>JALAZF010000074.1:5427500-15427500 GCA_022829125.1 Lathyrus tuberosus
GCATAAGAAAGACTAAATCCACAATGATGCCTAAGTAATGACCACGACCATGACCACGACCTCGACCTCTACCTCTAACATGGAACCAAGCTACACCATCAACATTATACTCACCATCCAACGTATCACACATCTCCTAGTAAAACTGAAGATGGTGACGATGATTTTCATTTTGATAATGAATCATATCGCGAATGCCAGCTTGAGTTGCATCATGGTTTAAAGCCATGTTGTGACGTATCTCATTGGATTGCTCAGTAGCATACGAGGCAAAGTTGTGGAAAATGTCATCCTGGGCAGTCAGATGATCATGAATCACTCTGAAACGCTCCTCTTGAGAGGCCTCAAACTCATCATGCCTACGGGAATTTTCTTCATGCCGTTCTCATTGCTAAACACGCATGTTCTCGAGCATGGTAAGAAGTAACTTGAAGATGTGCTGACTAAATCAAGTTCATAGTGAAGTTCTTGAAATTGTGCACTGTAGCACTCAGAAGCAACTTGTCGATGTGCTGACTAAAGCAATCAAGACTGAGCCCTTTATCCATTTGAGCAATGGAATCGCTATTGTTGATTTTGATTGGCTGAATATGAATTAAGGGTTGGTGTTAGATATAATTCATATTCATTTAAGTTGCATTTAGAATTAATTTGCATTTCATTTTCATTTGACTCTCATGGTATGAATACTAAAGGTAGTTTCAGTTTTCAGTAGAGAATTCATTTTGTAACCAATTTCAATTATGTTAGAAAGTTAGTTACTGTGGTATTTTGGATTGAACTCTAGTGTCGACAAGGGTAGCTTCGTGGTTCGACAGAAGGTTTAGTATGAAGTCAAAGTCTGTTCACATGTTGATCTTGTATATTGTAGTCGAAGTATGCTCAAGAATGTAGTAGTCAAAATGCTAGGATTGTTAGCATCTCGAATTGGGCCTTACTTGTAAGCCTAAATGTTTATAACCTAAATTAGCTCAGTAGTCTATAAATAGACTAATTCTCTTAGGTTGTTGAGAGAGTTTAATTGTTGGTATTCACTTGTAATCTTTGAACCCTTATTGAGAAAGTGAATAGTAAAATATATTTAACCCATTCTTATTCTTCTTCTTCCTTATATTCTCTTCCTTTGTAAAACCTAATAGAGTTTCTTGTGATTGTTCAAGAAACTCAATCTTTTCCTCATATTTTGATTTGTTCTTTACGACATCAATTCACAATAAACTGGTGTGGTGAGCTTGGAGGAGAAGATGTCGTCAACAAAGTATGAGATTGAGAAATTCACCGGTGTGAATGATTTCGTTTGTGGCACTTGAAGATGCAAGCCCTTCTTGTTCAACAAGGTTTGTTAGAAGCATTGAAAGGATTGGAGAAGATGGATGCTGCCCTAACAGAGAAGGAGAAGACAATGATGGTCGAAAAAACCCACAGTGCCATTGTGTTAAGCCTTGGTGATAAGGTTCTCTGGTAGGTTTCAAAGGAGAAAACTGCAGCTGGTGTGTAGACAAAACTTGAAGGTTTGTATATGACGAAATCGTTGGTTAATCGTCTCTACCTAAAGCAAGCTTTGTATTCATTCAAGATGAGTGAAGCTAAGCCCTGGTTGAGCAACTGGATATGTTCAACAAGTTAATTCTTGATCTTGAAAATATCAAGGTCAAGATTGATGATGAAGATTAAGCGTTGTTGTTGTTATGCTCTTTACCTAAGTCTCATGCTCACTTTAAAGAAAATATCTTTTATGGAAGAGAGTCGTTGACCTTTGAAGATGTTCAATCTGTCTTGTACTTTAAGGATTTGAACGGACTAAAGGAGCACAAGCCATCTTCTATTGGTGAAGGTTTGTCTGTTAAGGGGAAATTCTTGAAGAAAGATGGTAGGTTTGAGAAAAAGAAGAGTAAAGTTCTATAGAATTCTTATGGTGATAATGCTCCTACTATTAAGTGTTATCATTGTAAGAAGGGGAGTCATACAAGAAAAGTATGTCCTGATCATTTGAACAATCATGGTGGAAAGGATAATGGTAATGCAGCCATTGTGCAAGATGATTATGGATCAACTGATGTCCTGATGGTTTCAAGCAGTGACTCTAGCAAGGAGTGAATTATGGATTCAGGGTGTACTTGGCACATGACTCCAAACAAAGACATGTTTGAGGAATTGTGTGATCGAGACGGTGGATCAGTACTGCTGGGAAACAACAAAGCTTGAAAAATTGCAGGTATTCGATCTGTTAGATTCATGCTCCATGATGAGTAAGGTTGTTGGCTGGTGTTAGGTATGTATCCAATCTTAAGAGAAATTTTTAAGAGAAATTTTATTTCTCTTGGTGAATTTGACAAGAAAGGATATGTTTTCAAAGGAGAGCAAAACATCCTAAGGGTAACGAAGGGGTCGAAGGAAGTATTGAGAGGCATGAAGAAACAAGGCTTGTATACCCTTGAGGCTGAGGTTGTAAATGGTTCAGTAGATGTGGCATCCACGAAACCTGTGTCGAAGACTGAGCTATGGCATACGAGACTTGGCCGTGTTAGTGAAAGAGGTTTGGTCGAATTGTCGAAACAAAATTTGTTGTGTGGTGACAAGGTAGAAAAATTGGAGTTTTATGAACCTTGTGTATTTGGTAAATCCAGTAGAATAAAGTTTAACAAAGGTAAACAAAGAACACATGGATCCCTTGATTACATTCATGTTGGTCTTTGGGGGCTTGCAAGGAATCCTTCACACTCAGGTGCAAAGTATTTTCTATCCATAGTTGATGATTATTCCAGAAAGTTATGGGTATTCATCCAGAAGACTAAGGATGAAACTTCTGAAAATTTCAAAAGTAGGAAGACTCTGGTCGAAAACCAAACTAGCAGGAAGGTCAAGAGGTTGAGGACCGACAATGGTCTTGAAATTTGCAATGAGGCTTTCGACATCTACTGTGATGCATATGGTATTGCAAGGCACAGAACTACTGCAGGGACTCCCCTACAAAATGGTTTGGCTGAAAGGTTTAATCGAACCATTCTGGAAAGGGTGAGGTGCATGTTGGTAACTGCGGGATTGAAGATGGTGTTTTGGGCAGAAGTTGTTGTGACTGCAACATATTTGATAAATAGGTGTCCCTCGACAGCCTTGCGAATGAAGACACCTGAAGAAGTCTGGTCGAAACATCCACCTAGTCTCGACAGACTTAGAATATTTGGTTGTTTAGCCTATGCTCACATTAGGCAAGATAATGTCGAACATAGAGCTCTGAGATGTATGTTCCTTTGATACCCTGAAGGAGTAAAAGCTTATAGGTTGTGGTGCCTAGATCCAGATCACAGGAGGTGTATCACAAGTCGAGATATAGTTTTCAATGAAGCAGAGATGGCTTTCAAGAAAATTGATGACATTAGTCAAAGTTCAAAGATCTTTGAAGAAGAGCTGAAATAGGGAGAGATTCATGTTGAGGTGGAGCATGTTGATACTGAATTGCATAACCCAGATGAAGTCGAAGAAGAAGTAGAAGTTGTTGTCAAAGATGGGGAGACTGATAATGACTACATGCTGGTAAGAGAGAGGTCGAGAATAGTCATCAAACCACCTCAGAGACTTGGTTATGCAGATCTTATAGCTTATGCCTTAATCTCCGCAAGTGAGGTTCTAGACAAAGAACCTAGAGACTATAAGGAAGTTATGAGGATTCGAGACAAGACATTTCGTAGTAGCAAGTTTTTCCACTGTATGCAGTTGATAAAGCTGCATGATGAAAGCTAGTTTGTTCCAAGGTGGAGATTTGTGGTATTTCTGATCGAAATCTTGTGTCGACAAGGGTAGCTTCATGGTTCGACAGAAAATTTAGTATGAAGTTGAAGTCTGCTCACATGCTGATCTTGTATGTTGTAGTCGAAGTATGCTCAAGCATGCAGTAGTCGAAATGCTAGGATTGTTAGCATGTCGAATTGGGTCTTACTTGTAAGCACAATTGTTAAATTAGCATGTAACCTAAATTACCTTAGTAGTCTATAAATAAACTAGTTATCTCAGATTGTTGAGAGAGGTTAATTGTTGGTATTCACTTGTAATCTTTGAAATCTTGTTAAGAAAGTGAATAGTAAAACATATTTAACTCATTCTTATTCTTCTTCTTTCTTATTTTCTCTTCATTTGTAAATTCTAATAGGATTTCTTGTGTTTTGTTTAAAAAACTCAATCTTTTTCTCATTTTTTGTTTGTCCTTGACAACATCAATTCACAACAGTTATAATATATTCTCTTTTCCACCATCTTCTTTATCTTCCACCTTGTGCACCAAGACTTAATATTATAATTAAAGAATTAATAATAAACGATACAAATATTTCCTAAAATCTATCACTTGAAACAAGTAAAAATTACGTACAATTGAGAAGTATTGTCATAGATATATTTTTTAAACTATAGGGTAAAAGGTGACTTAGGAAGCGTGATGGCTTGTGCGCATGAGCGAGCCTCTCGCATCCCGAGCTCATGAAAATTTCAATTTGCAATGATCTATATATTTTGTTGCACTTGCCATTTTATGACTACTACTAGTACTATTTAATTACTCCGTTTTATTACTGCCAATTTGTGTTTAATTGCTTGCTTCAATGTTCTCAAGACGCAACAATTTGACCGATCAACTTGAACACTATTTTTACAATTGCCAAAGTTGAATCTAACTCGATTATCTTAATATAAATTCTTATATAACACGTATTTTACAATATAATTATTGGAATGTGGAAAAAATAAGTGATAGATAACACGGCACATCAAATTAAGCTATTTTTATGAGAACAATGTAGAGAATAAAATGATTAAAAATGAATTTTATAGGAAATAATAACTTACTAGACCACATGATTGCAGCCAAACGGGCGTGGTTGCTTTGCAAGTCGAAAAAAAGCTGCTTTTATCACATGGCCAACTCGATAATCCCTTCCACAATATTCATGCTATTTTTTTACTTCCATTTCCATATGTAGAAATAATAATATAATGACATTGGAAGCTAAATTAAAATATGATAAATAAATAGAAGAAAAAAAAACATTGGTATATATATGTTAGATTATCTGCACCTATAAATAGTAAATATTTTTCGTGATTTTTCTTAGTACTTTAATATTCTCTAATGTCTAGTAAGAATAAAATATGTGTGTATTTTATTTTAATCATGTAGATTCTCTATGTTTTTTCCTACTCCAAATTTAACTGCTACCACAATTTGATTCTTTTGTAATGTATCACTTGTTTTTTACCAGCTCAAATAAAACAAACAAATAAAGCCAACTTTTTTCAGTTCTGTCATATATTTATTGAGCAAAATTGAACCTTTAAAAGTTACTATACTACATAAAAAAACACATACTAACATTTCATTTTTCGCCAGAGGTAAAATGTTCATTTTTTTCACCCCTCGTTTTCAATAAATTGAAATATTAATCTGACAGTGGTCCAAAGTTTTTACTAGCTTTTATTTTTGTCTGTCTTTAAAATTTGAATGAATTGGCTAAAGAGCTAAGTGAAATTCTCTTTCTCCTCATGATGGTAAACCATGATGAGTTTGTCTTTTTTATGAGTTGAGATAAGAAAATCATTCACCTAGGCTAGTGCTGCTTATCATAAGTAAGTTGGGGAGATATATTCCCTACTCTAAATTCATCACACACATTTATAAATCTCGAAATGATAATAACAATCGCGCTCAAATGTCGGTTTTTAGGGTTTAATAACTAACGCGCACAACTAGGCGTTTTTGGGTTTAAATTAGAAAAATATTCAGTTTAGTAATATTGATATTTGTCAGATGAACACGCACAACTAAATTGTCTGATTTAATCTTATATCAGTAATTCAAAGAATTTTTTATTGAGTCATTTAAATCGTCTGAACCAAAATCAATGATCAAAATTGATTGTTGAGCGTAAGTTCGAATTCGAGTATGTGAGTTAGGGAATTAAAATAAAAAAGAGAACCAAGACATAGGGTCCAAAAATTGTATTTTTGAGAGCCCACATTCCAGTTCTTGTGTTGTCACAATTTGAAGCCAATGGGACCAGAAACATTCTCTGTGTCTTGTGTCTCCTTGACCACACATTCTAGTTTGTTTCAAATATAGTCTTAATAGCATAATAAGCATCCTTGTCTTCCATTCAAATAAGCTCTTGATGGTGTATTAGTGTTACTGATGCAGAAAAATGTTCTTGTTATGTTTCCAATGTTGGATCAACCAACGTGGGAATCTGCATAATTAGCATTTTCAGTATGTTGTGCACGTTTTGAAACAAGTTCTAAGCAAAATGATTTTTATAAAAACTCCATTTTCTGATTCAATAATGACCCTTTTCTAACCCATTTCTAGCAACGTTTTGCTTCATGTTTACGCTTGATTTCATGCGTCATATATGACAAATTGTGGCGTCTAATAGTAGTGACTTTTGAGTGGTTTTTGTATTAAATACATTGCTAAATTACAGTAGGGGGACCATAAATGAAAAGTTGAATGGTTCACTATATCTAGAATATGAAAAACCGATAAAAATAACAGGACACACGACGTGATAAAAACACTCATACGTTAATACTGATAAAAACATAAGACAATCACACTACTACAAAATAATATTTGAGCTTAATTTTTTATCTACTATTAAAAAATTTAAAAATATTCTAATCAAAATTCCTATTTTTAATTCTTTATTTGTAATTTTTTTTAATAGATGTTTAACTCTTTTATATATATATATATATATATATATATATATATATATATATATATATATATATATATATATATATATATATATATATGTCTTAAAATAAAGAAAAAGAAACAAAATTTTTGTTTGAAACCTGAATTGTTTGAGATATGTGGTATGAATATAATGTCAAAAGAAAGAAAAAACACATGTATAAGAGACATTTTAACTTTTCTAACACTTAATTGATTTTTTTAACAAATATCATACATGTGTCAAACACCGCGACATATCTATTATTGTGTTTTATAAAAGACACTAAGATTTCATGTTTCAATTTCATGCTTGAATTTCATTGATATGCATTGACAATGTAAAATAATTTTACACTGTCATTCAATAAAAATCTATTAATCTACTAAGTCATACTATTAATTTAAAATGTACAGTCTGATATGACAGGATACATGGTGGTAATAGATTGATAATGTAAAATAATTTTACAATGTCAGTGTATATTCCGTTTTGTCTTCATGTTTTTCATTTCTCGGAGTATAAGTATATAGTATGCATGCTAAAGTTGTGAAAGTAATAAAGATTTCTGGAACTCAAACCTAAAAAGATTAAAGTGCAATAAACTTTCAAAATTCTTGCTCTATTTGGCTAAAGGTTAGAAAGATCTATGTTGATGCTAACCATTCAATTTACTTATATTAGCGCGTAACACGATCATAACATAATCATCTATAAAATCCACTCCAAATTTTAAGCATGTAGTATAAGCAACAACCATAAGAAATCTTTACAACTTATTTAATCCATCTTAAACATGAGAAAAACAATGGCAAGGTGAAGGATTTCTTACTTTATGATTATGCATTACAAATGATTAAAAGTTGTAATCCATGTCAATATATGTATACTCAATACTTTTTGTCATGCATAATTCCGTATCTCCTTTCTTGCCGGTAGATTTTTTGTGGGTCTCTCTTTTCTTATATTGACATTAGCACTTTTCGCATGCTATGCCATGGGATATCAAAACATGCATTGACTTAAAACTCAATTTTATAACGTGGGTCCTTAGTAATAGCATTACATAAAAACACCATTAGTGTTTGACTAATTCTTCATATACAATGGGGGTCAACCTTATAAGTATCAATAGATGTCGGCCAAAAAAAACATTGATCCAATTCTCTCACTTCAATCATTTACCTAATTTTAATATGTTTTTTTAAGCTTGTCATCCAACTCAAATGACCCACTAATAAGGAAGATCAATTCGACCCTCTATTAATGAGGTTCAATCGAAGGTAGAGTGATGTTATTAAAATAAAATTATGTGTGAACTAATCCAACATAAGAATTGAAAATATTTAGAAAATTTAAAGTTTAGACCTATGACCTAAAGAGAAATACATTTCTATGTCCCCAAATCTTCTCCACCAAATCAATCTCTCGATAAAACACTGCAGAGACATTAGACTCGACATCGATAATAATTTTAAAAAATAAATAATTTAAATATGATTTCATGTGTATGTGCTGTGTCGGTCTCACATTATACTAATACATATCGGGCACCCAAGACGCATTCGTTCAAGTGTCTAGCTACATTACAATCTCTTTAAAAAATTTATGATACAATTTTAACATATCGAAAATTTTGACAATGTGAGACTCCAACGCAATTCCAATAAGAAGATGGGAGTCCATGTTTACACTTTACTTACATATGCATGATAATTGTACGAAGTAATTTATCCCCAAACAGCATCATGTCATCCCATCTTTATTGCCTCCATGCTGGGACCTCTCCTGTGTCCAAAAGAATCCTATCATAAAAACAACAACTTTTACTTCACTTTAGTTCCTTCTTTTTGCACTATGAAGATCGAATCAATATTCTTCAATATTTGCCAGCTACTTTGCCTACTTTACAATCGATAGATTTTGGGAATTTAATTGAATGTACAGCCTTATGCCAAGTCCTTTGATATTATTTCGTAATTGAAGTTGTGCTGTTTATGGCTCATCGAGGAAAATAGTGTTAATATTAAAAGCATATTGAATCAACAGACTTATGGAAATAAAAGATCTTCAGAGTTCAGAGCATATTTAAAAGGCTAATGCTGTTGTTACAACAGTTTTGAGTTCACAGAGGAAATGGCCCCCAGCTGATTTTCATGAATAAGTATGTTTGCTACAGGCGTGCTTTTAATTTCATTATAAGAAAAAGAGAATTGGTTGAAACCATAAAACTATCCAAAAAAATTTTACTCCCTCCGTTCCTTTTTAAGTGTCGTTTTAGAATAATTTTTTTGTTCCCATTTAAGTGTCGTTTTATAATTTAATGTTATAATTTGTCAATTATGTCCTTACTTTTTCAATAACTCCACTCACATTTTCCATAAAATTAATTATTTTTTCAATTGGAGTTATTGGAAAAAGAGAGTGTATAGTTGAATTTATTTAAAAAGAGAAAATAAACGAGGGTATAAAAGGAAAATTAACTCTAACAATCCACTATTTTGGTTGAAGAGCTTAATGCTAAAATGACACTTAAAAAGGAACGGAGGGAGTATTTATTTATAATTCTTATTGCATTCAGGAACAAGAATATGTGTATGTCGATGGTGAGGAATTTTGAATTGGTGATGTTGATCTCAGATGCGGTAGCGTGAGATGGACATGTAAGATTAACACTTCAATATCTAAGTTAATGCAAAATGTAAGATGAGTGTAATAAAAAATAGAGATAAAAAAATATACTTTGATATCATGTGTGATCACTTTTATACGTTGAATGGTTTTAAATAGATTTGTGTTGAATTTGTTAAATATGTAATTCATTGTTTTAGAAAAATTAGATTTGATTTAGAAAGATTAAATTAGATATTTTTGCGCTTTTATAGTTTGGGTTTTAACTTGAGATGCAAGTTAACCTAAATGTATAAATAGGAAGAAACCCTTATCATTGTAATGATTAAGTTTGATAATCACGATTTTGTAGTTGCAAAGTGATAATAAAATTTCACAGTTGTGGACAGAGAGTTACTCTGCAGTTCATACTCATCTTCTTTAAACATGTTCTTGTTTTTGTTCATTGTCATTACTTAACAATCTTGAGATCAAGATTGAGAAGAATTTACCATAGATCGTGGTTGAATTCCAACATCTGGTATCCAGAGCTCCAGTTTTGATTCAAGGGAAGAACAACTGTGATGGCGATGAATCACTCGAACGGTCACTTTCCAGCAAATCTTCCAATTCTCAAGAAAGATAATTATGAGAATTGGTGCAAGCAGATTAAGGTGGTTTTTGTTACCAAGATCTTTGGGATCTTGTGAAGGAGGGATTATCACCGCTTGCAAAAACTGCGACAGATCAGGAGAAATCAGCATATAAAGAATTGAAGAAGAAAGAGTATAAAGCTCTCATTATAATCCATCAATGTGTTGATCTAGGTAACTTAATTTAAAAAGGTTAGTGATGTAGAATCAGCAAAAGAAGCTTGGGAGATTCTTGAAAAATCGTTTGGAGGCGCAGAGAAGGTGAAAGAGGTGAGGTTACAAACTCACAAAAGGACTTATGAATTGCTTCAGATGGAAGACAATGAAAGTATAACAGATTTCTTCACCAGAGTTACAAAGTTGGTGAATCAAATCAAGGTATGTGGAGAAGTGTTGACATCATGATCTGTTGTGTCAAAAATGTTGAGGTCATTAACTCCAAAATTCTACCACGTGGTAGTAGTCATAGAAGAGTCGAAAGACTTGTCAGTATTGGCGAAGGAAGAGCTTCAATGGACGCTTGAGTCTCATGAACAAAGGATGGTTGAAAGAGCTGCAGGAAAGTCGAAGAGTGATATGGCTTTGCAGGCGTAGTCAGAAAAAGAAAGGAAAGGCAAAGGAAGCTGGAATGGAAACAAAGGTAGAGGAGACTATAACAACTCGACTGGTCAAAATCAGCAGGAAGGAAACTAGTCGAATCAGAGAAAACCCTGGAACCAAGGCAACCAAAGAGGTGGTGCTACAGGTAAAGGAATAGGTGGTGGTCGAAAGCCTAACAAAAGTCACATCTAGTGTTTCAATTGTCAGAAGTATGGTCACTATTTTAGTGATTGTCCAGAAAAAAGGAAGAATCAAGAAACTGATGCAAAGCTAGCGAAACATGAAGAAGAAGAAGAGATGTTGCTAATGGTCACAACAAGAGATGAAGAGAGATTCCAAGATCAATGGTACTTGGACTCAGGATGCTCATCACACATGACTGGAAGAAAAGATTGGTTTGTCAACATGAAGCCCTCGACGAAGAACATGGTGAAATTTGCAAATGACAATACTCTAGCAGCTGAAGGTATTGGTAATGTTCTGACTATGAGGAAAGATGGCAAGAGGTCAACAATTTCCAATGTGTTGTACATACCAGGCATGAAGAGTAATTTTCTCAGTATAGGGTAGCTAGTCAAAAAGAACTACAAGGTGTTGATCGAAGACAAGTTGATGAGAGTTCTCGACTTAGGTGGTAGGTTGATCTTGAAGGCTCCAATGTCTGAGAATAGGACCTTCAAGATTGAACTTAATGTGATAGAGCATAAGTGCCTTGCAACTGCAGCCAACAGAGATGAATGGATGTGGCATTATCGACTTGGTCACCTCAATTTCAAAGACATCAGAGAGTTAAAGATAAGAAATATGGTTTTAGGATTACCCGAAATCGACATTCTAAATAAAGTGTGTGAAGAATGTATTCAGGAGAAACAACACAGGAATAGCTTCAGCAAGGATGTAGGAAGCATGTCGAAGGCAATTCTTGAAGTCATATACTCTTATGTATGTGGTCCAATCCAGGTGGATTCGATTGGGGGAAACAGATACTTTGTCACGTTCATAGATGATTACAGTCGAAAGTTGTGGACTTACCTCATCAAGAAGAAAAGTGATGTGATCGAGGTATTTTCCAGATTCAAATCTATGGTCGAAATACAAAGTGGTCGAAAGCTGGAAATTCTGAGGGCTGATGGTGGTGGAGAGTGTCGCTCCCGGGATTTTCATCCAAGTACAAACGCGAAAGTGGCACCGAAACAGAGTCGCCAGCAATGTGTATTTATCCCAAGAGAGGGAAAGGAAACACCGCATAAACCTGAAGGAAAGGAAAGAGCATGGTCTTGCGACCAAGAGAACTGGGTTCGGGAGTCGGTTACGTGAGAGGAAGGTATTAGCACCCCCTCACGTCCATCGTACCCGATGGGATCCACGCTTGCTTGTCTCGATCAAAGGGTGTCGTCGACTGAAGCTTCACTGCTACTGGAAAGGGAAAGGAACAGGAAAAAGGAAAAGGAACAGAGAGATAAAGAAGAAACAAATGTAGGGAAAATAAAAGGAATGCTCGAATGGGTCCTACCCCACTGCCTACGTATCTCATCGGGAGCATGAGAATCAGAGCGACGTAGTTCCCCTAACTAGGGAAAAGTTGTTTGTGTTTTTTAGAGAACGGCTTACGTTCTAGCTCAGGTGTTGCAGGCTCGCTGGTCCGAGTGCGTTACCATCTTGCAAGAGAACGAGTAGGAGCACGTTCGTACGTTAAGAGTGAGTGAGATGAGAAAAGAATTCCCGAAGGAAAGACGTTATTGTTTGTTTTTGTCTTTTTAAAAATAAGTGTTTTGATTGTTTTGTGTTTTGTAACGCGCATTGTATTTAAATCCCTCATGTAAGATCGAATGCCTCGCATAACGAACCGAGATGGGACGCACGCTAAACATTCCAAGAAAACGAGAGAAGATCCCTCACTATCTTGTTCTTGCATGAAAGGCCTAAATACAATGTTTGTTTTCCTTTATTAATATTTTTTACTTTTTGTTTGAAGATGAGAAGAGAAAACGCAAAGGAAACTCTAAAAGGAGGCTAAAGGATCCTAATGTTATCATGCATGGATGCCCTTATGGTTAGTGAGGTTTGAAAGAGGAAGCCTAACTAAAACCTAATTCTAATCCTACTCCAAGCTTAATCAAAAATTAAGTTGGACTAGGTAGCTCTAAGGGGAAAGGAATCCAAGACTTGAACAAGTCTTGAGATTCAAGGGATGTGAAAGAGTGAAATAGAAGAAAAGAGAAGAAGAAGAAATGAGAAACAAGATGGGGCAGCAAGCACATCATAATCATCATATCCAAATCACACCATAAAACATGCTTCAAAGATCACACAAGCACATCTCAAGTACACAAGTGAAAGCACACAAGAAAGAATGCAAGTAAACTTGAATTAAGTGCACCATCAAACACACATGGATGTCATATCAAAGTGAAATGAAGGAGATAAGATGAAAATGAAACAAGACCAGAACTCACATCATATCATCATCAATAATTCATATATGCAAAAGAGGTTCACATTATGCAACATGATGCACCAAAGAAGTTACAAAGTAAAAGGAATGATATGCATCACATAATTCAAACCAAATGCATCCAATAATGCTCAAGTAACATGAAAATCAAGTATAGAACTCAAGAGGCAGTAGCACACACATTAGCATCATGTCAAGATCAAACTCAAGTCATACAAGATTAATCACCAAGCAACACATCCAAAGCATGCATCAAAACTAATCAAAGCAATCACTTACTATTCATGCAAGCAAGCAAAGAAACATGTGAAGCAAAAAGTGAGAACATGTCACATAAAACACTTTAAACTAAGAAGGTCAGAACCTCTAGCATGTCATAGAAGTCAAACACAAGGCCTCATGCATTGGTTATTTCATACAAAGGAACATTGCACAAGATTAGGTCAAACATACCACAAAATTCAAGTCAAACAACACCAACTTAGAAAATCAAGATCAAATTGGAAAATGAATCAATGAAGACGAGTCCAAAGCCATAAACAAGCTCAAATAGAATAGGATCACACCATACAATCATTTCAAGCACCAATCAAACACAAGTAAGCACATGCACTCAAACTAGGTCAAGTGTCTAAGCATGATTCAATCAAATTCAAACCACAAGTAAAAGATCAATCAAAAATAGCAAAGTGGTCCAATAAATTCCAAAAAAATAATCAAACAGAAGCTAACTCAATCAAGTAACATATGCAAGAAGATTGGATCAAAAAGAGTTTAAGAGCTTGTCACAAGGTTAATCACAAGTCAAGATATGCATAAGCACTCATCACAAAGGTAGGCATAGAAGACACTTTGGAAAATAAAAATCAGGAATAAATGCGAAAATAAATGGAAAATGAAAATAAAATTCAAATAAAATTAAATAAGACATTAAAGTATGCACATGATTTTTTTTGGGATTTTTTAATATAAGAAAATATTTTTAATGATTAAAAATAAAACGAAAATAAAAAAGGTATACAAAAGGAGAGGGTGTATATTGAAAGCAAGCACCAAAGTTGGGCCGTGGAGGGGTGCGAACAGAAATTTCGTAAGCCCATGGAACAAAGCATTGTATTCAGAATTTAAAGAAAATAAAATAAAAAAGGAATATAAAGTAAAAAACTGTAACAAAATCAGCATGTGGAACAACCCATATCAATTGGTCACAAACATTTAAAATCACAAAAGACAAAAACAAAGGCCATGGCCAATCAAAACATGCCACATATTTGTCTTCTTCATGCCATGCAACCAAGAATACGTGCACAGTGACATAACCCGCCGGAAACACGTTCAGTCCGGCCGGCCACCGCGGGCAGCGGCTGGCACGGCCGGAGTCGCGAAACAAGACCACTCCCCCCTCCAGTTTTTCGCGCTGAGTTCAAAAACGACATTTGTTTTCATTTTCAAACACTCTATCATCATGAAAAGCGAGCACGAATCTTAAACACCCAACCTGTAACTTTCATAAACAAACACAACACACATACAACAATGCTCTATCCTAACCCTACATCCCAAACATATGAATCACAGCTTGAAAACACGTGGAAAAAGGGAGAAAATGAGAAGAGAAAGATACCTCCAAAATAGTAACTCTGCAACTCTTGAACTTGATTCAAACCTTAGCCCAACTCCTTCCTTCTAGCTCCAATAACCCCCAGAAAGATGATGGTGACAAGAAAATAGTAAGAAGAGACCTTGAAAACCAGATCCGAAAGATAGCTGATTTTCAAAAAAAAAAAAAAGAGTTTGCTTCTGAGTTTTTTGACACAATCCGAGTCCTCCCCCTCTTTAGGGTTTGTGTTGCTTAAATATGCTGGGTTTGGAATCGTTTTGGGCCTGAGATGAAGTGGGTAATTTGTTTGGAGCTTTGGCCAAGATTGGAAAAGAGAGAAGGTACCGTTTTGCAAAACATGGGAGGGTGTGTTGATAGTGATTTTTTGAGTGGAAAGTGTGAACAAGGGGTGGAGAGAGGGACGTGAAAGGGAGGTCAGAAGGTACCTCTGTTTCTTTTCACTAAAATAGCAAAAATATGCATGGCATGCATGTAAGAATATGGTGTGTTGTTTGGTCATTTTGGGAAGGTTTTGGTGAAGTCATGCGTGGTGTATAAACATGCTGCTAAAATGTTCATAATCGTGCCAAGAAATGCACCATGCCATGCCTTAGAACAAAATTGGGCAGCCCACTTCATGCCATGATATTTCCATGAGTTCTAATCCAAATTGTACCAATTGAATTCCATTGGAAAGCCCACACATCATGGAACATCTTTGGTGTTGAAAACAAGTGGAAATGAGGCTTGGATCTTTATGAAAATTGGCCATGGAAATGTGTCCCTAAATCTGCCACAAATGACTTAGAAAAAAAATTCTAAGTTTTGAACTTGACAAGGTGAAAATGTCACACTTTGAGGAAGCATAACTCACTCAATAACAACTCAAATGCCATGGTTCTTGTGCCCATTTTGAAAAGAAAACTTCATACTACAACTTTCATGTTAGAGTTTTCTCAATTCAAAGCTTGGAAGTTGATCAAAATCGTGCATGAACATGAGTGCATAAAACTGTCCCAAAATAACTTAGAAAAAATTCTAAGTTTTTCAATTTCACAACTTGAAAACTCCAACTTCAAAACATCATAACTCTCTCAAAAATAATCCAAATGAGACAAACTTTACATGGTTGGAAAGCTTGGAAAAAGCTCTACAACTTTCATGTTTGAGGAAAATTGAAATGAAGCTCGAATCATGATGAAAATTGGCTTGGAAGATGGCTGAATACATGCTGAAACTTTCCCAAAATGGAAACTTCCTAAAAACCTAGATTTCCAAAAATAGCAACTTCTTCACATTTTTTTATTTTTCATGAATCCTTGAACATTTCTTCATCAAATCTTGTCCATAGACCATATTTGACTTGAAAATCATGATGTTGACCTCAAAAAGTCAGGAGTTGACTTTTTCACTGCACAGTTGACTTTATTCCCAATTCTCTTGATTTTGAAATTCCTGATCAATTGAAAACCTTCTGAAACAAATTGATGGGCGATCTTTCATCCCTAGACACTTGAGGACATGAGGAATACCATGGGATCAAGTCTTGCCCAAAAAATCAGAAATAAACTGATTTTATGGCAAACCCTAGTTTTGGTACCCTCTGGTTAGGAGGAAATAGCACATCCTCCAAATTCAAATTCCTCTGAATATGTTGTGTATCATGTCCACCAATGATGACATGTACCACTTGGAGATGATAAAGAATCAAAGAGATTGTTCATTTGGGGGTCAGATCCCAACTTTTGACTACCTTGTATAGGAGGTCATGCATTGTCCAATCTTCTTGATGAATTCTCCTCTTTCCATGACTTGTGAGATCAAATGGAGATGATACATGATGTAAGAGGTCTTTGAAGCTTGTGAGAAACACTTGATTTTCTTCTTTGGATGGTCAACACCTTAGAGAATCACCTGATCACATGCCCTTATGCAAGATGCAATGTTAAATGCTTGATGCTTTGTTTTTCTATGCTTGAATGCAATGCAATGCAATGAAAGCTCATGCTAAACGATATGAAGAAAAGAGAGGGCAAATTTTGGGGTATTACAGCTGCCCCTATTCAATCACTGTAGACCTGAACGGATGATAGCGATTGCTGTCATACTTTCAAGGTATGGAGGGATTGAATACTGACAAAAAACCCAAAAATTTGCACTCAGCCGGGAAGAAGAAAAGGGAAATAAACCCCACCAAATGAACTCTGCTTGAACAAAAACTATGATGAGAAGAAAACCACCGGGAAAATGTCTTTTGTACAACGCCAGACGACGACTGGCCTGCTACACTACGGGTGGACTTTAACAATGTCTTTTAAAACAACGCCAGACGACTACTGGCTTGCCACACTACGGGTGGACTTTAGCAACGTCTTTTGTACAACGCCAGACGACTACTGGCTTGCCACACTACGGGTGGACTTTAACAATGTCTTTTAAAACAATGCCAGACGACTACTGGCTTGCCACACTACGGGTGGACTTTTGCCAAACTACAGTTGGACTTTGCAGCTGAATTGCCACACTACGGGGGACTTTTGCCAATCTACGGTTGGACTTTCTGAGATGCCACACTACGGGGGACTTTTGCCAATCTACGGTTGGACTTAGCTGAATTGCCACACTACGGGGGACTTTTGCCAATCTACAGTTGGACTTTCTGATGATTTGCCACCCTTGGATGGTCTTTGGTCAATCTACAGTTGGACTTAGCTGCGGTCTTTTAAAGGGAGTCAGACGACTACTGACTTGCCACACTACAGGTGGACTTGTGCCAAGCTACGGTTGGACTTTCCAATGATTTGCCACCCTTGGATGAACCTCTCGCCAATCTATGGTTGGACTTTGCAATGATTTGCCACCCTTGGATGGACCTTTCGCCAATCTACGGTTGGACTTTGCAATGATTTGCCACCCTTGGATGGACCTTTCGCCAATCTACGGTTGGACTTTGCAATGATTTGCCACCCTTGGATGGACCTTTCGCCAATCTACGGTTGGACTTTGCAATGATTTGCCACCCTTGGATGGACCTTTTGCCAATCTACGGTTGGACTTTAAGAATTTGCCACCCTTGGATGGACCTTTCGCCAATCTACGGTTGGACTTTACAATGATTCCAAAATTGGATTACTCTTTGCATCTGTGTCAGACATCTCTGTTGACTCTGCCGAGGAACAATGATCAATGTTTTGACTCGGAGACTCCTGAAAGGATAATATCTCTGCTGGAAAATGAATGAACAATCCGTCTGTTTCGAACTGTCAGACCTGCCAAAAATAAATTGGACTTTGGGATATGATGATTCTGCCAGGCATTATTTGCTTGGGGCTGGATTCTGGTCACAGCAACTCCGCTGGGGATGAGAATTTCTTTGCATGACGTCTTGCTAGGGAAGAAAAGTCATTAAAACTCTGCTTGGGGATCTACCAAACTTGAGATCCTTTGCGGGGAGAATCAACCTTCTAACCTGGCTGGGGAGAGAATATAATAACACTCTGCTGAGGAATAGATTTTGTTGATCAATAAGCCTCTGTGGGGTCAAATGATAAACTCAGCTGGGGAATACTGTTGACAAGATTCAATGCTGAACTCTGTGGGGATACCATCGTCAGAGATACGATCTTGCTGGGGGTACCCAAATTAATTCCACGGTAGTCTGCCGAGGAATAAGACTGTCAAGCTTAAGATAAGTATTGTAATGCCCCATGCCAGGCGAACTTTCAGTTTGACGATTCCGTTGGGGATAGTGAGGTTACCACAAACTCTGTTGGGGAGAACTGCTTTAAAGCGTCTCGTGTTGGGGAACGTCTCTTGAGAGGATTTTACAGAAGACCAAACATCCTCAAACTCTACTGGGGATAGTAAATCTGGAACATCTCCTGCCGGGGAAATTCAAGATGTCCCATGCTTGGGAAGGTCAACAACTTGCTTTTTGCTCCATGATACAGGACTTACCTGAAGAAACATTATAAGAGGATTTTACAGAAGATTAAGCATCTTCAAACTCCTGGCGATCTCACTGGGGATTGACCATCAACTTCAGTGTCTGCGAAGCAGCTCTACTGGGGATTCGCAACCGTTATCAATGCAGAAAAGCTTGTAACTGTTGGAAGTACTGAATGAGAAAATTGACTTAATAAGATACAACGATACCCAGTTGAACTCAATTCACTGATATTGAGACGTCGTGAACGACCGTCGACCGAATGATGGTCTCAACCAGTAAACGTTGTGACAAAAGGGTAACCAGTAAACGCTTCCCTGAACATGATTGCCCCAGTCTCTTGCGTGGGAATAAGTGATTATCCGTCTTGTGTTTAAAATCATCTGAATCTGTTACCTGCAACAAAAGAAGACACACACATGCCCCGGAATATTGCGTGGTTTGATTCCACCATCCAGGATTATTCAACATTCAAAGTAATTCTAAATATATTCTGCACGTGTTACTGTGAAGCCACCATGTCTTCAAATGCAATATTTTATCAAAAATTCGGACGTTTTTGCAAACAAGGCAGTAAAACAAAATAAGAAGCTTTTAACTGAAATTCAATTTATTGATCAAAAGGCCCAGAATAGGCAATTACATCAGGAAGCGATCCCTGGAAAGAGGTGATCGCTGAAAATTGAGAAAAGAAACTATCCTAATGGCAATGTGAAAACGGCGTTCCACTGAGTTTCAATTCTGCTATGGCCAGTATGTCTTCAAAACTCTCTGATCTTGCCTTCTGAGGAATGATCAGACCGATTCCTACCCTTTGGAATGTCAATTGTTGAAACGATGATGGAGTACAGATAACTCAGATCGTAGTCGTTCGCTTAAATCCCTCTTTTGCGTGGACCGCCCTTTCGGGTTTTCAATCCACCGGGATACCCTTTTTTGCCTGAGTCATCCTTGCGGATTTTCAACTCACCGGGTGTACAAATTTTTCATTTATTATCCCTAATTTTTGCCCGAACCTTTTTATTCTATTTTTGTGGTTTGCCGGGATGCCCTTTTTTGCCTGGACTTTTCTTTTTTGTCCAACGGGTCTATTCATGCGAAGTATTTTTTGACTACGTCTGAGTTGACAGGGGATGAAAAGTCTTCGCCATCCATGGTTGTAAGTAACAAGGCTCCGCCCGAGAAGACCTTCTTAACCACAAATGGACCTTCATAGTTAGGAGTCCACTTGCCCCTGTGATCTGTACTTGGAGGAAGGATCCTTTTGAGTACCACATCTTCAACCTTGTAAACCCGAGGACGCACCTTCTGGTCAAATGCCTGCTTCATCCTCCGTTGGTACAACTGCCCATGACATACAGCTGCTAGTCGCTTCTCCTCAATAAGGCTCAACTGATCAAATCTGGCGCGCACCCATTCAGCCTCGTCTAACTTGACATCCATCATAACTCTGAGGGATGGAATTTCAACTTCAACCGGTAGTACCGCCTCCATACCATATACAAGTGAGAATGGGGTTGCCCCAGTGGACGTGCGCACGGACGTTCGGTACCCATGCAAAGCAAATGGTAACATCTCATGCCAATCTTTGTATGTGACCACCATTTTCTGCACAATCTTCTTAATATTCTTGTTGGCCGCTTCCACAGCGCCGTTCATCTTCGGGCGATATGGAGAAGAATTGTGATGCTCGATTTTGAAGTCCCGGCACAGCTCAGCCATCATTTTGTTGTTCAGATTAGAACCATTATCAGTAATGATTCTCTCGGGTACTCCATATCGACAAATGATATCCCGCTTCAGGAAACGGGCTACCACCTGCTTAGTGACATTAGCATAAGATGCTGCTTCAACCCATTTGGTGAAATAGTCAATGGCGACCAAGATGAAGCGATGGCCATTTGAAGCAGTAGGCTCAATCTTTCCGATCATGTCAATGCCCCACATAGCAAAGGGCCAAGGAGAGGACATGACACTCAACGGATTTGGAGGAACGTGCACTCTGTCTGCATAGATCTGGCATTTGTGACACTTGCGGGCGTACTTGCAACAGTCTGACTCCATTGTCAACCAATAATATCCTGATCTCAATAATTTCTTAGCCATTGCATGTCCTCCGGCATGGGTACCAAAAGAGCCTTCATGTACTTCCTGCATTAACATGTCTGCTTCGTATTTATCCACACATCTGAGGAGAACCATGTCAAAATTCCGCTTGTACAACACATCATCCTGATTCAAGAAGAAACTACCAGACAACCTTCTCAACGTCTTCTTATCTTTAGTAGATGCCCCTGGCGGGTACTCTTGACTTTTCAAGAAACACTTGATATCATGAAACCATGGCTTGTCATCAGACGCATCAACAACAAACATAAATGCAGGCCTGTCAAGACGAGACACTTCAATCTTAGGCACATGATTCCACCCTTGCACTTTAATCATGGAAGACAACGTGGCCAAGGCATCTGCAAACCTATTCTCATCTCGTGGAATATGGTACAACTTCACTGTTGTAAAGAATGTCAGCAATCTCCTTGTATAATCTCTATACGGAACCAGATTTGCTTGGTGCGTGTACCAACTCCCTTTCACCTGATTAATTATCAAAGCTGAATCACCAAAAATGTCAAGGGTCTTAATTCGTAGATTAATCGCCTCCTCAATCCCTAATATACAAGCTTCATATTCTGCTTCATTGTTGGTGCATCCGAAAGTTATTCGGGCAGTGAAAGGCATATGAACACCCTCTGGCGTGATAAGAACTGCTCCAACTCCGCATCCATTCATATTGACGGCCCCATCAAACATCAGACTCCATTTGGACTCAGGGTCTGGCCCCTCCTCCAGGAGTGGTTCCTCGTAGTCTTTAGCTTTGAGAAACATGATATCCTCATCAGGGAAATCAAACTTCATGGGTTGGTAATCATCAATCGGTTGCTGCGCAAGATAGTCTAACAAGACACTTCCTTTGATGGCCTTTTGAGAAGTGTACTGAATATCATACTCTGTCAAAACCATTTGCCACCGTGCAATTCTGCCTGTTAGCGCTGGTTTCTCAAAAATGTATTTGATAGGATCCATTTTGGAAATCAACAAGGTTGTGTGCCTAATCATATATTGCCTCAATCGCTTTGCGGCCCATGCAAGTGCACAGCATGTCTTTTCAAGCATTGAGTACCGGGACTCACAATCATTAAACTTCTTGCTCAGGTAGTAGATAGCATGCTCTTTCCTACCCGTCTCGTCGTGTTGACCGAGAACACAACCCATGGAACCTTCAAGCACTGTCAAATACATTATCAAAGGTCTTCCTTCAACTGGAGGTATGAGAATTGGAGGTTCCTGCAAGTATTCTTTTATCTTATCGAATGCCAATTGGCAATCATCATTCCACCTGACCGTCTGATCTTTTCTCAGCAGTTTGAATATTGGTTCACACGTGGCTGTTAGGTGAGATATGAACCTTGCAATGTAGTTCAATCTACCCAAGAAACCACGAACCTCTTTTTCAGTTCTCGGTTCAGGCATTTCTTGTATTGCTTTCACTTTGGCAGGATCAACCTCAATCCCTTTTTCACTCACAATGAAACCCAGCAGCTTTCCAGAACGCACCCCAAAAGTGAACTTACTTGGATTCAACCTCAAGCGAAACTTCCTCAACCTTTCAAACAGCTTTTTCAAGTTAACCAGATGTTCTTCTTCTGTTCTCGACTTGGCAATCATGTCATCCACATAACATTCAATCTCTTTGTGAATCAAGTCGTGAAACAAAGTTACCATCGCCCATTGATATGTTGCCCCTGCGTTTTTCAACCCAAAAGGCATCACCTTATAACAGTATGTACCCCACGGAGTAATGAACGTGGTCTTCTCCATATCTTCAGGTGCCATCTTAATCTGGTTGTACCCGGAGAAACCATCCATAAACGAAAATACTGAGAACTGAGCTGTATTGTCGACCAGTACATCAATGTGTGGCAGTGGAAAATCATCTTTCGGACTAGCTCTATTGAGATCTCGATAATCCACACACATTCTAACCTTTCCATCTTTCTTCGGTACCGGCACAATGTTGGCAACCCAAGGAGGATAGTGAGTCACTGCAAGAAACCCTGCATCCCATTGCTTCTGAACTTCTTCTTTGATCTTTATGGCCATGTCGGGGTGAGTCCGACGAAGTTTCTGCTTGACTGGCGGACACTCTTCTCTCAATGGCAGCCTGTGTACCACAATATCAGTATCCAACCCTGGAATGTCTTGATACGACCAGGCGAAGATGTCAGCATATTCACACAACAACTTAATCAAAGCCCTTTTCACATCTGCTTGCAGGCAGGCACCAATTTGGATCTCTTTCTTAGCATCCTCGGTACCAATATTGATGACCTCTACAGTCTCCTGGTGAGGCTGGATGACCCTTTCCTCTTATTTTAACAATCTGGCCAGTTCCTCAGGGAGTTCGCAATCCTTCTCATCCCCTTCTTCGGCTTGATAAATCGGATTGTCAAAGTCATACATAGCCATAGCAAAATCGTTATCAATGGAATCCGGAGGATCAAGTCTGCACGAACGGGTTCATGCTTTATTTCAGAATTATTTTAAAACCAAAAGAAAAAGAAAAAGAAACATTGCCATTTTATTATTTTGTGCAAAAATAAAAATAAAAAAACTGAAAGAAAGAGAACAAAAATTTGAATGCAAAACGTCCTTCATTAATGATTAAAATTGCAAATGTGAACAGGGTGGCCCTACAAATGAATCTATATGCCTTGGGCAGAGCGCAAGATTTTGACATGCACTATGGTTAGAAAACAAATAAAAATTACTCTGTCTGAAGAGTAACCCGGACGACTTCTTCAACAGACCAATTCTGCAACTGTTGTCCTGAAGCACGTGGGCGTACCCAGTTGTCCCAGTCATTGTCATTGTCAATACCATCTCCTGTAGCCGCACAAGACTGATCTGTGTAAATAATCCCCCCCTACTGAAGGTGATGGGTCCACTGTTTTCCGCATCGGAAGTCATAGAAGGATGATAACCAATACCAAATTTGTCTTCCTTCATTGGCGTCTCTATCAACCTGCCCCAGCCTTGGGCGTTGCCAGCTTTGACGACCTCAACAGCTTGTTTGTAAGATGAAATGGAGGTACCAGCCCCAGCTGGTGTAGAGGAAGACTCAGGTACATTGTCAATGTTTACTGCTTCAAATGATTGGCAAAGCATCTCGTGAATTTCTCCATCCATCTCAACATACTTAAACGTAGACAGATGGCTGACAAAGATATCTTCTTCGCCACACACTGTAACGACTTGTCCTTCAAACTCATACTTCAGCTTTTGGTGTAGAGTAGAGGTAACGGCCCCAGCTGCGTGAATCCAAGGGAGACCCAATAAGCAGCTATATGCAGGTTGTATGTCCATCACATGGAATGTGGATTTGAACACCTGCGGTCCAATTTGCACGGGCAACTCTACTTCACCAAACACAGATCTTTTGGTCCCATCGAATGGCCTGACAACCTCCAGCTTCATTAGTGCCTTTTTAGGCAAAACATTAAGTGAGGAACCAGTGTTTACCAGTACATGAGACAACACTGCCCCCTTGCACTCCATTGTGATGTGCAGAGCTTTATTATGGTTTCTTCCCTCAGCAGTCAAATCCCTACTTGTAAAGCCCAAACCATGGCTAACATTAACATTGGAGATTACACCCTCCAGCTGATTAACAGTGATTTCCTGTGGCACATACGCGCTCTTCAACACTTTCAACAAAGCTTCCCGATGCGCATCAGAACACAACAACAATGATAAAATTGAAATCTTCGAAGGGGTCTGATTCAATTGATCAACAATCTTATAATCACTTTTCTTGATTATCCTCATGAACTCTTCCATCTCATTATCAAAAGTAATCTTGGTCTCTGATTCAGGTACAGGCACACTCTCGACCACCTGTTTTCCCTTAGCCTTTGCAGCGGCTTCAACTTCTTGATCACTGCGCAAAGTTTGGGGAGCAAATAATCTTCCGCTTCTTGTAAAACCACCTACACCCCCCACATTATCAATATTCGGACCGGCTGATGATCCAACTTCTTGTTTTTTACCTTCATAATATATGTTTGCTCCATAGTGCCAAGGGATTGCCTTCGTAGTTGTAAACGGAACTGGTCCTGGCACCGTGATGGTAACAGGACTGGGTCTTTGTTGTACAACACTTACTACAGGCACTGTACTTGCAGGCACCTGGATCTCAGCGGGAGTATAATACACGTTTTCCCCATAGTGCCACGGGGTTTCCTGTGTATTTGTAAACGGAACTGGTCCTGGCACCATGATGGTAACAGGACTAGGTCTTTGTTGCACAACACTTGCTACAGGAACTGTTCTAGCAGGCACCTGGATCTCAACGGGAGTATAATATATGGTCACAGTTGATACCTCGTTAGTCTCTTTCACAGCCCTGTCAAACTGTAGACATTCTTCATTGATCAGATTCTGCAAACCCGCTTTCAACTTATCACAGCCATTCTCTTGATTCATACATTCAGAACAACCTTGATTACAGCCCGGGAACACCTGTCCCTTCAACAAACGATCTTTCACAACCAACAAAGAAGTCTTCACCTGATTGATATTTGCTACCAAATTTAACCGCTTTCCATCTTCGATAGCATGCACATTTGCCGCAGCATGCACATTTGCCGCACCATGATTAGGTATGGGGTGCTGAATAATATTAGGAGGCCGAGAGAAATTGATTGCCTTGGCATCAATCAAGTCTTGCACTTTATGATGAAAAGCCCAACATCTTTCAATGGAGTGCCCCTGAGCACCTGAGTGGAACTCGCATCGTGCGTTAGGATCGAAATTAGGAGGAAAGTTGCCAGGGGCAGGAGGCCTCATAGTGCGGAGCTCAACCAACTTCATCTGGAGTAACTGTGGTAGCAGCGCAGAATAAGTCAAAGGGAGAGGGTCAATCTTACGATCCCTCTGCCTAGACCTCTGTTGGAAAGGAGGTTGCTGTTGTTGCTGCTGAACATGCTGTTGGGGTTGTTGTTGCTGCTGAACCTGCTGTTGGGGTTGCTGTTGCTGAACAGACGGTGCTGGGATTGTTACTGCACCCACCTGGTGATAACCCTGAGAACGTCCTCTGCCACGTCCTCTAAACACAGCATTTGTATCTCCTTCTCTTCTTCTCTGACTACCAACAAACGATTTCTTCGTCCCAGAAGATCCAGCCCCACTCACATCATGAATCTTTCCAAGCTTCAACAAGTTCTCTATTCTTTCTCCAGCAATCACTATCTCAGCAAATCCGGTTGATGGATAAGCAGCTAGTCTTTCAAGATATGCCCCTTGCAGGGTGCCCATAAACATGTCTGCCATTTCTCTATCCAACAAAGGAGGTTGAACCTGTGCAGCCATTTCCCTCCACCTCTGTGCATATTCCTTGAAACTCTCTTTAGCATTCTGTGACAACCCCTGCAATTGAGTGCGATTGGGCGCCATATCAATATTATACTGGTACTGTTTTAGGAACGCTTCAGCTAGATCCTTCCAACTTCTCACAGCAGCTCTGTTCAATTTCATATACCAGGTCAAAGAAGCTCCAGCCAGACTGTCTTGAAAGTAATGCATCCATAACTTCTCATCATCTGTATGAGTTGAGATCCTCCCAAAATAAGCTTGGATATGTGTCTGGGGACACGTATTACCCTGATATTTATCAAAAGTAGGCGGCTTGAATTTTGGAGGGATCCTGACCCCTGGTACCAACCCAGACTAGTAACATCAATGCCCATGGAATTCTTGCATTCCATAGCCCTTATCTTCTCTGCCAGTTCATCGTACCTTTTGTCATTAGGAGCACCCATCTTAACATCCAACAGAGTAAATTGGTCTTCTTGATCATCTTCCTGAACACCACCAACATTTCTGCCATTTCCATTACCCACATTAACCACTGGAGGGGGATTGCCAACAGGAGGAGGAGTGCCATTGCCATTCTGATTAACCCCAAGCGTGGCCTCCGGACGCTCGACCAGAAGCCTCAGTCTTTCTTGAGTTTCGACCATACCAGTCATGAGAGTCATGAACTGGTCCATTCGTGCCCTCATATCAGCCAAACCACTCTGCATTTGATCCATTATCCTTGCTTGATTTCTTCGAGTTGAGTAACGATGAATATGATTCTCAGCTATAGTTCCTGAAACCAAATAAAGGTTAGAGATCTCCTGCGACAGGTACCTGAAAACAAACAATAGAATGCAACATGATATGCGATGCAATGCAATGTTTATTCATTTTGAGGCATTCCTTCCTTCGATTCCAATTTGACCAAAAGAGAAAAGCGCATATCCCTATAATTGCTAACAGTGACAGAATGCCAGAGGTGAATACCCATCATATAATCTGACGAAGAATCTTTCTCTACCAACAAATCCAATAACAAGAAAACAAACCCACGGCCATGTGTGGAACAGTCAAATGCAAATTGTTTTCGGACAAATACAACTGAAAAAGTCTGAATACAAACAAAAGGGAAACCCATCAACAAGCCTGATGGTGATTCCTAGAATATCAACAAAATAAATCAAACACTGAGCCCATAAAAATCTTCCTGGACCTCTTTGAGAAGCGCTTCAGTAACCGGATCATCTGGGCGCTCCGTGAGACCTCTGATCAATTGGCTCCTTAACTTGACGGCTTCTTCTAGCTTTCGGATTTGATCTTTGACAGCTGGCTCTTTGGCTCTCTTTACTCCGGCGCGGGTCTTTAGGTCTTCGATCTCTTGATTAGCTGAACTTAGTCGTTGTAGAAATTCGCTTTCTTTGCTCTTCAAAGTTTCCCTCAACTCGTCGTTCTCAGCCCTGATTCTCGCCTCGATCTCCCTCCGACATTCAGAAAACTCATCCCACCTCTGTTGTACTTTGGCAAGGGCATTCTCTGACTTGGTCAACTGCTCATTAATGCGCTTACACGCCTCCTTTAGCGCCATCTCATTCTGTTTGACCTTACGAATATAGATAGTGTCTTCGGCAATTCTTTTCTTATCGGCCTCGTGAAGCTCAGTCAGCTTCTGCAGTTTATACTCGACCTTACGCTTGTCACAAAGCGTCTTTCTGAGTCCCTCACTTAGCTTCTCCTTCTTTTTGACAGTCTTATCCAACTCTGCTTTAAGCTTGTCATATTCGGCAATGCTTATCGTGGTCACCGGTTCCACTGGATCTGACGGTTTTTCCTGAGAAAATGGCAAAAGAGTAATCTGAACCCTTCTTTTCAACCAAGCATCATATTGAGAGGAAGACACATTGTTGCACTTTCCGAAGACGACTTTACCCTTCATTTGAAGATTACCCCAAGCTCCAGCCGCTTGCCTTACCAACAAAAGGTTATCCTTCACAGGAAAAAAGAAAGACTCTTCCAAATCACTATCCCTTGGAGGCTCTACCAAGGCAAACCCTAATTGTCTCCTGAGAATAACAGGGTTATAATTAATGCAACCCTTTACTCCCAAGAGTGGCACGTTAGGATGTCTTCCACAACTGCTAATGAAATCTCCCCCAATCGTCTTCTGATTGAACCAACGGATATCCTTTGCTGTCAGCTGAATCATCCTCTTAGCCCAGTTCTTTGCAGGCTGAGGATTCAAAAAGGCCTCTGAATTTGGCAAATGACCCATAAGCCACCTATGGAACAGAGGCGCACAACATCTGACTAACCTTCCTCGCTTCTTCTCATTCTTGAAGTTCACAGAATAGTACAAATCACCCAGGAGGGTAGGTACGGGGTTCTTCATTACAAAAATATGGATCGCACTCATGTCCACAAACTTTGGTTCATCAGCAAACAACATAATTCCATAGATACTCAAAGCCAGGATCGCACAAACGGTTTCCCATTGAGACTTAGCAGCAAATTCTTCAGCTTTGGCAACCAAGAAGTCCAAATGAAAACCAGATAATTCTCCTTTGGTGGCGAGATTATCTGCTACCACAGGTACGCTCATATGAAAAGCCTTAGCTATTTCTTCATGCTTTGGAGGGCGCATGTCAGAGTTGAAGGGAATCAGGTACTTAAGAGGAACACCTAGCAACCAAGCATACTCTTCTAGCATCGGGCCCAACTGAAAATCCGAGAAGGTGAAACACCTTAGTTGTGGGTCATAAAACTGTAAGCACGTATGAATGGCACTCCTTTCTGAAGCATTCAAGTCAACAACCACAGTCATAATCTCCCCATAAGCCTTCCGAAACATACCCACATGGTCTGGAGTAATAAGAGCAATCATCTTTCGCAACTGTCCCACCTTTGTGTCGAAGAAACTATAGTGTACATTGTTCTTCCTAGGAGTCTCCATAACTGCAACAAGAACTGTCAACCGGAATCGAAAGGAAGTGTACCCTGCAAATGAATAAACATGAGGGTTAAATGCAAGAATGCTAATGATGATATGTATGCAAGGGCATGTAACCACTGCTGCACAAATACTGCTGAACCCACTGTACTGCAATCTGAATTTGGTGAGATATACAACCCCAGGATAAGAAACCCAATAACAAACACAGAACCAGATGTGAGCTGATCAGGATCAAACTTCGGTAACCAATCCAGAACAAGTAAAGAAACCAGGTATTCTGACGGTCAAGGGTTCCTGCACACCTGTAAACAACCCCCCCAATCTCACAGGTAGGTACTAGGATGTTCAGTATCCCGGGCTCTCAGGTCGAGAAATGATGATACGTTTACCATTTCTGGTTTGGCATCATCATCAATCAAGGAGGCCTCAACTGATTCTCCAAAACGGAAGATCCTCAGCTTCAGAGGTTTGAGAAGCAATAGCACATTCAGCCCGAAGGATACAATGCTACCGCCAATCAAAGAGGTCGTCCGCTGATTCACCTCAAAATAAAGAGGGGTCATCCAGACTTAGCAGCTCTTCCAGATAGCTCTACCATCGTGGGAAATCCACAACGCAGAATTCTCTAGAGAGAACCACATCCAGATTGTGTTTCATATTCCCTCGTCGAACCGAGATGGAACACGAGAGGACATGAAACACGCTAATCCTAAGTGCGCTCAGGCCTGTGTATTGGGCCTATCTCTCAGAATACCCCCATCCCTCCAAACAGAAAACAGTACAGCAGTGCAGCATAATACATCATATGAAATGAAAAAATGCTAAAATACAGTAAATGCAGTAATATACAGTAGTATACAGCAGAAAATAGTAAATAACTATACAGTAAAGCAGTAAATACAGCAAAGTACAGTAAACACCCAATGAAAGAAAAACAAACAAGCGCTAGGATTGACTCGCTAAGGAAACCAGAGATCCTGGGTTGTGAATCCCCAGCAGAGTCGCCAGCTGTCGCTCCCGGGATTTTCATCCAAGTACAAACGCGAAAGTGGCACCGAAACAGAGTCGCCAGCAATATGTATTTATCCCAAGAGAGGGAAAGGAAACACCGTATAAACCTGAAGGAAAGGAAAGAGCATGGTCTTGCGACCAAGAGAACTGGGTTCGGGAGTCGGTTACGTGAGAGGAAGGTATTAGCACCCCCTCACGTCCATCGTACCCGATGGGATCCACGCTTGCTCGTCTCGATCAAAGGGTGTCGTCGACTGAAGCTCCACTGCTACTGGAAAGGGAAAGGAACAGGAAAAAGGAAAAGGAACAGAGAGATAAAGAAGAAACAAATGTAGGGAAAATAAAAGAAATGCTCGAATGGGCCCTACCCCACTGCCTACGTATCTCATCGGGAGCATGAGAATCAGAGCGACGTAGTTCCCCTAACTAGGGAAAAGTTGTTTGTGTTTTTTAGAGAACGACTTACGTTCTAGCTCAGGTGTTGCAGGCTCGCTGGTCCGAGTGCGTTACCATCTTGCAAGAGAACGAGTAGGAGCACGTTCGTACGTTAAGAGTGAGTGAGATGAGAAAAGAATTCCCGAAGGAAAGACGTTATTGTTTGTTTTTGTCTTTTTAAAAATAAGTGTTTTGATTGTTTTGTGTTTTGTAACGCGCATTGTATTTAAATCCCTCATGTAAGATCGAATGCCTCGCATAACGAACCGAGATGGGACGCACGCTAAACATTCCAAGAAAACGAGAGAAGATCCCTCACTATCTTGTTCTTGCATGAAAGGCCTAAATACAATGTTTGTTTTCCTTTATTAATATTTTTTACTTTTTGTGTGAAGATGAGAAGAGAAAACGCAAAGGAAACTCTAAAGGGAGGCTAAAGGATCCTAATGTTATCATGCATGGATGCCCTTATGGTTAGTGAGGTTTGAAAGAGGAAGCCTAACTAAAACCTAATGCTAATCCTACTCCAAGCTTAATCAAATATTAAGTTGGACTAGGTAGCTCTAAGGGGAAAGGAATCCAAGACTTGAACAAGTCTTGAGATTCAAGGGATGTGAAAGAGTGAAATAGAAGAAAAGAGAAGAAGAAGAAATGAGAAACAAGATGGGGCAGCAAGCACATCATAATCATCATATCCAAATCACACCATAAAACATGCTTCAAAGATCACACAAGCACATCTCAAGTACACAAGTGAAAGCACACAAGAAAGAATGCAAGTAAACTTGAATTAAGTGCACCATCAAACACACATGGATGTCATATCAAAGTGAAATGAAGGAGATAAGATGAAAATGAAACAAGACCAGAACTCACATCATATCATCATCAACAATTCATATATGCAAAAGAGGTTCACATTATGCAACATGATGCACCAAAGAAGTTACAAAGTAAAAGGAATGATATGCATCACATAATTCAAACCAAATGCATCCAATAATGCTCAAGTAACATGAAAATCAAGTATAGAACTCAAGAGGCAGTAGAACACACATTAGCATCATGTCAAGATCAAACTCAAGTCATACAAGATTAATCACCAAGCAACACATCCAAAGCATGCATCAAAACTAATCAAAGCAATCACTTACTATTCATGCAAGCAAGCAAAGAAACATGTGAAGCAAAAAGTGAGAACATGTCACATAAAACACTTTAAACCAAGAAGGTCAGAACCTCTAGCATGTCATACAAGTCAAACACAAGGCCTCATGCATTGGTTATTTCATACAAAGGAGCATTGCACAAGATTAGGTCAAACATACCACAAAATTCAAGTCAAACAACACCAACTTAGAAAATCAAGATCAAATTGGAAAATGAATCAATGAAGACGAGTCCAAAGCCATAAACAAGCTCAAAGAGAATAGGATCACACCATACAATCATTTCAAGCACCAATCAAACACAAGTAAGCACATGCACTCAAACTAGGTCAAGTGTCTAAGTATGATTCAATCAAATTCAAACCACAAGTAAAAGATCAATCAAAAATAGAAAAGTGGTCCAATAAATTCCAAAAAAATAATCAAACAGAAGCTAACTCAATCAAGTAACATATTCAAGAAGATTGGATCAAAAAGAGTTTAAGAACTTGTCAAAAGGTTAATCACAAGTCAAGATATGCACATAACCAAACAATAATCGAGGGGTATCAAAAATCACATGAAAAACAATCAAAGGTGATCACCAATGCAGCAACATGACATTAAAACATTCTTTAATTAAGTGTCAAAACATGTCAAAAAGATCAGCTCAATAAGGCATGGAAAGATCATCAAACATAAGCACTCATCACAAAGGTAGGCATAGAAGACACTTTGGAAAATAAAAATCAGGAATAAATGCGAAAATAAATGGAAAATGAAAATAAAATTCAAATAAAATTAAATAAGACATTAAAGTATGCACATGATTTTTTTAGGGATTTTTTAATACAAGAAAATATTTTTAATGATTAAAAATAAAACGAAAATAAAAAAGGAAAAAATAAAAAAGGTATACAAAAGGAGAGGGTGTATATTGAAAGCAAGCACCAAAGTTGGGCCGTGGAGGGGTGCGAACAGAAATTTCGTAAGCCCATGGAACAAAGCATTGTATTCAGAATTTAAAGAAAATAAAATAAAAAAGGAATATAAAGTAAAAAACTGTAACAAAATCAGCATGTGGAACAACCCATATCAATTGGTCACAAACATTTAAAATCACAAAAGACAAAAACAAAGGCCATGGCCAATCAAAACATGCCACATATTTGTCTTCTTCATGCCATGCAGCCAAGAATACGTGCACAGTGACATAACCCGCCAGAAACACGTTCAGTCCGGCCGGCCACCGCCGGCAGCGGCTGGCACGTCCGGAGTCGCGAAATAAGACCACTCCCCCCTCCAGTTTTTCGCGCTGAGTTCGAAAACGACATTTGTTTTCATTTTCAAACACTCTATCATCATGAAAAGCGAGCACGAATCTTAAACACCCAACCTGTAACTTTCATAAACAAACACAACACACATACAACAATGCTCTATCCTAACCCTACATCCCAAACATATGAATCACAGCTTGAAAACACGTGGAAAAAGGGAGAAAATGAGAAGAGAAAGATACCTCCAAAATAGTAACTCTGCAACTCTTGAACTTGATTCAAACCTTAGCCCAACTCCTTCCTTCTAGCTCCAATAACCCCCAGAAAGATGATGGTGACAAGAAAATAGTAAGAAGAGACCTTGAAAACCAGATCCGAAAGATAGCTGATTTTCAAAAAAAAAAAAAGAGTTTGCTTCTGAGTTTTTTGACACAATCCGAGTCCTCCCCCTCTTTAGGGTTTGTGTTGCTTAAATATGCTGGGTTTGGAATCGTTTTGGGCCTGAGATGAAGTGGGTAATTTGTTTGGAGCTTTGGCCAAGATTGGAAAAGAGAGAGGGTACCGTTTTGCAAAACATGGGAGGGTGTGTTGATAGTGATTTTTTGAGTGGAAAGTGTGAACAAGGGGTGGAGAGAGGGACGTGAAAGGGAGTCAGAAGGTACCTCTGTTTCTTTTCACTAAAATAGCAAAAATATGCATGGCATGCATGTAAGAATATGGTGTGTTGTTTGGTCATTTTGGGAAGGTTTTGGTGAAGTCACGCGTGGTGTATAAACATGCTGCTAAAATGTTCATAACCGTGCCAAGAAATGCACCATGCCATGCCTTAGAACAAAATTGGGCAGCCCACTTCATGCCATGATATTTCCATGAGTTCTAATCCAAATTGTACCAATTGAATTCCATTGGAAAGCCCACACATCATGGAACATCTTTGGTGTTGAAAACAAGTGGAAATGAGGCTTGGATCTTTATGAAAATTGGCCATGGAAATGTGTCCCTAAATCTGCCACAAATGACTTAGAAAAAAAATTCTAAGTTTTGAACTTGACAAGGTGAAAATGTCACACTTTGAGGAAGCATAACTCACTCAATAACAACTCAAATGCCATGGTTCTTGTGCCCATTTTGAAAAGAAAACTCCATACTACAACTTTCATGTTAGAGTTTTCTCAATTCAAAGCTTGGAAGTTGATCAAAATCGTGCATGAACATGAGTGCATAAAACTGTCCCAAAATAACTTAGAAAAAATTCTAAGTTTTTCAATTTCACAACTTGAAAACTCCAACTTCAAAACATCATACCTCTCTCAAAAATAATCCAAATGAGACAAACTTTACATGGTTGGAAAGCTTGGAAAAAGCTCTACAACTTTCATGTTTGAGGAAAATTGAAATGAAGCTCGAATCATGATGAAAATTGGCTTGGAAGATGGCTGAATACATGCTGAAACTTTCCCAAAATGGAAACTTCCTAAAAACCTAGATTTCCAAAAATAGCAACTTCTTCACATTTTTTTATTTTTCATGAATCCTTGAACATTTCTTGATCAAATCTTGTCCATAGACCATATTTGACTTGAAAATCATGATATTGAACTCAAAAAGTCAGGAGTTGACTTTTTCACTGCACAGTTGACTTTATTCCCAATTCTCTTGATTTTGAAATTCCTGATCAATTGAAAACCTTCTGAAACAAATTGATGGGCAATCTTCCATCCCTAGACACTTGAGGACATGAGGAATACCATGGGATCAAGTCTTGCCCAAAAAATCAGAAATAAACTGATTTTATGGCAAACCCTAGTTTTGGTACCCTCTGGTTAGGAGGAAATAGCACATCCTCCAAATTCAAATTCCTCTGAATATGTTGTGTATCATGTCCACCAATGATGACATGTACCACTTGGACATGATAAAGAATCAAAGAGCTTGCTCATTTGGGGGTCAGATCCCAACTTTTGACTGCCTTGTATAGGAGGTCATGCACTGTCCAATCTTCTTGATGAATTCTCCTCTTTCCATGACTTGTGAGATCAAATGGAGATGATACATGATGTAAGAGGTCTTTGAAGCTTGTGAGAAACACTTGGTCTTCTTCTTTGGATGGTCAACACCTTAGAGAATCACCTGATCACATGCCCTTATGCAAGATGCAATGTTAAATGCTTGATGCTTTGTTTTTCTATGCTTGAATGCAATGCAATGCAATGAAAGCTCATGCTAAACGATATGAAGAAAAGAGAGGGCAAATTTTTGGGTATTACAGAGAGTATGTGTCGAAAGAGTTCGATGCATTATGTGAAGAAGAAGGGATTGTGCATGAGGTGGTGCCACCCTACACTCCACAGTAAAATGGAATTGTAGAAAGGAAGAATATAACCATCGTGAATATAGTGAGAATTATGTTGAAAGTCAAGCATCTACCCAAAGAGTTATGGGGAGAAGTTGTCTAGACAGCAACATACATCTTAAATATATGTCTGACGAAGAAGGTAGAAGGAATTAAACCAGAAGAATGTTGGTCTGGTGTCAAGCCTAGCCTAAGTCACTTGAAGGTGTTTGGATCTATAGCACATAGACATGTGTCAGATCAGTTGAGAAGGAAGCTTGATGACAAGTCAAATCAGATGATCTTAATAGGATATCATTTGACTGGAGGTTACAAGTAGTTCGACCTAGTGAATAAGCAGGTAGTGATCAGCAGGGAACTGATCATAGATGAGCTTAAAGAATATGATTAGACTGAGAATGTCAAGAAGGATTCAGTGAGAATCTCTTGTGAAGAACCATCCACTGAAGTCGAAAGAGATGTTCGATAGGAATAAGTCAAAGATGAAGCAGGCCCAAGCTGACCTCGACGAACAAGACACATTCCTGCAAGGTTGCAAGAATGTGTGATTACATTAGATGATGTGGTCGATGAAGAGGGTGAGCTGGTACATTTTGTGTTCTACGCAGATGTCGAACCAGTCAATGTAGCTAAGGCATTGAAATATTCGAAGTGGGTGAAAGCAATGAATGAGGAGTTAGACTCCATCGAAGTCAACAACACCTAGTCACTTGTCGAATTTCCTCAAGGCAAGAAGGCAATTGATGTGAAGTGGGTTTACAAGGTGAAGGTGAATCCTAAAGGAGAGGTAACTCGACATAAGGCGAGACTTTTGGAAAAAGGATTTCTACAGAAGGAAGGAATCGACTTCGACGAAGTTTTTACACCTATTACTAGGATCGAAATAATCAGATTGGTTATTGGTCTAGCAAACATGAACAATTTGCACACATGCCAGATGGATGTGAAATGTGCATTCTTAAATGGCCCCTAAAAAGAAGAATTTTATGTCGCACAACCAGCTGGGTATGTGAAACGAGGCGAAGAAAGAAAGGTGTACAGGCTTGTTGTACCCCAAATTTTACCCTCAGATCCTCTGATCATTGTCGTATCAAGTTTAGGTCATTTGCCTTAGCATTTGCAGTCATGTAGTTCGTCGATCATAGTCAGGCATTATTTTTCCTCTATTTTTGTCACATTTTTTATAATCCAATCATTCTTATGAGTTCTAGAACTTTTAAAATTTGTTTTATTACTTTTAATCATTGGTTTATTTTCAAATTAATTTCTTTTCTTAGTTTTATTATTATTTTATTGTTATTATTTTGTCATTTTATTATTAATATGTATTTACTATCATTTCTATTTTATTATCATTTTATTTAGTATCATTACGATTTGTTATTATATTATTTTATATTTATTTTATTCACCATTATTTTTGCACTTTGTTATCACAAGTCAATTCTCACGTTCTTTACTAGTGACCCCAAACCAGTTGCAACGCTACACACCCAAAGCCAAAAAGCCTGCTATAATCAGTTTCAAAAGACTCCAAATTTTTCACAAAAATGACCCTCTGTTTTCTTGTGGCTTACACCGTACCAGCCTGCTGCGAGTATATACACCACAAAGCCCAAAACCATACTCTGCTATAACTTTGACTTGCTTCGAACTAATAGCATTGTCTCAAATAAAACTCCAACCGACCTGCTATGAAAACAAAGACAACACACCTGCATCAACAACACCAAAACCTGCTACATAATCCTACAGTTTTTGAAAGCGACCTCACAAGAAAGTACGAAGGAAAAAATGGACTTCAGTTCAAAAAGAAGAGAATCGTGAACGAAAAAGAAAAAAAAGTAACAAAATTGAAGAGAAAAAACGTTGGACCTTCAGTTGAAAAACCTTAAAAGGAGTTCTTCACCATCTTGAGAGGAGCCATCATGACTCGTTGTTTTTCTTCCTTCAACCATTGCCCCACAAAATACCAACCTTTGTCCCTTCAATAATCTTCAACCGTATCCACCTCCCTTTCAACCCTCGTTCTTCCTCACGAGTCCCTCAACTTTTTCTCACACCTCTGTTCTCCCTTCATCCTCAGATCGCAAAACCAAACAACCTTCTTTCAACCTCTCTTCTCTGCAAACCGAACAACATCAACCCTTCATACAACCTCAATCAAATCCCTCACAAAACTTTTTTCCGCAACTTCACCTTCATAAACCTCAAAAACTCTCCCATCCGCCAACTAACCTCAACTTTCAATACCTTTCAACTTGTACGAACCAACTGCACTCGTTTGCTCCATCTTTCAAACAACCATCTTCATCACGGCTTAAATCTCATCCTCCATTAAAACAACATTCTTAAACCTTCAATCAACCCAAATCGCATCACCTTCATCCTCCTTACGCCCATAACCACCATGACATTCCTCTCCCTACTTCAATCTTTCATCAACGTCATCCCACAGCAACCATCGCCCACAAAATCTTTGAACAAACCCCAAATCAAGCCAGAATAGAGATGACTAGAAGGGAATGAAACAAATCAAAATTGAAACCCTAATTTAATCGAACCTGAGCGAGAAATCAAAAGCAAACGAACAAAACGAAAGCGAGATAGAAGCGAAGCTGAACAGAAATGGTAGGGATCTGAATCTGTTGGATTTTCATTGACTTACGTCGCCATGGACACGTTTTGTAAACTTTTTTTTTAGGATGAGTCGTTTGTTCTTTGGTGACTCATGGTTTTCTTTGAAGCGGTTCTGAGCATGTGACTCATTTGAAGATAACCCAATAGTCAACAGAGAGTGTCACGTTTTTTGTTAAATCCATACTCACACACGCACGGTTTCAACACCCCCTATTTTGTTTTTTATTTCTTTTTTTATGGTTGTTTTTTTTATATATAGTTTTAATATTGTTATTTTGATTTATTTGTTAAATCTTAATTTTATAAATCCTTTGGCAATGTTGTTTCTCTTGGGTCTATGATATATAAACATCATAACTTTGTTGATTATTTCAAATCAATAAATTTTGATTATATGAGGCCACTTTTTATTTTTTTATTGGTCAATGAAAGTCTAATCAAAGATTATCGATTGCTCGATTAAATCTTGATTTAGACGAGACCAACTTTTTTTTTCATTTCGGTTCCATTTTCTTTATTTTTGGGCCAATGATATTAGAAAAATCATGACTTTGTTGATCATGTCAAAATCACTAAAAGTCTTGATAAATATGAGGCCACCTTTTTTTATTTATTTTTTATTGGTCGATGAAAGTCAAGAATCTAAGATTATCGATTTATCGATTTAAATATTGATTAAGACGAGACCCACTTTATTTTCATTTTAAGTCCATTGTCTTCATCTTTGGCCAATGATATACCAAAAATCATGACTTGGTGGGTTTATTTCAAATCAATGAAGTCTTGATAAATATGAGGCCACATTTTATTTTTAGCTTGTTGGTCAATGAAATTCAAAAATCAAGATTATCGATTTTTCGATTAAATCCTGATGTAGACAAGACCATTTCGATATCACTTCGATTTTCACTTCTTTTCGCATTTTTTTCTTATATCTTTTTTTATTTTATTTTTATTTTTGATCGATGAAGTTCTTTGTTCCCGAACGTTAATTGTCAAGGCGATCAACCTTCATTATTTCAAATATGTAGTGAGTAATCTCGAGATTACTTTCTATACTTTGGGATCGTGACAGGTTACCTTCGATTAATTAACGAGAGTTTGTGATTTAAGACGAGGTCTTCACCTTTTCTTTTCGTGTGACACGATTTCCTTGGAGAATGATCCTCAATATCACTTCTCCATCGTGTCTTAACACAAAGATCGAATTGTGCATCCTCCTATAGCATGGTCTTCCTCATAGACCGTGTTACGACGGTTTAGCACTACATTGGACCCGATTCATCGATCCAATAAATTAATCATTAACCACTGACTTTACTTTCAGTCAATATATCTTAATTTATTTTTGTTCATATTATCTTGATTATATTATTGTTCATATTGTTCATATATATCATATTCATACTTGTTCATCTGACCCTCCCTTCTAAAGGAAAGTTCTTTTAGTTTGACTCCTAAGTCAATAAACCACTCACATTTCATCTTTGGCCTCCTAAGAGCCATTTTCCTCATAGTTTAGTAATAGGATAGAGTTATCGTGAACTCTATGTGATTCTCACCATCATGAGAACTCACTTTCCCTTTACTTAGACTTATAGAGTTATCGTGAACTCTATGTGATTCTCACCATCATGAGAGCTCACTTTCCCTTTACTTAGACTTATAGAGTTATCGTGAACTCTATGTGATTCTCACCATCATGAGAACTCACTTTCCCCCTTTAACTTAGACTTAGAGAGTTATCGTGAACTCTAAATGAGCTCGTACTCATTTCCCTTTAGAACTTTGACCATAGTCAATGGTTCCTCTTTCACCCTTAGTTAGGTGAACTACGGTTGCTCTGATTCTTTAGTCAGATACGTAGGCACAAGATACGACGTCTTGGCGAGCAAACTTAGTGTACATACCTAGGTCTTTACCTTACCTTAGCATAGATATCTTAGCAAGCAAACATAACATAACACAAACTTAACAAGAGGATCCTGTATAGTACTACAGATACTTAGGGTGCTAATACCTTCCCTTTGTATAACCAACCCCTGAACCTTAGATCTCCCCCCTTTAGGTTTTCTTCGATCTTGAACCTTTCCTTTGGATAAATCAAAGTCGGTTGTAAAAGAAATATGATGCAAGTTAATTAATAGCTTGTTATCCGATTTTCACCGCAACAGAAATGGCGACTTCACTGGGGACACTTTTGAGGGTTAAGCCCACCTTGTTTTTGTTTATGTTATTTATGTTTTCCTGCCATACTTGTACATATCTGTATATATCTGTATATCTGTTTGCTTGGGATCTTCTGTGTGCAGGGTGCCATTATTGAGTGGTGAGATAAGTCCTAACCCGGACTTGAGAGCACATTTGATTAGGAACTGTGGGCATAGTCAAGGAAACTTCGAGGGAGAAATCCCAAAGGAGGGAACTTGAAGTCCACACTCAGTTGAGGCCCTCTTGGAGGTGGTAAATGTTGAACGAGCAATTGTGAATGCGTTACTACTTTCAACCTTGGTGCCAGAGATACTGATGACCTTTAGTTATCCCTTTACCCCCCACTTGGCCTGTTTTAGACGTAGTGCGGTGACTATGAGGGAGTAATCCTAAATGGTTTCTATGCGATACTACACTCAGACGAGACTCTCTTGAGAATTTTATTGATTATCGAGCAATTGGTAAGTCGATAAAATCTGAAAGATGGGTTGTCGACTATGGGCACTTTTTAGAACCCTGTTCTGCAGATGAAAACCCATAGTGAACACCTTTTGGGATGGGTAGACCATGGCTCCATGCTCGTGATCTTCAAACCTAGGCCCTTGTTTGCCTGTACATATCTGTGAATATCTGAATACGTGTGTTTGTGCATACATTTATCCCTTCATGACAACCATTTGGTTTCAAGGAATTCAGATGCTTCTTCCTTTGCAAAATCAAAAGGGATCACGGATTTTGAAACAAAACTCTTCAGTTTTCCAAAAAAATAATGTTTACAACTCGCCTTTGATTTCCTTGAAACCATTTGGCTTGCATTAGCATTGCATTTTCATTCGCATTGCATGTGCATTTCTCAGCCTCGAGTCTCATCCGTCCTTTATCTGTAACCCAGTTGACTTCCCGAAGCCATCATTGGACTTGAAGTAGCTGTTGAAGTTGTCTTTTCCAGACTCGTCCGTTGTGACTACCACGCTGGGGCACAGGGGCACTCGACTGAAGATTGTAAGATGCTCGGAAGCAAGGTTCAGACGCTGCTCTCTTAGATGTTCTCATTCACACCTCAAGGCATTCAAATCAACAAACCTTCGCCTAATCAGGCAGATTCATCAGACTTTGAAATGGAAGAAACTTCCGAGAGTGGATGTGAAGATGATTCTCAGACGGATCTCGACAATCAACTCTGAAGACAGTTATCTCAACTTGGCAAATCAAGAAGGAAATTCCAATTTCCCGAAGCTGGCAAACTTTTGGTTGTTTCAGCAATTTTATTGTATTTTCCTCGCATGTTTAAATCTGTATTTGCTTATAAGCTGTTGTTTTTCAAAATTGGCAAGATTAATGAAGTGTTTATGCATTTTTTATTAAGTCCATTCGTATTCACTCATTCTCTTTCTTTTACTGTCATAAAACAAAACAAAAAAAAAAGACAAATTTTTTTCTTTTCTCTAAACCATTGTTCAAGCAAAGATTGGGGAGGATGATGAAAATATTATCCATAATTATTGTGGTATGCTTTCGATTAAACCTTTCCGAGGATGTAAGGCATTGTTTCAATTCCCAAACACTGTAGAAATAAGGAAGATAATCCCTCCTCAACCCTTCGAGCCTAGAAGTAGGAGTTTTCTTTCTTTACACAAAAAAAAACCCTCAAATCTCAACCTTGGGGTGGGTAGTTCTCAGTTTAACTTGGTTAAGCACTCAAATGCAAGCGCTTCATGCAAGACACCAGTCAGCTCTCTCAAATCAAATGAGTTAGCATTGTACAAGTTGTTCCTCCAAAAAAAGGGAAGGATCATCGAGAAATCCTTAATCAAAGAATGAGCCGAGTCCCTTTCAAGGCGAAAGCCAAGAAAGATGGGAAGCCCAAAACTTTGCCTTCTGCAAAAGGACTTGTACAACAATAAAAAGAAGAGGTCACAAAACCTCAAGCAAAGACAAGAAGAGGTGTCATAACCTCAACAAATCAAAGTAGAGGTCTCAAAATCTCAATGAAGACAAAAAGAGGCCTCATAACCTCAGCAATAAAGGATAACCAAATTTTGCAAAGGAGTAATGACTACAAAGGTGTCTGAATCATCAACTATCATCAATTCATTCCTAGCCTATAGGAACCTGAATGTATAGCTTGAGTTAACTGAGTGTTGGATTGGAGTTCATCACGAAGATGGGGTGGGTACAAATAAACTTTGAGCCTTTATCTTTTGTTTCATAAACCGTGAACCAAGCCACGTTACAACCCTTAAAAGACCTAATTGAGGTAGGGTTGTTTTGAAAGCATACTACAACAAGGTTGATTAACCTGACTCCTAATGGTCTTTGCTAATTATGTGTGTTTACCACTTCATCTGTCATTCTGTAAATTACCAGATCCACTTTGTTTTTGATTATTTAATCATTCCACTGTGTGTGTTTCATCAATAAACTTTGTTTTTCAAAAGCTTGCATGAATTTTGCATTGAAATTGCCAATTTTAAATGAACGATACTGTTTGTAATACAATTCAATATCAAAGGAATCCCAACAAATGCAGCCAGCTAGGAAATTTGACTTGATAAAGAAAGCTCAGTCAGGGGCAACCAAGCGGAATGTTCTGCCAATCCACCATCCCAATAGCCAAGAATCAGGGGCAGAACTCTTCAAAGTTCAGAATATTGGGGCAAGTCTTCTTAAGGTCATCTTACGACAAGTTTGGACCCCAGTGACCCATCAGCAGGGGCAAGTTTGTTCCCCAGTTGTTTCTACCACGGTCTAAAAGACTTTGTATTGCGAATGCAGTTGAACTGGGGCAGCTTTGTCAAGACTTATGATTCCTTTCAAAAGTTTGAAGATATTGAAGCATCTGGTATTTCAATTCTTCTGTAAAATCCTTTTATAATTTATCCTCAAAGACTAGTTAATCAGAAGCAGTCAGGTCGAGATTCGGCAAATCTCTCAAAAGTCAACTAGTCTGGGGCATCTCCTTCACAGATCAACTTGACAAGGGCAAGTTTGTTCCCCAGTTGTCAACAACCAGTCTGGATAACTAGTTCAAGGACTTTGTCGTGCAAAGGCAGTCAATCAGGGGCAGTTATGCTGAGATTCACGAAATCTCTCCAAGAGTTGGAAGATATTGAAACGCCTTGTGTGCCAATTCTTCTGTAAAATCCTCTTGACGTATTCTTCTGACAGACCATGTACTTTGGGGCAGATGAGTTATGCAGAACTACTCAGCTTTTGTGGCATCTCTGCCAGCTCCCCAGTAAGTTGTTACATCAGCTAATCTTGGCACTTCCCAATGGATTTTTCCCTCCAGCAAAGAAATCAAGCTCATGATGGCAATCCCGGTGAAGTCATGATGCTATACCAAGTGGAGTAGTCTTTCCCCAGAGAAGATCATAACCTTGAAGTAGAGTTGGTTCTCCTGCGAATTCATCCCCAGTAATGGTCCAATCCGATGAGTTTGGCTGGGTGTCCTCGTCGAGACATTTATTTCATCTCCAGTTTCGCTTCCTATTTGTTTTGTCAGCATAAGCATGGCATAAGCATTCATATGCATAACATCTTGGCATTTTTGCTTCCCTTCTAGTGTTTACCTGTTTTGTTCACTTTGGCATTAATCTCCCCAAGTGATTGGGTTTGTCTATTTTCTCTAATAGAGTTGTCAGCCCTAGGCATAAAATGCCCATCCATTCTTGAAATCCCCATAGAGTTTTATCCTCGTGGATGATGGTTGGTTCAGTTTTCTTTTCCACATTTGGATAAGATAAATCCCCATTTGAGTTCATTCCTCAATTGGAGTCCTGTTTGACCGTTTCTTTCTAGCTTGTTCCTAGATTGAACTTTGGCCCCTGGCAATTTAGGTTGTTAAACCTAGTTCGAAAGTGCATTTATTTTGCACCGTGTCTCACAGGAAGATTCTTTTACACATCCCCATTGAAGACAAAATTATTTCTCCAACAGTGTTGTAATATCAACATCTCATTGGAATTCATACCCAACAACAAGTGGCAGTCTCCTTGAGAAATTTGTTTTGCTATCATTACCTCTACAACGATAAGTGGCAATCTCTCTCCTGAGAACCTTATCCTTCTGTCGTTTTATCCATACTTCCACAGTTACCAGTGGTGTTACAATCAGTCATCTTCCATCAACCCGTTTGATGTGATCCCTATTTGAGAAGTTTCCTTATCGTCAATATGTTTGATGAGGAATTCAAAAATCCAGCTCATACTGGTACCCAGAGTTCGTCTCTGTCTTTACTGGCTTTTCTTGAAGATCCCGTTTGAACTCTTCATTATAAGAAAATCCCAAGAAATCTGTTGTTGGATACTTATCCTTTTGTTTCACACTGATCCCCCAGTAGAGATCATGTTTTCTTTCTGGTTTCATGCCTAATAAGAATGCATCTTTATTTCCCCAGTGAAGTAAAGACATTCCCGGTTTATCTCCAAAATCTTTGTCTCAGCTAGGCTTACGTCCGGTCTTCACCCTCGTGCGCCAGATTCCAACTCTTTGTGCATTTTCCCCAGGAAGTCTAACCTTCCATTTTTTATGCAACTCCGATACTAACCTATTTGAGCTCCTCAAAAGGAACCTAAAGTCCAGTCATCACTGGCATCTTTCTCTTTTTTCAGGTCTCATAAGAACCTAAAGTCCAGTCATCACTGGCATCCTTTTCTTTCAGGTCTCATAAGAACCTAAAGTCCAGTCATCACTGGCATCCTTTTCTTTTTTTTCAGGTCTCATAAGAACCTAAAGTCCAATCATCATTGGCACGATTCTTGTTTGAATCGAGTCAAACCTGAACCTAAACTTTGAGTTATCGTGAGCTCGTTGTTTATCCTTTGTTAACTTCAGATTATCGTGAGTCTGTCGTTTAAAACCGTTCTTGTTTGAATCGAGTCAAACCTGAACCTAAACTTTGAGTTATCGTGAGCTCGTTGTTTATCCTTTGTTAACTTTAGATTATCGTGAGTCTGTCGTTTAAAACCGTTCTTGTTTGAATCGAGTCAAACCTGAACCTAAACTTCGAGTTATCGCGAGCTCGTTGTTTATCCTTTGTTAACTTCAGATTATCGTGAGTCTGTTGTTTAAAATCGTTCTTGTTTGAATCGAGTCAAACCTGAACCTAAACTTCGAGTTATCGTGAGCTCGTTGTTTAATTCCTGGTTATCGTGAACCTTTTGTTTGCTTCAGATTATCGTGAGTCTGTCGTTTAAAACTGTTCTTGTTTGAATCGAGTCAAACCTGAACCTAAACTTCGAGTTATCGTGAGCTCGTTGTTTATCCTTTGTTAACTTCAGATTATCGTGAGTCTGTTGTTTAAAACCGTTCTTGTTTGAATCGAGTCAAACCTGAACCTAAACTTCGAGTTATCGTGAGCTCGTTGTTTAATTCCTGGTTATGTGAACCTTTTGTTTGCTTCAGATTATCGTGAGTCTGTTGTTTAAAACCGTTCTTGTTTGAATCGAGTCAAACCTAAACCTAAACTTCGAGTTATCGTGAGCTCGTTGTTTAATTCCTAGTTATCGTGAACCTTTTGTTTGCTTCAGATTATTGTGAGTCTTTTGTTTAAAACCGTTCTTGTTTGAATCGAGTCAAACCTGAACCTAAACTTCGAGTTATCGTGAACCCGTTGTTTGAACCCTTTTCAAAGTCCAGCTCATACTGGTATTCCTCATAAACCAAATCATCTTGTTATCTCAACCAATACATTTTGGTACCCATTGGTTCATTAACCTTATTTACAACAAAGGTCCAGTCACCTTTCATCATCTGATGCGCAGAGTTTGCCTCTGTATTTTCTGGCTTTTCTTGAAGATCCCATTTGAACTCTTCAGTATAAGAAATCCCCAGAAAATCTTTGTAAGATGTTTACCCTTTTATTTCAGACTGATCCCCAGTGGAGATCATGTCTTCTTTCTGGTTTCATGCCCAGTAAGAACGTGTCTTCATTTTTCCCCAGTGTCGTCCGGTCACCTATGAACCTGTCGTCCGTCTCCCTGGATCTTTCCCTAGTGGAGAATACCTCTCTGGCTCTTATCTCCAGTGAGGACCTGTAAGGTTTCCCCCTTATCTTTCTATCCTCAGTGTTTCCTTGGAGTCCCCCCAGTGAGTCTCTTTTGTTGGTTAGTCTGCATCCCCAGTGGGTCTTTCTCGTGGATACTAATTTTCATCCTTCCCCAGTGTTGCTCACCTGTGGTTGTTTGATCTTTATCCTTTAGTCTTGTTTGTCTGCATCTTTTGCACTATCATGACATCATATCATCATACTAGTAATTCATGGCATGTCAGCATTGTAGATTAGTTTTGTCCATAACATTGCATGTCAGTGTATCTAAGGGCAAAATTTTCGGTTATCTATATTTAAATATCTTTCACCATGATTTCATGAGGAATTTCATCTCTCATTTCATCCGGTGAAGATATTTAAATAGGGGCAACTGTTGTACCCCAAATTTTACCCTCAGATCCTCTGATCATTGTCGTATCATGTTTAGGTCATTTGCCTTAGCATTTGCAGTCATGTAGTTTGTCGATCATAGTCAGGCATTATTTTTCGTCTATTTTTGTCACATTTTTTATAATCCAATCATTCTTATGAGTTCTAGAACTTTTAAAATTTGTTTTATTACTTTTAATCATTGGTTTATTTTCAAATTAATTTCTTTTCTTAGTTTTATTATTATTTTATTGTTATTATTTTGTCATTTTATTATTAATATGTATTTACTATCATTTCTATTTTATTATCATTTTATTTAGTATCATTACGATTTGTTATTATATTATTTTATATTTATTTTATTCACCATTATTTTTGCACTTTGTTATCACAAATCAATTCTCACGTTCTTTACTAGTGACCCCAAACCAGTTGCAACGCTACACACCCAAAGCCAAAAAGCCTGCTATAATCAGTTTCAAAAGACTCCAAATTTTTCACTAAAATGACCCTCTGTTTTCTTGTGGCTTACACCGTACCAGCCTGCTGCAAGTATATACACCACAAAGCCCAAAACCATACTCTGCTGTAACTTTGACTTGCTTCGAACTAATAGCATTGTCTCAAATAAAACTCCAACCGACCTGCTATGAAAACAAAGACAACACACCTGCATCAACAACACCAAAACCTGCTACATAATCCTACAGTTTTTGAAAGCGACCTCACAAGAAAGTACGAAGGAAAAAACAGACTTAAGTTCAAAACGAAGAGAATCGTGAACGAAAACGAAAAAAAGTAACAAAATTGAAGAGAAAAAAGGTTGGACCTTCAGTTGAAAAACCTTAAAAGGAGTTCTTCACCATCTTGAGAGGAGCCATCGTGACTCGTTGTTTTTCTTCCTTCAACCATTGCCCCACAAAATACCAACCTTTGTCCCTTCAATATTCTTCAACCGTATCCACCTCCCTTTCAACCCTCGTTCTTCCTCACGAGTCCCTCAACTTTTTCTCACACCTATGTTATCCCTTCATCCTCAGATCGCAAAACCAAACAACCTTCTTTCAACCTCTCTTCTCTGCAAACCGAACAGCAACAACCCTTCATACAACCTCAATCAAATCCCTCACAAAACTTTTTTCCGCAACCTCACCTTCATAAACCTCAAAAACTCTCCCATCCGCCAACTAACCTCAACTTTCAATACCTTTCAACTTGTACGAACCAACTGCACTCGTTTGCTCCATCTTTCAAACAACCATCTTCATCACGGCTGAAATCTCATCCTCCATTAAAACAACATTCTTAAACCTTCAATCAACCCAAATCGCATCACCTTCATCCTCCTTACGCCCATAACCACCGTGACATTCCTCTCCCCACTTCAATCTTTCATCAACGTCATCCCACAGCAACCATCGCCCACAAAATCTTTGAACAACCCCCAAATCAAACCAGAATAGAGATGACTAGAAGGGAATGAAACAAATCAAAATCGAAACCCTAATTTAATCGAACCTGATCGAGAATCCAAAAGCAAACGAACCAAAACGAAATCGAGATAGAACCGAAGCTGAACGGAAATGGTAGGGATCTGAATCTGTTGGATTTTCATTGACTTACGTCGCCATGGACACGTTTTGTAAACTTTGTTTTGAGGATGAGTCGTTTGTTCTTTGGTGACTCATGGTTTTCTTTGAAGCGGTTCTGAGCATGTGACTCATTTGAAGATAACCCAATAGTCAACAGGGAGTGTCACGTTTTTTGTTAAATCCATACTCACACACGCACGGTTTCAACACCCCCCTTTTTTGTTTTTGATTTCTTTTTTTATGGTTGTTTTTTTTATATATAGTTTTAATATTGTTATTTCGATTTATTTGTTAAATCTTAATTTTATAAATCCTTTGGCAATGTTGTTTCTCTTGGGTCTATGATATATAAACATCATAACTTTGTTGTTTATTTCAAATCAATAAATTTTGATTATATGAGGCCACTTTTTATTTTTTTATTGGTCAATAAAAGTCTAATCAAAGATTATCAATTCTCGATTAAATCTTGATTTAGACGAGACCAACTTTATTTTTCATTTCGGTTCCATTTTCTTTATTTTTGGGCCAATGATAGTAGAAAAATCATGACTTTGTTGATCATGTCAAAATCACTAAAAGTCTTGATAAATATGAGGTCACCTTTTTTTATTTATTTTTATTGGTCGATGAAAGTCAAGAATCTAAGATTATCGATTTATCGATTTAAATCTTGATTAAGACGAGACCAACTTTATTTTCATTTTAAGTCCATTGTTTTCATCTTTGGCCAATGATATACCAAAAATCATGACTTGGTGGGTTTATTTCAAATCAATGAAGTCTTGATAAATATGAGGCCACATTTTATTTTTAGCTTGTTGGTCAATGAAAGTCAAAAATCAAGATTATCGATTTTTCGATTAAATCCTGATGTAGACGAGACCATTTCGATATCACTTCGATTTTCACTTCTTTTCGCATTTTTTTCTTATATCTTTTTTTATTTTTATTTTTATTTTTGATCGATGAAGTTCTTTGTTCACGAACGTTAATTGTCAAGGCGATCAACCTTCATTATTTCAAATCTGTAGTGAGTAATCTCGAGATTACTTTCTATACTTTGGGATCGTGACAGGTTACCTTCGATTAATTAACGAGAGTTTGTGATTTAAGACGAGGTCTTCACCTTTTCTTTTCGTGTGACACGATTTCCTTGGAGAATGATCCTCAATATCACTTCTCCATCGTGTCTTAACACAAAGATCGAATTGTGCATCCTCCTATAGCATGGTCTTCCTCATAGACCGTGCTACGACGGTTTAGCACTACATTGGACCCGATTCATCGATCCAATAAATTAATCATTAACCACTGACTTTACTTTCAGTCAATATATCTTGATTTATTTTTGTTCATATTATCTTGATTATATTATTGTTCATATTATTCATATATATCATATTCATACTTGTTCATCTGACCCTCCCTTCCAAAGGAAAGTTCTTTTAGTTTGACTCCTAAGTCAATAAACCACTCACATTTCATCTTTGACCTCCTAAGAGCCATTTTCCTCATAGTTTAGTAATAGGATAGAGTTATCGTGAACTCTATGTGATTCTCACCATCATGAGAACTCACTTTCCCTTTACTTAGACTTATAGAGTTATCGTGAACTCTATGTGATTCTCACCATCATGAGAACTCACTTTCCCTTTACTTAGACTTATAGAGTTATCTTGACCTCTATGTGATTCTCACCATCATGAGAACTCACTTTCCCCCTTTAACTTAGACTTAGAGAGTTATCGTGAACTCTAAATGAGCTCGTACTCATTTCCCTTTAGAACTTTGACCATAGTCAATGGTTCCTCTTTTACCCTTAGTTAGGTGAACTACGGTTGCTCTGATTCTTTAGTCAGATACGTAGGCACAAGATGCGACGTCTTGGCGAGCAAACTTAGTGTACATACCTAGGTCTTTACCTTACCTTAGCATAGATATCTTAGCAAGCAAACATAACATAACACAAACTTAACAAGAGGTTCCTGTAGAGTACTACAGATACTTAGGGTACTAATACCTTCCCTTTGTATAACCAACCCCCGAACCTTAGATCTCCCCCCTTTAGGTTTTCTTCGATCTTGAACCTTTCCTTTGGATAAATCAAAGTCAGTTGTAAAAGAAATATGATGCAAGTTAATTAATAGCTTGTTATCTGATTTTCACCGTAACAAGGCTGCATAAAGCCCTGTATGGACTTAAGCAAGCTCCAAGAGCTAGGAATAAGAAGATCGACATCTTTCTAAGGGAGGAGGAATTTTTGAAGTGCACGAATGAGCATGGTGTATATGTAAGGAGAAGCAATAGTGAATTGCTTATGGTAACCAATCTATTTAACGTCAACATCATGCGTCATATAATCAGGAGGTGGGGTTAAACATGTAACACCCGAGGTCGAAGAGGGCAGAGATTGGTAACATGTAACACCTGAGAGAGAGGGAGTAGTTGTCGGTGTATGAGGCATGACAATGAGACACTCCTAGCAGATTCTAGGGAAAACCCGAATTCACATCGAAATAAGAGGGAACTTAAGGCTGTGCATGTATGAGACTGTATGATTGAAGGAATACTTATAAGGATTAATTGGTACTACTTATACTAACAAGATATATCTTTTTTTCGGTAGCCTAACCAATAAGAACTCCATAGTTAAACGTGTTTGACTTGGAGTAGTATTGGGATGGGTGACCTTCTAGGAAGTTTCCCAGAAAGTGTGTGAGTGAGGACAAAACATGCTGAAAAGACCCATGTTGGTTTGTGGGGTCAGTCGGTAATCCCGAAAGTAGTCTGGGGCTTTACAAATGGTATTAGAGCCAGACCTCTCCCAGTACGATATGGTTCTTCTTTTCGGTAGCCTAACCAATAAGAACTCCATAGTTAAGCGTGCTTGAGTTGGAGTAGTATTGGGATGGGTGGCCTTCTGGAAAGTTTCCCGGAAAGTGTGTGAGTGAGGACAAAACATGCTGAAAAGACTCGTGTTGGTTTGTGGGGTCAGTCGGTAATCCCGAAAGCAATCTGGGGCGTTACAAAATATACTTCCTGAATCCAAACTAATGTATGCGTCTGTCAGGCATGTATGGAACAACTATGTAACCCCACTTCAGATACCCCTTTACAGACATATATTGTCAAATGGATGCACCACTCTATGATCCTTGAATGGGTGCCATATGACATCAGCAGGTATCAGCTTGTCTAATACAGGTCTTAACTCAGCCACCTTCAGTGCTCTTGGCATATACGTGAGGAAGTCCACAAACATCAATTGCTTTCCCGTTCTCTCCTTTTCTTTCAATAGTGGGAAAATAATCATGAATCCAACATTGTTAAAAAATTAATACTATTAATAAAAAAATTAATAAATAAAAATAAATACCTCTAACAGAGTAACATATCCACCAAACTGCTTGCAAGTAAACATATAGCATCTCTGAGATATCTATAGACTATGACCAGCGCAGCTGTTCTATAACTATAGCTCCCACATAACTCCAAGTCCATAAATAGTAATAGATATTGTGTCTCGACAAGCGTAAAATTCTTGTTGGCAAAAATGGTGCAACCTACCAGCATCATCATATCGGCTATGGTAGCACATTCTCATCTAGAAGAAGATCAATTATGTGTAAATAACCCATGCATCCAATCTAGCTTATAATTAGCACCCCTGCAAGAATGGACATGTGTTGTGTCTCACCAAATGACACTCTCAAGTAATCAACGACAAGACTAACAACTTCTTCTTTAGTGAGACCTCGGGGGGTCCAGAACTCGCTCCTGATCAAAAGGTGAAGAAGACCAGAGATACCGTCTAGTGGAATACTCATATCACCAAATAAAATGTGAAATGACGATGTCTTTGGATGTCACCTCTATGTAAATGTTGATACCAAGTTTTGGTCTATCCTCGACAAGTTGGTTCTCTTGAGTAAAGATAAACTAAAGTCAGTTAACTACCTCTTCTTCTCAGGTGGGAGACAATGAGGGCACATTCTATAAGTTTGCTCATGTGTCCAATAACCTTGAGTTCATTCTTCAGACCTCTCTCCTGAAAACAATTTAAAATATGTATTATAAAATGTAAAATTAAAACTACAATTTATTCAAAATAAAATAATTGTTATTTACTTACCTTGTTGAATCATACAGGTCGGCCCAAATAATATGGAGGCCTTATTCTAATTCAAAATATTTAACTCTAATAAAAAAATATATATAAAAAAATCTTTAAAAAATCATCAAATTATTTAAATTATAAGTAATATAAAAAAAATTGGTAAATATCATCAATACTCATACTACTTTTTTAATTTAGAATATATTTTATATTAAAAAGTTATAATACATTCTATGATTTTAAATAACTTTTTTAATTTTAAAATATAAATAAAGCAATATAAGTTATTATTATTTTCTTATATATTTGTTTAAAATATCTAAATCTCTAAAGACAACCACACTTGACATTGGCTGTGAAGTTAAAAATGTATTAAATATTAGGGGTGTTCGCGGTGCGGTTTGGGCGGTTTTGACGCTAAAAATCATCCGAACCGCAAGGGAAAAAAGCATGCGGTTTGGTTTGGTTTGGTTGCCTTTTAAAAAAAATCCAAACCAAACCAATGCAGTTTGGATTGATTTGGTTGGTTCGGTTTTTTACAAAAATTTTATTGAGTGATATTTACATATATAGAGAACAACATAACTTTGTGTTTAGTCATTCATACATTGCCAAATAACAACAAAACTCATCATATTTAGACAAAAAGTTCTCATTCAATATACAAAAATCAATTTAAACAAAAGTGGAAAAAAATAGTAGCATAAAACAATATCAAAATATTATAATAAAACATAAAATATAAGAGAAGGGAGATTAGAGAAGATGAAAAAGAAAGAACATAACAGATGTGAGATTAGAGAAGAAAGGTGCGATAAAAATATAATTAGAAGAGAAAATAGTAACATAAAAATAAGAAGATGAAAAAGAAAGAACATGTGAGATGAGAGATTAGTGTAGAAGAGGCGAGACGTACATGGCAAAGAAGATGAGAAGAATGCACAATACTATCAGGAGAGATTTAAGAAGATTAAAACTGAAAAGTTAAGTGTGAGTAAGAGAAAATATTTCGTAATTGTAAGGTTAAGGCATAATGGGTTTGAGTTTTGGGTTAGATGTGAGATAAGTGAAGTTTGGGTTGTAACATAATGCGGTTTGGTTTGGTTTAGTTCGGTTTGCAAAATACAAACCGCAAACCAAACTGAACCATGCGGTTTTGTTATAAGATGGTCCGAACAAATTCGAACCAAATGCAGTTTTTTACGGTTTCGGTTTGGTTTGGTTTGGTTTGCGGTTTTTTATTGGGTTGGTTCGGTTTTGAACACCCCTATTAAATATGCATAATGTACATAAAATCTTTGAAATAAACTTTGTGTAATTAAAGTTTTAAAAAATAGTGTCATTAAAAAAACTACGGTACTTAAAGTTGAAGCATTCTTCTAATAAACTTCACTCTTTTAAATTTATTAATAAGAGGAGTACTTTATCCAACCTCATGAGTTGGTTATGAATATAAAGCATAACCAATTTTAATAGGAATCATTATTGTTGGCACTTATGATAAATAAACTATCTGATGCACTTATGATAAATAAATTAGTTTGATTAGTTAAGTTACATTTAAGAGACCTTCCTCTTGATGAGGTCCTATGTTGTGCCATTGGTTGTACAGGCAAAAGGCCGACACTAGATTTATATATGGCGAATAATGTAACGCCCTAGTTTATTTAATTTATTTTCTGTAATTAAATTGTGTGTATGTATGTGTTGATTGATGTTTTGGGTGTGTTAGAGGTACCCTTTGGTGTGGGGTAGTGGTCTTAAAAAGTATAAATTAAGGTTTGAGTTGTATGAGTAATAATGTAGAGGCACAGGAGTGATAGGAGATTTATTATGTCACTATTATTTAGTTAGATCATTTAAATAAAATAGTAGCAATGTAATTAAATATTTATTTTAAGCATTATTATTATTGTTATGATAGTATGATTAAATAAATAATTAATTTAATTAGTTGGAATTAGTAATAATATTATTATTATATTATATTAAAATAAGAAAAGAGGGGATCAGAGGAAAATTATCAGAGTATGTGTTTTTGGGAGAAAATGGGAGAAAGAGCAGAAAGAGAGCTAGGGCAAGGGCAGATCACCATTACTAGAGGTATAAGAGAACTCATTGCTAGGAATACCAAGGAAATAGTGAGGTTCCTATTATATAAGGGTTTGTTTGATGATTTGTGGGTGGGTTATATCTATGAATGAATTGTTTTTCTTTTCTCTCTATGTTATGCCCATTGATGCAATTATGTGTTTGTTGGAATGAATAATATGAATGATGAATTATGAAGTTGTATTGGTGATGTTATGTTGATGATTGTTTGATGCAATTGAGTGTCGATGCTGTTAGAATCATGTAGTTGGTGGAATTCCATGACGATAGATGTGTGTTGTTGATGGTTGTTGCGAGTCGGAGTCGAAACTTGGGTTATGAGTTGTTTTATGAAAAGAATTGGATTTTTGATACTTTTAAAAAGTGATTTTTCGTGTAAAATAATGTGATAAATGTATTGTAGAGAAATGGGGTTTTGGGATGGGATAAAAAGTGATTTTCGCACTGATAAGCAGCAGAAAAGTGATTCTGCTCACAGTGTAATCGGTTACCAGGAATGGTGTAATCGGTTACATTGTTGAAAAACTGTGTTTTGGACAAAATTGAGGGGGTGTAACCGGTTACTCCATTTGGTGTAACCGGTTACACTGGGAAGAAATTTTGAAAATCTTTAAAAATTCATATCTTGAGTTGTGGGTGTCCGTTTGGGATACCATTCGAAGTGTCGGGAAGCTGATGTAGTGTACTTTAACTTAATATTAGTTTCAGTACCTATAAATGAAATAATTTTTATATGATTGTGTTAAATGCATTTTAATGTTTATGTTGTGTTGTGACATATTTTGGAAATACATTGTTGTTGCTTCTATACTATTACATTGTGGTTGTTGAATGTTTATAGTATGTGTATGGTGCATGGTGGCCAGCATTGGCGTTGTATCTGACTATGGTGAATGTCATGGTATTTGTTGTTGTTGTTGCATGTATATAATGTTGCATGCATTCATGGTGTTGGACGGTGGTCCGTTTTGGCGAGTCTTAACCCTATGGTGATGGATTGGTTGCGAGTAGCTAATTCTTATGGTGATGGAATTAGTGAAGCGTTATCTATGGTGATGGTAACGATTTTGGTGTGCTCTGATCCTAGGTGGGGATCAGAGCGAGGGAACATGAGAGTTCACAATTGGGTACAACATGCATTGAGTCGAGTTGTGGAGTCTCATTGCATTGCATAAGTGTTGTGTAGTTGTGTTTAGGTTGTGTGGAAGTGTGATTGGTGGAATGGGTAATTATGCATGTAATAACCTGAAGCTTACTTATTATCATGCATTACTTTATATAAGTGTGATATCTCACCCCTTCTGTTTGAATTATGTCTTTACATGGGCACCGTGCAGATAATCCGCAGTAGAGGATGGATGTGTATGGAGGAAGGTGCTCTTCCTTTTATTTTTAGAGTCGACGTCTACTTTGATGTGTAACACCGGAGGAGGGAACTCTTTTGTGTTTCGTTATGTTTGATGTTTCGTTTAACTACATTATGTTGTACTGATGCTTGAATAGTCGTTGCTGATGTTTCCGCTGCAATAAAGGTTGAAGTTAAACATGAGGGTTTTCATTATTATTATTATAATTACAATTGTGAACTTTATATGTGTTACATGTCTATTAACATGAGCAGGTTTTGTTGAAATGTAGCATTTTAAATGCAAGTGTTTTAATTTACTCTGATAATTATTTAAAAATTACGCGAGGGTATTTAGGGTGTTACAAATAACATAATGCTCGTACTTTATCAGAAGAGACGTATTGTACGATTCTCTTAAAAATGGTAACGGATGTCAGATGTCAATCTACCTACATGTTCATCCTCGTCAACCATCGACTATCGAGCACCTCGTCCTACACCAACATATACTAGGATTCGATCGTCGCGTCCTCAGGTTCAGGCCCCTAGCAACAACAAAAAAATTAAAAAAATACATTAATACAATTTTAAAATATAATATTCGAATCGAAAATCTTTATCAAATATATTTGGTGGCTTAAAAATGGACCAAATCGGAAAATTATGCTGAAAGGTATTCGGTGTTGTTTTTGACTTAACCATATAACTTTATAAAAGATTTTCGGTGAATTTCAATGACCGAATAACTTTTTATAAGATTTCCTATTGCTTTTAAAAACTAGATAACTTATTAAATGATTTCCAGTTTAATGATCCTAAACTGGAGAATTTGATAAATGTGTTATGGTATGTAAATTTTTCTCTCAAGTTCAAGAAACTTGAATAAACGAATGAGAGGAAAAAGAAAAATTGTAACAAATAAACTATTTAAATATGGATATTTTAATGAAAACTGGAATGAGAGGAAAAGGAAAAATTGGAACAAATAAACTATTTAAACATAGATATTTTAATGAAAAATGGTATAATATAGAGGTAGGAGATAAATGTTAGGGTATGGAATAAATTTTTTTTATATTAAATGTTGGAATAAAATAGAGGTATGGAATAAAATTTTCTTATACATATGAAATTTTGGCCTACTTGAAACGGAATTGTGGTATATAACAAGAGTTATTGATTATTTATATGGTTTTTTTTTTTCATTATTTCTTATTTATTTTATCTCTTTTTTATCAATAATTTTTTTAAAGAATGTTATCAATGCAATTGATATCTAGGTATTTTTGTCTCTCAAATTTAGTTTCTCATATTACATGTTTTTGTAAATTTTTAATTTAAAAATACTCATTGTAGTTTAAAATAGGAGTTTCCCCAAATTCATTTTCTTATAGGTAAAATGGTGAACTCCTACAATGCAAGATAAATAACTTCTTAAATTATTTATCTTAATATTTTTTAATTATTAAGTTAAGTGAATGAAATCATTGTTATATTATGTTTATGGCGTCGATTATATATTTCAATTATTTTCTTATATCTATTATCTATTAAGAAGTATAGGTTATGATTTAATGCAATTTAGTTTATACTTTTAAATGTTGGAAGAGTAGTTCAAGATTATATCATATGCTCTAATACATAATAGATTGCATAAAACTTTTTATGATTAAATTTTTTATTGAAAAAATTTCATATTTCACATTGATTAGACATAAAGTCTCTATAAAATTTATATAGAGTAACACCCTCTATCTTATAAGATAATTTTATATGGATAATTTAAGTCAAACTCTAATATGGTATTAGAGTTTATTGATCGGACCATGGGCCGTCCACCGTTAATATCTATGCACCAAGTCCAAAAGATTGTAAGGTGTGAAAGGGTGTATTGGAAAGATTTCAAATCCCACATTGGTTAGACATAAAGCCTCTAGAGATTTTAAATAGAGTGACACATTTCACCTTACAAGTCGGTTTTGTAAGATTGAGTTAGGTCAAACATTAATATGGTATCAAAGTTAATCGATCAGACCATGTGTCACTCACCGCTAATATCCACACACCAAGCTCAAAAGAGTGATGGGTGTGAGGGGGTAGTATTTGAAAGATCTCAAGTACCACATTGGTTAGACATAGAGCCTTTAAAAGGTTTTATAGAGTGGTGTCCCTCACCTTAAGCATGTTGTTGAAGTATGAGACAAGATTCACAAGTACTTTAATGCTCACTTGAAGGCACAAGTTAGGAAACTTTGTGTTGAGTTAAAGTTTATGACGAAAGCCAATATACCCATAATAGAATATGTATTTCGTGTTAAAGTCATTTCCAATTTGTTACTTGTTGTTAGAGACTCGGTTTCAGAGCAAGATCAGATTGATTCCATCCTAGATGGATTAACAAAGGAGTATAATTTGTTTGTTATGCAAATGTATGGAAATTATGAACCTCTAACACTCTTTGATGTTGAAGCTCTTCTCTATGTTCAAGAAGCTTAACTTGACAAGTTTAGGCAGAAATTGGTTGTCTCTAGTGACTGCAAATGTGGCTTACTCAAATCAACAAACAGGTGGTGTGCATGAATGTTTTGCAACAAGTCGAGGCAGGATATGCATGAATCATGGTAGAGGTCATTCCTCTTTAGGTAATAGATCTGTTTGTCAATTGTGTGGGAAATATGACCATGTTATTGTTGAATGTTGGAATAGGTTTGATGAGTTTTTCACACCTATAGGAGCTCAGTCCAGTTTGAAAGAATTTCAAGGCACTTCCAAAGATAAAAATGAAGCATTAGCCTCTGAATATCATACCATAGCTATGATGGCCACAACTCATTAGTATTCCTTACCTGAGGAGCTTGAGAAATAAGTGTGGTTTGCTGACTCAGGTGCCTCTCATCATCTTACTCTTTATGCTTATTTCTTGCATACTAAGAAACACTATGCATGTCAAAGCCGTGTATGTTGCTAATGGTCAGTCCTTAGTCATTTATTGTGTAGGATATTCTTGTCAGCTTCCCGAATCCAGCCATACCAATCCTCTTGTTCTTAATAATATACCTTATGTGCCTTGCATAACAAGAAACTTGCTTTCAATCTCAAAATTTTCAAAAGATAATAGAATTGTGTTTAAATTTATTTATATTAATGGTTATGTCAAATCTCAAGTTTCTAAGTTCGTACTTCTTGGAGGCTACCTTGACACTAGTGGCTCATATTACTTTCCATAATTACTAGTAGAGCCTTCAAGGACATCTTCCCTGAGTCATAGTGATTACTTTACTTTGCATAAACATGCCAATTTTATTTCTTGCTTTGTTATTTCTGATGTAAATAAGCCTAGCACTAGGTCTTTATGGCACTTTAGGATAAGTCATGCTCATTTTCCTATCATTAGATTTGCTTTAAATCATTGTGTCATATCCTAATTTTTGACCTTGAAATTATGTTTTTCGTTTCGCATCGTCTGCATAGTATAGCATGCACTTCATCTTGCATAGTGTCCGAAATGTCAGTCAGAATAAATTTGTTGGATTTACAGACAAACCGGTCTAAATTTATTTCAAAATCTGACCAAACGCTGTATTTTTTCCACTATGTTTATTTCATGTTGATTATTTTTGTGTGTTCATTTTATTTTTTCGAGCACTTTTCTGCCCGACTTTTTTATTTCGTTTTTTAATCATTTTTATTTATTTTTAGTTAAATAATCATTTAATTTATTTAGATTTAATTAGATATTTAATTTTAATTTAAATTTTTATTAATTAATTTTATTTTTAATTTGTTTATTAATATTTTCTTTTTTTATAAAAAAAAAACATCCTATTTAATCAATACTTAATTATGTTTCTCCTTCTAAAAACACAAAAACATAATATTTAATTTCTTTTTATTTTTGTCTCATTTTTGTGTAAATAAGCATACTGCATGATCAGGACAAATTCAATTCATCAGTTAACACATATAAGACATGTCGAACTTAAAAAGGAAAATATCAAAACATGTTTCAAACATCAATCGAGGCAGAATCGGACACAATAAGCCGAAAACGGAAACGAGAATTAATGGCGTTCAATCCCTAAAGCCTATAAAAACACACCTCAAAAGTACACACATTTCATTCACCACTATCTCATACACACTTCACACGTACACAAAATACACCACAGCCCGTGTCACCAGATAGCTATCGTGCACCTGCATATATATTTTTTTTGGTTTGGGTTGTTTTGCGAATCGCTCCCTCTCTCTCTGCACGTGAAGAAGAAAAAGGTATGTGTGTTTCTGTTAACTTTTCATGTCTTCATTCTGTGTAGTATCATTTGTTTTAGTTAATTGTATAATAGCTGCATAGGCCATTTTATTTGTTTAATATTATTAGTATACATATTCTTTTCTCCTGACAAATCACGTGCACGTGATATTGGTAGTCATACCACATTTGTTTTTCATATAATATAAATTGCTTCTTTATGTATAATAATCATAGAATGTTTTTGGATTTAAGTTTATTTATTATTATTTGATGTATTAAGCCAAATAAATTCATCTTTTGTAGATACACAAATTATCAAATATCATAAAAGCATAAAAAACATGTAACTCATTCAATTAGTTTTATTAGCATTTTAGTTTAATTAATTTTAACTAGATTTTAGTTTATTTAGAATTTATTTTAATTAGTTTTAACCAGAATTTAGTTTAACTAGTTTAAATTAGATTTTATTTAGTTAATTAGTTTTTAATTAGATTTTGGTTTAATTAGAAATTGGTTTAATTAGATTTTATTTAATTCTTAAATTAATCTTGACAATCCTAGATTTTCTTTTTAGTTAATTCTTGATGTGCGTTTTTTGAATTTATCTTCATGATACTAATCTTGTATATTCCCTCGTGGCTTTTGAATTTATATGATTGCTTATCTATGTTTGCTTCCAAGGGAAGGACTTGTGTTTGACTATTCTGTCATATGTATTGCATTTCATTTGCATTTCTCCTTTTCCCCTATCTTACGCCGCCGCGCGATCGAGACTAACTTAACTTTCCCTTTGTCCTAGCCTTAGGATTAGAGTCGCCGTACTCGATGTAGGTATTCTACCATAGACATTTACTTTCCTTTTATCCTAGCCTTAGGATTGGAGTCGTCGCACTCCATGTAAGTGTCATGGTTATGAACACTTACTTCCCTCTGGAAACTTGACCACAGTCAAGAGTTCCTCACCCTTATTGAGGGGAACGACGAATGCTCTGATTCCATTCCCGTCAGGATACGTAGGCACGAGATGCGATGTCTTGGCGAGCCTACTTAGAAATAACATCTTAGGTCTCCCTTTAAATTTTCACCCTTTAGAAGACAAATAACAAATAACACAATAAAATAAGAGGTTCCTGTAGAGTACTACAGATACTTAGGATGTTACCACCTTCCCTAGGTATAACCAACCCCCGAACCTTATATTCTCTTTTGCTTTGCATTGCATTGCATATTTCGGGTTATTCGCTCTTTTTCTCTTCCCTTGGATAAATTAAAGATAGGTGGTGAATTAAGATTTACGAACCTAGTTAATTTAATAGCTATGGTATATAATTCTCACCGCGACAGAAATGGCGACTCTGCTGGGGAATAAGACCTTAAGAGGGTTACCCCTAACTTGTTATATGTGTTATTTGTTATTATATTTGTATATATATGTCTGCTTGAGTTTTTCTGTATGCAAGATTATTACATTGTGCGGTGAGATAAGTCCTAACCCGGACTTGAGTATACACATATGATAGGATTGTGGTATAATCAATAGTTAACTGCTGGGAGTAATCCTAACATGATTAACATATGATATAACCACGCTCAGTGGAGGCCCCTTTGGGATTACTGATGTCGTGCGAGTAGTCGTATTGGCATTACTTTTTCCGACCTGGGAGTCCATGAAGCTGAGGACCTTAGTATCCCTTCACCTCTCTAAGCCTTTTTAGGATGTAGTGCAGTGATCATCCAGCTGTATACCTATGGTGATTGTCATGCAATACTACAATCAGACGAGTTTATCTTGAGAATATTATTAGTCGTATGAGTAGTCGTGCAAGCCGATAATATCCTAAATATTTATCAATGACTCTGGTAACCTTGTTAGAATTCGTTGTGCAGGTGCTTTACCCCTAGTACACACCCTGTGGTTGGTTCTTTACCCAGACCCCATGATGTGATCACGAACCTTTGATCATGTTGTATGTGTGATTTGCATCCTATCTTGCGTCGCGTTGCATATTTGCATGATTCATTGCATACGTCTGTTTGTCCAGCGACTCATTTCCAGCTGTCTATATCTTCCAATGTCATCTTTCAGTCATCAAGCTTATTTCTCGACACATATACAAGACTAGTGCTAACTAAAGACGCAAGAAGTCAGAACAAGAAGCACACAACGCAGAGATCTAAATGGAGATCGATGATCTTAAGTCAAGCATGACAAAGCTCACTGAAATGCTCCAGGTCTTGATTGCTAGAGGAGAGCAGCCCCAAAGGACTGTTATCCAGGAGGTTTCAAATGCTGATCCTCAGCCTGTTTAGGTGTCACCTTCAACTTGGCCAGAGTTTGGTTTACCCCATAATTATTCTCCACCTCTTGCATCTACTGCTATGATTGGTCAAACTGTCAGACCAATCTTTCAAGCTCCTGTTTTTGCCGAGCCCCGACCTACAGTTCATGTTGTTGCCCAGACTACTCGAGCTCTTTTTGAAAATCCTCTCTATGAGTACAATGCTGCCAGTGCTCAAGGTGAAGACCATGAAGACTTTGTTGAACATGAGGTTGTCCGTGAACAGTTTCAGACCATAGACAAGAGACTCCGAGCCGTTGAGGGTACTGACTTCTTTAGTGTGGACGCAGACAACATGTGCCCGGTTTCTAACCTTGTTATGCCTGCCAAATTCAAAACTCCCGAGTTTGTGAAATATAAGGGTCACTCTTGTCCAAAGGCTCATTTGGTCATGTACTTCCGAAAGATGGTTACTTATACCAACAACCAGAAGTTGCTCATCCACTATTTTCAAGACAGCTTGAGTGGAGCTTCTCTCGCATGGTATATAAATCTTGAACAGAACAGTATCCAATGCTTCCAGGATCTTGCTAATGCTTTTATGAAGCAGTAAAAGTACAACCTCGACATGGCTCCTGACCTCCGTCAACTTAAAAATATGTCTCAGAATGAGAAAGAGTCTTTCAAGGAATATGCTCAGCATTGGAGAGAACTCGCTTCTCAAGTTGAACCCTCTCTAGCAGAAAATGAGCTGACTGAAATGTTCATGGACACCTTGTCTCCATTCTATTGAGAGAAGATGATTGGTAGTGTTTCTTCTAACTTCACTGATTTGGTAACCATTGGTCAAAGACTTGAGGAAGGACTCAAGAATGGTAAAGTGTCCAAGGCTGCTGAATCTTCTAATGGTGCAAAGAAATCTTATGGGAACTTCCATAAGAAGAGGGAAGATCAGACTAATGTTGTCATGTTTGAAAAAAGAAGGTCTCGTCCCCGACCTCAGTATGTTGATCACCCTGATGTTGCTGTTGTTACTCCTGTGGTTACTGCTCCACGACCAGCTCAAGCTCCCCAAAGTCCAACTGTTGGACAGAACCAGTACCGTAATAGGAATCAATTTAATCCTATTCCCATGATGTACACTGAACTTTATCCTGGTCTGGTTTAGAAAGGTTTGATTACCACAAAGACTCTGCCTCCTCCTCCAAATCCTCTTCCAGCTGGATTCAGATCTGATCTCCACTGTTCATTCCATGAAGGTGTCGCAGGCCATGATCTGGAAAATTGCTATGCACTAAAGGCTAAAGTGTGTGATTTGATTAAGGTCGGAATCCTTAGCTTTCATGATAGCAATCCTAATGTTTAGAACATTCCCCTGCCAGAGCACGCCAAGTGAAGCTTCGGTAGACCTCAGCCAGCTCACCCGTATTGCTGATTAGTCACTAGGCCATGTTTCTTTTTGTTTGCATTTTCCTTTGTTTTGTACTAGCTGTTTGTATTCAAATTATGTTTGTACTTTCGTGATAACTGAAATGAGCATTGTAGCTTTTGATTCAATTTATTTTGTCCATTGTTTACATCTTTATGCTTTCATTTTCAAAAATATTTTATCTCTTTTCCACTTTCTTTTTTATTATGTAGAGATTGGAGGGAGGATGATGAAAATGTTATATCCATAACTACTGATGGTATGCTTTCAAATAAGCTTTGCCGACGATGTAAGGCATTGTTTCAATCCCCCCAGACACTGGAAAAATAAGGAAGTTATTTCCTTGTCAAACCCTTCGAGCCTGGAAGTTGGAGTTCCCTTCTTTACAAAAACCCGCAATCTTAACCTTGGGATGGGTAGTTCTCAGTTAACTGGGTTGTGCGTTCGTGCAAGACGCCTTTCATACAGAGGTTGCATTCACAAATTTTCCTTCACACACAGCAAGCAAGTGTCGAAGATGTCCTTCAAGTCAAAAGCCAATGATGGTTTGCCGTAATCATTAAGCCAGGCAGTCACTCTCTTTCTTTCTAAAAAAAAAAAGAAGCCCGCTAAGTCAAAACCTATGAAGGAGACTTAGGCAAAACTGAGGCATCCCGCTGACTGTAAGCTCCAAAAGAAACAGTTCAGGCAAAAGTTAGGGATAATAAAAAGAGGAGATCTTTAAATCCTTACCATGAAAGTCCTTAATGGCAAAAACAACTAAATGTTATAGGGAAGTAGTGAGTGTCATCTCAAGGGTCCCTTGACTTCTAAACCATCGTCATCATTATCATCAGTGCAATTCCCAACCTCTGGGAAGCTGAGTGCATAATCTGAGTTAATTGAGCGTAGGCCTGAAGGTCATCACAAAAATTGGGTGGGTACAAATAAACTTTGAGCCTGTATCTTTTGTTTCTTAAACCATGAACCATGTCACGTTACAACCCTCAAAAAACCTAAGTGGAGCAAGGTTATTTTGAAAGCATACTATAGAAAGGTTGCGTAAACTGACTCCAAAAGATCTTTGCAGATCATTTGTTTTGGCATCACGTCTTTTGCTTTACCTTTCACTTTTAAATGTCTTGAACCGTCGTGTTCTGACTAATGACTCATTGTGCTTTGCATCTTTAAAAAAAAAAGGATTTTGATTTCAAAAGTTGCAGGAACTTTGCATTTACTATGTTTGTATAAACACTTTTATCTACAAACTGGCTTTCCTCTTAAGGATTTTTCAAATAGTTGAGAAACTTGGTCGGTGATCCTATTAGGGGAAAGTCCTTCTCAGAATTGGTTTATCCAAAAGATCTTTGAAGACTTAGACTGGGGCAAGCTTTCCAAGCGCTCAGCAAAGCAGTCATTTCCAGCATCATTCAAGCTGAAGCAATGATCAGTTCATCTACAACAGTCAGCTAGTCTGGAGCAATTTACCTGAAGAATCCCCAAGCAACTCTCCATCCTTCCTACAAGAATCATCAACTTGATACAGTTTACCAGTGTGGCAGTGATGTGTTCAACAGTAGCATCTTTAGTCCCTAAGCAGAATGGCAATGATCTCCGTGTTGAGGAATCAGCCTTCCAGTCTTGTTTTCTTCCCAAAAGAGTCGAGCCATGTGGTCGACATATGCATATGCATTTGATCATATATCATAGCATAATTCATATACCATTGCATAACATGAGTGTTTCATCCTCATTTGCATTTCTCCATAGGTCGTGTTGTTATCCACGTCTTACCTTATGGTCAAAGTCCAACTCACTTGGCACCTACCAAACAAATCTTGTCGTGTCTGTCTGACGCCATTCCAGATATGACCTTTCCTATATGAGGTTTTACCGGATATGTTAACCTATCTGATGTTTTTCCAGATATACCCTTTTGATTCTAATGTTTTTCTAGAATCTATCTGAAAATTTACCGAATATATTTATCTCTCTGATGTTTTACCAGATTGGGTCTTTTGCTCTGATGTTCTTCCAGAACATATCTGATGTTTTTCCAGGTATTTCCATTATGATTTTGATACCCTTCCAGAATTTGTTTTACTCCCCAGTGAGTTTTCAGATATATACCTTTGCAATTCTGATGCTTTTCCAAAATTTTGTTGCTTTTACCGTCAGAAGTTTTTCCAGATGTGCCTTATATTCTGATGTTTTTCCAAAATTCCTTCGTGTCTATCTGAAGTTCTTCCAGATACGATCTTGTTTATCTGATGTTCTTTCAGATATGATGTTGCTTATCTTATGTTCCTCCAGATATGTATTCAAAATCTTTTCCCGTACATTTAATGTTTCAGATGTATCTTCAGAATCGTTGTCTTCATCTAATGCTCTTTTAGATGTCTTCAATTTATTTCTGACTGTGGTTAACAGCTATTGATTGTTTTCAAGTCTGTTTCCATTTTCCATCCAACGTTTTTCTGGATGTGTTCCAGAGTTTATTCGATGTTTTCCCGAATATCTCTGATGTGTTCCGGAGTTTATTTGATGTTTTTCCGAATATCTCTGAGGTGTTCCAGAGTTTATTCGATGTTTTTTAATATCTCTAATGTTTTCCGGAGTTTATTCAACGCTTTTCTGAATATCTCTGACGTTTTCCGGAGTCCATTCAATGCTTTCCTGAATGCCTCTGATGTCTGTTGGATTGTCTCTCATGGATTTCTCAAAATTCTCCTCACCTCTTTCAATGATCTTCTGAATGTTGTGACTCTTTTCCATCCAGTTCCATTCATGGATGATGACTTTTGTTCCCCAGTGGAGCTTATTCAATGCTATTCTGAATATCTCTGTTGGATGCTTATTTGTATTCCAAAGTTCAGTCAATGCTTTTTTGAATGTCTTTGATGGTTATTGTTGTACTTTCCCAGAGTTTTGTTCAAAGCATTTTTTATAAAACCTCTGATGACTGTAACCCTTTCCCCAGTAAGTTGCTTCTGTTTTCTAGATGTTTCTGTGTATCCCACTGTAAAGTTAAATGCTTTCTTGGAAATCTCTGTTGCATACTCCTATTTGGTCTTGCACCACATCTAATGCTTCTCTAGATGTTTCTGATGTGTTTTCCTGATTTGCATTACTTTCAGCATCTAATGCTTTCCGAGATGTCTGTATCTCCGTTCAGGTTTTGTCCCTCTTTTTTCCGAGTATTATTAGATACTCTTTGTTACCTTGGCAGATGTCCATATTACCTTGTATTCCTCAGTTGTGTTTCCTAGTTACGTTTCCCCGTGGAGTCTTTCTTTGCTAAGTTATTCCTCGTCGGGTCTTCCATTCTTTAACTGTGCTTCAGCAACACTTTTGTATACAGTTTCTTTGTCTTGCATTCATATCATTTCATATCATGTGCATCTTGTGGCCTCTTAGGGCCAAAAATTGTGCATGTTTGTATTTAAGTTTCTCCTGTCTTGTTGAGCGAAGATTTCAATCTCCATATCTCTGGATAGAAGAAACTTAAATAGGGGCATCTGTCATACCCTAATTTTTTACCCTAAGATTCTGTTTTTCGTTTTGCATCGTCTGCAGAGCATAGCATGCACTTCATCTTGCATAGTGTCCGAAATGTCAGTCAGAATAAATTTGTTGGATTTACAGACAAACCGGTCTAAATTTATTTCAAAATCTGACCAAACGTTGTATTTTTTCCAATATATTTATTTCGCGCTGATTATTCTGGTGTGTTCATTTTATTTTTTCAAGCACTTTTCTGCCCGATTTTTTTATTTTGTTTTTTAATCATTTTTATTTATTTTTACTTAAATAATCATTTAATTTATTTAGATTTAATTATATATTTAATTTAAATTTTTATTTTTATTAATTAATTTTATTTTTAATTTGTTTATTAATATTTTCTTTTTTTATAAAAAACACAAAAACATCCTATTTAATCAATACTTAATTATGTTTCTCCTTTTAAAAACACAAAAACATAATATTTAATTTCTCTTTATTTTTGTCTCATTTTTGTGTAAATAAGCATACTGTATGATCAGGACAAATTCAATTCATCAATTAACACATATCATGCATGTCGAACTTAAAAAGGAAAATATCAAAATATGTTTCAAACATCAATCGGGGCAGAATCAGACACAATAAGTCGAAAACAGAAACGAGAAAAGATGGCGTTCAATCCCTAAAGCCTATAAAAGCACACCTCAAAAGTACACACATTTCATTCACCACTATCCCATACACACTTCACACGTACACATAATACACCACAACCCGTGTCACCAGATAGCTGTTGTGCACCTGCATTTTTTTTTTGGTTTGGATTGTTTTGTGAATTGCTCTCTCTCTCTCTCTCTCCGCATATGAAAAAGAAAAAGGTATGTGTGTTTCTGTTAACTTTTCATGTCTTCATTATGTGTAGTAACATTTGTTTTAGTTAATTATATAATAGTTGCATAGGTCATTTTATTTGTTTAATATTATTAGTATACATGCTCTTTTCTCCTGATAAATCACGTGCACATGATATTGGTAGCCATACCACGTTTTTTTTTTCATATAATATAAATTGCTTCTTTATGTATAATAATCATAGAATGTTTTTGGACTTAAGTTTATTTTTTATTATTTGATGTATTAAGCCAAATAAATTCATCTTTTGTAGATACACAAATTATCAAATATCATAAAAGCATAAAAAACATGTAACTCATTCAATTAACTTTTATTAGAATTTTAGTTTAATTAATTTTAACTAGATTTTAGTTTATTTAGAATTTATTTAAATTAGTTTTAACCAGAATTTAGTTTAATTAGTTTAAATTAGATTTTAGTTTATTTAGTTAATTAGTTTTTAATTAGATTTTGGTTTAATTAGAAATTGGTTTAATTAGATTTTATTTAATTCTTAAATTAATCTTGACAATCCTCGATTTTCTTTTTAGTTAATTATTGATGTGCGTTTTTTGAATTTATCTTCATGATACTAATCTTGTATATTCCCTCGTGGCTTTTGAATTTATATGATTGCTTATCTATGTTTGCTTCCAAGGGAGGACTTGTGTTTGACTATTCTGTCATATGTATTGCATTTCATTTGCATTTCTCCTTTTCCCCTATCTTACGCCGCTGCGCGATCGAGACTAACTTAACTTTCCCTTTATCCTAGCCTTAGGATTAGAGTCGTCGTACTCTATGTAGGTATTCTACCATAGACATTTACTTTCCTTTTATCCTAGCCTTAGGATTGGAGTCGCCGCACTCCATGTAAGTGTCATGGTTATGAACACTTACTTCCCTCTGGAACCTTGACCACAGTCAAGAGTTCCTCACTCTTATTGAGGGGAACGACGAATGCTCTGATTCCATTCCCGTCATGATACGTAGGCACGAGATGCGATGTCTTGGAGAGCCTACTTAGAAATAACATCTTAGGTCTCCCTTTACTTTTTCACCCTTTAGAAGACAAATAACAAATAACACAATAAAATAAGAGGTTCCTGTAGAGTACTACAGATACTTAGGATGCTAGCACCTTCCTTAGGTATAACCAACCCCCGAACCTTAGATTCTCTTTTGCTTTGCATTGCATTGCATATTTCGGGTTATTCGCTCTTTTTCTCTTCCCTTGGATAAATTAAAGATCGGTGGTGAATTAAGATTTGCGAACCTAGTTAATTTAATAGCTATGGTATCTGATTCTCACCGCAACACATTGTAATATCAATGTCTCCAATAAAGGAACTACTTTGGTTTGTAAATCTTGTTGCTTGGGATCATGTATGTCAATGATTCTACAAACCTTGAAATCATGTATGTCAATGACCATCATATGTGGAAAATGGCTAAAAGAGGTCATTCCAAACCTAAACATTTTCTAACACATGTGGAACCACAATCTGTCAAGCAAGATCTATCTCAACTTGAGTGGCATCAAGCTATAAAACTTGAATATGATGCTCATGTCTTGGCCAATCAGACTTGGACTCTAACATCTCTCCACCTCTTATAAAACATGTTAGATGAAAATGGGTTTTCAAGGTCAAGAAAAACTATGATGGTACACCGAACAAGTACAAAGCAAGGCTTGCAGCCAAATGCTACCATCGACAATTTAGATTTGATTTTAATGGAACTTTTATCCAGGGTTGAAGGCTACCACAATCATAGTGATTCTGACTTTTTCTCAGACCAACAAATGGGAACTTCAACAAATTGATATCAACAATGCCTTTTTGAATGGTCCCTTTAAAAAAGGTCTATATGTCTCAACCATCTGGCTTTGAAAAGCAAGATCCCACCTTGCAAGTTGAACAAAGCCATTTACGGGCTTAAGCAGTCTCTAAGGTCCTGGTATGAATTTTTTTCTCAAACACTGGTTCAATTTGACTTTCTTCATAGTAGATGTGATCACTCTTAATTTATCTACTCTTATCAAGGCCTCACTATGTATGATTGGTCTATGTTGATGACATTCTTATAAGAGGGTCCCCCTCTACCTTAGTTCACAAGATCATTGATTCTTTTCACGCTATGTTTACTCTCATCAAGGTGTCACTATGTATGATTTGGTCTATGCTGATGATATTCATATAAGAGGGTCCTCCTCTACCTTATCCACAAGATCATTGATTCTCTTCACGCTATGTTTGCTCTCAAATTTTTTGGGAAACTTAAGTGTTTTTTAGGCATTAAAGTCAAGCATCTCCCAATAATGGTATGCTTCTTACTCAAACCTTATACATTCAAGACTTACTCACTTGAGCCAAAATGTGAAATGCAAATGGTGTTACTACTCCTATGTCTAGTATCTGCTCACTTAGCAAGCATAGTTCATCAACACTCTCAGATTCTCATCAGTATATATCAATGGTTAGGGCCCTTCATATGTCACTTTTAGAATATCTGACATTGTTTTTAGTGTGAATAAAGACTTCCAATTCACGCCCCTTCTGATTATCATTGGTATACTATGAAACGATCTTTCGTTATCTAAATGGCACCATCACACTAGCTCATAGTTACTTTGGATTGAATCTATATTCAATGAACTTTCCATACCATTCCATCCTCCGATTCTTCTTTGTGATAAGCTTAGTGCAGTGCTCTGGTCATACAACATAATACATCATGTGAGGACAAACCATACTGAGCTAGACATTCACTTTATTTGTGAGAGAGTTATAACAAAGAGGCTGAAGATCTAGCATGTTTCCAGTAGTGTGCAAGTGGAAGACACCCTTACTAAACCTCTTGGCACCGTATTTTTTCAAAATCTTCGAACACAACTCAAGGTCACGACTTACATCCCTCCTTAATCTTGTGGGAGAGTATTAGATGTGTAGTTCAAGATTATACCATATATTTTAACACATGATAGATTACATAAAGCTCTTGTATGATTAAGCATTTATAAACTTAGATCACAATGCACATACATATGTAGAAGGATATATGCATGGTGACATAAATTCTCCATACATGAGACCTCCATGCATAAAATCCTATAAATTTGAAATTGCCATGACTTTTAAACTCAACTCATTAATGCATAATGCTAATGAAGTTCACACAATTTTACCACTAAAAAGTCATTTATCTAATTGTTTAAAATTATCATCTTATTATGTTAAAAACACAATGACAGACTCATAAAAAAATGAACTATATTATCGATTTTTCCAAATTCCTTTACTTATTGTCGAAGTGTGAACTCCGACAATGGTGCCAGAAGGTAAATAACTTAAATTATTACTGCTTATATTTCTTAATCATTAAATTAATTGAATGAAATTACTGTTAAATTATGCTTGTGGCCTCAACCTTATATTTTAATTATTTTTTATTCATGTTATATTTTATAAGGGTTATGTTAACGAGTACCCTGAGCACTCTTTAAGAATTCCATAATTAAGAAAAAAAAATTTAAAAAATTCAAACGGTTTATTTTCCAATATATTGATTGCACAAACTTTTATAAAAACGTACTATTTAAAATTCTTAACGAGTGCTCTCGAAACACTCGTTAGCATCTTCCATATTATAAATTATTAACTATGATTCAATACAACTTAATATATACTAAAAAAATCCTTTATCTAATTGTTTAAGATTATATGCTTATTATATTTTAAAAAACAATGAGAATCTCCGAAGAAGAAATGGATTAAAAACTCAAAAAGAAAATTCTTTTGTGGGGAATTAGAAAGGAGAAGCGAATGTTATTTTTCAAAATATTTTTCTTGAAGTCAACATAAAAAATAATGCGATTGATGTCTAATGATGAAGTATTTGTGAAAAGAGAAGATTCATATACAATTCTTTATGTGTGATTTTTATTATTTTTCAATGAAAATATGATAAGTGTATAATTCCCTCCTATACATACGTCATTTCCTTCTATTTTCACTCTCTAAATAATATTTGAAAACACTTATCATATTTTCATTGAAAATAATAAAATCTACATCTTAAGAATTGTATCTACATTTTCTTCAAAATATATTTTGAAGTAAGGGTGCAACGAAACATAATACTAAGTGCTAACATAAAGGTTTTTATAATACATGGTTCTGTGATGAGTTGTTGGCCCAACCCGCTAGTGATGGTGGAATTAGCAATTTACCTCTCACCCCACATTTATATCTTTCACTTTTATATTATAAATGAAGTGGCCATTATACCTTTTAAAATTTTAAATAAAAATGATTAAAATATTATTATTTTTTCACAATTTTCTACATATTTATATTAAAAATATATATTTGTATTTTTTAAACTATGCATTTTTATTTCATATTTCAATTAAATATGCAGAAAACATAATTAGCAAGCTTAGCCAGGGGGCCAAACGTAAATTTAAAAAAAAAAATACAATTCCACATGCTTCAAAATTATTCTACTTTTTTATAAAACTTTTGCATATTTGCATAAAAAATTTTAAAATAAATTGCACTCATATTTCTTAAATTATTCGTTTTTAGTACATATTTATGTTAATGATGTATAAAATTTAGTTATGGTGTACCGTGGTTAAATATAAATTTGTTATAAAAAGTTATTGAAAATTTCTTATCCCACTCTATGAGTTTCTTTCCATTATGTGGTTTTTCATAAATGCACTCAAATTTTGGAGATATATCTCTAAGGCTTAATAATATTCCGGAGATATGTCTCTAAACCTTAAACGGTCACAACATATCTCTCATAGTCCATTTTCATTTGATTTTGTCCTGGTGCATTTACAAAAAAATTTCGAAGATACATCTCCGAAGTTATTTAAAACAGTTTTTTTTATTACGCATTCTGTATTTGTTCGCAGATAAATTATAAAATAACAGACACGCCAAAATAACGTAACAATATAGTAATAGGATGTCATACAAGCCTTAAGGCCAAAATGTAATAACAATGTCAGAAAAAACGTACAAACTACAATACTGAAACAAAATAAATACAGACAACTACTGGGTGTGCCTGACAACCTCTCCTCTGCCTCCTTTGCCTGGTCTGCCTCCTCGTCCATCAATACCATCTGTCCTCGTGCGATGTCTGCTGTACAAAAGTGCCCCTTGTGCCTCCGCAATAATGTCATCTAGTACTCGCCTGACAGCAAACCCCTTAGGGAAGATACCCTCGTCAATGCCTGCCTGCGCCATCTTCACTATGCGACGACAACGAGACAATACATCCTCAGTATGATCCAGCTGAGCCTGCTCCTCCTCTATAATCTCCTGATGAGCGGGTCTCGGCGGATCTCCTGGAGCAGTTGGCACAATGTACGGATGTGAGAACCTGAAGAACCACCTGATGTATCCGTCGACGTAGCTCAAATCATTCGGTGCTATGGTATCCCGAGCCTCATCCGGTACCAGATGACTCTGATAATCAGCAAACATCTCCTCTATCCGTATACGAGTCAAGGCCGAAGGTGCAAAGACATCATGGTGTTTGGGGACGGTTTGGGTGTACCTGAACCGCCGCATGACACGCTCGAGCAGATAAGGAGCAGTGACTGTCGATGAGAAGGCCAGCCGTCCGGAATATAATAATATATCGTCAAATGGCCGCGTTTGATAGTGATCTATATAGTTGTTGAAATGGATGTCCTCAGCAACCAAGCGATCAAGATAGACTATGAAAGGCTCGACCGTCTGGTTCCCTCTCAGCGGGACAAAAGCACAAGCATGGGGCATCTCCTCAGTGTACTCATCCCAACATGACCAGTCAGCGATGCGTGGGAAGTGCTGGAGGATACAAGCCTGAAATGAAAATAAAAGCATTCAGGGATCAAGAATTATTGCAAATATGAAATGAAAAAGATAAAAAATAATCAAGGATAAAAAAATTATTACCACCAGTAGAGTCGTGCTACCTATGGTCTACCTCGTCGTTCATCGACATCCATCTCTCAGCTTCGAATACAAATAGTTCAAGCAAGCCGCCCCCTAGTTGTACTCATGGATCCGTGTGAAATCCAAGAAGTACCGAAGGTATGCAACGTCAGTATAGGTGGCATTCATGTCCACAAAAAGCACAGTGTCCACTAAAAATATAAAATAACACCTCAAAGCATGACTCTTGTGGATCTCCACCTCTTGGGCATCACCATCAGCTTGCGCTACAGCAACAAGCGCCTCATCAAATCTCTCCTTCAAGAACGAAAACCTAACATGAGCACCCCTAGTCTTACCCACCTCCCTCAGCGCCTTCACTAGATTATCCCCCAGATGTTCCACCATTATATCGATCACCTCGTCGTTGGTCATCCTAACATGATAGAGAAATGTCCCTCTGATCGGTAGATGCAACAAACACGAGACATCGCCCATTGCAATCAACATCTCACCCTGCGGGAGATGAAAGGAAGAGGTCTCAGAGTGCCATCGCTCCACGAATGCTCTCATCATCCTGTGGTTGACCAAAGTGTAACCGGTCAAGCATAGGTCACTCAGCCCAGAAGCGGTGAGAACCGACTGAAACCACTCTCCATCAGGCTGATGCAATGCTAAAAACTTTCGCCCATGGTTCAGAAACTTCTGGGGATCACGCATCTGTAAATTTCCATCATGCCTGGGCAACCCATCCATGCCTCAATCGGCCGGCTTTGTCAGCCATTATGCCTGCAATATATAATATAATTAATCGTATAACGAGTTTATGAAATAATAAAAATTATAAAATAGAAAGAAAAAAAGCAGACTGAAAAAATTCTGGAGATACATCTCCGGAAAAATTCAATGTTTCATGTACTCTGGGTGATTTCGAAAATACAACTACAGAAATATTCCGTAAATGTATCTCCGGAATCACCCAGAGTACATGAAACGTTGAATGTTTTCGGAGATGTATCTCCGAAACATTCTGCAACTCAGAGGTTGCGCCAATGGTAACCTCTGTCCCTCATAATCACAAGTTTGAAGCCTTGATCGTCCATTTGAGCCAACAAACAATATATGCAGTTACTCTAAACTATGTTTCATCAAATTTCTAAACATTTCGACACCTAATAATGGATTCTAAATCGTTTACAACAAAACTCGAATATTTATCAAAAACTCAAAAAACTTACACAGATTATATGATTCGGAAGATGTTGAATGATGCACTGAATGCAGCTTGATGATTACTTGTTCCTCAGACGGAAGGAATCAAATTTGGTGAAGTTTGAGAAATTTAGGAATGAGAGAGATGATGAGGTATCAGAATAGAAATGAAAAAGTGTGGGAGGAGAATAGTCTGTCATGACAATATGCTCCAAATTGTTCCGGAGATAAATCTCTGTAATATTTTAACGTTCAATTGATCTTTGGTGTATCTGGAGATATATCTCCGGAATATCTTAACGTTTAGTTAAAATAAAGTGCATCCGGAAATATATCTCCGAAAATTATGAGCATTATAAAAAATCCGCATGATGTCTAAAAAACATATAGGATGCTTTAAGAAATTCTCAAGTTATTTCTCATATTTCAAAATCATTCCATATTTTGCTTATATTTTTTGTGTGCATATTAACGTGAAAATATGCGAGAAAGATGCAAAACAAATGTGAAAAAAGTTGCAAAAAATGAAAAGGAAAAACATTATCCTTTTAAATCATAGGTTAAAAGGATTTAATGGTCACTTTAATCAAAATGTGGAGATGAAAGGTATAGGGGTGGGGTGGGGTGGCAGGTAAATTGTTATGGTTGGAATTATGATGACAACATGTGAATTAGCAATATGCTACTAACCGAGCCCAAAAGATATAAAATATATAGCATTTAAATTGACACTTCCATGACACACCCCCAATTTGAACACATTTACATTTTTATCCTTGAATATTTTTTTGGAGTTTATGAAATTTCCAAAATTGTACCGAAAATTTTGTGACTTTATTGAAAATTTGGAAATTTTACAACACTTTATCGCTCCTGTGAGATTGTTATTGGGAATTATGAAATTTTTGAAAAGTAATATCGAAAATTTTAAAATTTTTGAATGAGATATATTGGATTTTTGGTAATTTATGTAAACTGTTCAAAAATTTCAAAAACTTGAAATTTTCGGAATACCGAAAATTTCTTAAAATCAAAATTTTCGGCATGTGTTGAGAATTTGAGAAAAAAAAGATATAATTTCAGTATTTTTGACACAACAATCTGTAAAAATGGTTTCATAAAAAATTCATCACATATAATAGATACATATTGTCTACAAGATTACATAGAAAATTAGGATGACTTTCTAACTTCATCCTCCCGGTGCTTAATTTGTCCTACATATGCAGGTTCCCATGCTTTTACATCTTCAATACAGTTCTGTCTCCAACGATCAGTGACAGGAGGCAATGGACTATTAGGTTTCAACTTTCAAATATATTCAAAATTTCTGTATATCGGAAATGTGCATATTTTCAAAAGTTTTTGTAATTTTCCGGAAATTTTGATAGTTTTCGGTATTGGATACCAGATTTTTTCAAATTTCTGGTATTTTTTACCGGATTTTTTTTTTCAAAATTTCGGTATTTTGTACCAGATTTTCCCAAATTTTCGGTATAAACGCGTGAAATTTCAAAAAATACGAAAAATGACGTACCGAAAATTTCGTTTTAAGATGTTCAAAAAAGTGAAAATTTTGGAAAAATAGTAAAATTTGATAGGTAAATATTACAAGGAGTATTTTGGGAATATTGAAAGTTTGGGAAATGTCAGGTATAAAATGGGGAATGACAAGTTAAAATCTCTAGAATATAGAAGCTTTTTAAACTCGTATTCATCCTTCCTCATATCCACATGGAATGACCATAACAATTTGATGATCGTGTTGGTTTTAATGATGACAACACTCAAGGTTAAATGGTGTTTGATGAAGCCTTCAGTAATAATTGTCTAGCAACCTCTGACGACGACATCTGATCAAAAGAAGTTATCTCAAGTCTCATTAGTTAAAAGAGTCAATTTTCAGATAAACTGTTAATTTAATATTGAATCAAGCAAGTGATTTAAAGCTCCAAAGTTGTGAAAAAGAGAAAGTGTGAAAGCTCGTCTGATTTTGTGTTTAACGCATATATTAATGATAAATTTAATATAAAGGTATAAGAGTAACTCTTAAGATACTAAAACACATCACACACGCTCAAATATGTTTTAAAAGCCTTTCTTATTTGGTAAAACACCTGAAAATATTTTTATATGAGTTCTTAAATGATTACTGACTTGTTTAAATCAATTAAGAGAACCTTTTGCAATGGTTAATCGTATTTCTATAATATTTTCTCACTTTCTACTTTCTATATGTCATCTATTTCTTTTTCATGAAATTGCCTCATGCCTTATGAGGTATTTGTGTTATTACTACTATTTGTGTCACTATTATAGTGTTAATTACTTACTATTCTATCTAACTATAATTGTTTTTTTTCTAATTTACATACATTTAATTTTTTCCTTACTAATGAATTGGTTCTTGTGAAAAAGTAATCTGAATTTTAGCTAAATTCAGTAATGAAACTGAAAAAATGCGAATGAAACCATGTGAGAATAAGGAAGGCACTGGAGGTAGGTAGTTCTATCAACATCAACAATCCAACCAGCTTCACGTGTGAGAGCAGTAAGTCTGTCGTTCATGTTAGCATGTGCCGGTAAAGGGAACTAACCATTACTGACGGAGTCCATCCAACATTCGGATGGTGATGGCTTGATAATGTCGTTCTCGGAGCTTTGTACATTCCTTTTCTTTTTCTATCTTCTTTTTCCCTTTTCTAGTGGAATTAATCCTCATGTCGTGGCAGAAAAGTCACGTGTACGACAAGGTTAAGGTTGATCTAAATAATTAGAGTTGTGATTGCTTTGAGTTTGTACGGTCAAAGGGGATCAGGTGATTGCCCACGAATGTTACCATAGTAGCTTGGAAGTAATGAGGGAACGCCTTACCAAGGGTGTCATCCATTGTCCAGGAATGAATAACGTTGATATAGCAAGTTGGGACCCTAGGTTGGCAGCTTACCCCAACAAAAGACTTGAAAGATGTCAAGATTAGGCCTTTACATCACCAAGTCACTAAGTTTGGAACCTAATTGCTCGAGTCTGAAGAAGAGGATTTGGTCGCCTTATTCAAGAAGAACATCGACATATTCACATGGTCGCCTTCAAATATGTCCAACATAGATACCCGAGTGGTCGCCATCGGCCCCCCCGGTTAAGCCAGTGCCTCAAAGGAAGTGTAAGGTTAGCGAGGAGAAGAGAGCAGTCATTGAATAAGAGGTTTAGAAGATAATAATTATTGGTTTCATAATAGAATTCAACTACCCTACATAGTTGGATGACACGGTCTTGGTGAGAAAGGCATCAAACAAGTGGCGTATGTGTGTTGATTTCACGAACCTTAATGATGCATGTCCAAAATATCAGTATCATCTCCCTAACATAGACCGCTTGATTGATGAATCTTCGGGGTTACAAAATGTTGAGTTTCCTGGATGCCTATTCAGGGTATAACCAGATTTAATATGGAACCCATAGATATAACCAAGATGAAATTCATGTCCAACCATGTCAACTACTATTACAACGTTATGCCTTTTGGGGAATATACAGGTTTACATTGATGGCATGACAGTAAAGACTTCGAAAGGGGAAAGCCATGCACCATACTTAGAAGATATCATGGGGTCAGTTAGGAACTACAATATGCGTTTAAATCTAACTAAGTGCTCATTTGGCGTACAAGCAGGAAAACTCCTTCATTTTATGCTCATCAAAATAGGCATAGAAGCAAACCCAGATAAATGTTAAGCCATCATAGACATGAGGAGCCCCTCCAAAATCAAGGAAGTTCAGCACCTAATTAGGTGTTTAGCTTTCTTCTATTGTTTTCTTTTCTGTGTAGGTGACAAGGCCTTGCACTTCTTCGTCGTGTTAAAGAAATAAGAGAGATTCAAACGGATAGAATCATCACCCATCCTAACAAGTGATATAATATGTTCACCTTTATATCTTTACTTGTCTGTTGTGGACCATGCGTTAAGCTCAATACTTGTCCAATAAACAAACATAGTGGAACAACCTGTCTATTTTGCGAGCAAAGTGTTCAGGGGCGTTAAGGCTTGTTATCCAAAGATAGAAAAGGTCGCATTGGCAGTAGTGGTAACCACAAGAAATCTCAAGCCTTATTTTCAAGGACATCGAATATTGGTAAAAATAGACTACCTCATACGCCAGGTCCTCAAGAAGCTAGATCTAGAAGAAAGGATGGTATATTGGGCAATTGAGTTGATATATATGACATTCATTACATTACCAGAGGAAGCATCAAATCACATGTATTGGCAGAGTTTAGCATGCCAATCGACAAGGAGATTTCCTCGGCCTGGATCATTTCGATCAATGAATCCTATAACGGGAAAGGGAGTTGTGCTGGGATAGTTCTATAAGGACCATATGACATATTTATCAAACAATCACTAATGTTTTAATTCAAGGATATTCATAAGCATGCCGAGTATGAAGCTCTCATCGCCGACATGTCCCTCTCCTTGGAAGTATGCGTTTCAATTCTGAAGGCCAATAGTGACTCTCAACTGGTGGCAAAGAAAGTCACCGGCGAGTATCAGGCGAAGGAACCATAACTCATCAAATATTTGAAAATGGTGTGCGACTTTTTTGGGTGTTTAAAATTTTTTTAGATAATGCATGTGCCCGGGGAACACAGTTTCAGGGTAGACTTATTGCCCAAGCTTTCTAGTTTGAAGAAAACAGGGTTCAACTACACTGTAATACAAGAAACGCTCGCCATCCTTAGCATCAAGGTGTTGTATGTATTGGGGGGGGGGGGGTAAACGCTATCGACATCTCCCTGACTAGAAGTTGGATGACACCTATAATTCATTACCTGTAGTCAAGCAAACTGCCACAAAACGAGTTAGAGGCAAAGAAAATCTGCAAGCGTGCAACATTGTATATTTTGATGTCAGAAAAGCTTTATAAAACAGGAAGATCCTCTCCTATAATGGGTGAGCCCGAAACTTCTCTAGTCTTGGTTGAAGTTCATTAAGGGGTTGTAGGATCCATATTGGCGGGCACTACTACAAAATGGCAAAACAACAACGTCAGGTTTACAACGGCATCCTATACACCGTTCTTATAGTGCGTACTGGATGCGCGCACATTATTTTAATTAGAAATCTCAAGGGTATAATAACGGTTTTTATGAAAACCGTGGTGATACAATCTAGCTATCATGGGTTTGAACCTCATCGCCCTCAAATAGTTTATCCCTTTGATGTAAATGCTCCCTTTTTAAGTTTTATTAATATTTAACTAAAAAATAATAAGGATATCACAACAGATATTTATCAAACCCGTTGTTACAAATTGAAGCTTCTTTTATGTATTTTAAACACCAAGTATATATATCAATTTATCCATTGAAATAACCCTAACACCAACGTCGTCACCATTGTCGGGAAGAAGACAACAACAACAACAACAACAAAGTGTTCTACTTTAAGGTGTTGCAATTTCACATTTGAAGACAAAATCATCCAAAGGTGTTTCTACGTCTTGTTCCAGTGTAAAATCTCGATCTGGAAATTTTTGTGGTTGTGATGGTCGTGTGGTTTCGTATCAATGCAAGAAGGGACAAAATAAAGGAAGGCTTTTTTGGAGATGTCCATTTTGGAGGAGCGATGAAACATGTAATTTGTTCATATGGGATGAAGACGTGGGAGAAAGAGATGGAAATGACGATGAGAGCATTATGAAGTCAAAGTTGGAAGCTGTGGGCTATCTGAAGGTTATGTATGAGGATTTAAAGAAAAAGAACAAGAATTTGAAGAACAAACTAAAATCAGAGATATTTTCTGGAAATATCAAGATGTTATGTTTTTTTGTCTCCTTTATGTTTAATATTTACTTTGTTATGAAATGTAATAGTTGAATTAGGGTTCAAATTACATTGTTGATGTTTAAACTGCAGATGCATTGTGAATTACATTGTTGATGTTTAAACTGCAGATGCATTAAGTTAAAAGTTAAGGCGCACCTTTTCTATTTTATTAATTTTAAAATTCATAAATAAAAGGGTTATCACTACGGTTCTTCTAGTTAACCGTAGTGATATATTTATAATAAATAAATACCTATGTATACGGTTTTTATTTATTTTAAAATTCACAGATAAAAGGGTTATCACTACGGTTATTCTAGTAAACCGTAGTGATATATTTATAATAAATAAATACATATCTATACGGTTGTTATTGTTAACCGTTGTGAAATAGTTTACCCATATATAAGCGAAATAACTTTCACTTAATTGACAGTAACGCCTTGCCTTCAAAGTGAAACCCTATAACCCATTGTCTCTTCGTTTTCACCATTAGCCGTGAATCTTGTGCTTCATACATTAAGGTATTCTTCTTCTTCCATCTATTGTTAGATATTTCCCATTATCTCGTTTGTTGCATGTTGTTTTTGTTGATTGTTCTCATTTTTTCAGATTCGTTTTCACTACCTTAACAAAGACCATACTTTGGAAACTTCGTAATGTTTGTGTTGCTATGGAAAAATGTATAAGAAGCATGAAGCTATGATGGAAACTTCATCCACCTTGTATTTTTTTTTCATAGCATCACGAACAAGATGTTAGTAAATGAAGAAACAACAGTGTAAGCAAACTTTATCTAGTTTTAGAAGCAATGAAAAGAAGTATAAGAAGTATGAAGCTTTTGTGTAAGCTTCTTCCTCCTTATATTTCTTTTTCATGGCTTCCCAAACTAGTTCAACATCATAATTGATTCCCGTTCCACGATTAGTTTCATTAAAAGGTGCGTTATTCATGTTCCTCTCTTTACTCATCACTAGATTATGGTTTTAGGGTTTGTTTTCAACTGAGGATGCTCATTTTTGAAGTTTGCTTTGTTTCCTTTCAGGTTAAGGGGATGATACAGGGTGATGATGCTGGTGGAAGCAAGCGTATTATATCAGTTTATAATTTCTGGATCTGGTATAGAATGTTGTTTGAGTTTATCATATTCTATTCACATTGTTTGTTTAACTAACCCTCACTTGAAGTTTGCTGGTGGTAGCAAGCGTATTATATGAGTTTATAATATCTGGATCTGGTATAGAATTTTGTTTGAGTTTATTATATTCTATGTAGATTGTTTGTTTCACTAACCCTCACTTAAAATACATTCAGTTAATTTGACATAGATACTTATAATCTGCAAATTAAGTTGTATTTGAAAACCAACTTAAACAAACCACTGTTGTTTTCTGATTGCATGCCTCTCATCTTTTATCTCACGTTCTTTTATATATAGATTATGGTATAATGATCTCGCTCCTTAGATGCATCGCCTTCTTCCAATATAGTTAAATCAAAGATGAGGCAAATTATCCAATGTCTTGTTTATCTTATGGAAATTTAACTATAATCGAAGATAGCGATATATCGAAGGAGTCAGATCAATAAACCACAATATATGTAAAAGAGCGTGAAATGCACGATGAGACGAATGCAATCAGAAAACAACATTGGTTTGTTTAAGTTGGTTTTCAAGAACAGTTTAATTTGCAGATTATAGACATCTTCATCAAATTTAATCCATGTATATTTATTTAGTGAGGTGTTTGGAAAACAAGCAATCTACATTTAATATAATAAACTTAGGGTACTTACAACAACGGTTATATATTGTAACCGATATCATAAGTAATTTATGTTTTATATAAATTCGCTACTGATGGGTTTCGAACCCAGAACTTAAGTGTATGTATCGCAACGGTTTATTATCATAACCGTTGTGATATATGGCTCGCGTCCTGCCTTTCAACAACGGTTTCCAGACCGTTGTAGAAACAACGAACTTACAACGACAATCTACATAACAACGCCTTCGCCCGCGTCATTATATGTCATTCCCAACCGTTGTTAAATGTGTTTTTCGTAGTAGTGGGGAGAGCCTTGACCCATAAGCCGTTAAGCCCAAGTACTATTAGCCATCACTAATGAGGGACAACATGTATTTTGTCAATAAATGTAACAAATGCCATAGACATGTTAATCTACACCATGCACCAGTTGAACTCTTTCATTCCATGACAATGCCTTGGCCATTTTATCAGTGGGGAATATACATTTTAGGATCTTTTCTTATAGCTCTCGACTAGCTAAAGTTTCTAATTGTGGGAGTATACTACTTCAAGGAACGGATAGAGGTGGAAGCCATATCTAAGATTATAGAAAAGAGAGTTTGCCAATTTTATTGGTAGAGGATTATATGTAGGTTCAGTTTACTAGGTATTATCGTTTCAATAATGGAACTCAATTTTCCAGTACTACCATGGTCAATTATCGTAATGACTTGGGAGTACAAGCCGAGTTCATATTGGTTGTTCACCCACAAGCAAACAAGCATGCCGAATTTGCAAATAAAGTAATGTTGAAAGGGATCAAGAAGATGATAGATGATGCTAAGGGATTGTTAGGCGAGCACTTGCACGAAGTGTTGTGGTCATATCGTACTACCCCCACTTCACCACCAGGGAAACACCCTTCACACTAGTGTATGAGGCGGACGACATGTCACCATAGCGACACTACCAGTCTAATTAGTAAGAAAACTAAACAGAGTTAAGACATGTCATTGACCTAATTAATGAAATAAGAAATGTCACATACATTTAAGAGTTCGCCGAAGATAGATTGATTCACAAACACCAAAGATGAATATGATGATACACAAGGTATTCAATTAATTTGGTTGTATAATCCACAATGTGTGTTTATACAACGATTCAATATAGTGAATTCTAACCTCAATTATTTATTATAATTTAATCACCAATTCAGCTCAATAACGTATCCAATTCTAACAATACCTAAGCCTACGTAATAAATCATTATCAATTGAATAAACGATAAATTACGCTAGAATTGAAATAGCTAAGCATGCACATACTACAAAAATTAAATGCAAGAGTAAAACAGAGAGATGATATCGAGATTTATAGTGCTTCAACATTCATCCTCACTTTGCCTATGTGCACTTTTCAATGGTTTCCCATTAGAACCGGAATTGTTTCTTTTTATTTGACAAATATTTCCAAGGGTTCATACAATCACCAATTCACAATAATGTTGGGAATTATAAAATCTCCTATCAGGATCTTAACTTGTATATAGCGTAATGCTAAAATCTTTTGCGTAATCTTTACTCGATTAACGCTACTTGAAGATTCCAATATCACCAATCCGCTCCAAGACTTTGTGTGTAGCAATCAACCCCTTGATCCTACCGATTCCTTGAATGATGAATTGTCCGAAGATTTAAGAAGAACTCCGCATTGTCCGTAGCCTTCCACACAATCACTACCAAGGCAATCTGGAGAGAAGAACCTATTTATTTTCAATAGAATTTTTCAGCAATATCACACCCTAATTTCCCCTTAGATCAATAAATTAATTCATTCACAAGACATTTGCATCATCTGCATGCATTTCTTTCAGCATAATTCCTAAGAAGTTAACCAGAATAAAATTTTGGTTTTTTAGACAGACAGGTTTAAGCAATTTTCAACTACGCATAAAATTTGCGGGCGAAAAATTTCAAGTTCGAGCCTACAGCGGTCTGTTTTATTGATCTACGTTTCGCGTAGTATAATCTGGTGTGCTCATTTTATTTTTTCGCATCCGTGTGCATTCACATTTTGATCAGTCTGAGCCTTTTCATTCGGGTGTTTTAATGCAAAATTTGATTCGCGACTATCTTTTTTACGGAACTATATTTCACGTAGAATATTGTAGTACATTCATTTTTTTTTGCACATTTGACCAGTCAATTTTATTCATTTTAATTTCATTTTATTTTATTTTTTAAAATCAAAATAAGTTATAAAAATAATAATAATAAAGTGATTAATTAGTTTTGTTAATTATTCTTAGGATTTTTTATTTTATCAAATTAGACCCAATTAATTACTCATTTAGGTCCAAAGGGGTATTGTGAGAATTCTAATAAAATTATTACCCAGTGCGTATCGATGACATCAGGCCCTCGCTAAATTTGCTCTTTGGTAACGTCTATCGACGGCCAAAAAAGTCCTCAGTGTTACCTGCGGAAAAATCATGAATATTCGATGGGTAACCATACATTTAAGATTAAGTTTTTGGCCGAACATTACTCAAGATTATGTCGTCAGTAAATTCACTCAGGGTAAACCCAAATTAATAGTGATTTTTGATATAATATTACTGATGATTAATTTTTCTATTACTAACACGCATGTATAAATATTTTTAACCCATATATCTTTCTTTTACTAACACGCCTTATGTATGAATATTTTCTTGTTTTCGAGAAAGTAATATAAACACGATACTAAAACGCCTTATGTTTGAATATTGGAAAATTATGAGATGAAGTTCTCAAATTAATTTTTTTGGTGAAGTCATAAATTTGTCTAATTAGAAATCAGTGTTGACTTAGTCAGTGTCAGTGTTGACTTAGTCAATGTCATAGAATTATATGATGCATACCATTACTGTGTACCTTCAGTGTACATCATAGATCAAAATATTTAATCTTCATCTTCTCATCTAAATCCATATTTTCATATTCAAAAACTCGAACTCAAGAACACAAAAATGGCAAAATCATGATTCTTAACTATTTCAAGCAAATGAATACACCAATAAATCAGAATCTTTAATCTTCATCTTCTCATATAAATCTAGGTTTTCATGTTCAAAAACTCTCATGAACTCAAGAGCACAAAAATGGAAAAAATCATAATTCTTAATTTTTTCAAGCAAATGAATACCCCATTAAAAGCGAAATTTCACCAGGAGCACGATTCTATAATTATTTTTTTTCATAAAACCTCACAACCAAGTCGGATCGAGCGTGTTTGTGTTCGATTTTCATGTCACTTTTTTGCTTCGATCTATCAAATTCACGATTTGTTTTGCAATTTTGAATACATATTTGAAATTGTATTGAAATTCTGATTCCAACGATATATAATTTATGAATTAATACATTGATTTTTGATTTTCAGATTGAACTCAAGAACACAAAAATAAAAAAAAAATTGATGGGTCATCATGAGGGGGAAGCATACACATTGGGTCAAACACTCACCTAAAGGTTAAAGACTCACCCAAACAAGTGAGGGAGACACTACATATTCACCCAAAACCTTAAGGTGATAGGTGTATGAGTTCTCTCACTTATAAAGTGCTCAACCTTCACTTTTCTAAGCAATGTGGGACTTAGAACTCACACTTATTTCTCAACACAACTCACACTTGTTTTCCAACAATCTCCCCCTCAAATGTGAGTCCATCCACTATACTCCCCCTCAAGCGGAAACTCTTTCATCCACATGCTTGTACCGCCGTTGAGAGACACCATTATCTCGCCATGGGAACTTCAACGGGACACGCCGCCTAACCATATGTCAGGAAGACTTTCGACACAAGGAGCTGGTCCCTTACTCGAACTAGGCTCTGATACCACTGATGGGTCATCATGAGGGGGAAGCATACACATTGGGTCAAACACTCACCTAAAGGTCAAAGACTCACCCAAACAAGTGAGGGAAACACTACATATTCACCCAAAACCTTAAGGTGATAGGTGTATGGGCTCTCTCACTTATAAAGTGGTCAACCTTCACTTTTCTACGCAATATGAGACTTAGAACTCACACTTGTTTCTTAACACAACTCACACTTGTTTCCCAACAAAAATCATGATTCTTAACTATTTCAAGCAAATGAATACACCATTAGAAGCAGAATTTCACGACAAACACGATTCTATAATTAGTTTTTCATAAAACCTCATAACCAAGTTGGATCGAGTGTGTTTGTGTTTGATTTTCACGCCACTTTTTTTGCTTCGATCTTTCAAATTCACGACTTGTTTTGCAATTTTGAATACATATTTGAAATCATGGTGAAATTCCGGATCCAACGGTATATTATTTTTGAATTAATTAATTGATTTGGTGATTTTCGAAATTTTTGTTCATAAGATGTAATTGAAGATGATGAACACACTCATCTTGGCAAAATTTCAACTTTTAGATTAATCATAAGTTGCAAGAATTTGCAGATTTTCGGTATTTGCAAATTAAAAAGTTGCTGGAATTTGCAAATTTCAACCTTTCTAAAGGTTGGAGATTTTCGGTATTAGTTAATTGTAGGGGTGTTCATTGGTTCAGGCAAATGCAAACCAAACCAAAGTCCAAACCAAACCAAGGTGTTTGGGTTAGGCATTTTTTCAGTTTGGGCAAAAACGGAACCAACACAATAAGAATCGGAGTTAATTGGTTCGGACAACGGTTTTCTAGTTTTCTATTCGTAAACCTGTATCAAACTAATAATAATATATTAATATGTCACATTTATGTATTCATTAATATAATGAATTCAATAATACCAAGAAAAATGAAAGAAACCAAGAGTCTGGGAATTTCCAAGAAAAAAAGAATGACATTCTCACATCATAACCATTATCAATATGGAGAAATCAAACATCATTGATTTTTCATTTAATAAGAATCTCTATTCAAATCAAACAAAAACGGCAGATGAATCATCATTTTCCATAATCGAAAGTCCGAACTATTCCGCCTTTTTTTTGCAAAACCGCAATTGCAAAATAACCCAAAGTTTCATATTCTCCTGTCCTTGTCTCTTTCACCTCCACCCAATCAAATTGTTCTTCAACCATTTCCTCCTTTCTTTTCCATTTCTTGAAACAACTAAGGTATACTTTCATTCTTCATCTCTCATTTAAGTATGCTTTGTTGATATTTTTTATTTGATTTAATTATTTTCATTTGATACTTCTTTTATTATTTAATCCTCATTTCATTTATTTTGATCTTCCATGTCCTTTACAGTTTACTTGTTATATGATTCTTACTTACTCTAATAATTTGTTATTTATAATGTTTTGTAGACATAGAAAGCGATAATGATAATGTCATTTCTCTTCAAATTGAAGTTGATTCAATTGTGCAAATAGGAGTTGAAGTTGTTATTGGCTACTGATTTGTTGAAGGACTGATAATTTGGCCATCATTTTTAATATTTGCTCAATTATATGTTATATGTTTTTAGTTTATATCAGAACTATTATAATGTATGACTTTAAATATATGTAGCAGTAGTAGCAACTACTCTTCTAATTGACAATTTAGTTATGTTTTTCTATCTATATCATAAGTAGATTAATTACTATGACAATATCTATATGTTAATGAAATAGAGTTACAAATATAAATATACTATGACATGTGAAAATATCTATAAATTTGATTCTCTTTTTCAAATTAAAAGTATATATATCATGACTATAAAATATATAATAGAAGAGTTATATATATATATATATATATATATATATATATATATATATATATGAGTTTTTAAATTATATTATATGTTAATAATACTAATTAAATGCAATTTAATCGGTTGTTTATCGGATCAGTTTTGTTTGGGCTTTATTGAAAAAATATGGAAATTCAATTCAAACCAATCCATATATATTAAATTGGTTTGAGTATCGAATTTTCTCAAAACTGAATCAAACCGGCCCGTGAACACTCCTAGTTAATTGTAGTATTTGTTAGAATTTTTGTTCACCATTAGATTAATCAAAAGAATAAAAATTCTACACTCTCATGTAAGGATCCGTCCCCGAATGACTTTTTCAAAATTGTCATTTGTGCAACTTCAGCGTAGAAGCTCCCTTGAATGTTTTCCTGTTTTGAGAAAGTAATAGAAACAAGATACTAAAACGTCTTATGAATATTTCCTTATAACCATCTATATCAACAAAATGTATATTTATTATATGGTTAATACCCATTTCACCCCTGCCATATAGGGGGAATCCGAAAAAAAACCTCTGTAAAAAAAATACAGATTTCATCATTGTCATCTCAAGATTCCTCTATTTTTTCTCCTAAATGGATTTGGTCAACATTCTGGGTGACATGGCGCTTCCATGTGGGTTTTTTATTTTACGTTTTATTATTTTATTGCTGACTTGGTTGGCAACTGGATTTTTTTTAATTTTTAATTTTTTAAGTTTTCAATTATAATTCCACGTGGCGTTTTTATTATTATTGTATTGTTTGGGTGTTAAAATGTTAAATAAATATAATGTTAAATATCAAAACTTAAAATCTTTAGCTCTAGGAAATGTTGAACCCAGGACAACATGCTTCCAAGAGGCGCAGCCTTCTACTAGTCTACTTGCTTTTGTTGTTTAATTTTTTTTCATCAAATATATATATATATAGGAAACGTATCATATGAGAATGCTATTTTTATGTGAGAACATGAGAATGAATCTCAACCATTAGATTTTAGAATAAATGGTGGAGATTATGTGTCAATTTTTTTTCTCTCTTCTGCGTCATTTATTTTAATAATGAAGGAGAGAGAAAAACAAAAATCACACATAATCTCCACCATTTATTTCAAAATCTAATGATTCAGATTCATTCTTATGTTCTTACATAAAAATGACATTCTCATAAGATATGAACCCTATATATATATATATATATATATATATATATATATATATATATATATATATATATATATATATATATATTACAATATTTCAATTAATAATATTTTATTTCACACTATTACATGAGAATAACTATTTAATTTCACACTATTACATAATATTATGTCACACTATTGTTTCTCCTCAAATATATTTAATTTCAATTTATTATTTACTTTCAATTTGTTATTAAAAAAATATTTGTATTTTCTATATATTATTAATTAAGTATTTTATTACATAATAATGTTAGTAAAATAACAATGTTTGTTTAAAAATATTAAAACTTTATAACATTTTCATTACATAATAAAGTTTTAATATTTTTAAACAAACATTATTATATAATAAAATACTTAATTAATAATAAATTGAAAATTAAAAATATTTTTTAATAAAAAATTGAAAGTAAATAATAAATTGAAATTAAATATATTTGAGGAGAAATAATAGTGTAAAATTAAATAGTTATTCTCATGTAATAGTGTGAAATTAAATATTATTAATTGAAATGTTGTAATATATATATATATATATATATATATATATATATATATATATATATATATATATATGATGCAAAAAAATTAAACAAAAGCAAGTAGGCTAGTGGAAGGGGGCGCCCCTTTCCCATGTAATAGTGTTTTTTTACAGGGTTTTTTTTTCTTCTGGATTCGCCCTATATTGCAGGGGCTGAAATGTATATTAACCCTAAAAATTATGTGAGATAACAACTAATCATATCACATATATTTAATCATTTTAAAACTATAAAATTGATACATGAGTGGTAAATTGAAGTGGGCAATAAAAATTATTCGTAAAAAAAAGTGAATATTTGGGTAATTACTCAAGATTATACCGTGGGTAAAATATTATCGACAATCATAAAGTTGTGGGTAACTTTTGTGGTTAATTTCAATTTATCTTGTAGTGTAATACACATTTTCTTTAAATTTGATGGTTCGCCAATATATATAACCTCTTTCACGTCTTTGAAAGTCACAACATTGTTTCCTTGATTATATTTATCTTCTTCATCTATCTTATCCTTAGTAACATTGTAGATTTTTCTTTGTTTCCTTGAAAAACTTAGTATTCAGTTTGAATATGTCCAAAATCTTTGCATTTAAGACATTGGATCCTTTTGCACTTGTAATAATAGGTGAGATTTTGTCTGTCACCATATTTTTCTTTATATTTAATGTTCTTGACATTGGTAGGGACGTTATTCTCATATCTTTTTTCTTATGACTTTACTAAAGATCTTATCAAGCTTGAAATTTTCTTCAGAATCATAATCTACTTGGTATTCACAGTCTTCATAATTGTCGTTGGCACTATTCTTTGTACGATTCTTAAAACCATAAAGAATCTTTGGTTGATGAATTGGTCCTTCTTTATTGAAATTCTCCATCTTGAATAAAATAAAAACCCTGGAACACACCCAAACAAAACAGGTATCTACTCTGATCCCAATTGAAATTCTATTCTCAAGAGGACATATGTTGAACCAGATGGCTAGGACAACGTGTACAACTGTTTTATGATAGATGATAGATTCTAGGGAGAGATGTCAGACACGATGTTTGAGACATTGTTTACCAGAAAAAACCAGTTTGCAAGATAAATAGAAAATAACAATTAAAGCAATAAAGTACACAAAAGAATTGGTAACCCAGTTTGGTACAACATCGCCTACGCCTTAGGGGCCTCCAACCCAAGAAAGGAAATCCACTATTTTGAGTTAGTACAACTAGTCTTATAGGAACAACTGTACCACCCTAAATATCCCCTATGTAATTTAAATAGAAATCGACTTATTTTCCACACAAACCTATTTAGGATGGCACAATTCAACATAAACATGCGCATCCTATCAGATATGCAACACATGTCCTTTTAAAAATTATTATTAACAATCATAATTATAAAACTTCCATCAAGTCTAAACATCAACTTTATTACTAGCAGCGGAGTATCAACAATTAATTAAATATTCAAAGTATAATCATGTTATAAAGTAATCATAACCAATGTCAACTAAGAGATATCCAAACAATCTTCGACCTAAAATAAAGGACATAAAAGCGTTCAAAAACCCCAGTGTTACATATCAGAGCGGACACCGACACTAAAAGCATAAATGGAAGACTTCATCTTCCACTCACATTTGATCTCCTACAGCAGATTATCCGCATGTTACCCACGTAGAGGCAACATTCAAACAAAAGGGGTGAGATTCTCAAATCAACATAAGAAATGCATAAGATAAGTATGAAAGAACATAATCCATATACAGTTCACCCTATCATTACAACATCAGCACAAACATAATTTCCAACACAAACAGACAATCATATGCACTACAACACAACACAATGCAATGCAATGAGACCCACGACTTGACTCAATGCATGTGGTACCAAATCGATCCCATTTTCATGATCACAATTCCCGTCAAAATTTCTATATCAGTTGCTCACACCCCACATGGGCACACGACATCTGTGATCGCTCACACCCCACATGGGCACACGATCACCTCAACAACAACAATAATATGATTCTATTTCAAATAATCTGGATAAGACGCAAACACCCCACATGGGCACACGACTTATCACACAACTTATGCAACATGACATGCAAACAAAGACAACATACAACCACAACTAAATGCATATGACTAACAATCAGTCAATACATCATGCAACCACTATCCAACACGCAGCATGTACCTGCCAACACATACAACAATAGCAATCCACAACTACAACACGCATACACACAACCGAATTCACCATTTCAACGTGCAACACATAACAACATACACGAAAACCCAATTAACATATCAAATGGTTGGAATTCTGGTAATAAAATTAATTTTAAAAAAAAGTATATGAAACCAGCATTCCAACACTTCCAACGGCGACTGAAACGGACCTACGGATCAAAAGATATGAATTTTTAAAGTTTTAGAAAGTTCGGTTCGTCTCAGCTCTGCTCGCCTGATGCTCGCCCAGCGAGGCACCAGCGAATCCACTTTCGCCTGGCGAATTCCCTTTTCGCCCCATGCTCGCCTGGCGGAGCAGAGGCGAATTTCCTACCCCCATACAAATTCCAGACCCCCCTATTTCCACCCCTCGCTCGCCTCTCAGTTCGCCTGGCGACCTCCAAGCGAGATCACCTTCGCCTGGAGAAACGCCCATTCGCCTGGCGAAACCACGCGAATCAGCAATCATACGATTGTGATTCTGTACGATTCAGACCCCAATCCATCTCTGATTTCACTCACAATCAGTTCCAAAAACACACATATGTTCACAGGTTAACATACAAACAAGTAGGAATACATAAGCCACGTTTCAACCGATAAATTTATGCATTTTTCCTCTTATCAAAACTTTCGACTCGTAAAAACCCCAACCCCAAATCAACATAAACAACACATAGGGATGATCCTAATGGTTTATCTACCCTCATACAAACATTATGCAACCCTTAAGAGATTAAAGAACCCCACCCTTACCTTAGTGACGATTCCTCGAAGGTTCTCTAAGCCCTAGCTCTGCTCCTCTCTTCCGTTCCTCTTTTCTCCTAGAATGCTATCGTTTCCAAACTGATTCTCGCTTTCCAATTTTCTCATTTTCCTACTATAACCCTTAGACCCTTATTATGCTTTTCCTTCCTTATCCTCACTAACCACCATGAATGGACCACTTTGCCCTCCCTATTTCTTGTTTTTACATCATATAATAATAATAATAATAATAATAATAATTATTATTATTCTCTTACAAATAAATAATAACAAATAATAGTAATAATACTAATTATTTAATCAAAATAATATCCACCCATTATTATTCAAATAAATAATTACTAACTAATATTACTAATTTGTTACTAACCACATCACCCACCCCTAAGCAATTGGTCACACACCCTCAACTATTCCCTTAAGGTCTAGTCTTAAGGTTACTACCCCATACTAAGGGTATCCCCAACCACAACAATTTACACACAATCACATACATACACACCATAACACCCAATTCTAATTACAAAAAATAATTAAAATAAAACGGGGCGTTACAACTCTCCTCCACTTAGAATATTTTCATCCTCAAAAATTTACCTGATACGAACAACTCAGGATACGCCTCACGCATCCTGCTCTCCCACTCCCAAGTCATGAAAGACAACACCATGAATAACACAAAACAACAAACCACCTCATCAATAACAAAAACAAGATGCAATGCTCACCCAATGCACTCGACAACCAACTCAAGACGCAAAGAATAACCAAGTTACGCACACATAGGTTCACTCTTGAACCAGAACACAACACGATCGTTACCATCACCATAGGAAATGAGGCAACAACAAAGATAAGAACATAAAGTTCCACGACACAACATCGTCTTAACCACATCAACATAACCAGAATACCAACCTCGTTGTCACACAACATCAAGACAACAATTCTACGATTCACCAATCGAACATGTAACTAGTAGTACATGATTAATATTTAAACCTTTCACCGTATCACTTCCATTCTAGAACGTCCAATGGTCGCATTATTCCTGTCGGTTCTAACGTTCAACCTTTGAACTCTTACAAGTCACGCACGCATATACGAACTGCGCTACAACACGCTTCTGCTGCGCACTCTGATTACTCACAACTATTAAATCTACCAATTTCACATCCAATCTTCTGACTCTCTCTAATATTCACTAGAAAATCATTGTTCACTTTTAACATACCCAACCTCCCGCTTTACTGCGTTAGCTCACACACCAGACACAAGTTTCTGAACTGCTAACTCAATTCTAATTCTCTGACCATCAAAGCAGACATATGAAAAGACTTCCGACTTGACTCATCAGGCACAACATTAACTTTACCAATAGGATAATTCGAGGCAAGGTCATAACTCATCAAGAATTCCAACCATCCTCGTTGTCTCATACTCTATTCCTTCCAACCAAACAGGTATTCTACACTCTTGTGATTACTAAACACTTTGAACCTAGATCCATAAAAATAATACCTCCAGATTTTCAACACAAATACAACCGCAGTTAATTCCAAATTTTGAATAGGATAGATCCTTTCATGAATCCTCAATTTTCGTAAAGCATAAGCTACGGCTTTGCCATCTTACATTAACACACTGTCTAAACTCGTCATAAACACATCCCAATACCCCACAAACTGTTTATTAGGATCAGGAAGAATCAAAGTTGGGGCCGAGGTCAACTTCTACTTCAGCTCTCTAAAACATCCCCAAACAAAAGGCTTGCCCTTCACAAGTCAACTGAGATAACGGAAGTGCTAACTTGGAAAAGTCTTCCATAACCTACGGTAATAACCAATTGAGTCCAAAAATCCTCTAGTCTCCTTAACCAACTTAGGAGCTTTCTCATTGTAGAACTGCATCTACTTTGGATGGATCCACAACAATACCCTCATGTGAAATAACATAACCAAGAAAACTCGCCTTTACCAACCAAAAATCACACTTCGATAACTTAGCATAAAACTTCATCTTTTTCAATACTTGTAACTCAATTCTCAAATACTCTACACGCTCTTCTTCTGATTTTATAATATGTCAGAATATCCCCAACGAACACTACTTCGAACTTATCCAATTAAGTATGGAAGATACGATTCATATTCCCCACACACACCCCAGGCGTATTACAAACACCGAACAACATCATCATATATTTTAATACCCAAACCGAGTTCCAAAGATATGGATTTCTAAAAAAAAATCACAAAATTTACACTAGTTAATCAGTTAACGCCATATGGTTAATCGATTACTACTGCTGTAGAAAATGAAAACTCTGTTTTTTTTTTCTTTTTTTTATACATAATCCCAACCAAACCATTCCAAGTCATCTATTCTTGAAATTGGACACTTATTCTTAAGCACTTTTGAGAGTTATCAATCTGCGTAAAAACACACTTATCCACTGGAGTGCCTACCAATCAAATGGGACAAAAATCTCACTTATGTCCGTCAGTAGAATAACCTCCCTGTCAGCAAACAACCGTTTAGCATAGGTTCGACACTCTCCAAACAATAGAGATGCAGGAGTAATACTACTACAACCATAACATATACAACCTTCAAGATTCATTCTGAGCTCGAAACAATTTATCCAAGATAGCTTAACAACCTCTGGTTCTGGTTACCACATTCCATATCAATTCTTCTTATGGGGTTCCGACTCACTCAAGGTTTCTGTTGACACGGGATCTCAACCCATAACAAAGTAATACCATTAAGGAACTTCAAATCATTCGCGATTCGTGACAATTCAAAACTCAAGCTATCTAGAACACAATTGTGAGTTTCCATACTACTCGCTGATTAACAAACAATCTCATGCTATCATCCCTTTCTTTACTAACAATACTGAAACTCTCCTTGGCGACACCCTTGGTCTCACAAATCTCATTTCTAGTCAATCTTCTAACTGCTCTTTCAGTTCTACTAATTCTAATGTCGATATCCTATATGGTGCCATAGAAACATCTGGTACCAGGGACAAGATCAATAGATAATTCCACCTCTCTCTCTAGCGGCACATCCGATATGTCATCCGGAAACACATATGGAACTCACGCACAACTGGGAGTTCATCGTTGTGACTTTACTGTTGATTTCCAAAACACCACCATCGTAAACATGGCAAATATCTAAGCTTCATCTCCTACGAGTTCTTCTACTTACTTAGCAGATATAAACCTTAACTCTTCACCTTTGTCAAATTTAAGTTCACTCTCTACTCTCTGAGAAACAACCATCAACAATACCAAATCATTCTCTCTCAGAGACATCCCAACTTGAACGACATACAAAACCTCGAATCTGCCTCATCTTCAGATATAAGAATCTGCACCGACTCATCAAAACAATCTGTGAGCACTTGGCTTAACTTCAAACAATTCACTAAACATACTATCTAAGCCGACAAGATACGTCTATTCCACCCCGCATGATCCCGTCTACTATCAATATGAGATTAAGGGTGATCAGTTCCTCAATTTGTCAATAGACAGTCGACCATCATGATGGGGTATAAACCATCTTTACCAAACTATAATAGTGTTCCTTGCATCTTGTGCACAAAGCTACCTAAGGTACAAATCCTTAGTTGACATAAGCCTTATCTCTGCATCCCCTCCAGAAACGGGAACAACATTGTCCCAACAACACTTGCACTCTTGCAATCAATGACACACTGAGCCAACACTCCACACCTGAAGCATCTTGGCAAAGCACAAGCTTCTCCCCACTTATCCCATTCTCAACCCGCAAATGTAAAACAAAATAAGCATCAACAGTGTTTTCATGCACATGTCGCATACAAGGGAACAACATAATTAAACAACCTGGTCGGACGGACCGACCTGCTATGATACCACTTTGTAACACCCTAAATATCCCCTGTGTAATTTAAATAGAAATCGGCTTATTTTCCACACAACCCTATTTAGGATGCCACAATTCAACATAAACATGCTCATGCTATCAGATATGCAACACATGTTCTTTTAAAAATTATTATTAACAATCATAATTATAAAACTTCCATCAAGTCTAAACATCAACTTTATTACTAGCAGCGGAGTATCAACAATTAATTAAATATTCAAAGTATAATCATGCTATAAAGTAATCATAACCAACGTCAACTAAGAGATATCCAAACAATCTTTGACCTAAAATAAAGGACATAAAAGCGTTATAAAACCCCAGTGTTAGATATCAGAGCGGACATCGACACTAAAAGCATAAACGGAAGACTTCATCTTCCACTCACATCTGATCTCCTACAGCGGATTATCTGCATGTTACCCACGTAGAGGCAACATTCAAACAGAAGGGGTGAGATTCTTAAATCAACATAAGAAATGCATAAGATAAGTATGAAAGAACATAATCCATATACAGTTCACTTTATCATAACAACATCAGCACAAACACAATTTCCTACACAAGCAGACAATCATATGCATTACAACACAAAACAATACAATGCAATGAGACCCACAACTTGACTCAATGCATGTGGTACCAAATCGATCCTTTTTTCATGATCACAATTCCCGTCGGAATTTCTATATCAGTCGCTCACACCCCACATGGGCACACAACATCCGTGATCGCTCACACTCTACATGGGCACACGATCAGCTCAACAACAACAACAACATGATACTATTTCAAAGAATCCGGATAAGACGCTCACACCCCACATGGGCACACGACTTATCACACAACTTATGCAACATGGCATGCATACAATGACAACATACAACCACAACTAAATTCATATGACTAACAATCAGTCAATACATCACTCCACCACTATCCAACACACAGCATGTACCTGCCAACACATACAACAATAGCAATCCACAACTACAGCACGCATACACACAACCGAATTCACCAATTCAATGTGCAACACATAACAACATACATCAAAATCCAATTAACGCATCAAATGGTTGGAAGTCTGTTAGTGAAATTAATTTTAACAAAAATTATATAAAACCAGCTTTCCAACGCTTCAAACGGCGACTGAAACGGACCTACGGATCAAAAGATATGAATTTTCAAAGTTTTAGAAAGTTCGGTTCGTCTCAGCTCTTCTCGCCTGATGCTCGCCCAGCGAGGCACCAGCGAATCCACTTTCGCCTGGCAAAATCTCCCTTTGCCTGACGAATTCCCTTTTTGCCTCATGCTCGCCTGGCGGAGCAGAGGCGAATTTTCTTCCCCCATACAAATTCCAGAAACCCCTATTTCCACCCCTCGCTCGCTTCTCAGTTCTCCTGGCGACCTCCAAGCGAGGTCACCTTTGCCTGGAGAAACACCCATTCGCCTAGCGAAACTGCGCTAATCAGCAATCATACGATTGCGATTCTGCATGATTTAGACCCCAATCCATCTCCAATTTCACTCACAATCAGTCCCAAGAACACACATATGTTCACAGGTTAACATACAAACAATAGGAATACATAAGCCACGTTTTAACCGATAAATATATTCATTTTTCCTCTTATCAAAACTTCAGACTCGCAAAAACCCCAACCTCAAATCAACACAAACAACACATAGGGATGATCCTAATGGTTTATCTACCCTCATACAAACATTATGCAACCCTTAAGAGATTAAAGAACCACACCCTAACCTTAGTGACGATTCCTCGAAGGTTCTCTAAGTCCTAGCTCTGCTCCTCTCTTCCGTTCCTCTTTTCTCCCAGAATGCGATCGTTTCCAAACCGATTCTCCCTTTCCAATTTTCTCTTTTTCCTACTATAACTCTTAGACCCTTATTATGTTTTTCCTTCCTTATCCTCACTAACCACCATGAATAGACCACTTTGTCCTCCCTATTTATTGTTTTTACATCATATTATTATTATTATTATTATTATTATTATTATTATTATTATTATTATTATTATTATTCTCTTCCAAATAAATAATAACAAATAATAGTAATAATACTAATTATTTAATCAAAATAATATCCACCCACTATTATTCAAATAAATAATTACTAACTAAAATTACTAATTAGTTACTAACCACGTCACCCACCCCTAAGCAATTGGTCACTGATAAGTGCAAAATGTAACTATTTTTTTATATAAGTTTTGTTGCACTTATCGATACTTTTTGGTTAATATCGTGTGAATAAACCCCGATTTGTTTATAAATACGTTTACTTTACATTTTAGTGTATATATTGCGCATCGTGTAAATATCATTGAGTTTAATTGATTTTCTCTCAGTTTTGTAGGTATCCAATCAGGGATATCTTGCCATATTCATAAAGAGCACTGAATAAGCTTTCCAGTGCTTCCGACCGTGCGTAAATCAGAGTTGCAGTTCAGAAGTTGTGGTCCAAATAAGAGCTGGTTTGCTGTCATGTTCACTTTGCGAGTGTGCCAGCGAATGTTCGCTTTGCGAATGCCTGGCGAGTCCCCAGCGAAGGCTCCCAGAATTAGATAAGGGAGAAAAGGACCAAAGTTCGCTTTGCAAACTGTGCAGCAAGCATTCGCTTTGCGAATAAATCGTTCGCACTGCGAACTTCTGGAATTTTGCAGAGGCGGTTTAGCATTTCAGAGGCACTTAAGTGCCATTTTTTTAGGCTTGCTTTGTGAGTAAAACATTCGCTTAGTGAACTTGACAGATTTTGTAATACTATAAATTCATTTTTAGTCATTTTTTAGGTATGGTTTTGGGGATTTTTGCTCCCAACTCCATCAAACTTCATTTTTCAGTAGATTAGCTTAGAAAACAACATGGAAGCTTGCATACGGATGAGCCGGGGTGGATTGATCGTCGACCGGCGTTGACAAACCGCGAGATGTTTGGTTTATTTCTCTTCGCCTTTGTGTTTTTATTCTTTGTTGGGTTGTTGTATATGTATTTGTTCTGAACTCATGTATATTTGCCGCCCATGACGTTGTATGATATCTGCTTTACAAATTTTTATTGGTGATTGTCTCTGATTTTTGCTTTATGCCCGGAGTTTGAGTTGTGTTAGAGATAATCCTTGCAAACTTCGATTAGGGGTGATTATCTATTAGTTTATGGACTCTAGAGATAGATTTAGAGCTAACAATCTTCAATAGGCGTCGAAGCTTAATGCCTCTGTGTCTTGAGTCGGGTGCGAGAGTGTCGACGATGGTAGCACGGTTGTTCTCTCAACTTTGTGTTAGACATAACCTTTATTGTGAGTGATGCTAGGTGATATTGAGGAGTATTGTAGGTAGAGTATAACTGGTCGGTAAGTTTAAGTTTCTGAGGAGTCAATTATGTGCATGCCAGATAAGTTCGTCTCTCTGATTAATGATTTCTTTTTTTTTTTTATGTTTATTTTTTCTGCATTTACTTGAACCATTTTAATCCAAACTCATAAACCCTCGAACCGATCTCTGTGGACACGACATAAATCCCGGAGGGAATTCTTCCAAAAATAAATATTTTTGCTGCTTGCCGCTATTCCACAACCAACAAAATAGCGCCGTTGTTGGGGATTGGTTTTGATATTGAACCGAATTGTGATAGTTTCTTTGTTTTTGAGTTTTGTAGATATCTAACATATTGTATATCTTCACTTGTTTATATTGATAATTGTACATTTTGACGTTTGTTTAAGTGTTTGGTTAGGGCACTTGCTTTTGGTTTGTGCGGTGAGGCATCACCATGGCATGAAGGAAGGAAGTTGCTAGCTAAGCATTGTAAAGGCATCGAGCTTACGACGTAAAACAAGAATGTTGTATTATTTTCTTTTGTTGTGGTTTAGCTTAGGTAGTCTGGTGAGCATTCATTAAACAAGTTGTACTCGGATTTTTCGTGAAATTCTCAACTCTTCACTTTACAACTTGTTTAATGCATTTTCACCTGGTCTTGTAGTTTGTTTATATTAATAGTTTTTGTGTTTACCTTTGATCTTGTCTTGAGTTATTTGAGGATGCTTGGTGATTTTCCAAGTTTGATCGTTTCAACTTGCGGATGTATGGTAATGATATTGTTAAGTTTTGTACACGTCCAAGGTATGTGTTTATCGCTTTCTTGACTTTAGCATATTCATGATACTTAGGCGTGTTACAAACTTCCATGCCATTCATTCTTTTGTATACTTGTTCTTGTGTGAATCATTTAGTTCCCACCTTTTTGTGAGGTAGCTTTCCATTGTTCATATATGCGCGGAGTACCAACATTCTTGTTTTAACTGGATTTTATTATGCTTAATCTTTTATTTATGTTGATTATGTGAAAGCATGAAAAGGATCAAGGCATTTTGTTTCATTTTTAGCACAACTACCTAGCCAAATAGTCATTCACCTTGTTAGCGTGTGATCATTCGTAACCCCTTTGAGCTTTTTGATCCATATTTTATTTGAACTTAATGCTTGTCTATGAGTATTTAGTTCACTTATTTTTGAATGGATTTTGTTTTTTCTTGAACCCTCAACTTTCTGTTGTTGTGTGAATTTTTGCCTTGCCTTAGAAAGTAGGGAGTATTCACATGATGATGTGGTTGAATTCAAGTTGGGGAGAGAATGATTGTTACTCATTGGTTGGTTTCTATGAGGATGAAAAAGAAAAGAAAAAAGAGAAAAATATGAAAAGGAAAAGAAAAAAAAAAGAAAATCCTTGAGAAAGGAAACAAAAAGAGTTCAAATAATTGTGCTAAATAAGTATTGTGTGTTGTGTAACACTTGGGATTTTGGAAGAAGTTGATTGGAATTTTGTGTTTGAGTCTTTGTGAGTTGATCACTCCCTTAGGTTTAGGCAAGTTTTTGTTTCAATTACCTTTAGAAATTGCTCTTGTTTGTTTACCCGACCACGCTACAACCTTGAAAGTCCTTGTGATTTTTGCCTTTGTATGTTTAATATGAATTTTTGGATGGTTGCATAATTTATTCTATTGTTTGCATGATTTTTGTGTGAGTGATAAGTCCCTCATTTTGTGTTTTTCATCTACCAATGATTGTTTTTGCTAGGTGTGATTCACTTTGGAACTTGTGTTGTTTTAGGATGTTTGGTATGATTTTTGTATTTTGCATTTGTTTCGTGACTATGTTGTCATCGTAGTTTAGTGGTAAGTATTTACTTTGTGTGTGTCGTTTTTCATTTGAACTATACATTTGTTCTGTTTTTCAAAACCTGTTGAGTCGTGATTCTTTGGTTATCACTCTGTTTCTTTGAGTTGTTTGATTCTTGTTTGAGGACAAACAAGTTTAAGTTGGGGAGATTTTGATAAGTGCAAAATGTAACTATTTTTGTATATAAGTTTTGTTGCACTTATCGATACTTTTTGGTTAATATCGTTTGAATAAACCCCGATTTGTTAATAAATACGTTTACTTTACATTTTATTGCATATATTGCGTATCATATAAATATCATTGAGTTTAATTGATTTTCTCTCATTTTTGCAGGTATTCAATCAGGGATATCTTGCCATATTCATAAAGAGCATTGAATAAGCTTTCCAGCGCTACCGACCATGTGTAAATCAGAGTTGCAGTTCAGAAGTTGTGGTCCAAATAAGAGCTAGTTTGCTGTCATGTTCGCTTTGCGAGTGTGCCAACGAATGTTCGCTTTGCGAATGCCTGGCGAGTCCCTAGTGAAGGCTCCCAGAATTGGACAAGGGAGAAAAGGACCAAAGTTCGCTTTGTAAACTGTGCAGCGAGCATTCGCTTTGCGAATAAATCGTTCGCACTGCGAACTTCTGGAATTTTGCAGAGGCGGTTTAGCATTTCAGAGGCACTTAAGTGCCATTTTTTGAGGCTCGCTTTGCGAGTAAAACGTTCGCTTAGCGAACGTGACAGATTTTGTAATACTATAAATTCATTTTTAGTCATTTTTTAGGTATGGTTTTGGGGATTTTTGCTCCCAACTCCATCAAACTTCATTTTTCAGTAGATTACCTTAGAAAACAACATGGAAGCTTGCATACGGATGAGCCGGGGTGGATTGATCGTCGATCGGCGTTGACAAACCGCGAGATGTTTGGTTTATTTCTCTTCGTCTTTGTGTTTTTCTTCTTTGTTGGGTTGTTGTATATGTATTTGTTCTGAACTCATGTATATTTGTCGCCCATGGCATTGTATGATATCTGCTTTACAAATCTTTATTGGTGATTGTCTCTGATTTTTACTTTATGCCTGGAGTTTGAGTTGCGTTAGAGATAATCCTCGCAAACTTCGATTAGGGATGATTATCTGTTAGTTTCTGGACTCTAGAGATAAATTTAGAGCTAACAATACTCAATAGGCGTCGAAGCTTAATGCCTCCGTGTCTTGAGTCGGGTGCGAGAGTGTCGACGATGGTAGCACGATTGTTCTCTCAACTTTGTGTTAGACATAACCTTTGTTGTGAGCGATGCTGGGTGATATTGAGGAGTATTGTAGGTAGAGTATAACTGGTCGGTAAGTTTAAGTTTGTGAGGAGTCGATTATGTGCATGTCAGATAAGTTCGTCTCTCTGATTAATGATTTCTTTTTTTTTATGTTTATTTTTCTGCATTTACTTGATCCATTTTAATCCAAACTCATAAACGCGAGAGATTATCGAACGAAATTCTTTCCCTCGAACTGATCTCTGTGGACACGACATAAATCCCGGAGGGAATTCTTCCGAAAATAAATATTTTTGCTGCTTGCCGCTATTCCGCAACCAACAGTCACACACCCTCAACTATTCCCTCAAGGTCTAGTGTTAAGGTCACTACCCCATACTAAGGGTATCCCCAAACTCAACAATTTACACGCAATCACATACATACACACCATAACACCCAATTCTAATTACGAAAAATAATAAAAATAAAATGGGGCGTTACAACAACAACCACATGTTGTTCAATGCCTCTTCCTAATCCTAATGACTTTCTATTTAGGCATCCCTCTAAATATGAGAACCCATCTCCTTTTTTTGCAATCACTAATCCCAATTGATCACCTTCAATAAACAACTTAAAGAATGTTGAATTATAACTCAACTAAATAAACCAACATTGTGCCTTAGGATATGACTAAGGGCACTAGTGTGGTGTACAATCAACATAAACAAGGACTCAAATAAAAACCCTAGCACTAAAGATCTTTAATTAAGCACATAGTCTTTAAAGATGGAATTAAGTCTCCTTAAATAACAATGCAAACTCTGAGCTTTTTCAAATGGGCATAAGCAGTTTTCATCTCGTCCAGAAAAATAGGAGATTTCATTTTGATTTGTTTCTTAACAACCTCCAACAAAAGATGTGATTTGTTTTTAATTTAAATTCAAATTTAAATCTCCATTTAAATTGATTTGATCACATCCAATTTAATCAAACAAATCCACATAAATGCATTGCTAAAAGATAGCAACAAATCTTATTGGACCAACCATAAACTAACGCCCAGAAAACCTACAACATTGGCATGCTGACAAGGGTCGAATATTGCATATATGCTGGAACATCTTGTTTGAAATCTGTCCTCGTGAAAAAATTCTAAATGTTGAGTAACTCAAATAAAATCTTTACTTGATATAGCTCACAATTCTAACTTCTCAAGTAAAGGATTCAAAATAAATCCCTTACTAAAACTAAACCACACTTCTAAATCTTTGATTAAAGATCTTCTCGTTAAGTGAAAATATTTATCTTATAATTAAAACAAATCTCATTAAATTTCTTCAAGGAATATTTGTTTAATTAAATCTTCAGCACAATCTTGGATAAAATTGAACCAAATTTATCTTCAATGCATATCCAATTAAATCTGCCAACTCCAAGTCTTTTTAATCAATCCATATCTAATTATATCTTCTTCAAACTTATGGATTAATAAAACTTTTTAGTAAATCTTAGTGAATAATATTATCTAAATGATACAGTAATAAATATTCTAGGAATCAAACATCAACGCTTACAGATTCACTCACAAGTATTGGTCTACAGACTGAGGCCAGATGCTGGAGCACATGATGGAACATCTTGTTCCACATGTTGCCTCTGGACAAAATACATCTCATACAAATGGTTTTTTTACCTAATGCAGCCAATCAAAAGGAACAATATTCTTCCTCGCCTGCGTCTAAATCAAAGGTAGAAGTATCCCCTATATTTTCTTTTGTCTCCAATACCGCCATGAAAATGTCCTCCTGGGTTTGTTCCTTGATTCACCAAGCTTCCTCTAGGTTGAAACTAACAGTGGTTGACCTTCCCTCCATACCGTGATAGGTTACTTACAAGCGTACTAGTGACGCCACTTCGTCTAGCTCCGCTAAGAAGGATCTCCCCAATATACCTCTGAAGGAACTTTTGCACGAGATTGCAAGGAAGTTGAGGATTACCTTTATTTTGCGGATTCCTTTTCCAATTATTAATGTCGGATCTGTTTCTCCCGGAGGGAGAGTCATCGAGTCCTTGAAGGGTAATAGATCTCTCACTCTATACAGATTCAGATATGCTTGTTGGATGCCTAACAATTCCAACATGTCAACATAGAGGATGTTGCAAGAGCTTCCGTCATCCATGAAGAATCCTGCCAGCTTTTGATTAGAAGTGGTGATTACAAGAATCAGAGGTAGAACAATGTTTGGAATTCCACTGATCTTTTCTCAATCTAGAAAACCTGACTCCAATTGATCTCCACTTCATAAAATGCCATTGTCTGTCATAAGTAGAAGGAAATCTAGAGAATGACGAGTGTAGGATGGTGCAGCATCGCAGAATTCATCATTCAGTGATAGATGATGAAATAATTGGTTTAGAAGATGGAATGAGGATCTTGTACATGACTACCAAATTTACCATATCTGCTCCTTCTGCTTTTGATAGAGATCTGATTTTAGATTGAGGTTGATCTGGAGATGGAGTTTTGCAGGAATTAAAAGTCGATTCCAACAGACAGTGACACTGTTTTGTTCTAGAACCAAAAATGGATGCAATCTACTAGAGAGAAATCTCGAATAGGTGGTGTTGATTTCCGATACAGTGGCGCGGGGTGGATCTGCAAGGTTAGCACTCTAACACCCACGTTAGTTCAAGATTCAAGATGAGTGTAGTGAAAATGGATATCAGAGAATGTACCTTAATTTTCGTGTGAACTGATTATTGTACCTTGGGTCAAGTGGAGTGGACTTGAACTGAATTAGGCCTCAGCCATTTGGGCCTTTGGTCGGCCCAAAACAAATGTTATAAATTTATTTCTCTACTTGATTACCTTAGAAATAGGTAAAATCTTATTAATGGTTTAGAGATATATTAACTATTGAATTTCATGGTAAATATGGTTGAAAATATTAGAATATACATATTCACTAGATTAGTCACTTTAGATATAAAAGACTATAACCATAGGGGAAATCAAAAGTTATACAAGACATGTTTTTATGTTACTGTAAGACCTAGAGATTTGTTCCCCTAACTGAATGCATATGCTTTGATGTTGTAGACATACACCGCTAGATCACTTTCTACCTCAGCTGTCATGACATATCTCATCAAACACAAGATATGAAACTCATTAAATTGATCATTTCCGAACACGTCTCTCACTATTGATTTAACTTCTTTACTCTTATCTGTCACACCCTCATTTTCACCCTACCTTTTCATATCATTTCCATCATATAGGCATCCCTCTATGACATAATCATTCATGCTTGGCTCTGGTTCAAAGGCTTGGGATCAAGGCATCTTGGGTATACTCAATCAAGGAGGAGGACTTGGTCTTTCAAGACAATGAACAAGAAGATATTCTCAATGGAAATGGCTCTCTCAAGTTACAAGGTCCTCACCCACCTCAATGTGTTTTGACAAGGTTACATGTGCACCTAACAACAAGGGTTTCAAGAGAATGAAGGTTGATCAATGCTCCTATCTTGTGGCTCTTGACTAAGGTTTCTTGGCAATGCAACCTATGGTGTAATTCTTGAACAAAACATGTCTCCATGGTTCAGAGTACACCTCAAGATATCCATACAATCCTTTTGGATCATCACAAGTTCTTTCATAAGCCTTAGTCAGTGGAAATAGGATTCGTGTTTCATCTGATCAAGAAAGTCGACTATGGCCCTACAAAAGTCAACCTCTAAGATTTATGGTCAACTTTCTTTCCCTTATTGTCTAAGTTCAGTGCCTCGAGAAGGAGTTGAGGTTCATTTGAGATTATCAGTACGAGTGTTGGTGTTCAGTGATGGTTGAAGACCAGTTAGGTATGACCAAATCTTGGTTAGACAAGTTGTGTTTCATGATCAAGGTCAGGATATGCATAATTTGGGGTGGCGTATGTCTAGAGTCTTAGTTAGGGGTTTTTGTATGAACTCGAGTTGTCTGAGGATGAGGTTATCAGACTATGATACCTCAAGTGCTTCATCGATAACTGGTTCGTCTTAATTAGGGTTTTGGTGCAATTGCAGTGCAGTTCGCATATCAAGTCATTATCTTCTAATTTCAAGGCATTTGTTGCTAATTTTGTTCATGGTGAAAATTTGTTCTATCAGTGCGAGTGACAAAGTCCAAGGTTTGACTCAGTGGTGAATTCGTTCCAATGCAGGGTTCTAGTTCATTTTCAAATTCGAGATGGATTCCTATGCTGTTTCATTTATCAAGGATCAGTTTGAGTTATTTCATTTTTAAGTGGAGAGGGCGGGAATTGTGGAATGTAATTCTGATTGGAATTTCAAGATTTGATGATTCAATAATTATTTCAAATGAGTTCAAATCAAGTTTCCAATTCAAATTTCAAGTTCAAGCTCAATCCCAATTCATAGTTTCAAGACTCAAGTTTTAACTCAAGATTCAACTCATGACCAAGTTTCCCTCATTTATTCTAAGATGCAAACTCAATACAAAGTTACCATTAAAAATTGTCCATAAACTTCCAAAGTCCAAATCAATTAACCAAGCCCATATTCAATTTACATAACCCATTGTTTTTTTGTTGTTGTTTCACAAGCCCAATTATCACAAAAAGAAGATAGTTACAAAATTCTTTCACTTAACCAAGTGGTCAAAAAGTCTATTCCACAAAAATATCAAAGCCCAAAAAGGCCATTTTACAATTAAAAAAACCATAAATAAAATCCATTGTTTATCATTACATGCTACAAAAATTTCAAAAAAAAGTGATATTATCATCCTTTCCCAGATTGAGAATGAGTATGGGGCACAGAGTAAATTAATTGGGCCTGTTGGATATAATTACATGAATTGGGCCGCAAAAATGGCTGTTGAAATGGGAACTGGGGTTCCATGGGTGATGTACAAGGAAATTGATGCTCCAGATCCAGTGATAAACACCTGCAATGGCTTGTATTGTGATAAATTTACTCCCAATAAAACTTACAAGTCTACAATGTGGACAAAGGCTTGGAGTGGCTAGTTTTCTGAATTTGGAGGACTAATTAACAAAACCGTACGTCACGCTGCCAACAACATACTGCTAATTCCTGTAAAAAATAATACATCAAGTTTAGGTTCACAATTCCAAAACAAATTCAAAAGGACTTTTTTTTTACTTCATCTTCACAAGTTCATGATAACATATCACAATTCATTCATCCAATTGATAAAAGAATACTCATAAGACGTAGCAGCCTTTTCTCGCAGCAAAAGTCGTTACACGCAATGACATCCGGATTCATGCGACTTGTGTTCCAAAGGCTTCGTATCTCACACAATGAACCTTGTTAAACTTCCACAATTACCAAGATATACCACGAGCTTTTCACAACACTTCATAAGCCAACGTGAGCTTCCAATGCAATTCCACAACTTGAGAAATAAACCTTCATATAACAGCTGGTTCCACACATGATACAAACCGCACCACACATGATGCAATCGAGGATTGTAATGCCTTGAAGTACCAAGTACAAGCACTGATTGAGTCCATATTGATCTCATTTATGCCTCAAGGCCTTCAAATCAACGTCAATCCTTTATCTGGTCAGGCGGGCTCGTCAGTCTCTATTATGGGAGAAGCTGCTAAGAGTAGGTGTGAAGAAGGTTATCATACTGGTCTCAATGAGCAAGAAGGCTAGCCCAATAACAAATCAAGTAGGAAAAGCCCATACCCCAATGCTGAAAATTTTTAGATCTTGACATTTCTTTGCATTTATAGTTTCTTTCTTATTCAGTGCTACTTGTTTTTAGACATTGTTTTATATTAATGGTATTGTTAATGTAATGATCATGCATGTTTTGAACAAGTCCATTCGTATTCACTCATCTTTTCTCATTTATTGCAAAAAATCACAAAAAAAATTCACTTCACTTCCTTTATCACATTGCTATTTAGCAAAGATTGATGGGAGGATGATGAAAACAAAATACCCATAATCGTAAACTGTATGCTTTTGGATAAAATCCTGTTGATGATGTACATGCGTTGCTCCAAATTCCCTAAACACTAGAGAGATAAGGAGTTAGTCCCTAGTCAACCACTTCGAGCCTAAAAGTATGAGTTTCCTTCAGATTTCCAAACCCTTACCCTTAATTTGGGGCATGGGTAGTGTTCTGTTATCCTAACTACACATTCGAATTTCAAGATGAAACCTCCTGTTATGGCGGTTATTCTTCAACGACCAAATACTTGGTAGTCACAACCCTTCAAAAAAAGAAAAAGAAAAGCCCAATAAGTTAACCACCCCAAAGAGGAAACTTAGGCAAAATTAGGGCAATCCCGATGGACTCGAAAAGTGAAATCGGTCCATGCAAAAGTTAGGGATCAAAAAAATGAATAAAGCAAAAGAGGTCCTCAAATCCTCAAGCAAGGTAAAATAAGATTCGGTGACCACCATGTCAAAAAAAAATCAAAAGGTCACTGACTTCCATCAAAACAAAATAAGGTGACTGCCATTTCAAGCAAATCTTGAATCATCATCTTCGCCCTTACACCGTCAACCCTTTTGGAAGATATATGTGTGTAGTATAACTGAACACAGGACTGGAGTTCATCACGAAGAAGGGGTGGGTAGAAATCAAAATTTGAGCCTAATACCTTTTGTTTCAATAACCGTGAGCCAGACCAAGTTACAACCCTCAAAAGACCTAATTGAGGCGGGGTTTATTCTGAAAGCATACTGCAGCAAAGTTGCGTAAGCTGACTCCCCACATATTTTCTAATCTTCAGCATTGGTGTCATACTCTCGCTATATCTTTCGCACACTAGTAAATCAGCATTGCGTTTGGACTAATGGTCCATTTGTCACACACTATCACATCATTCCAATAAGTGATTTCCTTCAAAACCTTCATGAATGTCACATTAAAATTACCATTTCTAAGCGAACAATTTTAACTGCAAGCAAGTAATTGACATCAAAAAAGATTCTAACAAAGCGCATTCAGAGAGAAACTTGATCATTCGTTGGTGCTGACTCGAATCAATACCTTCTAATAACCTTGTGAATCTCGGGCAGAGCATTCAAGAGTCAGTTGAGCAGAGAGTCATCTTAAGACTCCACCAGCCAAGGGTAGGCCACCCAAAGATTCTCGTGACTAAAGGAAAATCCCCCAACGCTCGATTAGTGCAAGTTAAGTCACTTCAATGCTCATTCTGGGGCAAGTCCTTCAAAATACTCAAGCTAAGGCTGACCATTGCAGATTCAGACACTAGGGAAAATCATCTCAGGACGTGTCATGGTATAATCACCCCCAAAGTTTCCGTTCGAGGAGGATTCGTTCGAAACCCCTAAAGACTGGGACATATGAATTGCAAAAGGGGCGGTTTTCCTTTATACTTTCAAGATTGGTCAAGCAGACCCTGTCGGACACTGGAAAATGTTGAGTTCGCAACAAGTGTCAAAAAGCCTTGGGGCAGAGCAAAAGCGCAACCAACACGCATTAGTCACGTCGCTACGCTCATACCGTCGTTTGCAAAGCCATCACGACCTCTCATTTAGAAGTGAGGTTCCCTTAGGAGCAAGCACAACTTCTGCAAATGACCAAACTTGGAGCATCATGAGCATCCACATCTGTCATCCGATCGTAGTATCGTTAAATTTCAAGTGTCGGGAAGTTAAGCTCGTTCCCCATCTAACCCATAAGCCCAACCATTCCTTGGCACCCCAAATCAAAGCCCAACCATACTTGGCACTTCCAACCTAAGCCCAACCTTCCTTGGCACGCCAAACCAAAGCCCAACCTTCCTTGGCACCCCAAAACCAAAGTCCATCTTCGGCTGGCACCCTTCACCTTACATATCTCCTTTCCCCAACAAGCATTTCAACTAATCCCCAAACCAAAGCCCAACCATTCTTGGCACCAAAACCAAAGCCCAACTATTCTTGGCACCAAAACAAAAGCCTAACCATACCTGGCACGACCGTCACTCCAGACTCTCACATCCCCAGCATTTTGCATACATTTCTGCATCATTTGCACGCTTGTTTAGCCAGTTCCTGTATAGGGTAGGGCATTCCTGTGGACTTTGTCTCTCCCATCACTTACTACTTCCAACTCCCTCCGTGCCTTTCGCATGAGTTATTTCCTTACCTTACCTTTCGTAAGGGATTTCATTTCCTTACGCATGAAATCTTATTCTTTCGCTTTCCTTTCGTAAGCGTTCTTGCTGCCTTACGCATGCGACAGAACTTTGTATCGGGTATCTTCGATCAATTTGGATGCTTGATGCCTGTGTGGCCAAGAACTGAATGGTCGCTACTCAGAGAATGTCACCTCCACCGTTGTGCCTGTGAGGTCAATGATGTTCTGATACCCTTTGCAAGTTCCCTCTTCCTTTTGCATTAGAGTGGTTATTACCCCTTTTACCTTTTGTAAGTCTATTATGAACTTTGTATTAGGTATCTTCGATCAATTTGGACGCTTGATGCCTATGTGTCCAAGAACTGAATGGTCTCTACTCAGGGAATGTCATCTCCGCCGTTGTGCCTATGAGATTAATGATGTTCTGATACCCTTTACAAGTTCCCTTTGCCTTTTGCATTAGAGTAGTTATTACCCATTCTTACCTTTTGTAAGTCTATTCCGAACTTTGTATTAGGTATCTTCGATCAATTTGGACGCTTGATGCCTATGTGGCCAAGAACTAAATGGTCGCTACTCAGAGAATGTCATCTCCGACGTTGTTCCTGTGAGGTCAATGATGTTCTAATACCCTTTGCAAGTTCCCTACGCCTTTCGCATTATAGTGGTTATTACCCTTGACTTCCCTTTTGTAAGTCCATTTCGTGTCTCCTTACCTTTCGTAAGGGATTTCACTGCCTTACGCGTGAAATCTTACTCGGTCGCTTTCCTTTCGTAAGCGTTCTCGTTGTCTTACGCACGCGACAAAACTTTGTATTAGGTATCTTCGATCAATTTAGACGCTTGATGCCTGTGTGGCCAAGAACTGAATGGTCGCAACTCAGAGAATGTCACCTCCGCCGTTGTGCATGAGAGGTCAATGATATTTAGATACTCTATGCAAGTTTCCTCTGCCTTATGCATGAAGATGGTTATTGCCCCCAACTTACCTTTTGTAAGTATTTTGTGTCATTTTTCACGATGTATCTCCTCCTTGCCTTTTGCAATGTGTCCAACTTACCTTTAGTAATAGTCTTCCCGTGCCTTTTGCACAATTTCTTCCCAGCTTTCCTTTTGTAGGTCTCCTCTCTACCTTTCGTAGAAGGAATTTTCTCCAAAATTTTTGTTCTGGGGTTCTCTCTACCTTTTGTAGAAAGGAATTGTCTCCAAACCTTTTGTTCCGGAGTCCTCTCTACCTTTCGTAGAAGGAATTTGTCTCCAAGCCTTTTGTTCTGGCGTCCTCTCTACCTTTTGTAGGAGGAATTATTCTTCAAACCTTGTGTTCTGAAGTCCTTTTTGCTTTTGCAGGAAATATTACAATCGTCTTCTCCCAAGGGAGTTATGTTATTTCTCCAAGCCTTTTGTTCTAGGGTCCTCTCTACCTTTCGTAGAAAGGAATTGTCTCTTAACCTTTTATTCAGGGGTCCTTCCTACCTTTCGTAGAAAGGAATTGTCTTCAAACCTTTTGTTCTGGGGTCCTCTCTACCTTTTGTAGAAGGAATTTGTCTCCAAGCCTTTTGTTCTGGAGTCCTCTCTACCTTTTGTAGGAGGAATTATTCTCCAAACTTTGTGTTTTGGAGTCGTTTCTGCTTTTGCAGAAAATAGTATGATTGTTTTCTCCCAAGAGAGTCTCCTCTACTTGTTGTAGCAGGAATTTTATTTCTCCAAACCTTTCATTCTAGGGTCCTCTCTGCCTTTGTGGAAGGAAAACTTTTTCACCTAACGTTTTGTTTAGGGGTCCTCTTTGCCTTTCACGAGAGGAGAACCAATATCTTATCCTTTATTTCTTGAGTCATCTTTACCTTTCGTTGGAGGAATATCTCATCCTTTATCCTTGAGTCCTCCTTACCTTTCGCAGGAGGAATATCTCATCCTTTATTCCTTGAGTCCTCCTGACCTTTCGTAGGAGGAATATCTCATCCTTTATTTCTTGAGTCTTCTCTACCTTTCGTAGGAGGAATATCTCATCCTTTATTCTTTGGTCCTCTTTACCTTTCGTAAGAGGAATATCTCATCTTTTATTTCTTGAGTCCTCTATACCTTTCGTAGGAGGAATATCTCTCGTAATTATTTAATTCTAGAGTCCTCTATACCTTTTTGTGGAAGGAGTATCTCATTACTTTATTCTTGAGTCCTATCTACCTTTCTTGGAAGGAATATCTCATAGCCTGCTATATATCCTCAGGATGCTACAGGGATGCCTCCCCTTTCAAGACTGGCGAAGTACTCATGTTCGTTCCGCATTGCATCTCAAGCATATCATATACCTCATAACCAACTCCCTTCTTCCAATAACAGATGCCTTGTCAAGCCATCCCACTGACTCATCACTTTCATCTCACTCCTCTTCCGGCTGAAAATTCTGGGTATTCTTATATTTAATCCCCTTGTACCTTGACTGTAAGAAAGCTTCATCCACTCTTACCTTCAAGTTCAAGAAGATTAAATAGGAGCATCTGTCACACCATCATTTTCACCCTACCCTTTTCATAGCATTTCCGTCATATAGGCATCCCTCTATGTCATAATCATTCATGCTTGGCTCTGGTTCTAAGGCTTGGGATCAAGGCATCTTGGGTATCATCAATCAAGGAGGAGGACTTGGTCTTTCAAGACAATGAACAAGAAGATATTCTCAATGGTAATGGTTCTCTTAAGTTACAAGGTCCTCACCCACTTCAAAGTGTTTCGACAAGGTTACATATGCACCTAACAACAAGGGTTTCAAGAGATTGAAGGTTGATCAATGCTTTTATCTTGTGGCTCTTGACTAGGGTTTCTTGGCAATGCAACCTATGGTGTAATTCTTGAGCAAAACATGTCTCCATGGTTCAGAGTACACCTCAAGACATTCGTACAAGCCTTTTAGTTCATCAGAAGTTCTTTCATAAGCCTTAGTCAGTGGAAAGAGGATTTGTGTTTCATCTGATCAAGAAAGTCGACTGTGGCCCTACAAAAGTCAACCTATGAGATTTATGGCCAACTTTCTTTCCCGTATTGTCTAAGTTCAGTGCCTCGAGGAGGAATTGATGTTCATTTTAGATTATCATTACGAGTGTATGTGCTCAGTGATGGTTGAAGACCAGTTAGGTATGACCTAATCTTGGTCAGATAAGTTGTGTTTCATGATCAAGGCCAGGATATGCATAACTTGGGATGGCGTATGTCTGGAGTCTTAGTTAGGGTTTCTGTATGAACTAAGGTTGTCCGAGGATGAGGTTATCACTCTATGATACGTCAAGTGCTTCATCAATGACTGGTTCGTCTCAATTAGGGTTTTGGTGCAATTACAGTGCAGTTCGCATATCAAGTCATTATCTTCTAATCTCAAGGCATTTGTTGCTCATTTAGTTCATGGTGAAAATTTGTTCTATCAGTGCGAGTGACAAAGTCCAAGGTTTGACTCAGTGGTGAATTCGTTCCAATGCAGGGTTCTAGTTCATTTTCAAATTCGAGATGGATTCCTATGCTATTTCATTTGTCAAGGATCAGTTTGAGTTATTTTCATTTTTAAGTGGAGAGGGCAAGAATTGTGGAATGTAATTCTGATTGGAATTTCAAGATTTGATGATTCAAGGATTAGTTCAAACGAGTTCAAATCAAGTTTCTAATTTAAATTTCAAGTTCAAGCTCAATCCCAATTCATAGTTTCAAGACTCAAGTTTTAACTCAAGATTCAACACATGACCAAGTTTCCCTCATTCATTCTAAGATGCAAACTCAGTGCAGAGTTACCATCCAAAATTGTCCGTAAACTTCCAAAGTCCAAATCAATTAACCAAACCCATATTCAATTCACATAACCCATTTTTGTTGTTTCACAAGCCCAATTATCACAAAAAGAAGATAGTTACAAAATTCTTCACTTAACCAAGTGATCAAAAAGTCCATTCCACAAAAATATCAAAGCCCAAAAAGGCCATTTTACAATAAAAAAACCCCATAAATAAAATCCATTGTTTATCATCACATGCTACAAAAATTACAAAAAAAAGGTGGTATTATCATCCTTTCTCAGATTGAGAATGAGTATGGGGCACAGAGTAATTTACTTGGACCTGTTGGATATAATTACATGAGTTGGGCTGCAAAAATGGTTGTTGAAATGGGAACTGGGGTTCCATGGGTGATGTACAAGGAAATTGATGCTCCAGATCCAGTGATAAACACCTGCAATGGCTTGTATTGTGATAAATTTACTCCCAATAAACCTTACAAGTCTACAATGTGGACAGAGGCTTGGAGTGGCTGGTTTTCGGAATTCGGAGGACCAATTCACAAAACCGTACGTCACGCTGCCAACAACATACCGCTAATTCCTGCAAAAAATAATACATCACAGTAAGGTTCACAATTCCAGAACAAATTCAAAAGGACTTTTTTTTACTTCATCTTCACAAGTTCATGATAACAGATCACAATTCATTCATCCAATTGATAAAAGAATACTCACAAGATATACCATCCTTTTATCGCAGCAAAAGTCGTTACACGCAATGACATCCGGATTCATGTGACTTGTTTCCAAAGGCTTCGCATCTCACACAACGAACCTTGTCAAACTTCCACAATTACCAAGATACACCACCAGCTTTTCACAACACTCCATAAGCCAACGTGAATTTCCAATGCAATTCCACAACTTGAGCAATAAACCTCCGTACAGCAGCTGGTTCCACACATGATACAAACCGCACCAGATCTGCACAAAAGCGGACCAATAACAAAATGCAACAATAAGACAGATGATTTGTACAATTGAAACTTAGCCTACAAGTCTTGTTTGGATTGAGAGCAAAAGAAAACAGAATGAGAGAGTGAACCATGAGTTGGGGGAATTGAAAAGAGGTGAAGGAAAGATGACCTGTGAAATTTTGTGGAAGAAAACTTCCTCTTGTCCCTGCAACAACTAAGCAGTACCTTCAACCTTTCCACCCTCCACGCCACTTTCATTCAAACTATGCTATCTTTATTTCCCAAGCATCATGTAGCAGCCTGCCACATCACACAAAACCGTGACTTACGATAAACTTACGGAGCCAATCCTTTTCGTCCATAGCACCTCGTGCATAACCACCACAGCTACAACCCATTACACTAGCTGTGTAACAATCACCTTCAAGCATGGTCCACATAACCTACACAATTCCAAGCAACCACTACAATTCAGCATCATTAAAAAAAAACCTGCTGCAAAACATGAACCGTACCCCACAATTCACAGACCAACTTCACCCACAATTTGTACCTGCATCAAAGCCACCCTGCATAATGTCGAACAAAAACCAGAACCAAGCATACTAGACCTGCAGTACCACAAGACAAATATCAGTAAAACCATTTTTTCAGCAATAGATGCTTCCAAAGCAACGTGTTTATCGCTATCCTTCTGGCCGCAACAATGTTCAAGATGCCCCTGTGCAAAACATAAATGGAGGAATGATGTCATATGACATGGGAGGTCTGCCACTCCGTGATGTACCACCTATGCCAATTCATGCTTTGGCTACGGCTCTTGCGAATGCTCCCCCTGAACAGTAGAGGACGATGCTTGGAGAGGCTTTGTATCCGCTGGTAGACCAGTTGGAACATGATTCAGCAGCTAAGGTGACAGGCATGCTTTTAGAGATGGACCAGCCTGAAGTATTGCATCTGATTGAATTACCCGACGCTCTCAAGGCTAAAGTTGTTGAAGCCATTGATGTGCTGAGAAATGTTTCTCAATAAAGCAACAGCCCGACGGATCAAATAGCTTCACTTTCCCTCAACGACAATCTTGTATCTTAGATTTTTTGAATTATGCAACATTGAATACCACACAACAATATACATCTCCCTCATTTGCCCATCTCACACACTGTCTTCCTTTGGCTTCGATGTGTTAATGTGCTCAATGTCTCCTGATTCTTAAAGAAACCAGGGTCATTCACAAGAGCAATAGTGAGATCTCAACCCTTGAACTCCACTTTTGAAGCATGTGTATCTGCACGTCGAACTTCAAGTTTAGGCATTTTCCTAGAAGCCTGAAAGTTTGTTTGGTATGAATCAACGGAAATCTGTCGAGGAGTGTCTTTGTTGCTAGACAAGGAATGTGATGTTGAGAACCATACACTACAAACCAATATGCACTCCAAGCCTTTTTTCCAAGCTTCAGCTTTAACATAATTCCATCATTTAAGCCATGATACAAAAATGATATAGGACACCACAAACCGTAACCACACCACTTGTACAACCATTTTCATAATTTCTCCACAACTAAAACACTCACAACACCACGTCACAATCCATGTACGACAAAAACAAAAACACGCTGCAAAAATTCCAGCTCATCATTTCTCAACTTTATTCCATTTATACCCTCATGCTCTCTCTATAAAAGAATCTTTCTCTCCCTCAAAACCTCAAGTACTATAGAACCAAACACACCCTGCTCAAATCCCTCAAAACCATTTCTGAAACCTCTCCCTCAATTCCCCTCTATTCCATCAACAACCTTCAAACATAAGCTGTTTTTGTTTCTTGACTCATTTTTGGCATTCTTTTGACTTTGGATATGCTTGCGCGATGATGATGAATGAATCTGAGCGTATTATTTTGTTGATCGTGTGGTATGATACTGATGAATATCGTGACTTTGTTTTTAATTAGGTTGTGGTTGTTCTTGTTAATCCTTGCGCTTCTATCGTTACCTTTTTTTTCAAGTTGCAAGGTTTAATGAGATGGCTGTGTTACCTTGTCTCTTTTCCTTTTAATTCAATCTGACGTTGTTCCGTGTATTGTGAGTTTTAACTGTGTTTGGAAATATGATGATGGGCTTCGCCCATATGACTCACATTCTTTGAATTGTAGCCCAAAAGATGATAGATGCTAATTTAAAATGATGTTGTTCCATGAACTTTAACCGTGTTTTCAAGATTCGTGGTTTGCTTTTTTTTCTTTTTGTTTTGGGCTTTTTTCATAAGCCCAAATGAATCAGCATCTACACCACCTATTCAATTTCATACGCCCCCAGTTCTTGTTTAGTATTGTTAATTATTTCCATTTTTTAAGATTTTTTTTTCATTTTAGTTGCTCAAAAGGATGTTTAATGTGATACCTAATTCTTGTCATGATTTCGTGGTTGATTGAGGTTGTTTAACCTTCATGATTTCAAATCAGTAGAAAATGATCATATAGATCGTTTTCTATACTTTGGGATCGTGATAAGTTACCTTCGATTAATCGATGCAAGTTTGTGATTAAGACGAAATCATCCGCTTTTCTTTTCGTGTGGCACGATTCGTTGAGAATTATTCACCATATTGTTTCTCAATCATGTCTTAACACAAACATCACACTTGCGCGGCCTCTTATAGCATGATCTTCATCATAGATCGTGCTACGACTGCTTTGCCCTAAAGTGGACCCAATTCATCCGATTAACAATTAACCACTAACTTTAATTTTTGTTCAATATACTCTTACTTTATTACTTCGTCAATATATCTTACTCATACTATTCTTGCTCATATTATTATCATACTGTTTATTCATCTTATTATCATTGTTCATACTCATCTTGTTCATATCTCATTCTTAATCAAAACACACAATAAAACTATCGAAACCCTAAAAACATCAATTGGTGGACTGTGGTTACGATCTTGATCATTAGAGTTTAGACTCTGCACATAGAAACCCTAGCCCAGAGGCTTTTGTTCATATTCTTATTCTTTGCTTAGTTTAGGACACCTCACACACACACACGACTTCCTCTTGGGCTACTTGACAATGAGACCATTTATTTCTCGCAATCTCGTGTACTTTACATGTATCCCTCCCCCATTACAATGTAATGGTTTTGTTTCTTTTTAAGCTTGCTTGATTGTTAAGAAAGATAAAACGAACTAGGTTAGAACACCGTTTTCAAAATAAAAGACAAATAAGACTTGATCCAACGTCAAGTCCTTTTTCAAAAACTCATTAACTTGGTTCACACCTTAGGGCTTCTCTTCTCTCCTAATTCTCATCTTTTATCTCTTCCATTAAACCCCCATATTAACCTTGTATGTATTTCACCCTTGTAAGTCGATTTCCTTGCACATCGCCATCAACCTACCTTGCTCTATTCACCACCCATTCTTTCAAAACATGTTCTCTTTTTTTTTGTCTCCTTGAGTCTAAAAACCTTGGTCTTGTACCAAGTGCATTTCAAAACCTTTTTCTTAATAAACTTAGATGGTCGTGGAGTGGTTAGGCGAAGGCCTTCTCCTATCCCGAGTGCTTGACATTACCTTTAGGGTTCACTGTCGTAAAGCGCTTACCATCTAAAATCAAAACACTTTAATAAGAGAATAAGGTTCTCTTTGTATTGAACTAAAGAGAGAGGATTGGGTGAAGAATTCTTTCTCTTCGAATATTAGGATACTCACTTTAGAGTGTGTGGTTTTGGTACTCGTCTTTCAATATGAAGACGTGACTATATTCGCCACACCATCTTCAAAACAAATCTTTTGCGATAAAGAATTGGGTACTACCCGTAGGGGTTCCTATCCAAGGACTTATTTCACCCCTAAAATCAATCCTCAACAAATCAAATGTGACATCTTGACTTGATGGCGAAAACTCATTCTTTTCAAAAAGGGCACGTTATTTCCGTTCTACCGCAAACAGGCATCGACCCTAACTGCTAGAACACAAACTTAGCGTCGCTCATAAAGAACACCAACAAACCGTAGTCTGAACTACGGACGCTCTGATTCTTTACTTCTTTTAAGTGAAGATACGTAGGCACAAAGGCCCCAATCCTTGGCGAGTACACTCCTATCTTTTTCATCCATAGTCCTCCGAACTACGTTGACTTTGACTTTCCCATTGCACGAGGGAATACGTAGGCATAAGACCGCGAAGTCTTATCGAGTCTCTTTTTGTTTCCACCCTTTTCTCTTCCTCTTTTCCCAGTCTTTGTTTTTTACCCTTATCTCTCCCTCTAAGAACACTCTTTAGAAAGCAATCCTTTAACAAACATCCTAACACATAAGACAAGCGAATGGTTCCCATCGAGTACGATGGATGTGGGGGGTGCTAATACCTTCTCTTCGCATAACCGGCTTCCGAACCCATAATTTGGTTGCGAGACCATCTTATCCTTTTTCTTCTTGGGGTTTTTCTCGATGTTTTCCCTTCCCCTCATGGGATAAATAAAGTTCGATGGCGACTCTCTGTTTCTTTCCTTTTTCGCCTCCGGTCGTCTATTTTTTTTCGAGTAGCGACACTTATATATTACTACCGAACCTAAACATGTGACAACCAATTGTTAATGTTATATTTTTCTTATGGCTATTCACAAGGCTTTACATTGAGAATCAACTTAATTTATTACAATCTCTGTGGGATAAATACTCTTACTTTTACATCACTTGCTATTATTTGACTGTGTATACTTGTACATATAAATAGCACAATAATACCTTACTCCCCTTATTCACCTTTTTCACCCTGTAGAAGGAAAAGAACTCGCCCATGGTAGGAATGAGATCTTGACCATTAAATAAAACTTTAAACCCTCTCACAAAAGCCCAATTGTTTGGGCGGAGTTGGGATATCTAATTTGAAGAAAGTGAAAATAATATTCACCTATAGGCCCGCTAACATGCATGCGTACATGGCAAGATTTCACTCACCACACCTTGAGGTCGCCTCATGATTTCTCTCTCCCCGTCCTTAAAAGGATCAAAGATGATGTCTTCCTCATAATTGGTGGAGGAGGTGGTTATCCCCTCCATAAACACTTTGATCTTTTCTTCCATCCAGAACACATAACCAACACTCACTACCTTGTTACAAAAATAGTTCAAGCTAGAATTAATTAAAGTCATCACCAAATTGATCTTTCTTCTTGTCAGGCCGTGGTGAGAAGATACAAGAATAATATCACTATCCTTACATGAATTGTTATCAAAACTATTATTATCGCTAAAGATAAAATCGCTTCCAAATTAATCCCGCTTAAGCACATCCCAATCAATGCTCATGTCTTCTCGTGTCAAGTTCTCAACTGATTCCACACCTCATTTATCTCATCATAATTTCCAGTTTGATTATGTTCCTATTTTCATCAGAGACTATAATTAAAACCATTTGCATAAATATAATGAAATTAAAAGATGAATTCCTCTAAAGGAGATACTATAGTTATTATAAAGGTTGTAATGCGTTGACGAATAAATGGTAAAGACACGGGGATGAGGTGACTTTAATGTATATGAACATTCTCTTAAACAATTTTTCCTTACAAGCTTCATGCTTGAGGAGGTTGCGGAATGTCATAAGTATCGTGGCTCAAGGCCTACACATCACAACAATCTTTACGCAATGTCATGTATGGGACATATGAGAGATCTTAAAAAGAAGGGTATCGAGTTGATCACATGCTTGACACTTGGACAAGGAGGATACATCATGAGAGATCCTTGATGTAACACTCTAATTTTCCCCGCGTAATTTCTAAATAAAAATTAGAGTAAATTAAACCATCAACAATTAGGATGCTACCTTCAATATTATTTTAGCAGCGAAAAAACATCAACGACTGATTATTTTAACTTTTCAAACACAATCATAACAAACAGTAATCTTAATAATCCATTAAACATAAGAGATTAACATGAAATCTCCATCAAACATCAATTAAAATAAATAAGCGTTTAAATCCCCCAGTGTTACATATCAGAGAAGACGCCGACTCAACAAAAGCATAAAGAAAAGTACTCTCTTCAAGTCACATCCAAGCCTCTACTGCGGATTATCTGCACGATGCCCGTGTAAAGGCGGCATTTAAACAGAAGGGGTGAGAAATCACAATCATATAATGAAATTGCCATAATAATATATAGGCACACTAACACCATACACGTAGTCACCCATTCCACAACTCATAATCCACACAGTCCAAATATAATAATACAATATGTATGTAATGCAAAGAGACTCAACTCATGACTCAACGCATGTGGCACCAAATGTGAACTCTCAGGCTCACTCGCTCCCGACTCCCACCATAGGATCAAAGTCCACCAAAGAAATCGTTACCATCACCATAGGTAACGCTTCACCGATTCCCACCTGGAAAGCTACTCGCACCCAATCCCCACCATAGGATTAAGGCTCACCGAAAGCGCACCACCGTCCAAACACCATGATGCATGATCCACAAATAACATGCAACAACACTAACACAACGTACAATGATATTCACCTTAATCATTATACCACACCAAAACTGGTCACCAAACACCAAACATATACTGTAAGCATTTAACAATAGCATTATAGTAGTATAGTAAGTAATAAAACACCATTCTGACACTATGCCACACCGCAACATACACACTACATACCATCCAACACCATTACGCACTGTTTAAAATCATTTCCAGTTACTAAAACTATTTTTTTAATAAAGTTCACTGCGTCAGCTTCCCAACGCTTCAAACGACACCCAAACTCAAGTTATGAATTTTCAAAGTTTGACATAACAGGTGTAACCAGTTACACCAAAACAGGTAACCAGTTACCACTTGCTCAAAAACAGTGGCTAGCCGTTCCTAGTGTAACCTGTTACACCAAATCCAGTAACCGGTTACACCCTTTAAAAATTGTCCAGTTACGTCTTTTAAGTAGGAGTGGCAAAACGGGCCGCTCGCCCAACCCCGCCTTAAGCCCGCAAAAAAAAAAGGCGGGGCGAGCAAGCCCGCTAAGTGGAAATGGACATAAAATCTAGCTCGTCCTACCAAGTTGGCGGGTTGGTGGGCGGCAGGCTTGCGCGCCTACTTTTTTTTCTTTCATTTTTTAATAAATTAATAGACTTGTTTTTACATTTCAATTAGATTTTTCACTTATATTTTAGAACAATTTTTATAAATAATTTTTTTAACAAATTTTACTTCAAAAAATATTGCATATATTCTCAAATAAATGTATAAAATAAAACCATCAAGAATTGGAATTACTAGAATTAACTAAAAAAGAGCGGATTTAAGGTGGGACAAGCTGAACGAATAAGTGTAGTGGGCTTTCACGGGCGACAGGTTTTGGCGGGACGGGCTTTGGTGGGTGGAGATCTTTAGCGGGGTGGGCATTGGTGGGCGGTGGGTCCAAAATCTTAACCCAATCCACCATTTATTGGCGGGTGCGCGGGCCGGCTCGGCGGGCCACGACCCATTTTGCTACCCATACTTTTAAGGACAGTGAAACTAGTTACAACAAAACTTGTAACCGGTTACACCCTTTTAAAAAAAACCAATTCTTTAAAAATTTGTCCCAGGTGTAACCAGTTACACCAAAAGTGGTAACTGGTTACCACTACGACAAAAATAATTTTCTGTTACTTTTTGATACGAAAATCAATTTCGAACCCTCCCCTAAACTCCAAATTTTCACAAAACAACATATACACATGTTTCACATTCTGATTCCTAACAACACACAATCACATAACATTTCATTCATCACCCAATTCATCCAAACATACATCCTAATAGCATTATCCCACAAAACACAAGAATTCATGCATAAGAAGAAAATTCAATCAAGAGAACAAATTCACTCACCCACATACTATTTAACCTCTAACCCTTACCTTAGAATTCCTAGCAATGATCTCTTTAACCTCTAACAATGGTGTTTTTTCTACTGCTTCTTTTTCCTTGCCCTAGCCTCTTTCTCTGCTATCTTTACACAACTATATGTAGAATGAAAAACTAAACCACATTCTCCTAATTTTTTCCTCTTTCTAATAAAATTATTCTCACAATATGATTTTCCTTATTTACCCTCATGTAATTACCTCATTGTCCCTAAAATCTCTACACACACTATTTATTTTATTTTCACTAATTAATACAATAACATAAATAAAACATTATTTTTAATGAACAAAACAACTCTAAATTATTCTACTCACTATTATCATCTCTTCATACCCCTAACTCAATGACACATATCCCGCTAACTCCTTAAATTCTACTCTCTAAGGCTACTACCCTACACCAAAAGATCTTCCTAACACCTCAAATCATCAAACAAAACATATAATCACACAATTTAATTACAAAAATAAATTAAATAAACTGGGGTGTTACACTTAAAATAAAAGAAAGACACTTACCATGATCCTTGATAAAATAGAATCAAATTTGGTTGAATCCAAAGAAGAGACCGAATGCAATTACAATATTTGTTAGGTCTAAAAGACTTAAAATAACTAGCTAAAGAGTTAGGTCGATCCATCATATTCAAAAATCATAAATTTAAAACCTCTTTCTGTAAAAGTAATAAAATAATAAGAAAAGGAAAGTAAATGATTTATTGGAGCAGCCAGCAGCAACAACCGTGAAGAGAGTCAGCAACAGTCTATGAACAGAAAAAGAAACTAACAAACAAGGAAGCAAAAGAAAGGAAAAGAAAAGAAGCTGCCAGAAAAAGAAAAGCAAATCAAAAGAAGAAGCCTTTTGCTTTTCCAAAAAAAAAAAAAGAAGAAGCCTAAACCACTCGCCCAGTTTCAACAGAAAAGTGAAATTATTTGGTGTTTTGTGAATCAATCTTTCTTCAAAGTTTTGTTCTTTAGTTATCATCCTCTTCATCCACATGGATCGCCTTATTTTCTTTCTCATCATTCTAACGTTCTTTTCATTATCTTTTCTCTCAGGTAAATTCATACACTCTATTTTTATTTTCAAAAATTACATTTTAGTCTCTAAATTTTAACTATTTTTCAATTTGGTCCTTGAATTCTTTTCAGAGGTACAGTCAACATCGTTCAAGATTGTAAACAAGTGCCGTCACACAATATGGCCAGGATTACTCTCAGGCGCCACCTCGCCGCCGCTACCCACCACCGGATTCACCCTTAAGAGTGGAGAGTCAAGGACTGTTAACATCCCGAAAGCTTGGTCGGGTCGATTATGGGCACGGACTCTCTGCGGCCATGGCTCCGAAGGGAAATTCTCGTGTGTCACCGCTGACTGTGGTTCTGGTAAAGTAGAGTGCGCCGGTGGTGGGGCTAAGCCGCCGGCATCTTTGGCGGAGTTCACCTTGAACGGAGCCGACGGGTTGGACTTCTACGACGTGAGTTTGGTCGACGGTTATAACCTTCCGATGCTGGTTGTGGCTAAAGGCGGGACTAGGGGAGGCTGCAGCCCTACTGGTTGTCTTGTTGATCTTAACGGAGGTTGCCCGGCGGATCTTAAGGTGACGCGTGGTGGTGGAAGTGGTGATAACGTTGCGTGTAGAAGCGCGTGTGAAGCTTTTGCGGACCCTCGTTATTGTTGTAGTGAGGCGTACTCTACGCCTGACACGTGTGCTCCTTCGGAATACTCGCAGTTTTTTAAGCATGCATGCCCACGCTCATATAGCTACGCGTATGATGACAAGACTAGCACATTCACATGTGCCTCCGCGAACTATTTGATCGTGTTTTGTCCCCTACCTTATACAAGGTGCAATTACTCTTTGCTCCTTCATCATTCATTTATATGCTTTGATACTCTTCTTATTTTTAACTTTGATTTATATATGTATGAGTTGTTGTTAAAGTAAGGGTAACTATGTCTTTTAATTAGAGTGCATTATTGCTTTGGAACCTCAAGCCAGTTGGATAGTGGGGCAAATTCCTTTCCTTTTAGAGTGGACTAGAATTAACTGCATTTTGTTTTGTGAACTAGAATTAGGATGCATCCATTGATTTGGATGTAGGCATGACACAGATTTGAAATTTGAAATTGTCCCGATTTTGATGTTAAACTCTACTTTGATAGGATTAGACTTTCTTTGAGAGCGTGATTGACTACACAAGATTCAAAATTTTTCACATTTAACTCGGGTTAAATAGAGCCGCCTTCAAAAAAATTAAGACTAAGACGGCCCTGTATAGGGTGCAAATTTATGTTCTTACTAATATTATCTTGTTTGGCCTTGAGCAGCCAAAAAGTGTTGGGAGCACGGCAAGACGGGGCACAACTTCCTCTTGTAAACAAAACTATGATGTACTTAAAGAAACAACATTCTGGTGGTTCTTCATCAACAGGTCTAATCCAAACGCAGATTATAGCTTATGTTGCATCTATCACTCTGGCATTTTTCCTGTCATGCTCTCATAATTAACACTGTTTATGGCTCGCTTTGTATGGACACTTCAGGCAGGAAGTATCACTAAGACTAGCCGGTTCTTAATGTAAGTTTTTCTTGTTGTGTTCGTTCTTGGTATTTGACAATGTGTTCAATGCATGGCTACTTGCTGATTCTACTCATCGTGCAGGACTTGAAGGATATCATATAGGACACACACTGTAAATTTTGTTTGTATGTTATATCTTTTTAGTATACTTCAACTATCACTAGTTGAACTCGGGTGATCCTTCTGTTTTGCTTTTAAATTTTAACAATGGAGGGATTATAATTTTGTAACTGTTTTTTGTAGTCTAGATTTTGCTAGTTATGATGAGAACTTCAAATGTATATTTGGCCCTATAGATTTTTAGGAGAAAGCTTTGAACATGTACTTACATTATTTTTGTAGCATTTTTATTTGTTTTTGTTTGGTGCTCTTATATAACAAATATTGCAATACCCAATAACAAGATAACTTAAAGAAGTAAAATTTATTACTATTTACATACAAGAGAAACATAAGGAAACACTAGTAACAAGAACATGAAAATCTTAGAATAATTATTTAATTAGTTAAATTTGAATTGATATAATTAATTATTAATAAATTATATTATAGTTAATTATTATTAATTATTGATAAATTATTTAAATTGTATTTTGTGTCAGAATGAATCGTAATGGATTAATTTAATCAGTTAAGTTCAATAAGAAGTCTTTGCTATAAGTCGTTTAATTATTTAAGGGTTATCCTATTATACGATTAAAATATTTTGAAAATTCCTAGACACCCGTAGTAAAATACTGACTCTTTTCGATGACAATCTTATATTTTAAATTTTAAATCCTTCAATTGATATTAAAGTCTAATTATATACGTTTTATAGCTAATGTGAGAAATATATGTTAATCCTAATTCATGGTTTTGGTTTGGTGAAAGGCGTTAATGTATTAGGAATTATGATTAACCAAACCAATTTGAAATTTGTAGTTTGATTATTTATCCTTTTATCTGTTTTCAGAAAGATATGTTGTTAATATCTTAAAGGTTGTATTACAATATATTATAAGAGCATTGCTATTTTTACACTCATTTGTGCACAAAAAGCTTATACGGGATAAATTGTTCATTGTATTTATATGGTCAATAGAATTTTTTTTTATGAAAAAAATATATTTATAAACAGTATGTAAACAGTATCATGAATAATATGTAAATAGTACTCCGTAAATAGTACTTGTGAGTAGTAACTTTAAATAGTACAATAAAATTGATGAATAAAATATAAAAAATTGGTTAATGAAAATGATAAAATTAATTAATAAAAAAGTAGATATTAAAGTAGGTTATATATATATATATATATATATATATATATATATATATATATATATATATATATATATATATATATATATATATATATATATATTCTGATCATTGTTATAAATAACAACAATAATTTTAGATCCATTGAATAAACAATGTATCTAATCATTATTATATATAACAGATAGATTAATTATTCAATGAATCAAAAAATTTTGGTGTTGATTATAATAATAACCAGAAGATGTATATTTATAACCAAGCGGTTGTGCTCCAGTGGCAAAGGAGCCCCGTCCAAGGACGTACCCGGGGAATACCAGGTGTAAAGATATTATCTATGATAGGGGTAATACACTTTTTGTCCCCTACCATTTGAGGCAAATTCAGAATTTTAATTTCATAAAAAAAAACAATGTACTACATAAACTGGGTGGTTGTTTTTCTTCCAAAATCTCTTAATCTTCCAATTTCTTCCATCAAAAAACAAAGGGTAAAGTTTTTCAATTTTTGAAATTTTGGGTTTGTTCTGCACCTTAGAGGGGAAAAGATAAGTGTTGGGTTTGGTTTTTGGAGGTGAGGAAATAAAGGTTTGTAGTAACGGTTTAAGATTGAAAAAATTGATGAAGGTTTAGAGGTTGAAAAAATTGATGCTTGGTTTTGTAATTGTTGAGGTTTATTGAGAGAGAGAGGGGATGAAATTGGTGTTGGAGTGGTTGTTTTTCTTCCAATTTCTCTTAATTTTCCTTGCCAATTTCTCTTTCATTTTCTGTGACACAACTAAAATGGGTGGTTGTTTTTCTTCTTCAATTTCCATTTGGGTATCTTGTTTTGGATCTTCCAAAAGAACACAAAGGGTAAAGTTTTTCAATCTATGGAATTTTGGGTTTGTTCTGCATCTTAGAGGGGAAAAGATAAGTGTTGGGTTTGGTTTTTGAAGGTGAGGAAATAAAGGTTTGTAGTGACGGTTTAAGGTTGAAAAAATTGATGAAGGTTTAGAGGTTGAGATGAAAACTGAGAAGAAGAAGAAATGGAAGAAAGAGTTTCTTTCATGAGAGATAATGTTGAACTTCTGCAGAGAGGAATGATTCTTGTGCCAATAGCTTAGTCAAATGTGTAATATTTTAATCAATATAAAATAAATAAATATTACAACTCAGCAACTAAATGTCCAGCTAATTAAGGTTTAACGTTTTTTCACCAAAAACTAACGGAAAGGACTAAAATATATAACGAAGTATAAGTTAATGGACCACTATGTAACGTTTTTTTTAAGGACCAAAGAGAAACATTGACTAAAGTTAAAGGACTAAAAGAGATATTAAGTCTAAAAAAAACATAGATTTCGTCCTTACCATTTGAATATTCTTTTATTTTGGTTAACAGAATCTATGACGTGACACTGCTTTGCTCGTTTTTTTAATGTGGCGTGGCCTCCAACTAGATTTTTATATATATTTTTCTTTTTATTTTAATTACATGCATGACTTTTTTATTATTACTTTATTGTTTGAGTGTTTACTAAAATATTAATATATTTAAATATATTTGTTTAATAATATATTTAAATAAATATACTATTCAATGTTTAATATATTTGTTTAATATAATAAAATGTTAACAATAAAATATTAATATTATAAAATGTTGATAATAAAATATTAATATTATAATATATTAATAGTAAAATATTAATGATTAAATATTAAAATATATTTAAAAATATCAATTATAAGACGCTAATAATTAAATAACATGATACAAACAAATAATCAAAAGAAACAAGTTCTCTAGTAGTTGGGGGCGCTCCTTACAATCATAAGGTCTTCGGTTCAAGACTTGTTAGGGTGTCCTAACAAGTATTGAACCCATGACATTATAGTTTGCAAGGGGTGCTCCCAACCATCGGACAACTTGCTTCTTTTGATACATAAATCATTAAATAAATACTATGACATATTTATCGGTACAAAAATATTTTGATGAAATAAAATAAAATAATTAACACATTAAAATTAAATAATTTACTGTTACATAATTATTAACATCTTATAATTGATATTATTTAATATATTTTAATATTTAATAATTAATATTTTATTATTAACATATTTTAATATTAATGTTTTATTATTAACATTTTATAATATTAATATTTTATTGTTAACATTTGATAATATTAAACAAATATATTAAATATATTAATATTTTATAAAACAAATATATTTAAATATATTAATATTTTATAAAACAAATATATTTAAATATGTTGACATTTTATATTATTAAACAAATATATTTAAATATATTAATATTTTATAAAACAAATATATTTAATATTAAATATATTTCATTAATATATATATATATAAATATAATTTTATCAAACATATTAAATATATTAAATATTTCGTTAATTAAAAATAGTAAATATATTACTAAATATATTATCATTTGTATATGTATATATTTATAGCTTGGTGAATTAAATATATATATATATATATATATATATATATATATATATATATATATATATATATATATATATATATATATATATGTATATATTTAATAAAAATATAATTTATTTATTTATTATAACGTTTAATATATAATAGTGTTAATATACATTGTTACTATTTAATATTTATTTAATAAAAATGTTACAGTATATATTTAATAAAATTCTATATTTAATATTTAATATTTATGTAATATTAAGAATTTTATATTTAATAAAAATGTATTATAACGTTAAATATATATTTAATATTTATGTATATATTTAATAAAAGTGTAATTTATTTATGTATTATAACATTAAATATATAACTTGTGTTGATTTAATTGTTAATTTAAATATTTATGTATTATATAGTATTTATTTAATTATTGATTAAAATGTTCTAATATATATTTGATACACATAAATAATTAAAAGAAACAAGTAGCCCAATAGTTAGGGGTGCCACTTACAAATTACAACCATATATTTATATATAAGAATATAGCGTTTCTTTGTTCCAACACTAATACTTAAATGGATAAATAGATTTGCATTTTATTTTTTGTGTACGGTTTAATTCTCAACTTTCTAAATATCTGCATTTATTTTAGAGGAATTATTAAAAAAAAATCTTATTATAGGCTTATTCGTTTTTTTTTTTTTTTGCGCGCGTATATTGTAGGCTCATTCTCTTACATTAAATTTTGAATTGGATAATTTGTTTTTAAATTTGATATTAATAATGTATATAAATCTTTATAAATACAAAAATGATATTATTACACTGGATGTTAAACGTCACGTGAAATATTATAATATTAAATATATTTATAAGAAAAAAGTTACATTATTTTAAAAATTAAATTATACTAATATAAAATTGTGTGATTAACTAATTTCATAACTTTATCAACCAACATTTTACATTTTATTAACCAACTTTATTTATTGTTAAAAAATATTTTTAATATCTAGATTTTAATTAAATTCATAATTTCACTAATCAACTTTTTATTTTTTATTAACCAATATCTCAGTGTTTATTAACCAACTTCATCACTTCATAACCAAATTTTTATATTTTATTAATCAATTTTATTTCGCTATATAAAGACATTATTCACATATATTATTCACGGACTGTTCATAACACTGTTCATAAATATATATATTTTTATTTAAAAAAGCATTGTTTATCGTATAAATACGATAAACAGTATATATAGAGTAAATATTAATGTATAATGATGGTGTATGAATAACGTGGTGTTATAAATATTAATGATATATAATTTATCCTAATTTGGTTAAAAGGGATTAGTAGTCATTAGTCTTATAAAACCAGTTTCTTATTTTAGTTTTGTTTACAGAATGAGATTGCATATATGTTCTATGGTTTGTCATGCCCCAATTTATTTCGGGTATTTTAAAAAAATTCATGCATCTGACTTTATTTTTACTTTGCATCTTCTATACAGCATAACGTGCATTTCATCATGCATAATGCCTAAAATGTTATCCAGAATAAATTTTCGGACATACAGACAGACCGATTGAATCATTTCTCAAATGTACGTAAAATCAACAAGGGGAAGTTTCAAAATCGAGCTTGTAGATGTCAATATCATTGATCTACGGTTCACGTAGTTTAACCTGGTGTGCTCGTTTAATTTTTTCGACGACTTTTTCAGTCGCATTTAATCAGTCTGAGTCTTTTAACTGGTCCAAATTGATTTCAAAATCTGATCAAACATTGTATTTTTCCGAGAGGTTTATTTCGCGCTGATCATTTTAATGCATTCATTTTAATTTTTCGAACTCTTTTGTGCTCAACTTTTATTCATCGTTAATCAATTTATTTTTATTCTTTTATCAAATTATTCAGAAAAATAAAATAGAATTTTTCATGCTTTTATTTTAATTTTATCATGTGTATTTAGAAACATGTGAATTTTATTTGATTTAATTGATTTAATTTAATTTAAATCAATTAAATCATTTAGAAGAGGCATTCTAAACATTTTAAATTGTCTAACAATGTGTGTTTCTTTGATTTGATCTCGACCGTTAAATCATGATTGTGGGGGCAAGGTTCCTTTATTACTTTGTTTTAATGATGTCAAAACTAGGAAATTTCATACTTGTGTATTTTGGACGGTATCACCTTATCTAAGCTATGCATTCATCTTTTACAAGCGCGCACAAAGATCCACATACATGAATTTAGGCATATAAGATCATACTTTATGTCTAAAATGTGTTTTGAGTCATTTTTGATGCATTAGGTCGACTCACACAAGGTATAAGTCAACTCACAATCAAGAAAAAATGATGTTTGAAACATTCTGGCATGCTTGCGTCGACCCAGGACTTCTTCAGGTCAACGCACACTGATATGAAAAGGTGTGAAAAAGTCTCTGCCATGTATGCGTCGACACATGGCTCCTGTGTAGGTCAACACTTACTATAAGAAACAAATATGAAACTTTCTGGCCTTCATGCGTCGACGCATGACCTTGCTGCAGGTCGACGCACAGTCTTCTTTTGTGTGTAGATTTGTATTCTGTCTTGTTCAGGTCGACTCACAACTTCTGTAGGTCGACCTCTCGCGTGTTTTTACTCATTTTTCTGTATCTTTGTGTTCCAAAAGTTTATTTTTTTGTTATTCTTTCATGCTCATATATATTCTCATATGCATCATTTTGTACATTAAGAAGAAGAAAATTAAAAGATATATTGCATTGCTCTTCATCTTCACTCTCACAAATTGCATTCATCAATAATCACACATAATCATCTTTATTAATTTGTGCTTTGTTCAAGAGTGATAACGTCCAAACGTAGGATTTGTATATCTAGTTTGGGTTGAGAATGAGTGGGATTTTCTTCAATAAAACCATTGGGGTTTTGTCCTCCAAGATCATGGTGATTTGGGAGGGGGTTGGGGGGGGGGGGGGGGGGGGTTTGCACAAATCTTTGCATTACAAATTTAACCGAGTGAAAATCTTGAAGAATGGTGGATTGTATTGAAATATTTGGGGTCAAACATCTTGCGATCGAAATCCGCCAAGTGAAAGACTTGAAGAACGGAAGGTTCAATCAAGTGAGTAGCGGTAACCAGAGGTTTGTTTGAAGAGTTTGATGTTCTTGATTCGGCTGGAATCAAGGGGAGAGAAGTGGATAGAATCAACATAAAAAATTAAGTTTGATTGTGTGGTAGCTAGAACTTCTCTTGTACAGAATTTTGCAAACAAATATTATATATATCTCAATTCTAGTTTTAGAATTGGGGGTAGACGTACCCGAAGCGAGGACGAAAGGGGAACTGCCTAAACAAATTGGGTGTCGTTCTCTTTCTCTCTCTCTCTCTCTCTCTCTCTCTCTCTCTATCTCTATCTCTTTACTTTACGTTGTTAATGTTTGTGTGAAATCAATAGTTAGAAATATTTTGATTGATTTGTAGTGCTTTAAAACTGTTTGAAAAACCATTGCAATCACTTTGATTGCAAGTGTGTAAAATTCTGCACTACAATTTCAAAGGAAATTGAACTTGGGGTGTTTCGCACACCAAGTGTTCGACATATTGATAGCACACAAATTGTTCGTAAAATTGTCAATTCAATTTTATCGTCTATAATTCATTGGAAACCGGTTCAATTTAAGTGGTATTTATTTAAATTGTTTGATTGGGAACATTATTGATTCCAATATCTCATCAATATTATTCCATTCGGTTTCGTATATCCGATCCTACCAATAACAGTTCGTTTAGACGATTTTAATCCAAGGCCGTTTCTGCACATTTTTAAAATAATTTTTAAGTGCCAATTATTATTAAAAATTAGTGATCTATTTAACCCCTTTCTAGACCAGTGCCATCGTCTAACCGAGATTAATCAAGAGCCCATTTTGGCTATCCATATGAATTCTCATTCAACCAATCCAAAAATAGAAAATTTAAGTAAATAAAAATAAAGAAGTGGCTGGCAGCGTGTATTTTTGCTTATGGAAAGGAAAATGCAATTGAGAATAATGCACCCTCAACTCTTAAGGTGACACATGTCCCAGGTGAAAAAGAAAAAACGTTTTGGGGAGGATATCATCAAGGGAGGTCTATAGCAACCTCTTCTTTCTCATTCTTTCTATGGAATCGTTTTCTGCAAATAGAAGCACACCCTTTCCATCTTTTTCATACACCTCATACAACCACCACACGGTTTCCCTTCCTCACTGCATCACACCTATAACTTCCACCTCTCTTCATTTTGATCTCCGATCTCCCTTACCACCACCTTCCATCGAATTTAATCCCTATCCGAACAACCATATCCGCCCTTTATCCTAACATTAACGCATCCTAAACCTTTTTATCTACACAACCTCACAACAACAACTCACATCCTTTCTTCTCCTCTGTTCTTCAACATCAACGAAACCTTCTTTCTTCACTTGATTTCCTCTCAAACAACCATGTAACCACCCCTCAAGGATATGGTCATCCTTATTGACACCCTGAATCCTATCTGTTCGCCTCGAATCTATCAAAGAGCATGTGAGGATCATTGCTTATCAACCCAATTTGGTGTCGCACCAATTTGGTATCTGCCAAAGCATCACCCATCCTTTTTACAAGAAGAAAAATGAGTTTTGTCTAAGCACCGTTGTATACTCTAAGGACGATTGGCTGCAACGGCTCGCCCACCATTGTGATAGTAGACCTCACTTCAACCCCATTGACTTCGAGCCCAGCTACTACTGTACTTCTGCTTTCAACACTTGATGGAAAGAGTATTATAACAGAGAATTCCTGACTACTGATAACATAAGGCAATACCTTACTGACGCTTTTGCTTCTTTGCAGAAGAAATTCAACAAAGGTAAATCAACCCATATTAAAGATATTTAAGCTTTCCAGAAATACTTCAAAATTGTGTACGACCCAAACGATCTTACTCGAACGATCAGCGAGGAGAATAAGACTCTCAAGGATAAATTGATGGTGGATTCCTGATTTGAGAATTTCTTCTTATGTCAAAGATAGGTATACTTTCACCCTCAATTATTATCCTCCAAAATTTCCCCCTCTGCCAACTAGCGATATGGATTTTTCCTTCGCCCCTCCATTTCCACGGTGGTTTGTTTGTGGGGAATTCTTTAAAGTACAAAAAAATGAAAGCCTACAGCCTGTGCAGCGTGTGACTCTGTCTAAGCTGGATCTACACAGTTTCAAAGGTCACCTTCATGTCGACATACAACATGTCAGGGTCGAAACCCCCATACATGATGGTGATGAAAGCGTCATACTTTTCTTCATGATTTACTCTCCATATTTATTTTCTAACTTCTGGATTTTTTGATATTTTCTTTCCACATCACTAGCCATGGCTCTTAAAAAGAGGACTAGAGAAAATGTGAGGGCTGAAGCACTTCTTCAACAAAGCACTACTGAAGGGACTTCATCCAACCCTGCTCAGGTACAATAGATCGTAACCATTAACACCTTGGCCCTTGGGTTATTTTGCTACTAACATTTGATTTTTCAGTCTAAAGATCCAATTGCAGAAGGTGAACCTGGTGTTGCAACTACTGATCCTGCTAATGCAGAAGATTCTTCTCCAGATCGTGCGCCTCAAAAGAAGAAAAGCAGAGGTGTTGACGCCAGGAAAATCCCTCCTAGTCCAAAAGTGGATCCCATCTTCAAAGCTAAGCAAGGGAAAAAGATTATTGCAATCGCTGTGGCGAAAGCTACCCCAGCTGCTAAGAAACTGGCATCAAATGAGGCGCCAACTCCAGCCCTGATGGCAAAGCCCTGAAGGTACTACTTCCTTTTATCTTGCTCATTACTTCTTTTTTTAACATATGCTGATTGAGTATCTTATTTTTCAAGAACAACCAACAATGGAGGCTGAAATGGCCTCGACTGCCAAACCCGTGCCAAGCGACAACTCTCCCAAACAACAACCCATAAATACTGAAGCTACATTGGGTGAAGTCACCAAACCTATCACCATAGAGGATACCCATTCTCATGAGTCCACCAACAAGACGCCTCTAAGCAACCTATCTTCTTCGTCTTCTAGTGAAGAAGAAGAGCGTGAACACATGGACTTAGTCCAAGAATCTCTGGAGCCTAAATCTGCTAACGAGCAACCGCAGTCGACCATTAACCCAGTTCAACCAACACCAGAGGATGAGAACATTCAGAACATTGCTGATTCAACTCAAGGTATCAAGGACCTTAATTCTAAAACCAACCCTGATGTCGCAATGGATACAACAGATGATTCCTCTGCCAAAAAGACTGCTCCCAACGCCACTCTTCCTTCACAAGAAGAACTGGACGAGTTGAAGGCAAGGGACCCCATGGCTTATGTGAAGCTACTCTTGAAAAGCCAAAGCAATTCTACTAAATGGGTTCAAGCTCCTCGACTACATCTGGTGGCACTTATGGCCCTGAGTCTCTTGACTCAATCCTTAACCAATTGAAGGCATTGATTGGATACGTCGATCTCTTTGCATCTTTAGAGAAGGATTTCGTCTATGGCTATAACATTAAGAAGCTCTTAAAGAAATTAGACGTACCAGATGCTCCTATTGAAGTAGTTGATTTCTTGGTCACTTTTGGTCCTCTCTTCGACCAAGCGCATGTTGATTACCAACACTTTCATGATGCTAAAACAAAGAGGGCGCCTTAAGAGACTATGAGAAATCAAGCATGGACTCTGAAGAATGAGTCTGATCAATGTGCAGAGGCTCTTGAAGTGAGTCTTCGTTTGGAGGATACCATTGTCACAACTTTGGATGAGAAAATGGTTGGGTGGAGAAAAGAGATTGAGGATCTGCAACAAAAGATCCAAGATGTTGAGGCTGAAAAGACTAATCTGAGAAGGACTAGTCAAGCGCAGCTAGATGAGGAGACCAAGAAAATCATCCAGTATCTAGAGACTGTCGTTGTCCTTAATTGTGAGCTTTCAAATTACAACTCCACCATCTCTCAAATCGAACATCGGATCTACTCGGTCAAAGCCCAATACGAGCGACTCAAACCTCAATTCCCCTTTTAGGATAACAATTTTATTCTTGCCATTTATTTTCCGCCGCCTGTGACGATGTTTCTATTTCGATGTAATCTTTGACAATACCTTTCCAGGCGCATCTTTAATTAACGCTAAAGGCCATCATTTCTTGGGGCCTCTTTATTTCTTAAACTTAGTTTATTTTTCTATGTCTATATGAATTTCCTGCAAAGTAGGTTGATATAGCTTTAAATATTTTCCATTTATTCGCAGGATTCGACCTTCCAAGGTCAATTCTTCAATTTCATACGCATTATTTGAAAATGTTTGCAATACTTTGAAAGAACCTTCCCAGTTTAGGGACCATTTGCCTAGAATTCTATCCTTTCGATCCATAGGCAGTATGACTTTCCAAACCAAGTCGCCTTCACCAAAAGCTTTAGTCTTCACTTTTTATTATAAGCCTTAGCGACCCTTTCTTTTTATCACATTAGAATGTCAATAGCAGTTAACCTATCTTCATTTAACTGAGCCAACTCATCAAACATCATTCCCCAATAAAACTCAGTTGGTATTTTAGCTTGCCTCTGAATCCTAATTGACTGCAGGTGAATTTCCAAAGGCAATACTGCGTCGTGTCCGTACACCAGTCGAACCGGCGTAGAATTATTCGATTCCTTTAGGGAATTTCGACAAGCCCACAAGACTTGTTTCAAAGTCTCGTGCCAATTATTTGGCTTTTTCCCTACATGTTTCTTAATTATCCCAATCAGTATCTTGTTGGCCGCTTCGACTTGACCATTGACTTGACTATAATATGGTGTCGAAGTTAAGAGCTTAAACCCCATTGTCGAGGCAAATTCCACCATTTTATGCCCAGTGAAGACTGAGCCTTGGTCGGTTGTGATAGTTTCACGGATCCCAAACCTATATATGATGTGGTTTTGGATGAAACTCATCACTTTTTCTTGGTCGACATTAGGTAAAGGAATGGACTCTATCCACTTAGTGAAATAATCTATTCCCACTAAGATATACATATTTTCCCTTGACGAAGCAGGCTTAATCTCGCCAATGATATCCAAAGCCCAACCTCTGAAAGGCCATGGCTTTATTATTGAGTGCAGCTCACTGGTAGGCACATGTTGGATTCCTGAATGCTTTTAACATTCCTTACAACCTTTGGCGAAGTCTATACAATCTTTCAACATATACGACCAATATACTCCTAGTCGACACAACAACCATTTCATTTTGTGGTCTGCTTGGTCTGAACCACATGACCCCTTGTGAACTGTTGAATGCCAAATATGTCTTAATTTGAACCATTATTCTTGAAATTTTTCAACTCTTTTCTTATGTTTTCGTTGATTTATTCCATGTTCTTGTGTGAATATTCAATAAAATTGCATGTACCTTTGGATTCCTTGATTGTGTGTTATTGTGTAGGAATTAAGATTGATTATCAAAGAACAAGGCACAAATGAATGGACAAGGAAGCCAAAAGAAAAGAAGAAAATTCAGCAATCTCACAGGGCGAGCAGGCAGCGAGGCCAAAGCGAGCTCGCAGTGCGAGCTCAAATCAAAGGAGCAGCGAACCAGAACATTTGGATGGCAGTAGCTAAACCCCTTGTTGGTGGAAGTGCGAGGTTTAAGTGAGTAGGTTCGTAGTGCAAACAGGGATTCACAGTGCGAAGTCAAGGAATCTCCAGGGGCAGTTTAACTGTTCAGAGGCACTTCAAGTGCCTATAAGTGGTGTTCGCAGTGCGAACAAGGAGCTCGCAGTGCGAGTGGGACAGATTTTGTAATATTATTTATGTACTTTTCTTGCTTTTTTAGGAAAAAAATACTTGGAGAACTTTATCTCTCCTCATTCCAAATATACTTTAGAGAGAGAAACATAACACCCATAAGAGGGAGAAGTCCAAATACAAGCAAATCGGAGCTTGATCTTCGAGTAAGTGTTTAAATCTCTTGTTGGGGTTGGATGTAATCTATTGATACCTTATGTATTTCTATTAATCTATGTATTTGTGAACTAGTTTGATTCAATATTAATGTTGTCTTTGATTTCATATTAATGGGTTTGAGATATTCATCTATCAATGAGCAAATTCTAGACATAGATTTGTGAGTTGATATTCCCTAGTATCAAGCTTTTATTGTGTTGATTGTTAGCATAAGACATCATCTAGTGATTAATACGGTAAAGCCCACGATAACGCTTTAGACATAAACGGTATTGTGAGGATGCGTGATAATAGAGATGAAGAACTATGTTCACATACATAAATTAGTTGAATACATGCTAAAAAGGGTTAATCAAATGTACGTATTCTGATCATGGCGTTTTATATGAATCAATCATTTGTCTGATATAGATGTTATCTTTGTTTACTTGTTTACACATTGATTTGAACCGCTATAGACATATACTCTTCAGATCTGGATCTAGGATGAATACCTATTAGGTTCTAAACTCTAGACATAGATTTAGATTTAACATTCGCGTGAGTATCAGTTCTTAATGCCCTGTGTTGTGAGTTGCATGAGACATCACCAATGAGACAATACGGTTGTTTGACTTTGTGTTAGACATAACCTCAGTTATGGGTGATACGTGAGGGTATTAAACAAATGATTGATTTGTGTTTAACTGGTCAGAAGAATTCATGTGCTATCGATTGATGAAATTCCAATCCCAACAAGGCTCCGTTTAGTTTAAGTCTTTACTTTATATATTTCGTCTTTATATTTTCCGCCTTTATCTATTGTACCTTGAATCTTTCAACCAAAATTTTCACAACAAGCTTAGAAACATAGAGACTGTTGAACGACGTTCTTTCCCTCGCACCGATCCCTGTGGAGACGATAAAACCGGGTACTAAATTAATTTTTGCTCGCCGCTTTACCGCCCGAACAAAATGGCGCCGTTGTCGGGGATTTGTGTTTAGATATTGAATTGCATCACAATAGTTTCTATATTTTTGAGCTTTTTACAGTTGTTTATATTGTAAATATACTTGTTTCCTTTCACGTTTACTCAAGTGTTGGTTAGAGATAGATGTTGATGAGAACTTCTAGATTGGTTGCTCTTTTGCTACAAAGTATCCAATGAAGATTCTACCAAGATTGGATGGTGATGATAGGATTTTTAATGTGATGAATGCAGACAAGGTGCATGGTTACCGCTTTCTAGAGTGTTAGAATGATTAAGAATTTTGTGCTTTGTACAAATGTGTATTCTTGTTTCATTTTACAACTTATTTGAATGCTTGACTCATTTAGGTCCAAAAGCCACAAATTGTGAGAAACCTCCATTGTTTACTAAATGCTTGGATAACTGATAACTTTGTTTAATTCGTTTGATTCATGCTTAATCTTTTAATTATTGTGATTTTGTGGAAGCATTAGAAAGGATCAAGGTATTTGTTTATATTGAGGACAACCATATCTAAAAGTAACTTACCCGTGAGTAGTGAGAATTTGTTAACCCATTTGAGCCTAATAGATTAGATCTCATTTTAGTGATGAACTTGGTTTATGTACATAATTTGAAAGTTTAGTTCAACATTGAATTTTGTACGATTCTAAAAAAATTTCTTGAAACCTTTGAACATTGTTCTAAATTGATTTCCTTGCCATAAAAAGGAATGAGCATTAACTTGAGGTTTGATTATATTAAAGTTGGGGAGAATGAAAAAAAATGGTAGGTTGCTCAAAATTTTGAAAATTTTCAAACAAGCAAAGAAAAAAATATGAATATGAGTGTGAAGAAGAAAAAGGAAAAAAAAACATGCTTGTTTGAAGGAAAAAAAATAGAGAATGCAACTAATTGTGCAAAAGGAAATTTGAAAAGGTGAGCAATTGAAAAAAGGGATTGGTGAATGAAGTTGTAATGTGTAAATAGCTTGTATAGTAAATGTATCTTTTGCATTGGCAATTTTGATTCAATGGCCTTTAGGAATGACCCTTTGTTGTGAACCCGGCCAAACTACAACCTTGAAAGCCCTTAGTGATCTTTTTCTTCCATAATTTCTGATTTGATTAATTGATTAATGTATGAATTAAATTGTGTTAGCATTGTTGTTCAGTTGAGTGTAATTATCCCACGTGTAAGTTCTTGTAATTGGCTGAAATTTTGTTAAAACAATATTGATGTCATGGTTGATGTTGCAACATGACCTGCTAATAGTCTGGGTTGTAAATAATGTTGAAGTGTTAAAGTGCTAAAGAGTGATGTCTCATACGAAGTCTCAACATCACTATACCAGAACATTACAACATCAGGTCTGGGATGATTAATTAGGGCTGCACGTGTTTCTGGTGTGAATGAAAAATTCTGCTAAAGAGAATCAGAGAATATAGGCGAAGATCAAGGGAGAGATATATTCTGTTACAATCAGTTATGAAGATCAGTTTGTTGCGCATTTAAAGCTTAAAGATATGGAGAATATTCAGAGTTAATAATTGAAGATTTAATTGAAGATATGATTGAAGATCTATTTAGAAGCAGATTTGTTACAGAAGATATGATTTGATTTGAAGGCCCAAATCCAGTTGGGATGATGTTATAAATAGAATGTTTGTAACCTAGAAGAGGTACGGGTCCAAGATGTAGATCATTAGGGCTTTGTCTAAGTGAACCACTCGGGTTGTGAGATGGTCACTGTGTGTAACTCAGAAACCTGTAGGTAATGAGTTTGAGTTTGGTATTGTTCTTTGAGGAAGCTTTGAAGCAACTCCAAAGGGTGTCATGGAAGGGTGTCTTCTATGGTTGTACAGTTATTGGTAATCAAGTTGTTGATGCAGTGACGGTGTAGTTGACTGCTAGACATCATAGTGAAGATAGGAAGTGAGATGGAGTCTCTTACCTAGGGAGGACTTAGGTAGAAGGGTCATTGGGTAGTGATAAAATTAGGTAGATTGTCAACTGGTCTGTTGAGTCTGTAATTTGATACTACTAATAGTGGACTTCCTTCCTGGCTTGGTATGCCCCCAGATGTAGGTTGTTGAACCGAACTGGGTGAACAATTCAGTGTGTTATTTACTGTTTCCTTTATTGCCTTGTTCAGCAGATTGTGATGTTGTGACATTGCACAAGACATCACGCATCTGTACCAGAATTTCAATTGGTATCAGAGCAGGCATCCTGTCTGTTTCTGGATAAGATCTAGGGAAGATACTTTCTGGTTCATGAGCAAGGAAGATAGTATGGACTTGGTCAGTTCATATAGGTGTTTGTATGATCCCTTGAAGTGAAGGATGGACTATTCATGACAGAGTATGTATTGGACCTGTCTGCTGTTGTGTGTTTGATTTGTTGGCACTTGAGTAGTGCCTGAAGGTTGTTGAGGAGTTGTTGTTCCGCTGCATGGTATCTGATGTAACCCTGGTTGGTTCTTGTATCTCTGGTGGTGAGATTCTAGAAAGGAATGCTCTTGGAAAGACATTAGGGTTTGGTCTCCTCAGCAGGATATTCTATGATGTTGCAGTTTGCATGAGGATTATCTCTTATCTGTGTTTTGGGAAAGAAGTGATCAAAAGGTGAATGTATCTTAGTAAAGATAGTATGACATAGAAGTTTCAGTTTTTTTTTAAGAAGAATATATTGAAGACCAATCTGTCCAGAACATTGATGAGGGTGGAGACAAAGCAAAAGAGTATCACTGTCAAATCTTTCATGCGGGAGTGAAGATCTTGACAAGTTATCTCTTACGCTTAGTTGTGATGATCGAATGAGGAGGAAGTTTCATCAAGAAAGAAGCTGAGCTTAATATGTCAATTCTAATGTCTCGACATCGCGCTACACATGAGCAGATTATTGTAAATGCTAAGTCAAGGACCTATTTTGAAGGATCACTGAAGCTATGAAGTTGAACAATTTTTGAGATGTTGTTCATAATGTCATAACATCTCAGCTGGAGCTGGTTGAAGAAAGGTAGAAATCTTGATAGCAGAAGAGAATGAGATGATCCTTGTTTGAGCTAAACTGTCTGAGGACAATATTTTAGGGAAAATGCATCCAAGAGTCTGTGTGCAGTAGCAGTGTAAATCAGCCTGTGGTCAATTAGTGCTTGCTTGAGCTCTTTCAGTTTTGTGCCTTGAAGGATTCAAAGGAGCAGATTGTCTGTGGTATGGTTCTGCAGAAGGGTGGCAGGTCTGAACCTTGTGCTTATAAGAAGAAGCTTTTGGAAGAGTGTGTTATGCAAGTTACTACAGGGTTGTTGGTCTGATCTTGGAAGTTGATCAGATGGTGATGTGGTCTCGTGTGGAGATTTGTGTGGATTATTATGGGTGTTGTCTCCAGAGCCATAGCAGTTGGTTTATGTGATACAGACTGATGTTGAAACATCATTTCAGTTCTTTGTTTTCCCCACCAAAGGAAGTTAGTGGTGCTCATGGTGAAGTATCAGGTCAAGCCACTTCCGAATCTAAAGTGATCAGTGGTGTGAATTAGCGAAAGAAGGATCAACCAGTGCCTCAAGTCTGTAGGAAAAGGATGTCAGACCAGATAAAATGTTGTATCTTGCATGGTTGTCTGATTAGGATGGTGTTGTACATTCAACTAATGACAATATACATTGACGGGAGACTTTGTATTTGTCTGAGGTTAAAGTGCAGGACTGCAGAAGTATTGAAAAGTATTTTCAAGGGTTAAGCACTTTGGAGATGAGTCAACTGGTGGGGTTGATTGATGACCAATTTGTCAGGGATGAGTTTGAGTTACTCTTGGGCAGTAGGGCAATGAGTGAAAGACTCAAGGAGACTATTCTTCTTGAAGAAGGATGAGAGGAAGATTATGCCCTGGTTTAGAAGATTGATGCCTACATCATGCTTAAGGAGCGTCTACATAATCATATGGGAGAATGATGAAGTAGAAGGTCTGCCTTAGATGAAGAGGTTAATAGAGAATGACTGCCTTAAGAGAAAGGGACAGTGGTACCAAAATGCATGTGCTCAGAAGTATGCTCAAATGTTCATCCTCATCTAGAGCATTAGTAACCATGACAGGGGGAATACTTGTCTATGGATTTAGGCTACAAAGGTATATTGTGAAGATTGCATGCTGATCAAGATTGTGAAGATTGGTTATGAGAAATGTCAGATAACATGTTATGACATTAGGCTGTTGGATGGCTTGTTGGTGTGGACATAAATGGTTCTACCCTGGTGAAGCTAATTGTTTGAATCATATGTGCACATGCTTCTGAGGAGGAGTCTGAAGGAGAGACGTGTTTGAGAAAAATTTGCGTTTCTATGCAAGTTTTGGAAGAACTCAGTAGGGGCTTGTGGTGATGGAAGGTGTTCTTTTTAGGGGGAGAATGATATTACTGAAGCTTTTGGTGGTGGCACTTAGTTTGAAGCAAATTGGAAAGTTGTTCACATGAGAATTTAGTGTCTTGTACAGTTGTGGAACACAAGTAAAACAGAAATTTATTGGATTGATGAAAGCTTACAAGATTAGTAAAATCAACAAACAAAGTGTCTAAAGATTATCCCAACCCCCCAAATCAAGAAAAGTCTTCCAATCTTCATCCCATTCATCATCAGATGCTTGAAGCTGCACTTGGTTTTTCTTGATAGTCTTCATCCTGGTTTCTGATGTCTTGCGTGTTCTTGTTGCTCCAGAAGATGCTCCAGCTTTGGACAGTGTTGTGCCCTTCAACTTCTGAGGATCTGGCTTCGTGTCCTCCTGCATGTGTCTCGTGGCTCCACTCTTGTTAGACTGACTCATGATTCCTTCCTTGGTGTACTGATAAGAGCAAGGAGGTTTGTTATTTATAATGAATAAAATGGCATTGGTTGTATCGCCTGACCAGTCAGAGTAGTCTTTGGTATGGGAATCTGCATTTCTTGGGAAACTGTTTTTCTTGGCACACTGGTTACCAGATTTTCGTGTTTGATGCCTGGGTAGAAGTGGTCCTAGTATAATGAGGCTAGGTCTTGTCTAGTTGTCTGATGTTATATCTGCTGGGGTGGTCTTTTGACTCGTGCTGATGTCCTACATGTTGTTACAACATTATGGTTGGATATGTACCATACTTGTGAAGTTTGAAGAAGCAGCATTATTGTCTGAAGTGGCAGTTCTGACATAGTGTGGATCAGAATGGGCAGATTCTAATCTTGATGGTAAGCAGTTCAGGAAATTCTTGGCTACTTTCATGATGAAGACTTCATTAGGAGCTGGTGGATGTAAGGACAGAAGGGTGTTGTCATTAGTGTGACCAGAAGGTGGTGACAATCTGTATCTCGTGGGTCTTTGTTGGACCTGGCAGACCTTATATCTAAAATCCCCATGAGGAATGAGGCATTATTGGTGGGATAGCATAAAAGGCATTGTAACTATAGCCTATTGCAGCATGTGTGGTGGTTAAGCTTGTGCAGTGTGTTGATGGGACCTATCATAGCTGGGTGAAAATAGTACCTATGCAGGAGAGGTCTGAAAAACTAAAGTGGTGTACTTGGATGATGGTTGGAAGCAATCTAGAAGAAGTTGTGAGAAGATACAACGAGAAGATGTGTTTGTAGAAGTCTTGGGTTAATGAGCCAACAGGCAATGTCTGAAGTGATGTCAGAACATGATATAGGACATGTCCTTCTTGAGCCAAATAGGGAAGTATTATGGACGGTGGTGTTAGGATAAAGGGAAACACGTGGCTTCGAATATGCATGGAGCGTTATTGGCCTAATTTATGGTAAGATTCAGTTGTGAAATATTTAAGGCAGTCAAGGCAGTTTTTGGAAAGTAGGCATTGAATTTGAATGCAGTTTTTGATACCTAAAATAACGTTTGTCTGACCAAGAACATTGACATATTCAAGGCTCGTAAATTTCTAAGCAGCTATTTATAGGGGTTAGTTTGTTCTCCTTCAGCCAGTGAGTGTTCTTATCTCATAAGTCTTATGTCTTTTATTCGTGTTTGGGTAAGCACTTCTTGGGTCTGGTTTTGTGAGGGTTTCCTTTGCTAATTTGTGGCTAAAAAGGGGGAGAAAGGAGAAAGATGGTCTGAATGGTGTGCGCAGCAGTTGTTGTGCCTGGAGTCTGCAGTTCCTCATGCAGCAGAAGAGGATGGTACATCCTGGAGTTATTGAGTCTTTGTGACTTGTGTCCTGAGTTATGAACACAGTTGTGACCTGTGTTCTGAGTTACTTGGGCTGGCAGAATGACACTTCTCAAAGTGTCATGTTATGCCACAGATTGACCAGGGGGTCTGATCAAAGAAGGTGTGCAGATTTCTCTTATGCCACCATTGGTCTTTGGTGAACACACACACACTTCTTTTATGGGGGAGTCTTCCACAATGATTCCAGGTCTGAGTTGGAAGGAAAAAGAAATGTGCTGTATTAAGGGGGAGTGTCTAAAATCTTCTTCCTCATGTACACCAGATTTCTGTAATCTGAGTGCATAACTTCGGGACTTTCTACTTCTTCCTCCTGATGTGCTGCCTGAAGTGATTGTGGTGGGCTGTGCTGCCAAAAGAAGTTGTCAGACATGATTTCTTAACATCATTCAAATATTCCTTAGAAGATGTTTCTCCAGGATTGCTGCTCACTGTAGCTACTGATGATTACTGTTAGGTTCAGTGGTTACTAATAACTACTGACAGTAGTATAGAGTTGTAATTACTGCTGTAATCTGAGTTGTAATGCTTATATATATGTTTTAGCCAAAATTAGCCAAAGGGGGAGATTGTAAGTTCTTGTAATTGGCTGAAATTTTGTTAAAACAATATTGATGTCATGGTTGATGTTGCAACATGACCTGCTAACAGTCTGGGTTGTAAATAGTGTTGAAGTGTTAAAGTGCTGAAGAGTGATGTCTCATACGAAGTCTCAACATCACTATACCAGAACATTGCAACATCAGGTCTGGGATGATTAATTAGGGCTGCACGTGTTTCTGGTGTGAATGAAAAATCCTGCTAAAGAGAATCAGAGAATATAGGCGAAGATCAAGGGAGAGATATATTCTGTTACAATCAGTTATGAAGATCAGTTTGTTGCGCATTTAAAGCTTAAAGATATGGAGAATATTCAGAGTTAATAATTGAAGATTTAATTGAAGATATGATTGAAGATCTATTTAGAAGCAGATTTGTTACAGAAGATATGATCTGATTTGAAGGCCCAAATCCAGTTGGGATGATGTTATAAATAGAATGTTTGTAACCTAGAAGTGGTACGGGTCCAAGATGTAGATCATTAGGGCTTTGTCTAAGTGAACCACTCGGGTTGTGAGATGGTCATTGTGTGTAACTCAGAAACCTGTAGGTAATGAGTTTGAGTTTGGTATTGTTCTTGGAGGAAGCTTTAAAGCAACTCCAAAGGGTGTCATGGAAGGGTGTCTTCTATGGTTGTACAGTTATTGGTAATCAAGTTTTTGATGCAGTGACGGTGTAGTTGACTGCTAGACATCATAGTGAAGATAGGAAGTGAGATGAAGTCTCTTACCTAGGGAGGACTTAGGTAGAAGGGTCATTGGGTAGTGATAAAATTAGGTAGATTGTCAACTGGTTTGTTGAGTCTGTAATTTGATACTACTAATAGTGGACTTCCTTCCTGGCTTGTTATGCCCCCAGATGTAGGTTGTTGAACCGAACTGGGTGAACAATTCAGTGTGTTATTTACTATTTCCTTTATTGCCTTGTTCAACAGATTGCGATGTTGTGACATTGCACAAGACATCACACATCTGTACCAGAATTTCACCACGGTTGCAAATACATAATTTCCTTCATCCATTATTTGAAGAGGAGTGTTAGAGTGATTCAAGCATGGGAGTTTAGTTGTTTTGTGAAACATTGCATGATATTTTTTTAAGAACTAAATTCTTTTTCATTGTTTGATTCTAGGAAGTTGTGATCATTGCTTATGTGCTTTCTTAAGATTGAAATTGAACCATAAATCTTTTTTTGGTTGAATTTTATGCTTAAGCAAATCCTCTTGTTTTCATGAGGGGCATACTTTGCTTGAGGACAAGCAAAAATCTAGTTGGGGAGAGTTTGTTGAATTCCAAATATGTCTTAATTTGAACTATTATTCTGGGCATTTTTCAACTCTTTTCTTATGTTTTCATTGATTTATTCCATGTTCTTGTGTGAATCTTCAATAAAATTGCATGTACCTTTGGATGCCTTGATTGTGTGTTATTGTGTAGGAATTAGGATTGATTATCAAAGAATAAGGCATAAATGAATGGACAAGGAATTCAAAGAAAAGAAAACAATTTAGCAGGTAGCGAGGCCAAAGCGAGCTCAAAGTGCGAGCTCAAAGCGAGGGAACAACGAACCAGAACATTTTGATGGCAGTAGCTAAACCCCTTGTTGGTGGTAGTGTAAGGTCTAACCGAAGGGGTACGCAGTGCGAACAGGACCTCACAGTGCAAAGTCAATGAATCTTCAGGGGCGGTTTAACTGTTCAGAGGCACTTTAAGTGCCTATAAGTGGTGTTCACAGTGCGAACAAGGAGCTCACAGTGCGAGCGGGAAAAATTTTGTAATACTATTTATGTACTTTTCTTGCTTTTTAGAAGAAAAAACTTGGAGAACTTTATCTCTCCTCGTTCCAAATATATTTTAGAGAGAGAAACACAAAACCCTAAGAAGGAGAAGTCCAAATATAAGCAAATAGGAGCTTGATCTTTGAGTAAATGCATCGATCTCTTATTGGGGTTGAATGTAATCTATTGATACCTTATGTATTTCTTCCAATCTATGTATTTGTGAACTAGTTTGATTCAATATTGATGTTGTCTTTGATTTCATATTAATGGGTTTGAGATATTCATCTATCAATGAGAAAACTCTAGACATAAATTTGTGAGTTGATATTCACTAGTATCAAGCTTTTATTGTGTTGATTGTTAGCATGAGACATCATCTAGTGATTAATAAGGTAAGGCCCACGATAATGCTTTAGACATAAACGGTATTGTGAGGATGTGTGATAATAGAGATGAAGAACTATGTTCACATACATAAATTAGTTGAATACATGTTAAAAAGGGTTAATCGTATGTACGTATTCTGATCATGGCATTTTATATGAATCAATCATTCATCTAATATGGATGTTATCTCTGTTTACTTATTTACACATTCATTTGAACCACTATATACATATACTCTTCAGATCTGGATCTAGGATGAATACCTGTTAGGTTCTAAACTCTAGACATAAATTTAGATTTAACATTCGCGTGAGTATCAGTTCTTAATGCCCTGTGCTATGAGTTGCGTGAGACATCAGCAATGAGACAATACGGTTGTTCTATCGACTTTGCGTTAGACATAACCTCGATTATGGGTGATACGTGAGGGTATTAAACGAATGAATGATTTGTGTTTAACTGGTCAGAAGAATGCATGTGTTATCGATTGATGAAATTCCAATCCCAACAAGGCTCCGTTTAGTTTAAGTCTTTACATTATATTTTCCGTCTTTGTATTTTCTGCTTTTATCTATTGTACCTTGAATCTTTCAACCAAAATTTTCACAACAAGCTTAGAAACGTAGAGGCCGTTGAACGGCGTTTTTTCCCTCGCACTGATCCCTATGTGTAGCGGCAAAATCATGAGTGTAAGTTATTGATTAACTTAACTCATAAAGCAAGAGTCGCCACCGCACTTTTATTTTATCCAAAAATGGAAAGGAAAAAGAGCGAACAAAACCAAAAGAGTTCTAAAAAAACAAGAACAAACAGAGTCTGGGTAAGGGGGTTGGTTACGTTAAGGGAAGGTGTTAGCACCCAAAACGTCTATAATACTCTATAGGAACCCTTTGAAATATTTACGCTTTTTGGTTTGAAAAGGTTTGTTTGAAATGAGATTGAGGAGATGAGAAGAGAAATTGGTTTTTAAGATTTTTGTGTTTGGAGAGACTTGTCGCCTCTTGCCTACGTACCCACGAAGTGCAATGTAGGATCAAAACCTCGTAGTTCGTGGTACAAAGAATGAAATTTGTTTGTTTTGGTTGATTTTAAATGTAAAGACAAGTCGTCATTTCCAAACGAATAATTCCGCTTAAAGAAGTGAATCATGTCTAAACTTATGAAAAGGGTTTTAAAGTAAAAGTGCACAAGGGCACAAAAAAGGTTGATGAGTTTGGTGTTTTTTAAAGTTTTTTGAAAAAGGTGTCAATATGCTTATGTAGTATAGCATTTGTTAAGAAATGAAAAGAAAATAGTAAAATCACTTGACAAAGTCAAGGTTTGATTATGAAAGAGGTGATAGTTTGAAATCAAGAAGATTTTGAAAAAGGGAGAGAGTTTTGAAAATTGAAGAATGGGTGGAGAAAAAGTGACTATCCTAAAGCATAAAGTAAAAGCTAAGGATAAGAATGATCTAACCACCGAAAGCAAGCTTCACCATAAACTAAGCAAAAGCACAAGGCTTCAAAGTCTTCAAACCATAATTCCAAAAGGAAAGGGAAAAGGTCCTAGTTCTAAGTCCAAGGATCCAAGAATAGCATTGAAGTCCAAGGTCTAGGTGCAAAATTTCATGTCCGATGCAAAGGATAGTAACCATAGTCCAAGATTAAAAGCACAAGTTTTTTAGAGGTTTTGGCCTTTATTAATGTTTTTAGTCTAAGTGGACAAAGAGAAAAAGGCGGAAGCATAAACATGTGTCCAACGGACAAAGGAAAAATTGCGGAAGCATAAACATGATATGAAATGATAATAATGGAGCATAAAAGTAAAAGAGAGATAGGGAGCAAGAAGAAAATATAAACAAGATTAGTACAATAATATTGTTAGTAAGTTAGTGATTAGTAGTACACCGATTATGCCGTATCGCGTCTTGAACTATAATGATTAAACAATGTACTTAGGTCAAGGTTAATGAAGACTTGTTAGAAGATTGATAGAATCAAAGCCTCTACAACAACAAGCTTCAAAGATTTTGAACCTAATACAAAAGGTTAACCATCCTTGGGCTTACACAACCAAAAGGTTTGGGCCACGAAAGATCAAGTTTCGATTCAGATAGGGACAAATGTAGCGCTATGTTAAGCAATCGCCAAGTGACTTATAAAGAAGTCACCCTACTCGAGGCCGGTCAATAGTGATCTTTGTGCTAATGCATGCTAGATGAGCGATATGTAAAACGTCATCCGAAAGCTGTAACGCCCCGTTTTGTCCGATTTATTTAATCGAGTCGGTTTAATTATTTTCTTTTTATATTATTTTATTCTTGACTTTTATTTGGCAATATAATATTTTTCATCGTTATTATGTTTTATCGCGTTTTGAGAGCGTTTGCGAGATATTTGAGCTGAGGGGTATTTTGGTCTTTTTGCATGGTAAGATATTTTTCTTTATATAAGAAATAGATATTTGAGATAAAAAGAGAGAAAAGATAGTAGATAAGAGAAGGAAAAACGTGGGAAAAGAGAGAAGAAGGGCAAGAAGAGAAAATCATCAAAACAAAGCTTGATCTTCGATTAATCGGGTAAGGGTGAGAAGTTTCGATTATATTTCGATTGTATACGTATATGTATGTGTTGTTTGTGTTTATTTGGTTGAAATATATATACTTTTCCTTATTGGTTGGATTGAAGAACAAATGTGTAGAATCGATGTTTTAACGGTTAGAATTTGGAATAGATTGTGTAGAATAGCCGAGTAATGTTTGGGTTTAATCGGGAATACTCGTTGATATGATTTAGGGAGTTTTGGAGTGAGTTACATAGTTTGTGAGAGTTAGGGCAATAATGATGAGGTGGTGAGAAATCGATGTTTTCACGGTTGGAATGGGGAATAAATTGCGTAGTATAGTCGGGTGATGATATGATTTACTCGGGTAAACTTGTTGGTATGTTTCCATAGGTGTTGATTGAGTTTTGGGGTGTGAATGTATTGATAAAATTATGTTTCAAAATATTTCAAAAATGGAAAATATGTTGGATGGTTTTTTTAATGGTGAAAATATTGTAGTATTTCGAATTCTGAGACCGGGGCTTTTTACAGAATCGAAATCGGAGGTCTGGAAGTCATTTAACGATCGAAAACTGATTTTTCAGCAAAATCTGCACATCGTGCGCTAACCCCTGCAACTGTGCGTCGACTCATGATTTCATGCGCTGACCCGGGCGAAATTCCCAGGTTTATGCGCTGACCCCCAACCTCATGCGTCGGCGCATGATCACAGATTTTCCAAAATGTCCGATTTTGTTTTCTTCATAACTTTTGAACCGTAAGTCCGTTTTGACCCCCGTTCGAAGCGTTGGAAAGCTAATGAAAAGTTCTTTATATTAAAAATGGTTTGGAGGACAGTAGATGATTTATTTAAGTCGTGGTTTTGTGAGAGTGTGGTGTTGTCGGAGTTTTACCGTCGTAATTGTGTGCGATTGATGTATTATCATGCTATATGCTTTTGATATGTAACGGGTATCTTGTGTGCTGTTATATGAGGTGAATATACATGATGGAATGTTGTGATGATGGTTTGTGGCCTTATGGCAAATAGGTGCATTGTTTTGGATTAGACCTCGATGCGTGATTAATGATGTTGTGGTGTGGTAAAATACATTATTTGATTGAATACCAATGTATGTTGTTATGATGTGTGGTGGGTAGCCTTTGTGGTGTGAATCCCTTGTGGAAGTAATTGTGATTGTATGATTGTTGTGGTTTGTGGTTTGTGATGAAATGCATTGTTTATGTGAAATTCAATGTATGTAGTGTGGTGGCCATTATGGTTTGAAATGCATTGTTTGAATTGTTTTCAATGTATGAATATTGATGATGAGAAAATCCATATTGTTGATTTGTGAAGATGCATTTAATTGTCATGAGTCCTTGTATGCCAAGCATCATGATATGCATTCTTGTGATGTCGTGTGCCCTAGTGGGTATGAGCGACGAATCGATTCCTGAGGGAATCCGCTATAACATCGCGTGCCTTAAAAATAAGAGGACCTAAAGCGATCGGATGGATCGTGTGCCTTAAAAATAAAAGGTGTGAGCGATGGTTATAGACGATCGTGTTCCTTATAAAAAGAGGTGTGAGCGATCGGGTCGTGTGCCTTATACAAAGAGGTGTGAGCGATCCATAAACGTCGTGTGCCTTAAAAATAAGAGGACCTAAAGCGATCGGATCGGATCGTGTGCCTTAAAAATAAGAGGTGTGAGTGACGGGGAACATCGTGTGCCCGACGGGGAGTTATATTAAGTAACAAGCGATGATTCCAGCAGAGTTCCTGAGTGAACTAGTGATGAGAAATGATGGATGGATGGTACCGCATATGCATTGCATAGAGTCGTTGTGTCGGTCTCTGTGCATTTGCATAAATCATGAATGAATTGATTATGTGTGGAAAATCATGAATGGATTGATTATGTGTGGAAAATCATGAATGGATTGATTATGTGTGGAAATTGTGAATTGATTGAGTATGTGTTGAGATTTATGATTGGATTGGTGAATTGATGTGCATATGTGATAAATGCATTGGTTATGGATGATATGTGTTATGTATAGACATGTGTTATGTGATGTGGTGGTGTGTTTACATATGTCATAACTTTGATATGCATTATGTGTGAAATGTTATGTATCTGTGGCATGCTATATGTATTAATATGTGATGCTTGTGGTGAGAATAGCTATGCATGTGAATTTTTAAGTGTTTGCATATTATTATGCAATCTTGATTTAGTTGTTATTTCTCACCCTTCTGCTGTGGTTTGTTGCTCTATGAGGCAATTGCAGATTTTGTGTCTCGGAGGCTTTTGTGAAGATTAGTTCTCCATTCTTTTGTCGGTCTTGGTGTCTGCTCTGATACGTAACACGGGAGTTGGGGAACGCTTTTGTTATATGTATACATTTGTTGAATCTATTTGTATTACCTTTGAATGAATATTTTGATGTTATAAAATAATTTATTTTGTAAAACAAGTCAGTTATGGATCTTTCCGCTTTATTCCATAATTGAACTTTGATTTTGTATCAAAAAAGTTTCCCTTTGAGGGTATCCCATATTGTGTTATGTATCAAAATTATGAGCAGGGAATGTGTTTTCTTCCTTTAAATGTGGCATCCTTGTTTCTGTCGGAAAAATAAATTTTTATTTACTCTGATTTAAATTATGTATTATTTATTCGAGATGGGAATTGGGGTGTTACAAAAGCAATACGCACGAAAAAAAATAGGTAGTGATCTAGTCTTGATCAAGAATTCAACAAAGAAATTCTAAGATCCATAAGACTTTCATCGATCCAAATAAAGGAGAAATAGATTAAGAGAAAGCCAAATTAAACCACAAAATTATGTGATCTAAGGTTAAGAACAAAGGGAAGGGGTTAGGAATGAAGAAACAACCAAAATAGTCCCAAAAATAGGTGAAAAACACCATTCAGCACTGTGCAAATCGATTGCACCAGTGTGCAAATCGACTGCACAGCAGAAAATCAGCAATTCTTAGGCAAAAAAATCACTGTGCAATCTATTGCACAGAAATGCAAATCGATTGCACACTGACAGGCAGCACTAAAATCATCATTTAAAGGGAAAAACCATGATCAATCATTTCTCCAAACACCTCATGATCATGGAATCAAAATTGCACGAAATTTTAAGTAAAACAACAGTGAAAAACAACAATTAAACACAATTACAAGATCCAAAGGATCAAGTAACAAGGATCTCCAAAGATCTACATTATGGAAAATGAAGATGAAGCTTCAACAATGGTGAGAGATAAATTACCACTTCAAATATGAAAATTCCTTCAAATTGCTTCAAGATCCACACACCAAAGCCTTGATATACAAGAATTGATGAAGAAAACAAGTTTGGATGAAGGTTTAGCTCAAAGTTGAACAAGATTCAATGTGAATTCTTGTTAACCTTCAAGGGAAGAAAAGTGAGCTTTGAGTGAATTTTGTGGTTGGGAAGAGAATTTGCAAGAGGTTTGTTGGCTATCAAAAGCTTCAAGAGAAAATTTAACAAGGTGAATTTGGCTATCAAAAGCTTCAAGAGAAAATTTAGCAAGGTGAATTTGGCTATCAAAAGTTTGAATGAATGAATGAAATGAAGGCTCTATTTAAAGAGTTTAGGCTTGGGAATTTGGTGGTTTGGAAGATCAAAATTAGGCTTGGAATTTGATTTTGGAGGGAAATTAACAAAAAAGTGGTGATTAGTGAAGGTGTATGGTGGGAATTAATTGTGATGAGGTAGGGGAATTATTTTTGGGTGATCTAGAATATTCTCATGTGATAAAATTGGCGCCAAATGCTTCAAAATTTGAAAATTGCTGAATTTGGCCAATTTTGCCTCTGTGCAATCGATTGCAGTGCTGACGCAATCCATTGTGCCTGTACAAAAATTCAAAAATTGGCACGAAATGTAAGGGGTGCAATCGATTAGTGTTTTAGTGCAATCGATTGTGTAAGTAAAAAATGGCAAAAATTGCTTTGTTTGACTGGATTGCTCCGACTTTGGCTCGATTCTTTTGCTTGTCGAAGAAGGCATGGAAATAAACACATGAACCTTGGAGTCTCTTGAATAATAATCAATTAAATATTGGAAACTCTTGATTGTAGCGTGGTTTTTGTGGTTTCGAACCACTATCGCTTTGGTACTATAGTTCCATTCATTTTTTATCCTGTGAAGCTGATTAAGGAAGGGAAATAGACGTCTCCAATTAACCCTGCTTGCATACTGAGGTTAAACAGTCAAAACTGTTGGTTTACAGATGCTATCAAAAGGGGGGTCTGTCTCAGGTTATTTCGTTTAAGAACGGAGTGTCGTGACTATATAGGAGGATTTTGGTAAGGTACTAGGTCTGATGTTTTTGATAGATGTGTAAAGGTACTGGACTTTGGGTTTTTGATTAGTATGCTCGCTAAGATTTTGCAATCTTATGCCTACGTATTCCCGTTTAACGAAACAGGGAAATCAGAGCGATCATAGTTCCTCCTATTCTATGGGAGGAAATATATGTTTTGGTGTCTTGTTCAAAGCCCAAGATTGAAGCTAAAGGTGATTTGTATCTTGTTCAAAGCCCAAGATGTGAAGCTAAAGGTTTTTTTTTGTGTCTTGTTCAAAGACCAAGATTGAAGCTAAAGGTTTGACTGAGAGAGAACTTATCATCTCTAAAGAGGGATTGGACTTCCTCTAAGGGAATTGTTGATTTTTGTGTGCCCTGATCAAAGTACAAGTTTGATGCTAAGAGGTTGATTGACTCAACCGGGGGTTTCTTTATACAAAGCCTAAGAGGAGGCTGAAAGTTTGACTTTTCTGGGGAAAATGTTCTTTCTGTCTTGTACAAAGCCCACGATTGAGGTTAAAAGGGATTTTGACTCCGTTGGGGAGAATGTATCTTGTATAAAGCCCAAGATGGAGGCTGAACTGAGTTTGACTCAACAAGAGAGTGTTTGTATGTGTCTTGTACAAAGCCCGAGATGGAGGCTAAAAGATTTGACTCAACAAGAGAGTCTTGAACAGGTGATTGACTCAACAAGAGAGTCTGAAGGTTGATTTACTGAACAAGAGAGTCTTTTATACTCAACAAGAGAGTGATTTGCTGTCTTGTACGAAGCCCGAGATTGAGGCTAAAAGAAGATTGACTCAACAAGAGAGTCATTTATACTCAACAAGTGAGTGTTTTATGTGTCTTGTATGAAGCCCAAGATGGAGGCTAAAAGTGGACTCAATAAGAGAATCTTTTATACTCAATAAGAGAGTGGGTTTTTTATATGTCTTGTACAAAGCCCAAGACAGAGGCTAATAGTGGTTGACTCAACAAGAGAGTCTGAAAAGGTTAGCTCCGTTAGGGAGAATCATTTGTACAAAGCCCAAGAGGAGGCTGACTTACCGCTGCAGATTATTGAGATCCTGAAGCGGGTCCAAGTGTGGGGAACTCTCATGAGAGAGACCGGGTTTCAGAGTGATCGGTGCTTTTTCCTATGTTTGAAAGGAACTTGAGAATGTCATTGAGACTCAAGGAGTTTAGACTGTCCAAGTCTAGAGTTTTATCTTTTGTATGATGCCCAAGAGGAGGCATGGGCATTAAGGGATGAATATCAACCCTAAAATGGCCGGAGTTTTTGACGCTGGAAAGACTTCTCTAACAAAGGATGACTAAGTTCTGTCTTATACCTTTAAGAGGTCGTCAGGGTCCTTGTATTAAGCCCAAGAGAAGGCATGAGAACTTCTAAGAAGCCGAAGGGTCCTTGTACAACGCCCAAGAGGAGGCGGGGATGCTTTTAGGAAGCCTGTGGGTCCCCAAACCAAGAGAAGTTCAAGAAATGCAATTCACAGAGAAGAGATCATTCCAGGAAAGTTCGAGAATTTGGAAGAAACTCAAGAGATGCCATTCACGGAGAAAAGATCATCTCTGGGGAGTTAGAGTTTCTTTGACAATTTCTAGGGGTGACAGTCTGAGAAAAGGTTCACCGAGAATACTGCCTTTCTCTTTGTTCCATATTTTTTAACCCCAAGAGGAGGGAAGATTGTATCTGGAATCCTACGGGGGATCTAGTTTTGTTTGTATTTAAGAGTGACCAACAGGGCTTTACCTAGTTCTAGACGTAGTTGTCGGGGAAAACTCTAAATAACTATACTAGTATTACACAGTGGATATGTGACAAGTATATAAAAGGATGTGAAAGAAGACTTACAGTGAAACATCCCCACAATACAGTTATATATATGAAAGCGGTAAATGAAAGCGCATAAACACTTACCCGTTGTAGAGCTTCCATGCTGTTTGGTTAGTTGTTCAACAAAGAAATTAAAGAAAGTTTTGATGACAACATATATTTTAATTCAAAATCAAAGGAGAAAGTGCTTTGAAAAGATTGTTGGGGCTTACAGCTCAAGAAGAGGCCCAAATTTTAACGATGATTGCACCATTGTTTTGTAAACTGTACAGAGGGACTTATACAATATGTGAGGCCCAAAAGGTTTTTTTATGTACAAGGGGATGGGGCTTATAGCTCAAGGAGAGGCCCAAAAATGTTTGTTGGAAAACGGCGATCGTGCCGAGGTTTTCTTTTAACGCATAGGGACTTATACAATATCTGAGGCCCAAAATGGTTTTGGTTAAAAGGGGATTGGGTCTTACACTCTATTAGAGGCCCAAAGATTTATTTTTGTATAAGTGATGGGGCTTACAGCTCAAGGAGAGACCCATGAATTTTTGTTTAAAAAGGGCGACGGTCGTGCCGAACTTTTTTGACGGTATCGGGACTTATACAATACACTGAGGCCCAAAATGGTTTTCATTTATGAAAGGATAGGACTTACACTCTCTCAAGAGGCCCAGAGTATTTGAAAATGATTGATGAGGGTTGAATCAATCAAAACCCTAATTTCATCATTTTTTAAAAGTAAATTCTTAAAGAAAATCAATAAAAAATGATAAAGCACCAAATAAGCTTGAATAAACAACTTGTAATTTTTGGTTAAGGTTTGAAAAATGAGGTTTTAATCACAAGATGAATTAAAACTCATTTGGTTTTGATTTTTCAAGATGAATATTCACTTTTAAAATGTTTAAAAACAATTAAAAATGAATTTATTCATAAAAATATCAACTATATTAAATAAATAATATAAATTTGATTTTTTTGTGGAATAAAATATTTCAACATTTTTTTGATTTTTTGCAAAAAGAACCAATAAAAAATAATTAAAATTGAGGGAGTTATTAATTTTTCAAATCATTAAAAATAATAAGAAAAATAATAAAAAATGGAAAAAAAACATTAAAAAGGGGTCTGGGGCGAGGGGGATTCGAACCCCAAACCTCTTATGTGCAGTGTGCGCCTTCTACCACTGGGGTGGTGATACATCCGTGTATCAAAACCCACCCACAAATATACAAGGCTTGCCTTGTTTTTGGCCTGGTCAAGGCAAGGCAATGTTTTGGCCAAAAACGCGAAGTTTGTAACTTTCTCATTTCTCCATGGATTGGGACAAAATTTAGGTCTATCCTGCCTAGAATTTCACAAGGAATCCAATGGTGGTGGTGGTTTTTTCAAATGAGGCTCCTATTGAAAAACCCGATAGTGGTTTTGAAATAGGCCTCGGTTTGCATTTTCTAGGCTACCTCATGGTACAGGCATGAATCACATGATGAATTGGTCTAAACACAACATATATAACATGTATGAGATGTGCATGATCAGTGGATCTCAAAGCAATGCATATTTTAAAGAGTTCAAGTGGAGATGCTACCTCTTTAGGAGCTTTTTGAGAAATCTGTCAAGGGCTTTGTTCCAGAAATGTTTTGATGCTTTGAACACTCTCAAATGATCTCTTAGAAGCTTTTAGGATGATTGGAATCAGCTAGAAACCTCAGGAATGGAAATTGGTCCTTTCTTGCAAAAGGGACAAAAGTGACCAAAATAGAAACTCTCTCAAATGGTGTTCCAGATGTGGGGAACCATTTGGGACAGTTCAAGGATGATATTTGGAGTGTGTTTGAGGCTTTATCTGGTTTTGAAAGTGACTGAATTAAGACATGGCTTGAAAAATGAAAAAAGTCCTATTTTGAGGTTTTGAGCGGACTTTGTGATTTTGGTGTTACAGGCCACTTGTGAGAGTTTGGACAGCTTAGATATGACATATTGGATGTGTTTGGATCATGAGCTGTGATGAAATTGCTCTCTAACTCAAAAACTCAGAGTTACCTTGCTAAAGAAGGCATTTTTGCCTAGAGAAAGAGATTTTGAGGAAAGCAAGTGTTGTAGTGCTTTGGTGTACTCAAACTGAGTACAAATGAGCTCTATTTATAGTAGAGCAAGTTTGTTTTGGCTGCAATAGTGAATGGTAACTACTGCAGAGGTTTGGCAAATGTTGATCAATAGGAATCCAAGTCTCCTCTAGCCATTGACTAGAGGTTAGAGCACAGGCCTTTGGTTCCCTAGTTCAGAGATCAGCCTTGACTCATTCAGTTGGAAATGGCTCAGTTCATGTCACCTTGGTGCATTCATTGAATGCTCCAAAACAAAATTGGAGTCTTGTCCCCTCTTTAGGGTTTTTTAGGTTTGACATGCTATTTTTAGTTCCAAAGACTTGGGAGGCTTATGGATCAATGTTTATCCATCCTTGGTCTCTCCCTGAGGTGTTCAGATGGATAAACTTGTTTTTCATTTGCACAAATTGGTCAAATTGAGCAAAATGCACAAATCTGCCTAGTTATGACAGTTGCAGCAAGGCATATTACCACTGTCATAACTTTTAGCTCAAATGGAATTTCATGGCGTTTTTGGCCATTTTGGAAAGCTCTCATATGATACAACATATGTGTGATCATAGTTTGTCTTGACACTTTTTGGATCCAAGTGAAAAATTCCCTTACATTTTGGAAAAAGTGAAACAGATTCTGACTTAGTGAAAATTTCACTAAGTGTTGGAAAAAATGACATTTCATGTTTTCAGCCATTTTGATCCAACCATAACTCAAAATCCATGATGAATTGGAATGAGGTGTAGTTGACAATTTTAAAGTATGCCATGAGAGCTACAAATCCATCGTTGGATCAACCAAAATGGTTGCTTGGATCTCAAGTTATGATCCTTGAAAGTTGGTACCCTAGCCACTTTGTTCCATAACTTAGAAATTTTATAAGTTTTTTATGGTTACCCCTTTTACAAGTTATCCCACTTTTCTTGATTTTTCTTGATGAATGATGATTCCAATCACACATTAATATCATTTTAGGGTTAGGGAACCATAATTGATCAAAAAATCAAAAAGTCAAACTTTGACCTTTGGGCACAGTTAACTTTTTATCAGATGAATTCCAAACTGTGCGATCCTCTATGAAATCAAGTCGTTGACCTAAATCAAACTTGATGGACTGATTTCATAGGTGTTATAGGGTGTATTGAATCATGTCCCAAGGTTTGGGAGCATGTCCTGGTCAAAAGTCAAAGGTACAGTTGACTTTTCTCGCGAAACCCTACCTGTGGTTCTGATGAACTTGAAACTTATGCACCAAGCTTCTTGGATCAATCCATTGTTGCAAATGGATCAATGTAGTGTGTTAGAGACCCTCAAATCCTCTCCTGAGGTCTTGGCTCATGTTTTGTCCCAAAAGTCAACTTAGGGGTGAATTAGGTCAATAAACCCTAATTCATGATCTTTATTGTATGCATCCCCTGAGGCAAAATTGACTTGATGATTGGGTTCATGATGTTCCTTGGATCATCTTAGGTTGTGCTTTGAAGCATTGGCTCATGCCTAGAGGAAAAATTCCATCTGGAGGCCTTGGTTGACCAAAACCCTAATTTGGTGACCCTGGCGATCTTAAGGCTTGATCCACTTGGAATGCTGCAACATTGTGCTTGATTATTGAAGTGGGAGTCCTCTTGATCCTTTGTGGATGTTTTAGAGGTTTAGACAAGTTGAGGATCATGTCATTTCTTGATTGATCCTTTGCCTAAAAGCTCTGAGAGGGCTTGAAACCCTAAGTTTGATTGTAGTGGATGCTCACCCATCTTTGGGGAGACTAATGAGGTATGATGGTCCATCCATATTGTGATGATGATTTGCACAATGATGGGAAATCTTAGTGGTCAAAATTTGGGGTATGACATTAATCAGATGATTTTGAATTGTTTGCAGATCAACTTTGACTTTGTTTAGATGAAATTCATTCGAGGTGAGGGACTGGTATTTGATATCCTTGATTCCTCTCCTGAAAAAGTTTAGTGAAGACAAAAACAAACATATTTTTGGATTTTGATTAAAGGTTAGTAAACATAAGCAAATAAAGGCAAATAAGAAAGACACAGATGCTCAGTGATCCCTGCAAGGCATAAACCCAAAGAAGAGAGGGATAAAGGAACTAAAGCATGATCTTGTTTGTGGTATAAGATGCAAAATGAGATGTGAATGATATGTGGAATCTTAGGGGGTCAAAAATTAGAGTCTTACACTATGGAGACGATAAAACCGGTGTTGTACCCCAAATTTTACACCTTAGATGTCATATCATCTTGCACTCACATGTAGGATTCAATCATCTATGCATTGTTAACTGACCATATCTTGCTAGTTGTTTCTTTTGAGACGAAAGCCAGGGTTTGCACAAGATAGAGAACATGATTCCATATGTTAGTAGACATCCTAAGAGACCATCTATGAGCTTTGGAAAAAGTCTAAAGAAGCAAGATTATCCAGTGGTATTCACAAGTGGAATTAGGGTTTTGACTGAGCTTTTGACTTTTGAGATGTTGATCCAAGATGAAGCGTTCAAGTCCTCAATCCATCATGACATGTCTAATTGTTGATTTAGGGCATGATAAATCAAGTTTTGAAAGGTTTCTTGCAAAGAGAGCAAGGTTTGGTCCTTGAAACTTTTCAAATGTGGAAAATTCACTTCTTGTGCAAAATTGGGAAGGTCATAACTTTCAAACCACACATCCAAATTGAGTAACTCAAAGCTCAAATGAAAGCTCTTTCCATGAGCTTCAAAGTGTATTAGAGGACTTCTCTTCAAAAACTGCATGGTTTTTAAGTTATAAGACTTGGAAGATAAGTTACCTTTAGGACTTAGTGAAATTTTCAGCGTTTTGCCCCAATTTTGAACACAACTTTAACTCAATTTTCCACCTAGTTCCAAGCCTCAAATCCAAAATTCTTGGACATGAATTTTGTTCCTTGATCTTCAAGCTTTCCAAGCATATGTGGAACTTCTCATTTGGATCATTTAATCTCAAATTATGGTGTTCTAAAGTTGGATGTTTCACATTGAAAGTTGCATAACTTAGAAACTTTCTAAGTTTTCGTTTGGACAACATGGTGTACATGGTTTCATGTCATGTTTTCTCACGATTTCAAGCTTCTATTCCAAAGGTTTTCCACATGAAGAGTGATCTACCAAATGTCTATTTTTCATAGAATTAAAGATCACAAAGATTAAGGAAGTATCTATCAAGTTATGTCATCATAGAGTGAGCATATTGCAATGTGATTTTACACTTAGGAAATTCTGATTTCTTGCTTCTTGCTACATCAAACTTGGCACGATCTTTTACATGTTTCTGATCATTATATCAACTTGCCAAGAACACCGAAGTCACACCAGTTAATGCCATCTTTCTAAAGGTCCAAAGGTCATCTCATTTGGTTTTATAATCATGAAAATATTATACACCAAAGTGAAGGGCATGGTTCAGTTTCATCATACCAAGTTATGTTTCCACTTAAACTATAACTCATGCTTTCAACTTGAACCAAGTTTTGAACCTCATCTGCCAAGTACACACCTACTAATCCCTTTGCATCAGTTCCCAAAGTTAACTTTGCCCTAAAACCTGTTGGAAAAGTAACTTCAAGTACAAGTATTTTGTACTTAAACACTAAACACCAAAGGCCAATAATAAAATCCATTGTGCAAACATTATCTCACCATAGTATACTGATTCATGAACCCTTTTTTTTTCTCTGACTCCAGTTGTAAAAATAAGCAGCCTCCAATCTGCTCACTTGGCTCAAGAATATAGGGACGGGCCCTGCCTGTAGTAGCTTGAACTTTACTATCTTTCTTCTTGGACAACACCAAGGACCATTGTGTTTTCATCACCATTAACCAGCCTAAGCCACTATAATGGAAGAGCATCCTCACTTGTTTTGACCAACAATCATATATCTCAGCATATCTCTTAGAGAAAACCCAAGCCAAGTAAGAAAGCTATTGTGAGAGTTGAAGCATGATTGTTCCAAAGGGGAAGAAGTTCAGTTTCAGTTTGTTTCCAAGTTCTCAAAGTAAGAAGGTGCAGTGGACTTATTTCACTAGGTAACCTTCTATCTTTTCACTCCATGCTCAAAACATCGTGATTGCTTTGTTTTCTATGCTATTGTCATTTAATATTTTTGCATTTAATCCAGTTGTAGATGACATTATAAGTGTTGATGATAAATTCATTTATGTATGTTTGGCACTGTCCTTGGCTGATAATATGGTATTGGTGTTCTCATGTTAAGGATTGGTATGTTTGAAAACATTCTCAGAATATATGCTTTGTGTTGAGTTTGGTTAGAGTAGTGTTTAATACAGAGTCTGGTTTGATTCATATTCGTCCATGAAGTTCACAAATGCTCTATTTTCATGTTTATTTTGCCCGAGTCTAAAGTTACCAGCTTGAATCATAGAGTATTAGTATAAATTGTATCCTCTGTGTACAATGATCTGGTATTTCATTTCTTGGTTTGGACGAAAGAAGGTTGGAGGAGTGATTGAACGTGTAACAGTTAGCCATGGTGGTTGCCTGGTTCACGATTAAGACTCGTGCATGGGTTGTTTCTGCATGAGAGAGATGGTGCGTGGCAGTAGGTGAGAGGCTGATGAGTTTTTTTGTCGCCTAGCAACTTAAACTTTCATGACCGGTTGATGAGTGTGTTCAGCGCATAAAATGTAACATTTTTCATGTCTTTTTCTAAGCTAGCATTTTATTTCGCTGATTGGTTTAAGTATTTATGGGGCTGGTTTATACATTGGATGTATAGCCACACCAGTGGTAAACAATGCGCGCTGCAACCAAGAGGTCTGGGATTCGAGACCCCCTCGCCCCAGACGCCCTTTTAGCTGTTTTTTGTTTTTGTTTTAGAGAAACTTTGTGACTTGGGCCTATCTTCGTTTTACTAATTTCACCCCTGCCCAGAAAGGCCCATGTGCGTAGCAACTATCCCTAAGTTCATTTTCAGTTTACTAACACACCCCCTGTTTTATCCTTTTTCAAATATTTTTATTTTGTTTCCATTTCAATTTTATCTTACTAAAATTAGTTTCTTATCCATAAAAATTCCCAAAAAATTCACAATGACATTTTAATACTTAATTTAATTTTCTGCAATTCTTATTTCCATTTTTATTTTATTTTCATATTTATTTCTAAATTTAAAAAAAAAAACATGAATAAACTTGTGTTTAGTTCTTGAACTCCTCTTTGAAAATTAATTTTTCTCACTACTTGTTAAGAGGTTTCCTTGGAGTGTTGTAGGACTTGTAAGGGTTATTGGGAGGTTGATCCTAGACCTTGGATAAGGTCTTTTTTGTGAGGTTTTTATTTGCACCATTTGACCTTTGTTTCTCAAGCTCATACCCTTTGACATATTGTCTTTGATTTTAAGCCTTAGAGATGCTATCTTTATCATATGTATGTTTGTTGTGAACAACCTCACTATCTTTTGCCATACTGGGATGTTTGAATCATACTTTTGAGATTGTTCATACTTGATTAGTTGTTTATCCTTTTGAGTCCTTGAACTCTCATGCTTACCACTCAATTCAATTCCCCTTCAATTCTTGTTTAGAAGAAGTTGTCTTTCCCCTCCTTCCAAAGGAAAGTCTCTCTATTGACCTCAAAGTCATAGATAGCTCATTACCTTCGACCTCATAGCCTTAGGTTTGGAGCCACTGCACTTCAGTAGGTGTCTTGCCGTCAGACCCTACTTTCCCTTGGAACCTTGACCACAGTCAAGAGTTCTTCACCCCCGTTGAGGGGAGCTACGATTGCTTTGATTTCTCAAAGTACCTTTTGAGAATATGTAGGCATAGGATTGCGAGATCCTAGCGAGCTACCTTTTTCTTTTTCCACCTTTTCCATTTTCCACCTTTCTATTTCTCACCCTTTTACCCCGTAGTGAGGTGAACTACAGTTGCTCTGATTCCATTCCCGTCAGGATACATAGGCACGAGATGCGATGTCTTGGCGATCATACTTAGTGTATATACCCTAGGTCTCTGCCTTAGCACTTTCCCTTAGCAAGCAAACAATAACATAACACAAATACTAACAAGAGGTTCCTGTAGAGTACTACAGATACTTAGGATGCTAACACCTTCCCTAGGTATAACCAACCCCCGAACCTTAGATCTCTAGCTGTGTTCCTACATAGCACACTTAGGGTTTTTCGATCTTTAACCTTTCCTTTGGATAAATCAAAGCTCGGTGGTGAACTTCAAAGATGTGTGATTCAAGTTAATCAATAGCTTGATATCTGATTCTCACCGCAATAACCAGGTACTAAATTAATTTTTGCTCGTCGCTTTACCGCGCGAACAAAATGGCGCCGTTGTCGGGGATTGGTGTTTAGATATTGAATCGCATCGCAATAGTTTCTATATTTTTGAGCTTTGTACAGTTGTTTATATTGTAAATATACTTGTTTCCTTTCACGTTTGCTCAAGTGTTGGTTAGAGATATATGGTTATGAGAACTTCTAGATTGGTTGCTCTTTTGCTACAAAGTATCCAATGAAGATTCTACCAAGATTGGATGGTGATGATAGGATTTTTAATGTGATGAATGTAGGCAAGGTACATGGTTACCACTTTCTAGAGTGTTAGAATGATTAAGAATTTTGTGATTTGTACAAATGTGTATTCTTGTTTCATTTTACAACTTATTTGAATGCTTGAGTCACTTAGGTCCAAAAGCCATAAATTGTGAGAAACCTCCATTGTTTACTAAATGCTTGGATAACTAATAATTTTGTTTAATTCGTTTGGTTCATGCTTAATCTTTTAATTATTGTGATTTTGTGGAAGCATTAGAAAGGATCAAGGCATTTGTTTATATTGAGCACAACCATATCTAAAAGTAACTTACCCGTGAGTAGTGAGAATTCGTTAACCCTTTTGAGCCTAATAGATTAGATCTCATTTTAGTGATGAACTTATTTTATGTACATAATTTGAAAGTTTAGTTCATCATTGAATTTTGTACGATTCTAAAAAAAATTCTTGAAACCTTTGAACATTGTTCTAAATTGATTTCCTTTCCATAAAAATCAAGGAGCATTCACTTAAGGTTTTATTATATTCAAGTTGGGGAGAATGAAAAAAAAATGGTAGGTTGCTCAATATTTTGAAAATTTTCAAACAAGCAAAGAATAAAATGTGAATATGAATGTGAACACCTTTCCATAAAAATCAAGGAGCATTCACTTGAGGTTTTATTATATTCAAGTTGGGGAGAATGAAAAAAAATGGTAGGTTGCTCAAAATTTTGAAAATTTTCAAATAAGCAAAGAATAAAATGTGAATATGAATGTGAACAAGAAAAGGAAAAAAGACATGCTTGTTTGAAGGAAAAAATTAGAAAATGCAAATAATTGTGCAAAAGGAAGTTTGAAAAGGTGAGCAATTGACAAAAGGTATTGGTCAATGAAGTTGTAATGTGTAAATATCTTGTATAGTGAATGTCTCTTTTGCATTGGCAATTTTGATTCAATGGCCTTTAGGAATGACCCTTTGTTGTGAACCCAGCCAAACTACAACCTTGAAAGCCCTTAGTGATCTTTTGCTTCCATAATTTCTGATTTGATTAATCGATGAATGTATGAATTAAATTGTGTTAGCATTGTTGTTCAATTGAGTGTATTGTCCCACGGTTGCAAAAGCATAATTTCCTTCATCCATTATTTGAAGAGGAGTGTTATAGTGATTCAAGCATGAGAATTTAGTTGTTTTCTGAAACATTGCATGATATTTTTTTAAGAACTAAATTCTTTTTCATTGTTTGATTCTAGGAAGTTGTGATCATTGCTTGTGTGCTTTCTTATGATTGAATTTGAACCATAAATCTGTTTTTGGTTGAATTTTATGCTTAAGCAAATCCTCTTGTTTTCATGAGGGCATACTTTGCTTAAGGACAAGCAAAAATCTAGTTGGGGAGAGTTTGTTGAATTCCAAATATGTCTTAATTTGAACTATTATTCTTGGCATTTTTCAACTCTTTTCTTATGTTTTTATTGATTTATTCCATGTTCTTGTGTGAATCTTCAATAAAATTGCATGTACCTTTGGATGCCTTGATTGTGTGTTATTGTGTAGGAATTAGGATTGATTATTAAAGAACAAGGCACAAATGAATGGACAAGGAAGCCAAAGAAAAGAAGAAAGTTCAGCAAGCTCGCAGTGCGAGTAGGTAGAGAGGCCAAAGCGAGCTCGCATTGCAAGCTCAAGAACATTTGGATGGCATTAGCTAAACCCCTTGTTGGTGGCAGTGCGAGGTCTAAGCGAGTAGGTTCACAGTGCGAACAAGGCTTCACAGTGCAAAGTCAATGAATCTTTAAGGTCAGTTTAACTGTTCAGAGGCACTTCAAGTGCCTATAAGTGGTGTTCGCAGTGTCAACCAGGAGCTCGTAGTGCGAGTGAGACAAATTTTGTAATACTATTTATGTACTTTTCTTGCTTTTTTAGAAGAAAAAACTTGGAGAACTTTATCTCTCCTCATTCCAAATATATTTTAGAGAGAGAAACACAAAACCCTAAAAGGGAGAAGTCCAAATACAAGCAAATTGGAGCTTGATCTTCGAGTAAGTGCTTCGATCTCTTGTTGGGGTTGAATGTAATCTATTGATACCTTATGTATTTCTTCTAATCTATGTATTTGTGAACTAGTTTGATTCAATATTGATGTTGTCTTTGATTTCATATTAATGGGTTTGAGATATTCATCTATCAATGAGCAAACTCTAGACATAAATTTGTGAGTTGATATTTACTAGTATCAAGCTTTTATTGTGTTGATTGTTAGCATGAGACATCATCTAGCGATTAATACGGTAAAGCCCACGATAACGCTTTATACATAAATGGCATCGTTAGGATGCGTGATAATAGAGATGAAGAACTATGTTCACATACATTAATTAGTTGAATACATGTTAAAAAGGGTTAATCATATGTACGTGTCATACCCCAAATATGTCCACCCTTCATATGCTTTCGAGTGGCTTTTATTTCGAATAAATGAGATAGCACAATTGGTAAGAAGGTATGTGTAAGAGGTTTAATCATAAGGTAGCGGGTTCAAGACTCATTACATTACTTTTTGTATTTATTTTCCTTTTTGTGTGTTTTCATTAAAAAAGGGTAAAAAGATCATTTTTTCCACTATTTAATTATTATTTTCGTTTTTTATTTAGTAGTATTTTAAAAAATTAATTTTTTTATCTTTAAATCTTTATTTTATGCATTAAATAAATAAAAAAACCCAGAAAAAAACTCAAGATCAATTCAAGATTCATTCCAAAACAAGTCTTAAACATAATCCAGACATGTTTGATTGAAAGAAGAAAGTTTTCAAAATCACAAAACATGTTCTAGACAAATTCGAATTCCTTCCAAATCAACATCTCAATATCAAAATTCAAAATGTCTATAAAAGAGGGAAAGAGACCAACACTCGAGAAGGAGAAATGGAGACGAAAAACAATGGTAACAACGAAACAGAGGATGTGCACGAACCTTTGAAATACGAAGTCGAAACCGTGACAGACCAGATCGCAACACTACAAGTCCACCACGGCCGACAGATCTGGACTAGCCATCTCTTTGCAACGCCAGACTCGCCATACCCCGACAGGTAACACCCTTTTTTTTCTTTTTTTCTTTTGATTTAGATGAATATTGTTGGTTTTGTATTGTTGATTTTGTTTGAGATTTGTTGAAACAAATAAAAAGAAGACGAGGAAATTTAGAGAAAGGAAGACGTTCTGCAGGTATAACATATGTTGTTTGTTAATTTTGTGATAAAAAAAACCATGCTAGGTGTCATGCCACCGTTAGTTGATTTATTAAAAGAAAAAAAAAAGAAGAAGTAGAAAAGCTGGCTTCACGTAAGTTCTCTTTTTATACATATTTTTTATTACGTTTAATTTCTTTATTAGTTTTTATCATTTTATTATTAGTATTACTAACCTCTATGAAATTCTGGTTAAGCAGATCACGAAGATGTCAGACAGGATGTCGTGACACTTAATCTCTGCTTCTCACACGGATCTAAGGAAGAACAAATGAAAAAGTGCAGAAAGTAAATAACACCAAAAATTGTTAACCCAGTTCAGTGAACAACAACACCTACATCTTGGGGCTACCAAGCCAGGAATGAAATCACTAAGTAGAATTGGTTATAAGCTAACCTCAAATGTTCACAGCTTATCACCTAGAAACTACCCTTCCAAGATTTCTACCTAAGACTCTCCTAGGTATGAGACCCTTCTCAATTCCCTTTCAATCACAACAGTGACTGAAAATATTACAAATCAATAAGAACGTCCTTCTCAAGTATTCACACAATACACGAGAGGCTCACAAGTACAAACCCTAGTACTTCTAAAACAGCTGCAGCAACAACAGAAAACTAGGTTAACTCTAACCTATTTATATTGTAAACACGGCTGAACTTGGGCTTCTAAACCGCAGCTGAAATCTTCCTCAGAATTAGCGACCTAATTCTTTATTCAATCCCAAGTTACAAAAAATGTCTCCTTCACAAGGAAACCGGAAATCCATTTAGAATCAGAATCACTGATTCCACAATCTCAGATGCCACCTGGAATCCTAGTCATATTCCAATCACACCTGCTAACAAAAACAGTTAGTTCAAAACTAAAACAGACAAAGATGTCGAATCCTCCTGATAAGACATCTTGTCAAACAACTCAACTTGCAGTTAGTATAACATATTAGGACATCTTGTCCAACATCTTTCTGCTAAGTTAGTTTTACCAAAATTAATGCCAACCTCAAAAGCAGGGACTCAACAATCTCCCCCTTTGGCAGATTTTGGCTAAAACTAACTTCCATTCACATGCAGCAACATATCAGGGAGAGACCACTATCAGAGCAGCAGCGGAATCAACAACAAAACATGTCTCCCCCTCAAACAGTTCAGATCTACTCCACCTCAGTAGTTAGTAAATCATCAGAAGTCAGCAGTGGTTAGTGATGTTAGTAATTCTCCCCCTTTTTAGCCACAATATGACAAAGGTAGAAGGACTAACCCAATAACCAATAAACCAGCTCAAAATAAAAGTTTACACACCCAGAAAAGAAACACAATATCCTGGGCATTCAGCCCTTACAAAACCAGAAAAAAACAACAAAAAAAAAAAAGTGAGAGAAGATTGAAAAATCCTCTCGCTATGGTGAGAATATATATTCAGAGAGCAGAATATTATTCCCACCCCAACCTTCTGAAAGTTATGCCTCATCAAAAAGGAAAACTCCAAGCTTGCCTCTCAATGTCTCAAATTGATTTGCATCCAGAGCATTAGTGAAGATGTCAGCTAATTGATTTTCTGTGGCCACATGTTCCAGAGTGATAACTTTCTCTTCTACGAGATCTCGAATGAAGTGATGCCTGATGTCAATGTGTTTAGTTCGGCTGTGCTGAATGGGATTCTTAAAAATATTTATAGCACTTAAGTTGTCACAGAAGAGTGTCATAACATCTTGTGGGACATTGTATTCAGTCAGCATTTGATTCATCCATATCATTTGAGAACAGCTACTCCCCGCAGCAATGTACTCAGCTTCTGCCGTGGACAGAGAAACACAGTTTTGCTTTTTTCTAAACCAGGAAATTAGATTGTTTCCTAAGAAGAAGCATCCCCCTGAGGTATTTTTTCTATCATCTGCATTTCCAGCCCAGTCAGCATCACAGTAACCTATTAATACAGAGTCAGAGCTATGTGTGTAGAGTAAACCATAGTTGTATGTACCATTCACATACTTCATAATTCTCTTCACTTAATTAATATGACTTGCTTTGGGTTCAACCTGATACCTTGCACAGACGCCTACAACGAACGTTATATCAGGTCTACTAGATGTAAGTTATAGGAGACGTCCAATCATGCTTCTATAGAGACTCTGATCAATGCTTACACCATTCTCATCTCTTGTCAATTTCAAGTGTGTGGGGGCAGGAGTCCTCTTGTGTTTTGCATTTTCCAAGCCAAACTTCTTGACGATATTCTTAGCATATTTCCCTTGACAGAGGAAAATGGAGTCTTCCATTTGTTTGAATTGAAGACCAAGAAAATAGGTTAATTCTCCGACCAAACTCATTTCAAACTCTGACTGCATTTGCTTGACAAAATGTTGGACCATTTCTTTCGACATTCCACCAAAAATAATGTCATCAACGTAGATTTGAGCTATCATAAGGTTACCTTCCTTTTGTTTGACGAAGAGGGTTTTATCAATTCCTCCCTTTCTGTAGCCATTTGTAACAAGGAACTCAGTCAGCCTTTCATACCAGGCCCTTGGTGCTTGTTTTAAACCATATAAGGCTTTCTTCAGCTTGTAAACATGATCTGGAAATGTTGGATCAATAAAGCCTTTGGGTTGTTCCACATAGACCTCTTCGCTGAGATATCCATTCAAGAAGGCACTTTTAACATCCATTTGAAAGAGTTTGAACTTTAAAAGACAAGTTATTCCAAGGAGCAGTCGTACAGATTCCAGTCTAGCAACAGGTGCAAAAGTCTCATCAAAGTCTACTCCCTCTATCTGGATATATCCCTGTGCTACGAGTCTGGCCTTGTTTCTTGTGACAACTCCATGTTCATCAGATTTGTTCTTAAAAACCCACTTAGTGCCGATCACATTTGATCCTTCGGACCTGGGTACCAGATCCCAAACATCATGTCTTTTGAACTGTTCAAGCTCTTCTTGCATTGAATTAATCCAGAATTCACCTGTCAAGGCTTCCTTGACATTCTTTGGTTCCATCTTTGACACAAAGCAGGCACTTGCCACCACATCCCGTGATCTAGTCATCCTACCTCCATTTGGACCCCCTATTATGAGTTCCTTGGGATGATCCTTTTGTATTCTGAGTGAAGGTCCTCTGTCGACTCTCTCGGATACAGTAGATTCATGATTATCATCGTTGAGTACTGCACTATCTTCAGAGTTGTCTTGAGGTGTTTCAACATCCTCTGTGACATATTCCTCCTCCATTGGGAAGAATGCTCCAATGTCATTTGTAGGTTCAACCTCCATAGGAGAGTCATCAACCACAACATTTATGGATTCCAATACAACTTGAGTTCTTGGATTATAGACACTGTATGCTCTGCTGTTTATGGAGTAACCTAGGAAGATTCCTTCCTCACTCTTGGGATCCATCTTTCTCCTCTGCTCACGGTCTGCTAGAATGTAGCATTTGCTGCCGAAGACATGGAAGTATTTCACCGTTGGTTTTCTACCCTTCCATAATTCATACAAGATAACAGAAGTTCCCGACCTGATGGTTACCCTGTTTAGAATATAGCAAGCTGTGTTCATTATTTCTGCCCAAAAATGATAAGGAAGTTTCTTAGCATGAAGCATGACCCTTGCACACTCTTGAATGGTTCTATTTTTTCTTTCTACCACACCATTCTGTTGAGGAGTGATGAGTGAAGAGAACTCTTGACTAATTCCTTCTGAGGAGCAGAACTCATCAAACTTACTATTTTTAAATTCCCTCCCATGATCACTTCTGATTCTGATTATACCACAGTCTTTCTCTCTTTGAAGTCTCTGGCACAATCCCTTAAAAACTTCAAACACCTCTGATTTCTCCTTGATAAAGTGCACCCAAGTGTATCTAGAAAAATTATCTACAACTACGTAGGAATACCTTTTTCCTCCAAGACTTTCAACTTGCATAGGTCCCATTAAATCCATATGAAGAAGCTCTAAGTTCCTTGATGTGGTTTGTTGTTGAAGCCTTTTGTGCGACATTCTAGTTTGTTTCCCAATCTGGCATTCTCCGCATATCTTTCCCTCATCTATCTTAAGATTTGGAGTCCCTCTGATAGCTTCCTTGGATTTGACTTCTTTCATTCCTTTTAGGTGTAAATGCCCCAGTTTTTGATGCCACAACTTTACTTCATCCTCCCTAGACACTAAACAGGTGGAAGAACTCTGATTTTCGTGAGGCGCCCACAGATTGCAGTTATCCTTGGATCTGACACCTTTCATAATAAGTTATTGTTTATCAATTGTAACCAGGCACACAGATTCAGAAAAGTTTACCTTAAGACCTTGGTCACAAAGTTGGCTGATGCTTATTAGATTAGCAGTCAATCCCTTAACATACAAAACTTTATCAAGACAAGGCTGACCTTCATACTTCAGTTTGCCAACACCTTTGATTTCTCCTTTTGAGCCATCTCCAAAGGTGACATGACCAGTGGGATGAGGTTTAATATCAGCCAGGAACTTCTTTACACCAGTCATGTGTCTGGAGCACCCACTGTTAAAGTACCAGTCTTCTTTGGCTGAGGCTCTAAGCGAGGTATGGGCAATGAAGGCTACAGTTTGGCCCTTAGGTATCCATTTCTTCTTTCCTTTGGGAGTCTTCCTTCTTCTTCTTCTTCTGGATTGCTTTGAAGATTTAGGATATCCATTCAGCTTTTAGCAGTGAGCTTGTATATGACTGACCTTTCCGCAGTAGTAACACTGCTTGTCCTATTTTTGTTTTCCCGGAGAGTTATTCTGAGGCCTTTGATGATGTTGAGACATCCTTCTTGACATCACTTGGGCTGAGTTTCCTCCAGTCCTATGTCCTTTGATCTCAACTTGATCACTATAGCCCAGACCCTTTCCACTTCTGGCATTTCTTCCTGACATAAGGATTTCATCTAGCATGTCTGAACCATTGTTCATCATCCTTATATACTTGGTCAGGTTATTGAGTTTGGAGTTTAACCACTCCACTTTATCCTCTAATTCCGAGATCGTTTCCAGATGGTTCCGTCTTTCATCACACACTTGTGAGATAAGATTCTGCTGATCTTGTCCTAGTTGAAACAATTCAGCCAGGCCATTTGAATTGAGCGATACATTATCTGACTCCTTGTTAGAATCATATACTCCAGTCATTACAGACACCTTCTTAGTAGTCTCTCCATCACTTGAGGAGTCATCCTCTGACCATGAAGTAGACAGACCTTTCTTCTCTTTCTTGTGATATATGGGACACTCACCTCTTGTGTGTCCAAAACCTCCACACTCAAAGCACTGAACTCCCTTCCCTCGGCCGAGTTTCTTGTCATAGCTGGGTCTTCTCCCAAAGTTTCTAGATCTGTAGATGTCTAAAGTATGAGCCTTGACATTTATCTTAGACTTCTCATCCAATTGCTTTGCCAGTTGATGATACTATTTTTCCAAGAACCCTACAGCTTTGGACAAATCCTCTTTGGTGTCTCCCTCTTCTTGGTTGGTCACCAAAGCAAGACTTTTCTTCTTTTCATCCTTTTGACTAATAGCCATCTCAAATGTTTGAAGTGATCCCATAAGCTCATCTACCTTCATGGTGTTTATGTCATGAGCTTCTTCAATAGCTGTCACTTTCATATCAAACCTTTTGGGAAGAGACCTTAGAATTTTTCGAACCAACTTGGCTTCAGGAATTTTCTCACCAAGATTACAAGATGTGTTTGCAATATCAACAATATTCATATGAAAGTCATGTATACTTTAATCTTCTCTCATTCTCAGGTTCTCAAACTTAGTGGTAAGCAACTGAAGTTTTGAGGTTTTTACACGAGAGGTACCTTCAATAGCAGTCTTCAGGATTTCCCAAGCATCCTTCGCAGCTGTACAATTTTTGATGAGTCTGAAGATGCTCTTGTCCACCCCATTGAACAAGGCATTCAAGGCTTTAGAATTCCCTTGAGCAAGCTTATCATCTTCATCATCCCAATCTTCTTCAGGTTTCAGCTTTTCAGTGAGCTCCCCGTCTTTGTCCTTGATCTTTGGTGGATCACACCCCTTGATCATAGACTTCCAAGCCTTTCCATCCATAGACTTGATAAACGCTACCATGTGAACTTTCCAATAATCATAATTGGAACCATCAAGTATTGGTGGTCTATTTAGAATTCCTCCTTCTTAATCCATCATACCAGAAAGTAGCGTCCCTGAATCTCACCCAGATACAGAGCAGGATGCTTGCTCTGATACCAATTGAAATTCTGGTTAAGCAGCTCACAAAGATGTCAGACAGGATGTCATGACACTTGATCTCTGCTTCTCACACGGATCTAAGAAAGAACAAATGAAAAAGTGCAGAAAGTAAATAACACTAGAAATTGTTAACCCAGTTCGGTGAACAACAACACCTACATCTGGGGGCTACCAAGCCAGGAATGAAATCACTAAGTAGAATTGTTCTAAGCTAACCTCAAACGTTTATAGCTTATCACCTAGAAACTACTCTTCCTAGATTTCTACCTAAGACTCTCCTAGGTATGAGACCCTTCTCAATTCCCTTTCAATCACAGCAGTGACTGAAAATATTACAACTCAATAAGAACGTCCTTCTCAAGTATTCATACAATACACGAGAGGCTCACAAGTACAAACCCTAGTACTTCTAAAACAGCTGCAAAAAGAACAGAAAACTAGGTTAACTCTAACCTATTTATATTGTAAACACAGCTGAACTTGGGCTTCTAAACCGCAACAGAAATCTTCCTCAGAATTAGCGACCTAATTCTTTATTCAATCCCAAGTTACCAAAAATGTCTCCTTCACAAGGAAACCGCAAATCCATTTAGAATCAGAATCACTGATTCCACAATCTCAGATGCCACCTGGAATCCTAGTCATATTCCAATCACACCTGCTAACAAAAACAGTTAGTTCAAAACTAAAACAAACAAAGATGTTGAATCCTCCTGATAGGACATCTTGTCAAACAACTCAACATGCAGTTAGTCTAACATGTTAGGACATCTTGTCCAACATCTTTCTGCTAAGTTAGTTTTACCAATATTAATGCCAACCTCAAAAGCAGGGACTCAACAATCTCCCCTTTTGGCAGATTTTGGCTAAAACTAACTTCCATTCACCTGCAGCAACATATCAGGGAGAGACCACTATCAGAGCAGTAGCGGAATCAATAACAAAACATGTCTCACCCTCAAACAGTTCAGATCTACTCCCCCTCAGTAGTTAGTAAATCATCAGAAGTCAGCAGTGGTTAGTGATGTTAATTCTCCCCCTTTTTAGCCACAATATGACAAAGGGAGAAGGACTAACCCAATAACCAATAAACTAGCTCAAAATTAAATTTTACACACCCAGAAAAGAAACACAATATCTTGGGGATTTAGCCCTTACAAAACCAGAAAGAAACAACAAAACAAAAAAAAGAGAGAAGATTGAAAAATCCTCTCGCTATGGTGAGAATACATATTCAGAGAGCAGAATATTATTCCCACCCCAACCTTCTAAAAGTTATGCCTCATCAGAAAGGTAAACTCCAAGCTTGCCTCTCAACGTCTCAAATTGATTTGCATCCAGAGCTTTAGTGAAGATGTCAGCTAATTGATTTTCTGTGGCCACATGTTCCAGAGTGATAACTTTCTCTTCTACGAGATCTCGAATGAAGTGATACCTGATGTCAATGTGTTTAGTTCGGATGTGCTGAATGGGATTCTTAGAAATATTTATAGCACTTAAGTTGTCACAGAAGAGTGTCATAACATCTTGTGGGACATTGTATTCCGTCAGCATTTGTTTCATCCACATCATTTGAGAACAGCTACTCCCCGCAACAATGTACTCAGCTTCAGCTATGGACAGAGAAACACAGTTTTGCTTTTTGCTATACCAGGAAATTAGATTGTTTCCTAAGAAGAAACACAGCTGGACTTGGGCTTCTAAACCGCAGTAGAAATCTTCCTCAGAATTAGCGACCTAATTCTTTCTTCAATCCCAAGTTACCAAAAATGTCTCCTTCACAAGGAAACCGCAAATCCATTTAGAATCAGAATCACTGATTCCACAATCTCAGATGCCACCTGGAATCCTAGTCATATTCCAATCACACCTGCTAACAAAAACAATTAGTTCAAAACTAAAACAGACAAAGATGTCGAATCCTCCTGACAGGACATCTTGTCAAACAACTCAACCTGCAGTTAGTCTAACATGTTAGGACATCTTGTCCAACATCTTTCTGCTAAGTTAGTTTTACCAAAATGAATGCCAACCTGAAAAGCAGGGACTCAACACTCTAATTTAGGTATAAGAATGATATGGACTTTTGGTTGATTTATTCTTTTGGATTTAAGCTTGCTAGCCATTTTGAGTGCACTCCTTGTTGCTAACTATATACCCTTTTACTTGTATTTTCTTTTCTTAACTTGGTTCTAATTAATTGATTTGAAAATAATTTTATTTGTTTTTATAAATGGTTCTATTTATATAGTTTATAGAATTAGTTATGTGGTTAATTAGAATTTAATTAGTTTATGTAAATATTTTGTCTCATATTTATTCATTTAATTGGGTTTAAATATGTAAATATGCAATTTTTCTGAACAAAATTCACACCCATTGTAGATAAAATTATTTAGCTCATAATTTGTAAATTAGAATTCATACTCCGTGTATATAGTCAAATCCACAAACTTGTACATAAATCGCTAATTACAAAAATAAAAAAATAAAATCTTTTTCTTAATAAAAAAATACAAAAAATACTTTAATTATATCTCTAACGGTTTTCTCAATCCCTTAAAAACACTTCACAAATCACAAATATTTTTGCTACTTGGCTTTTCAGTTTAAAATTTTTCAAAAAGGACATGCTACCTAGCACCGTCCATAAAAAACACACAACAAACAAAAACGTTTTCAACAAGAACTACAAAGTTCTGATTCACTATGAGATACGTAGGCACTGAGTTGCGAAATTCAGATGAACTCAATAATAAAAATCTCTTCTTTTCCCTCAAGTATTTATCCATTTTCCTTTAGCAAGCTTAAGATATCAAACACCTTTTATGCCTAGATAACTTGACGGTCCCCATCGAGTACAATGAATGTAGGGGCTGCTAGTACCTTCTCCTTACATAACCGACTTCCGAACCCAACATGGTTGCGATGACCATACCCTATCCTTTTACCTGCGAGTTTTCTCGATATTTTCCATTTCCCTTCTTAGGAATAAATAAAGTTCAGTGGCGACTCTCATAAGTTCATCTGTGATCGTACAAACCCTAGTTTTATGCATCGCGAAGATCGTATTTTTTGAGGTATAACAGTACGTATATACATCAATCATTTATCTGATCACGACGTTTTATATGAATCAATCATTTATCTGATATGGATGTTATCCCTGTTTACTTGTTTACACATTGATTTGAACCGCTATAGACATATACTCTTCAGATCTGGATCTAGGATGAATACCTGTTAGGTTCTAAACTCTAGACATAAATTTAGATTTAACATTCGCGTGAGTATCAGTTCTTAATGCCCTATATTGTGAGTTGCGTGAGACATCACCAATGAGACAATACGGTTGTTCTCTCGACTTTGAGTTAGACATAACCTCGGTTGTGGGTGATACACGAGGGTATTAGACGAATGCTTGATTTGTTTTAACTGGTCAGAAGAATGCATGTGTTATCGATTGATGAAGTTCAAATCCCAACAAGACTCCATTTAGTTTAAGTTTTTACTTTATATTTTCCGTCTTTATATTTTCAGCTTTTATCTATTGTACCTTGAATCTTTCAACCAAAATTTTCACAACAAGCTTAGAAATGTAGAGACCGTTGAACGACGTTCTTTCCCTCGCACCGATCCCTGTGGAGACGAAAAAATCGGGTACTAAATTTTTTTTTGCTTAACGCTTTACCGCGTGAACATGAACCTCAAAAATTGACAAATGAGCTTCGCTTTCGCCCAAGCACTTTAAAAGTAGTCCTTCAGGAGTCTTTTTCAACAACTCATTGCCCATTATGACGTAACTTAGAGCTATGTACTTAATCTTTCTATTTGTCGACCATGTTGGATTCTGCAGATAATCTACTATGGGTTTTCGCCAATCCCTTTCTGACATCGAGTCAATGATTATAACTTCAAAGTTTAATGCTTCATCGACTTCCAAAACTTCCAAACTTTGTAAACCTTCGTACTCTTCTGCCCCCTGAAGTTTTAACATTGACGAGGCAACGTGAGCTTCATTTTTTGAGATTAGTTTTTCCTTAACTTCAACCAAATCCTCCAGTTTTTCCTTGGAGATCATATATCCTGAAGCTATCTGAGCCAAGTCGTTAGCCTCTTGATTCTCTAGACAAGGAATATGGTCGATCAAGACATAGTCAAATTGTCTCAACATTCAGTTTGCTTGTATGAAATACAACATTAAATTTTATTTTATGCACTTGTACTCCTTTGTTAACTGGCGAACTTCTGAATATCCTTTTATTTCTATTTCCCTTTCCCCTAAGTCCAGTAGAATCTAGAAGCCTATTATTAAAGCCTCATATTCGACCTCATTGTTGGAGCAATGCCCCCATGATCTTGTATCTGAACTTGGTGGAAATACTCTCTGGTGACAGTATCAAGACACCTACTCCCCAACCATCTTTATGTCTGGATCCATCGAAATACAACTTCCAACGTCCCGTCCCGACACAGGCTTCTTTTGTGTTGATCACGTAGTGATTGACAATAAAGTCTGCGACAATATGCCCTTTTACTGATTTTAAAGGGCGATAAGTCAAGGAATATTCTGTGATCCCTAAAGCCCATTTTCCTATTCGACTATGAAAAATAGGATTTGAAAGCATATGCTTAATAACATCAAAATGCAAATAAACATAAACTTCAACTGGCTTTATATAATGTTTTAACTTTGTACAAGAGAAATACAGGCATAAACATAACTTTTCAATGTTATACCTAGTTTCTGCATCTCTAAGGATTCGACTGAGGTGATATATGGCTCTTTCTACGCCATTATCATCCTCTTGTGCTAACATGTTGCCTATTGTCGAATCCAATGTAGCTATGTATAGTTTCACGCTCCTATTTCTAATTGGAGGTAACAATATTGGAGGCTTCATCAAATACTGCTTTATAGCGTCGAAGACCTCCTGTTGTTCAACTCCCCAAACGAAATCACTATCCTTCTTGAGTCAAAAAAGTGACGAAAATGATAACACTTTTCCACTTAAGTTTGAAATAAATCTTCTCAAGAAGTTGACTTTTCTCAACAAAGACTAGAGTTGCTTCTTTGTGGAAGGAGGCTTGAGATCGACAATTGCTTTTGCTTTGTTTGCATTGATATCTATGCCATTTTTGTGAACTACAAACCCCAAGAAGTCCCCTGCATCAATACAGAAAGCACATTTCAAAGGATTCATTTTCAAACCATGTTTCCTCATCCTTTGAAAGGATTGTCGAAGATGGTCTAAGTGACCATCATCTAAAGAAGATTTTATAATAATGTCGTTTATATAGACCCATATAAAGGTCTCAATAAAATCATGGAACATTGAGTTCATGGCACGCTGGTAATTCGCCCCAGCGTTTTTCAAACCGAATGGCTTTACTACCCACTTGTAGGTGCCTAATGCACCTGGGCATCGAAATGCCGTTTTAGGTACATCCTCTTCAGCTATAAATATCTAATTGTATCTGGAGTACCCATCTAACATACTTAAGTACTCATGACCTGCGGCTGAGTCGACCAACATCTCTGCCACATGCATGGGGTATTCATCCTTAGGCCGTACTATTCAAATCTCTAAAATCTATGCAAACCCTAAGGATACCATTTTTCTTAATTACTGGGACTATGTTTGCTAACCAGTCGACATACCTGGCTGTTCTTATGAACTTGCTTTTGAGCAGCCTTTCGATCTCTTCTTTGATTTTTGACATCACCTCTGGCGCAAACCTCTTTGGTAACTGCTTCACTGGTTTTCTCCCAGGCTTTATTGGCAGTTCAGTTCTACCATACTTCGACTAGGGTCTGGCATCTCATTGTAATCCTATGCGAAGCAATCTTTATATTCTTTCAACAACTCAACCAATTTCTGCTTCAACTTTGGATCAATCTTCATGCTGATGCACGTTGGTCGTTTTTCTGCTGTTTTGCCCAGATCTATTTCCTCAAGAGGATTTTGGGCCTGCATTTTAATACTTGTTCTTAGCGGGTATTTTTTAAACCCCAAAGGCTCGCTATCGTAGATGCAGTTGAGCCTTCGAATTTCCGAAGCTGTTGTCTGGCCCATAGGGCCTTCTCCATGACTTTCAGGAATTTCAACAGTGGCTTCGCAAGCCATGTTTTGAGACAACTCAGCCTCTAGGGATGAATTTATTCTGTTCTCATCCATATAGGCCGAGATCTGAGCCGACGCTTGTGACTCTACAGACATTTTAGTCTACAAGCATCCACCTAGTGGGGGTGGACTTCCCTCCTCAACAGGGGCAGTGTCCACTTACTCTTTATCCCAAATGAACCCATAGTTATGGTGCAGGTTTAGAGCGTAGGTCGAATCTCCTTCAGAGGTATAAACCTCCTCTGCAGCATAGCATGGCGAAATTTTTGCCAGGTTCCTGTCGAAGTCCTTCTTACCAACCTTTCCTATATCAGCCTTGTAGTAACTCTGGTCTGGCGACCATTTGGTGGAGGGTTGATGGCACAACCCCAATTCCATGTATCCATTCATGACCCAAGATTAAATTTTAATCTCCATTGAATCTAATAACCATGAACAAGGTTGGCCTGGAGGTTGATCCTACAGATAGATCGACTTGGATCACCCCTATGTTGTTGGTTTTACCTTCGTAGTTAGATAATACCATGTTGTGGGGTCTCAAATCATCATCATCCTTCCCTAACTTCTTAAACACGGAGTGTGGCATTATATTAACTACTGCACCACCATCTACGAACACCTTATTGATAGCCTTAGCATCCATATTTTCCTTGATAAAGAGTAGTTTTAAATGGTACATCATACCAGGGTCTGGCCTTTCAAACACCGTCTGTTGCTCTTTGACTACTCTATTGTTCATAACATAGTAGCAGAGAGGCTTCTGATTGATAGCCTTGTCTGGGGTAAAGTCTTCCTTAACCTCTGAGACCTCTGACAATTGGTCGTACTCGATTGGAAGCACTGATACAATACCGCAGTTAATCTGGAGGTCTCCCTCCGACTCTTTGCTAAAATTGTCTTCAACTATCTCATCGTCCGAACCAGGGGTATACTCAGGCTATTTATGCCTTGGTCGAGGCGCATGAATGGGTACATATGCGTCTTAATTCTCAAGAGAGTACTCAGCATCATCATGATAAGGGTCTTCCTCACCTGGTTGAGGGGTGTAGTCTACAGCCTCGTCCTTTGAATGAGGAGAGTACTCATGCGTCTTTTCCCTCATCTTCAGTCCTCTTTTGACAAGGGATTTGTTCACCACTTTTGGGACAGACTGTGGTTTTACACCTTTGTTAATCTTCTTAGAATAGGGGTTCTAGTTTGTCTTCTCCACAACCACCTCATTCTTTTCTGCTGGCGCACCATGCTCATTAATTTGAGCCTCCCTTTCACCTTTCTTCCTTCTTTGAAAGCGCCTTCATTGAGTGGCGTCATGGGATTTTTTCCTTTTAGGTCGGAGGCACATGAGTTCTTTTGTTTGCCTCCTTCTCGGTCTTGTCCTTTGGCATCCTAGGTTTTGGGTCGACCTCTTTCCACTTTGGGTTACTTGCCCCCTTGTGGTTAGTAGGTTTCACCCATTTGTCTTTTGGCGCACCTGCAGGTTGCTTGAAGGTCTTTTACCAAAGCTGCTGGAACTGCCTCCTGTAGTCTTCATTTAGAAGGGACCAACCCCCACTGTTAGGAGCGAACATTATCGTTCGACCTCCACCACGTCCACGATCAGGATTGGTCCTTTGGGATCTTTCTACCTTCTTCGCAGCCTCTTCGTCAAAGACCAGGCTACAGCACGGGCACAACATTGTTTTGGAGTCGTTCAGCTTAAAACGCTCCAGGAAGTCGATTAGCCCCTCTTCATCCTGGGGGTAAACTTCTTGGAAATCAAAGTCATCAACATCAAGGAACCGTTATTCCATATCGACTTCCATGTTGGAGCCATCAGTAGCGTATACCATCAAAATTTCAAGAGGCTTAGCATAATATGCTTCCACCATTTGCATGGGGTTGACATCCACTTTCATTGTTGATTTTGACTTCTCGCCAAATTGGAGTCTTCCTTCGTTCAAAGCTTTCTAAACCAAGTCCCTGAAAAGAAAACATTGAGAAGTCTTATGACCCAAGAAGTTATGATATTTGTAAAAACCTCTTTTCTTCCTCTATTCTAGAGGAGAAATTTTTAAACCAAGAGGCACTAGTATTTAGCCATCCTTAACTAACAGATCAAATATTTTGTCACATTTCGTGATATCGAAGGTATAAGTTCTAGTGGTGAACTTTTTATTCTTGTTAGTTTCAACAGGGTTTTTCCCATTGGATGGTTTTAAAAGTTTACAAGTGTATGGGGGTATTGGCTTTAATTCAGCCACATTGACTTCGCTTTCATCTAGACTATCCTCGCCTACGTCAGAGACATACTCGTCTGTGTCTATGTAGGAGACTTTCTCCTTCTTATGATACCTATTGGTTCTGGCTTTCTCAGCTTTTAGGCATTCGAATTGACGAACCCTGTCCGTAAGCTGCGCCATATCCCTTAAATACTGGGTATCCAATTTCCTTCTAATCGAATAGTCTAGGTGACCAGCGACCATTTCTACTAACTCATGCGCTGGTACTTGTGTAAAGCACCCAGCTTTGAGAAGTCTAAACCTATTCAAATAGTCCTCTATTGACTCAGGGACCTTTCGCCTAACGCTTGCTAATTCTTTCAAGCTAATCTTCGACTGCCCCATATAAAATTGTTCATGGAATAGCCTTTCTAATTGGCTCCACGTTTGTACAGACTGGGGAGGAAGGGTCGTAAACCATGTAAAGGAATTTTTGGTTAAAGAACTTGGTAAGTATTTTAATTTAAGTTCTCGTTATTAGTTAAGTCGCCAGCCTCTGTTGTCGACTCACTGGTGTCTCCAGCGAACTTAGAGAGTTTTGGGATCTTCAATCCCCTGGGGACCTCCGACTGTCGAATATATTCAGGTAGTGGGGAAATGAAATTCGGTCGATTAAGTCCCACATTTAATCCATTATGGGCCAAGATCTTCTCGATCACGTTCGTTATATTGTTTTGCCCTGCAACATTATTTTGCTGGACATGCCTATGTACCTAATCAGCATTTTGATTCGTCAAAACTTTCAGGGGAGTGGGGTCATTTTACACTATCTGCTCCCTATTTAAAGGAGGATTCTGTTGCAACCCTTGGTTTTGAGCCAATGTGGCCATTGCTGTTGTATTCTCAGGGGTTACGACCGTTCCTACTTTTGATATCTGCGGAGTTGGTCGAATTGGTACTGGAGGTGTGCCAAAGAAATCAGCAATATGCCTCATCTGGCTTTCCAACACTTCATAAGTTTGGTTTATGTTAGCAATTAATGGATTGAAGATGGTCCCCATTTGTTGGGTGAGAATGTTTACCATTTCCAGGTTACTCTCGTCCATCTGTTGCCTCATAGCCATCATAGAACTAGTGTTTAGTGATGACAAATTTTGAGGGATATAATTTATCCCTGTCGGTCGTGCCATATTATTGATAATCGACATTGACGCGTTGTAAGGGTTATGTAATGGCGCCGCGGTCATTACATTGTCACTAAAAGTTAGCATATTTGGTTGCAAACTTGCCATCATGGATGTTGGTATTCCATAGGGGCAATCTCTGCCAGGGGGTGGCATTGAGAATCCAAATAAAGGTCTCGCCATCACAGGATTGTTAAGGGAATTTCCTAGATGTGGAGAGGGTGTATTCCTCTGGGCGACATTGTTGCGACTGGTGCCGCTGATGCCGATGGAGCCGTCGTCCTAACTGGCGTAGAAAGAACTGGCTCTTCATTGGCCGATATAGTCGGTTGTTGCACCATGTCTTGTGGGTTATTCTGGGAACTACTGTTGTCTGGAGGAGGACGCGACATACTAAATAATGCTTTACCACTCCTTAAACGCATGCAAAAAATGCCCAAAAAAATTTCCCAAGAGTTTAACCTAATTCTTCTAAAGTAAGAAAAATAAGGGATGATATAAATAAAACACACTTAGCACAGGTCCCATTGGGCGTGCCAATTTGTTTATCCTGAAAAATGGTAAACAAGCGCTGGTCTCCAAATGTATGGTTTACTAGCAGGATCAACAAGTGAATCCTTGGGATGAAGTGCTTAAGGGTTTATTTATTGTTATTTCCTTTATGTTCTTAGGATTAGGGACTTCGACTGTGTCGAAGGGGTGTATAAGGATAGTGTGATAATGAATTTCTAGACTTCTTGCAGAAAGAGTAAAGTAAAAAAAATAAAAGACACTGAAAGGTGTTAAAGGAAAGAATAAAGGCTGGCTAAAGAAGAAAATGATGAAGACGATGTAAACTAAATAAATTAAGAAACTTTGCATTGAATAGTAAACATGATGTTTCATTTGTGCATACATTCCCTCAAACATTCACTCGTTTCTCTTACACTGGTACTTTGGGTTTCTTTGTGAGATTTTTTGTAATACAAATGAACACCCTGATCCAATAAAATGAACCACTATATATAGAAATCTAAAATAATTACTCTAATGTTCTTCTCCCGTTGGTTCGCCACGTGCACTTCTGCATGTAGTGTGTTTTCCAATTTCCTGCATGTGTCCCTCTGAGTTAAGAACCAAAACAATTACTAATATTTGAACATGAAAAAATCGCGCCCAAACAACTGCTTCTTCGACCAGCTTCATTTCACAGCTGCCTGCCTAGTCGAAGCCGACGCTGTCAAACCACTCACTCCAACAACTAAAAATTTATCTAAATCCCCAAAGCGCAGTTGAACTGCTGCTCTTTTAAGACTTTTCCTTGTTTGTTGGGTTTTTCTTATTAGTCAAAAATCCCACCTAACAATAATCCAAATGTATCACACCTAGCAGCGACGAAGAGGATACTAAGGTATCTAAAAGGAACTCTCAACTATGGAATTTTGTTTTCTGCAGTTGATGAAGGAAAAGAATGCAAACTGGTGGGTTACACCGACTCAAGTTGGTGTAGTGATGTGGAGGATAGAAAATCCACAACTGGCTTTGTGTTTATGCTAGATGGTGCACCAGTTACTTGGAAGTCAAGAAAAGAATTAGTAGTGGAATTGTTGTCATGTGAAGCAGATTACATAGCTGTTTCTCTCTGTGCATGTCAAGCAACGTGGATGGTCAATTTGGTCAAAGAAATTACAACAAAGAATCATGGATCAATGACCATGAAGATCGATATCATGTTCGCTATCAATCTGGCGAAGAATATGATAGCACATGGAAGAAGCAAACACATTGAAATGATATTCCATTATTTTCGAGAGCAAGTGGCAAATAGGAAGCTGATAGCACATGGAACCCTTCATAACAGAGAATCAGATTGTAGACATCATGACGAAAGGTGTACAAATTAAAGTGTTCAAAAGACTAAGAACAATGATGAATGTAGACAGCTTAGACACAATGAATTATATGGTGTTAATAATTCATTGTGTCAAAGCATCATTTCAACAGAGTTTGTTGTTGCTGAAATGCTCTGCGTAGAAATTGTATAATTGTCAAAATGTAGAAGACATGTGTTTTCGACAACATTCAAGATTTAGCTTTATTTGTTTGTTTTGGCCGAGTTAATTATGTTAGTTGGAGATTACTTAGTATGCAAGCAACATGAGCCTATAAATAGGTGTCGTACCTCAAAAAATGAGAACGACCTCGTGAAGCACAATCGCATGCGTGCGGGATGGACTTAACAGAGTCGCCACCGATCTTAATTTATTCCCATGGAGGGAAAGGGAAAATATCGAATAAAACCCCTAAAAGAAAGGATAATATATGGTCATTTCAAGCAATGTTTGAGTTCGGGAGTCGGTTACGTAAGAGGAAGGTATTAACAACTCTCACGTCCGTTGTACTCAACGGGAACCATTTAGTTAGGGTTGAACAAATGTTAGCTTAAAGTTAATTTATAATGTTCTAGTTATTGAGAGAGAGAAATGTTTTTAGATTTTTATTAAAGAGAGAGACCTAAGGGGTTTTTATTATTATGGTGTTCGCCAAGACTTCGCAGTCTTGTGCCTACGTATTCTTACGAGGATGGAATCAGGGCAATCATAGTTCGGGTGAACTTTGTTGGTTAAGTTTAGTGAAAGCTAAATTATATTAATCAACATAAGAACTCTGCTTTACCCAAAACAAAACGATGAGTGGAAATTTTCACCATATTGAATGGATTTACAAATATCATTCATGCCACTTATCTTAACTCAATGGTTGTAGGCAAAACATTTCCCTAGTGTTTATTAAAACAACATCTTTCATTTGAAAAGAGTCTTTGATCGTATTAGATGTCTTGAAGTTTTGTTAAAGAAAATACATTTGATGACAATCAAGGTTTGCTCATAATTAAGTAGATGTTTTGGTCTCTTGATCATAATCAAGGTTTGTCCATAGAAATGAAGATTTGAGTATAGTTTGGATATTTGATAGTGATCAAATGTTCAAGAGTTTATGCTAGAGTGTTAAACTCCAACAGTCTCTTTCATTCAACAGTGTTTAAGGAAGTTGTTTATGGACCATGAAAATTGATAGTGATCAATAGTTCAAAGAGTCGTGCTAGAGTGCTAGACTCTAACACCTATTGGTCCAATATTATTTGTTAGGTGTTTTAAAGATGAAAGAAGGAAAAATTGGCTACCTCAATGTGCAAGACTTGAGACCAATCTTTCAAGGGTTTTGCTAGAATGCTAGATTCCAACAATCCTATTCTTTCAAGTTTATTTTAAAATAGTATTTATGTATCTTGAAGTATTTTAGTTATCCTTGAAGAAGGAAGAAGTCTTGAAATGGCTCTTGACAAAGGTCCAAAGTTGATGAAGGGCCAAGGATTTGTTTATGAGATGCTCAAATTGGTAGGGTTAAGTTTAGATTGAGTTGTTTGATGTTTGAGATATAGATTAGGATTTGAAGAAATTTTCATAATCTTGATGAAGTTTAGGGTTTTATGAAAGGTTGGCAATCTTGATGAAGATTAAGGTTGATGGAAAGTGGAATCTTGATGAAGATTAAGGTTTGATGGAAGTTGGAATCTTGATGAAGATTAGGGTTTGATGAGAGGTTGGAATCTTGATGAAGATTAAGGTTTAATGAGGGGTTGATAATCTTGATGAAGATTAGGGTTTATGAGAGATAGGTTATGACAATACCACTTTCTCACACATGATTTATAAATCAAAGAAGTTTTAACTTCTTTCCTAAGGTTAGGTTAGGGTGGAGTGACTTGATCAAGTCACGGGGGGTGTTTATGGCAAGGACCAAATTAAGGTAAGAGGAGTTTACAAGCTATATAGATGAGACATCCTCTAAGGGTGACTTGACAAAGTCACAAAGGAGAGGTATGATAATAATCAACCAAAGTGAACAAAAGTTCACAAGTTATATAGATGAAAACAACATCTAAGGATGACTTGACAAAGTCATGGGGAACAATCATGTTAACCATAACAGAGATACACACATACATTCATAAGGATGAGACATCATCAAGTTAAAGGCATATTAACAATCATGGTTCAAAACTTCACATTAATGGTATGTATTAGGTTAATGTTTATCACAAAGATTCACCTTACAAAGTTGATCTAAACATAACAAAGAAATCAAATATGTCTCTTAAACAAATTAGGGCAACAAAGCATTTAACCTTCATATATGTCATTCATCAATTTAAAATTTCAACTTAAACCTAAAGTGATCAACCATTTTCAAATTCATATCATACCTGGATTGAACAACATCATAATTTAATCAAAGAATCTTAATCAATCATTTAGTCAAAAACATTTACAAGTTATGAACCAAATAAAATTATTTACAAATAATTGTATGATTAAACTAAGTGTATTAATTAAATAGTTAAGGAATAAATGAAGAAAATAAAAATCAATCAAAATATGAAAATAATGATGAACAAATGTAAAATATAAATAAAAAATATTTTGAATAAAAAGTGAAAGTTTTATGGTTTTTAATAATAATAATAAAATAAGCAAATAATATAATTTTTGAATATTTTAAAGTTAATTAATAAAATAAATATATAAAGGAATAAAATAAAATTGTATTTGGGTTTCTTTTTATGGGAAATAACAATATGAAAATAATTGTATTTGGCTATTATTAAAAAATAAAAAGGAATAAATAAATTAAAATGAAAAGAAAAAATAAAAAGAAAAAGAAAATGAGAGGAAAAGAAATAAAGGGGGGGGGGGGGGGGGGGGGGGGGGGGGAGGTTGGAATTGAACCCAGGTCCCTTCAGTCAACACACAACACCACAACCAACTAAGCCAAGGCGCGCGCCTTGTGAAGTAGTTACCAACAAAACATAATATATTATGTTTTCTTTTTAAATATGAAAAATGGTGCCAACTTCATTTTCTTCCCCACTACCATCACCATTAACACACTTCTTCAAAAATGTGATTTTCTCAATTCTTAACCAAATTGAACAAACTAAGATGCTAAATCACTCAGAATTTCATGAGGAACATGACTATAATGTTCAAATTCATTTATATTAAGTGTAGATAAATAAATTAATCACGAACCAGAAAAAACCTAATTCTTCAAAGTTAAATTAAATTCCATATGTGCACAATTAACGAACAAAACTTTAGGGTTATCACTCATTACATCATGCCAAACAAGGTGGTAACAAGAATGAATGCAAATGATGTAATAAAGATGGAGTTCTAGAAACACCAACTTACCTCAATGGAGTGAAATCGTGATTCTTGTTAGAGTACTTCCAGATGCAATGTGATGATCCCTACAGCTTCCTTGACCTCCAAGGAATGTGTTGCAATGCTTAGCTTGCTTGGAAACCCTCTAGAACTCTCTATCCAAATCAAGTTGCAGAGTGAACAAGGTGAGATAGTGACATGGTGATTCTATTGTTACAGAAGTGTTCTAAGGGTTTGGAACACTTATATGAAGTTTATGTGAGGTGTTTGTGGTGTTGAAATGGAGTTTGGTTGGAGGAAAAGGAAGATCACAAGTTTTGGTTTCTTGACAACTTTGAAACTTTGAGATTTTGGCTCAATGGTGATTCTGAGTTTCTAGAGGTTTTACTGTGTGTTTTATGATGAAACATGGCCTCTATTTATAGTGTTAGTGATTTGAATCAAGAGCATTGGATAATAGCTTGGCATGATGAACTTTGGAGGAAATCCAAAAAAGTGGACAAGAAGGTACAAAAGTAGATTTGCTTTTGGAAGGCTCCTAGTTGACTTTGAAAATGGGATATGCATTGTGTACCGACTCCATCTGATGTTAGGATATGTTCTTGCCTTTGCCAACAAGTCAACATGATTAAAGTGCTTAATCATGTATTAGCCAAAATCAAGCCATCTTAGCATGTTAGACCAAAGCTTTATACTATGAAAGAAGATCAATCCTTGCTGAATTTGCCACCCACTTGGAGATTTCATGACAATGAACAAGTTTCAAGTTGATATCATGATGAAAAGAAGCTTATAAAGTGGCCTAAAGATGTCTCCAAATCGTGCACAACCAGTTTGATGCAATTCTGTCTTGGAAAATCAGCATTGACAAGGCCTTTTCCCAATTTTGTAACTTCATGCTCAAGCAAAAGAAATGCACACTCTTGGTGCCATTAGAAAGGAGACATCATATACTATAACTTTGATGTTGATCACTTGAATAAAATCAATTTGGATCATTGAGATAACTAGTTATCAAAATTAGATTTTTCAACTGTTTGACACTTAGAAAAAATTCTAAGTACTTGACAATTTTTACAACTAAACAATCTCGACTTTGATCCTTCAACTTCCAATACTTGTGAGCTTTTGATCCAATTCTTCCACAATGTTAAAGTATGTAATGTCATATTCAAGTGCATACCTTGGGCATGAAAATTGGTTACTTGAATTGATCACAAAGTGGTCCTAAAGTCATGCACTTGTTAGGACGTTGGATTTTCAGCAAATTGAAAAATCCTAACTTTGAACATTAATAACTTCCACTCCAACAAAGCTTTAGGCTTTCAATTTTCATCAATTTGAAGTATCAAATTCCATATTTAAGAAGAGTCCTCTAGTTTTTTCAATGGATGCTTGAGGAAGAAGTTATGATCTTGGAAGGTTGGTCACTTGATCATGTATTTTCATAACTTAGAAAAAATCCAATACCCTAATTTCAAAACTTTGAATCTTTTTATTGATTTTATTGATTAATCATGATCCAATTCACTTGCCTTTCATATTTTCATGACTATTTACTTGACGAAATCATGTTTGACCTAAAAAGTTAAAAGTCAAACTTTTACTTTGATCAGGTTGACTTTATATCAGATGAATCCAAATCTTGTACTTGCCCATGAATCAAACATCTTGAGCCATTTAGATCATGTGAAGGTACTTCAAAGATGTATTTAAGGATCTTGAATCATGTTCCTAAGATTGGGACCATGCCTTGGTCAAAAGCTCAATATCATGTTGACTTTAACCAAAACCCTAATTAGGTGCACTTGGGGAATTGAGGCTTGATGATCTTGATTTGATGCTACCTCAAACATGATTGTTGATGGAGGAGAAACTTGATCCATGGTTGGAGTAGTTGAGATGTTGATGAACACCATAAGCCTTGATTGATCAACCACATGGTCTTCTTGATGCCATGCAAATGATGCAACTAATGATGATGGAATCTTGGGGGTAAAATTTGGGGTATGAAAATAGGGAGATACCTTATCATTGTAATAATGTAGTTACATAAAGAAAAGATTAAATAAAATTCATTTTGAAGTCAAAGATAACTCGGCAGAAATATTCTCTTTCTTTCCCTTTTCTCCAAAACCCTAATTTCCCTTTCTTCCCCAATTCATCTTTTCCTTTCTTCTTTCATTATCGATTGTGCAGGAGAATCATCTTACAACCAAGGTTAGTTGATTCACTTAAGTGAAGAGTGAAGAACAAGAAGCTAAATCAATTTGAAGAATTTATTCTTTTTCATCAAGATTGATTCAGAATTCTCCAAGTTTTGGGTGCAATTCCAACACTTTTGAGATGATACTGCAATATTCTAAAAGTCGTCTAAATTTATTAACTATATTTACAAGGATGAATGTCACACTCTCTATCATAATTTATTTTTTTGAATCTCTTTTGACTTATTACATAATTGTATATAATGAAGAATTTGGTTAAAAGAATATTCACTTCCTTTTCTTTTCTTTTTTTAAAATTAAAATTGTTTAATTATATATAAAATAAATATTGTTATTTTTTAGAACATTTTTTAAACTAAAACTCTCTACTTATTTTCATAAATTGTATTCTTGTTATATACTCAAATAAATAAATAAATAAATAAATAAAATACTTGAAATTTTATTATTTTGAGAATTTATTTTAAATAATTAAATAACTTTTATTTTGTATAATTGTAATCTCACATATTAAGGATATAATTATGCAATTCTTTCTATTTTAAATAAAATATAATCAGTCTTAATTTACATGATTGTAACTCACCTATCGTAGGTATAGTTGTACAAATTTTGTTTAATAAATTAATTAAATTCATTTTAATTATAATAAATATTATATTGATAATAGTTATACGCAATGTGTTATTATTAATATAGTTTATGTTCAATCTACCTGTGATTTAAAATTATGTAAATTATGGCTCGAGTAATCTATTGGAATTAGAATTTTTTTGACATATTATTTGTACATTGTTATTGTTGTGAAAAACGATACCTTGAAATAAAATATTAACAGTTTCTTTATGGGCAAAAAACATGCAAGGGTTAGGGTTAACAAGTAAAAACAGAGGGAAAAAAACTGAAACCCTATTAGGGTTCACAAAGGAAGAGAAAAGAGTAAGAAGAATAGAGAATTGGTTAAATCTGTTTTACTATTCACTTTCTCAATAGGGTTCAAAGATTACAAGTGAATACCAATAATTAACCTCTCTCAACCTAATAACGTTTTGTCACACCTTAGAAAGAGAGACTAGTATGCTATTTATAATAAACCTAACATACTAAACTAATGGACTTTTTAACAATTACCCATTACAAGCTAACTTAGGGTACAAGCTAACTTAAACAATTGGATCCATAACACAAGGCCTAATTCGATCTCCTACATACTAGAACACAATTCGACTACAGCATGTAGGTCTTCGACAACAACATGTGAGCGGACTTCGAAGGTATGCTAAAACTAGAGTTCGATCTAATATCTCACAAATCTCCACCTTAGATCTAACTCTATATCCTCAAGAAATAAACTAGCTTTCTTCATGCAGCTTTATCAACTGCATACAGTGGAAAAACTTGCAACTGGGCAACGTCTTGGTGATCATATCAACAGCATTATGATTTGTTGAAACCTTCAACACTTGGACTTCTCCACGCTAGATTACCCCTCTGACGAAATGCAGCCTCACATCAATGTGTTTTGTTTGCTCATGATAGGCTGAATTCTTCGACAGGTGTATTGCACTTTGACTATCACATTTAACAGTGATAACTGGACCTTAAAGTTTTAGCTCCTTTGCAAAACCTTCAAGCCACAATGCTTCCTTTACAGCTTCAGTTAGGGCGATATATTCCGCTTCAGTGGTTGATAAGGCAAGAACATTCTGAAGTGTTGCTTTCCAACTGATTGTTGTCCCAAACATAGTGAACACATATCCAGAAATAGATTTTCTAGAATCCATACAACCTGCATAATCAGAGTCGACATATCCTTCGATTGCTGCTTTACTATCTTCACCCAAGGCTCCACCATAAATTAGGACTCTATTCAGAGACCTATTTATGTACCTTAAAATCCACTTCAATGCTTGCCAGTGAGCCTTTCCAGGATTCGCCATGTACCTGCTTACAAGACTTAATGCATATGCTATGTCAGGTCTATTACAGACCATAACATACATCAAAGAACCCACTATATTAGCATATGGAATGCTATTCATATAAGCTCTTTCAACATCAGTATTGGGACACTGATCTATACTCATCTTGAATTAAAGGTTTGTCGAAGTCACAACAGGCTTTGAATTCGACATACCATACTTTTCGAGAATCTTCCGTAGGTATGCCTCTTGAGATAAGCATAATTTCGACTGCTTTCTATCTCTTCGGATGTTAAACCCAAGAATCCTGGACGCAGCTCCCAGATCCTTCATTTCGAACTCCTTATTAAGTTCAACCTTCACCCTCATTATATCTTCGACATTGTTGCTTGCTATTAGAATATCATCCACATAAAGCAACAAAATAACAAATGAATTACCAGGTCGAAATCTGAAGTAAACACAGTGGTCAAACTGACTTCTAATGAAACTTATGCGTGCCATGAACTTATCGAATCTCCTATTCCACTGTCGAGGAGATTGTTTCAGTCCATATAAAGATCTCTTCAGTTTTCACACATAATCTTCCTTCCCCTTTTCGACATACCCTTCAGGTTGCCTCATCAGGAGTGTTTCATCTAGATCACCATACAAGAACGCAATCTTCACATCCATTTGTTCCAGGTCAAGGTCGAACTGTGCCACCATGGAAAGCAACATTCTAATGGACCTGTACTTCACAAAAGGAGAGAAAACATCATTGAAGTCGACACCTTCTTTCTGAGTGAACCCCCTAGCGACCAATCTTGCCTTGTATCTCTTCGACGCCACTCCTTTGATTCATTCCTTAACTTTGAAAATCCATTTACAGCTGACTAACCTGGCTCCAGTAGGTTTCTTGATCATTTCCCATGTGTTGTTGTCATGAATAGATTTTATCTCATCATCCATGGCCTTCAGCCATTCAGTCTTCTTTCGACTCCTCATAACTTCCTTATAGTATTTAGGTTCTTCGTCGAGAACCTCACTTGCAGAGATTAAGACATAAGCTATAAGATCTGCATACCCAAGTCTCTGAGGTGGCTTGATGACACTCCTAGACCTGTCTCTTTCTAGTAGGTAGTCATTATCAGTCTCCTCATCTTCGACAGCATCTTCTGCTTCTTCTTCGACTTCATCTGGGGTACACAATTCAGCATCAACATGCTCCACCTTAGTAGGAATCTCTCCCTGTTCCAGCTCTTCGTCAGCATCATCAGTTTTCTTTAAAGCCATCTCAGCTTCATTGAAACTACATATCGACTGGTGATACACCTCCTGTGACCTAGCTCTAGGCACCATAGCCTATAAGCTTTGACTCTTTCAGGGTATCCCATGAACATGCATTTCAGAGCCCTAGGTTCGACCTTGTCTTGCCTAATATGAGCATAGGCTACACATCCAAATACTCTCAGTCTGTCGAGACTAGGTGGATGTCCCGACCAAACTTCTTCAGGTGTGTTCATTCCCAAGGTAGTCGAGGGACATCTATTTATCAGATAAGTTGCTGTCGAAACAGCCTCCTCCCAAAACACCTTCTTCAATCCAGCACTAACCAACATGCATCAAGCCCTTTCAAGGATTGTTCGATTGAATCTCTCAGCTAAGCCATTTTGTTGAGAAGTACCTGCTACAGTCTTATGCCTTGCAATCCCAGACTCAACACAGTAACTGTCGAACGCTTCATTGAAGAACTCAAGGCCATGTCGGTTCTCAACCTCTTAACCTTTCTGCCAATTTGAGTTTCGACCAGAACATTCCGACTTTTGAAATTCTCAAAAGTTTCATCCTTCGTCTTCTGAATGAATACCCATAACTTTCTGGAATAGTAATCAACGATGGATAGAAAATACCTTGCACCTGAGTGTGAAGGATTCTTTGCAGGCCCCCAAAAATCAGCATGAATGTAATCCAGGGATCCATGTGTTCTTTGCTTGCCTTTGTCAAACTTCGCCCTACAGGATTTACCAAATACGCAAGATTCACAAAATTCTAACTTTTCGACTTTGGCACCACCTAGGAGGTTCTGCTTCCCCAATTCGACCAGACCTCTTTCGCTGACATGGCCCAATCTCATGTGCCATAATTCTGTCTTCGACACAGGTTTCATGGATGCAATATTTGTCAAACCACTTATAACCTCAGCCTTAAGGGTATACAAGCCTTGTTTCTTCACGCCTCTCAAGACTTCCTTTGGCCCCTTCATGACTCTTAGGATACTTTTCTCTCCTTGGAAAACATATCCCTTCCTGTCGAATTCACCAAGAGAAATTAAGTTTCTCTTCAAATCAGGTACATACCTGACTTCACTCAATAACCTTATTGACTCATCATGGAGCTTGAATCTCACAAATCCAATACCTGCAATTTTGCAGGATTTGTTGTTTCCCAGCAGCACTGATCCACTATCTTGATCACATAGCTCCTCGAACAGTTCTCTGTTAGGAGTCATGTGCCAAGTGCAACCTGAATCCATAATCCACTTTTTTCTTGAGTTGTCGCTTGAAACTACAAGGACATCAGATTAGTCGAAGTCATCTTGAACAATGGATGCGTTGCCATTATCCCTTCCATACAAGAGTTTCTTTGAAGTGAGCATGTCTTCTGGGCAAAGCACACAACAACAACAGTGCTTGATCATCGCCATCGATCTTCACATCAATATTTTCAAGATCAAGAATCAGATTGTTGAACATATCCAACTGCTCAGCCAAAACTTTGTCTTCACTCATCTTGAATGAATACAAAGCTTGCTGCAGGTAGAGTTGATTCACCAGAGATTTGGTCATGTACAAACTTTCAAGTTTCAACCATAACCTCGATGTCGTAGTCTCCTTTGATACATGTCGAAGAACCTTATCACTAAGGCTCAACAATATTGCGTTGTGGGCTTTCTCTATCATGGCCGTCATTTCTTTTACCGTTAATGCAGCATCCATGGCTGCCTCTCCCTTCAACGCTTCCAAACAACCATGCTGAACCAGTAGGGCTTTTATCTTCAAGCGCCACAGACTAAAATCGTTCACTCCGGTGAACTTTTCAATCTCATACTTTGTTGAAGGCATCTTCTCCACGCTCACCGCATAAATTTGTTGTGAAAAATGATACCTTGAAACAAAATATTAACGGTTTTTTTATGAGCAAGAAACACGCAAGGGTTAGGGTTAACAAGGAAAAACAAAGAGAAAATAACTGAAACCCTATTAGGGTTCACAAAGGAAGAGAAAAGAGTAAGAAGAATAGAGAATTGGTTAAATCTGTTTTACTATTCACTTTCTCAATAGGGTTCAAAGATTACAAGTGAATACCAACAATTAACCTCTCTCAACCTAATAAGGTTTTGTCACACCTTAGGAAGAGAGACTAGTATGCTATTTATAATAAACCTAACATACTAAACTAATGGGTTTTTTAATAATTAATCATTACAAGCTAACTTAGGGTACAAGCTAACTTAAACAATTAAATCCATAACACAAGGCCCAATTTGATCTCCTACATACTAGAACACAATTCGACTACAGCATGGAGGTCTTCGACAACAGCATGTGAGCGAACTTCGACGACATGCTAAAACTAGAGTTCGATCCAATATCTCACAATTATATTTCTTTCGAGTATCCTATCAATATTAAAAAAAAATTAGTGACATAATATTTGTACATTGTTATATTTTTTTATTTAATATTGCTGAAACTATTATTTCAGAAATAACAAATTTATTTTAAAGACAAGTAATATTTTATGAAATTAAATAATTTATTTTTAATATTTTTTTATTAAAATAAATTTCAACACTCTTTGTATTATGTAAGTGATGGGCATATCCTATTGGTGTAACATTATTTGTCATGATCATTAAATGATAGAGAAAATAATTGAATATTTGTTTAAAATATTTTCTAAACTCTTGAATTAATAATTCAACTATTATTCTCTATCAAGTGGGAGAATTTACATGTCAATTTTATAAAATGAGAATCAAATATTATAGCAATGTTGTGTCACCTAGGATAATTAATGTAGTTTTTAAGAGGATTGGTTTTGCCATCCAAAAAGGGCCCGTGACGTAGCTTGTTGCCCGTTTGCCAACTATTTAAGTATAATCTTAATTACATATAAAAAATTGTCAACCGAATTTCATTTATTTAATATAATATTATTTTATAGGTACTTATATTGAGGATATTATAGTCTTATGTTATTGATGAAAATTTATGACTACTTGTGTTATATCCTCAATAATAATTAAATTAAAGTCACAAATTTTATGTTGCATATAACATAATATGTTTCTCAAATGCATGTAATTTAGCACTTGAGTTTTGAGTGAGTAATTAAGATATTGTATATAGTCCTATATTTAAAATTATAGGAATTTGATCTCACTCAAATATGGTAAACCTTTTATATGTCTGTCATACTCTTTTGTGTGAAATTATCTAAATAATGATATATTATACTTACATGCAAAATATGTGGTTGAGTTTGTAAAACTATAATGATGATATATTATACAACCACTTTTCTGTATAATTTTGCACTAAAAATAAAATTAGTACCATATTTTATAATCAGAGTATTCAATACTAGTGGGCTACGATAAATCTTTATCCTATTTATACATGTTCGATTAGTGGGGGTGCATGTGTACATACTCATGTAAATACAGAAATTCGTATTTTAGTATTTAGGTTGATATTGAAAAGACACAATAATTATTTAGCATGCAATAATAATGAGTTATTCTATCTTCAATATCCACACTCTCGAGGTCATAAATACAGAAACACAAGTATACTATCAATATTGCTATCAAGTATGATATTGTGTTATAAAAATACTTATGATTAAATATAATTATTCTCTTAATAGGCTACACCTATATGTAATTACTATTCTTAGGCGTATGTGGATATTCTATGACCTATAATTTAAAACTCATTAGTATAATCACTAACCATAAACTTATACACGTAAGTAAGTCTTTGATATTTTGTGTTAGTGCGAGTTTATCATTAGCATACTCATATGCTTGAATCATTCTTTATAACATATTTCTCTTAACTTAAATATGTTAATCTAAATTGATATTCTTTTATATAAAAAAATGAGTCTTTAACATTTTTCCCATCGGATATAATTTCTGCAACGTTGATGCATCTAATATTAAAACTAATATTTTAATAATTAATTTTAATATTAAAAATAATATTTTTAATAATTAATTATTGTCATCCAAGTGGAAGATTATTAGATTATTTATTTAATTAATCAAATGTGAATTGACATAATTAATTATTAATAAATTATATTATGGTCAATTGTTATTAAACACTAATTATAGATGAATCATTTGATTGAGTTTTGTGTCTGAATGGACCATGATAGATTCTACCATTCAGTTAAGCCTAATGCATTTCCCATTTAGTTATTCAAGCGTAATGCATTTCCCTCAGCCATTTAGTTATTTAAGCGTTATCCCATTAGACGAATAAAATACTCTAGAAACCATAGTTGTAAAAACCGGACCATCCGGTCCGACTGGGAACCGGACCACCAACCGACCTGGTTCACTTGACGGACCGTCCTTGTCATTGGGCCCGTGAAAACTGGTGTGGACCGCTAAAACTAGAAAACCGACGGGTTTTGTAAACCGGCGGTTGAAATGCATTTTTTTAAATTTTCCTCAAAACGACGTCGTTTTGAGTATTAAAAAAAATGAAAACGTATTGCATTAGGATAAGGAAAGAAGTTCAACTGCAGAACACAAAACATCCAAAATCTAAATCATATCGTTTCGCATCGCATGGTAAGGAAACAAATCATCCGCAACATCAAAATCGTTTTGTCCTCTTCGTTTCTCTCATCCGCATCGTTTCCGTTTCGATTTCCAGGTTCGTCATTTTTATTCTTTGTAATTGGGAAACTTGGTTTTGAAATTATTGTTGATGAAAAATGGAAAGTGTTACTATTAACGACTATAGATTTGGAATATATAATTTCTCCCTCAAAAATACCATTGATTCAACATGTCTTGAATAATATCAATAACAAAGGGACTTTAAATAGGTAGTATTTTGCACATGAACATGACAACATGTTCTATTTTGTTTGTTTGGTTGGTTCTACCATTTTTTGTAAAATCAAATGGATCACTATTTATACGATGAAGCCTCCATAGAGAAATTTGTACTGAAGAGTCAATTTCTATTAATCTGCGAAAGAACCACTGTTCCTAACTACATCTAGATTTAGTTCAACCTATCCATTATTTTTTAGGAATTTTTCTTGCATATTTCATGTGTTGTGTTTATGTCTGTACTCAAGTAGGCACGTGTTTTTTGTTGTATTTATAGTTTACTTCACATGGCATTCTTCCTATTTGTACATTACTATTCTTTTGCTTCATTGGTTTATCTAATTTGGAAGAAAAACACCTTATGCATTTTTTATAATGCGCTTTCTTTATATGTAATGTATCATTTGTCTGTGTCCAAATTTAATCAAGTAATATTTGACTCACATTGTATTCTTCTCATTACTGTTCTACTACTTGTCTGAACTCGGTGCTGAGGATATTCTTAGAATTAAATTTATGAACTAGAGACTACCATTTTTTGTAAAATTATATGTGACTATGTGTAGCGTCAGTTTTTGTGACGCGACCACAACCGCTTTTGGTGCTACTTTCTGATTTCTATATTTATCCTATGAAGCTTAAAAGGAAGGGGAAGATATCTCAAACTAACCCTGCATGCAAATGTTTTCTTTAACAAATGCGAAGAGATCGAAGATCGGGGGTTAGTTATACAAAGGGAAGCTATTAACACCCAAAGTATCTATAGTAATCTATAGGAACCTTTATTTGCATATGTTTCTACTGTTGTATTGCTTGGTTGCTTAAATCCATTTACTGTGGCAAAGGGAAAGTTTCTCCTTTGTGAAGGCTGAGGAAATGTTTTTGTTATTTTTGAGTTTTCTATTGTTTTTTTTGGGAAGGTACTGTACCTAAAGGTTTCGATTAGTGCGCTCGCTAAGATTTCACAATCTTATGCCTACGTATTCCTGTAAAGAGATTTGGGGAAATCAGAGCATTTGTAGTTCCTCCTATTCTATGGGAGGAAATTGTTTGGTGTCTTGTTCAAAGCCCAAGATTAAAGCTAAAGGTTTGTGTCTTGTTTAAATCCCAAGATTGAAGCTAAAGGAGTGTTTGTGTCTTGTTCAAAGCCCAAGATTGAAGCTAAAGGAGTGTTTGTGTCTTGTTCAAAGCCCAAGACTGAAGCTAAAGGAGTTTGTGTCTTGTTCAAAGCCCATGATTGAAGCTAAAAGAGTTTTACTGAGAGAGAATTTGTCACCTCTAAAGGGAGATATCTCACCTATTTATCACAAACATTGGGTAATTGATCTATAAGGGAAGTTGCTTTAACTGGGATGTGTGGAATCCAACAATGCCACATCTTCCTTTATAAGTCTTTGCATGCTAAGAGAGACACATTGACATGGATGTGTAGAATCCAGAGGCTTGCCACTTACATCACTTAGATGAAAGAGAAATTTTAGCCATGATAAAGGAGGGACTCCAGCTTGGATTTTGAATCAACAAGTGTGTCACTTACATCAATTATTTAGAAAAAGGTTTTTTTGTTATTTGTTTTTAAATGTGATTTATAAAGGAAATATCCTCCTTTAGAGATGACTCATGGTCTCATTTGTAGGGATGCTAGATTTTGTGCCTTGATCAAAGCCCAAGGTTGAAGCTGAAAAAAATTGAAAACTGACTCAACTGGGGAGTATTATATCTGTCTTGTACAAAGCCCAAGATTGAGGCTAACTGGGAAAATCATTATATGTGTTCTAGCAAAAAATGGTTAGATACACCAAAAGTTCTAGTCCTCTCTTCTAGGGCAGAGAAGACTATGTTGTCTATACTATTTGAGTATCTTTGGGGAATTTGAGAGCTATTCAGGTGCTGTATATTGTCTCAAGATGAATGTGTCTTGCTTAACCCTAATGTGGGAGCCCCTTTTATAGCCTTTTGTCAGTCTTCATTTAAGGTATGCCATTAAGAGAAGTCTCTTGGACTTCCGACGTTGCAAGGCATCATTGCCATAACTCCTCTTCATGAATGCATGCTTTAAAGACCTGGTAACGTCTACATTGATGCGCCGCCACCGTTACAACCGTTGGTGTGCCTTGTTGAGTTCATGTTCGGCGTAAGTTCTGGGTTGGTGGTGTATAGTACCCGGCCTCGTGAGGATTCAGCTGATGGGAGTCGGGCTACCTGACCGGCCCGAGTTGATAATAACTCTTGCCTAGCTCTTGGTGATACTCATCCCTTCTTTCTTTCGTAGTCGAACTCATGTCTAACCATAGCCGACCATACAACTCGGCTCTAAATATATTTGGCATGTACAATATGAAGCCTAAGAGGAGGCTGACTCTTGCTGAGGATTTATTTCAATCCAGGAGAGGGTCTAAACTATTTTTGAGGAATCCAAAAGGAAACCAACTCTTGTTGGGGATTGGAGAAGAGTTGAACTATCAGATGCCATGAGGTTTTGATACTTTTGGGGATTTGTTGATGATAACTTGATCTTGGTTGGGGATTTAAAAGACGTAAGCCAAACTTTGTTGAGGATCAGAAGAGACTTAAAAGGATAAGCTTGAATGCCTTAAAGGTTTTGACTCTCCAGGGGACTAGTGTATAGATGACTAGGATTTATCCTATGCTTTTAGGAAGCCTGAGGGTCCTTGTATGAAGGCCAAGAGGAGGCTAGGGATGCTTCTAGGAAGCATGTGGGTCCTTGTATGAAGCCCAAGAGAAGGCTGGGGATTGAGACTTCCCAAGTCTAGGAAAAGCTCAAGAAAGGTTTCATCGGGAAGTAATCCTTTCTTTGTTGAACTGTTCTACGGTTAAAGGGGATAAAGAAGAGGTTTCATCGGGAAATAATCCTCTCTTTATTGAATTGTTTCATGGTTGATCAAATTGAACAAAGCCCAAGAGGTGGCTAACTTCTAGGGAGATTCATTGTATCATGCCCAAGAGGAGACAATGATGCTTGGATAAAGCCCAAGAGGAGGCTAATTGTATTTCTTTGTACAGGGGGAACTAGTTACTTGAACTAAGTTATACTGACTGAAAGGATCCTATTGTTTGAACTAGTATAAACAGAGGATGATTTAAATGCTAAGATAGACTTAACAAGATATGTACAAGTATATATACAGATATATGAACAAGTATATAAACAAGTATTGATTGAATTAAGAAAAAGTGGTGGGTCTTATTCTCTGGATAGAAGCCCAAGATATTGTGATTGATCAGATGTTTCCTTCAAGATTGGATTAATGTTTTGAAGAAATTGAAGAAAGTTTTGAATTTTTAAGATGACTTGATCTCAAGTAGGAGAGAAACAAAGGTGTTGGGTCTTACACTCTAGATAGAGGCCCAGATGTTTATTTGTATCATGTACAAAGCCCAGAATGAATGAGGCTAAAAGATTTTCTATTTACAGAAGGGTGTTGGGTATTATACTCTATTAGAGGCTCAGATGGTTTTTTAAAATAAAGTTTATATACAAAGGGATGAGACTTACACTCCTAACAGAGGCCCAGAGACTGTTGTGAAAATAGTGATTGCACCGTGATTTTGAAAAGCGCGATGGGACTTATACTATAGCAGAGGCCTATGGATTGGTTTATTTACAAAGAGGGTTGGGTCTTACACTCTAACAGAGGCCCAAGATTATTGAAATGAAGTTTGAAAGATTGAATCAGATCAAAACCCTAATTTTTATATTTTTAAAGATTTTTTCAAAGAAAAATCAAATAAAAAATTATAAAAACATCAAATAAAATCATTAATCATGTTATAAACAATGATTAAGTGTTGCGGTGAGAATCGAATGTCAAGCTATTGATTAACTTGAATCACACATCTTTAAAATTCACCACCGAGCTTTGATTTATCCAAAGGAAAGGGTAAAGATCGAAGAAAACCCTAATTGCGCTATGTGAAGACACAACTAAGAGATCGGGGGTTCGGGGGTTGGTTATACTAAGGGAAGGTGTTAGCATCCTAAGCATCTGTAGTAATCTACAGGAACCTCTTGTTAGTATTTGTGTTATGTTAATGTTTGCTTGCTAAGGAATCTTTGCTAAGGCTAAGGTAAAGACCTATGGTTGTGTACACTAAGTATGCTCACCAAGACGTCGCATCTTGTGCCTACGTATCCAGACTAAAGAATCAGAGCAACCTAGTTCACATAACTAAGGGTGAGGAACCATTGACTATGGCCAAAGCTCAAAGGGGAATGTGTATGATACCTATATAGAGTTAAAGAACTCTCTAAGTCTAAGTTGTAGGGGGAAGTGAATACTCATGATGATGAGAATCACATAGTGTTTAAGAACTCTAACTTAATTCTAAGTTGTGAAGTGAATGGCTCTAATAAGGCCAAGGGGAAAGGAACATAATGATGATGATGCTCACATAGAGTTGAATAACTCTAGATGAATCTTAAGTCATAAAGTGAGTGGCCCTAATGAGGCCAAGAAGGAGAGTGAGCAATTATGATGATAATGCTAACAAGAGGGGGACCTAACCAGGTTAAGGAGAAGTGGCTCTAATGAGGCCAAAGGATTGATCCTAATGAGGATAAGGGAAATGAGTGGCTCTAATGAGGCCAAGGGGTGAAAGATGGCTCTAATGAGGCCAATATGGTAAATGAGCTATCTATGACTTTGAGGTCAATGGAGAGACCTTCCTTTGGAAGGAGGGGAACAAAGAGGGTTAAGGAGGAGAGCTAAAGAGCTTAGCCTCACTTGGGGGAAGAATTAAAGAAGTTCAAGATAACAAACATCATTGAAGCAATATGAAAACATAAGCATGGTAACAACCAAAGCAAAGCATGTGAATGTAACAACACTCAAGGCAAAGATCTATTTCAAAAGAGTTAAAGGTAACAACCAAAATCTTTACATGGGGATGGACATATTATGGTGACAATGAAAATATGTTACAACATTTAAGCAAACACTTAACTAAGTTCTCATGGTATACACTCAAACATGGGTAAAGTTCAACAAGGAGGAGGTAACAAACAACAACTTCATAATCATACATGTGTAACAACAATCATGTAAACATAAACAAACATGTATCAAAGGTATCAAGTGAACAAGTTTGAGCATGTGGGCAAGTAGGTAGCAACCATACAAGAGCATTGGAGTTTAGACATGCATTTGAGAGGGTGACAACATCATAAGGTTCATGTATTAAAAGATTTCAATCCAAGACATATAAACACTCAATCCAAACATGGTATCAAAAATTCAAGACATACATGTACACATTCTTGGTCAAACAATTTCATGCTAAAAGGGGAAATGATCTAACAAGATCTCATGGTGAACAAAACATTTTGCAAAGGCATTTCACATGTAAACAACACACTTAAGCATCATGGTATCAAAAGTGAATCAAAGACAGACCATGCTATAACATCATGCAAGTTTCAAACAACATGTTTTAGGTCTCAAACAATCAAGACAAGCCAAGGATTCATGTTAAAAGAACAAAAGAAACAAAGAAGTTTTCATAAAATCCTTAAAAGATCCTTCACTTTCAACATGTACAAATGCCTCAAAAGTAAACATTTTGGACAATTTATTTTCACCATAAAAAAATAGACATTTCAATGAACAATTTGAAAAAAAAATGGGTCAAAAAGGATAAAAAATGAGCAAGTTATGATCAATTGAAATCAAGGTACAAACCATAAAACTTAAAAAGAAACAAGTACTAAAAAAGAAAGGAAATGTCTCACATGTGTGTTGAACCCACGCCCTTGGAGACTCAACCACAAAATACTCACCATCTGAGCTATGTGCGCGTAGTGAACAAATGATGCAAACACACAACGAAACAACAAGGCAAGCGAAAAATCAGAAAAATGCACAAAAGGGTTGATCCGCAGGATCGAACCCAGGCAAGGCAGGCGAAAGGGAAAGGCATGACAAGGTTTCTACCACTGGGGTGGCTATTACATCCAAACATATAACGCCTTTATTTGTTTTTATTTTAAAGACCAACCAAAATGGCCACCTCAGCGCCACGCTGGACTGACTGGGTGCCATATCACCATCATCTTCTTCCTCACCTCTCTCTCGCTCGTGCCCTATCAACAACAACAATGGCTAGAACTTCCATCTCAAGTATCTCATTCATTTCTCAATCAAAATTAAATTTGTAAGACACAAAATTGGAGCATTTTCCACAAGGAACAACAATATGACGTTACTTCCAACTAACAACAATCATATGATTCACAAAACATCATACAACAGTGCAAATCCACTAAACTTCAACATGTTATAACATGATATATTCAAACAAGATAAAGCCAGCAGTCATTCAGAACAGCATATACAACACACACTACATTTTGCTGATTAAATGAAAACAGAAAAGTGCATGAACATGCCAGTTTCGAAGGTTGGAACCCTTACCTCTTGGAGAAAGTCCAAGGCTTCTTCTATGGTGCTTATAGAATAGAAATAATGACATTCCTTGCTTTGTTGATGCTAGTAGAGGATATGCAGATGGTTAGCAGCTTTGGAAAACACCTCAAAAGTGAAACCCGATCCTTCTTACAATAATGGAGGTTGAAAATGGCAGATGAGGTTTGAGGAGTTACAGAACTTTTCCAGGTGTTGGAATGAGTTCTAATGGATGTATGTAGGTAGTTTGTGGAGTTTATTTGGGAAACGCACGAGCAAAATGAACTGGAGCAAGGTTCTTGTAAATTTGCAAGAATGAGTGAGTGAGAGATTTCAGAGAGTATCAGCCTTTCTTTTTATGTGATTCTGGTGTGTTTTGCAATGAGGATTGATCCTCTATTTATAGGAGAAATGAAGGACTTGAGGTATGGACATATTTCACATCTTGCCAAGATTTCCCTTTCTCCAAATTTCCTTCGTGCAAGTTGTTATGCTGAGTCATGAACCTTCCCGAACTCTAGCAAATGGTCAGCAATAGGGTTTGCATTGTTTATGTGTGCTGATTTGATTGGAACAAGGCTCCAAGCTATAAGAAAAAATATGTGTCTTCTGAAAAGTTTCTCTCACCTTGCCTCAACTTGCATCCACTTGACATAAACTAATGTATTTTAAGTTTGCAACTTGTGTAGCTCGTGGCAGAGGTCTTAAACACTCTAATATTGCTTCTAAACATTAGAATTGTGATAACTTTGGAGATTAGTAGAGGTTATGCATCATTATTCATATGTTGGAAACTTGCATTTCAAGAAATGGAAACTTGCATCATTATGAAGTTGGCTGAATTTTAGGGCAAAAAGTAGTGAAATTTCATTAAGTCTTTAAGTGCCTTGAACTTCCAAGCCTCCTAACTTAAAAACCAAACCTTATTTGAAGAAGGACCCTCTAATATGTTTTGAATTTCATGATGAGAGCCTCAATTTGAGCTTTGATTCACAAAAATTAGATGTGTGGTTTGAAAGTTATGACTTTTCCAATTTTGCACAAGGAGTGAATTCTTATACACTTAGGAAAATTTAAGAACCAAACCTTGCCCTTTTTGCAAGAAACCCTTTCAAATGGTGATTTCTCATGCTCTAACTCAAGAATCAAACATGTCTTGATGGAATATAGCTTGAATGCTTCATCTTGGGTCAAGGTAACAAAAGTCAAAGGCTTGACTTTGTCAGGTGCAAATTAGGTCAGATGAATTCCACCGTGCGATCCTCAATGAATTTGTAACTTTGCATTTCTACAATACTTTAGGTGATTTCCAAGGATGTATATGAACACAATGGATCATGTACCATGGTTTGGGATCATGCTTTAACCATAAATTAGGGTACCATCGACTTTCCACTGAAGAAAACCCTAATCTGGGGTCAGATGAACTTTGAGGCTCATTGTACTTGTGACGGGGTAAAACACTCTTGATTTCTTGTTGAATAAGATCTCTTGGATGTATGTGAGCTCAATTGGTTGATGAACCAATCAAGGCATTGACTGATCATACCAAGGTCCCTTGTGATTCTTCAGGTTAAAACCCTAATTCCACAACTCTTGATTTGATGGTCTCTTTTTTATTTCTCTTGATCCAAACATATGAGATCATGAAATATGATTTGAGAACCTCATGATTAGCTTTTAAGACCAAGTGATTGAACTTTGGAGCCTCAGTTAGCTGTCTTGAACAGATGACTTCAAACTAACAAACTCAATCACCTAGTGAACACTGGTGATGGAGGTATGGAACCAAGGAGTGTCTTAGGAGACTTTGAAATATGAGAGAACTTGGCTTAGTGATCTTGTCCTTTTTCTTATGCAAAACCCTAGCTTTTACACAAAAGAACAAACTAGAAAGATATGATGGTTAGTTAACAATGCATAGATGATTGAAACCTAAATGCAAGTGCAAAATGTTATGACATCTAAGGGGTAAAATTTGGGGTATAACAGTTTGCCCTATTTGAATAGCTTTACCAGATAACACGAGAGATGATAATCCTCGAGAAATAAAGGTGAAAGGTATTTAAATACAGCAAACCAAAATTTTTTCCCTTAGATGGAATGCATACGCTAAGGACAAGCAACAGACATGCAAATGCTGACATGCGATGAACTTCTAGTTAAATGATATGATGCCACAATGGTGAAAAATGCAGACAAAACAAAACAACCAAGACAAAGAGCTAAACATCCACAGGCGAGCCTCACTGGGGAGGAGCTAAGGTCTAGTATCCACAACAAGACTTACTGGGGATGCAGGTTACAACCAACAGCAGCGACCTACCGAGGAGTGACTAAGAAGACACTAGGGATAGAAAAATAAAATGAGGGGAACCCCCACAAATCCTCACTGGAGATAGAAGTCAAAGAGGTAATCTCCCCTGGGAAAAGATCCAAGGAGATGGATGATAGGTTCAAATATGACCGGACAACAACGGGGACGACAAAAGGGGAAGACATACTCTTTTACTGGGGGTGAAACCAGAAAGAAGGCATGATCTCCACTAGGGATCATTTTAAATAAAAGGAAAGACACCCAAAAACAGATTTCCTGGGAATTTCTTATACTGAAGAGTTCAAACGGGATATTGAATAAGAAACCAGAAAAGACAGAGACAAACACAAACTCTGCGTACGCCAAATGATGATAATCACAAGGACTTTCAAAGGAAATTGGTAATAACCAAACCTGAGATGCCAATAATGATTGGACTTGGAAATAATATGCCAGTAATGACTGGACTTTGGATGCTGACAATGATCAGACTTTTAACAAATGCCAGTGAATACTAGACTTTCACGAGGATATTGGTGATGACCAAAACCTCTGTCGGGAACAAGATTAAAGTGCCAAAAATGATTGGACTTGGAAATAACTTGCCAGTAAACACTGGGCTTTTAAGATACCGATAATGACCAATATTAAAACATGCCAGTAAATATTGGACTTGATATAAAGAAACATGCCAGTGAATACTGGACTTCGACACCAATTATGATTGGATAAAAAGCATGCCAGTAAACACTGGACTTTACGATATCGATGAAGACCGATATTAAAACAATTCCAGTAAATACTAGACTTGAGATGTGCAGTTAAAACTGACCAATTAAGATTGGATTAAAGACAATTGCCAGTAATGACTGGACTTTGGGTACCAAAGAAACAAAGTCTTCAGACGTTGCCAGTAAACACTGGACTTTACAATACCAATAATGATTGGATTTAAACAATGGCAGTGAATACTGGACTTCACGATACCGATGATGATCGATATTAAAACATGCCAGTGAATACTGGACTTTTGATCACAGTTAAAACTGACCAATTAAGATTGGATAAAAAGCATGCCAGTAAACATTGGACTTTAACAAAACACCAATAATGGCTGGCCTGAAGACAGAGGTTAAATATTAGATAGGACGTTACCGAGGTTGCGTAGTGAGGACTAGACTTCCTGGGGAATATGGATAATAAACAATTTTGACATACACAGGACATAGATGACGATCCGCGGACTTAAAAGGATACTTAACCTGAGCAAGTTAAGGGTAAAGGAGGTAAAAACCCACAAGAAACACACCAAATGCTAAAATGCACGATGATATGGTATGATGCGAATGCTCAATGATATGCAAGGGACGACTCTGAAGAGAGACGACAAACTGGGGAAAAGGGTATATGGATAACACATCCACTGCGACGAGTCACACTGAATCTGAAGAGAACAACCACTCTGGGGATCAAAAAAATGGAACAATCTTCTATCACTGGAGAAGGTAATTCTTTCCAGCTTCAACATACATCTGTGGAAAATGCTGGGGAGAACTCCTTTGGGTCACGGTTGTCAGTTATTACCGAAGTGTCCAATCCTGGAAACATTGTCGATTGAACTTGTATCACTGGGGAAACATACACCAGATGGTTTAACAGTGCTTTCGTCACAACAAGAGTCACTGGGAAGGCAAATGATTTCATTAAATCATCCCGAGAGCCACAGTAGATTATGTTTTCATTGTGTTTTCTCAAAATATTTGTATTTATTTCAAACTTTTTCGCTTTCAAAACCATTATTAAAAAAAAAGTGAAGTTTTGCATAACAAGAAAAAAGTAGAGCAAATGATAAATATCAAACAAAGAATGGTCCAAAATCTGATTTCACTAAACTGATAACTTGCCAAAGGCAAAGTTCCATGGAATATTACAATTAGAAAAATGGCAATAGGAAAAGGGTTACATCATATTCAATGACCACTACTATCCCTAATGACTAAGAGTCCTTCAAAACCTTGCTGCTGATGAGAGTGATGAAGCTTAAACTTCGTCTTGAACTCCTTGGTATGGGTGACAACCCTTTCTAACTCAGTGAAACACCTTTTTGTCCCTAACTTTTGCCTGGACCGCCCTTTCGGGCTTTCAGTCCACCGGGACGCTCATTTTTGCCTAGGTCGTCCTTTCGGGTTTTCAACCTAGCGAGCTCTTTTCTTTTTATTTAATCCCTAACTTTTGCTTGAGTCTCCTTCATAGGTTATGACCCACCGGGATACCCTTTTTTTTGCCTAAATCTCCATTTCTGGTTTTCGACTTAGCAGGTTTTTAGGCGTAATATTTTCTTACTGAGTCAGTATTAACAGGGTGTGAGAGTTGTTCACCATCCATTGTTGTAAGAATTAGGGAACCTCCTGAGAACACTGTTTTCACGAAAAATGGGCCTTCATAGTTGGGCGTCCATTTTCCACATACATCCCTCTGAGATGGCAAGATTTTACTGAGTACGAGTTCTCCTTCACGGAATTCATGAATACGAACTTTCTTATCAAATGCTCTCTTCATCCTCCTATAATACAAATGACCATGACATATGGCAGTCAGTCATTTCTCATCAATGAGGTTCAGCTGATCATATCTTTCTTGGACCCACTCTGCTTCATCAAGCTTAGTTTCCATCAGAATTCTCAAAGACGGTATCTCCATTTCAATGGGGAGCACTGCGCCCATCCCATACACTAGGGAAAAGGGAGTTGCCCCTGTCGAAGTTTGAACCGAAGTTTTGTATCCGTGCAAGGCGAACGGTAACATCTCATGCCAATCCTTATAAGTCTTGACCATTTTTTGCAAGATCTTTTTGATGTTTTTATTGGCAGCTTCGACAGCTCCATTCATCTTTGGACGATAAGGTGAAGAATTATGGTGTTTAATCTTGAAATTGTCACACAACTCCTTCATTGTTTTGTTGTTCAAATTGGTTCCATTGTCCGTTATGATCCTGTTTGGAATCCCATAACAATAGATGATCTGATTCTTGATAAAACGAGCAACCACTTGCTTGGTCACGTTGGTGTAGGAGGCAACTTCAACCCATTTTGTGAAATAGTCAATGGCCACTAAGATGAATCGATGACCGTTGGAAGCTTTCGACTCAATAGCCCCAATCATATCAATGCCCCACATAGAGAACAACCAAGGTGATGACAAAACTTTCAACAATGTTGGAGGTACGTGCACCTTGTCAGCATAGATCTGGCACTTGTGACATTTTCTGGCGTATTGGATGCTGTCGGTTTCCATAGTCAGCCAATAATACCCAGCCCTCAAGATCTTCTTAACCATGGCATGCCCATTGGCGTGAGTACCAAAGGCTCCTTCGTGAATATCATGAATCAACAGGCCTGCTTCTCGTTTATCAACACATCTTAGCAACACCATGTCATGATTACTTTTGTAGAGTACATCATTGCTGAGGAAAAACTTGGATGATAACTTTCTCAACGTTTTCTTATCATGAGTGGAAGCAATGGCAGGATACTCCTGGTTCTTCAGGTAATTTCTGATGTCATGAAACCATGGTTTCCCATCCTCCTCTTCTTCAACCAACTAGCAGTAGGCGGGTTCAGTCTTGCGCTCGATACTGATGAGTGGCGCTTCATTAACAAAATTAACCTTCCGCATTGAAGCTAACATGGCTAGAGCATCAGCTATGTGGTTTTCTGATCATGGAACAAGATGGAAAATGATCTCATCAAAGTATTGGATCATCTCCACAATATAAGCACGGTATGGGATCAACTTCTCGTCTCTAGTCTCCCATTCACCTTTGAATTGGTAGATAACCATGGCAGAATCTCCACTGACTTCCAAAATCTTAATTCTGAGGTCAATGGCTGCTTCCAACCCTAGAATGCATGCTTCATATTCAGCAATGTTGTTTGTGCATTCAAAACAGAGTTTGGTCGTAAACGGGGTATAACCACCATCAGGATTTATCAATACAACACCTACACCATATTCACTGTAGTTAGAGGAACCATTAAACATCATTTTCCAATGAGAACCAGGTTCAGGACCTTCATCAGGGCCTGGCTCTTCACAATCTTTCACAACCATGATGTCTTCATCTGGGAAATCAAACTTGAGAGGCTCATAGTATTCTACAGGCTGATCTGTGAGGAAATCTGCTAAGACACTTCCCTTGATGGACATCTGAGTGACATACTGAATATCGTACTCTGACAAAAGCATGTGCCAACGGGCAAGTCTTCCTGTTTGAGCAGGCTTTTCAAAGATATACTTTATTGGATCCATTTTTGAGATTAATAAAGTAGTATGACATATCATGTACTACCTCAAACGTCTAGCGGCCCATGCTAAAGCACAATAGGTCTTTTCTAGGAGTGAATAACAAATTTCGTAATCAGTAAACTTTTTACTCAAGTAATAGATGGCATGCTCTTTGCGCCCAGATTCATCATGTTGGCCCAAAACACAGCCCATTGATCCTTCCAATACAGTCATATACATGAAGAGGGGCCTCCCTGGAACAGGTGGGACCAAGATCGGTGGTTCTTGCAAATAACCCTTGAGTTTGTAAATGGCCTGTAGGAAGTCGAAATTCCACTCTACAGTTTGGTCTTTGCGAATCAACTTGAAGATCGGCTCACAAGTGGGAGTCGCGTTGGAGATAAACCTGGAGATATAATTCAAATGACCCATAAAACCTCGCACTTGAGTCTGAGTCTGCAGAGCTGGCATCTCTTGAATAGCTCGTACTTTGTCGGGGTCTACTTCAATTCCTCATTGACTAACGATAAAACCGAGTAACTTTCCTGATCTGACACCGAAGGTACATTTAGCAGGGTTCAACCTCAATTGATATTTCTGGAGTCTCTTGAACAGTTTCAGAAGGTGATCCAAGTTATCCTCCTCACTCTGGGATTTAGCAATCATATCATCAACATATACCTCAATTTCCTTATGTATCATGTCATGGAACAGAGTCATCATAGCTCTCTGATAGGTTGCCCCTGCGTTCTTCAAACCAAAGGGCATGACTTTGTAGTAATAAGTTCCCCAAGGAGTGATGAACGTAGTTTTGTCCATGTCAACAGGATCCATTCTGATTTGGTTGTAACCTGAGAAACCATCCATGAAGGAGAAAACTGTAAAACAAGTCGTGTTATCCACAAGAGTGTTGATATGCGGTAGAGGGAAATCATCCTTTGGACTGGCTTTGTTGAGATCCCTATAATCCACACACATTCGTACTTTACCATTCTTCTTCATCACTGGCACAATGTTGGCCACCCATTCAGAGTACTTTGAGACTACCAGAAATCCCATATCAAGTTGTCGCTTGACCTCATCTCTGATCCTGAGAGTCATATCAGGTCTACTTCTTCGGAGTTTCTGTTTCACTGGCGGGCATTCAGGCTTTAGTGGTAGTTTATGAACTAATATATCTGTATCCAAGCCAGGCATGTCCTGATAAGACCATGCAAACACATCCACATACTCTTCAAGAAGCTTCACTAACCGTTGTCTGACTTCTGCCCCAAGCATTGCCCCAATCTTGACTTCCTTCTTGTCTTAATCGGTACCAAGATTGATGGTGTCAATTTCTTCATCATGCGGCTGAAGAGCTGTGTACTCGTACTCACACATTTTTGCCAACTCATCCGGGATCTCATAATCTTCCTCTTCCTCATCCTCAGCTTGATAAATGGGTGAATCAAAGTCAATAGTGAAAGTAGGGTCATTGAATATAACGGGTTCGTGGATTACTCTGCATGATGGAGGGACTTACTTTATTAAAATGCACAACATTGAATGCAAAAATAAAAAGTTTTTGGTAGTTTTGAAAAGATTGCCATTTTTCCTTAAGAGCAAAAACAGTAAATAAAGACAAAAGAGTTTAACAAAACATTATCTTCATTGATTAATACAATTTGAAAGTGGGGGCCCATACAAAATAGTCCAATAGCCTTGGGCACGCCTATGGAATTGAAAACAAACAAATGAAAACAAACATATTACTCTGGCTCAGGGAACAATACATGAATCTCAATAGCTTCCCAATTTTCTAGTGCGGTGTCACACTGAAAAACCAGATGACTGATGTCTTCATCTTCTTCTTCCCCAATCACGGCGTTAACTTGATGTCCTTTACTGATAAACATTTCCTGGATAGTACTTGGTCGTGTTGTTGAAACAGCTGCTTGGCCACGAGTTGGGTTGTAACCCAACCCTTGGTATTTCTTCCTCTCTTGAATCTCAATGACCTTTCCCCAACCTTCAGGGACACCTTCTTTCAGGGCAGATTGCATACTCTTGAAGAAAGCTAAAGGTGGAATACTTGGGACCACCGGCTCTTCAATGTCTAGCATAACAACATTGTCTATCTCAAGAGCTTGGAAAGAAGCTTCCAAAGCATCTTCATTAGCCTCAATATAATGGAAGGAAGACAGGTTACTGACCATCAGATCTTCTTCACCGTGTATGATCACCAGCTTTTCACCAACCACAAATTTCATCTTTTGATGCAAGGTTGAAGTTATAACACCCGCTCCATGGATCCAAGGCCTCCCAAGTAGGCAACTGTAGGCAGGATTAATATCCAACACTTGAAAAATGATATTGAACACATGTGGGCCAATAAGAATTGGTAACTTAATCTCCCCCTTCATAGACCTTCTTGAGCCATCAAAAGCTTTGACAATTAGAGAGGTAGGCTTCATTTCAGCTCCCTTGTAAGCCAACTTTTTAAGAGTTCTTTTTGGTAATACATTCAAAGAGGAGCCTGTGTCCACAAGAACTCTTGCCAAAGTGTCTTCTTGGCATTTCACTGATACATGCAAAGCAAGGTTATGCTCTCGACCTCCCTTGGGGAATTCTTCGTTACTGAAGCTGAGAGTATTGCAAGCCATGATATTTGCATTGACGCTGTCAAACTGATCAACAGTGATATCTCGAGCAACATGGGCTTGAGCCAGTATTTTTTGTAAGGCAGCACGATGAGTAGGTGAGTTCAACAACAAAGATAATATGGAGATTTTTGAGGGAGTTTGGTGAAGCTGATCTATCACTCTGTAGTCACTTCTTTTAATGATTCTCAAGAATTCAACATCCTCTTCATTAGTAACCGCTTCTTTTTCTTTATCCTTAACAGGTACAGGAGCAACGGTCTCTTTAGGCACAATCCCTTTGAAGACAGGAGTATAAACTCGACCACTTCGGGTCATCTTCCCAGACCCAGTAATATTTGTCACTTCTTCACTAGTGGTTCCCAACTATTTCCATGGAACCACCTCTTCATATATTTTGTTAACCATAGTATCTTTATACCTCCATGGCACAACTTTGGAATTCCTGAAACGGAATGGAACAGGTTGTCGGATGTTTCTCGATCTTGACTGATTAGCAGCGGAAGCAATAACAGGTGTTAGTTCTTTAATTTTAAGGGTTGGCATTAATTTTGTAAAACAAATAATAACAGCAATATGTTAGATAGGATAGTTTATCTTGCTAAAGAAGAACAGGTTGAGCAAGAAGTCCTAGTGTGCATTGGAACCTGTTTCAACATCTGGAACAACATGTCGTATCAAGATGTCCCATGCAGGTTCATTCCACATCGCGCCAGAACTGAAGAGAATTTACAATTCTGTTATGTTTTTACAGATGCAGAAGATTCAGGAAATTGTATGCAAATTCAATGTGGCGCTGAATTAAAAGGTCTGAAGGTTCAAGTCTGAAATTGAGAAGAATATTGGAAAATATACACTTTTTAAATATGGAGATATTTTAGGAAGTTATAGATTGAAGTCCTGATTTGTAGCAGAAGTCTCTGCTGATTTGTAGCAGCTCATTTGCTGTGTTTTTAAAGGCCCAAAATCCAGTTGGGAATAGATTATATATAGATACATTGTAACCTAGTTTTGCAACGCAACCAAAGATGTAAAAGTTCTAGTATTAGGGTTGGTTCATGTACCACTCGACTTGTGAGTTGGACAGTTTGTGAGTGTGATCCTCGAAGCTGTTAAGTAAGAGGAGTATTGTTCTTGGAGAAAGCTTTTAAGTAACTCTAAGTTGTGTCTTGGAAGGGTGTCTTCCTTGTTGAATTGCTGTATAGGTAAAGAGCCGTTGATGCAGTGGCGGATAGTCGACTGCTAGACATCATTGCGATGATTGGGAGTGAGAAGAGTTTCTCATAGCTAGAGAGGATCTAGGTAGAAGGGTCATTGAGTAGTGATTGAGTGATAAGCTGTAAACGGAGAGTTTAACTTTGAATTGATACTACTAATAGTGGACTTCATCCCTGGCTTGGTAGCCCCCAGAGTAGGTGTGTTAAACCGAACTGGGTTAACAATTCTGTGTGTCTTGCTTTTATCTTTTCAGTACCATGATTATTGCTACATACCTTGCCCTTTGTGATCATGTCAGACTAGATGTCGACCGACATGTTCTAGGACATCTGAATTCTGCACATGTACCAGAATTTCAATTGGTATCAGAGCATGTCATTCTGTTCTGTATCTGGATGAGATCCGAGGGAAGATACTTTCTGGTTCAAGGTCAAGGTAGAAGCTTTCTACTGAAAAGTTGTTTGAACTTGGAGTAGTTCATATAGGTGTGAGAATGGTCCCTAGAAGTGGAGGATGAACTATTCGTGACAGACAGTGGCATGTGCTGAAGGCTTGGAGGTTTGGTTGAAAAGCTGCTGTGTTGTGGTTATGTTAGGTTTGATTTATTTTCAAACCTGTGGTATTGTGGTGTCACCTGGATTATGATGATAGGGCTAATATATGACACCTGAAGGTTTTGAGGAGTGTGTGTTTTGATCCGCTGCGTATCTATCTGAAAACTCCTTAGGTCGCAATTGACAAGGTTGTTCTTCTCTAAATGTATGTACTATGGCGATGGGATATATGCAAGACTTCTTCAACTTACTGTGTCAACGATACTTGAAGTTTATTGTTCAAGTCCACTCATAAAGGCATTGATAAGTGAAGTTGTAAGGAAGAGAAGTAATTTACTTTTGCCTCTATTCCTAAAAGGGGTAATCTCCAGTCTTTGATCTCTTGATGTGTTCTCTGGAATGATGTCCTATCTTGTGTTAGAACATCACGTCAGAATTATGCTGAATTCTGTTGTCTGAAGGAATGGCATAGCAGATGCTCTAGGTGCTAAACTAATATGATTTGATCACATGAGTTTGGAACCTACTCCTGATTTGGAAGAGGAGGCATCTGGGTGGTATGTCTAAGAAGTTTCTGGCCCTGGAACTTATCTTAGATGTGTGAGTTGGTCATGGTGTGATCAACATATTATTTACTCCTGAGGTCAGTTTATTTCTGGTCCTTGCTGCAGGAGTGGTGAACCTGAGATTTCAAGAAGTATTCTCGCTAGCAGACTTCTTGGACATGAAGGTCAAAGATCAAAGAGGCATGATTTTCTCTGGAAGTATCATCTGAATGGTCGTGTGAAGCTAGACTAGTACTGACTGTGTGTGATTCAATCATAGCCTGTGCTGCTGTTAAAGGTGATTGATTACAGATTAGAGAGTTGGATGAGATAATACTACTCTCATGTTTCTGTGATGGTTGTTTCTGGTCCCGAGGCTTAAAGGGGGAAGGTTGGAGATTCTGTTTTGGAATGTGGTGTTTTTCTTAGTGCAGCTGGATTCTGTTCATGATGTCAAGACCGATGTCTTAACATCTGTTGGCAAAACATTGTGTTCAAAATGTTATGGTGTTTGTCTCTTGAGATCACAAGTCTCTACTTGATTTTTGTACTGATGTGAGGGTCTTGCAGTAGGTGAATGTGTTCAGCAGGTGTGTTGAACAGAGAGTGCGCTCTTGAAGACATGAAGATGAGTCTCATGTTCTCCATTCATTTAAGGTATTCTTCTTGTAAAGGAGTACTGGTGGTCTTAGATAGAGAAAAGTTGATCAGATTGGGATCATGTGAGTATTGGTACAAGTGATGATTGTGTTCAACTTGTGAGTTGAACAAAGAGTGAGCTCTTGAAGACATGAAGATGCGTCTTATGTTTTCCATCATTTAAGGTACGAAGAAGCACATGTTATTCTTGATAGGGGGAGAGTGTTACAATTTTATGCAGCTGGACGTGTGATGTTAAGGGGGAGATTGATAATTCTGCTGCTTTTGGTGTTGGCACTTAGCAAATTAGGAATTTGCATACATGAGGATTAAGTGTGCTGTGATGTGTCTTGTGCAGTTGTGATCCTTATTGCACTTGTATAGTTTAATGGAACAGAATTAAAACAGAAATTTTTTGAATTTTTTGAAAGCATACAAGATTAGTAAAAACACCAAACAAAGGGTCTAAAGGTTATCCCAACCCCCCGAATCAAGAAAAGTTTTCCAATCTTCATCCCATTCATCATCAGAAGCTTGAAGTTGCACTTGGTTTTTCTTGATGGTCTTATCCTTGTCTCTGATGTCCTTCGTGTTCTTGTTGCTCTTGAAGTTGCTCCTGCTGTGGACAGTGTTGTGTCCTTCAACTTCTGTGGATCTGGCTTCTTGACTTCCTGCATGTGTTTCTTTCCTGCACTCTTGTTAGACTGACTCATGATTCTTTCCGTGGTGTGCTGATAGGAGCAAGGAGGCTTGTTCTTTATAATGGATAAACAGTCATTGTTTGTATCGCCTGACCAGTCAAAGTAGTCTTTGGCGTGGGAATTTGTTCTTGGGAACCTGTTCCTTTGTCACATTGGATGCCAGAACGGTGTACCTAAAAGGATGAGCCTAGGTCTTGTCTTGTCTAGTTGTTGGTTGTAACTCCCTCTAGTTTATCTTTGGTATAGGTGATCAAGTGGTTGTGACTACCTGAATGAAATACAGAAGGTGTGTTCTTTTGTCTTGTGCTGATGTCCTACATATTGTTACAACATTATTGTTTGTTGTGCACCATACTTGTGGAGTTGGAAGAAACAGCATTATCGTCCGAAGTGGCAGTTCTGACATAATGTGGATTAGAGTGGGAAGACTCTGGTCTTGTTGGTAAGTAGTTCTGGTAATACATGACTACTCTCATGTTGAAGACTTCATTAGGAGCTTGTGAATGTAAGGACAGAAGGTTGTTGTCAGTGGTGTGATCAGAATGGCTGAAGTTAAGGTGGGTACTTCTAATACAAGTATAAGGTGGTGGCAGCTCTTATCTTGTGTTGCAAGTAATCTAAGGACAATGGTTATGGAGCATTTGAGAAATTTCATATCAAATAGGCTTTTGTTTATTGGACTTGGCAGACCATGTATCACCATGGTGAAGTCTTGCTCAACATATACCAGAATGTGGCATTATTGGTGTGATATCATAAAGGGAATTGAATGTTAAGGCTGTTGATTATAGCCTATTGCTGCAAGTATGCTGATTTCTGTGTAGCATGTGTGCTAGTCAAGATTGTGCAGTGTGATGTCAAACATCTTGATGGGACATATCATAGCTGTGTGACGTTAGTGCTTATGCAGGAGAGGTCTGAAAAGCAAAATTGTTGTATGTGGGAGAGTTCATTTTTCTGGTCTGAAGGAATCTAGAAGAGATTGTGAGTTGGGCTGATCAATAGAAGTCATCTCAGTGTCCAACGGACAAGAAAATGTGCTTGGAATGTATAAGTTTCTGTGTAGTCTTGGGTTGATATTTTTATGAGCAAGCAGACGAACTGTTTTGGTAAGATGTCAGAACATGGTACAGGACATGTTTCTCTTGAGCCAAACAAGGAATTTTTCTGGTCGGTAGTGCAAGGATAAGGCGAAACACGTGTCTCTGCCTATGCATGGAACGTTATTGGCTTAATTTATGGTAAGTTTCAGTTGAGAAACATTTAAGGCAGTCAAGGCAGTTTTGGAAGGTAGGCATTGAATTTGAATGCAGTTTTTGATACCTAAAATAGCGTTTCTTTGACCAAGAACCTTGACATATTCAAGGCTCGTTAATTCCAAAGTTACTGGTCAGCTATTTATAGGGGTTGTTCTCTTCTCCTCCAGCCAAGTGAGTGTTCTTGTTTCACAAGTTTTATGGCGTTTGTTCGTGTTTGGGTTAGCATCACCTGGGTCTGGTTCTGTGAGGGCCTTCTTTGCCAATTTTTGGCTAAAAAGGGGGAGAAAGGGTGTGCGAAATGGGTTGTGCAGATGCCTTGTCTGCAGTCTGGAGTTCAAATTGTGTGCAGAGATGTCGAAGAGGGTGTCCTTTCCTTGAGTTGGTGTTGAGCTTCTTGTGACTTGTGTCCTGAGTTATGAACATAATTGTGACTTGAGTTCTGAGTTACCTGGGCTGATAGATCGATACTTCTTAAGTTTCATCTTATGCCATAGGTCGACTGGGGGCGTCTGATCAATTAAGGTGTGCAGAAATCTCTTATGCCACCATTGGTCCTTTATGTCAAGACAGACGTTTCTTTTCTGGAGGAGTCTTCTACAATGAATCTGGGTCTGAGTTGAAAGGAAAAAGAAATGTGTTGTATTAAGGGGGAGTGTTAAAAATCTTCTTCCTCATGTACACCAAATATCTTCTTCCTCATGTGCATTAAATGACTTCAGGACTTTCTACTTCTCATGTCCTAATGTGCTGCCTGAAGTTATTGTGTTGTGGTGCCCGAAGGTGATGCTTGAAGATTTGTCAAACATGATGTCCTAACATCATTCAAGTATTCCCAAGAAGATGATTCTCCTTGAATGCTGTTCTCAGTAGCTACTGATGGCTACTGTTAGGTTCAGTAGTTGCTGATGACTACTGACAGTAGTATAGAATTGTGATTGCTGCTGTAATTTGAGTTGTAATGTTTATGTATTTGTTTTAGCCAAAATTTGCCAAAGGGGGAGAATGTTAGTTCTTTAATTTTAAGGGTTGGCATTAATTTTGTAAAACAAATAATAGCAGCAATATGTTAGATAGGATAGTTTATCTTGCTAAAGAAGAACAGGTTGAGCAAAAAGTCCCAGTGTGCATTGGAACATGTTTCAACATCTGGAACAACATGTCGTATCAAGATGTCCCATGCAGGTTCATTCCACATCGCGCCAGAACTGAAAAGAATTTACAATTCTGTTATGTTTTTACAGATGCAGAAGATTCAGGAAATTGTATGCAAATTCTATGTGTCGCTGAATTAAAAGGTCTGAAGGTTCAAGTCTGAAATTGAGAAGAATATTGGAAAATATACACTTTCTAAATATGGAGATATTTTAGGAAGTTATAGATTGAAGTCCTGATTTGTAGCAGAAGTCTCTGCTGATTTGTAGCAGCTCAATTGCTGTGTTTTTAAAGGGCCAAAATCCAGTTGGGAATAGGTTATATATAGATACATTGTAACCTAGTTTTGCAACGCAACCAAAGATGTAAAAGTTTTAGTATTAGGGTTGGTTCCTGTACCACCCGACTTGTGAGTTGGACAGTTTGTGAGTGTGATCCTCGAAGCTGTTAAGTAAGAGGAGTATTGTTCTTGGAGGAAGCTTTTAAGTAACTCTAAGTTGTGTCTTGGAAGGGTGTCTTCCTTGTTGAATTGTTGTATAGGTAAAGAGCCGTTGATGCAGTGGCGGATAGTCGACTGCTAGACATCATTGCGATGATTGGGAGTGAGAAGAGTTTCTCATAGCTAGAGAGGATCTAGGTAGAAGGGTCATTGGGTAGTGATTGAGTGATAAGCTGTAAACGGAGAGTTTAGCTTTGAATTGATACTACTAATAGTGGACTTCATCCCTGGCTTGGTAGCCCCCAGAGTAGGTGTGTTAAACCGAACTGGGTTAACAATTCTGTGTGTCTTGCTTTTATCTTTTCAGTACCATGATTATTGCTACATACCTTGCCCTTTGTGATCATGTCAGACCAGATGTCGAACGACATGTTCTAGGACATCTGAATTCTGCACATGTACCAAAATTTCAACAGGTTCGGATGTACTGAAAACTGGCCTTGGTTTATTGAAGACAGGGACCACAAAACCAGACTTCGGCATATTGAAAACAGACACTTTCTCTTTTGATTCAGGCAAGTTAAAAACGGGCTCAATCACCGCAACTTCCTCTTTCTTGGTCTTACTCAATACTTGTAGGAAACCTTCATCAATTAAACTCTGAATATCATTCTGAACCAACTGGCACCCTTTGATGTTGGCATCACACTCTTCACAGTTGTCATGGTTAACTTTCACTAACCCAGCTTCAAATAGTTTGGAATGGAAAATCCTGACAGGAGTTTTAATCTTCGATGCATCCATTATCAATACTTCATCCTTCTCATCTCTGATAGCATTGGTGGACCCATGGGTAGGCACTGGGTTACTCTTTACATTGGGTTGATTATCTGCAAAGGACATAACCTTTTTCTCCATCAAGCCATTCACAACATATTTCAGTGCAAGGCAACCTTCTAGGTCATGACCGGCAGTGCCTTGGTGAAAGGCACAGTTGACATTAGGATTGTGGAATTGCATGGCTTTTTCTGAAGGTGGGCCCATAGGTCTTGTGATAATCAAACCTTGTTGAACCAAAGAGGGATAAAGTTCCGTGTAAGTCATTGGAATGGGTGGGAATGAAGGTTTGCCCCCTTGTCTTCTGTAGGGAGCATTTGATGGAGAAGCTTGTGGGCTCTGTTGTTGTTGTTGCTGGAAAGTGGGAGCACTAGGTGCTGGCTGATAAATGGGTTGTTGTTGGAAGACCGGCGCCTGCTGCATAGACTGATAATTAAAAGTTGGGGTTACAGCTGCCACATAATGATGTGGGGCAAACTGCATTGGATAGATTGGTTATTGGTGAAATTTTGGATTTGGTTGATGTTGATAAACCAGTTGTTTCCACACGGGATTCTTTTTCCTACCTATCATAACGACATTGGTTTCCCCTTCCTTCTTCTTATGAAAGTTGCTTGGAGGTTTCTTGAAATTGGTACTGCTTGAATTGTTCGAAGAGCTGATTACCTTCCCACTTTTCAGCCCAACTTCTACCTTTACACCCACGACAACAATGTCAGCAAAGTTGGCGCTAACACTGCTAATCATTCTTTCATAAAATTTTGGTTTCACGGTGTCCACGAACCAGTCAGCCAGTTCATTTTTAGATAATAGAGGCTCTACGTGGGAAGCAGTCTCCCTCCATTGTTGAGCGTATTCTTTGAAAGATTCAGAATTGTTTTGGGACATGCTCAAAAGTTGTCTTCGGTCAGGGGCCAAATCCATATTGTACTTATAATGCTTCACAAAAGCGTCTAATAAGTCTTGAAAATTGGGGATTCTGGATTGGTCTAAGCTCATGTACCATTTTGTAGAAGCTCCCTTCAAACTATCTTGGAAACAATGGATCATTAATTTGTCATTATCCACATACGCAGCCATTCTTCGGTAATACATGATCAAGTGTGACTTTGGGCATGTCGCACCTGAGTATAGGTCAAAGCTTGGATTTTTAAACTTTGGAGGAATCACTAAGCCAGAAACCAAACACATATCTCTAGCGTCAGTACTAAAGATATTGCTTCCTTCCATCGCCCTCATTTTTCTCTGGATAGTCTCAACACTTTCTTCAATCTTTCGTGTCGTTCGTCCCCCTCCTCATACATTTTGGGGTAGTCATAAACTGGTTGTGGATTATGAAACACAGGATGCACTTGAGTATGCACCGTTGATGGAGCAAAAGTTATGGTAACTTGAGGATTTTCATTGCCCAAGGGAACAACTTGTTGAGTAGTCACGACAATTGGTGGTGGCATAAAACTGGGAGGTAACCCAAATGGTGGTAAGAGGTCAGTGCTGACATTAGTAGCGGGCTCCACAGCTGGAGTGACAATTTCAGAGACCACGGTGGCCTGAGTATCCATCTTTGCTCTAGTAACTTGTAAAACTTCCATATTCTGCCCCATACTTCCTCGTAGATCATTCAACTCGTTGTTGACTCTGTCCATCTCAAAGTCATGTTCAGACATTCTCTGGCGAGCTTGGGCTCGAGTGTTGTATCGGCGTCAAAGATTCAGCGTGACTGTTCTGAAGAGAAGACCACAAAATGAGACATGACAGGAGAAACACCTGTTATGACATGAAATGATGCAAAATGTGAATGCAAATGCAAGCAAAACCATCAAGGAACTAAAAGTTTGCAATCATTGTAGATAAAAGGATATCTCTCAAAACAAACTCTTTCATTAGCAAATTGGCAAATATTACAACATAGGCAGTACACCTTAAAAGTTCATTACATAGGTGAAATAGAAAATTCAACATAAAAGGAAACTAGAGATCAAAATCCACTGGCAGACGGTTCTTCCCCTCCATTGAGCTCCCTCATGAGTTTGTTGATTTGCTCTTGCATCTTCGCTTTATCAAGGGTTAACTCTTCCATCGCCTTCTTCAGCTTTAGCTCTTTATTTGTGGGAGGCTTATGACATGGATAAGTCATCCTTATCACAAGCGCTTTCTCACTGGACCATTCTAAATAAGCCTTGGTGACAGTATAATCGGGATTCCCCATCGCAGTCCATCTTTGTCTATTTATGCAACGCCAGGCGTGTGCAACTCTGAGCACGAACTCAGGATTCTCTCATTCTTCAAGAAAAAGCCTCTGCAGATTGCCAAGATTAGGTATCTCCTCCATTGGGTGACCAAGCTGTCGGCGAGCGAGAACGGGATTATAGTTGATGCATCCTCTTCTGCCCATGAGAGGTACATTGGGGAAATCCCCATAGTTGTGAATCATGAGAATCCCTCCATAGATTGGGCCATACCACTTGATGTCAGCATGAGTGAGCTCCATGAGTCTTTTGGACCAAATAGTACTGTCTTCCACATCCAAAAAGGTTGCGGTCCTTGGTAGGTGCAAAATAAACCACCTATACAGGAGAGCAACACAACAGACAATTTGTCCCCCATCTCGCATGTACGTTGAGTGAATGGCATGATAAGTATCAGCCAACAGAGTGGGAACTGGGTTCCTGAGCATAAAGATTTGAATAGCATTGACGTCGACGAAGTATTTAGCGTTGGGAAATAGAAATAATCCATAAGCTAGCAAAGCAAAAGTGGACTCAAAGAGTACAATATTCTTCCTATCAGCAAAGTGACGGGCTTTCTCGAACAAGAACTGGGCGGGTAATCCAGCAAGTCCGCCCTTGACAGTCATGTGAGCTTGAATGTCAGACAGCCTAAGTCTTGTTCCTTTGGCAATGTCCTTCACACCGAGCTCATCTTCCATTCCAGAGAATGGATAAGAATCGTTGACAGGGAGACCCATCAAGGCAGAGTATTCTTCCAAGGTTGGTGTCAGTTGGTAATCTGGAAACACAAAGTAGTGATCAAGGGGATGGTAAAGTTAAACCAAAGTTTCTAGCAGTCCTTCAGCTCTTTGGAGCCACAACAGTGGGAGAATTCTTCCATACTTCAATGATAAAGCCACTGGATCTTCAATCAATCTTCCCAGTTTCTTCAGCTGCTCAACATCGGGAACCATGAAGGTGTACGACCAAGTTCCTTTCCTTCCAAAATCCATCTCTACAAAGTCTACAAAACACAATTAGTTCCTTGATAGTTTTAACAAAAATGCAAGATGCAATACGAATGCAATTGGTTTTAAGGAACTCAAGAGACAATTTTCAAAATAAGCTTCTACTTCATTAAATATTGAGAAAAGTTACAACTTCCAAAGTACATTTAAGAAGCTCAAAATACAAAGAGATAAAAAGCAACAACTAGGCCTAAAAAGTAATCCTATCTAGGGATGCTCCACTTCACGCCTCCTCTTCTGTGTCTTTAACTTGTCATTCTCCAAGATCAACTCGTCAACAATCCCTTTCCAAGCGCCAGACGTCGGTGGAATACTTGAATACTCATGAGTGCTAGGAGTGGGTTGCATGCTAGAGAAAAATAAATTCTCTGGCACTATTGGTCTATCAATCACACGCCTCTCAAGCCATTCAATCAAATCATCTTTCTCTTTCATCTGTTTCCTCATCTCTATCTGTTCAGCATGGATGGCGTGGTACTTCCCTTCCCAAGTGTCTCTCTCCAGTTTCATCCTTGCTAGATTTTTTTGATACTCTTCCATGCGCTCAATAGGAATTATAGAGGGAGATACAGCAGAAGGTTATGGAGGCCTCTCGGGGAGATACGACATTTTAAGATCGCGAGCTCGAGATTGAACCCAACAAAGGAAAGGTTCCAAAGCTACACAATTTCTCTTTCCCAAGTCATTCTTAGTTCTCTTGTTGATCTTTCCCCAAACATGCAAGACACTGCTCTTAGTTTCTGCACTGGTTTCCTCATTGAGATAAAAGAAACCGGACAAAAGGATGTTCTTAGGCTTTTCTTCCATAGGGAATCCAAACTGACGTCTAGCAAGAATGGGGTTGTAGCTAATCCCACCTCTGACACGAAGAAGTGGTACATTGGGGAATGGGCCACAACTATCAATATGACTCCTTTGTCGTAAGCTGAATCGTACCAAAAGATATCAATATGGGTGAGAGATATGATTCTCTGAGACCAACGAAGCTTGTCTGGATTATCGTTGAAGCATGATGTTTGAGGCAAATGAGTAACAAACCATTTGTAAAGCAAAGGTTCACAACATGAAATGGTACCCTTTCCTTGGAGAGTCCTATGATGGATAGAGTGATAAGTATCACCAAGAAGTGTAGGTACAGGATTTCCACTTAAGAAGATCCGAATGGCGTTGATATCAACGAACTCCTCAACGTTAGCAAACAAGACCAAGCCATAGACAAGAAGTGCAAAGATTTCTTCAAAGGCCCTTATACTATTCATCTTTAGCTAGGTAAAAGGCTTTATCAAACAAGAACTTGGAAGGTAGACCCTTGATCCCATTCTTGGTGGTGAGGTGAGGCTTGACTTCAAACATTTCTAAGTGGATAAAATCAGCAATTTCCTGAAGGAATCTTCTTTTGACCACTGAAAGGCTCTTGTTCTTTCACAGGCAGACCAAACCAATAAGAATACTCTTCCAATATAGGAACAAGTTGGTAGTCGGGAAAAGTGAAGCAGTGGTAAAGAGGGTCATAAAACTGCACCAACGTGTCAAGAACACCATCTTCCATCTTGGTTCTGAGAATACCAATCAATCTTCCATAATGCTTTCTGAAGTCTTCAGGCCAAGATACCAAGGCTGGTAGCTTCTTTAACTCTATTAAATCGAGCTTCTTGAAATTGTATTTCTTAGTGTTTCTTGTCTCAATATCCATGATTCCTCTGATTCATGAAAGGAAAAGACGACTGAGTTCCTTAAAACCAAAAATGGATGTAATGAGATGTATGCAATGCACAAGACATAAAAGCACAAACACAAACATATGTACATACAATCAAAAGCACACAAGTCCTAGGTTTAGGGGTCTCATGTGTGGAGCCATGGTCTACCCATCCCAATAGGTGTGTATTATGGGTTTATAAACTGTAGAACAGGGTTCTAAAAGTTCTCAGAGTCATAGATAAATCTTTCGGATATTATCGGCCTACGTGACTACTCACCTGGGTTAATAATATTCTCAAGATAAACTCGTCTGAGTGTAGTATCGCGTATAAACTATTTGGGACTACTCCCTCATAGCCATTGCACTATATCCTAAAAAGGCCAAGTGGGGTAAAGGTAACTACGGTCCTCAATCTCACGGACTCCCAGGTCGGAAAGAGTGACATCAATGCGACTATTCACATCAGACATCAATAACCCCAAAGGGGCCTCAACTAAGCATGGTCATCATATGCCAAACTTGTTAGGTCTACTCCCAACAGCTGACTATTGATTACACCACAATCCTATCATATGTGTATATCAAGTCGAGGTTAGGACTTATCTCACCACTCAAAAGTAGCACCCTACCAAACAGAAGAACCCAAGCAAATATACAGATGTATATACAATTCAAGCAAACAAAACACATATAATACAAACACAGACAAAATAGGCTTCACCCTCTATTCTATCCCCAGTGGAGTTGCCATTTCTGTTGTGGTGAGAATCGGATGTCAAGCTATTGATTAAATTGAATCACACATCTTTGAAATTCACCACCGAGATTTGATTTATCCAAAGGAAAGGGTAAAGATCGAAGAAAACCCTAATTGCACTATGTGAAGACACAACTAAGAGATCGGGGGTTGGTTATACTAAGGGAAGGTTTTAGCATCCTAAGTATCTGTAGTAATCTACAGGAACCTCTTGTTAGTATTTGTGTATGTTAATGTTTGCTTGCTAAGGGATCTGTGCTAAGTTGTAAGGGGGAGTGAATACTCATGATGATGAGAATCACATAGAGTTTAAGAACTCTAACTTAATTCTAAGTTGTGAAGTGAATGGCTCTAATAAGGCCAAGGGGTAAGGAACATCATGATGACGATGCTCACATAGAGTTGAAGAACTCTAGATGAATCTTAAGTCATAAAGTGAGTGACCCTAATGAGGCCAAGAAGGAGAGTGAGCAATTATGATGATAGTTCTCACAAGAGGGGAACCTAATCAGGTTAAGGAGAAGTGGCTCTAATGAGGCCAAAGGATTGATCCTAATGAGGATAAGGGAAAGGAGTGGCTCTAATGAGGCCAAGGGGTGAAAGATGGCTCTAATGAGGCCAAGATGGTAAATGAGCTATCTATGACTTTGAGGTCAATAGAGAGACTTTCCTTTGGAAGTAGGGGAACAAAGAGGGTTAAGGAGGAGAGATGAAGAGCTTAGCCTCACTTGGGGGAAGAATTAAAGAAGTTCAAGATAACAAACATCATTGAAGCAATATGAAAACATAAGCATGGTAACAACCAAAGCAAAGCATGTGAATGTAACAACACTCAAGGGGATGGACTTATTATGGTGACAATGAAAAGATGTTATAACATCTAAGCAAACACTGAACTAAGTTCTCATGGTATACATTCAAACATGGGTAAAGTTCAACAAGGAGGAGGTAACAAACAACAAGTTCATAATCATACATGTGTAACAATCATGTAAACATAAACAAACATGTATCAAAGGTATCAAGTGAACAAGTTTGAGCATGTGGGCAAGTAGGTAGCAACCATACAAGAGCATTGGAGTTTAGACATGCATTTGAGAGGGTGACAACATCATAAGGTTCATGTATTAAAAGATTTAAATCCAACACATATAAACACTAAATCCAAACATGGTATCAAAGATTCAAGACATACATGTACACATTCTTGGTCAAACAATTTCATGCTAAAAGGGGAAATGATCTAACAAGATCTCATGGTGAACAAAACATTTTGCAAAGGCATTTCACATGTAAACAACACACTTAAGCATCATGGTATCAAAAGTGAATCAAAGACAAACCACGCTATAACATCATGCAAGGTTCAAACAACATGTTTTAGGTCTCAAACAATCAAGACAAGCCAATGATTCATGTTAAAAGAACAAAAGAAACAAAGAAGTTTTCATAAAATCCTAAAAAGATCCTTCATTCTCAACATGTACAAATGCCTCAAAAATAAAAATTTTGGACAATTTCTTTTCACCATAAAAAAATAGACATTTCAATGAACAATTTGCAAAAAGAATGAGTAAAAAAGGATTAAAAAAATGAGCAAGTTATGATCAATTGAAATCAAGGTACAAATAATAAAACTTAAAAAGAAACAAGTACTAAAAAAGAAAGGAAATGTCTCACATGGGTGTTGAACCCATTCCCTTGGAGGCTCAACCAAAAAATACTCACCATCTGAGCTATGTGCGCGTAGTGAACAAATGATGCAAACACACAATGAAATAACAAGGCAAGAAAAAAATCAGAAAAATGCACAAAAGGGTTGATCCGCAGGATTGAACCCAGGCAAGGCAGGCGAAAGGGAAAGGCATGGCAAGGTTTCTACCACTGGGGTGGCTATTACATCCAAACATATAACACCTTCATTTGTTTTTATTTTAAATACCAACCAAAATGGCCCCCTCAGCACCACGTTGGGCTGACTGGGTGCCATATCACCATCATCTTCTTCCTCACCTATCTCTCTCGCTCGTGCCCTAGCAACAACAACAATTGCCAGAACTTCCATCTAATCTATCTCATTCATTTCAATCAAAATTAAATTTGTAAAACACAAAATTGGAGTATTTTCCACAAGGAACAACAATATGACGTTACTTCCAACTAACAACAATCACATGATTCACAAAACATCATACAACAGTGCAACTCCACAAAACTTCAACATGTTATAACATGATATATTCAAACAAGATAAAGCCAGCAGTCATTCAGAACAACAAATACAACACACACTACGTTTTGTTGATTAAATGAAAACAGAAAAGTGCATGAACATGTCAGTTTCGAAGGTTGGAACCCTTACCTCTTGGAGAAAGTCCAAGGCTTCTTCTATGGTGCTTATAGAATAGAAATAATGACATGCCTTGCTTTGTTGATGCTAGTAGAGGAGATGCAGATGGTCAGCAGCTTTGCAAAACACCTCAAAAGTGGAACCCGATCCTTCTTGCAATAATGGAGGTTGAAAATGGTATATGAGGTTTGAGGAGTTACAGAACTTTTCCAGGTGTTGGAATGAGTTCTAATGGATGTATGTAGGTAGTTTGTGGAGTTTATTTGGGAAACGCACGAGCAAAATGAACTGGAGCAAGGTTCTTGCAAATTTGCAAGAATGAGTGAGTGAGAGATTTCAGAGAGTATCAGCCTTTCTTTTTATGTGATTCTGGTGTGTTTTGCAATGAGGATTGATCCTCTATTTATAGGAGAAGTGAAGGACTTGAGGTATGGACTGATTTCACATCTTGTTAAGATTGTCCTTTCTCCAAATTTCCTTCGTGCAAGCTGTTATGCTGAGTCATAAACCTTCCCACACTCTAGATAATGGTCAGTAATAGGGTTTGCACTGTTGATGTGTGCTGATTTAATTGGAATAAGGCTCCAAGCTGTAAGAACAAAGGAGTGACTATGTGTCTTGTGAAAAGTTTCTCTCTCCTTGTCTCAACTTGCATCCACTTGACATAAACTAATGTATTTTAAGTTTGCAACTTGTGTAGCTCGTGGCAGAGGTCTTAAACACTCTAATCTTGCTTCTAAACATCAGAATTGTGAGAACTTTGGTGATTATGAGAGGTTATGTATCATTATGCATATGTTGGAAACTTGCATTTCAAGAAATGGACACTAAACTTCCCTTCTTCGAATCTCTCAGCTCCCTCCATGGATTGGGGAGTTCTAGTACTTTTTGGAAAGCCCCAAATGTCCTCTATAACTTTCATGGTCACTCCAAGTTCTAGATCTAAAGGGAACTTGATGAAAAATGGAGATGAAGTTGGCTGAATTTTAGGGCGAAAAGTAGTGAAATTTCACCAAGTCTTTAAGTGCCTTGAACTTCCAAGCCTCCTAACTTAAAAAATAAACCTTATTTGAAGAAGGACCCTCTAATATGTTTTGAAGTTCATGATGAGAGCTTCAATTTGAGCTTTGAGTCACAAAAATTGGATGTGTGGTTTGAAAGTTATGACTTTTCCAATTTTGCACAAGGAGTGAATTCTTCTACACTTAGAAAAATTTAAGAACCAAACCTTGTCCGTTTTACAAGAAACCTTTTCAAATGGTGATTTCTCATGATCTAACTCAAGAATCAAACATGTCTTGATGGAATATAGCTTGAATGCTTCATCTTGGGTCAAGGTAACAAAAGTCAAAGGCTTGACTTTGTCAGGTGCAAATTAGGCCAGATGAATTCCACAATGCGATCCTCAATGAATTTGTAACTTTACATTTCTCCAATACTTTAGGTGAGTTCCAAGGATGTATATGAACACAATGGATCATGTCCCATGGTTTGGGATCATGCTTTGACCATAAATTATGGCACAATCGACTTTCCACTGAAGAAAACCCTAATCTGGGGCCAGATGAACTTTGAGGCTCATTGTACTTGTGATGGGGTCAAACACTCTTGATTTCTTGTTGAATAAGATCTCTTGGATGTATGTGAGCTCAATTGGTTAATGAACCAATCAAGGCATTGATTGATCATACCAAGGTCCCTTGTGATTCTTCAGGTTCAAACCCTAATTCCACAACTCTTGATCTGATGGTCTCTTTTTGATTTCTCTTGATCCAAACATATGAGATCATGAAATATGATTTGAGAACCTCATGATTAGCTTTTAAGACCAAGTGGTTGAACTTTGGAGCCTCAATTGGCTTTCTTGAACAGATGACTTCAAACTAACAAACTCAATCACCTAGTGAACACTGGTGATGGAGGTATGAAACCAAGGAGTGTCTTAGGAGACTTTGAAACACGAGAGAACTTGGCTTAGTGATCTTGTCCTTTTTCTTGTGCAAAACCCTAACTTTTACAAAAAAGAACAAACTAGCAAGATATGATGGTTAGTTAACAATGCATAGATGATTGAAACCTAAATGCAAGTGCAAAATGTTATGACATCTAAGGGGTAAAATTTGGGGTATAACAGTTGCCCCTATTTGAATAGCTTTACCGGATAGCACGAGAGATGATAATCCTCAGGAATTCAAGGTGAAAGGTATTTAAATACAGAAAACCAAAATTTTTGCCCTTAGATGGAATGCATACGCTAATGACAAGTAACAGACATGTAAATGCTGACATGCCATGAACTTCTAGTATTATGATATGATGCCACAATGGTGCAAAATGCAGACAAAACAAAACAACTAAGATAAATAGCCAAAACTTCATCTTCTTCCTCGCGCGTGCCACCATAACCGGATTTACAAAACCTCTCATATCTCCCTCAATACGTAATGATTTTGCATGATGTAAACATGAAAGTTGTTTGTTTTTGAACAAGGAATTCAATGGTACCAATTAATTTCATTTCTTTTAAGTGTAGAGTGAGTTATCAAGTGATGAACAGATGAGCCCTAATTTTTGTAAGAACACTATGAAATCCTATACACGATTGATACATAGTAATTGATTGAGGGAAAACATTCTATATAAGTGCAGAAACATGTTAGTAACTTGAAATGTAAAAAATGATGCATGTTTCATGGAGTTTGAAAAGCTCAGGCTTACCTTGCAAGAGGGATTCAAATCCTTAGTTGTAGGTGTTACATAAGTGTTTTGATGATCTGAACAGCTTCCTTGGACCTCAAGGGTTGTGTTGAGATGCTTAGAACAAGTTGAAACCTTCTGGTTTCAATAGCTTGAATCCAACTGCAGTTGGCTTGGGATGAGATGTGATCTTGGTGAATTTGATGTTACAAATGTTGTTTAAGTGTTTGGATCACTCATATATGATGTATGTGAGGTGTTTGCATGATTGGTTTGGATTGAATTTCTCTCTATTTGAAAATTTGATTCTCACTTCTCAAGGTTTTGAAAATTTGGAATGAAGAGTAAAATAAGAGAAAACATGTGTTGTGATGTTTTAGGGTGGTTTGAATGATCAGAAATGATCTTTATTTATATGAGGAGAAGTTTGTTTTTGGAGGAATAGTGAATGAATGAAGGATCACTCTATAACTCAATGGATGTGGTTATGTAGGATGACTTGAATGCTAAGGTACCTCAAGTCTGCTCTAGCTGACTCCCATCAATTTTGCATGTTTGAAGTCTTCCAATTCTTGGATAGGTCTTGACTGATTTGTGTTTGATCCGTGCTACCTCAATGCATCATATTAATGCCAAATGACAAAGTTGAAACTCAAGGCTTTTCAATGATGATTCTTCACATGCTAAGCTAGAATTCTTGACTTATTGGACTCTATGTTGTGATTCTTCTGCAGAGAACAAGTGCATTGTATCTTTGATGTTAATCTTGTGTGATGAAAAGGCTTGCAAAGTCGTCAAAATGACAAAATCGTGTGGCATGTGCAAAACTGTCTTGGAAAAATCAGTTGTGTGATGTTAGGTTGTGAGGTCCATAACTCCTTGCTCAATTTAAATTAATGGAAGTTCTTGTACTCTTTGGAAAACTTATATATCATACTTCAACTTTGATGTTTACATTTGGCCCTGATTCATCTTATGAAACCCTAACTTTATGGCCTTATAACTCAAAATCCATGCATTTTTTGGGCTTATCCATAAACCTGCTCAGCAACCCAACACTTTGACAAATATCAGGTATGGTATTGCACAAATATCTCATAGATCCAATGATTTACTTGTACAATGTTGCATTTACAAGTTCATCATTTATATCCTTCCTCAGCTTTGCTTCTGTCTCTAAAAGATTGACTGCTTCATTGTACTTGCTCATCTTGAACCTTTTTAAAATGTCTTTAGCATACTCTTATTGATGCAGGAATACTCCTTGACTTGTGGTTTTGAATTCCATTCCTAGGACAAATCTTCTTATAATCAACCGAAAATGTACTAAAATTTACTCATTGAATTTGTCTTCTAGATAAGGCAAATGCTGGAACATCTTATCCCACATGTTGCCTCTTCACCAATTTCATCTTGTTTTGACCATGTTGTTTTTCCTAAAGTAGCCAACCAAAGGAACAACAGATAAAACCAATGACAAAATCAAGTAAATATGGACTGTTAAGTTGTTTCAACAGGATCTTGATATCAGAGACAAAAGCAAGGTTGTCTTCAATGGCTTGAAATAGTTCCATGTCAAACACCTTCGTTTTCAATTGTTGAACTAGTGCAATAGAAGAGTTACCAAAAGACTCAGTATCTGAGGCAGTTGAAGAGCATGAAGATTTTTCAACTAAAACACCTCGACTGCTCATAAGCTTCTTAAAAGCTTCTACAAGGTTCCTCCTTAATAGCCTTTAATTCTTCTCGACTCAAAGAAATGTCAGAAGTTTTGGATAATGAATCCTATATTTGAGGATTAACATTGGTAGTTGTAGTCGAAAGAGTTTTCTTAATGACTGCTGGTGAACCTTGAGAAGTCTCAACAATTTGTGGTTGATCCTTTTCAAGGTTAGCAATTTGAGTTTCCATTTGGCCTTTATCCTCTTGTGTTCGACAAACATCGTGTTCCTCTAGTGTTTGATCAACATGATATCGGCTTTCTGGTGTTTGAGTATTGACGTTGGGCCAGTTAACTATTGTTTAAGGTCTTAATTATTTGGACCAATTGATTTATGTTCATGGTTTGGACTTCTTGTACTAATTGGTTGTTGTTTAGGATTCGGAAAATCGAATGCTTCCTATGGTTACTCGAGAATTGTTTTTTACTGGATCCTCAGTTATTGGTTGTGGGAAGGGAAACATTTCTAGACTTTAGTTGGATGTTGGCGCCTTATGAACATCCAAGGCGTTGATTGTTGGAAGAGGAATGACAAAAATAGGGATCTCATATAAGAAGATAAAAGTCGAACGATATTGTAAAATTGTGTGATGTCGATCGAGATAAAAATATGATTGAATCTTAAAGTACCTGGGATGTCTTGAAGCCATGGCCCAAGTCTTTTCTCTCTGAACTCTCATCAAGAGTGGGTTTCCTTGGGCATTTAGTTTTCTTTCTAGTTAGCCAAATACCTTATGCTTCTTCTTCTTCTTCATCATCTTCTTCTTCTTCTTCTTCTTATATTTCGACAACAAGTTTCTTTTTTGTTTTCTTTGGTGGACTGGCCTTAAAGGCTTGTACCTTTAACCTTTTGGTTTGTCGAAGTGTTGAGGTTTCAGCAAGAACCATTTTATTTTTTGGACGAGGCCTTAACATCATATTTCCAACCACGCCGATATTTTGGGGTAGGATCTATGAGAGACTTCACTATTTTCTTCAGGACTTTCACTCTCATCAACTTCATTGTCTTTGTCTTTAATCCTCAGATCATACTGAAATTTTTATGATTGTGAGTACAATGAGTAGCTTGTTTAAAGAAATAGAAGACATTGATAAAGGTTGGAGTTTAGTCTGAACTTGTGTCCTTTCACTATCGAGAGTAATTGTTGCTTTCTCTTTCCTTACTTTTTTTGACTTGGAGCAGTAGTTGTGGAATTGCTTCCTCATTTTCGACTTTGAAAATAGAAACAAGGATAAATGAGAGATACAAAGAAACCTATTTTCATGAAAGAGAAAAAAAGTTTAGATGGTGTACTTGTTTTATTTCTTTTGGTTGGTCTAACTTCTCACCATCGTCGGCTGTTTCGACTTTCTTTTTCTTTGACCTCTTTGGAACGAGAGGCCAAGCTACAAAATTTTTGACGCAAGTAAATAGAGTGAAACATAAAGAGAAGTTAGTGGGTTTTTAGAAGTCCATTTATCCCACCCTCAAAGATGGTGGATGTAATTCGAACATGGTCGAGATTAAGTCTTAAAGACTGTGGATAATTAATTATGTATATTATACTTATTCAAAACTACTCATTGAGAAGGTTTTTTTTTATTTCGTTTTCTAAAGCTTTCAAAGACCCAATAGGATCCCATTTTGGAGGTGGTATCAAAAAAGCTACACCAAATGTAATGGTGGGAATTTGGGAAGGTGAAATTCCTAAGCAAAACTATACCTATCTTTTATGTAAGGAGGAAATTTAAGTTTGGGGATTTTGTAATTAATTTTTTGTTTCAAAGTAGAAGTTGCGTCATAGATAATTCAATTAAGTTGACAAAAATTATACACAGTTTTGAAGTAATTTTGAAAATCTTGAATTTCCTTGATGTGCGTACCTCGACTTTTCTTATTTTTATTCTATAGACAGGAAAAAAACATCTGTGAGATGTTGAAGTAGAGTCAAAGTATCCATAACAACACGTTTGTAGTAGGCAGACCACCAATCTTCAAATTCCTTGATGTAGTGAAAAGAGGTTTCAAATTAAAAAGGATTAAAATTAGTGACTTTTCGAGCGTGAAATTCTAAATACTCCTTATGATATGCCTCAATTGGTGTATCAGTAGCCCGATAGATTTCGTCCTCTTGGGTGAAAAAGGAATTTGGCAAGAATTGACCGAAGACAAATTGTCTAGCTACCAAATTTGGTTGGTATGCAACAAGCCCAAAGCTAACTTTTGCAGTTGAATTATGGTCGATAAGATAGTGGGTTTGAAGAATTACATGCAAATATCAAGAGCTTCAATTTGGCTTCTAGGTGAAGAGGCTGGGAATGTTCTTCTGAACCACTCTGGCCCATAGCTTTGACTGGCAAATGGTGTCATAGTAGAGAAAATTTTGTACAGTTCTTTAGCATGAAGAAATACTTGTCAAAAGCCTTTTTAGACAAAAGATCACTATCAATTTGGGTTAGCAAATCGAGCCTTATACCTTTGATTTGTCTTTTCAGATTAGATGAAATGCCAATATTTAAAAAGTGTTCAAAAGTGGCGTTAAGCCAAAGCTGTAAAAGCAATATAGGGCAAGAGACCAAGAAGATCTCTTCAAGGCTTGTTTGTGCTTTGAGGTCATGAGAAGAAATTCTTAAAAACTCATAAAGGGATCCTAAAATCAGTTTACTAAGACATGCACCATTTTTCTCATGAAGCTAGATTGCAAGAGGTATAAATTTTTGGGCTACTTAGAGGGAGCTGGAACAAAAAATGAAATGGGATAGCCAGAGGGTAAGGAAAGTAATGTGCTCATAGTCGGAAACTTCCTAAGTGTTGTCATGTTGGTCTTTGATGTATTTGTTGAAGCTAGGATGGTCAAAAGTGAAATTAGGTTTGATTTTGTGTTTGAGAGCGGGGTCGAAAGTCTCCCCAGTTGGTCGAAGACCGGTAATAGCAAAAATCTCAACAAAAAAAAAGAGTGGGAGTGATCATACCACATGGTAAATGAAAATTATTATTCAAAGACTCCCAAAAACTGATGGCATCTATAAGCATGTTAGGGCTATACCTTGGTCCAATTTTTGATAGTTGGATCAAATCGAATACACCTTGATCATTCCAAGTTTTTTCTTTCTTCTATTTTATTTTGCGCAACCAACTAAGATAAGCATCATTGTTGGTGGAGGGAGAAGAACGAAACACACAATTAGTATGTTTCATGAACCCTAACTCAAAACTTATATGTTCAAAAGCGCGAGGTTTGCATGATGGTGAACAAGGGAAGAACTTTTCCAATTTGGTTGGTTTCATAGACGATTTGGGTAAAAGGACCTATAAAATAATGAAAAATGCTTGTAATATAAAAGGGGATCAATACCTGGGAAGCCCAAATGGCAGTTTTTTCCTTCTCCATTGGAGGTCCTGGAACATAGCTACGACTCTTAATGCGAATGTATCCTTGAAGAATAGAAGCAAAAGGCATTGAGAGTTGTTTTTCCGTGCTAGAAGAATAAGTCATTGTTCTTTGAACCTGAGTAAAAAAGAGTGATAATGGAAGTTTGAAAAACTGAGATGCTTAGGGTTCGGAGAAAGAAAGTGTTGAATAGGAAAAAAGAAGGAGAAAATGGCACACACACACACACACACACACACACACACACACACACACACACACATATATATATATAGTTGTGGAAGAAGAATAGTTTCCCTCTGAAATAAAAACAAATGGCGTTTTGATTTTTTGTTTTAAATTTGTTATGTTTTTTTAATATTTTATTACAGTTAATTCTTGGGGCTATGATGGCCTTGGAAGTTGGAACCATGATGGCGGTTGCATGCCCGTTTGACGTGACGCCTATAGCCATTAAAATTGGCCGAAGCCCATGGGCCGGCCCACTGAGCTCGAAAAGAGTTAGGGCTTGGGCCTTTATTTTTGAGCCCATTTTGTTCCATGTCTTTATGAGCCTGGCCCAAAAGAACCCTAAAAAATGGGCCAGTCCGAATGGGCTATGGGTAGCCTAAAAAATTTAAATTAGTTACAACCCATATTATAAATTAAAAAAACATAGTTTCACTTACATCCCATTTTATTGCAGGGACTTTTGAATTGGGCCGCCCAACCCAATTGCTTTCAGTTGTAACACAACATTGCCAAAAACAAAACCCAAAGTTTTGAATTTGACCTAGCTTTCAGTTGTTTTACTATCACATTTAAATCAATTCATAACATTGAATTTGATCGTTGTGTTCATATATATGATATAATTGTTAGACGATGCCAATGCTCTAGATGGGGGGTTGAATAGATCACTAATTTTTAAACAGAGTCGACGCTTAAAAATTTTAAAAAAAAAAATTGTGCAGAAGTGACCAAGGAACCAACTCGTCTAAACGAACCGTTATCGAAAAGATCGGATGCGACAAGCCAAATGGAATAAAAAATTTAATGAGAAACTGAATCAATAGTTTGAGGATTAATCAATACAAATAATACCACTTTAGTTTGGTCAATTTGCAATGACTTTTAAAGTGTAAACTTAATTTGAAAATATCACAAACAGTTTGTGTGTGATCAATTTGTCGAACACTTGGTGTGCAAAACACCCCAAGTATTATTTCCTATGTAATGTTAGTGCAGAATTTTTCAATTACCATCCAAGTGATTGTAATGAGTTTTCAAAACAGATTTTTCAGCACTACACGACAACAGAAATTTATCGATCAATTGATTTTACACAAACGTGAACAATTCAAAATAAGGAAATAGAGAAAGAGAGAACAACACCGGATTTGTTTAGGCAGTTCCCCTTTTGTCCTCGCTTCGGGTACGTCTGTCCCCAATTCTAAAATCTAGAATTGAGATATGTATTATATTGTTGCAAAAGTTTATACAAAAGAAGCAATAGTCACCACACACTCAAGCCTAATTGTTGATGTTGATACTATGTCTTCTCTCCCCACTACTACGGAACAGACCTTTAACAACGGTTGGGAAAGATATATAACCACGCAGGACCAGGCATTGTTATGTAGAGTGTGGTTGTATATATGATACTTACAATTACGACCCTGTAACCGTTGTAATAAACTGGAAAGCGCACGCCCTATCACAACAGTTTATCCAAAAAACCGTTGTGATTAAGTGATGGTCCTATGTTTGATTCTCAACTGTGCAATTTTGTTTTTAATTTTTTAATGGACAACGTGCAAGTTATTATAACAGTTATGATAAATAACCATTGTAAAATTTTCTGCATAATTTACAATTATATCATGCTTTTATAATTAATACCAGTTTTTAACCTATATTACTGTTCACCATATCACAGCAAAAATACAACACAGATTTGTGATAAAGTTATAATAATATTAATTGTATTATATTCATGAAACACCATAACATCATCACATGAATCTTATGTAACAAATGCATCAACCATTACACCATCAGTAAACATACAAACCTAATCAACTATAACCTAATTTGTCATTACAACAAATGCAATGAACACTAAAAATAAAAAAAACCAGGTAATCTTCAACTGTTTCTTCTGGATCTTCACCTTCAACATCAATTCGACCTCCTTGGCTTTGTAGGTGTTAACCATTCCCTTCTCCTCATTCAAGTTCTTTACTAGTGAAGAAATTAATTATTTTGCTCTAGGATCCATCTCGTCATCCAACCAAGCAAAGTGAGAGCATTGTTTGTATCCTTGAATCTTATACATCCCACAACCATAGAAACGGCGGCCCGGGTTCGAGTCGGTCCATGTCGTCATCAACGGAGCGTTGAGACCACACCTGCATACGTACCTTGAATGATTTGAGGACCTGCTTCCATGGCTACAGCCAGACTGCTCAGACATTTTAATGGAAAGATATGATGGAAATTTTATGGAAAAGAATGACAAAAAAGAATACGGTGAAACTTTATGGAAGGATTTGCCGAGACACTTTCCTATTTCATCTAGTTCATGAAGCTATGAAAAAAAGTACAAGGTGAATGAAGTTAACACAATAGCTTCATACTTCTTGTATTTTTCTTCATAGCTACACAAACCATATGTAACATAGCGAAAGTATACTTCTTGTATTTGTTAAGGTGGTGATGATGGATCTGAAAAAATGAGAACATTCAAGAAGAAAAAGAATTAGAACCCATTTTTAACAAGACAAGTAAACGAAATCGAAGCATAAGTGTAATGAACGAACCTGAAGTTAGCGATTAGTGAAGACGAATCTGAAGACGTATCTAAAGGTTGAAGTATGTTTAGAGTTATGTTATGAGAGGGAAGAGTGAAATATGTCAAGGTTTTCTTTTGAGAGAAACGACTGCTATGTAGTGAACGATAGATACGTTCGCTTATATACTAAAAAATATCACTTTTCATCACGGTTAGAAATTACAACCGTCATGCAATTTTCAAATTTTACAACGGTTCTTTAGTAACACCGTGGTTAAATATCTTGGTTAAATAATTTTCTATTTTCTATTTTTTTTTAAAGTCCTATAACAATGGTTGGTTTATTAACCGTTGTAAAATCACTTACAATTTAATTTTTAAATAATGGACTTAAGTGACACACGCTTAATTTAGTCTAAAAAATTGAAAACGTGTATTTGTTGGGGATCGAAGCTTGCTACAAATCATATATTACTACGGTGTTATTAGACAACCGTAGAAATAAATCCTGCTACTCACTGATGCGCGAACGTTATAACCTATTACAACGGTGTAAATGAATCCGTTGATAACCTATTCTTCAATCCCTTCGCTCGGCTGAATCTGTGAAGCAAATATCTGTGCAAAAACCCCCAAATCCTCAAGATCTTGGAGGACAAAACCCTAACGGTTTTATTCAAGAAAAACCCACCGAATTCTCAACCCAAAATAGATACACAATCCTACGTTTGGACGTTATGACCTTGATGATGCAAAAGATCAACAAAAATTATTATGTGTAATTGTCGAGAAAATGCAAGAATGAGGATGAAGATGATGAGAAAAAATTCAGTGTATATCTTTCACTTTTCTTGTTGTATTGTAAAATGATGAGACAAAATGAATATATATATAATGCCTAGACCCACTAACAAACATAACAGCATTTTAAAATAAGACATATCAGAAAATTAATCACAAGTCAGCGAACGGTCGACCTAAGCAACAGGGGGTCGACCTGAGCACACCCGAATGCAAAACTATGCAAAAAAATAAGCTATGCGTCGACCGGAACAGGGTCATGCGTCGATGCAAGCTTGCTTCAAAATGACAAAATTAAATGGTTACAATATGAGTCGACCAAAGGGTCGACGCGAGCACACCCGAGAGTAAACGAGTGCAGATCAACATTTATGAGTCGACCTAAGCATGGCTTTGAGTCGACTCAAACACCCTAAACATCCAAAACCTTTTTTATGCTCATATTTTGCTCCACCTAAACCATGTTTGTGCAGACCTAAGTTTCCTAACATGATCAAATACACACAAAACATATATGAGATGCTCCTATATGTATAGACACTTGACCTTAGAATATTTTATGCATTGTAAAGCATGAATGCAACCTAAGATGCGATGATACCGTCCAAAGTACAAAGTACGAGCTAATACAGGTTTTGACATCATTAAAATAAGGACTAAGGAACCTTGCCCTCACAATAATATACATTGCTCATGCGTTGTCTCATCTTCAAGATGGACACAGTCAGTCATCTTCATCTACTGCTGTCGGCGCTATGTTCGAAAATGGCATAGATAGTTTCTTCAACATTGCTGCATTCGAAAATGGCATAGAGGCGTTCATCTTCATCTTTATCTACTGCATTCTTCTTCATGTTCATCTACTGCGTTCGTCTCTTTGATTTCGACTTTGCTGCGTTCTGGAACGTGTTTATAGTGAATAATGAAGAAAATTTGAATTTAAATATATTACTGCGTTCCGGTACTGATAAAAAGAATAACAATGTCTTTTGATTTAAATATTGATGTGTTCATCTCTTTTATATATTGTTAAACTGCAAGTGGTTTTTACTCTGTTGCAGATGACTTAAACTTGCATTGACTTAAATTTAAATTGCAGTGGTTTTTAAACTGTTAAACTGTTAAACTTGTTGTTAAACTGTTTAACTTGCAGTGAATTGCTGTTAAACTATTAAACTTGTAGTGGTTTTTATATTCTACATGATATGCGTAGCTTTCAAATTTAAAGTTAAATTGCAGTGACTTAAACTTGTATTGACTTAAATTGCAGTAGATCGAAAAAACATGTTTGCTTGTTTATATTTATACATATATGTTAAAATATGTGATTAATTGATAAGTAATATATGTATCTCCCTACAAAGAAATTTGTATTATGAATGCTGCCAACCCAACCATAACGTGGGAAGAAGTCCCCCCAAAAAACATGTCTATCTATACATATATATTAAAATAAGTGATTAATTGATAAGTAATAGAAACAATAAATACTAATTAGTAGGTAATACAGCATTTAATTTAATTTTTATTTTTATTTTTCTTATTATAATTTTAAGGCTATTGGATCTGGACTGTTTGTTTGATGCAAAAGGGTTAGCAACTACTACCAAAATTAGTGTTTATCATTGAATAGACATAAAACTAAAGAAGGAAATAAAATTCTGAAATGATTCTTGTCCCTTCCATTAATTTCAACGCGCTATAAATACAATAGCTCAAGCTGAAATAACTAAATGGGCTAGGCCCAAATGGATTAACTAAACTTGCTGAATAAAAAAAAACAACACTTAATTGATTACATAATCCTTTAAATAAGTGGGCTTTCTTATAATTCTGCCGGGCCTGCTATCACTATTATCGGGCCCAATAACAACCTTGTCCTCAAGGTTGGAGGTGTTGGTTGAATGGGCTGGTTGAAAGACCGAAGCCCAATTGAAGGGTGAGTTGTTTGAATTAACTGGAGATGGAGAGAGAGAGAGAGAGAGAGAGAGAGAGAGAGAGAGGCACAAGTGAGGCGGTGGTGTTCAATGCATGTGGTCCAGCTGGCTTGCACACAACAGATAAGGGATCACGTGGGTTGATTTGGGAAAAGGAAATGGCCTTGGGAGTTGAGCTGTCACGTGAAGGGCAAGCTGTAACGGATACATCAGTGGACGACTTGGATTGTGTAGGAAAGGAATCCAATGAATTGGACGGTATGGATCGTTTTTGAAGGGCGGTAGTGGAGCAGACTAGTGGAGTAGGTGGCAGGCTTTGTCCCAATACATCAAAGGGCTTGGTTTGAGTACTTATCACTTCACGTTTTTCCATCTGAGTTTCACTTCCACTTGCCTTAGTACCATGGTCCAAGTTCTCAAAAATCTTTGAAACACTTTGCATTCTTTTTCCATTTTCAGCATCATTTCTCTTCTTCCCACTTTGAAACACTTGACTTGAGTGGTCGTTTTCGGTTGCATGTTGAGTCTGGCCAAACGGTTGATGAGGATCCATGTCGTTTGAAGGGATAAGGTTGTCTTCATCAGGACGATGGAGTTCTGGGGGAATCGGTTTGAAGTGGATGGTAGGATCTGTGCCATGGTACGCTCTGAGTTGAGAAACATGAACTACAGGATGGATCTTTGAGGGTGGAGGAAGATCCAGATGATATGCTACCTTGTCGATCCGACGGAGAACCTTAAAGGGTCCAAAATAGCGCTTGGAGAGCTTCTGAGACACGCGAAATTGAACGGAAGTTTGACGATATGGTTGAAGGCGAAGTAGAACCAGGTCTCCCTCCTGAAAGGTACAATCAACTCTTTTTTGATTACTCTGGGTTTCCATTCTTTGTCTGCTTTTATTAAGATTAAGTTTGAGTGTTTGTAACAATTTGTCTCTTTGTTGCAAGGATATCTCCAAGGGCAAGATGGTGGTTGAACCAGGACGGAAGTTGGGAAAACAAGGAGGTGTATTATGCCAAAACTCTGCCAAATGTAAGTAGTTGAACCATTTCTTTGGATTTTCACTAGTAAAACACCTTAAGTATATTTCGAGACATCTATTAATGACTTCTGTTTGACCATCAGTCTCAGGGTGATAAGCGGAGCTGTACTTAAGTGTAGTCCCCTGTGCGCGAAAAAGCTCCTTCCAAAAGGTATTGAGAAAAAGCGGGTCACGATCTGATACAATGGATGAGGGAACCCCATGCAAGCGGCATATTTCAACAGAGAAGCGGAGCGCCAGATCCTTTGCTGAGAACTTGGTGGGGAGCGCAATGAAGTGACAAAATTTTGTTAATTTGTCGCAGACAACCCAGATGACTGTATGTCTAAAGGAGGTTAGTAGGTGAGTAATAAAATCCATGCTCAACTCATCCCATACCAGTGTAGGTGTGTGGAGCGGTTGCAGCAGTCCTTGCTTCTTTGTGGTCATGTACTTGTTTTGTTGACAAGTTACACATTTTTTAACAAACTCTTTGGTGTCTTTGTAAATGCCAGGCCAGAGGAATGAGGAAGAGATTCGAGCCAAGGTGAGTTGAAGGCCAGAATGACCTGCAGATGGTGTCGAGTGGTATTCATTAAGCATCGTAGTCCGGAGATCATTAGTATCAGGTATGAAGATTCTATTCTTGTAAAATAATAGTCCATCCTTAGCATGAAAAAGAGTGTTCATTGATGAGTCAGTTTGAACTTTCTGTATGAGAAGCTTGCCTTCAGAAGTTGACTCATAGAAATGTTGTAATTTTGTCAGAAGAAGCGGAATTGGTGAAGAGATAGAGAAGAACATGGCCGAATCGTCGCTTTGTTTTCGACTCAGAGCATCGGCAACTTGATTAGCCTTGCCAGGTTTGTAAAAAAATTTGAAGTGAAAACCTTGGAGCTTGGCAGCCCACTTCTGTTGTTCAGGAGTTTGTATAGTCTGTACTAACAAATTCTTTAAACTCTTTTGGTCTGTGTAGATATGAAACTTTCTGCCAATCAAATACTGACGCCACTTCTTAACAGACTCAGTAATGGCATACATTTCTCGGACATACACTGAAGATGCTTGCAACCTGGAACAAAGCTTCTTACTGAAGAAGGCCAAAGGGTGACCTTGTTGGGACAACACGGCTCCGATAGCTACTGCAGATGCGTCAGTCTCAAGGACAAAGACCTGGGAGAAATCTGGAAGACATAGAACAGGAGTTTCAGTCATTTTTGTTTTTAAAGTTGTAAATGTTGTCTCAGCTACTGTATTCCAATGTAACTTAGTGGAACTCAATAAATCGGTGAGAGGAGCGGCGAGAGAGGCGTAGTGACGAACAAAACGTGGATAAAATCCGGTGAGAGGAGCGGCGAGAGAGGCGTAGTGACGAACAATACTGTTTTTCGTTCATCTTCAACTTTGTGCAATTCACTTAGATCTCACCAAACACTAGTGTTTCCCAATCCCACATAATCAAGAAATGTGATTCTGTTACGATTCCAATCAAAAAAATTCAAAACGGATTCAAGAAACAAAATCAATCACCCAACGTCTCACCATTCACTCGTGTTTCCCTGTGGATCTGAACCAGAGCTCTAGATACCAATTGTTGATGCACAAGATGAAAAAGATGAAGATGGAAGAAGAGAGAGAATTGAATAACAAATTTTTACTATTGCAAAAACGGTTATAGTGAATAATTACAACTTTAATTTATATATATACACAAACAATAATATCACGTAGAAAAAAATACTAACCTACACTAGCTAAGTTAAACTTAACAGGATCACTTCTAACACTACCAACTTAATATATAAATTCACAAAAGCCCTATAGTGACTCAAAATAACTTCTAACAAAACCATTGAAACAACACAAGTACTAATATAGAAAGAAGAAATTGAAATAATAAAAACTAAAGGTCATTGAAATTTAGAAGTCAAGACCTAAAAAAACCTCATGTAAGAAGTCTAAAATTGAGGTGAGGCTACAACCATCTTCTTGGCTAATTATGGTTCTAGTCGTTTTTCAGGCTCCACTACAAAGTGTGGCGTGTTTCCTCTTGTTATTAGGACTTCTTATGATACAATTCATTAGTAAAGTTTAATGGTACCAAACTAAACTGTGATAAAAGATTATAAGAACATAATTGAATTATTTCGAATGGTTCGGTATACCTGTTTTAAACTTCGAACAGTATCAAACTATTATTAAACAGTTTCTTTAATAGTGTGTTTAGATGAAGCATTTTAATGAAAAAAAATAATTTTTTGAGGGAATTTAAAATGACTTACTCAAAATCCATTGTTTAGATAAAAAAATATGAAAAATTGTTAAAATAATGTAAATTTATGGAGTATTTTATTCATGTTAAATTTAAGGAATTTAAAGTGACACCAAAAAGTAAGGAATTTCAAATTACTTCTTCACTTTATATAATGCAAATGTTAAATTGTTTGATATTAATTTTACAAATTTAGCAAGATAGTCCTCATATTTTTTGAAAATTTTAAATACACCCCCAAAATTTTCAAATAATTGTAATTAAGTCCCTAATAATTTTCAAATTTTATAATTTGGTTCCTTTAAATTTTCAAAAATTGCAAATTGGTCCCTATTTTTAATACTTAAAAATTGACCCAAAAGTTTTAAAATTAATGAAAATGACCCCAAAATTTAACAATAAATTATTTTAATATCCAAACAAATGAATTTAATAATGAATGAATTTCAATTGAATCATTTGAATTACTTAAAATTTTAAATTTCTTAAAAATTTGCAAATTCTTCGTCCAAACACACTCTAAGAGAATTATTTGTTATGGGACACAAAACTTGATTTTTTTGAATAAAAGAGCAAGATGAAACCATTTAGTATAAGCATTTTTCTTTACATTATTCTTATCACTAATATGTAAAGTAGATGCATTTAAATTCAAACCGTTTCGAATAAAAATCACAAACTTATAATAAAAAGCTAAAAATAATACAAAATTAAATATTATTGAACGTCATATCGCTCCGATCGAAATATAAATTAATTTTTCAAAATCAAATAAAATCAGTTTTTAAATTATTATTCATAAATTTTATTATTTTTTGTAATCCTAGTTTTTTTTACGATTTTATATATTTTAAATACATTTTTAAATTAGTCATCTAAAATCAAATTATCGGGCAAAAGGTTCAAATAAATTTTTTCTCAAAATCGATTAAATCCACATTTCAAATACCTTTTATTTTAATTTTTGTTGTTTTTACTGTATGACTTACAGTAGCTTATTGGAACATTATTACTTTGGCGGATATTGATCTCTCAAACAGGTTGTTTTTCATCAAAATAATCTACGAAAAGTTGCAACAATTCTCTCACAGCTGTCATAATTGTTGGAAAAAATGTTAGTTGTTGAAAAACAAGTGTGAGTTTTAAGTCTCACATTGCTTAGAAAAGTGAATGTTGAGCACTTTATAAATAAGATGACTCATCCATCTATCACCTTAAGGTTTTGGATGAATATGTGGTGTCTCTCTCACTTGTTTAGGTGAGTCTTTGACCTTTAAACAAAAAAATCAGATGTTAGAGGAGGAAAACATCTACACACATGATCAAACATCGAATGTAAAGAAAGTGCAAAAGAATGATTTAGCTAACAGAATCATAACATAACTCAGCATATGTATTTTAAGCATACTTAAATTCAGGGCCGGTCATTGGGTGAATCAATTAAAGTCCTAGCTTTAGGCACTCAAATATGCTTAAGCCCTCAAATATTTTTTATTTATTAAAATAATTAATTTAAATTAATTAAATGTTGCTTTAACAAATAAAGCCTAGAAATAAAGAAAAATACCTCTTTAGTAGCGTGAGAAAAGGAAGAGACTAAGTATTCAATTTTTTTTACCGCTATTGATTCTTCTTCTTCTCAATATTCTTATAATAAATTACTAACAATCTCATATTATTAAATTCATCAATTTCTTTAAAATTTCTCCTATCATTTTCAATTGAACGTTTTCTCAAAAGCAAAAAAAACTTTTCAATTGTAATTGCAACAACCTGTAGATTTATATTTGTGATTTACCGATTTTACGAACTCTAAATCTGTGTCTGTGATATTGTAGCACCGTCAGGGCCAGCCGTTGGGGGAATCTACTAAAGCCCTAGCTTTAGGCCCCAAATATGCATAGGCCACCAAATATTTTTTTTTATTTAAATAATTAATTTAAATTGATTAAACGTTGCTTTAATGGTTAAAGCTTAGAAAAAAAGGAAAAGACCTCTATAGTAGCGTGAAAAAAGGAATGGACTAAGTATTCAATTTTTTTTTACCGTTATTGATTCTTCTTCTTCTCAATGTTCCTATAATAAATTACTAATAATCTCGTATTACTAAATCCATCGATTTCTTTAAAATTTGTCCTATCATATTAAATTGAACATTTTCTCAAAAGCAAAAAATTTTGCAATTGCAATTGCAACAACTCTGCATATTTATATTTGTGATTTACCGATTTTACGAACTCTGAATCTATGTATGTGATATTGTAGCGCTGCCAGGGCCGGCCATTGTGTAAATCTGCTAAAGCCCTAGCTTTAGGCCCCTAAATTTGCTGAGGCCCCTAAATTTGCTGAGGCCCCCAAATATATATTTTTATTAAAATAATTAATTTAAATTAATTAAATGTTGCTTTAACGATTACATCCTAAAAAAAAGAAAAGGACCTCTATAGTAGCGCGAGAAAAGGAAGGGACTAAGTATTCAATTTTTTTTACCGTTATCGATTCTTCTTCTTCTCAACGTTTCTAGAATAAATTACTAGCAATCTCATATTATTAAATCCATCAATTTATTTAAAACTTCGCCTATCATTTTCAATTGAACATTTTCTCAAAAGCAAAAAATTTTGCACTTGCAATTGCAATTCTGCGAATTTATATTTGTGATTTACCGATTTGACAAACTCTAAATCTGTGTCTGTGATATTGAGGCACCGCCACATCACATCAAAGTCACTTCTACAGAGACAAAGACGACTTATTCTCCATCTCCAATCGCTGGTTTGTTTTATTGTTTAGATTGACGGCAAACAAGTTGTTCTTTATTTTATTCTCTTTTGTCGACAAACAGGTTCTTTTATTCTCTTGTTTGATCTATTTTTTTTGTTACTATTTTCTTAATCTATATTTTTTTATGATTGTTTGATTATTTTCTTGTTTGTATCTATTTGTTTATTCTCTTGTCAAATTTGTCGGCAAACATCTTTTATTATATTTATTTTATTTTAGTTCTATTTTAGTTGTTTATTTTAGTTGCTTACTTTCAAAATTTGATTGAGTTGTTAAAGTGTTTTAAAATATTGAAATGTCAACTCGAAAATATGAATCGGACTATACGAAAGGAAAAAAAAAAGCAAAGAGATGAAGCTTTGATTAAATCACAAAAAGGGGCTTCAGATAAATTTGTTAAGAAAAACAAAAATAAGTAAAATTGAAAAAAATCGGTGATTGCACAGTGAACGAACAAGTTAATAATGTAAATGCTAATGAAAATGTAAACTATGATGAAAATGAAAATCGAGAAGAGGTAGTTGATGAACAAGTTAACAATATAGATGCTAATGAAAATAGAGAAGGAATAGCAGGGCCGACCATTGGGTGAATCTACTAAAGCCCTAGCTTTAGGCCCCCAAATATGCTTAGGCTCCAAAATATTATTTTTATTAAAATAATTAATTTAATTTAATTAAATGTTGCTTTAATGATTAAAGTCTAGAAAAAAAAAGGAAAAAGCCTTTATAGTAGCGTGAAAAGAGGAAGGGACTAAGTATTCAATTTTTTTTTACCGTTATTAATTCTTCTTCTTCTCAATGTTTTTATAATAAATTACTAACAATCTCCTATTATTAAATCCATCAATTTCCTTAAAATTTCTCCTATCATTTTCAATTGAACATTTTCTCAAAAGCAAAAAACTTTGCAATTGTAATTGCAACAAATCTGTAGATTTATATTTGTGATTTACCGATTTTACGAACTCTAAATTTGTGTCTGTGATATTGTAGCACCGCCAGGGCCGGCCGTTGAGGGAATCTACTAAAGCCCTAGCTTTAGGCCACAAAAAAATATTTTTTTTTATTAAAATAATTAATTTAAATTAATTAAATGTTGCTTTAACGATTAAAGCTTAGAAAAAAGGAAAAGACCTCTATAGTAACGTAAAAAATGGAAGGGCCTAAGTATTCAATTTTTGTAATATAATTGATTCTTCTTCTTCTCAATGTTCCTATAATAAATTACTAACAATCTCATATCATTATATCCATCAATTTATTTAAAATTTTCTCTTATCATTTTCAATTGAACATTTTCTCAAAAGCAAAAAACTTTGCAATTGTAATTGCAACAACTCTATAGATTTATATTTGTGATTTACCGATTTTACGAACTCTAAATCTGTGTCTGTGATATTGTAGCACCGCCAGGGCCGGTCGTTGGGGGAATCTACTTAAGCCCTAGTTTTAGGCCCCAAATATGCATAGGCCACCAAATAATTTTTTTATTAAAATAATTAATTTAAATTGATTAAACGTTGCTTTAACGATTAAAGCTTAGAAAAAAGGAAAAGACCTCTATAGTAGCGTGAAAAAAAAGGAAGGGATTAAGTATTCAATTTTTATTAACCGTTACTGATTCTTCTTCTTCTCAATGTTCCTATAATAAATTACTAATAATCTCGTATTATTAAATCCATCAATTTCTTTAAAATTTGTCCTATCATATTCAATTGAACATTTTCTCAAAAGCAAAAAACTTTGCAATTGCAATTGCAACAACTCTACATATTTATATTTGTGATTTACTGATTTTACGAACTCTGAATCTATGTATGTGATATTGTAGCGCCGCCAGGGCCGGTGTAATATCCCATATTATCTAAATGCTTACTTGGATATCAGATGAATCAGATGAGCATCTATTTGCTCTATCTGTGGTAAATTGGATTAATGGAATCCTCTAAGTGTTTTAAGTATGATTCATTGGAATCAATAGAGCAACTGGTGAACTCTGAAGAGATCAATTATTTTATAAAGAAGTCAGATCATTAATTATTAGTCCAAGAGAGGATTTTTAAGGTAACTCTAATAATTGATCAATTGGTTGAGACGACAAAATATCAATTGGAGATGTTTTATCCTATTGGATTATAATATATAATAAGTTTATATATATATATGGTAAGAGAAAGAGAAATAAAAGAAATAGAAAGAAGAAGAAAAGAAGACAGTAAGAAAAGAAGAGAAGAGGAAAAGAGAGGAAAAAGGGAGAAGAGAAGAAGAAGCTCAAGGAAGAAGACGGGAAAGCTAAGAATCTTCATCATCTTCTTCAACCTCTTCTTCTATCTCTAAGGTGGGTTCTAGTTAGAACTTAAGTTTAGAAATATTGGAGGTGATAGTGTTTAGGTTAGAAATGTTGGATTGTGAATAATAACACGAAATTGATGTTTCTAATGGATAAAACGTGAAATAAACCGCGTAATATAATCGGGTTATGCATGGAAATAATCGGGAATACTTACTGTTATGATTGGAACATGTTTTGGTTGATAGAGTATGGTTTAGAAGTGTTTTGGAATGAAGAAAAATGATATTTTTGGCCCTGTTACAGTAGTAACCGGTTACCCTGCTGAGCGTAACCGGCTACCCTTGGAAAAATCACGTTTCTGGGCTGTTTTCGAGCAAGTAACCGGTTATCCATTATTGAGTAACCGGTTACCACTGTTGTGTGAAAATTCAGAAATTAAAAAGGGCGTATCTTTTGAACCGTAAGTCCGTTTTGGTCCCCGTTCGAAGCGTTGGGAAGCTACTTAAATGCTCTATTTGATAGTGAAGTAAAAACATAGGTTTATACCATGGATTGATAAAATAAAATTGGAAATGAACTAAGTAACCAGTTACTCATTTTGAGGTAACCGGTTACCATATTGAGATTTTGATTCTGTGATGCGTTGAATACAATTATGGTTGTATGTGAAATCACGAAATTGTAATCATTCCCCATTATGTGTCATTTCATGAGTAACGAGCTCCTCTGGAATGAATGCACGATTACTTGGTAGGTTTGATTCCCAATGTTATAGTACGAATGAAGCGTACGGGTAAAGAGACTTGTAACGGTGAAAAGGACCGTGTAAAGTGACGAATTAAGGTGATAATGTGTCCCTTAGTTCCGAATCCATCTCGTATGCCAAGTAATCTACGAGGATCCATGACTCGTTCTGAGTTCTAGACGTAGAAGAGGACGGGAATAAGGGATGCTTTGATAGGGTTGACGATAGTGATAACTTTTGAGTTAAAGGACTCAATAACGTGTTTCCATATAGTGTGAGTTTATGTACTCAAGGTCACTTCCCTTCCCCTTGACTTGAGTTAGGATTGGCTAGAACCCTGTAAAGCCGACAGAATCCATAAGATAGGGAACTCACTGAGTTTAATATCTCACCCCATTATTGTTGTTATATTTCAGGTGTGGTTTGCAGGTTTGATTTACAAGTGGAGCTATGCTTGGATGTTTTAAGAGAAGCTTAGCTTTAGTTTTCCGCTGTGTAATTTGTTGTATACAATTAAGGATATTGTATATTGATCTTAGATTTTATTATTTTGCTAGTTTCCATATCTTGTACCATAGATCGTATTATGTTTTTAGAATTGTTGTAATACCCCGTATTATCTAAATGCTCAATTGGATATCAGATGAGTATCTATGTGCTCTATCTTTGGTAAATTGGATTTATGGAATCCTCTAAGTACATTAAGTATTGACATTTGGGATCAATAGAGCAACTATTGAACTCTAAAGAGATCAATTATTTAAGGAAAGAGACGGATTAATATTTATTAATTCAAGAAAGTAATTTTTGGTAACTCTGATAATTGATCAACTGGGTTGAGACGACAAAATATCAATTGGAGATATTTTACCCTGTTGGATTTATATTATATAATAAGTTTATATATATATATATATATATATATATATATATATGTTAAGAAAAGGAAGAAAAAGAAAGATAGTAAGAAGAAGAAGAAGAAAAGAGAAAGAAGAGAGGAAGAAAGGGAAAAGAGAAGAAGAAGCTTGGATCATTGTTCACCATCTTCTTCAACCTCCTCTTCGATTATCAGGTGGGTTCTAGTTAGACACTCTAAGTTCTAGAATTAAGGATTTAGAACTTAGGTTAGATTTGAGAGAAAATGATTAAACGGATAAATCCATGAAATCTAAAGGATGAAATTCGATATAAATTGTGTGGTGTAGTCGAATTATGCATGTAATCATTTGATAATACTTGCTTTGATGTTTGGAAGTGATTTGGGTGAGGAAATGATGGATTTTTGGCCCAAGGGTTCTGTTTTTTCGCTGCTGAGAAATTATGGGTTTTGCAGGGTTTGCCTAGCGAACCCCTGGCGAAGGGCAAAGCGAATGGTTCTCGAGGGTTCGCCTATCGAACCCCAAAGAAAATGGAAGGAGAATGTTCTCCCTGTGTTAGCTTAGCGAACTTTATGCCCTTTTTCTTCTGCCTTATTACTTGGTTGGAGTGTGTCGTTTGAATGTTTTAACTTTGTTCTGTATTACCTTGAGTGGGTCATAGTTAGTGAATGTAATATAAGTTAAGAAGCCGCGAGTTGATAAGGATATTTCAAGTTAGAAAAAATCGGATTGGTGGTTTGAGTAGGGATGGCTTTGAATTAAGAAGAAACTGGTTATGATTCTGCAGCGGTGTTAACAGTTTAACACAGTGGGGTTAACCGATTAACACGTGCAAGGATGGTATTTTGTGCTAAACTTCGAGAAGTTAACCGATTAACCTCAGACGGGTAATCGATTAATATGGGTGTAAATTGTGAAATCCCTTAGGAACCATCGTCTGTGTTTTGTTACTTTATGTTGCTCCGATTGGAGAGTGTTGTGTGAATGGAAAACGGGATTGTAAGTAAATGAAGGACGAATTTGTGTTTTTGAAATCGTGACTTCTGGAAAGGTGTTGCGTAATTGACGAATTGTTCAAACGACGAGAGGGTTGACTTTTGGGGAGGTAATCTTGTGAACCATGTTAAGTGTGGAAAAGTCTTAGGTGTATTGTTATCATTACTGTTGAGAGCCTTAAGGACGAAGTCAGAGAATACTCACGAAGTATTGACCTTGTGAAGATCGTTTCGGTAAGTTAATTTTCGGTATTAGTAAGGTACGAGCGGTTGGTCAGAGTTAGTAATTGTTATCTTTTGTGAGTTTATAGCATCAGATTTAGACTGTGAGAGTAGTACCAGATGTGTACAGTTGTACTTTGATCAAAAGTAGGAATCTGAAGGTCATCTTTCCAAGTAGGAGTGAGAACTGAACGTTCCGAAGTTAAGCATTTAACTTGGATCGTTTATGGAATAAAACAATTAAGAAAAGTGGATTCAATTGAGGAACATGGCATAGCCTTCGAAGGTGTGTGTGTGTGTATGTGGAATGTTGGTTGTGAATTGGTGAGTGGTATGAAAACTCACAATTGTGCTTTAGATGGTTTAAGTTCTGTTAAGTGGTGACTCGCAAATGTTTGAAGTTCCGTGATGGTGTTACATTGTCATTGATTGAGATCTAGAATCAACAAGAAACCTTGAGTGAGTCGAAACCCATAAGAATAATCGATTTGGAATGTGGTAACCAAAACCGGAGGTTGTTAAACTATTTTGGATATATTATTTCGAGTTTGGAATGGATTTGGAGTTGTGTACATTATGATTGTAGCAATGTAACTCCTGTACCTCTATCGCCCGGAGAGTGTTGGGCACATGTTATAATATTGTGTGTTGGCAAAGAAAGTGTTTCACTATTAGAATTTGGATTGCGCAGTGGAAGGTGACAGATGAAAGAGTTCAGTTAGAATAATAAGGATTTGAGGGATTGTTGCGTATAAGTATGGAAACAAGCAGATTTTGTTCTAAGTGTGTTACCTTTTTGGGGTGATACGAAAGAGATGAAATATTGGACGTGATGGGTACGATGTATAACATCAGACCAGAGGGAACTGGTAGAGAAGTCGTTTGACTAATTGTGAAGTGATTTTGGACGTTGAAAGATTTATGAAAAGATAAATCGTCAATGATTGCATGAAGTTAAGAAATCACTGAATTACATTGCGAAGATGTGTTGAGTGTTGTTGTCCTAATTTGAGATAAGCTAATACTGTCTTGTTATGACTCGGTAGAGGAATGTAGAATAGTACATTCTTTCCGAAGTAAGATGCGTCTACGTGTTTTGTAGGAAACATAGGATGAGTTTTTGGAAAAGCAAGTTGAAAGTTAACCCAATATTGGAATAAGAGTATGACTAAGGACGTAGAGTTTGATGAATTGTAAAAATACGGATTTTGGTCTGTGAAGTCAAGTTGGATTTTGGATTATGTCAGAAATTCTAACGAAAGTAAAGTTGAGTGTGGAACTAAGACAGTGATACAGGTTGCGGCTATTGTCGAGTAGAGGAAATTCGGGGGCGAATTTCAATTTAAGGGGGGGAGAGTGTAATACCCCGTATTATCTAAATGCTCAATTGGATATCAGATGAGATCAGATGAGTATCTATGTGCTCTATCTTTGGTAAATTGGATTTATGGAATCCTCTAAGTACTTTAAGTATTGACATTTGGGATCAATAGAGCAACTATTGAACTCTGAAGAGATTAATTATTTAAGGAAAGAGACGGATTAATATTTATTAATTCAAGAAAGTAATTTTTGGTAACTCTGATAATTGATCAATTGGGTTGACACGACAAAATATCAATTGGAGATATTTTACCCTGTTGGATTTATATTATATAATAAGTTTATATATATTGAGTATGATGTGGGATTAATTAATTAGTGGCATTTGAATGATAACAATGTTATGTGATATGTTGAAATCCATATCTTTTGGATCATAAGTCCGATCACGGCATAATGTTACCCGATGTAGAGTTGTGAAAATATCCTACGGGATAAAAGTGAAAAGTATTGATTTTGATACCCAATTAAATGAATCAGAGGGAATCCGAAAGTGATGTTTTATGTGATGACTCATTATATGTGATTCTATTATACAATTGTAATATGCTTTTGTATAACTTGTGATGAAATTATTATATGTAATTCAAATGTGCAATTGTAATATGCTTTGCCTAATATCGTTGTTAAACATTATCAAAAGAATGTGCATGCTTAAAATATGAATTAGGTAGAGTGAGGAAGCTTTACCCCAAAACAAATGGCATAGTTTAAGATAGTGGAACCTAGTAACGGCTAGGAAATTTATGTATGAAAAAATGACAACGCTCGTGCATAAGAGGCCGAGGCGTGTGTCCATTACTGAATGGTATAGAAATGAGTGAAACACTAGTATGGAACACGTGTAATTATTATGTTTATTTGAGAAAGGCAAAAGAGGCCTAAAGGCGAATGTGGCCTGGAAATGTTGAATACAATTATGGTTGTATGTGAAATCACAAAATCGTAACCATTATTCTATTATGTGCCATTTCATGAGTAACGAGCTCCTCTGTAATGAATGCACCATTTCTTGGTAGGTTTCATTCCCAATGTTATAGTAAGAATGGAGCCTACGGGTAAAGAGACTTGTGACGGTGTACGGGCCGTGCGAAGTGACGATTTAAGGTGATAATGTGTCCCTTATTTCTGAATCCATTTCGTTTGCCAAGAAATCTACGAGGGTCCATGACTCGTTCCTACTTCTAGACGTAGAAGAGGGCGGGAGAAAGGGGATGCCTTGACAAGGTTATCGATAAGTGAATACTTTGACTAACGAGCTCAATAACGTGTTTCCATATAGTGTAAATCTGTGTACTCAAAGTCATTTCCCTTCCCCTTGACTTGAGTTAGAATTTGACCAGTACCTTGTAAAGCCGATAGAATCCATAAGATAGGGAACTCACTGAGATTTGATGTATCTCACCCCACTATTGTTGATTATTTTCAGGAGGTATTTGCAGGTTTGTTTTACAAGTGGAGCTATGCTTGGATATTTCAAGAGAATCTTGGCTTTAGTATTTCCGCTGTGTATTTGTTGTATACAATTGAGGATATTGTATATTGATCTTAGATTTTTGTTTTGGCTAGTTTCCGTATCTTGTACCATAGATTGTATTATGTTTTATAAGTGGTCAAGTATGTGAATTATGCCATTAGGCCCTTGTGATTGTGTCAGTACCAAATAAAACACTTGTATGGTATTATTCTAAATAAATATTATACAGGGCATTACAATGATCAAGTATGTGAATTACGCCATTAGGCACTTATGATGGTGTCAGTACCAAATAAAATGCTTGTATAGTATTATTCTAGGAATATATTATACAGGGCATTACTGTTGGTATCAGAGCAGGTCGTGTCCTCGACCTAGCCTTGAAACATCATAAGTAAATCTATTCCCGCCTCTTAAGTGTGGCTTGCCAACATGACTCTTAATATCATACTATGTAGTGTTGGGCATGATCAACCTAATACTATGTATGTGATAGGTAGAATCATGGTTGAGCGACCACGAGGACTCTGAAGTGTTGCCGGAACTTGTGCTATGAGGGTAGGCTCAAGCCAAGAGTTAGTAGTGAGGAGTTTTGGTCAGCTCTGTGAGGTTTTAGTAGAAGTTGTGTTTTGGGTAGCATGGAATTAAAGAGTGGTGTGTTGTTCAAGCAATTCTTTGGTATGGATGGAGTCTAAAAGTTAAGAATCTCTAGCGGACGATTGGTCAAGGTATCAAGGAATATGTAAAATCGCAAGTAGAGCTGGATTGACCACTAGTACGGATAAGGATTTCAAGTAATCTCATTCCGTGGAAAAAAAAGTTGTTTTGTGGAATGTGTGACGTAAGGTCCGAAGTGAGATAAGTATTGGTGCTTCAGTTTCTAAGGTCGCTAGGGTATCTTGAATGGACGAGAGTACCTTAAGGAATGTGTTCGGAACATTATCTTCCGACTGGTTAAAAGTTGAGGGTCAAGGACGTTTAACTTTTATGGGAACCTAAAGTAGTAGAGAAGTGTGAGAAGGAACACAAGGATGTGTTTACATGCTTCAAGTGAAATAAGTATGTGCCGGATGAAGAATAGGAGATAAATTGTGTATCTTCAGTTATGAAGGGGGATCAAGTTCAGGATAATACTTCAGGTTTTCTATTTTCAGTAAGAGAACAATTTAGAATTTGGAATTTTGTCTTGTCACTTGGTTGGAGTGTGTCGTCTGCATGTTTTGACTTTGTCGGTTTTACCTTGAGTGGATCATGGTTAGTGAATGTTATACAAGTTAAGAAGCCACGAGTTGAGAATGATATTTCAAGTTAGAATAAATCGGATTGATGGTTTGAGTAGGGATGGCTTTAAATTAAGAAGAAACTGGTTTTTAGATTCTGAAGCAGTGTTAACCGACTAACGCAATGTGGTTAACCGATTAACACGTGCATGGAAGGTGTTTTACGTTGAATTTTGAGAAGTTAATCGATTAGCTCAGACGGTTAATCGATTAACGTGTGGGTAAATTATTGAATCTCTTAAGAACCATCATCTGCATTTTGTTACTTTATGTTGCTCCGATTGGAGAGTGTTGTGTGAATGGAAAACGGGATTGCAAGTAAATGAAGGACGGATTTGTGTTTTTTGAAATCATGACTTTTGGAAAGGTGTTGCGTAATTGACCAATTGTTCAAACGACGAGAGGGTTGACTTTTGGGGAAGTAATCTTGTGAAATTGTGTTGAGTTTGAGAAAGTTATAAGTGTATTACTATTGAGAGCCTTACGGACGAAGTTAGATAATTCTCACGAAATATTGGTGTCGTAAGGAATATTTTGGTATTTTAATTATGGTGTTAGTGAGGTATGAACGGTTGGTTAGAGTTTGTATTTGTTATCTTCCATGAGTTCATGGCATCGGACTTAGACCGTGAAAGTAGTACCAGTTGTTTGCAGTTGTGGTCTAACCAGAGAAGGAATTCGAAAGTTATCCTTCCAAGTACGAGTAAGAATTGGACGTTCTGAAGTTAAGCATATAACTTGGATCATTTATGGAACAGAACGATTAAGAAAAGTGGATTCAATTGAGAAATATGGCGTGGCCTTCGAAAGTGTGGGTGCATGTGGAGTGTTGTATGTGGATTGGTGAGTAGTATGGAAACTCACAATTGTGCCTTGAATGGTTTAAGTTTTGATAAGTGGTGACTCGCATATGATTGAAGTTTCGTGATGGTGTTATGTAATATTAGTTGAGAACTCGTGTCAACAGGGAACCTTGAGTGAGTCGAAAAACTGTAAGAAGGATTGTTATATAATGTAGTAACCAGAACCGGAGGTTGTTAAACTACCTTGTATATATTGTTTTGAGTCTAGAATGATTGGAGTTGTATATGTTATGGTTGTAACAGTATAACTCATGTACCTCTACCGTCTGGAGAGTATTGGACCGATGTTAAGATATTGTGTGTTGGCGAGGAAATTGTTCTACCATAGGACGTCAATAATTTTCTCGTATCGTTGGTTAGTAAGGACCCCAATCGATAAGTGTATTTCTCTACTGACTATAGCTACTTAGTAGTGCTTGAGAATCCATGGTGTTCCACTGTTAGATTTTGGGTTACGCAGTGGAAGGTGACAGACGTAAGAGTTAAGTCAGAATAATAAGAATTTAGAAGGATTATTGCTTGTAAGTATGGAAATAAGAAGATCTTGTTTTAAGTGTGTTACCTTTTGGTGTGATACGAAAGAAAGGAAATACTGGATTTAATGAGTACCGTGTACAGCAGCAGACCAGATGGAACTGGTAAAGAAGTCGTTTGACTAATTATGAAGTGGTTTTGGACGTTGAAAGATTTATGAAAAGATAAATCGTCGATGATTGCATGAAGTTAAGAAATCACCGTTTTACCTCGCGAAGATTTGATGAGTGTTTGTTATCCTAAACCAAGATAAGGTGTTACGGTTTTGTTGTGACTCAGAAGAGGAATGTGGAATGGTACATTCTTTCTGAAGGTAGAATGCGACTAAGTGTTTTAGTAAGAAAAAACAAATGAATTGAGGAGAACCAAAGTTAGAAGTTAACCCAATATTAGAACAAGAGTATGACTAAGGACGTGAAATTTGATAATTTGTGAAAACAAGGATTTTGGTCTGTAAAGTTAAGTTGGAATTGGATTACGTCAGAATTGTTAACAGAAGTAAAGTTAAGTGTGGATCTAAGAGAGAATACAACTAGTGGTTACTGTTGAGTGGAGGAAATTCGAGGGCGAATTTCAATTTAAGGGGGGGAGAGTGTAATATCCCATATTATCTAAATGCTTACTTGGATATCAGATGAGGTCAGATGAGTATCTATGTGCTCTATCTGTGGTAAATTGGATTAATGGAATCCTCTAAGTGTTTTAAGTATGATTCATTGGGATCAATAGAGCAACTGGTGAACTCTGAAGAGATCAATTATTTTATAAAGAAGACAGATCATTAATTATTAGTCCAAGAGAGGATTTTTAAGGTAACTCTAATAATTGATCAATTGGTTGAGACGAAAAAATATCAATTGGAGATGTTTTACCCTATTAGATTATAATATATAATAAGTTTATATATATATATATATATGTGTGTGTGTGTGTGTGTGTGTGTGTGTGTGTGTGTGTGTGTGTGTGTGGTAAGAGAAAGAGAAAGAAAAGAATTAGAAAGAAGAAGAAAAGAAGACAGTAAGAAAAGAAGAGAAGAGGAAAAGAGAGGAAAAAGGGAGAAGAAGAAGAAGAAGCTCAAGGAAGAAGAAGGGAAAGCTAAGAATCTTCATCATCTTCTTCAACCTCCTCTTCTATCTTTAAGGTGGGTTCTAGTTAGAACTTAAGTTTAGAAATATTGGAGGTGATAGAGTTTAGGTTAGAAATGTTGGATTGTGAATAATAACATGAAATCAATGTTTCTAACGGATAAAACGTGAAATAAACCACGTAATATAATCGGGTTATGCATGGAAATAATCGGGAATACTTGTTGTTATGATTGAAACATGTTTTGGTTGATAGAGTATGGTTTTGAAGTGTTTTGGAATGAAGAAAAATGATATTTTTGGCCCTGTTATAGTAGTAACCGGTTACCCTACTGAGCGTAACCAGTTACCCTTGGAAAAATCACGTTTCTGGCCTGTTTTCGAGCAAGTAAACGGTTACCCATTATTGAGTAACCGGTTACCACTGTTGTGTGAAAATTCAGAAATTAAAAAGGGCGTATCTTTTGAACCGTAAGTCTGTTTTGGTCCCCGTTCGAAGCATTGGGAAGCTACTTAAATGCTCTATTTGATAGTGAAGTAAAACATAGGTTTATACCATGGTTTGATAAAATAAAATTGGAAATGAACTAAGTAACCGGTTACTCATTTTGAGGTAACCGGTTACCATATTGAGATTTTGATTTTGTGATGCTCAGTGACATTGCGTAATCGGTTACTCATTTTGAGGTAACCGGTTACCACTGTGTTGATTTTGAAAAATGTTTAGAAATTGATATCTTTTGGATCATAAGTCCGATCGAGGCATAATGATAGTCGTTGGAAAGCTGTGAAAATATTCTACGGGATCAGAGTGAGAAATATTGATTTGATACCCGATTAAATGAATCGGAGGGAACCTGATAATTGTGTTAACTTTATAAGTTGAATTATTACATGTAATTCATTACAAATTGTATTATTCCATATCTATCTAATTTTGAATTTTGAATGAAAGAAAATATGCATGTTTAAAATATGAATTAGGAAGAGTGAGGAAACTCTACCTAAAACAAAATGGCATAGTTTAAGGTTGTGACCTAGTAATAGCTAGGACTTGATAGATAACTTAAATGACGACGCTCGTGCATAAGAGGTCGAGGCGTGTGTCCAATACCGAATGGTATAGAAAGAACAAGACACTAGTATGGAACACGTGTAACTTTGATGTTTTTTTAAGTAAAGGCAAAAGAGGCCTAAAGGCTTATGTGGCCTAGAATTGTTGAATACAATTATGGTTGTATGTGAAATCACGAAATCGTAACAATTCCCCACTATTTGCCGTTTCATGAGTAACGAGCTCCTCTGGAATAAATGCACGATTACTTGGTAGGTTTGATTCCCAATGTTATAGTACGAATGGAGCCTACGGGTAAAGAGACTTGTAATGGTGAAAGGGACCGTGTAAAGTGACGAATTAAGGTGATAATGTATCCCTTAGTTCCGAATCCATCTCGTATACTAAGTAATTTACGAGGACCCATGACTCGTTCCGACTTCTAGACGTAGAAGAGGACGGGAATAAGGGATGCCTTGATAGGGTTGACGATAGTGATAACTTTTGAGTTAACGGACTCAATAACGTGTTTCCATATAGTGTGAGTTTGTGTACTCAAGGTCATTTCCCTTCCCCTTGACTTGAGTTAGGATTGGCTAGAACCCTGTAAAGCCGACAGAATCCATAAGATATGGAACTCACTGAGATTAATATCTCACCTCATTATTGTTGTTATATTTCAGGTGTGGTTTGCAGGTTTGATTTACAAGTGGGGCTATGCTTGGATGTTTTAAGAGAAGCTTAGCTTTAGTTTTCCGCTGTGCAATTTGTTGTATACAATTGAGGATATTGTATCTTGATCTTAGATTTTATTATTTTGGCTAGTTTCCATATCTTGTACCATAGATTGTATTATGTTTTTAGAATGGTCAAGTATGTGAATTACGCCATTAGGCACTTAAGATGGTGTCAGTACCAAATAAAATACTTGTATAGTATTATTCTAGGTATATATTATACAGGGCATTACAACCGGTCATTGGGTAAATCTGCTAAAGCCCTAGCTTTAGACCCCTAAATTTGCTGAGGCCCCCAAATATATATTTTTATTAAAATAATTAATTTCAATTAATTAAATGTTGCTTTAACGATTACAGCCTAAAAAAAGAAAAGGACCTCTATAGTAGCACGAGAAAAGGAAGGGACTAAGTATTCAATTTTTTTTTACCGTTATTGATTCTTCTTCTTCTCATCGTTTCTAAAATAAATTACTAGCAATCTCATATTATTAAATCCATCAATTTCTTTAAAATTTCGCCTATCATTTTCAATTGAACATTTTCTCAAAAGCAAAAAATTTTACACTTACAATTGCAACTCTGCGAATTTATATTTGTGATTTACCGATTTTACGAACTCTAAATCCGTGTCTGTGATATTGTAGCACCGCCACATCACATCAGAGTCACTTCTGCAGAGACAAAGACGAATTATTCTCCATCTCTAATCGCTGGTTTGTTTTATTGTTTGGATTGACGGCAAACAAGTTGTTCTTTATTTTATTCTCTTTTGTCGGCAAACAGGTTCCTTTATTCTCTTGTTGGATCTATTTTTTTGTTACTATTTGCTTAATCTATATTTTTTATTATTGTTTGTTTGTTTGATTATTTTCTTGTTTGTATCTTTTGTTTATTCTCTTGTCAAATTTGCGGCAAACATCTTTTATTATATATTTTATTTCAGTTCTATTTTAGTTGTTTGTTTTAGTTGCTTACTTTCAAAATTTGATTGAATTGTTAACGTGTTTTAAAATATAGAAATGTCAACTCGAAAATATGAATCGGGCTATACGAAAGTAAAAAAAACAAAGAGATGAAGCTTTGATTAAATCACAAAAAGGGGCTTCAGACAAATTTGTTAAGAAAAACAAAAATAAGTAAAATTGAAAAAATCGGTGATTGCACAGTGAACGAACAAGTTAATAAGGTAAATGCTAATGAAAATGTAAACTATGATGAAAATGAAAATCGAGAAGAGGTAGTTGATGAACAAGTTAACAATATAGATGCTAATGAAAATTGAGAAGGACTAGCAGGGCCGACCATTGGGTGAATCTACTAAAGCCCTAGCTTTAGGCCCCCAAATTTGCTTAGGCTCCAAAATAATATTTTATTAAAATAATTAATTTAATTTAATTAAATGTTGCTTTAATGATTAAAGTCTAGAAAAAAAGGAAAAGGCCTTTATTGTAGCGTGAAAAGAAGAAGGGACTAAGTATTCAATTTTTTGTTACCGTTATTAATTCTTCTTCTTCTCAATGTTCCTATAATAAATTACTATTAATCTCCTATTATTAAATCCATCAATTTCCTTAAAAAATTTCCTATCATTTTCAATTGAACATTTTCTCAAAAGCAAAAATCTTTGCAATTGCAATTGCAGCAACTCTGTAGATTTATATTTGTGATTTACCGATTTTACGAACTCTGAATCTGTGTCTGTGATAATGTAGCGCTGCCATGGCCGACCATTGGATGAATCTACTAGAGCCATAGCTTTAGGCCCCCAAATATATATTTTTTTATTAAAATAATTAATTTAAATTAATTAAATGTTGCTTTAACGATTAAAACTTAGAAAAAAGGAAAAGACCTCTATAGTAGCGTGAAAAATGGAAGGGCCTAAGTGTTCAATTTTTGTACTGTAATTGATTCTTCTTCTTCTCAATGTTCCTATAATAAATTACTAACAATCTCATATCATTATATCCATCAATTTCTTTAAAAATTTCTCTTATCATTTTCATTTGAACATTTTCTCAAAAGCAAAAAAACTTTGCAATTGCAATTGCAGCAACTCAGCAGATTTATATTTGTGAGTTGCCGATTTTACGAACTCTGAATCTGTGTCTGTGATATTGTAGCGCCACCAGGGCCGACCATTGGGTGAATCTACTAAAGCCCTTGCTTTAGGCCCCCAAATATATTTTTTTATTAAAATAATTAATTTAAATTAATTAAATGTTGCTTTAATGATTAAAGCCTAGAAAAAAGAAAAAGACATCTATAGTAGCGTGAAAAAAGGAAGGGGCTAGGTATTCAATTTGTTTTTACCGTTATTGATTCTTCTTCTTCTCAATGTTCCTATTTTAAATTACTAACAATCTCATACTATTAAATCCATCAATTTCTTAAAGATTCTCCTATCATTTTCAATTGAACATTTTCTCAAAAGTAAAAAAATTTGCAATTGCAATTGCCACAACTCTGCATATTTATATTTGTGATTTACCGATTTTACGAACTCTAAATCTGTGTCTGTGATACTGTAGCGCCGCCACATGACATCAAAGTCACTTCTACCGAGATAAAGACGACGTATTCTCCATCTCTAATCGCTGGTTTGTTTTATTATTTGGATTGACGACAAACAAGTTGTTCTATATTTTATTCTCTTTTGTCGGTAAACAGGTTCTTTTATTCTCTTGTTGGATCTATTTTTTTGTTACTATTTGCTTAATCTATATTTTTTTTGTTAATGTTTGATTGTTTGATTATTTTCTTGTTTGTATCTATTTGTTTCTAATCTTGTCAAATTTGTCGTAAAACATCTTTCATTATACTTGTTTTATTTATGTTCTATTTTAGTTGTTTATTTTAGTAGCTTACTTTCAAAATTTGATTGAATTGGTTACTTATTTTAAAATATAGAAATGTCAACTCAAAAATATGAATCATATTTTACTTGTTTTATTTTAATTCTATTTTAATTGTTTATTTTAGTTGCTTACTTTCAAATTTTGATTTAATTATTTACTTGTTTTAAAATATAGAAATGCCAACTCAAAAATATGGATCGGGCTATTCAAAACTAAAAAAAAAAAGCAAAGAATTGAAGCTTTGATTGAATCACAAAAAGGGGCTTTAGACAAATTTGTTAAGACAACAAAAAAAGTATAATTGAAAATATCGGTGATTTCTAAGTGAACAAACAAGTTAATAAAGTAAATGCTAATGAAAATGTTAACTTTAATGAAAATAAAAATCGAGAAGAGGTAGTTGATGAACAAGTTAATAATATAGATACCAAAGTCCTAGCTTTAGGCCCCTAAATATGCTTAGGCTCCCAAATATATTTTTTATTAAAATAATTAATTTAAATTAATTAAATGTTGCTTTAATGATTTATTTTATCAATGTTGCTTTAATGATTAAAGCCTAGAAAAAAGAAAAAAAACCCTCTATAGTAGCGTGAAAAAAGGAAGGGACTAAGTATTCAATTTCTTTTTACCGTTATTAATTCTTCATCTTTTCAATCTTCCAATAATAAATTACTAACAATCTCCTATTATTAAATCCACCAATATCTTTAAAACTTCTCCTATCATTTTCAATTGAACATTTTCTCAAAAGCAAAAAACTTTGCAATTGCAAGTGCAGCAACTCTACAGATTTATATTTGTGATTTAGTTATTTTACGAACTATGAATATGTGTTTGTGATATTGTAGCATCGCTAGGGCCAGCTATTGATTGAATCTACTAAAGCCCTAGCTTTATGTCCCCAGATATGTTTAGGCCCCCAAATATATTTTTTATTAAAATAATTAATTTAAATTAATTAAATATTATTTTAACGATTAAAGCCTAGAAAAAAGGAAAATACCTCTTTAGTAGCGTGAAAAAGGGAAGGGAATAAGTATTCAAGTTTTTTTTACTATTATTGATTCTTCTTATTCTCAATGTTCCTATAATAAATTACTAACAATATCCAACTATTAAATCCATCATTTTCTTTAAAATCTCTCCTATCATTTTTCATTGAGCATTTTCTCAAAAGAAAAAAACTTTGCAATTGCAATTGCAGCAACTCTGCAGATTTATATTTGTGATTTACCAATTTTACGAACTATGAATCTGTGTCTGTGATATTGTAGCGCTGCCAGGGCTGGCCATTAGGTGAATCTACTAAAGCCCTAGCTTTAGGCCCCCAAATATGCTTAGGCCCCCTAATATATATTTTTTATTAAACTATTTAATTTAAATTAATTAAATGTTGCTTTAACAATTAAAGCCCAGAGAAAGAGGAAAAGACCTCTATAGTAGCATGAAAAAAGGAAGGGACTAAGTATTCAATTTTTTTTACCGTTATTGATTCTTCTTCTCAATGTTCCTATAATAAGTTTATTGATTCTCCTTCTTCTCAATGATCCTATAATAAATTACTAATAATCTCATATTATTAAATCCATCAATTTCTTTAAAATTTCTCCTATCATTTTCAACTGAACATTTTCTCAAAAGCAAAAAACTTTACAATTGCAACAACTCTGCAGATTTATATTTGTGATTTACCGATTTTACAAACTAAGAATTTGTGTATGTGATATAGTAGCACTGCCAAATCACATCAGAGTCACTTCTACAGAGACAAAGATGGCTTATTCTCCATCTCCAATCGCTGGCTTGTTTTATTGTTTGGATTGACGCCAAACAAGTTGTTCTTTATTTTATTCTCTTTTGTCAGCAAACATGTTCTTTTATTCTCTTGATGGATCAATTTTTTGTTACTATTTGCTTAATCTATATTTTTTTGTTAACGTTCGATTGTTTGATTATTTTCTTGTTTATATCTATTTGTTTATTCTCTTGTCAAATTTGTCCGTAAACATCTTTTATTATATTTGTTTTATTTTAGTTCTATTTTAATTGTTTATTTTAGTTGCTTACTTTCATATTTTGATTTAATTGTTTACTTGTTTTAAAATATAGAAATATCAACTCGAAAATATGGATCGGGCTATTCAAAACTAAAAAAAAAAAAAAAGCAAAGAGTTGAAGCTTTGATTGAATCACAAAAAGGGGCTTTAGACAAACTTGTTAAGACAAAAAAAAAAAAGTAAACTTGAAAATATCGGTGATTGTTCAGTGTACGAACAAGTTAATAATGTAAATGCTAATGAAAATGTAAACCATGATGAAAATGATGTTGGAATTAAATCAATAACATTTAATTCCATATACATGTTCTACATTTTATGTCATATACTTTAGTGCGGAATAGAATAGATAATACGAATTTCTATATAATTATATGATCTACGACATATTATTATATGAGAGAAGATATTGTAGGAATACCTGGATCTATTGAGAAAGTTTTGTTGGCGGTAATCCTGAAAGGTAAAAGACAAACAACGCACACCTAGTGGCTTGTATGGTTCTTCCTCAACAGTTACTCCTAATGCCTTGAATACTCTTCAGATGGGGAGAACAGATAAATTGCTTGTGTACGGTATATTGGGGACCATAGCCTATATATAGTGTGATGGCCAATTAGGGTTCCCATTATTTCCAAATGGGTAAACCTGACATCCACTCATATTTGATCCCATATCTAATTAATTAATTAATTACTAAATAGAAATCTAATTAGCCTTTTAAATTTATTTGACCACATAATCAATTAAGGCTCTTAATTTTGAAAAATAACTAATATAATTAAAATATATATGCCCACATAATAATGATTGGAATATTATAATTAAATAATATTAATATTATAAAATATTCGAACAAATGAAAATCGAGAAGAGGTAGTTGATGAACAAGTTAACAATATAGATGCTAATGATAATAGAGAAGGAATAGCAGGGCCGACCATTGGGTGAATCTACTAAAGCCCTGGCTTTAGGCCCTCAAATATACTTAGGCTCCCAAATATTTTTTTAATTAAAATAATTAATTTAAATTAATTAAATGTTTCTTTAATGATTAAAGCCTAGAAAGAAACGGAAAAGACCTTTATAGTAGCATGAAAAAAGAAAGGGACTAAGTATACTATTTTTTTTTACTGTTATTAATTCTTCTTCTTCTCAATGTTCCTATAATAAATTACTAACAATCTCCTATTAATAAATCCATCAATTTCTTTAAAATCTCTCCTATAATTTTCAATTGAACATTTTCTCAAAAGCAAAAAAACTTTGCAATTGCAATTGCAGTAACTCTGTAGATTTGTATTTGTGATTTATCGCTTATACGAACTCTGAATTTGTGTCTGTGATATTGTAGCGCCGCTAGGGCCGACCATTGGGTGAATCTACTAAAGCCCTAGCTTTAGGCCCCCAAATATAATTTTTATTAAAATAATTAATTTAATAAGGAAGGGGTTAATTTATTAAAATAATGAATCTACAAAAAGACCATTATAGTAGCGTGAAAAAAGGAAGGGGCTAATTATTCCATTTTTTTTTACCGTTATTGATTCTTCTTTTTCTCAATGTTCCTATAATAAATTACTAACAATATCATATTATTAAATCCATCAGTTTCTTTAAAATTTCTCCTATCATTTTTAATTTAACATTTTTTCAAAAGCAAAAAATTTTGCAATTGCAGTTGCAACAACTCTGCAGATTTATATTTGTGATTTACCGATTATACGAACTCTAAATATGTGTTTGTGATGTTGTAGCGCCGCCACATCACATCAGAGTCACTTCTACAGAGACAAAGATGACGTATTCTCCATCTCCAATCGCTGGTTTGTTTTATTGTTTGGATTGACGACAAACAAGTTGTTCTTTATTTTATTCTCTTTTGTCGGCAAATAGGTTCTTGTATTTTCTTGGTGGATCTATTTTTTTGTTACTATTTGCTTAATCTATATTATTTTGTTAATGTTTGATTGTTTGATTATTTTCTTGTTTGTATCTATTTGTTTATTCTCTTGTCAAATTTGTCGGCAAACATCTTTTATTATACTTGTTTTATTTTAGTTGCTTACTTTCAAAATTTGATTGAATAGTTTACTTGTTTTAAAATATATTAATGTCAACTCAAAAATATGAATCGTGTTATTTGAAACTCAAAAGAAAGCAAAGATTTGAAGCTTTGATTGAATCACAAAAATGGGCTTTAGACAAATTTGTTAAGACAAACAAAAAAAGTAAAATTGAAAATATCTGTGACTGCTCAATGAACGAATAAGTTAATAATGTAAATGCTACTGAAAATGTTAACCCTGATGAAAATGAAAATCGAGAAGAGATAGTTGATGTACAAGTTAACAATATAGAAGCTAAAGCCCTAGCTTTAGGCCCCCAAATATGCTTAGGCTCCCAAATATATTTTTTTATTAAAATTATTTATTTAAATTAATTAATTGTTGCTTTAAAGATTTTTTTATCAATGTTGCTTTAATGATTAAAGTCTAGAAAAAAGAAAAAGCCCTATATAGTAGCATGGAAAAAGGAAGGGACTAAGTATTCAATTTTTTTTACTGTTATTAATTCTTCTTCTTTTCAATGTTCCAATAATATATTACATTTCTTCTTTTCAATGTTCCAATAATAAATTACTAAAAATCCCCTATTATTAAATCCACCAATTTCTTTATAATTTCTCCTATAACTTTCAATTGAACATTTTCTCAAAAACAAAATACTTTGCAATTACAATTGCAGCAACTCTGCAGATTTATATTTGTGATTTACAGATTTTACGAACTATGAATCTGTGTATGTAATATTGTAACGCCACCAGGGTCGGACATTGAGTGAATCTACTAAAGCCCTAGCTTTAGGCCCTCAAATATGCCTAGGCCCCCAAATATATTATTTATTAAAATAAATAATTTAAATTAATTAAATGTTGTTTTAACGATTAAAGCCTAGAAAAAAGGAAAAGACCTTTATAGTAGCATGAAAAAAGGAAGGAACCAAGTATTCAATTTTTTTTACTGTTATTGATTCTTCGTATTCTCAATGTTCCTATAATAAATTACTAACAATCTTCTACTATTAAATCTATCAATTTCTTTAAAATTTCTCCTATCATTTTTCATTGAACATTTTCTCAAAAGAAAAAAACTTTGCAATTGTAATTACAGCAACTCTGCAGATTTATATTTGTGATTTACCAATTTTAAGAACTCTGAATCTGTGTCTGTGATATTGTAGCGCCGCCAGGACTGGCCATTAGGTGAATCTACTAAAGCCCTATCTTTAGGCCCCCAAATATATTTTTTTTATTAAAATAATTAATTTAAATTATTTAAATTTTGCTTTAACAATTAAAGAACAGAGAAATAGGAAAAGACCTATATAGTAGCGTGAGAAAAGGAAGAGACTAAGTATTCAATTTTTTTAACGTTATTGATTCTTCTTCTTCTCAATGTTTCTATAATAAATTTATTGATTCTCCTTCTTCTCAATGTTCCTATAATAAATTACTACCAATCTCATATTATTAAATCCATCAATTTCTTTAAAATTTCTCCTATCATTTGCAACTGAACATTTTTTCAAAAGCAAAAAACTTTGCAATTGCAACAACTCTGCAAATTTATATTTGTGATTTACCAATTTTACAAACTACGAATTTGTGTCTGTGATATAGTTGCACCACCAAATCACATCGGAGTCACTTCTACAGAGACAAAGACGGCTTATTCTCCATCTTCAATCGCTGGTTTGTTTTATTGTTTGGATTGATGCCAAACAAGTTGTTCTTTATTTTATTTTCTTTTGTTAGCAAACAGGTTCTTTTATTCTCTTGTTGGATCAATTTTTTCGTTACTATTTGCTTAATCTATATTTTTTTAACGTTCGGTTGTTTGATTATTTTCTTGTTTATATCTATTTGTTTATTCTCTTGTCAAATTTGTCGGTAAACATCTTTTATTATATTTGTTTTATTTTAGCTCTATTTTAATTGTTTATTTTAGTTGCTTACTTTCAAATTTTGATTTAATTGTTTACTTGTTTTAAAATATAAAAATGTCAACTCGAAAATATGGATCAGGCTATTCGAAACTAAAAAATAAAGCAAAGAATTGAAGCTTTGATTGAATCACAAAATGGGTCTTTAAACAAACTTGTTACGACAAACAAAAAAAAAGTAAACTTGAAAATATCGGTGATTGCTCAGTGTACGAACAAGTTAATAATGTAAATGCTAATGAAAATGTAAACCATGATGAAAATGATGTTGGAATTAAATCAATAACATTTCATCCCATATACATGTTCTACATTTTATGTCATATACTTTAGTGCGGAATAGAATAGATAATATGAACTTCTATATAATTACAGGATCTACGACATGTTAGTATATGAGAGAAGAGATTGCAGGAATACCTGGATCTATTGAGAAAATTTTGTTTGTGGTAATCCTGAAAGGTAAAAGACGAACAATGCACACCTAGTGGCTTGTATGGTTCTTCCTCAACTGGTATTCCTAATGCATTGAATACTCTTCAGATGGGGAGAGATAAATTGCTTGTGTACGGTATATTAGGGACCATAGCCTATATATGGTGTGATGGCCAATTAGGGTTCCCATTAATTACAAAAGGGTCATCCTGACCTCCACTCATATTTGAGATCATATCTAATTAATTAATTAATTAATTACTAAATTGAAATCTAATTAGCCTTTTAAATTTATTTGACCACTTAATCAATTAGGGCTCTTAATTTTGAAAAATAACTAATATAATTAAACTATAATTAAATAATAATAATTATTGGAATATAATAATTAAATAATATTAATATTATAAAATATTCCAACAAATGAAAATCAAGAAGAGGTAGTTGATGAAGAAGTTAACAATATAGATGCTAATGAAAATAGAGAAGGAATAGCAGGGCCGACCATTGGGTGAATGTACTAAGGCACTGACTTTAGGCCCCCAACTATGCTTAGGCTCCCAAATATTTTTTTAATTAAAATAATTAATTTAAATGAATTAAAATTTTCTTTAATTATTAAAGCCTAGAAAAAAAGGAAAAAACCTCTATAGTAGCGTGAAAAAAAGAAGGGACTAAGTATTCTATTTTTTTTTACGGTTATTAATTCTTCTTCTCAATGTTACAATAATAAATTACTAACAATCTCCTATTAATAAATTCATCAATTTCTTTAAAATCTCTCATTTAATTTTCAATTGAACATTTTCTCAAAAGCAAAAAAATTTGCAATTGCAATTGCAACAACTCTACAAATTTATATTTGTGATTTACCGATTTTACGAACTCTGAATCTATGTCTGTGATATTGAAGCGCCGCCAGAGCCGACCATTGGGCGAATCTACTAAAGCCCTAAATTTAGGCCCCCAAATATATTTTTCATTAAAATAATTAATTAAATGTTGCTTTAACGACTAATACCTAGAAAAATAAAATAAAAAGACCTCTATAGTAGCGTGAAAAAAGGAAGGGGCTAAGTATTCAATTTTTTTTACCGTTATTGATTCTTCTTCTTCGCAATGTTCCTATAATAAATTAATAACAATCTCATTATTAAATCCATCAATTTCTTTAAAATTTCTCCTATCATTTTTAATTGAACATTTTTTCAAAAGTAAAACATTTTGCAATTGCAATTGCAACAACTCTGCAGATTTATATTTGAGATTTACCGATTTTACGAACTCTAAATCTGTGTCTGTGATATTATAGCACTGCCACATCACATCAGAGGCACATCTACAGAGACAAAGACGACGTATTCTCCATCTCCAATCGCTGGTTTGTTTTATTGTTTGGATTGACGGCAAACAAGTTATTCTTTATTTTATTCTCTTTTATCAGTAAACAGGTTCTTTTATTCTCTTGTTGGATCAATTTTTTTTGCTACTATTTTCTTAATCTACATTTTTTGTTAATGTTTGGTTGTTTGATTATTTTCTTGTTTGTATCTATTTGTTTATTCTCTTGTCAAATTTGTCGTCAAAAATCTTTTACTATATTTGTTTTATTTTAGTTGCTTACTTTCAAAATTTGATTGAATTGTTTACTTGTTTTAAAATATAGAAATGTCAACTCAAAAATATGAATCGTGCTATTTGAAACTCAAGAATAAAGCAAAGACTTGAAGCTTTGATTAAACAACAAAGATGGGATTTAGACAAATTTGTTAAGACAAACAAAAAAACTAAAATTGAAAATATCGGTGACTACTCAGTGAACGAACAAGTTAATAATGTAAATGCTAATAAATATGTTAACCCTGATGAAAATAAAAATCGAGAAGAGGTAGCTGATGTACAAGTTAACAATATAGATACTAAAACCCTAGCTTTAGCCCCCCAAATATGCTTAGCCTCCCAAATATTTTTTTTATTAAATTTATTTATTTAAATTAATAAAATGTTGCTTTAATGATATTATTTGTCAATGTTGTTTTAATGATTAAAGCCTAGAAAAAAAGATAAAGCCCTCTATAGTAGCATGAAAAAAAGGAAGGGACTATGTATTCAATTTTTTTTTACCGTTATTAATTCTTCTTCTTTTCAATGTTCCAATAATAAATTACTAAAAATCCCCTATTATTAAATCCATCAATTTCTTTATAATTTCTCCTATCATTTTCAATTGAAGATTTTCTCAAAAATAAAAAACTTTCCAATTGTAATTGCAGCAACTCTGCAGATTTATATTTGTGATTTACCGATTTTACGAACTATGAATCTGTGTATGTGATATTGTAGCGCCGCCATGGCTGGACATTGAGTGAATCTACTAAAGCTGTAAAGACCATATACAATACATGCCTCAAATCATATATTATATATGAGTCTCACTTTTGGTACTGAAACATAATAAGTTCCTAGTTAACACATTGTACACATAAATGCCTCTAATACAAAACACCTAAAAGTCTAAGGCATTACATATACAAGATGTTCCAAAATGACAAAAACTAAGAACTAGATCAATACAATGATCTCAAAACATAAACGCCATAGCGGAAGCCATGCCATCACAAAACCACAATCCGTAAGGAAAGTCAAATAACCTTGTCTTTACCCTTCGCTGAACTTGCAGAACCTGTGATGTAAACAACAACAGTGGGGTGAGATACATCAAATCTCAGTGAGTTCCCTATCTTAAAGTCCTCTCGGCTTTACAAGGTTCTAACAAAGTCCTAACTCATGTCCAAGGGGAAAGGGGAAAGACCATGAGTACACACACAAGTAACCATCACGGTGAGCCTGTAAACTCACACTAGTACCGAAGTACCTCTTGAGCCTGTAAACTCAAGGATTCACAAAGTACCGAAGTACGTTCTGAGTCCGTACACTCAAGAACTCACATATCAATAACCAATACCAAGGTATCCCCTTTTCCCGTACCCTTCTACATCTAGAAGGCGATCCGAGTCATGGATCCTTGTAGCTACTTGGCATACGATTGGATTCGGGATCACCGGTCCGTACACCGTGATCCGTCACTTCTCACGGCCTGTACACCGTCACAAGTCTCTTTACCCGTAGGCTCCAACCGTACTTAACACGGGACTCAAACCTGCCAAGTAGTTGTGTATAACGTTCAGAGGAGGTGCTCGAGTCTCATGAACTACACCGCACAACTGTGGTTATTGATAAACAGAATGCACACGCCTCGGCCTTTCATGCACGAGCATTGCCACACATGGAACAATTCACACTTCCGACACAGTTTTGGTAATAATCCTCACCCTGCCTAGTCCATATTTTAACATGCATACATTGCCAATAATAATTACACACAATTAACAGATAAAAGTCGATAAAACGACACTATTTCAGAAATCCCGACTTAATTAAATCGGCCGACAATCTTAAAACCATTGAAATAAGAAAGTACATTTTATTATCTTTCCAACGATACCAAAATTGTTCAAATCCGAGTTACGTACAAAAAGTTACGGCATTGTGAACAATCGATCGGAAAATAAATTACAACAGCAGAATTTCTGCAACTCTCCTGGCCGTACGCGTATTGCCCAAATGCTCGCCCAGCAATACGCGTATTGCCCCAATCGATACGCGTATTGCTCAAAATGCCCGGCCATCCATTCGCGTATTTCCCTTTCCGTACGCGTATTGACAAGCCCCATACGCGTATTGACATGCTCCATACGCGTATGGGCAGAGAAAAAATGCAGAAGTTCCTGCAGAATTTTTCTGCTACGGGTTGATCCAAAATCAACCCCAAATCTCATTTTGATCACTCAAGATACATCAAAACATGTTATAACATCACAACCAGTATAACATATAATCAAACATTGAATTTTAACAGTTAGATTCATGAATTTTGTGCAAAAAGATTCAATTTTCACAATTTCAACCTAACTCTAAACTCAACAAAACTCTACTCTAAAGAGTCTAACTAGAACCCACCTGGATTACTAGACGAGGAGGTTGATACTGAGACGATTAAACGAAGAACAGATGAATTGATGATGATTCTTGAGCTTGTGGGAAAATTTCTCTTCTTCCTCTTTCTTTTCCTTTCCTTCCTTCCCTTTTTCCTTTTCTTTCTTTCTCTTTTAGCTTTTGTTTGTTTTTCCAAGGAAAATGAAAAGAAAATAGATAGTATAGAAACTATCATTTTTAGTAACACTACTAAATGTCCAAAATTAGCTCAATTACATCAAATTATAAAAACTCAACGTTAAATACTATTAATTTAATCGACTCTGAGTTCGTTAGTTTACTCTAATTATTTTATCAAATAATTACTCAGAGTACCCCGGAACCCAGTTGATCATAATAATATTCACCAGAGCGTTATAAATTTACGAGGTATTACATCCTCCCCCCCTTAAATAGAAATTCGTCCTCGAATTTAGAATATTACCTGAACAGATGTGGATAAGAATCTCGCATTTCCGATTCTAGTTCCCAAGTAGCATCGCCCGGATGCGTCATATCCCATTGCACCTTAACAAGTGGAATATCTTTGTTCCTTAACACTTTTGTTTCCCTTCCCACAATACAACTCGGTTGTGGTTCAAAAGTCAAATCCGCTTCAATTTCCACTGATTCCGGTAAAAACGGCTGAAGAGGATCAGGAATAAACTTACGGAGCTGAGATACGTGAAAAACGTCATGCATCTCGGATAGAGAGGGTGGTAAGGCTAATCTATAAGCAACTTCACCAATCCTTTCTAAAATCTGATACGGTCCCACGTATCTCGGACTTAACTTTCGTGACTTAAACGGTCCTTTCAATCTCAATCTCGGAGTAACTTTCAGAAATACATGGTCACCTTCCTCAAATTCCAAAGGTCTCCTACGATTGTCCGCATAACTCTTTTGACGATCTTGTGCTTGTTTAACCTTCTCGCGGATCATTCGAATCTTTTCCGTAGTCTCTTGAATAATCTCGGGTCCCAAAATCCTATCTTCGCCAATTTCAGCCCAACACAAAGGTGTCCTACACTTTCTCCCATACAATGCTTCATAAGGAGCCATACCAATGCTCGCATGGTAACTATTGTTATAGGAAAACTCAATTAACGGTAAAAGTTCCTTCCAATTCCCCCTACTCTCTAGCACACAAGCTCTTAACATATCCTCCATCGTTTGTATTGTTCGCTCAGTCTGACCATCCGTTTGAGGATGATTCGACGTGCTCAAACGCAAACTCGTACCCATCGCTTGTTGGAACACTTTCCAAAATCTCGAAGTAAACTTCGGGTCTCTATCGGACACAATACTAGAAGGAATACCATGCAATCTCACAATCTCAGCAATAAACAACCTTGCAAGATGACTTGCCTTACAAGTAGTCTTTACGGCTAAGAAGTGTGCAGATTTCGTTAGTCGATCAACAATTACCCAAATAGAATCATACCCACCTTGGGTACGGGGTAAACCCACTGCAAAGTCCATAGAAATACTATCCCACTTCCAAACTGGAATATCCAAAGGTTGTAACAAACCGCCCGGTCTTTGGTGTTCAATCTTCACCTGTTGGCACACCGCACATTCTGACACATATCCCGCTATATCCTTTTTCATCCCAGGCCACCAATAATCCTTCTTTAAATCCTGATACATCTTTGAAGAACCAAGATGTATCGTAAAAGTACCTTTATGAGCTTCGTCTAAAATCTTCCTTTTCAATGTCTCATCCTTCGGAACACAAATTCGTTGATTAAACAAAACAATCCCACCAGTTGCTTGTGTAAAACCTGGTTGAAGTAACAATTCTTGTAACTCTTCTTCTAACAATTGTGCCTGTTGAATCTCAACTCTCAAAGTAGAATTGACATTCAAATTTCCCATAATTACACCATTCGGAGTCCACACAAACTAGAGATTAAGATCTCTAAACTTTTCCAACAATGAGTACTCCAAAATCATCAATTCCGCACTATGAACCATTTTTCGACTTAAAGCATCCGCTACTTTATTCGCCTTTCCTGGATGATGCTTCAATTCTAAGTCATAATCCTTTAAGTACTCCATCCACCTTCTTTGTCGCATATTCAACTCCTTTTGATCAAACAAATACTTCAAACTTTTGTGGTCACTGAACATTTCAAAACGTACACCGTATAAATAATGACGCCACACCTTCAGTGCAAAAACCACTGCAGCTAGTTCCAAATCATGAGTCGGATAATTCTTCTCATGAACTTTTAACTGTCGAGAAGCATAAGCTACCACTTGACCACCTTGCATTAGAACACCCCCTAAGCCCCTCTTAGAAGCATCACAGAATACTTCATAAGAGTTGTTAGGATCAGGAATAATTAATACTGGAGCACTCGTCAAACTTTCCTTCAAATGCATAAAACTTTGTTCGCAACCTGAATCCCATTCAAAAATAACATCCTTCCGAGTAAGTTTCGTCATTGGTAAAGCCAATTGAGAAAAGCCCTTAATAAACCTTCTATAGTAACCGGCCAATCCCAAGAAACTTCTGACTTCTGAAGCATTTCTCGGTCTCTCCCAATTAATCACTGCTTCTACTTTCGAAGGATCTACTGCCACACCACCTCGAGATATAACATGTCCAAGAAAATTAACTTTCGACATCCAAAACTCACACTTGCTCAACTTAGCAAACAATTTCTTCTCTTGCAAGACCGATAAGACAATCCTCAGATGTTCTCCGTGCTCTTGTGGAGTACGAGAATAAATAAGAATGTCGTCAATAAAGATTACCACAAATTGGTCCAAGTAAGCCTGAAATATACGGTTCATGTAATCCATAAAAACAGCTGGAGCATTAGTCACACCGAAAGGCATCACTAAGAATTCATAATGACCGTAACGTGTCCTAAATGCAGTCTTTGGCACATCGGAACTCTTCACTCGAATCTGATGATAACCCGACCGTAAATCAATCTTTGAGAACACACAGGCTCCTTTCAATTGATCTAACAAGTCGTCTATCCTTGGTAAGGGATACTTGTTCTTAATGGTAACTTTATTCAACTTACGATAATCAATGCACAAACGCATTCCCCCATCTTTCTTCTTTACCAATAACACTGGAGCTCCCCACGGTGAAACACTAGGCCTAACAAAATGCTTAGACATCAAGTCCTCCAATTGGTCCTTTAATTCTCTTAATTCAAGCGGTGCCATCCGATACGGAGAAACGGATATAGGAGTCGTTCCCGGTATCAGGTCAATAGAGAACTCAACTTCTCTCTCCGGAGGAAGAGAAGAAACATCCTCAGGAAACACTTCAGGAAATTCACACACTATTGGAATACTCAGAACTTGCTGTTCACTACTTCCTTCCTTAGTAAGAACCATTAAAACAGATTTCTCTTTCTCAACCAAGAAGTTTACCATTCCCACCGTACCTTCTAAAATCGTTGACAATACATCTTTCGGAGTAGCCTCAGCAGATGGAATAATAATTAGCTTCTCCTCACAACCGATAAAAACCGAATTAGCTGAAAGCCAGTCCATTCCCAGAACAACATCCACTTTCTTGAGCGGCAAACAAATAAGATCAATCTGGAAGACTCTTTCGTTCACCGACAACACACAATTTTCACACATCAATGGCGTTTCAACCAATTCATCCATGGCAGTAGTAACCACCATAGGAGGAAACAAAGGAATAGTTTGCAACCCAAGTCGCTTCACACATCTTAAAGACACAAAAGAATGTGTAGCCCCACAGTCAAATAAAACAAAACAAGGTTGACCATTAACAAAACACGTACCCGCAATCAAGGAATTATCACCCTTTGCTTTCCTTGCATCCAGAGTATATACTCGACCCGTAGTCTTCCCTTGTGCCTGATTCCTACTCTGAGGACAGTCTCTCGCTACATGACCCATCTTGTTACACTGGTAACACCGTATCCCATCTGAATAACACCTACCAAAATGACTCCTCCCACAAGTGCGACATACTGGAGGCACACTAGTTCTAGAGCCCTGTATTTGCTTCCCTTTGGAAGACTGTTGTCTTTGCCTAAACTGTTGATTCGACCTTCCACGGTCACCTTGAGTTACCCTGTTCGAATCCACCTCCATTTGTATCTTTTTCAAGCTATTTTCCGCCACATAACATTGTCTTAACATTTCAGCATAAGTAGCAAATTCCCGTTGAGACACGCTGTGTGAAATCTCAGCCCTTAACCCAAACAGAAACTGATCTATCTTCCACCTCTCATCAGGAGCATACATGGCCTGTCTAGAATAGCCAGCCATGATCTCAAATTGTTCCGCATAGGAAGCCACTGATAAATTCCCCTGTCTCAACTGTTGGAACTCAAACTCCTTTTGAGACCTTAAAGAACTCGGAAAATATTTCTCCATAAAGATTACCTTAAACTGTTCCCACACTTTCGGCACCTCCTGAGTTGTCATCAAGGCTGAAGCGCTCTCCCACCACCTCATGGTAGGACCCTTCAACCAGTGAGAAGCAAAAACCACCTTATTCTCCTCACTGCAATGAACTATCTGAAAAATCCGTTCCATACCTGTTATCCATTCGTGTGCCTTCACCGGATCTAGCCCTCCTTGAAACTCCGGAGGATTCATACGAACAAATTCCCTGTAGGTTCCTCCCGTAACTTCCGGAACAACCACTGGAGGATGCAGACCATCAGCCATTTGTTGCATCATTCCTTGCATGAACTGATTCTGCTGTTGCTGCATCTGTTGCATAAATTGGTACAACGGGGCATTCCCTTCATCACCTTGTGGAACTGTTCCAGCTGGAGTAGTCCTTGGTCTTCCACGGTTGTTTCTGCGTCTATCAGTCATGTTCCTGAATTCCATATCAATAGGATTAAGTTGATCAGACTCAATACCATAAATATAACAGACAAGACCCATGGCGACACGCCGCATGTGAAACGGAAAGAAAACTTATCCTATTTCATGGCTAGGTCGAGGATACGACCTGCTCTGATACCAACTGTAAAGACCATATACAATACATGCCTCAAATCATATATTATACATGAGTCTCACTTTTGGTACTGAAACATAATAAGTTCCTAGTTAACACATTGTACACATAAATGCCTCTAATACAAAACACCTAAAAGTCTAAGGCATTACATATACAAGATGTTCCAAAATGACAAAAACTAAGAACTAGATCAATACAATGATCTCAAAACATAAACGCCATAGCGGAAGCCATGCCATCACAAAACCACGATCCGTAAGGAAAGTCAAATAACCTTGTCCTTACCCTTCGCTGAACCTGCAGAACCTGTGATGTAAACAACAACAGTGGGGTGAGATACATCAAATCTCAGTGAGTTCCCTATCTTAAAGTCCTCTCGGCTTTACAAGGTTCTAACAAAGTCCTAACTCATGTCCAAGGGGAAAGGGGAAAGACCATGAGTACACACACAAGTAACCATCACGGTGAGCCTGTAAACTCACACTAGTACCGAAGTACCTCTTGAGCCTGTAAACTCAAGGATTCACAAAGTACCGAAGTACGTTCTGAGTCCGTACACTCAAGAACTCACATATCAATAACCAATACCAAGGTATCCCCTTTTCCCGTACCCTTCTACGTCTAGAAGGCGATCCGAGTCATGGATCCTTGTAGCTACTTGGCATACGATTGGATTCGGGATCACCGGTCCGTACACCGTGATCCGTCACTTCTCACGGCCCGTACACCGTCACAAGTCTCTTTACCCGTAGACTCCAACCGTACATAACACGGGACTCAAACCTGCCAAGTAGTTGTGTATAACGTTCAGAGGAGGTGCTCGAGTCTCATGAACTACACCGCACAACTGTGGTTATTGATAAACATAATGCACACGCCTCGGCCTTTCATGCACGAGCGTTGCCACACATGGAACAATTCACACTTCCGACACAGTTTTGGTAATAATCCTCACCCTGCCTAGTCCATATTTTAACATGCATACATTGCCAATAATAATTACACACAATTAACAGATAAAAGTCGATAAAACGACACTATTTCAGAAATCCCGACTTAATTAAATCGGCCGACAATCTTAAAACCATTGAAATAAGAAAGTACATTTTATTATCTTTCCAACGATACCAAAATTGTTCAAATCCGAGTTACGTACAAAAAGTTACGGCATTGTGAACAATCGATCGGAAAATAAATTACAACAGCAGAATTTCTGCAACTCTCCTGGCCGTACGCGTATTGGCACTCCCCGTACGCGTATTGCCCAAATGCTCGCCCAGCCATACGCGTATTGCCCCAATCGATACGCGTATTGCTCAAAATGCCCGGCCATCCATACGCGTATTGCCCTTTCCGTACGCGTATTGACAAGCCCCATACGCGTATTGACATGCTCCATACGCGTATGGGCAGAGAAAAAATGCAGAAGTTCCTGCAGAATTTTTCTGTACGGGTTGATCCAAAATCAACCCCAAATCTCATTTTGATCACTCAAGATACATCAAAACATGTTATAACATCACAACCAGTATAACATATAATCAAACATTGAATTTTAACAGTTAGATTCATGAATTTTGTGCAAAAAGATTCAATTTTCACAATTTCAACCTAACTCTAAACTCAACAAAACTCTACTCTAAAGAGTCTAACTAGAACCCACCTGGATTACTAGACGAGGAGGTTGATACTGAGACGATTAAACGAAGAACAGATGAATTGATGATGATTCTTGAGCTTGTGGGAAAATTTCTCTTCTTCCTCTTTCTTTTCCTTTCCTTCCTTCCCTTTTTCCTTTTCTTTCTTTCTCTTTTAGCTTTTGTTTGTTTTTCCAAGGAAAATGAAAAGAAAATAGATAGTATAGAAACTATCATTTTTAGTAACACTACTAAATGTCCAAAATTAGCTCAATTACATCAAATTATAAAAACTCAACGTTAAATACTATTAATTTAATCGACTCTGAGTTCGTCAGTTTACTCTAATTATTTTATCAAATAATTACTCAGAGTACCCCGGAACCCAGTTGATCATAATAATATTCACCAGAGCGTTATAAATTTACGGGGTATTACAAAAGCCCTAGCTTTAGGCCCCCAAATATTTTTTTATTAAAATAATTAATTTAAATTAATTAAATGTTGTTTTAACAATTAAAGCCTAGAAAAAAAGAAAAGTGTGTAAAAAAGAAGGGACTAAGTATTCAATTTTTTTTACTGTTATTGATTCTTCTTATTCTCAATGTTCCTATAATAAATTACTAACAATCTCCTACTATTAAATCCATCAATTTCTTTAAAATTTCTCCTATCATTTTCCATTGAACATTTTCTCAAAATAAAAAAACTTTGCAATTACAATTGTAGCAACTCTGGAGATTTATATTTGTGATTTACCAATTTTACGAACTCTGAATCTATGTCTGTGATATTGTACCGCTGCTAGGGATGGCCATTTGGTGAATCTACTAAAGCTCTAGCTTTAGGCCCCCAAATATGCTTAGGCCCCAAAATATATATTTTTTTAAATTAAAATAAATAGTTTAAATTAATTAAATGTTTCTTTAATAATTAAAGCCCAAAAAAAAAAAAGGAAAAGACCTCTATAGTAGCGTGAAAAAAGGAAGGGACTAAGTATTCACTTTTTTTTACCGTTATTGATTCTTCTTCTTCTCAATGTTCCTATAATAAATTTATTGATTATACTTCTTCTCAATTTCCTATAATAAATTACTAACAATCTCATATTATTAAATCCATCATTTTTTTTTTATTTCTCCTATCATTTTCAATTGAACATTTTCTCAAAAGCAAAAAACTTTGCAATTGCAACAATTCTGCAGATTGATATTTGTGCTTTACCGATTTTACGAACTATGAATCTGTGTCTGTGATATTGTAGCACCGCCAAATCACATCAGAGTCACTTTTACAGAGACAAAAACGACTTATTCTCCATCTCCTATCGTTGGTTTATTTTATTGTTTGGATTGACGCCAAACAAGTTGTTCTTTATTTTATTCTCTTTTGTCAGCAAACAAGCTCTTTTATTCTCTTGTTGGATCTATTTTTTTGTTACTATTTGCTTAATATATATTTTTTTTGTTATTGTTTGATTGTTTGATTATTTTCTTGTTTGTATCTATTTGTTTATTGTCTTGTCAAATTTGTCGGCAAACATCTTTTATTATATTTGTTTTATTTTAGTTCTATTTTAATTGTTTATTTTAGTTTCTTACTTTCAAAATTTGATTCAATTGTTTACTTGTTTTAAAATATAGAAATGTCAACTCGAAAATATGAATCGGGCTATTCGAAACTAAAAAAAATAAAGCAAAGAGTTGAAGCTTTGATAGAATCACAAAAAGGGGCTTTAGACATACTTGTTAAGACAAACAAAAAAATTAAAAATGAAAATATCGGTGATTGCTCAGTGAACAAACAAGTTAATAATGTAAATTCTAATGAAAATGTAAATCATGATGAAAATGATGTTGGAATTAAATCAATAACAATTAATCTCATATACATGTTCTACATTTTATGTCATATACTTAAGTGCGGAATAGAAAAGATAATACGAACTTGTATATAATTACAGGATTTACACATGTTAGTATATGATAGAATAGATTGCAGGAATACCTGGATCTATTGAGAAAGTTTTGTTGTCAGTAATCCTGAAAGGTAAAAGACGAACAACGCACACCTAGTGGCTTGTATGGTTCTTCCTTAACCGGTACTTCTAATGCCTTGAATACTCTTCAGATGGGAGAAGAGATAAATTGCTTGTGTACGGTATATTGGGGACCAAAGTCTATATATATAGTGTGATAGCCAATTAGGGTTCCCATTATTTTCAAATGGGTCATCCTGACATCCACTCACATTTGAGCTCATATCTAATTAATTAATTAATTAATTACTTAATAGAAATCTAATTAGCCTTTTAAATTTATTTGACCACTTAATCAATTAAGGCTCTTAATTTTGAAAAATAACTAATATAATTAAAATATATATGCCCACATAATAAATATTGGAATATAATAATTAAATAATATTAATATTATAAAATATTCTAACAAATGAAAATCGAGAAGAGGTAGTTGATGAACAAGTTAACAATATAGATGCTAATGAAAATAGAGAAGGAATAGCAGGGCCAACCATAGGGTGAGGCTTTAAGCCCCCAAATATGCTTAGGCTCCCAAATATTTTTTTAATTAAAATAATTAATTTAAATTCATTAAATGTTTCTTTAATGATTAAAGTCTAGAAAAAAAAGGAAAAGACCTCTATAGTAGCGTGACAAAAAGAAGAGACTAAGTATTCTATTTTTTTTTTACCGTTATTAATTCTTCTTCTTCTCAATGTTCCTATAATAAATTACTAACAATCTTCTATTAAAAAATCCATCAATGTCTTTAAAATCTCTCCTATAATTTTCAATTGAACATTTTCTCAAAACTAAAAAACTTTGCAATTGCAATTGTAGCAACTCTACAGATTTATATTTGTGATTTACCAATTTTACGAACTCTGAATCTGTGTTTGTGATATTGTAGCGCCGCCAGGGCCGGGCATTGGGTGAATCTACTAAAGCCCTAGCTTTAGGCCCGCTAATATATTTTTATTAAAATAATTAATTTAAATTAATTAAATTTTGCTTTAACGATTAAAGCATAGAAAATCATTAAAAGACCTCTATAGTAGCGTGAAAAAAGGAAGGGACTAAGTATTCAATTTTTTTACCTGTATTAATTCTACTTCTTCTCAATGTTCCTATAATAAATTACTAACAATCTCATATTATTAAATCCATCAATTTCTTTAAAATTTCTCCTATCATTTTTAATTGAACATTTTCTCAAAAGCAAAAAAATTTGCAATTACAATTGCAACAACTCTGCAAATTTACATTTGTGATTTACCAATTTTACGAACTCTAAATTTGTGTCTGTGATATTGTAGCGCCGCCACATCACATCAAAGTCACTTCTACAGAGACAAAGACGACGTATTCTCCATCTCCAATCGCTGGTTAATTTTATTGTTTGGATTGACGGCAAACAAGTTGTTCTTTATTTTATTCTCTTTTGTCGGGAAACAGGTTCTTTTATTATCTTATTGGATCTATTTTTTTTGTTACTATTTGCTTAATATTTTTTTTTTTGTGAATGCTTGATTGTTTGATTATTTTCTTGTTTGTATCAATTTGTTTATTCTCTTGTCAAATTTGTCGGCAAACATCTTTAATTATACTTGTTTTATTTTAGTTCTATTTTAGTTGCTTACTTTCAAAATTTGATTGAATTGTTTACTTGTTTTAAAATCCAGAAATGTCAACCCAAAAATATGAATCGTGTTATTTGAAACTAAAAAAAAAAAGCAAAGAGTTGAAACTTTGATTGAATCACAAAAAAAAAACTTTACACATTTGTTAAGACAAACAAAAAAAAAGTAAAATTGAAAATATCAGTGATTGCTCAATGAACGAACAAGTTTATAATGTAAATGCTAATGAAAATAATAACCCTAACGAAAATAAAAATCGAGAAGAGATAGTTGATGAACAAGTTAACAATATAGATACTAAAGCCCTAGCTTTAGGCCCCCAAATATGCTTAGGCTCCCAAATATATATTTTTATTAAAATAATTAAGTTAAATTAATTAAATGTTGCTTTAATGATTTTTTATCAATGTTGCTTTAATGATTAAAGCCTAGAAAAAAGAAAAAGCCCTCTATAGTAGCATGAAAAAAAAAGGACTAAGTATTCAATTTTTTTCACCATTATTAATTCTTCTTCTTTTCAATGTTCCAATCTTAAATTACTAACAATCTCCAATTATTAAATTCACCAATTTCTTTAAAATTTCTCTTATCCTTTTCAATTGAACATTTTCTCAAAAGCAAAAACTTTGCAATTGCAATTGCAACAACTTTGCAGATTTATATTTGTGATTTACCGATTTTACGAACTATGAATTTGTGTATGTGATATTGTAGCGCCGCCAAGGCCGGCCATTGAGTGAATCTACTAAAGCCCTAGATTTAGGCCCCCAAATATATTTTTTATTAAAATAAATAATTTAAATTAATTAATATTGTTTTGACGATTAAAGCCTAGAAAAAAGGAAAAGACCTTTATAGTAGCATGAAAAAAGGAAGGGGCTAAGTATTCAATATTTTTACTGTTATTGACTCTTCGCATTCTCAATGTTCTTATAATAAATTACTAACAATCTCTTAATATTAAATCCATCAATTTCTTTAAAATTTCTCCTATCATTTTCCATTGAACATTTTCTCAAAAGAAAAAAACTTTGCAATTGCAATTGTAGCAACTCTGCAGATTTATATTTCTGGTTTACAAATTTTACGAACTCTGAATCCGTGTATGTGATATTGTAGCGCCGCCAGGGCTGGCCATTGGGTGAATCTACTAAAGCCCTGGCTTTAGGCCCCCAAATATGCTTAGGCTGCCATATATATATATATATATATATATATATATATATATATATATATATATATATATATATATATATATATATATATATATATATATATATATATATATATATATATATATATATATATATATATATATATATATAATTAATTAAAATAAATAATTTAAAATTAAATAATTGTTTCTTTAACAATTAAAGCCCGAAAAAAAATGGAAAAGACCTCTATAGTAGCGTGAAAAAAGGAATGGACTAAGTATTCAATTTTTTTGTATCGTATTGATTCTTCTTCTACTCAATGTTCCTATAATAAATTTAATGATTCTACTTCTTCTCAATATTTCTATAATAAATTATTAACAATCTCATATTATTAAATCCATCAATTTCCTTAAAATTTCTCTTATCATTTTCAATTGAACATTTTCTCAAAAGGAAAAAACTTTGCAATTGCAACAACTCTGCATATTTATATTTGTGATTTACCGATTTTACAATCTATGAATCTGTGTCTCTATATTGTAACACCGCTAAATCACATCAGAGTCACTTCTACAGAGACAAAGACAACTTATTCTCCATCTTCAATCGCTGGTATGTTTTATTGTTTGGATTGACGCCAAATAAGTTGTTCTTTATTTTATTCTCTTTTGTCAGCCAACAAGTTTTTTTATTCTCTTGTTGGATCTATTTTTATTTTTTTTACTATTTTCTTAATCTATATTTTTTTTGTTATTGTTTGATTGTTTGATTATTTTCTTGTTTGTATCTATTTGTTTATTCTCTTGTCAAATTTGTCGGCAAACATCTTTTATTATATTTGCTTTATTATAGTTCTATTTTAATTGTTTATTTTAGTTGCTTACTTTCAAAATTTGATTCAATTGTTTACTTGTTTTAAAATATAGAAATGTTAACTCGAAAATATGAATCGGGCTATTCGAAACTAAAAAAAAGCAAAGAGTTGAACCTTTGATTGAATCACAAAAAGGGGCTTTAGGATTAAGTTAGAGATAGTACATCAGGATTTTTGTTTTTTAGTAAGAGACCAATTTGGAATTTGTTAACTTACCCAAGGAACAGTATAAGATGTTGTGTTGAAGAATGAACTTCATTTAGTAACAGAAAGTGTAGTGATACCGACCGGAAGAAGTGGGTGTTAAGGAACAGAGTAAGTATCTTGGATTTAAGGAAATTTTAGTATGATGATCTTATATTTGGACATAAGAGGATTATAATCGAGGGTGAAGTAAACGCAGTATGGAAAATGGTATTAACGGTATGTTATAAGGAAGTGACAACGGAATGTATTTTTGGACGAAGGTGTAATAGAGTTATTGTGTAGTTGTGAGGCTCAAATTAAGGAAGTGTAATCAAGGAAGGTTCACCCATGAGAAAGTTACACTTTGGTTTTAAGAACGAGAGTAGTAGTAGCACCGTGGTCATAAGTGTGCGTGGTGGATTCTTATTTTTGAGACAAGTGTGAAGAGACGTACCTTGTGGAGCAGTGACTATTGTATTTTAAGGAGTAAGTTTGCGGTAAAACAATGAGGAGCAAATGGGAATTATTACGGACTAAATGTAAATCATGGAACGACTTATACCGGAAGGGTTGGTAATTAGTTGATGAGAATTGTTGGATGCGAGTATTTCATTAAGTGACTTAAGTGTAAGTGTGGTGTACAATGAATAGTGGGAAGTAAGGAAGTCCGGTTAATGTGTACGAAGTGATGGGAAGGTTCTTCAAGAGGATGCATTACCCCGATCTATTTTCAAGTGTAGAGCAACTTCTGTATTTGTGAATAATCAGAATAATTGTGAAATTCTGGTACCAGATATGTGATGTTACGTGTGATGTCACAACAACACACTCTGCAATGGACAATGTAAAACAACAGAAGAGTACACAAAGAATTGTTCACCCAGTTCAGTTAAACAACTTACTCCGGGGGCTACCAAGCCAGGAAGGAATTTCACTTTCAGTAGAATTAATTTACAGACTCAACAACCCAGTTGACATCTCCTAAACTTAATCTCTGCCTAATGAACTTTCTACCTAAGAGACCACTTAGGTATGAGAACACTACTCACTTCCTAAAACACCTCAAAGATCACACTTTGAGAAACACCTTGATCCTACTTACAAGCTTTGATCAAGTAACAACACTCTCTTGCTTCACAGCTCTAAGAGAGTACACCTTACAACTCACCAATTCAACCTAGAATGGTTTACAAAATACTCGTACAAAGACAATGATTGACACTCAGTCTATGCTCTCTATCTTCTATACTTTTTCTTCAGGATTGATGCGCTTTATATAGCTATTTCATTTGGTCTTGGATCTGCTACAATATCTGACCTGATTTGTTATTTAAAACTGAATCTTCAAAACAGATTTTCTCTCTCAAAATCTTCTTAAATCTTCAGCCTTTAAACACTCCTACAAATCTGCATCAAATCTGTTTGCAACTGAAAATATCTCCTCCAAGATATTCGCATCCAATAACTCTAACAGCTCTCCCAAATTCCAGCTAATACGCTTAACCCTAAAAACATCTCAAACCCGATGTTTTAATGATCTGCATATCTGATGTCATGACATCGCATGTGACATCAGACTTCAAAACTCCAACAACTTAAAAATATAACATTAACCAATGTTGAGACTCAATGTTAAGACATCACCCATGTGACATCAACATTGAACAACTTTGTTTTACCAAAATTCTAGCCAATCCAAGAGCCAACAATCTCCCCCTTTGGCTAATTTTGGCTAAAATAATCTCTGCAGCATCAGAGACTTCAGCAGCGGATAAAAATTGAAAAATGTTAAAAACTCCTAGCAGCACTCCTTCAAAACAGCTCCTACTTCAAAATGCTGCACATACTCCATCAGCTCAGCAAAGGGTCAAGCTCCCCGTCAAAACCAGAATCAGCATACAGCTGCACAAACATACTCCCCCTCAACTTCTGCAGCACATCAGAAACAGGATTCACAACCACACCTTGGCTTGGCTAACTCTCCCCCTTTTTATCCATAATTGGACAAACACCTACTAACTACCAGTTAGTCCTAAGCTAGCTCTCATTGTCAGTCTAAAGTCAGCATTCAAGACAAGACAAATCATAAAACATAAAAAGTGCTTAAAAAGCCACAATATTCAAATTACATAATTAAGCACATCAAGTCCAGAACAAAACAACAAAAGCAAAAAAAACTATTGTCTGTTCAAAAATATATGATCCATAGTCAAATTTCTTCTTAGTGCCCACAGCATAAATGAACCTTCCTAATCCCACAATTGTTGTGGTTTTATGATTAGTAGGCACCAAATTTGCAGCTCCAATTCTGTGCAAGATAGCATACTTAACACTAAGTTTGCTAGTTGACAATTTTCCTTTCAAGGGCCACACCTTTACTTGACCAGCAGTTATCTCCTTGCAGACATCATTATCAGTAACTTCTAACTCTGTAAACTCTTCTTCTTTTCATCCTAGGTAACTGTTGATAACCTCAGGAGAGAACTAAATACATTTGCCTCTAACAAACACTTTCACGAAATCCACACTTCTTTTGTCAGAGATATTCATAGGAATGTTAACCATAAATTCCTTAACCAGACTGTCATAACACTTGGAGAACCCACACACAGTCTTCATCAATCCAGCAACCTTTATCACCTCTATGACTTCTTTAACTTCCATAGCCTCTTTGCCAATTTCTCTTTCAAGAGCAAGTCTTCTTTGACAAACAAATTTCCACATGGAAGCACTGCTTGCATAATGGAATGAAATGTTGTCAACAGGAACATCTGGTATCTTGTCAGCAATTCTCTTCAAGATTGACTTTCTCACAGGAGTGATGTTTTGAACATCATCCTCAACATCATACTCTGATTCAGATTCTTCCACTAGCTTCCTCTTTCTGGGATTCACATCAACTTTGCTCCATGTTTTTGTAGGACCAACAATAGAAGTCTTTTTCTTCTTTCCTTCAGCTGACTTCTTTGGAGAAGATTCCACATTCTTTCCTTTCCTTGTTTTCAGTCTCTTGGAAAGGCTAGGAACAGCATTTCCAATCACTTCATCATCAAACAGATCAACAACATTTACCACATCTTCATTCTTCTTTCCACCAGGGCTAGTTTCAACATTCCTTTCAGGCGATGTTCTGACATTTGTTTCAACATCAGCTTCCTCATGAACCCCTTCTTCTTCACCACCTACTTCAGCATCTTCAATGACAGACGTAGCCAGTCTATGAAGATTTGTATCAGCACTTTGCATGTCCTCCTTTTCAGCAGGCATTTGTCTAAGGGGAACAGAAATGCCTTTTACAGACAAACCCTTATCCAAAATTTTGGTGGCAATCTGATTAAGACTGCGATCAACATCAAACCTCTCTTCAACAGCTTGACAGGTGGAAGACCTAGATGCAGTTTTATCGCTAAAAAGTACACTAGTGACTAGCCTCTTAGTTTCATTATCATTAAATTTAGTTGCAGCCCTTTTGGGTTGAAGTTTGGAAGGTCTTGACTTACCAGATTCAGGAACCATCATGGAGATGGGTGCTATATTCAAAGCTTCCTCTGCAGAGCCCTCTTCTGTAGAAACCCTAGCTTTATCTCGCGATGAACTTTGTGAAGCATATTTCTTAGATGGAGATGATATATGTTTTGACATTGTTCCTGTGAAGCACTTGAGGATCAGGGAAGGATTGCTACTTCTATTGATGGAGAGGGAGACGAACAGTCTAGGGGTATGGTGTTTGATGAAGCGTGTGATACCTACAATAGGAAATGATGTCCTAAAGTATGGAGCCTAATTTTGTGGATCACTTAAATGCCCATCAATGAGTTTCTCCCTCCAAAATAACTTTCCTTTTAAATTTTTAAAAGGATTCACACCATAAGTTATTAACCCTAATTGACCTTTCAACATGCTCAGACTTTCACACTTAATGTTACAGTCTGATGTCACAACATCAACCTTAACATCACCAGATGAGCTGACCTCTTGAGGTACCCATTGATAACAATTATCTCTGGATCTGACTCTTTTCATAACTACCTCATTTTCCTCATTAGTTATCAAACACTCATCTTTAGTGTAACTGACCTTATATCCATCATCACAAAGCTGACTTATGCTAATCAAGTTAGCACTCAAACCTTTGACAAGAAGCACATTGTCAAGATCAGGTCCATCATGACACTTCACTTTTCCAACACCTTTTACCACCCCTTTCTCTCCATTTCCAAAAGTAACATCAATTGAGGAGCAAGAATTGACATCCACCAATTGGTTTTTGAATCCAGTTATGTGCTTTGAACAGCCACTGTCAAAGTACCATCCATCCTTAGCAGAGTGTCTTTCTGAAATGTGAGCCAATAGACATGTAACCTCAGCTTTAGGAACCCACTGTTTAACAACCTTGGGCCTATTATCCTTCTGTCTAGGTTGAGGGATAGACTTGGGATACCCATGAAGCTTGAAGCAAGAAAATTGCATATGGCCAAATCTTCCACAATAGAAGCACCTTACTCTTTCTTCTCTGAAGTTGTTAAACTTTCTGCCACCTTGATGATGAAACTGTTGTGGCTGCCATCCATAGTAATGGTGTTGTTTTCTTTCATAGTTTGCCTGTCTCTTAGGTTGTCTTCTATGGTGATGTGGCTTCCTTCTACCATAAAAATGAGGCACAACATTATTATATTCAAAGCCATACATATTTCCCTGATGTTGAGACATCTGATGAAACATGTTTTGTTTAAACCTAGAAGCCTGCGTGCTCCTATGGTATTGAAGAGGCATATACTGCCTAGCTCCATAAGTATGTACCTTCCCCTGATGAGGACCATGAGCATACATTTTCCCAACATTTTGAGGCTGTTGGTGAGCAACCTGCTTAGGTTTAGGATTATGTCTCTTTTTGTTATGTTGAGATATTGGTTGAGACATGTCCTTTTTGGTTCCTGAAGTACTAGCTTCAGCAGAAACCTTCTCCTCAACAACAAATACTAATCCAGACTTGTCTCCAGCTACCTTTTCTGCCTGAAGGATCTTATCAAGAGTATCAGATCCACTGTTCAACATTCTCACAGATTTTGTCATTTGATCAAGTTGAGATTTAACCAACAAGACTTCATTTTCAAGATCAGCTTTAACAGTCTCAAGCTGAGCAATTTGTTTCTTTTGTTTCTCACTTTCTTGCCAAGTCTCTGCACTCTTCAGACATAACTCTTGATAGGAGGCTGCTAACTCCTCAAAAGTCTGTTCCTCATCACTTGATTCTCCATCAGAACCACAAGTTCCTGTCAATGCTCTGACATGCTTGGCTGACTCTTCTTCACTTTCACTATCAGTATCAGACCAGGAAACAGCCATTCCCTATTCTGCCTCTTAAGGAATGTAGGACATTCTTTCTTGACATGCCCATAACCTTCACACTCAAAGCATTGAATCCCTTTGTCTTGAGCAGTCTTCTCTTCATCCTTCTCTTTTGACTTGCTGATGTCAGAGGAGATGTTCTTAACATTAGGTTTGTAGTTCTTATTCATCCTCTTGAAAACCTTGTTAAACTGTCTTCCCAGCATAGCAATGGCCTGAGACAGCTCCTCCTGAGATTCAACACCATTCCCTTTCTTCTCTTCTTGAGTATTGGATACCAAGGTTATACTATTGGTCTTTTTTTCAGGTTCCTCTTTATTCAACCCTAACTCAAATGTTTGAAGAGATCCAATTAGCTCATCAACTCTCATTTTGCTGATGTCTTGAGCTTCTTTAATTGCAGTCACCTTTATTTTATATCTCTTGGGAAGGGATCTAAGGATTTTCCTCACCAGCTTTTCTTCAGTCATCTTTTCTCCAAGAGCACTAGAGGCATTAGACAGCTCGAGAATACTCATATGAAAGCCATGAATAGTTTCATCTTCCTTCATCTTTAGACTTTCAAACTTTGATGTCAGAAGTTGAAATCTTGACATCTTAACCTTTGAAGTTCCTTCATGAGTAGTCTTCAAGATGTCCCAAGCTTCCTTAGCAACGTCACAGGTATTGATCAACCTGAATATGTTCTTATCAACTCCATTGAAAATAGCATTTAAAGCTTTGGAATTACCAAGGGCAAGCTCATCTTCTTCCTTGGTCCATTCTTCTTCAGGTTTCAGTTTTGAGCTGCCTTCTTTTTCTTTCCCAGCATCATCTTTCTCAACAACAATAGGTGCTTTCCATTCTTTTATGATAGCCTTCCAAGCCCTGCTGTCTAAGGATTTCAAAAAGGTAATCATCCTTGGTTTCCAATAATCATAATTAGAGCCATCCAAAATAGGAGGTCTATTCACAAATCCACCAACTTCCTTGTCCATCTTTACTAGAAAGTATCAGCCCTAGATCTCACCCAGATACAGAGCATGATGCCTCTCTGATACCAATTGAAATTATGGTACCAGATATGTGATGTTACGTGTAATGTCACAACAACACACTCTGTAATGGACAATGTAAAACAACAGAAGAGTACACAAAGAATTGTTCCCCCAGTTCAATTAAACAACTTACTCTGGGGGCTACCAAGCTAGGAAGGAATTTCACTTTCAGTAGAATTAATTTACAGACTCAACAACCCAGTTGACATCTCCTAAACTTAATCACTACCTAATGAACTTTCTACCTAAGAGACCACTTAGGTATGAGAACACTACTCACTTCCTAAAACACCTCAAAGATCACACTTTGAGAAACACCTTGATCCTGCTTACAAGCTTTGATCAAGTAACAACACTCTCTTGCTTCACAGCTCTAAGAGAGTACACCTTACAACTCACCAATTCAACCTAGAATGGTTTACAAAATACTCGTACAAAGACAATGATTGACACTCAGTCTATGCTCTCTATCTTCTGTACTTTTTCTTCAGGATTGATGCGCTTTATATAGCTATTTCATTTGGTCTTGGATCTGCTACAATATCTGACCTGATTTGTTATTTAAAACTGAATCTTCAAAACAGATTTTCTCTCTCAAAATCCTCTTAAATCTTCAGCCTTTAAACACTCCTACAAATCTGCATCAAATCTGTTTGCAACTGAAAATATCTCCTCCAAGATATTCGCATCCAATAACTCTAACAGCTCTCCCAAATTCCAGCTAATACGCTTAACCCTAAAAACATCTCAAACCCGCTGTTTTAATGATCTGCATATCTGATGTCATGACATCGCATGTGACATCAGACTTCAAAACTCCAACAACTTAAAAATATAACATTAACCAATGTTAAGACTCAATGTTAAGACATCACCCATGTGACATCAACATTGAACAACTTTGTTTTACCAAAATTCTAGCCAATCCAAGAGCCAACAAATTGGAATCTACCTTTTGTTGGACTAAGAACGTTGTTGTCTTATTCTCACCAAGGAGTTCAAGTGAGAGAATAAGGTGGTATGCTTGTTATGAGATGTACATCGCTTTTGTGGTACCGTGTAATGGTTGTGTACTGGGTTTTGCTTGTGGACGAATTAAATTTGAGTTGTGGCTTAAACCTTGGAATGTCGTCATCGTTGGCTTTCATCTAGTGTAATTGTATGAGTGGAGAATGAACTATCCCATTGAAGTTTTGTCGTGTGACCGTGTCGGAATTTGGAATTTTGCCTTGTCACTTGATGGGAGTGTGTCGTCTGCATGTTTTGATTTTGTCGATTTTACCTTGAGTGGATCATGGTTAGTGAATGTTCTACAAGTTAAGAAGCCACGAGTTGGGAACGATATTTCAAGTAGGATGAATCGGATTAATGGTTTGAGTAGGGATGGCTTTGAATTAAGAAGAAACTGGTTTTTGATTCTGCAGCAGTGTTAACCGACTAACGTAAGGTGGTTAACCGATTAACACGTGCATGGAAGATGTTACGTGGGATTTGGAGAAGTTAACCGATTAGCTCAGATGGTTAATCGATGAATGTATGGGTAAGTTATGGAATCTCTTGAGAACCATCATCTGTGTTTTGTTACCTTATGTTGCTCCGAGCGGAGAGTATTGTGCGAATGCAAACGGGATTGCAAGTAAATGAAGGGCGGAGTTATGTTTTGAAATCGTGACTTCTGGAAAGGTGTTGCGTTGTTGACTAATTGTTCAGACGACAAGGGAGTTTGGATTTGGGGGAATAACTTTGTGAACTGTGTTGAGTATGAGAAGGTCTTAGGTGTATTACCATTGCGAGTCTTAAGGACGAAGTTGGAAAATACTCACGAAGTATTGATCTTGCAAGGAATGTTTCGGTGTGTAATCATGGTATTAGTAAGGTATGAACGGTTGGTCAGAGTTAATAAGTGCTATCTTCTGTGAGTTCATGGTATTGGATTTAGACTCCGTAAGAGTGGTACCAGTTGTGTACAGTTGTGTTTTACCCAGAGAAGAGAATTTGAATGTTATCTTTCCAAGTAAGAGTGAGAATTGGACGTTCCGAAGTTAAGCGTTTAACTTGGAATGGTTTGTGGAACGGAACGAATAAGAAAAGTGGATTCAATTGAGAAGCGTGGCATGTCCTTTGAGGGTGTGTGTACGTGTGGAGTGTGGTATGTGAATTGGTGAGTAGTATGGAAGCTCACAGTTGTGCTTGACGGTTTGAGTTTTGATAAGTTGTGATTCGCATATGATTGTAGTTCCATGTTGGTGTTACGTTGATATTGGATGAGATCTCGTGTCAACAAGGAATCTTGAGTAAGTCGAAAAACCGTAAGTATAATCGATTTGGAATGTGGTAACTAGCATAGAAAGCTGTTAAGTTATTTTGGATGTATTATTCGAGTTAGAGTGAATTTCGGAGTTGTATATGTTATGGTTGTAACAGTGTAACTCCGGCATCTTTATCGTTTGGAGAGTGTTGGACCGATGTTTCTATATTGTGTGTTGGCGAGGAAATTGTTCTACCTTTGGACGTTAGTAAGTTCGTGTATCGTTGGTTAGTGAGGACCCCAGTGGATAAGTGTGTTCTCCGTGGACTGATAGCTAATAGGTAGTGCTTAATAATTTGTGGTGTTCCACTGTTAGAATTGGAGTTGCGCAGTGGAAGGTGACAAATGAAAGGACTCAGTCGGATTTATAAGAATTAGAGGAGAAATTGATTGTAAGATTAGGAATAAGAAGATTTTGTTCTAAGTGTGTTACCTTTTGGTGTGATACGAAAGGAAGGAAATATTGGATTTAGTGAGTACAATGTACAGCATCAGACCAGATGGAACTGGTAAAGAAGTCGTTTAAATAATAATGAAGTGGTTTTGAAAGTTGAAAGTTATGGAAATATAAATCGTCGTTGATTGCATGAAGTTAAGAAATCAATTAATTACATCGTGAAGATGTGTTGAGTGTTGTTGTTCTAACTTGAGATAAGATGTTACGGTATTGTGGTGAGTCGGTAGAGGAATGTAGAATGGTACATTCTTTCCGAAGGTAAGATATGACCCAGTGTCGTAGTATGGAACAACAGGTGAATTATGGGAAAAGCAAGTTGAAAGTTAACCCAATATTGGAATAAGAGTATGACTAAAGACGTGAAGTTTGATAATTCGTGAAATTAACGATTTTGGTTTGTGAAGTCAAGTTGGATTTTGGATTAGGTCAGAAATTCTAACGGAAGTAACGTTGAGTGTGGAACTAAGACGATGATACAAGTTGTGGTTTTTGTTGAGCGAAGGAAATTCGGGGGCGAATTTCAATTTAAGGGGGGAGAGTGTAATACCCCGTATTATCTAAATGCTCAATTGGATATCAGATGAGATCAGATGAGCATCTATGTGCTCTATCCTTGGTAAATTGGATTAATGGAATCCTCTAAGTACTTTAAGTATTATCAATTGGGACCAATAGAGCAACTAATGAACTCTGAAGAGATCAATTTATTATTAGTTCAAGAGAGACTTTTATGATAACTCTAATAATTGATCAATTGGTTGAGATGACAAAATATCAATTGGAGATATTTTACTCTATTGGATTATATTATATAATAATAGTATTATATATATATGTTAAGAAAAGGAAAAGAAAGAAAAAGAAGAAAAGAGGAAATGGAAAGAAAGAAGAGAAAGTGGAGAAAGATGAAGAAGAGGAACGCATGGATCATCATCATCTTTTTCAAACTCCTCTTCGTTTATCAGGTGGGTTTTAGTTAGAAACTCTAAGTTCTAGAAATAGATGTTTGGAACTTAGGTTAGAAATTGAGAGAAAATGATAAATTGTTGAATCAATGAAATCTAACGGATAAAATCAGTGTTTTATAAACCGGACCGGTCATCAAACCGGTGAGGATACTGGGTCACTGGTTTATCGGTCGAACCACTAGGTCATTGGTCGAACCGCATGACCAAACCAGATTAAACCGAATTAAATCGGATAACTCGGTTGTATAAACCTGTCATTATAATAGGTATAAAACCGGTAAAACCGGTCGAACCGGATGATTCAGTCTCTAAAAAATATTACTAGCACTTAAATTTTTTAAAAATATCATATCATAAATTCACAGATTCATAATTTAAATTCAAATTTTAAACAGAGTCTAATTGTAAATTTTAAACAGAGTCTAAATTAAACAGAGTTTAATTTAAATTCATAGTTTTAATGTTAATAAAAAATCAGTTTTTATGTTAATAATTAAAACAATACAAATATTAACATTATTCTAAATAATAAATTTTCCAAGTCTATATATATATAATGGAAATCAGTTAAGTTTAAAATTATATTATATTTAGTTTTTTAATCTGTGTTCTTAAATTTCTATACAAATATTTGTATGATGGTTTTTCAATCAATATAAATACAAAATAGTAAAAATAGTTTTGTGGATATTACGAAACTTAATTTGTGTATCACTTGAATCAAATGAATGATCACTATTATTCTTGGAGGTAAAAAAAAAATTTTTTTTTAAAATAAGCAGTTGAACCACCGGTTTGTGAAAACGGCCGGTTTTCCCGGTTCGAAGACATGGCCGATCGAGCAAGTGAACCCGGCCGGTTACCTGGCCGGTTCCCGGTCCAACTGGTCCGACCGGCCGGTCCGATCCGGTTTTTAAAACACTGGATAAAATGAGTTATAAATTGTGTTCTATGATCAATATGTGTATAGAATCATCTATCGATGCTTATTTGTGCATTTGGTAGTGTTTGGAATGGGTTTTGGACCCAAAGGCCCCAGCTGTTACGCTGCTGAAATTCTGGGTTTTCGCAGGTTCGCAATGCGAACCCCTAGCGAAGAGGAAGGCGAGGGTTCGCCAGAGCTTCGCAGTGCGAAGGGCAAGGCGAATGTTCGCCAGGTGTTCGCAAAGCGAACTTTGTGCCCTTTTCTTTCTGCCTTGATTCGCTAGAGCTTCGCACTGCGAAGGAGGAAAGCGAATTCTCGCTGGAGCTTCGCAAAGCGAACATGATAGCTTTTCCCTTTTTGTTTCCTTCATAACTTTTGATCCGTAACTCGGATCGGGACGTTCTTGGTGTAATTAGAAAGCTATGACGACCCTCTATCCGATAAAAAGCTATGAAAATATTGGGTATGATGTGGGATAAATGATTTAGTGGAAAATAAAGGAAAGTAATGTTTTGTGAAATGTTGGAATTGACATCTTTTGGATCGGAAATCCGGTCGAGGCATAGTTATAGCCGATGTAAAGCTGTGGAAATATCCTATGGGATAACAGTGATCGATATTGATCTGGTACCCGATTAAATGAATCGGAGGGACCCCGAAAGGGATGTTTTATGCGATGAACCATTATGTGATTCTATTATGCTTTTGTATAACTTGTGATTGAATTATTATATGGGCACTTATGATATACTTTGCCTGTTATTGATGTTTAACTTGATCGAGAGAGTATGCATGTTAAAATATGAAATTAGGTAGAGTGAGGAAACCTTACCCCAAAACAAATGGCATAGTTAAGTTTGTTATAATTCTAGGTTGTGAATAGAATTGTGATAGAAACTCTGGATGGCGATACTCGTGCATTCGTTGACGAGTTCTGGCCTAGAGTAGATAACTTTATGACTAACGCTCGTGCTTGAGGTGCCGAGACGTGTGTTTGACAACGCTCGTGCGTGCGGTGCCGAGGCGTGTGTCAGATACAATGTCATAGAAAGAGTGAAACACTAGTATGGAACATGTGTGTAAACCATTGTGGTTTTGTGAAAAGACAAAATAGGTCTTAAGGCTTTGTGGCCTTGTGATTGTCGAATACAATCAAGTTTGTGTGTGACATCACGTAATCGTAACCAGTTCTTTGAATTGCAGTTTCATGAGTCTCGAGCTCCTCTGAAACAAGGCATGGTACTTGGCAGGTTTGATTCCCGTGTGTAGTACGAATGGAACCTAAGGGTAGAGACTTGTGATGGTTAACAGGCCATGTGAAGTGACGGTTCACGGCTAACAGGCCGATGTTCCCGAATCCATTTCGTATGCCAAGTAAATTGAAAGGATCCATGACCCGGGTCGACTTCTAGACGTAGAAGAGGACGGAAAAAGGGGGTGCCTTAGCACGGTTATCGATTAGTGATATTTTGAGTTGGTGAACTCATGACATGTTTCCATATAGTGTGAGATTGTGTACTCAAAGTCATTTCCCTTCACCTTGACTTGAGTTAGGATTGATAGAACCTTGTAAATCCAAGAGGACTTATAAGATAGGGAACTCACTGAGATTTGATGTATCTCACCCCACTGTAGTTGCTATATTTCAGGTTCGGGTTGCAGGTTGATTTACAAGTGAAGCGATGCTTGGATGTTTCAAGAGAAGCTTGGCTTTAGTATTTCTGTTGTGTATTATTTTGTTGTATACAATTGAGGATATTGTATATTATTCTTAGATTTTATTTTTTTGGCTAATTTCCATGACTTGTGCCATGTGTTGTATTTATGTTTTTAGAATGGTCAAGTATGTGAATTACGCCATTAGGCACTTATGATGGTGTCAGTACCAAATCAAATGTTTGTATTGTATTATTCTAGATATATATTATACAGGGCATTACATGTACAAAACCCAAGATTGAGGCTGACTGATTGGGGATATTATTGTATAAGAGCCTCGGAGAAGGCTAATGACTGTTGAGGATTTGACTGAATCTTTTTGGTGATTTTTTATTTGTATCATGTACAAAGCCCAAGATAAATAAGGCTAAAAGAATTTATTGTATAGATGACTTAAGAATTTACTTATGCTTTTAAGAAGCCTGATGGTCCTTGTATGATGCCCAAGAGGAGGATATCTTGTTGGGGAGATTCTTTGTATAATGTCCAAGAGGAGGCAATGATGCTTGTTTAAGGCCCAAAAGAAGGCCAAGGTGCTTGTATAAGGCCCAAAAGGAGGCCAAGGTGCTTGTATAAGGCCCAAGATGAGGCCATGGTGCTTGTATAAGGCCCAAGAGGAGGCCAAGGTGCTTGGTTGTTTAAACTAAGTTGTGATTTAAGGGATCCTATTGTTTGGCTTATGTCTAAACTAAGGATGACATAAATGTCAAGAGACACTTAACAAATATGAACAAACATGATTGAAGATTAACAAGTATAGACATTGATATGACATGTTTGAATTCATGGAAGATTTTGCATCTTTTGGGTTTGATGTGTTGAATGTTTTATTTTATTCACAGAGATGTTGGGTCTTACACTCTAAGCAGAGTCCCAAAGAGTTATTGAAAAGAAAAGAAAAGGTGGTGGATCTTACATTCTAGGCAGAGGCCCAAGACTTAAAATAATTGATTTTGAAAATGTGAAAAGTGATGAGTCTTATACTCTAATAGAGGCCCAAAGAGTTATTCTATATACAAGGGTGATGGGTCTTACACTCTAAGCAGAGGCCTAAAGAGTTATTCTATATACAAGGGTGATGGGTCTTACACTCTAAGCAGAGGCCCAAAGAGTTATTCTATGTTTTGAAAACAGAAGATGAATATGAATAAAGGGATGGGACTTACACTCTGAATTGAGGCCCAAAGTTTTAAGCATTTGAATGTCACTAATGATGTGTTTGATGAAAGTTGAAGATTGAGATTTAAAAGATTGAAAGTTTTGAGAAATTGAAGAAAGTTTTGAGGAAGAGGGGAGGGAATTACATTCTAATAGAGGCCCAAGATTTTGGATGATTGAAAAGATGATGTGCATTTCAAAGAGATATCTTCATTATGGTAAGAGTTTATGAAGGAAATACTTGAACATGTAAGCAAAGGTTTAAGCCATGGGAGAAATTATAGAGAAGTTCAAGAATGTATATGTATTCAAGATGAATCGAGGATCCAATGAATATAATAAGGGAAACAACCAAGTATAATTGAACAAAAGGACGTGTTTATGACACAATATGTTGATGAAGATGTAAACATACAAGAGATGGCATGTGATAATACTTAAAGATGACAAGTTTAAAGTTTAAACATCATGTGAACAAGTTAAGGCATTACTTGAACATTTAAACATGGATACAAGTTGAACATGTTAAGACAAGTTGGTAACAACCAAACATGAATAATAGGGTTCAAACATGGTTTTGAACAAAGTGGAGACATCACAAAGGTTCATACAAGAAAACATGTATACAAAATTATTTTCAAGGCAAAGCTCAAATGTTTAAGGAGCACACAAACATGGTATAATCAACACAAAGACATATGTACATATCAAAGTGGTATAAACATGGAAGGAAAATCACATGTTAAGGCAAAATATTCAAGCAAAAGTTCATGGTATAGATAAAATTGAACATATACTTTAACATGTAAACATATACTTGAAAAATTTATCAAAAACAAGTGGGAACAAGGATGTATAACGTCACAACATCATACAAGATTCATATAAGTTAAACATGGTGCAAACAAGTCTTTACAAGCAAGGGAAATTAAGGAAACATTCAAAAGGATCAAAGAAGTCCTTTAAGAAACCTTAAAAACACCACTCACTTTGAACACTCATAAATGTATTAAAAATAATTATTTTTGGTATTTTATTTTCAAAAATATAAAAATAATGGATTTAAAATGATAAAAAATGAGAAAGTTATGATAGTTTAAAATTTTGAAAAAAATAAATAAGAAAATAAGAAAGGTGGTAAAAAGAAATGTCAAGGGTGGGATTTGAGCCCACGCCCTCTCACTCCAACTCACAAAACACGCTTTGGCCAACTGAGCCAGCGTGTGCTGGTGTTAAATGCACCAAACTAACACATAATATATGAAACATGCATGGTAAATTCAAAATTTCGCGCCAGAATTCATCTTCTTCCTCGAGCCAATTTCTGAATTTGCAAAACCTCTGTTATCTCTCTCAATACGTAACCATTTGACATTATGTAAACACCAAAGTTGTGTGTTTTTTAACAAGGAATTGAATGGCTCTTTTTTATTTTATTTATTTTTAGTGTGGCACGAGTTATTAAGCATGAACACAGAAACCCTAGAATTTGAAAAAACTAATATGAAATTCCATACACGAATGATAAACAGCAATTGATTGAGGGTAAACAATCTATGAACTACCAGAAGCATGTTGGAAACTTGAAATAGCATTTAGGATGCATGATTCATGGAGTTTGAAAAGCTTCATGCTTACCTTGCAAGAGGAGATCGAATCCTCAGTTGTAAGTATTACAAATGTGAAATGATGATCTGGACAGCTTCCGTATACCTCAAGGAATGTGTCGATGTGCTTGGAATGGATGGAAACCTTCTGGATTGCTGGGCTCGAATCCAACTGCAGCTGAGTTAAGTGAGGTTGCGATCTTAGTGAATTTGATGTTATAGATGATGTTTAAGTGTTTGGATCACTCATACATGATGCATGTGAGGTTTGTGGATAATTGGTTTGAGTGGAATTGCTCTGAAATGAGAAATTCAATTTCTCAACTTTTGAACTATGCAACTTTGAAACAAGAGAGGAAATGTGAGAAAAAAAGATTTGGTATTGTTTTGGTGTATTTGAATTGATGCAAAGTGACCTCTATTTATAAGAGAACTTATTTGTTTTGGATGAATAGTGTTGGGCGAGGGAGCATGCTATTGTCCAATGGATATAGCCATGTAGCTTTAACTTAAATACTAAGGTACCATTAGTCTTCTATAGCATGACTAGAATCTTGACTCAATTGGCATTTTGCAGGTTTAAACACTCATTATTTTTGAACATATTTGAACTAGTGTGGCTCTTTTTTTTTTCCAATTCAATGTTTCACATAAATGCCAAATGACAAACTTGACTTCATGGCTTTGTAATGATGATTCTCACATGCTAAGAGATAGAATCCTTGACTTATGTGTTCAAAGTTGAAGATATTATGTGATTCAACAAGATTCTTTTTGATCTTAGAGGATGACAAGGCTTGTAGAGTGACAAAACTTGAAGGTGAAAATCGTGTGACACAAGTAATGCACCAATGTTGTCTTGAAAATCGGTTTGATCAAGGCATGTTGTGAGGATCATATCTCCTTGCTCAAGTAGAATTAATGGATGTTCTTGTACTTTTTGGAAAGCTGATATATCCTACTTTAACTTTGATGTTTGCATTTGTTCTTGATTCATCTTGTATTTTGGAGAAAAATGGCCTTAAAGTTCAAAAGTGTGGAAACCCTAACGTCATGGCTTCATATCTCAAAATCTATGCACTTTTTGGGAATTCACCCTCATTGACAAAGTTGTAGTGTGTAACAAGCTCTTCAATTTGGTCTTTGGATCCAAGAAAATGGTTACTTGGTTAGGAATTTATGACCTTGCAAAGTAGGGCAAAAATCATTGTTTTTCAAGACTTGGAAAATTTTCTAAGTTTCCTAAGGTTGCCCTTTTTACAAGTAACCTCACTTTTCTTGATTTTTCTTGATCAATCATGATTTAAATCACATATTAACATTGTTATTGGCTTAAAGAGACTATGTTTTACAAAAAAAAACTCTAAAAGTCAAACTTGATTTTAGGCACAGTTGACTTTTGTATTAGTTGAACTTTGATTTTGTGATCCTTTATGAAATCAAACCCTTGGGCTATTTTAAACACCATGGATGGATTCCAAGGGTGTTTTTTAGTGTCTTGAATCATGTCCCAAGGTTTAAGATCATGTCTTGGTCAAAAGTCAAGGGTATGGTTGACTTTTTATCAGAAACCCTAGTTTGTGGTCCAGATGAATTTGAATCCTTGCATTGCTTATGAATTAAGTTCTCTAGATCAATCAAATCATATGAATGAATTAATATGATGTATTTGAGGTCCTTGAAACATATATTGAGGTGTTGGCTTATACCCAGGTGATAAATTCACTTTGGAGGCCTTGATCAACCAAAACCCTAATTTGGTGCCTTAGATGAACTTGGGGCTTGATCAACTTGAAATGATTCACACTTGTGCTTGATTCTTGATGAAGGAGACCTCTTGATCTTTATGGATGAATAAGAAACTTGATAGGTTGAAGATCAAGCCAATTTTTGATTGATCATTTGCCTGAATCCTTTATGAGGCTCAAAACCCTAATTTGCAGTCAAAAAAAGAAACAAGCAATAAACTTTGTGTTCTCTAATGGGTTAGTGATGCATGAAAGTATATTCATATGATATGAAAATGATATGGGATCTTAGGGTCAAAATTTAGGGTATGACAAATTCCCCTATTTAATCTTCTTGGACCTGAATGATAAAAATATTCAGACATTCAAGGTAAAAGAGGATTAAATATCAGAATACCCGGAATTTTGACTGCGAATTTAGATTATATGAAACTTGAACAGTGACAAATTTCCAATGCTGGAACATGTTTATCCATCTTCTTTTACTAAGTAACCCTACTTAGAAAAGGGTAAAACTTCCCCTCGATTCTGGTCTTCAGCCATGGAACTGGTCTCAATTTCTCGAAATAAACTTCCTCTCGATGCTGGTCTTCAGCCACAGAATTGGTCTCAGTTTCTTCTTATCAAGTCTTTATCTTGACAAGGTTTAGGGAGACAAGCTTCTAAAATGATGATCACTTGTTGGACTAATAACTTCGTCGGAGATCTTCGAGGAGATGCGGACTAATTATTTCGTAGGACAGATTTCGAAATCTGTGAAGGTCTTTATCAAAGTTCTCACTGGTATTCACTTGAGGAGATGCCATTTGACGGAAGCAGGCTTCATCATACTTCTCTTTGAGACTTCTTCGGAGAGATGTCATAAGATGAGCAAAGATCTGATAGTAGACTTACTGGGGAATGCCACAGACTGTAATGTAGAGGTTTGCAAACTTCTCTGTTGAGATGCCATTTGCTTGGAGAGATTTCATCATACTTCCCTTCGAGACTTCTTCGAAGAGATGCCATGTGATGTAGGACAATTTTGAGGTGCTTATGACTTTGTTGAAAGAGGGACAAACTTCTCGGGAAGAGATTGCCATTTGTCAATCCACCTGGAATTTCTAGGACAAAATCAAGCTTCTTAAGAGATTGTCACTTATTTTGTCAGGCGTAGATTCCAAAGAGGAATAAACTTATCTTTGATGGAGATAGACAAACTATTCTGAAAGAGACTGCCATTTGTCTATTGGTAGATACTTCTTGGGAGATGTGATGTCCTTGCTACCAAGAGATTTTGCTGAAAAGCTTCCTCTGGGGATTTTTCTTTATTTGGGAAAGCAAACTGTGTCTTCGCTGGGGAAAAGTAAGGTTCCATTGGATGTCCTTCTCCCTTAGAGGTTCAAGTTATTAAAATGGTCAAGGACCAATTTTAATTCAGAGAGACTATGTAAAGGAAAATACTTCCAGATGAGGAATGAACTCAGACTGGGAATTTTATCCTATCTAAGTGTGGAAAGGAAAACTGAAGTGAGACTTCCATGAGAATCAAACTCAGTGGGGATTTTTAGAAAGAATGTACATTTCTTGCTTAAATTTGACAACTCTATTGGAGAAAGGAAAATACTCGGGGATGAACACAACCAAAGTTAATGACATAGCTTATGCATTATGAATATGAATTGATTATGCATGATGTATGAATGAATGTTATGCTTATGCTGACAAAACAGACACGACACACAAACTGGAGATGAGCAAAACCAGATACTCAGACATTCTGGGAAATAGAGGCATCACTGGTGTTTTTAATGGTAAAACCTTTTCGGGGAAAAGGACCAGATCCTATCTTGATTCCTGGAGGTAGTACTTTTCTTGGGGAAAAGGATTAAGTCTTCATCCTAATTCCAACATTCACTTGGTAGAAGAAATGAAACTCGGGCCTTACTGGGGATGCATAAGATATCTAATCTTATCTATTTGAGGTAATGATCCGCCACTCGCGGATATTTGCGAGATTGATCGCAAGAGCATTTGATTTTGTATTTTGAGGTTTTAATCACTCTTGGAGAAGCTGTTGTTAGGAATCAAAGGAAAGTGTCATCTTTATTTTAAAAGCAAAGGCAAAATTATTTTTTTTTCTTTTTTTTTCGAGGACGAAAATCAGATAAAATGTCATTTTGCAAGGCAGAATAAAAGTGAGAATTGCAAACAAAAGGCTCAAATATTCATTAATAGGATTGCAATCAGCCAAATGCGTGATTTCATGGAGTATTACAAAGTTAGAAAATGGTAATTTAAAGGGAAAGGGCAACATTGAAATATAATGACCACTATCCTTCTAACAATTTTGAATTCCAAGTATTCTTGAGCTTACTTGAAAATTCTTTGATAGATAACGTTCGCCTGAGATGATCCAATCTTTTTGGATGCAGTTACTTGCCATAAATCCCTAACTTTTGCCTAGATTTCCTTTTCAGGTTTTCAATCTATCGGGATGATTATTTTCTATTTATGTCTCTAATTTTTTCCTGGACCGCCCTTTCGGGTTTTCAATCCACCGAGACGCTCTCTTTTTTTGCCTAAGTCGCCCTTTCGAATTTTCGACATATCAAGCTGTTTTTTTTCAGGCGAAGTATTTCTTGACTGCATCGGCATTTGTAGGTCGAGTGAACTCTTCACCATCCATAGTTGTGAGTTTTGAAGCACCACCTGAGAATGCTTTCTTAACGGCTTATGGGCCGTCATAATTTGGAGTCCATTTTCCCCAGGAGTCGGTGAGGAAAGATTGGATCTTTTTTAGCACGAGGTCGACTTCTTTGAATAACCGAGGTCGGACCTTTTTGTCAAAAGCTTTCTTCATCCTTCGTTGATATAACTGACCATGGCATAAAGTCGGCATTCTCTTTTCTTCGATTAGATTCAATTAGTCATATCTGCTTTGACACCATTCAGCTTCTGTTAGCTTGGCTTACATCAAGACTCTTATTGACGGGATCTCAACCTCTATGGGGAGCACTGCTTCCATGCCATATACTAGAGAGAAAGGGGTTGCCCCTGTTGAAGTGCAGACGAATGTGTGATAACTGTGAAGAGTAAATGGGAGCATTTTGTGTCAATCCTTGTAAGTCACGACCATTTTCTGAATGATTTTCTTGATATTTTCGTTAGCTGCTTCAACCGCTTCATTCATCTTTGGCCGGTAGGGAGACGAGTTATGGTGTTCAATCTTGAATTAAGCACATAATTCTTTCATCGTTTTGTTGTTCAGGTTCGATCCATTATCAGTAATGATCTGGCTTGGAACACCATAACGACAAATGAGATTGTTCTTGATAAACCGGACCACCACTTGTCTGGTCACATTGGCGTATGATACTGCTTCGACCCACTAGGTGAAATAATCAATGGCCACCATGATGAAACGATGTCCATTTGAGGCTTTGAGTTCAATCATGCCAATCATGTCGATTCCCCATATGGAAAAAGGCCAGGGAGAAGAGAGAACTTTGAGAAGAGTCGGAGGCACATGAATCTTGTCAGCATAGATTTGACATTTATGACATTTCCTCATGTACTTGTAGCAATCGGATTCCATTGTCAGCCAATAATATCATGCTCTTAAAATTTTTCTTGACATTGTATGTCCATTGGCATGAGTGCCAAAGGAGCCTTCAGGAATTTCTTTCATCACTAAGTTTGCTTCATGTCTATCCACGCATCTGGGCAAAACCATGTCGAAGTTTCTTTTGTATAACACATCATTATTTAGGAAGAAGTTGCCATCCAGTCTTCTGAGAGTCTTCCTATCTTTTCTTGGTGCCCCAGGCGGGTATTCTTGTCTTTGAATAAAAAGCTTGATGTCGTAATACCAAGGCTTGTCGTCGATGACTGCTTCAACTGCAAATATGTAAGCGGGCCTATCAAGGCGCATTATGTCAATATTGGGTGCGTCGTTCCATTGATTCATACTAATCATGGAGGATAAGGTACCAAGTGCATCATCCATGTTGTTCTCTTCACGAGGAATGTGATGAAATTCAACTTTGTTGAAGAAAGGTAACAACCTTCTTGCGTAGTCTTTGTAAGGAATTAAACCAGGTTGATGTGTGTCACATTCTCCTTTAATCTGATTTACAACCAAAGCAGAGTCTCCATACACGTCCAAGTTCTTTATCCATAAGTCGATAGCTTCTTCGATACCCATGATGCAAGCTTCTTATTCGGCCTCATTGTTTGTACATTTGAATACCAATTTGGCGGTGAAAGGACTATGGGTACCCTGAGGTGTAACAATGATTGCCCCAATTCCATTTCCATAGGTGTTGACAGCTCCATCGAATATTAATCCCCATCGGGATCCCGGCTCTGGCCCTTCGTCTGGTAGCAGTTCATCGTAATCTTTCATCTTTAGGTACATGACATCCTCGTCTGGGAAGTCAAATCTGATTGATTCATTATTGTAAATTGGTTGGTGAGCCAGATTATCGGCTAAAATACTTCCTTTGACGGCTTTCTGAGCATGGTACTTGATGTCGTATTCTGATAGCAACATCTGCCAACGGGAAATTCTTCCAATTAAAGCAGGCTTCTCGAAGACATACTTGATTGGATTCATTTCGGAGATTAACCAAGTGGTATGACAAATCATATACTAGCGAAGACGTTTAGCAGCCCAAGCTAAAGCGCAACAGGTTTTCTCGAGCATAGTGTATCGAGTTTCACAGTCCGTGAATTTCTTGCTCAAGTAGTAAATGGTGTATTCTTTTCTTCATGTTTCGTCTTGTTGACCCAACACACATCCCATGGAATCTTCTAGGACTGTTAAGTAGATTATCAGGAGTCTTTCTTCTACCGGAGGAGACAAAATAGGTGGATTCAACAGATATTCTTTGATACTTTCAAAGGCTTTTTGGCAATCTTTTGTCCATACACATCCTTGGTCCTTTCGGAGGAGCTTGAAAATTGGTGCGCATGTCGCTGTCATGAGAAATATGAATCTTGAGATGTAATTTAGACGTCCTAAAAATCCTCTTACTTTCTTTTCTGTTATGGGTGAAGGTATTTCTTGAATGGCCTTTACTTTGTTGGGATCAACTTCAATTCCTTTTTGGCTAACAATAAAACCTAGGAGTTTTCCTGAACGAACACCAAATGTACATTTGTTGGGATTCAAGCAGAGTTTGTATTTTCTCAGACGCTCGAATAGTTTTGACAAATTTTCCACATGTTCTTCTATTTTAGACTTAGCAATCATGTCGTCTACATACACTTCAATGTCTTTGTGTATCATGTCATGAAATAGAGTTGTCATTCCCCTTTGATAAGTTGCGTCTGCATTCTTTAATCCAAATGGCATCACTTTGTAGCAAATGGTTCCCCATGGTGTAATGAATGAATTTTTCTCCATATCTTCTGGTGCCATTTTGATTTAATTATAGCCTGAAAACCCGTCCATGAAGGAAAAGACTGTGAATTTTGCAGTGCTATCAACTAACATGTCAATGTGTGGTAGGGGAAGTCATCCTTCGGACTTGCTTTGTTTAAATCCCTGTAGTCTACACACATTCTGACTTTTCCATCCTTCTTGGGAACTGGCACTATGTTGGCTAGCCACTGAGGATATTCTAATGTGGCAAGGAAGCCTGCATCGATCTGCTTTTGGACTTCTTCTTTGATCTTGATAGCCATATCTGGATGAGTCCTTCTCAACTTTTGTTTGACTGGCGGACATTCTGGATTTAATGGCAAATGATGTTCCACAATGTTGGTATCCAACCCTGGCATATCTTGGTAGGACCAAGCAAACACATCTGGAAATTCTCTGAGAAGTTGTACCAGATTTTTTCTGACAGTTGAACTGAGCAGCGCTCCAATCTTAACTTCTTTCCTTTCTTCTTCTAAACCTAAATTAACGGTTTCCAATGGTTCTTCGTAAGGTTGAATGGTCTCTTCCTCCCATCTGAGTAGTCGAGAGATCTCATCCAAAATTTCTTCGTCTTCTTCTTCGGCTTCAAATATCGGGAACCCAAAATTAGGAGAAGACATTGGATCATATATTTCAACAGGGTTTTTAGCAATTAATCTGCATAATGTGATTGATGATTCTTTTTAGAAAAGATAGAAAAATGCAAAAAGTGGTGTGTAGTGTATTTTGAAAAATGTTTGTTATTTTTGTCTGTTTTAAGATTTCCATTTTCTGAAAAATCAAAAACAGCAATAAATGCGGGAATTCAGAATGACATATTTATTTATGATTTGTCGATTTTTGAAACACAGGCCCTATAAAACAAAACTCCTCTGCCCTAGGCAAGGCGGAGGGGAAATATTTACAGGAAACCATGCCCTATAAAACATCCTTTCACCCGGGCAAGGTGAGAGGTCAAAATAAAGACGAGGCATTTACTTTGAGATGTGAACAACATTCGGGACATCAACATTTATCCAATTGTGACGAACTCCTCTGTGGATTACAAAGTCTGGTACTTTCCTTCTGGGATGGTCTTTAGTAATGATACTGACTTCAGGCGGAGTTAGATCACTAAAGTCTTCTTCATATGCAGAGTTATTAACAGAGAAATTTTATGCTGTCTTTTCACATGTATCTTCTTGATCAGGAGGATCTCCCCATCCATTGGTTGGATGTCTTCGTACAAGATGCGAGAGCTTTTAGGGGGGGTATATTTTACTAGGAAATCAAACTTTCTGCTTGGCTGTCCCAAGGTATCCCAGTTCTCTGATGAAACGGAGGAATCATCCTCTTCAATGGCGTTGATCTCTGGTAGTACGAAGTTGATAAATTATTGCCTAGCAATTCTTGCGACCTCATTGAGACAATGTTTGATATGTTCAGGATTTTCTGAGTAAGGCCTCCATGCTTCTGAAGGAATAGATGAATCATTTTCAGGGTTATCTGGAAAATATGCGTTCTCGGACTGGCTTTGATATCCTAGATTTTCCATGTTAGGCTTCCAAATATGCAAATCATCCATGGATCATCTGAGCTATAGTCAAAGTTATCTTTCATCAGAGTATCAGTTTCTAATGAATTGGGAGGAGCACAACATCCTTCAGTGTCGTAATCTCCGTAGATCATCTCGACATTCGATTTTGGTATATATCTGGGGTTTTGATGTGGATAGCAAAATGGCATGTACATCTCTTCTTGTGATATATAACCATCATTGTTGAAATATGATTTCCATTCTTCATCTGGATCAGAATAATTGTATTTGAAGTCATCTCCCTCGATGGTGTGGACCTCTTGGGAAGTAGGATGGAGGAAACCTCCGTTGTGGAAGAAATCTTGAATACGGCGAATGGCTTCGTCCTCCCTTGTAGTCCTGGTAGAGGTTGGTGTAAAACCGATACCTTTCCTCATTTTGTTATTAGTAGGAATCACAACTTGTCCCCATCCTTTAGTGGTACCGTTTTCCACTATTCGAATAGCGTCTTGATAGGAGGAAATAGATGCTCATTTCTCTTGATTGTTTTCGTTACTCACAGAAAGTGCTTGGAATTGAGTTCCAATGACTTCTTCTAGTTCCAAGTAGGAGAATGATGATAGATTTCTCATGATTAAAGCTCGTTCTCCACATACTGTTACCAACTTGTTTTTTACAAACTTCAGCTTCTGGTGAAGTGTTGAGGTGACTGCTCCTGCTTCATGGATCCAAGGTCGTCCCAATAAACAATTGTATGCTGCTCGGATATCCATTACCTGGAAGGTGATTTGAAAAGTGTGAGGACCAATGGTTATGGGAAGGTCAACTTCGCCAATAACTGTCTTTCTGGATTCGTCAAAAGCTTTGACTATGATCTCGTTGTCTCTTATCGGGGTGCCTTGAAAAGATAATCGCACAAGAGTTGATTTTGGCATGACATTTAGGGATGAACCAGTGTCTACTAGTACGCTAGCTAGAGCATCATCCCCGCAGTTGATTGTGATATTGAGTTCCATGTTATGATCTTTGCCCTTTTCCAGAAGCTCTTCATCATTGAAACCTAAGTTGTTACAGGAAGTGATGTTAGAAACGATGCTATCAAATTGATCCACCGTTACGTCTTGTTCCACGAAGGCTTGTTCCAAAACCTTTTGTAAAGCTTCCCTGTGAGCTTCCGAACTCAGTAGAAGGGATAATACAGATATCCGAGAAGGAGTATGCAATAACTTATCCACAATGTTGTATTCACTCTTATGGACTAGTTTCAAAATTTCATCGTTGTTTTTTCACCTGATTTGTACCACTTGATTGTCCAATATGTTTATCAGGAACTTCAATTTGAGGTTATTTTTCTTTTGTGAGCTCTTCTATTCCATTGTTGAAGATTCGACCACTTCGGGTAACCCGGCTTATATCAGCGATGTTGACAATGGATGGCAGTGGGACTTCTTTTTCATCTTCCATCATGGTGGCACCATACTTGTAAGGAATGGCTTTCTCTAATTCATATGGCACCGGGCCTGGAAAGTAAATGACCAAAGGAGTTATGTGACTCTTCCGACTGTCATATGCAATCTCTATTGGTTCTAGCTTGGGGTTATCGGGATTTTTTCCACTGTCAAAAGGTATCTTCAAGCGCTTTGGTTCATTGAGAAGAGGGATTATGGTGAAGACACCCTCATCAATTTTGTAATTAATGGATTCTCTTTCATTAAAGACTATGATGGTCCCTTGATCTAGTAGTTCTTTAATCTCATTTTGAATGCGGAGGCAACCATATCGGCTTCTGCGGCATTTTCTGCAAGCTGAATGATCATGGTGATTTGGACCAAAGTAGTTAAGTCCAAACAAGCATTTATGAAATTTGACCAATGATGTTTAAATGTGTTTGACATTATGAACTACGTACTGCCCCGGGAAATCATGCAACATATTGATTAACTGACAATCCCTTATTCTATTTGGTAGGATCTCTCCTCGATCCACCTGATTCTGGAGAGCTGCTTGTACGAGGTAGCATCCTTGGTTATTTTATGAACATATCCCGCAACGTTCATAATTGTGGGGAGGTACTCAGTCGTATCCACTCTGTATGCAATGCATCTTTACCAAGTCTGTTTCTAATAAGCGAATGTCACGTATTTCGTGTCTACTTGGGCCTTCATCAACTATGTTGACTTCATGAGTCTCTAGGTTCTGGTATATTGGGAACCACCAGTGATCTAATATGTGTTGAAGAGTTCATTGTACGAGCGTGTAACCTTGATCGTTCTCGAAGCAGACTTTACAATCTAGATAGCTGTGTGATGCTAAAAAGCCCAGTCGAACCTGTTTGGCGTGTAATTCTACCAAACTTGTGTTCATCAGGCGAATGTCGAAGATTTGAACTTTGTTTGGACATTCATCAATCATGTTGATCTGATAATCGTTCCTTCCGTGATAGTCTTGAATCCATCCTAGATCCATTTGACGTTGGAGATATTTTTGCACAAAAGGACATCCTTGATTATCTTGTGAACAAATTGGACAAGCGTTGTAGTCGTGCAATGGTAGATTGTGATGTTGATGTTGTCTGGAGTGCATTTCCACCAAGTTTACATTCATTGCGTGAATGTCAAAATTCTGAATAATACCGGGACACCCGTAAACCATGTTTACTCCACGGATTCTGTGTTCTTGGATCCAGCCCAAGTCTATTTATTCTTGAAGGGTTGTCTGTACAATGTTGCACCATTGGTTATTCTTGGAACAAATGTTGCACTGATGATAGTTATGAGGTGGCACATGGCCATACCCACTTTGTCTGCAATGCATCTTAACCAGATTTGTTTCTAGTAAGCGCACATCATGAATTTGGTAAGTGTTTCCAGGACCCTTGTCAATTAAGTTTACAGAAGCTTTTCATGTTGAGGTAGCAGATTACTTTGAACATTTGGATTAGTGTCCTTGAAAGACAAAACTCCGTTCTTGACAAGTTTTTGTACATCGGATTTAAAACTAAAATAATTCTCGATGTTAAGCCCTGGTACTCCTTGATGATAAACACAGAATTGGTCAGCATTGAACCAATAAGGGGGATTCTCAGGAATGGCAGGAGGAGTCCTGGTTTGAACGTGTCCTTTTGCTAGCAAAACTGGGAATAGCTCCGCATATGGCATTGAGATAGGATCAAAACCTGGTGACCTTGAGATACGATTATTTTTGTTGTATTGCGGGTGTGCCTGCTGGAGAGGTTGTTGTTGTCTTGGCTGATATTGTTGTTGTTGAGTTTGCTGGTTTTGAGAAATCTGTGGGTGATATGTCAGAACTGGCATTGAGTTGATAACAGGAGATACTGTTGCTACCTGCTGAGGTTGGTATCTTCATCTTTGTTTACCTTGTGAGATAGTGCTGATATCTTGCTCTTTATTCTTTTGGAAAGTGCTCCCATACCTCTTGCTACTACTGGATGGTTCTGCATCTTTGACCAATCGACCCTCTCGGACTGCTTCCTCAAGGCGTACTCCCATGTTCACCATCTCGATGAAGTCACTAGGCGCACTTGCGACCATTCAGTCATAATAGAATAAACTCAAAGTTTTCAAGAAGATTTTTGTCATCTCTTTCTCCTCGAGAGGAGGACAAATCTAGGCGGCAATTTCACGCCATCTCTGAGCGTATTCTTTGAAGCTTCCCTATCCCTTTGAGACATAACCCTGAGTTGATCCCTATCGGGCGCCATATACAAATTGTACTTGTACTGCTTAACAAAAGCTGCTCCAAGATCTCTGAAGGTACTGATATTTGTACGGTTTAATCCCATGTACCATTTGAGTGCGGTACTAGTTAAACTGTCTTGAAAGTAGTGGATCAGTAACTATTGATTTTCCATTTGGGTAGATATCTTCCGAGCATACATTACCAAGTGACTTTGAGGGCAAGAGTTGCCTTTGTACTTTTCAAAGTCGGACGCCTTAAATTTGTGCGGTATTTTAACGTTTGGGACTAAGCAGAGATCAACAGCATATTTCCCAAACAAGTCCTGTCTACGAATGGCATGAAGTTCTTTCTGTATTTCCAAGAACTGTTGTTGGAATTCATTCATTCTTTCATATACTTTTATATCCTTGCTTGGAGTGGCATGAGAGATTTGTTCCTCTGGAGTAGTATGTATCACAGGTTGTGGTACAGACATTATTGTTGTCGTTCTTGGTGCTTCGGTGACCTGAAGTCTGTAACCTTCAGGTATAGGAGTCTCTATCGTAGCCCTTGCATCTTCATTTACCTAAAGTTTGTAACCTTCAGGTCTGGAGATTCCAGTTGTGGCTCATAGGTCTTTAGTGACCGGAGGTATATATCCCTCAGGCACAAAATTGAAAGGCATGCCCCAGGGAAAACCTTTGGGCGTGTTGTACTGAGGAAGACTGACGGGTACCTCAAATGTTGGTGCAGACACAATTTCTGAGATTACAGTCCTTTGAGATGGTTGATCCTGAGCTGCTACTAGTGATTCAATCCTGACGTTGAATCTTTCTAGACTTTCCTTCAGAGTATTAACTTCCTCTCTTAGCTCTCTATTTTCTTCCTCAAGATCGTCCATTTTCTTCTGACGATTGGCCCGAGTATTGTACGAATGAGACAGTTTGACTCTAAAGTGCGATAAATGTGTAATTTTTTTATGAAATAAATGTGTGAAATGCTAGAATGATGCATGATGTGTAAAGAATGCAAATGCTCTTTTTTTTTTGTTTTTTAAAAGAACTTTTAACAATTATGTTGCAAATATCATACAACGACAGAAACTTTTTATTGAATTCAAAGGATTACAATACCTTATAGAGAAAAGTACATTATTTTACAAAGTGCAGGAAGGAAAACTAGGCCTATGAATCCTAAGGAATCCTTGACGTTGGTCCAGGTGCTTGTTGATGACTTCTTTTTTGCCTCTTTGATCGGGCTTCTTCAACCGTTAGCGGGTAGATGATCCTCTGCCAGGTGAAAGGAGAGAGTAAACTTTTTCGTTCCTCTTGACTTTCCACAGTATGCTGCTCTAGTATCTCAATTAGAGCATCTTTTTCCTTTAGTAATTCTTGAATCTTTGTGCACTCCAAGCTGACAATTTGATACTTGTTCCTCCGTGAGTTCTTTTCACATTGAGTTTTATTAAGAGCGACCTAAAGTTTCTCTGTGTCGTTCATAAAGTAGAGGATAGATTTCTTTAAGGAAAATACTTCTTGACGAGGATAAGGCATCTTTAACTTAATGGCTTTAGCTTGTACCCATTGGAGATAAGGCTCCACAGAGATGCAGTTTGGTTTTCCCAAAGATTCTCTTCCTTTCCTATGAATATGATTCCAGGTATGCATAATTTCTTCCTTAAGTGCTCTATCATTTCCTCCTTCCTTGAAGAAAATACCTTCCAGATGAATGTTATATGGTATGGCCTTCATAGGGTACCCCAGTTCACGACGGGCTAAAACTGGGTGGTAGTTGATCCCTTCTTTAGTACTAATGAGGGGTACATTGGGGAAATTTCCACAATTGTCAATTATTTTTGTTCCATCATAGACCCGATTGTACCAATCTATGTCAGAGTGAGTGAGGGACATAATCTTTTGCGACCATCGCATACCACTTTTGAGATCCCAAAAAGCAACAGATTTTGGCAAGTGAGAAATAAACCATTTGTAGAGTAATGGTACACAGCATGTAATCATCCCTCTGTTGTGCAAGTTCCTTAGATGCACTGAGTGGTAAGCATCGCAAGCAAAGTTGGGACTGGATTCCCGATTAAGAATATCTTGATAGCATTGATGTCGATGAAATTGTCAATGTTGGGAAAAAGGAATAACTCATAGGTGAGTAGAACAAAGATATCCTCGAAAGCAACCATGTTTCCTATGCTGGCAAAGTATATGACTTTTTCCATCAAAAACTTAGCTGGTAGACCTTGAATTCCTCCCTTGGTGGTCATGTGAGCTTTGATATCTGACATTTCCAAGGAGGTAGCTCTTACAATGGTTTGATCTTTGGGAATCTCTTCGAGCCCAGAGAATGGGTCTTGATCAGAAATGGGTAAATTAATCAGCTGAGAGTACTCCTCTAATGTTAGTGTGAGTTGATAATCTGGAAATGTGAAGCAGTGGTACACCGGATCATAGAACTAAACCAATGTAGATAGGATTCTTTCCACCATGTTGACTTTTAGAAGAGACAAAAGCCCTCCATACTTAGCTCTGAAAGCTTCAGGATTAGTAATCAACCTTCCCAACCTTCTCAGGTCTTCAAGTCTTGGACTTCTGAAGGTGTACTTATGAGTTTTTCTTCTACCAAAATTCTTAGTACAATTTCTGATATTTGCAACAACCCGTTTTTTTTTAGTTCTTTTGAAAAACTTGAAAAAAAAATTAATGAATATTTGAATGCATGTATGCACAAACACAAATATTTACAAACATGAGTTTAAGGGTTTATCGTCATGAGCATGGAGCCATGGATCTACCCATCCCAAAGGTATGTACTAGGGGTTCTTTTTGTACCTGTAGAACGGGTTCTAACAAGGTTCCCTAAATCATTGACCCCTCTTAATGATATTACCAGCAAACCGATTGACTTATGAGAGCTGTAATATCCATAAGATGGATCTCATTCAAGCCTAGTATCGCGTATAATCTATTCTCCATAGTCACTGCACTACGTCCTAAAATGGCCGAATGGTTAAATGTTTACTAATTCTCAGTTTCACGGGTTCCTAGTGAAAAAAAGTAATGTATTCGCGGATGTCCCGCTCAACATCAATAATTCCAAAAGGGTAACTCTATTGATTTGGTGGACTTTCAAGTTAGCTTGGTCGGGACTCACTCCCTATAAGCCTTATTGATTTTTCCACCTTCTATCTTAAAATATGCTCTCAAGCCCACTGAGGACTTTTAGACTCACCACATGTGTATTAATCACTTTCCCAGATAAAAGCAAATTAAACAAGTATGACAAATAAGCATATAGTATGATGGAAAACAGCAGATGATATCAAATGAGAAAGCAAATAAGCAAATGAAACAGTAAAAAATATGCAATGCAAGGCTTAACCTCTTTGGAGAATAGATGAGAAATTCTCCAGCAGAATCCCCCTTTTTCTGTAGCTCCAGTTTTCGTGACGCAACTTCTACCGCATTTGGTGCTACTTTCTGATTTCTAATATTTATCCTATGAAGCTTAAAAGGAAGGGGAAGATATCTTAAACTAACCCTACGCACAAGTGTTTTCCCTACAAATGCGAAGAGATCTGGAATCGGGGGTTGGTTATACACAGGGAAGCTATTAACAACCTAAATATCTATAGTAATCTATAGGAACCTTTATTGTATATATTTCTACTGTTAAATTACTTACTTGCTTAAGTTTTTTTGCTGTTTAATTGGGAAACTTTTTCCTTTGTGAAAATTGAGGAAAAGTTTTTGTTGTTTTTCTGGTTTTCTATTGTTTTTGGGAAGGTACCTAGACCTAAGGTTTTTTATTAATGTGCTCGCTAAGATCTTACGACCTTATGCCTACGTATTCCCAAACAAGAGAGAATTGGGGAAATTAGAGAGTTCGTAGTTCCTCCTAATCTAGGGGAGGAAAGAGTTTGTTTTGTATCTTGTTCAAAGCCCAAGATGATTAAGCTAAAGGAGTGTTTGAAATATTTGACAAATTGTCATCTTTAAGGGAGATATCTCACCTATTCACTACAATCATTTGAGAGAGATGCCATAAGGGAAGAAAGCTTTAAACTTATTGTGTTAAGCAATACCACTTTTTCCTTTATGAGTTCTTTACATACTAATAGAATGACTTTAACTTGGATATAGAATCGACAAGTGTGCCACTTACATCAGTTAGATGAAAGAAAAGTTTTTGAACCATGATAAAGGAAGGACTCCAACTTGGATTTTAAATTAACAAGAGTGCCACTTACATCAATTATCTGGAAAAAAAGTTTTGATTATCTAATTTGAATTGTAGTGATTAGAAGATATATATTCCTACAGAGATGACTCAAGGTTTCATCTGTGAGGAGATAGATTTATTTAGGTATCTTAACTGAAGCCCAAGATATGAAGCTGAAAAAGATTGAAAACTGACTCAACTAGGGAGTCTTATCTGTCTTGTACAAAGCCCAAGATTGAGGCTGACTGACTGGGGATATTATTTGTATAAGAGCCAGAGAGAAGGCTAATGACTGTTAAGGAAATTTGAAGAGGCTGACTTAATACTGAGGATTTGACTGACTCTTTTTGGTGATTTTTTATTTGTATCTTGTACAAAGCCCAGGATAAATGAGGCTAAAAGAAATTATTGTATAGATGACTTAAGACTTGCTTATGCTTTTAAGAAGCCTGAGGGTGATGGGTCTTACACTCTAAGTAGAGGCCCGGAGAGTTATTCTATGTTTTGAAAATAGAAGATGATTTTCAAAGAGAGGGATGAGACTTACACTCTGAGAAGAGGCCCAAAGTTTTAATCATTTGAATGTCACTAATGTTGTGTTTGATGAAAGTTGAAGATTGAGATTTGAAAGATTGAAAGTTTTGAGAAATTGAAGAAAGTTTTGAGGAAGAGGGGAGGGACTTACACTCTAATAGAGGCCCAAGATTTTTGATGATTGAAAAGATGATGTGCATTTCAAAGAGATATCTTCATTATGGTAAGAGTTTATGAAGGAAATACTTGAACATGTAAGCAAAGGTTTAAGCCATGGGAGCAATTACAGAGAAGTTCAAACAAGTATATGTATTCAAGATGAATCGAGGATCCAATAAATATAATAAAGGAAACAACCAAGCATACTTGAACAAAAGGACATGTTTATGACACAATATGTTGATGAAGATGTAAACATACAAGAGATGGCATGTGGGAATACTTAAAGATGACAAGTTTAAAGTTTAAACATCATGTGAACAAGTTAAGGCATTACTTCAACATTTAAACATGGATACAAGTTGAACATCTTAAGACAAGTTGGTAACAACCAAACACGGATATTAGGGTTCAAACATGGTTTTGAACAAAGTGGAGACATCACAAAGGTTCATACAAGCAAACATGTATACAAAATTATTTCTAAGGAAAAGTTCAAATGTTTTAGGAGCACAAAAACATGGTATAATCAACACAAAGACATATGTACATATCAAAGTGGTATGAACATGGAAGGAAAATCACATGTTAAGGCAAAATATTCAAGCAAAAGTTCATGGTATAGATAAAATTGAACATATACTTTTACATGTAAACATATACTTGAAAAATTTATCAAAAACAAGTGGGAACAAGGATGTATAACATCACAACATCATACAAGATTCATATAAGTTAAACATGGTGCAAACAAGTCTTTACGAGCAAGGGAAAGCAAGGAAACATTCAAAAGGATCAAAGAAGTCCTTTAAGAAACCCTAAAAACACTACACACTTTGAACACTCATAAATGAATTAAAAATAATGATATTTGGTATTTTATTTTCACAAATATAACATAGACATTATCATGAATAATTTGCAAAAAGAATGGATTTAAAATGATAAAAAATGAGAAAGTTATGATAGTTTGAAATTTTGATAAACATAAATATGAAAATATGAAAGGTGGTAAAAAAAATGTCAAGGGTGGGATTTGAACCCACGCCCTCTCACTCCAACTCACAAAACACGCTTTGGCAAACTGAGCCAGCGTGTGCTGGTAATAAATACGCCAAACCAACACATAATATATGAAACATGCGTGGTTAATTCAAAATTTCGCGCCAGGCTTCATCTTCTTCCTCAAGCCAACTTCTGAATTTGCAAAACCTATGCTATCTCTCTCAATATGTAACCATTTGACATGATGTAAACACCAAAGTTGTGTGTTTTTTAACAAGGAATTGAATGGATCTTTTTTATTTTATTTATTTTTAGTGTGGCACGAGTTATTAAGCATGAACATAAAAACCCTAGAATTTGCAAAAATTAATATGAAATTCCATACACAAATGATAAACAGCAATTGATTGAGCGTAAATAATCTGTGAACTACCAAAAGCATGTTGGTAACTTGAAATAACATTTATGATGCATGATTCATGGAGTTTAAAAAGCTTCAGGCTTACCTTGCAAGAGGAGATCGGATCCTCAATTGTAGGTGTTACAGATGTAAAATGATGATCTGGACAGCTTCCTTATACCTCAAGGAATGTGTTGATGTGCTTGGAATGGATGGAAACCTTCTGGATTGTTGGGCTCGATCCAACTGCAGCTAAGTTAAGTGAGGTTGTGATCTTGGTGAATTTGATGTTACAGATGATGTTTAAGTGTTTGGATCACTCATATCAAGAATCTGGTTGGGTCCTCAAGTAGAAAATTAGGGATCTTCATCTACGTCAGCCTGAAATAATGATTTCTTGATAATATATGACATACACCCATTCTACCCGCCTTGTTCTTCCTAGCACAACAACGATAAAAAAAATAGCAAGTTCTTTATGTTGAAAAACTAAGGAGAGATGGAGAGAGAGAGAGAGAGGGGGAGATGATTCCTTGTAGCCTCATTGTCCATATCAACATCACAAACACTTAGACCTGAAGGTGCCATCATTCACCAAAGATCACACAAGCATAAAAACAGTAAAAACACAACAAGTGAAAAAACAAAACATACAAGTAAAAAAGATACTAAAACGTGTGGAAGAAAAAGACAAGAGCTTGATGGTGATGATATCCTAAGAAATCACAAAGGTCACGAAAATTTATGTGATGACAATAAAGAATTTGACAAATAAAGAGGTAGTGAAGGAATGACACAAACACTTCAGAACAACCATTCAAAAAAATTAATAAATTATAGAATTTCACGATTTAGGATGAAGGAGAAAGAAAAATGAGAAGAAAATATGGAGATTGCCTTTTATATAAGGCAACAAAAATAAATTTTTGGACCATGAAGGCCAAGAGATCAACTCAACGATCAAAGCCTAGAGACAACAAAAGTCCTAGTAACAAAGAGCCATGTAGTACCACTAAAGGCAATATTCTCCATGTTATAATCACCACTCCTAAATTTTAAAGAAAAAAAACATTAAATATGTCTTTCAACCTATAGTTCTTAGGCCCAAAGCTACTAGCTATGTAGAGTCAATGGAGAATACGAAAGGTAAATATCAAAATAACAAGAACACCTCATCCTCACAAAACGAGATGAAGAAGCATGGACGACAATATTTCGATCTCTAGAAAAAAAAAGACATTACACAACCAAAGTTTTCCATATATAAGGATGCAACAAAACACGTCAACTCATCAACCGCCCACTAAGCAATACCAAGTAAACAAATGGCACACCCTTATTTAGAGAAAGGTTCGTACAAAGTAGGGATATATATTCCTCTATTAATAACCCTAGGGTAACCCCCCAATTAAGGACGTTATAACAAACCATGACACGACATTGCAGACCCTGGCTTGGGAGTTATTGTTTATATATGGTTCTAAGGCCCGGTCCACTTTGTTCCATCACATCACAACTTCCTCCAAAAGGATCTGATAGAGGAACATAGAGAACCATCTTACAGATCTATAAGAAATCCCAAAATATATATAACTCGGAACTAGCTCAAAGGGCCTGGGGTCCATGGAATTATCTCACCTTAATTTCGTACGAGATCAAAATCGATAAAACTTTTGAGACTTGTTCGGTCAGGAAAACGAGGTTCTCTGACATCACTCAACTAATGTTAGATATTAACGTCACCCCAATGATGTCAAACTATTAACACCAATCATTTAAAGTCGCTATCCACAAAGAAGGTTCTAGTACCACAAAACTTTGAGATGGATGGCCCTAGAAGTATACCTTATAAGAGTTGACAAAAGCCTGAAGACAATGATATCATACTTCCATAGATCTTTTGACATATGTCATTTAAGACACTTATAATAAAAGAAGGCTCTACATCCTTGAAAACCGTGAGACCTTACTATAAAAGAAAATTTGTGTTTCAGTCTCAAGTATACATTATTCTAACCAAAAAACTTCACCCTAACGATTATCACTGGCCTGCGCATAAGAGTGCTTGCATGTATCACTCCTTCTAGAATTTCATTTTCAGTTCGAACCAAGGATCCTCTACAAAGTTTATCATCAAATTACAGTTCACTCCCTTCGCGCGAGCAAGAAAAAGTTTGTATCCAAATCAATGTTAAAAATCAATAAGTAAACACTAATTTCAAAATATTAAGTCAATATAATACACAATTCATAAATATTTATATATCTTCCATTTATAGTTTAGTGATAACTTTCTGTCGAGGGGAGTGCAAATTATATAATTTTATCACCAATGTATTGATCTTTGTGTAAATTTTATAGTATATGTGTTAGCCTGAGAATTTTGGTTTAGTATTTCTATGTAATTTGCTAAGTATAAAATAACCTAGTTGAAGTTTTGAAACGTTGATGACTTTGATTGAGGAGGTGAATTAATCTAGGAACCTATGAAGCCGAGTTTGGAGGAATCTCAAAAACAAATTCAAAATATTATGACCTCTCTCTCTCTCTCTCTCTCTCTCTCTCTCTCTCTCTCTCTCTCTGAAATATGTCCAGAATCTCAAAAAGGTTTACACAAATCAGCACTTCGATGTGGAGATATGGTGTAGAAGTATCGAGTTCGATGTGCCCATCAGATGTCAGGGACTTAGAGTGTTTTTGGATCCAGAGGTCAAATGAACTAAGGATATTTCGATGACATTATAGGAGTCGACGAGAGATTCTCGGCAGAGGCAGTTTGGAGATGTAAAGGCAGTTATCAAAGTGGGTGGTGATTTGCAGTAATTCAAATGTTGAAGACACGTGGAAGCATGATAGAAGGCTGAAGGCTGTGTAAGGGAGTACACGTCAGTTTCTGTGAAGATAACTGTTATCAACTGTTAACATTGTAATAGTATATAAGACTAGTTCAGTCATGTGAACAAGGGTCGCAATTTTCATTTAATCTCCATAAAACTAAAGTATCCAAGTCACAGTGAGAAACAGTTTGTGAAAAGATGTATGACTTTGCGTCTTTTCTATAAGTCTTTTAAATTCAAGCATTTAATTATTGACATTTATTATGTTTTTTGTTTACTTGCTTCTTCCAAAATGGTTTTGTATTGCTTCGACCATAGTCTTTGTCCAAATTCTTACTATTCAAACATTTAAGTTCCAAGCACAAGCACTTTTCGTCGTACTTTTATATAAATTATCTTTGAAAAAATTCGAGTTTAATCTCTTAAACAAACTAAAATTTGTGATTTGATTTATTAAAAGAGAAAAAAGTAAATGCACTGACAGTGTAAAATATTTTACACTGTCAATCAATTACAACCATGTATCAGAATAAAACATATTTTTATTTTAAAAATACTGATATTACATGACAATTGTAAATATTTTGATTGGTTGCATGTGTAAAAATGTCTTACACTAACAGTGTACTACCATTAAACTCTTATTAAAAATACCAGTAAATAATATGGTATTGCCCTCATTAATCAAAATTTATAGATTCTTCCATGTTTGCGTGAACCTCATTTATAACTAAACTAGTAGGATACCCGTGCATTCGCACGGGTATTGGTATGTTACGCGCATTTTTTTCAAAATATAATAAAAAAGATATTAAAAAAATTAAGGTGTTTAACCAAAAAGATATTATTTTTAAAAGATATAAGAAATTAGTGTCAATAATTCATTCCATATATAAAATTATTTGAATCAACAATATATTATATTTTATATAAATATTATTGTTGTTTTGATGTTATTTAAAAAAATATTAGAATCTATATTATAACAATGATATTTTTCCCGTATATATAAATAAATTAATCAACAACGAACTTGATCTCGTATAAATAAATTAATCAAGAACGAACTGGAGCCCGTAACTAAATATTATTTTATTCAATGACATAAAAAATATTTTTGCCCGTAAAAAATTTGAATCAAGAATGTATTTTTGCCCGTAATTAATGAATAACGAACTTGATACCGTATATAAATATTAAGTTTGTTTTGACATTAGATATATATTTGAATTTGTATAAAAAAAATTTGAATCAAGAATGTATTTTTGCCAGTATCTAAAAATTAGTTTTATATTTCATCATAAAAAATTGCTTTTTATTATCTCAAATTAATAATGATCTTTTGATTGATAAGTAATTAAAATATTGATTATAATTAAATTAATAATGACAGTTGGATATAGAGACTACAAATATATTTGGATACTACATAGTACTTTTATAGTGTTTTTTCTATTATTATAATTAAAGTCATTTATGAACATTCTTTTGAACAACAATTTTTTTCGTATAGAAAAATATTTGAATTAACAATGTACTTTTTCCGTATATAAAATATTTTAATCAACAATATATTTTTTGCCATATATAAATATGAATTTTGTTTTGACACTACTAATAAAAAAAATTGAATCAATAGTAAAGTTGTTCCCGTATATAAAATATTTGAATCAAAAGTAAAGTTGTGCTCGTTTATAACAATAATTTTTTTCGTATAGAAAAATATATGAGTTAACAATGTATTTTTTCCGTATATAAAATATTTTAATCAAAAATATTTTTTTTCCCGTATATAAATATTAATTTTGTTTTGACGCTATTTATAAAAAAATTGGATCAATAGTAAAGTTGTTCCCGTATATAAAATATTTGAATCAAAAGTAAAGTTGTACCCGTTTATAATAATATTTTTTCTCTTATATAAAATATTTGAATTAACAGTGTATTTTTTACGTATATAAAATATTTTAATCAACAATATATTTTTTTCCCGTATATAAATATTAATTTTGTTTTGACACTATTAATAAAAAAAATTGAATCAATAGTAAAGTTGTTCTCGTATATAAAATATTTGAATCAAAAGTAAAGTTGTACCCGTTTATAACAATAATTTTTTTCGTATAGAAAAATATTTGAATTAACAATGTATTTTTTCCGTATATAAAATATTTTAATCAACAATATATGTTTTTCCCGTATATAAATATTAATTTTGTTTTGACACTATTTATAAAAAAATTGAATCAATAGTAAAGTTGTTCCCGTATATAAAAATATTTGAATCAAAAGTAAGTTGCGCCCGTTTATAACAATATTTTTTCTCGTATAGAAAAATATTTGAATTAACAATGTATTTTTCCCGTATATAAAATATTTTAATCAACAATATATTTTTTCCCGTATATAAATATTAATTTTGTTTTGACACTATTAATAAAAAAAATTGAATCAATAGTAAAGTTGTTCCCGTATATAAAATATTTGAATCAAAAGTAAAGTTGTGCTCGTTTATAACAATAATTTTTTTCGTATAGAAAAATATTTGAATTAACATTGTATTTTTTCCGTATATAAAATATTTTAATCAACAATATATGTTTTTCCCGTATATAAATATTAAATTTGTTTTGACACTATTTATAAAAAAATTGGATCAATAGTAAAGTTGTTCCCGTATATAAAATATTTGAATCAAAAGTAAAGTTGTGCCCGTTTATAACAATATTTTTTCTCGTATATAAAATATTTGAATTAACAATGTATTTTTTCCGTATATAAAATATTTTAATCAACAATATATTTTTCCCGTATATAAATATTAATTTTGTTTTGACACTATTAATAAAAAAATTGAAGCAATAGTAAAGTTGTTCCCGTATATAAAATATTTGAATCAAAAGTAAAATTGTGCTCGTTTATAACAATAATTTTTTCGTATAGAAAAATATTTGAATTAACAATGTATTTTTTCCGTATATAAAATATTTTAATCAAAAATATATTTTTTCCCGTGTATAAATATTAATATTGTTTTGACACTATTTAAAAAAAAAATTGGATCAATAGTAAAGTTGTTTCCGTATATAAAATATTTGAATCAAAAGTAAAGTTGTGCCCGTTTATAACAATATTTTTTCTCGTATATAAAATATTTGAATTAACAATGTATTTTTTCCGTATATAAAATATTTTAATCAACAATATATTTTTTTCCCGTACATAAATATTAATGTTGTTTTGACACTATTTATAAAAAAAATTGAATCAATAGTAAAGTTGTTCCCGTATATAAAAATATTTGAATCAAAAGTAAAATTGTGCTCGTTTATAACAATAATTTTTTTCGTATAGAAAAATATTTGAATTAATAATGTATTTTTTCCATAAATAAAATATTTTAATCAAAAATATATTTTTTTCCGTATATAAATATTAATTTTATTTTGACACTATTTATAAACAAATTGGATCAATAGTAAAGTTGTTCCCGTATATAAAATATTTGAATCAAAAGTAAAGTTGTATTATTTTAATAATAAAATTGAGCACTTTAGTGTACAAAGACCAAATAAAAAACATTTTGATGAGGTGGCAGAAAATCATGCAACGATATCATATCTCTTATTAATGGAATTAACTTGAATGGTGTCGAGCTTTGATCCAAAGCATTTTTTGTTTTAAAGTTGAAACCCAACATTATAATTTTGGGTTTAATGGTAGTGCACTGACAGTGTATCCAATAAAAACATAACGTTTTGTCATGTCATATAAATTTTTTAAAAATTACAGTCTGACTTGACGGAATTTATGGTCGTGATTGGTTGACAGTGTAAAATTTTTTTACAATGTCAGTGCATCACCTATTTTCTCAATAATTTTAAAACCGGGCCAATTACTTCCATCACTTCAGTACCTAAGTGGAGTGTGCCTCATCAATTGAAGTTTGATTTTCAAGTTTTCACAATGCTCTTGATAAGATGCTGGAATTGAATGCACAATTTTGTATCGTCCTTCCGGCACAAATATTCTTTGAGAAAAAGTTTACTTTGCATAAAGTTAAAATTGAGAGCAAGGTGGGGACTCTCTTTAAATCTTTACCGTTAAAAACTAATGACCTCTTCCTTAACTTTTTAATAATTATTCGAGATTCTTTCTCTTTGATTCATTGGTGCCATAAGTTCATATTATGCTCTTTATACATTGGAAAGGACGTGAGTTAGGCTCAAGATTGAGCATATAAGAACGGAAAATATCATTCTTTCTTCCACGGATTTCTCAAATTTTTAATATTGTTCAAGGTGGGCTATATCGATATTGGCTGACTACCACAAAGAAACCACAATTCTTCTAAAATCTTTCCATTACAAGAGGGGTCTCATTCTGATGATCACAAAAGATTTCAACTGCATTCACATTCAACAATTATCCACAATTCATTCATAATAAATAACGAGTTTTTATTCTCTCTCTATTATATATAGAGAAGACATTAAATTCAAGTAACAAGTTTCAAACTCAATTTCAATTCAATCTTCTTTCTCGTATACTAACTTGAGTGTTGGAGTGTTAATCTTGCAAGTCATTCTCCTCTCCACCGTGCCGAAAGCTTAGATCTATCATCAGTTCCAATCCTCACTCCATTTCTAATTCTAGTACGGAACAGGGATGTCGTCTATGAGAATCAACTTTTGATCATGTGTTTTCCACAATTCTACGATCACTTTTCAATTCATCAGTTTGTAACCTTCTCTTTCAATTCATCAGTTTGTAACCTTCTCAGATCACCAAACCAACAGTCTCCAAAATAGAACATGAATATTCATCGCATTCAATCTGATCAAGCATCGCTTAAACTCTGATCTCCAGAATTTCTAGATCTCAGACTCTTACGCTTTCGAGTAATGGTTGGATCTAAAGTCACTCGCTCTGTCGCTATGCGAGAAGTCGTTGTTACGGTTGCAACTCAAGTAGCTTCTAATCAATCACCTCCACTTTCTCAGCGGAAGAAGAAGAAGAAGTAAATGGTCAAAATTAACGAGATAGCATTAAAGAGAGTGCATAAGATATTTATACAAGTTTGGCCTACCACTTGGGCTACTCCTAAATGATTATGAATACTCATGCTCAATTACACGCCCATATTGATAAGGTGTTTTCGAAAATTCAGGGAGGTTTAAAACATTTTCAGGTGAGATTGTAATTTTTCTTAATAATTCGAGAATTACTCTTATACCTTTATAATACATCGGTCACTTAGACATGAACTATACGAGCTTACGCATTTATTCTTTTTCACAACTATGATGTTTCAAGATCTCTTGCTTGATTCATCATAGATGCAAAACTTTATCTGGGAGTTTTTTCTTTACATTAATAAGTCTTGACATAACTTCTTTGATAGACATCATCATCAGAAGTTGCTTGATATGTGATCATCAAAGACTTCACAAAACGTCGTTTGACCTTAGATGTTGTCATTGGTTTTAAATGTTGATCTTGATAAGACATCTTTGTCTCATTTCTTCACGTATCGCATCATGTCGTTTCTCATATAGTGATGACATCATCAAAACCCTCATGAGCAAAAGCCAGCTGCAAATAGTTGTAATGATTTAATAATATTGAAGTTTGTTTGATGCCTTGATTTACTTAGGTTAAAATGGTCATTCGACCATGAAATCAGAATGAACATTCTTCGACGAGTTGATCCTATCGATTAACGTTGGTTGAATTTCCAATCAGTTAGTTAAAGACCAAGAATTTTGTTAGTTTTGGGACTTAGTGAAATTTAGAGCTTTCAAAATGTTGTTATCCTTCATGAGGTCGAACGAGGCATAAGTGGATAAGATCAGACAATTATCTGAGAACACGTGAAAGCCTTTTGAGAACGAATATTGCATGGAGACGAAGACGTGGCATAGTTTGCTTAGTCGATCGTTACTTGTGGTTATGTTAGGACCAGTATATAAGTAGTGTTTATTTGTAGTTTTAAGGGTCTGCAATTTTACACAAATTCTATAAACTCAAAGTATTTGGCTTTGGCGAGAATGTATGTAACTGTGTTCCACTTTATAAATTGAATTCTTTACCTTCAAGTCATTTATTGCTTTCAAAGTTATTTTTGAATTCCTTTTATTTTCGATTATAATATCAATCATTTCAAATTTTTGATTTTCACACAATATATCTTAGAATCTTTTCGAATTTAATCACTTAGGTAAAATCAAACTTGTTTTTATTTAACAAATTTCACATTAAACAGGCTCACAGCTCTCTATTTACTAAAAGTTTATGTAACACTATTATCCTACTCTTAGATTATGTAGAATATATAATTTTGACAAATCCAAATTAAAATATTTTAAAAGAAACTCAATATTCTAGCCAATAATTTCAAATTAAAAGTCATAGAAGATTTAAAGCATTTTCTTGGACTAGAAATAACAAAATCTGCAAAGCGAATTTACCTCAGCAAAAGAAAATTACACTTGAATTGCTAGAAAATACTGGTTTTGTAAGGTCAAGCCTTTTCCTATTCCGATGGATCAAAATTTACATTTTACTGTTAAAAGTCTTGACATTCTTGAGGATCCTACTGTGTATAAAATATTGATAGGCAGACTTATTTATCTCGCTGCTTTGCTTTGAGACCAGGCATATCATTTTCTGCGAATAAGCTCAATCAATTTATGAGCAAGCCTGCAAAGTGCCACTAAGAATGAAATTTAAGATGATCAATCAAATATTGTAATGAACCCTCTTTAAAAAAATGTGCTATTCTTTTATGAAATCATTGCAAATAAAATTTATGAATGACTTATATTTTACTTTTTTGGGTCGAACGTGGATGAGTTCTTCTATATGAATGTGGTGATATTGTCCTTTCAAAACTCAAAAAGAACCACTTTTGGGTTGGAGCAAGAGTCAGAGAAGGGATTGAACTGAAGAATTCACCACTTAAATTGGTTTGTTTTTTAATTTATATATTCGGTCTTAATAGGCTTGAAAGTCAAAATTTCAAGGTTACGATGGTGTCACTGTGCGCCATAAAAAGAAGAGAGATATGGAATCCAATGTTTTCTCATAGTTTTTTTTTGATAAGCAAAGAAATGGAATAATAAGAGAGCACAAGGGGTGCTCAACCCTTACAAAGAGAACGATCAAGAAAAAAATATTAAATATGTTGTTTGGTTTTGGTCCTACAATGGAGAAATTCTCTATCCCAACTCAAATTTTTTAGCCTTTTGTTCTGATCCTATTAATTGCTTAAGGTAATTTGAGTTTGGTGGTGAATTTCTTTTGTTGTATCTTTTGAGCATTGTTTGTACGGGTTCGAATACCCCTTGTATTCGTTTTTAATATCAATTGCTTTTAGAAAAAAAAAAAAAAAAAAAGACAACAACCAGCTACAACAACAGCAGAAAAAAAGACCAAATTACAAAAAAAAAATGTCGGATCGACTTTTCAAACATCCCAAGAGCATTCTAACCCGCTCCGTATAGAGGCCAAAAACCACTCCCACGAAATAAATTTGATCAAACCCAAGACATCCATCTTGATTAAAATTCCTCCCTTGAAAACAATTGAGTTCCTGCAAAACCAAATTACCCAACAAATAACCAAACTAAAGAACCAAACTTTCCTCCTATTTCCAGCATTCCCTGCCACAGTAATGAAATCCAAAAAACAGTCCACAATTGAACCCTTCCTCCTATGACTGTCCCTGCCACTCTGGCATGCTTACCATCATTTGATTCTCAAATCATAGGACAATTGGTAGGCGTAAGTAACAATGTAACATATATTTGGCTGGAAAATCGATCCCAACTTCCTTGAATTAAAATGAAAAATCACAAATAAAATAACCCTACATATTTTATTATTTTATAGAAACATTATTTATTTTGTTTTTATCATTTAATTTTTTTTTTATTTTAGTCAAAAGATATAATATTTTTGAAATGAACTATTGGGATTGAAAAAAAAATTAAATAGTTTTTAAAAATAATTCTTAAATATTAAAATCATTTTGATTTTAGTCCCTAAAGTTAAAATTCGAAAGAGAATCTGCAGGTTTATTTATTTTCGTACGGATTTTAAGTTTAGGGACTAAAAGCAAATGAAATTGAACATTTAAAAATTTTATCTAAAAAAATATAGAGACGAAAATATTAACTTACAGGGATCAAAAGATTATTTAAACCAAAAAAAATGTTAGTCAAAGATAATAGTGTTATTAGTGCGTGAGACACTTTTAGTGAGGAGAAAAAGAGAGAGAATAAGGAAATAAGGACAATTTATTGAATGAATTGTTTTAAATAATGATACATACTATGACTATTTATATACAACCCTAATTGAGTTTGGGTTAATACAACTTGGATTATATTTAAATATTAAATCTAATCAAATCTAATCTAATATAATATTTCAACATATCCTCCATAATCCAAGTTGTCGAACCTATGCTAATCATAGTCGATTTGAACTATTCCTAATTTCTTTCTTAAATTCAGGAATCTGTCGATCTTCGATCCTTTGGTGAAAATGTTGGCCAGTTGTGCTTCACTTAAGCAGTGCCTAACTTCAAGTTCACCTCGATTGACCTTTTCCCTTAAGAAGTGAAATCCAGCTTCGATATGCTAACTTCTTCCATGCAGAACTGGATTCTTCGCCAGATTTATGGCAGACTTGTTGTCGATTTGCAACACAAGAGATTTCTTCACTTCGACCTCCATTTCTTCAAGTATCGATCTGATCCAAATTGCTTGACATGCAGCATAGGATCCTGCTTTATATTCCACTTCACATGATGATAGTTCCACCACAGGTTGCTTTCTTGAGCACTATGAAATTGGGGCACCAAATACTTGAAAGAAATATCCAGTAGTGCTTCTTCGACCTTCCTTATCTCCTCACCAGTCAGCATCTGAATAACAAGTAACCATATCTTATTTGCTTTCAGAGTCTCATCAAAATAAATTTTCATAGTTTGTCGATCCTTTTTAGTATCTCGGGATTCTTTTTGCAGCCTTCATGTGTGACACCTTTGGTTCACTCATGTATCTGCTCACTAATCCGACTGAGAAACATACATCAGGTCGATTGTTGCACACATATCTTAGAGATCCGACAATCTATTTGAACAAAGTTGCATCAACTTTGTCTTCCTCTCCATGCTTCTCCATCTTTAAATTTTGTTCGATAGGCGAAGATGCAGGAGTCGAATCATCCATTCTGAATCTCTTGAGTATCTCTTTGACATACTTTCTTTGATGTAGCACCATGTCTTGCTTCGACATTTGAAATTCCATGCCTAGGAAGTATGACAACTTTCTCAGGTCCGACATTTCAAATTTCTTCTTCATCAACTCTTTGAACTTCGACAAGTTCTTCAAGCTATTTCCAGTTACGAGCAAGTCATCGACATATAAGCAGATTATTGTTATATCTTGTGCCACAACCTGAACATAGACACCATACTCAAATTTTCATTTTACGAATCCCAAATTAACCAAGTATGAGTCGATCTTCTTGTTCTATGCCCTAGGTTCCTGCTTGAGACCATAGAGTGTTTTGTGCAACTTGTATACTTTACTTGCTTCCTGGTGAATCACAAACTCAGGAGATTGTGTGACATACACCTCTTCTTCTAAAGGTCCATTCAAAAATGTTGATTTCACATCTAAGTGAAATGTTGACCAGCCTTGCTTGCATGCTAATGCCACCACTAGTAGAAAAGTTTCCAATCTTGCGACAGGTGGAAATACTTTAGAGTAGTCGAGTCTTTCTCTCTGGAGAAATCCTCGAGCTACCAATCTCGCCTTACGTCTTGCTATCGACTCATCAACATTGTGCTTCAACTTGAACACCCACTTTACTTCGATAGCGTTTGTATGAGTTAGAAATTCAACCAACTCCCATGTGTTGTTTCTTTCAATTGCTTGTAACTTTTCGACCATAACATACTTCCATTGTTTATCTTTCAAGGCTTCGCTATAGGTGATTGGTTCAGCATCTGCAAGTAAAGCAAAATGGACTAGTTCCCCATCTATTGTGACTTCATCATCACCGACCACTTCATAGTCTTGAAGTCTTGTTGGACTAACTCTAGTTCTTTGAGGTCTCTGACTTATGCCATCCATATCCTCTTCGACTTCGACTGTGTCGAGAATGTCAGCAACTGCTTCAACTTCTTCTTCGACTGAAGTATCGACAATATCTTCGACTTTGACATCATTACTTACTTCGTTGAAATCATAGCTCATCAGTGGCTTGTCAATTGCATTACTAGAATTCCAATCCCAGGCAGAATGTTCATCAATCACAATGTCTCTACTCATCACAATCTTCTGATTAATTGGATTGAACACCCTGTATGCTCTAGTCTTATGATATCCTACCAAAATCATATGTTCACTCTTATCATCGGCCTTTCTTCTCTTAGCATCAGGAATATGCTTGTAGTAAATAGAGCCAAAACACCTTGAGATGACTCACTGATGGTCGTTTGTCACTCCACACTTCTTCAGGAACCTTGTTCTTCAGCTTCCTGGTAGGGCACATGTTCGGAATATAAATAGCAGTCGAAACAGCTTCTCCCTGTTAGGATTTTGGCAAATTCTTCTGCTTCAGCATGCATCTCGCCATGTCCAATATGGTCCTGTTTCTTCTTTCTGTTATTCCATTATGTTGAGGAGTATAAGGAGCAGTTATCTCATGATCAATACCATGTTCTGCACATAATGCTTCAAATATCTTGGATGTGTATTCACCACCTTCATCTGTTCGCATAACTTTAATTTTCTTTTCACAATGGTTTTCGACAAGTATCTTGAATCTCTTAAAGATTTCAAATACTTCGTCCTTTCGTTTGATCACATAGATCCAGAGCTTTCGATTGTACTCATCGAAAAATGAGACGAAATACCTATTTCCACCAATGGTATGCTCTTCAAAAAGACCACATACATCTGAATATACAACTTTGAGTATGCATGATTATCTCATTAGCATAGTCGAAACGAAAGACTTCCGGGACTGCTTTTCGACTAGACAACCTTCACAGAGTTTGTCGGGCATCTCAAGACTTGGTATACCAGTTACCATATCTTGAGTGATCACTTAATTTAGCGACCTAAAGTTCAGATGGCCAAACCTCAGATGCCACAACCAACTATTCTTAAGGTTGACAACTGTTTTCAGACATTATACCTCAGTCGAACTGATCACGGTCTTAAATGTTTTATTCTTAGATAGAGAAGATTTCAAGACCAAGTTATTCTGGATGTCGAAAAGTTCTAAGGCTCCATTTTTCATAACGACTGAGAACCCTTTTTCGACCAGTTATCCAACACTTAGCAGATTGCACTTCACTCCAATGACATAGACTATGTTGGTTGCAGAATAGGGCAAGCAAGCAAAAATATTTATTTTCGGAAGAATTCCCTCCGGCATTTATGTCGTGTCCACAGAGATCGGTTCGAGGGAAAGAATGTCGTTCGACAGTCTCTCGCGTTTATGAGTTTGGTTTTGAATGGTTTCAAACAAGAAAACAGAAAAGTAAACATTAAAACATAAAACAAATTCATTCTTCAGAGAGAAAAACTCGTCCGGCAATGCATATAAATCACTCCTCACAAACTTAAACTTACCGACCAGTTATACTCCACCTACAATACTCCTCAATATCACCCAGCATCGCTCACAACAAAGGTTATGTCTAACGCACAGTTGAGATAACAACCGTGTCACTCTCTTCGTCACTCTCGCGAGCGAAGCCTCGAAACACGGAAGGCATTAAGCTTCGACGCCTATTGAAGATTGTTAGCTCTAAATCTATCTCTAGAATCTAGAAACTAACAGACAATCATCCCTAATCGAAGTTTGCAACGGTTATCACTAACGCAACCCAAACCCCGCGCATAAAGCAAAAATCAGAGACAATCACCAATAAAGATTTGTAAAGCAAGTTTTATACAACGCCATGGGCGACAAATATACATGAGATCGTAGTACAAACATATACAAACCCAACAAAGAAGAAAGACATAAAGAAAATCAGAAATGAACCAAACATCTCGCGGTTTGTCGGCGTCGATCGACGATCAATCCACCTCGGATCATCCGCATGCAAGCTTCCATGATGTTTTCTAAGCTAATCTACTGAAAAAAATGAAGTTTGATGGAGTTGGAGCAAGAATCCCCAAAACCATCCTCTAAAAAATGCTGAAAAATGAAGTTTATAGGTGCTTTTTGCTGCCCAGGTTCGCACTGCGAACCCCCGTTCGCACTGCGAACATATGCCGCCTTAACTTCCTCCAGAATAGTGTTTTTCATGCTTCCAGCCACTTTTTATTCGCCCCGGGTTCGCAGTACGAACTCGCTAGCGAGTGCTCGCCACGGGGGTTCGCAGTGCGAACATAACAACAAACCAGAATTTGTTTTGATCATAACTCATGAACCGTAACTCCAATTGACGCATGGTTTGAAGCGTTGGAAAGCTTATTCAATTCTCTTTATGAATATGGAAAAATCCCATTGCTGGAACACCGGTAAAAATAAATAAAAATCAATTAAACTCAATGATATATACACGGTACCGCACTATACACCGAAAACATAAAGTAAACGTATTTACGAACAAAGCGGGGTTTATTCAACCAATTTTAACACAAAGTAATGATAAGTGCAACAAAACTTATATACAAAAATAGGTACATTTTGCACTTATCAAACTCTCCCCAACTTACATAATTGTTTGTCCACAAACAAGAATCAAACAAACTTGAACATGCACAAGCAATATCCAAAGAATGACAAATCAACAAGTTTTGAAAAACGGAAACGAATGAATGGTTCAAATTAAAACGGTACACACAAAAAGTAAATACTTACCACTAAACTACGACGACAACATAGTCACGAAACAAATGCAAAATACAAAAATTCATGCCGAACATTCTTAAACAACACAAGTTCCAAAGTGAATCACACCTAGCAAAAACAATCATCGGTAGATGAAAAACACACAATAAGGTACTTTACACTCACACAACACTTATGCAAACGAAAGACTAAATTATGCATACATCCACAAATTCACATTGAAAATACAAAGGCAAGAATCACAAGGACTTTCAAGGTTGTAACGTGGTCGGGTAAACAAACAAGGGGCAATTTCTAAAGGTAATTGAAACAAAAACTTGCCTAAACCTAAGGGAGTGAAAACTCACAAAGATTCACACACAAAATTTCAACCAACTTCTTCCACAATCCCAAGTGCTACACAACACACAATACTTATTTAGCATAATTATTGAAACTCTTTTTGTTTCCTTTTTCAAGGATTTTTCTTTTTCTTCTTTTTTCTTTCTTTTTCTCTTTCACAAATTTTTCTCTTTTTTCTTTTCTTTTTCAATCCTCATAGAATCCAACCAATGAGTACATAATCATTCTCTCCCGAACTTGAATTCAACCGCACCATCATGTGAATACTCCCTAATTTCTAAGGCAAGGAAAAAATCCATACAACAACATAAAGTTGAGGTCCAATAAAAAACAAAATCCAATAAAAAATAAGTGAACTAAATACTCATAGACAAGCATTAAGTTCAAATAAAAACATGGATCAAAAAGCTCAAAGGGGTTACGAATTCTCACACACTCACAAGTGAATTGACTATTTGGCTAAGGTGGTTGTGCTCAAAATGAAACAATTGCCTTTATCCTTTTCATGCATTCATATAAATAACACAAACAACAGATTCAACATAATAAAATCCAGTTAGAACAAGAATGTTGGTACTCTGCGCATATATGAACAATGGAAAGCCACCTCACAAAAAGGTTGGGAACTAAAGTGATTCACAATAGAACAAGTATACAAAAGAATGGATGGCATGGAAGTTTGTAAAATGTCTAAGTATCATGAATATGCAAAAGTATAGAAAGCGATAAATACATACCTCAGACGTATACAAAACTTAACAAAATCATTACCATACATCCGCAAGTTGAAACACACCAACTTGGAAAATCACAAAAGCATCCTCAAATAAGTCAATCAAAGTTTGCGAGCAAACAACAACCAAAAACATTAGAAAAGAAAAACTATAAAACATGCTTGTTTTACGTCGTAATCTCGACGCCTTTACGGTGCTTAATTAGAAACTTCCTTCATTCATGCCATGGTGATGCCTCACCGCGCAACCAAAAGCAAGTGTCATAACCAAACACTTAAACACCCGTTAATCTACAAGTATCAGTATAACAAGTGAAAATATACAATATATACGATATATACAAAACTCAAAAACAAAGAAACTATCGCAATGCGATTCAATATCAAAACCGATCCCCGGCAACGGCGCCATTTTGTTGGTTGCAGAATAAGGCAAGCAAGCAAAAATATTTATTTTCGGAAGAATTCCCTCCGGGATTTATGTCGTGTCCACAGAGATCGGTTCGAGGGAAAGAATGTCGTTCGACAGTCTCTCGCGTTTATGAGTTTGGTTTTGAATGGTTTCAAACAAGAAAACAGAAAAGTAAACATTAAAACATAAAACAAATTCATTCTTCAGAGAGAAAAACTCGTCCGGCAATGCATATAAATCACTCCTCATAAACTTAAACTTACCGACCAGTTATACTCCACCTATAATACTCCTCAATATCACCCAGCATCGCTCACAACAAAGGTTATGTCTAACGCACAGTTGAGATAACAACCGTGTCACTCTCTTCGTCACTCTCGCGAGCGAAGCCTCGAAACACAAAAGGCATTAAGCTTCGACGCCTATTGAAGATTGTTAGCTCTAAATCTATCTCTAGAATCCAGAAACCAACAGACAATCATCCCTAATCGAAGTTTGCGACGGTTATCTCTAACGCAACCCAAACCCCGCGCATAAAGCAAAAATCAGAGACAATCACCAATAAAGATTTGTAAAGCAAGTTTTATACAACGCCATGGACGACAAATATACATGAGATCGTAGTACAAACATATACAAACCCAACAAAGAAGAAAGACATAAAGAAAATCAGAAATGAACCAAACATCTCGCGGTTTGTCGGCGTCGATCGACGATCAATCCACCTCGGATCATCCGCATGCAAGCTTCCATGATGTTTTCTAAGCTAATCTACTGAAAAAAATGAAGTTTGATGGAGTTGGAGCAAGAATCCCCAAAACCTTCCTCTAAAAAATGCTGAAAAATGAAGTTTATAGGTGGTTTTTGCTGCCCAGGTTCGCACTGCGAACCCCCGTTCGCACTGCGAACATATGCCGCCTTAACTTCCTCCAGAATGGTGTTTTTCATGCTTCTAGGCACTTTTTATTCGCCCCGGGTTCGCAGTGCCAACTCGCTAGCGAGTGCTCGTCACGGGGGTTCGCAGTGCGAACATGACAGCAAACCAGAATTTATTTTGATCATAACTAAGGAACCGTAACTCCGATTGACGCATGGTTTGAAGCGTTGGAAAGCTTATTCAATGCTCTTTATGAATATGGAAAAATCCCATTGCTGGAACACCTGTAAAAATAAATAAAAATCAATTAAACTCAATGATATTTACACGGTACCGCACTATACACCGAAAACATAAAGTAAACGTATTTACGAACAAAGCGGAGTTTATTCAACCAATTTTAACACAAAGTAATGATAAGTGCAACAAAACTTATATACAAAAATAGGTACATTTTGCACTTGTCAAACTCTCCCCAACTTACATAATTGTTTGTCTACAAACAAGAATCAAACAAACTTGAACATGCACAAGCAATATCCAAAGAATGACGAATCAACAGGTTTTGAAAAACGGAAACTAATGAATGGTTCAAATGAAAACGATACACACAAAAAGTAAATACTTACCACTAAACTACGACGACAACATAGTCACGAAACAAATGCAAAATACAAAAATTCATGCCGAACATTCTTAAACAACACAAGTTCCAAAGTGAATCACACCTAGCAAAAACAATCATCGGTAGATGAAAAATACACAATAAGGTACTTTACACTCACACAACACTCATGCAAACGAAAGACTAAATTATGCATACATCCACAAATTCACATTGAAAATACAAAGGCAAGAATCACAAGGACTTTCAAGGTTGTAACGTGGTCGGGTAAACAAACAAGGGGCAATTTCTAAAGGTAATTGAAACAAAAACTTGCCTAAACCTAAGGGAGTGAAAACTCACAAAGATTCACACACAAAATTTCAACCAACTTCTTCTACAATCCCAAGTGCTACACAACACACAATACTTATTTAGCACAATTATTGAAACTCTTTTTGTTTCCTTTTTCAAGGATTTTTCTTTTTCTTCTTTTTTCTTTCTTTTTCTCTTTCACAAATTTTACTCTTTTTTCTTTTCTTTTTCAATCCTCATAGAATCCAACCAATGAGTACATAATCATTCTCTCCCGAACTTGAATTCAACCGCACCATCATGTGAATACTCCCTACTTTCTAAGGCAAGGAAAAAATCCATACAACAACACAAAGTTGAGGTCCAAGAAAAAACAAAATCCAATCAAAAATAAGTGAACTAAATACTCATAGACAAGCATTAAGTTCAAATAAAAACATGGATCAAAAAGCTCAAAGGGGTTATGAATTCTCACACACTCACAAGGTGAATTGACTATTTGGCTAAGGTGGTTGTGCTCAAAATGAAACAATTCCCTTTATCCTTTTCATGCATTCATATAAACAACACAAACAACAGATTCAACATAATAAAATCCAGTTAGAACAAGAATGTTGGTACTCCGCGCATATATGAACAATGGAAAGCCACCTCACAAAAAATTTGGGAACTAAAGTGATTCACAATAGAACAAGCATACAAAAGAATGGATGGCATGGAAGTTTGTAAAATGTCTAAGTATCATGAATATGCAAAAGTATAGAAAGCGATAAATATATACCTCAGACGTGTACAAAACTTAACAAAATCATTACCATACATCCGCAAGTTGAAACACACCAACTTGGAAAATCACAAAAGCATCCTCAAATAAGTCAATCAAAGTTTGCGAGCAAACAACAACCAAAAACATTAGAAAAGAAAAACTATAAAACATGCTTGTTTTACGTCGTAAGCTCGACGCCTTTACGGTGCTTAATTAGAAACTTCCTTCATTCATGTCATGGTGATGCCTCACCGCGCAACCAAAAGCAAGTGTCCTAACCAAACACTTAAACACCCGTTAATCTACAAGTATCAGTATAACAAGTGAAAATATACAATATATACGATATATACAAAACTCAAAAACAAAGAAACTATCGCAATGCGATTCAATATCAAAACCGATCCTCGGCAACGGCGCCATTTTGTTGGTTGCGGAACAGGGCAAGCAAGCAAAAATATTTATTTTCGGAAGAATTCCCTCCGGGATTTATGTCGTGTCCACAGAGATCGGTTCGAGGGAAAGAATGTCGTTCGACAGTCTCTCGCGTTTATGAGTTTGGTTTTGAATGGTTTCAAACAAGAAAACAGAAAAGTAAACATTAAAACATAAAACAAATTCATTCTTCAGAGAGAAAAACTCGTCCGGCAATGCATATAAATCACTCCTCACAAACTTAAACTTACCGACCAGTTATACTCCACCTACAATACTCCTCAATATCACCCAGCATCGCTCACAACAAAGGTTATGTCTAACGCACAGTTGAGATAACAACCGTGTCACTCTCTTCGTCACTCTCGCGAGCGAAGCCTCGAAACACGGAACGCATTAAGCTTCGACGCCTATTGAAGATTATTAGCTCTAAATCTATCTCTAGAATCCAGAAACTAACAGACAATCATCCCTAGTCGAAGTTTGCGACGGTTATCTCTAACGCAACCCAAACCCCGCGCATAAAGCAAAAATCATAGACAATCACCAATAATGATTTGTAAAGTAAGTTTTATACATAGGCGACAAATATACATGAGATCGTAGTACAAACATATACAAACCCAACAAAGAAGAAAGACATAAAGAAAATCAGAAATGAACCAAACATCTCGCGGTTTGTCAGCGCCGATCGACGATCAATCCACCTCGGATCATCCGCATGCAAGCTTCCATGATGTTTTCTAAGCTAATCTACTGAAAAAAATGAAGTTTGATGGAGTTGGAGCAAGAATCCCCAAAACCATCCTCTAAAAAATGCTGAAAAATGAAGTTTATAGGTGGTTTTTGTTGCCCAGGTTCGCACTGCGAACCCCCATTCGCACTGCGAACATATGCCGCCTTAACTTCCTCCAGAATGGTGTTTTTCATGCTTCCAGGCACTTTTTATTCGCCCCGGGTTCGCAGTGCAAACTCGCTAGCGAGTGCTCGCCACGGGGGTTCGCAGTGCGAATATGACAGCAAGCCAAAATTTGTTTTGATCATAACTCATGAACCGTAACTCCGATTGACGCACGGTTTAAAGCTTTGGAAAGCTTATTCAATGATCTTTATGAATATGGAAAAATCCCATTGCTGGAACACCTGTAAAAATAAATAAAAATCAATTAAACTCAATGATATTTACACGGTACCGCACTATACACCGAAAACATAAAGTAAACGTATTTACGAACAAAGCGGGGTTTATTCAACCAATTTTAACACAAAGTAATGATAAGTGCAACAAAACTTATATACAAAAATAGGTACATTTTGCACTTATCAGACTACATCTTTGATCAAGGCTTTTGCTCCATTACTCATTTAAATAACTATGTTGACAGTACCTTCTGCTGGCAACGAGCTATTATCAGCAAGTTTCACCTTACTCTTCTTTGACTTGTCGAAATCTACTAACCATGCTTTTTTACCAGTCATGTGATTCTAACAGCCTAAGTCGAGGAACCAGATCTTGGATTCAACACGGTCATCTGCAATTGCAGTCATAACCACCATATCATCAGAATCATATGAATCTTGACGTGCAAGATTCTCTCCTTCGTCCTTGCCTTTTTTCGAACCCTTGTCTTTCCTGTACCAACAATGCTTGGCTAAGTGACCATATTTTTCACAGTTATAGCATTGCACACCTCTTTTCTCTACTTTGTCTTTCTGATAGGAATTTCCTTCTCCCCTTTTCGAGGATTCATAAGTTCTATCATCGATCTTATTCTTATGAGGATTCGACCAAGACTTCTTGCCCTGAGTCTTGTCAATTTTTCCTTAGAATTTGCTGGAACCACCATTCTTCTTCCACGATTGCGCCTGTAGTGCTTGTATCGAGTCCTGAACTCTTTTCCTTTCGATAATCCGAATCTCATGCACTTTCAACGAACCAATTAAATCTTCCAGTTTTAGGGTTTCAAGATTGTTGGATTCTTGAATAGCTATGATAACGTGATCAAAGTGAGAGGTCAACATACGCATTACCTCCTCAACTATCATCTTATTAGTTAGGGTTTCACCACAACCCTTCACGAGATGGACGAGTTTATGCTCCTTCGAAACATAGCCTACAATCTTTTCATATTCTCCCATTGAGAATAATTCATATTGTCGTCGCAACGTTTACAAGTTAACGACCTTAACTTTCTCGCCTCCTTCATAGTACTTGACATGAATATCCCACGTCTCATTTGCAGATTCAACATGAGTGATTATGTCGAAGTTATCTGCATCAACCGCCAATTGGATGTAGAATGCCGCCTTGCAATCCTACTTCTTGGCATCCTTGTGAGCGGTTCTCTGTGCTGCGGTTGCATCTTCACCAAGCGCAGGAACACTATTAGTAACCACTTCTAGGGCTTCATGAAAGCCAAATAGAGATTTCATCTGTTTTCTCCATCGAAACCAATTCTTGCCGTCAAGAGTTGGAAGGGAGATTGGTAAATTTCTGTTACCATTCATCTTTACAGCGATTGATCAACAATAACCCACGATCCCGAAAACACGATCTCTGAGGTGTGATTCTTAAAAACACGATCAAGAATCTAACTAGGCTCTGATACCAATTTGTTAGTACGTGATGTGTAACACCCTTTTCTACCCCACAAATATTGCAGCAGATTAAATCAAATATCATATTAAAATCAGACGCACCTCAAAGGGTGCACATTTCTCAATAAATTCAATTAAACAAAATTGCTCCGTAAACAACGGGTTTTCCTCAGAATAATTCAAAAACCATCAAACAGCAGTGGAACCACCATAACCACAATAATTCAACATAAAAAGGTTTTCAAAATAAACCATAGTCATCAAATAACAACTCAACAATGGTTCGACTCAACGACCCAACCCGATGTTACACTATCAGAGCAAGACCCTCTACATCGACCAAAAGCAAAATAAACTCCAAAAGTCCTCGAAGGCATCCACGGTTAATCCTGATCACCTACACGTTACCCACATGGAGGCAACATTCAAATAGGTAGGGTGAGTAATCACGATTCATAATAATCAATATAAAACAAGATATACATAAAATGGCATTATCTTCATATACAACATCTTCAGGGTCATCACAAGGAAAACATCAAAATCACAAACAACATCATAAAATACAACAATGCCAATTAAATACAAATGCATAACAAGACTCATACATGTGGTACCAATCGTAATAATCAATGGACACTAGGCCATCACCCCTCCAAAGATACCCGTCAATAGGATCGATCCCGCAATTGGAACCGGAGCACGTCGTAGTTACCTCATATCCGCACAATGAGAATGAAGCGTCGTCACAGAGTATGCATATGATGTATGATACATAACATAAATAATCATCATCATCAAAGAAACATCATAATGTGCATCATCATTCATCAATTCTCATATACGTCATGTCATCACATATTCGTCAAATAAATCACCAAAACATCATCATATATTCACCAGTAACGTCATGGAAAATCATCATAAAAATCACAGCATCAAGGCATCAAAACAGCACAGCACATAAACAAAACCTCGCGAACAGCAGACGTTCGCTACTGAGTTCGCTAGGCGAACCAGTTTGCTGGGACCTTCGCTTTGCGAAGTGATCAGCGAATCCCACAGTCACCACACTAAAACACCAGAAAACACCATTTGTCATACTCGCTGGTTTATTCGCTGTGCGAAGCCACTCGCTGGCTCATTCGCTTTGCGAGACTTCCAGCGAATCCTCAATTCCATTCCAGAATCATCCCAGTACCCACACTCATATTATCATGCATTTGCTGCGCCGCTCGCTTTGCGAGCCTTGGTGAACATTCGACTTCAAAGGAATGGTTCGCTTAGCGAACCTGCGATTACAGCAAATCGCTGCTACGTATCAGTAGCTCCCCAGCCTCAAAGGTACATGCGATTATAGTCCCAAATGACCCAAAAACATCCCTACAACAGTCCTAATGCATCACAGAAATCATCGACATAAAACCTACATTTATTAGGTCGATTCAGGACACTGCGGGAACCTTAAATACCCTACACCTTCGCAAAACCCCAATTGCCCTTACGACCCTTACAATCCTCTTTTCCACAGAGTCAAAACAACGTCGACAGGGAATCAGCCCCAAGGTCTATTTCATCCGATTAAATTTAACCCTTAATAATCGATTCACAAAATACCCTCAAAATCATCAATTCATCACAAAACCCCACAAACACCCAAACACAAAACATTCACTTCAATTACATCGAATCCTATATTAAAAACAATGAAGGTAATTACTCCCCATACCTTAGATTGTCGATCCGAAGTGTTCTCTCTTGAGCCTTTGGAAACCTTCACGAAATCCTCGTCTTTTCCCTTTTTCCTCAGAGCTCTCCTTTTTTCCTTCTTTTCACGTTCTATCCAAAAAGAACCCTATTATCAAAATCCTCCTTTTTATATCCACTCTAACCCTTGGGCCTCAAAATTGGGCTTTCTCCATAATGCTCTCACTAATTCCCCTCAAATGTCCACTTTACCCTTAATTCCTCTAATATTATTTAAAATAAATAATAATACAATATATTCCGTAATACATACTATTATTTAATTAAATAACCAAAACTTTTCAAAACACCGACATCGACACGAATCACCAAAGTTCACAGAAATTCACGAATATAATATTTAAATAAATTAAATAAATATTCTTACGAAAATCGGGGTGTTACAACTCTCCCCTACTTAAAGAATTTTCGCCCTCGAAAATTACCTCAAGGAAACAGAGTCAGATACGACTCCCTCATCTGATCTTCACGTTCCCAAGTCCAACTCTCGCCAACTAGTCCACCCCACAACACCTTCACCAAAGCTATGTCTTTACCCCGCAACTGCTTCATCTCTCGACCATCAACACGCACAGGCAAAGCTTCCACAGTCAGATTATCCCTAACTTGTACATCATTCATCTGAATCACATGCGACGGATCTGGAATATACTTCCTCAACATAGACACGTGGAACACGTCATGCAAATTCGCAAGTGACGGAGGTAAAGGAATTCGATAGGCTACCTCTCCTATCTTTTGCGATATCTGATAAGGACCAACAAAACGTGGAGTGAGCTTCCTAGACTTTAAAGCTCCACCAACACCAGTCACTGGCATCACTCTCAAAAACACATGATCTCCCTCTTGGAATTCAAGTGTTTTCCTCCTCTTATCATGATAACTCTTCTGACGACTCTGCGAAGCTTTCATCCTTTCTTGTATCGTCCTAATCTTCTCAGTCGTCTCTTGCATAATCTCAGGTCCGAGTACAACACTCTCGCCTGATTCATACCAACACAGAGGAGTTCTACACCTTCTCCCATACAAAGCTTCATAGGGTTCCATCCCAATACTAGCATGAAAACTATTATTGTATGTGAACTCAATCAACGGTAAATGGCTATCCCAAGATCCTCCATGATCCAACACACAAGCCATTAACAAATCCTCTAAAGATTGGATCGTCCTTTCTGTCTGATCGTCCGTCTGTGGATGGTAGGCAGAACTCATCCTCAAGTTAGTACCCAAGGCATCTTGCAAACTCTTCCAGAACCTCGATGTAAATCTCAGATCTCTATCCGACACAATACTCGAAGGTATCCCATGCAACTTCACGATCTCCGCAATATACATCTCGACTAACTTCTGCATAGAATGATTAATCTTCATCGGCAAGAAATGAGCCGACTTAGTTAATCTATCCACAATTGCCCAAATCGAATCATTTCCCTTAGCAGTCCTCGGCAATCCCGACACAAAATCCATGGAAATGCCATCCCACTTCCATTCTAGAATACTCAACAGTTGCATCATACCTAAAGGCTTCTGATGCTCAATCTTCGACTTCTGACAAGTCAAACACGCATAGACAAACTTTGCAATATCCTTCTTCATACCGTCCACCAAAACAACTTCTTCAAATCCTGGTACATCTTCGTAGCACCGGGATGGAAACTCAACCCACTCCGATATCCTTCTTCTAGAATACTCTTCTTGATTTCCAGAACATCTGGAACACACACTCTATCTCTAAACATCATCACACCATTCTCATCAATCCGGAATTCTCCTCCGTTACCTTGGTTAATCAAAGTCAACTGGTCAACCAACTTTAAGTCAGATTGTTGTCCCATTCGAATTTCTTCCAGAATACAGCTCGTCAACTTCAACATTTCCAACTTCACACTGTTAGGAGTCTTCTCGCAAACCAAACTCAAATCTTGGAACTATTCAATTAATTCCAACTCTTTCACCATAAGCATCGACATATGCAACGACTTTCTGCTCAACGCATCGGCCACTACATTTGCTTTGCCCGGATGATAACTCAAATCAAAATCAAAATCCTTCAACAGTTCTAACCACCTTCTCTGCCTCATATTCAATTCTTTCTGATCAAACAAGTACTTCAAACTTTTATGATCGTTGAACACTTCAAATTTAGAGCCAAACAGATAATGTCTCCAAATCTTCAACACAAGCACCACAGCGGCCAATTCTAAGTCATGCGTAGGATAATTCCTCTCATGAACTCACAATTGTCTCGAAGCATAGGCAACAACTTGTCCATTCTGCATTAATACTCCACCAAGACCCATATTCGACGCATCGCAGTACACCACAAAAGATTCACTCGGATTGGGCAAAATCAACACTGGAGTAGTCGTCAACTTCTTCTTTAATTCCACAAAACTCTCTTCACAAGCTACATCCCACACAAAAGCTTGACCCTTTCGAGTCAACTGAGTCAAAGGTAACGCCAACTTAGAAAAGCCTTCAATAAACTTGCGGTAATAACCCGCTAATCCCAGAAAACTGCGGATCTCAGTAGTAGACTTCAGAGTCTCTCACTGTAACACAGCATCAATCTTAGAAGGATCTACAGCAATTCCACCACTTGAAATCACATGGCCAAGAAAATTCACTTCCTTCAACCAAAATTCACACTTCGACAATTTCACATACAACTTCTTCTCTTTCAACACTTGCAACACAGTCCACAAATGCTCAACATGCTCTTCTTCAGGCTTAGAGTATATCAGAATATCGTCAATAAAAACCACCACAAACTTATCCAAATACTCATGAAAAATCTGATTCATGTACTCCACGAACACCAGGTGCATTAGATACGCCAACCGACATCACAACATACTCATAGTCATCATACCTCGTCCTGAAAGCTGTCTTCGGAATACCATCAGGCTTAACACGAATCTGATGATAACCAGACCTCAAATCAATCTTTCTAAACACACCGACACCTACCAATTAATCCATCAAATCATCAATCCTCGGAAGTGGATACTTATTCTTGATTGTCACTTTATTCAACTATCTATAATCCACACACCATCTCATAGTACCATCTTTCTTCTTCACCGACAACACAGGAGCACCCCACAGAGAAACACTCGGTCGAACAAACTTCATCCCAAGTAACTCTTCCAATTGTTTCTTCAATTCTCCTAACTCAGATGCAGACATCCGGTAAGGAGCCATTGAAATCGGACTCATACCTGGTATCAAATCCGCCGCAACCTCTACCTCACGCTCTGGAGGCCAATCACTTACTCCATCAGGAAACACTTCTAAAATTTCACAAACAAAAGGCAAAACACCAACTTCTCCACCTTCACTAATACTCAAAATTACCCTCAACATAAACGTCTCGGCACCATCCTGCGTCGGCTCATCAAAACCATATGTAAGCACTTGGCTTAACTTCAAACAATTCACTGCGCACACCACTTAAGCTCGCAAGACACATCTATCCCATCCAACATGATCTCGTATATTATCAACAAGAGATTAAGGGTGATTAGTTCCTCAATTTATCAATAACAGCCGACTATCATGAGGTGGTACAAACTATCTTACCAAACTATTGTAGAATCCAACACCACACTTAGCCATTGCTCCACCCTCGAAGCATCTTGGAGAAGCACCATCTTATCCCCCACTTGTTTCATTCCCAACCTATAAATGGAAAACAAAATAAGCATCGACAGTGTTTTCACACACATGTCTCACACTAGGGAAGAGACAACATTAGACAACATGGCCGGATGGACCGACCTGCTCTGATACCACTAATCTAACACCCTTTTCTACCCCACAAATATTGCAGCAGATTAAATCAAATATCAGAGTAAAATCAGAACCACCTCAAAGGGTGCACATTTCTCAATAAATTTAATTAAACAAAATTGCTCCGTAAACAACGGGTTTTCCTCAGAATAATTCAAAAACCATCAAACAGCAGTGGATCCACCATAACCACAATAATTCAACATAAAAAGGTTTTCAAAATAAACCATAGTCATCAAATAACAACATAATAACAACTCAACAATGGTTCGACTCAACGACCCAACCCGATGTTACACTATCAGAGCAAGACCCTCTACATCGACCAAAAGTAAAATAAACACCAAAAGTCCTCGAAGGCATCCACGGTTAATCCTGATCGCCTGCATGTTACCCACATGGAGGCAACATTCAAACAGGCATGGTGAGTAATCACGATTCATAATAATCAATATAAAACAAGATATACATAAAATGGCATTATCTTCATATACAACATCTTCAGGGTCATCACAAGGAAAACATCAAAATCACAAACAACATCATAAAATACAACAATGCCAATTAAATGTAAATGCACAACAAGACTCATGCGTATGGTACCAATCGTCATAATCGATGGACACTAGGCCATCACCCCTCCAAAGATCCCCGTCAATAGGATCAATCCCGTAATTAGAATCGGAGCACGTCGTAGTTACCTCATATCCACACAATGGGAACGAAGCATCGTCACAGAGTATGCATATGAATGTATGACACACAACATCAATAATCATCATCATCAAATAAACATCATAATGTGCATCATCATTCATCAATTCTCATATACGTCATGTCATCACATATTCGTCAAATAAATCATCAAAACATCATGATATATTCACTAGTAACGTCATGGAAAATCATCATAAAAATCACAGCATCAAGGCATCAAAACAGCACAGCACATAAACAAAACATCGCGAACAGCAGACGTTCTCTACTAAGTTCGATAGGTGAACCAGTTCGTTGGGATCTTCGCTTTACGAAGCGGTCAGCGAATCCCACAGTCACCACATTAAAACACCAGAAAACACCATCTGTCATACTTGTTGGTTTATTCGCTGTGCGACGCCACTCGCTGGCTCATTCGCTTTGCGAGACTTCCAGTGAATCCCCAATTCTATTCCAGAATCATCCCAGTACCCACACTCATGTTATCACGTATTCCCTGCGCTGCTCGCTTTGTGAGCCTTGGCGAACATTCGCCTTGCGAATGAATGGTTCGCTTAGCGAACCTGCGAATACAGCAAATCGCTGCTACGTATCAGTAGCTCCCCAGCCTCAAAGGTATCTGCGATTACAGCCCCAAATGACCCAAAAACAACCCTACAACCGTCCTAATACATCACGGAAATCATCGGCATAAAACCTACATCTATTAGGTCGATTCAGGACACTGCGGGAACCTTAAATTCCTTAAACCTTCACAAAACCCCAATTGCCCTTATGGCCCTTACAATCCTCTTTTCCACAGGGTCAAAACAACGTCGACAGGGGATCAGCCCCAAGGTCTATTTCATCCGATTAAATTCAACCCTATATAATCGATTCACAAAATACCCTCAAAATCATCAATTCATCACAAAACCCCACAAACCCTCAAACACAAAACATCCACTTCAATTACATCGAATCCTATATTGAAAACAATGAAGGTAATTACTACCCATACCTTAGATTGTCGATCCGAAGTGTTCTCTCTTGAGCCTTTGGAAACCTTCACGAAATCCTCGTCTTTTCCCTTTTTCCTCAGAGCTCTCCTTCTTTCCTTCTTTTCACGTTCTAACCAAAAAGAACCCTATTCTCAAAATCCTCCTTTTTATATCCACTCTAACCCTTGGACCTCAAAATTGGGCTTTCTCCATAATGCCCTCACTAATTCCCATCAAATGTCCACTTTACCCTTAATTCCTCTAATATTATTTAAAATAAATAATAATACATTATATTCTGTAATACATACTATTATTTAATTAAATAACCAAAACTTCACAAAACACCGACATCGACACGAATCATCAAAGTTCACAGAAATTCACGAATATAATATTTAAATAAATTAAATAAATATTCTTACGAAAATCGGGGTGTTACAACTCTCCCCCACTTAAAGAATTTTCGCCCTCGAAAATTACCTCAAGGAAACAAAGTCGGATACGACTCCCTCATCTGATCTTCACATTCCCAAGTCTAACTCTCGCTAGCTGGTCCACCCCACAACACCTTCACCAAAGCTATGTCTTTACCCTGCAACTTCTTCATCTCTCGACCATCAACACGCACAGGAAATGCTTCCACAGTCAGATTATCCCTAACTTGTACATCATCCATCTGAATCACATGCGACGGATCTGGAATGTACTTCCTCAACTGAGACACATGGAACACGTCATGGAAATTCGCAATTGACGGCGGTATAGCAATTCGATAGACTACCTCTCCTATCTTGTGCGATATCTGATAAGGACCAACAAAACATGGAGTGAGCTTCCTAGACTTCAAAGCTCGACCCACACCAGTCACTGGCATCACTCTCAAAAACACATGATCTCCCTCTTGGAATTCAAGTGCTTTCCTCCTCTTATCATGATAACTCTTCTGACAACTCTGTGAAGCTTTCATCCTTTCTTGTATCGTCCTAATCTTCTCAGTCATCTCTTGCACAATCTCAGGTCCGAGTACAACACTCTCGCCCGATTCATACCAACACAGAGGAGTTCTTCCCATACAAAGCTTCATAGGGCACCATGCCAATACTAACATGAAAACTATTATTGTACGTGAACTCAATCAATGGTAAATGGCTATCCCAAGATCCTCCATGATCCAACACACAAGCCCTTAGCAAATCCTCTAAAGATTGGATCGTCCTTTCTGTCTGATCTTCCGTCTGCGGATGGTAGGCAGAACTCATCCTCAACTTAGTACCCAAGGCATCTTGCAAACTCTTCCAGAACCTCGATGTAAATCTCGGATCTCTATCCGACACAATACTCGAAGGTATCCCATGCAACTTCATGATCTCTGCAATATACATCGCGGATAACTTCTGCATAGAATGATTAATCTTCGTCGGCAAGAAATGAGCCGACTTAGTTATTCTATCCACAATTACCCAAATCGAATCATTTCCCTTAGCAGTCCTCGACAATCCCGACACAAATTCCATGGAAATACCATCCCACTTCCATTCTGGAATACTCAACGGTTGCATCATACCTAAAGGCTTCTGATGCTCAATCTTTGACTTCTGACAAGTCAAACACGCATAGACGAACTCTGCAATATCCTTTTTCATACCCGGCCACCAAAACAACTTCTTCAAATCCTGGTACATCTTCGTAGCACCGGATGGATACTCAACCCACTCCGATGTCCTTCTTCTAGAATACTCTTCTTGATTTCCGGAACATCTGGAACACACACTCTATCTCTAAACATCATCACACCATTCTCATAAATCCAGAATTCTCCTCCGTTACCTTGGTTAATCAAAGTCAACTGGTCAACCAACTTTAAGTCAGATTGCTGTCCCATTCGGATTTCTTCCAGAATACAACTCGCCAATTTCAACATTCCCAACTTCACATTGTCAGGAGTCTTCTCGCAAACCAAACTCAAATCTCAGAACTGTTCAATTAATTCCAACTCTTTCACCATAAGCATCGACATATGCAACGACTTTCTGCTCAACGCATCGGCCACTACATTTGCTTTGCCCGGATGATAACTCAAATCAAAATCAAAATCCTTCAACAGTTATAACCATCTTTTCTGCCTCATATTCAATCATTTCTTATCAAACAAGTACTTCAAACTTTTATGATCACTGAACACTTCATATTTAGAGCCAAACAGATAATGTCTCCAAATCTTCAGCACAAACACCACAGCGGCCAATTCCAAGTCATGCGTAGGATAATTTCTCTCATGAACTCGCAATTGTATCGAAGAATAGGCAACAACTTGTCCATTCTGCATTAATACTCCACCAAGACACATCTTCGACGCATCGTATTACACCACAAAAGATTCACTCGGATTTTGCAAAATCAACACTGGAGCAGTCGTCAACTTCTTCTTTAATTCCACAAAACTCTCTCACAATCTACATCCCACACAAAAGCTTGACCCTTTCGAGTCAACTGAGTCAAAGGTAACGCCAACTTAGAAAAGCCTTCAATAAACTTGCGGTAATAACCTGTTAATCCCAGAAAACTGTGGATCTCAGTAGTAGACTTCAGAGTCTCTCACTGTAACACAACATCAATCTTAGAAGGATCTACAGCAATTCCACCACTTGAAATCACATGGCCAAGAAAATTCACTTCCTTCAACCAAAACTCACACTTCAAAAGTTTCACATACAACTTCTTCTCTTTCAACACTTGCAACACATTCCTCAAATGCTCAGCATGCTCTTCTTCAGGCTTAGAGTATATCAGAGCATCATAAAAAAAAACCACCACAAACTTATCCAAATACTCATGAAAAATCCGATTCATATACTCCACGAACACCAAGTGCATTAGATACGCCAATCGACATCACATCATACTCATAGTCATCATACCTCGTCCTGAAAGCGGTCTTCGGAATATCATCAGGCTTAACGCGAATCTGATGATAACCAGACCTCAAATCAATCTTGCTAAACACACCGGCACCTACTAATTAATCCATCAAATCATCAATCCTCAAAAGTGGATACTTATTCTTGATCGTCACTTTATTCAACTATCTATAATCCACACACCATCTCATAGTTCCATCTTTCTTCTTCACCGACAACAAGGAGCACCTTACAGAGAAACACTCGGTCGAACAAACTTCATCCTAAGCAACTCTTCTAATTGTTTCTTCAATTCTCCTAACTCAGATGCAGACATTTGGTAAGGAGCCATTGACACCGGACTCATACTTGGTATAAAATCTGCCGCAACCTTTACCTCACGCTCTGGAGGCCAATCACTTACGCCATCAGGAAACACTTCTGAAATTTCACAAACAAAAGGCAAAACACCAACTTCTCCACCTTCACTAATACTGAAAATTACCCTCAACATAAACGTCTCAGCATCATCCTGCATCGGCTCATCAAAACCATATGTAAGCACTTGGCTTAACTTCAAACAATTCACTGCGCACACCACTTTAGCTCGCAAGACACGTATATCCCATCCAACATGATCCCGTCTATTATCAAAAAGAGATTAAGGGTGATCAGTTCCTCAATTTGTCAATAACAGCCGACTATCATGAGGCGGTACACATTATCTTACCAAACTATTGTAGCATCCAACACCACACTTAGCCATTGCTTCACTCTCGAAGCATCTTGGAGAAGCACCATCTTATCCCCCACTTGTTTCATTCCCAACCTGTAAATGGAAAACAAAACAAGCATCGAAAGTGTTTTCACACACATGTCGCACACTAGGGAATAGACAACATTAGACAACCTGGCCGGACGGACCGACCTGCTCTGATACCACTAATGTAACACTCTTTTCTACCCCATAAATATTGCAGCAGATTAAATCAAATATCAGAGTAAAATCAGAACCACCTCAAAGGGTGCACATTTCTCAATAAATTCAATTAAACAAAATTGCTCCGTAAACAACGGGTTTTCCTCAGAATAATTCAAAACCCATCAATCAACAGCGGAACCACCATAACCACAATAATTCAACATAAAAAGGTTTTCAAAATAAACTATAGTCATCAAATAACAACACAATAACAACTCAACAATGGTTCGACTCAACGACCCAACCCGATGTTACACTATCAGAGCAAGACCCTCTACATCGACCAAAAGTAAAATAAACTCCAAAAGTCCTCGAAGGCATCCACAGTTAATCCTGATCACCTGCACGTTACCCACATGGAGGCAACATTCAAACAGGCAGGGTGAGTAATCACGATTCATAATAATCAATATAAAACAAGATATACATAAAATGGCATTATCTTCATATACAACATCTTCAGGGTCATCACAAGGATAACATCAAAATCACAAACAACATCATAAAATACAACAATGCCAATTAAATGCAAATGCACAACAAGACTCATGCATGTGGTACCAATCGTCATAATCGATGGACACTAGGCCATCACCCCTCCAAAGATCTCCGTCAATAGGATCGATCTCGCAATTAGAACTGGAGCACGTCGTAGTTACCTCATATCCGCACAATGGGAATGAAGCGTCGTCACAGAGTATGCATATGAATGTATGACACACAACATCAATAATCATCATCATCAAATAAACATCATAATGTGCATCATCATTCATCAATTCTCATATACGTCATGTCATCACATATTCGTCAAATAAATCACCAAAACATCATCATATATTCACCAGTAACATCATGGAAGATCATCATAAAAATCACAGCATCAAGGCATCAAAACAGCACAACACATAAACAAAACATCGCGAACAGTAGACGTTCGCTACTGAGTTCGCTAGGCGAACCAGTTCGTTGGGACCTTCGCTTTGCGAAGCGGTCAGCGAATCCCACAGTCACCACACTAAAACACCAGAAAACACCATCTGTCATACTCGCTGGTTTATTTGTTGTGCGAAGCCACTCGCTGGCTCATTCGCTTTGCGAGACTTCCAGCGAATCCCCAATTCCATTCCAGAATCATCCCAGTATCCACACTCATGTTATCGCGCATTCGCTGCGCTGCTCGCTTTGCGAGCCTTGGCGAACATTCGCCTTGCGAAGGAATGGTTCGCTTAGCGAACCTGCGATTACAGCAAATCGCTGCTACGTATCAGTAGCTCCCCAGCCTCGAAGGTACCTGCTATTACAGCCCCAAATAACCCAAAAACATCCCTACAACAGTCCTAATGCATCACAGAAATCATCGGCATAAAACCTACATATATTAGGTCGATTCAGAACACTGCGGGAACCTTAAATTCCCTAAACCTTCACAAAACCCCAATTGCCCTTATAGCCCTTACAATCCTCTTTTCCACAAGGTCTATTTCATCCGATTAAATTCAACCCTTAATAATCGATTCACAAAATACCCTCAAAATCACCAATTCATCACAAAACCCCATAAACCCTCAAACACAAAACATCCACTTCAATTACATCGAATCCTATATTGAAAACAATGAAGGTAATTACTCCCCATACCTTAGACTGTCGATCCGAAGTGTTCTCTCTTGAGCCTTTGGAAACCTTCACGAAATCCTTGTCTTTTCCCTTTTTCCTCAGAGCTCTCCTTCTTTCCTTCTTTTCACGTTCTAACCAAAAAGAACCCTATTCTCAAAATCCTCCTTTTTATATCCACTCTAACCCTTGGGCCTCAAAATTGGACTTCCTCCATAATGTCCTCACTAATTCCCCTCAAATGTCCACTTTACCCTTAATTCCTCTAATATTATTTAAAATAAATAATAATACAATATATTATGTAATAGATACTATTATTTAATTAAATAACCAAAACTTCACAAAACACCGACATCGACACGAATCACCAAAGTTCACAGAAATCCACGAATATAATATTTAAATAAATATTCTTACGAGAATCGAGGTGTTGCATGATGCACTTTTAGTAAGGAGAGAAAGAGAGAGAATAAGGAAATAAGGATTTATTGAATGAGTTGTTTTAAATAATGATACATGCTATGACTATTTATATACAACCCTAATTGGGCTTGGGCTAATACAACTTGGATTATATTTAAATATTAAATCTAATTAAATCTAATCTAATCAAATCAAATCTAATCTAATATTTCAACAAGCGTTAGGAGTTTGGTTAGATTTGTTTTAAGACAAAAAAAATTAGATGAACTATAGATTAAAATACTCATGATTTGATTTGATTTTGTTTTGACTTGACCTAAAGTCCAACATGTTAAGGACCAAAGTCTCGGTCCATTTAGAACATGTGTAAAAGGACCACATCAACAATGTTTCTGGAACAATAATGTTCCTTCCTTGCATTCATTATCCTTAACAAATTGGAGCAAACAAAGGGCAAGTGATCTTGTTTGATATTATACCCCTTCATTATATATAACTTATATAGTGTTTAATAAAAAAATGTATGATTATTCTATTTCAATACATCTTTATTCATATTAATTCTCCCGCTAATTTGAACATCAAAGTACTTGAAGATATCACCCCCCATGTTCAATCTTGACATCATCTGTAGGAACTGGTTTCCATCACCTTAAGTTTAAAAAACATAAACATTTCATCAACAAATGGGTGAAAAGAAAGTACAATTCAAAAAGATTATCCATTTCCCAACCCTTGAGGATAAAGCCACAACTACATTGTCTTCCATAATCCCAGATCATAATGATTTAGGGTGATTATGTCATCCACTGTTTAAACTAATTTGTGTAGTTTTATGTATTATGCATGTTATAAAGTCCTATGTGGGTTTGATATGATAAAAGAGAAAAGTTAAGTTAATCACAAGCATCATCAAATAGAAGCTACCAAAAAGCAAAGTTCAACAAGTTACAATGTTGAGAGCAAAAATAAGTCAAGTCGAATTCAAATATCAACATAAAAAAGAACTGGGAATGTGAAAGCTCGCATGGTCTCACGCTTTAGTGTTTTATTCATTTTTTTCAGTAGTGTGTAAAATAAGCAAGAACAATTCTAGAAATACTAAGGCAATGCACACACCCACTAAAAAGCTTTTCAAAATCTTCATTTATTTCAAAATTCTTCTAAAAAAATGGCTAAATATCCTTTTTGGTCCCGTATCTTAACCTCGGGGTTCATTTTGGTCCCTTAACTTAAAAGATGTCCATATTGGTCCCATAACTCTTCAAAACGTTCCATATTAGTCTTTTTTATCCTATTAGTGACAGAAAAATTCAAAAATTTGTCGCTAATTCGAAAAAATTCGTCGCTAATTCGTCTCGTATCAAAATAAACCCGAGGTTAAGATACATGACTAAAAAGGGTATTAAACCTAAAATAATCTTGGCACTTATCTAACTGATTAAGGAGCGATTCTAAGCAATTAGGAGAGTAAAACTAATTGTCTAATTGATTAAAGCTTGTAATTAATCAATTAAGGAGTGAGCTCGCCTCTTGATCGATTAAGAACCCTAATAATTGATTAAGGAGAGAATTTTCCTTAAGTATTTCCTTTTTTGTAGGTATAATTGATTATTGTTGTTTCCTAATCGGTTAGAAAGAGGCCAGAGTCTATGGAATGTTTTCTTTCAGACCCAATTTGTGCTCTATATAATGGACTATTATGCTCGCTTATAAAGCACAAATTTTCTGATTTACTTCTCTATTTTCTCACTTCATCTCTTACTAGAAACATTTTTTTATTCATTATACATTGCTTTAGTGTTGAGATAGTGAAAAGCCTTATATTGAAAGTTGTGTAATGTTGTTGTTATGCTAAAATTGTAATTCAAGAGCATAGTTTTATTGTATCTCTGTAATTGACTTTGAGGTTGCAAGTTAAACCTAGTAAAAAAACTCGGTGTAAGGAAGGTTGTTGAGTTGATCCATGTGTAAAAGCTCAAGTTGTTGTTAGTGAAAATCTCAAGAGGAAACTCTTGTGAATTAGATTAATTATGTCGCATGGTTTAAGGTTAGACCATATAAATTTTGGTGTGATCTTTCTATCTTTATTTTTGATTTTTTTTGGTATTTTATTTTCCACTGTTTAATCTCTTCACTTTCTCATTCTTAAAATGAATCAAACTAAAATCAATTGTTTTCTAAAAATTTTTCAAAGACCAAATAACACAATTTACCCCCTGTTTACCGATGTTTTTTGGTAAACAATCACAAGTTTGAAAGTCTATGAGATTAACTCAAAAAATCTCCAAAGCAATTTGTGCAAATAACTTGTGTGAACACGCGTGCGTGTGAATTGAATGCAGCCATTGCGTGAACGATAATGGCGTATAGAAAGAATTTAAATGAAGTCAGATTATGATAAATGATAAGGTAAAATGCAATAAATAAAATTAAACAAAGAAAAGATAAAAGTACATGTTCCGCTTAAGGAATAAAAAAGACTAATGAAAAAGATTTGGCATAGACGCATATATGTTTCTCGCTCAACTGTTTCACTCTTTGACTCGGGTACTCTAGTGGTATGGAGAGTATATATGAACTTTTGTGACCCTTGATCCCATGTATGAGTATGCTATTTATTCTATTTACAAAGTAATCTTCGATGGTGGTTATGACCACTAAGGAACCCCTGCATTCCTCCCACATTCAATCTTCAAGTTCCCACAAGTGTGCTTACGTGTCATCCCAGACATTATCCGCTTGCAATCCATGTTGAGTGGTAACTGCTTCCTACTTCTTCAAGAACCCTCGATGGTAACCGCTCCAACATGGTGTTGAAGTTGCCTATCAAGGACTCAAGACTTGTAAGTTTACTAAATATTTTATATCATGTGGTTTAGTCGACCGGTCCTCCTGATGGAATAAAGGCCATTATTGATTGTCCCTTTCGAGATTTCAGACATGTTTCCCACCGATCCGAGTCTTAGAGATTTATCCCTGAGAGTTTTCCAATCCATGTCTCGCTGTGTCGATAGCTCATTCGACCCCTCGTCATTGGTCTATCGACAACTTACCATTAATGTTCTTTAAAGACACTTCATTAATGTTTTCTCCCAGTAAATGTCTTTTCGTTGACATTCTTTGTTGACTTTCTAGTAGATGAAAAATCCAAGTGTAACAGATGCCCCCTAAAAAATGTCATTGTCGACCCATATCTGAGGGGAGAAAAGTGGCATTATTTGTAACTACTATGTTACTGTTCACATTATGTTCCATGTCACTTCAGTCATGCTTGTTGTCAATCATTATGACTAACTTTTCTACCAATGCACATGTCACGGGCGTGTGTGCAGATTCTCTATGATTACCTCTTATTCCCTAGGGAGACTAAGTGAAATGAAATCGTTTGTAATTGCTTAACCTCCTCTTGCTTTTCTTGTGACTTTTATATGCCATTTGTCGAATCAACCACCACGTGGTCGATCTTTTCTCAGACAAAAATTGAACAGTTTCTTCATCCACTATTTAAACATGTTTATTCAAACACTTTCTTCTTTCCTGTTTCTGGAACTTGCCTCACAGAACACCAACACCTTAACTTTTTCTTCTTCCTTATGCTCTTACTAAAAAAAACCCATATCCTTTAATGGCATTTCTAGTACAACACCATGTGGGTTTGTAGCCGAAATTGGTCTTCTAATCATCGTGGATGAACGTGCCTATGTACTAGAGCCTCCCTTGGAAACGTAACACCAAAAAAATATTGTATCACTCTGCCTTTGTCCCCTATGTGCTTGCTGGTAAGGTGCATGCATTTATGGGCCCCTTACCCAAATATATTAAGAAACCCCTACTGCTTTAGGATTTTTTCCCTATATATCGTGGGTATGAACCATTGGTGTTCATTAATGAACCTTTCAAGTTTAACTTCTTCAAGAATTGGATCTTCTGTTCCTCTCCGCTACCAGAGGATGTTTAGTATACTAAGTGGCTGGATAGGGTTGAGAGAAGGAAAGCACACCATTGGAAAGATTTAAGGATTTATGATCTAATACAACTATCCAGGGTAAGTTTCTCTTACAATCCTCATATGTTAATCGCTTCCATGTGTTTCTGGGATACCTACACAAACACTTTTTAACTACCCTGTGGGATGATAACTCCCACTTTCTTCGATATAGCCGATATAGCTGGTGTTCGTCCAACTGGGATGGACTTCGATCCTGCAAAAGTTACCAGAACTGGTCCCCCAATCTCCTTCTCCAAACCAACTTACAACTCTTTCATAGTGGATCATCAAAAGGTGACCCACGACATTTCTGCGCATGAACATATCATGTTTCTTACTTAATGGTTATCGAGGTATGTATTCGGCACTCGATCTGTTCAGGTGGCTAAAAAATATGTGTCCCTTACAACCCATCTCTATGAAGGCAGCAAAATATGTATGAGCCAACTAATTCTCTTAGAACTTTGTGACTCCTTGGCCTTGGTTGTTGCTGATATGGTAAGACTAAAAGATCCCAACAACCTACAAATAGGTGGACGTGTTTGGATTTTGCAGTTATGGCTGAACGCCATTTTTTAATCTTCCCTGAAGTCCAAAGTTCCTTCCAACTCGAGGGCGGGAACCGAAGGTCGTCAACTAGCTAAGCTCACCCCAGACGATGGGAAGGCGGTCTCTCTAGAGATCTTCGAAGATTATTTCCTGATGTTTTCAAGTGTAAAACTTTCTCTGAGTCGATGGCCCCATTTTCCAGTCGAGAGTGTGGTCCTGAATGGTTCAGGAAACCTTATCCCAACCGGTCTCGACGAGAGCAAGATGAGATTGAGAGATTTTTATTTTCCTGCTTCAATCCCACCTTTTTATGGACGAGGCTTACCACTTTAATGGCCAGTTTGAGGGTGGCTCCTTACCAACCTAACTTGGTGGCTAGGCAATTTGGGTTGATCCAGCTACTCCCAAAGTACCTTATTGCTAGCACTAAAACATTTTTTTATATGCTTGACACTACTATTGAGAGGTGACTCAAAGGAACCCGCTCATTCTACAGAAAGAAAGAAGTTTTCTTACACGCTTTCGACTACACTCTTTCTTATCAATGTATTCAGGAGTTCAAAGAACGGTGGGCATAACATTGGTCCCTTATGCTTGACTAAACAATGATGGCACAATGTTTAGTCGATGCATTTTCTTTCCTAAGAGAAATAGGTACGTTTATCGAGACCATTCAAATGGTTTTGTCTTTACACCGCTTTGATCCCTTCAAGCTAACAGATGTTATTTGCTTCGCAAGTATTCCCAAAAATCCAAAGACTTATACTACTGGCTCTCCAGTAGTCGACGTTTCGCGGGCTGCAGGAGTAAATTCTTAACCCTTCGAATAAATTCTTTTATATCAAACTTTTATAACTTTAAAGTACCTATTTAGGGATGGAAGGTGGTTGAAACCTCTACCTCTAGGAAGACACCGCGAGCGGGAGACTTAGACGATACCAACCTTGAGTCTTTTGATTATGATGCTCTGGTTTGAACCTAGACTTTTAATCTATTTCCTATCATGATATAGTCCTTTTCACATCCTGCCCAATTTTAATAGTCTCCTCAGAAAGAGAGTGAGTTCGACATTAGTGATGGCGAAGAAAAAGCTTCAGTTCCTCTACCGCCTACTTCCAACGTTGGCGCTTGTGCTGTTGAGGCCACCATTGCGCCTCTTGTGGCTATCATAAATTCAGGTGAAGACTCTGTCATATAAAAGAGAGAAAGGTATGGAGGTGTCACTATCCTCAAAGAAGAGAATACTGAAGAAAGTGAAGCGCCACTTCGATATAGAGGAAAATTGAGCGGCCATCTCTTTGGGCAACCTCAGACAACGACTGAGACCGCTACTTCTTTGCCTCAACTTGAAGAAAAGCGGGTACCTTCTACTTTTCTCTTTAATTCTATTTTTGTTTTTTGCCAGCCCTGACTTAGTTTTTTTGGCATCCTGTCGGCACAACTTCAGAGAGCTATCATCCTCGACCGGTTGATCCAAACAAAATCTCAAAGATTATAACCTCCTAACCGTCACTCCCTTATACCACCCACAGCCCATCGACCCTTCCAATGATATTCAAACTGATGCTAGCAATGGGGGTGTTGTCATCCAAAAGGCACCATTTGGTGGGAAGATCTTGGAATTTGTCATGGTAACCAACAACATATCAACGATTTCTCTAGCACTTAAGACTCATGGCGTACAATTCTTCTCGTTTTTTTTTTGTTTTGAAATTTATTAGGAAAAATGTCACTTGCTGTTGGATCAAGGGTTTATTGGTTGATTTGAGAAAGATTTTGGTGAATGGGTAGGTTGATGGCGATCATAAAAACAATCGACTTACAAAGGTAAATGCAATATGGAGGGTAATTGGTTTAAGGGTTAATGGTGGTGGAAAACCCTAATTATTTCTTATGAAAAATGCTTGAAGTTGGACCAAGCTTATTTTTCTTGTTTTTAAAAAGTGGGTGATTGATTTTTATCTTGCATTAAGGGAACCTAAGCAACTAACAATCAAAGCACAAAGATTAAACTTATTTACAACTTATGGGAATAGGGGTACATTTGTTCAAATGAGGATGATTCCAAACCATAACATAAATAAGAATCACCGCACACAGGCATGTAAACAAACATATGAAATGCAAAACGATAATCATTGTATGAAAGCCCAAGAGGAGGCTATAAGGTTGATGGCGATGGTGAAAACAATCGACTTACAAGGTGTTTGAAAATGGCTTGATTTAAAATCAAAGTATTAGTTTGGAAATGGGTTTAAACATGCATATGTGGATGAGAATTAAAAGCATAATGAAATGGATCACAACTTATATAATGAACAAGCAAAAATATCACAAAATCAAGCATTAAATGGATAAAGGCAAGACACACAAAAGAAAGGATTCATTAATCAAATTAAATATAAGTATTTAATAAGATTAATCAAACAATTAATCAATATTAAATAAAAATATATTTTTTGGATTTTTTTGAATTTAAGAAATTAAAGAAAATAATGAATTAGATTAAATTTAAATATTTAATAAAATTAACCATCAAATAAGTTAATTAATATTAAATAAATAAATTTAATAAAATTAATTAGAAATTGATTAGAAAGTTTTTTTTTTTAGTTTTTTAGAATTAGGAAAATTAATTTTAAAATAATTAATAGGATTAAATTCAAATAATTAATAAAATTAATCTTTTAATAGATTAATTAATATTAAATAAAAGAATTTAATAAAATTAATTAAGATTAATTTATAAAAATGTTTTTTTATTTTTTATTTCATATATATTAAAAATATAACATAAAAAAATAACAATATAAAATCAAACTAAAAAAGTTATGAAATAAATAATAATAATAAAAAATGCCAAATGGGCCAGACTGTAAGTAGTAGATGGGGGGTGGTATGAGAAAAATCCCAGGCCCAAAAAACATGAAGCCCAAGCGTTGGGAAGAGTCCATGGTGGACTCTGGTCAATCGTTGACCAGTAGAATGAATCTAGGGCGTCAATCACACAAGGAGTCAACTTATTGACTCCAATCAAGGGCTGATGTGTGAGGACGCATGATAGAGACTATGTGGAGGCGTGCACAAGATCACAAGGTGGAACATGTCCTCCGATGACACTTGTTTGGCAGTGACAAGTGTCACTGCCCTATTACTACAACATAACAACTACAACCATTCCAACTCTTCTTCCTCGCTCTGCTCATCTCTTTCTCTCTCTCTCACACATTCCTTTTTGCTCTGCAATTACTTTGTCGGAGCCCTAGAAGAGTGGCCGGAGAAGACGGTGCCCCACGAAGGTCGCCGCCGTCTTCTCCGGCGAGCTTACACAAAAACCACAAACATCCTACATCGACCTCACTTGAATTTTATTTTTCCCCTCTTTCCAAATCTAAAACTAGATTTCTCAAAAAAAAAAAAACCAACCAAACATTCCAATCAAGTCCGTTCCCAAATAAAATCCTAGTTCGAAATCAAGCAGAAAGGCAAGCAGACAGAAGCAATAGGAAGCAAATGCATAATTTACAAGCGTATGGCAACAATGGCTTAAGCAAGAACGATCAAGTTGAGGAGAAACAAAAGTTTAAAGGAGTTACCTTTTGAAGACCTCTTCTGAAGAATTTCATAATGCACCCAGGTATTTGCTCACTATTTTCCTTCCCTTCACGCTTGTTTTGCTTCTTCTCCTTCTGCCCCTCTTCTTGGCTCGGCGTTGTTGTCGTTGATATGGTTAGGATTTAGAGCTCATAACACTTAGAATTTCGGCGAGAAATTCTACGTGTGTTGTGTATTTCCTTGAGCTTTGGTGAATGGTTTTTTTAGAGTCGTTTTTCTTTCTACATAGTTGTGTAGGTTAAGCAAAATAGAGGTTGCTTCTTATATCGTTATTTTATACGTGCCAAGTGAAATTCAACTCGTGTGTAGGCCTAATGAAGTGTGTGTCTGAGAGAATCAATTCATTAGAAGGTGTATGTGATCCTGATTTTATGGGATACCATTTGGAATAGAATGAAAGACATGTCAAGTGGTTTCACAATGAAAGATTTCAGATTTCTTTCTTTTTTGTCGTTTCTGGAATTGTAGCAATTGTAGACTTGTGACTTTGCAATTATGTACATTGTCCTTTGTAAATTCTTCTTTTTTGCTGTAGTTTGGAATGCAATTCTTGTAGTTGGAAACATTGGATGGAAATGAATCAATGGTTGTGATTAGCCTGAATTCTATTTTTGTGAATATCACACCAATTGTAAGTGAAATTTTGGCATAGCAGATAGCAGATGTCCTAACACATGTCAAGACATTGTTCTGCATAATTATTAAACAAGAAACAAAACTACAAACTGATACCTAGAATATCAGTAACTGCAGAAAAATAGATGTTTTGACATCTGTTACAACATTGTTAATAAAAACTTAACTGTAAATTGCAGAATGATAAACAACACAGAATATGGTAACCCAGTTCGGTGCAAATCACCTACATCTTGGGGCATACCAAGCCAGGAAGAAGAATCCACTATCAGTAGTATAGTTTTATGTAAACAACCACTAGTTTACAGTAAACATCCAGGTTTACCTATCACTACCCAATGAAGACTTTATCTAAGAACTCCATCCTAGATAAGAGAACCCCATCTCACTCCCTAAATCACAACATGTGATTATCTAACAGTTATAAACACCATAATTGTATCATCCTATTGAAAGACACCCCTTTCAATACAAAGTTCAGTCAAGCTACCTTGACTAACAAGTTAACTTGGATTTTCTTAAAAGCTTCATCCAAGAACAATACATGATTCATTACCTACAGGTTTCTAAATCTGTACAAGTACCTATGTCTTCCACAATGTATCAAATTGATACAGAGGGAGACTTACAAGAGAAACCTACGACTCTCAAAACCTAAACCCTACTTTACAAAATAGGATTCCTAAGTCTATCTCGTTCTCTCTCTATTTTCTGTCTAGGTCTTGGTCTTCTTTTATAGCCTTCTGTTGCGTTGGGCTTCAAATCTTCTTTCCTTGATCCACTGCCAATCTCGCCTTGAATCTTGGAACACATTTAAAAACAAACCTGCTATGATAGTCATGATGTCGAGTCTTCATGCTGGGACATTTCACTCGACATCTTTGGTCTAGGACAGAAACCTTCATGTTAGAACATCTTTCCCAACATTATGTTTTACCAAAATTTAGTCAAATCATTGGAGCTTTCAATCTCTCCCTTTTGACAAATTTTGGCTAAAACATTCTTCAGTTTGATGGTGCATGCAGTGGGAAAGCCTAAAGCAAGTGTCACCTTGTAATACCAAGTACATAGAGAATGTAACTCAGATCACAAAACACAACTTGCTTCCTAACTCTGATCACAAAACATAATCTACCCAAGATGTTAGAACCCAGAACATTAGAACAACTTTTGAGACATTTTCGCATATCAGCAGCTCAAATGCACACATACAGTTCTTAGCAACAAAATAGTCATTCTCCCCCTTTTTAGCCAAAAGTTGGCAAAAATAACCCATGCAAACCCATACCCAGACTGTACTGACCCAAACACGGACAAAACCCATTAGCTCTCAATTTAACCAGAACGATGTTTTACCATTCAAGCATCATTATCCTCCTTAAATATTAAAGAGGCTACATAGATAGAGCCAATCCATTTGAAAGAAATAGAAGACTAGTCAATGAATGCAATAACTGTTGGTCAAGTTAGTTTCGAAAGATTCCACTTTTTCTGACTTGTCCTTGAAACCACCTTACCTTTGATTATCTTTTTATGAAATAGATTCTGAACGAAGTCCTGATACTTAATCTGACTTTGTCAGTTTTCCCATAAAAGATTTGTAGACCCCACAACTTTGTTTTATTTAGCACAGCCAGACCAAGTTTACACAAAAAGGTTTCACCATCTTCTATTTGTCCTGAATCAATTCCTTAATCCAGAATTAGCAGACTTAATCACTACAGAATGCTTCCATTGATCTTTCCATCAGCAGAGAAAAACAAATTCTTCCAGACAGCAGCAAAGACTCCTAAGATACTTGTATCACTTCTGATTCAATCCATTGACACCCAATGACAGAATCATAATAACCTGATAAGTCCACCTAGAACTTATACCAGTAGAGCAATGTCACAACATCTCTTCTAACATATCATCCTCACCTGAGGCATTCTATCACAAACTGTTTGAAACCATAAATAATTTTGATAAACAATCTGCACTACTGCAGCAAGATATCTAGAACAGAAGTCTAACTCCCCCTGTCATAGATAACCAATGCTCCTTTGCAAGAAGAACACCCTAAATGAATGGAAAATATAAGGCGCATCTCCATGTCTTCAAGAGTGTACCCTCTGTTCAACACACCTGCTGAACGCATTCACCTAATGCCTGATCCTCAAGCAATCCATGTAGCATACTAGTACATTTAACAGACAGAAGTTCCCCCTTATCTTTCTCAAATGATGCTTCTTCAGCAAGAAACACCCAAAATCACTAAATAATATCCCATGACAACTTCATGATCATATAGTGAGAGTACCAGGAACGCATCCTTGTACCACAACCAACAAACTCTTGGATTAAGACCAAAACACCATTGATCCCTCTTGTCCAGAAACCATCCATACACCATACGAATTCCTCATGAATTCTCGTGTATAGATATCCTTGTTCCCTAAGATACAACCCAATTGAATCTGGAATGCTTCACATTCCTCAAAGAGACATACAGAGCCCCTTAGTTTGCTAGCTCGCCCAGATGTTCTTCACACTTGAAGGACATCAAACACATGCTCCATAAATCCTCAACTTATTTGCTCCACAAGCACCAAACTGATCCACTTCTCTCTAGCATGACTTGTAGCAGAAGAAACCACCTCTCCACAAGTATTCTGACCTCAGCAAGAGTCAGTCTTCTAGATACACACCCCATGATCCAAGACAGTCTTCAATATATTATTCTCCCATATGATAAGATTGAACACTTCTAATTCAACTGGTGAATATCAGCTACCATATTCTGAACACATCAGAATCCAGACCTTCATGCAATCAACCCATAATCCACTTCAGTCTGATACCTCATTCACATCAGACTTCCAAGACATTCCTTTACTCATCATTCTCCCGAATGACAAGATAAATACTTTTTAGACACGATGTGAGTGTCAAGTTCCATACACAGAACTTAGAATCCTACTTCAAGGATAACCAACCCAGATGATGTTCTAACATCAGTTAGGACGTCCTTCACATATCACAGACACCAACCAACATGGTTCTTGGTATGCTCCACCACCTGACTTACTACTGCATAGTAATCCAACTGAAGATCTTCAAACAACACTGCGCCACCAGCTTGATCAACAAGAACTCCAGATAACTGAAGAGAGAAATAAACTCTCATTCACTAAAAGAAGGTAATCTTCCATAAACACCTTAGAACTTCTACCACAAGCTCCAAGATAGAACTGAGCCAGAACCTCCTTAAGACTTCAACCAACTACCCTTCTGCCCAAGAGTAATTAATTCCAAGCATCCTGCTTAAATGCACAATAAAGATCAACCAAATGCGACTGTTTGGTTAATCTTAGCTTTTCTTCAGAGTTTCAGAAAACCTTCTGATCCACCAATGAAACCTAATCTTCAAGTTACATAGTCCACCTACTCCATAGCAAGCCATCTTGGATTCACCAAGCCTTAGACATGTAACATCTTCTCCTTCTTGCAACTCCCGCAAACTGCATGAGATAGACCTTTTTGAAGCGTTAATTCCATTTATTTCTGAGAAGATCAACTTATCTTACGATGATGCGCCACGACATCAACTAAGACCCTGAAGTTTCTGCTTGATGTCATGACATATGATCAGACATCCAGCTGAGAAATTCAACCCTTCCTTCTGCCACTTAGAAGAACCTCCTCTCTATAATAGACAAGAGTTCCATGTTCTCATAGACTTGATTCAACAACCAAGTTTGAGTAGACAACCTCCATCCTGCTTAATCATATCACAGGTATTCAATTCAAGCTCACACCTTGATGAATATCTGCTTCACAACTCCAAAGAACTCAAACGTGCCACGTCTGATTCTTCCAAAGTGGTCATAGACTACACTACAGCTATACCAAAGGAATGCCACTTTCCTTAAGTAGAGCAATCTGCAGAAAGTCAGAGATAACTGCCACTTATCCTATACCTCCAAGATGAGCAAGATAACATCCTCTTATGTACCTAGATCAGAAATAAACTGACCCAAGTTGTGCCATCACAAACACCAAATTCTGGACAAGTCTCTTGCCAGGACACTTTCCAGATAAGCATCAGATGCTTCTAGTAACAATTGGAACACACCTACTGCACTCCAATACTCCTAGATCAGAAATAAACTGATCCAAGAAATATTCATCAAGATTATGATATCTTCTTCTTCATCTTCAATAGGGGTGGAAGTAGGCTAGGCCGCTAACAAGGGCCTATGACCTGGCCTATTTATGGCCTGCCCTGGCCTGGCCTATTTAATAAAAAGACCAGGTTAAGGCTTTTCAAAAAGCCTATATATTTAAATAGGCCAGGCTTGGACTTTTAAAAAAGCCTAATAGGCCTGACAGGCCGGCCTATTTAGTATTACATACATGATACATATTTAAATATAAATACTCTAAACACCAAAAAAAGTAATAATTGATAAATTTGTAAATAATGAAGAGTTTTAAAAAAATGAAGTCGGAAGGTTTGGTCTAATAATAAATTTTTTAAAATACTGAAGTAATAATTAATGAAATTGAAATTAACGAAGAGTCACTGAACAAAGGAAATGTATGATTGGTCTTGTGAAAAGGTGGAAAGCAATGAGTTAAATATACAATTTAAAGTTCACTTAGCATTAAACAAAGAAGAACACTTATAAAAAATCTCCATTCCGCCAGTCCGTCTATACACCATTTTCACCGCCAATCCGTCGCCGCTTGTCATTCAAGGAAGAACATAAAGAGGCCATTCTCCACATTGAGCATCTCCGCCGTCGTCATCATTCAACAGTATCACCATCACCATCTTTTCCAAGGTAACATAAAATATATTTCCTTTATTTTCTCCCTTCTGTTTTTTCCAGCTGATTTGAGTTATTTCTTGTTAAGTTATTATTTTTGGCACCCATAATTTGTTATGCTCGGTTTACTTCAGTGTTTGATAACTTTGTCTTAATGTGTGGTTTGAAGTATTCTCAGTACTTATAATTTTGTAAGGGCCAATCTTGTGTTTTTTCAGTAAGGATTAGTATAAAAAAAGGGCCTTAAATGAAGTATATGCAAATTTTGAACTAATTCAAAACACTGAAATCCTTAACAAATCTCTTAAATTATGTTGAAATTTTTTATGGATTGTTATGATAGTTTGAGTTTTCTTCTATTTCATGATGAAGCATATGAGTCTGATATTTCACAATTTGTGTAATTTTGTTCTGGTTGAGTATCCGACAGCTGCTACAACACAGTTGAATATTTATTTTTAATTAGGAATAAAATCTACCATGCATGCTGAAATTAGAAAGCATTTTGATTGATTTTCAGGATTTGATTATGTCGGTAGAGTCATTCAACAAAATAGTATGTTAATATAGTTTCAGCACAACTGTTGAATTTATATTTCACTTTAAATGATTAAACTTTATAGTGTAAAATGTTTATGCGGTGTTTTTTTTACTGTTATGATTTTACATAAACTCTCTTTTCATTTTTCTTGATCTCTCATTATCATTTATATTGTTATGTCTTTTCTCATAACTCTTTCTACAATTTTCCAAATTCTCAGGTTTGAAAAATGCCTTCATCCAATCCCACTCCTGCTCTGGAAAATGATGATGTTCCAATATATTCAAGTCAACTAGAGCATAACTCACAAGTCAATGAAAATGACAATGATCATGTGTTTGAAGATTCATTCCAGAAGAGGAAGAGGAAAAGGAAAAAAACTTCTCTTGTTTGGAATGACTTTGACGAAGTTGAAATTGAAGGAGGTGTGAAGAAGGCTGTTTGCAGATACTGTAAATACCAATTCGCGACTGGTGGTCCAGGGGCTAGCACTAGCCATTTAAAAAGACATTCTGAAATCTGTATGCAAAGGAAGCTCCACATGGCTAAAGAAACGAAACAAACTGTTATTCGTTTTCAACCTTCTAATCAAGGTAATCCATTTATGAGTCCTGGGGATAGATATACAAATGAGAAGATGAGAGAAATTATTGCTACTGCTATTATGGTTCATGAACACCCATTTAGTATGGTTGAGGATGAAGTATGGATGTGGGCTTTCCAATATGCGAACTCAGATTTTCATAAAATCGGTCGAAAAACAGCAAGAGCGGATTGTTTGAGAATATACGAAGAAGAGAAGAAAATTTTGAAGGCTTTGTTGAGAAACATTGGAAAAATTAGTATAACTACTGATATGTGGAGATCAAGTCACCAAGTAGCTGAATATATGGTTATCACTGGCCATTTCATTGATTCTGGATGGAAACTCCAAAAAAGGGTGTTAAGTTTTGTGAAAACTCCTGCTCCAAGGCGTGGGATTGATGTGGCTGATGCAATTTTCAAGTGCTTGAAGTCTTGGGGAATCGAGAATAAGATATTTTCAATTTCAGTCGACAATGCTTCTTACAACGATTCGTGCTTAAAAAGTTTGAAGGAAGACTACCCACTAAGCAGAATGTTAGTTCTTGGAGGGGCATTATTTCATGTTAGATGTTGCGCACATGTACTAAATTTGTTAGTGCAAGATGGCCTTAGCCAAATTAAGGATGTCATTGGAAAAGTTCGTGAAAGTGTGAAGTATAATAACCATAATGATGCAAGATTGAAAGCTTTTTGTGATGTTGTTGAACAAAAGGGGCTGAAAGATAGGAAGCTCATACTTGATTATCCAACAAGATGGAATTCTACGTATCACATGTTATCCACTGCATTGAAATTCAGAATTGCATTTTCGTCTTATACGGAAAGAGAGCCACATTATAAATATGCACCTTCAACTGAAGATTGGGACAATGTTGAGAAAGTTTGTCAATTTCTTGAAGTGTTTAATCTTGCCACTCTTGTAATATCAGGTAGTGAGTACCCTACTTCTAATTTATATCTTGCAGAAGTTTGGAGGGTGAAGCAAGTCATTGATAATGCAGCAGAAGATACAAATTCATTTATGAGAGAAATGGAAGCTTCTATGAAATTAAAGTTTGACAAGTATTGGGGTGCATGCCATTTGTTGATGGCTATTGCTAGTGTTTTGGATCCAATGAGCAAATTTCATACTGTTGATATATGCTTTCCATTAATATATAAAGCTGAAGTTGCTCAAGAGAATATAAAGAAGGTGAAGAATTCATTAGAAGAGCTATATGCTGAATATGTTTCTCTAAGTCTGCAAGAGTCATCTTCTATTGAAGTTCATACTAGTGGCATCAATTCATCATCATCTTCAACCCAATCTCAATCTTTAGTCATCACCGGATTTGACCGAATCATGAGCATTGTGCGTGAAAAGGAAGTTGTTCCCGCAGTGAAATCAGAATTACAAACTTATCTTGATGAAGGTGTTTACATTCCCGATGGAGATAATAACTCTTTTAGCGCATTAGAGTGGTGGAGGAACAATAGCTTAAAATATAAGATCTTATCAAAGATGGATGCTGATATTCTAGCTGTTCCTATATCTACTGTGGCATCGGAGTCTACTTTCAGTGCCGGAGGCAGAGTTATTGATGAATATCGCTCTAAACTAAATGAGAAATCTATAGAAGCACTTATTTGTGGTGGGGATTGGCTTCGTCATAAGTATAACTTAAAACAAAAATAAAAGGTTAAAACTTCTTCTTTTCAGATTATATTTGTATAATTCTTCTTACAAGTATAGTTTTTAAAGTTGTTATAGCTTTTAATTTTTGTTTCTTATTTTGAAGGTTGCGGCTGAACAACATCGGGAGATTACCTTAAAGATTTGAGTAATTTTTTATGTTTAATGGTGTTTTGGTTTCTGCATAATTTATGGTGTTTGGCTTGCTGTTATATGTAGAGCAAAGTTATATGAAAGACTGGTTGGTATATATAGCATGGTTTTCTTTGGGATATTGTCTTAAATTATGTTGAAATTTTTGATGGCTTGTTATGATATTTTGAATTTTATGCTATTTCATGATGAAGTATATGAGTTGTATCTGTGTTAATTTACTTCTTTCTAATTTTTTAATGCAGTTAAAGTAAGTCATAATTTGTTTTATTTTCTTGGCTTCTCAGGGCACGTTTCTGAATCTTTTCAAAGAAGGTCACAATTTGTATCACTATATTAACACAATATTCTATATGCTTATTCTTAGTTTTTAAATAATAATTATAGTTATAATAATTCTATGTTTAAAATAATTATACTTTTGAATTAGTTTTTAAATAATAATAATATGTTTCTAAATGTTTTTAAAATAAGGGCATTGTATTCTATATACTTCTTCTTCTTAGTTTTTAAATAATATTTATAGTTATACTTTTGAATTTATTTGATATTTATAACTAAATTTAAATAATAGTTGTAATTTGGAATTTTATGATTTTAGAGATTAATAATAGTTATTTTGGTTGGATCTTTAATTAATTACTTTAGGTTATAGCAAGTGTGTATTTATAATAACCGTACAATGAAATAGGCTTTTACATAGGCTAATAGGTCAGGCCAGGCTTATAAAAAGGTCAGGCCAGGCCTAAATTAAAGCTTATGATAGATAATAGGCTAGACTTAGGCTTTAAATTAAAAAAATAGGTCGGGCCTATTTACGAAAAGCCTGGCCTGGCCTGGCCTACTTCCACCCCTAATCTTCAACAACACCATTGTCTAGACCAGTTTCTTGCCAGGAAACTCTCCAAAGATCAGATGCTTCTGCCACACCAGACTAAAGCAGATTTTTAGGTCAACACCCAAGAAAAATAGATCTAAAAGCGTATACAGTACCCCTCCCATGATTCTGCACAAACCCTGACGAAGATTTGTTTCAACATCTTGTTGAACATCACCAATCTTGAACTTCAAATACAAGAATAATCAATTAAATGCTTGTGAATATCACAAATAGCAATTGATCTTAAATCTTTGTTCAATAACCTTGTTTCACTGTTGAAGCCATGCTCCAACAGATCACTCCATGAACACTTATCAAGTATTCACTCTTTGCAAGTATCTTCAAAGTGTTGAGATACCAAGGCTGCCACCCTTTACTCAAGTAACTAAGATTCTCTCTGAACGAACCCTATTTACCTCAACCCTTTTGAAATCTCCATTCATATTGGATTCGTCCTCAGGATTACGAAAGATGAATCCTTCCTTGCACTTTTGGATGGTGAAAATAAATCACCTCTACTTTCTTCAGAATTTATGTTTCACAGAAACACCCTCTAGTCAGAAGAGTAACTAGAAGACTCCAGATGCACGACTGAGATGCCTTTATGAGTGGACTTGAGAGAATTCTCAAGTATCTTTGACAACTTAGCCGATCAATAATTTATCAAATTCCTAGAGCAAGAACTTGATAAACCTAATCTCAACTCACCTTCTCTTCAACTGACTTCAAGATACACAATGGAACCAAGCTTCCAAGTACCAAGTCACCATGACAAACACCTACCAACAACTCTCTCCATTCCATCGCTCCCGACTTTGGAATGAAAAGATGCAGACATCTTCAAATATAAAAGCCAACAGTTAAGATCTTCCACCATCTTTCTTCAGTCACAACTCCAGAATCCCATAAATACCAGAGTTTTTCCATCAGAAACATATGCAGCGGAACCACCAAGGAACATCCTCAAAATGCCCTAATAAGATGTCAGAACATCTTATAAGACACCCCAATAAGAGAACTAGCCACTTCTCCTACAGTTGTTGAGCAGCTCCTCAAAAAACCTGAACAACCAACAGTAGTTGTTACCTTCGATCCATAACATCTATCTCATCCATTAATACCCTTGAGTATGTTTGAGTTAATGATCTGATCTCCAAAACTCCTCCTTGTTTAAAGTGCCAGAAAGTATCTCCCAAGATCTCATCCAGAAATAGACAGGATGCCTGCTCTGATACCAATTGAAATTTTGGCATAGCAGATAGCAGATGTCCTAACACATGTCAAGACATTGTTCTGCATAATTATTAAACAAGAAACAGAACTGCAAACTGATACCTAGAATATCAGTAACTGCAGAAAGACAGATGTTTTGACATCTGTTATAACATTGTTAATCAAAACTGAACAGTAAATTGCAGAATGATAAACAACACATAATATGATAACTCAGTCCGGTGCAAATCACCTACATCTGGGGGAATACCAAGCCAGGGGGAAGAATCCACTATCAGCAGTATAGTTTTATGTAAACAACCGCTGGTTTACAGTAAACACCCAGGTTTACCTATCACTACCCTATGAAGACTTTATCTAAGAACTTCATCCTAGATAAGAGAAACTCATATCACTCCCTAAATCACAACCTGTGATTATCTAACAGTTATAAACAACATAACTGTATCATCCTATTGAAAGACACCCCTTTCAATACAAAGTTCAGTAAAGCTACCTTGACTAACAAGTTAACTTGGATTTGCTTAAAAGCTTCATCCAAGAACAATACACGATTCATTACCTACGGGTTTCTGAATCTGTACAAGTACATATGTCTTCCACAATGTATCAAATCGATACAGAGAGAGACTTAAAAAAGAAACCTAAGACTCTCAAAACCTAAACCCTACTTTACAAAATAGGATTCCTAAGTCTATGTCGTTCTCTCTCTATTTTTTGCCTAGGTCTTGGTCTTCTTTTATAGCCTTCTGCTGCGTTGGGCTTCAAATCTTCTTTCCTTGATCCACTACCAATCTCGCCTTGAATCTTGGAACAGATTTAAAAACAAACCTGTTGTGATAGTCATGATGTCGAGTCTTCATGTTGGGACATTTCACTCGACATCTTTGGTCTGGGACAGAAACCTTCATGTTGGAACATCTTTCCCAACATCATGTTTTATGAAAATTTAGTCAAACCATTAGAGCTTCCAGTAAGGAACTTGGTTTGCTACTGTTGTTGTAATTGCTCATATTATAGTTTCAATTTGCTAGCTTCTATGACTTGTTATATTACTTAATCAAAATTTGGCTCAAAGGCACCCAAAACACTACACATAACTTGTATTTAGGCACGGTTTGGTGTGATGGAATGATACTTTCTATGTCTTAAAACAATGGTTCACCTCTTGCTAATTTGAACTTGGTACCAATTGTGAGACTTGGTAGAGCAATTTGAACCTTGTTTCTTGACTTTACATCACATATGAATCCCAATTAGAATGGTGTGCCCCTTTCATATTTGTGTTCCATGATAAAACACTTCTATCATTCCTTATTCCAATCTTAACCATGTAACACCCTTTATATTTCCCTTTGCACCTTTATAATTCATTACGTTTGTTAACTTTGGTATGGGATGACAAGATTTTTGTTCACACATCATGACATCAACTTGGTGGCTTTCATGATCAAATTAAAACAAGACCTGGCTTGAGCCAATTCTAATTATGGTTAGAAACCAACTTGGAATAAGATCAAGATAAAACTTGAAATAATCCTTCTAAACATGTTTTGCAAATGAGCTCCCACCACTTCTCCATGATTCAAAATAACCTATCTCAACATTTGAAACCATTCTTGAAGTGTACCTTGGTCTTGAATTGGTTGAAAGCAACTTTAGGAGTGACTTGAATGGTTTTAAGATCATTTGGCACCATGAATTGCCTTGGCACTTGAAGCACACAAATGTCTTATTCATAACATGCCATGAACCTTTTACAAACTTGGATCAAAACAAACATGACCTAAGGATGGGACATGAATAATCATTTATTGAACAAATTTATTACAAACCTAGCCAACATCTAGCTTGGTCAATCACATGACCTTAGGATCAATTGTTGAGTATGGCTCAACACATGGAGGCAAAGCTTGTAATCAAATTGGAATAAATTCGCAACCTCTAAATGCCAATGATCATGCCTTGAAATGGATTCTATCATATAACTTGGTTCATTAATCTTGTCATAGTTGCTTGACCATAAAAAAATGAGGGCATATTTCTCCTTGACACCAAAGCACCCTAACAAGAGCTTGTCAACATTACAAACACACACAAGCCCTTCATGACCTAAATCTTAGAGCATCATGGCCAAAGGCCAAATGATCATCTAAAGGAAGATCAAGAATCCACACAAAGCTAAGTACAAGAAGATAAACAAGGTATGACAAATTTGGGATATGACAAGTCATTGTTAACAGGCTGACTAAATCAGCTCATTTCATATCGGTTAAAATCAGTTATCCTTTGCACAATTTAGATGGGTTGTATATTGAGAAGATTGTTAGTTTGCATTGTATCCCCTCAAACATTTTGTAAGTTAGAGATCAGATGTTTACATCGAGGTTTTGAAAGAGTTTGCAAGAGGCGTTGAGTACTAAGCTGAAGTTGAGTTCTACTTATCATTTGTAGACAGATGTCAGACAGAGAGGACTATTCACTCTTTGGAGGACTTACTGAGAGCGTGTGTTTTGGAGCAGGGGCATAACTGGGATAGTTGCTTGTCGTTGGTTGACTTAACCTATAACAATAGTTTCCATTCTAGCATTGAAATGACACCATTTGAGGCGTTGTATGGTAGGTGGGGTATGACGCCTTAGTGTTGGTATGATAATGGTGAAAGTGTTGTGCTTGGACCTGAGAGAATTCAGCAGACGACTGATAAGATCAAGATGATCCAAGAGAAGATGAAAGCTTTTCATAGTCGTTAGAAGAGCTATCATGACAAGAGGATGTAAACACTTGAGTTACAAGAGGGAGATCATGTGTTCCTAGGAGTTACTCCGGTAACTGGTGTTGGTTGCACGTTAAAGTCTAAGAAACTTACGATGCGTTTCATTGGTCTGTTTCAGATTCTTCATAGAGTAGGAGATGTGGCCTACTAAGTGGCGTTGCCGCCATATCTTTCAAATCTCCGTGAGGTATTTCATGTGTCTCAGCTGAGGAAGTACATTTCGGATTTGTCTCATGTGATCCAGTTGGATGATGTTCAAATTAGAGAGAACTTGACAGTGGAGACTTTGCCTTTGAGAATTAAGCGTCGTGAAGTGAAAAGCTTGTGAGGCAAGAAGATTGCTCCAGTGAAAGTTGTTTAGGGAGGTCCTGCTGGTGGCAGTGTGACGTGGGAGCTCGAGAGTAGGATGAGAGAGTCTTATCCAGAGCTGTTTCAGTCAGGTAATTTTCGAGGGCAGAAATTCTTTTAAGTGGGGGAGAGTTGTAACACCCTGATTTAAATATTCGCCTATTTAATTAACTATTTAATTTAATTGATTGTTTTACTTAAGTAATTATTTTGTGAATATGTGACATGTTTTGTCGTTGACAGTATTTTTGATGTTTGGTGTCAATTATTTGGTTAGTGGGACTTAATTAATAATTTAATTGGAAATTGGTGAGAATGTGTAGAGTTAGGCCAATTTTGGGAATTGAGAGAGTTTAGTGGTGACTGGAGGAAAGCTGGACTTTGGTTGGGAAAAGTGTAATTTGGAGGAATTAAATGAAATAGTAAATGTTCTAAAGTTAGACAAAAATTAGGTTTTTAGAGTACTCTCTTTCAGCACGTGAAAAACAAAGGAATAGGCACTACTACGAAAACCCATTTAACAACGGTTGGGAATGACATATAATGACGCGGGCAAAGGCATTGTTATGTTAATTGTCGTTGTAAGTTCGCTGTTTCTACAACGGTCTGGAAACCGTTGTTGTATTCAGGAAAGCGCGCGTTATATTGCAACATTAGGTATTTCAACCGTTGTAATATATATTAACTATCACAACGGTTATGAGTCTCAACCGTTGTGGAATGTACCCTTAGTTTATTAAATAAAAATAAATATTGCTTGTTTTACCATACACCTGATTAAAGAAATACAACCATTAAAATTGGTAAAGAACTATATAATATAAAAATTAAACTGTTCTTGAAAACCAACTTAAACACACCACTGTTTTCCGAATTGCATCCATTTCATTCTGCACATTTTATGTTCCTTAACGTAAAATTTATGGTTCAATGGTCAGTTTCCTTCAATCCATCGATATCTTTTATTATAGTTTACCTCATCATCGCCACAAATCATCGCGATTTTATCATCATAACAATCATGATCTTAACAACCACGATGATTAGTGACGACGATGAGGTAAAGTAGAATTGTAGATATCGATGAATTGAAGCAAACAGACCATTGAACCATAAATTTTATGTTAAGGAACATACAATGTGCTGAATGAAATGGATGCAATTCGGAAAACATTGACATGATAAAGGTTGGTTTTCAAATACATCTTAATTTTCAGATTATAAGTTTCTATATCAATTTAACTGATTGCATTTTTAATAAAAGGATAGTGAAACAAACAATATACATAGTATATAATAAACTAAATTTCATATACAATATCAGAATGAATTCATATATATGTACCTTATCAGAATGAATTCGTATATATGTACCACCATCATCATCACCATGTGAACAAACCCTAAGAAGTGGGAAGCAATGAAGAAAATTAGTTAGTATTCAATTTAACTATATACAATATACATAGTATATAATAAACTAATGTTCTATATCAATTTAACTGATTGCATTTTCAATAAAAGGATAGTGAAACAAACAATATACATAGTATATAATAAACTAAATTTCATATACAATATCAGAATGAATTCATATATATGTACCTTATCAGAATGAATTCATATATATGTACCACCATCATCATCACCATGTGAAACAAACCCTAAGAAGTGGGAAGCAATGAAGAAAATTAGTTATTATTCAAAACAAAACAAGCAAAAGTTGAAACAAAACCCTAAGAAGTGGGATTGTACCATTACAATGAAGTTCACCTTGCTTGTGAAGCATTGTAGTCGAATCTGCACAAAATGAGAACAATCAACAAAAACAACATGAAGCAAACGAGATAATGGGAACTATCTAACAAAAAGATTGAAGTAGAAGAATACCTTATTTTCCATAAATAATATGTACATTACGCTTGCTACCGCCAGCATCATTGTAACACCCTTTTTCTACCCCACGAATAAACACATCAAAATACACAAAATATCAGAGTAATAATCACCTCAAAGGATGCACATTTCTCAATAAACTCAAAATAACACAATTGCCCTATACACCAAGGGACTTCCATCAAAATTAAATTAAAAGCCTTCACATGGCAGCGGAATTCAAAACTTCCAATTAAAACGGTTTTCAACAAACGTCATAATAATTCAATAAAACCACATCATCAAATAACACCAAAATAAAGAAACAACATAGTTCGACTCAAAGGACCCCAACCCAAGGTTACACTATCAGAGCAAGACCCTCTAAATCGACCAAAGCAAATAAACTTTAAGTCCTCAAAAACGTCCACGGCTAAACCTGATCACCTGCACGTTACCCACGTGGAGGCAACATTCAAACAGGCAGGGTGAGTAATCACAATTCAATATAAATCATATAAAAAAAAGACATCATAAGGCAACCGTTGTTTTCATCACATACTACAGCTTCTCACCATAAACATCATATAAAACATCACATAAAACATCACATCACCAATATCACTCATATGCAATTATGCAATGCCACCAAGGATGAAATGCAATGTCATAGAATGCATGTGGTACCAAATCGTCATAATAATGGACAATAGGCCATCAACCTTCCACAAGGGAGCACGTCACAAGATACTCCAATCCGCACAATGGGATTGAAGCCACCACTGGACCGAATTCCTAAATCGTCACTGGACCGAAGTCCTAACATCATCAATAGACCGATGTCTAAATGCTATGAATGCGTGATGCACAACGTCATAATCACCATCATCAACGAAAGTTATTAAGTACATCATCATTCATCAAATATCATGTTAATCCACATCGTCATTTAATCATCAAAACATCATGAATCGTCATCTCGTAATCGTCAATATACTCATGGTACTTCACATCATCATTTTGTCATCAAACATCACATACAAACATCTAATAAGCATCAATAACGTCACATCATCATATAATCATCAAAACATCATTTTCATCACATATAACACGTCAACACATATCAGAAATTCACCGCAACATCACAGCATCAATATAACACAAGACAGGTATTTTTCATGAATTTTAATTCAATAAAAAAAAATATTTTCAGTTCCGGGTCACGCTAAGCGCGCCCCACCCGCGCTAAGCGCGCTACTCACTGCCTCGAAGAGGCAAAATTTCTTCAGACCGCGCTAAGCGCGCTAGACCGCGCTAAGCGAGCTCTGCGATTTCTGCAGAAAAACCCTGCGATAACAACACTTCCCCATCTGCGATTCCACATTCCAAAACCCAGATTTTTCCTCACATCATCACAGATTATGTTATTATAACCTATAACTATCATATATACATCAATAACAACAATCATCACATAGTAAATCATCACAATTCATCATCCCTAACCTCATTTCGTAGGTTTTCCCACAAAACCCCAATTACCCACAACACCTAATCTTTATATCATAAATATTGTAAAGCGATACTCCCCATACCTTAGAGTTTTTCTTCTTTCGATCTTCTCTCGAAGTTTCGCCGAAAATCTTCTATGCCCTAGCCTCCCTCTCACTTGTTCTTCAGATCACCTTTTCCTCTTCCTCAAGAAAAATACGAATAATGAGTTCCTTTCACTATTCTCTCTTAAAATACCCCTAAATGTGCTCTTCCCATCTTCCCCCCACTAATTCTCCTCAAATGTCCACTTCGCCCTTAATTCCTCTAATATTATTTAAATTAAATAAAAATACATCATATTCCATAACATATGCTATTATTTAATTAAATAACCCAAAACTTCATAAAATCACCGACATCCACACAAATCACCGAAATTCACGAATATAATATTTAAATAAATTAATTAAATATTCTTACGAAATTTGGGGAGTTACAACTCTCCCCCACTTAAAGAATTTTTGCCCTCGAAAATTACCTTAAGGGAATAGAGTCGGATACGACTCCCTCATCTGATCTTCACGTTCCCAAGTCCAACTTTCACCAGCTGGTCCACCCCACAACACCTTCACCAAAGTTATGTTTTTACCCCGCAGTTGCTTCGTCTCTCGACCATCAACACGCACCGGCAATGCTTCCACAGTCAGATTATCCTTCACTTGTACATCATCCATCTGAATCACATGCGACGGATCCGGAATGTACTTCCTCAATTGAGACACATGGAACACGTCATGCAAATTCGCAAGTGACGTTGGTAAAGCAATTCGATAGGCTACCTCTCCTATCCTCTGCGATATCTGATATGGACCAACAAAACATGGAGTGAGCTTCCTAGACTTCAAAGCTCGGCCGACACCAGTCACAGGCGCACTCTCAGAAACACGTGATCTCCCTCTTGGAATTCAAGTGATTTCCTCCTCTTATCATGGTAACTCTTCTGACGACTCTGCGAAGCTTTCATTCTTTCTTGGATCTTCTTAATCTTCTCGATCATCTCTTGCACAATTTCAGGTTCGAGTATAACACTCTCGCCCGACTCATACCAACACAACGGAGTCCTACACCTTCTCCCATACAAAGCTTCATAAGGCGCCAGTCCAATACTAGCATGAAAACTATTATTATACGTGAACTCAATCAATGGCAAATGGCTATCCCACAATCCTCCATGATCCAACACACAAGTCCTCAGCAAATCTTCTAAAGATTGGATAGTCCTTTCTGTCTGACCGTCTGTCTGCGGATGGTAGGCAGAACTCATCCTCAATTTAGTACCCAAAGCATCTTGCAAACTCTTCCAAAATCTCGATGTAAACCTCGGATCTCTATCCGACACAATACTTGAAGGTACCCCATGTAACTTCACAATCTACTCAATGTACATCTCAGCTAACTTCTGCATGGAATGATTAATCTTCATCGGTAAGAAATGAGCCGACTTAGTTAATCTATCCATGATCACCCAAATTGAATCATATCCCTTAGTAGTCTTCGGCAATCCCACCACAAAATCCATGGAAATACTATCCCATTTCCATTCTGGAATCCTCAACGGCTGCATCATACCTAAAGGCTTCTGATGCTGAACTTTCGACTTCTGGCAAGTCAAACACGCATAAACAAACTCTGCAACATCCTTCTTCATACTTGGCCACCAAAACAACTTCTTCAGATCCTGGTACATCTTCGTAGCACCGGGATGAGTGCCCAACCTACTTCGATGTCCTTTTTCAAGAATGCCCTTCTTAATATCTGGGACATCTGGGACACACACCCTGTCTCTGAACATCATTACACCATTCTGGTCAATTTGGAAATCCCCTCCGTTACCTTGGTTGGTTAAAGTCAATTGGTCAACCAACTTTAAACCAGATTGTTGTCCTACTCTGATTTCTTCCAGAATACTACTAGTCAACTTCAACATTCCCAACTTCACACTGTCAGGAGTCGCTTCACACACCAAACTCAAATCTCTGAATTGCTCAATTAATTCCAACTCTTTCACCATAAGCATCGACATATGCAATGACTTTCTGCTCAATGCATCAGCCACTACATTTGCTTTGCCCGGATGATAACTCAAATAAAAATCGAAATCCTTCAACAGCTCTAACCACCTCCTCTGCCTCATATTCAATTCCTTCTGATCAAACAAGTACTTCAGACTCTTATGATCACTAAACACTTCAAATTTAGAGCCAAACAAATAATGTCTCCAAATCTTCAACACAAACACCACAGCAGCCAATTCCAAGTCATGGGTAGGATAATTCCTCTGATGAACTCACAATTGTCTCGAAGCATAGGCAACAACTTGTCCATTCTGCATCAATACTCCACCAAAGCCCATCTTCGACGCAGCACAATACACCACAAAAGATTCGCTCGGATTAGGCAAAATCAACACTGGAGCAGTAGTCAATCTCTTATTCAATTCCACAAAACTCTTTTCATAAGCTGCATCCCACACAAACGCTTGACCTTTCCGAGTCAACTGAGTCAAAGGTAATGCCAACTTAGAAAAGCCTTCAATAAACTTGCGGTAATAACCCGCTAATCCCAGAAAACTTTGTATCTCAGTAGCAGACTTCGGAGTCTCCCACTGTAACACGGCATCAATCTTAGAAGGATCAACAGCAACACCACCACTTGAAATCACATGGCCAAGGAAACTCACTTCCTTCAACCAGAATTCACACTTCAACAGTTTTGCATACAACTTCTTCTCTTTCAACACTTGCAACACAGTCCTCAAATGCTCAGCATGCTCTTCTTCGGATCTAGAATATATCAAGATATCATCGATAAACACCACAACAAACTTGTCCAAATACTCATGTAAAATCTGATTCATGTACTCCATGAACACACCAGGTGCATTAGATACACCAAACGGCATCATCGTGTATTCATAGTGTCCATATCTCGTTCTGAAAGCCGTCTTCGGAATATCATCAGGCTTAACTCGGATCTGATGATAACCCGACCTCAAATCTATCTTGTTAAACACACAGACACCTACTAGCTGATCCATCAAATCGTCGATTCTCGGTAGAGGATGCTTATTTTTGTTAGTCACTTTATTCAACTGTCGATAATCAATGCACAACCTCATACTTCCATCTTTCTTCTTCACTAACAACACCAGAGCACCCCACGGAGAAACACTTGGTCGAACAAACTTCTTCTCAAGCAATTCTTCCAGTTGTTTCCTCAATTCACTTAGCTCTGAGACTGACATCTGATAAGCAGCCATCGATACTGGACTCGTACCTGGTATTAAGTCCACTGCAAACTCTACCTCACGCTCTGGAGGAAAATCATTGATGTCATCTGGAAACACTTCTGGGAATTCACAGACAATCGGCAACTTCACACTCGCAGCTTCATAATCAATTTGCAATGATGCAAACATTGCAAACACCAACGCTTCGTCCTCCATCAGCTCGTCTACTTGCTTAGCAGACAAGAACATCAACTCCCCACTATCATCAAACTCGGGAAACTCTACAGTCTTGGTATAACAATTGATATGAACACGGTTAAACTTCAACCAGTTCATTCCAAAGATCACATCAATTTGGTGCAAGGGTAAGCACACCAAATCCATTACAAAGCTCTTCTCAAAAATCATCACAGGACATCTTAAACACACAAGGGTAGTAGTAACAGAACCATTAGCTGGAGTTTCTATTACCATATTACCATTCATATCAGATAACTTCAAACCCAATCTATTAGCATATTCAAGCGAGATAAAAGAATGAGTAGCACCAGTATCAATAATAGCAACCAACTCAATATTATTAATAAAACAAGTACCTCGAATCAGGTTGTCCTTCTTTGGCACTTCGGCACCACTCAAAGCAAACACCCTGCCACTGGTCTGGGCATTGGTCGCAGTCTTCTTCGGCTTCTGGCATTGAGTAGTGATATGACCTTTCTCACAACAATTGAAACAGGTCGGACCTTCATCATTGTAATCATTAGCTCGATGACCCTTCTTACCTCATCTATAGCACCTCATCACATTAATGGTGCACACATCAGCACGGTGACCTTGCTCTCCACACTTATGACACTTTCCAGAAGCGGGAGCTGCTCCCCCACTTGTCTTTTTCCCCTCTGAAGCCTTCTGCTTCCCTTTGTCAGCTGAAGTAGTATAAGGCTTACCCCTATACTGCCCTTTCTTCTCACTCAACTGCTTGTAGTGAGCAGATCGAGCTCGGCTATCCTCATCGTAGATTCTGCTCTTGTCAACTAACTCAGCATACATGTGGATCTGATGATACCCAATACCCTGCTTAATCTCTGGTCTCAACCCATTCTCAAACTTGAGACACTTAGACATCTCCGCATCAGCACGATTGTAGTACGGACAAAACTTCACCAACTTCTCAAACTTTTCGGCATACTCTGCCACAGTCATATCTCCTTGCTTCAGCTCAAGGAATTCCACTTCTCTCTTGCCACGAGCATCCTCTGGGAAATACTAGCCCATAAACTCTTACTTAAACACGGCCCAAGTTATCACAATACCAACATCTGTGAGTCTCTGACAGGTATTATCCCACCAGTCCTCAGCCTCTTCTTCCAGCATATGCATTCTGAATTGAACCTGTTGCTCATCAGAACACCCCATCACTCGAAAAATCTTCTCGATCGCCTTCAGCCACTTATGTGCACTTGCTGGATCATGCGTACCCAGAAAAGTCGGTGGATTGTTTCTCTGAAACTTACCCAAAACTCGAAACTCATCATGAGCTCCACCATTTAAATTCAGCTGCGCCACCACATTAGCAACCGATTCCAACGCATCGGCAATTACACGATCATTTCTTCCAGCCATCCTGTACACCACCAATAAGATTAGAAGAACTAAAACATCGACAGTGTACACACACTCGTCGACTGACAGGGACAGACATCAAGTAAAAACCTGGTCGGACGGACCGACCTGCTCTGATACCACTAATGTAACACCCTTTTTCTACCCCACGAATAAACACGTCAAAATACACAAAATATCAGAGTAATAATCACCTCAAAGGGTGCACATTTCTCAATAAACTCAAAATAACACAATTTCCCTATACACCAAGGGACTTCCATCAAAATTAAATTAAAAGCCTTCACATGGCAGCGGAATTTAAAACTTCCAATTAAAACGGTTTTCAACAAACGTCATAATAATTCAATAAAACCACATCATCAAATAAAACCAAAATAAAAAAACAACATAGTTCGACTCAAAGGACCCCAACCCGATGTTACACTATCAGAGCAAGACCCTCTAAATCGACCAAAGCAAATAAACTTCAAGTCCTCGAAAACGTCCACGGCTAAACCTGATCACCTGCATGTTACCCACATGGAGGCAACATTCAAACAGGCAGGGTGAGTAATCACAATTCAATATAAATCATATAAAGAAAACACATCAAAAGGCAACAGTTATTTTCATCACATACTACAGCTTCTCACCCTAAACATCATATAAAACATCACATAAAACATCACATCACCAATATCACTCATATGCAATTATGCAATGCCACCAAGGATGAAATGCAACGTCATAGAATGCATGTGGTACCAAATCGTCATAATAATGGACAATAGGCCATCAACCTTCCACAAGGGAGCACGTCACAAGATACTCCAATCCGCACAATGGGATTGAAGCCACCACTGGACCGAATTCCTAAATCGTCACTGGACCGAAGTCCTAACATCATCAATAGACCGATGTCTAAATGCTATGAATGCATGATGCACAACGTCATAATCACCATCATCAACGAAAGTTATTAAGTGCATCATCATTCATCAAATATCATGTTAATCCACATCGTCATTTAATCATCAAAACATCATGAATCGTCATCTCGTAATCGTCAATATACTCATGGTACTTCACATTATCATTTTGTCATCAAACATCACATACAAACATCTAATAAGCATCAATAACGTCACATCATCATATAAGCATCAAAACATCATTTTCATCACATATAACACGTCAACACATATCAGAAATTCACCGCAACATCACAACATCAATATAACACAAGACAGGTATTTTTCATGAATTTTAATTCAATAAAAAAATAACATTTTCAGTTCCAGGTCGCGCTAAGTGCGCCCCACCCGCGCTAAGCGCGCTACTCACTGCCTCGAAGAGGCGAAATTTCTTCAGACCGCGCTAAGCGCGCTAGACCGCGCTAAGCGGGCTCTGCGATTTCTGCAAAAAAACCCTGCGATAACAACACTTCCCCATCTGCGATTCCACACTCCAAAACACACATTTTTCCTCACATCATCACAAATTATGTTATTATAACCTATAACTATCATATATACATCAATAACAACAATCATCACATAATAAATCATCACAATTCATCATCCCTAACCTCAATTCGTAGGTTTTCCCACAAAACCCCAATTACCCGCAACACCTAATCTTTATATCACAAATATTGTAAAGTGATACTCCCCATACCTTAGAGTTTTGCTTCTTTCGATCTTCTCTCGAAGTTTCGCCGGAAATCTTCTATGCCCTAGCCTCCCTCTCACTTGTTCTTCAGATCACCTTTTCCTCTTCCTCAAGAAAAATACGAATAATGAGTTCCTTTCACTATTCTCTCTTAAAATACCCCTAAATGTGCTCTTCCCATCTTACCCCCACTAATTCTCCTCAAATGTCCACTTTGCCCTTAATTCCTCTAATATTATTTAATTTAAATAATAATACATCATATTCCATAACATATGCTATTATTTAATTAAATAACCCAAAACTTCATAAAATCACCGACATCCACACAAATCACTGAAATTCACGAATATAATATTTAAATAAATTAATTAAATAGTCTTACGAAATTTGGGGCGTTACAATCATCACCATGTTCATCTAGTTTTAGACTCTGCAAGAAGAAATACAAGGAGGAAGAAGCTTAAATCAAAAGCTTCATACTTCTTGTATTTTTTTTCGCGGATTCTAAAAAAAGATGAAGTTTGCTGCCAAAAATATAGAGATAAAATGGGTGCTAGGGTTTTGATGTGAAGGAAACAGCGCTACTGTCAATAAGGGAAAGTTAATTCCCTTATATAGGTAAATATTTCACAACGATTTTCTAAAATAACCGTAATGATAAGTATATATATTATTTTAATAATATCACAACGGTTAGTTATATTAACCGTAGCGATACCCCTTATATTTGGTACAAGGTTCGACTTCAGGCAACAACATTTTTCTATGATTACGTAAAATAGAAAAATGTTGTTGACTAGAGTCGAACCTTGTACCAAGTATAAGGGGTATCGCTATGGTTATTATTACTAACCGTTGTAATATTATAACTGTTGCTCTTCCCGGAATAGAGAACACTCTGGCCAAGTATAATAATGATTTAAAATTTTCTCCGTTTTTCAAAAAATATCGTTCCAGAATATTAACCATTTACAAGTTATCATCATTGCTAGCATTAAACTATCAGCCTTTTCATCTTCAACCGCATCTATAAATAGACAATTTTACATTTTGTCATAATATATTCTTCGTAACAATGAGTTCTACAAATGAGAATGCTAGAAACACCACCAATGAAGGCACAAATGAACAACGTCAGCCGCCAAATGAGGAGGTCCAACCAGCGGCCAACGTCAGGGATGCGTTAAGGGTAAGGAAGGAGGAGAAGAAGAAGAAGAAGAAGAAGAAGCTGAAGAAGAAAAAGAAAAGGACGAAAAAGAGGACTGTTTATTATGATTCCAATGAGGGAAGTGAGGAGAGAGTCCTGGATTATGAAGATGCATTTGTAGCTACGGGATCTGACATTAATAAATATATGTAATATATGATTATCAATGTACTCTTCTTATCTGGAATCTTAATAAAGTTTTCTTTTATATATACTCATCTCTTTCATTTTTATTTTTAAAGAAGTTATGATCAAACTATTTCAACCTATTCTCTTGCACTTAAAAATAGAAAAACAAAGATGAATTTTGAGTTTTGAGGTTAAATCCCCGTAACACTAACAAAAGAAATAAAATATATGTTTAAAATCGAAAAATATGGAAAAAAAATGTAGTTACTGGGAATCGAAGCTTGTTACACATCATGTATTACAACAGTTTTTTAATACAAGCGTGTTTAAATGTAAAAATATGGAAAAAAATGTAGCTGTTGGGAATCTAAGCTTGTTACACACCATGTATTACAACGGTTTTTTAATACGACCGTCGTTAAATATGGCGTTATAAATTAGCTGCAAAATTTTTAACCTATTACAACGGTGAGATATAAATCCGTTGTAAGCCTGGTGTTGTTGTTTTAGCGTTTTGTAGTAGTGAGGAGAAAAGAAGTTTGGGAAGGGAGTGCTAGGGCTTGAGAGAAAAGATTAATTGAAGTTGTTTTGCTGAATTTTTTTGGAATTACAATGTAAGGGGGTATTCTTCTTCTATGGGTGCTTGATTCATGAAAGGGTAGAGAGGTTTCCCTTAACCTCTAATAGGAATTTCTCTCTTTTGTTGATTTGTGATTGTATGATGAACAATTGATTGAAATTCAATTTCTATGCCATTATGTGCTTGTAATTTCGTGTACTGTTGTGTTAAATGTGTCACATGCTATTGGTTCATAAACATGAATTTGGATGTGAAATTGGGGTTTTCAAAATATGAATAAGTTCTGGTTTCTGTGATTAAATCAAGAGAATAACATGTTAAATTAATAGGAATTAGCATGTTTTTGTGTGGGAATCGCGTGGGTATTATTTCTGGATTATATAGAGGTGTTTGGATGGGTTTTCACAAGTTCTCCCATAGCAGAATAAAATTTTGCTTCTGTTAGTAGGGTGACGAGCGTTACTCATATAACGTCCTGGGCGTCATACGCTATGAAGCCCTGACACGCGTTAGGCATATAAAGGGGATACTGTCATGGCCTCCAAGCGAGCGTGTCTTGCCAAATCATCACTAGTGTGACGTGTTGGGTGTTGGGGAGGATGACGGGCGTCGTCCTGGTGATGAGTTACCCAACATCGAGTCAGAATGCGAGTTCTGACCTGCTGAGTTGGATTATGAGGGTGGCTTCACCATGCGATGGGAGATTGGTTGTTGTTTGGTGTTTTATGATGAGTACGAGTTAATTAATTAAACTTATGTAATTAATTGTTTAATATTATGCATATGTGTGAGTTATGTGTAATCGTGCATATGTGCGATAAAAGTAAAAGTATGATGTGATGCTGATTTTGTTGATGAGACGTGTGATTTGAGATATGAGTTATTCTTGATGTAGTGAAAATATATTTTATTTACAGCCAGAGAGTGGTTGTATTGCATTTGTTGTTGTTGAGTGATTAAGTATAGTCAGAATGAGGTTGTACTGCATTTTGTATGACATTCATCATATGTGTCATTGTTGTGAAAAAGGCATGTTCGCTAGTTCAAAGTGGGGACTAGTGATTTGACCCAAGTCTTGAGTTGGGACTTGGAGCTCAAAGTGGGGTATCGAGTTTCATAGATATTAGGACCTGATTCGTATGAAGAACCAAATGTTGAGTCGATACCATATTCATATAGAGTTGAGTCATGAGTCCGGTTCAGAGTGGGGACCGTAACAAGCATAAGTCGAGTCATTGTTGTATTATATTGCATGATTGTGATTGGATGACTGTTATGTGGTGAGATGAGAATACATGATGTGGTGCGTTTTATGATATGTGGATAATTGTGTAGATATGTGAATCTATCCTGAATGTTTATACACCGTTTATCATTTGAATGTATTTTCACCCCTTTTGTGTTGTTGCTTTGTGCTCCTCTGGAGTAAAAATAATCAGCTACTTGAGTAGGAGCTTGAGTTTGAGGACGATGTTGTGCTTCTTTAGTTACTTTTCGTTCAGGTATTTAGTTGGAGTCACTTTGATACGTAACACGAGGGGAACAAGTTGTTCTATATTTATTTATGTTGTGTATCTTTCTGTTTTGATTTTATTTTGCGAAGAACCACCTTTTCAAACTAATAATTCTGTTGAGGCTTTTACGCCAAGTGTTTTTTGTAATTCTGCTGCTTATGAAACGAATTATTTTATTATTATGTGGTTCAATTTGGTTTAATGGTTCTGAGTAATATCCTGCTTGGTGAATGTTTGTGATTTATTTAATTAAAATGTCGAGTCGAGAAGTAGAGTGTTACAAGAAGAACCCAATATCCTTGTTTACCTCAACAAGAGAGGTCTTGACCTTGGTCACTGTTGTCCGTGCAATGGATAAAACTTTGTCCTTCTTCTTTATTTCATATACAAGTGAGCTAACCTTATTAGCCAGCGTGCCAAGATACCAAATTTTTTTGCATCGACCGATATCTCTGAAAGCAAGACATATAGGTATTGTTCTTGCTCGATTGTGAGAGCATTAATGTGTTTTTGAAGCACTTATTTTTCTTTTCGAAGATTGTTGCTCCAAAAGACTTCTCCCATTGGCAGTTCCAAAGGCCAAGATGGATGGCGCCCATCAGATATGATATACCAAATCTGCTAACTCATTTATGCGAGCAACTTCAACCTTGCTAAAAAAATGTATAATCCTATTCGTAGATAGAAGTTCAAAAATCCCCAACCGTTCGTAAACATGGATGGGCAAGGAGAAAATAGGATAATGCAATTAGTATTAATGCAGAGCCTCCCATAAATATGCCTAAAATTTTCTTAAGCCTTAGAGGTCGGCTAACAGCTGACCCCTCATCATTAAGCGCCTAAAGCTCAAGGATAATAACCAGACTACCCCCAGCTACATGCGGGGACATGTACATAGAATCTTCCCCTACGACCTATTCAGGAGAAAGACCCATCGTCAGAGCCTTTCTAGTGACTAGGACATCAGTAACACCTTCTAGTAGGGGGCAACTTGATGAGTACTCTTAATTTGTTGCATATTTGTAACATTTAATTTGATTTGTATGCCAATAGTAGACAAGTTAGAAAGTAAACCACAACGTTCAATAAAAAGGGTATTTCCTGTGTCACTCACAAAAAATAATCTGCCTAACCTCTTATGAACTGGTGTCCACTAGAAAACACGTCTCTATATACTGCTTCTTCTATTTGTTGGATGCTGCATCAGAAGGGGTAACGCCGTCAAGAAAACCCAAACCCTCAAAAAGGATATTAATTTCCTCTTCATATAAATCTTCTATTGAGAAAAATCATCCATATTATAGATGTAAGTCCTAGAGTCCACCAAGAAATGGATTTGATGCCAGAACTTGGATAATTCTATTATACACGGGTTATCATGAGTCATCCAAGTGAAAGGAATAGCCAAGTAGTACTAGTCCTTAAAATGCTTCACAATCTCCTTGTAAACATTTAACATCTTGGTACACTCCTTGAGTGATGTCAAGCCTTGGCCCCGCATTGAACTAGCAGTGTTGCATTAGGCTTTTAAGAGATGGAAGAAAAGTGTCACAGCCGACACCTTTTTCTTGTACTCACACCAATATTGAAACACTTTGACGTAAGTACAACTCACCGAATGCAATTGCGAATGAGCAATTAATAAATGATTAAGAATGTAGACCTTAGAGTCATTGAAAGGAAGGTGGAAACCTATCAAATAAAATAGGAATTCATGAAGAGGAATCACAAATCTATCATATTTGTTGTATATCATGTTATCTTCCTCAGGGGGAAACAACCCCCTGTCGTACCTCGAAAAATGAGAACGACCTCGCGAAGCGCAGTCGCACGCTCACGGGATGGACTTAACAGAGTTGCCACCAATATTTATTTATTCCCATAGAGGGAAAGGGAAAATATCGAATAAAACCCCTAAAAGAAAGACAATGATATGGTCATCGCAACCAATATTTGAGTTCGGGAGTCGGTTACGCAATGGGAAGGTATTAGCATCCCCTCATGTCCGTTGTACTCAATCGGAACCGTTAAGTTAATTGTGCGTGTTAATGTTTGTTTAAAAGTTAGGCTTCTCGGTTTATTAAAAGGGGAAAGAAAAGAGAAAGGGGACCTAAAGGTTTTTATTACTAGTGGGCTCGACAAGACTTCGCAATCTCGTGCCTACGTATCCTCATAGTGCAATGAGGAAATCAGAGCATTCGTAGTTCAGGGACTACGGTGAAAATAGAAAAAGGTTGCTCGCCAAGGATTAGGGCCCTTAAAAAAGTTTGTTTGTTGGTCGATTTTAGCAAAAGATATTTAGTATTCTCAAGATTAGGACCCTTGTGCCTACGTATTCTCAGGGGGAAACAAACCCCTGTCGTACCTCAAAAAATGAGAACGACCTCGCGAAGCGCAATCGCACGCTCGTGAGATCGACTTAACAGAGTCGCCACCGATCTTTATTTATTCCCATAGAGGGAAAGGGAAAATATTGAATAAAATCCCTAAAAGAGAGACAATGATATGGTCATCGCAACCAATATTTCAGTTCAGGAGTCGGTTATGCAAGGGGAAGATATTAACACCTCCTAACGTCTGTTGTACTCAACGAGAACCATTAGGTTAATTATGTGTGTTAATGTTTGTTTAAAAGTTATGCTTCTCGAAAAGACTTCGCAATCTCGTGACTACGTATCCTCATAGTGCAATGAGGAAATCAGAGCATTTGTAGTACGGGGACTACGATGAAAAAAGAAAAGGTTGCTCGCCAAGGATTATGGCCATTGGGCCTACGTATTCTCGTTGTTAAATGAGAAATCAGAGCGTCCGTAGTTCTGGGTAAAAAAGTTTGTTTGTTGGTCGATTTTAGCGAAAGTTATTTAGTCGCATTCAACAAAAAACATTGTTTTACCCAAAACAGGTGAGGAGCGGACGTTTGCATCACAACATAATGGATTTACAAACCAACATTCCCGAGAAACGCCTCTTATCTCAACTCAAGTAGTTTATGGACGAAGCAATGTTTTGCATCGTCTCAAGACACAATATCTCACGTTTATGAAAAAAAGGTTTGAAAGATCGCATGGTGGCAAAAAAAAAAGATTTAATGTGTTAAAGTGTTTTGAATTGATGAGAGAGCTCGGACAGTCGAGAACTACATCTCATGTCCTCCTTCTTGGGAGATGTTGACTACACCCCGCTTCTTTTTCATTTTATTAATGAAAAGTGTTTAAATATTTGTTTAGGTATTTTGAGGTTTTGATTGGAAATGTTAGAAGTTAACGTGAGATTGAAAAGTTAGTAAGATGTGGAGCACAATTATCTACATGTGTGAGAGTATGAGCATGGATATAGATTACCTATCTAAATGACTAAACCAAATGAAATCAACTAATCAAATATTCTTCCTATCAAATTAAAAAAACAAATAATTAATCTAAACCACTAATCAATTAAATAAACAAATTGATTAAATCAAATACCAAACAAAATAAAAATAATAAAATTAAAGGACTAAAAAAATAAACAACCATAAGAGAGAGGTAACACATGAGTATGGGGTGTGAACATAAAAGATAAATTGGGCCCAAAGGAAATAAGCCCATCTTTTAAAACCTTAATTCTAAAATAATAATAGATAATAATAAAACAAAAAGAAATGAAATTAGCAAGAGAGAGTGGGGGGATCGACTTCCATGCTGGGAGAAGAGGGAAAACAAAATTTGAAAACCTCCGAGCATATTTCGACACGTGTCAAGGAAAAAATAAGTAAATAAATAAAGGTGAATTTTTATCTACTCACTTCAAAAAGTTAGGTAGACTTATCCATAGAGTAAATTAGACTACATTGCATTGGAAATCTACAAAATTTAAATTATTAAATAAATAATTAAGTATAATAAAATGATATGGCATTACTGGATTGGTTGAAGGTACACTATCCAACTTTTTGTGATGGGTAATGAAGTTGTTCCCATAAATAAAACATGATAAAGGGACACTACACGTTTCCTTAAAAAAGAAAATAAACATCAGTAAACTCTCCTTTCTCCTCGAGCTAAAAACTAGGTGAATCAAAACTACTACAACATTCCAAGCTGAAAATCAACCAATCATAACAACAAAACACATTCAGAATGGAAAAGGAAGAGAACTGAAAATAAGACAGGTAAGAAGTTATACCCACTACGTGAAGTCTGATGGTTGCGTTCTTTGGCGCAGTATCGTTGCAAGCTCAGAATAATTTGTTGTTGGCGGTGTTCACAGTGGCAGAAAGTAGTTTAGAAAAGCTTTGAATTGTGTTTGGAGGTTATTTGAAGATGGTGTTGTTGTGGTGTTCAAAGCTTTGAATATGGCGATGTACGAAAGTTGTGTTGTGTGAGAAGAACATTGATGGATGTGGTAAGAAGCGGTATTGTAGCGGCGATTTAGAGTGACTCAGTTAAAGGGAAGTTGTAGGTACGTGATTGTTATTACAAATCTAAACGGTTTTTTGTTGGTGTTTGAAAAGCGAAGCCCGGCTTCATCCTTCGTCCTATGCACAATGTACCATTCATATGCATAGCCAAACAACAACAACAAAAAACAGCACTACATTTTGTAATGGTTCCAAGAAGAAGTTCTCTCATATTATGTTGAGAACAATATGAATTGTAAGAGCATCACGACTTTGTTCCTATTTTTTGCAGCGATTTTATGTTGTTGTTGTTCTGAGATAAGAATAGAACATGTATCATGAGGTGGAGATAAGGAGAGGAGGTTCGAAAAAATGAATAAAGATGTGGTGGATTGGTGATGTTGAAGGTGGATGGCGGATCTATTGGAAACTCAAAAGAAAAATGGTTTTGTTGTTGTGGAGGTATGGCATGTGGAAGCTTGGAAGAGGAAAGTTAATGTGTTAAAGCAGAGATGACAATGGTGGTGTGTGAATGGTGAAAATGTGATACACGATGGTTTAATGGTTGGTGAGATAGTTGTGAAAGGAGAGATCAAGTGAAAGATGATAGAAATCTGGCGGATGATGATGCATTTTCGATTGTTGGTGGTTACTGTAAGTTAGTTCGCCGGCGGTTTTTGTAATGGTAGTAGTCTGTGTTGAATAAACATTAAATGTTATGCTAAGTGTGTTTTAATTTAGAAGTTTGAAAAGTAAAGAGGTTAGTGGTAGGGCCAAGATGTTAGTAGCCTATTAATAGATTTTATTGCACTCTTTAGAATTCCTGGAATAGTAGAAAACTTGAGCATATATAAAGAGCCAAGATTGTATCTTTTCAAATATACAGAACAACTCAATATATATATACAAAAGTACTGCTTCTGTCATCAAATTAGCATCAGAGCTAATGGCGGATACGATGAGTCAAATGCCATTGTCGCGTTTAACAAAGGCGAATTACGAGAACTGGAGTATCCAAATGAAAGCTCTTCTTGGATCTCTAGATGCGTGGGAGGTGACCAGGGATGGTTTTGCAGAACCAGCAGACACCACGGAGTATACGGCGGCTCAACAAAAGGCGTTGATAGAGACGCGTTCGAAGGATAAGACGACATTGTATATGCTGTTCCGAGCAGTTGACGAATCAGGCTTTGAGAAAATTGTTGGTTCGACTACGTCGAAGGAAGCTTGGGACACGTTAGAAAAATTGTTCAGAGGAGCAGATCGAGTGAAGCAAGTTTGACTTCAAACTCTTCGTGGAGAATTTGAGAGGATGCAGATAAAGGAGTCAGAAACTGTATCTAACTACATCACACGTGTACAAACGGTGGTGAACCAACTCACTAGAAATGGTGAAGCAGTGACTGATGTACGAGTTGTTGAGAAGATTCTAAGATCTTTAACAGATAAATTTGAGAATATTATGTGTGCAATAGAAGAGTCGAAGGACCTTTCGACGCTCTCAGTCGAAGAGCTCACTGGTTCTCTCGAGGCACACGAACAACGAAAGATGAAAAAGAAGGAGGAAGCAGTCGAAGAAGCAAATCAAATGAAGGAGTCTGTCAAAGACGAAAAGGTACTCTATTCTCAAAACTTTCGAGGAAGAGGACGTGGCCATGGAGGTCATGACAGTGGTCGAGGTGGTCGAGGCAGCAACTTCGATAGAGGACAGTCGAGCCAGCAAAATTGGCGTGGCAGAGGACGTGGTCAAAGAGGTGGTCGGTCGAACTATTCCAACGTCAAATGTTACAAATGTAACAAGCTTGGTCATTTTGCGAAGGATTGCAACTCCTTTAAATGTTATAATTGTGGTAAAGTGGGACACCTTGCAAAAGATTGTCGAATCGAAAAGAAAGTAGAAGAAACAACTAATCTAGTTTTGGAAGTCAAAGCAAATGATGGTTTTTTGTTGATGACTCAAAAGGAAGAAGATGCGAAAAATGACACTATGTGGTATCTCGACTCTGGAGCAAGTAATCATATGTGTGGTTACAAACACTTGTTTAAAGAAATGCAAAAGATTGAAGATGGTCATGTATCTTTCAGAGATGCATCGAAAGTGAAGGTCGAAGGCAAAGGCACAATCTGCTACTTACAGAAGGATGACTTGACTGGGTCAATCCAAGATGTTTATTATGTGCCAGATCTCAAGACAAACATTTTGAGTTTGGGACAACTCACAAAAAAAGGTTATTCGATATTCATGAAAGATCGAATATTACACTTGAAGGACAAGTTAGGGCATCTGATTGCTCAAGTCGAAAAGGGGAGAAATCGAATGTACAAGCTGAACTTGAGGAGTGTACGAGGAAAATGTTTGCAAGTCAATGTTGAAGATAAAGCGTTGCTATGGCATCTACGCTTTGGTCATTTACATCATGCTATTCTGAGAAGGTTAGCGAAGAAGAACATGGTACATGGGCTACCAGACATGGATTATGAACAAAAGTTTTGTGAAGAATGTGTACTTAGCAAACAAACAAGAACCTCATTCCAAAAGAAGGCAGAATATCAAGCTAAACAGATTCTCGAATTAATCCATACTGACATTTGTGGTCCAATTACCCCAGAATCTTTTAGTGGTAAAAGGTACTTCATTTCCTTCATCGACGATTTCTCACGAAAAACCTGGGTTTATTTCTTGAGAGAAAAATCTGAAGCATTCGAGGTGTTCAAAAAGTTCAAAGTAATGGTGGAGAAGGCAACTGACAGACACATCAAAGCAGTTCGATCTGACAGAGGTGGGGAGTATACTTCGACAGCTTTTATGAAGTATTGTGAAGAGCATGGCATAAGGAGATTTCTAACTGCACCATATTCACCTCAACAAAATGGTGTGGCTGAAAGGAAGAATCAAACAGTTCTCGACATGGTTCGATCAATGCTTAAAAGCAAGAACATGTAGAAGGAATTCTGGGCAGAAGTTGTACAATGTGCCATTTATGTTCAGAATCGATGTCCATATTCAAAGTTAGAAGATCAAACACCACAAGAAGTATGGAGCGGACAGAAGCCAACAGTTTCTCATCTCAAAGTATTTGGTAGTGTGGCTTATGCACACATACCAGATCAACGAAGAATGAAGCTTGAAGACAAAAGTCAGAAGTACATATTCATTGGCTATGATGAGAAGACGAAAGGGTACAGGTTATTCGATCCCATAAGCAAGAAGGTGATAGTGAGTAGGGATGTTCGAATAAACGAAGCGAGCAAGTGGGACTGGAACAATTCGACATAAGTTATCGTCAAAGTTGGAGAATCACCAGTCGCTGTACCAACAAACATTTCGACAGATCTTGAAGATTCTGACAATGAAGATGAACCGCGACAACCCAGAATGCAAAGTCTACAAGATTTGTATGATTCGACAAGTGAGGTACATCTTGTATGTCTTTTGGCAGATGCTGAAAACATTAGTTTTGAAGAGGCGTTGCGAGATAAGAAGTGGAAAACTGCCATGAACGAAGAGATTAAGGCGATTAATCACAACAACACTTGGGAGCTAGTCGAAATGCCAAAAGGAAGTCAACCCATTGGTGTGAAGTGGGTATTCAAGAAAAAGATGAATGTTGAAGGCAAAGTGGAACGGTATAAAGCGCGACTTGTTGCAAAGGGATATAAGCAGAAGGTAGGAATCGACTATGATGAAATTTTTGCTCCCGTTGCAAGAATGGAGACAATTCGACTACTCATTTCACAAGCTGCTCAATTCAAATGGCCAATATTTCAAATGGATGTCAAATCAGCATTTTTGAATGGTGTACTCGAAGAAGAAGTCTATGTCGAACAGCCACCATGGTATATGAAAGCTGGAGAAGAGAAGAATGTGCTGAAATTGAAGAAAGCACTTTATGGGCTGAACCAAGCACCACGGGCATGGAATACACGTATCGACACATATTTTAAGGAGAATGGGTTCAAGCAATGTCCTTATGAGCATGCCCTTTATGTAAAGAAGAATGGAGGTAATATGTTACTTGTTGCTCTTTATGTTGATGATCTCATCTTTATGGGTAGTAATGATCAGATGATAGAAGAGTTCAAGGGCACAATGACACGAGAATTTGAGATGACAGACTTAGGTCTGATGAGATTTTTTCTTGGTCTGGAGGTTCGACAAGAAGAAACGGGAATTTTTATTTCACAAGAAAAATATGCAAAAGAAGTCTTGAAGAAATATAAGATGGAAAGCTGTAATCCAATTTCAACGCCAATGGAACCAGGTGCCAAGCTGTCGAAATTTGATGGGGGAGATCGTGTCGAAACAAGTAAGTTTTGAAGCTTGGTAGGAAGTCTTCGCTATCTCACATGTACGAGGCTGGACATTTCGTTAAGTGTTGTCATTGTCACTCGATTCATGGAGGAGCCAGTACATTCACATTGGAAGGCATTGAAAAGAATCCTTCGATATATCCAAGGAACTGTGTCACTTGGAATGTTTTATTCAAGAAGAGAAGATTATAAGTTGGTTGGTTACTCCGACAGTGATTGGTGCGGAGATGTAGACGATCGAAAAAGCACATCAGGATATGTGTTCTTTATGGGAAATACTGCTTTTACCTGGCTCTCCAAGAAGCAACCAATAGTAACACTTTCGACATGTGAAGCTGAATATGTGACAGCACCTTGGTGCGTTTGTCATGCAATATGGCTGAGAAGATTGTTGGGCAAAATGGAGTTAAAACAGGAAGGTGCAACCGTGATACACGTGGACAACACATCAGCAATTGAGCTAGCAAGGAATCCAGTGAATCATGAAAGAAGCAAACACATTGATGTTCGATTTCATTTCATTCAAGAACATGTGAAGGAAGGAAGTGTCGAATTGAAGCATGTGGCAAGCAAATACCAAGCAACAGATATCCTTACAAAATCGTTGTCGAAAGAACTTTTCTACAGAGGCAAGAAGATGATAGGCTTGATGGATGGGAGAAACATTTAAATTTACAGGGGAGTTTTGTTGAATAAACATTAAATGTTATGCTAAGTGTGTTTTAATTTAGAAGTTTGAAAAGTCAAGAGGTTAGTGGTAGGGCCAAGATGTTAGTGGCCTATTAATAGATTTTATTGCACTCTTTAGAATTCCTGGAATAGTAGAAAACTTGAGCCTATATAAAGAGCCAAGATTGTATCTTTTCAAATGTACAGAACAACTCAATATATATACAAAAGTACTGCTTCTGTCATCAGTCTGAGCTTATGTTTCAATGTGAGAGTGATATGTGAGCAGTGGCGTTGGAGTATTGTTTGTGACTTTCTCAAGGTTGTTGATGGAGAAAATGATGGAAGAGAAATCAAGGTGAGTTAACATAAAGAAAATATAGAGATGGAAATCATGTGTTATTTCTTGCTTTGTTACCACTGAGACCAAACATAATTCCAAATCCTTTTTTCAAAATATTTTTGAGAGATCAACATGGATCTCTACAGTATGCTGGACTCAAACTTTTTTGATTTGTGACCTTCCGTGTGTGAGGATTTTGAGGTCAAGAGAAAGAGTGGTTTTTGGTCAATATGTAAACGTGGGTTGTGTTAGAGGAAATGGAAAGTTGCAAGTCAGGAGGTTTTTTGTGAATGAAACCTTTTACATTTTCTCTCTTCAAATGAGATCCCCCCAGGATGCATGAGATGTAATATAATACAAGTTTTACAAAATGAAAAAAAATAGTAAAGCCTTTTCAAAACTTAATAACTAAGTGTTACTAAAAGAGGGTAAAAAAACAAAATTTTATATTATTTAAAAAAAAGTGATAAATAAATTAAAAATTAAATTAACTATTTAAATAAACTTAAATAAAAATATGATTAAATTAAAATGATTAATAATTAAAAATTAAAAAGAAACCGGTTAAAAACGAATAATCAGACTGGTATCGAAGTGATCGAAAAAATAAAATGAATGCAACAAAATGATCAGCGCGAAATAAACGACTCGGAAAAATACAATGTTTTGTCAGATTTTGAAATAAATTTAGACCGGTTAAAAGGCTCAGATTGATCCAAATGCGATCAAAAAAGTTATTGAAAATTAAAACAAGCACGCCGGGTTAAACTACACGAAATGTAGATTAATATAAATGGCGTCTGCAAGCTCGATTTTGAAAATTTTCGTCCACTGATTTTACAGACAGTTGAGATTTAGTTTGACCAGTCTGTTTGTGAATTCGACAAATTTATTTTGGCTAACAATTTGGGCATTGTGCAAGTTGAAATGCGTGTCATGCTATGCAGATGATGCAGGTGTTATGATAACCGTATTGATTCAAATATTCAGGGTCAAAATTGGGGTATGACACCCCCAATATGAAAAATATCTCACCTCGACAAAGGCATGGTCTAAGACGTTCTCACCCACAAAAGTGAAGGTAGTATGCAACATCTATTGATCCACCCACACTGTTGAGTTGTCTTCGGCTGCATTCCGCATTCTGGGTTGAAAATTCTCAATTATAAAGGGTTGCGCTAACACATAAAAATAAATAAATACAAATATCTTCCTAAAGGAAATTTAAAGATAAATTTGGAATCCCTATCAAAGGCATATATGGTAAGGAGAATGCAAAACAAAAATGCCAGAAATTCCACCCCCTCTTCTCCAAAAACCCTAATGAAGAAAGCAAAATTAAAAGAGAAGAAGGCATGAATGTTACCTCAAAGAAACAAAGTTGATGGCCCACACATTGTAGATTATGCCAGAAGAAGCGGCGTGAGTATGTCACATTTAAGGAACAATGTAGAAAGAATGGCCGTAAGAGAAGAAGTAGTATGCGAGAGAGGAGAAGAGTTCAAAAATTCACAAATGACAAAGAAAGAGAAATGGTTAATTCTAGAACTCTTTATATGTGACTCAACAGGGGTAAATCGCGTGATTAATTACATAAGAAAATGATAACCACACTGAAGCTAGTGGGATTATACCCGAGCGCATTGCACACTTGATATACAACACAGTCGCCGTCGAACTTTATTTATTCCAAAAGGAAAGGGAAAATATCGATAAAACCCAAAAGGGAAGAGAAACGGATAATGGAGTTAGTTATACGAGAGAAAGGTATTAGTGTCCCACGCATCCGTCGTACTCGACGGGAACTATTATGAATGCTTATAGGCTCGGATAGGTGATCTATCTAAAGGCTACTCGCTAAATAGGGAAGGGAAAGGGACATGGAAAGTGCTCGCGGAGCATTGGAGCCCTCGTGCCTACGTATCCTCATAGTGCAATGAGGAATTAAGAGCTTCGTAGTTCATGGAACCAGGGGGAGAAAGGGAGAAGATGGCTCGCAAAGATTTCACAATCTTGTGCCTACGTATCCTCATAGTGCAATGAGGAATTTCGAGCCTATGTAGTTCGAATAACTAAGACAAAGAAAGAAAAGGAATGGTGTCAAAACCAAGAGAGAAAAGCAAAGAAATTGTGTCGAAACCAAGAGAGGGAAAGAGAGAGAGAGAGAGAGAGAGAGAGTGTGTGTGAGAGAGAGAGAGAGAGAAAAAGAGATATGAGTAAGAAAAGTAAGAGCAGTGAGTAGGAGCAAGGGTGTTCTAACCGAGACTCAGTGGTTAACCCAATGAAAAGGAAAATAGCCTTTACTAGGGAAAAGAAATCGACCCTGGCAGGGGAAAAGAAAAGGGATTGGTCTTTTAACTGACAGGCAGTGGTTAACCAAGAAAAAAGGCCTGAATTTACTGGGGAGAGGGAGAGGGAGAAATTGGTCTTCTAACCGACGGACGATGGTTAACCAAGGAAATGAGTGCTTAAACCAAAAGAGGTGTTTGACCCACATGGGTTTCAATAATTTTGCAGATGGGTTGTGGTTAACTGAAGGAAAAGAAGATGTTGGTCTTTTAACTGACAGGCAGTGATTAACCAAGGAGAAATAGGGTGTTTTAACCAAAAGGTGATTAACCCAACAAAGGCTCGATATTTTAATAGACGGATTATGGTTAATCGAAGGAAATAGGGCATTTGGTCTTTTAACTGACAGGAAGTAATTAATGACCGAAAGGGAGGTTGCAACCAAGAGAAGGTTGCTTACTCCACTAGGGATTCGGTATGTTAATTGATAAACAGTGGTTAACCGAAGGAAAAGAATGCAAACCAAGAGAAAGTTGCGACTATGCTGGGGAAGAAAGAAAATTGATCTTTTAACCGACGGACGGTGATTAACCAAAGGAACGGGTGTTGAACCAAGAGAAGGTTGTTGACCCAAACAAGAAGAGGAAGATTCAGGGCAAGAATAAATGACCAAGATTCGACTCAAGAGACACTACGGTCTGGGGATAGATATGACTATTCCAGGCACATGGTCATTCGTCCCCTACCAAAAATAGTCAGATTGAGGGTAGGAATTTTCAATTCTCATTCCTTCTCTAGCACTCAAAGCGCAGTGGGGAAACTGAGATCGACAGAGTAACAGCGCAATTTTTAAAGTGCTCCAGTTTGTTGTGCATACGTCCAGCATGGAACGAGATCAAGAAAGAAAGGTGATCGGTCGTTTTCATACGTTATTTCACTATTTGTTTTAGTTATATTTTTGTCATTGTTTATTTGTTTTAAATCTCTTTTACTGTATTTTATGCCTTGGTTGTGTTCGTTAGTGTTTTCAGGTTCGAATAAGCATTCAGGAAGAATCGGAGCGAAAAATCGAGAAAAATTGCAAAATACGAAATAAAGTTGGATTGAAGACAGTGGGCTGACACGGGTGCCCGTGTCGCCTGACACAGCCCGTGTCAGCAGGCCTGGAGCAGCATGTATTTGAAATTGAAGATTGGACTGAAGTCAGAGAGCTGACACGGGTGCCCGTGTCAGCACACCTGTAGGGGAGAAATATTTGCGCAAGAGAAATAGAGGGCTGACACGGGTGCCCGTGTCAGCAAGCCTGGGAGTACCAAATTTGTGATTTTTTCTCATTTGTTGAGTTTAGTGCCCTGAGGGGTATTTTGGGAATTTCGCACGGTTTTGAGTGTTTTGGAATTACTTAGGCTGTGTGGAGAGGGAAAGAAAAAGGACTTTTTGATTTCACGAACAAAGTTACGATAGTGGGAGGTGATCAAAGAGATTTGGAGAGAAAGATCGTTCATTCGCGGAAGCAATTGAAGGATCATTTTCAATCCGATCAAATTGTAATGTCTACTTTTAATCTTGTTATTGTTTTTGTTTTGAATATTATGAGAGGCTAAACCCCCCAATGCTAGGGGGTGTCCCTGAATTGTTATGTAATGAACATTTTCTGAATTATTCAATGAGATTTTGCTTTCTTACCTTAATCTTTTATTATGCAAATTATTTCATACTTTTTCGATCGTACAAATTGGGAACGATTTACGATTAGGGATTTGGCCTAAAAACCCAATCTATTGTTTTGCATAAAACATTACGGTAGATATTGCCTAGGAATAGGGATACCCCGTAGTGACTAAAAGACCTTGTCAGAACTATTGCTTGATGTTCTCTCTTGACTGCTAAGGAATTAGGGTCAAGGGGACTATCAAAGGTTTTTCGGTTTAGGAATTTAAGAAAAATAATTGAGGGTCAGTAAAATTAAGGTTTGGAGGAATATCTCTTTGAGGATAATTTAGGGTTCTTGCTGAGCAATTCATACACCTTTCCTAGCATAATTTCTCATAATTGTTAAAGTCATTTTATTATTCTGCTTATTTCTTTCTGTCATTAGAATTAGTTTGAAAATCAAAACCCCCAAAAGGAACTTTTGTCTAATTGAAATAACATCTGCACTTACAAATTGTACGCAGTCCTCGAGAGATTGATTCTGGGGATAACCCCACTTATTACTACATCGTTAAAATAGTACACTTGTTATTTTTCCGATCAAGTTTTTGGCGCTGTTGCCGGGGACTCCCAAATTATAAGTGTTTATTTTAATTCAATTAGAATTTTGTCACTCTGTGACCAAAATTTTTTTATCTTATTTTCCTGTTATCTTTTTTATCACTCATAATTTCCTAATCTGTGTATGCAAGGTAAAGCCTCAGCTGAATTTTCTTTTGACGCAGAACCAGAGAGATCTTTGCACACCAGACGTTGTCAAGCTAGACTAGAAAGACTGGCCGCGTCGAGTTCAGAACCAATTAATTCTGAGAAAGAGAAAGAAGAGTCAGTTTTAGGGCACTCAGAGCACATAAATTCCGGCACAGATTCAGAGCCGGAAACTCTTATCATTGCTGCTGATCCATCTCTAGTAGAGAGACTTCTGGGGGACTATGGAAGAGCAAATGCTCCAACAGGCCGGTTGACCATCGTAAATCAACCGATTAATGTTGACCACTTTCACTTGCATCTATCCACCATCCGACAGCTCGAGAGGAGACCTTTTACTGGAAAAATTAATGAAGATGCGAATAAGCACCTCCAAAGGTTTCTAACTATGAGCACGTCGCTAAAAATTGAAGGACATTCTGAAGAAGCCAAAAAACTGGTCATGTTCCCTTTTACCTTGTCAGATGATGCAGAAGAGTGGTTTTATTCCTTACCTGCCGGGAGTATCACCACTTGGCAAGAAATGGAGACAACATTTTTAAATGAGTACTTTCCCGCCTCAGTGTACATTCGAAAAAGGTATGATATAGTAAGATTTAAGCAGAAGGAGGGAGAGTTACTCGGAGATGCATATAAGAGATTTAAGAGGTTGTTGGTTGCATGTCCTACTCGTAACATGGATGCAACCGACCAGATGCAAAACTTCGTCAATGGCCTCCAGTTGAAGACCAAGCAACTAATTGATACAGCTGCTGGTGGCTCATCTAATTTTACAACAGCCACTGGTATCAAAAATATCATTGAAGTCATAGCCGCAAACGAGCATTTGGAGTTGTATGATTGCACTGTGAGCCAACCAGAAAGGATGATTGATTTGAAACTTACTGAGCAAGTGGTAAAGATGGAAAACCAGATTGCAGCCGAAGTCGAGAGAAGACTTAAGAAGATGAATCTTGGTACTCAGACTGTGGCTCAGGTTCAACCAGTTCCAGCAGTAAATTGTGAAATTTGTGGGGGGCCTCACTTCGCCATGCAATGTGTTTCTACAACACAACAGGTAGAAGAATTTAAAATTTTGAGGCAGAACAATCCCTACTCCAATACTTATAATTCGGGGTGGAAAAATCATCCAAATTTCTCCTGGACGGATCAACAAGGGAATGTTCCGAAGCAAGGACCCATCCAATATCACCAACCATACCAGCAACAATATCAACAACCTCAGCAACAATTCCAACAACAGGCTCCCCAAAAAGCACAATGGGAGATAGCTATTGAGAAGATGGCAACTCACAGTATGCAATTCCAAGAAGAGACCAGAAATAATCAAAGGAATAATACAGCTTCTATAAAAAATCTTGAAGTTCAGCTGGGACAAATAGAACAACAACTCTCCATGCATGCTCAAGGATCCCTCCCGAGTGCAACAATACCAAATCCAAAAAATCATGAGAATGTTAATGTTGTCACAACGAGAAGTCAGAGAGTTGTGGAAGAAGAGGAACAAATGGAAATAAATTATTATCAATGTATAGAGGTGGATCTGGAAGTGAGAGAAAACAGGAAAGAACCAGAAAGAGCTTTACCGCCCGTGAAGCCAACTGAAGAGAAAAAGAAAGAGGAGGCTAAACCACAGATTAAGCTACCTTACCCTCAGAGAGTGACGAAGAAAGATCCTAAAGAGAAGGACTTTGAGAAATTTATCTCAATGTTCAAAAAGTTAGAAGTCCATATGCCATTCTTTGAAGCACTCGACCAAATGCCCTTGTATAAGAAATTCATGAAAGAAGTGATAACTAATAAAAGACCTATTGGAGATGAGCCGATTGTTCCAAAGGAAAAGTGCAGTGCAATCTCGCCGGAAAGGAAGATCCCAATCAAGCAGAAGGATCCCGGATCGGTCGCAATACCTTGCACCCTAAAAAACATAAATTTCAAGAAGGTCCTCATTGATTCAGGTGCGAGTGTAAGTCTCATGCCATTATCCATTTTTAAAAAGTTAGGAATTGGGAAGGTAGGTGATGGGAGAACAAATCTTAAATTTGCTGACCACACAACTAAGCAATCATATGGGTTAGCTGAAGATGTGTTGGTGATGATTGATAAATTCGTCTTTCCAGTTGATTTTGAGATCATGGATATTCCTGAGGATAAAGAGACTCCCATCATTCTTGGTTGACCATTCTTGCTCACTAGTAGATGCAATGTGGACATTGAAAAAGGTACTCTGACATTGAAATCTTTTGAGGAGGAAATAACTTTAAAAGTGTTGGATATCAAGAAGCGGGGTGTAGGTTAAGGAAATCAAGCTTCAGTTGGAATGATCCAAATAGTGGGAAAAAGCAGAAGTGCAAGACCACCACCTGAAAAAGTCTCGGGCATAATCTCTAAGGTTGCAGTATATTGGTCATCTATTGCACATGGCAACACTTCAAGGTCCATTCATGAAATCAAGAAGAGAAAGAAAATGAAACATCAACGGAAGTATATGGAGGTTGGAGGTGACTTAAGCGACAAAGTAGCTCTTATCTCTGAACCTGACTGGTTTTTTGTCGCGGAAAAGTCAAGAGACAAGGTGTGTAAGCTGAAGTATCCCCCATAGCTTTGGGGAGTAACCCGTCGAGCCATGCGACGTTAAACGAAGCGCTACGTGGGAGGCAACCCACGCTTTTCTGATTGATTACTTTCTTTTTGTTGTTTGTTTTATTTTGTTTGCAGGAAATAAATAAGACCTTACGGGTGCGAGCTATGATGTAGCAGTTGATGTTGCGTCACCATCCGCCTCCTCAGTAAGGATATCTGTGAGCAACCTCTGTCGCTCTTGTTCTAACACATTGGGACAATGTGCGGTTCAAGTTTGGGGGAGGATTTACTATTTTTAGTTCTTTCGTTTAGACTTGTTATTTGTATTTTTGTATGTTGAAACCACTGTGAATTCCCCTCGAATTAGAGCCGAAAATTTTTCTTGTGAATTCTGTGATGTGTGAGGTAGTCAGGAAAGTATATAGAGTTTGAGGGAAGAAAAGTTAGAACTAGGGACATTGGGGAAGTTTGAAAACTTAGGAATGACCCGAACACCCTAGATTCCCCGGAGTAAGAAAACGAGTCCAACGTGTAGATTTGTGCCATAGTACTTGGATTTGAGAAGTATTCCCCGATTAGTTCATAGTGATAGTCCGGCATGACTAAAAAGAATTGCATGTATAAGGTTGATTGAGAGAATAACTTAAGGCACCGAAAAAAAAGTGAATAATGGTGATAAAGACAACTAGTCCTTCTAAGTTGGGTAACCCTCACCCGGTTACTTAGCCCAGTGGTGGTTAAGTCTCAATTGTCGTCCCCAAGTGGACTAATAAACACCAATGAGCGAGAAAAAAAAAAGAAGATAATGGTGGCTAGAAAAAGTTTCGATCAATCTTGTACATGTGAGGGAAAATGAAAAATTGCCTTAATCTGATTATTCAAACGAAAGGGGTAGAAAATCGAAGAAAAGACTTAAGCCCAAAGCATAGTTGGAGAGGTAACCGAAAGGGGGATTTGGGTCCGTGGTTTTACCGCGGTATGTGTTTGTGTAATACCTTTGTTAACGAACGATTACCAAGAGAACTAGTTTTAGCCGATCGGAACAAAGACTCACGTATGAGTATCGACACACCTTACCTTCACAAGTCTTTCATTTGATATGTACCGTTTGATCTGAAAAATATTTATGCAAGCTTGTTGCTTGAGGTCAAGCAACAGTTTTAAGTTTGGGGGAGTTTGATCGGTCGTTTTCATACGTTATTTCACTATTTGTTTTAGTTATATTTTTGTCATTGTTTATTTGTTTTACATCTCTTTTACTGCATTTTATGCCTTGGTTGTGTTCGTTAGTGTTTTCAGGTTCAACTAAGCATTCAGGAAGAATCGGAGCGAAAAATCGAGAAAAATTACAAAATGCGGAATGAAGTTGGATTAAAGACAGTGGGCTGACACGGGTGCCCGTGTCGCCTGACACGGCCCATGTCAGCAGGCCTGGAGCAGCATGTATTTGAAATTGAAGATTGGGCTGAAGTCAGAGAGTTGACACGGGTGCCCGTGTCAGTTGACACGGCCCGTGTCAGCATACCTGTAGGGGAGAAATATTTGCGCAAGAGAAACAGAGGGCTGACACGGGTGCCCGTGTCACCTGACACGGCCCGTGTCAGAAAGCCTGGGAGTACCAAATTTGTATTTTTTTCTCATTTGTTGAGTTTAGTGCCCTGAGGGGTATTTTGGGAATTTCGCACGGTTTTGAGTGTTTTGGAATTACTTAGGCTGTGTGGAGAGGGAAAGAAGAGGACTTTTGACTTCACGAACAAAGTTACGATAGTGGGAGGCGATCAAGGAGATTTGGAGAGAAAGATCGTTCATGCGCAGAAGCAATTGAAGGATCATTTTCAATCCGATCAAATTGTAATGTCTACTTTTAATCTTATTATTATTTTGTTTTGAATATTATAAGAGGCTAAACCCCCCAATGCTATGGGGGTGTCCCTGAATTGTTATGTAATGAACATTTTCTGAATTATTCAATGAGATTTTGCTTTCTTACCTTAATCTTTTATTATGCAAATTATTTCATACTTTTTTCGATCGTACAAATTGGGAACGATTTACGATTAGGGATTTGGCTTGAAAAACCAATCTATTGTTTTGCATAATACATTACAGTAGATATTGCCTAGGAATAGGGATACCCCGTAGTGACTAAAACACCTTGTCAGAACTATTGCTTGATGTTCTCTCTTGACTGCTAAGGAATTAGGGTCAAGGGGGACTATCAAAGGTTTTTCGGTTAAGGAATTTAAGAAAAATAATTGAGGGTCAGTAAAATTAAGGTTTGGAGGCATATCTCTTTGAGGATAATTTAGGGTTCTTGCTGAGCTATTCATACACCTTTCCTAGCATAATTTCTCATAATTGTTAAAGTCATTTTATTATTCTGCTTATTTCTTTCTGTCATTAGAATTAGTTTAAAAATCAAAACCCCCAAAAGGAACTTTTGTCTAATTGAAATAACATCTGCACTTACAAATTATACGCAGTCCTCGAGAGATCGATTCTGGGGATAACCCCATTTATTACTACATCGTTAAAATAGTACACTTACTACATCGTTAAAGACAACTAGTTCTTCTAAGTTGGGTAACCCTCACCCGGTTACTTAGCCTAACGGCGGTTGAGTCTCAATTGTCGTCCCCAATTGGACTAATAAACACCAATGAGCGAGAAAAAAAAAAGAAGATAATGGTGCCTAGAAAAAGTTTCGATCAATCTTGTACATGTGAGGGAAAACGAAAAATTGCCTTAATCTGATTATTCGAATGAAAGGGGTAGAAAATTGAAGAAAAGACTTAAGCCCAGAGCATAGTTGGAGAGGTAACCGAAAGGGGGATTTGGGTTCGTGGTTTTACCGCGGTATGTGTTTGTGTAATACCTTTGTTGATGGACGATTACCAAGAGAACTAGTTTTAGCCAATCGGAACAAAGACTCACGTATGAGTATCAACACACCTTACCTTCACAAGTCTTTCATTTGATATGTACCGTTTGATCTGAAAAATATTTATGCAAGCTTGTTGCTTGAGGTCAAGCAACAGTTTAAGTTTGGGGGAGTTTGATCGGTCATTTTCATACGTTATTTCACTATTTATTTTAGTTATATTTTTGTCATTGTTTATTTGTTTTACATCTCTTTTACTGCATTTTATGCCTTGGTTGTGTTCGTTAGTGTTTTCAGGTTCAAATAAGCATTCAAGAAGAATCGGAGCGAAAAATCGAGAAAAATTGAAAAATACGGAATGAAGTTGGATTGAAGACAGTGGGCTGACACGGGTGCCCGTGTCGCCTGACACGTCCCGTGTCAGCAGGCCTGGAGCAGCATGTATTTGAAATTGAAGATTGGGCTGAAGTCAGAGAGCTGACACGGGTGCCCGTGTCAGTTGACACGACCCGTGTCAGCACACCTGTAGGGGAGAAATATTTGCGCAAGAGAAACAGAGGGTTGACACAGGTGCCCGTGTCACCTGACACGGCCCGTGTCAGCAAGCCTGGGAGTACCAAATTTGTGATTTTTTCTCATTTGTTGAGTTTAGTGCCCTGAGGGGTATTTTGAGAATTTCGCACGGTTTTGAGTGTTTTGGAATTACTTAGGCTGTGTGAAGAGGGAAAGAAGATGACTTTTGACTTCACGAACAAAGTTACGATAGTGGGAGGCGATCAAGGAGATTTGGAGAGAAAGATCGTTCATGCGCGGAAGCAATTGAAGGATCATTTTCAATCCGATCAAATTGTAATGTCTACTTTTAATCTTATTATTGTTTTTGTTTTGAATATTATGAGAGGCTAAACCCGTCAATGCTAGGGGGTGTCCCTGAATTGTTATGTAATGAACATTTTATGAATTATTCAATGAGATTTTGCTTTCTTACCTTAATCTTTTATTATGTAAATTATTTCATACTTTTTTCGATCGTACAAATTGGGAACGATTTAGGATTAGGGATTTGGCCTGAAAAACCAATCTATTGTTTTGCATAATACATTACAGTAGATATTGCCTAGGAATAGGGATACCCCGTAGTGACTAAAAGACCTTGTCAGAACTATTGCTTGATGTTCTCTCTTGACTGCTAAGGAATTAGGGTCAAGGGAGACTATCAAAGGTTTTTCGGTTAAGGAATTTAAGAAAAATAATTGAGGGTCAGTAAAATTAGGGTTTGGAGGCATATCTCTTTGAGGATAATTTAGGGTTCTTGCTGAGCTATTCATACACCTTTCCTAGCATAATTTCTCATAATTGTTAAGGTCATTTTATTATTCTGCTTATTTCTTTCTGTCATTAGAATTAGTTTAAAAATCAAAACCCCCAAAAGGAACTTTTGTCTAATTGAAATAACATCTGAACTTACAAATTATACGTAATCCTCGAGAGATTGATTCTGGGGATAACCCCACTTATTACTACATTGTTAAAATAGTACACTTGCTATTTTTCCGATCAAGTTTTTGGCGCCGTTGCCGGGGACTGCCAAATTATAAGTGTTGATTTTAATTCAATTAGAATTTTGTCACTCTGTGACCAAAATTTTTTTTATCTTATTTTCCTGTTATCGTTTTTATTACTAATAATTTCCTAACCTGTGTATGCGAGGTAAAGCCTCAGCTGAATTTTCTTTTGACGCAGAACCAGAGAGATCTTTGCACGCCAGACGTCGTCAAGCTAGACTAGAAATACTGGCCGCGTCGAGTTCAGAACCAATTAATTCTGAGCAAGAGAAAGAAGAGTCAATTTTATGGCACTCAGAGCACACAGATTCCGGCACAGATTCAGAGCCGAAAACTCTTGTCATGGCTGCTGATCCACCTCTAGTAGAGAGACTTCTGGGGGACTATGGAAGAGCAAATGCTCCAACAGGCCGGTTGACCATCGTAAATCAACCGGTTAATGTTGACCACTTTCAGTTGCATCCATCCACCATCCGACAGCTCGAGAGGAGACCTTTTATTGGAAAAATGAATGAAGATGCCAATAAGCACCTCCAAAGGTTTCTAACTATAAGCACGTCGCTAAAAATTGAAGGACATTTTGAAGAAGCCAAAAAGCTGGTCATGTTCCCTTTTACCTTGTCAGATGATGCAGAATAGTGGTTTTATTCCTTACTTGCCGGGAGTATCACCACTTGGCAAGAGATGGAGACAACATTTTTGAATGAGTACTTTCTGGCCTCGGTGTACATTCGAAAAAGGTATGATATAGTAAGTTTTAAGCAGAAGGAGGGAGAGTTACTCGGAGATGCATATAAGAGATTTAAGAGGTTGTTGGTTGCATGTCCTACTCATAACATGGATGCAACCGAACAGATGCAAAACTTCGTCAATGGCCTCCAGTTGAAGACCAGGCAACTAATTGATACAGCTGCCAGTGGCTCATCTAATTTTACAATAGCCACTGGTATCAAAAAGATCATTGAAGCCATAGCCGCAAATGAGCATTTGGAGTTGTATGATCGCACTGTGAGCCAACCAGAAAGGATGATTGATTTGAAACTTAATGAGCAAGTGGTAAAGATGGAAGACCAGATTGCAGCCGAAGTCGAGAGAAGACTTAAGAAGATGAATCTTGGTACTCAGACTGTGGCTCAGGTTCAACCAGTTCAAGCAGTAAATTGTGAAATTTGTAGGGGGCCTCACTTCGCCATGCAATGTGTTGCTACAACACAACAGGTAGAAGAAATTAAAATTTTGAGGCAGAACAATCCCTACTCCAATACTTATAATCCGGGGTGGAAAAATCATCCAAATTTCTCCTGGACGGATCAACAAGGGAATGTTCCGAAGCAAGGACCCATCCAATATCACCAACCATACCAGCAACAATATCAACAACCTCAGCAACAATTCCAACAACAGGCTCCCCAAAAAGCACCATGGGAGATAGCAATTGAGAAGATGGCAACTCACAGTATGCAATTCCAAGAAGAGACCAGAAATAATCAAAGGAATAATACAGCTTCTATCAAAAATCTTGAAGTTCAGCTGGGACAAATAGCACAACAACTCTCCATGCATGCTCAAGGATCCCTCCCGAGTGCAACAATACCGAATCCAAAAAATCATGAGAATGTTAATGTTGTCACAACGAGAAGTCAGAGAGTTGTGGAAGAAGAGGAAGAAATAGAAACAAATGATTATCAATGTATAGAGGTGGATCTGGAAGTGAGAGAAAATAGGAAAGAACCAGAAAGAGCTTTACCACCCGTGAAGCCAACTGAAGAGAAAAAGAAAGAGGAGGCTAAACCACAGATTAAGCTACCTTACCCTCAGAGAGTGACGAAGAAAGATCCTAAAGAGAAGGACTTTGAGAAATTTATCTCAATGTTCAAAAAGTTAGAAGTCCATATGCCATTCTTTGAAGCACTCGACCAAATGCCCTTGTATAAGAAATTCATGAAAGAAGTGATAATTAATAAAAGACCTATTGGAGATGAGCCGGTTGTTCCAAAGGAAAAGTGCAGTGCAATCTCGCCGGAAAGGAAGATCCCAATCAAGCAGAAGGATCCCGGATCGGTCGCAATACCTTGCACCATAAAAAACATAAATTTCAAGAAGGTCCTCATTGATTCAGGTGCGAATGTAAGTCTCATGCCATTATCCATTTTTAAAAAGTTGGGAATTGGGAAGGTGAGTGATGGGAGAACAAATCTTAAATTTGCTGACCACACAACTAAGCAATCATATGGGTTAGCTGAAGATGTGTTAGTGATGATTGATAAATTCGTCTTTCTAGTTGATTTTGAGATCATGGATATTCCTGAGGATGAAGAGACTCCCATCATTCTTGGTCGACCATTCTTGCTCACTAGTAGATGCAATGTGGACATTGAAAAAGGTACTCTGACATTGAAATCTTTTGAGGAGGAAATAACTTTAAAAGTGTTGGATATCAAGAAGCAGGGTGTATGTGAAGGAAATCAAGCTTCAGTTGGAATGATCCAAATAATGGGAAAAAGCAGAAGTGCAAGACCACCACCTGAAAAAGTCTCGGGCATAATCTCTAAGGTTGCAGTATCTTGGTCATCTATTGCACATGGCAACACTTCAAGGTCCATTCATGAAATCAAGAAGAGAAAGAAAAAGAAAATTGGTCTTTTAACCGAGGGACGGTGATTAACCAAAGGAACGGGTGTTGAACCAAGAGAAGGTTGTTGACCCAAACAAGAAGAGGAAGATTCAGGGCAAGAATAAATGACCAAGAATCGACTCAAGAGACACTACGTTCTGGGGATAGATATGACTATTCCAGGCACATGGTCATTCGTCCCCTACCAAAAATAGTCAGATTGAGGGTAGGAATTTTCCATTCTCATTCCTTCTCTAGCACTCAAAGCGAAGTGCAGAAACTGAGATCGACAGAGTAACAGCGCAATTTTTGAAGTGCTCCAGTTTGTTGTGCATACGTCCAGCTTGGAACGAGATCAAGAAAGAAAGGCTATAAGGAGATCCTAAAGAGGGCGAGGGTAATTAACCAATCGAAGCAAGGTTTCGATCAATCAATCAAAGGGAAGAAAATGCCTATAATCTTTCAAACGAGTTAAAAGACTATCAAAGCAAGTGTGAGAAATAATGTTGAACAAGATTAAATTTGCTCAAGGAAGAACAAACCTAATGCATAAGTTGAATTGTAAAGCAATAACAAGAACAAGCTAGCATGCATTTCTAAGCATTATTCACATTAACACATAAGCAAAAATGTGGTAAAATTGCAAAATAATCAAGGAAAATCATGCAATTAATCAAGCAAAAATTATTGCAAGTAGGTACTGACCTAACACAATAGCATGTGCATCAATATAGGCAAGCATGGGAAAGTATACAAGAAGAGAATGTAAAAGAGTCCCAAATAGCAGGTTTTTGGCAAAATATGTCAGGTGTAATAAGTTAACAGAAATGTTGTTAATCGATTACACCATGCCCAAAACGACTCCCAAGGGCGCAGGCAAGGGTGTAATTGGTTACACCAAAAGCGTTAACTGACTACACCTGCAAAAACAACAGAAACAAATTTTTGAAAAGCACTTTTCGGAATCACTTATCGCATGTAATCACAGTGTAACACAACATGGAAATGGATGCAAAATTCATGTTAATTTAGAGCAATCAAGAGCTAATTGAATCAATCATGAAAAGCAATTATTCATGTAGCGAAACAACAATTAAGCACTACATTGTGAAAACACGAGATCGATCGAAAGCGATAAATTAAGAAAGATTCACCAACCTACAAGGTTGAGATTTGTCTTGGTAATTATTGTAATCAAAATGTGATGGAGTGAAGCTTAGAAAACCATAAAATCCAGAGATCCCTAGCAATCCGTAGCGAGAAAACCGAAGATAATGCGATAATTGCTTCGGAACCGAATTTGCACCAAAACTCCTTCAATAATCAACTTTCGAAGCTTGAATTGAAGTAAATGTTGTTGTTGCTGCAGAATTCAGAGATGAAATTGAGACGAATGAAGGTCTAACTCAAAGAATAGCAAGCTTCAATGTAAAGCTTGCTAAGCTTTAATGGAGAATGAGCTTTGGTGAAGTTTAGGGAAGAAGATGATGATTGAGAGAGAGTGTGTGCTGCAGAAAATTCAGAGAATGGAAAGTAAAAATTCATAGTAAAATTAGAGAATGACCAAAGGTCCGTTGCATCAATGTGAAGGTTTGTTTATATAGAGCCTAGATTTGGAGTGAGTGGAGGCTTGAAACTTGGTATGAAGGTAGTTAAATGAGGTTTGGCATTTGGTTTGGAGTTAGTTAGATCCAACTCACTAAGTTGGGTCTAACTCGATTAGTTATTAGTTGACTCGGTTGGAGAATCCCAATGCAACTCGATGATCAAGTGGTCCAAATGATTGGAAATGAGGGTGCATGGTGAGCATTATTGATGGCGAGGTAGTGTAGCAAATGTAACTGATACTTTCTAGTGTAATCAAATGTCTAGAACCTTCCATAAGATGTTAGAATGATGTAGACCAAAGGAAAAGAGTAGTAGCTGCTGCAGTGCTGAGAAACCATTGAAAATCAGCAAAAACATCAGGTGTAATCGGTTAACAGAAATGCTGTTAATCGATTACACCATGCGGAAAATGCCTTCCTGGGCTGATTTCTGAGGGTGTAATCGGTTAACAGAAAAGCTGTTAATCGATTACCATACGCAAAAATCCATTTTTTTGGCTTGAAATGAGGTGCTTTGGCCGTGGTTCCGTGCTTCGACCCCGTGCTTGGATAATAGGCATAAAAATACTTCTGTTTTGCTTGTTATTGTTGTTGTGATGAATGTTCTTGGGTATATAATCATAACCTCAAGATTATGTGGGGATGAAGATATACCTGCAATAAATCCGCAAATACCAAAATACCGATGCATATGCTGGGTATGCAAGTGCACATGCTTATGCAAAAAGGCGAAAGGGGAGGTCAAATATTGGGTTATGACGCACACCACCAATGGTCGAGATCTCATTGTGAACTATTCAGAGTGATGGTACAAGAAACACAAGAAGGGGGAGATTGAATTGAGTTTCTAATATGACAAGTTTTTATCAAACCAATCACAAATCAATGACACAAACAACAAAGATAAAAAATACACGATGATATTTATGCCGATTCACTATTAACTAGGTTAATCCAGTCCACTCGCCAGAGTGATTTTGCCTTCTCACAAGGACTTAATTCACTAATTAATCAGATTACAAACTCAAAGACCAACTGTCAATGACTTCTCAAGGCTACTGACTAAACTTAATCCGTCAAGGAAAAACTCAAAGACTAATTGTCAATGACTTCTTGAGGTTACAAACTAATCTTATTCCCTCAAGGAATTTACACAAAGTTACAATACAAAGATATATATTTACAAGAAAGCTTCTTAGCAAGCACATACACAAATGAAATTCAGAGTTTACACTTAAGAAAATATACAAATGAAATAACTCTAAGTGTAGTGAGTGTTTTTCTTTTATTTTCATTGTTGTATGTCACTTCTATCGTATGTCTCTTTCGTTATCTTTCACGATTCCTTTGTCCTCTTTATATAGATGATGAATAGTATCGTTGGAGGATAGAATTGGAAACATGTTTAATTCCACATCTGTAATAGTGGTACGAGGTTGAGCCATGAAACGTGGAGTACTGTTGGTGGTACATTCCTTAATAATTCCAACATATTTGTCCTTTTAGGAAACATTTGATTTTGCTACTTAAATGTACGATTTTCAGAAATATTCTTTCAATCATTATTGTCTAAATTATTGGCTTCGTATTTGAAATGTTTTAAAGCCTGATCAGAGTTCAGAGCCTTGAAGATTAGACTTTAGAGTCTAGTGAAAATGAGACTTGAATTTATCAGAGTAAGTCTGAATTGTTTGCTTCATAAGTATTAACTAGGTTATCCAGAGTTAACTTTCAATTAATCACTTCTTTGTATTCTAACTTTGGTTCAGAATCTGATAGTGTCCAGAGTTCAGAGTCTGATGAAGTACAGAGTCTAGAGTCTCTTTATCCAGGGTCCATAATATGTTTTATTCAGCTCTGTTCAGTGTCTGGCTTGTTCAGAGTCTGCTTTATCCAACATTTGACTTGTTTATAGTCTTTTTTATCCAGCATTTTGTTTAGAGTATGCTTTATCCAACATCTGGCTTGTTTGGAGTCTGCTTTATCCAGCATCTAACTTGTTCATATTCTGCACACTTAACAAATTATTAGAGTATAAAATTGTTCTTTATACTTTGTTATCATAAAAACTCAAAGATTGTAGATGTAGAATCAAATTTGTTCCAACACAGAGTACTTAAGTATCATAAGGTAAAAATGATATCATTATCGTTAGACATAAGGACACGCATCAAGACTTCCTTGTGAAACATTGTCGGCTAAAGGAATGACATTTAATGTATTTGTTCATAATGTTAGTGATGTCCCATCAAGACTCTTCGCTTACTTTTGTTAGCAATCGACCTAAAGGTGTGCACGACGAAGCCCTAATTCTACAGAACAAGAACAAGGGCTTGTGGGCAACTATTCTGGATCATTCACAGGGCCAAAGAGTGAACTCCAAATAGAAAGACGCATAAAACATGTAAACCTTCACTCTAATAAGAAGCAGACAATTCAACTTTCCAACACACTAATCACCGTCCAATTCAATTAGACAGTTGTCAACACACCACACCACACCACATCACACGCGAATGGTTTCAACCGTTCTTGTGATATATAAAGGAAAAACACATCATTTCAAGTATTCAAATCTATTCTTACAATGACATTATTTTTCATTCCATTTCTGACTTAAACGTTAGAATACTAGCTTTACATATCACTCCATTCAGTCAGAACTCCATCACCTAATCTTCTATTTCTAGTTTGGAGTTTTAAACTAAACAATACTATTTAAAACTTTGAAAAAAAACACAATATATTAAAAATAAATCACAAAATAACACAAGCGATTAAATGTATAATTTACCCAAACATGTTTTGTGCATTGGCTTCATAACAATAATTTATTATTAATAATTTGTCGACCCAGGTATGGGCACCCAATAGTCCATAGTCCCCTCATTTAATTGTCAGTCTTTTGACCCTGGAAACACTCTCCTTTGTCCTTTTGTTACCACTCCACTCATTATCCAATCCCACACTCACCCTTCCTAAAATCCCCTACTCTCTAGTAACAACAACAACGCCACTGGAGAGCCAAACAACCACCACCATTTCTCCTTCCACAAAATAATCACTCACATTTTTAACCATCTAACTCCAAAAAAAAACAATCAACTAACTAGGTTAGTCAGTCACCACCTAAGAACAACACACAAAAAATAACAAGCTTACACTTATGGATCTATTCACCATCACTCTCATTACTCTTCTTTTCCTCACTCCCAAAGGTAAAAAAAAAAAACATAACATTTTCCCATGTTTACATTATTTAGTTGAACATGAAAACATAACACTCACTTTTTTCACTTGTTTTTGTTCAGGTATCACTGGTTCTTCCTTCACATTCGTAAACAGATGCGACTACACAGTATGGCCAGGCATTCTCGCAAATGCCGGTAGCCCGACTCTCGGAAGCACCGGTTTCGAACTTCCACAACAAACCACCCGCTCATTTCAAGCTCCAGCCGGTTGGTCCGGCCGTTTCTGGGCCCGAACCGGCTGCAACTTCGACGGATCCGGCTCCGGTTCCTGCCTCACCGGAGACTGCGGTTCCGGTACGATAGAATGCAACGGCGCCGGAGCTGCTCCCCCAGCCACCCTCGCAGAGTTCACTCTCGGAACCATAGGACAAGATTTCTACGACGTGAGTCTTGTAGACGGTTACAATCTACCCATGATCGTCGAAGGCTCGGGCGGGTCCGGTATGTGTGAATCAACTGGCTGTACGTCAGATCTTAACCAGCAATGTCCGGCGGAGTTGAGAGCTTCGGATGGAAGCGCGTGTAAGAGCGCGTGTGAGGCTTTTGGTAGTCCGGAGTATTGTTGTAGCGGCGCGTATGGTTCACCGGCAACTTGTAGACCTTCTGTTTACTCGGAGATGTTTAAAGCTGCTTGCCCTAGATCGTATAGCTACGCTTACGATGATGCTTCGAGTACTTTTACATGTACTGCTGCAGATTATACCGTAACCTTTTGTCCATCTTCTCCAAGGTAATAATAATAATCAACACTAATCTCCTTTTTGTGTTAAATATATTATTTAGTGTCGCATTATAGGAAAAATATATATTTTTTTTAAGAATAGTTTCTGACAGTTGTGAATATTGGTCTATATAGTACAGTAGTAGTTTGATTTTAATAAGTTTGATGATATGTTTTTTTATGTTGAAAAGTGGTGTAATGTCATAATGATTCATGGGGAAGCTTTACTTTATTTGAGTGTAGAATTTACACTTTTAGATTTGTTGGTTGGTTTGTATGTTTAATGTAGCTATAGTTAGCCAAATGTGAACTTTTTAGTGGTTGTGATATTAATAGTAGATTGATTATTGAGTTATTATGATTTGGTTTTGCAGTAAAAAATCTTCACAATATCCAACTCCAGTGAGCTCAACAACGTTACCAGGGACAGGGACAGTGATAGGGACTCCTGTGATTGGAACAGGATCTGAAGGGGGAGTGGAATACACCGGTACGGGTACGGATTCGGATACACCCATAGGGTATTCTGTACCTGTTAATTCAGGGGCAGGATCTGGATCTAGTGCAGGATCCGGGGGAGAAGTTCTTGCAGATGGGTCATATTTAGCTGGATTGGCCATGGGAGATTCCTCTACAACAGCTTCTTCTGTGTTTCATTACTCTTTTGGCTTTTTGCTTGTTATGTTCTTGCTTTAGTGTTTAGGTTTAGCACTATTTTCGTTGTATTTTGGTTTGTTAAATGTAAATGGGTATTTAGATTTTCGGGTTTTGGGGTTTATGAATTTTGTTCTTGTTGTCCACTAAAGCTGGCAGATTCTTCTTTGTTGTAAACCACCCACTATAAGATTCGTTTGAAAAATTATTGTCTTTCATTTGTTAAAGTTGTGTGTGTTTTGTTTGTTTAACGTTGGTCTTTTAAGTGTTTAATCTCCCCCAAGAACCTTTTTTTTGAGGATGAGGATCTATGTCTCTTGGGATTTAAAAAGCAAACATATTTCTCCAATTTCGGACTACCTTTGTTTTTTTTGGGTGCAGCTTTGGGCTACCTTTGTTGGTTTTACATTGAAAGCAGAAAGCATGACAATAACAATATAATTAATATAAGATTATTAAAAAAAACAATATAATTAATATATGATGGTTTCTTAATACACCACCCATATTTTTTAAGATACTACGTGAAATTTTGTTTTGCCCTCAATTTTCAGATGTGCACATCCGGACGTACCGTTTTTTAAAAAATTTTCAGTTTTTCCGTATGTGCATGTTCGGAAGAATTTCTGATCTACAAATTCGCAAAAAATCAAAAGAATTCTATAAAATTATTTACTTCTAAATATAATTAAATCCAATATAATTAAAATTCAACATAATTAAAATTAATATGATTTTTTCAATATAATTAAATCTAATTTAATTAAATCCAATATAATTAAAATTGAGATTAATTGGAATACACTGTCAGTGTAAAACTACTTTACACTGACATCCAGTTAGAATAAATCATTTTGACACATAATTAAGAAATTAAAAATAAAAATAAATAAATTATAATTAAACTATTTTAATAACTACTTCTTCCTTGTTTTTCTCTTCTCATGTGTTAAAATAATTCATTCTAATTGGATGTCAATATAAAGTGGTTTTACACTGACAGTGTATTCCAATTAATCTCATTAAAATTAATATATATTTTTTTTTCTAAATGATTAATATGGTATTTACTTCTAAATTATTATTTTTATATTGAAAAAATTAATTTAATTATATTGGATTTAAAATTATATGGTATTTACTTCTAAAATTGGATTTAATTATATTGGTATTTAAAATTATATGGTATTTACTTCTAAATTATATGGTATTTACTTCTAAATTATAATTAAAATTATATGGTATTTACTTCTAAAATTAATTTAATTATATTAGATTTAATTATATTGAAAAAATCATATTAATTTTAATTATATTGGATTTTAATTATATTGGATTTAATTATATTAGATTTAATTATTTTGAAAAAATGATATTAATTTTAATTATATTGGATTTTAATTATATTTGATTTAATTATATTTAGAAGTAAATGATTTTATGGAATTCTTTTGATTTTTTCCGGATTTGCAGATCAGGAATTCTTCCGGATGTGCACATCCGGAAAAACTGAAAATTTTTTAAAAATGGTGCGTCCGGTTTTGCACATCTGGAACGCAGGGGTATTTTCGTCAGCGCGCATGGTGCCTAAGAAGGTTGGGTGGTGTGGTAAGAAATTTCCTTAATATATTTTCTCACGATGTAGTAGATTCAGAATAAAAAGAGAGGTTACTCATGATAATGTGAACAACTTGTTATGTGAATTATGCTTAGGTTGAATTAAGGTTCACTCTTGCGGCTAACATTTGCTTTTTTTGTTTGATGTTCATTTATCGTTTTGAAAATTTATTAAGAAATTATTAGATCGAGTTGCAGTCGTTTCCTTTAAGATGTTTTGTAGTAATGTTTAAAGTTGTGTAAAACAGTCACTCAATTACGAGCGCTCAAAAGATAAAAACTTGATGTTGTTAAAGTAATATCTACCTTATCAGAGCTCCAGCCGACCACTGTCCCTACTCCAGAAGACCCAAAGCCCCCTCCTCATAGGAAAATGAAGACTTTGATGAGTGATGACGTCAGTCAAGCTGATTTTACCATTACCGCCCTTAAGCAAGGTTTAAATAGTAGTCACCAATCCAAACCTTCCTCCGAGTTTAAATTCTGGTCCAACAACTTCGATGGGCTGAGGTATCTTTATGATCACCTGAATGCAAATGAGGATGTTGAGAAGGTAAAATCTATTGGCGCTCAACAATTGACTTAGAATCTCGGGGCCTATTTGATGATATGTGCAGTGATGACTCGAGGTTTGTTCGAGGTGAACGAAACTCATGAGAAGAATGAGACTTGTCTTTCTACGAAAATGATTCAGCTGAATGTCGACTTAAAGGTTTAAAATGACAAGGTGGAGGAATTGAACAAGCGGTTGTCAGAGATGAACCATCAAAAGGAAACTTGGGAGTTTCAGTTATTGAAACTGACTAAACAGAAAGAGGTTTCCGAATCCCGATGCTCGGAGCTGGAAACATCTAATGCCGGTTTGGTCCATGAATCAGAGAAAACTCGGGCTATGAATGAAACCCTAAAGAAATCTCTCTAGGATGCCCAAGTGGACATACTTTCTGCTGGCGATGAAGCTTTAGAAAGAGCTAAAGCCCAAGCATTATGCATCATGCCTGACCTTGATGTATCGAAGATGGATTTCTTCAAGACTGTGGTGGATGGCCAACTGGTGGACCTGGAAGAAGCTTCTCCTGAAGCAGAGGTTTTAGAGGACGTGACGACTACCAACCCTACTCCCGAGGTTCAAGAGGATGGACAAAATGATGTTTAAGTTTTGTTAGTGATCAACCATCCATGGTGATGTTCGAACAATATTTATTTATCTTTGCTATATGTTTGAGTCACTTAGGCGGACCCCTTTTAAGTATGCTAGTACTATTTTGTTGCATGTTTTGTGTCTCTTCGTTCACTAAATTTTTATTTAACACTGTCTGGTTACAACTAATTTATTTCAGGGAGATAATATCTTAAATTTTAGTTAGACTAGAGATATAGTAACATAGCCCGGTCGAAGCCAATTATGCCAGAGGCTTTTAAGTTGCTTGGACTTTGGTCAAAGGTATATTAACATAGCCCGACCGCAGCCGATTATGCCAGAGGATTTTAAGTTGCTTGGACTTTAGCCAGAGGTATATTAATGTAGCCCAACCGCAACTGATTATGGCATATGCTTTTAAGTTGCTTGGACTTTGGCCAGAGGTATATTAACATAGCCCGACCGCAATCGATTATGTCAGAGAATTTTAAGTTGCTTGCACTTTGTCCAGAGGTATATTAACGTAGCTCGGCCGCAACCAATTATACCAGAGGCTTTTAGGTTTCTTGGACTTTGGCCAGAGGTATATTAACGTAGCCTGGCTGCAACCGATAATGCCAGAGGCTTTTAAGTTGCTTGGACTTTGGCCAGAGGTATATTATCGTAGCCCAGCGGCAACCAATTATGCTAAAGGCTTTTAAGTTGCTTGGAATTTTTCTCGGATCACGTCCTAGGATTTGCTTAATTAAGATATTTGTTTTAACTTGTATGCCTCATTAAAAGCCCTTGCCCTTGCAAGGGAAAAAAACGCATCCCTACGGTTTTTATTCAATACATTAATTACATAATTTAGCTGAGATAAAACTTAAGACTAGTTACATTCGAAGTTTGGGGTATCTCAACACCTTCCAAGCTTTCTAACTGGTAAGCCCCATTACTTAACGTCTAACAAACACGGTAGGGTCCTTCCCAATTCGGAGATAGCTTTCCCTCCTTCGTAGGATTAGTCACCCTTCTTACCACTAGCTCTCCTTTGTGAAATCCCTTCTGCCTTACTTTGATATTGAACATTTGCGCAATCCCCTGCTTAGCTACGAATTCTCTAATGTGAGTCGTATCCTTGATCTCATCCACTAAATTTGTTGAATTATTTAAGCCTTTCGAGTTGATGCTTTCATCAAAAGCTAAAAGCCTCAATGTCGGGGTATGGATCTCGACCAGTATCATTCCATCCACGTCGTAATCCATCCTGAAGGGAGGCTCTTGAGTAGTTGAATGTGGTGTAGTATGATAAGACCATAAAATTTCTTGTAAGTATTCGGCCCATAATCCCTTGGTTTCATCCAACTTCTTTTTCATCCCAGACAAAATGATTTTGTTTGCTGGTTCTTCTTGTCCTTTCGCTTGAGGATGTTCTACTGAGATGAACCTATTATGTATTCCCAAATCCTTGCAAAATTCAACAACCGATGCGCTAGCAAATTGCGCGCCATTTTCAGATACAATAACCTCGGGCATACTAAAACGAAATATTATGTTCCTCCAGTAGAATCGACGTACTCTCTCTGACGTGATTCGCGCTACTGCTTCTGCCTCCACCCATTTAGTGAAGTAGTCGACGACCAATATCAACAATTTTAGCTACCCGACCGCCACAGGAAAAAGATTTAGGATATTTGTCCCTCATTGATAGAATGGTCATGGTGAAAATACCGAGTGTAGCGCTTTGCAGGCGAATGGATAAAAGGAGCAAATACTTGACATTTCTCACACCAAATTACAAATCACGCACAATCTTGTAACATGCTCGGCCAGTAATATCCTGCTCTTAGTATTTTTTACTGATAATGCCCTTCCTCTGATGTGACTTCCACGAATTCCTTCATGTACCTCTTTCATGACAAAAATCGTGTCCTCTTTCGAGATACATCTTAACATAAGAGCCAATATTCCTATTTTGTATAAGCAGTTAGCCACGATGAGGTATCTTGCAGATATCCTTTTTGTACATGTTAAATATATTTTCCTAGTCGAGCTATATAGTCGACCAAGACCGGGTATAAATCTAGTTGAGTACCTGGCCTAACTATCTGGCCGAGTTGAGTACCCGACCTAGCTATCTGGCCGAGTTGAGTACCCGACCTAGCTATCTGGCCGAGTTGAGTACCTGGCCTAGCTATCTGGTTGAGTTGAGTACCTGGCCTAACTATCTGGCCGAGTTGAGTACCCGGCCTAGCTATCTGGCTGAGTTGAGTACCTGGCCTAGCTATCTAGCCGAGTTGAGTACCCGACCTAGCTATTTGGTCGAGTTGAGTACCTGGCCTAGTTATCTGGCAGAGTTGAGTACCCGACCTAGCTATCTGGCCGAGTTGAGTACCCGGCCTAGCTGTACTGGTCGAGTTGTACCTGGCCGAGTTTTACCTGGTCGAGCTGTACCGGACGAGTTAGACCTGGCCGAGCTGTACTGGACGAGTTGGTTGGTTACCCTGTTCCGTTACATAACTCAATGGCCGATGGTTACAAACCATTAAACAGGCTGTTACACATGATTAATAAAGACGTTATAATACTTATGGACGGTTATAAACGTTATGAAAGCGGATTAATGGTCATTAGGCCAGAGAACACTATATAAAGGGTCCTTTAGGAATCCAGAAAAGGGGCTCTGCGACGTTCATAAAGCAGACATACATAGTACATACTAAGGGGCTCCCGCATGGGGGTTAAGCAAGACCAACATCTTGGGACAACATACATACGCTTGTATAGCTCCCAAATCCCCAAATATACTCAAACAGTATAGACAGCGTAGTCTTCTCTGCCCTAAGGTAAAAGACTAGCACTTTTGGTGTTCTAACCATTTTTGGCTAGAACATTTGGCGCCCACAGTGGGGCTCCGGTAAAACTTTCCCGGGCCACACAAGATATTCAGGATAAATGAGCAAAGTCATTTTTCCAGTTTCTATGCCCATAATTCATGTTATGAGCAGCGAACATTGTCACTTCCAGATCCCTAAGCCAAAGTACCATGGCAAAGGTCATAGCGTTTACAAAGGCGACAGAGCTTCCAAATATGATGTATCCATTACAATCCCTACGAGGACTCCGCCACAACAATGAGGAAGTCCCCTCCGTTTGCACTTTGTGAAGAATTCAAAAAGTAATTATACTGCCATGAAAATTACTAGGGAATCAGTCAGTTAAAACGCAATGGACATCGACGAAATATCCTCACCATCGGGGCTTGAAATCCCTAAAAGGTCTAGGAGTCACAATGACAAAGGAGATTATAACATTACAGTACGAGAAGTCTGATTTTGCCTATTTAGGGTGAGACTAGCAAGATTCTATGAATCACCGCAACAACGCTCAGGCTAGGATCCAATTTAATTTCACTCTATGACCACGACTTTTACTCAGATAAATTTCACATAATCATTCTAGTTAATTTTGTTGTTTTGATTAATTGGAAACATCCTTAATCTACGGATAGCTCGGATGGTTAATTTGGTATCGATCAATTACATTTGATGGTTTTCTGTAAAATACCTGGCCTAGCTATCTAGCCGAGTTGTGTACCAGGCCTAACTATCTGGCCGAGTTGTGTATTAGGCCTAGCTATCTGGCAGAGTTGTGTACCAGACCTAGCTATCTGGCCGAGTTACGTACCAGGCCTAACTATCTGGCCAAGTTGTTTACCATGCCTAGCTATCTGGCCAAGTTGAGTATCTGGCCTAGCTATCTGACTGAGTTGTGCATGGTCGAGTTATATTGGAGTTAGATATAAGATGATTATAAGCCAATGTCTCCCTTGCATGTGAATTCTTATGTAGAAGTTGCTGGCGCAGTGTCTCAAAAATATGGTTGAAAATGTCATAGTCAATAATAACTCTTCAGCATAACAGATATATATGGAGGTAATGGCAATTTCCACCACAACCATTGCCATTCCAACTTGAATGCTCGCATAACATGGAAATGGACGCACACATCTAGCAATAGGAATTTGATGATCTGCGTACAAAACCAATATATAATATATACTTATTATGGATATTGTGCTGGCACTAATTAAGTTTGGTTATTACTTGAGATAACCCTGAAATCAGAGGTGTATATATACACAATAATCATATTTCAAATGTTACTATCAGATAGTTTATGTCAAAAATGTATTATATATGTTGCAAGGTGGTAATGAATCGTTAATCCCCGGAGTGTTGTCCTCCACGTTGGAAATGCTCTAGTATGCCTTCCAAAAGTAATTTTATCAAATTAAAGGTAGAATCAAAGGGGGTGTTAATGTGGATTGTGAGTACAAATAGTTGTTTTCTTTACATTATGCCAATTTTACTAACGGGAACACCAAGTTGAACAACTGCAGCGCTAAAACCGACATTAAAAGGAAAGTAGCATTTGCAGCAAGAATTCTGAAATAAACTGCAGAGTATGAAAAGCTCAAGTTCTTGACGAGGCATAGCAAAGAGTTTTGAGAGAATTCAAATTCTCAACCTGCTGGGTGGACTGGTTTTTATCTATGGGAAAAATTAAAGCCTCATCTTTTATGTTATATCATACTATGTTTGCACCTTGATATCTCAAAATTTCATATGGATAAGTAACAAATGTATACCTTAAATATTACTATTGGTCGGATAAGGAGAACCAATTTCTCCACCATTTGTAATCACTTATAGGAAACACTTAGAGCTTACTTTAAGCAACAAGTGTCGTCCTTTCTCCCCTGCATGGGCAGGAGTCACCCTACTCGTGTTTAGTTTTTAAATAAAATAGGATGAGCTCGGAACAGGAGGAGGTCTTATATGGAAGAAACTAAACTCAAGAAAAATTCGGCACCCCGACACACATTATATTAAGAAGAAACCAAGATGCTATAAGTCAAAAGCATGGAAGACAAAGACCACTTGTCTCATATGATAATGAATGTAACATAAATATAGAAAAATTATTACTAACCGAAAACTCTCAAACTATTTTTCAGGTGCAAAGTCGGGATGAAGTTTGGAACTCCCCATAAACAACTTTCGCCCATGAACGGGTTGATTAAACTCCTATAAATGTATTGACTTGCTCCGCATACATAGGTCGCCCATGAACAGGTTGATTAAACTCCTATAAAACGTGTCGACTTGCTCCGCGTACATAGGTCGCCCATAAACGCTCCGTGTACAAAGGGTTGATTAAACCCCTATATAACGTGTTGACTTGCTCCGCGTACATAGGTCGCCCATAAACGCTCTGCGTACAAGGGTTGATTAAACTCCTATAAAACGGGTCGACTTGCTCCGCGTGCATAGGTCGCCCATAAACACTCCGCGTACAAGGGTTGATTAAACTCCTATAAAACGAGTTAACTTGCTCTGCGTACATAGGTCGCCCATAAACGTTCCGCGTACAAGGGTTGATTAAACTCCTATAAAACGTGTCGACTTGCTCCGCGTACATAGGTCACCCATAAATGCTCCATGTACAAGGGTTGATTAAACTCCTATAAAACGTGTGGACTTGCTCCGCGTACATAGGCTGCTAATAAACGCTCCGCGTATAAGGGTTGATTAAACTCCTATAAAACGTGTTGATGACTTGCTCCGCGTATATAGGTCTTCCATAAATGCTCTGCGTACAAGGGTTGATTAAACTCCTATAAAACGTGTGGACTTGCTCCGCGTACATAGGTCTCCCATAAACGGTCTGCGTACAAGGGTTGATTAAACTCCTATAAAACGTGTCGACTTTCTCTACGTACATAGGTCGCCCATAAACGCTCCGCATACAAGGGTTGATTAAACTCCTATAAAACATGTCGACTTGCTCCGCGTATGTAGGTCGCCCATAAACTTGTTGACTTGTTCCGCATACATGGGTTGAACAAACACTTATAAATGTGTCTACTCGTTCCGTGCACACAGGCCGGATAATCGATTATGAAAATAATGAAACATCTAGACCTAAGCACACCAAAAGAAACTTGGGGCTCATGGGTATCAAAGTCATTCATGACCAACTGCCAAAGGTTTATAAAGAACTAGGAGCAAGTCTCTGACAAAAGAGACACCCGAGTCCATACCATAATCGGTGCCTATGCCTATAAGAGTCCAGGACTTTCATAAGTGTCAAGGCTACAAGCACGCAATGGCTTAGGGCTTCCTAAATAATAGTTAGCCTCGTGATGAGCTATCCAAAAAGTCTTAAAAAATCAAACTAAGTAAAAAGGCAAAAATAATACCCAACACTTTATAATCGGACACTTAAAGTCAAATCGACTTAGTGCCCGAGGGGCTAAGGTATATGTGAGATTATTTTAAGAATGAAGAAAACAAAAAGATATTGTCAAAAGCAAATATAAGCAAAATGACAATACAATTATAAAGACCACAAAGGGCAGAGCCCGCAGGCAAAAGTTTTAGTCATACGCCTTAGGGCCTCTATCCGACACTAATGACATTCCTCATATAAGAGTCGAGTTCTACAAAACTGTCAAATACCACGGATCCTCGACTATGTTGGTATGCTTTGGGCCCGACCAAGTTAATAAACATTTGACCATCATCTAATAAAATATGGGGCTTTTATTTGATCACCAGTGAAATAATTCCCACCTTAATGGCAAAAAGTCTTTTAAACCAAACGGACAAAACCCATTGTGATAACTGCCAGACTCAACGAAGTTTGCTTGAGGCTCATTAGCTCAAAGATATGAACAAGTGGATGATCGCCCAACCTCAGACAGGCTTGGGGCGCTTAAAAGAAGAACCATTACTGATTTCATAAATCAGCCAAAGGTTACATAAAGCCGGGTATTATATCCGGACATTTACTCTTGTGGGCTTCATACCCAGGAGACCCATATTGGAATAGATCACGCCAAAAGTATTCGGTCGCTTACAACAAAACCCGAGAAATTAGAAGACAAACTCTCTCGGTTACGTCACAACTCGGACAAAGTACTTCACTTCAGTAAACTTTGTACTCGGAAGATTCCGCCTATATCCTGAGTTAAACACCCAAGGATAAAGATAAGCGAACCGAGTCTAAAAGCCGCTTGGGGTTCTAAATAAAGATGTTCTAGAAAAAATCCCCAACGAAAGATATTAAACTCAATAAAAACTTCTATGTGGACAACCAAGAATATTGTCGTACCGGTCAATTTCGTGCTCAGGGAGACTTATCATATACACCCCTGGATATTGTATCTAAACTAGGATATGAACTCGGATAAAGCCCCAAAGGGTTCCAGACGCATATTGAAAATCCTCAAGTAAGGCAAAATTCCGGGTTAAAACAAATACCTCTGTCCAATTTACTCAAAAGTCAAGGATAAACAAACATTAATCTCACTACTTTGTGAAACTACCGAAGATAGTCTATTCAGTGGCTGACCAAACAGAATGAAAGATCTCGGTAAGTATAAGTATAATCCGGGTAATCGGGCCCTTTACATATACAAAAGTCGGGTAAGATGTATCTCCGACTTGGGCATAATGCATACCTATAAGGTACTAAACTCGTAAGAGGCAATAAGTGAATAGCTATGGGAATACAAAAAACTTGTACCACGTAAGGGTATGGGAAGAAGACTGGTTTACAGCACGACACATTTCAAATATATACGGAATTTCCCGATGACCAAATACTACATTCCTAGATCAAAATTCGTATTCGGGGGGCTTATTTACATGCCAAATCTATTTTCCTAGTCGAGCTGTATAGTCGACCAAAACCGGGTATAAATCTAGTTGAGTACCTGACCTAGCTATTTGGCCGAGTTGAGTACCCAGCCTAACTATCTGGTCGAGTTGAGTACCTGACCTAGCTATCTGGCTAAGTTGAGTACCTGGCCTAACTATCTGGCCGAGTTGAGTACCCGACCTAGCTATCTGGCCGAGTTGAGTACCTGGCCTAGCTATCTGGCCGAGTTGAGTACCTGGCCTAGCTATCTGGCCGAGTTGAGTACTTGGCCTAGCTATCTGGCCGAGTTAAGTACCTGGCCTAGCTATCTGGCCGAGTTGAGTACCTGGCCTAGCTATCTGGCCGAGTTGAGTACTTGGCCTAGCTATCTGGCCGAGTTAAGTACCTGGCCTAGCTATCTGGCCGAGCTGTACTGGACGAGTTGTACTTGGCCAAGTTGTACCTGACCGAGCTGTGCCGGACGAGTTAGACCTGGCCGAGTTGTACCTGGTTGAGCTGTGCCAGACGAGTTAGACCTGACCGAGTTGTACTGGACGAGTTGGTTGGTTATCATGTTCACTTACAGAACTCAATGGCTGGCGGTTACAAACCATTAAATAGGAGGTTACACTTGATTAATAAAGACGTTACAATACTTATGGACGATTATAAACGTTATGAAAGCGGATTAATGGTCATTAGGCCAGAGAACACTATATAAAGGGTCCTCTAGGAATCCAGAGAAGGGGCTCTGCGACGTTCATAAAGCAGACATACATAGTACATACTAAGGGCCTCCCGCATGAGGGTTAAGCAAGACCAACATCTTGGGACAACATACATATGCTTGTATAGCTTCCAAATCCCCAAATATACTCAAACAGTATAAATAAAGTAGTCTTCTCTGCCCTAAGGTAGAAGACTACCACTTTTGGTGTTCTAACCATTTTTGGCTAGAACACTTTTCACACGTTTTGCTTCTATTTCTTCTTCAGGTAGCTCATTCTGAGTCAGATGTCGGATGATAGGTGCCATCCAGCCTTTAGCCTTGCTCAATGTCATAACTTTCTCGACCTCTGTGCTCGGGATTTCAAGGGGTTCTTAAATCACTGTTTTATTTAGTCTATTACCCTTGGTGCTTGCTAAGCGGGTCAGAAGATCGACTCGAGTATTTTCTCCTTAGGGAATATGGTTTATCTCAAATTCTTTGAATGTTCGGGACATCTTGAGAGCTTTCTACAAACATCATATCAATGCTGGATATTTAGTCTGAAACTCTCATTTGACCTAACTGGTGATCAACTATGAGTCGGTTTGGACCACCAAGTGCGTTACTCCTACCTCTTTTGCTAAATTCATCCCTACAATTAAAGCTTCGTATTTGTCCTGGTTGTTGCTAGCCTGAAAATTAAAACACAAAGAATATTCAAGTATTAGGTCGCTCGGTCCTTCTAACACTATCCCTGCTTCGCTTCCTTTGAGGTTGGAGGACCTTTCCAATGACAATGTCCACCTGCACGACGATTCTTCTGGAACCGGTCTACTTAATTCATTCAAGAAATCGACGAGTATTTGAGATTTAATGCTACTTCTTGGTACAAACTTATATCATATTCCGACAACTCTACTGCCCAAGTAACCCTTCTTCTTGGAAAATTTGGTTTCTTAAAGACTTGTCTGATAGGATAGTTAGTTTTGACTATGATGGAGTGTCCCTGGAAGTAGTGTCTCAACTTCCGAGTTATAATTACCACCTCCAACACGAGACGCTTGATCTTCTAGTGATGTAATTCTGCTCCTCTTAGTACCTTACTAACAAAATATACCAACTTTTCTCCTCCCTCGATTTCCTAAACTAGGATCGAGCTCATGGCTTTGTCTGACGCGGCTAAGTACAAGATGAGCGGTTGATTTTCCCTTGACCGCACTAAGATGGGAGGTGCGGATAAGAAGCGCTTCACTTCTTTAAAAGCCTCATCGCATTCTTCTATCCACTGGAACTTTGTTGATTTTCTCATTGCAGCGAAGAAATGAATTGACATATCGTTTGCGTAAGATTAAAAACGGGATAGGGCGGCCAAACGACCTGTTAGCTGTTGTACCTCCTTCACCATCAATGGACTCCTCATGTCAATGATTGAGTGACACTTATCCAGATTCATTTATATTCCTCGGTTGGTTAACATAAACCCGATAAATTTTGCTGCTTATACTCTGAACGTACATTTATCCAAATTTGATCTCATATTATAACCGCAGATTAAGGAAAATGTCTCCTTTAAATCTTCAACGTGCTTCCTGTTTTCTAGGGTTTTTACCACCATGTCATCCATGCACATCTCAAGGTTCCGTCCTATCTGTGAGGAGAACACCAAGTTCATCAGTCTCTAGTAGGTAGCCCCTGCATTTTTTAATCCAAAAGGCATTATTTCATAGTAGTAACTATTCATGTACGTCATGAATTCCGTTTTGGATGCGTCTAATGGATTCAATCATATTTTATTGTACCCTGAGTATGCATCTAAAAATCTAAGAAGACAAAAACCGAACACCCCATCTATGAGCCGGTCAATGTGCGAAGGGTCTTTTGGATAGACATTATTCAAGTCAGTGAAATCCATACACATTTGCCATTTCCCTAATTTCTTTTTCACCATGACAATGTTAGCTAAGCATGTCGGGTACCTGATTTCCTTGATAAAACTGGCCATCATGAGCTTTCCGACTTCATCTTCCTCAGCTTTTCTCTTTTCTTTGCCATTCGTCTGCTTTCTCTGTGCTACCGGCTAGATGGTTGGATCCAACACTAAATGGTGATAAACTATATTGGGATCAATCTCGAGCATATCAACTGGCTTCCATGCGAACGGGCCCACATTTTCTCTCAATATTTTGATGACCTCGACTTCTTTCTCAGGGGACAAGCCTGAGCCAATCTGGGTCATTTGTGATGACTGGTCACCAAATAGTACCGTTTTCACATTCGTCATTGGTGTGAAACTATCTTCCATCAGATCCTCCCTTGTGTAGCGAGCGATTTTGGACGCGGTTCTTAAGCGCTGGTCGCTCTCTGCGGTTTGAGCTTTGACTACAGGTCGATTCATTTTTTATCCTATTGTGAGCTGAATAAGGAAGGGAAATAGATGTCTCCAATTAACCCTGCTTGCATACTGAGTTTAAACAGCGGTCTGTTAGGTTACGAATGTTATCAACGTGGGGGGGCCTTTGTACTGGTTATTTGTATTTTCGCCAATACAGTTTTCTTTCTTTCTAGGACTTTCTAGCGGGGAACAAGGATTAGGATGTTAGGACTGATGCTTTTGAATTACTGCTTTTGATTGATGGAGATATGGGATTTTGGTTTTTTGTTGATTGTGCTCGCTAAGATCTTTTCTTTCGATCTTATTCCTACGTATTCCCGTTTACCGAAACAGGGAAATCAGAGCGTTCGTAGTTCCTCCTATTCTATGGGAGGAAATGGGTGTTTTGATGTCTTGTTCAAAGCCTAAGACGTGAAGCGAAAGGTGGTTTGTATCTTGTTCAAAGCCCAAGATGTGAAGCTGAAGGGTCTATTTGTGTCTTGTTCAAAGCCCAAGACGTGAAGTTGAAGGACCTCGACTTTAGAGAGAATTTGTCATCTCTAAAGAAGGGTTTGTCTGTCACAACTGTTGGGTGACTGGTTATAAAGGAGAATTACTTTAACCGGGATACGCGGATCCTAGCAATGCCATAATTTCCTTTAAAGGGGATTTTAACCTGAAGGAGAAGACTTTAACTCAGTGTAGAGTAATGCTATCTTTCCTTAGGAATTTATCATGCTAAAAGAGGGACAGTGGCATGGATGTAGATGATCCAGAGGCTTGCCGCTTACAGCGATTAGATGAAGGGAAAAGAGTTGTTGATGTTTGTGTACTGTGAACGAGGCACAACTTTGCTGCTAAAAGGTTGATTGGATCAACCAGTGGTTTTCTTATACAAAGCCTAAGAGGAGGCTATTGGCCCAACAAGAGGGAGTTTTTATGTGTCTCGTACGAAGCCCGAGAGAGAGGCTAAAAGGGTTGACTCAACAGGAGAATCTTTTATACTCAACAAGAGAGTGTTTTTGTATCTCGTACGAAGCCCGAGATGGAGGCTAAAAGTTTGACTCAACAAGAGAGTCTTTGTATCTCGTACGAAGCCCGAGATGGAGGCTAAAATTTGTTTGGCTTAATAAGAACCTTTTTGTATCTCGTATAAAGCCCGAGATGGAGGCGAAAGGGGTAATTGACTCAACGAGGGAGTCTCTTATGTGTCTCGTACAAAGCCCGAGAGAGAGGCTAAAAGGTTTGACTCAACAAGAGAGTCTTTGTATCTCGTACGAAGCCCGAGATGGAGGCTATTGTAACTATTTCAGTTGAGTGACAGATCCAATATATTGATTTTAAAAGAGAAAATCAGTTCTTATATGAGCAACACTGTACTCAGGGATTTGATTTGAGGATCAGGGATATTTCCTTCTCTTTGAGGAAACGGGAAATCCAAAGGGTGTTGAGACTGTCCGAGTCTGCGGGTTTCCTTCCTATTTAACGAAGGGGTCACTTGAGAATGTCTTTGAGACTCAAGGAAGTTAGACTGTCCAAGTCTAGAGTTTTATCTTTTGTACTATGCTTTGAGAAATAGTAGTAGACTCTATGAAAGGACTGTTCTATGAGGATGACTAGGTTCTGTTCCTATACCTCTAGGAGGTCGTCGGGACAATTTGTACGAAGCCCAAGAGGAGGCTGGAAACTTTTAAGAAGCCGACGGGTCCTTGTACTAAGCCCAAGAGGAGGCTATCATTCCCTAAGGAAGAGATCATTATACGAAGCCTAAGAGGAGGCTGTGAATAATTCTAAGAAGCCGTAGGGTCCTTGTACGAAGCCCAAGAGGAGGGGGGGTTGCTTTTAAGAAGCCCGTGGGTCCTTGTACGATGCCCAAGAGGAGGCCGATGCTTTTAGGAAGCCCGTGGGTCCCCAAACCCCGAGAAATTCAAGACAAGCTATTCACAAGGAATAGGTCAAGTCAGGAAAGTTCGAGAATTTGGAAGAAACTCAAAGATGCCATTCACGGAGAAGACATTCATCTTGGGGAGTAGAGTTTCTTGACAATTCCTAATGAGGACAACCGAAGAGAAGACTGTATCTGGTGATCCTATTGGGGATCTAGTTGTCTATTTCTATGAATAAACGAAACGGCATCACCTAGTTCTAGACGTAGTTGCCGGGGAAACTCTAAATATCTATACTATTATTACACAGTTGATATGAGTTTATGAAAGAAGACTTACAGCGAAACAGCCCCACAATACAATTATATGTATATGAGTTTATGAAAGGAGACTTACAGTGAAACAGCCCCACAATACAGTTATATACATATGAAAGCGATAAATGAAAGCGGGTAAACACTTACTCGGTTGTAGAGCTTCCATGCTGTTTGGTTAGTTGTTCAACAAAGAAAAATTGAAAACAACAGTATATTCAAAATCAAAGGAGAAAGTGCTTTGAAAAAGAAAGATTTGGGGCTTACAGCTCAAGGAGAGGCCCAGGGTTTTATCAGTGAGCGCACTGTTGAATTTGTACAGAGGGACTTATACAAGTGACTGAGGCCCAAGAAAGGTTTTCTGTACAAAGGGATGGGTCTTACACTCTATTAGAGGCCCAAGTGAGTTTTAAGAAAAGAAATGGGTCTTACTACTCGAGGGTAGGCCCAATGGTCAATTTTGAAAAGGGCGACGGTCGCGCCGAGGTTTTGGAAACACCGTGGGACTTATACAAGTGACTGAGGCCCAAAATTTTGGTATTTACAAAGGGATTGGGTCTTACACTCTATTAGAGGCCCAAAGAGTTTAAAGAAAAGAAATGGGCCTTACAACACGAGGGGAGGCCCATAGTCTTTATTTTCAAGATGAATATTCACTTTTAAAATGCTTAAAAACGATTAAAAATGAATTTATTCACAAAAATACCAACTATATTAAATAAATAATATAAATTTGATTTTTTTGTAGAATAAAATATTTTACTATTTTTGTGATTTTTCAGAAAAAGAACCAATAAAAAATAATCAAAATTGAGGGAGTTATTAATTTTCCAAATTATTAAAAAATAATAAGAAAATATAAAAAAGAGGGGTTGGGTCTTACACTCTATTAGAGGCCCAAAGTGTATTTTTGTACAAAAGATGGGGCTTACAACTCAGGGAGAGGCCCAAAATATTTTCAGTTTGAAAATGGCGATCGCGCCGAAATTTTTAACGTATTGGGACTTATACAATAGCTGAGGCCCAAAATTGTTTTGTTAAAAAAAGAGTTGGGTCTTACACTCTAATAGAGGTCCAAAGTGTTAAAAAATAAAAAGAAATGGGACTTACAGCTCAAAGAGAAGCCCAGTTGATTTTCGTTTGAAAATGGCGATCGCGCCGAAGTTTTCTTTTAACACAGAGGGACTTATACAATAAGTGAGGCCCAAAATAGTTTTGGTTAAAAGGGGGTTGGGTCTTACACTCTAATAGAGGCCCAAAAGTTTTGAATGAGTCTTATAGCTCGAGGAGAGGCCCAAGGTTATTTCTTAAAAGGCGACGATCGCGCCGTTTGTTTTTGACGGTATCGGGGCTTATACAATGAATGAGGCCCAAAAATGATTTGGTCAAAAAAGGATTGGGTCTTACACTCTATTAGAGGCCCAAGTGTTTAAAAAAAGATTTGTTAGGGTGAAAATCAAAGAAAACCCCAATTTCATTTTTTAGGCATTTTTTCAAGAAAAATTAAGTAAAAAATGATAAAAATATCAAATAAAATCATTAAATAATGATTAAAGTTTATGAAAAAAAAATATTTTATCAACATAAATATTTAAAATCATTTTGGTTTTAAAAATCAAGAAAAAAAAAGAAATCATTTTAAAAGCATTTAAAACAATTTAAAACACTATTTTTAAATATATTAAAAATAATATTTTTTTTTTATTTTTTTGGATTAAAATATTATGGGCTACGAATTGGAAAATGATGATTTTTTGCTATGTGAAAAAAAATTGGTTGAGTTTTGAAAATAAAAAGTAAGAAAAAGAGAAAAGATATCAAAATATCATTTTCGACATTTTTTGGGGTAAAAACGAGTACCGAAACTTTAATTTTCAACACGTTTTTATCAAATTTCAAACACTCATAACTCTCTCAATTTTTATCGGAATCAAAATCCGGAAGTACCTACCTGACTGATTTTTCGCAAGGAATCCGATGGTATTACTCACACACACGGAAAATCGACGTATAAAACGCAGAAAAAACTGCTATCGATTAAAAAATATCGTTCCGCGCCGAATTTCCAACACGCGTAACTCTCTCGATTTTTATCGGAATCAAAATCCGGAAGTACCTACCTGACCAATTTTTCGCAAGGAATCCGATGGTATTACTCACGCACACGGAAAATCGACGTATAAAACGCAGAAATTAAAAAACAAAATCTGCTATCGATTAAAAACATCGTTCCGCGTTGAATTTCAAACACGCGTAACTCTCTCGATTTTTAACCGAATGAAGATCCGAAAAAGCCTATCCTGACCGATTTTTCGCAAGGAATCCAATGGTATCACACACGCATGCCGAAACTCAACGTACAAAACGCAGCGATAAAAAAACCAGAGCTGCTGTCGTGTAAAAACATCGTTTCGCGTAAAATTTCCAACGCGTGTAACTTTCTCGATTTTTAACCGAATCAAGATCCGCAAGAGCCTATCTTGACCGATTTTTCGCAAGGAATCCAATGGTATTACTCACGCACACGGAAAATCGACGCACAAAATGCAGAAATTAAAAAACAAAAACTGCTATCGTTGTTTTCGACGCCGTTTCGCGTAAAATTTCCAACGCGCGTAACTCTCTCAATTTTCATCGGAATTGAAATCCGTAAAAACCTATCTTGACCGATTTTTCGCAAGGAATCCAATGGTGTTATTCACGCACTCGGAAACTCACTGTACAAAGCGAAAAAAAAGAACCACTATCGTTAATTCGACGCCGTTTCGCGTAAAATTTCCAACGCGCGTAACTCTCTCAATTTTCATCGGAATTGAAATCCGTAAAAACCTATCTTGACCGATTTTTCGCAAGGAATCCAATGGTATTATTCACACACTCGGAAACTCACTATACAAAGCGAAAAAACAGAACCGCTATCGTTAATTCGACGCCGTTTCGCGTAAAATTTCCAACGCGCGTAACTCTCTCAATTTTCATCGGAATTGAAATCCGTAAAAACCTATCTTGACCGATTTTTCGCAAGGGATCCAATGGTGTTACTCATGCAAACTAAAACTTAATGTATAGAACACACCAATGAAGAAAAGACAGAACTGAACATGGTTTCAAAACAACCAAAATTCCACATAAAAACATGTCAAAATGTAAACAGTGGGAGGATCACAACATACACATTAAGGACTACATTTTTACCTCAAGAATTGTTCAATATGATGCATGTATGTGGACAACAAAGGAAAGCATGATTCAAAGAATTCAAGTTGTGGATTTTACCTCTTTTTTGGAGATTTTGGGCAACCTTCCAAGTGCTTTGTTCCAGAAATGATTTGATGCTTTGGATAACCTCAAATGACCTCTTAGAAGCTTTTAGGATGGTTGGAATTGACTGGAAACCTCTGGAGCAAGTTTGTGCACTTTCTCGCGAAATGGTCAAAAACGGCCAAAATGCCAACTCTCTCAAATGGTGTTCCAGATGTGTGGCACCATTTGGGACAATTCAAGGATGATATTTAGAGTGTGTTTGAGGTTTTATCTGGTTTGGAAAGTGACTGAATCAAGACATGGCTTGAAAAATGCAAAAAAGTGTCATTTTGAGGCTTTGAGAGGTGACTTTGTGATGTTGTGATTACAGGTCATTTTTTATGGTTTGCACAGCTTACATATGATGTATATGAGGGGTGTGTGTGTGATTAGTTTGAGTGGAATTGCTCTCTAGCTCAAAAACTCAGAATTTCCTTACTAATGAAGGCATTTTGGAGTGAAAGAGAGAATTTGAGGAAAGCATCTGTTTGATGGCTTTGGTGTACTCAACCTGAGCACAAATGAGCTATATTTATAGTGGAGCAAGTTTGTTTTGGGATCCACAGTGAATGGCAACTACAGCAGGTGTTTGGCCAATGTTGGCCAATGGAAATCAAAGTCTCCTCTAGCCGTTGACTAGAGGTTAGGGCACAGGCTGCTTGTTCCCTTGGTCTTGGATAAGTCTTGACTGATTTCAAATGAGAATGGCTCAGTACATGCCACCTCTAAGCATCCATTAAATGCTCCAAACCAAAATTGGAGTTTTGTCCCTCTTTTAGGGATTTCTAGGCTTTGACATGCTTTTCTTTGTTCCTTGGACTTGGGAGGTTCATGGATCAGATCATTCCACTTGTATTTGATCCTTAGATGTGTCCAAACTAATGACAAGGCTTGAAAATTCGTGTGGCACAAAAAATGTGCAAATCTGCCTTGAAAAATTCAGCTTCAGCAAGCCATTTTGTAAGATCCATAACTCCCTGCTCGAGTATGATATATGGACGTTCTAGGACTTTTCGGAAATCTTATATGACGTACTTCAACTTTGATGTTTAACATTAGACCTGGTTCAACTTGGATCATGGAGAAAAACAGCCTTGAAGTTGGGACATTGTGCTGAAAAATGTCAATTTTAACTTTTTAGCCATTTTGATCCAAGCATAACTCAAAATCCTTAATGAATTGGACTTAGGTCTAGTTGAAGTTTTTGTAGAGGGTAATGAGGGCTACAAATCAAGCTTTGGATGGGGAAAAATGGCTTTGTGGTTTAGGAGTTATGATCCTCCAAAGTTGGTACCCTTGCCACTTTTTTTCATAACTTAGAAAAATTTCTAAGTTTTTATGGTTACCCCTTTTACAAGTTATCCCACTTTCTTTGATTTTTCTTGATGAATGATGATTCCAATCACACATTAACATCATTTTAGGGTTAAAAAACCATTTTTATGAAAAATCTCAAAAAGTCAAAGTTTGACTTTTGTGCACAGTTGATTTTTTATCAGATGAATTCCAAACTGTGCGATTCTTCAGGAAATCATGTCCTTGACCTAAATCAAAATTGATGGACATGTTCCATGGGTGTTATAGGGTGTATTTAATCGTGTCCCACGGCTTAGGAGCATGTCCTGGTCAAAAGTCAAAGCTACAGTTGAATTTTCTCGTGAAACCCCAACTGTGGTTCAGATGAAATTGAAACTTGTTGCTCAAGCTTCTTGGGTCAATCCATTGTTGCAAATGGATCAACGTGGTATGTTGGAGACCCTCAAATCACGTCTTGAGGTCTTGGCTCATGATTTGTCCCAAAAGTCAACTTAGGGGTGAGTTAGGTCAAGAAACCTTAATTCCTGATTTTGATGTATGCATCCCCTGAGGCTAAATTGACTTGATGATGGGGTTTATGATGTTTCATGGAGTATTTTAGGTTATGCTTTGAAGCATTGGCTCATGCCCAGAGGAAAATTTCCATCTGGAGGCCCTAGTCGACCAAACCCTAATTTGGTGACACTGGCGATCCTGAGACTTGATCCACCTAGAAGGGAGCAAACTTGTGCTTAATACTTGAAGTGGGAGTCCTCTTGATCCATTGTGGATATTTGAGAGGCTAGACAAGTTAAAGATCATGTCATTCCTTGATTGACCCTTTGTCTAAGAGCTCTGCGAGGGCTTGAAACCCTAAATCCTGTTTGTAGTGAATGCTCACCCACCTTTGGGGAGACTAATGAGGTACAAAGGTACATCCATATTGTGCTGATGATTTGCACAATGATGGGAAATCTTAGTGGTCAAAATTTGGGGTATGACAGATGCCCCTATTTAATCTTCTTGGACCCGAAGGTGTGAATGGCGAAGGTATTTGGGCATTCGGGGTGCAAGAGGATTAAATATCGGAATACCCGAAATTTTGATGGTGGTTATGAATGGTAGCTTACGCATTCATCTTCTTTAGCTAAGCGAAGATGCTTAGAAAAGGTAAACTTCCCCTCGATCCTGGTCTTCAGCCAAGGAGCTGGTCTCAGTTTTCTTTTGAAATAAACTTCCCCTCGATCCTGGTTTCCTACCAAGGAACTGGTCTTAGTTTCTTTTGTAAACTTCCCCTCGATCCTGGTTTCCTACCAAGGATCTGGTCTCGGTTTCTGATATAAAATTCCCCTCGATCCTGGTTTCCTACCAAGGACCTGGTCTTAGTTGCTGAAATAAACTTCCCCTCGATCCTGGTTTCCTACCAAGGAACTGGTCTCAGTTTCTTTTGTCAATAAACTTTCTTGACAAGGAATGCTATTAGTAGCGGTTTTCCTCAAACTTCTCGCCGAATTTTCCTGGGGAGATGCCATTTGAGTGGGAAAAGATTTGATGTCAGACTTGCTGGGGAACCCATTCGTCTGAATTGTAGAGGTACACAAACTTCTCTATTTTGGAGACGCCATTTGTCGATTCTACTGGGGAAAGCGAGTCTCTTGAGAGACTGTTTTCGTTTGGGGTCTTACATCATACTTTTCTCGGGATCTTTTCGGAGAAATGCCATATGATGGAATCCAATTTTGAGGTGCCAATGACCTTTTCATCAGTGGTTTTTTCGGAGAAAAACTGCCGTACCGCCGAATCTCTGATTAAGAGGCTTTCTCTGGGGATTTTCCTTAATCCGGGGAAGCAAGGATATCGTCTTCGATGGCGAAGAGCGACATTTGTTGAAAGTTTTCTTGTTTCTCAGAGGTTCAAGTTATCAAAGTGGTCAAGGACCGTCTCTAATCCAGAGATAAACGGGAGAGAGATTGCTTAGATGATTCTCCTCCCAACGAAGAAAGGTCCGACAACTCGATTGAGATGACTTTTATCACTAGGGGGTAAGACCGACTAGAGTGATAGCGATGCAATATGAAATGTAAATGCAAATCAATAATGCATGATGTATGTATGTATATGCTGACGAAACTGACACAACACACAAACTAAAAGATGAACATGACTGGATACTCGGCCATCGCGGGGCGTATAGAGATATCGCTGGTTCAAGATAGCAATTCCACCTTGCTTAGGAGAGATAATCCCTGCGGGGAATACCGTTGATCGGGCTTAGGAGGTAAGAACTCTGCCGTGGGTATCAGATGGGAAAGCCACATCTGATACAGTTGATCCTTCATTCAGGCGCACTGGCTTAGAAGGAGTACTTTGATTCTGCACTTTGAAGTTCGATTACTTCTGGAGACGCGATTGATGTTCTTTCGATGTTCAACAGTCAAAAGAAATTGCCATCCTTATTTTAAAAAAGCAGAAAAAGTTTTAACAAGTAAATTAATTTTTGTTTTATTTCAAGAATCGTTAATCATGTTAACAACGTCGTTCTGTAAAGCTAAAACAAATAAGAATTACAGACAAAAGCACAAGGGCTCAAATTTTATTGATAAGATGGAGATCAGCCAAACGCGTGATTCCAAAGAGTATTTACAAAGTTAGAAAATGGTAATTTACAGGGAAAAGGGCTACGTTGAAACATAACGACCACTATCCTTCTACCAACTTTGAATTCGGGACATCCTGAGCTTCTGTCGAAGATGACCTTGACTGGAGTTTTCCTCCGATGGATGCTGTAACTGCTGCTGAGGAACTTGCCTCTGTTGAACATAGTTACTTGCCATTATCCCTAATTTTTGCCTGGATTATACTATGATGTTTCCAATCCATCGGGATGATTTTTTTTCATGTCTCTAACTTTTGCCTAGACCGACCTTTCGGGTTTTCAATCCACCGAGACGTTTTTTTTTTTTTTTTTTTTTTTTTTTAGTTTAGGCGAAGTATTTCTTGACTACATCAACATTCGTGGGGTAGGCAAATTCCTCTCCGTCCATGGTTGCAAGTCTCAAGGCGCCGCCTGAGAAAGCTTTCGTGACCACATAGGGGCCATCATAATTTGGGGTCCATTTGCCCCGAGAGTCAGTGAGAAATGATTGTATCTTCTTGAGCACGAGGTCTCCTTTTCTGAAAACACGAGGTCGGACCTTTTTGTCGAACGCCCTCTTCATTCTCTGTTGATACAACTGACCGTGGCATAGTGCCGTGATTCGCTTCTCTTCGATCAGGTTCAGTTCGTCGTGTCGACTTTGACACCATTCAGCTTTGGTGAGCTTAGCTTCCATCAATACCCGGATTGATGGGATCTCTACTTCTATGGGGAGCACTGCTTCCATGCCATACACTAGAGAGAAATGGGTAGCCCCAATTCCGTTTCCGTAATGATTGACAGCTCCGTCAAAGATAAGTCCCCACTGGGAACCTGGTTCTGGCCCTTCACTGGGTAGCGGTTCATCGCAATCTTTCATCTTTAGATACATGACATCTTCGTCTGGGAAGTCAAACCCGATTGATTCTTGATCGTCAATCGGTTGATGAGCCAAATGATCGGCTAAAATACTTCCTTTAATGGCTTTCTAGCGTGGTACTCTATGTCATATTCTGATAATAGCATTCGCCAACGGGAAATTCTTCCCGTAAGAGCAGGCTTTTCGAAAACGTATTTGATTGGATCCATTTCGGAGACCAACCAAGTAGTATGACGAATCATGTACTGGCGAAGACGTTTGGCGGCCCAAGCCAAAACACAGCAAGTTTTCTCGAGCATCGTGTACCGAGTCTCGCAGTCGGTGAATTTCTTGCTTAGATAGTAAATGGCAGACTTTTTCCTTTTAGTTTCGTCCTGTTGGCCAAGTACACATCCCATCGAGTCCTCTAGGACTGTGAGGTAAATGATCAGCGGTCTTCCTTCCACTAGAGGTGATAGAATCGGAGGATTCAACAGATATTCCTTGATACTGTCGAAGGCGGTTTGGCAATCTTCTGACCAAACACAATCCTGGTTCTTTTTGAGTAACTTGAAGATCGACGCGCATGTCGCGGTCATGAGGAATATGAATCTGGAGATGTAGTTCAAACGTCCCAGGAATCCTCTGACTTGTTTTTCAGTTTTCGGAGAAGGCATTTCTTGAATGGCCTTGACCTTGTCAGGATCAACTTCAATTCCTTTCTGGCTGACGATGAACCCTAAGAGTTTCCCTGAACGGACACCGAAGGTGCACTTGTTGGGATTCAAGCGGAGTTTGTACTTTCTCAACCGCTCGAATAGTTTTGACAGGTGGATCACATGCTCCTCTTCTGTTCTAGATTTAGCAATCATATCATCGACATATACCTCGATTTCTTTGTGTATCATGTCATGAAACAGAGTAGTCATGGCCCTTTGATAGGTTGCCCCGGCATTCTTCAAACCGAACGACATTACCTTGTAACAAAAGGTGCCTCATGGGGTAATGAATGAAGTTTTCTCCATGTCTTTCGGCGCCATTTTAATCTGGTTATAGCCCGAGAATCCATCTATGAAGGAGAATACTTTGAACTTTGCTGTGCTGTCAACCAGCATGTCAATGTGTGGTAAAGGAAAGTCGTCCTTTGGACTTGCCTTGTTCAGATCTCTGTAATCAACACACATTCTGACCCTTCCGTCCTTTTTGGGAATGGGTACGATGTTAGCTAACCATTGAGGATATTCAGATGTGGCGAGGAAACCCGCGTCAATCTGTTTATGTACCTCCTCTTTGATTTTGATAGCCATGTCCAGGTGAGTCCGTCTCAACCTTTGTTTTACTGGCGGACATTCTAACTTCAACGGTAAGTGATGTTCCACGATGCTGGTATCCAACCCTGGCATATCCTGATAAGACCAAGCGAATACATCGGGGAATTCTTTGAGAAGCTTTATCAAACCCTCTCTGGTAGTTGGACTGAGCAGTGCCCCAATCCTGATTTCTTTTCTCTGTTGCTCTGAACCCAAGTTTATCGTTTCCAACGGCTCTTTGTGAGGTTCAATGGACCTTTCCTCTTGTCTGAGTAATCGGGAGATCTCATCTGGAATTTCGTTGTCAACTTCTTCTTTAGCCTCGAATACCGATAATTCAAAGTTGGGAGAAGGCATCGGATCGTATGTTTCAACTGGGTTTAAAACAAGCAATCTGCATGATGTGATGATTTGTGTTTAGAAGAGATAGAGAAAATGCAAGTGTGTGTAGTGTATTTATTTTACTGCTTGTTTTTATTTTTGAATTGTTTTTTAGGATTACCATTTTCTGAAAAAGCAAAAAGAGAAAACAACAATTAATGCGGAAATTACAGAACGACGTTATTTTATTAATGAACAAGTCGATTCTTGAAACTACAGCCCTATAAAACAAAACTCTGTCGCTTTGGGCGAAGCGAAGAGCGATATTTATAGAAAACGAGCCCTATCAAAACATCTGTTCCACCTGGGCAGGGTGAAAGGTTAAAGATGGCAATTACTTTGACTGATGGACGACCTTCGGAACCTCGACGGCAACCCATTGGCGGCGAACTCCTCGGTGAATCACAAAGTCTGGCACCTTCCTTGATTTGTCTTTAGAAATGACGCTGATTTCTGGTGGAGCAGGATCATTGGAATCTGTCTCCCAAGCAGAATTGTCGTAGGAGGATTCCTCTGTTGTATTTTGCATATCATTTGTGCTCTCAGCTGTATCTCCCCATCCAGTAGGCTGGATATCTTCGAGCCTGATACGAGAGCTTTCGGGAGCAGTGTACTTGACCATATAGTCGTATTTTCCACTCGGTTGTCCCAGAGTGTCCCATACTTCTTTGGAACTGGAGGAGTCATCTATCTCGATGACGTTGACCTCGGGAAAAGCATAGTTGATGAATTCAAGTCCTGCAAACGTTGCGAATTCATCTTCATGTTGAGTAGTTTCCGAATAACCTGAGTGTTGATCCCATGACATGGTGGGGACACAGGTATTCTGTTCAACGACGGTCAGCTGATTTTCATTGTTCGGCTGACTCTCTTGCCCCAAGTTTCCTGGGTAAGGTTGCCACATTAGCAGACCATCCATTGGACCATAGTAATTGTGATCAAAGTTGTCTTTCATCAGAGTGTCTTCCTCTAATGAATTTGGCGGAGCACGGCATCCTTCCGGATCACAATCTCCGTAGATCATTTCGACATCTGATCTTGGTATAAATCTCGGACTTTCTGTAGGAAAGCAAAAAGGCATAGGCACCTCTTCCTGAGACATATAACCGTCCTTGTTAAGGTAGGACTTCCATTCTTCATCTGTGTCAGAGGGATCTTCCTCATTGATAGCATGAACTGTCTGAGACACTGGGTGAAGAAAACCTCCACTGTGGAAGAAGTTTTGAAGGGGATGAAGACTTTCATCGTTGGCAGCTGTCTGGGTACAGGTCGCAGAAAAACCAAGACCCTTCTTTGTTTTATTGTCAATGGGAATGACAAGCTGTCCCCATCCTGTCATATCGGTACTCTCGACCGCTTTGATAGCATCGTTGCATGAGGAAATCGAGGTTCCTCCTTTGAAGTGATTATCCTTTCTCACCGACAGTGCTTGGAACTGAGTTCCAATAACCTCCTCGGGTTCTATACCAGTAGATGATGACAAGTTACTCACAAGCAAGGCTTGTTCCCCACAAACCGTGACAAGTTGATCGTTCTTGACGAACTTTAGCTTTTGGTGGAGGGTTGAAGTAACCGCTCCAGCCTGATGTATCCAAGGTCTTCCTAATAAATAACTGTATGTTGCCTGGATGTCCATGACCTGGAAAGTGACCTGGAAAGTGTGAGGACCGATAGTTATGGGAAGATCAACTTCGCCGATAACTGTTTTTCTGGATCCGTCGAATGCTTTGACGACGACCTCGCTGGTTCTCATCGGAGGGCCTTTGAATGATAATTTCATCAAAGTAGACTTCGGCATAACATTTAGGGCTGACCCTGTGTCTACCAGTACGCTGGCTAAAGCATCGTCCTGGCAGTTAACTGTGATATTGAGCGCCATGTTATGACGGCGACCCTCTTCGGGTAATTCCTCATCACTAAATCCCAAATTATTGCAGGAAGTGATGTTAGAGACAATGCTATCGAACTGTCTGACTGTTACATCCTGTTCCACAAAGGCTTGTTCCAAGACTTTCTGTAGAGCCTCCCTGTGTGCTTCTGAACTGAGTAACAGTGATAATACCGAGATCTTTGAAGGAGTCTGCAACAGTTGATCGACAATGTTGTATTCACTCCTTTGGATGAGCTTCAGCATCTCATCATCATTTTTCGAAAGGTCGGGATTACTGGATTGACCGACTGATAGATCGGGAGCTTCTGTCTGAAGTTCCTTTTCTTTGTTAACTTCCCCAACCCCTCGGTTGAAGATTCTACCACTCCGTGTTACTCGACTGATTTCTGAAATGTTCACAATGGAGGGTAATGGAATTTCCTTTCCATTTTCGACTATTGTTGCACCGTATTTGTAAGGGATAGCCTTAGTTGATTTATACGGTAGTGGTTCCGGTAGATAGATGACTATGGGAGCCTTCTGATTTTTCTGACCATCATAAGTAATCTCGATCCGTTCCTGGTTGGGAACTTTAGATTCGTCAAATAGAGGGATGATGGCAAAAACATCCCTGGTATGGTGATGACCAGAGATTGTGACAACATCCTCGACTTGCTCGGCAAGGTAATTCAGCGTCCAGTTGATGGGTCCAGAACTCGAATATGGGCGAATCTCTCCACGATCCACCTGATCCTGAAGAGCTGCTCTCACAAGGTAACACCCTTGGTTACTTTCCGAACAAACGCTACAACTGTCGTAATTGTGTAGTGGCACCTGGCCACGCCCACTTTGAATACAATGTAACCTTACTAGGTTAGCTTCCACTGATCGGACATCCTGACTTTGACGCCGAGTAGGATTCCTGTTACTGATACTAATTTGCTGAGTATCTTCATCCATGTAGATTGGCATCCACCAATGATTTAACAAGTGTTGAAGTGCCTCCTGGACAAGGGTACAACCTTGATCGTTTTCGCAACCTGCTTTACAGTTTTGATAGTCATGTGATATTAAGAATCCGAGTCGGACCTGCTCAGCATGTAACTCTACTAGGTTGGTATTCATCACACGAATATCAAAGATTTGAACCATATTGATCTGATAAGGGTTCCTATCATGGTAGTCTTGGATCCATCCAAGATCCCTCTGACGCTGGAGGGCCTCTTGTATGAAAGAGCATCCCTGTTTGTTTACCGAGCAAGTCAGACAGGAACTGTAATCATGCCGTGGCAGATTATGATACTGGCTTTGCCTTGAGTGCATCGCCACCAAGTTGGCATTCATCGCACGGATGTCGTGGTTCTGAATGACATTGGAATTCGTGTAAACCATGTTAACTCCACGAACTCGGTGCTCTTGGATCCATCCGAGATCCATTTGTTCCTGTAGAGCCGATTGCACTACCGAACATCCTTAATTGTCTTTAGAGCAGATATCACACTGGTGATAATTATGAGGTGGCACGTGGCCATATCCATTCTGTCTACAATGCATCTTGACCAGATTGGTCATTAACAAGAGTACATCATGAATTTGATAGACATTGTTAGTCTCTTTCTCAATCAGATTGACTGCAGCTTTCTCATGTTGAGGCAGCGGGTTCGTGAGAACATTGGGATTCGTATCTTTGAAAGATAAGAGCCCGCTCCTAACAAGCTTTTGCACGTTGGACTTGAAATTAAGACAAGTCTCAATGTTATGCCCTAAACCTCCTTGATGATAAGGGCATGTCTGATCCACCTTAAACCAAAAAGGCAGATTTTCCGGTACTGTAAGAGGAGACTTAGTCTGGATGTGCCCCTTAGCCAGTAGTAACGGAAATAATTCTGCGTACGTCACGGGTATAGGATCAAATCCTGGTGGCCGTGTTGTGCGGCTGTTGTTATATGGAGGACGAGCCTGCTGAAGAGGCTGTTGTGTCTTTTGCTGATCAGGTTGGCTCTGCGCAACCTGAGGTTGATACGTAGGAATAGGCGCAGGGCTGGTAGCAGGAATTACAGCTGCTACTGGTTGATAACGTCGCCTTTGCTTTCCGAGAGAGATATTCCCAATATCTTGCTCTTTTTTCTTAGGGAGAGCACTACCGTATTTTTTAGTACCGCTCGTCGATCCAGTGTCTTTTACCAAACTTCCTTCTCGGACGGCTTCCTCAAGACGTACACCTATGCCGACCATCTCGGTGAAATCACTGGGCGCACTGGCAACCATTCGGTCATAATAAAATGAGCTTAAGGTCTTTAAGAAGATCTTTGTCATCTCTTTTTCCTCAAGAGGTGGACAAATTTGAGCGGCAATTTCACGCCACCTTTGAGCATACTCCTTAAAGGTTTCCTTGTCCTTTTGCGACATCGATCTGAGTTGATCTCTGTCGGGTGCCATGTCCAAATTGTATTTGTATTGTTGGACGAAGGCAGTACCAAGATCTCTGAAAGTGCTGATCGTGGCACGGTTTAAACCCATGTACCATTTTAATGCGGCACCGGTTAAACTATCCTGGAAGTAGTGAATCAGCAGGTCCTGATTCTCCGTTTGAGCTGACATCCGCCGAGCGTACATCACCAGATGGCTCTGAGGGCAAGAGTTACCCTTGTATTTTTCAAAGCCGGGCACTTGAAATTTGTGCGGGACTTTCACATTGGGGACCAAGCAGAGGTCTGCGGCGTCCTTTCCAAATAGATCCTGACCGCGAATGGCTTGCAGTTCCTTCTGCATTTCCAAGAACTGTTCCTGGAATTCATCCATTCGGTCAAACATAGTTTCCTTTTTACCAGAAGGTGTCTGTGGAATCTGTCCTTCCGGGACAGTGTGCACCACAGGGGGTGGTACCGTGACTACGGCAGTGAATCTTGGCGTCTCCCGAAGTTTGTAACCTTCAGGAGTCTTCAGTATGCCCCTGGCATCTTCGCTTTTCCGAAGTTTGTAACTTTCAGGCCCAGCGGCTTCTGTTGCGATTCCCTGATCTTCAGTGATCGGCGGAACATATCCTTCCGGGATATAGTTAACAGGCATGCCCCAAGGACGATCTTTCGGTATCTGATACCTAGGATCATACCTTTCCACTATGGGCGTTGAGGTGATCTCTGAGATCGCAGTTCGTTGTAGCTGAGCTTCTACCATGGCTTGCATGTCGTTACGAAGCTTTCTCATATCCTCTCTTAGAGCGTCGATTTCTTCTTTCAACTCTCTGTTTTCTTCCTCAAGATCATCCATCTTTTTTTGACGATTGGCCCGAGTATTGTACGAATGAGACAGTTTGACTCTAGAACCGAGACACAAATGTGAGATTCGTAGGGAAGAAGAACGCGTTACGTGAGAATGATGAATGCAATGATTATATTAATTGTTTTTTTGGTTTAATCAAAATAAACTTCGACAATTAGATTGCAAATATCAAACGGTGGGGAAACCCCTTTTTATTGAATTCCAAAGGATTACAGAAATGGAAATACAGTAGATTACAAAGTGCAGAAACAGAAACCTAAGCTAAAGGGTCCCGAGTCCTCTCCGAAGAGAAATCGGGTGCTGATTCTGGTATCTTCCTTTTCTTTGACCGGGGCTCTTGGGCCGTTGTCGGGTTGTCATTCCTTTGCCAAGTGAAAGGAGTGAGCAAATTCTTTTGGTCATCTTGATTCTCTACAGCATGCTGCTCCAAAATTTCAATCAGAGCATCTTTCTCTTTCAGTAATTGCTGTATTTTGATGCACTCTATGTCGAGGGTGCGGTACTTGTTCGTCCAAGATCTTCTTTCCCGTTGAACTTTGTTGAGAGTAACCTGAAGCTTTTCAGTTTCCGTCATGAAGTACATGACAGATTCCCTCGGCGGAAGAATTCCGTAATGAGGATAAGGCATCTTTAGCTTGAGAGCTCTAGTTTGTACCCAATGGAGATAAGGCTCCACCGAGACACAGTCCGGTTTTCCCAGAGACTCCCGTCCTTTCTTATGAACATGTTTCCAAGCATGCACTATTTCTGTCTTTAGTGCTCTGTCGTTTTCTCCTTCCTTGAAGAAAAGACCTTCCAGATGAACACCCAATGGGATGTGTCTCATCGGGTATCCAAATTGATGAAGAACCAATACCGGATGGTAGTTGATTCCTCCCTTAGTTCCTATGAGGGGTACATTGGGGAAGTTTCCACAACGGTCAATGATCCTGATTCCCTCATAAATCCTATTACACCAATCTATATCAGAGTTGGTGAGGGACATGATCTTCTGCGACCAACGTAAGACACTCTTGCAATCCCAAAAAGCAGCAGACTTGGGCAAGTGAGAGATAAACCATTTATAAAGCAGAGGTACACAGCATGTGATCTCCCATCCACTGTACAAATTCCCCAAGTGTACAGAATGATACGCATCTGCGAGCGTTGATATCGACGAAGTTATTGATGTTGGGAAACAAAAATAATCCGTAGGTGAGTAAAACAAAGATGCTTTCAAAAGCAGTGATGTTCCCTATACTAGCGAAGTACAGAGCTTTCTTTGTCAAGAACTGGGCTGGCAAACCTTGGATGCCACCCTTAGTGGTCATGTGAGTCCTGACCTCAGACTCGTCCAAATGAATTGCTCTTGCAATGATCTGATTCTTTGGAATTTCTTCCAGTCCAGAAAATGGAGCTCGATCTGTAATGTGTAGATCGATCAGATGAGAATACTCCTCCAACGTTGGTGCTAGCTGGTAATCCGGGAATGTGAAACAGTGATAAACTGGATCGTAGAATTGAATGAGCGCATCCATGATTCCCTCAATCACATGGACTCTTAACAGTGGTAGCAAACCTCCGTGCTTGGCTCTGAAAGCCTCAGGGTTAGTGATCATCCTTGTTAACCTTCTCAAATCCTCTAGTTCTGGAACCTTGAAGGGGTACGTATGAGTTCTCCTTCTACCAAAATCCATTAGCGTAATCCTCTTCTTTGATATTTGCAATCACAGTCTTAGTTTAATTTGAAAAACAGAGAGACTAGAAGAGAAGTTTTTTGAATGTTTTAATGTTTTATTAAATGAATGCATGAATGCAGCACACAAAAACATAGAAAAAACATGGGGTCAAAGGGTCGTTGTCATGAAGTCAAGGCTCTACCCATCCCCAAAGGTTTATACTAGGGTGATTTTTGTACCTGTACTCATTATCATCAGCTCCTCCCAGGAAAGCAAAACAACAAGCGGATCGCCAGCGAGTTGTAGAGCAATCATAGAGTAAGTGCCATTCACCGAGAATAGATCACCAGCCTCAAATGAGGGTAGTATCGCGTAATAACTATTTCCGATAGTTTCCGAACTACGAAAGGGCTTGGCTCCTCAGCTTCTCAGACTTTACAACCGGCCCATTGGCTAGAAGAGTGAATGGGTTGCGTTGGTCAGCCTCCACTGAGGTTGATGGTCGACCCCGTCGCCATCACTTATCTTAAGTGTATACTCAATCTTTCCACATACGGCATCACCCGCATTCCCATTAGCAGAAAAATAAACATGTATAGCAATTAGGAAAAGCAGTATATATATTTGTCCTAAACATCCTAGACCTTTAAAGCTAAGAATCCTAAGTTCCTGACAGAAATGGGTTCCCCGGCGGAAGCCCCAATCTGTGGTATTCACACAAGAGATGAAAAGAAGAAAAAAAAAAGAGACGAACAGTGCCCCACGGTGGGCGCCATTTTTCTGTAGCGAGCAATTTTGGACGCGGTTCTTAAGCGCTGGTCGCTCTCTGCGGTTTGAGCTTTGACTACAGGTCGATTCATTTTTTATCCTATTGTGAGCTGAATAAGGAAGGGAAATAGATGTCTCCAATTAACCCTGCTTGCATACTGAGTTTAAACAGCGGTCTGTTAGGTTACGAATGTTATCAATGTGGGGGGGCCTTTGTACTGGTTATTTGTATTTTCGCCAATACAATTTTCTTTCTTTCTAGGACTTTCTAGCGGGGAACAAGGATTAGGATGTTAGGACTGATGCTTTTGAATTACTGCTTTTGATTGATGGAGATATGGGATTTTGGTTTTTTGTTGATTGTGCTCGCTAAGATCTTTTCTTTCGATCTTATGCCTACGTATTCCCGTTTACCGAAACAGGGAAATCAGAGCGTTCGTAGTTCCTCCTATTCTATGGGAGGAAATGGGTGTTTTGGTGTCTTGTTCAAAGCCCAAGACGTGAAGCGAAAGGTGGTTTGTATCTTGTTCAAAGCCCAAGATGTGAAGCTGAAGGGTCTATTTGTGTCTTGTTCAAAGCCCAAGACGTGAAGTTGAAGGACCTTGACTTTAGAGAGAATTTGTCATCTCTAAAGAAGGGTTTGTCTGTCACAACTGTTGGGTGACTGGTTATAAAGGAGAATTACTTTAACCGGGATACGCGGATCCTAGCAATGCCATAATTTCCTTTAAAGGGGATTTTAACCTGAAGGAGAAGACTTTAACTCAGTGTAGAGCAATGCTATCTTTCCTTAGGAATTTATCATGCTAAAAGAGGGACAGTGGCATGGATGTAGATAATCCAGAGGCTTGCCGCTTACAGCGATTAGATAAGGGAAAAGAGTTGTTGATGTTTGTGTACTGTGAACGAGGCACAACTTTGCTGCTAAAAGGTTGATTGGATCAACCAGTGGTTTTCTTATACAAAGCCTAAGAGGAGGCTATTGGCCCAACAAGAGGGAGTTTTTATGTGTCTCGTACGAAGCCCGAGAGAGAGGCTAAAAGGGTTGACTCAACAGGAGAATCTTTTATACTCAACAAGAGAGTATTTTTGTATCTCGTACGAAGCCCGAGATGGAGGCTAAAAGTTTGACTCAACAAGAGAGTCTTTGTATCTCGTACGAAGCCCGAGATGGAGGCTAAAATTTGTTTGGCTTAATAAGAACCTTTTTGTATCTCGTATAAAGCCCGAGATGGAGGCGAAAGGGGTAATTGACTCAACGAGGGAGTCTCTTATGTGTCTCGTACAAAGCCCGAGAGAGAGGCTAAAAGGTTTGACTCAACAAGAGAGTCTTTGTATCTCGTACGAAGCCCGAGATGGAGGCTATTGTAACTGTTTCAGTTGAGTGACAGATCCAATATATTGATTTTAAAAGAGAAAATCAGTTCTTATATGAGCAACACTGTACTCAGGGATTTGATTTGAGGATCAGGGATATTTCCTTCTCTTTGAGGAAACGGGAAATCCAAAGGGTGTTGAGACTGTCCGAGTCTGCGGGTTTCCTTCCTATTTAACGAAGGGGTTGCTTGAGAATGTCTTTGAGACTCAAGGAAGTTAGACTGTCCAAGTCTAGAGTTTTATCTTTTGTACTATGCTTTGAGAAACAGTAGTAGACTCTATGAAAGGACTGTTCTATGAGGATGACTAGGTTCTGTTCCTATACCTCTAGGAGGTCGTCGGGACAATTTGTACGAAGCCCAAGAGGAGGCTGGAAACTTTTAAGAAGCCGACGGGTCCTTGTACTAAGCCCAAGAGGAGGCTATCATTCCCGAAGGAAGAGATCATTATACGAAGCCTAAGAGGAGGCTGTGAATACTTCTAAGAAGCTGTAGGGTCCTTGTACGAAGCCCAAGAGGAGGCGGGGTTGCTTTTAAGAAGCCCGTGGGTCCTTGTACGATGCCCAAGAGGAGGCCGATGCTTTTAGGAAGCCCGTGGGTCCCCATACCCCGAGAAATTCAAGGCAAGCTATTCACAAGGAATAGGTCAAGTCAGGAAAGTTCGAGAATTTGGAAGAAACTCAAAGATGCCATTCACGGAGAAGACATTCATCTTGGGGAGTAGAGTTTCTTGACAATTCCTAATGAGGACACCCGAAGAGAAGACTGTATCTGGTGATCCTATTGGGGATCTAGTTGTCTATTTCTATGAATAAACGAAACGACGTCACCTAGTTTTAGACGTTGCCGGGGAAACTCTAAATATCTATACTATTATTACACAGTTGATATGAGTTTATGAAAGAAGACTTACAGCGAAACAACCCCACAATACAGTTATATGTATATGAGTTTATGAAAGGAGACTTACAGTGAAACAGCCCCACAATACAGTTATATACATATGAAAACGGTAAATGAAAGCGGGTAAACACTTACTCGGTTGTAGAGCTTCCATGCTGTTTGGTTAGTTGTTCAACAAAGAAAAATTGAAAACAACAGTATATTCAAAATCAAAGGAGAAAGTGCTTTGAAAAAGAAAGATTTGGGGCTTACAGCTCAAGGAGAGGCCCAGGGTTTTATCAGTGAGCGCACTGTTGAATTTGTACAGAGGGACTTATACAAGTGACTGAGGCCCAAGAAAGGTTTTCTGTACAAAGGGACGGGTCTTACACTCTATTAGAGGCCCAAGTGAGTTTTAAGAAAAGAAATGGGTCTTACTACTCGAGGGTAGGCCCAATGGTCAATTTTGAAAAGGGCGACGGTCGCGCCGAGGTTTTGGAAACACCGTGGGACTTATACAAGTGACTGAGGCCCAAAATTTTGGTATTTACAAAGGGATTGGGTCTTACACTCTATTAGAGTCCCAAAGAGTTTAAAGAAAAGAAATGGGGCTTACAACACGAGGGGAGGTCCATAGTCTTTATTTTCAAGATGAATATTCACTTTTAAAATGCTTAAAAACGATTAAAAATGAATTTATTCACAAAAATACCAACTATATTAAATAAATAATATAAATTTTATTTTTTTGTAGAATAAAATATTTTTCTATTTTTGTGATTTTTCAGAAAAAGAACCAATAAAAAATAATCAAAATTGAGGGAGATATTAATTTTCCAAATTATTAAAAAATAATAAGAAAATATAAAAAAGAGGGGTTGGGTCTTACACTCTATTAGAGGCCCAAAGTGTATTTTTGTACAAAAGATGGGGCTTACAACTCAGGGAGAGACCCAAAATATTTTCAGTTTGAAAATGGCGATCGCGCCGAGATTTTTAACGTATCGGGACTTATACAATAGCTGAGGCCCAAAATTGTTTTGTTAAAAAAAGAGTTGGGTCTTACACTCTAATAGAGGCTCAAAGTGTTAAAAAATGAAAAGAAATGAGACTTACAACTCAAAGAGAAGCCCAGTTGATTTTCGTTTGAAAATGGCGATCGCGCCGGAGTTTTCTTTTAACGCAGAGGGACTTATACAATAAGTGAGGCCCGAAATAGTTTTGGTTAAAAGGGGGTTGGGTCTTACACTCTCATAGAGGCCCAAAAGTTTTGAATGGGTCTTATAGCTCGAGGAGAGGCCCAAGGTTATTTCTTAAAAGACGACGATCACGCCGTTTGTTTTTGACGGTATCGGGGCTTATACAATGAATGAGGTCCAAAAATGATTTGGTCAAAAAAGGATTGGGTCTTACACTCTATTAGAGGCCCAAGTGTTTAAAAAAGATTTGTTAGGGTGAAAATCAAAGAAAACCCCAATTTCATTTTTTAGGCATTTTTTCAAGAAAAATTAAGTAAAAAATGATAAAAATATCAAATAAAATCATTAAATAATGATTAAAGTTTATGAAAAAAAAATATTTTATCAACATAAATATTTAAAATCATTTTGGTTTTAAAAATCAAGAAAAAAAAAGAAATCATTTTAAAAGCATTTAAAACAATTTAAAACACTAATTTTAAATATATTAAAAATAATACTTTTTTATTTTTTATTTTTTTGGATTAAAATATTATGGGGTACGAATTGAAAAATGATGATTTTTTGCTATGTGAAAAAAATTGGTTGAGTTTTGAATATAATAAGTAAGAAAAAGAGAAAAGATATCAAAATATCATTTTCAACATTTTTTGGGGTAAAAACGAGTACCGAAACTTTAATTTTCAACACGTTTTTATCAAATTTCAAACACTCATAACTCTCTCAATTTTTATCGGAATCAAAATCCGGAAGTACCTACCTGACCGATTTTTCGCAAGGAATCCGATGGTATTACTCACGCACACGGAAAATCGACGTATAAAACGCAGAAAAAACTGCCATCGATTAAAAAATATAGTTCCGCGCCGAATTTCCAACACGCGTAACTCTCTCGATTTTTATCGGAATCAAAATCCGGAAGTACCTACCTGACCGATTTTTCGCAAGGAATCCGATGGTATTACTCACGCACGCGGAAAATCGACGTATAAAACGCAAAAATTAAAAAACAAAAACTGCTATCGATTAAAAACATCGTTCCGCGTTGAATTTCAAACACGCGTAAGTCTCTCGATTTTTAACCGAATCAAGATCCGCAAAAGCCTATCCTGACCTATTTTTCGCAAGGAATCCAATGGTATCGCACACGCACGCCGAAACTCAACGTACAAAACGCAACGATAAAAAAACCAGAGCTGCTGTCGTGTAAAAACATCGTTTCGCGTAAAATTTCCAACGCGCGTAACTCTCTCGATTTTTAACCGAATCAAGATCCGCAAGAGCCTAACTTGACCGATTTTTCGCAAGGAATCCAATGGTATTACTCACGCACACGGAAAATCGACGCACAAAACGCAAAAATTAAAAAACAAAAACTGCTATCGTTGTTTTCGACGCCGTTTCGCGTAAAATTTCCAACGCGCGTAACTCTCTCAATTTTCATCGGAATTGAAATCTGTAAAAACCTATCTTGACCGATTTTACGCAAGGAATCCAATGGTGTTATTCACGCACTCGGAAACTCACTGTACAACGCAAAAACATAGAACCGCTATTGTTTATTCGACGCCGTTTCGCGTAAAATTTCCAACGCGCGTAACTCTCTCAATTTTCATCGGAATTGAAATCCGTAAAAACCTATCTTGACCGATTTTTCGCAAGGAATCCAATGGTATTATTCACACACTCGAAAACTCACTGTACAAAGCGAAAAAACAGAACCGCTATCGTTAATTCGACGCCGTTTCGCGTAAAATTTCCAACGCGCGTAACTCTCTCAATTTTCATCGGAATTGAAATCCGTACAAACCTATCTTGACCGATTTTTCGCAAGGGATCCAATGGTGTTACTCATGCAAACTAAAACTTAATGTATAGAACACACCAATGAAGAAAAGACAGAACTGAACATGGTTTCAAAACAACCAAAATTCCACATAAAAACATGTCAAAATGCAAACAGTGGGAGGATCACAACATACACATTAAGGACTACATTTTTACCTCAAGAATTGTTCAATATGATGCATGTATGTGGACAACAAAGGAAAGCATGATTCAAAGAATTCAAGTTGTGGATTTTATCTCTTTTTTGGAGATTTTGGGCAACCTTCCAAGTGCTTTGTTCCAGAAATGATTTGATGCTTTGGACAACCTCAAATGACCTCTTAGAAGCTTTTAGGATGGTTGGAATTGGCTGGAAACCTCTGGAGCAAGTTTGTGCACTTTCTCGCGAAATGGTCAAAAACGGCCAAAATGCCAACTCTCTCAAATGGTGTTCCAGATGTGTGGCACTATTTGGGACAGTTCAAGGATGATATTTAGAGTGTGTTTGAGGTTTTATCTGGTTTGGAAAGTGACTGAATCAAGACATGGCTTGAAAAATGCAAAAAAGTGTCATTTTGAGGCTTTGAGAGGTGACTTTGTGATGTTGTGATTACAGGTCACTTTTGATGGTTTGCACAGCTTACATATGATATATATGAGGTCTGTGTGCGATTAGTTTGAGTGGAATTGCTCTCTAGCTCAAAAACTCAGAATTTCCTTACTAATGAAGGCATTTTGGAGTGAAAGAGAGAATTTGAGGAAAGCATCTGTTTGATGGCTTTGGTGTACTCAACCTGAGCAAAAATGAGCTCTATTTATAGTGGAGCAAGTTTGTTTTGGGATCCACAGTGAATGGCAACTACAACAGGTGTTTGGCCAATGTTGGCCAATGGAAATCCAAGTCTCCTCTAGCCATTGACTAGAGGTTAGGGCACAGGCTGCTGGTTCCCTTGGTCTTGGATAAGTCTTGACTGATTTCAGATGAGAATGGCTCAGTACATGCCACCTCTAAGCATCCATTAAATGCTCCAAACCAAAATTGGAGTTTTGTCCCTCTTTTAGGGATTTCTAGGCTTTGGCATGCTTTTCTTTGTTCCTTGGACTTGGGAGGTTCATGGATCAGATCATCCCACTTGGATTTGATCCTTAGATGTGTTCAAACTGACGACAAGGCTTGAAAATTCGTGTGGCACAAAAAATGTGCAAATCTGCCTTGGAAAATTCAGCTTCAGCAAGCCATTTTGTAAGATCCATAACTCCCTGCTCGAGTATGCTATATGGACGTTCTAGGACTTTTCGGAAAGCTTAGATGACGTACTTCAACTTTGATGTTTAACATTAGACCTGGTTCAACTTGGATCATGGAGAAAAACAGCCTTGAAGTTGGGACATTGTGCTGAAAAATGTCAATTTTAACTTTTTAGCCATTTTGATCCAAGCCTAACTCAAAATCCTTAATGAATTGGACTTAGGTCTAGTTGAAGTTTTTGTAGAGGGTAATGAGGGCTACAAATCAAGCTTTGGATGGGGAAAAATGGCTTTGTGGTTTAGGAGTTATGATCCTCCAAAGTTGGTACCCTTGCCACTTTTTTTCATAACTTAGAAAAATTTCTAAGTTTTTATGGTTACCCCTTTTACAAGTTATCCCACTTTCTTTGATTTTTCTTGATGAATGATGATTCAAATCACACATTAACATCATTTTAGGGTTAAAAAACCATTTTTATGAAAAATCTCAAAAAGTCAAAGTTTGACTTTTGTGCACAGTTGACTTTTTATCAGATGAATTCCAAACTGTGCGATTCTTCAGGAAATCATGTCCTTGACCTAAATCAAAATTGATGGACATGTTCCATGGGTGTTATAGGGTGTATTTAATCGTGTCCCACGGCTTGGGAGCATGTCCTGGTCAAAAGTCAAAGCTACAGTTGACTTTTCTCGCGAAACCCCAACTGTGGTTCAGATGAAATTGAAACTTGTTGCTCAAGCTTCTTGGGTTAATCCATTGTTGCAAATGGATCAACGTGGTATGTTGGAGACCCTTAAATCACGTCTTGAGGTCTTGGCTCATGATTTGTCCCAAAAGTCAACTTAGGGGTGAGTTAGGTCAAGAAACCCTAATTCCCGATTTTTGATGTATGCATCCCCTGAGGCTAAATTGACTTGATGATGGGGTTTATGATGTTTCATGGAGAATTTTAGGTTATGTTTTGAAGCATTGGCTCATACCCAGAGGAAAATTTCCATCTGGAGGCCCTAGTCGACCAAACCCTAATTTGGTGACACTGGCGATCCTTAGGCTTGATCCACCTAGAAGGGAGCAAACTTGTGCTTAATCCTTGAAGTGGGAGTCCTCTTGATCCATTGTGGATATTTGAGAGGCTAGACAAGTTAAAGATTATGTCATTCCTTGATTGACCCTTTGTCTAAGAGCTCTGCGAGGGCTTGAAACCCTAAATCCTGTTTGTAGTGAATGCTCACCCACCTTTGGGGAGACTAATGAGGTACAAAGGTACATCCATATTGTGCTGATGATTTGCACAATGATGGGAAATCTTAGTGGTCAAAATTTGGGGTATGACACCTTGGATCTATGTCAACCATGTTTACTTTTACCTAATAGTTCCTCATTGGTTCATCAACGTGATTTCTCTTCTTGGATCTCATACGATATTCATAACACTTTCTTGTTGTCCCTTGGTCACCTTTTATTATTCCTTCTCGGTCGTCTTCCAAAGGATATTTTACTGTGAGGTACTGGGTGGACAATGATGTTTCCAAAGCATTAAAAGAGGGCCTACCAATAATAATGGTGTAGGGAGATGCACCGTTGATAGCCAAGTACATCACGTGGACATTTTTCGCTTTTTCACCATCAACGAAGGTGGTCATCACGGGACAATATCCCAACACATGTATCTGTTCTCCTGAAAATCCGACTATCTTCCCCTTAAAGGATAGTAGTTCGGTGATATCAAAGTTCATTCCCTTAAATGCTTCCCAATATAAAATGTCTGTTGAACTTCCCGGATCGACTAAAACTCGCTTCACATTCCAGTTTCAAATTTTTACCTTGATCACATTGGGTCATCCTCGTGGGCTACCATTCCCTCAACATCTTTTTTAGAGAAGGTGATTGTAGCCTGATCTATTTTTCCTTTTGGAGGCGACTTTTTCCTGACATGTGTTATTGTACTATCATACTTTTTTCGAGCTGAACTCGTTTCTCCCCCCTACGAATCCTCATGCAATAGTATTCAACGTATGAGTCATCCAAATTTCCCGGACTTCAACCATGCTCTCTTCTTTCTTTTGTGTATAATTGTCTAAACTGACGCCTACTGTCGCCATGACTACAGTTATGTACTCTTGTGAGTTATTTTTACCACTGAAAGAAGTTAATGGCATTGGTTTGAAGTTCTCTAAGGATTGATCATCCCAGATAGCTTTTGATAAAGGTTGGGAATCCAAAGGCTCCTTCTTTGTATTCCCCATTCATAGACTCTGGGTTTGCAAAGCCTGGACACTGTCTTGTAGAATTTCATTATGCTGATGGAGAATTTCCATCACTGTAATCGATTAGGTTATATCTGGTGGCGGAGGTAAGTCATTTTGGCTGGGAGATAACTCAGACATGGTACAACTGGGTTGCAAATTATATTTCGTAGATTTGTGTGGCCTAGGTAAGTTTTACCGAGGCCCCACGGTGGACGCCAAATGTTCTTGCTAAAAACACTAAAAGGTTGACTTCCTCGTTCTAATTTGAGGAGAGTCTTATATGGTTGGTTAAGGTGTCTGCAATGTATGACTATGACAGATTGTTCGTTAGTTTCTCTTTCAAACGAATCCTATTTATAGATCTTTTTTTCACTAATACACCTTCCTGTAACATTTGTCACTTCCATAACTATCCTCATAACGCCCGCCTCTTCAATGATTGTAACTCTCCAGTCATAATGCATTATTTCATAATCGTCCTTCGTGACTCTTCGCGTGGCGTTCAAGCCTTGTCACCGGTCCCAACTTGTATGATTGAGATAGTTCTCGGTTCATAGGAGGTCAGACCCGCCTTGTTTTATTTGGCCACCCTTAACTGAAATCCGAATTATAAGTAGGAATATGACCTTTCGATTTGTCAGTCTCATCATGCTCGGTGGTCCTTTCACTCAGCCTCAGAGAACGTTGTCGGGCTTGTACCTCGGCTTGTCAACATAATTTCTGGGACGTACAAACACAATGTCCTAGACATCTTCTTCACCATTTGTCTCAAATTTGCTATATTGAACAAGTTTTCTCTTTAGATACTTCTTCCCAACAGTTTTATCTTCAACCTTTCTTTTCTTACTCACATGTGTCCGTTGATGCATTTTTATTTTCACAATTTCAATGTTCTTAAGGGAGATTGGGAGGAAACTCTTTCTTTTTATCTTTCACCCTATCCGCCATAAACCTATCTATACTCTTCATTATTTAACATTCGTCATCAGTCTCAGTTTATTCAAGTTCTTCTAACATAAAAAGGTTTTGAAAAGAATGTAAACACTGCTCTATAAAATAGAATTGATAATTATGCTCATGATAGAATTGCAGAATTCGTGTACACAATAGGACTACGATTTAGGGGTGGACAATCGGTCGGTTACGGTCGATTTCGGGCCCAAAACTTAAATCCGACGTAAACCACGGTTTCATTTTTATGGTCCAATTTCGACCGATAAAACTTCGGTTTTCGTCGGATTCGGTTAAGTCGGTTTGACGGTTAAGTCGGATCGGTTTAGTCGGTTTAATATTTATTAGAAAAAATTTATAAAAATTATTTTTTTAATTTTTGTATAAAAAATATTAAATTTTTAAAATAAAACTATTTTTTTAATAAAAATTATTATTACGGAATAATATTTTTAATATTATTTGACATTAATTTTGATCATTATCATACTTTAATAAAATTTTATATTACATATCTTGTATTTTTGGAAGTATACAATGTAATCATCAATTTATAAAAATGATAGTATCCTGCAACATTATGAATCTCATTTTTACAGTGAGTCATTCATATAGTAATAAAAATAAATAAAAAATATATTAATTAAGTTCGGTCGGTTTCGGTTTTCGTCGGATCCAAAATTTGTATCCGAGCCTGACCGAAGCAACCATATAATATTCAAATTAAGCAACCGAATCAACCCGACACCCGACCAAACCCGATCCATTTGCACAAAAATGACAACAGATCGGTCGGTTTCAATCGGTCGGTTCAAATTTGTCCACCCCTACTATGATTTTTTCTTTTAGTCCGTCATTTTGGTAGGATGATATAAGTTTTTCAAAATATTTAACTAAATCATAAAACTTTTCAGATTTATATTATTGTCTTTGGCCACATAAATACTCTAAAGTTATTCAAAAACATTGGTGGGTCCTTTGCTCTTTTAACTTTATCTTCTTGGAATAGATTTGGTGCCAAAGTCCCTTGTAGATTTATCAAACAAATCATTATTGCACTTCCCACGTGGGAAGACAAGAAAAAGAAAACAATGGGAAAAAAAATTGCTGATAAAGGGACTTGGGAAATTGATTGATGTTGGACATCATCAATCCGTTGTAGTCTAGTTGGTCAGGATACTCGGCTCTCACCCGAGAGACCCGGGTTCAAGTCCCGGCAACGGAATTTTTATATTTTTATTTATTCTTACTAACGGCTGACCTATGAAAAGCCCATTTAAAAATTGGGCTTAAATTGATTCAACCCACTTCTAACCGTTAGTATCGAGAGGAATCTCTTGCTTCTCTTCTCTACGCAAAACTTGAAGTTCTTCTCTTTTGCTTTTCGGATTTTCTCTGGAACTCAAACACCACTCAGGTTCGTTCTCTTTCCCTCCACTAATGGAAATGCCTAATTCACTTAATTACATTTTACTGAATCTCCTTCATTTTTTGATTGTTTTTTGTGAAATAAATTTGTTCTGTTTCCCTCTAGTTTTATAATAATTTATTTTATCATAATTGATTCAAGTTATCATTTCTGTCTTATCCGAATGTTGAGCGCTTAAGACATGATACCATTAGAAATGACGATATTAGAGAGAGAGTTGGAGTAACACATGTAGTAGAAAAAATGGTAGAAAATAGATTTTATGTGGTTTGGACGTGTTGAGAGAATACTTGTAGATTTTGTGATAAGGAGAGTAGATTAGTTGTAGAGAAGTTAAACAATTAGAGGTAGAGGAAGACTTAGAAAAACTATAAGAGAAATTATTAAGAAAGATTTTGAGATTAACAATTTGGATAGAAGCATGGTCCTGGATAGAAGATTATACTGAGTGTGGAGGGGAAACTTTGAGGAGAGAGTATTCTTTTTGTGAAGGGGAAACCCTTGAAGAGAGATTCACTCCTATTCTATCCTAATTTTTAATAGAAGTGTTCTTTGGAATCTATTTATTGGATTTCTTACATTGGTCCGACACTACCGGATATTCTAGAAGTATTAGTGTTTTTGGAGATGGAGGCATCGCAAAGGGTGGATTTGCCAACTTTTACGGGATAGACTCCATTGGGTGGCTTGCAAGGGCTGAAAAGATTCTGAGGAGCAAGATATTCATGGATCAAGAAAATCCAGATCCAACCTGGGAATCTTTTTCCACAAGTCTAATCCGTAGTTTTGGATGGCAATACTGTGGTTGTAAGGCCGAGGGAGACAAAACAAACAAACTGATTCTTGGTGAAGTGGAAAAACAATAGAAGTGGTTAGCAGAAAATCAAGAAACCGAACCAGAATTGTGGAAAGCTACAAAAGCAAGAGATGAGGTTGTGTTACTGCCTTACAGGTTATTGAAGCACCCAAGAAAGAAATCATGCCTTTGTTGAGCGACCACAATAACTCAAACTCAATAGCTCACACACCCGCCAAGAAGCTATCAAGGTTGTGGGATGTATATCTTGCATGAGAGGTTTCAATTCAACCAAAGTCATCGGGTCAAAGAAACAATAGTGTGGAATCACGAGAGAACCGCTCATGCAGAATTTTCCGTTGAAGGATTGTTCGTGAGGTGTGGCTCCTCCACTGCAACCAAAGTCGCCTGATGCTGATCCACCTGCGGCGGAATCTGAATCGTTGACTTGCAGTCAACTTACACCAGTCATGATACCCTGGGAAGACAAAACACCTTTAGCCTTCACGTGTGAAGTTCAGCCTCTGTTTTGCAAAGCTGCCAACATAAGCTGTTTCTCTAAAACTGTAGAAGCTTGAATGCGTGTTTTGTGGCGAGAGAGACAGCATTTTGAACTTGCCTCTGCCAACCAATCTAGTACTACCGAAGTTAGTGAAGTCACAAATGCTTGGGAAGGAGGTGAAACACAATCAACTGAAACTGAAGTTGATTCAACAAGTTTCCATTTGTGGGATCCAGGTGGCAGCAATCATCGCAATCAAAATGTGAGTATGTTGCAAAACAATTCCAGCACTTACTCCTTACTACATTGGTGGGATACAGGTGACGCAATCTAAATGGGAGCATGCTGCAAGAGAGGGGCATTACTTCAGTTTTTACTAATATATCGAAGGGAAAATGGGAGCCAATGCATGTTGCCAAATGTTACACATTCAGAAAGAATATGGTAGATGTCAACTTTGAGGACAAGGTTGCTCTGAGGAGGGGTGCATTGTTAGGATGTAGAATAGTGTTTCATTAGAGTAGTTAGAGCAATTATGAGTTGTTATAAAAGTTAGTTGGTTATTTGTGGTTGTTACAGGAGAATACAATGTAGAGTTGATCATTATTGAATATTGTAAATGTGAATAGAGTACTCTCTATTGTGAAGGGAAACCCTTGAGGAGAGAGAGTATCCTTAATAAAAATGTTCTTTCTTTGTAATCTAATTCTTGGGTTCCATTAGTTGGTGGCGTTGATGTTCCTTTGGTGTATATGACTGTTTATGTCATATTAGTTGGTGCAGATCCATTTGAAGATCCAGAGCATCCTAGAAATTTGAGACTATTGATAGAAATGTATTTGGTGCGATTAAAAGTACCACTAGTTACCACACATTGGAAGAAATGTATTTGGAGGATTGCAGTGTGGTTAATATGTGAAGTACTTGTACTAATATTTAGTTTTTCTATGCAGTTCATGTTTGTCCTTGAAGTGATATAAAACAATCTCACAGAAAAAATCATGTTAACGAACCATGCGAGATCTGTTAAACGAATTCTAAGCACCAAAGCAGCAGTTGGGGTTGCATGCCAGCGAACTTTTGCAACTGGTAAAGCAAAGAAAGGATCTAAAGGAGGCGGACCTTCTGATGCACCCAAAGCATCAACTCTTAGCAAAGAAGTCAAGGTGAGTACAGTCGTAGGTGCCAACATTCTCAAGGGTGGAACTGATCCAAAAATCCTGCCTGCTGCAGACTACCCTGACTGGTTGTGTCACCAGCTTGATAAACCCCCTGCGTTAAGTGAATTACGTAGGAAGAGTATCAAAACATTGATTTTTGGAGATCTAAGACGCTATGTTAAGCTGGATAATCGAGTCAAGATCAAGGATAATAACTCTCTGAAGGCGAAGAACTGATTCAATAGTAACAAATAAATATAACCTTTTCTCTCTTTATCTTCCTTTCCACCCAGAAAGGTCAAACCAAAGAGGCCCCTAGAATGAGAAAGCACTAGTCATCCAGACACGGGAGGAAAATAAACCATGTTATTCTCAGTATTGTGACTTTTCATAGACACATTTGATGTATTGTTTCTATTATATTTAAAAAAATTTTTGCAGGCTTGGTCTCATGGTTTTTCATTCTATATTTTAAAAATATGCGAGGATTGTGCTAAGGTGACATATGTGAAATATGGTAATCCGAGCAGGCACAGACAAAGTGCATATATTGAAGGTGAAAGCAGATAATAACCGGTAAGTAATTTAACCTTTTTATTTCCGTTGTTGTTGTTGGTTTGTAGAAATACTTTTAGCAGTAAAAATCAATTCAACTTCAATTTGAAAATTCAGTTGATATAGATTGAATGGCTTATAATTGTCCTATTATATGGAGAAGCAAGCAATGTTTAACGAGCACAGGTCATAAGATTATCTAGTGCAACATCAGATATCTGTAAAAGCCAATAGAACTTGAGATTATCAAATGCAGAATAGACACCTGAGTTGTCATCTTGCAACCCTATGCGATTTTAAGTTTTAAAGCCAATAGAACTTGAGATTATCAAATGCAGAATAGACACCTGAGTTGTCACCTTGCAACCCTAAGAGATTTCAAGTTTTAAGTACTGTAGCAGAAAACAACATCAGAACTAACTCTTTTCATTATCACAGAATTATGTAGAGCCAGATATTAATATGGCACTAACATCCAAAGGCAGCTGTACATATCTGACTGACAATAGCATATAGCAACTCAACATTCAGCAGATATAGAGCCATTAATACTGATGTAACTTGTTTTTACTGTGAAATTGTTTGCCTGGAAAATTTGCAAACAACCGCTGATCTTCTAATTTATGAAAAATTAGTTTACTTGCAGGATCGATCAAACAAATCCTAGGACAATGAGCTTTAACAATTTTGACAATTTGTATGAAAATCAAACCCTTTGTATGTTATATTCATCATTGTTTCACAAACTAATATTTTTCGACTAAAAAGTAATAAAGACTTTGCTTTTTGAAAGAAATGGCGAAAATGTAAGTAAATTGCAAGAATGAAATTGCAGAAATGTAAAGAGAATTGTAAATGAATAACTACTTCATTAAAATGCAGGGAATAAAACTGGTGTTTCTCAAGCGTACATTTTCTCAGTAACTACTCTTTTATCTCACACTATTACTTTGAATATTCTTGAGTAACTTGTACAAATTTTGAACAGACACGGAAATCTAACACTAAGACTCCTTATTTATATACAATCGAAATAACTGTCAACAACAACTATTTCTCCTAATGATGACAAATGGCGTCCTGTATGCCTTTATGTCCTGGATGTACTCCACGCGTCTGGTTTTCAAAACGAATCTCCCTCCTAAATTTGAATTTCAAAACATCAGTCGAACAAGGCCTTAGCACCAAGTTGTCGAAACCTTTTCCAATACTTAAAGAAAAAATCTCCAAATATATATTCCTCCAATAATCATTCGTTTTCGACTGACCTTCTTTCGACAAAAACCACACTTCTGTCGAAATAGCCTGACAAATCTTTAAACTTATTTTCTGAACAAAATCCAGGCGTCGAAATTAGCAGCTTACAAATTGCCCCCCAGAAAATGCATTTTCGACAAAGGGAGAAAAGCATTTTTTGCCAATACAATTCGACGCCGTCAATAGTTTGACATACGACTGTTCATATGACTAGACATTTGTGACGTCAGAGTCATCATTGCACTTTTTCTGAAATGTCTCTTCAGCCCACGTTTTAAGATCCTTTCATCATCACTACCCTAGTTCATAACAGATCATGGGTAAAAAATTAACTGCTACCGTCTGAACCATCCACTAATAACTGTCACGTGTCCCACGATTTCTTCATTAAATGGAAAAAATTTCTGAATTTCAACCGCTTCAGTCCACTTTTTCACATATAAATAAGTTGAAATTTTTTTTTTCTTCTTTTTTACTTTCTCACGTCCTTTTCTTAAGCAAGAACTCTCTTCAACGCAACTTCATCTTCTCTGCATTTTCTTCTACAGTCAATCATGGCATCTTCCGCAGCTCCTCAAGTCACGAGCAAAGATTCCAAGAAATCTAAAAACTTACCACCTGTTCACAAGATTCTTGGTCCAAAGGTGGTGGGGAACCAACAATATATACCAGAGCCTCCAAACGAAGAGGAGAAAAGACATATTTACCAGTCTCAGGCACTGATTCCCATTTTAATTTCTGGTAGATCTCATGCGATGTTAGGACCCTTACCTGATTTATCTCTAGATCCTGTAAAAGTGAAAGAATTCTTTCCTGCTTACCATCGTTACAAACCCATAACTAATGGAGTTAGGCCTAGAACTGATAAGGAGAAAGTCATAGATGAGAAATCTAAAGTAGATGGCCAAGGATCCCCCTCTGAGGAAGCCATAAATCTAGGGTACATGAATGACTTTAGAATCTTTAGGTATTGTCCTTTGTCGAAAGACCCGTCTGATTATCTAGCTTGGCTAAAGAAAATAGAGGCAGTCAAAGCTGATACTTGGAAAACTATGGGCATTTTCGACCTCATCTAGTTGTCGAAAGTAGGACCCAGATATTGCCCCTCTATGCTTTTAGCTTCCCTTTACTTTTGGGATAATACCTATAACAATTTCCACCTTCCTTGTGGAATGATCACCCCCACTCTTTTCGACGTAGCTGCCATAACTGGCCTTAGCCCACTGGGAGTGGATTATGATCTCACCCTACTGTCTGACGACTCCATAGGCTTCGACACAAATAAAGCCACATTCACAACCTATATTGCCAATTACCATGACAAAGAAACTAAAGAAGTCTCTGATCAAGAGCACGTAGCCTTCTTAGCCCTCTGGCTGTCGAGATGCATTTTCTGCTCTAGATCTCTTCAAGTGGCGAAACGTTATATTACCATGGCAAATCAGCTTCATGCTGGACATCAATTGTGCCTCAGGGAGATCATCCTGGCGAATCTATACGAATCTCTTGGTGAAGGGGTTGCTTTTCTGAAGAATATCAAGGACAAAGGAAGTCTCCTGTTGTCAGGACCATTGTGGCTCTTACAACTGTGGCTCAATGCCACATTTGAAGCTTCCTTATCCAACAAACAAACTGTGGATGAAACTGCTCTGAAGGACAGAAGAGTCGAAGGAACCAGACTGACGCAGTTAACACCAAATGATGAAGGTCTGAGCCTTCAACAAGCTTTTACTGGTTATGTTATAATGTTTGCTAAACGTCATAACTTCACTCCCAATATGACTCCATTCGCCGATAGAAAAATTGTACCAGAGTGGTTCACCAGGAAACTCCCATTAGAGTCGAAAGCTCAAGAAGATGAATTCCTTAATGTCTGAGAATCTTTTCTCACCCCTAGACTCTTAGTTTCCAGACTCAATCCCTCAAAGCTGAAGATCTCCCTTGTTAATTACCAACCCAATCTGGTCTCTCGACAGTGTGGGTTAATCCAAATAAAACCAAAACCCCTCTTCTTAAGGAAAGGCTCTTTGATTCACTACAACATGACCCACACCGAAGATGAGTGTTCTGGGTTGCTGGAGAAGTATTCCAACCTGGTCGAACTCTTTAAACCCAGCTTCCTCTGTACTCAAGAGTTCGACGAATGGTGGAGGGATTATTATGATTCTCAATTTTTTGACGTGTCTTCTTTCACTATCCAACTGACCAGAGCTTTCGCCTTTGTGCAAAATAAAACCAAGAAAGGTACTTCAAGACACATCAAAGAAATCCAAGCATTCCAGAAGTACTTTGAAACTGCCTACAGGCCCAACGAACTTAGTCGAACCATAAGCGAAGCAGCCGTTACTTTGAAAGAAAAATTTACTAGAAAATTGGATGAGTTAAAACTACCTTCATACGTTCGACTAGAACAACGTTATGAGATGGCTTTTAACCTCTATCCACCAAAATTTCCTCCTCTACCATCTGCTGAATTTGGTGTGGCTTTTAGTCCTCCATTTCCAGATTGGTTCACTTATGGGGATTCCATGAAACTTCTTCGCCAGGAATATCAAAAATGTGCAAAGCGAGTGGTTCCGACTAAGTATACCTTGGACAATTTCAAAGGCCACCTTCATATTGGCATAGAACACGTTCGCGTGGAAACTCCTATATATGAAGGAGTGGAATGGGGAGATACTCGACACCACTTCTTTTCATCTACACATATATGTATCTCTTGACTTGTGTTTAACTTTTTTCCTTTTCTCTTAGCCATAAAAATTCCTGTCAAAAAATCAGCTACCGTCGAAGCGTCAACTGCAGAGGACGTGGCAAACCCAAAAGACACTACCCAGAAACCTTTGGCGAGGGTATGATTTTGCCTTTCTTTTGATCAATATTTCTTTATTATTATTTCCTGAAATACTAAGGAAATCTCTTGTTATTTTTCAGGGAAGTCGGAGACCTCCTTCAACGCCAAAGAAAAGAAAGGAAAAAGAACTTGAAGCTCCTGTCATTGAATCTGGTGACGAATCCCCTAATCAAGTCAAACCTTCAAGAAAGAAGAAGAAACCAACGAAGCTTCAACAAAAAACCTCTGCTTCCAGGATATTGGAGAAAACTCCCGGCAAAAATCCTGTCGAGCAAGTTACCACAGCTCCAACAGAAAGCGAGAGTTCTAGTCTCAAGACCGAAATTCCCAAGGTATGGTTTTTTTGTTTGCTTTAAATTCGACATTTAAAGGCGTTTTCCCTTATGATAAATTTGTTGATTTATTTATCTTCCAGGTTCTCGTTGACACTCATGGACTTCCTATTGTCCAAGTCCTTCCAAAAACTAGCAACGATCTCACTTACAAGCCAACAAGCGCCTCAAAGCCTTCCCCTAAAGATTCGATTAAAGAATCAGCCACTAAAGTGAATCAGCCTATCACTGTTTCTAAAAAACTTCAAGATGTAGTCGAAGAAGAAACTGGTCCTGAGAGTAATATCTTAGTTGACGTTGGTGGGGACACTGTGATTCCCACTGCAGCAATCACAACAGAAGGTGATCCTGAAGACAACTCCCCCATCAATTTAAAGGATGCGGACGAAGAGAAAGATGGGGAGGTTGAAACTGATGACGAAGAGGAAGAAAGGAATGAAGGAGAAAAGGAAACCACTCCAAAGATTGCTGCTGATGAAGAGAAAGAAAGCGACAAGCAAAACCCTGCTGATCATCTCAAAGCTGGTTCAACCAACACAACTTCGACCAGTCTTTCCCATGAGGAACTTGAGAATTTGAAATTGCAAAGACCATTGGAATATCTGAAGGTCATGCTCAGTACACGTTATAACTTTGCTGACACCACCACTAGCAGTTCAACTACTTCAGGGAGCATTTCTGGCGCAAGATCCATGGACGAAGTGATGGCCCAGATTCGGCAGAAAATCCTCAACATTGATTTGTTTCAACTTCTAGAGAAAGATTCGTCTGCTCAATTTGACCTGAAAAAGATCTTGAAATAAATCAATGTCCTGGAGGCTCCCCCTGAAGTAACTGGTGTTGTTGTAGACCTGACCACTCTAATTGACCTTGTGGCCGCAAATTTTAACCGGCTTCGAGACTATTCGAAAAAACTTGAGAACAAGTCTGAAACACAACTTGCTGAGTGGGATGCTGCTACAAGTTCTACCAACAAGGTAACTGAACTGGAAAAGGCCTCTGAACAAAATCAGAAAGAGGCTGTCAGCTGCGACGAAATCATCCTCAAATGGGAGAAACAAATTGCTGTTCTTCAAAACAAAATTTCTCAAGCTAAGAAACGCAAAGAAGAACTACAACAAGTCAATCAAGATGAGATAGCCAAAGAGATTGAGGTTGGAGTGCATCATGTTGAAAGAGCTCAGAAGCTAGGTAAGGAGATTGAAGAGATTTCGACCAGCAGGGCCCTCTGCGAGCGTCGATTTCAGATTCAACGGTCCAAGTTTGAAAAGTTGAAGAAATCTTTTCCTGTTTAAATTTGTAATGTTGCTTGGTCCTTTGAGGCTTTTTTTTTTCTTTTTGTAATGACACTTAAGCCATTTCTTTGGCGAATTTCACCAATTTAGTTATTTCTTTTGCAAGATTATTTGACTTCTATTTGAACTTCCTGCAATATGGGTTTATATTTTTTCAAATATTTCCATTTATTTTCAGTACTCTCTTATCTTTATCTAATTCTTCGACTTCATACGCGCCATTGGAAAACACTTTTGTGATTTGAAAAGGTCCTTCCCACTTATGGGACCACTTTCCCATAAGTCTATCTTTTCGATCCACGGGAAGAAACACTTTCCACACAAGGTCACCAATCGAAAAGGCTTTACCTTTCACTCTTTTGTTGTAGGATTTCTCCACCCTTTCGTTTTGCCTTTTCAATAAATCTAACACATTTAACCTTTCTTCGTCTAAATCAACTAATTCATCTATCATCATATTCCAATATGAATCTGATGGAATTTCCTGATGCCTTTGGACCCTTGTTGATTGTAGATATATTTCGACCAGTAAGACTGCATCATGGCCATACGTTAGTCGAAAGGGTGTAGTATTCGTAGCTTCCTTAGGAGAGGTTCGACAGACCCATAGAATTTGGTCCAAAGTTTTGTGCCAATTCTTTGGCTTTCTTCCCACATGCTTCTTTATCAAACCAATTATAACTTTGATTGCTGCTTCGACCTGTCCGTTGGCTTGAGCGTAGTAAGGCGTTGATGTGAGAAGTTTGAACCCCATTTCCTTCGCAAATGCTTGCATATTTTTACCAGTGAAAACAGACCCCTGATCCGTTGTTATTGTCTCTGGGATCCCAAACCTATAGATGATGTGTTTTCGAATAAACTCGATCACAACTTCTTGATCCATATTCATTAAAGGTATGGCTTCGATCCATTTTGTAAAATAATCGATACCAACCAAAATAAATTTCTGGCTTTTTGAAGAGGTCGGTCGAATTTCTCCAATCAAATCCAAAGCCCAACCTCTAAAGGGCCAAGGCTTTATTATAGAATGTAACTCACTTGTAGGAATATGTGGTATCCCAGCGTGTACCTGTCATTCTTGGCATCCTTTTGCGAATTCGACGTAATCCTTTAACATGGTTGGCCAATACATTCCTTGTCGGAATAACAACCACTTTATTTTATGGCCTACTTGATGCGCACCACATGCCCCACTGTGTACATTCGACAAGGCTATGTATGCCTCAGATTCGCTTAGACACTTAAGTAATATCCCTTCCGGAGTTTTCTTAAATAATTCATTCCCCAAAATCACATAGCTCAAAGCTCGATACCTGATTTTTCGTTCGACTGATCCTGTTGGATTTTGTAGATATTCCATTATGGGCTTCCGCCAGTCTCCAATCGTCGGACCATCTATGTTAAAAATTTCAAAATTCTCTTCGTCAGCGCATTCTAGCTTTATTGTCTCCAAATCTGATGGGGATAATCTGGTTGACACGACTCTTCCTCTAACTTCAATGGCTTTTTGCAACTTCTCTTTCGACACTTTGTATCCAGAAGCAATCTGTGCTAAATCATTTGCCTCCTGATTTTCTATTCGAGGGATATGTCGAATCATAACCATGTAGAATCTTTTCAAGAGTCGATTCGCTATTACAAAGTACATGATTAAATTCTCTTTAACACACTTGTACTCCTTTGTTATTTGCTTTATGACTAACTCAAAGTCGCCCATTATTTCGACCCGAGTTGCCCCCAATTCCAACAAAATTTCAAGTCATGCTATCAAAGCCTCGTATTCTGCCTCATTATTTGAGCAAAGGCCTTCGACTTTTTACTTAAATTTTGTTGGAATTCTGTTAGGAGAAATAATAAGAACTCCTATTCCAGTTCCATTTTTATGACTAGAACCGTCGACGTACAACTTCCATGGTTCCATTTCAATGTAGTCCAAAGACTTTTCGTTTATAGCGTGGTCGACTATGAAATCAGCCACTACTTTCCCTTTGACAGCCTTTAAAGGTAAATATGTCAAAGAATACTCAGTTAATGCTAATGCCCACTTCCCAATTCGACTATGCAAGATTGGTTTAGATAACATGTATTTTATAACATCGAAATGAGAAGAAACATAAACATCAACTGGTTTTATATAGTGCTTCAATTTCATACATGAAAAGTATAAACATAAACACAACTTTTCAATTACACTATATCTAGTTTCCGCATCGTTCAAGACCCCACAGAGGTAGTAAATGGCTCTTTCGACACCATTCTCATCCTCTTGAGCCAGCATGCTCCCTAATGCCTTGTCCGACGCGGATATGTATAGCCTCATACTCCTACTTCTACAAGGTGACATTAAAATTGGAGGATGCGTCAGGTATTCCTTGATTTTTTCGAAGGCATCCTGCTGCTCTTGCCCCCATTCGAAGTCTTCCTTCTTCAGTCGGAGTAGAGGAGAAAAGACTTGCGTCTTTCCACTAAGGTTGGAGATGAACCTTCCGAGAAAGTTGATCTTGCCAAGTAGAGACTGCAATTCCTTCTTTGTAGATGGCGCTTTCACCTCCATTATTGCCTTGGCCTTGTTCTGATTGGTTTCGATCCCTTTCTTGTGGACCACAAAGCCTAGGAAGTCTCCCGCCTGCACACAAAACGCACATTTGAGAGGATTCATCTTCAAACCAAACTTCCTCATCTGTTCAAAAGATTGTCGAAGATGGTCTATATGACTTTTTCCTGAAACAGACTTAATAACAATATCGTCAATATAAATCTGCATAAAAGCCTCAATGAAATCGTGAAAAATCGAATTCATCGCTCGCTGGTACGTTGTCCCAACATTCTTTAAGCCAAAAGGCATTACCACCCATTCATAGGTGCCTAAGGCTCCAGGGCATCGAAATGCCGTTTTAGGAACATCCTCCTCAGCAATAAAAATTTGGTTATAACCAGAGTACCCATCAAGCATACTAAGGTACTCATGGCCTGCGGCAGAATCGACAAGCATTTCCGCCATTGGCATAGGATATTCATCCTTTGGGGTAGCAGAATTAAAATCTCGAAAATCAATACATACCCTCAATTTGCCATTTTTCTTTATTACAGGAACTATATTAGCAATCCATTCGACATACCTGGTCGGGCGGATGAACTTGCATCTGAGGAGTCTTTCGACTTCTTCTTTAATCTTTGAGAGGATTTCTGAGGCGAATCTCCTTGGAGTTTGCTTAACAGGTTTCCTCCTAGGTTTTATTGACAACCTTAATTCGACCAGATTCCTATCTAGCCCGGGCATTTCGTCGTAGTCCCATGTGAAACAATCCTTAAATTCCTTCAGCAACTGGACTATTTCGACCTTGAGTTGGGGGCTCACTTTTGCGCTGATGTAGGTTGGTCTTTTTTCTGCGCCAACTACCTCTCTATCCCACTGAAACCCGCGGGTGGGATGAAGGTGTATAGTGAGCAGAAAGCGTTGTCAGTTGGCGTCATGTCGAAGGTTGCTGGACTACAAGGAGCTATGTGAGCTAGATTCTTGTCGAAGCTTCGCCTATCAACATGGTTTACTTAAGCCAGAAATAAACTCTGGTCAGCCTCTATATTTTCAACAATCCCATCTGCGCGCCAAATTGTTATTCGTTGATGCATTGACGAAGGGACGACACCTATGCCGTGTATCCATTCCCTGCCTAAGAGAAGGTTATAAATTGCTTTTGACGCAATTACCATAAACATTGTTGGTCTTGTGATGGTTCCGACAATTAGATCTACTTGTATTACACCCATAATGGTTCTCACTTTTCCCTCATAATTCGACAACACCATGTTATGAGGTTTGGTGTCGGAATCATCTTTTCTAATTTTCTTAAGCATATAATGCGACATCAAATTGACAGCCGCTCCTCCATCAACCAAAATCTTATTCACCCCTATGTTACCCACTTTTCCTTTTATAAATAGGGGTTTGAGGTGGCTCATCATTGAGTCATCTGGTCTTTCGAAAAATGCGTTTTGTTCTTCAATGCATCCATTGTTCATGATATAATAGCAAACGGGCCTGTGTCTGGCCGTTTCGACCTCCATAGCCTCTTCTTCATCTTTGACTTCCATTACCTGGTCATACTCCCTGGGGAGCACTGAGACCACGTTACACATCACGTCGAAGGATGCCTCTGATTCTGAATTAAAATTGTCTGTCATTTCATCATCCCTAGTTACTTCCTCTTTTAACGACACTTGTACTGGATCAACGGGTGGCTTTTCGACTTTCAATTCTTCCTTCTGAGTCGAAGTTTGAACATTTCTGCTGGTTTCTGGCTTGGCTTTTCCTGCAGCCTTCTTTCGACGTTGGTACCTCCTCCACTGTGACTTTGTCATAGGGTTCTTGCCCTTATAATTTCCAGAAGAGTAAGTCACCTTCTTCGACTTTTGGAATTCTTTCCTGTATGATATGGAAGATCCCCGCTGTACTTCGAAATCCTTCCATTTTCCTTGTCCTTGGGCTTGTCGGATTGGGTTGACCCACCTGTCGTCTGGAGCTTTATTTGTAGGTTTGAATGTGTTAGGGTATCTTTCTCCTAACCTTTCCCCGCTTTGGTCCCCTCTTATGGGGTCGAATCTTTCTCCAGAAGGCCTCTGTTGCGGTGAAAATCGGATAACAAATTATTAATTAATTTTCATCATATTTCTTTTACAACCGACTTTGATTTATCCAAAGGAAAGGTTCAAGATCGTTAGAAAAACCTAAAGGGAAGATATCTAAGGTTCGGGGGTTGGTTACGCCTAGGGAAGGTATTAACACCCTAAACGTCCGTAGTACTCTACGGGAGCCTCTTGTTTTAATGTTATCTTATGTTTGCTAAAGGTTCTATGCTAAAGGTTGAAACCCTAGAGGTTAGTATCTAAGTATACTCGATAAGGCATCGCACCTTACGCCTACGTATCCTCGGGAATAGAATCAGAGTATGCGTAGTTCTACTTCTACTGAACTATTGGCTATGGCCAATATTCAGAGGGGAAATGAGTGCAAGCTCATTGTAGAGTTTAAGAACTCTCTAGATCTAGTTGAATGAACCTATGTTATGTTTTAGTCAGTAGGGAAAGTGATAAATTCATTAGGATGAATATCACTAAGAGTTTAAGAACTCCTCCTAAAGCTAGTTGTGATTTCTATGGCTCTGATGAGGCCAAGAAATAAAGTTTTCTCCTAAGAGGTTACTTAAGTTAAGGTGGGAGGCCATGACTTTAGGAGTCAACATATTTCACCTTCCTTTGGAATGTGGGAAAAATAACAGTTGTAAAGATACTAAGATAAAGAGATTAGTGCAAATACAATGATACAATCATACATGAATTAAGATAATGAGATAAAATCATGATATCAATGCAAAGTGAGAATTAAGCATGTTAGACAATGATTAAATATAAGATGAAATAAAATGAAATAGTCTCGTCTTAATCATGATTTAATCGAGAAATCGATAATCAATCATTCTTGACTTTCAGCGACTAAGTAGAAAGAAAGTGGTCTCCTGTTGATCAAAGTCTTGTCAACTCAATGAAATCAACCAAACCATGAGGTTTGTTATGTCATCGACCAAAATAAATGTCGGTCTCGTCTAAATCAAGATTTAATCGAGAAATCGATAATCTTAATATTTGACTTTCATCGACCAAAATAAAGGAAGTGGAATCGAAATGAAGATAAAATCGGTCTCGTCTAAATCAAGATTTAATCGAGTAATCAATAATCTTATATTTTTGACTTTCATTGACCAACAAAAATAAATAAGAAGTGACCTCACATTTATCAAGACCTTATTGATCAGAGTCAAGATTTGTGTAACGTCATCGGCCTAAATAAAGATTACGAAATAAAAATAAGGTTGATCTCGTTTAAATCAAGATTTAATCGACAAATCGATAATCTTGGATTTTAACTTTCGTCGACCAAAATAGAATCGGAATAAAAGACAAGTCGGTCTCGTTTAAATCGAGATCTAATCGACGAATCGATGATCTTAGATTTTTAACTTTCATCGACCAAAATAAAATAAAAGCCAAGTTGGTCTCGTTTAAATCAAGATTTAATCGATAAATCGATAATCTTAGATTTCTAACTTTCATCGACCAAAATAAAATAAAAACCAAGCGGCCTCTTACCAATCAAGAGATTTATTGATTTGGATAAATCAACAAAACATGATTTTTGTAATATCATTAGCCAAAATAGAGATTGAAATGATAATGAAAACCAAAGATGAAAATCCAAGTAAAAATCTAAAGGGAATGGTAACCAATAAATAGTTAGCAAGGATTTACAAAAGCTATATTAATAAAACTTGATAAAAAATAATTATCAAAAAACCTATCCAAGATTTTTCTTTAAAACAAGTTAATAATAAAAATTATTGATAAAACAGTGGGGCGCTGGATCCGGTTGTGGGTGTGTAAAATGATAAATGAGGATCATATGGGCTTGAAGCCCATCACCTCACACGGTTCAACTCTTACACGTAAACCACAAAACTAAAACAAGATACAAAATGGAGGAGTATATAGGTGGCGGTGCGGGATAAAATTACTATGGGCCTCCAAGTCCATCAAAATAACAAGACACAACTCCTTTTCTTTTAGAGGAAAAAACCCACAGTTTTTTCACAGAAAAGTAGCACTTGGTCAACGCTACACAATAACCAATGCCTCCACTCTCAGAATCAACTTTTTTAAAGAAAAGAAATCCAATCAATTTGGAAAAGTAACACACGAATCAATAAGAAGAAACAACAACCTAAAATCCAAAATCTTGTGCTCAGAAAAGGAAAAAAGAATTTTCCCTCGTCATCACATCGGTAACAAAACGAGGTCGATTCTCCAAATTTCTCGATCTCGCATAGTGTTGGTTCCACCTTCAGGTTTCCCGTTTCGATTCTTCTCTCGGTTTAGTTTTTTCTTTTTGATTCGTCAATCTCTCTGCTTCACCCGCTTCGGTTCCGATTGGTTCTGGGTTTGAATTTTTGAGAGGTTTGTGGGTTATTTGATGGTGGTTGGAAAAGTGTTTGGTTGCTGTTTGTGACGTTGATGTTTATGTTTGATGGAGGCGAGAAGTTGAATGTTGTTAAATGGTGAAAGGTTAAGGGGGTTTGCGATTTGGGGTCCGGAAGAAAGAAAGGAGTTTCTGGGTTGTTGAGGTTGTAAGATGTGGAAAGATGGTGAATGTGGGTATTGCGATTGGGAGATAAGGGTGGTTTTATGTAGACGAAACAAAGGAGGTTTGGTGAGTTAAGACGAACATTTGAAGGATAATGTTCAGGTGCTGTGATGGAGGGGGATTTTTGTGAGGTTTAAGTTGAGTGAGGAAAGTAGTGATGAAGCCAGAACACGGTTGGTGGTGATTATGTTTGATGGAGTTGAGATAAGATGCAGAAGGTTTGTGAGTTCGGATGTTGTTAACGGGTTTGGTGAAGGTCGAAGAACTCGCAGAAAGAGATTGGAAAGAAAAATGTTCTGAGGTTATGGTTTATTGTTGTTGAAAGAGGTTGAGTCAAGATTCGAGTTTTTGTGTTTTCATTTTCTGAAGCAGGTTCGGCCCCCCTTTCTCCTGCTCTCTCCATCTCCTCTTAAAAGAACCTGTTTCTTCAATTTTAAATTTGAATTTATGATCGTTGATCTGTTGTCTTTTTCACTGCAGCAGAGGGAGTGTTGTTCGTACCAGTAGGTTTACGTTGAGGTTGCAGAGGCTTTTGGTGTCGTTTTGGAATTTTATTTGTTTGGAATCAAAGGTTGTAATGTCATGGACTGAAGCCATTGGGCTTGGAACGTCTTTGTGAAAGAAAATGAATTGGGTTTGAAAAGTCAACAAACCAACTTGGTTCTCATTGGTCGAAGGTTAAATGAAACATCCAATAATGAAAAAAGCACACGGTGGACCAAAATAGAGAAATGGAAATGAAAACTCTTCTCTTTTTTTTAAATTGAATTAATAATATGATTAATAAAAATAATAATAAACTAATTAATATTCTAAATATAAATTAGTTAGAAAAAAACTAAATAATTAATCTGATTATTTAAACTAATGCAAAAGTTAAATTGTGATTAATTTAAATTAAAAGATAAGACAATAAAATTAAAAAAAAAAAAAAGAAAGGGTCATATTGAAATTAAATTAAAATAATACTAAAATAAATACTCAATTGAAAATAGAGAGAAATAAATAAACATCAACTAGCAAAAAAAATGAGGGTAAAATTTGGGGTACAATAGTTGCCCCTATTTAAATATCTTCACCTGATGACATGAGAGATGAAGATCCTCATGTAATCAACAGTGAAAGATATTTAAATACAGATAATCAAAAATTTTACCCTCAGATGCACACATATGCAATGCAGCAAACATGATTCCAAGAAGATGCAAGAAAATGCAGACACAACAAGACACCAAGGGGTAAACAGGAAGCAAAAGGACCAAAGAGCTTTACCGGAGAATGACGAAGGTTAGTATCCATGAGAAACACCTCACTAGGGATACAGGCTAAACAACAAAAGAGACCCACCGGGGAGACTCCAAAGAAACACTGGGGAAAAGACCACAGACAATCTTCACCGGGGAACAATCCGGGGAGATTGACTACTGGGGACAAAACAAACCCACACTCTTCCTGGGCACGAAACCAGAAAGAAAAACCTGATCACTGGGGATCAGTCCAAAAGGACAGACAACCAAGCAAAGACTTCCTGGGGATCTTATACTGAAGAGTTCAAGATGGGATCTTCAAGAAAGGCCAAGAAGACAGAGACAAACTCTGCGCACCAACTAGGAGTCTTATAAGGTTGAAGAAATTTGTTCCAAGAAGCTTAGTTTAAAGCAAGTTTTTTTCAAAAATCCAAGGTAAGGGTTCAATGTCCGACACGATTCGAACAAGAACGGTTTTAAAACACAAGACAATGCTTGACACGATTCAAACAAAGTCCAAGTTCAAGTCTGACACGATTCAAACGAGAACAGTTTTAAAATAAGAGGACAATGCTTGACACGATTCAAACAAAGTCCAAGTTCAAGTCTGACACGATTCAGACAAAAACAGTTTTAAAACGAGCAGACGATGCTTGACACGATTCAAACAAAGTCCAAGTTCAAATCTGACACGATTCAGGCAAGAACAGTTTTAAAACAAGAGGCAATGTCCGACACGATTCGAACAAAGACCCTGTTCATGTCCGACACGATTCAGACAAGAACAATTTTAAAACAAGAAGACAATGCTTGACACGATTCAAACAAAGTCCAGGTTCAAGTCTGTCACGATTTAAACGAGAACAAGTTTTAAAACACAAGACAATGCTTGACACGATTCAAACAAAGTCCAAGTTCAAGTTTGACACGATTCAAACGAGAACAGTTTTAAAACAAGAGGCAATGTCCGACACGATTCGAACAAAGACTTTGTTCATGTCCGACACGATTCGAACTAGAACGGTTTTAAAACAAGAAGACAGTGCTTGACACGATTCAAACAAAGTCCAAGTTCAAGTTTGACACGATTCAAACAAGAACAGTTTTAAAACAAACAGACAATGCTTGACACGATTCAAACAAAGTCCAAGTTCAAGTTTGACACGATTCAAACAAGAACAAGTTTTAAAAATCTTTAATGTTAAACTTCTTGGGGAACCGCAAAAGGTTTAAAGATTTAAATCTGGCGCGCAAAGGTTAAGACCGAACAAGCACGACACAAAGCAAACCGGGAATGCCTTTACTTCACTGGGGAAATAAAGACTGGCACAAACAAAAGACCACAAGCAAAACAACGCATAAGGATGCAAAATCTGGCACTCAAAGGTGGTGACCGAACGTAAGCCTAGTTTAGGCAAAGATTTTGGACATACCAGGAATGCTTTTACTCCACTGGAGAAGTAAAGGTTCACATCGTCAAAGGACAGACGGTAAGGGATAATAACAGGGATCATATCATCAAGAAGCTTGATGGCCAGGAAAAACACATCCGAAGGTACGAAACCTGAACTCGGAACACCTCATCAAATAGATTGACGGCAAAGAAATAACATAAATCTGAGGGTACGGAACCTGAACTCGGAACACCTCATCAAACAGATTGTCGGAAAGGAAATAACACAAATACGAGGGTACGAAGCTTGAACTCGGAACACCTCATCAAACAGATTGACGGCAAGGAAATAACATAAATCCGAGGGTATGGAACCTGAACTCGGAACACCTCATCAAACAGATTGACGGAAAGGGGAAAAAACCTCAAATACGGATCACATCAAACAGGTTGATGGAAAGTGACTGATTGAAGGTAAAATCAAGGACAGATAAGTTTCTCGTGAGAGAGATTGCCCCTTGTTGTTGGGTAAAAATTCCAAAGAGATGTTGATATTCAACGCTACTGGAAGTAAATGTCTTCAATGAGGATCTGTAAAAGAAGACATGGTGCAAAATAAATGCACATTCAAAAATAGGTTCGGAAACCACACCTGCCAGGGACCAAAGTTCAATCTAGGAACAAGCTAGAAAGAAACGGTCAAACAAGACTCCAATTGAGGAATGAACTCAAATGGGGATTTATCTAATCCAAATATGGAAAAGATAACTGAACCAACAATCATCCACGAAAATCAAACTCCGTGGGGAATTCAGAAAAGATGGGCACTTTATGCCTAGGGCTGACTTTCTACTGGAGAGAATAGACACACCCAGTCACTTGGGGAGATAAACGCCAAAGTGAACAACACATGTAAACACCAGAAACATGTAGCAAAAATGATAAGATGCTATGCATATGAGTGCTTATGCCATGCTTATGCTTATGCTGACAAAACAGACAAGAAGCAAAATCGGAGATGAAATAAACATCGACAAAGAACACCCAGCCAAACTCAACAGATTGGACCAATACTGGGGGTGAAGAAGAAGAGTCAACAATTTCGTTGGTGAAAAGAGTATTCCACTTGAGGTATGATGTCATGAGGATTGCCATCGCGAGCTTGATCTCTTTGTTGGTAGAGGATCCATGGAGAATTTGTCAAGATTAGCTGAAGTAACAGCTTATTGGGGAGCTAGCAAAGGATACTGGCATAATGATCATCTTTCAGTCTTATCTGCCCCAGGCTATATGATCTGTCAGACGAGGATAACAAGAGGATTTTATAGAAGAATTGGCATACGAGGTGTTTCAATATCTTCAAACTCTTGGAGAGATCTCGGCGTAACTGCCCCAGATTAGGGGATGAATAATCAAAAGGATTTTACAGAAGAATTGAAACACCAGATACCTCAATATCTTCCAACTTGAACAATCAAAAGAATTTTATGGAATAAATGAAATACCAGATGCTTCAATATCTTCCAACTTGAATAATCGAAAGAATTTTACGGAAGGATTGAAATACCAGATGCTTCAATCTTCCAACTTGAATAGTCAAAAGAATTTTACGGAAGAAATGAAATACTAGATGCTTCAATATCTTCCAACTTGAATAATCGAAAGAATTTTACGGAAGAAATGAAATACCAGATGCTTCAATATCTTCCAACTTGAATAGTCAAAAGAATTTTACGGAAGGATTGAAATACCAGATGGTTTAATATCTTCCAACTTTTGAATCTTGACGTGGCTGTTTATGTTCAGTTATACTCGAGATACTCAAACTGTAGTAGACATTACTGGGGAACGGATTTACCCCCGCTGATGAGTTACTGGAGACAAAACTAGTCATAAGATGATCTCAAGAATATTTGCCCCAATATTCTGAATTTGCAGAATTATGCCTCTGATTTGTCAACTCACACTTGGTTGCCCCTGACTGAGTCAAATTCCTTTATCAAGTTCAATTCCTTGACTGACCACATTTGTTGGGATTCCTTGATATCGAATGGTATTGCAAACAAGCGTTGTTCATTAAAATTGGCAAAAGTTAGTGCAAAGTTTAATGCAAAGTTTGAAAACAAAGCTTTGATAAAAAATGCACAGTGAAATGATTAAAATAGTCAAAAACAAAGGTGGGTCTAGTCATTAAGGAAGTGACCAACACACGCGAGTAACAAAGATTATTAGGAGTCAGGTTACTCAACCTTGCTGTAGTATGTTTTTCAAAACAACCTTACCTCAATTAGGTCTTTTATGGGTTGTAATGTGGTCTGGTTCATGGTTTATGAAACAAAGGATGAATATGAATTCCAATCCTACGCTCAGTTAACTCAAGATATACGTTCAAATCTCCAAAAATAGGAAGTCACTTGATTTGAAAACTGACTGGCGTCTTATATGAAGCGCTTGCGTTTGAATGCACAACCCAGTTAAACTGAGAACTACCCTGCCCCAAGGTTGAGATTTAAGGTTTTTTGTGTAAAGAAAGAAAATTCCTACTTCTAGGCTCGAAGGGTTATCGAGGGATTATTTTCCTTGTTGGGAGTTGAAACAATGCCTTACATCCTCGGCGGGGTTTAATTGAAAGCATATCACAATAATTATGAACATGAGGTTTTCATCATCCTCCCTAATCCTTGCTTTATCAAAAGTTTGAAAAAGGAGTGAAAAAGATATATATTTGCTTTTATGAAAAATAAAAGTAAATGAGTGAAACAAATGGATTTAACCAAAAGATGCATAAATATTTCATTAATGTTGCCAATTTAAAGGTACAACAAAGCTCATAAGCAAATATCAATACAATTAAAGGAAATACAACTGAAATACAAAACGCAACCAACCAAAGATTTCAGTTTCCGGGTCCGAACGGAAAAAAGTCTTCACCACCAAATTTCCTTCATCGTTGCTAGCGTGACCTTCATAGTTTCCAGAAACTGTCCCATTCCTCCTCGGAGTTCTCTCAATTCATGGTTGACTCTGTCCATTCCCTAGTATTGGTCAGACATCCTTTGTCGAGTTTGGGCTCGGGTGACGATTCAAAGACAATTCTGAAGGGAAAACGACGACATGAGACGATGACAGAGAGGAAATGCACATGCTATGATGCAAATGAGATGCTAATGCAAGCCGAATGGTTTCAAGGAACTCAAAGGCAAGTTGCAAAAAAAAATTTTTGGGAAAATTGAAGAGTTTTTGTTTTTAAAATCCAAGCTCTGTTGATCTTTTGAAAAGGAAACAAGTATTTGAGTTACTCGAAACCAAAGGGCTAAGAATGCTTGAATGTATAGATGCATAAAGCACACGAGCACAGACATATGTACACACAACAAAACAAACAAACCCTAGGTTGTGGGGTCTCATGAATGGAGCCAAGGTCTACCCATCCCAATAGGTGTGTACTACTGGTTTTCACCTACAAGACAAGGTTCTAAAAAGTTCCCAGAGTCGACAACCCATCTTTCGGATTTTATCGACTTTCCAATTGCTTGGTGATCGATAAAATTCTCAAGAGAATCTCGTATGAGTGTAGTATCGCGTAACAACCATTTGGGATAGCTCCCTCACAGTCCTCGCACTACGTCCTAAATAGGCCAAGTTGGGTTAAAGGGATAACTAAAGGTCATCAGTATCTCTGGCTCCTAGGTCGAAAGTAGTAACGCATTCACGATTGCTCGTTCAACATTTACCACCTCTAAGCGGGCCTCAACTGAGTGTGGACTTCAAGTTCCCTCCTTTGGGATTTCTCCCTCGAAGTTCCCTTGACTATGTCCGCGGTTCCTAAACATATGTGTTCTCTCAAGTCCGGGTTAGGACTTATCTCACTCATAGATACCATGTCAACCCATAGAACATATATACAAATATATAGGCAAATATGACAGGTATATAAGCATATACAAGTAAATAAGTAAACATGAATAACATAAAAACAAGATAGGCTTAACCCTCTTAGGAAAGGACCAGCAATAGGTCTAACTCTCCCCAATGAAGTCGCCATTTCTGTTGCGGTGAAAATCGGATAACAAATTATTAATTAATTTGCATCATATTTCTTTTACAACCGACTTTGATTTATCCAAAGGAAAGGTTCAAGATCATTAGAAAAACCTAAAGGGAAGAGATCTAAGGTTCGGGGGTTGGTTACGCCTAGGGAAGGTATTAGCACCCTAAACGTCGTAATACTCTACGGGAGCCTCTTGTTTTAATGTTATCTTATGTTTGCTAAAGGTTCTATGCTAAAGGTTGAAACCCTAGGGGTTAGTATCTAAGTATACTCGATAAGGCATCGCACCTTACGCCTACGTATCCTCGGGAATAGAATCAGAGTATGCGTAGTTCTACTTCTACTGAACTATTGGCTATGGCCAATATTCAGAGGGGAAATGAGTGCAAGCTCATTGTAGAGTTTAAGAACTCTCTAGATCTAGTTGAAACGGACCTATGTTATGTTTTAGTCAGTAGGGAAAGTGATAAATTCATTAGGATGAATATCACTAAGAGTTTAAGAACTCCTCCTAAAGCTAGTTGTGATTTCTATGGCTCTGATGAGGCCAAGAAATAAAGTTTTCTCCTAAGAGGTTACTTAAGTTAAGGTGGGAGGCCATGACTTTAGGAGTCAACATATTTCACCTTCCTTTGGAATGTGGGGAAAATAACAGTTGTAAAGATACTAAGATAAAGAGATTAGTGCAAATACAATGATACAATCATACATGAATTAAGATAATGAGATAAAATCATGATATCAATGCAAAGTGAGAATCAAACATGTTAGACAATGATTAAATATAAGATGAAATAAAATGAAATAGTCTTGTCTTAATCATGATTTAATCGAGAAATCGATAATCAATCATTCTTGACTTTCAGCGACTAAGTAGAAAGAAAGTGGTCTCCTGTTGATCAAAGTCTTGCCAACTCAATGAAATCAACAAATCCATGAGGTTTGTTATGTCATCGACCAAAATAAAAGTCGGTCTCGTCTAAATCAAGATTTAATCGAGAAATCGATAATCTTAATATTTGACTTTCATCGACCAAAATAAAGGAAGTGGAATCGAAATGAAGATAAAATCGGTCTCGTCTAAATCAAGATTTAATCTAGAAATCAATAATCTTATATTTTTGACTTTCATTGACCAACAAAAATAAATAAGAAGTGGTCTCACATTTATCAAGACCTTATTGATCAGAGTCAAGATTTGTGTAACGTCATCGGCCTAAATAAAGATTACGAAATAAAAAATAAGGTTGATCTCGTTTAAATCAAGATTTAATCGACAAATCGATAATCTTAGATTTTAACTTTCGTCGACCAAAATAGAATCGGAATAAAAGACAAGTAGGTCTCGTTTAAATCGAGATCTAATCGACGAATCGATGATCTTAGATTTTTAACTTTCATCGACCAAAATAAAATAAAAGCCAAGTTGGTCTCGTTTAAATCAAGATTTAATCGATAAATCGATAATCTTAGATTTCTAACTTTCATCGACCAAAATAAAATAAAAACCAAGCGGCCTCTTACCAATCAAGAGATTTATTGATTTGGATAAATCAACAAAACATGATTTTTGTAATATCATTGGCCAAAATAGAGATTGAAATGATAATGAAAACCAAAGATGAAAATCCAAGTAAAAATCTAAAGGGAATGGTAACCAATAAATAGTTAGCAAGGATTTACAAAAGCTATATTAATAAAACTTGATAAAAAATAATTATCAAAAAACCTATCCAAGATTTTTATTTAAAACAAGTTAATAATAAAAATTATTGATAAAACAGTGGGGCGCTGGATCCGGTTGTGGGTGTGTAAAATGATAAATGAGGATCATATGGGCTTGAAGCCCATCACCTCACACGGTTCAACTCTTACACGTAAACCACAAAACTAAAACAAGATACAAAATGGAGGAGTAGATAGGTGGCGGTGCGGGATAAAATTACTATGGGCCTCCAAGCCCATCAAAATAACAAGACACGGCTCCTTTTCTTTTAGAGGAAAAGACCCCCAGTTTTTTCACAGAAAAGTAGCACTTGGTCAGCGCTACACAATAACCAATGCCTCCACTCTCAGAATCAACTTTTTAAAAGAAAATAAATCCTATCAATTTGGCAAAGTAACACACGAATCAATAAGAAGAAACAACAACCTAAAATCCAAAATCTTGTGCTCAGAAAAGGAAAAAAAAGAATTTTCCCTCGTCATCGCATCGGTAACAAAACGAGGTCGATTCTCCAAATTTCTCGATCTCGCACGGTGTTGGTTCCACCTTCAGGTTTCCCGTTTCGATTCTTCTCTCGATTTAGTTTTTTCTTTTTGAATCGTCAATCTCTCTGCTTCACCCGCTTCGGTTCCGATTGGTTCTGGGTTTGAATTTTTGAGAGGTCTGTGGGTTATTTGATGGTGGTTGGAAAAGTGTTTGGTTGCTGTTTGTGACGTTGATGTTTGTGTTTGATGGAGGCGAGAGGTTGAATGTTGTTAAATGGTGAAAGGTTAAGGGGGTTTACGATTTGGGGTCCGAAAGGAAGAAAGGAGTTTCTGGGTTGTTGAGGTTGTAAGATGTGGAAAGATGGTGAATGTGGGTATTGCGATTGGGAGATAAGGGTGGTTTTATGCAGACGAAACAAAGGAGGTTTGGTGAGTTAAGACGAACATTTGAAGGATAATGTTCAGGTGCTGTGATGGAGGGGGATTTTTGTGAGGTTTAAGTTGAGTGAGGAAAGTAGCGATGAAGCCAGAACACGGTTGGTGGTGATTATGTTTGATGGAGTTGAGATAAGATGCAGAAGGTTTGTGAGTTCGGATGTTGTTAACGGGTTTGGTGAAGGTTGAAGAACTCGCAGAAAGAGATTGGAAAGAAAAATGTTCTGAGGTTACGGTTTATTGTTGTTGAAAGAGGTTGAGTCAAGATTCGAGTTTTTGTGTTTTCATTTTCTGAAGCAGGTTCGGCCCCCCCTTCTCCTGCTCTCTCCATCTCCTCTTAAAAGAACCTGTTTCTTCAATTTTAAATTTGAATTTATGATCGTTGATCTGTTGTCTTTTTCACTGCAGCAGAGGGAGCGTTGTTCGTACCAACAGGTTTACGTTGAGGTTGCAGAGGCTTTTGGTGCCGTTTTGGAATTTTATTTGTTTGGAATCAAAGGTTGTAATGTCATGGACTGAAGCCATTGGGCTTGGAACGTCTTTGTGAAAGAAAATAAATTGGGTTTGAAAAGTCAACACACCAACTTGGTTCTCATTGGTTGAAGGTTAAATGAAACATCCAATAATGAAAAAAGCACACGGTGGACCAAAATAGAGATATGGAAATGAAAACTCTTCTCTTTTTTTTTTTTTAAATTGAATTAATAATATGATTAATAAAAATAATAATAAACTAATAAATATTCTAAATTAAAATTAGTTAGAAAAAAACTAAATAATTAATTTGATTATTTAAACTAATGCAAAAGTTAAATTGTGATTAATTTAAATTAAAAGATAAGACAATAAAAAAAAAAAAAAAAGAAAGGGCCATATTGAAATTAAATTAAAATAATACTAAAATAAATACTCAATTGAAAATAGAGAGAAATAAATAAACATCAACTAGCAAAAAAAAATGAGGGTAAAATTTGGGGTACAACAGCCTCCAATTTCCCATTCTTTTTGCTCTCTCCACTCCCTCTAAGTTTTGTGCTGCCTTTTTGTCGAAGACGACACTACAACGAGGGCAAAGCATTACCTCAGATCTTTTCCTCTAGCATCTATGTATGAAATCTGCCAGATTTTCTTCCTCCTTGGGATACGCCAGTTTATGGTATTCCTCACGTCGACGTTCTTCGTTGACTTGCGTCGAAACATTCTGAGCCACCTCAACCATGTTTACATTGGCGGGTGTCTCTGTGTCAATGCTCAATTTATTCAACTTCAAACTGAGGCCTTCATTGACCTCGTGTTCCTTCTTCATACGGTTGAAGTCTTCAGTGATTTTCTTCGTTAGCACCTTTGGGAGCAGACTCTTGGTAACCTATGGGCTGACGAATCCGACAGCTTTATTCTTTGGATCCTCCATGGTCTTTCGGAGAATACCAACAGCAGCCTGTTTGTAAGAACCCTTAGTAGTTCCTTTGTTAATTTGGGCGAAACCATCAGTGGTCTCATTGTTGATTTGGACGAAACCGTCAGTATTTTCGTTGTTAACTCTGGCAAAACCTTCAGTAGTTTCCTTGTTGGTTTGGACGAAACTATCAGTAGTTTCGTTGTTGACTCTGGCGAAACCTTCAGTAGTTTCGTTGTTGACACCATCAGTGGTCTCAACAATATAGTTCTCAATGATCTTTTTGTCAAGGTCTTCAGTAACCTTAACCATCACAGCCCGGTTTACAAAGTTAGTTGTAACTTCGACCGTGTCACCTTTGTTGGTGGGATCTTCAGCAACCTCCACCATATTTATGTTGTTGTCGAAGCCATCAGCAGCCTCGATCATATCCATGTTGTCGTCGAAGCCATCAGCAACCTCGACCATATTCACCATGGATGGCTCAGCATAGTGGGCCTCCACCACTTGCAAAGAGTTGGAATCCACCTTCGCCTGGGATTTCGACTTGTCGCCGAATTTGTGCCTTCCATCTCTAATTGCATTCTGCACTAGATCCCTGAAAAGGAAACATTGAGACGTTTTATGACCCAAAAAATTATGATATTTGCAAAAACCTCTCTTTTTCTACTGTTCTAAAGGAGGCACTTTAGTACCAGGTGGCACTATCATTTGGCCATCCTTGACTAACAAATCAAATATTTCGTCACATTTTGTAACGTCGAACGTATAAGTTCTTTTGGGGAACTTGTCGTTCTTCTCCGATTCGATTGGGTTTTTTCCATTCGACGGAGTCAAGACCTTGCAAGCATAAGGCAGACCTATTTTAATTCTGCCAAATCGACTTCTTGTTCATCGAAATTTGATGGTCCATCTTCGTCATCATCTTCACAAACTCCGACATATGCTACCCTTTCCTTCTTATTTTTATTAGCCCTAGCTTTTTCGGCTTTTAGTCGTTCGACCTGTCTAACCCTATCATCCAATTGGGCCATGTCTCTTAAGTACTGGGTATCTAATTTCTTTCTGATTGAATAGTCGAGGCCGCCAGCGGCCATTTTGACTAACTCATGTTCAGGCACTTGTGTGAAACACCTTGCCTTAAGCAACCTAAACCTATTCAAGTAATCATCAATTGGCTCTGAGAACTTTCTCTTGACGCTAGCCAATTCTTTCAAACTTATCTTTGTCTGTCCTATTTAGAATTGTTCATGGAATTATCTCTCCAACTGGGTCCACGTATGTATCGAATTCACAGGCAATGTGGTAAACCAAGTAAAAGCATTTTCCGTTAGGGAACTAGGGAAATATTTTATTTTCAAATTCTCATTGTGCGCTATTTCGCCTGCTTCAATTAAGTAACGCGCCACGTGTTCGATCGTCGATTCACTAGTATCCCCTGAAAATTTTGTAAACTTGGGAATTTTCCATCTATGGGGTAATTCTTGCTGCAAAATATATTCCGATAAAGGGGAAGTATAATTGGGCCTCTGTAACCCTACATTCATCCCATTTCCCGCCATAATCCTTTCGACCATGGCAGCCAAAATTTTCTCTGCCGGCATATCATTACAATGCATTTGTTGTATAATATTGTCAGCATTTTGGTTCCGGTTCACTAACAACACCCTTGGTTCTTGTTGAACAGGGATTTCCACCCCTGGTGTTTCGACTGCCTCTCCTTGGTTCAAAACTTCCGCCTGAGGGATATTTGGTTGTCTTTGATTTATGGTAGGTTCTTCTTCGACGGCTACCCTTGGGTTATGAACTACCTGTTCCCTTGGGGGAGGTTGGGGGACAGACACCAAAGAAATCGGCAATGCACGTCGAAATTAACACGACACAAACGAATCAACAATTGGCAGCACAGATGACGCACATTGCCGATTTCTTTGGTGTCCCCCAACCTCCCCCAAGGGAACAGGTAGTTCAGAACCCAAGGGTAGCCGTCGAAAAAGAAGCTACCATAAATCAAAGACAACCAAATATCCCTCAGGCGGAAGTTTTGAACCAAGGAGGGGCAGTCGAACCACCAGGGGTCGAAATCCCTGTTCAACAAGAACCAACGGTGTTGTTAGTGATCCGGAACCAAAATGCTGACAATATTATACGACAAATGCGTTGTAATGATATGCCGACAGAGAACAATTTGGCTGCCATGGTCGAAAGGATTATGGCGCGAATTGGGATGAATGTAGGATTACAAAGGCCCAATTATACTTCCCCTTTATCGGAATATATTTTGCAGCAAGAATTACCCCATAGATGGAAAGTTCCCATGTTTACAAAATTTTCAGGGGATACTAGTGAATCGACAGTCGAACATGTGGCGCGGGTACTTAATTGAAGCAGGCAAAATAACGCACAATGAGAATTTGAAAATAAAATATTTCCCTAGTTCCCTAACGAAAAATGCTTTTACTTGGTTTACCACATTGCCTGCAAATTCGATACATACGTGGACCCAGTTGGAGAGATTATTCCATGAACAATTCTACATGGGACAGACAAAGATAAGTTTGAAAGAATTTGCTAGCGTCAAGAGAAAGTTCTCAGAGCCAATTGATGATTACTTGAATAGGTTTAGGTTTCTCAAGGCAAGGTGTTTCACATAAGTGCCTGAACATGAGTTAGTCGAAATGGCCGCTGGCGGCCTTGACTATTCAATCAGAAAGAAATTAGATACCCAGTACTTAAGAGACATGGCCCAATTGGCTAATAGGGTTAGACAGGTCGAACGACTAAAAGCCGAAAAAGCTAGGGCTAATAAAAATAAGAAGGAAAGGGTCGCATATGTCGGAGTTTGTGAAGATGATGACGAAGATGGACCATCAAATTTCGATGAATAAGAAGTCGATTTGGCAGAATTAAAATAGGGTCCACCTTATGCTTGTAAGGTCTTGACTCCGTCGAATGGAAACAACCCAATCGAATCGGAGAAGAACGACAAGTTCCCCAAAAGAACTTATACGTCCGACGTTACAAAATGTGATGAAATATTTGATTTGTTAGTCAAGGATGACCAAATGATAGTGCCACCTGGTACTAAAGTGCCTCCTTTAGAACAACATAAAAAGAGATGTTTTTGCAAATATCATAATTTTTTGGGTCATAAAGCGTCTCAATGTTTCCTTTTCAGGGATCTAGTGCAGAATGCAATCAGAGATGGAAGGCTCAAATTCGGCGACAAGTCGAAATCCCAGGCGAAGGTGGATTCTAACTCTTTGTAAGTGGTGGAGGCCCACTATGCTGAGCCATCCATGGTGAATATGGTCGAGGTTGCTGATGGCTTCGACGACAACATGGATATGATCGAGGCTGCTGATGGCTTCGACAACAACGTAAATATGGTGGAGGTTGCTGAAGATCCCGCCAACAAAGGTGACACGGTCGAAGTTACAACTGACTTCGTAAACCAGGATGTGATGGTTAAGGTTACTGAAGACCTTGACGAAAAGATCATTGAGAACTATATTGCTGAGGCCACTGATGGCGTCAACAACGAAACTACTGAAGGTTTCGCCAGATTCAACAATGAAACTACTGAAGGTTTCGCTAGAGTCAACAACAAAACTATTGATAGTTTCGTCCAAACCAACAAGGAAACTACTGAAGGTTTCTCTAGAGTTAACAACGAAAATACTGACGGTTTCGTCCAAATCAACAATGAGACCACTGATGGTTTCGCCCAAATTAACAAAGGAACTACTAAGGGTTCTTACAAACAGGCTGCTGTTGGTATTCTCTGAAGGACCATGGAGGATCCAAAGAACAAAGCTGTCGGATTTGTCAGCCCACAGGTTACCAAGAGTCTGCTCCCAAAGGTGCTAACGAAAAAAATCATTGAAGACTTCAACCGTATGAAGAAGGAACACGAGGTCAATAAAGGCCTTAGTTTGAAGCTGAATAAATTGAGCATTGACACAGAGACACCCGCCAATGTAAACATGGTGGAGGTGGCTCAGAATGTTTCAACGCAAGTCAACGAAGAACGTTGACGTGAGGAATACCATAAACTAGTGTATCCCAAGGAGGAAGAAAATCTGGCAGATTTCATACATAGATGCCAGAGGAAAAGATCTGAGGTAATGCTTTTCCCTCGTTGTAGTGCCGTCTTCGACAAAAAGGCAGCACAAAACTTAGAAGGAGTGGATAAAGCAAAAAGAAGGGGAAATTGGAGGCCTTCTAGAGAAAGATTCGACCCCAGAATAGGGGACCAAAGCATGGAAAGGTTAGGAGGAAGATACCCTAACACATTCAAACCTACAAATAAAGCTCCAGACGACAGGTGGGTCAATCCAATCCGACAAGCCCAAGGACAAGGGAAATGGAAGGATTTCGAAGTACAGCGGGGATCTTCCATATCATACAGGAAAGAATTCCAAAAGTCGAAGAAGGTGACTTACCCTTCTGGAAATTATAAGGGCAAGAACCCTATGACAAAGTCACAGTGGAGGAGGTACCAACGTCGAAAGAAGGCTGCAGGAAAAGCCAAGCCAGAAACCAGTAGAAATGTTCAAACTTCGACTCAGAAGGAAGAATTGAAAGTCGAAAAGCCACCCATTGCTCCAGTACAAGTGTCGTCAAAAAAGGAAGTAACTAGGGATGATGAAATGACAGACGATTTTAATTCAGAATCAGAGGCATCCTTCGACGTGATGTGTAACATGGTCTCAGTGCTCCCCAGGGAGTATGACCAGGTAATGGAAGTTGAAGATGAAGAAGAGGCTATGGAGGTCGAAACGGCCAGACACATGCCTGTTTGCTATTATATCATGAACAATGGATGAGTTGAAGAACAAAACACATTTTTCAAAAGACCAGATGACTCAATGAGGAGCCACCTCAAACCCCTGTTTATAAAAGGAAAAGTGGGTAACATAGGGGTGAATAAGATTTTGGTTGATGGAGGAGCGGCTGTCAATTTGATGCCGCATTATATGCTTAAGAAAATTGGAAAAGATGATTCCGACACCAAACCTCATAACATGGTGTTGTCGAATTATGAGGGAAAATGGGAATCACTATGGGTGTAATACAAGTAGATCTAACTGTCGGAACCATCACAAGGCCGATAATGTTTATGGTAATTGCGTCAAAAGCAAATTATAACCTTCTCTTAGGCAGGGAATGGAAACACAACATAGGTGCCGTCCTTTCGTCAATGCATCAACGAATAACAATTTGGCGCGCAGATGAGATTGTTGAAAATATAGAGGCTGGCCAGAGTTACTTTCTGGCTGAAGTAAACCAGGTTGATAGGCGAAGCTTCGACAGGAATCTAGCTCACATAGCTCCTTGTAGTCCAGCAACCTTCAACATGACGCCAACTGACAACGCTTTCTGCTCACTATACACCTTCATCCCACCCACGGGTTTCAGTGGGATAGAGAGGTAGTTGGCGAAGAAGATTACATTTTTGGAACCTCACACATCCAGCCATCTGGCTGGGGCATCGAATTTAGTGACAATGAGTGAGTCACTAGTTCTCGAAAAGATCGCGGCTTATATAGCCGAGAATAAACTCAAAGCGGCCTTAGAGACCGAAGTAAAATACATGGTTGTCGAAGCCAACCAGATCGAATCAGATCAACAAGGTCTTTGAAAGAATTTTGATGTGGATCCACCCGATAAAGATCTAGGAGATTTGCAAAACCAGAGGCTCGACGCGGTTTATGACGATGAGCCATTGGGCTTTGAGAAGGATCCATTAGCAGCGAACATCAAGATGATGGCACAGGATCCACTCGAAGAAATCGACTTGGGGTCGGGGGCAGAAAAAAGACCAACCTACATCAGCGTAAAAGTAAGCCCCCAACTCAAGGTCGAAATAGTCCAGTTGCTGAAGGAATTTAAGGATTGTTTTGCATGGGACTACGATGAAATGCCCGGGCTGGATAGGATTTGGTCGAATTAAGGTTGTCAATAAAACCTGGGAGGAAACCTGTTAAGCAAACTCCAAGGAGATTCGCCCCAAAAATCCTCTCAAAGATTAAAGAAGAAGTCGAAAGACTCCTCAGATGCAAGTTCATCCGCCCGACCAGGTATGTCGAATGGATTGCTAATATAGTTCCTGTAATAAAGAAAAATGGCAAATTGAGGGTATGTATTGATTTTCGAGATTTGAATTCTGCTACCCCAAAGGATGAATATCCTATGCCAGTGGCGGAAATGCTTGTGGTGGAGCCTTAGGCACCTACGAATGGGTGGTAATGCCTTTTGGCTTAAAGAATGCTGGGGCAACGTACCAGCGAGCGATGAATTCGATTTTTCACGATTTCATTGAGGCTTTTATGCAGATTTATATTGACGATATTGTTATTAAGTCTGTTTCAGGAAAAAGTCATATAGACCATCTTCGACAATCTTTTGAACGGATGAGGAAGTTTGGTTTGAAGATGAATCCTCTCAAATGTGCGTTTTGTGTGCAGGCGGGAGACTTCCTAGGCTTTGTGGTCCACAAGAAAGGGATCGAAATCAATCAGAACAAGGCCAAGGCAATAATGGAGGTGAAAGCGCCATCTACAAAGAAGGAATTGCAGTCTCTACTTGGCAAGATCAACTTTCTCAGAAGGTTCATCTCCAACCTTAGTGGGAAGACGCAAGCCTTTTCTCCTCTACTCCGACTGAAGAAGGAAGACTTCGAATGGGGGCAAGAGCAGCAGGATGCCTTCGAAAAAAATCAAGGAATACTTGACACAGCCTCCAATTTTAATGTCACCTTGTAGAAGTAGGAGTATGAGGCTGTACATATCCACGTCGGACAAGACATTAGGGAGCATGTTGGCTCAAGAGGATGAGAATGGTGTCGAAAGAGCCATTTACTACCTCAGTAGGGTCTTGAACGATGCGAAAACTAGATATAGTGTAAATGAAAAGTTGTGTTTATGTTTATACTTTTCATATATGAAATTGAAGCATTATATAAAACTAGTTGATGTTTACGTTTCTTCTCATTTCGATGTTATAAAATACATGTTATCTAAACCAATCTTGAACAGTCGAATTGGGAAGTGGGCATTAGCATTAACTGAGTATTCTTTGACATATTTACCTTTAAAGGTTGTCAAAGGGCAAGTAGTGGCTGATTTCATAGTCGACCACGCTATAAACGAAAAGTCTTTGGACTACATTGAAATGGAACCATGGAAGTTGTACTTCGACGGTTCTAGTCATAAAAATGGAACTAGAATAGGAGTTCTTATTATTTCTCCTAACAGAATTCCAACAAAATTTAAGTACAAAGTCGATGGCCTTTGCTCAAATAATGAGGCAGAATACGAGGCTTTGATAGCAGGACTTGAAATTTTGTTGGAATTGGGGACAACTCGGGTCGAAATAATTGGCGACTCTGAGTTAGTCATAAAGCAAATAACAAAGGAGTACAAGTGTGTTAAAGAGAATTTAATCATGTACTTTGTAATAGCTAATCGACTCTTGAAAATATTCGACATGGTTATGATTCGACATATCCCTCGAATAGAAAATCAGGAGGCAAATGATTTAGCACATATTGCTTCTGGATACAAAGTGTCGAAGGAGAAGTTGCAAAAAGCCAGTGAAATTAGAGGAAGAGTCGTGTTAGCCAGATTATCTCCATCAAATTTGTAGACGATAAAGCTAGGATACGCTGACGAAGAGAATTTTGAAATTTTTAACATAGATGGTCCGACGATTGGAGACTGGCGGAAGCCCATAATGGAATATCTACAAAATCCAACAGGATCAGTCGAACGAAAACTCAGGTATCGAGCTCTGAGCTATGTGATTTTGGGGAATGAATTATTTAAGAAAACTCCAGAAGGGATATTACTTAAGTGTCTAAGCGAATCTGAGGCATACATAGCCTTGTCGAATGTACACAGTGGGGCATGTGGTGCGCATCAAGTAGGCCATAAAATGAAGTGGTTGTTATTCCGACAAGGAATGTATTGGCCAACCATGTTAAAGGATTGCGTCGAATTCGCAAAAGGATGCCAAGAATGCTAGGTACACGCTGGGATACCACATATTCCTGCAAGTGAGTTACATTCTATAATAAAGCCTTGGCCCTTTAGAGGTTGGGCTTTGAATTTGATTGGAGAAATTCGACCGGCCTCTTCAAAAAGCCAAAAGTTTATTTTGGTTGGTATCGATTATCTTACAAAATGGATCGAAGCCATACCTTTAATGAATATGGATCAAGAAGTTGTGATCGAGTTTATTCGAAAACACATCATCTATAGGTTTGGGATCCCAGAGGCAATAACAACGGATCAGGGGTCTGTTTTCACTGATAAAAATATGCAAGCATTTACGAAGGAAATGGGGTTCAAACTTCTCACATCAACACCTTACTACGCTCAAGCCAACGGACAGGTCGAAGTAGCAAACAAAGTTATAATTAGTTTGATAAAGAAGCATGTGGGAAGAAAGCCAAAGAATTGACACAAAACTTTGGACCAAATTCTATGGGCCTATCGAACCTCTCCTAAAGAAGCTACGAATACTACACTCTTTCGACTAACGTATGGCCATGATGCAGTCTTATCGGTCGAAATATATTTACAATCAACAAGGGTTCAAAGGCATCAGGAAATTCCATCAGATTCATATTGGAATATGATGATAGACGAATTAGTTGATTTAGACGAAGAAAGGTTAAATGCGTTAGATTTATTGAAAAGGCAAAAGGAAAGGGTGGAGAAATCCTACAATAAAAGAGTGAAAGGTAAAGCCTTTTCGATTGGTGACCTTGTGTGGAAAGTGATTCTTCCCATGGATCGAAAAGATAGACTTATGGGAAAGTGGTCCCCTAAGTAGGAAAGACCTTTTCAAATCACAAAAGTGTTTTCCAATGGCGCGTATGAAGTCGAAGAATTAGATAAAGATAAGAGAGTACTGAAAATAAATGGGAAATATTTGAAAAAATATAAACCCATATTGCAGGAAGTTCAAATAGAAGTCAAATAATCTTGCAAAAGAAATAACTAAATTGGTGAAATTCGCCAAAGAAATGGCTTAAGTGTCATTACAAAAAGAAAAAAAGGCCTCAAAGGACCAAGCAACATTACAAATTTAAACATGAAAAGATTTCTTCAACTTTTCAAACTTGGACTGTTGAATCTGAAGTCGACGCTCGCAGAGGGTCTGCTGGTCGAAATCTCTTAAATCTCCTTACCTAGCTTCTCATCCCTTTCAACATGATGCACTCTAACCTCAATCTCTTTGGCTATCTCATCTTGATTGACTTATTGTAGTTCTTCTTTGCGTTTCTTAGCTTGAGATATTTTGTTTTGAAGAACAACAATTTGTTTCTCCCATTTGAGGATGTTTTCGTCGCAGCTGGCAGCCTCTTTCTGATTTTGTTCAGAGGCCTTTTCCAGTTCAGTTACCTTGTTGGTAGAACTTGTAGCAGCATCCCACTCAGCAAGTTGTGTTTCAGACTTGTTCTCAAGTTTTTTCGAATAGTCTCGAAGTCGGTTAAAATCTGCCGCCACAAGGTCAATTAGAGTGGTCAGGTCTACAACAACATCAGTTACTTCAGGGGGAGCCTCCAGGACGTTGATTTGTTTCAAGATCTTTTTCAGGTCAAATTGAGCAGACAAATCTTTCTCTAGAAGTTGAAACAAATCAATGTTGAGGATTTTCTGCCGAATCTGGGCCATCACTTCGTCCATGGATCTTGCGCCAGAAATGGTCCCTGAAGTAGTCGAACTGCTGGTGGTGGTGTCAGCAAAGTTATAACGTGTACTAAGCATTGCCTTCAGATATTCCAATGGTCTTTGCACTTTCAAATTCTCAAGTTCCTCATGGGAAAGACTGGTCGAAGTTGTGTTGGCTGAACCTGCTTTGAGATGATCAGCAGGGTTTTGCTTGTCGCTTTCTTTCTCTTCATCAACAACAATCTTTGGAGTGGTTTCCTTTTCTCCTTCATTCCTTTCTTCCTCTTCGTCATCAATTTCAACCTCTCCATCTTTCTCTTCGTCTGCATCCTTTAAATTGATGGGGTAGTTGTCTTCAGGATCACCTTCTGTTGTGATTGCTGCAGTGGGCATCACAGTGTCCCCACCAATGTCAACTAAGATATCACCCTCAGGACCAGTTTCTTCTTCGACTACATCTTGAAGTTTTTTAGAAACAGCGGTAGGCTGATTCACTTCAGTGGCTGATTCTTTAGTCGAATCTTTAGGGGAAGGCTTTGAGGTGCTTGTTGGCTTGTAAGTGGGATCGCTGCTAATTTTTAGAAGGACTTGGACAATAGGATGTCCATGAGTGTCAACGAGAACCTGGAAGATAAATAAGTCAACAAATTTATCATAATGGAAAACGCCTTTAACTGTCGAATTTAAAACAAAAAAACCCATACCTTGGGAATTTCGGTCTTGAAACTAGAACTCTCGCTTTCTGTTGGAGCTGTGGTAACTTGCTCCACAGGATTTTTGCGGGGAGTTTTCTCCAATATCCTGGAAGCAGAGGTTTTTTGTTGAAGCTTTGTTGGTTTCTTCTTCTTTCTTGAAGGTTTGACTTGATCAGGGGATTCGTCACCAGATTCAATGACAGGAGCTTCAAGTTCTTTTTCCTTTCTTTTCTTTGGCGTTGAAGGAGGTCTCCGACTTCCCTGAAAAATAACAAGAGATTTCCTTAGTATTTCAGGAAATAATAATAAAGAAATATTGATAAAAAGAAAGGCAAAATCATACCTTCGCCAAAGGTTTCTGGGTAGTGTCTTTTGGGTCTGCCACGTCCTCTGCAATTGACGCTTCGACGGTAGCTGATTTCTTGACAGGAATTTTTATGGCTAAGAAAAAAGGAAAAAAGTTAAACACAAGTCAAGAGATACATATATGTGTAGATGAAAAGAAGTCGTGTCGAGTATCTCCCCATTCCACACCTTCATATATAGGAGTTTCCACGCGAACGTGTTTTATGCCAATATGAAGGTGGCCTTTGAAATTGTCCAAGGTATACTTAGTCGGAACAACTCGCTTAGCACGTTTTTGATATTCCTGGCGAAGAAGTTTCATGGAATCCCCACAAGTGAACCAATCTGAAAATGGAGGACTAAAAGCCACACCACATTCAGCAGATGGTAGAGGAGGAAATTTTGGTGGATATAGGTTAAAAGCTATCTCATAACGTTGTTCTGGTCGAACGTATGAAGGTAGTTTTAACTCATCCAATTTTTTGGTAAATTTTTCTTTCAAAGTAACGGCTGCTTCGCTTATGGTTCGACTAATTTCGTTGGGCCTGTAGGCAGTTTCAAAGTACTTCTGGAATGCTTGGATTTCTTTGATGTGTCTTGAAGTACCTTTCTTGGTTTTATCCTGCACAAGGGCGAAAGCTCTGGTCAATTGGATAGTGAAAGAAAGCACGTCAAAAAATTGAGAATCATAATAATCCCTCCACCATTCTTCGAACTCTTGAGTACAGAGGAAGTTGGGTTTAAAGAGCACTGATTAAATTTCGACCAGGTTGGAATACTTCTCCAACAACCCAGAACACTCATCTTCGGTGTGGGTCATGTTGTAGTGAATCAAAGAGCCTTTCCTTGAGAAGAGGGTTTTGGTTTTATTTGGATTAACCCACACTGTCGAGAGACCAGATTGGGTTGGTAATTAACAAGGGAGATCTTCAGCTTTGAGGGATTGAGTCTGGAAACTAAGAGTCTAGGGGTGAGAAAAGATTCCCAGACATTAAGGAATTCATCTTCTTAAGCTTTCGACTCTAATGGGAGTTTCCTGGTGAACCACTCTGGTCCAATTTTTCTATCGGCGAAAGGAGCCAAATTGGGGGTGAAGTTATGACGTTTAGCAAACATTATAACATAACCAGTAAAAGCTTGTTGAAGGCTCAGACCTTCATCATTTGGTGTTAACTGCGCCAGTCTGGTTCCTTCGACTCTTCTGTCCTTCAGAGCAGTTTCGTCCACAGTTTGTTTGTTGGATAAGGAAGCTTCAAATATGGCATTGAGCCACAGTTGTAAGAGCCAAAATGGTCCTGACAACAGAAGACTTCCTTTGTCCTTGACATTCTTCAGAAAGGTAACCCCTTCGCCAAGAGATTCGTATAGATTCGCTAGGATGATCTCACTGAGGCACAGTTGATGTCCAGCATGAAGCTGATTTGCCATGGTAATATAATGCTTCGCCACTTGAAGAGATCTAGAGCAGAAAATGCATCTTGACAGCCAGAGGGCTAAGAAGGCTACGTGCTCTTGATCAGAGACTTCTTTAGTTTCTTTGTCATGGTAATTGGCAATATAGACTGTGAAGGTGGCTTTATTTGTGTCGAAGCCTATGGAGTCGTCAAGCAGTAGGGTGGGATCATAAATCCACTCCCAGTGGGCTAAGGTCAATTATGGCAGCTACGTCGAAAAGAGTGGGGGTGATCATTCCACAAGGAAGGTGGAAATTGTTATAGGTACTATCCCAAAAGTAAAGGGAAGCTAAAAGCATAGAGGGGCAATATCTGAGTCCTACTTTCGACAACTGGATGAGGTCGAAAATGCCCATAGTTTTCCAAGTATCAGCTTTGACTACCTCTATTTTCTTTAGCCAAGCTAAATAATCAGATGGGTCTTTCGACAAAGGACAAGACCTAAAGATTCTAAAGTCATTCATGTACCCTAGATTTATGGGTTCCTCATAGGGGGATCCTTGGCCATCTACTTTGGATTTCTCATCTATGACTTTCTCCTTATCAGTTCTAGGCCTAACTCTATTAGCTATGGGTTTGTAACGATGGTAAGCGGGAAATAATTCTTTCACTTTTACAGGATCTAGAGATAAATTAGGTAAGGGTCTTAACACCGCATGAGATTTACCAGAAATTAAAATGGGAATCAGTACCTGAGACTGGTAAATACGTCTTTTCTCCTATTCGTTTGGAGGCTCTGGTATATATTGTTGGTTCCCCACCACCTTTGGACCAAGAATCTTGTGAACAGGTGGTAAGTTTTTAGATTTCTTGGAATCTTTGCTCGTGACTTGAGGAGCTACGGAAGATGTCATGATTAATTATAGAAGAAAATGCAGAGAAAGATGAAGAATATGAAGTTGCGTTGAAGAGAGTTCTTGCTTAAGAAAAGGAGCGTGAGAAAGTAAAAAAAAAAAAGAAGAAAAGAAAATTTTCAACTTATTTATAGGTGAAAAAGGGGACTGAAGCGGTTGAAATTCAGAAATTTTTTCCATTTAATGAAGAAATCGTGGGACACGTGGCAGTTATGAGTGGATGGTTCAGACGGTGGCAGTTAATTTTTGACCCATGATCTGCTAGGAACTAGGGTAGTGATGATGAAAGAATCTTAAAACGTGGGCTGAAGAGATGTTTCAGAAAAAGTGCAATGATGACTCTGACATCACAAATGTCTAGTCATATGAATAGTCGTATGTTGAACTATTGACGGCGTCGAATTGTATTGGCAAAAAATGTTGTTCCCCCTTTGTCGAAAATGCATTTTCTAGGGGGTAATTTGTAAGCTGCTAATTTTGACGGCTGGATTTTGTTCATAAAATAAGTTTAAAGATCTGTCAGGCTATTTCGACAGAAGTGTGGTTTTTGTCGAAAGAAGGTCAGTCGAAAACGAATGTGTTCTGGACTGGGCCAACGGCCATGCGCGGCCCAATCCATGATTGCTACAGTAACGGCCCAAATGCTTGGATCCAGTCCACTAAGGAGGAAAAAGTCCCCTTTTGCCCCTACAACCGGTCACGGACGTCCCAGTCCTGCCCGGAACTATTGCCCGTCTCACACGGCTATAACTCCCCAATAGCCGACGAACAGATGCCCGCAACTACCTCCCTGCCCGGTATAACGGCTAGTTTGGGCACCCTGCCCGTCATAACGGCTAGTTTGGGCAGTTACCTATTCTTCAGGAAAACAGTTATCTCGCCCTGAAAATAGGACCGTTGGCCACGCGCTGGGGAACATTATATAAACCCTCTCATTCGAGAGGGTCAGGTATCAAATATTCACCCTAAGAATACACTTTGTACTTGCCCCTTTTCTCTGACCCTTTCTTACTTGAGCGTCGGAGTGCCTTGCAGGTACACCCCCTCCTCTCCTCATCAACATTCCGAGCACCTTTCCCATCTGACGACCAGCATACGTGGACCTGTTCGAATATTCCGGATCAGTGGCGCCTTCTGTGGGAATCCTTGTTTTCCCCTTCTTTCTTTCCTCCTTGGAAACTAAAAGATCAAAACATACTTTCTTTGATCCGCCCACATATGGCCGCTCAGAACTCCGCGAAAGGTGCTGGCGTTACGGTTCTCGCTCCCGTCAACAAGATGGACGTTGACGGCAGTTCTTCGTTACTCTCTGATCCCTGTTTCCTTCGGGACGGGGCTACTGCGTCTCCGACTCCTCCTCCCACCGAGCAAGGAGGCAAACAGATACCGTCGGGTGAACGACCAATTCCTGGCCCTCCCAGTGCCGACTTGGCCGTTGCAGCTCTTCTGGAAGCTGTCAACCGCACAAACCTCCTTATCTTGCAGCAAGGAGAGAGAATAGGAGCTCTCGAGGAAGCATCTCTTCCAAGATCCTCTCCTCCAAAGAGTAAGCCTCGAAAATCAAGAAGCCCGCCACCTAGGCGTGGGGAAGACCATATATCGAGGCATGAGCCTGAATCACAACACATTCGCAAGCGTAACCAGATCTCCCCGCGAGATCGATCATCACCAAGACACAAGAGAACGAGGCAGGATAGGCATTCTCCACCGGTCAGACCTCGTGACCGGCTACCCTCACCTCGCAGAGACCACCTCCGCGAGCACAGACAACGGTCACCATCGACTCCAAGTTCAGACAGCGACGACGAGCCTCGCGGCCCGTTGTCCCGCGGGATGTTGGCCACCCATCTCCCTAATAGACTAGAGAAGCCTCCGTCTCTAGGGACTTACGATGGAACCACTGACCCAGACGAGCACATAGAAAACATAGATGCTCTTTTGGACTACAGAGGGGTACGAGGAGCCATCAAATGCCGCCTGTTCCCGACCACGCTCTGGAAGGGAGCAATGACATGGTACAAGCAACTGCAAGAGGAATCCATTACATCCTGGAGGCAGCTGGGGAGGATTTTCTCCCGTCACTTTACTGCATCACGACGCCATCCAAAGACCGAGGCATCCCTCGAAGCTGTCGTACAGGGAAGGGATGAGCCTCTTCGGGATTACATTGAACAGTTCAACAAAGAGGCCGTCCAAGTACCAACAACCGACGACATGAAGAAATTCCTGCTCGAGCAGGGATTACGTCCTGGCTCAGACTTTACGAAAGCCATCGGCCTCTATCCACCGAGGAACCTTAACGCCCTTCTCCTCCAAGCCCAGTCGCACATACAGTACGAGGAGAAGGTTGCTGCACACTCCATTCGGGCCTCTCGACACCATAAAGGTGCCCTCTCATCCAGAGCTAAAGAAACCTCGACATCCTGTCGAGGAGATAAAAGACGCGATGATCGGCCTCGCGATGCACGCGAACAGAAGGGACCTTCTGGGCAGTTCCATGACTATACCCTTCTCACCGCCTCGAGGGAGAAAATCTTGTCCGAGTGTGCCAACTCGGAATTCAAGCAAGCGGGAGTCCATTTCCCCAAACAACTGCCGGCAAGACCGGGTGTAGACAAATCCAAGTATTGCCGCTTCCACAAGAGTCACGGTCATACGACGGAGGAATGCATCCACCTCAGAGATGCAATAGAGATCCTTATTCGCGACGGCCACCTGAAGCAGTTCGCGAAGAAGAAAGATGCTCCCCGGCAGGAAACTCAGGAGAGCAAAAAGGTTGCAGAAGAGACTCCGCCCTCTGATGACACCAACGTACAGGTCGCTATATCCATAACTCGGCCAGAGGACTTCCGCATCCCTGATAGTCTGTCCGTCCCCACGTACCTCACTGCTCACAGCCCATGGGAGGCCTTCCCGTCAGCCATGGTCATTTCTGGTGGGGGATTCAACAAAATCACGGTCGGTTCCGTCAAGAGGAGATTCGATCAACTGATCAGCAAAAGCTCCAATGAAGTCACTACGTTGGACACCACTCACAAAGGATCCGTTCTTATTTCCTTCTACAAGGAAGAGCTCCTCGGCGGAGCACCGAACTCAAGCATTCCACTGCTTATCCGAGCAAAGATGGTGAACTTCGACGTTCGCCAAATACTCGTGGACCAGGGCAGCTCGGTTGATATTATGTACAACCACCTGTTCGAAACGCTGCAGCTGAATGACTCTCACCTTATGCCATACGTTGGATCTGACCTGCAAGGATTCAACGGAGCAGTGACAAAGCCCCGGGGTTACGTAGAGCTCATCGTAACCTTTGGTTCAGGAGAGACAACCCGAGCAATTAAAGCACAGTTTCTGGTAATTGAATGTCCGTTACTATACTAGTGCATTTTTGGAAGGCCAATCCTGGCAGAGTTGATTGTTGTTCCTTCCACCATGCATCTCAAGATGAAGTACTACACTTCTAAAGGGATGGTCGCCACCCTTCACGGCGACATCGATGCTGCCCGTCGGTGCTTTGAAGCAGCATCAAAAGGACTAAGCACCATCTCAGCGAGACCGAAGACATCTGGTCGTTCCCCTCTGCCCAGCAGCTCCGAGCAGCCAAAACCGCTCCCCCAGGTCGAATCTGTCGACTTGGACAGCCGTTTCAGCGAAGAAGATCACGCCAAGGACCCAGCGACTTTGGGCAGCCAGCCCAACAACAGCGGCCATCTCCTACGCACCGTCCCAGATGGCAACTTCGAGATCGTTCCGTTCAGAGAAGACCCCCAACGGGGAGTAAAGATTGGAGCAGACCTACCCGACCTGGCCAGGAGACAACTAAAAGCATGCCTCCGGGAGAATGCAGACTTGTTTGCATGGAGCGCCGCTGAAATTCCAGGATTGGACCCATCCGTCGCTTGCCACCAGCTTACAATTGACCCGGCCGTCAAAGTCGTTGCCCAGCGCAGAAGGAAACAATCCCCGAAAAAGATGGAAGCCGCGGAGAAAGTTGTCAAAGACCTTCTAGAAGCTAGGTTTATTTCTGAGGCCAAATACACTACATGGCTCTCAAATGTTGTACTTGTAAGAAAAAATAATGGCAAATGGAGGATGTGTGTTGATTATACCGATGTTAATAGGGCCTGTCCGAAGGACGCCTACCCCCTCCCCAATATCGATAAGCTCGTAGATAACTCAGCAAGTTTTAAGCTTTTATCGTTCCTCGACGCCTACTCGGGCTACAATCAAATCCCAATGGTCGCGATCGATAAAACTTACACGGCCTTCATGACCGAATCAGGCAACTATTACTACAACGTAATGCCCTTCGGGCTGAAAAACGCCGGCGCTACGTACCAACGAATGATGAACAAAGTCTTCCAAGGACAAATAGGCGACATGCTCGAAGTATACATGGACGATATGATCGTCAAGTCCCACGAGGAACTAGATCATGTCGCCCATCTTCGCAAAATCTTCGAGCAAGCAAGAAAGTATCGAATGCATTTTAACCCAGAGAAGTGCACGTTTGGCATACGGGCGGGTAAATTCCTTGGCTTCTACCTAACAGAACGAGGAATCGAAGCTAACCCCGACAAGTGTCGGGCATTCTCTGAGTTCCCAACGCCCACGTCTAAGAATAACATCCAATCCCTCAACGGGGTGCTTACTTCGTTGTCCCGCTTCGTGGCAAAATCTGCCCAACACGCCCTTCCTTTCTTCAAGCTCTTGCGGAAAGAAGCAGCGTTCGAATGGACCGAGGAATGTGAAACATCCCTCCTCCACTTAAACCAAGCTCTGTCGAAACCGCCCGTATTATCACGACCAGATACCGGGGAAGTCTTGTTCCTATGCCTCGCCGTCACTGCCGAAGCCGTTAGCGCCGTTCTCATTCGCGAGAATCCTGGCGGACAAAAGCTAATATACTTCACGAGCAAAGCATTGCAGGACACAGAGCTGCGGTATCAACAGATAGAGAAGGTAGCATTGGCCCTCGTCAACGCTGCCAGACGACTGAGACAATATTTCTTGGCTCACACGATCGTGGTAAGAACGGATCAGCCCATAAAGCAATTACTGGGACGACCAGACATGGCAGGAAGAATGATCAAGTGGTCGTTGGAACTGTCCGAGTTCGACATCCAGTACGAAAGCAGGAAAGCTCTTAAGGCCCAAGCCTTGGCCGATTTCGTCGCGGAAATGACGTTCTCAGACTCCCCGGTCCACATAGTAAACAGATGGACCATCTATGTAGACGGAGCATCCAGCTCGACAGGCAGCGGGGCAGGGGTAATTTTGGAGAACGACGAAGAGACCATAGTCGAGGCTTCTCTCACATTGTCCTTTCCCACGTTGAACAACCAGGCCGAGTATGAAGCCTTCCTCGCCGGTTTGCACATAGCCGAAGACCTAGGGGCTGAAGAGATCATCATCTGCACAGACTCCCAGCTCGTAGCCCTCCTGATATCAGGAGAATATCAGTCCAAAAACGACAGTCTCTCTGAATACCTAACCCTGGTCAAGGGAAAAATGGCGAGGTTCAGAACTGTAGAAGTGAGACATGTTCCACGCGAACATAACGTGCGAGCAGACATCTCGTCCAAACTAGCAAGCACTAAGAGAAAAGGCGGAAACAGGTCAGTCATCCAAGAGGTACTTCCCCGATCCAGCATCGATAAGGGATCCTCGACCCTACACGTGCACGCGATCGGGGACAGCGATTGTTGGATGACACCCGTGTACAACTACCTCACCAGAGACGAACTTCCGGATGACCCCAAGGAAGCCAGCACCATCAGACGAAGAGCTTGCTCATACGTCATCCTTGAAAACAAACTCTATCGACGAGGCTTCTCCATCCCACTGCTCAAATGCAAAGAGGAAGAAGTAGTCCCCCACGTATTACGAGAAATCCACGAAGGCATTAACGCCCAACACCTAGGAGAAAGGTCCCTTGCCCGCAAGACCCTCCGAGCAGGGTATTATTGGCCAACCATGCAGCACGATGCCAAGGAGCATGTGAAGAGATGCGACAAATGCCAACGGCATGGGAATATGCACCTGGCTCCACCCAACGAACTGAAAAGCATGACCTCCCCGTGGCCATTCGCCTGGTGGGGCCTAGACATCCTAGGACCCTTCGTGACGGGGTCCAGCCAAAATAAACACCTGATAGTGGGCGTAGACTATTTCACAAAGTGGATAGAAGCAGAAGCCTTAGCAAAGATAACAACACTTAACATTCTGCGCTTCTACAAGCGGAATATCCTTGCCCGTTTTGGGATTCCCCAAGCAATTGTCACGGACAACGGAACGCAGTTCACGGACAAGAAGTTCCAAGACTTCGTCACCCACCTCGGAACAAAGCAACATTTCGCATCTGTAGAACATTCCCAGACCAACGGGCAGGCAGAAGCGGCCAATCGCGTCATTCTTCGTGGCCTCAAGCGAAGACTGGATGAAACGAAGAAAGCCTGGGTCGAGGAGCTCCACAGCGTCTTATGGGCGTACCGCACCACTCCTCAGCCTACCACCGGGGAAACACCTTTCCACTTAGCATATGGCACGGAGGCTGTTATACCCATTGAAATTCACGTACCGTCCAGGAGGACCGAATCACCTCTAGACGAGGAAATGAATGACGAAGCAATAAGAGAGGAGCTCGACCTTGTCGAGGAAATCCGAACAGGAGCAGCCCTCCGCGATGCATCTCTTAAGCAAAAAATAGCAATCAAGCACAACGCTAAAGTCTTACGACGAGAGTTCGACGTGGGCAGCCTTGTCCTGCGAAGAAACCACAAGGACTCTCGCGAAGGCAAACTAGCAGCCAACTGGGAAGGGTCGTACAGAGTCCGTGCCAAAATGGAGAATGGTGCCTACTTCCTCGAGACCCTCAACGGGGATGAAATCCCGCGACCATGGAACGCTGAAAAACTTAAGCAGTACTACAGCTAAAGTCACAATATGCTTCCTCGCGTCAAAGGACCACCTAACGGTCATTATGCTCGTTCAGGTACAAACGATGCATACGCACAAAGTGGAATCCCGCTCAAGTAAATGAGTCGGAGCTCTGCTCGTCGGCGGTCCTCAACCGAGCATCGCCTTCGCCCAGGTACCACGATTGGCAGAACCCCAGCTCGCGATGGGATGTTTACGCCGCGACCTCAGGCTTCAATCGCGACTTGAGATCCGCAACCTCGCCAGGACTTCCCCCGGATGTTCGACCAGTTCCCCACACTGGCGAATTCACACACAACGAGCGATCTTTCAAAAGTAAGTTTGGTTAACAGACACACCCTCCGACGGGCAGTCATACATGCACCGCTAATGTAAAGCACAACAATATAAACTAAGATCATATAAGTAACAAAACCGGCCAACATAAACCGAACACAAAGTAAAAAAGGCCACAAGGGCCAAAGATTGTACGAATTACATAAAAAGGGCCCCCCCCAAATCAAATAAAATTACAACAAACTACACGACACGCAGGCCGGCAAAACATCACCATCTGCTAACATCATTCCTCGGTGTCTTTGACTCGTTCATCATTGGGCGGAGAAGTCTGGGTTCTAGCTTGACCGGCAAGGAGAGACTCTGGCATCACAATTTGCCCGTCTTTAACGTACGCTAGGAAATTGGTGCCTTCGGTAACCAAATCAACACCAGGATTCGCCACCTGAAGTTGAGACACTGCGTTCTGGAAGGATTCCGCGCCAAGCACTAAGTTGTCATCCTCGGCCACCACCAGTCGGACAACTAACTCTGACTTTGTCATTACCTTCACGTCCTCAGGCTCCTCCTCGCCAGGGGCATTGGCCGCCTGCAGTTGCGCGACCAAGTCCTCAGCGGCTTTTTTCTCGGCCTCAAGTGTAGCCATCTCCCCCTTTAACTGGGCAACCTCCTCGCCCTCCTTTTCCTTCGCCTCCTGGGCAACCTTAGCTTCCTCCCTGGCCTTCCTCAAGCTCTCCTCAAGAGCGGTCACCTTACCTCGGGCAATGGTCAGCTCACTCTCAGTGGTCGTGTCCCCCTCGACATAGGTGGCCGCCATCTCCAGCAATCTGACCACTACAGAAGCATCCTGGGCCACCAGCGCCCTCTTGTTCGGACGGTCCAGGCTTTGCAGATGCAGAGAGTCAGCATGAGGAATCACCAAAGAGGTCCCTTCAAAGAACCTCTTATCCAGTACACAAGGAGGCAGCTCAAATTTCGCTTTCTCTGGCGCCTTGCCCAGATCCACTGCCTCGTTCCTTGCACGCTTAGACCTGGTCGCCAGGGGCATTGGAGACCGTTGAACATTGGCCGGAGAATCATTCCCCTGAGGAGGCTGGAAGGGACCAACCGCACGGGTAGGGGGAGGACGAACCTTAGTAGTAGTAGCTGCAACAGCTTGTTTCCGCGCGGTCACGTTCCTCACCATCCTTTCGTGAGCTGAAGGCATAGCGGCTGCAAAAGACAAAAATAGGCGTCAGATAATAGAAAATAACGAGCAATGCAAAGCAATATGTTAAGATTAAATACCGAGCAGATCCATGGTATCTCTGTAAGTTTTGCACCCCAGCAGTGCCCTAACGTTAATGAAACGAGGTTCCACCCGCTGGCTACCATCGGCCTCGAGGATCGCCTCCTTCTTCTTCGTAATGCACTCGGCCATCCGGAACGAGGTCACGTACTGCAACAACCTTTCGTATGAAGCAGCATCCCCCTCGTCCAAATCCGCAGGCTCAAAGACATAGTCTTTGGGGGGGCTTCGTAAAATGCTCCCCGGTCCATTGGAAGGGATATTTCAACAGCCTCCGCCCGATGTACTTCCCCTCATTAATCCTATCCTCGCCGTTCTCGTCCACTTCAAGCTCCCAGCAGAACGTGCTATCATGGGCAGCCTCTGACACGGGCTCCACAACGAAATACCTCGTCTTAAATGTCCGTATGGACTCAGAGAAAGGCTTGAACAGCTTGCGCGGCTGCTTCAGGGAGACCCAACCGTAGCTCATCCCAAAAGTCTGTCGTTGGAGTTGAAAGACGGTGAAGAAGAAGGGTATGGTCGCCCTTATGCGCAGGTGCTCGCACACCAACTCGAACACTCGCAGGAAGGCTAACGAGTTAGGATGGAGCTGAGTGGGGGCCAAGCGGAGATGTAAGAAGACAGACTGCTGGAAATCCGTGAATGGAAGCCTCAAGCCCAGCTCTTTGAAAACATACTCGTACATTGTAAAGCGCTCCCCATAGTTCGTGCAGACGCGCTCGTCAGCGGTGGGGAAATGGACTCTCCAGTCCCCGTCACCTCCCACCGTCTAGAAACAATCCCCTATGTAAGTCGCAAATTTAGACGCGTGCTCAGAGGGTTCCGCCACCTCCCATTCCTCGACCTTATTCTCCGCTGCATCTTCCTCGGATACCTCCTCCTCGGGCACCTCTTCCTGATCGTCATCCCGCAGTTCATCCTCTTGCTCATAGTCCGTATCCTGCTCGGTGGACCCACTCGAGGACTGAGTACTACTACTCCCCGAGGAACCAGATTCCTCCTCGGACGAATCTAATACAATTTCTCCACGGGGCCCTGTCGCCATCACGTGAAAAGCAGAGAAAGACAGTTAATTCAACAGCTAATCAAATCCACCTTTCCACCACTGAACAAGTGAAAGGGCGCGCTAAGGGCTGAGGACGACGTCCCCGACCTAAGCCCTGACAACACTATGAAAAAAGTCTCCCCGCAGGATAACGCCCAGAACTCTCCTATTACACGAGGAACTTCTCCAAAGCAAGATCACAAGGTTTTCATCCAACTCGCAACTCCATGAAACGCAACACTAGAATGGTCACGTGCACGTCCCCATCGCGACGACGTCACGGACAGACTCTTCACACGCGGCGTAACATCAAGCTAACGGTGGCGGAGACGACGAAGCCATCATCCACCACCAGCGGCTACCACATATACGACCCTAAGTCTCCTAAAATCTAACCTAACCGCATGCAATGTCTAAATAAACATCGACAAAAAGCAAAACAAAGGAAAGAGATAACTTACTTGTAAATAGAAGACTGAAAAAAGTTGCTCGGAGCTCCAAACGGCGAAGGATGTAACGGGCAGATGTTGCGGGCGGGAAATTTGGTGAAGATTGAAGGAAAAAGTTCAGAATGAAAGTCTTCCCTCCTACTTATACAGGAGGTCACGTGCAGCCCCACGCGCACATAGGTCATGATAACTACCCGCTAGCCATCATTGCCTAAACGGCGGCGGCACAAGTTCCAACACATACGTGCCAGCCCCCGTATCGTTTCATATTCCACTAGACTGTTGGTATCCATCTGTAACGGGCAACGCTCAACGACCACGACCAACAGCCACAGCGGGCAATAGAAACCACGGGCATTCACAGCCAACGAGCAAAACACTCCGCTTCCCCGGGACTGTACGCTATCCTTAAGTCATCACCTCCGCGCTCAGAAGTAACGACTTGGGGGGCTACTGTTCTGGACTGGGCCAACGGCCATGCGCGGCCCAATCCATGATTGCTACAGTAACGGCCCAAATGCTTGGATCCAGTCCACTAAGGGGACAAAAGTCCCCTTTTGCCCCTACAACCGGTCACGGACGTCCCAGTCCTGCCCCGAACTATTGCCCGTCTCACACGGCTACAACTCCCCAACAGCCGACGAACAGATGCCCGCAACTACCTCCCTGCCCGGTATAACGGCTAGTTTGGGCATCCTGCCCGTCATAACGGCTAGTTTGGGCAGTTACCTATTCTTCAGGAAAACAGTTATCTTGCCCTGAAAATAGGACCGTTGGTCACGCGCTGGGGAACATTATATAAACCCTCTCATTCGAGAGGGTCAGGTATCAAATATTCACCCTAAGAATACACTTTGTACTTGCCCCTTTTCTCTGACCCTTTCTTACTTGAGCGTCGGAGTGCCTTGCAGGTACACCCCCCTCCTCTCCTTATCAACATTCCGAGCACCTTTCCCATCTGACGAGCAACATACGTGGACCTGTTCGAATACTCCGGATCAGAATGATTATTGGAGGTATATATATTTGGAGATTTTTTCTTTAAGTATTGGAAAAGGTTTCGACAACTTGGTGCTAAGACCTTGTTCGACTGATGTTTTGAAATTCAAATTTAGGAGGGAGATTCGTTTTGAAAACCAGACGTGTGGAGCACATCCAGGACGTAAAGGCATGTAGGACGCCATTTGTCATCATTAGGAGAAATAGTTGTTGTTGACAGTTATTTCGATTGTATATAAATAGGAAGTCTTAGTGTTAGATTTCCGTGTGTGTTCAAAATTTGTACAAGTTACTCAAGAATCCTCAAAGTAACCGTGTGAGAGAAAAGAGTAGTTATTGAGAAAATGTACGTTTGAGAAACACCAGTTTTATTCCCTGCATTTTAATGAAGTTCTAAGTTATTCATTTACAATTCTCTTTACATTTCTGCAATTTCATTCTTGCAATTTACTTACATTTTCGCCATTTTTTTTAAAAAGCAAAGTCTTTATTACTTTTTAGTCGAAAAATATTAGTTTGTGAAACAATGATGAATATAACATACAAAAGGTTTGATTTTTATACAAATTGTCAAAATTGTTAAACCACATTGTTCTAGAATTTGTTTGATCAATCCCACAAGTAAACTAATTTTTCATAAATTAGGAGATTAGCGGTTGTTTGCAAATTTTCCGATCAGCGGTTGTTTGCAAATTTTCCAAGCAAACTTCCAAAGATTAGCCTAACTAAAGGGTGTGTGGGTCAATAATTTGTCTCAGTGCTGTGCAATTTTCATGCAACGTCACACTAGTGTTGGTTAATCTTTTATTTTTACTTGGAGTTAGCCGTTATTTTGGTGCATTCTTGATGATAATGTTGTTGGGTGAGATATTTCTAGCTTGCCTGAAATTTCCTCTTCAATTCCACTTTTTCTTAGGTGAGGAAGGACCACAAGAAAAGTATTACGGATTTCCATCATGTGGTCTCCACCCTCAAATATAAGGACCATATCATTCAAGTATAGACACCAATTCTAAGTAACAGATAGTGAGGGAAAGCCAAATGATATCACATAAATCCACATCAAAACAACTTTTGCAGATCACCACATTTTGTTACGTGGCTCATTTAACATCATTAAATTCATGTTACCTCTCCTACCCTACAAGCCTACTGCAGCATCTTTTTATCAAAGATATTTCTCAATACAATAATCCCTTGCATGTTACAGTTCTATATCATTTCACAGAATTTAAAAAAAAAAAGAAAAAGAAACACACACAAAATTGAACATCCTGTTGTAAAGAATTATATCTTACTACTAATCCTTGCAATGTGCAAACATCTTAGAAAATAACAGAGTCTGGTAAAGTCCGGCTTTATTTTCAAAAATCGACTGAACTAATTGATTGCTAAAGTGGGATACAACCGGGATATCACGGAGCAAAATGTCATCAACCCCAAATTGCTCTATACCAATATTCTGAACACTTCCTTTCAGGATCATTAGCTACTTGATGTTGTTCCTGAGGATTTCCTGGATCTCTTACTCATGCAAATCTTGTTGTAAACAGTTTTGGTTCTAAGTGACAGTAGAATGTCTAAGAAGAACCCAACAACACATGCTCCAGCCATGACTATAAAGACTAGTCTATAACAATGCCCTCCGACGCATGTGTTACCGCCTCCTTCTGTTGTCGTTGCCTCCATATCGTAGAGTATTCCGGCAAGTAGCCCAGAGAAGAGGAAAGAGCCGAGAGGAAGGTTGAGGATGAGAATATTGTAGATTAAACCATAGTATTTCAGTCCAAATAACTCGGAAGCTGTTGGGACAGTAACAGCTAAGCGCACGCCGTAACATATGCCGACGATAATAGAACCGATGTAAAGTGAACCGGGCATAGCCAGGGCTAGGAGTATGTAACCTACAGCCATCAGAATTTGAGATATTGCATTCCAAAGAGGCCTAGGTGTTGCAGATTTCCTGTTAACAAGAAAATTTATAAGTTATTAAAAAATAAACAGCTTATCATTGCGTCTGTTTGGAATTTATTATGGAAAATTGATTCTATGAATTAGATAACTTCTTCTCTTTGACAACTTTTGCTTCAATACTAAGAAATTGGCACTGCAATTAGGCAATTAACTTAAAAGTACACGTTCGACTTTTCACCTAATTTGTCAACAATCGGCAAAACCTAAAAGTCAACCGCAACTAAAAAATGTTTCTAATTCAATGATCCCAAATCTATTCAATCTTACACCGAATGTCATGACATTAAGACCGACAGCTACAATCTCAAATTCCACGAATCTTCACTTCAACAATCCAACAAACTAAATTGAATTGTTTTAAATTAATCCTTAAAAAAATTTCAACTAATCATAAACAAAACTAATCTAATTGGGATCAATATTGATTTTACTTAAATCATTGTCAAACTAAAATATAACTTGAACATCATTTTTAATTTTCTACTAATATTTATGACCCTACGATTTGATATAAAAAATGATTAATTAATCAAATCTTGCCATAAAGTAAGCTTGATTACGTAAATCATTTTTAATTATCTCATCGATAATTTAACGGCTAAAACCAAAGTTGGAAATTTAATATTTTTCCATGAATAGCTAGTTATGTATTTTATGTAATTTGATGTGAAAAAATATATATATATATATATATGACTTACTTGATGAAATGTTCAGAAACCGAACCAGATACGATCCTTCCGAAAAATCCCCAAATACTAGTCAATGAAACGAATATGGATACATCCGTATACCCGAGTGCCAACCCGATTTGACCCATATTATTCATAACCGCCAAACCCGTTCCAACTCCACATAGAAACGAAACAAATAAGATCCAAAAATCCAAACTCTTCATCACTTCCATTATTGTATGTTCCTCCCCCACCGCCGGTTGTCCCTTCACCACCACAACCACCTCTGTCTCCGTCTCAACCGTCTCGACCGACACGGTCTCGTTTTCTTTATCACCATTTTGAATCAACGGTTCTCTTATTCGGTTACCCTCAATATCACCTCCGACCCGACCCGAATTCCTTCCCTTGAAATAAGCATACACCGGAATCCCCATCGGTGACGCCAAAAGAACAAGCAAAATAGCGACGAAAACTCTCGACACTAGTGTGTTGACGTTAGGCACAAAACCATAAGCTAAGAGATAAACGGCGAGAACCACCGCGACGGCGTTTAAGATTCCGAAATACTTACTTTCTTCACTGTCTTCTTCCGCGGTGGTTGTTTTAGCGACGGGTATTTCACGGAGGAAAAACACTCCGGTGAGACAAACGATAAACGGAATAAGAGCAAGTGTGAGAAGAAAAAAAGCAGGGTCCTCGGCGAAAATCGCTGAACAAAGATTTGTGAAAATCGCTGTGCTTAAACCTACATAGCCTTTCAGAATCCCCGAAACCGGTCCTCTGTTTCGCCGGAAGTTTCTTATACATGTAACTAAAACCGCAGTGTTCATCCACGTTGTGCTATTTCCTCCCATGCAAAGAAACACACACATCTTACAAAGAACAAAATCATAATTAAGATTAAGCCAGAAGAAGAATCTATAGCATTTGAAAACTGAAATAGTACCTGCCAGTAGGGAAGAGGTTTGATGATTTGACCTACGACAAGCCATTGAACGCCGTAACCGATGAGACCTTCGAAGGAACCAATGAGGAGAATAGCCCAAGTGGGCAAACGGTCGGAAGCAAGTCCGGCGACGAGACCGAAAGCTTTACCGACGTCTTTCGCGACGGAGAGATTGTTGAGCTGTAATTGAGTGAGGTGCATGAGGGATTTGAGAGCGTCGGAGTAGTTTGAGAAAGTGTAGTTGTTGCCGGAGATAGCTTGAATCCAAACGGCGGCAACAAAACCGAGCCATTTTGTGGCGGTGGAAGCGGAAGAAGTGTCGTAAAGGATGCCCATTGGTTTAAAATGGAATTAACATGTACTTTTGAGGGACTTACTTGTTTTGCATTTATAATGTGTTTTTTTGAACAACTTGGATTTTTTTTAAATTTATTATTTATTATTAAAAAATCGGTCAAAAAAATAAAAAGAAGAAAGAAACGCGTGCGGAGAAAAAAAATTGAAGAGTGCACTTTTAAATATTTTTTGTTTTAAATTTAGCTAAAAGAAAAGGATAATCGTTTGAGAAAAAATGATATATTTTTGAGAAATTGAATAAAATAAGAGTGGTAGTAATTGTTGTCGGTATTATGAAAGTCTTTGATTAAGATAGAGCGTAGACCGTACCAGTCTGTATCTCTCAAGTTGATAATTTTTTTACTGTAATTATTTTGTTGGTGTGCTTGGCAAAACATTAAACTATCATTTCCACTTGATATTTTTTTAGTCTTTGTTTGACAACATTAATTATCAAATTTATAACTGATAATTAATATTTTATAAGTATATACTTCATCTAACTTTTAAAGAAAAAGAAGATAAATAAATATATTTTGGGTAAAATAATTTTACAATTACTTTCAACATGCTATGTACATTTTATAAAATTACTTAGATATATTAAAGAGTTTAATTGGTATGTTATTAAATAATTTTATATCATTATCCAATAAAAATTCATTAATTTATTATATTATACCATTAATTTAAAGTTTACAATTTGATTTGACGTAAAATTATTTTACACTATAAAGATATATACCATTTTCTCTATATTAAATTAATTGAATTATATTAAAGATGAATGACTTTTTGTTGAAGATTATAAACTCCGATTTTTATTATATAAAAAACATTTTTTTTTCAAATTTATTATATATAACATAGATATATTAATTATTTATTAAATTAAAAAAACATCTTATAATAAAAAATATGAGAGAGAATATATTTATTAATTTATAGTGTTTTTCATATACAATATTTTTAGGCCATGTTTCATGAGTAAAATAAGACACACGATCCGATAATTGTATCATACTCCCTCCGTTTCAAAATAAAAAATTTCTAGGTGTTATAAGAAAAACAATGAGTGAAAGAATAAATGTAATAATTTTATAAAATTATTCTTAATTATTTATTTTTGGTTATAGATGCATTGTTATAAATGCAGAGTAAAATTTAATGCATTAAATATAGGGCCAATTTGTTTTGGGTTTTTCTAAAAATGATTTTTATAGTATAACATATTTTAGTGTAAAAAAATTTTTTCATAAAAGTTTCAAATAAAAATTTGATTTGAATAGTTATTCTTAAAATGTTATTTTATACATTTCATCATGTTATCGAACCTTTTTTTTATATTAAAATTTTAAAAAATCAATTAATTTTGAAGCTATTTCAAATAGCTTTTCATAAAAATCACTTTTAAAATACAATTTTTTAAAAAAACTATGATTTTGACTATGTTTTCATCTTCAATAATGTATATTTATGTTATAATAAGTCAAAATTAGTCTTTTTATTTATCAAAACCAAATTTAAAAAAACTTATAATATTTTAAAAAATATTTTTGTAGAATCCATTTTAAAAAATACAAAGAAAAAATCTATTTTTTTAAAACTAAAACAAACTGACACGTAGTACAGACAATATTAATTAAAAGTAAAATTAGTTATGAAAAAGTAAAACACGGTTTATTTTAGAACAATTTTTTTAAATTAAAAAACTACTTATTTTGAAACAGACGAAATCCTGTCTAATTTAGATTTGATAACATATGAAAGAAATGGAAAAATTTATTTATAAGAAAAAGTGAAAATAAAAAAGACAATTAAATCTCAATCATTTAATATTACCAATTTTCCATAATTTTATTTAAAAAAAATAAATTTATAATAAATTAAAAATTATTCTTTAAAATAATAACATGTGTACATTGATGTCTTATTCAAATAATTTCATAATAAATAACACTAGTCTAACACAATATAATGATAAATTAATCCTAACACTTATTTTATCTTGTCTCAATTATAAATCATTATCTTAAATTTTAGTTGAGTAATAAATCAATAGAATAAAATAAAATACTTATATATCTATATAAATCAAAATTCAATTTGATATAAACAAACAAAATTTAAATGTTAAATAAAAAAATGAATAAATAAATAATTACTAGTTTTTAAATTAACTACTAAGCGTTACTCTCAATTATTTGGGAGTGTTCCAGTTTACTAGGTGCTTCTTCAAAATCAACAGGAAATTAGCTTCTGCAGTTGAGGACGTTATTGATGATTATCTCTAGTTGGACTGCTATATCAAATTCTCCTCAGAAACTGATATCACAACAACTTCTTTCTTTCTTCAAATCTCGAATGAGATGCATAGGAGTCCTTAAATCTTGTACTAAAACAAGATCATCTGAGCTTCTTTGGTTTTCTCGTTATGATAGATAAAACATCTCTCTTGATGTTTATTGTATTTAGATCATCCGAGGGAATTAAGTTTATCTTTTAATCTTTTGCTTTTGATCAACCTCTTCTATCTTCACTGTGACTTGTTTTCAGAAAGCTACTTGATTTAATCAAATAGTTTCCAGGTCTGGATATAGAATACTGTAACGCCCGTTTATTTAATTAATTATTTAAGTAAATATAAGCATATTATGTTGTGTTGAACTGCGTCGATTTGCGTATTTGAGTTGATTTCCGAAACGTCGGAATATTATGTTGATGTTTCTAAGTTGGTCCGAGTTGAATTAATTAAATAAGTTGATTTAAGTTGTGGAAAATAATATTGAATATTTTCCGTTTATTCGTTGAATATGTTGATTTTGTGTGGTTTGGACTATTTGTTTGTTAATCGGTAATTAAGTTGGTTTAGTCGTAGAATTATAATAGAAATAATATAATTGAAATATTATTAAGTATTTCTCGAATAATTATTGAATATGTTGAATATGTTGTTTGAGCTGATAAGTTGATAATCGGGTAAATAGTCGATTTAGTTGGGAGAAATTAATATTAGAAAATAATATTAGTTTAGTAGAATATTAAGTAAATTGGTTGAGTCAAGTTGTTTGTGAGAAATAGCAAATTGGGAGTGCTATTTAGTAGACCCATTGAGATATATAGTGACCCATTATTTTATTAAGGCTAGTGTGTATGTTTGTAATAGAAACACAAAACCAAAACCTAGAAAATAGAAGAGATCTCGTACACAGTGAGAGGAGTGGGAGAAGAGGCTTCGAGGAAAATAGCTGCCGGTATCAAAAAGTTTTAGAAATTCGAGCTACCTTCGATCCAATTAGGTAAAGGTGGAGTTCGAATTTTAGAACCTCCGGGAGAATGATAGTTAGTATGTAGAAATTGAAATTTATATAATTTTTCACTATGTGATTTTTATTGAATTGAAATTGATATATTATAGAGATCTATTATCAATTGATAGAGTAATTAGGAGCCATATTTGAATGCCATTGCCTGTAGCGATTGTTGACTTGGTTGCTGGAATAGTATATAGTTCCTTCTCTTTTTCCAACTAATGGTTTTGTGAATGTTTATATAATATAATTAAAAGGTGGAGATTAGATATAATATATAATTATGCACATTAAAAAAAGAAAAAAAAAGAATCGAATTATATATGTATATACTGGACATGTGAGGGGTAGGCGGTACACTACTTTCTAAACCATGTCGTGTGCCATTTGTTTTGCTTGTTTCTGTAAGCATTTCTTTTCTCTCTGTATGTATATAATACTAGAATAGTTAAATAATAGTAAGTCTAGTAATGAAAATAGCTACTGTATCAGTAGTAATATATTAATTAGGCATGTTGAATTTAGAGATATAAATATATATTTGGATTATTTAATATAATCAAATTAGTAAATTTATATGTTGTAGCAGAAAAATAAATTAGTAACAGAACTGGACAGAAAATAGGGTCGAGAACAAAATTAAGCGATATATTTAGTTGCCCGAAATCGAATAAAATTTTTTGGGGAAGTTCGTAATAATTAGTAGGCAGTGTGGTTGATTTATTTTGTTGAAAAGATGCTGGAAGTTGAAAACAGTAGGAATTTTGGTCGCCCGGTAGAATTAAGCGGTATATTTAGTTGCCCGGAATTGAACAAAAATTTACGGGGAAGTTCGTGTATATGAATAGAATATGTGTATTGTATTTATTTTGTTAAATTAAGTTGAATGCGTGGAATTGCCGGTACAGTCGATTGAGTTGGTTTTTGGTCCCAAATATGGACATGTTTTGTTGGAGGCTTAAATAGCCGAAAATTGAAAGTTGTTTATGTTGTGCTGAGTTGTATTTGTTGTGTTGATGTTGTTAATTGTATGTCGTTCATATGTCGCATACATTGCATTGTTTAAGTTGGCCTTGATGGCATTGATTAAGTTGGCCTTGATGGCACCTGATTAAGTTGAAATGCCTCGATAACCTGACATATGTTTAAGTTGGGAGTTTTACTCCGATGGTACCACATGCATGTGCATAGTCGAGTCGCATCCTGTGTCGTATTATTTATGTTGTTTATGTTGACCAAGTTGATGAAGTTGTTTTATGTTGATTGAGTCGATTAAGTTGTTTATGTGGATTATGTCGATGAAGTTGCTTATATGATTATGTTGATAAAGTTGACTATGTTGATGTTGAAGAAGTTGATTATGTTGATTATGTGATTATGTCGTAAATGTTGATGTGTGAAATAAGTTGATAAAGTATGTTTATAAATTGCGGGTGATTGGTAAGTGGTTGTTGTTGGATAGTAGTGAAATTGTATGATTCTATCTAACATATTAATTATCATATTTTTGTTATATTATTCGATATCTCACCCCATCTGTAATGATGTTACCTATTATGGGTAATTGAGCAGGTACTCAAGATTTGCAGTTGGATGTTCGAAGTAGCTTTATGAAGTCTTTAGTTGCTGTTAGTTCGAGTTGGTGTCATGCTCTGATACGTAGCACTCAGGGGGGATGTTTTGTTTATGTCGTTGTTATTATAAGTTGATGAATAGTTGTTATTACTAGTTGTTTGAAGTTGTTCCTAAGTTGTTGTTATTACTAAATGTTGAATAATATTAATTTGAAAATTGTAATAACTGAATAAAGTTGTGAGTGAAGTTTAAGTTGACAGTTGTATGCCGAAGCTATGTATCAAATGATAAGTGAAATACAAGTAGTTTGTTGTTTTTAAGTTGAAAAATATGACATCCTGATTTTGTTGGAAATTTTAAAGTACTCTGATTTTTATTAATATTCGATGGGTAGAATTGGGGTGTTACAAATACCAAACGCCATATAGTGAGAGAATATATTAAATTCATCTTGTGTCGCCAAAGTTCAAATTTTAACCAGACGCTCTTCTTCAACAAATACAAATATCATCATGAACATTAAAACACAAAACATTTCTTCAGAGGGTTTATATGTTGATCTTGTTCTTACTGGCTTAGTCTTATCACCCATAATCAGTACTTCCGAAATTAAAGATTTATGTCTATGCTTTCTTAGAGGGGTAAGAACTGCGACAACTTTTGGTTGAGCATCTTTCGATTTTTTCATCTTGTACTTCTTCAGCAGCTTCATTATCTTCAGCATCTGAAAAAGGTAATCTCCAGATTTGCGATCTTCTAATAAGCTTCAACTTTTTAACTACCAAGCGTATCATCAAATCTATCATTGATTTGATTCACCAGCAGAAATACTTCAAAGCCAAGTACTTTGTAGCCTTTTGAGCATACAAAGCATTCCAATCATAATGCATCTGAATAGATCTGAAAAGAATTTTGTTCTGAGTATAGTGTGTTGCCTCAGGTTAGAAATTCTTTGTCACGATATTCTCATATATCATGATTCTAGCCATTTCTTTTCAAGATCCTATTCTTCCTTTTACAACTGCATCTTGTTGTAAAGAACTAGGACATGAAGATCTCATTCTCGTCAATTAGCTTCTTAAGCTGTTTGTTCTCAGAATGTTGACCAAGATTATTTCTAACCTTGAACATTCTCAGACAATCACTTTTGCACTTAGAGTATAGAGAACACAAAAGGATTCATCCTTGTGTCAAGATCCTTCACCCATTGTCTATCTTGTAATTACTAAAAAAGTAACTGATCCAATACTTCATACAGTGGTATTTCATTGGTTCAGATATGTCAGTGTACAAAAACTCCAAAGGCTAACTATTCTGAGGCCAATGATTCTTTTCCTTCTGATCACTTCCGAAAACCATTGCATGTAGGCTTAAGTTCCAGGCTTTGTAACATGTATCTTCAATTTGTGCAAGCAATCAAAATCCTGGTAACAAGGTCAGTGCTTTAACTACACTACTGAGAACTCCTGCAACAGAGATAGTTTCTACTGAATCAGAAACTACTTCATCTTTTGGAGGGATCTTCTTCATCAGACATTATAACGTTAACCAACAGTTCTACGTTAGCTTGCTTTTCATCTCCGTCATCTTCAGAGAACTCAGAATCATCCCGTGTTACCTTCAGCCTTTTCTTCTTGCTTATCAAAGCCTTTTACTTGGCTTAAGGTAAACTCAAAGCAACTAGCAAAACATATAGTTCCTTTGAGTCTGTTGCAATGATTCTTCTTCTAAATACGATTAGTCCTTCTGGACAGAAGTGACACCCTATCTTCATCTTCATCTGAATCTTCTTCTGTAATTCTCGATCACTTAGACTTGAAGCTGCTTTAGTCTTCTTCGGATCTTCTGACAGAGGTGCTGTTCAGATCTTCTGTAAAAAGTCTTCATCTGGACAGCGGGCTTTTGATAACTTTCTTCAAGTGATTTGATGAAGAGTAGCCCTAGTTCAGAACCCAGAGTTCTGCAAGCAAAGTCTTAAGAATTTGAGAACAACGTCTCAACGGTTTCAGCGTTCTCCATCTTGAAGTCTTTATACTTCTGAATCAAGACACGAGCATTTGTCTTCTTGGTTTGAAAGTGTCATACCCTCATTTTCACCTTAGCCTCGCATATTTTACCTTCATCATTACCATCATCATTTTGGTGCATATCAAGCATGTGGGTTTGCAAACGAAGGTCAAGGAAGGATTTTTGCTCCAAAATAAGTGTTAAGATTGCTTCAGAGGCTATTCATTCATAATCCAATTCAAGAGGAAGTTTGACCTAATTTGAGTCAAACATGGCAAAGATGTTGATTCAATTACATGTTTCTTTATCATGAGCCAATTTATAAATAAGTGTTGTTAGAAACCATCCAGTAGTTGAGGCTTATGATCTTGATAATGGAACAACCTGATGCTCAAGATTAGTCAAAAGTTTATCCTCAGAGTTTCACTCAGATTTTGGGGAGCAATATTCCTTTCTGGGAGGTGATCTTATTAAGAGTTAAAAAGATGCAAAAAGTTTTCAAATTCATGAGTTCAAAATAAGGCAAAGCGAGGAGAAAGCGCTAAGGTTCGGTTTGCTGGATGAGTGCGGTACAAATCCTAAGTTTTCAAATTATTTTCAGATTGGACTCATAAAAAGCTCGTGAATGAGGAGACATACTTGATTAACCTACGATATCTTAAATTCCATCAAGTACATTTTTAACAAGGATATTACTGATTGGGGTTCATGATTACTAATCATTTCAATGTTGAGTTAGCATGAGGTCACAGTTGTTGCTTTATGTTCATCAATGTTGGCAAGGAACGTTGAGTATTGAGGGAGAGACAAAATCAATCCTTCAACGTGGACATTTGTTTGGTACACATATGCCTCCTACTTTAGACCAAGTTTCCTTTTTGATTCTTTGAGCTCTAATTCCAACCTTTTCTTGAAAAGACAAATGTTCTAGCTCTTTTCCATCATTTTCCAAACTCAACACCATGATTGAATAAAAACATCCTCCAGCCCCAATTCAACAAAATGACTATAACTCATTTTTTTGACACATAAGATTTCACCAGATCATTATCCTGATTTGAATCTAAGTCAACTTCATCATGTGAAGTACCATTTCAAATTGACACTAGTGTGTTATGAAGGTGCGAGAAAGACACAAGAAAGGGGGGTTTGAATTGTGTATTTGCTCTTTTGACTACTTTTCGTTTCTTGTTGTTGAATCACTTAGGATTACATCAGAGTTCGTTGATAGACTCTTACTGGCAACGTTACATTCAGACTTGCTAAGCATGAGGCTTCAGAACTAACAAGAGCCTGAACATAAGATCCATTTCTCAGAACTTGCAGTGCAGAAGCTTATCAGAGTTAAGCTGCAAGGTTCTGACTTACTTGTGTAGGGTTCTGATACTCTATATAGAAACATAAATAAGAACATTAAGCATAAGAGTAAAGGACACACGATATATCCTAGTTCACCACAAAGGCTAATCCAGTCCACCCTCCTCAGGTAATTTCGCCTTGAACACAAGGTCTTAATCCACTATAACAATCTCGATTACAGATGCACGGGCAACAGCCGATGACTAACCACTTGCACAACCGCACTGTGACTAACATACAATGAACCGTTCAGGGATTCAACTTAATGAATATAACGAACATTGACCTGCAGGTTCCAATCTCGCAAGATCTACTGCTAGGCTTTCACAGCTAGACGTTAAGGGATTCATCACAATGAATATAACGCTACTGACCCTATTTTAGGCTTTTCCCACAATTACATCTCGCCATTGTCTTCTCGAGTCTCCGGTCACACTGACCATTCAAGGAATCCTAATTCACCAAGAATTAGTTATACAGGAGATTACAAAGATGCTTCTTAACAAGCAGGCTACTCCTAAGTTTAAGTACAAAGAACACACAAGTGTTCAAGCAAGATGTGAGCAACAACTCCTTGCTATTCTAATAAACTACAGAGATGTATAATGATTTGACAGTTGTTGACATCTTGTAGATCTTCTTCTACTTCGTCTTCGGGGTGAGCAAGCTTTGAGCAACAACTCCTTGCTTCAGATCTTCAATGTAGCGCTGACGAGAAGGTGGTTGATGACTTGACTGATTTGCAATGTTGTCTTCTTCATCAACAACTTCTATACCAATTCATTGTTGTTGTGTTGAATGATGATCTTTGAGCTTCAACAACAATGGCCATGTGGAAATGGTGATAACTTTGGATATTCTAAGTGTTACAACGAGAACTCATCGTTGTTGCTATCTTTACATTATGACTTGATCAATTCCCCATTCATGGCTGAATCGATCTGTGGACTGTATCGTCTTGTGGACTTCGTCATCTTTAGAAGCGAATACTCTTTCCTTTAAATAGCCCAGTAGAAATATAGCCGATTGAAATATTGTTGGTTGTTGGAAAAGAGACGCTGCGTAATAATTAGTTGTATTGACACATCTCCTTTTTGCTATGGGAGAAGTGATAGACCTTTCTTGGGCGCCGTGTATAGTTACTCACAACGGTAACATTTGACTTCTGAACTTCAGAGGCTTCTGATGTTTAATTGATGAAGCATGAGTAGAGTCTTCTTAATCAGGATATCTGATGCGTCAAGTCTTCAGTCAATTGAAGAAGTCCATTAGGAATCAGTCTTCAGAACTTCAACACTTGTCTTTGAGCACGTTATCCTTTACTTCTTCAAGTCTTCCGAAACTTCAGACCTTGTCCATTAGGAATCTGTCTTCAGAGTCTTCAAAACTTGATCTTCAGGACTTTAATCTTCGAAACACATAAGTTTTCAGAGTCTTTCTGTACTTGGTCTTCAGAGCCTTCCGCCTTCAGAACTTCAAGTCATGAGAGTCTTCAGCACTTCGGTTCTCTTCTTCAGGAGCTTCACAATCTTCAGAATCTCGATCACTTTCAGAGAGCATCCACAAGAGCATTGCATTAGCAATATCGGCATCCTAGAATCTGAATGATCACGATCAGATACAGAAGCATTCTTGCTTCTTGCGACTTGTGTCACACATAGTAACTTCGCATATTATCAATTTCGCTCATCAGGCTGGTGCTTGTTGGATCTGATAATTTCTATGAATATGATCTGCACACGACACACGTTAGAACATAAAATGGTTCTTTCACAAATACATATTGTTATCATCAAAACATAAATTGACTTGTACAGACAATTCTTGCTCTCACAATCTCCCCCTTTTTGATGATGACAAAACCAAGTATTTGGATTGAACATTTTATACAAGGTAATCACCAAAACAAACATATTCAGAGTCTGGAACAACAACTCCCCCTGAATTTGGTATCCTCAAATTTTTATCTGTGATCATCTAGAATCTTATATGATCCAAAGACATACAGAATAACAACTTGAGTTGCCAAAACGAAGAATATAAAAGGACTACTTCTCTATCTTGTCTTTAAGAAAACAAAGAGTCTTCAGCATCTGGACTAGCTCATCAGAACTTCCATCTTCAGATCTTCAGAACTCAGTTCCTTTGTGGTCGTATCAGAGCTTGTAATCTTCAGAGTCTTCTGAAGCATTTCTACTTTTCAGCAGATTTATTTGAGCACAAACAGATCAGTTCTTATCTGATAACATATCCTCGCTATTCATCAGAGACATATACTGTCTTTCAAGAAACTCCCCCTGAGTTTCAGACTTTATGAAGATTATAGGATTTATCATTTGAATCTTCTAGGTAGTCTCCCCCTAATTTCTATAAGTCAGATATTGGGATCTTTCAGAACGTAGTTCAAGAATATTAAGTTTTAATCACCAATAAAGATCATGACTTTTCAGAGTTTAACTTTTGAACACAGGTCTTCATCTCAGAACCTTGTTATTGTCACAACTCAGTGGTTCGTCAAAGCTTGATTTTTGATCAGATACCAATTGAAGGTTAATATTTGTGATTAATTAACGCTTGATTCTGAATCTGGTACTCATGATTTGATTCTGGTCTGATATCACGTGATGTGCTTAGTCTTATACTAGAGTATGTTGAGTCTGATACCAAGTGAAGAATTTCTTCTCATACCACTTGAGAGGTATTTCCTTAATGTGCTGAATTGATACCAGTGAAGGTATTTGATAATAATTCACAGCTTTGCTCTGATTGATGAGTCTGATACTAATCTTTGTGTATTGTTTCTGATTACCAATCATTGATTTAGTCTGATACCAAATCGTTTTCATTTCAATTGGTTCTTGGTAAACATCATAACTACTTGTTCTTGGGTCTTCAATCCGGATCTTGAGATTTGCACTGTTCTTCTGATTAAGCATCTTGAGATGTATACTTTGTCTTGACTACTTTCAGAGTTTTCTTCTTCTGATTCTTGCGTTCTGAATTTCATATTTTCAGACAGCTTACAGCTTCTGAACCAAGTGAGACAGAGATCACGATAAACTTTGACTTTCAGAAAGTTCTCAACTTCTGAACAGTACTGGGTAGATCTGATTCTGAACACATGTTCACGAAGTGTACTTCACTGTTCTTCTTTCTTAACCTGTCTTAGAATGCCTAGTGAACTTGTTTAGAGTTCCTCGGATAACATCAAACAACAAACGTTAGTAGTAACGCATTTTTATGGGAGTACTTTGTTTGAGTTCTGCATTTTTTTATGTGAGTACTTTGTTTGAGTTAAGTACTTTGTTTGAGTTCTGCATTCTTTCAGATTTACTTTTCTCAATCAAAATCATTATATTTCTCCCCTTTTTGACATCATCAAAAAGTGCTAGAGCATATGAGCATTTAAGCATTTAAGCATATCAAAATCATTATATATTCTGGATATGTTAAACAACATAGAACATAGAACATAGAGCCAGCATTTGAGCAGTTAAGAACAATCCGCGTCATTTAGTGATAACCATCAATAACCATAACATATTCATTTTAAGGACAATTAGATGGAACTATCTGATTACCAATTGAAGGTTTTAGATTATCTGTAGAGATTAATTATAGCATTTTATTTATGAACAATCAGATAGAAGCATCAACATAAAATAGTTTTAAAATGCATAGCATAGGTTGAGCTTAATCTTGAAAAGTTCAGGATAATCAAAACATAGATAATTTAAACGCAGATTCCTAATGAGAAACATTTTAAGTAATCGTAGTCCTAATAAAGCTGGGTTTTCATGGGTCCTATTGAGTTAGACTAGAGCGAGCCTAAAGATGATGAAAAAGATGAGAGAAGGTTTTCAGAGTCATCATTTCTTGAGACATGCAACTTTTCTTCTACTTGAGTAATTGCAAGCCTATTACTCTTCACAATTTCTACTGAGATCCATTCATGGAACTCAGTCCAGATATTACTTATTTCCATGGAGTCCACACAGGAACTGGAAGCTTCTACTAAGCTTTGGATTTTTGTGATTACATTGTCCTTAAAGGATTTTAATGCATCACTCACGGTTTTTGATCTTTTAGATGAGGGTTCCTCATCATCAACCATTTTCTGCTTCTTACTTCCTTATTTCCAATTTGTGAGTTCTTGAAGTACATCGGTAATATTCTTCATGTTGATCCAAACACTGATATCTTCATCCTTAAATATCCTCAGATAGTTTCTGACTTCTGCCTGATTATAAGTGGCAAATTTTGGAAAACCTTTAACTGAGACCCTGGGAGTCAGAGTTAGTTCCCTAAAGAATGTATTGTCCAGAGTGGTGTCTTCCTTTATAAGATCCTCAAACTTGAGAATCTTCCCAGCGCTTTTAAGCAGCTTTCTTGATTCACCTTCATCGATTAAAATGTCATCAACTACTCCAGATTCAACCAAAATGTCAGAGATGAGTCTTCCGTACGGAATAAGTTTGATCTCCAGATTAGAACCACTTCTGGAGTTTCTTATGGCTTCCTTCAGAAGTTTAAAGAGAACGAAGAGAAGATTGATCTTAATTCCTTTAAGGAGAAGGAACAAGACACACTTATGAGTGTCGTTGAGTTGATTCGCAGGAAGATGATGAAAAATGCTTCCCTGCAAGATTCTGAACCAAACTTGTAGTGGTTCTCTCAGGTTTGAGAATACTTGGTTCTCAACTGCTATTCCTTCATTGAAAATAAATGCTATGACTTTTACTTCTCTCTCCTCATTAAGTAGATCTTTGGTAATTCTGAATCCATTATTCTCGTGCTCCAAGAGATCTGCAATAGTCTTTTTAGATATGTAGACTTTTCTTCCAAAGACCGAAGAACTAATGAGAGTCGAGCCTACATTAGCATAAATCCATAACTCTTTAACCAAACATCCATAGGTTGGTCCTTCCAACCTTTTGAAGTAGTTACTCCATCCTTGTGCTTTCATTGAGGGAGTAATATTACATCAGTTCGCCTTTAGATTGTTGAAGTTTACAATCGTTTCTGACAAAACGACAAGATGATCAACTGGATTTTGCATGGTTGTGAGAGTTGAAGCATTTTGTGAGACGAAGGCCATCTTTAGGGATTGATGAGGAAAATAAAAGGTAATTAGGCTGAGGATTCAGATGAGTAAGAGTGTGTTGATGTCTTAGGGTTTGATGCTTTTATAGATTAAGAAGTAAGGTTATTTCTGTGGAGAGTTTGAAACCGCAACGTTTGATTTTCCTAGAAGCACTAAGTATCGTGGGAAAGTAGGTTAATGATTAATTCCTTTAATCAAGAATCGTGACATAATCTTAATAAGGGGCAATGGAACTGTTACTTAATCATGACCTATGGGGGATTTATGGTCTCTAAACAATCCCAAGCCTTTTCGTGTGAATTTTAAGCAGCACTCATTATTTTAATTAGATAATTAGTGCATTTTGATCATTTGAAATATTCACACAAATCACAAAAAGATTAAGATGTAACATAAGCTTAGTTAAATAGAAATAACTAAAATCCTATCTTAGACTAAGAACATCATCGGTGAACAAAATTCAGGAAGGACCTTCTCAGTCATTCCATTTTTTCTGCAATGACCAACTACTCCCTGGAGGTCAAGAATGTGGGAGATAACTCTGCAATAGGGAACTTGGTAGATTGTGTCTTCCCTAGACAGATTAATTTCTTCCTTTAAATGGTTGTACATAGACTGAGGTAGGTTTATTTTGATCCTAGATACTAAAATGAAAATGAATAATCTTTCTTGGTCAGACAGCCAGCCTCCTCCTCTTTCTCTTGATCTTAGATTAGTCACCATAAGCTTGTACCAATCTTTAGAAAATGGAGTGAGGGTGCAAGGTTGAGTGGGATGCCCCTCTGTTTCAAAAATGATGTGCAAATGCCTGTCGAAACTATGGTTGTTGATGTTTCTTTCTACAGTCACACCATCTTCGACACACCTAATGGCTTTAGCTATGATGGCGGGGTTGATCAAGACTGGACAACCAGCCACAACAGATAGAATAACATTCTTGCCAAGATTATATTCTAGAGTTCGTGCATTTTCCCAAAACTCAGTCATCAGTTTAGGGAATATAGGTCCAACAAGCATGGAGAAATAATTTTCCCAGTTCTGAAATATAATTCCAGAGAGAACGCTTGTTTTGTTGAGTTGTGGCAGAAGGTTTAAATTCACAGTGAATTCCTTCAGGAGTTCTAGATCGGATGTTTCTCCTCTGATTTTGTGGGAAGACATTCTGAGCGAAGTTGAATTGTTTGAGAGATGAGGTTCTACCTAGTTAGATAATGGAGTGAAAAGGACTTTGAGATTTAATAGCTATTTATCAATCTGGAGCACGCGGGGTTCATCATTTCCAAGACTAGCTATAAATAGTTGTGGTAGTCAGTGAAACGACGTGTGATGGACTTTAATCGCTGTATATCTATAGCAGTAGGTCGCTGACACTACGTGATTATGACTGCTTATATAATCCTTGAAAATTGTCTAATCATAAATGCGTGAGAATATTATTATAGTTTCAATAATCCTAATATGACTAATGTTCAAATTATTGCTACTATTTCAAATAATGAGGATGAGCGAAAACATGCCTTAGAGATTCAGAAATCTTTTTACGGCTAGTCTGAGTGCTTTCCAGTCTGACTCTGTGCTTTCGATCATCATCTTTTTGCTTCTGCTTCCTTCTGATGTTTGAAGAAGAGGTGTCTTCTGAACTTGGATTTAATGCTGATTTAATTTGTCTGAGGTTGGTCCAGCATATCTACTTCTGAGGAGAATGTTAACTGATTTCTTCATTCTGAAGAACATCAGTAGCTTAAGTTTCTTTTGATTTTAAGTGAAAAACTTAAGTGTCTGGTTTATCTTCTGAATCCAGCGCTTGAAGGGTTCTGAACAACTTATCATATAGTGATCTAATCACTAACATTTGATTCACCTGAGAGATAGTTTCAAGTAATCAGAACTTAGTTATGCTGATTCAAGCAAAGCTTAAGAGTTCATTCTTGATCAAGTATTTGATGAATCCTTGACATTCTTCTTCCCGAAATTTCTTTCAGATTTCTGCCTAGATTTTCATGAACACAATGTTCAGTTCTTCAATGAATCTTTTAACTTCTAGATCATTCAAGATTCAAATGTTGAATCATTTCTAAGAGTTTGAATTCTTCAGATTTTCTGACTTCAACAGACTTCACTCTGAAATTCAAAATCATAGAACAACAATCTTTCTTCTTTACATGAAGAAGTTCTGAATGAGCTTTAAACGAGAAAGTCAAGGGTGGACCTAATCCATTTCTTGAAAACATCTCAAAAACTTATAAAGAATTAATCTTCAGCAAACAAGACTTCTTATTTTCTTATGATTCAACTTTGAGCAAATACGTGGTTCCTCTACACGTGTCTTCCAAGATGAGCATTCAGCAAATACTACTCCTTTTCTGATGAGTCCTTCTAATGAGCCAATTCTTCAATCTTTAACAAGGCTTTAGGTGAGAAAAGATTTTGTTGATCAGCAAAGCTTCCAGAATCAGTGATTTGCTCAAGTAGTCAGATAAATTACAATTTTGTACGCAGTCAACTTCTGAACTATTACAGAAATTGTAAGTGGATTTCAATCTTACCCAGAGTATTTCTTCGCACCTCATCTGGATCTTTTTCTGACACTGTTAAGTGTTTGATATCCATCAATAACAGAACCGGAGCTCTGATACCAATTGAAGGTGCGAGAAAGACACAAGAAATGGGGTTTTGAATTGTGTATTTGCTCTTTTGACTACGTTTCATTACTTGTTGTTGAATCACTTAGGATTACATCAGAGTTCGTTGAGAGACTCTGACTGGCAACGTTACATTCAGACTTGCTAAGCATGAGGCTTCAGAACTAACAAGAGCCTGAACATAAGATCCATTTCTCAGAACTTGCAGTGCGGAAGCTTATCAGAGTTAAGCTTCAAGGTTCTGACTTACTTGTGTAGGGTTCTGATACTCTATATAGAAACATAAAGAAGAAAATTAAGCATAAGAGTAAAGGACACACGATATATCCTGGTTCACCACAAAGGCTAATCCAGTCCACACTCCTCAGGTGATTTCGCCTTGAACACAAGGTCTTAATCCACTATAATCAATCTCGATTACAGATGCACGGGCAACAACCGGTGACTAACCACTTGCACAGCCGCACTGTGACTAACATACAATGAACCGTTCAGGGATTCAACTTAATGAATATAACGAACATTGACCTGCAGGTTCCAATCTCGCAAGATCTACTGCTAGGCTTTCACAGCTAGACGTTCAGGGATTCATCGCAATGAATATAACGCTACTGACCCTATTTCAGGCTTTTCCCACAATGACATCTCGCCATTGTCTTCTCGAGTCTCTGGTCACACTGACCACTCAAGGAATCCTAATTCACCAAGAATTAGTTATACATGAGATTACAAAGATGCTTCTTAACAAGCAGATTACTCCTAAGTTTAAGTACAAAGAACACACAAGTGTTCAAGCAAGATGTGAGCAACAACTCATTGCTATTCTAAGAAACTACAGAGATGTATAATGATTTGATAGTTGTTGACATCTTGTAGATCTTCTTCTTCTTCGTCTTCGGGGTGAGCAAGCTTTGAGCAACAACTCCTTGCTTCAGATCTTCAATGTAGCGCTGACGAGAAGGTGTTTGATGACTTGACTGATTTGCAATGTTGTCTTCTTCATCAACAGCTTCTATACCAATTCATTGTTGTTGTGTTGAATGATGATCTTTGAGCTTCAACAACAATGGCCATGTGCAAATGGTGATAGCTTTGGATATTCTAAGTGTTACAATGATAACTCATCATTGTTGATATCTTTACACTATGACTTGATCAATTCCCCATTCATGGCTGAATCGATATGTGGACTGTATCGTCTTGTGGACTTCGTCATCTTTAGAAGCGAATACTCTTTCCTTTAAATAGCCTAGTAGAAATATAGCCGTTTGAAATATTGTTGGCTGTTGGAAAAGAGACGTTGCGTAATAATTAGCTGCACTGACACATCTCCTTTTTGCTATGGGAGAAGTGATAGATCTTTCTTGGGCGCCGTGTACAGTTACTCACAACGGTAACATTTGACTTCTGAACTTCAAAGGCTTCTGATGTTTAATTGATGAAGCATGAGTAGAGTCTTCTTAATCAGGATATCTGATACGTCAAGTCTTTAGTCAATTGAAGAAGTCCACTAGGAACCAGTCTTCAGAACTTCAACACTTGTCTTTAAGCACGTTATCCTTTACTTCTTCAAGTCTTCCGAAACTTCAGACCTTGTCCATTAGGAATCTGTCTTCAGAGTCTTCAAAAATTGATCTTCAGGACCTTAATCTTCAGAACACATAAGTCTTCAGAGTCTTTCTGCACTTGGCCTTCAGAGCCTTCTGCCTTCAGAACTTCAAGTCATGAGAGTCTTCAGCACTTCGGCTCTCTTCTTCAGGAGCTTCGCAATCTTCAGAATCTCGGTCACTTTCAGAGAGCATCCACAAGATCATTGAATTAGCAATATTGGCATCCTTGGATCTGACTGATCACGATCAGATACAGAAGCGTTCTTGCTTCTTGCGACTTGTGTCACACATAGTAACTTCACATATTATCAATTTCGCTCATCAGGCTAGTGCTTGTTGGATCTGATAATTTCTATGAATATGATCTGCACACAACATACGTTAGAACATAAAATGGTTCTTTCACAAATACGTATTGTTATAATCAAAACATAGATTGACTTGTAGAGACAATTCTTGCTCTCACATGTTATTGGTAAATTTCTCAAGTTCTATTCAACACCAAGATATGTACACATGAATTCTTTTTGTATTACAAATTTAAGTCCACCATCCAAGAACTCTTTACAAGAAATATTTACAAAAAAATAATAAGATAAAATACAATAACTTGTGCCAGCTTGATCAAATTTTGTTCGCGAGGTAGTGAGATTTTGCAAGGATTCGTCGCCGGTGCTTCAAGTTATGGCTGGATCACTTGGCAACCTTTTGAGAAGTTACCAAGCCGTGACCTCACGCACACCAAACCAGCAGCATCATATAAGCCATGCTCCAAGCTCTTCACAAGCCAAACTTTGAGAAAACATCTAAGTTTCCAAATTGACTTCAATGATCAAACAATCAACATTCAATTCAGTACCCATTCCCGCTCTGATCATGGTCAGCTTCACGGAAGATTTTGAGAATTTGCAACGAATCCTGTGATCCCCAGTACAACCAGCAGAATGATACGAACACATCAGTTAAACAGATATTAATGGTTTGTAGCAAGCAGTTATCACTACAAGAAAGAATCCTCAAACCAAATACAATCCATCATGTTCTAAGCGATTCATCATCATACAAAAGTAGGTTCATCATCATGTTCTAAGCAATTCATCATACAAGGGCAAGTTCAAATAAGTTATAACTCACATCATTCAAACAATTACCAACTCATATCAAGGTTACAATCCAATGCAAATTCAAGATTCAAACAATTCCAAATTCAATACAGTTTTCAAGACCAACATCAACATTCAAGTTAATCAATCAAAGTTCAAGACAAATTCCAAGATCAAACACAAATAAAAAATCAAAACCATTCCAAGTTTAAGAGGTCACAAACCAAAACGTACAATCGTCATGACCACAATTCAATTGATGGATTAAATTCAATTCCAAATTATTTCTTCAAACATCAAAGTTCAGATTACATTTTGGGCATGGTTAATTTCACCAAACCTACTCATTACAACAACTTTCCAAAACATACCTCAATACCTACATTCAAATCAAATCATATTTTCCAATCATGTTTCATACCAAAGTCCAAATTCATGTTAACATATCAAATTTCATGTTATCATCCAAAACCATTCACAAAATTCAAATTCATCACATGTCATTTCAATCCATATTACATACATTTCCATAGCATACATACTCATTTTCGTACAAGATTGTCAAACATATAGCATGTTCACAAGCCAAATTAGTATATTAATATCAAGAATTGGGACGACACATGTTCATATTAGCCAAAAATAAAAAAAAATAGTGCAGAAGCAAGCAACCAGGGTACAACTATCCTAACACAAAAATGGGAATGAGACAAACCATAGCAGAAAAAGAACAGCCATAGTAGAGCAGATTTTTTCAGAAATTCTGCACACATTGTCTGCTAAACCTAATTTGATTCAATATAAATGAAGCCTCATTTCAGAGAAAAAAATCGAAGTCTCTACACACAACAAACCCTAAACGGTCGTGCAAGAAGATGAGTAAGGAGAAGAGAAGGAGGAAATTTGTACATGAAGCTTCAAGGGTGAGCCTTCTGATTTCTAACTTCCTTTGCATAGTTTCTTATTCAATACATGTTGGTTACCTTTCCTTTTCGTTTCTATTGCGTTTTTTTTTAGGTTTTGAGGTTTGGGTTTTTAAAGGGTGAGTGTTGCGACCTGGTTGATTCTTTAGGCTTTTGCTGAAATTAATGGCAGAATCGGGTTCAGGAGGTGATTTTAGGGGGGGGGGGGGGTAGTGTTTGATTCAAGGCGAGATAACACACCTTCGCTGGAGAAGACGGCGATTTCCGCCATAGCACGTCCTCTCCGACGAGCTCTTTTTTTTCTTTCCGGCAGATGAGGTTAAACGAGAGAGAGAGAGAGAGAGAGAGAGAGAGAGAGAGAGAGAGAGAGAGATAGAGAGAGAGAGCATTGGAGAACTTGAACTTGTTTTGGTTTCTTTCTTTCAATGATAATGTTTGCACATTACCAGCATGACCATCTTAAATATATTTATTTAATATTAATTAATTAAATTATTGATTAATTTTATTAAATATTCATATTTAATTTAGTTAATGATTTTTTGTGTTGTTTAGTTTGGTTTAATTATGTAATTCCTGATTATTTATTTTGGTTTGTGCAATTTTCTCGCCGCCGTGTGAACCGTCAAACCTTTTCATAAACGTGAGATATGGTGTTTTGAGACGACGCAAAACATTGCTTCGTCCGTAACCTATTTGAGTCGAGATAAGTGGCGTGATTCCCATGAATGTTGATATATGGAAATCCATTTAAAGTGATGCAAGCGTCATCTCCTTACCCGTTTGGGTAAAGCAATGTTTTCTGTCGAATGTGACTAAGTATCTCTTGATAAAATCAACCAACAATCTGTAGTCCAAACTACGGATGCTCTGATTTCTCATTTGTCAATGAGAATATGTAGGCATAGGAATGTGAGATCCTAGCGAGCAAACTCCTCTCTTTTCTCTGTAGTCCCATGAACTACGGACACTATGATTCTTCATTCTTTCGAATGAAGATATGTAGGCACAAGGGCCCTAATCCTTGCTGAGCACCCTAATAAAAAATCACCCATTTTCCCCTTAGAAATAAATTTCCTTTTCCTTTACCTTTTCACTTTATTCCCTTAGAATAAAACAAACAAACTTAGCTAACATTCCTCACGAATCGAGTTAAGCGGTTCTCGTTGAGTACAACGGACGTGAGGGGGTGCTAATACCTTCCTCTTGCGTAACTGGCTCCCGAACCTAAGACTTGGTTGCGATGACCATGTTCTTTACCTAAAGGTTTTCGCGATATTTTCCTTTCCCTCTTTGGGATAAATAAAGTTCGGTGGCGACTTTGTGTTCCGCGACCATTCGCGAAGGATCGTGCTTTTTTCGAGGTACGACAACTGGCGACTCTGTTGGGAAATATCATTTCCCTATGCTAGAGAGAGTTAAGCCAAACTTGACTCGATTCGTGAGAGTTATATCCGCTTATTTATTTATCTTCTCTAATTGTTTCTTTGCTTGCGTGTTTGATTGTTTGATTATTTACTTGCTTGTCTTTATTTCTCCTATTACCTGATTCTTGTGACACTATTGGGCTTCTCTGATTATGGACACTTTGTGAGATGGCTCTATACTCGAGTCTGAGAAAAAAACCTAGGATAAGGATGGTGGTTGTGTAGTGGAGTCCCACGAGGAGCCCTTTTCGTTGGGATGATACGAAAACCCCGCTTAGATTTGATTCCCTTGGGAATGTTATTGTCATGGTGAGACTTTGCCATGGAAATAATGTTTTCAGGCTTGAATTGATAGCTCTAAGGACCTTTTAACCTTTTTCCATGGTGATTGGTAATGTTAACTCATGAGGGCCACTCCTTGTTGGGTTGACACGAATGCCCCAATCAGAAGAGATCCCTTGAACGTATTGTTATTTTGACAATGATATTTTCAACCTCGATCTATGACTCTGAGATACCTTTTAGAAACCTTGGGCATGATGGTTGTGTAGTAGAGGCTCACGAGGAGCCTTTCTCGTGGGACGACGCGAAAACCTCACCTAGAAGAGATTATTTCGAGGGTGTTATTGTCAGAAGAGCCTTTGTCGTGGCAATAATGTCTTTGGAAAGATCCATGACTATAGACACCTACCCGTTTAGAGCCTACCCATGGGATTCCGATAATCAGAGATAACTTTTTCTTCAGAATCATGTTGGTGGTCTTTAACCTTGCATCTGCATCTCATATTCATATCATAACATTCATATTCTTTGGATTTCAGGGAATCTAAGAATTACGTTGTAGGCATTCAAGAATCATGGGAACAAACACCAGAAGTACCTATCCATACAGTTTCAAGAAGCCTAAGTTGGATGATTTACATGGTTTAGTTTCTCGTATCCCTGCTGTATTCAGAATTAACTTCGGGAGGGATTATGGCAAGCTCATTCATATCTTGAATCAAGAGGTGGATCAACGAGTGCTCATTACTTTGGCCCAGTTTTACGACTCTTCCCTGAGATGTTTTACATTTAAAGACTTTCAGTTAGCATCAATACTTGAAGAGTATGACAAATTGGTTGGCATTCCTATGAAGGGCAAGTTACCATTTATTTGGGTGAACGAGTCTTTGGAAGATAAGGTTATAGCTGATGCTCTCCATATGCACAAGAAAGATGTTACTGCTAATTGGAAGACTAAAGGAGGTGTCAAGGGACTTCCTCTTAAGTTTCTTATTGAGAGAGATGACACCCTTATAAAAACTCAGAGTTGGGACGCTTTTTATGCTGATGTGGCTTTGGCTATTCATTGGATCGTCTTATTCCCCAACATAGATGATTTTGTGGATGTAACTGCCATTCACATCTTCTTGACCAGAAATCCCGTACCAACTCTTCTAGCAGACACTTTCTATTACTTGAGTTTAAGGAATGAGAAGAAGGGGGGATCGATTATTTGTCGTGCACCTCTCTTATATCAGTGGCTGAAGATGCATCTACCGACAAAGGGACCACTTGTTGATCGAGCTAGTGATAGTTGGGCTCAAAGGATGGTATCCCTTCAATATACTGACTTTTCTTGGTACTATCAAGATTATGATGAAGTTATTTCCAACTATGGTGAGTTCCCCAACATCCCACTTATTGGAACTCGAGGCTGCATTAATTCCAACCCTATTTTATCAGTAAGGCAGCTCGGATATCCGATGATGGCTTCTCCCGAAGAGAAGGATTTGGAAGCTTTTATGATACATGATTTGGGAATTGAGAATCCTGAGTTATTCAAAAAGATCACAAGAGCTTGGAGGAGTATCAAGAGGAAAGGGAAGGCCGACTTAGGAAGAAGGGATAACATTACCAAGGAACCTTACTTTGTGTGGGTCAAGGAGAGGGTGGAGGAAATTAAAATGCCCTTTGTAATCAAGATGTCTGAGCCAATGTCTGAACCAAAGCCTACTCACATCCCAATTAAAGAAGCTGAGGATCTTAAGGCCACAATAGCGAGATTGGTGAAAGAACATGAGAAACTTGAGCTGAAACACCAAACTGTCACTGATGAAAGAAACACAATGAAATGGGAACTTCAGCGTAAGAATATCCAATTGGGGGCAGTAGGGAAAAAGGCGGATGAAGAAGAGCACAAAAGAAATATAGTTAAGGTGTGTCTTAATCAAGCTGATAGCCGATTGAGTGGAATCAAAGAAGAACTGGATATAGTCCGAAGGAAGTGTGTTAAAAATGAGAATTGTTGCCTTCTTGCTACTAAGAAGAACAAGTCGATCAAAGATGAAATGGGAGCATAAATCCAAAGGCTAAGCACCACCCTATGCCTCTCAATGGCTTCTAAAGAAGAAGAGCGCCGGCTTAAAGAGGGTGCCACGAGGGTTTCTTGGGTCGAGCCTGCTGATTGGGACAGGATATGTAGAGAGCTGAATGACACCAAAAGCCTTCATGAGCAAATGAAGAACCAGATAAAGGCCATGATGGAGGACAAGGCCATATGGTATACTGCAAGAGAGAAAATGTCTCGTGATTATGAGGGCTATGAGCAATCCATTCATATCTTGATATCTGACCGAGACATGTACCGCAACAAGCTCAACGGTTTGATTGAGTTTTGTAACTGGTTGGCTAAGGACTTGATTTGGAAGCATAAGGATGCCAAAGAGGCAATTGATGACTCTACTCCTCATGCTATTTGTGATTTCCTTTGCCTTTGCAAGGCTATGCTGAAGAAATTTAAGGAAGAATTAGAGAAGCGTGAGGCTCGTAGGCCAAAAGTTTGAGATTCATTTTTCTTTTGTACTATTTCCCGCTTTTTTTAGACATTATGGGTTATACTTGATTCTGAATTATTTTGTATCACTTGGTCTCTACAATTTGATGAATGAATGTGATTTTGTTTGCTTCATGATTGTTTGTTCCTTAATATTTATGTATAAGCTAATGACTAATTCGAACGATTCCTCAAAACGCCAAAGGATGCACACCTTGCATTGCATACATCGCATAGGCATCCCCATATGCATACCATGTGTTTTCAAACTTTTCTCATTCCGTATCTCTCATTCCAGTTTCCATCTTAAATTTTCAACACAAATATAATACCAGAGCCCATGCTCGTCAAAGGATGTCTGAAGCAGAAGAAGAGAATGCAAGACTCAGATTTGAACTTGAAGATCTTCGAGGGAATGTGAATCAAATCATGGAAATGGTCCAAAACTTGACTACTATGAGTGAGCCTCCTCAAACTGATGCGGTCTCAGAGATTATAGGATCTTCCAGAGAAACTCAACCTATGATGTCCGTGCCTTCCACATGGCCTCCATATGGTTTACATCCTGACTTTGTGCCTCGAATAGAAAGAACACTGGAAATGGGGCAATCTATGCCGCAAACAATCCCTTTGACATTCTATACTGAGTCACGTCCTATCATGAATATTGTTCCACAAACTATTGTGCATACTATCCCACAAACGGTCATTCCAACTGGGGTCGTGCCGCATTTTGAGGATTATAACCAAGTGTATCATGCTCCTGAGTCGACAATTGTAGGTGATGATGTGAGAGATGAGGACCTCAAAGAGGTAAAAGAAAATTATCAAACCCTTGTGAAGCGACTTCAAGCAATGGAAGGTGATGGTGTTTTTGGTACTGTCGCCAATGAAATGTATTTGGTTTTTGGGTTAGTTATCCCTGCCAAGTTCAAGACACCAGAATTTGATAAGTACAAGGGGCATACTTGCCCAAAAAGCCACCTAATCATGTATTATCACAAGATGGTTGCGCATTTGGACGATGATAAGCTGATGATACATTGCTTTCAGGATAGCTAGACTGGGGCACCATCTAAATGGTGCCTAAGCTTGTACCAAGGCAAAATCAAAATCTTCCAAGACCTATCTGACGCCTTTATCAAGCACTACAAATACAATATGGCACCTGATATGAGGCAGTTGCAAAGTATGTCGCAGAGAGATAAAGAAACATTCAAGGAATATGCACAGAGATTGAGGGAGTTAGCCTCTCAGGTGGAACCCCCTCTAGCCGAAAAGGAACTTCATGAGCTGTTTATGGATACCGTGCAACCTGCCTACTACGAGAAAATGGTAGGAAGCACATCTTTGGGTTTTGCTGAACTTGTGGCTATAGGAGCTCGGATTAAGCATGGTTTGAAGAATGGCAAGATTGAGTTTGCTGGTTCTACTTTCAGTAATGCAAGGAAGAATCAAGGAGGTTTTCATCGAAGACAAGAAGGCGAGACCAATACCTTGTCTAGTGGTTAGAGGGGAAGTCAGTCAAGGAGAAGGCCTCCACAGCCTACTGTTTATCAACAACCGTCCGCATCAGTGCCTTATTTTCAACAATCTTATGTGGCGACTATTGTGCCAGTGTTTGCACCACCACCAGCTCCTTCTTGTTATCCACTCTATCCTCAACCATTTACGCCAGGATATCAGCCATCACAAATGGCTCCTCTACATCCGCCAGCTCCTCCAGTTCAGAATCGTCCACAGCAAAGACCTCAGGCTCCTCCTGCTATGTCTGTCAATCAGAACCGTGCTAGAAGAAGTCTACACTTTGAGCCCATTCCCCATGACGTATAAAGATTTGTACCCGTCTTTGGTGTAAAAGGGACTAGTGTATCCTAGATCATTACCTCCATTCATTGGGGATCCTCTCCATTGGTTCAACCCAAATTTACACTGTGAATACCATCAGGGTGCCGCAGGGCACGATCTGGATGGATGTTTTGCTTTAAAGGCAAGGGTTCGAGAGCTTATCAATTGCAAAATCCTATCTTTCAAAGATAAGGGTCCAAATATTACAAACAACCCTCTTCCAACTCATGGAGGGCATTATGCGAATACAATCGAAGAGGTATTTGATGAACAAGTTGTTGAAGATGTCAAAGAATTGAACACTCTATTGAAAGAACTCCATGCTCGTTTGGTGGAGTCTAGATTGATTTCAAAGAAACATGATGATTGTGATAAGTGTTGTGTCCTTGTTAAGGGATGTTCTGTGGTTAAAGACGATATACAACATTTGATGAATCAAGGAATACTCCAAGTCATCCATGCAAAAGTTGATAAAGAAGTAGTTGTGATTGAACCTCATTTTGAAATGCCACCGACGTTGGAGATTGAGTATCACAGTGCACCTAATGTTCAATCAATGGGAGGATATGTGCGTCTAGAGGTGGTAATCCAACCAACTCCTCTTCCTTACTCCAATAACAATAGAGTAATCCCTTGGCATTTCAGCACTGTTGTCTTCATAAATGGTCAGGAGGTATCCTTAGGGGATCAATTTGAAAATATTTCTAAGCCTGATGTATCAAATATTGCTTAAACAAGTAGGATGATAGTAGCGGTCGTATCTTTGAACCTACTCCACCCTGAAAGCTGTTGAAGAAGTAGTAAGAGAGAAGATTACTGAAATACCGCAATCCCACAAAAGGATGGAAATTGTTGATGAAACAGTATCACCACAAGAAGCTGAAGAATATCTGAGATTAATTAAAAAAAGCGACTACAAAGTGGTAAACCAGCTCCACCAAACTCCTTCAAAAATCTTTGTGTTATCACTGTTGTTCCATTTAGAGGCTCATAAAAAGGCTTTGTTGAAGGTGCTCATGTAGGCGCATGTGGCACAAGGAATCATAGTGGATCAATTCAATGGAATTGTATCCAATATCACTGCTTGCCATACCCTGAGCTTCCATGATGGAGAACTTCCTGAAGAAGGGAGAGACCACAATCGAGCTCTGCATATTTCTGTAAGATACGTGGATGATGTTTTAGCTCGAGTATTAGTGGATACAGGGTCATCTTAAATGTGATGTCAAAGTCTATCTTAGCCAAGCTTTCTTGCACAGAAACGGTGATGAGGCCCACTATGATGATTATAAAAGCTTTTGATGGATCCTGTAGAGCTGTGATTGGATAAGTGGACTTGCCAATTCTAGTAGGCCCACATGTCTTCAAGATAACTTTCCAAACCATGGATATTAACCCAGCATACAACTGCCTATTGAGAAGACCATGGATTCACGCTGCTGGCATAGTAACATCCACACTCCACCAAAAGATGAAATTCGTGATAAATGGAAAGCTGATCACAGTATTTGGTGAAGAAGATTTATTGATTAGTCACCTTTCGTCGTTCAGATATGTCGAGGCTGGTGAGGGAGCATTGGAAACTTCCTTCCAAGATCTTGAAATTTCCAATGCTATTTTCTTGGAAGTGAACGACCAAGACACTGTTGTAGATCCATCATTTGCTTCTATGAAAGGTGCTAAAGCAATGCTTAAGAGAGGTAGCACTGAAGGATGGGGTCAAGTGATTCACATTCCTGAGAAGAAAGATCGTTTTGGGCTGGGATACAAGCCACAAAGGACTGAAGGTGTCCAAGGTTCCTCCAGAGTTAGAGCACGAAGTTTTCAAGAGGTGTTCCACAATGTGGGATTCATCCATGACAAAGAGGTGAATGCTGTAGAAGACGATGCGGTGGATTCAACAACATCGTGTTTGGTGTATCACTGCATAGCTGATTTGAACAACTGGGAATCTATTGACTTGCCCGAAGTTTTTCCATTGTCAAAGTAATTTATTTTCATTTCTCAAAATCCTTCTGCTCTCCCCAGGCTTAAGGATCATATGTAGGGCCCCTTTATTTCAAATGATTATCATCATTAATAAAAAGCATTTTGTTTTTCATTGTTTTCTTTTATTTTTGCTTTAAAGAAAATGAAAACCTTTTCAAAACCACAAAAAACATTTTTTTCCTTCTTTTGCATTTACTTTTTTATTTTTTCTAGAATCAACATTAAAAAAATCATGCAGAATAATCAATGAACCCGTTGAACTCAATAATGCTACAATCCTTCCTAACTTTGAGACCCCTGTAAACCAAGTCGAAGAGGAGTGCGAGGATGCGTGTGATCTGCCTGAGGAATTAGCAAGATTGCTTGAGCATGAAGATAAAGCCATTCAGCCTCATCAGGACCCCGTATAGGTCATTAATCTAGGTACAAAGGAAGTGAAGAAAGAGGTGAAGATTGGTAATGTTCTTGAAGATGGCATCAGGGAGAATTTGGTCAAGCTTTTCCATGAGTACGTAGATGTATTTTCCTAGTCATATCAAGATATGCCTGGTTTAGACACATATATTATTGGGCATCAACTACCACTCCGGCCAGAATGCCCACCAGTGAAACAAAAGCTAAGGAGAACAAGGCCTGACATGTCCATCAAGATTCAAGAAGCAGTTTGACGCAGGGTTTTAGCAGTGTCCATCAATGGGTTTCTAATATCATACATGTCCCCAAAAAGGACGGTAAAGTGAGAATGTGTGTGGATTACAGAGATTTAAATAGAGTTAGTCCAGAGGACGACTTTCCTCTTCCACATATTGATACACTAGTGGACAACACTGCTAAGTTTTCCATTTTCTCTTTTATGGATGGTTTCTCGGGCTATAATCAAATCAAAATGGCGCCTGAGGATATGGAAAAATCCACGTTCATTACTCCATGGGGAATGTATTGCTATAAGGTGATGCCTTTTGGGTTGAAAAATACTGGAGCACCTTACCAACGAGCAATGGTCACCCTCTTTCACGACATGATGCACAAAGAAATCGAAGTGTATCTCGATGATATGATCGCCAAATCACAAAGTGAAGAGGACCATATAAAACACATGCGGAAACTGTTTGAACGGCTGAGGAAGTTCAGATTGCGCCTAAACCCTGCTAACTGTATGTTCGGTGTCTGGTCTGGGAAGCTGCTTGGTTTTATCGTTAGCCAACGTGGAATTGAAGTAGAGCCCGATAAAGTCAGGGCTATTCAAGAAATGCCTGCTCCACAGACAAAGATAGAAGTCAGAGGGTTCCTAGGAAGATTGAATTATATCTCTAGGTTTATCTCTCACATGAATGCTACGTGCTAGCCTATGTTCAAGCTGCTGAGAAAGAATCAAGCTGTCAAGAGGGATGCCGATTGTCAAAAGGCTTTTGAAAAGATCAAACGTTATCTACACGAGCCTCCCATCTTGATCCCACTCGTGCTCGGGAAACCGCTCATCATGTAGCTGACCGTGTTAGAAGATTCGATGGGTTGTGTACTGGGGCAACAAGATGAATATGTCCGAAAAGAGCATGCGATTTACTATTTAAGCAAGAGGTTTACTGATTGCGAATCAAGATATTCGTTTGTAGAAAAGATATGTTGTGCTCTAGCATGAGCCGCCCGTCTTTTGAGGAAGTACATGATATGCCATACCACTTTATTGATTTCCAAAATGGATCCGATAAAGTTCATCTTCGAGAAACCTGCTCTAAATGGGAGATTGGCTCATTGGCAGATGTTGCTGTCTGAGTATGACATACAGTACATCACCCAAAAGGCAATAAAAGGGAGTGTATTGGCATAATATCTGGCACATCAGCCACTGAGGGACTACTAATCCATAAATTTTGACTTCCCCGACAAAGATATCATGGCCATAAAAGATTATGACATCCCAGATCCTGATGAAGGGCCTGAACCTGGGGCAATTTGGCAACTTGCATTTGATGGTGCTTCAAATTCTAATGGGCATGGCATCAGAGCTATTTTGGTCTCTCCTTATCGTAATTTCACCATTTTCACTGTGAGATTGTGCTTCAAGTGTACAAATAACATGTCAGAATATGAAGCCTGTATCCTTGGTCTTGAAGCCGTAATCGATCTTCGCATCAAGAATCTTGAGGTGTATAGAGACTCCGCTTTGGTGATCTATCAAATCAGAGAAGATTATGAAACCCGTGACACTAAGTTGGTCCATTATCATGCTCATGTCAAAGAATTGATAAAGTACTTTGATACCATAACTTTTCATCACATTTCAAGAACATAGAATCGAGTGGCTGATGCTTTAGCTACGTTAGCTTCCATATACCAAGTTAGGTTCCATAATGAAGCCCCACTCATTGTTGTAAGGCGACAGACCAAACCAGCTTACTGTCAAACAGTTGAAGTAGAAGCCGATGACAAGTCGTGGTTTCATGACATCAAGTGCTTCTTAGAACGACACGAGTATCCGTAGAATGCTCCGGCCATGGATAAAAAGACTTTGAGGAAGTTGGCATCCAATTTCTTTCTGAGAAATGGTGTCTTATACAAAAGAAACCATGACATTGTGCTACTCAGATGTGTAGATAGAAATGAAGCCGACATGCTAATCAAGGAGATACATGAAGGGTCCTTTTGGACACATGCTAATGGGCACGCCATGGCTAAAAAATCCTAAGGGCTGGCTATTACTGGTTGACAATGGAAACTGACTACTTTAGTTGTGCCAAAACTTGCCACAAATGTTAAATCTTCTCTGATAAGGTTCATGTGTCGCCCACTCATTTGAATGTTCTGACTTCTCCTTGGCCATTTTCGATGTGGGGCATTGACATGATCGGCGCTATTGAACCAAAAGCTTCTAATGGCCATCACTTCATCCTAGTCGCCATTGACTATTTCACGAAATGGGTAGAGGCTGCTTCCTATGCTAATGTGACCAAACAAGTGGTTGCTCGATTTCTCAAGAAGGATATTATCTGTCGATATGGAATTCTAAACAAGATCATCATAGATGATGCGAAAAATTTGAACAACAAAATCATGAAGGAGTTGTGTGAAAGCTTTAAGATTAAGCACCACAATTCCTCTCCATACCGTCCAAAAATGAATGGAGTTGTCAAAGCTGCAAATAAAAACATCAAGAAGATCCTGCAAAAGATGGTAGTGACATATAAAGATTGGCATGAGATGCTACCCTTCGCCTTGCATGGGTACCGGAAGTCTGTCCGCACTTCAACAGGGGCAACCCCTTTTTCATTGGTATACGGAATGGAAGTAGTTCTCCCAGTGGAGGTAGAAATCTCATCGATGAGAGTCCCGATGGAAACTAAACTTAAAGAGTCTGAATGGATTCAAAATAAGTTTGACGAGTTGAACTTCATTGAAGAAAAGTGCATGGCCGCCTTGTGTCACGGCCAGCTATATTAGAAGCGACTCAAGAGAGCATTTGAAAAAAAAGTTCGTCTTTGAGAATATAGAGAAGGAGATCTTGTGCTAAAGAAGATCTTCCATGTTCACAAGGACTTGCGCGGAAAATGGGCTCCAAATTATGAAGGCCCATTCATTGTGAAGAAAGTCTTCTCCGGTGGAGCCCTTATCCTAGCAACTATGGATGGTGAGGAGTCTCACCGAACAGTGAATTCTGATGTAGTTCGATTCTATTATGCCTAAAAAAAAGAAAACTCGCTAAGTTGAAAACCTGAAAGGGCGACTTAGGCAAAAAGGGGCATCCTGGTGGACTGAAAACCTGAAAGGTAGGTCTAGGCAAAAATTAGCGATATAAAAAATGTAAGCTCGCTAAGTTGAAAACCTGAAAGGGCAACTTAGGAAAAAAAGAGCATCCCGATGGATTAAAAACCCGAAAGGGAAATTCAAGCAAAAGTTAGGGATAATAAAAGGCTAAACTACATCGAGCAAGTCTGATTAGCACAAAAGGAACAGGGGCATAAAGATCAACCTATTTGTCCTCCTCAGAAGCAAGTTCTAGGGACCTTTTAGCTATAGGGAAAGTAGCATTTATTGAGATTCAATGTAAACCTTTCCCATTGCCATTTTCATCTTTGTTTTCTTTGTAATATCCCACTTGAAGCCATACTTTTATGTGCTACCATATTATAAATAAAATTTGCATTTTCTTTTCTATCTATTGTGTTGTTTATCTTTCTTTTGCAAAATATCATTTATTTTCGATGATGTAATTTTGAAGCTAAGGGATAACCATAATATTGAGATACATAAATGCTTTGACAATTGAAATAACTAAAAAGGGAAGTTGATCTTTTCCCCAGAGACCACAAACTTACAAAATACTCGTGGAACACTTCTGGTATAATCCCTAATGAGGGCTTGGTCCCGTCATTTTCCAATAAGATTTTGATGAAGTCTTACATACTTGAAAGATAGATTCAGAACATCCTTCTATTTTCAATTGAGGTGCTTCTCCGAGTGTTGAGGAAAACAGGACAATCATCTCTACACCAAAAATCCTTTGTGTTTGCCACAATTATCCAGTCTTCGTCTTGCATGCATTCATATCGCTCAGGTCATTGCATGCCAAGCATATTATATCATCTTTTCTTTGTTAAGTCCAACCTTGTTGGCACTTACTCAAGCAAATGTCTGCCATAGTTTATTTGTTTTGTCGATCTGAGGTCTTTCCTAATCATCAACCAAATAAGGCTCACTTTTCTATTACCTTCTTGTCTGAAAAAATTCCTAGATATTCTTTCTTGTCATGTTTTACTGTCAATTTGGTTATGTGCGAATCCAGAACCTTTTCTTTATACTCTGTGCGAATCCGGAGTCTTTTGTTAGTTCTGTGCAAATTCAGAACTTTTGTTTTGGTTCTGTGTGAATCCAAAACCTTTTTCTTTATACTCTGTGCGAACCCAGAGTCTTTTGTTAGTTCTGTGCGAATCCAGAACTCTGTTTTATGGTTAGCGAGAAGCGTTAACCTATCTCTCTTTTGTACTCTGTGCGAATCCGAAGTCCTTTCTTTTATTCTGTGCAAATCTGGAACTTCGTTTTATGGTTATGTGAGAAACATTAACCTATCCCTCTTTTGTACTATGTGGGAACCCAAAGTCCTTCCTTTTGTTCTGTACAAAATCGAAACCCTATTTCATGGTTATGAGAGAAACCATACATATTATCTACGCTGTTCTAAGTAGAACCATAGCCCATTTGATTTTGCATCACTCTGTGCGAATCCGGAGTCTTGCCTTTTCTTTTATACTCTGTGTGAATTCAGGGTCTTCCTTTTTATACTATGTGCAAATCCGGGGTCTTCCTTTTAATACTCTGTGCGAATCCGGAGTCTTTCTTTTTATACTCTGTGCGAATCCGGAGTTTTGCTTTTTATACTCTGTGCGAATCCAGAGTCTTTGTTGTCTTTGCTTTTTTATACTCTGTGCAAATCCAGAGTCTTTTTTTTATACTCTGTACGAATCCGAAGTCTTTTCTTCTTATACTCTGTGCGAATCTGGAGTCATTTCTTATATTACAATCAATTATCTTTTTGCTCAGTGCGAATCCAGAGCATACCTTTCATTACAAATTGTCAATAACCTTTGGTTTGTTCCGTGAGAAGCCATAACTAACTATTTTTCTCAAGTATCCCCAGTAAGTCATTCTACCCCTTTATTCAATCCCCAGCAAATCTCATTGTCAGTCATCTCAATAATCCCCGCAAAGTCTGTCTTGTTATCTCCAGCATAGCATGTCATTAACATAGTGCATCATGGCATATCAACTGCATTTGGGAGTAAAATTCAGGTATTCTTGTATTTAAATAACGTCCATCAGAATTACACAAGGATTTGAATCCCTCATGTCGTCTGACGAAGTTATTTAAATAGGGGCAACTGTCATACCCACATTTTCACCTTAGTCTCGCATATCATACCTTCATTATTACCATCATCATTTGGTGCATATCAAGCATGTGGGTTTGCAAAGGAAGGTCAAGGAAGGATTTTTGCTCCAAAATAAGTGTTAAGATTACTTCAGTGGCTATTCATTCATAATCCAATTCAAGAGGAAGTTTGACCTAATTTGAGTCAAACAGGGCAAATATGTTTTTTCACTTACATGTTTCTTTATCATGAGCCAATTTATAAATAAGTGATGTTAGAAACCATCTAGTAGTTGAGGCTTATGATCTTGATAATGGAAAAACCTAATGCTCAAGATTATTCAATAGTTTGTCCTCAGAGTTTCAATCAGATTTTGGGGAGTAGTATTCCTTTATGGGATGTGATCTTATTAAGAGTTTAAAATATGCAAAAAGTTTTGAAATTCATGAGTTCAAAATAAGGCAAAGCGAGGAGAAAGCTCCAAGGTTTGGTTGCTGGATGCGTGTGGTACAAATCCTAAGTTTGCAAATTTCAAATTATTTTCATATTGGACTCATAAAAAGCTCGTGAATGATGAGACATGCTTGATTAATCTATGATATCTCAAATTCCATCAAGTACATTTTAAACAAGGATATTACTGATTGGGGTTCATGATTACTAATCATTTCAATGTTGAGTTAGCATAAGGTCACAGCTGTTGCTTTATGTTCATCAATGTTGGCAAGGAACGTTGAGTATTGAGGGAGAGACAAAATCAATCCTTCAACGTGGACATTTTCTTGGTACACATATGCCTCTTGCTTTAGACCAAATTTCCTTTTCGATTCTTTGAGCTCTAATTCCAACCTTTTCTTGAAGAGACAAATGTTCTAGCTCTTTTCCATCATTTTCCAAACTCAACACCATGATTGAATAAAAACATCCTTCAACCCCAATTCAACAAGATGACTATAACTCATTTTTTTGACACATAAGATTTCACCAGATCATTATCCTGATTTGAATCTGAGTCAACTTCATCATGTGAAGTACCATTTCAAATTGATACTAGTATGTTATTGGGAAATTTCTCAAGTTCCATTCAACACCAAGATATGTATAAATGAATTCTTTTTGTATTACAAATTTAAGTCCACCATCCAAGAACTCGTTACAAGAATTATTTACAAACAAAAAAAAAGATAAAATACAACAACTTGTGCCAGCTTGATCAAATTTTATTCACGAGGTAGTGAGAGTTTGCAAGGATTTATCGCCGGTGCTTCAAGTCATGGCTGGATCACTTGGCAGCCTTTTGAGAAGTGGCAAGATATGGAGGAGTTCTTCAAAAAAGCCAACATGCACCACATCACCCAAGCTACTATATCCAAGCCGTGACCTCACGCACACCAAACCAGCAGGATCATACAAGCCATGCTCAAAGCTCTTCACAAGCCAAACTTTGCGAAAACATTTAAGTTTCTAAACCCACTTCAATGATCAAACAAGCAGCATTCAATTCAGTACCCATTCCCGCTCTGATCATGGTCATCTTTATGAAAGATTTTGAGAATTTGCAATGAATCTTATAATCACATGTACAACCTGCAGAATGATACGAACACATCAGTTAATAATAGAAATTAATGGTTTATAGCAAGCAGTTATCACTACAGGCATGAAGCCTCAAACCAAATACAATTCATCATGTTCTAAGCGATTCATCATCATACAAAAGCAGGTTCATCATCATGTTTGAAGCAATTTATCATACAAGGGCAAGTTCAAACAAGTTATAACTCACATCATTCAAACAGTTACCAACTCATATCAAGGTTACAATCCAATGCAAATTCAATATTCAAGCAATTCCAAATTCAATACAGTTTTCAAGACCAGCATCAACATTCAAGTTATTCAATCAAAGTTCAAGACAAATTCCAAATGGCATATTCCTAGATCAAACTCAAAAAAAAAAAAAATCAAAACCATTCCAAGTTTAAGAGGTCACAAACCAAAACATACAATCATCATGACCACAATTCAATTGATGGATTAAATTCAACTCCAAATTGTTTCTTCAAACATCAAAGTTCAGATTACATTTCGGACATGGTTAATTTCACCAAACCTATTCATTACAACAACTTTCCAAAATATAACTCAATACCTACATTCAAACCAAATCATATTTTCAAATCATGTTTCATACCAAAGTCCAAATTCATGTTGACATATCAAATTTCATGTTATCATCCAAAACCATTCACAAAATCCAAATTCATCACATACTATTTCAATCCATATTACATACATTTCCATAGCATACATACTCATTTTCGTACAAGATTGTCAAACATATAGCATACTCACAAGTCAAATCAGTAAATCAGTATCAAGGATTGGGACCACACATGTTTATGTTAGCCAAAAATGGAAAAAATAATGCAGCAGCAAGCAACCAGGGTACAACTATCCTAACATAAAAATGGGAATGAGACAAACCATAGCAAAAAAAGAACAACCATAGCAGAGCATATTTTTTCAGAAATTCTGCACACATTGTCTGCTAAACCTAATTTTATTAAATATAAATGAAGCCTCATTTTAGAGAAAAAAAACTGAAGTCTCTACACACAACAAACCTTAAATGGCCGTGCAAGAAGAGGAGTAAGGAGAAGAGAAGGAGGAAATTCGTACCTGAAGCTTCAAGGGTGAGCCTTCTGATTTCTAACTTCCTTTGCATAGTTTCTTGTTCAATGCATGTTGGTTACCTTTCCTTTTCGTTTCTGCTGCATTTTTTTTGTTGTTGAGGTTTTGAGGTTGGGGTTTTGAAATGGTGAGTGTTGCGATCTGGTTGATTCTTTAGGTTTTTGCTGAAATTAATGGCGAAATCGGGTTCAGGAGGTGATTTTAGGGGGGGGGGGGTAGTGTTTGATTCAAGGTGATCGTGAAGGCTGAATCAGATCCTGTTGAAGTAGGCCACCAAGTACGTCTGAGGTGTTGGGCGTATGGAGAGGAGGAGGGGGTGTACCTGCCAGGCACTCCGACGCTCAAGTAAGAAAGGGTCAGAGAAAAGGGGCAAGTACAAAGTATTAGTTCGTAGGGTGAATATTTGATACCTGACCCTCTCAAGTGAGAGGGTTTATATAATGCCCCTAAGCGCGTGGCCAACGGTCATATTTTCGGGGCGAAATAACCGTTTTCCCGAAGAATAGGTAACTACCCAAAACTAGCCGTTATGTCGGGCAGGGTGCCCAAAACTAGCCGTTATGTTGGGAATAGGCATAGTTTTGGGCACCTGCCCATAGTTGCTTGGGGAGTGTATGAGCCGTGCGGAACGGGCAGTAGTTCCGGGGAGGACTGTGCAGTCCTTGCCCGGCTGGAGGGGCAGAAAGGTAACTTTCTCCCTTTGGTGGATTGGATCTAGGCATTTGGGCTGTTACTGCAGCACAAATGGATTGGGCCATGCCTGACCATTGGCCCAGTCCAGAACAGGATCCCCCCAAGTTGTTGCTCCCGAGCATGGGAGTGATGACTTAAGGACAGCTCGCGGCTCTGGGGAGCTAACATAAGGTCGTCGCTTGGCGGCGTAGGAGGTTTGTCTCGTGGTGCCCGTTGCCTTTGGTGTCCGTAATGTTTCTGACCATGATAGAGCTGCTCGTCGCATGGGGAGACTAACAGTTTGAAGGAATTGGAAACGTTAGGGTGCCACGTGTGCATAGAGTTCTGTACAGCAGTTGCTAGGCAATGATGGCTAGTTAATAGCCATCATGACCTACGAGGGCGTGCCATTGCACGCGCCCCTCTGTATAAAAAGGGGAAACTCGTTCCATTCTAAACTTTTTGCTCTTGTTTCTCTTCGTCTCCTTCAGAGTTCCCGCCCGTCACCGTCGTTTGCTATTCCGCCACCACACCAACTTCCGGGCAGCCACCTTTCACCTTCTTAATCAAGTAAGTTCGCTGATTTTTTACTCTTTTATCCATTTGACGGTTGTTTGTAGTCTTGTATGTGGTTAGGTTTAGGTTTAGAAGATGAAATAAATTAGTTTCCGGTGATTGTTGGTGGTGGACGGTGGTCGTACCATTTTCCGCCGCCGATGAGGTCGCTAGGTTTTAGGATATTCTTGTGAATTAGGCGGTTTACAGCGTCATTGCGATGATGATGCATGCGTAACCGCCGTGATCGTTCAGATTCAGGAGCAACGATGAAGTTTCCGGCGAGCCTCTACAGTTTTCGGTGAAGCTTTGCAATTTCTGGCGGAGCTTCAAACGGAAACTGGGAGTGGCTCGAGGAAGTTCCTCGTACGGAGGTGGCTTACTCCGGGCATCTCCTCGTGGGAGACTCTTAGAGTTTTTTGTTTGATGTTAGGGCTTAGGCTGGGGACGTCGTCCTCAGCCCTTTACACGCCCTTTCACTTGACTAGCGGTGGAAGGGTGGATTTGATTCTTCGGCGAATTCACTTTTTTCTATGCTTTTCAGGTGATCGAGATGGCGACGGGGCTAGACGAGGAGATTATCATAGATTCTTCCGAGGAAGAGGTGAGTTTGGAATCCTTGGAGAGCACCAGCTCGGAATCCTCGAGTGTCCCCAATAAAGCCGGGGAGGAGGAGGAAATGGAAGAGGATGCTGTTGAGGGTTCCTCGGAGGAGTGGGTGGTGGCTGAGCCAGGCGAACATGGGTCCACTTTCGCGACGTACTTAGGGGATGTTTTTACGAAAGTTGGGCCAGAGGGGGAGTGGAAGGTGCACTTTCCCTCCGAGGATGATCGGGTCTGCATGGATTACGGGGATCGCTTCACTATGTATGAATATACCTTCAAAGAGCTGGGATTGAGATTGCCGTTCACTGATTTCCAGCAGTCAGTGTTTGTGCACTTGAAGTTGGCCCCTACGCAGTTGCACCCGAACTCGCTGGCCTTCATCCGGGCGTTCGAGCTGATGTGCGACTATCTAAGAATAGGGGCTACTCTCCCTTTATTTTTCACTGTCTTTCATCTTCAACGGCAGCTGTCGGGGAGGAAGTACGGTTGGGTTTCGTTGAAGCAGCCTAGCAAGCTGTTCAAGCCTTTTTCTAAATCGATACGGACGTTCAAGGAGAGGTACTACATCATCGAGCCTGTATCGGAAGCTGCCCAGATATCACTTATCCCTGGGAGATCGAGGTTGACGAGGAGGGAAACGACCTGCGCGATGAGGCCGGGAATTTTATCGGGGAGAGAGTATACAAGTTCCCCATCCACTAGGGACCTGGCCATTTCACCAAGAAGCCCGGCGATTACGTTCTTCAGCCGCACGAGTTAGACGGGCGGGATGCCGTTGCGTACGAGACGCTGGTGAAGTACGTTAACTCCTTCCTACTCGCTGAATGCTGGAGGAAGAAGGGCGAACCAATCTTCGAGGAGGATGGTAGCCAGAGGGTTGAATACCGCTTCATTAATACCAAGGCGCTCCTGGAGTGCAAGACTCATGCGGAAGTTCAGAAGCTGCTTGGTAGTCTTAGTGTTATTTTAATTTTCCCGAATTATTTTCTTCGTGTCTAACATGCTCGTATTCTGTTTGTGCAGGTGAGATGCCTTAGGCTCATGAGAGGATGGTGAAAAATGCTCTTGCGAGGAACAAGTCCGGAACGGCTCCTCCGAAGTCTCGATTTGCCAATACGCGTGCTCCCACTCCTGCTCAGTCTGTTACGGGGACCTCTTCTCCCACTCCTGCTCCCCGGGGATCCCTCTGCCTTTGGCCTCAGGAACCAAGCGGTCGAGGGCCAACGACGTTGTGGATCTCAGCCGGGCCCCAGAGAAAGGGAAGTTCGAGCTTCCTCCTTGCATACTTGATAGAAGATTCCTTGAGGGGAACTCCTTGGTCGTGCCACGGGCAGAGTCTCTTTGGCTGGAAAGCAGGATCACCCGAGCAAGAGGGCGTTGGTGGCCCAAGTTGCCTATGCACTGGTCAGAGTTCTGGAAATGGCGGCCATATATGCTGAATGGGACTCTGCAACTGAGTCTGAACTCAAGGTTGCTCAGGCTACCGTGGCATCTCTTACGGAAGAGGTGAAGAGTGCTGATGATGCCCAGAAGAAGCCTGACGAGGAGGTGGCAAGGCTGAAGAAGAAGAATTCTACACTGGTTGTGGAGAAGAAAGCGGCTGAGGAGCTGGTCCAGCAACTGAGGGCGGTCAATGCTCTGGGCGAAGATGAACCCGAGGATGTGAAGGAACTGAAGACAAGGTCTGAGCTAGTTGCCCGTATGTTGGCGGCCGAGGATGATAATATTGTCATTACAGACGAATCCTTCAAGAATGTAGTGTCTGAACTGCGGGTGGTGAACCCTGAACTTGACTTTTCCACCGAGGGTACTCATTATCTGGCGCATGTTGAAGATGGCCGAATCGCTATGCCTGACTTCCTTCTTGAAGAGCATGCTGAGGATCAGCCCGCGGAGAACCAGGAGCCTTAGCCCAACTCTGACCAGATGGATGAGTGAAGTATTTTCTTTTTGTTGTTGTAATTTTTCCGACCTGCGTGCCGTGTATTTGTTGTAACCTATTTTGGGGGGGCATGGCCCCCGGTTTGTGTAATCAAGTACAATCATGGTGCTAGTGGCCATTTATCACATTTAAATTATGTATCTGGTCCTGGTGGCCGGTTTTGCTATTTGCATGGTTTTACTTGCTTTTATTTTCTGCTAAGTGTTGTACTCATGCTCGTTGTGAATGTATGTCTGCCCGTGATAGGGAGTATTTCACTTATGTGAAGTTTCAGGGGATTGCTCATTGTAGATGTGTTCGACACTGAGGGGTACTGGTCGAACGGCCGGGGAATATCCTGGCGGGGATGCAGAGCTCAGGTCGCGTTTGAGGCCTGAGTTTGCGGCGTGAACGTCCCATGGTGAGCTGGGGTTCTGCCAGTCATGGTACTTTGATGACGGCGATGCTCGGTTGAGGACCACTGTCGAGCAGATACTCGGCTTGTTACTGAGCGGGGTTCTGCTTTATTGGTATGCGACGCTTATACCTAGGCGTGCATAATGGTCGGTAGCTGACGTTCGTCGTCGCGACGGGCCGAACCAAGAATTAGGGTCTTAGCTATAGTATTGTTTTAGCTTTTCGGTGTTCCATGGTCGAGCAAGTTCTTCTCCGTTGAGATGTTCTAGGTAATAGTCCCTATTCTCCGTTTTTGCTCGGACACGATAGGGTTCTTCCCAGTTAGCGGCTAGTTTGCCCTCGCGAGAGTCTTTGTGGTTTCTCTTTATAACAAGGCTTCCCACGTCGAACTCTCGTCGTATCACCTTGGCGTTGTTCCTGATGGTAATTTTTTGTTTTAATGACGCTTCACGGAGGGCTGCCCCAGTTCGGATTTCCTCGACGAGGTCGAGTTCCTCTCTTAATGATTCGTCGTTCATCTCCTCGTCTAGGGGCGACTCTGTCCGCCTAGAGGGTATGTGAACTTCGACGAGGATTACAGGCCCGGTCCTGTATGCTAGACAAAAAGGTGTTTCCCCGGTTGTAGAGTGTGGAGTTGTGCGGTATGCCTATAAGACACTGTGCAGCTCCTCGACCCAAGCCTTCTTTGTTTCGTCCAACCTTCGTTTGAGGCCTCGAAGGATGACTCGATTAGCTGCTTCAGCCTGCCCGTTTGTTTGAGGGTGCTCGATGGACGCGAAGTGTTGCTTCGTGCCTAGTTTGGCAACGAAGTCCTGGAACTTCCTGTCCATGAATTGTGTCCATTGTCCGTTACTATCGTTTGGGGGATGCCGAAACGTGCGAGGATGTTTCGTTTGTAGAAACATAGTATATTGAGGGCAGTTATTTTGGCCAGAGTCTCCGCTTCTATCCATTTTGTGAAGTAGTCTACGCCCACTATTAGGTATTTATTCTGATTTGATCCTACCGAGAAGGGTCCTAGGATGTCTAGGCCCCACCAGGCAAATGGCCACGGGGAGGACATAGCCTTGAGCTCGTTAGGTGGAGCCAGGTGTATGTCCCCTTGTCGTTGGCATTTATCGCATTTCTTCACGTGTTCTTTAGCGTCGTGCTGCATGGTCGGCCAGTAATATCCTGCTCAGAGGTCCTTTCGGGCAAGAGACCTTCCACCGAGATGTTGGGCGTTGATTCCTTTGTGGATTTCATGCAAGATGTGAGCGACCATTTCTTCCTCGACGCATTTGAGCAGTGGAATGGAAAATCCTCGCCGGTAGAGTTTATCTTCGACCTGGACATAAGAGCAGGCTCTTCGCCTAACCACACTGGCCTCCTTAGGGTCTGATGGGAGTTCGTCCTTGGCGAGGTAGTTGTAAACGGGGGTCATCCAACAATTGTTGTCGCCGATCACGTGTACGTCGAGGGTCGGGGAAGCCTTCTCGATGCTGGGTCGAAGTAGAACCTCCTGTATAATGGACTTGTTTCTGCCTTTCTTCTTTGTACTGGCAAGTTTGGACAAAACATCTGCTCGGACATTGTGTTCACGGGGAACTTGTTTCACTTCTACCGTCGTGAACTTCGCCATTTCCTTTTTGACCAGGGCTAAATATTCGGTTAGGTTGTCGTTTTTGGCTAGATATTCTCCTCGGACCTGAAGGGCCACGAGTTGTGAATCTGTGCAAATGACGACTTCTTCTGCGCCCAGGTCCTCGGCTAGATGTAATCCAGCGAGGAAGGCTTCGTACTCAGCCTGGTTGTTAGAGGTGGGGAAGGACAGGGTGAGCGACATTTCAACGATGATTCCTTTGTTGCTTTCCAGTATGATGCCCGCACCGCTTCCTGCCGAGCTGGAGGCACCGTCCATGAAAATGGTCCATTTGCACGTTTCGCTCGCGGGGGAGTCTGCGAACGTCATTTCTGCGACGAAGTCGGCCAGAGCCTGGGCCTTGAGGGCTTTCCTGCTTTCATACTGGATGTAAAATTCGGACAGTTCAAGCAACCATTTGAGCATTCGACCGGCCATGTCTGGCCGTCCCAGCAGCTGCTTTATGGGTTGATCTGTTCGAACCACGATCGTGTGTGCTAGGAAGTAGTGTCTTAATCTTCTGCCTACGTTGATGAGGGCCAGAGCCACTTTCTCTATCTGTTGGTACCTTAACTCTGGTCCTTACAGTGCTTTGCTCATGAAATATATAGGCTTCTGCACGTCAGGTGTCTCGCGGATGAGAGCGACGCTTACCGCTTCGGTTGCTACGGTGAGGTACAGGTATAAAGTTTCGCCGTTGTCCGGGCGAGAGAGGACGGGTGGTTCCGAGAGTGCCCATTTCAGGTGGAGAAGAGCCTTGTCACATTCCTTGGTCCATTCCAATGATGCCTACTTGCGGAGGATTTTGAAGAATGGTAAGGCGTGTTGGGCAGACTTGGCCACGAAACGTGACAATGACACAAGCATCCCTTTGAGGGACTGGATGGATTTCTTTGACTTGGGCGTTGGAAACTCGGAGAATGCTCGACACTTATCGGGGTTGGCTTCGATTCCTCGTTCTGTTAAGTAGAAGCCGAGGAACTTGCTTGCCCGGACACCGAACGTGCACTTCTCTGGGTTGAAATGCATTTTGTATTTTCTGGCCTGTTTGAAGACCTTCCTTAGATGGGCAGTGTGATCGGTTTCCTCGTGGGATTTTACGATCATGTCATCCATATAGACTTCGAGCATGTCGCCTATCTCTCCCCGAAAGACCTTTTTCATCATTCTTTGATAGGTCGCGCCGGCGTTCTTTAGGCCGAAGGGCATTACGTTGTAGTAATAGTTGCCTGATTCGGTCATGAAGGCCGTGTATTTTTTATCGCTCATTGCCATTGGAATTTGATTATAGCCCTAGTAGGCGTCCATGAATGATAAAAGTTTAAAACCGGTAGAATTATCAACAAGTTTATCAATATTGGGGAGGGGGTAGGCATCCTTCGGGCATGCCTTATTAAGATCGGTGTAGTCAATGCACATTCGCCATTTGCCATTAGATTTTTTCACAAGTACAACGTTGGACAGCCAAGTGGTGTACTTGGCCTCCGAGATAAATTTTTCCTCGAGGAGGTCTTTTACAGCTTTTTCTACAGCCTCTATTTTCTCTGGAGACTGCTTTCTCCTACGTTGTGTTATGGCCTTGACGGCTGGGTCAATTGTCAGTTGGTGGCAGGCGACGGACGGGTCCAAGCCGGGCATCTCGGCGGCGCTCCAGGCGAAGAGGTCGGCGTTCTCCCAGAGGCATGCTTTGAGCTGCTTCCTCGCGATGTCGGGCAGGTCTTCTCCAATCTTTATTCCCCGCCGAGGGTCGTCGCCGAACAAAACGAGCTCGAAGTTGCCATCCGGGATTGGGCGCATCGGATGGGAGCTGCTGCTAGACGAGGTAGACGAGCTGGCTGAAGCTGCTCGGTCCTCCTGTTGGTCTTCTTCGGGGAAGCGGTTGTCGAGGTCAATGGAGTCGACCTAAGGCAGGGGCTTAGCTTCGTCACAGCTGCTGGGCAATGCTGGCTTGCTCGATGCCTTTGGCTTGGACGCAATGGCGTTGAGCCCTTTTGTGGCTGCTTCGAAACACCGTCGTGCAGCTTCGATGTCGCCGTGGAGGGTGGCGACCATCCCTTTTGAAGTGTAATACTTCATCTTGAGGTGGACTGTTGAAGGCACAGCTACCAACTCGGCCAGAGTTGGTCTTCTGAATATGCACTGGTACAACGACGGGCAGTCGATTACCAGAAATTGTACTTTGAAGGATCTGGCCGTCTCAACTGATCCAAAGGTTACAATCAGTTTGACGTATCCCCATGGCTTGGTCACTGATCCGTTTGTAATACCCCAAAATTTTCCCTCTCTTTTCTTCATGTCTTTTAGCATGAGCTTTCATTGCATTGCATTGCATTCAAGCATAGAAAAATAAAAACATCAAGCATTTAGCATGGCATCTTGCATAAGGGCATGTGATCAGGTGATTCTCTAAGGTGTTGATCAGCTAAAGAAGAATACCAAGTGTTTCTCACAAGCTCAAGGATCTCTTATCATCTCCATTTGATCTCACAAGTCATTGAAAGAAGGGAATTCACCAAGAAGATTGGACAGTGCATAATCTTCTACACAAGGCAGTCAAAAGTTTGGATCTGACCATCAAATGGGCAAGCTCTTTGGGTTTTTATCATCTCCAAAGGGCATATCTCATCTTTGTTTGAGAGGATACACATCATATTCAGAGGAACTTGGATTTGGAGGATGTGCTATTTCCTCCTAACCATAGGGCGCCAAAATTAGGGTTTGACCTAAAATCAGTTTATTTCTGATTTTTTGGGCAAAACATGATCTCATGGTATTCCTTATGTTCTTAAGTGTTCATGGATGGAATCTTGGTCATTGGTTCTTTGGAGAAGATGTTCAATGGATCAGTTACTTGTGAAATAAGCAAAAGTCAACAGTTCAAAAGGAGAAAGTCAACTGTGGAAGTTTGAGGTTTTTTTCATGGTTTTCAAGGTCTCACACCCTCATATGGTCTTCAATTGTCAAGATTCATGCCATTCATCAAGAATCAAGAGTTTGTGCAAAAGTTACTAAATTGGGAAAATGACCTATAGTGAGAACTTTCCATTTTTGGCAATTTTTCCACCACGTTCAACTTGACTTTTCACCCTCAATGAAGCTCCAAATGAATTTTCCTCCAACATGAAAGTTGAAGATCTTTCTCTCCCATTTCTAAAAAGTACTAGAACATCTCCATATCATTTGTGGAACTCTAGTTATGGTCAAAACAATGCAAGGTGCATTTCATGGATTTCTTATATGTCAAATTTTCCACCTTTTGCATTTTGGCACAAATGGACTTGTAATTGATCTTTTTGCTTCATGTTATATTACAATATCAAAATACAAGTCAAGAGGATCATTTTTGGCCTTTGAATCATTTCATTCCATGATTTATTTCTCATTATTTTCACAAAGTACAATAATGCAAATTGATTCAAAACTCACAAACCAAGCAAGTACAAGGCCCAATTTGAATTCAGAGGTGATCAATAAGTAAATTGGAGGTGAATCATGCTTGTTTCAAGGAGTTTTCACGCATGGTTTAGTGGATGCAACCCAAAATGCAAATTGGCAAAATCATCCAAATCTCATTAACCAAGGTTCTAATCACTTGCTAATCCTAATCAGTGGAATAATCAAGAGTATATAAACTAACTCATACCCTCACAGCTAGGGCAGAGACTCTCATTTGCTCAGTTTTGATTTTTTTCTCTCACACTTCCTCTCTTCGAATCTCACTCTCCTTGGAGTTTCTTGGAGACTTCTCTTCACATTCTTAATCAGTGAAGAGAATAGAGCAAGAATCAACTGCCATTTTGAGCTCATACTGAGGATTCCACCAAGTTCCATTCAAGAGGATTCAAGTTCAAACCTCAAGATCTACCACGATTTCAAGCTCTAGTTGCATTTATTTTGCAACTAGAGGTTCCAAGGAGTAGATCTGCAGTTTTTGGAGGGATTTCTTGGAGGATTTCAAGCTCTTCACGGTTCAGGTTGGTGTTGATTTCATACTCATAGAAATTGAATTTTAGATGTACATAATGATATATGAAGTTCACTGAGCATGATGATCTATTTTATTTTAAGTTTGGACGTGTATCATGGATGTATTTGGTGATTTAAGTTTTGGATCCAAACTTTATTTTGTTCGATTTGCATTGCATGTGGATTGTTTGATAAAATGAGCATGATATTTGTGATCCTCTTGATTTTCTGATCAAAATAGCATACTCATGTGTCATTTCTGGAGATTTTCACGTTGCAGCTCACCGGAGAGGGTGACCGGAGCCCTAGCTCCGGCGACTGGTAAGTTTCAGTCCGGCGAAGGGTTCAAGTAGAGAAGAGATAATCATGGCCGTCCGTTCGCTTGATCTCACGTTCCTTATGTTGCCACATTTTTTAATTTTTAATTTTAATTTAATGTTTATGTGTGTGCCACTCCATGCGTGTTATCATATGCTGCAAATCCTAGCCACTGATCTTGTTTACTATTTGAATTGTTGATTTAATCTCAAGCGTCTGATGCATCTTGTGGTTAGATTCTTGACAACGCATTAAAAAAATCACGTGCTGCTCACATGGGATTCTATGGTGGTCTGATTAATTGTGTGTATGCGTATTCACTTGATTGTTGTGTGCATGTGAATCATAGCCCTTGATCTTGCATACTGTATTGACTTGTTGACTGCGTATCTGGCGTTAGATTGATCATGTGGTTGAGGTGAAGTCAAGTGGTTGACTGAGGTTTTATTTTTTTGTTTGGCTGCGCATTTTGTTTATTTGGACTGGACCTTGCTTTCCACACCCCCTTGCTGAGCCCATTTGCATTTTCAACGTGATATTGTTACTGTTTGCACCCCCTTTGCTTATTTCATTTATCTTATTTTATTTTCATGTAGTGTTTGCATTTTTTTTAAAAATCATTTTTATGCATTCAAAAATCATAAAAAAATCATGAAGTTTGTTTTTAGTTTTATAAAATTTTTCCAAATTTTATTTTCTTATTTTATATTATTTTTGCTGTCTTAATTAATTGTTTAATTGTTTTTCTTTTTGAATTGTCTCACATGTGCATACTTTGCATTGTAGATTTTATTTCTCTTCATCTATAACAAATTTTCAACTCATTCCTTTTGCATTTGTTAGATGACATATTAAATTGCATAAAAAAAATTTTGTTTCATTTTTAAAACTTTTTCATATTGCATTTTGGTCCCTCTCTTTTGCATATTGATGCATGTCTCTCACTTGATCTTTGCTTAATTGTTTGAATGGCTTAACTTGTGAATTTTTGTGAGATCTTTTAGTATGTGGTTGTCTTCTGACCTAGATCATTTGATTTTAAATTTCATAATTGTTGAATGTCATATGATGCATGTTTGCTTATTTGTGCTTAAGTGACTTATGCATGATCATTGCTTGACATTTCTTTACACAAGTTGATTTGCCATGCTAAATTGATTGGTTTCCATTGTGATTCTTTGAATGAAATTTTGATATGATGTTTACCCCTGGTTGAGGTCCTTTGATATTAATTTTTGCACTTTGTGGATCATGTTTGAGTATGCCTAAGTGTTGGACCTTTGTCCTCTTTTTGTAGTTTGCTTTGGTGCATGTTTTGAAGTTGTTGATTGATGTTTGAACTTGTATGACTTGAGTTTGGTTTTGATATGATATTGATGCATATGCTACTGCCTCTTGAGTTCTATACTTGGTTTTCATGTTGCTTGAGCATAGTTGAATGCATTTGGTTTGAATTGTATGATGAATATCATTACCTTTCCTTTTGTTAACTTCTTTGGATCATAATGCTTCATGTTTTGAATCACTTTTGCACACATGAATTGTTGATGATATTATGATATTGGTTCTGACTTGTCTTCATTTTCATCTTGCCTTTCTCATTTCATTTTGTTATGAAGTCCATGAATGCTTAATTGTGCATTTCATACAAGTATGCTTGCATTCTTTCATGTTTATCTTTGCATGCTTACTTGGATTATTTTGCATTGATCTTTGAAACATGTTTATTGATTTGAGTTGGACATTTATGATATGATGTGCTTGCTGCTACTTATTGTATCTCATCTCTCTTCTTCTTCTTCTCTTTTCTTCTCTTTCACTCTTTCTCATCCCATGAATCTCAAGACTTGTTCAAGTCTTGGATTATTTCCCTTTAGAGCTACCTAGTCCAACTTAATTTTTGATTAAGCTTGGAGTAGGATTAGCATTAGGTTTTAGGTAGTCTTTCCTCCTAAACCTCACTAACCATAGGACATCCATGCATGATAACATTAGGACTCTTAGTCTCCCTTTAGAGTTTCCTTTGCGTTTTCTCTCTTCTCATCTCAAAATAAAAGTAAAAGACACTTAATAAAGGTTAACGTGTATTGTGCTTGAGCCTTCTATGTGGGAAATGGGGAACGAGGGGCTTTCTCTTATTCTTCTAAGATACCTAGTGTACGTCCTGTTGGGGATGATGCGTGAAGTATTCGTTCCTGTATTTAAGACTTTGGTTCAATGCAAGTTACAAATAACTGTAAAAAACACTTCTTGCTTAAAAAACTTCAAACCAACAATAACGTCTTTCCTTCGGGAATTCTTTTCTCATCTCACTCACTCTCAGCGTACAGACATGCTCCTACTCGTTCTCTTGCAAGATGGTAACGCACTCGGGCCAGCGAGCCTGCAACACCTGAGCTAGAACGCTAGCCGTTCTCTAAAAAACACAAACAAAGCTACCCTCGTTGAGGGGAACTACGTCGCTCTGATTCTCATGCTCCCGATGAGATACGTAGGCAGTGGGGTAGGGCCTATTCGAGCACTTCTTTTATTTTCCCTACATTTGTTTCTTGTCTTCTCTTTTCCGTTCCTGTTCCTTTCCCTTTCCAGTAGCAGTGGAGCTCCAGACGACGACACCCTTTGATTGAAGCAGTAAGCGTGGATCCCATCGGGTACGATGGACGCGTGGGGGTGCTAATACCTTCCTCACGCGTAACCGACTCCCGAACCCAGTTCTCTTGGTCGCAAGACCATGCTCTTTCCTTTCCTTCAGGTTTATGCAGTGTTTCCTTTCCCTCTCTTGGGATAAATACACATTGCTGGAGACTCTGTTTCGGTGCCACTTTCGCGTTTGTACTTGGATGAAAATCCCGGGAGCGACAGCTGGCGACTATGCTGGGGATCGAACCCAGAATCTCTGGTTTCCTTAGCGAGTCAGTCCTAGCGCTTATTTGTTTTCTTTCATTGGGTGTTTATTCTGGTGCTGTGTTTTGCTTTGTTGTATATTACTGTATTGCTGTTTACTGTTTTTTTTTTCTTTATCGCTTTACTGTTTTTATCACATGTTACTGCATTACTGTCATACTGGATATTACTGCGCTGTGTTGGCTGGTTTTCTGTTTGGCGGGTTGGGATTTTCTGAGAGATGAGCCCAATACCCAGGCTCGAGCATACACCTAGGTTTTAGCGTGGGCAGGCGTGACGCTCCCGTGGTGTTGGCCACGCGCGGGTGATTACGATCCCTACAATCAGACGAGGTTCTATCCGGAGCTATCTGCTACTGTATATTGATACAGGCCAATAGTTATTCTCTGGAGGAATTGTCGACTCTGATGACCATTCCCGAGGACTCAGTTGCGGCACTCCTCCCGAGATGTGACAATGGCAGCCCACGTTCTGTGGCAAACCCATTGCACATTCTCGATCCGAGGACCCAATGCTGGGAACTTGCTATAGGATTTCCTTTTGAAGTGAATCAGCGGACGACCTCTTTAATTGGCGATAGCATTGTATCCTTCGGGCTAAATGTGCTATTGCTTCTCAAACCTCTGAAGCTGAGGATCTTTCGTTTTTGTGAATCAGTTGAGGCCTCCTCGATTGGTGATGATGCCAAACCAGAAATGGTGAACGTATCATCATTTCTCGACTTGAGAGCCCAGGATATTGAGGATCTTAGTACCCACATGTGAGAGGGATGGGTGTTTGCAGGTTTGCAGGTAACCGTGACCTTCAACCTACCTGGTTTTCTGGTTTTATCACTATGGTGGTTATTGTTCTGAGTTTTGGTACAGAGCCTTGATTTGTTCAGTCAGCGTAGTGCAGCCAGTTTGTATGGACACCTTGATCACATGCTCTGCATTGCATCCTTTTTTTTTCTGACATTCATGTTTATGCATTTTCAGGTAGTATCCAGTATTTGATTCCAGTCAGAGGGCATTCAAAGGGATGGACACTAAGAGGGGTAAGAAGCACATCATCGTCTACAAGTTCCCGAAGATCACTCTTGGCCCGCTGAACAGTTTGCAGAGTATAGCTGGTCCAGAAGTTTTAGGAGCCTTTGAAGAGAGGTATGGTTGGATTTTATCCCTGGTTCGGAGTCTCAGTGAATATGAGTACAATAGGCTACACACCTTGATGCAGTTTTATGATCCTTCCTTGAGGTGCTTTGTGATGCCAGATTATGTGTTGGTTCCTACCCTGGAGGAGTACTCCAACATTTTGAGGATTCCTGTCAAAGAAGGTGTTCCTTTCTGTGGTTCCCAAGGAGATTGTGATTTCCAAGCAGTGGCTGAGGCTCTTTATTTGAGCAGATCTACAGTGGAGGCTGACTTTTCTAAGAAAGGAAAATTCCAAGGCTATCACTTGGAGTACTTAGTGAAGAAGGCTCAAGAAGAAGCAAAGGAAAAGAGGTGGATGGATTTCAATACAATTTTGGCTTTGTGTATATATGGCATTGTGTTATTCCCTAATGAGTCTGATTTCGTTGATACAGATGCTATTCAGATATTTACAGCTCAGAATCCGGTGCCGACTTTGTTAGGTGATCTCCACTACGCCCTATACAACAGGAATGAGAAAAGACGAGGTGGGGTGGTTTGTTGTTGCGCATCCCTCTTTTACAAGTGGTTTGCCAAACGTTTTCCCCAATCTGGTGCTTTTATTGATTCAAAGACTTCTTTAGAGTGGAGTAAGCGTCTGATGGGCTTAGCTGCTAAAGATATTCTTTGGGTGGACAAGGGATTAGTGGGGACTGATATTTTGCATAGCTGTGGCAGGTATCCTAATGTACCCCTGGTCGGAAGAAAAGGAGGTATTAACTATAACTCGTCTTTGGCTATCAGGCAGTTTGCATACGCTCTAAAAGATCCTCCAGCTGGAAAAGATTTAGAAGAATCTTTGTACTTTCATATGACTGATAGTGTGGCTATTGCACAAGAAGCTTCTCAAGCTTGGCTCAGCAGACAAAAGATAGGTAAAACTGTTTTGTGTAAGCCCAATAATCAAGCTTTCGCTCCATATGTTGAATGGGTGAAGAAGAGGGTAGAAGAGTTCTATTTGCCTTTTGATCAGGCGCCTCCCTTATATCCAGAGATTGTGGAAGAGAGACCCTCTGTACCATTCGAAGAATTCGATAAGCAGCGTAAGTTGGTATCTGATTTGAGGGTGGAAAACTCTGGCATGAGTAGTTAACTACAGAGTGCTTTACAGGACAACTTGGAGTTGAAATGGAAAGTTCAAGACATGACTACACATCTAGAGAAAAAAGAGAAGGATTTTGCTGACAGGGCTCAACACTTCAAAAAGATCAGTATGACTACTGAATCGTCAGTCAAAGCTAAGAGGAAAAACAAGAAGCTTTTGACTAAAGCAGAAGACAAGCTTGACACGTATCAGGATATGTGGAAGGATGCCAAGATTGAGAATGAAGAGCTGAAAGAAGAGCTTCAGGTAGTGAAAGCGAGGAAAGATCGTTACTTCGCCAAGTGGAAAGAAGTACAAAAAGAAATTGAAGAGCTCAAACTGCAAGCGGGAATCAAGAAGTCAAAGCACGAAGGCAACGATGTTGAAGAGCAGATTGCTAGGCTGAATCAAGATGTCGAGAAGAGAAACAGGTTAATCAAGGGTTTGCTAGAAAGACTTACTCACCCAGATACTGTGAACCTTCTTGAGGAGATTGAAGTCGGTTTATTTGGAATTGACTTGTAGTAATTTTGTTGCTTGTTTTTGCTATGATTACCATTAGGATTGTTGATGGAATCACTTTTGATTGTATTGAACCTATTTGTATGACTTCCTATGCTATGTTATTGCAACTTTGGCTATCAGTTGTTTGAAAGGGGTTGTCTTTTGATTGATTCTGCATTATTTCTGGATTCGGATTTATTTTCCGATGTTGTGTCCGATCCCTCGCCCAAAGCTGGAATCAAAGCAGATTCGGCCTGGAAATGTTTAAATATGATTGTTTGCATTTTGCAATTGCATCCTCATAATCATAAACATTTTTTGCATAATAGGTACTTGTTGCAGGAGATCTCTAACCTTTATTTGGTTTCAGGCACTATAGCTGAGAATCACATTCACCGATACTCAACTCGAAGAAATCAAGCAAGGATAATGGATCAAATGCAGAGTGATTTGGCTGAAATGAGGGCACGAATGGATCAGTTCATGACTCTCATGACTGGTATGACACAAACTCAAGAAAGACTGAGGCTTCTGGTCGAGCGTCCAGAGGCCACTCCTGGAGGTAATCAGAATGACAATTCACAGACTCATGGCACTCTTCCTCCTGTTGGCAATCCTCCTCCTGGTGGTAATCTGGGTAATCGAAATGGCAGAATTGTTGGTGTTGTTCAGGAAGATGCTCAAGAAGACCAATTTACTTTGTTGGATGCTGAGATGGGTACTCCTAATGATAAAAGGTACGATGAGTTGGCTGAAAAGATACGGGCTATGGAATGCAAGAATTCTATAGGTATTGATATTACTAGTCTGGGGCTGGTACCAGGGGTCAGGATTCCTCCGAAATTCAAGCCGCCCACTTTTGATAAATATCATGGCAATACGTGTCCCCAGACATATATCCAAGCTTATTTTGGTAGGATCTCAGCCCATACAGATGATGAGAAGTTATGGATGCATTACTTTCAAGACAGTCTGGCTGGAGCTTCTTTGACCTGGTATATGAAATTGAACAGAGCTGCTGTGAGAAGTTGGAAGGATCTGGCAGAAGCATTCCTAAAGCAGTACCAGTACAATATTGACATGGCGCCAACCGCACTCAATTGCAGGGGTTGTCACAGAATGCTAAGGAAAGTTTCAAAGAGTATGCTCAAAGGTGGAGAGAGATGGCTGCACAGGTTCAACCTCCTTTGCTGGATAGAGAAATGGCAGATATGTTTATGGGCACCCTGCAAGGGGCATTTCTTGAAAGATTGGCTGCTTGTCCATCAACCAGATTTGCTGATATTGTGATTGCGGGTGAAAGAATAGAGAGTCTGTTGAAACTTGGAAAGATTCAAGATGTAAGTGGGGCTGGCTCTTCTGGAACGAAGAAACCATTTGCTAGTGGTCAGAAAAGAAGAGAAGGTGATACAAATGTTGTGTATAGAGGACGAGGAAGAGGAAGTTCTCAAGCTTATCATCAGGTAGGTGCAGTGACAATCCCAACACCGTCTGTTCAGCAACAACAACCCTAACAGCAAGTTCAGCAGCAACAGCAGCAACCTCCTTTCCAATAGAGATCTAGGCAGAGGGATCGTAAGATTGACCCTCTCCCTTTGACTTATTCAGCGTTGTTGCCACAACTACTCAAGTTGAAGTTGGTTGAGCTTCGTACTATGAGACCTCCTGCCGCTGGCAACTTGCCTCCTAATTTTGATGTTAACACTCGCTGCGAGTTCCACTCAGGTGCTCAAGGGCATTCCATTGAAAAATGTTGGGCTTTTCATCATAAAGTGCAAGACTTGATTGATGCCAAAGCAATCAATTTCTCTCTACCTCCTAATGTTCTTCAGAACCCCATACCTAATCATGGTGCGGAAGATGTGCATGCTATTGAAGATGGAAGGAGATTGAATTTGGTAGTAGACATCAATCAGGTGAAGACTTCTTTGTTGGTCGTAAAAGATCGTTTGTTGAAGGGACAGGTGTTCCCGGGTTGTGATCAAGATTGTTCTGAGTGTATGAATCAAGAGAATGGCTGTGATAAGTTAAAGGTGGGTTTGCAGAATCTGATCAATGAAGGACATCTACAGTTTGACAGGGTTGTGAAAGAAACTGATGAGGTATCAATTATGACCATCTATTATACTCCCGCTGAGATCCAGGTACCTGCCAGTACAGTTCCTGTAGCAAGTGTTGTGCCAGAGAGACCCAGTCCTGTTACCATCACGGTGCCAGGACCAGTTCCGTTTACAACCACGAAGGCAATCCCATGACACTATGGGGCAGACGTGTATTATGAAGGTAAAAAGCAAGAAGTTGGGACATCAATCGGTTCAAATATTGACAATGTGGGTGGTGTATGTGGTTTTACAAGAAGCGGAAGATTGTTTGCTCCTCAAAGTTTGCGCAGTGATCAAGAAGTTGAGGCTGCGGCAAAAGCTAAGGGAAAACAGATGGTTGAGAGCATGCCTGTGCCTGAAACAGAGACAAAGATTACTTTTGACAATGAGATGGAAGAGTTCATGAGGATAATAAAGAAAAGTGATTATAAGATTGTCGATCAATTGAATCAGACCCCTTCGAAAATTTCAATTTTGTCATTGTTGATGTGTTCTGACGCGCATCGGGAGGCTTTGTTGAAAGTGTTGAAGAGCGCATATCTGCCACAGGAAATCACTATTAATCAGCTTGAGGGTGTAATCTCTAATGTTAATGTCAGCCATGGTCTGGGCTTCACAAGTAGGGATTTAACTTCTGAAGGAAGAAACCACAATAAAGCTTTGCACATCACAATGGAGTGTAAGGGTGCAGTGTTGTCTCACGTGCTGGTAGACACTGGTTCCTCGCTCAATGTCTTGCCTAAGAAGGCACTAATGAAGCTGGAAGTTGATGGTTTGATATTAAGGCCAAGTGAGTTAGTTGTCAGAGCGTTCAATGGGACTAAAAGATCTGTGTTTGGTGAAGTAGAATTGCCCGTTCAAATTGGACCACAGGTGTTCAAATCTACATTCCATGTAATGGACATACAGCCTGCGTATAGCTGCTTATTGGGTCGCCCTTGGATTCATGCAGTCGGGGCTGTTACATCCACCTTACACCAAAAGCTGAAGTACGAGTTTGAAGGACAGGTCGTGACAGTGTGTGGTGAAGAAGATATCTTTGTTAGTCATTTGTCCACATTTAAGTATGTTGAGATGGATGGAGAAATTCACGAGATGCTTTGCCAGTCATTTGAAGCGGTGAATATTGACAATGTGCCTGAGTCTTCCTCTACACCAGATAGGGCTGGTACCTCTATTTCATCCTACAAATAAGTTGTCGAGGTCATCAGAGCCGGCAATGCCTAAGGCTGGGGCAGGATGATAGAGACACCAATGAAGGATGACAAATTTGGTATTGGTTATCATCCCTCTATAACTTCAGATGCGGAGAACAATGGACCCATCACTTTCAGTAGTAGGGGAATTATTTACACAGATCAGTCTTGTGCAGCTACAGAAGATGATGTTGATAATGACTGTGACTTGGACAACTGGGTACGCCCACGTGCTCCGGGACAACAATTGCAGAACTGGTCTGTTGAAGAAGTCATCCGGGTTACTCTTCAGACAAAGTAATTTTTCTTTGTTTTTCTAACCATAATGCATGTCAAAATCCCGCACTCTGCCCAAGGCGTATAGATTCATTTGTAGGGCCACCCTATTTGCATTTGCAATTTTAATCATCAATAAAGGACGTTTTGTACTCAAATTTCATTCTCTGTCTTTCAGTTTTTTATTTTTGCACAAAAATAATAAAATGGCAATGTTTCTTTTCTTTTTGTTTTAAAATAATTCTAAAATAAAGCATGAACCCGTTCGTGCAGACTTGATCCTCCGGATTCCATTGATAATGATTTTGCTATGGCTATGTATGACTTTGACAAACCGATTTATCAAGCCGAAGAAGGGGATGAAAAGGATTGTGAACTCCCTGAGAAACTGGCCAGATTGTTAAAACAAGAGGAAAGGGTCATCCAACCTCATAAGGAGACTGTAGAGATCATCAATATTGGTACCGAGGATGTTAGGAAAGAGATCAAGATTGGTGCCAGCCTGCAAGCAGATGTAAAGAAAGCTTTGACTGAGATGTTGTGTGAATATGTTGATATCTTTGTCTAGTCGTATCAAGACATGCCAGGGTTGGATACGGATATTGTTGTACACAGGCTGCCATTGAGAGAAGAATGTCCACCAGTCAAGCAGAAACTTCGTCGGACTCATCCCGACATGACCATAAAGATCAAAGAAGAAGTTCAGAAACAATGAGACGCAGGGTTTCTTGCAGTGACTCATTACCCTCCCTGGGTTGCCAACATTGTGCCCGTACCAAAGAAAGACGGAAAGGTTAGAATGTGTGTGGATTATCGAGATCTTAATAAAGCTAGCCCGAAAGATGATTTTCCACTGCCTCACATTGATGTACTGGTCGACAATACAACTCAGTTTTCAGTGTTCTCGTTTATGGACGGTTTCTTCGGGTACAACCAGATTAAGATGGCACCTGAAGATATGGAGAAGACCACGTTCGTTACTCCGTGGGGTACATACTGTTATAAGGTGATGCCTTTTGGGTTAAAGAACGCAGGGGCAACATATCAGCGGGCAATGGTAACTTTGTTTCACGACTTGATTCACAAAGAGATTGAATGTTATGTGGATGACATGATTTCCAAGTCGAGAACAGAAGAAGAACATCTGATTAACTTGAAAAAACTATTTGAAAGGTTGAGAAAGTTCCGTTTGAGGTTGAATCCAAATAAGTCCACTTTTGGGGTGCGTTCTGGAAAGCTGCTGGGTTTCATTGTGAGTGAAAAAGGAATTGAGGTTGATCCTGCCAAAGTGAAAGAATACAAGAGATGCCTGAACCGAGAACGGAAAAAGAGGTTCGTGGTTTTCTGGGTAGATTGAACTACATTGTAAGGTTCATATCTCACCTAACAGCCACGTGTGAACCAATATTTAAACTGCTGAGAAAAGATCAAACAGTCAGGTGGAATGACGATTGCCAATTGGCATTCGATAAGATAAAAGAATACTTGCAGGAACCTCCAATTCTCATATCTCCAGTTGCAGGAAGACCTTTGATAATGTATTTGACAGTGCTTGAAGGTTCTATGGGTTGTGTTCTCGGTCAACATGACGAGACGGGTAGGAAGGAGCATGCTATCTACTACCTGAGCAAAAAGTTCAATGATTGTGAGTCCCGGTACTCAATGCTTGAAAAGACATGTTGTGCACTTGCATGGGCCACCAAGCGATTGAGGCAGTATATGATTAGGCACACAACCTTGTTGATTTCCAAAATGGATCCTATCAAATACATTTTTGAGAAACCAGCGCTAATAGGCAGAGTTGCACGGTGGCAAATGGTTTTGACAGAGTATGATATTCAGTACACTTCTCAAAAGGCCATCAAAGGAAGTATCTTGTCAGACTATCTTGCGCAACAGCCGATTGATGATTACCAACCCATGAAATTTGATTTCCCTGATGAGGACATCATGTTTCTCAAAGCAAAAGATTGCGAGGAACCACTCCCAGAGGAGGGGCCAGGCCCTGAATCCAAATGGAGTTTGATGTTTGATGGGGCCATCAATATGAATGGATGCGGAGTTGGAGCAGTTCTTATCACGCCGGAAGGTGTTCATATGCCTTTCACTGCCCGAATAACTTTCGGATGCACCAACAATGAAGCAGAATATGAAGCTTGTATAATGGGGATTGAGGAGGCGATTAATTTACGAATTAAGACCCTTGATATCTTTGGTGATTCAGCTTTTGTAATTAATCAGGTGAAATGGAGTTGGTACACACATCAAGCAAATCTGGTTCTGTATAGAGATTATACAAGGAGGTTGCTGACATTCTTTACAACAGTGAAGCTGTACCATATTCCTAGAGATGAGAATAGGTTTGCAGATGCCTTAGCCACATTGTCTTCCATGATCAAAGTGCAAGGGTGGAATCATGTACCTAAGATTGAAGTGTCTCGTCTTGACAGACCTGCATTTGTGTTTGCTGTTGATGCAACGTCTGATGACAAGCCATGGTTTCATGATATCAAGTGTTTCTTGAAAGTCAAGAGTACCTGCCAGGGGCATCTGCCAAAGATAAGAAGATGTTGAGAAGGCTGTCTGGTAGTTTCTTCTTGAATCAGGATGATGTGTTATACAAAAGGAATTTTGACATGGTTCTGCTCAGACGCGTGGATAGGCACGAAGCAGACCTGTTAATGCAGGAAGTACATGAAGGCTCTTTTGGTACCCATGCCGGAGGACATGCAATGGCGAAGAAATTATTGAGATCAGGATATTATTGGTTGACTATGGAGTCAAATTGCTGCAAGTATGCCCGCAAGTGTCACAAATGCCAGATCTATGCAGACAAAGTGCACATTCCTCCAAATCCGTTGAGTGTCATGTCCTCTCCTTGGCCCTTTGCCATGTGGGGCATTGACATGATCGAAAAGATTGAGCCTACTGCTTCAAACGGTCATCGTTTCATCTTGGTCGCCATTGATTATTTCACTAAATGGGTTGAAGCAGCATCTTATGCCAATGTCACTAAGTAGGTGGTAGCTCGTTTCCTGAAACGGGATATCATTTGTCGCTATGGAGTGCCCGAGAGAATCATTACTGATAATGGTTCTAATTTGAATAACAAAATGATGGCTGAGCTATGCCGGGACTTCAAAATTGAACATCACAATTCTTCTCCGTATCGCCCGATGATGAATGGCGCTGTTGAGGCGGCCAACAAGAATATTAAGAAGATTGTGCAGAAAATGGTTTTCACATACAAAGATTGGCATGAGATGTTACCATTTACTTTGCATGGGTACCGAACGTCAGTACGCACGTCCACTGGGGCAACCCCATTCTCACTTGTATACGGTATGGAGGCAGTACTACCGGTTGAATTTGAGATTCCATCCCTCAGAGTCATGATGGAGGTCAAGCTAGACGAAGCTGAGTGGGTTCGCTCCAGATTTAATCAGTTGAGCCTTATTAAGGAGAAACGATTGGCAGCTGTATGTCATGGGCAGTTATACCAACGGAGGATGAAGAAGGCATTTGACCAAAAGGTGCGTCCTCGGGTTTACAAGGTGGGAGATGTGGTACCCAAAAGGATCCTTCCTCCAAGTACAGATCACAGGGGCAAATGGACTCCTAACTATGAAGGTCTATTCGTGGTTAAGAAGGTCTTCTCGGGCGGAGCCTTATTGCTTACAACCATGGATGGCGAAGACTTTTCATCCCCTGTCAACTCAGACGTAGTCAAAAAATACTTCGCATGAATAGTCCCGCTGGATATAAAAAAAATAAAAAGGAAAAAAAAAAGAGAAGAAAAATCCAGGCAAAAAAGGGCATCCCGGCGAACCACAAAAACAGAATAAAAAGGTTCGGGAAAAAATTAGGGATAATAAATAAAAAAATTGTACACCCGGTGAGTTGAAAATCTGTAAGGACAACTCAGGCAAAAAAGGGTATCCCGGTGGATTGAAAACCTGAAAGGGCGGTCCACGCAAAAGAGGGATTTAAGCGAACGACTACGATCTGAGTTATCTGTACTCCATCATCGTTTCAACACCTGACATTCCAAAGGGTAGAAATTGGTATGATCATTCCTCAGAAGGCAAGGTCGGGGAGTTTTGAAGACATATTGGCCATAGCAGAATTGAAACTCAGTGGAACACCATTTTCACATTGCCATTAGGATAGTTTCTTTTCTCAATTTTCAGCGATCACCTCTTTCCAGGGATTGCTTCCTGATGTAATTGCCTATTCTGGGCTTTTTGATCAATAAATTGGATTTCAGTTAAAAGCTTCTTATTTTGTTTTACTGCTTTGTTTGCAAAAACGTCCGAATTATTGATAAAACATTGCATTTGAAAACATGGTGGCTCTACAATAACATGCGCAGAAAAACATTTAAAATTACTTTGAATATTGAATAATCCTGGATAGTGGATTCAAACCACGCAATATTCCGGGGCATGTGTGTGTATTCTTTTGTTACAGGTAACAGATTCAGATGATTTCAAGCACAAGACGGGTAATTACTTATTCCCACGCAGGAGACTGGGGCAATCATGTTCAGGGAAGGGTTCACTGGTCACCCTTTTGTCACAACGTTTACCGATTGAGTCCATCATTCGGTCGACGGTCGTTCACGAAGTCTCGATATCAGTGAATTGAGTTCAACTGGGTATCATTGTACCTTATTAAGTCGATTCTCTCGTTTAGTACTTCTAACAGTTACAAGCTTTTCTGTGTCGATAACGGTTGCGAATCTCCAGTAGAGTTGCTTCGCAGACACCGAAGTTGATGGTTAATCCCCAGTGAAGTCGTCAGGAGTTTGAAGATGCTTAATCTCCTATAAAATCCTCTTATGACGCTTCTTCAGGTAAGTCATGTATTATGGAGCAAGAAGCAAGCTGTTGACCTTCCCAAGCATGGGAAATTTTGTTTTTCCCTAGCACGAGATGTTCCAGATATATTATCCCCAGTAGAGTTTGAGGACATTTGGTCTTCTGTAAAATCCTCTCGAAAGGGCATTCCCCAGCATGAGACGCTTTAAAGTGGTTTTCTCCAGCAGAGTTGGTTATAAACTCATCATCCCCAACGGAATCGTCAATTGGAAAGTTCGCCTAACTTGGGGCCTTGTAGCACTTATCTTAGGCTCAACAGTTTTATTCCTTAGCAGATTACTGTGGAGCTGCTTTAGGTTTCCCCAGCAGATCTAAGGACTCTCTCCCAACATGTTGCAGCAGAACGTCTTCTAACTAGGATTCGCTTATCCCCGACAAAGTAGCCTTGATTCCCAGCAAGACCGTGTCTTTGGTAATGGTATCCCCACAGAGTTCAGCATTGAATCTTGTCAACAATATTACCCAGCTGAGTTGTTGTTGTGTCCCCACAGAGGCTTATTGATCAACAAAATCTATTCCTCAGCAGAGTGATAGTATATTCTTGCCCCAGCCGGGTTAGAAGGTTGATTCTCCCCGCAAAGGATCTCGGGTTTGATAGATCCTCAAGCAGAGTTTTAATGACTTTTCATCCCTAGCAAGACGTCATGCAAAGAAATTCTCATCCCCAGCGGAGTTGCTGTGACCAGAATTCATCCCCCAAACAGATGAAGTAATTCCTGGCAGAATCACCACTCCCCATATTCCAAAGTCCAATTTATTTTTGGCAAACTTGACAATTCGAAGCAGACGGATTGTTCATTCATTCTCCAGCAGAGATATTATCCTTTCAGGAGTCTCCGAGATCAAGTCATTGATCATTGTTCCTCAGCAGAGTTAGTAGAGATGTCTGACACAGATGCAGAGAATAGTCCAGTATTGGAATTCTTAAAGTCCAACCGTAGATTGGCAAAAGGTCCATCCAAGGGTGGCAAATTCTTAAAGTCCAACCGTAGATTGGCAAAAAGTCCATACAAGGGTGGCAAATTCTTAAAGTCCAACCGTAGAGTGGCAAAAGGTCCATCCAAGGGTGGCAAATCATTGGAAAGTCCAACCGTAGATTGGCACAAGTCCACCCATAGTGTGGCAAGTCAGTAGTCGTCTGACTCCCTTTAAAAGACCGCAGCTAAGTCCAACCGTAGATTGGCGAAAGACCATCCAAGGGTGGCAAAGCAAGGCAAAGTCCAACCGTAGATTGGAAAAAGTCCCCCGTAGTGTGGCATTTCAGCTGCAAAGTCCAACCGTAGATTGGTAAAAGTCCACCCGTAGTGTGGCAGGTCAGTAGTCTTCTGACTCCATTAAAAAAGGACAGTCCACCCGTAGTGTGGCAAGCCAGTAGTCGTCTGGCGTTGTACAAAAGACATTGCTAAAGTCCACCCGTAGTGTGGCAAGCCAGTAGTCGTCTGGCGTTGTACAAAAGATGTTGTTAAAGTCCACCCGTAGTGTGGCAAGCCAGTAGTCGTCTGGCGTTGTTCCAAAAGACATTGCTAAAGTCCACCCATAGTGTGGCAAGCCAGTAGTCGTCTGGCGTTGTACAAAATACATTGCTAAAGTCCACCCGTAGTGTGGCAAGCCAGTAGTCGGCTGGCATTGTACAAAAGACGTTGGTAAGGTCCACCCGTAGTGTAGCAGGCCAGTAGTCGTCTGGCGTTGTTAAAAAGACATATTTCCAGTGTTTTTCATCACCAGAGTTTTATTCAAGCAGAGTTCGTTTAGTTGGGTTTATATCCCTTTTCTTCTTCCCTGCAGAGTGCAAATTTTTGGGTTATTTATGATATTCAATCCCTCCATACCTTGAAAGTCTGACAGCAATCACTATCATCCGTTCAGGTCTACAGTGATTGAATAGGGGCATCTGTAATACCCCAAAATTTGCCCTCTCTTTTCTTCATGTCTTTTAGCATGAGCTTTCATTGCATTGCATTGCATTCAAGCATAGAAAAATAAAAACATCAAGCATTTAGCATGGCATCTTGCATAAGGGCATGTCATCAGGTGATTCTCTAAGGTGTTGATCAGCTAAAGAAGAAGACCAAGTGTTTCTCACAAGCTCAAGGATCTCTTATCATCTCCATTTGATCTCACAAGTCATTGAAAGAAGGGAATTCACCAAGAAGATTGGACAGTGCATAATCTTCTACACAAGGCAGTCAAAAGTTGGGATCTGACCATCAAATGGGCAAGTTCTTTGAGTTTTTATCATCTCCAAAGGGCATATCTCATCTTTGTTTGAGAGGATACACATCATATTCAGAGGAACTTGGATTTGGAGGATGTGTTATTTCCTCCTAACCATAGGGTGCCAAAATTAGGGTTTGACCTAAAATCAGTTTATTTCTGATTTTTTGGGCAAGACTTGATCTCACGGAATTCCTTATGTTCTTAAGTGTTCATGGATGGAATCTTGGTCATTGGTTCTTTGGAGAAGATGTTCAATGGATCAGTTACTTGTGAAATAAGCAAAAGTCAACAGTTCAAAAGGAGAAAGTCAACTGTGGAAGTTTGAGGTTTTTTTTCATGTTTTTCAAGGTCTCACACCCTCATATGGTCTTCAATTGTAAAGATTCATGCCATTCATCAAGAATCAAGAGTTTGTGCAAAAGTTACTAAATTGGGAAAATGACCTATAGTGAGAACTTTCCATTTTTGGCAATTTTTCCACCACATTCAACTTGACTTTTCACCCTCAAGGAAGCTCCAAATGAATTTTCCTCCAACATGAAAGTTGAATATCTTTCTCTCCCATTTCCAAAAAGTACTAGAACATCTCCATATCATTTGTGGAACTCTAGTTATGGTCAAAACAATACAAGGTGCATTTCATGGATTTCTTATATGTCAAATTTTCCACCTTTTGCATTTTGGCACAAATGGACTTGTAATTGATCTTTTTGCTTCATGTTATATTACAACATCAAAATACAAGTCAAGAGGATCATTTTTAGCCTTTGAATCATTTCATTCCATGACTTATTTCTCATTATTTTCACAAAGTACAATAATGCAAATTGATTCAAAACTCACAAACCAAGCAAGTACAAGGCCCAATTTGAATTCAGAGGTGATCAATAAGTAAATTGGAGGTGAATCATGCTTGTTGCAAGGAGTTTGCACGTGTGGTTTAGTGGATGCAACCCAAAATGCAAATTGGCAAAATCATCCAAATCTCATTAACCAAGGTTCTAATCACTTGCTAATCCTAATCAGTGGAATAATCAAGAGTATATAAACTAACTCATACCCTCACAGCTAGGGCAGAGACTCTCATTTGCTCAGTTTTGATTTTTTTCTCTCACACTTCCTCTCTTCGAATCTCACTCTCCTTGGAGTTTCTTGGAGATTTCTCTTTACATTCTTGATCAGTGAAGAGAATAGAGCAAGAATCAACTGCCAATTTGAGCTCATACTGAGGATTCCACCAAGTTCTATTCAATAGGATTCAAGTTCAAACCTCAAGATCTAGCACGATTTCAAGCTCTAGTTGCATTTATTTTGCAACTAGAGGTTCCAAGGAGTAGATCTGCAGTTTTTGGAGGGATTTCTTGGAGGATTTCAAGCTCTTGAAGGTTCAGGTTGGTGTTGATTTCATACTCATAGAACTTGAATTTTAGATGTGCATAATGATATATGAAGTTCACTGAGCATGATGATCTATTTTATTTTAAGTTTGGACGTGTATCATGGATGTATTTGGTGATTTAAGTTTTGGATCCAAACTTTATTTTGTTCGATTTGCATTGTATGTGGATTGTTTGATAAAATGAGCATGATATTTGTGATCCTCTTGATTTTCTGATCAAAATGGTATACTCATGTGTCATTTCTGGAGATTTTCACGTTGCAGCTCACCGGAGAGGGTGACCGGAGCCCTAGCTCCGGCGACTGGTAAGTTTCAGTCAGGCGAAGGGTTCAAGTGGAGAAGAGATAATCATGGTCGTCCGTTCGCTTGATCTAATGTTCCTTATGTTGCCACATTTTTTAATTTTTAATTTTAATTTAATGTTTATGTGTGTGCCACTCCATGCGTGTTATCATATGCTGCAAATCCTGGCCACTGATCTTGTTTACTATTTGAATTGTTGATTTAATCTCAAGCGTCTGATGCATCTTGTGGTTAGATTCTTGACAACGCATTAAAAAAATCACGTGCTGCTCACATGGGATTCTATGGTGGTCTGATTAATTGTGTGTATGCGTATTCACTTGATTGTTGTGTGCATGTGAATCATAGCCCTTGATCTTGCATACTGTATTGACTTGTTGACTGCGTATCTGGCGTTAGATTGATCATGTGGTTGAGGTGAAGTCAAGTGGTTGACTGAGGTTTTATTTTTTTGTTTGGCTGCGCATTTTGTTTATTTGGACTGGACCTTGCTTTCCACACCCCCTTGCTGAGCCCATTTGCATTTTCAACGTGATATTGTTACTGTTTGCACCCCATTTGCTTATTTCATTTGTCTTATTTTATTTTCATGTAGTGTTTGCATTTTTTTAAAATCATTTTTATGCATTCAAAAATCATAAAAAAAATCATGAAGTTTTTTTTTTAGTTTTATAAAATTTTTCCAAATTTTATTTTCTTATTTTATTTTATTTTTGCTGTCTTAATTAATTGTTTAATTGTTTTTCTTTTTGAATCGTCTCACATGTGCATACTTTGCATTGTAGATTTTATTTCTCTTCATATATAACACATTTTCGACTCATTCTTTTTGAATTTGTTAGATGACATATTAAATTGCATAAAAACATTTTTGTTTCATTTTTAAAACTTTTTCATATTGCATTTTGGTCCCTCTCTTTTGCATATTGATGCACTTGATCTTTGCTTAATTGTTTGAATGGCTTAACTTGTGAATTTTTGTGAGATCTTTTAGTATGTGGTTGTCTTCTGACCTAGATCATTTGAGTTTAAATTTCATAATTGTTGAATTTCATATGATGCATGTTTGCTTATTTGTACTTAAGTGACTTATGCATGATCATTGCTTGACATTTCTTTACACAAGTTGATTTGCCATGCTAAATTGATTGGTTTCCTTTGTGATTCTTTGAATGAACTTTTGATATGATTTTTACCCCTGGTTGAGGTCCTTTGAGATTAATTTTTGCACTTTGTGGATCATGTTTGAATCATGTTTGAGTATGCCTAAGTGTTGGAACTTTGTCCTCTTTTTGTAGTTTGCTTTGGTGCATGTTTTGAAGTTGTTGATTGATGTTTGAACTTGTATGACTTGAGTTTGGTTTTGATATGATATTGATGCATATGCTACTGCCTCTTGAGTTTTATACTTGGTTTTCATGTTGCTTGAGCATAGTTGAATGCATTTGGTTTGAATTGTATGATGAATATCATTACCTTTCCTTTTGTGAACTTCTTTGGATCATAATGCTTCATGTTTTGAATCAATTTTACACACATGAATTGTTGATGATATTATGATATTGGTTCTGAATTTTATTCATTTTCATCTTGCCTTTCTCATTTCATTTTGTTATGAAGTCCATGAATGCTTAATTGTGCATTTCATACAAGTATGCTTGCATTCTTTCATGTTTATCTTTGCATGCTTACTTGGATTGTTTTGCATTGATCTTTGAAACATGTTTATTGATTTGAGTTGGACATTTATGATATGATGTGCTTGCTGCCACTTATTGTATCTCATCTCTCTTCTTCTTCTTCTCTTTTCTTCTCTTTCACTCTTTCTCATCCCATGAATCTCAAGACTTGTTCAAGTCTTGGATTCTTTCCCTTTAGAGCTACCTAGTCCAACTTAATTTTTGATTAAGCTTGGAGTAGGATTAGCATTAGGTTTTAGGTAGTCTTTCCTCCTAAACCTCACTAACCATAGGACATCCATGCATGATAACATTAGGACTCTTAGTCTCCCTTTAGAGTTTCCTTTGTGTTTTCTCTCTTCTCATCTCAAAATAAAAGTAAAAGACACTTAATAAAGGTTAACGTGTATTGCGCTTGAGCCTTCTATGTGGGAAATGGGGAACAAGGGGCTTCCTCTTATTCTTCTAGGATACCTAGTGTACGTCCTGTTGGGGACGATGCGCGAAGTATTCGTTCCTGTATTTAAGACTTTGGTTCAATGCAAGTTACAAATAACTGTAAAAAACACTTATTGCTTAAAAAACTTCAAACCAACAATAACGTCTTTCCTTCGGGAATTCTTTTCTCATCTCACTCACTCTCAGCGTACGGACATGCTCCTACTCGTTCTCTTGCAAGATGGTAACGCACTCGGACCAGCGAGCCTGCAACACCTGAGCTAGAACGTTAGTCGTTCTCTTAAAAACACAAACAAAGCGACCCTCGTTGAGGGGAAATACGTCGCTCTGATTCTCATGCTCCCGATGAGATACGTAGGCAGTTGGGTAGGGCCCATTCGAGCACTTCTTTTATTTTCCCTAAATTTGTTTCTTGTCTTCTCTTTTCCGTTCCTGTTCCTTTCCCTTTCCAGTAGCAGTGGAGCTCCAGACGACGACACCCTTTGATTGAAGCAGCAAGCGTGGATCCCATCGGGTACGATGGACGCGTGGGGGTGCTAATACCTTCCTCACGCGTAACCGACTCCCGAACCCAGTTCTCTTGGTCGCAAGACCATGCTCTTTCCTTTCCTTCAGGTTTATGCGGTGTTTCCTTTCCCTCTCTTGGGATAAATACACATTGCTGGCGACTCTGTTTCGGTGCCACTTTCGCGTTTGTACTTGGATGAAAATCCCGGGAGCGACACCGTTGAATCGCTGTAAATCAGACCCCACGTAGGGGGTAAGGTGTGATTCGTCCAGCTGAATTGTTGAAAACAGCTGGGAGTACATAATGTCGACCGAGCTGCCCTGGTTGACGAGGATTCTGCGAACGTCGAAGTTCGCCATTCGGGCTCTGACGAGCAAAGGTATGCTCGAGTTTGGAGATCCCCCGAGGAGCTATTCCCGGTAGAAGGAGATGGGGATAGAGCCCTTCTGGGATTGATTGAGCGTGGTCACCTTATTGGAGTTTGTGTTGATCAGATGCTCGAATTTTTGTTTCACGAAGCCCACCGTGACTTTATTGAAGCCTCCGCCAGAGATGACAATAGCGGAGGGAAACGTCTCCCATGGGCTGTGGGCCGCGAAATAGGTAGGGGCACTGAGCTTGTCCGGGACGTAGAAGTCCTCTGGTCGCGATACGGACATAGCGACCTGGATGTTGGCCTCTTCCGAGGAAGGCACCTCTTCCTCTATTTTTTTGGACTCCTGGGCATCCTGCCGAGGAGTGCCTTTCTTCTTCGCGAACTGTTTCAGGTGGCCATCCCTGATCAGTATCTCGATAACATCCTTCAAATGGATGCAGTCTTCGGTAGTGTGGTCGTGACTCTTGTGGAAACGGCAGTACTTCGATTTGTCGGCGTTGGGTTTGGCCGGCAGTTGTTTGGGGAAGCGGACCCCTGCTTGTTTAAATTCCGAATTTGCACATTCGGACAGTATCTTCTCCCTCGATACAGTGAGGGAGGTGTAATCGTGGAATCACCCAGAGGGTCCCTTGTCGCGGGAATCCCGAGGACGGTCTTCGCGCCTCCTTTTGCTTCGACAAGATGTCGAGGCTTCCTCGCCTCTGGAGGCCCGAGCGTTCTCCTGATGGCGTGACGTTCGAACGTTGCTGGCTGCAACCTTCTCTTTGTACTGAATGTGCGATTGGGCTTTGAGTAGGAGGGCATCTAGGTTCCTCGGAGGTGCGAGGTCGACGGCCTTAGAAAACTCTGAGCCCGGGCGGAGTCCTTGCTCGAGCAGAAACTTTTTCATCTCGTCCGTTGTAGGGACCTGTACTGCTTCTTTGTTGAACCACTCGATGTATGTGCGGAGAGGTTCGTTCTTTCCTTGGATTATGGCCCCAAGGGAGGCCTCAGTCTTGGGGTGATGGCGAGAAGCTATGAAATGCCGTGAGAACATTCTGTCCATTTGTCTCCATGAGGTAATGGATTCTTTGGGCAACTGCTTGTACCACGTCATCGCCCCTTTTCGGAGCGTGGTCGGAAATAGCCGGCACTTGATGGTGCCCCGGACCCGCGGTAGTCTAGAAGTGCATCGATATTCTCGATGTGTTCGTCAGGGTCCGTCGTACCGTCGTACGTGCCCAGTGACGGGGGCTTCTCCAGGCCCTTAGGGAGACGGGTTGCCAAGATTTCCTGGGACAATGGGCCGCGAGGCTCATCATCGCTGCTGGAACTGGTGAATGACGGGGACCGAAGGGTACGCTCGCGGCGGCGGTTCCTTCAGGGAGAAGGTGACCGGTTCCTTCGGGGAGAAGGTGATCGGGCCAGGCCTTTAGACCTGACCGGGGGTGACTGCTCGTCCTTTCGGGGACTCTTGTGACCGGGAGAGTGCTGGATACGCGGGGAAACTTGGTCACGCTTCTGGACGACGCGAGAGTCAGGTTCTTGGCGCAGTCTTCGGTCGATATCTCGCAGGGGCTGCGGGCTCCTTGATCGTCGTTGGTTCCTCCTCGGAGGAGGGCATCTTGGACGGGTGGACTCTTCTAGCATCCCGAATTTTTCGTTCTGCTGCAGGATCAGGGTGTTGGTTTTGTTGATCGCCTCTAGTAGGGCCACCACGGCTGAGTCGGCGTTGGGCGGAACAGGAATGGGTTGGATTTCCAGCGAAGGCTGATCGTTATTGCGGTCAATAGGGGTACGGGAAAGAGAAGCTGTGGCCCCGTCCCTCAGAAAATGGGCATCTCGGAGAAGAGATGATGGGCCGTCAACGTCGGTCTTGTTGACGGGGAGGACAGCGGGTTGGAGAACACCTTTGGCGTGATCTTGTGTGGCCATGATGATGATCTTGGAATTTTCTTTGATCTTCGGTTTCCTGGGAAAGAAAGATGGGGAAAACAATGATTCCCACAGACGGCGCCACTGATCGTGAATGCTGGATCAGATCCTGTTGAAGAGGGCCACCAAGTACGTCTGAGGTGCTGGGCGTATGGAGAGGAGGAGGGGGTGTACTTGCAAGGCACTCCGACGCTCAAGTAAGAAAGGGTTAGAGAAAAGGGGCAAGTACAAAGTATTAGTTCGTAGGGTGAATATTTGATACCTGACCCTCTCAAGTGAGAGGGTTTATATAATGCCCCCAAGCGCGTGGCCAACGGTCCTATTTTCGGGGCGAAATAACCGTTTTCCCGAAGAATAGGTAACTGCCCAAAACTAGCCGTTATGTCGGGCAGAGTGCCCAAAACTAGCCGTTATGTTGGGCATATGCATAGTTTCGGGCACCTGCCCATATCTGCTCGGGGAGTGTATGAGCCGTACGGAATGGGCAGCAGTTCTGGGGAGGACTGTGCAGTCCTTGCCCGGCTGGAGGGGCAGAAAGGTAACTTTCTCCCTTTGGTGGATTGGATCTAGGCATTTGGGCTGTTACTGCAGCAGAAGTGGATTAGGCCGTGCTTGGCCATTGGCCCAGTCCAGAACACAAGGCGAGATAACACACCTTCGCCGGAGAAGACGACGATTTCCTCCATAGCTCGTCCTCTCCGGAAAGCTCTTTTTTTTCTCTTTCCGGTAGATGAGGTTAAACGGGAGAGAGAGAGAAAGAGAGAAAAAGAGAGAGAGAGAGAGAGAGAGAGAGAGAGAGAGGGAGAGAGAGCATTGGAGAACTTGAACTTGTTTTGGTTTTTTTTCTTTCAATGATAATGTTTGCACATTACCAGCATGGCCATCATTATGGGTTAGTTTTTTAGGACGATGACACTTGTCACTGTCGTGTAGAAGCCAGGCTCCATCATCAACATTGTATGTCTGATCCGGTGTGTCATTCCCAAAAATCTCTTACCATACACCCTCGCGTCTAGGCCCTCTGATTGAGTCATTGGTTGGACTCTGATAGATCTTGCGTTCCAGATCTTTTCCAAAAGTCAACGCGTCTTGACTGATATCACACTGGATCCATTTCGCATGGGCTTTATGAGCTTCTGGGCTTTGTTTCTCTTATTATTTGTACCCTCCTTTTGCTTTTTTATACAAGCCCATAATGTTTTTTTTGTATTGTTTTATTGTTTATTTTCTATTTTTCATTTTATTATTATTATTATTATTATTATTTAATTTATAAAAAAAATATAAAAAGTGTATATTATTAATTATCTTAAATAAATTTATTTAATATTAATTAATTAAATTATTAATTAATTTTATTAAATATTCATATTTAATTTAGTTAATGATTTTGTGTGTTGTTTAGTTTGGTTTAATTATGTAATTCCCGATTATTTAGTTTGGTTTGTGCGATTTTCTCAGATGATATGTTTATACCATGATGATATTTGATTAATCTCTTACATACACATTCAAAACCATTTTAAAAATAAATTCTCGATTCGACATCGAGCCATTTTTCACCCTTGTAAGTCGATTGCTTTTAAGCATCGCCATCAACCTTTTTTTATCACCATACATAACATTCAAAGCTTACTCTTGGGCTTCCTTACAGTGAGACCTATTCGATCAATTATTTCTAGTTGATCTTTTAGAAGACTAGTCCACTTTGCTAGTATACACGATTAAAATCCGATTGCTTTCTTATGTCGTCTTTGCGTGATGATCAAATTCCAAAACCCTAAAGCATACTTGATCCATATATCAAGCTCTACCCCAACTCTTGTAAGGCGATTGCCTTGTGCATTGCCATCGACCTTACCCTATACATAATTGTGACCTCCTTTCCATTTAGTTCAAACCCTTTCATTGTTTCAAACTCAAATTTAAACCTCGATCTACATCGAGCATTTTCTCAAAGTCAAATCAATTAACTTAATCATACTTAGACCATATTTCCATTAAAAGATGAAAAGGGAGTTGGAATGGAGCCTTCGATTTCTCTCCTCAATTTTTTGGGCCCGAGGAGCCTTTCTTATGCTCGAACAATTGTCTTCTCTAAAAGATTTATAATCCGTTCTACATCAAACTATATTTTATATAAACAAAAACAAATCAAATCTATTTTCTCAATCACTTAGATGAAAAAAAGAGAGAGTCGAGTCTTTGATTCACTATCCCGATTACTTGGGCCCGAGGAGCCTTTCTTAAGCTTCAAGTAATCGTCACTCAAACAAAACATCAACACATTAATTCAACTTCTCGCCGCCGTGCGAACCGTCAAACCTTTTCATAAACGTGAGATATGGTGTTTTGAGACGACGCAAAACATTGCTTCGTCCATAACCTATTTCAGTCGAGATAAGTGGCGTGTTTCCCATGAATGTTGATATATAGAAATCCATTTAAAGTGATGCAAGCATCCTCTCCTCATCTGTTTGGGTAAAGCAATGTTTTCTGTCGAATGCGACTAAGTATCTCTCGATAAAATCAACCAACAATTCGTAGTCCGAACTACGGATGCTCTGATTTCTCATTTGACAATGATAATACATAGACATAGGATTGCGAGATCCTAGCGAGCAACCTCCTCTCTTTTCCCCGTAGTCCCACGAACTACGGATGCTCTGATTCTTCATTCTTTCGAATGAAGATACGTAGGCACAAGGGCCCTAATCTTTGGCGAGCACCCTAATAAAAAACCACCCATTTTCCCCTTAGAAATCAATTTCCTTTTCTTTTACCTTTTCACTTTATTCCCTTAGAATAAAACAAACAAACTTAGCTAACATTCCTCACGAATCGAGTTATGAGGCTCCCGTTGAATACAACGAACATGAAGGGGTGCTAATACCTTCCTTTTGCGTAACCGACTCCCGAACCTAGGACTTGGTTGCGATGACCATGTTCTTTTCCTAAAGGTTTTCTCTATATTTTCCTTTCCCTCTTTGGGATAAATAAAGTTCGGTGGCGACTCTGTGTTTCGCGACCATTCACGAAGGATCGTGCTTTTTTTTAGGTACGAAAGAAAAAATTCTTAATGAGTCATTCTGAGAAAGTCAAATATGGACTTGGCATAGTCTTTATTTGAAAACATCTCATACTCAGCAAGAATTGACTTTCAGCAAATAAGGAATCTTACTTTATGATGATTCTTATCATTATTTCCTAATTATTCAGATTTACTTTCTACCTTTTACCAGCATCACCTGAGGGAGATATGTAGTTATTAACTACCATATTCTAAAGATCAGTATTCCTAACTAGAAATAAGTTTCTAGTTCAGCTTTCCAGTACTCAACCTTTTCACCATCAACGATGGACGTTTAAACATTGTAACATTTGAGTCTGGAACGGTATGAGGTGGAGATCAATCACCAAAGTGTTTCTCAAAGCTCGTTTGTATCTTTATCTGACACGATTAAGTGTTTGATAACTATTAATACCAAAACCAGAGCTCTGATACCAATTGAAGGGGCGAGAAACACAAGAAAGGGGGGTTTGAATTGGGTTTCACCAAATGTTAGCTTTTGTGAAAATTCAAACTTCAATGCTAACAAGAGAATAAAAATAAACAGACACAATTATTTTTATCCTTGTTCACTGTTAGCAAAGCTACTCCAGTCCACCCACAAAGGTGATTTTGCCTTAGAGAATGACTTAATCCAATAATCTAGAAATATTACAACCTCTAAGTGTTAGAAAACAACTTAGCCCTCTCAAGTATACAGACTAATGACTTAGTCACTTGAGGAATAATCACTTAGAAAAGTGTTACAAATGTGTGTACAAAGAGATGCTTCTAAATAAGCAGATTACACAAGTTTAAAAACAATAACACAAAAGTGTTTCCTAGCAAGATATGAACAACAGTTCCTTGCTAATATACAAAACTATCTTAAGAATAATCTCCAAGAGATTTGCATCGTATCAGCATGAGTTTTGTTGAGCTTGAGAATAGATCCGTTAGAGGGTATAATAGGAAATAAATTCCAACTGTAGTTTCCCAACGGTCACTTGAAAGAATGGTCAACATCATTACAAAAGATATGTCCTTGCATCACCTTTACTAGGTAAAGGTCACATAGTACTTTTATATTTATCAAAACACGCAAATCATTCTTAATCTTCTGTCTTCTCGTTCTTTAAAGGCTTCAGATGTATATTTGATGAAGGATCAATTCTTGTAACTTCAGAACTAAGGTATTTAGAGTCTCCAAAACTCGTTTAGCAGAACCTTGTTTTTGGAGTCTTCATCACTTGGTCTTTAGAAGTGATGTCTTTAGAAACTTCAGAGCTTGTTCAATCAGAACCTTGTCTTCAAAATCTTCAGAACTCGTTTAGCACATACTTGTCTTCATAGGCTTCAGAACTTCGTTCAGCAGAACCTTGTCTTTAGAATCTTAAGAACTTGAACTTCAGAAATGATGTCTTCAGAATCTTCAGAACTTGTAGCAATAGAAGCACATCTATTTGAAAGGTTTTCAAGCTTTACACACTTAGTCATGATCAGAAACTCAGGTACGACGTTCTTCAGAACCGTTGTATTAGAGGCATTCCTGAATCATAACATGTAACCAACAAATGTTTTCTTCTAGAGTGTTGAGTTCTTAGTCTAATGATGTCACACGCCTTTCCTTCAGAGTCATAACCTGTTTAGCAAAAGCTACACACTAGATAGAAATCATTAGAGTACACAATTGTTCTCTTAGATAACATGTGCAGTTATCATCAAAACTTAAGGCTAAATGCATAACCAACTCTTGTCCTTACAGGATGCCCCATTGAGTTGAACATGCTGACCTGAAACTGAAGAAAGCTCCATGATCATAATTTTGATTCATCTAATCTCCAATTACATGTCAATTTGGCACAAGTTAACCACTTAAACATGTTTAGTGAAGTGTCCAAAGTTTAATTGAGCCTTGATACACAAGTTTTGGCTGAGTTTTGAGTGATTTCAAGTCACACTTTCTTCATGACGTGGGGTACACACGAACTCCCCCAATTTTCACTCAATTCATGCTTATTAGCATTCCATCATCTTCAGTTATAAATAGAGGAACTCACTACCTTCATTTCCAACCTTTTGAGAGCCATTGAACCTCTGCTTGAGCTTCAAATTTTTCCAGAAAATTCTACCATCGGGTTTTGAATTCTAGCCAGTTTCAACCCAATTTCTTTGTTCTAATACCTCCATCGACATCCTATGAAGCTTTTGGTTCAAGTCTCAAGCTCCCAGACCGTCTGAATGAAGGTGTGAAAAGTACACAAGAAGGGGGGGGGGGGTTGAATTGTTTTTCGCATTTTCTTTAATTTAACTTCTGATCAAAGTTTCAGAATCAGAACTGGTGTTCAGATTCTATTTTAATTCATTGGCAGCGGATATAACAGAAGTAAATAAATAACAGCAAAAGACACATAAGATTTATACTAGTTCCTCCCTTAACTGAGATTAATCCAGTCCCATTGTCTCACAAGAGATTTTCATTATAACCACTTCATGATTACAATCGCTTATGCTTCTGTATAAGTCTTTTACACCTGCTCAGACAAACTGTCTGAGATTTCCTTGCTTAAAGCACATGTCTAAGACTTTCCCTTGCTCACACCTTCTGACCGAGCCACCTGCTCTAAAGGTCTTTTGGTTAAGACTTCCCCTTGCTTAGAGCACATGTCTAAGACTTCTTGCTCACGGCCTTTGACCGAGCCACCTGATCTTCTGTTCATCAGACTGAGACTTACCATTTGCTTAAGCTATCTTGAGACTTTGTGCTTACGCCCCTCAAACGGAGACTTCCCCTCTGCTCAGTCAGACTAGCTAAATAAGACTTTCACAGCTCAAGCACTTCAGCAATGAGACTTACGTGGCTTAAGCATCTTGGCTCAAGACTTGTTGCTTGAATCCCAATGAGACAAGACTTCTGCTCAAGTACATAGCAAGAGACTTTGATCTAAACTACTGAAGGCTCAGCAGAATAGAGAACAAGGTGTATATGATGCAAGCATCAGAGGTACGGGAAATCACCATAACAAAGACCTAAAGCTCTTAATATTTCTAAGATATTTAATGATAAGAAATCTTAAAGCTTTTACAATAACACCCTAAAACAGAAAATATGCATATTACATTAGAGTTATTAATTGCTTGATCTTGCTACTCCTTCATCAGAAGAATCCCTGTTAAGATTCAAACATGAATATTCATCCATATTTATAGCCTTTGCAAAACTTGAAATTTATACCCTAAAACAGGTCGCCTTTGAGTTTTGTAATCAGTTTGATTATTAGATTAAGTCCTTGCTGAGAAGGCGAAATCACTCAGGCGAGTGGACTGGACGTAGCTTCGTTAACAGCGAACCTGGATAAAAATACTCGTATTGATTATCTTTGTCTTATCTTTGTTGTTTGAGTTCTCTAGTTTAGAAAAAGTTTTAACCAAGAAACCCAATTTATACCATCATTTCTTGTGTTTCTTGAACCTTCACTTGTTGCACTCCAGTGGCTGACATAATATACCCATCCCCAAGGTATAACTTTGATGCATGACCATAGAGAAATTCAACTCACAAGGAAATAAATGAGTATCTCACCCTCACCTCTCGTAGAATGGTTGATTGATCTACCAAGTTAAAAGCATTTGTGAAATCTACCGCGAGCCTAGTCAAAGACCAATTTCACTATCGCTTGCTCAGTACTCCGTTGGCACTGTGCAAAATGGCCTTAGCACCACTCGATACCCCGACACCAAACTGGAAGTCATTAAGATATTGTGTCACATCCTTACTAACCCATTTTATTGCAACCTTGGATACCAACCGTCTCCAAATATAACCCACATCAATTGGTCGTATCCCAACATCAGGCTTCAATAACAAAGTCAAAGGTGATGGGGAAATAAACTCTACCAAACTCATTGGGCAGCTCTCTTTCAACCATATGTTAACAACTAGAGTGATCGCACATAAGGGATCTCAAGACCCTACAGAACCTTTTCCACACATTGCGTCCAACAAATGTTGATCTCGTAAATCATCTCTACCACATGAAGTCCTTTTAGGGAATGATTTAAGGCACTTGAAGACAATATCAACTTCAACCGCTATAGGAGTTTTAGAGAACAAAGAGGTCGACGTGGAGGGAGGTGATTTGCATGGGTGTTGAACCTTCAAAGCTTTCATAGTATGTGCATTATAATGGGCTACACTAGATGACCCTAAAACTTTTATAACTGCTGTGAAATAATCGCATGCAACCTTATGAAGGCATTGCTTGACATTAGAGCTCACATTTGCATCTTTCTCGTCAATATGAACTCCCTCATTACCCAACTTATCTTGCTCTGAGCTTCCCAACACACTATCAACTAACTTGGCAAGACCATCTGCATCCCTCTAAGTAGTTAAGAACTCCAAAATGTGATGTTTTTGCAAGGCCTTTCGATTACCAAACCTGGAATCCCGCATATACTGAGGTTTGAACACCTGTAAAGTGCAACGAGGAAGAAGAAACAATCGAACCTAAACACCTACAGATCCCGGATCAGCAACCACCTTGAGGAGTGCATCATTGAATGTCTAAGAGAAAGCAAGACGGCATTTAAGAGGTATGATCATTACAGTGAAGATAGGTGGTGTGAATACTCGCTCTAACAACCTTGCGTTTAGTATAATCCCCTAATTTGCATCACGTTTTTAAGAGTATATTGCATATGGTTTTACAATACCCATTATGTGACTTCCAACCTCCCATGTCCCAAGAGTAACTATTAGAGATAAATTTAACGGTTTGTTACTAGCTTGTTAGGGTTTGTTAGGTTTGTTATTAGCTTGTTAGGATTTGTTAGCGTTGATCCTATTTTCAAGCATTGAGAGATAAATCATCAGCCTATATATAAAGGTATCTCATGTGTCATAAAAAATAATATGAATATAACATACTTTTCAAGTTAGCTTTCTATTATGGCATCCGAGGATGGTTCTGATTAGAAAGAGATATTGGAGAAGAAAAATACCTCCAAACATGAAACAAAGAACACAATAAAGAACATGCAAGCCTATCATCTAAACAAATCCAATAATCTTGGAACTCCACTCGTGACAACATTGTTGAATGGATAAAATTACTACACACGAACAAGATCGATCAAGAAGGCTTTGCGTGCGAAGACGAAGCTGGGTTTCATTGATGGAAGCATCAAGAAACCATTAAGTCAATCTGAAGTGTACCATGACTAGGAGAAGGCGGATTCAATGGTGACAACTTGGTTGATCAATGCGACATAACCAAATCTAGACAGCAACATCTCACATGCTTCAAAGGCTTGAGATGTGTGAGTGGATCTTGAAGAACGCTTTACTCAGACCAATGCACCACAAATCCATCAGTTGTGGAGAAACTTATGTTTATTGAAGAAACAACAAGAAACAAGTGTAACAGATTACTACACTCAATTCAAAAGTCTTATTGATGAATTAAGTGAATTGCAAACCCTACCTGAGCGCACTTCCGGAGCTGCTAAAGTATTGACACAACGGGAAGAAGAACATCGACTCCATGTTTTTCTTGGAGGCATTGTTAGCGAAAAATACTCTCATTTCAAGGCAACCATACTTAATATTGATCTACTACCCTCTCTTAGGCATGTATTTAATCAAATTCAAAGAGAATAATCTCGTTTTGAAATAGATAAGGAAAGATATTCAAAGATGGAAAATACATCTGCGTTCTACTCAGGTGCGGATAGGAAAAAGGAAAGGAATATCACTCAAGATTAAAGTGTGATCATTATGGAGAAACTGGACATGTCAAGGAAAAATGCTTTGAGATTGTTGGATATCCAACAAGTTAGGAATCACGAAGAACTCAAAGGCCAGAACCTAACAAATCAAAAGGGCAACAAGTAGAAAATTTTGCTTAGGCCGTTGAGAGAAAAGAATATCCATAAGCAGCAAAATCAGGACACGTCCTGCATGGAGTTCGTGCCAAAAATCATTCAAATGCACATGAAAACATGACTAGTAAATTTGAATATTGATTCAATTGGATACTTGATAGTGGTGTTTCAATACAATCCCTACAGTGGCAAATAAGGGAATCACTCCATATGAGTTACTTTTTAAGAGAGTACTAAACTATGAGCACTTGAGAACTTTTGGTTACTTGTGCTACAAGAAAAATGACTCAAAGGGAATCAGTAAATTTGATCCCAGAGCTGAAAGATGTATTTTTATTGGCTATCCACAAGGATGAAAAGGATGGAAAGTTTACAACACAAAGACTCGTGATTGCTACTGAAGCTAGTGGGATTATACCTGAGTGAATCGCACACTCAAAGATACAACAGAGTTGCCAACAAACTTTATTTAATCCCAAAGGACAGGGAAAATATCGATAAAACCCAAGGGGAAGAGAAACGGGTAAGGGGTCGGTTATGTAAAAGGAAGGTTTTAGCACCTTACGCATCCGTCGTACTCGACGGGAACCATTTCGCTTGCTTCTAGACTTGGATGGGTTATCTAACTAAAGGCTTCTAACTAAAAGAAGAGGAAAGAGAGGAGAAAAAAGAAAAAGAGAGAAAGGAAGTGCTCGCGGAGGATTAGGGCCCTCGTGCTTAAGTACCCTCATAGTGCAATGTGGAAATCAGAACGTCGTAGTTCAAGGAACCAGGGAAAGAGAAGAGATGGTGGAAGTGTGCTCTCCAAGATCATCGTGATCTCGTGCCTACGTATCTTACATTCGAATGAATGAAGAATCAGAGCTTTAGTAGTTCGGGGAACCAAGATGGAAACGGAAAAGGAAAGTAGTGTCAAAACCAAGAGCAAAAGAAGGTAGAGGAAAACTCCGTCGGGGAGGCAAAAAGATTGGTATCAAAACCAAGAAAGACGCAAAGGAAAAGTAATAACTCTGCTGAATGGTGTCGAAACCAAGAAAAAAAAAGGAGCAAAAGGATAATAGAGACTCCACTAGGGAGAAGAAAGACAAAAAAAGTGCTGGGAACAAAAGGGTTAATGACCCTACTGGGGAACAAACAAAGAGATGGTGTCAAAACTAAGAGAAAAAATGATTTCGTATGTTAACTGACTGGCAGTGGTTAACCGAAGAGATTAAAAATTCTGTGGGGATAAGAATCTGGTGTTAAAAAACAGGTTGTGACGAACCAAAAGGAGAGAGTACTGAACCAAGAGAAGGTGTTTGACTCTGAAAGGATTTCAGTATATTAACTGATAAATTGTGGTTAAACGAGGAAAGCAAAAGAAGCATTGGTTTTAACAGTATGACTGTGATAAACTAGAAGAGCAGGTGTAGAACCAAGCGAAGGTTGTGACCCAAAGAATGGGTGTGGAACCAAGCAAAGGTTGTGACCCAAAGGGGAGAGCGGTACGGATTGACCAAACAGTGCTCGACCAACGAAAGGGTATTGAACCATAAGAGGTTACTAACCGCAGAGGATTCGGTGTTAACAGAGAAACTGTGATTAACCGAAAACAAATGAGTGATTAACCAAGAGAAGGTGATTAACTCGACAGAGGCTCAGTATATTAACAGACAGGCTATGGTTAACTGAGAAGGAGAGAAAATTGGTGTTTTAACTGACAAGCAGTGATTAACTAAACAAAGGCAGAAGAACCAAGAGAAGGTTGTGAACTCCGCAAAGGTTTTGGTGTTTAACAGAGAGACTGTGTGTAACCGAAGAAAAAGGAATTAAGTCTCTTCTGGGGAATCAATAAGCAACGATTGACCACAAGAAAAGGACATTGGGACAAGAGACAAGTGTTAACCCGAGAGACAATGATCTTTAACAAAGAGGATGATGATTGATCAAAAGAAGATTGAAAGTGGTAAGAGTGATCGAGGACCGACTCAACTGGGGAAAGAGATATGCTACCGCTTGAGGATAGAGGTGACTAAGCCAGGCACAGGGTCATTCGTCTCCTACTTGAAGTAGTCAGAACGAGAGTAGGAATTCTCCATTCTTATTCCTTCTCTAACACATAGGGTGTAGTGCAAAAAAAGAAACGGATAGCGTAACAGCTCCAAGTTGTACAATGCTCCAATATCACGCGCAAACTTTGACTCCGCGAGGAAGAGAGAGGAAGAAACTGAAAGCTCTAAAGGAAGCCTAAAGAGAAGCGCCAAAGGGAAGATCAAATAATCGAAACGAGGTCTCGATTAATTAATTAAAGGGAAGAACATGCTAACAATTTTCCAAATGAATGAAAAATTATTAAATCACAAAGGGTGCATTATAGATTAAACAAGATTAAGCTTATTCCTTGAAGAACAAACTTAATTCAAACATAGATGAAAGTGCAAAATAGTACCAAATGACATTTCATATTCATCACAAATCATGCTATTATGTGAACCAAATTGTGCAAGAATAATCAAGTTTATGCAATGCTAAGAATGTGCACAATCATAAAATCGAAAGACCGAGCATTGGAAAATTGTAATCATACTTCAAATTAAAGTGAAACAGCACCTAAAACATCCGTAAAAATCAATCATATCAATCCATGGAGTTTAGAAGAGGAAAAAATGCCAAACATGCTTGGAAAAACACAAAAAATGGCACTTTGTATAGTGGTAATCGATTACCACAAATAAGGTAATCGTTTACTTGCTTGAAAATGGAAGCGCTAGTGAAAATTTTGTGGAGTAATCGGTTACTCTCTTTTGAGTAACCGGTTACAATTGTTACAGTGGCAAAAACGGCTTTTCAAAAAGCACTTTCAGCACCTAAATCACTTGTCCAAATTACCACATGCTAAGGTATGAATTTGTGCACAAAAATCAAGCTTAATAATAGCAAAAGGCCAGCAATGGAATCAATTAACACATCAAGATCATGGATCAAGTAATGGCATAATCAATTCACACACAAAAAGCATCGAAACTACATCTCGAATAATACGAAAACGTTCAGAACAGTAAAATATGCAAAGATGAACCAACCTACAAGGCCGAGATGTGCCTTGGATGGTGTTGCAAATTAATCTTGATAATATAATCAAAGAAAACCAGAGGAATCTTTAATGTATCAGAATCGTATCGAAACCGAGCAAATTGCGACAAAATCTCCAAAACGCAAATTCGCACCATTGAATCTTGAAGCAAACACTTGAGATGAACCCCAAATCTAATAAAACTCCAAAAAATCAAGTAGAAATATAAGATGATGATGGTTAAGCTCAAGAAATAATCACTTCCAAGGTGAAAGTGATTACTCTACAATGGAGAAGATTGAGCTATAGTGAGGTTTTGGAAGAAAATGGAGATGAAAATGAAGAAGTTGCAAAAAAATTCAGAGAGAGTGTGAGAGAATTGAGAGTGAAGTGTGATTAAAAATGGTGAATAATGGTTCCTTTCTTTTTCTTTTTCAACAAAGTGAAGGTTTCTTTAAATAGAGTTTTGGTTTGGAGTGTGAGAGATTTGGAATTTGGTTTGGAACTAGCTTAGGGTGGTTTGACAATAGGTTTGGAGTTAGTTACATCTAACTTACTGAGTTAGAGGTTAACTCAGTTAGTTATTTGTTAACTCGGTGGGAGCATCCCAAGAAAAGCTTCAAATCCAAGGGTTCACATGTTAGGAAAATAAGGTGCATGGTGGTCTTAAGTGGAAATGATACATTATAGCAAATGCAAGTGAATTACTTGAAGAGTCTAGAATATTCCACATGCTGCTAGAACTATGTAGAATCCAAGAACAAAGAGTGTAGGTTGCTGTCCAAAAATGCAGCTGGAATTGCAAAACTTCACAGGGTAATCGATTACCCTGTTTTTGCCTAAAAACAGAGTAATCGGTTACTCTAGGTAAAAATGCCCAAATTGCTTAGGAAAAGGTACTGAAGTCCTGGTTTCGATTTTCCACCTCTTGTTTTGATGAATAACCATGGAAACCATTATTTTGTGCTTGTTTTGAGGATGTGATGACCTTGCAAGGATGTGATTAATCGAGCTTGAAAACCTGAATATTCCTGCAACAAAAATCACACTTAAAAAGTGCGAATGTTTATGCCAGTAATGCGAATGCACATGCTTATGCAAAAGGCAAAAGGGAGGTCAAATTTTGGGTTACGATAGTTGCCCCTATATAACCCACTTGGAACAGAATGTACGAATTGCGCCAGCTTTTCGATGATTCGAGGTAAATGGGAATTAAATAAAAGAGTAGCTCGAAAATTTGGCCGATGGCGATAAGAGAAAAGGTTTGGTAAAAGCGAAGGCTTTGAGAGTTTGCTAGGTGATCTGGCTGAATATCTGCTGGAGAGATGAATCAGGCCGAAAGAAAAGGAGTATGCTTGATGCGTATGCCATATATGTGCTATTCTATATGATGCTTGATATCATGCAATGCAAAGGTGCAGGTTAAGATATCGCGCGGTGGTTGGGCAGAGATCATAGCAAAACGAACTCGACATCCTCGACTGGGGAGAGAACCCACAGATGAAGACGACTCCTGCTGGAGGAAAAAGCCGCAAAAGGGTGACGACTCCGCTGGGGAAGAAATTGAGAAATCTCAAATTTCTAAACTATCACCATTGACATTGTTGGGGACAAAGGAATCAGGTCGATCTTCACGCCATGACTGACTCTGGCTGCGGAACGAACCTAGAAATCTCTGATTTCCAAGCTGTCACCAACATTGCTACTTGGACGTCCTTTCAACCTAACTGACTCTGCTGCAGGGAACTACCAAGGTCCGAAGGATCTTATCTGCTTAGGGGGGAAAGATAGGAAACCAAGTTATACCACTGCTGGTGAGTGACAGCTCTGGCATGCTGGGAATGACGCACAACCCTTGCTGAGGAAAAGAACAATCATGTCTCTTCTTGGGGCACATCATGACAACTTTACTGGGGACATTACGGATCTGCCAGGGAAATGGAAGATAAACAACCTATTCGAAGAACCATAATGGGGCTTGCTGGGGAAATGGTGGCCCTATTAGGGAGATGGCCGCATCTTCAGAGAACCATCACAGTGTTGGCGGGACATTTGGCTTTCCAATGGATATTACCGATTATCTTGTAGGAGTTACCAGTGAAATATGCAATGCATAATGCTTTCTCGATTGATTTAGCTTTTTATTATTCTCAACTCTTTATAGTATTATGTGATCACAAATAATCGTTTAATTTGCAAACAAAATACTGAAAAGAAAACAATCGAGAAATTAAGTGATAAATTTTTATTGAATATGAAAAATATGTACATAAGATGTGTACAAGGATGCAAAAATCCTTGATGATGAAGTTTGCAATAAAATTGAGAAACAAATGTAAATGGCAAAGGGAAATTATGTTTTGCATTGATTACAACATTGGCTACCATCCACTGTAAGTCTAGGTCCCAACGCCTTGCACCAGTTGATGATGACTTTATTGCTCTATGACCGTCTGATGTCCAGCTGTGATGAAGAAAGGCTCAAGTGTTCACAATCAAACTCCTTTATCCCTAATTTTTGCCTGGACATATTTTTATTTTTTTTCGTCCACCGGGATACCCATTTTTTGCCTAAGTCGCCCTTTTGGGTTTTTAACTTAGTGGGTTGTTATTGTTCTTTTTCATTGTCCCAAACTTTTGCATGGACATTTCTTTTTTTTGGTCCATCAGGACGCCCATTTTTTCCTAGATTGTCCTTGCAGATATCAACCTAGAGGGCTCTTTATCCATATTTTTTCAGGCATAATATTTTTTTACTGCATCGGAGTTCACGGGCGATGGCAACTCCGCCCCATCCATGGTGGTGAGGATCAGGGCTCCGCCTGAGAAGGCCTTCTTAACCATAAAGGGTCCTTCATAATTGGGAGTCCACTTGCCGGATGGATCTGAGTGAATAATTGAATACTTCTTGAGCACGAGTTCTCCTTCTTGGAACGTTCGAGGAAGAACTTTCTTGTCAAAAGCTCGTTTGAGGCGTCTTTAATACAATTGACCATGACAAACGACTATAAGGCACTTCTCTTCATTGAGATTCAGCTGGTCATATCTGGATTGGACCCATTCAGCTTCATCAAGATCTGCTTCCATGATGACTCTGAGTGAAGGAATCTTGACATCAACGGAGTTGCCCCAGTAGAAGTGCGAACTGAAATTCTGTTGCCATGTAATGCAAAGGGAAACATTTCATGCTAATCCTTGTAAGTCTTGACCATTTTCAGGATAATCTTCTTGATGTTTTAATTTGCTGCTTCGACGACGCCATTCATCTTGGGCCGATATAGTGAAGAGTTGTGGTGCTCGATCTTGAATTCTTGACACAATTCCTTCATCATCTTGTTGTTCAGGTTGCTGGCGTTGTCAGTGATAATTGTTGTGGTGAGAATCAAATATTAAGCTATTAATTAACTTGAATCACACATCTTTGAAATTCACCACCGAGCTTTGATTTATCCAAAGGAAAGGGTAAAGATCGAAGAAAACCCTAATTACGCTATGTGAAGACACGGCTAATAAATCTAAGGTTCGGGGGTTGGTTATACCTAGGGAAGGTGTTAGTATCCTAGATATCTGTAGTACTCTACAGGAACCTCTTGTTTGTATTTGTGTTATGTTATGTTTGCTTGCTAAGGGTAAGAGAAAAACCTATGGTAAAGACCAAGGTGCTAATGGTAAAGACCTAATGGTAAAGACCTAGGGGTATATACACTAAGTATACTCTCCAAGACGTCGCATCTCGTGTCTACGTATCCTAATAAGGATGGAATCAGAGCATTCGTAGTTCACCTCAACGAGGGTGAGGAACCATTGACTATGGTCAAAGTTCCAAGGGGAATGAGTATGATACTCATATAGAGTTAAAGAACTCTCTAAGTCTAAGTTGAAATACTAGTCTAAGGAGATTGACTTTGGGAAAAGTCAAAGGGGAAGTGAATACTCATTATGATGAGGCTCATATAGAGTTTAAGAACTCTATCCCAATTTCTAAGTTAAAAGGATGAATGGCTCTAATAAGGGCAAAGGGAAATGGAACATCATTATGATGATGCTCACATAGAGTTGAAGAACTCTAGGTTAACCCTAAGTTGTAAGGTAAGTGGCTCTAAAGAGGCCAAAAAAGGAAATGAGCAACTATGATGATAATGCTCACAAGAGGGGTAAGGATCCTAACCTAAGCTAGGTCAAGGAGGAGTGGCTCTAATGAGGCCAAGGGATTGATCCTAAAAAGGTCAAGGGAAAGGTAATGAGCTATCTATGACATTAAAGTCAATAGAGAGACTTTCCTTTGGAAGGAGGGAAACAAATAGGGTTAAGGAGGAAAGCTAACAAGCTAACCTCAATTAAGGGGAACTTAATAAAGTTAAAGATAACAAGGATATCCATACATGAATTTAATGATGTAGATAAACATATCACATAGATAAAGATGGAGAATATGATGACATTCAAAGCAAGTATCAAGAGAATATACAAGTGTCAAGCTAATATGTTCAAGAACTATATTACTTTGGGCAAGGTAAAGACCTAAAGGGAACATGGTATGAGTCTTAACTAAATAGGTGATGACCTAATATAATATCTGTATAAAGGGGAAGTATCACTTTGTTTGAAGTCCACTTTTAAGAGATGGAAAGGTTAAGTGTTTTAGGCACATGGTGTGTCCTAAGTTAATGGTTTGTATTCACATGGATATATTATAAACAAGGGAAAGAGTCTTAATTGTAGGTGAAGAACTAACTAAGACATTAAGGGGATGACAAAAGCTCATAAGTTAAAACATATAAACATATACACTTAAAAGTGTACCTAACTCAAACAAGATAAAGGTGCAAGTTCAAGTCAAGATTCAAGGGTCTAAGCATGTTAAGGCAAGTTGTAAAAAGTCTCAAAAATGCAAAGGAAGCTAAGTGGTATACTTATGGAAGTAACAAATTCTCCTAAGTAAACCCTAAAAAAATCTTACACTTTACATATGTACAAAAAGCCTTAAAATAAATTATTTTTGGGAAAATTTTAATGTCAAAATAAAATGTGCAAAAAGAGTGAAAAGATGAAAAAAGAATGGGTTAAAAAACCCTAAAAATGAAAGAGTTATGGTTTTTGAAAGTTTGTGAAAGTAAATGAAAAATTAAGTGATAAAAAGGAAGGGAAAGGTCCAAGTAGGAGTTGAACCCACGCACTTGATGTTACAGCTTAAAAGGGTTACCAACCCAACCAATTCGCGCGCTGTGACAAGTCATGGACCCAAGGCAATATATTTGAACTCAAACTAAGTCAGAAAATAAAACAAAAGACTGGGGCGAGGGGGATTCGAACCCCAGTCTTTGGCATGACAAACACACTTATACCCTCCTCCTGGATCAGCGGTGCTACGCTCTCATCTAGTATCTATATGGCAATGAAAATACATAAATCATACATGCTATGAAACGGACACCTCAGTGTAGCGAGCGATTTTGGACGCGGTTCTTAAGCACTGTCGCTCTCTGCGGTTGAGCTTAAAACTACAGGTCGATTCATTTTTTATCCTATTGTGAGCTGATGAAGGAAGGGAAATAGATGTCTCCAATTAACCCTGCTTTGCATACTGAGTTTAAACAGCGGTCTGTTAGGTTACGGATGCGATCAATGTGGAGGGGCCTTTGTACTGGTTATTTGTATTTTCGCCAATACGGTTTCTTTCTTTTTATCTTGTCAGAATGTTTCTGGCGGGGAACAAGGATTAGGATGTTAGGACGGATGTTTTTGAATTACTGCTTTTGATTGATGGAGATATGGGATTTGGTTTTTTGTTGATTGTGCTCGCTAAGATTTTTTCTTTCAATCTTATGCCTACGTATTCCCGTTTACCGAAACAGGGAAATCAGAGCGTTCGTAGTTCCTCCTATTCTATGGGAGGAAATGGATGTTTTTGGTGTCTTGTTCAAAGCCCAAGACGTGAAGCAAAAGGCGATTTGTATCTTGTTCAAAGCCCAAGATGTGAAGCTGAAAGTGTTGTCCTTAGAGAGGATTTGTCATCTCTAAAGAGAGAGTTGTATGTCACAACTGTTTATAAAGGAGAATTACTTTAACCGGGATATGCAGATCCTAGCAATGCCATAATTTCCTTTATAGGGGGTTTTAACCTGAAGGGGAAGACTTTAACTCAATGTAGAGCAATGCTATCTTTCCTTAGGAATTTCTCATGCTAAAAGAGGGATAGTGGCATGGATGTAGATGATCCAGAGGCTTGCCGCTTACAGCGATTAGATGAAGGGAGTTGTTTGATGTTTGTTTACTGTGAACGAGGCACATTTTTGATGCTAAAAGGTTAATTGGATTAACCAGTGATTTTCTTATACAAAGCCTAAGAGGAGGCTGATATGTGTCTCGTACAAAGCCCGAGAGAGAGGCTAAAAGGTTTTGACTCGACGATGGACTCTTTTGGTATCTCGTATAAAGCCCGAGATGGAGGCGATTTGACTCAACAAGAGAGCTTTTGTATCTCGTACAAAGCCCGAGATGGAGGCTGTTGTTTATTTGGCTCAATAAGAACCTTTTTGTATCTCGTATAAAGCCCGAGATGGAGGCTAAAAATGTTTGACTCAACAAGAGAGTCTTTGTATCTCGTACGAAGCCCGAGATGGAGGCGAAAGGGGTGATTGACTCAACGAGGGAGTCTCTTATGTGTCTCGTACAAAGCCCGAGAGAGAGGCTAAACGTTACTGGAGAAGGATCATTATACAAAGCCTAAGTGGAGGCTATGGTGACTGTTTCAGTTAAGTGACAGGTCCAGTATACTGATTTTGAAAGAGAAAATCAGTTCTTATATGAGCAACACTGTACTCAGGGATTTGATTTGAGGATCAGGGATATTTCCTTCCCTTTGAGGAAACGGGAAATCCGAAGGGTATTGAGACTGTCCGAGTCTGTGGGTTTCCTTCCTATTTAACGAAGGGGTCGCTTGAGAATGTCTTTGAGACTCAAGGAAGTTAGACTTCCGTGTCTAGAGTTTTATCTTTTGTACTATGCTTTGAGAAACACTAGTAGACTCTACGAAAGGACTGTTCTATGCAGATGATTAAGTTCTATTCCTATACCTCTAGGAGGTCGTCGGGACAATTTGTACGAAGCCCAAGAGGAGGCTGGAAACTTTTAAGAAGCCGACGGGTTCTTGTACTAAGCCCAAGAGGAGGCTATCATTCCCGGAGGAAGAGATCATTATACAAAGCCTAAGAGGAGGCTGTGAATACTTCTAAGAAGCCGTAGGGTCCTTGTACGAAGCCCAAGAGGAGGCGGGGTTGCTTTTAGGAAGCATGTGGGTCCTTGTACGATGCCCAAGAGGAGGCCGATGCTTTTAAGAAGCCCGTGGGTCCCCAAACCCCGAGAAATTCAAGGCAATGCTATTCACCGAGAATAGATCAAAGTCAGGAAAATTCGAGAATTTGGAAGAAACTCAAAGATGCCATTCACGGAGAATACATTCATCTATGGGAGTAGAGTTTCTTGATAATTCCTAATGAGGACAGCCTGAGAGAAGACTGTATCTGGTGATCCTATTGGGGATCTAGTTGTCTATTTCTACGAATAAACGAAACGGCGTCACCTAGTTCTAGACGTATTTGCCGGGGAAACTCGAAATATCTATACTATTATTACACAGTTGATATTAGTTTATGAAAGAAGACTTACAGTGAAACAGCCCCACAATACAGTTATATGTATATGAAAGCAGTAAATGAAAGCAATAACCACTTACTCGGTTGTAGAGCTTCCATGCTGTTTGGTTAGTTGTTCAACAAAGAAATATTGAAAACTACAGTATATTCAAAATCAAAGGAGAAAGTGCTTTGACAAAGAAAGATTTGGGGCTTACAGCTCAAGGAGAGGCCCAGGGTTTTATCAGTGAGCGCACTGTTTGAATTTGTACAGAGGGACTTATACAAGTGACTGAGGCCCAAAATGTTTTCTGTACAAAGGGATGGGTCTTACACTCTCTCAAGAGGCCCAAAAAGTTTTAAAGAAAAAGAATGGGGCTTATAACACGAGGGTAGGCCCAGTTGACTTTTCGTTTAAAAAGTGGCGATTGCGCCGAGGTTTTCTTTTAACGCAGAGGGACTTATACAATAAGTGAGGCCCAAAAAGATTTTGGTTAAAAGGGGATTGGGTCTTACACTCTAATAGAGGCCCAAAGTGCTTTTGAATGGGTCTTATAGCTCAAGGAGAGGCCCAATTGATTCTTTGAATAGGCGACGATCGCGCCGTTTGTTTTTTACGGTATCGGGACTTATACAATACACTGAGGCCCAAAATGTTTTGGTCAAGAAAGGATTGGGTCTTATACTCTATTAGAGGCCCAAAAAGTTTTGAAAATGATTTATGAGGGTTGAATTAATCCAAAAACCCTAATTTGTTTTCAAAATGTGTTTTAATTGAATAAAAATTCAATTAAAATGATCAAAATTGTTTAACTTGTGAAAAACAAATTGTGATTTTGGATTAATGCTTCAAAAATTAAGTATTGACCTACAAAATAATTAAAAAGCATTAAAAGTTGCAAAATCAATGTAGAAAAAATATTTAAAATGTCAAAAACAATTAAAATATTAATTCTTTGCAAAAATATCAATTATATGAAATAAATAATATTTTTGGGATTTTTTTGATAAAATAAAATATTTTAACATTTTTGTGAATTATTAAAAAAAGAATCAACTCAAAATCATTAAAACTCAGAGAGAAATTAATTTTTGAATCAATTAAATAAAATCACAAAATTCAAATATTTGAATTATTAAAAAATGGCTGATTTGCATTTTCTCCTCAATCTCACTGAATACTTGATTATATCATGCAATCCACATATCATTATGCTCGTCTCAACCTCACGATCATGTCTATAACACTTAATTTCATTTAAATTAAACATATAACAAGAAATCATGAAAAATCCTCAAGAACCCTAATTTTTGCATGAAGGCTAGGATTTTTGATACACGATTCAAACAATGCAATTAATTGAGGGAAAACATTCCATGCATGATTATGAACATATGGCCAAATTATTGTGCGAGGAAATATGCATAGATTGAGAGATGACCAAGTATATGCTTACCTCTAAGTCGTGCAGCAAGTGCAATGTGATTTTTGATTTGGAGGTGTTACAGATGAGTGGTGATGATCTGAACAGCTTCCCTACACCCTATGGAGTGTGTTTGAATGGTTGGACTTGATTGAAATTGGCTGGATCAATTTGTGGTACCTCAGCTGCAACTTGATTGAAAATTTGAGCAACCAGCTGGTGATTTTGTGAAATTGGTGTTTCAGAAGTGATCTAAGTGTTTGATCAGCTCATATGTGATGTATGTGAGGTGTGTGAGTGATTGGTTTGATTGGAATTGCTCTCAAACTCAAAACCCGGTAGTGACTTGCCTTAGAAGGCAAAATTGGAGTGAAAGAAGAGATTTTGAGGAAAGCATCTGTTTGATGGCTTTGGTGTACTCAAACTGATCACAATTGAGCTCTATTTATAGTAGAGCAAGTTTGTTTTGCAAGGAATAGTGAATGGCAGCTGGTAAGTAGGTTTGGCCAATGTTGGCAAATGAAAATCCAAGTCTCCTCTAGCCATTGACTAGAGGTTAGGGCACAGAGCTTTGGTTCCCTTGGTCTTGGATAAGTCTTGACTGATTTCAGATGAGAATGTCTCAGTCCATGCCACCTTGATGCTTCCATTGAATGCTTCAATCCAAATTTGGAGGCTTGTCCCTATTTTGGCCATTCTAGGTTCAACATGCTATTTCTTGTTCCATGGACTTTGGAGGCTTGGCTCAGTGATTGTCCCCTTTAGATTCAATCCTCTGAGGTGTCAAAGTGGATAGGAGTGTTTGGATTTGCACAATTTTGGTAAATCGAGCAAAATTGCAAATTCTGCCTTGCCTTGACAGAATTCAACAAGGCCATTTGACAATGTCATAACTCATAGCCCAAATGGAATTTGGCAATGTTCTTGGCCATTTTGGAAAGCCCTTACATGATACAACAACTGTTTGAACAAGTTTGGTTTTGATCTCTTTTGATTCCAAGTGAAAAATCCCTCTACATTTGGCAAAAAGTGAAGCAAAATCTGACTTAGTGAAATTTTCACTAAGTGTTGGAACAAAGTGTGATTTCTTGATTTTGATCACTCCATAACTCAAAATCCTTAATGAATTGGACTTAGGTCTAGTTGAAGTTTTTGTAGAGGGTAATGAGGGCTACAAATCCATCTTTAGATGAGAAAAAATGGCCATGTGGTTTAGGAGTTATGATCCTCCAAAGTTAGTGTATTAGTGGTACTTTTTCCATAACTTAGAAAAATTTCTAAGTTTTATGGTTACCCCTTTTACAAGTTATCCAACATTCTTTGATTTTTCTTGATGAATGATGATTCAAATCATACATTAACATCATTTTAGGGTTAAAAATCCATTTTGGTGAAAAATCTCAAAAAGTCAAAGTTGACTTTTGTGCACAGTCGACTTTTTATCAGATGAATTCCAAACTGTGCAATTCTTCATGAAATCATGTCCTTGACCTAAATCAAACTTGATGGACATGTTCCAAGGGTGTCATAGGGTATATTGGGGCATGTCCTAGGGTTTGGGAGCATGTCCTGGTCAAAAGTCAAAGTTATAGTTGACTTTCCTCGCGAAACCCTAATTGTGGTGCAGATGAAAATGAGACTTGTTGCTCAAGCTTCTTGGATTAATCCATTGTTCCAAATGGATCAATATAGTTCATTAGAGACCCTCAAATCATGCCTTGATGTCTTGGCTCTTGATTTGTCCCAAAAGTCAACTTAGGGGTGAATTAGGTCAAGAAACCCTAATTCCTAATTTTTGATGTATGCATCCCCTGAGGTCAAATTGACTTGATGCTTGGGTCCATGAGGTTCCATGGAGTACATTAGGTTGTGTTTTGGATCTTTGGCTTATGCTCAGATGAAACTTCCCATCTAGAGGCCCTGGTCGACCAAAACCCTAATTTGGTGATACTGGAGATCTTGAGACTTGATCCACCTAGAAGGGAGCAACCTTGTCCTTAATCCTTGAAGTGGGAGTAATTTTTGATCCATTGTAGATGTTTGAGAGGTTATACAAGTTGAAGATCATGTCATTCCTTGATTGATCCTTTGTCTAAGGCTCTGAGAGGGCTTAAAAGCCTAATTTTGATTGTAGTGAATGCTCAACAACCCTTGAGGCATTTGGTGAGGCATGATGGTTCATCCATATTGTGATGATGATTTGCACAATGATGGGAAACATTAGTGGTCAAAATTTGGGGTATGACACTCAGCGCCACCTCATGCCTACTCAGCGCCATGTCACTTTCTCTTCCTCTCTTTTCTTTCTTTCTTTCTCTTCTCACTCGTGCCCTAACTCAAGCTTCTTCCCCAGATTTTACATCAACATAACTTATCCATCTCTCAACCATTTTTTAATTTATAAAAACCAAAATTAAAGTACTTTCTGCAAGGAATCTAAATGTCACGTTGTCTTGCCCTAAAACTAATTGTGTACTTCACAAAACTCTTCATAACAGTGCAACATAACAAGATAGAACTCATTCAAAACAACACATATTCAAAACAAGTAATGCAAGCAATGCTTCAAACACATTAAACACAGTGAGGACTACATATTTGCTTCAATCATGGAACAAGAACATGCATGGAATCTTGGTTCAAAGTTTCAAAGTGCTTACCTCTTGGAGCAGGTCCAAGGCCTCCTCAAATGATGTTGCAGATGTGAAATAAGATCCTCTTTGGCTTTGTTGATCCTAGGAATGATGACTGGAATGTTTGAAAAGGTTGGAAATTGCTTCAAACTTCAAACCCGTGTCCTCTTACAAATGGAAACTTGAAAATGGTGGATGTTGTGTAGGGTGTTACAGAACTTGTTTGAGGTTTTAAACAAGCTCTATGGGGTGTTTAGAGAAGGATTGTGGATTTTATTTGTGAGTTGCATGAGTGGAATGATTCTGGGCAATGGTTTTGAAAGTTTGAGGAGTTTTTGCAAGAGTGATGGATAGAGAGAATGCAAGGGTTTTCTGAGTGATTGCTTATGTGTTTTGAGGCCTAATAGAGTCCACTATTTATAGGTAAAGGCTGAGGATTGGAGCTAACCAAATGGACAAGTTTTCAAACTTTTGGCTCGGTTCAAATGTAACTTGGTAGTTTCCATGATTTTGTCATTTCCAAGTTATCAACCATGCTCCTCTAGGGTGGTTGGAGAGGCTCAGAACTTTTGCTTCTCAGTACAACATCTCTTGAGTGTAGAAGAAACAATTGCACAGCTCAAGACAAGTTGACTTGTTAAAAAGTGTCTTTATGTAAATGGCAATGTTCACTTTGTGCCAAAAATAGCATAATCCTTGAAACAAAGCTTAAACCACTTGGATAATAAGCCAACAACAAATGTACTTGCTGGTTTAAGTGAGATTTGCAAGTAACATGGTCTGCCACATGAGATTATGATGGTTTGAAATGGTTTTCCAACTTGAAACACATCATGTTCATGACTTAAAAATCAAGTTTGTGACCCCAACTTCATGGATTCGAAACTCTCCGCTCACACCTTAGATTGGGAAGTTCAAGTACTTTTTGGAAAGCCCCAAGTATGCTCTACAATGTTCATGTTCACTCCAAGTCTTGAATCCAAAGGGATCATGATGAAAAATGTGGTTGAAGTTGGCTGCAAATTAGGGCAAAAAGGTGAAATTTCACTAAGTCCTAAACTTGACTTAAGCTTCCAAGCCTTATAACTTAAAAATTGAGCCTCTTTTGAGGAATGACCCTCTAATACATTTTGAAGTTCATGATGAAGGCTTCAAATTGAGCTTTGGATCACAAAAAATGGATGTGTGGTCTAAAAGTTATGACTCTTCAAAGTTCACACAAGGACTAGGTTCTTCCCACACTTAGAAAAATTCAACCATCCAACTTTGCCCTTTTTGCAAGAAACCTCTTAAATCTTGATTTCTCATGATCTAATTCAAATATCAAACATGTCTTGATGGAATATGAATTGAATACTTCATCTTGGACCCAAAATACCAAAAGTCAAAGGTTTGACTTTTTCAGACAAAACCCTAATTTCTCCATCAATTCAACTGTGTGATCCTCGATGATCTAACTTCCTCAAACTTCCCAAACACCATATATGGCTTCCAAGGATGTATATGAACATATGAAATCATGTCCCAAGACTTGGGATCATGCCTTGATCAAAAGTTAAAGGCATGGTTGACTTTTCCTGATAAAACCCTAATTTGGGGCCAGATGAACTTGAGGCTCATTGCACTTGATGAATAAGGCCTATTGGATGTATGTAAGCTTAATTGTTTGATGAACCAATCAAGACATTAACTGATCACACCAAGATTCCCTTGTAATCCTCCAGGTCAAAACCCTAATTTCCACAACTCCTGATTTTATGGTTTCTTCTTGACTTCTCTTGATCCAATCACATGGGACCATGGAATATGATTTAAAAACCTCATGATTAGCCCTCAAGACCAAATAGTTGAACTTTTGGAGTCTTAGTTGACTTTCTTGACCAGGTGAATTCAAACACCTTTCTTGACCACCTAGTGAGTACTTGGGATGGATGTATTGAGCCAAGAAGTGTCTTAGGAAACCTTGAAAAGTATGAGAGATTGGCTTGTGGATCTTGCCCTCTCCTTGTGCAAAACCCTAACTTTTAAATAGAAGAACAAACTAGCAAAATATGATGGTTAGTTGATAATGCATAAATGATTGATCCCTAATGCAAATGCAAGATGTCATGACATCTAAGGGGTAAAATTTGGGGTATGACAATAATGCTGCTAGGAATGCCATAGTGACACATTATCTCCTTCATGATAAATATGGAAACCACTTGTCGTGTAACATTTGCGTAAGAAGCAGCTTCAACTCACTTGGTGAAGTAGTCGATAGCAACCAAGATGAAACGATGACCGTTGGAAGCCTTCGGTTCGATCATCCCAATCATATCGATATCCCACATAGATAATGGCCAAGGCGACGTTAAAACATTCAGGGGAGTAGGAGGCACATGGATCTTGTCACCATAAATTCGGCACTTGTGATATATTTTGGCAAAGTTGTAACAATCTACCTCTATTATTGTCCAATAATACCCAGCTCAAAGGATCTTCTTGGCCATGGCAGGACCTTTAGCATGTACACCCTCGCAGCCCTTATGTATGGACCTTATGATCATGTCTGCTTCGTGTCTATCCACGCATCTGAGCAACACGGAATCATAATTCCTCTTGTATAGTACACCACCACTTAAGAAGAACTTGGCGCAGAGCCGTCTAAGAGCTTTCTTGTCAGTGATAGTGATACCCTCAGGATTTTCCTGTTTTTCCAGATATCTATTGATGTCGTAGAACCATGGCTTGCCATCATATTCGTCCTCGATTGCTAAACAATGTGCTGGTTCGTTCAAATGATCAATGCAGATAGAATGAGCTTCATTCCTCCACTTGACTTTGAACATGGATGCCATGGTGGAAAGAGCATCGACTAGTTGATTTTCCTCTCTGGGAATATAATGAAAAGAGATTTCATCAAATTAAGGAATTAATTTTGCGATGTGCTTTTGGTACGGAACCAGCTTGGAATCCCGAGTTACAAAGTTCCCTCTGACTTGGAAGATGGCCAAAGCTGAATCTCCATAGACCTCAAGAATCTTGATTCTCATGTCAATTGTCACTTCAATACTGTAGATACATGCTTCGTACTTAGCCATATTGTTGGTGCATACAAATTATAATTTGGCAGTGAAGGGAATATGAAAACCCGTTGGAGAGATGAGGATTGCACCAATTCCCCGACCTTTAGCATTGGAGGCACCATCGAACACGAGCGTCCATCGCGCCCCTGGTTCGGGTCCTATGTCAGGGTCTAGAGTCTCATAATCTCTGATAAACAAGGCATCCTCATCGGGAAAGTCAAACTTTATTTGTTGATAACCCTCCACAGGTTGAAGAGCAAGGTAGTTAGACAAGACACTCCCTTTTATTGCTTTCTGGGTAACATGTTGGATATCATACTCAATTAACAGCATCTGCCACCGAGCAATCCTTCCAGAGACATCAGGCTTTTCGAAGATGTACTTTATTGGATCCATTTTGGATATCAATAAAGTAGTGTGGCAAATCATGTATTTTCTTAGGCGTCGACCAGCCCAGACCAGAGCACAACAAGTTTTCTCTAAAAGTGAGTATCTGGTCTCACAATCAGTGAACTTCTTGCTCAGATAGTAAATTGCATGTTCTTTTCTGCCAGTGTCGTCATGTTGACCCAACACACACCCCATCGATTCATCGAGAACGGTGAGATACATGATTAATGACCTACCAGGAACCAACGGTACTAAGATCGGTGGTTCTTGCAAGTATTGCTTTATTTTGTCAAAAGCTTATTGATAATCATTGTTCTATTCAACCGATTGATTTTTTCTTAGTAATTTGAATATCGGTTCATAGGTAGCCGTCAAGTGCGAAATGAATCTTGAGATATAATTAAGTCTGCCCAGAAAGCCACGGACTTCCTTTTCTGTTTTGGGAGGCGGCATGTTCTGAATTGCTCGAACCTTTCCAGGATCAACTTCAATACCCTTCAGACTCACAATAAAGCCCAACAGTTTACCAGATCGAACTCCGAAGATGTATTTCACAGGATTCAACCGCAGTCTAAACTTCCGGAGTCTATCAAACAACTTCTTCAGATGAACCAAGTGATCATCTTCAGTTTTGGATTTGGCAATCATATCGTCCACGTAAACCTCAATCTCTTTATGGATCATATCGTGAAAGAAGGTTGTCATGGCACGTTGGTATGTAGCCCCTGCATTCTTCAAACTGAATGGCATGACTTTGTAGCAATATGTCCCCCATGGCGTGATGAAAGTAGTCTTCTCCATATCAGTTGGCGACATCCTGATCTGATTATATCCTAAGAAACCATCCATAAACGAAAAGACAGAGAACTGCACTATGTTATCTACCAAGACATCAATGTGAGGCAAGGGAAAATTATCTTTCGGGCTTGCCTTATTGAGATCTCTATAATCCACACACATTCTGACCTTCCCGTCTTTCTTTGGAACCGAGACGATGTTAGCAATCCATTCAGGATATTTGGAAGTGGCCAGGAACCCAGCATCAAGCTATTTCTTCACCTCTTCTCTAATTTTGAGTGCCATGTCGGGTCTTGTCTTCTTGAGTTTCTGCTTGACAGGAGGACATTCGGGCTTGAGTGGCAAGCGATGTTCAGCGATGTTGGTATCCAACCCAGAAATATCTTGATAAGACCAGGCAAAAATATCGACATACTCTTTCAATAGCTTGACCAACTCGGAGTGTACATGCTCTGCGAGGGATATGTCAACCTTGACCTCTCTTCTAACCTCGTCAGTACCTAGATTGACAACTTCCACTGGCTTTTTGTGTGGCTGAATCTCTTTCTGCTCGTGCTCAAGGAGCCTTGGTAGTTCAGCCGGTAATTCACAATCTTCCTCACCATCTTCTTCGGCTTGGTTAATTGGAATCCTAGAATTACAATGGATGTTTTCCATGTTGTTATCAATGCATTTATTAGTTCTGCATGTTTATGAATATGTTTAGAATGTGCTATTTTGAAAAGGTAAAATAAAAGAAACTTTTGCCATTTGTTTGTGAAAAAGTAAAATAAAGAAAGAAAATAGAGTATGATTTTGAATGCAAAAAACTTTTATTTATTGATCACATAATATTGCAAAAGCGTGAGGCCCTTTACAAGCTATCCACTCGTCTCGGGCGAGGACGAGGGAATGAGAAATCAAAATGCATTACATGTTTGTTGGAAAACCCACAGGAATCACGGTAGATGTCCAATTATTGAGCACGAAACCCGGCGGACACTTGCGCACAAAGCTGAAATCGGGTTACTAGGACCAGCATCATCAATGGCTGCCACGATGTCACCCTTCTGAAAACCCGCACTGCTGAACTTGATCAAGTTGCATTGCTTCTGACCATGTGAATTAGACTGTCGACCAGGACAGTGACCAAATCCAAATCGATTATGCTTTTCAACCACATCAATCACATGCCCTTAGCCCGGCAAGGTACCTTTCTCGACGGTCTCTTTAGCACTCTTGGTGGAGGACAAAGTCATTTGAGGTGTTCTACTTTGATTAGTTGATGCAGATCTGACATCTTCAAACTCAAGACACTGCAACGGCACCTCAGCCATGCCTTCATCGGTCTCGACGTATCAGAAAAATGATAACTCACTTATAATCAAATCCTCTTCACCGTAAACAATGACTAGCTGATCATCGAACATGAATTTCAATTTCTGATGTAAAGTCGACGTGACTGCCCATGCAGCTTGAATCCATAGGCGACCCAATAAGCAACTATAGGCGGGATTGATATCCATCACTTGGAAAGTAATGGTAAACATATGCGGTCCAACCTTAATGGGTAAATCCACTTCTCCAATAATTTTCCTTCGAGAACCATCAAAGGCTCTGACGATTAAAGCGCTTGGCCTCATCTCGCTCCCTTCAACCAGTAATTGACTCAATGTGCCCTTAGGCATCACATTGAAAAAAGAACCGGTATCCACTAGGACACGAGATAACAGGACGTCTGTGTAGGTTACACATATATGCAGTGCTCTGTTGTGGGCAGCTCCTTCGGGAGATAATTCAGATTCATTAAAGCCCAAGTATCTGCTTGCTGTTATGTTAGCCACTACATCATCAAACTCGACAACGGATATATCATGCATTACGTGGGAAGCTTTCAAGACCTTCAACAAAGTTGATATGTGTGCGGGCGAACTCATGAGTAAGGACAAAATTGAGATCCTTGAGGGCGTCTGCCCCAACTGATCCACAATTTTGAAGTCACTTTTCTTGATCAGCTTAAGGAACTCTTGATCATCAAGCATCTCCTTGCTTTTCGTGGCATCCTCAGATGGAATAGTTGGCACTGATACGGCAATAGATGCCCCTTGTTGAACAATAAGGGTTGTAGATGTGTCTTTGAGAGGAACAACAGTGGGAACCTGAACAGGCTTTGTAGTGACCTTTGGAGCGAACACTCACCCACTACGAGTCATACCCCCAGCGGTGGTAACATTCACAATCTCAGATTCTGCAACCCTTATCTCTTGACCTCCAGAGAACACCGTTGATCCATACCTCCAAGGTACCTCCTTAGAATTCTGATACAGAAATGGCTTTGGCAGGCAAACAACGATAGGCTGTATCTTCTTCTTAGGAGATTCAACATGAACCTTCCTATAGATGATGGTGAATGGCTCGATAGTAGCAACTTCTTCAACAAACTTAGATCTGGAAAATTGACCTTCACCTCGGTCCATCAAATTTTGGACACAACCCTTCAGCCATCGACACTGGTTGGGATTATCGTCGCAAATCTGTTAGTTACCATGCAGCCCTTTCAACAACCCATGTTCGTTCAATTTCTTGATAACCACGGCCATCGAGGTTTTGACCTCGTCAACATCCATGATCAATTCAGCCCTTGGACTATCCTCAATCATGTTCACTGCAGGTCCACCGTGATTGGGCAATGGATTATGCTGAATGTTAGGACCTTTCTCAGCAAAAGTCAAGATTTTCCGATCAATGAGTTCCTGAATCTTGGTTTTGAAAACAATACAGTCTTCTGTCACATGTCCTATGTATCTAGAGTGATAAGCACAAGACGCATTTGGATTATATTTTGGGTTGAACGGAGGAATTGCAGGTGCGATCTCCTTGGGAACAATTGGCACCGGAATTCTGTCGAAGTTTGGACGCTTGCGATTTCCTTGATTGTTGTTGTTTTGACGGTTTTGATTCTGCTGATTTTTGTTGTTTTGCTGAGTCTGTTATTGACGTTGCAATTGTTGCTGATTCTGTGCATTCTGAACTGGTTGTTGCGGGTGATACTGGTAGGGAGGTTGTTGATATTGTGCAGCAGCAATGTACCGATATGGATAGTAAGGCATGGGAACCATGGGTGCCTGATACTGAGGAGAAACTTGAGTTGTCACAGCGTTGGCTTCAGCTTCCTTCTTCTTTAACTGACTGTTCTGAGATTTTCTATTGGCCGGTTGCTGGGAAGCAGCTCCAGGGATCTTTCCAGTTTTTAACCCATTCTCGATTCGTTCACCAATAGTTACGATATCAGCAAAGTTTGATGAAGAACTACCCACCATTTTCTCATAATAGGATCCTTGCAGTGTACCCATAAAGATGTCAACCAATTCGTTATCAGAGAGAGTCGGTCGTACACGAGATGCTATCTCGCGCCATCTTTACGCATATTCTTTAAATGTTTCAGCTGAGCGTTGAGACTGGTTTTGCAACTGCAATCTAGTAGGCGCCAGATCAAGATTATATTTGTATTGTCTCAAGAATTCCTCAGACAAATCTCTCCAAGTACGTATTTTGCTGTATTCTAAGCCCATGTACCAATCCAACGAAGCACCAGACAAACTGTCTTGAAAACAATGAACCGGCAATTCATCATTATCAATATAGGATGCCATCTTCCTGCAGTACATAGTGATGTGACTACGTGAGCAACTCAAACCTTTATACTTTGGAAGCTCAGGTATCTTGAATTTCTACGGCAATACAACATTTGGAACCAAACACAGGTCCTTGGCCTCCATGCCAAAAGCAGAAAACCCTTCAATAGCTCTGATAAGGTCTTTCAACAGCTTGTAATCAGCAGGTCTACCCTGATTAGCAGGCCTGATAAGGATTTGAGGATTTGGCAGCTGAGATGCGGCCGGAGCGTGCACTTGCGGAGTAGTGAACTAAGAAGGATATACCAATCCCTGATTAACCATCTGACCAGCATTCTGACCCATCTGAATGCCAAACGGATAATTCTGAGGAGGTACCACGGCAGATGGAGATGCCCCAGGGTAAAGCATTCCAGAATGAGCATTCTGAACATCAGTTTGAGCAGCTTGGGATGAAACCGAAACGTGAATATGAGGACCCTATACACATGCTCTTCGTCATCAGGAGTTTCAATGTCAATCAACACAGGAATCTGACGAGTCTAACCCTGAAGAATCTCATGATCATCATTCACCACCGGAGGTGGAACAAGAGTAGACGTACCCCACAGATATGCAACAGCGCTTCCATTAGGCATGGGCACGACAAAAGGCTGATATGGTACGAAGGCACCATTATTTGCAATCTGAGGACTGAAGTTCGGAGGCATGCCCCAAGGAAAAGCAGCAGGCATTTTGTTCATCCCGGTTTGAGAATTTTATGGATGTTTAGCAGACTGAATCACAAGCTCAGCCGACACTTCAACAATAGCAGGAGAAGATACAACGGTAGGAGTAGCTGTAACCACAGGCGAAACAGTCACAGTAGGAGTGATAACAGTTGCATCAGTGGCAGTTGCAACAACAGTAGCGGCAGTGGAGGCATCCTTCTAAGCGTGAAGGAGTTCCATGATAATGTCCATGTTGGTCTGAAATTGATCCATCCGACCTTGAAATTGAGCCAGAGTTTCCTTATATGCAGCGTTCTCAGCTTCGAAATCAACCATGATCTTGGATTTGCTTGAGCGAGTGAAATACTGATGTCGAGTCGTCGTCTTGCTACAAGGCGAAGGCGGACAGAGATAAGCAACGGTTCTCCAAATGAAGGGACGTGCATATGTGTGCAAATGAATGTATGCAATGTAAGCAAAAATAAAGTTTTAAATTCCATGAATTCGTAATCTTATCTTTGTTAATAATAATCATAAAGCATATAAGTAAAGGTGAAAAGATAAACTGGCAAGAAACTTCATTCATTCATTCAACAAAAGTATAAGTCAAGTACAAATCAAATATCTGCCTTTTGGACTACAACAAGATCAACCTGAATCCTATAAAAAACCACCCTACAAATAGACAAGAAGTGGGAAACATTCCAAGGAGTCTTGCGCTGCAACACATCAGCATATGCATCTCTCAACAACCCTGGCAAGTCCTCAAGTGCATGCTCAGCAAATCTGGCTAGACGACCATGTCTCTCACTCTAATACTTTGCATCCTTCATGAGTTTGCGTAGCAAAGAATGGTTAGGTCCCTGAAGCAAATCCTGCAGAAAGGCCTCTTTCTGATCCAAGAGGTTTTGCAGATGACGGCTCTGATGCTCCCAATGAGTGCTCTCCAAGTTAAGCTGACTAATCTGCTCTCGGCTCTGATGTGCTTAATCTTATAGCTTCTGAATTTCACCGAAGGCTTGGTCGAGCTTAGCTTGACACTGAGAAAAGTCCTTTGCCAACTGGTTAGCACGGTCTTGCTCACTTTGCAACTTTGTCTTGCAATCTGATAACTTCCCTCGAAGCTCTTCAAGTTGCTTCTTGTAGCTTAACTCATCCTTGTAGGCTTGATATTGAGTGTCAGCGAGTTGTCTTTTCTTTGAAGTAAGTCCCTCATAGGTACTCTTCAACGCATCCCTCATTTTCCTTCATTTGTTCTGCTCAACCTCCACCTCTTTGAGCATGCGCTCACGCTTCTGATGGAGCTCGGTCTTTAGGCTTTCCTTCTCGGATGTGACTCTATCAAGGTTGAGACAGAGATCGACATTCTTCTTCTTCAACATCTCAATAGCCCGCTTGAGTTGATCAACTTTAGATGGAGGAACAATGGCAAGTTCAGGAAGCTTGACATTCATGGAAGGCTCGGACGAAAACGACAACAAGACCTCTTTGACCCGCTCTTTGACCCAAAATGTGTAAGCTTCCTTGGCTATGCAATTCTTCTTACCCAAATCGGCTCTTCCTTCAAGGTGAATCAGAGTCCAAGCGGTACTAAACCTCTTCAGTAATCCCATGTCATCACCCCCTTCATGAAAGATGAACTCTTCCACTTCCTTAGGATCTGGCTTGTCAACAATAGGATATCTTAACTGACGGAATGCAAGTCTCGGATTGTAGTTAATTCCACCCTTTGTACCCAAGAGAGGCACATTGGAGAATTTACCACAATGAAGAATAATCTTAGTATCGTCGAAGACTCGAGAATACCAAGAGATGACATCAGCAGTAAGAGACATGATTCGTTGAGACCACTTGAGATTTCCCTTATTCTCAACAAAGGGACCTTTCTGTAGAAGGTGAGACATGAATCATCGGTACAACAGAGGAGCGCAACAGACAATGGTTCCCTTCTTCTTTTCATTCCTTAAATGAATAAAATGATAGGTATCAGCAAGAAGTGTCAGAACAAGGTTCTTGGTCAAGAAAATGCTGATGGCAGTCTGATCTAAAAAATCTTCCATGTTCGAAAACAAGACAATCCCATATATCAGCAAAGCGAGAACAACGTTGAAAGCCTTCCAGTTTCCATCTGCATCAAAGGAAGTGGCTTTGTCAACCAGAAACTTTGAAGCAAATCCTCGAATACCATTCCATTTAGTCTTGAGATTAGCTTCCACATCTTTCTTACTAATGCAAAGAGTATCAGCAATAAGGGGAAACTTTGGACAATCACTAGTGTAGACAAAGGGAACCTGCCTCTTGATCTCAACCCCCAAAATATGAGCATACTCCTCGAGTGTAGGTGCTAATTGATAATCCTGAAATGTAAAGTGGCAGGTCATAGAACTAAACCAGTGTATGAATGGCAGTGATGTTGACTTCAGTGTTGAGGATGGACAACAAATTACCATAACTTTCTTTGAAAACCCCTATGTTATCTTTAACCACACGGGATGTTAAACCTCTCAAAGCCTTCAGCTTAGGCTCCACGAACTTGTAGCTAAAGATACCTCTGTAACCAGTAATCACCTATATGATAATGCCAACAAAGAAAAAGTCTTCGAATAACCTGGAAATGCACATGCACAAATCAATTTACATGATGGAATGATATACAACACAAGAAACAAGAAGCCAGCACTGTCTGAACAATCAAAATCTGAACAATCTGGATATCTGCAAATATAAATCCATGTCAGTGCAACCTAATCTGATGTGTAAGAGAGAACAAAGGTATGAAGTGGCTTGGCTTCCTGCAAAAACCAATATCCCCCTCACAGGTGTGATCTAGACACAACAAGGTGGTCCCTAGAAAGGTCGCCCAAACTATAGGACTCAAAATAAAAATCCCCCGCCGTAGCAAATTCTTGCAGGACGGAAGTATTCTCGAGCGAATCACAATCTGGGATGTGGCTCTCGTGGTAACACAACGCGCAAAACACAGGCATCACGACTATCCACATTCTAGCCTATGTGTATGCTAAGCCCAGTGTTAGGACTTTTCTCTCCAATAATATCTACCCATCCCAACAACAGCAAAAAATATAGCAGATATCCAGAATATACAACATGTGAATATTCAAAGCAGTAAAGAAATGCGGTAAATGAACATAAAACTAATAAAGCAAAAAATAAAAGTGAGGAAAGTGTGAAGATAAATACCCAAACAAGCAAGAAAAGCAAGCAAAACTAGGTGAGACCCCAACTTGCAAGCGCAAGGACTCCCCAGCAGAGTCGCCAGCTGAAGCTAGCGTGATTATACCTGAGTGAATCGCACACTCAAAGATACAACAGAGTCGCCACCAAACTTTATTTAGTTCCAAAGGACAGGGAAAATATCGATAAAACCCAAGGGGAAGAGAAACGGGTAAGGGGGTCGGTTATGCGAAAGGAAGGTACTTGCATCTTACGCATCTGTCGTACTCGACGGGAACCATTTCGCTTGCTTCTAGGCTTGGATGGGTTATCTATTTAAAGGCTTCTAACTAAAAGAAGAGGAGAGAGAGGAGAAAAAAAGAAAAAGAGAGAAAGAAAGTGCTTGCGGAGGATTAGGGCCCTCGTGCCTACGTACCCTCATAGTGCAATAAGGAAATGAGAGCGTCGTAGTTCATGGAACCAGGGAAAGAGAAGAGAAGGTGGAAGTGTGCTCGCCAAGATCATCGCGATCTCGTGCCTACGTATCTTACATTCGAATGAATGAAGAATCAGAGCTTCCGTAGTTCGGGGAACTAAGACGGAAAAGGAAAAGGAATGTGGTGTCAAAACTAAGAGCAAAAGAAGGTAGAGGAAAACTCCGCCGGGGAGGCAAAAGGATTGGTATCAAAACCAAGAAAGACGCAAAGGAAACGTAATAACTCTGCTGAGGATAAAGTGCCAGAATAGTGTCGAAACCAAGAAAGGAAAAGGAGCAAAAGGATAATAGAGACTCCACTGGGGAGAAGAAAGACAAAGAAAAGTGCGGGGGCAAAAGGGTTAACGACCCTACTGGGGAACAAACAAAGATATTACGTCAAAACCAAGAGAAAAAAGGATTCGGAATGTTAACTGACGGGCAGTGGTTAACCGAAGAGATTAAAAATTCTGTGGGGATAAGAATCTGGTGTTAAAAGACAGGTTGTGACGAACCAAAAGAAGAGAGTACTGAACCAAGAGAATGTGTTTGACTCTGAAAAGATTTCGGTATATCAACTGATAAACAGTGGTTAACCGAGGAAAGCAAAAGAAGCATTGGTTTTAACAGTATGACTGTGATCAACCAGAAGAACATGTGTAAAACCATGCGAAGCTTGTGGCCCAAAGAACGGGTGTGGAACCAAGAAAAGGTTATGACCCAAAGGGGATGTCGGTACGGACTGACCAAACAATGCTCGACCAACGAAAGGGTATTGAACCATAAGAGGTTACTAACCACAAAGGATTCACTGTTAACAGAGAAACTGTGATTAACCGAAAAGAAACGAGTGATTAACCAAGAGAAGGTGATTAACTCGACAGAGGCTCAGTATATTAACAGACAGGTTGTGGTTAACTGAGAAGGAGAGAAAATTGATGTTTTAACTGACAGACAGTGATTAACCAAACAAAGGGAGAAGAACCAAGAGAAGGTTGCGAACATCGTAAAGGTTTTGGTGTTTAACAGAGAGACTGTATGTAACCAAAGAAAAAATGAATTGAGACTCTTCTGGGGAATCAATAAGCAATGATTGGCCACAAGAAAAGGACATTCAGACAAGAGACAGGTGTTAACCCGAGAGACAATGATCTTTAACGAAGAGGATGATAATTGATCAAAATAAGATTGAAAGAGGTAAGAGTGATTGAGGACCGACTCAACTAGGGAAAGAGATACGCTACCGCCTGGGGATAGAGGTGACTAAGCCAGGCACAGGGTCATTCGTCCCCTACCTGAAGTAGTTAGAATGAGAGTAGGAATTCTCCATTCTCATTCTTTCTCTAACACATAGGGTATAGTGCAGAAAAAGAAATAGACAGCGTAACAACTCCAAGTTGTACAGTGCTTCAGTGTCGCGCGCAAACTCTGACTCTGCGAGGAAGAGAGAGGAAGAAAGCTCTAAAGGAAGCCTAAAGAGAAGCGCCAAAGGGAAGATCAAATAATCAAAATGAGGTCTCGATTAATTAATCAAAGGGAAGAACATGCTAACAATTTTCCAAATGAATGAAAAATTATTAAAGCACAAAGGGTGCAGTATTAATTAAACAAGATTAAGCTTATTCCTTGAAGAACAAACTTAATTCAAACATATATGAAAGTGCAAAACAGTACCAAATGATATGTCATATGCATCACAAATCATGCTATTATTTGATCCAAATTGTGCAAGAATGATCATGTTTATGCAATGCCAAGAATGTGCACAATCATAAAATCGAAAGATCGAGCATCGGAAAATTGTAATCATGCTTCAAACTAAAGTGAAACAGCACCTAAAACATCCATAAAAATCAATCATATCAATCCATGGAGTTTAGAAGAGGAAATAATGTCAAACATGCTTGGAGAAACACAAAATGACACTCTGTATAGTGGTAATCGATTACCACAAATAAGGTAATCGGCTACTTGCTTGAAAATGGCAGCGCTAGTAAAAATTTCACAGAGTAATCGGTTACTCTCTTTTGAGTAAATGGTTATCACTGTTACAGTGACAAAAACAACTTTTCAAAAAGCACTTTTAGCACCTAAATCACTTGTCTAAATTACCACATGCTAAGGTATGAATTTGTGCATAAAAATCAAGCTTAATAACAGCAAAAGGCCCGTAATGGAATCAATTAACACATCAAGACCATGGATCAAGTAATGGCATAATCAATTCACACACAAAAAGCATCGAAACTACATCGCGAATAATACGAAATCGTTTGAAACAGTAAACTGTGAAAAGATGAACCAACCTACAAGGCCGAGATGTGCCTTGGATGTTGTTGTAAATGAATCTTGATGAAGATAATAAAAAAAAACCAGAGGAATCTTCAAATGTATCCAAATCGTATCGAAACCGAGCAAATTGCGACGAAATCTCCAAAACGCAAATTCGCACTATTGAATCTTGAAGCAAACACTTGAGATGAATCCCAAAGCTAATAAAACTCCAAATAATCAAGTAGAATTGCAAGATGATGATGGTTAAGCTCAAGAAATAATCACTTCCAAGGTGAAAGTGATTACTCTACAATGGAGAAGATTGAGCTATAGTGAGGTTTTGGAAGAAAATGGAGATGAAGATGAAGAAGTTGTAGAAAAATTCAGAGAGAATGTGAGAGAATTGAGAGTGAAGTATGATTGAAAATGGTGAATAATGGTTCCTTTCTTTTTCCTTTTCAACAAAGTGAAGGTTCCTTTAAATAGAGTTTTGGTTTGGACTGTGAGAGGTTTAGAATTTGGTTTGGAGCTAGCTTAGGGTGGTTTGGCAATAGGTTTGGAGTTAGTTACATCTAACTCACTGAGTTAGAGGTTAACTCAGTTAGTTATTTGTTAACTCGGTGGGAGCATCCCAAGGCAAGCTTCAAATCCAAGGGTTCACATGTTAGGAAAATAAGGTGCATGGTGGTCTTGAGTGGAAATGATACATTGTAGCAAATGCAAGTGAATTAGTTGAAGAGTCTAGAATATTCCACATGCTGCTAGAAATATGTAGAATCCAAGAACAAAGAGTGTGCAAGGTTGCTGTCCAAAAATGCAGCAGGAATTGCAAAACTTCACAGGGTAATCGATTACCTTGTTTTTGCCTAAAAATAGAGTAATCGGTTACTCTAGGTAAAAATGCCCAAATTGCTTAGGAAAAGGTGCTGAAGTCCTGGTTTCGATTTTCCACCTCTTGTTTTGATGAATAACCATGGAAACCATTATTTTGTACTTGTTTTGAGGATGTGATGGCCTTGTGAGGATGTGATTAATCGGGCTTAAAAACCTGAATATTCCTGCAATAAAAATCACACAGAAAAAGTGCGAATGTTTATGCCAGTGATGCGAATTCACATGCTTATGCAAAAGGCAAAAGGGAGGTCAAATTTCGGGTTACGACGGCTGCATATCGAGAGATGTAGTATTTTATGAGCATATCTTTCCTTACCATGTGCAAGACAATAATGTGTCTAATAATTTTAGAAATAACTCATCAAGTGATAACCTCAATGATGAGTCTTTGCTCTATAATGATTCAGAATTGGAAGTACCAAGCCTTTGGGAAATTCCTCATAATGACCAAACATCAGGTCCTATAAAAAGTTACCTATTAAGGAAGTGGAATACACAAGTCAAACTGAGAGTGAGCATATAAAGCAATAATATGTATCCATAGATGACGTGAATAAGGAAGCTACCAATGATTCTAAAAAAGAATCATCAAGTGAAAGTGAAAGAGAGATCTCAAATGAGGGGGAGCCTCAGAACACGTCACACATAATACGACATCTAAATGATCTAAAAGACTATGTTTGTGGCAAATTAAACATAAACCCCAAGTGCATGACATCAATTCCAGAGTCGTCTTCAGATATTGAAATTCTTGTATGCAGATATCAGATGCCCTAAGAGATGTCGAGACACTGATCTCTGTTTAAAACACAAGGACAAGATAAAACACAATAAACAGTACAGAAAATAACATAACACAGAGAGTTGTTAACTCAGTTCGGTGTACAACAACACCTACGTCTAGGGGCTACCAAGCCAGGAAGGAAATCCACTAAATAGTATCAGTTTGTAGATCATCAGGAAACTAGCTCTAGTCTACAATCTACTCACCTAATCATTACCTGTGTTTAACTTCTACTTAAGATTTACCTAGGTATGAGACCCCTCTCACTTCCCTTCCAATCACCACCGTGACAGAATTATAACCCTTTAAAATGTTTTTAGAAAATGCACTTCAAGGACACACAATCACTCAATGCTTAATTGCTTAGGAGTGATTGACAAAACCTACAACTCAATAGAGACAGTGATACTCTTATATCAAGATGATATTAGAGAGTCTCTCAAATAAAAAGCACACACAAACCCTAAAAAAATCACTTAACACACAGTATATGCCACACTCGAATTAGGGTTGTGCCATCCTATTTATAAACAGTGTCTGGACTGGATTTGGGCTTCAAACGCAACAAGACACTTGCTAAAAATCTGCAGAATATTCTCCATAATAATAGGTCTTCAATCAAGGGTTTCCTAAAATGTATTCAACATTTAGAAAAATAGAATATCTTTAAACTCAAACAGAATCTTTGATTCCTCAATTTTGGACGCCACATAGGATTACTTAATATTCACAGAATATTTAGTAATCTGTAATTACCCCATCTTTATCAACTTGCAGACCTGTAACAGACAAGATGTCGAAACATCTTATTAGAACATCTTGTTCAACATGTTTTTCTTCATGTTAGAACATCTTGTTCAACATGTTGCTGCCAAGTTAGTTTTACCAAAATTACTGCCAATCACAAATACAGAGACTTAACAATCTCCCCCTTTGGCAAATTTTGGCTAAAATAACCAAATAACCCTAGCACACAAACACCACGCTCCAGAAACACATAGGTTTGAAAATAAAAATAAATTAAACACACACATATCAGAAGTACAACAGCAGAAAATATAATATAGCAAGGTAAGGTTCCTTCTTCAGTAGAAGCGGTTAGTGACTCTCCCCCTCAACAACAGTTAGTTAGCGGTTCTCCCCCTCAACAGTAGCCATCAGTTAGTTAGTCAGTGGTTAGTGCATAGATATTACTCCCCCTTTTTAGCCATAATATGACAATGGTAAGCAGTTAACCATAACAGAAATCACTTAGTACATAAGCACAAATGGAACATAGATGCTAAAAATATCCCGGGCATTGAACCCTTACAAAAACCCACACAATAATCAAACAAAAGTACTACAGACAAAGATCAACTTCAGTGGCGTACTCTTCTCCTTCTTCTTCATCTTCACCATCAGAATCCTCAGATGCAACATCTTCAGCAAAAGCAACATCAGCAGGTCCAACTTGCTTCTCCTTTTCTTCCATCAAGGCTCTAATCAACTGCTAAAGCTTGATCTTCCTAGCAGTGCTGATCCTAATGGAGTCATCTAACTCCTTGCATGTCTCATTCAACTCAGCAATTATTCCTTCCTTGGATGTTATAGGACCAGGAACCTGTGCAGACGTCATGACAATATCTGGAACATGTGTTCCAGCAAACAGTTTATAATGAAAAGACAGAGGATATTCCCTCTTCATCACATTATCAGTAGACAAGAAAATACCAGGATGCTGATTGATGATTATACCACAGATAAGTGAGGGAAAGCAGATAGGCATCTTCACAGCTGATGAGAATGCTTGCTTCAGAATTTGATCAAATATGTATTCTCCAAAATCAAATACCCTCCTTGTACCAACAACATATATAAACTTCCCAAGTCCAGTAGAAATAGTGGAAGTATGATTTGTGGGAACCCAATTCACTGTACCAATCATATGAAGGATTGCATACTTAACACTAAGTCTTCCAGCTGACAACTTTCCCTTATTTGGCCAGGACTTCACCTGCTTCCCTGTTATTTCTCTGCACACTTGATCATCTGTGACTTTAAGCTCAACTTGAAGTTCTTCAGATCTTTCCAGAAAATTGTTGATCACAGTAGGAGAGAATATCACAACATTTCCCCTAACATAGACTTTCCTGTAGTCCTCACTTTTCACATCAACACATCCCTCAGGGATATTCACAACATACTCCTTGACTAATCTTTCATAGCAAGGGCCAAGATTCGTAACAGTTTTCATCAATCCAGCAGCTTCTATAAGCTCCATAACTTTTGTACACTTTAGGGCATCCTTCCCCAATTCTCTTTCCAAGGCTATTCTTCTTTGGAACACATACTTCCATCTTTCCACATTCCAATTGTGCCTCAGGAAAAGCACTCAAGTTATCATAGAATAATGTCATGACATCTTGTGTGACATTATACTCAGTCAACATTTGTTTCATCCACATTAGTTGAGAACAGCTGCTACTTACTGTTATGTACTCAGCTTCAGTAGTAGATAGGGATACACAATTCTGTTTCTTGCTGAACCATGAAATCAAATTGTTTCCCAAGATGAAACATCCTCCATAGGTACTCTTTCTGTCATCAGCACTACCAGCCCAATCAGCATCACAATACCCCACCAACATGGAGTTTGAGTCATGAGAATACAACATTCCATAGTCACATGCACCATTCACATACTTCAGAATCCTTTTCACTTGATTGATGTGACCCACCTTTGGTTCTGCTTGATATCTAGCACACACTCCAACAACAAAAGCTATACATGATCTGCTTGTTGTAAGGTATATAAGGCTACCAATTATGCTTCTATATAAACTTTGATCAACACTCATGCCCTTCTTATCTTTAGATGGCTTCAAGTGTGTAGGAGCAGAAGTTCTTTTGTGACTAGCATTCTCCAAACCAAATTTCTTCACAATATTCTTTGCATATTTGTTTTGACAAAGAAATATGGAGTCTTCCATCTGCTTGACTTGGAGACCAAGAAAGTAAGTTAACTCACCTACCAAACTCATTTCAAACTCAGATTGCATTTGCTTGACAAAATGTTGGACCATCTCATCTGACATCCCTCCAAACACAATATCATCTACATAGATCTGAGCTATCATAAGTTTTCCATCCTTCTCTTTGACAAAAAGAGTTTTATCAATTCCACCCTTCCTGTATCCATTATTGATGAGGAACTCAGTCAGCCTCTCATACCAAGCTCTTGGAGCATGTTTTAAACCATACAAATCCTTCTTTAATTTGAACACATGATTTGGGAAGTTAGGGTCAACAAATCCTTTTGTCTTTTCAACATATACCTATTCATTTAAATAGACATTTAGAAAGGCACTTTTAACATCCATTTGGAACAACTTTAACTTCAACAGACATGCCACTCCATGTAACAATCTAATAGATTCCAAGTGAGCCACAGGAGCAAATGTTTCATCAAAGTTCACTTCTTCAATTTGAGTGTATCCTTGAGCAACAAGTCTAGCTTTGTTTCTGGTAACCATACCTTGTTCACCAGACTTGTTCTTATACACCCATCTTGTTCCAATAAAATTTACCCCTTCAGGTCTTGGCACCAGATCCCAAACTTCATTCCTTATGAATTGCCCCAGTTCATCTTGCATAGCATTAATTCAGAAGTCATCAGTCAAGGCCTCCTTGATATTCTTGGGTTCAATTTTTGAGACAAAATAAGCATTTAATACAACTTTCCTTGATCTGGTGATTATTCCTTCATTTAGATTCCTATTATAAGCTCCTTAGGGTGATCTTTCTGAATTCTGATGGAAGGTCCTTTATCAGCTGGCACAGTCTCTGCAGGTTCAATACTAGCACCTGAGTCTGAAACATCTTCAGGAACATCAACTATGGGAATTGATGTTTCAACATCATCTATGACATCAGCTTCTGTAGTTGAGTCATCAACAACAACATTTATAGATTCCATCATAACCTTAGTTCTGGAGTTGAATACTCTATAGGCTCTACTATTTGTAGAGTATCCCAGAAAAATTCCTTCATCGCTTTTAGGATCCATTTTTCTTCTTTGCTCACGATCTGTTAAAATATAGCATTTGCTTCCAAACACATGAAAGTACTTCACAGTTGGCTTTATTCCCTTCCATAGCTCATACAAAGTAGTCGATATGCTAGGTCTGATGGTCACTCTATTATGAATATAGCAGGCAGTATTAATGGCTTCAGCCTAAAAATGATACGGTAATTTCTTTGCATGAAGCATGACCCTGGCACATTCCTGAATAGTCATATTTTTGCGTTCAACCACACCATTCTGTTGAGGAGTGATGGGTGAAGAAAACTAATAACTGATTCCTTCAGAGGAGAAGAATTCATCAAACTTGTTGTTCTCAAATTCCTTTCCATGCTCACTTCTAATTCTGACAATACCACAATCCTTTTCTCATTGAATTTTTTGACAGAGATCTTTGAACACTTCAAACACCTCAGACTTTTCTTTGATAAAATTCACTCAGGTGAATATTTAGAAGTCATCAACAATAACATAGACATACCTCTTCCCTCCGAGACTTTCAACCTGCATGGGTCCCATTAGGTCCATATGAAGTAGCTCCAGAGTTCTTGAAGTTGTCAGATGTTGAAGCTTCTTGTGTGACATCTTTGTTTGCTTCCTAATTTGACATTCACCACACATTCTTCCTTCATCAATTTTTCAGATTAGGGATACCTCTGACTGCTTCCGTTGCCAAGACTTTCTTCACTCTTTTCAGGTGTAAATGACCAAGCTTTTGATGCCATAACTTCACTTCATCTTCTTTTGTCATCAAACATGAGGAGGAGCAATTTATTTCCTGAGGAATCCACAAGTAACAGTTATCCTTAGATCTGGCTCCCTTCATGATAACTTCATTCTTGTCATTTGTTACTAAACATTCAGATCTAGTAAAGTTAACTTTGAGACCTTGGTCACATAGTTGACTAACCCTGATCAAATTTGCAGTCAGCCCTTTAACAAAGAGCACATCATCAAGGCTAGGTAGTCCAGAATAGTCCATCTTCCCAACACCCTTTATTTCACCTTTTGATCCATCTCCAAAAGTGACATAGCTAGTGGAATGTGGTTTAATTTCCACCAAGAATTTCTTGACACCAGTCATGTGTCTAGAACAACCACTATCAAAATACCAGTCCTCTCTAGCAGATGCTCTTAGAGAGGTGTGAGCTATGAGTCCAGAAGTGCCATTTTTAGGAATCCACTCTTTCTTGGCCTTAACAACACCTGTCTCCTTCTGGGTTGTTGATCGGATGTAAACCAACTAACTACAAGTGCATATCCTATCATGTAGTTTTAAAAGATATCGATCCCACAGAGACCAATGGTCAAAAGTCTATCGTCACTGATTGCTAGAGTGTTTATTTTAGGCGAGCAATAAAGAAGTTAAATGCGGTGATAAATAAACTGCGCTAAAATAAAAACTAAATAAAATTGGACAAACAGTGCGGAGATGTGGGAATCTATAAATTAACCGTACTCTTATTGCTTCTAAAAAGGGATTTCTGATGGGGCAATATTCTCTATTTCGAAAAGGATCAATTTAACGGGAACTGTTGCTTTCACGCATACAAAACCAAACTTACTCTATTTATACCTTCCATCGTCACTCATGGGAGGTGCCTAATGCGTTAAAGTAGTAATCCTATTTTTAAGAAATTAAACTCTTTACTAAATAGAAAAGTGATTTTTGATTGGAAAGTTTAAGTTAAAAAAGGTTCTTAAGCTTCTGGTTAAGTACCGGATCCAAAGCCAATAAACGTGCACATTTGTAAATAGTTTTAAAACCAACTTCTTAGAAACCTTAGACTTCCTTGGTTAATTAATTAAAGGCTTTCGCAAAATTTATTAACTAAGAACTTAACAATTTAAATCATTTGTACATCAGCCATAACACTTGGAACGATAGACAACGAAGTAGCATCAACAACATTTTCGAAAGAAATGTTTGCCCTAACTTTGGCAGGAGACCCCTTTGCATTACCAGAGGTATTTTTGGACGAAGTAACATCAGGTTGTTGAGACATTTTGAATTTTTTGTGAGTCTGGTGAGAATGAGCACATTGAGTCCTTTCTCTAAGATGAAATGTGAGGAGTCGTATGAGCAGAAAGAGTATGGAGCAATAATGTGTGGGAAGCCTGATTAGGTTACACTGCAATGATGCCTTTTGATAAGCGAGCCAATTGGTACTGAAAATAAGACAATATGATTAATTTTCCCACACTGCATTAACTTCTATAATTCTTCAGATACGCAAATGCCAATTTTTCCCCTTAACGATTCAAATTGATTCGCGTCCAACGCCTTAGTAAAAATATCAGCAAGCTGATTTTCAGTGCTGACATGCTTAAGTGTTATGAATTTGTCTTTAACAAGTTCTCTAATAAAATGATGCCTGATGTCAATGTGTTCAGTCCTACTGTGCTGAATAGGATTTTTGGAAATATTGATAGTACTCAAGTTGTCATAGAATAATGTCATGACATCTTGTGTGACATTATACTCAGTCAACATTTGTTTCATCCACATTAGTTGAGAACAGCTGCTACTTACTGTTATGTACTCAACTTCAGTAGTAGATAGGGATACACAATTATGTTTCTTGTTGAACCATGAAGTCAAATTGTTTCCCAAAATGAAACATCCTCCAGAGGTACTCTTTCTGTCATCAGCATTACCAGCCCAATCAGCACCACAATACCCCACCAACATAGAGTTTGAGTCATGAGAATACAACATTTCATATTAACATAAAAACACGTTTATACTAACTTCATTAGTCTCATCAAACAAAGATTTAGCTCATAGTGAGCTGAGTACAAACTACTGGAATGAAATTAGGAGGGAACATCATCTTACAAAGTGTAGTAAAGAAATGAAACCTACTAATAACTTGAAGATCTCTTGCATTGGATAAACAGCAACAGCTCTCTTCAGTCACGACAGTTCTCAGCAGAGTGTACAGGTCTGGAGAGAAAGAGAATACTCTCTACTAATACTTAAACTCTAGAACTGAAAATACTAAAAACACTAAAAATAAAATATTGTTGTGTGTGGAATTTCTTGTCTCCCCTCTTTCAATGCACAAGTTCTCTTTAAATAGTGATGAGTGGAAATGGTGGTTCCTCATTTCTTGGATCGTGGGTCTATTGAGGAAAATAAGGTTAGGCCCAAATCAAATCCTTCATGTGGGACAGTTGTCCATCAATCCTTCCTTTGCAAGCAATCTGGTACAGATGTTGGTGGGAGACACATTTGCTTTTAGCAGGCGGCTGGAGCTGGCTGGTGAAGCAGAGCAGTTGGCTGGTGCTGCAGAGCAGACGGCTGGTGATGCTGGTGTTGGGCGTCCTCTGCTGATTGGTCCCCACCGTACTACCTTTTATCCTTTAGCTTGCTTTATCTTATCCTTTCCTTTTGCTCCATCGCTTTTCATAGTGCTGCCACGTGAGCCCTCAGCGTTCATGGTTTTTCTTTCATCATTAATTCTCCCAATCTCTTGGTGAAATGGCTGATTAAACCATTAGTCATACAAATAGCTCCCAATGCTGCTCCAGACTCTGGTAACTGAGGTCATGCCTCTTCTCATCATCATCTTTCTTTTAAAGTACAAACACAATGAAAACGTGAAAGAAACATATAAAGTGCATAAAGCTTTAATAGTGCAAAAATATCTTAAAATCATGCTGTAAAAATGAAATCATGAACTAGAATTGTCACAAAAATTGGTTAAGAGTAACACACTAACATAGTGTTATCACTCCCCCAAACTTAAATGATCGCCTGTCCTCAGGTGATGTGACAGCGGAAGGCACATGGAAGTGTAATTGGTTCTCAACAGCTTCAGTTAGGCTTTAGCAGAGTAATGAGGGTTCAAGCTTTGGAAAGGTAAATAAGCGGTCTTGGTGCGATTTGCTCAGTTTTGAAATTGTCCCAAAGTTTTGCTATCCCAAAGGGGATCTGACATCTCATGTCACGACCTTACTCTTCCAGAAAATAAGCCACAATTCCTTCCATTTGATCCTTCTTTGTGTACTTTCTTGAGTGGGGTCTATTCTTTTGGTTTCACTAGGGAATTCTGTCCTGATTCTCACTTGATATTTTTGACTACACATCTGAGATCACACTTCGTTCACTTATTTGTTTTCTTTTCTCCTCTTTTTTTTTTGGCAAAACGTCTCATCTCAGAATCTTCTCATGCAAGTTCAACTGTTTTTTACGATGAGGACGCTTGTTGTTCCTCCAGTTTTGGGCACAGGAACTTTATTAGTGGTCTTTGCCATCTCTTTGCACACTTTTGTGTGTCTTTGTGTGAAGTGTGCCCCTTTTGTGGTCGTCTCAATCATTGTTTAAATCTTCTTGTCCTTCCCTTTGTGATTCCTAGGATTTCAACCTTTCCCTTGATTTTCACACTTCAGTTTCTTTTGGAAAAAATTGTCAAACTGGTTTAAGAGACTAGTGTTGTCGTGACTGAGAACATCACTCTCCTCGTGTCAAACTCATTTGGTGAAACTCCCACACCTTTCTTCCCTAACACCTAACAACTTCGTAACCTTTGCACCCAGAAATTAAAAGCTTTCGCTCCTGACTCAGTTAGATCTCCACATTCCCTGGTTCTTCCTTATTCTAGGCTATGATTCCCACTATTTTCACACCATTTTAACATGAAAGAAATAATTACCAAAAAGTGCCATGCACATTATTCAAACAAAACATTCAAACAAACATCAAACTATAGGTCAATATGTTCTGGGAGCGTTACAGCATTCCCGCAAGAAAATTAAAACATTTGGCTCAAAACATGGCCAACCAGACGCAATATCCAAACTTAAACATCAGTCATAGGCAGAAACATCAGTAAAAGACAGAAACAGGGATAAATTAAGGGAAAATAGGCTGATTACTGATGCCCTCCCCCAAACTTAGTAAGGACAGTGTCCTCACTGTTTAGCAATGAGAGGAGGCAAGTCAGTACTCTCCTATTCACACTTTTACCAATTTAGGCCCTTAGCCTGGAGCTTTTCCTTGGAGCCTGCATAGGTTGCTTCTTCTTTTTCTTCTTGCTCCCCTGCACTCCTGGATCTTTGTCTCTTCCCTCTTCAGTTGTAGCAGCAGCAACCTTCTTTCCAGCAGTCTTCTCAAGACTCTTTGCCTTGTGTTGTGGTTGTTCTCCACCTTCCTTTGTCTACTCCGTCGGGACATTGTCTTCTTTAACTGGTTCGGGTTTCATGACAGGGAGAGGTTCTGGCTCAGTTTCTGTTTCTTCTGCTTGACCACTATCAGCTTCGTCGTCTTCTTTTGCAACTTCCTCTTTCTCAGTTTCTGTAGAGGAGTAATATTTCCTTATTCCTTCCAACTCTTTCTCCTCAGTAGCTTTCCCCTTGTTCAAGTCCTCAGCATCTTTTTCTGCTTCTGATAACATGGTTTCTAATGCTTCATCTTTCTCTGTGCCTTCTTCCTCCTAGTCTGATTTATTTAGGTCAAATTTGTTGGTGTTTGTCATATGGCTGGCAGGCGGTGTCATGGCTACCACCGGCTCCTTCTTCTTCCACTCAGCCTTGAGCTTCTTCTTTGGTGTTTCCTCCATTTGTGGAGGTGGAGACGGAATAACATTTCTCAGCTTTTTCTTCTTCTTCACTTGGCTTTGACTGGTGTCTACTGATACTCCCTTGCTAGTCTCACCAACATCTTTTTTCTTTTCCTCTTTTTCCTTCTTCTTCTTCTTTCCCTTCTCTTTCTTCGTATATTTCTTTTCTCCTTCAGCAGTAGCAGCAGCCTTTGGTTCCATTTTTCCCAAGATATGGTCTGGAAAGTCCGGAGCCTTTAACACATGAGATGGGGCTTGCATAGACAACATTGCTTCCAACCACTGTGTCTTGGCCTTTTGGTAGGCAAAAAATGCTGTTGATCGCTGCGCATCTGCTTCAACATTTCTAATGTAGGGTCTGGCTATTCTTCAGGTACATCTGAGGTTTGACTATTAGTTGCTCTTTTCCTTACTCCTTTAGGCTTCATGAGTGTCATGATGAGTGTCTTGTCCAGCGGCTGTTGAGGGGCTCCAAAATTGTCTGAGTCATACTCAGACACACCATATCTTTGACACAGGGTTGTGATTAAACACGGGAAGAAGAGCATCCCTTCCTTTTTCTTTGAACAAGCGTGGATTTCCTGCACTATTATCTTTCCTACATTTATGGGTCTTAAGCCGGTGATACAGTGTAAGAGTACCAAGTTTTCCCTAGAAATCGTCTCATTGTGAGCGGTTAGCTTGATGGAATGTTTTAAGAATTGGTACCACACTTTTACCTCCGGCTTGAGGTCCATTCTTTTCACAGCTTTGTCCACCCATTTTGCTCCCGGTACACACAATGACTCAAGATACACGCCATACTAATCTTCCTGAGATTGTAACACCAAGTTTTGGTAGTCGTCTTCAGCAGTATCCAGTTTGAAGTAATAGTTGATATTTGCTTCGTTGTACACAACCTTTGTACCTCTGATGATCACCTCCAACCGTTTGTGATCGGGATCGGTGAGGTTAGCATAGAACTCCTTCACTAGGTTGGCGTTGTAAGCACCAGGTTGTTTACACAAAAGCTCCCATTTCAACTTCGATATTGTGGTTCCAATGCCTCCTGGTAGTCCCAGACCTTCCTCAGTAGAATCCATAACAAAACCTCGCTCAGAAAAAAGATTCATCTTGCTAAAATACTCCATAAAATGTCTGTGAGCTTCCACATTCACGAAGGTTTCATCTTCGTCCTGGCTAGAGATATCAATGATGGGGTTGGTGTTTTTCGTGGCAGTGGTTTTGTAACGGCGGTCGGTTTGGTCACAAGTCATTTTTCTGAAGTGAAAGAAGAGTGAAAGGGTGGAGAAGTTCTTTAGGGTTTCAGAGAAAAATGGTTGAATGAAAATGAAGAGGTCTTTGTTAGACTGTTCGGGTATAGGAAAAAGTGGGGGAGTTGTAAGGATGGTTTCAAAAAGTTTTAAGAAAATATTAAAAACAAAACGTTTCTTTGAAGTGGAGAGAGAAATGTTTCTATTTTGGTGTTTCGTAGGGCCAGGAGTGAAAACCCTAGGGCTAACACTAGAAAAGACACATTTGATAGTTCCTGGATTGGCTGGAATTTTGGTAAAACAAAGGTTATTCAATGTTGATGTCAAGGTGCTGATGTTGTAACATTGAAGTCTTAACACTGGGCTGTGTTAAGTTCTTAAATGCTGAAGTTAGATGTCTGATGTCACACAGGTGATGTTGTAACATCAGACCTGCAGATATACAACAGCAGGACATGTTATTAGGGTACGCGTATTAGCTGGAATTGTGGAGAGTGGTTAACTCATTGGATGAGAATATCTTGGGATAGATATTTTCTGTTACATGGGAGATTTGATTGCAGATCTGTTGGAGAATTAAAAGGTTGAATATTTAAAAAGATTTTGGGGATAAAATTTGTTTTGAAGATTCAGTTTTAATTAACAAATCTGATCAAATATTGTGACAAGTCCAAGCCCAATTCAGGAGCTATATAAAGCGCACAAGACCAAAGGGAAAAAGCGACAGAAAACATTCAGAAGATCAAGAGCAGAAGGCTTAGTATCTAGAGTTTTTTTAAAGTGCTTGTATTTACACTATTCTAGGGTTTGAATAGGTGTTGAGTTTATGTCCTCTCTAAAGCTGTGAAGCAAAGAGAGTTGTTTGAATTGATCGAAGCTGTGAAGTAAGATCAAGGGTACTCAAAGTGGGTTCTTTGAGTGTTTGTAAGGGATTGAGTGGTGTTCTCATACCTAAGTGGTTTCTTAGGTAGGAAGTCATTAGTAGAGTATAAGTTTAGGAGATTGTCAACGGGTTGTTGAGTCTGTAAATTATATCTACAAGTAGTGAATTCCATCCCTGGCTTGGTAGCCCCCAGAGTAGGTTGGTTGTAACCGAACTGGGTCAACAATTCTTGGTGTTATTTTACTGTTATTGCTGTCCATTGTGCAGAGTGTGTTGTTGTGACATCACACCTTAACATCACACGTCTGATACCAGAATTTCAATTGGTATCAGAGCAGGCATCCTGTCTGTCTCTGGGTGAGATCTAGGGAAGTTACTTTCTGGTGAAAAGATGGACAAAGAAGTTGGAGGATTCGTCAACAGACCCCCTATTTTGGATGGATCCAATTATGACTATTGGAAGCCAAGGATGACCACCTTCTTAAAATCCTTGGATAGTAGGGCTTGGAAGGCTGTTATTAAAGAGTGGAAAGCACCTATCATGTGTGAGAAGGATGATGCTGGCAAAGATAAAGAAGGCACCTCTAAGCTAAAGCCTGAAGAAGAGTGGACCAAGGAGGAAGATGAGCTTGCCCTTGGAAATTCCAAAGCTCTGAATGCTATCTTCAATGGAGTGGATAAGAACATCTTCAGGTTAATTAATACCTGTGAAGTTGCTAAGCAAGCATGGGATATCTTGCAGGCTACTCATGAAAGAACATCTAGAGTCAAGATGTCAAGACTTCAGATTTTAACATCAAAATTTGAAAGCCTGAAGATGAAGGAAGATGAGACTATTCATGATTTCCACATGAGTGTTCTTGAGCTGGCCAATGCATCTAGTTCTCTTGGAGAGAAGATGTCAGATGAAAAGCTTGTGAGGAAGATCCTTAGGTCCCTACCTAAGAAGTATAAGATGAAGGTTACTGCCATTGAAGAATCACAAGACATCAGCAAGATGAGAGTAGATGAGCTCATTGGATCTCTTCAAACCTTTGAGCTTGGGTTGAATGAGGAAGAACCAGAAAAGAAGCCAAAGAGTATAGCCCTGGTGACAAATGGTGAAGAAGAGAAAGGGAAGAAATCTGAATCCCAGGAGGATCTGTCTCAGGCCATAGTGATGTTGGGAAGACAGTTCACCAAAGTATTCAAGAGAATGAATAATAACTCCAGGCCTAATGTCAAGAACATGACTTCTGACACCAGCAAGAAGGATGAAGAGAAAACTGCCCAAGATAAAGGAGTGCAGTGCTTTGAGTGTGAAGGGTATGGACATGTCAAGAAAGAATGTCCCACCTTCTTGAAAAAGCAGAAGAAGGGCATGACAGTTTCCTGGTCTGACTCTGATAGTGAAAGTGAAGGCGAGTCAGCAAAGCATGTAAGAGCTTTAACAGGAGCTGTGGTTTCTGATGATGATTCTAGTGATGGAGAAGTAACTTATGAGGAGTTGGCATCCACCTATCAAGAACTGTGTTTAAAGAGTGCTGAGATTTGTTAAGAAAACAAGTACCACAAGCAACAGATTGCTCAGCTAGAGAATGGAAAGACTGATCTTGAAAATGAAGTGGTGCTAGTTAGAGCTCACCTTGATCAAATGACCAAGTCTGTTAGGATGCTGAGCTGTGGTACAGACACACTCGACAAGATACTTCAGTCAGAAAAAGCTGCTGGAGACAAAGCTGGGATAGGTTATGTGGCTGAGGACAAGGGAACTTCAGAAGGAAGCACTTCAGGTTCAAAAAAGGAAGTGTCACAACTTTCATCTCAACATCAACCAAAGAAGCAGGATCCTACCCCTAAGAAAGCTGATGTTTCACAACCTAAGAAGATTGAGAAGAAGACTGGTCCCTATCAGAAGAGAAAGCAGCCACGGGGAGCTAGCCAATATATGCCCTCACAATACCATGAGAGCATGCAAACTACTCAGTTCAAACAGCACATGTCTCATCAGATGTCTCAACATCAGGACAACTGGTATGGTTATGGTTATGGATACACCAATGTTGTTCCTTATATATATGGAAGAAGAAAGCCACACCATCATGGGAGACAATCCAGGAAACAGCATTCTCAGCCGTCTTATGGGAGAAGATATCAACATAATAGATGGCAGAGCAGTTATGGTAGGAGGAGATCACATTATGGATGACAGCATAAGCAATCTCATCATGGCAGAAGATTCAGAGATGAAAGGGTGAGATGTTATTACTGTGGTAGGTTTGGACATATGCAGTACTCTTGCTACAAGCTGCATGGATACCCTCAACCTCAAAACAGATGGAGAGAGCACAGGCCCAAAGTTGTTAAACAATGGGTACCTAAGGAGAAGGTGAAGTGCTTATTGGCTCACATGGGTGATAAAGAAGGAACATGGTATTTTGACAGTGGGTGTTCCAAGCACATGTCTGGATGTAGATCCATGTTTGATGATCTTAGACCTTGCCCCTCTCTTGAGGTCATATTTGGCAATGGAGGAAAAGGTGTTGTTGCAGGAGTTGGGAAAGTGCAAGGTGATGGTAGACCTGAACTTGACAATGTTATGTTTGTCAATGGCTTAAGTGCAAATTTGATCAGCATAAGCCAGTTGTGTGATGAAGGTTACAGGGTAAACTACACTAAGGATGGGTGTGTGGTTTCTGATGAACATAATCAGGTTATTATGAAGGGTACCAGAACCAAAGACAACTGTTATCAGTGGACCTCTCTTGAAGGAGATTCAATTAGTGATGTACAAGTTGATGTTATAACATCAGACTATGACATCAGGATGCTAAAAGGTCACTCAGAGTTAACAAGTTCAGATGTGAATGTTTTAAAAGGAAAGTCTTTATGGAGGGAGAAAATTAGTAATTGGTCTTTAAAGAGTATTCAAAATCAGGCGCCTTACTATATTGATACTACATCAAGACTTACCAAAGCATTCTCATCGCAACGTTTCATCTCCCCAAATCTCAATAGAATAGAAGGTTCTTCTCCAAACCTAGTTTGTCACAAAGGAACGATGTCTGTCCCTTCCAAGAACTCTGAGCAGGTACGAACTGGAGTTTCTTTCGGAGAACTCATTTCTAGTGCTCTTTCCGAGTCAGGTAACCCTAAACCCTCGACAACGGTGAATAAACCTGAAGCTAGGTCATCATCCTCTCAAGCTGTTGAGGAGAAGTTTGATGTAGACGAGCATTTGGAACAGCTTGCCACCAAAATCCTTGAGAAGGGGATACGGGTGAAAGGGATTTCCATCCCTCTAAGGCAAATGCCTGCTGAACAAGTCGACTCTCAAGGAGAGGACAAAAATCTTCAAAGCCAGGCCCTTAGTCAAGAAGCTGAAGGTGAAGATCCTGATGACACTGATGTCAGTCTTGATGTCAGAACATCATCCCCTAGGAATGAAAGCCACAGGGGTAAAGGGAAGGAGCAGGTTGAGGTTATAGAGATTGAGGACTCATCTGATGATGATAGAATTGGAAGAGGGAAGGATAAGAAAAGGACTCCATCTACAGACGGTCCCAAGTCATGGAACAAAGGTGCCAGGTCTGGCAAGAAGAGGAGAATCAGGGAAGAGGCAGATTCTGAGAGTGATGCTCACGACATCAACCCTGCTACAAATCAGGTGCCTGATAACATCTCATCTCACAGTGCCAGAAGTGCATCCTTGTGGAGTTGTGTGTGCCTAAGAAAGATAGCTCTGGAAAGAGAGGTAGTAGCAAAAGACTTAGAGTCTACTAAAATCATAGACCTAATTAAGCTTGCTGGTCTCATAAGGACTGTGTCAGGGTTGACTAACTGCTATGATAGACTGGTCAGGGAATTCATAGTTAATATACCTGAATCGATAAATGACAGCAAGAGCCGCACTTTCAGAAGAGTTACCATCAGGGGTAAGTGTGTCTGGTTTTCTCCTGAGATGATAAATGCCTACTTAGGAAGAAATGAGGAAGATTATGGGGAATTAGAAGCTTCTAACAATGATATATGCAAAGAAATCACTGATGGGCAGGTAGAAGTTTGGCCGGTAGAAGGAAAGATGTTAGCCAGTTTGTTGAGTGTCAAATATGCTTTTTTGCACAGAATAGGTATTGCCAACTGGGTTCCTACTAGTCACAAGACCACAATTTCTGTTGAATTGGGGAAGATAATTTATGCAGTTGGGACAAAGCAAAGAATTAACTATGGCTCCTACATCTATGATCATACTATTAAGTATGTTGCTACAAATGATGTAAAGATGCCCATTGCTTTTCCCTCTCTCATTTGTGGGATTGTCTTGTCTCAACATCCTGGAATTCTACAGCATTCAGATGTTGCTTGTAAAAGGAAGCCTGCCTTGTCACTCCATCACAAGGTGAAACATGTACCTTACAGTGTCAAGACATCTGCCTCAACATCACAACAGTCATCAGCCAAGACTGGGTTGATTACAGAACTAGAGGAGGCTTGCAAGGAGTTAGATGAAGTCATATGAGTTAGCACTGAAAGGAAACAAAAATTTGAAAGACTTGTCATGGCTCTGAGATTGGCAACAAAGGAAAGTGAAGCTGTCAACACAAGGAAGGATGCTATTGATGAAGACGATAATGATGATCTCAGCTCAGAAGATTCAAGTTTTTAATGATTGCCTTCTATTTTAGTAGGGTTAGCTTTATTTTCTGTATTTGTTTTAGCACTTTAAAGTGCTTGGTTTTGTAATTTGAATATTGTGTTGTTTTATGCACTGTTTATGTTTTTAGTTTCCTTCTATGATTTGTTTTGCCTGTTTGCTAACTGAGAGGCTAACAATGAGAGCTAGGGTGTACTGACTATAGTTAATAGGGCTTCTTACTGAAGTTTTCCTAATTGTGGCTAAAAAGGGGGAGAAAATAGCCAAGATAGTCAAGTGTATTATTGCCATATGCTGCTAATGTGATGCAGAGATTAAGAGGGAGATAGATTGATGCTGCTAAAAGGTGTTTAGTTGAAAAGTGGTAATGCAGTTATTGAGGGGGAGTTTTGAAGATATCATGACATGTGAAGAGTGCAGCCAGGCAGACATCTAGGGGGAGTAAATTGCTGCACATTATGAGCTACTGAACAGCTGTGATGCTGGTTCATGTTTTCAAAGAGGAGCACCAATTGGCTGTTGTCAATAATGAAGATGGTGCTGCAGCAGACCAAGTGATGAAGACTATGCAAAGTGTCAAACTGCTGCTAATGAGTTTCAAATTTCTGAAGATTATTCCGCTGCTGAAATATCTGAAGGTGCAGAGTGCAGAAGTTGATTGCAGAGTGCAGAGATTGTTTTAGCCAAAATTATCCAAAGGGGGAGATTGATAGTTCCTGGATTGGCTGGAATTTTGGTAAAACAAAGGTTATTCAATGTTGATGTCAAGGTACTGATGTTGTAACATTGAAGTCTTAACACTGGGCTATGTTAAGTTGTTAAATGCTGAAGTTGGATGTCTGATGTCACACAGGTGATGTTGTAACATCAGACCTGCAGAATTAACAACAGCAGGACATGTTATTAGGGCACGCGTATTAGCTGGAATTGTGGAGAGTGGTTAACTCATTGGATGAGAATATCTTGGGATAGATATTTTCTGTTACATGGGAGATTTAATTGCAGATCTGTTGGAGAATTAAAAGGTTGAAGATTTAAAAAGATTTTGGGGATAAAATCTGTTTTGAAGATTCAGTTTTAATTAACAAATCTGATCAAATATTGTGGCAAGTCCAAGCCCAATTCAGGAGCTATATAAAGCGTACAAGACCAAAGGGAAAAAGCGACAGAAAACATTCAGAAGATCAAGAGCAGAAGGCTTAGTATCTAGAGTTTTTTTAAAGTGCTTGTATTTACACTATTCTAGGGTTTGAATAGGTGTTGAGTTTCTGTCCTCTCTAAAGCTGTGAAGCAAAGAGAGTTGTTTGAATTGATCGAAGCTGTGAAGTAAGATCAAGGGTACTCAAAGTGGGTTCTTTGAGTGTTTGTAAGGGATTGAGTGGTGTTCTCATACCTAAGTGGTTTCTTAGGTAGGAAGTCATTAGTAGAGTATAAGTTTAGGAGATTGTCAACGGGTTGTTGAGTCTGTAAATTATATCTACAAGTAGTGAATTCCATCCCTGGCTTGGTAGCCCCCATAGTAGGTTAGTTGTAACCGAACTGGGTCAACAATTCTTGGTGTTATTTTACTGTTATTGCTGTCCATTGTGCAGAGTGTGTTGTTGTGACATCACACCTTAACATCACACGTCTGATACCAGAATTTCAACATTGAAATGGGGTTGCGTGTTTAGGTGGCTGAGGCGTCTGACGTGGCAGACTTTGGCCATCATAACTCTGCTCCTTCACTCCGTCCAATGCGTTTTTTCCCTATGTTATACTTTCTTTCTCTCTCTTCCCTCCAAGATGAACGGTTCAAATTATTTCCTGATTATTCAAGAGAAGATAATCAATGCCAACTCAGCTTGATCATTAATCTCCTTGGACTTAGGAAAATTTTTGCTTCCTTCAGTTTTTTTTGTCATTCCTCCCCTTCCACTGTCCATGCGTCTGTTGTTGGCATGTCTGGTCTTGTCATGTACTGACACTAGTAGAACATATCATGATCCTGTACAAAGTAAAACAAAAAAAAAAGAAAAATTGCATGAAGCTGGGCAGCCTCCCAGTAGCGCTATTTTAAGGTCTTATCGCCTGACCAACACAAAAATCCATTAATATATAAAATGGAGAGCCTCCCTTGTGTTACATGAGGACTCTCCAAGGTAAGCCTTGACCCTTTGGCCGTTGACCTTAAATTTCTCCCCATTCTTCTCATTTAACAATTCCACTGCACCATGGGGGTAAATCTCCTCTAAGATAAAGGGTCCAGACCATCGAGATTTCAATTTCCCAGGGAATAGCTTCAGCCTTGAGTTAAAAAGTAAAACTTTTTTGCCCTTCACCAATTCCCTCTTCTGGCATTTCTTGTCATGCCACCTCTTGGTCTTTTCCTTATACAATTCAACATTCTCGTATGAGAATAGCCTATGCTCATCTAACTCATTTAATTGGAGCATTCTAGCTTGGCCAACACTTTGAATATTGAAATTTAATTGTTTCACAACCCAAAATGCCTTGTGTTCCAATTCAATGGGTAGATGACAAGCTTTCCCATAGACAAGTCTATATGGAGACATGTCTAGAGGGGTTTTATAGGCAGTCCTATACGCCCATAGTGCTTCGTCCAAATGATTGGACCAATCCTTCCTTGTTGGATTAACAACCTTTTCCAAGATTCTTTTGATTTCTCTATTGGACAACTCCACTTGTCCACTAGTTTGGGGATGATAGGCTGTAGCAACTTTGTGCTTAATCCCATATTTTTCCATTAGGTTTTCAAAAAGTTTATTGCAAAAATGAGATCCACCATCGCTGATGATAGCTCTAGGCGTGCCATGTCGTGTCAAGATGTTCTTGAGCAAGAACTTAGTCACATCCTTGGCATCATTGGATGGTGTTGCTACTGCCTCAATCCACTTGGACACGTAGTCCACAGCCACAAGAATGTAAAGATTTCCGAAAGAGGGAGGAAATGGTCCCATGAAATCAATGCCCCACACATCAAAAATTTCTACTTCGAGAATACTAGTTAGTGGCATCTCTTGTCTCATGGACACATTTCCAACCCTTTGGCATCTATCACATCTCTTAGCAAATTCATGAGCATCTTTAAAAATAGAGGGCCAGAAATAACCTGATTGCAGCACCTTGGCTGCAGTTCTTACTCCTCCAAAATGTCCTCCATATGGTGCTTTGTGACATGCTGATAAGATATGGCGTGCCTCCTCATAGTCAACACATCTTCTTAGCAACTGATCTGCACACTTCTTGTATAGGTATGGATCATCCCAGAAATAGCTCTTTATAGTGTGAAAGAACCTCTTTCTCTGCTGGTAGTTGAAGTCTGGTGGCACAACCCTACTGACTAAGTAATTCACAATGTCAGCGTACCAAGGAGTCATGCCATCAGTAATCACCAATAGCTTCTCATCCGGAAAACTCTCCTTTATCTCTCCATTGTTTTGAGGTTGCACTTCTTCAGGGAGTCTTGAGAGATGATCAGCAACTGAGTTCTCTACTCCCTTTTTGTCTCTTATTTCCAGGTCAAACTCTTGTAGAAGGAGCACCCAACGTATAAGCCGTGGCTTTGCATCTTTTTTGGCAATCAAATATTTAATTGCATCATGGTCCGTATATACAATGACCTTAGTTCCTACCAAGTAAGGAACTAATTTGGAAGTTACCTCTAAGTAATAGATTGAAAAAATTTCTGTGGAGGACTTCCAAAAATATCCTCCCTACAAGAGGTAATCTCATGAAAAAAGGCATGTATTTGGATCCTTCCTGTCCTCTTTGTAATGATCATATTGAAATAGTGGATCATATATTTCTGGGCTGTGAGTTTGCGAGATAGGTGTTTTTCGTTTCCAACCTTGGAATTCGTCTGCAACAGGGGATTGATATTTGTTCTTGGCTGGAATTACTGTTATGCGAGAAAGATCCGATGGTTACTCAGATGATTGGTGCTTTAATGTATAGCATCTGGTTTGCGAGGAATGCTTTGATTTTTCAACCGCAGGTGATTTCTCCATATCAGGTGGCAAGGAATGATTTGGGACTGGTCTCGAAACATAACAGATGGAACGCAGTCAGAGGCAGGATAAGTCAAAGACCAAAGTGGGAGGAATGCGCTGATTCTGAGGTGTGTCTAATCCAAGTGGACGCGGGTGTGCCTGAGAACGATGTAGTTGGTTTTGGTTGTGTGATCAGAAATTCCAAGAAGGAGATAACTTTGTCAGCGTGCAAGTCAATCACCATGTCAACGGATTCGTCGACGGCGGAGCTGCTGGCAATCAGATGGGCTATTCAGATGGCCAGTCAAATTAAATTAGATAAAATCATTGTTCAGTCGGATTTTGAGGTGGCTGTTGATTGTATCAACGAATGTTTGAATTTAGCAGTTTTAGAGCCTATTGCCGCGGACTGTCGGTTTTTACTCAATAATTTTAGCGTGGGTTATGTCATTAGTATTCCTAGGGATTTTAATTCTGATGCTCACCAGCTTGTAAAGATTGGTATTAGAAGGGAAGACAAAACTTGGTTAGGTGTATGCCCATACATTTCCCCTTCTGCTGCTGCTATGTCTATGCCTTTGGTTTGATAATGAATATTGTGTTTTCATAAAAAAAAAAGGTATGAACTTGTCAAAAGCAAAAACTACTGCCAGCAGCTCTTTCTCCGTGGTTGTGTAGTTGATTTGTGCTTCTATCAACGTTCTACTTGCATAGTAAATAGTATGAAACACTTTGTTATGCCTTTGGCCTAAAACAGCGCCAATGGCAAAATCACTAGCATCACACATTAACTCAAATGGCTTTGACCAATCTGGAACTTTGACTACAGGTGCAGAAATGAGGGCCTTCTTCAAAAGATTGAAAGATTTGAGGCACTCTTTACTGAAGACAAAAGGTGTGTCATGCTGCAGTAGCTGGCACAGTGGTTTAGAAATTTTTGAAAAATCTTTTATAAACCTTCTATAGAATCCAGCATGCCCCAAGAAACTCCTAATGCCCTTGATATTTACTGGTGGAGGTAGTTTTTCAATTACCTCCACCTTTGCTTGATCTACCTCCAACCTTTCTTTAGAAATTCAATGACCAAGAACAATTCCTTCTTTTACCATAAAATGGCATTTTTCCCAATTGAGGACTAAATTGTTCTCTTCACACCTGATCAGTACCAATTCCAAATTCTTTAGGAAATCTTGAAATGATTCTCCAAAAACTGAAAAATCATCCATGAACACCTCCATGGAATTTTCTATGATATCCAAGAAAATAACCATCATGCAACGTTGGAAAGTGGCTGGTGCATTGCACAGTCCAAACGACATTCTTCTGAAAGCAAAGGTGCCATATGGGCATGTGAATGTCGTTTTCTCTTTATCTTCCGGGGGTATGGCAATTTGGTTGTAGCCTGAATATCCATCTAAGAAACAATAATACTTCTTTCCAGCCAGCCTATCCAGCATCTGGTCAATGAAAGGCAAGGGAAAATGGTCCTTCCTTGTTGCCTTGTTCAGCTTCCTATAATCCATGCAAATTCTCCAACCAGAAACTGTTCTAGTAGGAATGAGCTCATTTTTCTCGTTGACTATTACTGTCATGCCTCCCTTCTTTGGTACGCACTGAATTGGACTTACCCACACACTATCTGAGATAGGGTAGATAATTCCTGCATCTAACCACTTGATAACCTCCTTTTTTACAACTCTTTCATGATGGGGTTCAGCCTTCGTTGGCTCTCAATGCTATTCTTGGCATTTTCTTCCAACAGAATTTTGTGCATGCATATTGCTGGGCTAATTCCCTTAATATTAGAAATTTTCCATGCAATTGCCTTCTTATGTCTTTTCAGTAGTGAAATCAGTTGCTCTTTTTGCTCTTCTTGCAGATCTGTAGCTATGATGACTGGCAGCTTCTGTCCTGACTCCAGATATGCATATTATTAATGCTCCGGAAGTTGCTTAAGCTCCAATTCATGGGGATTCTTCAATGGAAGTTAGCTGTTGTTTATGAGCAACAGTGGTGGATTCTATTACTTCCACATACTCTTCCTCTTGCTTTGGCATTGGACCATAGATGACTCCATCTTTTTGTCCTTCGTCTTCCACTTCTCCTAACTCAATTTTCAACACATCATTAGCCTTAAGAAGGTTTTTATGAATTAAACCTTCCCAACTAGATATCATAGAACACCCAGCCATCTCCTCTTCTGGGTATTGCAAAGCATTAAGTATGTTGAACACTACTTGCTGCCCATTCACCCTCATGGTGAGTTCTCCTCTTTCAACATCAATTAAGGTTCTACCCATTGCTAGGAATGGCCTTCCCAACAAAATGGGTGTCTCCTCATCAGCTTCAAAATCCATAATGATAAAGTTAGCTGGGAAGACAAACTTGTCAACCCTTACCAGCACATCTTCAATTTTCCCTTGCGGGTAACAAATACTCCTATCAGCCAGCTGCAGGGTGATGGTTATAGGCCTGGCAACACCTATCCCTAGCTTCTTGAATATGGAGAGAGGCATGAGATTAATGCTGGCCCCTAAATCACATAGCGCCTTTCCACAAAAGGTGTCTCCAATGGTGCATGGGATAGTGAAACTTCCAAGATCCTTCAACTTGGGAGGGAGTTTGCCTTGAACTAATTGGCTACATTCTTGTGTAAGTGCAACCGTAGCAAACTCTCCCACCTTTTTACGTTTGGTAAGCACATCCTTCATGAATTTTGAATAATTCGGCATTTGTTGAATGGCTTCAATCAAGGGTATGTTGATGTGAAGCTGCTTTAAGATCTCTATGAACTTTGAAAATTGTTGCTCTTCTTTTGCTTTTTTTATTCTTTGTGGAAAGGGGGTGGTGGTCTTTCTTGTACAAGCTTTTGCTTCTTGTTGGCTTCAGTGATGACTCTTTGATCTTCTGGAGGAAGGTGTTCTTCAGTGAGTACAATATCTTGGTTCTTTTTCTGTTTGGATGAAGAAAGTTCTCATCATTGTCTTTTGCTTCAGTACTGTCTGGCTTAGACACAGTTGTACTTGACTCCTTGTTCTGTGTAATTGTTTCGTCAACTTCCTTGCCACTTCTCAACTTAAGGGCTTGGCAAGTCTCAACATTCTTCACTCCAGTTTGTGTGCTAGGAGTCTCAGTAGAGCTGGGAAGATTTCCCAAGTTTCTTGAACTTAAAGCCATAGCAATTTGGCCCACTTGGTTCTCCAAGTTCTTGATACTTACTCCTTGTGCTTGAAATTGATTCTTTGCTTCTTGAATAAAGGACTTGAGCACATTCTCCAGATGGTTGTTTCCCGGGTTAACCCCAACATAGTTAGGGTTAGAAAATCCAGGTGGAACTTGAGGTGTGGTTGCTTGCGGTTTAGGTTGATTTTGATTGTTACTCCAAGAAAAATTAGGGTGATTGCGCCATCCTGGGTTGTAAGTGTTGTTGTAGGGATTGTGGTATCTGCCGTTGTTGTTGGGATTGCCAACATAGTTAACTGAAATAGGATTGGCAGAACATTCTTCAAATAGATGTGGTCCTCCACAGTAAACACAGGCAACCTCAGAAGCGTCAGTAACCACCTTAACAGGGTCAGGTTTTGGCACTTCAGGATTCATCAAATTCTTCATCATTTGGTGGATTTGAGCCACTTGAGCAGTAAGAGCTGTAGTCTCAGTGACTTCATGATCTCCAACAGGCTTCTTTTGAGTTGAACTTGAAGTGGCCCTTATGACTGGCCATTGATAAGTGTTGGCCGTAATGCTTTCAATCAACTTGTAACCATCGTCATAGGATTTAGACAATAGAGCTCCACCACTGGATGCATCTAACATATTTCTTGAGGATGGAATTAATCCATTATAGAAGGTCTCAAGTTGTATGCAGATGGGAATCCCATGATGTGGACATTGTCTCAATAGCTCCTTAAATCTTTCCCATGCGTCAAACAACGTTTCGTCATCTCCTTGCCTAAATGATGTGATTTTATTTCTCATTTTTGCATTTTGGGAAGGAGGAAAATATTTGGCCAGAAACTTTTCTGCCAAGGCATTCCATGTAGTAATGGAATTGGGTTCCAAAGAATTAAGCCAGCTCTTGGCTCGATCCCTTAGAGAATATGGAAACAGCCTCAACCTAAAGGTATCCACGGGCACATCAAGGATCTTGAAGTTGTCAGCAACATCCAAAAATTGTTTTAAGTGCAAATGAGGATCTTCATGAGGAGAGCCTGGATATTGACCAGCAGCTTGCAACATTTGGAACATCATAGGCTTGAACTCGAACTGTGGTGCTATGATAGCTGGCCTAGCAATGCCCGTATTCATAGCATTCGGATCAAACACAGCATAATCCCTGATACTACACGCTCGGTCATTGGAAATGCCAATGATATCTGTCTCTGCCATGGTTGTCTCTTGTAATGATTAGTCTGAAGACAATGATGAACTTTCCTCTTCTGTGTCCTCTTCGTACACTACTTCTTCAAGCTCAGCCACAACTGAAATTGAAGAATCTCCAGATATTTGCTGAGTACGTACAAATCTTCTTTGCGCCTTGAGAATTCTTTCAGGTTCAGGATAACCACTGTAAACTGGTTGTGACGACCTGCGCATGTGAGAGCTTAAGCCTGTCGTATCACCAAATCACAGCAAACATTAAAAGCTCAAATACAATCTTAAACAAAAAAATATATATATAGTTTTTCAAACTTTTTCACTTCCCCGGCAACGGCGCCAAAAACTTGTTTGCCTACTTTTTACCGAATCAACTCTACTCTAATTTTTTATAATATGTTTCTTTTGTAGGGCAAAGGTGTCACATGCAAGTATACATGCTTGGTAATGTAGCAAGTGATAGAATAAAGGTCGAACCCACAGGGAAGTGCAAAGTATTTGAACTACTAATATTAACTTTCTTTGTTTAAGAAAAGTATGAGCAAGGTAACAGAAATATGAGAATAAGGAACAAGAGCACACATAAACAACTAAAATAACTTAAAACTAAAGGAGTTAAAAAATATTAGAGAGAATAGTTGATGAGCTAAATCCATTAGTATATAATGCTTGAAATGTCTTTGTGATGTGAAGTGTCGTGCCTCAAAAGGTCAGAATGTGATCTAGGGGTGTATCTCTACAACATCAAAAACATGTATAACTAGGGCAAGGGAACAAATCTCTAAGTCTCACTTGTAACCCTAAAATACGTCTGGTTTTAATTCTAAAAAGTCTTTATGGTCTCAACTTCTTATCTCTAAGTAAGTTGAATTAAGTGAATATCTCTACCCTACTTTATTAACCACTTTTGTTATGAAATCCACTTGTTTATTGGATCTCTCTCAACAACAAGCTTGTACTTTTTTCCTAGTTGATCATTCTAAGAACCAAGTTTATATCATAAAAACACATAACAAAATAAGACTATATCCAACACATCATATTAACATAAAAACACGTTTATGCTAACTTCATTAGTCTCATCAAACAAAGATTTAGCTCATAGTGAGCTGAGTACAAACTACTGGAATGAAATTAGGAGGGAACATCATCTTACAAAGTGTAGTAAAGAAATGAAACCTACTAATAACTTGGAGATCTCTTGCGTTGGATAAACAGCAACAACTCTCTTCAGTCACAACAGTTCTCAGCAGAGTGTACAGGTCTGGAGAGAAAGAGAATACTCTCTGCTAATACTTAAACTCTAGAACTGAAAATACTAAAAACACTGAAAATAAAATATTGTTGTGTGTGGAATTTCTTGTCTCCCCGCTTTCAATGCACAAGAACTCTTTAAATAGTGATGAGTGGAAGTGGTGGTTCCTCCTTTCTTGGATCGTGGGTCTCTTGAGGAAAATAAGGTTAGGCCCAAATCAAATCCTTCATGTGGGACAGTTGTCCATCAATCCTTCCTTTGCAAGCAATCTAGTACAGATGTTGGTGGGAGACACATTTGCTTTTAGCAGGCAGCTGGAGCAGGCTGGTGGAGCAGAGCAGTCGGCTGGTGCTGCAGAGCAGACGGCTGGTGATGCTGGTGTTGGGCGTCCTCTGCTAAGTGGTCCCCACCGTACTACCTTTTGTCCTTTAGCTTGCTTGATCTTATCCTTTCCTGTTGCTCCATCGCTCTTCATAGTGCTGCCACGTGAGCCCTCAACATTCATGGTTTTTCTTTCATCATTAATTCTCCAAATCTCTTGGTGAAATGGCTGATTAAACCATTAGTCATCCAAATAGCTCCCAATGCTGCTCCAGACTCTGGTAACTGAGGTCATGCCTCTTCTCATCATCATCATCTTTCTTTTAAAGTACAAACACAATGAAAACGTGAAAGCAACATATAAAGTGCTTAAAGCTTTAATAGTGCAAAAATATCTTAAAATCATGCTGTAAAATTGAAATCATGAACTAGAATTGTCACAAAAATTGGTTAAGAGTAACACACTAACATAGTGTTATCACATATCCTATCATGTAGTTTTAAAAGATATCGATCCCACAGAGACCAATGGTCAAAAGTCTATCGTCACTGATTGCTAAAGTGTTTATTTTAGGCGAGCAATAAAGAAGTTAAATGCGGTGATAAATAAACTGCGCTAAAATAAAAACTAAATAAAATTAGACAAACAGTGCGAAGATGTGGGGATCTATAAATTAACCGTACTCTTATTGCTTCTAAAAAGGGATTTCCGATGGGGCAATATTCTCTATTTCGAAAAGGATCAATTTAATGGGAACCGTTGCTTTCATGCATACAGAACCAAACTTACTCTATTTATACCTTCCATCGTCACTCATGGGAGGTGCCTAATGCGTTAAAGTAGTAAGCCTATTTTTAAGAAATTAAACTCTTTACTAAATAGAAAAGTGATTTTTGATTGGAAAGTTTAAGTTAAAAAAGGTTCTTAAGCTTCTGCTTAAGTACCAGATCCTAAGCCAATAAACGTGCGTATTCGTAAATAGTTTTAAAACCAACTTCCTAGAAACCTTAGACTTCCTTGGTTAATTAATAAAAGGCTTTCGCGAAATTTATTAACTACGAACTTAACAATTTAAATCGTTTGTATCAGACGGATTTCAATCATACCCGGTGTTTTCACTGTCCCACTTTCGTAGGGGCAGATTAAAATAAAACGCAAAAAAATTGTTTAAAAACTAAAACATCCCCAAAGGTAATTCTATAAGAACGATAAGGACACGTTTAATTAAAGTTCGTACATCTCAACACCAATAAAATTAGCTTGACATGATAACGTAATTAAATGTGATTAATTTGATAACGGGATAAAACACGGTGAAACGTAATTAAAAGGTGCGGTTTAAACTGAAGTAAAAGATAAACGCGAAGTTAAATAAAGACAATGAAAGTAAATAAAGTGATTAAATAAAAACCTGCTCCGGACGGAGACTTGAATCTGATACAATAAATGCTGAAGTAATCTTGACGAAAATAAAACTTGTACAGGGACGATCCAAACTTGATACAGACTCGATTCGTGACGCGATAACTCGTCGGTGTGAAGGGTTACGCTTACAATTGGACAGAGTATGGCTTAAGTGTGCACAAAACTTGGATCCCCCTGAAAATAGCATGATAGGGGTATTTATAGGAGTCCAAAACCCTAGAAATCAACTAGAAACCAATTCCAGGTCATGGAGAAAATGTAGGGACGGTTTGTGGAGGCTTGGAGTCCAAGGGAAACCCTTTTGTGACCGTTTGACATCTATAATGTGTGGCGACCGCCATACCCCTCGCGGTGAGCTCCATGCTTGTAGACTGGGCTTGACTTGGTCTTTTGACCGTTGGTACGTTGACCACTCATGGCCACCTCATGGTGAACGCCATGGTGGTCGCCACCAGCATGAACCAACCTCATTCCTTCCGCATTTCATTCGTTTTTGCTTCGTTCCTTCGCATAAGGCTCCCAAATAACTAAATACCTGAAAACATAGAAAATACCAACATAACAACACAAATGCAAATCAAAACAACTCTAAAACATGCATTAATCAAGTCAAATAAATGGTGAAATCTCATGTCATCAAACTCTCCCACACTTGAACCCTTGCTTGTCCTCAAGCAAGACATGCATAAGCAGAGGAAAACAGTGGTTCTTATAGTAAATAGACTTCACTTAGGACACAGTCACATTGATAGGTACTAACTCAAAAACTAAAGATATATAAGTAACACATTCCGCATCTTTATGGTTTTAAGTCTACTTATGTACTTACTAATTCACATCATATTATTATGCTCAGGCCAAACTTACTCATCTCATTTTTTGTCTCTTTTTCATTCAGGTGCAATCACATTAAGCCCGTTATCCTGTAATCGCATGGTGAATAGACCTGTTAGTGATTATGATCCAGATTTTCGTGTCGAATTTCAACATTTTTCTCTATTTTTCAACACAGACATAATTTTAAAGGTTCTTCCACTGTTGGGCTAAGTAACCGGGTGAGGGTTACCTAACTTAGAAAGCGGATTCTCTTTTAAAATTATTTGATTTTTATTACTTATTTTTCTGCCCCCTTTTTTCTCTTTTTTTAATGGGATCATTCACTTATTTGCATCGGTTTACTCACTTAGCGGTAACTTTGATGGTGCTGACTACTAAAATAAACTACTTAAGACTACTTCAGAAATGAGGATTCAAGGCCATTGAATAATAATTATGCAAATCGATTTCTATAATCAAGAGACTTACGATGTTAGGATGATACCGATCTTTTAGGAATTTTCCCAAGTCTTTGTAACATGTCCTCTGTTTGTTTCAACATAATTTTTTTTTGGCGTGGCTCAAGAAAGAGGGAAAGTACGATAAACAATAGAAAACACGCATAAATGACTCAACAACGCATGCAATGACTCAATAACTAACTGAGAAAATAGTGAAAACAATAAATCTAGCTAGAAAGAAAATAAAACTAGAAAGCAAGTAAAAGTTCCCTCCCACACTTAAACCAAACATTGTCCCCAATGTTTTGATATAAGGTGAAAAGGGAAAGAAAACCTGGTGAAAGCTAGTGTGTGCCTCTAGGGCTGTCACTCCTCCTTCTGCGTGATCTTATTCGACTTCTGGAAGTGCCTGCTAGGGTCAATTGCTCTACTCAAGCTACTAATGCAGTGTTTTGTTCTCTCAGAAGATGCATATGACCTAAGATATCTTCTTGGTGGCCTTGCAGAACATCAATGGTGTCAGCCATACTTTCTAAAGAAGTAGCCTGTGCAATCTGAGTCGCCATTATTTGTTAAATTGATCTTTGTGTCTCGGCATATGAATATCTCATGAATGTCATCATTTCTTGCTGCTGCCGATAAAGTGCGGCATACTGCCCTTCTTTTGGGACTCCTCCAGGCTGAGCTGTATGTCCCGAGGAGGTACCTGCAACATAGTCAGAAAAATATGGTGCAGTGTGTGTGTCGTGTACAAGTGATACATGAGGTGAAACATGATCCTTCATATCATAATCATATTCTTCTGCCATATTGGCAGGGACTATCCTAGGTGGTGGGCCAACATAAGCTAGAGCATCTAGATCATATGTCTAGTTGGCTCTTACTCGAACATTAGTACATGAAGGCCATGGCAAAACAATGCTCGTGACTGCATCATTATGAATTATAAGGTGGTACCCCCTCTCTTCGGTTTCTACAAAATCGCTTGGATCTGACACTCTCAAGGTCGAGAGAGTGGGGTAGCAATGGCTCTAAGTTTTCCAGCTTGTCATCTAGGCCAATTGCACGGGCCAATGAGGTAATCAGACCTCCAAACAGGATATGATCTCTAGACGCTTTCATGTTTGCTATAAAAAACGATGCAGAATTTACCTGGCGGCCATTAAGGGCATTTTGAAGATAAAACATCTCTTTTGCATTAGTTTTGTTGCTGTATTCCCTGCCAAATATAGTGTCTGTTAACATTTGACAAAAATAGTGAATGGTCGGGTTGTGTATTGCGGAGGCAAGGTTGCCCTTAAAAGAATTAGTTGTAAGACCTTCAATTTGTCTCCAGAACTCAAAACTATCCCATCCCCATTCTGACTCAAGTGGAGCCTCACAGGGTATTCTTTCCCGGGGAAGGTCCAACATATCAGAAATTTCATCAGTAGTGAAAGTGTACTCAGTGTTAAACATGCGAAACTGAATAGTGCCTATCGTACTAGCAGAGTCAGGTCTAACTCTATAAGTCAAAGAATTCAGGAATTCATGGGCTAATAATTCATAGGTAGAATCCTTTCGCTCAAACACACTCCTTAATCCTAAGTTGTCAATCATAAAGTAAACATGGTTGTAAATTCCTAAAGTGTGAAGACAAGAGACATTGAAATACCTTGTAAGACTTATTTCCTGGTTCATAAGCGATTCAAATTTTGCTCTTTGTCGTTCTCCAGTAGCTCCCTCTCGGAAAATTATTTCCATTTCTTCCGCCATTGTTGTGAATATGAAGGTTTTGTTGAAATTGGGGTTTCTCTCAAAATGAAAAGGGTTTATGGGTTTATGGATGAAATATAGTGGTTTAAATAAGTGGAAGATTGAGGGAATGATGGGAGGATGAAAGGTTTTTGAGGATTAATGGAAGTTATGTGAGTGGGTGGGGTAATGGTGGGTGTTAATGGAGGAAGAAAATTGTTTTTGGGAGAAGAAGGTTGGAGAAAAATAAGGGACAATGGTTTTGTCTCGTAACTGCTATTTTTTTTTCTTTTTCCTGATGCCATGGCGACCGCCATGGGGTGTGTGGCGACCGTCACACTTCACACGTCCCAAGTCTGGGCCTAAGGTGGATTATTGGGCCTGGCTTGGGAAACTTTGAGTGCACGCTTCCCGTTTTTGCATTGCCTAGACAACATTTTTTCGAAATAATTAGGTCATTCAAATAAATGGTTGGCTAATAAATAAATATTGAAAATAATAATAAAATAAAATAATAAAAAGAGGAAGGAAAAGAATTACTAAATATAAATCTCAAAAAAATGTAATAAGCGTTTTAACGGAAAAATAAATCTGGCGAAAATAATAAGAAAACAATAACGGTGAAATAAATCTAATAGAAGACTAAGTGGAATGCTAAGAAGGATTCAACATCTGTTGTGGACAGGATGCATGAGCCTCTGAGAGCTGGCATCAAAGGTCAAAAATATCTCGGGAGAGATAGTCTTCTGCTTTAGTATGAATGGCACTATCTATCTCCGCCTTCTGCCTCAGATTTCTGATTTCTCCTCGGAGTGCAACAATCTCTTGTCACAATAAAGTGAGCTTGTCATCTTTGCCTTGTTTACTGCTGAGACCATAAGAAGAAATCGTAGTAGTCCTATCTGAAGAAGGTGCAGGTAATGGGTGATACTCTGGTGTTGGAGGTGTAGTAGGTCTGAAGGGTGTCTCATCTTGAGCCTCTAAATCATAGGTCCAATTCTCCCTATTTTGGATGTTGGTTCTTTCTGGGTTAGGCAGGTAGAAATGGTGGATGGCTTCATCATCAATGAGAAGTTTGTATTCATTAATCTTAAAGTATATTTAACATATCATACCCTTTTCAAGGCAATGGTCCATATCCAGAAGTGTATAATCACAATAGGGGATTAGGTGGGAAAGCTTGTTTTGTAACTGAAGTGCATAGGCTATACGGGTGACTACCCCCTACATGAATTGGTCCTACCGAAGATCGGTCTATCCTTGCTAGGTTTTGAATGAGGAGGGTACCAGATGCAACAGAATCATCTTCGGTGATGCAGTAAAGAATGAATAGCTCATCCGTACTTACTGGCTCACAGGTTTCACTCCTACCAAAGAATGTATGGGCTAAGATCAATTGGAAGTACCTAAGTGCTGGGTTATGGATTCGTTTTGAAAATAGGTGGCTGGGTTAGGGTCTGCATTATGGGTTATTCCCTTCCAAAAAAATTCTATAGTATCGTCTTGGTAAAAACAGAGTGGAATTTCTGGATGGCCATTCTGACCAGTTTGGAATCCTAAAAGGCTTATGAATCCTCGGTGGGTTAAATTATATTCTTGCCCAAACAATCTAAAGCATATGCGGCCATGATGAGGTCCTCGTCCTTGATAGGGATCGTAAATAAGTGAACCGAGGAACTCAAGGGTGAGTTTTCTATAGGTCTTATGCTTAAACTCTGAAAATTCCTCCCAATCAACTTGGCTAATCATATAGCTAATACTTCTCTCAATTCCTAGGGCTGTCATGCAGGTTGTGTCAGGTTATCTGGTGGGTAGCATGGGTCTTTCAGATAGGACTACGTAACGTCTTTTTTGGTCATCATCTATGAACCTGATCTCCATGACATCAACGTTCTGCATTCTGAAAATATGGTTAGAATAAGCTATGTAGAATGCTGAGCCCTTAAACATTCGAAATCAAATAAGTTAGCCTTGTTAGAAGAGGTAATTCACCTTTTAAGGAAAAAATAATCAAAAAGACAGAATTATAGGTTGCCTCCCATGCAGCGCTTCGTTTAATGTCGGTAGTTCGACTTATTAGAACAAGATTATGGAGGGAAAGCCCAATCAATGGGTTGTTTCTAAGGCCATTTATCAAGCCATCTCTCATATCCTTCCCCCTTTCTTTTCTTTCCATTATAAAGCGGTTCATATCTTAAGTAAGGCGAGATTAGATCTAGCTCATCCTTTGGTGTTGGAATCCTAGGTTTGGTGTTAATTTCTTCTCTAGTTCTATAATTCCTAGTTGTAGCGACATTCCCTTTTGACCCAGCCTTTAAAGAATTTAGCGGAAAAGAGTTTCTAATCTTTTCTTTACTATAACTCTCCTTGACTAATGTATTGATTACCTTGGGTTTTCCTACAAGGTCAACCTCATAGGTTGTTGCGCCAATAGGTATTCGTGTAAGCGATGCTATTTTTGTCCCTAATTCATTATTACTAAGTACTAAGGATTGGATAAAATTGTTTAGTCGCTTAAGGGTTTCATTAGCAAGAAGAGCATGGTTTCTAAATACCCTATTATAGGGAGTTTGAGTTGCTACAAACCTTCGCACCATGGATTCTAACTTAGAGAGAGCTTGTGAACTAACAAAGTTTTCTACAAATATTTCAAGGTTTGGTTTACAGGAATATCAGGGGCCCTTGAAATGTTTAGATTGGTGATTGAAAAAAGAATTTGGGTAATCCATCTAAAATGCCTTATCTAAACGAAGTGTCAACTAGTTTACGATATTTTGACGTAATTGGTCCCCGGCAACTGCACCAAAAAATTGATCGGGGGTAAACAACCTAACTGCAAGTGCACAGCCTATCGTGTAGTTTTAAAAGATATCGATCCCACAGAGACCAATAGTAAAAAGTCTGTCGTCACTGATTGCTATGGTGTTTATTTAAGGCGGGCAAAAAAGAAGTTAAATGCGGTGATAAATAAATTGCGCTAAAATAAGAACTAAATAAAATTGGACAAACAATGTAGAGATGTGGGGATCTATAAATTAACCGTACTATTATTGCTTCTAAAAATGGATTTTCAATGGGGCAATATTCTCTATTTCGAAAAGGATCAATTTAACGGGAATCGTTGCTTTCACGCATACAGAACCAAACTTACTCTCTAATTTATACCTTCCATCATCACTCATGGGAGGCGCCTAATGCGTTAAAGTAGTAAGCCTATTTTTAAGAAATTAAACTCTTTACTAAATAGAAAAGTGATTTTTTATTGGAAAGTATAAGTTAAAAAGGGATCTTAAGCTTCCGCTTAAGTACCGGATCCTAAACCTATAAACGTGCGCATTCGTAAATAGTTTTAAAACCAACTTGCTAGAAACCTTAGACTTCCCTGGTTAATTAATAAAAGACTTTCGCATAATTTATTAACTAAGAACTTAACAATTTAAATCGTTTGTACCAGACGAATTTCGATCTTACCCGGTGTTTTCACTGTTCCACTTTCGTAGGGGCAGAATAAAATAAGACGCAACAAAATTGTTTAAAAACTAAAACATCCCCAAAGGTAATTCTATAACAACGATAAGGACATGTTTAATTAAAGTACGCACATCTCAACACCAATAAAATTAGCTTGACATGATAACGTAAATAAATGCAATTAATTTGATAACGGGATAAAACATGGCGAAACTTAATTAAAAGGTGCGGTTTAAACGGAAGTAGAAGATAAACGGAAAGTTAAATAAAGACGAAGAAAGTAAATAAAGTAATTAAATAAAAACTTGCTCCGGACGGAGTCTTGAATCTGATACAATAAATGCTGAAGTAATCTCGACGAAAATAAAAGTTGTACAAGGACGATCCAAACTTGATACAAACACAATTCGTGACGCGATAACTCTTTGGTGTGAAGGGCTAGGCTTACAATTGGACAGAGTATGGCCTAAGTGTGCACAAAACTTGGATCCCCCTGAAAATATCATGAAAGGTGTATTTATAGGAGTCTAAAACCCTAGAAATTAACTAGAAACCAATTCCAGGTCATGGAGAAAATGTAGGGACGATTTATGGAGGCTTGGAGACTAAGGGAAACCCTTTTATGACCGTTTGACATCCATAACGTGTGGCGACCGCCACACCCCTCATGGTGAGCGCCATGCTTGTAGACTGGGCTTGACTTGGTCTTTTGACCGTTGGTGCATGGACCACTCATGGCCACCTCATGGTGAACGCCATGGTGGTCGCCACCAGTATGAACCAACCTCATTCCTTCAGCATTTCGTCCGTTTTTGCTTCATTCCTTCGCACAAGGCTCCCGAATAACTAAATACCTGAAAACATAAAAAATACCAACATAACAACACAAATGCAAATCAAAACAACTCTAAAACATGCACTAATCAAGTCAAATAAACGGTGAAATCTCATGTCATCAGTTGTGTAGCAGGTTTGGGATAACCATATAATTTGTAACAGCAGGGTTTTATGTGACCAAACCTTCAATAATAATGACATCTCCATCATTGGGTCTTGCCTTCTGATGTCTTTGTTGATGTTGGGACATTTGACTTGACATCTTTTGTTCCTGTTTTCTTATGGGTTGAACAAAATCAGTTGCATGCCCTTTTCCTTTGTTTTTCACACCTTGATTATCATAACCAAGACCACTAACATCTCCAACATTCTTCCTAGTTTGGAGGATTTCATCCAGCACATCAGAACTACTATTAAGCATTCTTACAGATTTAGTCATATTGTCAAGTTATGAGTTGAGCAATACAACTTCATCCTTCAGACTAGAGATTATAGCCAGATGCTCCACTTTTTCAGCCTGAAGTTGAGCAATGACTCTCTTTTGATTCTCTACCAGTTGACACACTTCTTCACTTCTGATGCACAACTCCTTGTATGAAGCAGCAAGTTCATCAAAAGTGAGTTCTTCACCATTTGATTCTTCATCAGAATCACAAATTCCAGTCAAGGCAGTAACCTGCTTGGCAGATTCTCCTTCAGGATCACTTTCAGAATCATCTTCTGACCATGATACAGATAGACATTTCTTTTGCTTCTTGAGGTAAGTAGGACACTCAACTTTTATGTGTCCAAACCCTTCACATCCATGGCATTGAATTCCTTTGCCTTGGTTAGTCTTCTCTTCAGTCTTGGGCCTTTTTCCAGAATCATGATTTTTGTCAAATGACTTATTCTTGACATTTGATCTTGACTTCCAGCCCATCTTCTTCATCACTTTATTGAACTGTCTTCCAAGTAACCCAATGGCATTAGATATATATTCATCTGTATCTATGTCACATTCATCTTCTGAGTCTTCAACATTAGACACAAAAGCCATATTTTTCTTCTTTTCAGACTTTTTACTGATCCCTAGTTCAAATGTCTAAACGGATCCCACAAGTTCATCAACTTTCATGTTGTTTATGTCTTGAGCTTCTTCAATGGCAGTTACCTTCATGTCAAATCTCTTTGGAAGAGATCTGAGAATTTTTTCGACTAACTTAGCCTTTGGCATCTTCTCCCATTGGGAATTTGAGGCATTAGTTATCTCAATAATATTTAGGTGAAAGTCGTGAATGTTTTCATCCTCCTTCATTTTCAAGTTCTCAAACTTGGTGGTAAGAAGTTGAAGTCTTGACACCTTCACCTTAGAGGTTCCTTCATGAGCAGTCTTCAAAATCTCCCAAGCATCTTTAGCAACAGTACAATTATTTATTAGTCTGAAGATGTTCTTGTTCACTCCATAGAACAAGGCATTCAATGCTTTGGAGTTTCCTTGAGCTAGCTTGTCATCTTCATCATCCCAGTCTTCCTCATCCTTTAGCACATCAGTAATATTACCATCCTCATATGTAGCCCTTGGTGGATCCCACCCCTTGATCACTGACTTCCAAACCTTGATGTCCATAGACTTCAGAAAGGCCACCATACGTGTTTTTCAATAGTCATAATTGGTTCCATCAAGGATGGGTGGTCTGTTCACAAATCCTCCTTCCTTGTCCATTGTACTAGAAAGTATCTTCCTTAGATCACACCCAGATACAGAGCAGGATGCCTGCTCTGATACCAATTTAAATTCTGGTATGCAGATATCAGATGTCCTTAGAGATGTCGAGACACTGATCTCTGTTTAAAACACAAGGACAGGATAAAACACAATAAACAGTACAGAAAATAATAGAACACAGAGAGTTGTTAACCCAGTTCGGTGTACAACAACACATATGTCTGGGGGCTACCAAGCCAGGAAGGAAATCCACTAAATAGTATCAGTTTGTAGATCTTCGGCAAACTAGCTCTAGACTACAATCTACTCACCTAATCACTACCCGTATTTAACTTCTACCTAAGACTTACCTAGGTATGTGACCCCTCTCACTTCCCTTCCAATCACCATCGTGACAGAATTATAACCCTTTAAAATGTTTTTAGAAAATACACTTCAAGGACACACAATCACTCAATGCTTACACGCTTAGGAGTGATTGACAGAACTTACAACTCAATAGAGACAGACTTACTCTTATATCAAGATGATATTAGAGAGGCTCACAAATACAAGCACACACAAACCCTAAAAAATCACTTAACACACAGTACATTCCACACTCGAATTAGGGTTGTGCCATCATATTTATAAATAGCGTTTGGACTGGATTCGGGCTTCAAACGCAGCAAGGCACTTGCTATAAATCTACAGAATATTCTCCATAAGAATAGGTCTTCAATCAAGGGTTTCCTAAAATGTCTTCAACATTTAGAAAAATAGAATATCTTTAAACTCAAATAGAATCTCTGATTCCTCTATTTTGGACGCCACATAGGATTACTTAATATTCACAGAATTATTTAGTAATCTGTAATTACCCCAGCTTTATCAACCTACAGACCTGTAACAGACAAGATGATGAGACATCTTGTTAGGACATCTTGTTCAACATGTTTTTCTTCATGTTAGAACATCTTGCTCAACATGTTGCTGCCAAGTTAGTTTTACCAAAATTTCTGCCAATCACAAATACAGAGACTTAACAGATATCACATATCCCATCTCAAAATTTTTAAAATATGATAAGTTTTAACAAAAACATAGAGCTTACCTTGTAGCCATCGCTAATGATGAAGAACGTGAATCATATAGCCAAGCAGTCAAGCACACAGTTTGGAGGGAGGAAATGGCTTAAGAAATCAAGGCTCTATAAGAAAATGAGATATGGGAACTAACTCATTTACCCCAAGGAAGAAAATTGATAGGATGTAGATGGGTGTACAAAATCAAACATAAAGTTACATGTGAGATTGAAAAGCACAAGGCCGAACTAGTTGCCAAAGGTTACAAATAAATAGAAGGTGATAACTTCAATGAAACTTTTACACCAGTGGCCAAATTGACCACATGCATACGCTTGTTAAGAGTTGTAGTGGCGAAAGGATGGAAATTACATCAAATGGTTGTTAGCAACGCCTTCTTGCATGGAGAATTGACAGAAGAAGTATATATGAGTCCTCCACAAGGATATAAAGTTCCAAACAGAGATTTAGTATGTAGATTAAAGAAGTTATTGTATGGCTTGAAACAAGCATTTAGAAATTGGTATAGCAAGCTATCTCAATCTTTGATAAAATATGGTTTCCAAGACAACCATTCTGATCATATTCTATTTACTTATTCACATGGATCCATTTTTCTTTTTATTTTGATCTATGTTAATGACTTGATCATTGCTAGTCGACCTTGAGTCTGTGATTAGTTCAAGCAATATCTCAGTCAATGTTTCCAAATGAAGGGTCGTGATTCACTTAAATACTTTCTAGGCATGGAACTAGCACGAGGGTTAGAAGGGATATTCCTTTGTCAAATAAAATACACCTTAGACATTCTACAAGAATGTGGAATGATTGGTTGTAAGTCTTCTTTGTTTCCAATGAAACATAATCACAAACTTGCTTTGGCCAAGGGACCTCCAGTCTTAGAACCATCAAGGTATAAGAGATTAGTTGAACGCCTGATTTACTTAACTTTCATTAGGCCTGAATTAACCTACTCGGTTCATATTCTAAGTAAATTCATGCAAACTCCACTCCAAGATCATTGGGATGCTGTTATACGAGTTTTACGATATCTCAAATCTTCTCCTGGTCATGGTATCATTCTTTCACAACATAATATCCTACAACTACTTGGCTATTGTGACTCAGATTGGGCATTGTGTCATTTTACCAGAAAGTTCATCTCATATTATCTAATGAAACTTGGTAATGCTCAAATATCATGGAAAATAAATAAACAAACCACAGTCTCTCGATCCTCAAGTGAGGCAGAATATCGTGCAATTACACATGCCACAAGTGAAATACTATGGCTACGTAATTTGTTAGAGACTCTGCAAGCTCTATGCATCAAAGCCACATTTATGCACTGTGACAATCAAGCAACTATTTATTTAGATTCAAACTCGGCCTTCCATGATAGAACAAAACACATTGAAATTGATTGTCATTTTATCAGGGAACACATACAGTCAGGTGCCATAAGCACAACTTACTGGCCCACCAAATAGTAAAATGCTAAAAAAATTATTAAGTCCTTAGGCGTGAAAGTTTTTCAAGATCTCGTGTTCAAGTTGGGTGTTCATAATCCTCACCCTCTGTACATCCGGGATTTTATTAGAATCCAGAAAAAGTCGGTCTTGCACATCGACAATCTATGAAAGGTCATATCCTGTGTATATTCCGGGTTATTCCTTAGATTATGAAAAGCTGAATAAAGGTGTGTCCATTACAAAGGGTCGACCAAATAGTCATGAAAGTGTTACATGTACTTATTAAGTCCGTTACAAATGGTTAAATAGGTAGTTATGTTTATTATATCCATAAAGCCTATTAATCATGACTATTCAAATGGGACAAGGGTGGACATTATAAATAGGTCTTGAGACCAAACATAGAAGAGGGCAGTCAATTAATGAAGAACCAAAAAGAAATGGAAATACGTGAAAACCTAGGACCATCAACAATGGTGGTCAGGATCCCCCCTTGACATACCTCTTGTCAGATAGGACGATTATGCCCTCATCTGACTAGTTTTAAGGAGGTTTCTCCAAATAATGTTTATCGAGAACACCGTCCAACTTGATAAAGAGTATTAGAGATAAATTTAATTGTTTGTTATTACTTTGTTAGGATTTGTTAAGTTTGTTATTAGTTTATTATGATTTATTAGTGTTGATCATATTTTCAAGTTTGATCTTATTTTCAAGTTTTGAAAAATATTTCATCAGCTTATATATAAAAATATGTCATCTATCATAAAAAAACAATATAATATATTTTTCAAATTAACTTTCTATTAGTAACTCAAACCAAACCATTAAAATAATGACATGCCTGACTCATGACATAAACTCAATTTGTCACTAAAAATATGAAAGAATGTATACTTTTAATTCGAAATAGGCATGCTTATTTAAGTTCTAGGATTTACCGGATGAAACTCATAGAGTCTATTATGTTGTCTTCTAAATGCTTCGTAACGTCCAAGGATCATCAAATTCAAATATTTCAGCCATCTGTATATAGGAGAAGAAGACAAAAAACAAGCTGTCATATAAACATGTTTAGGCCGTGAAAGTCTAAAAGACAGCCTAGCTTTGTGGTGGTTGTGTTTCGTCAAGCTCGTGCTGATAAAACTTGCCGGAAAGCTTGTACATTGTGGGTCCAAATAGCGATAAGCACTCAAGTCATTGACCACTTATATGAGGAAGCAGAATTGGATTTTGCTTGTACTAGATACTTGATGATAAGATAAGATCCCTCGCCTATTAGTTATAACATTTAAATGTACGGGCTTAATTGTCACTTAGCGACGACACATTATAATATTTTCACGTGAAACTTTTTATATAAGTATTAGATTATTATTATTATAGTTATTATAATCATTTAAGCTGGCCTAACAGATTGTTACTTTTCTTAAAAAAATGATACTGCAAAACACGCACATGTTGATACTTTTAATAAGTACTGAAACGACGCCGCTTAGGAGGAGAGAAATCGAAATGATTGCCGCATCTAAGATCTGCGAAATTGATAGGTTGAGAACTTGAGATCGCTTATATATGATGAATGCATTTATTTCTTCTAAAAAAAGAAAGTACCGTCCAAGGACACCACATATTAGTACCCCACTCCACATACTTTAATTGGCTTTCGGGAGATTGAAATGGCACCGTAAGGGCAACAAGTTGGGTAGGTTTTTTTTTTTTTTAAATAATCATCAATATATTAATAAGGGAGACTAACCAAGCTCCCAACCAATACAACCAAAATGTTCACATCAATACAACTAGTATCAATGTGAAACATCCCACCAAACAATTACATGAACTAATAAATACTACCAAACAGAAACACCTACTTAAACATAGAAAAATTTGTTATCTGCCCGATGGTAGTTTGTACCACTCATAGAAAGACACTCTCCTATTCATATATAATAATAAATTTTGATTACATGTGTTTTTATATAATTATTAAATAAAATTTTATTTTTTAAATTAATTCATTTTAAAGTAAATACTATATCTGATTCTTAATAGAAAAGAAAATACTTTTTATATTTATTAATTTTGAACTACATATAATTCAGCTTCAATAAATTCAAAAGTAAATTATTTTTTATATTGAGGATATAAAATTTTCAAATTAATTTCGTCAAATATATATTAGTAATTAACCAAATTTAAGTGTATCAAAAGCAGTATTATATCAAAAACATTTCTAAAGCAACAACTTAACAATTTGTATGATGCAAAAGATCCGATATTTGTGATAGCTACGGAGCTTATTAAAAGTTAATTACTCCCTCCTATCATAAAAATTTAAAACAAAAAACATTTTGAGTTATATGCAATCTTTAAAAAATTAAAAATAAATTAGTTATGTTAATTTTAATAATAACTTACTAATATTTATTAAAATATATTAATTAATTATTGTTAATAAATTAATTAAATATAGTGAAAATTAATAAATAAATGTATAATAATAATAAAATATATATTATATGTTATGTTGTATAGAGAGAATTATTTTGACACATAGTAAAAGTACAAATAAAATACATTTTATATGAAATTTAATTGAGTTAAAAGTTTAATATTTTTGAAAAGATTGGAAGAAAGAAACTCTATAGATTTAATTTTTAAAAAAATTATATACTTAACTCTATACATTTTGTAACGATTGAATCTTAATCATAAATAAATTAAAATCAAACTACAAAGATTTAAAACAACCTAATAATACAAGACCGTCAAAAATTTCAAAGTATTAGAAATAAAAATCATATACTCTACTAAGTTACTATTGTAGGTAAAACAAAAATTTTACATTGATTACGAAAATTAATTAAATGTATTAAAAATGTTAAAAAATTTCATACTCCTATATCACCTTATTATTAATCGTATTTAAAAAAATAATTAATAATAATTACTTGTTGTTTTCAAAATTCAATCCAAAATTAATTATAAAGTTGTCAATAATACCCTTATTAATAATTTATTTCTGAAAGAAAATGTATTGAAATTAAACAATGAATGTTTAAGAATATTAATTAAACGAAAATATAAATAATGATATAAAATACAAGTTAAATTCATTTTTTTAAAGCAAAAATAATATACATATGAACAATCAAAACAAATCAATCTAACAAGATGTACCAAAAATGATAAGAAAGAATTCAAAATTCTAGAAAAAAAATCAACAAAGAACGGTCTACATAACCGTTGATAAGCAAGATAAAGAATTTGACATCCATAACTAATAATCATAATCGAAAAAAAACATATTTGACTTTAACCACCAAAACGACTGAAGTTTTACTCTTTTAGATAACACCTGCAATTACTCTGATTTATTCTGGAAAATACATCTATTTTCCTTTTTCCAGATAACCCAAATCACCTCGAACCAAATAGTGTTAAAAGACAACCAAATATTTTTTGAAAAACCACCAAGCATCGAACTGCAGTAGTTGATCCCAAACCGTTCCTTGAGATGATGTAGAAAACATTAACCAATTAAAAATAATAGGTCACAACCTACAGAAAAAAGTACACGTTACAAACAAATGGTCTCTATCTTCATCCACGCCATAATTCGCCACACATTCTTTATCGTTCGTGACAACAATTCGCCTCCTATCCAGATTGTCCTTAGCGGACTACAATTCAGAAACAATCGCCAGGAAAAAATAAACACCTTAGGCGGCACAGTATTCAGTTATAAAAATTGAGAGTTAGCCTGTTATTTTTTTAATGTTAACTTCAGAAAAAAAATTTATAAGCATTGATGACTGTGTAGCAAGAAGAATGATGTAAAATCCAAGTCCAACGATCTTCCACGTCCACCTGAAAAACAACTGAGGTTAACCGCTCAATACACTCCCCCACTAAGTCATCCTCCCAAGCAAACAACCTCCTACACCACTCTCATGCCTCACCGTTCTCCCTCCACCCCAACTTGTTCGTTTATGCTAGTGCCACCATTGTAAATTAAAGAACCTACTAAATCTTAACTTCAAAGACGTACCATCAAGGCAAGGATCTATCCGAAACAAAGTAGAAGACCTATATCATATTCTTCGATCAATGTTATCAAGCAACCACCCTCCATCAACAAACATGACACCCTCCATTATATTTTTCAAATTCCTCTACCAAACAGAACCACCGCTACCCCTAAAACATAATCGCCTCATTCCTCTCCATATTGATCACACAAAACCCTATACCAAAGATTTTTCGTCTCATTTAGAATCCTCCACACCATTTACCAAGTAAGGCTAAGTTAAACACCTTCAACCTTCTAACCCCCGAACCTCCATTTTCTTTTTTCAAACAAATAGTATTCCATTTAATCCAGGAAAATTTTCTCACTTCCTCACTCCCTCCCCAGAAAAAAGCATTAAAAATAAATTCAAGAGAAGATATGAGACCTGAGGGCACCTTGAAGAAGGAAAGAAAGTAGATCGAAATGGAGGACAAGGCAGACTTAATAAGAATCAGACAACCTCCCATAGAGAGAAGACGACTCTTCCATCCCAACAGTCTTCTTTTGATACAATCAATCAGAGGATACCAAAAATTAAGCTTACTAGAATCTCCACCAACAGGCAGCCCCAAATAAAAAACAAGATAGTCGATCGTGCTTACCGTTCATAACCATCGATGCCTCATGCAACCAAGATTCTGAAATGTTGACCCCAAACAACATGTTTTTATAAAAGGTAACTTTTAATCCCAATATAACTTCAAAAAGAATCAACATCGCCTTCAAAGCTCAGACATTTGCCCAACTTTTAACCCTCACCAATAGCGTATCATCAGGAAATTGTAAATGAGAAATAGTAACAACATTTTGCGGCCCCAACCCATATCCTGAATCCATTATTTTTTCCTCTACAACATTCATCAAAACATGTAACCATTCAGCTGTTATCAGAAAGAGAAAATCGAAAAGCGGGTCACCTTGACAAAGACCTTTTTTCATCTTAAACTCATCAGTTGGGCTCCCGTTCACAAGTACAGGAATTGTTACCGTAGTAATACACTATAATATCCACTTGCGCCACAGAGTAGGAAAATTCATTTTGTACATAACGGCCTCCAAATACCTCCAATCCGCCAAATCATACGCTTTATCAAAATCGACCTTAAAAAATAATAATTCTTTTTTCAAACTACAAGCATCGCCCACCATTTCATTAGTTATAAGAATGTCATCCAGGATCTGCTTATCTTTAACAAAAACTGACTGAGACTCAGAAATAACACTTTCTATCACGTGTCTCAGCCTATTAGAAAAAACCTTAGATAGAATTTTATACAGACATTTAATCAAAGAAATAGGTCGAAAATCTGACAAACGATGAAGACTCTCAACTTTGGGAATCAAAGCAATAAAAGAACTGTTATTGCCTTTGGTTAACTTGCCATTACGATGAAAACATGCAAAAAAAAGTGAATCAACTCATCTTTTAAGACGTCCCAAAAGTATTTGATAAAGACAAGATTATTTTCATCCGGTCCAAGACTCTTAAAATGTCACAATCCTAAAATGCATGCTTAATCTAAACTTTTGAGAAAGGTAAAGTCAAAACCGACCCCTCCTCCCTAGTAATTGATTTAAAAGAAAGATTTTCTACCTATGACCGATCAACCGATATCGCCTGAAAATGATTATGAAAATAATAAAAAACGGCACTCTTCACTCCATTGACACCCTTTACATGTACATCATTAACTAAATTTGAGATGATAGCATTCGACCTTCTCCTCGAAGATATAATATTGTGAAAGAATTTTGAATTTGCATCTTCCTCCTTTAGCCAAAATAATATAGATTTTTGCCACTAGATACTTGAATATAATTTGGATAAAGAAAGAATTTTTGCCAATAATGAGTGTAACTCTCCCAACTACTCCTCCTCTAGATCATACTCATCTCCTTTAACATCCAAGAAAGAAATACAGTCTTTTAACGCTTTAATTTTTCCTTCTTAATTCTGAGTATGATTTTGAAGCCATATTTTCAAACTGCCCTTAATTAATAGTATTGGACAGTGATCGGGAATAGTGCGAGGAAGAGCCACTTGAATGCAATTCAGTAAAAAAGAAATCTAAGCTCCCGATAATAAAAAATAATCCAGACCAATCATAGAAATACCATCCCCTGATACCACGTGAATCTTCTCCCACGCAACGGTAAATTAACCAAAAAATTGTCTTCAATGAACTGATTAAAATGAGAACAATCTTCCACACGACCAACAATTACTTTACTCCTTATTTCCTCAATCGATCAAATAGCATCGTCATTACCACACCAAACATTCCCCTCGTTAGAGATGGCAATGGGCAGAGTTTGGGCAGGGTACTATAATATCCATCTCCATACCCGCAATTTGAAAAATTCATGTACCCGAGCCCATACCCGCTTAGGCGCCAAAGTTAGCACCCGTACCCGTGCCCTATGAATATTGTTAAAATAAACGAACACTTATATTAAATACGTAATGGTTTAATATTGATGTACTTTTTAAAGTTGATAGACATACATTTTAATATAATAATATACATTAAAAAAATATAAATATAAATTAAAATATATAAATACCTATTGTGCGGGTATGGGACGGGGTGGGTACCAAGGTGCCCATACTTGCACCCATACCCGCTTATTTTTGTGGGTAATTACCTGAGTCCATACCCGTACCCGTTTTTGCGAGTTTTAACTATACCCATTGTGGGTAATTTTGCGGGTGCCCATTGGAGATGGGTCAAATTGGCATCCCTACCCCTCGTCATTAGTAATCAGAACACCCATGCGATTTCATAAAGATAATCGACCACCACTAACATAATAAGCATAAACATTGGCAATAGCAAAGTCATGCCTTGACTTTCTAAAACACCTTTTTATAATCAAAAGATTCTCAAAATTCATTGAAAGTTTCACCACCACCTCGTTAATATCCCATAATGTCAGTAAACTACCAGAGACCCCTACGGAGGGCCGAAAAGAATAGCTCACATAAGAGGATTCCCACAAATACTTATACACAGCGTCGTCGATCACTTCCAATTTCACTTCTTGAATGCACACCACAACAAACTTTTCTCTCTAACCCACCAATGCACCTCCCTCCTTTTCTCTCAACCACCTAAAACTTACACAAGTTAAATTCATTAAAATATTATTATTGGTATTTAATAGATAAATTAATTTTTTAATTAAATAAGAGATATATTATAAATATTAATATGAAATATTTTAAAATTTGTTAATTTTTACTTGACCAAAAGTTAAAAACACTTTATATATATATATATATATATATATAATTTAATTGGTATACCCTGGCAGTGTAAAATTTTTTTACACTGCCAACCAATGACGACCATGCATTCTGCCAAGTCATACTGAAAATTTTAAATTAATTATATGACATTGCAGAATGATATATTTCTATTGGATGATTTACACTGTCAGTGCATACCAACTAATTCATATATATATAATTTCGGATGAATAATTCATATAACCAACATAAAATTCGTTCACAATTGATGTGAACCCAGTCATATTCATATGTGAACCCAACAATATTCGCAATCATAATTATAAAGCATTTCTTAATACACCACCCAAGTTTCTTAGGCACCACATGAAATTATTATTTTTCCCCCTGATTTCGGATGTGCACATCCGGACGCACCAAATTTTTTGAAAACGCTGAAGTGTTCCGGATATGCATATCCGGAAAAATTTCTGATGTGCACTTCCGGAAGAATTTCTTATTAATTCGCGCCAGACCTTCTTCCTCCCCCTCATTCTTCACTTTTTCATTTCCAAACTCCCTCAAACTCTCTCAAACTCTCAAATTTTCAATCACCTCAAATCTCGATTTTATCCTCTCGAGTTCAACACAAAGCAACATATACAACGATCAAGAGACTCCAAATCCTCTGTATCTCATTTTAATCGGTAAGTTTTCAAATTTTAGAGTTTCGGAGTAATTTTCGAGTAATCGATTTAGAGTAGATATTTAGGTGTAGAAATTGTTAGGTTGTATGAATAACATAGGTTAGAGACAATGTAGGTCATTTTTACTGCTTCAAACGGACGATCAGGGCATTAAAATGCCCTTTTGCATGTTACAGTGGCCATGGCTGCCATTTTTAAACTTCAAAAAACGTACCGGATGTGCAGATCCAGAAAGATTTTAACGTTTATTATTCTGAGTGTTTCCGGATGTGCACATCCAGAAATACCCAACGTTAAAACTTCTGTGTCCTTCCGGATGTGCACATCCGGAAGACTATTTTTTTTTATTTTGTTTGTTTATTTGTTTTTGTTTAATTATTTAAAAAAAAATCTAATTTATTTATTATGCTTTGCAGATTAGATGGCTGGAAGAGACGATCGTATCATACATGGACGGACAGCTCAGCACGCATCTGTCCGACATGAGCAGTTGCAGTCTACAGTCGAGGCTTCCGGCGCCGAGGGAGTTGGGGTAGACCCTACAGCTGAGGGACATCCTACACCATAGTCATCCACATCACAGGTTCAGACCACTTCCACATCTCAGGTACAGGCCACTCCCCCTTCAGCCGCCGATTCTACATCTCGTAGGCGTCGCGTTTCTACTGGTAGTTCATCAGGGTCCCAGCCCTCACGCAGACGTCGTCGGAAGACTCCAGCTCCATCAGCTGCTCCTCCTCGTTCCCCTGTTCCTGTTCCTGTTTCAGAGGGTGATCACCCAGCACATGAGGGTGTTGACGCTGATGACGATTTCGATGAGCTGGGCGGTTACCTTGGGGGACTGTCTGATATGTCCCTACTCGTGGGGTACTCTGAGCATACTGCCAGATATGTCTGGCTAGGAGAGGTAACCTTCTCGGTTTATTTATAAAATTGTATTCGTTGAAAATATGTTCATTTGTAACATTGTTTTATTTGGAAATTTTCAGGAGAAGGATTCACAGAAGTTCTATAACCATGGGGGCAAGGTTATGGACATGCTTGCGGTGCTGCCAGGGGATGAGTGGTTCACGTCTGCACTTGCTACCTCTGGTCTTGTAGGTCTGTCTAGGATTGGGTATCCCCAGATCATGTACGGTATGCTGATGGCCTTTGTTGAGAGATGGCACCCTGAGACATCCTCATTCCATCTACTGTACGACGAGATCACAATCACACTCGACGACATCTCATGCCTTTTACATCTACCGATCACGGGTACCCTTCTCCGTCACGGTAGGATGTCGAAGGAGGACGCGATTGAGATGCTGATTGAGGAGCTTGGGTCTACCCCAGAGGAGGCACTTGCGGAGGTGACGCAGTTGAGAGGCGCACACATCCGGTTCTCCATTCTGACACGCAGATTTACTGCGGCGTTTGCAGAGGCAGGACAGGCAGCAGGTGATCCAATTGAGATGGCGATCCACAGGCAGCGTGCCCTGAGATGCTACTACTTGTTTTTGCTCGGCACGCAGGTGTTTGTGGACACCATCGCCTATTATGTTGATGTCGTCTACCTCAGGTATCTTTCGGATCAGACAGAGATCCACAGGTACAACTGAGGGGCGGCTGCGCTGGCATACACCTATTCCAGGCTCTCTGATGGTTACCGCTGGGCAGCCAAGACTGTGGCAGGCAGTTGTACGCTATACGTGGTAACAATCTAATATTCTAAGTGATTTTTTCATTTCTTTTCTTTCTATATTCATTATAATGTTTGACACCCATGTTATGTTTTCCATTTCAGGCGTGGATTTTACAGCACTTTCCCAACATTACTGGTTGAGGGAGTGTCGCCGAGTACACTGAGGATATGCCACGTGCTGCTGCATTTGTCCTGCTCAGAGGGAACCAGGTGCCGGACCCCTTCAGAGTGTATCTTGATCGGATGGCTGCTGAGGACGTTTTGTATAACCCATATGCCGCTCACCATGTGACGCGCCCGTTCAATGAGGTTTGTTTGTTCTCAGGATGGTTGGCATACAGTTCGACCGTTACTGCCCGATACCTGCCGGAGCGCGTCTTGCGTCAGTTCGGTTACACGCAGACGATCCCCGGGATGCCTCATGAGTCTGCTGCTCTAGGCTTGACCCGCAGGCAGATAGATGAGCTATATGCTGACTACCAGTCCCACTTGGTACCAGAAGAGGCTCGGGCGACCAGAGCGGAGAGAGACTGGAACATTGATGTCGGGTACATCATGTGATTCTACACCGTCTCACACCCATGCATGGTGCCCACTGCTGAGGGAACGCCACCCAGACCTGCTCATCAGGAGATATTAGAGGAGCGGCAGTCTAAGCTGGACCATACTCAGGATGTCCTACCACGCTGTCATCAGATAGAGCAGATAGTACAGCAGGCCATTGAGGTCGGTCACCTCCCTGAGGACTCTGGTGCCAGACTTGCCGCGGACAGGATTATTGCGATTGCTCGGGGGACACTTCAGTACCGCAGACATCGATCTAGGATGGCGGGTAGGGGCAGAGGAGTAGGGAAGCTAGGAGAGATTCTTCGCCATACGCAGTAGTTTTTTGTTTGATGTATTCTATTTATATTAGATGTATGCAATGTATTTTGACAGAGGTTTATTATATATATATATATATATATATATCATTTTATTTTATATATTGATGTTGTCAAATGTATATTAAGTTGCGACGATATATTAACATATGCGACAAAGTAACAAAACCGATTTTTAAAAAAAAATTAAGTTCTGCTGTTTTCTGGATCTGCAGATCAGGAAGTTTTCGAATTTGCACTTCCGGAACGCATCAGTATTTTTAAAAAAATTGATGTATCCAAATACGCACACCCGAAATCAGAGGGCAAAACCGAAAATTCAGGTGGTGCCTAAGAAACAAGGATGATGTGATAAGAAATGCTCTAATTATATTAAAACTCATTTAATTTAATAGCATTATTGTAATGTAAAGTGTTGTCCCTTGTTAGTTGTTACTACTTGGGTCCTCCTATACACAATTTATTAGTAGCAGACATTTTTAATTTCTCTTTCACAATTGGCATGTAGCTGGACGCAATCGAATCTTCTTTCAAACACTGCTCAAGTTGCGACAAAATTGTTTTCTTAACATGGCCAACTAGCTTGACTTTTATATCTACAAGTTGCAAGGAAACTAACAAAACTTGTTTACTTTTAGTTTACATCAACACCACACATTAAATTTCTGATAAAATTTTCAAATTAAGTCCGCCCGCGTTATGTAGTACGTCAACAAAATCCTAAGCATTAAGATATTTCAAATTGAATATAGAAAAGCAACCAAGTGGTTTCTTAGAGAATATGCCTCTGCTCTAGTCACGCATATTCAAAGCAACAAGCTTTTGTTTGTGATTATTATGGCATATGGGCTGCTTGCTTAACTGTACAGCAAGGTAAAGACATGAAAATGACAGCAGCATAAAACGTGGTATTCACCTTTCATTTGTTTTTATCGTGTCGTGGACAATTTAGCTGTAATTTTAAAAACTTGACCGTGGTATTAAACATGTATAAAAATTGGTATTTCAGATCTATAATTTAGATTCACAAAGGCAACAAATGGATGATAGTTGATTGGATTTTTTTCGACAGTGGTATGGAGTCTCCATCTCTAGTCCCGATGAAAGGCAACAAATGGATGATAGTTCATTAGACTTTTTTCGAAGTGGTATGGAATTCCCATCTCTAGTCCCGATGGGGGTTGTACATACACGTTTAGAATAATGTGTATTTTGAGAGGTGGTAATGAAAGTCTTAAATAATCTTTAAAATGTTGTATTAGACTTGAGTTAACCTTAAGCTCAATAAAAAACAATAGCTCTCCAAACTTTTATGTGACATAGTCATGTAATGGTTCCAATTCGGTGTTTCCTAGGGACAGTAGATGATTGATAATGCATTATTTATTGGAATTGTCATAAACATCGTCGTTTTGACTTTAAACTTTTTTTTACACTCGTGTGAGCATTTTGAAGGTTATGCTTTGATTGTTTTTTCATGGATAGTGGTGTTGACATTCTAGCATCTCTGAAAACAAGTCATTGGCTAAAATTTAAGAGTTTGTGTCTCTACTCCCAAAGTGGAATTCTCGAATAGAGGTAAAGTTGATGTCATTACCATTATTGCCTCGGTGGCTAGCCGGGAAATGGGGCGTATCAAAGAAGGTCTGAGTTCTCACTCAATCAAGCGTATGAACTAATAGGAGGAATCTGACTTATTGAAGTTGTGGGTCAAAATTCACAGCCAAACAAGTGTATGAGCTTAGAAGGAGAATCCGACTTGCTGAAACTGAGGGCCAAAATTATCAGCCAACCAAATTGAAGGTTGAAGGAGAAATCTGACCTACTGAAGTTGGGGGTCAAAACTCTCACTCAACCAATCGTATGATCTTGAAATGAGAATTTGGCTTGCTGAAGAAGAAACAGTGTAGTAGTGGTTGAAATATTGCAGAGAGGTTGTTAATTCCCTCCTTTTTCATACTCTTTTTTTTATTGTGTTATCTAATTATGTAAAATCTTGATCAAACACTGGCTGAAATATTGCATAGAGGTTGTTGATTCCCTCCTTGTGTACCTTTGTGTAAATACATGGAATAAGGAGTGTGAACCAAGAATATATTATTTCCGATCCAATGTGTTTGTGAAAGAAAAAACAAGAACGAAATGTCGTTCTTATAGTCGATGCCAATGTGGGTAAAAATCTTCCTTTTCAGCCTCGATAGAGAGGAATGTACGTACAAACACTATCACTACAAGAAAAGAAGTGATTTGTGACGGTTTTTTTTGGAAATTACGGCGGTTCAAACTGTCGCAAAATCTGTTTCGCGACAGTTTCTCAATTGTCGTAAAAGTGTGTCGCGAGGCTGTTTTACGACGGTTCAAAAAACCGTCGTACATGTTTGTGGCAGTTCTAAATCGCCGCCAAATTATCAATGTGACAGTTCTAAACGTGATAGGTATTTTTTTTTACGGTCAATTTCGGCGGTTTGAACCGCCGCAAATTACAAATATTTATAAAAAAAAATTCTACTTGCATTTTTTAGCATTATTATTAAAAAACAAAATATAAAACAAACCAATGAATTCTAACTCTATTCCAACTCTAGTAATGTTATAAAAAATCGTTAATGCTACTACCAGAACTGATACACCATAAACATGAGTAAATAGTCTAAATTATTTCTTGGATATTGATAACCATAAATCTTGAACTTCTCGGTTGAAATGTATCACAAGCAGCCATCATGACAACATTGTGTTGCTGAAGCCAGTAAGCAACCTGCACAATTACACATAAATGGAATATCTCGGAATTAATAAGGAGCGTTACTATATATAAATTATTTCTAAGCTCATAATCAATATAAGACTTAAATAAGTGATTATAAAAGTGAACTAACCAAATGGACACAAACATATTCTATGGTTAATAGATTGTCCATGAATATCATTTATTCCTAAGCATGAACTTTAACACTAATCACTTATCTTGCATCCAATCTCAACCAACCTGCTACTCGCTAAGAATTGTGACGAGTTTAACAAAATCATATAAACACTGTAAATTTCTGTTAAGGAGGTACCAAATTTTATAAACTATGGCAGTCATTATTAGAAAAAACAACACTGAAGAAACTAACTCATAATTGAAATCATTTGTACCTCTACTATGATCCACTATTAATATTAACTCATAGTTGAAATCATTTATAACCAATGAAAAATAGAAGACCATACTGCCAGTATAATAAAAAGGTTTTATGCATTAGCCGGGTGAAAGTATAAGGAAACATAAATTGGTGCAATCAACAAACCTCTCTCAAACTGTGTGTCCCGTTGTACAAAAGTTTAAAATTCTGGGATAATTTTTCAGCCAGTTAAACTAAATCTCGTTGATCCCCAAAAGCAACACGAACATTTCTCCACAACTGCGACATCAAACATACAATTTAGTGCCCTCCAAGTGTCAAAACACATAAAAATATTCATGTCATAAACCCAAGTGAGGATGTTTTCATTGAAGTGACAAGAATGAAAATCCACTGTTAAAACAAACTATAATATGTGCGTGTCTAATGCTAACTTTTTTATTCATGTTTCACTGACCAATTTGTGGCAGAAATTTGTTCTCTCTTCTAGTGTCATGGCATTTCATTTCAACCATGAAGAAAGAGCAAAAATTTATAATTATCAATTGAATTCCAAAAGACAATGATAAAAAATGATGAATCCAAATAAAATTATGAAAGCAGCCTCTCAAACCATTAAGTCATTCTTACAATAAATGCTAACAAAGAAAAGCATAAAAGTGTTCCACATAGCTAAAGGAAATGATGAACCGCAACAGAGTTCTGAAGGAATCTTATATGATGAAAAACATAAAGTCCATTTTGTGATTGAATGCAGAAATTTATTTCCATTCTATTTAAAATTCACATTCTAGAGTTCTTTGAAATATTATATTCAAAATAATTGTTAGTTAGAACGTAATAGTGAATAGAATAGTTGTCAGTTAGAACCTAATAGTGAATAGATTAGCTATATAATCGGATAGTTATTTATCAAATATATTTAAAAAAGAAAAAGATTCATATGATGTAAACAAGAAACATTAGGAATATTATATAGACATTGAAATTGGATTGATCATGCTCTTCTAAAATTGAGTTTACTAGTATATCATGTTTAAACAACCACAAGTCACCAATAATATATCACACACACACACTTTTGTTTTTGCATTCAAGTACCTAAGCATTGGTTTAACGTATCAAATAGTTTTCAAATAACTACTGAGCTTGTGCAGAAAACTATAGCTTAACAAGTTTGAATCCTGTTATGATACATGAACAAATTGTAAAGTTTTGAATAAAGTAAAAAAAAAACTTAGAGAAATGGCTTTCAAATTGAGATTTAAAACTATAAATGCTTATCATAATCTGAGCTTGAAATATATTATTATTATAAATCTGGTCAAAGTTAAAGTATACATCAAATTATCTACACTGCGTGGTAATTGTTGACAGAATGCCTACATATAAAAATCACTACTCTATTCACAAATTTTACAATAATCAATGGTACCTCTCTAACTCTAAACTTCCTTGTTTATACACATTTCTCTAACTAAAAAACTAACTCCTTAAGTAAGTCTCTCTATTCTAACTCCTAACAGATAAATATACGTAGATAAATAACATAATATCAGGTTATATATTGCTAGTTACTATTGCTTTTCAACACAAACAGACAGTGGACGATAACTGAAGTATATAAAAATGCATTAAAACTTAGCACATTACAGGCTATCTAGAAGAGAACAAAAAGTATCAGCCAAATTTCAAATCATATGTATTGCATGCTCAGTGAAAAATAACTTGATAGACATTGTTACTTCTGGAAATAGCAAGTGACATTAAAAAAATAAAATTCATGTAATAAAGGATAAAAATTAGGAATTCCACATTATATACTATAGAGTTTGCTGAGTATATATTTTGAACTGAAAAATCAGCCAACGTTCTTTTGGCACTAAAGGACATCATATAAAATTGTAATTTGGTAGATATGTTTTTCTTTCCGAATGGCTCTAATACTTAACATATGAGTCTAAAATTTTATGTTTGTTAAGACAAGATTCAACATAATTTATTTGCAACTTTTTTCCTATCTTTTCAATACTTACAGTGATAATGTGTATTTGAACAGATCTTTTTCTCCTTCTACTGAGATAATCAAATATATCAACTGCCCTGCATCAGTTTGAAAAAGAATTTTACTTTACAACCACAATTTAAAATAAACAAACAAAATTCCAAGTAAGACTCAACATGAGCTGTATCAATAGTGTCTGCTACTATCCGATTCATCAATCTGTCACGTGATCCTACGTGCCTTGAGTAAGCTAATTTGTTAAGCTGGCTAATTGTTAAGCTAACTTCATGGATTAAAAAACACTAAACTTACTGAAGACAACTCTGTCACAACTCCAAGTCACACTAATGATAGAAACAACTGGATCTTTGACAAATAAAGCCTGAAATGATCATAAAAATCATTAATAGATAAGTCCAAGAAACATGTAACATGTTGTAAATGCCATTGGAGTTCAAGGTATTAAGTGCTTTCATCAATCAATAGAATATGAAAGTGTGAAACTATCATGCATATGTCAAAATACCCAAAGTGGTGAAAATAACCCCATCTTAAATTTTCACTTGTTCTTACAACCAAACAAAGGTTTTTTCTCTCCAACATAACCTATGATTTATGATTATTCGAAAAATCCACCACCACTTCACCAACTGAACAAATAAACTAATAATTTATGCATAACCAAAACTAAGTTTTTAGGTCAAATGAATAAAAAAAAACATTGAGAATCAAAAATGAAATTGAAGAAAAATAACAAACCAGATGAAAATCAAAAGTCACAGCGGGATTTGTCATCTTGTAACGTCAAATCAAAGCTGAGTGTTTGCCATCGGTAGTCCAATAGAGGAAGAGGGAGATTAAAATACTTGACACAATGCGATTTGGGGGAGAGATATTACTTTCAGAAATAGATTTCAAATATTGAGATTGAGGGATTGTGATTTGGGGGAAAAGATAGGGTTTCCAGGGAGAATGTGTAGCGTAAAAATGTGAAGGGATGTAGAAAGCGGGAGAATGTGTATGTTGTTGTTGAAGAAACCTAAATTATTTTGTGTTAATTTTTAAAAATCATCATAATGAGTCGCGACAGTTGCATTATACAGTCGTAGGAACTGTCACAAATATACTTTGAAGGCAGTTTTTTTAGAACTGTGGTAAACCAAGTGTCGCGAAATTGAATTTTTCTTGTAGTAAATTACGGCGGTTGAAACAGAACCGTCGTAATATGTATTATTTTTTCCAAATATTAAGGGCGGTTTTCAAAAACCGTCGTAATATGTAATTATTTTTTCCAAATTTTAAGGGCGGTTTCCAAAAACCGTCGTAATATGTAATTTTTTTTCAAATTTTAAGGGCGGTTTCAAAAAACCGCCGTAATGTATATATAACAACGGTTTTCAATAAACCGTCGCAACCTAAGTGTCGTAAAATGTCATTTTTCTTGTAGTGTATGACACTCAAGTTAGTATGTATTTAAGATGATACTTGGGTTTAGAATAATGTGAACTTTGATAGGTGGTGATGTAAGCCTTATATAACCTTGAATATGTGGTATTCGACGTGAGACAGCCCAATATGGAATAATGGGTATCGTGGGTAAACACATTGCGACCATTAACACACTTAGAATTAGGGGTATTGAAATTTTAGTTGATTCAAATTTAATATGCAAATTGGTCCAAAAGTATCAAAGACCACACAAATTTAAATATGATTTTATGTGTTTGAGTGTTCTTTTATAAAATTTGCTCGTATTAAATTAGATTTGGATTGATTTTTTAAAATGGAACCAAAACATATATTTTAAGAGTTCATTTTGTGTACGCGATAAAATTGTGATATGATATGATAAGGAGCTAAAAATTATACAATATGATAATGACAGGATAAACAATATCTTATCTTGTGTTTGATGGACACATGATTGGAAATATGATATCAATATTTTATCTTTTCATGTAATTAATACACGCTTAATAGTGATAAATATATGCTAGTTTGTGTTAGCTTCTCTTCTGAGAAGAATTTTGTGCTTTCAACTTTGTATATGTATAGTCCGTCTTTTGATACAATCTTGTCATGTCTAGTGTGGGCATCGAAGGTTTGTCGTTGAATGAGGAAGGAGATGATAAGGGATTTTGTTTCAACATTGAGGAGGATAGAGAAGAGGCTGGTGTCTTGCGGTGGTGTTTCATAGAGCGATTCCTTTGTGATAAGCCTATACACGTGAAATTGATGGAAGTTAGAATCGCAGATGTAGAGGCTGGTTAAAGGGGTTAATATCAAGCAGACAATAAATGTCCTATTTTTGTTCCACTTTGCTCATCAACTAGATATGGGTGAAAATTGGAGTTCAAATCGAAAATATCCCATTGTTTCATGTGGATTTTTTGGTCCAGGTGCACAATCACCCGACGAGGTTAATGGTGGAGAAGGTCGGAAGATCAATGGTGAATTTCATTGGAGCTTTCATTGAGTATGTATGATAAGAATAACAACACAAGATTTTGGAGGCAATATATGAGACTGAGGGTGAGGATGGATGTCAGGCAACCGCTGAAGAAGTGTATGAGAGTTTAAAATAAAGGAGGTGAATGGTGTACTATGAATTTCAAATATGAAACGCTGGGATTATTCTGCTTCGTGTGCGGAAATATGGGTCATTCAAAACAAAAATGTGAAGTTAGATTTGCTATGAAGGAGGATATTGGACAGAGAGGATGGTCCAAAGAATTACGAGCTGAAAATAGGTGGTATGGAGGTGGTCCGGCGTCGAGGTGGTTGCAAGATGAAGGAACCGGCAGAGGAAATTCCAGATTCGATGGAGTTGAAGAATCACACGAGGAACAGGTGAATTCTAGGTGTGTGAAAATTAATGTTGAGGGAACAAACCAATCATTGTTGATTCAAACCATGAATGATTATATGTCAGTTACAAATGATCAGCATTTACTCCCCAATTATAGCCAACAGGTACTTTCCTGTCAACCTATTACATTTAATGCGACACCTATAACTGACCATTTATATCTGCCAGACAAAACCTTACCTACTACTCCCTCCGTCCCAAATTATAAGTTACTTTGTCAAAAAAATTTGTCCCAAATTATAAGTCACCTTACATTCTCAATGCAATATAAATGACATCTTCCCCAATATACTGTCAAATATTTATTATTATTTATTCTTTCAACTCTTTTAATTTCTCTCTCTTATATAATTATGAGGGGCATTATTATAAAGTTATACATAATTTGTCTTTTCCATAAAATAATAATTAAATTTCTTAATTTGTGTGAAAAAACTCAAAACGTCTTATAATTTGGGACGGAGGGAGTACTCAATTACTACAGGCTAACAATCATCCAACATTAAGTATAATCCATTCAATGGCCGACCAATTTATTAGGAATAACCATAATGTCATTTTCGGTCCTAGTCAGCCTACCATTACCCGACAGATGCATGACCCATATCCCAATACCCAATTCAAGTTAAAATGTTACCCAAACCTCGAACACTAACATCCCTGAAACTACACCTCCAAACCTGAACTTAGAAAGCATGCAACCAAACATTCACACTGTAAACCCTAGACCTATACCTCCCAACTAAAACAAACACATCCAACATTTCAATAATCTTAAACTATCTCATCATGGTGGTTGTGCAGACATTTTGAATCATAAGAACATGGACATTGAATTTAAAAGGAAACGTAAAAGGGAGAATGATAAGAAAGGTGGTCCAGGATTGTCGGGACCAATGATAATCTTAAGCTGGAATTGCCGTGGAGTGAGCAGTCCGAGTGCAATTCCTAACTCGTGTAGCTTGGCTCAGAAGCACCAACTGGATATAATATTCTTGTCGAAGATGTTAGTAAAAGCTAGAAATATGGAACAAAACAGAGTTGCTCTTGCGCATGATGCATGTTTGTAGGTTGACATAGAAGGAAGGAGTGGAGAGTTAGCAGTGTTGTGGATGAATCAAATCAAGTGTAGTGTGTTAAATTTCTCTAGAAACTTTGTTAACTTAATGGTGGGGGACGAGAGGAATGATCAGTGGAGGTTAACTTGTTATTACGGATATCCGAAACGAGGTTGAAGAAGACAGGCTTGGGACTTACTACGTATTCTTCGCGACATGGCTAGCGGTCTGTAGTGTATAATTGGGGACTTAAATGACCTGTTATCGCAAGAAGATAAACTGGGTATTCTCCCTCACCATAATTGGCTCTGCGCAGGTTTTCAGAATTTCGTCGAAGAATGTGATTTAACAGATATTACATTAGAGGGTTATCCTTTTACTTGGCATAAGAGTAGAAGTACTGAACAAATGGTGGTGGAAAGACTTGATAGAGCATTAGCCAACTCGGAATGGATTGCATGTTTCCCCGATATTCAACTGCAAAACCTGGTTGCTTCACACTTGGATCACACTCCTATTCTATTGCGGTATGATTCGGCCCAAAGATGTTATTACAATTACTCTTTCAAGTTTGAAAATAGGTGGCTTAAGGAGGAGGATATTGAGGAGGTGATTGATGCAGGGTGGTTTTGTGAAACAGAGGTCGAGTTGGATTATCGTATTGCAGGTTATGCGGACAAGTTGAAACGGTGGAGTAAGAGGAAATTCTTAAAATCCAAAGTGGAATGGCAGAACTGCATGGAGAGAATGGAAAGGTAATTTAGTTGTAACAATCCCTATAATACTAAAAAATTTTTTGAAGCGCAGTGGCAATATAATATGATCATTATGCAAGAGGAAGTCTACTGGAAACAGTGAGCTAAGATGCATTGGCTTCGGGACAGGAATCTTAATACTAAGTTCTTTCATATGTCATCCACAACTAGAAGGAGGTTCAAGAGGATTAGCATGTTACTTAGTGAGGATACTGAGGAAGTAAGAGAATAGGCAGGATTATGCGAGGTTGCCAAGTAGTATTTTAAAAAATGTTTGCAGCTACTACTAACAGTAACTATGAGTCAGTCTTAAATAACTTCCAAAAACGTATCAATAGGGAGGATAATGGTCAACTTCTAGCGCCTATTTCCAAAGGAGAATCGTTCAAATATCTCACGCATATGTATCCGGATAAATCTCTGGGACCCAACGACTTTAATTCGGCTTTCTACCAGAACTTTTAGGAGCTATGTGGAGATGATATTTTTGAGGTTGTGTCTAGATGGATGGAGAGGGGGTTCTTTCCACACGCCCTTAATGATACTAATATATGCCTCATTCCTAAGTGTGAGACTCCCAATAATATGAAGGTGTTAAGACCTATTTCGTTGTGTAATGTGGTGTACAAGATGGTATCGAAACTCTTAACCAACAAAATGAAAAAGTATCTAGCCAAGTATGTGTCAGAGGAGCAGACTGCATTTGTAGAAGGCTATTTCATTCTCAATAACACTATGATAGCTATCGAGACCGTCCATGCTTTGAAGAGACAAACGAAGGGGACAAAATGGGAGTTAGCTCTTAAGATTGACATTAGCAAAGCTTGGGATTTGTAGATAGGTGGATTCATTGGCTGATGATGTGTGTTATGTAAGTTATTTACTCAGTTATGGTTAATATGGATAGAGTTGGACCTATATATCCAGGGAGGGGTTTGAGACAAGGTTTTTTCACTTTTATTAATAGAGCAGTAGCAAGAGGAGATATTCATGGGGTCTATATATGTAGAGGGGCACTGAAGGTGTCCCATTTACTTTTCGTTGATGATTGTTTTTTATTTTGCAGTACCAATCTTTCTGAAGTGAACAATCTCATGGGAATACTTTGGCAGTATGCAGATGCATCGGGTCAGGAAATTAATAAGTCGAAGTCAGAAGTGTTCTTTAGTTGTAATATTAGTGTCCCAGCCAAAGAAGATCTTGCTGGCCTTATGGGAGTCCGCCATGTGTTTAATACACGAAAGTATTTGGGGTTGCCTTAGATGATTGGTATAAGTAAGAAAAATACTTTTATGTTTATAAAGGAATGGATATGGAGGAGAATTAATTAGTGGAGAGGAAGATCTTTATCTAAAGCAGTAAAAGAAATCATGATTAAAGCAGTGCTTCAAGCAATCCCGTCATATATTATGAGCGTTTTCGTTATTCCTAATAATATTGTTAATGATATTGAAAAGATGTTAAACTCTTTTTGGTGGAGGTGGAAATCAAAATAAAGGAATAAGGTGGCTTGCTTGGGATAGAATGACTTGTGCTAAAGAGGAGGGTGGTCTTCGATTTATAGATTTCAAAGCTTTTAATAGGGTGGTGGAGGCGAAACAAGGTTGGCATATTATTACAAAGCCAAACTCTTTGGTGGATAGAATCTTTAAGGCTAGGTATTTCTCCTGCTCTTATTTTTTTAGGCTAATATTGGTAATAACCCAAGTTTTGTGTGGAGAAGTTTGTTAAAAGCTAGGGAAGTTTTGTCTCTTGGTTGTAGATGGAGTATTGGTGATGGGAGAAAAATTAAAGTTATGATATACCCGTGGTTAAAAGGAGCTGGAAAATGAGGCCTTTATGCTCCACAAGGACAAGGTGTGTACAATCTTACCCTAATGATATCATGGTTCCTAATGCTAAACAATGGGATATTCGCAAAATTAGATAATTGTTTACGCATGATGCAGTGTAGGAAATCATGAAGGTGCCTTTGTTGGATGATGTGAAGGAGGATTGCTTGGTTTGGAAATAAGAGAGTCATGGTAATTAAAATGTGAAAACAGGTATAAGTTATTAAGAAGGATCTAAGCAATTCTCTTAACCTTCGAGCAGATGTTGATTGGGATAGTTTGTGGAAGATTATAGATACTCTAAGAGCTAAACACTTTCTTTGGAGAATTCTTCATTGATGCCTCTCGACGCGTATTAGACTTCATCAACACTTTGTGTAGTGCCCAAATAATTCCCAATTGTGTGAAGGTAACGAGGAAGATGATTGCATGTCTTCTTTGAGTGTCCGTCGACTAATCAATGTTGGATAGATGCAGGTTTGAACCATATTATTGCTCCTAGAATTCTTTATTTTAACGATGCAAAATCTGTCCTTCTTGATATATGTAGAAAAGAAGGTGGACATGTAGCAAAAAGAGTAGTTGTTATGTTGTGGGTTATTTGGAATAATAGGAATAATTGGATTTGGAAAAACGAGATGGAGGATGCAAACAACTTAGGTATGCAAGCTTTTAATACCTGGCAAGATTGGTTTCAAGCTATAAGGTCATATTCTTCTCCTAGGGACACCATCGAACATACGTTAGTTTGGCATCCTCCGAGTGAAGGGTGGGTGAAATGTAATGTGGATGTCAGATTTATTAACCAAAAAGGAACAACTAATAGGGGATAGTGCTTTTGAGATAGTAATGGAAGGTTCATCAATTCTAGAATAGCTTGGGATTTTGGCATCTTATTTGTGATAGAGGGTGATGCGTTAACATTAACGGAAGTGGTGCAGGAAGCCATTCACATGCAGCTGGATCATGTTATTTTTTAGTGTGACTCTCAATTGGTTGTGCAAGCACTGCACAATAACAATGGTGGTAATTCTAAGTTTAGTTTAATCATCTCATGTATTAATAACCTTCTAGTTACTCACTCCAACTTTGAGGTAAAGTTTGTTAAACGCCAAGCGACTTCGGTTTCCCATATGTTAGCTAAGGAAGCCGATTCTTGGTCTAGGCGTAGTATTTTCCATTTGATTTCTCTTTGTATTGATCAAATTTTATCTAATGACATGAATTGAATTTGTTTGAGTAAAAAAAAACTTAATAATATATTCTCTATCATTATTTTAATTAAATTAAATTATTATTTTAATTCAATTATTTCCTCAACTCTCACCAAACTCCCAACTCTTACTCAATTCACCTATCACTTTTAATTTTAAATAAAATTCTATTTTCTCCCAACTATAAAATATCTCTAATTTTCTTAATATTTATAATATATAATTAAATTAAATAATTAAACTAAAACTCTCCAAAACTCTATTAAAAATAAAATATTAAAATTGAGGTGTTACAACTTTCCCCCTCGAAAATTATTTTAAGGAAACAACTCCCTATAATACTCTCTCTTTTGGTTCTCTAACCCCGTCGTCACGCTAACCTCAACGGATCCTCCTCCACTTGTTTCAATCTCGCTCTTGCTGGCAAGCAGTTAGAAAAACAAACGAGCATCGACAGAGTTTCACACACATGTTGCATACCAGGGAACAAACAAAATTACACAGCCTGGCTGGATAGACCAACCTGCTCTGATACCACTAATATAACACCATAATTTAACTCATTCTCCTCTCACCCCTCAATTCTCCTCACACCCCTAATCTTACTATTTTCTATTTTAACTTAATTATATATTCTCTATCATTATATTAATTAAATTAAATTATTATTCTAATTCAATTATTTCTTCAACTCTCATCACACCCCCAGCGCTTACCTAATTCACCATCACTCCTAATTTTAAATAAAATTCTATTTTCTCTCAACTATAAAATATCTCTAATTTTCTTAATATTTCTAACATCTAATTAAATAAAATAATTAATCTCAAACTCTCCAAAACACTATTAAAAATAAAACACTAAAATTGAGGTGTTACACTGTACTAGGAGGTAGGCGTGGGCGACATATTATGCCACCCTCATTCAGTGAACCTTTTGAGTCGCCTTTTATGGGCCCTTTTTAAATATACAAAGACAGAGTCCCTCAAGCACGAGAACTTGGAAAGATCGAAGTGATTTAGTTTACCTCCTTCTTCTTACATGTACAAGTCTCTCAGGCATATAGCGAGTCCCTAAAGCTTGGCCTGGGATACACCCACCGGTGTCAACAAGTTGAATCATTAAATCTCAATCAATTGAGAAAAATCCACAAATTTTAAGTTGAGGTAAAATCATGTGTTAAAATAGATGTGATAGATGAAGATTTTTCCTCGGGAATCCAATTTTTGCCTTAATTCCTTACGTGTGTCTCTGACGTAGGGAATATTTTCTTTTCTTTTATTTTATTTTTTGAGATGCTCAGTGGGAGGTGGTTTATTACCTCTATGTCTGGACTTTTCCTCCCTATAAAAGGATTTCAACGTGTCTCCTTAAATATTTTTGCATTTTCTTTTTCTAAGCTTTCATCCATTTTATTTATGAGTTATTACAAGCGATGAGTGCACTCATTTCAAAAGTTTTTTACTCTGTTTTCAGGTATGATTTTTTTCTCCTTCTGTTATCTCTATAATTAATTATAATTGTTAATATTTTTTAATGTTCAAGGAGTGGACGTGCACTAATGTCATGAATTATACCTCGAGAGCATGAGAGCCCTGATAGTTTTGATAGTGATTCTCTTGCTCTTCTTGTTTTTATCCTGAGTTAATGGTGGCGACAGATGTTAAATGTTTTAACATGAAAGACTTTGTGTCTCTGTGCTCTAATGAAGAAATGAAGACTTCTTTCCAGCTGTAAATCATACTTTCCAACACTAGACACAAATACGATGTGATTTTGGAACCATGTTCTGAGTGGAAGAGGGCCAATATGGTTGTCTTGGGTGACCTTATGTGGCATACTAGGAAAGAGGTTATTAAAGCCCCACATGAAACCCTACAAAGACTGAAAGGACAAGTTTGTGAGGGTCAGAGGGCAAGAATGTGCCTTAATGGTCACAATTGGGACGTCTGGCGCCATTTCCTTCCCCCTGTCATGGACAAAAGATTCGACGATCATCGATGGCTTTGACTTTAATTATCTTACCTTAGTTAAGCAAGAGGTGGTTCAAGTAATGAATGACTTCGAATTCATAAACTTTCATGCCATTACCACTCTATATCAGGGAGACGATAACGAGATAGACGAATACTTGGGTGAGTTTATTATCAAGAAAAAGCGTTGATTCGATGAGAGGGACCTTCTCAACTTTCGAAGGATGGTCATATGATAGTCATTGAAGAAGTTAGGTGGTAGGGAACCTTTTCCAGCAAAGGATGGTTTTATCCCTCTACCTTCTCTATGGAGTGATCCTGAGTTTGATGTCGTATTAAATTTACTAGGGCTCGCCCCCCCCCCCCCCCCCCCCCTCCCTTTTCCTTAGACTACAAGGGGCCTCATAGCATGTCGTCCCTCCAAGTGTCACACATGGCAGAAACCCACTTGCTAAGGGGTATTCTATTGGAGCGGGTCCAGTGAGAGAAATATATCCAAGTTATTGGTGAGTTGAAATCTAAGTTTACAGTGGCCCAGGGAAGCATTGCCTTTTCCAAGAGAAAGTGAGGACCTTAATGAAGGAAAAAGTATATTTAAAATCCCTGCTTAAAAAAGTGGCGTTAAAGGCTCGATCTCTTGCTACCTCAAAAAAAATCATAAAATGGTCTCTTAGAGGGCCCCTCAATTCTTTGAAGAAAATCGAGTGGGAGTTATTCGTACTCAAGGATGAACTAGTGGAAACATCAAACTATTATTTTGAGCGGGGGAATGAGAATATAACTTTCCTCTATTCTAAGTTAGACTTGAGCTAAACGGATTTGTTCAAGGGTGCCCGTGGCGACCAGTTGGTGGAGGAAGAAAAGGTCTCGTCCTCTTGTGAGGTCACCCAAAATGAACACGAGGGCCATAAGGTGACATAAGAAGTTCTCTAACGGTGGGCTCAGATGTTGATGTGTTTAGGGCTTACTTACTCATGCCTTTAGCAACTTTTCTGTAGTTGTTCTCAAAGGGTTTCTGTAATTATATATTCTTTCTCATTCCCTTAGAGGTTCTTTTGTGCCTCTTTTTACCCTGGGGGAACTAATTAAATGGTGGGCTTGTACACCCTTATCTTATTTACGTGAAGGATGATATTGTTTCCCCAAGGGCAGCAAGGATTCCTACATAAGGATACAACATGTGTGATCGCCTCGAGGGGTGACAAGGATTTCTTCGTAAAGATCCAACACAAGTAATTACCTTATAAGGCAACAAAGATTCCTTCGCGAGGGCGGTATCAATAGGATTTCTTACATTCTTCATTTTCCTACAAATAAAGTAGCAGTAATTCCCATAATAAAGTGAGCGCACTCATTAAAAACCCATGTGCCTCGTTGACAACACATGGGAAAAGAATGTTCCCCACAAAATAAATAATGTCATGAATTTAAACATACAAGTGGTAAAGATTCCAACTCTCCTAAATAAACCAAAATAGTATATGAAACTAAACTAAACATGGCTTAACGTCTAAACAATTAAATTTTTTTATAAAATATCTTTTTCGCCCGCCTTCAGGCTTTCTAAGAGTAGAGCAGTCAAACCCTCACCCTCAGGAGATACTTCTCGTGGCTTGGTTACTAATGTTTACTCCCACGACTCTTGTCTTCTTCGACTTCAGAATCTCTACAGAACAGTTTCTAGGAATCTCTTGATCTCCCCTTGATAACCCTAACTCGCCCATATGGGAATAGGCACTTCATGCAAAGATATAACGCAACATAGCATTTCCCAATTGGTTTAAAGAAGGCCACCCTAAAATCATGTTATATAAGGAAGGCATATTTATAACAAGGTACCTTTTGAGAGGCTTCGTCTAAGCCAGGAGAAGCCTCTCAAAAGCATCATAATAGAGGATGTTTGTAGAGTTTTCTTGATTAATTAGTACCCTCTTAATATCTCAATCTTCGCACCTTACAGTGATGACCATGGGGTCTTCGTCATGTGAGTGAATGCATTCAGCATCCTTCTCAAAAAAGGCGATTTCATATTATGGGGATTCCGGCTCACCCATATCAGAGTTGGTGGGCGAGCCTTCGATGTTTACAATTTGGCGAAATATGGTAAACGAAAATAAAACGATCAAAATGTGATGAACTTCTAAGCAAAAACGACTAGAAATAACGGTACGAAAACCACTTATCATCTTACCGCACTCACAATGGCGTAAGTGTCAATTTATCTTTTCCTCACATCAGTAGGGGGAACCTTATCAGGGCCGAACATTTCCTCGTAGCCAAGCCTCTGAAACCAAAAATGTAGGTTTTCCTTCATCACCGCCTAGTAAGGGGAAAGAGGACCCAACCTGGTGTGGTAGGAATGGATGTCCCGGTTGAAGTGAGATGAAGAACAGTACTTCATAAATGAATTACTACAAAAGTAAGAAGACTCTACAAAGGAGTAGAACAAAGTGATATGGGCCTCGGGCGTAAGGGGTCTCACCAGTAAAAAAACACCCTAAAAAATCACCCCAATCCTGGGCGAATGGGTGTTAGCTGAGAATTTCGACGCCAAGCTTTGTTTGAGGATAATAAACAAAAACAAGTGTTTCTTAAGTCGTTGTTGAATTCGACAGGAGCATGTGTAAAAATCCTGGTCGAAGAGGTCTTCATAAGAAGGATACGCTGAACAAACACTTAGAAATATTTTCTAAGTTTGGATAGCAAATTTGACGGAGGCAGTATAGAGGTTTCGTTCGACAGGAGTTTTGAATTTCAAATAAGTATAATAATTGTCTTTTGTCCTTATCTGTTTCTTAGAAATGACGCATGTAGAGTTGTGGTGAATTGAAGACATGCAGAGCAAAACGTGTCATTTTCTGGAGAAGATACCGTTGATGACAGTTATTTTTGACATATTATAAATAGGAGTCTTAGCGCATAGGATTTCTGTGTGTTCAATTGTTGTACAAATACTCACAAAATCACTCAAAGTATCTAAGTTAATTGAGAAAAGAGTTTTCATTGAGAATGTACGTCTGAAACACCATTATTTCATTTTAATTTAAAGTTATTTTCAGTTTACCATTTATTTCTTCATTGCAAATTTACTTTGAATTTTCTTTATTGCAATCCTTTTATAATTCTGCAAATTTACCTTTTAAAACTTTAAAATAATCTTTTACAAATATGAGCATTGTCAAAGTGTTCTTAGGAATTTCAGAAATAATTTAAACAATAGCTATGTCCTAGGATTCACTAGTTGATCCTGCAAGTAAACCATTTTTTGGAGACCAGCGATTGTTTACCAATTTTCACGGTAAATAATGGGTCGAACCAAAGATTGTCTGGATGGAAACTAATGAGCCATTGGTCCCGGAAGTTGTCCTTAGAGGAGCGCTTCGGGTGAAACAGATTAAGGAACAATCTAAGGGAAATTTTCCAAGATTTATACTCGGTACACAACTGAAATACCCTTATATAGGTCCAGGACCTCAAATGAAGCTGAGAAGGAGCTACTTTTAAATGATTCAAGACGACCACTTCAAAGTCAGAGAAAGGTTGCCACAGTCCTATCCTTATGAACAGACACTCATAAAGTGGGATTATGTAGTCGTCAAATAAACTACATATCCACTTCTCCGAGCCCAGTGGAAGAGTCGACCATTCCAGAGGATCATTGACCATGATACATGTAGCGTATATATCTACCCAATACTCAAAATGGATGGAGTTCCCATTACGTTTGCGTCCACCCAGCGACGCTTCATTGCGTTCGGACGATCTCAGAGATCCAAGTAGTCTTTCACTTCAACGTCATTGGGTTCATAGTTATTTGTCCTCAAGCAAAGATGGATAAAACTTTTAACGCATTCCCTGCTCTGCCGGTTGGCTTGTATTTTCTTCTCGGTTGAGATGGAAGAGGGCATAGGGACCTCATCACGATTAACTTCTCCACCGACATTTAATAAAGGGGCTTATAATGAGTTAGATAAAGAAGCTTCTTCCTCTAGGGAATCCCTAGATACCCTTATTGAGTTAGAATCATCTGATAAAGGTATTACTTATGGTTCCATGCGGTCATGGTTAGGGATGAGAATAAGTCAAGTCGGCCTACATGAGCCTATAGCCTAGCCTATTTAATGCCTGACTTAGCTTGTGTTGGAACAAAATTGGTTTGTCCCATATCTCTTAGATTTTGATGATAACAAAGTATTTAAATAAAAATTAGATATACTAATTTTTGTTCAAGTGTGCAGGAGCATAGACTAAAATTTTACATAAAATCCAAGTATTGGTTCTAACTCTGAACATTAAAAAAGAAGCATGAAGATCAAATTCTGATGGATCAAGAAGCTGAAGACCAGACTATGAATGAGTCATCTTCTAAAGAGGTCATCATCCAAAGATCAGAGCCTGAAGGAGTCATCCTTTGAATACTAGACTTTGGAGAAGTTTGCTTCTAATCAGAACCTGAGCTAGTCATAGCGCAAGGACCACTACAAGAAAATTAGCAAATTGCGACGGTTTTTTTGGCAGGTTATGACGGTTAAAACCGCCGTAATTTGCAACGCACGACGATTTTAGCACTGTCGCTAAAACGTGTGTCGCGAGGCCGTTTTGCGTCTGTTATCAAAACCGTCACGCAAACCGTCGTTATCTTTCGTGACGGGTAGGGAACTGACTTAATCTGCATATTACGACGGTTATTAACCGTCGTAAATTTCCATTTGTTTTTTATTTATTTTTTGTTGATTACGACGGTTCAAACCGTCGCAACTTTCTGATCTACAGGTACATCTGCAGGTAAATTCGTAGGAAATATCCTTTCCACAGGTAAATCCGCAGGTAATTTATTTTTAAAATAAAAAAAAAAAATTAATTGTAGAAATATGAACAGAATGGGACAAAAAATCACATATTCTTCATTCAACTAAACATATATATCATAATATATTTATACAACTCTATACTCCAAATCCTCCTTGGCCAATGATGGTGCTAAATCCCTCGGTTGCTTTCTTTATCTCTTTGAAATTGAACTTTCGAAACATGGATGAAGAGCCTGTTATGAAATTAGTTTGAATTTGAAATTAGTGAAGTTAAGATTAGTGAAATAGTTGAATTCTTATTGTCAAAACAACTTGAATTTTGTGACAGTTAGATGGTTAGTTTTGAATTGCAATGAAGCTGAACTATTAGAGGTTAGCATATCTAGTTGTTACAGTTAGGAAAATTAGTTGAGGTGTCCATAGTAAAGATAATTTCTTCAACAAAAAAAAAACCCACAGAACAGACCATCATGGATAGGAAGTCTACATGAGTTTATTGCTCAAGCCTCAGGGTTTTAGTTAAATGGAAAAGCAGGAAACAAAATATGGCAGCAATATTCAAGTGGAATATAGAGAAACAGCTCACGGAGTATGTAAGATGTTATTCCTAAAAACAATTCTTGACAAATCAGGGATGCGAATAAACATGCAGAAGCTTGTAGAAATTTAATAAAGGAAAAGATAGATGGTGTAGCTACTTGTATACCATTTGTGTCCAAATATTATTTCTGTTTAGGTATATGAGATTGTAAATAAAGAAACATACTACCTTGGCAAGCTTTCTTGTGTCTTCTCTTCAGCCAATTGTTCAAGTTGTTCAAGCAAAGTAGCAACATACTACAGAATCAACCGAACATTGTTTCAATAAAATTAGCAAATAAGTTATAGCCTTATAGGTATTTGAGATCAACATAAACCTAAAAAAGGCCACTTGGTGCTATAAGGGTATGTTTGGGGGTCGAATTTTAGAGGGCTAAGCTATATTTGGATATATATTAAATATTTTTAAACAATTGAAAGTTAATTTTGAGGACATACATGTACAAGTTTTGTCTGGTTTTGCTGTTGAGGAGCAGCTGCAAGCAATCTCTTGAAGTTTACTTGTGTTTTACTAACTCCCATTCCTGTAATGTTTAATAATTTTACGAATAATTCATAAATCAAAACATATAATCAGGGAAAGAAAGAAGAATCAAATAACAGGCTGAAAATAATAATCTAATATTGAGTGATAAAACTTAGGTTGTAAAGCTAACAAAACGAAACTTGTAACATTAAGGAGTCATAAACAAGAGTTTTTCCTATTTTTATAAACATTTTAAGAACTTTCATTCAGCACACAAGCTAGACACAGTTCTACAATTAATCAAAACAAGTCTATGATCATAGTTTAAAAAAACACTTAAATTGAACAGGAACACAACATAACAATTAAATACCTACATACAAGCACAAAATTGAACACAAACACACCATAAATGATCTAACATATACCACACCTGAATGTAGCTTTCTACATTCAGGTTGCAATAGAAAGTATGCATTAGCATGGTTGAAAACTATGCTTTAATTGAATTAGCATGCTTGAAAACTATTATGACATTCCTTGCAGCAGAACCATGTATAACTTGCAACAGAACCATGTATACCTTCCATAACTTGTTCTCTAAAATTGAATTAGCATAGAGAACCATTTATACCTTGCAACAGAAAGTATGCATTAAAGCACAGTTGAAAACTATTATGGTAATAATTAATTGAATGTGACTAGAATACATGAATCAGAGTCAGACATTATACACTATTTCATGCATACGAACTGAAGTGTCGGTACTACCAATAAAAATGTAGTCAATCGAACTATCATGCATCAGAGTCAGACACTATTTCATGCATACGAAATGAAGTGTTGGTACTACCAATAGAAATATAGTCAATCAAATAATCATCATCTTTTGACCAAGATCTCGTATCGTAAATTAGACAAACCGATTTGAACCGTCAAACTATTATCCATGGTCAAGTTACTTTGTGACTATATTCACTAAAATTAAAGATAATTAAAGATTCTAGGGGAGAGAATTCTTACTTATTTCGGTTAGCTTTCCTTTAACACTCATCCCCTCCAATCTTTCAACCTTGGCCATTTCATGCAGTGGTTTCCTTTCTGCTAAAGCTTTAACCGGCGGAGTTTTCTCATGCACAACAACCTCTTCCTTACTCTCTATTGGGTTCAAATTTTCAGTATTTTCCCTCTCCCTAGCTCTTATTGCCAATCTCTTCAATTCATTGCAGAATTCTGTGATTTGATTCAAAATAGGCCATCTCGAAACAAATTCTTTGCAACGAGAGTTGATTTCAATGAAGGCACCGCCGTGTTGTCCTGCAATGCATCATCAAATGGCTTCTTCTTCTCATCACTTGACTTGATCAAAGCTTTACCAAATTTGGGTTTTGGTTTTCTCTATATATGTTGAATATGAGTTTATCATCTTGAGGAGATAATCCAATTTAAACCATAAAATGACAATACATGATAATCCAATTTAACATCTTCCATGATGCAACACAGTCCTTACTCTTCATTGTTTAAACGTCTTGGTATAGTTGGCATAACATGTAATAATCTCCCCTGGAAGATTGAATTGTCCGAATCTTGTAACACCCCGATAAACATTTTCATTCACTTGCATTAATTACAATATAACAATAGTTGGTATAAATGAAGGTGAGAAAACAATTTCTATCCATCTAGTTGTTATTACCTGGCAGCAAAATCTAGAACTGTGAAATGAATATAAGTTATTCCCTTGGATTGTTTTGCTTCCTTATCAACAACTAAACGAACCTGTGAGACACCACCAAACTGACTGAAATGCTCTTCCAGTTCCTCCTCCCTGTAACAGAGTAACAATAAAATGATAAAACCAATTAAAAATAAAAAAATTGAAGATCAATTGAAAGATAATACTAACGTAAAATATTAACTATCATAAGACATTCAATATATAGAAAAATATTAAATGGAAAAGCAGGAAAAACAATATGAACCATGGATCCATAAGAAAATTTGCGAAAGTACGTGGTCATGTATGGCAGATTACAGGCAAACAGTCGACATGACTCAGAAACTTGTTTCTTATCCTCAGTTGCACTCACTTGAAACTTATTGTAGTAAATAGAAACTTCTCCAAAAACTTCCATACTCGCATTTCCAAAGATCTGTTCCTCTACTGGTTTGAAGGCATATGGAAGAGCTTTGACAGAATCCTTAATTCTATAAGAATCAATCATCATGATTGCAAAGAATCAATCATCACCACCCTGGGATTGTTTTGCTATATGATTTCCTTCAGCTACTGAGTAATCCTTATTCAATATGTAGCAGAATCTGTGCACAGTAAATCACACCATAACAGAAATTCAACAAAACAAATTAGTCAAATTAGCAAAAATAATTTCCACAAAAACTACTAAATCCTAAACAAGACCATCATAATTAAAATCTTCTACATCACATTCCTAAGATACTGTCACTCCTACGTCACATTCCTATGATAATTTCACTTATACACTTCCAAACTAGCTAGAACACCTGGAAAAATAAGAATAAGTTATGACCCAAGTCATTTGAGCTAATACATGAACAGTACTTATCAGAACAACATAAAGAGTGTCGCAACACAAAGAAACAAAATGGTTACCTTAAGTGTGGAATCTTTGGTTCTGCTTAAAACAAGTCTACTGTCAGCATACCAGCTTTATAAAAATCAATATAGAATCATTGCTTTGTAACTTTCAAGAGCGACCTATATACATCAACAGCCTAAACTAGTACCAGTAAAACATGGAAAAAGTAGTTTCTAGAAAAAGGAACTTGTGAAGTATAGTACCAGTAAAATTCTCAAGTCAGTTCTGTAAACAGTTTGTGAATGACATCGTCTCCTCGCACGAAACTAGCAGCACGCCTTGCAGTACATACAGATCCCTAAAAGTTTATTGTGTAAACCATAGGTCAATCCAAATAGTCGAGCTAGATAAATTGATGAAATGGTTATCATCCTATTAAGTATATGTTATAGGCTAAAAATAAATGTCCACGTTAATCTGATTATACTGACAAACACATTAACACATGCAACAATCAGCCATAGTCTTACAGGAGACAGCATAACTGCTGATAGTAGAAAACGGCAAACAAGTCAAACAAACATAAACTGCTACAAACAGGCATGCGGAGGTAAATAATAAGACATAAAAGCTCATATAAAATACACCAAATGCGATAACGTTTTTCACGCGATAACTCCACAAGAAAGCTTCCTAGTCTTATCGGAACTCGTGGAAGAAATTAATCGACGGACACGGGCTGCATGTTTTCAGCTTCTGTCCTAAGGTCTTGGTAGAAGACATATGACAAGAATTGTTCCCCGAAACTTGGATGAATAGTCTGAAATTTAAGCCATCAACAATTTTGACAATATTAGAAACAAGTTTTAGGCCTAAAATCACAGTTCAGAGCATATTTTTACAGAATCTTTAATTAGATTGTGATGAAAAAAGTGAAAAGTTTCATTGCTTGCATAATGAGGTTGATGAATGAAACTTAACCTTACACAATTAGCTTGATGCTCTTTTAAATGAGAATTGTTCTTACCACAATAAGTTTTCCTTTATTCTAAGGAAGACTAGCCAATCTAAGTGTTGCAACCGTGTTAGCTCCGGACGATATGTCAACCTAGAAAAATATGAAACTTTCGTAAAAAATTTTAAAAACACACAGACATTTAATCAAACATTTAGAGTGCGATAAAGGAATTCTAGAAAACATATTAAAAACACAATGCGATAAAGGAATTACGTACTCAGTGCCTTTCTCCCTCAGAATTCGAAGTTGCTCAGGGGAGAGAATCGCTTGCCATTCTTCCTCTGATTTATGGACAGGCCCAGATCCTGGTGCAGCCATGGCGATAATTCTGGCGCGGAAACGACGCTTCGAGTGACGAATAAAAACGTTGGAGAATTAACTTACCTTTTACCATCCACTACAGGATCTTGAAACAAACAATCTCGAGTAGGATGACCTGCATATCTTGCTCTCAAGACTCAATCCCATTTAGGAACAACACCATTACATACAAATCAGAAGCAAGAAAGTTAGTAGAAGTTACCAGAACAACAACATTAGATACACATCAGAAGCAAAATTGAAATTAAGAATAATTTAAGATTTAAGAAAGAGAAATACCAAGGCGCGGTTATGGACAATCATTGGAAGCTTGTGTATTAAGCTGAGATAGAGGTGCGTGAGACCAAAACCCTAAAATCAGAAACAGTTGTTGGAAGCTGAGACAGAGAGACGTGAGTTGAGAGATGCCCAAAAACCTAAAATGAAAAACAAATGTTTTCCCTCTTCCTCCAATTAAGTGTAGCGCCGGTACAATATTTGGGGGACGACGGTTCATCAACAGTCGCAACCTTCTTCGTCCAATTTCTCTAATTGGGACGACCGTTCATAAACCGTCGTGGATCCTATTTCGCATTGTCAAGGAGGACGGTTGCCTTTGATATTCACTTGAGATGAGTTTTATTTACAAAATATCATTTTATTTTACATATTGTTTTTAAATAAATATATGAGATTTGGCTTAGAAAAATAATATTAAATTTCTTTACTAAAACTTTAAAAAATAATTTTATTTTTCCAATAAGAAATTTCAATTATTAATAAATTTTAATAATTTTTATGAATTATTAAATTTAAAATAATAATTTTAATAATTTTATAGTTAATTTTAAAACAAACTTAATTTATTTGATATTTATTTACAACAATATAATTTTTTTTTAAATTGTTAAATAAAATTTTGAGAAAAATACTCAAAATATTTTATCATTTAAATCATATTTTAAAAAGTGAGAAATATTTATCAAAACAATTATATATAAAATATTTATAATATTTTAAAATAAATTGAGGCAAAAATAATAAAATATTTTAAAAAACTAGCTATTACTTAAAATACATGGAAAGTAAGATTATGCATAATTAGACAAACTTAACTATTTGTGTATAGCTTACAATTCAACTCAATGATTGCGACACTAGTGAACTGTCGTGACAACCGTCGCAATCCAGGAATAATGATGGTTTTTTGATAACTGTCGCAAAAAATCTGCGACAGTTGACCCTAACTGTCGTGACAACCGTCGTAATCCAGGAATAAGGACGGTTTTGTGATAACTGTCGCAACTCAAGTGTCGTTAATCTCCTTTTTTCTTGTAGTGGACCAAGGTGGCGCTGATAGGTCATTGTTCATCTCTGAACATACTTTGCCATGTGAAAACCTAAGCTCTATCTTCTTCATAGAGTCTGCTGGGATACAACTTCTAATTCCTTTTGTAGAAAAGGCTTTTCAAACTAGGTTTCACCTAACCTGACAATTTGATAAAACATCACAACGTCTCTTTTGAAGCTTCTCAAAGGACTTTACTGTTGCATCTTCAATAACTTTTTTCTTCTCTATTTAAGGAGCTAAAAGGCTTGAAGAAAAATGTCAAACAATGCTAATGAAAAACATTTAACAAAAAGATAAGTTACTTTGTCAAAGAAAAAACATAAGCTAAACATATGATTTCTTATCCTTGTATATCTTAAAAATACTTAAGTCTTAAAAGAGTCTTATTGCATTGTATTATTTATAAACCTTGATTGCATATCAAGTGTATTCCCCTAACAATCACTTATCTGTTAGGTAGATTGTTAGAAGTCTCTTACTAAGTGTTTGAGAAAGGAAGTCTCAAGTTTGTGTGCTTGAGCAAGAAAGTATCATACTTGTGTGTTTGAGCAAGGAAGTCTCTAGGTTGTGTGCTAGCGCAAGGAAATCTCTTACTTGTGTGTTTGAGCGAGGAAGTCTCTAGCTTGTGTGCTAGAGCAAGGAAATCTCTTACTTGTGTGTTTGGCCAATGAAGTCTTTAGCTTGTGTGCTAGAGCGAGGAAGTCTCTTACTTGTGTGTTTGAGCAAAGGAAGTCTCTTGCGTGTGTGCTTGAGAAAATTGTGATCTTGTGTGATTATAGTGAAAAAAATTGTAAGTACAAGGGGAATGAATTACTCTCGAGTTGTGAGAGGAACCAAAATAACTCTCTGTGTTCTTCTTCTTTATTGCATTTTATATTCGCTGCCTATCTCTAACTAAAATCAGATTATATAACCTTGTATTTAGAATCAGACCTAAGAGCCTTTAAAAGAAAGAAAAAACTAACACAATTCAACCCCCTTCTTGTGTTTTTCTCACCTTTAGCTTGGCCTATTTAATAAAAAGGTTAGGTCTAGGCTTTTTTAAAAGTCTATTTAATTAAATAGGTCAGGCTTAAAAAGGCCTACGAAGCCTTATAAGTCGACCTATATATATATATATATATATATATATATATATATATATATATATATATATAAAATAAGCTAAATAGGTCAGCCTATATATGCATATATATGTCGGCCTATAAGGTCTTATAGATAAATAAATTATTTAAAAGTCTTAATGTGGAACAAACTTTTAAATAGGCTTTCAAGTCAGACCAGACTTTAAAAAATATCAGGTCGGGCTAAAAAATAAAGCCTATAATATGCCATAGGCCAGACTCATGCCTTAAAATTTTATTGTAGGTCAGGCTCAGGCCTTGTATGGCCTGACCTGTCATGATCAAGAAGAAAGAGATGATAATCAAGGGATGTCTCCATTCTTGAGACAGAAAAAGTTTTGCTCTAAAAACCACTCACTAAGTTAGTTGTACTATCATTCATTCTGACTAGAAAATAGGAAAGGATAAAGAAAAAACTTGTTTAAAGGGGGGTATCTGAGGTGTAAGATTGATGAAGCAGAGTGAATGAAGAAAGCAAACATTTTGATTAAAGAGCTGCAACCGTCTTGATTAGTGCTTTTAGGGAAGAAGAAGCAAAAGCATTTACTAAGACAACGAATACGAATGAACTTAAATGACAAGGATTGCGAAAAGTTTTCAAAACGCTCAACTACTCTTATTGATAGGCAAGAAAGGTTGGACGACCCGGATCTACCAAGGGAAGGAGATAAGAAATCAACGACTATATTTCAGGGAAGAAGAAGCAAATGCATTTACTAAGACAACGAATACGAATGAACTTAAATGACAAGGATTGCGAAAAGTTTTCAAAACGCTCAACTACTCTTATTTATAGGCAAAAAAAGGTTGGACGGCCCAGATCAACCAAGGGAAGGAGATAAGAAATCAACGACTGGATTTTAGGGAAGAAGAAACAAAGGAGTTTACTAAGACAACGAATACGAATGAACTTAAATGACAAGGATTGCAAAAAGTTTTCAAAATGCTCAACTACTATTATCATAGACAAGAAAGGTTGGACAACCCAGATCAACCAAGGGAAGAAGATAAGAAATCAACGACTAGATTTCAGGGAAGAAGAAGCAAAGGCGTTTACTAAGACAACGAATAGGAATGGACTTAAATGAAAATGAGTGTGAAAAGTTTTCAAAACACTCAACTACTCTTATTTATAGGCAAGAAAGGTTGGACGACCTAAATCAACCGAGGGAGGGAGATAAGAAATCAATGACTAGATTTCTCCTTAGGGATACATGCAAACTCAAGTGCACTCAAGTGAACTATAAACTACAACATACCCTAACTTGTCACATCAGCACACTTGTCAAAAGAAGGCGACTGAACGTTTCAATGATGGAAACACATTTAATGCGCTTGTTTCCCATTATTTTTTCAACTGACTCCAAACGTTTCAGCTCTAGCTCACCTCGGACAACATGATGGTGGCCGGCCAAAATCGCTAAAGACTTCACCGGCTCACTCAGTGTCTGACAAAGTCTTGGGGGCAAATGTTTTGGGCCGATCAAACGTCCAAATGACCAAAGACAAATTCATCTCAAATCAACTACACTCGACTCAAAGTATAGAGTTAGTATGCATTGGAAACAATATACACTTTCTGATCTCCACTTTCACTATATTTATCTTGAATCTTGAAATGACTTGAGCGTCAGAATGTTAACTATGCAGATCCACCCGCGTCGCTGTAATGGAGATCATCACCACCGAATTAAGATATCAAGTTCACCAACTACATTTATTTTTAATTTCTAATCGAAACATTTTATAATAAAATTAATTTCTATTTAAATAGTAAAATTAAAATATGCATCTTTTATAGACCGTTCAATTAACACATACAATAATCTAGATGTAGGGTCTCATAAATGTAATGAATCCAAAATTCTCAAATAAAATATAACGTGAGATGCGAAGAAGGAAATTAATTAAAAAAAACAGCGGACATAAAATGGACGTCGCGGAAAGAAATAGAGATATATAATACAGTATACGATAAAGAAAAAAACGTGTGATAAAATTAATAGTTTTTTTTTTTTGAAAGAAAGTAACAAAGGGAGCTATCACAATTTAATTTAAGTAAAATAAAAATAAAATAAAATAAAATCTTTGTAGGCCTTCAAATAGATTTCGAATTGAAGGGTCTTTAATTATTTATTATAACAAAATAGAAACATGAAGCTATGACAGCCTTTCATATTCCATCAGCAAACATCTTATTCTACCAATAGCTATAGCATCGAACAAGCATGTTTCATGCTTGAACGCAAATGGACAGCATTTTCAAATTAAGAAAGAAATATTATTGAGTCAATAATTAAGCAAGGAGCATATGGAATATGGATGTAAATAAAAAGTTTTCTTTTAATGGAAGTTAGAGTGGTAAAATGTGAAAAAGTGGTCGAAAGTTTTATTTTTAATATTAGTATGAACTATTTTATTAATTTATTGTTGGATAATTTTTTATTTTTTAAATATATTTAATTAAATTAATTTAATCATTTTTTAAATATTGTATACACTTCAAAATTAATTAATAAATTTTATTCCATAATATTAAATTTTAATATATTATATATTATATTTTATACAAATCGTACTATTTTATATTATTTTATGGCATCTTTAAAAATATTATTGTTAATTATAAAATTATAATTGGAAATTTAGATATTAAAAAATTAGTAAAAGATAAACTACGTTAAATTGGATTGATTTAAATCAATTTTTTTTAGTTATTATACAAAACCGAATTAACATACACTTGTACTGTCGTTAACACATTTTTTTGGGTATTTCAATACAAATAAATCGTCTTTTTATTTGATCCAAATGTTCATGATACTATTTATTAAGTCATGAGGAAGAACATCAACGTTGAGCTAAGAACAACACACAAATGAAAGAGATATCATATATTTATCTAAATCATTAAAGTGATAAGTGTGTAGATTTTTTTACTTTTAAATACTCAAAAATTCTTATTAAATCTCAACTTACATTTAACTTATTAACATAGATCTCAACCCTATTGGGCCAATATCTCATCGAATTTTATTAAATCTTGAGTTAATTCAGATCCATTTTTATAAAATTAGTTCATCTAATGTAAGAGTAGAATTTAAGTTTTATACAACTTGACCTAATCCATCCTTTTAATACCCCTACACCAATGTTATTATCTACATAATATTTTCGTGGCACCATCTTCAAATATATGGTCAAACATTTATGTGTCTTTTCCTTAGATGTGTAAAAAAATTAGGGCATTTCTTAATATACCACCCAAGTTTCTTAGGCACCACGTGAAATTTCATTTTTGCCTCTTGATTTCAGATGTGCACATTCGGACGTACCAATTTTTTAAAATACGTTGATGTGTTCCAGATATACATATCTGAAAAAATTCCGGATCTGCAGATCCGGAACAATTTCTTATTAATTCGCGTCAGACCTTCTTCCTCCCCCTCATTCTTCACATTTTCAATTTCCAAACACCAAACTCTCTCAAACTCTCAAATTCTCAATCACACAAATTTCGACTTTTTTCACTCGAGTTCGGCGCAAAGCAACTTGTACAACGATCAAGACACTCCAAATCCTCTGTATCTCAATTTAATCGGTAAGTTTTTAAATTTTAGAGTTTCGGAGTTATTTTCGAGTAATCGATTTAGAGTAGATATTTAGGTGTAGAAATTGTTAGGTAGTATGAATAACATAGGTTAGAGACAATGTAGGTATTGTTTGCTACGTCAAACGGACGATCAGGGCATTAAAATGCCCTTTTCCATGGTACAACAACCATGGTTGCAATATTTGAACTTAAAAATACGTACCGGATGTGCAGATCCGGAAGGATTTTAACGTTAAATATTCTGAGTGCTTCCGGATGTGCACATCCGGAAAAACCCAACGTTAAATATTCTGAGTACTTCCGGGTGTGAAAATCCGGAAAGTCTCTATTTTTTTTGTTGTTTTTTTTAATTATTTTTAAAAAATTCTAATTTATTTATTATGTTTTGCAGATTACATGGCTGGCAGAGACGATCGTATTATACATGGACAGACAGCTCAGCACGCATATGTCCGACGTGAGCGAATGCAGTCTACAGCCGAGGCTTCCGGCGTAGAGGGAGTTGGGGTAGCCCCTACAGCTGAGGGACATCCTACACCACATCCTACACCACAGCCATCCACCTCACAAGTTCAGGCCACTTCCACATCACAGGTTTAGACCACTCCCCCGTCAGCCGCCGATTCTACATCTCGGAGGCGTCGGGCTTCTACTGCTGGTTCATCAGGTTCCCAGCCCCCACGCAGGCGGCGTCGGGAGACTCCAGTTCCATCAGCTGCTCCTATTTCATCCCCTGTTCCTGTTTCTGTTCCTGAGGGTGATCACCCAGCACATGAGGGTGGTGACGTCGATGACGATTTCGATGAGTTGGACGGTTACCCCGGGGGACCGTCTAATATGTCCCTACTCGTGGGGTACTCTGAGCATACTGCCAGATATGTCTGGCTAGGAGAGGTAACCTTTCTCGGTTTATTTATAGAATTTTTTTCGTTGAAAATATGTTCATTTGTAACATTGTTTTATTTGGAAATTTTCAAGAGAAGGATTCACAGAATTTCTATAACCATGGGGGAAAGGTTATGGACATGCTTGCGGCGCTGCCAGGGGATGAGTGGTTCACGTCTGCACTTGCTACCTCTGGTCTTGGAGGCCTGTCTAGGATTGGGTATCCCCAGATCATGTACGGTATGCTGATGGCCTTTGTTGAGAGATGGAACCCTGAGACATCCTCATTCCATCTACCGTACGGCGAGATCACGGTCACACTCGACGACATCTCGTGCCTTTTACATCTACCGATCACGGGTACCCTTCTCCGTCACGGTAGAATGTCGAAGGGGAATGCGATGGAGATGCTGATTGAGGAGCTTGGGGCTACCCCAGAGGAGGCACTTGCGGAGGTGACCCAGTTGAGAGGCGCCCACGTCCGGTTCTCCTTTCTGACATGCAGATTTAGTGCGGCGCTTGCAGAGGCAGGACAGGAAGCAGGGGATGCAGCTGAGGTGGAGATCCACAGGCAGCGTGCCCTGAGATGCTACTACCTATTTTTGCTCGGCACGCAGGTGTTTGTGGACACCAATGCCAGTTATGTTGATGTCGTTTACCTCAGGTACCTTTTGGATCCCACAGAGATCCATGGGTACAACTGGGGGGCGGCTGCGCTGGCATTCACCTATTCCAGGCTCTCAGATGGTTGCCGCTGGACAACCAAGACTGTGGCAGGCAGTTGTACGCTATACATGGTAACAATCTAATATTCTAAGTCATTTTTTCATTTCTTTTCTTTCTATACTCATTATAATGTTTGACACCGATGTTATGTTTTCCATTTCAGGTGTGGATATTACAACACTTTCCTAAGATTACTAGTTGGGGGAGTGTCGACGGGTACACTGAGGATATGCCACGTGCTGCTGCATTTCTCCTGCTCAGAGGGAACCAGGCGCCCGACCCCTACAAAGTGTATCTTGATCGGATGGCTGTTGAGGACGTTTTTTATCACCCCTATGCCGATCACCGTGTGACGCGCCCGTTCGATGAGGTTTCACTGTTCTTAGGATGGTCGGCATGCAGTTCGACCATTACTGCTCGATACCTGTCGGAGCGCGTCTTGCGCCAGTTCGGTTACACGCAGACGATCCCCAGTGTTAGTTCTTGTAGTTGGCTAGAATTTTGGTAAAATAATGTTGATGTCATGGTTGATGTTTCAACATGAGTTTTTAACAGCCTGGTTATGTTTAGTTAACATTCTGGTTATGTTAAGTTTTTAAGGGTTGCAGGTTTGTGTTGATGTCAAACCCGATGTCATAACATCAGATGACAGAACATCAGTTTGGTAAGTTTTAGGGCTGCGCGTGTGCAAGTTTGTTAAGGATAAGATCTGATTGAGAGATTGCAGGAGAATATCATGGAATAGATATATTCTGTTACAATCAAATGTGGAGCAGATCTTGTTACTATTTTTAGGGCTGAAAGATATGATAATAATTGAAGATTTAATTGAAGATTTAATTGAAGATTTGATTGAAGATCTATTCAGTAGCAGAATCTTTTGCAGATTTGGAGCAGCTGATTTGTTGTGATTTGAAGGCCCAAATCCAGGTGGGAAATAGGTTATAAATAGTAGCTTTGTAACCTAGTTTTAAGAAGCCAGCCATCATGTAAATTATAAGGGTTGTGTTGGTTGATGAACCACCCGGTTTGTGGGATGGTCATCGTGTGTATCTCGAAGCCTGTAGGTAAGAGATGTATTGTTCTTAGAGGAAGCTGTTAAGCAACTCTAAGCATTGTTCTTAGTCATGAGGGTCATGTCTAGGTATTGTTATAGGAGTGTGTCTTCTACGTGTTTGGAGAGTTTTTGGAAATCAAGCTGTTGATGCAGTGACTGAGATGTTGACTGCTAGACATCATTGCGATGATTGGGAGTGAGATGAAGTCTCTTATCTAGGGAGGACTTAGATAGAAGGGTCATTGAGTAGTGATTAAGTTAGTGGATTGTCAACTGGTTTGTTGAGTCTGTAATTTGATACTGCTAATAGTGGACTTCCTTCCTGGCTTGGTATGCCCCCAGATGTAGGTTGTTAGACCGAACTAGGTGAACAAATTATGTGTGTTATTTACTGCTTTTTCTGATTACTATTATTGCCTTGTTCATACAACAGATATTGATGTTGTGACATCGCTCTTGACATCACATATCTGATACCAGAATTTCACCCAGGATGCCTCATGAGTCTGCTCCTCTAAGCTTGACCCGCATGCAGATAGATGAGATATATGCTGACTTCCAGTCCCACTTGGTACCGGAAGAGGCTCGGGCGACCAGAGCGCCGAGATATTAGAGTGTTGCTGCCGTGTACATCATGTGGTTCTACACCGTCTCACACCCATGCATGGTGCCCACTGCTGAGGGATCGCCACCCAGACCTGCTCATCAGGAGATATTAGAAGAGCGACAGTCTCAGCTGAACCATACTCAGGATGTCCCACCTCGCTGTCGTGAGATAGAGCAAATAGCGCGGGCGGCCATTGCGGACGGTCACCTCCCTAAGGGCTTGGTGGCAGACGTGCCATGGATAGGATTATTGAGATAGTTCGGGGGGCGCTTCAGTACCGCAGACATCGAGCCAGAACGGCGGGTCGGGGCAGAGGAGCAAGGGAGCCAGGAGAGATCCTTCGCCATACGCAGTAGTTTTTTTTATGTATTCTATTTTTATTACATGTATGTAGTGTATTTTGACAGAGGTTTATTATATATATATATATATATATATATATATATATATATATATATATATATATATATATATATATATATCATTTTATTTTATATATGGATGTTGTCGAATGTATATTAAGTTGCGACGATATATTAACATATGCGACCAACTAACAAAACCGATTTTTAAAAAAAAATTAAAGTTATGCTTTTTTCCGGATCTGCATATCCGGAACACATCAACGTTTTTTAAAAAATTGGTGCGTCCGGATGTGCACATCCGAAATCAGGGTGCAAAAAAAAATTTTCATGTGGTGTCTAAGAAACTTGGGCGGTGTATTAAGAAATGCTCAAAAATTATACTAGTAAGATATTTCTTTGATAGTTGTGCATAAACCTTCTTTTTAAATGTATGATTCTTTCCTTAACATTTTACTTATTTATTTTTAAAGAAAAATTCTAAATATTAAATTATTATATAAAAAAATGTGTACAAAGATTCTCAAAACACATAGGTTATTTAATAAATTTTTACTTGAATTCTTATTTTTTTATACTGACGCTTTGATAATATGTTTTTTTATGTGGGCTAAAAATCTCTTTTTTGTCTGAAATTTTGTGTGAAACAAATGATGTTTGAAAGAAGAAAATTTGTTATTTGTTAAAAATTAGGTTTTTTATTTGAAAAAAAAAAAAATTATAAAAATATTAAAGTTGAGACCTAAGTCTACAACTTTAAATGTGTGGTACTAAAAAGTTTAATTAATTTTCAAATTTCTAAACATCTAGTGAGTTTGATTGGGGATTTTTATGGGGGGTGTATTTAAAATAAAAGGTGTTTGGTTTAATTTGTTTAGGAGATGAGGAAAGAGGAGGAAATTAAATTTCTTTGTAGAGTGATTTACTATTTTTCTCGAATAAGAGTTTTTCTAGAACATTTGTTATATTAATGAAATTAATTTTATTTTTTTATTTATAAAAATTATAATTTATTCATAAGATAATATTAAAAGTTTAGGTATTTTATTAAATTTCTCTTCTTCTTTTTTACTGTTGAAGTTTCTCTTTTATGGTTAAAAGCTTCTTCCTAGGCAATCTCATATATTATTTTTTAAAGTTTGACGTCACTTTTTTATTATCTTATCATTTTTATAATAAATTTTTTTAAAATTTTATTGTATTTGATAATCTATTAAAGTTATATAGTATCATTGCCACATTTTTATAAAATATTTTTTAATGTTCTCTGATTAAATACTTATATTTTGATAATGAATTTGTGATCGAATTACGAACGGTAAATATCATAGGTCTTATGCTAAAATTACATAGATAAAAAAGTAAATTAGTTTTAAAATATTTCACCTCCCTATGCAGACCTAACATATTTACAACTAAAATCCCTCTCACCCCTTCCCTTTTATAGTTTGAATCAAACTTATATTTAAAATTTTTTTTTGTGCCTATAAATTAACCTGTCTACATGTGATTATGACAACTTAAAGCTCTCTCTCTCTCTCTAAAACATGTGTTGGGGGTTTGCTGCAAAACTTGAATAAGAAGAAGATGAAGATGTTATGATGAAACTTGCACAAAATAAATTTCAAAACGTGTGATTACACTAAGCTTTAGGTTCGATTTGCCCCCACCAATTCAGGCAAATTTGATGCAAATGGGTAATATGGCGAATCCCCTTCAGGATATTTTGAAAACCTTAACATGAATCGCATATTCATGTTAAGCATATCGATTAACGATATTTTACAGAATAAAGTTATCTTATTTATTCTCGTGCACTAAAAAAATAAAGAAATGACTTAGATATAAATTTTGGCTCTGAAATATATTATTTTTCGTATATTTTTATTCCTAACATGTATCTATATTTATTGAAAAACTTGTACCAATTGGTGAGGAGAAATAATGTTTCAAGATAACTATTCTGAAACAATTATATATGCACAACGTTCAACAATGTCATGAAACACTGCATTGGTCTAGTGATGATCCTTTATGCCCCTGCGCTCGTAGCCAAGGATCCTTGGTTTGATTCTGGCAGATGTAGCTTTTGGCAATATATTTTATCAATTTTAATAAAATATATCCAAAAATAGTTCCAATCAAGATTCAAACCTGTTACCTTTGAGTTAATATCAAAAGTCTCAACTACTAAACCACATAACTATTTATGATTTAAATGATGCATAAAATCAAATTAATCATTATTATCTATCAATTAAATATTTTGGAAATTTCTCCAACAATCCCCCACAATTTTCAAAATATATCTAAATTCATTATTCAGAATTTTTCATGGTTTCAGATAAAGGTATATTACGATTTGAACCAATACTTAGTAAGTTAAGTTTTCAGTCGTCCCCGAATATATTGTTAGGAAAGCTTTGAACCAATTATTCATTAGAACAAGCGTGCATAACTCACACATGAAATCTCGGTACTATCAAAAGAATTATAGAAATTGACACATTTAATATGGCCTTGTGTCACGTATCCTTTTCACGAGAATTTAAGAGTAAAACCCTTTAACTCTATGAAGCGGCCCGATTTCATTCTCGTATAGGTAGACTATATCAGAAATAAAACCATAATTATGCATTCCAAAAAATATATGCTATATTTCTATTAAGATAAAAACCTCATCCTAACACATTTATTCTTATGGTCCAAATACTTTTACTCCTCATGATGTATCTTCTATCAAGTACTTCAATCATTCTAATAATGTACTTTCATCATTAAACTCAAAACTTGACATTAATCAAGTGCGAGTTGAGTTTCCATCATTGCTGACGTAATATCCCATATTCTCTTAAATGCTCAAATGGGTGCCAGTTGGGATCAATTGAGTTCCTATGTACTCTATCTTTTGTTAATTGGAACAATTGGAACTCCCAAGGTGCTCTAAAAGTTATTAGTTGGGACCAATAGAGTAACTAGTGAACTCTAAAGAGATCAATTATTGATAAAAGAGACAGACCAATATTAATAATCATAAGAGAGGATATTTTGGTAACGTTAATAATTGGTCAATTGGTGTCAGATGACAAATATATTAGATGGAGATATTTTTATGCCATTATATAATATTATATTATATATATGTTATTATATATTTATGAAAAAGAGGAAGAGGAAGAGATTCTTGGATTCATCATCTTCATCATCAATTCATCCCATTTTATCCATTGCAGGGTGAGTTCCATTAGATAGCATAGCATTGGAGGAAAATATGAGAAATTGGTGGGTTAGGTTTTGTGTGAAAAATATATTTAAATGTGAAATTTGATGTGAATGCATGATGTTTTGATGAATTGTATGTTTAATCATGTTCTACCATATTTGTTGGAGTGTTTGGATGTGTTTTGGTGTTGTGGGTTGAGGTTTTGACCATGGGTGCCTTTATTTTCACGCTGCTGAAATTCTGGATTTTGTATGAGTCGTTGTACAAGCTCTAGGCGACCTGAGTTCTGCTACAGTCGTTGTGCGAGCCTCAGTGAAAGGAAAGCAAGCTATTCCCTTTGCCGTTGCTGTGCAACCACGAACCAAATTTATTTATGCCTGTCCTTTGCCTTGGGGTCGCTGTACGAACAAAAAGCAAGCCAGCCTTGCCTTCTGCTCATTGTGCGACAATGACAGGGTGCAGTTTTCTCGTTTCTTGTTTTCTTTATATCTTGTGAACCGGTTTACTGTGAATTTTGGTAAACAACCTCTGGTCTATCAATTTCAAATAAAACTGACTAACTTGTAGGATCAACCACACAAATCCTAGGACATGTGCTAAATTTAAGGGAAAATGTAACTAACAATGATAAATGCAAGAAATGTAAATTGAACTTCACGTTCGACAGTAAAAAAAACTACATGAACTCCACGTTCGACTACTTGCAGATAAAGTAAAGGCTTGGAAATGTAAAGGGTTGTAAGTAAATGATGCAGAATTTAAAGGCGTCGAATGTAAAAGACAAAAAGGTAAATGACTTTGAAAAATAAAAGTGCAGGAAGATAAACAACTGTCGAAAGTAAACAGCAAGAAATGTAAAAGCGCTTGAACTCCACGTTCTTGAATGTAAAAGGTGCAGAAAGAGTAAATGACTGTCGAAAGTAAAGAGCAAGAAAATAAATGACTTTGAAGGTAAATGCAGTAATGTAAAAGCTTTTGAAAATAAAATTCAATGAACTCCACGTTCTTGAAAATAAAGACTGAAATGTAAAGGTGTTGTCGAAAGTAAATATGCAGAAAGATAAATGACTTTAAAAATAAAAGACTTTGAAGATAAAAGACAAGAAATAAAGATGAACTCCACGTTTTGGAAAATAAAAACTTTAAAGGTAAATGCCTGGATATAAAGGTGCAGTCGAAAGTAAATGCAGGAAGTTTAAATGAAAGTTTAAAAACAAGACTTGAAGTAAATTTGACATGAAAAGTAAAATTCAGGAAAACATAAAGACATGGAACGTAAATGCTTGAAGCTTAAACATGATGAAGATAAATTGCATTGATGAAGAAATAAAGGGTGGTGCTATATTACGTACATTCTCATGAACTCGTTTCTCTACACGCGGGGTACTTTGAGTTTCTTTGAGTAACTTGTACAAACATATATGAACACTCCTATTACATAGAACTAACTCCTATTTATAGTGCTAAGAAATAACCACTAAGTGGTGGTTATTGCTTCAAAAGTGTCCCTTTGGCGCCTTCTGCTTGGCCTCAACTGTTCCCACGTTCACAACTGCTCCTATTTGAATTTCAAACATTGGAAATTCCCTCCAGCCTTAGTATAACCACTGCAGCGCGCGTTTCAATATTCCCATGGTAGAAACCTTTCCCAACACTTAGCCATTTTTGAGGTTCCTAAAACCTCTATTTGACTCAGGCTTTACCAAAACTGGGTCGAAGCCTTCTTTACGTTAAAAATAATTTTTTAACTTAAAATAGCTTTGATTTTTCTAGCGTCGAAAATGAGGGTTAACAAATTGCCCCCAAGGAATGTCCTTTCGCCAGAATTGGTAGGAAGGTCATTTCTTGATATAATAACCATTTCGACACTTATTTGCATGGACTCAACTGAATATCCCACTAATTACTTAGTGGCTTAATTGTTCAGTTTCTTTGACCCACGCTTATGACGTCATACCATCATGAAAAATCCTTAAACGTCACCTCAGCCATATTCATCATAACATTTTCCTTGAAAACAGATGTTTGCAGTCTGTTCATAACTGCTACCATTCATCACGTCTCCAGGAAAAGAACACGCGTCCCACTAACTCCTCAACTTCAACGGTAGATTCAAGGCTCTTGGGATTTTCAACCGTCTATAAGTACCCATTTCCACCACTTTGTGAAGTTTTCACACTCTCATATTCTCAAGCGAACATCTTCTTCTCTTCAGTTTCTCTTACGCGAACCCAGAAAAACACCATCTTTTCATCTTCTTCAACAATGGCGTCTTCCCAAACCAATCCTCAACCAAAGAAAACCCAAAGAGGCAAGGCTACTCCATTTAAACAAGCCATTCCTCCATTCGCTAATGTCCCAGGCCCCCAAATAGTGGATAACCGTCGTTGCATGCCGGAACCCACCACTGAAGAAACACGAGCCATATATAAGTCTCAAGTAATAATTCCTTTAATCGTTTCTGAAAAACCCTATGCGTTGTCTGGTCCTCTAGCTGATGTTGACATTTCTAATGAGAAACTAAGTGAGTTTCTCCCCTCTTACCGGAAAACAAGGCCATTAGGGCAAAAAAGCTTTTCCAAAATTAACGTTTCTGACGAAACCTCTCCTGAAGAAATCCCCCTGCCCAAAATCAACGTTGGATATCTCACTGATGGCACCAGGCTGGTAAGAGCTGTCAATCCCTTGAAGGAATTTGACCAATGGATGGCAAAGATGGAGAAGGTGAAAGTTGAACATTGGAAGAATATAGGGATTTATGACCTTCTTATGCTATCGAAGACCAGCATACATACTGTCTGAACATGTTGGCAGCGTCCTTATACTTTTGGGACAGCACCCATTATACCTTCCATCTACCATGTGGAATGGTTACCCCAACCTTGTTCGATGTAGCTGCCATCACAGGGCTTTGCCCAGATGGCCTTACCTATAACCCTGATGTTGATGCTGAAGACACCATCAATATTTCAGGCTCTAAACTTACATACACTCTCTTCATCAAACACCACTTTAAGCAAGAAGACGACAAAGTGTCTGATGAAGAACATATTGCTTTTCTCACAGTCTGGCTGTCGAGATATGTTTTTTGTACAAAATCTTTGCATGTAGCTAAGAAGTACCTGCCCCTGGCGAATCAACTTCACAACAACAGAGGAACCTGCTTGAGTGAACTCATCCTGGCGAACCTTTATGAGTCTATCAGCGAAGGGGCTTCTCGACTTAGAAATATGGAGGCCCAAGGTCCTATGCACTTGAGTGGACCTCTTTGGCTACTTCAATTGTGGCTTAATGCTACATTTGAGGCTAGCCTCCCCAGAAAAGGCCTAGTTGATGAAGCTTCTGCTGAAATCAGGGAAAGGAGTGTCGAAGGGACGCGTCTGGCCAAACTCACTCCCAATGATGATGGTGAAACCCTTCAAAGGGCCTTTACCAGTTATATTATGATGTTTGCCAAGCGCTATGAGTTCACTCCTAGCATGGCACCTTTTGTTCAAAGAAGATAGGGTCATGTGTGGTTTAAAAGGCCATTTCCAAATTCTCACCAAACTCTTGATCAAGAATCTGTTGCTATCTGGGAAGCCTTTTTGATTCCCAGATTCTTTATCCACAGGCTGAATTTAGGGAGAGGTTTATCAGCACTGATTTCCTATCAACCAAACCTTGTCTCTCGACAGTTTGGGTTGGCCCAGAGCTTTCCTCAATGCTTGTATGAGAGAAAGGGCCAAGTGATTCTTCACATTGCCTGCTTCGACGAGGAAAATGTCTCCATTACACTCGACAGCCAGAATGAGAAAAGAAAAGCCCTCTCTCCTATTTTTTTGAGCCTTCTTTTCTATGCACTTCATCATTCCACCAATGGTGGTCGAAGCACTATAGTGAGCACTTTCTTGATGTGGCTACATTTTCTTCATTACTTGACCAAGCTTTTCTCAATGTGCAGGACAAGACGAAAAAGAGTAAGTTTACTCACATCAAAGAAATACAGGCTTTTCAAAAATACTTTGAAACTATCTATCGACCAGGTGATCTTAGTCGAACCATTCATGAGGCCGCTGTCACTCTAAAGAGAAAATTTCTAGAAAAGTTGGATCAACTAAAAATTCCTCCAAACGTCCCTCGTGAGAAACGTTATGAGGTAGCTTTTAAACTTTTTCCTCCAAAGTTCCCTCGGCTGCCTAATGCTGATTTTGGAGTGGCGCTTGCCCCTCCATTTCCAGATTGGTTTGTCTGTGGGGAGTATTTAAAACTTCTTCGACAGCAGTCTCAGCCAAAGGCCCAACAAGTGGTTCCGACTAAGCATATGTTAGACAGTTTTAAAGGACACCTTCATATAGGAACTCAGGACGTTCGTGTCGAATCTGAAATATATGAAGGTTTGAAACCCTTAATCCATGGCTTTATAACTAACCACGTAATCATTAACTTGTAACAATTTTTACTGTGTTTCAGCGGTGCCTAGGAAAGCTGCTTCAACTAGGGCTGCTACCTTACAAAGTGGCAAAGAACCAGAGAGCACACAGGTATATTTCACATCCCCTGCTTACGCTTTTACTATATGAATTTCTTTCTTATATTTGCATCACCTTTTCAGACTGGTCGAAAACCTGCTACACCTTCAAAGAAAGGTAAAAGGACGCCCCAGCTGTTGTTATACCTCCAGATGCTTCAGATGAATCTCCTGAGGAGGTTCTTACAAAGAAAAGAAGAAAACCAATCAAAGCATCTGGACCTGCTGGCCCACCTCCTTCGAAGGTGGCCAAAATACTCGAAAAGGCACCCACAACAAGTGGTGTCGAAAAGGAACCTTCCACGGTGGCCTTGAGAACACCTCTTGGTGACCATGGGAGTGATAACTCAAGTCCTGCTGCTGTACAAGCTCAGGTATGTGCACCATTTTTCATTATACTGACGTCTTTTGCCTAAATTATTTCAATCTCATTTTCTCCACTTGTGTTCTTTAGGCAAACATAATCACCAATCCTGATCTCCAGGAAGCTTCACCCCCACGCTCCTCAACAGCCAAGGTGAGCCAACTTATCACCCATCTTCTGATATTGGCTCTGGTTTGAGTGAGATCAATCAACCTAATCCACATGCTGCAGAACACACCACACCACCAGTTCAAACCACTACTCAAAACGCCCAATCTGATGGCGCCAATTCTGATGATGATGATGCCTCAAGTCCGCCACTTTTCAACCTGGCTAACTTTATGGATAATGATCAATTGGTTGAAGAAGAAAGAAATGAACCTGAAGTTCAAACACACAACAACAATCCTGGTCAAGCTGCGCCTGAGGAGACAAATGAACCACATCCTACACCAGCTGATGACCAGGAGAATATTCGACCAACTGATGAAGAGTCTGACGAAGAAATGGTAGTCGCAGAAGAAAAAGATGAAGAAGGAGAAGAATCAGAAGAAGAGGAGGAAGAAGAACAAACTGATCCTAATCCCCACCATACTCCTTCGCCTGTGGTCTAGCAAACCCTGGCTAACATTCCACCTCCTGGAGACTCACTGACAGCACTCAAGTGGTCGAACCCACGTGAGTATTCCAAATTAATACTTGGGCAGAAGTATGGTTCTTCTTCTTCTGTTTCTTCGACTTCAGCATCAGATGACTTCGCCAAACCAATCCTCTAAGCCATAAAGAAAAAATTCTTCAGGGGGGACATTCACAGAGTTTTGGCCTCAGACCCTACTGCAACCACTTATCTGAAGGATACCTTTGAAAAGCTTGAACTCACCACTCTTAATCCAGACGTTTCTGGTTTTCTGATAGAGTTAACTGCTGTGGTGAACCAAATAGCTGCAGAAATAAAGCTGCTTCCATCTATCAGGAATACCATAGAAGAAACATCTGGTCGTGAGAGTGCAGCTTGGTGTGGTGCAAAGGAGTCATATGAGAAGGTCGAAAGTATAGAGGCTGAACAAAAGAAAACACAAAATGAAATAGCCTCCAATCATAAGAATATTGAAGCCTGGAAGCAGCAAATCACTGAGTTACAAGCTAAAATTGAGAATGCTGAAAAACGCAACCGTGATTTGCAGAATTTCGACACCACTGATATGGCTAGGGAAATTAAACATGCCATGGATCATATTGAGGTAGCCCAAAAACTTGAGAAACAGATTGCCACAGCCAAACTCGATGAATCCTTGTGCAATGCTCGCCTCAAACATCACACAGAGACCTTTGCTCAGTTGGAGTCGAGGCTTCCCTTCTGATGCTTTCAAGACCTTTATTTGCTCAACCAATCATTTGTTTCTTGGCCTTTTCAGGCCTTTATGTAATGAGAGTTTTATGCCTTTGGCATTGCTTAATCAATCGTTAGTATTTCGCCATTAACTGCTTTCGACTCGTATTAAATTATGATGCATTTTATTTATTGCCTCACATCTAAGTCAAATTTGCAATTAAGGCATTCTATCTTTTTCTTGGAAAACAAAACTTTCTCAGTTTTAAAACTTCAAGGCATAAGCCTCTAGCTTTAAAGTAACATTTATAGCATAGCCCTCAGGCATACTTCCAAGAATAACTCACGTGTTTCCACCGTTTGACTGGCCAATCCAATCAATACTTCGCCTCTATAAATTCTCTTCCACATGACCAAGTTTTGCACATAAGCAAACATGAACAATTCAGAGAAATCATCAGCCAAGAAAATGGCTGGAAAGGCAAAGGCAGTTGAGGAAACAAAAAAGATGGAGGCAACAAAGAAGCCTGAAGCCTCTATTGGAGCCACCTCTCAAGCCAAGAAGAGAGAAACTAAAATGAAGATCTCTAGGAAAGGACGCTCCAACACCCAGGACTTTGATGATGAGCCAGATGCAGATTATATGGATTTCCTCGAATCCATAGATTGGAGAGATTATGAATAACCTTTCCTTGATAAAAAATTATTGTGTTGATTCTTCTTTGCTTTGTATGCCATATTAGCCTGAGTTGGCCTATTTTGGCTTTCTTTTTATTGAATAAAGCTTAAGTTTTGATGTGAATCTCTTGCAGCATAGGCTTATATTTTTTCAAATACTTGCCATTTACTTTTAAGACTCTTTTATCTTTGTCCAACTCTTCAACTTCATAGGCTCCATTAGAGAAAACTTGTATGACTTGGAATGGACCTTCCCACTTAGGAGACCATTTGCCTAATGTCCCATCCTTCCGATCCATAGGCAAAATTACTTTCCAAACCAAATCCCCACATGCAAAAGATTTAGACTTAACCCTTTTGTTGTAGGATCCTTTGACCCTTTTCTTTTGTCTTCTTAACAACTCCAAGGCTCTAAGCCTTTCTTCATCCAAATCCACTAATTCATTCATCATCATTTCCCAATAATCCTCAGAGGGAATCTCATGATGTCTTTGAACTCTTACAGATTGTAAATAAATCTCAACAGGCAATACTGCATCATGACCAAAAGTAAGTTGAAATGGGGTAGTATTAATAGCCTCTTTAGGGGATGTTCGACATGCCCAAAGAACTTGGTCTAATGTCTTATGCCACTTTCTAGGCCTCTTTCCCACATGCTTCTTAATTAGTCCAATCACTACCTTATTGGCAGCTTCGACTTGCCCATTGGCCTGAGCATAATAAGGTGTAGAAGTCAATAACTTAAAACCTATTTCTTTGGCAAACTCCTGTATCTTTCGACCAGTAAACACTGATCCTTGATCCGTAGTGATTGTTTCAGGAATACCAAATCTATAAATAATGTGATTTTGAATGAATTCAATAACATCTTCTTGCCCTATATTCGCCAGTGGTATTGCTTCAATCCACTTGGTGAAATAATCAATTCCCACCAAAATATATCTTTGGTTCTTTGAAGATGCTGGTCGAATCTCTCCCACTATATCCAAAGCCCATCCTCTGAAAGGCCATGGTTTCACTATGGAATGTAATTCACTTGCAGGGATATGCTGTATGCCAGCATGAATTTGACATTCTTGGCAACCCTTAGCAAATTCTATGCAATCTTTCAGCATAGTGGGCCAATACATGCCTTGTCGAAATAACAGCCATTTCATCTTTTGGCCAACTTGGTGTGCTCCACATGCCCCACTATGTACTGTCGAAAGAGCCAAATATGCCTCTGCTTCACTAAGGCATTTCAATAAGACTCCCTCAGGGGTCTTTTTAAACAATTCATTACCCAAAAGTACATAGCTTAAAGCTTGATACCTGATTTTTTGCTCTGTCGAAGCCGTTGGATTTTGCAAATATTCAACTATAGGCTTCCTCCAGTCTTCATCCGTCAAATTATCTATAGCAAAAATTTCAAAATTTTCGCCATCTATGCATCCAAGCTTAGTTGTTTCTAAGTCTGATGGGCACAATCCAACAGCCACCACTTTACCTCTTGCTTCAATTACTTCTTGAAGATTTTCCTTCGACACTTTGTATCCAGAGGAAATTTGAGCCAAGTCATTAGCAACTTGATTCTCTATTCTAGGTATGTGTTGGATGGCCACTACCTCAAATTTCTTTAATAATCTATTGGCTATCACAAAGTACATGATGAGATTTTCTTTAACACATTTATATTCCTTTGTGATTTGTGTTATAACCAATTCTGAGTCTCCCATTATTTCGACTCTAGTTGCCCCCAATTCTAACAAAATTTCAAGGCCAGCAATTAATGCTTCATATTCAGCCTCATTGTTAGAGCAAGGTTCTTCGACCTTGTACTTGAATTTTGTTGGAATTTTTTTAGGAGAAATAATGTATATTCCCACTCCTGTTCCATTTTTATGACTTGATCCATCAAAGTATAACTTCCAGGATTTTAATTCAACATAATCCAAATCATTTTCATTTATGGAGTGGTCAACTATAAAGTCTGCAACTATTTGCCCTTTCACAGCTTTTAAAGGTTGATATGTTAGAGAAAATTATGTTAATGCTAATGCCTATTTTCCAATTCGACTATTCAAAATAGGCTTAGATAACATATGTTTTACAACATCAAAGTGAGAAGATACATACACATCAACTGGCTTTATATATTGCTTCAATTTAGTACAAGAGAAATACAAGCATAAACATAACTTTTCAATCATGTTATACCTAGTTTCTGCATCATTTAAAACTCGACTAAGGTAATACATGGCTCTTTCGACTCCATTTTCATCCTCCTGAGCTAACATGCTCCCTAGAGTTTTATCTGATGTAGCTATATACAATCTCATACTCTTGTTTCTACAAGGTGGTGAAAGAATTGGAGGGTGGCTTAGGTACTCCTTGATCTTTTCGAAGGCTTCCTGCTATAATTGCCCCCACTTGAAACCATCTTTGTTGAAACGAAGCAATGGCGAAAAGGCTTGTGTCTTGCCACTCAGGTTGGATATAAACCTTCTCAAGAAGTTGATCTTGCCCAGCAACGACTGCAACTCCTTTTTAGTTGATGGCGATTTCGCCTCCATTATGGCATTGGTTTTATTCTAATTTATTTCGATCCCTTTCTTGTGGACCACAAAGCCTAAGAAATCCCCTGCCTGCACACAAAAAGCACATTTGAGAGGATTCATTTTAAGACCATATTTTCTCATCCTTTCAAAGTACTGTCGAAGATGGTCAATGTGACTCTTCCCAGAAATAGATTTTATTACAATATCATCAATATAAATTTGCATGAATGTGTCTATAAAATCATGAAAGATTGAATTCGTCGCCCTTTGATAAGTGGCACCAGCATTTTTGAGACCAAAAGGCATCACTACCCATTCATAGGTACCTAAGGCCCCAGGGCATCTAAAAGTAGTTTTATGAACATCTTCCTCAGCAATGAATATTTAGTTATAGCCAGAATATCCATCCAGCATACTAAGATATTCATGTCCTGCTGCAGAATCTATTAACATTTCTGCTACTGGCATTGAATATTCACCTTTAGGAGTTGCAGAGTTTAAATCTCTAAAATCAATGCAAACTCTCAAAGACCCATTCTTTTTAATAATAGGTACTATATTAGCCAACCATTCGACATACCTTGCCGTGCGAATGAATTTGCAACGAAGCAGTCTTTCGACTTCCTCTTTGATCTTTGACAATATCTCTGGTGCAAACCGTCTTGGATTCTGCTTGACTGGTTTTTTTCCAGGTGTCATAGGTAACTTGTGTTCGACCAACTCCCTGCTCAAACCAGACATCTCATCATAATCCCAGGCGAAGCAGTCTTTGAACTCTTTCAACAACTGAACCACTTCAACCTTCAACTAGGGATCAAGGTTGACACTGATGTAAGTAGGCCTTTTGGTTGTCCCTTCACTGAGGTCAACTTCTTCTAAAGGATCTTATGCTAGCATTTTGATGTTATTCGCCAACGGATCCTTCTCAAATCCCAAAGGCTCATCTTCATAGATGGCATCGAGCCTCTGGCTTTGCTCTCCAGTTTCAACCTTATCTGGAGGTTTTGGGTCGAAGTCCTTACCAGGACCTTCTTGATACAATTCAGAAATGGCTTCGCCAGCCATATAGTCATTGGCAGCTTCCAAAGCCGCTTGTAGTTTTGTTTCAGCCACATAGGCCGAAATTCTTTTTAAAGCTTCGAACTCAGTCATGATCACTGAATTCATTTCCCCATCCTGTGGGCTCTATTGGAGGTGAGCCTAAGCATGGCAATCTTCCTCCTGGTACTTCCCTGTCCCATCTGAAACCTTCGACAGGGTGTAAATACAATGAATAAAACGCTTCTTCATCAAGCGTAAACTCAAAGTCAGCTGGAGGACATGGAGCAATGTTCGCCAAATGTTTTTCAAACTGTCTACTATCCACATGATTAATAGGTACCTTAAAGTACCCTTGATCAGCTTCAATATTTTCAACTATCCCATTAGGTCTCCAAATGGTGATTCTTTGATGCATAGATAAAGGTACAACTCCTATTCCATGAATCCACTCCCTACCCAAGAGTAGATTGTAGTCAGCTTTCGTCTCAACGACCATAAACACTGTTGGTCTGGTAATGGTTCCCACAGTAAGATCCACTTGAGTCACTCCTAGAGTGGAACCAACTTTTCCTTCATAGTTCGACAGAACCATGTTGTGAGGTTTGGTATCAGTCTCAAACTTCCCAATCTTGCTCAGCAAAAATCTTGGCATTAAATTAACAGTTGCACCACAATCCACCAACATTTTGTTAACAGGAACATTTTCTACTTTGCCAGTAATGTAGAGAGGCTTCAGATGACCCTTCATTGCCTCTGTGGGGCGTTCAAAAAAAGCATTTTGTTCTTCGACGCACCCATTGTTCATGATGTAATAACACACAGGCTTGTGTGCCAACATTTCTAATTCAGCAGTTTGATCCAAGTCTTCGACCTCTAAAACTTGACCAAATTCTTTTGGCATCACTGATACCACATTCACAAGAATATCTAGAGAAGCTGCTAACTCACCGTCGAAATTATCAGTCATATTCTCATCCTCTTCAACTTTCTTCTCTGGATGAACATTGAACAGCTTTCGCCTTATGGGCATCTTCTCAATTGTCCCAGCTTGATTACCAATATTGGTGCTTGACCCTCCTTGTACCTGAGTCTCCCTGATAGCCTTTCGCCTACGTTGCTCTCTTCGCCATTGTGATCTAGACATGGGATTTTTACCCTTGTAATTTTGAGAAATGTATGCTGACTTGTTGGTGGTATGATTCTCTTTTCTAGACTCAAATGAAGAACCTCTTTCCACATCAAATTTCTCCCACTTCTTCTTCTGTCCTCTTCCTTCGATAGGCTTGATCCAGCTGCCTGTTCGTACATTCGCAGCTGGTTTGAATGTACCTGGCCAAACTCCTGGTACTTGGTTTTTCAGCCCTGTCGAAAGTCGTCTATGGTCAAAACCTCTGGGACCTTTATTTACCTTCTGCCCTCAGCTTCCACCAGCCTTTTTGACACCTTCTAACTTGTGGGCAGCTTTCTCATCAAAAATGGCGCTGCATCTAGGACATAGCATTACTCCAGAACCTTTCTTCTGGCAACGGTGCAGAAAATCCACAATTGTCTCCTCTTGCTTAGGATAAGCTATTTTGTTGCGCTCTTCTTGTTCATCTGTCTTGCTCACTTGTTCAGCTTTTTGATCTTTAATTTCGACCATATTGACATCAATGTTATCCTTTAAGCGCATCTTGGAGAAATGAGCTTCAATACTTTCAGTGGTCTTCGCCAGACACCCACCACTTGCTGCTGCTCTTGCAGCTTTTTGGGAAGCCTTCTGCCAAGCAGTCTTTTTAGCTTCGACCATTTCCTCAGCATTGACTCTTTCAACATCAGGAGATGTCTTGAAGAATTGTTCAGCAGCCATACATATCCAGTTTTCTACCAAACAACCATCCATGTCTATCATTTCTCCTACCAATAGCATGTCATCTTCCAACTCCTTAACAACTTGGACTTTGGGGGCGTTCCTGCCCATAGCCTCATTGGTGCTGATGCTATCTGAGCTAGAATTAGATTCTTCAACCAATTCGACCATGTTAATGCCTTCAGTGGCATTTATCTTCAATCCACTCACTGCCATATCCAAAACCTTGGCAGCATTATCCATTTTAACAAACTTATCAGCAGTTTCTTTGGTCACCAACATTAAACTGGCACCATCAGCATTCAAGCCATTCGCAGCCTTATTAAAACCTTCAGTTACCACAGGATTGGTGGCGAAGTCCTCAGTGACTTCCACCATGTTGACTGGCTGATCAAGTCCTTCTGTGGCTTCGACCATCTGAACCTCGTGAGGCTCTGTATAGTTAGCCTCTGCAACTTGCAATGGGTCAGAGTCAATTTTCATCTGAGCTTTGCCTGTGTCACCAAACTTCAGCCTTCCTTCTTGAATAGCATTTGCACCAAATCCCTGAAAAGAAAACATTGAGAAGTTTTATGACCCAAAAAATTATAGTACTTACAAAAACCTCTTTTCTTTCTTTGTTCTAAAGGTGGCATCTTAGCACCAGCAGACACTATCATTTGCCCATCTTTAACTAACAAATCAAATATTTCGTCACATTTAGTGACGTCGAAAGTGTGTGTTTTCTTAGGAAATTTGTCGTTAGATTCGACAGGATTTTTTCCATTTGAAGGAGCTAATAATTTGCAGACGTAAGGTGGACCTTGCTTTAACTCAGCAATGTCAACTTCATTCCCATCGAAATAAGATGTTTCATCATACAAATTCTCCACATCTTCATTACATTCGACAAAGGCTCCTTTTTTACCCCTGCTGAATTTAGCCTTTTCCTCTTTTAGCCTTTCTAGTTGTCGGACTCTATCAGTTAACTGGGTCATATATCTAAGATATTGGGTATCTAACTTCTTCCTAATTGTTGCACCCAAAAATTTGCTCTCCTACCTTTAGTACTAACTGGCTTATGTTTCATTCCATTTTGCATTATCATGTGCGCATATCATTGGTTCTTAGCATGGGGTCAAGGTGCCTGAGGCAAGTTCAAGAGGAGAAGATGTTCTTCAAAGGGTCAAGCAAGAGTCCTTGTACTGTCCAAGAGAGCTCAGGTGGATCTCTCTCCTAACCAGTGCAGAAACTAGGGTTTTGAGATTCTTGGGTTTATTGCTCCAATGGGCAAGTTTCTTGGGTTTTTATCATCACCAAACGGCATATCTTATCTTTGTTGGAGAGGATACACATCATATTCAGAGGAATTTGGATTTGGAGACTGTGATATTTCCTCCTAGACTGAGGGTACCAAAACTAGGGTTTGCTATAAAGTCAGTTTATTTCTGATTTTTTTGGGCAAGACTTGATTCCATGGTATTCCTTGGGTCCCTGAGTATCTAGGAATGGAAGATTGTCCATCAGTTTGGTTCAGGAGAAGTTCAATTGGCCAACGGATTGGGAATCAGGAGAATCAGGAGAAAAGTCAACAGTGAGAGGGGAGTCAACTATGGAAGCTTGAGGTTTCCTTCAAGGTTTTAAAGGTCTCACATCCTCATATGGCCTTCAAGAGTCAAATTTCATACCATTTATCAAGAATTAAGGGTTGGTACAAAAGTTACTAAATATGGAAATGACCTATAATTTGAAAGTTTCCTTTTTGGGCAAGTTCTTACACTACATTCAACTTAACTTTTCATCATCAAAGAAGCTTCAAATTAATTTTCCTCAAACATGAAAGTTGAAGATATTTTTCTCCCCTTCCCAACAAGTACTAGTGGGTCTCCATATCATTTGTGAAACTCAAGTTATGATCAAAAGAAGACAAAGTGGTTTCTAGGGTTCCATTTTCACAACTGTTGCATTTTGGGATATGGTGACCTATAATTAATTCCATTGCTTCAAGGCACATTCCAACATCAAAGAACAATCCCTAAGTAGAATTTTTGGCCTTTAAATCAAGTGGATCCATGGTTTATTCATCACTTATTTTCCATTATGCAAAATTGCCAAATTATCCAAAACTCATGAATCAAAATGTTTCAAGGCCCAATTTCAATTCAGGTGTGATTAGCAATTGAAACATAAGTGATCCATCATCAAAGGTTTGGATATCCATGCATGGAGGAGGGTGTATCTCACATAATGCAATTTTCTAAAATCATTCAAAACTCATTAAACAAAGAATTACCAAGGCCCAATTGTTGATCAGTGGATTAACCTAGCCTATTTAAGCTAACTCATGCTAGGGTTAGAAGGAGGACACGTGATTTCAAGGAGAACCAAAGTTTGAACCCTAAAGCTTCTCTCATTCGTATCTCTCAATCAAGAGGAGCTTTTCCAAAAAAAATTTCACCATCAGAACCCTTGGGATCCCTAGAACACAAACCAACCATCACTTGAAGCTAAGAGCAAGGGTATAGGTTGCACAATCTCAGGTTAGTGGTTTTTTTCATGATCATAAAACTCCTCTTTTTGATACGCATAATGGTGTGTGATGTTCACTGATCACTCTGATCTATTTTGTTTGAAGTTTGGACGTATGATTTGTGTGTAATGTTGATTTAAAGTTTTAGATCTAATTATGTTTTCATTCGATTCTCTTTGTGTGGTTGTTGTTTGATGAAATGGACTGGATATTCGAGATCCTTGCATTTTTCTGGTCAAAATGGAGTACCTATTTGCAATTTCTGGAAAAAGTGCACAGCAGCTCACCGGAGAGGGTGGCCGGAACCCTAGCTCCGGCGGCTGGGATGATTCAGTCCGACGAGGAGTTTTGGAGGAAGAAGATGAGCCAGAGCCGTTGATCTGTGTGATCGTGTGGTCCTCGCTTCACCATGTTTCTTTTAATTTCTGGTTTTATTTAATGGTTTCATGTGTGCCTTCCCATACTCATTGCCATGTACCCTCTGATCTTGTCCTCTTATCTTGCTTAATCTTGTAATTGTTTGACTTAATGTTGTGCGTCTGATCCATCATGTGGCTGATATTGTGACAAAAAAAAACGCATGTGCATGTCACGTGGTGTGTGTATGGTATGCTGAATAATTATGTGTGTGCGTGCGTATCATCATTATTGTGTCATGAGATCTGAACCACTAATCATGGCTACTTGGTGATTGTGTTGACTAAGTAATGAGCGCAGGATCAATCTAATGGTGAGTAGTGAGTCAACGTGGTGGACTGAAGCCCACGTGCGCCCTTTTTTGTTTTATTTTATTTTCTGATGGATTTTAAGATTGGGCTTGCTATTCACACACCCCCTTTCAGCCCATTTCAATTTTTCAACGTGGTTTTGTTACTTTCCACACCCCTTTACACATTTTTATATTTTTATTTTATTTAATTGTTTGCATTCATTTTTAATTTTTAAAAATAGTTATATGCATTTATAAAAATCCCAAAAAATTCATGAATCACATTTAGCATTTTATAAAATTTTCCCAAATTTTTTTTTTCATTTTTATTTTATTTTTAGTGGCTGAATTAATTAATTGTTTAATTTCTTTTTGAATTTATTTCATTCTGCACACATTGCTTTGTTTATTTTATTTCTCATCATCCATAAAACATTTTGAACTCATTCCTTTTGCATTGTTTCATTGACACATTGAATTACATTAAAATATTTTTTCCTCATTTTTAAAATCATTTCATATTGCATTTTAGCCCCCTTTTTTGCATATTGAGTCATGTTTCTTGTCTGAATTTTGCATGATTGTTTGAGTGACTTTTATTTTGAATTTTGGCATGAGTTTTGGACATGTTGTTTGCTTCTGGTTGAGATATGTTGATAATTAATTTGGTGATTTTAGAAGGTGTTTCTCTAATTGTTTGATTGCTTTTATTTGAGATCTTCTTGTATGCATCCTTAATCATGTCTGATTATTTGTTTGAAAAGGCACTTGTGCCATTGCTTGGGGGTTTGTTTCTTTGATTTCTTAATTCATGTTCGAATTGTTATAGGTCACTTAATCACTATTATATGAGTTTCATTTGCCTTAATGCTACTTGTGTCTGTTTTGTACTAACCTTTTATGCAGGGGTTGAGGTAAGTTCTTTGAGGGTGTGGATAGTTATCCATGTACACTCTCACTCTTTCTGTCTCTCATCTTTTCTTTTCTTTAGGCTTAGGTTGTCGTCAAACCTCACTAACCGTAGGTCACCCATGCATGATAACATTAGGACTCTTAGTTTCCCTTTAGAGTTTCCCTTGGGTCTTCTCTCTTCTCATATCAAAACTTCTTGAAAACACTTAATAAGGATAAAATGTATTGCGCACGAGCCTTAAGCGTGGGGAATGAGAAATGAGGGGCTTCCTCTCATCTTTCTAGAGTGCTTAGCGAGCGTCCTGTCTTGGGACGATTCGTTAAGTATTCGTCCCTGTGTCCTAGACTTTGGTGCAATGCAAGTTATGAACTAACTCAAGTCACTTCTGTCCTAAAAAATACAAACAAACTTCAAACCTTTTTGTCCTTCGGGATTGTCAAACTAAAGGCTATTTTCAAAAAGGGCACGTTACTTTCTGTCTGAGACGCAAACAGGCAGCGACCCTAACTGCCAGACGTGAACTTAACGTCGCTCATAAAAAACACAAAAAAGAACTTGGTCCGAACGACGTTGACTCTGAATTCCCCATTGCACAAAGGGGGTACGTAGGCCTAGGACGCGTAGGGTGCTAGTACCTTCCCCTCGCGTAACCGACTCCAGAACCCAGGTTATTGTTGCGATGACCATTCCTTTCCCTCTTCCTCAGGTTTATGCGGTGTTCCCTTTCCCTCTCTTGGGATAAATTTACACGGCTGGCGACTCTGTTTTTCCGTGCCACTCTCGCGTTTGTACCTGGATGAAAATCCTGGGAGCGACAGCTGGCGACTCTGCTGGGGAAAATGGTTGACCTATGCTGGTCCGTCCCCTTAAGCGAGTCAATCCTAGCGCTTGTTTGTCTTTGTTCTCTTTGGGTGTTTTTGTTTTTGTTTTGCTTTATTTGTTTAATTTTATTTTTACCGCATTTTCTGCATTGCATTTCATTTTTATTACTGTCATACTGGATATTGCTATGTTGTGTTGGCTGTTTCTGTTTTGCAGGTTGGGTTGTTCTGAGAGATAAGCCCAATACCCTGGCTTGAGTACACCCTAGGACTAGAGTGGAGAGTAGTGGGACCTACGTGCTCGCTTGGTACGTTTGTGTGTTCACGAAATTCACAACCAGACGAGGCTATCTTGGGACGTATTCTAACGTGTGTGTCTTGCGCATGTTAGGATGTCGATCTAGAGAGCTGTCGACTCTGGTGACCGATCATTGAGGACCTTAGTGGAAACATCCCTCTTTAGTGGTGACAGTGGCAGACCACATCCTGTGGCAAACCCATTCGCACCCGAGGGCCCACTTTGGAACTCGCATAGGATGGCCCCTATCTTTTGAAGAGAATCAGTGGAGGCAGTCCTCGATTGACGATAGTACTGTACCCCGAGGGATGAATGTACTATTGTTTCTCGACCTCAGTGCCAGAAGTTGAGGACCTTCCATTTTGGAGAATCAATTGAGGCCTCCTCGATTGATGATGATGTCAAACCAGAAATGGTGAACGTATCATCATTTCTCGACCTGAGAGCCCGGGATACTGAACATCCTAGTACCCACACGTGAGAGGGGATGGGTGTTTGCAGGTTTGCAGGTAACCGAAACCTTTAACCTACCTGGTTTTTCTGGATTTCTCATCAATGTTTGATTATCTAGGTTCCTGGTTATCTCAGTGGTTCGGTATTTTGGAATTCTGGTTTTCTGGGTTGTGGTTCTTGTTCAGTTAACAACACAGCACATCCAGCGGTGTTGCCTTGATCCCATGTTTGCATGAGCATATCATTTTTCTTGCATTCTGACATGTTTGACATTTTTCAGGGCTTGCATCTTACTCTTGATTCCGGTTTTCTGAGGCTACCTTGGCATGGATGTCCAGAGAAAGAAGACTGTTGCCTATTCGTTCCTAGATCCGACCTTGGCATTGATTCACAAGCTGATTAGTATGGCTGGTCCCGGAGTTCGTACAGAGTTCAGTGGAGGGTATGGTAGACTTCTGAAGTTTGTCTACAATATCTCCAAGTATGAGAATGATGTCATTCATACACTTCTTCAGTTTTACGATCCGTCTTTGCGTTGCTTCACTTTCCCAGACTATATCTTGGCCCCAACGTTGGAGGAGTTCTCATTTATTTTGGGAATCCCCATCAGGCAGGACATAGTATTCTTTTCTGAAGAACACCCCGGGATAAAAGAAATGGCTATTGCTCTTCATATTGGTGAATCCGTTCTGAACAGTAATATTGAGGAGAAACAAGGAGCTAAGGGTTTCTTATTGGAGTTCTTGTTTGATCAAGCTTGCATACATGTTAAAAAGAAGAACTGGACCGCTTTCCAAGCTATTCTGGCTATGTGCATCTATGGGATTGTCCTGTTTCCCAATGTTCCTGATCTGGTGGATATGCATGCTGTCAGAATCTTTATTTCAAAGAATCCTATACCTACCTTGCTAGGTGATGTGTATCACTCAGTCCACTACAAGAATGAAAATAGGCGGGGAAAAACCGTGAGTTGTTGTCCACCGCTCTTATCCACTTGGTTTCTGAGCCATCTTCCCGAAGCTGACGCCTTCGTTGATACGAAAGATTCTCTGAAGTGGTCAAAGAGGTTAATGGGCTTAACTGCTGACAACATTGTCTGGTTCAACCGTGACTTGCTAGGAATAGAGATTATTTGCAAGTGCGGAGAATTCCCTAATGTACCCTTGATAGGGAGAAGAGGTGGAATTAACTATAATCCTTCCCTTGTTATCTGGCAGTTGGGTTATCCTTTGAAAGGTCCACCTGAAGAGCGAGATGTCAGAGAGTCCTTATTCTTCAATGGTACTGAGGATCAAGAAATGATAAGGAAGATTGTGAATGCTTGGAAGCAGGTGACCAAGAGGGGAAAAACTTCATTCGGGAAATGTAACAACCGGGCTTTTCCTTCCTATGAAGAGTGGATTAAGAAGAGAGCAGAAGAGGAGCTTCTTCCCTTCCCGGTAGAACCACCATCTTACCCCTTGCTGATTGAGCCTCCTACCACAGTTGAGATAGAAAAGTTTAACAAGTTGTGGGCTGAAAAGGAAAAGCTGCGAGAAGAAAACAGTGAGCTACAAAAAGAGATTTATCAGTTGAAGCATGAGCGGGGTGAAGCTGTTCATATCGCCGAGTTAAAGACAGAGCTTCTCGCTGAAGCAGAAAAGGAGCTAGCTGACAAGGTCGCATCCAGACAAAGGATGAAACAAGCTCTAGACGGTATCAGTAAGGTTCTCGAGTCTAAGAAGGAAGAGTTGGACAAGGCTTTGTTAAAAATTCACAGGTTCAATGCTCACCGAGAAACTGCAATGGCTGAGAATAAGCAAAAAAAAGACTGTTATCTAGCTCAGATTGATCAATTGAAGTCGCAGCTCAAGAAGAAAGACGCTGAGATCCTATCAGGGGTATTCCAGAGACAAGCAGTCGAGGGTCGACTCAATGAAGCCATAGCCTCCATAGAGGAACTGAAGATCCAAGCTGAAGTGAAGAGATCTAGAAATGAGGGACCTAGTATGGATGGTGTTTCTGGAGAAGACGATTGGGAGTTACATTGTCGATACTTGGAAGGGATCATGCATAGGAGAGACGTTCTCATTCAAGAGCTAATTCAGAGACCGAAACATCCTGACACCAAAAAGTTGTTCAAAGAAATTCAAGACTGGAGCAAGAAGCATAATGGATGGGGGAGATTGACACTTGTAGACTTTGATGACATGCCGTAGTTTTCTATTTTCTTTCATTATTCGGACCACCGCCAGACTTGTTGGTTGGGATCTATGATTATTGTGTTCATACTTGTTATCTTGGATTTGTGATTGTTGACATTTGGTTTTCCTCTGGTTTTCTTAATATATGAGCAGAAGTTCCGTTCTATCTTGTTGTTAAATTGGAATCAAGGGGTGGATTGCCCTGTGAATATTCAAACATGTTCATTTGCATTTGCATATTCATAATCATTTTGCATAATCATTTTGCATAACAGGTGTTTATCTCCGGTGTTCTTACTTTGTTCTCCTCCACAGTACAGGATTGATCGTCCAGTTCATCGGTATTCTACTCAGTCTGTGATAACCAGAGGATAGCCATGGAACAACTCCTTGCAGAGATGCTTGAAATGAAGGTTCAGATGAGGCAATTTGGGGAAGACATGCTGGTCATGTCCCAGGAGCAGAAGATGCTGAAGGAGGAGGTCAATCAGATGAAGACTCAGATGGGTTTGGTCATGAAAATTTTGAATATAGTGTTAAAGAAGGAAAACAGTCATGTGCTCGCTTCCGCAACAGAAGTCCTTAATCCTCCCATTCCTGTGGGATTTGCTCTAGATCATGGATTTCCTCGTGAATCCTCTCCACAACCTTTTGATGTAGAAGCTCCACGTCAGCTACCTTTGTTTGTGCCTAGCCAAATGTGGAAAGGAAAGGGCAAGCGCAGGTGGGGCACCCAAATCAGCATCGACAATGGAAGTATCAGCGTCAGAATCAGCATAGGCCGCACAATAACTTGGAAAGAAGGAATGCTCCTCTTCATCTAGTTCCCACGTCGTACAGTCAACTCTTGCCACACCTGGATCGAAACTCATTGGTGGAGCCTAAGAATTTGAAGCCTGTTCCAGAACCATACCCTCCAGGGTACAATCCCCATGTGCAATGTGGATATCATGGAGGATCTATGGGGCACTCAACCGAAGATTGCAAAGGCTTCCAAGCCAAAGTGCAACAATTGATTGACAAAGGGTACATATCATTTCCAGAAGGAGACTTAGTTGTGCATGTCGACCTCTCATCTGTTTGAAGACTTCAAGGGTCGTCTCCTAAAGCCAGTGGTCCAAGCGGAGTCAAGTCTTCTCAACAACGGCAGTCATCAGCTTCTTTACTGCATTTTCATTTGTAGTTTTTCATTTCTCGTTAAAAGCATTGTATGCATGTAGAAACTTGTTTGTTTTTAATGACGATCATAATACAATGAGCATGTTTTCCTTGAAGTAATCCATTTGTGTTTACTCTTGAATGTTTATATGCACTGTAATACCAATTTTCTTGTTTAGAACTATTGAGGGAGGATGACGAAATAAGAGCGCAGATTTCTAATGGTGCACATTTGGATAGAACCCTGTTGAGGATGTACAGGCATTGTTTCAAACCCCTAAACACTGGAGATATAAGGGAGATAGACCCTCGTTAACCCCTTTGAGCCTTGAAGTAGGAGCTTCTTTCGTACGAAAAAACCCTCATACTTAACCCAGGGGCAGGGTAGGCGTCAGTTAGTTTGACCGAGCGTTCAAATTTCAAGGAGAGTGTGCATCTGAGGATCCATTACCATATACCCCACCGTCAAGAGGTCAAGAGATGTGAAACCACAATGGTTATCCATCAACAATCAAGGAGTGAGGCAGTCACAACCCTGTCAAGCAAGTAAGACAACCAGTGTCACACACTTTGTTCAAAAGGGGAATAAAAAAGAAAGCCCGCTAAGTCGAAACTTGAAAACAAGTGACTTAGGAAAAAGTTAGGGCATCCCGCTGGACTTCAAAATCAAAAAAATCAAAAGAGTCAGTCCAGGCAAAAATTAGGGATAAAAAAAGCAAAAGAAAGAAAAAGCAAAAGGCGAAAAGGATTACAAAAGAAAATCCTCGATAAGAACAAATTCGTGGGATTACAGATACAAAAGATAAAAAAGGGGTGATTGTCATTCCAAAACTCCCTTAGGTGCCGAACCATTAGTGGCATAGGTTCCTCAAAGATCATAAACCTTTTGAGAGATGAGCGCTTGGATCAGATTAACTGAACATAGGACTGGAGAACATCACGGAGAGTGGGTGGGCACTGATAAATTTTGAGCCATAAATCCTTTTTCTGAAACCGTGAACCAGACCACGTTACAACCCTTAAAAGTCCTAATTAAAACAGGGTTTATTCCGAAAGCGTACTTCAACGGGGTAGCGTTCCTGACTCCTACGAGTTGTGCTAATAAGATTTGTTGGTATTGCATGTGCGCATTGTTTTGCCATTCAAAAATCAAGGTCGCATCCCAGCTAGTGATCCATTCACAAGGCTTGGCGATGCATTTTCAATAAAACTTCAAGGTTAACATAAGTGTTGCATTAGAATTGTCATTCTCATAATAAACATTTTCTGCTTGCATGTGTTTGATATCAAAAGAGGCTTACACGATGAACGACAGTCGAGAAGCTCGATCACGCCAAGTTGAGGTGGTGAAAACTCCGAAGGACGATCATGTCAAGGGGTATGTGGCTAAGAGATTGTGCGCAGCCTGGGGGTTCCCGATAAATGGTGATAAGATGCAGCCAATCTGGAGCAGTCACACTGGAAACTCTCCCTGAAGCAGCCAAACGGGGGAAATCAGGTCGAGTTGACAAATCTCTGTAAGATCAGTCAGGGGCAAAGTTTCTTCAAGACTTGGGGCAGGCCACCTCTAGAGCGTGAGAAGTTATCCACTCCTGAAAATGGTTAATTGAAAACACCTCTTCAAAGTTCAGAATACTGAGACATTGTATTTTTCGAGTCATTACAAATCCTTTCGAGGTAATGCACTTCATGGATTATGAAGTCTGGGGCAGTTATGTTGAGATATGATAGATCTCTCCAAGAATTTGAAGACCCTGGGGCAGTGCGAATGCCCGGTCTTCTATAAAATCCTCTTGAGATGATTTCTTCCGTTAGACCTGGTGGTCTGGGGCAAGTGGAAAGTTCAAAGGGCCGTTTATGACCGTAGGGACAGGTCAGGTTGGATGGCAACAGGATTGTATTTCCCCAGCAGTTTGCTCTCCCCAGCATTGGGATTGCACTTTCCTCAGCAGAGTAGATCTTCCCCAGCAGGAGACCTGGAAAGTATTTTCTCTGAATCAAGACGTTATTTCCCCACAGAATCAGGGTTTTCACTTCCCCCATTCAGTCAGGAAGCCGGCTTTCGCCGATAATGTCATATTCTAGCCCCCAGCAGGTTGGGAATGAAGTCATCCTCCCCATCAGGAGGCTAAGTTCAGCAGTATCCCCAAGCAGGATGGCATTATGGACTGTTTTCCCCAAGCAGGATGGTATTATGGGATGGCTTCCCCCAGCAGGTCCTAAGCCCATCTGTTATTGGCAATCCTCAGTAACAGACTTCCGGTTCAGTTATCGGTATTCATTCTCAACTCCCCCAATAGAGGAGAAATCTCAGGTTTTGGGATGTTACCTTCAGCAAAGGGCATATGTAATCCCCGGTAGTGTGGACGTTCTTTTGGGATTTCATCCCCAACAGAAGTTGTTGATCCAAAGAGTCGATCAGTATGACCCTTCTCAGCAGAGTTCCTGGATTCAGAGGACAATTTATTTTTGTCATCCCTAGCTGAATTGGTCTTTTCTCTCCAGTATTTATTTTGCTGGAGGGACCCTTTTTGCATATCATAAGCATTTGCATTGCATTCTCAAACGCATAGCATTTCCACTTTGTGTGGAGCATTACGGCAAAATTCAAACATTTGCATTCGAAGCATAAGCCAGGTTTGATGCTTTCCATGCCAGTTCTCCTTCCCAGCAGAGATGGCATAACTCATGAGATTTTGGAGGGATGTGTTCTCATACTTGTGCTCCCTGGCAGAATCTTTTATTTAGACTTCTCCTTTCCCCGGCGGAGCCATCTTATCTGTGGATCGTGAGTCCGTTAGAAGTTTGCCTTTGTTTGGCCTTTCTCTTTGGTGAAATCCAGTTCTCGCCTGGTAGTCAGTTCTCGCTTGACGTATTTTGTTTGCCAGTTTCCCTTTCTCAGTAGGATGGTCTAAACCAGAAGTTTTGTTTCACGTTACCCCCGGCGAAGTTCACTTTATGTTGGTTATCCTTTGCGGGTGCAATTGAGGTTGTATTCGTTTTTATGGGTACGATTGAGGTCGTATTCGTGTTTCTTTGTGGGCAGAGTGATTGAGGTCAGTCTTCCTTTGAGGGTACAATTGAGGTTGTATTCGTTTTGTGGGTGCGATTGAGGTCGTATTCGTATTTTCTTTGTGGCCAGCGTGATTGAGGTCAGTCTTCCTTTGTGGGTACAATTGAGGTTGTATTCGTTTTACGGGTACAATTGAGGTTGTATTCGTCCTTTTGTTTGAGGGTAGAGTGATTGAGGTCAGTCTTCCTTTGTGGGTACAATTGAGGTTGTATTCGTTTTGTGGGTGCGATTGAGGTCGTATTCGTATTTTCTTTGTGGGTAGAGTGATTGAGGTCAGTCTTCCTTTGAGGGTGCAATTGAGGTTGTATTCGTTTTATGGGTGCGATTGAGGTCGTATTCTTATTTTCTTTGTGAGTAGAGTGATTGAGGTCAGTCTTCCTTTGAGGATACAATTGAGGTTGTATTCGTTTTGTGGGTGCGATTGAGGTCGTATTCGTATTTTCTTTGTGGGTAGAGTGATTGAGGTCAGTCTTTCTTTGAGGGTGCAATTGAGGTTGTATTCATTTTGTGGGTGCGATTGAGGTCGTATTCGTGTTTCTTTGTGGGCAGAGTGATTGAGGTCAGTCTTCCTTTGAGGGTACAATTGAGGTTGTATTCGTTTTGTGGGTGCGATTGAGGTCGTATTCGTTTTTTCTTTGTGGGTAGAGTGATTGAGGTCAGTCTTCCTTTGCGGGTACGATTGAGGTCGTATTCGTCCTTTTGTTTGTGAGTAGAGTGATTGAGGTCAGTCTTCCTTTGTGGGTACAATTGAGGTTGTATTCGTTTTGTGGGTACGATTGAGGTCGTATTCGTATTTTCTTTGTGGGTGGAGTGATTGAGGTCAGTCTCCCTTTGAGGGTACAATTGAGGTCGTATTCATTTTTCCTTTGTGGGCACGATTGAGGTCGTATTCGTCTTATTTTTTAGGGTATGGTTGAGGTCATATTTATTATTTTTCAGCACGCTCCATCTCGTTATTCTCACCATTAGCAAATTTCCGGGGCTCTTTCGGTATTCAATCCCCGTGTATCCTAGAATGTCTGAGAGCCGTCACTATCATACCTTCAGGACCAAGTTGATTGAATAGGGGCAGCTGTTGCACCCCAAAATTTGCTCTCCTACCTTTAGTACTAACTGGCTTATGTTTCATTCCATTTTGCATTATCATGTGCGCATATCATTGGTTCTTAGCATGGGGTCAAGGTGCCTGAGGCAAGTTCAAGAGGAGAAGATGTTCTTCAAAGGGTCAAGCAAGAGTCCTTGTACTGTCCAAGAGAGCTCAGGTGGATCTCTCTCCTAACCAGTGCAGAAACTAGGGTTTTGAGATTCTTGGGTTTATTGCTCCAATGGGCAAGTTTCTTGGGTTTTTATCATCACCAAACGGCATATCTTATCTTTGTTGGAGAGGATACACATCATATTCAGAGGAATTTGGATTTGGAGACTGTGATATTTCCTCCTAGACTGAGGGTACCAAAACTAGGGTTTGCTATAAAGTCAGTTTATTTCTAATTTTTTTGGGCAAGACTTGATTCCATGGTATTCCTTGGGTCCCTGAGTATCTAGGAATGGAAGATTGTCCATCAGTTTGGTTCAGGAGAAGTTCAATTGGCCAACGGATTGGGAATCAGGAGAATCAGGAGAAAAGTCAACAGTGAGAGGGGAGTCAACTGTGGAAGCTTGAGGTTTTCTTCAAGGTTTTAAAGGTCTCACATCCTCATATGGCCTTCAAGAGTCAAATTTCATACCATTTATCAAGAATCAAGGGTTGGTACAAAAGTTGCTAAATATGGAAATGACCTATAATTTGAAAGTTTCCTTTTTGGGCAAGTTCTTACACTACATTCAACTTAACTTTTCATCATCAAAGAAGCTTCAAATGAATTTTCCTCAAACATGAAAGTTGAAGATATTTTTCTCCCCTTCCCAACAAGTACTAGTGGGTCTCCATATCATTTGTGAAACTCAAGTTATGATCAAAAGAAGACAAAGTGGTTTCTAGGGTTCCATTTTCACAACTGTTGCATTTTGGGACATGGTGACCTATAATTAATTCCATTGCTTCAAAGGACATTCCAACATCAAAGAACAATCCCTAAGTAGCATTTTTGGCCTTTAAATCAAGTGGATCCATGGTTTATTCATCACTTATTTTCCATTATGCAAAATTGCCAAATTATCCAAAACTCATGAATCAAAATGTTTCAAGGCCCAATTTCAATTCAGGTGTGATTAGCAATTGAAACATAAGTGATCCATCATCAAAGGTTTGGATATCCATGCATGGAGGAGGGTGTATCTCACATAATGCAATTTTCTAAAATCATTCAAAACTCATTAAACAAAGAATTACCAAGGCCCAATTGCTGATAAGTGGATTAACCTAGCCTATTTAAGCTAACTCATGCTAGGGTTAGAAGGAGGACACGTGATTTCAAGGAGAACCAAAGTTTGAACCCTAAAAGCTTCTCTCATTCGTATCTCTCATTCAAGAGGAGCTTTTCCAAAAATTCTTTCACCATCAGAACCCTTGGGATCCCTAGAACACAAACCAACCATCACTTGAAGCTAAGAGCAAGGGTATAGGTTGCACAATCTCAGGTTAGTGGTTTTTTTCATGATCATAAAACTCCTCTTTTTGATGCGCATAATGGTGTGTGATGTTCATTGATCACTCTGATCTATTTTGTTTGAAGTTTGGATGTATGATTTGTGTGTAATGTTGATTTAAAGTTTTAGATCTAATTATGTTTTCATTCGATTCTCTTTGTGTGGTTGTTGTTTGATGAAATGGACTGGATATTCGAGATCCTTGCATTTTTTTGGTCAAAATGGAGTACCTATTTGCAATTTCTGGAAAAAAGTGCATAGCAGCTCACCGGAGAGGGTGGCCGGAACCCTAGCTCCGGCGGCTGGGATGATTCAGTCCGGCGAGGAGTTTTGGAGGAAGAAGATGAGCCAGAGCCGTTGATCTGTGTGATCGTGTGGTCCTCGCTTCACCACGTTTCTTTTAATTTCTGGTTTTATTTAATGGTTTCATGTGTGCCTTCCCATACTCGTTGCCATGTACCCTCTAATCTTGTCCTCTTATCTTGCTTAATCTTGTAATTGTTTGACTTAATATTGTGCGTCTGATCCATCATGTGGGTGATATTGTGACAACAACAAAAAAACGCATGTGCATGTCACGTGGTGTGTGTATGGTATGCTGAATAATTATGTGTGTGCGTGCGTATCATCATTATTGTGTGCATGAGATCTGAACCACTAATCATGGCTACTTGGTGATTGTGTTGACTAAGTAATGAGCGCAGGATCAATCTAATGGTGAGTAGTGAGTCAACGTGGTGGACTGAAGCCCACGTGCGCCCTTTTTTGTTTTATTTTATTTTCTGATGGATTTTAAGATTGGGCTTGCTATTCACACACCCCCTTTCAGCCCATTTCAATTTTTCAACGTGGTTTTGTTACTTACCACACCCCCTTACACATTTTCATATTTTTATTTTATTTAATTGTTTGCATTCATTTTTTATTTTTAAAAATAGTTATATCCATTTAAAAAAATCCCAAAAAAATCATGAATCACATTTAGAATTTTATAAAATTTTCCCAAATTTTATTTTTTCATTTTTATTTTATTTTTAGTGGTTGAATTAATTAATTGTTTAAATTCTTTTTTAATTTATTTCATTCTGCACACATTTCTTTGTTTATTTTATTTCTCATCATCCATAAAACATTTTGAACTCATTCCTTTTGCATTGTTTCATTGACACATTGAATTGCATTAAAATATTTTTTCCTCATTTTAAAAATCATTTCATATTGCATTTTAGCCCCCTTTTTTGCATATTGAGTCATGTTTCTTGTCTGAATTTTGCATGATTGTTAAAGTGACTTTTATTTTGAATTTTGGCATGAGTTTTGGACATGTTGTTTGCTTCTAGTTGAGATATGTTGATAATTAATTTGGTGATTTTAGAAGGTGTTTCTCTAATTGTTTGATTGCTTTTATTTGAGATCTTCTTGTATGCATCCTTAATCATGTCTGATTATTTGTTTGAAAAGGCACTTGTGCCATTGCTTGGGGGTTTGTTTCTTTGATTTCTTAATTCATGTTCGAATTGTTATAGGTCACTTAATCACTATTATATGAGTTTCATTTGCCTTAATGCTACTTGTGTCTGTTTTGTACTAACCTTTTATGCAGGGGCTGAGGTAAGTTCTTTGAGGGTGTGGATAGTTATCCATGTACACTCTCACTCTTTCTGTCTCTCATCTTTTCTTTCCTTTAGGCTTAGGTTGTCGTCAAACCTCACTAACCGTAGGTCACCCATGCATGATAACATTAGGACTCTTAGTTTCCCTTTAGAGTTTCCCTTGGGTCTTCTCTCTTCTCATCTCAAAACTTCTTGAAAACACTTAATAAGGATAAAATGTATTGCGCACGAGCCTTAAGCGTGGGGAATGAGAAATGAGGGGCTTCCTCTCATCTTTCTAGAGTGCTTAGCGAGCGTCCTGTCTTGGGACGATTCGTTAAGTATTCGTCCCTATGCCCTAGACTTTGGTGCAATGCAAGTTATGAACTAACTCAAGTCACTTGTGTCCTAAAAAATACAAACAAACTTCAAACCTTTTTGTCCTTCGGGATTGTCAAACTAAAGGCTATTTTCAAAAAGGGCACGTTACTTTCTGTCTGAGACGCAAACAGGCAGCGACCCTAACTGCCGGACGTGAACTTAACGTCGCTCATAAAAAACACAAAAAAGAACTTGGTCTGAACTACGTTGACTCTGAATTCCCCATTGCACAAAGGGGGTACGTAGGCCTAGGACGTCGACGTCCTACCGAGTCTGTCTTTGTTTTCCCCTTCCTCGTGTCAGTACAGCCATAGATGATAGGATAACTCACCCTTAGAATAGACAACAAGCGTGGATCCCATCGAGTACGATGGACGCGTGGGGTGCTAGTACCTTCCCCTCGCGTAACCGACTCCCGAACCCAGGTTATGGTTGCGATGACCATTCCTTTCCCTCTTCCTCAGGTTTATGTGGTGTTCCCTTTCCCTCTCTTGGGATAAATTTACATGGCTGGCGACTCTGTTTTTCCGCGCCACTGTTGCGTTTGTACCTGGATGAAAATCCTGGGAGCGACACTAATGGAATAATCAAGACCCCCAGCAGCCATTTCAAATAACTCATGTTCTAGTACTTGTGTAAAGCACCTGGATTTAAGAAGTCGGAACCTATTCAGGTAATCATCAATTGGCTCAGTAACTTTGCGTTTGATGCTAGCCAATTCTTTCAAACTAATCTTAGTTTGCCCCATGTAGAACTGTTCATGAAACAAACGTTCTAACTGGGTCCAATTGTATATGGAATTTGGAGGCAAAGTAGTGAACCATGTGAAGGCATTCTTGGTAAGGGAACTTGGGAAGTATTTGATCCTAAGGCTTTCGTCAGCTGCAATTTCGCCTGCTTCAATTAAATACCTAGCCACATGTTCGACAGTAGATTCAGTAGTATCTCCTGAAAACTTGTTGAACTTTGGAACCTTCGTCCTAGGGGGTAATTCTGCTTGGAGAATATAATCCACTATAGGCGAAGTATAATTTGGCCTTGTGAAGCCAAGATTCACACCATTTCTGGTCATTATCCTTTCAACCATGGCTGCAAGATTATTTTCTTCTGCTTGATTTTGGTGTCAAACCCGTCTAAGGAACTGATCAGCATTTTGGTTCCTGCTCACCATCACTACTGGCTCTTCCTCTATCTGGATTGGCATCTGGTTTCTTGGTGGTTCGACTCTAAAATGATCAATCATCTCTTGATCTTCCAAGTTCACCTCAGGTATATGACGTGGATGACGTCTTGGGATATCTTCGACAACAGTTGCTCTTCGATCCACCGCTGGTACTCCCATGAAGTCAGCCATACGTGCCAACTATGCAGCCAATTGTTGGTTAGTTTGAGTTGTATTCTGAATCAAGGGTTGGAAAACTTCTCCCATTGTCTGAGACAACGTATGCACCATTTGCATGTTACTTTCATCCATCTGTTGTCTCAAACAATTTATGGATGTATTTGTAAGACTAGGCGTTTGAACAGAGTAACCAACACCTATACTCTGGTTGTTTCGACCTCCTGATCCTGATCCTTGTAATGGCGAAGACACTACAGTCTCTGAGAATACAGGTGGAGCATTCTGCAGATTTTGCATCATTGATGTAGGCATACCATAGGGTTGACCCCTTGACCCTGGATGTAGAAAACCTGGAGGAGGATACTGCCTGTACATTGAATTTCCTCCTGGGGGTGTTGGTGAATTAGGACTTTGTGGTCCTATGTATTCTAGCACAGGTTGAGTATATGATTTTGTCTATGTTGATCCCGGTTCAGACACTACTAATGAATATGACGTATGTCCTCCCGTCGAAGACACTGGTGATGGTGTGCTTTGAGACCCCATACTGCTACTTGATTGAGTGTTTGAAATACTCCCTTGAGGATCAACTTGTTGGTTGGCATTTGTTGCCATTCTCTTAGTGTATCTTCTCTTTGGTATTCCTTCGTTTGTTGTGGCTAACTTCCCACTTCTCAATAACATACAACGAAAGTATTTCTTCACCAAGAAAGATAAGGTTAACAAAAAGTATAAAACTTAGCTCTGGGTCCCACCGGGCGTGCCAATTTGTTTACTGTGAATTTTGGTAAACAACATCTGGTCTATCAATTTCAAATAAAACTGACTAACTTGCAGGATCGACCACACAAATCCTAGGACATGTGCTAAATTTAAGGGAAAATGTAACTGACAATGATAAATGCAAGAAATATAAATTGAACTCCACTTTCGACAGTAAAAAAACTACATGAACTCCACGTTCGACTACTTGCAGATAAAGTAAAGGCTTTGAAATGTAAAAGGCTGTAAGTAAATGATGCAGAATTTAAAGGCGTCGAATGTAAAAGACAAAAAGGTAAATGACTTTGAAAAATAAAAGTGTAGGAAGATAAACAACTGTCGAAAGTAAACAACAAGAAATGTAAAAGCGCTTGAACTCCACGTTCTTGAATGTAAAAGGTGCAGAAAGAGTAAATGACTGTCGAAAGTAAAGGGCAAGAAAATAAATGACTTTGAAGGTAAATGCAGTAATGTAAAAGCTTTTGAAAATAAAATGCAATGAACTTCACGTTCTTGAAAATAAAGACTGAAATGTAAAGGTGCTGTCAAAAGAAAATATGCAGAAAGATAAACGACTTTAAAAATAAAAGACTTTGAAGATAAAAGACAAGAAATAAAGATGAACTCCACGTTCTTGAAAATAAAAACTTTAAAGGTAAATGCTTGGATATAAAGGTGCAGTCGAAAGTAAATGCAGGAAGTTTAAATGAAAGTTTAAAAACAAGACTTGAAGTAAATTTGACATGAAAAGTAAAATTCAGGAAAACGTAAAGACATCGAACGTAAATGCTTAGAGCTTAAACATGATGAAGATAAATTGCATTGATGAAGAAATAAAGGGTGGTGCTATATTACATACATTCTCACGAACTCGTTTCTCTACACGCGGGTACTTTGAGTTTCTTTGAGTAACTTGTACAAACATATATGAACACCCCTATTACATAGAACTAACTCCTATTTATAGTGCTAAGAAATAACCACTAAGTGGTGGTTATTGCTTCAAACATGTCCCTTTGGCGCCTTCTCCTTGGCCTCAACTGTTCCCACGTTCACAACTGCTCCTATTTGAATTTCAAACATTGGAAATTCCCTCCAGCCTTAGTATAACCACTGCAGCGCGCGTTTCAATATTCCCATGGTCGAAACCTTTCCCAACACTTAGCCATTTTTGAGGTTCCTAAAACCTCTATTCGACTCAGGCTTCACCAAAACTGGGTCGAAGCCTTCTTTACGTTAAAAATAATTTTTTAACTTAAAATAGCTTTGATTTTTCTAGCGTCGAAAATGAGGGTTAACAGAACCGTAACTCGGATTTGAGGTGCAGTCGGAAGCGTTGGAAAGCTATTCCAATGTTCAATTATTTTAATAGTATTAGATTGATTTAATGTGGAATAATATGTGAACGAGTGAAGATGAACACTTAGAATTGTGATGAGCACCATGTGAAATGGTTTGATAATTTGGTGAGGGACTCTTGTCCTAAAAGTCCTATTTTGGTGAGGGGCTTGGCTCCGAAAATCCTATTTATTATGATGATATTACATCTTGTGTGCATTGTTCATACTTGACTTGTTATGTCACTATACGTATTTTATGTATGATATATGCATATGTTCATATGTTTGATTGTGTGATAACATGCTTAAAACACTAAGAAGATAAGTGAAGAAACCCATGCTTAAAACTAGGAAATGGATTAAAAAGAGAAATATGTTACAAGTATGATTTAGATAACACTATAGGGTGACATTCATGCTATGATACATAGGTGTGTGTCATGGATGAATGGTCGTTATAGTTGTGAGTGAGATGAATTATATGGAACATGTGTTTGTTGTGTGATTATGGTGAATGTAATCGCCTTGTGATTGACGAATACAATCACGTTGTGCCGTGTTTTATCACATAGTCGAAAACAACCTTTGTGGATTTCGTTCCAAGAGTTGATGCTTATGTAGAGCTCCTTTGGGATGTATGCATTAGTACTTTGACAGGAGTTCCTTAAATGAATGGAGCCTACGGGTAAGAGAATTGAGATGGGAGAGGTCACATGGGAAGTGACTATTCATGTGGAAAGAACCTTGAATCCGAATCCATTCATTTATCCCGTGTGTACAAATGGAGCCTACGGGTAAAAGGCTTGAGATGAGAGAGCTCTCATGGGAAGCGACGATTCAAGTGGAAAACACCTTGAATCTGAATCTATTTCGTATGTCAAAGTAGATACAAGGATCCGTGACTCGTGTCGATAACTCTAGACGTAGGGTTGGCCAGGGAAAGATGCCTTGGTATGGTTTCCGATTAGTGATTGTTTGAGTTGGTGGACTCAAGGGACATGTTTCCATACATTGCGAACTGTGTGAACTCAAGTCTTATCCCTTTCCCTTTTTTACTTGAGATAGAAATTGATTAGAACCCTGTAGAGTCAAGTGAACCCATAAGATAGGGGAACTCACTGACATTATTATCTCACCCCATTATTGTTGTTGTTTTTTAGGTATTGTTTGCAGGTTTAGTTTGCAAGTGGAGCTATGCATGGATGTTTCAAGGGAAGCTTAACTTATGTTTATTTTGATATGTATTGAGTTGTACAATAAAGGATATTGTACTTTGATCTTAGATTTTTATGTTTGGAACTTTCCATATCTTGTACCATTGTTATTCTTTTTTTTTTTTTTTTGTAAAATGGTCAAGTATGTAAATTATGTCAATAAGCACTTATAATGGTGTCAGTACAAGATAATAACTCTTGTATGATATTATTCTAGATATATATTATACGAGGCGTTATAGTTGGTATCAGAGCATGTCGTATCCTCGACCTAGCCTTGAAACATCATAAGTAAATCTGTTCCTGCCTCATAAGTGTTTCTTGCCGACATGATTCTTAATACCATTGTATGTAGTATTGGGCCTGATCAACCTAATGTTATGTGTGTGGTAGGTATAATCATGGTTGAACGACCACGAGGACTCAGAATTGTTGTCGGAACTGGTGCCTTAAGGGTAGGTTCAAGCCAAGAGTTAGAAGTAAGGAGAACCGGTCGACTCAGTTGAAGTCTTAGTAGAAGCTGTGATTCGGGTGATATGGAATTGAAGAGTAGTGTATGGTTCAAGCAATCCTTTATAATCGATGGAGTTGAAAAGTTAAGGATCTCCACCGGACGAATGGTCAGGGTATTAAGGAATATGGAAAATTGTTAGTAAAACTAGACTGACCACTGGTATGGACAAGAATTTCACGAAATCACATTCAGTGAGGAAGAAGGATTTTTTGTTGAGAGTATGACGTAAGTCTAGAAGGGAGATAACTTATTAGTTTGTTTCAGTTTCTAAGATTACTGTGGCATCTTGGAAGAACAGGAGCATTATAGAGGGTATGTTCAGAATGATACCTTCCAAGGGGTTGAGAGATTGAGAGTTAAGAATGTCCAACATCATTGTAAGGGTCTAAGGTAGTGGAGAAGTGTGAGAAGAAACTCAAGGATATGACTACATGTTCCAAGTAGAGCATGTATACACCAGATGGAGAGTGAAGGATATGTTGGGTACATTCAATCATGGAAAGGAGATCGGGTCCAGGATAGTTAGCAATGAATTCAGTATTCAGTGAGGGACTAATTTGGAAATGTTAAGTTTCTCAAAGATAAGTTATAAGGGATTATGTTAAGGAGGGAACAAGAATTTTATAGTAATTGAAGTTCTAACAGTATGGGCGACAGAGGTTTGTGTTGGGAGATAGAGCAAGTAACTTGGATTCAATGAAACTCTTGTAAGATGGTTTTATAATTGGAATTAAGATAAATACCATAGAAAGAGAAGTAACCGCGGTGTGGAGTAAGGTGTAGACATAATTATGGGAAGTGGTAACAAAATGTATTTTGGACGAAGGCACAATGGAGTTATTAAGATTTCGTTAAGATTAAGATAAGAGTGTGTCATCAATGGTTATTCACTTGTGAAGACTTTAGAGTGTGAAGTGGAGTGGAAGAATTTACACCTTGGTATTATGAGATACGTGGTAGTAGCATTGTGGTCACAAGTGTACGTAATGGATTCCTAGTCTTGAGACGGGTGTGAAGTTACACACTTTTGTTAAGTAGTAAGATGGTGGTAAGCAACGAGAAGCAAACCGAGATTTAGTACGGGCTAAGTATAAATTGTGGAATAGACTATACTGGGTGGTCTTGTGAGTAATTAGTGAGAGTTCTTGGTTGTGAGTCATTCAGTAACTGGTTTCGGTGTAGTGAAGGGTTCAATGGATTTTGGGTTGGAAGAGAATCCTAAACCATGAGGAAATTGGTCTTTAGTATCTTCTTCTTTGTGACACTCTTCTTCTAAACGAAGGTGATTACCCAATTGTTCAAGAGATATATCCTTTTTTTATGTTTGAGGGTCCTTTTTATATCTTTCCATGAAGGTGGAAGTTTTTCTATTATAGAAGACATGGTGATGGTATTGCCCATATGCATTTTGTGTTGTTTGTAATTATTAAGAATATGTTCAATTTCATGTAATTGTTCCATAACATGTCTATTATCCACTGTTGTGAATTAGGATACCTTTGAACAAAATATACTCAGTTTCTTTATAGGCAAGAAACATGCAAGGGTTAGAGTTAACAAAGGAAAAAACAACAAGGATTAGTTATAATTGATATTCTTTACTTTCTCTATAAAACAGATTACAAGTACTCAAGAATAACAAATAACTCTCTCCCCTAATTAGGTTTTGTCATACCACACTTAAGATGAGAGACTAGTATGCTATATATAATAAAACCTAACATACTAAACTAATGGACTTTTTAACAATTACCCATTACAAGCTAACTTAGGGTACAAGCTAACTTAAACAATTGGATCCTTAACACAAGGCCCAATCTGACAGCTACACACTAGAACACACTTCGACTACAACATGTAGGTCTTTGACAACAACATGTGAGCATACTTCGACGACATGCTAACTAGAGTTCGATCCAATATCTCACAAATCTCTACCTTGGATCTAACTCTATAACATCAAGGAATAAACTAGCTTTCTTCATGCAGCTTTATCAACTACATACAGTGGAAAACACATGTAACTGGGCAACGTCTTGGTGATCATATCAGCAACATTATGATTTGTCGAAACCTTCAGCACTTGGACTTCTCCACGCTCGATTACCCCTCTGACGAAATGCAGCCTCACATCAATGTGCTTAGTTCGCTCATGATAGGTTAAATTCTTCGACAGGTGTATTGCACTTTGACTATCACATTTAACAGTGATACTTCGACCTTGAAGTTTTAGCTCATTTGCAAAACCTACAAGCCACAATGCTTCCTTCACAGCTTCAGTTAGGGCAATATATTCCACTTTAGTGGTTGATAAGGCAACAACCTTCTGAAGTGTTGCTTTCCAACTGATTGTTGTCCTTAACATAGTGAACACATATTCAGAAATAGATTTTCTGGAATCCATACAACCTGCATAATCAGAGTCAATATATCCTTCAATTGCTGCTTTACTATCTTCACCTAAGGCTCCACCATAAATTAGGACTCTATTCAGAGACTCATTTATGTATCTTAGAATCCACTTCAATGCTTGCCAGTGAGCCTTTACAGGATTCGCCATGTACCTGCTTACAAGACTTACTGCATATGTTATGTGAGGTCTAGTACAGACCATAGAATACATCAAAGAACCCACTATATTAGCATATGGAATGCTACTCGTATAAGCTCTTTCGACATCGATACTGGGACACTGATCTATACTCAGCTTGAATTGAGGGTTTGTTGGAGTCACAACATGCTTTGAATTTGACATACCATACTTTTCGAGAATCTTCCGTAAGTATGCCTCTTGAGATAATCATAATTTCGACTGCTTTTTATCTCTTCGGATGTCAATCCCAAGAATCCTGGATGCAGCTCCCAGATCCTTCATGTCGAACTCCTTATTGAGTTCATCCTTCACCCTTATTACATCTTCGACATTGTTGTTTGCTATTAGAATATCATCCACATAAAGCAACAAAATAACAAATGAATTACCAGGTCGAAATCTGAAGTAAACACAGTGGTCGAACTGACTTCTAATGAAACTTATGCGTGCCATAAACTTATCGAATCTCCTATTCCATTGTCGAGGAGATTGTTTCAGTCCATATAAAGATCTCTTCAGGTTGCACACATAATCTTCCTTCCCCTTTTCGACATACCCTTCAGGTTGCCTCATAAGGATTGTTTCATCTAGATCACCATACAAGAACGCAGTCTTTACATCCATCTGTTCCAATTTAAGGTTGAACTGTGTGTAGCACCCCAAAATTTGCCCTCGTGTTCTTGTTCTAACTGGCTTATGTTTCATCTCATTTTTGCATTGTCATTTTTGCATTTGCATGGTTCTTTTGGGCATGGGATCAAGGTATTTTCTCACGTTTCAACAGCTCATCCAGTTCAAAAGAGATTCTAACAGTGTTTAGGGCCAAGCAGATAGCTTTCAAAGTCTTTCTGAGCATTTATTTTGTTCATTAGATGATTTGACAATCAGAAGCTCTGGCAGTCATTTTTTGATCAGCAATTCAGCACCAGACGATTATTTTCAGCAGTATTCCGAGCACGAAATAGAGTTCATAGCATATTTCAGGCATGATCCAGTGGTAATATCCAATGATAGGTTTCAGAGGTTTAGTATGGCTTAGAACGGGTGAAAACAGGAAGTTCTGCAACATTCCCTCCTTTTGGCGCCAAAATTTTGAATTTTTGAACTGAGTAATCGATTAATCAAAGTGAGTAACCGATTACTCTGGGCGAAATTGCAAAAATATGGCAATTTTCAACACTGCAGAATTTTTGAGCATTTGTGATCATGTGATTGGCTTGTGTATGTGTGGGAAGGATCTAGAACTGATCTATTTTCATCATTTTCCATCCAAAATTCAAATTCTTTCCACTCTAATTCCATAATTCCTTTCCTAACTCATTTTCCACCCCAAATTCCACCCACTAAACCTCACTCCAAACCCAAACTTAACTCCTAACCTAGGGGTTATTTAATCAATTCATTACAAACCTCACAAAAACCTTGATCATTTTTTCACTCTCAATTTTTAGAATTCTCTCAATTCTCTCTCACCTTTTCACTCTCAACCTCCATTTTCAACCACACTCAAAGTTCTTCCATAGAGATTAACAAGTTCTTCATTGGAACTTGTTAATTCTTGAGCTAAAGCCTCTCATCATCACTCCATTGTTACTTTTCATTGTTGATTTTCGTTTGGATCTAGATCTGAAATTTCAGAAGTGCTTATTGAAAGTGATTTTGGAGTTTTGGTAGCTTATTGCTTGGATTTTCAGCTTTTGCTTGCAAGGAGCTCATAGATCTTGGAATTTCTTGCTTGGATTCATCAAATTCTGTTTGCAACACTTACCAAAGCAATTCTCAGCTTTGTAGGTTGGTTTTTCTTAGATCTATACTTGACTTAGCTTAATTTTAGCTTATGCAATGTAGATCCTTGGTTTTGCATGTGATTTGATCCATTTGCTTGAATTTGATTGTTCATGTTGGTGATTATTGGATCTAAGTGATGTTTGAATACCGTGTTTGAACTTAATTTTCATGCATTATTGATTACATGATCATTTGGATGTGTGGATAAGTGATTTGCTGCTGAAAAGTGCTTTTCAAAGTTGAATTTCTGCCTCTGTTTCAGTGGTAATCGATGACTCAAACAGGGTAATCGATTACTCTGCCTTATTTCCACATTTTTAGCCAAATTTTAACTGAGTAATCGATTACTCAAACAGGGTAATCGATTACTCTGCCTTGTTTCAACGTTTTTAGCCAAATTTCAACAGAGTAATCGATTACCCTATGTGAGTAATCGATTACCACTGAAGCAGAGTGTGTTTTCCTTGCATTTTCTTGCTTGTTTGAGGTCTCTTGCATGTCTAAACTTCATGGATTGATATGTTGATGATTTGTGGATTATTCTTGAGCTGTTTCACCTCACACCTTTGCATGAGCACGATTCTCCGACACGCGATCTTTGATTTCCATTGATGAATGTTCATGATTGTGTTGTTGTTTTCTTGATGTGATGAACACCTTGCACACACTCCTTGAGCATGTTAGTTATGGATTATTGCTGGTGTTATTGGAGTTGTTGTGTTGTGCATGCTTGCTTGCATTTAATTTCATGAGATACATACTTGGTTTGGCTTGTTCATGTGCTTAATGTTGTGCATCACCTCATGATGTTTTCAAGATTTGTTTACCATGGTGCGTGGTATGATTGTAATCATGTTTGATTGAAAGAATGCATAATGCTTGATGCATGTTCGTTATTCCATGTTTGAATCATTTTTGGATGCATGTTGTCCTATTTTTCACTGCTGTTTTGGTGCATATGTGCTGCTGCTTGCCTTTTTACACCTCCTTTTGTGCTGAACTTGAGTTGTTGAATGCTGTTTGGTGTATTGGTTGGGATTTACCGCTGTGCAAGTGCTGGAGCGCTGTTGTAGTCGCTGTTTTTTATTTATCGCTTTGTTCATTTTGCCTTGCTTTTGCTTGCTCCCTTAAGGCTCCTAGTCCGACTTAATTTTCGATTAAGCTCAGAGTAGGGTATACATTAGGCTCTCAATCCAAGCATGCTAACTTAGGTAGATGTTCCCCCTTTGAACTCAACCATAGGGTCACTTTTACATGACAACATTAGGATAGATTTCCCCGTAGTCTTTTTTTTCTTTCGACTTGAGTCTTCTCTTCTCATCTCATAACAACTTTAAAGCACTTAATAAAGATAATGTGTATTGCGCACGGGCCTTAAGTGTGGGAAATGACGAATGAGGGGTTCCCCTCATTTTTCTAGAGTGTTTAGCGGACGTCCTGTCTTGGGACGATTTGCTCTGCATTCGTTCCTATGCCATAGAATTTGGTGCAATGCAAGTTATGAACTAACTTAATCCACTTCTGTCTAAAAAACACAAACAAATTCAAACCTTTTTATCCTTTGGGATCATTAAGTTTCAAATCTTTTTTTTTAGAAAAGAGCACGTTATTTTCCGTTTAGTCGCAAACAGGCATCAACCCTAACTGCTGGACGCAAACTTAACGTCGCTCATAAAAAATACCGACCTCGTTAGGTCGAACTATGACTGCTCTGATTTCCTCTCTCTGGTTAGATTGATGATACGTAGGCACAAGACGGCGATGTCTTGGCGAGCACCCTTCCACCTTTTCGACCCGTAGGTCAAACTACGACTGCTCTGACTTCCTCCTTCTGGTTAGATTGAGGATACGTAGGCACAAGATGGCGATGTCTTGGCGAGCATCCTTCCACCTTTTCGACCCGTAGGCCGAACTACGACTGCTCTGATTTCCTCTCTCTTGTCTGATTGAGGATACGTAGGCACAAGATGGCGATGTCTTGGCGAGCAACCTCCCCCGTAGTTTTCCGAACTACGTTGACTCTGACTTTCCCATTGCACGAGGGAATACGTAGTCCTAGGATGGTGATGTCCTATCGAGTTACTTTTTCTTTTCTTTTCCCCGTTTCGTTTCTGTTTAGCCGTAGACTTTAGATAACTCACCCTTTGATTAGACAACAAGCATGGATCCCATCGAGTACGATGGACGCGTGAGGGTGCTAACACCTTCCCCTCGCGTAACCGACTCCTGAACCCGGACTATGGTTGCGACTACCATGTCTTTCCCTCTTCAGGTTTTCTTCGATCATTTCCTTTCCCTGCGTTTGGATAAATAACGTTCGGTGGCAACTCTTTTGTTCTTGTTTTCTCACCGGTTATTTTTTTTTCGCATTGGTTGCGACAACTGGCGACTCTGCTGGGGAGAAAGTTGACCTCTTGCTGGTCCATCCCCTATGCGAGTCAATCCTAGCGTTTGTCTATTCGTTTTCATTGGGTGTTTACTGTTGTGCTTTATTTTGTTGTATATTACTGTATTTTACTGCATTTTATTGTATTTGATTACTGTTATCATATTGCTCTGTTACTGTTGTGCAGTTTGGCGGGTTGGGATTCATCGAGAGATAAGCCAAATACACAGGCTTGAGTATGCACCTAGGACTAGAGTGGAAAGTAGTGGGACCTACGTGTCGTCTTGGTACGTTTGGTGTTCACGAAATTCACATCCAGACGAGGCTATCTTGGGAAATATTCTGACGTGTGTGTCTTGCGCATTTCAGGGTGTTGATCTAGAGAGCTGTCGACTCTGGCGACCGTTTCCCTGAGGACTCAGTTGAGGCACTCCTCCCAAGAGGTAGTAATGGCAGACCAGAAATGGCAAACCCATTATACTTCTTGACCCGAGGACCCGAAGCTGGGAACTTGCATAGGATGACCTTATTTTTGGGGGAATCAGTGGACGACCTCTTTGTTTGGCGATAGTATCGTACCCCGAGGGATAAATGTACTATTGCTTCTCAAATCGAGAATTCGAGACTGAGGATCCAGTTTTCTAGAACCCACGTGTGAGGGGGGTGGGTGTTTGCAGGTTTGCTGGTGACTTTAACTTTCAACCTACCTGGTTTTCTGAATTTCCCGTCAGTGTGTAGTTATCTACCTGGTTTTCTGGTTATCTCGGTGATCTAATGTTCTGGTATTCTGGGTTTCTGAGTTTGAGGTCTTTGATCAGTTAACAACACATCAGATGTTCAGAGCAGTTTGATACCTTGATCCCATGTTTGCATTTGCATAATCTCTTGCATTCTAACATGTTTGACATTTTTCAGGGCTTGCATCTTACCCTTGATTCCGGTTACCGAGGTTTTCTTGTCATGGATGCTCAAAGGAAGAAGACTGTAGCGTACACATTCCCAGACCCAAATTTAAAGTTGATTCACAAGATGATTGGTATGACTGACCCTGGGGTTCGTGCTGAGTTTAGTGATGAGTATGGGAGGTTACTGAAATTTGTCTGTAACATCTCCAAGTACGAGCACGATGCCATCCACACACTCTTACAGTTCTACGATCCTCCTTTGCGCTTTACTTTCCCAGATTACATCTTGACTCCGACATTGGAGGAGTTCTCATTTATTTTGGGAATTTCCATTAAGCAAGATATACCATTCTTTTCTGAAGAACGCCCAGAATTGGAAGAGATGGCTGCTGCTCTTCACATAGGTGAATCCACCTTGAGTGATAACATCGTTGACAAGCAAGGATATAAGGGCTTTATGTTGAAGTTTCTGTTTGATCAAGCTAGCATGTACGCTAAGGCAAAGAGTTGGACTGTCTTCAACACCATATTGGCTCTGTGCATTTATGGAATTGTTCTATTCCCTAACATCCCCGATCTTGTTGATATGTACGCGGTTCGAATCTTTATCTTGAGAAACCCTGTGCCTACTCTTCTTGGTGATGTATACCATTCAGTCTACTACAAGAACGAGAATAGGTGAGGAAAGATTGTAAACTGTTGCGCGCCACTCCTATCTACATGGTTTTTTAGTCATCTCCCTGAAATTGGGGCTTTCGTTGATACGAGGGATTCCTTGAAGTGGTCTAAGAGGTTGATGGGATTGACTGCTGATAACATTGTTTGGTTAAATCATAGTCTGCTGGGAATGGAGCTCATTTACAACTGTGGAAGATTCCCAAATGTACCTTTAGTGGGGAGGAAAGGCAGAATTAATTATAACCCTTCCCTCATTATCAGGCAATTTGGGTATGCATTAAGAGATCCCCCTGAGGATCAAGATATCACAGAATCCCTGTTTTTCAATGGCACTGAGGACCAAGAGATGTTAAGGAAAGTTATGAAGGCTTGGAAACAAGTTTTTAAGAGAGGAAAGACCTTCTTTGGAAAGTGTAACAACAAGGCTTTTGCTCCGTATGTGGAATGGATCCAGAAAAGAGCAAAAGAGGAGCTCATTCCTTTCCCAGTGGAGCCACCCTTGTACCCTTTGATGATTGAGCCACCTACTACAGTGAAGATGGAGAGGTATAATAAACTGTGGCCTGAGACAGAGAAGCTGCGAGAAGAGAATCAGGAATTGAGTAGAGAAATTAGCCAGCTGAAGCATGAGCGAGGTGAGGCTATGTATACTGCCAAGATAAAGACAGAGCTTCTCGCTAAAAAATAAAAAGAGCTAGCTGACGAGGTCACAGACAGACAGAAGATAGGGCAGGCTCTAAAGGGTGTTAGCAAGGTTCTCAAGTCTAGGAAGGAAGACTTGGCCAAGGCTTTGTTAAAAATTATCAAGTTCAACTCTTACCAAAACACTGCAATCACCGCCAACAGGCAAAAAGAAGATCAGTTCCTGGAGCAGATTGAGAGTTTGGAATTGAAGCTCAAGAAGAAAGATGAAGAGATCCTATTAGGGACATTCCAGAAACGAGCAGTCGAAGATCAACTCAATGAGGCCATAGCTACTATAGAGGAGCTGAAGATACAAGCTGAAGTGAAGAGGCCTAGAAATGAGGGGCCCAGTATGGATGGCGTTTTCGAAGAAGATGCTTGGGAGTTGCACTGCCGATACTTGAAAGGGATCATGCACAGAAGAGATGTTCTCATTCAGGAGTTAATCCAGAGACCGAAGCATCCTGACACCAAGAGGCTGTTCAGAGAAGCACAAGACTGGAGCAGAGAACATAATGGTTGGGGAGGACTGGCACTTGTGGATTTTGATGAGATGCCATAGTTTGCTTCTTCTCTTTTATTGTGCTGGATCACCACCAGGCTTGTTGGTTGGGATATATGATTATTATATTCATACTTCTTATCTTGGGCTGTAATTATTGACAAATGATTATCCTTTGGTTTTCTTAATATATGAGCAGGAGTTCCATTCTATCTTGTTATTAAACTGGAATCAAGGGGTGGATCGCCCTGCGAATATTCAAACATGTTCATTTGCATTTGCATATTTATAGTCATTGTGCATAGCAGGTGTTTGTCTCTGGTTTTCTCATCTTGCTCTTTTCTTCAGACAGGATTGCTGATCAACGCATTCACCGGTACTCTACCAGACTGAATCAATGAAAAGCCATGGAACAAATGCAAGCTGAGATGATTGTGATGCAGGCTCACATGGCTCAGTTTATGGAGTTAATGCAAGGTGTTGCTCAAGGTCAAGAGCAGTTAAGGACTCTGGTCCATCCTCTGGTCGCAAGAGTTGATGAAGACGGTATCCTTCATGGTGGCCTTCACAATGGTGTCATTCCTCTGGGCGGAGGTGTTGATGGTAATGGTATTCCTGTTGGTCCTCCGGGAGGAGGTATTCCCGTTCCTTCTGTTGTTATCCCTCCGGGTGGAGGAGAGAATGTTGTGATTCCTTCTGTAGTAGGGGGAGGTAATAGTGCCTGTGCTGTACATGGTCGTCGCTATGATGATCAACAGGATGATGTGTTTTCTCTGCCAGGTGGGGATGCTGGCCCCCAGCCTGATAGTGATAAAAGATTCAGATTGATTGAGGAGAAGTTGAAAGCGTTCGAGAATCAAAATTCCCTGGGATTGGATATGGAAGACTTGGGACTGGTCCCCGGTGTTAGGATTCCTTACAAGTTTCAGGTACCTACTTTCGAGAAGTATAATGGTGTCACTTTCCCGAAGATTCATGTCAGGGCTTATGCTAGAAAGATGGCTGCCTATTCTGATGATGAGAAGTTATTAATGCATTTCTTCCAGGATAGCCTGTCTGGGGCATCTTTGGAATGGTACATGCAGTTAGAGAGATGCCATGTTCGCAATTGGCAGGAACTGGTGGAGGCTTTCGTCAAGCAATATCAGTATAATTCCGACATGGCTTCCAACCGAACATAGTCACAGAGTTTGTCGCAAAAGAATAATGAAAGCTTTAAGGAGTACTCCTAGAGGTGGCGTGAATTGGCAGCTAGAGTCCAACCTCCCATGGCGGAGCGGGAGATGGTTGACATGTTCATGGCCACTCTTCAGGGGCCATATTATGACCGATTAGTAAGCTATATGACTAGTAGTTTTGCTGACTTAGTTGTAGTCAGAGAAAAGGTTGAGAGCGGGATTAAAACTGGGAAAATAGTGGTCAATGATGATCCTCATCTGGAGGAGGGAAAAAGTCGTATGCCGGTAATTACAAGAAAAAAGAAGGAGACACGAATTCTGTTTCTTCATACCGTGGCAAAGGAAAACATCGTCAGAACTTCAATCAGCAGGTGGCTTCTGTAACTATTCCTGCAGCACCGCAACAACAGGCAGCGCCTCAACAGCAAAATCAGGCTCCTCGCGGACAATAGTACAGGCCTAGACAGAATAGGCATTTTGATACTCCACCTCTGCCGTACTCCCAATTATTTCAACATTTGCTACAGTTACAATTGATTCAAAAGAAGACTTTGGCCCACATTACCGGTAATCCACCTCCCAATTATGATGCCAACGCTCACTGTGAATTTCACTCCGGAGCGCCAGGACACCATATTGAGGACTGCAAAGCTTTTAAGCATAAGGTCCAAGATTTGGTAGACTCCAAAGCCATCAATTTCTCCAATGACGTGCCGAATGTCATTCAAAACCCAATGCCAAATCACGGTGGGCCAACGGTTAATGCCATTATTGAAGATAATGAATCCTTGAATTTGGTCTTAGATGTGAACAAGTTGAAGACTCCCTTGGTTGTGGTAAAGGAAAGGTTGCTGAAGGGAGGGGTTTTCCCTGGTTGTGATGAGGGCTGTTTTGAATGTGGGCTGCAATCAAACGGTTGTGATTTGTTGAGATCAGGTATTCAGAGATTAATTGACGAAGAAAGGTTACAGTTCGACAGATGTGATCAGCAGAGAGAAATACCTGACAAAGAGAATGATGTTTCCACTATTACAATTCCTTTCAAAATAGTAACTATATCAGCACTGGCTAGGCCAGCGCCGGTCATCATTACAGTTCCTGGGCCTGTCCCGTATGAGAGTACTAAAGCCGTCCCGTGGAACTATGGGGCTGAAGTATTTGTTGATGGAAAGAAACAAGAATTGGTAGGAACATCGGCCGTGAATTCAAAGGCTGAAAATACTATTGACGCAGGGGCTATAACCAGAAGTGGTAGAGTCTTCATTCCGTTAGATAATCAGGTCGGCAGTTCCAAACAGGATAAAGGGAAGCAAGTGATGGATGATTCGGTACAGAAGCAAGTCGTGAATGACTCCGCGACGAAACAAGTTGATAACTCTTTCTTGGAGGATGTGGAGGAGTTTATGAGATTAATCAGGAAGAGCGATTACAAGATTGTTGATTAGTTGCATCAGATGCCATCAAAAATATCCATTCTATCTCTGCTGTTGTGCTCTAAGGAACACCGGAATGCATTGCTGAAGGTTTTGAATACAGCCTACGTACCTCAAGAAATATCTGTTAATCAGTTAGAGGGGGTCGTGGCTCACGTGAATGCTGGTAATGGCTTAGGGTTCACATACCTAAATCCGACTCCAGCTGGGAGGAATCACAACAACGCTCTACATATTTCAGTGGAATGCCGAGGCTCCTTAATGTCACATGTGCTAGTTGATACTGGGTCATCCTTGAATGTATTGCCGAAGAAGGCTCTGATGAAGTTAGATACCCGTGGGCTGATTTGCACGCCGAGTGACTTGGTGGTGCGTGCTTTCGATGGTTTTAAGAGGTCTGTCTTTGGAGAAATTATATTGCCGATCAAGGTTGGTCCTGATATTTTTGAGGCCATTTTCTACATCATGGACATTCAGCCTGCCTATAGTTGTTTATTGGGTCGTCCGTGGATCCATAGTGTTGGGTCAGTGACATCCACTTTGCATCAAAAGCTGAAATACATGGTGGATGGCCACGTTGTGATAGTCTGTTGTGAGGAAGACATCATGGTGAGTCACCTATCAACCTTTAAGTATGTGGAGGTAGATGGTGAGATACATGAGACTCTGTGCCAAGCCTTTGAAGCTGTGAAAATTCCTGAGGAACCTCCAAGAGTAGTCAGTACGCCTGAGGTGGTAAATCAACCCAAAGTGGTAAATCATCCAGAAGTTTCGATGTCTTCTTTCAAGGATGCACGCGCTGTAGTTGAAGCTGGTAGTTCCCATAAGTGGGGCCAGGTCATTGATGTTCAGGTGAAGAAGAATACTTATGGACTGGGGTATAAGCCACTCGGACGCCCTGAGGAGCCACCCAAGTATGCTGGTCTAATTTAAGTCACAAGTGCTAGTGTCTTCTTTAACCGGGTTAATGCCATTGGTGATGAGGGGGATAGTGATTGTGACATGGATGAGTGGATTCACCCCTGCGCTCCAGGTCATGGTCTATGCAATTGGTCCTCTGAGAAAGTCATCCAAGTGACCTGTCAAGAGTAATTGCCTTTGTTTTCTGTTTGTGTTAAATCCTACATTTTGCCCAAGACGTAGTGACACTTATCTATAGGGCTTTGATGTTTTGTGTGCTTACTTTATCATCAATAAAGGACGTTTTCGCATTCAAATATTTTGATCCTTGCTTTTCTGTTTTACTTTTTGCATTAATTCACATCAAAATGGCAATGTGTTTTCTTGTTTGTTGCATTCATAACAGACATATATCATCAATCATGCAGGTTTCTTTGTTCAGATGCCACCAATAATGATTCAGCTATGGCTCGGTATGACTTCGACAATCCTATCTATCAGGCTGAAGAAGAGACTGACGAAGATTGTGACTTACCTGAAGAATTGGCCAGACTGCTGAAACAGGAGGAAAGGGCCATTCTACCTCATCAGGAGGAAATTGAGACTGTGAATCTGGGAACCTAGGACGCAAGAAAGGAAGTAAGGATTGGGGCTGTTTTGGAAGACACTGTCAAGGGAAGATTGATTGAAATGCTTCGTGAGTATGTGGATATCTTCGCCTGGTCTTACCAAGACATGCTTGGGCTTGACACTGACATTGTGGTACACCGGCTGCTGCTCAAAGAAGGTTGTACTCCGGTTAAGCAGAAACTGAGAAGGACGAAACCAGATATGGTTGTCAAAATCAAGGAAGAGGTTCAACAACAGTTGGACGTCGGGTTTCTCGCTGTGACGAATTATCCTCCGTGGGTTGCTAATATCGTGCCTGTACCTAAGAAGGATGGAAAGGTCAGGATGTGTGTTGATTACAGAGATTTGAATAGAGCGAGCCCAAAATATGATTTCCCGCTCCCCCACATTGACGTGTTAGTGGACAACACTGCTCAATACTCTGTATTTTCCTTCATGGATGGCTTCTCTGGGTATAACCAAATCAAGATGGCCCCAGAGGACATGGAGAAAACTACGTTCATAACACTGTGGGGAACATTTTACTACAAGGTGATGCCCTTTGGATTGAAAAATACTGGGGCAACCTATCAGCAGGCAATGGTGACTCTCTTTCATGATATGATTCACAAAGAAATCGAGGTCTATGTTGATGACATGATCGCGAAGTCACAAACAGAGGAAGAACATTTGGTGAACCTTCAGAAGCTATTTGAGAGGTTAAGGAAGTTCAAACTGAGGTTGAATCCGAACATGTGCACCTTCGGTGTGAGATCTTGAAAATTGTTGGGGTTCATTGTTAGCGAAAAAGGTATTGAGGTCGGTCCTGCCAAAGTAAAAGCCATACAGGAAATGCCTGAACCGAAAACAGAAAGAGAGGTTCGTGGTTTCTTGGGGAGGTTGAACTACATTGCTAGGTTCATCTCTCATCTTACAGCCACGCGTGAACCGATATTCAAATTGCTAAGAAAAGATCAAGAGGTCAGGTGGAATGAAAGTTGTCAAAAGGCGTTTGAAAAGATAAAAGAATATTTGTAGGAACCTCTGGTCCTCATGCCGCCAGTGCTAGGAAGGCCATTGATTATGTATCTTATGGTTCTTGAGAACTCAATGGGGTGTGTGCTCGGTCAACACGACGAGTCAGGTAGAAAAGAGCATGCCATCTACTACCTGAGTAAAAAGTTTACTGATTGTGAGTCGAGGTACTCGATGCTGGAAAAAACATGTTGTGCACTCGCTTTGGCAGCCAAGTGTTTGAGGCAGTATATGTTAAACCACACAACCCTGCTGATTTCGAAGATGGATCCGATTAAGTACGTGTTTGAGAAGCAGGTGCTTTCTGGAAGAATAGCCCATTGGCAGATGGTTTTGACAGAATACGATATTCAGTATGTTTCCCAGAAAGCCATTCAGGGAAGTGTTTTGTTAGAATACCTTGCCGAACAACCGATCGAGGATTATCAACCGATGAAGTTTGAATTTCCATATGAACATATTATGTTTTTGAAGATGAAGGATTGTGATGAGCCTTTGCCTGACGAAGGACCCGACATTGGATCTCAATGGAAGCTAGTCTTTGATGGAGCCATCAACTCATATGGTAACGGAATCGGGGCAATCATTACAAATCCAAGGGGTTCTCATATACCCTTCACTGCTCGGTTAGCGTTCGTATGCACCAACAATAAGGCAGAGTATGAAGCATGCATCATGGGGTTAGAAGAAGCAATTGATTTGAGAATCAAGAACCTCGATGTTTATGGTGATTCTGCGTTGGTGGTTAATCAGATTAAAGGAGAATGGGAAACTCGTCAGGCAAATCTGGTGCCTTATAACAACTATGCCAGAAGGTTGTTACCATTCTTTGATAGGGTTGAATTTCATCATATACCCCGGTTGGAAAATCAGATGGCATATGCATTGGTAGTGTTGTCTTCGATGTATCAGGTGAATCGTTGGAATGATACCCCTCCATCAGAATCATGCGTCTAGATAGACCAGCTTTTGTGTTTGCAGTGGAAGACGTATCAGATGGTAAACCTTGGTATCATGACATCAAATGTTTTCTCAAGAGTCAGGAGTACCCAGCTGGGGCATCTACCAAGGATAAGAAAACTCTGAGGAGGTTGACAGGAAACTTCTTTCTGAGTGAAGATGATGTGCTGTACAAGAGGAACTTCGACATGGTCTTGCTACGTTGTGTTGATGAACACGAGGCAAACCTGTTGATGGAAGAAGTTCATGAAGGTTCTTTCATTACCCATGCCAATGGGCATGCTATGGCTAGAAAGCTGTTGAGGGCAGGGTATTACTGGATGACTATGGAGTCCGATTGTTTTAAATATGCCAGGAAATGCCATAAATGCCAGATTTATGCTGATAAGGTGCACGTACTGCCTACTCCTATGAATGTACTGTCATCTCCGTGGCCGTTTGCCATGTGGGGCATTGATATGATTGGAAAGATCGAGCCAACTACTTCCAATGAGCATCGTTTCATTCTGGTTGCCATTGATTATTTCACAAAGTGGGTGGAAGCAGCCTCGTATGCCAACGTCACCAAACAAGTGGTAGCCCGGTTTATAAAGAAGGACATCATTTGTCATTATGGAGTCCCAGAGAGAATCATTATTGATAATGGTTCGAATTTGAACAATAAGATGATGAAGAAGCTATGTCGGAGCTTTAAGATTGAACATCACAATTCTTCTCCCTATCGTCCGAAGATGAATGGGGTTGTTGAGGCGGCAAATAAGAATATCAAGAAGATTGTGCAGAAAATGGTGGTAACATACAAAGACTGGCATGAGATGTTGCCCTATGCCCTACATGGTTATCATACTTCGGTACGTACATCAACCGGGGCAACCCCTTTTTCACTGGTATATGGTATGGAGGCGGTCCTACCATTAGAAGTTGAGATTCCTTCTTTGAGAATTCTGGAAGATGTGAAGCTCGATGAAGCTGAATGGGTGCGTTCCAGGTTGAATCAGCTGAGCCTTATCGAAGAGAAGAGATTGGCAGCCATTGCACATGGTCAGTTGTATCAGAGCAGGATGAAGAAAGCCTTTGATCAGAAAGTGTGTCCTCGGTGTTTTCAGACAGGCGAGATGGTTTTGAAAAGGATTCTTCCTCCTCAGATAGATCACAGGGGCAAATGGACTCCAAACTACGAAGGCCCATATGTAGTAAGAAAGGTTTTCTTTGGTGGAGCCTTATTACTTTCAACAATGGATGGCGAAGACTTTACGTCCCCTATGAACGCAGACGTAGTCAAAAAATACTTTGCATAAAAGAGCCCTGCTGGACATAAAAAGAAGATCCAGGCAAAAAAAGGGCATCCCGACGAACCATAAAAAGAGAAGGTTCGGGAAAAAGTTAGGGATAAAAAGAAAAAATGAATAAACCCGCAAAGTTGAAAACCTGAAAAAGGCAACTTTGGCAAAAAGGGGTATCCCGGTGGATTAAAAACCCGAAAAGGGCGATCCAGGAAAAAGTTAGGGATCTGAAAGCGAGAGGCTGCGGTCTACGTTCAATCGGTGAACACTTTTGACACTTAGGAATTTCGAAGGAAAGGAATCAGTCCAATCAGTCTCTTCGAAGGTCAAAGCATCTGTGAATAAGCAAGGCATATGAGTCATAGCTGAATTGAATCATGGTGGATATCTGTTCCCACATTGCCGACATGTGTTTTTTCTTTTTACTTTTACGCAATTGCCTCTTTTCAGGAATTGCTTCCAGTTGTAAGTGCCTATTTACAGGCCAACTCAATCAATAAAATCCTCATTTCACTCAAAAAGCTTTCCATTTGCGTTTTTACTTTTACTGTTTTGTTTGTGAAAATTTCCGATATTTTGATAAACATTGCATGTGAAAATGTTAAGCTTCGCGGAGCACAATGGAAAACAATGGAAATTGCTTAGGCAACGGACATTGTGGATGGTAATCGAGGTAGCCATTTTTGCATACGAAATAGTCTGTTGTTGTGTGTTTGCAGGGTAACAAAGTTGTTCTTCCCAGTAGAGATACTCTCCCCAGCACTAAAAGGTCGTCATCCTCAGCAGAGCTTACTCTCCCCGGCAAGAGTACAGAGGATTGCGTCTCCAGCCGAAGTCATGGTTGGTTCATTATTCCCTAGCAAGCAGTCAGCAGTGGATTGCTCCAAGGTGGATGTTGTTGTATCTCCAGCAGGAGATGTGTTGGTTGTCTCTGGTAAAGACTTCATTTTCCCCATAGATTCTGGTATTCACTTTCCTCAGCAGGTCAGGAAGTGTAATTCCGTCAGCAACGACATGCTCTAATCCCCAGCAGGGTAAAATCTTTTCTCCAACAGCAGGTTAAGCTCAATGATATCCCTTGGCAGGTTTCGTTGACTTTTCACTCTCAGCAGAGTTATTCTCCCTAAACCTCGTCAGACTGTCACTCTCCCCAGTTAGAATACAGAAGATTGTCCCCCAGCAAGCATCCAGAAGTTAATGTTGTTGTATCCCCAGCAGGAGACTTGAGGAATATCTTCCCAGGACAAAGATGTTGTCTTCCCCACAGAATCTTGGTGTTTACTTTCCTCGGCCAGTCAGGAAACGCGTTTTCACCAGTAACAGCATGATCCAACCCTCAGCAGGATAAGGGCGAAGTCATTTCCCCAGCAGCGGATTAAGTTCAACGATGACCCTGGCAGGTCTAGTATTTGTGATTTGTCTCCCCAAGCAGAGTTTGGTGGTAATCTTCGCAGTAGGTTTGATCAGCGATGGTTGACATCCCCAATAGGTTTTTAGTCCAAGTGATATTTGGCACTCTTCCGATTCAGGTCTTGGTTTCCTTTTTCAAAGAGTTATATATAATCCCCAACAGAGAGGATGTTCTTTTGGATTTCATCTCTAGCAGAAGTTGTTGATCAAATGAGTTGTTCAGTGTGATCCTTCTCAGCAGAGTTCTTGGACTTAGAGGACAATTTATTTTGTCATCCCCAGTGGAGCTGCCTCCGTTTTCAGTATTTATTTTGTTGGAGCATTTCTTGGTGCATTGCATAGCATCGTTTGCATGGCATCCTCCCAAACGCGTAGAATTTCCATTTCGTATAGAGCATTACGCCATAGAAAAATTCAAACATATGCATTCAAAGCATAAGCCATGTTTGATACTTTCTTTACCAGTTCTCTTCCTCAGCAGAGATGGCATAACTCAAGAGATTTTACTTTAACCCCAGTGAGATCTCCAGTGGATTCGTCCTTTATATTGTTGTACATTCTGGTACACCCCTGCAGAGTTATCTGTTTGGATTTCTCTTTTCCTCAGCTTTGATTCCATATCAATTCGAGGGTCGTAAAATTGTTGCTTTTACCCGTGGTGGTCCTGTTATCCCCAGCGAATGTAAGTTATATGTGAGCCTAAGAGGGGGGTGAATTAGGTTCTTAGAATATTATCCCAATTTTTGACGATTTTTTATCTTTACTTTCCTAGAGATTTCTAAGTGATGAATTGGTAAATACGGAAAGTAAATGAACACCGAGACGTATAGTGGTTCCCCTCACACGTCGAGAGTACTCCACTCCCCTTTCAACTTGAAAGAGAATTTCACTAAATGTTAGATTCCTAGACAAGACAAAACTATGTCTCTCTATACTACTCTAACAACCAAGAACAACCCTCTTGGATTTACAAATGCTTAAAGTCCAATCGAGAACAAATCTCTCACAAATGGACCTCTTGTATCCACAATCCGGATCACAAGGAAAAACCTTACAAACCTATCGTTAACAATCCTAAAAATAAGTTGTAATCAAAATAACAAAAAATCTGAATTTTGTATATGTGTAGAAATTTTGGATCTTCAATATATCAATCTAGAGATTGATCTTCTTCTTTGTAGCAATCATTCTAAGAATGTTATACAAGTGTTCAACACAATGAGGATGAAACAAATGCAATATATATGAAAGTTTCTTGTGCAAAAGTTTCACTTTAGAAAAGATTGATAGAACACTTTGATAAAAATGCAAGAATAGAGAAGAATGATTGTTTGAAAATTTTAGCAAAGAAGGTGACTTTAAAATCTGACAATTTTATGCTTTTATAATGCTTAAACACCTCTACAAACAGCTATAATTGATTAAGGGATGCCATGGTTCGTATGGAAAAGGTTTGATGAAGAAGCATGAAGAGATGCAATTATTTTTGAATTCTGATCAGTGGTAACCGGTTAACACTCTGTCAGTAACCGGTTAACACTCTGTCAGTAACCGGTTACTTCATGCAACATTTAAATAATATTTGAAAAAAATGCCCAGAGTAACCGGTTAACATACTGTCAGTAACCGGTTACTTGAAGTCATTTTTGAGAAAAAAGTTTAGAAACAGAACTGCAACAATCTTTTGATGCTTAAAATATTTTCCAATGATCATGACATAAATAAAGACTAGTTTGAACACTTGTATGCACATTGCTAATGAGTAATTGATTATACCTTTGATCAATCCTTGAGAGTTCTTCAATACTTGAACCAATGCACAATTTTTTTCAATTCTACAATGTAGCCTCAAAGTCCTTGATCCAATTCCATTTTAAGCAAGCATAGAAAATGACATAACCAATGTTGTCTTCATCAAAATTCTTGAGAAGCCATGTCTTCACATTCTCCCCCTTTTTGATGATGACAACCTAATATTTGAAAATTAATTCCACCATTGTTTCTCTAACCACATGAAAGCTCCCCCTTAGATGATGCTCCCCCTAAATCCAATGTTCTTAGGAATGTTTGAAAGCTTCTAAAAATTCTGCATAATTTGTTAGAGAAACCACACAACATAATATAATCTTCTCCCCCTTTGTCATTACCAAAAAGGAAAGGGAAAAAGACTTTGGGACAAGATATCACACGTTGTATGAACAAACTCTAGAGATGATAAAAACTACTAACACACATAAATAGATGAGTACAAATGATAACATAATACTTAAATAGATTAACCAAAGAGAGTACTAACTTAATAACCAAGTACAACCAACACAAAATAACTTAGCAAGTTTTAGACATAAAACATAATGAACTAAACTTAAAACGAAAAACATAAAAACAAGAACAATTAATCACTTCCAGAATATTCCTTCATTTCCTCATCATCATCTCCTTCTCTTTCCTCTTCACCATCATCATTTCCTCTTTCTTCTTCATGAGAGGCTTGGTTGCGGAACATGGACCGGAATAGCTTCTTGAGGGACTTTATGCCACGGGTGGTTTGTTGATGGTTTTGGGTCATTGTTGTCTTTAAGCTCTGAATTTCATTGTATAGAAATTCGTTTGTAAACCCTCCTTCCGGAGCAACAGCCGGGGCAGCCACTTCATCTTTGTAACAGTATGTTCCATTAGGTGCCACAATAATGCCGGTGTTTTTAGTAACCGTTGTAGCATTGATTTCACATGCCCTAGCAGTCATTTGATTTTGTGGCTCCCTTTTGAGCAAAAGCTTATTATATTCCAGAATCTTTGACATAATTCTCGCATATGGTAACCCGCCATAAAGAGATAGTTGATGTTCCATGTGGTGAAAAATCACATAAGCCCAATTGATTTTCAGACCCATTTTCATTGCCCTAATGAGTTATACTTCTAGCTCACTTACTTGAGCGTGATTGGAGTGCTTGGGAACCAAAATGTATGCCAAAATATAGTGTAGCATACGGCCACTAACAGTAAAAAAAGCAGCATATTTGATAACCCGTCCAGCATTTGCCAGTTGTTTGGCAAGGAGTTCATCATACGTTCCTCTAGCTATTTCCACAAAATATGCCAAGCTATCAAAATCTTTCCAAGTCCTAGAGTTTGGTAAAATGCCTCGACGAAGTTCCTCACCTTTATATGGAACACCCAAACATTTTCCTAGGTCTTCTAAATCCATTGAAATTTCCTTATCCTTAACAGTGGCAGTAAGCAAAGGTTCATCTAACTCATCTTTTCCAAAGGTGACAGTATGGTAAAATTCCCTAATAAGGTCTGGGTAATAAGGTCCAACATCACAGACTAAATCCTTAACACCAGAATCTTTCAACAATACTTCAAAGGTAAAACTATGATTCGGAAAAGCTGAGAAATTTACATATTTTACCTGCATTAGAGTTCTAGTTCTGACATTGAAATCCATTCTCCGAAGTTTCACAGGTTGCATGTGGTGTTCTTCAACAGATTCAGAACTTTCTCCCATTTTCTTCTCTCCCTTATCTTTCCTTGAAGGAGCCATAGAAGCTTTGAATTTCTTTTGGAGGCTGAGATTTTTAGGGTTTGGAGATGAAATCCGAAAATGGACTAGAGAGAGGTATTTAGAGGAAATATAGTAGAGTGGGGTTTTAATTTCTTTGAATGGGGATAAGGTTGGAAAGAGTGGAAGAATGAATGGAGGAAATAGGTTGAATGTACTTTATGACTATTAGAAGCACTTTGACCAACATATAAGACTAAAAATAAATAATAGAACATAAAAAACACGTAACATTTAATGAAATTTTTTTTCAGAAAATAGCAGCGGTAACCGGTTACGTACAGACTGTTAACCGGTTACTGCGTGTGAAAAATCATATTCTAGGCAAAAAATACAAAGGGTAACCGGTTACTTACCGTTTGTTAACCGGTTACTCTGGCAAAACTTCCAAAAACAGTGGCTTTGCAACGCATAACTCAGGATGTTTTCCCAAAATATTAAAGTTTGACATGTTAATAGACATAGAAAGGCAACTTTGAGAGAAAAAATAACATTCATAAAAATAGATTAAGTAATTGTAAAAACTAGAAATAGCAATTTTTTAACATAAAGCAAGTTGTAACTAATACTCAAAATATTTAAAACAATAAACTTTTGTGTACCTTGGCTTTATTTGAATGTGATATGAAGAAATATTGAAGAGTTATAGATCACCTTCATCTAAAATGCCAAGTTCTCGACGAATCTTGAAAAATTGTTCTTTTGCGAGCGGTTTTGTGAAAATGTCCGCTAGTTGATTATGTGTATCCACAAATGTGACTTCAACATCTCCTTTAAGCACATGATCACGTAGAAAATGATGCCGAATGTCTATGTGCTTGGTTCTTGAGTGCATGACGGGATTCTTTGTAATATTGATTGCACTTGTGTTGTCACATCGAAGTGGTATGCATCCAAGATCGATTCCATAGTCACTTAATTGTTGCTTTAGCCAAAGATTTTGAGCACAACAACTACCTGCTGCTATGTATTCTGCTTCAGCCGTACTAAGAGCAACACACGCTTGTTTCTTACAGGACCATGAAACTAAGGCATTTCCTAAAATGTGACATGTTCCACTCGTGCTTTTTCTACCAGTTTTGTAACCTGCATAATCCGCGTCAGAATAACCAACTAAATTACACATACTACCTTTTGGATACCATAGACCAACGTTCGTCGTTCCCTTGAGATACTTCATGATTCTTTTCACAGCGGTGAGATGTGACTCCTTTGGATTTGCTTGAAAATGAGCACATAAACACACACTAAACATAATGTCAGGACGGCTTGCCGTCAAATATAATAAAGAACCAATCATACCTCGATACTTCGTAATATCAATGGAAGCGCCCGATTCATCTTGATCAACATAGGTTCCGGATCCCATTGGTGTAGCCATAGCCTTGCAACTATCCATGTCGAATCTTTTCAATAATTCTTTGTAATACTTGGAATGGTTGATGAATATACCGTCCTTTAGTTGTTTGATATGAAGTCCAAGGAAGTAATTCATTTTTCCCATCATTGACATTTCAAACTCTCCTTGCATCACCAATGAGAATTCTTTACAAAGATCTTCGTTTGTTGAACCGAATATGATGTCGTCAACATAGACTTTAACTAACAAATTATTACTTTTTGCTTTCTTAATGAACAATGTCTTGTCAACTTTGCCTTTTACAAAACCCTTTTCACAAAGAAAATTGCTAAGACGATCATACCATGCTCTTGGTGCTTGCTTTAAGCCATAAAGAGCTTTCTTCAATTTGAAGACATGTGAGGGATTCTTGAAATCTTCAAAGCCCGGGGGTTGTTTGACATAGACTTCTTTATTGATGTAGCCATTCAAGAATGCGCTTTTGACATCCATTTGATAAAGCTGAAAATTTAATGAACATGCGTAAGCAAGTAATAAACAGATAGCTTCTAACCTTGCAACCGGAGCGAATGTTTCCTCAAAATCAATGCCTTCCTCTTGATTGTAACCTTGAGCCACCAATCTTGCATTGTTTCGAATAATTATCCCATTCTCATCAAGTTTGTTCTTAAACACCCATTTGGTACCGATGATGTGTTTATTACTTGGTCTAGGAACAAGTTCCCACACTTGATTCCTTTCGAATTGGTTTAACTCTTCTTGCATAGCAATTATCCAATGGTCGTCACTTAAGGCTTCACCAACTTTGGAAGGTTCAATTTGTGAGACAAATGCCATATTTAAGCAAGCATCTTTAAGATTTAACCTTGTTGCTACACCTTGACTAATATCACCAATAACTTTGTCAATAGGATGATCTCTATGAGTCCTCCATTCTTTAGGTAGATCATTTAAGTTTGTCTCTTGTTGAATCGGTTCTTCTTGGAATTCCTCTTGATTTTCTCTTGAAGTATCTTCTTGGGGAATTTCTACAATTTCATCATCATTATCACACAAAACAATATCCTCCTTGGAGGGGTTAGATTCATCAAACTTAACATGCATAGATTCTTCAATTGTTAAAGTTCTTTTATTATAAATTCTATAAGCCTTACTTGTAAGTGACTCGCCAAGAAATATACCTTCATCCGATTTTTCATCGAACTTACCAAGATTGTCTTTATCATTGTTTAAGACAAAACGCTTGCATCCAAAAATATGAAAATAAGCAATGTTTGGTTTCCTCCCTTTGAAAAGTTCATAGGGGGTCTTCTTTAGAATAGGTCTAATGTTAACACGATTTCTTACAAAACATGTCGTGCTTACCGCATCCGCCCAAAAATATTTCGGAAGATTTGAATCGCTAAGCATTGTTCTTGCAAGTTCCACCAATGACCTATTCTTTCTCTCCACCACTCCATTTTGTTGAGGAGTCCTTGGTGCCGAGAAGTTGTGAGATATTCCATGTTCTTCACAAAATTCTTCAAAGGAAACATTTTGGAATTCTCCACCATGGTCGCTTCTTATGGAGGCAATTGAAAGTGACTTCTCATTTTGAATTTGCTTTGCATATTTATTGAACGCCTTAAAAGCATCACTTTTTTGCACTAAAAAGAAAGTCCAAGTATATCTAGAGAAATCATCAACAATAACTAAAGCATATACATTACCTCCGAAGCTTCTTGTTCTTGATGGACCAAATAAGTCCATATGCAACAATTGTAGTGGCCTTGAAGTGGACACCACATCTTTAGATTTGAAAGTTGACTTGGTTTGTTTCCCCTTTTGACATGCATCACACAATTTATCTTTGACATATTTTATCTTTGGTAAACCAATAACTAAATCATGCTTAATTAATTTATTCAAATGCTCCATATGAATGTGAGCAATCCTTTTGTGCCAAAGCCATGAATCATTATTGCTTGCCATAAGACATTTAACCTTCAAAGAAGTGTCATCAAGGGAAATCATAAAAATATTGTTAATTCTATTACCTTTAAGCATTACCTCATTAGTGACTTCGTCTTCTATCAAACATTCATCTTTAGTGAACTTGATTTTGAATCCTTTGTCACAAAGTTGGCTTATGCTAATAAGATTATGCTTTAAGCCTTCAACATAAAGCACATCTTCAATTATTGTGAAAGGTGGTGAACCAACATTGCCTACGCCAAGAATCTTTCCTTTATTGTTATCTCCATAAGTAACATAACCCTTGGCCTTAAGCACTAAACTTGAAAATTTGTTTATATCTCCGGTCATATGCTTCGAACAACCACTATCAAGATACCATAGATTAGAAGTGGTCTTCAAGCACACCTACAAAACAAATTAAGTTTTGTTAGGTACCCAAATAGCCTTGGGTCCTTCATAATTAGTACCTTTCTTTACCCACACATAATGCCCACTTGCAACACTAAAGTTTCTTACATAGCAAGCATTAGGTGTATGGCCAATAATACCACAATAAAAACAAGTAGGAACAAAATTGCTTTTATATCTAGGAACATATGATTTCTTTTTAGGAAATCTCTTCTTAATGGGAGTTCTTTTCTTTTTAGGATAAGGATGCACAATTTTAGGTTTGTTCACTTTCTCCTTAGAAGTTTGGTCACTAGCCTTAACAAATATTGTTTTACTAGAACTTGGATTAGAAAATTTAGAGTAACCAAGTCCACTTTTATCATTCGAATATCTTTGTTGACTAAGGACCGCTTCTAAACCAATTTGTCCTTTCTCATATCTTTCTAAGACTCTTTTTAATTGAACAATTTGGAATGAAAGTGACTCACAATTTTTACACACCAACTCTTGTTTTTCTTCACTTGCTCTCTTTTGTTTTTCATCTTTTGACTCTTTTTCCATAACATTGACTTTTTCTTCTAAAGATGTTATTTGTCTTTTTTGTGAAGAAATTGTTTTATATAAGACCTTACATTCATTTAAGAGTTCATTTATGGCTTCTTGTGCATCATTATCATAAAGAGAAAATTTAGTACTAACCTCGTCATTTTCATCTTCGGAGTTATGTGTAGCCATAAGTGCTAGTTTTGCGCTTTCATCGCTCTCCGAGTCGGATGATGAACTAATTTCGTTGTCTTCCCATGCAATGTATGCCTTCTTATTTTTTGATTCCTTCTTGCCTTTAAAACTTCCTTTCTTTGCAAGTTGTGGACATTCGGGTTTTATATGACCTTGCTTCCCACATTCATAACAAGTAATGTCTTGAGAAGAAGTTGAAGTATCCTTTTTCTTAAAGTGTTTCTTTCTTTTAGCATAAAAGGACTTATCTTTATTTCCAAAGAATTTTCCAAGTCTTTTTACTAGAAGCATGAAATTTTCGTCTTCCTCCGATGAGTCGTCATTTTGTTTTCCTTTTGTATCTACCTTCAAAGCAATACCTTTAGATTTCTTGTCTTGAAGTTCATGTTTTTCAAGTTGTCCAAGTTCTAACTCATGTTCTTGAAGTTTACCAAATAAAGATGCGGAAGTCATCGTAGAGAGGCTTTTCTTTTCCGATATTGCCGTTACTTTTGGTTGCCATTCTCTTGTCAAAGATCTTAAAATTTTGAGATTTAGTTCATCATTTGAGAATGTCTTACCAAGTGCTATTAAGTGGTTAGTCAAATGAACAAATCTTTCTGTAATGCAACAATAGTTTCTCCGGGCTGCATTCGGAACATTTCATACTCTTGACTTAGAGTATTTAGTCTAGATCTTTTAACTTCAGTCGTTCCTTCATGTGTTTCTACCAAAGTATCCCATATTTCTTTTGCAGATTTACATTGTGAAACTCGGAAAAATTCATCCATACTTAATGCACTTTGAAGAATATTAATAGCTTTCTTTTCATCGAGCACTTTCTTTCTATCATCTTCATTATAAGCAGTTTTAATCTTTGGAGTTGCAATATTGTTTACAACACTCATTGGTTGGTGTGGACCATTTTCAATAGTTTCCCATATACCTTCTCCTTGTGCTTCAAGATGTGCTCTCATACGAATCTTCCAAAAATCAAAATACTCTCCAGAGAAAAGTGGGGGCTTGTTACTACTTCCACCGTCTTTGAAAACCGGGTTCGTGCTTGCGGAAGCCATGCTGGATCTTGTCGGAACAGGTTACCTAACCTGCTCTGATGTCAAATGTAAGTTATATGTGAGCCTAAGAGGGGGGTGAATTAGGTTCTTAGAATATTATCCCGATTTTTGACGATTTTTTATCTTTACTTTCCTAGAGATTTCTAAGTGATGAATTGGTAAATGCGGAAAGTAAATGAACACCGAGGCGTATAGTGGTTCCCCTCACACGTCGAGAGTACTCCACTCCCCTTTCAACTTGAAAGAGAATTTCACTAAATGTTAGATTCCTAGACAAGACAAAACTATGTCTCTATATACTACTCTAACAACCAAGAACAACCCTCTTGGATTTACAAATGCTTAAAGTCCAATCGAGAACAAATCTCTTAAAAATGGACCTCTTGTATCCACAATCTGGATCACAAGGAAAAACCTTACAAACTTATCTTTAGCAATCCTAAAAATAAGTTGTAATCAAAATAACAAAAAATCTGAATTTTGTATATATGTAGAAATTTTGGATCTTCAATATATCAATCTAGAGATTGATCTTCTTCTTTGTAGCAATCATTCTAAGAATGTTATACAAGTGTTCAACACAATGAGGATGAAACAAATGCAATATATATGAAAGTTTCTTGTGCAAAAGTTTCACTTTAGAAAAGATTGATAGAACACTTTGATAAAAATACAAGAATAGAGAAGAATGATTGTTTGAAAATTTTAGCAAAGAAGGTGACTTTAAAATCTGACAATTTTATGCTTTTATAATGCTTAAACACCTCTACAAACAGCTATAATTGATTAAGGAATGCCATGGTTCGTATGGAAAAGGTTTGATGAAGAAGCATGAAGAGATGCAATTATTTTTGAATTCTGATCAGTGGTAACCGGTTAACACTCTGTCAGTAACTGGTTACTTCATACAACGTTTAAATAATATTTGAAAAAAATGCCCAGAGTAACCGGTTAACATACTGTCAATAACCGGTTACTTGAAGTCAGTTTTGAGAAAAAAGTTTAGAAATAGAACTGCAACAATCTTTTGATGCTTAAAATATTTTCCAATGATCATGACATAAATAAAGACTAGTTTGAACACTTGTATGCACATTGCTAATGAGTAATTGATTATACCTTTGATCAATCCTTGAGAGTTCTTCAATACTTGAACCAATGCACAATTTTGTTCAATTCTACAATGTAGCCTCAAAGTCCTTGATCCAATTCCATTTTAAGCAAGCATAGAAAATGACATAACCAATGTTGTCTTCATCAAAATTCTTGAGAAGCCATGTCTTCACAGCGAAGTCAGCCTTCGACCGGTCTTCCTTTTCGAGTTCGCCTTCGGCCGTCCTCGTATTATTTTGTTGGGTAGAGCGCCTTCGGTCGGTCTTCCTTTTCAAGTTCGCCTTCGGCCGTCCTCGTATTCTTTTGTTGGGTAGAGCGCCTTCGGTCGGTCTTCCTTTTCGAGTTCGCCTTCGGCTGTCCTCGTATTCTTTTGTTGGGTAGAGCGCCTTCGACCCGTCTTCCTTTTCGAGTTCGCCTTCGGCCGTCCTCGTATTCTTTTGTTGGGTAGAGCGCCTTCGGCCCGTCTTCCTTTTTGAGTTCGCCTTCGGCCATCCTCGTATTCCTTGGTTGGGTAGAGCGCCTTCGGCCGGTCTTCCTTTTCGAGTTCGCCTTCGGCCGTCCTCGTATTCTTTTGTTGGGTAGAGCGCCTTCGGCCGGTCTTCCTTTTCGAGTTCGCCTTCGGCCGTCCTCGTATTCTTTTGTTGGGTAGAGCGCCTTCAACCGGTCTTTCTTTTTGAGTTCGCCTTCGGCCGTCCTCGTGTTCCTTTGTTGGGTAGAGCGCCTTCGGCCGGTCTTGCCTTTTCAGCGTAGTCCACCTTCGGCTGGAAAACACTCTATTTCATTTTCCCCACAGGTTGCAAATTTCTGGGTTCTTTTGGTATTCAATCTCTGTGTATCCTCGAATGTCTGAAAGTCGTTGCTATCATACCTTCAGGACTAAGTTGATTGAATAGGGGCAGCTGTAGCACCCCAAAATTTTCCCTCGTGTTCTTGTTCTAACTGGCTTATGTTTCATCTCATTTTTGCATTGTCATTTTTGCATTTGCATGGTTCTTTTGGGCATGGGATCAAGGTATTTTCTCGTATTTTAGCAGCTCATCCAGTTCAAAAGAGATTCCAGCAGTGTTTAGGGCCAAGCAGATAGCTTTCAAAGTCTTTTTGAGCATTTATTTTGCTCATTTGATGATTTGACAATCAGAAGCTCTGGCAGTCATTTTTTGATCAGTAATTCAGCACCAGACGATTATTTTCAGCAGTATTTCGAGCATGAAACCGAGTTCACAGCATATTTCAGGCATGATCCAGTGGTAATATCCAATGACAGGTTTCAGAGGCTTAGAATGGCTCAGAACGGGTGAAAACAGGAAGTTCTGCAACATTCCCTCCTTTTGGCGCCAAAATTTTGAATTTTTGAACTGAGTAATCGATTACTCAAAGTGAGTAACCAATTACTCTGGGCGAAATTGCAAAAATATGGCAATTTTCAGCACTGCAGAATTTTTGAGCATTTGTGGTCATGTGCTTGGCTTGTGCATGTGTGGGAAGGATCTAGAACTGATCTATTTACATCATTTTCCATCCAAAGTTCAAATTCTTTCCACTCTAATTCCATAATTCCTTTCCGAACTCATTTTCCACCCCAAATTCCACCCACTAAACCTCACTCCAAACCCAAACTTAACTCCTAACCTATGGGTTATTTAATCAATTCATTCCAAACCTCTCAAAAACCTTGATCATTTTTTCACTCTCAATTTTCAGAATTCTCTCAATTCTCTCTCACTTTTTCACTCTCAACCTCCATTTTCAACCACACTCAAAGCTCTTCCATAGAGATTAACAAGTTCTTCATTGGAACTTATTAATTCTTGAGCTAAAGCCTCTCATCATCACTCCATTGTTACTTTTCATTGTTGATTTTCGTTTGGATCTAGATCTGAAATTTCAGAAGTGCTTATTGAAAGTGATTTTGGTGTTTTGGTAGCTTATTGCTTGGATTTTCAGCTTTTGCTTGCAAGGAGCTCATAGATCTTGGAATTTCTTGCTTGGATTCATCAAATTCTGTTTGCAACACTTACCAAAGCTATTCTCTGCTTTGTAGGTTGGTTTTTCTTAGATCTATACTTGACTTAGCTTAATTTTAGCTTATGCAATGTAGATCCTTGGTTTTGCATGTGATTTGATCCATTTGCTTGAATTTGATTGTTCATGTTGATGATTATTGGATCTAAGTGATGTTTGAATACTGTGTTTGAACTTAATTTTCGTGCATTATTGATTACATGATCATTTGGATGTGTGGATAAGTGATTTGCTGCTGAAAAGTGCTTTTCAAAGTTGAATTTCTGCCTCTGTTTCAGTGGTAATCGATTACTCAAACAGGGTAATCGATTACTCTGCCTTATTTCCACATTTTTAGCCAAATTTCAACTGAGTAATCGATTACTCAAATAGGGTAATCGATTACTCTGCCTTGTTTCAACGTTTTTAGCCAAATTTCAACAGAGTAATTGATTACCCTATGTGAGTAATCGATTACCACTGAAGCAGAGTGTGTTTTCCTTGCATTTTCTTGCTTGTTTGAGGTCTCTTGCATGTCTAAACTTCATGGATTGATATGTTGATGATTTGTGGATTATTCTTGAGCTGTTTCACCTCACACCTTTGCATGAACACGATTCTCCGACACGCAATCTTTGATTTCCATTGATGAATATTCATGGTTGTGTTGTTGTTTTCTTGATGTGATGAACACCTTGCACACACTCCTTGAGCATGTTAGTTGCGGATTATTGCTGGTGTTGCTGGAGTTGTTGTGTTGTGCATGCTTGCTTGCATTTAATTTCATGAGATGCATCCTTTGTTTGGCTTGTTCATGTGCTTAATGTTGTGCATCACCTCATGATGTTTTCAAGATTTGTTTACCATGGTGCGTGGTATGATTGTAATCATGTTTGATTGAAAGAATGCGTAATGCTTGATGCATGTTCGTTATTCCATGTTTGAATCATTTTTGGATGCATGATGTCCTGTTTTTCACTGCTGTCTTGGTGCATATGTGTTGTTATATGTGCTGCTGCTTACCTTTTTACACCTCCTTTTGTGCTGAACTTGAGCTGTTGAATGGTGTTTGGTGTATTCGCTGGGATTTACCGTTGTGCAGGTGCTGGAGCGCTGTTGTAGCCGCTGTTTTTTATTTATCGCTTTGTTCTTTTTGCCTTGCTTTTGCTTGCTCCCTTAAGGCTCCTAGTCCGACTTAACTTCTGATTAAGCTCGGAGTAGGATAGACATTAGGCTCTCAATCCAAGCATGCTAACTTAGGTAGATGTTCCCCCTTTGAACTCAACCATAGAGCCACTTTTGCATGACAACATTAGGATAGATTTCCCCGTAGTGTTTTTTTTACTTGAGTCTTCTCTTCTCATCTCTTAACAACTTTAAAGCACTTAATAAAGATAACGTGTATTGCGCACAGGCCTTAAGTGTGGGAAATGAGGAATGAGGGGTTTCCTCTCATTTTTCTAGAGTGTTTAGCGGACGTCCTGTCTTGGGACTATTTGCTCTGCATTCGTTCCTATGCCATAGACTTTGGTGCAATGCAAGTTATGAACTAACTTAATCCACTTATGTCTAAAAAACACAAACAAATTCAAACATTTTTATCCTTAGGGATCGTTAAGTTTCAAATCTTTTTTTCCAGAAAAGAGCACGTTATTTTCCGTTTAGTCGCAAACAGGCATCGACCCTAACTGTCGGACGCGAACTTAACGTCGCTCATAAAAAACACCGACCTCGTTAGGTTAAACTACGACTGCTCTGATTTCCTCTCTCTGGTTAGATTGAGGATACGTAGGCACAAGACGGCGATGTCTTGGCGAGCACCCTTCCACCTTTTCGACCCATAGGTCGAACTAAGACTACTCTGACTTCCTCCTTCTGGTTAGATTGAGGATACGTAGGCACAAGACGACGATGTCTTGGAGAGCACCCTTCCACCTTTTCGACCTGTAGGTCGAACTGTGACTGCTCTGATTTCCTCTCTCTTGTCCGATTGAGGATACGTAGGTACAAGACGGCGATGTCTTGGCGAGCAACCTCCCCCCGTAGTTTTTTGAACTACGTTGACTCTGACTTTCCCATTGCACGAGGGAATACGTAGGCCTAGGACGACGATTTCCTATCGAGTCACTTTTTCTTTTCTTTTCCCCGTTCCGCTTCCGTTTAGTCGTAGACTTTAGATAACTCACCCTTTGATTAGACAACAAGCGTGGATCCCATCAAGTACGATGGACGCGTGGGGGTGCTAACATCTTCCCCTCGCGTGACCGACTCCCGAACCCGGACTATGGTTGCGACGACCATGTCTTTCCCTCTTCAGGTTTTCTTTGATCGTTTCCTTTCCAAGCGTTGAGATAAATAATGTTCGGTGGCGACTCTTCTGTTCTTGTTTTCTCGCCGGTTGTTTTTTTCGCATTGGTTACGACACTGTGCCACCGTGGCAAGAAACATTCGAACGAACCAGTGCTTCACAAAAGGAGAGAACACATCATTGAAGTCGACATCTTCTTTCTAAGTGAACCCCATAGCGACTAATCTTTCCTTGTATCTCTTCGATGCCACTCCTTCAATTCCTTCCTTAACTTTGAAAATCCATTTACAACTGACTAACCTGGCTCCAGCAGGTTTCTTAATCAGTTCCCCTGTGTTGTTATCATGAAGAGATTTCATCTCATCATTTATAATCTTCAGTTATTCAGTCTTCTTTCGACTCCTCATAACTTCCTTATAGTTCCTAGGTTCTTCGTCGAGAACCTCACTTGCAGAGATTAAGGCATAAGTTATAAGGTCTGGATACCTAAGTCTTTGAGGTGGCTTGATGAATCTTCTCGACCTGTCTCTTGCTAGCAGGTAGTCATTATCAGTCTCCTCATCTTCGACAGAAGCTTCTGCTTCTTCTTCGACTTCATTTGGGATACGCAATTCATCATCAACATGCTCCACCTCAACAGGAATCTCTCCCTGTTCCAGCTCTTTGTCAGCATCATCAGTTTTCTTGAAAGCCATCTCAGCTTCATTGAAAACTACATCTCAACTGGTGATACACCTCCTGTGACCTGGCTCTAGGAACCATAGTCTATAAGCTTTGACTCCTTCAGGGTATCCCATGAACATGCATTTCAGAGCTCTAGGTTCGACCTTGTCTTGCCTAATGTGAGCATAGGCTACACAACCAAATACTCTCAGTCTGTCGAGACTGGGTGGATGTCCCGACTAAACTTATTCAGGTGTCTTCATATCTAACGCAGTTGAAGGACATCTGTTTATCAAATATGTTGTTGTCGAAACAGCCTCAGCCTAAAACACCTTCTTTAATCCAACACTAGTCAACATGCATCTAACTCTTTCCAAAATAGTTCGATTAAACCTTTCTGCCAAACCATTTTTTTTTGTGGAGTACCTGCACTAGTTTTGTGCCTTGCAATACCTGAGGCAGCACAAAATCTGTCGAATGCCTCATTTCAAAATTCAAGGCCATTATCGGTTCTCAACCTCTTGACCTTTCTGCCAGTCTGATTTTCGACCATAGTCTTCCATCCTTTGAAATTCTCAAAAGTTTCATCCTTAGTCTTCTGGATGAATACCCATAACTTTCTGGAATAATCATCGACTATGGATAGAAAATATCTTGCTCCTGAATGTGATGGACACCTTGCAGACCCCCAAAGATCAGCATGGATGTAATCAAGGGATCCATGAGTTCTTTGTTTTCCTTTGTTGAACTTCACTCTGCAAGAATTCCAAATACACAGGGTTCACAAAATTTTAGCTTTTCGACTTTGTCTCCTCCAAGCAGATTTTGTTTCCCTAATTCGACCAGACCAATTTCACTGACATGGCCCAATCTCATGTGCCAAATTTCTGTCTTCAACAAAGGTTTCGTGGATGCAACATTTGTCGAACTATTTAGAACTTCATCCTCAAGGGTATACAAGCCTTGTTTCTTCACGCCTCTCAAGACTTCCTTCGACCCCTTCATGACTCTTAGGATACTTTTCTCTCCCTGGAAAACATATCCCTTCTTGTCAAATACACCAAGAGAAATCAAATTTATCTTCAAATCAGGTACATACCTGACTTCAGTCAATAACCTTATTGACTCATCATGGAGCTTAAATCTCACTGATCCAATTCCTGCAATTTTTAAAGCTTTATTGTTTCCCAGCAGCAATGATCCACCATCTAGATCACATAGCTCCTCGAACAAGACTTTGTTTGGAGTCATGTGCCAAGTGCAGCCTGAATCCATAATCCACTCCTTTCTTGAGTCGCTACTTGAAACCACAAGGACATCAAATGAGTCGAAGTCATCTTGAACAATGGCTGTGTTGCCATTATCCTTACCGCCATGATCTTTCAGGCGTTCAGGGCACACCTTTCTTGTGTGACCCTCCTTCTTACAATGGTAACATCGAATACCAGATGCTTCGCCACTATAAGACTTTTGCTGACTTTTACCTTTCTTCTTGTCGAACTCATCATCCCTTCGCAAGAATTTTCCCTTAACGACCAAACCTTCACCAACCATCGAAGGTTTATGCTTCTTTCGTTCATTCAAGTCCTTAGAGTATAAGGCTAATTGAACTTCTTCAAAGCTCAGGAGCTCCCTTCCATACAAGAGAGTTTCTTTGAAGTGAGCATGTGTTCTGGGCAAAGCGCACAACAATAATAATGCTTGATCTTCATCATCGATCTTCACATCAATATTTTCAAGATCAAGAATCAGCTTGTTGAACATATCCAACTGCTCAGCCAACACTTTATCTTCGCTCATCTTAAATGAATACAAAGCTTGCTTCAGGTAAAGTCGATTTACCAGAGATTTGGTCATGTACAAACTTTCAAGTTTCAACCATAACCCCGATGCCGTAGTCTCCTTTGATACCTGTCGAAGAACCTTATCACCAAGGCTCAACAATATTGCATTGTGGGCTTGTAGCGCGATTTTTGTGGTTTCGAATCACTATCGCTTTGGGTACTACAGTTCGATTCCTTTTTTATCCTATGAAGCCGATTAAGGAAGGGAAATAAATGTCTCCAATTAACCCTGCTTGCATACTGAGTTTAAACAGATGACTGTTGGTTTAGAGCTGCTATCAAATAGGGGGGCCTGTCTTAGGTTTATTTTGTTTAAGAATAGAGTGTCTTGACGGTTCATGAGGCTTTTGGTAAGGTACTAGATCTGATGTTTTTTTTATTGATGTATGAAGGTACTGGACTTAAGGTTTTTGATTGGTATGCTCGCTAAGATTTCACAATCTTATGCTTACGTATTCCCGTTTAACAAAATAGGGAAATCAGAGCGATCGTAGTTCCTCCTATTCTAAGGGAGGAAAAAGATGTTTTGGTGTCTTGTTCAAAGTCCAAGATTGAAGCTAAAAGTGATTTGTATCTTATTCAAAGCCCAAGATATGAAGCTAAAGGGTTTTGGCTGAGAGAGAATTTGTCATCTCTAAAAAGAAACTGTTGATGTTCGTATACCTTGATCGCAAGTTTGATGCTAAAAGGTTGATTGACTCAACCAGGGATTTCTTTATACAAAGCCTAAAAGGAGGCCAAAAGTTTGACTTCTCCGGGGAAAATGTTCTTTCTGCCTTGTACAAAGCCCAAGATTGAGGCTAAAAGGGATTTTGATCCTGTTGGGGAGAATTTGTATATATCTTGTACAAAGTTCAAGATGGAGGCTGAAATGAGTTTGACTCAATAAGAGAGTGTTGTTATATGTTTTATACAAAGCCCAAGACGGAGGCTAAAGGGGTTTGACTCAACAAGAGAGTATTTTTATCTATCTTGTACGAAGCCCAAGACGGAGGCAAAAAAAAAGGTTGACTCAACAAGAGAGACTGAAAAGGTGATTGACTCAACAAGAGAGTCTTTTATACTCAACAAGAGAGTGATTTGCCGTCTCGTACAAAGCCCGAGATTGAGGCTAAAAGGAGATTGACTCAACAAGAGAGCCTTAAAAGTGAGTGACTCAACAAGAGAGTCTGAAAATGTTAGCTCCATTGGAGAGAATCATTGTACAAAGCCCAAGAGGAGGCTGAATATGTTGAGGAAAGATCATTATACAAAGCCTAAGAGGAGGTTATCTTCTGCTGGGGATTTATTGAGATCCCTAGGTAGGTCCAAGTGGGGAGTCAACTCTTGCTGAGGATTACAAAAGAGTTGGGGTATCAGATGCGTTGAGGTTCTGATTTGGGACAAGCTGACCCTGGTTGCGGAATTTTGGGATAAGGATTAGGTGTAAACTCTACCGAAGATTTTTCCAAAATGACTAGGGTTTCTACAGTGCTTGAGAATGTCTTTGAGACTTAAGAGGGGGGTATAGACTGTCCAAGTCTACTGGTGTGGAAGAGTTTTATCTTTTGTACAATGCCCAAGAGGAGGCACGGGCATTAAGGGATGAGAATCAACCCTAAAATGGCTGGAGTTTTTGACACTGGAAAGACTTCTCTAGCAAAGGCTGACTAAGTTCTGTCTTATACCTTTAAGAGGTCGTCAGGGTCTTTGTATTAAGCCCAAGAGAAGGCATGAGAACTTCTAAGAAGCCGGATGGTCCTTGTACAACGCCCAAGAGGAGGCGGGGATGCTTTTAGGAAGCCTGTGGGTCCCCAAATCAAAAGAAATTCAAGAAATGCAATTCACAGAGAAGAGATTATTCCAGGAAAGTTTGAGGGTTTGGAAGAAACTCAAGAGATGTCATTCACGGAGAAAAGATCATCTCTGGGGAGTAGAGTTTCTTTGACAATTTCTAAGGGTGACAGTCTGAGAAAAGGTTCACCAAGAATACTGCCTTTCTCTTTGTTCCATATTGTTTAACCCCAAGAGAAGGGAAGACTGTATCTGGAATCCTACAGGGGATCTAGTTTTGTTTGTATTTAAGAGCGACCAACAGGGCTTTACCTAGTTCTAGACGTAGTTGCCGGGGAAAACTCTAAATAACTATACTAGTATATATACAGTTGATATATGACCGGTATTTAAAGAGGGTATGAAAGAAAACTTACAGTGAAGCAGCCCCACAATACAGTTATATATATATATATGAAAGCAGATAAAAGAAAGCGGATAAATACTTACCCGATGTAGAGCTTCCATGCTGTTTTGTTAGTTGTTCAACAAAGAAATTAAAGAAAGTTTTGATAGCAACTATACATTTGGATTCAAAATCAAAGGAGAAAGTATTTTGAACAAAGATTGGGGCTTACAGCTCAGGGAGAGGCCCAAATTTTAACAGTGATTGCACTGTTGTTTTGAATTGGTACAAGGACTTATACAAGTGACTGAGACCCAAAGAAAGGTTTTCTGTACAAAGGGATGGGTCTTACACTCTCTTAAAAGGCCCAAAAGTGTTTTAAAGAAAAAAAAGTGGGACTTACAACACGAGGGTAGGCCCAGTTGTTTGTTTGAAAACGGCGATCGCGCTGAGGTTTTTGAAAATAGTTTGAAAACGACGATCGCATCGAAATTTCTGACTATATCGGGACTTATACAATACACTGAGGCCCAAAAATGATTCTTATTTACAAAGAGGTGGGACTTACACTCTATCAAGAGGCCCAAATGTTTTGAAATATTTGAGTATGATTAAAAATCAAAGAAACCCTAATTTTCACTTTTTAAAAGTAATTTTTCAAAGAAAATTAATAAAAAATGATGAAAATTCCAAATAAGTTTAAATAAACCACTTGTGATTTTTGGTTAAGGTTTCAAAAATGAGGTTTTAATTACAAGATGATTTAAAACTCATTTGGTTTTGATTTGCAAGATGAATATTCATTTTTAAACAATGTTTAAAAACAATTAAAATGAATTTATTTACGAAAATATCAACTATATTACATAAATAATATAAATTTGATTTTTTTGTAGAATAAAATATTTTACTATTTTTGTGATTTTTCAGAAAGAGAATCAACCAAAAATGATTAAAATTGAGTGAGAAATTAATTTTTCAAATCATTAATGAAAATAACTTGAAAAATGTTTAAAATAGGAAAAAGTGGTAAAAAAAAGAGGTCTGGGGCGAGGGGGTTTCGAACCCCAGACCTTTCACTCGCTAGTACACACAAACTAGTTGATCAACCACTGGGGCGCAATGCCAATTCATAATATACATGGCAAATGAAAAACATAAGGCAAACTTGGTTGGTTTCTGAAGCATGGCGCCATGGCCATCTTCAACCTCAAGCTCAGATGCGTGAAGTCCTCTAACTCACTCATTTCTCAACCATTTAACATGATCCAAGCAACAATTTCATGCGTTTTTTAACAAGGAACATGATGGCAATATTTGATTTCATTTATTTTTAGTGTGCAGCAAGTTATATCAACATGAGTGTATGAACCCTAATTTTGCAAAAGCAATCGTGCAGACATGTTGGTGAGTGCTATGATCAAATTTTTTGAGGGGAAATACTCAACTTATGATGACAAGCAATTGGCAAAAGTATCATGCAAGGAAATATGCATGGATCATGAAGATGTAGTTTTAGGCTTACCTTGATGCAAGCTGAAATGGGATCTCTGCACAAACTGTGTTCCAGAAGTGATTTAATGATCTCTACAGCTCCAATGGATGTTATGGAGTAGATTTCGACCCTTGGACCCCTTGGAAATTTCCTTGATCAAGTTATGGTATCCAAGTTGCAGAATGGATGCATAATGGGCTAGTCGAAGAGTGATTTTGGGTTAGAGGTGTTACAGAGATGGTTTAAGTGTTTGAACATCTCATATACATCATATGTGATGTGTTTGAGAAGTTGGTTTGAGTTGCTTGAGGCTGCAACTCAAAACCCGATAGAGTTTGCTCAAAATGTGGAGTTTTTGGCACTTAAGGAGAGAATGAGAGAAAGCAATGTTATCAGCTGCTTTGGGGTGATTTGAATGATCAGTTCGGACCTCTATTTATAGTGGATCAACTCTTGTCTTGGGGGAATAGTGAATGGCTGCTGGATCAGATCACATTCAATGGCTTTGGCTTGGTGGCATTTCTTCTCATGCAAGGCAACCTAGCCTCTCCCAAGAGCAGGGCTATGTCTTGACCAAATCCACATTCCTCAGATGTTTTAATTGTTTTTTAAGTGAGCATCTTGAATGAGTAGAGTGGCTTTGTTGAAAGTGCCCTATTTCACATAAATGCCTTTGAATTCAAGGCATAATGTGCCAAAATGCATTAATCTCAAGTTGGAAGATCCCTTGGCTTTTTGACTTAGCTTTACAGGTTGGATCAGTTGGATTAGGATCAGATTAGATGACTGTGGCATAGGGATCCTTGGTTTTGGTTCAGAAATCGTGTGTGGCAAGAAATCACACAAACTGATTTTTCCAAAACAGCTGCAGCAACATGACTTTGGGCATGGATTTCTCTTGGCTCAAGTTGAATCAATTCATGCTAATAAGTTCTTTGAATTCTTAGCAACATTTGCAACAACATTGATGTTTACCTTTGGAATTGATTCCACTTCCAACTATGTGAAAAAACCTCACAAGTTTTGGTGTTTTCAACAAAATCTTTCTTGGATAGAATTTTGTCTAAGTGTTGAAAAATGATGCATTTTCATGTTTTTAGTTATTTTGATCCAATCATAATTTAAAAACCATGAGGAATTGGAATGAGGTGTAGTTGACACTTTTGAAGTATGCCATGAGGTCTACAAATCCATCTTTGGATCATCCAAAATGGTTGCTTGGATCTCAAGTTATGGTCCTTGGAAGTTGGTACCCTAACCACTTTATTTCATAACTTAGAAAAATTCTAAGTTTTTATGGTTACCCCTTTTACAAGTTATCCCACTTTCTTTGATTTTTCTTGATGAATGATGATTCCAATCACACATTAACATCATTTTAGCGTCAAGGAACCATAATTGTGAAAAATCTCAAAAAGTCAAACTTTGACTTTTGTGCACAGTTGACTTTTTATCAGATGAATTCCAAACTGTGCGATCTTCTTTGAAATCAAGTCCTTGACCTAAATCAAACTTGATGGATATGTTCCATAGGAGTTATAGGGTGTATTGAATCATGTCCCAAGGTTTGGGAGCATGTTTGGGTCAAAAGTCAAAGGTACAGTGACTTTTTCCTCGAAACCCTAATTGTGGTCCTGATGAAATTGAAACTTGTGGATCAAGATTTTTGGATCAATCCATTGTTGCAAATGGATCAATGTAGTGTATTGGAGACCCTCAAATCATTTCTTGAGGTCTTGGCTCATGTTTTGTCCCAAAAGTCAACTTAGGGGTGAATTAGGTCAAGAAACCCTAATTCCTGATTTTTGATAAATGCTTCCCCTGAGGCTAAATTGACTTGATGATTGGGTCCATGAGGTCCCTTGGAGTATCTTAAGTTGTGCTTTGAAGCAATGGCTCATGCCCAGAGGAAAATTTCCATCTGGAGGCCCTGGTCGACCAAAACCCTACTTTGGTGACACTGACGATCTTGAGGCTTAATCCACTTGGAAGGTTGTAACTTGGTGCTTGATTCTTGATGTGGGATTCCTCTTGATCCTTTATAGGTGTTTTAGAGGTTAGAAAAGTTGAAAATCATGTCATTTCTTGATTGATCCTTTATCTTAGAGCTCTGAGAGGGCTTGAAACCCTAATTCTTAGCTGTAGTGAATACTCACCCATCTTTGAGGAGATTGATGAGGCATGAAGGTAAATCCATATTGTGATGATGATTTACACAATGATGGGAAATCCTAGTGGTCAAAATTTGGGGTATGACAGATGCCCCTATTTATTCTTCTTGGACCCGAAGGTGTGAATGGCGAAGGTATTCGGGCATTCGGGGTGCAAGAGGATTAAATATCAGAATACCCGAAATTTTGACGGTGGTTATGAATGGAAGTGGGCCCATCCATCTTCTTTTGCTAAGCAATGATGCTTAGAAAAGGTAAACTTCCCCTCGATCCTGGTCTTCAGCCAAGGAACTGGTCTCAATTTTCTTTTTTTTGAAATAAACTTCCCCTCGATCCTGGTTTCCTACCAAGGAACTGGTCTCGGTTTCTGATATAAACTTCCCCTCGATCCTGGTTTCCTACCAAGGAACTGGTCTCAGTTTCTGACATAAACTTCCCTTCGATCCTGGTTTCCTACCAAGGAACTGGTCTCAGTTTCTGATACAAACTTCCCCTCGATCCTGGTTTCCTACCAAGGAGCTGGTCTTAGTTTCTTTTGTCAATAAACTTTCTTGACAAGGGACGCTATTTGTAGCGGTTTTCCTCAAACTTCTCGCCGGATTTTCCTGGGGAGATGCCATTTGATGGAAAGAGTTTTGATGTTAGACTAGCTGGGGAACCCATTCGTCTGAGCTACAGAGGTGTACAAACTTCTCCGTTGGAGACGTCATTTATTGACTCTACTGGGGAAAACGAGTCTCTTGAGAGACTGCTTTCGCTTGGGGATATTACATCATACTTTTCCTCGAGATCTTCTCGGAGGAAATGCCATGTGACGTAATCCAATTTAGGAGGTGTGATGACATTTTCGTCAGCGAACTTTCCGAAGAAGAACTGCTGTATTGCCGAATCTCTGATTAAGAGGCTTTCTCTGGGGATTTTCCTTAATCCGGGAAAGCGAAGATATCCTCTTCAATGGTGAAGAGTGACATTTGTTGAAGTTTTTTTTTTGTTTTTTCAGAGGTTCAAGTTATCAAAGTGGTCAAGGGACCGTCTCTAATCCAGAGATAAATTGGAGAGAGATTATTTAGATTATTCACTTCCTGATGAGGAAAAAACTAACAACTCGATGTAGAGGACTTTTATCACTTGGGGACAAGACCAACCAGAGTGATAGTGGTGCAATATGAATATGAATGTAAATCAATAATGCATGATGTATGTATGCTTATGCTGACAAAACTGACGCGACATACAAACTAGTGGATGAACACGACTGGATACTCGGCCACTGCTGGGGACGAAGAAGTACCACTGGTTCAAGATAGCAATTATGCCTTGCATAGGAGAGATAGTCCCTGTGGGGAACAACCGTTGGTCGGGCTTAGGAGATAAGAACTCTGCCGGGGGGTGTCAGATGAAACACGGTCTCTGACACAGTTGATCCTTCGTTCAGGCGTATCGGTTTAGAAGAAGCACTTTGATTCTGCACTTTGAAGCTCGACTGCTTCTAGAGAAGCGATCGATGTTCTTTCAATGTTCAACAGTCAAAAGAAATTGCCATCTTTATCTAAAAGCAGAAAAAGTTTGACAAGTAAATTCATTTTTTTGTTTTATTTCAAGAATCGTTAATCATTTTAAAACGTCATTCTGTAAAGCTAAAACAAATAAGAATTGCAAACAAAAGTACTAAGGCTCAAATTTTATTGATAGGATAGAAATCAGCCAAGCGCGTGATTCCATAGAGCATTTACAAAGTTATAAAATGGTAATTTAAGGGAAAAAGGCTACATTAAAACATAATGACCACTATCCTTCTACCAACTTTGAATTCTGGACATCCTGAGCTTCTGTCGAAGATGACCTTGACTGGAGTTTTCTGATGGATGGCATCACTGCTGCTGGGAATTTGCCCCTGATCAGACGTAGTTACTTGCCATTAATCCCTAATTTTTGCCTGGATTGTACTTTGAGATTTCCAATCCAACGGGATGATTTTTTTTGCTTATGTCTCTAATTTTTTGCTGGACCGCCCTTTCGGGTTTTCAATCCACCGAGACGTTTTTTTTTATTTAGGCGAAGTATTTCTTGACTACGTCAATATATGTGGGGTAGGCAAATTCCCCTCCATCCATGGTTGCAAGTCTTAAGGCGCCGCCTGAGAAGGCTTTCTTGACCACATAGGGGCCGTCATAATTTGGAATCCATTTGCCCCGGGAATCAGTGAGAAATGATTGTATCTTCTTGAGCACAAGGTCTCTTTTTCTGAAGACGCGAGGTCGGACCTTTTTTTCAAACGCTTTCTTCATTCTCTGTTGATACAACTAACCATGGCATAAAGCCGTTATTCGCTTTTCTTCGATCAGATTTAGTTCGTCGTGTCGACTTTGACACCATTTAGCTTCTGTTAGCTTAGTTTCCATCAATACCCTGATCGATGGGATCTCCACTTCTATGGGAAGCACTGCCTCCATGCCATATACTAGAGACAAAGGGGTTGCCCCTGTTGAAGTGCGGACAGATGTGCGATACTCGTGAAGCGCAAAGGGTAGCATCTCGTGCCAGTCTTTGTAGGTTACAACCATCTTCTGAACAATCTTCTTGATGTTCTTATTAGCCGCTTCTACCGCTCCGTTCATCTTAGGTCGGTAGGGAGATGAGTTATGGTGTTCGATCTTGAACTCAACACACAACTCTTTCATCATCTTGTTGTTCAAGTTGGATCTATTATCGGTAATGATCTGGTTTGGAACACCATAACGGCAGATGAGATTATTTTTTATAAATCAGACCACCATTTGTCGGGTTACATTGGCGTATGACGCTGCTTCAGCCCACTTGGTGAAGTAATCAATGGCTACTAGGATGAACCGATGTCCGTTTGAAGCCTTGGATTCGATCATGCCAATCATGTCGATTCCCCATATGGAAAAAGGCCATGGGGAAGAAAGAACTTTGAGATGTGTTGGTGGTACATGGATTTTGTCTGAGTATATCTGACACTTGTGACACTTCCTCATGTACTTGTAGCAGTCGGATTCCATGACCAACCAATAGTACTCGACTCTCAGAATTTTTCTCGCCATTGTGTGTCTGTTGGCATGAGTGCCAAAGGATCCTTCATGAATTTCTTTTATCAGCGTGTTTGCTTCTGGTCTGTCTACACATCGGAGCAAGACCATGTCAAAGTTTCTCTTATAAAGTGTATCACCGCTCAGGAAGAAGTTTCCAGCCAGTCTTCTGAGGGTCTTTCTATCTTTCCTGGATGCCCCAAGTGGGTACTCTTGTTTCTGAAGGAAGCATTTGATATCGTGATACCAAGGTTTGTCGTATATGACTGCTTCAATAGTGAAGATGTAAGCGGGCCTTTCAAGGCGTATTATGTCGATCTTAGGTATGTCGTTCCATTGACCTACACTAATCATGGAAGAGAGAGTGGCTAATGCATCATCCATGTGATTCTCTTCACGAGGGATATGGTGAAACTCGATTCTGTTGAAGAATGGTAATAACCTTCTCGCATAGTCTTTGTAAGGAATCAATCCTGATTGGTATGTGTTCCAATCTCCTTTGATCTGATTGACAACCAGGGCTGAGTCGCCATCCTTAAATCAATCGCTTCTTCGAGACCCATGATACAAGATTCGTATTCGGCCTCATTGTTTGTACACTTGAATGTCAATCGGGCGGTGAAAGGAATGTGGGTACCCTGAGGTGTTATGATGATTACCCCAATTCCATTTCCATAATGATTGACAGCTCCGTCAAAGATTAGTCCCCATTGGGAACCTGGTTCTGGACCTTCACTGGGTAGTGGTTCATGCAATCTTTCATTTTCAAGAACATGACATCTTCGTCTGGGAAGTCAAATCCAACTGATTCTTGATCGTCAATTGGTTGATGAGCCAAATGATCAGCTAAAATACTTCCCTTGATGGCTTTCTGAGCATGGTACTCGATGTCATATTCCGATAACAACATCCGCCAACGGACAATCCTTCCCGTGAGAGCAGGCTTTTCAAAGACGTACTTGATCGGATCCATTTCAGAGATTAACCAAGTAGTGTGACGAATCATATGCCGGCGATGACGTTTGGCTGCCAAGCCAGAGCACAACAAGTTTTCTCAAGCATAGTGTACCGAGTCTTGCAGTCGGTGAATTTCTTGCTCAGATAGTAGATGGCAGACTCTTTCCTTTTTGTTTCGTCTTATTGGCCAAGTACATACCCCATTGAGTCTTCCAAGACTGTTAGGTAGAGGATCAGTGGTCTTCCTTCCACTAGAGGTGACAGAATCGGTGGGTTCAACAGGTATTCCTTGATACTGTCACATGCGGTTTGGAAATCTTCTGTCCAAACGCATTCCTAATTCTTTTTGAGTAATTTGAAGATCGGCGCGCATGTCGCGGTCATGAGGAATATAAATTTGGAAATGTAATTCAAACATCCCAGGAATCCCCTGACTTGTTTTTCAGTCTTTGGAGAAGGCATTTCTTGAATGGCCTTGACTTTATCAGGATCAACCTCAATTCCTTTCTGGCTGGCGATGAACCCTAGAAGTTTCCGTGAACGGACACCGAATATGCACTTATTGGGATTCAAGTGGAGCCTGTACTTTCTCAAACGCTCGAATAGCTTTGACAGGTGGGTCACATGCTCCTCTTCTGTTTTAGATTTGGCAATCATATCATCGGCATACACTTCAATTTCTTTGTGTATCATGTCATGAAATAGAGTAGTCATGGCCCTTTGATAGGTTACCTCGGCGTTCTTCAAACCGAACGACATTACTTTGTAGCAAAAGGTCCCCCATGGGGTGATGAACGCAGTTTTCTCCATATCTTTCGGCACTATTTTTATCTGATTATAGCCCGAGAATCCATCCATGAAGGTGAATACTTTGAACTTTGTTGTACTGTCTACCGGCATGTCAATGTGTGGTAAGGGAAAGTCATCCTTTGGACTTGCTTTGTTCAGATCCCTGTAGTCTACACATATTCTAACCTTTCCGTCCTTTTTCAGAACTGGCACTATGTTGGCTAGCCATTGAGGATATTCTGACGTGGCGAGGAAACCTGCATCAATCTGTTTCTGTACTTCCTCTTTGATTTTAATGGCCATGTCTGGATGAGTCCGTCTTAGTCTTTGTTTTACCGGCGGATATTCTGATCTTAACGGTAGATGATGTTCCACGATGCTGGTATCCAACCCTGGCATATCCTGATAGGACCAAGCGAATACATCGAGAAATTCTTTGAGAAGCTTTATCAAACTTTCTTTGACAGTTGGACTGAGCAGTGCCCCGATCCTGATATCTTTGCTCTCTTTTTTGGAACCTATGTTGACCGTCTCCAACACCTCTTTGTGGGATTCAATGGAACTTTCCTCTTGTCTGAGTAATCGGGAGATCTCTTCTGGAATTTCTTCGTCATTTTCTTCTTTAGCCTCAAATACCTGGAATTCAAAGTTGGGAGAAGGCATTGGATCTTATGTTTTAATGGGGTTTAAAACAAGCAATCTGCATGACGTGATAATTTGTTTTTAGAAGAGATAGAGAGAAAGCAGGAGTGTGTGCAGTGTATTTTCTGAAAACTGGTTGTTTTTATTATTTGAGTTGTTTTTTAGGACTACCATTTTCTGAAAAAGCGAAAAGAGAAAATAACAATAAATGCGGAAATTACAGAATGACGTTATTTTATTTATGATTTGGTCGATTCTTGAAACTACAGCCCTATAAAACAAAACTCAGTCGCTTTGGGCGAAGCAAAGAGGGATATTTACACAAAGTGAGCCCTATCAAAACACCCATTTCACCTGGGCAGGGTGAAAGGTTAAGATAAAGACGATGATTACTTTGACTTATGAACAACTTTCGGGACATCGACAGTAACCCATTGGCAGCGAACTCCTCGGTGAATCACAAAGTCTTGTACTTTCCTTCTTGATTTGTCTTCAAAAATAACGCTGATTTCTAGAGAAGCAGGATCGTTGGAATCTGTCTCCCAGGCATAATTGTTGTAGGAGGATTCCTCTGTTGTATTTTGCGCAGTGTTTACACTCTCAGGCAGATCTCCCCATCCAGTTGGATGGATGTCTTCGAGCCTGATACGAGAGCTTTTAGGAGCGGTGTACTTGACCAAGAAGTCATACTTTCCACTTGGTTGTCCTAAGGTATCCCATACTTCTTTGGAACTGGAGGAGTCATCCCTCTCGATGGCGTTGACCTCAGAAAAGGCATAGTTAAGGAAATCTTGTCCTGTAATTGTCGCACATCGTTGTACTGGATATTTTCTGAACGCCCTGAGGAATGATCCCATGACATGGTGGGGACGCAGGTATTCTTCTCAATGATGCTCAGCTGATATGCATCGTTCGGCTGACTCTTTTGTCCTAAGTCTCCTGGGTACGGTTGCCAGATAGGCAGGCCATCCATTGGGCCATAATAGTCATGGTCAAAGTTGTCTTTCATCAGAGTGTCTTCCTCTAATGAGTTGGGTGGAGTACGACATCCTTCTGGATCACAATCTCTGTATATCATTTCGACATCTGACCTTGGTATATATCTCGGACCCTACGCGGGATAGCAAAATGGTGTAGGCACCTCTTTCTGAGACATATAATTGTCCTTGTTAAGATAAGACTTCCGCTCTTCATCTGTATCGGAGGAATCCCCCTCGTTGATGGTATGTACTTCTTGAGACACTAGGTGAAGGAAGCCTCCACTATGGAAGAATTTCTGAATGGGATGAAGACTCTCATCGTTAGTAGCAGTCTGGGCACAATTTGAAGAAAAACCAAGACCTTTCTTCGCTTTGTTATCAGTAGGAATGACAAGTTGTCCCCTTCAACGAGGAAATCAATGTTCCTCTTCCTGACTGGTTGTCGTTGCTCACCGAAAGTGCTTGGAACTGGGTTCCAACAACCTCTTCTGGTTTTACATAAGTGGACGATGATAAGTTACTCACGATCAAGGCTTGCTCTCTGCAGACTGTGACTAGTTGGTCATTCTTGATGAACTTCAGCTTCTGGTGAAGTGTCGAAGTGACTGCCCCAGCCTCGTGTATCCAAGGTCTTCCCAACAAACAGCTGTATGCTGCCCGGATGTCCATGACCTGGAAAGTGACTTGGAAAGTGTGAGGACCGATAGTTATGGGAAAGTCGACTTCGCCGATAACTATTTTTCGGGATCCGTCAAATGCTTTGACGATGACCTCACTGCCTCTCATCGGAGATCCTTTGAACGATAGTCGCATTAATGTGGACTTCAGCATTACGTTTAGAGCTGAGCCGGTGTTTACCAGTACGGTGGCTAAAGCATCGCCCTGGCAGTTGACTGTAATATTGAGCGCCATGTTATGACTTTTGCCTTCTTCTGGCAGTTCCTCATCACTAAACCCCAAGTTGCTGCAGGAAGTGATGTTGGAGATGATGCTGTCAAATTGTCTTATTCACACGTCTTGTTCCACAAAGGCCTGCTCTAAGACTTTCTGTAGAGCTTCTCTGTGAGCTTCAGAACTGAGTAATAGAGATAACACAGAGATTCTCGAAGGAGTTTGCAACAGTTGGTCCACAATTTTGTACTCGCTCTTTTGGATGAGTTTCAGTATCTCATCGTTGTTCTTTGAAAGGTCGGGATTACTGGATTGACCGACTGGTTGATTTGGAACTTCTGTTTGAGGTTCCTTTTCTCTGGTGGGTTCTCCAACTCCTCTGTTGAAGATCCGACCGCTCCGTGTCACTCGATTGATGTCTGCAATATTCACGACGGAGGGTAATGGAGTTTCCTTTCCATTCTCAATTGTTGTTGCACCGTATTTGTAAGGGATAGCCTTATCAGATTTGTACGGTATTGGTCTCGGCAGATAGATAACTACAGAAGCCTTTTGATTTTTCTGACCATCGTAGCCGGCCTCAATTGGTTTAATGTTAAGAATCTTTCCACTATTAAGAGGAATTCTTGATTCATGGAGTAGAGGGATTATGGTGCATACGCCTTTGGCCATTTCTCGTTTAGGGATTAAGACAACGTATTTTCCTTGATTAGGGAAATAGTCTGACATTACGTGGATCGACCCAGAGCTTGAACATGGTCGAATCTCTTTGTGGTCCAACTTCCCTTGAAGGGCTGCTCGCACGAGGTAGCATCCTTGGTTGTTCTCTGAGCAAACTCTACAGCGCTCATAGTTATGTGGTGGCACTCGGCCACGTCCTCTTTGTATGTAGTGCAACCTCACTAGATCTGTTTCCATTGATTGAACATCCTGGCTTTGATGCCTAGTAGGGTTCCCGTCAGCCATACTGACTTATTGTGTGTCTTCATCTAGATAGATCGGAAGCCACCAGTGGTTCAACAAGTGTTGGAGAGTCCTTTGAACAAGTACACATCCTTGGTCATTCTCACGACATACATTACAGTTCTGATAATTATGTGAAGTCAGAAAACTGAGTTGGACTTGCTTAGCGTGTAATTTCACCAAACTGGTATTCATCAAGCGAATATCAAAGATTTGAATCATATTGACTTGATAGTGACTTCTATCACGGTAGTCCTAAATCCATCCAAGATCCATCTGACGCTGGAGGGCCTCTTGTACAAAAGGGCATCCCTGATTGTTTACCGAGCAGATCAGACAGGAATCGTAATCGTGCCGTGGCAGATTATGATGTTGGCTTTGCCTTGAGTGTGTTGCCACCAAGTTGACATTCATTGCTAGAATGTTGTGGTTCTGAATGATGTTGGAACTTGTATAAGTCTTGTTGACCTCACGGATTCGGTGATCTTCGATCCATCCGAGATCCATCTATTCTTGTAGAGCTGATTGTACTGCGGAACATCCTTGATTGTCTTTAGAGAAGATATCACACTGGTGATAATTGTGAAATGGTACATGACCGTATCCGCTATGTCTGCAATGCATTTTGACCAGGTTGGTTCCCAATAGGAGTACATCATGAATTTGATAGCTATGGTTAGACTCTTCCCCTATCAGATTTACTCCAGCTTTCTCGTGTTGAGGCAACGGGTTCGTCTGAACATTTGGATTTGTATCCTTGAAGGATAAGACCCCGTTCCTGACAAGCTTCTGCACATCAGATTTTAAGCTGAGACAGTTTTCTATGTTATGCCCTGATCCTCCTTGATGGTAAGGACAAGTTTGATCTGCTTTGAACCAAAAAGGCAGATTTTCTGGCATTGCAAGAGGAGACCTGGTCTGGACGTGTCCTTTGACCAGTAGTAATGGAAACAGTTATGCGTACAACATTGGTATGGGGTCGAACCCTGGTGGTCGTGTTGTACGGTTATTGTTGTACTGAGGCCGAGCCTACTGAAGAGGATGTTGTGTCTTTTGCTGATATTATTGTTGATTCGGTTGGCTCTGAGCAACCTGAGGTTGATACGTTGGAATAGGCGCAGGGTTGATAGCAGAAGTTATCGCTGCTACTGGTTGGTACCGTCGCCTTTGCTTTCCGAGAAAGATATACCCAATATTCTGCTCTTTTTTCTTAGGGAGAGCACTACCGTATCATTTTGTATTACTTGATGATTTGACATCTTTGACCAGACGTCCCTCTCGGACTGCTTCCTCAAGACGACCTACCATGCCGGCCATTTCCGTAAAGTCACTGGGCGCACTGGTGACCATTCTGTCGTAGTAAAATGAGCTCAAGGTTTTCAAGAAGATTTTTGTCATCTCTTTTTCCTCAAGAGGTGGACAAATCTGAGCGGCAATTTCATGCCATCTTTGAGCATATTCCTTAAAGGTTTCCTTGTCCTTCTGCGACATGGCTCTGAGTTGATCTATGTCCGGTGCCATGTCCAGGTTATACTTATATTGTTGAACAAAGGCAGCGCCAAGATCTCTGAAAGTGACGATCTTAATGCGGTTTAAACCTATGTACCATTTGAGTGCGGCACCGGTTAAACTATCTTGGAAATAGTGGATCAGTAGCTGGTTGTTCTCTGTCTGAGTTAACATCCTCCGAGCATACATCACCAAATGACTTTGAGGGCAAGAGTTACCCTTGTACTTTTCAAATTCGGGCACTTTGAACTTGTGCGAAACTTTCACATTGGGGACCAAACAAAGGTATGCGGCGTTCTTTCCAAATAGATCCTGACTGCGAAGGGCTTGCAGTTCCTTCTGCATTTCCAGGAATTGTTCCTGGAACTCATTCATTCTGTCGAACATACTTTCGTTCCCCCTAGAAGGTATTTGGGGAATTTGTCCTTCCGGAACAGTGTGTACCACGGGTGGTGGTATAGTCATTACGGCCGAGACTCTTGGTGCTTCCCGAAGTTTATAACCTTCAGGAGTTGCTGCCATGCCCCTGGCATCTTCATTTTCCCGAAGTTTGTAACCTTCAGGCCCAGCGGTTCCTGCTGCAGTTCCCAGATCTTCCGTGATCGGCGGAACATATCCTTCTGGGATATAGTTAATAGGCATGCCCCAAGGACGATCTTTAGGCATTTTATACCGAGGATCATACTTCTCCACTATGGGCGTTGATGTGATCTCTGAGATCACAGTCCTTTATTTCTGCATCTGAGCTGCTGTCAGAGCTTGCATGTCGTTGTAAAGCTTTCTCAGATCTTCTTTCAAAGTTTCGATCTCTTCTCTCAACTCTCTGTTCTCTTCCTCGATATCATCCATCTTTTTCTTTTGTTGACTGGCCTGAGTATTGTACGAATGAGACAGTTTGACTCTAGAATCGAGACACAAACGTGAGATTCGTAGGTAAGAAGAATGCGCTACGTGAGAATGATGTATGATATGCAATGATTATATTAATTAATTAATTATTTTTGTTTAATCAAAATAAACTTCGACAATTGGATTGCAAACATCAAACAGTGGGGAGAACTCCGTTTTATTGAATTCAAAGATTGTGGAAATGGAAATACAATAATTTATATATTGCTGTAAAAGGAAATGTCTAAGCTAATGGATCCTGAGTCCTTTTTGAGGAGAGCTCAGGTGCTGGTTCTGGTACTTTCCTCTTCTTTGACCAGGGCTCTTGAGCCGTTGTCGGGTTGTCATTCCTTTGCCAAGTGAAAGGAGCGAGCAAATTCCTTTGGTTATCTTGGTTCTCTACAGCTTGTTACTCTAAAATCTCGACCAGAGCATCTTTTTCTTTTAACAGTTGTTGTATTTTGTTACACTCTACATTGAGAATACGGTACTTGTTCTTCCAAGACCTCCTCTCCTGTTGAACTTTGTTGAGAGTAACCTGAAGCTTTTCCGTATCAGACATAAAGTAAAGGACATGGTCCCTTAATGGAAGAACTTCCTGACGAGGGTAAGGCATCCTCAGCTTGAGAGCTCTAGTTTGTACCCAGTGGAGATAAGGTTCCACCGAGACACAGTCTGGTTTTCCTAGAGACTCTCTTCCTTTCCTTTGAACATGTTTCCAAGCGTGCACTATTTCTGTCTTTAGTGCCCTGTCGTTTTCTCCTTCCTTGAAGAAAAGACCTTCCATATGAACATTACGCGGGACATGTCTCATCGGGTATCTGAGTTGATGGCGAACCAAAACTGGAAGATAATTGATTCCTCCTTTAATTCCTATGAGGGGTACATTGGGGAAGTTTCCACAACGATCAATGATTTTGATCCCGTCATAGATTCGATTGTACCAATCTATGTCGGAGTTAGTAAGAGACATGATTCTCTGCGACCAACTTAAAGTATTCTTTTGATCCCAAAATGCAGCAGACTTAGGTAAATGGGAAGTGAACCATTTGTATAACAGGGGTACACAGCATGTGATCATTCCTCCACTATGCAAATTCCTTAAGTGTACAGAATGATAGGGATCTACGAGCAAGGTCGGTACAGGGTTTCCAATCATAAAAACCTTAATGGTGTTGATATCTACAAAGTTATCGATGTTGGGAAACAAAAATAACCCGTAGGTGAGCAAAACCAAGATGCTCTCGAAAGCGGCCATGTTCCCTATACTAGCAAAGTACAGAGCTTTCTTTACCAAAAACTGTGATGGTAAACCTTGGATTCCACCCTTAGTGGTCATGTGAGTCCTGACTTCTGACTCGTCCAAATAGATTTCTCTTACAATGGTTTGATCCTTTGGAATTTCTTCCAGACTGGAAAAGGGAGCTTGGTCAGTGATAGGTAAATTAGTCAGGTGAGAGTGCTCCTCCAGTGTTGGTGCCAGCTGGTAATCCGGGAATGTGAAACAGTGATAGACCGGGTCATAAAACTGAATGAGCGTAGCCAGTATTCCTTCAATTACATGGACCCTTAACAGAGACATCAGTCCTCCATATTTAGCTATGAAAGCATCAGGGTTGGTTATCATCCTTGCCAACCCTCTCAAATCCTCTAATTTTGGAACCTTGAAGGTGTACTTGTGAGTTTTCCTCCTACCGAAATCCATTAGCAATCTCTTTATCTGACATTTGCAATCATTGTCTTAGTTTAATTTGAAAAAGGAGAGACTAGAAGAAAAGATTTTTGTTTTATATTTTTTAATGAAATGAATGCATGAATGCAGCACACAAAAACATAGAAAAAACATGGGGTCAAAGGTTCGGTGTCATGAAGTTATGGCTCTACCCATCCCCAAAGGTTTATACTGGTGATTTTTTGTTCCTGTCTCTCAAAATTATTGACCCCTCTTGGGATAACAACAGCAGGCCGGAATCACCCGAGTGAGTTGCGGTATCTTAGAGTAATCTCAAATAAGGGTAGTATCGCGTGACAACTATTTTCGATAGCTTCCACACTACAAAATGGTTTTAGTCTACTAAAATCCTCAGCTTCTCAGATAACCCAATCGAATAATCTGCTTTCAACAACCGAAGTCGTATAGGCATTAAATCCGCAAAGGGCATCTCCCCTGATTCGATAGTCGACCGAGACCTCTTATTTGGGAGTCACTCCCTGTAAGATTACCCGTCTAGTGCCATCACTTATCTTAGGTGTATACTCAATCTTTCCACATGCGGCATCACACGCATTCCCATTAGCAGAAAAGTAAACACAGATATCAATTAGGAAAAGCAGTATATATATTTTCCCTAACATCCTAGAACTCTAGTCCTATGATCCTATACAGACAATGACTCCCCAGCAGAGTCGCCATTTCTGTGGCACTTTATGAACTTAAAGTTTTCCACCTAAGGCTGTAAGAAAGAATGCCTCCCACTGTGGTCGCCATTTTTCTGTAGCGCGATTTTTGTGGTTTCGAATCACTATCGCTTTGGGTACTACAGTTCGATCCATTTTTTATCCTGTGAAGCTGATTAAGGAAGGGAAATAGATGTCTCCAATTAACCCTGCTTGCATACTGAGTTTAAATATATGACTTTTGGTTTACAGCTGCTATCAAATTGGGGGGGTCTGTCTTAGGTTTATTTTGTTTAAGAATAGAGTGTCTTGACGGTTCATGAGGCTTTTGGTAAGGTACTAAATCTGATTTTTTTTATTGATGTATGAAGGTACTGGACCTAAGGTTTTTGATTGGTATGCTCGCTAAGATTTCGTAATCTTATGCCTACGTATTCCCGTTTAATGAAACAGGGAAATTAGAGCGATCGTAGTTCCTCCTATTCTAAGGGAGGAAAAAGATGTTTTGGTGTCTTGTTCAAAGCCTATGATTGAAGCTAAAAGTGATTTGTATCTTGTTCAAAGCCCATGATATGAAGTTAAAGGGTTTTGGCTGAGAGAGAATTTGTCATCTCTAAAGAGAAACTGTTGATGTTCGTATGCCTTAATCGCAAGTTTGATGCTAAAAGGTTGATTGACTCAACTGGGGATTTCTTTATACAAAGCCTAAGAGGAGGCCAAAAGTTTGACTTTTTCGGGGAAAATGTTCTTTCTGTCTTGTACAAAGCCCAAGATTGAGGCTAAAAGGGATTTTGATCCTGTTGGGGAGAATTTGTATATATCTTGTACAAAGCCTAAGATGGAGGCTGAAATGAGTTTGACTCAATAAAAGAGTTTGTTATATGTTTTATACAAAGCCCAAGATGGAGACTAAAGGGGTTTGACTCAACAAGATAGTATTTTTATCTGTCTTGTACGAAGCCTAAGACAGAGGCTAAAAAAAAGGTTGACTCAACAAGAGAGTCTGAAAAGGTGATTGACTCAACAAGAGAGTACTTTATACTCAACAAGAGAGTGATGTATTGTCTCGTACAAAGCCCGAGATTTAGGCTAAAAGGAGATTGACTCAACAAGAGAGCCTTAAAAGTGAGTGACTAAACATGAGAGTCTGAAAAGGTTAGCTCCGCTGGGGAGAATCATTGTACAAAACCCATAAGGAGGCTGAATATGTTGAGGAAAGATCATTATACAAAGCCTAAGAGGAGGCTATCTTCTACTGGGGATTTATTGAGATCCCTAGGCAGGTCCAAGTGGGGAGTCAACTCCTACTGAGGATTACAAAAGAGTTGGGGTATCAGATGCCTTGAGGTTCTGATTTGGGACAAGCTGGCCCTGGTTGGGGAATTTTGGGATAAGGATTAGGTGTAAACTCTACCAGAGATTTTTCCAAAATGGCCAGGGTTTCTACAGTGCTTGAGAATGTCTTTGAGACTCAAGAGGGGGGTATAGACTGTCCAAGTCTACTGGTGTGGAAGAGTTTTATCTTTTGTACAATGCCCAAGAGGAGGCACGGGCATTAAGGGATGAGAATCAACCCTACAATGGCCGGAGTTTTTGACACTGGAAAGACTGCTCTAGCAAAGGATGACTAAGTTCTGTCTTATACCTTTAAGAGGTCGTCGGGGTCCTTGTATTAAGCCCAAGAGAAGGCATGAGAACTTCTAAGAAGCCGAATGGTCCTTGTACAACGCCCAAGAGGAGGCGGGATGCTTTTAGGAAGCCTGTGGGTCCCCAAATAAAGAGAAATTCAAGAAATGCAATTCACAGAGAAGAGATCATTCCAGGAAAGTTCGAGGGTTTAGAAGAAACTCAAGAGATGCCATTCACGGAGAAAAGATCATCTCTGGGGAGTAGAGTTTCTTTGACAATTTCTAAGGGTGACAGTCTGAGAAAAGGTTCACCGAGAATACTGCCTTTCTCTTTGTTCCATATTGTTTAACCCCAAGAGAAGAGAAGATTGTATCTGGAATCCTACGGGGAATCTAGTTTTGTTTATATTTAAGAGCGACCAACAGGGCTTTACCTAGTTCTAGACGTAGTTGCCGGGGAAAACTCTAAATAACTATACTAGTATATATATAGTTGATATATGACCGGTATTTAAAGAGGGTATGAAAGAAAACTTACAGTGAAGCAGCCCCACAATACAGTTATATATATGAAAGCAGATAAAAGAAAGCGGATAAATACTTACCCGTTGTGGAGCTTCCATGCTGTTTTGTTAGTTGTTCAACAAAGAAACTAAAGAAAGTTTTGATAGAAACTATACATTTGGATTCAAAATCAAAGGAGAAAGTATTTTGAACAAAGATTGGGGCTTATAGCTCAGGGAGAGGCCCAAATTTTAACAGTGATTGCACTGTTGTTTTGAATTTGTACAGGGACTTATACAAGTGACTGAGACCCAAAGAAAGGTTTTCTGTACAAAGGGATGGGTCTTACACTCTCTTAAGAGGCCTAAAAGTCTTTTAAAGAAAAGAAGTGGGACTTACAACACGAGGGTAGGCCCAGTTGTTTGTTTGAAAACGGCGATCGCGCCGAGGTTTTTGAAAATACAGTGGGACTTATACAATGACTGAGGCCCAAAATGATTTTGGTTTTCAAAAGGGGTTGGATCTTACACTCTATTAGAGGCCCAAACAGTTTGAAAATGAATAAAGATGGGTCTTATAGCTCAAGGAGAAGCTCAGTAGAAAATAGTTTGAAAAGGACGATTGCATCGAAATTTCTGACTATATCGGGACTTATACAATACACTGAGGCCCAAAAATGATTCTTATTTACAAAGAGGTGGGACTTACACTCTATCAAGAGGCCCAAATGTTTTGAAATATTTGAGTATGATTAAAAATCAAAGAAACCCTAATTTTCACTTTTTAAAAGTAATTTTTCAAAGAAAATTAATAAAAAAGGATGAAAATACCAAATAAGTTTAAATAAACCACTTGTGATATTTGGTTAAGGTTTGTAAAATGAGGTTTTAATTACAAGATGATTTAAAACTCATTTGGTTTTGATTTGCAAGATGAATATTCATTTTTAAAAATGTTTAAAAATAATTAAAATGAATTTATTTACAAAAATATCAACTATATTACATAAATAATATAAATTTTATTTTTTTTGTAGAATAAAATATTTTACTATTTTTATGATTTTTCAGAAAAAGAATCAACCAAAAATGATTAAAATTGAGTGAGAAATTAATTTTTCAAAACATTAATAAAAATAACTTGAAAAATGTTAAAAATAGGAAATAGTGGTAAAAAAAAGAGGTCTGAGGCGAGGGGATTTGAACCCCAGACCTTTCACTCGCTAGTACACACAAACCAGTTGATCAACCACTGGGGTGCAATGTCAATTCATAATATACATGGCAAATGAAAAACATAAGGCAAACTTGGTTGGTTTCTGAAGCATGGCGTCATGGCCATCTTCAACCTCAAGCTCAGATGCGTGAAGCCCTCTAACTCACTCGTTTCTCAATCATTTAACATGATCCAAGCACCAATTTCATGCGTTTTTTAACAAGGAACATGATGGCAATATTTGATTTCATTTATTTTTAGTGTGCAGCAAGTTATATCAACATGAGTGTATGAACCCTAATTTTGCAAAAGCAATCGTGCAGACATGTTAGTGAGTGCTATGATCAAATTTTTTGAGGGGAAATACTCAACATATGATAACAAGCAACTGGCAAAAGTATTATGCGAGGAAATATGCATGGATCATGAAGATGTAGTTTTAGGCTTACCTTGATGCAAGCTGAAATGGGATCTCTGCACAAACTGTGTTCTAGAAGTGATTTGATGATCTCTACAGCTCCAATGGATGTTATAGAGTAGATTTCAACCCTTGGACACCTTGGAAATTGCCTTGATCAAGTTATGGTATCCAAGTTGCAGAATGGATGCATAATGGGCTAGTTGAAGATTGATTTTGGGTTAGAGGTGTTACAGAGATGGTTTAAGTGTTTGAACATCTCATATACATCATATGTGATGTGTTTGAGAAGTTGGTTTGAGTTTCTTGAGGCTGCAACTCAAAACCCGATAGTGTTTGCTCAAAATGTGGAGTTTTTGGCACTTAAGGAGAGAATGAGAGAAATCAATGTTATCAGCTACTTTGGGGTGATTTGAATGATCAGTTAGGATCTCTATTTATAGTGGATCAAATCTTGTCTTTGGGGAATAGTGAATGGCTGCTGGATCAGATCACATTCAATGGCTTTGGCTTGGTGGCATTTCTTCTCATGCAAGGCAACCTAGCCTCTCCCAAGAGCAGGGCTATGTCTTGACCAAATCCACATTCCTCAGATGTTTTAATTGTTTTTTAAGTGAGCATCTTAACTGAGTAGTGTGGCTTTGTTGAAATTGCCCTATTTCACATAAATGCCTTTGAATTCAAGGCATAATGTGCCAAAATGCATTAATCTCAAGTTGGAAGATCCCTTGGCTTTTTGACTTAGCTTTACAGGTTGGATCAGTTGGATTAAGATCAGATTAGATGACTGTGGCATAGGGATCCTTGGTTTTGGTTCATAAATCGTGTGTGGCAAGAAATCACACAAACTAATTTTTCCAAAACAGCAGCAGCAGCATGACTTTGGGCATGGATTTCTCTTGGCTCAAGTTGAATCAATTCATGCTAATAAGATCTTTGAATTCTTAGCAACATTTGCAACAACATTGATGTTTACCTTTGGAATTGATTCGACTTCCAACTATGTGAAAAAACCTCACAAACTTTGGTGTTTTCAACAAAATCTGTCTTGGACAGAATTTTGTCTAAGTGTTGAAAATGATGCATTTTCATGTTTTTAGTGATTTAGATCCAATCATAACTTAAAATCCATGAGGAATTGGAATGAGGTGTAGTTGACACTTTTGAAGTATGTCATGAGGTCTACAAATCCATCTTTGGATCATCTAAAATGGTTGCTTGGATCTCAAGTTATGGTCATTGGAAGTTGGTACCCTAGCCACTTTATTTCATAACTTAGAAAAATTCTAAGTTTTTATGGTTACCCATTTTACAAGTTATCCCACTTTCTTTGATTTTTCTTGATGAATGATGATTCCAATCACACATTAACATCATTTTAGGGTCAAGGAACCATAATTGTGAAAAATCTCAAAAAGTCAAACTTTGACTTTTGTGCACAGTTGACTTTTTATTAGATGAATTCTAAACTGTGCGATCCTCTATGAATTCAAGTCCTTGACCTAAATAAAACTTGATGGATATGTTCCATAGGAGTTATAGGGTGTATTGAATCATGTCCCAAGGTTTGGGAGCATGTCTGGGTCAAAAGTCAAAGGTACAGTTGACTTTTTACTCGAAACCCTAATTGTGGTCATGATGAAATTGAAACTTGTGGATCAAGCTTCTTGGATCAATCCATTGTTGTAAATGGATCAATGTAGTGTATTGGAGACCCTCAAATCATGTCTTAAGGTCTTGGCTCATGTTTTGTCCCAAAAGTCAACTTAGGGGTGAATTAGGTCAAGAAACCCTAATTCCTGATTTTTGATGAATGCTTCCCCTGAGGATAAATTGACTTGATGATTGGGTCCATGAGGTCCCTTGGAGTATCTTAAGTTGTGCTTTGAAGCAATGGCTCATGCCTAGAGGAAAATTTACATCTGGAGGCCCTGGTCGACCAAAACCCTACTTTGGTGACACTGACGATCTTAAGGCTTAATCCACTTGGAAGGTTGCAACTTGGTGCTTGATTTTTGATGTGGGATTCCTCTTGATCCTTTATAGGTGTTTGAGAGGTTAGACAAGTTGAAAAACATGTCATTTCTTGATTGATCCTTTGTCTAAGAGCTCTGAGAGGGCTTGAAACCCTAATTCTTAGCTGTAGTGAATACTCACCCATCTTTGAGGAGATTGATGAGGCATGAAGGTACATCCATATTGTGATGATGATTTGCACAATGATGGGAAATCCTAGTGGTCAAAATTTGGGGTATGACAGGGTTTTCTCTATCATGGCCGTCTTTTCTTTTTTTCGTTAACACATCATCCATGGCTGTCTCTCCCTTCAACACTTCCAAACAACCCTGCTGAACCAGTAGGGCTTTCATCTTCAAGCGCTACAGACCAAAATCATTCACTCTAATGAACTTTTCAATCTCATACTTTGTTAAAGTCATCTTCTCCATACTCACCGCACCAATTTATTGTGAATTAGGATGGCTTTGAACAAAATATACTCAGTTTCTTTATAGGCAAGAAACACGCAAGGGTTATGGTTAACAAAGGAAAGACAGAGAAAAAACAAGGATTGGTTATAACTGTTATTCTTTACTTTCTCTATAAAATAGATTACAAGTACTCAAAAATAACAAATAACCCTTTCACCCTAATTAGGTTTTGTCACACCACACCTAAGATGAGATACTAGTATTCTATTTATAATAAAACCTAACATACTAAACTAATGGGCTTTTTAACAATTACCCATTACAAGCTAACTTATGGTACAAGCTAACTTAAAAATTGGATCCTTAACACAAGGCCCAATCTGACAGCTACACACTAGAACACACTTCGACTACAGCATGTAGGTCTTCGACAACAACATGTGAGTAGACTTCGACGGCATGCTAACTAGAGTTCGATCCAATATCTCACATCTACCATTTTATAATTATTGAAATGGAAAACAATAAATTTCTTACTTGTAGCATATTCTTGCATGTATCTCGACTCTAGTTTATCCCACATATCTTTTGCGGATTCTCTACATTGAAAAATATCGAACAATGAGTCTGACATACCGTTTAGAATATGACCCATGTAAATGTAATCATCATTGTCCAATTTTTGTCTCTCCCTTATGTTTAATGATTTTTTCTTCTTCCCTTTTTATTGGTCTTGTTTTATTCAAAACATATACCACTTTCAAAGTTGTAAGCCAAAATTTCATCTTTTTCTGCCAGCGGATAAATTTTCCTACGTCAAACTTATCTAATTTCAAAAAATTAGATGTCATTTCTTTGAGTGACACTGCCATTGATTAAGTAAGAATTGAACCTAAAGATTGTTAGAACTTATGTTGGGGGTCACCTGCAAAACTTGAATAAGAAGAAGATGAAGATGTTATGATGAAAGTTGCATAAAATAAATTGCAAAGTGTGTAGTTACCCAAAGCTTTAGGTTCGATTCTCCCCCACCAATTTAAGAAAGTTGGATGCAAATGGGTAATCTGGCAAATCCCCTTCAAGATACTTTGGAAACCTTATCATGAATCTCACATTCACATTAAGCATATCAATCAACGATATTTTACAAAATAAAGTTCCCTCATTTATTCTAGTGCACTAGAAAAATAAAGAAATGACTTAGATATAAATTTTGCCTCTGGAATATATTATTTTTGTATATTTTTATGCCTAACAAGTATCTATATTTATAGAAAAATTTGTACCAATTGGTGAGAAGAAATAATGTTTCAAGATAACCATTCTGAAATAATTATATATTCACAATGTTCATCAATGTCATGAAACGTTGCATTGGTCTATAGTGTTGATCCTTTATGTCCTCGCGCCCGTAGCCAAGGGGTCCTTGGTTTGATTCTGGGAGATGTTGCTTTTGGTAGTTTATTTTATCAATTTTAACAAATAAATCCAAAAATAAGTCCAATCAAGATTTGAACCTGTTACCTTTATGTTAATATCGAAAGTTTCAACCACTAGACCACATAATCATTTATGCTTTAAATGATTCATAAAATCACATTAATAATTATTATCTATCAATTAAATATTTTGGAAATTTCTCCAACAATCCCCCACAATTATATGTGTGTGTGTGTGTGTGTGCGCGTGTGCGTATGCGTGTGTGTGTGTGTGTGTGTGTGTGTGTGTGTGGCAATATCTATTTACCCTTCCTGAATCTTATTGGAAAAATATAACGTTTATTAGTTGATTCAAGTAAGTTATGGTCTTTTGTCTTTATGCTAGTTTGAGGTTTAATCTCACCACGTATGTTTTTTTTTTTGTATATTATACTACTTTTTATCACTAAAAATATTTAGGTTATTCAAATTTAAACAATTTGTTATATTTCTTGCTACCAAAATCTAGTTTTGTAATAGTTGAATTAAAATTTAATCAAAGAAGGGGGCGAGAGAGATGTTCAACAACAAAAAACACACAAATTCGAGCTTCAAAGCAAATTCACTTAAAAATATATAAATTTGTGTTTTTTTTTTGTTGAACCTCTTTCAAAGTATGACATGCCAATAAGCCTTCACATATCCATTAACGATCTCCGAAACCGTCATGGTAATGATCTCAATTGCAAGGAGCCTATGAAAATCCATTCATTCAATAAATAAAAGTATTGCTCCCAAGAATGATCACGCTATCAAGAGATAATAGATCTAGAAGTAAGAGAAGAAAACACAACATTGACTTGAAATGGAAGGAGTGTTGGATATATAAGAAAAATGAGTCATACTCTCATTTCCTTGAGGTTTTGAATGATATGTAATGTAAAAGTCTCTTGGATCTTGAACGCTTAGACTATTGACACTTCTAGGCTCCTCGGACTCTCCAACAAGGTATCAGAGCCATGGTTAGCCTCCGCGGGGGAGCAGAAGTGGGATATTAGTATGGAACAAAGCTAGTGATGTGGATGACTCACATTGTAGGGTAAATTGTTGTATTCAAGTGTGACTGGTTAAGTCCCAGATTGACTACAAATGGAGAAAATGTTGGATATGTAAGAGAAAAACTCACTACTATTATCTTACGATTTTGGTGGATATGTAGTGTCAAGGTTTCTTGAATCCTAAAAGTGTATCCCATTGACACTTCTGGCGCTCTCCGGACTCCCTAACAAGTGGTATCAAGGCTCAATGGGTGAGCGAGAGTGGAGTTCTAATATGGATAAATGTTAGTGATGTGGGTGCACTACTACGAAAAACTCATTTAACAACGGTTGGGAATGACATATAATGACGCGGGCGAAGGCGTTGTTATGTAGATTGTCATTGTAAGTTCGTTGTTTTTACAATGGTATGGAAACCGTTATTGAAAGGCAGGACACGCGCCATATATCACAACGGTTATGATAATAAACCGTTGTGATACATACACTTAGGTACTGGGTTCGAAACCCATCAGCAGCGAATTATGTAAAACATAAATTACCTATGATCTCGGTTACAATAGATAACTGTTGTTGTAAGTACCCTGAGTTTATTATATTAAATGTAGATTGCTTGTTTTCCAAACACCTCACTAAAGAAATATACATGGAATCAATTTGATGAAGAAGTCTATAATCTGCAAATTAAATTGTTCTTGAAAACCAACTTAAACAAACCAATGTTTTCTGATTGCATTCGTCTCATCGTGCATTTCACGTTGTTTTACATATATATTGTGGTTTATTGATCTGACTTCGATATATCGCTATCTTCGATTATAGTTAAATTTCCATAAGAACAAGACATTGGATGATCTGCCTCATCATCATCACTTATCATCATAATTCTTATAATCGGCAGTTTTACGATTATAAGTGTTGATGAAGAGGCAGATTAACTAATAATTTGTTGTTAATGAAATTTAACTATAATGGAAGATGGCGATGCATCTAAGGAGCCAGATCATTATACCATAATATATATATATATTAAACATCGTGAGATGAACGATGAGAGGGATGCAATTCGAAAACATTGATTCATATAAGTTGGTTTTCAAATACAACTTAATTTGCAGATTATAAGTATCTATGTCAAATTAAATGAATGTATTTTAAGTGAGGGTTAGTGAAACAAACAATCTACATAGAATATAATAAACTCAAACAACATTCTATACCAGATCCATATATTATAAACTCATATAATACGCTTGCTACCACCAGCAAACTTTAAGTGAGGGTTACTGAAACAAACAATCTAAATAGAATTTAATAAACTCAAACAACATTTTATACCAGATCCAGATATTATAAACTCATATAATACGCTTGCTACCACCAGCATCATCACCCTGTATCATCCCCTTAACCTGTAAGGAAACACAACAAACTTCAAAAATGAGCATCCTCAGTTGAAAACAAACCCTAAAACCATAATCCAGTGAAGAGTAAAGAGAGGAACAAGAATAACACACCTTTTAATGAAACTAATCGCGGAACAGGAATCAATTATGATGATCAACTAGTTTGGGAATCAATGAAGAAGAAATATAAGGAGGAAGAAGCTTACACAAAAGCTTCATACTTCTTATATTTCTTTTCATTGTTTCTAAAACTAGACGAAGTTTTCTCACACTGTTGCTTCTTCATTTACTAACATCTTGTTCGTGAAGTTATGAAAAAAAAGTATAAGGTGGATGAAGTTTCCATCATAGCTTCATGCTTCTTATACATTTTTCCATAGCTACACAAACATAATGAAGTTTCCAAAATATGGTCTTTGTTAAGGTAGTGAAAATGAATCTGAAAAAATGAGAACAATCAACAAAAACAACATGCAACAAACGAGATAATGGGAAATATCTAACAATAGATGGAAGAAGAAGAATACCTTAGTGTATAAAGCACAAGATTCACGGCTAATGGTGAAAACGGAGAGAAAAAATGGGTTCTAGGGTTTCACTTTGAAGGCAACGGCGCTACTGTCAATAAGTGAAAGTTATTTCGCTTATATATGGGTAAACTATTTCACAATGGTTAACAATACCAACTGTATAGATAGGTATTTATTTATTATAAATATATCACTACGGTTAACCAGAAGAACCGTAGTGATAACCCTTTTATCTGTGAATTTTAAAATAAATAAAAATCGTATAGATAGGTATTTATTTATTATAAATATATCACTACGGTTAACCAGAAGAACCGTAGTGATAACCATTTTATTTGTGAATTTTAAAATAAATAAAAAAGAAAAGGTGCGCCTTAACGTTAAAGGAATAAAATATTTTATGGCGCTGAGGTTCAAACCGACGAAAGTTTGAGTATATCACAATGGTTGGTTCTGTAATTTTATTAGTTGCATTCCTGTCTTCATAATGTAATTCAAACATCAACAATGTAATTCACAATGCATCTGCAGTTTAAACATCAACAATGTAATTAAAACCCTAGTTCAACTATTACATTTCATAACAAAGTAAACATTAAACATAAAGGAGACAAGAAAACATAACATCTTGAGATTAACAGAAAATGTCTCTGATTTCAGTTTGTTCTTCAAATTCTTGTTCTTTTTCTTTAAATCCTCATACATAACCTTCAAATAGCCCACAACTTCTAACTTTGACTTCATAATGCTCTCATCTGCATTTCCATCTCTTTCTCCCACGTCTTCATCCCATATGAACAAATTACATATTTCATCGCTCCTCCAAAATGGACATCTCCAAAAAAGCCTTCCTTTATTTTGTCCTTTCTTGCATTGGTACGAAACCATACGACCATCACAACCACAAAAATTTCCAGATCGAGATTTTACAGCGGAAGAAGACATAGAAACACCTTTGGATGATTTTGTCTTCAAATGCGACATTGCAGCACCTTAAAGTAGAACACTTTCTTGTTGTTGTTGTCTTCTTCCCGACAATGGTGACGACGTTGGTGTTAGGGGTTGTTTCGTCTTGTTTCTTTTTTCAGTGGATAAATTGATATATACTTGGTGTTTAAAATACATAAAACGAAGCTTCAGTTTGTAACAACGGTTTTAAGAAATAACTGTAGTGATATCCTTATTATTTTTTAGTTAAATATAAATAAAACTTAAAAAGGGCGCATTTACGTCAAAGGAATAAACTATTTGAGGGCGATGAGGTTAGAACCCATGAAAGCTTGATTATATCACCACGGTGTTCACAACAATCGCTATTATACCCTTGAAATTTCTAATTAAAATAATGTGCGCGCATACAGTACGCACTATAACAATGGTGTATAGGATGCCGTTGTAAACCTAGCGTTGTTGTTTGGGTGTTTTGTAGTAGTGGTGACTCACACTTGTGGGGGATATTATTGAATTTAAGTGTGAGTTATTGAGTCTCACATCGATTAAAAATGGAGGAAATGTTGGATATATAAGATAAATAATTGATACACCTTTTTTCTTAAGGTTTTAGGTAGATATGTGGTGTCAAAGTCTCTTGAATCCTGAACATTTCCCCCCTTGACGCTTACGATATTTCTTGGACTCTCCAACAAGTGATATCAGAGCCATGGTTAGGCTCGATGAGTGGAATTCTAATGTGGATCAATGTTAGTGATGTGAATGACTCACACTTATGAGGGAGATTGTTAGATTCGAGTGTGAGTGGTTAAGTCCCACATCGACTAAAATTAGAGAAAATGTTGGATATATAAGATAAAGAGCTTATACACCCTTTGTCTTAAGATTTTAGTTGGATATGTAGTGTCAATGTCTCTTTAATTCTAAACGTTTAATCCGTTAACACTTTCAATGCTCCCCTTGTAACACCTTTTCTACCCAACAAGCAATCACGGCAATTACAAGCAAATATATCAGAGTAAAATTCCAAAAGGGAATCACATTTCGTCACGAGACATCAAAATATTAACCTGCTCCGTAACACGGGTTTTTTTTACCATCATGAATTCATTTAAACATCGCGCAGCAGAAATTAAAATTTAAAACAATTTATAATCAAAAAACATCTTAAAATAAAACTCATAAAATATCATCATGCTAACAAAATAAAAGAACGTAAATCGTTCGACTCAAACGTCCCGACCCGATGTTACATATCAGAGCAAGACCCTCTACATCGACGGAGAAATCAAAATACTTCAAAAGCTAATCTTCAAGCACCAAGAGAGCTAAGCCTGATCACCTGCACGTTACCCACGTGGAGGCAACATTCAAATAGGCAGGGTGAGTAATCACGAATCAATATATAAGATATAGGCAAAAGATACAGTAGCAACACAATACATCACCAAATCATCCACACACATCATTCACGGATCAAATTCATCAATAGAATGCAATATCACATAGTATGCAAATGCAACATCATAGGCTCATGCATGTGGTACCAATTCGTTATAATTGATGGACACTGGGTCATCACCCTTTAAAGATCCCCACCAATAAGATCGATTTTACACAAGAACCGAAGCACGTCACAAAACACTTCAATCCACACAATGGGATTGAAGCTACCACTGGACCAGAGTCCCAAATATGCCATGAATGCATGATGCAAAGCGTCATAATAATCATCATCATAAAATCGTCATATTTGCATCATCATTCCTGAATCATCATCAAACATCATGATACAACATCAATTCACACTCGTCACGATTCGTCACTATACCTCCCAATTCGTCATATTATAATTGTCATGTCAAAATTTCCCGATTTTATCCCATTCACCATCATTACTAGTTTACTTATGTGTTATTACCTCATCATAGTCTTACGTTTCAATGAAACTGCATTACAAGTGAAATCGGGACAGAAATCGCAAAAACGGACAATTCTGTCAACAACTCTGTCCATACGCGTATGACCATGCCCCATACGCGCATGACTCTCTTCCTCGTCCACTGGCCTGCGTATCATACGCGTAGGGCCACCTGCCCAGGTCTCCCATACGCGTATCACCGCGTACGAGCAGAGAGGGTTCTCCTCTCAAAACTCCTTGCAACTTTCCCCTACATGTAATGGCTAGCCCATACGCGTAGGCTCCCTTCCCAAGAATCTCATATGCGTAATGGCTTCCTATACGCGTATGGCCATCTTTCCTTACGTGTCCCTTACGCGTACTGGCAGAGGGTCGTGCTGGCCCTGGGGACGGGTGCGTATGCTACGCGTAACACCATGAGAAGTCCCCCTCATACGCGTATGGCTCCTTCCCTTACGCGTATGGCCAGAAACTCCTCCAAAACTCAGATTTCGCATCTGAACGAAATTCTCCCCATTCCAGCACCTTCAATCTTCCAAATCAGACCCAAAACTGTTTCAATTCATCATCGACCTAAGTCTTAATCCTACATCATTATTTTCATTAATTTCTACCATCATAATTTAGGTTCGTTCGTCCTAATTTCTCATTTACATATCTGATTTGTGTTCATCACAAGAACAGCAGAGACATATACGAATCCAAACATTAATGACAGCATTCACACAAATTTTCATAACAGACGGCAGTTACAAATACAGATCCACAAAAATTCATCATACGAAAAATTCATCATAAACTCATCACAGATTCCTCATAGATTCGTCAAAACACAGAACATGAAAAACTATCTCTACCTTAAACCTACATCAGAGAGATTAACCCGGATTAATCCCCCATACCTCGAATTGCATAGTAATAGATTCTTCTTCGGGGTTTTACGGTTGATTATCTCGATTTCTGTGTCCTAGCCTCCTTTTCTCCGTTCTCTTCACTTCTTACGATTGCACAGAATAATTTCCCTAATTCTCACTCTTCTTTTTGTCAAACCTACCCGTTGGACCCCAATTATGACTTCCCCATATCACTCTCACTTAACCTTCTCAATAATATCGTCTTACCCTTAATGGTCCTCTTAATTATTTTAAATAATAATAATAATATTAATAATCCAAATAATAATCTAAATATTCAAATTATTCTATTATTATTATTAATAAAATAATCCTAATTAAACTACTAATTCTAAGTACCTCAATATTTTCTTAACTCAATACTACCCCACAACACCACCCAATTCACCAATCGTTACCATACTCATCAAAATTCGCCGAAACACCAAATAATCATAATAAATCAACTAAATAGATATTATAATTATTTTGGGGTGTTACACCCCTGACTAACTCAGCTTAGGAGCAGCTCTGTCAATGTTAACAATTTATGTTGGTTCATTAAGTTTATGGCTTGAAAGTGGGCTAATATAGGAAAGATTTCTTATCCCAACATTAGTTTTCATGCTTTTTGTATGAATCTCTTTAAGATTCCTTGAATGGTGTTTTGTTGGTTGAAAATTTTTCCTCTTTCTTTTGGTTGTAAGAGTTAGAATACCTCTTGTATTCTATTTAATCAATTGATTTAAGAAAAAAAAATTGTGTTTTTGTGCGGAACTTCTTTCAAAGTCTGACATGCAAACAAGCCTCCACATATTCACTAACAATCTCTAAAACCGTCTTAGTAAAGATCACAACCGAAAAAATGAAAAAAAAAAAAAATATCATAATTCAATTGCCCAATAAAAAGAAGTCTTACTCCCAATACACGATCACACAATCAAGAAGCAATAGGGATATAAGTAAGAGAAGAAATCACAACAATATGATCAATGAACTAAAACCCACATCATCTACTCACATGATTAATCCATTAAGTTTGTACATGAACCTTGGCAGTCACTATGGAGACTAGTAGAAGATTCTCTCGGCCTTAAAGATCAACAAACACGGCTGTAACTAAAAACAAGACTACACTAAAATGCTTTGGAGACTAGCACAACACAACCATCAGAACCATAAATACTAGAAAGATGAACCTAGACGTGGAGATTCACCACCTAGGAGACGTACTAATGAAGCTAAGATAGCCTTTCATATTTGCATAAGCAAACATGTTTCATGCTTGAACGCAAATCAACAACAACATTTTCAAATTAAGAAACAACTATTATTGAGTCTATAATTGAGCAATGAGCAATTGAGTGTAAATTAAAATAAAAAATTAATGGAAGTTAGGGTGGTAAAATGTGAAAGTATAGAGGTTGAAAGTTTTATTTTCACGTCTAAGTGGTACGAGTATTTAATTTAAATTGATACAATTAAAATGATAAATTGATTAAAAATATATATTTTAAAATTAAATATTATTAAATATATTTAAATATCTTTTAATAAAAATTATTCGAATCAAATTAAATTTTTAATTGAAATTTTAAATCCAAATCAAACATACATATATATTTTATAATTTTTTTATATAAACACTATGTATTACATCAATATATTGTGATTTTTTTAAGAATAACTTATACAGTATACTTCAAATTTAAAATTGAGTTGGATCAAAAGTTATATACAATCCGACTTAATCTTTCATTTGAATGTTATAAAATCCGAACCATTTCGGTTGGTCATATCGGTTAGATCATAAATCAGAGAATAAAATGATTCAGTTACAATTAATTTGGTGAAAATCAATGTGGGTCGACCGGTTCACCAATAAGATTAGTGAATCGGTGAATTTTTTAAATCAGCGGGTCAATATTTTTATGTTTATTTTTTAATTATTTATTATTTTGACCCTATTTTTATTTTTCTTAATTATTGGTGTTTTTGTTTTAAAATTTAATTTTATTAATATTTATAATTATATTAGTTATTTATAATAATTAAATAATATTAAAATTAAAAAAAAAATTGTAAAATTTTAAAAATCAGAGGGTAACCTTTCAAAACTATTAGGATTGTAGTTTTATTAACTACAGTAAAAATCTCTATGATATTTAATTTGGTTAAAGAGAAGAGAATTATATATTCTATAATTACAAAAATTATCTCTAATACAACTCTCATTAAATTTATTTATTATTAATCATACAATAAAATAATATAATAAATTTTAAAAATTAACCAATATAATAAATTATAAATTAACAAAAGCTTTGAAAAAAAATCTATGTTACCAAATAAAAACACAATTATATTTTCACATTATTAGAAATCATGCACTTCAATCAGTGTTCACTGATCCAATCAATAACATAATAACTTAATAGTATAATCAGGTCGATAATCGATTCGGATTTTAAAATAGTACTCTTACATTGATATTATCTATGCAATATTAAGATTTTGATTTGAACTAGCAACCTATCACTTATTCATAGAGTAAAAATTTTGTCATTAAACTATAATAAAAAGTGTCAAAAAAATTCTCAAATCACATAAGTTACATAATATTATATATATATATATATATATATATATATATATATATATATATATATATATATATATATATATATATATATATATATATATATATAATATATTGATTAAAAATCCTTTATTTCTGACATCTCAATAATAGCATTATTTTGTGGGGGTTAAAAATCCTTTTCTTAAATATCTTTTATGTAGAACAAATGATGTTTGTTATAAAGGAGAAAAAATTTTGTATTGGTTGGAAGTAGAATCCGTTTTAGTTTTTTTTTTTTAAAATAATTTTTATAGTATTATATATATTTTTGTTTTAAAAAATTTATAAAGAATATTTCAAAAAAGATTCAAATAAAAAATTGGAATAATTAGTCAACAAATTCCTTAACTAAATTTAATAATATTGATCCTTAAAAACACTATTACATATTGATCCTTAAAAACACTTCAGTTAGTTAAATTGGTCATTTCCGTTAAATTTTCTCTAAACAAACGTTAACTTTGTCTATGTGGCATGATAGCAAGACATTTGTATATGTATTTAAAAACTAATATTTTATGTAAACTGAAGAGATTTTGTTTTTGGAGGTTCAAAAACCCGCAAATTGTTAATAATATGTAAAAAAATATAACAACACATTACTATGACAATAATCAACGATTTCTTTACGAATTTTCATCATCTTATCACTATAATCATTTGCTTTAGCCACCCTATCTTGCAACTCCTGCATATTAATTTCAACCATAAGTATTGAAATTGCTTAAAATAACAAAAAATTTCCTTCTAATTGCTGGATCAAAATCTTCTTCATTGACATTCACAAAACCTTTGTTTTTGCCCTATGAAAATGAACAACAAAACCTATTATATGGCCTTTAACAAGGACATTCTCAACCCAACATATCTAAAAAGGCAATATGCATAATTCTTAATTTTAAATAATTAAAGTGCAAGCATAACCAAAAAATCTAAACCATCAAAACTTCAACAAGTACCTGAAGTGTAAAAGACAAAGACGAGTTCACATTGTAATCTTCATGCGGGCGTAGTAATTCATACATGCAAACTTTGTTGGCGTAGTAAAGCTTTGGAGTATTGTCAATCATAAAAGCATAGAAATTCAGCAGAACTAGAAACTAAGATGAGAGGTCAGAAAATAATGATTTGACAACAATCAAACATACACATCATCAATTGTTGCATTCTCCAATGAACCACGCAAGACAGATCCAGGCGCAACCTATAAGAAAATGTCAAAAGCAAACTCAGTTTATAAAGGTAAGAACAAATAAAACTCAACCCTAACATAAGAACATACATAATTATCACTAATCACAATGGCTAAGAAAAAATTGAGAATAACCAAATCAAAAGTCATGAGAAGTGAGATCGGAAAAGATAATGAAGAGGACAAATGAATGACCAAAAGAATGACAAAAGCAATAGAAACAGTCCACCGTAACAAAGTGTGGAACTAGGGAGTTAAAACTCACTATAATATTTTTCTGACAGTTTCTTCTTTCATCATCCTTTAAGCACTACCACAAATTGGTCGTTTCTCAGAATTATTTATATACATGTTCTGGGAGGCACAGAGAGGAAAACATTTAATAATAATGAGCATTATGTCCATTGGATTGGGAAATTTGTTTGGGGTGTCGCTACCGTGAAAAAACAACCGGCGAAGACACAGAGTCGCCATCGAACTTTATTTATCCCAACGGGGAAAGGAAAACATCGAGAAAACCTCGAAAGGGAAATGATATTGTCTCACAACCAAATTCGGGGTTCGGGAGTCAATTACACAAGAGGAAGGTATTAGCACCCCTCGCGTCCGTTGTACTCAACGAGATCCACTCTTGTTGTTCTAATCAAAGGGTGTGTATATCTAAAAGACCTACTTGCTAAGGGATCGCGGAAATGAAAAGGGAGGAAAAACAAAAAGAAGACTCGATAGGATCTCGCAATATTATGCCTACGTATTCCCTCGTGCAATGGGAAAGTCAAAGTCACCGTAGTTCGGAGGACTACGGGTGAAAGGGAAGGTTGATCGCCAAGGATTGGGACCCTTATGCTTACGTATTCTCAACAGGGATGAGAAAGTCAGAGCGTCCGTAGTTCGTGGGACCACAGATTGTTTAGTGTTTTTATGGATAATGCTAACGTTCACGTTCCAGCAGTTTAGGTGTTTGATGCTCGTTGTCTGGAGTCTTACGCATTACCTATTTGCGGTAAAACGGAAATAACACACCCTTTCTGAAAATGGTTTGAAGAGAAAATCCCGAATGACAAAATGATTTAGATTTGTTGAAGTGTTTTAAATAAGTGAATTGAATCGGTTTGTGATGCGTATTGCGCTAAAGTCTATGACGATAGGAGCGAGTACTTTATACGACCGATTCGAAATAGCTCGCGCATAAAGATCTCTAGATGAGGTAATGAGAGACTCTTGCTCATCATTTCTCATGTGCTTAAGGCTTGTGATGCACTATACACATCGTATTTATTAAATGTTTTGAGTGGATTAAGAGAGAGAAGAGAAAGACACAACGCAAGATCTAAGGGAGACTTGGTCCTAGATGTTATCATGCAAAGTGGTCCTAAGGTTAAGATTAGAAGACGATTCCATTCTAAAGTTGTCATGCAAGATGGACCTAAAGTTGGGATGAAAGGCAACTTTTACCCTGATGTGTTCATGCTTGAATTAACAACCTAATGTCTATCCTACTCCAATCTTAATCAAAATTTAAGTTGGACTAGGAAGCCCTAAGGGAACATGCAAAAGCAAACAAAATAAGCCAAGAAAAACACAAACAGCAGCATGTGACAACGCTTCAATCAGAACAACAATGTATTTCCAGCATCAGTATAACAACATTTAACAACACATATTTTCAGGACAGAAGTGTATGCAGTAACAACAGAATGGCAACATTTAACAGCGTATATGCTCAAGACAGTAGTATATGCAGCAGAATGAGTGCATTCAATCAAGAATTAAGCATGAACTAACATTAACATGTGTTATGCAAGATCGAGCAAAGCATGCAAACATGTATGAAAAGATTAATCAATCATTATGACCATGCATCAACAATGGAGCAAAGGAACATGCCTCATGAAATTCAACAATCTATAATGCGTATGAGCACGTATCAACAACAATCGACGAATGAAAACATGCAATCGATAGTCAAGCATCATAAACATCCCACAATAACAAGTAAGTGTCAGTATGTAAGTAATTAAACAACACAAATATGCATCAAGAATGCAAACAACACATAATCAAAAAATTGCATATCAAAGATTCACATACGTACTGCAAATGGAAGCTAAACAGCTCAAGAAAATTCCACAAATATCAAATATATCAAGTCTGAAGATTAAAATGGAAAGGGAATCAAGATAAGATAAAAAACAATCCAAAAACACATTTTACAGGGGTGTAATCGATTACACCATATGTGTTAATCAATTACACCTGTAGAAACATCAGAAAATCAGTTTTCAGAAGCAATTTTCCAGCATCAATTCAATGATCAAAGGCAACATGTAATAACATGCATTTGTACACGAAAATCACAACAATTTTAAGCAAAGAAACACCTATTGAATCAATCAAACAACAACAACATCAAGCAATTGAATCAAATGGATCAATCCACACAAAAACCACAAAGATCTACATTGTGAAAGTTGCAAAATAAGCTAAAATGAGTTTGGATCTAAGAATCACCAACCTACAAAGCTGAGATTTGCTTTGGTAATTGTTACAAACACAATTTGATGAATTAAGCAAAGAAAACCAGAGATTCAAGTGATTCTTCACAAGAAAACTTGAAGAACGAGACAATAAGCTAGGATTGCTCCAAAATCACTACAAGAAATTGGTTCCAAAATTCATATCTAGATCCAAATCAACTTCTACTATAGAATTTGATGTTGATGAAAGGAATTGATGAAGGTTAATGCTCTAAAACTAACAAATTCCAATGAAAGACTTGTTAATTCTAATGAAAGAGCTTTGGTGAGGCTAGGGATGAAGATGAATATGGAAAATGGAGAGTGGGAGAGAATTTGAGTGTGAAGTGTAGAGAAATCAGAAAAATAAATTGGTTCTTCCTTGGAATGGAGTAAATTGGTTTAAATATGGTCTAGGTATAGAATGTGAATGAGGTTTGGAAATTGGTTTTGAATGAGGATTGGGTTTTTGGTTTGGAATTAGGAGTGGAAATTATATGAATTATGGAGGGAAAATGAAATTAATTTGGAAATGAGCTAATATTTTGTATCATCTAGATCATTCCACTAGTGTAGAATTGAGCCAAGCAATTGAAATGAGTTACAAACTGCTACAGTGCTGAAAACTATTATTTTTGGCAAAATTGACTGGGTGTAATAGATTACATGTTAAAAAAATTGAAAAATGGCGCCTTCTGGAAGGGTATAATCAATTACACCACCTGTGTTAATCGATTACATCAAGGCAAAAATGCAAAAACCACCCTGTTGCAACCTATTCTGAATCTGACTTAGCATCTGAACCTTAGCCACTGATAAAGTCCTTGAATAACGCCTGAAACATGATTGATAGCTTATCTAGAACAAAATCACATGAGCTCTGTGCTTTCTGCTCTCGATTCTCAAATAATCAAACTATCAGCTGAGCAAAATAAATGCTTGAAGACTTTGACGATTGTCTGTTCGGCTCTGAATGCCACTGAAATACCCTCTGAAATGAAGAAAGCTATGAACTTCCAGAAATACACTATGATCCTATGTCTTAGAAGCCCAATGTAATGTATGATTCGTGCCATGACAAATGTGTATGGATGCGAACATAAGCTATATAAGGTTAGAAAACCAAAGGCAAATTTTGGGGTGCAACAGCTGCCCCTTTTCAATCAACTTGGACCTAAAGAAATGAAGAGCGACGTCTTTCAGACATTCTAGGTGTAAGGGGTTTAAATACTAAAAGAACAAAAAAATATGCACTCTGCAGGGGAAGAGAAACCTCCTATGGGGGGAAAGAGCAAACGAAACCGCTAAGAAAATGAAACATCACAGACAAGTGACAAAAAAACATGCTCAACACGGACAAGAGTTGATAAATCAACGCGGATGAGTACTGAAAGTCAATACGAACGAGTATTGAAAAGAAAGAGAAACAAACACGAACGAGTGTTGAAGATCAGTACAGACGAGTATTAAATAACACAAAAATAAACACGGACGAGTGGCGACTTTACCGGGGATAAACATGGACGAGTGTCAAAAATCAATACGAACGAAGTATTGAAGAATTGGAATAAACATAAACGAGTGTTAAATATCAATACGGACGAGTATTGAAGAAGATGAAATAAACACGACGAGTGTCTACGATCAATACAGAAGAAGTATTGAAGAAACAAGTATAAACGTGGATGAGTGTTGAAGATCAATACAGACGAGTATTGATGAGTTCGAAACAAATACAGACGAGTGTTTAAGATCAATATGGACGAGTATTGATGTGTTTGAAACAAACACATATGAGTGTTTAAGATCAATACGGACGAGTATTAATTTTGAAACAAACACGTACGAGTGTCGAAAGTCAAGGAATAAACAGGGACGAGTGTTACCCGAAGCCGAGGATAATGAAAAGATCAAGATTAACAGATCTAACACCTGAATAAAAGGTGAGATGCAAAAAACAATCGCTAAACGACTCAGAGGGGATAAATTGATCTACCACCTAGACGAAAAGAGGACAAGCATTCACAGAGAGACGACTCTGCGGGGGAAAAATAAGTCCTAGACATACGACCCTGCTAGGGTTAGGAAAACACGCAAAGGGGGAATCACTCTCTGCCGGGGGAGTTGTCGGAACACCATCTTGTCGGAACACCAAATCTGGCTTATGCTTTGCATGCATGTTTGAAAAATGGCATAATGCTCCATACGAATGGAAATGCTACGCTTCTGAGGATGTAATGCAATAATGATTATGAGATGCAAAAAGGACACTCTGCCGAGGGAGGTACAACAAACCAGTCCGCTGGGGATGAAACACCTGAATCTCTAATCTGCCAGAGAACCCATCTAAATTTCCACTCTGTGAGGAAGGCAAAAATACACGGCGATTGTTGGGAAAAGGATCACCAGGATCTTGATGAGAAGATGTGCCAATGATGATTGGGCTTTGGCCTGCTGGGGATGTCAACCACTATTGGCTTCCACTTGCTGAAGAATTTAGTAATCGACGATGATACCAACTACGCTGGAGGATAACACTGGGCACACTCTGTTGGGGAATAATACCAAGAACCCTGATGGGAAATGCCAATAACTACTGGGCTTTAATTTGTGGGGAATACCATTTGATTTACTCTGCACGAATGACAACTTTGTTGGGGAATACCCACCAAGAACAACTTCTGAGGGGGAAGGTGCACCTTCTACCTCACCATCACCCTTGTCCAATCACATGCATCGACCACTTTACTCTATTAGGGATAAGTGTAACACCCCAGTTTTAGTTAGTTTTATTTAATCGAGTCGATTTGATTATTTCTATTATTATATTATTTTATTTTTGACTTTTATTTGATAATATATTATTTTTCATCGTGAATATGTTTTATCGCGTTTTGGGAACGTTTGCGAGATATTTGAGTGTAGGGGTATTTTGGTCATTTCACTTTATTTTTCCTTAAGTTAGTAAAATAGAAATAGAAAGAGAGAAAGAAAAAGAGAAGAAGGAAAAGGGAAAGAAAAGAGAAAAGAAAGAAGAAAAGAGAGAAAAACTTGGAAAGGAAGAAAATCGATCAACCGACTTTTCGAACACGACTAAATCGGGTAAGGGTGCGAAACTCGATTATATTATACTTGTGTATGATTATGTATGTTTGTATTTGGTTATTTTTGGATTGAAATTGAATGTAGAACAAAAACCATAATATGTTGAAATTGTTAGAATTCGATTAAATTGTGTGGGAAAGCATGTTTTCAGGTCCCTTATTGTTGATACATGTTAGATATATGTTGTTGTGCTATCTATTGTCAATTTTCTGGTGTTTAGGTGAAAATTTGGAGTGGGTTTGAGTGATTTTCGCAGAAAAATTATGCAGGAAAAATTCGGGTTTTCCACTGCCCATATGCGTATCACTCAAGGCAATACGCGTATCGGTTAAGGCAATACGCGTATGGAGTTCCATTTTTCTCGGCCATCTGCTGAAACGCGTAATGGTACGCATATGAGTTTGGTCAATATGCGTATGGCTCAGGGCAATACGCGTATGGCCAGCAGGCGTGCAAAATGTTGTGTTTTCGCGATTCCTTTTCTTTGTACGTCCGTAACTTGTGCTCTGATTATCCGTTTTGAACATTCTTGGTATCGTTGGAAAGCTAATAAAATGTACTTTCTTATAAAAATGGTTTTGAGATTGTTGGCCGATTTAATTATGTCGGGAATTTAGAATAGTGTCATTTTGTCGACTTTTACCGTTTTAATGGTGTGTATTTGATGGGTTATAATGCAATGTGCTTTTGATATGTATCGTATGACTTGTGTGATGTTATATGATGTGAATGCATGTAATGAGATGTTGTGATAATGATTTATGGCCTAAGGGCAAGAAAATGCCTTGTGTGGTATTTGATTATATATGCATGATTATGAATGTGTATATGTGTGCATTTGAATGTCATGAGTCATTGTATGCCAAGCATCATGATATGCATTCTTTTGATGTCGTGTGCCCCAGTGGGTGTGAGCGACAAATCGGTTCTAGAGGGAATCCGCTATAACATCGTGTGCCTTATACAAAGAGGTGTGAGCGATGATTATGGACGATCGTGTGCCTTATACAAAGAGGTGTGAGCGATCGGGTCGGGTGCCTTATACAAAGAGGTGTGAGCGATCCATAAACGTCGTGTGCCTTATACAAAAGAGGTGTGAGTGACGGGGAACATCGTTTGCTCGACAAGGAGTTACATTAAGTAACAAGCGATGGTTTCAATAGTTCCTGAGTGAACTAATGATGAGATTGACGGATGGATGGTACCGCATTTGCATAGAGTCGTTGTGTCGGTCTCTTTGCATTTGCATAAATCATGAATGTATTGATTTTGTGTGGAATTGAGAATGGAATTGATGAGTTGAGATACATATATATGTTGTTGATAAATGCATTGAGCTTGATTATATATGCCTTGGTGATGGATATATGAGATATGCATTGTGTTGTTTTGTGTTTGAATTCTGGTATAAGTTGTGGTGAGAATATTTTACATGTGTATTTTTGGTATTATTATATAATTGTATGCAATTATATTATGATTGTGTTTCTCACCCTTCTGCTGTTTTGAATGCTCTATGAGGCATTGCAGATTAGATGCTGGAGGTCTTTTTGTGAAGCTTAGGTCTTCATTCTTTTGTCGGTCGACTCTGATATGTAGCACTGGGTAGTCAGGGAGATCGTTGTGATTTTATGTGTATATGTATATATATATATATATATATATATATATATATATATATATATATATATATATATATATATATCTTTTGGATTGTATATGTATGAATCTGTATATGACGGACCAACTTTTTATGTGATATATATATATGAGATTCAGTTGCAGATTTTCTGCTTTTATTCTGTATCTGAATTGTGGGTAGTAGGAACTAAGTTCCTCTGTTATTTGCTACTTGATTGTTGCATATCTTTATGAGCAGGTTTATTGTGTTTTGTCTCAATTGATGTGACGCCTTCGTCTATGCCCTAAATGTTTAATTATACTCTGATGAAATTTTTATCGCTTTATTTATTTAGGGGTATAGATTGGGGGTGTTACAATAAGGAATTACCATATTATTGGAGAAACAAAATTCGTTTGGAAAGCACAAACCATCCAGACCCTGGCTGGGGAAATGACCTCTTATAGGCCATTGCTGGGGAGAAACAAGCAATTCTGACCCTGGCTGGGGAAAACAAACCTCTATACCCTCGGGGGAAGGGGGGGAATAATCAAAACTTTCATAGTACTCTCCTGAGGAAGATAAAACCTTAGCGGTCCCTGCCGGGGGAGACATACGCAGGAAACCCATACCTTCTCGAGCTTCCAATTTCTAAGCGGTGCACCAGTTGCTATGAGAGGAAAACAATACTGCAAAAGGTGAAACAATAAAGTAGTGTCCCAGGTACAACATGGCACCCTCGATTACCACCTGAAGACATTCAAAATTTCAAGCAATTTCAAATGTTTTTAGCATACTCTGTAAAGCTTCAATGTTTTCATATGCAATGTTTATCAAAATATCGGACGTTTTTTCTAAACAAAATAGTAAAATAAAAACAAAAGAAAATATTTTGAATGAAAGGAAATTTTATTGATTGAAATCGGCTTGTGAATATGCATTTACATTTGGAAACAATTTCTAAAAGAGGTAATTGCGCAAACAGAAAAGAAAATACACATATTGGCAATGTGGAAACAAATTTCTGTCAAGTTCCGACTCGGCTATGACCCGTATGTCTTCGATGCTCTCAAATACTTTACTTTCTGAAGAGACTGATTCCTATCATTCGGAATTCTCATTTGTTGAGATAAGCTCACAAATCGCAGATCACAGCCTCTCGCTTTCAAATCCCTAACTTTTGCCTGGATCGCCCTTTCGGGTTTTCAATCCACCGGGATACTTATTTTTTCCAAAGTTGCCTTTTCAAGTTTTCAACTTTGTGGGTTTATTCAACTCTTTTCCTTTTTATCCCTAATTTTTGGCCGAACCTCTTCTTTTTTTAGTTCGGCGGGATGCCCATTATTGCCTGGACCTATTCTTTTTGCGGTCCAGCTGGTCTCTTTTATGCGAAGTAGTTTTTTAGTGCGCCTGCGTTTACAAGAGACGTAAAATCTTCACCATCCATAGTTGAGAGTAACAAGGCGCCGCCAGAGAAAACCTTTCTCACAACGTATGGTCCTTCGTAATTTGGAGTCCACTTGCCCTGTGATCTGTCTGAGGAGGCAGGATCCTTTTCAGCACTAAGTCACCTGTCTAGAAGCACTGAGAACGCACTTTCTGATCAAATGCCTTTTTCATCTTACTTTGATATAATTGCCCGTGACAAATGGTTGTCAATCTCTTTTCTTCAATGAGTTTCAGCTGATCAAGCCTGGCTTGAACCCACTCAACTTCACCAAGCTTCACATCTATCATAATTCTTAAAGAATGAATCTCAACTTCTAATGGCGGGACTACTTCCACACCATATACAAGTGAGAAAATGGTTGCCCCTATTGACGTACGCAACGAAGTACGATAACCGTGCAAAGTGAATGACAACATCTCTTGTCAATCTTTGTATGTCACAACCATCTTCTGCACAATCTTCTTAATGTTCTTGTTAGCTGCCTCAACAACACCATTCATCTTCGGACGATATGGAGAAGAATTGTGATGTTCAATCTTGAAGTTCTGGCATAACTCCTTCATCATCTTGTTATAAAAATTTGAACCATTATCAGTAATGATCCTTTCAGGAATTCTGTAACGACATATGATATCATTCTTTATGAAACGGGCACCACTTGTTTGGTAACATTTGAAAATGAGGCCGCTTCTACCCACTTGGTGAAATAATTAATGACAACCAGGATAAAACAATGTCTATTGGAAGCAGTCGGCTCAATCCGTCCAATTATATCGATGCCCCACATAGCAAAGGGCCAAGGAGAGGTTAACACATTCAGAGGAACAGGTGACACATACACTTTGTCCGCATAAATCTGGCATTTATGACATTTTCTTGCATATTTGAAACAATCGAATTCCGTGGTCATCCAGTAATAACCTGATCTTATCAACTTTCTGGCCATTGCATACCCACTGGCAAGGGTACCGAAAGAGCCCTCGTGAACTTCTTCCATCAACATGTATGCTTCGTGTCTATCCACACATCTGAGCAAGACCATGTCAAAGTTTCTCTTATACAACACGTCCTCATTCAAGAAGAAATTACCAGCCAATCTCCTCAGAGTCTTTCTATCCTTGTTGGATACCCCAAACGGGTACTCTTGGTTTTTAAGGAAGCACTTGATGTCATAAAACCATGGCTTATCACCCACCACTTCTTCTATTGCAAAAACATGAGCGGGCCTGTCGAGGCTCAAATTCTGATTTCAGGTACCTCATTCCACTGATTCACTTTATACATGGATGTCAACGTTACCAATGCATCTGCCATCTAATTTTCCGTCTGGGGTACGTGATGAAATTCAACCTTATCAAAGAAAGGCAATAACCTTCTGGCATAATCTTTATAAGGTATTAGGTTAACCTGACGAGTCTCCCATTCCCCTTTGATCTGGTTGATAACCAAAGCTGAATCACCACATACATCAAGAATTTTGATTCTTAGATCAATAGCCTCTTCCAACCTCATGATACAAGCTTCATATTCCGCCATGTTGTTGGTACAATCAAATGTCAATCTTGCGGTGAAAGGGATATGAGAACCCTTGGGAATGATGATAATTGCCCCAATCCCGTTGCCATAAGCATTAACAGCCCCGTTGAAAATTAACCCCCACTGAGATCCAAGTTCAGGTCCTTTATCCGGCAACGGTTCATCACAGTCTTTGGCTTTCAAATACATGATATCTTCGTTAGGAAAGTCAAACGTCATAGGATGATAATCATCAATCGGTTGTTGGGCAAGATAGTCTGACAAAACACTACCCTTGATGGCTTTCTGGGTAACATATTGAATATCGTATTTTGTTAACACCATTTGCCAACGGACAATCCTTCTGGTGAGAGCTTGCTTTTCAAACACATATTTGATCGGATCCATCTTCGATATCAACAGGGTTGTATGAGTTAACATACGCTGTCTCAAGCGCTTGGTTGCCCATGCAAGTGCACACCATATTTTCTCCAACATTGAGTACCTTGACTCACAATCAGTAAATTTCTTACTCGGGTAGTAGACAACATGTTCTTTTCTACCTGTCTCATCTTGTTGACCGAGTACACAACCCATATAATTCTCAAGAACCGTCAAGTACATTATCAAGGTCTTCCAGATACTAGAGGCATGAGGATCAGAGGTTCCTGCAAATATTCTTTTTATTTTATCAAAAGACTTTTAGCAATTATCATTCCACCTGATAGCCTGATCTTTTCGCAATAATTTAAATATTGGTTCACACGTGGCTGTAAGGTGAGAGATGAATCTAGCTATGTAGTTCAATCTCCCTAAGAAACCACGAACCTCTTTTTGAGTTCTTGGCTCATGCATTTCTTATATTGCTTTTCCTACACACACACACACACACACACACACACATATACTTTTAAATAATCTCCCTAAAGAGAATTAGTTGAGACCAAAAATATAATGATATTTTGATGTTACTTGATTGCTTTTTTGTTGTATATCCTCCCGTGTTCCTCAATGGGAAGTATTTTTATACCCATCTCACTTCCTCTAGGTCATTAAGGGATGTCCCCTCAAGTTTCGTAATTAAATAATGATCATAACGTCCGTCGTTCTCATTATTATCATGTAAAGTTATCGCTGTAACTCTCATGTGTTAGTTCTTTAATTTTTAGGGTTGACATTAATTTTGTAAAACAAATAATAGCAGCAATATGTTAGATAGGATATTTTATCTTGCTAAAGAAGAACAGGTTGAGCAAGAAGTCCTATTGTGCAATGGAACATGTTGAGTTGAAGTGGGTTCAACATCTGGAACAACATGTCGTATTAAGATGTCCCATGAAGGTCCATTCGACATCGCGCCAGAACTGAAGTGAATTAAAGATTCTGTTATGTCTTAACAGATGCAAAATATTCAGGGAATAATATGCAAATTCTATGTGGCGCTGAATTAAAAGGTCTGAAGATTCAAATTTGAAATTGAGAAGAATATTGGAAAATATACACTTTCTAAATATGGAGATATTTTAGGAAGTTAAAGATTGAAGTCCTATTATGTAGCAGAAGTTTCTGCTGATTTATAGCAGCTTATTTGCTGTGTTTGTGAAGGCCCAAATCCAGTTGGGAATAGGTTATATATAGATGCAGTGTAACCTAGAATTGTAACTCAACCAAAGATGTAAAAGTTATATTATTAGGGTTGGTTCCTGTACCACTCGACATGTGAGTTGGACAGTTTGTTAGTGTGATCCTCTAAGCTGTTAAGTAAGAGGAGTATTGTTCTTGGAGGAAGCTTTTAAGTAACTCTAAGTTGTGTCTTGGAAGTGTGTCTTTCTTGTTGAATTGTTGTATAGGTAAAGAGCCGTTGATGCAGTGGCGGAGTGTTGACTGCTAGACATCATTGCGATGATTAGGAGTGAGAAGGGTTTCTCATACCTAGGTGAGTCTTAGGTAGAAGGGTCATTGGGTGGTGATTAAGTGATAAGTTGTAAACGGGGAGTTTAGCTTTGAATTGATACTGCTGATAGTGGACTTCATCCCTGGCTTGGTAGCCCCCAGAGTAGGTGTGTTAGACCGAACTGGGTTAACAATTCTGTGTGCTTTGTTTTTAGCTTTTCAGTACCGTGCTTATTGTTATATACCTTGCCATGTGTGTTCATGTCAGACCAGATGTCGAATGACATGTTATAGGACATCTGAATTCTGCACATCTACCAGAATTTCAATTGGTATCAGAGCTCTGGAACTTCTAGAGTTCTGGAACTGCTTCACATGGACTTAATGGGACCTATGTAGGTTGAAAGTCTTGGTGGGAAGAAGTATGCCTATGTTGTCGTTGATGATTACTCCAGATTCACATGGATAAGCTTTATCAGAGAAAAGTCTGAAGTATTTGCAGCCTTCAAAGAGTTGTGTCAAAGGATTCAACGGGAAAAGGAATGTGGTGTTTTCTTAGTGCAGCTGGACTCTGTTCATGATGTCAAGACTGATGTCTTAACATCTGTTGACAGAACATTCTATTCAGAATGTTATGGTTTTTGTCTCCTGAGATCACAAGCCTCTACCTGATTTATGTACTGATGTGAGGGTCAAGCAGTAGGTGGATGTGTTCAGCAGGTGTGTTGAACAGAGAGTGCGCTCTTGAAGACATGAAGATGAGTCTCATGTTCTCCATTCATTTAAGGTGTTCTTCTTGCAAAGGAGTACTGGTGGTCTTAGATAGAGAAAAGTCGATCAGATTGGGATCATGTGAGTATTAGTACAAGGGAGGATTGTGTTCAACTTGTGAGTTGAACAAAGAGTGAGCTCTTGAAGACATGAAGATGCGTCTTATGTTTTCCATTCTTCAAGGTATGAAGAAGCACATGTTATTCTTGATAGGGGGAGAGTGTCAAAATTTTATGCAGTTGGACGTGTGATGTTAAGGGGGAGATTGATAAGTCTGTAGCTTTTGGTGTTGGCACTTATTTTGGTAAGACTGACTGTGATTGATATATGTCTAAAAGGATGTTCTGACTTCTGTTTTCTGCTACTGTATTCTCCTTGTATATGATGTGTTTTAGCCAAAAGCAAATCAGGAATTTGCATACATGAGGATTAAGTGTGCTGGGATGTGTCTTGTGCAGTTGTGATCTTTATTGCATATGTTTAGTTTAAAGGAAACAGAATTGAAACATAATTTTATTGCACTGCTGAAAGCATACAAGATTAGAAAAAGCAACAAACAAAGAGTCTAAAGATTATCCCAACCCCCCGAATCAATAAATGTTTTCCAATCTTCGTCCCATTCATCATCAAAAGCTTGAAGTTGCACTGAAGGTTTTTTGATGGCCTTCATCCTTGTCTCTGATGTTTTTCTTGTTCTTATGGCTCCTGAAGTTGCCCCAGCTGTGGACAGTGTTTTATTCTTCAACTTTTGTGGATCTGGTTTCTTGACTTCCTGCATGTGTCTCTTTCCTGCATCCTTGTTAGACTGACTCATGGTTTTATCTGTGATGTGCTGTTAGAAGCAAGGAGGCTTGGTTTTTATACTGCATAAAGAGTCTTTGTTTGTATCGCCTGACCAGTCAAAGTGGTCTTTGGTTTGGGAACTTGTTTTTCTTGGGAACTTGTTTTCTCTTGGGACCTTGTCACATTGGATGTCAGAACTTCGTGTTTGGTGCCTTGGTATGTTAAGAGGTTGTCCAATTATGGCTAAAAAGGGGGAGAGTGTGTCTGGGTATTGTCTAGTTGTCTGATGTGATTCTTTTGAGTTTTCTTTCAGAACAGCTGTTGATGCTGGTTGTGATCAGGTGGTTGTGATTACCTGAATAAAATGCAGAAGGTGTGTTCTTTTGTCTAGTGTTGATGTCCTACATATTGTTACAACATCATTGTTTGGTGTGTATCCTGGATGAAGGTCTGGGACTGTGCTTGTGGAGTTGGAAGAAGCAGCATTATTGTCTGAAGTGGCAGTTCTGACATAATGTGGATTAGAATGGGTAGATTCTGATCTTGATGTTAAGTAGTTTGGTCTGGCAATACATGACTACTTTCATGATGAAGACTTAATTAGGTGCTTGTGAATGTAAGGACAGAAGGTTATTGTCAGTGGTGTGATCTGATCAGAATGGCTGAAGATAAGGAGGTTTCTTCTAATACAAGTAAAAGGTGGTGGCAGTCCTTATCTTGTGTTGCAAGTAATCTAAAGACATTTGTTATGGAATATGTGAGAAATTCCAAATCAAGTGGGCTTTTATATTGGACTTGGCAGACCATGTATCTGAAATAAACATGGTGAGATCATGCTCAACAAATACAAGAAGTAGCAGAATGTGGCAATATCGTTGTGCTATCATAAGGAGCATCGGTTGTTCATGTCAGGGGGAGTTAAGGCTGTTGTCTATGGTTTATTACTGCAAGTGTGCAGATTTTTTGTGTAGCTTGCGTGCTGTCCAAGTTTGTGCAGAGTGATGTCAGACAACATGATGGGACATGTACTACTGAGAGTGGTTGGGTGTGCTATCCTAGCCGCGTGAAGCTAGTGCTTATGCAGGAGGAGTCTGAAGAGCAGAATTGTTGTATCTGGGAGAATTTATTTTTCTCTGCTATTCTGAAGGAATCTATAAGGGATTGTGAGTTGTGCTTATCGATAGATGTCGTCTCAGAATCCAACAGAAAAGAAAATGTGCTTGTGTTTTGGAATGTGTAATTTTTTGTGGAGTCTTGGGTTGATAATGTTGTGAGCAAGCAGACATTGTTTGGTAAGATGTCAGAACTTGGTACAGGACATGTTTTTCTTGAGCCAAACAAGGAATTATTCTGGACGGTAGTGTAAGGATAAGGTGAAACACGTGTCTTTGCCTATGCATGGAACGTTATTGGCTCAATTTATGGTAAGAATCAGTTGAGAAGCAATAAAGGCGGTCAAGACTGTTTTGGAAGGTAGACATTGAATTTGGATGGAGTTTTTGATACCTAAAATAGCGGTTCTTTGACCAAGAACCTTGACATATTCAAAGCTCGTTAATTCCAAAGTAACTGGTCAGCTATTTATAGGGGTTGTTCTTTTCTCCTTCAGCCAGTGAGTGTTCTTGTTTCATAAGTCTTATGGCGTTTGTTCGTTTTTGGGTGAGCATCACTTGGGTCTGGTTCTGTGAGGGCTTTCTTTGCCAATTTTTGGCTAAAAAGGGGGAGAAAGGGTTTGCGAAATGGTTCGCGCAGATGCTATGTCTGGAGTCTGCAGTTCCAGATGTGTTCAGAGATGTCGAAGAGGGTGTCCTATCCTTAAGTTGGTGTTGAGTCTTTGTGACTTGTGTCCTGAGTTATGAACACAGTTGTGACTTATATTCTGAGTTACCTGGGTTGGTAGATTGGTACTTCTTAAGTTTCATCTTATGCCACAGGTCGACTAGGGGCGTCTGATCAAATAAGGTGTGCAGAATCTCTTATGCCACCATTGGTCCTTTATGTCAAGACAGACGTTTCTTTTCTGGAGGAGTCTTCTACAATTGTTCTGGGTCTGTCCTGGAAGGAAAAAGAAATGTGTTGTATTGAGGGGGAGTGTCAGATATCTTCTTCCTCATGTGCACCAAATGACTTCAGGACTTTCTACTTCTTAGGTCCTAATGTGCTGCCTGAAGTTGTTGTGTTGTGGTGCTCGGAGGTGATGTTATGGAGCTCATAGAATATGCTGAAAAGAGTTGTCAAACATGATGTCCTAACATCATTCAAGATTTCCCAAGAAGATGATTCTCCATGGTTGCTGTACACAGTAGCTACTGATGGTTACTGTTAGGTTCAGTAGTTGCTGATGACTACTGGCAATAGTGTAGGGTTGTATTTGCTGCTGTAATGTTTATATATTTGTTCTAGCCAAAATTTGCCAAAGGGGGAGAATGTTAGTTCTTTAATTTTTCGGGTTGGCATTAATTTTGTAAAACAAATAATAGCAGCAATATGTTAGATAGGATATTTTATCTTGCTAAAGAAGAACAGGTTGAGCAAGAAGTCCTATTGTGCAATGGAACATGTTGAGTTGAAGTGGGTTCAACATCTGGAACAACATGTCGTATTAAGATGTCCCATGAAGGTCCATTCAACATCGCGCCAGAACTGAAGTGAATTAAAGATTCTGTTATGTCTTAACAGATGCAGAATATTCAGGGAATAATATGCAAATTCTATGTGGCGCTGAATTAAAAGGTCTGAAGATTCAAATTTGAAATTGAGAAGAATATTGGAAAATATACACTTTCTAAATATGGAGAAATTTTAGGAAGTTAAAGATTGAAGTTCTATTATGTAGCAGAAGTTTCTGCTGATTTATAGCAGCTTATTTGCTGTGTTTGTGAAGGCCCAAATCCAGTTGGGAATAGGTTATATATAGATGCAGTGTAACCTAGAATTGTAACTCAACCAAAGATGTAAAAGTTATATTATTAGGGTTGGTTCCTGTACCACTCGACATGTGAGTTGGACAGTTTGTTAGTGTGATCCTCTAAGCTGTTAAGTAAGAGGAGTATTGTTCTTGGAGGAAGCTTTTAAGTAACTCTAAGTTGTGTCATGGAAGTGTGTCTTCCTTGTTGAATTGTTGTATAGGTAAAGAGCCGTTGATGCAGTGGCGGAGTGTTGACTGCTAGACATCATTGCGATGATTGAGAGTGAGAAGGGTTTCTCATACCTAGGTGAGTCTTAGGTAGAAGGGTCATTGGGTAGTGATTAAGTGATAAGCTATAAACGGGGAGTTTAGCTTTGAATTGATACTGCTGATAGTGGACTTCATCCCTGGCTTGGTAGCCCCCAGAGTAGGTGTGTTAGACCGAACTAGGTTAACAATTCTGTGTGCTTTGTTTTTAGCTTTTCAGTACCGTGCTTATTGTTATATACCTTGCCATGTGTGTTCATGTCAGACCAGATGTCGAATGACATGTTATAGGACATCTGAATTCTGCACATGTACCAGAATTTCATCATGTAACCATGGAACTCCCTTATAGTCGTTATGCCAATTTATACATATCGTCCGAAACCATGCCTCCAATAACCTTACAACTCGGGCTCCGACTAGTCTTATATATAACAACTCAAAACTTATTATTTTTTTTTGTAAATACCTACCATACTGACTTTCCATGCTTTACCCGGGTGATATATAACTTGACTTTGAAAATTTCAAAATGTACATAAGTCCCTCGATCACGAGGTCTAACGAGATGAAGTTTTCAGACAAAATTCCTAGAATTATTTCCTGTTAAATGAGTCATATTTCCATGTAGTCTGGTTTAATCAAACAATTATCTTAAGACCCATTATTATGTGAAAGTGGGTTTTTAAGAGTAATGATGATCGTCTTGTCAGATCTCCCCTCTCTCTTTGTCATGATGGCTTTTATTTACTCTAGTTCGATAGGGGTTTCTAACCGTTTTAAATTTCTTTCCATAAAATATAAAAAGACTATCTTTTTTAAAAGATAAAAAGACATAGTGTAATAAATTATTTATATTTAAATTTCAACATTTTTTATAATACATTAACTGATATAGATATCCGCATAGACAAATATCATTAAATTTATTTTATATTTATTAATAAACCGATATTCAATATCTTTTATGTGTAAATATCATTTAAACTATTTTTATTTATCTATTTTATCCGCAAATAACCGTGATTAGGATATTTTTACCATCATAAGTAAATCCAGAATAGCTATGGGAGAAACTTAGAATTTTCTTCTTCTTCTTTTCATTGCATTGCAGTTTTATGCTATAAGTTTAAATTAATTAAAATTAAATAATTAATTTTTATTCCTCTGAGTTCCACACCACCCTCTGCCGCAAGCTCGAACCCCCTTCGGCATCATCCCCAACATCTGACCGAGAAAGTATCCCACGTTTTCCTCCCCCATTTTATGTTGACACAAACCCACTAAAGCTATCTTCCATGGAAGACAACAAAGTTTCAATTTTTCTCTGATTGGGTATAAACTGAGCAAACACTCGGTGAAGCAATGCGCAGAGAGATCGCGTTCCTCGCTCAACCCCGTTTCCTCCTCCTCTTCCTAGTTCTCTCAGTTTTCCTCATTTTCGCATTCTCTGCTTCTAAATGGGTATTTCCTTTAACCCTTTTGTGGATATATATACTCCTGTCATTGTGGATCTGATCTGGGTTATTGATGATGAATTCAAATTTTTTTGTTTTTTTGTTTACTTTGTCCGTAATGGATTTTGATTTTGCCATTGCTATTATTGTTGTTGATTTGATGATGGGTGAATCTCTTTTGGCTTGATTGCTATAGAATGCCCTTGCATTATATTTCATTTATGAAGCACCGACATCTCTGAAAAATAGCGTGTCCGTGTCCGTGTCCGGTGCTGACACCTTTACCGACACTTGTAATTACCTTTAATTTCATCAATTTTCAAAGTATTATAGATATTGCCGTGTCGGTGTCGGTGTCGTATTTGGGGTGTCCGTGCTTTATAGTATTTCATGGCTTTCTTTATTCAAAATACATAAACTGTTTGAGTTCTTTTTAAGGTAGGTTCAAGTGTGTGTGTTCTAGAAGTATGAAACTAGTTAATGGATTCAAACTTATAACTGTAATGTGTAAGTAAACCAGAAACTCAAGTAAATGTAGGATAAGGTAGGCTATGCCTTGAAAATGCCTCCAAAAGGATATTAATGAGGGGTATTGATACTGCCTAGGTTGTTAATCTTGGACCTCCAAAATGCTATAGCGGCATAGGGATAGCGGAATGACCGTTATTGTGAGCTTTAAAAATTAAGGTAAATACGTAACATGAATACATAAATACTTAAAATAAGTTCCAACAACATACATAATGCCTTAAAAAACATAAGTTGCAACAACATACATAAATTCCAACAGCACCACAATATAAGTTCCCATCAAAATCAAATCATTAATGTGCTCAAAATGACTAAACCAAATTATAAACGTAAACAAAATGACTAAATCACATCCGTCTCATCTTCACTTCTAAGTGCCACCACATTAATATCATCTTGATCATCACTGGATTCAATTTCAAACTCTTCTTCCACCTCCAATCTTCATCTCCATTAGACATTAATGTAGCAAGTCTAAAGTTATGTCTAATAACTCTTGCTGGTTCATTAGCCCAGCAGCATTACCAACAACTTCCCAAGCCAAACCATCTTCTAAAACCAAATAGATGAGAAATTAGCAAAACACGGGAAATAGATGTGAATGGTTGAGAAAGTGCATAAAAAGATAAATAGGTGAACTGGAATGTGGAAGAATGGATGAGAAAGATCCACCGCTTGCTGATTTTTAGGGTGAGAAGAATTTGGAATAAGAAAATTTGTGAAGAGAGAGAACGACAAATTAGATCCACTGCGTGCTGCGTGCTGATTTGAGTGAAGAGAGAATTGGAAATGACCTAGAGCATCACTAGGAGCTTTTATATTAGTCAAATAAAAGGGAAAAATACCAATTTGCCTTGAAAAAAAAATTCAAACTTACAATATTGCCCTCATCTTCACAATAGCGGTCGGTAAACTGCTACAGAACCGCTATAGTGCTGCTATTGCGCCGCCACGACATCACAAATAGCAGACACTATTTCCGCTATCGCCGATAGCTGTTAGCAGCCCAAAAGCGTGGCGCCGAGGTCCCATACTGCTATGCTATAGCACTATAGCGTGCTATAGTCAACCTATACTGCGGGGTTATGCTATAGCGTGCTATAGACAACCTATACTGCAGGGTTTAAATAACACATATAGGATCTAATAGAAATGTGATGGAAAGTTATGAAGTAAGACAAAGGTACCTACCCGGTTAGGAGATTGTGTGGCTTGAAGGACGAGAGATCAAATGTAAGAGGACAATAGTTCAACAAGGTAGATCATAGGTAAACAAATTGTAGTCTTTCGGTGAGCAATTCCGCAAAAGTTATCTTTATCCTTTGATTTCAGTATGAGTTTGTGAGTTTATTGTTGAGATGAACCCATAATGTTTACTGTTTGCACTTGATCTTTTCCAGCTTATTTTGGAAATTTCCTACTTCTTGAAGCTTTTGTTAGAGCGTTCAGACTTTAGACCCTTATTTATGTTTGGAACTATTTACAGTTATGTTTTTGTATCAATTGCATATTGGGTTCAGTCAAATAATAAACTCTGGCCTTTTCTGATGATGTAGGTTGGTGAGGAAACAGAAGAGGAGCCAGAAATTACGCATAGAGTTTACTTGGATATTGATATTGATAAACAGCGTTTAGGTTTGTCAAGCCATTTTCCCCTCTTAACTTTTACCCATTTGCTATTATTACTACCTTTGAACCGATTTAACTTGCTGCATGAAAATGTAATTTTTATTTCTTTTTTACTATGAACTTCTGCAGGTAGGATCGTGATCGGATTATATGGCCAAGTGGTACCAAAAACTGTGGGTATGTCATTGTTTTTGTATTTTTCAGATCTGCATATTCTCTAGCGAGTTCTTACAATAGAAGAAAAATAAACAATATCAACCAATTATGGACTTGTTAAATATGCTCTCTTGGCTTTTTCATCAACAATCGAAATGTTCAATTCTCTTTTTCCCTTCAAAATGAAATATATTACTCTTAAATACTTGAAATTTTTATTGATCGGAAATTTTCTATCTGCAGAAAATTTTAGAGCCTTGTGCACAGGTAATTGTAGTCTCTTTTCTTCGTATTGTTCATAAAATATTAATTTATCCCCCGCCTGGTCCATGTTACTAATTAGGAGTGTTTCCGTATTGTATAGGGGAAAAAGGAAAGAGTACAAGTGGTGTAAAACTTCATTACAAAGGAACACCGTTTCATCGAATAGTATCTGGTTTCGTGATTCAGGGTGGGGATATTGTTAGTCACGACGGAAAATCATCCGAATCTATTTATGGTGGCACTTTTCCTGATGAGAATTTCAGAATCAAACATTCTCATGCTGGTGTGTAAGAATTTGCTTGAATACAAGTATGTCATTTTTGAGGTATGTGTTTTAAGTTGATCGTTTGAATACGTGCTTCATGATTGCAGGCGTTGTCTCTATGGCTAATACCGGACCTGATTCCAACGGTTCACAGTTTTTCTTTACCTCAGTGAAGGCCAGTTGGTAAGTTATTTTCTCCTGACAATGCAAGGTTTTGGACAATTTAGACCGAGTTTGTGTGTGTGATATTTATTGATATAATCTGTCATGCAAACTTTATAGGTTGGACGGAGACCATGTTGTTTTTGGCAAGGTTGTTCGAGGCATGGATACCGTGTTTGCAATTGAAGGTGGAGCTGGAACCTATAATGGAAAACCCAGAAAGAAGGTAGTGATTGCGGATTCCGGGGAGATACCGAAAAGCGAGTGGGACGAGGAAACTTGAACTTCCTCATTTTGGTGACTAACAACTAGCATGCTTTGGTTATAGTTTGCTTATATTGAACCCCCTTGTTTGAGTGTACAACATGTTTACAAAACCTTGATTTGATTGGATTGTGTTAAACATGATTCCGGGTCTAGAATCTTGATTTGATAGGAAATAAGAATAGCTTATCTCCCCAAATCATGGTTTACAACATACAAAACCAAACGTGCCACATCTTCAATACACAAAATTGGTTTCCTTTTGTGGCGTTAGTAGTTCTAGTGTGAAATTGTAACCAAAAATTGATGAGTTTCCTATACGTGTGTATTTATTCCATATTATAATATGAACTAGGCAATGCAACTTCAAAGTATACTCTATTCTATGTTTTAGATCAATGAAATTCCTTTTCTATATATGTATGATAGTTTTAGCAGCATTTTGGATTCTTTTATGGCTGGTGTTGTGCTTGTAAATTGTTATTTAAATCATTTCTCTACAATTTATTTTACACTTATTTTCGATGCAACGCTTTAAATAGATGGATGTTTTGTGGAAGTTAATATGGATGATCGCGTTGATGGTATTGTGACAGTGACACATGTTATGGGTAACAAAATTGAAGGCCATATGTATGTTGATCACAATGTGATGGATATGAATGTCAAAATAAAAGAACCTCGTTGCCTTGATTTAAATGACAGTAATGAAGAAAGAGATGAAGAGAGTTTGGAAGACATTGATAAGGATGTTAAAGGTGTAAGTTTTAATGATAGTTAGGATGAGAGAACTACTACACCCAATGATGGTTTTAAAGTGATTGAAGCATATAAATTAAGAAATGGTTCAAACATAGCTAAAATCAAAGAGAAGTCATATAGAAACTATCTCCGAAAAGAAGTTAATTGTGCTTGCACCTATTTTTGTGACTAAGATTATGATTTTAAAGTGATTGAAGCATATAAATTAAGAAATGGTTCAAACATAGCTAAAATCAAAGAGAAGTCATATAGAAACTATCTCCGAAAAGAAGTTAATTGTGCTTGCACCTATTTTTGTGACTAAGATTATGAGTTTAAACTAGATATGTAATTTAATTCAATAAAATTTATAGGGTAAAAGTAGTATGCAAGAGTAAATGTGACTTTTTAGCTCTATATTCTAAAGGGAATTCTATATTCTATAGGAAATGACAATCACACTTATCAATTAAAAGCTTATGTGAGAACCCAGTCATGTACTAGGGTTTTTAATAATAGATCAACCAAGTCCAAGTGGGTTGCATAATCAATGATTAATAAAATGTAGACAAGTAAGAAGGTTAGAATTGTTTTGATATTATGCAAGACATGAGAAAAAACAACTCATTTGGAATTACTCTAGGAAGGACATGAAAGGCCAAGGAAATTGCAAAATGTATTGTCAAAGGACATGTTAATATGCAATATGCTATGATATGAAGGTATGATGTTGAGTTTAAAAGGGTATGCATTGAGAGTATTGTCAAGATAAATGTCGACAGACTAAATTAAACGAATTAATTAAGATTTTGTTCATTATATTTTTGCTTTGATGACTGCAGAGGGATTTGATAAGTTGCATTTTTAAGGGTTTGATTTTATCGTTTATTCTAGTACTTTGGTTCAGTTTTTGCTCTATTTTACTTCCGTTTTCCAGTTTTCTGTGTTTTAGGAGTATTGAAGGAGGAAAGGCATGACCAAATGGATATAACCTGAACCGAAAAAGAGACAAGAAGATGTCTGGAAATTGGACAAGAGAGCAGAGAAAGTTACACAAAACCAAGGGCATTATGACTTGGCGGTAATGGCCCTAGAGGCAAGCTATCCAAAATTGACATTCCATTGAACAAGATCGATGGCATTTGATAGAGAATATTATTAATAAATATTAGTTAAAAATATTTAAGTTATAATTTTAATATATTAGTTTAGATTAATTATTATAGTATTTTAAAATATTCTTAAGTCTTTGTGATTGTGCCATTTGAAAGGCTAAGATATGTTTAGAGTAGTATATATAGTGTAGTGTTCTATTTGTATTGAAATCAAAGAAATCAAATGTTATCTTTTATTATCTTTAAGTTTTACTCTCTCATTTTTAGAGTTTTTATTAGTTTTGTTAGGTTCTCCATTTTAGCATCCTAATAATTTGGTGTTTTCATTTCTTGAACATCAACACCTCTTATGGCATACTCATCTGCCCTCATCTTTCACCACTCCATTTTATCATTCCACCACTACCACTGTTACATCCTCATTCCCTTCTTTTCCATGGAAATTTTTTTCATCTTATTTCCCAAATAACCATGTTACAACTCCAACACCATGCTTATATTTTAATCATGGGTATACACCCTCTATACCTAACCCATTTTCATCCTATTCTACATCTCATTATTCATACTACTACAACAATTGTCACATACAACAACAACAAACAAACACCTCCTCCATAATTGGTCATAAATATCAAACCCATTTTAGTAATAGAAGATATTTTGAGAAGCATTTGCAAGTTTTTCATCTCAATTTTAAGAAAACATCTCAAAAAAATTCTCAAAAGTTTTCTCATCCACAAAGAACTTTTCCGGCGAAATTTCCAACATCTTCTCCGGCGAAATTTTGGACAGATTCTCCAGCGTCACTTCCTGTGTTAACTTCGGCGACATCTCCGGTATCACTTTCGGCAACGATTTTGAAGTTGTTTTCGGTGTTGGATATGTCAGAAACTATGCTACTGGAATCACCAGATTTGCCACCACTTGAACAAACAAAAGATGAATCGTTGAAGTTGTCATACCTCAAATTTGTCCTACCTGTGTATGAATGACCTCTGTACCTCTTTTTTCTTCCAAACCATTTTCAATCCAAACTTTTAATCCATGTCCACTTCAAAATTATTTTCCATAAAAATCCACTTCATTTTTAATGTCCATAATTACCCATTCTCCATTATCCAATCCATTTGTCCAAATCCATTTCTAAACCATTTTTCATTTCATATCCATTGTGTCAATTCCACTTTAAATTTAATTTTATCCATTTTTAATCCAATTTTCATTATCCATTTTCAACCAACATCAAAATCCATTATATGCAAGTATCCATTTTTCTTTCTTAGCCATTATTCATTCTAACCATTTTCATACCTATTTTCAATCCATAAATATCTATGATCCATATTTCCAATCCATTTCATATCCAAAAATCCATATTCCATTTTTGATTTCATACCCATCTTCATTTTACAAATCCATTCAGTCCAATTTATCAAAATTCATTTCATTATCTATTTACTATCCATTTCCAAATATCTATTTTTTCATTTAAATCCAATCACCTTGTTTTATCTTTTCATCATTTATTATCCATTAATATCCAATTATCCACATCCAATCCATTTTCAAGATCCATGTGATAACTCAATTTTAAGTTCAATCCATTTTTTTAACCTCATTTTATTTCATATTCAAAATCAAACACCATTCTTTGATGTATTTCAAGTTCCAAATTCATCGTAATTCATAATAATTCATTGAAATTATCATTCAAGAAAGTCAAGTCCAAATTAATTAGGAAACCACAAAGTTACAAAATTCCAAATTCTTTTTTAAAGCCCATTTGATAAAGAGCCCAACCACACTTCCTGTTACAAACTAATTTGTCAAAGAAAAAAGAAGAAGAAAGTCGATTTGCTCCAAGCCAAAACCTGAGCATCTGCTACAACAACAATGATATCCTGCATCAGCCTGCAATAACCAACAGCAAACAAAATTCAGCAAATGTAGACAGTAGCAGAGAAGTACAACAGAGAAGTTTTCACAGTTTGGCAAGAACAACTTTTGAATTTGAGAAAGCAATTTCAGACATACCATAAAGGATTTCTCCAGCAGAATTTCAAATGCGAAAACCCTAATGATTCTACTATATAGCAACAGTTTTGAAAGGGAGAAAAATTGGAGAAAAACTTAGCAGTTTTGAAACAGAAAAAACTCTTTGAAAAAAATGAACCTGAGGAAAAATGCACCAACAAGCTTCTCATGATTCACCTTGAACCACCATCAATCATCACCTCTCTTTCACTAGACGATAAACAGAACCTCAATCCCTCCGTCGAAATTCATCAAACCTTCTTCCACCATTTTCGTCCCACAACCATGTTCCTCTAACCACAACAACATTACCTCCGTCTTCCCTGTCCTTCGACCCTCAATAAAAACAACCTTTTGCAAAACAACGACAACTCTTCACTTCATCCACCTCTTCATCAACCTTTGAAACCACCTACACACATCTGGTTTCTCTTGACAACTCCTTCCATTCATCTGTAACAAAACTTACCCACCGACTTGATAACGACAACTCTGACCGGACTTTTAACCCTTCTGTCTTCACCGCCATGAATCCCCTTCAATATGTAGATCCAAAACCTTCTTCAACCTTGAATTCAAATCAACCACCACCTTCGTTAAACTCAAACCACACTTCAAACCCAGAACAAAGAGAAGAAAAGGAGAAAGGATCAAAACCGAAAAACATACTTCCGCCCCCATAACGAACCTTCAATCGACCACAAACCATAACCCAAAACGAATAGAGAAACAGAGAGATGAGAGGAGTCCTGGAAGCTGCGAGTTTCGTTTGAATCATGAACGATGATAATAGAAACCGATTGAAAAATCCTGCGATAGAAATCATGAGAGTTGAAAATCGCAAGCAGAGAGTGAGCATGTGAGGAACAGTGTTTCAAACACGGTTATGTAACCCTAGATCATTTCTTTTCCTTTGTATCCACTTCCAAACCGGGTTTGGGTCGGGTGGAACCCAACCCGTGTTAAACCAAGCTGACCCGCCCTTGTTTTGGTCTGGGCCTTTGTCTAATGTGCATGTCTGGCCCATGATGAATCTATTTACCACCAAAATTCACAATACACCCCTTGCCTTGTTTCTATTTGCTTAGCTTTTTTCATTTCATTTTATCAAACGATATTTAAATACTTGTTATTATAATGTGATTATTAGTTCTCAAGTTATGACTTTACTTACACGTTGATTCCCTTTTCCTTTCATTTTTGATTTTTATTTTCGATTCAAATTTGGGCCGATGATATGGAAAAATCTTGATTAAGTTGATTTATTGAAATCGATTCAAAATCTTGATTTATATGAGGCCACCCTATTTTTATTTTTTATCGGTCAATGAAAGTCAAAAATCATAGCTTATCAATCTAAGATTAAAGATCTTGATTAAGACGAGACTGATTTTATTTTCACTTTTACTTCTCATTTTTTATGGGTCGATGAACATCTAAAACCAAATTTTGTAGGTTAAGATGAAACTTTTCTTCGATTTCGATTTTATTTCACATTTTACTTTGCACTATATTCTTTTCATTTCCGATCAATGAAGGTCTTAAACATCATGGAACCCTTTTTAGAGTTCTTGATTAAGACGAGGTCGTCACCTTTTATTTCCCGATTCACCCGATTAATCATTATTTTGTTTATTTTCCGTCAAATATTATCTCGATTATATTTTTTATTCATACTATTCATATTGGCCATATTATATTCATATTCATGTTTATCTAACAATCTTCTTTGTTCATACACTTAATCTAAATACACTAAATTGGAGACCTTTTATTTTCAATCAAACTTTCGGAAGGAGGAGATTCATGGAATCTAGCATTCTTGGGTCTTCGAATGGATGGCTCTCGAGGCACGCCCCTTGGGTTGTCATTCATTCAATCTTTCGACCTTTTCAACTAAACCATTTCTAAACTAGTCCTCGATTCGCCATCGAGCCTAATCGTAAGTCAAGCGCCTTTTGCCTCGCCATCAAACGCACACTCGCACATCTCGAGATTTCGTTACTAGGAGCACCCCTAGGGACTAGTATCGATCCTCACTTCTTTTCGTAACCAATCCGATTCAACCTATTTCAAACACTTTCTTAATCAACTAACGAAAGGAGGAGATTTTTGGAGTCTAGCATTCCTTGGATCTTCGAATGAATGGCTCTTGAGGCACGCCCTTGGGTTATTATTCATTCAACCTTTCATCTTAAAACACTTAATCATTATCAAACAATTTCATAATCAATAGAATGAAAAAGTTGTCATTGAGATCTAGCATCTCTGTAATGCCCCGATTAATTGGTTGCGAGGCTGACGTCTCGTTTATTGAATAGTCGTCGTTCTTCCTCTAAAATACTTAACAAACCAAACACTTCCCACGCAACCGAAACCCTAATACACTTAATCCACAACTCAAGCACCTTTCTCAAAGAACATTGTTTAAGTCATTCTTTCGCGCATATGAACTCGTGCTTCAGCCTCCCCTAGCGAGCAGACAAGCCAACGTTTAGCAGTTAGAATGCAACCTAAACTCTCGTTCGCCTAAAACACGTCCAAATCAAACTATTTTTCTCAATCAAAATACGAACACATTAATCCAACTCCTCGCCGCCGTGCGATTAAAACTCTTTTCATAAAGAACATTGTTTAGTCCATTCTTCCGCGCATATAAACTAGTGCTTCAGCCTCCCATGACGAGCCGACAAGCCAACGTTTAGCAGTTAGAATGCGAATTAAACACTCGTTCGTTTAAAAAATACAAACCAACCGTAGTCCCACGAACTACGAATGCTCTGACTTTCCCATTGCACGAGGGAATACGTAGGCCCAAGGGTTCTCAATCCTTGCCGAGCACACTAATAAAAAACCACCCATTTCCCCCTTAGAAAGCAATATTCCCTTAGAAGAAAACAAACAAACCGAGCTAACATTTCTCTCGAATCGAATCAAGAGGTTCCCGTTGAGTACAACGGACGTAGAGGGTGTTAATACCTTCCCTCTTGCGTAACCGACTCCTGAACCTAGAATTTGGTTGTGATGACCATGTTCTTATCTCCCTTTAAAGGTTTTATCGATATTTTCCTTTCCCTCTTTTGGGATAAATAAGTTCGGTGGCGACTCTGTTTCGGTTTCGAACAGTTTTTTTTCCGCGTCCATCGCGAGGATTGTATTTTTTGAGGTACGACAGATGGCGACTCTGCTGGGGAGTCTGCATTGCCCCATGCTAGAGAGAGTCAAGCCTAACTTGACTCGATTCGAGAGTGTTAGCTTCGCTTGCTTAATTTCTTCTTGTTTGTTTTTTCCTATTACTTCTTTATTGGCTTTGTGTTGCCTTCTCTTTATTATATGTTGTTTATCATACTTGTCTGTTGGATCTTGGGATGATATCACATGTAAGGCTCTATGCCCAAGCTTTGGAAAAAGAAGAGGGAACACATAGTTTAGATTTTGGAAGTAATTAGTGTTAGTCCCCAAGGACTCGCTCCTTGTGTGCCTAGCATGAAAACTTCCCCTAGAGTAGACCTTTTCGTAGATCTTGTTGTAACACAGCCAGCCTGCCGTACGACTTGATTCATGAAGGGTCCGTGACTCTGGGAGCCACTCTTAGCACCAGTTTCTATCTTGGTGTTCGTTAGTGTTAGTCTTCGAGGACTCGCTTCTCGCGGGCCTAGCATGAAGGCTACACTCAGGATATACCTTTTTGTATCCCGTCACAATGCAGCTAGCCTGTTGCGTGGTGTTGATGCGATTAGTGTCCGAGACCCTGGGAACCATATCCATCAACATAAGAGCTATCCCGTGAGTGGGTTTATGGGTAAAGAATCTATAACTATCCTCTTAAAGCCTACTTGTTATGAGGGTTGGGAAGTTACTTGTGATATCATGGATCCTGGATCTTCCTGCATTGCATATCATTGCATTTGCATCTCATTTGCATGGCATACCCTTCCAACCAAAACTCATCTGATCCTCTGCCCATTTCCTGCCAGCTGATTTCTCGACGCTCATATTGAACCTGTGATAGCCGCAAAGCATTTGAAGCAAGTTCAAGCAGAGATAAAAGGGAGCATAGACAATTTGAAAGTTGTGATAGCTATGCCAGAGGGTAGCTTTCAACATATTGGGATGAAGGATTTTGACCCCCCATCAGGTTTTGCTGTGTCGACTAACCCACTGTATGATTGTCTACCTGGTGATCATCCTCCACGAGTGGACATCCTTGCTCAGTCTCAGATGATGTCGCTGACTGATTCCATGGAGAAAAGGTTTTGTGCCCTCGAAGAGAAAGTTCAAGCTATGAAAGCGCGCGATACTTCTGGGCTCGATGCTGTTGATATGTGCCTAGTGCCAGACTTGGTAATTCCTCCGAAGTTCGAAGTACCCAACTTCGAGAAGTACGCTGGTCTCAGTTGCCCAAAGCGTCATTTGGTGATGTTCTGCCGAAAGATGACTTCTCATGTCCGCGACGACAAGTTAATGATTTACTGTTTCCAAGACAGTTTAAGTGGTGCATCTTTGAATTGGTACATGGATTTAGAAAGAAGCTATATCTAATCATGGAAAGACTTATCCAATGCTTTCCTAAAGCAATATGAGTACAATTTGGACATAGCTCCCAGTCGCATGCAGTTGCAAAGCCTATCTCAGAAGAGCGGTGAATCCATTAAGACCTATGCACAACGGTGGAGAGAGTTGGAAGCCAGAGTACAACCACCACTCTTGGATAAAGACTTGATTGACATGTTCTTGGACAGTCTGCATGAAACCTACCTTGAAAGAATGACTGGCAGTTCATTCTCAAGCTTCTCTGACCTCATAATAGTAGGAGAATGCATCGAGAGTTACCTCAAAGCTAAACAAGTCCAAGACGTCCCGAGTAATCAAGCTGGTGAGACTAAATCCTTCAGCAATCCCCAAGAGGAGGAGGATAATGAAATTGATGCAGTCATAGCAAATGTTGAGTATTCTCAAGGTACACCAGCAAGACTTTATGGATCTTCAGCTTCTCGGCAGTCATCATTGTCAGCGCCAATCATCCTTATGGGCAACCTGTCAATCCTAGGGCGTCATACCAGAAACCCATGATTTCTCCTCGTACAAATCAACGAGCCCGTGGTCAAGGATATCAGAATCATCATCAGAATCAGCATAGGCCTCGAAACAACTTGGAAAGAAGGACTACTCCTCTTCACCTAGTTCCTATGTCGTACAGTCAACTTTTGCCGCATCTGGTCCAAAGCTCACTGGTAGAGCCCAAAGCTATCAAGTCGTTGCCAAAACCATACCCGCCTGGGTACGATCCCAATGCGCATTGTGGATATCATGCTGGATCAATGGGCCATTCAACCGAAGATTGCAAAGCTTTTCAAGCCAAGGTGCAACTGTTGATTGACAAAAAGTACATATCATTTCCAGAAGTAAACTTGGTTGTGCACGTCAGCTTCTTGCCCAAATGAGTTCCAAGACTTCAAGAGGCATCCCCTAAAGCCCGTGGTTCAGACAGGAAGACTTCCTCAGATACTGGCAACCATTGTACATTTATCATTTGCATTTGTAATTTCGTTATGTTAAATGCTACTTGTTGTTGAATATTGTTGTTTTGAATGGTAATATTAATGATGTGATCATGCATTTTCTGAATTAATCATGTCGCATTCGCTCATTTTTCTTTACTTATAAATATATAAATACAAAAACAAAACAAAAAAACAAAAAAAACAACAAAATTCTTCCATATACCTCGTGTCCACTATCTTTATCAAATTTTTGTTTAGCAAAGATTGGAGGGAGGATGATGAAAACAAGATACCCATAATTGCTGATGGTATGCTTTCGGATAAAATCCTGCCAAGGATGTACAGGCATTGTTTCAAATCCCTAAACACTGGAGAGATAAGGAGTTAGTCCCTAGTTAACCACTTCGAGCCTAGAAGTAGGAGTTTCCTTCATATTTAAAAACCCTTTCACTCAACCTGGGGCAGGGTAGTGTTCAGTTAACCTGATTGCGTACTCAGTTCACAAAAGCAAAATCCAAAAACATGATGGTTGTTCATCAATTACCCATGACTTGGCAGTCACAATCCTCTGACAAAATAAAAAAACAAAAAAAAAAACAAAAGCCTGCTAAGTCGAGCACCTCAAAGGAGACTTAGACAAAAATCAAGGCAACCCTGATGGACTCGAAAAGCAAAGTCAGTCCATGCAAAAGATAGGGATAAAAAAACAAAAGAGTTCCTCGAATCCTCAACAAAAACAAAATAAGATCCAGTGGCCACCATGCCAAATCAAAGGGTCACTGACACCCATCAAAATAAAATAAGGTGACTGCCATTTCGATCAAACCTTGAATCATTCATCGCTTACACCATCACCCCATTTGGAGGACAAACATGTGTAGAGTCAACTGAACGTAGGACTGGAGAACATCACGAAGAAGGGGTGGGTACAAATCAAGTTTTGAGCCTTATATCCTTTGTTTCATAAACCGTGAACCAGACCACGTTACAACCCTCGAAAGACCTAATTGAGGCGAGGTTTATTCTGAAAGCATACTACAGCAAGGTTGCGTAAACTGACTCCTACAAATTTGCTAATCACTTGTTTTGGTGTCATATTCTTGCTATATCTTTCACACCAGCTACATAAGCACCACGTTTCGACTAATGGTCCATCCATCACACACTATCACATTATTCTAATAATGACTGATTTTCAAAAGTTGCATGAGCATCGCATTAAAATTACCATTTGTGAACGAACAATTTTGACTACAAGTCAGTGTTTGACATCAAGGAAATTCCAACAAGGAGTAATCAAAGGGGGCTGGGTCATTTAACAATGTTGCCTGGAGTTGACAACACCTCATAACCCTATGGAGTAGGGGCATTGACATCCAATGATTATGGAATCAGTCAGTTTAAAGCAAGTCCTCGAAGCATTAGTTGATTATGGGGCAAATCATTCAGGAATCAGGTTGAACATGGTGAATCATCTCAAGAATCTACCAACCTGGGGTAGGCCACCCAGAGATTCTTTTGATTAAGAGTAAACCCCTCCAATGTTCAACAACATAAGTTAAGTCGCTCCAACACTCATTCTGGGGCAAGTTACCTCAAGGGTACTTTGAAGGCAAATACTTCAAGAGTCATTCAATGAAGGAATAATCCTTTCATGACTTGGAATTCTGGGGCAAGCCATCTCGAGTTCATCTCATGGTACATCTGCTTCTAAATTTTCCTTTCAAGGACAAATCCTTTCACGACTTAGAATTCTGGGGCAAGCCATCTCGAGTTCATCTCATGGTACAACTGCTTCCAACTTCCTTTCGAAGACGAAGCCTTTCACGATTTGGAATTTTGGGGCAAGCTATCTCGAGATCATCTCATGGTGCAGTTGTTTCCAATTTCCTGTCAAGGAGAGATTCTTCATGCACCCAGACTGGGGCAAGATGAGCTACACAGGGTCAGGTCTTCCCCATACTTTCAATCTGCTCAAGCAAACTTCGTCAGTGACCTTTGAGTTCAAGACGAGTGTCGGGAAATCATGCTATCATCCCCACAAATAACCTTTTGCCTTCCTTCTGACAAGAGACCTTGCTGCAAAGGAACCCATTCGTCCATTATCCTCCACTGGGGCATCCTTGGAAACTTTCATATCATTGCATAAATCACTCATATGCATTAGTCATCGCTTCGCTTCGCTCATTACATAGACGTGCTTAGCTATCATTCATTCTTAAGCCTAACTTCCAAATGAAGCTGACGACAAAGCCGGGGGATACGCAAGAAGTCCAAACTTAGCTTGGTAATCCATTTCAAGGTCCAGTTCCCGTCTGGCAAATCATTTCAAGGTCCAGTTCTCGTCTGGCAAATCAATCCAAGGTCCAGCTCCCGTCTGACAAATCATTTCAAGGTCCAGTTCTCGTCTGGCAAAATTAATTCAAGGCCCAGTTCTCGTCTGGCAAACCAATTCAAGGTCCAGTTCTCGTCTGGCAAACCAATTCAAGGTCCAGTTCTCGTCTGGCAAATTATTTTAAGGTCCAGTTCTCGTCTGGCGAATATCCTTGTCACACCAGTTCTCGTCTGGTAATCTATCCTCCAATCCAGTTATGGTCTGGAAGATAACTAAAGTCCAATTTCATTTGGCGCATAACCAAAGTCTAATCCTTTATTGGCAACTACTCAAAAGCCCACACTCGTTGGCACCTTCAAAGTCCAGTTTTTATTGGCAACTATTAAAAGTCCACCGTTGTTGGCATCCTCATAACACCTGAAAGTCCAATTTATTGGCAAACACCAAATAACCAAAGTCCAATTTTACTTGGCAACCACCAAATTCAATCCCTGGTGATATCCTTGACAAGGAAACTTATCCCCAGCGCGCCCGATCATTTACATCGCCATGTGCATAACATGCAAGCATAACATCATAATCATATATATCATATCTTGTGCATTCACACGTGCATTAGATTCCTCAGCAGTTGCATTTTAGCAGGTGTTCTAGTGCATCTCGTATTGCATGGCATATCCATCCCAGCAACATAGCATAACAGGATCCAGAATCAATTCGCAGGCATCTTGGCCAGTCCCCCCTCAAAGTCAGCAGTATTCTTCTAAAAGATACCCCGCACGTGCTCAAGGAATCCTATTCCCCAGCAAGTCATTCTTCAGCCATGCAGTTGATATTGACAATCCCCAGCAGCTGTTGCTTTTCTTACTCCCCAAGCAGAGGATACCATAGAAAGTTTCTTGTGAGCTTTCCCCTGCAAAGCCAACGCACCTCCTTCGACAGGAATCTTGCTCAACTATCCCTCAGCAAGTTTACCGCGGAGATACTGCTTTGGTATCATCGAGGAACCTTAATGGATAAGGGACTGCTTCGACGACCCAGAGAATCGTTTGCCTTCAGAGATACTGTTTTGGTATCATCGGGGAACCTTAATGGATAAGGGACTGCTTCGACGACCCAGAGAATCGTCTGCCTTTCAGAGATACTACTTTGGTATCATCGAGGAACCTTAATGGATAAGGGACTGCTTCGACAACCCAGAGAATCGTCTGCCTTCAGAGATACTGCTTTAGTATCATCGGGGAACCTTAATGGATAAGGGACTGCTTCGACCACCCAAAGGATCTCAGGTTATTTTGTTTAATTTGGACACTGCTGCCTCATTCTGTCATCTCTTACGCTACAACACTTTACTTTTGTGAGACAAATTTTTGGGGCATTCTTATATCTAATTGACTTCTACCCTTAAAACAAACGCTTTGCTGCAGTTCATTTTCTCGGGTTCAAGACAATTAGATAGGGGCATCTGTCATACCCCAAATTTGTCCTACCTGTGTATGAATGACCTCTGTACCTCCTTTTTCTTCCAAACCATTTTCAATCCAAACTTTTAATCCATGTCCACTTCAAAATTATTTTCCATAAAAATCCACTTCATTTTTAATGTCCATAATTACCCATTCTCCATTATCCAATCCATTTGTCCAAATCCATTTCTAAACCATTTTTCATTTCATATCCATTGTGTCAATTCCACTTTAAATTTAATTTTATCCATTTTTAATCCAATTTTCATTATCCATTTTCAACCAACATCAAAATCCATTATATCCAAGTATCCATTTCTCTTTCTTAGCCATTATTCATTCTAACCATTTTCATACCTATTTTCAATCCATAAATATCTATGATCCATATTTCTAATCCATTTCATATCCAAAAATCCATATTCCATTTTTGATTTCATACCCATCTTCATTTTACAAATCCATTCAGTTCAATTTATCAAAATTCATTTCATTATCTATTTACTATCCATTTCCAAATATCTATTTTTTCATTTAAATCCAATCACCTTGTTTTATCTTTTCATCATTTATTATCCATTAATATCCAATTATCCACATCCAATCCATTTTCAAGATCCATGTGATAACTCAATTTTAAGTTCAATCCATTTTTTAACCTCATTTTATTTCATATTTAAAATCAAACACCATTCTTTGATGTATTTCAAGTTCCAAATTCATTGTAATTCATAATAATTCATTGAAATTATCATTCAAGAAAGTCAAGTCCAAATTATTTAGGAAACCCCAAAGTTACAAAATTCCAAATTCTTTTTTAAAGCCCATTTGATAAAGAGCCCAACCACACTTCCTGTTACAAACTAATTTGTCAAAGAAAAAAGAAGAAGAAAGTCGATTTGCTCCAAGCCAAAACCTGAGCATCTGCTACAACAACAATGACATCCTGCATCAGCCTGCAATAATCAACAGCAAACAAAATTCAGCAAATGTAGACAGTAGCAGAGAAGTACAACAGAGAAGTTTTCACAGTTTGGCAAGAACAGCTTTTGAATTTGAAAAAGCAATTTCAGACATACCATAAAGGATTTCTCCAGCAGAATTTCAAATGCGAAAACCCTAATGATTCTACTATATAGCAACAGTTTTGAAAGGGAGAAAAATTGGAGAAAAACTAAGCAGTTTTGAAACAGAAAAAACTCTTTGAAAAAAATGAACCTGAGGAAAAATGCACCAACACGCTTCTCATGATTCACCTTGAACCACCATCAATCATCACCTCTCTTTCACTAGACGATAAACAGAACCTCAATCCCTCCGTCGAAATTCATCAAACCTTCTTCCACCATTTTCGTCCCTCAACCATGTTCCTCTAACCACAACAACATTACCTCCGTCTTCCCTGTCCTTCGACCCTCAATAAAAACAACCTTCTGCAAAACAACGACAACTCTTCACTTCATCCACCTCTTCATCAACCTTTGAAACCACCTACACACATCTGGTTTCTCTTGACAACTCCTTCCGTTCATCTGTAACAATACTTACCCACCGACTTGATAACGACAACTCCGACCGGACTTTTAACCCTTCTGTCTTCACCGCCACGAACCCCCTTTAATATGTAGATCCAAAACCTTTTTCAACCTTGAATTCAAATCAACCACCACCTTCGTTAAACTCAAACCACACTTTAAACCCAGAACAGAGAGAAGAAAAGGAGAAAGGATCGAAACCGAAAAACATACTTCCGCCCCCATAACGAACCTTCAATCGACCACAAACCATAACCCAAAACGAACTGAGAAACAGAGAGATGAGAGGAGTCCTGGAAGCTGCGAGTTTCATTTGAATCATGAACGATGATAATAGAAACTGATTGAGAAATCCTGCGATAGAAATCATGAGAGCTGAAAATCGCAAGCAGAGAGTGAGCATGTGAGGAACAGTGTTTCAAACACGGCTGTGTAACCCTAGATCATTTCTTTTCCTTTGTATCCACTTCCAAACCGGGTTTGGGTCGGGTGGAACCCAACCCGTGTTAAACCAAGCTGACCCGCCCTTGTTTTGGTTTGGGCCTTTGTCTAATGTGCATGTCTGGCCCGTGATGACTCTATTTACCACCAAAATTCACAATACACCCCTTGCCTTGTTTCTATTTGCTTAGCTTTTTTCATTTCATTTTATCAAACAATATTTAAATACTTGTTCTTATAATGTGATTATTAGTTCTCAAGTTATGACTTTACTTACATGTTGATTCCCTTTTCCTTTCATTTTTGGTTTTTATTTTCGATTCAAATTTGGGTCGATGATATGGAAAAATCTTGATTAAGATGATTTATTGAAATCGATTCAAAATCTTGATTTATATGAGGCCACCCTATTTTTATATTTTATCGGTCAATGTAAGTCAAAAATCATAGCTTATCGATCTAAGATTAAAGATCTTGATTAAGACGAGACCGATTTTACTTTCACTTTTACTTCTCATTTTTTATGGGTCGATGAACATCTAAAACCAAATTTTTTCGGTTAAGATGAGACTGTTCTTCAATTTCGATTTTATTTCACATTTTACTTTGCACTATATTCTTTTCATTTCCGAACAATGAAGGTCTTAAACATCATGGAACCCTTTTTAGAGTTCTTGATTAAGACGAGGTCGTCACCTTTTATTTCCCGATTCACCCGATTAATCATTATTTTGTTTATTTTCCGTCAAATATTATCTCAATTATATTTTTTATTCATACTATTCATATTGGCCATATTATATTCATATTCATGTTTATCTAACAATCTTCTTTGTTCATACACTTAATCTAAATACACTAAATTGGAGACCTTTTATTTTTAATCAAACTTTCGGAAGGAGGAGATTCATGGAATCTAGCATTCCTTGGGTCTTCGAATGGATGGCTCTCGAGGCACGCCCCTTGGGTTGTCATTCATTCAATCTTTCGACCTTTTCAACTAAACCATTTCTAAACTAGTCCTCGATTCGCCATCGAGCCTAATCGTAAGTCAAGCGCCTTTTGCCTCGCCATCAAACGCACACTCGCACATCTCGAGATTTCGTTACTAGGAGCACCCCTAGGGACTAGTATCTATCCTTACTTCTTTTCGTAACCAATCCGATTCAACCTATTTCAAACACTTTCTTAATCAACTAACGAAAGGAGGAGATTTTTGGAGTCTAGCATTCCTTGGATCTTCGAATGAATGGCTCTTGAGGCACGCCCTTGGGTTGTTGTTCATTCAACCTTTCGTCTTAAAACACTTAATCATTATCAAACAATTTCATAATCAATAGAATGAAAAAGGTGTCGTTGAGATCTAGCATCTCTGTAATGCCCCGATTAATTGGTTGCGAGGCTGACGTCTCGTTTATTGAATAGTCGTCGTTCTTCCTCTAAAATACTTAACAAACCAAACACTTCCCACGCAACCGAAACCCTAATACACTTAATCCACAACTCAAGCACCTTTCTCAAAGAACATTGTTTAAGTCATTCTTTCGCGCATATGAACTCGTGCTTCAGCCTCCCCTAGCGAGCAGACAAGCCAACGTTTAGCAGTTAGAATGCAACCTAAACTCTCGTTCGCCTAAAACACGTCCAAATCAAACTATTTTTCTCAATCAAAATACGAACACATTAATCCAACTCCTCGCCGCCGTGCGATTAAAACTCTTTTCATAAAGAACATTGTTTAGTCCATTCTTCCGCGCATATAAACTAGTGCTTCAGCCTCCCATGACGAGCCGACAAGCCAACGTTTAGCAGTTAGAATGCGAATTAAACACTCGTTCGTTTAAAAAATACAAACCAACCGTAGTCCCACGAACTACGAATGCTCTGACTTTCCCATTGCATGAGGGAATACGTAGGCCCAAGGGTTCTCAATCCTTGCCGAGCACACTAATAAAAAACCACCCATTTCCCCCTTAGAAAGCAATATTCCCTTAGAAGAAAACAAATAAACCGAGCTAACATTTCTCTCGAATCGAATCAAGAGGTTCCCGTTGAGTACAACGGACGTTGAGGGTGCTAATACCTTCCCTTTTGCGTAACCGACTCCCGAACCTAGAATTTGGTTGCGATGACCATGTTCTTATCTCCCTTTAAAGGTTTTATCGATATTTTCCTTTCCCTCTTTTGGGATAAATAAAGTTCGGTGGCGACTCTGTTTCGAACAGTTTTTTTCCGCGTCCATCGCGAGGATCGTATTTTTCAAGGTACGACAGAAGTCCAAAAAGGTAAATATATCTCAAGCGACCTTTCTGATTCCGACGACAATTCCGGTGTCGCTTCCGGCGATAACTCCGGCATCAATTCAAAACATGCAGAAACGAACATCTTCTCCATTTTATGATCCGTCGGTATTCACCAAATCATTTCCGTGGTCACCAGAAAAATTACCTGAACAACAACGATCACCGAAATTGCAACGACCACTACTAAAACCATCAGATTTGTTGTTTCCGGCATCACTTCTAGTCAGACCACCGGCAAAGCCACCACCATTATTAGACAGCTTCTATCATTTAATTTTTTTTATTAGTATTGTAAAAAACAAAATAAAAAGAAGAAGAAAAAAGAAAGAGAGTCATGTTTTTGTAAGGAAAAAAAGGTGAAGTGTTGAAAAGAAAAGAGAAGAAAGAGAGAAGAAGGAGAGAGAATAAGAAAAGTTGAGAAAAAAAAAAGAGAGATTGTAATTGGAATTAGAATGATAAAATTAGTGTGGAACGGATCACCACATAAATTCAATTCAGCCTCTAGTAAGGCGACACTTGTCCATTGAGTTTTGTTTCAAACAACTAAGACATGGTTCTTTTCCACCCAATTTTCTATTTCCAACCGATAACCAGCTATACAACATCACATTTCCAACAAAAATTCCTACTTCCTACTTTCTCTGTCATTAATTACGTTATGGAGCATTGTGCATACAGACTGATTTGTCCTCTTTGTGTTAAATCACTTTCAACACATCAATTAATTCTCCTCCACCCACACATCAATGATGGATAGAAATTCTGCAAAGTCTAAGCTCCACTACACCACAAACTGACACGCCTACTACTCAAAAAAATATCCATCACCTTGTGAGAAAAAAGAAATTATTATTTAAGTATTAATTTTAGAAACTTGAGGACAAGGTTCAAGTGAACCCGGCGACAATGATAGAGAGTATTATTAATAAATATTAGTTAAAAATATTTAAGTTATAATTTTAATATATTAGTTTAGATTAATTATTATAGTATTCTAGAATATTCTTAGGTCCTTGTGATTGTGCCACTTGGAAGGCTAAGATATGTTTAGAGTAGTATATATAGTGTAGTGTTATATTTATATAGAAATCAAAGAAATCAAATGTTATCTTTTATTATCTTTAAGTTTTACTCTCTTATTTTTAGAGCTTTTATTAGTTTTGTTAGGTTCTCCATTTTAGCATCCTAACAATTTGGTGCTTTCATTTCTTGAACATCAACACCTCTTATGGCATACTCATCTGCCTCATCTTTCACCACTCCATTTTATCATTCCACCACTAGCAGTGTTACATCCTCATTCCCTTCTTTTCTATGGGAAAGTTTTTCATCTTATTTCCCAAATAACCATGTTACAACTTCATCACCATGCTTATATTTTAATCATGGGTATACACCCTCTGTACCTAACCCATTTTCATCCTATTCTACATCTCATTATTCATACTACTACAACAATTGTCACATACAACAACAACAAGAACAAACAAACAAACACCTCCTCCATAATTGGTCATAAATATCAAACCCATTCTAGTAATAGAAGATATTTTGAGAAGCATTTGCAAGTTTTTCATCTCAGTTTTAAGAAAACATCTCAAAAAAATTCTCAAAAGTTTTCTCATCCACAAAGAACTTTTCCGGCGAAATTTCCAACAACTTCTCCGGCGAAATTTCGGACAGATTCTCCAGCGTCACTTCCTGTGTTAACTTCGGCGACATCTCCGGTATCACTTCCGGCAACGATTTTGAAGTTGTTTTCGGTGTCGGATATGTCAGAAACTATGCTACTGGAATCACCAGATTTGCCACCACTTGAACAAACAAAAGATGAATCGTTGAAGTCCAAAGAGGTAAATATATCTCAGGCGACCTTTCTGATTCCGACGACAATTTCGGTGTCGCTTCCGGCGATAACTCCGGCGTCAATTCAAAACAAGCATAAACGAACATCTTCTCCGTTTTATGATCCGTCGGTATTCACCAAATCATTTCCATGGTCACCAGAAAAATTACCTGAACAACACCGATCACCGAAATTGCAACGACCACTACTAAAACCATCAGATTTGTTGTTTCCGGCATCACTTCTAGTCAGACCACCGGCAAAGCCACCACCATTATTAGACAGCTTCTATCATTTAATTTTTTTTATTAGTATTGTAAAAAATAAAATAAAAAGAAGAAGAAAAAAGAGAGTCATGTTTTTGTAAGGAAAAAAAGGTGAAGTGTTGAAAAGAAAAGAGAAGAAAGAGAGAGAATAAGAAAAGTTGAGAAAAAAAAAGAGAGATTGTAATTGGAATTAGAATGATAAAATTAGTGTGGAACGGATCACCACATAAATTCAATTCAGCCTCTAGTAAGGCGATACTTGTCCATTGAGTTTTGTTTCAAACAACTAAGACATGGTTCTTTTTCACCCAATTTTCTATTTCCAACCGATAACCAGCTATACAACATCACATTTCAACAAAAATTCCTACTTCCTACTTTCTCTTTCATTAATTACGTTATGGAGCATTGTGCATACAGACTGATTTGTCCTCTTTGTGTTAAATCACTTTAAACACATCAATTCATTCTCCTCCACCCACACATCAATGATGGATAGAAATTCTGCAAAGTCTAAGCTCCACTACTCCACAAATTGACAGGCCTACTACTCAAAAAAATATCCATCACCTTGTGAGAAAAAAAATAATATTATTATTTAAGTATTAATTTTAGAAACTTTAGGACAAGGTTCAAGTGAACCCGGCGGCAATGATAGAGAGTATTATTAATAAATAATAGTTAAAAATATTTAAGTTATAATTTTAATATATTAGTTTAAATTAATTATTATAGTATTCTAGAATATTCTTAGGTCCTTGTGATTGTGCCACTTGGAAGACTAAGATATGTTTAGAGTAGTATATATAGTGTTGTGCTCTATTTATATTGAAATCAAAGAAATCAAATGTTATCTTTTATTATCTTTAAGTTTTACTCTCTTATTTTTAGAGCTTTTATTAGTTTTGTTAGGTTCTCCATTTTAGCATCCTAACAATTTGGTGCTTTCATTTCTTGAACATCAACACCTCTTATGGCATACTCATCTGCCTCATCTTTCGCCACTTCATTTTATCATTCCACCACTACCACTGTTACATCCTCATTCCCTTCTTTTCCATGGGAAATTTTTTCATCTTATTTCTAAAATGACATTGTTACAACTCCATCACCATGCTTATATTTTAATCATGGGTATACACCCTCTATACCTAAACCCATTTTCATCTTATTCTACATCTCATTATTCATACTACTACAACAATTGTCACATATAACAACAATAAACAAACACCGCCTCCATAATTGGTCATAAATATCAAACCCATTCTAGTAATAGAAGAGATTTTGAGAAGCATTTGCAAGTTTTTCATCTCAGTTTTAAGAAAACATCTCAAAAAAATTCTCAAAAGTTTTCTCATCCACAAAGAACATTTCCGGCGAAATTTCCAACATCTTCTCCGGCGAAATTTCGTACAGATTCTCCAGCGTCACTTCCTGTGTTAACTTCGGCGACATCTCTGGTATCACTTCCGAAAATGATTTTGAAGTTGTTTTCGGTGTCAGATATGTCAGAAACTATGCTACTGGAATCACCAGATTCGCCACCACTTGAACAAACAAAAGATGAATCGTTGAAGTCCAAAGAGGTAAATATATCTCAGGTGACCTTTCTGATTCCGACGACAATTCCGGTGTCGCTGTTAGAAGAATAATAGTGTGAGTTTTTGTTATCATATCCACAGGGACTGTTTGATATTTGATGCTTGCCTTTCAATAGTTGCGATATTCTAAGTTAACGGTTTCAAAAGTTTCAATTGTTGTTATCATTCACTTGTAGCAAAGATTAAATTGAGACAAAGATTTTTGTAAAAGGTTTTATAAAAGTATGTTAAGGTTAGGTTTCGCTAATCCTTTCCATGTATAAACGATTAATCAAGCACATGAACTCGGTTTCCGACCAATATAACCGCGTATCCTCCCGACTACGTTTATGTCTAAAGCGAAATCGTGAGTACCGTTGTTTAAACCGTTAGATGATGTCTCGCGCTAACAATCTAAACAACGATCATTAAGATCAATACAATGCGAATAGCAAATCCCAAATCTATGTCTAGAGTTTGGTTTTTAAGAGATGAAATTGTTAGGTCAAGATTTGTGGAATCTATGTCTAGAGTAAAACAAATCAAACTTAAAGCATTAAGAGAAAACAACTTCATCTATATTGATCAAAGACTTTATTCATATAAAATAGATCAAAAGCAATACATAAAAACAGAATCAACTACTTTTAACCTCAACATAGAAGGTTTAGCTACCACTTCTCATGGTAGATTGGATGACAAGTAAAGAGAGGAGATGAGTAAACATCCACTCCGAATAATCAAGAATGGATGCAAAATCAGCTTCTCCAAGTGAAAATACAAGCTCCAATGGTATAAAGACTGAAAACTATGATTTTAGATCAAAATGAACAAAAGATACTCTTTACAAAAAGTGAAATTCTATTTATACATAGCAGAATTCTGCATGATTCGCACTGCGAGCAATCCATTCGCACTGCGAATGAGGAAAAATGGCACTTTAAGTGCCTCTGAGACTTAAACCGCCCCAAGCAGAAATCGTGGGTTCGTACTGCGAACCCTTCATTCGCACTGTGAATCATTCGCTAGCTTCATTCGCACTGCGAATAAACTAGCGAGCCAGAATTCTCAAAACTGGAATTTACTGCCTCTCTTCGCCAGCACCTTCGCACTGCGAACCAACCAGCGAACATTCGTTGGACCCTCGCTAGGAGTTCGCAGTGCGAACACAAGGTAATTGAAAACCTTGAACTCACTGCCTCCATTCGTTGGCGCCTTCACTGGTTCCTCGCAGTGCGAACATTCCCTGGTCCTTCGCCAGATTGTTCGCACTGCGAACACCCTGTTGCAGCAATAAAAACTCAGTGGAACTTGCATTGGTTCCATGTGTTCACCATTTTGCTCCTTTCATGCCTATACCTGCACATTAACACACAAATTACAAGCTCCACACATATATTCCGATGTAAGCATAACAACTACATTTACCGCTTAAATTCACACTATACCGTTAGAAAGAAATGAAAAATGCCAAATATTCCATACAAATATATAACATGTTTGACATCTAACAAACTCTCCCCAACTAACTCTTTGTTTGTCCTCAAGCAAAGTATGCCTCTCACGAGGATTTGCTCGAGCACCTAATTCAACCAAGACGCGAAAAATGGCTCAACTAAACAACGATCACAACAATTCACAATTACACAATTCAAGAATTTGATATGAAAAAGAACTTGCGACTTAAACAATTTCAAACAATGTTTCAAGAAACAACTAACTCATCCTGCATATGTCATTCTACACTCCTCTTCGAAAAAGGATTGAAGGCAAACGTGCATACAAACACGGGACAATTACACTCAAATGACAAATGATACAGTACTAAGCAATTCATACCATATCTCAATGATCATAACAGAAATCATGGAAGTAAAAGATCACTAAGGACTTCAAGGTTGTAGTTTGGTCGGGTGAACAAAAAAGGGACATTTCTAATGCCCATTGAAATGAAATTGCCGAAGCAAAAGAACATTCACGATATACATATTCACACAACACACTTCATTTCACCAAATTTTCATTCCACTTTCACAAACTACCGTGCACACTTATTGATTCTATTATTTTTTTGTTCAAGCAAGCATTTTCTCTTTTGTACAACATATTCATACTCTTTTCTTTACATACTTGCTTGAAAATTTTTCAAAATTTGGAGTAATGCACCCATCTTCTTTTTATTCTCCCCAACTCATTTTCAACTCAACCTAAAGTGAATGTCCCTTGCTTTTTAAGGCAAGGAAGTCAAAGTATAAAGTTTTCAAGGGTTAAAGAAGAAAATGTTAGAAACTCACCAAATTCAATGATGAACCAAACTTGCAAATTATGTACATAAAACAAGTTCATCATTCAATTGAGTTCTAAACTATTTAGGCTCAAAAGGGCTACCAAATGCTCACTACTCACTGGTGAATTAATATATGGACATAGTTGTGCTCAAATTCAAACAAGTGCCTTGATCACTTCTCATACTTCCACAAAATCACATGGTCACAAGATAAGGCATGAATTAAAAGTAAAGACAACATTCATCACAATCCTTAGCATATAGCAACCTTGGAGGCTTCTCACTTTAATGGTTTTGATCCTAAAATGACACATGCATTCAAAGGAAGTTGTAACATGAAACAATATTCTCAATCTCACCAAGACACAAAGTTCAAAAACATAAAAAATTCTCGAACTAGGTAACAATATACCTTATCGCAACACAATGCTTACGGTACTATCATAGCCCTCACATCTTGGAGGAATCTACCTTTAAAATCAAGAGTCTCCAACCTACTTCCCCAAATTCATCCTAAAAGAAGGAGCATCAAAATAACACCTATGCACAGTGTAAGAGTTAAACATTCGTCAACTGAAGAATTCAACTCTTACTAACAATTAACAACAAAAAACATACTGAAGTGTTGAGCATTCGTAAACTGAAGAACTCAACACTTAATATGAAAATTAAAAACCAACAATTTATTAGTAAAGCAAAACAAATTTTTTTTTACTGCAAACCATACTCATTACTAATAATAATCAAAACGTGCCTGGTGTATAAAACACCTACATAATCCAAAAAGTACCATACTAGTAAGAGTACATCAATATTAGACTAGTAAAAGCTGAAAAAACAAAATACAAGAAACTTCACTTTGATGACCAAAGGAAGTGTACAACTCTAAGATCCAAAAATCAGTCCTCCTCGGACTCCGTCTCAACAATATTAGTACCCGGATCATCCTCAGGCTCAGTCCCGATTACATCCGTCCTCTGCCCCTCATCATCATCATCAGACATCATAATATCATCGCCATCTCCCCTCTCCTCAGCATCATGCTCGGCAGCATCCTCTCCCCAACTGAAAACAGGCCTGGCCTCAGGCCATGCAGCATGCGCGAGGAACTGCTCCCTCGACATCAAAGTGTGGTGTGTAAAAGGGTCGCGGATCTGCAATTGGAGAACCTACAAAGAATCATGAATATCAGTCATGGCACGCTGCTGAGCAGCCATCCAATCCCAATTATATTGGCAGATCTCCTGCTGATATGGATAGAAGCTGTGAGAACCAGAAGCAGCACCCTCGCTTGTACCGGTCTCAGCACCAGTACCAGCCCCAGAAGATTCAGCTCTAGCACCCTTTGGTTTGCAGAATTTGTCGACATATTGATCATCAATAGTAGACGACACAGTAACTTGACGGCGCGAAGGCAAAGTCACTCCAGCATCAGCACATAAGGTCATAATCAAACAAGGGAAAGCAAGAGGGGCATTCTTCCTCGAAGCAGTCCCACCAAACCCACTCTCAATGATGACCCTTATTTCATCAGCAATGATCCTTGCGACGTCAATTTCCACGTTAGTAAGGATACTGTAGACAAGGCGAGCCAAACGAATCGGAGCTGTGGAGGAGTGTGACTTTGGCGTAATGTTGGTCACAACCAAAAGTAAAACAAGTTGAGCTAAAGGCACCATATCCTCCCGGTGATATCGAACAGCCACCCCTGAATGATTAAACTTTACATTTTTACCTGGGCGTAGGAGATCACGAGTCATTGCGGCAATATCAGGATAATTACACAGCGTCTCATGATACCTATCCTCTTCGCTAGCCCGCAGTGGAAGGGGATCTCCAAGAACTCTGTTAATAGTTCTTCTGTCGAACCTTACCGTTTTCCCGCCAACAAAAGTAGTCCAAGTAAATAGATCGCCCTCATCAGGAAGGGCGTTGGCGTAAAACTGACGAACCATTTCAACGTCGTAAGAATCAACAGGGTTAATCAGCGTATCCCACTTTTTCGCAGTTAACAGGGCAGCAATGGCACGATAACTTCCCTGCTCATTCAGAACAAACCTTCTTTCCGCAAGGATGGTCCTTCCTTCTAACACTTCATACCTCTGAGCTTGTCTAATACCTCGGAACCGGGTCTCATCAAAACGGACTGGCGCTTGTCTTGATGTGGATGTCTTTCTTTTCCTTATCAAGGTTTTAGGACCCATCTGCACCAATAACAAACAAGTCCACACAAAAACACCAAGACAGATCATTAGAATTAAAGACAGACAAGCAACAGAATGCATTATCAGAAAATAAAAAATCTGGGCTGCTCGCTAGATCATTCGCACTGCGAAGCCTGGCGAACGCTCGCCCCAGGTTCGCAGTACGAACAAGCCAGCGAATGCACGAAAATGTTGAAAAATTTCTGCAGCCCCCAGATTTCACACTCAACAACATTCTACAGGTATTCTCAACTTAAAATCCAGCAAAAATTTTGACATGCATTGAATAACCAAACTCAGAATTCAAACCCCAAACTTCCTACACATTTTTCATGTAAATATCCAAACAACATCAAAATAACAGAAAAAACATAGAAACTAAATTCAAACCTTGTTTAGAGTTGGCAATTGAGGAAAAAGAACTTGAGAGAATGGCAGAAACTTGCACGTGAGAGGGGAGAGGATAATGTCTTTTTCTCTTTTTGGTTAATGGTTGAAAGTGAGAGTGAGAGACTAGGGTTTGGTCCCCCCAAGTCAATCAGACTTTCAACATGGGTCTTGGGCCTACGTACAGGCCCACCCATCATAAAACCTTCCAATTTTACTGATGTGGCAGCAATACAACCCAGGCAGGTACGCTGACGTTCGCAGTGCGAATGGACAGCGAATACTCGCCCCAGCTTCGCAGTGCGAATGGCTGGCGAATGCTCGCCCCAGATTCGCACTGCGAATGAGCCAGCGAACAAGACAGTTTTTTCAAAATTACAGGTCTGTCTTGCTGCCACACTTCCAAATGTCCAAAATGTGAAAATGACTTAAAACAACAAATTAAAGCAAAAATACTTACAATGTTGGGGTGCCTCCCAACAAGCGCTTGTTTAACGTCGGCTAAGCTCGACGGTCCATCGCGACCTCACGGATCGCGGAAAGGAACAACTGCGGGATTCCACTCGAAACCTCCTCCGAGATACACTTTCAGCCTCTGGCCATTAACTGTCCAATTTTCCTTTGATGTTGTGTCCTCAATTACAATTGCTCCATAGGGTTTGATTTCCACAATCCGAAACGGATCGGACCACTTAGATCTTAATTTTCCGGGAAACAATTTTAATCGAGAATTAAACAATAAGACCAGCTGTCCGACCTCAAACTGTTTGATGACAATTTTTCTGTCATGGTAAGACTTTACACGTTCCTTATACAATTTATTGGAATCGTACGCCTGAAGGCGCACTTCATCCAACTCGTGTAATTACACTTTTCTCTTTTCGCCGCTTAGAGTTGGATCAAAATTCAAAAATTTTAAGGCCCAAAACGCCTTGTGCTCCAACTCTACCGGCAAGTGACAATTCTTACCATAAACCATTTTAAACGGTGTGAGACCGATCGGAGCCTTAAAAGCGGTCCGATACGCCCACAATGCATCATCCAGTTTGTTCGCCCAATCCTTTCTCGAGGCCGAAACAGTTTTCTCTAAGATACGCTTAATCACTCAATTGGATACCTCTGCTTGACCGTTAGCTTGAGGATGATATGGTGTAGCAACTTTGTACTTCACACCATATTGCTCAAGAGCTTTGTCAAGCTGAGTGTTACAGAAGTGAGATCCTCCATCACTTATTAACACTCGAGGTGTACCAAAACGCGCAAAAATATTTCTTTTCAAAAACTTCACCACCGTTTTTCCGTCGGCTTTAGCACATGCTATCGCCTCAACCCACTTGGAAACGTAATCCACAGCGACCAAAATATATTCATTAGAAAAAGAAGATGGGAATGGATCGACAAAGTCGATCCCCCAACAGTCAAAAACTTCGATTTCTAACATATTTTGTAATGGCATTTCTTGCCGCTGTGAAATACCGCCGCTTCTCTGGCACTTGTCACAACTAAGGGCATGCGCATGCGCATCCTTGAATAAGGACGGCCAATAAAAGCCCGATTGTAGGACTTTAGTGGCCGTTCTCAACCCATTAAAGTGTCCTCCGTAAGGAGAGTTATGACAATGCCACAGAATACTCGTGGCTTCCTCCACTGACACACACCTTCTGAGGAGGTTGTCGACACCAAGTTTAAATAAATGGGGTTCATCCCATACAAATGACTTGGCATCAGACAAAAATTTCCATTTTTGGTGGTGCGTTAGACCGTCCGGTATCAGTCCGGTGGCTTTGTGGTTAGCCATGTCGGCGAACCATGGTCTAACCTGCACTCTAAAAAGTTTTTCATCTGGGAACTCCTCTTTTACCTCAAATTCATTTTTGGTCACGTCAATGTTGACCAGGCGGGATAAGTGATCCGCCACCAAATTCTCGGAACCCCTTTTGTCACGAATTTCAAGATCAAATTCTTGTAACAAAAGGATCCACCGAATCAGCCTCTGTTTTGAATCAGGCTTGGTGAGCAGATACCTTATAGCCGAATGGTCCGTATAAACGATGACACGTGAACCAATCAAATAAGCACGAAATTTCTCCAACGCATACACTATGGCAAGCAGCTCTTTTTCAGTTGTTGCATAGTTAATCTGAGCCTCGTTTAAAACTTTGCTCGTATAATGTATAGCGTGGAAAACTTTCATTTTCCTCTGACCCAAAACAGCCCCAACCGCATAATCGCTTGCATCCCACATTAATTCAAAATCTATTTTCCAGTTTGGTGCAACGATTATCAGTGAGGTGGTTAAACTTTGTTTTAAAAAATTAAATGCGAAAAGATAAGACTCGTCAAAGTCAAAAACCTTACCTTGGACAAGCAAGTTGCTCAACGGCTTTGCGACCTTGGCGAAGTCCTTGATAAATCTCCGGTAGAACCCGGCGTGTCCAAGAAAGCTCCTTATACCTTTGACATTCATCGGCAGTGGTAATTTCTCGATAACATCCACTTTGGCTTTATCAACTTCAAGGCCTTTTGCCGAAACCTTGTGACCGAGCACAATTCCCTTGTTCACCATGAAGTTGCATTTCTCCCAATTAAGCACCAAGTTAGTTTCCACGCACCGTTCTAACACCGTATCCAAATTTTTTAAGCACAAATCAAACGATTGTCCAAAAACAGAGAAGTCATCCATAAAAACCTCGATAGTCTTTTCGATCAAATCTGAGAAGATAGCTTGCATACATCGCTGAAAAGTCGTCGGTGCATTACATAATCCAAAAGGCATCCTCCTATAAGCGAAGATTCCAAACGGACATGTAAAAGCTATTTTTTCATGATCATCCAGGTTCACAATTATTTGGTTGTAACCCGAATAACCATCCAAAAAACAGTAAAATTATTGACCGGAAAGCCTCTCGAGCATTTGATCCATAAAAGGTAGAGGGAAGTGATCTTTTCTCGTAGCCTTGTTCAACCTACGGTAGTCGATACACATTCTCCACCCAGTTACGGTCTTTGTTGGTATAAGCTCATTGTTCTCGTTTCGGACCACCGTTAGTCCTCCTTTTTTCGGTACCACATGCACCGGACTAACCCACGGGCTGTCGGAAATAGGATAAATCATTCCGGCATCCAACATTTTCACCACTTCCTTCCGGACCACTTCCTTCATGATAGGATTTAAGTGGCGTTGAGGTTGAGCAACTAGTTTAAAGTCCTCCTCCATGAATATCCTATGCATGCAATACGAAGGGCTTATGCCTTTGAGATCGGACAAAGTCCATCCCATTGCACCCTGATTTTTCTTCAACACATGAATTAAGCGGCTTTCCTCGTTTTCAGACAAAATACTACTTATGATAACCGGTTTGTTACCACCGTCATCGAGAAAAGCATATTTCAATGTGAAAGGTAACACTTTCAGCTCAAGTTTGGATGGTTCATCATTCACCTCTTTTTTCATAATTTCCTCTTCATACTCCCACGGTTGCAATTCTTCCAAAGCTTCAAGCTCCAACAAACACTCTTCAAGAGCTTGCTCTTCTTCAACCGAGAATACTTCCAAGGATTCATCCAAAGCTCTTTGAAAAGGATCAATGATATTAATTTTCCTTGTAACTTCCAAACTTGCTTCCTCCGTTACATCGATTCGGAAACAATCACCCTTATCCTTCTTGTGCTTCATGGCATCGTAAAGATTGAAACACACCTCTTCATCTTGGACTCTCACTTTCATGAGACCATCGTCCATGTCAATTGCCATACGGGCAGTTTTCATGAAAGGCCTTCCAAGAATCAAAGGTGCATCTTCGTCCTCCTCCATTTCAATGACAACAAAATCAATTGGAAACAAAAATTTGTCCACTTTGACCAACACGTCTTCAGCTACACCGTGAGAATGGGTAGTGGATTTATCGGCGAGTTGCAACGTCATTTGCGCGGACATCAATTCCATGTGGCCTAGCCGTTTCACAATCGACAATGGTATCAAGTTGATGCTAGAACCCAAATCAATCAACCCATTACCCACATACATGTTTCCTATCGTAACCGGCAATGTAACTCATCCCGGATCACACTCTTTTCGCGGGAGCGTCCGTTAAATGATTGCACTACAGCTTGCATCCACCATAATCATCTCCGGATCAGTATACCTTTTCTTCTTCGTGAGGATATCTTTCATGAATTTCGCATATTTAGGCATCTGCTCCAAAGCCTCGGAAAATGGAATATTTATTTGCAATTGCTTGAAGATATCCATAAACCGAGAATAGTGTCGCGCACTATCTTTCTTTGTAGGAGCATGCGGATATGGTAGATGTTGAATCGGAATATTGTTCATTGGCTCTTTTCCCTTCTTGTTTCTCTTCACTCTTTCTTCACTCTCTATTTTCTTCTCATTCTCATTTTTTTCTTTCTCATTTTTTTCTATCTCATTTTCAACTAACACACCCTCCACATTTTTTTCTACTTCAATCTCTTCCCTATCTTTTTCTTTTTCAACTACAACGTCCTCCTCCACTCTCTTTTTACCTACACCCATGTCTATCTCTCTACCACTTCTTGTGAGAATAGCTTTACAATCCTTAGGATTCGGAAGCGTATTTGCCGTAAAGGGCCCTTTTTGTTGGTCGGCCAATTGTTTTGATAATTGCCCGACTTGTGTTTCTAGATTCCTTATGGCGGCATCGGTGTTCTTTTAGTTTGAGATTGCCATTTGCATAAATTGTGTAAGAGTGTCTTCCATCTTTGTATTTCCAACGGGGGCTTGCGGAGGTTGAGTGTAATTCTGATATTGTTGGCGGTTTGATGGTCCAGCTTCTTGCGGTCTCCATTGTTGTTGATAACATTGGTTAGGCCTTTGTTGGTAACCTTGGTTGGCTTGTTGATAGGGAGGTCGGGGTTGGTACCCTTGATTTCCCGCGTAATTTGCTTCCTCCACAACAGGAGGACAATAACCGGTCGGATGGTCACCTCGACATAACTCACACACTAACACTTGCACATTTTTACTTGAAGATTCATGCATCTCCTTGAATTGTTGAGGCAGCTTAGACATTTGCTTCGTTAACAACTCAACCTGTTGTGATAACAATTTATTCTGCGCAAGGATAACATCGCTTGTTCCTAATTCCAACACTCCCGGTGTTCGTTGAGCAGGTCCACGATTGTGACTACCTTGATGATCGTTCAAGGCCATCTTATCAATGATAGCTGTGGCTTCCGCTGTAGTTTTGCTTAACAAAGATCCACCGGCGGTGGCATCCAACAAGGTTTTATGTACGAGTTGCAGCCCATTTCTAAAGATATGAATTTGTGACAATTCATCAAAACCATGGCCTTTGCACTTTCGTAGCATTGATTTGAACCTCTCCCAAGCTTCGTTGAGAGATTCGTTAGCTCCTTGTGTAAATACCGCTATGGCGGTCTTTGCTTCCATAAACCGAGTGTGCAGAAAAAATCTTTCCAAAAATTTTTCTTCCAAAGCATTCCAATCAGTCATTATGGCAGTTGACTGATCAAGGTACCATTCCTTGGCCTTCCCAATGAGGGAATGCGGGAATAGTCTCTTGAACAGAGACTCCTCTTCTGCTTCCGGTGCACCCGTCGCTCCCGCTATTTCATAAAATTTTGTTAAATGGGTGAAAGGATCTTCATGATCCATGCCCGTAAATGGACTCTGATATAACAGTTGGAGAATCCCGGTCTTCATTTCAGCATGACGACCGTTGTGTGCGTGGCGAGCGAACTGGGCATTGTGTCGCGGACTATTTGTACATGGCCTAGAAACAGGTGGTGGCGGTGGTGGTGGATCTCCCTCCATAACTGGAAGTATTTGTGGAAATGGTGGTGGTGTAGAAGTACTTTCCTCTTGTTCTCGCCTCTGTTTCGCTAGCTGCCTCCTTCTTCTAGTTCGGCTATTGATTCTACGAGCGGTTCTTTCAATCTCAGGATCGAAAAGAAGTTGGTCCGCCTGTAGTTTCCCTCGCATAAACTAAGTCTGCACACTAAACAAACAGATTAACAAGTTCAAGATAAAGTGGTAACAGCTTAAAATAACTCAACTATCGCAATGCTTGTAATATCACCTAACAGTCCCCGGTAACGGCGCCAGTTTGTTAGAAGAATAATAGTGTGGGTTTTTGTTATCGTATCCACAGGGACTGTTTGATATTTGATGCTTGCCTTTCAATAGTTGCGATATTCTAAGTTAACGGTTTCAAAAGTTTCAATTGTTGTTATCATTCACTTGTAGCAAAGATTAAATTGTGACAAAGATTTTTGTAAAAGGTTTTATAAAAGCATGTTAAGGTTAGGTTTCGCTAATCCTTTCCATGTATAAACGATTAATCAAGCACATGAACTCGGTTTCTGACCAATATAACCGCGTATCCTCCCGACTACGTTTATGTCTAAAGCGAAATCGTGAGTACCGTTGTTTAAACCGTTAGATGATGTCTCACGCTAACAATCTAAACAACGATCATTAAGATCAATACAATGCGAATAGCAAATCCCAAATCTATGTCTAGAGTTTGGTTTTTAAGAGATCAAATTGTTAGGTCAAGATTTGTGGAATCTATGTCTAGAGTAAAACAAATCAAACTTAAAGCATTAAGAGAAAACAACTTCATCTATATTGATCAAAGACTTTGTTCATATACAATAGATCAAAAGCAATACATAAAAACAGAATCAACTACTTCTAACCTCAACATAGAGGGTTTAGCTACCACTTCTCATGGTAGATTGGATGACAAGTAAAGAGAGGAGATGAGTAAACATCCACTCCGAATAATCAAGAATGGATGCAAAATCAGCTTCTCCAAGTGAAAATACAAGCTCCAATGGTAAAAAGACTGAAAACTATGATTTTAGATCAAAATGAACAAAAGATACTCTTTACAAAAAGTGAAATTCTATTTATACATAGCAGAATTCTGCATGATTCGCACTGCGAGCAATCCATTCGCACTGCGAATGAGGAAAAATGGCACTTTAAGTGCCTCTGAGACTTAAACCGCCCCAAGCAGAAATCGTGGGTTCGCACTGCGAACCCTTCATTCGCACTGCGAATCATTCGCTAGCTTCATTCGCACTGCAAATAAACTAGCGAGCCAGAATTCTCAAAACTGGAACTTACTGCCTCTCTTCGCCAGCACCTTCGCACTGCGAACCAACCAGCGAACATTCGCTGGACCCTCGCTAGGAGTTCGCAGTGCGAACACAAGGTAATTGAAAACCTTGAACTCACTGCCTCCATTCGCTGGCGCCTTCGCTGGTTCCTCGCAGTGCGAACATTCGCTGGTCCTTCGCCAGATTGTTCGCACTGCGAACACCCTGTTGCAGCAATAAAAACTCAGTGGAACTTGCATTGGTTCCATGTGTTCACCATTTTGATCCTTTCATGCCTATACCTGCACATTAACACACAAATTACAAGCTCCACACATATATTCCGATGTAAGCATAACAACTCCATTTACCGCTTAAATTCACACTATACCGTTAGAAAGAAATGAAAAATGCCAAATATTCCATACAAATATATAACGTGTTTGACATCTAACAGTCGCTTCCGGCGATAACTCCAGCATCAATTCAAAACACGCAGAAATGAACATCTTCTCCGTTTTATGATCCGTCGGTATTCACCAAATCATTTCCGTGGTCACCAGAAAAATTACCTGAACAACAATGATCATTAAAATTGCAACGACCACTACTAAAACCATCAGATTTGTTGTTTCCGGCGTCACTTCTAGTCATACCACCGGCAAAGCCACCACCATTATTAGACAGCTTCTATCATTTAATTTTTTATTAGTATTGTAAAAAATAAAATAAAAAGAAGAAGAAAAAAGAAAGAGAGTCATGTTTTTGTAAGGAAAAAAAGGTGAAGTGTTGAAAAGAAAAGAGAAGAAAGAGAGAAGAATGAGAGAGAATAAGAAAAGTTGAGAAAAAAAAAGAGAGATTGTAATTGGAATTAGAATGATAAAATTAGTGTGGAACGGATCATCACATAAATTCAATTCAGCCTCTAGTAAGGCGACACTTGTCCATTGAGTTTTGTTTCAAACAACCAAGACATGGTTCTTTTCCACCCAATTTTCTATTTCCAACCGATAACCAGCTATACAACATCACATTTTCAACAAAAATTCATACTTCCTACTTTCTCTTTCATTAATTACATTATGGAGCATTGTGCATACAGACTGATTTGTCCTCTTTGTGTTAAATCACTTTCAACACATCAATTCATTCTCCTCCACCCACACATCAATGATGGATAGAAATTCTGCAAAGTCTAAGCTCCACTACTCCACTAACTGACACACCTACTACTCAAAAAAATATCCATCACCTTGTGAGAAAAAAAATAATATTATTATTTAAGTATTAATTTTAGAACCTTGAGGACATGGTTCAAGTGAACCCGGCGGCAATGATAAAAAGTATTATTAATAAATATTAGTTAAAAATATTTAAGTTATAATTTTAAAATATTAGTTTAGATTAATTATTACAGTATTCTAGAATATTCTTAGGTCCTTGTGATTGTGCCACTTGGAAGACTAAGATATGTTTATAGTAGTATATATAGTATAGTGCTCTATTTATATTGAAATCAAAGAAATTAAATGTTATCTTTTATTATCTTTAAGTTTTACTCTCTTATTTTTAGAGCTTTTATTAGTTTTGTTAGGTTCTCCATTTTAGCATCCTAAAAATTTGGTGCTTTCATTTCTTGAACATCAACACCTCTTATGGCATACTCATCTGCCTCATCTTTCACCACTCCATTTTATCATTCCACCACAACCACTGTTACATCCTCATTCCCTTCTTTTCCATGGGAAATTTTTTCATCTTATTTCCCAAATAACCATGTTACAACTCCATCACCATGCTTATATTTTAATCATGGGTATACACCCTCTATACCTAACCCATTTTCATCCTATTCTACATCTCATTATTCATACTACTACAATAATTGTCACATACAACAACAACAAACAAACACCTCCTCCATAATTGGTCATAAATATCAAACCCATTCTAGTAATAGAAGAGATTTTGAGAAGCATTTGCAAGTTTTTCATCTCAGTTTTAAGAAAACATCTCAAAAAAATTCTCAAAAGTTTTCTCATCCACAAAGAACTTTTCCGGCGAAATTTCCAACATCTTCGCCGGCGAAATTTCGGACAGATTCTCCAGCGTCACTTCCTGTGTTAACTTCGGCGACATCTTCGGTATCACTTTCGGCAACGATTTTGAAGTTGTTTTCGGTGTCAGATATGTCAGAAACTATGCTACTGGAATCACCAGATTTGCCACCACTTAAATAAACAAAAGATGAATCGTTGAAGTCCAAAGAGGTAAATATATCCCAGGCGACCTTTCTGATTCCGACGACAATTCCGGTGTCGCTTCCGGCGATAACTCAGGCATCAATTCAAAACACGCAGAAACGAACATCTTCTCCGTTTTATGATCCGTTGGTATTCACCAAATCATTTTCGTGGTCACCAGAAAAATCACCTGAACAACAACGATCACCGAAATTGCAATGACCACTACTAAAACCATCAGATTTGTTGTTTTCGGCATCACTTCTAGTCAGACCACCGACAAAGCCACCACCATTATTAGACAGCTTCTATCATTTGATTTTTTTTATTAGTATTGTAAAATATAAAATAAAAAGAAGAAGAAAAAAGAAAGAGAGTCATGTTTTTGTAAGGAAAAAAAGGTGAAGTATTGAAAAGAAAAGAGAAGAAAGAGAGAAGAAGGAGAGAGAATAAGAAAAGTTGAGAAAAAAAAAGAGAGATTGTAATTGGAATTAGAATGATAAAATTAGTGTGGAACGGATCACCACATAAATTCAATTCAGCCTCTAGTAAGGCGACACTTTTCCATTGAGTTTTGTTTCAAACAACTAAGACATGGTTCTTTTCCACCCAATTTTCTATTTCCAACCGATAACCAGCTATACAACATCACATTTTCAACAAAAATTCCTACTTCCTACTTTCTCTTTCATTAATTACGTTATGGAGCATTGTGCATACAGACTGATTTGTCCTCTTTGTGTTAAATCACTTTCAACACATCAATTCATTCTCCTCCACCCACACATCAATGATGGATAGAAATTCTGCAAAGTCTAAGCTCCACTACTCCACAAACTGACACGCCTACTACTCAAAAAAATATCCATCACCTTGTGAGAAAAAAATAATAATATTATTATTTAAGTATTAATTTTAGAACCTTGAAGACAAGGTTCAAGTGAACCCGGCGGCAATGATAGATAGTATTATTAATAAATATTAGTTAAAAATATTTAAGTTATAATTTTAATATATTAGTTTAGATTAATTATTATAGTATTCTAGAATATTCTTAGGTCCTTGTGATTGTGCCACTTGGAAGGCTAAGATATGTTTAGAATAGTATATATAGTGTAGTGCTCTATTTATATTGAAATCAAAGAAATCAAATGTTATCTTTTATTATCTTTAAGTTTTACTCTCTTATTTTTAGAGCTTTTATTAGTTTTGTTAGGTTCTCCATTTTAGCATCCTAACAATTTGGTGTTTTCATTTCTTGAACTAAACACCTCTTATGGCATACTCATCTGCCTCATCTTTCACCACTCCATTTTATCATTCCACCACTACCACTGTTACATCCTCATTCCCTTCTTTTCCATGGGAAATTTTTTTCATCTTATTTCCCAAATAACCATGTTACAACTCCATCACCATGCTTATATTTTAATCATGGGTATACACCCTCTATACCTAACCCATTTTCATCCTATTCTACATCTCATTATTCATACTACTACAACAATTGTCGCATACAACAACAACAAACAAACACCTCCTCCATAATTGGTCATAAATATCAAACCCATTCTAGTAATAGAAGAGATTTTGAGAAGCATTTGCAAGTTTTTCATCTCAGTTTTAAGAAAACATCTCAAAAAAATTCTCAAAAGTTTTCTCATCCACAAAGAACTTTTCCGGCGAAATTTCCAACATCTTCTCTGGCAAAATTTCGGACAGATTCTCCAGCGTCACTTCCTGTGTTAACTCCGGTGACATCTCCGGTATCACTCCTGGTAACGATTTTGAAGTTGTTTTCGGTGTCGGATATGTCAGAAACTATGTTACTGGAATCACCAGATCTGCCACCACTTGAACATACAAAAGATGAATCGTTGAAGTCCAAAGAGGTAAATATATCTCAGGTGACCTTTCTGATTCCGACGACAATTCCGGTGTCGCTTCAGGCGATAACTCCGGCATCAATTCAAAACACGCAGAAACGAACATCTTCTCCGTTTTATGATTCGTCGGTATTCACCAAATCATTTTCGTGGTCACCAGAAAAATTACCTGAACAACAACGATCACCGAAATTTCAACGGCCACTACTAAAACCATCAGATTTGTTGTTTCCGGCATCACTTCTAGTCAGACCACCGACAAAGCCACCACCATTATTAGACAGCTTCTATCATTTAATTTTTTTTATTAGTATTGTAAAAAATTAAATAAAAAGAAGAAGAAAAAAGAAAGAGAGTCATGTTTTTGTAAGGAAAAAAAGGTGAAGCGTTGAAAAGAAAAGAGAAGAAAGAGAGAAGAAGGAGAAAGAATAAGAAAAGTTGAGAAAAAAAGAGCGATTGTAATTGGAATTAGAATGATAAAATTATTGTGGAATGGATAACCACATAAATTCAATTCAGCCTCTAGTAAGGCGACACTTGTCCATTGAGTTTTGTTTCAAACAACTAAGGCATGGTTCTTTTCCACCCATTTTTCTATTTCCAACCGATAACCAGCTATACAACATCACATTTTCAACAAAAATTCCTACATCCTACTTTCTTTTTCATTAATTACGTTATGGAGCATTGTGCATACAGACTGATTTGTCCTCTTTATGTTAAATCACTTTAGACACATCCATTCATTCTCCTCCACCCACACATCAATGATGGATAGAAATTCTGCAAAGTTTAAGCTCCACTACTCCACAAACTGACACGCCTACTACTCAAAAAAAATATCCATCACCTTGTGAGAAAAAAAAATAATATTATTATTTAAGTATTAATTTTAGAACCTTGAGGAGAAGTTTCAAGTGAACCCGGCGGCAATGATAGATAGTATTATTAACAAATATTAGTTAAAAATATTTAAGTTATAATTTTAATATATTAGTTTAGATTAATTATTATAGTATTCTAGAATATTCTTAGGTCCTTGTGATTGTGCCACTTGGAAGACTAAGATATGTTTAGAGTAGTATATATAGTGTAGTGCTCTATTTATATTGAAATCAAAGAAATCAAATGTTATCTTTTATTATCTTTAAGTTTTACTCTCTTATTTTTAGAGTTTTTATTAGTTTTGTTAGGTTCTCCATTTTAGCATCCTATCAGCATTACAACCTAGGCATAATCGTAATGGCCTCAATGACCATTGGATTTTCTGCATTTTGATGTTACGTTCCTAACCCTTCCACTTCCTAGACTAATTTACTTTGCCTTTAAACCCCTCTTATTACAAATTATAGCTATTTTAATGAGTTTAAGGCTATGCAATGCCTTGTAAAACTCAGAATACAATCTCCCACATTTCCTAATTTTCGACATAATCTAGTTTACGATTTTCTCCATTTTTACATTCTTGCAAAAGGCGTCGTTAGAGCATGTACTCGGTTGTAATCCAATTTCTTAATCCAACAATTTGTATTTTCTTATTGCCTTTTCATTCATCTACTTTTATCTTATGCTTATGTCGATGTTTTAAATTATGGATGTGTTTACCTTTGACATGCGTGAGTAGTTTTATTTAGATTTTGGATCATGGGAACTGTCTGAACAACAAATCTCATGTAGACGCTCAATTCAACGTCTATTAATGAGAAATTATGAGTTTGCTTTGGTATTTCAGGGCTTAATGGATATATCTCTATGAAAGTAGAGATAGTCTTAGATAACAATCTAATATTGAAAGGGTATGACTAATATCCGAGATAGAAAGACTAGACAGTTAAACTTAGACTTCGAAAGTGTCTCTGGTTTAACCAGAAAAAATTTCTTTTTAAGAGTAAAAATCTAAAGGATCTTTAAAGAGTGAATTACACTCCAAAAATAGATAATTCATTGGTTCAAGATAGAATCATATGTTGCCTAAAGGAGGTATGATCATTTTTATCTATTCTTTTTTTCAAAAAGATACATTCTCATAAGAAAATGATAAATGAGAGTTTACATGAGCGAGTCATAGGAGGAATTCATAATCCTAAGTCTCTCCTTATAAAATTAAAATCAATTAAAATCACTTCAAAACTAAAGTGATCACCGTTTTAAGTAATTAACAAAATAGGCAAATTCGGTACTCCAAACGGTTCTCAACAAAACAATACTTTCTTACTTCTCTAATAGAATCGTTCAATTGCGGCCTATCAATTTTTTAGCGTAGTTGCTGGTGACTTGTTTTAGATCTTGAATTTCCTAACTTCACAAATTAGACTAAGAAATTTTTCTGTTATTTTTTCCCAACAAGATGGGGAATTACTTTATGAAGCATGTGAAAGATTTAAGGAAATGCTCAGGTTATGCCCCCACCATGGACTCTAAAGATGGTTAATAGTCCACACTTTTTATAATGGTCTGATGTACAACACAAGGATGACAATTGACATAGCACTATACAGGGAACTTAGGAATAAGAATATCAATAAATTCTACGCCCTTATAAAGCATATGGCGCATAACCATAATCAATGGGGAAAAGACCATATCTCCACTTAGAGAGCACCTGAGAAGGGAGGTAAACACGAAGTAGACACCTTAGACCATCTAAATGCTAAAGTCAAATCACTATTCCAAAAGTTATACAAGATGAGTGTAAACGCGATAAACCTTCATGCATTAACCTATGAAATTTACAGTATAGTTGGTCACACTCGCACTACATGCCAATTGCAATGGGATAACCAAACTTCAAAATGGTTAATTATATAAATAATGCCAAAAGAGGAAATTCCTAATCCAACACTTACAATCCTAGATGGAGAGATCATCCTAATTGTTCCTATAAAAATAAGTCTCCCTAGTTTGTAGCAAAACAAGGAGCTGGTCCACCTGGATTTCAAGGATAAATGGATGGTAATGCTCCCGTAAAGTCCATCCTCATAATTATGATGGGAAATTTCTGCGTGTCTCAGACCAAGCAAAATGAATTTAAAAATCAAAGTTTGCATATGAATGAGATCCTTAGATAACTAGCATCTAAAGTTGAGTTGATAGCCACACATAACAAAATGTTGGAGACTTAGATATCCCAAGTGGCACAACAAAAAGCTTCATCATATTCTCCTCCTAAACATTTCCAAGATAACCAAACGAAACCTGAAAGGAAATGTGAATGCTGACACTTTAAGGAGTGAAAACAACTAAAAGACATTAGTAAGAAAAATAATGAAAATAAGGAGTGAAAACCCCAATATGCAGTTGAGGTTGCAAAAGGAAAAAATTGAGGAAAAATTTAAGAAATTTGTGGAACTATTAAGAAAATTATACATAAACATCCCTTTCACAGAGGCTCTGTCTCAAATTCCATCATATGCCAAATTTTGTAAAGAAATACTATCAAACAGGAGAATGTAAGAAGATAAAGAAATAGTGATGTTGACTGAAGAACTCAATGACATAATCAAGTATAAATTACCACATAAGCTAAAAGATCTCGTGAGTTTTCAATTCCCTGTGTTATAGGAACAATGAACTTTGAGAAAACCTTATGTGATAAGGGAGCAAGTTTGAGACTTATTCCCTTGTAATCCTATAAGAAGCTTGATATCATTAGAATGAAACCGACAAGCATATAGTTACAATTAGCAAACCAATGTATAAACAATTAGGTAGGAATTTTAGAAGATGTGCCAATAAGGATAAGATAGCTTATCATTCCCACAAACTTTGTTATAATGGAAATGAATGAAGATTTTGAAATTCATACTTGTTAGGAAGACCTTTCCTCATCACTACTAGACTCGTCATAGATGTTAAGCTTGGAAAACTTACCTTTGAAGTAGTAGGAGATGAAAATATCGAGTTTTACTGTCAAAACTTATGAAAAAACCCACCTTTAAATATTCTTGCTCCCGATTTGACATAATTGATCAAAGCGTTAGTTAGTGTTTGTTTGAACTATTTCTTCATGATAAATCTGAGGAATATCTAATATTGAATGTCAGCTAAGAAGCAAATATGAGGAAGTTGGGACATTCAAAAGTGTATTGGATAAAAGTCCTACAACTTAAAGCCAAAACTTTAAGATTTTAAAAACATAAGGTTTAACACTAACACACGAAGCAATTTTGAGGTGAAACTGGAACCTCTACCACCAGATCTCGAGTATAAACCTTCTTATAAAAAATTTACCTCACACTAATAGACAAAGCAATTATGAAGGTAAAGAATGCGGAAAATGGTTGAATATTTTCAAAGGGTACTCCAAAGCGATTTAGTTCACACTTGAAGATACAGGTTTGAAGGAAACACCTATTTGATTGAGAGGTTTAAATGGTCATGCTAGTGACCTAAAAGAAGCGTTGTGTGGGAGGCAAATCATAAATTTTTAATTTCTAATGTTTCTGTTTGTGTGTATTTGATTTTTACAGGATTATAAGGAGTCATAAGACTGGATAAGAAATGGAGTAATAAAGGCAAAAATGAAGAAAGTTTAATGGAACAATTTGGTCATGATAAGAAAATTTGGTGACAGTGCGAGACAATCCAAAATAAACAAAAATAACCAACATGGAGTACAAAAGCCATAGCACATTATGGCTTAGAGGCCTAACTGTGATGGCCATTACAACCGTAATATGCCCATAATCCTCCCAATTTCAAAAATTCAAGTGCATTATAGTTGGTCGTAATGGCCATTACAGCTGTAATGTACTGCACAACCAAATAACCTACATCCCCTTTTCTTTGAGTTGTGAGTCCTACACCCACTCCGATCACTCAAAGATTATTCATACCTTCAATTTAAAATCCCAAACTCATATTTTTCCATCATTTTTCACTTTATACTCTCTCTACACTCACAATTCTATGACTTATGTCTATACTCACAAAACTCTCTAACCTTTCTCTACCCTTAACCATAAAAACCTCAACTTTTCTCAACCATACCTTCACCCTAAATCACACATTCTTCATATCTCTCACAAAACCTCCAAGGAACCTAAAATTACCAAATTCATTTGTCAATGATACCAAAGCGCTCAAACAAAGGGAAAACACCATCAATATCACAAGCAAACCCAACCTCGAGATTTGGGAGTAAAATAAGAAGCATAACAAGTTCAATCCTATATAGGATAAATTTCATCACAGTGGACCAGTAGGAATGGTTCAATTTTCTCACTAAATGGAGAATCACTCCAACATGGTATATTAATCAAAACACGCTTCTAACTCTGAGAATAAGTGATTATGTTGAGAGGATGTTTAATAAAACTATGGAATGAGCTAATTTACTTCGTTGAAAAGCCCCAAAATTACAAGAACCACCATAGAGTTTTTATTATTATTCCAGAGGTGAATATTAATATAGTGGTGGACAACAATCACAACACCGTGACATTTTAATTGTTTAATTCTGACTATTCATTAAGCATGTCGTAATTTGCCAAAAATGTTCAATTTTCTACTGTGGGGTATAAGGTTATACCCTAAGAGTTCAATGATAACAACTTCTGAGGAGAATTGCTGGTGGAGATTATGAGTATGAATCTGCTAAAGATTCATATTCTTTCATTCAGAACCCCTCCTTTAAATATATACAAAAAGTGTCAGCACACTCAATTTTCGCAAGAGGAGAGTACACGTGTCACTAGTCAAATAAAGTTGTTTTTATGTGGCATTTGACTGAGGGCCGCTCTGTCGATTCCATTGTATTTTTGGATAAACATCTAGAAAAGGTAGCTAAAGCTTCTAGAAGAAGCATACAGTTGGGGGATTTACTACCCCTATCACACAAAAAAATTGGGTTCAAACTAGCTATAGATTAATAACTAAAAATTCTTGGAAATGTGTTGCTTGATATGGAGGAGTTAGTGAAGTTTTTTCTTTATTTTTTCATGCTTCTTTAGGCTTGTTTCTTTCCCATATTCCTTCCAAAATTCATTACCAAATTCATCTCAATGTCTTTGTCATACTCCTTCAGATAAACCATTATAACCTCGTAGTTGTTGCAACCAAAATATGAACTTGCTGAATTTTTCAATTAGAGATTTACTATTAACATTAAAAAGCTCATCATCCTAATATAAAAAGGTCATGGTTATCCACAGTCTGCCATTAAAAATAATAATGTTACGGTGAAGAATGAGATAAATGGGACTAGTTTATAAAGAAAAAATCGCATAATACTCACTAATTCATAGTTTTTGCATTTCCAAAATCTCCTTTTTGGATTTCCAAGTGTATTTGAAACTCACGTCTTCATGAAGTGATCACAACAACATCTGAGTATATTTATTCCAATTGAGTTTCCAATCGATGATGGTTTGTTTCTACCATTTAAGAATCTTAATGTTAGTAAACCTGTTAGATATGAAAACCATTTTTTATCTGTTTGCGAGGGGAAAGGAAGAAGATGAATAGGCGCATGAACATGATGCGATTCATAAAGAAATTATGAACCATCTTTGATGAACTAAACAAAGAAGACGAGCTAAGGTGTGATATGGATGTCAATAATGACTTGCAAATAACATAAATAAACGTCATGTAAAAAAGTGTTAAGATAAAATTTTAAAAAATTTGAAAAACATTTATATAATAGACACGTCACATAGAGGTGTCAATTTAGGGGGCTGAGGCCTAAATTTGAAGGCCCCCAAAAATAGAAGGGCTAAATATTTTAAAAATAAATGAGCCCCAAAATATGTAGGCCCTCTAAAATTCAAGTAGGGCCACAAAGCCCCAACATTTTCAAAACTTGATTTTTTTTTTTTTAAATAGATTTTTTCAATCAATTTTTTTTTAAATCGTTTTTTTTTATTTTTGGAAAAAATCTTTTTTTTTTATTTTAGAAAAAAATCGTTTTTATTATATTCGGAAAAAATCGGGTTTTTTCATTTTCAGAAAAAAATCGTTTTTTTTTATTTTGAGAAAAAATCGGTTTTTTTTTATTTTCGGAAAAAATCAGTTTTTTTATATTCGGCAAAAATAAGTTTTTTTCATTTTCGAAAAAAGTCAGTTTTTCTATATTCGAAAAAAATCGGTTTTTTTCATTTTCGGAAAAAATCGGTTTTTTTTTATTTTCGGAAAAAATCGGTTTTTTCATTTTCGGAAAAAATCGATTTTTTTATATTTGGAAAAAATCGGTTTTTTTCATTTTCAGAAAAAATCAGTTTTTTTCATTTTCGAAAAAAATCGGTTTTTTTTTCAAAAAAAATCGAGTTTTTCATTTTCGTAAAAAATCGGTTTTTTATTTTCGAAACAAAAACAATTTTTTTCCGGAAAAAATCGAGTTTTTTTATTTTCGAAAAAAAACAGTTTTTTTTTTCGGAAAAAATTGAGTTTTTTTTTCAGAAAAAATCGTTTTTTTTTTTATTTTCGAAAAAAATATGATTTTTTTATTTTCGGAAAAAATCAGTTTTTTTATTATTTTCGAAAAAAATCGGTTTTTTTTTTATTTTTGGAAAAAATCGGTTTTTTTTTTTATTTTTGAAAAAAATCAGTTTTTTTTAACTTCGAAAAAAATCATTTTTTTTTATTTTTTGTAAAAAATAGTTTTTCTTAATTTTCGGAAAAAATCGATTTTTTATTTTTTCGGAAAAAAATCGGGTTTTTTTTTTTTTTTCGGAAACAATCGCCTTTTTTGTCTTCTAAAAAAACCTGTTTTTTTATTTTCGGAAAAAAATTGTTTTTTTTTTTATTTTCGAAAAAAAATCAGTTTTTTATATTTTTGGAAAAAATCAATTTTTTTTATTTTCTGAAAAAAATTGGTTTTTTTTTTTTATTTTTGGAAAAAATTGGTTTTTTTTTTTATTTTTGGAAAAAATCGGTTTTAGAAAAAAAACTATTTTAAGAAAAAATAGGTTTTAGAAAAAAATCGGTTTTATAATATAAAATATTTTATTTTAAATAAATTAGATTTTGAGTCATTCACTTATGCCCCATTAAAGACAAAAATATGAAGGGGCTTAAAAATAAGGGGCCAAGAAAATATTCATTTAGTAAAGGGCCTAAAAAAATGGGGCCAACAAGGTGTCTAATTATTAGGGCTTTGTCATTTAGGGCTTTTTTGACACCTCTAACGTCACATAGACAAAATGAATGAGCCAGATGACAGAAAGGGGTAAAATAATAGAATATTTATAATACAAAATAAGAATCTATTTGTTTTTTTAAACAAAAATTAAAGTAGAACTCACTAAAATATTGGAAAATATGATGTTAACCTTTTTAATTAAAATAAAAAATTCACTATAAAGCAAAACATATCTTAAAACTAAATTAACTCATTTGAATGGATTAAATAAAATCTAAAAAATAGATAAGTATGTCAAACTATATTTCAATATTTATTTGAGTAAACAATATTGATCTAACTTCATATTCAAATTTTCATTTTAAAAGACAGGGCTCATGTCACCGATATGTTTGATGTGTTTTAGTTAAGATTGATTCATGTAAGTAGTCTCAGGTATAATCACTTATTCATATAAATAAATCCCCTTTTCTTTAAAACTAATTTAGACGATTAAAATTAAAAATTAGGGGTATTTCTGTGTTGAAAAAATTAGTGTAGATAAAATAAAAAGCATAATTACAATAATATAAAAATTAAAAAAAAAAGGAAAAACAAACATTATCAAATGATAATAAAAAAAAATATTACGTGAAAATGATTACATCATATTACTCTCAACCACTTCATAGTTAAGGGTGACAAACAAACATGTCTGTCCCATTTAAGCATAGAGTCTTTTTGGTAAACCATAAAAAAGAGTTTTTAGCTTTTCAGCTCACATTAAGGAAAAAGTTTTGTTTAGTAGGCTTTAGCTTTTCAGCTCACATTAAAATTTGTTTTCATCTTTTAGCTTTGAAGTAGCTTTTAGAGTTTTTAACCTGTCTACTACAGGTGTGAAATTAAATTTTCAATATGCCATCATCTGAAAATTATTTCTCCCAATGCCACAAAATTTGTCCTGTAATGGCATTATTAAACAATTTTTTTGCCCACCCCATTCAAGATGACATAGGTGGCAGACTCCCAGTTGGGGTCTGCCATCTCAGATGGAGCCCCCCCCCCCCCCCTCTTCCCCCTTTTTTGTTTTTGATTTTTTGAATTTTAAAAATATGTTTTAAATATTTTTTTAATAAGTAAATTGACTTAATATCATTAGATAATATTATATTAGTTAAAAATATTTTTTTTCTTCATTTTTTTAAAATATTTAATTAATTATTTTTTTAATAAATAAATTAATTATTATAAAATATTCAAATGTATTAAATTTTATTGTTTAATAAATACATTTTCTAATAATATGTTGTTTTCCTTGCCAAATCTATTTTTTAATATTATTTTTTCCCTCATCTGATCTTCTATAAATAGACGTGTCGAATACACAAGAAATTATTCTATTATTCTGTCTTTGCCTACTTGTTTTATTTATTTCATATTCATGTCTGTGTGGTGTGTTACTTTTTTTTGAAATAGATAAACACATGAGGGTGTGTTTGAATCCACAATCGAAGTTCAGACAATTGGTTTCGGCCATCAACGCATGATTTCGACAGCTGGGTGGTCCAATTGGATGTGTTAGGAAAATTGAATATTATTGTCCATACATAACTGAAATTCTGGCACACAAATGCCAGATGTTGAGACACATGTCACAACACTGGGATTAAAACAGCTTGATCACACAATAAAAATGTAAAAACTTTAAATGACAGAAAAGTAAAATAACACCAGTAGTTGTTAACCCAGTTTGGTGCAATTCACCTACATCTGGGGGCTACCAAGCCAGGAAGGAAATCCACCATGATAATATTAGTTCAAAGCTAAACTCCCCCGTTTACAACTTCTCGTCTAATCCCTACCTTGTGCAACTTCTACCTAGACACCCTCTAGATATGAGATCTCCCTCTCACTTCCTAATCAGTCATAATCCCAGTGACAATTCAACAACTACCACAAATAGAAGTACCATCCCTTCCAAGTACAATACTTGGTTTTGCTTAAAAGATTCAACCAAGAACAATACACTCTTGCTTAAAAGCTTTAGAGTGGATAATTAACAATGAACAATCAGTCAACCTCAATGCTTCAGAAGACACATGAGTGACATACAATTAACACGCACTAAACCCTAAAGAACAACCAAGACACGACTAATCCTAATTCTCCAAATTCTACAACCTTCAAATCCGTCTTCTTTAGGTTTAGCTCCTTTCTTTAAATAGCCTTCAGACCTAATAGACCTGGGCTTCTTTGATGCGCAAAAACAACAACAATCAGTTTTTAACTTACTTTAAAGCATCCTGCACAATAATAGGAACAAAATACAAAGTTTCATGAAAAGACTCGAGGATCCTTTTTACGAAAACTAACAATAATCTATCAAAACAGAAATTCCCACAATATACTCCCAAGGATAACGCAAACGTGTGAATCAGAACACACTAAAAAATCACACTAAAAATACCAAAATAGTCATGCCCTAATATTCTGGCATAACATGTCCTGGCACATGACACAACATCATGCTGGACATGATGTCTGACTGTCATGGCAGAACATCTGGTGTAACATCTTGCTAACAGCATGTTGTTTTACCAAAATGTAGCCAATCCAAAAGTCACAGAACTTACAATCTCCCCCTTTGGCAGATTTTGGCTAAAACAACCTTAGCACACATCAGAGGCAAACACAACGAAATAAAAAGGGAACACATACAACAAGAACCATAAACCCAAACGCAATGTTGTCAAAACAATAGAGCACACTTGACAGCACAATGTCAAGACATCTAGTCTGACATCACAAATAGAACAACACAAGCTACATGAGAACATGTAAGCTTTATACAAACTACAACTTTGCAGCTACAGATCAGACAGGTACACAGCCCCCCCTGTCGTACATAATCAGTACTCTCCATGAAGGGGAAAACCAAAATCACAAGAAAAAACACAAGAACACATGAACTTTTGCAAGTTCTTAAAAAAAACAAATTTCAAAAACACAAAGCACAACACACTCAAGCACACTCCCCCTGAACATCACAACCTACTGCAGAGAAAATGCATTCTCCCAGACACATGAACATCATTACTCCAACTCACAAACACCTCAGAGTCTGACATCCTGTTCTTGAACACCAACAATAGAGGATCTTACCTTTTAGCTCAGACACACAACATATTATCATGCAACCCCTAAATAGTTGCATACAGCCAGCAACAACAAAGAAAATTGCTCTTCCTAAGCAGTAGTAAAAGCACATGTCATGAAGTCATGACATCTGATCCAGCATCAAAAACACACTAACACTTTACTCCCCAGTTTTAGCCAAAAAGAAAACAGAGTAAATGTAAACAATCATAAATGAAACAACACATATGGAAGCACAAAAATAATGCATAAAGCATAAACACAGATGAAAACACACAGTAACAGATGGGAGCACAAATTCAGATCATTTTTAGATGATCTTCCACCTCTTGCCCCTATCAAAGATCCTTCTACACTTCTTAAAGTTGTCACATGATATAGGTGTGTTAATACTGAACTCCCTGGATACACCCTTAAAATATGTCTTCTTTAAATCAGTCCTGCTATCTTACAAAAATCTTTTATTCCATCTACTAACAACCGTCACTTGCTCAGGCCTACCCAACATCAGAGGATAGAGGAAATATGCAATATGTTTTGCATTCCACCATTTCTGTAATTGCTATAACTCTTCAACAATGCCATTTCTCACTTCACAACTTATGTTCTCAAAAACATTTCCATATGAAGCATTAGTAAACATAACATTCAGTCGATCCTTAGTGTCCACACACTTCAAAATAACAACCTTTGCCTTTCCTTCAACAAGAGTCCTGATTAGTTTATTATACCTGTCAGGGTTCTTGTTCCAGACATATTGAATGAAATAACTGATAGAATTCATATCCTTACAATATAATGTCAGAACATCAGCCCTGTCATCACGTTTCTTTAATATCTGCTTCATCCATATAAATTGAAAGCAACCTCTTCTGATTTCACCATACTTAGCTTCAGTATTACACCAAGAAACACATGTTTGCTTCTTGTTAATCCAGGCAGTCAGTCTATTTGTCATATCACTCACCCATTCTACCTTGCATAATTCTTTCATCATAACCTTTATGTTGTAGAAGTAAGCCATATCATAATCCCTTGTTCCAATGAAGCAATTCAAGATCTTATTATCTTGGTCAATATGACTTCTCTTAGATTCAAGTTTGGAAACAAGACATGAGTTTGATATTTTCTTTGTAAACCTAGTATTGTTTCTTGTTATAGAGTGTCTTGTAATAAGATCCTTGGATTGATCTAAATGACCCTTCCCAGAGAGATCTGACATATCTTGAGAGTTATCTAACACAATGTTAGAGAAATTACAATTTTCTTCCCCTCCTGCCTCATCATTCTGCACAGAGGATGTTCCGACATTGTTCTCAATATCCATCTTTTGCTCTGTAATTGAATCATTAATCACTATATTGGTAGATTCCATTGTTATCCCAGTTATGGAGTTAAAGATTCTGTAAGCTCTGCTATTTGAAGACTACTCGGGAATATCTCTTTATCTCTTCTGGGATTCATCTTACCCTTTTGATCTTTGTTGGTCAGGACATGGCATTTGCTTCCAAAAATATGGACGTATTTCAATGTAGGCTTCCTTCCTTTCCAAAGCTCATAGAGGGTGATTGAAGTGCCCTCTCGCAAGGTGACCCTATTATGAACATAACATGCAGTATTTATAGCTTCAGCCCAAAAATAACATGGTGGGTGCTTAGCATGAAGCATGACCCTAGCAGATTCTTGTATATCCTAGGTCTTTTGCTCAAACATTTCATCTAGCTAAGAATAAAAACTATAACTGATGTCTTCAAACTCACACAATTCAGTGAATTGGGTATTCTCAAACTCCTTGTCATGATAGCTTCTAATCTTGACAATCCTACTCTTTTGCTCATTTTGAACATTTTGACATAAATCTTTAAAAGCTTCAAAGATGTCTAATTTTCCTTTAAGGAAGTTTACCCATGTAAACCTTGAGAAATCATCTATAACTACATAGATATACCTCTTTCCACCCAGACTTTCTAACTGCATAGGTCCCATAACTCCCATATGAAGAAGTTCTAGTGTTTTGGAAGTAGTCTAATGGTGCAACATTAGGTGTGACATCATGGATAGCTTCCTAATTTCACACTCATCACAGACTTTCCCTTCTTCAACCTTGAGTTCTGACATTCCTCTAATGGCTCCTCCATATATGATTACCTTCATTCTTTTGAGATGAAGATATCCAAGTTTCGGGTGCCACAGCTTCACTTGATCCTCTTAAGTTTTTGAGCATGTGGAAGAGTAAACAGATATATGGGGTTCCCAAAGATAGCAATTGTTTTTAGACCTTATACCTTTCATCAAAACAACATTTTTCTCATCTTTCACTAGACACTCTGACTTGGAGAAAATGACCAACAACCCTTGATCACACAACTGACTAATGCTAATGAGATTAACAGTTAGGCCTTTCATAAGAAGAATATCTTCCAAACGAGGTGATCCAACACCCATCAATTTACCAACTCCTTTAATTTCTCCTTTAACACCACCACCAAATCTGACAACACCTGTGGGCAGGGACCTAATGTCCATCAACAACTTCTGAACCCCTGTCATATGTCTAGAACACCCACTGTCAAAGTACTAGTCTTCTCTAGTTGAGGCTCTCAAGGATGTGTGAGCTATAAGGTTAACACCCATATCTTTAACACTTCTCTTTTTTGCTAACTGGCTTATCCTTAGACTGAATTGAGGATATTTGATTTCCATACAATTTGTAACAGAAAGGCTTTATGTGACCATACTATCCACAGTAATGACATCTCCAACAAGATTGGTAATTATTTGGAGGTTCATTATGTCTGCCAGAATGTTGTAACATGTGGTTAAACATTATGGTCATCTTCTTCCTTTCATAAGGAAAGAACTTTTCTTCATACATTCTTCTTTGTCTATTATCAGGGTGATAATGAACTTTTGCATCTCCAGTATCTTTTATTTGATCAGCCTTATTTTTCATCCTTCTTAAGGAATTTGTTACGTTATTGAGCTTGGAATTTTGGAGAGTTATCTCACTTTGAAGATGAGAGACAACACCTAAGAGTTCCTTCTTCTCGTTCTCCAATTCAGCTATGGCCTTTCTATGATTTTCCTCTGTCTTTTGATGTTCCTCACACCTGTTGTAGGTTTCCTTGTAGTTCACATCCAGATCTTCATAGAAGATTATTTTCAACACAAGCTTCTACTTCATCAGCCCATCTTCCAGAGAGAGCAGTAACAGGTTCAACAGTCTCTGTGTTGGATTCATCTTCTAACTCATCATCACCAGACCAAGAGGAAATCAACCCTTTTTCTGCTTCTTGAGATAGTTGGGACATTCTGGCCTAATGTGACCAAAACCTTCACACTCATAACACTAAATCCCTTTACTTTGATCTGACTTTTCTTCAGTTCTGGTATTCCTTTGAGACTCATAGTTATTCCTGATGTCAGATGTGATGTCCTTAACACCTGATCTTCCTTTTCTGTCCATTCTCTTTAGAATTATATTGAATTGCTTCCCAATTAAAATAATGGTATTTGACAGACCCTCATCATTATCCAGATTAGCTAGACCCTCTTTATCTTTAACATTGGATACAAAAGCAATACTTGTGTTCTTCTTTTCAATTCTTTCATTCAAAATCAATTCAAATGTTTGAAGTGATCTTACTAGCTCATTAACTCTCATACTGCTGATGTTTTGGGCTTCTTCAATGGTTGTGACCTTCATGTCAAATTTCTTAGGAAGAAACCTAAGAATCTTCCTAACCAACTTTTCCTATGATATCTTTTCTCCCAAGGCATTAAAGACATTAGCTATTTCAAGCAAATTCATGTGAAATTCATGAATACTTTCATCTTCTCTCATCTTTAATTTTTCAAATTTGGTAGTTAGAAGTTGAAGTTTAGACATCTATACCTTGGATGTTCCTTCATGAGTTATCTTGAGAATTTCCCAAGCATCCTTCGCCATAGTACAAGTGTTGATCAACCTAAACATGTTCTTGTTAACTCCATTGAATAAAGCATTAAAGGCTTTGGAGTTTCCTGAAGGTTGAGAAATACAAGAAATGGGGGTTTGAATTGGGTATCACATTTTGTCCCCTTTTTTGTGGAATTAAACTAATGACGTTAACAAGTAAATAAAAATAAATGAACACAATTATTTTTATCCTGGTTCACTGTTAACGAAGCTACTCCAGTCCACAAACCTTGGTGATTTCTCCTTAGACAAGTACTTAATCCAATAATCATCAAAATGATTACAACTTCTAAGTTGTTAAACAACACGCTTAGCCCTCTCAAGCATTTTGGATTTCACTTAGTCGCTCAAGGAAATCATCAACACACAATGGATACTCTCCATTGTCTTCTTGAGAATTCTGACTACGACGAGTCCCCCAAGGAATACAATCACCTTTTGACAAAGGATTTTCATGTGTACAAGTATGCTTCTTACAAGCTGATTACACAAATGAAGTACATGAACACCCAAGTGTTTCTAGCAAGTTATGAGCAACAGCTCCACTCCTAGCTTTCTAATACAAAACTATCTTAAGAATAAATCTCTGAGAGATTATATAACACTAGTTTTGTTGCTTAAAAGTTTTCTTATTTGAGCACTCCAGCTTCTTTTCATTAAGCTTCTAGCTTCTCCTTTTTGTACTTCTTTCTTGAGCTTTAATGCTTCTTCCAATTTAACCATCAAGATCAACTAAGTTACTATGCTTCACTTATTGATGTTTGACTTAAATAGTTTCACATGGCTTTAGCATGTTGCATCGTTGTACACACTTCAGCAGTTTCCTTTGGCTTCTTTTTCTTTGAGCATTCTTCATTTAAGCTTCAGCTTGTAGCATTTTCTTCAGCATTTTGGCTTTGCATAGCAACGTGCTATCACCAGCAACCAGCAATTCTCCAAGCTTCTTGATCTTAAATTTATAGAGCTTGAGAGAATAGATCCGTTGAGGGGCATTCTTGGAAACATATTCCAACAGCAGTATCCCAACGTTCACATAAAGGAATGGTGAACATCACTATACAAAAAGTTACTCTTGCGCCACCTTATCGAGGTAGAGGTCACAGTTTTTGTATTCTTGTGTTCAGCTCAAAACCATTCGTATCTTCAGTCTTTCTAATGTCTTCAGTGGCTTCAAATAAAACTTTGATGAAGCATGTTGTAGAAGAGTCAATTCTTTGCAACTTCAGAAACCCAATCTTCAGAATTCCAAGATCTTTGTTCAGCAGAACTATCTTGAGAATCTTCAGCACTCGTTCTTTTAGAAGTAATATCTTCAGAGTCTTCAGAACCTGTTCCTTTAGAACCTTGTCTTCAGAGTCTTCAGAATTCTTTAAGCACATTCTTGTCTTCAAAGTCTTCAGTACTCCGTTCACCTGAACCTTGTCTTCAGAAACTCTTCAGAACTTGACCTTCAAATATTGTGTCTTCAGAATCTTCAGAATCTTCATGAATGTTGACTTTATCTTGTATACACATATGTTTTCTTACAGAGTGTTGATAACAGAGTCTGATGACGTGACACGTCTTCTTATCAGAGTCAAAATCATATTGACGACAACCACACACTAGACAGAAACCATATCATACAAAATTGTTCTCTTAGATAACATGTGCAGTTATCATCAAAACTCAAAGGTCATATGTAGAACCAAATCTTGTTCTTATAATCTCCCCTTTTTTTATGATGACAAATAATGCATTTTGATGGACAATTCGTATAGTAATCACCATAAATCCACAGAGTCAGAGATAAGCTTAACGGGCTCCCCCTGATTTTGTTACTCTTAAAATTCATTTATGTTTGTTCAGAGTCTCCCCTTGATCCCAAGACTCATAAAATGATTTTGAAGTAGAACCATATCAGCAGAGAAGGATTAAGCCTTAGTGACGTCTCATTAGAATCTGACTAGAACTGGTTGGTCTTCATCTCAGAACCTAGCTTGCTATCATAATACTGTAGACGCATCAGAACTTGAATTGTCTTATCAGACTTGATGTCTTTCATTATATATCAGAAACTGGTAGCTACTTTCTTAGATGCCACTCATCATGTATCAAAACCAAATCTTCAATATCTTAGCACATATCACCAACAGGTGCACATATCCTCATGTCTTTTGATGGTTCAGAAACCGAATATTTTATTTAATGACCATGACTTGATTTGATCTCTAAAAGATTCACATTCTTTTAATGCTGGAATCTAGATACCATTTGAAGTTTAGATACCAATTGAATTTTAGATACCAATTGAATCATTCTTTCAGAAAGTTTACAACTTCTAACAAGTTTTGGGTATCAGCGCGAAACTCATGGACATCCCTTGTTTCTGATAACTTAGTGGTCAACACCAGATATTCATATATTATCAGATCAAGCTTGTTTAGCATTCTTCTTTCTTGTTCAACAACTTCTGAGTATATTAACTTCTGAATTACTTGCTTCTTGAACATATCTTCTGATAATTTATCAAATACAAATTATGTATTCTGATATATCATAACTTCTGATATGTCTTGTCTTTTCTAATAATATTCAGTCTTCTGATAGCCTGTTCTAACATATAATGAACTTTTGCGAAGTTATTGATCAATTCTCAAACATAGGTTAGGAGTAAAACATGTTTAATAATATTTGGGATTGAAATCCTTAGATTTAGGCATATCAAAATCATTATACTTTCTCCCCTTTCATCAGAAATAAAAAAGGTAAATAAGAATAGATATTGACAAAGAAATATGAAGACGATCATAATGACAGAAAAGGAAATTTCATTAATACTAAATAAAGATGACAAAGAGAAACAATGATGGCATGCTAAAGACAGAAAAAAAATATCATTCATCAGATTTAAAGAACAAAATAGAATATAAAACAAAAGGTATCCTATAGTGCCTAAGGTTTGGGGGTAGAAAATGTTCTTTGAAACAGCTGAGTGACCATATCCAAAATACTCTAGTTGACCACTTCTCGCTCATTAATTTTTGCTTTGAGTATCTTCTGTTCTTTTTGCACATCTATTAAAGTATCCGATACTTGAGAGAACATATTTGCTTCAAAGGAATGTTGCTCATAAGATTGAGCTGCTAGATTCAAGGAGGTTTTTGCAAAATCCTTTTCAATGACAACCTCTCGAGTCACTTCTTTCTCCTTAGTTGAACTGTTTTCACCAACTGCTCTCTTCCTTTTTCTGCTTGAGACTGTTTCTAGATTACGCATTGGAAATGTCCTGATTAATCCCAACTTCACCAAATCTCCACTATGGAAGTATTTCCCATTTTTAATTTCTGGTGCTATTGGAGGGTTTATCAATTATATAATATTGTTATCAGTGAGAATAGCGGAGATTAACCTTCCATAAGGAATCTAGGTTCTTTGAGATGATAGTATTTTCTTTGAATGATTGATAGAATCACGTAAAAAGTTGAAGTGAAATGCCGGTAGATTGATCTTCTTTCTTTTGGCCAGATAGAATAGCATGTACTTTAGATCAAAATCCAATTTTGTTGGATTTTCCTTTGGTGAATGATAAATACTGCCATAGATGATATTGAGCCAGACTTTTAGGTTATCATATAGTTTTGAGGCTAAGTTAGAATCCTTACCATCTTTGAATATGGTAGGAGTGATCATTCAAATCTGTTAAAAAAAACTTAGCCTGTTACTCAGAATAACTTACCTTCTGTTGTGGCATTGAAATTCAGTGTTGTCATGAGAGATAAGTTTAGAAATGTCATCCAACTGAATGTTTATGCCTTGGCCTTTAATATTTGAGCACACCATAGTATTATTCATAACATAGGCATTTTCCCATAATTCCTTGACAAGTTCTGGATAAGTTGGTCCTTTAAGGAGATCAAAGTATGTATTTCAACCTTGAATTTCAAGCGTTTCAGAGAACTCAAAACCACGTGCGGTGAGATATCCGAAATCCACATTACGTTCAGAGATAACAGATAGTAGTTCAATTGGTAGAGCCAATGTGATTTTTGGATCATCGTTCAGATGATTTTCCAAATTTTGTTTTTGGAGAGCCAAGCTTTGATCCACAGATATGTAGGTTTCCATTTGAAGAGGATGAAGGAACACACAATTTAGGGTTGAGAGAACAAGAAGGTTTGAAAGATAAAAGTGTGACAAGATGTAGTGTAGGTGTGTGATATGATGTGATGTGAATATAAATAGAGACAATTGTGATGATTATGAATACTAGGGAAAAGAAACGATTAGACTTAGATGAAGGTAAAAATCAGATTTAGCATATAATCCTAAGACACGTCTAGTTATTTAGGGTAATAATTACTGAGCATGAATTGAAAAAAGAAAAATGTCTTAAAACGAGGCATAACCTCTTCACATACCTGGCAACGTGTTGAAAGGGTTAACTTCTCAGTTCCCCACAGTTACAAAAATCTCAACCATTTATATGATCTTTAGCACTCAAGATATATTTCTTAAAGAAATAATTTTCTATTCTAAAGAACCATAATTTAAAAAAACTACTTCCTTCTGAACTCTAAAAAATTATAGTTCTAGAATATAAGAATATATTTCTAAACCATTTAATTAAACAGAGGGGTTAGAAATACATTACTCAATACTCTTGTAGAATCCCAACTGCGACTGTAGAAGCTTCTTCAGAATCACCACGCGTTCAACTTCTGTAGTTGATGACTTTGTTGATGAGCACTCCTAGCTGGACCACTAGAATCATTTCGTCTCAGAACTGGATTTATAAAGCTTTCTTCCTTTTGAAGTCTTCATAAGAATCCTTGAACCTTATTTAGAAACACGATCATCTTCATGACTTTATGAGCTTCCATTCTGACGGATGAAAACATCTCTCCTGATGTTTGTTTCATCTTTGACCGTTGGAGAAGAACAAGGTTCTTTCTCTAGTCTTCATCTTGAGATCATCCATCTTCTATCTTCAAGAAGGCTTGTCTCTAGAAAGCCATTAGTTTCTTAGCTTGAGCATATACTTTTGAACAGTTATGTGCTAAAGAAACTTGTTGAATTTCCTCTTGCATCATCAGAGTTCAATCTTTGAACAAATGCTATTCTTCACCCGATGCAGATATCCTCATGATCATCAAACCAAGACATATTTCTTAGAGGGTTTGAATGATAATCTTGTTCTTACTGGCTGAGCCTTTTTATCCAGAATCAGTTCATCAGAAAGTGACAACTTCTGTTCTTTCCTTTCTTAGGGAGTAAATGAACTGTGATGGTTTCTTATTGAGCATATTCTGATTTCTTCATTCTAATCATCATCAATAACTTCATTCAGAGAAGATAACTTCTAGCTTTGTATTCTTCCACTAAGCTTTAGTTTCTGACTTCCAAGCTCATTATCAAATCCAACATTGATTTGATTTCTGATGAAGGTACTTCAGTATCGTTTAGATATTCAAAGCAATCTAACTAATATACATTAGAATATATTCGAATCATATTCGATTCTAAATAGACATGCTACAGCTGCTTCTAAGATGCTTTGTCATGATGATCTCATGATTCTAGCCATTTCTTCCCATGATATTGTTCAGTCTTCAACATTTGGATATGAAAGTAAAGGACTGGAACATCAGAATCTTATTTTCACTAGATAGCTTCTCAAGCTAAATGTTTTTTTATTGTTTGACCAAAATGAATTATTGTCTTGAACAATATCATACTTCCACTCAATCACATGAGTTCAGAAAGTAATGATCATGAAAAGATACATTCACGTAACAAGAGCTCCTGAAAAAAAAACTTTGGATAACATTCTGAAAAACTTAAGCTTGTTCAACTGAGATACCTTTCTCAAGCTAACATGACTTAATTGTCTTATGCTTTAGCCAATTCTCTTCATAAACACACATACGACAATAATCAAAAAATCGTAAGTTTCTCTTTCTTGAATGCACTTCTGACAACTGAAGAACTTCCCTTCTGATCACTTCAGAATCCTGCGAAGTTTCTAGAGCAGGTAGTCATAATCCCGATAGCCATATCCAATGCTTATCTGCAGTAGAATTAGTTTTTGTTGAATAAGAAACTACTTAATCTTCTGGAGAGATCTTCTGCAGCAAACTTTCTAACCATAACTATTTGCGTTATGTTAGTTAGCTCTTCTTCTCATAAGCATTTCATGCTTTCTTCTTAGGATTTTCTTTCTTAGAAAAAGAGATACCTTCTTTGTCTTCAGGCTAGAAGTAGCATTCTGTCTTTCTCTTCTGATTTTTAGCTTCTGACAGATTGAAGTATAATAATTTTCTTCTTTTCTGAGTTATACTGTTTAGCTCATATCTTCAATTCTTCAAGAGAAGCTTTACTCCAGATCTACTGCATGCTTGATCAGTTGCCATAAGCTTCTATTCAAATAGCAATCTTCTGATCATCTTCTTCAAGAATCCCGACGAAGAAATCATCATTCAGAATCTTAAGTTCTGCAGTCATGATTTAAAATCTTGATGACAAGATTTCTAACATCTTCAACATACTTCATCTTGAAGTTTTCATGCTTTAAAATCATGACACGAACATTCTCTCTTCTTTACATTAAGTAGTTCCTAATGAGCAATACTGAGAAAGTCAATGGTAGACCAAGTTTGTTTGTTGAAAACCTCCCATACTCAGAAAGAATTAACCTTTAGCAAACAAGATTTCTTGCTTTCTGATGATTCTTGTTGATCTCTTCTAGATAAATCTTCTTAAGCCTTGTCTAGGCATCACCTTGAGGAGATACGTAACTCTCAACTAACATATTCCAAGTATAACATTCATCAGATTCTTCTAATTATCTGATGAGTCTATTATCCTTTAACCAGCTGATTATTCATCTTGCTTTCAATCTTCTTGCAAGTGCCATAAGAGAAGATTATGTTGTCAATAACAACCAGCTCTAACAGTCAGTGACACAATCCAGAATGAACCTTTCTGGTTTGTCATTTTAGTACTCAATCTTTTCATCATCGTATGAGACTGAACCTGTAGATGGTGGAGCAGATTAGCTAGAGCGTTTCTCAAAGCTCGTCTGGATCTTTATCTGACACGGCTAAGTGTTTGATAAACATCAATAATATAACCAGGCTCTGATACCAATTGAAGGTTGAGAAACACAAGAAAGGGGGGTTTGAATTGGATTTCACATTTTGTCCCCTTTTTTGCGGAATTAAACTAATGACGTTAACAAGTAAATAAAAATAAATGAACACAATTATTTTTATCCTGGTTCACTGTTAACGAAACTACTCCAGTCCACCAACCTTGGTGATTTCGCCTTAGACAAGGACTTAATCCAATAATCATCAAAATGATTACAACCTTTAAGCTGTTAAATAACACGCTTAGCCCTCTCAAGCATCTTGGCTTTCACTTAGTCGCTCAAGGAAATCATCTACCCACAATGGATACTCTCCATTATCTTCTTGAGAATTCTGACTTCGACGAGTCCCCAAGTAATACAAACACTTTTTGACAAAGGATTTTCATGTGTACAAGTATGCTTCTTACAAGCTGATTAAACAAATGAAGTACATGAACACCTAAGTGTTTCTAGTAAGTTATGAGCAACAACTCCTTGATTTCTAATACAAAACTATCTTAAGAATAAATCTCTGAGAGATTATATAGCACTAGTTTTGCTGCTTAAAATCTTTCTTGTTTAAGCACTTCGGCTTCTTTTCATTAAGCTTCTAGCTTCTCCTTTTTGTACTCCTTTCTTGAGCTTTAATGCTTATTCCAATTTAACCATCAAGATCAACTAAGTTACTATGCTTCACTTATTGATGTTTCACTTGACTAGTTTCACATGGCTTTAGCATGTTGCATCGTTGTACACACTTCAGCAGTTTGCTTTGGCTTCTTCTTCTTTAAGCATTCTTCATTTAAGCTTTAACTTGTAGCATTTTCTTCAGCATTTTAGCTTTGCATAGCAGCGTGCTATCGCCAGCAACCAGGAATTCTTCAAGCTTCTTGATCTTCAAGTTATAGAGCTTGAGAGAATAGATCCGTTGAGGGCATTCTTGGAAACATATTCCAACAACAATATCCCAACGTTCACATAAAGGAATGGTCAACATAATTGTACAAAAAAATGCTCTTGCGCTACCTTATCGAGGTAGAGGTCACAGTTTTTGTATTCTTGTGTTCATCTCAAAACCATTCTTATCTTCAGTCTTTCTAATATCTTCAGTGGCTTCAAATAAAACGTTGATGAAACATGTTGCAGAAGAGTTAATTCTTTGCAACTTCAGAAACCCAGTCTTCAGAATTCCAAGATCTTTGTTCAGCAGAACTATCTTGAGAATCTTCAGCACTCGTTCTTTTAGAAGTAATATCTTCAGAGTCTTCAGAACCTGTTTCTTCAGAACCTATTTCTTCAGAACCTTGTCTTCAGAGTCTTCAGAATTTTTTAAGCACATTCTTGTCTTTAGAGTCTTCAGTACTTCGTTCACCTGAACTTTGTCTTCAGATACTCTTCAGAACTTGACCTTCAGATATTGTGTCTTCAGAATCTTCAGAACCCTGGTCACCTGAACCAAGTCTTTAGAATCTTCAGAACTTGTAACATTAGAAACACATCACATTAGAAAGCCTTATAGGCCTTTCTCATAAGATCTTAATTAGAATGTCCAGAACTAACATTCATTAGAATCGTTGTATTAGAAACATTCATGAATCTTGACTTTATCTTGTACACACATATGTTTTCTTCCAGAGTGTTAATAATAGAGTCTGATGATGTCAGACTTCTTCTTAATAGAGTTAGAATCATATTGACAACATCCACACACTAGGCAGAAACCATATCATACAGAATTATTCTCTTAGATAACGTGTGCAGTTATCATCAAAACTCAAAGGCCAGATGTAGAACAAAATCTTGTTCTTACATTTCCAAGTGCAGTCATCTTCCTCCTTGGTCCAATCCTCTTCTGGCTTCAAAGTCTCCTTTCCATCTTTATCTTTAACCACAGGGTGCTCCCAACCCTTGATGATAGCCTTCAAAGTTCTACTATCCATAAATTTTAAGAAAGCCACCATACGTGCCTTCCAACAGTCATAGTTAGTGCCATTTAAGATAGGAGACCTGTTAACATTTCCTCCTCCTTCCCTGTCCATAGTACCAGAACATAAACTCCCTGGAGCTCACCCAAAAACAGAAAAAGAGTGACCTGCTCTGATGCCAATTGAAATTCTGGCACGTAGATACCAGATGTCGAGACAGATGTTACAACACTGGGATCAAAACAACTTGATCACGCAATAAAAATGCAGAAAGTTTAAATGACAGAAAAGTAAAATAATGCCAGTAGTTGTTAACCCAGATCGGTGCAACTCACCTACATTTGGGGGCTACCAAGCCAGGAAGAAAATCCACTATGATAATATTAGTTCAAAGCTAAACTCCCCTATTTAAAACTTCTCGCCTAATCCTAACCTTGTGCAACTTCTACCTAGACACCCTCTAGATAAGAGATCCCCCTCTCACTCCCTAATCAATCACAATCCCAATGACAATTCAACAACTACCACAAATAGAAGTATCAACCCTTCCAAGTACAATACTTGGTTTTTCTTAAAAGCTTCAACCAAGAACAATACACTCTTGCTTAAAAGCTTTAGAGTGGACAATTAAAAATGAATAATCAGTCAACCTCAATGCATCAGAAGATACATGAGTGACATACAATTAACACACACTAAACCCTAAATAACAACCAAGACACGGCTAATCCTAATTCTCCAAATTCTACAATATTCAAATCCGCCTTCTTTAGGTTTAGCTCCTTTCTGTAAATAGCCTTCAGACCTAATGGATGCACAAAAACAACAGCAATCAATTTTTAACTTACTGTAAAGCATCCTGCATAGTAATAGGAACAAAATACAAAGTTTCCTAAAAATTCTCAAGGATCATTTTTACGAAAACTAACATAATCTGTCAAAACAGAAATTCCCACAATATACTCCCATGGATAACGTAAACGTGTGAATCATAACACACTAAAAAATCACACTAAAAATACCAGAATAGTCATGCCCTAACTTTCTGGTATAACATGTCTTGGCACATGTCACAACATCATGCTGGACATGATGTCTGGCTGTCATGGTAAAACATCTGGTGTAACATCTTGCTAACATCATGTTGTTTTACCAAAATGTAGCCAATACAAAAGTCACAGAACTTACAATAACTCTGACGAATGCTAGCCCAGACGGTACCTAACTCCATTACTGGGATCGGGTAGAAATTGATGTGGATGTCCAATGTATGTTTTTTGCACATAGCAGAGAAGTTAGCCGAGGCGTTAAAGATCCACTTGTCTTAGGTGTTGTCGTTTAATATGTTAAGATGATTAATCATATTGTATTGTTTATATATTATAATGTTATCAGAAGTTAGTGTTTTGTTGTATTAGTTACCTTGTTTTATATTTATTTTGAAGTCTTTGTTATGTTGTCATCGTAAAAGTGTTGTAACCTGAATTGTTTAGCTCTAAATAAAAGTCGCTGTTGTTGTTGTTAGAAAAGGAAATACACGATTTTCAGAAATATAAGGATGATAAAATAAAATAAAACTTCTAACATAACTAACTAGAAGGTACAACCTTGTTTGGACATTTTTTGCGCATATGTTCGATTTCGGGACAAATGTCGCACCTCTTTTTTTTTCTTTTTCAATGTTGTACATTTCAATTCTTATCCGACTACTGTTTGGATGACCTTTCTTTTTCCTCCCCATGCTGTCATTGTAGCATAGAGTGTCACCTTCGTATTGCGGCCAAGTTGTTTTAGTAGGGACCCCGAGAAAGCTCTCCCCGTATACCTTAAAGATGTTAACAACTTTGAACACATCAGCTATATGCACCAAATAGTCTTGTCTAATGCTTGAACATGCAACAATTGCATGTGAGCAAGGGACATGGAAGTTTGAAATCTTCCACACTCACACGTCTGAGGTCGACATTAAAATGGGTAGTCAGTCTACCATCATTATGATTCACTGTTTCTTGGACCAGAAAGCAGAATCTCTGACGATCAAATTGCATAATGTTGTGTCTATTTGATTTGATTACTTCTTCCTCAATTCCCTTCATGTATTTATTAGTATACACTTGTCCAGAACCCAACATTTTAGTCCATTCATGCCTATTTTTCCAAAAAGTGTGCCTAACATATAGTATGTTGATTTTACTAGAGCTGTAATCGGTAGGTTACGTGTGGCCTTCAGAACTGAGTTCATTGATTTAGCGAGGTTGGTAGTCATATGGCCCCATCGTTTCCCTCCATCAAACATTCTGGTCCATTTATCTCTAGGAATATTGTCTCCTCATTATAATGCTTGTATGTTAGTTTTACGTATATTTCCTCTGTAGTATTTGTATGTAGACTCATTTAATGTTTATGCTAAGTATGAAAAAGAAAAATAGATTAGTATATAGAAGTTATGGCTAGATGTCTAAACAAAGATAAGTTCAAGAAGATACCCATGTTAATAACTTTTTTGCGAAGTTTCTTGTCTCTGATTTACCTCATGAAATTTTGCACTATGTGCCTGATGCAAAAGACGTGTGAGGAGGGAGGGTACTGCCAACCATTATCTGGGTTATTATAGGCACTCTTTATTAAATCGTGTTGATCTCAGATCAAACATAGGTTGGGTTAGGGTGTAACATGCCTTCTAAGATTTCTCAAGAAAAAACTCCAAGCATCACCTGTTTCACCCTCTACCAATGCAAAAGCTATTGGAAATATATTCGTATTACCGTCTTGTGCGACAACCATTAACAAAGTTCCCATGTACTCTCCATATAACCATGTTCCATCTACTTAAACTACCGACTTGCAGAATGCAAACCCCTTGATGCATGTTTGGAAAGCCCAAAATAGACGGTGGAAAATTCTAGCACCACCAATCTGTGTCCCCTCGTTTGACCACACAGGAAGGGTTTCTAATTCTATTACAGTACCAGGTAGAAATGTTTTCATGACCAACAACCATTATGGAAGATCATTGTATGAAGTCTCCCAGTTGCCATAAATAGAAGTGATGGCCTTGTTCTTTGAAATCCATGCCTTATTGTAACAAATTGTGTAGTTGAATTTGTCACGGATATGAGCGATGATGTGTTTCACCTTTAGTGAAGCATCACTATTAATCAGAGATTTGATACTGTCACATATTAGATTTGAATCTAATTTGGGATGATCTTAGGACATTACGGAAGACGTGCAGGTGTGTGGTCCGCTAACCTTAGTGATCTTCCACGTACCACTCCCCTTCTCCACTGAGGCTATACATTTAAAGTTGCATTATTTGTGTTCGCAAATGATTATAAGTCGTTTAGTATCTGACGTATAAACTCTATAGTCAAGATAATTTTTTATGTGAAATAGGCGTATGATAAACACACATCCTTCCTTGTTTTTAAATTCCATACCAAGCAACCCACCTTCGATCTGAAGCGGTTGTGTTGTTTCAAATATTGAGACATCTTCGTCATCTATGTATGTGGGATTTCTCATGTGGAGTGGTGGATTGTATAGGTCCAGTAATTCATGTTGTTGTACCACTTTAATATCATTTTCGGAGTCGTCGTTATCCCCGCTAAAAATATTTTGGGTGTTAACTTCATGCACTTCTTCAAAGTCATTATCTTCCCCAATTTCCTCATATGGAAAATATGGTTCGTTGTGAGTAGTTGTTGGTTCGGGTTAATTCAGTTCTGGTCGAAAATAAGCTCTACAAAAGAGGGTTCTCCATCCCTCTCCTCAAATGTGTCGAGGAAGAGATGGTCGCCCACGTCATGCGCGAGATCCATGAGGGGATCAACGCCCAGCACCTCGGGGGAAGATCCCTTGCCAAGAAGGCTCTACGAGCAAGATATTACTGGCCAACCATACAACATAACACAAAGGAACATGTGAAGAGATACGACAAATGCCAACAACACGGGGACATGCACTTGGCACCGCCCAATGAACTCAAAGCAATGTCCTCCTCGTGGACCTTCGCATGGTGGGCCTTGGATATCCTAGGACCATTCGTCATAGGGTTAAATCAGAACAAGTACCTGATAGTAGGCGTTGACTACTTTACAAAGTGGATAGAAACAGAGGCTCTGTCCAAAATAATAGCCCACAACATACTCCGCTTCTACAAGCGGAACATCGTTGCCCGCTTCAGCATCCCCCAAGCAATCTTCACCGACAACGGGTCACATTTCACGGACAAAACATTTCAGGAGTTCGTCGTCCAACTGGGCACCAAGCAATATTTCGCGTCCGTCGAGCATCCCTAGACTAACGGGCAAGCTGAAGCAGCAAACAGGGTAATCCTACGAGGCCTTAAACGGAGGCTAGACGAAATGAAGAAACAATGGGTCGAGGAGCTATACAAGGTGCTCTGGGCCTACCGTACGACGCCTCACTCTTCGACCGGGGAAACCCCTTTCCGTATAGCATACGGGACTAAGCCAGTGATCCCCATTGAGATACATGTGCCCTCCAGGATGACTGAATCCCCCTGGATGAGGAGACAAATATCGAGGCACTAAGGGAGGAGCTCGATCTCGTCGAAGAGGTCTGGTCAGGAGCAGCCCTCCGCGAGGCCTCACTAAAACATAGAATCACAATTAGGCACAACGCCAAAGTTATACAATGGGAATTCCAAGTAGGCAGTATCGTCCTAAGGAGGAATCACAAAGATTCTCGAGAAGGCAAACTCGCTGCTAACTGGGAGGGGCCCGTATTCGAGCAAAAACAGAGAACGTGGCTTACTACCTAGAACATCTTGATGGGGAAGAACTCACTCGACCATGGAACGCTGAAAAGCTAAAACAATATTATAGATAAAGCCTTAACCGTCGACATGCTCCGTCGATACGACGAGTAGTACGCACTGACCATAAGTGCACGCCTAGGTACACACGCTGCATGCCAGAATAAATCAAGGCAGGCTTCTGCCCATGAACGGGCAAAACCCATGTCCGACGGCGGTCCCTCGACCGAGCCCGCCGTCGTCCCAGTACCACGAGAGGCAGAACACCTAGCTTGCGATGGGAAATTCACGCCGTAAACTCAGGCCACAAACACGACCTGAGCTCCGCCCTCATGCCCGGAAGCTACCCGGGCCTTTCGAACACATCTTGTCGAGCAATCCCCAAAAACAACAAATCATTTACTAAAGTAACCCTTATAACGAGCCTACATATCCAGCAGCGTTTCAACACTTAGCAAAAATAAAACAAAGTAGAAACACGCATCTAAAGCAAATCATACATAATCGGCCACATTAACCGAAAATAAACATTAAAATAAGAACGGCCACAAGGACCGCGATTGTACGTGTTACATTACCAAGGGGCAAAGCCCCATACAAAAAATAAATTACAAAAAACTCGACGCGCAGGCCGAAAGTACAACTGAAAAGAAAATCACTCGTCCATCTGCTGAGGCTCTTCACGGGCAGGTTGCGCCTGTTCCTCTCTAATTAGAAGGAAGTCAGGGATGACGATTTTTCCGTCCACCACGCTGTGGAGGAATTCGGCCCCCTCGGTGGACAATTTGATCTCGGGGTTCACTATCTTCAGCTTCTCCACAACATTGTTGAAGGCGTCCTTGGCGATGCCCACACAGACATCCTCTGCCTGGGTAATACGGGCGACCAGCTCAGCCCGAGTCTTCAATCTCTTCATTTCCTTGCTCTCCTCCTCAGCGGGGGCAGCGACGGTCCTCAATTGCTCAACCAGGTCCTCCGCAGATTTCTTTTCCGCGGAAAGGGTATCCTTCTCCCCGTTGACCTTGGCCAGCTCATCTTTGTACTTTTTCACCGCCTATTCGACGACCCTAGCCTGCTCCTCTTGGGACTGCTTCAACTTCTCTTCCAGGACCGCATTCGCAGCCTGGGCCTTCTTCAGCTCGGAGTCATGATGGGAACCTTCCTCGATGTAAACCACCGCCATTTCTAGGACCTTTATCAGAGCAGAAGCATCCTGAGCCAGTATCGTCCTTTTGCTCGGACGGTCCATCTCCTCGAGCTTCAGAGACTCCGCCCGAGGAATTACCAAAGAGGAGCCTTCGAAGAATCTCCTGTTGTGAAGGCACGGTGGCATCTCAAATCTACTCTTTTCCCCCCTCATTGCTAAGGTCCACGATCTCGCCCGTCCGTTGGCGTTTGGGCTTGAATTTACAGGCACGGGGGATGTCTGGGCGGCCGATGGGGTAGACGAGGAGGTCCCTGACCCCGTTTGCGGAGGAGGCGCTCGCTGGATGAGGCGGCTCTTCCCGATCGTTAAGCCCCCCATGAGCTTTGCCTGAGCATTCTTCACCATTCGTTCGTGGGCAAAAGACATTTTACCTGCAAAACAACGAGTAAATTAATAAACGGAGAAAATAATAATCCGAACAAACTAAGAAGAAATAAAGGCTACCCAGCAGTTCTAGAGCCTTCTCACGAGTGTTACACTCGAGGAGCTCCTTCGTATTGATAAAGCAGTTCTCCTCCTTAAGCCCCCTCGTCTTCTTCGTAAATTAGGGCACCGCTCTTGGTCACGCACTAAGCAGGGGTAAAGCCGTTGACAAAACCCACCAGCTTCTCGTAGCTGGCCTTATCATCCTCGTCTAGCATGTCCAGGGTGGGGGTGTAGCCATCAGTTCCCCGGGTGAAATGATCCCCACTCCAGTAGAAGGGGAACCTCAATAACCTCCCCCCTGTATTTTGTCCTGCTCATCGACAATGTCTTACCCGTTCTCATCCTTCGAAACCTCCCAGATAAACGTGGAGTCGGTGGCCCTCTCTGACACGGGCTCCATGATATAAAACCTTTCCTTGAAAGTCCTAATGGACTCAGAGAAAGGCTAGAATAACTTCCTTTCCTGCTTCAGGGAGACCCATCTGAACTTCCTCCCCGAAACTTGGCGCTGAAGATGAAAGACGGTAAAGAAGAGGGGAAGGGTAGCTCCGATCTCCAGATATTCGTACGTCAGCTCGAATGTTTGTATGAAGGCAGTCGAGTTTGGATGGAATTGCGAGAGCGCCAGATCCAGATGCACGAAGATTGCCTTATGAAATTCCGTAAATGGCAACCTTATCCCTATCTCTTTGAAGACGTATTCCTACATAGGGAGCCTATCCCTGTAGGCCGAGAAAATGCGGTCGGCCGCTCCGGGGAAATAAACCTTCAACTTCCCCTAAGCCCCCACCGTCGTGAAGGCGTCTCCGGTGTAAGAAGCAAAGAGGGAGGTATTCTCCCCAGGTTCCGCAACTGACCACTCTTCTGCGGTAGTCCTCGAAGTAGGTGTTTCACCAGCATTCCGGGGAGCAGAGGAATCTTCAGTATCGTTATCCTCCGAGGAGCTCTCCTCAGACATATCTCTCAGGATTTCATCCTCAGCTTTGCGTGACATCTCCTTTACCTAAAAAGCAGAGAACACAAGTGAATTCGATGACAAAGTCAAATCCACCCTTCCACCGCTAGTCAAATGAAAGGGCATTCGAAGGCCCGAGGACAACGTCCCCGACCTAAGCCCTACTCAAATGGCACAGTAACGGTGCGAGGAGACACCCAGGGCAATCCCTCTAACCCACACGGGGAGATCCTCCTCGGTACGTTACCCAAAACTTCCGTTAGAGATCCACCAGAAAACTCATAAGTACACCGGAAAATTCATGGTTTCCACCGGCGGCGAACGCTTCCATTATCGCAACAGCGTCAGAATCAGCTAAAAGCCTAAGCTCCTAAGGTTCTGGCGGCGGCGGCGGCAGAAGACGGCCTAACCATCGTCTACCACCAACGGTCACCATAAACCACCCTACTCTACACTATTTCGTCCTAACCACATGCATACTAAAGAAGCAGAAAGTGAAAAAACCTATAACATAGATCAGTTCAGGTACTTACGTAGTCGAGGAATAAAGTTAGAGGGTCGAAGAACTCTGGTCGGTGTGCGTACGGTGGTTGAACGATGTTGAACGATGGCGGACAGCGAAAGACAGAACAAGAGAGCAAAGGAAAAGAGAGAAACGAAAAGTACAAATGGGCAGCTTCTCCCTCTATTTATAGACAGTCCATGGGCACGTGCATGAGCACGCGCGGCTAGAGGCATCAACATGACCCTAGCCTAGCCATCATTACGCATTATGTGCGACATGTGGCTCGAGGCATGTCTGACACTTCACCCCTTCAGATCACATCAACCGTTGGGCTCACCGCAAGCCAGGTACACCAGGAAACGTTACAGGTCCCCCGAACACAGACTCCCTCGGGCACAGCAGAACAACCTCATCTCGTCGACAGGCGACGACCATCTCTAGTCCTCTCCGTGATTGCGAGCTGCCCTTAAATCATCACTCTCATGCTCGGGAGCAACGACTTGGGGGGCTCTTGTTCTGGACTGGCCCAATGGATAGGCATGACCCAATCCACTTTTGCTACCAGAACGACCCAATTGCCTAAGTCCAGCCAATTTAGGGCAGTATTTACCTTTCTGCCCCTCTACCGGGGAAGGCTGGTCGGTTGACCTCCAGGGTCAACTGCCTCTCCTCAGCAGTTCCTGCCCGTCATGCACGGTTCCACCATCAAAAAACAGTCACAACACTTGTGCCCGCGACTACGCCTCTGCCCGTGGCAACGACTAGTTTTGGGCACCTCTTCCTGTCCCAACGACTAGTTTCTAGCAGTTACTTATTCTTTGGGGAGCGAATATCTCGCCCCGAAAATAGGGACCAATGGCTAAGCGCTAGGGGCACTATAAAAACTCTCTCATTTGAGAGGGCTAGGTATTCTAAATCATCCTAAGACACACATACTTTGTACTTGCCTTCTCTTCTCTCGATTCTTACTTTAGCACCAGAGTGCCTTGCAGGTACACCCCCTCCTCATCTTTCACATCCAGCATCGTAAACGTTGTCTCTGCCCCACTTCAGATTCTGATCAACCGGTAAGATCACTGATTATTGAAAAAAAATTAATATAAATAAAATAAAGAATACAATCACAATACATTGCAAGAACATAAAAATTCTACTTAAAATACAACAATTGTTTTAACTAACTTATATTTTGACCAAGATATTTTTTGTCTATACATTTAAAAGGTTAACAACATAAACATTTAAAAATTAAAATGACTAATTTTTTATTGTAAAAAATTTATAAAAAAAAATTAGCTTATTACATACATTTCATTTAAGGGAGTACAAGTATATACTCATTATTATAAATAAATATCACTTTTTTTATTCATTTAATAATTAATATATTAAGATTATATAAGGACTAAATATGTTTAATAAAATAAAAAATTAAATTTGTTTATAATAGTGATTAAAGAGTGTATATAAATTAATTCTTTAATCAACATTAAAAGAGTAGTGGTCAGGGCTGTCGGAAGAAAAGAATAGTGGTGATTAGCAACATGCAATTTTTGTATGGTATAAGTTGTTTGCCAGGTAAGGTCACAAATCTTGGCACACCTAAAGTGCAATGAATGCCTAATGGACTATCAATGCATGTGGCTTGTAGCTTAAGGTTTTAATTTTTAAAACAAGATTCTCTCACCCCCACCACATTTTTAGAGTAGTTTTGTTTTTGTCTTATCACAGACAAACAAGTGAGCATGTGCATCGTGTGCTGTTAATGTTTAAGAGAATTTGACTTTATACTCCATACTTACTTATATCTATATCTCCAAAACACAAATTATTTATAAAAAAGTAGTAGCTTTTATTTTAATATTTTTTAAACAAGATTAGAGTGTAAAAACATTACAATGTGTTATAAAAGACGTCTCAGCTATGGTGGCACGCCAATCGCACCATCAAATATATGCAGCATCCAATAATATTATAAAGTAAAGATAAAAAGAGAGTACAATTTGAGAACTCAGCTAATAGTCGTTGAGAATGGTAAATGTGAATAATGTGGGTAATACCTTCACATAAATTAGAAATAAGGAGATTTAAATATTTATAAGTGAGAAAATTTACTCACCTATTATTTTAAGATTTTGGGTGGATATGTAGTTTGTCTCTCACAAATGTGTTGTTTTAAAAAAAACATAAGAGCCTTTGGTTTGAGAAAAAGACCGACTTACTTGTATCTAAAGTCAATGACACCACAAATGCGGTGAGTAAGAAATGTTCAGTGAGATACAAGAATTTGTGGAAGTAAGAAGAACTTCCACTTGAGGGGGAGCATTGTGGACTCACACTTGAAAAGGAGTGTTGAGAATAGCAAATGTGAATAGTGTGGGTAATAGTTCCACATTGGTTAGAAATGTGGAGATTTGAGTATTTATAAGTGGGAGAACTCACACACCTATCGCCTTAAGGTTTTGAGTGAATATGTAGTGTTAGTCTCACTTGTGTATTGCTCTTAGCCTAATGTTGATGCTCCTCCTCATGACCCAACAAATGGTATCATGAACCTTTGGTTCGAGTAAATGGACCGACTTACTTGTATCGAAATGCCCAGGAAGAGGTGTACTACTGAAATCGAAATGCCCAAGAAGAGGTGTATAGAAATGTTCAATAAAGAGGCATCAACGTCGGTACAAGTGTATGTAGACAAAAGAGTTTCCACTTGACGGGGAGCGTTGTGGACTCACACTTGAGAGAGAGAGTATTGATAATAATAAGTCAAATGTGAGTTGGAGTTCCACATTGGTTATAAATGCAGAGACTTAAGCATTTATAAGTGGGAGAACTCACACACGTATTGTAACACCCCCAAGCTATTAAAGTGATAAGTAAAATACAAAATTTCATCAGAGTATATTTACAAATTCACGGCATAGACCGAGGGGGTCACATCAATTTGAAACAAACATACAATAACCCTGCTCATAAAGATATGCAACAATTCAGGTAGTAATACACCCACAATTCAAATACAGAATAAAAGTAGAAAATCTGTACTGAAATCTCATATATATATATATATATATATATATATATATATATCATGAAAGGTTTGTCTGCCAAATACAATCATACATGTACAATCCAAAAGATACATATACATAATATAAATAATCACAAACGGCCTCCCTAACTACCCGGTGTCACATATCAGAACCGACCGACAAAAGAATGAAGACCTAAGCTTCACAAAAAGACCTCCAGCAACTCTAATCTGCAATGCCTCATAGAGCATTATAAAACAGCAGAAGGGTGAGAAAAACAATCATAATACAGTTGCATATAATTATATATTAATACAGGAATGCACAAGTAAAATATTCTCACCACAAATGCACGACAATCAAATACCACACAACACAAGTCTCAGATATCCAATACCAACACACATCAGTCATACACAATACACTCATCGTCAATACAATTATACATATTCCATCTCATTAATCACATTCACAATTCCATACACAATTAATCCATGATTTATGCAAATGCACAGAGACTGACACAACGACTCTATGCAATGCACATGCGGTACCGACTTCCAACATTTCTCAATACTAGTTCACTCAGGAACTCTGCTGGAACCATCGCTCGTTACATCACTGTAACTCCCTGTCGGGCATACGATGTTCCCCGTCGCTTTCGGTCCTCTTTGTATAAGGCTCACGACGTTTATGGATCGTTTTCGGTCCTCTTTGTATAAGGCTCACGATCCGATCGCTCATACCCCACATGGGCACACGATAGTCTATAATCATCGCTTTCGGTCCTCTTATTTTTAAGGCGCACGATCCAATCAGATCGCTTTCAGTCCTCTTATTTTTAAGGCGCACGATGTTATAGCAGATTCCCTCTGGAATCAATCCCTCACTCAGGACGTCACAAGAATGCATATCATGATGCTTGGCATATAATGGCTCGTGACATTTAAAATGCGCACATATACACATCCATAATCATGCATATATCATCAATTACCACACATTGCATTTTCTTGCCATAAGGCCACCAATCATCATCACGACATGTATTTCATGCATTTTCATCACACAACAGTACACAAGTCATACAATATCCACACCTACAACATATTGCATATACACCTCAAGTTCACACAATTAAAACGGCAAAAGTCGACAAAACAACATATTTTCTAATTCTCGACCTAATTTAATCGGCCAACAATCTCAAAACCATCATCATAAGCAAGAACATTTTATAAGCTTTCTAACGCATCAAACCACGCCTCAAACCGAACCACAGATCAAAAGTTAGGAAGAAAACAAAATTGCACAAACAGCCATGTCCGCTAGGCGAACCCTCTAGCGAGCATTCGCTACCACCTTCGCTAGGCGAATGTCCAGCGAACCCACTACCAGCTAGAAAACAGACACAAAGTTCGCTAGGCGAACCCCTTGGCTAACCAAGGCAGCAACCACCAGACCCAAAAACATACAAAGTTCGCTAGGCGAACAACTCAGCAAACCTTCGCTGACCTTCGCTAACTGGTTCGCTAGGCGAACCCGCGAAAATTCATTCGCTACCACCTTCGCCCCAGGTTCGCTAGGCGAACCTGCGAAAACTCAGAATTTTTCAGCGCTATTTGAAAACCTAAAATGGTATTTTTTTTCCAACCAAAACATTTCCAAATTAACATATATCAATCAGAACCTAATCTAATCATGGTAACAAGCATTCTACCACATTTACGTCGATTTCCAACAGCTAAAACTTCGATTTCTATCATTTTATCATTTTCAACCTAGAAGTGAAAAACATGGAAAACAAGAGAATCATCCAAACACACACATACATAATCATACACAAACATAGTATAATCGAGTTTCGCACCCTTACCCGATTTAATAGCGTGTAGAAAAGTCGGTTGATCGATTTCTAGATTTTTCCCAAGTTTTCTCTCTATCTCTTTTTCTTTCTCCTCTTCTTCTTTCTCTCTACTTTTCTTCTTCTCTTTTTCTTTCCTTTTCTATTTTCTCTCTATTCTTTCTATTATATTCTCAACTTAACAAAAATAAAGTGAAATGCCCGAAATACCCCTACACTCAAATATCTCGCAAACGCTCCCAAAACGCGATAAAATATAATCACGATGAAAAATAACATATTTTCACATAAAAGTCAGAAATAAAATAATACAATAATAAAATACTCAAAACGACTCAATTAAATAAAAAGACAAAACTGACTGGGGCGTTACAACTCTCCCCCACTTAGAAATTTTCGTCCTCGAAAATATTACCTGAGACGAACAACTTTGGATACGACTCCCGCATCCGACTCTCCAACTCCCAAGTCAAATTGCCCTCAGCAGCGCCTCCTCATGCTACCTTCACAAGTGCAATATCCTTGCCCCTCAACCGCTTCACCTCGCGATCCAAAATCCTAACGGGTAATGCCTCGACCGTAAGGTTCTCCCTTACCTCAACCTCATCCATCAGAATCACATGCGATGGATCCGGAACATACTTCCGAAGCTGTGAAACATGGAACACATCATGCAAATTCGACAGACTCGGCGGCAACACCACCCTATAAGCCACAACACCCACTCTCGTAGATATCTGGTAAGGACCAATAAACCGAGAAGTAAGCTTCTTCGACTTCAATGCCCTACCAACACCCGTTACCGGCGTAACTCTAAAAAATACATGATCGCCCTCTCGAAACTCGAGATCTTTCCTTCTACGATCATGATAACTCTTTTGCCTACTTTGAGAAGCTTTCATTTTCTCACGAATAAGCTTCACTTTTTCCGTAGTCTGTTGCACCAACTCCGGCCCAACCACCGAACTCTCACCAGATTCGTGCCAACACAACGGTGTTCGACACCTCCGTCCATACAATGCTTCAAACGGTGCCATTCCAATACTCAAATGGAAACTGTTATTATACGTGAATTCAATCAACGCAAGATAACTATCCCACACACCACCTTGTTCCAAAACACACGCTCGCAACAAATCTTCCAAAGACTGAATCGTTCTCTCTGTCTGACCATCCGTCTGCGGATGATAAGCTGAGCTCAATCTCAATTTAGAACCCAACGCCTTCTGTAAACTTTCCCAAAATCTCGAGGTAAACCTTGGATCTCGATCTGAAATAATACTTAACGGAACTCCATGCAACTTCACAATCACACTGATATAAATCTCCGCTAACCGCTCCAAAGAAAAACTGATGTCAATCGGAATGAAATGAGTCGATTTAGTCAGCCTATCCACAATCACCCAAATAGCATTATGCCCTCGCTGAGTATTCGGCAACCCCGTTAGAAAATCCATCGAAATGCTATCCCATTTCCACTCAGGAATATCCAACGGTTGCAACAAACCACTAGGCCTCTGATGTTCCACTTTCGACTTCTGGCACGTCAAACAAGCATACACAAACTGAGCCACATCTCTTTTCAATCCAGACCACCAGAAAATCTTTTTCAAATCTTGGTACATCTTCTTCGCTCCCGGATGTATACTCAAATTACTCCGGTGTCCTTCTTCCAAAATCATCTGTTTCAAATCCGAATCGTCCGGAATACAAATTCTACCTCGGAACCTCAAAACACCATTAATATCCACTTGAAAATCACTACTCGCATCTTTTCCTCCAACCAACATCAAATCCACCAATTTCACATCCAACTTCTGTTTCTCACTTACCGTCATCAGAAAATCATTAGTAACCTTCAGCATACCCAACCTCACACTATCCGACGTCACTTCACATACCAAACTCAAATCTCTAAACGATTCCAAAAGTTCCCACTCCTTAACCATTAAAGCGGACATATGCAACGATTTTTGACTCAACGCATCGGCTACCACATTAGCTTTACCAGGATGGTAATTCAAGCCAAAGTCGTAGTCCTTCAAAAATTCCAACCATCTTCGCTGCCTCATATTCAATTCCTTCTGATCAAACAAATATTTCAAACTCTTGTGATCACTAAAGACTTCAAACCTCGCACCAAAAAGATAATGCCTCCAAATTTTCACTACAAACACCACAGCCGCTAACTCCAAGTCATGCGTAGGGTAATTCTTCTCATGCACTCTTAATTGCCTCGAAGCATACGCCACGACCTTACCGTCTTGCATTAGCACACCACCTAGACCAATCAAAGACGCATCACAATATACCACAAATGGTTCATTAGGATCCGGTAAAATCAAAATCGGAGCTGTCGTCAATCTTCTCTTCAGCTCATTAAAACTTTCCTCACACCGAATATCCCAAATGAACGCTTGCCCTTTACAAGTCAACTGGGTCAAAGGAAGTGCTAGCTTAGAAAAACCTTTAATGAACCTTCGATAATATCCAGCCAAACCCAAAAAGCTTCGAATTTCAGTAACAGATCTCGGAGCCTCCCATTGTAGAACTGCTTCTACTTTAGATGGATCCACAGCAATACCATTACCTGAAATCACGTGTCCAAGAAAACTCACTTCCGACAACCAGAATTCACACTTGGACAATTTGGCAAAAAGCTTCTTTTCCTTCAAAACCTGCAAAACACTATGCAAATGCTCCGTGTGCTCCTCCCGAGACTTAGAATAAATCAATATGTCATCAATAAACACAACAACAAATCGATCCAAATGCTCGTGGAAAATACGATTCATGTACTCCACAAACACACCTGGCGCATTAGAAACCCCGAACGGCATCACAAAATATTCATAATGACCGTAACGTGTCCTAAAAGCCATCTTCTGAATATCTTCCTCTTTCACCCTAATCTGATGATACCCTGACCTCAAGTCAATCTTACTAAACACACAAGCACCAACTAACTGATCCATCAGATCATCAATTCTTGGAAGAGGATACTTATTCTTAATCGTCACCTTATTCAACTGGCAATAATCAATACACAATCGCATATTTCCATCTTTCTTTTTCACCAAGAGAGCTGGAGCACCCCAAGGAGAAACGCTTGGTCTCACAAACCTCTTCTCCAACAATTCATTCAACTGTTTCTTTAACTCAACCAACTCAGATGCCGACATACGATAAGGTGTCATAGAAACAGGTCTAGTACCAGGAACTAGATCTATCAAAAACTCCACCTCTCTCTCTGGCGGCAAGTCTGAAATATCCTCAGGAAACACTTCTGGAAATTCACACACAACAGGAAACACATCAAGCGACACTTGACTATCCACAGTCAACGTCGCAAACAACCCAAACAACTGAGCTTCATCCGCCAAAAGTTTCTTCAACTCTTTGGTAGACAAGAAACTCGAATCTTCATCTTCTTCAAGAGAAGGAAACCTTACTAGCTTATGATAACAATCAATATGAACCCGATTGAACTGCAACCAATTCATTCCCAGAACCACATCTAATCCCTCCAACGGCAAACACACCAAATCCATCTCAAAGTCTTTACCATAAATGGTCAAAGGACAACTCAAACAACCAAAGAAGTAGTTACTGACCCCATTGCTGGAGTATCAATAACCATCTCACCATCCATCAAAGACAACACAAGATTCAAACGCTTAGCGTACTCAGACGAAATAAACGAATGAGTCGCTCCAGTATTAATAATAGAAACTAAAGGCGTATTATTAATAAAACAAGTACCTCTGATCAGACGATCTACATTAGTAGTCTGAGTCCCTGCCAATGCAAAAAATTTCCCACCAGATGAAGCCTGCTTCGGTTTCGGACACTTCGTGCTAATATGACCAGGGTCACCACAGTTGAAACACTTCACCACATTCTTCCTTTTGTACTTAGCTGCAACATGTCCTACACCTCCACAATTGGTACACTTCCCCAAATTCTTCCTACATTCAAACTGATGATGTCCCAATTCACCACACCTATAACACCTCAGAGGACCAGACATACCTCCACCACTTGACCTTCGATCAAAAGTACCTCTTGGCTTACCCTTATCAGGTGGTGTCACATACGGACCACTACGGAACTGTTGCTTTCCTTTTCTGTCACTCACACTCTTATAGTGAGTAAAACGAGCTTTACTATCCTCTTCATAAATCCTAAAACATTCCACCAAATCAGAAAACCTTCTTATCCTTTGATAACCGATTGCCTGCTTAATCTCAGGCCGCAATCCATTCTCATACTTCACACACTTAGAAAACTCTGCAGTCGCTTCAGCATAATGAGGATAAAACTGCACAAGCTCCACAAACTTAGCAGTATAATCAACAACAGACATATTACCTTGTTTCAGTTCCAAGAACTCAATTTCCTTCTTTCCTCTTACATCTTCGGGAAAATACTTCCTCAGAAACTCCCGGCTAAATAATTCCCAAGTAACTTCTTCATCCCCGACTTCCAACACCTGACGAGTACTAACCCACCAATCATCAGCTTCCTCCTGCAACATGTGAGTGCCCAGTCTCACCTTCTGATCCTCAGCACAATCCATAACTCGGAAAATCCTTTCAATCTCTTTCAACCAAATCTGTGCACCATCAGGATCATGTCTCCCTTTAAAGATAGGCAGTTTCTTCTTCCTGAACTCATCATTACCAGCAGCATTAGGTGCACCCTGCACAGCCCGAGCCATAGCTTGCATAGCAGCAGCCAAAGCAGCGTCATTCCTACCCGCCATATTCTGTTCATTTCCAATAACATAAACTATGGTTAAACAAACAGCTCAACCCAACCACCAAGACCGACAAGAACTGACACAACCAGACACAAACTGACACAGACTGGCTCTGATACCACTTAATGTAACACCCCTAAGCTATTAAAGCGATAAGTAAAATACAAAATTTCATCAGAGTATATTTACAAATTCACGGCATAGACCGAGGGGGTCACATCAATTTGAAACAAACATACAATAACCCTGCTCATAAAGATATGCAACAATTCAGGTAGTAATACACCGACAATTCAAATACAGAATAAAAGCGGAAAATCTGTACTGAAATCTCATATATATATATATATATATATATATATATATATCATGAAAGGTTTGTCTGCCAAATACAATCATACATGTACAATCCAAAAGATACATATACATAATATAAATAATCACAAACGGCCTCCCTAACTACCCGGTGTCACATATCAGAACCGACCGACAAAAGAATGAAGACCTAAGCTTCACAAAAAGACCTCCAGCAACTCTAATCTGCAATGCCTCATAGAGCATTATAAAACAGCAGAAGGGTGAGAAAAACAATCATAATACAGTTGCATATAATTATATATTAACACAGGAATGCACAAGTAAAATATTCTCACCACAAATGCACCACAATCAAATACCACACAACACAAGTCTCAGATATCCAATACCAACACACATCAGTCATACACAATACACTCATCGTCAATACAATTATACATATTCCATCTCATCAATCACATTCACAATTCCATACACAATTAATCCATGATTTATGCAAATGCACAGAGACCGACACAACGACTCTATGCAATGCACATGCAGTACCGACTTCCAACATTTCTCAATACTAGTTCACTCAGGAACTCTACTGGAACCATCGCTCGTTACATCACTGTAACTCCCCGTCGGGCATACGATGTTCCCCGTCGCTTTCGGTCCTCTTTGTATAAGGCTCACGACGTTTATGGATCGTTTTCGGTCCTCTTTGTATAAGGCTCACGATCCGACCGCTCACACCCCATATGGGCACACGATTGTCTATAATCATCGCTTTCGGTCCTCTTATTTTTAAGGCGCACGATCCAATCAGATCGCTTTCAGTCCTCTTATTTTTAAGGCGCACGATGTTATAGCAGATTCCCTCTGGAACCAATCCGTCACTCAGGACGTCACAAGAATGCATATCATGATGCTTGGCATACAATGGCTCATGACATTTAAAATGCGCACATATACACATCCATAATCATGCATATATCATCAATTACCACACATTGCATTTTCTTGCCCTAAGGCCATCAATCATCATCACGACATGTATTTCATGCATTTTCATCACACAACAGCACACAAGTCATACAATATCCACACCAACAGCATATTGCATATACACCTCAAGTTCACACAATTAAAACGGCAAAAGTCGACAAAACAACATAGTTTCTAATTCCCGACCTAATTTAATCGGCCAACAATCTCAAAACCATCATCATAAGCAAGAACATTTTATAAGCTTTCTAACGCATCATACCACGCCTCAAACCGAACCACAGATCAAAAGTTAGGAAGAAAATAAAATTGCACAAACAGCCATGTTCGCTAGGCGAACCCTCTAGCGAGCATTCGCTACCACCTTCGCTAAGCGAATGTCCAGTGAACCCACTACCAGCTAGAAAACAGACACAAAGTTCGCTAGGCGAACCAAGGCAGCAACCACCAGACCCAAAAACATACAAAGTTCGCTAGGCGAACAACTCATCGAACCTTCGCTGACCTTCGCTAACTGGTTCGCTAGGCGAACCCGCGAAAATTCATTCGCTACCACCTTCGCCCCAGGTTCGCTAGGCGAACCTGCGAAAACTCAGAATTTTTCAGCGCTGTTTGAAAACCCAAAATGATATTTTTTCCAACCAAAACATTTCCAAATTAACATATATCAATCAGAACCTAATCTAATCATGGCAACAAGCATTCTACCACATTTACGTCGATTTCCAACCGCTAAAACTTCGATTTCTATCATTTTATCATTTTCAACCTAGATGTGAAAAACATGGAAAACAAGAGAAACATCCAAACACACACATACATAATCATACACAAACATAGTATAATCGAGTTTCGCACCCTTACCATATTTAATAGCGTGTAGAAAAGTCGGTTGATCGATTTCTAGATTTTTCCCAAGTTTTCTCTCTATCTCTTTTTCTTTCTCCTCTTCTTCTTTCTCTCTACTTTTCTTCTTCTCTTTTTCTTTCCTTTTCTATTTTCTCTCTATTCTTTCTATTATATTCTCAACTTAACAAAAATAAAGTGAAATGCCCGAAATACCCCTACACTCAAATATCTCGCAAACGCTCCCAAAACGCGATAAAATATAATCACGATGAAAAATAACATATTTTCACATAAAAGTCAGAAATAAAATAATACAATAATAAAATACTCAAAACGACTCAATTAAATAAAAAGATAAAACTGACTGGGGCGTTACACCTATCACCTTAAACTTTTGGGTGAATATGTGATGTCTCTCTCACTTATGTGTTGCTCTTACCCTAATGTTGATGCTCCTTCTCATGACCCAACAATAATATCCAAAAAAAATACAACAGAATGCAATTTTTTCATTAAAAACTTTATCTAAACCAGTAGGATAAAAGCATACGAAGGAACAAAGAATGCATCATTAAAAGAATAGTAACAAACAACCAAATTAACTAAATATAATTGGAGAGACTTAGGTTATTACAAACAAAAAGGTTTCCTATATAAGAAGGAATGGTATCCCACCAAACAAAATCATGAATATTGTAGAATTATGTCTCAAAATTTCAAGTAATTTAGGAAAAAAAATCAGTTTTCAGCTTTGTCAGGCGGCGTCAGAGGTCTAGTGGTTGGGTCATTAGTCGGGTCGATTATCAGATTGCAGGTCGTATATGAAAATTTTATTCTCTAAAGACCTTTATATATGCGATTCTTTGTCACTTTTACGATAAAATATGGTGAAGTCCTAGTGAGAGAAATTTAAAGAGACAATGATACAAATTGTTAATATTCAATTTTTTTAAGAATGAGAAGATCTTTGGGGATCTATAAGGGGATTGTAAAATACTTTTAAACATCTTGAGTTTATGTGATTTATATATTGAGTAAATAAGAAATTGAGAAACACTTGGTTAAAAAATATGAGATGTTTTTTATGAACTTGGAAGGCTATTTTTTTTATAACTCATCATGTAATCTCTTGTAACAACTTATCATGTAATCTATTGTAACAACTTTTGAGATTATCCTGTGAAAATATTTGTTTAGTTTTTGAGATTAGTTGGTTAAAATCTTGGTTTGGTTATTCAACTTAGTCTGTCAAAAGCTCTGTTTGGTTTGGGGATCATCCTATGTAAAATACTTTATTTATTGTAAGAATGTTCATGGGGATATCCTTAAAAGCTCAAGACTTATTATTAGTGGAAATATTAAGAGGAAATTCTTGGGGACAGGAGTAGGGTAACTGGTAGGTGAAACTTGTATAAATCTCTGGTTCAATCTCTCTAACTATAACTCTGTACTTTCTATCATTTATTTTTCTTTCCTCTCTAATTCTTTTTTCTCCATCTTCTCTGTTGGTCTAATATAAACCTTTTTAGTAAAGGAATTTTTTATTTATAAATATTGTCGATTTTTAAATATCATAATTCACCATCTTCTTGTGTTTAGAGTCACTTGGGAAACAATCAATACACTCTAACCGACTTGATTTCGACGAATATTTGCCACCTCTTATAGTATAGCATACAACATGCAAGACATGGAGTTCATATTTTTGAAGGTAATGCTTAAAAATCTTTCTTTACTTCTATATTTGTTTGAATTACTGGGGTTTTTGGAAAAAAGGGTTATGGAAGGTTTAAAAGCATAAAATCATCATCGATGGTGGAACGTTAGATGACGATATCTACTTTGAAAAGATGATAGAGTTTTGGTCCTTCCTGACTTGCACTTGGCGCAATCCCCCACCATAGATGACCTTTCACAAGGATGCACATCTTAAAATTATATCGACCCCATGCTTCCACTTATGATTGTTTCTTTTTATATGTTTGGCACAGCGTGAAAAATACCCGAGCATAAGGAACACTCAAAATATAAACAAAACAAAGTCGCCACCGAAGTTTACTTATCCTCGAAGAGGAAAAGGGAAAATATCGATAAAACCCACAAAAAAATAAAAAGAAACTAGTTGTCGCAACCAGACCGGCTTCGGGAGTCAGTTATGCAAGGGGAAGGTATTAACACCCCTTACATTCGTTATACTTAATAGGACCCATTTAGTTAGTTTTGTGAAAGAGTGTTAGTGTGATATTGTTTGCAATCTTCTACTTATCGAGTGAAAAAAGGGAAAGGAAAGACATTTTTTATTAAAAGGTTGTCTGACAAGATTTCAAAATCCTGCTCCTACGTATCTCCATGTGCTATGGAGAACTCAAGGCTACATAGTTCTACTTACAAAGAAGTATTGGGTTGATTTCTTTTAAAGAGTGATCCTTTAGACATATCAAGTGACTAAATCTTTACTTGGTGCTCGCTCTTGGAGGCGGAAGTCTTGGTTTGTTTCACGTAAATATGGATAAAATATATTTGTTTCTGAAAATGTTTTTGAAGTCACGCAAGGGCGGAAAATAATTTTGATTGGTTAAGTTGTTTTTAGGGAGATAGACATCCAAACAGGGAGCTCTACATCAGTATTCAAATGCCTGGAAAGGAAGAGGCCTAAGCCCATCACTCTCTTTTCATCCAAGAGTTATTATGAAACTATGTGGTGAATGAGATCAAAGTTCATTAACAAAAGATAGTTATTCACACACGGAGCTCTACAACAGTATCCAAATAATCGAGAAGGAGAAGGTCGATACTCAATCAATCATTTTTCTTCTATAAGAGAACTAACTTAATTAAATTGATTATTGTATTTTAATATGGACGACGAATGTTCGGACATGGAGCTCTACAACAGTATCCTAACATCTGAGAAAGAGAAAGTCTAAACCTAATCAAAATTGGATACAGTTGATAGAATCCTTCAATCCCTTTAAAGTACCATAATGAAGAGGTTACTCTTATGCGAATCCCAAACAAGAAATGGAATTATACCGTGAAGACTGTACCACTATTTTCATGATTAATCTCAAAACTACAACCCTAGTAGACCAGACTATAATGTAGAAGCTAACATATGGAAGAAGGTGTGGAACATAAAAACTCATCATAGAGTTAAATCCCTTTGTTAGCGCATTCTAAACAATGTTGTTCCAATTAGAATAGAGCTTAATAAAAGAGATATTAATTGTCCTCTCTACTGTCATTTTTTCCTAACCAAAGGAAAGTAACTTTTTCCATCTTAATTATTTATTATTGAATATTATATATAATAATAAATATATAAATTATATTTAAATCTTTTTACAAATTAAAATTTAAATGAAAAGATAGAAATTAAGAATATTAAAAATAAAAAAAAATACGAAATTTTAAAACTTTACAATCCAACTTTTTCAAAAATATTTTAGTAAAAAAAAATATTTTAAAATACTTCGAAGTAAATACCTTCAAAATAAACATTATCAAAACTTAGCACACAACAATAAAATTAATAATGAAAAAAAAAAGTGGAGAGAAAAACAAAGGTAAGAGATAATTACAATTAAAAATAGAAGAAGATATAAAGTAAATAATAACAAGAATTTAATAATTTAAATCTTATAAAAAATAATATTATTTTCAACATAATTTAAAAAATAAAATAAAATTTTGTTTATAATTATTATTATAACCACGTAATAATAATTACTCATCTACTAACCCATAAATAAGATGAACACTCTGGTACCCTTAGATTTAGTTGGATATCAGTACCTTCATCCAATGAAACACTTTCATTCATTGCCATGTCACCTTTTATATATATTTTATTTAAAAATAAATTAATATTTTAAATCATTTTGCACTACAGGTATCGGTCCATATACTTATCATGGATACCTAAGAATTTGCCCATAAATAATTCATTACTTATCCACAACAAGTTCCATTATCTTGAGAAAAAAAAAACTAACCCTTATTTTTTTTTCTTAATTCCCATATTATTTTAGGTATTGTTTGGCATGATCAATTTTGAGTTTATAGTTTATTGTTTATAAGCTCGTATGATAATAAAAAATTTGTTTAAAGAAGGAAAGTGCACCCTCCACTCTCCTGCCGGTCCTACCTCCGTGAAGACGTCCACCAAGAACTTTGCGAACGTGGACACATGCTCAGAAGGTTCGGCCACCTCCCACCCTTCCGCGGAGAACCCTTCGACGTCTTCCTCCATGACGTCCAGCTCTTCCTCCTCCCCGACATTGCTAGAGGAACTCGATGTCGCTGAGCTCGAAGCCGTCGAGCTGCTCCTCTACTCGGAGCCAGTTTCCTCCTCGGACGTATCTAGAATAACTTCTTTGTCTGGCCCCGTCGCCATTACGATCACCTGAAAAGCAGAGAAGACAGTGAATTCGACAGCAAATCAAATCCACCCTTCCACTGCTAAGCCAAGTGAAAAGGCGCACAAAGGGATGAGGACAACGTCCCCGGCCTAAGCCCTAACATCAAAGGGAAAGCTGAAACCTCCCCGTGAGGAGACGCTCGAGACTGTCATCCCAGAACGAGGAGCTTCCCCGCGCTCTCACCCAGTTTCCGTTGAAGCTACACCGGAAATCGCGAAGCTTCACCGGAATCTGGAAACGATCCACCGGAAAACTCATCGCTCTATCAAAAGATGAACAAACGCGGTGGTCACACATGCAACCTCGCCGTGAACCACCCTTTTCACAAAACGCACCAACAGGTCCGACGACATGTTGGAAGCGTGAAAATGGCATAACCACCGTCCACCACCAACAATCGCCGGAAAATCACACATTTCGTCCTCTAAACTAGCCCTAACCACATGCAAATCTACTACTAACAACGAAAAGGAGTAAAACAAGTCCCAGATCAGAAACTTAATTGATTTGAGTCGAAGAAAGAGGTTGCTCGAAGCTTGACGCGGTGGTCGGAAGCACTGAAGACGGTGACGGGCAAAAGCTTAGAAGAGGCGAAGAGGAATCAGAAAGAAAAAGTGCAAAACGGGTCAATCTTCCCCCTTTTATACAAAGGGGCACGTGCACACACGCGCCCGTAGTCCATAATGACTACCTACTAGCCATCATTGCCTATTAACTGCTACACGGAGCTCGAGGCACACGTGGCAACCCAACGTTTCCAATTATGTCTGACACTTAATCTCCCCGAATACCGGGCAATAAGGTCACGACCAAGAATCTCGCGAACACCTGGGGTCACGAGCACTCTGAGACAACCCTCCTCGTCTTCAAACGACGACTCTATGCTAGCTCCCCGGAGCAACGAGCAGTCCTTAAGGCATCACTCCCATGCTCGGGAGCAACGACTTAGGGGGCTCATGTTCTGGACTGGACCAATGGCTAGAATTGGCCCAATCCGTCTCTGCTCCAGAGCGGCCCAAATTGCCTAAGTCCAATCCACAGAGGGGAAAAAGTGACCTTTCTGCCCCTCTAACCGGGCAAGGAATGCAACGTTCCTCCCCGACGTTGATGCCTGTTACGCACGACTTCCTCGCTGCCCGAACAACAAAGGACAGGTGCCCGAAACTGCGTTTATGCCCGACATAACGGCTAGTTTCGGGCACCCTGCCCGGCATAACGGCTAGTTTGGCAGTTACCTATTCTTTGGGGAAAACGGTTATTTCGCCCCGAAAATAGGACCGTTGGCCACGCGCTGCGGGCTCTATATAAACCCTCTCGCTTGAGAGGGCCAGGTATCCAATATTCACCCTAAGAATTCATACTTTGTACTTGCCCATTTTCTCTGACCCTTTCTCACTTGAGCGTCGGAGTGCCTTGCAGGTACACCCCCTCCTCTCCATACGACCAGCATCCCTGACGCACTTGGCGGCCTGATTCTACAAGATCTAATCCAGCCTTCACGATCACCTAGTATCCTTACAATTTTTTTCACCCTTACCTTGGCCATGTTACAACCTAAATAAAGTCTTTTTGATCTTTAGTGTGCATGTATTTTAGGCGTGGTTGTGAGAATTTTGTCAAGCTTATGGTAGTGCTAGCTTTCATTATGTGCATTGAGTGTTAACAAATAACCTAAACACTTGAGTGTTGAAAGATTTTATATATCCTTTAAGGAACATATCACTTATAATGTGTTTTTTTCCCTTTAGACGCTCTATTTGCATTACTGTGGATCGAGGACACGTCACTTCCCACGTTCTTGCGAGTCTGCCGAGTTATAAAAGAAATGGGAAACATAACCCAAAATGGGCGCCCATTCAAATAAATATGTGACTATGAGATTGATGAATGCAACATGTTGTATCACTTCCCCTTAGTGGGTCTTCTATGTCGCCTTAGTGTGATTCTTTAACACATATACCAACACACAGTCTCTCAAACATGAAGGTTTGGAAATGGAAAAGTGATTTATTTATTTATTTTTACTTTGAGCTGTTACAGCGAGACTTAAGTCAAGTCCATCAAGCGATGCTTTAATTTGAGTCCCTCTAACAAGACTTTGAGCTGAGTCCCTCAAGAGAGACTCTTATTTAAGTCCCTCTGGTGAGATCCTAAGTTGATTCCCTCAAGTGAGACTCTGAGATAAGTCCCTCAAGCGTGAATCTTAGTTGAGTCCCTCAGGGGAGACTCTCAGTCGAGTCCCTCTGGAAAGAATTTGAGTTGAGTCCCTAATGCGAGACTCTCAATTGAGTTCCTCTAGCGAGACTTGATTCGAGTCCCTCAAGGAAGGCTTTAGGTCGAGCGATCTATGTAGGAGAAATCTCATGGGAAATTAGCATTTAGATTTTCCTAGGGGGTGGTAAAGTTTTTTTAAGAAAAATATATAATTCTTATTGACCTTTTTAGGGCGGAAAGGATCTTCTTGTGGAAGTTCAACATTTATATTCAACATTTATATTGTCTTTTTAGGGTGACAAGGATCTCTCTGTGGAAGTCCAATATTTGTATTGCCTTTTTAGAACATAAAGGATCTCTCTATGGAAGTCCAACATTTAAGTCGTCTTTAGAATGAAATAACCTGTTGTAAATAACAATAAATGTTTTTCAAAATATCCATACACTACCAGGAAAATCTCCATTAAAAAAAAAGGCAGCCAAGTCAAAGATTCTGGTGGCTGGGTTTAATAATGGACTAAAATAAGGGAATCTTCATATGTTAAGGAGGCAATTCAAACTTTTTTTTTACATTTTTTTTCTTCAAAATTCACCTATATGGTAGAGGCAAAATACCTATTAACCCAATTTTTTTTTTACATACTAACAAATGCATACAATATCATAATGTGTTATCTATAGTATGATGAAACATAATCTTCTGGATCCTTCTTGTTATACCATATGCATGCGATAACACGATAACATGGTATCCCTGTTAAATTTTATCTCTTCTAAGCACATTTCATTTGCACTAAATTAATAACATATGTTTTAACACCGTTTGATACCTTAAGTATTGCAAAGTCATCATCAGAATCCCATGTTGGATTCCATCCATTTGTTGCCATTTTGTCTTTTCTTGCTGTATTTTAGGACGTATAATATCTTTGCACCTATATAAAACATCTTTTAAAGTGAAAACCCTCACTGTTATGCAATTCTTAATTCTTTCTAGTATTGTGATGACTAACTTATCTATATAATCCAAAATTGGTCTATTTAAAGCCTCACATATATTGTTAACTTGCAAGTCATATTATGTTTCTATCTTGTAATGAGATATTCTTCAACACGCGGGAGTTACATCCATAATGTCCTTCCATGCTTTCACATTAACTTCTTTCATTTGATTCATTACTATCTCCTATTTAGGCACTGTTGTGGCTCTAGCTGCCATCAATAAAACATCATTCACTCTATTTCAAGATATTTCTTTCTCCATCTGTCATATAAATGTTTCACACACAATCTATGTTTAACATATTGGCTTGTCTCTAGAATTGTCGGTACCAATCTCTAAAATGCAAAGATGATTACAAGATACATGGTAACATAATGGAAGCTATATGGTAATATAATGGTAACCTAATGCAAATTATAGCTTATGTTGATCTGAGATGAATCCATAAACGTTGTGTTAGATTTCTTTGTAAGTCATCAAGTAATAACTTTAAGAACCATTGTCATGAGTCATTTGTTTCAGCTTCCACAACTGTATATGCTATTGGAATCATCTTATTATTTTCATCCTTACCAACTGTTACCATCAATGAACCTCCAAAACCCCCTGTTAAAAATCATGCATCTAACCCAATTAAAGGCCTACATGTGTTTGCAAATGATGTCTTACATGATTCCAAGCATACATATATTCTCTAAAAAACATGACCATTAGTTGAATTAACACACTGAATTTTAATTATAGAATTTGAATTTGACTTTATTAATTCCTCAATGTAACTCCTTGTATATGTGAATTTCATTATAACTTCAATTTAGATACAGGACATTAAGTTCGCGTCCTAATCCATTTTAAATCATTTTACATGTTTTAAGTTTTACAATTAAGAGAAAAAGACCCTAAAAAATATCAAGACGAAGAATTGTTTGTTATCAGTAAATTTTAATTTACATATTTTAAAGCTAAAAATATATATTTTATTTTTCTATCTTTAATATTATTAAATTATTATTAATAAATAACATAATTATAGATATTAAAAAATATGTAATTAATTTTTGCAAATGTGATATTGACACATTATTAAATGAAATGAACTATCATATTACTACATTAAAATTTGGATTTAGATTACATGAAACTAAAATTCTAAAGAAAATAGAGACCAAAAGCTAAAAAATTTGTTTTAGGTTTAACAAAATGAAAACCATTAAATACCCTTATTATGACAAACTCTCAAACCGAATGTACTCTTTGGAACCATTGAAATCATTCACTCGGTTCACTGTTTTTACCTGACAAAACTAGCACCACCTTTTCCTTCTCTGCCCAACCAAATTCATACACAAAACTCCTGTCATCTCTCATCATCGATCGCTAAGCTACAAAACCATTTTTGTTTTTTTAAAAGATTTCCATAGTATTAGATTACTGGAAGATTCTTTTCTTTATTATTTTTTTAGTTTATTACACACCCAGCCACTCTGGATTGAAAATTTTAAGTCCAAATCCAACAACCAAAACCCAACAACATTCCATCAGTCAGCCAGCAACCATTCAAACAACCTCTCAAACTTCAAACTCTTGTTCTCTCTCACCCAAGATTACAACAATCATGGATGATTCCAACAACAAAGGTAATTCATCTCTTCACCCTCACGACTCTTCACCTTCTTCATCTTTCTTATCACAACCTTTCTTACCCAAATCCCCAATCTCAACATACCCATCCTTAGAAGACCATGATTCACAGCAAGAATCAGACTCAAATCAACAGTTTCTTCACATCTCATACAATCACGGTCCTCGTTCCTTCAAAGACCTTCCTTTTCTTATTCTCTTCCTCATCTTTGTTATCTCCACTTTCGCTTTCGGAATCTTCTCAATCTTCCATAGAAACCACTACTCAACCCTCTCTTCTTACACCTATGATTCCAATTCCACCTCATGCAGTGTTGTCAGCCCTTCGCTTTCGTCAACCTCGTCTACCGGGTTTCTCTCTTCATCTTCGCCGTTTGTGAAAGATTTAACATGGACGCTTGTTATCACTTTTGTTATAAGCCTACCCCTGTGCTGGTCGCTTCTTATCTTACTCAAGCATTACACCAAACACCTTGTCTACGCTTCGATTCCTTTCTTTATTGTTATCCCGATTTTCCTCAATGTTTACTGGTTCGTTGCTTGCACTATCAAAACTTCTTGCAGTGATGCTTTTCCTCTGGTGTATAGAATTCTTGTGATGAGTTTTGTTTTTTTGGTGATTGGTGTGATTGTGTGGATCCTTGTTGCGAATTGGCACCGTGTGGAGCTTACTGTGAGTATAATTGGGGTTGCCTCTGATGCTCTTTCTTGGAACATGGGTTTGTTTGGGGTGCTTCCTTGTTTGACAATTGGGCTTTTTGTGTATTATGTGCCAATTGTGGTGTTTTTGGTGTTTGCTAAGTATAATGGTAAGGTTGTGCCTAAGAAATTGCATAGTCAATATGGTTGTGTTTGGAAGGAGGATTCTTGGGTGCCAGCTTATTTTGCATTGGCAATACTTACTATGTTGTGGTCAGCAGCAGCTATGCTTGAAGCTCAGGTTTATGTCATTAGTGGAACTATTGCTCGTTGGTATTTCTCCAAGGATTTTGAGACTCCTACAAAGAACATTAGAACATCACTCAGGTTTATCTCTCTTTTCTTTGTCATTATTATTTCTTTTAAAAACATTATGTTTCATTTCACTTTGTCTGAGTATGACCGCATATAAGTTTATCTTACATGATATGAGTGATGACCCATTAATGATAAAATACAATTGATACGATTTTTAGGTGTCCTCTTGCAAGGACAGTAAAATATTCTCTCAATGGCAGGTAGATAAGTAAGAAATCATGGTTTTCTTTCATAGTACAAGCATTACAATATCTTCTATTCCCTTGTGATGTGTAGTACTTTCATAGTATCTATAAAACCTAGTGTGAGAATAGTTGGTTTAAGTGTTTAGCCACAACTTTGTGTTTTTATTTGACTCCATTAAGTTGTTGTTTACATATCAAAGTGTATTACATTAATTCTTCTTTGATGCTGGAGTACTTAGGTTGAGAATATTTTCTTTGGTTCTATTTTCAGTTCTTATTTATCCGATAAATCAAATGGTGAGATTGGTTGCTTGTGAAATTTTGATGGTTCGAGTGAGCAATGAGCCTTTATATGTGATATAATCACTGACTTGTGTTGTTGCTTCTGACTTTAGTCATTCCCCGTAGCATATTCCTTGAATGGAATATAGGAAACTGATGAAAATAGGTATCAAGACTAGTTTAATGATTGTTTTGCATTTAGAGAGACATAACTTTGAGAATTTGACTGGCAGGAATGCTTTTGGTCCTTCGTCTGGGACAGTATGTTTGTCGGGATTGCTTATCTTTGTTGTTCGAGTGGTGCGTTCCGTGGTTGATAATGCAAGACAAGAGGGTACTCCTGGGCTAGTGAACATTGTGTTACGGTGCTGTGTAAATGCCTTACTGACAGCTGTTGATTTTCTCAACAAGTTTACCATCAACTTTGCTGCAATAACCGGTGAAGCTTACTGCTCATCAGCACGGATGACATATGAACTTCTTAGACGTAACCTTCTTTCTGCTGTTTTTGTGGAGACCATATCATCCCGCCTCCTGATTGGAATTGTTTTTGTCCTATCAGCAATATACACAATTGTGGTACGTGGCTTTAACATTTCTCTTTGTAATACTTGTGCTTTGTGTTATAAATTTACCACTGTAAGTTAGAGATTTGCCACTATGTCAAGTGCTTAGCGTAAGCATTAATTTCAACGAATCCTCTTAAAGTATGAGGAATTATATATAGCTGTAACTTGTGGTCATTGAATATTGATTATCGACAAACAACTTGAAAATATCCTTCCACTAACTTCTCAACATTTTCGATTGCCAGCCATAAATCATGCCAATTTAGGTTTCTTTGTTTTGAGGTGAGAAGGAGGTTATAGGAGGATTATCTATCAAACCTCATTTCTGATATTTCATTCATTAAGACACAACTTTTAGTTTAAGTATCACCATAAAGTTTAAACTAACATTTGTAAAACAACAAAGTATTAGTTTCAATTCAGATGAGCAATTTAAATCACCAAATTAAGAATCTAAAACGATCAAAATGACAGGCTTGAGTGCAGCCTTAGGAAGCTTACCAAACCACCTTGATTCACGAGTTTTTCTAGCTTTTCAAAACTATATCCTCAGTGAAACAAATTGGTGAAGTAGTGGATTGATTTTAATCTAAATAGTGTAATTTTTGTGTGAAGGGAAATGGTGTAATTTTTGGTTGACCAGCAAGAGTTGAAGCAAGGTGTTTCAAGTAAAGACTCTGAAGTATGAGATAGTTAGTATAGCTCTAACCTGTGGGTGTTGACTAATGATGGGCAACTTGCAACATATACTCCAGTTGTCTTCGGTAGATTTTTAATTGGCAGTCATAAACAAGGTAGTTAAAATCGAGATTTTACACAAAATCGGTAAGGGAAAGTAAAATCGCATCGTAACACTATTCATAAGATTATAGAAAACTCATATACAAAACTTTAAAATAGCATTAGTAATACAGAAAACCTTAAATCACTTGAAATACTTGTGTAAATTTAAATTCATGATCTTTGAAATGTAAAATCGTGGCATCGTAACACTAATCATAAGCATAGCTCACAAGTAAGAGAATTAAAACCTTAAATCACACTTCAAATACTTATATAAATTTAAGTTTCATTCACAAGCATTATCGCATAAACGTTTTAAAGATCATAGATTATATGATTCAACTATTAACACGTGAGATTCCACCCTATTCCACCAAAATAGGATTAATTGTGGGATTTTTCAATTTGAATTGGGATTTTAACTACCATGTTCATAAAGCATGGCTAATTTATATTTCCTCTCACAGCATTTGTTAGAGGCGAGGAGATTACTGGAGAATCATCTGAGACAGAAACTTTAATTTCTTATAAGACTCATGGCATGTAATTTCTTTAAAATGAGTTGGTTATTATGCCTATTTAAGTAATTGTTGTTGGTTTGTTTTTCCAGGCCTGTGTTATCTTAAAAGCAGCAACCGATCTCGGGTCTGATGCATATTTTGTGGCAGCGGCAGCATGGCTTCTCCTGATAGTAGTCCTGGGTTTCCTCGTGCATGTGCTCGACATTGTAATTGATACAATATATGTCTGCTATGCGATAGACAGGGACAGAGGAGAGGTTTGTAAACAAGACGTTCATGAGGTTTATGTTCACTTACCTATAAGTAGAAGTATGAGACAATCTAATATTACAAGAACTCTAGGTGTATAAATAATTCTTATTTTGAATCCTTAGATTACTATTTTGTCTGACAATGTGGAGTTAGAATTGTCTGTAAGCTTGTTGTGCATACTGTTGAATGTTTCTTCTATAATTTTTTCTTAACAATTTTCACATAGGGTAAATTTTTAGTTACTCTGGCAGTTTAACTTCAGTTTTTATTTAGTGTAGCCTGTATCATGTGTATTTTTTGTATGGGGAAAGAAGCACAAGTTTACAGTGCTAATAAAAAATTATAATTGAAGGACTAAACAAAATCATATATGAGTTAAATGTTCAGGTTAGAATCACCCTTCAACAGATTAAAAGTTTTACTTTGCCTGGTAGTTTGGTAAAGGAGTATGATGAAGAGAGAGGAATCGTTGTCAATAAAGAAAGTTGATCTGTTCCCTTCCAATAGCATTTATATATGCGTGTACTGGTTGAGTTGTACAGTTTTATGATTGCCAAATATGGTAAGTTGTTGGGGCTTCATAAATGTTTTCTTATACTAAAATTTCACTTGATTTGCTGATGATTGAATGATATGCAGTGGCAATGTGTATTGCAATTACAATCAGAATGAAATAGAACTAATGTCTGTCTGTCTGTGGGGCTCTTATGTTTTGTGACAAATGGCTTCAATGTTGTGGGTTGTCATTGGTTAAGTGGATCCATCCCTTTAAGTTTTCCTAATTACTTGGTGCACCACTTCTAGCACACCCTTTGCCGCAAGTAGTGCAAATCCATATGATTAAATTTTAGGTTCATCTATTTTTGATATGGTTTGTAGGTTCATTTTGTTCAAATGTATTATTGGGCTGTATGGCTTCCTCTTTTTGATCCGGTGGATATGGAGATTTTAACCCATCACCCCAAATTATACCCGGCATTTTCGAAATTGCCTTTGAAAAATTTGAATCAAATGAAAACTTTTTACATTACCGAAATTTTATTTTTTTATCAGAAATTTTGAAATTTCTGATAAAATGAAAAGAAAATTTCCGGGAAAAAATATGAATAATATCAGAATTTTCAAAAAAGATTTCAAAATTTTTGAACTTTTTTTACACTACTGGAAATTTCAAAATTTGTATCAGAAATTTTGAAATTTGTATCAGAAATTTTAAACTTTCCGATAGTGTTAAAAGTAATTTCATATTTTTTTTAATAATTTTGAAATTTTTGGTAAACTAATAAATATTCTTTATATTATTTTTCGGAAACTTTTATTTTTTATCAGAATTTTTGAAATTTTCGATAAAAAACGATAAAATTTTAAAATTTTAGATAAAAACATGTAAATTTTAAAAATATTTAATTTTTACAAGAGAGTATAATGGTAAAAACGCTCTAAATAGACAGGTGCCAGCAGATGCAAATGAGGGGTGTCAAGTTAAATCCTCGTGATTATGACCTCTTTCTCAAATAAAATGCAGATGCAAAAATATTTGATTGAGATTTTGTATTGCATTGTGTTGCTTCGGGTCCTTGATCTTGCAAAATATTGTAATCAATTATGAGGCCTTTTTAGCTTTTATAGTGTAGTTTGGCCAACAAAATTATCATTAGAGTTTAGTTGAAATAGTAATTATATGAATGTTGTAGGTCGATAGAAGTCACATTTAACATATATTCTACAATTTATCTCTTTAAATTTAGAGCACTTTTTATTGCATCTCACGTGTTTCTTAGATATTATGTAGATTTCTAAAAATGCCTCATGTTTTTAGAAATATATCTCCGAACGCACTTTAATACATGTATTTCAATCGTTTTTGAATCAGACCTCAATTGTATTAATAAATTTATTTCAGAAATATATCTCAGAAAAAATTCCAAAAATATATTTTCAAAATCTGTTAAGTTAGCTAAGTAATGTACTGTTCATCTTCTTCAACCACTTGCGCCTACTTAATTCTATAACCTTTCTTCTGAATAAGGAGCAAAAATTTGAAACGCTATCATGTAACTCTTGTTAGTGTCAATTTTGTTTTTCATTTTTTCCTTTTTGAAATGAAATTTAAAACAGTAAATTGAGCCTGAAAGTATTAATTATATATTATGAGGCAATATATCAACTCTGTTCTATGTGATTTCTCTGAAGAGTTACATGAATTCATAGAAATTGAAACATGAATAGGAAGAAAAGAAAAGTAAAATCATGCAATTTAGCAACAAAATTGCTTGAGGAAAAAAATGAATACTACAAGTGGCTAAAGAAAATGAACAATACATTACTTAGCTAATTTAACAGATTTCAGAAATATATTTTTGGAATTTTTCCGGAGATATATTTCCGAAATAAATTTATTAATACAATTGGGGTCTGACTCAAAAACAATTGAAATGTGTGTATTATGGTGCGTCCGGAGATATGTCTCAAGAAATGTGGGGCATTTTTGGAAATTTGCATGGTGTTTAAGAAACACATGGGGTGTAATAAGAAATGCTCTAAATTTATAAAAGTCGCATTTCCCATGCATAAATTTAAGCAAAGTCGCACTTTTCACATATATGCATAACTTTCGTGAACGTTGCACATCTTATTAGCAAACAATAATGTATTGATATATGTGTATAGGACTCGCAAGAGGTGACACAAAAAGTCCACTAAGGAGAAGTGACACAACATGTCGCTTTCACCTGCTGCCTATTTATTTGGGGTGGACACCCATTGCCTGGTTATGTTGCTCATTTCCTGGATGACTTGCTCGATTCGTAGGAACGTGGGGAGTGACACGTCTCAATCCACAACGGTGCGAAGAATGAGTCAAAGGGGAGAAAAACACGTTCTCCTAAATAATAGGGAATTAACTAAACCATTCTAACACTCTTAGAAGCGGTTGCTACTTTTTGGGAGCATGATATCTAGACCCAATTTTTTTTATGAATACTTCAACCCTAAAGTTGAGAGGGGATCCAATTCATTACACAAAATACCACATACATCGCTTCTCACCTCCCTATGTGAGCTAGCTATAACATCACGACAATCCTAAAAACCTCTGACAACCTCTAATCATTAAGGGTTGTCACGTATTGTACTTTTAGAAAGTACAATTGACGTCCACTGTAAGGCCATGTAAAAATGACTTGGGTCACACTCATCATTGCCCACTGGTCGTTTTCGACATCTGCTCCTGGAGGATGCTTAAAAAAAGTTTCACGATCGCTATTAACACCATCGCCAGGGGTTTCGTCGACGAGGAAGAGTCTAGTTTCTTCTAAATGAAGTATGCCAGGTAGGTTTTGACGACAAATATCATACCCACTAACATCACTAAAACCCTGTGGAGAGAGAAAGAATCCAAAATCACATTCTTCAATAAAGACACAGTTGGTGTTCTCCCTCACAACAATGACCCCATGGCCATCGCGATGGAGTATGATGATTGGGATGTAAAACGAGTATTATTTAACCCTAAAAATTCATTAGATGTCTTATTATAGAGCTCTTTCAAGGGGCTCTAGCTTGACCCAAACAACATCAGAGCATTCCAAGGTTCTCTAATTAATCCGTCAAGCGAACAAATACAAGTTAGGGCACCATAACGCTCGAAACGTCGTTTGGCTCAAAGACACACACATAAAGAATTAAAGTAAAATATTTTGTGGAGGATGTCTCGTCTCCTTAAACACCATCCCTTAGAGGCCCACCCTCAACTTGATAAAGAAGGTCTTGTCCACCCTTCATTTGAGCCTGAAGTATTTGTTACCCGATGTGCAAGTTGGATTAGTCCGGGGAGACCAGGAGGCCGCCCATAAATACTATCAAAACAACTTGGAAATGAGAAGGGAGCACGTCACCCTCAACCAAAGGCATTAAAGACAGATGTAGCAAGATAAGATCCTAGATTGGGGACCAAAAATGAAAGGCTCACTCTCACAAGAAGTTCAGATTGGGCCATCGGATCACCAAGTCACCAAGCTAGGCATCTTCTTATCTCACTTTGATGAGGAAGAGTTGATCGCCCTACTAAGGAGGAACATATACTTGTTTTTCTGGGTGCCCTATGATATGCCAGGAATAGATACAAGAGTTGTAGGCTACCTGCTCGCCATTGATCAAACAGTGAAACCAATGTCTCATAGGAAATGAAAGGTAGGCGAGGAAAAGAGAGCGACCATTGATGAACAATTTCAAAAGCCGAAAAAACTCATGTTTTATAATTGAGGTAAAATACCCATATTAGCTGGCTAACTTAGTTTTGGTAAGAAACTCATCAAACAAATGACGCATGTGCATCAACTTCACTAACCTTAATGTTATGTGTCCAAAAGATCCATATTCCTTACCCAACATAGATCGTCTGATTGATGAATCCTCATGCTACAAAACATTGAGTTTCATGGACGCCTATTCTGGATACAATCAAATCAAGATGGATTCTATGGTCGCACCTAAGACAACATTCATGTCCAATCACAACAACTATTACTACAACCCTTTGGGCTATAGAGCGTAGAATCTATCTATCATCATTTTATGGATGCAATATTATCACAACAGATACGACATACTAAATATTTTTAAATATTTTTATGGAATCATCCTATTGTAATTTAGAATTATATATATGAGATTGTTTTTTTTCTAATTTGTCTTTTAAAAATAATTAGTATTTAATTTTATTTATTAAAAAGTAATTAAATGTCTAAAATTAAATAGTTAATTAAATATTTAAAAAAATGAATTTTTTTTATTTAACATAATATTATTAAATAATATTTAAATTATTAAAAAAACATTAAAATAATTTTTTAATATTCAAAAAATAAAAACGAAAAAAAGGGGGATCTTCATCCAAGATGGCGGACCCCTTCAGCATGTTTGCCACGTCCGCCATCTTGGATGGTGTGGGTAGAAAAAATATTCTAAAAAATCACAAAAGGACAAAATTTGTGACATTGTGGAAATATTTTTTTAGGGTGTGGCATTTTGAGCATTTAATTTCAGCATTGTAAAATGGGATAGAAGGATGAGAACGTAAGCTATGAGATTTACCTCTTCAGCAAGCAACACAAAAATCAATGGTGTTTTTATTTATAAAGGACATATTACAAGCGTTTGAAACAAAAGAAACTATAATATCTTTAGGGTAACCTAGTCTACAATGCCATAAAAAGGCATGGCTGCCATGCATTGTTGATTTATAATAGAATTGAAAATTATTGGTACATTATTTTCAGTATGCAAATATTAAACATCTGAATTAAGAAAGGCAACCACCATTCCACTTCCATTTGTCTTTCTTGACTAAGTTTAGTACTCCATCCGTTTTTTATTATAAGTCATTTTTGACTTTTCACACATATTAAGAAATGTAATAAATGTAGAATGGAAAAGAGAAATTATGAATGGTTTTACACAGGGGCGGAGACAAGGGGGTAGAGGGTATTCCCTGAAATACCCTTATTTTTTTTTCATTTTTACTAATATACCCTCTCTCCTATTTTAACTCTTTTTTTATTACTATTATTATTTTTAGGTTAAGAAAGAAACATCTAGAGAGCACCCAAATTCAGAAGCAGCCGCAAGACACCAGTTAGAGAGCATCCAACATCAGAAATTCCCATTTCTTGTAGAGAGCACCCAACATCTCAATCTCAAATTTCCATTTCTTGTAAGTTCAATTGCATTTTCAATTATAATACTGCTATTATTATTATTATTATTATTATAAAATTTTCAATTATAATTACTGTAATTAAAAATTGGATTTGATTTTGTGATTTTCATTCCAATTTCTTCTATTAATTTTCAACTTCAACTTTAATTTTCAATTGGATGAATTAAACTTACTGCTATTGTAAAATTGGATTTGTGATTCTCATTCCAATTTATTTTTTGCTACTTACTGTAATTATAATTGTGAATTTGTGATTTGAAATTTTGAATAATAACATTAATTGGATTTTGATTGTTATTGTAGAATGTTGCTCATATACTTTATACCCGAACCGAGATTTCCAGAGACAAAGAAGCTTGCTCCTTCAAATGGGCAGCCCGAAGAACCTCATTCTTCATATAAGGTGTTTAAAAAAGGGGCTTATTTGGAGACGGATCCTGAAAAAAGAAGTCAAATTCTTGAGTATCATCCAAATGATCAAGATGAGGTAAGAAGAGCTTACCTTATGAATGGGCCATGTAAAATTAAATTAACTGAATATGAATCCACAGATATTGGGGGAAGGGATCGTTCTTTTCAATATAGTTGGCTTGAAGAGTATGATTGGTTGGAATATAGTGTAGAAAAAGATGCTGTTTTTTGTTTGCCTTGTTATGTGTGCTACAAAGGTACTAGTAATTCTGCATTTGTGGTGACTGGTTTTAAAGGTTGGAATCTAAAGCATAAGTTGAATAAACATGTTGGTGAGAAACCGAATAGTCATCATAAAAAGTGTGTGAAAGCATGTGAGGATCTTATGAAGAAAAAGCAGAGTATTGAGTTTTCGTATGCAAAATATAGTTCAAAAGAAGAAGCATATTATCTTGTTCGTTTAAAAGCATCACTTGAGGCTGTCAAATATCTTGTTAGAGGCGGATTGGCATTTAGGGCACATAATGAGGGTGAAAATTCTGTTTATAAGGGTCATTTTCTAGAATTTGTAGCAGCCTTGGGGAGAAATAGTGAGAAAATAGCTGCAGCAATAACAAGTGGTGGGGGAAATTGTAAGATGACTTCTCCTAATATTCAAAAAGAACTTGTAAATGCATGTGCGGTTGAAACTATTAAAAAGATAGTTGGAGAAATCGGAGATGATTTCTTTTGTGTTCTTGTTGATGAATCTAGTGATTGCTCTGGTAAAGAACAAATGGCTGTTGTAGTGCGGTTTGTTGATGTTAGAGGGTTTGTTGTAGAAAGGTTTATTGGCATTGTTCATGTTGAGGATACAAGTGCAATAGCGCTTAAAGGGGCTCTTGAATGTTTGTTGTCGGGGTTTGGGTTGTGTATATCTAAAATTCGAGGTCAAGGGTATGATGGAGCAAGTAATATGCGTGGTCAATTTGGAGGTTTGAAGACTTTGATTCAAAAGCAAAATCCGCAAGCCTATTATGTTCACTGTTTTGCTCATCAACTTCAATTGGCTCTTGTTTCAATGGCGAGAAAGCATGAAGATGTTGATTGGTTTTTTTGTGAAGTGTCTCGTATTGTTACTTTCTTACGCTCATCTAACAAAAGACAAGCTCTACTTCGGAATAAACAAGTTGCTCATTTTGCAAATCTAATTGAAAAAGAATTGGTGGAAACTGGTACTGGTTTAAACCAAGAGTTGTCCATTGCAAGAGCAGGTGATACACGTTGGGGATCTCATTTTCGAACTCTTAATAGGTTGGTTGATTTGTTTACTCCTATTATTGAAGTGTTCGAAGATTTGAAAAGTGATAGTCATTGTAAGGGTGAACCAAAAAGTTTGTTACTTGTTATGCAAACTTTTGGTTTTGTGTTTATGTTGCAATTAATGGTTGAGATTTTATCTTTGACAAATAATTTGTCACAATCATTGCAAAAAGGGGATCAAGATATTGTGCATGCTATGGAACTTGTCCAAATATGCAAGAAAAAGTTGCAAGAATTTAGAGATGGTGGATGGGAAAGACTTTATGAGCAAGTTGTGGCTTCTTGTGGTAATGTTGAAATTGATGTTCCTGACATGGAGTCTCGGTATGTGAAAGATAAGAAATCCAAACGACTTGCTCCTTTTGTTACAAATTTTCATTATTTCAAGAATGATTGCTTCTTACATGTCATAGATGTGGTATTGAAAGAGTTGAATGATCGGTTTACACCTGAAAATACCGAGTTGATCAATTGTGTTGCTTGCTTGAGTCCTTGTTATTCATTTGAAGCATTTGACATTAAATCACTTGTGAGATTGGCAAGATTGTACCCAAATGACTTTGAGGATCTTACAGATAAGGAATTGTCTAGTGAGTTGGAGACTTATATTGAGAGTGTCAAGATGGACGATCACTTTTCTAATTTGTCTGGCATCTCATAACTTTGTAGGACTATTGTTCGAACAAAGAAGCATAAGACATTTAAGTTTGTGTACACACTTGTCAAACTAGCTTTGTCCTTACCGGTGGCCACTGCAAGTGTTGAGCGAGTATTCTCGGGGATGAAATATGTTAAGAATGAGTTGAGAAGTAGAATGGCTAATCCATGGCTAAATGATTGCTTAGTGACATTTGTGGAGAAAGAGGTGTTTAATACAATCGATGATATGGATATCATCAAGCGTTTCCAAGGAATGAACAAGAGAAGAATGCATTTACGGTTAGACTAGAATGTTTTCTATTTTTGAGTTATAATTGAAATACTAGTGCATTTTTATGAAGTAATATTATCATATTTCTTATAATTAATTTTTTCATACATTTTTTTAATATATTTTACTCATTATGGAATCCCCTGAATTTGTATCCTAGCTCCGCCCCTGATTCTCATAATCTCCATTAATTGTATATTCGTGTTTTGTCTATTGATGTAAGTCTTTAACTTTGGAATAGATTGCATGCATTTATTTTCTTGTGGATATGGATTGTCTATCACACTCCTTCCCACTCCTACATCGCATCTTAAATTCATTTTACAAAGTTAATTGGACGGTTGAGCTCATGTACATGCATGATTATGTTTACTGCAGGGAATCATTTTGTGAAATTTTTGCTATTGTATATCTTTTCTTTTTGTTTTTCAAAAACACAAGAGAAGCCATAGTTGTTGGAAACTTCGCCAATCTTGAATGTTCCATAGTAGATACTATCTCCGTTTTTAAGGTTTTAGGTGGACAAGTGGTGTGTCTCTCACAAAAGTGCTCAGTCCTACACTATGTATCAATGCTCCCTAGTAAACTCCCCCAACATGTAAAACCAGGGGCGGAGCCAGGATACAAATTCAGGGGATTCCATAATGAGTAAAATATATAAAAAAATGTATGAAAAAATTAATTATAAGAAATATGATAATATTACTTCATAAAAATGCACTAGTATTTCAATTATAACTCAAAAATAGAAAACATTCTAGTCTAACCGTAAATGCATTCTTCTCTTGTTCATTCCTTGGAAACGCTTGATGATATCCATATCATCGATTGTATTAAACACCTCTTTCTCCACAAATGTCACTAAGCAATCATTTAGCCATGGATTAGCCATTCTACTTCTCAACTCATTCTTAACATATTTCATCCTCGAGAATACTCGCTCAACACTTGCAGTGGCCACCGGTAAGGACAAAGCTAGTTTGACAAGTGTGTACACAAACTTAAATGTCTTATGCTTCTTTGTTCGAACAAGAGTCCTACAAAGTTATGAGATGCCAGACAAATTAGAAAAGTGATCGTCCATCTTGACACTCTCAATATAAGTCTCCAACTCACTAGACAATTCCTTATCTGTAAGATCCTCAAAGTCATTTGGGTACAATCTTGCCAATCTCACAAGTGATTTAATGTCAAATGCTTCAAATGAATAACAAGGACTCAAGCAACCAACATAATTGATCAACTCAGTATTTTCAGGTGTAAACCGATCATTCAACTCTTTCAATACCACATCTATGACATGTAAGAAGCAATCATTCTTGAAATAATGAAAATTTGTAACAAAAGGAGCAAATCGTTTGGATTTCTTATCTTTCACATACCAAGACTCCATGTCAGGAACATCAATTTCAACATTACCACAAGAAGCCACAACTTGCTCATAAAGTATTTCCCATCCACCATCTCTAAATTCTTGCAACTTTTTCTTGCATATTTGGACAAGTTCCATAGCATGCACAATATCTTGATCCCCTTTTTGCAATGATTGTGACAAATTATTTGTCAAAGATAAAATCTCAACCATTAAGTGCAACATAAACACAAAACCAAAAGTTTGCATAACAAGTAGCAAACTTTTTGGTTCACCCTTACAATGACTATCACTTTTCAAATCTTCGAACACTTCAATAATAGGAGTAAACAAATCAACCAACCTATTAAGAGTTCGAAAATGAGATCCCCAACGTGTATTACCTGCTCTTGCAATGGACAACTCTTGGTTTAAACCAGTACCAGTTTCCACCAATTCTTTTTCAATTAGATTTGCAAAATGAGCAACTTGTTTATTCCGAAGTAGAGCTTGTCTTTTGTTAGATGAGCGTAAGAAAGTAATAATACGAGACACTTCACAAAAAAACCAATCAACATCTTCATGCTTTCTCGCCATTAAAACAAGAGCCAATTGAAGTTGATGAGCAAAACAGTGAACATAATAGGCTTGCGGATTTTGCTTTTGAATCAAAGTCTTCAAACCTCCAAATTGACCATGCATATTACTTGCTCCATCATACCCTTGACCTCGAATTTTAGATATACACAACCCAAACCCCGACAACAAACATTCAAGAGCCCCTTTAAGCGCTATTGCACTTGTATCCTCAACATGAACAATGCCAATAAACCTTTCTACAACAAACCCTCTAACATCAACAAACCGCACTACAACAGCCATTTGTTCTTTACCAGAGCAATCACTAGATTCATCAACAAGAACACAAAAGAAACCATCTCCAATTTCTCCAACTATCTTTTTAATAGTTTCAACCGCACATGCATTTACAAGTTCTTTTTGAATATTAGGAGAAGTCATCTTACAATTTCCCCCACCACTTGTTATTGCTGCAGCTATTTTCTCACTATTTCTCCCCAAGGCTTCTACAAATTCTAGAAAATGACCCTTATAAACAGAATTTTCACCCTCATTATGTGCCCTAAATGCCAATCCGCCTCTAACAAGATATTTGACAGCCTCAAGTGATGCTTTTAAACGAACAAGATAATCTGCTTCTTCTTTTGAACTATATTTTGCATACGAAAACTCAATACTCTGCTTTTTCTTCATAAGATCCTCACATGCTTTCACACACTTTTTATGATGACTATTCGGTTTCTCACCAACATGTTTATTCAACTTATGCTTTAGATTCCAACCTTTAAAACCAGTCACCACAAATGCAGAATTACTAGTACCTTTGTAGCACACATAACAAGGCAAACAAAAAACAACATCTTTTTCTACACTATATTCTAACCAATCATACTCTTCAAGCCAACTATATTGAAAAGAACGATCCCTTCCCCCAATATCTGTGGATTCATATTCAGTTAATTTAATTTTACATGGCCCATTCATAAGGTAAGCTCTTCTTACCTCATCTTGATCATTTGGATGATACTCAAGAATTTGACTTCTTTTTTCAGGATCCGTCTCCAAATAAGCCCCTTTTTTAAACACCTTATATGAAGAATGAGGTTCTTCGGGCTGCCCATTTGAAGGAGCAAGCTTCTTTGGCTCTGGAAATCTCGGTTCAGGTATAAAGTATATGAGCAACATTCTACAATAACAATCAAAATCCAATTAATGTTATTATTCAAAATTTCAAATCACAAATTCACAATTATAATTACAGTAAGTAGCAAAAAATAAATTGGAATGAGAATCACAAATCCAATTTTACAATAGCAGTAAGTTTAATTCATCCAATTGAAAATTAAAGTTGAAGTTGAAAATTAATAGAAGAAATTGGAATGAAAATCACAAAATCAAATCCAATTTTTAATTATAGTAATTATAATTGAAAATTTTATAATAATAATAATAATAGCAGTATTATAATTGAAAATGCAATTGAACTTACAAGAAATGGAAATTTGAGATTGAGATGTTGGGTGCTCTCTACAAGAAATGGGAATTTCTGATGTTGGATGCTCTCTAACTGGTGTCTTGCGGCTGCTTCTGAATTTGGGTGCTCTCTAGATGTTTCTTTGTTAACCTAAAAATAATAATAGTAATAAAAAAAAGAGTTAAAATAGAAGAGAGGGTATATTAGTAAAAATGAAAAAAAAAGGGTATTCCAGGGAATACCCTCTACCCCCTTGTCTCTGCCCCTGATGAGAATATGATACTTCTTTCATAATACTTGACCTTCATAGTATTAATCTTTTTTTAAAATTTAAACAAACACAAATCAGATTCTACTTCACATAAAAATTAGATCTAATTAATTTTATCTAATAATGAATTACATTTTAATCTTAAGTAAAGTGAGTCTTAATTTCCAGTAGTATTGGTTTATTATTACACCAACATACACAAATCATTCAGCATAGAAAGATGAGTACATCCGGCTGGGTGAAGCAATATAAGCAGTACCACTAGCTAATCCTCCTAAAACTAGTCATTCAAAAGAATCATTGCAATTGCGTGTTTCAAAAATATTACTGTTCCGGACGAGTCTGGATCTGCTCCAGTTACGTAACAGTCCAGTTTCCCATTTCTCTTCATTGATGGGCGACAAGTGGTATTAAAACAATCAACGGCTAAAATTAACAACTTAAAAATCAGCATTATTTTTAATTTAGAAACAAAACAATCCACCGATTCTTTCAATAAAAGAAATACAATTCATTCTTCTTCTAATTCGAAACCCGCTCAATGGCCATTTCCCCCAATTTTTATGCTTTGTTCTGCCAATTTTTTTCTAGTTCATCTAAAAAAATGGGTGTTCATGAAATTGAAGGTTATTTGACAGTGTTTACATAAAACTTAACAAAAATTCACACCATATCCTTTGGCTTAGAGCTGAGAAAATATTTAGTGATAAATTTATAACCAGTAGAAAGTATTTTTGTAAAGAAGTTTGTGAACTATTTTACCGAAAAAATTGGGGGAAATTGCAGAATTAAAACCAAACAAACATGTAAAAGTAATTATAATATTCTTTTTGAATTAATCCTTGAGAGAAAGAAGAAAACTAAGAACAGTGATACAGTGGTGACGGCGGGTGAGCAAGGATTTGTCACGGTGTCGTTGCGGCGGCTGAGGAAGATGGAATGTGACAGTGGTAAGACATCTTAGACACATGAAGATGGAAGGTGACAGTGGCAAGACAACGATAATGGAGTCTGTGAGAAATCTGAATAGAGAGAAGAAAATGGATAGTCATGGTAAGAGAGAAGCAAAAACATTAAAATGCTGAATTTTTTCTAAAATTAAATTTAGTTTTAATATGGACCATTGATTTCTGTCTATGCCACATGTCACATATCAATGCAAAAATTGGAAAACTGGAGGAAGTAATGACTGGAGCAGATCCGAACTCGTTACGGACTGGACCAATGACTAGGCATGGCCCAATCCGCTTCTGCTCCCAGAACGGCCTAATTGCCTAAGTCCAGTTGAGGTAGGGCAACATTTACCTTTCTGCCCCTCTATCGGGCACAAATGGACAGATGAATCTAACGGTCATTTGCTCCTCCCTGACATTCCTACCCGTTACGCACGGCTCCATCACCCAAGAACGGTCATTGTAACGCCCCGAAAATCTAAATTAATCATTTATTTACTTATTTATTTAATTTAGAAGGAATTACGAAGTTTTGGTAATTTTGGATCAAAAGAGTATTTTTTTTAATAATTTAATAGAATGAATAATTAATGTATTATTTATACTATTATTATTATTATTAAAAATAATAAGAAAAGGGCAAGGTGGTCTTAAAGGCAAAAAAGTAAGGATAGAAGTGGAAGTTCATAAATTGGGATATTCTTGTTTAAAGAAGAAAATACCGATCACTTTTCTAACTGATCGTGTTTTTGTGAAGAACGCTGAAGAAGAGGAGAGGAGGAGGAAACCTAGGGTTTTGAAGGATTGCTAGGAGAATCTTGGAGGAAGAAGGAAAAAGCTTCGGATTACTCTAAGGTATGGGGAGATTTCATAATTTCTTATAGTTCTTTAGGACATGGTGATGAATAGATTAGGTATTCATGAATTGTGTATAATTGTGGTGAATGTTGATGTAGAATGAATGAGTTGATGAGAATATGATGAAATTGAGTGGTATGTGTTGATTTATGTGTATTATGTGAGCCTTTTGATCGAATTTTCGTGGGGGAAAAATTGATTTTTGGGGTAATCGAAGTCAAAAACGCAGAAAATCACTTTTCGGGAAAAGTTGGGTTTTGTCGCACCCTGACACGGGCCGTGTCACGCAACACGGGCACCCGTGTCAGCTTTCGGGTTGATGGCGTGTGAAATTTTTATTAGCAGGTTGCCTGACACGGACCGTGTCACAGGACATGGGCGGCCGTGTCAGCCTACTGCCTGGCTGTAATTTTTCTGTTTTTGGATTTGTGCTTCAGGGCTTCTGACACGGACCGTGTCACAGGACACGGGTGGCCGTGTCAGGCAGCTGTTTTGCTGTTTTTGTGTTTCTTGATTGTTTCTTGACGTTTTCTTGTGCTGATCTTTTGTTGTCGAGTTGTTGTTGATGTAAGATGATAAAACATGATTGTATGCTAAGTACTTGTTGGATATGAAATGAATGATGCACACGTTGATTTTTGTTGAATTGAGAAGAATTAGCATCATTGCATTTCATAGCATTTTATGTTGGGGCTTCGGCCTATTGGTAGCTTCAAGCCCATTGTGCGAATTGAAGTGATACATTGATTACATTGTGCTCCTTTTGGAGGGTTGATGGCCAGTGTCCATCCACGTTGAACCGGTACCACATGCATCCTTTGCACTCCATTTTAGTTGACATTGCATATGAATAATGTAATTGTGATTGTATTGTGAAGATTCTGTTGATGATGCTAAGATGTTGTGTTGCTTATTCTGTTTATTTTCCATGTACTTATATTACTATAATGAATTGCGATTTCTCACCCTGCCTGCTTGGAAATGTTGCCTCTTATGTGGGTAACTTGCAGATGACCAAGAGTAGACTTGCGGTGCTGGAGGATTAAGTCTCTGAGCGTCCTTTTGTCGTTTTAGTCGTGTTTTAAGTGGTGTCCTGCTCTGTGTCATGTAACATCGGGTTGGGATTAGTTGTGAACCTTGTGTTTCCCTTTGGTTGTATGTTGGAATTTCTTTTCATATTGTTGATGCCATTTTGAATTGGAGACTTTTATCCATGGAGTATTTTGTTGACTTGAATTAAAAAGTTTTGATTCCGCTGCATAGTTGTTAAATTATGTTAGTGATGAATGAATTATCCGTGTTACGGGACAGGACAATAATTTTGAATGTTGTTTGAATTTATGTGGCACCTTTCTTGCTGATTTTTACTCTGATAATATTAAGTGTTTACCTAAAATGGTATGTGGGGTAGAAGGGTGTTACATTAGTGGTATCAGAGCAGGTCGGTCCATCCGGCCAAGTTGTCGGGTCGTAGCTTATTTAACAATCGAGTATTGTTAACTAGTCCTAACTTTTGTTTATGTTGTAGTGATAAGTTGAGATGGCTGGAAGGAATGATGCTGCAATTGCTGCTTCCTTGGATGCAATGGCTCAGGATTTGCAAAATCATCCGAACGCTGACGAGAATGCTGGATCTCGCAGTTTGGCAACTTTTCAGAGGGAGAATCCGCCTACCTTCAAGGGCAAGTACGATCCTGATGGAGCGTTGGATTGGTTGAAAGAGATAGAGAGAATCTTCCATGTGATGGACTGCACTCCAGCGCAGAAGGTTCGATATGGGACTCATATGCTAGCATTCGAGGCTGATGACTGGTGGCTAGAGACTCGTCAGAGGTTAGAAACTGCAGGTGAATGTATCACTTGGGATGTGTTCCGAAGAGAGTTCCTGAGGAAGTATTATCCAGAGGATGTTCGTGGTAAGAAGCAAATCGAGTTTCTCGAGCTGAAGCAAGGGAACATGTCGGTTACTGATTATGCTGCAAAGTTTGTTGAATTGGATAAGTTTTATCCGCACTATAACGATGATGATGCTGAGTTTTCAAAATGCATCAAGTTTGAGAGTGGCTTGCGCCCAGAGATCAAGAAGGCAGTTGGATGTCAGAAGATTTGTATTTTTGTTGATTTGATTGATAGTTGCAGAATTTTTGAAGAGGATAACAATGCTCATTATAAGATCATTAATGAGAGAAAGAGCAAGCACCAACAGAATCGTGGCAAACCTTATGATGCTCCCGCATGAAAAAGTAAACAGAAAGTGGTTGATGGCAAGAGGACTAGTGGGGGAGATGCTCCTGCTGGCATAACTTGTTTCAAATGTGGGAAACCTGGTCATAAGAGTAATGCGTGTACTGCTGAAGTGAAGAGGTGTTTCCGTTGTGGTAAGACTGGGCATGCCATATCTGAGTGCAAGCATAAAGAGGTGATTTGTTTCAACTGTGGCGAAGAGGGACACATTAGTAGCCAGTGTCAGAAACCAAAGAAGGTGCAAACCGGTGGGAAAGTGTTCGCTTTGGCGGGAACTCAGACAACTAATGAGGACAGACTCATCAGAGGTACGTGTTTCATTAATAGTACTCCTTTAATTACTATGATTGACACCGGTGCTACTCATTGCTTTATTGCTGCTGAATGCGTTGAAAGATCGGGTCTTGTGTTGTCTTCTATGAATGGAGAAATGGTCGTCGAGATTCCGGCTAAAGGATCGGTGACTACTTCTCTTGTGTGTTTAAAGTGTCCCCTGTCGATCTTCGACAGAGACTTTACTGTTGATTTGGTGTGTTTGCCATTATCTGGAATGGATGTAATCCTGGGAATGAACTGGTTAGAATATAACTATGTTCATATTAATTGTTATAACAAGTCTGTGAGATTTTATACTGCTGAAGAAGAAGAAGCTAGTTTGTTGTCTTTTAATCAGTTACAGCAGTTGATGTAAGAAGGGGCTCACATGTTCTCAGTGATGGCGTCGTTATCTGTTGAGAGTCGAGCTGTAATTGAGGAGTTGCAAGTGGTGCGTGAATTTCCTGAAGTTTTCCCTGATGAAATTGCTGATGTGCCTCCAGAAAGAGAAGTTGAATTTGCAATTGACCTTGTACCTGGTACCAGACCTGTTTCTATGGCACCATACAGGATGTCTGCATCTGAATTGTCGGAATTAAAGAAGCAATTAGAGGACTTACTTGAAAAGAAGTTTGTGAGACCAAGTGTATCACCGTGGGGAGCTCCAGTGTTGTTAGTAAAGAAGAAAGATGGAAGTATGAGGCTCTGTGTTGATTATAGACAACTAAATAAAGTGACGATTAAGAACAAGTATCCACTTCCGAGAATAGATGACTTGATGGATCAATTGGTAGGTGCTCGCGTGTTTAGCAAGATTGATTTGAGGTCGGGCTATCATCAGATTAAAGTGAAAGGGGAAGATATTCAGAAGACGGCTTTTAGAACGCGTTATGGACATTATGAGTATTCGGTGATGCCTTTCGGTGTTACTAATGCGTCGGGAGTATTCATGGAGTACATGAACCGTATCTTTCACACTTATTTGGATTGGTTTGTGGTGGTGTTTATTGATGATATATTGATTTACTCTAAATCGAAAACAAAGCATGCAGAACACTTAAGACTGGTGTTGCAAGTTTTGAAGGAGAAGAAGTTATATGCAAAGCTGTCCAAATGTGAATTTTGGTTAAAGGAGGTTAGTTTTCTCGGTCATGTCATTTCAGGTAGTGGCATTGCTGTGGATCCATCTAAAGTAGATGCTGTGTTGCAATGGGAAACTCCAAAGTCGGCTACCGAGATTAGGAGCTTTTTGGGACTAGCCGGTTATTACCGAAGGTTTATCGAAGGATTTTCTAAGTTAGCACTTCTGTTGACTAAGTTGACTTGTAAAGGTAAAGCTTTTGTGTGGGACATTCAATGCGAGGAAAGTTTCACGGAATTGAAGAAGAGATTGACATCGGCTCCGATTTTGACATTACCTAATCCAGGAGAACCTTTAGTGGTATATTGTGATGCTTCTAAAATGGGTTTAGGAGGTGTACTTATGCAGAATGACAAGGTAGTTGCTTATGCGTCGAGGCATTTGAGAGTCCACGAAAAGAATTATCCTACACATGATTTAGAACTTGCTGCGGTTGTTTTTGTGCTGAAGATTTGGAGACATTATCTTTATGGTTCTAGATTTGAAGTATTTGGTGACCATAAGAGTTTAAAGTATTTATTTGATCAGAAGGAACTGAATATGAGACAACGAAGATGTTGGAATTATTAAAAGATTATGATTTCGGTTTGAACTATCATCCGGGTAAAGCTAATGTTGTGGCCGACGCTCTGAGTCGGAAGACTTTGCATATGTCGGCAATGATGGTTAAGGAATTGGAATTAATTGAGCAATTCAGAGATATGAGCTTAGTTTGTGAAGTGACACCGCAGAGTGTGATGTTGGGAATGCTGAAGATTAATAATGATTTTCTGGATAATATCAAGGAAGCTCAGAAGTTAGACGTGAAACTGGTAGATTCGATGGTTGGAATCGATCAGCCGGAGAATGATGATTTCAAGTTAGATACGCAAGGTGTGTTGAGATTCCGAAATCGAATTTGTATTCCTGATGATGCTGAGATGAAGAAGGCGATTCTTGAGGAAAGTCATAGAAGTAAACTGAGAATTCATCCGGGAGCTACAAAAATGTATCAAGACTTGAAGAAATTGTTTTGGTGGCCTGGCATGAAGCGCGATGTAGCTCAATTTGTGTATGCATGTTTAACTTGTCAGAAGTCGAAAGTTGAACATCAGAAGCCTGCTGGGTTGAAGCAACCGTTAGAAGTTCCAGAATGGAAATGGGATAACATTTCAATGGACTTCGTGACGGGATTACCTAATACATCTAGAGGACATGATTCTATTTGGGTGATTGTTGATAGGCTTACGAAGTCGGCTCATTTTATTCCTATTAACATCAGTTTTATAGTATCGAAGTTCGCAGAAATTTATATTCGTGTGATTGTGAAGCTGCATGGTGTTCCTCTGTGTATTGTGTCTGATAGAGATCCGAGGTTTACCTCTGATTTTTGGAAGAGTTTGCAATAGGCGTTGGGTTCGAAGTTGAGGTTCGTATCACCCTCAGACGGATGGTCAAACTGAGAGAACTATTCAGTCGTTGGAGGATTTGTTGAGAGTTTGTGTTCTTGAGCAGGGAGGTTCGTGGGATACTTATCTTCCATTGATCAAGTTCACTTATAATAACAGTTACCATTCTAGTATTGGAATGGCCCCTTTTGAAGCATTATATGGTCGGAGATGTAGGACTCCTTTATGTTGGCACGAATCTGGAGAAAGTGTAGTGCTTGGACCTGAAATTGTTCGAGAGACTACTGAGAAGGTGAAGTTAATCCGAGAAAAGATGAAATCTTCTCAAAGTAAGCAGAAGAGTTATCATGATAAGCGAAGGAAGGATTTAGAATTCCAAGCAGGTGACCATGTGTTTTTGAGAGTTATGCGGTGACAGGTGTTGGGCGGGCCTTAAAGTTTAAGAAGCTCACTCCTCGTTTTATTGGTCCGTATCAGATTTCGGACAGAGTTGGAAATGTTGCTTATAGAGTGGCTTTGCCGCCTAATCTGTCAAATTTATATGATGTGTTTCATGTGTCACAACTCCGGGAAGTATGTTCCAGATCCGTCTCATGTGATTCGTATGGATGATGTGCAAGTACGGGATAATCTTACTGTGGAAACGATGCAAGTACGAATTGCGGAACGTGAGATGAAGGTTTTAAGAGGCAAGGAGATTGCGTTGGTGAAAGTTGTCTGGTTAGGAGCTGCCGGAGAAAGCATGACTTGGGAGCTGGAAAGCAAGATGAAGGAATCCTATCCCGAGGTATTCGAATCAGGTAAATTTTCGAGGACGAAAATTCTTAAAGTAGGGGAGAGTTGTAACGCCCCGAAAATCTAAATTAATCATTTATTTACTTATTTATTTAATTTAGAAGGAATTACGAAGTTTTGGTAATTTTGGAGAATTTTGGATCAAAAGAGTATTTTTTTTAATAATTTAATAGAATGAATAATTAATGTATTATTTATACTATTATTATTATTATTAAAAATAATAAGAAAAGGGCAAGGTGGTCTTAAAGGCAAAAGAGTAAGGATAGAAGTGGAAGTTCATAAATTGGGATATTCTTGTTTAAAGAAGAAAATACCGATCACTTTTCTAACTGATCGTGTTTTTGTGAAGAACGCTGAAGAAGAGGAGAGGAGGAGGAAACTTAGGGTTTTGAAGGATTACTAGGAGAATCTTGGAGAAAGAAGGAAAAAGCTTCGGATTACTCTAAGGTATGGGGAGATTTCATAATTTCTTACAGTTCTTTAGGACATGGTGATGAATAGATTAGGTATTCATGAATTGTGTATAATTGTGGTGAGTGTTGATGTAGAATGAATGAGTTGATGAGAATATGATGAAATTGAGTGGTATGTGTTGATTTATGTGTATTATGTGAGCCTTTTGATCGAATTTTCGTGGGGGAAAAACTGATTTTTGGGGTAATTGAAGTCAAAAACGCAGAAAATCACTTTTCGGGAAAAGTTGGGTTTTGTCGCACCCTGACAAGGGCCGTGTCACGCAACACGGGCACCCGTGTTAGCTTTCGGGTTGATGGCGTGTGAAATTTTTATTAGCAGGTTGCTTGACACGGACCGTGTTAGATTTCGGGTTGATGCACACGTTGATTGTTGTTGAATTGAGAAGAATTAGCATCATTGCATTTCATAGCATTTTATGTTGGGGCTTCGGCGTATTGGTAGCTTCAAGCCCATTGTGCGGATTGAAGTGATACGTTGATTACGTTGTGCTCCTTTTGGAGGGTTGATGGCCAGTGTCCATCCACGTTGAACCAGTACCACATGCATCCTTTTCACTCCATTTTAGTTGACATTGCATATGAATAATGTAATTGTGATTGTATTGTGAAGATTCTGTTGATGATGCTATGATGTTGTGTTGCTTATTCTGTTTATTTTCCATGTACTTATATTACTATAATGAATTGCGATTTCTCACCCTGCCTGCTTGGAAATGTTGCCTCTTATGTGGGTAACTTGCAGATGAGCAAGAGTAGACTTGCGGTGTTGGAGGATTGAGTCTTGGAGCGTCCTTTTGTCGTTTTAGTCGTGTTTTAAGTGGTGTCCTGCTCTGTGTCATGTAACATCGGGTTGGGATTAGTTGTGAACCTTGTGTTTCCCTTTGGTTGTATGTTGGAATTTCTTTTCATATTGTTGATGCCATTTTGAATTGGAGACTTTTATCCATAGAGTATTTTGTTGACTTGAATTAAAAAGTTTTGATTCCGCTGCATAGTTGTTAAATTATGTTAGTGATGAATGAATTATCCGTGTTACGGGACAGGACAATAATTTTGAATGTTGTTTGAATATATGTGGCACCTTTCTTGCTGATTTTTACTCTAATAATATTAAGTGTTTACCTAAAATGGTACGTGGGGTAGAAGGGTGTTACAGTCATGACGCCTGTGCCCGGGACTACACCATTGCCCATGGAAACAGCTAGTTTTGGGAACCTCTGCCCGTCATACGGCTAGTTTTTGACAGTTACCTATTCTTCAGGAAACGGTTATTTCGCCCCAAAAATAGGGACCGTTGGCCACGCGCTGGGGGCATTATATAAACCCTCTCATTTGAGAGGGCCAGGTATCCAAAAATCATTCTAAGAACTCATACTTTTGTAGCTGTCTTTCTCTCCCCCGATTCTTACTTTAGCATCAGAGTGCCTTGCAGGTACACTCGCTCCTCATCTCACACTCCCAGCATGGCAGACGTCTTCTTGGCTCATCACAGGATCTGATCAGCCTTCACGACCAGACAATGACAAAACTCTGTATCTATATCTCGCCATGGCAACCGAGGCCGTAAGCGTCGCCCTTATCCGTGACACGCCTGACGGACAGAAACCCATATATTTCACCAGCAAAGCATTACAGGGACCAGAGCTGAGATACCAACAGATAGAGAAGGTAGCGCTGGCCCTCATAAACATTGCGAGAAGGCTAAGGCACTACTTCCTGGCCAACACGATCGTGGTCCGGATAGATCAGCCCGTAAAGCAACTGCTGGGGGTGTAACACCCTTTTCTACCCCCACAAATGTTGCAGGAGAAACAACTCAAATATCAGAGTAAAGCATCAAAATCACCTCAAAGGGTGAAAACTTCTCATTTAAATCAAAATAATACACTTGCCCTGTAAACAAAGGGTCTTTCCCAAAATAATTCAAAAGCCTTCACCTGGCAGCGAAACTCAAAATGTTCAATTAAAAGGTTTTCAACAAAAATCGTAATAATCCAAAAAGGTTTTCAACATATAAAACCATTTCATCAAATGACAACAAAAATAAGGAAACAACATAGTTCGACTCAAAGGACCACAACCCGATGTTACACTATTAGAGCAAGACCCTCTAAATCGACCAAAAGCAAATAAACTTCAAGGTCCTCGAAAGCGTCCACAGCTATACCTGATCACCTGCACGTTACCTACGTGGAGGCAACATTCAAACAGGCAGGGTGAGTAATCACAATTCATAATAATCACTATAAAACAAGATATACATAAAATGGAATTATCTTCATATACAGCATCTTCAGGGTCATCACAAGGAAACATCGAAATCACGAACAACATCATAAAATACAGCAATGCCAATTAAATGTAAATGCACAACATGACTCATGCATGTGGTACCAATCGTCATAATAGATGGACACTAGGCCATTAACCCTCCAAAGATCCCCGTCAATAGGATCAATTCTGCAATTGGAACCGGAGAACGTCATAATTACCTCATATCCGTACAATGGGAATGAAGCATCGTCACAGAGTATGCATATGAATATATGATACACAACATCACTAATCGTCATCATCAAATAAACATCATAATGTGCATTATCATTCATCAATTCTCATATACGCCATGTCATCACATATTCGTCAAATAATCACCAAAACATCATCATATAATCATCAGTAACATCATATAAAATCATCATAGAAATCACATCATCAAGACATCACAGCAGCACAACAACATAAACAAAATTTTGCGAACAGTAGACGTTCGCTCCAGGGTTCGCTAGGCGAACCTGTTCGCTGAAACCTTCGCTTAGCGAAGCGGCCAGCAAATCCTACAGACACCATACTAAGACACCAGAAACCACCATCTGTCATGCTCACTGGTTTATTCGCTGGGCGAAGCTACTCGCTGATTCATTCGCTTAGCGAGACTTCCAGCGAATCCCCACTTCTACTCCAAAATCATCTCAATACCTACACTCATGTTATCGCGCATTCGCTGCGTTGTTCGCTTAGCGAACCTTGGCAAACATTCTCCTAGTGAAGCGATGGTTCGCTTAGCGAACCTGCGATTACAGTAAATCGCTGCTACGCACCAGTGGTTCCACAGCCTCAAAGGTACCTGCGATTACAGCTCCAGTGACCCAAAAACATCCCTATAACAGTTCTAATGCATCACAGAGATCAACGGCTAAACCTACGTGTATTAGGTTGATTCGGGACCCTACGAAAACCTTAAATTCCCTAAACCTTCAAAACTCTCAAGCTTCCTATAAACTCCATAAATCCCTTCACCACAAAATTGAAACTACAACAACTGGGAAATCTTCCCCAAAGGTCTATTTTTATCCGATTAAATTCAACCCTTAATAATCGATTCATAAAATACCTTCGAATCATCAATTCGTCACAAAAATCCCATAAACCCTCAAGCACAAAACAACCACTTCAATTACATCGAATCCTATAATGAAAACAATGAAAGGTAATTACTCCCCATACCTTAGATTGTCGATCCGAAGTGTTTTCTCTTGAATTTTTGGAAACCTTCACGAATTCCTCGCCTTTTCCCTTTTTCCTCAGAGCTCTCCTTCTTTTCACGGTTAACCAAAAAATGAACCCCATTCTCAAAATCCTCCTTAAATATTCAACCTAACCCTTGGGCCTCAAAATTGGGCTTTCTCCATAATGCCCTCACTAATTCTCCTCAAATGTCCGTCTTACCCTTAATTCCTCTAATATTATTTAATAAATAATAATACAATATATTTCGTAATATATACTATTATTTAATTAAATAACCAAAACTTCACAAAACACCGACATCGACACGAAACACCAAAATTCACAGAAATCCATGAATATAATATTTAAATAAATTAAATAAAATATTCTTACGAAATTTGGGGAGTTACAACTCTCCCTCACATAAAGGATTTTCCCCCTCGAAAATTACCTTAAGGAAATAGAGTCGGATACGACTCCCTCATCTGATCTTGACATTCCCAAGTCCAACTTTCGCCAGCTGGTCCACCCCACAACACCTTCACCAAAGTTATGTCTTTACCCCGTAATTGCTTCGTCTCTCGACCATCAAAACGCACAGGCAATGCTTCCACAGTCAGATTATCCTTCACTTGTACATCATCCATCTGAATCACATGCGACGGATCCGAAATGTACTTCCTCAACTGATACACATGGAACACGTCATGCAAATTCGCAAGTGACGGCGGTAAAGCAATTTGATAGGCTACCTCTCCTATCCTATGCGATATCTGATATGGACCAACAAAACATGGAGTGAGCTTCCTAGACTTCAAAGCTTGACCCACACCAGCCACTGGCGTCACCCTCAAAACACGTGATCTCCCTCTTGGAATTCAAGTGCTTTCCTCCTCTTATCATGATAGCTCTTCTGACGACTCTGCGAAGCTTTCATCCTCTCTTGGATCTTCTAAATCTTCTCAGTCGTCTCTTGCACAATTTTAGGTCCGAGTACAACACTCTCGCCCGATTCATACCAACACAACGGAGTCCTACACCTTCTCCCATACAAAGCTTCATAGGGCGCCATTCCAATACTAGCATGAAAACTATTATTGTACATGAACTCAATCAACGGTAAATGGACATACCACGATCCCCCATGATCCAACACACAAGCCCTCAACAAATCCTCCAAAGATTGGATAGTCCTTTCTGTCTGACCGTCCGTCTGCGGATGGTATGCAGAACTCATCCTCAACTTAGTACCCAACGCGTCTTGCAAACTCTTCTAGAACCTCGATGTAAACCTCAGATCTCTATCCGATACAATACTCGAAGGTACCCCATGTAACTTCACAATCTCCTCAATGTACATGATAGGAAAAATAGCAAGTGTACTATTTTGCCTATTGTAGTAATAAAGGGAAAAATCCCAAGTATCGAATCTCAAGGACTGCTTGACGATACAGAGTTTAAAAATACTTTCAATTAAACAAAAAGTCTTGGTGGTTGAAAATTTCTATAACTAAGATTTAAATAAAATGAGTAAATAGTTGAACGATATCAGATATGAGTAATTGCTAGGGTTTGGTGAATGAATCCTCATGCAACGATTACAATTTATAAATGCAATAACAACATCAAAAATGTTTGCGTACCGGTTCTTTAGATTATCTAATCCTAAGTCCTTAGTGAAAAGATCTTTGATCATGTAATCTAATTACTATGTCCATAGATAATTACATTCATGATCAAGTTTGTATATATCAAGAAATTCCGGTTTTGATAAAGTATCCCTAGTCTTAGGCAATATTTATTATCAAATGTTCTTAGTCAGATCAACATATAACCGTTGACCAGCAAAAATTACATGTAAAGGTTCAAAATCCGTTTTTCCGACGGTTTAGGCATTAAGCAAAGAACTAAGAACAAATCAACGATTACTGAATAAAATAATTATTGCATTGATAAAATCGAATTCATTACATGAAGATTCAGGGTCACCCCCTAGCAATGGGGGGTTTAGCTACTCATAAAGAAAAAGAAAATAATAGATGAAAATGTTGTCATTACAAATTATCTTGAGGAATTAATCTTCAATCGTCCGAAAACTCTTGAACATGTGAATCCCTTGCGAAAATCTGAGTTTTCAGCCTTCAAATCTTGTATTTTGCTCCCAAAAATCGTCGAACCCTTGCAAATTCGCGTTCTCCGGCTAAATACTCCAACATTGGGCTTTCAGCCATTTTGGGCCACTATACGCGTATTGGCACACATGATACGCGTAATGGCGAGCGAGCATGCAAAGTGATATGCGTAAGGCCAAACTCATACGCGTATTGGCAGAAGGCCTGTTTATCCTCCAAAAATCATCCCTCTGCTGAAATGCGTATCATACGCGTAAGCTTTGGGATCATACGCGTAACAGCTAAAGCATTACGCGTATTGGCAGCAGATCTTCAATTTTTCATGCTTTGTCCTTTGGTTTCTCGCTCCGGCTCGATCGTACACCCAATGCTCGACCCTCTAAGCTTCCAAATGTGCATTTGACCTGCTAACATATCACAAGCGTAAAATATCCTCGAGAAACTCATAATTCATGACACATTAGATAAAATCAAACCACACCTAAAAACTACTAAAACAAACTCAAATTCACACAGTTTACCTGATTTATTCACAGTTGAATCGCAAAATACATAGCATAAATGGTGACTGATCACAACCCCAAACTTATCTTGTTGCTTGCCCTCAAGTAACATTCTACATAAAACATATCACGTCACCCCAAACTTACTGTAAAGACAGTTCTTACCACAACACTGCTGAAATCTTTCGCACTGGACCCTTCGATGTTGCCTTGGGTTTTCTGATTTTTCCTCATAACCAGCAAGCCAGAAACCTTTTTCTTGAAAACACTATTTCACCTGTCAGCTCATATCACACTCTCACCAAGTCTCTCAGGGTTAAAGTGTTAATACGCTCAAATTAAGATACGCAATATCGTATCAGTAGTTTGAATAAATTCTCAATTCTTATCAACATGTACAACACACACACTTTTTGAGGTCTTTGGGTTGTAACGGGCTTGGGTTAAGGTAGGATATAAAAAGGAAAACAAGAGTTTTTTTTGGTTCAAAGTATGTGAGATCATTCGAGCCATGTTCGTCCATTAGTGCTTTTGTGGGGAATTTTAAAATCCACTCGGTGAGTACAATTTTATTATTTTCTCTTTTTTTTTTTGAAGTAGGAAAACTTTTCTTCCCCCTTTTTTTTTTCTTTCAATTTTTTTTTGTGACTCACCTTGTTTTACTTTCAACTGCTCAACTGCAAAGCTACCCCAAACTTAAATATTGCTATCCCAAAAGCAACCCCAAACTTAAAATTGAACATAGATCTCAAAAGAATTACACGTACTCTGAACAGGGTAGGGAAAAATACTTGGCCAATGGGTTAATAATAATGGGTAAGGGAAAAACAAAGGATACAGGCTCAAATGGGGTGAACGAAGGATAATAATTATAACGGGATGGCTAGAAAGGCTCTAGGTGATAAACAAAAGAATTGCCTCAGTGTGTGTACTCATACAGTTAATATTCAAAAAGAACGGACGCAAACTATGATAGATAAAGTCATACCTGATATTTCTCTCATGATGATATATGTGTTTGGCTTTTTCTTCTCTCACCAGGATAGGTAAAACTGACAGCTTCAACAGTGCCTCCTTGATCAAGTCTCTTTGGCTCCTAGTTTTAATACTTTATTTCTTCAGTGCGTCTGATCATAAACAGTAGTATCAAACCATCAGGGTGACTTTATGCGAGGACAAGTAGATAAGTTGTGAAAGTCATCAGACTCATCCACTCTAGCTAGTAATCATACAATAGCAACTGGAATAACTCAAGAAACTGTATGAAAACAAAATTCATTAAATTTGCAAAGCCCAAAAAGGGCACTTACACGACTTTCTCAAAGCAGAAAAATAAAGTAGCAAAGAAATAATAGTACAACATAAAGAACTAAAAAAAAATATACCAAAGAGAAATACTAGAAAGTACAAATACAAATAAAAATAAAAGTACTACTAAAAAGGAAAGAACTCAAAGCAATCACTCAGAACTCTGCTCCGTCATCTCTGTCCTGCATCTCAGCGTCAAAGTCTATGAGGTCAGTCATCTCCATATGTAATCGCCCATGGACAAAGGCAGTAACCGGTGTCATCTCCTCCGATCGCTCTGGGGGTGTCTGCTGCTGATGAGGTCGGTAAGGACTCTGATGATGCGGCTGTGGTGTGGACTGCCGAGGCTGAGGTGGCTGAGTCGGCTGGCACGGTGGCTGAGGCATTAAACCTCCAATCTGAACAAGATGCGTCCACCCAGGAAAGGTGAACTGCCCATGATGAGGTGCTGGTGGCTCACCGCTGTACCGGTCTCTAAAACGCTAGGAAGCCTCCCACATATCCGTCTGATGTGTTAGATGTCTACCCGGAAGCCCGTACATATAGCTGAACTCCTGCAGCGTGCAAAAGGTGGACATCCTCAAACGGTGGTCTAAGGAGTCCTCATCAAAGGCAGGAGGTGGTGGGACAATATGTGTCTCAGATCTAGGTGCACCACTGCCACTGGCCTCATGGTCATGCTCTCTTCTTAGAGGTCGCGGCTGATCAGTAGTACTCGTCATCTCCTTCATCCAATACTCATTCAAAGGAGCAGCTGGTCTCAACAACATATCTCCCGTCAGGTCGGTCACCCCCGCCTTCTTGCACAGAAGATAGATAACTGTAGCATGTCCTAAGGATTTCTTCGGAGATTGAGCAATCTCATCCATATCATTCGCAATGATCTCCCCAATACACACTCGCTTCTTCTGAAGAAAATGATACATGAGCAAAGCACGCTCAGTAATTAGCTCTGAACCACTACTATTAGTGCTGAGATTATGATGAATAAAATAGGCCAGAGCTTTCGGAATCGGTGCTAAGTCCACAACCATAATCTTAGACGGTGAAATCTTGGACGACGGGACCCAACTACAACCTGGTCTTGCAATCAGATTTTTTATATCTTCATAAGGCCACCTGTTCTTGTCCGAGAGTCTAAATTGAGAAAAAGGGCAGGACGAATCATGAAATTTGGACTTAAGGACGCTGTTGATTATTTTCCAGTCGAATTTCACAACCTTACCCCTAACCCACGAAACATAAGCTTCATTCTGCGTTGGGTCTTCTTCATTAGAATCGATTCGCTGGACGTTTGCATAAAATTCCCAAATCATTTCTTTTGCAACAGCTCGGATCTGATCATTGAAGAAAATCAATTTTTGTCTCTTCAGGATCTCATACATTTCTGGAAAAGTTTCAGCTTGATAAGCCCAATGTTTTTCCACCACGATTTTGCGAGATCGAATCTGCTCGTATCTCTCTTCATGTGCAGAAGTACGAAAAAGTTGAACATCTTCAGATGATTCAGACATACTGTAAACCTGTGAGAATCTAAGAGAAGAACAGAAAGAAAAAAAAATTTGACAGAGAGATACGCAAATTTTACCTAAGGGAAAGACAGAAAAATGACACAAAAGTACGGAAAAGAAATATATACCTGAACGAAAAACCAATACGCGTATTAGTTCTCGTCAATACGCGTATGAAGGGATGTTACGCGTGTGGTACGCTCTAAAACACAGTGAGATTTTCAAGTTTGTGTAACAGATCACGTATTGACAGATGGTACGCGTATCCTCAGGCAGCCATACGCGTATTGTGTTTCAATACGCGTAACCAGATCACGTATGGATCTAATACACGTATGTTACGCGTTTCACCAGGGAACCCTCATTTTCACACCAATACGCGTATCATTTACCCCTTACGCGTATTGGCAGTGGACATGTGATTTTTTTCAAAAATTTGTCTTTTTCAAGATTTTTCCAAGTCCACCTTTTTCCGAGGCCTTCCCTTGATGAAACTTGACTCAAAAGACATGAAACTCAAACCAACAATTTTAAAATTAAAATAAAATTACGCGGACACAATTAAAATAAAACAAAAACTCCCTTGGGTTGCCTCCCAAGCAGCGCTTCGTTTAACGTCGCATGGCTCGACGGGTTACCTCATGCTCAGATGAGCTTAACCTCTTCTATTGGTCCTCCTTGGCCTTGATAATAAGGTTTTAACCTCTGTCCATTAACCTTGAAGGTATCCCCAATTTTCTCATTCTTGAGTTCTATTGCTCCATGAGGGAACACCTTGTGAATGATGAATGGACCAGACCATCTTGACTTCAGCTTGCCAGGGAACAGCTTCAACCTGGAATTAAACAACAACACCAACTGTCCTTCCCAAAATTCCTTCTTCTGGATCTTCTGATCATGCCATTTTTTCGTGTTTTCTTTATAAATTTTGGCATTCCCATAAGCTTGATTCCTAAACTCCTCCAACTCATAAAGTTGAAGCGTTTGGGATTCACCAGCTTTCAGAAGATCACAGTTCAGGAATTTGGAAGCCCAAAAAGCTTTGTGCTCGAGTTCGAGCGGTAAATGACAGGCTTAACCATACACAAGTTGATAAGGAGACATACCTATTGGTGTTTTGAAAGCTGTCCTGTATGCCCAAAGTGCATCATCTAACTTCACAGACCAATCTTTTCGAGATGCACTAACAGTCTTTTCGAGAATTTGCTTTATTTGCCTGTTAGAAACTTCAATTTGTCCACTCGTTTGGGGGTGATACGGTGTGGCTATCTTGTGCTTCACATTGTACTTCTTTAACAAATTCTCCATCAATTTATTCAGAAAATGAGTACCTTCATCGCTAATTAACGCCCTTGGTACCCCAAACTTGGAGAAAATGTTACGCCTCAGGAAATTCACCACCACTTTAGCATCATTAGTAGGCAGTGCTACAGCTTCGACCCACTTTGACACATAATCTACCGCAACCAGTATATAATTCTTGCCGAAAGATGGTGGGAACGGTCCATAAAATCAATACCCCACACATCGAACAACTCTACCTCTAGCATAGAATTTTGAGGCATTTGGTTCCTTCTGGAGATATTACTAGTTCTTTGACATCTATCATATTCTCGGACTAGATATTGAGCGTCCTTGAATAAGGTGGGTCAATACAACCCAGACTGGAGGACTTTTACCGCTGTCCTATCTCCACTAAAATGCCCTCCATACTCAGAATCATGACAAGCTTTTAGTATATCTCTCTGCTCACCTTCTGGTACACATCTTCTGATCAGTCCATCCACTCCCCTTTTATACAAGAATGGGTCATCCCACAGATACAACCTGCAATCATAAAGAAACTTTTTCTTCTGGTGAGAATTAAAATCATCAGGTATCACCCCGCCTACCACATAGTTTGCATAGTCAGCAAACCATGGTACACCAGTAACAACAAGTATTTTCTCATCAGCAAATGTATCTTGAATGGGGTGCTCCTCCTCAGTTTCTTTTATTGGGGACATGCGAGACAAGTGGTCCGCAACCGTATTCTCACACCCTTTTTTATCCTTGATCTCCAAGTCAAACTCCTGGAGGAGGAGTATCCATCTCAACAGCCTTGGTTTTGATTCCTGCTTAGCAAACAAATACTTTAAAGTAGCATGATCAGTATACACAATAACTTTAGAACCAAGCAGATATGACCTGAATTTGTCAAAAGCATAAACCACTGCCAACAACTCCTTTTCGGTAGTTGCATAATTTATTTGGGCCGGGTTAAGGACATAACTAGTATAATAAATGACATGCAATAATTTGTCCTTCCTTTGTCCTAAGACAGCCCCCACAGCAATGTCACTTGCATCGCACATAATTTCGAAAGGTAGAGACCAATCGGGGGCAATTACAACCGGAGCAGTAATCAACTTACTCTTTAGCGTCTCAAAAGCTACCTTATAATTTTCATCAAAATTAAACGGCTTGTCTTTGACAAGCAAATCAGTCAATGGTTTGGCAACTTTTGAGAAGTCTCTGATAAACCTGCGATAAAAACCTGCATGTCCCACGAAACTCCTTATCCCTTTTTCATTCACAGGAGGTGGGAGGTTAGCTATCACCTCAACTTTCGCTTTGTCCACTTCAATTCCCTTGCGGGAAATTTTGTGTCCTAGCACGATACCTTCCTGCACCATAAAATGACATTTCTCCCAGTTGAGAATAAGGTTAGTTTCCTGGCATCTTTGCAAAACAAGAGATAAGTTAGCTAAACAATGATCAAAAGAAGAACCAAAAACAGAAAAGTCATCCATAAACACCTCCATATGCTTTTCAAGCATATCGGCGAATATGGATGTCATACACCTCTGAAAAGTAGCTGGGGCATTGCATAACCCAAATGGCATCCGTCGGTAGGCAAAAATACCATAAGGGCATGTAAATGCGGTCTTCTCCTGATCTTCTGGGGCTACAGCAATCTGATTGTAGCCAGAGTATCCATCCAGAAAACAATAGTACTCATGACCTGCGAGTCTCTCTAACATCTGATCAATAAAAGGAAGGGGAAAATGATCCTTCCTTGTTGCAGTGTTAAGTCTCCTGTAATCAATACATACTCGCCAACCTGTTACTGTACGAGTTGGAATCAGTTCATTCTTTTCATTCACAACCACTGTGGTTCCTCCTTTCTTTGGTACCATATGCACAGGACTCACCCAAGAACTATCAGAAATGGGATAAATCAATCCTGCATCTAGCAACTTTACAACCTCTTTTCGTACCACTTCTTTCATTGTCGGATTTAACCTCCTCTGGGGTTGTACTACTGGTTTCTGATTATCCTCCATCAGTATCTTATGCATGCATACTGTGGGACTAATTCCCTTCAAATCCCCAATAGTCCACCCAATCGCACTCTTGTGTTTCTTAAGGACCTGTATCAACTTTTCTTCATCCTTTTCATTCAGATCAGAGTTAATAATAGTAGGACATCTTGTTCCCGATTCTAGAAAGTCATATTTAAGATTCACAGGTAATTGTTTTAGTTCAGGACTTGTACCTGTTTCACTTCCTTTTTCAGTATCTGTTTCTGGTGAAGCTCTCAAATCCTCCCACCGGTGTGATCTGGATTTCAACCAAGGTGGTTGTGCATCTAGCATAGCAAGAACTTCTTTTTCTTTCTCATCATCATGGTCCTCAATCTCTTTTGCTGACAAACTCATAACTCTTTCCAAATGTGATTTAGGGAAGTTGCTTTGAATGGTGCTGGTCACTATTTGATCAATCACTTCCACTGAGTGGTTTGTACCTATATCCTCTTTATGTTTCATGGTATTCCTAACATCAATTTTCAGCTCTTCATCGTAAACTTTGAGGGTTAATGTACCTCCCTCAATGTCTATCATACATCTACCTGTTTCCAAGAAAGGCCTTCCCAGAATCAGAGGGATATCCTCATCTTCTGGCATTTCTAAAATCACAAAATCAACAGGAAAGACAAATTTATCAACTTTGACAAGAACATCTTCAACTACCCCAAATGGTCTCTTAACTGAATGATCTGCAAATTGGAGTGTCATTCTGGTATCTTGAACACTTCCAATTCCTAGCTTCCTGTAAATAGACAACGGCATAAGGCTCACACTAGCCCCCAAATCAATCAGTGCCCTTTTGAAGGACCTATCTCCAATTGTGCACGGAATAGTAACTGAGCCTCTATCTGGCTTCTTCACTGGAATCTTCATACCCTGCAAAATAGCACTGCAAGTTTCAGTTAGTATAACAGGGTCAGTTTCAGTGGTGCGCCTTTTTGAGATGATGTCCTTCATGAATTTGGCATAAATAGGCATCTGCTCAAGTGCCTCAGAGAATGGAATGTTGATCTCTAATTTCCTGAACATCTCTACAAACTTCTGAAATTTTTTCTCATCTTGCTTCTTTTTCTTATTTCTTTGTGGGAATGGAAGCTTTATGATGGGTTTTGGTTCGGTGGGCTTCTCCTTTACAACAGGTGGTGGAACCACTTCTTCCTCAGGTGGATTCTTGTTTTCTAAGATTTCAAGATCCACTTCAAGTAATTGATCTTCCTCCTCAGCTTTTTCTTCAGGTATTTCAGCTGATTTACCACTTCTTGTTGTTACAGCATTCACCTTGCTGTGATCCCTTGGATTTGGCACTGTTGCACTAGGTAAGGTACCTGGTGCTTGAGAACTCGTTAGCTGTTGTGCTATCTGACCCAGTTGAACTTCCAGATTTTTTATAGAAGCATTGGTGTTCCTCTGATTATTTCTGGTTTCTTCCTGAAATTGAACACTCTGAGCAGCCATATTTTCTATAGCAATCTCCCAATCTGCTTTCTTTGGTACCTGTTGCTGATAAGGTTGCTGTTGCGGTTGATACTGTTGCTGGTAAGGTGGTTGTTGCTGTGGTGGTCCCTGCTTCTGAACATTACCCTGCTGATCTTTCCAGGAGAAATTAGGATGATTTTTCCACCCCGGATTATATGTATTTGAATATGGATTATTCTGCCTCAGGTAATTAATAGCCTGCACTTGTTCCGCAGTGGCAACACAATGCATGGCAAAGTGCGGTCCACCACAGATTTCACAAATCAAAGTCTGAACTGGTTGAACTTGAGCTACAGTCTGAGTACCTAAATTCATAGCTTTCAATCTTTTTTCCACTTCAGCTGCAATCTGATCTTCCATCTTCGCTACTTGATTTGTCAGTTTCAAGTCAATTTTTCCTTCAGGTTGACTCACAGTACGATCATATAGTTCCAAATGCTCATTTGCAGCTATAGCTTCAATGATCTTTTTGATACCAGTGGCTGTTAAAAAGTTAGATGAGCCACCAGCAGCTGTATCAATGAGTTGCTTAGTTTTCATCTTCAGCCCATTCACAAAATTTTGCATTTGTTCAGTTGCATCCAAATTATGTGTAGGACATGCAACTAAACACCTCTTGAACCTTTTATACGCATCTCCAAGTGACTCTCCGTCCTTCTGTTTAAAATTTAGGATGTCATATCTCTTGAGGATATACACAGAAGCGGGAAAGTACTCATTCAGAAAAGCGGTTTCCATCTGTTGCCAAGTAGTAATACTCCCTGCAGGTAAAGAATAAAACCACTCTTTAGCGTCTTCTGATAAAGTGAACGGAAACATAACCAGCTTCTTTGCCTCTTTAGAATGCCCCTCAATTTTCAATGAGGTGGCCATAGTCAGGAACCTCTGTAGGTGCTTGTTTGCATCTTCATTAATCTTTCCTGCAAAAGGTTTACTTTCCAACTGACGAATAGTAGACGGGTGCAACTGGAAATGGGCAACATTGACTGGTGGGTTAACTATTGTCAACCGCACTGCTGGATGATTCTCTCTACCATAGTCACCCAGAAGTCTTTCTGCGGGAGGTGGATCTGCAACCATAGTAACAGGTTCTGGATGCAAATCTGTTTCTGAATCAGAATCTTCAGAATGAACCGAGACGTGTTCATCAATCACTTATTCTGCGTCAGATGTAGCCAGTTTTTCTCTTTTAGCTTGTCTGAGCCTAACGTGCAAAGTTCTTTCTGGTTCTGCGTCAAAATGAAAATCAGCTGAGGCCTTACCTCGCATTCACAGATTAGACAGAGATTAGTAACAATAAAAAGAAAAATATAAATTAAGCAAAAATAAAATTTTGGTTGCAGAGCAACAAAATTCTAATTGAAAAATTGTTAAACTCTATAATCTTTGGCAGTCCCCGGCAACGGCGCCAAAAACTTGATAGGAAAAATAGCAAGTGTACTATTTTTCCTATTGTAGTAATAAAGGGAAAAATCCCAAGTATCGCATCTCAAGGACTGCTTGACGATACAGAGTTTAAAAATACTTTCAATTAAACAAAAAGTCTTGGTGGTTGAAAATTTCTATAACTAAGATTTAAATAAAACGAGTAAATAGTTGAACGATATCAGATATGAGTAATTGCTAGGGTTTGGTGAATGAATCCTCATGCAACGATTATAATTTATAAATACAATAACAACATCAAAAACGTTTGCGTACCGGTTCTTTAGATTATCTAATCCTAAGTCCTTAGTGAAAAGATCTTTGATCATGTAATCTAATTACTATGTGTAATACCCCAAATTTTGACCACTTAGATTTCCCATCATTGTGAAAATCATCATCACAATATGGATGAACCATCATGCTTTATCAGTCTCCCCAAAGATGGGTGAGCATCCACTACAATCAAAATTAGGGTTTCAAGCCCTCTCTGAGTGCTTAGACAAAGGATCAATCAAGAAATGACATGATCTTCAACTTGTCTAATCTCTCAAACATCCACAATGGATCAAAAAGGACTCCCACTTCAAGGATTAAGCACAAAGCTGCTCCCTTCTAGGTGGATCAAGTCTCAAGATCGACAGTGTCACCAAATTAGGGTTTTGGTCGACCAGGGCCTCCAGATGGAAATTTTCATCTGGGCACAAGGCAATGATCCAAAACATAACCTAATATACTTCATGGAACCTCATGAACCCATGCATCAAGTCAATTTTGCCTCAGGGGATGCATTCATCAAAAATCAGGAATTAGGGTTTCTTGACCTAATTCACCCCTAAGTTGACTTTTGGGACAAACCATGAGCCAAGACCTCAAGAGATGATTTGAGGGTCTCTAATATACCATATTGATCCATTTGGAACAATGGATTAATCCAAGAAGCTTGGGCAACAAGTCTCAATTTCATCTGCACCACAATTAGGGTTTTAAGGGAAAAGTCAACTGTAACTTTGACTTTTGACCAGGACATGCTCCCAAACCCTAATACATGATTGAATATACCCTATGACACCCATGGAACATGTCCATCAAGTTTGATTTAGGTCAAGGACATGATTTCATGAAGAATTGCACAGTTTGGAATTCATCTGATAAAAAGTCAACTGTGCACAAAAGTCAACTTTGACTTTTTGAGATTTTTTCACCAAAATGGATTTTTAACCCTAAAATGATGTTAATGTATGATTTGAATCATCATTCATCAAGAAAAATCAAGAAAAGTGAGATAACTTGTAAAAGGGGTAACCATAAAACTTAGAAATTTTTCTAAGTTAAAAATAAAGTGGCAAAGGTACCAACTTTGGAGGACCATAACTCCTAAACCACAAGGCCATTTTTTCTCATCCAAAGATGGATTTGTAGCCCTCATTATCACCTACAAAAACTTCAACTACAAGTCATTCCAATTCATTAAGGATTTTGAGTTATGGAGTGATCAAAGTGGCTAAAAAGTGAAAATGTCACTTTTTCCAACACTTAGTGAAATTTTCACTAAGTCAGATTCTGCCTCACTTTTTGCCAAATGTAGGGGGATTTTTCACTTGGAATCAAAAGAGATCAAAACCAAACTTGTTCAAACAGTTGTTGTATCATGTAAGAGCTTTCCAAAATGGCCAAGAACATTGCCAAATTCAACCTACACCATGCGATACAACTTTGCCAAGTTGCCTTGCTGAAATCTGTCAAGGCAAGGCAGAATTTGCAACTCTGGTCGATTTGCCAAAATCACCCAAATTCAATTGCTCCAATCCACTTGGACACCTCATAGGATTGAATCTAAAGGGGACAATCACTGAGCCAAGCCTCCAAGGTCCAAGGAACAAGAAATAACATGTTGAACCTAGAATGGCCAAAATAGGGACAAGACTTCAAATTTGGAATGAGGCATTCAATGGAACCATCAAGGTGTCATGGACTGAGCCATTCTCATCTGAAATCAGTCAAGACTTATCCAAGACCAAGGGGACCAAAGCTCTGTGTCCTAACCTCTAGTCAATGGCTAGAGGAGACTTGGATTTTCATTTGCCAACATTGGCCAAACCTACTTACCAGATGCCATTCACTATTCCTTGCAAAACAAACTTGCTCTACTATAAATAGAGCTCAATTGTGGTCAGTTTAAGTACACCAAAGCCATCTAACAGATGCTTTCCTCAAAATCTCTTCTTTCACTCCAATTTTGCCTTCTAAGGCAAGTCACTATCGGGTTTTGAGTTTGAGAGCAATTCCAATCAAACCAATCACTCACACACCTCACATACATCACATATGAGCTGATCAAACACTCACATTACTTCTGAAACATCAATTTCATGAAATCACCAGCTGGTTGCTCAAATTTTCAAACAAGGTGCAGTTAAGGTACCACAAAATGATCCAGCCAATTTCAATCAAGTCCAACCATCCAAACACAATCCATAGGGTGTAGGGAAGCTGTTCAGATCATCACCACTCATCTGTAACACCTCCAAATCAAAAATCACTTTGAACTTGCTGTCACGACTTGGAGGTAAGCACATACTTGGTCATCTCTCAATCTATGCATATTTCCTCGCACAATAATTTGGCCATATGTTCATAATCATGCATGGAATGTTTTCCCTCAATTAATTGCATAGTTTGAATCGTGTATCAAAAATCCTAGCCTTCATGCAGAAATTAGGGTTCTTGAGGTCTCTTCGTGATTTCTTGTTGTATGTTTAATTTAAATGAAATTAAAGTACATAGACATGATCGTGAGGTTGAGACGGGCATAATGATATGTGGATTGCATGATATGATTACGTATTCATGGAGATTGGATAGAAAACGCAAATCTGAGAAACCAAGAACACGCGCGTGTTCTTCAGCTGTTCTTGGCGCCATTTTTCATAAATTCAAATATTTGAATTTTGTGATTTTGTTTAATTGATTTAAAAATTAATTTCTCTCTGAGTTTTAATGATTTTGAGTTGATTCTTTTTTTAATAATTCACAAAAATATTAAAATATTTTATTTTCACAAAAAAATTCCAAAAATATTATTTATTTCATATAATTGATATTTTTGTAAAGAATTAATATTTTGATTGTTTTTGGCATTTTAAATATTTTTTCTACATTGATCTTGCAACTTTTAATGCTTTCTAATTATTTTGTAGGTCAATACTTAATTTTTGAAGCATTAATCCAAGATCACAATTTGTTTTCCATGTGTTAAATAATTTTTGATCATTTTAATTGAATTTTTATTCAATTAAATACATTTTGAAAACAAATTAGGGTTTTGGATTAATTCAACCCTCATAAATCATTTTCAAACCTTTTTGGGCCTCTAATAGAGTGTAAGACCCAATCCTTTTTTGACCAAAAACTTTTTGGGCCTCACTTATTGTATAAGTCCCGATACCGTCAAAAAACAAACGGCGCGATCGTCGCCTTTTTCAAAATCATTTGGGCCTACCCTCGAGTAGTAAGACCCATTTCTTTAAAACACTTTGGGCCTCTTGAGAGAGTGTAAGACCCATCCCCCCTTGTACAAAAACTTTTTGGGCCTCATTCATTGTATAAGTCCCTCTGTACAAGTAAACGGCATGATCGTCGCCCGTTTAAAAATAAAAACCATCTGGGCCTCTCCTTGAGCTATAAGACCCATTCAAAACACTTTGGGCCTCTTGAGAGAGTGTAAGACCCATCCCCCCTTGTACATAAACTTTCTGGGCCTCATTCATTGTATAAGTCCCTCTGTACAAGTAAACGGCGCGATCGTCGCCCGTTTAAAAATAAAATCCATCTGGGCCTCTCCTTGAGCTATAAGACCCATTCAAAACACTTTGGGCCTCTATTAGAGTGTAAGACCCAATCCCCCTTTTAACCAAAACATTTTGGGCCTCACTTATTGTATAAGTCCCTCAGTGTTAAAAGAAAACCTCGGCGCGATCGCCATTTTAAACGAAAAATCATTTGGGCCTACCCTCGTGTTATAAGCCCCACTCTTTTTCTTTAAACCTTTTTGGGCCTCTTGAGAGAGTGTAAGACCCATCCCTTTGTACAGAAAACCTTTTTGGGCCCCAGTCACTTGTATAAGTCCCTCTGTACAAATTCAAACAGTGCGCTCACTGATAAAACCCTGGGCCCCTCCTTGAGCTGTAAGCCCCAAATCTTTCTTTTTCAAAGCACTTTCTCCTTTGATTTTGAATATCTTGTTATTTTCAATCTTTCTTTGTTGAACAACTAACCAAACAGCATGGAAGCACTCCAACCGAGTAAGTGGTTATCGCTTTCATTTACTGCTTTCATATATATAAACTGTATTGTGGGGTTGCTCACTGTAAGTCTCCTTTCAAAAACTCATATCTACTGTGTAATAATAGTATAGATATTTCGAGTTTCCCCGGCAACTACGTCTAGAACTAGGTGACGCTGTTTCACTTATTCGTAGAAATAGACACCTAGATCCCCAATAGGAGTACCAGATACAGTCTTCTCTTCGGCTGTCCTCCTTAGGAATCGTCAAGAAGCTCTACTCCCCAAGATGAATGTATTCTCCGTGAATGGCATCTTTGAGTTTCTTCCCAATTCTCGAACTTTCCTGACTTGATCTATCCCTTGTGGATAGCTTGCCTTGAATGTCTCGGGATTTGGGTACCCACTACGGTCATAATCTTGGACCTTAACTAAGGAACCCTCTTTAAAAGCTAAAAGTCACTGGATAGTAAACCTCGCACGTTTACCAGTGGTTTTTATCTTTAAAAGAGTTATCTCTCCTAATGGAAAGGAGATGATAGACCCACGGGCTTCTTAAAAGCATCGGCCTCCTCTTGGGCATTATTCAAGGACCCTACGGCTTCTTAGAAGTATCCACAGCCTCCTCTTAGGCTTCGTATAATGATCTCTTCCTCCGGGAATGATAGCCTCCTCTTGGGCTTCGTACAAGGACCCGCCGGCTTCTTATAAGTTTCCAGCCTCCTCTTGGGCTTCGTATAAATTGTCCCGACGACCTCCTAGAGGTATAGGAACAGAACTTAATCATCCTCATAGAACAGTCATTTCATAGAGTCTACTACTGTTTCTCAAAGCATAGTACAAAAGATAAAACTCTAGACACGGACAATCTAACTTCCTTGAGTCTCAAAGACATTCTCAAGCACCCTTCGTTAAATAGGAAGGAAACCCGCAGACTCGGACAGTCTCGACACCCTTTGGATTTCCCGTTTCCTCAAAGAGAAGGAAATATCCCTGATCCTCAAATTAAATCCCTGTGTACAGTGTTACTCATATAAGAACTGATTTTCTCTTTTAAAAATCAGTATATTGGATCTGTCACTCAGCTGAAACAGTTACAATAGCCTCCATCTCGGGCTTCGTACGAGATACCATAATCCTCCCCAGTGGAGTCAAACAACCCTTTTCGCCTCTCTCTCGGGCTTCGTACGAGACACATAAGAGACTCCCTCGTTGAGTCAATCCCCCTTTCGCCTCCATCTCGGGCTTTGTACGAGATACAAAAAAGGTTCTCATTGAGCCAAACAAGCAATCGCCTCCATCTCGGGCTTCATACGAGATACAAAAAAAACTCTCCCTTGTTGAGTCAAATAGCCTCCATCTCGGGCTATATACGAGATACCAAAAGACTCCATCGTCGGGTCAAAATCTTTTAGCCTTTCTCTCGGGCTTTGTACGGGACACAAAATAGCCTCCTTTTAGGCTTTGTATAATGATTTTCCTAGCAGAAATTAGCCTCCTCTTAGGCTTTGTATAAGAAAACCACTGGTTAATCCAATTAACCTTTTAGCATCAAAGCTGTGCCTCGTTCACAGTACACAAACATCAACAACTCCTTTCCCTTCATCTAATCGCTGTAAGCGGCAAGCCTCTGGATCATCTGCATCCACGCCACTCTCTCTCTTTTAGCATGAGAAATTCCTAAGGAAAGATGGCATTGCTCTACACTGAGTTAAAGTCTTCTCCTTCAGGATAAAACCCTTTCTTCGGAAATTATGGCATTGCTCGGATCCGCGTATCCCAGTTAAAGTAATTCTCCTTCTCCCCTCTTTAGAGATGACAAATTCTCTCTAGAGTAGAGGTATTTCAGCTTCACGTCTTGGGCTTTGAACAAGACACAAATAGACCTTCAGCTTCACATCTTGGGCTTTGAACAAGATACAAATCACCTTTTGCTTCACGTCTTGGGCTTTGAACAAGACACCAAAAACCAATTTCCTCCCATAGAATAGGAGGAACTACGAACGCTCTAATTTCCCTGTTTCGGTAAACGGGAATACGTAGGCATAAGATCGAAAGAAAAGATCTTAGCGAGCGCAATCAACAAAAAACCCAAATCCCATATCTCAGTCAATCAAAAGCAGTAATTCAAAAGCATCAGTCCTAACATCCTAATCCTTGTTTCCCGTCAGAAACCCTTTGCCTAGATTAAAAGAAAGAAAACAGTATTGGCGAAAATACAAATAACCAGTACAAAGGCCCCCCACATTGATAGCATCCGTAACCTAACAGGCCGCTGTTTAAACTCAGTATGCAAGTAGGGTTAATTGGAGACATCTATTTCCCTTCCTTATTCAGCTCACAATAGGATAAAAAATGAATCGACCTGTAGTTTAAAGCTCAAACCGCAGAGAGCGACCATCGCTTAAGAACCGCGTCCAAAATCGCTCGCTACAGAAAAAGTGGCGGCCACCGTGGGGCCAATCTCTGTTTTCCTTTTTCCTTTTCACCTCTTTGGTTGATACCACAGATTGGGGCTTCCGCCGGGGAACCCATTTCTGTCAGGAACTTAGGAATCATAGCTTTATAAGTCTAGGATGATTAGGACAAATATATATACTGCTTTTCCTAATTGCTATACGTGTTTATTTTTCTGCTACTGGGAATGCGTGTGATGCCGCATGTGGTGAGAATGAGTATACACCTAGAAAAGACAACCCTTTCGTAGTGCGGAAACTATCGGAAATAGTTGTTACGCGATACTACCCTCATTTGAGGCTGGTGATCTATTCTCGGTGAATGGCACTTACTCTAAGATTGCACACAACTTGCTGGCGATCCGCTTGTTGTTTGCCTTCCTGGGAGGAGCTGATGATAATGAGTACAGGTACAAAAATCACCCTAGTATAAACCTTTGGGGATGGGTAGAGCCTTGACTTCATGACAACGACCCTCTGACCCCATGTTTTTTCTATGTTTTTGTGTGCTGCATTCATGCATTCATTTAATAAAACATTAAAACATTAAAAAAAAAATTTCTCTTCTAGTCTCTCTGTTTTTCAAATTAAACTAAGACTGTGATTGCAAATATCAGAGAAGAGGATTACGCTAATGGATTTTGGTAGAAGGAGAACTCACCAGTATACCTTCAAGGTTCCAAAATTAGGGGATTTGAGAAAGTTAGCGAGGATGATCGTTAACCCAGAGGCTTTCAGAGCCAAGCACGGTGGTTTGCTACCACTGTTAAGAGTCCATGTGATTAAGGGGATCATGGATACGCTCATTCAGTTCTACGATCCGGTTTATCAATGTTTCACATTCCCGGATTACCAGCTTGCACCAACGCTGAAGGAGTATTCTCATCTGACTGATTTACATATCACTGATCGAGCTCCATTTTCTGGACTGGAAGAAATTCCAAAGAATCAGACTATTGCAATAGCAATTCATTTGGACGAGTCTGAGGTCAGGACTCACATGACCACTAAGGGTGGCATCCAAGGTTTGCCAGCCCAGTTCCTGACAAAGAAAGCTCTGTACGTCGCTAGTATAGGGAACACGACTGCTTTTGAAAGCATCTTTGTCTTGCTCACCTACGGGTTATTTTTGTTTCCCAACATCAATAACTTCGTCGATATCAACGCTATTAAGGTTTTTCTCATTGGAAACCCTGTGCCGACTTTGCTCACAGATGTGTATCATTCTGTACACTTAGGAAATTTGTACAGTGGAGGGGAGATCACATGCTGTGTACCTCTGCTTTATAAGTGGTTTATCTCACACTTGCCCAAGTCTGCTGCTTTTTGGGATTGCAAGAGTGTCTTACGTTGGTCGCAGAAGATCATGTCTCTCACCAATTCCGATATAGATTGGTGTAATAGGATTTATGAGGGAATCAGAATCATTGACCGTTATGGAAACTTCCCCAGCGTACCCCTCATAGGAACTAAAGGAGGAATCAACTATCATCCGATATTGGTTCTTCGTCAATTTGGATACCCGATGAGACACATCCCACTGGGTGTTCATCTGGAATGTCTTTTCTTCAAAGAAGGAGAAAGTGACAGAGCACTAAAAATGGAAATAGTGCATGCTTGGAAACAGGTTCATAAGAAAGGAAGAGAGTCTCTGGGAAAACCGGACTGTGTCTCGGTGGAGCCTTATCTCCATTGGGTACAAGCTAGAGCTCTCAAGCTAAAGATGCCTTATCCTCGTTACGGAATTCTTCCACCGAGGGGAACTGTCATGTACTTTATGACGGAAACTGAAAAGCTTCAGGTTACTCTCAACAAAGTTCAAAAGTAAAGAAGATCTTGGAAGAACAAGTACCGCACCCTCGACGTAGAGTGTATCCAAATACAGCAACTACTAAAAGAGAAAGATGCTCTGATTGAAATTTTGGAGCAGCATGCTGTAGAGAATCAAGATGACCAAAGGAATTTGCTCGCTCCTTTCACCTGGCAAAGGAATGACAACCCGACAACGGCCCAAGCGCCCCAGTCAAAGAAGAGGACTCGGGACCCATTAGTTTAGGTTTATGTTTTTGCACTTTGTAATCTACTGTATTTCCGTTTCTGTAATCCTTTGGAATTCAATAAAAAGGGGTTTCCCCAGTGTTTGATATTTGCAATCTAATTGTCGAAGTTGATTTTGATTAAACCAAAAAACAATTAATATAATCATTGCATTCATCATTCTCACATCGCGTATTCTTCTTACCTACGAATCTCACGTTTGTGTCTCGATTCTAGAGTCAAACTGTCTCATTCGTATAATACTCGGGCCAATCGTCAGAAAAAGATGGATGATCTTGAGGAAGAAAACAGAGAGTTGAAAGAAGAGATCGACGCTCTGAGAGAGGATATGAGAAAGCTTCGTAACGACATGCAAGCCATGGCAGAAGCTCAGCTACAAAGAACTGTGATCTCAGAGATCACCTCAACGCCCATCATAGAAAAGTATGATCCTAGGTATCAGATGCCGAAAGATCGTCCTTGGGGCATGCCTGTTAACTATATCCCGGAAGGATATGTTCCGCCGATCACTGAAGATCAGGGAATCGCAACAGAAGCCGCTGGGTCTGAAGGTTACAAACTTCGGGAAAGCGAAGATGCCAGGGGCATGCTGAAGACTCCTGAAGGTTACAAACTTCGGGAGGCGCCAAGACTTACTGCCGTAGTCACGGTACCACCCCCTGTGGTGCACACTGTCCCAGAAGGAAAGGTTCCACAGACACCTTCTGGTAAGAAGGAAACTATGTTTGACAGAATGGATGAGTTCCACGAGCAGTTCTTGGAAATGCAGAAAGAGCTGCAAGCCATTCGCGGTCAGGATCTATTTGGAAAGGACGCCGCAGACCTCTGCTTGGTCCCAAATGTGAAAGTCCCGCACAAGTTCCAAGTGCCCGACTTTGAAAAATACAAGGGTAACTCTTGCCCTCAAAGCCATCTGGTGATGTACGCTCGGCGGATGTCAGCTCAGACGGAGAATCAGGACCTGCTGATTCATTACTTCCAGGATAGTTTAACCGGTGCCGCATTAAAATGGTACATGGGTTTAAACCATGCCTCGATCAGTACATTCAGAGATCTTGGTACTGCCTTCGTCCAACAATACAAGTACAATTTGGACATGGCACCCGACAGAGATCAACTCAGATCAATGTCACAAAAGGACAAGGAAACCTTTAAGGAGTATGCTCAAAGGTGGCGTGAAATTGCCGCTCAGATTTGTCCACCTCTTGAGGAAAAAGAGATGACAAAGATCTTCTTAAAGACCTTAAGCTCATTTTACTATGACCGAATGGTTGCCAGTGCGCCCAGTGATTTCACCGAGATGGTCGGCATGGGCGTACGTCTTGAGGAAGCCGTCCGAGAAGGACGTTTGGTAAAAGACACTGGATCAACGAGTGGTACTAAAAAATACGGTAGTGCTCTCCCTAAGAAAAAGGAGCAAGATATTGGGAATATCTCTCTCGGAAAGCAAAGGCGACGTTATCAGCCAGTAGCAGCTGTTACTCCTGCTATCGGCCCCGCGCCTGTTCCTACGTATCAATCTCAGGTTGCGCAGAGCCAACCTGACCACCAAAGGACACAACAACCTCTTCAGCAGGCTCGTCCTCCATATAACAACAACCGTACAACACGGCCACCAGGATTTGATCCTATACCCGTAACGTATGCAGAGCTGTTTCCGTTACTGCTGGCTAAGGGGCACATTCAGACTAAGTCCCCTCTTACAGTTCCAGAAAATCCACCTTTTTGGTTTAAAGCGGATCAAACATGCCCTTATCATCAAGGAGGTTCAGGGCATAACATAGAGACTTGTCTTAATTTCAAGTCCGACGTGCAAAAGCTTGTTAGGAGCAGGCTCTTATCTTTCAAAGATACGAATCCTAATGTTCTTACGAACCCGCTGCCTCAACACGAGAAAGCTGCAGTCAATCTGATTGAGAAAGAGACTAACAATGTTTATCAAACTTATGATGTACTCTTGTTGAAAACCAATCTGGTTAAGATGCATTGTAGACAGAGTGGATATGGCCATGTGCCACCTCATAATTATCACCAGTGTGATATCTGCTCTAAAGACAATCAGGGATGTTCTGTAGTGCAAGCAGCTCTACAGGAACAAATGGATCTTGGATGGATCCAAGAGCACCGAGTTCGTGGAGTTAACATGGTTTACACGAATTCCAACGTCATTCAGAACCACGATATCCATGCGATGAATGTCAACTTGGTGGCAATGCACTCAAGGCAAAGCCAGTATCATAATCTGCCGCGGCACGATTACAGTTCCTGTCTGATTTGCTCGGTAAACAAACAGGGATGCTCTTTCATATAAGAGGCCCTCCAGCGTCAGATGGATCTTGGATGGATCCAAGACTACCATGATAGGAACTCCTATCAAATCAATATGGTTCAAATATTCGATATCCGCGTGATGAATACCAACCTGGTAGAGTTACATGTTGAGCAGGTCCGACTCGGATTCTTAATATCACATGACTATCAAAGCTGTAAAGCGGGTTGCGGAAACGATCGAGGTTGTACCCTTGTCCAGGAGGCACTTCAGCACTTGTTAAATCACTGGTGGATGCCAATCTATATGGACGAAGATACTGAGCAGATTAGTATCAATCACAGGAATCCTACTCGTCGTCAAAGTCAGGATGTCCGGTCAATGGAAGATAACCTAGTGAGGTTACATTGTATTCAAAGTGGGCGTGGCCAGGTGCCTCCACACAACTATGACAATTGTAGCGTCTGTTCGGAAAGTAACCAAGGGTGTTACCTTGTGAGAACAGCTCTTCAGGGTCAGGTCGATCATGGAGAAATTCGTCCATATCCAGGTTCTGGACCCATCATTTGGTCGCCGAACTACCTTGCCGAGCAAGTTGAGGATGCTGTCACCATCTCTGGTCATCACAGGACCAGGGATGTTTTTGCCATCATCCCTCTACTTGACGAATCTAAAGTTCCCAACCAGGAACGGATCGAGGTTACTTATGATGGTCAGAAAAATCAGAAGGTTCCCATAGTCATCTATCTACCGGGGCCACTACCGTATGAATCAGCTAAGGCAATCCCTTACAAATACGGTGCAACAATAATCGAGAATGGAAAGGAAATTCCATTACCCTCCGTCGTGAATATTGCAGACATCAGTCGTGTAACACGGAGTGGTAGAATCTTCAACCGAGGGGTTGGAGAATCCAACAAAGAAAAGGAACTTCAGGCAGGAATTCCTGATCCACCAGTCGGTCAATCTAGTAATCCCGACTTTTCAAAAGACAAGGATGAGATGCTAAAGCTCATCCAAAGGAGTGAATACAGCATTGTTGATCAACTGTTACAGACTCCTTCAAAGATCTCGGTATTATCACTATTACTCAGTTTAGAAGCCCACAGGGAGGCTCTACAGAAAGTCTTGGAGCAAGCCTTCATAGAACAGGATGTAACAATCAGATAGTTCGATAGTATTGTCTCTAACATCACTTCCTGCAACAATTTGGGATTTAGTGATGAGGAATTACCTAAAGAGGGTCGCCGTCATAACATGGCGCTCAATATTACAGTTAACTGCCAGGGCGATGCTTTAGCCAACGTACTGGTAGACACAGGGTCAGCCCTGAATGTTATGCCAAAGTCCATTTTGACGCACTTATCATTCAAGGGCCCTCCGATGAGAGTTAGCGAGGTCGTCGTCAAAGCATTCGACGGATCCAGAAAAATAGTTATCGGCGAAGTTGATCTTCCCATAACTATTAGTCCTCACACTTTCCAAATCACTTTCCAGGTCATGGACATCCGGGCAACGTACAATTGTTTATTAGGAAGACCTTGGATACATCAGGCTGGAGCGGTTACTTCAACCCTCCACCAAAAGCTAAAGTTCGTAAAGAACGATCAACTTATCACGGTTTGTGGGGAACAAGCCTTGCTTGTGAGTAACCTATCATCATCTACTTGTGTGGAACCCGAGGAGGTTATTGGAACTCAGTTCCAAGCACTGTCGGTAAGCAAGGACAATCAGTTCAAAGAAGGAACTTCAATTTCTTCATACAACGATGCTATCAAAGCGGTCGAGAGTACCGATACGACAGGATGGGGACGGGTCGTCGTTCCTATTGACAATAAAACAAAGAAGGGTCTTGGTTTTTCTGCAACCTGTACCCAGACAGCTGCTAACGATGAAAGTCTTCATCCCCTTCAAAACTTCTTCCACAGTGGAGGATTTCTTCACCCAGTGTCTCAGACAGTTCATGCTATCAATGAGGAAGATCCCTCTGACACAGATGAAGAATGGAAGTCCTACCTTAACAAGGACGGTTATATGTCTCAGGAAGAGGTGCCTATGCCTTTTTGCTTTCCTACAGAAAGTCAGAGATTTATACCAAGATCAGATGTCGAAATGATCTATGGAGATTGTGATCCGGAAGGATGCCGTGCTCCGCCAAATTCATTATAGGAAGACACTCCGATGAAAGACAATTTTGACTATAATTACTATGGCCCGATGGATGGCCTGCCAATGCGGCAGCCTTACCCAGGAAACTTGGGGCAAGAAAGTAAACCGAGTAATGAAGCCCAGCTGAGCGTCATTGAACAGAATACCTGTGTCCCCACCATGTCATGGGATCAACACTCAGGTCATTCAGAAACTACTCAACATGAAGATGAATTCGCAACGTTTGCAGGACTAGAATTCATCAACTATGCTTTTCCCGAGGTCAACGTCATCGAGAGGGATGACTTCTCCAGTTCCAAAGAAGTTTGGGACACTCTGGGACAACCAAGTGGAAGATACGACTATATGGTCAAGTACACTGCTCCCGAAAGCTCTCGTATCAGGCTCGAAGATATCCAACCAACTGGATGGGGAGATACAGCTGAGAGCACCAATACTCTGCAAAATGCAACAGAGGAATCCTCCTACGACAATTCTGCCTGGGAGACAGATTCCAATGATCCTGCTCCACCAGAAATCAGCGTCATTTCTGAAGACAAATCAAGGAAGGTGCCAGACTTTATGATTCACCGAGGAGTTCGCCGCCAATGGGTTGCTGTCGAGGTTCCGAAGGTCGTTCATCAGTCAAAGTAATTGCCATCTTTAACCTTTCACCCTGCCCAGGTGAAACGGATATTTTGATAGGGCTCGCTTTCTGTAAATTTCCCTCTTCGCTTTGCCCAAAGCGACAGAGTTTTGTTTTATAGGGTTGTAGTTTCAAGATTCGACTTGTTCATTAATAAAATAACGTCGTTCTGTAATTTCCGCATTAATTGCTGTTTTCTCTTTTTGCTTTTTCAGAAAATGGTAATCCTAAAAAACATTCAATAATAAAAACAAGCAGTAAAATCAAAACACTGCACACACTTGCATTTTCTCTATCTCTTCTAAACACGAATCATCACGTCATGAAAATTGCTTGTTTTATACCCCGTTGAAACATACGATCTGATGCCTTCTTCCAACTTTGAGTTCCCGGTATTCGAGGCTGAAGAAGAAAATGACAACGAAATTCCAGAAGAGATCTTCCGACTACTCAGACAAGAGGAAAGGTCCATTGAACCTCACAAAGAGCCGTTGGAAACGGTAAACTTGGGTTCGGAGCAAGAGAGAAAAGAAATCAGGATCGGAGCACTGCTCAGTCCAACTGCCAGAGAGGGTTTGATAAAGCTTCTCAAAGAACTCCCCGATGTGTTCGCTTGGTCCTATCAGGATATGCCAGGGTTGGATACCAGCATCGTGGAACATCATTTACCGTTAAGATCGGAATGTCCGCCAGTAAAGCAGAGGTTGAGACGCACTCACCCGGACATGGCCATCAAAATCAAGGAGGAGGTACAGAAACAGATCGACGCGGGTTTCCTCGCTACATCTGAATATCCTCAATGGTTAGCCAACATCGTACCCATTCCCAAAAAGGACGGAAGGGTCAGAATGTATGTTGATTACAGAGATTTGAACAAGGCAAGTCTAAAGGACGACTTTCCTTTACCACACATTGACATGCTAGTTGACAACACAGTAAAGTTCAAAGTTTTCTCCTTCATGGATGGATTCTCGGGCTATAACCAGATCAAAATGGCGCCGAAAGACATGGAGAAAACTTCGTTCATTACCCCATGGGGTACCTTTTGTTACAAGGTAATGCCGTTCGGTTTGAAGAATGCCGGGGCAACCTATCAAAGGGCCATGACTACCCTGTTTCATGACATGATACACAAGGAAATCGAGGTGTATGTCGATGATTTGATTGCAAAATCAAGAACAGAGGAGGAGCACGTTGAACATCTGTCAAAATTGTTCGAACGTCTAAGAAAATTCAAGCTCCGCTTGAATCCTAACAAGTGCACCTTCGGTGTCCGTTCGGGGAAACTACTAGGGTTTATCGTCAGCCAGAAAAGAATTGAGGTTGATCCTGACAAGGTCAAGGCCATTCAAGAAATGCCTTCTCCGAAAACTGAAAAACAAGTCAGAGGATTCCTGGGACGTTTGAACTACATCTCCAGATTCATATTCCTTATGACTGCCACGTGTGCGCCGATTTTCAAATTACTCAAAAAGAACCAGGATTACGTTTGGTCAGAAGATTACCAAACCGCCTTCGACAGTATCAAGGAATATCTGTTGAATCCTCCGATTCTATCACCTCCAGTGGAAGGAAGACCACTGATCATTTACCTCACAGTCCTAGAGGACTCAATGGGATGTGTACTTGGCCAACATGACGAAACTAAAAGGAAAGAGTCTGCCATCTACTATTTGAGCAAGAAATTCACCGACTGCGAAACTCGGTACACAATGCTTGAGAAAACTTGTTGCGCTTTGGCTTGGGCAGCCAAACGTCTTCACCAGTACATGATTCGTCATACTACTTGGTTGGTCTCCGAAATGGATCCAATCAAGTATGTTTTCGAAAAACCTGCTCTCACGGGAAGGATTGCCCGTTGGCAGATGTTACTATCAGAGTACCACGCTCAAAAAGCCGTTAAGGGAAGTATTTTAGCCGATCATTTGGCTCATCAACCGATTGACGATCAAGAATCAATCGGGTTTGACTTCCCAGACGAAGATGTCATGTATCTAAAGATGAAAGACTGCGATGAACCGCTACCCAGTGAAGGGCCAGAACCAGGTTCCCAGTGGGGACTTATCTTTGATGGAGCAGTTAATCATTATGGAAACGGAATTGGGGCAATCATTGTTACCCCTCAGGGTTCCCACATTCCTTTCACTGCCAGACTTACGTTCAAATGTACGAACAACGAGGCCGAATACGAAGCATGTATCATGGGTCTCGAAGAAGCGATTGATTTAAGGATCAAAAACTTGGACGTATACGGCGACTCAGCCTTGGTTATTAACCAGATAAAAGGAGATTGGAACACATACCAATCATGATTGATTCCTTACAAAGACTATGCAAGAAGGTTGTTACCCTTCTTCAACAGAGTCGACTTTCATCACATCCCTCGTGATGAGAATCACATGGCTGATGCATTAGCCACTATCTCTTCCATGATTAGTGTAGGTCGATGGAATGAAATACCTAAGATCGACATCATGCGCCTTGAACGGCCCGCTTACATCTTCGCGATTGAAGCAGTCATAGACGACAGACCTTGGTATCACGATATTAAATGCTTCCTTCAGAAACAAGAGTACCCATCTGGGGCACTCAGAAAAGATAGGAAGACCCTCAGAAGATTGGCTGGAAACTTCTTCCTGAGCGGTGACACTCTTTATAAGAGAAATTTTGACATGGTCTTGCTCCGATGCGTCGACAGACCAGAAGCAGGCATGCTCATGAAAGAAATTCATGAAGGATCTTTTGGCACTCATGCCAACGGACACACAATGGCGAGAAAAATTCTCAGGGCCGGGTATTATTAGTTGACAATGGAATTCGACTGCTACAAGTACATGAGGAGGTGTCACAAGTGTCAGATATACTCCGAAAAAATTCATGTACCGCCATTACATCTCAAAGTTTTTTCTTCCCCATGGCCATTTTCCATATGGGGAATCAACATGATTGGCATGATTGAGCCCAAGCCTTCAAACGGACATCGGTTCATCCTTGTAGCCATTGACTATTTCACCAAGTGGGTCAAAGCAGTGTCATTCGCCAATGTAACCCGACAAGTGGTGGTCCGATTTATCAAAAACAATATCATCTGCCGTTATGGTGTTCCAAGCGAGATCATTACTGATAATGGGTCCAACTTGAACAATAAGATGATGAAGGAGTTGTGTGCAGAGTTCAAGATCGAACACCATAACTCATCTCCCTACCGACCCAAGATGAACGGAGTGGTAGAAGCGGCTAACAAGAACATCAAGAGGATTGTTCAGAAGATGGTTGTGACCTACAAAGACTGGCACGAAATGCTACCCTTTGCTCTTCATGGTTATCGCACATCTGTCCGTACTTCAACAGGGGCTACCCCTTTCTCTCTAGTATATGGCATGGAAGCAGTGCTCCCCATAGAAGTAGAGATCCCATCGATCTGGGTATTGATGGAAGCCAAGCTCACCGAAGCTGAATGGTGTCAAAATCGACACGACGAACTAAACCTGATCGAAGAGAAGCGAATAACGGCACTATGCCACGGTCAGTTGTATCAACAGAGAATGAATAGGGCGTTCGACAAAAAGGTCCAACCTCGTGTCTTCAGAAAAGGAGACCTTGTGCTCAAGAAGATACAATCATTTCTCACTGATTCTCGGGGCAAATGGACCCCGAATTATGATGGCCCTTATGTGGTCACGAAAGCTTTCTCAGGCGGCGCCTTGAGACTTGCAACCATGGACGGAGAGGAATTTGCCTACCCCACGAATGTTGATGTAGTCAAGAAATACTTCGCCTAAAACTAAAAAAAAAAAAACGTCTCGGTGGATTGAAAACCCGAAAGGGCGGTCCAGGCAAAAGTTAGAGACATGAAAAAAAATCATCCCGATGGATTGGAAATATCATAGTACAATCCAGGCAAAAATTAGGGATAATGGCAAGTAACTATGTTCAACAGAGGCAAGTCCCTTGGCAGCAGTTACATTACCCATCGGAGGAAATCTCCAGTCAAAGGTCATCTTCGACGGAAGCTCAGGATGTCCCGAACTCAAAGTTGGTAGAAGGATAGTGGTCGTTATGTTTCAACGTAGCCCTTTTCCCTGTAAATTACCATTTTCTAACTTTGTATATACTCTTTGGAATCACTCGTTTGGCTGATCTCCATCTTATCAATAAAATTTGAGCCCTTGTGCTTTTGTTTGTAATTCTTTACTTGTTTTAGCTTTACAGAACGACGTTGTTTAAACTTAATCAGCGATTCTTGAAATAAAACAAAAATGAATTTACTTGTTAAACTTTTTCTGCTTTTAAATTAAAGATGGCATTTCTTTTGACTGTTGAACATCAGAAGAACATCGATCGTTTCTCCCGAAGTAAGCGAACTTCAAAGTGCAGAATCAAAGTACTCCTTCTAGACCAGTACGCCTGAATGAAGGATCAGCAATGTCAGAGACCATGTTTCGTCTGACATCCTCGGCCGAGTTCTCATCTCCTAAGCCCGATCAACATAGCTCCCAACGGGACTATCTCTCCTAAGCAAGGTGGAATTTCTATTCTGAACCAGCGGTACTTCTTTGCCCCGCGATGGCCGAGTATCCAATTGTGTTCATCCATTAGTCTGTATGTCGTGTCTGTTTTGTCAGCATATATATACATACATCATGCATTTTTATTTGCATTCACATTTCATATTGCATCACTATCACTCTAGTCGGTCTTGTCCCCTAGTGGTAGAAGTCCTCTCAATCGAGTTGTCAGTTCTTGCCTCGTCAGGAAATACTGTGTCTGAACAACCTCGCTTCCAGTTAATTCTGGAAAGAAGTTGGTCCTTGGCCACTTTGATAATTTGAACCTCTGAAAGATCAGAGAACCTTCGACAGATGTCACTCTTCGCCAATGAAGACGATATCCTTGCTTTCCCGGATTAAGGAAAATCCCCAGAGAAAGCCTCGTGATCAGAGATTCGGCAGCACGCCAGTTTTGCTCCGAAAAACCGCTGATGAAAAGGTCATTGGCACCTCAAAATTGGACCCCATCATATGGCGTTTCTCCGGGAAGATCCCGAGAAAAGTATGATGAAAGATCCCAAATGAAAACAGTCTCTCAAGAGACTCGCTTTCCCCAGTAGAAACAAATGGCGTCTCCAATGGAGAAGTTTGTCCAACTCTACAACTCAGACGTTGGGTTCCCCAGCAAGTCTGACAGCAAACCTTTTTCCGTCAAATGGCATCTCCCCAGGAAAATTCGGCGAGAAGTTTGAAGGAAAACCGCTACGCATAGCGTCCCTTGTCAATAAAGTTTATTGACAAAAGAAACTAAGACCAGTTCCTTGGTAGGAAACCAAGAACGAGGGGAAGTTTAAATCAGAAACTAAGACCAGTTCCTTGGTAGGAAACCAAGAACGAGGGGAAGTTTATTTCAAAAGAAACTGAGACCAGTTCCTTGGTAGGAAACCAAGAACGAGGGGAAGTTTAAATCAGAAACTAAGACCAGTTCCTTGGTAGGAAACCAAGAACGAGGGGAAGTTTATTTCAAAAGAAAACTGAGACCAGTTCCTTGGTAGGAAACCAGGATCGAGGGGAAGTTTACCTTTTCTAAGCATCATTGCTTAGCTAAAAAAGATGAATGCGTAAGCTACCACTCATAACCACCATCAAAATTTCGGGTATTCGATATTTAATCCTCTTGTACCCCGAATGCCCGAATCCCTTCGTCATTCACATCTTCGGGTCCAAGAAGATTAAACAGGGGCATCTGTAATACCCCAAATTTTGACCACTTAGATTTCCCATCATTGTGAAAATCATCATCACAATATGTATTAACCATCATGCTTCATCAGTCTCCCCAAAGATGGGTGAGCATCCACTACAATCAAAATTAGGGTTTCAAGCCCTCTCTGAGTGCTTAGACAAAGGATCAATCAAGAAATGACATGATATTCAACTTGTCTAATCTCTCAAACATCCATAATGGATCAAAAAGGACTCCCACTTCAAGGATTAAGCACAAAGCTGCTCCCTTCTAGGTGGATCAAGTCTCAAGATCGACAGTGTCACCAAATTAGGGTTTTGGTCGACCAGGGCCTCCAGATGGAAATTTTCATCTGGGCACAAGGCAATGATCCAAAACATAACCTAATATACTTCATGGAACCTTATGAACCCATGCATCAAGTCAATTTTGCCTCAGGGGATGCATTCATAAAAAATCAGGAATTAGGGTTTCTTGACCTAATTCACCCCTAAGTTGACTTTTGGGACAAACCATGAGCCAAGACCTCAAGAGATGATTTGAGGGTCTCTAATATACCATATTGATCCATTTGGAACAATGGATTAATCCAAGAAGCTTGGGCAACAAGTCTCAATTTCATCTGCACCACAATTAGGGTTTTAAGGGAAAAGTCAACTGTAACTTTGACTTTTGACCAGGACATGCTCCCAAACCCTAATACATGATTGAATATACCCTATGACACCCATGGAACATGTCCATCAAGTTTGATTTAGGTCAAGGACATGATTTCATGAAGAATTGCACAGTTTGGAATTCATCTGATAAAAAGTCAACTGTGCACAAAAGTCAACTTTGACTTTTTGAGATTTTTTCACCAAAATGGAGTTTTAACCCTAAAATGATGTTAATGTATGATTTGAATCATCATTCATCAAGAAAAATCAAGAAAAGTGAGATAACTTGTAAAAGGGGTAACCATAAAACTTAGAAATTTTTCTAAGTTAAAAATAAAGTGGCAAAGGTACCAACTTTAGAGGACCATAACTCCTAAACCAAAAGGCCATTTTTTCTCATCCAAAGATGGATTTGTAGCCCTCATTATCACCTACAAAAACTTCAACTACAAGTCATTCCAATTCATTAAGGATTTTGAGTTATGGAGTGATCAAAGTGGCTAAAAAGTGAAAATGTCACTTTTTCCAACACTTAGTGAAATTTTCACTAAGTCAGATTCTGCCTCACTTTTTGCCAAATGTAGGGGGATTTTTCACTTGGAATCAAAAGAGATCAAAACCAAATTTGTTCAAACAGTTGTTGTATCATGTAAGAGCTTTCCAAAATGGCCAAGAACATTGCCAAATTCAACCTACACCATGAGATACAACATTGCCAAGTTGCCTTGCTGAAATCTGTCAAGGCAAGGCAGAATTTGCAACTTTGGTTGATTTGCCAAAATCAGCCAAATTCAATTGCTCCAATCCACTTGGACACCTCAGAGGATTGAATCTAAAGGGGACAATCACTGAGCCAAGCCTCCAAGGTCCAAGGAACAAGAAATAACATGTTGAACCTAGAATGGCCAAAATAGGGACAAGACTTCAAATTTGGAATGAGGCATTCAATGGAACCATCAAGGTGGCATGGACTGAGCCATTCTCATCTGAAATCAGTCAAGACTTATCCAAGACCAAGGGGACCAAAGCTCTGTGCCCTAACCTCTAGTCAATGGCTAGAGGAGACTTGGATTTTCATTTGCCAACATTGGCCAAACCTACTTACCAGCTGCCATTCACTATTCCTTGCAAAACAAACTTGCTCTACTATAAATAGAGCTCAATTGTGGTCAGTTTAAGTACACCAAAGCCATCTAACAGATGCTTTCTTCAAAATCTCTTCTTTCACTCCAATTTTGCCTTCTAAGGCAAGTCACTATCGGGTTTTGAGTTTGAGAGTAATTCCAATCAAACAAATCACTCACACACCTCACATACATCACATATGAGCTGATCAAACACTCACATTACTTCTGAAACATCAATTTCATGAAATCACCAGCTGGTTGCTCAAATTTTCAAACAAGGTGCAGCTGAGGTACCACAAAATGATCCAGCCAATTTCAATCAAGTCCAACCATCCAAACACAATCCATAGGGTGTAGGGAAGCTGTTTAGATCATCACCACTCATCTGTAACACCTCCAAATCAAAAATCACTTTGAACTTGCTGTCACGACTTGGAGGTAAGCACATACTTGGTCATCTCTCAATCTATGCATATTTCCTCGCACAATAATTTGGCCATATGTTCATAATCATGCATGGAATGTTTTCCCTCAATTAATTGCATAGTTTGAATCGTGTATCAAAAATCCTAGCCTTCATGCAGAAATTAGGGTTCTTGAGGTCTCTTCGTGATTTCTTGTTGTATGTTTAATTTAAATGAAATTAAAGTACATAGACATGATCGTGAGGTTGAGACGAGCATAATGATATGTGGATTGCATGATATGATTACGTATTCATGGAGATTGGATAGAAAACGCAAATCTGAGAAACCAAGAACACGCGCGTGTTCTTCAGCTGTTCTTGGCGCCATTTTTCATAAATTCAAATATTTGAATTTTGTGATTTTGTTTAATTGATTCAAAAATTAATTTCTCTCTGAGTTTTAATGATTTTGAGTTGATTCTTTTTTTAATAATTCACAAAAATATTAAAATATTTTATTTTCACAAAAAAATCCCAAAAATATTATTTATTTCATATAATTGATATTTTTGTAAAGAATTAATATTTTGATTGTTTTTGGCATTTTAAATATTTTTTCTACATTGATCTTGCAACTTTTAATGCTTTCTAATTATTTTGTAGGTCAATACTTAATTTTTGAAGCATTAATCCAAGATCACAATTTGTTTTCCATGTGTTAAACAATTTTTGATCATTTTAATTGAATTTTTATTTAATTAAATACATTTTGAAAACAAATTAGGGTTTTGGATTAATTCAACCCTCATAAATCATTTTCAAACCTTTTTGGGCCTCTAATAGAGTGTAAGACCCAATCCTTTTTTGACCAAAAACTTTTTGGGCCTCACTTATTGTATAAGTCCCGATACCGTCAAAAAACAAACGGCGCGATCGTCGCCTTTTTCAAAATCATTTGGGCCTACCCTCGAGTAGTAAGACCCATTTCTTTAAAACACTTTGGGCCTCTTGAGAGAGTGTAAGACCCATCCCCCCTTGTACAAAAACTTTCTGGGCCTCATTCATTGTATAAGTCCCTCTGTACAAGTAAACGGCACGATCGTTGCCCGTTTAAAAATAAAAACCATCTGGGCCTCTCCTTGAGCTATAAGACCCATTCAAAACACTTTGGGCCTCTTGAGAGAGTGTAAGACCCATCCCCCCTTGTACAAAAACTTTCTGGGCCTCATTCATTGTATAAGTCCCTCTGTACAAGTAAACGGCGCGATCGTCGCCCGTTTAAAAATAAAATCCATCTGGGCCTCTCCTTGAGCTATAAGACCCATTCAAAACACTTTGGGCCTCTATTAGAGTGTAAGACCCAATCCCCCTTTTAACCAAAACATTTTGGGCCTCACTTATTGTATAAGTCCCTCCGTGTTAAAAGAAAACCTCGGCGCGATCGCCATTTTAAACGAAAAATCATTTGGGCCTACCCTCGTGTTATAAGCCCCACTCTTTTTCTTTAAACCTTTTTGGGCCTCTTGAGAGAGTGTAAGACCCATCCCTTTGTACAGAAAACCTTTTTGGGCCCCAGTCACTTGTATAAGTCCCTCTGTACAAATTCAAACAGTGCGCTCACTGATAAAACCCTGGGCCTCTCCTTGAGCTGTAAGCCCCAAATCTTTCTTTTTCAAAGCACTTTCTCCTTTGATTTTGAATATCTTGTTGTTTTCAATCTTTCTTTGTTGAACAACTAACCAAACAGCATGGAAGCACTCCAACCGAGTAAGTGGTTATCGCTTTCATTTACTGCTTTCATATATATAAACTGTATTGTGGGGCTGCTCACTGTAAGTCTCCTTTCATAAACTCATATCTACTGTGTAATAATAGTATAGATATTTCGAGTTTCCCCGGCAACTACGTCTAGAACTAGGTGACGCCGTTTCACTTATTCGTAGAAATAGACACCTAGATCCCCAATAGGAGTACCAGATACAGTCTTCTCTTCGGCTGTCCTCCTTAGGAATCGTCAAGAAGCTCTACTCCCCAAGATGAATGTATTCTCCGTGAATGGCATCTTTGAGTTTCTTCCCAATTCTCGAACTTTCCTGACTTGATCTATCCCTTGTGGATAGCTTGCCTTGAATGTCTCGGGATTTGGGTACCCACTACGGTCATAATCTTGGACCTTAACTAAGGAACCCTCTTTAAAAGCTAAAAGTCGCTGGATAGTAAACCTCGCACGTTTACCAGTGGTTTTTATCTTTAAAAGAGTTATCTCTCCTAATGGAAAGGAGATGATAGACCCACGGGCTTCTTAAAAGCATCGGCCTCTTCTTGGGCATTATTCATGGACCCTACGGCTTCTTAGAAGTATCCACAACCTCCTCTTAGGCTTCGTATAATGATCTCTTCCTCCGGGAATGATAACCTCCTCTTAGGCTTCGTATAATGATCTCTTCCTCCGGGAATGATAGCCTCCTCTTGGGCTTCGTACAAGGACCCGTCGGCTTCTTATAAGTTTCCAGCCTCCTCTTGGGCTTCGTACAAATTGTCCCGACGACCTCCTAGAGGTATAGGAACAGAACTTAATCATCCTCATAGAATAGTCCTTTCATAGAGTCTACTACTGTTTCTCAAAGCATAGTACAAAAGATAAAACTCTAGACACGGACAGTCTAACTTCCTTGAGTCTCAAAGACATTCTCAAGCACCCTTCGTTAAATAGGAAGGAAACCCGTAGACTCGGACAGTCTCGACACCCTTTGGATTTCCCATTTCCTCAAAGAGAAGGAAATATCCCTGATCCTCAAATTAAATCCCTGTGTACAGTGTTACTCATATAAGAACTGATTTTCTCTTTTAAAAATCAGTATATTGGATCTGTCACTCAGCTGAAACAGTTACAATAGCCTCCATCTCGGGCTTCGTACGAGATACCATAATCCTCCCTAGTGGAGTCAAACAACCCTTTTCGCCTCTCTCTCGGGCTTCGTACGAGACACATAAGAGACTCCCTCGTTGATTCAATCCCCCTTTCGCCTCTATCTCGGGCTTTGTACGAGATACAAAAAAGGTTCTCATTGAGCCAAACAAGCAATCGCCTCCATCTCGGGCTTCATACGAGATACAAAAAAAACTCTCCCTTGTTGAGTCAAATAGCCTCCATCTCGGGCTTTATACGAGATACCAAAAGACTCCATCGTCGGGTCAAAATCTTTTAGCCTTTCTCTCGGGCTTTGTACGGGACACAAAATAGCCTCCTCTTAGGCTTTGTATAATGATTTTCCTAGCAGAAATTAGCCTCCTCTTAGGCTTTGTATAAGAAAACCACTGGTTAATCCAATTAACCTTTTAGCATCAAAGCTGTGCCTCGTTCACAGTACACAAACATCAACAACTCCTTTCCCTTCATCTAATCGCTGTAAGCGGCAAGCCTCTAGATCATCTACATCCACGCCACTGTCCCTCTTTTAGCATGAGAAATTCCTAAGGAAAGATGGCATTGCTCTACACTGAGTTAAAGTCTTCTCCTTCAGGATAAAACCCTTTCTTCGGAAATTATGGCATTGCTCGGATCCGCGTATCCCAGTTAAAGTAATTCTCCTTCTCCCCTCTTTAGAGATGACAAATTCTCTCTAGAGTCGAGGTATTTCAGCTTCACGTCTTGGGCTTTGAACAAGACACAAATAGACCTTCAACTTCACATCTTGGGCTTTGAACAAGATACAAATCACCTTTCGCTTCACGTCTTAGGCTTTGAACAAGACACCAAAAACCAATTTCCTCCCATAGAATAGGAGGAACTACGAATGCTCTAATTTCCCTGTTTCGGTAAACGAGAATACGTAGGCATAAGATCGAAAGAAAAGATCTTAGCGAGCGCAATCAACAAAAAACCCAAATCCCATATCTCAGTCAATCAAAAGTAGTAATTCAAAAGCATCAGTCCTAACATCCTAATCCTTGTTCCCCGTCAGAAACCCTTTGCCTAGATTAAAAGAAAGAAAACAGTATTGGCGAAAATACAAATAACCATAATTCATGACACATTAGATAAAATCAAAACACACCTAAAAACTACTAAAACAAACTCAAATTCACACAGTTTACCTGATTTATTCACAGTTGAATCGCAAAATACATAGCATAAATGGTGACTGATCAGTACATCTCGGTTAGCTTCTGCATGGAATGATTAATCTTCATCGGCAAGAAATGAGCCGACTTAGTTAATATCCACGATCACCCAAATTGAATCATTTTTGTTAACAGTATTTGCCAATCCCACCACAAAATCCATGGAAATACTATCCCATTTCCATTCTGGGATCCTCAACGGTTGCATCATACCTAAAGGCTTCTGATGCTCAACCTTCGACTTCTGACAAGTCAAACACGCATAAACAAACTCCGCGACATCCTTCTTCATACCTGGCCACCAAAACAACTTCTTCAGATCCTGGTACATCTTCGTAGCACTGGGATGAATGCTCAACCTACTTCGATGTCCTTCTTCAAGAATGCTCTTCTTAATATCTGGGGCATCGGGGACACACACCCTGTCTCTGAACATCATTACGCCATTCTCGTCAATTCGGAATTCACCTCCGTTACCTTGGTTAGTCAAAGTCAATTGGTCAACCGACTTTAAATTAGATTGCTGCCCCACTCTGATTTCTTCCAGAATATTACTAGTCAACTTCAACATTTCTAACTTCACACTGTCAGGAGTCGCTTCACATACCAGACTCAAATCTCAGAATTGCTCAAGCAACTCCAATTATTTCACCATAAGCATCGACATATGTAATGACTTTCTGCTTAATGCACCGACCATTACATTTGTTTTGCCTGGATGATAGCTCAAATCAAAATCGAAATCCTTCTACAACTCTAACCACCTCCTCTGCCTCATATTCAATTCCTTCTGATTAAATATGTACTTCAGACTTTTATGATCACTGAACACCTCAAATTTAGAGCCAAACAGATAATGTCTCAAAATCTTCAACACAAACACCACCGCAGCCAACTCCAAGTCATGTGTAGGATAATTCCTCTCTTGAACTCGCAATTGTCTCGAAGCATAGGCAACAACTTGCCCAGTCTGCATCAAAACTCCACCAAGGCCCATCTTCGACGCGTCACAATACACCACAAAAGATTCACTTGGATTAGGCAAAATCAACACTAGAGCAGTCGTCAATCTCTTCTTCAATTCCACGAAAATCTCTTCACAAGTTACATCCCACACAAAAGCTTGACCCTTTTGAGTCAACTGAGTCAAAGGTAATGCCAACTTAGAAAAGCCTTCAATAAACTTGCGGTAATAACCCGCTAATCCCAGAAAACTTCGTATCTCGACTCCGGAGTCTCCCACTGTAACACGAAATCAATCTTAGAAGGATCAAAAGCAATCCCGCCACTCGAAATCACGTGGCCAAGGAAACTCACTTCCTTCAACTAGAACTCACACTTGGATAGCTTTGCATACAACTTCTTCTCTTTCAACACTTGCAACACAGTCCTCAAGTGCTCGACATGTTCTTCTTCAGATCGAGAATATATCAAGATATCATCGATAAACACCACCACAAACTTATCCAAATACTCATGAAAGATCCAATTCATATACTCCATGAACACAACAGGTGCATTGGATACACCAAACGGCATCATAGTGTATTCATAGTGTCCATACCTCGTCCTGAAAGCCGTCTTCGGAATATCATCAGGCTTAACTCGGATATGATGATAACCAGACCTCAGATCAATCTTGCTAAACACACAAGCACCTACTAACTAATCCATCAAATCGTCGATTCTTGAAAGCGGATACTTATTCTTAATAATCACCTTATTCAACTGCCGATAATCGACACACAACCTCATGCTACCATCTTTCTTCTTCACTAGCAACACCGGAGCACCCCACGGAGAAACACTCGGTCGAACAAACCTCTTCTCGAGCAACTCTTCCAACTGTTTCTTTAATTCACTTAACTCAGAAGCTGAAACTCGATAAGGAGCCATCGACACTGGACTCATACCTGGTATTAAGTCCACTGCAAACTCTACTTCACGCTCTGGAGGCAAATCACTGACGTCATCTGGAAACACCTCAGGAAGTTCATTGACAACAGGCAACTCCACACTCGCAGCTTCACGATCAATTTGCAACAATGCAAACATTGCAAACACCAAGGCTTTGTCCTCCACAAGTTCGTCTACTTGCTTAACAGATAAGAACATCAACTCCCCACTATCATCAATCTCAGGAAACTCTACAGTCTTGTTATAACAATTGATATGAACCCGGTTGAACTCCAACCAGTTCATTCCAAAGATCACGTCAATTTGGTACAAGGGTAGGCACACCAAATCCATCACAAAGCTCTTCTCAAAAATCATCACAGGACATCTCAAACACACAAGGGTAGTAGTAACAGAACCATTAGTTGGAGTTTCTATTACCATATTACCATTCATATCAGATAACTTCAAACCCAATCTATTAGCACATTCAAGCGAGATAAAAGATTGAGTAGCACCAGTATCAATAATAGCAACCAATTCGATATTATTAATAAAACATGTACCTCGGATCAGGTTGTCCTTCTCTGGCACTTCTGCACCACTCAAAGCAAACACTCTGCCACTGGTCTGAGCAGTAGTCTCAGTATTCTTCAGATTCTAACATTGAGTACTGATATGACCTTTCTCACCACAATTGAAACAGGTCGGACCCTCATCTTTGCAATCAGTAGCTCGATGACCCTTCTTACTGCATCTATAGCACCTCAGCACATTATTGGTTCACACATCAGCACGGTGACCTTGCTCTCCACACTTATGACACTTTCCAGAAGCGGGAGTTGCTCCCCCACTTGTATTTTTCCCATCTGAAGCCTTCTGCTTCCCTTTGTCAGCTAAAGTTGTATAAGGCTTCCCACTATACCGCCCTTTCTTCTTACTCAACTACTTATAGTGAGCAGATCGAGCTCGACTATCCTCATCATAAATTCTGCTCTTATCCACCAACTCAGCATACCTGCGGATCTGCTGATACCCAATACCCTGCTTAATCTCTGGTATCAGCCCATTCTCGAACTTGAGACACTTGGACGTCTCAGCATCAGCACGATTGTAGTGCGGACAAAACTTCACCAAAGCCTCGAACTTTGCGGCATACTCTGCCACAGTCATATCTCCTTGCTTCAGCTCAAGGAATTCTACTTCCCTCTTGCCACGAGCATCCTCTGGAAAACACTTCCCCAGAAACTCCTGCTTAAACACAGCCCAAGTTATCACAGTGCCAACATTCGTGAGTCTCTGACGGGTGTTATCCCACCAGTCCTCAGCCTCTTCTTCCAGTATATGCATTCCGAACTGAACCTGTTGCTCATCAGAACACCCCATCACTCAGAAGATCTTCTCGATTGCCTTCAGCCACTTGTGTGCACTTTATGGATCATGTGTAAACACAAAAGTCGGTGGATTGTTCCTTTGAAACTTCCCCAAAGCACGAAACTCATCAGGAGCTCCACCATTTGGATTCAGCTGCGCCACCATATTAGCAACCGATTCCAACGCATCAGCAATCGCAAGATCATATCTTTCAGCCATCCTACATACCACCAACAAGGTTAGAAGAACTAAAACATCGACAGTGTACACACACTTGTCGACTGACAGGGGACTGACATCACGTAAAAACCTGGCCGGACGGACCGACCTGCTCTGATACCACTAATGTAACACCCTATTCTACCCCCACAAATGTTGCAGCAGAAACAACTCAAATATCAGAGTAAAGCGTCAAAATCACCTCAAAGGGTGCACACTTCTCATTTAAATCAAAATAATACACTTGCTCTGTAAACAAAGGGTCTTTCCCAAAATAATTCAAAAGCCTTCACCTGGCAGCGGAACTCAAAATTCTCAATTAAAAGGTTTTCAATAAACATCGTAATAATCCAAAAAGGTTTTCAACATATAAAACCATATCATCAAATGACAACAAAAATAAGGAAACAACATAGTTCAACTCAAAGGACCCCAACCCGATGTTACACTATCAGAGCAAGACCCTCTAAATCGACCAAAATCAAATAAACTTCAAGGTCCTCAAAAGCATCCACAGCTAAACCTGATCACCTGCACGTTACACACATGGAGGCAACATTCAAATAGGTAGGGTGAGTAATCACAATTCATAATAATCATTATAAAACAAGATATACATAAAATGGCATTATCTTCATATACAGCATCTTCAAGGTCATCACAAGGAAACATCGAAATCACGAACAACATCATAAAATACAGCAATGCCAATTAAATGCAAATTCACAACAAGACTCATGCATGTGGTACCAATCGTCATAATAGATGGACACTAGGCCATCAACCCTCCAAAGATCCCCGTCAATAGGATCGATCCCGCAATTGGAACCAGAGCACGTCATAATTACCTCTTATTCGCACAATGGGAATGAAGCATCGTCACAGAGTATACATATGAATGTATGATACACAACATCACTAATCGTCATCATCAAATAGACATCATAATGTACATCATCATTCATCAATTCTCATATACGTCATGTCATCACATATTCGTCAAATAATCACCAAAACATCATCATATAATCATCAGTAACATCATAGAAAATCATCATAGAAATCACATCATCAAGACATCACAAACAAAATTTCGCGAACAACAGACGTTCGCTCCAGGGTTCGCTGAAACCTTCGCTTAGCGAAGCGGCCAGCGAATCCCACAGACACCATACTAAGACACCAGAAACCATCATCGGTCATGCTTGCTGGTTTATTCGCTGGGCGAAGCTACTAGCTGGTTCATTCACTTAGCGAGACTTCCAGCGAATCCCCACTTCTACTCCAAAATCATCTCAGTACCTACACTCATGTTATCACGCATTCGCTGTGCTGTTCGCTTAGCGAACCTTGGCGAACATTCGCCTAGCGAAGCGATGGTTCGCTTAGCGAACCTGCGATTACAACAAATCACTGCTACGCACCAGTGGTTCCACAGCCTCAAAGGTACCTACAATTACAACTCCAATGACCCAAAAACATCCCTATAACAGTTCTAATGCATCACGGAGATCAACGACATAAAACCTACGTCTATTAGGTCGATTCGGGACCCTACGGAAACCTTAAATTCCTTAAACCTTCAAAACTCTCAAGCTTCCTATAAACTCCATAAATCCCTTCACCACAAAATTGAAACTACAACAACGGGGAAATCTTCCCCAAAGGTCTATTTTTATCCGATTAAATTCAACCCTTAATAATCGATTCATAAAATACCTTTGAATCATCAATTCGTCACAAAAATCCCATAAACCCTCAAACACAAAACAACCACTTCAATTACATCGAATCCTATAATGAAAACAATGAAAGGTAATTACTCCCCATACCTTAGATTGTCGATCCGAAGTGTTTTCTCTTGAGTTTTTGGAAACCTTAACGAATTCCTCGCCTTTTCCCTTTTTCCTCAGAGCTCTCCTTCTTTTCACGGTTAACCAAAAAAATGAACCCCATTCTCAAAATCCTCCTTAAATATTCAACCTAACCCTTGGGCCTCAAAATTGGGCTTTCTCCATAATACCCTCACTAATTCTCCTCAAATGTCCGTCTTACCCTTAATTCCTCTAATATGATTTAAAATAAATAATAATACAATATATTCCGTAATATATACTATTATTTAATTAATTAACCAAAACTTCACAAAACACCGACATCGACACGAAACACCAAAATTCACAGAAATCCACGAATATAATATTTAAATAAATTAAATAAAATATTCTTACAAAATTTGGGGTGTTACAACTCTCCCCCACTTAAAGGATTTTCTCCCTCGAAAATTACCTCAAGGAAATAGAGTCGGATACGACTCCCTCTTCTGATCTTCACATTCCCAAGTCCAACTTTCGCCAGATGGTCCAGCCCACATCACCTTCACCAATGTTATGTCTTGACCTCGTAATTGCTTCATCTCTCGACCATCGACACGCACAGGTAATGCTTCCACAGTCAGATTATCCCTCACTTGTACATCATCCATCTGAATCACATGCGACGGATCCGGAATGTACTTCCTCAACTGAGACACATGGAACACGTCATGCAAATTCGCAAGTGACGGCGGTAAAGCAATTCGATAGGCTACCTCTCCTATCCTATGCGATATCTGATATGGATCAACAAAACATGAAGTGAGTTTCCTAGATTTCAAAGCTCGACCCACACCAGTCACTGGCGTCACCCTAAAAAATAAGTGATCTCCCTCTTGGAATTCAACTACTTTCCTCCTCTTATCATGATAGCTCTTCTGACGACTCTGCGAAGCTTTCATCCTCTCTTGGATCTTCTTAATCTTCTCAGTCATCTCTTGCACAATTTCAGGTCCGAGTACAACACTCTCTCCCGATTCATACCAACACAACGGAGTCCTACACCTTCTCCCATACAAAGCTTCATGGGGCGCCATTCCAATACTAGCATGAAAACTATTATTGTACGTGAACTCAATCAACAGTAACTGTCTATCCCACGATACCCCATGATCTAACACATAAGCCCTCAACAAATCCTTCAAAGGTTGGATAGTCCTTTCTGTCTGACCGTCCGTCTATGAATGGTATGCAGAACTCATCCTCAACTTGGTACCCAACACATCTTGCAAACTCTTCCATAACCTCGATGTATACCTCGGATCTCTATCTGATACAATACTCGAAGGTACCCCATGTAACTTCACAATATCCTCAATGTACATCTCATCTAGCTTCTGCATGGAATGATTAATCTTCATCGGCAAGAAATGAGCCGACTTAGTTAATCTATCCACGATCACCCAAATTGAATCATTTCCCTTAAAAGTCTTCGGCAATCCCACCACAAAATCCATGGAAATACTATCCCGTTTCCATTCTGGAATCCTCAACGATTGCATCATACCTAAAGGCTTCTGATGCTCAACCTTCGACTTCTGACAAGTCAAACACGCATAAACAAACTCCGCGACATCCTTCTTCATACCTGGCCACCAAAATAACTTCTTCAGATCCTGGTACATCTTCGTAGCACCGGGATGAATGCTCAACCTACTTCGATGTCCTTCTTCAAGAATGCTCTTCTTAATATCTGGGGCATCGGGGACACACACCCTGTCTCTGAACATCATTACGCCATTCTCGTCAATTCGGAATTCACCTCTGTTACCTTGGTTAATCAAAGTCAATTATTCAACCAACTTTAAATTAGATTGCTGCCCCACTCTGATTTCTTCCAGAATACTACTAGTCAACTTCAACATTCCCAACTTCACACTGTCAGGAGTCACTTCACATACCAGACTCAAATCTCGGAATTGCTCAAGCAATTCCAATTCTTTCACCATAAGCATCGACATATGTCATGACTTTCTGCTTAATGCACCGACCACTACATTTTCTTTGCCTGGATGATAGCTCAAATCAAAATCGAAATCCTTCTATAGCTCTAACCACCTCCTCTGCCTCATATTCAATTCCTTCTGATTAAATAAGTACTTCAGACTTTTATGATCACTGAACACCTCAAATTTAGAGCCAAATAGATAATGTCTCAAAATCTTCAACACAAACACCACCGCAACCAACTCCAAGTCATGTGTAGGATAATTCCTCTCATGAACTCGCAATTGTCTCGAAGCATAGTGTAGCGCGAGTTTTATGTGTGGTTGCGAAGCACTATCGCTTTTGGGTATTGTAATACCCCAAAATTTTCCCTCTCATTTTTCATATCATTTAGCATATACTTTCATTTGCATTGCATTCCATTCAAGCATAGAAGAATAAAGCATTGCATTGCATGTTGCATAGGGGCATGTGGTTAGTGGACTTCAGAGTGTTGATAATCCAAAGCAAGAGAACAAGAGCCAAGGGTCTTCAAGCAAGCCTCAAGAGTCTCTTACATCTCATATGATCTCAATTGATCCCACAAGGCATTGGGAGATGGGAATTCATCAAGAAAGTTGAATAGTTCATCATCTCATAACCAAAAGCAGTCAAAATTAGGGTTTTGGATTCAAGTGCTCTCCTGATGAAATTTTGGTTCAAACTTGATCTCAATGATTTCTACATGATATCAAATATCTAAGGATGGAAGATTGCCCATTGGTTCGTTTCAGAAGAGGTTCAATTGGTCAGTTGCTTGAGAATCAAGAAATTGGGGAAAAAGTCAACTGTGCAGTGAAAAAAGTCAACTCCTGACTTTTTAAGGTCAAATTCATGAAATTCAAGTTACATATGGTCATTGGACAAGATTTGATCAAGAAATGATGAAGGAATCATGAAAAATCAAGAAATGTACAAAGTTTCTATTTTTAGAAACTTAGGGTTTCCAAAAATGGCAAGTTTGGACCATTTGCACTACACTTTAAGGCTTCCTTTCTTCAAGATAAAGCTCCAAACTTCAGGCCCAAGTTGAGCCAATTAAAGTTCACACTCTAAGCTTCAAATCCATATAAAGAACTCTTCCATTGGATCAAAATTGAGGGAGTTATGATCAATCAAAGTTTGGTAAAATCAAGGCAAAAAACAAGTCATGGCAAGGTAAATTCAGGCCTCTAGGCCATAATTTCATCAAACACTTGGTGTGCCAAATGTCAAGCCATTTTTCTCATGGAATAAAGCTTCAAATGAAAAAATGTTGAACATTAAAGTTGTTCATCTCAATGTCCTCTTCAACTTTGATGTAGGACATTTTTCCATTTGAACAATTTATGAATGAGTTATAGTGGTTCAAAGTTGATGGGTTCACTCTGAATTTTCCAAGTCATGATGCCATGCACACTATGCAGGTTGCTACTCCCATGTACCAGTCTTGTTTCCTTGAGTTTTAAGCTATTTTTCATCCGCTTCCAAACCTCTATTCAATCCAAAATTAACACCAACATTGTTCTATGATGTGCCATCTTTCCATAGCTACCAAAAACTCACCAAATCATCCACCATACATAGAGAAATTCATCCCTAAACATCCATAGTTTCCACTGATTATTTCAATGCCAAGATTGTAGTGTTGTAACATTGTTGTTGATGTTAAAACACAGCCATGCACATGCTTCACACCATCCACTCTTTACCCCTTTAATTCAAACACATGAACCTTACATACATTGTATATACCATCCATCATACATAAAAGAGGAAAGTGGAAAGCTTGTTCACTAAGTTTCTGCTGCATAACTTACATCACCACCATCCACTTTAAACCTCACCATAGACATCATGAACTTCACCCTCACCATATCCAAACCTCACCAACTCGTCCATAACTAACTGACTCAGTTAGTTAGAGCTGACTCACTTAATCAACTCAGTTAACTCAATGTCTAACTATTAACTGGATGAGTTAAACATTAACCCGACCTATATAAACAAACTCACAGGGATTTTCAAGGATCTCTCATTTTTTGGCTACATTTCTCAAATCACTCTCATTCTTTCTCTCTGAAAATTCTCTCTGCACTCTCTCACATTACACGAGCTTTTCTTTGTTCATCATCATCATCACCAATAGTGCATCATCTATCAAGAACAAAGTGAATCAACCTCAAGTGTAGCAACATTCTCAAGCTGAATCTTTCAGTTTTCATCAAGAATCAAAGTCCTACGAGCATTTATTTTGCTCAATTCAAGCTCAGGAGCATAGGAGGATCATCTCTGGTCTTCTTTTACTTTGAAGAACTTCAAATCCAGGTTTCTTCTCCGACCTCTTTTCTCTGAAATTTCAATGATTATAGCTTGTGTTTCCATTGGTTTAAGCTTGCTAGAAGCAATGTAACATATCCGGCTAGTGATAGGCTCATTAGGAGCATAGTTGTGAAACTTAGGGCAAAATGTTTGTGTTCTGTTCTTGCCGTGTGTGCATTGTTTGGTAATTCTAAGCTTGGATTCATGATGTGCGTGACTTCCTCTTTCGAATGGTGCATGATTTGTTAATTTCTGGAAGATTTGAAAGTTGCAGGTGGTGGCGTATTGCCGGAGAAGATGACCGGAGGTCCTTCTCCGGCCGGTGGCATTTATCAGCTAGGGTTTCTAGTTTTAAATCATAGCCGTTTGATTGTTTGCATCGTGTGGTTCTAATCTTGCCAGCACATAAATGAAGAGGGTGCCATTCACGTGACTTATTTTTTGGTTTCAGTTAATCACATGTGTGTGCGCGCGTGACAACTATTATGTTCGTGCATTTTAATTCGTTTGATCTGATTGCTTTTAATATTTAACCATCATGACTTCATCCTATGGCCCCGATTGAATCCCATGTTAACTGCATGTGAACCCTATCACACACAAACCCACGCCTTAGTGGACTGAGCTCATATTGCTTTTTACACTCCCCTTATTGGGCCCAAACTTTTTTAAACGTGACATTTGCTTTCGCCACACCCCATGCTCATTTTCATTTCATTTTATTTTCTTTTTGTATATTGGTTCATTTTCTTATTTTAAAAATACTAAAATGCATTAAATAATCCCAAATTAATTTATGTGTGTTCTTAACACATTTAACTAATTTTATATTATTTTTAACTCTAATTTCATGGATTTTAGATCATAATTTTGTAATTTTCTTTTAATTTCTTTTTTGAGTGAACTTCTTCATGAACACTTGAACTTGCACATTTTATTTCTCTCATTTCACACACTTTTTTCCCCCCATTATTTTTGTATTGATTAAAGGACATCTTGAAGCATCTAAACTAATTTTCATTTGATTTTTAAAGTCATTTTATCATGTGTTTGGATGTGTATCTTTAAGTATTTTTGTGGTGTGTTTCAATGTGCTTTCATGAGGCCTTTTGAGGCATTTTTCTTTTGAGTTTTGCTATGAGGTTTTGTGGCATGTTTTTCTTCTGATCAGTGATGTATATGACCTAATTCCATAATTTTCTCATGTACTTTGATATTTTTTTGATGCCTTGTGATTGGAGTTACTTTTGTGCACATTCTTCTACTTCATGATAACATGTTTTGATGAGGCATTTATGCCACCATTTTATGATTGTTTGTGCATCTTTTATAGGTTATTTGTATGATATTATAGGTCATCCTTGTTTCATTATAGGTCACTTTGACTTGTGTTTGCATTTAGTATGAGTTTATGCATGGTAACTTGAAAGTTTGACATGGTTCCTTCTCTTGTATCTTCTTAAGCTCTACATATTTCGTGTGTGCATTTTTGTATGCCATTTAATACATTCCATTTGCATATCATTAATGGTATGCTACTGTCCATATGCATTCATTAATCATTCCATATGATCTGCATCTTTAACATGTAAGTTTGTGCATCTAATTGAAACTTGTTTCTCTCCTTTTCATTCCTTTTCATCTTGTCTTTTATACTTGAACCATTGCATTTATACTTATATGATTGTCTATATGCTTCATAAGACCCTCATAGATTATGTATGCTTCTGACCTTAGCATTTCATTAAGCATAAATGCATGTTCACTTTGGATTTCCATTCATCTTCCATCTTTTCCTTTCATGGTGCATCTCTTGGATGTGTAAGGCATTATATGTGAAAAGTTTGGGTGTGTTTGATCTCTTAACCTTAGAGAGCATCCTTTGGATATAGGTTCTGATCTTGAATGATTTTCATCTCTTAGGATCTTTATCCATTGCTTCTTAATTTGTTTGATCATTACTTGTTATTCTTTTCTTATTTCACTACTTGTAAATAGTTTTGAACTAACCTTTTCATGTAGGTGATAATGGTAAGTAAGGGTGTGGATATGCTTCCACATATACTTCTTTCTTTCATTCTCTCTTATCTCTTTTAATCATTCAACTTGTGATCATGATAAGCATTTATATGCTTTCCTTGAATAACTTCTTTCTTCTCCCTTTTGAGTTATAACTCATCTTCTACTTTAGAAGTGAGTTGTTTAATTCGTTCTTCTTCTCTTCTCTTTTAGAGTTAGGTTTCTAAACCACACTTGACCATTAGGAATATCCATGCATGATAACTTTAGGGTTTGAGTCTTAGTCTCCCTCATTAGATTTTACCTTTCTTAACCTTTGAGTCTCTCTTCTTCTAATCTCAAAACAAAAGTAAAAAGACTTAATAAAGGCATAACATATATTGTATTTGAGCCTTTCATGTGAGAATAAGATAGTGAGGGGTCTTTTCTCACTTTCTTAGAATGTTTAGCATACGTCCCGTCTTGGGTCGATATGCGACGCATTCGATCCTACATGAGAGACTTAAATACAATATGCGTTGTAAACACAAAATAATCAAAACACTTCTTCTTAAAAGACAAAAAAAAACAAATTCTCTTCTCATCTCCTTCATTCTATTCCTTAAGGACTCGTCATTTCCGTTCTACCGCAAACAGGTAACGCCTAAGTCTCCATACAGCGAGCTGCAACACCTAAACTGCTAGAACATGAACGTTGAAGTATTCCACCTAAAAAAACCCAAACAAAGTAACCCTGACTGAGGGGAACTATGTCGCTCTGATTCTCATGTTCCCGATGAGATACGTAGGCAGTGGGGTAGGGCCCATTCGAGCACTTCTTTTATTTTCCCTATATTTGTTTGTCGTTCTCTTTCCATTCCTTTTCCGGCATCTTTTTCTATCACCCTTTGAGCAGTACTTCAAGCGTGGATCCCGTCGAGTACGACGGACGTGAAGGGGTGCGATAACCTTCCCTTTGCGTAACCGACTCCCTTACCCGTTCTCTTTGGTTCGCATGACCTCGTTCTTTCCTTCCTCCCGGGTTTGTGCAGCATTACCCTTTCCTTTCTTTGGGATAAAAATGCCTGGCTGGCGACTCTCTTCCTTTCTTCCGCGCCACTTTCGCGTTTGTACCTGGATGAAAATCCCGGGAGCAACAGCTGGCGACTCTGCTGGGGACCTTAGGAGACCAGAATCTCTGGTTCCCTAAGCGAGTCGATCCTAGCGCTTGTCCGTTTTTCTTTCATTGGGTGTTTACTTTGATGTTGTATTTACTGTTTTTATTGTATTGCTGTTTACTGTATTATTGCTTTACTGTATTACTGTATTTATCGCATTTATTACATTACACATCATTACTATACTGGACTGTGCTGTGCTGGTTTTCTGTTTGGCGGGATGGGTATTCTGAGAGATAAGCCCATTAAACAGGCTTGAGTACATACATAGGATTAGAGTGGAAAGTGGTGTGGCCTACGTAGCGTCTTGGTATGTATGGTTTACACGAAATTCACAACCAGACGAGGTTTTCTTAGGAGATACTCTGATTTACGCGTCTTGTGCATTTCGGGGTGTTAACCTAGAAAGTTGTCGACTCTGGTGACCGATCATTGAGGACTTTAGTGGAAACATCCCTCTCTAGTGGTGACAGTGGCAGCCCATATTCTGTGGCAAACCCATTCGCACCCGAGGGCCCACTTTGGAACTTGCATAGGATGTCCTTTATTTTTGGGGAATTAGTGAACGTTCTCTTTGTTTGGCGATAGTACTGTATCCTACAGGCTGAATGTGCTATTACTTCTCAAAATAGAGAATCCGAAACTGAGGAACCGCTATTTTACTACCCACATGTGAGTATGGGCGGGTGTTTACAGGTTTGCAAGTGACCATGCCTCCCACATACCCTGATATGCTGGTATTTTCGCAGACAGATGATGTAACTTATTACAGTCAGTGGGTTTCTATATACAGTATTATTCCCAGATTTGTACAGACACCGTGCACACAGTCCAGCATAGACACAGAGCACGCTGATACCATGCCCTTTTGCATTGCATTATCATGTCATAACATTCATGTTTATCATTTATAGGTGCTTATTACACTTCTGATTCCAATCAATGGGTTAGACAGAGATAGTTCTCAAGAGAAAGAGCAATGTTGCCTATAAGTTCCCAGAACCTACTTTGGATTTACTGCATAAGGTGATAGATATGGCTGACCCGGGTGTTCTTGTCCACTTCCAGAAGAAATATGGGAAATTGGTTGAGATGGTCCGCAGAATCACACAGTATGAACATGATGCTCTTCACACGTTGCTACAGCTTTATGAGCCGTCGCTGAGATGCTTTCTTTTTCCTGATTACATTCTGATGCCTACTTTGGAAGAATTCTCATTTATTTTTGGAATTCCGATTAAATCAGCTTTGCCATTCTTTTCTGGTAGTCGTCCTAGCATAGAGGAGATTGCAGCTGCGGTACAGGTGAAAGATTCAGTGCTAAAAGGAAATGTGGCTATCAAAAGGGAGTCAAAAGTTTTCACCTAGCCTTTCTTACTGACCAAGCTCAAGAGGCTGTTGAAGCAAAGAATTGGACAGTTTACAAGTCCATCCTGGCTTTGTACATATATGGCATTGTTCTTTTCCCTAATCAACAGGATTTTGTGGATATGCAGGCTATAAGAGTTTTTGTTCTCAAAAACCCGGTTCCCACTTTATTAGGAGATTTTTACTACTCTGTGCACTTCAAGAATGAAAAAAGAAGGGGAGGATCTGTCAATTGTTGCACTCCACTTTTATCTCATTGGTTTTTGAAGCATTTACCTCAGACAGGTGCTTTTGTAGATACAAAAGATTCTTTAAAATGGTCCAAGCGGATAATGGGATTGACTGCCAATAACATCGTCTGGTTCGATCGTAAGTTGCTGGGAATAGAGATTATCACCAGTTGTGGGAATTTTCCCAATGTGCCTCTAATTGGCAGGAAAGGGGGAATCAAATATAACCTGATCCTGGCCATTAGACAGTTTGGATATGCTTCCAGGTAACCTCCCATAGATCGGGATGTTGAGAAATCTTTGTTCTTTACAGGGACTGAAAATGAGGAAATGCTGCGAGAAGTTGTGAATGCTTGGGGGCATCAGCGTAAAATAGGAAAAACAGTCTTTGGAAAAATGGATTGCAGATCTTATCTTGAGTATGAAAGATGGATTGAAATGAAGGTGAGCGAATTACTCTTGCCTTTTTCAAGGGAACCCCCTTTATATCCCGTAATGCCAGAGCAGCCTACTACGGTAGCCATAGGAGTTTGACAAGCTGCAGAAGTTGGTGAAGGAGCTTCGGGTGGAGAATTTAGACTTGAGTAGTCTTCTTTAAAACGCTCTGCATGCCAACAAAGAGTTGGAGCATAAAGCCCAAGACGCCAGAAAAATCTTAACTGCAAGAGAAAAGGATTTTGCTGAAAGAGCTCAACATTTCCAGAAAATTAGTAAAGGTGCCGATGCTTCCACTCAAGCTCATAAGAAGACCAAACAGACTTTAGCTTAGACCAAGGACACATTAGCCAAGTTTTAGCAAGCCTGGGATGAGGTTAGAATCGAGAACGCAGAGTTGTAGGAACAGCTAGAGATCAAGGATGACGAGCTTAAAAAGGCGCATGAACAACGGAGGAAATTTCGGGAGATCCTTGGTAAAAGTCAAGAGCAATTGGAGAGCGCCAGAGAGGAGATAAATATTTCCAAGAAGGAGCTTGAAGAGGCTATGACAGATATGGGGAAACTCAAGATGCAAGCCGGTGTGAAGAGGCATAAAGGAGTCTGTGATGATGAAGCTTTCCTGATGCATATGGACTCACTGACTGAAGCTCTAGCAAAAAGAGATGTTCTGATTAAGGAGTTAATCGAAAGACCAAATCACCAGCGCACTCGCATACTCTTCAAGGAAGTCAAGTATTCAAGCAAAAAGTTGAAGGATTTTTAGTTATCAGATTGACCATTTTTCTCTCTTTCTTAATGTAATTTTATTAATGGATATCATCAGGCCTTTTGATGAATCCACTATTTTGATGTATGTTGTTTGAACTCATTGTTGAACGCTATGCGTATGTCTGTTTTCTTTTTAATTAAAATGAGCAGTTTATTCAGGAATGTTCCTTTGGCTGTTATCTGTACACAAGCACATGGTCACGGCACGTCCCTTCATATCACGATTTCTGATCTTCAGATTTCTGTGGTTAAGATTAGAATCAGGGTGTAGGGCACCTTGGAAATGATAAACATGGCATTTACATTGCATTGCATATCATTTTGTATCTTGTTGCTTGCTTTTCAGGTGCCCGTTGCAGGTCCTCTAACCTTTATTTGGTTTCAGGTACTATAGCTGATAACCACATCCACCGGTACGCAACTCGCAGAAACCAGACTTAGATAATGAACCAAATGCAGATAGAATTGGCTGAGCTAAGGAACATGATGGACCAGTTCATGACCTTAATGACTGGGATGGCTCAAAATCAGGAAAGACTCAGGGTAATGGTCGAGCGGCCACAGGTAGAGGTACAAAATGGCAATGGTAATCAAGCTAGAGTTAATGCAGGTGGTGACCCTCCTAGAAATAACGGGGTTCGTTAGGTTGCAGAAGATAACCAAGAGGATCAATTCACTTTGTTAGATGCTGAAGATGAGAACACTCGCAGATTCGACGAGCTCGCTGAAAAAATATGGTCCATTGAATCACAAAACACTCTGGGTTTTGATGTTTCTGACTTGGGATTGGTACCTGAAGTAAGAATTCCACACAATTTCAAGCCACCAACATTTGACAAGTACAATGGCACTACTTGTCCTAAAACTCATTTCCAATCTTATGTGGGGAGGATAGCTGCTCATACTGACGATGAGAAATTGTGGATGTATTATTTCCAAGACAGCCTTACTAGGGCATCTCAAGAATGGTATATGAAGTTGAGCAGGACCACTGTAAGGAATTGGAAGGAGTTAGCTCATGCTTTTGTCAAGCAGTATCAGTACAACATGGAAATGGCTCCGAACCGTACTCAGCTGCAGAGTATGGCTCAGAATACGAAGGAGAGTTTTAAGGAATATGCTCAAAGATGGCGCCAGTTGGCTGCCATGGTTCAACCTCCGCTGCAGGACTGAGAAATGGCTGACATGTTTATGGGTACTCTTCAGGGAACTTATCTTGATAGGTTGGCTGCCTGTCCTTCAACTGGGTTTGCAGACATTGTAATCGCTGGAGAAAGGATTGAAAGTTTGTTGAAGCTCGGAAAAATACAGGATACCAGTGGTGCTAGTTCTTCAGGAGCGAGGAAGCCATTTGCTGGATCTACCAGAAAGAGAGATGGTGAAGCCAGTGCTGTTTATAAGAACAGAGGAAGAGGAAGAGGCTATCAAGATTCCTATGATCAGGTTGCTGCTGTGACCATTCCTAGTCCTCAAGTTCAATCACAACCACACCAGCAGAATGTTCAGTCACAGAATAATCAATAGCCACGGAGATCATATCAGTAGAGACGAGCTGACAGGCGTATGGATCCTCTGCCTCTGACTTACGCAGCTTTGCTACCCCAATTTTTGAAGCTTAATCTGGTGGAGCTTCGTATGATGGGCCCGGATCCTGCAGTATTACCAAAGGGTTACGATGTTAATGCCCGCTGTGAGTATCATTCTGGGGCTCCAGGTCATAATATTGAACAGTGTCGTACATTTCAGCATAAAGTACAGGATTTGATCGATGCCAAAGCAATTAATTTCTCGCCTCCACCAAATGTGCTTCAGAATCCCATGTCGGATCATAATGTGCCAAAGGTTAATACCATTGAAGATGGGAAAGTTTTGAATTTGGTAACTGATGTGAACAGGGTGAGGACTCCGCTGAGTATTGTGAAGGCTCGTTTGTTGAAAGGGCAAGTGTTCCCAGGCTGTGAAGAAGGTTGTGTTGATTGCGAGAATCAGAGTAATGGTTGTGATAAACTGAAGGCCGACATTCAAAATTTGATTGATGAGGGCTGTCTACAGTTTGATCAGGGAGTCAAAAAGGATGATGATGTGTCAACTGTTACCATTTATTTCATGCCAGCTAAAATTCAAGTGCCATCGCCTGCTACCATTGTGCCTGCTGTAGTGAGTCCTGTTACTATCACGGTACCAGGACCAGTTCCTTATACTAGTGAGCGGGCTATTCCATGGCACTACGGTGCAGATGTTTACTACCAAGGAGAAAAGCAAGAAGTGGAAACTCCAACTGGGGGTAGTTCCAGTATTGATAATGTTGGTGGTCTTGGTGGCTTCACTAGAAGTGGACGCTTGTTTGCTCCACAGACTTTGAGAGCTAATGCTGAAACTGAGGCAGCAGCTAAAGCCAAAGGTAAACAGGTGGTTACAGAGGAGGTTGTTGTTCCTGAATCTGTGCAGAAAGGTACCTTTGAGAAAGAAGTCAAGGAGTTCATGAGACTTATCAAGAAGAGTGATTATAAAGTGGTTGATCAGTTGAATCAAACGCCATCAAAAATTTCTATCTTGTCGTTGCTTATGTGTTCTACAGCTCATCGAGAGGCACTTCTGAAGGTTTTGAATATGGCCTATGTACCTCAGGAGATTACTGTGAATCAATTGGAGTCGGTTGTTTCTAATGCCAATGCTAGCCATGGGCTAGGTTTTACAGACTTTGATTTGACTACTGAGGGTCACAATCACAACAGGGCATTACACATCACCCTAGAGTGTAAAGGCGCAGTATTATCTCATGTGTTGGTGGACACGGGGTCTTCCCTGAACGTGTTACCAAAGAAGGCCTTAATGAAGTTAGACACTGACGGAATTATTCTGAGACCAAGTGATTTGGTAGTGAGGGATTTCGATGGTTCGAAACGTTCTGTGTTCGGAGAGGTAGAGCTCCCAGTAAAGATTGGTCCTCAGGTGTTCAAGTGCGTGTTCTACGTGATGGACATTCAACCTGCATATAGCTGCTTGTTAGGAAGACCGTGGATTCATGCCGCTGGGGCAGTGACGTCTATGTTGCATCAAAAATTGAAATACGTGGTTGATGGTCAAGTGGTGACTGTGTTTGGAGAAGAAGACATCTTCGTCAGTCAGCTGTCTACCTTTAAGTACGTGGAAATGGATGGGGAGATCCATGAGATGCTGAGTCAGGCATTTGAGGCAGTCAATATTGGCGATTCGTCTTCACAGGCAGTATCTTCTCAGAGCGAAGGACAAGTGGGCACCTCTATTGCTTCTTACAGACAGGCAGTGGAAGTGGTCAAAGCAGGTAATGCCCAAGGCTGGGGCAGATTGATTGAAGTCTTTGTAAACGGAGATAAGTTTGGTATAGGCTATAATCCGTATCAAGCTGCTGTAGCAGAGCGCCAGGGGCCGATTACTTTCTACAGCGGGGGAATCATTAATCCAAATCAGATGTGCGCTGCAAGTGAAGATGGCATCAACAGTGATTGTGACCTCGACAACTGGGTGCGCCCGTGTGTACCGGGTCAAGAGTTGTGCAATTGGTCTGTTGAAGAAATTGTTCAAGTTACTCTTCAAACAGAGTAATTTTCTTTGTTTTTCTTTGTTGCATGTTAAAATCTCGCGCTCTGCCCAAGGCGCGTAGATACATTTGTAGGGCCTCATAATTGCATTTGCAAGGTTTTTTTATCATTAATAAAGGACATTTTACATTCAAATTTTGTGTTCCTTGTCTTTCATTTTTATTTTTACAGAAAAAACAATAAAATGGCAATGTTTTATTTTTGTTGTTTCTTTTTTTCAAAAAGTCTTATTCTAAAATAAATCATGACCCCAATCATGCAGACTTAATCACCCGGATTTCATTGATAACAATTCTGCTATGGCCAAGTATGACTTTGATAATCCAATATATCAAGCCGAAGAGGGGAATGAGGAAGACTGTGAAGTTCCCGAGGAATTGGCCAGATTGGTGAAGCAGGAGGAGAGGGTCATTCAACCTCAACAAGAGGCCATTGAGGTTATCAACATTGGTTCCGAAGATGCCAAGAAAGAGATTAAGATTGGAGCCAACCTGCGGGTTGAGGTGAATAAAGAGCTGATCAGTATGCTGCGGGAATATGTTGACATCTTTGCCTGGTCGTATCAAGATATGCCGGGGTTAGATACCGACATTGTTGTGCATAGGTTGCCGTTGAAAGAGGGTTGTCCTCCTGTCAAACAAAAGCTCCGGAGAACTAAACTAGAAATGGCTCTCAAGATCAAGGAGGAGGTACAAAAACAGTTAGATGCGGGATTTCTGGCCGCTACCAATTACCCACCATGGGTTGCAAATATCGTTCCTGTGCCGAAGAAGGATGGTAAGGTCAGAATGTGCGTTGATTACCGGGATCTAAACAGAGTAAGTCCGAAAGACGACTTTCCTTTACCTCATATTGATGTACCGGTGGACAACACCGCTCAGTTCTCGATATTCTCTTTCATGGATGGCTTCTCCGGATACAACCAAATTAAGATGGCACCGGAAGACATGGAAAAGACAACGTTCATTACCCCGTGGGGTACCTTCTGTTACAAGGTGATGCCTTTTGGGTTGAAGAACGCCGGGGCAACGTATCAGCGAGCTATGGTAACCCTTTTCTATGATTTGATTCATAAGGAGATTGAATGTTATGTGGATGATATGATTTCCAAGTCTCGAACAGAAGAAGAGCATCTGTTCAACTTGAAGAAACTGTTTGAGAGGTTGAGAAAGTTTCGACTCAGGCTGAATCCAAACAAGTGCACTTTCGGAGTACGGTCCGGTAAATTGCTGGGTTTCATCGTAAGCGAAAAGGGAATTGAGGTTGATCCCTCCAAAATAAAAGCGATACAAGATATGCCTATACCAAGAACAGAAAAGAAGTACGTGGTTTCCTGGGTAGATTGAACTACATTGCACGGTTCATATCTCACCTCACAACCACTTGTGACCCAATGTTTAAGCTGTTAAGAAAAGAACAAGCGGTCAGGTGGAATGACGATTGCCAAAGGGCTTTCGAGAAAATAAAAGAATATTTGCGGGAACCTCCGATTCTCATGCCTCCAGTTCCAGGGAGACCATTGATCATGTATTTGACTGTGCTTAAAGGATCCATGGGTTGTGTTCTCGGTCAACATGACGAGACGGGTAAGAAGGAGCACGCCATCTATTACTTGAGCAAAAAATTCAATGATTGTGAATCCCGATACTCAATGGTTGAAAGGACATGTTGTGCACTTGCATGGGCTGCTAAGCGATTGAGGCAATATATGCTCACTCATACAACATTGTTAATCTAAAAAATGGACCCTGTCAAGTATATATTTGAGAAACCGGCATTGACCGGACGGGTTACACATTGGCAGATGGTACTGACCGAATATGATATCCAGTATACTTCTCAGAAAGCCGTCAAAGGAAGTATCCTGTCAGACTATCTTGCACAACAGCCTATTGATGATTACCAACCCATGAAATTTGATTTCCTTGATGAGGACATCATGTTTCTCAAAGTTAAAGACTGCGAGCAACCACTCCCGGAGGAGGGGCCAGACCCTGAATCCAGATGGAGTTTGATGTTTGATGGGGCCGTCAACATGAATGGATGCGGAGTTGGAGCAGTTCTTATCATGTCAGAAGGTGTTCATATGCCTTTCACTGCCCGAGTAACTTTCGGATGCACCAACAATGAAGCAGAATATGAAGCTTGTATAATGGGGATTGAGGAGGTGATTAATTTGTGAATTAAGACCCTTGATATCTTCGGTGATCCAGCTTTGGTAATTAATCAAGTGAATGGGAATTGGTACACGCACCAGACATATCTGATTCCGTATAGAGATTATACGAGAAGACTGCTGACGTTTTTCAAGACGGTAAAGCTGTACCATATTCCTCGAGATGAGAATAAGTTTGCTGATGCCTTGGCCACATTGTCTTCTATGATCAAAGTGCAAAGGTGGAACCATGTACCCAAGATCAATGTGTCTCGTCTTGACAGACCTGCACACGTGTTTGCTGTTGACGCAGTGTCTGATGATAAGCCGTGGTTTCATGATATCAAATGCTTCTTGAAGAGTCAAGAGTACCCGCCTGGGGCATCTACCAATGATAAGAAGACTTTGAGGAGATTGTCTGGTAGCGTCTTCTTGAACCAAGATGACGTGCTGTATAAACGAAACTTCGACATGGTTTTGCTCAGATGCGTGGATAGGCACGAAGCAAACATGTTGATGCAAGAAGTGCATGAAGGCTCTTTCGGTACCCATGCCGGAGGACATGCAATGGCAAATAAATTGTTGAGATCGGGGTATTATTGGATGACTATGGATGCAGACTGTTATTCATACGCCCGCAAATGCCATAAATGTCAGATTTATGCGGATAAAGTGCATGTACCTCCGAATCCGTTGAATTCATGTCTTCTCCTTGGCCCTTTGCAATGTGAGGCATTGATATGATTGGAAACATTGAGCCAACAGCTTCCAACGGCCATCGTTTCATTTTGGTCGCTATTGATTACTTTACCAAATGGGTGGAAGCAGCGTCTTATGCTAATGTCACCAAGCAGGTGGTAGCCAGATTTCTGAAGAGAGATATCATCTGTCGCTATGGAGTGCCCGAAAGAATCATTACTGATAATGGTTCTAATATCAACAACAAAATGATGGCAGAATTATGTCGGGACTTCAAAATTGAGCATCACAATTCTTCGCCGTACCGTCCAAAGATGAACGGCGCTGTTGAAGCAGCCAACAAGAATATCAAGAAGATTGTGCAAAAGATGGTGGTGACATACAAAGATTAGCATGAGATGTTACCGTTTGCCTTGCATGTGTACCGAACATCAGTAAGGACATCTACTGGGGCAACAACGTTCTCACTTGTGTATGGTATGGAGGCAGCCCTACCAGTTGAAGTTGAGATTCCCTCGCTGAGAGTTATGATGGATGTCAAACTGGAGGAGGCAGAATGGGTTCGTACCCAATTCAATGAGCTAAGCCTAGTTAAGGAAAAGAGACTAGCAGCTATTTGTCATGATCAATTGTACCAGAGAAGAATGAAGCGAGCATTTGATCAGAAAGTGCGACCTCGGGAGTATCAAGTTGGTGAATTGGTACTTAAAAGGATCCATCCTCCAAACACAGATCACAGGGGAAAGTGGACACCGAACTATGAAGGTCCATTCGTCGTTCAAAAGGTTTCCTCTGGTGGAGCCTTAATGCTTACAACCATGGAGGGTGAAGATTTTCCATCCCCTGTCAACTCAGACGCAGTCAAAAAATACTTCGCATAAAGAGACCCACTGGACAGAAAAAAAGAAAAGTCCAGGCAAAAAAGGGCATCCCGGCGAACCATAAAAATAGAATAAAAAGGTTCAGGCAAAAATTAGGGATATAAAATAAAAAATTGTACACCCGGTGAGTTAAAAATCCGCAAGGACAACTCAGGCAAGAAAGGGTATCCAGGTGGATTGAAAACCCGAAAAGGGCGATCCACGCAAAAGAGGGATTAAGCGAAGACTGCGATCTGAGTCATCTGTACGGCCTCATCGTTTCACTCGAACTGGCGATCTCCAAAGGATCAGAATCAGTCCAATCATCCTCTTTAGAAGGCGAAGATAATCGGAAAGTCTTGAAGACATACTGGTCATAGAAGAATTGAAACTCAGTGAAATGTCATTTTCACATTGCCATTAGGATAGTTTCTTTTCTCATTTTTTTAGCAATCACCTCTTTCCAGGGATTGCTTCCTGATGTACTTGCCTATTCTGGGCCTTTCAATCAATAAAAGTGGTTATTCAGTAAAAAAGCTTCTTATTTGTTTTCATTTTACTGTTTTGTTTGCAAAAACGTCCGAATTTTTGATAAAAAACATTGCATTGTTTAAAACATTGAGGCTCTACAATAACGTGCACAGGGAAACATTTAAAATTGCTTTGAATGTTGATTAACTCCAAACGGTGGATTCAAACCATGCAATCTCCTAGACATGTGTGTGCATTTCTTTTGTTGCAGGTTTACATTCAAAAGCCTAACATGGAGTCATGTTCAGTGCCAAGCATTGTTGGATGCTCTCCCCCAACAAGTGATGGTTCGGAGTTCATTTTTTCAGTTACTGAAATCATATCCAGCACGGGGCCTACGTGCACATCCTTTATTTACAGGCAACATCCTCATACTAGGCTCAAAAACAAGGTTGAAGACTTTCTGAGATCGTGGCTCATTTCTTCCAAACAAGTAATCACTTATCCTCATGGAGAATGCCAGAGCAATCCTATTCAGAAAAGGGTTCACATGTCACCCTTTTGTCACAACGTTTACTGATTGAGTCCATCATTCGGTCGACGGTCGTTCACGACGATTCGATATCGGTGAATTAATTTCAACTGGGTATCGTTGTATCTTATTAAGTCGATTCTCTCATTCAGTACTTCCAACAGCTACAAGCTTTTCTGTGTTGATAACGGTTGGAAGTTCCCCAGTAGAGATGCTTCATAGACTTCGCAGTTAACGGTCAAGACTCGGTGAGTGTTCAGGGGTTTGAAGATGCCAAATCTTCTGTAAAATCCTCTTGGGATGATTTTTTCAGACCAGCCTTGTAATCTGGGGTAAAAGCGAGTTTGTGATCCTTCCCAAGCATGGGGCAGCGTGAAATCCCTCCGGCAAGATGCGTTCCAGATCTATCATCTCCAGTAGAGTGACTTCCCAGTTAATACGACTAGCTCAAATCTCAGTATTGGTCTAAGAGTTTGAAGATGCTGGGTCTTCTGTAAAATTCTTGTAAGAGACATTCCTCAGCACGAGACGCTTTGAAGCGGTTCTCCCCAACAGAGTTGTTGTAGACTCATTACCCCCAGTGGAGTCGTCAAACGGAAGGTTCGCCTAACATGGGGCATTATGGCACTTATCCTAAGATCGACAGCTTTGTTCTTCAACAGATTACCGTGGATTTGCTTTGTGTTTTCCCAGCAGATCTCTAGGGACTCTTTCTCAGCATGTTGCAACGGAATGTCTTCCAACCAGGATTCACTTATCCCCAGCGAAGTAGTTTCGATCCTCGGCAAGATCGTATTTCCGACAGTTGTATCCCTACAGAGTTCATCGTCGAATCTTGTCAGCAATACTCCTCAGCTGAGTTGTTCTTTCTCCCTGCAGAGGTTTAGCAGATCAACAGAATCTTTTTCTCAGCAGAGTGTTAGTATATTCTCTCCCCAGCCGAGTCAGAAGGCTGATGATCCCCGCAAAGGATCTCGGGTTTGGTAGATCCCCAAGCAGAGTTTTAATGACTTTTTTTTCTCAGCAGAATGTCATTCAAAAATTCTCATCCCCAGCGGAGTTGCTATGGCCAGAATTCATCCCCAGGCAGATGAAGTAATTCCTGACAGAGTCATCACTCCCTTATATCCCAAAGTCCAATTTATTTTTGGCAAGCGTGACATTTCGAAGCAGACAGATTGTTCATTCATTCTCCAGCAGAGATATCATCCTTTCAGGAGTCTCTGAGGTCACATCATTGACCATTGTTCCTCAGCAGAGTCAGCAGAGATGTCTGATATGTATGTAGAGCGTAATCCAGTGTTGAATCATTGTTAAAGCCCACCGGCAGCATGGCAAGCCATTAGTCGTCTGGCGTCATCCCAAAAGATATTGTTAAAGCCCACCGGCAGCGTGGCAAGCTAGTAGTCGTCTGGCGTCGTCCCAAAAGACATTGTTAAAGCCCACCGGCAGCGTGGTAAGCCAGTAGTCGTCTGGCGTCGTCCCAAAAGACATTCTTAAAGCCCACCGGCAGCGTGGCAAGCCATTAGTCGTCTGGCGTCGTCCCAAAAGACATTGTTAAAGCCCACCGGCAGCGTGGCAAGCCAGTAGTCGTCAGGCGTCGTCCCAAAAGACATTTCTACAGTGCTATTCTTCCCATCAGAGTTTTATCAAGCAGAGTTCACTTGGTGGGGTTTATATCCTTTTTCTTCTTCTCCACAGAGTGCAAATTTTCAGGTTATTTTTTGTATTCAATCTCTCCATACCTTGAAAGTCTGAAAGCAACCGCTATCATCCATTCAGGTCTACAGTGATTGAATAGAGGCAACTGTAATACCCCAAAGTTTGCCCTCTTATTTTCCATATCATTTAGCATATACTTTCATTTGCATTGCATTCCATTCAAGCATAGAAGAATAAAGCATTGCATTGCATGTTGCATAGGGGCATGTGGTCAGTGGACTTCAGAGTGTTGATCATCCAAAGCAAGAGAACAAGAGCCAAGGGTCTTCAAGCAAGCCTCAAGAGTCTCTTACATCTCATATGATCTCAATTGATCCCACAAGGCATTGGGAGATGGGAATTCATCAAGAAAGTTGGATAGTTCATCATTTCCTAACCAAAAGCAGTCAAAATTAGGGTTTTGGATTCAAGTGCTCTCCTGATGAAATTTTGGTTCAAACTTGATCTCAATGTTTTCTAAATGATATCAAGTATCTAAGGATGGAAGATTGCCCATTGGTTCATTTCAGAAGAGGTTCAATTGGTCAGTTGCTTGAGAATCAAGAAACTGGGGAAAAAGTCAACTGAGCAGTGAAAAATGTCAACTCCTGACTTTTTAAGGTCAAATTCATGAAATTCAAGTTACATATGGTCATTGGACAAGATTTTATCAAGAAATTATGGAGGAATCATGAAAAATCAAGAAATGTACAAAGTTTCTATTTTTAGAAACTTAGGGTTTCCAAAAATGGCAAGTTTGGACCATTTTGCACTACGCTTTAAGGCTTCCTTTCTTCAAGATAAAAGCTCCAAATTTTAGGCCCAAGTTGATCCAATTAAAGTTCATACTCTAAGCTTCAAATCCATATAAATAACTCTTCAATTGGATCAAAATTGAGGGAGTTATGATCAATCAAAGATTGGTAAAATTAAGGCAAAAAACAAGTCATGGCAAGGCAAATTCAGGCCTCCAGGCCATAATTTCATCAAACACTTGGTGTGCCAAATGTCAAGCCATTTTTCTCATGGAAGAAAGCTTCAAATGAAAAAATGTTGAACATTAAAGTTGTTCATCTCAATGTCCTCTTCAACATTTATGTTGGACATTTTTCCATTTGAACAATTTATGAATGAGTTATAGTGGTTCAAAGTTGATGGGTTCACTCTGAATCTTCCAAGTCATGATGCCATGCACACTATGCAGGTTGCTACGCCCATGTACCAGTCTTGTTTCCTTAAGTTTTAAGCTATTTTTCATCCTCTTCCAAACCTCTATTCAATCCAAAATTAACACCAACATTGTTCTATGATGTGCCATCTTTCCATAGCTACCCAAAACTCACCAAATCATCCACCATACATAGAGAAATTCATCCCTAAACATCCATAGTTTCCACTGATTGTTTCAATGCCAAGATTGTAATGTTGTAACATTGTTGTTGATGTTAAAACACAGCCATGCGCATGCTTCACACCATCCACTCTTTACCCCTAAAAGCCAAACACATGAACCTTACATACATTGTATATACCATCCATCATACATAAAAGAGGAAAGTGGAAAGCTTGTTCACTAAGTTTTTGCTGCAAAACTTACATCACCACCATCCACTTTAAACCTCACCATAGACATCATGAACTTCACCCTCACCATATCCAAACCTCACCAACTCGTCCATAACTAACTGACTCAGTTAGTTAGAGCTGACTCACTTAATCAACTCAGTTAACTCAATATCTAACTGTTAACTGGATGAGTTAAACAATAACCCCACCTATATAAATAAACTCACACGGATTTTCAAGGATCTCTCATTTTTTGGCTACATTTCTCAAATCACTCTCATTCTTTCTCTCTGAAAATTCTCTCTGCACTCTCTCACATTACACGAGCTTTTCTTTGTTCATCATCATCATCACCAATAGTGCATCATCTATCAAGAACAAAGTCAATCAACCTCAAGTGTAGCAGCATTCTCAAGCTAAATCTTTCAGTTTTCATCAAGAATCAAAGTCCTACGAGCATTTATTTTGCTCAGTTCAAGCTCAGGAGCATAGGAGGATCATTTCTGGTCTTCTTTTACTTTGAAGAACTTCAAATCCAGGTTTCTTCTCCGACCTCTTTTCTCTGAAATTTCACTGATTATAGCTTGTGTTTCCATTGGTTTAAGCTTGCAAGAAGCAATGTAACATATCCAGCTAGTGATAGGCTCATTAGGAGCATAGTTGTGAAACTTAGGGCAAAATGTTTGTGTTCTGTTCTTGCTGTGTGTGCATTGTTTGGTAATTCTAAGCTTGGATTCATGATGTGCGTGACTTCCTCTTTCGAATGGTGCATGATTTGTTAATTTCTGGAAGATTTGAAAGTTGCAGGTGGTGGCGTATCGCCGGAGAAGATGACCGAAGGTCCTTCTCCGGCCGGTGGCATTTATCAGCTAGGGTTTCTAGTTTTAAATCATAGTCGTTTGATTGTTTGCATCGTGTGGTTCTAATCTTGCCAGCACATAAATGAAGAGGGTGCCATTCACGTGACTTATTTTTTGGTTTCAGTTAACCACATGTGTGTGCGTGCGTGACAGCTATTGTGTTCGTGCATTTTAATTCGTTTGATCTGATTGCTTTTAATAATTGACCATCATGACTTCACCCTATGGCCCTGATTGAATCCCATGTTGACTACATGTGCATCCTATCACACACAAACCCACGCCTTAGTGGACTGAGCTAATTTTTCTTTTTACACTCCCCTTATTGGGCCCAAACTTTTTTAAACGTGACATTTGCTTTCGCCACACCCCCTGCTCATTTTCATTTCATTTTATTTTCTTTTTGTATATTGGTTCATTTTCTTATTTTAAAAATACTAAAATGCATTAAATAATCCCAAATTAATTCATGTGTGTTCTTAACACATTTAACTATTTTTATATTATTTTTAACTCTAATTTCATGGATTTTAGATCATAATTTTGTAATTTTCTTTTAATTTCTTTTTTGAGTGAACTTCTTCATGAACACTTGAACTTGCACATTTTATTTCTCTCATTTCACACACTGTTTTTCCTCCATTATTTTTGCATTGATTAAAGGACATCTTGAAGCATCTAAAATAATTTTCATTTGATTTTTAAAGTCATTTTATCATGTGTTTGGATGTGTATCTTTAAGTATTTTTGTGGTGTGTTTCAATGTGCTTTCATGAGGCCTTTTGAGGCATTTTTATTTTGAGTTTTACTATGAGGTTTTGTGGCATGTTTTGCTTCTGATCAGTGATGTATATGACCTAATTCCATAATTTTCTCATGTACTTTGATATTTTTTTGATGCCTTGTGATTGGAGTTACTTTTGTGCACATTCTTCTACTTCATGATAACATGTTTTGATGAGGCATTTATGCCACCATTTTATGATTGTTTGTGCATCTTTTATAGCTTATTTGTATGATATTATAGGTCATCCTTGTTTCATTATAGGTCACTTTGACTTGTGTTTGCATTTAGTATGAGTTTATGCATGGTAACTTGAAAGTTTGACATGGTTCCTTCTCTTGTATCTTCTTAAGCTCTACATGTTTCATGTGTGCATTTTTGTATGCCATTTCATACATTCCATTTGCATATCATTAATTTTATGCAACTGTCCATATGCATTCATTAATCATTCCATATGATCTAGATCTTTAACATGTAAGTTTGTGCATTTAATTGAAACTTGTTTCTCTCCTTTTCATTCCTTTTCATCTTGTCTTTTATACTTGAACCATTGCATTTATACTTATATGATTGTCTATATGCTTCATAAGACCCTCATAGATAATGTATGCTTCTGACCTTAGCATTTCATTAAGCATAAATGCATGTTCACTTTGCATTTCCATTCATCTTCCATCTTTTCCTTTCATGGTGCATCTCTTGGATGTGTAAGGCATTATGTGTGCAAAGTTTGGGTGTGTTTGATCTCTTAACCTTAGAGAGCATCCTTTGGATATAGGTTCTGACCTTGAATGATTTTCATCTCTTAGGATCTTTATCCATTGCTTCTTAATTTGTTTGATCATTACTTGTTATTCTTTTCTTATTTCACTACTTGTAAATAATTTTGAACTAACCTTTTCATATAGGCGATAATGGTAAGTAAGGGTGTGGATATACTTCCACATACACTTCTTTCTTTCATTCTCTCTTATCTCTTTTAATCATTCAACTTGTGATCATAATAAGCATTTATATGCTTTCCTTGAATAACTTCTTTCTTCTCCCTTTTGAGTTATAACTCATCTTCTACTTTAGAAGTGAGTTGTTTAATTCATTCTTCTTCTCTTCTCTTTTAGAGTTAGGTTTCTAAACCACACTTGCCCATTAGGAATATCCATGCATGATAACTTTAGGGTTTGAGTCTTAGTCTCCCTCATTAGATTTTACCTTTCTTAACCTTTGAGTCTCTCTTCTTCTCATCTCAAAACAAAAGCAAAAACACTTAATAAAGGCATAACATATATTGTATTTGAGCCTTTCATGTGAGAATAAGATAGTGAGGGGTCTTCTCTCACTTTCTTAGAATGTTTAGCATACGTCCCGTCTTGGGTCGATATGCGACGCATTCGATCCTACATGAGAGACTTAAATATAATATGCGTTGTAAACACAAAATAATCAAAACACTTCTTCTTAAAAGACAAAAACAAACAAATTCTTTTCTCATCTCCTTCATTCTATTCCTTAAGGACTCGTCATTTCCGTTCTACCGCAAACAGGTAGCGCCTAAGTCTCCATACAGCGAGCTGCAACACCTAAACTGCTAGAACATAAACGTTGACGTATTCCACCTAAAAAAATACAAACAAAGTAACCCTGACTGAGGGGAACTACGTCGCTCTGATTCTCATGTTCCCGATGAGATACGTAGGCAGTGGGGTAGGGCCCATTCGAGCACTTATTTTATTTTCCCTACATTTGTTTCTCGTTCTCTTTCCATTCCTTTTCTGACTTATTTTTCTATCACCCTTTGAGCAGTACTTCAAGCGTGGATCCCGTCGAGTACGACGGACGTGAAGGGGTGCGATAACCTTCCCTTCACGTAACCGACTCCATTACCCGTTCTCTTTGGTTCGCGTGACCTCGTTCTTTCCTTCCTCCCGGGTTTGTGCAGCATTACCCTTTCCTTTCTTTGGGATAAAAATTCCTGGCTGGCGGCTCTCTTCCTTTCTTCCGCGCCACTTTCGTGTTTGTACCTGGACGAAAATCCCGGGAGCGACAGGTACTACAACTCGATTCATTTTTTATCCTATTGAAGCTGATGAAGGAAGGGAAATAGATGTCTCCAATTAACCCTACTTGCAAACTGAGTTTAAATAGATAACTGTTGGTTTACAGATGATACAAAGATTGTGGGTCTCTCTTTGGTTATTTTGTTAAGAACACAGGGTTTAGACTATTGGTAGGATGTTAGGACTGATGCTTTTCGATTGATGTATGAAGGTACGGGATTTTGGGTTTTTGATTAGTGCGCTCGCTAAGAGTTTTCAATCTTATGCCTACGTATTCCCGTTTAACGAAACAGGGAAATCAGAGCGATCGTAGTTCCTCCTATTCTTTGGAAGGAAATGGTGTTTTGGTGTCTTGTTCAAAGCCTAAGACATGAAGCTAAAGGTGGTTTGTATCTTGTTCAAAGCCCAAGATGTGAAGCTGAAGGGTCTATTTGTATCTTGTTCGAAGCCCAAGATGTGAAGCTAAAAGGGTGTTGACTTTAGAGAGAATTTGTCATCTCTAAAGGGGAATATTTGGTCTGTTTGGCACAACTGTTGGGTGACTGATTATAAAGGAGAATTACTTTAACTGGGATATGCGAATCCAGCAATGCCATAATTTCCTTTTATAGGGGATTTTCAACCTGAAGGAGAACACTTTAACTCAGTTTAGAGCAATGCCATCTTTCCTTAGGAATTTCTCATGCTAAAAGAGGAACAGTGGCGTGGATGTAAATAATCCAGAGGCTTGCCGCTTACATCAATTAGACGAGGGAAAAGGAGTTGTTCATGTTTGTATGCTGTGACCAAAGCATGATTTGATGCTAAAAGGTTGATTGAATCAAACGGGGATTTCTTTATACAAAGCCTAAGAGGAGGCTATTGACCCAATAAGATGATGCTTTTGTGTCTCGTACGAAGCCCGAGATAGAAGCTAAAAGGGTTGACTCAACAAGAGAGTGTTTTTATATGTGTCTTGTACGAAGCCCAAGACGGAGGCTAAAAGGGTTTGACTCAACAAAAGAGTCTTTTATACTCACCAAGAGAGTGATTTATATCTCGTACGAAGCCCGAGATAGAGGCTAAAAGAGGATCGACTCAACAAGAGAGTCTTCTTATACTCAACAAGAGAGTGTTTTTGTATCTCGTACAAAGCCCGAGATGAAGGCTAAAAATGTTTGACTCAACAAGAGAGTCTTTTATACTCAACAAGAGAGTGATTTGTATCTCGTACGAAGCCCGAGATAGTGGCTAAAGAGGTTAGCTCCACTGGGGAGAATCATTGTACAAAGCCCAAGAGGAGGCTATCTATGTTGGTGACTGTTTCAGTTTAGTGACAGGTCCAGTATGTTGTATAAAAGAGAAAATCAGTTCTTATAAAGAGACTGATTCCAGGCGAGGTTGTACTTTGGTACTAATCAGAAGATCGAGGTTATTTCCTATTCTTTAAGGAAATGGGAAATCCAAAGGGTATTGAGACTGTCCAAGTCTACTGGTGTTTTGGAGAAATCGATTCTCAGATAGTGAATGATCTTTGTATAATGCCCAAGAGAAGGTTGGGTTACTGCTGAGGATTACATCCATAGGCAGGCCAAAGGGTGAGGAACTCTGATGAGAGAGGCCGCCTTTTGGAGTGATCAGTGTTTTTTCGATTTGTGAAAGGAACTTGAGAATGCCTTTGAGACTCAAGGGTTTTTAGACTGTCCAAGTCTAAAGTTTCATCTTTTGTACAATGCCCAAGAGGAGGCACGAGCTTTAAGGGATGAGTATCAACCCTTAAATGGCCAGAGTTTTGATGCTGGAAAGACTGCTCTAGCAAATGATGATTAAGTTCTGTCTTATACCTTTAAGAGGTTGTCAGGGTCCTTGTATTAAGCCCAAGAGAAGGCATGAGAACTTCTAAGAAGCCGAAGGGTCCTTGTACAACGCCCAAGAGGAGGCGGGGATACTTTTAAGAAGCCTGTGGGTCCCTAAACCCCGAGAAGTTCAAGACATGCCATTCACAGAGAATAGATCAAGCCAGGAAAGTCTGAGAATTTGGAAGAAATTCAAGACATGCCTCAATATTTTCAACAATGCAATGTTTTTTTATCAAAAATTCGGACGTTTTTGCAAACAAAACAGTAAAATGAAAACAAATAAGAAGCTTTTTGACTGAATAAACAACTTTATTGATTGAAATTCCCAGAATAGGCAAGTACATCAGGAAGCCATCCCTGGAAAGAGGCGATCGCTAAAAATTGAGAAAAGAAACTATCCTAATGGCAATGTGAAAATGACATTTCACTGAGTTTCAATTCTGCTATGACCAGTATGTCTTCAAGACTTTCCGAATATCTTCGCTTTCTGAAGAGGATGATTGGACTGATTCTTACCCTTTGGAGATTGCCAGTTTGAGTGAAACGATAAAGCAGTACAGATGACTCAGATTGCAGTCTTCACTTAATCCCTCTTTTGCGTGGACCGCCCTTTTCGGGTTTTCAATCCACCGGGATACCCTTTCTTGCCTGAGTTGTCCTTGTGGATTTTCAACTCACCGGGTGTATAATTTTTTTATTTATATCCCTAATTTTTGCCCGAACCTTTTTATTCTGTTTTTATGGTTCGCCGGGATGCCCTTTTTTGCCTGGACCTTTCTTTTTTTTTTGTCCAATGGGTCTCTTTATGCGAAGTATTTTTTGACTGCGTCTGAGTTGACAGGGGATGGAAAATCTTCACCATCCATGGTTGCAAGCATTAAGGCTCCGCCAGAGAAAACCTTTTTAACCACAAATGGACCTTCATAGTTTGGTGTCCATTTTCCCCTGTGATCTGTGTTTGGAGGATGGATCCTTTTAAGTACCAATTCACCAACTTGATACTCCCGAGGTCGCACTTTCTGATTAAATGCCCGCTTCATTCTTCTCTGGTACAATTGACCATGGCAAATAGCTGCTAGTCTCTTTTCCTCAACTAGGTTCAGCTCATTGAATCGGGTGCGAACCCATTCTGCCTCATCCAGTTTAACATCCATCATGACTCTCAATGAGGGAATCTCAACTTCAACTGGTAGGACCGCCTCCATACCATACACAAGTGAGAACGGTGTTGCCCCAGTAGATGTCCTTACTGACGTTCGGTACCCATGCAAGGCAAACGGTAACATCTCATGCCAATCTTTGTAGGTCAGCACCATCTTTTGCACAATCTTCTTGATATTCTTGTTGGCCGCTTCAACAACGCCATTCATCTTTGGACGGTACGGCGAAGAATTGTGATGCTCAATTTTAAAGTCCCGACATAATTATGCCATCATTTTGTTGTTGAGATTAGAACCATTATCAGTAATGATTCTTTCGGGCACTCCATAGCGACATATGATATCTCTCTTCAGAAATCTGGCTACCACCTGCTTGGTGACATTAGCATAGGACGCTGCTTCCACCCACTTGGTAAAGTAATCAATAGCGACCAAGATGAAGCGATGACCATTGGAAGCAGTTGACTCGATCTTTCCAATCATGTCAATGCCCCACATTGCAAAAGGCCAAGGAGAAGACATGACATTCAATGGGTTCGGAGGTACATGCACTTTATCTGCATAAATATGACATTTGTGGGCGTATGAACACCAATCAGCATCCATAGTCAACCAATAATATCCCGACCTCAATAGTTTCTTTGCCATTGAATGACCTCCGACATGGGTACCAAAAGAGCCTTCGTGCAGTTCTTGCATCAACATGTTTGCTTCGTGTCTATCCACGCATCTGAGAAAAACCATGTCGAAGTTCCGTTTACAGCACGTCATCTTGGTTCAAGAAGAAGCTACCAAACAATCTCCTCAAAGTCTTCTTATCTTTGGTAGATGCCCCAGGAGGGTACTCTTGACTCTTCAAGAAGCATTTGATATCATGAAACCACGGCTTGTCATCAGACACTGCATCAACAGCAAATACGTGTGCAGGCCTGTCAAGACGAGACACATTAATCTTGGGTACATGGTTCCACCTTTGCACTTTGATCATAGAAGACAATGTGGCCAAGGCATCAGCAAACTTATTCTCATCTCGAGGAATATGGTACAACTTTACCGTCATGAAAAACGTCAGCAGTCTTCTCGTATAATCTCTATACGGAATCAGATGTGTCTGGTGCGTGTACTAATTCCCATTCAGTTGATTGATTACCAAAGCTGAATCACCGAAGATATCGAGGGTCTTAATTCGCAAATTAATCACCTCCTCAATCCCCATTATACAAGCTTCATATTCTGCTTCATTGTTGGTGCGTCCGAAAGTTACTCGGGCAGTGAAAGGCATATGAACACCTTCTGGCGTGATAAGAACTACTCCAACTCCGCATCCATTCATGTTGACGGCCCCATCAAACATCAAACTCCATTTGGATTCAGGGTCTGGCCCCTCCTCCGGGAGTGGTTCCTCGCAGTCTTTAACTTTGAGAAACATGATGTCCTCATCAGGGAAATCAAATTTCATGGGTTGGTAATCATCAATTGGTTGCTGCGCAAGATAGTCTGTCAGGACACTTCCTTTGATGGCTTTCTGAGAAGTATACTGGATATCATATTCAGTCAGCACCATCTGCCAACGTGCAACCCGTCCGATCAATGCTGGTTTCTAAAATATGTACTTGACAGGGTCCATCTTTGAAATTAACAAGGTTGTATGAGTGAGCATATATTGCCTCAATCGCTTAGCCGCCCATGCAAGTGCACAACATGTCCTCTCAAGCATTGAGTACCGTGATTCGAAATCATTGAATTTCTTGCTCAAGTAATAGATGGCGTTCTCTTTCTTACCCGTCTCGTCATATTAACCGAGAACACAACCCATGGATCCTCCAAGCGCAGTCAAATACATGATCAATGGTCTCCCTGGAACTAGAGGCATGAGAATTGGAGGTTCCCGCAAATATTCTTTTATTTTCTCGAAAGCCCTTTGGCAATCGTCATTCCACCTGACTGCTTGTTCTTTTCTTAACAGCTTAAATATTGGTTCACAAGTGGCTGTGAGGTGAGATATGAACCGTGCAATGTAGTTCAATCTACCCAGGAAACCACGTACTTCTTTTTCCATTCTTGGTACAGGCATTTCTTGTATCACTTTTATTTTGGCGGGATCAACCTCAATTCTTTTTTCGCTTACGATGAAACCCAGTAATTTACCGGACCGTACTCCGAAAGTGCAGTTGTTCGGATTCAGCCTTAGTCGGAACTTTCTCAACCTCTCAAACAGTTTCTTCAAGTTGACCAGATGCTCTTCTTCTGTTCGAGACTTGGCAATCATATCATCCACATAACACTCAATCTCCTTATGAATCAAGTCATGGAATAATGTTACCATAGCTCGCTGATACGTTACCCCGACGTTCTTCAACCCAAAAGGAATCACCTTGTAATAGAAGGTACCCCACGGGGTAATGAACTTTGTCTTCTCCATGTCTTCCGATGCCATCTTGATTTAGTTGTACCCGGAGAAGCCATCCATGAAAGAGAATACCGAGAACTGAGCGGTGTTGTATACCAGTACATCAATATGAGGTAAAGGAAAGTCATCTTTCGGACTTACTCTGTTTAGATCCCGGTAATCAACGCACATTCTGACCTTGCCATCCTTCTTCGGCACAGGAACGATATTTGCAACCCATGGTGGGTAATTGGCGACGACCAGAAATCCCGCATCTAACTATTTTTGTACCTCCTCCTTGATTTTGAGAGCCATTTCTGGTTTAGTTCTCCGGAGCTTCTGTTTGACAGGAGGACAACCCTCTTTCAACGGCAACCTGTGCACAACAATGTCTGTATCTAACCCCGGCATATCTTGATACGACCAGGCAAAGATGTCAACATATTCCCGCAGCATACTGATCAGCTATTTCTTCACCTCGGCCTGCAGACTAGCTCCAATCTTAATCTCTTTCTTGGCATCCTCAGAACCAATGTTGATAACCTCAATTGTCTCTTGGTGAGGTTGAATGACCCTCTCCTCCTACTTCACCAATCTAGCCAATTCCTCGGGAACTTCACAGTCTTCTTCATCCCCCTCTTTGGCTTGATATATTGGATTATCAAAGTCATACTTGGCCATAGCAGAATCGTTATCAATGAAATCCGGGTGATTAAGTCTGCATGATTGGGGTCATGCTTTATTTTAGAATGAGACTTTTTGAAAAAAGAAACAACAAAAATAAAACATTGCCATTTTATTATTTTTTCTGTAAAAATAAAAATGAAAGACAAGGAACACAAAATTTGAATGCAAAACGTCCTTTATTAATGATAAAAAACCTTGCAAATGCAATTATGAGGCCCTACAAATGGATCTACACGCCTTGGACAGAGCGCGAGATTTTAACATGCAATAGAGAAAAACAAAGAAAATTACTCTATTTGAAGAGTAACTTGAATAATTTCTTCAACACACCAATTGCAAAGCTCTTGACCCGGCACACACGGGCGCACCCACTTGTCGAGGTCACAATCACTGTCAACGCCATCTTCACTTGCAGCGCACATCTGATTTGCATTAATGATTCCCCCGCTATAGAAAGTAATCGTCCATTTGCGCTCTACTGCAGCAGCTTGATACGGGTTATAGCCTATACCGAACTTATCTTCCATTGCAGAGACTTCAACCAATTTGCCCCAGCCTTGAGCATTACCTGCTTTGACCACTTCCACTGCCTGTCTGTAAGAAGCAATAGAGGTGCCCACTTGTCCTTCGGTCTGAGAAGATACTTCCTGTGAAGACGAATCACCAATATTGACTGCCTCAAATGCTTGACTCAGCATCTCATGGATCTCTCCATCCATTTCCACGTACTTAAAGGTAGACAGCTGACTTACAAAAATGTCTTCTTCTCCACATACAGTCACCACTTGACCATCAACCACGTATTTCAACTTCTGGTGCAACGTAGATGTCACTGCCCCAGCGGCATGAATCCACGATCTACCTAATAAGCAGCTATATGCGGGTTAAATGTCCATCACGTAGAACACGAACTTAAACACCTGAGGACCAATTTTTACTGGGAGCTCCACCTCTCCGAATACAGAACGTTTTGAACCATCGAAACCCTCACTACCAAATCACTTGGTCTTAGAATAATTCCATCAGCGTCTAACTTCATTAAGGCCTTCTTTGGTAACACATTCAGGGAAGACCCCGTGTCCACCAACACATGAGATAACACTGCGCCTTTACACTCTAGGGTGATGTGTAATGCCCTGTTGTGATTGCGACCCTCAGTAGTCAAATCAAAGTCTATAAAACCTAGCCCATGGCTGGAATTGACATTAGAAACAACCGACTCCATACATAAGCAACGACAAGATAGAAATTCTTGATGGCGTTTGGTTCAACTGATTAACCACTTTATAATCACTTTTCTTGCTTTTCTCCTTGGTAGTAAACATCTGCACTGTAGTGCCATGGGATAGCCCGCTCACTAGTATAAGGAACTGGTCCTGGTACCGTAATAGTAACAGGACTCACTACAGCAGGCACAATGGTAGCAGGTGATGGCACTTGAATTTCAGCTGGCGTAAAATAAATGGTAACAGTTGACACATCATCCTCCTTTCTGTCCCCTTGATCAAATTATAGACATCCTTCATCTATCAAACTTTGAATACTGGCTTTCAGTTTATCGCAACCATTACTCTGATTCTTGCAATCAACACAACCTTCTTCACAGCCAGGGAACACCTGTCCTTTCAACAACCGAGCCTTCACAATACTCAAGGGAGTCCTCACACTGTTCACATCAACTACCAAATTCAAAACTTTCCCATCTTCAATGGCGTTGACCTTTGGCACATTATGATCCGGCATGGGATTCTGAATCACATTTGGTGGAGGCAAGAAATTAATTGCCTTGGCATCAATCAAATCCTATACTTTATGCTGGAATGTACGACACTGTTCAATATTATGACCTGGAGCCCCAGAATGATACTCACAGCGGGCATTAACATCGTAACCCTTTGGTAATACTGCAGGATCCGGGCCCATCGTACGAAGCTCCACCAGATTAATCTTTAACAATTGGGGTAGCAAAGTTGCGTAAGTTAAAGGAAGAGGGTCCATACGCCTGTCAGCTCGTCTCTGCTGATATGATCTCTGTGGTTGTTGATTATTCTGTGACTGAACATTCTGCTGCTGTGGCTGTGATTGGACTTGCGGACTAGGAATGGTAACAGCGGCAACCTGACGAGCAAATGGCTTCCTCGCTCCTGAAGAACTAGCACCACTGACATATTGTATTTTTCCAAGCTTCAACAAACTTTCAATCCTTTCCCCAGCGATTACGATGTCTGAAAACCCAGTTGAAGGACAGTCAGCCAACCTATCAAGATAAGTTCCCTGAAGAGTACCCATAAACATGTCGGCTATCTCTCGGTCCTGCAGTGGAGGTTGAGCCATGGCAGCCAACTGGCGCCATCTTTGAGCATATTCCTTAAAACTCTCCTTCGCATTCTGAGCCATACTCTGCAGCTGAGTACGGTTTGGAGCCATATCCATATTGTATTGATACTGCTTGACAAAAGCATAAGCTAACTCCTTCCAGTTCCTTACAGTAGTCCTGCTCAACTTCATATACCATTCTTGAGATGCCCCTGTAAGGCTATCCTGGAAATAGTACATCCACAATTTCTCATCATCAGTATGAGCGGCCATCCTCCCCACATAAGATTGGAGGTGAGTTTTGGGACAAGTAGTGCCATTGTACTTGTCAAATGTTGGTGGCTTGAACTTTTGTGGAATTCTTACTCCAGGTACCAGTCAGAAACATCAAAACCAAGAGTGTTCTGGGATTCAATGGACTTGATTTTTTCAGCGAGCTCGTCAAACCGTCGAGTGTTCTCAACTTCAGCATCTAACAGAGTGAACTGATCCTCTTGGTTATCTTCTACAACCTGACGAGCCCCGGTAGTCCTAGGAGGGTCACCGCCTGCATTAACGCCAGCCTGATTACCGTTGCCATTCTGCACCTCTACCTGTGGCCACTCGACCATTACCCTGAGTCTTTCCTGATTTTGAGCCATACCAGTCATTAAGGTCATGAACTGGTCCATCCTGTTCCTCAGCTCAGCCAATTCAGTTTGCATCTGATCCATGATTTTAGTCTGGTTTCTACGAGTTGCGTACCGGTGAATGTGGTTATCAGCTATAGTGCCTGAAACCAAATAAAGGTTAGAGGACCTGCAAGGAGTACCTGAAAAGCCAGCAACAAAATGAAAAATGATATGCAATGCAATGCAAATGCCATGTTTATCATTTCCAAGGTGCCCTACACCCTGATTCCAATCTTAACCACAAAAATCTGAAGATCAGAAATCGTGATATGAAGGGACGTGCCGTGACCATGTGCTTGTGTACAGATAATTGCCAAAGGAAGATTTCTGAATAAACTGCCCATTTTAATTAAAAAAGAACCAGACATACACATATCATTCAACAATGAGTTCAAACAACATACATCAAAAATAGTGGATTCATCAACAAGCCTGATGATATCCATTAATAAAATTACATTAAGAAAGAGAGAAAAACGGACAATCTGACAACTCTAAATCCTTCAACTTTTCACTTAAATATTTGACTTCCTCGAAGAGTATGCGAGTGCGCTGGTGATTTGGTCTTTCGATTAGCTCAATCAAAATATCTCTTTTCGCTAGGGCTTCAGTCAGCGAGTCCATATGCATCAGGAGAGCTTCATCATCACAGACTCCTTTGTACCTCTTCACGTCGGCTTGCATTTTAAGTTTCCCCATATCTGCGATAGCCTCTTCTAGCTCCTTCTTGGAAGTCTTCAGCTCCTCTCTAGCATTTACCAATTGTTCTTGGCTTTTACCGAGATTCTCCCGATACTTCCTCCGTTGTTCATGTGCCTTTTTAAGCTCGTTATCCTTGATCTTCAGCTGTTCCTGCAACTCTGCGTTTTCGATCCTAACCTCATCTCAGGCTTGCTGAAACTTAGCTAGCGTGTCCTTGGTCTGAGCTAAAGTCTGTTTGGTCTTCTTATGAGCTTGAGTGGCAGCATCGACACCTTTACTAATTTTCTGGAAATGTTGAGCTCTTTCGACGAAATCCTTTTCTCTTGCAGCTAAGATTTTTTCGGCGTCTTGGGCTTTATGCTCCGACTCTTTGTTGGAATGCAGAGCATTCTGAAGAAGACTACTCAGATCATAAATCTCCACCCGAAGCTCCTTCACCAGCTTCTGCAGCTTGTTAAACTCCTCGATGGCTACCATGGTAGGCTGCTCTGGCATTACAGGATATAGAGGGGGCTCCCTTGAAAAAGGCAAGAGTAATTCGTTCACCTTCCTCTCAATCCATCTTTCGTACTCAGGATAAGATTTGCAATCCATTTTTCCAAAAATTGTTTTTCCTGTTTTACGCTGGTGCCCCCAAGCATTCACAACTTCTCGCAGCATTTCCTCATTTTCAGTCCCTGTAAAGAACAAAGATTTCTCAACATCCCGATCTGTGGGAGGATACCTAGAAGCATATCCAAACTGTCTAATGGCCAGGATCAGGTTATAGTTGATTCCCCCTTTCCTTCCAATTAGAGGCACATTGGGAAAGTTCCCACAACTGGTGATAATCTCTATTCCCAACAACTTACGATTGAACCAGACGATGTTATTAGCAGTTAATCCCATTATCCACTTGGACCATTTTAAAGAATCCTTTATATCTACAAAAGCACCTGTTTGAGGTAAATGCTTCAAAAACCAATGAGATAAAAGTGGAGTGCAACAATTGACAGATCCTCCCCTTCTTTTTTCATTCTTGAAGTGCACCGAGTAATAAAAATCTCCTAACAAAGTGGGAATCAGATTTTTGAGAACAAAAACTCTTATAGCCTGCATATCCATGAAATCCTGTTGATTAGGGAAAAGAACAATGCCATATATGCACAAAGCCAGGATGGAATTGTAAACTGCCCAATCCTTTGCTTCAGCAGCCTCTTGAGCTTGATCAGAAAGAAAGGCTAAGTGAAAACCTTTGACCCCATTTTTGATAGTCACATTTCCTTTTAGCACTGAATCTTTCACTTGTACCGCAACTGCAATCTCCTCTATGCTAGGATGACTACCAGAAAAGAATGGCACTGCTGATTTGACCGGAATTCCCAAAATAAATGAGAACTCTTCCAAAGTAGGCATCAAAATGTAATCAGGAAAAAGAAAGCATCTCAACGAAGGCTCATAAAACTGTAGCAAAGTGTGAAGAGCATCATGTTCATACTGTGTGGTTCTGCGGACCATCTCAACCAATTTCCCATATTTATTTTGGAAGTTAAGAAGAACACCCGGGTCAGCCATAGCTATCATCTTATGCAGTAAATCCAAAGTAGGTTCTGGGAACTTGTAGGCAACATTGCTCTTTCTCTCGAACCCATTGATTGGAATCAGAAGTGTAATAAGCACCTGTAAATGACAAACATGAATGTTATGACATGATAATGTAATGGAAAAGGGCATTGTATCAGCGTGCTCTGTGTCGGTGCTGGACTGTATGCACGGTGTCTGTACAAATCTGGGAATAATACTGTAGATAGAAACCCACTGACTGTAATAGGTTACATCATCTGTCTGTGAAAGTACAAGAATATTAGGGTATGTGGGAGGCATGGTCACCTGCAAACCTGTAAACACCCGACCATACTCACATGTGGGTACTAAAACAGCGGTTCCTCAGCTTCGGATTCTCTGTTTTGAGAAGCAATAGTACATTCATCCCTCGGGGTACAGTACTATCGCCAAACAAAGAGAACGTTCACTGATTCCCCAAAAATAAAGGCCATCATATGCAAGTTCCAAAGCGGGCCCTCAGGTGCGAATGGGTTTGCCACAGAATGTGGTTTTCCACTGTCACCACTAAGGAGGGATGTTTCCACTAAGGTCCTCAATGATCGGTCACCAGAGTCGACAACTTTCTAGGTTAACACTCTGAAATGCACAAGACGCGCAAGTCAGAACATCTCCCAAGAAAACCTCGTCTGGTTGTGAATTTCGTGTAAACCATACGTACCAAGACACTACGTAGGCCACACTACTTTCCACTCTAGTCCTATGTATGTACTCAAGCCTGTGTAATGGGCTTATCTCTCAGAATACCCATCCTGCCAAACAGAAAACCAGCACAGCACAGTCCAGTATAATAATGATATGTAATGTAAAGAATGCGATAAATACAGTAATACAGTAGAGAAATAATACAGTAAACAACAATACAGTAAAAATAGTAAATACAACATCAAAGTAAACACCCAATGAAAGAAAAACAGACAAGCACTAGGATCGACTCGCCTAGGAAACTAGAGATTCTGGGTCTCCTAAAGTCCCCAGCAGAGTCGCCAGCTGTCGCTCCCGGGATTTTCATCCAGGTACAAACGCGAAAGTGGCGCGGAAGAAAGGAAGAGAGTCGCCAGCCAGGCATTTTTATCCCAAAGAAAGGGAAAGGTAATGTTGCACAAACCCGAGAGGAAGGAAAGAACGAGGTCTCGCGAACCAAAGAGAACGGGTAAGGGAGTCGGTTACGTGAAGGGAAGGTTATCGCACCCCTTCACGTCCATCGTACTCGACGGGATCCACGCTTGAAGTACTGCTCAAAGGGTGATAAACGAAAAGGAATTGAGAGAGAATGAGAAATAAATGTAGGGAAAATAAAAGAAGTGCTCGAATGGGCCCTACCCCACTGCCTACGTATCTCATCGGGAACATGAGAATCAGAGCGATGTAGTTCCCCTCAACAAGGGTTTCTTTGTTTATGTTTTTTAATGGAAACGTCAGAGTGCGCGTCCCAGCAGTTAGGTGTTGCAGCTCGCTGTATGGAGACTTAGGCGTTACCTGTTTGTGGTAGAACGGACCTGACGAGTCCTTAAGGAATAGAATGAAGGAGATGAGAAGAGAATTTGTTTGTTTTGTCTTTTAAGAAGTGTTTTGATTATTGGTGTTTACAACGCATATTGTATTTAAGTCTCTCATGTAGGATCGAATGCCTCGCATATCGACCCAAGACAGGATGTATGCTAAACATTCTAAGAAAGTGAGAGAAGACCCCTCACTAACTTATTCTCACATGAAAGGCTCAAATACAATATATGTTATGCCTTTATTACGTGTTTTTTTGCTTTTTGTTTTGAGATGAGAAGAAGAGAGACTCAAAGGTTAAGAAAGGTAAAATCTAATGAGGGAGACTAAGATTCAAACCTTAAAGTTATCATACATGGATGTTCCTAATGGTTAAGTGTGGTTTAGAAACCTAACCCTAAAAGAAAAGAAAAGAAAAGTGAGTTCTAACTTACTTCCAAGATGGAAGTTAAGTTAAGAATTCAAAGGGAATGGAAGAGATTAAACAAAGAAAGCATTAGATGCTTATCACAAACACAAAGTGAAAGCTTAAAAGAGATAAGGGAAAAGGTTGTATGTGGAAGCATATCCACACACTTGACTTACCATTAGCCCCTGAAAATGTTAGCAAAAAAACAATTTGCAAGTAAAGAAATAAGGAAAGACTAACAAATAAAGACCAAACAAGTTAAGAACTAAAGAATAAAGGTCCCAAAGGTTGAAAAGCACTCAAGGTTATAACCTAAACCATAAGAATGTTCTCTAAAATTAAGAAATCAAACACCAACAAACTTTGCACAAACAATGTTTTAACCATCCAAGAAATTCCACTATGAAATTTATTGATGAAAGGTGAATAAAAGATGCAACATGAACATGTATTTATGCTTAATGAATTGGCAAGGTCATAAGCATACATCATTTATGAATCTCCCATAATGCATATGAACAATCATACAAGTCATGGATGAAATGATTCAAGTAGAAAAGACAAGATGAGAAGGAATGAAAAAGAAAGAAACAAGCTTCAATTAGGTGCACAAATTCACATGTTAAAGATGCATAACATGTGAAATGAGTATGAATACATATAGACCAGTAGCATACAATTTATGATATGTAAATGACATGAGTGAAATGGCATACTCAATGCAAACACAAATCATGTAGAGCACAAGAAGAGATGAGATGAGGAATTAGGTCAAAAATGCAAGTAAAAGTGCCTAAACACACATCAAAGGCAAACCCAAATCAAAAAGACCTATAATCATGATATAAGACCTATAATATTCAACCAAACATGTGTCAACAGATAACATCAATCATCTCAAGGGACCATAAGCAATATGACACAAAACCATGACTTAGGCATACAATGAAACACATAAATGCACATGTAATCAATTAACAAGGTAAAAATAGAAATGAATTTGGAAAATAATAGGTCACAAAGTACCTAAGTCAGAATCTAAACACATGTCAAAAGCTCACACAAAAAATCAAGAAGGAGCATACTCAAACAAAGCAACAAAGACACATTAGGTCAACAATGAATTATGCACAAAGACATGGTTCAAAAGCTATGCAAAAATGATTATTAAAACATGAGAAAAATGTTTTAGATGCTTTGAGATATTATCTAACAAATGCAAAAAGAATGAATGCAAAAGAATATGTGAGTTAAGAGAAATAAAATGGGAAAGATTAAGTATCAATGAAGGACATCATTTAAAAGGAAATTAAAAAGAAAATATGAAAATATGAACTAAAATCAATAAAGTCAGAATTAAAAATAATAGAAAATTATTTTAATGTGTTAAGATGGTTGGTGAATTTTTGTAGAATTATTTAATGCATTTTGGTATTTTTAAAAGAATAAAATGAAACAATATAGAAAAAGAAAAAGTAAAAAAAAGGAAACAAGCAGGGGGGTGCAGTGTGAGCAAATTTTCAGTTTAAAAATGGTTTGGGCTTGGAAAGAGGTGTGTGGAAAGCAATTCTCAACCCAGTCCAACAAGGCGTGTGTGTGTGAGATACTGTGTATACTCAGTCAAACATGGAGGCAATCACAACCAGATGATCAATCAGCCACAATCAATCAAGAAAAGTAAACGAATCTAACGCATCACAAGGCATGCACACCATAATTATCACGCACGCACACACATGCAATCACTCAGAGTAAAAAATGAGGCACGTGCAATAGACCCTCCCTCATTTATGCGTTGGCAAAATATTAAGCGTTGGATGAGATGAATCAGAGGTCATGATATAAACTAGAACTTAAACCCTAGATGAACCTCACCGGCCGGAGAAGGACCTCCGGTCATCTTCTCCGGCCGCTCTCCGGCGACTGCAACTTCAAAACTTCCAGAAAATCACAAGGTATACATCAAAATAAAGAGTAAGTCACGTAGAATGCAAATCCACACTTAGATTTCACGTAGCACGCATGTACAAAGAGATTCGAACACAAACAGTTTGCCCTAATTTTGGATCTACACCTCTAAAAGGTCTATCAACTAGCCGGAAATGTCACATTGCTTCTAGTAAGCTTAAATCAATAGAAAAACATGCTATAATCAGTGATTTAATGCAAGAAAAGGTTGAGAAATGTTGAACCTGAAACTTGAAGAACTTTGGATCTTCAGAGAGCCAGAGATGAGAACTCCTTTATCCTTGAGAAAATTGGCCAAATAAAGGTGTATGCAGGTTGTTCTTGCAGTGAAAATGATGAAAAAGTTCAGTGAATTAGAAGAAAAAATCAAACTTCCATGCTTTGTGCTTCTTGAGATTGATGAATGATGAATTTTGAAGAATCAGATGGAGAAGTTCAGAGAGCAACAATGCGTGAGAGAGAGAGTTTCAGAGAGAATTTGAGAGTGAAAGTTTGTGCAAATGTGAGAAAATGAATGAAAATCCCTTCAAATTGTGTTGAGTTCAGCTTATATAGTTAGGGTTAGGATGTTAACTCATGTGGTTGATGGTTGGAACTCAAGTTAACTGAGTTAGTTAACTGAGTTTGAGTTAACTAACTGAGCTAAGTTAGTTATGGACGAGTTGGAGAGCTTGGTTATGGTGATGGTGAGGATTATGCAGCTCATGGTGAGGGTGAGAAACAATGATGGTGATGTTATGCTGATACATGATGTTTCTGCAGCTAGTGAGACTTAGTGAGCAAGTCTCTCATTTCCCCTTTGGTGCATAATAGCAAGGTATGTGTAATGAGTGTAAGATAGTGTTTGGCCAAATGAAGTAAAGAGTTGACTGGTATGAGCATGCGTGTGAATGGGAAATCAAACCAAAGAACAATGCACAACACTCTATTCTTGGCAGCATGGTTTCAAGGAAGTTTGATGATGGGATTCCCCATGTACATTGCATGAAATGGTGAGGTTTTGGTGCCATTAGAAAGAGGAGACATGGTAGAACAAGTTTATTGTTGGGATCCAATGGAATGGAGACTTGTAAGATGATCAAAAATAGCTTAGAACATCAAGGCACAAAACTGACTTCATGGCGTGACAACTTGGTTGGCAGGCATGGCATCATGGCCTATGGAATTTCAGCATGAGACCCCTATGTTTGGACCATCATAACTCCTTCATAACTTATTCAAATGGAAAAATGTCCAACATCAAAGTTGAAGAGGACATTGAGATGAACAACTTTGATGTTTAACATATTTTCATTTGAAGCTTTATTCTATGAGAAAAGTGGATTGACATTTGGCACACCAAGTGTTTGATGAAATTATGGCCTGGAGGCCTGAACTTGCCTTGCCATGACTTGGTTTTACCTTGATTTTACCAAACTTTGATTGATCATAACTCCCTCAATTTTGACCCAATGGAAGAGTTCTTTATATAGATTTAAAGCTTAGAGTATAATCTTTAATTGGATCAAATTGGGCCTGAAGTTTGAAGCTTTTATCATGGAAAAATAATGCCTTAAAGTGTAGTGCAAAATGGTCCAAACTTGCCATTTTTGGAAACCCTAAGTTTCTAAAAATGACAACTTTGTACATTTCTTGATTTTTCATGATTCCTCCATCATCTCTTGATCAAATCTTGTCCAATGAACATATTTATCTTGAATTTCATGAATTTGATCTTAAAAAGTCAGGAGTTGACTTTTTTCACTGTATAGTTGACTTTTTCCCCAATTTCTTGATTCTCAAGCAACTGGCCAATTGAACCTCTCCTGAAATGAACCAATGGGCAATCTTCCATCCTTAGATACTTGATATCATGCAGAAAACATTGAGATCAAGTTTGAACCAAAATTTCATCAGGAGAAGGCTTGAATCCAAAACCCTAATTTTGATTGCTTTTGGTTAGGAGATGATGAACTGTCCAATCTTCTTGATGAATTCCCATCTTCCAATGACTTGTGGGATCAAGTGAGATCATATGAGATGTAAGAGACTCTTGAGGCTTGCTTGAAGACCCTTGGCTCTTGTTCTCTTGCTTTGGATGATCAATACTCTGAAAACCACTGATCACATGCCCTATGCTGAATGCAACACAATGCTTTATTCTTCTATGCTTGAATGGAATGCAATGAAATGAAAGTATATGCAAAATGATATGAAAAAAGAGAGGGCAAATTTTGGGGTATTACAATCATCTCTGGGGAGTAGAGTCTCTTTGACAACTTCTAAGGGTGACAGTCTGAGAAAGGGTTCACCGAGAATGCTGTCTTTCACGTCTTCATATTGTTTAACCCCAAGAGGAAGGAAGACTGTGTCTGGTAATCCTATGGGGATCTAGTGTTGACTGTATCTAAGAGTGATCAATGGGGCTTTACCTAGTGCTAGACGTAGTTGTCGGGGAAAACTTTAAATAACTATACTAGTATTACATAGTTGATATTTGACAAGTACATAAAACTTTGTGAAAGTAGACTTACAGTGAGCAGCCCTACAACGCAGTTATATATATATGAAAGCGGATAAAAAAAAACGGGTAAACACTTACTCGGTTGTAGAGCTTCCATGCTGTTTTGTTAGTTGTTCAACAAAGAAAGCTTTGATAACAATATTATATTCAAAATCAAAGGAGAAAATGCTTTGAAAAGATTGTTGGGGCTTACAGCTCAAGGAGAGGCCCAAAGTTTTATCAGTGATTGCACTGTTGTTTTGTACATTTTACAGGGACTTATACAAGTGACTGAGGCCCAAAAGGTTTTCTGTACAAAGGGATGGGTCTTACACTCTCTCAAGAGGCCCAAAGGTTTATTTTTGTATAAGTGGTAGGGCTTACAGCTCAAGGAGAGGCCCAAAAGGTTTTTTTGAACTGGCGATCGCGCCGAGATTTTATTTTAACGCAGAGGGACTTATACAATATCTGAGTCCCAAAATAGTTTTGGTTAAAAGGGTTTGGGTCTTACACTCTACTAGAGGCCCAAAGGTGTTTAAAGAAAAAGAATGGGGCTTATAACACGAGGGTAGGCCCAAGGGTTTGATTTGTTAGAAAGGCGACGACCGCGCCGAATTTTTTTTACGGTGTCGAGACTTATACAATACACTGAGGCCCAAATTATTTTGGTTTTTTCTAAAAGGGTTGGGTCTTACACTCTATTAGAGGCCCAAAGGGTTTGAAAAAGTTTGATGAGGGTTGAATTAATCAAAAACCCTAATTTGTTTCCAAGATGTATTTTAATTGAATAAAAATTAAATTAAAATGATCAAAATTGTTAAACATGTGGAAAACAAATTGTAATCTTGGATTAATGTTTCAAAAATCAAGTTTTGACCTACAAAATGATTAGAAGTCATTAAAATTTGCAAAATCAAAAAGGAAAAAATATTTTAAATGTAAAAAATAATTGAAATATTAATTCTTTGCAAAAATATCAATTATATGAAATAAATAATATTTTTGGGATTTTTTGGTAAAATAAAATATTTTAACATTTTTGTGAATTATTAAAAAAAGAATCAACTCAAAATCATTAAAACTCATAGAGAAATTAATTTTTGAATCAACTAAATAAAATCACAAAATTAAAATATTTAAATATTCAAATATTTGAAAAAGGGCGCCAAGAACATGGCAAGAACACGCGCCCTTCCTCTGTTTCTGCAGATTTGCATTTTCTATCCAATCTCATTGAATACTTGATTGTATCATGCAATCTACATATCAATCTACTCGATTCAACCTCACGATCATGTCTATGGTCTTTAATTTCATTTATTTTAAACATGGAATAAGAAATCAAAGAGAAACCTCAAGAACCCTAAAATTTGCATGAAGGTTCAGAAATTCCATACACGATTCAAACAATGCAATTGATTGAGGGAAAACACTCCATGCATGATTATGAACATATGGCCAAAATATTGTGCAGCAAAAATTGCATGGATCATAGAGTTAGAAGAGCTCATGCTTACCACTTGCAGCTGGTGATCGTGTTTTGTGTTAGAGGAGTTACAGATTGGTTCCAAGGTTATGGACAACTTCCCTAGGTGCTATGGAGTGTGTCTGGATGCTTGGAGTGGATTGATTTGAGCTGGAACTTAATTTGGCACCTCAACTGCAAATCTGTCAAAGGCTTGAGCAGTTGGCTGGTGATTTTGTGATTTTGGTGTTCCAGATGTTATGTGAGTGTTTGGATCACTTCTATATGATGTTTATGAGGTGTGTGTGTGTGATTGGTTTGATTGGAATTGCTCTCAAACTCAAAACCCGATAGTGACTTGCTTTGGAAGGCAAAATTGGAGTGAAGAAGGAGATTTTGAGGAAAGCATCTGTTTGATGGCTTTGGTGTACTCAAACTAATCACAAATGAGCTCTATTTATAGTAGAGCAAGTTTGTTTTGCAAGGAATAGTGAATGGCAACTGCTACATAGGTTCGGCCAATGTTGAGCAATGAGAATCCAAGTCTCCTCTAGCCATTAACTAGAGGTTAGGGCACAGGTTGCTGGTTCCATTGGTCTTGGATAAGTCTTGACTGAATTCAGTTGGCAATGGCTCAGTCCATGCCACCTTGGTGTATGCATTGAATGCTCTAATCCAAAATTGGAGTCTTGTCCCTCTTTTAGGCAATTCTAGGTTTGGCATGCTACTTCTTGTTCCAAAGACTTTGGAGGCTTGGATCAGTGTTTGTTCCCTTTAGATTTGATCCTCAGATGTGTCCAAAGTGATGACAAGGTTTGGAATTATCTGATTTTGCCAAATCGAGCAAAAGTGCAAAATTTTTCCTAGCCTTGGCAGTTTTCAGCAAGGCATATTACCATTGTCATATCTCATGGCTCAAGTGGAATTTGATGGAGTTCTTGGCCATTTTGGAAAGCCCTCATATGATACAATAACTGTTTGATCATAATTGGTTTTGATAGTTTTTGGATCCAAGTGAAAAATGCCCCTACATTTGGAAAAAAGTGAAGACAGATTCTGACTTAGTGAAAATTTCACTAAGTGTTGGAAAAAAGTGACATTTTCACTTTTCTTGATTTTGATCATTCCATAACTTGAAATCCATGGGGAATTGGAATGCGTGGTAGTTGAAGCTTTTGTAGAGGGTAATGAGAGATACAAATCCAGCTTTGGATGGGAAAAAATGGCCTTGTGGTTTAGGAGTTATGATCCTTCAAAGTTGGTACCCTAGCCATTTTGTTCCATAACTTAGAAAATTTTCTAAGTTTTTTATGGTTACCCCTTTTACAAGTTATCCAACTTTTCTTGATTTTTCTTGATGAATGATGATTCCAACCACACATTAACATCATTTTAGGGTTAAGGAACCATAATTGTGAAAAATCTCAAAAAGTCAAAGTTTGACTTTTTGCACAGTTGACTTTTTGTCAGATGAATTCCAAATTGTGCGATCCTCTATGAAATCAAGTCCTTGACCTAAATCAAACTTGATGGATAGATCTCATAGGTGTTATAGGGTGTATTGAATCATGTTTTGGGTTTAGGAGCATGTCCTGGTCAAAAGTCAAAGATTTAGTTGACTTTCTCCGCAAAACCCTAACTGTGGTTCTGATGAAATTGAAACTTGTTGCTCAAGCTTCTTGGATTGATCCATTGTTGCAAATGGATCAATATGATGTATTTGAGACCCTCAAATCCCCTCTTAAGGTCTTGGCTCATGTTTTGTACCAAAAGTCAACTTAGGGGTGAATTAGGTCAAGAAACCCTAATTTCTGATGTTTGATGTATACATCCCCTGAGGCTAAATTGACTTGGTGATTGGGTTCATGAGATCCCTTAGAGCATCATAGGTTATGCTTTGAAGCATTGGCTCATGCCTAGTGGAAAATTTCCATCTAGAGGCCCTGGTCGACCAAACCCTAATTTGGTGACACTGGCGATCTTAAGGCTTGATCCACCTAGAAGGGAGCAGCCTTGTGCTTAATCCTTGAAGTGGGAGTCCTATTGATCCATTATGGATGTTTGAGAGGCTAGATAAGTTGAAGATCATGTCATTCCTTGATTGATCCTTTGTCTAAGAGCTCTGAGAGCGCTTGAAACCCTAAGTCTGATTGTAGTGGATACTCACCCATCTTTGGGGAGACTAATGGTTCATCCATATGATGATGATTTACACAATGATGGTAAATCTTAGTGGTCAAAATTTGGGGTATGACACATAGGCAACAACTTGCCCAGTCTGCATCAAAACTCCACCAAGGCCCATCTTCGACGTGTCACAATACACCACAAAAGATTCACTTGGATTAGTCAAAATAAACACTGGAGCAGTAGTCAATCTCTTCTTCAATTCCACAAAACTCTCTTCACAAGTTAGATCCCACACAAAAGCTTGACCCTTTCGAGTCAACTAAGTCAAAGGTAATGCCAACTTAGAAAAGCCTTCAATAAACTTGCAGTAATAACCCGCTAATCCCAGAAAACTTCGTATCTCGACTTCGGAGTCTCCCACTGTAACACGGAATCAATCTTAGAAGGATCAACAGCAATCCCGCCACTCGAAATCACGTGGCCAAGGAAACTCACTTCCTTCAACCAGAACTCACACTTGGATAGCTTTGCATACAACTTCTTCTCTTTCAACACTTGCAACACAGTCCTCAAATGCTCGGCATGTTCTTCCTAAGATCGAGAATATATCAAGATATCATCGATAAACACCACCATAAACTTATCCAAATACTCATGAAAGATCCGATTCATATACTCTATGAACACAACAGGTGCATTGGATACACCAAACGGCATCACAGTGTATTCATAGTGTCCATACCTCGTCCTGAAAGCTGTCTTCGGAATAACATCAGGCTTAACTCGAATCTGATGATAACCAGACCTTAGATCAATCTTGCTAAACACATAAGCACCTACTAACTGATCCATCAAATCGTCGATTCTCGGAAGCGGATACTTATTCTTAATAGTCACCTTATTCAACTGCCGATAATCGACACACAACCTTATGCTACCATCTTTCTTCTTCACTAGCAACACCGGAGCACCCCACGGAGAAACACTCGGTAGAACAAACCACTTCTCGAGCAACTCTTCTAACTGTTTCTTTAATTCACTTAACTCAGAAGCTGACATCCGATAAGGAGCCATCGACACTGGACTCATACCTGGTATTAAGTCCACTGTAAACTCTACTTCACGCTCTAGAGGCAAACCACTAACGTCATTTGGAAACACCTCTGGAAATTCACTGACAACAGGCAAACACTCTGCCACTGGTCTGAGCAGCAGTCGCAATCTTCTTCGGCTTCTGACATTGAGTACTGATATGACCTTTCTCACCACAATTGAAACATGTCACACCCTCATCTTTACAATAAGTAGCTCGATGACCCTTCTTACCACATCTATAGTACCTCAGCACATTATTGGTGCACACATCAGCACGGTGACCTTGCTCGCCACACTTATGACACTTTCCAGAAGCGGAAGCTGCTCCCCCACTTGTATAAGGCTTCTCACTATACCGCCCTTTCTTCTCACTCAACTGCTTATAATGAGCAGATCGAGCTCGGCTATCCTCATCGTAGATTCTGCTCTTGTCCACCAACTTAGCATACCTGCGGATCTGCTGATACCCAATACCCTGCTTAATCTCTGGTATCAGTCCATTCTCGAACTTGAGACACTTGGGCATCTCAGCATCAACACGATTGTAGTGCGAACAGAACTTCACCAAAGCCTCGAACTTTGCAGCATACTCTGCCACAGTGATATCTCCTTGCTTCAGCTCAAGGAATTCCACTTCCCTCTTGCCACGAGCATCCTCTGGAAAATACTTCCCCAGAAACTCCTGCTTAAACACAACCCAAGTTATCACAGTGCCAACATCTGTGAGTCTATGACGGGTGTTATCCCACCAGTCCTCAGCCTCTTCTTCCAGCATATGCGTTCCCAACTGAACCTGTTATTCATCAGAACACCCCATCACTTAGAAGATCTTCTCGATTGCCTTCAGCCACTTGTGTGCACTTTCTGGATCATGCGTACCCACAAAAGTCAGTGGATTGTTCCTTTGAAACTTCCCCAAAGCACGAAACTCATCAGAAGCTCCACCATTTGGATTCAGTTGCGCCACCACATTAGCAACCAATTCCAACGCATCAGCAATTGCACAATCATTTATTTTAGCCATCCTGCACACCACCAACAAGGTTAGAAGAACTAAAACATCGATAGTGTACACACACTCGTCGACTGACAGGGGCTGACATCACGTAAAAACCTGGCCGGACGGACTGACCTGCTCTGATACCACTAATGTAACACCCTATTCTACTCCCACAAATGTTGCAGCAGAAACAACTCAAATATCAGAGTAAAGCGTCAAAATCACCTCAAAGGGTGCACACTTCTCATTTAAATCAAAATAATACACTTGCCCTGTAAACAAAGGGTCTTTCCCAAAATAATTCAAAAGCCTTCACCTGGCAGCAGAACTCAAAATTCTTAATTAAAAGGTTTTCAATAAACATCGTAATAATCCAAAAAGGTTTTCAACATATAAAACCATATCATCAAATGACAACAAAAATAAGGAAACAACATAGTTCGACTCAAAGGACCCCAACCCGATGTTACACTATCAGAGCAAGACCCTCTAAATCGACCAAAAGCAAATAAACTTCAAGGTCCTCGAAAGCATCCACAACTAAACCTGATCACCTGCACGTTACCCACGTGGAGGCAACATTCAAACAGGCAGGGTGAGTAATCACAATTCATAATAATCATTATAAAACAAGATATACATAAAATGGAATTATCTTCATATACACCATCTTCAGGGTCATCACAAGGAAACATCGAAATCACGAACATGATAAAATACAGCAATGCCAATTAAATGCAAATGCACAACAAGACTCATGCATGTGGTTCCAATCGTCATAATAGATGGACACTAGGCCATCAACCCTCCAAAGATCCCCGTCAATAGGATTGATCCCGCAATTGGAACCGGAGCACGTCATAATTACCTCATATCCGCACAATGGGAATGAAGCATCATCACAGAGTATGCATATGAATGTATGATACACAACATCACTAATCATCATCATCAAATAAACATCATAATGTGCATCATCATTAATCAGTTCTCATATATGTCATGTCATCACATATTCGTCAAATAATCACCAAAACATCATCATATAATCATCAGTAACATCATAGAAAATCATCATAGAAATCACATCATCAAGACATCTCAGCAGCACAGCAGCATAAACAAAATTTCGCGAACAACAGACGTTCGCTCCAGGGTTCGCTAGGCGAACCTGTTCGCTGAAACCTTCGCTTAGCGAAGCGGCCAGCGAATCCCACAAACATCATACTAAGACACCAGAAACCACCATCTGTCATGCTCCCTGGTTGATTCACTGGGCGAAGCTACTCGCTGATTCATTCGCTTAGCGAGACTTCCAGCGAATCCCCACTTCTACTCCAAAATCATCTCAGTACCTACACTCATGTTATCGCGCATTTGCTGCGCTGTTCGCTTAGCGAACATTCGCCTAGCGAAGCGATGGTTTGCTTAGCGAACCTGTGATTACAACAAATCACTGCTACGCACCAGTGGTTCCACAGCCTCAAAGGTACCTGCGATTACAACTCCAATGAACCAAAAACATCCCTATAATAGTTCTAATGCATCACGGAGATCAACGGCATAAAACCTACGTCTATTAGGTCGATTCGGGACCCTACGGAAACCTTAAATTCCCTAAACCTTCAAAACTCTCAAGCTTCCTATAAACTCCATAAATCCCTTCACCACAAGATTGAAACTACAACAACGGGGAAATCTTCCCCAAAGGTCTATTTTTATTCGATTAAATTTAACCCTTAATAATCGATTCACAAAATACCTTCGAATCATCAATTCGTCACAAAAATCCCATAAACCCTCAAACACAAAACAACCACTTCAATTACATCGAATCCTATAATGAAAACAATGAAAGATAATTACTCCCCATACCTTAGATTGTCGATCCGAAGTGTTTTCTCTTGAGTTTTTGGAAACCTTCACGAATTCCTCGCCTTTTCCCTTTTTCCTCAGAGCTCCCCTTCTTTTCACGGTTAACCAAAAAAATGAACCCCATTCTCAAAATCCTCCTTAAATATTCAACCTAACCCTTGAGCCTCAAAATTGGGCTTTCTCCATAATGTCCTCACTAATTCTCCTCAAATGTCCGTCTTACCCTTAATTCCTCTAATATCATTTAAAATAAATAATAATACAATATATTCCGTAATATATACTATTATTTAATTAAATAACCAAAACTTCACAAAACACCGACATCGACACGAAACACCAAAATTCACAGAAATCCACGAATATAATATTTAAATAAATTAAATAAAATATTCTTACAAAATTTGGGGTGTTACAGGGGGGCCCAGATATGGTCGACAGAATGCTCAAATGGTCGTTAAAGCTGTCAAAGCCCAAGCTTTGGATGACTTCGTCGCAGAAATGACGTTCGCAGATTCCCCTGCCAGCGGGGCTCGCAAGTGGACCATTTTCGTAGACGGAGCATCCAGTTCAGCAGGGAGCGGGGTAGGCATCATCTTGGAAAATGATGAGGGAATCGTCGTAGAGGTATCACTCACCTTATCCTTCCCCACGTCTAATAACCAAGCCGAATACGAGGCCTTCCTCGCCGGCCTACGCCTGGCCGAAGATCTAGGGGCAGAAGAGGTCGTCATCTGCACAGATTCATAACTCGTGGCCCTTCAAGCTCGAGGAGAATACCAGGCCAAAAACGACAGCCTGTCCGAGTACTTAGCCTTGGTCAAAGAAAAGATAACGAAGTTCGCTGCAGTGGAGGTGAAACATGTTCCCTGCAAACATAACGCCAGAGTAGATGTGTTATCTAAACTAGTAAGCACGAAGAAAAAGAGCGGAAAAAAGTTTGTCATCCAGGAGGTGCTTCCTCAACCCAGTATTGAAAAGGCATCTTCGACCCTCGACGTATAGGTAATCGGCGACAACAACTGCTGGATGACCCCCGTTTATAACTACTTCCGTCCGACCCCAAAGAAGCCAGCACAGTCAGGCGCAGGGCCTGCACCTACGTCCTGGTCGAAGATAAAATCTACAGGCGAGGGTTCTCCATCCCATTGCTCAAATGCATCGAGGAGGAGATGGTCGCCCACATCCTGCACGAGATCCACAAAGGGATCAACGCCTAACATCTCGGGGGGAGATCCCTCGCCCGGAAGGCCCTTCGAGCAGGATACTACTGGCCAACCATGCAACAGGATGCTAAAGAGCACGTCAAGGAATGCGACAAATGCCAACGACACGGGGACATGCATCTAGCCTCGCCTAACAAGCTCGAAGCAATGTCCTCCCCGTGGCCATTCGGCTGGTGGGGCGTGGACATCCTAAGGCCATTCGTAGTAGGATTAAACCAGAACAAATACTTAATAGTAGGTGTCGATTACTTCACAAAGTGGATAGAAGTGGAAGCTCTAGCCAAAATAACAGCCGTTAACATACTTCGTTTCTACAAACGAAATATCCTCGCACGATTTGGTATCCCCCAAGCAATAGTCATGGACAATGGGACACAATTCACTGACAGGAAGTTTCAGGATTTTGTCGCTCAACTGGGCACGAAACAACACTTCGCATCCGTCGAACACCCCCATACTAACGGGCAAGCCGAAGCAGCAAATAGAGTAATCCTTCAAGGCCTCAAGCGAAGGCTGGACGAAACAAAGAAAGCTTGGGTCGAGGAGCTGTACAGCGTCCTATGGGCATACCGTACGACTCCACACTCTTCGACCGAGGAAACTCCCTTTCGCCTTGCCTATGGGACCGAGGCTGTAATCCCCATCGAAGTACACGTACCATCCAGGCGGACTGAGTCACCCCTGGACGAGGAAATGAATGACAAGGCACTAAGGGAGGAGCTCGACCTCGTCGAAGAAGTCCGCTCTGGGGCAGACCTCCGCGAAGCCTCATTAAAATAAAATATTGCCATCTGACATAACACCAAAGTGATACGACGAGAGTTCTAAGTGGGCATCCTTGTCTTGAGAAGGAACCATAAAGACTCTCGAGAAGGCAAACTCGCCGCTAACTGGGAAGGACCCTATTGCGTCCGAGCAAAGACGGAGAATGGCTACTACCTAGAACATCTCAATGCTGAAGCGGTAAAGCGGTAAGCAACAAAAATATTTGGAAGTATTTTTCTGGGAATTTATCGTGTCCACAGAGATCGGTGATATTGAATTGCTGTTCGACAATTTAAATGTTATTAAGTTTGGGTTTAAAATTGGTTAAAGTATAAGCAGAAAAGTAAATATCAACATAAAAAGAATTCATTCTTCAGAGAGAAGAAACTTATTCGGTATGCATATAATCCACTCCTCACAAACTTAAACATACCAACCAGTTATACTCAACCTACAATACTCCTCAATATCATCCAGCATCGCTCACAATAGTGTCCATCTCTGACACACTGAGCTGAGAGAACAACCGTGTAACCCTCGTCAACACTCTCGCACCCGACTCAAGATACGGAGGCATTAAGCTTCGACACCCATAAAGATTGTTAGCTCTAAATCTATCTCTAGCATCCAGAAACTAACAGATAATCATCCATAATCAAAGTTTGCGATGTTTATTTCTAACACAACCCAAACCCCGAGCATAAAGCAAAAATCAAGCACAATCACCGATAAAGATTTGTAAAGTAAATTTTATACAACGCCATGGGCGAAAAATATACATGAGTTCAAAGTAAATACATATAAAAAACCCAACAAATGAGAAATAAACAAAGAAGAAAAGAAATAAACCAAACATCTCGCGGTTTGTCGGCGCCGATCGATGAGAAATCCACCCCAGATCATCCGTGTGCAAGCTCCAATGTTGTTTTCTAAGCTAATCCTATTGAAAAATGATGTTTGATGGAGTGGGAGCAAAAAATACCCAAACCATAACCTAAAAAATGAATGAAATGACTTATATAGTAATTACAAAATCCGTCAAGTTCGCAGTGCGAACTTTTATTCGCTGAGCGAACATCAAAATTTGGCACCTGATGCCTCAGGAACAGTTAAACCGCCTCTGCGATTCTGCAAAAGTTTGCAAAGCGAACTTTTATTCTCAAAGCGAATATTAGTTGGAAAGTCGCAAAGCGAACTTTGGTCCCTTTTTCTACTGCCTCAAGTCTGGGAGCATTCGCTGGGAAGTTCGCAAAGCAAACATTCGCTGGAACATTTGCAAAGCGAACTTGACAGCAAACCAGCGCTTATTTTGACCACAACTTCTAAACCGTAACTCGGATTGACGCACGGTCGGAAGTGTTGGAAAGCTTATTCAATGCTCTTTATGAATATGACAAGATATACTTGCTTGAATACCTACCAAAATAAATGGAAAACAATTAAACTCAATGATATTTACATGATACGCAATATATACACTATAACGTAAAGTAAACGTATTTACAAACAAAGCGGGTTTTATTCGAACGATATTAACAAAAAGTACCGATAAGTGCAACAAAACTTATATACAAAAATAGATACAATTTTCACTTATCAAACTCTCCTCAACTTAAACCTGTTTATCCTCAAACAAGAATCAAACAAACTTGAAAAAACACAAAAGCAATAACCAAAGAATGATGAATCAACTAGTTTTGGAAAACGAAAGCAGATGTAAGGTTCAAATGAAAAACGGTACACACAAAGTAAATACTTACCACTAAATTACGACGATAACATAGTCACGAAACAAATGCAAAATACAAAAATCATGCCAAATATCCTAAAACAACACAAGTTCAAACGTGAATCACACCTAGCAAAAACAATCATCGGTAGATGAAAAACACAAAATGAGGTACTTTTCACTCATACAACAATCTTCCAAACAAAAGACTAAATTATCCAATCATCCAAAAATCATATTGAAAACATAAAAACAAGAAACACAAGGGATTTCAAGGTTGTAGCGTGGTCGGGTAAACAAACAATGGGCAATTTCTAAAGGTAATTGAAACAAAAACTTGCCTAAACCTAAGGGAGTGATCAACTCACAAAGACTCAAACACAAAATTCCAATCAACTTCTTCCAAAATCTCAATTGTTACACAAAACACAATACTTATTTAGCACAATTATTTGAACTCTTTTTGTTTCCTTTCTCAAGGATTTTATTTTTCTTTCTTTTTCACATTTTTTTTTCATTTTTTCCTCTTTTTTTCTTTTCTTTTTCAACCTCATAGAAACCAACCAATGAGTAAACAATTATTCTCTCCCCAACTTAAATTCAACCACATCATCATGTGAATACTCCTTACTTTCTAAAGCAAGGTAAAAATTCATACAACAACACAAAGTTGAGGGTTCAAGAAAAAACAATCAATCAAAATCCATACAAAAAGTGAATTCAATACTCATAGACAAGCATTAAGTTCAAACAACATGGATAATGATAGAAAGGCACAAAGGGGGTTAACAAATGCTCACACACTCACAGGGTGAATGACTATTTGGTTAGGTAGCTGTGCTCAAAATGAAACAAAATGCCTTGATCCTTTTCATGCTTTCATATAATCAACACAAACAAAAGATTAAGCATAATAAAATCCAGTTAGAACAAGAATGTTGGTACTCCGCGCATGTATGAACAATGGAAAGCTACCTCACAAAAAGGGTGGAAACTAAAGTGATTCACATCAAGAACTAGTGTACAAAAGAATGAATGGCATGGAAGTTTGTAAAATGCCTAAGTATCATGAATATGCTAAAGTCTAGAAAGCGATAAACACATACCTTGGACGTGTACAAAACTTAACAATATCATTACTATACATCCGCAAGTTGAAACGATCAAACTTGGAACATCACCTTAAATTTCCTCAAGCCACTCAAAACAAGCTCTTAGACAAACACAAAAACTATTAATATAAACAAACCAAAAAATCGGCTGAAATTGGATTAAACAAGTTGTAAAGTGAAGATTTGAGAATTTTACGAACAATCCGAGTGCAACTTGTTTAATGAAAGTTCACCATACTACCTAAGCTAGAATGAAAAAGTAATAACGAAACAAAAAAAACGATAAAACATGCTTGTTTTACATCGTAAGCTCGACGCCTTTACTGTACTTAGCTAGTAACTTACTCCCTTCATGCCATGGTGATGCCTCACCGCGCAAACCAAAAGCAAGTTTTCTAACCAAACACTTGAACAAATGTTACAGGAACAAAATATATACAACATTTGAATAAACATAATGGAAAATAAAAGCAAAACAAGTATCTATACAAGCATATATACAATATAAACAATTATATACAAAGCTCCAAAACAACGAAACTATCACAATGCGAACTAATAAAAACACCAATCCCGGGCAACGATGCCGTTTTGCTGAAGCGGTAAAGCGGTAAGCAACAAAAAGATTTGGAAGTATTTTTTTGGGAATTTATCGTGTCCACAGAGATCGGTGATATTGAACTGCCGTTCGACAATTTAAATGTTATAGAGTTTCGGTTTAAAATTGGTTAAAGTAAAAGCAGAAAAGTAAATATCAACATAAAAAGAATTCATTTTTCAGAGAGAAGAAACTTATTCGGTATGCATATAATCCATTCCTCACAAACTTAAACATACCGACCAGTTATACTCAACCTACAATACTCCTAAATATCATCCAGCATCGCTCACAACAGTTTCCATCTCTGACACACTGAGCTAAGAAAACAACCGTGTTACCCTCGTTGACACTCTCACACTCGACTCAAGATACGGAGGCATTAAGCTTCGACACCCATAAACATTGTTAGCTCTAAATCTATCTCTAGCATCCAAAAACTAACAGATAATCATCCCTAATTAAAGTTTGCGATGTTTATCTCTAACACAACCCAAACCCCGAGCATAAAGCAAAAATCAAGGACAATCACCGATAAATATTTGTAAAGCAGATTTTATACAACGCCATGGACGATACACATACATGAGTTCAAAGAAAATACATATACAAAACTCAACAAATGAGAAATACACAAAGAAGAAAAGAAATAAACTAAACATCTCGCGGTTTGTCGGTGCCGAGCGATGAGAAATCCACCCCAAATCATCCGTGTGCAAGCTCCAATGTTGTTTTCTAAGCTAATCCTACTGAAAAATGATGTTTGATGTAGGGGGAGCAAAAAATACCCAAACCATAACCTATAAAATGAATTAAATGACTTATATAGTAATTACAAAATTCGTCAAGTTCACAGTGCGAACTTTTATTCGCTGAGCGAACATCAAAATTTGGCACCTGATGCCTTAGGAACAGTTAAACCACCTCTACGATTCTGCAAAAGTTCGCAAAGCGAACTTTTATTCGCAAAGAGAATATTAGCTGGAAAGTTCGCAAAGAGAACTTTGGACCCTTTTTATACTGCCTCAAGTATGGGAGAATTTGCTGGGAAGTTCGCAAAGCGAACATTCGCTGGAAAGTTCGCAAAGCGAACTTGACAATAAACCAACCCTTATTTTGACCACATCTTCTGAATCATAACTCGGATTGACGCACGGTCAGAAGCGTTGGAAAGCTTATTCAATGCTCCTTATGAATATGATAAGATATCCTTGCTTGAATACCTACAAAAATAAATGGAAAACAATTAAACTCAATGATATTTACACAATACGCAATATATACACTATAACGTAAAGTAAACGTATTTACAAACAAAGCGAGGTTTATTCGAACGATATTAACAAAAAGTATCGATAAGTGCAACAAAACTTATATACAAAAATAGCTACAATTTGAACTTATCACTCAACGGGGAAGAACTTGCTCGACCATAGAATGCCGAAAAGCTAAAACAATACTATAGCTAAGGCCCTAACTGTCAGTTTTCTTCGTCAAGGCAACAAACATAACATTCCGACCACGATGCACGCCCAGGTACAACCGTTGCATGCCAGCCAAGGCAGGACCCTGCTCAGGATCGAGCCAGGTCTCTGCCCGACAGCGGTTCCTCAACTGAGCCCGCCATCGTCAAAGTACCATGATAGGCAGAACACCCAGCTCGCGATGGGAGGTTCACGCCGCGAACTCAGGCCTCAAACGCGACTTGAGCTCCGCTATCTTGCTCAAAAATTCCCAAGCCATTCGACCAGTCCCCCTCACTTCCGAACACATTTAAGTTGAGCAATTCCCTAAAAACGTCAAACAAATCAAAGTGACCCCTATTACGGGCACGCATGTATATCAAGCAAAGATATAACACATAGCAAAAATAATCAAAGAAAGCCATGCACGAATATACAACATACAAAACCGGCCACGATGGCCGAATACATACATTTAATTAAAATGGCCACAAGGACCACGAGTGTGCATATTACAAGGCAAAGGGGCCACGCCCCTACCGAACAAAATAAAATTACATCAAGAATGGCACGCAGGCCATATACATTACAACAAAACAAAAAGAGATCACTCCTCCATCTGATCAGGCTGCTCCTGGTTAGGCTCGGGCTGCTGGGTCTCCTCGTTCAATAGTCGGGCGTCCTCATTAAGAATGTTGAAGAAGTCCGGAGCCACTATCTTGCCATTCTAAACATGGCCCAAGAAGTTAGTACCCTCCGTGGATATCTGGACCTCTAGGTTCACCAGCCAGAGTTGGGCTACAACATTGTTAAACGACTTTTCCCCAATGGCAATAACGTCGTCCTTTGCCCGAAGAAGACGAGCAACAAGCTCGGCCCTAGTCTTCAACGCCCTCACCCCCTCAGGCCCATATTCAGCTGGGGCCGCTGCAGCCCTCACCTGTTCGGACAGATCCTCAGCAGCTTTCTTCTCCGCAACTAGAGTCTCGTTCTCCCCTCTCAGCCTGGCAGCCTCCTCGTCAGATTTCTTCCTCGCATCGTTGGCAGGCTTGGCCTCTTCTTTGGCCTTCCTCACCGTCTTCTCCAAGGATGCTATGGTCGCATGGGCTCTTCTAAGTTCAGACTCAGAGGAGAAATCTCCCTCAGCATAGACCGCCACCATCTCCAGGACCCGGACCACCGCAGAAGCATCATGCGCCAGCACTGCCCTCTTGCCCGGGTGATCCATTCCTTCGAGCTTGAGAGACTCTGCCCGGGGCACCACCAGGGGCGTCCCCTCAAAAAACTTCTTGTCGTGAAAGCACGGGGGAAGTTCGAACTTGCCCTTCTCAGCCGCCCGACTGAGGTCCACTAGATCATTTGCCCTGGTCCGCTTGAACCTTGAGGTCAGGGGCACCGGAGATCCCTGAGCAGGCGAAGGGGCAGGCGATGAGCTCCCCACAACAGGTTGAGAAGGAAGAGCACGCTGTGTAAACTGGGACTTTAAGTTGGCCGCACTAGCTTTGCCCCTCGCCAGGGCATTCTTCACCATCCTCTCGTGGGCAGAAGGCATCTCACCTGCAAAAACATAGCAAACATGTCAGCCATCGAGGAAGTTATAATTCAGACAAGCAAAAAAAGGCTAAAACTACCAAGTAGCTTAAAAGCATCCACATGAGTCTTGAACTCCATAAGCGCCTTCATACTTATGTAACGATACTCCACTCTCTGCCCGCCATCATCCTCAAAGATCGGGGCACCCTTCTTCGTCCAACACTCCGTGGGCCTGAAAGAGTTAACCTAGTTGACTAGCGCCTCGTAACCGGCTATATCCTGCTCGTGCAACATATCTGGCTGGGCAAGATAATGGTCGGTGCCCCGAGTAAAGTGACTCCCACTCCACCGGAAAGGAAACTTGAACACCCTATCCGCCAGCAGTTTCCCTTCCCCGTCGTACATATCGTTGCCATCCTCGTCCGTCGACATTGCCCAGGCATATGTGGCATCTTGGGTCGTCTCTGACACCGGCTCGATGATATAGAACCTCTTTTTGAACGTTCGAATAGACTCCGAGAAAGGCTTGACCAATTTTCTTGGCTGCTTCAGCGATACCCAACCGTATTTCTTCCCCGATACCTGCCTTTGAAGGTGGAAGATGGTGAAGAACAAAGGCTTCATAGCTACTATCTTCAGGAACTCATAAGTTAGCTCGAAGGCGCGGATAAACGCCAACGTATTCGGGTGCAGTTGCGACGGGGCCAAATCAAGACGAACGAAGATAGATTGCTAGAAGTCAGTAAAGGGAAGCCTCAACCCTATTTCCTTGAAAGCGTACTCATACATTTGGAACATTTCCCCGAAGTCCGTGCATATACGATTGTCTTGACGGGGAAGTGTATCTTCCACTCCCCATCTGGCCCTACGTTTGTAAAGATATCCCTGGTATAGGATGCAAAAGTGGACGTGTGCTCGGCGGGCTCTGCTATACTCCATTCCTCCGTGGAATCTTGCTCAAGATCCTCCCCGGCTTCGCTGAGGGCATTTGAAACCTCAGTATCGCTACTCTCCGAGGAGCTCTCCTCGGACGAGTCTATGAGAATCTCTTGCTCGGGCACATGCGCCATCTCGATCACCTGAAAAGCAGAGGACAAAAGTGAATTCGACTGCAAAATCAAATACACCCTTCCACCGCTAGTCAATTGAAAGGGCGCGCAAAGGGCCAAGGACGGCGTCCTCGACCTAAACCCTTACTCAAACAACACATGAATTTCCCGCGAGGAGATGCCCGGAGGCAACCCCTCCTACGCATACAGGGGATCTCCCCGACCTACGCCGTCATCGCAACAACTACGAAAACTGCCTAAGTCTACGGTCTCTACGAAGCTCCGACGATCACACCAGCAGCAGAAAATGGCCAAGCCATCGTCCATTGCCAACAGACACCGGAAAACACAACAGTTCTACCTAAGTTCAACCTAGCCACATGCATCCTAACTAAACAAAGATGAAAAAGCTAGAAATGAAGAGGAAAAGAGGTAACTTACGTAGTCGAAGAAAGCGTGAAGGTATGGAAAGCTTGCTCGAAGCTACGTGCGACGGCTGACGTGATGGTTGACGGTGGCGACAGACTGAGAGCTTTGAGAAGAACAAAGAGAGAGAGAGAGAGAAGTGAAAACGTAAATGAGCAGCTCTCCCTCCTATATATACAATTTGAAAGCTCGTGCACGAACACGCACGGCTAGGGGCATCATCATGACCCTAGCCTAGTCATTATGACGTTGTTAACACTACACAAGTCTCGAGGCACACATAACGTCACGATTCTTCAAAATACCTCAACCGTTGGTCTCCCCGTGAGCCGGGTATCCCGAACAATGGTACACACCCCGCGAACGCTAGAACCCCCGGGCATCCAAGGACAATCCCGTCTTGTCGATAGACAACGGCCTCTTCAGAGTTCCCCGGGGCTGCGAGCTATCCTTAAGTCATCACTCCCATGCTCGGGAGCAACGACTTGGGGGGGACTCCTGTTTTGGACTGGACCAATGGCTAGGCATAGCCCAATCCACTTCTGCTCCCAGAACGGCCCAATTGCATAAGTCCAGCTGAGGTAGGGCAGCATTTACCTTTCTGCCCCTCTACCCGACACAAATGGACAGATGAATCTAATGGTCATTTGCTTCTCTCCGACATTCCTGCCCGTTACACACGACTCCATCACCCAAGAACGATCATGTCGCCTGTGCCCGAAACTACGCCCTTACCCATGGCAACAGCTAGTTTTGGGCACCTCTGCCCGTCATAACGGCTAGTTTTTGGTAGTTACCTATTCTTCAGGAAACGATTATTTTGCCCCAAAAATAGGGACCGTTGGCCACGCGCTGGGGGCATTATATAAACCCTCTCATTTGAGAGGGTCAGGTATCCAAAAATCATCCTAAGAACTCATACTTTTGTACTTGCCTTTCTCTCCCCCGATTCTTACTTTAGCATCGGAGTGCCTTGCAGGTACACCCCCTCCTCATCTCACACTCCCAGCATCGCAGACGTCTTCTTGGAACATCACAGGATCTGATCAGCCTTCACGATCAATTACATTTTACTTTTAGAAGTCAGAGGAACCAAGGGGAATCTAGCGGCCACAACAATTGAAATCGCTCTCACGTCTGAAAAACAAAAATAATAATGCAATTTATCAAACACTAGAGTAGAAATTTCAATTTCAAACATTTCCCATATAAGTTATTTATCAAACACTTTGCATGCACAATAATAATTTTATGTAATTTTCGAACCAGCTACGTAATGGTGACTTTTTGAAACAATATTACAAATAGAGTCTTATTGCCAAGCATACAACAGGATCTTATTTTCTCCTACCTTCCTTAAAAGTAACTATAGCATGGCATAGGGGCAAGGTTTATAAAATTTTGCAGGTGTAAGTTTTATGGAAGATGTGTTACTTCCATGCTTCGATCTATAATGATTACTACATAAAAAAAAACTCTTAAAACTAATGTAGTTCACGAAAAAACTTCAAAATTTTCATATTCTACTCCCATATAAGCAATTTATCCTAGGTGAGTTTGTGGACCATCTCACAGTTATGAACATGAACCAAACACTTGGATGAAAGATGAAAGAAAACACCCATGAATATGAAAACACACATATTTGCAGAAGGAACTTAGGGTTTGAGAAGACAAACATGTTAAAAAATTTATGATTGTTTTGACGGAGGCGTGAGCGACTGAGAGAGATGTGTGTTTCCCATTTTCAGGAACTTTGAGCCTGCGTTTTTACAAAAGAAGAGAAAGAAAAATATAAAAAAGTGAAAATTGTTCTTAGTGTGGAGATGGATTTAGAGTGGGCGACCGATGGATTTACCGTCGCAGCCGTTTAATCCGCGCGTGGAAGGATCGTTTGAAAGACTTAGGATTGTGTTAGGACTCAAATGAAATATAAACACAATACAAAGGAAAGAGGAGTAAGTGTACTATAAATTTTCAAGAATCAACAGTACAATGTTTATTTTACTGGAAATTGCAAAAGATAAAACGAGCAAGAAACTATAAGAGAAATATAACAGTCAGAGAAACTGTTAAATCTAAGGGAGAAGAGACTCAAGTTCATCCATAATTTTTCCACCCCCAATCATGACCATATCACCCAGCTGAAACTCGACAAATTTGCGCTTAGCATCTACATATTTTTTTCATCACTTGTTGCGTAAGATGCAAATTATTTTGAGGTGCTGAAGAGTGTGGTCCCTTTCAAATAACAGTTGCTGCAGTGAAAGAGGAGCAGTATCTGCAGATTTGTATTTGACTAAAGAAGGAGGGCCTCTCCCATAGAAAATCTTGAAAGGAGTCATGCCGATACTGCACTGAAATGAGGGATTATACCAAAACTCCGCCAAATCGAGTAACTTAGCCCATTTCTACGGTACTTAGCCTGTGAAACATCGTAAATATAATTCTAAACACTTGTTAACCGCCTCCGTTTGACCATCAGATTGAGGGTGATAGGCCGAGCTCATGCCCAAAGTAGTCCCACTTAACTTGAATAAATCTTGCCAAAAGGAGCTAGTGCACACCTTGTCTCGATCGAACACCAAACTGCGAGAAAAACTGTGTAGTTTAACAACATTGTGGAGGAAAGATTATGCTACTTTCAGACTTGTAAAATCATCTTTAGGGGAGCAAAGTGACTGGCTTTGGACAATTGATCAACCACAACCATGATAATGACGAATCCATTAGAGGGGGCAGTCTGATATAAAATCCATCGAAAGATCCTCCCATACATGAGCTGGAATGGGCAAGGATTGCAGTAATCCTACTGGGGCAGCTGTTGATGATTTTGCTTGTTGGCACACTAGGCATTGAGACACAAATAATCCAATGTCTTTGCTCATGGTAGGCCAAATAAACTGTGAAGCGATGCGTGCAATGGTTCTAGAAATTCTAGAGTGACCACCCAGTAAAGAAGTATGAAATTCTTCTAAAATTGCATGAATCAAATACGGTTTGGGGGGAACCATCACACGGTTTTTCCAAAATAAAATGCCCTATTGCACATGGAAAAAGGTTCTTGATGCACACCTTGTAAACATTGTAGTTTGATATCAGACATACGGGGATCCTCATTGACAACATTTGTAATAAGTGGTATGAGAGGGTTGCTAGGGCCAGATAAGAAAAAAATGAACCGGACAACGTATCAGCTGCAATATTCTCCTTGTCGGGCTTGTATTCGATGGAAAAATTAAAAACCAAGAATTTATGCAACCGCTTCTGTTGCTCAGGTGTTTGTATAGTCTGCTCCGTTAATGCCTTTAAACTTTTTTGATCGGTGTGTATAATAAACTTGTTCCCCATAATGTAGTGTCGAAACTTACACATTGCCTCAGTGACAGCATAAAGTTCTCGAACATAAGCTAAATTTCTTTGCATAGTGGGGTTGAGCTTCTTTGAAAAGTAAGTGATAGGGTGCTTCTCATGGCTAAGGATTGCCCCTATGTCAGTACCAGATGCGTCAATTTCAAGAATAAAAGGCTTAGTAAAATCCGGCAAGGTCAAAACAGGTGCAATGGTGATGACATTCTTTACAGCATGTAACGCTTCTGTGGTGTTAAGGGTCCAAATAAACACATCTTTCTTCAACAGTTCAGTCAGAGGTGCAGCAAATGTCGCATAATGGCGCACAAATCTTTTGTAATAACCTGAAAAACCTAAAAATCCACACAACTGTTTGAGATTGGTAGGCAAAGGCCAATCAAGAACTGCTTGTATCTTGGATTTATCCATCTGTACACCACAGTTAGAGATAGTGTGACCCAAGTAGTCTACCTATGTAAAACCAAAATAACACATACATTTTAGCAAACAGAGAATGACGGTACATCAGTTGAAGAACTTCATCCAAAAGACTCAAATGAGCAGACCAAGATGGGCTATAACCCAAGATGTCGTAAAGAAACCAAAACAGATTTCCTGAGCAAATGAGAGCACCAAATGTTAGGACTCAAATGAAATATGAACACAATACAAAGGAAAGAGGAGTAATTGTACTATAATTTCTCAAGAATCAACATTACAATGTTTATCTTACTGAGAATTGCTAAAGATAAAATGAGCAAGAAAATACAAGAGAAATATAACAGTCAGAGAAACTGTTAAATCTAAGGGAGAAGAGACTCAAGTTCATCCACAATTTTTCCACCTCCAATCATGACCAATCAATACCCTATTTAACAAAGTCCTTGAGGTATTTTTTGTTAGGATTCTTCTCTCTCCTGCTACGCCTTGGCTCCTGGTATTGTGGATCTTGTGCCACGTGTTCCAATTCCTCCTGTAATTCACAACTAGGAATGTTTCTTTTTTCCTTATTCATAACAGATTGCGGCGGGTGACCAAACTGTCATAGAAGAGGGGTTACGGCAGTTTGGGGACCAACCGTCGTGACATGTTATTTTTTATTTTAAAAAAATGTGGTTACCCAAAAGCGTCGTGGAAACCGTCGCGAGTGGAGGATAAGAGCGGTTATGGAGCAACTATCGCGACCTATGTGAAGGTGTGAAAAACGCAAGAAAGAGGGGTTTGAATTGGTTTTTCAAAATAAATCGTTTCTTTTTAAAATATCTTTCTCTTTGAAACTTTACCCCTTTTCTAAAGAAAAAAAAAACAACTTGGTGAAACAAAGAGATATAAATAAGTTATGTTTATACTAGTTCACTTGAGAACCTCTCAAGTTAATCTAGTCCACCCCCAAGGTGATTTCGCCTCTCTCAACGAGGTCTTAATCCACTATTTCAACAAAATAGTACATTGCACGAGCTACCACAGCTGGTGGCTAACAACAACCTCTAGAACTCACATGTTCTAGACTTTTTAAGTAATCCAACCACACAGGTCTTACTTAAGGTACAATCTCTAAGACACGCGTCCTAGACTTCTCAAGAGATTTAATCACTAAGACTCTCTTAAGGAATACAACTTAAATTCAAATGCAATGGGTTTACAGAAAATTGGTTCTTATCAAGCTGATAATGTAAACTAGTTTTTGGACCAAGAATGACTTAAGAAAGAACAGAGTTATAAGATATTGTAGCAGGTTGCGTGTGTATCTTTCTTCAAGTCTTTGAGCTTCCTTTTATAGCCGAGTGAAAAGAGCCATTGAGATGAAATCATGATAGCTAAGTAGGCTTACGGCTAGAAGTGTGAGGACAGGTACAAAGTCTTCTGCATGATGCACGTCCTGTCTGTGTCAGTTTGTATTTCGCACAGTCTTCAAGAATTTTAACGTTGTAATGTGGTACAGCTATACAGTGTGGCAAGTTTTCTTGGCTTCTCAACTACAGAGGCTTTTTATGAGCGTGAGTAAGAAGGGAAAACATTTCTCGGTTCTTGAGATTATCAAGTCTTCGAATCATCAGCTCTGTGCTTCCAGAATCTTCAGAACTTGCCCTCAGAACCTTGTTCTTTTAATTTACTTTCTTTATATCTTCAGAGGCTTCTGATAATATTTGATTGAAGCATGAGAGTCGACTTTGGGTAGGTCTTCAGAACCTTGATCAGAGAGTATGAGGCTTCAGCATCTGGACTTTTTTTTGTCAGAACCTTTGTCTTTTGATCTTCAGAACTCATTCTCCTTTCCTTTTGTATCAGAGTTATGTGAATCTTGTCTTATCTTCGAATTGAGTTCAGCTCTTCGAAGCATCTTTCATTAAGCATTGCGCCAATTCACGGAAGCAGAACCTGTTTGCTAGGTTCTTACAAATAACACCATTAGTTGCACAAAATTGTTCATACAAATATTCATCTGTTATCATCAAAACTTAGAGATAATATTGCAGAACCAAATCTTGTTCTCACAATCTCCCCTTTTTTGATGATGACAAAACTATGTATTTGATGACGCAATTTTGATATATAAATATATAACACAAAGAACATGGAAAAAGGTTTTTAGGGTAGCTTATCCTTTTTTTTGAAGTGCTCCCCCTGAGTATTAGATTTGATTGATGTTCGTGCTCGGGCTCCCCCTGACTTCATTAACCTTTTTGAGTTTTTCTTCATCATCAGAGTTATCTGCACAGAAGAAAAATACAGAAAAATAATCTAATAATGATGATAGATTTATCTGTTTGCAATGTAAGCAGCATTGTTTTTCAGAGAATGACTATAAGATCAAAATTATCTCATTCATGTACTTTCTCCCCCTTTTTGTCATGAATCAAAAAGATAAACACAGAGTAGTCCATGGGTGAAAAACACAGAATTAAAACTTAAAAGAAAAATAGATGTTTATTTGCTGTCAGAGGACATCTTGTCTTGAATCTTCTTCATCATGATTTGAAGATTTTCATTGACAGTATCTTGCTTGTCAAACCTTTCTCTGAAGTTCTTTTATTCAATTCTGATTTCATCAATGGCTTCTCCCAGACGCTTGATAGCAGGATCAGAAGTGGAAGCAATCGTAGCACTTTCTTTAGTTCTTTCAGCTTCAGCAGCTTCCTGTGCCTTTCTAGCAGCTTACTCTTCTGCTTCTTTAGCAGCCTTTTCTTCAGCTTCTCTCTGCTTGGCAGCCAAGAACTTGAGTTCTCTGACTCGTGCTTCAGCTTCTGCTATTTCCTTAGCTTTCTCAAGTCCATCAGTTATGGTGGTATTTGAGAGACTTACAATTCTTGTAAGTTCCACTTCCAACCATTTTTGAAAGCTTTGACAGGCACTCTCAAGTTCCATGAGCTTCGTGCTTGTACAAAGTTCCGCTCTTAGCTTGACAAACGTATCCAGTGCTTTGTCATGAAACTGACTTATGAACTCTTCAAGGGATAATGGAGGTGGTGCATTATAGATGACTAAAGCGAGATTAGATTCTACAGAGTTGTTTTCTGGTGGTGTTTGCTGAGATGAATCAATCTCAGTGGGAGCAGGTTCAGGTGGTTGTTGTTGATTGTTAGGAGAGGTTACTTCTAGATTGTCGGAGCTCATGAGGTTTTCAGGTAAGACAATTTCTAGAGATTCATAGGAGGTTCCCTCAGAACTGGATTCAGTATTGAGAGCTTGAGATTCAAAGATTTGATTTGTTGGTTCTAGTTCATTTGGCAGAATTGTTGAGGTAGTTGTTGTTGAAATATAGGAAAAAATAGTTTCAGACAAGATTGGAGTAGTTATTGATGGATTGTTGGTTGATTGATCAGTGGTTGGTAAAGGAATAGAAAAAGATGAAGGTTTGAACCTTACTTGTGGAATGGAGGTAGAGGTGACTGGTGATGAAGATGATGCAGCAACAGATGAATTTGCATCAACTTGATTGATTTTCTCGAGAATAAGAGCTTCTTTTCTGGAGATTTTAGTTTCATCCTTTTTCTTCTTTTTACACTCCGTATTCCCTTCAGCGAGCTTCCTCTTACTCCTGGTAATATGTTTTGACTGAGGGGCAGCTTCCTCAACTCTAGATTCTGCTTCTCTCATTATGGCAATATAAGAGGCTATTGCGATTGGATTATCTTCTTTATGGTAGAATGGATAGTTCTCCACTGGATTCCTGATCTTTTTCACCGTGTCAGGAGAAATAGGTGTTGGTTTCACCTCGACACTTGCAATCATCTTCATATGCTTAAGATTTACAGCATTGAAGGCTTCTCCAACTTTTCCATTCAGGTATTCGGTGAACTTTGCTTCCTTGGTCAGATAATTCACTAATCCGCTTTCAACCAGAATGTTAGAGATCAGCCTTCCAAAAGGGATGTAATTAACAATTTTATTTTCTGGTGAGGTTGTTGTTCTTGTTTTGCGCACCATATCCCTTAAATAGTAGAATAGAATGGAGGGAAGGAACATTTTCTCATGTTTGTGCAAGTAGTACAACATGTGTTTTTTATTTGTGTTAGCAAAATCTGTAGCACTCTTCGCTGGTCTTGGATTGATGCATCCAAGAATGATCTTGTGCCAGATCCTTAGGTTGTCACGCAAGTTTTTACTTTTGTAGTCCGTTGTTCCTGATTGGCAGCTTTTGAAGATAGCTTTGTTGATGATTGACTCAGATTTTTCAGTTTTTCCGTACACTCTCTTCCCTTCCAAGAACTTCATTCCTAGAAATTCTGAAATAGATCTCTCAATGATGATAATCTTCTGATCCAGAACAAAAGATACCACATGGAATTCGTCTGTATCTGCATGTCTCCAGAATTCTTTCACTAGATCATCAAAGCATGGACCTCTTAGTCTATCAAAGTAATTCTTCCATTCTTGAGCACCCAATTGATCAATTAGGTTAAACCCATTATTAGAGAGGTTGTTGAAATCAACATCTAACTCTTTCAGAACAGTTAGATCGTTTGCATCTATCACACATGTCACAGAGCGAGTTTTCTGGGTGACATGGTTAACATCAATTGAGGGAATGGTTAATGGATTTGAAACAACTGGTTCAGTCGTTGAGAGAGTAGTAGTGGGTGTGATGGATGAAGATGGTAGTTCTTGGGAGATTTGAACAGTATCTTGTTGATGAGTGTTCATCCTTACGATGGTAAAAAAAATGAGGATTGAGCTTTGAGTTGATTTTGAGGGAGAGATAGATAGAGAGAGAAATAGATGAGAGTCGATTACCTTTTTAGGGTTTGTGAGAGAGAGAGGGAAAGAGAAAATGTTCTCGAGGGTTTAAAGGACATATACCTTCTTAAGGGGATAAGCTCATAAATGTGATAAAGTTGAGTCAATCTCGAGAAAAATGTTGTTCGTTCAATTTGAATAGTTAAAGTGACTTAATTTTATTTAAATCACGTGCAAAAATAATTTTCCGAATATATGACATGTCATTTATTTATCAGAACTTGAGATGCGTTAAGAAAAAGGTTCTGATGATTTGAAAAATACTTTTCTTCTGACTAAACACATGAGGTTTTGAAAATGTTTTATTCTGAACAGTACTTCATATTCAGGTGTTTTAGAATGATTAGAAATCTATCTTCAGCTAAGGGTTTTGTAAAAATGTCAGCCCACTGATGGTCTGTATCAATGAATTTTAAGCATAGAGTTCCCTTATAAACATAGTCCCTAATAAAATGATGTTTTATTTCAATGTGTTTAGCCCTAGAATGCAAAATTGGATTTTTACTTAACCAAATAGCAGCCGTATTATCACAGAAGATAGGAATGTTACTCTCATATATCTGATAGTTTTCCAGCTGATTTTTCATCCATAGCATTTGAGTGCTGCATAGGGAAGCTGATATGTATTCTGCTTCAGCTGTTGAGAGAGCAATTGTAGATTGTCTCTTACTTGACCATGAGATTAACTTGCTTCCTAAGAACTGACAGTTCCCCGATGTGCTCTTTCTTTCTAATTTGTCTCCGGTATAATCTGCATCGCAGTAACCAGAAAGAGTATACTCTGATGTTTTCTTATACATCAGGCCAAGGTTAGTTGTTCCTTTCAGATACCTTAGAATTCGCTTGACAGCGGTTCGATGTGATTTTCTTGGATCTGATTGGAATCTAGCACATAGATGTACCCTGAATAATATATCAAGTCTAGAAGCAGTTAGATATAAGAGAGAACCTATCATACCACGATAGAGTTTTTGACAAACCTTAACTCCTGTTTCTTCCTTTCCCATAACACAAGTTGGATGCATTGCAATCCGTCATATTGAACTTCTTCAGAAGTTCTTTTGTGTACTTGGTTTGATGGATGTAAGTGGCCTTTGATCTTTGATCAATCTGAATTCCAAGGAAGAACTTCAGTTCTTCCATGAGGCTCATTTCAAATTCTGCCTGCATTAACTTTGAAAATTCTTCACATAGAGAAGAGTTAGCAGAACCAAAAATAATGTCATCAACATAGATTTGAACAATAAGAATGACATTCTTATATGTTTTGCAGAAAAGAGTTATGTCAAACTTTCCTCTAGTGAAATTGTTTTCTAATAAAAATTTACTCAATCTATCGTACCAAGCTATGGGAGCTTGCTTTAAACCATAGAGTGATTTTTTAAGTTTAAAGACAAAGTTTGATTTCTCTGAGTTTTCAAAACCAAGAGGTTGTTTGACATAAACTTCTTCTGATATATAACCATTTAAGAATGCACTCTTAACATTGTCATACCCCAAATTTTGACCACTAAGATTTCCCATAATTGTGCAAATCATCATCACAATATGGATGTACCTTAATGCCTCATCAATCTCCTCAAGGAATTGTTGAGCATCCGTTGCAATCAGAACTTAGGGTTTCAAGCCCTCTCAGAGCTTTTAGACAAAGGATCAATCAAGGAATGACATGATTTTCAACTTGTCCACACCCTCAAGCATACACAATGGATCAAAAGTACTCCCACTTCAAGGATTAAGCACAAGGATACTCCCTTCTAGGTGGATCAAGCCTCAAGATCGCCAGTGTCACCAAATTAGGGTTTTGGTCGACCAGGGCCTCCAGGTGGAAGTTTTCCTCTGGGCATGAGCCAATGCTTCAAAGCATATCCTAATATACTCCATCGAACCTCATGGACCCAAGCATCAAGTCAATTTGACCTCAGGGGATGCATTCATCAAAAATCAGGAATTAGGGTTTCTTGACCTAATTCACCCCTAAGTTGACTTTTGGGACCAATTATGAACCAAGACCTCAAGAGAGGATTTGAGGATTTCCAATATGCCATATTGATCCATTTGGAACAATGGATTGATCCAAGAAGCTTGAGCAACAAGTTTCAATTTCATCTAAACCACAGTTAGGGTTTCGCGGGAAAAGTCAACTGTAACTTTGACTTTTGACCAGGACATGCTCCCAAGATCTAAGACATGATTCAATACACCCTATGACACCCATGGAACATGTCCATCAAGTTTGATTTAGGTCAAGGGCATGATTTCCTGAAGAATTGCACAGTTTGGAATTCATCTGATAAAAAGTCAACTGTGCACAAAAGTCAACTTTGACTTTTTGAGATTTTTCACCAAAATGGATTTTTAACCCTAAAATGATGTTAATGTATGATTTGAATCATCATTCATCAAGAAAAATCAAGAAAAGTTGGATAACTTATAAAAGGGGTAACCATAAAAACTTAGAAAATTTTCTAAGTTAAAAAATAAAGTGACAAGGGTACCAACTTTGGAGGATCATAACTACTAAACCAAAAGGCCATTTTTTCTCATCCAAAGATGGATTTGTAGCCCTCATTACCCTCTACAAAAACTTCAACTAGACCTAAGTCCAATTCATTAAGGATTTTGAGTTATGGAGTGATCAAAATGGCTGAAAAATGAAAATGTCATTTTTCCAACACTTAGTGAAATTTTCACTAAGTCAGAATCTGCCTTCACTTTTTGCCAAATGTAGGGGAATTTTTCACTTGGATTCAAAAGAGATCAAAACCAAACATGTTCAAACAGTTGTTATATCATGTAAGGGCTTTCTAAAATGGCCAAGAACATTGCCAAATTCCATTTGGGCTATGAGATATGACATTGGCAAGTTGCCTTGCCGAAATCTGTCAAAGGCAAGGCAGAATTTGCAACTTTGCATTTGCCAAAATCAGCCAAATTCAAATGCTCCTATCCACTTGGGCACATCTGAGGATTGAATCTAAAGGGGACAATCACTGAGCCAAGCCTCCAAAGTCCATGGAACAAGAAATAGCATGTTGGACCTAGAATGGCCAAAATAGGGACAAGACCCCAAATTTGGATTGAAGCATTCAATGGAAGCATCAAGGTGGCATGGACTGAGCCATTCTCATCTGAAATCAGTCAAGACTTATCCAAGACCAAGGGAACCACAGCTCTGTGCCCTAACCTCTAGTCAATGGCTAGAGGAGACTTGGATTTCCATTGGCCAACATTGAACAAACACCTGCTGCAGTTGCCATTCAGTGTGGATCCCAAAACAAACTTGCTCTACTATAAATCGATCTCAATTGTGATCAGTTTGAGTACACCAAAGCCATCTAACAGATGCTTTCCTCAAAATCTCTTTCTCTTGGCAAAAATGCCTTTCTTAGCAAGGTAGCTATCGGGTTTTGAGTTTGAGAGCTTTTCCAATCAAACCAATCACTCACACACCTCACATACATCATATAGAAGTGATCCAAACACTTACATAACATCTGGAACACAGATTTCACAAAATCACCAGCCAATTGCTCAAGTTCTTGACAGTTTTGCAGTTGAGGTGCCATCTTCAACTCCAAACCATTTCAATCCATTCCAAGCACTCAGACACATCACTTGGCACCTAGGGAAGCTATCCACATCATTGGAACCTAGCTGTAACACCTCCAACACAAATCACGATCACCAGCTGCAAGTGGTAAGCATGAGCTCTTCTAACTATGATCCATGCAATTTTTGCTGCACAATAATTTGGCCAAATGTTCATAATCATGCATGGAATGTTTCCCCTCAATTAATTGCATTGTTTGAATCGTGTATCAAAAATCCTAGCCTTCATGCAGAAATTAGGGTTCTTGAGGATTTTTCATGATTTCTTGTTGTATGTTTAATTTAAATGAAATTAATGGACATAGACATGATCGTGGGGTTGAGACGAGCATAATGATATGTGGATTGCATGTTATAATCAAGTATTCAGTGAGATTGGAGAGAAAATGCAAATCTGGCTAAGCCCAGAACACGCGCGTGTTCTTGGCGCCATTTTTAGAAATTTGAATATTTGAATTTTGTGATTTTATTTAATTGATTCAAAAATTAATTTCTCTCTGAGTTTTAATGATTTTGAGTTGATTCTTTTTTTAATAATTCACAAAAATGTTAAAATATTTTATTTTATCAAAAAATCCCAAAAATATTATTTATTTCATATAATTGATATTTTTGCAAAGAATTAATATTTTAATTGTTTTTAACATTTTAAATATTTTTTTCACATTGATTTTGCAACTTTTAATGCTTTCTAATTATTTTGTAGGTCAATACTTAATTTTTGAAGCATTAATCCAATATCACAATTTGTTTTTCCCATGTTAAACAATTTTGATCATTTTAATTGAATTTTTATTCAATTAAATACATTTTTGAAAACAAATTAGGGTTTTTGGATTAATTCAACCCTCATAAATCATTTTCAAAACATTTTGGGCCTCTAATAGAGTGTAAGACCCAATCCTTTTTTTGACCAAATCATTTTTGGGCCTCAGTGCATTGTATAAGTCCCGATACCGTAAAAAACAAACAGTGCGATCGTCGCCTTTTCAAAATAACCATCTGGGCCTCTCCTTGAGCTATAAGACCCATTCAAAACTTTTGGGCCTCTAATTGAGTGTAAGACCCAACCCCCTTTTAACCAAAACATTTTGGGCTTCACTCATTGTATAAGCCCCTCTGCGTTAAAAGAAAATCTCGGCGCGATCGCCATTTTTAAACAAAAAATCAATTGGGCCTACCCTCGTGTTATAAGCCCCACTCTTTTTCTTTAAAACTTTTGGGCCTCTTGAGAGAGTGTAAGACCCATCCCTTTGTACATAAAACAATTTTTGGGCCACAGTCACTTGTATAAGTCCCTCTGTACAAATTTAAACAGTGCGCTCACTGATAAAACCCTGTGCCTCTCCTTGAGCTGTAAGCCCCAAATCTTTCTTTTTCAAAGCACTTTCTCCTTTGATTTTGAATATACTGTTGTTTTCAATCTTTCTTTGTTGAACAACTAACCAAACAGCATGGAAGCTCTACAACCGAGTAAGTGGTTATTGCTTTCATTTACCGCTTTCATATACATATAACTGTATTGTGGGGCTGTTTCACTGTATGTCTTCTTTCATAAACTCATATCAACTGTGTAATAATAGTATAGATATTTAGAGTTTCCCCGGCAACTACGTCTAGCATTAAGCCCGTCGATCACTCTTAGAAATAGTCTAAAACTAGATCCCCATAGGATTACCAGACACAGTCTTCCCTTCTCTTGGGGTTAAACAATATGGAGATATGAAAGGCAGCATTCTCTGTGAACCCTTTCATAGACTGTCACTCATAGAAGTTGTCAAAGAAACTCTATTCCCCAGAGATGATCTCTTCTCCGTGAATGGCATCTCTTGAGTTTCTTCCAAATTCTCGGACTTTCCTGACTTTGATCTATTCTCGGTGAATAGCATTGCCTAGAACTTCTCGGGGTTTGGGGACCCATCGACTTCTTAAAAGCAATCGGCCTTCTCTTGGGCATCGTACAAGGACCCGCAGGCTTCCTAAAAGCAACCCCGCCCCCTCTTGGGCTTAGTACAAGGACCCTACGGCTTCTTAGAAGTATTCACCGCCTCCTCTTAGGCTTCGTATAAAGATCTATTCCTCCGAGAATGATAGCCTTCTCTTGGGCTTAATACAAGGACCCGTCGACTTCTTAAAAGTTTCCAGCCTCCTCTTGGGCTTCGTACAAATTGTCCCGACGACCTCCTAGAGGTATAGGAACAGAAATTAATCATCTGCATAGAACAGTCCTTTCAAAGAGTCTACTACTGTTTCTCAAAACATAGTACAAAAGATAAAACTCTAGACACGGACAGTCTAACTTCCTTGAGTCTCAAAGACATTCTCAAGTGACCCCTTCGTTAAATAGGAAGGAAACCCGCAGACTTGGACAGTCTCAGTACCCTTCGGATTTCCCGCTTCCTTAAAGAACATGAATAACCCGGATCCTTGAATCAAATCCTTGAGTACAATGTTGCTCATATAAGAACTGATTTTCTCTTTAAAATCAGTATATTGGACCTGTCACTTAACTGAACAGTCACCATAGCCTCTCTCTTAGGCTTTGTACAATGATCCTCCCCAGCGGAGTCAAACAAATTTTATCCTCTCTCTCGGGCTTTATACGAGACACACAAGAGACTCCCTCGTTGAGTCAATCACCCTTTTGGCCTCCATCTCGGGCTTTGTACGAGATACAAAAAGGTTCTTATTGAGCCAAACAAACAAACAACAGCCTCCATCTCGGGCTTCATACGAGATACAAAAAACTCTCTTGTTGAGTCAAATAGCCTCCATCTCGGGCCTTATACGAGATACCAAAAGATTCCCTCGTCGAGTCAAAAACCTTTTAGCCTCTCTCTCGGGCTTTGTACGAGACACATAATAGCCTCCTCTTAGGCTTTATATAAGAAAACCACTGGTTAATCCAATTAACCTTTTAGCATCAAAGTTGTGCCTCGTTCACAGTACACAAACATCAACAACTCCTTCCCCTTTCATCTAATTGTTGTAAGCGGCAAGCCTCTGGATCATCTACATCCATGCCACTGTCCCTCTTTTAGCATGAGAAATTCCTAGGGAAAAATAGCATTGCTCTACACTGAGTTAAAGTCTTCTCCTTCAGGTTAAAAATCTCCTATAAAGGAAATTATGGCATTGCCGAATTCACACATCCCGGTTAAAGTAATTCTCCTTTATAAACAGTTGTGACATACAACCCCCTCTTTAGAAATGACAAATTCTCTCTAAAGACAACACCCTTTTAGCTTCACATCTTGGGCTTTGAACAAGATACAAATAAACCCTTCAGCTTCATATCTTGGGCTTTGAACAAGATACAAACCACATTTCGCTTCACGTCTTAGGCTTTGAACAAGACACCAAAACACCCATTTCCTCCCATAGAATAGGAGGAACTACGAACGCTCTGATTTCCCTGTTTCGGTAAACAGGAATACGTAGGCATAAGATTGAAAGAAAAATCTTAGCGGGCACACTAAACAAAAACCCAAAATCCCATATCTCCATCAATCAAAAGCAGTAATTCAAAAACATCAGTCCTAACATCCTAATCCTTGTTCCCCGCCAGAAACCTTCTGCCTAGAATAAAAAGAAAGAAACCAGTATTGGCGAAAATACAAATAACCAGTACAAAGGCCCCACGACCACATAGCATCCGTAATCTAACAGACCGCTGTTTAAACTCAGTATGCAAAGTAGGGTTAATTGGAGACATCTATTTCCCTTCCTTCATCAGCTTTAATAGGATAAAAAATGAATCGATATGTAGTGAGCTCAAACCGCAGAGAGCGACCAGCGCTTAAGAACCGCGTCGAAAATCGCTCGCTACAGAAAAATGGCGCCCACCGTGGGGCCGGATCATTTCAAAGTTAAATCTAGGCACGATCTTCCTTTTCTTCACTTGTGTGAATACCACATATTGGGGCTTCCGCCGGGGAACCCATTTTCTGTCAGGAACCTAGGATTCATAGCTTTTAAAGGTCTAGGATGTTTAGGACAAATATATATACTGCTTTTCCTAATTGCTATACGTGTTTATTTTTCTGCTAATGGGAATGCGGGTGATGCCGTATGTGGAAAGATCGAGTATACACTTAAGATAAGTGATGACGACGAGGTCGACCATCAACCTCAGTGGAGGCTGACCAACGCAACCCATTCTCTCACCTAGACAATGGGCCGGTTGTTAAGTCTGAGAAGCTGAGGAGCCAAACCCTTTCGTAGTGCGGAAACTATCGGGAATAGTTGTTACGCGATACTACCCTCATTTGAGGCTGGTGATCTATTCTCAGTGAATGGCACTTACTCTAAGATTGCACTACAACTCGCTGGCGATCTGCTTGTTGTTTTGCTTTCCTGGGAGGAGCTGATGATAATGAGTACAGGTACAAAAATCACCCTAGTATAAACCTTTGGGGATGGGTAGAGCCTTGACTTCATGACAACGACCCTTTGACCCCATGTTTTTTCTATGTTTTTGTGTGCTGCATTCATGCATTCATTAAAAATAAAACATTAAAACATTAAAAAAAAAACTTCTCTTCTAGTCTCTCTGTTTTTCAAATTAAACTAAGACTGTGATTGCAAATATCAGAGAAAAGGATTGAACTAATGGATTTTGGTAGAAGGAGAACTCAAAGTTATACCTTCAAGGTTCCAAAGCTAGAGGATTTGAGAAGGTTAGCAAGTATGATCACAAACCCTGAGGCTTTCATAGCCAAGCACGGAGGTCTGCTACCACTATTAAGAGTCCATGTGATTGAGGGAATCATGGATGCGCTCATTCAGTTTTATGATCCAGTTTATCACTGTTTCACATTCCCGGATTACCAGTTAGCACCAACGCTAGAGGAGTATTCTCATCTGATTGATCTACATATCACCGATCGAGCTCCATTTTCTGAACTGGAAGAAATTCCAAAGAATCAGACCATTGCAAGAGCAATTCATTTGGACGAGTCTGAGGTCAAGACTCACCTGACCACTAAGGGTGGCATCCAAGGTTTGCCAGCCCAGTTCTTGACAAAGAAAGCCCTGCACTTCGCCAGTATCGGGAACGTGACTGCTTTTGAAAGCATCTTTGTCTTGCTCACCTACGGGTTATTTTTGTTTCCCAACATCAATAACTTCGTCAATATCAACTCCATTAAGGTTTTTCTCATTGGAAACCCTGTACCGACTTTGTTCGCAGATGCGTATCATTCTGTACACTTGGGAAATTTCTACAGCGGAGGGGAGATCACATGCTGTGTACCTTTGCTTTACAAATGGTTTATATCCCACTTGCCCAAGTCTGCTGCTTTTTGGGATTGTAAGAGTGCCTTACGTTGGTCGCAGAAGATCATGTCTCTTACCAACTCTGATATAGATTGGTGTAATAGGATCTATGATGGAATCAGAATCATTGATCGTTGTGGAAACTTCCCCAACGCACCCCTCATAGGAACTAAGGGAGGAATCAACTACCATCCGGTATTGGTTCTTCGTCAATTTGGATACCCGATGAGACACATCCCGCTGGGTGTTCATCTGGAAGGTCTTTTCTTCAAGGAAGGAGAATACGACAGAGCACTAAAGACGAAAATAGTGCACGCTTGGAAACACGTTCATAAGAAAGGACGAGAGTCTCTAGGAAAACCAAATTGTGTCTCGGTGGAGCCTTACCTCCATTGGGTACAAGCTAGAGCTCTCAAGCTAAAGATGCCTTATCCTCGTTACGGAATTCTTCTGCCGAGGGAATTTGTCAAGTACTTCATGACGGAAACTGAAAAGCTTCAGGTTACTCTCAACAAAGTTCAAAAGGAGAGAAGGTCTTGGAAGAACAAGTACCGCACCCTCGACGTAGAGTGCATCAAAATACAGTAATTACTGAAAGATAAGGATGCTCTGATTGAAATTTTGGAGCAACATGCTGTAGAGAATCAAGATGACCAAAGGAATTTGCTCACTCCTTTCACCTAGCAAAGGAATGACAACCTGACAACGGCCCAAGAGCCCTGGTCGAAGAAAAGGAAGATACTAGAATCAGCACCCGATTTCTCTTCAGAGAGGACTCGGGACCCATTAGCTTAGGTTTCTGTTTCTGCACCTTGTAATCTACTGTATTTCCGTTTCTGTAATCCTTTGAATTTCAATAAAAAGGGGTTTCCCCACTGTTTGATATTTGCAATCTAATTGTCGAAGTTTATTTTGATTAAACCATAAATAATTAATATAATAATTGCATTCATCATTCTCACATCGCATATTCTTCTTACCTACGAATCTCACATTTGTGTCTCGATTCTAGAGTCAAACTGTCTCATTCGTACAATACTCGGGCCAATCGTCAGAAAAAGATGGATGATCTTGAGGAAGAGAACAGAGAGTTGAAAGAAGAGATCGACGCTCTGAGAGAGGATATGAGAAAACTTCGTAACGACATGCAAGCCATGGTAGAAGCTCAGCTACAAAGGACTGTGATCTCAGAGATCACCTCAACGCCCATCGTGGAGAAGTATGATCCTAGGTATCAGATGCCGAAAGATCGTCCTTGGGGCATGCCTGTTAACTATATCCCGGAAGGATATGTTCCGCCGATCACTGAAGATCAGGGAATCTCAATAGAAGCCGCTGGGCCTGAAGGTTACAAACTTCAGGAAAGCGAAGATGCCAGGGGCATACTGAAGACTCCTGAAGGTTACAAACTTCGGGAGACGCCAAGATTCACTGTTGTAGTTACGGTACCACCCCCTGTGGTGCACACTGTCTCGAAAAGACAGATTCCACAGACACCTTCTGGTAAGAAGGAAACTATGTTTGACAGAATGGAGGAATTCCAGGAGCAGTTCTTGGAAATGTAGAAGGAACTGCAAGCCATTCGCAGTCAGGATCTATTTGGAAAGGACGCCGCAGACCTCTGCTTGGTCCCCAATGTGAAAGTCCCGCACAAATTTCAAGTGCCCGACTTTGAAAAATACAAGGGTAACTCTTGCCCTCAAAGCCATCTGGAGATGTACGCTCGGCGAATGTCAGCTCAGACGGAAAATCAGGACCTACTGATTCATTACTTTCAGGATAGTTTAACCGGTGCCGCATTAAAATGGTACATGGATTTAAACCGTGCCACGATCAGCACATTCAGAGATCTTGGCACCGCCTTCGTCCAACAATACAAATACAATTTGGACATGGCACCGGACAGAGATCAACTCAGATCAATGTCACAAAAGGACAAGGAAACCTTTAAGGAGTATGCTTAAAGGTGGCGTGAAATTGCCGCTCAAATTTGTCCACCTCTTGAGGAAAAAGAGATGACAAAGATCTTCTTAAAAACCTTAAGCTCATTTTACTATGACCGAATGGTTGCCAGTGCGCCCAGTGATTTCACCGAGATGGTCGGCATGGGCGTACGTCTTGAGGAAGCCGTCCGAGAAGGACGTTTGGTAAAAGACACTGGATCGACGAGCGGTACTAAAAAATACGGTAGTACTCTCCCTAAGAAAAAAAGAGCAGGATATTGGGAATATCTCTCTCGGAAAGGAAAGGCGACGTTATCAGCCGGTAGCAGCTATAACTCCTGCTATCAGCCATGCGCCTATTCCTACGTATCAACCTCAGGTTGCGCAGAGCCAACCTGATCAGCAAAGGACACAACAGCCTCTTCAGCAGGCTCGTCCTCCATATAACAACAACCGTACAACACGGTCACCAGGATTTGATCCTATACCCGTGACGTACGCAGAATTGTTTCCATTACTACTGGCTAAGGGGCACATTCAGACTAAATCTCCTCTTACAGTACCGGAAAATCTGCCTTTTTGGTTTAAGGTGGATCAAACATGCCCTTATCATCAAGGAGGTGCAAGGCATAACATTGAGACTTGCCTCAATTTCAAGTCCGACGTGCAAAAACTTGTTAGGAGCGGGCTCTTGTCCTTCAAGGATACGAATCCTAATGTTCTCATAAACCCGCTGCCTCAACATGAGAAAGCTGCAGTCAACCTGATAGAAGAAGAGACTAACAATGTCTATCAAATTCACGATGTACTCTTGTTGAAAACTAATCTGGTCAAGATGCATTGTAGATAGAGTGGATATGGCCATGTGCCACCTCATAATTATCACCAGTGTGATATCTGCTCTAAAGACAACCAAGGATGTTCGGTAGTGCAATTAGCTCTACAGGAACAGATGGATCTCTGATGGATCCAAGAGCACCGAGTTCGTGGAGTTAACATGGTCTACACGAATTCTAACATCATTCAGAACCACGATATCCGTGCAATGAATGTCAACTTGGTGGCAATGCACTCAAGGCAAAGCCAGTATCATAATCTGCCGCGACACGATTACAGTTCCTATCTGACTTGCTCGGTAAACAAACAGGGATGCTCTTTCATACAAGAGACCCTCCAGCGTCAGATGGATCTTGGATGGATCCAAGACTACCATGATAGGAACTCCTATCAAATCAACATGGTTCAGATCTTTGATATTCGTGTGATGAATACCAACCTGGTAGAGTTACATGCTGAGCAGGTCCGACTCGGATTCTTAATATCACATGACTATCAAAGCTGTAAAGCGGGTTGCGAAAATGATCGGGGTTGTACCCTTGTCCAGGAGGCACTTCAGCACTTGTTAAATCACTGGTGGATGCCAATCTACATGGACGAAGATACTCAGCAGATTAGTATCAATAATAGAAACCCCACTCGGCGTCAAAGTCAGGATGTCCGATCAGTGGAAGGTAACCTAGTGAGGTTACATTGTATTCAAAGTGGGCGTGGCCAGGTGCCACCACACAATTATGAACGTTACGGCGTCTGTTCGGAAAGTAACCAAGGGTGTTACTTTGTAAGGGCAGCTCTTCAGGGTCAAGTCGATCGTGGAGAAATTCGTCCGTATCCGGGTTTTGGACCCATCAACTGGACGCCGAATTACCTTGCCGAGCAAGTTGAGGATGTTGTCACGATCTCTGGTCATCACAGGACCAGGGATGTTTTTGCCATTATCCCTCTACTTGACGAATCTAAAGTTCCCAACCGGGAACGGATCGAGATTAATTATGATGGTCAGAAAAACCAGAAGGCTCCCGTAGTCATCTATCTGCCGGGACCAACACCGTATGAATCAACTAAGGCTATCCCTTACAAATACGGTGCAACAACAATTGAAAATGGAAAGGAAATTCCATTACCCTCCGTCGTGAACATTGCAGACATCAGTCGAGTAACACAGAGTGGTAGAATCTTCAACCGAGGGGTTGGGGAACTTAACAAAGAAAAGGAACCTCAGATAGAAGTTCCTAATCCATCAGTCGGTCAATCCAGTAATCCTGACCTTTCGAAAAATAATGATGAGATGTTGAAGCTCATCCAAAGGAGTGAATACAACATTGTTGATCAGCTGTTACAGACTCCTTCAATGATCTCAGTATTATCACTGTTACTCAGTTCAGAAGCCCACATGGAGGCTCTACAGAAAGTTTTGGAGCAAGCTTTTGTGGAACAGGATGTAACAATCAGACAGTTCGATAGTATTGTCTCTAACATCACTTCCTGCAATAATTTGGGATTTAGTGATGAGGAATTACCCGAAGAGGGTCGCCGTCATAACATGGCGCTCAACATTACAGTTAACTGCCAAGATGATGCTTTCGTGCTGGTAGACACAAGGTCATCCCTGAATGTTATACCGAAGTCCACTTTGATGCAATTATCATTCAAGGGCCCTCCGATGAGAGTCAGCGAGGTCGTCGTCAAAGCATTCGACGGATCCAGAAAAACAGTTATCGGCGAAGTTGATCTTCCCATAACTATTGGTCCTCACACTTTCCAAGTTACTTTCCAGGTCATGGACATCCGGGCAACATACAGTTGTTTATTAGGAAGAGCTTGGTTACATCAGGTTGGAGCGGTTACTTCAACCCTCCACCAAAAGCTAAAGTTCGTCAAGAACGATCAACTTGTCACAGTTTGTGGGGAACAAGCCTTGCTTGTAAGCAACTTGTCATCATCTACTGGTATAGAGCCCGAGGAGGTTATTGGAACTCAGTTCCAAGCACTGTCGGTAAGCAAGAATAATCAGTTCAGAGGAGGAACCTCGATTTCCTCGTACAACGATGCTATCAAAGCGGTTGAGAGTACCGATACGACAGGATGGGGACAGCTTGTCATTCCTAGTGACAATAAAACAAAGAAGGGTCTTGGTTTTTCTGCAACCTATACCCCGACAGTTGCCAACAACGAAAGTCTTCTTCCCCTTCAAAACTTCTTCCACAGTGGAGGTTTCCTCCACCTAGTGTCTCAAGCAGTACATGTTATCAATGAGGAAGATCCCTCTGACACAGATGAAGAATGGAAGTCCTACCTTAACAAGGATGGTTATATCTCTCAGGAAAAGGTGTCTATGCCATTTTTCTATCCCGCACAGAGTACGAGATTTATACCACAGTCAGACGTCAAAATGATCTATGGAGATTGTGATCCAGAAGGATGTCGTGCTCCGCCAAATTCATTAGAGGAAGACACTCTGATGAAAGACAATTTTAACTACAAATACTATGACCCAATGGATGGTCTGCCAATGTGGCAACCTTATCCAGGAGATTTGGGTCAAGAGAGTCATCTGAACAATGAAAATCAGCTGACCATCATTGAACAGAATACCTGTGTCCCCACCATGTCATGGGATCAACACTCAGGTCATTCAGAAACTACTCAACATGAAGATGAATTCGCAACGTTTGCAGGACTTGAATTCATCAACTATGCTTTTCCCGAGGTCAACGTCATCGAGAGAGATGACTCCTCCAGTTCCAAAGATGTTTGGGACACCTTGGGACAACCGAGTGGAAAATACGACTATATGGTCAAGTACACCACTCCCGAAAGCTCTCGTATCAGGCTCGAAGATATCCAGCCAACTGGATGGAGAGATACAGCTGAGAGCACAACTGCTATGCAAAATGCAACAGAGGAATCCTCCTACGACAACTCTGTCTGGGAGACAGATTCCAATGATCTTGCTTCGCCAGAAATCAGCGTCATTTCTGAAGACAAATCAAGGAAGGTGCCAGACTTTGTGATTCACCGAGGAGTTCGCCGCCAATGGGTCGCTGTTGATGCTCCGAAGGTCGTTCGTCAGTCAAAGTAATTACTATCTTTTAACCTTTCACCCTGCCCAGGTGAAACAGATGTTTTGATAGGGCTCGCTTTTTGTAAATATCCCTCTTCGCTTAGCCCAAAGCGACAGAGTTTTGTTTTATAGGGTTGTAGTTTCAAGATTCGACTTGTTCATTAATAAAATAACGTCGTTCTGTAATTTCTGCATTAATTGTTGTTTTCTCTTTTTGCTTTTTCAGAAAATGGTAATCCTAAAAAATAAATCAATAATAAAAACAAGCAGTAATAAAAATAAAAACACTGCACACACTTGCATTTTCTCTATCTCTTCTAAACACAAATCATCACGTCATGCAGATTGCTTGTTTTAAACCCAGTTGAAACATACGATCCGATGCCTTCTCCCAACTTTAAGTTCCCGGTATTCGAGGCTGAAGAAGAAAATGACAACGAAATTCCAGAAGTGATCTCCTGACTACTCAGACAAGAGGAAAGGTCCATTGAACCTCACAAAGAACCGTTGGAAACGGTAAACTTGGGTTTAGAGCAAGAGAGAAAAGAAATCAGGATTGGGGCACTGCTCAGTCCAATTGCCAGAGAGGGTTTGATAAAGCTTCTCAAAGAATTCCCCGATGTATTCGCTTGGTCCTATCAGGATATGCCAGGGTTAGATACCAGAATCGTGGAACATCACTTACCGTTACGGTTAGAATGTCCGCCAGTAAAACAGAGGTTGAGACGGAGTCACTCGGACATGGCTATCAAAATCAAGGAGGAGGTACAGAAATAGATTGACGCAGGTTTCCTCGCTACGTCTGAATATCCTCAATGGTTAGCCAACATCGTACCCGTTCCGAAAAAGGATGGAAAGGTTAGAATGTGTGTTGATTACAGGGATCTGAACAAGTCAAGTCCAAAGGACGACTTTCCTTTACCACACATTGACATGCTGGTAGACAGTACAGCAAAGTTCAAAATTTTCTCCTTCATGGATGGATTCTCGGGCTATAACCAGATCAAAATGGCGCCGAAAGACATGGAGAAAACTTCGTTCATTACCCCATGGGGTACCTTTTGTTACAAGGTAATGCCGTTCGGTTTAAAGAACGTCGGGGCTACCTATCAAAGGGCCATGACTACTCTGTTTCATGACATGATACATAAGGAAATCGAGGTATATGTCGATGATATGATTGCAAAATCAAAAATTTGAACATCTGTCAAAATTGTTCGAACGTCTAAGAAAATTCAAGCTCCGCTTGAATCCCAACAATTGCACCTTCGGTGTCCGTTCAGGGAAACTACTAGGGTTCATCGTCAGCCAGAAAGGAATTGAAGTTGATCCTGACAAGGTCAAGGCCATTCAAGAAATGCCTTCTCCGAAAACTGAAAAACAAGTCAGAGGATTCCTGGGACGGTTGAACTACATCTCCAGATTCATATTCCTCATGACCGCCACGTGTGCGCCGATTTTCAAGTTACTAAAAAAGAACCAGGATTGTGTTTGGTCAGAAGACTGCCAAACTGCCTTCAACAGTATCAAGGAATACCTGTTGAACCCACCGATTCTATCACCTCCAGTGGAAGGAAGACCACTGATCATTTACCTCACAGTCCTAGAGGACTCAATGGGATGTGTACTTGGCCAACAAGACAAAACCAAACGGAAAGAGTCTGTCATCTACTATCTGAGTAAGAAATTCACCGACTGCGAAGCTCGGTACACGATGCTTGAGAAAACTTGTTGCGCTTTGGCTTGGGCAGCCAAACGTCTTCGCCAATACATGATTCATCATACTACTTGGTTAATCTCCGAAATGGATCCAATCAAGTACGTCTTCGAAAAACCTGCTCTTACGGGAAGGATTGCCCATTGGTAGATGCTGTTATCAGAATATGACATAGAGTACCACGCTCAGAAAGCCGTTAAGGGAAGTATTTTAGCCGATCATTTGGCTCATCAACCGATTGACGATCAAGAATCAATCGGGTTCGACTTCCCAGACGAAGATGTCATGTATCTAAAAATGAAAGATTGTGATGAACCGTTACCCAGTGAAGGGCCAGAACCAGGTTCCCAATGGGGACTTATCTTTGACGCAGTAGTTAATTATTATGGGAACGGAATTGGGGCAATCATTGTTACCCCTCAGGGTACCCACATTCCTTTCACTGCCAGACTTACGTTCAAATGTACGAACAATGAGGCCGAATACGAAGCTTGCATCATGGGTCTCGAAGAAGCGATTGATTTAAGGATCAAAGACTTGGACGTATATGGCGACTCAGCCTTGGTTATTAATCAGATAAAAGGAGATTGGGACACATACCAATCAGGATTGATTCCTTACAAGGATTATGCAAGAAGGTTGTTACCTTTCTTCAATAGAGTTGAGTTTCATCATATCCCTCGTGATGAGAATCACATGGCTGATGCGTTAGCCACTATCTCTTCCATGATTAGTGTAGGTCAATGGAACGACCTACCTAAGATCGACATAATGCGCCTTGAACGGCCCGCTTACATCTTCACGATTGAAGCAGTCATAGATGACAGACCTTGGTATCACGATATCAGATGCTTCCTTCAAAAACAAGAGTACCCATCTGGGGCACTCAGAAAAGACAGGAAAACCCTCAGAAGATTGGCTGGAAACTTCTTCCTGAGTGGTGACACTCTCTATAAGAGAAACTTTGACATGGTCTTGCTCTGATGCGTACATAGACCAGAAGCAGACATGCTTATGAAAGAAATTCACGAAGGATCCTTTGGCACTCATGCCAATGGACACACAATGGCGATAAAAATTCTAAGAGCAGGGTACTATTGGTTGACAATGGAGTCCGACTGCTACAAGTACATGAGGAAGTGTCACAAGTGTCAAATATACTCCGACAAAAGTCATGTACCGCCATCACATCTTAAAGTTCTTTCTTCCCCGTGGCCTTTCTCCATATGGGGAATCGACATGATTGGCTTGATCGAACCTAAGGCTTCAAACAGACATCGGTTCATCCTGGTAGCCATTGACTATTTCACCAAGTGGGTTGAAGCAGCGTTATACGCTAATGTAACCCGACAAGTGGTGATCCGATTTATCAAAAACAATATCATCTGTCGTTATGGTGTTCCAAGCGAGATCATTACTGATAATGGATCTAACTTGAACAACAAGATGATGAAAGAGTTGTGCGTAGAGTTCAAGATTGAACACCATAACTCATCTCCCTAACAACCCAAGATGAACGGAGCGGTAGAAGCGGCTAATAAGAACATCAAGAGGATTGTTCAGAAGATGGTTGTAACCTACAAAGACTGGCACGAAATGCTACCCTTTGCTCTTCATGGTTATCGCACATCTATCCGCACTTCAACATGGGCAACCCCTTTCTCTCTAGTGTATGGCATGGAAGCAGTGCTCCCTATAGAAGTAGAGATCCCGTCAATCCGAGTATTGATGGAAGCTAAGCTCACCGAAGCTGAATGGTGTCAAAGCCGACACGACGAATTGAATCTGATCGAAGAGAAACGAATCATGGCACTATGCCACAATCAGTTGTATCAACAGAGAATGAAGAAGGCGTTTGACAAAAAGGTCCGACCTCGCATCTTCAGGAAAGGAGACCTCGTGCTCAAGAAGATACAATCATTTCTCACTGATTCTCGGGGAAAGTGGACCCCAAATTATGATGGCCCCTATGTGGTCACGAAAGCTTTCTCAGGCGGCGCCTTGAGACTCGCAACCATGGACAGAGAGGAATTTTCCTACCCCACGAATGTTGATGTAGTCAAGAAATACTTCGCCTAAACTAAAAAAAAAAACGTCTCGATGGATTGAAAACCCGAAAGGGCGGTCCAGGCAAAAGTTAGAGACAAAATAAAAAAAAATCATCCCGATGGATTGGAAATATCACAGTACAATCCAGGCAAAAATAAGGGATAATGGCAAGTAACTATGTTCAACAGAGGCAAGTCCCTCAGCAGCAGTTACATCATCCGTCAGGAAAACTCCAGTCAAGGTCATCTTCGACAGAAGCTCAGGATGCCCCGAATTCAAAGTTGGTAGAAGGATAGTGGTCGTTATGTTTCAACGTAGCCCTTTTCCCTGTAAATTACCATTTTCTAACTTTGTAAATACTCAATGGAATCATGCTTTTGGATAATCTCCATTTTATCAATAAAATTTGAGCCTTTGTGCTTTTGTTTATAATTCTTATTTGTTTTAGCTTTACAGAACGACGTTTTAACATGATCAACGATTCTTGAAATAAAACAAAAATGAATTTACTTGTTAAAACTTTTTCTGATTTTTTAATAAAGACGGAAATTTCTTTTGACTGTTGAACATCAGAAGAACGTCGGCCGCTTCTCCAGAAGTAATCGAGCTTCAAAGTGCAGAATCAAAGTACTCCTTCTACGCCAGTACGCCTGAATGAAGGAATCAACTGTGTCAGAGACCTTGTTTCGTCTGACACGCCTCGGCCGAGTTCTCATCTCCTAAGCCCGACCAACATAGCTCCCAACAGGGACTATCTCTCCTAAGCAAGGTGGAATTGCTATTCTGAACCAACGGTACTTCTTCGCCCCGCGATGGCCGAGTATCCAGTCATGTTCATCTTTTAGTTTGTATGTCGCGTCAGTTTTGTCAGCATAAACATACATACATCATGCATTCTATTTGCATTCATATTTCATATTGAATCACTATCACTCTAGTCGGTCTTGTCCCCTCGTGATAGGAGTTCTCTCAATCGAGTTGTCAGTTCTTGCCTCGTCAAGAAACGCTGCGTTTGAACAACCTCGCCTCCAGTTTATTTCTGGGAGGAAGTTGGCCTTTGACCACTTTGATAACTTGAACCTCTGAAAGACCAGAGAGCTCTCAGTTAACACCACACTTTGCCATTGAAGATGATATCCTTGCTTTCCCGGATTAAGGAAAATCCACAGAGAAAGCCTCCTAAGCAGAGATTTAGCAGTACAGCTGCCATTCTTCGAAAAACCCACCGATAAAAAGGTCATCGGCACCTCAAAATGGATCCCATCATATGGCATTTCTCCGGGAAGATCCCGAGAAAAGTATGATGAAATATCCCCAAGCGTGAAGGCAGTCTCTCAAGGGACTCGCATTCCCCAAATAGAGTAAACAAATGGCGTCTCCAACAGAGAAGTTTGTGCACCTCTACAACTCAGACGACATGGTTCCCCAGCAAGTCTGACATCATTCTTTTTCCCATCAAATGGAATCTCCCTAGGAAAATTCGGTGAGAAGTTTGAGGAAAACTGCTACACGTAGCGTCCCTTGTCAAGAAAGTTTATTGACAAAAGAAACTAAGACCAGTTCCTTGGTAGGAAACCAGGATCGAGGGGAAGTTTAAATCAGAAACTAAGACCAGTTCCTTGGTAGGAAACCAGGATCGAGGGGAAGTTTAAATCAGAAACTAAGACCAGTTCCTTGGTAGGAAACTAGGATCGAGGGAAAGTTTAAATCAAAAACTAAGACCAGTTCCTTGGTAGGAAACCAGGATCGAGGGGAAGTTTAAATCAGAAACTGAGACCAGTTCCTTGGCTGAAGACCAGGATCGAGGGGAAGTTTACCTTTTCTAAGCATCATTGCTTAGCAAAAGAAGATGAATGCGATCTGCCATTCATAACCACCATCAAAATTTTGGGTATTCCGATATTTAATCGTCTTACACCCCGAATGCCCGAATACCTTCGTCATTCGTACCTTCGGGTCCAAGAAGACTAAATAGGGGCATCTGTCATACCCCAAATTTTGACCACTAAGATTTCCCATCATTGTGCAAATCATCATCACAATATAGATGTACCTTTATGCCTCATCAATCTCCTCAAGGAATTGTTGAGCATCTGTTGCAATCAGAACTTAGGGTTTCAAGCCCTCTCAGAGCTTTTAGACAAAGGATCAATCAAGGAATGACATGATTTTCAACTTGTCCACACCCTCAAGCATACACAATGGATCAAAAGGACTCCCACTTCAAGGATTAAGCACAAGGATGCTCCCTTCTAGGTGGATCAAGCCTCAAGATCGCGAGTGTCACCAAATTAGGGTTTTGGTCGACCAGGGCCTCCAGGTGGAAGTTTTCCTCTGGGCATGAGCTAATGCTTCAAAGCATATCCTAATATACTCCATCGAACCTCATGGACCCAAGCATCAAGTCAATTTGACCTCAGGGGATGCATTCATCAAAAATCAAGAATTAGGGTTTCTTGACCTAATTCACCCCTAAGTTGACTTTTGGGACCAATTATGAACCAAGACCTCAAGAGAGGATTTGAGGATTTCAAATATGCCATATTCATCCATTTGGAACAATGGATTGATCCAAGAAGCTTGAGCAACAAGTTTCAATTTCATCTAAACCACAGTTAGGGTTTCGCGGGAAAAGTCAACTGTAACTTTGACTTTTGACCAGGACATGCTCCCAAGCCCTAAGACATGATTCAATACACCCTATGACACCCATGGAACATGTCCATCAATTTTGATTTAGGTCAAGGGCATGATTTCCTGAAGAATTGCACAGTTTGGAATTCATCTGATAAAAAGTCAACTGTGCACAAAAGTCAACTTTGACTTTTTGAGATTTTTCACCAAAATGGATTTTTAACCCTAAAATGATGTTAATGTATGATTTGAATCATCATTCATCAAGAAAAATCAAGAAAAGTTGGATAACTTGTAAAAGGGGTAACCATAAAAACTTAGAAAATTTTCTAAGTTAAAAAATAAAGTGACAAGGGTACCAACTTTGGAGGATCATAACTCCTAAACCACAAGGACATTTTTTCTCATCCAAAGATGGATTTGTAGCCCTCATTACCCTCTACAAAAACTTCAACTAGACCTAAGTCCAATTCATTAAGGATTTTAAGTTATGGAGTGATCAAAATGGCTGAAAAATGAAAATGACACTTTTTCCAACACTTAGTGAAAATTTCACTAAGTCAGAATCTGCCTTCACTTTTTGCCAAATGTAGGGGGATTTTTCACTTGGATTTAAAAGAGATCAAAACCAAACATGTTCAAACAGTTGTTATATCATGTAAGGGCTTTCCAAAATGGCCAAGAACATTGCCAAATTCCATTTGGGCTATGAGATATGACATTGGCAAGTTGCCTTGCTGAAATCTGTCAAAGGCAAGGTAGAATTTGCAACTTTGCTCGATTTGCCAAAATCAGCCAAATTCAAATGCTCCTATCCACTTGGACACATCTGAGGATTAAATCTAAAGGGGACAATCACTGAGCCAAGCCTCCAAAGTCCATGGAACAAGAAATAGCATGTTGGACCTAGAATGGCCAAAATAGGGACAAGACCCCAAATTTGGATTGAAGCATTTAATGGAAGCATCAAGGTGGCATGGACTGAGCCATTCTTATCTGAAATCAGTCAAGACTTATCCAAGACCAAGGGAACCACAGCTCTGTGCCCTACCCTCTGGTCAATGGCTAGAGGAGACTTGGATTTCCATTAGCCAACATTGAACAAACACCTGCTGCAGTTGCCATTCACTGTGGATCCCAAAACAAACTTGCTCTAATATAAATAGAGCTCAAAATTGTGATCAGTTTGAGTACACCAAAGCCATCTAACAGATGTTTTCCTCAAAATCTCTTTCTCTTGGCAAAAATGCCTTTCTTAGCAAGGTAGTTATCGGGTTTTGAGTTTGAGAGCTTTTCCAATCAAACCAATCACTCACACACCTCACATACATCATATAGAAGTGATCCAAACACTCACATAACATCTGGAACACAGATTTCACAAAATCACCAGCCAATTGCTCAAGTTCTTGACAGTTTTGCAGTTGAGGTGCCATCTTCAACTCCAAACCATTTCAATCCATTCCAAGCACTCAGACACATCACTTGGCACCTAGGGAAGCTATCCACATCATTGGAACCTAGCTGTAACACCTCCAACACAAATCACAATCACCAGCTGCAAGTGGTAAGCATGAGCTCTTCTAACTCTATGATCTATGCAATTTTTGCTGCACAATAATTTGGCCATATGTTCATAATCATGCATGGAATGTTTCCCCTCAATTAATTGCATTGTTTGAATCGTGTATCAAAAATCCTAGCCTTCATGCAGAAATTAGGGTTCTTGAGGATTTTTCATGATTTCTTGTTGTATGTTTAATTTAAATGAAATTAATGGGCATAGACATGATCGTGAGGTTGAGACGAGCATAATGATATGTGGATTGCATGTTATAATCAAGTATTCAGTGAGATTGGAGAGAAAATGCAAATCTGGCCAAGCCCAGAACACGCGTGTGTTCTTGGTGTGTTCTTGGCGCCATTTTTAGAAATTTGAATATTTGAATTTTGTGATTTTATTTAATTGATTCAAAAATTAATTTCTCTTTGAGTTTTAATGATTTTGAGTTGGTTCTTTTTTTAATAATTCACAAAAATGTTAAAATATTTTATTTTATCAAAAAATCCCAAAAATATTATTTATTTCATATAATTGATATTTTTGCAAAGAATTAATATTTTAATTGTTTTTAACATTTTAAATATTTTTTCCACATTGATTTTGCAACTTTTAATGCTTTCTAATTATTTTGTAGGTCAATACTTAATTTTTGAAGCATTAATCCAAGATCATAATTTGTTTTTCACATGTTAAACAATTTTGATCATTTTAATTGAATTTTTATTCAATTAAATACATTTTTGAAAACAAATTAGGGTTTTTGGATTAATTCAACCCTCATAAATCATTTTCAAAACATTTTGGGCCTCTAATAGAGTGTAAGACCCAATCCTTTTTTTGACCAAATCATTTTTGGGCCTCAGTGCATTGTATAAGTCCCGATACCGTAAAAAACAAACGGCGCGATCGTCGCCTTTTCAAAATAACCATCTGGGCCTCTCCTTGAGCTATAAGACCCATTCAAATCTTTTGGGCCTATAATAGAGTGTAAGACCCAACCCCCTTTTAACCAAAACATTTTGGGCCTCACTCATTGTATAAGCCCCTCTGCGTTAAAAGAAAATCTCGGCGCGATCGCCATTTTTAAACAAAAAATCAATTGGGCCTACCCTCGTGTTATAAGCCCCACTCTTTTTCTTTAAAACTTTTGGGCCTCTTGAGAGAGTGTAAGACCCATCCCTTTGTACAGAAAACAATTTTTGGGCCACTGTCACTTGTATAAGTCCCTTTGTACAAATTCAAACAGTGCGCTCACTGATAAAACCCTGGGCCTCTCCTTGAGCTGTAAGCCGCAAATCTTTCTTTTTCAAAGCACTTTCTCCTTTGATTTTGAATATACTATTGTTTTCAATCTTTCTTTGTTGAACATCTAACCAAACAGCATGGAAGCTCTACAACCGAGTAAGTGGTTATTGCTTTCATTTACCGCTTTCATATACATATAACTGTATTGTGGGGCTGTTTCACTGTAAGTCTTCTTTCATAAACTCATATCAACTGTGTAATAATATTATAGATATTTAGAGTTTCCCCGGCAACTACGTCTAGCATTAAGCCCGTTGATCACTCTTAGAAATAGTCTAAAACTAGATCCCCATAGGATTACCAGACACAGTCTTCCCTCCTCTTGGGGTTAAACAATATGGAGATACGAAAGGCAGCATTCTCTGTGAACCCTTTCATAGACTGTCACTCATAGAAGTTGTCAAAGAAACTTTATTCCCCAGAGATGATCTCTTCTCCGTGAATGGCATCTCTTGAGTTTCTTCCAAATTCTCAGACTTTCCTGACTTTGATCTATTCTCGGTGAATAGCATTGCCTTGAACTTCTCGGGGTTTGGGGACCCATCGGCTTCTTAAAAGCAATCGGCCTCCTCTTGGGCATCGTACAAGGACCCACAGGCTTCCTAAAAGCAACCCCGCCTCCTCTTGGGCTTAGTACAAGGACCCTACGACTTCTTAGAAGTATTCACCGCCTCCTCTTAGGCTTCGTATAAAGATCTCTTCCTCCGGGAATGATAGCCTCCTCTTAGGCTTAATACAATGACCCGTCGGCTTCTTAAAAGTTTTCAGCCTCCTCTTGGGCTTCGTATAAATTGTCCCGACGACCTCCTAGAGGTATAGGAAAAGAAATTAATCATCTGCATATAATAGTCCTTTCAAAGAGTCTACTACTGTTTCTCAAAACATAGTACAAAAGATAAAACTCTAGAAACGGACAGTCTAACTTCCTTGAGTCTCAAAGACATTCTCAAGTGACCCCTTCGTTAAATGGGAAGGAAACCCGCAGACTTGGACAGTCTCAGTACCCTTCGGATTTCCCGCTTCCTTAAAGAACAGGAATAACCCTGATCCTTGAATCAAATCCTTGAGTACAGTGTTGCTCATATAAGAACTGATTTTCTCTTTAAAATCAGTATACTGGACCTGTCACTTAACTGAACAGTCACCATAGCCTCTCTCTTGGGCTTTGTACAATGATCCTCCCCAGCGGAGTCAAACAAATTTTAGCCTCTCTCTCGGGCTTTATACGAGACACACAAAAGACTCCCTCGTTGAGTCAATCACCCTTTTGGCCTCCATCTCGGGCTTTGTACGAGATACAAAAAGGTTCTTATTGAGCCAAACAAACAAACAACAGCCTCCATCTCGGGCTTCATACGAGATACAAAAAACTCTCTTGTTGAGTCAAATAGCCTCCATCTCGGGCCTTATACGAGATACCAAAAGATTCCCTCGTCGAGTCAAAAACCTTTTAGCCTCTCTCTCGGGTTTTGTACGAGACACATAATAGCCTCCTCTTAGGCTTTATATAAGAAAACCACTGGTTAATCCAATTAACCTTTTAGCATCAAAGTTGTGCCTCGTTCACAGTACACAAACATCAATAACTCCTTCCCCTTTCATCTAATTGTTGTAAGCGGCAAGCCTCTGGATCATCTACATCCATGCCACTGTCCCTCTTTTAGCATGAGAAATTCCTAAGGAAAGATAGCATTGCTCTACACTGAGTTAAAGTCTTCTCCTTCAGGTTAAAAATCTCCTATAAAGGAAATTATGGCATTGCCAGATTCACACATCCCGGTTAAAGTAATTCTCCTTTATAAACAGTTGTGACATACAACCCCCTCTTTAGAAATGACAAATTCTCTCTAAAGACAACACCCTTTTAGCTTCACATCTTGGGCTTTGAACAAGATACAAATAAACCCTTCAGCTTCATATCTTGGGCTTTGAACAAGATACAAACCACCTTTCGCTTCACGTCTTGGGCTTTGAACAAGACACCAAAACACCCATTTCCTCCCATAGAATAGGAGGAACTACGGACGCTCTGATTTCCCTGTTTCGGTAAACGGGAATACGTAGGCATAAGATTGAAAGAAAAATCTTAGCGAGCACACTAAACAAAAACCCAAAATCCCATATCTCCATCAATCAAAAGCAGTAATTCAAAAACATCAGTCCTAACATCCTAATCCTTGTTCCCCGCCAGAAACCTTCTGCCTAGAATAAAAAGAAAGAAACCAGTATTGGCGAAAATACAAATAACCAGTACAAAGGCCCCACGACCACATAGCATCCGTAAACTAACAGACCACTGTTTAAACTCAGTATGCAAAGCAGGGTTAATTGGAGACATCTATTTCCGTTCCTTCATCAGCTTTAATAGGATAAAAAATGAATCGACCTGTAGTAAGCTCAAACCGCAGAGAGCGACCAGCGCTTAAGAACCGCGTCCAAAATCGCTCGCTACAAACATCCATTTGATATAGAGTGATGTTATGATTTACTGAAAAGGATATTAGCAAACGTATTGCTTTGAGTCTAGCAACTGGAGCAAATGTTTCGTTGTAATCAATTCCTTCTTGCTAACTGTATCCTTGAGCAACAAGTCGTGCTTTGTTTCTGACAACTTCTCCCTTTTCATTTAGCTTGTTTCTAAATACCCACTTAGTTCCTATTATATGAACATTCTTAGGTTTAGGAACTAGATCCCAAACATCATTTTTGGAGAACTGGTTGAGTTCTTCTTCCATAGCCAGAACTCAGTCTTTGTCCATGAGGGCTTCTTCAATTGTAGCTGGTTCTATCAATGATACTAGTCCTACAAGTGTTTCTTCTGATGGTCTAAAGGCTGATATGGTTCTGATAGGAGCATCTTTGTTACCCAGAATTAGTTCCTCAGGATGGGATGTGGATAGTCTTCTTCTTCGTTGAGATGGGGTGTTTGGAGTTACTTCAGTGATTTCTGGTGTAGGATCTTGCTGTTCTTTAACTTCATATGTCCCTTCCTTAGGTTCGGAGAATCTGATTTCCAAATCTGCAAGTTTCTCAACTAGCTCTGACTTTTCAGAGTCAGGCTTGTCATTGAATCTAACATGAATAGATTCCTCCACAATTCTTGATTATGTGTTATAAACTCTATAGCCTTTCGAGCGTTCAAAGTATCCCAACAACAGACATTTCTGTGCTTTAGAATCAAACTTGCTAAGATTCTCTTTAGTGTTAAGCATAAAACAGACACATCCAAATGGATGAAAATATGAAATGTTAGGTAATTTATTTTTCCACAATTCATATGGAGTTTTATTCAAGATAGGTCTTATAGAGATTCTATTTTGAATATAACATGTTGTGTTAATTGCTTCTGCCCAGAAGTGCTTAGCTATGTCAGTTTCTTGGATCATGGTGCGAGGCATTTCTTGTAAAGTTCGATTCTTTCTTTCTAAAACTCCTTTTTGTTGTGGAGTTCTAGGACAAGAAAAATTGTGAGATATTTCATGTGAATCAAAAAGTTCTTCAAAGTTTTTGTTTTCAAATACTCCACCATGATCACTTCTGACTCTGACAATTTTACAATTTTTCTCATTTTGTACTTGAGTGCAGAAGGAAGCAAACACGGAGTGTGATTCATCCTTGTGTTTTAAGAATTTTACCCATGTCCATCTGCTGTAGTCATCAACGATGACTAGTCCATATTTCTTACCATTGAGAGATGTCGTTTTTACAAGGCCAAACAAATCAATGTGAAGAAGTTCCAATGGTCTAGAGGTAGAAACAACATTTTTTAGCTTTGAAAGAGGTTTTTGAAAACTTTCCTTTCTGACATGCTTCACAAAGAGCGTTTGACGAATATTTCAGATTTGGCAAGCCTCTAACAAGACCAAGCATGTTAAGCTGAGAGATTCTTCTCAAACTAACATGACCAAGACGTCTGTGCCAGACCCATTGCTCTTCGTTTACATAAAGAAGACATTTAACATTTTGATGTTTTAAATCAGATAACTTAATTTTCTAAGTGTTGTTTTTCCTCTTTCCATTGAATAGGACAGATCCATCTTTCTGACTTACAGCTTTACAAGACGTTTGATTAAAAATGAGATCATAGCCACTGTCGCTAAGTTGATATATTGATAACAGATTATTCATTAGGCCTTCTACTAATAAAACATTCTTAATGGAAGGAAGCTTACCATTTCCAACAGTTCCGGAGCCAATGATTCTTCCTTTCTGATTTCCTCCGAAACCGGCGACGCCTCTAGGCTTAAGTTTCAGATCTTGGAACACAGGCCTTTCTCCCGTCATGTGTCGCGAGCACCCACTGTCTAGGTACCATGACTGGTGTTTCAATGGAGCTATTTAGGATATCTGCAACATAGATTATCTTGTTTTTAGGTACCCATTTTGTGGGTCCTTTCATATTAGTTTTTCTGAAGGTTCTGATCCCTTTAGATTTCCTTATGTTAGTGAAACAGTGTGGAATTTGTGCATAGTGTTCATTTTTAGGATATTTCTTTAGTGTGTGTGTTTGTGTAATCCCAGTGTTTGAGCCTTTTGGTTCTGAATGCTTAAGGCCAGTACCAGAGGGAATAAACTATTTGGACAGAGGTATTATTTTGATGTTTTTGGTTTCATCATATGGTTGAGATGGTCCTGAATATCCTAGACCTCTACTGCCATTTCTACTGACTCCATAGATTAGTGAAGCCATTTTGCTTCTATCTACGCTTTTGGCAAGAAAATTTTTAAATGCGTCATCATATTTGTCTTCTTCACTAGTGTTAGTTGAGTTTGAAACAATTTCTTCTTCTAACTTAGATAGTTTACATTTCAGGACAGTATTTGAGTTTTCTAAGACAAATATTTTCTCATTTTGTTCAGTAATGATTTTCTTGTTTTTAGCAAGATCTTCTGAAGAAACTATAAAACTCTTTTTCAATATTTTGAATTTGCTTTGAAGGTTTTGATATCTTTTTATAAGTTCAGTTAATCCTAATTCAAGTTCAGATCGTGATAAGGAGGAAAGTACCTTTCTTTCATCGTCGGAGTCTGATAGTTCTTCCTCTGACGAGTCGCTTCTGGTTTTTGCCATGAATGCCATGTTGACCCGTCCTTCATCAACATCATCTTCAGATTCTGAGTCATCCCAGGTTTCCATGAGACCCTTTTTGGTTTTCCTAGGTCTTTCTTCTTTCTTGGCCTTTGGACAATCATTTTTTAGATGTCCAGGTTCTTTGCATTCAAAGCACGTAACATCTTTTCCATAGTTTCTTCTTTGACCAGATGTAGATTCGAATCTTCTCCTTGGTCCTTTAAATTTGTTCCTTCTGTATCTCCAAAGTTGACTTATCTTTCTTGATATGAGTGATATATCATCTTCTTCTGAATCTTCCTCAGATTCTTCCATTTCTTCTTCTGCCTGATACACCTTCTTATTTTCTGTCTTTGCCTTTAGTGCAATGGATTTGTTTTTCTTCTGAGGTTCATCTCCTTGAAGCTCTATTTCATGACTTCTTAAAGAACTGATAAGTTCTTCAAGACTGATACTATTCAAATCCTTTGCAAGTTTTAAGGCAGTCACCATTGGTCTCCATTTGGTCGGAAGACTTTTGAAGATTTTCTTGACATGATCAGCAGTAGAATAGCCTTTGTTCAGAACTCTGAGTCCGGCAACAAGCATTTGAAACCTTGAGAACGTGGTTTCAACAGACTCATCATCTTCCATTTTGAAGACTTCGTATTTTTGAATTAGCGCAAGAGCCTTCGTCATCTTGACTTGAGCATTTCCTTCGTGAGTCATACGAAGAGAGTCAAAGATGGACTTTGCAGTTTCTTTGTTTGTGATTTTCTCATACTCGGTATAAGAAATTGCGTTCAACATAATGGTTCTTGCTTTGTGATGATTTTTGTAAGTTTTCTTCTGAGCATCTGTAAACTCACTTCTTTCAATCTTTTTACCTACAGAATCTACAGGATGACTATAGCCATCAAGTACTAGATCCCATATATCTAGATCAAATGATAAGAAGTAACTTTCAATTATATCTTTCCAGTAATCAAACTTTTCGCCATCAAAGATAGGAGGTTTTGTAGTGTAAGATTCTCTTTCAATAACATTTGTTTCAGAAGTTGTTGGTGGTGGTGTAGTCATTGTTTTTCACACTTGGATCGGTATTGAACAATTTTAAGTGCTTGATAAAAATTCAATCTTTTTATCACCTCAGAACCGGAGCTCTGATGCCAATTGAAGGTGTGAAAAACGCAAGAAAGGGGGGGTTTGAATTGGCTTTTCAAAATAAATCGTTTCTTTTTAAAATAACTTTCTCTTTGAAACTTTACCCCTTTTCTAAAGAAAAAAAACAACTTGGTGAAACAAAGAGATATAAACAAGTTATGTTTATACTAGTTCACTTGAAAACCTCTCAAGTTAATCTAGTCCACCCGCCAAGGTGATTTCGCCTCTCTCAACGAGGTCTTAATCCACTATTTCAACAAAATAGTACACTGCACAAGCTACCATAACTGGTGACTAACAACAACCTCTAGAACTCACACATTCTAGACTTCTCAAGTAATCCAACCACACAGATCTTACTTAAGGTACAATCTCTAAGACACACGTCATAGACTTCTCAAGAGATCTAATCACTAAGACTCTCTTAAGGAATACAACTTAAATTCAAATGCAATGGGTTTACAGAAAATTGCTTCTTATCAAGCTGATAATGTAAACTAGTTTTTAGACCAAGAATGACTTAAGAAAGAACAGAGTTATAAGATATTGTAGCAGGTTGCGTGTGTATCTTTCTTCAAGTCTTTGAGCTTCCTTTTATAGCCGAGTGAAAAGAGCCTTTGAGATGAAATCATGATAGCTAAGTAGGCTTACGGCTAGAAGCGTGAGGACAGGTACAAAGTCTTCTGCATGCTGCGCGTCCTGTCTGTGTCAGTTTGTATTTCGCACAGTCTTCAAGAATTTTAACATTGTAATGTGGTACAGCTGTACAGTGTGGCACGTTTTCTTGGCTTCTCAACTACATAGGCTTTTTGTGAGCGTGAGTAAGAAGGGAAAACATTTCTCGGTTCTTGAGATTATCAAGTCTTCGAATCATCAGCTCTGTGCTTCCAGAATCTTCAGAACTTGCCTTCAGAACCTTGTTCTTTTAATTTACTTTCTTTATATCTTCAGAGGCTTCTGATAATATTTGATTGAAGCATGAGAGTCGACTTTGGGTAGGTCTTCAGAACCTTGATCAGAGAGTATGAGGCTTCAGCATCTAGACTTCATTTCGTCAGAACCTTTGTCTTTTGATCTTCAGAACTCATTCTCTTTTCCTTTCGTATCAGAGTTATGTGAATCTTGTCTTATCTTCGAATTGAGTTCAGCTCTTCGAAACATCTTTCATTAAGCATTGCGCCAATTCACGGAAGCAGAATCTGTTTGCTAGGTTCTTACAAATAACACCATTAGTTGCACAAAATTATTCATACAAATATTCATCTGTTATCATCAAAACTTAGAGATAATATTGCAGAACCAAATCTTGTTCTCACACTATGTGTCGCAAAACTCTTATTTTATTGTAGTGAGTCACACTTGTAGCCTGTCTATACATATGTCAGTTGTTAACAACATAAATCTATCATTCGCCAGTATGTCATATTTTTGGGTTATGAATCTATATGAAAATTGAAGTACTCTTTATTTAATGTATCAATGTTTGGTTGCAATTAAGTTTAAAATAACAATGACGTTCATATATAATAGATTCTTACAGGTGAATCTTAATACATTTCACTATTGTAGCGAGCGATTTTGGACGCGGTTCTTAAGCGCTATCGCTCTCTGGGTTAGTTTACTACAGGTCGATTCATTTTTTATCCTATTAAAGCTGATGAAGGAAGGGAAATAGATGTGTCCAATTAACCCTGCTTGCATACTGAGTTTAAACAGCGGTCTGTTAGGTTACGGATGCGATCAATGTGGTGGGCCTTTCTTGTGTTATTTTGACAGAATGACAGGTTTCTGGCGGGGAACAAGGATTAGGATATTAGGACTGATGCTTTTTGAAAGATATGTGAGAGTATGGGATTTAGGGTTTTTGTTTAGTGTGCTCGCTAAGATCTTTTCTTTCAATCTTATGCCTACGTATTCCCGTTTACCGAAACAGGGAAATCAGAGCGTTCGTAGTTCCCCCTATTCTATGGGAGGAAATGGTATTTGGTGTCTTGTTCAAAGCCCAAGACGTGAAGCGAAAGGTGGTTTGTATCTTGTTCAAAGCCCAAGATATGAAGCTAAAAGGGTGTTGACTTTAGAGAGAATTTGTCATCTCTAAAGAGGGGGTTGTATGTCACAACTGTTTATAAAGGAGAATTACTTTAATCGGGATGTGTGAATCCGGCAATGCCATAATTTCCTTTATAGGGGATTTTTAACCTGAAGGAGTAGACTTTAACTCAGTGTAGAGCAATGCTATCTTTCCTTAGGGATTTCTCATGCTAAAAGAGGGACAGTGGCATGGATGTAGATGATCCAGAGGCTTGCCGCTTACAGCGATTAGATGAAGGGGAAAGAGTTGTTGATGTTTGTGTACTGTGAACGAGGCACAGTTTTGATGCTAAAAGGTTGATTGGATCAACCAGTGGTTTTCTTATACAAAGCCTAAGAGGAGGCTAATATGTGTCTCGTACAAAGCCCGAGAGAGAGGCTAAAAGGTTTTGACTCAACAAGGGAATCTTTTGGTATCTCGAATAAAGCCCGAGATGGAGGCTATTTGACTCAACAATAGAGTTTTTGTATCTCGTACAAAGCCTGAGATGGAGGCGAAAGGGTGATTGACTCAAAGAGGGAGTCTCTTATGTGTCTCGTACAAAGCCCGAGAGAGAGGCTAAACATTGTTTGACTCAACGAAGGAGTCTTTTGTATCTCGTATGAAGCCCGAGATGGAGGCTAAAATTGTTAGCTCCGCTGGGGAGAATCATTATACAAAGCCCAAGAGGAAGCTGGAAGCTTTTTCAATTGAGTGACAGGTCCAGTACGCTGATTTAAAGAGAAAATCAGTTCTTATATGAGCAATGCTGTACTCTCAAGGATTTGATTCGAGGATCAGGGATATTTCCTTGTCTTTGAGGAAGTGGGAAATCCGAAGGGTATTGAGACTGTCCGAGTCTACGGGTTTCCTTCCTATTTAACGAAGGGGTCACTTGAGAATGTCTTTGAGACTCAAGGATGTTAGACTGTCTGTGTCTAGAGTTTCATTTTTTGTACTATGCTTTGAGAAATAGTAGTAGACTCTTGGAAAGGACTGTTCTATGAAGATGACTAAGTTCTGTTCCTATACCTCTAGGAGGTCATCGGGACAATTTGTACGAAGCCCAAGAGGAAGCTGGAAACTTTTAAGAAGCCGAGTGGTCCTTGTATGAAGCCCAAGAAGAGGCTATCATTCCCGAAGGAAGAATCATTATACGAAGCCTAAGAGGACGCTATGAACACTTCTAAGAAGCCGAAGGGTCCTTGTACAACGCCCAAGAGGAGGCGGGGATGCTTTTAGGAAGCCTGCGGGTCCTTGTACGATGCCCAAGAGGAGGCCGATGCTTTTAAGAAGCCGATGGGTCCCCAAACCCCGAGAAATTCAAGACAGACTATTCACGAGGAATAGATCAAGCCAGGAAAGTCCGAGAATTTGGAAGAAACTCAAAGATGTCATTCACGGAGAATACATTCATCTCTGGGAGTAGAGTTTCTTGACAATTCCTAATGAGGACAGCCGAAGAGAAGACTGTATCTGGTGATCCTATTGGGGATCTAGTTGTCTATTTATACGAATAAACGAAACGGTTTTTCCTAGTTCTAGACGTAGTTGCCTGGGAAACTCTAAATATCTATACTATTATTACACAGTTGATATGAGTTTATGAAAGAAGACTTACAGCGAAACAGCCCCATAATACAGTTATATGTATATGAAAGCGGTAAATGAAAGCAGATAAACACTTACTCGGTTGTAGAGCTTCCATGCTGTTTGATTAGATGTTCAACAAAGAAAGATTGAAAAACAACAGTATATTCAAAATCAAAGGAGAAAGTGCTTTGAAAAAGAAAGATTTGGGGCTTACAGCTCAAGGAGAGGCCCAGGGTTTTATCAATGAGCGCACTGTTTAAATTTGTACAGAGGGACTTATACAAGTGACTGTGGCCCAAAAATGGTTTTCTGTACAAAGGGATGGGTCTTACACTCTCTCAAGAGGCCCAAAAAGTTTTAAAGAAAAAGAGTAGGGCTTATAACACGAGGGTAGGCCCAGATGATTTTTCGTTTAAAATGGCGATCGCGCCGAGATTTTCTTTTAACGCAAAGGGGCTTATACAATATCTGAGGCCCAAAGTTGTTTTTGGTTAAAAGGGGGTTGGGTCTTACACTCTATTAGAGGCCCAAAAGTTTTGAATGGGTCTTATAGCTCGAGGAGAGACCCAGTTGGTTTATTTTTAAACTGGCGACGATCGTGGCGAATTTAAAAATGTACAGAGGGACTTATACAATAAGTGAGGCCCAAAATATTTATGTACAAGTGGGTTGGGTCTTACACTCTAATAGAGGCCCAAAGTGTTTTGAAAATGATTTATGAGGGTTGAATTAATCCAAAAACCCTAATTTGTTTTCAAAATGTGTTTTAATTGAATAAAAATTCAATTAAAATGATCAAAATTGTTTAACATATGAAAACAAATTGTGATCTTGGATTAATGCTTCAAAAATTAAGTATTGACCTACAAAATAATTAGAAGGCATTAAAAGTTGCAAAATCAAGGTGGAAAAAATATTTTAAATGTCAAAAACAATTAAAACATTAATTCTTTGCAAAAATATCAATTATATAAAATAAATAATATTTTTGGGATTTTTTGGGAAAATAAAATATTTTAACATTTTTGTGAATTATCAAAAAAAGAACCAACTCAAAATCATTAAAACTCAGAGAGAAATTAATTTTTGAATCAATTAAATAAAATCACAAAATTCAAATATTTGAATTTTCAAAAAAATGGCGCCAAGAACACACCAAGAACACGCGCGTGTTCTGGGTTTGCCCAGATTTGCATTTTCTCTTCAATCTCACTGAATACTTGATCATATCATGTAATCCACATACCAATCAACTTGTTTTAACCTCACGATCATGTCTATGGCAATTAATTTCATTTAAATTAAGCATAAAACAAGAAATCACGAAAAATCCTCAAGAACCCTAGATTCTGCATGAAGGCTGGGATTTTTTATACACGATTCAAACAATGCAATTAACTGAGGGGAAATATTCCATGCATGATTATGAACATATGGCCAAATTATTGTGCAGCAAAAATTGCATGGATCATAGAGTTAGAAGAGCTCATGCTTACCTCTTGCAGTTGGTGATCGTGTTTTGTGTTGGAGGTGTTACAGCTAGGTTCCAATGATCTGGATAGCTTCCCTAGGTGCCATGGAGTGTATCTGGATGCTTGGAATGGATTGAAATGGTTTGGAGCTGAAGATGGTACCTCAACTGCCAAACTGTCAAGAACTTGAGCAATTGGCTACTGATTTTGTGAAATCAGTGTTCCAGATGTTATGTGAGTGTTTGGATCACTTCTATATGATGTATGTGAGGTGTGTGAGTGATTGGTTTGATTGGAAAAGCTCTCAAACTTAAAACCCGATAGTGACTTGCCTTAGAAGGCAAAATTGGAGTGAAAGAAGAGATTTTGAGGAAAGCATCTGTTTGATGGCTTTGGTGTACTCAAACTGATCACAATTGAGCTCTATTTATAGTGGAGCAAATTTTTTTTGCAAGGAATAGTGAATGGCAACTGCTGAGTAGGTTTGGCCAATGTTGGCAAATGAAAATCCGAGTCTCCTCTAGCCATTGACTAGAGGTTAGGGCACAGGCTGCTGGTCCCCTTGGTCTTGGATAAGTCTTGACCGAATTCAGTTGCTAGAGCTCAGTTCATGCCACCTTAATGCTTCCATTGAATGCTCTAATCCAAAATTGGAGTTTTGTCCCTATTTTGGCAATTCTAGGTTCAACATGCTATTTCTTGTTCCAAAGACTTTGGAGGCTTGGCTCAGTGATTGTCCCCTTTAGATTCAATCCTCAGAGGTGTCCAAGTGGATAGGAGCATTTGGATTTGGCTGATTTTGGCAAATCGACCAAAAGTGTAAAAATCTGCCTTGCCTTGGCAGATTTCAGCAAGTCAACTTGCCAATGTCATATCTCATGGCTCAAGTTGAATTTGGTAATGTTCTTGGTCATTTTGGAAAGCCCTTACATGATACAACAACTGTTTGAATATGTTTGGTTTTGACCTCTTTTGAATCCAAGTGAAAAATCCCCCTACATTTGGAAAAAAGTAAAGGCAGATTCTGACTTAGTGAAATTTTCACTAAGTGTTGGAACAAAGTGACTTTTCTTGATTTTGATCACTCCATAACTCAAAATCCATGAGGAATTTGGACATAGGTCAGTATGAAGCTTTTGTAGAGGACAATGTGATCTACAAATCAAGCTTTGAATGGGGAGCAATGAACTTGTGGTTTAGGAGTTATGATCCTCCAAAGTTGGCACATTAGTGTCACTTTTTCCATAACTTAGAAATTTTTCTAAGTTTTTATGGTTACTCCTTTTACAAGTTATCCCACTTTCTTTTATTTTTCTTGATGAATGATGATTCAAATCATACATTAACATCATTTTAGGGTTAAAAATCCATTTTGGTGAAAAATCTCAAAAAGTCAAAGTTGACTTTTGTGCACAGTTGACTTTTTATCAGATGAATTACAAACTGTGCAATTCTTCAGGAAATCATGTCCTTGACCTAAATCAAACTTGATGGACATGTTCCATGGGTGTGATAGAGTATATTGAATCATTCCTTAGGGTTTGGGAGCATGTCCTGGTCAAAAGTCAAAGTTACAGTTGACTTTCCTCGCGAAACCCTAATTGTGGTGCAGATGAAATTGAAACTTGTTGCTCAAGCTTCTTGGATTAATCCATTGTTGCAAATGGATCAATATGGCATATTGGAGACCCTCAAATCATGTCTTGAGGTCTTGGCTCATGATTTGTCCCAAAAGTCAACTTAGGGGTGAATTAGGTCAAGAAACCCTAATTCCTGATTTTTGATGAATGCATCCCCTGAGGCAAAATTGACTTGATGCTTGGGTCCATGAGGTTCCATGAAGTATATTAGGTTATGTTTTGGATCATTGGCCTGTGCCCAGATGAAAAATTTCCATCTGGAGGTCCTGGTCGACCAAAACCCTAATTTGGTGATACTGTCGATCTTGAGACTTGATCCACCTAGAAGGGAGCAGCCTTGTGCTTAATCCTTGAAGTGGGAGTCCTTTTGATCCATTGTGGATATTTTAGAGGTTAGACAAGTTGAAGACCAAGTCATTCCTTGATTGATCATTTGTCTAAGGCTCTGAGAGAGCTTGAAACCCTAATTTTGATTGTGGTGAATGCTCAACAACCCTTGAGGCATTTGATGAGGCATGATGGTTCATCCATATTGTGATGATGATTTGCACAATGATGGGAAATCTTAGTGGTCAAAATTTGGGGTATGACAACTATAAAGATGAACCTTTTATATTAGCATTACAAGCTCTCCAAATATTTTAGGTCACTGATTATACAGATGTAAAAGGCTTTATTTTTCTTCAAAAAAACAAATTTAACTAATGACCACGACTAACAAGAATGTAAAAAAATTAATATTGTGGACGATTCTTTTATTCATACATCACTTGATATAAATCCAAACATATACGATATTCAATATATGAAAAATGATCGCAATAAAAGAATTTAATTTTTTGAAAGCATTTTAGTATTCTATTATTAAAAAATATCAAGACCTTTGATTTAAAAAGGTACTCTTAAATTTTTAATGTTTAATATCGTTTTTTATGAAAGCGTTGTAAACTTTTAGGTAAACACAATAAAATGAAAAAATAAAGAGCATTTTTATTCAGAAACACCCTTCTTTTCCCTCCAATTAAGAGCGTTTTTTATTTATAAAAGTGCACTAATAACGTGAAAATGTATATTATATTTAGACCTGATTCACATGCTATTTAGTGTCGCTTTATCATGTTTTTGTACTTTTATCTCGTGTTTTGTCTTCATTTCAGATACTTGTCAATTATGGAGTGTACATGCGAAGAAACTGGAAAAGGAGCAAGAAAAGAAAGGAAAATGCAGAAAAAGCAAGTTTCTGATGCATGGCTTTCGCCACCAGCCTAATGGCGTTCGCCATGCACCTCTCAACCACGTCATCCATAACTTAAACTCATGGCATTCACCATGAGCCTAATGGCGGTCGCCATGGCTGTGCAGTAATAGAATTTGTGGGAAAACATAATTGGCCAATTCTTCCCCACTTTCATACAATTTCTCCATGACTTCTACACGAATTTGAGGACAGTTACAACACCAGACCTCTATATAAGACCAATTTTCAGAGTTTGAGGCATCCAAGTTCTTGTACGCGAAAGCTCTGACAGTTTAGTTTTTAAGCAAATATATTACATTCAAAGTGATAATCACTCGCATTGAGGGATTGTCACAACTTTAGTTTTAGGTTTCTATACTCTTGGATCACAATCATGCCGGCATTGTTAAAGTTTATTTTAATTTTGTTCGTTGCACTCGAAGTTTTCCCACATTTAATTCAAGTTTTCAGGTATTTATAGTATTGATTATTATTCTTATTTATCACATCTTTTATTTGATTATCATGATGTCTTTACTTTCTATTACCATGCTTAATTTGTTTAAGTTTAAATCTATGTCTAGCTAAACATTTTTGAGTCCGGTATGTGAGGACCGTCGTTCCGACGGGACTCAGTAATGAATTTGGCGTTAACTTTTCTTAAATGATTTTTCGGGCTTTAGTTTTAAATTCTAATTCAAACGTTTTTGCACGAGAGTGAAAAACAATTAAGGTTAGAGTCGATAGCGCGAGAGTGTGAAAGTTGATCCAGATAGTGAAAATTGAGCATTGATCCTAAATACAACGAGAGCGCTTTAGACGTCAATTAGGACTTATTTAGTTTTCAAAAAATGCTTCTTAATTGAAATTGGCGAGCGAGAGCAAAATCTCATGGTTAGGGAGTGTAACTTTAATCAATAGTGCGAGAGTATGAGATAGAATTTTTAAACTGGTATTTTCTACTGAAAGCATTTTAACATAAAACTAATGCCAATGAATTACAGAGTCCCCGAGGTACACAAAATCCACATTCCGGCCTCTCTTACTTGATATTTTTCTAAATCTTATTTTAATTCTAGTTTTTAATTCCGTCCAAACTAAGTAATCATTAGCCTTAACTTTACACAGTTTCAATAGATAACAATAGATTAATTATTAGTCCTTATGGGTTCAATATCTTTTAAAACTACGCAATAGACTGTATACTTACAGTTAGATAATTTGATAGACTCATAAAATCGTGATCACACATTTGTTTTAATAAACTTTAACAATTTTAAAATCGCTCTCGTTTTGAAAAAAAAAAAAAACATTAACTTCAAAAACACTTTAAAACGCTCTAGAAGACAAACAAAATATCATTCTTGAAGGTCAAATCTAAAGTAGCATAGGTGTCATGTAGCACTAATTATTCGTTATGTATTTAAATGATCATTGTTTAAAAAGTTGTTCACAAATTAAAGAATTTAATAAAGTTGTATAAAAACACTACTCTTGCCAAATTAATTTTATGTAATGTGTTGGAAGATTTGTACATGATACTAATTAATGAACATAATAAAAAAAATAACAATTATTTTTATATTAAAAATTAAAATAACAATCATTTAAAAAAATATATATTTATTAAAACAACATTCATCATAAAATGGAATGAATAATATTTTTTTTCATTAAAAAGCTCAAAAGATAAAGGATATATTATACTTCCTCTGTCCTAAAATAAGAGTCTTTCTAGTTAAAAGAATTTGTTTTAAAATAAGAGTCTTTTATGTTTTCAAGACAATAATAATTGATTCTTACTAACTTTATCCCTAATAAATACTATCTATACAACTTTTAAGATATTATATCACATTACATCTTTATGACAACCAATATTAATTAAGGGCAATTTTGTAAAATTGTTATATTTAATTCTTCAATTATTATTTTTTTTAATCTATGTACAACAACCTTAAAAGACTTTCATTTTGAGACGGAGGGAGTATAGTACTTTTCTGAATCCCAAGGATTGAAACATGCACCAACAAGCGAGTACTTCCATGCAGAAGAAGTTTTGGCCTACCTCAAAGTAGGCAGACATCATGCACGAGCAACAAATGACCATGCATCCTCTACTCAACAATTGGATTGTGCGTATACACACTATGAATGAACGAATGAATCAATCATGCATGCCACCTTAACATGTGGGCCTAATCAATAGTTTGTGAAGTCAAGGAGGGGCCATCATTTCGATGGACTTGCCTCCCAATTCACCTCCATAACTTATCTTGCTGCCTATTTCACTGGATTTTTGTGTTTGTATGTAACATTTATCCTCCATTATGAGTTAGAACAAATGCAATTGGGGATTGATAACATGGTGGCATAGTGTGGTTTTTTATAAAATAAAAGTGTGTCACTGCACATGTCAGGACTTCTATCGCTGTCTCTATGCATCAACTAAATGGTTAGACATTGATAGCGGGGTTAACTCTCTTGGATCTGTTTTCATGGACAAGTGCATGGGAACAAAACTTTAGACATCGGGGCATGAAGTCTCGAAGTTAAAAGAAGAAAATGAGGTTGAATGTATAGGGATTGACAGAAAGTTTACGTATGTATATACATCTAATTATAGGCGGTGTGACATCATGTTCGGATTACACCAATCTAATTGTTTTTTTTAATCTATTATATGTTTTTGTTAGTAATTATAAAACTGTGTTGATAATAATTTTTTTTTTTTAAGATTTATTGGCCCCGTCGATATTTTGAAAGAACAACATTGTATCAGTGTTAATATATATATATATATATATATATATATATATATATATATATATATATTACATGGTATTATAACACATTTGTTGAAGCCGTGATAATCAATTCTTTATAATGATTGAAGTATTAGACTGAATATTTCTTTGTCTGATCAAGTATTTTAATATTTAGAATTATCAATTGGAAAAACTTCAAACCGTGGAACTATGTGCTTCCAGGTTTAATTAAAAAGAGATTAAAGTTAAATAAGGCATGCCATCATGATTTTGATGATGACAATTTGTAAAGATGTAACCTGATTTTAAGGACAACTCTTAGAGATACAACTTGACTTTAAAGGCAAGAAACCACTTAAAGCGGTCAAAGATGCATAAGATAGTCAGATCAAGCTCTTCCTCCGGATAAAGCCGAAAAGTTAGGGTTTAATGACCACAATGATATCCTCTGATGATGGAGTTCGACTTGAAGATATATATCAGCCTTATCTCCAAGAAGATTCAAGCATAGCTCCTATGATATTGGTGTACTTGACAAATACTTGAAGTTGTAGAGTGTGAAAAAGAGGAAGTCATGTGAAAACTCGCCTCATCGTATCTGCGTAACCAATATTTTGTAAGAGCACAAGGGTGTTTTCGTAAAGTAATATGGATAAATCACACACTCACTAAAACCAATTTTAAAAGTCTCTATTTCTCAAACAAAATACCCTAAAAATGTTTTAGAGTATAACTAGATGAATTGAAAATTGTTAGAATGATTAGGGCATGTGTTTTGAATTGTCCATTCGATTGAAGCATATACTCAATCGATTGGATAAGAGAAAAATGAATTCATAATCGATTGTGACAATGCCTTAATGAAGGTTAACGACTCTGTCAAATCTTTTCAAAATGGGCAAAAATAATCGATTATTTAGGTCATCCAATTGATTGGAATAATGACCCAGTTGATTGGAAAATCAATTTTTCTCATGGATAGTTTCCTTTTTTGAATCATCCTTTGGTCTATAAATAAAGGTCGTTTCCCTCACTTTTTCACATCCAGAAATGTGAGATTTCTAACCTTCCTCGCTCTCTCTTTCTCTCTCTAAAATATTTTTACTTTCTCTCACATTAATTTAGTCATGGCGCTTTGAGAAAAGTTATTGTGTTTAAGTGAGGAAAATTTTATAGAAAGGGTAAAATTGAAAATTCACCAAGAGTTCTTTTTTCTCATGAGTGAATCTCTCTTCCTTATGAAGTACTTGTTTGAATCTAAAGTTAAACTTATGAAAATCTTTGGTTGAGAGATTTAACATTAAGTCTCTGTTTGGTTTGTGAGTTGAGTCACTTAAGGAAAATTTTTCTTTCTAGATTCTTGAAGATAACCATTGAAATATCTTCCCATCGGCTCTTAAGCTCAGTCCAAATAAAATCTAAGTTGGTTCCAGATCAGTTTGGTGTGTAATCGATTCAGTTCGTGGTCAGTCCATCTAAAACCCTGGTTCGGTTCAGAGGATTAACGATTTAAAATTCTGCATTGGTTCAAGCTTCGTCTGTATAAAATATCGGTATAGCTTGGGGACTAACCGCTTAAAGCTACGTTTGTGTTTGGAAGGAGAACTAACCGCTTCATTTCATTGTTTGTTGTTTGGTTGGAAGTAAACTTGAAATTTCATTTATGCTTGTATAAGAGGGTTTGCAAGTTTAACCTTCTAAAAGCTCATAAGTATTATTGGATACTCTCAAGATCAATTCTTAGAGAGATAAGTATGCCAATTCATTTAGACCGAACCTCTATAAAACTCTGGTGTTATCTTTTTCCCCTTATCTTTTACTTTCCGCGTATTTTCTTTACTCTTGTTTTCTGGTGCAATATTCAAACACTTTCTTGAAAATGTTTTTGAACTCTGATTTAGAAAACAACTTTGTTTTATACCATTGTTTTTCAAACCCTTATAATTCACCTCCATTTTGTGTGTGGAGTCACATGTTCATCACAAACTAGGTTATTTCGGCGTACTAGCAAAGATGACATTAATTATCTATTTATAAGATAATAATCCTAGTACTACCCATCATGGATCCTAGATATTTTGTTTGAAGTTTGTTCTACACAAATCAAAATTAGTTCTCAAAGTTCATTATTAATGTCAAATTTAAGCATCTTCGAATGGATCACATTTATAAAGTCAACCCGTTTATAAAATCAAAACCTACAGTTAATTGCAGTCCACAAAAATATTTCTAACATTCTCCCACTTGGGAAAAATCAATTATGTGATATAATTTTGAAGAAAACATTTTGAAAACAACTTTCAAGTTGACAACACATTTTCAAAATTTGGCTGACAACAAAACAAATGATCCCAAGATGCTACATTTAATTAAGACTATCTAATAAGAATAAAATGATATTGAATCATGGTGATAGTTTTATCCTTATTGATCTGAGGATTTTTTGCACAATAGATTTCTCCACAATCCATGGATTTTTCGAACAATTTGTGGACCGATTATGCAATGAACTAAGGCCAAAAATACATATAAATACTTTTGTAACTCATGTAATAGGCACCAAATATATTTTATACTATATTTATATTTAAGTTCAGCATCACAAATCAGCATTGGAATTTTTATGCAACTTTGTTTTTTACAAGTTTTCAAGTTGTTTTCCATAGATGATTATTCATTTATTCACTGATGCAGTTGGATCAAAGTCTTCCTTCGGAGCATCTTTAATTTCAGATCTAATTGAAATTATTTCTAAGTTCCAGTCTACACTATTTTTTTATTATGTACTCTTTATATGCATGATGTGTTTGTTTATTTATCATGTCTGAGTAATCTGTTTTAGAGTCCTAAACATGATGAGTATTTCACTGATATAATTTATGTGATTTTTTTAGTTATTCAATCATAAATTAAATTAAATTTTGTTTCGTAATTTATATTTTCAAAAGAAAAGATGTTTGCTACGAAAGTAGAAACGCTGAGATACCGTTTACGGGCCGAAAAGGAGAAAATGGTGTTCGACGTAGGAATTCAAACAATAGGTTTTGGCGGTCATACGAAAGCGGGTCAGAATTGATCGAGAGAATGCATAAATTTATGTTTTGATTTTTTTTAAAGAAAAGGAGACTCGCTATGAAAGTAGGAGTTCCGTGATATTGTTTATGCACTGAAATGGTGTAAATGGCATCCGACCTTGATATTCAAACATTTAATTTAAAGATTGTGAAAGAATATATAAATTAATCGAGAAACTACTTTCAACTTTTAAAAGAATTTTTAAACTTAATATTTATATTGCAAAAATCAGTATTTTACGGGTTTAAGACCCGGTAATGCGCTGACAAAAGTGGGCGTTACCACAAGTTTAACATTTTCTACAGATAACAAAGTTTACGATTAGGTGCTACATTTTACATAAATGGAACTGGTAAATATGAATCGTGAAGGAGTGAGAAAACACAAGAAAAGAGGGTTTGAATTGGGTTTTCAAAAATGAAATCTTTTTATGAAACTCAAACAAAGATCACAAAGAAACTAACAAGAGAGAAAGACACGCGATATATCCTGGTTCACTTGAAAACTATCAAGCTAATCCAGTCCACCCGGCAAGGTGATTTCTCCTTATGCACAAGGACTTAATCCACTATAATCAATTGATTACACTGAACTAGCAACTGCTTGTGACTAACAAGCACAAGACTAACCGTCTCTTCTTAAGGATTCTGACCTAACTGGTCCCTTAAGGAATACAAACAACCTTTTGAAAGAAAGTAATATTTACAAAGAATTGTTTCTACACAAGCAGATATAAACACTATGAATAGATCAAATAACTTAAAGAGAATTTACACAGTATGAACAATGTTTCTTGCATTGTATTGGTGCTTTACTGTTCTTGGTTCATTGTCTCGCGCACGTATGTATGTATATATTTTCTTCAAGTGATCAAGTCTTTATATAGCCAGTAAGAGATCCGTTGCAGGGCAGATCAGGAATATCCTTGAGAGAGCTGGCGACTTGAAATAATGTCGTTACGCAGGGATAAAAATCATACACAAAAGTTGTCCTTTGTACAACCAAATCAAGATAGTGGAATGATAGTGGAAAAGAACGTGTTTGATACGTACTATGTACTATTTTCCCTCGTAAACGTTTGATCTTATCTTCTGTACATCAGAGGCTTCTAAATAGAGATGATTAAAGCATGAGTAGAAGAGATGATTACTGGGTTTTCAGAGTCTTGAGTCTTTAGAGTCTTCAGAACTTGTTCACCAGGACCTTGTCTTCAGAGTCTTTAGCACCCAGTCTTCAGAACCCTTGGTCTTCAGAAACTTAAGTCTTTAGACTCTTCAGAACTTCGTTCAGCAGAACCTTGTCTCCAGAGTCTTCAACACTTAGTCTTCAGAAACTCAAGTCTTCAGAGTCTTCAGAATGTTGTTTAGCAGAACCTTGTCTTCAGAGTCTTTAGCACATAGTCTTCGGAAGATATTGACTTCAGAAGCTACCTTCAGAAGTAAGTCATCAGTCTCACGCTCAGAGGCAGAATCCAAGAGAGCATTGAAGCAGCAACATATTGTCTTCTTAGAATCTTTCCGAATGTGAGTAGATCAGAAGCAGACTTGCTTCATTGGCGCATAAGTGACTTTTGATCAAATCAGAGTGACATTGCACATGGTCTCTATCAGAGTCAGAGCTTTTTCTATCAGAGACAGAGCTTGTTTGTTAATCCTTTAGAAAAACAAAAGTTAGAGTATCAAAATTGTTCTCACACAAATACTACTTTGTTATTATCAAAACTTAGAGATATCTGGCAGAACCAAATCTTGTTCTAACAATCTCCCTCTTTTTTATAATAACAAAACAATGTATTTTGATGAAACAATTTTGTGCAAAGATGATCAATAGGTAATGACATAGATAAGTTTAATTATAACTTCCCTTTATCAAGCTCCCCCTGAATCTAAGACTTAACAAAATCTTATCAGATTTCGGATACCAGAGCCTGATTATAAAGATCTTATCAGATCCTCAGTAACAAAGCCTGATTATAGTGGTAATGGAGTCTAATTAAATAACTGGGCATGATTGGCTAAATCAGAGCCTGATTGCCAAAATAACAATTTTGTTCCTGAAAAACATTGTAAGAAAAAATTGTGCATTTAAAATGTTAGAATGTCAGAACTATGATTCAGAGATAAGATATTTTTATCAAAATAATTTTCCATTAATACACTCCCCCTTTTTGTCATAATAAAAAAGGTAATCAAGAACAAAAATAAAAAAGACAAAGAAAAAAATTAAGGGGTGGCCTAAGGACTGTCTAAGGTTGAGAAGGAGGAGGGAGCCTTTGAAGGATCTGAGCAAGTGCATTTTGAATGCTGGAAGTGACTTCATCTTGCTTGTCCATTCTTGTTGTGAACAACTATTTCTCCTTCTGAATGTTTTCCAAAGTCTTCAGTACTGGATCAGAAGTAGAGTTTTCAGCAGCTCTCGGAGCATCTTCTTGATTCTTTAGTTCAGCTTCCTTCGCAGCTAAATCTTGAGCTTCCTTAGCTTGCCTTTCAGCTTCTTTATCAAGAGCTTCCTTAGCCAACCTTTCAGCTTCTTCCCTTTCAGCAGCTAGTTTTGCTTCAGATTCCCTCTTAGCTTCCAATTTCTTTTCAACTTGCTGCACAAAATAATTTTTCCTCTGAACAAAGAGATTTTGATCTTCTGAAAATCCACTGCCATCCATCCATTGAATATATTCCAGGGAGCACCCAAAGCAGAAGGGTCTTCAATTGAACTCGATTCATCAGAGAGTGTCTTGAATCTCTTAACTAAACTATCTTTAAAAACATAAATAACTTCATCTAGGTTAGGAGGGGGAAGATCAGAAGGTTGATTCTCAAGGAATGGTTGAGTTTCTTCATCAGAATCGCCCAGATTGGTGATATCATTATTTTTTAGGATTTGATTTTGGTGAAGAAGGTTCAAGATTATCTGGTAAGGTTACTGTGTTTATTTGTGGAGGGTTGACGGTGTGGGTGATTAAGGGTTGGTTGTTTGAATAGGTTCAGTAGTAGTTTATCTAGAATTTGTTGTAGGAATAGATTCTGTAGGAGGTTCTTCAGAAATGGTTAGAGTGATTAATGGTAGGGAGATGATGGGAGTTGGTTGTATAAATATGGTGGAAGTTGGTTAATTAGATGTGGTTTGAATTATTTGAGGTGGAAGTTGTGTAGATGGTGTAGAGGATGGGATTATTTGAGTTGCTGGTTCAGAAATAGGTGTGGGTGAAGTGGTCACAATGGTTGAAAATAGTGGTGGTGATGTAGAAAAAGTTGGTGGTCGTGAGATAGATGAAGATATATTTCTGTTAGTAATAACAGATGCAGTTACAGATGAAAATTCAAAAGACCTACTTAGCTCGCCAGCAGGAGAAGCAGATGTAGTTGCCATCTTCATCTTCTTGGTTGATGGTCTTTCACCATCATCAATTTTCTTTTTCTTGCCATTTCCCTTTTCTGTAAAATCTTTGGAAGAGTATCTGGAAAATTACCCATGTCAATTCACACATCCAATGCTTCATCTTTGCATCCAGCAAAGTAGTGTGTAAGCTCATCTGGATTATAAGTTCTTGAAAATAAAGGAAATCCAGAAATTGGAAACCTCGTAGAGTTAATTTCATTCTTTGATGGTAGAGCGGCTCGATGAGTGATCTTTTTAATAAGCTTCATACTCTTCAAATTCTTTGCCCAGAAGATGTTTCCAGAATCCTTTGCTAATTCATTAGTGTGTCCAACAATTAATAGATCGTCAACTATTCCAGTCTCAACAAGAATATTAGAGATGAGTCTGCCGTAAGGGATATAACTCCCCTTTTTGTTAGAACCACTTCTTGAGTTTATTATTGAGTCTCGCAGGAAACTGAACAGGATGAATGAGAGATGTATCTTCTTTCCTTTCATCAGGAAGTATATAACATATTTTTGAGACAAATTGATGTAATAAGAAGAATGAGTAGGATGACGGTGGTAAATATTTCCCAATATAATTTTAAACCAAACTCTTAGAGAATCTTTTAAGAACGATGAAGAAGGATCCTTCTTAGAATCTAGAACAGTTCCTTCTGTGAAGATAAATGTGGTGACTTTAGCTTCCGTTTTTTTATCTGCTTGAACATTATAGATTCTTAGCCCTTTTCCATCATGGGAGATTAAATCACAGATAGTCTTTTCTGTGATGATGATGCGTCTTCCAAACACAGAGGAGATGATGATGTTTCTGCTTGTAGTTGCATGAATCCAAAAATCTTTAACCAAGATAGGAAAGGTGGATCCTTGCAATCTTTTAAAGAAACCGTTTCAGCCTTGGAAATCAAGTGTTTGAGTAAGATCACACCCATTATCCTTAAGATTGTTAAAATCCACCATGGGTTCACAAAGAACGTGAAGATCAACTACTAGCGTGTCGAGAGTGATAGGAAATTTCTCTGGAATAGTGAACTGATTTCCTAGTAGTTGAGATTGAGAGAGACGTCGAGATGATTCAGCCATTGATAAAGATGATGGAGTTTATGGAGCACAAAGGGTTTTAGGGTTTCTAAGAAAAAGTTTGGGAAGTGAAAATTAGCGTAGTGTGTGATGGTGAGAGAGTGAGTATTTATAGAAAAAATTGATGATTATGAAAAGGTGGGAGTAATAGGGAAGAATTACTTGAAATCTAGTCTCACGAAATCACAACGCTCGAGGTATCTCTTCGACAGCAAGATATGATTTGGTATTAGACAACTGTCACAAAATAATCATAGTGTAGCGGGGAAATTTGTGAGTGTAAGTTATTGATTAACTTAACTCATAAAGCAAGAGTCGCCACCGCGCTTTTATTTATTCCACAAAGGAAAAGGAAAAAAGAGCGAATAAATCCTAAGAAGTCTAAAAAAGAAAAAGCTAAAAAAGACAAAGAGAAATGGGTAAGGGGGGTTGGTTACGCAATGGGAAGGTATTAGCCCCCAAAACGTCTATAGTACTCTATAGGAACCCTTTGAAATATCTACCGCTTTTGGTTTGAAAAGGTTTGCTTGAAAATAGATTGGGGAGATGAGAGGAGAATTATTTTTTAAGATTTTTTTGTGCGGAGAGACTTATCGCCTCATGCCTACGTACCCACGAAGTGCAATGTAGGATCAAAACCCCGTAGTTCATGGTACAAATAACGAAAATTTGTTTGTTTTGGTTGATTTTAAGTGTAAAGACAAGTCGTCATTTCCAAGCGAATAATTTCGCTTAAAGAAATGAATCATGTCTAAACTTATGAAAAAGTTTTAAAGGAAAAGTGCATAAGGCACAAAAAGAGATTGATGAGTTTGGTGTTTTTTAAAGTCTTTTGAAATGGTCAAAATATGATTAACATGGATTGACATTTATTAAAGAAAAAGAAGGTTTAAAAAAATCACTTGACCGAAGTCAAGGTTTTATTATGAAAGCGGTTTTAAGTTTGAAAACAAGAAGGTTTTGAAAAAAGGGAGGAAGTTTTGAAACTGAAGAAGGGGTGGAGAAGAAGTGACTATCCTAATGCATAAAATAAAAATTAGGGTAAAAAAGATCTAACCACATGGAGGCACTCTTCAAAGCATAATAAGAAAAGAATTTCGTCCTCTTGAGCCAATAAGCAAGCCAAATAAAGGCTAGAATATCAAACTTCATAATGGTCCAAAGCACAAGGGAAAGAGTCCTAAGTCTAAGTCCATAAGTCCATAATCAAGAGTATAGGTCCTCCGATGCAAGGGATAGTGGCCATAGTCCAACATTAAGAGCACAAGTCTTTTAGTGGTTTAATCCTTTATTAATGTTTTTGAGTCTAGATGGACAAAAGAAAAACAAAAACACAAGATAATATGGTCCAAGTGGACAAAAGAAAAATGACATAAACATAAACATGATATGATATAATGACATAAAGCATAAAAATAAAGAGAGAGAGGGAGCGAGAAGGAAACATAAAGTTAGAAGTTAGTAATTAGTAGCACAAGGTCTCTAGTGCCATAAGCCTACACCAATTATTCCGTTTCGCGTTTTGAACTATAGTGATTAAATAATGCACTTAGGTCAAGGTTAATGAACTTGACATAAGATTGGTAGAACCTAAGCCTCTACAACGCCAAGTTTCAAAGGTTATGGACCTAATGCAAAAAGTTAATCAACATTGGGTTGACGCGACCAATAAAAGTCCGGACCACAAAAGTTCAAATTCCGAATTGGATAAAGAGGGACAAATGTTGCGCTATGTTAAGCAATCGCCGAGTAGTTTACAGAGTAATTACCCTACAATGAGGTCGGTCAATAGATCTTTGTGCAAATGCATGCTAGATAAACAATATATAGATTGTCATCCGAAAGCAATATGTAACACCCCAATTCCCATCGCGAATAATTAATACATAAATAAATCAGAGTAAATAAAAATTTATTATTCTTAGACAGAAACAAGGATGCCACATTTAAAGAAAGAAAACACAATCCCTGGTCATAAAATTGATACATAACACAAAATGTAATAAACATAAAAGGGAAACTTTTTCCAACAAAAAGGAACGTTCAATTATGGAATAAAGCGGAAAGATCCATAACTGACTTGTTTTATAACAACAAAATATTCATACAAAGGTAATACAAAATAGATCCTACAAATGTATACATATATAACAAAAGCGTTCGCCGACTCCCGTGTTACGTATCAGAGCAGACCGACCGACAAAAGGATGGAGAACTAATCTTCACAAAAGCCTCCGAGATACTAATCTGCAATTGCCTCATAGAGCAACAAACCACAGCAGAAGGGTGAGAAATAACAACTAAATCAAGATTGCATAATAATATGCAAACACATATAAATTCATATGCATAATCATTCTCACCACAAACATCACATACTAATTCATATAGCATGCCACAAATACATAACATATTTCTAATAGTCCAACAACATAGCATATATCAATTATACCAACATAATCACATATTCGCACATAAGGCATACCAAAGTTATAACATATGGAAACACACCACCACATCACGTATATTCATATATAGCATACCATAGAGAATTAATACAATCATTGTAATGTCCAACATCCCTACAAAACATAGCATATGTCTATACATAAAACATATCATCCATAACCAATGCATTTATCACGAATTCATATCAAATCACCAATGCTATCACGAGCTCAACACATGATCAATCAATTCACAATCTCCCACACATAATCAATCCATTCATGATTTGTGCAAATGCACAGAGACCGACACAACGACTCTATGCAATGCAATGCGGTACCAATCCATCCATCATTCTCATCATTAATTCACTCGGGAATTATTGGAATCATCGCTTGTTACTTATTGTAACTCCCCGTCGGGAAAACGATGTTCCTCGTCGCTTTAGGTCCTCTTTGTATAAGGCTCACGACGTTTTTGGATCGCTTTAGGTTCTCTTTGTATAGGGCACACGATCCGATCGCTTTAGGTCCTCTTTGTATAAGGCTCACGATCGTCTATAACGTCGCTTTAGACCCTCTTTGTATAAGGCTCACGACCGTTATAGCAGATTCCCTCTGGAATCGTTTCGTCGCTCACACCCCACAAGGGTACAATACATCATAAGATGCATATCATGATGCTTGGCATACAATGACTCATGACAATCAAATGCATCTTCAAAAATCAACAATAAGGATTATGTCATCGTCATTATTCATGCATTGGAAATCAATTCAAACAATGCATTTACTTGCCATAAGGCCACCAATTAACACACATTGAATTTCACATAAACAATGCATTTCATCATAATCCATAAACCACAACAATTATCATTTTAGCATATACACTCATATCAATTCATATCAAGAATTACTCACCATCAACCACAACAATCCCACAAAACATCATAACAACATACATTGATATTCAATCAAACAATGTATTTTACCACACAACAACATCATTAATACCATACATTTGTATTCAATTCAACAAAGTATTTTTCCATAAGGCCACAAAAATTACAACAACTTATCACATGCTTCAACATCATATAAACCACTTAAAAGCTCCACGTCATATAACAATAGCACAACCCATTGTAAAACACCGACTGCACGCATTTAACACGATACAAACCCAACAACCCAACACTTTTACACAACCACGACTTAAATAAATCATCTACTGCCCTCCAAACCATTTTTAATAGAAATAATATTTCATTAGCTTTCCAAGCTTCGAACGGGGGTCAAAACGGACTTACGGTTCAAAAGTTATGAAGAAAACAAAATCTGACATTTTGGAAAAATTCTGTGATCATGCGCCGACGCATAAACCTGGGGATTTCGCCCGGGTTAGCGCACGTAGATCATGCGTCGACGCATAGTTCTGGGGGTCGGCGCATGAATGCGCAGATTCTGCTAAAAACTCAGTTTTCGATCGTTATATGCCTTCCGGACCTCCGATTTCGATTCCGTAAAAAGCCCCGGTCTCAGAATTCAACATACTACAATATTTTCACCATTAAAAAGCCATCCAACACATTTTCCATTTTTGAAATATTTTGAAACATAATTTTATCAATTTATCCAAATTCCAAACTCGATCAAAACCACTCGAAAACACACAAACAACCATTCCCGATTAATTCCTATCCTCACCCGACTATACTACACAACTTATTTTGCATTCCAACCGTGTAAACATCGATTTCTCACTATTTCATCATTATTGCCATAACTCTCACAAACTATATAACTCAATCCAAAACTCCCTAAATCATACCAACGAGTATTCCTGATTAAACCCAAACATTACTCGACTATTCTACACAATCGATTCCAAATTCTAACCGTTAAAACATCGATTCTATCGAAATAATCACAAATTATCAATGAGAAAAAGTTGTGAAACAACCAAAACAATTACAACAAACAACACATATACACACACAAACAATATATAATCGAAACTTCTCACCCTTACCCGATCAAACGATTATCCAAGCTTTGTTTTGATGATTTTCTCTTCTTCCCCTTCTTCTATCTTTTCTTTCTCTTCTTTCTCTTTTCTTTCTCTTCTTTCTCCTTTTCTCTCTATTTCTCTCTTTTCCCTTTTTATAACAAAATATCTAACTACCCAAAATGACCATTTTGCCCTTACGCTCAAATATCTCCCAAACGCTCTCAAAATGCGATAAAACATAAACAGCGATGAAATATATTTTGGGAAATAAAAGTTGAAAAGAAATTATAATTTATTGCAAATATTTTACCTATCAGGGAAATTACCCAATTAACTCAATTAGCAGGTAAAATACAATAAATTCACACATCTCACAAAATTCACATAAATGAAATAAATAAATACAATTAAACAAATCGGGGCGTTACAACTCTCCCCCACTTAGACATTTTCGTCCTCGAAAATATACTTGGTGCAAACAACCCCAGATACGACTCTCGTATCTGACTAACCCACTCTCATGCCATTAAAGGCAACACCAAGAATAACACAACTAACAAACCACCTTGCTAACAGCAACTACTACAACGACAAGATGCAATGCCCATACAATGCACTTGACGACCAACCCACGACTCAAAGAATACCTAAGGTACGAACACATACAGGTTCACTCTTGAACCGAAACACAACAAGATCGTTACCTTCACCCTAGGTAACACTCCCCTAATTCCCCACACAGGAATTAGCTACTCGCACTCGAACCATCACGATGGAAACGAGGCAACAACACAAACAAGAACATAAAGTTCCACGACCCAACATCGTTTCAACAACCTCTACATAACCACAATACCAATATCCTTGTCACACAACAATGTTACACCAATGCTACGATTCACCAATTGAACATACAACCAAAACATCCATCTACATAGTAGCCCATGAATAATATTTAAACCTTTCACCTAACACTTCCATTCTGAAACGTCCAACGGTCTCATTACTCCTACATGTTTACAATGTTCAACCTATGAACTCTTACAAGTCACACATGCATATACGAATTGTGCCACATCACGCTTCCACTACACACTCTGATGACTCGTAACCATCAAATCTACCAATTTCACGTCCAAAGTCTAACTCTTTCTCATATTCACCAAAAATCAGTGTTCATTTTTAATATACCCAACCTCACACTATTAGATGTCAATTCACACACCAAACTCAAATCTCTAAATTCTTCCAAAAGTCCCCACTCTTTAACCATCAAAGCAGACATATGCAAAGATTTTTGACTTAACTCATCAGGCACGACATTAACTTTACCAATAGGATAATTCTAGCCAAGGTCATAACTACTCAGGAATTCAAACCATCCTCGTTGTCTCGTACTTTATTCCTTCTGACCAAACCAGTACTCAATATTCTTGTGATTACCAAATACCTTGAACTTAAAACCCTCAAAATAATACCTCTAGATTCTCAACACAAAAGTAACCGAAGCCATCTTGAAATCATGAATCCTCAATTGTCGTAAAGCATAAGAAATGACTTTACCCTTTCGCATTAGCACACTAACTACACTCATCAAGGACGCATCCCACTATTCCATAAACAGTTTATTAGGATCAGGCAAAATCAAAATTGGAGCCATAGTCAATCTCTACTTCAGCTCACCAAAACTTACTCACAACGAACATCCAAAACAACTGACTCACCCTTTGCAAGTCTACTGAGATAACATAAGCACTAACTTAGCAAAGTCTTCCATAACCTGCAGTAACAACCAACTAAGCCCAAAAGTTTCTAATCTCCTTAACCGACTTCAGAGTCTCTCAATGTAGAACTGCATCTACTTCCGATGGATCCATTAACCATACTCTCATCCGAAATAACATATCCAAGAAAACTAACTTCTTTCAATCAAAATTCTCACTTCGATAATTTAGCAGAAAGCTCACTCTCTTTCAACCCTTGTAACTAAATCCTCAAATACTCTACATACTCCACCTTTGATTTAAAATAAATCAGAATATCATCTAATAAACATCACTATAAACTTATCCAAACAAGTATGGAAGATACGATTCATATACTCCACAACCATAACATATACAACCTTCAAAATTCATTCTGAGCTCGAAACAATTTATCCAAAATAGCTTAACAATCTCTGGTTACCACATTCCATAACAATTCTTCTTACAGGGTTCCAACTCACTCAAGGTTTCTGCTGACACGAGATCTCAACCCATAACAAAAGTAATACCATCAAGGAACTTCAAATCGTTCACAATTTGTCATAATTCAAAACTCAAGCTATCCAGAACACAACCGCAAGTTTCTATACTACTCACTGATTAACACGCAACCTCATGCTATCATCCTTTTCCTTACCAGCCATGCTGGATCTCTTCAAGTCGACACACTAATGTTTCATCTAAAAACACATCTAAAAACCATGCACAACTGACGGCCCATCACTGTGGCTTCCTGCCAATTTCCAGAACACTATCATCACAAACATGACCAACATCTGAGTTTCACTTTCTAAAAGTTCTTCTACTTACTTAGCAGATCCAAACCTCAAATCATCACCTTCGTCAAATTTGAGTTCGCACTCTACTCTCTGAGAACAACTATTAACGATACCCAATCGTCCTCTCTCAATGACTTTCCAACTGGACCAACATACCAAAACCTCTAATCTGTCTCATCTTCCGATATTAGAATCTTCATCGACTCAACAAAATAATCCGTAATAATTTTCTTAATTCCAAACAATTCATTGCACACACTATCAAAGCCAGAAAGACACATCTATTCCATGCAACATAATTCCCGTCTTCTATCAACAAGAGATTAAGGGTGATCAGTTCCTTAATTTGTCAATAGACAGCCGACAATCATGATGGGGCATAAACCGTCTTTACAAAACTATAATAGCATTTCTTACATCTTATGCACAAAACTACCTAAGGCACAAATCCTTAGTCGACATAAGCCTTACCTCTGCATTCCCTCCGGAACCGGGAACAACACTGTAGAAACAACACTTACAATCTTGCAACCAATGCTCCACAACGGAAGCAACTTGGAGAAGCTCCAGCTTCTCCCCCACTTATCTCATTCTCACACCTGAAGACAAAGGATTAGAAAACCAGAAAGTACTGACAGTGTTTCACACACATATCACATACTAAGGAACAAACAACATCGACAATATTCAACTGTCACACCAACTGACTCAACAACTTGGCCTGATGGACCGACCTGCTCTGATACCACTAATGTAACACCCCAATTCCCATCGCGAATAAATAATACATAAATAAATCAGAGTAAATAAAAATTTATTATTCTTAGACAGAAACAAGGATGCCACATTTAAAGAAAGAAAACTCAATCCCTGCTCATAAATTTGATACATAACACAAAATGGAATAAACATAAAATGGAAACTTTTTCCAACCAAAAGGAACGTTCAATTATGGAATAAAGCGGAAAGATCCATAACTGACTTGTTTTATAACAACAAAATATTCATACAAAGGTAATACAAAATAGATCCTACAAATGTATACATATATAACAAAAGCGTTCCCCGACTCCCGTGTTACGTATCAGAGCAGACAGACTGACAAAAGGATGGAGAACTAATCTTCACAAAAGTCTCCGAGATACTAATCTGCAATTGCCTCATAGAGCAACAAACCACAGCAGAAGGGTGAGAAATAACAACTAAATCAATATTGCATAATAATATGCAAACACATATAAATTCACATGCATAATCATTCTCACCACAAACATCACATACTAATTCATATTTCATGCCACAGATACATAACATATTTCTAATAATCCAACAACATAGCATATATCAATTATACCAACATAATCACATATTCGCACATAAGGCATACCAAAGTTATAACATATGGAAACACACCACCACATCACGTATATTCATATATAGCATACCATAGAGAATTAATACAATCATTGTAATGTCCAACATCCCCACAAAACATAGCATATGTCTATACATAAAACATACCATCCATAACTAATGCATTTATCACGAATTCATATCAAATCACCAATGCTATCATGAGCTCAACACATAATCAATCAATTCACGATCTCCCACACATAATCAATCCATTCATGATTTATGCAAATGCACAGAGACTAACACAACGACTCTATGCAATGCAACGCGGTACCAATCCATCCATCATTCTCATCATTAATTCACTCAGGAATTATTGGAATCATCGCTTGTTACTTAGTGTAACTCCCCGTCGGGCAAACGATGTTCCCCGTCGCTTTAGGTCTTCTTTGTATAAGGCTCAGGACGTTTATGGATCGCTTTAGGTCCTCTTTGTATAAGGCTCACGATCCGATCGCTTTAGGTCCTCTTTGTATAAGGCTCACAATCGTCTATAACGTCGCTTTAGATCCTCTTTGTATAAGGCTCACGACCGTTATAGTAGATTCCCTCTGGAATCGTTTCGTCGCTCACACCCCACAAGGGCACACGACATCACAAGATGCATATCATGATGCTTGGCATACAATGACTCATGACAATCAAATGCATCTTCACAAATAAACAATATGGATTATCTCATCGTCATTATTCATGCATTGGAAATCAATTCAAACAATGCATTTACTTGCCATAAGGCCACTAATTAACACACATTGAATTTCACATAAACAATGCATTTCATCATAATCCACAAACCACAACAATTAGCATTTTAACATATACACTCATATCAATTCATATCAAGAATTACTCACCATCAACCACAACAATCCCACAAAACATCATAACAACATGCATTGATATTCAATCAAACAATGTATTTTACCACACAACAACATCATTAATACCATACATTTGTATTCAATTCAACAAAGTATTTTGCCATAAGGCCACAACAATTACAACAACTTATCACATGCTTCAACATCATATAAACCACATAAAAGCTCACGTCATATAACAATAGCACAACCCACTGTAAAACACCGACTGCACGCATTTAACGCGATACAAACCCAACAACCCAACACTTTTACACAACCACGAATTAAATAAATCATCTACTTCCCTCCAAACCATTTTTAATAGAAAGAATATTTCATTAGCTTTCCAACGCTTCGAACGGGGGTCAAAACGGACTTACGGTTCAAAAGTTATGAAGAAAACAAAATCTGACATTTTGGAAAAATTCTGTGATCATGCACCGACGCATAAACCTGGGGATTTCGCCCGGGTCAGCGCACGTAGATCATGCGTCGACGCATAGTTCTGGGGGTCGGCGCATGAATGCGCAGATTCTGCTAAAAACTCAGTTTTCGATCGTTATATGCCTTCTGGACCTCCGATTTTGATTCCGTAAAAAGCCCCGGTCTCAGAATTCAACATACTACAATATTTTCACCATTAAAAAGTCATCCAACACATTTTCCATTTTTGAAATATTTTGAAACATAATTTTATCAATTTATCCCAATTCCAAACTCGATCAAAACCACTCGAAAACACACAAACAACCATTCCCGATTAATTCCTATCCTCACCCGACTATACTACACAACTTATTCCGCATTCCAACCGTGTAAACATCGATTTCTCACTATTTCATCATTATTGCCCTAACTCTCACAAACTATATAACTCAATCCAAAACTCCCTAAATCATACCAACGAGTATTCCTGATTTAACCCAAACATTACTCGACTATTCTACACAATCGATTGCAAATTCTAACCGTTAAAACATCGATTATATCGAAATGATCACAAATTATCAACGAGAAAAAGTTGTGAAACAACCAAAACAATTACAACAAACAACACATATACATACACAAGCAAGATATAATAGAAACTTCTCACCCTTACCCGATCAAACGATTATCCAAGCTTTGTTTTGATGGTTTTCTCTTCTTCCCCTTCTTCTCTCTTTTCTTTCTCTTCTTTCTCTTTTCTTTCTCTTATTTCTCCTTTTCTCTCTATTTCTCTCTTTTCCCGTTTTATAACAAAATATCTAACTACCCAAAATGACCATTTTTCCCTTATGCTCAAATATCTCCCAAACGCTCTCAAAATGCGATAAAACATAAACAGCGATGAAATATATTTCGGGAAATAAAAGTTGAAAAGAAATTATAATTTATTGCAAATATTTTACCTATCAGGGAAATTACCCAATTAACTCAATTAGCATGTAAAATACGATAAATTCACACATCTCACAAAATTCACATAAATGAAATAAATAAATACAATTAAACAAATCGGGGCGTTACATAATACCGCACGAAAAGAAAATAGGTAACGATCTAGTCTTGATCAAGAATTCAACAAATAAATTCTAAGATCCATAAGACTTTCATCGATCAAAATAAAAAAAGAAATAGATGAAGAGAAAGCCAAATTGAATTACACTTTTAAGATCTTTTCATCTTCAAGTTCAATCACCTTTAATTGATAGGTTTAAGTGTGAAAACATATCACTAATTCAAAGCACCTCAAATGAATTCAAAATTCATTTAAAGATAGATTTGAACTAATGAATGTTTAATTACTCTAACCATATCCAAAGTCCATTGAAATTGAAGAGAAATTAATCTCAACAATGCATTTCAAGCCCAAAATAAGAAGAAAGGGGGAGAAAAAGGAAGAAGAGCCAAAACAGACCTAAAAATAGGTGAAAAACACCATTCTGGTCAGTGTGAATCGATTGCACCAGTGTGCGAATCGATTGCACACTGACAGATTGTAAAAACAAGGCAAAAAACAGCACTGTGCAATCTATTGCACGAAAATGCAAATCGATTGCACCCTGCTGTGACAGCAAAAATTCAGCAAAATTCAGCATTGATCATGATCTAAAACTTTCTTCAAATACCTCATGATCATGGAATCAAAAGTACAAGAAAATTCAAAGCAAATAACAACCAATACCAATAGTTAAACACAATTACAAGATCCAAAAGATCAAGTAATAAGGATCTCCAAAGATCTACATTATGGAAGATGAAGATGAAGCTTCAACAATGGTGAGAGATGAATTACCACTTCAAATATGAAAATTCCTTCAAATTGCTTCAAGATCCACACACCAAAACCTTGATCTACAAGAATTAATGAAGAAAACAAGTTTGGATGAAGGTTTAGCTCAAAGTTGAACAAGATTCAATGTGAATTCTTGTTAACTTTCAAGAGAAGAAAAGTGAGCTTTGAGTGAATTTTGTGGTTGGGAAGAGAATTTGCAAGAGGTTTGTTGGCTATCAAAAGCTTCAAGAGAAATTTTAGCAAGGTGAATTTGGCTCTCAAAAGCTTAAAGAATTAATGAAATGAGGCCTCTATTTATAGAATTTAGGCTTGGAAATTTGGTGGTTTGGAAGATCAAAATTAGGCTTGGAATTTGAATTTGGAGGGAAATCATCAAAAGAGTGGTGATTAGTGGAGGTACATGGTGGGAATTAATTGTGATTATGTAGGGGAATTATTTTTGGGTGATCTAGAATATTCCCAAATGATGAAATTGGTGCCAAATGCTTCAAAATTTGAAAAATGCTGATTTTTTTCCAATTTTGTCCTTGAGCAATTGATTGCACTATAGCGCGAATAGATTGCGCTGTTGAAAAGTTCAAAATCTAGGCAAAAAATGAATGGTGCAATCGATTGCACAGTTAAAAAACTTGAAAAATGCCCTGTTGGCTGGATTGTGCTGGTTCTTGCTCGATTCTTTTGACTTGTCAAAGAAGGCATGGAAGCAAACACATGAACCTTGGAGTCTTTTGAATAATAATCAATTATATCTTGGAAACTCTTATCAAATAATTTTGAATTGTTCGCAGATCAACTTTGACTTTGTACAGATGAAATTCATTCGAGCTACGGGGTTGTTGTTTTGGTATTTTCAACTTGTTCTTCCCCTGAAAATGTTAGTGAAAGAAAACAAAATATTTTTGGATTTTGATTAAAGGTTATTAAACATAAATAAATTAAGCAATAAAATAACTAACAAACACACACACACACTCAAATATCCCTGCAAGGCACAATCCTATTAAAGAGGGAACCAATGTGTGATCTTGTTTGTATGCATGAATGCACATGACAAGCAGAGAATCTTAGGGGCAAAAATTAGGGTATTACACATAGCCGTTTGTTTAAGAGAACATGTTTGATATTCCCAAAGTCAAGAATACCAAGAGGTATCTGACTTTACAAACAAGAGGTATCTGGTCCGGGTATAGGACCTATCACACATAAAGAGGAACTCCCAAACAGAACAAACAAGTAACAAGCAAATCAAACAAAAAGCAGTAAATAAATCAAAGTAGGCTAAACCCCTAAAGGGAGGATATCCCCAGCAGAGCCGCCAATTTTCTGTAGCGGGGAAATTTGTGAGTGTAAGTTATTGATTAACTTAACTCATAAAGCAAGAGTCGTCACCGCGCTTTTATTTATTCCACAAAGGAAAAGGAAAAAAGAGCGAATAAATCCTAAGAAGTCTAAAAAAGCAAAAGCTAAAAAAGACAAAGACAAATGGATAAGGGGGGTTGGTTACGCAATGGGAAGGTATTAGCACCCAAAACGTCTATAGTACTCTATAGGAACCCTTTGAAATATTACCGCTTTTGGTTTGAAAAGGTTTGCTTGAAAAGAGATTGGGGAGATGAGAGGAGAATTATTTTTTAAGGTTTTTGTGTTTGGAGAGACTTATCGTCTCGTGCCTACGTACCCACGAAGTGCAATGTAGGATGAAAACCTCGTAGTTCATGGTACAAATAACGAAAATTTGTTTGTTTTGGTTGATTTTAAGTGTAAAGACAAGTCGTCATTTCCAAGCGAATAATTCCGTTTAAAGAAATGAATCATGTCTAAACTTATGAAAAAGTTTTAAAAGAAAAGTGCATAAGGCACTAAAAAAGATTGATGAGTTTGGTGTTTTTTAAAGTCTTTTGAAATGGTCAAAATATGATTAACATGGATTGGCATTTATTAAAGAAAAATAAGGTTTAAAAAAATCACTTGACCGAAGTCAAGGTTTTATTATGAAAGCGGTTTTAAGTTTGAAAACAAGAAGGTTTTGAAAAAAGGGAGGAAGTTTTGAAAATTGAAGAAGGGGTGGAGAAGAAGTGACAATCCTAATGCATAAAATAAAAGCTAAGGTAAGAAAGATCTAACCACATAGAGGCACTCTTCAAAGCATAATAAGAAAAGAATTCCGTCCTCTTGAGCCAATAAGCAAGCCAAATAAAGGCTAGAATATCAAACTCCATAATGGTCCAAAACACAAGGGAAAGAGTCCTAAGTCTAAGTCCATAATTCCATAATCAAGAGTATAGGTCCTCCGATGCAAGGGATAGTGACCATAGTCCAACATTAAGAGCACAAGTATTTTAGTGGTTTAATCCTTTATTAATGTTTTTGAGTCCAAATGGACAAAAGAAAAACAAAAGCACAAGATAATATGGTCCAAGTGGACAAAAGAAAAATGACATAAACATAAACATGATATGATATAATGACATAAAGCATAAAAATAAAGAGAGATAGGGAGCGAGAAGGAAACATAAAGTTAGAAGTTAGTAATTAGTAGCACAAGGGCTCTAGTGCTATAAGCCTTCACCGATTATTCCGTTTCGCGTTTTGAACTATAGTGATTAAACAATGCACTTAGGTCAAGGTTAATGAACTTGACAGAAGATTGGTAGAACCAAAGCCTCTACAACGCCAAGTTTCAAAGGTTATAAACCTAATCCAAAAAGTTAATCAACATTGGGTTGACGCGACCAATCAACGTTCGGACCACGAAAGTTCAAATTCCGAATTGGATAAAGAGGGACAAATGTTGTGTTATGTTAAGTAATCGCCGAGTAATTTACAGAGTAATTACCCTACAATGAGGTCGGTCAATAGATATTTGTGCTAATGCATGCTAGATGAACGATATATAGATCGTCATCCGAAAACAATACCGCACGAAAAGAAAATAGGTAACGATCTAGTCTTGATCAAGAATTCAACAAAGAAATTCTAAGATCCATAAGACTTTAATCGATCAAAATAAAAAAAAGAAATAGATGAAGAGAAAGCCAAATTGAATTACACTTTTAAGATCGTTTCATCTTCAAGTTTAATCACCTTTAATTGGTAGGTTTAAGTGTGAAAATATATCACTAATTCAAAGCACCTCAAATGAATTCAACAATTCATTTAAAGATAGATTTGAACTAATGAATGTTTAATTACTCTAACCATATCCAAAGTCCATTGAAATTGAAGAGAAATTAATCTCAACAATGCATTTCAAGGCCAAAATAAAAAGAAAGGGGAAGAAAAAGGAAGAAAAGCCAAAACAGTCCCAAAAATAGGTGAAAAACACCATTCTGTTAAGTGCGAATTGATTGCACCAGTGTACGAATCGATTGCACACTGATAGATTGCAAAAACAAGGCAAAAAACAGCACTGTGCAATCTATTGCACGAAAATGAAAATCGATTGCACCCTGCCGTGACAGCAAAAATTCAGCAAAATTCAGCATGATCATGATCTAAAACTTTCTTCAAATACCTCATGATCATGGAATCAAAAGTACACAAAAATTCAAAGCAAATAACAACCAATACCAGTAATTAAACACAATTACAAGATCCAAAAGACCAAGTAACAAGGATCTCCAAAGATCTACATTATGGAAGATGAAGATAAAGTTTCAACAATGGTGAGAGATGAATTACCACTTCAAATATGAAAATTCCTTCAAATTGCTTCAAGATCCACACACCAAAGCCTTGATCTACAAGAATTAATGAAGAAAACAAGTTTGGATGAAGGTTTAGCTCAAAGTTGAACAAGATTCAATGTGAATTCTTGTTAACTTTCAAGAGAAGAAAAGTGAGCTTTGAGTGAATTTTGTGGTTGGGAAGAGAATTTGCAAGAGGTTTGTTGGATATCAAAAGCTTAAAGAGAAATTTTAGCAAGGTGAATTTGGCTCTCAAAAGCTTGAAGAATGAATGAAATGAGGCCTCTATTTATAGAATTTAGGCTTGGAAATTTGGTGGTTTGGAAGATCAAAATTAGGCTTGGAATTTGAATTTGGAGGGAAATCATCAAAAGAGTGGTGATTAGTGGAGGTACATGGTGGGAATTAATTGTGACTATGTAGGGGAATTATTTTTGGGTGATCTAGAATATTCCCAAATGATGAAATTGGTGCCAAATGCTTCAAAATTTGAAAAATACTGATTTTGGCCAATTCTGTCCTTATGCAATCGATTGTCCTTGGCCAAAATCCACTCATTCTCCATAAGAGCTTCATCAACTGATGTTGGCTCTATCAGAGACACCAAACCCAGAAGAGTTTCTTCAGAGGATTTGAATGATAAACGAGTGTTGACTGGATCAGCTTTGTCTTCCAGAATCAATTCTTCAGAATAAGACGTCTTTAGTCTATTCTTCTTCTGATGAGATGGACTATTCGTTGTTTCTGGTAAGGTTGTATCTGATTCTGTAGTTTCTCCATCTTTGTCTCCTTCTTTAGAATCTTCCTCCTTGGATTCTGATAAAGTAATCTTCAAATCTGCAAACTTTTCAACTAGCTTTGACTTTTCAGGGTCAAGCTCATCATCGAATCTGACATTAATTGATTCCTCAATAATGTGTGTTTCTGTGTTATGGATTCTGTAGCCTTTAGAGCGTTCAGAGTATCCTAACAGTAAACACTTTTGAGCTTTGAAGTCAAACTTGCCAAGATTCTCTTTAGTGTTCGACATAAAATAAATATAGCCAAAAGGATGAAAATACGAGATGTCGGGTTTTCTATTCTTCTACAATTCATAAGGAGTCTTACCCAGAATAGGTATAATAGAAATCCTGTTCTGAATATAACATGTTGTATTTACTGCCTCTGCCCAGAAGTGCTTAGCCATGTCAGTTTCTTGGATCATGGTACGAGCTATTTCTTGCAAAGTCCTATTCTTCCTTTCCACTACTCCATTCTGTTATGGAGTTCTTGGACAGGAGAAATCATGGGAAATTCCCTGGTAATAAAAAAGATTCTCAAAGTATTTGTTCTCAAATTCTCCACCATGATCACTTCTGACTCTGACTATTTTATAATCCTTCTCTATTTTCACTTGTGAGCAAAAGGTAGAGAACATAGAATGTGACTCATCCATGTGTTTCAAGAATTTTACCCATGTCCAACGACTATAGTCATCAACGATAACTAATCCATACTTATTTCCACTTATTGAAGCAGTTTTCACTAGTCCAAACAAATCAATGTGTAGAAGTTCTAACGGTCTAGAGATGGACACACCATTTTTTTGCTTTGAAGGAAGTTTTAGAGAACTTTCCTTTCTGACATGCTTCACAAAGAGCATCTGAAGAATACTTCAGATTTGGTATGCCCCTGACAAGTTCAAGCTTATTTAGCTTAGAAATCCTTCTTATGCAAACATGGCCCAAATGTCTATGTCATACCCATTGCTCCTCGTTAACAGGCATTAAGCATTTGACATTCTGTTCATAGAGATCAGAAAGTTTAATCTTGTAAATGTTGTTTTTCCTCTTTCCGATAAAAAGGATTAAGCCATCTTTTTGACTGACACCTTTACAGGACTTTTGAATAAAAATGATATCATAACCATTGTCACTAAGTTGGCTAATTGACAATAAGTTATGCATCAAACCATCGACCAGAAGAACGTCAGTAATAGGAGGAAGTTTACCATTACCAACAGTTCCAGAGCCAATGATTTTACCCTTCTGGTTTCCTCCGAAACCAACGAAGCCTCTAGGCTTAAGTTCAAAACTTTGGAACATATGTATTCTTCCCGTCATGTGTCGCGAGCAACCATTGTCTAGGTACCATGATTGGTGTTTCAACTGAGCTGCTAAGGATATCTATAACATAGATTATCTTATCCTTAGGTACCCACTTTATGGGTCCTCTTTTGTTAGTTTTCCCAGAGTGTTTAATAACCTTGGGTTTATGTGCAACAAGATAATCAAGTGGAATTTATGCATGACATTTAGGTTTATAAATAAATTTCTGTGTTGGTGGGGGTTTCTTTTCAAGCTTAGAACAATCGAGCTCAGTTCCAGAAGGCACAAAATGGTCATAGAGAGGTTTTGGTTTTACAGGCTGACTTTCGTCAATTTCAAATGTTTCTGTACATCCCAAACCTTTCTTGCCATTTCTGCTAACGCCATAGATCATGAAAACTATTTTGCTTTTATCTGTACTTTTAGCCAGAAAGTACTGGAATGCTCTATCATACTTATTGACACAAATAGTGTCAGAGACATTGGAGACTAATTCTTCTTCTAGTTTGGAAAATTTTCTTTTCAAAGTACAATTACTATTTTTTAAAGAAAAAATATTTTCATTTAGAGAAGAATTATTCTGCTCAAGCTTATCTCTAGCTTTAGAAGTAATTGCATGGAATTTTTTAAGATCCTTGTATTTACATTGAAGAGTTTGATATTTTTCCAGCATTTCTGAAAGACACGACTCTAAATCACATCGAGAGAGTTTAGATAATACCTCTGAGTCTGAGTCTGAGTCTGATTCTGATGGCATTTTGCAACATTTGTCTGTTCTTCATCAAAGTCTTCTTCTTCAGAATCAGAGTCATCCCAAGATGCCATGAGTCCCTTCATGGTTTTGGAGAAGTTTTTCTTAGGCTTCTTGTCTTTCTTAAGCTTTGGACACTCGTTCTTGTAATGACCTAGCTCATTACACTCATAGCATATGACTTTTTTTCCAGAACTCTGCTTCTTTTGTCCAGATGATGAGTCAGTACGACCTTTGTTCCTTCTTGATCCTATGAAATTTCCTTTCCTATGTTTCCAGAGTTTATTGATCCTTCTAGAGATAAGTGATAGCTTATCTTTCGAGTCTTCATCAGACTCTTCTGATTCTTCCTCAGCTTGATAAGCCTTTTCCTTTTCAGATTTATACTTAAGATCAATAGATTTACTCTTCTTCTGAGGTTCATCTTCCTCCAGCTCTATCTCATGACTTCTTAAAGAACTAACAAGTTCTTGAAGTCTTATACTGTTCAAATACTTGGATATCTTTATATTAGTTACCATAGGCCTTCATTTCTTCGGAAGGCTTCTGATGATCTTTTTTACATGATCAACAGTTGAGTATCCTTTGTCCAGAACTTTGAGTCCCGCGACTAGCATTTGAAACCTTGAAAACATAGTCTTAACTGTTAAATCATCCTCCATTCTGATTGCCTTATATTTCTGGATTAGGGCAAGCGCCTTTGTCTCCTTAACTTGAGCATTTCCTTCATGAGTCATTTTTAGAGAATCAAAAATGGATTTGCCAGTATCTCTGTTTGTTATCTTCTCATACTCTGTATAAGAGATAACATTTAGCAGTATAGTTCTTGCCTTATGATGATTCTTGTAATCTTTCTTTTGTTGGTTGGTCATAGCACTTCTAGACACTTTTACTCCTGTAGCATCAACTAGGTGAGTGTAGCCATCAACTACAAGATCCCAAAGATCTACATCATAACCAAGAAAAAAAATTTGATTCTATCTTTCTAGTAGTTAAACTTTTCACCAGCAAAGACTGATGGTTTGGAACTGTAATGATCTTTCTCTTCTTGAATAGGATTAGCATTAGCTGCAACCATGCTATCTCACACAAATACTGGATCGGTACTTAACACGGTGAAGTGTTGATAAAACTTTTATCACAATCAGAACTGGAGCTCTGATGCCAATTAAAGGTGTGAGAAAACACAAGAAAGGGGGGTGGGGGGTTGAATTGGGTTTTCAAAAATGAAAGCTTTTTGTGAAACTCAAAAAAATATCACAAAGAAACTAACAAGAGAGAAAGACACACGATATATCCTGGTTCACTTGAAAACTATCAAGCTAATCCAATCCACCCGCCAAGGTGATTTTTCCTTATACACAAGGAATTAATCCACTATAATCAGCTGATTACATTGCACTAGCAACTGCTGGTGACTAACAAGCACAAGACTAACAGTCTCTTCTTAAGGATTCTGACCTAACTGGTCCCTTAAGGAATATAAACAACTATTTGAAAGAAATTAATGTTTACAAAGAATTACTTCTACACAAGCAGATATAAACACTATGAATAGCTTAAATAACTTAAAGAGAATTTACACAGTATGAAAAATGTTTCTTGCGTTGTATTGGTGCTTTACTGTTCTTGTTTCATTGTGTTCTTACATGTATGTATGTCTATATTTTCTTCAAGTGATCAAGTCTTTATATAGCCAGTAAGAGATCCGTTGGAGGGAAGCTCAGGAATATTCTTGAGAGAGCTGGCGACTTGAAATAATGTCGTTACGCAGGGATGAAAATCATACTCAAAAGTTGTCCTTTGTACCACCAAATCAGGATAGTGGAAAAGAACGTGTTTGATACGTACTATGTAATATTTTCCCTCGTAAATGTTTGATCTTATCTTCTGTACATCAGAGGCTTCTGAATAGAGATGATTGAAGCATGAGTAGAAGAGTTGAATACTGGGTCTTCAGAATCTTGAGTCTTTAGAGTCTTCAGAACTTGTTCACCAGAACCTTGTCTTCAGAGTCTTTAGCACTCAGTCTTCAGAACCTTTGGTCTTCAGAAACTTAAGTCTCCAGAGTCTTCAGAACGTCGTTCAGCAGAACCTTGTCCTCAGAGTCTTCAGCACTTAGTCTTCAGAAACTCAAGTCTTCAGAGTCTTCAGAACGTTGTTCAGCAGAACCTTGTCTTCAGAGTCTTCAGCACTTAGTCTTCAGAAGATAATGACTTCAGAAGCTAGAAATCCTTCAGAAGTAAGTCATCATAGTCATGTTCAGAGGCAGAATCCAAGAGAGCATTGCAACAGCAACATATTATCTTCTTAGAATCTTTCTGAATGTGAGTAGATCAAAAGCATACTTGCTTCTTTGGCGCAAAAGAGAGTTTTGGTCAAATCAGAGTGACGTTGCACATAGTCTCTATCAGAGTCAGAGCTTTTTCTATCAGAGTCAGAGCCTATTTGTTAATCCTTCCGAAAAACAAACGTTAGAGTACCAAAAATTTTCTCACACAAATACTACTTTGTTATTATCAAAACTTAGAGATATCTGGCAGAACCAAATCTTGTTCTTACAAATCGTTGTTTTAGTCTCTTTTTAATATTATTGAACTAAATCCATTATTTTCATTTTCACACAAAAAGCATGTTTTTTGCATAAGCCTTATATACACATAGAAGCAATAGATAATTGTACTTGTCATTTGGTCTATGTGGATATAATATCTTTTATATTAAATTGATATAGTTGTATAGTTGTGGCCTATTAGGTGTTTGACTCTACTACCGATGACCAAATTTTTCATTGTCTTAATTTCGTTATTTCGCCGTATAGACTAAGGCAAATTTTTTGTTGTTATTTTTCCCCAGTTTCGGTTGTATGTAAAGAATCCAAAACACTAAGAAACTTGCCCAAATGACTGGCGAAATGGAGCGCTATCTCTGTGTAAGACGACGCTTACATCAAATTCAAAAAGAAATGGTGGAGATTTATCAACGTATGTTTTAGGAATTCGTTGTTCCCTCAGAAGAGAAACCCCATTCAAGCATTGTTTGTCCTGCCATAGCGACAAATAATTTCAAGTTAAAAGCCTCTCAGCTGCGAATAGTGCAGGAGAACTAGTTCTCCAGAAATCCAACAGAAGGGCCCAAACTTTCACCTTTCTATCTTTGTGCAATTTTTCGATGCTCAGAAGTGCAATGGCGTCGATCCTGGAACCATAAAAATTCATTTATTTCCTTTCTCCCTTAGGGATAGAGGCAAAGCATGGATACAATCCCTCTCGTCAAATTTCATTACCACATAGAATGATCTTAAAAAATTGTTCCTAGCTCGATATATTCCGCAGAGTAAGACGACGCATCTTAGGAACCGAATTATTTTCTTTAGGCAGACGTACGAGGAATCACTCTTTGAGGAATGGGAGTGATTTAAGGAGCTAATGAGAGTATTGCTACATCACAAATTAGAGAAGAGACTGATAGTTCACATCTTCTACAACGGTCTTCTTTACAACGTAAGAATGACCTTATAAACCGTAGCAGAAGGAGCTCTCGTGAACAATCCATTCATTGAAGCATATGCACTCATAGAAGACATGGCTCAAAATCATTACCAGTGGGGGATGAATGCACTCCACCTGAGAAGAACAACCAAATGGGTGGTAAGTATGAAATTAGTAAATTCAACCACATGAATGCAAAAGTGGATGCTCCGACCCATAAAATCGATAACCTAAGCATCACCATTGTTGGTATTGGAGTCGTTGTCACCCTCAAGTGCAAAATTTGTGGAAAGTATGGACACATCAGTGATGAATGTCAATTGTTAGCTGACCAGTTCTTGAACAGGTAAAATATGCGCAACAAGGCAATCTCTACTTCAACACCTATAATCCAGGTTGGAGAAACCGTCTCAATTTCCCCTGTAAGAATAATAACCCTACATTTGCTAGCAGTCTCATACCAATTGTTTTTCCACTCGAATTTCAAGGCCAAATAAGAGCCCATGTTGCTCCCGAAAATTTAAACCTCGAGGTAATGATGGAAAATTTTATCATGACCCAAGCCCTACAAAACAAGGACTTTAAAAACTAGAATATCCACACCAATTAAATGATAAGGCAGCTAGCGACTAAGGTTGATGCCATGGCTACTCAAAGTAAAATGTTGGAAATCCAAAATTTACAAGTATCCTAACAACAGGCGTCTACAAAAGCCCTCATTTAAATTTTTCTAGGACAGAATGAACCCAACCCAAAAAGGAATGTAAACGGTATAACACCGCGAAGTGGTAAAGAGCTGGAAATCGATATTAACAAGGGCCATGAAGGAAATGATAATGAAAGTGGGTATGTGCCATATGAAAAGGAGGGAGAGTTTACACCACCTGGAAATGAGGTAGTTCAGAAAGAAAAGGAATAGTCATATGAGCCTCCTCCACCATATAAACCTCCTATCTCGTTTTCACAAAGATTAGTGAAAGCAAAGATTGAAGACCATTTTAGGAAGTATGTTGAGGTTTTGAAAAAATTGTATATCAACATTCCTTTCATTGAGGCATTGTCACATATGTCATCTTGTGCCAAATTCCTTAAGGAAGTTCTATTAAACAAGTAGAAAATGGAAGATACTAAAACTGTAGTGCTGGTGAAAAAGTGCAACAATGTAATTCAAAATGAGTTGCCTCCAAAATTAAAAGATTCTAGGAGCTTATCAGTTCTTTGTGTTATAGGCACGATGAGTTTTGAGAAATATTTGTGTGACTTAAGGGCGAATGTGAGTTTGATGCCTTTGTATGTCTATGAAAAATTAGGATTTTGTGGTATGAAGCCCACTAGAATATCTCTGCAGCTGGCAAATATATCAGTCAAGTATCTTGTAGAAATTGCAAAAGATGTGTAGATAAGGATATATCAACTGATCATCCCTACATACTGTAATGTGATGGAAATACGAGAAGACATTGAAATCCCAATATTATTAGGAATATCCTTCCTTGCCACAGCTGGAGTGGTGATAGACCTCAAGTGTGGGTAGCACACATTAGAATTAGGAGATGAAAATATCGAGTTCCTATTGTCCAAACTTATAAAAAGCCATACTTTTAAGAATTCTTGCTGCAAATTCGACATAGTTGAAAGACATGTCATGAGTCCCCTTCTGAACAAATTCCTCCTGACATAGCAAAAGCATGCCTAGTGAGTGATATCATCTAGGGTAGAAAAGATAAAGGAGCTAAAGCATAAGAGAATGTGCTAGATGGAAGTCATACTACTCAAGACTAGAATTTTAAGAAAGAAGATTTAACTCTAGTAGACGGGACGGTCCAAAAGGTGAAGAAGAAGCCTCTACCACCAGACCTCAAGTATGAACCTCCTCATAAAAGAAAGGGATATAAGGGTAAAAACACGTGGTAAATTGTTGGATATGTTCAAATGAAGCCTTAATGTTGTTGGGCACGATAATGAGGATTCGAATTTGAAAGAGGCGCTCTCTTGATTTAGAGGGTCGAGCAAGTCGAGCTAACCCACTTTAAATAAAACACTTTATGGGAGGCAGCCCACCGGTTTTTAATTTAATATTTTATCTTTGTTTTTTTATTTGAATTTGCAGGAAAATAACGAGATCGGTTGTCACCAATCTCAATTTCATTTTTTATAGAAAATGATGACTAATCTCGCTCCAGGTACTATATTTCCTTGTATCTCACTTATTTCTTAACATTGAGGACAATGTAGGTTTTAAGTGTGGGGAAGGAATTTCCTGCTTTCTAGTTTAGGTTTCCCAACTTTCTAGTTTAGAACTCTATGTTTATTTTGTAGTTTAATTGTTGTTGTTTAGAGTCTTTTGCATGAGTTGTCGAGTCATTTATGCATTGGATTTCTATTTGGGTTGTCTACTTACCTATGTCTTGAACTGATTTTTTTTTTTTTGAAAAAACTCATGATTGTTATTGAACTAAGAAAGTATATTGATTCCAAAGAAGAAAAGGCTATGGTTAATAACATTAATTTTTTTAAAACAAAATTGGTATTGTCCCAACATCTAAAGCCTCCCAAATTAGATATCGATTTAAATATTCCTTGTATCATAGTCTCTAGGTCCTTTTTGAAGTAATCTCTTAGTAGTTTATTTATACAGTTAGACATATTTTTTATTCACACACTAAGTTTGGTCAGCCAAGAAGATTTTGAAAATTTTGAAAAAAAATGAAAAGGGGTAGTAAAAGATAATTGCACCTACTAAGTTTGGTAAATCTCACCTGGTTACTTAACCCAACGGTGATTGAACCCTAATGTCCACACAAAAATGAGAAAATTATGCTTAATGTATGCTTATGATAAAAAAAATCAATATGCAAGCATGAATAAATAAAGAAATAAAAACTCGTTGGTTTTTCCTTACATATGTGTGATGATTATCTTTATGTCTATTATCTCAATGTAATTGTCCTGAATGAAAGGAGATGGGAAAAAAATTGGATAACGAGACTTAGGTACTAGGCCATGGTTTGAATTAGTATTTTAGGCGGCAGTCTTTAGATCGTAATTTGTGGTTTGTGTTTTTACAATACAATTGATGTTAACTTGAGTACCGAAATAATTAACCTTTAAGCGGTCTGAATTTGGGATCATATATGAGTATTGATGTTAGTATTTTTCATATTCTATTTTTATATGTGTTTTTGTATTTACATTTCTTTTATGCAAGCAATGTTGCTTGAGGACAAACAACGGTTCAAGTGTGGCGGAGTTTGACCACACATATTTTACTGCTTTTATTTAGTGAAGTTTCCATGTTTGTGTAGCATTGTGTTCACCATTTATTGCAAATATTTGTCCTTTTACATGGTGTTGTAGGTATTGATCAGTTGGAATCGATTTCGAAGAAAAATGGATGAAACAAAAAGAAAATGAAGCATTAGGGTTCATGACGAGTGACTATGACAATAGTTGTGGAGCAAAACGCCTGTCATGCAAAACAACTCCCCAAGCGTCACCTTCATGAAATGAGACAAGGAACATCAAAATGGAAGTCCATGACGGGTGGCCCGTCATTACCCATGACACCCGTAATGGATCCAGTTTTATGAACTTCTCAAGCTTACGTCATGACGGGATGACCGTCACCAGGGGTGACGCCCATCATGACATCCATTTTCCCACGTTCCTGCATTTTCTCAATAGATTTCTCCATGATCCAAGGATATTTTGCACGATTTCTTGACCTATTATGCCATGATCTGATGCCGAAAAATGTCTATAAATATCATTGTTACTCAAGTAATAGGCATCGAGCATATTTTTCACTATATTTACATTTTAATTCAGCATACAAATTTTGCATTGGAGTTTTCAAGCAACTTAGTTTTCTTCAAGTTTTCAAGTTATTTTCAGTTGTTGTTTATTTATTTATGCATTGTTGTAGTTAGATCAAACTTTCCCTTCTGAGCAAATTAATATCATATTTAATTTTAATTATTTCTAGGTTACATTCTGCACTATTTTTTATTATGTATTTTTCATATGCATGATGTATATGGTTATTTAACTTGTTTGAGGAATCTATTTTAGAGATCCGAAACATGATGAGTATTTCATTGATTTAATTTATGTGAGTTGTTTAGTTATTTAATCATAGCGAGAATTAAAGTTTGTTTCGTAATTTCTATTTTCAAAAGAAAATATGTTTTCTACGAAAGTAGAAACACCAAGATACACTTTACACAACGAAAAGGCAAAAATGGTATCTGACATAGGAATTCAAACGATGGGTTCTGGTGGAGATGCGGAAGCGTGTTAGAATTAATCAAGAGAATGCATAAGTTTCAATTTTGATATTTCTATTTTTTTTAAGAAGAAAATAAGACTCGCTACAAAAGTAGGAGCTCCGTGATATTATTTATGCACCAAAATGGTGTAAACAGTATCCGACCTTGATATTCAAACTTTTAATTTAAAGACAGCAAAAGCATCTGTAAATTAATCGAGAAACTATTTTCAACTCGTGAAAGAATTTTTAAACTTAATATTTACACTATAAAAGCCGGGATTTTGCGCGTTTAAGGTCAGGTAACGCGCCGACGAAACTAGGTGTTACCATTAGTTTAACATTTTCTACAAAAAACAAAGTTCTCGTTACGATTAGGTTCTGCATTTTACATGAATAAAATTGAGAACTATGTTGTTTCGATCTCTTATTATTATTATTATTATTATTATTATTGTTGTTGTTGTTGTTGAACTAAATCCATTATTCTCATTTTTGCACAAAAAGCAAGTTTTTTGCATAAGCCTGAGATACACAAAGAAGCAATAGATAACAGTACTTGTCATTTGGCCATGTCGATACAATATCTTTTATACTACATTTTATAGTCGTGTATTTGTAGCCTATCAATTATACTAGTCCAACCTTATCCACACAACCTACTTTTGTCTCAAAAGTTTTTTTTTTTTAGATTTCTATTATCAACAACTTGAGTTTTTACACAGGTTCAATCCAACAACCTTCCTTACACCAAACATTTTACAATTAATTTGCAACTTCCAAATCAGTTACAAATGCACAAGAGAACTAATTTCTTGTATAAACAAATTAAGCACGCCAACAAATATACACAATTCTCAAGATAAACTTTTCACTCTCTCAATGCCAATACAATGTGAAGTAAATAAAACTAATTTTATAAGGAGAATAAGTGAGATTAGATAGTAGATAATTCAGAAAGGTTGTGCTTTAGTAGTTAACACATCATGTCTTTATATAGGAAAAAAAACATAGATAAAAAAAATACAATAATCCATGAGTTTAACCGTTCTCTAATTGATTAGAAACGACAAGCTAATTAATTAGATTAAGTCAAAAAAGAAACCCCTAAAACAAGTTCGCTTTTTAGTTGATTAAATTACATCATAATTGAATAAGCGGTGATCTTGCTCCTCAATAGATTAAAAGAAGGCTTTAATCGATTAAACATTGAGTTTAGTTTTTCTAAATGATTAAAAATGTTTTTTAATCGATTAAGCACTTGCTAAGATTGGTTTTTAGAAAAAATGATAAATATTTGAAGAGAGAAAACAAGTTTTAGTGCGTGTGTACATCGTCTTAGCATTTCAAGACTTATTCTTTCTTATTTTACATATAATTGATCAAAAAGACTAAAACTTTTAAGTGCAAGATTAGACTAACTTTCACATCTTCAATTGTCGTTGATCTTTGAAATAGATTTATCTCATTTTTTTCTCAACATTGAAACTTGATCAACTTCAAGTTTTTTATGCCTTCTTGTGTGATGATACTTATGATTAACTTTGTCTTATTCAAGTGACGTCGTCAAAATCTCAAAAAACATTTAACATACACAACACATAATAATATAACAACAATTTCATCCGAGCAAATATGAATACCAACATTATTAGTTATAACAAATAAAAACTTAAGTCTTTAATATTCTTATAGAAACCCATAAACTTTGTTTGAGATTTGTGCAATAGGGTTAAAATCTCGTGTCTATCCAAATAACATTTCAGTTAGCTTTACTATGTTTTCGTTCTTTTACTATTTTCTTCATAACATTTCTATTACAGGTTATGCATTGACGGAGGCTACATTTAACTACTATCGCGGCGAAATCCGGGCAACAAACATTGAGGCCTCACGTTGGATAGACAACATACCTAGGGAGAAGTGGGCAAGAGCATATGACGGAGGGCGTCGTTGGGGGCATATGACATCTAACTTGGCAGAAGCTATAAACTCTGTCCTAAAGGCAACTCGAAACCTTCCAATCACTGCATTGGTCCAATCTACGTACTATCGCATGGGTTCCCTCTTTGGTAAAAAAGGCCACAAGTGGACCAAAATGTTGGCTTCTGGAAAAGTTTTCACAGATGGTTGCAACAAGGGAATGGCTGATGAGGTAGCCAAGGCTAACACACATAATGTCATTCAATTTGATCGTGAAAGATTTTGTTTCATGGTGCAGGAAAAAATAAATCATAACGATGGTCGTCCCACAGGTACTTTCGGCGTTGACCTAAAGAATCGGTGGTGTGACTGTGGGAAATTTCAGGTGTTTCACTTACCTTGCTGCCACGTTATCGCAGCATGTTCTAGTATACGTCAAGACTACTCCATTTACATCCCAGAAGTTTTCACAGTTCTCAACGTATTCAAAGTCTACCAGGAGAGCTTCTTGGGACTACCCCTCGAAGACAACTGGCCAAAATATGAAGGATTTACACTTTGCCATGACGATTCCATGAGAAGAAATAAGAAGGGGCGTCCAACCAGTAGTAGGATTAGAACCGAAATGGACGACGTTGAAAAGGAAAAGAGAAGGTGTGGGATTTGCAGAGAAATAGGACATATGCGTCGAAAATGTCCTAATGTTGCCGGCCCGTCAAACCGACCGACTAGATAATATTATTTGTTATCCAAGTTTCTAATTAATTAAGGTTTCTCTGTAATCCAGCACAAATTTATATTTCAAGACAACGTTTTCAAACAATTACACACTACGACTTATTCATAAAACAACAACACAATGCTTGATTTAAATAATTCAACTAATCAACAACAACATTAGAAGATTACGAACTCAACAACCAAACATACAAGCTAATCCACAACAACAACCAAACATACAAGCTAATCCACAACAACAACCAACACAAGTGGATCTTCGACTCCTCTATTAACTTCTCCACTATGTGCTGAAAACATACATTGTACATCTTCATCATTTTCTATACGATCCATGTAATACATGTACGTACCCTCCGGGCTTGCATCAGTCAGCGTTATATACGGACAACGATACTCCATTTTCCTCACCTTCATGCGACGACCACCCAACTGGCGAAAACCTGTGTTAATTGCTGCAACCACGGTTTTGAAGTTCCACAATGGATTTAGGTAAACACTCATTTTTTTTTCTTACCCATAAAACACAAGAGCTTTGACCGACATTTTTTAATATGCAGATATCCAGCTGGAATGATTAATGTTGATACACAACGATGTTTATTTATAGAAAAATTTTACATTTCTGCTCGCCAACTCATTCGACGAGTATCACTCATTTTTAAATAATATTTTTTAATTATTATATTATTATTTAATTAATTTATATTATTTTAATTAATTAAATAATTTTTTAATACATTTAAACTATTGAAAAATTAATAATAGCCTTCACATTACTCATTTTTAAAACATTTTTCAAAATTTTTAATTTTCTGAAAAAAATAATATATTTTTTTATTATTATATTAATATTTTATTAATTTATATTATTAAAACTAATTAAATAATTTATTTAAAACATATAAACTATTAAATAATTAAAAAACAAAAAAAAAAATTGGATCCTTCACATGCTCGCCATTTGAGATGGCGAGCACCTACTGCATTTTTTTTCCTTCATGTGCTCTTACTTTTAAGTGGCGAGCACCCTCTGAATATAGGGTATGTTGGAATTTTTTTTTCACAGTGGAGTATTATGGTATATATCATTTTAAAAAGGGGAAAAAAGTCACAAAAGAGAACATGGTTAAGCTGGAAGGACAATGAGACCAAATGGTAAGATAGACATCAGATGAGACATCATGTTTAGCAAACTAATCCGCACATTAATTATTTCCAATAGGTTCTTATTCTTAGTACTAATCCGCACATTAATTATTTCCAATAGGTTCTTATTCTTAGTACTAATCCGAAATTTTTGTGTGGGTCAAAGATTAATAATTATGCACAACAAAAATCTTTATCTAGTCCTTATACGTCTATTTATTAATTGATTTATCAATTTTAATTTTATTTAAATAAAGTAAAATGTCGTAAGTTTGAATTTATATTTTTATATTTGATGTTTATGTATAATTATTAATGGAATTTATTTAATATTGATTTATTAAATTTATATGGTTTAAATAATCAATTCATTTAGGTAAGTTGACATGTTTTATTTTTCGTCTTTGTATTTTTGTAAATAAATTTATATTTTATTTTATTTTAATTCTTAAAATTAAAGTCGGAGAAAAATCTCCAAATTATCAATTGAGTTGTATTTATTAATCGACTATTTAAGTCAATTTATATTGAATTAATTATATTAGTTATTATTTTAAAGTAGAAATTGAATATTCTGTGCATATAATTTTATTTAGTTAATTAAAAAATTATTATTATTATTATTATTTATCGGAATATTTTTAAACAAATATATTAATTATCGAGTAAATAAAATAAAGAGAAAAGAGATTATGCATTGATAATTTAAATAAAATAAAGAAAAAAGAGATTATGCATTGATAATTTAACTTATTTTTAAATTGTCAATTAATGACAACTATGTATTCCGTCACATCACGCTTATATTTCAAAAAAACAGTTAATAATATACTTGGTTTTTTATTATTATATTAAATAATAATGTAAAATTATTTTATCAGAATATATCCGGTAAACCCTAAAACAAATCAAATGTATTTATAATGATACTTGTAAGGGGTATTTTCAAAAAAATTCTAGTAATGTTTATTCATTTTCTTTTTATTTTCACAATTAAATAATTTTTCTCTACACATGTTTTCACGTTTTATTTCAAAAGTATGTAAAGATGTGTTTTCTATCTTTTACCTTCTCTGCTTAGCTTTCACGCAAAGACAATTTTCAAGATTCGCAAAAGGATTGGTGGGTATCTATGATCCGATCCGACACGGGACCATGGAAATTGTTATTTTATTTTATTTTGGTACAAAAGAGGTTACTACCATTTAGTAATTTTTTAATAAAGATAATTTATTAAATAGAAAATAAAATAAAAATAGGAAGGATGAGTTGATATAAAATCCAACTTTTTAAAATTGGACATGTTTAATATATCTATAATAAAATTTTCAAAAGTATAAATAATTAGGAAGGGTATTCTTTCAAATGTCATAATCAATAAAAACAATTTACATTCATTAATCTATCCATATTTTTTTTCTTCTGAAAAAGTGAGATATTTTGAATTTACGTGAAATTATAGTGTGTAAAATATTCTTTTATTTAATTAATCGAAATCAAAAGACAATATTCAAATTAGATATTGCACAAATGTCCAACATTGAGCCAATTTTAAATCAAATATTTCTCTAATTCTTCTCGTTAGTATATTTAATAGCAAAATAATTTCATGCAATTCAACTTGAAAGAAGTTGATAACTCCAATCTTAGTTGAGAAAACTTCCAATAATGTTCATAAATTATCTCTAAATATGCAACCACAAGTTTATATTCCAAGATTTTCTCTTGAAACTCCATCACTGTTGCACTTAATCTAATTATGGTTAAGAAAACACAAATTAGCTTGTATGATTCTAGGTGCGGGAAGAGGTCAACATTTGATGTCAAAACATTTAATCATTGTAAACTCGTGAATTAAAGAGTACACATTATTGGAACAAGTTTGCTTCTACAATTATCCTTAAGTTTTGAATATAACAAAGTGAAGAGAACAATTTTGTACTCTAACTATTTTGCTAAGTATGTAGAAAATTGAACACACACTCTAACTATTTTGTACTCTAACTATTTTGACTCATAAGTGATTATGGCGGAGAATTTGAAAACAGATACTTTGAGAATCTTTTTTATTCCCTGGCATTTCCCGTGATTTCTCCCGTCCTAGAACTCCACAACAAAATGGAGTAATGGAAAGGAAGAATAGGAGTTTGCAAAAAATGACTTGCACCATGATTCAAGAAACTGACATGGCTAAGCACTTATGGGCAGAGGCAGTAAATACAGCATGTTATATTCAAAACAAGATTTCTATAAGACATATTCTGGGTAAGACTCCTTATGAATTTTGGAAGAATAGAAAACCTAACATTTCATATTTTCATCCTTTTGCCTGTATTTGTTTTATGTTGAACACTAAAGAGAATCTTGGCAAGTTTGACTCCAAAGCTCAAAAGTGTTTACTGTTAGGATACTCTGAACGCTCAAAAGGCTACAGAATCTATAACACAAAAACAAGAATTATTGAGGAATCAATTCATGTCAGATTCGATGATAAGCTTGACCCTGAAAAGTCAAAGCTAGTTGAAAAGTTTGCAGATCTAAAGATTACCTTATCAGAATCTAAGGAAGAAGATTCAAAAGAATGAGACAAAGATGCAGACTTTCCAGATTCAGATACAACCTTGCCAGAAACTCAAGATAGTCCATCTTGAAGGTGTGAGAAAAACACAAGAAAGAGGGGAGGGGTTTGAACTGGGTTTTACAATCTTTGCTAATTTTTCGCTTTTAATCATTGTTGCGTTAAGACATTAGAGTTTCGTTGAGAAACATCAGACTTGCGATGCAGAATCATATCAGAGTTGTGTGGTTCTGATTTGTTATGCGAGGTTCTGGTAAACGATACATAAATACAAACGATAAAGTAAAGCATAAGAAAGAGTAAAGAACACGCGATATATCCTGGTTCACTTGAGCAACCCTCAAGCTAATCCAGTCCACCCTTCCAAGGTGATTTCGCCTTGAACTCAAGGACTTAATCCACTATAATTAGAACCGATTACAATTTGCACAGGCAACCTCCGGTAACTAACCTCTAATGAACCGTTCAGTGATCCAACTGGATATAAAGTTCATTAACCCAACAGAATCCGATCTCGCAAGATCTCCTATCAGGATTTCATTGATATCTATCAGTGATCTCACAAGAGTCTGACCTTCACTCAGTCCTCTTTGAGATATGACTATCATTCATCTCAAGCCTACTGATCTTCACTCGATCACTTGAGGAACAACTAATTCTAAAAATAGAATTGGTTTTCTGGAGGTTACATGAGTGCTTCTTAACAAGCAGAATTCTCCTAATTTAAGTACAGAATTACACAACAGTGTTTGAGCAAGATATGAGCAACAACTCCTTGCTTTCTACATGATTCTATGTGTTGTATATGATTTGCAGTTGAGTTCTGATGATAACACCAACAATAGTTGATGGACTGATTGTGCTCGAACCAACAACACATACGAAGCCTTCTCTTCATTTTATAGCCAAAGAAAATAGAGTCGTTGGAGGGCAGCTAGCCGTTGAAGAGAGTCGTTACACAAGGATGAAAATAGTACAGCCACCTTTGTCCTTTTTCCACAATTTACGGTAGTGGAGAGGTAGTGGGATAAAGCATCTTCGTACAGTGTACTTTCCTTGCTAACTATAACATTGTCTTCTAATCTTTAGAGGCTTCTGATAATATTTGATTGAAGCATGAGTAAAGACGTGATAGTTGGGTCTTCAGAATCTCAAGTCTTCAGAACTTGTTCATTCAAAACCTTGTCTTCAGCACTTCAGCACTTGTCTTTGAAACCCTTTGTCTTCAAGTCTTCAGAACCTTGTTCACTCAGAACGTTCTCTTCAGAGTCTTTAGCCCTTGATCTTTAGAACCTCAATCTTCAGATCCCTTAAGTCTTCAGAGTCTTTCTGCACTTGGTCTTCAGAGCCTTCAGCCTTCAGAACTTCAAGACATTAGAGTCTTCAGCACTTAGTTCTTCAGAAGATTGTTTCTTCAGGAGCTTCACTTATCTTCAAAATCCGAAACACGTTCAGAACAGAATCCACAAGAGCATTGCAATAGCAATATCGGCATCCTTGGATCTTTCTGATTGTTATCAGATACAGAAGCAAACTTGCTTCTTCCGCACTCTTGCGACTTGTGTTACACATAGTAACTCACATGTAATCTTTTACGCACATCTTGATATTGTTTGGTTGATCTTATATCTTCAATAATTATGATCTGCACAGAAACAAACATCAGAACCTAAAATAGTTTTTTCACAAATACTCCATTGTTATCATCAAAACATAGAGACGACTTGCAGAGACAAATTTTGTTCTTACAATCTCCCCCTTTTTGATGATGACAAAACCATGTATTTTGATAGAACATTTTATACAGGGTAATCACCAAACGTAACATATTCAGAGTCTGGAACAACAGCTCCCCCTGAATGTGTTAACCCCAAAATTTTATTTATGCTTGTTCAGAGTCTCCCCCTGATCCCAAGACTCATAAAATATAAATTTTGATTTATCAGAACATAGAATAGAGAAGGAATACTTCCCCTTTTATCTCAAGAAGCATAAGCCTTCAGCATCTAGACTTTGTTCAGCAGAACCTCTGTCTTCAGATCTTTAGAACTTGTCTCCTTTATATACCATATCTGAATCACATAACTTCAGAGTCTTCTGAAGCAAATACTATTGTTCAGCAGAACATATGTAGCGTTGATACCAAATGATTCTCTTTCTGATAAGATACTAATTAGTTCTCTTTCTAATAACTTAGCCACGCTATTTATCAGAACAGAAACTTTCTTTCAGATGAGAAACTCCCCCTGAACCTTAGACTTGGTAGAGATCAGATATCCTGATTTATGACCCTTTTGGGTAACCTCCTTTTGGTTGTAATCGATCAGATATTAAGATCTTTAGAGTCTTGATTCAGTTTCCATAAATCAATTGTATCAATTCAGCTCACACACTTGATTCTTCAGAATTTGACTAGAACATAGGTCTTTATCTCAGAACCTTGTTTCTTGTCATAACTTGATAATTGATTAGTGCTTGATTCTTGATTGTATTTTATGATCAATCAGAGCTTGATACTTATTGTTTGAAGCTTGATTCTGAGTCTGATATCAATCAATTACAGCTTGATTCTGAGTCTGATACCAGTAGACTTTGGCTTGATTCTTGATTTGATTGAAGGTATTTTGTGATCAATCAAAGCTTGATACTGAGTCTGCTACACTTGTAGTCTGATACCACTGTATGCTGATTCTGATACTAATGAAGGTATTTTGAGATCAGTCACAACTTGATTCTGAATCTGATATCATTGTAGACTGAGTCTGATACCATTAACATTATACTTCTTAGAGTATCAGAGTTTGTCTTGACAGAACTTCTTCTTCTTGGATCTTTATATCCAGATTTTCAGACAGTCTTCGACTTCTGATTTTCTCAGTTCTTTTGAAAAGCGTCTTTGAATGTAGATTTTGTCTTGACTGTTTTCAGGAAGATTTCTTCTTCAGATTCTTATGTTCTGAATATCATATTCTCAGACAGTTTACAGCTTCTAAACATTATGATACCAAAATCATGATAACTTTGACTTTCAGAAAGTTCACAACTTCTGAATAGTACTGGGTCTATCTGATTCTGAACACATGTTCACGGAATATACAACTTCGATTATATGAACAAACAGATCTTAAGAATGCCTGGGTCTATCTGATCTTTAACTTTATCAGATTTCTTTCCTTCTTAACCTGTCTTTAGAATGCCTAGTGAACTTGTTCAGAGTTCCTTGGTTAAACATCAAACAAACGTTAGTGGTAAACGCAGTTTATATCAGAGTTGATGTTTTGCATTCTTTTTAACATTTATCAAAATCATATTTTATTTCTCCCCCTTTTTGACATCATCAAAAAGTTAGATCATTTTAGCATTTTAAAAGCATGACAAATATGATAATGAAACTCTAATTGTATATATAAAGCATTCAATGCATATTTCATTCATGGCAAAAGATAGATTATCCTTAATCCTAATGGGTTTAGAACATTCAAAACATAGACTTTAAGAACAGTATCCTAAGGGATAACCTAGAATGTGCCTAAGGATTGGGAGGATGTGGAAGATGAACCACCAGACTCAACAGTTCTTAAAGCAGGCGTCTGTTTATCTTCAGCTTGTTTAATTGCCAACTGCTTGTTCTTCATAATTTCTTTAGATATCCATCCGTGAAATTCAGTCCAGACATTTCCCAGAGTTGTAGGATCCATACTGGAGCTTGAAGCATCTAGTAAATTTTGGATTTTGTTGAGAGTATTATCCTTGAAGATTTCCAAAGTTTCATATGCCCTCTTTGGTCTTTTTGCAGACGGTCCTTCGTCATCAGCACACCTCTTCTTCTTTCCCTTTTTCCTCCAATCTGAGATCTCTTGAAGCTGATCTGTAAGGTTCTCCAAATCAATCCATACTTCAATGGCTTCATCTTTGAATTTTCTTAGATAGTTTATAGCTTCTACTTGATAATGTGATTGGTTGAAGTTAGGAAACCCTTCAACAAGAACTCTTATAGCCATAGTCACTTGACTTAGTGACGTAACATCAAGATCAGCGTCTTCTTCCTTTTTCTTTAAATCCTTGAATCTGAGAACTTGTCCTGCACTCTTGAGAAGTTTGCTTGACTCTCCTTCGTTGACCAGAATGTCATCAACTATTCCTGATTCCACAAGAATGTCAGAGATGAGTCTCCCATAAGGAATATGACGAATTTCCGTGCTAGAACCGATTTTGGATTCCTTGATAGATTCTTTCAGAAGTTTGAATAAGATTGCTGGAAGATGAATCTTTATTCCTTTTAGAAGAAGGTATAGGACATACTTCTAAGTCTCATTAAGCTGGTCTGAAGGAAGGTGATGAAACACATTTCCTTGCAGGATTCTGAACCATACTTATAAAGGATCCTTTAGACTTGAGAATATTGGATCCTCAGCATCAACCACACTTCCTTCTTTAAAAATAGAAGCCCTAACTTTTGCTTCTGTTTCCTTCCTTAGTTGAGCCTTGATGATTCTTATTCTGGTATCATCATGCATTAGTAAATCTGAGAGGGTCTTTTCAGATATTACTATTTTTCTCCCGAACACAGAAGATACTATAACAGTTGTGCCGGTTGTAGCATGGATCCAGAATTATTTGACCAGACAAGCATAGGTTGGCCCTTCCAACATTTTGAAGTAGTTACTCCACCCCTGAACTTCCATGGAGTGAGTCACATCGTATCCATTTGCTTTCAAACTCTTAAAATTCACTACTGTCTCAGATTTAACAATGAGCTTCTCAACTGGTGTCTTGGCAGTGATGGGACATACACTTTGACAGAAGGAGGCCATTATTGATGATGAAGAAAGTAAATCTTACTAACAGAGCTTGCTTAAGATTTTTAGAGAGAAGGAGAATGTGGAGTGTGAAAATGTGGATGAAGGGTGATCCAATTTATAGATTAAGGCGAGTAAGGGTTCAAGGAATTGATATGAATGACGATTAATATTTCCTAGGAAGTAATGAGTGCCTAGAGGCACTAAGAGACATAGGTAACTAGGAAAGGCACGATTAAACTCTTATATGAGGGAATATCAACCAATTGTGAAGGTAATTATTACACAGTAAAGGCATAAAGAGTGATGCTTTGTTTCCAAAAAAAAACTTACATATTCATTATTACTGATGCATGTATTTGAATGCAATGAATAAATATTATTAAACTTTAATGAATATATAAACTCTAATTCAAGCAATGCATAACGATCAGATGAACCTAAGATTAAGCATTCTTAAGAATAAGCAGTTCATATACAAGGATATTTCATTCATTGATTAAGGAGACACACGTCATAATCAAAGAAGACAGACAAACCAAGACATTAAAAAAAACCACTACGTTAAGAAATCTGACTTCTCAACTTAGTCTAAGAATGTCATAGGTTGACAGAACTCAGGAAGAGTCTTTTCGGTCATTCCATTTCTTCTACAGTGACTAACCACTCCTTGAAGATCAAGAATGTGGGAAATGACTCTGCATTAGGGAACTTGATAGACTGTGTCTTCCCTAGACAAGATAATTTCATCCTTCAGATAATTATACATGGATTGGGGCAAGTTTATTTTGATCCTAGAAACTAAGAAGAAAATAAATAACCTCTCCTTGTCAGATAACCATCCTGCCCTTCTTTCTCTTGGCCTTAATTAGTTACCATTAATTTGTACCAATCTTTAGCTACATGAGTGAGGGTACATGGTTGAGTGGGATAACCTTCAGTCTCAAAAATGACATGCAAGTGCTTGTCGAAACAAGCGTTGTTGATGTGGCTTTCAACTATCAAACCACCTTCATTACACTCAATGGCTTTGGCAATGATGGTAGGGTTGATCATGACTGGACAGCCAGCAACCACAGACAAAATAGCATTTTTTCCATAATCATACTTTAGTACTCGTGCATTTGCCCAGAACTCAGTTACAAGCTCAGGAAAAACAGGTCCAACAAGCATGTTGAAATAGTTTTCCCAGTTCTGAAATTCAATTCCAGAGAGGATACTTGTTTTCTTGAGTTGAGGCAGATGACTTAATTCAAGAGTGTATTCCTTCAAGAGTTCAAGATCAGAAATTTCTCCTCTGATATTGTGGGAAGACATCTTGAACAGGAGTGACTTTGTTTGAGGGAAAGAGATTATAGAAAAAGGAATTTAAAATATGAGATAGTTAAAGAATGACTCTTCTTTGAATAGAGGAAATGATATGAGAAGGACTTAAGATCAATAGCTATTTAATGAGTTGGAACAAGAAAGGTTCATCATTTTCGAGACTAGCTATGAGTAGCGATGGCAGTGTATAGATATAGTCAGCTTCAAAATGGAAAGATGTGTGATAGACTCTATAAAATGGTTGTCAGAACAGATCATAAATAAGAATACGAACCGATGTATTCTTATGAACCGTAAGGGAGTGGCTGACACAGAGTAATCATAAACGCTTATTTTCAAGAATAATTAACTCTCAATATTCGTCTAATCATAAATGAATGCTCAATGAAGGAATTGCGTGAGAATCTTACTCTATTTTCAATAATTCTTACGAAACCTAATGTGTCAGTGAATGATCAGTGATTATGACAAGATTTACAATTTTTATTTCACAATAAATATTGCGTCTGTTCAATATTTAGAGAATAAGGATGGTTATGGATAAAGAAAATCATACGTTAGAGATTCTGAAATCTTTTTACAGCGATTCTATATCTGAGTGCTTTCCATTCTGATTTCGTCTTGAGTTTAGGCTTCTGACTTTCCTCAGATTCTCTTCATTCTGGTTTCTCGTGTGTCTGATAGGAGCATCCTTAATAAAGCTTCTGATCAGCCTTGTTCTGCATCTGCTTTCCTCAGATTGATCTATCAGAGGTTCTGAACAAGTACCTTCTAATTCCTTCCATTCTTCAGAAATTCTCGATATTCTGATTTTGAAGAGTGTATATTTCTTCAAAATTCTGATCTCTAGTCTAAGAACTAGAATCAGTCTTCTCTTCAGACGATCTCTTCATTCTTCTCTTCAGACGATCTCTTCATTCTTCTCTTCAGATGATCTCTTCATTCTTCTGTTCATACTTATCCATCTGATTTCTGAGAGCAATCTTCAGATACAGATATTCTGATCAACAGAACATCTTTCTTCCATCAAGATCTCTTCTAAACAAATGCTTGCGTTTAGAAGATCAGTAATTCCTTAGCTTGAACATAACTTCTGAGAGGTTATGTGCTTGAGAGAATTAACTGACATCTCATAACATTTTCTGACTTCTTTTCCACGAACAAATGTAGAGCTTGTTCAGATACAACTATCATCAAACTTCTGTGTAACACATGACGAGTTTGAATGACAACCTTGTTCTTGCAATGCTGATCTAACTTGTTTAGAGTTAGTCCATCAAACGATTGACAACATATCTACTTCTGAAAAGAATGTCTACTGATTTCTTCATTCTAAAAAACACCAGTGACTTAAATCCTTTTGAGTCAGAATAGATGACTTCTGTTTTTGTATCTTGCCGAGCATCTTCTGATTTCAAGATTCATGCATCATGAATTTTAAAGAGAGATATCAGATAACAATCTGACACTTTACAGTTTATTCAACTGAGATAGAATCTCAAGTTAACAAAACTTGATTATCTGTGTTACTTCAATCAATAGTCAGAATTCATCCTTAATCAGATTCTTGATGAATCAGCAGATTTCCTCTTTCTGAGTTTTCTTCAGTTTTCTGCAAAGCTTCTCAAGGAAACAATATTCAATTCTTCGTTGAATCTTCTAACTGCTTGATCAGTTAAGCTTCAGATGTTGAATCACTTCTAAGGATTTAAATTCCTCAGTTCATGATTTCTGACTTCTTCTTCAAACTTCTTCATGAAGTTCTTATTCATCAGAATCATAACTTAACAATCTTTCTTCTTTACTTCAAAAAATTCCTAATGAGTTTTTCCTGAGAAAGTCAAGAGTGGACTAATTCGTTCCTTGAAAACATCTCATACTCACAAGGAATTAATCTTCAGCAAACAAGATTTCTTGTTTTCTGATGATTCGATCTTGAGCAAATACATTGTTCATCCAATCGTATTTCTAAGATAGACATTCAACAGATATTACTCCTTATCTGATGAATCTATCTTGTCAGCTGATTCTTCAATCTTCTTCCAAGCTTCAGTGGAGAAGATTTTGTTGTTGACAACTTTAAGACTTCAAGAATCAGTAACTTGCTCAAGGTAATCCGTTTGATTACAATTCAGTATTCAATCATCTTCTGATATGAGACTGAAATTGTGAGTGGAATGAAATCTTACCCAGAGTATTTCTTCACACCGTATTTGGATCTTTTTCTGACACTGTTAAGTGTTTGATATCCATAAATAATAGAACCAGGCTCTGATACCAATTGAAGGTGTGAGAAAAACACAAGAAAGGGGGGGCTTGAATTGGGTTTTACACTCTTTGCTAATTTTTTGCTTTTAATCATGGTTGCGTTAAGACATCAGAGTTTCGTTGAGAAACATCAGACTTGCGATGCGGAAGCATATCAGAGTTGTGTGGTTCTGACTTGTTATGCGAGGTTCTGGTAAATGATACATAAATACAAACAATAAAGTAAAGCATAAGCAAGAGTAAAGAACACACAATATATCCTGGTTCACTTGAGCAACCCTCAAGCTAATCCAGTCCACCCTTCCAAGGTGATTTCACCTTGAACTCAAGGACTTAATCCATTATAATCAGAACCGATTACAATTTGCACGGGCAACCACCGGTGACTAACCTCTAATGAACCGTTCAGTGATCCAACTGGATGTAACGTTCATTAACCCAACAGAATCCGATCTCGCAAGATCTCCTATCAGGATTTCAATGATATCCATCAGTGATCTCACAAGAGCCTGACCTTCACTGGGTCCTCTTTGAGATATGACTATCATTTATCTCAAGTCTACTGATCTTCACTCGATCACTTAAGGAACAACTAATTCTAAAAATAGAATTGGTTTTCTGGAGGTTACATGAGTGCTTCTTAACAAGCAGAATTCTCCTAATTTAAGTACAGAATTACACAGCAGTGTTTGAGAAAGATATGAGCAACAACTCCTTGCTTTCTACATGATTCTATGTGTTGTATATGATTTGCAGTTGAGTTCCGATGATGACACCAACAACAGTTAATGGGTTGATTGTGCTCGAGCCAACAACACATACGAATGCCTTCTCTTCATTTTATAGCCAAAGAAAATAGAGCTGTTGGAGGGCAGCTGGCCGTTGAAGATAGTCGTTACACAAGGATGAAAATAGTATAACCACCTCTGTCCTTTTTCTGCAATTTACGGTAGTGGAGAGGTAGTGGGATAAAGCATCTTCGTACAATGTACTTTCCTTGCTAATGGTAAAATTGTCTTCTAATCTTCAGAGGCTTCTGATAGTATTTGATTGAAGCATGAGTAGAGACGTGATAGTTGGGTCTTCAGAATCTCAAGTCTTCAGTCTTCAGAACTTGTTCATTCAGAACCTTGTCTTCAGCACTTTAGCACTTGTCTTTGAAACACTTTGTCTTCAAGTCTTCAGAGTCTTTAGAACCTTGTTCACTCAGAATGTTGTCTTCAGAGTCTTCAGCCCTTGATCTTTAGAACCTCAATCTTCAGATCCCTTAAGTCTTCAGAGTCTTTCTGCACTTGCTCTTCAGAGCCTTCAGCCTTCAGAACTTCAAGTCATTAGAGTCTTCAGCACCTAGTTCTTCAGAAGATTGTTTCTTTAGGAGCTTCGCTTATCTTCAGAATTCGAAACACGTTCAGAACAGAATCCACAAGAGCATTGCAATCGCAATATCGGCATCCTTGGATCTTTCTGATTATTATCAGGCACGGAAGCAAAGTTGCTTCTTCAGCACTCTTGCGACTTGTGTTACACATAGTAACTCACATGTAATCTTTTACGCACATCTTGATATTGTTTGTTTGATCTTATATCTTCAATAATTATGATCTGCACATAAACAAACATCAGAACATAAAATAGTTCTTTCACAAATACTCCATTGTTATCATCAAAACATAGAGACGACTTGCAGAGAAAAATTTTGTTCTTACACATCTCATCAGAAGAAGAATAGACTAAAGACTTCTCATTCTGAAGAATTGATTATGGGAGACAAAGCTGATCCAGTCAGAACTCGTTCATCATACAAACCTTCTAAAGAAACTCTTCTGGGTTTGATGTCTCTGATAGAGCCAACATCAGTTGATGAAGCTCTTAGGGAAAATGAGTGGATTCTGGCCATGCAAGAAGAGCTGAATCAATTCATCAGAAATGATGTCTGGGATCTTGTTCAGAAACCCAAAGGTGTCCACATCATTGGAATAAAGTGGGTATTCAGAAACAAGTTAGATGAGAAAGGTGAGGTCGTAAGAAACAAAGCACGACTGGTAGCACAAGGTTATAGTCAGTAAGAAGGGATAGACTATACAGAAACCTTTGCACCAGTTGCCAGGTTAGAATCAATTCGTCTTTTAATTTCCTTTGCTGTGAATCATGACATTACTTTATATCAGATGGATGTAAAGAGTGCATTTTTAAATGGGTATATTTCTGAAGAAGTGTATGTGCACCAACCTCCTGGTTTTGAAAGTTCGGAAAACCCAGATTTTGTTTTCAAGCTTAAAAAATCGTTAAATGGTCTGAAACAGGCTCCCAGAGCTTGGTATGAAAGGCTGAGTAACTTTCTTTTGGAAAATGACTTTACCAGCGTGGATACAACACTCTTTTGTAAAACCTTTAAAAATGACATTTTGGTTGTTCAAATCTACGTTGATGATATTATATTTGGTTCTGCTAGTACTTCCTTGTGCAAGGAATGTTCTAGCTTAATGCAGGCTGAATTTGAAATGATTCTGATGGGAGAACTCAGATTCTTTCTAGGAATTCAGATTGATCAACGTCCAGAAGGAATGTACATTCATCAGAGTGAGTAAGCAAAAAAACTTCTGAAGAAGTTCAATATGTCAGAAAGTAAACCTGTTAAGACTCCTATGCATCTGACATGCATTCTGGAGAAAGAAGAAGTAAGTAAAAAGGTTTGTCAGAAGCTCTATCGTGGTATGATAGGCTCTCTTCTGTATTTGACTTCTTCTCGTCCAGATATTATGTTCAGCGTATGTCTTTGTGCTGGTTTCCAATCAGATTCAAGGGAAACTCACTTAACCGCTGTTAAGAGAATCATAAGGTATCTAAAAGGAATAACTAACATTGGCTTGATGTATAAGGAAACATCAGAGTACAAGCTTTCTGGTAACTGTGATGCAGATTATGCTAGAGACAGATTGGAAAGGAAAAATACTCCTGGAAACTGTCAGTTTCTGGGAAATAACATCGTCTCTTGGGTAAGCAAAAGATAATCAACAATTGCTCTTTCAACTGTAGAAGCAGAATATATCTCAGCATCACTGTGTAGTACTCAGATACTCTGGATGAAGAATCAACTCGAAGATTATCAGATACACGAGAGTAACATTCCTATCTTCTGTGATAATACTTCTGTCATTTGTTTATCTAAGAATCCTATTCTGCATTCTAGGGAAAAACATATTGAAATAAAGCATCACTTTCTACGTGACTATGTTCAGAAGGGTACTTTTTAGTTAAAATTTGTGGATACAGATCACCAGTGGGCTGATATTTTCACAAAACCCCTTGCTGAGCATAGATTCGTATTCATTATGGAAAATCTATTTATTAAACCTTGTCCAGAATAAGAAGATGATATTTTGATGTGTTAAGTCACGAGAACTTCTGATATAAGATTCTTATGTTAAGCAAAGTGTTTTATTATTTATTATGTCTTTCTGATTAATGATACTTCTACATGTTAGAAAATGTCCTGATCAGAAACTCGTCCAGTCAGATACTTCTTGGTATTCTTGACCTTGGGAATATCAAACGTGCTCTCTTGAAAAACAAACGGCTATGATTATTTGTGACACTTGTCCAAAATCAAATCATACCTACTGTTGAAGAGACACCTCGAGCGTTGTGATTTTGTGAGACTAGGTTTCAAGTAATTACTCCTTAATATTCCTGTAATCATGTTTTAACACATTGGATTTGATAATTTACTTGAGATAGTTTAAATCTTTACGTCTTCCTCCCTTTATTATGCATTCATTAAGTTGTGTGTAAGACAAAGATTTCTTGAAACTAAACACTTCTCTTCCCAACCTTTATTCTTTGTCAGATTCTGCCCTCCCACTTTCAAGTATATATTTATTCGTATTTATTGACTGATGTCAAGATTTGAATAACGTATACCTGATCTGTGATCTTTTGGAGACTGGTTCACTCTTTTATCATTTTTTGTTCTTGTTTGTATCTCTTGTATTGGAAATGATGAATTTTTCGTTTCAATTCATCTAATCTTTATTGCCATTTATTACTAACACATTTTTCTTCTCGTTATATACCACAGTTGTCTTCATAACTCTTCATCTGTTCCTCAACTTGCTTTTCATTCCTATCCTTTTTTTATTCACTATGTCTATCAAAACTTTTGTTGGCAATGACGAAGTTATGGAAGTCATCAATGAGAAAAGGCCAAACCTCCAAAGACTAAGAGATTCAGGCGTATACATATCTACCAATATGCAAATTCAAGGGTGGTCAGGATACTATGCAATCCTGCATGGACCTATTTATCCTGCCCTGGTGAAAGAATTCTGGAAATACGCACGGATTGGAGAAGACAACAATTATGTCTGGTCTTCTGTTTTTGGCGTTCCGGTTATTGTAACGCCCCAGTTTTGTCAGTTTTTATTTAATCGAGTTGTTTGATTATTTTATTATTATTTTATTTTATTTTCTACTTTTATTTGGAAATATGTTATTTTTCAATGTTGTGATATTTTATCGGGTTTTGAGAACGTTTGCGAGAGATTTGAGTGTGGGGGTATTTTGGTCATTTCATGATATTTTTCTTAAATTAGAAAGAATAGAAAATAGAAAGAGAGAAAAATAGAGAGAAAGAAAAAGAGAAGAAGGAAAAAGGGAAGAAAAGAGGAGAAGAGAAGAAAAGTGAGAAAATCTTGGAAAATCAAAGAAAACAACTTCTAGAATCGATTTAATCGGGTAAGGGTGCGAAACTCAATTATTATATGCCTGTGTATGATTATGTATGTGTGTTGGTGATTGTTATTGGATTGGAATGATAAATATAGTAAAAGTCATAATGTTTAGAAATTGGTAGGAATTGATTTCAAATGTGTTTAAACTTATATTGTTGTGTTCCTTGTTGTTTATACATGTTGCGTATGTATTGTTATACCTCAAATTAGTGTTTTTCTGAGTATTGGATGATGATTTGGAGGATTTTGGGTTGAAACCCGTAGCAGCAAGTTCTACAGAATTTTTTCTGGTTTTTCCAGGTCATACGCGTATGGGGCATCTTCATACGCGTATGGGCCTTGGCAATACGCATAACATTGGCGAGTCTTGGGCCAATACGCGTATGGATTCTCATTTTGCTCGGCCATCTGCCCATTTGCGTATGATACGCGTAACATTTTAGGACAATACGCGTACGGTGTTGGCACTACCCGTATTGGAATTTTAACGTGAATTTTGGGAAAAATGAGTCTCTGTCCATACGCGTATGACCTTGGGCAATACGCGTATGGCATGGCGAGGAATCAGGGCAATACGCGTATGGCTCAGGGCAATACACGTATGGCCAGGAGAATGGTAAAATAGGACTTTTCAAAATATTGTTTTCGTTTTTCTTTCGTAACTTGGGTTCCGTTTATCCGATTTTTACATTCTTGGTATCATTGGAAAGCTATTGAGCTGTACTTTCTTATTATGATGAATTGGAAATTGTTAGCCGATTTAATTATGTCAGAAATTTGGAATAGTGTCAATTTGTCGAATTTTGTCGTGTAATCGTGCGTAATTAATGTGTATCATGCAAGGTGCTGTGGTATGATGTAAATGCATATGTTTAGATGGTGTGGCGATGATTTGTGGCCGTATGGCAATTAAATGCATTGTTTTGGGCTTAAGTGCAAAGTGTGATTTTGTTGATTGAGGTGAATGCATATATGTGCGTATTTGAATGTCATGAGTCATTGTATGCTAAGCATCATGATGTGCATTCTTGAGATGTCCTGAGTGACGGATTGATTCCAGAGGGAATCCGCTATAACATCGTGTGCCTTATGCAAAGAGGTGTGAGCGATGATTATAGACGATCGTGTGCCTTATACAAAGAGGTGTGACCGATCGGGTCGTGTGCCTTATACAAAGATGTGTGAGTGATCCATAAACATCGTGTGCCTTATACAAAGAGGTATAAGCGATGGGGAACATCGTATTCCCGACGGGGAGTTACATTAAGTAACGAGCGATGGTTCCAATAGTTCCTGAGTGAACTGGTGTTGAGAAACATTGGAAGTCGGTACCGCATGCGCATATGCATAGAGTCGTGGTGTCGGTCTCTTGCATTTGCATAAATCATTAATGGTTGTTTATGTGTGGAATTGTGGATAAATGGATATATGGATATGTGTTGGTGATATTTGTATTGTGCATGGTTGGTACACCTTGTTGATGGAAATATGAATTATACATTGTGTTGTATTGTGTTTGAATTATGGTGTGAGTTGTGGTGAGAACCGTATATATGTGTATTCTTGTGTTATATATAATTGTATGCAATTATATTATGATTGATTTTCTCACCCTTCTGCTGTTTTATAATGCTCTACGAGGCATTACAGATTAGAGTTGCTGGAGGTCTTTTTGTGAAGCTTAGGACTTCATTCTTTTGTCGGTCGGCTTTGATATGTGACACCGGGTAGTTAGGGAGGCCGTTTGTGATTATTGTGTATTATGTATATATATATATCTTTGGCTTGTGCATGTATAGCTTGATGTATGATGAACTTTTCATGTGATATATATATATATATATATATATATATATATATATGATATTCAATTTTAGATTTTCCGCTTTTATTCTAAAATCTGAAATGTGGGTGTAAGGAACTGAGTTCCTCTGTTGATTGCTACCCCACTGTTGCATATCTTTATGAGCAGGTGTTGTATGATTTGTTTCATTATAATGTGATTCCCCCGTCTATGCCATGATAATTTAAATATACTCTGATGAAATTTTGAATTTTCTTTTACTGCCATATTTATTTGGGGGGTATAGATTGGGGGTGTTACATTAAGTGGTATCAGAGCCAGTCCGTGCCAGTCCGTGTCAGTTGTGTCAGTCCTTGTTGGTCGTTGTGTTTGGGTGAGCTGTTTGTTTAACCATAAGTACTGTTATTGGAAATGAACAGAATATGGCTGGTAGGAACGATGATGCTTTAGCTGCTGCTATTCAAGCTATGGCTCGTGTTGTGCAGGGTGCACCTAATGCTGTTGGTAATGATGAGTTCAGGAAGAACATACCGCCTGTCTTCAATGGAAGATATGATCCTGATGGTGCACAGATTTGGTTGAAAGAGATTGAAATGATTTTCCGAGTGATGGATTGTGCTGAAGATCAGAAGGTGAGACTGGGTACTCACATGTTACTAGAAGAAGCTGATGATTGGTGGGTAGGTACATGTCATGTGTTGGAAGCTGCAGAAGAGGAAGAAATTACTTGGGAAGTTTTTAGCCGGGAGTTCTTGAGGAGGTATTTTCCTGAAGATGTGAGAGGAAAGAAGGAGATCGAGTTCTTGGAACTGAAACAAGGTAATATGTCTGTTGTTGATTATACTGCTAAGTTTGTGGAGCTTGTGCAGTTTTATCCTCATTATGCTGAAGCGACTGCGGAATTTTCCAAGTGTGTAAAGTATGAGAATGGATTGCGTCCTGAGATTAAGCAGGCGATTGGTTATCAAAGGATTCAGAGGTTTTCTGATTTGGTGGATTGTTGTAGGATTTATGAAGAGGATAGTAAGGCTCGTTCTACTCATTACAAGAGTGTGAGCGAGAGGAAAGGGAAGCAACAGTTCCGTGGTGGTCCTTATGTAACACCAGCTAATAAGGGTAAACAAAGGGGAAATTTTGAGAAAAGGTCAAGTGGAGGTGGAATGTCTGGTCCTTTGAGATGTTATAAATATGGTGAAGTTGGGCATCGTCAGTTCGAATGTAAGAAAGATTTTAGGAAGTGTTCTAACTGTTGAGGTATAGGACACATTGCAGCTGATTGTAAGAGGAACGTGGTGAAGTGCTTTAATTGTGGTGAGCTTGGACATGTTAGTACAAAGTGTCAGAAACCGAAGCAAGCTCCAGCTAGTGGGAAGGTATTTTCTTTGGCAAGGACTCAGACTTCAAGTGCAGATCGTCTGATCAGAGGTACTTGTTTTATTAATAGTACTCCTTTAGTTGCTATTATTGATACTAGAGCGACTCATTCGTTTATTTTGTCTGAGTGCGCGAAGCGTTTGAATCTTGTGTTGTCTTTGATGAGTGGTGAGATGGTTATTGATACTCCAGCAATGGGGTCAGTAACTACTTCTTTGGTTTGTCTAAGTTGTCCTTTGACCATTTATGGTGAAGACTTTGAGATGGATTTGGTGTGTTTGCCGTTGGAAGGTTTAGATGTGGTTCTGGGAATGAATTGGTTGCAATTCAACAGGGTTCATATTGATTGTTATCATAAGTTGGTAAGGTTTCCTTCTCTTGAGGAAGATGAAGACTCGAGTTTCTTATCTACCAAAGAGTTGAAGAGACTTTTGGCGGATGAAGCTCAGTTGTTTGGGTTGTTTGCATCTTTGACTGTGGATAGTCAAGTTTCACTTGATGTGTTTCCTGTTGTGTGTGAATTTCCGGAAGTGTTTCCTGATGATATTTCAGATGTGCCGCCAGAGAGAGAGGTGGAGTTTTCTATAGATCTAGTTCCTAGTACTAGACCTGTTTCTATGGCACCTTATCGTATGTCGGCATCTGAGTTGGTTGAGTTAAAGAAGCAGTTGAATGAGTTGTTGGAAAAGAGGTTTGTAAGACCTAGTGTTTCTCCTTGGGGTGCTCCAGTTTTATTGGTGAAAAAGAAAGATGGCAGTATGCGGTTGTGTATTGATTATCGCTAGTTGAATAAGGTGACGATTAAGAATAAGTATCCTCTTCCAAGGATTGATGATATGATGGATCAGTTGGTTGGTGCTTGTGTGTTTAGTAAGATTGACTTGAGGTCAGGGTATCATCAGATTAGGGTGAAAGAGGAAGATATTCAGAAGACGGCTTTTAGGACACGATACGGTCATTATGAATATTCTGTGATGCCGTTCGGGGTTTCTAATGCGCCAGGTGTGTTTATGGAGTACATGAATCGTATTTTTCACGAGCATTTGGATCGATTTGTTGTTGTGTTTATTGATGACATTTTGATTTATTCTAAGTCTCGGGAGGAGCACGCGGAGCATTTGCGTATTGTTTTGCAGGTTTTGAAAGAAAGGAAGCTTTTTGCCAAATTGTCCAAGTGTGAATTCTGGTTGTCGGAGGTGAGTTTTCTTGGGCACGTGATTTCAGGTAATGGTATTTTTGTGGATCCATCTAAAGTAGAAGCAGTTCTACAATGGGAGGCTCCGAGATGTGTTACTGAAATTCGAAGCTTTTTGGGATTAGCCGGTTATTATCGAAGGTTTATTGAGGGTTTTTCTAAGCTAGCACTTCCTTTGACCCAGTTGACTTGTAAAGGGCAAGCGTTCATTTGGGATATTTGGTGAGAAGAAAGTTTTAATGAGCTGAAGAGAAGATTGACGACAGCTCCGATTTTGATTTTACCGAATCCTAATGAACCATTTGTGCTTTATTGTGATGCTTCTTTGATTGGTCTAGGTGGTGTTTTGATGCAAGAAGGTAAGGTTGTGGCTTATGCTTCAAGGCAATTGAGAGTGCATGAGAAGAATTATCCTACTCATGATCTTGAATTAGCGGCTGTGGTTTTTGTGTTGAAGATCTGGAGGCATTATCTCTACGGTGCAAGGTTTGAAGTCTTTAGTGATCATAAAAGTTTGAAATATTTGTTTGATCAGAAAGAGTTAAATATGAGGCAGCGTAGATGGTTGGAATTCTTGAAGGACTACGACTTTGGCTTGAATTACCATCCTGGTAAAGCTAATGTGGTAGCCGATGCGTTGAGCCGGAAATCGTTACATATGTCCTCTTTGATGGTTAAGGAGCGGGAACTTTTGGAATCGTTTAGAGATTTGAGTTTGGTTTGTGAAGTGTCGTCGAATAGTGTGAGGCTTGGAATGCTAACGATTACTAATGATTTTCTGATGACGGTTAGCGAGAAACAGAAGCTGGATATGAAATTTGTGGATTTGATGTTGGTGGGAGAAAAAGATACGAATAGTGATTTTCAAGTGGATATTAATGGTGTTTTGAGATTCCGAGGTAGAATTTGTATTCCTGATGATGCGGAGTTGAAAAAGATGATTTTGGAAGAAGGACACCGGAGTAATTTGAGTATACATTCGGGAGAGAATAAGATGTATCAGGATTTGAAGAAGATTTTCTGGTGGTCTGGATTGAAAAGAGATGTGGCTCAGTGTGTTTATGCATGTTTGACTGGTCAAAAATCGAAGGTGGAACATCTGAGGCCTAGTGGTTTGTTGCAACCGTTGGATATTCCTGAGTGGAAGTGGGATAGCATTTCCATAGATTTTGTGACAGGGTTTCCGAATACTCAGCGAGGGCATAATGCTATTTGGGTGATTGTGGATAGACTGACTAAATCGGCTCATTTTATTCTGATTGACATCAGTTTTTCTTTGGAGAGGTTGGCGAAGATCTACATCAGTGTGATTGTGAAATTGCATGGGGTTCCATTGAGTATTGTTTCGGATCGAGATCCAAGGTTTACCTCGAGATTTTGGGAGAGTTTACAGAAGGCGTTGGGTTCTAAATTGAGATTGAGTTCGGCTTATCATCCGCAGACGGATGGTCAGACGGAGAGGACGATTCAGTCTTTGGAAGATTTGTTGAGGGCTTGTGTTCTTGAGCAAGGTGGTGCGTGGGATAGTTATCTTGCATTGATTGAATTCACGTATAATAACAGTTTCCATTCGAGTATTGGAATGGCACCGTTTGAGGCATTGTATGGACGAAGATGTCGAACACCTTTGTGTTGGCACGAATCTGGTGAGAGTTCGGTGGTTGGACCGGAGTTGGTGCAACAGACGACGGAAAAAGTGAAGTTTATTCGTGAGAAAATGAAGGCTTATCAGAGCAGACAAAAGAGTTATCATGATCGGAGACGGAATGATCTTGAGTTCCAAGAGGGCGATCATGTATTTTTGAGAGTTACACCAGTAACAGGTGTGGGTCGTGCATTGAAATCGAAGAAACTGACTTCTCGGTTTATTGGTCCTTACCAGATATCCGCGAGAGTGGGTGTTGTGGCTTATAGGGTGGCGTTGCCGCCGAATCTGTCGAATTTACACGATGTGTTTCATGTTTCACAGCTTCGGAAGTATGTTCCGGATCTGTCGCATGTGATTCCGATGAATGAGGTTGAGGTAAGGGAGAACCTTACGGTTGAGGCGTTACCAGTTAGGATTTTGGATCGCGAGGTGAAGCGGTTAAGGGGAAAGGATATTGCACTTGTGAAAGTGGCGTGGGGAGGCGCTGCTGAGGGCAATTTGACTTGGGAGTTGGAGAGTCGGATGCGGGAGTCGTATCCAGAGTTGTTCGTCTCAGGTATATTTTCGAGGACGAAAATTTCTAAGTGGGGGAGAGTTGTAACGCCCCAGTTTTGTCAGTTTTATTTAATCGAGTCATTTTATTATTTTATTATTATTTTCGACTTTTATTTGAAAATATGTTATTTTTCAATGTTGTGATATTTTATCGGGTTTTGGGAACGTTTGCGAGAGATTTGAGTGTGGGGGTATTTTGGTAATTTCATGATATTTTTCTTAAGTTAGAAAGAATATAAAATAGAAAGAGAGACAAATAGAGAGAAAGAAAAAGAGAAGAAGGAAAAAGGGAAGAAAAGAGGAGAAGAGAAGAAAAGTGAGAAAATCTTGGAAAATCAAAGAAAACAACTTCTAGAATCGATTTAATCGGGTAAGGGTGCGAAACTCAATTATTATATGCTTGTGTATGATTATGTATGTGTGTTGGTGATTGTTATTGGATTGGAATGATAAATATAGTAAAAGTCATAATGTTTAGAAATTGGTAGGAATTGATTTCAAATGTGTTTAAACTTATATTGTTGTGTTCCTTGTTGTTTATACATGTTGGGTATGTATTGTTATACCTCAAATTGGTGTTTTTCTGAGTATTGGATGATGATTTGGAGGATTTTGGGTTGAAACCCGTAGCAGCAAGTTTTGCATAATTTTTTCTGGTTTTTCCAAGTCATACGCGTATGGGGCATGTTCATACGCGTATGGGCTTTGGCAATACGCGTAACATGGGCGAGTCTTGGGCCAATACGCGTATGGATTCTCATTTTACTCGGCCATCTGCCCATTTGCGTATGATACGCGTAACATTTTAGGGCAATACGCGTACGGTGTTGGCACTACGCGTATTGGAATTTTAACGTGAATTTTGGGAAAAATGAGTCTCTGTCCATGCGCGTATGACCTTGGGCAATACGCGTATGGCTCAGGGCAATACGCGTATGGCCAGGAGAATGGTAAAATGAGACTTTTCAAAATATCGTTTTCGTTTTTCTTTCGTAACTTGGGTTCCGTTTATCCGATTTTTGCATTCTTGGTATCGTTGGAAAGCTATTGAGCTGTACTTTCTTATTATGATGAATTAGAAATTGTTAGCCGATTTAATTATGTCAGAAATTTGGAATAGTGTCGATTTGTCGACTTTTGTCGTGTAATCGTGCGTAATTAATGTGTATCATGCAAGGTGCTGTGGTATGATGTAAATGCATGTGTTTAGATGGTATGGCGATGATTTGTGGCCGTATGGCAATTAAATGCATTGTTTTGGGCTTAAGTGCAAAGTGTGATTTTGTTGATTGAGGTGAATGCATATATGTGCGTATTGGAATGTCATGAGTCATTGTATGCTAAGCATCATGATGTGCATTCTTGAGACGTCCTGAGTGACGGATTGATTCCAGAAGGAATCCGCTATAACATCGTGTGCCTTATGCAAAGAGGTGTGAGCGATGATTATAGACGATCGTGTGCCTTATACAAAGAGGTGTGAGCGATCGGGTTGTGTGCCTTATACAAAGAGGTGTGAGCGATGCATAAACATCGTGTGCCTTATACAAAGAGGTGTGAGCGATGGGGAACATCGTATGCCCGACGGGGAGTTACATTAAGTAACGAGCGATGGTTCCAATAGTTCCTGAGTGAACTGGTGTTGAGAAACATTGTAAGTCGGTACCGCATGCGCATATGCATAGAGTCGTGGTGTCGGTCTCTTGCATTTGCATAAATCATTAATGGTTGTTTATGTGTGGAATTGTGGATAAATGGATATATGGATATGTGTTGGTGATATTTGTATTGTGCATGGTTGGTACACCTTGGTGATGGAAATATGAATTATACATTGTGTTGTATTGTGTTTGAATTATGGTGTGAGTTGTGGTGAGAACCGTATATATGTGTATTCTTGTGTTATATATAATTGTATGCAATTATATTATGATTGATTTTCTCACCCTTCTGCTGTTTTATAATGCTCTACGAGGCATTGCAGATTAGAGTTGCTGGAGGTCTTTTTGTGAAGCTTAGGACTTCATTCTTTTGTCGGTCGGCTCTGATATGTGACACCGGGTAGTTAGGGAGGCCGTTTGTGATTATTGTGTATTATGTATATATATATCTTTTGGCTTGTGCATGTATAGCTTGATGTATGACGAACTTTTCATGTGATATATATATATATATATATATGATATTTAATTTTAGATTTTCCGCTTTTATTCTAAAATCTGAAATGTGGGTGTAAGGAACTGAGTTCCTCTGTTGATTGCTACCCCACTGTTGCATATCTTTATGAGCAGGTGTTGCATGATTTGTTTCATTATAATGTGATTCCCCCATCTATGCCATGATAATTTAAATATACTCTGATGAAATTTTGAATTTTCTTTTACTGCCATATTTATTTGGGGGTATAGATTGGGGGTGTTACATTAAGTGGTATCAGAGCCACTCCGTGTCCGTTGTGTCAGTCCTTGTTGGTCGTTGTGTTTGGGTGAGCTGTTTGTTTAACCATAAGTACTGTTATTGGAAATGAACAGAATATGGCTGGTAGGAACGATGATGCTTTAGCTGCTGCTATTCAAGCTATGGCTCGTGCTGTGCAGGGTGCACCTAATGCTGCTGGTAATGATGAGTTCAGGAAGAACATACCGCCTGTCTTCAAAGGAAGATATGATCCTGATGGTGCACAGATTTGGTTGAAAGAGATTGAAAGGATTTTTCGAGTGATGGATTGTGCTGAAGATCAGAAGGTGAGACTGGGTACTCACATGTTACTAGAAGAAGCTGATGATTGGTGGTAGGTACACGTCATGTGTTGGAAGCTGCAGAAGAGGAAGAAATTACTTGGGAAGTTTTTAGCCGGGAGTTCTTGAGGAGGTATTTTCCTGAAGATGTGAGAGGAAAGAAGGAGATCGAGTTCTTGGAACTGAAACAAGGTAATATGTCTGTTGTTGATTATACTGCTAAGTTTGTGGAGCTTGTGCAGTTTTATCCTTATTATGCTGAAGCGACTGCGGAATTTTCCAAGTGTGTAAAGTATGAGAATGGATTGCGTCCTGAGATTAAGCAGGCGATTGGTTATCAAAGGATTCAGAGGTTTTCTGATTTGGTGGATTGTTGTAGGATTTATGAAGAGGATAGTAAGGCTCGTTCTACTCATTACAAGAGTGTGAGCGAGAGGAAAGGGAAGCAACAGTTCCGTGGTGGTCCTTATGTAACACCAGCTGATAAGGGTAAACAAAGGGGAAATTTTGAGAAAAGGTCAAGTGGAGGAGGAATGTCTGGTCCTCTAAGAGGTTATAAATGTGGTGAAGTTGGGCATCGTCAGTTCGAATGTAAGAAAGATTTTAGGAAGTGTTCTAACTGTGGAGGTATAGGACACATTGCAGCTGATTGTAAGAGGAACGTGGTGAAGTGCTTTAATTGTGGTGAGCTTGGACATGTTAGTACAAAGTGTCAGAAACCGAAGCAAGCTCCAGCTAGTGGGAAGGTATTTTCTTTGGCAGGGACTCAGACTTCAAGTGCAGATCGTCTGATCAGAGGTACTTGTTTTATTAATAGTACTCCTTTAGTTGCTATTATTGATACTAGAGCGACTCATTCGTTTATTTTGTCTGAGTGCGCGAAGCGTTTGAATCTTGTGTTGTCTTTGATGAGTGGTGAGATGGTTATTAATACTCCAGCAATGGGGTCAGTAACTACTTCTTTGGTTTGTCTAAGTTGTCCTTTGACCATTTATGGTAAAGACTTTGAGATGGATTTGGTGTGTTTGCCGTTGGAAGGTTTAGATGTGGTTCTGGGAATGAATTGGTTGCAATTCAACAGGGTTCATATTGATTGTTATCATAAGTTGGTAAGGTTTCCTTCTCTTGAGGAAGATGAAGACTCGAGTTTCTTATCTTCCAAAGAGTTGAAGAGACTTTTGGCGGATGAAGCTCAGTTGTTTGGGTTGTTTGCATCTTTGATTGTGGATAGTCAAGTTTCACTTGATGTGTTTCCTGTTGTGTGTGAATTTCCAGAAGTGTTTCCTGATGATATTTCAGATGTGCCGCCAGAGAGAGAGGTGGAGTTTTCTATAGATCTAGTTCCTGGTACTAGACCTGTTTCTATGGCACCTTATCGTATGTCGGCATCTGAGTTGGTTGAGTTAAAGAAGCAGTTGAATGAGTTGTTGGAAAAGAGGTTTGTAAGACCTAGTGTTTCTCCTTGGGGTGCTCCAGTTTTATTGGTGAAAAAGAAAGATGGCAGTATGCGGTTGTGTATTGATTATCGCTAGTTGAATAAGGTGACGATTAAGAATAAGTATCCTCTTCCAAGGATTGATGATATGATGGATCAGTTGGTTGGTGCTTGTGTGTTTAGTAAGATTGACTTGAGGTCGGGGTATCATCAAATTAGGGTGAAAGAGGAAGATATTCAGAAGACGACTTTTAGGACACGATACGGTCATTATGAATATTCTGTGATGCCGTTCGGGGTTTCTAATGCGCCAGGTGTGTTTATGGAGTACATGAATCGTATTTTTCACGAGCATTTGGATCGATTTGTTGTTGTGTTTATTGATGACATTTTGATTTATTCTAAGTCTCGGGAGGAGCACGCGGAGCATTTGCGTATTGTTTTGCAGGTTTTGAAAGAAAGGAAGCTTTTTGCCAAATTGTCCAAGTGTGAATTCTGGTTGTCGGAGGTGAGTTTTCTTGGGCACGTAATTTCAGGTAATGGTATTTTTGTGGATCCATCTAAAGTAGAAGCAGTTCTACAATGGGAGGCTCCGAGATCTGTTACTGAAATTCGAAGCTTTTTGGGATTAGCCGGTTATTATCGAAGGTTTATTGAGGGTTTTTCTAAGCTAGCACTTCCTTTGACCCAGTTGACTTGTAAAGGGCAAGCATTCATTTGGGATATTTGGTGAGAAGAAAGTTTTAATGAGCTGAAGAGAAGATTGACGACAGCTCCGATTTTGATTTTACCGAATCCTAATGAACCATTTGTGCTTTATTGTGATGCTTCTTTGATTGGTCTAGGTGGTGTTTTGATGCAAGAAGGTAAGGTTGTGGCTTATGCTTCAAGGCAATTGAGAGTGCATGAGAAGAATTATCCTACTCATGATCTTGAATTAGCGGCTGTGGTTTTTGTGTTGAAGATCTGGAGGCATTATCTCTACGGTGCAAGGTTTGAAGTCTTTAGTGATCATAAAAGTTTGAAATATTTGTTTGATCAGAAAGAGTTAAATATGAGGCAGCGTAGATGGTTGGAATTCTTGAAGGACTACGACTTTGGCTTGAATTACCATCCTGGTAAAGCTAATGTGGTAGCCGATGCGTTGAGCCGGAAATCGTTACATATGTCCGCTTTGATGGTTAAGGAGCGGGAACTTTTGGAATCGTTTAGAGATTTGAGTTTGGTTTGTGAAGTGTCGTCGGATAGTGTGAGGCTTGGAATGCTAACGATTACTAATGATTTTCTGATGACGGTTAGCGAGAAACAGAAGCTGGATATGAAATTTGTGGATTTGATGTTGGTGGGAGAAAAAGATACGAATAGTGATTTTCAAGTGGATATTAATGGTGTTTTGAGATTCCGAGGTAGAATTTGTATTCCTGATGATGCGGAGTTGAAAAAGATGATTTTGGAAGAAGGACACCGGAGTAATTTGAGTATACATTCGGGAGAGAATAAGATGTATCAGGATTTGAAGAAGATTTTCTGGTGGTATGGATTGAAAAGAGATGTGGCTCAGTGTGTTTATGCATGTTTGACTGGTCAGAAATCGAAGGTGGAACATCTGAGGCCTAGTGGTTTGTTGCAACCGTTGGATATTCCTGAGTGGAAGTGGGATAGCATTTCCATGGATTTTGTGACAGGGTTTCCGAATACTCAGCGAGGGCATAATGCTATTTGGGTGATTGTGGATAGACTGACTAAATCGGCTCATTTTATTCTGATTGACATCAGTTTTTCTTTGGAGAGGTTGGCGAAGATCTACATCAGTGTGATTGTGAAATTGCATGGGGTTCCATTGAGTATTGTTTCGGATCGAGATCCAAGGTTTACCTCGAGATTTTGGGAGAGTTTACAGAAGGCGTTGGGTTCTAAATTGAGATTGAGTTCGGCTTATCATCCGCAGACGGATGGTCAGACGGAGAGGACGATTCAGTCTTTGGAAGATTTGTTGAGGGCTTGTGTTCTTGAGCAAGGTGGTGCGTGGGATAGTTATCTTGCATTGATTGAATTCACGTATAATAACAGTTTCCATTCGAGTATTGGAATGGCACCGTTTGAGGCATTGTATGGACGAAGATGTCGAACACCTTTGTGTTGGCACGAATCTGGTGAGAGTTCGGTGGTTGGACCGGAGTTGGTGCAACAGACGACGGAAAAAGTGAAGTTTATTCGTGAGAAAATGAAGGCTTATCAGAGCAGACAAAAGAGTTATCATGATCGGAGACGGAATGATCTTGAGTTCCAAGAGGGCGATCATGTATTTTTGAGAGTTACACCGGTAACGGGTGTGGGTCGTGCATTGAAATCGAAGAAACTGACTTCTCGGTTTATTGGTCCTTACCAGATATCCGCGAGAGTGGGTGTTGTGGCTTATAGGGTGGCGTTGCCGCCGAATCTGTCGAATTTACACGATGTGTTTCATGTTTCACAGCTTCGGAAGTATGTTCCGGATCTGTCGCATGTGATTCCGATGGATGAGGTTGAGGTAAGGGAGAACCTTACGGTTGAGGCGTTACCAGTTAGGATTTTGGATCGCGAGGTGAAGCGGTTAAGGGGAAAGGATATTGCACTTGTGAAAGTGGCGTGGGGAGGCGCTGCTGAGGGCAATTTGACTTGGGAGTTGGAGAGTCGGATGCGGGAGTCGTATCCAAAGTTGTTCGTCTCAGGTATATTTTCGAGGACGAAAATTTCTAAGTGGGGGAGAGTTGTAACGCCCCAGTTTTGTCAGTTTTATTTAATCGAGTCGTTTTATTATTTTATTATTATTTTCGACTTTTATTTGGAAATATGTTATTTTTCAATGTTGTGATATTTTATCGGGTTTTGGGAACGTTTGCGAGAGATTTGAGTGTGGGGGTATTTTGGTCATTTCATGATATTTTTCTTAAGTTAGAAAGAATATAAAATAGAAAGAGAGACAAATAGAGAGAAAGAAAAAGAGAAGAAGGAAAAAGGGAAGAAAAGAGGAGAAGAGAAGAAAAGTGAGAAAATCTTGGAAAATCAAAGAAAACAACTTCTAGAATCGATTTAATCGGGTAAGGGTGCGAAACTCAATTATTATATGCTTGTGTATGATTATGTATGTGTGTTGGTGATTGTTATTGGATTGGAATGATAAATATAGTAAAAGTCATAATGTTTAGAAATTGGTAGGAATTGATTTCAAATGTGTTTAAACTTATATTGTTGTGTTCCTTGTTGTTTATACATGTTGGGTATGTATTGTTATACCTCAAATTGGTGTTTTTCTGAGTATTGGATGATGATTTGGAGGATTTTGGGTTGAAACCCGTAGCAGCAAGTTTTGCATAATTTTTTCTGGTTTTTCCAAGTCATACGCGTATGGGGCATGTTCATACGCGTATGGGCCTTGGCAATACGCGTAACATGGGCGAGTCTTGGGCCAATACGCGTATGGATTCTCATTTTACTCGGCCATCTGCCCATTTGCGTATGATACGCGTAACATTTTAGGGCAATACGCGTACGGTGTTGGCACTACGCGTATTGGAATTTTAACGTGAATTTTGGGAAAAATGAGTCTCTGTCCATGCGCGTATGACCTTGGGCAATACGCGTATGGCATGGCGAGGAATCAGGGCAATACGCGTATGGCTCAGGGCAATACGCGTATGGCCAGGAGAATGGTAAAATGAGACTTTTCAAAATACCGTTTTCGTTTTTCTTTCGTAACTTGGGTTCCGTTTATCCGATTTTTACATTCTTGGTATCGTTGGAAAGCTATTAAGCTGTACTTTCTTATTATGATGAATTAGAAATTGTTAGCCGATTTAATTATGTCATAAATTTGGAATAGTGTCGATTTGTCGACTTTTGTCGTGTAATCGTGCGTAATTAATGTGTATCATGCAAGGTGCTGTGGTATGATGTAAATGCATGTGTTTAGATGGTGTGGCGATGATTTGTGGCCGTATGGCAATTAAATGCATTGTTTTGGGCTTAAGTGCAAAGTGTGATTTTGTTGATTGAGGTGAATGCATATATGTGCGTATTTGAATGTCATGAGTCATTGTATGCTAAGCATCATGATGTGCATTCTTGAGACGTCCTGAGTGACGGATTGATTCCAAAAGGAATCCGCTATAACATCGTGTGCCTTATGCAAAGAGGTGTGAGCGATGATTATAGACGATCGTGTGCCTTATACAAAGAGGTGTGAGCGATCGGGTCGTGTGCCTTATACAAAGAGGTGTGAGCGATCCATAAACATCGTGTGCCTTATACAAAGAGGTGTGAGCGATGGGGAACATCGTATGCCCGACGGGGAGTTACATTAAGTAACGAGCGATGGTTCCAATAGTTCCTGAGTGAACTGGTGTTGAGAAACATTGGAAGTCGGTACCGCATGCGCATATGCATAGAGTCGTGGTGTCGGTCTCTTGCATTTGCATAAATCATTAATGGTTGTTTATGTGTGGAATTGTGGATAAATGGATATATGGATATGTGTTGGTGATATTTGTATTGTGCATGGTTGGTACACCTTGGTGATGGAAATATGAATTATACATTGTGTTGTATTGTGTTTGAATTATGGTGTGAGTTGTGGTGAGAACCGTATATATGTGTATTCTTGTGTTATATATAATTGTATGCAATTATATTATGATTGATTTTCTCACCCTTCTGCTGTTTTATAATGCTCTACGTGGCATTGCAGATTAGAGTTGCTGGAGGTCTTTTTGTGAAGCTTAGGATTTCATTCTTTTGTCGGTCGGCTCTGATATGTGACACCGGGTAGTTAGGGAGGCCGTTTGTGATTATTGTGTATTATGTATATATATATCTTTTGGCTTGTGCATGTATAGCTTGATGTATGACGAACTTTTCATGTGATATATATATATATATATATATATATATATATGATATTCAATTTTAGATTTTCCGCTTTTATTCTAAAATCTGAAATGTGGGTGTAAGGAACTGAGTTCCTCTGTTGATTGCTACCCCACTGTTGCATATCTTTATGAGCAGGTGTTGTATGATTTGTTTCATTATAATGTGATTCCCCCGTCTATGCCATGATAATTTAAATATACTCTGATGAAATTTTGAATTTTCTTTTACTGCCATATTTATTTGGGGGTATAGATTGGGGGTGTTACATTAAGTGGTATCAGAGCCAGTCCGTGCCAGTCCGTGTCAGTTGTGTCAGTCCTTGTTGGTCGTTGTGTTTGGGTGAGCTGTTTGTTTAACCATAAGTACTGTTATTGGAAATGAACAGAATATGGCTGGTAGGAACGATGATGCTTTAGCTGCTGCTATTCAAGCTATGGCTCGTGCTGTGCAGGGTGCACCTAATGCTGCTGGTAATGATGAGTTCAGGAAGAACATACCGCCTGTCTTCAAAGGAAGATATGATCCTGATGGTGCACAGATTTGGTTGAAAGAGATTGAAAGGATTTTCCGAGTGATGGATTGTGCTGAAGATCAGAAGGTGAGACTGGGTACTCACATGTTACTAGAAGAAGCTGATGATTGGTGGTAGGTACACGTCATGTGTTGGAAGCTGCAGAAGAGGAAGAAATTACTTGGGAAGTTTTTAGCCGGGAGTTCTTGAGGAGGTATTTTCCTGAAGATGTGAGAGGAAAGAAGGAGATCGAGTTCTTGGAACTGAAACAAGGTAATATGTCTGTTGTTGATTATACTGCTAAGTTTGTGGAGCTTGTGCAGTTTTATCCTCATTATGCTGAAGCGACTGCGGAATTTTCCAAGTGTGTAAAGTATGAGAATGGATTGCGTCCTGAGATTAAGCAGGCGATTGCTTATCAAAGGATTCAGAGGTTTTCTGATTTGGTGGATTGTTGTAGGATTTATGAAGAGGATAGTAAGGCTCGTTCTACTCATTACAAGAGTGTGAGCGAGAGGAAAGGGAAGCAACAGTTCCGTGGTGGTCCTTATGTAACACCAGCTGATAAGGGTAAACAAAGGGGAAATTTTGAGAAAAGGTCAAGTGGAGGAGGAATGTCTGGTCCTCTGAGATGTTATAAATGTGGTGAAGTTGGGCATCGTCAGTTCGAATGTAAGAAAGATTTTAGGAAGTGTTCTAACTGTGGAGGTATAGGACACATTGCAGCTGATTGTAAGAGGAACGTGGTGAAGTGCTTTAATTGTGGTGAGCTTGGACATGTTAGTACAAAGTGTCAGAAACCGAAGCAAGCTCCAGCTAGTGGGAAGGTATTTTCTTTGGCAGGGACTCAGACTTCAAGTGCAGATCGTCTGATCAGAGGTACTTGTTTTATTAATAGTACTCCTTTAGTTGCTATTATTGATACTAGAGTGACTGATTCGTTTATTTCGTCTGAGTGCACGAAGCGTTTGAATCTTGTGTTGTCTTTGATGAGTGGTGAGATGGTTATTGATACTCCAGGAATGGGGTCAGTAACTACTTCTTTGGTTTGTCTAAGTTGTCCTTTGACCATTTATGGTGAAGACTTTGAGATGGATTTGGTGTGTTTGCCGTTGGAAGGTTTAGATGTGGTTCTGGGAATGAATTGGTTGCAATTCAACAGGGTTCATATTGATTGTTATCATAAGTTGGTAAGGTTTCCTTCTCTTGAGGAAGACGAAGACTCGAGTTTCTTATCTACCAAAGAGTTGAAGAGACTTTTGGCGAATGAAGCTCAGTTGTTTGGGTTGTTTGCATCTTTGACTGTGGATAGTCAAGTTTCACTTGATGTGTTTCCTGTTGTGCGTGAATTTCCGGAAGTGTTTCCTGATGATATTTCAGATGTGCCGCCAGAGAGAGAGGTGGAGTTTTCTATAGATCTAGTTCCTGGTACTAGACCTGTTTCTATGGCACCTTATCGTATGTCTGCATCTGAGTTGGTTGAGTTAAAGAAGCAGTTGAATGAGTTGTTGGAAAAGAGGTTTGTAAGACCTAGTGTTTCTCCTTGGGGTGCTCCAGTTTTATTGGTGAAAAAGAAAGATGGCTGTATGCGGTTGTGTATTGATTATCGCTAGTTGAATAAGGTGACGATTAAGAATAAGTATCCTCTTCCAAGGATTGATGATATGATGGATCAGTTGGTTGGTGCTTGTGTGTTTAGTAAGATTGACTTGAGGTCGGGGTATCATCAGATTAGGGTGAAAAAGGAAGATATTCAGAAGACGGCTTTTAGGACACGATACGGTCATTATGAATATTCTGTGATGCCGTTCGGGGTTTCTAATGCGCCAGGTGTGTTTATGGAGTACATGAATCGTATTTTTCACGAGCATTTGGATCGATTTGTTGTTGTGTTTATTGATGACATTTTGATTTATTCTAAGTCTCGGGAGGAGCACGCGGAGCATTTGCGTATTGTTTTGCAGGTTTTGAAAGAAAGGAAGCTTTTTGCCAAATTGTCCAAGTGTGAATTCTGGTTGTCGGAGGTGAGTTTTCTTGGGCACGTAATTTCAGGTAATGGTATTTTTGTGGATCCATCTAAAGTAGAAGCAGTTCTACAATGGGAGGCTCCGAGATGTGTTACTGAAATTCGAAGCTTTTTGGGATTAGCCGGTTATTATCGAAGGTTTATTGAGGGTTTTTCTAAGCTAGCACTTCCTTTGACCCAGTTGACTTGTAAAGGGCAAGCGTTCATTTGGGATATTTGGTGAGAAGAAAGTTTTAATGAGCTGAAGAGAAGATTAACGACAGCTCCGATTTTGATTTTACCGAATCCTAATGAACCATTTGTGCTTTATTGTGATGCTTCTTTGATTGGTCTAGGTGGTGTTTTGATGCAAGAAGGTAAGGTTGTGGCTTATGCTTCAAGGCAATTGAGAGTGCATGAGAAGAATTATCCTACTCATGATCTTGAATTAGCGGCTGTGGTTTTTGTGTTGAAGATCTGGAGGCATTATCTCTACGGTGCAAGGTTTGAAGTGTTTAGTGATCATAAAAGTTTGAAATATTTGTTTGATCAGAAAGAGTTAAATATGAGGCAGCGTAGATGGTTGGAATTCTTGAAGGACTACGACTTTGGCTTGAATTACCATCCTGGTAAAGCTAATGTGGTAGCCGATGCGTTGAGCCGGAAATCGTTACATATGTCCGCTTTGATGGTTAAGGAGCGGGAACTTTTGGAATCGTTTAGAGATTTGAGTTTGGTTTGTGAAGTGTCATCGGATAGTGTGAGGCTTGGAATGCTAACGATTACTAATGATTTTCGGATGACGGGTAGCGAGAAACAGAAGCTGGATATGAAATTTGTGGATTTGATGTTGGTGGGAGAAAAAGATACGAATAGTGATATTCAAGTGGATATTAATGGTGTTTTGAGATTCCGAGGTAGAATTTGTATTCCTGATGATGCGGAGTTGAAAAAGATGATTTTGGAAGAAGGACACCGGAGTAATTTGAGTATACATTCGGGAGAGAATAAGATGTATCAGGATTTGAAGAAGATTTTCTGGTGGTCTGGATTGAAAAGAGATGTGGCTCAGTGTGTTTATGCATGTTTGACTGGTCAGAAATCGAAGGTGGAACATCTGAGGCCTAGTGGTTTGTTGCAACCGTTGGATATTCCTGAGTGGAAGTGGGATAGCATTTCCATGGATTTTGTGACAGGGTTTCCGAATACTCAGCGAGGGCATAATGCTATTTGGGTGATTGTGGATAGACTGACTAAATCGGCTCATTTTATTCTGATTGACATCAGTTTTTCTTTGGAGAGGTTGGCGAAGATCTACATCAGTGTGATTGTGAAATTGCATGGGGTTCCATTGAGTATTGTTTCGGAACGAGATCCAAGGTTTACCTCGAGATTTTGGGAGAGTTTACAGAAGGCATTGGATTCTAAATTGAGATTGAGTTCGGCTTATCATCCGCAGACGGATGGTCAGACGGAGAGGACGATTCAGTCTTTGGAAGATTTGTTGAGGGCTTGTGTTCTTGAGCAAGGTGGTGCGTGGGATAGTTATCTTGCATTGATTGAATTCACGTATAATAACAGTTTCCATTCGAGTATTGGAATGGCACCGTTTGAGGCATTGTATGGACGAAGATGTCGAACACCTTTGTGTTGGTACGAATCTGGTGAGAGTTCGGTGGTTGGACCGGAGTTGGTGCAACAGACGACGGAAAAAGTGAAGTTTATTCGTGAGAAAATGAAGGCTTATCATAGCAGACAAAAGAGTTATCATGATCGGAGACGGAAGGATCTTGAGTTCCAAGAGGGCGATCATGTATTTTTGAGAGTTACATCGGTAACAGGTGTGGGTCGTGCATTGAAATCGAAGAAACTGACTTCTTGGTTTATTGGTCCTTACCAGATATCCGCGAGAGTGGGTGTTGTGGCTTATAGGGTAGCGTTTCCGCCGAATCTGTCGAATTTGCACGATGTGTTTCATGTTTCACAGCTTCGGAAGTATGTTCCGGATCTGTCGCATGTGATTCCGATGGATGAGGTTGAGGTAAGGGAGAACCTTACGGTTGAGGCGTTACCAGTTAGGATTTTGGATCGCGAGGTGAAGCGGTTAAGGGGCAAGGATATTGCACTTGTGAAAGTGGCGTGGGGAGGCGCTGCTGAGGGCAATTTGACTTGGGAATTGGAGAGTCGGATGCGGGAGTCGTATCCAGAGTTGTTCGTCTCAGGTATATTTTCGAGGACGAAAATTTCTAAGTGGGGGAGAGTTGTAACGCCCCAGTTTTGTCAGTTTTTATTTAATCGAGTCGTTTTATTATTTTATTATTATTTTATTTTATTTTCGACTTTTATTTGAAAATATGTTATTTTTCAATGTTGTGATATTTTATCGGGTTTTGGGAACGTTTGCGAGAGATTTGAGTGTGGGGGTATTTTGGTCATTTCATGATATTTTTCTTAAGTTAGAAAGAATATAAAATAGAAAGAGAGACAAATAGAGAGAAAGAAAAAGAGAAGAAGGAAAAAGGGAAGAAAAGAGGAGAAGAGAAGAAAAGTGAGAAAATCTTGGAAAATCAAAGAAAACAACTTCTAGAATAGATTTAATCGGGTAAGGGTGCGAAACTCAATTATTATATGCTTGTGTATGATTATGTATGTGTGTTGGTGATTGTTATTGGATTGGAATGATAAATATAGTAAAAGTCATAATGTTTAGAAATTGGTAGGAATTGATTTCAAATGTGTTTAAACTTATATTGTTGTGTTCCTTGTTGTTTATACATGTTGGGTATGTATTGTTATACCTCAAATTGGTGTTTTTCTGAGTATTGGATGATGATTTGGAGGATTTTGGGTTGAAACCCGTAGCAGCAAGTTTTGCATAATTTTTTCTGGTTTTTCCAGGTCATACGCGTATGGGGCATGTTCATACGCGTATGGGCCTTGGCAATACGCGTAACATGGGCGAGTCTTGGGCCAATACGCGTATGGATTCTCATTTTACTCGGCCATCTGCCCATTTGCATATGATACGCGTAACATTTTAGGGCAATACGCGTACGGTGTTGGCACTACGCGTATTGGAATTTTAACGTGAATTTTGAGAAAAATGAGTCTCTGTCCATGCGCGTATGACCTTGGGCAATACGCGTATGGCATGGCGAGGAATCAGGGCAATACGCGTATGGCATGGCGAGGAATTAGGTCAATACGCGTATGGCCAGGAGAATGGTAAAATGAGACTTTTCAAAATATCGTTTTCGTTTTTCTTTCGTAACTTGGGTTCCGTTTATCCGATTTTTACATTCTTGGTATCGTTGGAAAGCTATTGAGCTGTACTTTCTTATTATGATGAATTAGAAATTGTTAGCTGATTTAATTATGTCAGAAATTTGGAATAGTGTCGATTTGTCGACTTTTGTCGTGTAATCGTGCGTAATTAATGTGTATCATGCAAGGTGCTGTGGTATGATGTAAATGCATGTGTTTAGATGGTGTGGCGATGATTTGTGGCCGTATGGCAATTAAATGCATTGTTTTGGGCTTAAGTGCAAAGTGTGATTTTGTTGATTGAGGTGAATGCATATATGTGCGTATTTGAATGTCATGAGTCATTGTATGCTAAGCATCATGATGTGCATTCTTGAGACGTCCTGAGTGACGGATTGATTCCAGAAGGAATCCACTATAACATCGTGTGCCTTATGCAAAGAGGTGTGAGCAATGATTATAGACGATCGTGTGCCTTATACAAAGAGGTGTGAGCGATCCATAAACATCGTGTGCCTTATACAAAGAGGTGTGAGCGATGGGGAACATCGTATGCCCGACGGGGAGTTACATTAAGTAACGAGCGATGGTTCCAATAGTTCCTGAGTGAACTGGTGTTGAGAAACATTGGAAGTCGGTACCGCATGCGCATATGTATAGAGTCGTGGTGTCGGTCTCTTGCATTTGCATAAATCATTAATGGTTGTTTATGTGTGGAATTGTGGATAAATGGATATATGGATATGTGTTGGTGATATTTGTATTGTGCATGGTTGGTACACCTTGGTGATGGAAATATGAATTATACATTGTGTTGTATTGTGTTTGAATTATGGTGTGAGTTGTGGTGAGAACCGTATATATGTGTATTCTTGTGTTATATATAATTGTATGCAATTATATTATGATTGATTTTCTCATCCTTCTGCTGTTTTATAATGCTCTACGAGGCATTGCAGATTAGAGTTGCTGGAGGTCTTTTTGTGAAGCTTAGGACTTCATTCTTTTGTCGGTCGGCTCTGATATGTGACACCGGGTAGTTAGGGAGGCCGTTTGTGATTATTGTGTATTATGTATATATATATCTTTTGGCTTGTGCATGTATAACTTGATGTATGACGAACTTTTAATGTGATATATATATATATATATATATATATGATATTCAGTTTTAGATTTTCCGCTTTTATTCTAAAATCTGAAATGTGGGTGTAAGGAACTGAGTTCCTCTGTTGATTGCTACCCCACTGTTGCATATCTTTATGAATAGGTGTTGTATGATTTGTTTCATTATAATGTGATTCCCCCGTCTATGCCATGATAATTTAAATATACTCTGATGAAATTTTGAATTTTATTTTACTGCCATATTTATTTGGGGGTATAGATTGGGGGTGTTACAGTTATCACAACACCTACCTCTATCGCCCAGTCCATCAATTGTGTTCAGTCTGGAGTCACTGTTGAAGATTTCCATCTGTCTTATTCCTTTGTTGAGGATCTCATTGGAATTCATGATGTGTCTTGTAACAGATATGAACCCTATAATCCTGAAGGACTCCTCCCCACAGGTAAAATATGGTTTCAACTCCTGCTTAACAACTTTCGACCCAGAGGAGTGGCCAAAAATACCTTGACTCATGATGATAAACTATTTATCTACTTCATGATGTACAACGTCCGGGTGAACCTTCCTCAAACCATCTTCAATCATCTGAAGAACTATGTCAAAATCTCTTGAAATCAATACAAGTCCTTCATACCCTATGGAAGAATTCTGTCTGAGTTATTCTTCAAGGCTGAGATCATCAGTCTAGCCAGAATACTCAGACCAAAGGATGCTACAGATGAAGAAAGGTGTGAAAGGGTTGATGAGGTGGAGCATTTTTTATAGTTGCTTGGCGGGTGTTTCTGTTGGTCTTTCAGAATTTGGTCTCTCTTTTCATGACTTATATTAATCGTTGTTGCTTCCATCTGTTGTTTTGTGGTTGTCTTGTTTTGTGCCCTGCTTTTGTACCACACCTCTTGCGTTTTGTTTAATCAATAAAAGTATATTTATTGCATATATCTTATCTTATTGCATTTCTTTATGGTTGCCATCAAGGGGAGAAGTACTGAGTTAAACATATATAATTTCTCTTAAATTAAAATGCTTGTGTTAACCATTGATTACCCTTTTTGATTATGACAAAAAGGGGGAGTATTTTAATGGAAAGTTATTTTGATAAATATCATGTCTCTGAATCATAGCTCTAACATTCTAACACTTTAATTGTAAATTTTTTCTTAGAATGATTTTCAGGAACGATATTTATATTGGCAATATGACTCTGATATTAATCAGGCTCAGATCTAACTAATCAAGCTCTGTTATCAGACTCCATTACCACTATAATCAAGCTCTGATATTTTTGGATCTGACTAGATCCTTGTAATCAGGCTATGATATCCCTAATCTGATAAGATTTTTTTAAGTCTTAGATTCAGGGGGATATTGATAAAGGGAAGTTTACTCTGAACTTATCTGAGTCAATTCTTATTAATTATCTTCGTACAAAATTGTGTTATCAAAATACATTGTTTTGTGATTATAAAAAAGGGGGAGATTGTTTGAATAAGATTTGGTTCTGCAAGATATCTCTAAGTTTTGATAATAACAAAGTAGTATTTGTGTGAGAACAATTTTGGTACTCTAACGTTTGTTTTCTAAAGTATTGACAAATAGGATCTGACTCTGATAAAGAAAGCTCTGACTCTGATAGAGATCATGTGGAACGTCACTCTCAATTGATCAAAAGTCTCTTATGTGTCAAAGAAGCATGTTTACTTCTGATCTGCTCTACTTCAGAAAGATTCTAAGAAGACAATATATCGCTGCTGCAATGTTCTATTGGATTCTGGCTCTGAATATGACTCTGATAATTATCTTCTAAAGACTAAGTGCTGAAGACTCTGAAGACAAGGTTCTAATGAACAACGTTCTGAAGACTCTGAAGACTTAAGTTTCTAAAGACTAAGTGATGAAGACTCTGATGACAAGGTTCTGCTGAACAACATTCTGAAGACTTTAAAGACTTAAGTTTCTAATAACCAAGGGTTCTGAAGACAGAGTGCTGAAGACTCTGAAGAAAAGGTTCTGTTGAGCAAGTTTTGAAGACTCTGATGTTCTGAAGACTCTGATGACTCAAGACTCTGAAGACCCAGTGATCAATTCTTCTGATCATGCTTCAACCATATCTATTCAGAAGCCTCTGATGAACAAAAGAAGATGAAACATTCACGAGGGAAAATAGTACATAGTACATATCAAACACGTTCTTTTCCACTACCATTCCACTACCCTGAATTGGTGGTACAAAGGACAACATTTGTGTATGATTTCCATCCCAGCATAACAACAATATTTCAAGTCGCCAGCAATTTTACTGATATTCCTAATCTGTCCACCAACAAATCTTTTTCTGGCTATATAAGGACCTAATTACTTGAAGAAAAAAAAAGACACCGAAAACACATGAGAGAGACACATGCGTGAACAGTAAAGCACCACAATACAAAGAAAAATACATTGTTCATACTGTATAGATTTTATTTGAGCTATTCATAGTGTTTATATCAGATTCCTTAAGGGACCAGTTGGGTCAGAATCCTTAAGAAGAGACGGTTAGTCTGTGTATGTTAGTCACCAGCAGTTGCTAGTGCAGTGTAATCAGTTTGGTTATAGTGGATTAAGTCCTTATGTATAAGGCGAAATCACCTTGGCAGGTGGACTGGATTAACTTGATAGTTTTCAAGTGAACCAGGATATATCGTGTGTCTTTCTCTATTGCTAGTTTATTTTTTTATCTTTGTTTGAGTTTTAAAAAAAACTTTCATTTTGAAAACCCAATTCAAACCCCTTTCTTGTGTTTTCTCACACCTTCAATTGGCATCAGAGCTCTGGTTCTGATTGTGATAAAAAGATTTATCAACACGTCACTGTGTTAAGTACCGATCCAATATTCGTGTGAGATATCATAGCTGCAGCTAATTCTAATCCTATTATAGAAGAGAAAGATCAGTACAGTGCCAAACCACCAGTCTTTGATGGTGAAAAGTTTGACTACTGGAAAGATAAAATTGAAAGTTTCTTTCTTGGTTATGATGTAGATCTTTGGGATCTTGTAGTCGATGGCTACATTCACCTAGTTGATGTTATAGGAGTTAAAGTGTCTAGAAGTGCTATGACCAACCAACAAAAGAAAGATTACAAGAATCATCGCAAGGCAAGAACCATATTGCTAAATGATATCTCTTATACTGAGTATGAGAAGATAACAAATAGAGAAACTGCCAAATCCATTTTTGATTCTCTGAGAATGACTCATGAAGGAGAGGCTCAAGTTAAGGAGACAAAGGCACTTGCTCTAATCCAGAAATATGAGACATTTAGAATGGAGGATGATGAAACAGTTGAGACTATGTTTTCAAGGTTTCAAATGCTAGTCACAGGACTTAAAGTTCTGGACAAAGGATACTCAACTGCTGATTATGTTAAAAAGATCATCAGAAGTCTTCCCAAGAAATGGAGACCTATGGTAACAACTCTAAAGCTATCCAAGGATCTTAACAACATAAGTCTTGAAGAACTTGTTAGTTCTTTAATAATTCATGAGATAGAGTTGGAAGAAGATGAACCTCAGAAGAAAAGTAAATCTATTGCTCTTAAGTTTAAACCTGAAAAGGAAAATGCTTATCAAGCTGAGGAAGAATCAGAAGATTCTGATGAAGAATCAGAAGATGAGATGTCACTTATCTCCAGAAGGATCAACTAACTCTGGAAACACAGGCAAGGAAACTTCAGAGGATCAAGAAGAAACAAAGGTCATTCTGAGTCATCATCTGGTCAAAAGAAGTAGAGTTTCGGAAAAGAAGTCATCTGCTATGAGTGTAATGAGCCAGGTCATTACAAGAACGAGTGTCCAAAGCTTAAAAAAGACAAGAAGCCTAAGAAGAACTTCTCCAAAGTGAAGAAGGGACTCATGGCAACTTGGGATAACTCTGATTCTGAAGAAGAAGACTCTGATGAAGAACAATCAAACGTTGCACTAGTAGCAACAACTATTGACGCTGAAGTCTCTGGAGAACCAGAAGACAAAATATCACCAGAACTAGAATCAAAAGTTCTAACGTCTTCTTCGGCATCAATATAAGAAAAATATGACAAACTGCTCACCAACATAGCCTGCTCTCCACCTACAATAAAAAGTTTTCCATTCTTGACAAGTTTCAACTCCTGGTGAAGTGTCGAAGTAACCGCCTCAGCTTCATGAATCCAAGGGCGTCCAAGAAGACAACTGTAAGCAAGAAGAATGTCCATTACTTGAAAAGTAATCTGGAATAAGCACTGACCTATCTTGATTGTGAGATAAACCTCTCCAATCACATTCTTCCTCGAGCCATCGAAGGCTTTCACAACAACCACACTGAACCTTATAGGAGTACCTTGATATGATAGTCTGGATAAAGTGGATTTTGGCATTATATTCAATGATGAGCCAGTATCAACCAACACATTGGACAGAGCGTCCTCCTGGCAATTCATGGAAATATGGAAAACCAAATTATGATTTCTTCCATGTTCAGTCAATTCTTCATCACAAAAGCTCAGATTATTACACGCATTGATATTGGCAACAATGTTATCAAATTGATTGATCGTCACATCATGGTCTACATAAGCTTGTTCCAATACTTTCTGCAGAGATTCTCTATGAGTCTCGGAGCTCATCAATAGGGATATGACAGATATTTTAGACGACGTATGCAAAAGTTGATCCACCACATTATATTCACTCTTTTTGATCAATTTCAGCATCTCGTCATTGTCTAATTTCTGGTTTACAATGCTTGATTGTCCAACCTCAACAAAAGTCTTCAACTAAGTTTGCTTACCTACATCATCTTCACTAGTCTTCGAGGGTACAGTAGCAAATACTCGACCACTTCTGGTCACACGAGGGAAGAGAAGGAACGAGGACCTCGTTTCCATCCTCCAACATGGTAGCATTGTATTTATAGGGAACAACTTTATCTGATTCATACGGCACCAGGCCAGGAAAACAGATGACCAAAGGTGTAACATCAGATTTCTGACTATTGTAAGAAATTACAACTCGCTATGGGATGTTGAAATGTGGAACTATGACATTAACCCCATTCTCTGCCTCATTTTTATTTGCAGTGACTTGAATCAGATTCTGATCAATCATCTCTTGTAAATCCTTTTCACAATTACACTCCCATGAGGGTTCACAGAATAAATACAACAAGCGGCATAATCATGTTCATAATGGTTGTATTCACTCAAAGTAGCATGCATGTCAACAAGTGACATCCGGATCTAGCGAATATCAAAAATACGGTATGTTCCAGGACACCCATACACCATATTAACAGAGGCGTTACCATGCTTAGGCAACATATTTGATTATACATTAGGATTGGTGCCTTCAAATGACCGAATTCTACTTCTAACAAGCTTTTAAACTTCATATTTCAAAGGATAACAATTTTCAATATCGTGCCCAGGGGAACCTTGAAGAAAAACACATGCTTGATAAGCTCTGTACCACCATGGAAGTTCTGCAGGAACAGCCAGAGGATCTCTGGGTTATACAAGCTTCTTCTGTAACAAGCCAGGGAATAACTCAACATAAGACATCCGAATGGGATCAAACTTATTCTTCCTATGAGGATGATTTTGTTGATTATTCTGACGTGTTCTCTGTTGATACTCTGGTTGATAATTCGGAGTAGCCTGAGCAGCGGGAGTGGCATTGATTACGGGTGTAACAGAAGCTACTTGGTACTGATGATGATTGCCATTAGCATTTCTTCCCCTGTACTTTCTAGATATCTCTTGAGAGATGGCATTGGTTTCTCCGCCCTTCTTTTTAGAAAACCCGGTGCCATGCTTCTTTGCACTTCCAGAACTACCTTTTTTTGTCAGACTTCCTTCATGGACTGCTTCCTCTAATCTCATTCCAATGTTAACCATCTGTGTAAAATCATTGGGAGCGCCTGCTACCATCTTTTCATAATAAAATGGACCCAAAGTCTTCAAGAAGATTTTTGTCATCTCCTTCTCTTCAAGTGAAGGACTGATCTGAGCTACAATCTCACGCCACCTCTGCGTGTACTCTTTAAAGGTTTCTTTCTCTTTCTGAGACATAGCACGAAGTTGATCACGGCCTGGAACCATATCCAGGTTGTACTTATACCGACGAATGAAAGCTTCTCCTAGGTCATTGAACATCTTAATTTATGAACTATCAAGTCCCATGTACCATTTCAACGTAGCACCAGTATGACTGTCTTGGAAGTAATGAATCAGTAACTGATGGTTATCTGTATGGGTGGACATCTTTCTAGCATACATGACCATATGACTTTGCGGACAAGTGTTACCTTTATATTTCTCAAAATCCGGAACCTTGAACTTTGTGGGAATCTTCACATTTGGGACAAGACATAGCTCGTGAGCATTCTTTCCAAATAACTTTTCCATCTTAAAGCCCTGATTTCTTTCTGCATATCAACAAACTGATCTTGAAAATCATCCATACGATCAAGGACATCTAGACTCTCGCTCGGAGCAGTGTGGAAAATGTGTTCTTCAGCATAAGGCACAGTGTGACCCACGGGTGGTGGCACGGATACAACAACAGGAATAATCAGGACCTCAATATGAGGAACAACATTAACCACATGAGGTGGTATAGTCATAACAGCAGGAACTCTTTGACCATCATAAGTAGGAGGTTGATATCTCTTTGGCACATAATTGAAAGGCATGCCTCAAGGGAAACCAGAAGGCATCCAATGTTGAGAAGCATTAACTGGGGCCACAGAAATGGGCACTGATACAATCTCTGAGATTACTGTTCTTTGCACAGGAGTCTGAGGAGGAGGCGGTGGTGGTTGATTCTGAGCAGCCACCAGAGCTTCCATCATTGCGAAGAGTCTCTCTATACTGTCTTTCAAAGTTGTTACTGTCGCTCCCAGGATTTTCATCCAAGTACAAACGCGAAAATGGCACGGAAACAGAGTCGCCAGCAATGTGTATTTATCCCAAGAGAGGGAAAGGAAACATTGCATAAATATGAGGGAAGGAAAGAGCTTGGTCTTGCGACCAAGAGAACTGGGTTCGGGAGTCGGTTATGCGAGGGGAAGGTATTAGCACCCCCACGCGTCCATCGTACCCGATGGGATCCACGCTTGCTGTTCGATCAAAGGGTGTCGTCGTTTGGAGCTCTACTGCTACTGGAAAGGAAAAGAAACAGGAACGGAAAAGAACGAGGAAACGGGGAAGAAAAGAAGAAATAAGTTACTCGATAGGACGTTATTGTTGTCCTAGGCCTACGTATTCCCTCAGTGCAATGGGAAAGTCAGAGTCAATGTAGTTCGACGGACTACGGGGAAAGGTTGCTCATTGAGATACCGCATCTCGTACCTACGTATCTTCAATCAGACGAGGAAGAAGAATCAGAGCAAACGTAGTTCGGCTCAACAAGGGTTGCTTGGTTTATATTTTTAATGGAAACGTCAGAATGCACGTCCCAGCAGTTAGGTGTTGCAGCTCGCTGTATGGAGACTTAGGCGTTACCTGTTTGCAGTAGAACGGACGTGACGAGTCCTTAAGAAATGAGTGAATGAGATGAGAAGAGAATTTGTTTATTTGTTTTTGTCTTTTAGAAAGAAGCGTTTTGATTATCTTTGTGTTAGTAACACGTATTGCATTCAAGTCTATGATATAGGATCGAATGCGTCGCATGGTCGTCCTAACAGGACGGATGCTAAACACTCTAGAAAGGCGGAGGGAAACCCTCCTTCTTCCATTTCCCACATGTAAGGCTCGCATGCAATATGCGTTAATCCCTTATTAAATGTCTTTGCTTTTGTTTTGAGATGAGAAGAAGAGAGACTCAAAGGTTAAGAAAGGTAAAATCTAATGAGGGAGACTAAGACTCAAACCTTAAAGTTATCATACATGGATGTTCCTAATGGTTAAGTGTGGTTTAGAAACCTAAGTCTAAAAGAAAAGAGAAGAAAAGTGAGTTCTAACTTACTTCAAAGATGGAAGCTAAGTTAAAAACTCAAAGGGGATGAAAGAGATTGAACAAAGAAAGCATTGAAATGCTTTGCACAAACACAAAAGAGAAAACATTAAAAAGATGAGGGAAGAAAGTTGTATGTGGGAGCACACCCACACACATGACTTACCATTAGCCCCTAAAAGCAAAGGTTAGTTCAATAATGCCATAAGAAAGCATAAGTAAAAGAAAGAAAACAATTAAGTATCAAACTACTTATGAAATGAAAATAAGCATCACACAAAGCTCAAACCTAAAAGGAAAGAATTCTAAGTACTAAATGACTTCTAAAGTCAGTAGCTATGTCTAAAGGTGTTCAATTAGGGTCATGGTACCTAATGGGACCAAACTATGCACAGACAATGTCTTAAACATCAAAGAAAAGCACTATGAAAGTAGTGGATGAAAGATGAACAGGGATGCAAAGTGAACATGCATTTATGCTTAATGAAATGTCAAGGTCAGAAGTATACATCATTTATGAATGTCTTATAATGCATATGAATAATCATATAAGTCATGGATGAAATGATTCAAGTAATAGAAAATAGATGAAGAAGAAAGGAAAAGGAGAGAAACAAGTTTCAATTAGATGCACAAATTTACATGTTAAAGATGCATGACATATGAAATGAGTATGAATGAATATAGACCAGTAGCATACAATTGATGATATGCAAATGGAATGAATGAAATGGCATACACAATGCAAACACAAATCATATAGAGCACAAGAAGAAATTAGATGTGGAATTAGGTAAAAAATGCAAGTTAAAATGCATAAACACATATCAATGGTAAACCCAAATCAAATTGACCTATAGGTGAACCAAGAAGGACCTATAATTCTCTAGACAAACCATATAATCTCACACAAAAGCAAGCATAATAAGGTGGCACAAGTGCCTCATCAAAATCATGTTAGATGGAAGTAGAATAATATGCACAAATGTTGCTTCAAATGCAAGATATCAAACAATCACCAAATCACATGAGACAAATAATGAACATAGGCCTCAACCAACCTAATTCAGAAGCTAATTACATGTCAAAAACTCATGGCAAAACTCAAGAAGAAACATAACCAAAAGATCTCACAAAGTCTCATTGAAACACATCCAAAGAAAGCTCAAATATGAACATCAAAACCTAAGATAAAATGACTTTAAAAATAAAATAAAAATGTTTTTAGATGCTTTCAGATGTTATTTAACAAGTGCAAAAAGAATGAATGCAAAAGAGTATGTGAGTTAAGAGAAATAAAAATGGGAAAGTTCAAGTACTAATGAAGAAAATCATTTAAAAAGAAATTAAAGAGAAATTCTGAAAATATAAACAAAAATTACTAAAATCAGAATTAAAAATAATAGAAAATTATTTTTATGTATCAAGATGACATATGAATTTATTTATAATTTTTAGAGTTGAATTATTATTTTTAATAAGAGAAAATCAAACAATATAAAAAAAGAAATTAAAAATGTAAAAGAAATGGAGCAGGGGGTGTGAGCAGAGTAAAAGCTACGTTGAAAAAGTGATTGGGCTCAAGATGAGGGTGTTCAGATAGTAATATGATCCAAGTCCAAATAGGGCGCGTGTGTGTGTGATTAAGGTGTACACTCAGTCAAGCATTTGACTCACTCACAACCATTAGATGCAGTCACAAAGATCAATCAACAAAAGTAACTAAATCCAACAGTCCACAAGGCAAACACATGATAATTAAAACGTACGCACACACATGCAAGCATTCAGAGAGAGAAAAGAGGCACGTGATGAAAGCGTGAGTCATTAATGTGCTGGCAAATTATTAAGCGTTGGATTAAAATGATCTAACATACGTGTGTTAAAATTGAGAAACCCTAGCTGCAAACCCTCACCGGCCGGAGAAAGACCTCCGGTCATCTTCTCCGGCCATCTCCGGCCACTGTAAATGATCCAACTCACCCGAAATTCATAAAACGTATACCAAAATGATCATGAAGTCATGTAGGTCATAGATCCATGCTCAAATCTTAGAAACAAAGCACACACAAACAAATTTGAATCCAAGAAGTTTTGTCCTAGGTTTTGAATCTAAGCACCTAAGGTGCCTATCACTAGCCGGGGATGCAGATAGTTCCTAATGAACTTCAGACAAGTAAAAATGAACTCAAAATAGCTTGAATTAGAGAGAAAAAGTTAAGATGATGAAACCTGAACTTGATGAGATGAATGTTGTAAGAATACCAGAGGTGCTTCCTTGATCCTTGAACTTCAAAATGAGCCAAATAAAGGCTTGAGAAAACTTGCAATTGCTTGAGAATTCAGAGAGAAGGTTTAAGCTGATGAAGATTCAATGATGCAGCAACACTCTTCTTCAATGCTCCATTAATGTTTGTTGATGATGTGTGAGGAAAGCGCAGAGAAAAATGGATGTGGAAGCTTCGAGAGAGAGCAAATTTCAGAGAGATTTTGAGAGTTCAAAGTGTGAGATTGAAAAATGAATAATCCTCCTTCTAAAATCTGCTAAAGAAGCTTATATAGTTGTGGTTAAGATGTTAACTATTGTAGTTAATAGTTAGAAATTGAGTTAAATGAGTTGGTTAAATGAGTTTGAGTTAACTAACTGAGTTAAGTTAGTTAATGGCACGAGTTGGGCTTTGGTTCAAGTGTGGAGTGGCTCTTTGGAGTTATGGTGAGGCTGAGAAATGAAAGGTGATGATGATGTGTTGCTGCAGCAAGACTTGTAGAACATGTTTCCACTTTCCTATTTGATGTATGATAGCATGGCATGTCATGTATGTATAAGGATTGTGTTTGTCCAAAAGAAGTAAAAGGTGGCTGGTGGGAAGTGTTTATGCGTGCAAACAAGCTGACCCAACAACAAATAATGTCAAACATCATCTTATTTTTGGCAGCAAAACATCAATGAAATTAGGGATGTTTGAGGGTGGAATTCTTTGTGTTGGATGCATGAAATGAGGAGTTTTTGATGGCTATGGAAAGATGAGACAATGTAGAACAAGATTGATGCTTATCTCCAAGTAAAACAATGCCTCTAAAGTGGTGAAAAGTTGCTTAGAACACAAGGGAACACAAATGGTTTCATGGGCGTGCCAACCTTCATGGGATGCATGACAATAGCCTTGTAAATTTTCAGTGTGAGACCACCAACTTTAGGTAACCATATGACCCTCATAACCTATTCAAATGAAAAAATGGCCAACATAAAAGTTAAAGAGGACATGGAGATGAACAACTTTGATGTTCAACAATTTTTCATTTGAAGCCTTCTTGATGGAGAAAACTAGCTTGACATTTGGGACACCAAGTGTTTGATGAAATTATGGCCTGGAGGCCTGAACTTGCCTTGCCATGACTTGGAATTTGCCTTGATTTTGCTCCACTTTGATTGATCATAACTCTCTCAATTTTGATCCAATGGAAGAGTTCTTCATATGGATTTGAAGCTTGGAATGTGATATTTAATTGGCTCAACTTGGGCCTGAAGTTTGAAGCTTTTATCTTAAAGAAAGAATGCCTTGAAGTGTAGTGCCAAATGGTCCAAAACTTGCCATTTTTGGAAACCCTAAGTTGCTAAAAATGGAAACTTTGTGCAATTCTTGATTTTTGATGATTACTCCATTATTTCTTGATCAAATATTGTCCATTGAACATATGTAACTTGAATTTCATGAATTTGACCCAAAAAAACAGGAGTTAACTTTTTCCTCTGCACAGTTGACTCTTTCCCCAATTTCTTGATTCTCAAGCAACTGATCAATTGAACCTCTTCTGAAATAATACAATGGACAATCTTCCATCCTTAGATACTTAATATCATGTAGAAAACATTGAGATCAAGTTTGAACCAAAATTTCATCAGGAGACTGCTTGAATCCAAAACCCTAATTTGGACTGCTTTTGATAGGAGATGATGCACTGTCCAATCTTCTTGATGAATTCCCATCTTCCAATGACTTGTGGGATCAAAGTGAGATGATATATGATATAAGAGACCTTTAAGGCTTGTTGGGAGACCCTTGACTCTAGCTCTCTTGCCTTGGATGATCAATACTCTGAAAACCACTGATCACATGCCCTATGCTGAATGCAAAGATGAATGCTTTATTTTTCTATGACTTGAATGCAATGTAATGCAATGAAAGCACATGCTAAATGATATGAAAAATGAGAGGGAAAATTTTGGGGTGTTACAGCTGCCCCTATTCAATCACTGTAGACCTGAATGGATGATAGCGGTTGCTTTCAGACTTTCAAGGTATGGAGGGATTGAATACCAAGAATAACCAGAAAATTTGAACTCTGTGGAGCAGAAGAAATGGGATATAAACCCAACCAAATGAATTCTGCTTGGATAAAACTCTGATAAGAAGAATAGCACTGGAGAGATGTCTTTTGAACGACACCAGACGACTACTGGCTTACCATACTGCTGATGGACTTTAAGAACGTATTTTGTACGACGCCAGACGACTACTGGCTTGCCACACTGCGGGTGGACTTTAAGAATGTCTTTTGTATGACGCCAGACGACTATTGGCTTGCCATACTGCAGGTGGACTTTAAGAACGTCTTTTGGAACGACGCCAGACGACTACTGTCTTGCCACACTGCGGGTGGGCTTTAACACTGTCTTTTGGAATGACACCAGATGACTACTGGCTTGCCACACTGCGGGTGGACTTTAACAATGTATTTTGTACGACGCCAGACGACTACTGGCTTGCCACACTGTGGGTGGACTTCAACAATGTCTTTTGTATGACGCCAGATGACTACTGGCTTGCCACACTGCGGGTGGACTTTCGCCAATCTGCGGTTGGTCTTGAAACTGTCTTTTGAAATGGATTCAGACGACTACTGACTTGCCACACTACGGGTGGACTTTGATGCTTTGCCACCCTATGATGGACTTTTGCCAATCTGCGGTTGGGTTTGAAACTGTCTTTTGGAATGGAGTCAGACGACTACTGACTTGCCACACTGCGGGTGGACTTTGATGCTTTGCCACCCTAAGATGGACTTTTGCCAATCTGCGGTTGGACTTTGCTGATTCGCCACCCTAAGATGGACTTTTGCCAATCTGCGGTTGGACTTTGCTGATTTGCCACCCTAAGACGGACTTTTGCCAATCTGCGGTTGGACTTTGCTTTGTCTTTCGAATAAACCGGACAAATGCCGACGGGCCACGCTGCGGGTGGGCTTTTGAAAGATGCCTTTTGGATGAAGCCAGTTGACTTACTAATTGGCCACACTGCGAGTGGACTTTTGCAAAAATTCAACACTGGATTACCCTCTGCATACATATCCGACATCCCTGTTGACTCTATTGAGGAACAATGATCACTGATTTGACCTCAGAAGCTCCTGAAAGGATAGTATCTCTGTTGGAGAATGAGTGAACAATCCGCCTACTCCAAATTGACACGCTTGCCAAAAATAAATTAGACTTTGAGATATATGGAAGTGATGACTCTGCCAAGAATCATTTCATCTGCTTGGGGATGAATTCTAATCATAGCAACTCCGCTGGAAGAATGACAACTTTACGACTCGGTTGGGGAGAGAATGTACTAACACTCTGCTGAGGAAGAGATTCTGTTGATCTGATAAACCTCTGCGGGGAGAAAAAACAACTCAGCTGGGGAGCCTTGCTGACAAGATTTAATGCTGAACTCTGTGGGGATACAACTGTCGGAAATACGATCTTGCTGAGGACCGGAACTACTCCGTCGGGGGTACGCAAATTCTGGTTGGAAAACATTCCGTTGCAACATGCTGGGAAAGAGTCCCTAGAGATCTGCTGGGAAAACACGAAGCAAAACCATGGTAATCTGTTAAGGAACAAAACTGTCGAGATTAGGATAAGTGCCACAATGCCCCATGTTAGGCGAACTTTCTGTTTGACGACTCCACAGGGGGATAATGAGTTTACAACAAACTCTGCTGGGGAAAACCGCTTCAAAGCGTCTCGTGCTGAGGAATGTCTCTTAAGAGGATTTTATAGAAGACCGAGCGTCTTCAAACTCTTAAGCAAATGACGAGACTTGAGCTAAGAATACAATAATTGAGAGGTCACTCTACTGGAGATAATAGATCTAGAACACATCCTGCCGGAGGGATTTCACGATGCCCCATGCTTGGGAGGGTCACAAACTCACTTTTTCCCCAGATTACGCGGCTGATCTGAAGAAATCGTCCCAAGAGAATTTTACAGAAGATTTGGCATCTTCAAACTCCTAGGCACTCACTGAGTCTTGAACATTAACTGCGAGGTCTGCGAAGTAACTCTATTGGTGAATTTGCAACCGTTATCGACACAGAAAAGCTTGTAGCTGTTGGAAGCATTGAATGGGAGAATCGACTTAATAAGATACCACGATACCCAGTGGCCATTAACTTGTCGATATCGAATCATCGTGAGCGACCGTCAGCCGAATAATGGACTCAATCAATAAACGTTGTGACAAAAGGGTGACATGCGAACCCTTTCCTGAACATAATTGCCCCTGTGTTCTGCAAGCAAAAGGATATGCTCATATGCCCTGTGCTGAGAAAAATCCGACTCTAAACCATCACTTGTTGGGGGGAGCACCCAACAATGCTTGGCGCTAAAAATGACTCCATGTTAGGCTTCTGAATGTAAACCTGCAACAAGAGAAATGCACACATATGTCCCGGAGACTAGATGGTTTGAATCCACCGTCCGGGGTTAATCAATATTCAAAGCAATTTTAAATGTTTTCCCTACGCATGTTATTATAAAGCCTCAATGTTTTCAACGATGCAATGCTTTTTATCAAAAATTCGGACGTTTTTGCAAACAAAACAGTAAAATGAAAATAAATAGGAAGCTTTTTGACTGAATAATCAACTTTATTGATTGAAATGCCCAGAATAGGCAAGTACATCAGGAAGCAATCCCTGGAAAGAGGTGATTGCTGAAAATTGAGAAAAGAAACTATCCTAATGGCAACGCGAAAACGATATTTCACTGAGTTTCAATTCTGCTATGACCAGTATGTCTTCAAGACTTTCCGATTATCTTCACTTTCTGAGGAGAATGATTGGACTGATTCCTACCCTTTGTAGATTACCAGTTTGAGTGAAACGATGAGGCAGTACAAATGACTCAGTTCGCAGTCTTCGCTTAATCCCTCTTTTGCGTGGACCTCCCTTTTCGGGTTTTCAATCCACCGGGATACCCTTTCTTGCCTGAGTTGTCCTTGCGGATTTTCAACTCACCGGGTGTACAATTTTTTATTTTATATCCCTAATTTTTGCCCGAATCTTTTTATTATGTTTTTATGGCTCGCCGGGATGCCCTTTTTTTATTGGACTTTTCTCTTTTTTTTTTGTCCAGCGGGTCTATTTATGCGAAGTATTTTTTGACTGCGTCTGAGTTGACAGGGGATGGAAAATCTTCACCATCCATGGTTGCAAGCATTAAGGCTCCACCAGAGAAAACCTTTTTAACCATATATGGACCTTCATAGTTCGGTGTCCATTTTCCCTTGTGATCTGTGTTTGGAGGATGAATCTTTCTAAGTACCAATTCACCAACTTGATACTCCCGAGGTCGCACTTTCTGATCAAATGCTCGCTTCATTCTCCTCTGATATAATTGACCATGGCAAATAGCTTCTAGTCTCTTTTCCTCAACTAGGCTCAGCTCATTGAATCGGGTGCGAACCCATTCTGCCTCATCCAATTTGACATCCATCATAACTCTCAGTGAGGGAATCTCAACTTCAACTGGTAGGACTGCCTCCATACTATACACAAGCGAGAACGGTGTTGCCCCAGTAGATGTCCTTACTGATGTTCGGTACCCATGCAAGGCAAACGGTAACATCTCATGCTAATCTTTGTAGGTCACCACCATCTTTTGCACAATCTTCTTGATATTCTTGTTGGCCGCTTCAACAGCGCCGTTCATTTTTGGACGGTACGGCGAAGAATTGTGATGCTCAATTTTGAAGTCCCGACATAATTCTGCCATCATTTTGTTGTTGAGATTAGAACCATTATCAGTAATGATTCTTTCGGGCACTCCATAGCGACAAATGATATCTCTTTTCAGAAATCTGGCTACCCCCAGCTTAGTGACATTAGCATAAGACGCTGCTTCCACCCACTTGGTAAAGTAATCAATAGCGACCAAGATGAAGCGATGGTCGTTGGAAGCAGTTGGCTCAATCTTTCTAATCATTTCAATGCCCCACATTGCAAAGGGCCAAGGAGAAGACACGACATTCAACGGATTCGGAGGTACATGCACTTTATCTGCATAAATCTGACATTTGTGGCATTTGCTGACGTATGAACAACAATCTGCATCCATAGTCAACCAATAATACCCCGACCTCAATAGTTTCTTTGCCATTGCATGTCCTCCGACATGGGTACCGAAAGAGCCTTCATGCACTTCTTGCATCAACATGTTTGCCTCGTGTCTATCCACGCATCTAAGCAGAACCATGTCAAAGTTTCGCTTGTACAACACATCCTCATTCAAGAAGAAACTACCAGCCAATCTCCTCAAAGTCTTCTTATCTTTGGTAAATTCCCCAGGCGGGTACTCTTGACTATTCAAGAAGCATTTGATATCATGAAACCACGGCTTGTCATCAGACGTTGCATCAACAACAAACACAAATGCAGATCTGACAAGACGAGACACATTAATCTTGGGTACATGGTTCCACCTTTGCACTTTGATCATAGAAGACAATTTGGCCAAGCCATCAGCAAACTTATTCTCATCTCAAGGAATATGGTACAGCTTTACCGTTGTGAAAAACGTCAGCAGTCTTCTCGTATAATCTCTAAACGGAATCAGATGTGTCTGGTGCGTGTACCAGTTCCCATTCACTTGATTGATTACCAAAGTTGAATCATCGAAGATATCGAGAGTCTTAATTCGCAAATTAATCGCCTCCTCAATCCCCATTATACAAGCTTCATATTCTGCTTCATTGTTGGTGCATCCGAAAGTTATTCGGGTAGTGAAGGGCATATGAACACCTTCTGGCGTGATAAGAACTGCTCCAACTCCACATCCATTCATGTTGATGGCCCCATCAAGCATCAAACTCCATTTGGATTCAGGGTCTGGCCCCTCCTCCGGGAGTGGTTCCTCGCAGTCTTTAACTTTGAGAAACATGATGTCCTCATCAGGGAAATCAAATTTCATGGGTTGGTAATCATTAATAGGCTGCTGCGCAAGATAGTCTGACAGGATACTTCCTTTGATGGCTTTCTGAGAAGTATACTGGATATTATATTTAGTCAACACCATCTGCCAACATGCAACCCGTCCGGTCAATGCTGGTTTCTCAAATATGTACTTGACAGGATCCATCTTTGAAATTAACGAGGTTGTATGAGTGAGCATATATTGCCTCAATCACTTAGCAGCCCATGCAAGTGCACAACATGTCCTCTCAAGCATTGAGTATCGGGATTCGCAATCATTGAATTTTTTTCTTAAGTAGTAAATGGCATGCTCCTTCTTACCCGTCTCGTCATGTTGACCGAGAACACAACCCATGGATCCTTCAAGCATAGTCAAATACATGATCAATGGTCTCCCTGGAACTGGAGGCATGAGAATTGGAGGTTCCTGCAAATATTCTTTTATTTTCTCGAAAGCCCTTTGGCAATCGTCATTCCACCTAACCGCTTGTTCTTTTCTTAACAGCTTAAATATTGGTTCACAAGTGGCTGTGAGGTGAGATATGAACCGTGCAATATAGTTCAATCTACCCAGGAAACCATGTACTTCTTTTTCTGTTCTTAGTACAGGCATTTCTTGTATCGCTTTTATTTTGGCGGGATCAACCTCAATTCCTTTTTCGCTTACGATGAAACCCAGCAATTTACCGGACCGCACTCCGAAAGTGCACTTATTCAGATTCAGCCTTAGACGAAACTTCCTCAATCTTTCAAACAGCTTCTGCAAATTGATCAGTTGCTCTTCTTCTATTCGGGACTTAGCAATCATATCATCCACATAACACTCAATCTCCTTATGAATCAAGTCATGGAAGAGTGTTACCATAGCTCGTTGATACGTTGCCCCGGTGTTCTTCAACCCAAAAGGCATCACCTTGTAACAGAAGGTACCCCACAGGGTAATGAACGTTGTCTTCTCCATGTCCTCCGGTGCCATCTTGATTTGGTTGTACCCGGAGAAGCCATCCATGAAGGAGAATACCGAGAACTGAGCGGTGTTGTCAACCAGTACAACAATATAAGGTAAAGGAAAGTCATCTTTCGGACTTGCTCTGTTTAGATCCCGGTAATCAACGCACATTCTGACCTTACCATCTTTCTTTGGCACATGAACAATATTTGCAACCCATGGTGGGTAATTGGTGACGGCCAGAAATCCCGCATCTAACTGTTTTTGTACCTCCTCCTTGATTTTGAGAGCCATTTCTGGTTTAGTTCTCCGGAGTTTTTGTTTGACAGGAGGACAACCCTCTTTCAACGGCAACCTGTGCACAACAATGTCTGTATCTAACCCCGACATATCTTGATACGACCAGGCAAAGATGTCAACATATTCCCGCAGCATACTGATCAGCTCTTTCTTCACCCCGGCCTGCAGACCGGCTCCAATCTTAATCTCTTTCTTGGCGTCCTCAGAACCAATGTTGATAACCTCAATTGTCTCTTGGTGAGGTTGAATGACCTTCTCCTCCTGCTTCACCAATCTGGCCAATTCCTCGGGAACTTTACAGTCTTCTTCATCCCCCTCTTCGGCTTGATAGATTGGATTATCAAAGTCATACTTGGCCATAACAGAATCATTATCAATGAAATCCGGGTGATTAAGTCTGCATGATCGAGGGTCATGCTTTATTTTAGAATGAGACTTTTTGAAAAAAGAAACAACAAAAATAAAACATTGCCATTTTATTGTTTTTTCTGCAAAAATAAAAATGAAAGACAAGGAACACAAAATTTGAATGCAAAACATCCTTTATTAATGATAAAAAAACCTTGCAAATGCAATTATGAGGCCCTACAAATGGATCTACACGCCTTGGGCAGAGCGCGAGATTTTAACATGCAACAAAGAAGAACAAAGAAAATTACTCTGTTTGAAGAGTAACTTGAACAATTTCTTCAACAGACCAATTGCAAAGCTCTTGACCCGGTATACACGGGCGCACCCACTTGTCGAGGTCACAATCACTGTCGATGCCATCTTCACTTGCAGCGCACATCTGATTTGGATTAATGATTCCCCCGCTGTAGAAAGCAATCGTCCCCTTGCGGTCTATTGCAGCAGCTTGATACGGATTATAGCCTTTACCGAACTTATCTTCCTTTGTAGAGACTTCAATCAATTTGCCCCAGCCTTGGGCATTGCCTGCTTTGACTACTTCCACTGCCCGTCTGTAAGAAGAAATAGAAGTACCCACCTATTCTTCGCCATGAGAAGATACTGCCTGTGAAGACGAATCACCAATATTGACTGCCTCAAATACTTGACTCAGCATCTCATGGATCTCTCAATCCATTTCCACATACTTAAAGGTAGACAACTGACTTACGAAGATATCTTCCTCTCCACATACAGTCACCACTTGACCATCAACCACATATTTCAACTTTTGATGCAACGTAGATGTCACTGCCCCAGCGGCATGAATTCACGCTCTGCCTAACAAGCAGCTATATGCGGGTTGAATGTCCATCACGTAGAACACACACTTAAACACCTGAGGACCAATTTTTACTGGGAGCTCTACCTCTTCGAATACAGAACGTTTCGAACCATCGAAATCCCTCACTACCAACTCACTTGGTCTTAGAATAATTCCGTCAGCGTCTAACTTCATTAAGGCCTTCTTTGGTAGCACGTTCAGGGAAGACCTCGTGTCCACCAATACCTGAGATAATACTGCCCCTTACACTCCAGGGTGATGTGTAATGCCTTGTTGTGATTGCGACCCTCCGTTGTCAAATCAAAATCTGTAAAACCTAACCCATGGTTAGCATTGACATTAGAAACAACTGACTCCAATTGATTCACAGTAATCTCTTGAGGTACATAGGACATATTCAAGACCTTCAAAAGTGCCTCTCGATGAGCTGTAGAACACATAAGCAACGACAAGATAGAAATTTTTGATGGTGTTTGGTTCAACTGATCGACCACTTTATAATCACTCTTTTTGATAAGTCTCATGAACTCCTCGACTTCTTTCTCAAAAGTACCTTTCTGCACAGATTCAGGAATAACAACCTCCTCTGTAGCCACCTGTTTGCCCTTGGCTTTGGCTACTTCCTCAGTTTCAGTATTGGTTCTCAAAGTCTATGGAGCAAACAAGTGTCCACTTTTGGTGAAGCCACCAAGGCCTCCAACATTATCAATACTGGAACTACCCCTAATTGGAGTTTCCACCTCTTGCTTTTCTCCTTGGTAGTAAACATCTGCACCGTAGTGCCATGGAATAGCCCGCTCACTAGTATAAGGAACTGGTCCTGGTACCATAATAGTAACAGGACTCACTACATCAGGCACAATGATGGCAGCAGGCACTTGAATTTCAGCTGGCGTAAAATAAATGGTAACAATTGACACATCATCGTCCTTTTTGTCCCCCTGATCGAACTGCAGACAACCCTCATCGATCAAATTTTGAATACCAGCCTTCAGTTTATCACTACCATTACTCTGATTCTTACAATCAACACAACCTTCTTCACAGCCAGGGAACACTTGCCCTTTCAACAATCGAGCCTTCACAAAACTCAAAGGAGTCTTCACCCTGTTCACATCAGTTACCAAATTCAAAACTTTCCCATCTTCAATAGCGTTGACCTTTGGCACATTATGATCTGGCATAGGATTCTGAAGCACATTCGGTGGAGTTGAGAAATTAATTGCCTTGGCATCAATCAGATCCTGCACCTTATTTTGAAATTCCCAGCATTTTTCAGTAGTGTGCCCCGGAGCACCTGAATGGAAATCGCAGCAGGCATTAGCATCATAATTGGGTGGCAAGTTACCAGTACCAAGAGGTCTCATGGTACGAAGTTCGACCAACTTCAGTTGAAGTAACTGGGGTAACAAAGCTGAGTAAGTCATAGGAAGAGGGTTAATTTTACGGTCCCTCTGCCTAGACCTTTGTGGGAACTGTGGTCGCTGTTGTTGGACCTGCTGTTGTGGCTGTTGTTGCTGAACAGGTAGTGTTGGAATTGCCACTGCATCCACTTGGTGATAAGCCTGAGAACGTCCTTTTCCCTATCCTCTGTACACAACACTTGTCTCGCCTTCTCTCTTTCTGGTAGTTCCAGCAAATGGCTTCCTTACTCCTGAAGAACTAGCACCACTGACATCTTGTATTTTTCTGAGCTTCAGCAAACTCTCAATCCTTTCCCCAGCGATTACAATGTCTGCAAACCCAGTTGAAGGACAGGTGGCCAACCTATCAAGATAAGTTCCCTGAAGAGTACCCATAAACATGTCGACCATCTCTCGGTCCTGCAGTGGAGGTTGAACCATGGCAGCCAACTGGCGCCATCTTTGAGCATATTCCTTAAAACTCTCCTTCGCACTCTGAGCCATACTCTGCAGCTGAGTACGGTTTGGAGCCATATCCATGTTGTATTGATACTGCTTGACGAAAGCATGAGCTAACTCCTTCCAGTTCCTTACAGAAGTCCTGCTCAACTTCATATACCATTCTTGAGATGCCCCAGTAAGGCTGTCTTGGAAATAATACATCCACAATTTCTCATCATCAGTATGAGCGGGTATTCTCCCCACATAAGATTGGAGATGAGTTTTAGGACGAGTAGTGCCATTGTACTTGTCAAATGTTGGTGGCTTGAACTTATGGGGAATTCTTACTCCAGGTACCAATCCCAAGTTAGAAACATCAAAACTAAGAGTGTTTTGGGATTCCATAGACCTGATTTTTTCAGCGAGCTCGTCTAATCTGCGAGTGTTCTCATCTTTAGCATCTAACAGAGTGAACTGATCATCTTGGTTATCTTCTACAACCTGACGAACCCCATTATTTCTAGGAGGGTCCCCGCCTGCATTAACGCCAGCCTGATTACCTGTCTCATCACCAATTCTGTGACCTCTATTATTACCGTTACCATTCTGCACCTCTACTTGTGGCTGCTCGACAATTGCCCTGAGTCTTTCCTGGTTTTGGGCCATACCAGTCATTAGTGTCATGAACTGGTCCATCCTGTTCCTCAGCTCAGCCAATTTAGTTTGCATCTGATCCATGATCTTAGCTTGGTTTCTGCGAGTTGCGTACCGTTGGACGTGGTTATCAGCTATAGTGCCTGAAACCAAATAAAGGATAGAGGACCTGCAACGAGTACTTGTCATGCAAAAAATGATATGAGAAATGATATGCAATGCAATGCAAATGCCATGTTTATCATTTCCGTGGTGCCTTATACCCTGATTCCAATCTTAACCACAGAAAGCTGAAGATCGCGATATGAAGATACGTGTCGTGATTATGTGCTTGTGTACAGATAATTGCCAACGGAATATTTATGAATAAACTGCTCGTTTTAATTACAAAAGAAACCAAACATACGCACAGCGTTCAACAATAGGTTCCAACATCATACATCAAAATAGTGGATTCATCAACAAGCCTAATGATATCCATCAACAAAACTACATTAAGAGAATGAGAGAAAAACTGTCAATCTGACAACTCCAAGTCCTTCAACTTTTCGCTTGAATACTTGACTTCCTCGAAGAGTATGCGAGTGCACTGGTGATTTGGTCTTTCGATTAACTCCTTAATTAGAACCTTTCTTTTCGCCAGGGCTTCAGTCAGCGAATCCATATGCATCAGGAGAGCTTCATCATCACATACTCCTTTATGCCTTTTCGCGCCGGCTTGCATTTTGAGTTTCCCCATATCTGCCATAGCCTCTTCAAGCTCCTTCTTGGAAATCTTTAGCTCCTCTCTGGCGCTTTCCAATTGCTCTTGACTTTTGCCAAGGTTCTCCTGATACTTCCTCCGATGTTCGTGTGCCTTTTTGAGCTCGTCATCCTTGATCTTCAGCTGTTCCTGCAACTCTGAGTTTTCCATTCTAACCTCATCCCAAGCTTGCTGAAACTTGGCTAACGTGTCTTTAGTCTGGGCTAAGGTCTGTTTAGTCTTCTTATGAGCTTGAGTGGCAGCATCGGCACCCTTACTAATTTTCTGGAAATGTTGGGCTTTTTCGGCAAAATCCCTTTCTCTTGCTGCTAAGATTTGTTCGGCGTCTTGGGCTTTCTGTTCCAATCTTTTGTTGGTATGTAGAGCTTCTTGAAGACGGCTGCTCACCTTAGAATTCTCTCCTTGAAGCTTTTTCACCGAGGCTTGCAATTTGTCGATGTCTTCCATAGTGGCAGTATTTTTTTCTTTCTCATCCTCAGGATACAGCAGGGGTGCCCTATCAAAAGGCAAGTGAAAATCTTCAACTCTTTTCTTCACCCACTCTTCATATGCTGGATAAGCCCGATTGTTGGGTTTGCTTAGAGCAACTCTCCCTTTCTTTAGCACACTGGTCCAGCTTTCAGAGGCTTTTTGTGCTGTTTCCAAACTGTCTGATGTGTGGAAATACAGGGACTCTTCTACATCCCTCTTAATTGGTGGACCCGTCAGAGTGTACCCAAATTGCCGGATAGCCAAAGAAGAATTGTAGTTGATTCCCCCCTTTCTTCCTTTTAGTGAAACATTAGGGAACTCCCCACAACTATGGATAATATTCTTGCCGATTAGCCCATGATCTATCCATATGATGTCTTTGGCAACTAGCCCCATTAAACCCTGACTCCATTCTAGAGAACCTTTAGAATCCACAAAAGCCCTTGATTGCGGTAAGCGACTTGCAAACCACTTATAGAACAAAGGTGCACAGCAACGAACTACCCCTCCTCTTTTCTTTTCGTTTCTATTATATAAGGCGTAGTGAAGATCTCCCAACAGTGTTGGTACCGGATTTTTCATCATGAATATCCTAATGGCGTCCGTATCAACAAAGTCAGGCTCGTTGGGGAACAACACAATACCATAGACACAAAGGGCTAGCAATGCATTAAAAGTAACCCATTTCTCACCTTTAGCTGCCTCCTGATCCTTCTTTATCAGATATCCCAGCTTGTAACCATGGAGCTTTCCTTTGTTAGAGATATTGGCTTCTAACTCTGACTTACTCAAATAAAGAGCACTAGCCACCTTTCCACAATCCAAATCACCTGTAGACCCAAAGAAATGAGGCTCCTCCTTGATAGCAATCCCTAGCATGTTGGAATACTCCTCTAAAGTAGGTACCAACAAATAATCTGGAAATACAAAACACCTCAGAGGAGGATCGTAGAACTGTATCAAAGTATGGAGACCCCTGTATTCGTAATCACTAACATTGCAAACAAAAGATAAAATCCACCCATATTTTTCTTTGAAAGCTTCCAGCACTTCAGGGCTCGCCATTCCTTTCAGGACAATAATAGAGCCTAGAGTAGGCGTGAGGAACTTGTAACTGATGATGTTCTTCTTCTCTTTAGTATTCATCCTGGTGAAAACCTGATGACTGGAATCGAGGGTAAAATATGCACCTGGAAATGAGTAAACATGTATGTTAGGATATGTAAATGCAATGCAAAGGGCATGGTATCAAGGTGCCAAGTGTCTGTGCTGGACCGTGAACGGTGGCACTGTAGCTTTGAGAACAATATAGAACCATAGATAGAAACCATCTGAATACAATAGGATGAATTCTCCTTTTGTGTAACGTCGACAGAAAACCGGGTATGTAGGAGGTCATGGTTACCTGCAAACCTGTAAACAACCCGCCCTTCTCACGTGTGGGTACTAAGATCCTTAGTATCCCGGGCTCTTAGGTCGAGGAATGGTGATACGTTCACCATTTCTGGTTTTACATCATCATCAATCGAGGAGGACTCAACTGATTCACCAAAACGAAAGGTCCTCAGCTTCAGGCACTGAGGTCGAGAAGCAATAGTACATTCATCCCTCGGGGTACTGTACTATCGCCAATCGAGGAGTGCCTCCACTGATTATCTTTCAAAAAGGATATCCTATAGTAAGTTCCCAACATTGGGTCCTAGGATCAAGAATATGTAATGGGTTTGCCATTTCTGGTCTGCCATTATCACATCTCGGGAGGAGTGCCGCAACTGAGTCCTCGGGAATGGTCACCAGAGTCGACAGTTCCTCAAGAGAATAACTACTGGCCTGTATAAACATACAGTAGCAGATAGCTCCTGATAGAACCTCGTCTGGTTGTGGGTCTCATGAACAACAATATGTGGTCACCACCACGCAAGCGTCATGACTATCCACTCTAATACCTATGTGTATGCTCAAGCCTGGGTAGTGGGCTTATCTCTCAGAACACTCTGCCCACCAAACAGAAAAACAGCAGCACAACACAGTATAATAATGATATGTAATGCAGTAAATGCGATAAATACAATAAAGTATAGTAAAGCGGTAATACGATAAACAACAATACAGTAATACAGTAAATATAGCAAAATAAAGTACCACAGTAAACACCCAATGAAAGAAAAAAAAACAGACAAGCGCTAGGATTGACTCGCTTAGGGAACCAGAGATTCTGGGTTTGATCCCCAGCAGAGTCGCCAGCTGTCGCTCCCGGGATTTTCATCCAAGTACAAACGCGAAAGTGGCACGGAAACAGAGCCGCCAGCAATGTGTATTTATCCCAAGAGAGGGAAAGGAAACACTGCATAAACCTGAGGGAAGGAAAGAGCACGGTCTTGCGACCAAGAGAACTGGGTTCGGGAGTCTGTTACGCAAGGGGAAGGTATTAGCACCCCCACACGTCCATCATACCCGATGGGATCCACGCTTGCTGTTCGATCAAAGGGTGTCGTCGTCTAGAGCTCCACTGCTCCTGGAAAGGAAAAGAAACAGGAACGGAAAAGAACGAGGAAACAGGGAAGAAAAGAAGAAAGAAGTGACTCGATAGGACGTTATCGTTGCCCTAGGCCTACGTATTCCCTCAGTGCAATGGGAAAGTTAGAGTCAACGTAGTTCGACGGACTACGGGGAAAGGTTTCTCGTCGAGATATCGCATCTCGTGCCTACGTATCTTCAATTAGACGAGGAAGAAGAATCAGAGCAAACGTAGTTCGGCTCAACAAGGGTTGCTTGGTTTATATTTTTAATGGAAACGTCAGAATGCACGTCCCAGCAGTTAGGTGTTGCAGCTCGCTGTATGGAGACTTAGGCATTACCTGTCTACAGTAGAACGGACGTGACGAGTCCTTAAGAAAGGAGTGAATGAGATGAGAAGAGAATTTGTTTATTTGTTTTTGTCTTTTAGAAAGAAGCGTTTTGATTATCTTTGTGTTAGTAACACATATTGCATTCAAGTCTATGATATAGGATCGAATGCGTCGCATGGTCGTCCTAACAGGACGGATGCTAAACACTCTAGAAAGGCGGAGGGAAACCCTCCTTCTTCCATTTCCCACATGTAAGGCTCGCATGTAATATGCGTTAATCCCTTATTAAATGTCTTTGCTTTTGTTTTGAGATGAGAAGAAGAGAGACTCAAAGGTTAAGAAAGGTAAAATCTAATGAGGGAGACTAAGACTCAAACCTTAAAGTTATCATACATGGATGTTCCTAATGGTTAAGTGTGGTTTAGAAACCTAAGTCTAAAAGAAAAGATAAGAAAAGTTAGTTCTAACTTACTTCAAAGATGGAAGCTAAGTTAAGAACTCAAAGGGGATGAAAGAGATTGAACAAAGAAAACATTGAAATGCTTTGCACAAACACAAAAGAGAAAACATTAAAAAGATGAGGGAAGAAAGTTGTATGTGGGAGCACACCCACACACATGACTTAACATTAGCCCCTACAAGCAAAGGTTAGTTCAATAATGCCATAAGAAAGCATAAGTAAAAGAAAGAAAATAATTAAGCATCAAACTACTTATGAAATGAAATTAAGCATCACACAAAGCTCAAACCTAAAAGGAAAGAATTCTAAGTACTAAATGACTTCTAAAGTCAGTAGCTATGTCTAAAGGTGTTCAATTAGGGTTATGGTACCTAATGGGATCAAACTATGCACAAACAATGTCTTAAACATCAAAGAAAAGCACTATGAAAGTAGTGGATGAATGATGAACAAGGATGCAAAGTGAACATGCATTTATGCTTAATGAAATGTCAAGGTCAGAAGTATACATCATTTATGAATGTCTTATAATGCATATGAACAATCATACAAGTCATGGATGAAATGATTCAAGTAATAGAAAATAGATGAAGAAGAAAGGAAAAGGAGAGAAACAAGTTTCAATTAGATGCACAAATTTACATGTTAAAGATGCATGACATATGAAATGAGTATGAATGCATATAGACCAGTAGCATACAATTGATGATATGAAAATGGCATGAATTAAATGGCATACACAATGCAAACACAAATCATATAGAGCACAAGAAGAAATTCGATGTGGAATTAGGTCAAAATGCAAGTTAAAATGCATAAACACACATCAAAGGTAAACCCAAATCAAAATGACCTATAAGTGAACCAAGAAGGACCTATAATTCTCTAGACAAACCATATAATCTCACACAAAAGCAAGCATAATAAGGTGGCACAAGTGCCTCATCAAAATCATGTTAGATGGAAGTAGAATAATATGCACAAATGTTGCTTTAAATGCAAGGTATCAAACAATCACCAAATCACATGAGAAAAATAATGAACATAGGCCTCAACCAACCTAATTTAGAAGCTAATGACATGTCAAAAACTCATGGTAAAACTCAAGAAGAAACATAACCAAAAGATCTCACAAAGTCTCATTGAAACACATCCAAAGGAAGCTCAAATATGAACATCAAAACCTAAGATAAAATGACTTTAAAAATCAAATGAAAATGTTTTTAGATGGTTTCAGATGTTATTTAACAATTACAAAAATAATGAATGCAAAAGAGTATGTGAGTTAAGAGAAATAAAAATTGGAAAGTTCAAGTACCAATGAAGAAAATCATTTAAAAAGAAATCAAAGAGAAATTCTGAAAATATAAAAAAAAATTACTAAAATCAGAATTAAAAATAATAGAAAATTATTTTTATGTATCAAGATGACATATGAATTTATTTAGAATTTTTAGAGTTGAATTATTATTTTTAATAAGAGAAAATCAAACAATATAAAAAAAGAAATTAAAAATGTAAAAGAAATGGAGCAGGGGGTGTGAGCAGAGTAAAAGCTACGATGAAAAAGTGATTGGGCTCAAGATGAGGGGGTTCAAATAGTAATATGATCCAAGTCCAAATAGGGTGCGTGTGTCTGTGATTAAGGTGTACACTCAGTCAAGCATTTGACTCACTCACAACCATTAGATGCAGTCACAAAGATCAATCAACAAAAGTAACTAAATCCAACAGTCCACAAGGCAAGCATATGATAATTAAAACGTACGCACACACATGCAAGCATTCAGAGAGAGAAAAGAGGCACGTGATGAAAACGTGAGTCATTAATATGCTGGAAAATTATTAAGCGTTGGATTAAAATGATCTAACGGACGCGTTTTAAAATTGAGAAACCCTAGCTGCAAACCCTCACCGGCCGGAGAAGGACCTCCGGTCATCTTCTCCGGCCATCTCCGGCCACTGTAAATAATCCAACTCACCAGAAATTCACAAAACGTATACCAAAATGATCATGAAGTCATGTAGGTCATAGATCCATGCTCAAAACTTACAAACAAAGCACACACAAACAGATTCGAATCCAAGAAGTTTTGCCCTAGGTTTTGAATCTAAGCACCTAAGGTGCCTATCATTAGCCGGGGATGCAGATAGTTCCTAATGAACTTCAGATAAGTAAAAATGAACTCAAAATAGCTTGAATTAGAGAGAAAAAGTTAAGATGATGAAACCTGAACTTGATGAGATGAATGTTGTAAGAATACCAGAGGTGCTTCCTTGATCCTTGAACTTCAAAAGGAGCCAAATAAAGGCTTGAGAAAACTTCCAATTGCTTAAGAATTTAGAGAGAAGGTTGAAGCTGATGAAGATTCAATGATGCAGCAACACTCTTCTTCAATGCTCCATTAATGTTTGTTGATGATGTGTGAGAAAAGCGCAGAGAAAAATGGATGTGGAAGCTTCGAGAGAAAGCAAATTTCATAGAGAGATTTTGAGAGTTCAAAGTGTGAGATTGAAAAATGAATAATCCTCCTTCTAAAATCTACTAAAAAAGCTTATATAGGTGTGGTTAAGATGTTAACTATTGTAGTTAACAGTTGGAAATTGAGTTAAATGAGTTGGTTAAATGAGTTTGAGTTAACTAACTGAGTTAAGTTAGTTAATGGCACGAGTTGGGCTTTGGTTCAAGTGTGGAGTGGCTCTTTGGAGTTATGGTGAGGCTGAGAAATGAAAGGTGATGATGATGTGTTGCTGCAGCAAGACTTGTAGAACAAGTTTCCACTTTCCTCTTTGATTTATGATAGCATGGCATGTCATGTATGTATAAGGATTGTGTTTGTCCAAAAGAAGTAAAAGGTGGCTGGTGGGAAGTGTTTATGCGTGCAAACAAGCTGACCCAACAGCAAACAATGTCAAACATCATCTTATTTTTGACAGCCAAACATCAATGAAATTAGGGATGTTTGAGGGTGGAATTATTTGTGTTGGATGCATGAAATGAGGAGTTTTTGATGGCTATGGAAAGATGAGACAATGTAGAACAAGATTGATGCTTGGATCCAAGTAAAACAATGCCTCTAAAGTGGTGAAAAGTTGCTTAGAACACAAGGAGACACAACTGGTTTCATGGGCGTGCCAACCTGCATGAGATGCATGACAATGGCTTTGTAAATTTTCAGTGTGAGACCACCAACTTTAGGCAACCATATGACCCTCATAACCTATTCAAATGAAAAAATACCCAACATCAAAGTTAAAGAGGACATGGAGATGAACAACTTTGATGTTCAATAATTTTTCATTTGAAGCCTTCTTGATGGAGAAAACTAGCTTGAATTTTGGCACACCAAGTGTTTGATGAAATTACGGCCTGGAGGCCTGAACTTGCCTTGCCATGACTTGGAATTTGCCTTGATTTTGCTCCACTTTGATTGATCATAACTCTCTCAATTTTGATCCAATGGAAGAGTTCTTCATATGGATTTGAAGCTTGGAATGTGATCTTTAATTAGCTCAACTTGGACCTGAAGTTTGAAGCTTTTATCTTGAAGAAAGAATGCCTTGAAGTGTAGTGCCAAATGGTCCAAAACTTGCCATTTTTGGAAACCCTAAGTTGCTAAAAATGGAAACTTTGTGCAATTCTTGATTTTTGATGATTACTCCATCATTTCTTGATCAAATATTGTCCATTGAACATATGTAACTTGAATTTCATGAATTTGACCCAAAAAAATAGGAGTTGACTTTTTCCTCTGCACAGTTGATTCTTTCCCCAATTTCTTGATTCTCAAGCAACTGATCAATTGAACCTCTTCTGAAATAATCCAATGGACAATCTTCCATCCTTAGATACTTAATATCATGTAGAAAACATTGAGATCAAGTTTGAACCAAAATTTCATCAGGAGACTGCTTGAATCGAAAACCCTAATTTGGACTACTTTTGATAGGAGATGATGCACTGTCCAATCTTCTTGATGAATTCCCATCTTCCAATTACTTGTGGGATCAAAGTGAGATGATATATGATATAAGAGACCTTTGAGGCTTGTTGGGAGACCCTTGACTCTAGCTTTCTTACCTTGGATGATCAATACTCTGAAAACCACTGATCACATGCCCTATGCTGAATGCAAAGATGAATGCTTTATTTTTCTATGACTTGAATGCAATGTAATGCAATGAAAGCACATGCTAAATGATATGAAAAATAAGAGGGCAAATTTTAGGGTGTTACAGTTACCTCTTCACGAAGTTCACAGTTTTCTTATTTCAACGGATCCATCTTCTTTCTTTGATTATCCCGAGTATTGTAGCGATGTAACAACTTGTCTGAACAAAGACCGAGGGAAAGATAAGACACCTGGCAAAGGCAAAACATAATGCACAAAGATGCATGATATGCAAAAATGCAAAATGCAAATATTTCAAGGAACCTTAAAGCGAATCGCAAATATTATTGAAATAACGCAATTTTTGGAATACTAAAAATCTCATTTTGTTGATATTGGAAAAGGATTACAAAGTCTGAAATACAATCTCAAAGAGTCTCAATAGATAAGAGGAATAAAACTAGATCTATGGAATCATGTCAAAAGATGACCCAACCCTAGGCTGATACTTCTCACAAAGCCTCTTGATCTCCTTCTTGTAGTTGTTCTCCATGGTGTCCTTCTCCATCACGAGTCGGTCCACAACACTCTTCCATGCTCCAGAGGTAGGAAGATGAACAGATGGTGAAGTGCTAGAGTAAAATAAATCCTCTGGCTCTCTAGATCTCTTCCTAACACGTCGCTCAAGTAGCTAAATCAAGTCATTCTTCTCCTTTAGCTGTTTCTGCAACTCCGTCTTCTCCTTGTCGGAAGCATGAAACTTGATCTCCCACATCTCTTTTTCTTGCTTCATCTTAACCAAAGCTTCTTAAAGACTTCCTCTATCATCAACGAGAATAAGAAAAGATGACAGTGTAGCAATAGGAAATAATGGTTTCTCAAGAGGATAAGGCATCTTAAGTTGGCAAGCTCTATCATGGACCCACTGGATGTAACACTCAAAAGCAGCACAATGTTGCCTTCCTAACTGACCCTTATCTTTTTTATCGACCTTGCGCCAAGAATGCACAATCCTCCTCTTTAACCCCATCAAGGAAAAAGAAACCTGATAATGAAAGACTACTAGGTTTATCCTTCAAGCAATATCCAAACTGGCGCCTAGCAAGAATAAGGTTGTAGCTAATTCCTCCCTGTGTACCAAGAAGAGGCATATTGGGGAACTCTCCACAACTATCAATAATCCCTCCAGTATCATACGCAAAATAATAGCAAGTCATGCCTGCATGAGTGAGGGACATAATCCTCTGAGACCATCTGAGCTTATCCTTGTTATCCTTGAAGAGTTGAGACTACGGCAGGTGCAAAATAAACCACATGTACAGTAGAGTTGCACAACAAGTAATCTCTCCTCCACCCTTGGAAGTCCTATAGTGAATGGAATGGTAAGTGTTTCCTAGTAAAGTAGGCACGGGGTTCCCAATCAAAAAGATCTGAATAGCATGAACATCGATAACACCATCCATGTTAGGAAACAACACAAGAACATAGATAAGTAAGGAAAAAATAGCCTCAAAAGCATCCATACTCCCCATAGTAGCAAAGGTAGAAGCTATCCCCATCAAAAACTTGGTACTAATCCCAAGAATTCCTCCTTTGGTGACAAACTTTCCCTTAAGATCAGACTCTCTATGATGAATAGCTTTGGCAATGACCATAAGTGTAGGAACTTCCTCCAAACCACTGAAATGGATCTTGTCTGAATCAAGGTGTTGAGAACCCCATCTTTCATATCAGTCTTCAGAATAGACAAGAGTCTTCCATACTGGCACTGAAATCCACGGGACTAGATACCAAAGATTCAAGTTTTCTCAACTCTCGTAGATCCGGACTCTTGAAACTATACTTTTGTGTATTCCTTCTTCCAAGATCCATAATCACTGACATCTGAAATATTTGCAAAAAAGAACCTCTAAGTTCCTTGAAATCTTGAGAAAAATGCTCATGAATGCATGAGTGCATGGATGCAACAACCACAAACAAGATCACACAAGGCACACAGGTTCAAAGGTTCTGAGTCACGAGCATGAAGCCAAGGGTGAGAACCAACCCACAGAGGTATGTACTAAGGGTATATCAACACCTGTAGAACAAGGTTCTAAAAAGTTCCCAGAGTCATGGTTTCATCTTTCAGATATTATCGGTATGAATGACTACTCGCCTACCAGCAATATTCCCAAGAGAAACCCGCCCGAGTGTAGTATCGCGTGATAATCACCTCAGGTCTACACCTGGATAATCTCCGAACTACGTCTTAATAGGCCAGGATGGGTTAAAGGTTCTACGGTCCTCAGCTTCTCGGGCTCCCTGGTCGAAAAAAGTAATGGCATTCACGACTACTCGTATGACATCAGTAATCCCAAAGTGGCCTCCACTGAGCGGTGAATCTCGACTTGACATGCAAAGGACTACACCAAGCACACCTCCTCGATTATAACACACATCTTATTGTAAGATCTCTCAAGTCCAGGTATAGGACTTATCTCACACAGATCACAAAGCACCCAGATAGAACAAGCAATAACAAATAAATCAAACAAATAAACGTAAATAAATCAAAGTAGGCTGAACCCACTAAGAGCCAGAGATTATGTGTTTGATCCCCAGCAGAATCGCCACTTTTTTGTAGCGGAAAAAATTGTGAGTGTAATCTATTGATTAACTTAACTCATAAAGCAAGAGTCACCTCCGCACTTTTATTTTATCCAAAAGGAAAGGAAAAAGAGCGAACAAAACCTAAACAAGTTCTAAAACAAGAACAGATAAACAGAGACTAGGTAAGGGGGTTGGTTACGCTAAGGGAAGACGTTAGCACCCAAAACGTCTATAGTACTCTATAGGAACCCTTTGAAATATCTACGCTTTTTGGTTTGAAAATGTTTGTTTGAAATGAGATTGAGGAGATGAGAGAAGAAATTGTTTTTTAAGATTTTTGTGTTTGAAGAGACTTCTTGAGTCTCATGCCTACATACCCACAAAGTGCAATATAGGATCAAAACCCCGTAGTTCGTGGTACATATAACAAAATTGGTTTGTTTTGATTGATTTTAAATGAAAATACAAGTCCTTATTTTAAGGAGAAAACTACGACTAGTCGCCCACAAGTATAAGAAAACAACATTTGCATCCTCTTAAGATGGAGGATTTTTGCTTGGATAAAAATCAACCAATCTATCACTCAACATCTAAGTGGAAAATTTCAACATCTTTAGTACTATGGGGAATATGAGAATTACATCTCAACTATGAAAATGACTCATGTTTGAACTTTATGAAAAATTTCAAATGAAAAAATGCACAAAGGCACAAAAGGTTGAATGACTTTAAGTGTTTTTTAGAGACTTTTTGAAATGGTCAAAGTATATTTAATATTGATTGACATTTATTAAAGAAAATAAAATTTGAAAAAACACTTGACAAAGTCAAGGTTTTATTGTGAAAGGGGTTATAGTTTGAAAACAAGAAGGTTTTAAAAAAAGGGAGAAGATTTTGAAAATTGAAGAAGGGGAGGAGATGAAGTGACTACCCTAAAATATAAAATAAAAGCTAAAAAAGGAAAGGTCTAACCACACAAGGAGCAAACACTTGACAATAAGTCAACATAAGCAATCCTCTTCCTTTTGGGTTTAAACCACAAGCGTAATAACCATATGAATTAAAGCATCAGAGGGAATCCCAAGTTAAGCCATAGAAAAATCAAAGTAAGGTCTTCCCAAGGGTCAAAAGCCAATTAGGAGAGTCATGTATCAGATGATTTTCATAACGTCAAAGTATCAACATCTGCACACAGAAAATTTCCAGACAACTAGACAAAAGCAACACAAAGGTCCAAGGTCTCAAATCTTCAAGAGCATAGGGCAAGGATCCTAGATCTAAGTCCAAAGTCCAAGGTCCAAGTCCAATCACAAGGTCACAATAGTCCAAGATTAAGAGAACCAAAATTTTTTATAGGTGTTTTGATATTTATTAGTGTCTTAAGAGAAATATGGTCCAAGTGGACAAAATAAAAAGAGTAAAAGCATAAACAAAGGTCCAAGTGGACAAAGAGAAAATAAGATAATAATATGATAATGCTAAAAGTAAAAGCATAAAATAAATGACAAGAATTAAAGAGTAAAAATTAAATGGCACAAAGTAAAGTTAGTGCAATTATATAGTTAGTAAATTAGTGTTAGTGATGGAGAATATTTTGTCGCTTTTCGGAGAATACTCGATTATTCAACCATAAGCATGAAAACATGAATTTATACATCATTAGGGGAAGGGTACCAACTCGGATAAAATCGACGAGTATGCCAACTAGCTCCCTTAATGACAAAGAGACAATCTATATCACACCACACTATGGAGAGTAGGATATTGATAACTCGCTTACAAAAACAACTCGAATTCAAATTTTGGGACAAAATATAGCGCTATGTTAAGTAATCGTAGCACAACCTATGAAGAAGGTTATACTATGGGAGGCTGATCAATAAACTATTCGTGTTAATACAAGCTAGAGAAATGACATGTAAGTCACTCTCCTAAAGCTTGCCACACTAAAAGAAAAGAGGTAATGGTCTCATCTTAATCAAAAATTCAAAGAGAAGTTTTATGACATTTAAGATTTTCATCGACCAAAAGAAAAAGAAGAAGAGGGGAGATGGGAAGCCAAATTGAATCACAACATTTGGATCATTTCATCTTCAATTTCCATCACTTTTCTTGGTGGATTAAAGTACTAAACCTATCACTAATTCAAAGCACCTAAAATGAATAAAATGATTCACTTAAAGATAGATTTGAACTAATGAAGGTTTTATCCAACTTCATCGAACACCCAAAGTCCATGGAATTTAAAGAGAAATTTAACCAACAAACATTATAATCCAAGGCAAAATAAAGGAAAAGGGAAGAAAGAAGAAAAGGAACCAAAACAGTCCCAAAAACAAGCCAAAAACTGCCCACTACACAGCTGTAATCGATTAACCAAGGGTTGTTAATCGATTACAGCATGAAAACAAACAGATCCATGGTCGCAGCAGAGGGTGTAATCGATTAACACTATAATGTTAATCGCTCACACCTACTATAACAGCAGAAACAAAGTTTTAAAAAGCTTATTTCCACGATCACTTCCACATTCAAACACTAAATGATAATGTATGCAATTGAGCACGAAAATTCCAGCAATTATCAACAATCAACACAAATGCGATCAAATGGATCAAGAAACACACAATTCACAAGAGATTACAAGGCGAACGATGTCAATTAAGCTCAAACAAAGTTAGATCTAAGAATTACCAACCAAATCTGGATTTGCTTCCAATTAACTTCAAAGAATGATCTCCAAAGGTTAGATTCAATAGAAACTTGATGAAGAAGAAGTGTTTTGATGAAGGTTTAGCTCAAAGATTAACAAGCTTCAATGAAAAGCTTGTTAACTTTCAATGGAAAGAGCTTTGGTAATGGTTGGGGAAGATGAAAAATGAAGAGAATGGGTGAAGAATTCAAAAAGAGTGAGAGAGAATTCAAATGTGATGTAGAGAATTTAGAAAATTGAAGGAGAAAATGATTGAAAAGTTGGATTGGAATGGATGAAATTTGTTTAAATAGAGGCTAGGTTTTGAGTATAATTAGGCTTGGAATTTGGTTTGGGTTGCAAATCAAAAAACAATTGGTTCAAATTAGGTCTAGAAATGATGGTGTATGGTGGAATTTAATTTTGATGATGTAAGGGAATAATGTTTAGTTGATATTTTGCTGCTCTAGAATGTTCCACCTGATGTAAGAGTGAATCAAGCATGTGCGATGAGGTGTCCACTGCTGCAGAGTTGAAAATCGACTGATTTTGGCCATTCCGCCAAGGTGTAATCGATTAACCAAATGGTGTTAATCGATTACAGGCTTGAAAAATTCAAATCACGCGCCCTTTTTAAAGGGTGTAATCGATTAACACTATGAGGTTAATCGATTAACTATTGAAAAATTGGCTTTTTGTTGCATTGCTTTGGCCTTGGCTTGAGGTTTACTTGTTGAAGAAGGCATGGAAATAAACACATGAACCTTTGACTTTGTTGAGAGACAAGTTATTAAACCTTGGGACGTTCCTGATTAAAATGATCTTGAATAATACTGAGGAACTGAGCTTGATATCCTTGACGTCTTCCTTACCTGTTGAACAACAGAAACAAAAGGAAACATAACATATTTTTGGCATTTTGATTAGGGGTTAGTAAACATAAACAAATATGAAACAAGTAAAAACACAAAGGTGCTTGGTGATCTCTCTCAGAATCAAACCTACAAAAGAGAGCAGGAGAACCAAGTATGATCTTGTCTGTGATGCAGATGATGCAAATGATAAGTGGGATCTTAGGGTTAAAAATTAGGGTATTATAGGATGGGGAGAAGAAAATGTCAGTTTTGATGAGGAATTGGATGAAGCTGACGAAGACGAGGATGATTTTGAACGATTAGAAGAGGAGAAGGAAAAAGGAAGAGCATCGAAGGAGGGGTTATTTTTCTTTTGTTTCTCAGATTAAACTTTTAATAAACATTTATTTTGAATAAGTTAAAGGCCTTTTACTTCTTTTTTTATTATTTATTTTTCTTTTTTCATTATTATTATGAAAGGTTTATGGGCTGGTTATTTACTAGACTAATTATACCGCAATACAGGTAACGCATAAGCCTCCAGACAACGAGCGACAACACCTAACTGCTAGAATGCGAATGTTAACATCATCCATAAAAAACATCAAACAAAGTAACCTTTTTCTACAAGAACTACGGAGTTCTGATTCCCTTTAGGATACGTAGGCACTGGGTTGTAAAACTCGAACAAACTCAATAATAAAAACCTTTTGTTTTTCACCTTTTATCTCGTTCCTGCATTCCCTTAGCAAATTAAGCTTTAGATATACACACCCTTTTATTAGAACAACAAGATTGGATCTCGTTGAGTACAACGTACGCGAAGGGTGCTAACACATTCCTCTCGAGTAATCGACTCCCGAACCCGAATTTGGTTGCGAGACCATTTTCTTTCCCTTCTGAGGTTTTCTCGATGTTTTCCTTTCCTCGTTGGGATAAATAAAGTTCGATGGCGACTCTGTGCATTTTTTCGCGTAGTCGCCAGCTGGCGACTCTGCTGGGGACTATCCATAAGCAAGCCAGTCCTAGCTCTTATTTTTTTTCTTCTTCATTGGGTATTTATTTTTATGCTTTTTTTCTTTATTTCAATGCATTCATTGTATCTATGTCATTCATTTTATCTTGGATAATGTTGTACTGTTGGGATTGGTTGTTATCGAGAGATAAGCCCACTACCAAGGCTTGAGGATACACATAGGATTAGAGTGGATAGTTGGGTTGACTTGTGTAGCGCTTGATACGCATAGTTGGCATGAGACCCATATTCATATGAGGTTTTCTTGGATACATCTTTGCCTTGCATTCCTATGCAATAGACATAATATTTTCATAGATAACTTACGACTCTGGAGACCATTTTGGAAATTAGTAGAGGCCTCCTTGAGGGGTGGTAATGTCTTGCGAGCAATCGTAAAGGTGTTATTACTTTTCGACCTGAGAGCCAGAGAAGTTGAGGACCTATTAGGAACTTCTGTCCAAGATTAGAACCCACATGTGAGAGGAATGAGGTTTTTTCAAGAAACTTTGACTTCCATCCTAACTGGTTTTCTTGTGTTCCTTTTAGAGGCGAACTTTTCCAATATATATGAAGGCTTTGATCCCATGTCCTTGCATTCATGGCACCAAATCATATTTGTAACATACATGCTGTAACACCCCCAATCTATACCCCCAATTAATAATAAAACAATAAACACTTAATAAAAATTTCGTCAGAGTATATTCAAATTATCATGGCATAGACAGGGAGAATCACATTATATTGAAACAAAACATACAACACCTGCTCATAAAGATATGCAACAGTGGGGTAGCAATCAACAGAGGAACTCAGTTCCTTACACCCACATTTCAGATTTTAGAATAAAAGCGGAAAATCTAAAACTGAATATCATATATATATATATATATATATATATATATATTTCACATAAAGGTTAATCTGTTATCAACAGAATCATGTATATATACAACTCCAAAAGATAAAGATGCATATACACAACATCACAAAATAATCCTAATCGATCTCCCGACTACCCGGTGCTACATATCAGAGCCGACCGACAAAAAAATGAAGACATAAGCTTCACAAAAGACCTCCAGCATCTAATCTGCAATGCCTCATAGAGCATTATAAAACAGCAGAAGGGTGAGAAACACAATTATAATATAAATCCATATAATTATATATATCGACATAAAAATACACATATCAAGTATTCTCACCACAATTATCACATGCCAACACATAAAGCATATATAGATTATATTCACATAATCACATATTCACACATAATGCATATGTTTATACACAAAACATATCATTCATAATTCAATGCATTTAACACGAATGCACATCAATTCACAAATGCTATCACAAGCTCAATCACATAATTACTCCATTCCCAATTGCATATTAATCATGCACAATACATTTATCACAAATGCGTATCACAATGTCTCACACATAATCAATTAAATCATGATTTTCCACATATAAACAATGCAATCATAATTCATGCAGATGCAAAGAGACCGACACAACGACTCTATGCAAATGCATATGCAGTACCGACTCCATCATTACCAGTCCACTCAGGAACTATTGGAACCATCGCTTGTTACTACAAGTAACACCCCGTCGGGCCAACGATGTTCACCCGTCGCTTGCAGTCCTCTTTGTATAAGGCTCACGACGTTTATGGATCGCTTGCAGTCCTCTTTGTATAAGGCTCACGATCCGATCGCTTTCGGTCCTCTTTGTATAAGGCTCACGATCGTCTATAATTATCATTTTCGGTCCTCTTTGTATAAGGCTCACGATGTTATAGCAGATTCTCTCAGGAATCAATCTGTCGCTCCCACCTCTTTGTATAAGGTATACGACTTCCCAAGATGCATATCATGATACTTGACACACAAGAACTCATGACAACCAATGCATCTTCACACATATATGCAACCATAAACATGCATATATAACCAAATACAACACATTGCATTTATTTGCCTTTCGGCCATAATTCATCACCACAACATGTCATCACATGCATTCACATCATATAACATCACACAAGTCATACGATATCCATATTAAAAGCACATTACATGATACACATCAATTACACTTAATTAATACGGTAAAAGTCGACAAAACGACACTATTCCAAATACCGACACAATTTAATCGGCTAACAACTTCCAAATCATCATAATCATATAGTACAACTCAATAGCTTTCCAACGATACCAAGAATGTAAAAATCGGATAAACGGTACCCAAGTTACGAAAGAAAAACGAAAACGATATTTTGAAAAGTCCCATTTTTACACTCCTCCTGCCCATACACGTATGGCCCCTGTCATACGCGTATGGAAAAACCCTCGTACGCGTACAATACGCATCTCACCAGATGGTCGGGAAAAGAGACATCCCATACGCGTATTGGCCCCAAAACTCACCCATGATACGCGTATTGCCAAGGCCCATACGCGTATGAACATGCCCCATACGCGTATGACCTGGGCTGAACCAGAATTCTGCAGGCTTCTTGCTGTTACGGGTTTTACACCCAAAACCCTTCCAAATCATCATCCAAATTCAGAAAAACACCAATTTGAGGTATATCAATACATACCCAACATGTATAAATAACAAGGAACACAACAACATGAGTTTAGACACATTTGGATCAAATTCTACCAATTTCTAAACATTATGATTTTTGCTCTAAATTTTCATACATTCCAAAATTAACAACACAAACACATACATAATCATACACATGCATAGAATAATTGAATTTCACACCCTTACCCAATTAAATCGATTCTAGAAGTTGATTTGATCCAACCTAGCTTTTCCTCTTTTTCTCTCTTTTTCTCTTATCTTCTTTTTCCTTCTTCTCTTTTTCCTCTTCCTATTTCATTCTCTCTATTTTTCTCTCCTTTCTATTTCTATCTCTTTTCTTCTCTTTTTCTTTCTAATTTATAAAAATATAATATAAAATGACTAAAATGCCCCTACTCACAAATACCCCGCAAACGCTCTCAAAATGCTATAAAACATAATCACGATGTAAAATAACATATTATCACAAATAAAATAATATAATACTCAAAATAATTAAATCGACTCGATTAAATAAAATGATCAATACTGGGGCGTTACAACTCTCCCCCACTTAGAAATTTTCGTCCTCGAAAATATAACCGATATCAACAACTCCGGACACGGCTCTCGCATCCGACCAACAAACAGACCAACCAAAAGCACACCACGAATAACACAACTGACAAACCACCTTGCTAACAGCAGCAACAACAACGACAAGACGCAAAGCCCATACAATGCACTTGACGACCAACTCACACTCAAAGAATACACAAGCACAAACTCACAGGTTCACTCTCAAATACAAAATGTGCCACATCACGCTTCCGTTGCGCACTCTGATTACCCGAAACCATCAAGACTATCAATCTCACGTCCAAAACCTAACTCTTTCTCATATCCACCAAAATCACTGATCACTGCCAATATATCCAACCACACTCTCTACTGTGTTCTCTCCCACACTAGACACAAGCCTCTGAACTGCTCAAATAATTCCAACTCTCTGACCATCAAAACAGACAGGCATAAAGATTTTCGACTTACACATCAGGCACAACAACAGCCTTTCCCCAAGGATAACCCCAAACCAATTCATAACTCGCCACGAATCCTAATCATCCTCGTTGTCTCTATTCCTTCAGACCAAACAAGTACTCAATATTCTTGTAATTACCAAACACTTCGAATCTAGAATCATAAAGATAATACTTCCAATATTCCAACATAATACAACTGCAACCAATTCCAATTCCACAATAGTACTGATCCTTTCACGAATCCTCAAATGTCGAAAAACATAAGCCACGACTTTACTCTCTTGCATTAACACACTGACTATACTCATCAAAGATGCATCCCAAACAATCGACTTCCCCTTTGCAAGTCAACTGAAGCAACGAAAACGCTAATCTTGGAAAAGCCTTCCATACCCTTCGGTAATGACCAACAAAAGTCCAAAAAGTTTCTAATCACCTTAACTAACTTCGGAGCCTCTCATAGTAACACCGCATCTACTTCCGATGATAACAAATATAACCCATCACATAAAGTCGATCAAAGCCTCAACTCAAACAAATCACCACTCTTATCAAACATTCCAACAATTGTAATTCTACTCAAACTCAACCAAACCATTCCAGTTATCTATTCTTGAAAGTGGACACTTATTCTCAATCGTTACCTTATTCAACTGTTAATAAACCATACACAATTCCTTCTCGTGACAGTCCAGATTTCATAAATACCAACATATAGTAACCACCAACCAAAAAGAACTCTCAAATATTACATCCACACCTAAGGGTTTTCTCAAGATTTCCATAGTCTCAATACCATCAAGGAATTTCAAATCGTTTGCGATTCGTCACAATTCAAAACTCAAGCTATCCAAAACACAACCGCAAGTTTCCATACTACTCATTGATTAACATGCAACCTCCTGCTATCATCTTTTTCCTTACCAACCATGCTGGACCTCTTCAAGTTGACACACTAAAGTTGCATCCGAAAACACATCTGAAAACCATGCATCAATGACGGCCTATCACTGTGACTTTCCTGCCAATTTCCAGAATACTATCATCATAAACAAGGCCAACATCTTAGTCCCATATACCAAGAGTCTTCTACTTACTTAGCAGATCCAAATTTCGAATCTTCACCTTCGTCAAATTTGAGTTCGCACTCTACTATCTGAGAAGCAACCATTAATAATACCCAATCATTCTCTCTCAATGACTTCCCAACTTAACCAACATACCAGAACCTCTAATCTACCTCATCTTCTGATATAAAAATCTTCGTCGACTCAACAAAACAATCTGTAATCATTTCCTTAAATTCCAAACAACTCATTTCACACACTATCAAAGCCGGAAAGACAAGTCTATTCCATCCAACATAATTCCCATCTGCTATCAACAAGAGATTAAGGGTGATCAGTTCCTCAATTTTTCAATAGACAGTCGACAATCATGATGGGGCATAAACCATCTTTACCAAACCATAATAGCATTTCTTACATCCTGTGCACAAAACTACCTCAGGCACAAATCCTTAGTTGACATAAACCTTACCTCCGCGTTACTTCCAGAATCTGGAACAACACTGTCCAAACAACACTTACAATCTTGCAATTTACAACACACTGAGCCAACGCTCCACACCTAAAGTAACTTGGAGAAGTACCAACTTCTCCCCCACTCACCTCATTCTAACCCCTCCAACTGTAAACACACCAAATCCATCACAAGTCTTTACCATAAATGGTCAAAGAACAATTTAAACAAACCAAAGAAGTAATTACCGACCCCTAAGCAGAAGTATCGATAACCATATCACCACCCCAAGAAGACAACAACAAATTCAAACGCTTCGCGCACTCATACGAAATAAACGAATGAGTCGCTCCAGTACCAATAATAGCAAATAAAGGCGTACTATTAATAAAACAAGTACCTTTAATCAAACGATTCGCACTAGTAGTCTCAGTTCCTACCAATGCAAAAACCTTCCCACCAGCCTGAGCTTGCTTTGGTTTCGCACATCTCGTACTAATATGACATGTTTCACCACAGTTGAAACACTTCACCACATTGTTCTTACAATCAGCTGTGACATGTCCCGAACCTCCACAATTGGAACATTTCAGTTTATTCTTCCCACAATAAAACTGAAGATGTCCTACTTCACCATACTTGTAACATCTCGGAGGATTAGACATTCCTCCCCCACTTGCCTTTTTCTCAAAGTTACCCCTATGCTTACCATTGTCAGCGGGTGTCACATAAGGACCCCTACTAGACTGTTGTCTCCCTTTCCTGTCATTCACACCCTTATAGTGAGTAGCACGCGCCTTACTATCCTCTTCGTAAATCCTACAACAATCCACCAAATCATAAAACCTTCTAATCCTCTGATAACCGATTGTCTGCTTAATCTCAGGACGCAATCCGTTCTCATACTTCACACACTTAGAAAACTCAGTAGTTATCGCAGTATAATGAAAAGACATGACATGCTTGGGCTTGATGCCATTGATATGTGCCTATTGCCAGATTTGGTAATCCCTCATAAATTCAAGGTACCCAACTTCAAGAAGTACACAAGTCTCAGTTGCCCAAAGCTTCATTTGGTGATGTTCTGCCGAAGAATGACTTCCTTTACCCACGACGATAAGTTGATGATTAATTGTTTTCAAAACAGCTTGAGTGGGGGATCATTGAGTTGGTACATGGATTTAGAAAGAATTTGTATCCAGTCATGGAGGCATTTAGCCAGCACTTTCCTAAAGCAATACCAGTATAATTTAGACGTGGCTCCCGGTCGCACGTATCTGCAAAGCCTATCTCAGAAGAGTGGTGAAGCTTTCAAGGAGTATGCATAGCAGTGGAGAGAAATGGCATCCAGAGTGCAACCACCACTTTTATACAGAGAGTTAGTTGATATCTTCATGGATACCTTGCAGAGCCCATACTTTGAAAGGATGATTGGAATTACATCATTTGACTTCTCTGACTTGGTGAAAGTTAGAGAACGCATCGAGAGTGGCCTCAAGAGCGGACAAGTTAAAGACGCCTTGAGCAACCAAGCTAGCAAGACTGATTCTCTCAGTAAATCTAAAGAGGAAGAAGAGGATGAAACCAATGCAATCATAGCAAATATTGAGTATTCTCAGGATGCATCGGCAAAACCTTATGGTCCTTTATCTTCTCGGCAGTCATCATTCCCAGTGCCATGCTATCCTTATGGGCAACCAACCCTTCCTAGAGCTTCGTACTAGAAATATTGGACCGCTCTTCATGCAAATCAATGAGCCCATGGCAGAGGATATCAGAGTCAGCATAGGCCTCACAACAATCTGGAAAGGAGGAATGCTCATCTCGATCTAGTTCCTGTGTCATACAGACAACTTATGCCATGTCTAATCCAAAACTCGCTGGTAGAGCCCAAGTCTCTGAAGCCTGTTCCAAAGCCATACCCGCCTGGGTATGATCCTCATGTGCAATGTGGATATCAAGTTAGATCAATGGGGCACTCAACTGAAGATTGCAAAGCCTTCCAAGCCAAAGTGCAACAGTTAATCAACAAGAAGTACATATCCTTTCCAGAAGGAAGCTTGGTTGTGCACGTCAACCTCTCCTGTGAGCGAGTTCAAAGACTTCAAGGGTCATCTCCTAAAGCCAGTGGTTCAGACAGGAGGACACCCTCAGAACTGGAAATCATTGGATAGACTTTTATCATTCGCATTTGTATTTCCTTTCTTGTTGAATGCTACTTGTTTTTAAACATTGTTGTTTTGAATGGTAATATTAATGAAGTGATCATGTTTTTTTAATTAATCATGTCGCATTCGCTCATTTTTCTTCATTTATATCAAAAACAAAAAATACATCCTTATTTCTCCCATTCACCTCCTTTATCAAAATGTTGTTTTAGCAAAGATTGGAGGGAGGATGATGAAACTAAATACCCATAATTACTGCTGGTATGCTTTTGGATAAGATCATGCTGATGATATACATGCATTGTTTCAAATTTCCAAACACTAGAGAGATAAGGAGTTAGTCCCTAGTTAACCACTTCGAGCCTAAAAGTGGGAGTTTTCTTTCGGATTTCCAAACCCTTACGCTAAACCTGGGGCATGGGTAGTGTTCAGTTAATCTGACTACACGTTCGATTTCAAGATAAAACATCCCATCTAGGGATCAACCACATGATATTCTCCGTCCACGTCCGGAAGTGTCGAAGGAACTGTGTAAAATCTAAAAGTTATGTCGGTTGTTCTACCATGACCCTTAACTTGGCAGTCATAAACCTTTCCAATCCAAAAAAAAGAAGAGAAAAAAAATCAAAAAAGAAAGCCCGCTAAGTCGAACACCCAAAGAGGCAACTTAGGCAAAAATTAGGGCAATTCCGATGGACCAAGAACTTCAAAAAACGGTCTAGGAAAATGTTAGGGATCAAAAGAAAACCAAAATCAAAATAGGTCCTCAAATCCTCAAGCAAGAATAAACAAGATTCTGAGACCACGAATCAAAAGGTCATTGACATCCATGACAAAACAAAATGAGGTGACTGTCATTTCAAGAAAATCTTGAATCATCATCTTTACTCTTACACCGTCAAACTCAAGATGCGTGTGTCGAGTTAACTAAATGTAGAATTGGAGGTCATTACGAAGAAGGGATGGGTTAAAACACATTTTGAGCCGTATATCTTTTGTTTCAAATAACTGTGAACCAAGTCACGTTATAACCCTCAAAAGACCTAATTGAAGCAGGGTCTATTCTGAAAGCAGGTTTTATCCTAGATATTTTCTAATCTTCTTCTTGCTAGCAAAATCAGCACTATGTTTGGACTAATGGTCCGTTCGTCACACACTATCACATTATTCCAATATTGACCTTTTTCAAAACTTGCATGAGCATCACATTAAAATTACCATTTGTGAATGAACAATTTTAACTACAAGTCAATACTTGACATCAAGGAAATTCCAACAAGGAGCAATCAAAGAGGACTAGATCATGCAGCCAAGTTGACCAGAATTAAGAATACCTCACAGCCCTATGAATCAGGGGCATGGCATCCAACGAATATGTGGACCCAAGGAATCAGTCAGTCTAAAGTAATTCCTCAAACATCAGTTGATTATGGGGAAAATCATTCAAGAATCAGTTGATCAGAGAGAATCATCTCAGGAATTTACCAACCACGGGCAGGCCACCCAGAGGTTTTTTTATTAAGGAAAATTCCCTCCAGGGCTCAATCAGCACAAGTTAAGTCGCTTCAACGCTCGCTCTGGGGCAAGCTACCTCAAGAGTACGTTGAAGTCAACCACTCCAAGAGTTGGTTAATCAAGGACGAATTCTTTCATGACTCAAAATTCCGGGGCAAACCATCTCCAAGACAAATTATGGTACAACTGTTTCCAAACATCCTTTCAAGGAAAACTTCTACAAAGACCCAGACTGGGGCAAGATGAGCTACATAGGGGCAAATCATATCCATACCTTCAAGATGCTCAAGTAAACTTCATCAATAACCTTTGAGTTCAAGACGAGTGTTGGGGAATTATGCTATCACCCCATCAAATAACCTTTGCCTTCTAACAGACAGAAGCTTTACCTTCCATCCATTATCCACTCAGGGGCATTTTAGGAAACCTTCAAACCATTGCATAAATCATCCTCATGCATTAGTCATGTTGCTTTGCTCTAGCATAAATCCATGCATATCATCTCATTCATCGTGCATAAATCCACAACATTAATCTAACATCAAAAGCCTTGTAACCCAAATCACTTCCAAACCAGTTCCCGTCTGGCAAATCATCTCAAAACACAATTTCCTGTCTGGTAGTCAGTTTTATTTTTTTAAGCCAGTTCCCATCTGGTAAACACCATTTCAAAGTCCATTTCTCATCTGGAAACCCCCTTTAAAACTCAAGTTTCTGTCTGACAAATAAATCAAGAAGTCAGTTCTAGTCTGCCAACTTAATCTTTTGCCACCAGTTCTCGTATGGTAGTCTACCCTTTAAAACCAGTTCTCGTCTGGTGATTCACCTTCAAAGGTCATTTACGTTGGCAATAAAGAATAAAATCCCTAAAAAATATAATCACCATCAATTTGCTCCCATGCCTTACCAAAGCCCAATCAAATTAGGCATCCTAAACCAAAAGCCTAATCATACTTGGCACCCTAAACCAGAGCCCAACCATACTTGGCACAATCATAACCCTTGGATCACATATCCTTATATCCCCAACAGCCCGAGCCTACATCGACATTTTGCATACATAATCATCATTGAATTGCATCTACTAAAATGTGTAGCATTTCCATTCAATATGGAGCATTACGCCATGGAAAAATTCAAACATGCATACAAAGCATAAGACAGATTTTGGTACCTTGCACGAAATCCTGAGTCAATCCTTAATCATGACATGTGACATACCTGTATGCAAGCGATTTTTTTCTTTTCAAGGATCACCCTTTAACATGTGAACTTTTAATTTATCCCAAAGGTAGGGAAGGGGAAAAAATCTAAATAAACTCGTAGTGATGCGAAGTGTAAAACAATGAAAATAAGAGATCGGGAATTAGGGTTGGTTATACAAAGGGAAGGTACTAACACCCTAAGTATCTATAGTATCCTATATGAACCTCTTGCGTATATTTGTGTTACTATTGATTAAGTTATTTGCTATGTATTGGGGGTTTGTTGACTGTTTTGAGTGAGTGATAAGAGTGGGAAATTTTTGTTGTTGTTTTTGTAGGGTATGTTGAAATGAACTAAGACAAAGGTGAATGAACCTAAAGGTTTTACTTATTACTGTGCTCGCTAAGATCTCTCAATCTTATGCCTATGTATTCTCAAAAGGAAACTGAGAAATCAGAGCGTTCGTAGTTCCACCTACTAATGGGTGGAATTGGGTTTGAGAGAAGAGATAAGTTGTCATCTTAAGGGAGATATCTCACCTATTCACCACAAACATGTTTTAAACTTGGATGTAGAAAATCTAGAGTAATGCCACATCTTCCTTTAAATGAGTCTTTGCATATTAAGAGAAGGACCTTGACTTGGATATAGAATCAACAAGTGTGTCACTTATATCACTTAAATGAAAGAAGTGTTTTTGTACCATAATGAGAGAAGGACTCTGTAGCGAGCAATTTTTGTCGGTGACGCGACCACCTTATCACTGGTTTTTCTCCTCACCGCAATGAGGAGGAGTGAGGTGCTACTTTCTGATTTCTTATTTATCCCATGAAGCTGAAAGGGAAAGGGAAGCTATCTAAAACTAACCTTGCACGCGAATGTTTAACTGAACAAACGCTTTAAAGAGATTGGGGGTCCGGGGTCAGGTTATACAATAGGGAGTTGTCAATTACCCATCCTATATGTGGTTATCCACAGAATATTAGCTTTAGGTTTCGCTTTGTACTTGATGGTGTTTATCCGTTAATGGGTTGGGAAAGTTTCTTGGGAAATATGAGTGAGTGAGTGAGTTTTTGTTAATGTTCGGGTTATTCCCGAAGTTTTTGGTAAGGTATTGGACCTAAGTTTTGATTGGTATGTGAAGGTACTGGACCTAGAGTTTTTGTTTAGTATGCTCGCTAAGATTTCGCAATCTTATGCCTACGTATTCCCGTTTAAATGAAACAGGGAAATCAGAGCAATCTTAGTTCCTCCTATTCTAAGGGAGGAAAATGATGTTTTGGTGTCTTGCTCAAAGCCCAAGATTAAAGCTAAAAAGGTTTATCTGTGTCTTGTTCAAAGCCCAAGATTAAAGTTAAAAGGTTTGACTGAGAGAGAATTTGTCATCTCTAAAGAGGGATTGGACTTCCTCTGAGGGGATTGTTGATTTTTGTGTACCTTGATCAAAGCCCAAGGTTGAAGCTAAAAGGTTGACTTTACATGGGAAGTCCTTATACAAAGCATAAGAGGAGGCTGGGAAAGATTGACTCAACAAAAGAGTGTTTATGCGTCTTGTACAAAGCCCAAGATTGAGGCAAAAGAGACTGACTCTTTGGGGATATCATTATACAAAGCCTAAGAGGAGGCTATAAGTTTGACTTTTTCTGGGAAAATGTTCTATCTGTCTTGTATAAAGCCCAAGATTGAGGCTAAAAAGGGATTTTGACTCCGCCGGGGAGGTTTGTATGTGTCTTGTACAAAGCCCAAGATTGAGGCTGAAATGGGAAATTTAACTGACTCTGGTGAGGATATTTTTATGTGTCTTGTACAAAGCCCAAGATTGAGGCTGAAATGAGTTTGACTCTGCTTGGGAAATCATTCCTCAAAGCCTAGACGAGGGCTGGGAGGAACTGACTCTGCTGGGGAAGATATTTATCCCAAGTTTAAGAGATGAAGATTTATGTCTTGTATAAAGCCCAAGATTGAGGAAAAAAAGGTTTTGACTTAACAATAGAGTGCTTTTATCTGTACGAAGCCCAGGATTGTGGCTCAACAAGCTGGAGAAATCATCATACCTAAGAGGAATCTGACTTCTGCTAGGGGAAATCCTTATACCAGGCCTATGAGAAGGCTGGAAAAGATTGACTCAAGAAGAGAGTGACTTTATCTGTCTTGTACAAAGCCCAAGATTGAGGCTAAAAGGGTTGACTCAACAAGAGAGTGCTAAAAGGTGATTGACTCAACAAGAGAGTCTCGAAAAGTTGATGGACTCAACAAGAGAGTCTGACAAGGTGATTAACTCGTCAAGAGAGTCTGAAAAGGTTAGCTCCGCTGGGGAGAATCATTTGTACAAAGCCCAAGAGGAGACTAACTATGTTGAGGAAAGGTCATTATACAAAGCCTAAGAGGAGGCTAACTTTCTGCTGGGGATTATTGAGATCCCTAGGCAGGTCCAAGTGGGGAATCAACTCTTGTAGAGGGTTCCAAAAGAGTTGAGATATCAGATACCTTGAGGTTCTGATTTGGGATTTTTTAGGAGAGAGACTTGGTTTTAGCTCTGCTGGAAATTTATCCAGAGTGACCGGGGTTTCTCTTACGTTTATAGGGAACTTGAGAATGTCTTTGAGACTCAAGGGGATTTAGACTGTTCAAGTCTACTGGTGTGGAAGAGTTTTATCTTTTGTATGACGCCCAAGAGGAGGCAGGTGTATTATGGGATGAGAATCAACCCTAAATTGGTCTGTGATTTGACACTGGAAAGACTGCTCTAGCAAAGGATGACTAAGTTTTGTCTTATACCTTTAAGAGGTCGTCGGGGTCCTTGTATTAAGCCCAGGAGAAGGCATGAGAACTTCTAAGAAGCCAGAGGGTCCTTGTACAAAGCCCAAGAGGAGGCGAGGATGCTTTTAGGAAGCCTGTGGGTCCCAAACCAAGAAAGGTTCAAGAAATGCTATTCACCGAGAATAGATCATTTAGTGAAAGTTCTGAGGTTTGAAGAAACTCAAGAGATGCTATTCACCGAGAATAGATCAACTCTGGGGAGTAGAATTTCTTTAACGATTTCTAATAGTGACAGTCTGAGAAAAGGTTCACGGAGAATACTGCCTTTCTCTTTGTTCTATATTGTTTAAGCCCAAGAGAAGGCAAGACTGTATCTGGAAATCCTATGGGGATCTAGTTTTGATTGTATTCAAGAGTGGCCAACTGGCTTTACCTAGTTCTAGACCTAGTCGCTGGGGAAAACTCTAAATAGCTATACTAGTATATATATAGTTGATATATGACAAGTATTTAAAAGGATATGAAAGAAGACTTACAATGGAGCAGCTTCCCACAATACAGTTATATATATGAAAGCGAATAAATGAAAGATGTTTAAAACTTACAAGCGAGCAAGTTTCCATGCTGTATTGTTAGTTGTTCAAAGAAATTAAAGAAAGTTTTGATAATAACATATATATATTTGAACCTAAATCAAAAGAGAAGTTCTTTCTGAAAAGATTGTTGGGGCTTATACTCAAAGAGAGGGCCAAGGTTTAACAGTGATCGCACCGTTGTTTTAAATATCATATCGGGACTTATACAACGAATGACCCCAAAGAGGTTTTCTGTACAAAGGGATGGGTCTTACAACTCAAGGAGAGGCTCTAAGATATTTTGAAAAAGAAAGATGAGACTTACAACACGAGGGAATGCCCAGGGTTTTCTGTTTGAAAATGGCGATCGCGCCGAGATTTTTTATCGTGTCGGGACTTATACAATATCTGAGGCCCAAAGATTATTTCTGTACAACAAGGGTTGGGTATTACACTCTATTAGAGGCCCAAAAGTGTTTTGAAAGGTTTGATAAAGATCAAGAACCAAAGAAACCCTAATTTCATTTTCTCTTAAAAGTAATCCTTTTAATAAAATGAATGAAAATGACAAAAATACCAAATAAGTCTAAATAAACTACTTGTGATTTTTTATTAAGGTTTGAAAAATGAGGTTTTAATCACAAGATGATTTAGGACTCATTGGATTTTGATTTTCAAGATGAATATTCATTTTTGAAATGTTAAAAAACAATAAAAATGAATTTATTTACAAAAATATCAACTATATTAAGTAAATAATATAAATTTGATTTTTTTGTGAAATAAAATATTTTAATATTTTTGTGATTTTTTACAAAAATAACCAATAAAAAATAATTAAAATTGAGTGAGAAATAAATTTTCCAAATCATTTAAAATAATATGACAAATATTAAAAATTGGAAAAAAAGTGGTAAAAACGGGTCTGGGGCGAGGGGGATACGAACCCCAGACCTCCAAGTTGCAGCGCGCGCCTTCTACCACTGGGGTGGTGATACATCCGTGTATCAAAACCCCCGGGGTGCCTTGTTTTAGGCCTAGGCAAGGCAAGGCAAGGCAAGTTCTTGAGCCAAAAACGTAAAGGCTGTAACTTTCTCATTTCTCCATTGATTGTGACAAAATTTAGGTCTATCCTGCCTAGAATTTCACAAGGAATCCAATGGTGCCCTTGTTTTTTTTCAGATGAGGTCTCCATTTTAAAACCCGATGGTGGTTTTGAAATAGGCCATGATTTGCATTTTCTATGCTGCCTCGTGGTACAGGCAAGAATTACATGATGAATTGGCTCAAACACAACATATACAACATGTATGAGATGTGTATGATCACTGGACTTCAAAGCAATGCATAATTCAAAGAGTTCAAGTTGTGATGCTTACCTCTTTGGGAGCTTTTTGTGCTATTTGCCAAGTTTCTTGTGCCAGAAGTAATTTGATGCTTTAGACACTCTCAATTGATCCCTTAGAAGCTTTTAGGATGGTTGGAACCAGCTGGAATCCTCAGGAACAAGTTTGAGCTCTTTCTTGCAAAAGGGGAAAAAGTGAGCAATAGGCCAACTCTCTTAAATGGTGTTCCAGATGAGGGGAACCATTTGGGACAGTTCAAGGATGATATTTGAAGCGTGTTTGAGGTTTTATCTGGTTTTGAAAGTCACTGAATCAAGACATGGCTTGAAAAATGCAAAAAAAAAGTCCAATTTTGAGGTTTTGGAGGTGGACTTTGAGATTTTGGTGTTATAGGTCACATGTTAGTGTTTGGATAGCTTAGATACAACATATTAGAGGTGTTTGGATCATGATATGTGATGGAATTGCTCTCTAACTCAAAAACTCAGCGATACCTTGCAAAAGAAGGCATTTTGGCATAAAGAGAGGGATTTTGAGGAAAGCATCAGTTTGGGTGCTTTGTTGTACTCAAACTGAGCACAAATGAGCTCTATTTATAGTTGAGCAAGTTTTTTTGCAAGCAATAGTGAATGGAGGCTGCAGCAGGCCTTTGGCCAATGTTATGCAAAAGGAATCTCAAGTCTCCTCTTGCCATTGACTTGAGATTAGAGCACAGGCTTTGTAGCTTTGGTTCAGAGATAAACTTGGACTAAATTCAGTTGGAATAGGCTCAGTTCATGCCACCTTGGTGCATCCATTGAATGCTTGGAAACAAAATTGGAGTCTTGGCACTTTTTAGCTCTCTTTAGGTTTGGCATGGCTATTGTAGAATCTTGGACTTTGGAGGCTTGGGGATCAGATCATTCCCTTCTTATTTTATCCTCATATGTGTCCAAATTGATGACAAGGCTTGGATTGATCAGATTTAGACAAATCGAGCAAATGAGCACAAATCTGCCTTGTAAAGACCAGTTCAGGATGCCATGTTCCAAGGGTTGTATCTCCTTGCTCAAATGGAATTTGGAGATGATCTAGTACTTGTTGGAAAGCCCTCATGGCATACTTTAACTTTGATGTCCAACCCTAGACCTGGTTTGACTTAGATCAAGGTGAAAACTGCCCCTACATTTTGGAAAAAGTAAGGCAGATTTTGACTTAGTGAAAATTTCACTAAGTGTTGGAAAAATGTCATTTTCATGTTTTCAGCCATTTTGATCACTCCATAACTTAAAACCCATGAGGAATTGGAATGACCTGTAGTTGAAGCTTTTGTAGAGTGTAATGAGAGCTACAAATCCAGCATTGGACCATCCAAAATGGTTGCTTGGATCTCAAGTTATGGTCCTTGGAAGTTGGTACCCTAGCCACTTTATTTCATAACTTAGAAAAATTCTAAGTTTTTTATGGTTACCCCTTTTACAAGTTAATTCACTTTCTTTTATTTTTCTTGATGAATGATGATTCAAATCACATATTAACATTGTTTTAGGAACCATAATTGTGAAAAATTCCAAAAAGTCAAACTTGATTTTGTGCACAGTTGACTTTTTATCGGATGAAATCCAAACTGTGTGGTCTGTTGTGAAATCAAGTCCTTGACCTAAATCAAACCTAATGGATATATTCCATAGGTGTTATAGGGTGTATTGAATCATGTCCCAAGGTTTGGGAGCATGTCTTGGTCAAAAGTCAAAGATACAGTTGACTTTTTCCTCGAAACCCTAATTGTGGTCCTGATGAAATTGAAACTTGTGGATCAAGCTTCTTGGATCAATCCATTGTTGCAAATGGATCAATGTAGTGTATTAGAGACCCTAAAATCATGTCTTGAGGTCTTGGCTCATGTTTTGTCCCAAAAGTCAACTTAGGGGTGAATCAGGTCAAGAAACCCGAATTCCTGATTTTTTGATGAATGCTTCCCCTGAGGTTAAATTGACTTGATGATTGGGCCCATGAGGTCCCTTGGAGTATCTTAGGTTGTGTTTAGAAGCATTGGCTCATGCCCAGAGGAAAATTTCCATCTGGAGGCCTTGGTCGACCAAACCCTAATTTGGTGACACTGGCGATCTTGAGGCTTGATCCACTTGGAATGTTGCAACTTTGTGCTTGATTCCTGATGTAGGGGTCCTTTTGATCCTTTATAGGTGATTTGAGAGGTTAGATAAGTTTAAGATCATGTCATTTCTTGATTGATCCTTTGTCTAAGTGCTCTGAGAGGGCTCAAAACCCTAACTCTTGTTTGTAGTGAATGCTCAACCATCTTTTGAGGAGATTGGTGAGGCATGATGGCTCCTCCATATTGAGGTAATGATTTGCACAATGATGGGAAATCTTAGTGGTCAAAATTTGGGGTCTGACAGATGCCCCTATTTAATCTTCTTGGACCCGAAGGTATGAATGGCGAAGGTATTCGGACATTCGGGGTGCAAGAGGATTAAATAACGGAATACCCGAAATTTTGAGGGTTGTTATGAACGGCAGTTTCCTCATCCATCTTCTTTTGCTAAGCAATGATGCTTAGAAAAGGGTAAAAACTTTCCCTCGATCCTGGTCTTCAGCCAAGGAACTGGTCACAGTCTCTGATATTAACTTCCCCTCGATCCTGATCTTTAGCCACGGAGCTGGTCTCAGTTTCTGATATAAACTTCCCCTCGATCCTGGTCTTCAGCCACGGATCTGGTCTCAGTTTCTGATATAAACTTCCCCTCGATCCTGGTCTTCAGCCACGGAACTGGTCTCAGTTTCTGATATAAACTTCCCCTCGATCCTGGTCTTCAGCCACATAACTGGTCTCAGTTTCTGATATAAACTTCCCCTCGATCCTGGTCTTCAGCCAAGGAACTGGTCTTAGTTTCTTTTGTCAATAAACTTTCTTGACAAGAGACGCTACTTGTAGCGGTTTTCCTTGAACTTCTCGCCGAATTTTCCTGGGGAGATGCCATTTGATGGGAAAGAGTTTTGATGTTAGACTTGCTGGGGAAACCCATTCGTCAGAGCTGTAGAGGTGTACAAAACTTCTCCGTCTCGAGATGCCATTTGTTGGCTCTACTGGGGAAAGACGAGTCTCTTGAGAGAACGCCTTTCGCTTGGGGATATTACATCATACTTTTCCTCGAGATCTTTTCGGAGAAATGCCATGTGATGCAATCCAATTTTGAGGTGCTGATGACTTCATTAACATTGACTCTCTTGGGGAGAAAAATCAATGTGTTACTGAGAGTCCTTAGTTGTGAGGCTTTCTCTGGGGATTTTCCTTAATCCGAAAAAGCGTAGATATCCTCTTTAATGGTGAAGAGTGATGTTTGTCGAATGCCTTCTTGCTTTTCAGAGGTTCAAGTTATCAAAGTGGTCAAGGGACCAACTCCAATCCAAAAATAAGCTGGAGGAGAGATGGCTCAGACGCAACCTTTCCTGACGAGGAAAGAACTGACAACTAGATTAAGAGTACTTATATCACTACGGAATAAGACCGACTAGAGTGATAGTGATGCAATATGAATATGAATGTAAATCAATAATGCATGATGTATGTATGTTTATGCTGACAAAACTGACACGACATACAGACTAATGGATGAACATGACTGGATACTCGGCCACGGCGGGGGATGAAAAGTACCACTGGTTCAAGATAGCAATTCTGCCTTGCTTAGGAGAGATAATCCCTGTGGGGAAAAATGTTGGTTGGCTTAGGAGATAAGAACTCTGTCGGGGATGTCAGATGAAACACGGTCTCTGACACAGTTGATCCTTCATTCAGGCGCGTTGGTTTAGAAGGATTACTTTGATTCTGCACTTTGAAGCTCAATTACTTCCGGAGATGCGATCGATGTTCTTTCAATGTTTAACAGTCAAAAGAATTGCCATCTTTATTTTAAAAGCAGAAAAGTTTGACAAGTAAATTCATTTTTGTTTTATTTCAAGAATCGTTGATCATGTTAAAAATGTCATTCTGTAAAGCTAAAACAAATAAGAATTGCAAACAAAAGCACTAGGGCCCAAATTTTATTGATAGGATGGAAATCAGCCAAGCGCGTGATTCCATAGAGTATTTACAAAGTTAGAAAATGATAATTTTAAGGGGAAAGGGGCTACATCGAAACATAACGACCGTTATCCTTCTACCAACTTTGAATTCTGGACATCCTGAGCTTCCGTCGATGATGACCTTGACTGGAGTTTTCCTGATGAATGGCACGACCGTTGCTGGGGAATTTGCCCCTTTGTTGGACGTAGTTACTTGCGATGAATCCCTAACTTTTGCCTGGATTGTACTTTGAGGTTTCCAATCCATCGGGATGATTTTTGATTATGTCTCTAATTTTTTCCTGGACCACCCTTTCGAGTTTTCAATCCACCGAGACGTTTTTTTTATTTAGGCAAAGTATTTCTTGACTACATCAACATTTGTGGGATAGGAAAATTCTTCTCCATCCATGGTTGTGAGTCTCAAGGCACCACCTGAGAAAGCTTTCTTGACCACATAGGGGCCGTCATAATTCGGAGTCCATTTGCCCCGGGAATCAGTGAGGAATGATTGTATCTTCTTGAGCACAAGGTCCCCTTTCCTGAAGACGCAAGGTCGGACCTTTTTGTCAAACGCCTTCTTCATCCTTTGCTGATACAACTGTCCGTGGCACAGAGCCGTTATTCGGTTTTCTTCTATTAGATTCAGTTCATCGTGCCTGCTTTGACACCATTCAGCTTCTGTTAACTTAGCTTCCATCAATACCTGGAATTGATAGGATCTCTACTTCTACGGGGAGCACTGCCTCCATGCCATATACTAGAGAGAAAGGGGTTGCCCCTGTTGAAGTGCGAACAGATGTGCGATAATCGTGAAGAGCAAAGGGTAGCATTTCGTGCCAGTATTTGTAGGTTACAACCATCTTCTGAACAATTTTCTTGATGTTCTTGTTAGCCACTTCTACCGCTCCGTTCATCTTAGGTCGGTAGGGAGATGAGTTATGGTGATCGATCTTAAACTCAACACACAACTCTTTCATCGTCTTGTTGTTCAAGTTAGATCCATTATCAGTAATGATCTGGCTTGGAACACCATAACGGCAGATAAGATTATTTTTTATAAAGCGGACCACGACTTGTCGGGTTACATTGGTGTATGATGCTGCTTCGACCCACTTGGTGAAGTAGTCAATGGCTACCAGGATGAACCGATGTCCGTTCAAAGCCTTGGGTTTGATCATGCTAATCATGTCGATTCCCCATATGGAAAAAGGCCATGGGGAAGAAAGAACTCTGAGATGTGTTGGTGGTACATGGATTCTGTCTGAGTATATCTGACACTTGTGACATCTCCTCATGTACTTGTAGCAGTCGGATTCCATGGTCAACCAGTAGTGCCCTGCTCTTAGAATTTTTCTAGCCATTTTGTGTCCGTTGGCATGAGTGCCAAAGGATCCTTCTTAAATTTCTTTCATCAGCATGTTTGCTTCTATTCTGTCTACGCATCGAAGCAAGACCATGTCAAAGTTTCTCTTATAGAGTGTATCACCGCTCAGGAAGAGGTTTCCAGCCAGTCTTCTGAGGGTTTTCCTGTCTTTTCTGGATGCCCCAGGTGGGTACTCTTGTTTCTAAAGGAAGCATTTGATATCGTGATACCAAGGTTTGTCTTCTACGAATGCTTCGATTGTGAAGATGTAGGCGGGCCGTTCAAGGCGCATTATGTCAATCTTAGGTATGTCGTTCCATTGACCTACACTAATCATGGAAGAGAGAGTGGCTAATGCATCAGCCATGTGATTCTCTTCACGAGGGATATGATGAAACTCGACTCGATTGAAGAATGGTAACAACCTTCTTGCGTAGTCTTTGTAAGGAATCAGTCCTGATTGGTATGTGTTATAATCTCCTTTGATCTGATTGATAACCAGGGCTGAGTCACCATATACATCCAAGTTCTTGATCCTTAAGTCGATCGCTTCTTCGAGACCCGTGATACAAGCTTCGTATTCGGCCTCGTTGTTTGTACACTTGAATGTCAGTCGGGCGGTGAAAGGAATGTGGGCACCCTGAGGTGTTATTATGATTACCCCAATTCCGTTTCCATAATGATTGACAGCTCCGTCAAAGATTAGTCCCCATTGGGAACCTGGTTCTGGCCCTTCACTGGGTAGCAGTTCATCGCAGTCTTTGATTTTTAGATACATGACATCTTCGTCTGGGAAGTCAAATCCGACTGGTTCCTGATCATCAATCGGTTGATGAGACAAATAATCGGCTAAAACACTTCCTTCGATGGATTTTTGAGAATGGTACTCGATGTCGTATTCTGATAACAACATCTGCCAACGGGCTATCCTTCCCGTAGAGCAGGCTTTTCAAAGACATACTTGATCGGGTCCATTTCAGAGATCAACCAAGTAGTGTGACAAATCATATACTGGCAAAGGCGTTTGGCTGCCTAAGCCAAAGCACAACAAGTTTTCTCAAGCATAGTGTACCGAGTCTCGCAGTCGGTGAATTTCTTGCTTAGGTAGTAGATGGCAGACTCTTTCCTTTTTGTTTCGTCTTGTTGACCAAGCACACAACCCATTGAGTCTTCCAATACTGTTAAGTATATGATCAGTGGTCTTCCTTCCACTGGAGGTGATAGAATCGGTGGATTCAACAGGTATTCCTTGATACTGTCGAAGGCGGTTTGGCAGTCTTCTGTCCAAACGCAATCCTGATTCTTTTTGAGTAATTTGAAAATCGGCGCACATGTCCCAGTCATGAGGAATATAAATCTGGAAATGTAGTTGAGACATCCTAGGAATGCCCTGGCTTGTTTTTCAGTCTTTGAAGAAGGCATTTCTTGAATGGCCTTGACCTTGTCAGGATCAACCTCAATTCCTTTCTGGCTGATGATGAACCCTAACAATTTTCCTGAACGAACACCGAATATGCATTTATTGGGATTCAAGCGGAGTTTGTATTTTCTCAGACGCTCGAATAGTTTTGACAGGTGGGTCACATGCTCCTCTTCTGTCTTAGATTTGGTGATCATATCATCGACATATACCTCAATTTCTTTGTGTATCATGTCGTGAAACAGAGTAGTCATGGCCCGTTGATAGGTTGCTCCGACGTTCTTCAAACCGAACAGAATTACCCTGTAACAAAAATGTGCCCCATGGGGTGATGAACGAAGTTTTCTCCATGTCTTTCGGTGCCATTTTGATTTGATTATAGCCCGAGAATGCATCCATGAAGGAGAAGACTTTGAATTTTGCAGTACTGTCTACCAGCATGTCTATGTGAGGTAAGGGAAAGTCATCCTTTGGACTGGCCTTGTTCAGATCCTTGTAGTCTACTCACATTCTGACCTTTTCGTCCTTTTTCGGATCTTGTACTATGTTGGCTAACCATTGAGGATATTCTGACGTGGCGAGAAAACTCGCGTCAATTTATTTTTGTACTTCCTCTTTGATTTTGATGGCCATGTTTGGGTGAGTCTTTCTCAACCTCTGTTTTTCTGGTGGACATTCTGATCTTAACGATAAATGATGTTCCACGATGCTGGTATCCAACCCTGGCATGTCCTGATAGGACCAAGCGAATACATTGGGAAACTCTTTGAGAAGCTTTATCAAACTTTCTTTGATAGTCGGACTGAGCAGTGCCCCAATCTTGACTTCCTTTCTCTCTTCTTCCGAACCCAAGTTGATTGTTTCAAACGACTCTTTGTGAGGTTCAATGGACCTTTCCTCTTGTCTGAGTAATCGGGAGATCTCTTTTGGAATTTCTTCGTCATTTTCTTCTTCAGCCTAAAATACCGGGAATTCAAAGTTAGGAGAAGGCATTGGATCGTATGTTTCAATGGGGTTTAAAACAAGCAATTTGCATGACGTGATGATTGTTTTTAGAAGAGATAGAGAGAATGCAAGAGTGTGTGCAGTGTTTTTTCTGAAAAATGCTTGTCTTTATTATTTGAGTTGTTTTTAGGATTACCATTTTCTTAAAAAGCGAAAAGAGAAAACAACAATGAATGCAGAAATTATAGAACGACGTTATTTTATTTATGATCTTGTCGATTCTTGAAACTACAGCCCTATAAAAAAACTCTGTCGCTTCAGGAAAAGCGAAGAGGTACATTTACAGAAAATGAGCCCTATCAAAACATCTGTTTCACCTGAGCAGGGTGAAAGGTTAGAACGAAGACGACAATTACTTAGACTTATGAACGACTTTCGAAACGTTGACAGCAACCCATTGACGGCGAACTCCTCGGTGAATCACAAAGTCGGGTACCTTCCTTTTTGGCTTGTCTTCAGAAATGACGCTGATTTCTGGTGGAGCAGGACCATTGGAATCTGTTTCCCAGGCAGAGTTGTCGTAGGAGGACTCTTCTATTGTATCTTGCACAATGTTTGCACTCTGAGGCAGATCTCCCCATCCAGTTGGCTGGATGTCTTCGAGCCTGATACTAGAGCTTTCAGGAGCGGTGTACTTGACCATAAAGTCGAATTTGCCACTTGGTTGTCCTAAAGTGTCCCACACTTCTTTGCAACTAGAGGAGTCATCCCTTTCGATGACGCTGACCTCAGGAAAAGCGTAATTGATGAACTGATGTCCTGTAATCTTTGCAAATTCATCGTCGTGCTGGATATTTTCTGAATGCCCTGAGTAATGATCCCATGATTCTGTGGGGATGCAGGTATTCTTTTCAATGATGCTCAGCTGATATGCATCTTTGGGCTGACTCTTTTGCCCCAAGTCTCCTGGGTACGGCTACCAGATAGGCAGACCATCCATTGGGCCATAATAGTCGTGGTCAAAGTTGTCTTTCATTGGAGCATCCTCCTCTAATGAGTTTGGTGGAGCACGACATCCTTCTGGATCACAATCTCTGTATATTATCCTGACATCCGATCTCGGTATATATCTCAGACTCTATGCGGGATGGTAAAATGGCGTAGGAACCTCTCCCTGAGACATATATCCGTCCTCATTAAGATATGACTCCCATTCTTCATTTGTATCGGAGGAATCATGTAACGTCCCGTTTTGCCTTATTTATTTAATCGAGTCGATTTAATTATTTTCGTTTTTATATTATTTTATTCTTGAAGTTTATTTGACAATATATTATTTTTCATCGTTATTATGTTTTATCGCGTTTTGAGAGCGTTTGCGGGATATTTGAGTGTAGGGGTATTTTGGTCTTTTTACATGGTAAGATATTTTTCTTTATATAAGAAATAGAGATTTGAGAGAAAAATAGAGAAAAGAAAGAGAAAGGAAAGAAAGGGAGAAAGAAGGAAAAGGAGAGGAAAGAAATGGAGAAGAGGAAAAGAGGTGGAAATCGACATAGCTCCGTTTCAATCGCGATTAATCGGGTAAGGGTGAGAAGTTTCGATTATATCTTGCTTGTGTATATATATGTATGTATTTGTTTGAATGTTTGGTTGAAAAATATATGTTTTCCATTTGGTTGAAATTGTGAACAATTAGTAGAAATCGATGTTTTCACGGATGAAATTCGATATAAACTGCGTAGAATACTTGTTGTTATGTTTGGAACATGTTTTGGTTGATATATTGTGATTTGGAAGTGTTTGGGTGGAAGAAATGGTGGATTGTGGCCCAAAATGACCTATAACAGCGCTGCTGCGAATCCCAGAATTCGCAGGTTCGCATTGCGAATGGAAGCGAAGAGGAAAGCGAAGGCTCGCCAGACCTTCGCAGTGCGAATGTGAAGGAGAATGTTCGCCAGCAGTTCGCAAAGCGAACTTTGTGCTTTTTTTCTTCTGCCATGGTTCACTGGGGATTCGCAATGCGAATAAGGAAAGTGAATGCTCGCTTGGAGCTTCGCATAGCGAACGTGGCAGATTTTCCATTTTGTTTCCTTCATAACTTTTGATCCGTAACTCGGATTGAGGCACGGTCGGATGCGTTGGAAAGCTATTTCAATGCTCTTTATGATAGTGGAATAGAAACATATGTTTATGCCATGGATTGATAAGAAAATATGGAAAAATAATGTATGTGTGAAAAGTGTGGTTTATGTTTTCTCCATAACTCCCGAATCGAGAGTCCGATTGATGTGGGACTTGAGGCATTAGATAGATAACCTAAGATGCTATTAAATGGTGATGTGATACCATGTGTTAACCAAGAATATTTGGTAGAGTATGATTAGTGGTTTGTAGGTTTTGTTGTGTTTGTTTGTGTTCGATGCGATATGCTATCGTCATATAAATGTGGGGCTTTTGTGCTATTTATATGATGTTGATGCATGTGATAATGATGTTGTGTCATTGCATAATTGCAGGATTGTTGTGGTTAATGGTGAGTAATTCTTGATGTGAATTGATATGAGTGTATATGCTAAAATGCTAATTATTGTGGTTTGTGGATTATGATGAAATGCATCGTTTATGTGAAATTCAATGTGTGTTATTTGGTGGCCTTATGGCAAGAAAATGCATTGTTTGAATTGATTTCCAATGCATGAATAATGACGATGAGATAATTCATATTGTTGATTTGTGAAGATGCATTTGATTGTCATGAGTCATTGTATGCCAAGCATCATGATATGCATCTTGTGATGTCGTGTGCCCTTGTGGGGTGTGAGCGACGAAACGATTCCAGAGGGAATATGTTATAACGGTCGTGAGCCTTATACAAAGAGGAACTAAAGCGATGTTATAGACGGTCGTGAACCTTATACAAAGAGGACCTAAAGCGATCGGATCATGAGCCTTATACAAAGAGGACCTAAAGCGATCCATAAACGTCGTGAGCCTTATACCAAGAGGACCTAAAGCGACGAGGAATATCGTTTTCCCGACGGGGAGTTACACTAAGTAACAAGCGATGATTCCAATAATTCCTGAGTGAATTAATGATGAGAATGATGGATGGATTGGTACCGCATTGCATTGCATAGAGTCGTTGTGTCGGTCTCTGTGCATTTGCATAAATCATGAATGGATTGATTATGTGTGGGAAATTGTGAATTGATTGATTATGTGTTGAGCTTGTGATAGCATTGGTGATTTGATATGCATTTGTGATTAAATGCATTGGTTATAGATGATATGTTTTATGTGTAGACATATGCTATGTTTTGTGGGGATGTTGTACATTACAATGATTGTATTTATTATCTATGATATGCTATAAATGAATATATGTGATGTGGTGGTGTGTTTCCATATATCATAACCTTGGTATGCCTTATGTGTGAATATGTTATTATGTTGGCATAACTGATATATGCTATATGTATTAATATGTGATGCTTGTGGTGAGAATAATTATGCATGTGAATTTATATGTGTTTGCATATTATTATGCAATCTTGATTTAGTTGTTATTTATCACCCTTCTGCTGTGGTTTGTTGCTCTATGAGGCAATTGCAGATTAGTATCTTGGAGGCTTTTGTGAAGATTAGTTCTCCACCCTTTTGTCGGTCTGTCTGCTCTGATACGTAACACGGGAGTCGGGGAACGCTTTTGTTATATATGTATACATTGTTGGATCTATTTTGTATTACCTTTGTATGAATATTTTGATGTTATAAAACAATTTATTTGGTAAAACAAGTCAGTTATGGATCTTTTCGCTTTATTCCATAATTGAACTTTCCTTTTGTTGGAAAAAGTTTCCCTTTTAGGTTTATTCCATTTTGTGTTATGTATCAAATTTATGAGCAGGGATTGTGTTTTCTTTCTTTAAATGTGGCATCCTTGTTTCTGTCTAAAGATAAAAAAATTTATTCACTCTGATTTATTTATGTATTATTTATCCGCGATGGGAATTGGGGTGTTACATTAGTGGTATCAGAGCAAGTCGGTCCGTCCGGCCAAGTTGTTGAGTCAGTTGGTGTGATAGTTGAATACTGTCGATGTTGTGTGTTCCTTAGTATGTGATATGTGTGTGAAACACTGTCAGTACTTTCTGGTTTTCAAATCCTTGGTCTGCTGGATTTAGAATGAGATAAGTGGGGGAGAAGCTGGTGCTTCTCCAAGTTACTTCAGTTGTGGAGCGTTGATTGCAAGATTGTAAGTGTGGTTTGGATAGTGTGGTTCCCGGTTCCAGAGGGAATGCGGAGGTAAGGTTTATGTCGACTAAGGATTTGTGCCTTAGGTAGTTTTGTGCACAGGATGCAAGAAATGCTATTATAGTTTGGTAAAGATGGTTTATGCCCCCATCATGATTTTTGGCTGTCTATTGACAAATTAAGGAACTAATCACCCTTAATCTCTTGTTGATAGTAGACGGAATTATGTTGGATGGAATAAACATGTCTTTCCGGCTTTGATAGTGTGTGCAATGAATTGTTTGGAATTAAGAAAATGGTTACGGATTATTTTGTTAAGTCGATGAAGATTCTAATATCGGAAGATGAGACAGATTAGAGGTTTTGGTATGTTGGTCCAGTTGGGAAGCCATTGAAAGAGAACGGTTGGGTATCGTTAATGGTTGTTCTCAGAGAGTAGAGTGTGAACTCAAATTTGACGAAGGTGAGGATTTGAGGTTTGGATCTGCTAAGTAAGTAGAAGAACTTTTTGGAAGTGAAACTCAGATATTGGTCATGTTTGTGATAATAGTGTTCTGGAATTGACGGAAAAGCCACAGTGAAGGGCTGCCAGTTGTGAGTGATTTCCAGATGTGTTTTCGGATGGAATATTGGATGTTAGCATTAGAATTACCTGGGCTGGAAGAGCAGTTGGAAGATTTACTGGGAAGGAGAATTGTGAGGCCAAGTGTGTTGTCTTGGAGATCTCCAGTATTGTTAGTAACAAAAAGGATGGATGGTTGAACGGAATAACAAGCATGATGTGTATAATGGTATTGAGGCTATGGAAAGCAAAACTTAGAGTTTTGGTGAGTTTTGGAGTTTTTCAAGTTTTAGGGCATTAATAGAAATCTTGAGAAAACCCTTAGGTGTGGATGTAATATTTGAGAGTTCTTTTTGGTTGGTTGTTGCTACATGTTGGAATTTATGGAATTTGGACTGTCAAGAGAATGAAATTGTGTGTGGAGTATATGAATCATATCTTCCATATTTATTTGGATAAGTTCGTAGTGGTTTTGATTGAGGATATTCAGATATGTTATAAACTCAGAGGAAGAACAAGTAGAGTGTTTGAGAATCGAATTGCAAGTGTTGAAAAGAAATGAATTTTTATGCTAAGTTATTCAAGTGAGAATTTTGGTTGAAAAAGGTAGTTTTCTTGGATATGTTATTTCAGATGAGAGTATGGTTATGGATCCATCGGAAGTAGATGCAGTTCTACAATGAGAGGCTCTGAAGTTGGTTAAGGAGATTAGAATCTTTTTGGACTTTAGTTGGTTATTACCGGAGGTTATGGAAGGCTTTTCCAAGTTAGTGTTTTCGTTACTTCGATTGATATGAAAAAGGTAAGTCGTTTGTTGGGATGTTCGTTGTAAGGAAAGTTTCAGAGAGCTGAAGTAGAAGTTGTCTACGACTCCAGTTTTGATTTTATGTGATACTGATAAACCGTTTGTGAGGTATTGTGATGTGTCTTTGATGAGTTTAGTCAGTGTGTTAATGCAAGAGGGTAAAGTCGTAGCTTATGCTTTACGACAATTGAGGATTCATAAAAGGATCTATACTATTCAGGATTTGGAATTGGTTGCGGTTGTATTGTGTTGGAAAATTTGGAGGTATTATCTTAATGGTTCTAGGTTCGAAGTGTTTAGTAATCACAAGAATATTGAGTACCTGTTTGGTCGGAAGGAATATAGTATGAGACAGCAAGGATGGTTGGAATTTGTGATGAATTATGACTTTAGCTAGAATTATCCTATTGGTAAAGTTAATGTCGTGGGTGATGAGTTAAGTCGAAAGTTTTTATACATGTCTGTTTTGATGGTTAGGGAGTTGGAATTATTTGAGTAGTTCAGAGACTTGTGTCTGGTGTGTGAGATAACACAGTAGAGTGTGAGGTTGGGTATATTAGAAGTGAACTATGATTTTTTTGGTGAATATTAGAGAGAGTCAGAAGTTGGATATGAAATGGATAGATTTGATAGTTTCCGGTAAATAGAGTAGTGCATCGGAAGCATGATGTGGCACAATTTGTATATGCGTGTGTGACTTGTAAGAGTTCATAGGTTAAACATTGGAAACAGGTAGGATGATGAGACCATTGGACGTTTCAGAATGGAAGTGTTAGGTGAAAGGCTTAAATATTATTCATGGGCTGCTATGTAGATGGATGTTTTGGTTATATGTTCGATTGGTGAATCGTAACATTATTGTAATATTGTTGTGTGACAAGGATGTTGGTATTGTGGTTATGTAGAGGTTGTTGGAACGATGTTGGGTCATGGAACTTTATGTTCTTGTTTGTGTTGTTGCCTCGTTTCCATCGTGATGGTTCGAGTGCGAGTAGCTAATTCCTGTGTGGGGAATTAGGGGAGTGTTACCTAGGGTGAGGGTAACGATCTTGTTGTGTTTCGGTTCAAGAGTGAACCTGTGTGTGTTCGTAACTTGGGTATTCCTTGAGTCGTGGGTTGGTCGTCAAGTGCATTGTATGGGCATTGTATCTTGTCGTTGTCGTTGTTACCGTTGCTGTGTCGTTGTAGTAGTTGCTGTTAGCGAGGTGGTTTGTCAGTTTGTGTTATTCGTGGGGTGCCTTTTGTTGGCATGTTAGTTTGTTAGTCGGATGCGAGAGTCGTATCCGGAGTTGTTCGTATCAGTTATATTTTCGAGGACGAAAATGTCTAAGTGGGGGAGAATTGTAACGTCCCGTTTTGTCTTATTTATTCAATCGAGTCGGTTTAATTATTTTCGTTTTTATATTATTTTATTCTTGAATTTTATTTGACAATATATTATTTTTCATCGTTATTATGTTTTATCGCGTTTTGAGAGCGTTTGCGGGATATTTGAGTGTAGGGGTATTTTGGTCTTTTTACATGGTAAGATATTTTTCTTTATATAAGAAATAGAGATTTGAGAGAAAAAGAGAGAAAAGAAAGAGAAAGGAAAGAAAGGGAGAAAGAAGGAAAAGGAGAGGAAAGAAAAGGAGAAGAGGAAAAGAGGTGGAAATCGACATAGCTCCGTTTCAATCGCGATTAATCGGGTAAGGGTGAGAAGTTTCGATTATATCTTGCTTGTGTATGTATATGTATGTATTTGTTTGAATGTTTGGTTGAAAAATATATGTTTTCCATTTGGTTGAAATTGGGAACAATTAGTAGAAATCGATGTTTTCACGGATGAAATTCGGTATAAACTGCGTAGAATACTTGTTGTTATGTTTGGAACATGTTTTGGTTGATATATTGTGATATGGAAGTGTTTGGGTGGAAGAAATAGTGGATTTTGGCCCAAAATGACCTATAACAGCGCTGCTGCGAATCCCAGAATTCACAGGTTCGCATTGCGAATGGCAGCGAAGAGGAAAGCGAAGGCTCGCCAGAGCTTCGCAGTGCGAATGGCAAGGCGAATGTTCGCCAGCAGTTCGCAAAGTGAACTCTGTGCTATTTTTCTTCTGCCATGGTTGGCTGGGGGTTCGCAGTGCGAATAAGGAAAGCGAATGCTCGCTGGGAGCTTCGCATAGCGAACGTGGCAGATTTTCCATTTTGTTTCCTTCATAACTTTTGATCCGTAACTCGGATTGAGGCACGGTCGGATGCGTTGGAAAGCTATTTCAATGCTCTTTATGATAGTGGAATAGAAACATATGTTTATGCCATGGATTGATAAGAAAATATGGAAAAATAATGTGTGTGTGAAAAGTGTGGTTTATGTTTCCACCATAACTCCCAAATCGAGAGTCCGATTGATGTGGGACTTGAGGCATTAGATAGATAACCTAAGATGCTATTAAATGGTGATGTGATACCATGTGTTAACCAAGAATATTTGGTAGAGGATGATTAGTGGTTTGTAGGTTTTGTTGTGTTTGTTTGTGTTCGATGCGATATGCTATCGTCATATAAATGTGGGGCTTTTGTGCTATTTATATGATGTTGATGCATGTGATAATGATGTTGTGTCATTGCATAATTGCAGGATTGTTATGGTTAATGGTGAGTAATTCTTGATGTGAATTGATATGAGTATATATGCTAAAATGCTAATTGTTGTGGTTTGTGGATTATGATGAAATGCATCGTTTATGTGAAATTCAATGTGTGTTATTTGGTGGCCTTATGGCAAGAAAATGCATTGTTTGAATTGATTTCCAATGCATGAATAATGACGATGAGATAATTCATATTGTTGATTTGTGAAGATGCATTTGATTGTCATGAGTCATTGTATGCCAAGCATCATGATATGCATCTTGTGATGTCGTGTGCCCTTGTGAGGTGTGAGCGACGAAACGATTCCAGAGGGAATATGCTATAACGGTCGTGAGCCTTATACAAAGAGGACCTAAAGCGACGTTATAGACGATCGTGAGCCTTATACAAAGAGGACCTAAAGCGATCGGATCGTGAGCGTTATACAAAGAGGACCTAAAGCGATCCATAAACGTCGTGAGCCTTATACCAAGAGGACCTAAAGCGACGGGGAACATCGTTTTCCCGACGGGGAGTTACACTATGTAACAAGCGATGATTCCAATAATTCCTGAGTGAATTAATGATGAGAATGATGGATGGATTGGTACCGCATTGCATTGCATAGAGTCGTTGTGTCGGTCTCTGTGCATTTGCATAAATCATGAATGGATTGATTATGTATGGGAAATTGTGAATTGATTGATTATGTGTTGAGCTTGTGATAGCATTGGTGATTTGATATGCATTTGTGATTAAATGCATTGGTTATAGATGATATGTTTTATGTGTAGACATATGCTATGTTTTGTGGGGATGTTGTACATTACAATGATTGTATTTATTATCTATGATATGCTATAAATGAATATATGTGATGTGGTGGTGTGTTTCCATATGTCATAACCTTGGTATGCCTTATGTGTGAATATGTTATTATGTTGGTATAACTGATATATGCTATATGTATTAATATGTGATGCTTGTGGTGAGAATAATTATGCATGTGAATTTATATGTGTTTGCATATTATTATGCAATCTTGATTTAGTTGTTATTTCTCACCCTTCTGCTGTGGTTTGTTGCTCTATGAGGCAATTGCAGATTAGTATCTTGGAGGCTTTTGTGAAGATTAGTTCTCCACCCTTTTGTCGGTCTGTCTGCTCTGATACGTAACACGGGAGTCGGGGAACGCTTTTGTTATATATGTATACATTGTTGGATCTATTTTGTATTACCTTTGTATGAATATTTTGATGTTATAAAACAATTTATTTTGTAAAACAAGTCAGTTATGGATCTTTCCGCTTTATTCCATAATTGAACTTTCCTTTTGTTGGAAAAAGTTTCCCTTTTAGGTTTATTCCATTTTGTGTTATGTATCAAATTTATGAGCAGGGATTGTGTTTTCTTTCTTTAAATGTGGCATCCTTGTTTCTGTCTAAAGATAAAAAAATTTATTCACTCTTATTTATTTATGTATTATTTATCCGCGATGGGAATTGGGGTGTTACAAATCACCCTCGTTGATGATATGTACTTCTTGAGACACTGGGTGAAGGAAACCTCCACTATGGAAGAAGTTCTGAATAGGATGGAGACTTTCATCGTTAGTAGCAGTCTGGGTATAGGTTGAGGAAAAACCAAGACCTTTCTTTGTCTTGTTGTCAATAGGAATGACAAGTTCTCCCCATCCTTTTGCATTGTTGCTTTTGATCACTTCGAGAGCATCTTTACACGAGGAAATCGATGTTCCTCTTTCTGATTGTTTCTAATTGCTCACTGAAAGTGCTTGGAACTGGGTTCCAACAACTTCTTCTGGTTCTACACAAGTGGATGGCGATAAGTTGCTCACGATCAAGGCTTGCTCTCCGCAGACTGTGACTAGTTGGTCAATCTTGACGAACTTCAGCTTCAGGTGAAGTGTCGAAGTGACTGCCCCAGCCTCGTGTATCCAGGGTCTTCCTAACAAACAGTTGTATGCTGTCCGGATGTCCATGACCTGGAAAGCGACTTGGAAAGTGTGAGGACCGATAGTTATGGGAAGGTCGACTTCGCCGATAACTGTTTTCCGAGATCCGTCAAATGCTTTGACGATGACCTCACTGCCTCTCATTGAAGATCCTTCAAATGATAGTCACATTAGAGTAGAATTTGGAATAACATTTAGAGCTGATCTGGTTCTACTAGTACGCTGGCTAATGCATCGTCCTGGAAGTTGACTGTAATGTTGAGTGCCATATTATGATTCTGGCCCTCTTCCGGAAGTTCTTCATCACTAAACCCCAAGTTGTTGCAGGAAGTGATGTTGGAGATGATGTTATCGAATTGTCTTATCGTTACATCTTGTTCCACAAAGGCCTACTCTAAGACTTTCTGTAGAGCTTCCCTGTGAGCCTTGGAACGGAGTAAAAGAGATAGCACAGATATTTTGGAAGGAGTTTGCAACAGTTGATCAACAATGTTGTACTGACTCTTCTGGATGAGCTTCAGCATCTCATCGTTGTTCTTTGAAAGGTCGGGATCACTGGAATGACCGACTGGTTGATTAGGAACTTCTGTTTGGGGTTCCTTTACTCTCGTGGGCTCTCCAACTCCTCGGTTGAAGATTTGACCGCTCCGTGTTACTCGACTGATGTCTGCAATATTCATGACGGAGGGTAACAGAATTTCCTTTCCATTCTCTATTGTTGTTGCACCGTAGTTGTAAGGGATAACCTTATCAGACTTGTACGGTACTGGTCCCGATAGATAGATAACTACATGAGCCTTTTGATTTTTCTGACCATCGTAGCTGGCCTCGATTGGTTCGAGGTTGAGAATCCTTCCACCATCAAGAGGAATTCTTGATTCATGGAGTAGAGGGATCATGGCGCACACATCTTTGGCCACTTCTCGTTTAGGGATTAAGACAACATCTTTGCCATGATTAGGATGATAGTCTGACATTGAACCAGAGCTTAACCATGGTTGAATCTCTCTGTGGTCCAACTAACCTTGAAGGGCTGCCCGCACGAGGTAGCATCCTTGGTTATTCTCTGAGCAAACTCTACAACGCTCATAGTTGTGTGGTGGCACCCGGCCACGTCTGCTTTGTATGCAGTGTAACCTTACTAGATCCGTCTCCATTGATCGAACATCCTGATTTTGATGCCTAGTAGGGTTCCCGTTAATCATACTGACTTGTTGTGTGTCTTCATCTAGATAGATCGGACGTCACCAGTGGTTTAACAAGTGTTGCAGTGTCCTCTGAACAAGGGTACATCCTTGGTCACTCTCACGACATACTTTACAGTTCTGATAATCATGCGAAGTTAGAAAACTGAGCTGGACTTGCTTAGCATGTAATTCCACCAAGCTGGTATTCATCAAGAGAATATCGAAGATTTGAATTATATTCACTTGATAATGACTTCTATCACAATAATCCTGAATCCATCCAAGATCCATCTGACACTAGAGGGCCTCTTGTACAAAAGAGCATCCCTGATTTTTTACCGAGCAGACCAGACAGGAATCGTAATCGTGTCGTGGCAGATTATGATGTTGGCTTTTCCTTGAGTACATTGCCACCAAGTTGAAATTTATCGCACGGATGTCGTGGTTTTGAATGATGTTGGAATTCGTATAAGTCATGTTGACTTCACAAATTCGGTGATCTTGGATCCATCCGAGATCCATCTATTCTTGTAGAGCTGACTGCACCACAGAACACACTTGATCGTTTTTAGAGCAAATATCACACTGGTGATAGTTATGAGACGGTACATGCCATATCCACTTTGTCTGCAATGCATCTTGACCAGGTTGGTTCCCAATAAGAGTACATCGTGAATTTGATAGATGTGCTTAGACTCTTCTTCTATCAAATTTACAGCAGCTTTTTCGTGTTGAGGCAACGGGTTCGTCTGTACATTTGGATACGTATCCTTGAAGGATAAGACCCCGCTCCTGACAAGCTTCTGTACATCGGATTTGAAGCTGAGATAGTTTTCTATGTTATGCCCTGGTCCTCCTTAATGGTAAGGGCAAGTCTGATCTGCTTTGAACCAAAAAGGCAGATTTTTCGGTATTGCAAGAGGAGACATGGTTTGGACGTTCCCCTTGACCAGTAGTAGTGGAAACAATTCTGCGTACAACATTGGTATAGGGTCGAACCCTGGTGGTCACGTTGTACGGTTGTTGTTGTATTGAGGACAAGCCTGTTGAAGAGGTTGTTGTGTCCTTTGCTGAAATTGTTGTTGATTTGGTTGGCTCTGATCAACCTGAGGTTGATACGTTGGAAAGGCACAGGGTTGATAGCAGGAGTTACAGTTGCTACTGGTTGGTATCGTCGCCTTTGCTTTCCGAGAGGGATATTGCCAATATCTTACTCTTTTTTCTTAGGGAGAGCACTACCGTATCTTTTAGTACTGCTTGATGGTCCAGCATCTTTAACTAAACATCCTTCTCGGACTAATTCCTCAAGACGAACTCCCATGCCCACCATCTCATTGAAGTCACTGGGCGTACTGGCGACCATTCTATCGTAGTAAAATGAGCTCAAGGTTTTTAAGAAGATCTTTGTCATCTCTTTTCCCTCAAGAGGTGGGCAAATCTGGACAGAAATTTCACGCCATCTCTGAGCATATTCCTTAAAGGTTTCCTTGTCCTTCTGCGACATGGCTCTGAGTTTATCTCTGTCTGGTGCCATGTCCAGGTTATACTTATACTGCTGAACGAAGGCAGGGCCAAGATCTTGGAAAGTGACTATCTTGGTGCGGTTCAAACCCATGTACCATTTGAGTACGGCACCGGTTAAACTATCTTGGAAATAGTGAATTAGTAGTTGTTGGTTCTCTGTCTGAGTTGACATCCTCCGAGCATACATCACCAAATGACTTTGAGGGAAAGAGTTACCCTTGTAATTTTCAAATTCGAGCACTTTGAATTTGTGCGGAACTTTCACATTAGGGACCAAACAAAGGTCTGCGGCGTCTTTTCCGAATAGATCCTGACCGCGAATGGCATGCAGTTCCTTCTGCATATCCATGAATTGTTCCTGGAACTCATTCATTCTGTCGTACATAATTTCGTTTCCACCAGACGGTATCTGTGGAATCTGTCCTTTCCGGGACAGTGTGTACCACGGGTGGTGGTATAGTCATTACGGCAGTGACTCTTGGTGCTTCCCTCTCCCGAAGTTTGTAACCTTCAGGAGTTGCTGTCATGCCCCTTGCATCTTCGCTTTCCCGAAGTTTGTAACCTTCAGGGTCAGTGGTCCTGCTGCAGTTTCCGGATCTTCCGTGATCGGCGGAATATATCCTTCCGGGATATAGTTAATAGGCATGCCTCAGGGACGATATTTAGGCATGTTATATCGAGGATCATACTTTTCCACTATGGGTGTTGATGTGATCTCCGAGATCACAGTCCTTTGGATCTGAGCTGCTGCCAGAGCTTGCATGTCATTGTGAAGTTTCCTCAGATCTTCTTTCAAGGCGTCGAGTTCTTCTCTCAACTCTCTGTTCTCTTCCTCGAGATTATCCATCTTCTTTTATCGACTGGCCCGAGTATTGTACGAATGAGACAGTTTGACTCTAGAATCGAGACACAAACGTGAGATTCGTAGGTAAGAAGAATGCGTTATATGAGAATGATGGATGATATGCAATGATTATATTAATATTTTTTGTTTAATCAAAAGAAACATCAACAATTGGATTACAAATATCATACAGTGGGGAAACCCCGTTTTATTGAATTTAAAGATTGCGGAAATGGAAATACAGTAATTTAAAAAGTGCTGTAAAAGGAAACGTCTAAGCTTATGGATCCTGAGTCCTCTCTGAAGAGGGCTCAGGTGCTGGTTCTGGTACTTTCCTTTTCTTTGACCGGAACTCTTGAGTCGTTGTCGGGTTGTCATTCCTTTGCCAAGTGAAATGAGCGAGCAAATTCCTTTGGTCTTCTTGATTCTCTACAGTATGTTACTCTAAATTTTGATCAAAGCGTCTTTTTCTTTTAATAGTTGCTGTATTTTGTTACACTCCACACTGAGAATATGGTACTTATTCCTCCAAGACTTCTTCTCCTGTTGAACTTTATTGAGAGTGACCTGAAGTTTTTCCGTGTTAGACATAAAATAAAGGACAGATTCCTTTAACGGAAGAACTTCTTGACAAGGGTAAGGCATCCTCAGCTTGAGAGCTCTAGTTTGTACCCAGTGGAGATAAGGCTTCACAGAGACATAGTCCGGTTTTCCTAAGACTCTATTCCTTTCCTGTGAACATGTTTCCAGACATGCACTATTTCTATCTTTAGTGCCCTGTCATTTTCTCCTTCCTTGAAGAAAAGACCTTCCAGATGAACATTACGTGGGACATGTCTCATCGGGTATCCAAATTGACGACGAACTAAAACTAGATAATAATTGATTCCTCCTTTAATTCCTATGAGGGGTACATTAGGGAAATTTCCACAACGGTCAATGATTCTTATCCCGTCATAGATCTGATTGTACTAATCGATGTCAGAGTTGGTAAGAGATATGATTCTCTGTGACCATCGTAAAGTACTCTTATGATCCCAAAAAGCAGCAGACTTAGGTAAGTGGGAAGTGAACCATTTGTATAGAAGGGGTACACATCATGTGATCATTCCTCCATTGTACAAATTCCTTAGGTGTACAGAATGATAAGCATCTGCGAGTAAGGTCGGTACAAGGTTTCTAATCAGAAAAATCTTAATGGCATTGATATCAACGAAGTCATCATTGTTGGGAAACAGAAATAACCCATAGGTGAGCAGAACAAAGATGCTCTCGAAAGCAGTCATGTTCCCTATACTAGCAAAGTACAGAGCCTTCTTTATCAAAATTTTGGCAGGTAAACCTTAGATTCCACCCTTAATGGTTATGTGAGTCCTGACTTCTAACTCGTCCAAATAGATAGCTCTTGCAATGGTTTGGTCCTTTGGAATTTCTTCCAGTCCAGAAAAGGGAGCTTGGTTAGTGATGGGTTAATCAGTCAGGTGAGAGTACTCCTCCAGTGTTGGTGCAAGTTGATAATCCGGGAATGTGAAACAGGGATAAACCGGATCGTAGAACTGGATTAGCATGGACAAGATTCCTTCAATTACATGGACCCTTAACAGAGACAACAGTCCTCTATACTTAGCTCTGAAGGCATCAGGGTTGGTAATCATCCTTGCCAACCCTCTTAAATCCTCTAGTTTTGGAACCTTGAAGGTGTACTTGTGAGTTTTCCTTCTACCGAAATCCATAACGCAATCTCTCTCTCTAATATTTGCAATCATTGTCTTAGTTTAATTTGAAAAAGAGAGACTAGAAGAGAAAAATTTTCGTTGTTTAAAGTTTTTTAATGAAATGAATGCATGAATGCAGCACACAAAAACATAGAAAAAACATGAGGTCAAAGGTTCAGTGTCATGAAGTCATGGCTCTACCCATCCCCAAAGGTTGTACTGGTGATTTTTTTGTACTTGTCCTCAAAATCATTGACCCCCCTTGGGATAACAACAGCAGGCTGGTTCACCCGAGCGAGCTGCAGTATCTTAGAGTAATCTCAAATGAGGGTAGTATCGTGTGACAACTATTTCTGATAGCTTCCGCACTACAAAATAGTAACATGGTCTTAGCCTACTAAATCCTCAGTTTCATGGATACCACAATCGAACAATCTGCTTTCAACAACCGAAGTCGTTTAGACATTGAATCCGCAAAGGTTATCTCCACTGATTCGATGGTCTATCGGGACCTCTTATTTGGGAGTCACTCCCTGTAAGATTACCCGTCTAATGCCATCACTTATCTTGGGTGTCACTCAAACTTTCCAGATGCGGCATCACCCACAGTCCCATTAGCAGAAAAATAAACACGGATATCAATTAGGAAAAATGATATATATATTTATTCCTAAAACTAACATCCTAGACCTCTTAAGAGCTATAGCCTATAATCCTAAACAGACAAAATATCTTTCCCCAGTAGAGTCGCCATTTTACTGTAGCGAGCGATTTTTGTCGGTGACGCGACCACCTTATCGCTGGTTTTTCTCCTCACCGCAATGAGGATGAGTGGGGTGCTAGTTTCTGGTTTTTTATTTATCCCATGAAGCTGAAAGGGAAAGGGAAGCTATCTAAAACTAACCTTGCACGCGAATGTTTAACTGAACAAACGCTTTAAAGAGATTGGGGGGTTCGGGGTCAGGTTATACAACGGGGAGTTGTCAATTACCCATCCTATATGTGGTTATCCACAGGATATTAGCTTTAGGTTTCGCTTTGTACTTGATGGTGTTTATCCGTTAATGGGTTGGGAAAGTTTCTTGGGACATATGAGTGAGTGAGTGAGTTTTTGTTGATGTTCGGGTTATTCCCGAAGTTTTTGGTAAGGTACTGGACCTAAGTTTTGATTAGTATGTGAAGGTACTGGACCTAGAGTTTTTGTTTAGTATGCTCGCTAAAATTTTGCAATCTTATGCCTACGTATTCCCGTTTAAATGAAACAGGGAAATCAGAGCAATCGTAGTTCCTCCTATTCTAAGGGAGCAAAATGATGTTTTGGTGTCTTGTTCAAAGCCCGAGATTGAAGCTAAAAAGGTTTATTTGTGTCTTGTTCAAAGCCCAAGACTGAAGCTAAAAGGTTTGACTGAGAGAGAATTTGTCATCTCTAAAGAGGGATTGGACTTCCTCTGAGGGGATTGTTGATTTTTGTGTGCCTTGATCAAAGCCCAAGGTCGAAGCTAAAATGTTGACTTTACTGGGGAAGTCCTTATACAAATCCTAAGAGGACGCTGGGAAAGATTGACTCAACAAGAGAGTGTTTATGTGTCTTGTACAAAGCCCAAGATTGAGGCAAAAGAAACTGACTCTTTGGGGATATCATTATACAAAGCCTAAGAGGAGGCTATAAGTTTGACTTTTCCAGGGAAAATGTTCTATCTGTCTTGTATAAAGCCCAAGATTAAGGCTAAAAAGGGATTTTGACTCCGCCGGGGAGGTTTGTATATGTCTTGTACAAAGACCAAGATTGAGGCTGAAATGGGAAATTTAACTGACTCTGGTGAGGATATTTTTATGTGTCTTGTACAAAGCCCAAGATTGAGGCTGAAATGAGTTTGACTCTGCTTGGGAATTCATTCCTCAAAGCCTAGACGAAGGCTGGGAGGAACTGACTCTGATGGGGAAGATATTTGTCCCAAGTTTAAGAGACAAAGATTTATGTCTTGTATAAAGTCCAAGATTGAGGCAAAAAAGGATTTGACTTAACAAGAGAGTGCTTTTATCTGTCATGTACGAAGCCCAGGATTATGGTTGAACAAGCTGGAGAAATCATCATACCTAAGAGGAATCTGACTTCTGCTAGGGGAAATCCTTATACTAAGCCTACGAGGAGGCTGGAAAAGATTGACTCAACAAAAGAGTGACTTTATCTGTCTTGTACAAAGCCCAAGATTGAGGCTAAAAGGGTTGACTCAACAAGAGAGTGCTAAAAGGTGATTGACTCAACAAGAGAGTCTCGAAAAGTTGATGGACTCAACAAGAGAGTCTGACAAGGTGAATGACTCATCAAGAGAGTCTGAAAAGGTTAGCTCCGCTGAGGAGAATCATTTGTACAAAGCCCAGGAGGAGGCTAACTGTGTTGAGGAAAGGTCATTATACAAAGCTTAAGAGGAGGCTAACTTTCTGCTGGGAATTATTGAGATCCCTAAGCAGGTCCAAGTGGGGAATCAACTCTTGCTGAGGGTTCCAGAAGAGTTGAGATATCAGATACCTTGAGGTTCTGATTTGGGAGTTTTTACGAGAGAGACTGGGTTTTAGCTCTGCTAGAGATTTATCCAGAGTGATCGGGGTTTCTCTTACGTTTGTAGGGAACCTGAGAATGTCTTTGAGACTCAAGGGGATTTAGATTGTCCAAGTCTACTGGTGTGGAAGAGTTTTATCTTTTGTATGATGCCCAAGAGGAGGCAGGGCTATTAAGGGATGAGAATCAACCCTAAATTGGTCTGTGATTTGACAATGGAAAGACTGCTCTAGCAAAGGATGACTAAGTTTTGTCTTATACCTTTAAGAGGTCATCAGGGTCCTTGTATTAAGCCCAAGAGAAGGCGTGAGAACTTCTAAGAAGCCGAAGGGTCCTTGTACAAAGCCCAAGAGGAGGCGAGGATGCTTTTAGGAAGCCTGTGGGTCCCAAACTAAGAAAGGTTCAAGAAATACTATTCACCGAGAATAGATCATTTAGTGAAATTTCTGAGGTTTGAAGAAACTCAAGAGATGCTATTCACCGAGAATAGATCAACTCCGGTGAGTAGAATTTCTTTGACGATTTCTAATAGTGACAGTCTGAGAAAAGGTTCACGGAGAATACTGCCTTTCTCTTTGTTCCATATTGTTTAAGCCCAAGAGAAGGCAAGACTGTATCTGGAAATCCTATGGGGTTCTAGTTTTGATTGTATTCAAGAGTGACCAACTGGCTTTACCTAGTTCTAGACCTAGTCGCCTGGGAAAACTCTAAGTAGCTATACTAGTATATAAACAGTTGATATATGACAAGTATTTAAGAGGATATGAAAGAAGACTTACAGTGGAGCAGCTTCCCACAATACAGTTATATATATGAAAGCGAATAAATGAAAGTTGTTTAAAACTTACAGGTGAGCAAGCTTCCATGCTGTATTGTTAGTTGTTCAAAGAAATTAAAGAAAGTTTTGATAACAACATATATATATTTGAACCTAAATCAAAAGATAAGTTCTTTCTGAAAAGATTGTTGGGCCTTATACTCAAAGAGAGTCCCAAGGTTTAACAGTGATTGCACCGTTGTTTTGAATATCGTATCGGGACTTATACAACGACTGAGGCCCAAAGAGGTTTTTTGTACAAAGGGATGAGTCTTACAACTCAAGGAGAGGCCCAAAGATATTTTGAAAAAGAAAGATGGGACTTACAACAAGAGGGAAGGCCCGGGGTTTTCTGTTTGAAAATGGCGATCGCGCCGAGATTTTTTATCGTGTCGGGACTTATACAATATCTGAGGCCCAAAGATTATTTCTATACAACAAGGGTTGGGTCTTACACTCTATTAGAGGCCCAAAAGTGTTTTTAAAGGTTTGATAAAGATCAAGAACCAAAGAAACCCTAATTTAATTTTCTCTTAAAAGTAATCCTTTTAATAAAATGAATGAAAATGACAAAAATACCAAATAAGTCTAAATAAACTACTTGTGATTTTTTATTAAGGTTTGAAAAATGAGGTTTTAATCACAAGATGATTTAGGACTCATTGGATTTTGATTTTCAAGATGAATATTCATTTTTGAAATGTTAAAAAACAATAAAAATGAATTTATTTACAAAAATATCAACTATATTAAAAAAATAATATAAATTTATTTTTTTTGTGAAATAAAATATTTTAATATTTTAGTGATTTTTTGCAAAAAGAACCAATAAAAAAATTAAAATTGAGAGAGAAATTAATTTTCCAAATCATTAAAAATAATATGACAAATATTAAAAATGGAAAAAAGTGGTAAAAAAGGGTCTGGGGCGAGGGGGATTCGAACCCCAGACCTCCAAGTTGCAGCGCGCGCCTTCTACCATTGGGGGTGGTGATACATCCGTGTATCAAAACCACCCCACAAATACATAAGGGGTGCCTTGTTTTAGGCCTGGGCAAGGCAAGGCAAGGCAAGCTCTTGAGCCAAAAACGTAAAGGCTGTAACTTTCTCATTTCTCCATGGATTGAGACAAAATTTAGGTCTATCCTGCCTAGAATTTCACAAGGAATCCAATGGTGCCCTTGGTTTTTTCAGATGAGGTCTCCATTTTAAAACACGATGGTGGTTTTGAAATAGGCCATGATTTGCATTTTCTATGCTAACTCATGGTACAGGCAAGAATTACATGATGAATTGGCTCAAACACAACATATACAACATGTATGAGATGTGTATGATCAGTGGACTTCAAAGCAATGCATAATTCAAAGAGTTCAAGTTGTGATGCTTACCTCTTTGGGAGCTTTTTGTGTTATCTGCCAAGTTTCTTGTGCCAGAAGTAATTTGATGCTTTAGACACTCTCAATTGATCCCTTAGAAGCTTTTAGGATGGTTGGAACCAGCTGGAATCCTTAGGAACAAGTTTGAGCTCTTTCTTGCAAAAGGGGCAAAAGTAACCAATAGGGCAACTCTCTCAAATGGTGTTCCGGATGAGGGGAACCATTTGGGACAATTCAAGGATGATATTTGAAGTGTGTTTGAGGTTTTATATGGTTTTGAAAGTGACTGAATCAAGACATGGCTTGAAAAATGCAAAAAATTCCAATTTTGAGGTTTTGGAGTGGACTTTGAGATTTTGGTGTTACAGGTCACATGTTAGTGTTTGGACAGGTTAGATACAACAAATTAGAGGTGTTTGGATCATGATCTGTGATGGAATTGCTCTCTAACTCAAAAACTCAGAGATACCTTGCAAAAGAAGGCATTTTGGCCTATAGAGAGGGATTTTGAGGAAAGCATCAGATTGGGTGCTTTGGTGTACTCAAATTGAGCACAAATGAGCTCTATTTATAGTAGAGCAAGTTTGTTTTGCAAGAAATAGTGAATGGAGGCTGCAGCAGGCCTTTGGCCAATGTTATGCAAAAGGAATCTCAAGCCTCCTCTAGCCATTGACTTGAGATTAGAGCACAGGCTTTGTAGCTTTGGTTCAGAGATAAACTTGGACTGAATTCAGTTGGAATAGGCTTAGTTCATGCCACCTTGGTGCATCCATTGAATGCTTGGAAACAAAATTGGAGTCTTGGCACTTTTTAGCTCTTTTTAGGTTTGGCATGGCTATTGTAGAATCTTGGACTTTGGAGGCTTGGGGATCAGATCATTCCCTTCTTGTTTTATCCTCATATGTGTCCAAATTGATGACAAGGCTTGGATTGATCAGATTTAGACAAATCGAGCAAATGAGCACAAATCTGCCTTGTAAAGACCAGTTTAGGATGCCATGTTCCAAGGGTTGTATCTCCTTGCTCAAATGGAATTTGGAGATGATCTAGTACTTGTTAGAAAGCCCTCATGGCATACTTTAACTTTGATGTCCAACCCTAGATCTGGTTTGACTTAGATCAAGGTGAAAACTGCCCCTACATTTTGGAAAAAGTAAGGCAGATTTTGACTTAGTGAAAATTTCACTAAGTGTTGGAAAATGTCATTTTCATGTTTTCTGCCATTTTGATCACTCCATAACTTAAAACCCATGAGGAATTGGAATGACCTATAGTTGAAGCTTTTGTAGAGTGTAATGAGAGCTAAAAATCCAGCATTGGACCATCCAAAATAGTTGCTTGGATCTCAAGTTATGGTCCTTGGAAGTTGGTACCCTAGCCACTTTATTTCATAACTTAAAAAAATTCTAAGTTTTTTATGGTTACCCCTTTTACAAGTTAATTCACTTTCTTTGATTTTTCTTGATGAATGATGATTAAAATCATATATTAACATTGTTTTAGGGTCAAGGAACCATAATTGTGAAAAATTCCAAAAAGTCAAACTTGATTTTGTGCACAATTGACTTTTTATCGGATGAAATCTAAACTGTGCGATCCATTGTGAAATCAAGTCCTTGACCTAAATCAAATCTAATGGATATATTCCATAGGTGTTATAGGGGGTATTGAATCATGTCCCAAGGTTTGGGAGCATGTCTTGGTCAAAAGTCAAAGATATAGTTGACTTTTTCCTCGAAACCCTAATTGTGGTCCTGATGAAATTGAAACTTGTGGATCAAGCTTCTTGGATCAATCCATTGTTGCAAATGGATCAATGTAGTGTATTGGAGACCCTTAAATCATGTCTTGAGGTCTTGGCTCATGTTTTGTCCCAAAAGTCAACTTAGGGGTGAATCAGGTCAAGAAACCCTAATTCCTGATTTTTTGATGAATGCTTCCCCTGAGGTTAAATTGACTTGATGATTGGGCCCATGAGGTCCCTTGGACTTAGGTTGTTTTTTGAAGCATTGGCTTATACCCAGAGGAAAATTTCCATCTGGAGGCCTTGGTCGACCAAACCCTAATTTGGTGACACTGGCGATCTTGAGGCTTGATCCACTTGGAATGTTGCAACTTTGTGCTTGATTCCTGATGTGGGAGTCCTTTTGTTCCTTTATAGGTGATTTGAGAGGTTAGAAAAGTTGAAGATCATGTCATTTCTTGATTGATCATTTGTCTAAGTGCTCTAAGAGGGCTCAAAACCCTAACTTTTGTTTGTAGTGAATGCTCAACCATCTTTTGAGGAGATTGATGAGGCATGATGGTTCCTCCATATTATGGTAATGATTTGCACAATGATGGGAAATATTAGTTGTCAAAATTTTGGGTATGACAGACTCCATCTTGGATATTGATTCGACAAGTGTGCCACTTACACCACTTAAATGGAAAAAAGTTTGAAAATGTTTGATTGAATGTTGTAGAATAGAAGAGACATCTCCTCTATAGAGATGATACATGTCTCATCTCGGGGGGGAGAGTTTTTTAATTTGCAGTTTGCAGGTTTGAAGGTTTGAAGGTTTGAAGCCACAAGGGGCTAGGGTTTTGACTTGAATGAAGTTGAAAACTTCAAGGGGAATCCTAATGTTCTATTGAAGTTGAGAACTTCAAAGGGGATCCCTAGGGTTTGATCTAAGTTGTAGTTTGAATCCTAAAGTTTGAACTAATTCTAAACTTAAGGATGGGTATTTAAATGCAACAGTTGTATGATTGCAAGTGTTTATAAACATAAATGTCAAGAGAAACTTAACAAGACAACATTGATTAAACTTTTAAACAAGTGTAGTCATCAGGGATGGAATGAACATGGTGGTGATCAAGCATGATATATCAACATGTGAATGAGCATCAGACAAGTAGATATGTTCATCATGGTGAGAGTTTATGAAGGAAATACTTGAATATGTGAGCAAAGATTTGATCAATTGAAGCAATCACAAAGAAGTTCAAATAAGAATGTATTCAAGGTGAATTAAAGATGAGATAAATGTAGCAAAGAATAAACAAAACCCTAATGGAAATTGATGAAGATAAGCATATGAACAAGATATTCAAAAATGGTTGAATCAAGAGCTTTGGGGAATCCAAACTCAAGTGGAAGCCCTAGTCATGTGTCAAGATGATTTTTTCAAAAGGTTAGTTGAAATAAAACTCTAAGGTTTCAACTAAACAAAATTTAATCGAGGTACTCTTCAAAAGAAACAACACCTAATCATGGTATGTATAAGTCAAGACAACATGTTATGTACATCAAACAAGACTTAAACAAATTATATTATGACCATACAAATACATATGTACCATTAGGTCAAAGAAATGATCCAAAGGAATCATGAAAAGGCATGAAAAATACTTAAAAAGTACTAGTTTTCAACCTAATAAAAATGTCAAAAATAAATATTATTTTTGTGATTTTTTGATGGATTCTTAAAATATGCAAGATAAATGAGAAGTGTGCAAAAAATTGGCTCAAAAAGATTAATTTTTCTTATTGAAACAATTGAATGAAGTTGTGAAGAAAATCATGAAAAAAATTGGTAAAAAAATTAGAGAATACTCCCACCAAGGATTGAACTCACGCCCTTGGAATGATGGGCCTAAAACATTACCAACTGAGCCACGCGCTATGGGTTAACAAAGAATGGGTAGTGAAAATAATATAGATTATTTCAAGTTGAAAATGGTTTTAAAAAATAAAAGTAAAAGGTGTGGGGCGAGGGGGATTCGAACCCCAGACCTGGCACACACACAAACCTTGAAAACGCACGCTCTAACCACTGGGGTGGTGATACATCCATTGATTTAATTTCCCCTAAATAATAATATAGTAAAAACATTATTTATATTGGAAAATGGCGCCATGGCCATCTTCATTTTCTTCCTCCATTTTTCAATTTCTGGAAAACCAATCTCTCTTAATACTCATTTAAATGGCACGATGTAAACATGAAAGTTGCTGGAAATTTAACAAGGAATTGAATGGTATTATTGAATTTTATTTATTTTAAGTGTATCTCACACAATTAAATTGAAATCAGTATGAACCCTAATTTTAATATTCAAAATGAAATCCTATGTGTTCATGATATAAGATAATTAATTAAGGGAAAACAATCACCACATCATAACAAACATATCTGTAACTCAAATTATCAAGAATGATGCATGAATTATAGAGTTCAGTTTAGAGCAACTTACCTTGCAAAAGTGAAAATCGATTTCTTGGTTGGAGATGTTGTTATCAGAATATGACATCAGTACCATGCTCGGAAAGCCGTCAAAGGAAGTATTTTAGCCGATCATTTGGCTTATCAACCGATTGACGATTAGGAATCATTCGGATTTGACTTTCCAGATGAAGATGTCATGTACTTGAAAATGAAAGATTGCGATGAATCACTACCCAGCGAAGGGCCAGAACCAGGTTCCCAATGGGGACTAATATTTGATGGAGCCGTCAATACTTATGGAAACGAAATTGGGGCAATCATCATAACACCTCAGGGTACCCATATTCCTTTCACTGCCAGAGTGACATTCAAATACACAAACAACGAGGCGGAATACGAAGCTTGTATCATGGGTCTCGAAGAAGCTATTGACTTAAGGATAAAGAACTTGGATGTGTATGGAGACTCAGCCCTGTCATCAATCAGATCAAAGGAGAGTGGAATACATACCGATCAGGATTGATTCCTTACAAAGATTACGCGAGAAGTTTGTTACCATTCTTCAACAGAATCGAGTTTCATCACATCCCCGTGAAGAACATCACGTGGCTGATGCACTAGCCACTCTCTCTTCCATGATTGTTGTAAGTCAATGGAACGACGTACCTAAGATTGACATAATGCGCCTTGAAAGGCCCGCTTACATGTTCACGATTGAAGCAGTCATAGACGACAAACCTTGGTATCATGATATCAAGTGCTTCCTTTAAAAACAAGAGTACCCACCTGGGGTATCAAAAAAAGATAGGAAGACTCTCAGAAGACTGGCTGGAAACTTCTTCCTGAATGGTGATACACTCTATAAGATAAACTTCGACATGGTTTTGGTCAGATGCGTAGACAGGCAAGAAGAAAACCCGTTGATGAAAGAGATTCACGAAGGATCCTTTGGCACTCATGCCAACGAACACACAATGACCAGAAAAATTCTGAGATCAGGATATTACTGGCTGACAATGGAATCCGATTGCTACAAGTACATGAGGAGGTGTCACTAGTGTCAGATATACGCAGACAAAATCCATGTACCGCCAACTCATCTCAAAGTTCTTTCTTCTCCATGGCCTTTTTCTATATGGGGAATCGACATGATTGGCATGATTGAACCCAAAGCTTTGAACGGACATCGGTTCATCCTGGTAGCCATTGACTACTTCACCAAATGGGTCGAAGTAGTGTCATACACCAATGTGACCCGACAAGTGGTGGTCCGATTTATCAAGAACAATCTCATATGTCGTTATGGTGTTCCCAGCTAGATCATTACTAATAATGGATCTAACTTGAACAACAAGATGATGAAAGAGTTGTGCGTTGAGTCCACCTATCCAAACAGAAGAGGAACATGTGACCCACCTGTCAAAACTATTCGAGCGTCTAAGAAAGTACAAACTCCGCTTGAATCCCAACAAGTGCACATTCGGTGTCCGTTTAGGGAAACTCTTAGGGTTCATCGTCAACCAGAAAAGAATTGAGGTTGATCCTGACAAAGTCAAGGCCATTCAAGAAATGCCTTCTCCAAAGACTGAAAAACAAGTCAGGGGATTCCTGGGACGGTTGAATTACATTTCCAGATTTATATTCCTCATGACCGCGAAATGTGCGCCAATCTTCAAATTACTCAAAAAGAATCAGGACTGCGTTTGGATAAAAGACTGTCAAACCGCCTTCGACAGTATCAAGGAATACCTGTTGAACCCACCGATTCTATCACCTCCAGTGGAAGAAAGACCACTGATCATATACCTAACAGTCTTGGAAGACTCCATGGGCTGTGTACTTGGCCAACAAGACGAAACGAAAAGAAAAGAGTCTGCCATTTACTATTTGAGCAAGAAATTCACCGACTGCGAGATTCGGTACACTATGCTTGAGAAAACTTGTTGTGCTCTGGCTTGGGCAGCCAAACGTCTTCGCCAGTATATGATTCGTCACACTACTTGGTTAATCTTCAAAATGGATCCAATCAAGTACGTCTTTGAAAAACCTGCTCTCACGGGAAGGATAGCCCGTTGGCAGATGTTGTTATTAGAATACGACATCGAGTACCACGCTCAGAAAGCCGTCAAGGGAAGTGTTATAGCCGATCATTTGGCTCATCAACCGATTGACAATCAGGAATTAGTTGGATTTAACTTCCCAGACGAAGATGTCATGTATTTGAAAATGAAAGACTGCGATGAACCGCTACCCAGTAAAGGGCCAGAATCAGGTTCCCAATGGGGACTAATCTTTGACGGAGCTATCAATCATTACGAAAACGGAATTGGGGCAATTATTATAACACCTCACGGTACCCACATTCCTTTCACTGCCCGACTGACATTCAACTGTACAAACAACGAGGCCGAATACGAAGCTTGTATCATGGGTCTCGAAGAAGCGAGCGACTTAAGGATCAAGAACTTGGATGTATATGGCGACTCAGCCCTGGTTATTAATCAGATCAAATGAGATTAGAACACATACCAATCAAGACTGATTCCTTACAAAGATTACGCGAGAAGGTTGTTACCATTCTTCAACATAATCGAGTTTCATCACATCCCTCGTGAAGAGAATCACATGGTTGATGCATTAGCTACTCTCTCTTTCATGATTAGTGTAGGTCAATGGAATGACATACCTAAGATTGACATAATGCGCCTTGAACGGCCCGCTTACATCTTCACGATTGAAGCAGCCATAGACGACAAACCTTGGTATCACGATATCAAATGCTTCCTTAAGAAAAAAGAATACCCACATGGGGCATCCAGAAAAGACTGAAAAACCCTCAGAAGGCTAGCAGAAAGCTTTTTTCTGAGCGGTGATACACTCTATAAGAGAAACTTTGATATGGTCTTGCTTCGATGTGTAGACAAACCAGAAGCCAACATGCTGATAAAAGAAATTCATGAAGGATCCTTTGGCACTCATGCCAACGGACTCACGATGGCTAGAAAAATTCTGAGAGCAGGGTACTATTGGTTGACAATGGAATCCGATTGCTACAAATACATGAGGAAATGTCACAAATGTTAGATATACTCAGACATAATCCATGTACCGCCAACACATCTCAAAGTTCTCTCTTCCCCATGGCCTTTTTCTATATGGGGAATCGACATGATTGGCATGATCGAACCCAAGGCTTCAAACGGACATCGGTTCATCCTAGTAGCCGTTGACTATTTCACCAAGTGGGTCGAGGCAGCATCATACGCCAATGTAACCCAATAAGTGGTAGTCCGATTTATCAAAAATAATTTCATCTTCCGTTATGGTGTTCCAAGCCAGATCATTACCGATAATTGATCCAACTTGAACAATAAGATGATGAAATAGTTATGCACCGAGTTCAAGATCGAACACCATAACTCATCTCTCTACCGACCTAAGATGAACAGAGCGGTAGAAGCGGGTAACAAGAACATCAAGAAGATCGTTCAGAAGATGGTTGTAACCTACAAAGATTGGCACGAGATGCTACCATTTGCTCTTCATGGTTATCGCACATCCGTCCGCACCTCAACAGGGGCAACCCCTTTCTCTCTAGTATATGCTATGGAAGCAGTGCTCCCCATAGAAGTAGAGATACCATCAATCAGGGTATTGATGGAAGCTAAGCTAACAGAAGCTGAATGGTGTCAAAATCGGAATGATGAACTGAACCTAATCAAAGAAAAGTGAATAACGGCTCTATGTCATGGTCAGTTATATTAGCAAAGAATGAAAAAAGTATTCGACAAAAAGGTCCGACCTCGTGTCTTCAGAAAAGGAGACCTCGTGCTCAAGAAGATACAATCATTCCTCACTAATTCCCGAGGAAAATGGACTCCCAATTATGATGGCCCTTACGTTGTTAAGAAAGCCTTCTCAGGCGGTGCCTTGAGACTTGCAACCATGGATGGAGAGGAGTTTAACTACCCCACAAATGTTGACATAGTCAAGAAATACTTCACCTAAATAAAACAAAAGAAAAAAATGTCTCGGTGGATTGAAAACCCGAAAGGGCGATCCAGGCAAAAATTAGAGACACAAGCAAAAATCATCCCGATAAATTGAAAACCTCAAAAGACAATCTAGGAAAAAATTAGGGATTCGTGGCAAGTAACTACGTCCGACAAGGTTAAATCCCCAGTGGTAACACCATCCTTCGAAAAACTTCAAGTCAAGGTCATCTTCGACAGAAGCTCAGAGTGTCCAGAATTCAAAGTTGGTAGAAGGATAGCGGTCGTTATGTTTCAATGTAGCCCCTTTTCTGTTAAATTACCATTCTCTAAACTTTGTAAATGCTCTATGGGATCACGCGCTTGGCTGATTACCATTCTATCAATAAAATTTGAGCCCTGGTGCTTTTGTTTGCAATTCTCATTTATTTTGCTTTACAGAATGACATTTTTAACATGATCAACGATTCTTGAAACAAGAAAATAATAATTTAACTTTCAATTTTTTTTCTTTCTGCTTTTAAAATGAAGATGTCAATTCTTTTTTACTAACTAAACATAAAAAGGAACATCGATGGCTTCTCTGGGAGTGATCAAACCCTAAAATGCAGAATCAAAGTACTCTTTCTAAACCAGTACACCTGAATGAAGGATCGACTATTTCAAATGTAATGTCCCATCTGATATCCCCGGCAGAGTTCTTACCTCTGAAGACCAATTGACGGTTCTTCCCTAGTAGGGTATACCCCTCCTAAAGCAGGAAATGATTGCTATCACTGAACCATCGATACTTTTTATCTCCCCCGCAGTGGCCAAGTATCTAGTTGTGCTCACTCCCTAGTTTGTATGTCGCGTCTATTTTGTCAGCATAAACATACATACATCATGCATAATTAATTCATGTTTATATTCATGTTGCATTAATATCACTTTGATCATATTCACCCCCAAGTGAAAAACGTCCTCCCACCGATAAGGTTGTCAGTTCTTTCCTCATCCGAAAATGTATCGTCTGAGCAATCTCTCCCCAATTTATTTTTGGATTGGAGTCTGTCCTTGACCACTTTGATAACTTGAACCTTTGAAAGACAAGAAGACCTTCGACAGACATCACTCTTCACCATTGAAGATGATATTTTTGCTTTCCCAGATTAAGGAAAATCCCCAGAAAAGTCCTCTTAACCGAAGACTCTCGGCAATACATTGGTTTTTCTCCCAAGAAATTCGATGTTAATGAAGTCATCGGCACCTCAAAATTGGATTACATCACATGGCATTTCTCTGAAAGGGTCTCAAAGAAAAGTATGATGTAATATCCCCAAGCACAAAGCAGTCTCTCAAGAGACTCGTTTTCCCCCAGTAGGTCGACAAATGGCATCTCCAACAGAGAAGTTTGCACACCTCTACAGCTCAGACAAATGGGTTTCCCCATCAAGTCTGACATCAAAATTTTCCATCAAATAGCGTCTCCCCAGTTCCGTGGTTGAAGACCAGGATCGAGGGGAAGTTTATTTCAAGAAGAAACTGAGACCAGTTCCATGGCTGAAGACCAGGATCGAGGGGAAGTTTATTTCAAGAAGAAACTGAGACCAGTTCCGTTGCTAAAGACCAGGATCGAGGGGAAGTTTATTTCAAAAAGAAACTGAGACTAGTTCCGTGGCTGAAGACCAGGATCGAGGGGAAGTTTTACCCTTTTCTAAGTAACATTGCTTCGTAAAAGAATATGGATGAGCAAACTGCTATTCATAACCACAGTCAAAATTTTGGGTATTTCGATATTTAGTTCTCTTGCACCCTGAATGTCCGAATACCTCTGTCATTCACACCTTCGGGTCCAAGAAGATTAAATAGAGGCATCTGTCATACCCCAAATTTTGAACACCAAGATTTCCCATCATTGTGTAAATCATCACCAAAATATGGATCTATCATCATACCTCTTCAATCTCCTCAAAGAATTGTTGAGCATTCACTACAATCAAGAATTAGGGTTTTGAGCCCTCCCAGAGCACTTAGACAAAGGATCAATCAAGAAATGACATGATCTTCAACTTGTCTAACCTCTCAAACATCCATGAAGGATCAAGAGGTCTCCCATATCAAGAATCATGCACAAGGTTGCAACATTCCAAGTGGATCAAGCCTCAAGATCGCCAATGTCACCAAATTAGGGTTTTGGTCGACCAAGGCCTCCAGATGAAAATTTCCATCTGTGCATGAGCCAATACTTCAAAACATGATCCAAAATACTCCAAGGGACCTCATGGACCCAATCATTAAGTCAAAATAGCCTCATGGGAAACATTCATAAAAAATCAGGAATTAGGGTTTCTTGACCTAATTCACCCCTAAGTTGACTTTTGGAGCAAGACATGAGCCAAGACCTCAAGAAGTGTTTTGAAGATCTCCAATACATCATATTTATCCATTTACAAGATTGGATTGATTCAAAGAACTTGGTTTATAAGCCATACAAAGATTTAAATTCATCTGGGCCAATTAGGGTTTCCTGATGAAAAAGTCAACTGTACCTTTGACTTTTGACCAAGACATGTTCCCAAACCTTGGGACATGATTCAAAACCCTCTAAAACACCTATGTAATCCATCCATTAGGTTTGAATTAGGTCAAGGACTTGATTTCATAGAGGGTCGCACAATTTGAATTTCATCTGACAAAAAGTTAACTGTGTTAAAAAGTCAAGTTTGAATTTTTGAATTTCTTGACAAACAAGGCTTCCTTAAGTCAAGAAAAATGTTGATTCATGGTTTGGATCATCATCCATCAAGAAAAAACAAGAAAAGTGAGGTAACTTGCAAAATGGGGAACCATAGAAAAACTTAAATTTTTCTAAGTTATGAAACAAAATGGATTTGGTACCAACTTTGCAAGGTCATAACTCCCAAACCCTACGGCCTTTTTCTTCCATCCAAAGCTCAAATGAAAGTTCACATGACATACTTCAAAAGTGTCAACTACAAAAGATTCCAAATCCTCATGGATTTTGAGTTATGGATTGATCAAAATCACAAAAACATGAAAATGACCATTTTTCCAACACTTAGAAAATTTTAGACAGAATCTGTCTAGGTTTTTCACTAACTTTAAGGCCATTTTTCACTTTGAACCAAGCTGAACCAGGTCCATTGGTGGACATCAAAGTTAAATTATGTCATGAGAGCTTTCTAACAAGTACCAGATCATCTCCAAATTCAATTTGAGTAAGGAGTTACAAGCATGGAAACATGGCACCTCCAAAACTAATTTTTACAAGACAGTCTTGCACTTGCCCCACGGTTTTGTCATTTCCATGACTTGGCAAGCCTTATCACCATACAAGAAAAGTTTCTAAAGTGTAATGAACATGATCTCTGCAGAGCTACAACACCATAGAGCCTTGCAAGTCAAAAACCTCATCATTTGGCAAGAAGCATTCAAAGTTCAAAATCCAAAACTTTCAAATTTGTCATGATGCATTTAAAGGATGCATAGAGCTGACATGTATCTGTCCATGATTAACCAAATGAGTCAAGATAAACTCAAGCATCAGAGGACCATAGGCCTGCAACATTGACTCAAGTCAATGGCTAGAAGAAACTTGAGATTCCTTTATGCAACCATTGGATAATGGACTGTACCAGCCACCATTCACTATTTCTGCCAAAACAAACTTGTTGTACTATAAATAGAGCTCATTTGTGGTCAGTTTGAGTACACCAAAGCACAACAACATTTGCTTTCCTCAAAATCTCTCTCATTATGCAGAAATGCCTTCTTTTCAAGTTACTATTGAATTTTGAGATAAAGAGCAATTTTACCACAACCAATTGTTTTAACACTTCATATACATCATATGTGAGCTGATTAAACACTCCTCACTCACCTGTAACACCAAAATCCCAAAGCTCCAAATCCACTTGAAGCTCATATGCAGCTGAGATGCCATGAAGTGATCAAAACATCTCCAATCAAGTCCAAGCTTCCCAACACACTCCATAAGGTATAATGAAGTTGTTCAAGTCATCACAACACATCTAGAACACCTCCAACTCCAAATTCGAAAGTCTCTTGCACAAGCAAGTTCAAGTAAGCCTGAACCTATCAAACTCTCTATTGCATGCATCATAAATTCATTTGCAAGTTACCAACATGTTTCTGGTAGTCTATAGGGTGATAACCCTCAATTAATTACTTCATCTATTACATGTTTAAGATTTCATGAGCTTTATGCAAAATTCTAGGGTTTCAGTGTTCATCACGAATTTCTCATTCCACACTTAAAATAAATGAAATTAAACACCACCATCATGTTCGTGTGTTAAAATCTAACAAGTTTAGGGCTGGTTTCATCCAATTTCATTGCCTAATTCGTGAGATATCATAGCTTTTGCAAACCTAGGAAAACAGAGTGCGTGCGTGTTCTTCCCCTTGTTCTTGGCGCCATTTTTGAATATTTGAATATTTGAATATTTTGATATTTTATTTAATTGATTCAAAAATTAATTTCTCTCTGAATTTTAATTTTTTTGAATTGATTCTTTTTTTCAAAATTCACAAAAATGTTAAAATATTTTATTTTACAAGAATTTCACAAAAATATTATTTATTTTATATATTTGATTTTTTTGTAGAGAAATTATTTTTATTTGTTTTTAAACATTTAAAAATATTTATTTCTCTTGATTTTTCAAATTCAAATGATTTTCAAATCATTCTATGGATAAAACATGATTTTTCAAACATTTATCCAAGATCACAACTTGTTTTTCTCACATGTTTGATAATTTTGATCATTTTAAATTATTTTTATTCAAATTAAAATGCATTTTTTAATCAAAGTAGGGTTTTGATTATTTTCACCCTCACAGACATTTTTCAAAACACTTTTGGGCCTCTAATAGAGTGTAAGACCCATCCCTTGTCACACACAAACTTTTTGGGCCTCAATCATTGTTTAGGACTTGATACGATTTTCAAAACGATGGTGCGATCACTGTTTTTCATCTGGGCCTCTCCCTGAGTTATAAGTCCCATTCTCTCTTCTTTTTAAAACTTTTGGGCCTCTTGATAGAGTGTAAGTCTCATCCCTTTGTAAGTAAACCATTTTAGGCCTCAGTTATTGTATAAGTCCCGATACGTTTTAAAAAAATCTCGGCGCGATCGCCGTTTTCAAAACAATTTTCATCTGGGCCTACCCTTGTGTTGTAAGCCCCATCGTTATCCTTTTCAAACACTTTTGGGCCTCTAATAGAGTGTAAGACCCAACCCCCTTTATACATAAATAATTTGGGTCACAGTCATTTGCATAAATCCTGGTACAATTTTCAAAATAACTATGCGATCGTTGTTTTTCATATGGGCCTCTCTTTGAGCTATAAGTTCCATCTCTTGTATAAAAATAACACTTTTGGGCCTCTAATAGAGTGTAAGACCCAACCTTCTTGTAAATACAATAATTTGGGCCTCAGACGTTGTATAAATCCCTCTGTGGTTTTCAAAACTACCACGCGATCGTCTCCTTTTCGAAAGAATTCATTTGGGCCTCTCCTTGAGTATAAGCCCCAAACTTCTTTTTAAAACAACTTTCCTTTTGATTTAGATTCAAATTCTAAGTTTTATCAAAACTTTCTTCAATTTCTTGAATAACCAACCATACAACTGTGGTTACAATGCCGGAGCTTGCACAACTGTAAGTTCTACTACTTCTTCTATACATACTTGTTTGTATATTTCATTTGTATATGTATACCTGTATATACTTGTTTAGAGTTTTCCCCGGCAATTAGGTCTAGGTCTAGAACAAACCAGTGGTTACTCTTTTAACACAATCAAAACTAGTTCCCCATAGGAAATTCCAGATACAGTCTTGCCTCCTCTTGGGCTTATACAATATCAAAAACAGAGAAAGGCAGTTTTCCCGGTGAAACTTTTCTCAAGACTGTCACAATTTAGAAATGTTTGTACAAGAAATTCACTTCTCCAAAGAGGATTAATTCTCGGTGAAACCTCTTTTGAATTTCTTCAAACCCTAGAACTGTTCACTAAAGAAAAGATTATTCCCGGTGAAACCATTCTTGAACTTTTCTTAGGCTTTGACCCACATGCTTCCTAAAAGCATCCCCGACCTCCTCTTGGGCTTTGTACAAGGACCCTCAGTCTTCTTAGAAGTTCTCAGCCTCCTTTTGGGCTTAGTACAAGGACCCGAAGACCTCCTACAGGTATAGGACAGAACTTAGTCATCTCTACTAGTTCAATCCTCCAGAGAGTCAGAATTCCAAAACATCATACCAGTTTAGGGTTGATTCTCATCCCTTTAAACCCTTAGCCTCCTCTTGGGCTTCACACAAGTAGACTTGGATAGTCCAGCCTCCTCTTGGGCATCGTACAAAGATCATTCTCCAACAAAGAGTCAACCTCTTCATACCAGTAGACTTGGAAAGTATCATCTCCTCTTGGATCTCAAAGAAACCCTCAAGTTTCCTAAAAGCACAGGAAAACCCCTGATCACTTCATCAATCTCCCGCAGAGTTTGAAACCTTCATATCTTATCATACTCAAAGTTTAAACCTTTATCACCAATAAAACCTTAACAGAATCAGAGCCTCAGGGCATCTATTATTTCAATTCTTCTTTAATCCTCAACAAGAGTTGATTCCCCAATTTCGACCTGCCTCTGGATTTCAATAATCCTCAGCAGAAGCAAGCCTCCTCTTAGGCTTCATATAAGAATTTCCCCAGCCAGCCTCCTCTTAGGCTTTGTATAATGATTTTTTCTTAGCAGATTTAGCCTCAATCTTGGGCTTTATACAAGACAGAAAAAAACCTCTCCCCGGTGGAGTCAATTTCTTTTAGCCTAAATCTTGGGCTTTGTACAAGACAGATAAAATACCCTCCCCAGAAGAGTCAGTCTCTTTTTAGCCTCAATCTTGGGCTTTGTGCAAGACATATCATATTCTCCAGCTGAGTCAAATTCCTTTTAGCCTCAATCTTGGGCTTTATACAAGACAGATATAAAACTCCCTAGTAGAGTCAACCTTTTAGCTTCAACCTTAGGCTTTGATCAAGGCACACAAAAATCAACATCCCCTCAGAGGAAATCAAGAGATCTCTCTGTAGGAAGACATTTCACTATATATCACATTAAAAAAAATAATCAAACAAACCCTAATTCCAGATAACTGTTGTAAGTGGCACACTTGTTGATTCAAACATCCAAGTTGTGTTCCCTCTTTTATTCTGGTAAATCTCTTCTTTCATATAACTGTTGTAAGTGGCAAGCCTTTGGATTATTTACATCCAAGCCAATGTCCATCTCTTAGCATGGAAGACTCCTAAGGAAAAATGGCATTGCTCTACACTGAGTTAAAGTTTATTCCTTCAGGACATCTCCCTTATAAAGAAAATTATGGCATTGCTGGATTCCATACATTCCAGTTAAAGTAATTCCCCTTTATAATTAGTTACCCAACAACTGTGATGAACAGGTGAGATATCTCCCTTTAGAGATGACAAATTCTCTCTCAGTCAAACCTTTTAGCTTCAATCTTGGGCTTTGAACAAGACATAAATAACCTCCAGCTTCAATCTGGGGCTTTAAACAAGACACCAAATATCATTTTCCTCCCATAGAATAGGAGGAACTACGATTGCTCTGATTTTCCTATTATCTTTACGGGAATACGTAGGCATAAGATTGTGAAATCTTAGCGAGCACACAAATCAAAAACTTTAGGTTCAGTACCTTACCGAAAACAACAAAAAACACTCAGAAAGTATTTAAACCTGCCAAACAAAATCTATGGATAACCATATATACACTGGGTAATTGACAACTCCCCTTTGTATAATCTGACCCCGGACCCCTCAATCTCTTAGCATTTGTTAAAGAAAACATATGCGTGCAAGGTTAGTTTTAGATGGCTTCTCTTTCCTTTCCAGCTTCATAGGATAATGTAATGCCCTGTATAATATTTATCTAGAATAATACAATACACGCATTTTATTTGGTACTGACACCATCATAAGTGCCTAATGGCGTAATTCACATACTTGACCGTTCTAAAAACATAAATACAGCACATGGCACAAGTCATGGAAATTAGCCAAAAATAAAATCTAAGAATAATATACAATATCCTCAATTATATACAATAAAATACTACACAGCGGAATAATCTTAACTAAGCTTCTCTTGAAACATCCAAGCATCGCTTAACTTGTAAATCAACCTGCAACCCGAACCTGAAATATAGCAACTATAGTGGGGTGAGATACATCAAATCTCAGTGAGTTCCCTATCTTATAAGTCCTCTCAGTTTTACAAGGTTCTATCAATCCTAACTCAAGTCAAGGGGAAGGGAAAATGACCTTGAGTACACAATCTCACAATCTCACACTATATGGAAACACGTCATGAGTCTGTTAACTCATAAATCACTAAAGGAATTACGTCCTGAGCCGTTACTCAAGATTCCTTACGAATCGATAACCTTACCAAGGCATCCCCTTTTCCCGTCTACTTCTACGTCTATAAGTCGACCCGAGTCATGGATCCTTGTAGTTACTTGGCATATGAAATGGATTCAGGATCATCGGCCCGTACACCGTGATCCGTCACTTCTCACGGCCCGTACACCGTCACAAGTCTCTTTACCCGTAGGCTCCATTCGTACTACACGCGGGAATCAAACCTGCCAAGTAATTGTGCATACGTTTCAGAGGAGGAGCTCGAGTCTCATGAAACTACACCTCAAGATCAATCGTTACGATTACGTGATCACAAACACAACGTGATTGTATTCGAAAATCACCAGGCCATATTAGCCTTTAGCCCTCTCATGCCTTTCCCAATAAAACATAACAATTACACGTGCTCCATACTAGTGTTCACTCTCTCCTAGACCAATACTCGTCACGGATGCACCGTTATACATCAAGTACCCGAGCATCGCCATCTAGGTTATCTACTCCAGGCCATAACTCGTCAAGGATGTACCTTTCTACATCGAATGCACGAGCGTCGCCATACAGAGTTTCTATCACAATCCTAGTCACAACCTAGAATCCTATCATTTTGTTTTGGGGTAAAGTTTCCTCACTCTTCCTAATTCATTTTAAGCATGCATATTTTCTTTCATTCATACTTAACAATGATTAGATAGACATGGTATAATCACAAACATTACAAGTAAACACATATAATAGCATAACATGTCAAACATAATCACATTATAGTTCACACACGTTTTTAAGGCATACCAACCACTACTATCTCTACCAAGCACTCCTTGGTTAAAATCATGGTCTCACACTACCATTTCATAGCACGTCACATAAACGTCACTCTCGAGTTCCCTCCGATTCATTAAATCGGGTATCAAAATCAATACGTTTCACTTTTATCCCGTAGGATATTTCAACAGCCTTACCTCGACTATAATTATGCCTCGATCGTATTTACGATCCAAAAGATAAGGATGTCGACATTTTTCATAACATTACTTTCCGTCATAGCTTGCTAATGCCACCAAGAACGTCCCGATCCGAGTTACGGATCAAAAGTTATGAAGGAAACAAAATGGGAAAAGCTGTCATGTTCGCTTTGTGAAGCTCCGGCGAGCATTCGCTTTCCTCCTTCGCAGTGTGAAGCCCCAGCGAACCAAGTCAGAAAGAAAAGGACACAAAGTTCGCTTTGCGAACACCCAGCGAGCATTCGCTTTGCCCTTCGCATTGCGAACTTCTGGCGAATGTTCGCCTTCCCCTTCGCTAGGGGTTCGCATTGCGAACCTGCGAAAAACCCAGAATTTCAGCAGCGCTGTTATGGGTCATTTGGGCCAAAATCCATCATTTCTTCCACCCATACACTTTCAATTCACACCAAATCACCCAAAACATGTTCCAACATAAACAGCAAGTATTCTCATGCATTTATATCGAATTTCATTCGTTAGATTTCATTTTCTCTCAAATCTAACCTAAGTTCTAAATCCTTAATTCTAGAACTTAGAGTGTCTAACTAGAACCCACCTGATAATCGAAGAGGAGTTTGAAGAAGATGATGATGATCCATGAACCTCTCTTCTCTTTTCCCTTCTTCTTCTCTTCTTCACTTTCTTTCCTTCTCTTCCTTTTCTAACTTTTTCTTCTTTTCTTTTCTCTTTCCAAATATATATATATATATATATATATATATATATATATATAATATAATCCAATAGAGTAAAATATCTCCAATTGATATTTTGTCATCTCAACCAATTGATCAATTATTAGATTTATCACAAAAGTCTCTCTTGAACTACTAATAAATTGATCTCTTCAGAGTTCATTAGTTGCTCTATTGGTCCCAATTGATAACACTTAAAGTACTTAGAGGATTCCATTAATCCAATATACCAAGGATAGAGCACATAGATGCTCATCTGATCTCATCTGATATCCAATTGAGCATTTAAATAATATAGGGTATTACAGATAAATAAGAAATCAGAAAGTAGCACCCAATTCCAACCATTGCGGTAAGGTGGTCGCGTCACCGACAAAAATCGCACGCTACACATGTTCATAACAAACTATAACCTTGCACCATCTCCATAACATCTACTACCATGTAAACAACAACAACACCATATCTATACATATCGTCACTTTACACCACTACACTCATAACTCCATAACCTTCATTCATGTCACCCTTAACCCACTACAAAAACCACTAACCTCAAACACTCACATTACACCCATTCATGGCGACCATAAAAGATTCCGACGTGAAAGCCTTACGCCTCCTTAAAGAAGCAGAACCACCTTCATTGCTTGTACCGAACCCAACGCTATCAGAAACTACTTGTGCTGCATCGAAATACCTATTCTCCTCCCTCAGACCATTCTCCCAAAATCGTCGTTGGATCAACTCCTAGTTGACGGCTACGATGTTAAGCAGATTTGGCATCAAATTGATCTCCAATCATAGCCAGTGTTGTCCACTTTTTGCCGTCGGTTGAATCAGCTGGTCAAAGACGCTGAAGAAATTGTGCCACTGAAGGTTCCTTCGAATGTTTCTAACAAGGCGAGGCCAAAGGGTCAAGACGGGTGGGGAGAAGAAAATGTCAGTTTTGATGAGGAATTGGATGAAGCTGACGAAGACGAGAATGATCTTGAAGGATTAGAGGACGAAGAGGAAAAAGGAAGAGCTTTGAAGGAAAGGTTATTTTTCTTTTGTTTCTCAGATTTAACTTTTAATAAGCATTTATTTTGAATAAGTCAAAGGTCTTTTACTTCTTTTTTTATTATTTATTTTTATGTTTTCATTATTACTATGAATGGTTTATGGGTTGGTTATTTACTAGACTAAGCTCATTAATAATTCTAACACTTCCTTTCATTTTTTTGTTCTAACTTTGGGCTTTAAGTATAAGAGAGATTCCAATTATTGACCTCCCCCATGTGTTTTTATTATTATCAAATAATTTTTCTATTTAATTTTATTCTAATTTCTTTTTGTAAATTATTTTACACTTTTGAATTTCTTTTCACATCTTTTGATTTTTCCAATTATGCCACTTTTCAAATATTTTCTATTATTATGATTAATTATTTTTTATTATTATTTTAAATTTTATTTTCTCTTTAATTTTCATTGAAAATCATTTTTACAATCATTTCTATTTCATTTTTGTCTTTGTTTACTTTTTTTTTATTTCCAAATTTTGTGATTATTTGGTCAATGAAATCATAATTATCATAGAGGAATGGTTGCAAGGTTGATTGAACCTTCAATGTTTTAAATCTATTGATGAATGATCATTTGGATCACTCTTGACGCTTTGAGACATTGATAGGTTGTCATTGATTAATCGTTTGAGATCTTAATTAAAGATGAGACCGTTATGTTGGATTGAGCTTGCTTACCCTTGACTTATTGTCTTTACTTTCTTGCATCTATAGTTTTTATCCTTTATTTTCTCTTACTCATATCTTGTGCTCACCATCATTCATCTAACTCATGCATCTTTTATTTTAATGTTATTTTATCTCTCTTTTGTCCTATTGAAAAAATACAAAAACACTTAATAAATACGATATGTATAATACGTCACGAGCCTTAAGTACATGGGAAAATATGAGTGGGAGTTTTCTTTACCTCTTCTTAGAATATTTTGTACATGAGACGCTTGGTTCATTTGTACGAAGTATTCGCTCTCATTGTCATAGACTTTAGTATAATGCGTATCTCAAATCATTTGATTCTTTTCCTAACAAAACACCTCAACAAATTTAAATCATTTTCCTTCGGGATTTTTCTCTTTAACCTTTTCAAAAAGGATATGTTATTTTCGTTCTACCGCAATACAGGTAACGCATAAGTCTCCACACAACGAGCGGCAACACCTAACTGCTAGAATGTGAATGTTAATATCATCCATAAAAACACCAAACAACGCAACCTTTTTCTACAAGAACTATGAAGTTCTGATTCCCTTTGGGATACATAGGTACTGGGTTGCAAAACTCAGATAAACTCAATAATAAAAACCTTTTGTTTTCCCCCTTTTATTTCATTCATGTATTCCCTTAGCAATTTAAGCTTTAGATATACACACCCTTTGATTAGAACAACAAGAGTGGATCACATTGAGTACAAAATACACGAGGGGTGCTAACACCTTCCTCTCGCGTAATCGACTCCCGAATCTGAATTTGATTGTGAGACTATTTTCTTTCCCTTCTGAGGTTTTCTCGATGTTTTCCTTTTCATGTTGGGATAAATAAAGTTCGATGGCAACTCTGTACATTTTTTGCGTAGCGACACTGACCCATTAGGATAAAAATTCTTATTTCAAGAGAAAATCTCTTCACTTAACTCCCCTTGTCAGGATGCGTGTGTTTTTTGAAATATTTTATTTGCTTTTTCAAAACTGCTTTCTTATATGTCTTTTCAAAATCTTGTCTTTAATCTTTTTCAATGCTCTATCTTAATAGTTTATGACAAGCGTGCTCTGTTGTGTGTCTTAGTTTAAAGGTTATTACTACTGCATGCATTGATTCCTGTTGAGTCTCTTTGTTTAGGCTTTTACCTACTCCCTCCTATATCTCTTTAAATCCTTCCTTCCTTCTTCATTTAAACTTATCTTTAAATCTTTTATTTTTCATCTCATTTTGCACTTGCTAAAACCACCTTCAAAAAACTTCCATCTTCCTTCACCCTTTCAAAATCTCAAATATGTCTTATGTTTGTAGATTCACCTGCACCTCTCACCATTGCTTCTGAAAATTTCATTGACTTCAAAGAATTTATAAATCATGGTCTGGATCTTCTAAGTCATGTTCGATCCCAGAAGTGGTAGAATTACTTTAACATGCTTCAAGGACCCATCTATCTTGTTCCCATTAGAGAATTATGGACAAACGCGCTCCTCTTGCAGCTTAGACAAGATGCTTTGTGCATTAAGTCTAATGTTTTTGGAATTCCCATTTCTATAACTCATGATCTGATTGCTAAGGCAATCGTGTGCGAGGAGGTTGGGGTTCATATGGACATGTACCCAAGAACAAGTCCATTCCTTGACAAAATTCCTGACAAGAACCTTGCTACCGTGAACAATTTGGAAATTGTATCCTCTCTTCTTCCCAAGGCGAAGATCTGGCATTAACTGTTGGTGTCAAAGTTTCAGCCACGAGAAGATGCACTAGAAATACTCACCTATGTGGACAAGAATCTTACTTTCTTTATCTTGTTGAGGACTAGGGTTAACCTTCCCCTAACAATCTTCTACTTCTTGAGGACGAAGATTATTGCTTCTCACGAGGGATTATCTTCTCTTATACCTATTGTAAGAGTTCTTTTTGAACTTTTTCTTCAACAAGGTATTATGGAGAATGTGCAGAAGGCTGGGTTAACGGAAGCTCTAGAGACCAGATGGAGTCAGAAGCTCGGAGAAACTTAGGACCCCTTAGTGTTGGATTCTCCCCGCTCTAGTTTCTCCCTTGTCTAATTTCCTTTTGTTGTTGTCTTCTTGTTTTTTATCTTCTTTTGTATTATTTTGTTCATCAATAAAAAATTGTTTTTCTTTTCTCTTGTGTTTACTATTTATTCTGCATTTACTTTATATTTTTCTTTTATCTTTTTAACTGATGACAAAGAGAGAGAAAATGAATATGATTTTGATATATCTTGTGACCTTAATATAACCCAAACATAGCTAAAATCAAATTGATCAACAAATATTTTTCTAAGTCATAACTCAGGAAGAGCTTACAAACCTCACTCTAAAGAAACTAAGAATAATGTGATAAGTACTCATGGGTAGCTTACAAACCTCACTCTGAAGAAACTATCAAATTTGTTAAATATAAAACTCAAGGGGAGCTTACAAACCTATCTTTGAAGTTTTAAAAATATGATTATTCAAGAAAATATTGTTCATCAAAATACATAGATTCATCATCATCAAAGGGGGACATTGTTGGAACAAGTTTGGTTCTACAACTATCCTTAAGTTTTGATGATAACAAAGTGTAGAGAAAAATTTTGTACTCTAACTATTTTGTTGGGTATGTAGAAAATTGGAAGCAGACTTTGATTCTAAAGATGTCAAGACTTTGAACCAAAGGATAAAAATGTGTCTGCAAACAAGTCAACTTTGAAGTATCAAGTCAATGTTTCTGAACAGAAACCATCCATACAGACTTTAATAAAGGTTATGACTACTAGCTTTTGAAAGTCTCAAAACCCAGTACTCCAAAGAGTTTGAAGTCTCACCAAGTTCTGAAGGCTGACTCTGATCTCTACTCAAGCTTCAACCCACTTGCATAAGAAGCCTCTGACTAGAAGATTTGTATCAAAAGGTCAGTGCTTATTGATGTGACAGAAGTAGAAAGGAAAATCTACTTTCTATTTAAAGTAATGTACCTTGTACCAAATAAGCTTCTCATGTCCCATCATCCTCACCAACTCTCTGCTGCAAGCACCACTCTATTGTTGTATATGAAATAACCTTTATACAATGAAAACTTTGAGGATAAATCTGACTTCACCCTCCAACAGATCTATTTTCATCTATATAAAGAGGTCTTTTAAGATTGAACAAGTGTGGACAAAAAGATAGAATACACGCATTGAAAAATCATCAACGCTTACACTCAGGATACATGTATAGAAAAATATTAAAGAAGTGTTTCTCACACTTACACTTAGAACATATAGTCATTGAATATTCTTTTTAAGTGCAATACTTGGTTTAAACTTGTGTATCTGCTTGTTGAAGCATCTTATAAACACAAAACCTGTTATATTAACTTTGGTTAATTTCCTTAAGAGATTAAGTGTAGTCATAATTCTAAAGAGGTCATTGACGGTTAGTCTTTGAGTTGTAATTCCTTGAGAGACTAGGGTATAGTAAAAATTCTCAAGAAGCCTTAGACAGTTGGTCTTTGAGTTGTTTAATCAATTTGATTATTGGATTATGTTCTTTTTTAAGGCAAAATCACTCAAGCAGGTGGACTAGACATACCTTCATTAACAACGAATATGGATAAAAAAATACTCGTGTTCTTATCTTTAACATTATTCTTGTTGTTTAATATATTGGGTGGCAAAAGTTTTTAAATCGGAAACCCAATTCAATCCCCCCCCCCCCCGGTTTCGTATATTTCTTGCACCTTCACACATGCCCTTGAAAGAAGCAGATGTCATATAGACCAGTTATTTAACATGAAGAGTGTCTCTATGAAAGTCAATGTCACCATTTTGAAACTTGACATCATTTCTTCTGCGCCAAGTTTTCCAAAGAATTCTTATGATGATATTCATGATAAGATTATAAATTTGAGAGCTCCAACTTCTACTAGCAAGTTTAAATCAACTTTCGTAACTAGTTTTATTAATGTTCATGCCAAGCAATCGCTCCATCCAATTCTAAAAAAGTAAAGTATACATGCATCTAAGAAATAAGTGGTACGCAATTTCCACAATATGATTGCAAAGAGAGCACCTCAAAACCATATGTGTTTCCTTTCAAATCAGATTATCTTTTGCTGCAATAACATTATACATTAGTTTCCAAGTCACTAATGACTTAGCACATGATATGTAGGGATGCCAAATGAATTTTTTCCAAAAAGTATCAATGTGATTCCTCATGATACAATTGTAGGCATCTTTAAAAGATATACCACCATTTGCAAATCATGTCCAAATGAGTTTATCGGCAATAGTATTATCATATGTCAATTTAATTTTCAAAATATCTTTAACAATTTTAGGATGATTTGAATATGATGAGTTCTAGGCTTGCCTTTGAATATAGGAACTCCAATATATTTAAATGGTGTGTGTTCCACAGTGAATCCAAGCATATCTACAATGTGCCTTAGTCTAGATTCATAAGTACCTCTATCATAAAACATACATTTAGTTAGATTGGTGTGTTGACCATAATTTTGACCATGTTCTTGAAGGAGATGGTTAATGAATTGAGAATTTTTCTCAGTAGCTTTTTAAAATATCATATGTTGTATGCAACAAAAACAAAGTGTGGCTAGGAATGGTTGTCTTACTAACTATTATGCATGTCAACTTATCCTGAACAGCTAACATAGATGAATGACAATTAATGTCTCTTCAATAATGGATGAGAGAAAGGGAGACAAAGTATCTCATTGCCTCACTCCTCTAGTGAAATAAAAAATCATGTAACTTTTTCATTTATCATGATTGATAGTTTGGTTCGATGTAGAATGGTAAGTATCCAATCACAAAACTTTTGATCAAAACCAAATTGAACTAGAACTTTGTTAAGACATTGCCAATATGAATTATCAAAGGCTTTTTTTATGTGTATCTTCAAAGTCGTACTACCTCCATAGGATTTCTTATCCAACATATTAATGACTTTTGAAGTAATATCAATGCACTCATAAATATGTTTGGCCCAAATGAAGCCTCTTTGATGTTATGAAATAATTTTATGAGTAAATATGGTCAACTTGTTTGAAATAATAGTAGTGATAATTTTGAATTGAAAATTTAGAAGTGAAAGAATTCTATACTGCTCTATAGAATTTGCTATATATTTTTTAGGTATCAAAGTCACATTAATTGAATTGAGATTAAGAAGGATCCCACTTTGTTCAAACAATTGAATCATTAAATTGACCACATCGGTTCCTACTATATCCCAATAGACTTGGGAAAGACATCCCCCAGAACCATCAGATCTTGGAGTAGACTTGCCATCCATATTGTGACAACATTTTTAATTTCCTCTGGTTGAGGTATTCTAGTGTGATGTTCATTATTCGCATGAATCATAAGTTGTGCGATAACTCTCTCCACCATATTAGTATAATTTCAATTGCTTTCTAAGCTAAACAATATTTTTAGATGTTAATAACATGATTAACTAATTCAATGCCATCCTCTAAAAATATATTATCATGCCTCGGTCTAGTGATTTTTTTACTAGCATATATTAATTTGAATGTGTCTTAAGTGCAAAATATGACTTAAATTGAACCATATTTCTTGGCATTTTTCAACTCATTTCTCATGTTTTAATGGGTTTATTTCTTGTTCTTGTGTGATTCTTCAATTATATTGCAAATACCTTTGGATACTTTGATATGTGTGTTATTGTGTAGGATTTAGGCATAAAACATCAATGATTAAGACACAAAGGATTGGACAAGGAAGCCAAAGAAATGAAGAAGAATCAGCATGTTCACTGTGCGAACACCAGCTAGGTCAAAGTGAATGTTTGTTGTGCGAGCTCCTAGCGAATCCCCAGCGAACCATCTCAGATTAGAGGCAGTAGGAAAAGGACCCAAAGTTCGCTGCACGAATTTGTAGCGAAGACGTTCACATTGGGAAGAATGAGTTCGCACTGTGAACTTAGATATTTCCAAGGGCGGTTTAACTGTTCCTGAGGCACTTGAAGTGCCTAAAAGTGGTCTACGCAATGCAAAGAAGGTGTTTGTTAGGCGAACAAGACACGTTTTTGTAATACAATTTAAGTACTTTTCTTGCTTTTTAGAAACATAACATATATTTTTAGATCAGAACTTTATCTCTCTTCATTCCAAACATATTCTAGAGAGAGAAACACAAACCCTAAGAGGGAGAAGCACAAATCGAAGCACAAACACTATAGACATATACTCTTCAGATCTAGATCTAGGATGATTATTTGTTAGGTTCTAGACTCTAGACATAGATTTAGGCTTAACATTTACGTGAGTATCAGTTCTTAATGCTCTGTGTTGTTGAGTTACGTGAGATATCACCAATGAGACAATACAGTTGTTCTCTCGACGTTGTGTTAGACATAACCTCTGTTGTGAGTGATACATGGGGATATTAGACGAATGATTGATTGGTGTTTAACTGGTCAGAAGAATGCATGTGTTATCAATTGATGAGATCCAATCCCAACAAGGCTCCGTTTATTTTAAGTCTTTACTTTATATTTTCCGCCTTTATATTTTTTTGCCTTTATTTATGGTACCTTGAATCTTTCAACCAAATTTAATCACCACAAGCTTAGAAACGTAGAGACCGATGAATGACATTCTTTCCTTCACACCGATCCATGTGGAGACGATATAAATCCGGGAGGATATCCTTCCAAAACTAAATTTTTCCTTCTTGCCGCTATGCTGCAGGTCGAACAAAATGGCATCGTTGTCGGAGATTGGTGTTTAGATACTAAATCGAATTGCAATAGTTTCTATATTTTTTAGATTTGTACAGTTGTGTATATTGTATATATACTTGTTTCCTTTCACGTTTGCTCAAGTGTTGGTTAGGAATGAATGATGAGAACTCCTTCTAGATTGGTTGCTATTTGTATAAAAGTATCCAATGAAGATTCTCCCAAGTTTGGATGGTGATGGTAGGATGTTGAGCATGTGAATGCAAGCAAGGTAAATTGTACCGCTTTATAGAATGTTAGAATGATTTAAGAATTTTGTGCTTTGTGCAAATGTGTATTCTTATTTCATGTTGCAACTTGTTTGAATGCTTGTTTCACTTAGGTCCAAAAGCCACAAATTGTGAGAAACCTCCATTGTTTACTATATGCTAGGATGAGTGATAACTTTGTTTAATTCGTTTGATTCATGCTTACTCTTTTGATTATTATGATTGTGTGGAAGCATTCGAAATGATCAAGGCGCTTGTTTATATTGAGCACAACCGTATCCAAAAAGTAACTTACTCGTGAGTAGTGAGAAACAGATTAGATCCTAATTTGGTGATGAACTTGGTGTGTGTACATAAATTAAAAGTTAAGTTCATCATTGAATTTTGTGGGATTCTAAAAAAAATTCTTGATCCTTTGAACATTGTTTAAATTGATTTCCTTTCCATAAAAAGAAAGGAGCATTCACTTGAGGTTTGGTTGAATTCAAGTTGGGGAGAATGAAAAGAAAAATGGTAGGTTGCAAAAAAAATTGAATATTTTCAAGCAAGCATTGAAAAATTGTGAATATGAATCTGGAAAACAAAAGAAAAAGAATGCTTGTTTGAAAAAGAAAAATAGAGAATGAAATAATTGTGCAAAAGGAAGTTTGAGAAGGTTATGAATAGAGGAAAGAAAGTGGTGAATGAAGTTCTGATGTGTAAATAACTTGTATAGTGAATGTCTCTTTTGCATTGGCAACTTTGATTCCATGGCCTTAGAATTGTCCATTTGTTGTGAACCTGACCAAGGTACAACCTTAAAAGCCTTTAGTGATATTTTTGCTTCCATGATTTTATTTTTGATTGATTAGATGAATGTATGAATTGGATTGTTATTTGCATTGTTTGTCAGGCGAGTGAAATTGCCTCGTGGTTGCATGATATTTGTTTAAGAACTAAATTCTTTATCATTGTCCGGTTCTATTAAGTGGTGAACATTGCTTGTGCGTATTCTCATGTTTGAGCAAATCCTCTTGTTTGAGCAAATCTCTCTTGTTTGAATTTGAACCGTTAATCCTTTCTTGGTTGAATCTTATGCTGGAGAAAATCCTCTTGTTTTCATGAAGGGCATACTTTGCTTGAGGACAAGCAAAAATCTAGTTGGAGAGAGTTTGTTATGTGCAAAATATTACTTAAATTGAACCATCTTTCTTGGCATTTTTCAACTCATTTGTCATGTTTTAATGGATTTATTTCTTGTTCTTGTGTGATTCTTCAATTATATGGCAAATACCTTTGGATGCTTTGATATGTGTGTTATTGTGTAGGATTTAGGCATAAAACATCAATGATTAAGACACAAAGGATTGGACAAGGAAGCCAAAGAAATGAAGAAGAATCAGCATGTTTGTTGTGCGAACACCAGCAATGTTAAAGTGAATGTTCGCAGTGCGAGCTCCTAGCGAATCCCCAACAAACCATCTCAGATTAGAGGCAGTAGGAAAATGACCCAAAGTTCGCTGCGCGAAGCTGTCGCGAAGACTTTTGCATTGCGAAGAATGAGTTTGCACTACGAACTTAAATATTTCCAAGGGCGGTTTAACTATTCCTGAGGCACGTGAGGTTCCTAAAAGTGGTCTTCGTAGTGCTAAGAAGGTGTTCTCTAGGCGAACAAGAGAGATTTTTGTAATACTATTTAAGTACATTTCTTGCTTTTTAGAAACATAACATATATTTTTAGATCAAAACTTTATCTCTCTTCATTCCAAACATATTCTAGAGAGAGAAACACAAACCCTAAGAGGGAGAAGCACAAATCGAAGCAACTCGGAGCTTGATCTTCGAGAAAGTGCTTCCATCTCTTGTTAGGTTTAGATGTAGTCTTTTGATACCTTATGTATTTCATCTAATCTATGTATTGTGAACTAGTTTTGATTTAATATTGATGTTGTCTTTGATTTATTATTTGTGGTTCTTGACAAAAACGTTTCAAATCTTAGATCTAAGATATTCATCGATCTATGAGAAAACTTTTGACATAGTCTTGTAAGTTGATATTCACTTGTATCTTTTATTTTATTGTGTTGATTATTAGCATGAGTAGCGATCAATACAGTATTGTGAGAATGCGTGATAATAGAGATGAAGAACTATGTTCACTTGCATTTAGAAAATTAGTTGAATGCATGTAAAAAGGGTTAAACGTATGTACGTATTCTAATCATGGCATTTTATATGAATCAATCATTTATCTGATATGGATATTATCTTTGTTTACCTGTTTATCTTTGATTTGAACTGCTATAGACATATACTCTTCGGATCTGGATCTAGGATGATTATTTGTTAGGTTCTAGACTCTAGACATAGATTTAGGCTTAACATTTGTGTGAGTATCAGTTCTTAATGCTCTGTGTTGTTGAGTTGCGTGAGACATCACCAATGAGACAATACGGTTATTCTCTCGACATTGTGTTAGACATAACCTCTGTTGTGAGTGATACGTGAGGATATTAGACGAATGATTGATTTGTGTTTAATTGGTCAGAAGAATGCATGTGTTATCAATTGATGAGATCCAATCCTAACAAGGCTCCGTTTATTTTAAGTCTTTACTTTATATTTTCCGTCTTTATATTTTTTGCCGTTATTTATGGTACCTTGAATCTTTCAACCAAATTTAATCACCGCAAGCTTAGAAACATAAAGACTGTTGAACGACATTCTTTCCCTCGCACTGATCCCTGTGGAGACGATATAAATCCTGGAGGGAATCCTTCCAAAACAAAATTTTCGCTTCTTGCCGCTATGTTGCAGTTTGAACAATGTGTTGTGAAAAACTTTGTATTCATATCCCCATCCTTAAACCACTTGTTCCTTACCTAGTTCATCCAAAATTGGTCTTGCATATTCAATTTCTTATCAAACAAAAGTTGAACATATATTCATATAATTCAAGATTATCATTGTAACATGCTCCCTTAATCAAAATTTACATCCTTCATCACTAGATTGAGTGAATTTAAGATTAATACTTCAAAATATATCTTTATTATATTTCTTAAGAATATGTTTAAGATATCTCAACTTAGAAGATAAAACAAACATTGGGCAACCAACCACACCAGTATTCCTATTATTACTAGTTAGCTATTTTCATACATCATCTAAATTCCAAACCTTAATAAATTTTAATAGCCTAGCCAAATCAAACCTAAATTTGTCACAATAGAAGAATATGGCAATGGTCTGAGCGTTTATTGATAAAAGTGAAATAGTTGACTGTGTTCTAGTTATGTACTTCTAATTACAAGTGGCTCTGTCAAGCCTAATAGAAGAGTATAAGCAACAACTTTCCTCCCATTGATCCACGTGTAATAGCTACAATTAGTGTCAAGATGCATAAGCTCATTTTTATTTGTTCAACTAAGTGGAAGTTTTGTTTGGGGGGAATCTGCCAAACTTCTCATGGGAACTAATAACTGGATTGAAATCACCTTCCATGCACCAAAGGCCTGATTGGACAAATGAATAATGGTAAGTTCATCCCATAACTATGTTTGAATCAAATGAGAGTTACTTGCATATACATCTACAATGAATAATTTATTTTGATCCACTTCTATGTAAAAATTTACATGTTGTTTCGATAAAATCAACACATTGGGATTCACATCTGTTCACAAAAAGATTATAAGTTTGAATCATGATTTTATATAAATTTTAATGTTAATCTCTTAAATCTTATTTATTTAATACACTTAATAAGGAAATAATCATAAGGAATCATTGGTTCAACAATAAAAAACAAGTAAGGCTTTTGTTGATTACTAAGATTTTTAATAGCCAATTTAGTGTTAATATTTCCTACTCCTCAAGCATTCCAATAAATGGGTTTAATTGAATGGTGTTGTCCTTACTCTACATAGATCGGGTGTTAATTTTCATTCTAGACTCAGTAATTATATTCCTTCCCCTACCTTTTTTCTTGACCACGGTAAATTCTTCTTGATGTAGCTCAATAGGATTGTCTTTATCACCCCAAAGGTTACTATTCTTCTCCAAATGCAAACCATCACATGGATATCTTACAAAATTCTTACCACTATTTTTGATAACCACAAGATCGTGATCATGTTACTCCCTTATATCATCAGCTATCTCTTTCTCAATCACTAAATTTTCATTCAAATTATTAGCAGGCTCTAGTACTATTTCTTCTTTATTTGAAGAGTTTTTTTTATAAATGCTCCCCATTAGCATTAATCTCATTATTTGGATTAATGGCCATAACAAATTCATCTTTTTTATGTCATTGTCAATAGTATGATTTCTTGCTTTATTCAAATATATAGATTCATCATTCACTATACTGATCTTGTAACGATGGCATGTTACGCATTTATGACTGTAATTCTTTTCTTTTTTTCTCTTTTTATTCTTTTTGATGTGACAAAGGGGGGAGAAAATATATTAAGTATTTATTTAGAAACCAAACCCATTCACTTTGTACATAATGGTCACTTATAATTTTTTTATTTATATTTTTGTACATAATGGTTATTTTGCCCGGGCGACACATTTTAACTTTCTTGTACATAGAACTAAGGAGGAGCTTACAAACCTCAACCTTAGACTATCAGACTCAGAAGGAGGTTACAAACCTCGTATTCTAATGTTGCCAAAGGAAATTAAAATATTATTTTTATTTTTCTTAAATATAGATCTAAGAGGGAGCTTACAAACCTCAACTTTGGACTATTTGACTCGGGGGAGCTTGCAAACCTTAGACTCTGATGTTACTAAGAAAATTAAAATACTTTTTCTTGAAAGTAGTACTTAGGGTGGGTTTACAGAACTCAACTTTGGATCATTAGACTCAGGGGGGGCTTACAAACCTCATACTCTGATGTTGCAACGAAAATTATAATTGTCGAACATTGTCCTTTAAATACTTATGTTTGTCACCATAAAAAAGGGGGAGATTGTTAGAACAAGGTTTGTTCATGACATATATTCATTGGGTTTTGATGATAACAAAGTATTAAAAGAACAATGGTTATATTTGATGTGTGTTTTATGTATGCAGGATCTAATACTTATAGATATATATTCAGAATCTGATATACAAGGGCACACTTGAGAGAAGATGAATTGCTAGCTTTTGGTGATGCAGAATCTAAAGAACACTCTCTAAGTGAAGTCTGACATAGACTATGAAGCTGAAGGTCTCAGCATCAGAAAAATAATATAATTGTCTCTACACTTGCTGAATGTAAATTGGCTTCTACTGATCATTCAGAGTTAGTGATAAAGCTGAAGTTATTCGTACTGCAGAAAGCAAACTGCATTGTCAAATCAGTTTGTCAGTTAAAGTCTTAGCTCACAAGGCTCAAGAAAAGTTGGCATGCTTTACGGATATCTACTCCCAACGGCTTTATAGTACATGATCTCTTTCAAGACTCGTTGGTTAAACCCGTTACATAATGGATCAAGATCTTTTGGTGTATCTATCTTCAACGTCTCTTGTACTATGGAGAAAGCAAAGACACTTAATCAAGTTATCTCTCCAATGGCTAGTCTTCTACAAATGCTATATAAGTAGCTGAAGGTTCAAACTGGATCTTTAACAAGGATCAACCTGATATAGGAGTAACAAGATTAACAATTATCAATACAATCGAGTATGCAGAATTTTTGTTGTAGGTTGTAATTGTAAAAGCCTTTAGATTTCTTAAACATTGAATATCTTAGAAATCCTAAGAGCTTTAGGTATTTGTTATGGTGATTTCCCTGTACCTCTGATATTTGTATCAAGTACACCTTGTTCTCTACTCTACCGAACATGTTGTTTATCAATTTAGATCAAATTCTCTTGCTAAGTGCTTGAGCATAAAATTCTCTAGTTGAAAAGCTTGAGCCAAGTAAGTCTCTTGCTATGTCCTTGAGCATTGAAAGTCTTGATCTATTTTGATTAAGCAAGTGAAGTCTTGGATTAAGAATTTGAGCAAAGAAGTCTTAGACAGTGTGTCTGAGCAGTGAAGTCTTGGATTGAGAATTTGAGCAAAGAAGACTTAGACAGCGCGTCTGAGCAGTGAAGTCTAGGATCGAGGGTCTTAGCAGAAGTCTTGAACTTGAAGGGTTTAAGCAAGAAGTCTTGGGTTCGTGGAACCTGAGAAGGGAAGTCTTGGATCATGGGTATGAGCAAGAGGTCTTGGGCCTAAGGGGCTTGAGCAGGAAGTATCGTGTCTGAGGGACCTGAGTAGGAAAGTATTGGTTTGAGGGTCTAAGCAAGGAAGTCTTGAGTCTGTAGGACTTGAGCAAGGAAGTCTTGAGCCTTAGGGGTTTAAGCAAGAAGTCTAGAACTTAGGGTCTGAGCATTGTAAAAGTCTTATGCGAAATGTAAAAGCGATTGTAATCATGATTTAATTATAGTGGAAATCTCTTGTGAAACAAGGGGACTGGACTACTCTCATTTGGCAGGAACCAGTATAAATCTTTGTGTCTTCTACTATTTTTTATTTGTTTCTGTTAACATTCTGCTACTAAATATAACCAGAATCTGAACACCAGTTTAGATTTTGAACTCTGATCAGACGCATATTAAGAAAACAGAAACCACAATTCAACCCCCCTTCTTGTGTACTTTTCTCACCTTCATCATCAAGGATAAAAAAAGGTATTAATAGCCTTCCTACATGTTGCAACATTGAACCTTTGGCTTGTTGGAACTAAGAAACCACCCTCCCCACTTACAAGGTTTGTTTGTTTAGGGTCTTTCAACAAAAGGGAAGGTTTTTGTGACACATTTTCGAGTGAGCTAGCATGTTAGATGTTCCATTTGTTTTAGGGTCGCATTGGTATCTTTTGTGACAACATTTACACATAACTACTAGTTCAGGCTCATCATGTAAAATGTTAAATTCTGACCAAACCTGGGAAGTTTTTCTAGTTTTTGTTTCCTTTCGTTTCTACCAGTGGGAAGGGGGGGAAGGGCAGCACTAGCTGTTGTTGGTTTTTTGTTGAGTATGGAAAACAGGATGCTCCATCACTGAAAATATTTAGGTTTAAGCATATCTCAATCATCTAAATTAAACACATATACACACAACCATATATCTCTAACAAACAACCATACATACAACCCTATATCATTATAAAACACACAACCATATATCACTAACAAACAACCATACACATAACCATATATCACTAAGAAACAACCATACACACAACCCCCTACTTCTATAAAACACACAGCCATTTAAGTGTTAGTTTAAGTGTATGCATATCACTGAAAAGATATATTTTGTGTTAGCTTGTATTAGTTTAAGTGTACGCATATCACTAAAAAGACCTATTTTGTAAAATAAATCTTAAGTTACTTTTAGCGATTAGAGACTATATTTGTGTAGACATTTAAATCACATATGCTTTAATTTACAATGATATAAGAAGTTGTCTTGAATCTTGATTACGTAACACATGTCTAATTAGTATCAAAAGTATGAAATGAGTTCTAATTGTACTTGGTTCAGAAAGATATCAATCCAAATATAAATAAGCAGTATTGTGCAAAAAACAAATGTGGAGTAACAATTGAATTATAAAAGTATGAGAGAAGAATCCATGTCTTGTTCATTATTAGTTCGGTATTACTTCATATACATGGTGGAACAAAGCATATATCACTAAAATTATCACAAAGTATGTATACATCACAAAACATATATAAACAACAAGCTACTAAAAAAACATAGCAAACAGAGAAACTTATAACTAACTAACAACCATAAGAAGTAACACCCACATATACACAACCATTTACAACTAAAAAACACACATCTATTCCATATATCACTAGCAAACTACTTAAGTGATAGAACTTGAATACCTTGATCCACTTCTTGCAAACTAGAATTTCCAATTCCATGTAAACTACCATCTCCAGCTCCATGAAAGCTACCATCTCCCTGCAAACTTTCTTCTCCATGTTCCATCTTCCAATACAAAAAAAGGATGAAATTAGCATCAAGATAATACAACACGAGAAAGAAAAATAAATATGACACATCAAACACAATAAATACAACAAACATATTAATGCCAAAAAAAATGTAAAAAACAAACAAGAAGCAGAAAATAGAGTTTCATTTTAATTTGTAGCTTAAAAGTTATGTCAAACACAAACAGAATCTATCAAAGACTATTTCAATAAGAAAACTCTATAAAAAGAAATAGGTTTTCTGAGAGATTGAGAGAACGAAAAAGGTAACGAGGATGAATGAATAAAACTTACATGATTGTTGGTGGCACGGTGGTGCGTGATGGTGGCTACAACTCAATGTTGAGGGGTTGGGTTTGATGAAGAGAACAATTGTGTGTTTGTATTGAGATTGAGAGCACTGAGAAGTGGTGGAGTGGTGGTGCGTGTGAAATTTTGGCATAGCAGATCACCAATGTCCTAACAATATGTCAAGACATTGATCTCTGCATCACTTTAAAAACAAGGACAGAATAAACAAGTTGATACTCTGAATATCAACAACAGATTCACAATAGATGTTTCAACATCTGTTACAACATGTTAATCAACAAGCAAATATTGAACTGTAAATTGCAGAATGATAAATAACACAAGATATGTTAACTCAGTTCGGTGCAAATCACCTACATCTGGGGGCTACCAAGCCAGGAAGAAGAATCCACTATCAGTAGTATAGTTTTATGTAAACAACCTCTAGTTTACAGTAAACAACCTCTGGTTTACCTAACACTACCCAATGAAAACTTTATCATTAAAAATCCCATCAAATTTATAAGAGAACCCCATCTCACTCCCTTAATCACATCCTGTGATATCTAATAGTTATAGTCACAATAATTGTATCATCTTACTTGAAAGAGTCATCTTTCAATATAAAGTTCAGCTAAGCACTCTCGACTAACAAACCTACTTGGATTTACTTCAAAGCTTCATCCAAGAACAATATACAATTCATTACCTCAAGGCTTCTGAATCTGTATATACATCTATGTCTACCACAATGTATCTAACTGATACAAAGGGAGACTTACAAAACAAGAAAGCCTACGACTTTCAAAACCCTAAACCCTTATTTTCTACTTTACAAGTATTACACAAGGATTAGTTTTTCTGCCCTAGGTCTAGGTCTTCCTTTTATAACCATAAAGAAGACTGGATTTTGGCTTTAAAAACGTAGCAATTCTGTTCGGCAGAATCTGCAAAATATTCTCCTCAAGAATAGTTTCTTCAATCCTAAGTTTCCTAAAATGTTTCCACACTTTAAAAAACGGCACATATTCAAATTCCAAGAGAATCTCTTATTCCTTAATCTGAATGCCACCTAGGATACACAAACAATCTTCTGCAATCTGAATTTAAATTAACAGATTCAAACCAGATTTAAAAACTATAACAGACAAAGATGTCGAATAACCCTGTTCGGACAGCTTGTCAAAACATCTTGTTCTTAAAGTTCTGCTACATGTTAGGACATCTTGTCCAACATGTTTCTGTCAGATTTGTTTTACCAAAATTAATGTCAATCAAAAACTAAGGAGCCTTCAATCTCCCCCTTTGGAAGATTTTGGATAAAACAAACCAAATAACCCTTGCATGCAAACACACAATAGTTAGAGGAAAAAATCAGTCAGCAGCAGAAATAACAGAAAGCTAGCAGCCTCCTCCTCTTCTTAGAACTTCCTCCTCTACTTAGAACTTCTTATGCTGCTGCAAGAGACTAAAAAAATCTTTCCCCCTCAACAGCAACCAGCAACCAATGATTACTTAAGTTAGTACTACTCCCCCTTTTTAGCCATAATATGAAAAAGGTAGATTACTAACTAAGCAACCACACAGAAACAAATATGTAAAGTACAAGCAAGCACATTTCTCTGACCAAGGCCCATAGTATTGCCCCAATAGTCACAGACATACAAGATTTGAAGAATAATCACGACCCTTTGCACTCGACTCTAAACAAACTCCTTTCATTCAGAATTAGTAAACTTGATCATGATATCTTCAATATATCAACAGAAAACTTTCGTTGATCTTGACTTCCAATCTGCAGAGAAAAATAAATTCTCCCTGATAAAAATAATTATTCTCAGAACACTCCCAAGAAGCTTGTACAAATCTTATTCAATCCATTGACACCCAATGACAGAACCAAAAAAAATGCACTTTCAAGTTCACCATGAGCTAGAACAGTAACACAATGTCACGACATCTTGTCTGAAATCCCACCCTCATAGAGACATACAATCACAAACTGCTTGAAACCCAAACAATCTTGATAAAGAGCTACACTACTACAGCAACTGATCCTAGAAAGAAGTTTAATTCCATCTGTCATAGATAACCAGTGCTCCTTTGTTAAGAAGAGCACCTTAAAAGTGAATGGAAACACAAGACTCATCTTCATGTTTTCAAGAGTACCCTCTCTGTTCAACACACCTGCTGAACACAATCACATACTGTAGAACCAGTTCTGATTCATACAGACTCAGATATCTTTGCTCCTTGAGAATACCTCGAAGCACCCACAACAAATCCATATCTGATAAGCAGTCTTCTTGGATTGAGATCAAAATCGCCATTGATCACTCTCCCCCTGAACACATCCATACTCTGTACAAATCCACCCTAGATTTTACAGCCATAGATAACCTTGTTCTTTGAGAATAAATCCAATTGAACTTGGAATGCTCACATTCCCCCAAAAGAGATATATGCAATCTCTTAGCCAAGATGTCATCCACACTTGAAAGACATCAAACACATGCTCCAAAAATTATCAGCTTGCTTGCTTCACAAGTTCCAAATTGATCCACTCCTTTCTAGAGATGCTTACAGTAGACAATACCACCTCTCCACAAGCATTCTAACCTCAGCATGAGTCAGAGAACTGGATATACACACCATAATCCAAGACAGCCTTCACCTCATCATTCTCTCGTATGATAAGATAAAACACTTCTAATTCAAATGGTGAATATCAAAATCCACACTCAGAGCTTCAAGTCTTCTTCCAAGGATAGCAAGAAACCATATGATGTTCTAACATCAGTTAAAACATCCTACACATATCACAGAACCCAATCACTTTGGTTCTTGATACAAGACTTACTATTTGCATAGTAATCCAACTGAAGATCCCTAAAGAACACAGCTCCACCAGCTTGATCATCAAGAACCCTAGACATCCGTAGAGAGAGAAATAAACTCTCATACTTTCACTATAGCAATCATCCTTAAGCACCTTAAGAGAAGATTCCTTCAGTAACCATCAAGTCAAGGATAGAACCAGCTTCTCATTTGCCCTTTTATCTACTACCTTTATCCATAAAGGCAGTTTGATTCAAGCACACTTCTTGAATCCAAGTTTGAGCACCCCAAAAGTCTATGGTTATTTGAATCAATAAGACTGGATCTTCCATAACACATTCCTCTTACCCAAGACAGGGCATCTCAGATACACCATGACTAGGAAATGTAACATCTACTAACTCTGGCAATTCCCATAAACTGCATGAGATAGTCTCTTGAAGTATCCATACCAATCACACCTGAGAAGAATCAACTTATCTCAAGATGGTATATCTTCACTGCAACCAAGTCTTTCAGAAGGAACATCCAGATATTAGACCTGATGTTAGAGCATCTGAATTAACATAAAAAACAAGACAGTCAGCTAATGACACTTCAGCAACCTGATACTGTCTTGATTAACTCCCCCTCAGACATACCACCTTGAGGAACTTCTCCACGTCTGCAGAACAATAATTCCATGTTCTCATAGACTTGATTAAGATATCAAGTTTTAGTAGACAACCTTTATCCTGTGTAATGGACAGCAACCGATCTTAAGACCAGATACCTTGAAGAGCATCAGCTTCAAGAATTCATACTCAGAAGAACCAAACATGCCAAAGTCTGATTCTTTAGGAAAGAGTAGTTAACAACTATAAGAAATCCAGCTTCCTTTAAGAAGAAAAATCTTCAAGATGTCATAAATATTGTCCTGGACATTTATCCAGAACCTCCATATTGAAATGTATTACATGCTCTCAGCAGTTGCACTTCAATTCACCTATATCAAAAATAAACTGATTCTGGCAATCTTCATCAAGATTAAGATGTCTTCATCTTCACTTCCATCAGCACCATATTCTAGACAAGTTTCTTGCCAAGAAACTTTCTAGTCAGATTATGTTCCTCTGTAGATCTAACCAGAAGGAGGTTCCCAACACTTTATGTCAACACACAAAAGTTTGGTTCCCAGAGCATAAGCTACTCCCCTCCCTTGTCCTAAAGATTCACTCCTTGAATCAACAAGATTCTTCACAATCTCTGCTGATGAAATGTTTCAACATCTAGTTGAACATCATATCCTTATCTAATGAAATCTTCACTAATGACCTTAACTGCATCCAATTTTGAATACCACACACATGGATAATTAATTAAATACTTGTGGATTCCACAACTAGCAACTGATCTTAAATCCTAGTTCAGAAGGCCATACATCCAGGAGCTATCAACACTTTAGGAATACCAATCAAGTATTCTTTAGTGTAGATACCTTTCTTGCCAAGCAGAATGTTGAGACATCAAGACTGGCACCCTTGACTCATGTTGACTTAGTTGGCACAATCCTATGTATCTTCCATGGAAGCTGAAAATAAATCACCCCTAAATTCTTCAGATTGATGATCCTCAGGACCATCCTTGATCCAGAAGAACAACTAGATGACTCCAGAATTCCACCTTTTCTAGAAACACCAGATCAACAATAATCCTCATGACATGAGATGCCATTATGAGTGGACTTGAGAGACTTCTCAAGTGTCTTTGGCAACTTTATCATGACAAGGGTATTTACCAGTTTCATAAACCAAGAAATTAATAACCTATACCTCTCCTCTTCTAACTTCAAAATACCTTAAGAAACCAACCTTTCAAGTATTAAGACATCAAAGGCAAACAGCAACACACAACTCTCTCCATTCCATTACTCCCTGCTGGAATGGCTAGAACTTCAATAGATGCTGACACCTTTATGAACAGAGTCTTCAATCTAGATTTACCAAAGTCCTTTCATCAGAAACACATGTAGCGGACCACCAAAGAACATCTTCAACAGTCTTCAGTCAAGATGTCAAGACATCTTATGAGACATCATGCAGAGAAAAACCTCTTCACAGAAGCAACAGACAACCAACCAGTAGCTATCATCCTTAATCCAATACCAATCATTCTAGATATCTAATGAATGGTTTGATCGCACAAATACACACCTTGTTTAATGAGCCAGAAAGTAACTCCCAAGATCTCATCCAGAAACAGACAGGATGCCTGCTCTGATACCAATTGAAATTCTGGCATAACAGATCACAAATGTCCTGACAACATGTTAAGACATTAATCTCTGCATCACTTTAAAAACAATGACAGAATAAACAAGCTGATACTCTGAATATCAGCAACAAATTCACAACAGATGTTTCAACATCTATTATAACATGCTAATCAAAAAGCAAATACTGAACTGTAAATTAAAGAATGATAAATAACACAAGATATGTTAACCCAGTTCGGTGCAAATTACCTACATCTAGGGGCTACCAAGCCAGGAAGAAGAATCCACTATCGGTAATATAGTTTTATGTAAACAACCTCTGGTTTACAGTAAATAACCTCTGGTTTACCTATCACTGCCCAATGAAAAATTTATCATTAGAAATCTCATCTAATTGATAAGAGAACCTCATCTCACTCCCTTAATCACATCATGTGATATCTAATAGTTATAGTCACAATAAATGTATCATCCTACTTGAAAGAATCCTCTTTCAATGTAAAGTTCAGCCAAGCACTCTCGACTAACAAACCTACTTGGATTTACTTCAAAGCTTCATCCAAGAACAATATATAATTCATTACCTCAATGCTTCTGAATCTGTATATACATCTATGTCTACCACAATGTATCTAACCGACACAAAAGGAGACTTACAACACAAGAAAGCCTATGACTTTCAAAACCCTAAACCCTTATTTTCTACTTTACAAGTATTACACAAGGATTAGTTTTTCTGCCCTAGGTCTAGGTCTTCCTTTTATAACCATAAAGAAGACTCAATTTGGGCTTCAAAAAAGCAGCAATTATGTTCCTCAGAATCTGCAAAATATTCTCCTCAAGAATAGTTTCTTCAATCCTAAGTTTCCTAAAATGTTTCCACACTTTAGAAAATGGCACATCTTCAAATTCCAAGAGAATCTCTTATTCCTTAATCTGAACGCCGCCTAGGATACACAAACAATCTTCTGCAATATGAATTTAAATTACCAGATTCAAACCAGATTTAAAAACTGTAACAGACAAAGATGTCGAATAACCCTGTTAGGACATCTTGTTCTTCAAGTTCTGCTATATGTTAGGACATCTTGTCCAACAAGTTTCTGTTAGGTTTGTTTTACCAAAATTAATGCCAATCAAAAACTAAGGATCCTTCAGCATGGTTGAGGGTTTAGGGTTGATAAAGAGAAGGAATGGTGGCTGTGTAACTGTGTTTCTGATTTTGTGTTGAGAAAATTGAGAGAATGAAGAGAAAATGAAACCCTAGCTCAGAAGAACAATGAATAGAATGTGAGTTGGATAACTTGTGTTTTCATTTTAGTTCAGGCCTATTGTGATACAGCCCAGTCCAATATAATAATAAACACAACACAATTAATTAATTGAGCCGGTCGGATTAGGATTTCGATGAGCCCAAATCACCTATCCTAAACTGACCAATAAAATCCATATATATATATATATATATATATATATATATATATACCAAATTGCTAACCCGAAAATCTGGCCCACCCGAACCATGTCTGCATAGGCCTCATGGATCGGTCGGTTTGTGTCGTTTATTTAAATTGTGTCCATCCCTAATCCCATGCTTACTAGAGATAAAATTGGAAAATCCAAACCTAAAGCCTTTTTAGTGCATATTGAACCACATACCACTAAACAAGTTCTTGCCAATCCTGGTGTTAGAAGAGTATCAGTGTGGGTTTTTGTTATTGTATCCACAGGGATTGTCGGATATTTGATGCTTGCCGTTCAATAGTTGTGATATTCTAAGTTAAGGTTTTCAAAAGTTTCACTTGTTGTTATCATTCACTTGTAGCAAAGATTAATTAGGTCACAAAGATTTTTGTAAAAGCATGTTAAGGTTAGGTTTCATCAATCCTATTCATGTATAAACAATTAATCAAGCATATGAACTCGGTTTCCGACCAATATAACCGCGTATCCTCCCGACTACGTTTATGTCTAAAGCGGAATCGTGAGTACCGTTGTTTAAACCGTTAGATGATGTCTCACGCTAACAATCTAAGCAACGATCATTAAGATCAATACAATGCGAATAGCAAATCCCAAATCTATGTCTAGAGTTTGGTTTTTAAGAGATGAAATTGTTAGGTCAAGAGTTGTAAAGTCTATGTCTAGAGCAAAACAATTCACAAATGGATCATTAAGAGAAAACAACATCATCTATATTGATCAAAGACTTTGTTCATATACAAGAGATCAATATCAATACATAAAACAGAATCAACTACCTCTAACCTCAACATTGAGTGATTAGCTACCACTTCTCATGGTAGCTTGGATGACAAGTAAAGAGAGGAGATGAATGAGCATCCACGACGAATAATAGAGAATGGATGCAAAATCAGCTTCTCCAATGAAAATACAAGCTTTTCTGAACAAAATACTGTAAACCCTTAATTCTAATGTAAAATGAGCAAGAGATCCCATTCCAAAAAGTAACAATTCTATTTATACACTTTTCCTAACAGCACCATTCGCCCAGCGAAGGCATTCATTCGCCTAGCGAATGACCAAAAATATGGCACATTTAAGTGCCTCAGACTTAAACCGCCCCTCAGAATTATCGCGGGTTCGCTAGGCGAACCAAAACATTCGCTTCGCGAGCATTCGCTGCAACCTTCGCCCCAGCGAAGCTTGGGTGTTTTCAAAATGGAAAGTTTCTGCCACCCTTCGCTGGCACATTCGCCCCGCGAGCACATCAGCGAGCATTCGCTGGCCTACTCGCCCAGCGAATTTACCCAGTTTTCCTACTGTAAGTTTTGCACACTTTCTGCCACCATCTCGCTGGCATCCTCGCTGACGTTCGCTAGGCGAACCTTCGCTGGCACCTTCGCCAACACTCGCCTAGCGAATACTGTTGTTGATTTCAATTCTTTGGCAGCTTGCACTATTTCTTTGGGTCTTCAAACTTTGATCTTTTCACTCCTATTTCTGCACATTTAGCACACAAATTACAAGCACCACAAGTATATTTCAAATAATGCACAACAACATCAATTCACACTAAAATCAACCTATTCCACATGAAAAGTCATGAAAAATGCCAAATAACTCATACTCAAATATATCATGATTGACATCTAACAAACTTTCCCCAACTAACTCATTGTTTGTCCTCAAGCAAAGTATGCCTCTCACGAGGATTTGCTCGAGGATTAAATTCAACCAAGACACGAAAATGGCTCAGCTAAACAGTGATCACAACAATGCATCTATTACACAATTCAAGAACCAATCATGTAAAAGAACTTGACTCCTAAACAATTTCAACAATGCTTCAAGAGACAACTAACTTATCATACACATGTCATTCTACACTCCTCTTCGAAATAGGATTGAAGGCAAACGTGCATACAAGCACGGGACAATTAAACTCACTTGACAAATGATGCAATACTAAGCAATTCATATCATATCTCAATGATCATAACAGAAATTATGGAAGTAAAAGATCACTAAGGGCTTAAAGGGTTGTAGCTTGGTCGGGTGAACAAAAAAGGGACATTTCTAAAGGTCTTTGAAACGAAATTGCCGACGCAAAAGAACATTCACTATGTACATATTTACACAACACACTTCATTTCACCAAATTGTCATTTCACCTTCACAAACTACCGTGCACACTTATTGATTCTATTATTTTTTTCGTTCAAGCAAGCATTTTCTCTTTTGTACAATATATTCACACTCTTCTTTTTACATGCTTGCTTGAAAAAAAAATATTTTTTTTTTCAAAATTAGGAGTAATGCACCTATCTTCTTTTTATTCTCTCCCCAACTCACTTTCAACTCCACCTAAAGTGAATGTTCCTTGCTTTTTAGGGCAAGGAAGTCAAAATAAACAATTTACAAAGGTTCAAGAAGAAAATGTTAGAAACTCACCAAATTCAATGATGAACCAAACTAGCAAATTATGTACAAAAAACAAGTTCATCATTCAATTGAGTTCTAAATTGTTTAGGCTCAAAGGGGCTACCGAATGCTCACTACTCACAGGTAATTTAATATTTGGGCATAGTTATGCTCACTAACAAACATTGCCTTGATCACTTCTCCTACTTCCACAAAATCACACGGTCACAAGATAAGGCATGAATTAAAAATAAAGACAACATTCATCAACACTCCTTGACATATAATACAATTTTTGAGGCTTCTCACTTTACTAGTTTCAGATCCTAAAATGACATATGTATTCAAAAGAAGTTGTAACATGAAACACATTTACACTTGCCTAAGACACAAAATTCTAAAACATAAAAAATTCTTGAATCAAGGTAACGATATACCTTGTCGCAACACAATGCTTACGGTACTATCATAGCCCTCACATCTTGGAGGAATTTCTCTTTAATCCCAAGAGTCCAACCTACTTCTACAAAGTTCCACCATTAAAGAAGAAAACTCAAAATAATACATACAAAAACACAATTACTATTATAATTAAAAACCAACAATTATTAGTAAAGCGAAACAAAAAATTTTTACTACAAACCATAATTATTACTAATAATGTCATAAAGTGCCTGGTGTATAAAACACCTACATAATTCAAAAAGTACCACACGGGCTAGTAAAAGCTGAAAAAAAACAAAATACCAAAAACTTCACTTTGATGCTCAAAGGAAGTATGCAAGTTAAAGATCACAAAAAAAAAATCAATCCTCCTCATCATCATCGTCCATGTCCTCCTCCTCACCTCCAGCAGAAGTAGCCTCATCATCATCAGCATCGTCCTCACCCCCTCCAAATATTGGCCTGGCCTCAGGCCAACCAGCATGCACTAGGAACTGCTCCCTAGTCATCATAAGATGCTCAGAAGAAGGGTCACGGATCTGCAACTGAAGAGCCTGTAAGGAATCATGAATATCCGTCATAGCACGCTGCTGGGCAGCCATCCAATCCCAGTTATAATTGCAGATCTCCTGCTGATATGGATAATAGGTCGGCGTTGCCGGCTCAGAACCTTCCCCAGCTTCAGCAGCATCATCAGCACCAGCACTAGAAGAGCCTCCAACCATCCCTCTAGCCTTACAGAACTTATCCATATACCGATCATCAATAGCAGATGGAATAGTGACCTGCCTGCGGGCTGGCATATCAACACCAGCGTGAGCACACAAGGACATGATCAGACATGGAAAAATAAGCGGGGCATTCTTGCGCGCCGCCATACCTCCCGAACCACTTAACACAACTGCCCTGATTTCATCTGCAATGATGCGGGCCATGTCAATCTGAACATTCTGCTGAATGCTGTGGATAAGATGAGCCAGAGCAATAGGAACTGTACTATGATGCGACCTGGGACAAATGTTAGTGAGCACAAACAACAAAATAACCTGAACCAAGGGCAGCATGTCCACCCTTCTGAACCTAATCGGCACCCCGGAGGGATTCCGCTCAACTTCCTTACCTTCAAGAAGTAAATCCCGAGTCATCTTCTCAATCTCACGATGAAGATGCAAGTCTCGATGATAGGCATCCAGCTCAGTCCCAACCAACGGTAAAGGATCTCCCAAAACAGTGTTGATCGTCCTACGATCAAACCTCACAACAGTACCTCTAACCCAAGAGGCCCAACTAAATCTTTCACCATCATCCGGTAATGCATTCGCAAAAAATTCCCGAACAATTTCAATGTTGTACCCATCCAGCGGCATCATTAGACGATCCCACTTCTTTGCCACAAAAAGTGCATCAATTGTTCGGTAACTTCCTCGATCACTAAGAAGGAACCTTTTCTCCGGCAGGATGTGCTTTCTTTCAAGGGTCTCGTACCTGGCAGCCTGCTTAGCTCCCCTGAATCGTTCTTCGTCAAATCGCACGGGCACTTGTCTGGAGGTTTGAGCCTTTCGCTTCTTAGTCGCGTGAATCGCCATTTTTGGTGCCATCTGCACATAACAAACAATGAAACCAAACAAGGGCAACAAACGCATTAGCAACTAAAAACAACCAGCCAGAGCTCTGCATTGCCAAGTAAAAAAAAATTAAAAATCTGCCTCTGTTCGCGCCAGACTCGCTAGGCGAAGTCTGGCGAATGCTCGCGCAGACTCGCGAGGCGAACGAACCAGCGAAGGCGCGATTTTTCAGAAAAACACAGTTACAAACAGTCCCTCTCCCATCTCCTAATTTCAAATACTACTCTAGTCATATTGCTTATGTAGTTTCTAACATGCAAGACAAAAGTAACATGACAGAGTATACCGATTTTTCACAAAACCCATATTGATCAATTAAGAACATAAATAATGCCTACAGAAATAAACTGTAAAGAGTAAACAAACCTGAATTTCGCACTGTTAATGGTGGATTAGGGCAATTGGAAAGTAGAAGGAGATGAGTGTTGAAGTGTACAAGAGGAAATGAAAGGAAAAGAATGACACGGAGGGAAATGATGAAGAGGTCAAGAGGCTAGGGTTTTTCCCCCCTCTATTCTGATTTCAAAGTGGGTCTTGGGCCCAATTTGGTGGCCCACCCACAATCCATTTTTTCTGATGTGGCAGAAACTTGGGTTGGTCTGCCTCGCTGGGTTCGCGGAGCGAAGGCCAGCGAATGCTCGCCCCAGCTCGCTAGGCGAACACCAGCGAACAAGACCAAAATTTTCAAAATTTTTCCAAACTGTGCCACAATTTTTTAAGCATCATAGTGATATCTAAACATTCTCAAAACAGAAATAACAGAAATACTTACAATGTTGGGGTGCCTCCCAACCAGCGCTTGTTTAACGTCGGCTAAGCTCGACGGACCACCGCAATCTCACGGATCGCGGAAGGGAACAATGGCGGGATTCCGCTCGAAATCTCCTCCAAGATAAACTTTCAGCCTCTGTCCATTGACAGTCCAACTTTCCTTTGACTTTGTGTCCTTAATTACAATTGCTCCATAAGGTTTGATTTCCACAATCCGAAAAGGTCTGGACCATTTAGATCTTAATTTTCCGGGAAACAATTTTAATCGAGAATTGAACAATAAGACCAGCTGTCCGACCTCAAAATGTTTGATGACAATTCTTTTGTCATGGTAAGACTTGACACGATCCTTATACAATTTATTGGAATCGTACGCCTGAAGGCGCAATTCATCCAACTCGTGCAATTGCACTTTTCTATTTTCCCCGCTTAGAGTTGGATCAAAATTCAAAAGTTTTAAGGCCCAAAATGCCTTGTGCTCCAACTCTACCAGCAAGTGACAATTCTTACCATAGACCATTTTAAACGGTGTGAGACCAATCGGAGCTTTGAAAGCGGTCCGATACGCCCACAAAGCATCATCTAATCTGTTGGCCCAATCTTTTCTTGAGGCCGAGACCGTTTTCTCTAAAATCCGTTTAATTTCACGATTAGATACCTCTGCTTGACCGTTAGCTTGTGGATGATATGGTGTAGCAACCTTGTGCTTCACACCATACTGCTCCAAAGCTTTGTCAAGCTGAGTGTTACAAAAGTGAGATCCTCCATCACTTATTAACACTCGAGGAGTACCAAAACGTGCAAAAATATTTTTTTTCAAAAATTTTACCACTGTTTTTCCATCGGCTTTAGCGCAAGCTATCGCCTCTACCCACTTGGAAACGTAATCCACAGCGACCAAAATATATTCATTATAAAATGAAGATGGGAATGGACCGACAAAGTCGATCCCCCAACAGTCAAAAACTTCGATTTCTAACATATTTTGTAATGGCATTTCTTGCCGCTGTGAAATACCGCCGCTTCTCTGGCACTTGTCACAACTAAGGGCATGCGCATGCGCATCTTTGAATAAGGACGGCCAATAAAAGCCCGATTGTAGGACTTTAGTGGCCGTTCTCAACCCATTAAAGTGTCCTCCGTAAGGAGAGTTATGACAGTGCCACAGAATACTCGTGGCTTCCTCCACTGACACACACCTTCTGAGGAGGTTGTCGACACCAAGTTTAAATAAATGGGGTTCATCCCATACAAATGACTTGGCATCAGACAAAAATTTCTGTTTTTGGTAGTGCGTTAGACCGTCCGGTATCAATCCGGTGGCTTTGTGGTTAGCCATGTCGGCGAACCACGGTTTAACTTGCACTCTAAAAAGTTTTTCATCAGGGAACTCCTCTTTTACCTCAAATTCATTCTTGGTCACCTCAACATTTACCAAACGAGATAAGTGATCTGCTACCAAATTTTCGGATCCCTTTTTGTCACGAATTTCAAGATCAAATTCCTGTAACAAAAGGATCCACCTAATAAGCCTCTGCTTAGAATCAGGTTTGGTAAGCAGATACCTTATAGCGGTATGGTCAGTGTAAACGATGACTTTCGCACCAATCAAATAAGAACGAAACTTCTCCAACGCATACACTATGGCGAGCAACTCTTTTTCAGTTGTCGCATAGTTAATTTGAGCCTCATTTAGCACCTTGCTCGCATAATGTATAATGTGGAAAACCTTCGTTTTTCTTTGTCCCAAAACAGCCCCCACCGCATAATCGCTAGCATCGCACATTAATTCAAAATCCATTTTCCAGTTTGGTGCAACGATTATCGGTGAAGTTGTTAAACTATTTTTCAAAAAATTAAAAGCAAAAAGACATGACTCGTCAAAGTCAAAAACCTTACCTTGGACAAGCAAGTTGCTCAACGGCTTCGTGACCTTTACGAAGTCCTTGATGAATCTCCGGTAGAACCCGGCATGTCCAAGAAAGCTCCGTATTCCTTTGACATTCATCGGCGGTGGTAATTTCTCGATTAAGTCCACTTTAGCTTTATCAACTTCTAGGCCTTTTGAAGACACTTTGTGCCCGAGCACAATTCCCTCTTTAACCATGAAGTTGCATTTTTCCCAGTTAAGGACCAGATTAGTTTCCACGCACCACTCCAACACCGTATCCAGATTTTTCAAGCACAAATCAAACGATTGCCCAAAAACTGAGAAATCATCCATAAAGACCTCGATTGTCTTTTCAATCAAGTCCGCGAAGATAGCTTGCATACACCGCTGAAAAGTAGCTGGTGCATTACATAATCCAAATGGCATCCTCCTATAAGCAAAGATTCCGAACGGACATGTAAAAGCAGTTTTTTCGTGATCATCCGGGTTAACAATGATTTGGTTATAACCCGAATAACCATCCAAAAAACAATAAAATTCTTGACCGGAGAGACGTTCGAGCATTTGATCCATAAAAGGTAAAGGAAAATGATCTTTTCTCGTAGCTTTGTTCAACCTACGGTAGTCGATACACATCCTCCACCCGGTAACCGTCTTTGTTGGAATAAGCTCATTTTTGTCATTTCGGACCACCGTCATCCCACTTTTTTTTGGCACCACATGCACCGGACTAACCCACGGGCTGTCGGAAATAGGGTAAATCATTCCGGCGTCCAACATTTTCACCACTTCTTTTCTTACCACTTCTTTCATGATTGGATTAAGGCGGCGTTGAGGTTGAGCAACCGGTTTAAAATCCTCCTCCATAAAAATACGGTGCATGCAATATGACGGACTAATGCCTTTGAGATCGGACAATGTCCATCCCATTGCATCTTGATTCTTTTTCAGCACTTGAATTAATCGGTTTTCCTCATTTTCAGACAAAATATTACTTATGATCACCGGTTTATTCCCTCCGTCATCAAGGAAAGCATACTTCAAGTTGGAAGGTAACATTTTCAATTCAATTTTGGTTGGTTCATCATCATTAACTAATTTTTTTAGAATTTCCTCTTCATATTCCCATGGTTGCATTTCATCCAAAGCTTCAAGTTCTAATAAGCACTCTTCTAAAGCTTGTTCTTCTTCAACCGAGAATATTTCCAAGGACTCATCTAAAGCTCTTTGTAACGGTTCAATGACATGAATTTGATTTGTCACCCCCGAACTTGCCTCTTCCGTTACATCAATTCGAAAACAATCACCCTTTTCCTTCTTGTGCTTCATGGCATCATAAAGATTGAAACAAACCTCTTCATCTTGGACTCTCACTTTCATGAGACCATCGTCCATGTCAATTGCCATACGGGCAGTTTTCATGAAAGGCCTTCCAAGAATCAAAGGTGCATCCTCATCCTCATCCATTTCAATGACAACAAAATCAATTGGAAACAAAAATTTGTCCACTTTGACCAACACATCTTCCGCTACACCGTGAGGACGGGTAGTGGATTTATCTGTGAGTTGCAAAGTCATTTGAGTGGACCTTAATTCCATATGGCCTAAGCGTCTCACAATCGATAATGGTATCAAGTTGATGCTAGAACTCAAATCAATCAACCCATTGCCCACATACATGTTTCCTATCGTAACCTGCAATGTAACTCTTCCCGGATCACATTCTTTCCGAGGGAGAGTCCGTTGAATGATTGCGCTACAACTTGCATCCACCATAATAGTTTCTTGATCTGTGTATCTTTTCTTCTTCGTAAGGATGTCCTTCATGAATTTAGCGTATTTGGGCATTTGTTCCAAGGCCTCGGAAAATGGGATATTTATTTGTAACTGTTTAAAAATATCCATAAACCGAGTATAATGCCTTGCACTATCTTTCCTTGTAGGAGCATGCGGATAAGGTAAGTGTTGTATCGGAATATTACTCACCGGCTCTTTTCCTTTTTTCGTTCTTTTCATTCTTTCCTCATTATCAATTTTTCTCTCATTCTCCTTTTTTTCTCTCTCATTTTTTTCTATCTCTTTTTCAACTACAACACCCTCGACATTCTTTTCTACTTCTAATTCCTCACTCACATGTTCTTTTTCAACCACAACCTCCTCCTCCATTACTCTTTCACCCACATTCATGTCAATCACACGTCCACTTCTTGTAATAATCACTTTACAATCTTTCGGATTTGGAAGAGTAGTTGCCGTAAAGGGACCTTTTTGTTGATCGGCCAATTGTTTAGATAATTGCCCGACTTGTGTTTCGAGGTTCCTTATCGCAGCATCTGTATTCTTTTGATTAGACATGGATATTTGCATAAATTGTGTTAGAGTATCTTCCATCTTTGTATTTCCAACGGGAGCTTGCGGAGGTTGGGTGTAATTTTGGTAAGGTTGACGGTTTGATGGCCCGGCTTCTTGCGGTCTCCATGGTTGTTGATAACCTTGGTTACCACGTTGTTGGTAACCTTGGTTGGCTTGTTGATACGGAGGACGGGGTTGGTAACCTTGATTTCCCGCATAGTTTGCTTCCTCCACAACCGAAGGACAATAACCGGTCAAATGGTCACCTCTGCATAACTCACACACTAACACTTGCACCTTTTTACTTGAAGATTCATGCATCTCCTTGAATTATTGAGGCAGCTTAGACATTTGCTCTGTTAACAGCTCAACCTGTTGTGATAACAATTTGTTTTGTGCAAGGATAGCGTCACTTGTTCCTAATTCCAACACACCCGGCATTCATTGAGCAGGTCCACGATTGTGACTACCTTGATGATCGTTCAAGGCCATTTTATCAATGATAGCAGTGGCTTCCGCTGCAGTTTTGCTTAACAACGAACCACCCGCGGTGGCATCCAACAAGGTTTTGTGTACTAGCTGCAGCCCATTTCTGAATATATAAATTTGTGACAATTCATCGAAGCCATGGCCTTTGCACTTTCGTAACATTGATTTGAACCTCTCCCAAGCTTCGTTGAGAGATTCGTTAGCTCCTTGTGTGAATACCGTTATAGCGGTCTTCGCTTCCATGAACCGAGTGTGCGGAAAGAATCTTTCCAAAAAAATTTCTTCCAAAGCATTCCAATCAGTCATGATGGCAGTTGACTGATCAAGGTACCATTCCTTGGCCTTCCCAATGAGGGAATGCGAGAATAGTCTCTTGAACAGAGACTCCTCTTCTGCTTCCGGTGCACCCGTCGCTCCAGCGATTTCATAAAATTTTGTCAAATGGGTGAAAGGATCTTCATGATCCATACCCGTAAACGGACTTTGGTATAACAGTTGGAGGATTTCGGTCTTCATCTCAGCATGACGACCATTGTTTGCATGACGGGCGAACTGAGCATTATGCCTCGGACTGTTTGTACAAGGCCTAGAAGCAGGTGGTGGTGGTGGTGGTGGATCTCCCTCCATAACTGGAAGTATGTGTGGAAATGGTGGTGGTGCAGATGTACTTTCCTCTTGTTCTCGCCTCTGTTTCGCTAGCTGCCTCCTTCTTCTAGTTCGGCTATTGATTCTACGAGCGGTTCTTTCAATCTCAGGATCGAAAAGAAGTTGGTCCGCCAGTAGTTTCCCTTGCATAAACTAAGTCTGCAAACTAAACAAACAGATTAACAAGTTCAAGATAAAGCGGTAACAGCTTACAATAACTCAACTATCGCAATGCTTGCAATATCAACTAACAATCCCCGGCAACGGCGCCAATTTGTTAGAAGAGTATCAGTGTGGGTTTTTGTTATCGTATCCACAGGGATTGTCGGATATTTGATGCTTGCCGTTCAATAGTTGTGATATTCTAAGTTAAGGTTTTCAAAAGTTTCACTTGTTGTTATCATTCACTTGTAGCAAAGATTAATTAGGTCACAAAGATTTTTGTAAAAGCATGTTAAGGTTAGGTTTCATCAATCCTATTCATGTATAAACAATTAATCAAGCATATGAACTCGGTTTCCGACCAATATAACCGCGTATCCTCCCGACTACGTTTATGTCTAAAGCGGAATCGTGAGTACCGTTGTTTAGACCGTTAGATGATGTCTCACGCTAACAATCTAAGCACCGATCATTAAGATCAATACAATGCGAATAGCAAATCCCAAATCTATGTCTAGAGTTTGGTTTTTAAGAGATGAAATTGTTAGGTCAAGAGTTGTAAAGTCTATGTCTAGAGCAAAACAATTCACAAATGGATCATTAAGAGAAAACAACATCATCTATATTGATCAAAGACTTTGTTCATATACAAGAGATCAATATCAATACATAAAAACAGAATCAACTACCTCTAACCTCAACATTGAGTGATTAGCTACCACTTCTCATGGTAGCTTGGATGACAAGTAAAGAGAGGAGATGAATGAGCATCCACGACGAATAATCGAGAATGGATGCAAAATCAGCTTCTCCAATGAAAATACAAGCTTTTCTGAACAAAATACTGTAAACCCTTAATTCTAATGTAAAATGAGCAAGAGATCCCATTCCAAAAAGTAACAATTCTATTTATACACTTTTCCTAACAGCACCATTCGCCCAGCGAAGGCATTCATTCGCCTAGCGAATGACCAAAAATATGGCACATTTAAGTGCCTCAGACTTAAACCGCCCCTCAGAATTATCGCGGGTTCGCTAGGCGAACCAAAACATTCGCTTCGCGAGCATTCGCTGCAACCTTCGCCCCAGCGAAGCTTGGGTGTTTTCAAAATGGAAAGTTTCTGCCACCCTTCGCTGGCACATTCGCCCCGCGAGCACATCAACGAGCATTCGCTGGCCTACTCACCCAGCGAATTTACCCAGTTTTCCTACTGTAAGTTTTGCACACTTTCTGCCACCATCTCGCTGGCATCCTCGCTGACGTTCGCTAGGCGAACCTTCGCTGGCACCTTCGCCAATACTCGCCTAGCGAATACTGTTGTTGATTTCAATTCTTTGGCAGCTTGCACTATTTCTTTGGGTCTTCAAACTTTGATCTTTTCACTCCTATTTCTGCACATTTAGCACACAAATTACAAGCACCACAAGTATATTTCAAATAATGCACAACAACATCAATTCACACTAAAATCAACCTATTCCACATGAAAAGTCATGAAAAATGCCAAATAACTCATACTCAAATATATCATGATTGACATCTAACACCTGGTCGGTATGAGGCCATGAAGTCTGAACATGATCACTATTGAAGAATGTCACTTGGATATTATCCACAATTCTGCCTAATAGAAAACCTATATGGTGCAAGTGGATGTTCAAAGTAAAGGAAAAGCCATATGGAAGTATTAATAAATACTGATCAAAGCTAGTAGCAAAAGGTTCTCACCAACAGGAAGAATTTGATTTCCATGAAACATTCTCACCTATGGTAAAACCAACAACCATTCTAATTATATTGTCTTTAACTATCACATTCAAGTTGGAAATCCTATAAATTGATATCAAGAATTCTTTTCTCAATGGGGATCTTCAAGAAGAAGTTCACATGGACCAACCTCCTGGCTTTGTTGACTCTAATACCACTCTAGTTTGCAAACTGAAAAAGACAATATATAGCTTGGAGAAAGCTCCAAGGGTCTGGTATGAAAAACTGCATCAAGCTTTAATCCAGTTTGGTTTTGTATCCAGCAAATACAATCATTCTATTTTTGTGTACAAACACCAAGGAGACACATTATATTTATTGGTGTGTGTTGATGATATTCTCATAAGTGACATAGCCTTTGTGTTAATTCATGATCTCATCACAAAGTTACGTGATAACTTTGCTCTGAAAAATCTTGGAATTCCAAACTATTTCTTAGGGATTGAAGTGTATTATCAGTCAAGTGGATATGTATTATTCACATAATCCAAATACATCAAGGATCTCGTGAGTAAGGTCAATATGTCAGATGCAAATGGAGTAATAACTCCCATGTTCAGTTACTTCAAGTTGAAAAACATGGCTCAGATGTGTTATCAGATCCAGCTATGTACAAGTCTATCGTAGGTACACTAAAATATGTAACTCTCACATGACCATCCATTGCATTTTGTGTGAAAAAAAAGCATGTTAATTCATGTCTTCACTACTTGATCGAATTAGAGTATGGTCAAGAGGATTCTTCGATATCTTGGTGGAATGATTACACTTGGGATGCTACTTTCATCTGCAAATCAACTTAACCAAATATCATTACGGGCATATAGTGATTCTAATTTGGCAAGTGACACGAATGATCGAAGATCAACGTTTGGATCTTTCATATATTTTGGTCATAATCTTGTTACATGGAGATCAAAGAAACAATCATTTGTAGCTCGTTCCAACACAGAAGTTGTGTATAGTGCCCTTGCTCACACAACTTCAGAACTATTGTGAATTGTCACTACTTATAGAACTCCATATAAACTACCTCTCGCTCTTACTTTGCTATGTAATAATCTAAGTGCAGTCTTGCTCTCCCATAATCTAGTTTTACATGCTCGAACCAAGCATATAGAACTCGATATTCACTTTTTTCGAAAACATATAGAAGCATGGAAGCGAAATCCAATATGTTCCTCGAAACGCGCAAATTCTAGACATGTTAGCCAAGTCTCTTTCTACTACTTTATTTACATAATTTTGAACCAAACACAAGGTCATAGACTTCCACTCATTTTGAATTTAAGGGGAAGTATTAGAGAATAACTAAGAAGAGTTAGTTATAGTTAGTTACACAAACTATAAAAAGGTAGTTAGATGAAAACAAAATGACTGTCGTATTAAGGAAAAAAATTTGTTTCAAAATGACTGTCGTTCTCATTTTTCTATGTAGTAATAATTGTTATTTTTCCAATTATGTCATGTAATTATTACTCTGTACACTGTTTCCAACACATTAATAAGACTAATTTAGTAAAAGTGCAATACTCCCTCTGTCCCAAATTATAAGTCACTTTGCCAAAAAAATTTGTCCCAAATTATAAGTCACCTTACATTTCCAATACAATATAAATGATATCTTCCCCAATATACCCTTAAATATTTATTATTATTTATTCTTTCAACTCTTTTAATTTCTCTCTCCTATATAATTATGAGAGGCATTACTATAAAGTTATACATAATTTGTCTTTCCCATAAAGTAATAATTAAGTTTCTTAATTTGTGTGAAAATCTCAAAACGTCTTATAATTTGGGACGGAGGAGTTTTTTATAACAATATCATTGCATTCTTTAATCTGTGTGTAAAAACCTTAAACGACAGTCATTTTAAAACGAAGAGAGTAATATAAGGGTCCATGAATGATTCACTATATATTACCAAGCATTCGTTCATGTAATATGTAATCAATAAAATGCAATGCGTGGAGATGATGTTTTCCATGTATGAGCTTCATCTCTTCCATCATATATATGCATGAACTCTCATCTAATAAGTTGATAGTTCAGTGATAATAGTATAGTATTGTAATTTTTAAGTGTTAAGTTTGAATCTCTTCGGAGATAGATGTAAAATAATTATTAGTAAAATTCTAATTATTAAGAAAAAAATTTGAAAAGAAAATTCTATTTGAATTGAATTATATTATTTTAAATTAATCCATACTTTATTTTTCTATGTGTATTTGCCATACATCATTAATTATTTTTAAATATATAGTATTATAATTATAAAAATTATAATGTATAATCTATATATACAATTTTCAAAAAAAGTTATTTTATAAAAATTTTAAGAAAAAAAGAAATATACACTAACAGTGTAAAATATTTTTACACTGTCAACCATTGGCAGACATGTATCCCGCCACATCACACTTTTATTTTTAAAATATTGTTATAATTTAACACTTTAAAATAATCTGATTGAATGTATGTGTAATATTTTTTTACACTGACATTGCACTACCTTTAAACTCAAATTTTAATATATTTATCATATTAATTAAATTAAATAACATATGTTATTTTAAAATAAAAAATAATTAAATAATTTATTAGAATCTAATATGTGATATGTGATTAATTGTACAAATAATCTTTTATATATAGTAAATAATATATTTAAATAAATATTAATTCAATAACTATAATAATAATAATAATAATAATAATAATAATAATAATAATAATAATAATAATAATAATAAATTTTCATGAATCATGGGTCAAACTTTTGACCACTTATTTAAAAGATTCAAACCACTTAACAATAAAACCACGGCCATATTAAAATTGTGTTCTAATGTTCATCTGATATGGATAAATAAATAAATAAAAATATTTTTAATAAATAAATTTTAATAATAAATAAATAAAATATAAAAACAATAAATAAATATAAAAATTTATGTAAATAAATAAATCAAATTCAATGTAAGAAGTCAACAAGTGTTTAGAATTATGGACAAAATGGTAAATACAATGAAACACCAATGGCAATTTCAACTAGTCTCTATTTATATATAGAATAGACATGAGTCCCATTTCTTTAAATTTGTTTCAACCTTTATAAAAATAAAGACAGAAAAAAAGAAAGAAAAAAAAAAAAGAAGCAGATAACAATGGCGATGGCTTTCAAAATGGTACTTGTTTACTCCATCTTTGATGAATTTGTAATTAAAGTGTCAAAATTTAGTTTTGTTATCATGATGTTTATTGTAAATTGTTATGAATCTGAACAGGCTACTACTGGGATGTGGGTAACTGAAGAGTGCAAGAACTCTTTCATGGAGATGAAATGGAAAAAGGTACATAGATACATAGTTTTCAAGATCGATGAAAGGTCGAGGCTTGTGACCGTTGATAAGGTTGGTGGTCCTGGAGAAAACTATGATGATCTTGCTGCTTCTTTGCCTAACGATGATTGTAGATATGCTGTCTTTGATTTCGATTTTGTCACCGTTGATAACTGCCGCAAAAGCAAGATCTTCTTCATTGCATGGTATAGTTCTAATTTCTCATCAATCTCAACCATTAGATTTATCCAATAATTATTTTACCTCAAAACCCTTTTGTTTAATCCAACCACTGTTGTTGGATCAGACAGAAGGACTATTTAAGTCTTTCTTTAAATTGACGGTGAATTTGTCAGAATTTCAGTCATTCGCTGAAATTTTGAAATCAGCGTCCGGCCGATTTTATCAAATTCACCGTCAATCTTGCAATTATTCTTGCAATTATTATAAGATAGGTGAATATAAATGTGAGTGGATTTTTTAGGTCACCAACAGCATCAAGGATAAGAGCAAAGATGCTATACGCAACATCAAAGGATGGGCTGAGAAGAGCTTTAGATGGAATCTCTTATGAAGTTCAAGCAACTGATCCAACTGAGATGGGGTTTGATGTAATTCAAGACAGAGCCAAATAGATACCCCATTTTAATCATGTGCCAAACTAATCATCTTACTTTTATTATAATTACAATAATGATGATAATTATAAATCAAGTAACTCCAATCCAACTCAATGACTCTATGACATTGTTCTTTTTTATGGTATAGTTTTTTTTTTATTAAATGTGGAATTTTGGCACCATTTTGATGTAAGTGGGGTATCTAATTTTCAATGTTTGTTTAGTCATAATAATAATTAAGTTATTGTATATGACTGTCGGGTGTATGATATGTTAAGGGCAACAAACCTTTGGTTGTATTACTTTTTTATGAGAGAAATGGTTTAGCTCAACTTTTTCTTATGTGGAAAGTTGATGCGTTACCTTATACTTTCGTTTATGCTTTTCTTTTTTATATTCCTATTATTCTTAACAATTATGTTTTTCAAAACTTTGGTTACCTGGTTTTGATAACTTGGTCCATTGAATCAAGTGGTTAATGCGGTTAAGTTAAGGTCAAATTAATTGGAAGTGATTATTAACTAAACGTTACTACTGGTTAGAATTCATTTTGAACTTGGGGTAAGAACAAAAAGGATAAGATAAGCATTAAGGGAACTTTTATAATTCCAAAGTATTTATATACTTCCTCTTATTTAATTAGAAATTAAATAAAATATAGATTAGACGCGTTAATTATTAAAATATAAATTAAATATATTAATTATTAAATGAATTTAAAATGTAAATTTTTTATAAATAAAATCATAGTAGTATATTATTTAACTTTTTGGGTTTTTATGGTAAGGAGTAAATTATGGATAAAAAGTTAAAGTAAAATGTGAAGCTTAAAAGTATTAACTAAAGTGGCATTTTCTTATGACTTTTTCCTTTTGTTCGTTTAGACAGCTCAAAATTGAGAAATGTGCACTGCCGTGTGGTAATTTTGTAGGATTTTAAAACTATTAATTTTCTTTTATGGTGCATGTGCATCATCATGAAATTTGTGTACAACACATTTTGGAAGCTTTTACATGGGTGGAAATGTGGAATTATTTGGAGGAAAAAAAAACAAGGAAACGATTATTAAAACAGACAATTTTTTTTAGTACATCTGTTTTTTATTATAAACCGTTTTTACATTTTTTACATGTATTAAAAAATATAATTAGGGTTAAATGGTAGTGCACTGTCAATGTAAGATATTTTTACACATACAACCAATCAAAATATTTATAATTACCATGTAATATTAGTATTTTTAAAATAAAAATATGTTTTATTTTAATAAATGGTTGTGATTGGTTGATAGTGTAAAATATTTTACACTGTCAGTGCATTTCCTTTTTTCTCATATAATTATTATTCCCTCTATTCTTTTTTATAAATAAATTTTAATTTTTAAGTTCATTAAATAAATGATATATTTAAATTATATATAGAATAGAACATCAATTATTTAATAAATATAAAAAAAATAAAATTTATTTATAAAAGAAAATCGAAAAGTATTTTGTAAAAACAATGACTAGAGATTTTACAAAATTAATTTTTTATTAATGTTATAAAAAAAATTTAAGCAATTGAACAAATAATAATAATAAATATTTAAGAGTATATTACAAAAATAAAATATATTATTAATTGTTGTTGTAAAAGGACTTACAATTTGATATAAAGTTTTTCCTAATAATAAAAAAAAGAAAGAGTATTTCACTATTTTATTCCCTTAATTATATTTATAAAAAATTATTTATTAGATTCCTTTAATAAGCAATGTATCTAACATAGATACCTTAATTATTGAATTATCAAATGTATCTAATAAATAAACTTTTAGATAAGATCAGAGAGAATATAATACAATTTTTTAATTATACATAAAAAAATTTGGATTTGACTAAGGTATTATGAGTTCTCTTTAAAATTTTAATGTATATTTTAATTTTCAATCGTTACAGATATTTTTTTAGGGATATTCGTTGTGCGGTTTGTATGGTCTTGACATTAAAAATGATCGGAATTGTAAGAAAAAAATGTGTGGTTCAGTTTGGTTCGATTGGCTTTTAAAAATAAAACTGAAGCAAATCAAATAAAACCAAATCAATGCGGTTTAGATTGGTTTGGTTTTTTACAATATTTTTATTAAATCATATATACACATACACAGAACAAGATAACTTTGTTGTTTAATCATTCATACATTACTAAATAATAATGAAACTCATCATATTTAGACACCTACTTCTCATTCAATATGCAAAAATCATATTAGAGTAGACAAAAGTGAAATTAAAAATATAAAATAGTAGCATAAAATAATTTTAAAATATGATATTGAAATAAAAAAAAAGAGAGGAGCGATTAGAGAATATGAAGAAAAAAAAACATAATTGAAAGTAAGAATAGTAGTATAAAAATAAGAAAATGAAAAGAGAGAACATAAGATATGAGATATTAGAATAGAAGAGACAAGATGTACATGGCAAAGAAGATGACTAGAAGGCGTGATACTATTATGAGAGATTTGAGAATGATGAAACTGAAACCTTAAGTGTGCGTAAGGGAAAGTCGTTCGTAATCATAAAACTATTGCAGAATAGGATTGAATATTGAGTTGGATGTGAGATACATGAAGTTTAGGTTATAACGTAATGTAATTTGGTTTTGTTTGGTTCGATTTGTGAAATACAAACCTCAAATTGAACCGTGCGGTTTTGTTAAAAAAATTGTTTGAACACACCCGAACTTAATTATTTTAGTGTAAGTTTTAATTGAATGAAGCGAGATGTGCTTAAAAATAAAGTGAACCACTGCAACAATAGCAGACTTCTACAAACCGTATGATAATACTGTGATTTTTTAGAAAATCAAATAGAGAAAAAATAAAATGAAATAAGATCATATTTTATTTTTTGGAATAATTAAAAAAAGGGATGGAATTGAATAAATATATTAAAATGTATTTCATCTTATTTCATTTTTTTTCTTCCTTCTTTTTATATCTCTTATTTAAACTCAATAGTTATTTTGCTTCATTTCATTATCAAATATCCAAATAATATAATGTCATTTGTATTCCTCTCCACTTCATTCATTTCAAAATATTCAAACAAAATTTTAAAGATGGTCATTAATACATTAACTTTCTTTTAAAATACCATGTTTTAAAAAAAAACTCAAATAATCAATATTTCAAAATATTTATCAAAATATTAATGTTTTAAACAAAAAGAAATTCCACAAAGAGAATGTGTCAATGCTACTGACGCATGCATTCTAATTTGAACCTATGCGCCAAGGTTTCTTGCCCATGCATTTGTGTCATACCAATGCTTATGGTGCATGCTTTTGAAAGTTAAGAGCAGACATCATTACCCCTGGCGCATATGTGTTTAATTATTATTTTTAATTATATTAATAACAAAATAAAAAAATGTTAAATAGAAAAAAATAAATTATAATATTATTCCTTAAAATAGAAGTATACAACGATTAGAGAGGATTTTAATGACCTGCTCAATCATAACGTCCATCGTTCCACACCTCCCACGATTTCTCTGAAGGGGAGACTTCTGATGGATTGAGTTTCTTTCTCAAGAATCTTCGATTACACATTACTCCGCGACATAACATATGTTTGATATCAGACAGACATCCATTTATTGAGAGTGCATACAATAACCATGATAACGGTTGGCAAGATCTTCCTTCTACGCGTGTCTACTGCATTAGATTTATCGCTTAAAATTTCATGCGGGAGATCAAAGGCAAGAAGAGGCTTCGGAAAAAAAAATCGACGATGGTAAACGATGGGTGTAACGCCCCATAATTCTTTCGGGATTACCGACTGACCCCACAAACTAACACATGTCTTTTCAGCATGCTTTATCCTCACTTACACAACTTCCGAGAAACTTCCCAGAAAGTCACCCATCCCAGAATTGCTCCAAGTCAAGCACGCTTAACTGTGGAGTTCTTATGGAACGGGCTACTGAAAAGAAGATGTATCTTGTTGGTATAGGTAGTACCAATTAATCCTTATAAGCATTCCTTCAACCTTGCAGTCTCATACCTGCATAGCCTCAGGATCTCTCTCATTCTGATGTGAATACAGTTTTTCCCTAGAAGCTGCTAGGAGTGTCTCATTGTCATGCTTCATGCACCGACAACCACTCCCTCACCAAACTGCTAGGAGTGTCTCATTGTCATGCCTTGTGCACTGACAACCACTCCTTCGCACTCGGGTGTTACAATGGGACCACATGACAACAAATCTTGTGGAATCAATGAACTATGTCTTCGAAGGCATCAGAAACCTATCGAAACCACGTTGGTGAGAACAACCTATTTTAGGTTAAGGTCGTTGTTCAAGACCAGAGGTTCAAAATAGAGTTCAGTGTCATAATCGGAGCAGTTGTTCAATGAAAGTTGTATGAAATTTATTAAGGAGAAAACTGTCAAAGCTAACACACAAGTGGTTACAATGTTTGAGTATCATAGAGGTTGGTTCAGTATAGAGAAGACAATGGACCATCATGAGTGGAGGCCAAGAAGATATTATTGGGTCGAACTAGATAGTGGTTGGTGCGATTGGGGAAAGTTTAAATTCTTCCGTATGCCTTGCACCCATGTCATAGCGACATGTTCACATGCTCGCCAAGACCCTTCCAACCTACTATTTATCGTTTACAAAGTCATAAATGTATGCAATGTGTACAACAATAGCTTTTTCATTGGTAGTAAAGGAGGATTATATGTCTACATATCAAGGGAACATAGTTTGGCACAACGAACATATGTGAAGAAAGAAAAAGGTCACCTTAACGGCACGCATATTCGAACTGAAATGGATACAGCAAACAAAATGGTAAGATTTGCAGTACATGCCGTCAGCTCAGACACAATTGTAAAAATTGTCTAAATGTTATAGCAAGTTCCACAACATAATTATTGTATCTACTTTCGATATGCTTTTGATATGTAATTTATTTTATGTAACCATTTAATTTCATATTGAAAACAACGTTCATTGCATAATGATTATAACTTTCGGTTACAGCAATTAAAACAACGACAAGAAAAACAAATAAAAACAACTAAACACAACAACATATCTAGGAGATTACAACCATGAGGACAATATCATCTGAACTGTGAATCATAACACGACAATCATTGTCAGTTTTAACTGATTCCTAGACACGATGTTCTCCATTATTGTTGAACATCGTAACAAGTCTTTCAATTCTTCTGATATTTTCACCGTCTTCAATGTCTCCGTCTAGCCAACGGATCAAGCTCCTCTCAAGATGCTTGAAAATCTCTATGTTCCAAAGTTGAATCTTCATCGGAGCTTTATTGCTGAATAAAATAGATTAACATTTTTTTAATGATATAAGACATTTTAAAGAAAAATTTAAAAAAAAGAATGAGAAGATGAATAGCAAATGATGGAGAGAAAATAACTTATTTATAAAAAAGTAATACAATATAGGCGTCATATGAGATGCCGCCTCCTCTTAAAGCTAATATGCATGCGTGATATTCCTTGGCATGACATAAAACGAAAATAAACATAACATAAAATACCAACAAAAAAATGAAAATGTTTAATTATCTAAATATCTCTAGTCTTTGATAATAGCGCCATTCACAATTCTTTATTCATCTTTTGCACCATATTTAAATGTACTAATAAACATCTCAAGTTATATGCATAACACAAGGCTATAAATTTTCGGTATATATACTAGATGAGTCTCACTTTCTAAAATTAGCAGTGATGTATTTTTCGTTGGTTAAGACTGAAGAACCAAATTTACGTACATGGTTTGGCTTGTTCTGAATTGTACACTTCTGGTTGGTAGATGGAGTTGGGCTGATGAGTTAAACATACAGTTCGTCTCTTGGCAGCTGGGCTTTAACTGACCCTTTTATGTCGTTTTCGTGTTGTTGTGAATACATTAGCTTGACTATTGAATTTGAAGCTTATCATCAACAACACAGCCCCACCTCAGCTACTCTACTTTTATTTGCAAATTATTCTTGCTCTATAATGGTTTTACCACATGCTTTTTTAATTATTTGATGAGCATCATAATCAAATCATTACTATCAATTTAGTTGTTGAGCCAAATAAATTAAACATCAATTGATTCTACTCTGCAAAAGCTGATGCTGATTGTCGCTGAAAATTAGCATAAAAGCAAACATAATAAGCTAAAACCAAGTTCAATTATCAGTTCATAATTTGCTCTCAAACTCTTGCAAGAGGCAATCACAGCTCATTTCCTCTTACAATCCACGAATTGGTAAAACATTATTATTTCAGAAATCTCAATCTCGCCCTAGATTCAACTTTAGACCATCCCAATTATACATAATGAAATGTCCTGAGTCAACAACAAACACATACATATCCTTCCACATGCTTCTCCAATGTCTAATGCTTATCCTAAATACACAATACGCAAGAAAAATTACAAGTTCAATATTTTATCTTGCCAAGTGCAATTTCTGTTAAATTGTAATTCATAGTGTGTCGAAACTAGCATGTGTCGAATTATCTAAGAGTGTCGAATTGTTTCGACAGATGCATCTTAGATTAGATTTGATTGGATTCTGTTTTAATTATATTAGATTTTATATGATTTAGATTAGATTTGATATTTTGGGCTTTAAAGTTTTTGGGTCTTTGTAAATCTAAATCTATATAAAGGGAGTATCTCTTGCATTGTAACAATAACAATTGTATTCACAGTTTGCGGGTAGCAAGTGAAAATGCAATAGATTCAAAATCCCACAGTTCGTGGGTAACATTTTTTCTCCAAATATTTCTCTTCTCTCTCTTTTTTTTCTTGCTGTTAGTTTGTTCTTCTTCTTCTTTCTTTGTTCTTCATTGTCATTACGTATTGTTTGTGGGTTGGTGATCAATCTTGAGATCATGATTGAAGCGAAATCATCATAGGGTGTGGTGAATTTCCAACATCTGGTATCTAGAGCTCCGGTTGCGATTCAAGGAGAAAAATCGTGATGGCTATGAATCATTCAAATGGACACTTTCCGGCGACCCTACCAATTCTCAAGAAAGATAATTATGAGAATTGGTGCAAGCAGATCAAGGTGGTTTTCTGTTATCAAGATCTGTGGGATCTTGTGAAGGAAAGAGTAACACCGCTTGGGGAGAACGCGACGGATCAAGAAAATGATGCACTCAAAGATTTGAAGAAGAAAGATTATAAAGCGTTGTTTATAATCCATCAATGTGTTGATCCAGATAACTTTGAAAAAGTTAGCGATGCAGAATCAGCAAAGGAAGCATGGGAGATTCTTGAAAAGTCATTTAGAGGCGCAGAAAAGGTGAAAGAGGTGAGGTTACAAACTCACAAGAGAACCTATGAGTTGCTTCAGATGGAAGACAACGAAAGTATTACAGATTTCTTCACCAGAGTTACAAAACTGGTGAATCAAATCAAAGTATGTGGAGAAACACTGACGACGAAAGCAGTAGTCTCAAAGATTTTGAGATCGTTGGCTCCTAAGTTCGACCACGTAGTAGTAGCCATAGAAGAGTCGAAAGACTTGTCAGTATTGACGAAGGAAGAGCTTCAAGGGACACTTGAGTCTCATGAACAAAGGATGGCTGAAAGAGCTGCAGCAAAGTCGAAGAGTGATATGGCTTTGCAGGCGCAGTCGGAAAAGGAAAGGAAAGGCAAAGGAAACGTGAATGGCAACAAAGATAGAGGAGGCAGTAATTCGACTCAGAAGAAACCTTGGAACCAAGGAAACCAAAGAGGTGGTGCTGCAGGTAGAGGAAGAGGTAGTGGTCGAAAGCCAGACAAAAGTCACATTCAATGTTTCAATTGTCAGAAGTATGACCATTATGTTAGTAACTGTCCAGAAAAGAAGAAAAATCAAGAAACTGATGCAAATCTGGCGAAGCATGAAGAAGAAGAGACGTTGATGATGGTCACAACGAAAGATGAAGAGAGATTCCAAGATCAGTGGTACTTGGACTCAGGATGCTCATCACACATGACTGGAAGGAAAGATTGGTTTGTCAACATGAAGCCCTCGTCGAAGAACACAGTGAAGTTTGCGAATGACAACACTCTAGCAGCTGAAGGTGTTGGTGATGTTCTGATTATGAGGAAAGATGGCAAAAGGTCAACAATTTCCAATGTGTTGTACATACCAGGCATGAAGAGTAATTTGCTCAGTATAGGGCAGCTTGTCGAAAAGAACTACAAGGTAGTTGTCGAAGACAAGATGAAGAGAGTTCTCGACGCAGGTGGTAGGTTGATCTTGAAGGCACCAATGTCCCAGAATAAGACCTTCAAGATTGAACTCAATGTGATGGAGCACAAGTGTCTAGCAACAGCAACCAGCAGAGATGAGTGGTTATGGCACTTTCGACTAGGTTATCTCAACTTCAATGACATCAGAGAACTGAAGAGAAGAAATATGGTTTCAGGATTACCAGAAATCGACATTCCAAGTGAAGTCTGTGAAGAGTGTGTTCAGTCGAAACAACACAAGAATAGCTTCAGCAAGGATGCAGGAAGGAAGTCAAAGGCAATACTTGAAGTCATATACTCTGATGTATGTGGTCCAATCCAGGTGGATTCGGTTGGTGGCAACAGATATTTTGTCACGTTTATAAATGATTTCAGTCGAAAGTTATGGACCTACCTCATCAAGAAGAAAAGTGATATGTTTGAGGTATTTGTCAGATTCAAATCCATGGTCGAAAGACAGAGTGGTCGAAGGTTGAAAACTCTGAGAACTGATGGTGGTGGAGAATATGTGTCGAAAGAGTTCGATGCATTGTGTAGAAAAGAAGGGATTGTGCATGAAGTGGTGCCACCCTACACTCCACAGCAGAATGGGATTGCAGAACGTAAGAACAGAACCATCATGAACATGGTAAGAAGTATGTTGAATGGAAAGCATCTACCCAAAGAATTATGGGGAGAAGCAGTTTCGACAGCAACATATCTTTTGAACAGATGTCCGACGAAGAAGCTTGAAGGAGTCACACCAGAAGAATGTTAGTCTGGTGTCAAGCCTAGTCTCAGTCACCTAAAGGTGTTTGGATCTATAGCACATAGACATGTGCCAGATCTGTTGAGAAGGAAGCTTGATGACAAGTCAAATCAGATGATCTTGATAGGATATCATTCGACTGAAGGTTACAAGTTGTTCGACCCAGTGAATAAGCAGGTAGTGATCAGCAGGGACGTGATCATAGATGAGCTTAAAGAATGGGATTGGAAAGAGAAAGCCAAGAAGGATTCAGTGAGAATCTCTTGTGAAGAACCAATCACTGAAGTCGAAAGAGAAGTTCGACAAGAACCAGTTGCAGATGAAGCAGGTTCAAGCAGACCTCAACGAACAAGACACATGCCTGTAAGGTTGCAAGAATGTGTAATTACATCAGATAATGTGGTCGATGAAGAAGGTGAGCTGGTACATTATGCTTTCTACGCAGATGTCGAACCAGTCAATGCAGCTGAGGCATTTAAAGATTCGAAGTGGGTGAAAGCAATGAATGAAGAGTTAGAATCCATCGAAGTGAACAACACATGGTCACTTGTCGAATTGCCTCAAGGCAAGAAGGTAATTGATGTGAAGTGGGTTTACAAGGTGAAGGTAAATCCTAGAGGAGAAGTAACTCGACACAAGACGAGACTTGTGGCGAAAGGATATCTTCAGAAGGAAGGAATAGAATTCGATGAAGTGTTTGCACCTGTTGCTAGAATCGAAACAATCAGGTTGGTTGTTGGTCTAGCAAATATGAACAAGTGGCACATATGTCAGATGGACGTGAAGTGTGCATTCCTTAATGGTCCCCTAGATGAAGAAGTTTATGTCGCACAATCAGCTGGATATGTGTTTATGTTAGGTGGTGCACCAGTTGCTTAGAGTTCGAGGAAGGAGCCAGTAGTGGCATTGTCATCATGCGAAGCAGAATATATAGCTGCTTCTCTTTGTGCATGTCAAGCAACCTGGATGGTGAACTTGGTCGAAGAGATTACAGGGAAGAATCATGGAGCAATTACCATGAAGATCGACAACATGTCAGCTATCAATTTGGCGAAGAATCCAATAGCTCACGGTCGAAGCAAGCACATCGAAATGAGGTTCCATTATCTTCGAGAGCAGGTAGCAGAAGGGAAGATGAATTTGGAACACTGCAGAACTGAGAATCAGATTGCAGATATCATGACGAAGGGAGTACAGGTCAAAGTATTCAAGAAGCTAAGATCGATGATGAATGTAGATAGTTTAGACACAATGAATTAGGTGGTGTGTTAAATTGTAATTCATAGTGTGTCGAAACTAGCATGTGTTGAATTACCTAGGAGTGTCGAATTGTTTCGACAGATGCATCTTAGATTAGATTTGATTGGATTCTGTTTTAATTAGATTAGATTTTATATGATTTAGATTAGATTTGATATTTTGGGCTTTAAAGTTTTTGGGCTTTTGTAAATCTAAATCTATATAAAGGGAGTATCCCTTGCATTGTAACAATAACAATTGTATTCACAGTTTGCGGGTAGCAAGTGAAAGTGCAATAGATTCAAAATCCCACAGTTCGTGGGTAATATTTTTTCTCCAAATATTTCTCTTCTCTCTCTTTTTTTCTTGCTGTTAGTTTGTTGTTCTTCTTCTTTATTTGTTCTTCATTATCATTACGTATTGTTTGTGGGTTGGTGATCAATCTTGAGATCAAGATTGAAGCGAAATCATCATAGGGTGTGGTGAATTTCCAACAATTTCAACATCAATGTTATTTTTAATATATTTTAAAAAAGAGAAAATATGTGATACGTGACAGTGTAATTAATTTTACACTGACAACCAATAACAACTATATATTTTTGCTAAATCAGATTGAAAATTTTAAATTTATTATATGACATAGCATAATTATATATTCTCATTGGATGACAGTGTAAAATTTTTACAGATTCAGTAAATCTCCATTAAGCCCTTAAAAAAATAATATTCACAGATATTATAAGAAAAAGTTTGGTGGAGTAACACTATAATTTATTTTTACACTGTCAACCAATGACAACCATATATTTCATCAAATCAGTCTGTAAATTTTAAATTATTTATATGATTTTAACACTTTAAAATATTTTAATTGAATGTATGTGTAATACTTTTTTACATTAACAATGCACTACCATCAAACTCTATTATAAAACAAATTACACATAAATAATAAAAGGGTTAATACACATTTTGCCCCTTGCCATATGAGCGAAACCTCAAAAACAACCCTGTAAAAAAAACACAGATTCTATCTCTGTCATTTGAAAATTCTCTCGTTTTGTCCCCTGAGTAGATCTGATCAACAAAATTGGCTGGAAGCTTCTTTTATTAAAAGCTATGCATCAAATGTATATATTCTTAAATAATAAACTAAATAATTTAATAAATTTCTTTTAATAAAAAACTAAAAGATAAATATATTATAATATTTATTAATAATAAATTGAAATCAATTATATTTTGTAAGGGATTTAACGTTTCTATTTAATATTTAAATATTTATTTGATATTTAAAATATTTAATAATATTAATTAATTTCTAGTATATTAAAATATGTTAATTTTTAATTAATTAATATTTTTAAAATATATTTATTTTCAGTTTATTAATTTATATTAATTAACAAACAAATAAACGGAAAATAAATTGTAAATATATTATACTAAAAATAAATATATTATTAATTATATTAAACTAAATAATTTAATAAATTTCTTTTAATAAAAAACTAAAAAATAAATATATTATAATATTTATTAATAATAAACTGAAATCAATTATATTTTGTAAGTGCTTTAACGTTTCTATTTAATATTTAAATATTTATTTGATATTTAAAATATTTAATAACGTTAATTAATTTCTAGTATATTAAAATATGTTAGTTTTTAATTACTTAATATATTTAAAATATATTTATTTTCAGCTTATTAATTTATATTAATTAACAAACAAATAAACTGAAAGTAAATTATAAATATATTATACTAAAAATAAATATATTATTAATTATATTAAATTAAATAATTTAATAAATTTCTTTTATTAAAAAACTAAAAAATAAATATATTATAATATTTATTAATAATACACTGAAATCAATTATATTTTGTAAAGGATTTAACGTTTTTATTTAATATTTAAATATTTATTTGATATTTAAAATATTTAATAACGTTAATTAATTTCTAGTATATTAAAATATGTTAATTTTTCATTAATTAATATATTTAAAATATATTTATTTTCAGTTTATTAATTTATATTAATTAACAAACAAATAAACTGAAAGTAAATTGTAAATATATTATATTAAAAATAAAAGTATTATTAATTGTATTAAACTAAATAATTTAATAAATTTCTTTTTATAAAAAACTAAAAATTAAATATACTATAATATTTATTAATAATAAACTGAAATTAATTATATTTTGTTAAAGATTTAACGTTTCTATTTAATATTTAAATATTTATTTAATATTTAAAATATTTAATAGTGTTAATTAATTTTTAATATATTAAAATATGTTAATTTTTAATTAAGCAATATATTTAAAATACATTTATTTTCAGTTTATTAATTTATATTAATTAACAAATAAATAAATTGTAAATATATTATACTAAAAATAAATTAATAAATAAATTATTAACTAATGTGATTTATTTATTTATAAAAATTTATCATAAATAATGTTAATTTATTTACATTAATTTATTTATATTAATTTATAGTAATTAACCAAAACTATTTCATGTAAACATACATATAATTAAATAATACTCATGTAAAATATCTATGTAATATATATATTACCATTATGCAAATGGTCATGGGTTCAAGACCCATTGTAACCATTCAAAATTTTCAAACTTAAAACAAATAAAAATATATATATAAGCCACATTAAAAAAAAAAATCTACATGGCATTTTCACATAATAATAAAATAAATAAAAAAAGTCAACATAACAGCACCACATCATCAATTTTGCTGACCAAATCTATTCAGAAGACAAAACGAAAAAATCTTCAAATTACAAAATAGAATCTGTGTCTTTTTTTTACAGAGTTGTTTTTGCGATTTCGCTCGCATGACAAGGGAAAAAACAAAACTATTTAATTGGTTCATAGAAATAAAATCCATTTAATATGTAACTTAGAGTGTGTTTGTTTCAAAAATTAAAATTACATTTTCAAGAATGTGGCATTAAAAATACAACAATCTCATATTTATTTTAAGTTTTTAAAAATTATTTTCGAGTATCTTTTATTCTCTGAAATGTTATTTACGCATAATCCTTGTCATACGCATTCTCATGCGTGAGAATCCAATATTCCCTTAGAAATAAACTCAACTCCCTATAACTTTCTATTACTATTCACATATTATTATTTTTTATTTTTTTTATAATTTTTAAATTAAATAAATATGTAATCATTCCTGAAAATTTTAATATTTATCTAAACACATATGTAAAAATATTATTCTTAGAAATAATAATCCAAAGAATCTGATTCCAAGAAATGTTTTTTTATAACTTAAATCAAACACACCCTTAATATATGATTGATCCTTAGTTGTAGATTGAAATTTTTTATATCAAAATGGCCCCGATCACTATTGTCGACATATATTTGGGCTGTCTGACAATTACGTTTAGATCTGATCTTAGACCATTTATCCAGTCCAACCATGCCACCATCACTGTGCTCTTGGCTTTAAAACTAATCAAACTTTCACCTCTCTACACACGTGATCAGAGTAAAACTCTCACGAGTCTCACCATTGTGCCTGTGGTTATAAATTATTTGTTTAGAGTTTCATTAAGTTGCCAATTTTTGGGTTTAAAAGCATATAACCAAGAAGCACCGACCACCAATAAAATCCCCAAAATTACAAAAACCAAGCATATAAAAGAACAACCATGTCCTCATAAGACGTACGGTATAGAGCTTCCTTTCATGTCTTTAGGTTCGGAAGCAATTCAAACATTTACCAAGAACTAGAAAATGCCCAAGCCTGAACAAGCTAATTTCTTGAATTAAGGTGTGCATTCTACCTTAATAAGTACCACCCCTCAATGCAAGCACCAAGTGAAGGACAGAACCACCCTCAATGTTGTACTCTTTAGCTGTTTTGTCATCAGCAAGCTGCTTACCAGCATATATGAGCCTGCAGTAAGTGACAACAGGTGTAAGATTCTAACGTTATCAGTAGAATTTAGGGGAAAAAATCTTAATTTTTCATTTACAGTGCTTAAATGAAGAAAGTTGAAATTATTTCTAAGACTGCAAACTAGATTCAACATCAGATTAAAGCGTCAGAATCAAAATTCATTGTTGTTCTTGAACATCAAGCAATTACGGATTGCTCAATAGATCTACCAATAAATATGCAATCCAACTCATTGAAACTTGTATAAAAAATATCACTGACAAAGAAAATTATGCACTACTATGATAGAAACTGGTTCAGATTGAGTGTACAAATGTTCAGAAAGTTAAATAGATCCCTGAATATTCTAGAGAGTAGAGATACTAGACTCCCTAATCACAGTTCTTTAATAAGTAATAAGCCCCAAATGACTCCGTTTCGACGCCCTCTTCTTACTATCTCATTCTAACTAGCTAAATAAATCTCTTAACAGACCTATTATCAATACTTCCCCACCCAACATTCACCTTGTCCTCAAGGTAAAATAGTTAAATTGCTAAAAACAAAACTACTTATATTAGATTCAAATTTCAAACCATCAATTGTCTCTAATCTGGAATTGTATCAAGAACAAATTTTGAACTCCTAACTGCATAAAGTAACTGTTACCATAAACGTGTTACTATACAGATGCACCAAGGTGCCCTACCTTTTTACTTTAATTTTAGATGTATTCTCGGAACACGTCCAAGAGCTAGTTCAGAGATATATGCATTTTGTCGGTGATATAATCCTCTTAGAAAATCAAAGAAAGATTCAAATGAGAAGGTTGTAGACTTGGAGACCAACCTTAGAAACACATGGCGTTCGCCTAAACAGAAGATATAGTATATGAAATTTAAATCCAGCAAATGGAGAAACATTTCTACCCTAGAGATGAAAGTTAGAGACCATATAATCTCATAAATCATGCACAAGTCACGCAGTTTAAGTATCTTGAGAATGTAATAAAAATGATGGAGAAATAAAAAAGGAATATAAGGTCTAAGCCATTGAATTCAAACTGGGTGGCTGAAATGGAGGACTTCATGGATTTTATGTAACACAAAAGCATCGTCCAAGTTGAAAGAAAATTTTTATCAGACAGCGGGTAAGACATGTGATGTTGTACGGGACAGAATGTTGGACAGTTAAGAATCTAACACGAGAATAAAGTGAGTGTAGCAGGGATGAGGATGTTGGTTGCGTTGGATGTGTGGTAAGATTGAATGGGATAGGATTAGAAATGACATTATTAAAGAGTGTTGGAGTAGCACCTATAGTAGAAAAAAATGGCGGAAAATATAGTTAGATGGTTTGGACATGTAGAGAGAAGATCGGTAAATTTTGTTGTAAAGGGAATAGATCAAATGGAGAGAAGTCAAACAATTAGAGAGAGAGGAAGGCCTAGAAAAACAATAAGAGAAACTATTAAGAAAGATCTCAAAATTAACAAATTAAATAAAAACATGATATTGAATACAACATTATGGCAGAATTTGATTCATGTAACCGGCCTCACTTATGATACCACTTGAAATACTGGATACTAGAATTATGAGTTGTATAAAGGTATCCTGATGTTTGTGAAATAGATACTAGAATAATATGATGTGTGAATTTTGTGGCAAGAGAACAGTTAATTTCACCTATGATACCACTTGAAATACTGGATACTAGAATTATGTGTTGAGGAATGTTTATAAATTCAGTTGATTAAAGAGTATGCTTATTTGGAACAATATGGTAGACGGCAGGTGGCAGAAGGCCAAAAGTTTCCCACATAAACATGTCATTACGGCCTATGGTGCCCCCATGATGGGCATCCCTTACCCTACGGCGGTTGTCAAAAAATCCGCCACACTATTCTGCCATGGTCTCCATTTAACAACTCTGTTTGGGAAGAAAAATACTTTTAAAAAATGGCCGATGGAGTACTTCCCATAGTTGATGGAGAAAATCAGTAAACTGAAAGTTCTCAGAATCACAAATTATGGTTTTCATCCTTCTGAACTGAACAAGTTTGAGCTACTTGAACCAGAAAAGAATCATACTGGAGTGGATTTATGTTGCTTTCTTTGGCACATTGTAGAATCTAAAACTACAGAGTTCAAAACTCTTGAGTTCTCATAAGGCTTGGTTGTTGTTGCTTCTGGGCCTGTTTAAAACTACAAACCACTCGGTGCAAAAAAGAGTTAGACCATCTGCCCAACATCCCCTATCAAATTGTGTCATGAAATTATTGGAGTTCACCTCTCAACTGTCATGTATGGAGATTCCAAAATATGTACAAGAAGCCCTAGAAGTTCCAGAGTGGAACAAAGCTGTACTAGAAAAGATTAAGGCTCTTCAAAAACAAAACAAAAACAGGTGTGGCAAATGATGCAGCTGCCAAAAGGAAAAAATACAGTGGGATGCAAATGAGTATTAACAATGAAGTATATAGATGGCTGAAAGATGGAGGTGTCGGTTGGTTGCCAAAGGATTTGCAAAAACTTACGGGATTGATTATTTTGAAACCTTCGCTCCATCTGTGCAAATTTAAAAATGATTGGAATTGTTTTATCTCCAGCTAACTACTAATCTAGATTGATCATTACAATAGCTGGAGGAGTTATGTGTGTGCCATTTATTCAATTGAACATCAAGTTAGGCATAACAAATATCTATATTATATAGACCATCTAGAGGGGTGATCGAATCTGGTTGAGCATTTTGCCCAGAATCATAGGAACTAGTTTGGTTGAAATAAATATGAATCAAATCAATTCAAGTTTTTATAAAAAGTTCATCTATATGTTTCTATTTCCTTATTTCTCTAATGGTTTGTAGGATATTTGTATTTCTTATTTACATACTTGTAGCAGAATTGGTCAACAAAATCTGCATAAATACTACCTATGTGCTATTCTTAGATCAGATCAGTGAGAACTAGAGTTTTTCTAAACCTAGAAACTAGTTTAGATTGAGTGTAAAAATATACACGAAGTGTGTAAAACCCTAGAAATTTGAGAGATCAAATTCTCACCAAATGACTCTCCATCTCAAATCCCTCTTATTTATTACCTTGGGCAACGCATCTTTCTTCTAACTATCGCCTAACTAAATAAATAAATCTCCTAACTAGCAGACTTATCATATTACCAATAATTTTGCTAATTCAAATGGTGCATGAGTTAATACATGAATATTTAGCACTCCAAACATTCTTTAGATTTTATGCCTATCTAGAATCCTAGAAGAAGTATCCAACAATCAATATACATAGGATAGGAAAATAAAAACTAAGTGATATACAATTATTTTCTAGAAAAGCCATACAATTTCTATCATTTTACAACTACAAGATTACGAGTAAACCAAGTTAACCAGACCACGTGATCCTCAAGCATAGCCTTACATGAGTAAGCTTTTAAAAGTGAGCAGAGAAAACTGAACCAATGACATAAATGCTTGGATTTTCTCTATACTTATTTTCCAAAATAATACTGACAGAATATTCAAATATATAATCATAAATTATCAGAAACACGAGTTTTGCAAGTGATGTGTTTTAGTTTAAGAGTTATAATATTTGGCAAAGAATTAGTTAAGCAAAAATAAAATGAGAGAACCTCTGCTGCACAGGTGGAATTCCCTCTTTTTCTTCTACACGTTCCTTGATACGGTCAATTGTATCAGTTGGCTCAATATCAATTTCAATTTCCTTTCCAGTTAAAGTCTTCACTTTAATCATGGTTCCTCCCCTGAGCCTCAGGACCAAGTGAAGCGTTGATTCCTTTTGAATGTTATAATCAGCAAGAGTGCGGCCATCTTCCAGCTGCTTACCAGCAAAAATCAACCTCTGCTGGTCAGGAGGGATACCTTCCTTGTCCTACAACCACATATTTCAATTGCAGCAGTTAGAAATGAATGATGCCGTGTATAAATCAAAATGACATTACCACTTATACTGTGGCATGCAATGCAAACTCAGTAAGCACCATGTCATATAAAAATCACTATTATATATCACAGATAAATACCCCATGGCTTAGTTTCAGTTTATTTGGGCTTATTTAAAGCAATAAGCTCTTACATACTTACAAAGTATTCTTATATTAGGGTTATTCATCTAGCATAGATCATTTAAGTTTTTGCCCAAAAAATATTACTCACATTATACTGTTGCAATAAAAAAAAAATTGAATATTTACTTGTCAGTTAACATTAAAAATACTTTTTTACTTAATTAATTGTTATTAAGTCCTTCATCTTTGCTCTTACCCCCACTTTGCTTCCTCAACTCCGGCACTCTGCTCAAAGAACTGTAGAAAACAAGTCAAACCAGTGACACCCCCGAAATTCTGTTTCTATCATTTTCACTATACCATATTATTCCAGCCAGCAAATATTAGAAAACCATGGCTGAAAACCTAATCGCAGAATTGCAGATAATCTGTGCCTAAGCTAAATCTGAAGCTAAGCGTCTAATATCTGTTATTCAATACATCCTATTTGATGAGATTTATTTCAAAAAAAATCAGCGAAAAACTCAGCTGACGGCTGTTTTAGGTAAAGAGCTAAGCATATTGAAAAGCCCCAAAAAGGCTGTTTGTGATGCAAGAGAACTTGCAGTTTCTGGCACAGTTAAAATTCAGTCACGCCGTAGTGGCCAGCAGCTGTATCAGAAGCCTGATGCTATGCACAAAATCAAATCCATCATAACACCAAAACTAGTATTGATCATTTCATACAATTGTAACATATGTTATTCTTTAAATTAAGTTACCACAAACACTATTTCTTTGAACTTACACAAATAATTTCAATTTTGAAACCTAGCATACACGGAATTGGATAGAACCCTTAAAATACATCGAGTAAGCAAGAAATAAACAAAGAAAAAGAACTAAGATCGGCAATCACGAGAAACCCTAACTAGAAACCCTAACTAGATGATATAATTTTGTAAGAAAAAGAGTAACCTGGATCTTGGCCTTGACGTTGTCGATGGTGTCGCTGCTCTCAACCTCGAGAGTGATGGTCTTTCCGGTTAAAGTCTTGACGAAGATCTGCATGTTGTTCCTCTTCTCGTGGTTTTTGACGCGGTGAGAGCGCGAGAGAAAGAGGGACGCAGGCGAAAAGAGAGAAAGACTGTGTTTGTGTTTAGTTTGAGTGAGACGAGGACACGGTGTGTGTGGGTATTTGAAGCAACTAGCCTGTAGCGGGATTCCTTTCGAGTACTCTTTTTCCATTTGTGTCGTGCGTAAATCGTAATCGTTAAATATAGAACAATAAACAAAGTTTATTCTATAAATTATTATTCTTTTTTTCATCAATTTAATCTTTAAATAATTAAAATTAATTAAAAAAATAATATTTTTTTTCAATTTCACAATTTGATTTTAATTGTTCTTCTTGTTGGGCTAATCTTCTACATCACGGATGTAAAGGTGGTTGTTGTTTTTTTAAGAGATTGTTTTTTTTCTATTATCTGATTTGCGATTTGTTTGCTCAGTTTTTTCATTTTGCATGTTAATTCCACTTTGATTTTTGTTTTTATGGATCGTCTGTTTCATCTCTTGAGGCTCCTGGATTTTTCTTTACATATTCAAATCAGAGACTTTGTTAACTTGATGTTTGTCTTCAATGTCAATGAAGAGAGGTTGGTTTTTTTATCTGACATACTTATATTGGCGTAAATGCTTTACATGTTACTGATTTGATTATGATTCTTCTTATTCGTGTTAATTGCATTCTTTCTCCCCTTTTACATGTTCGGAATCTGAGTGTTCTACTTTGAATCTACATCCTTATACTTCATCTAATGTGTGCCCTGGTATTTGTCATTATGAGTAATATCTGAGGTGTTGGTGATCGAATATCCATTTTGCTTCTCTCCCTTTTCCAAAGGTATAACATTATTGTCTCCTTTTTTCTTATGGAATTCTCTGATTTGGTCGTTTATTTGTTTAACATTTAATTGGTTTTTGCCTTTAATCTTTGTTATCTTTTTTTTAGTGTTTTCAGCGTTATCTTTGATGTGAAGATTCTGGGGGGTTACTAGTTTTCTGGTGATAAGTATCTATATTTGAAGTATTTCTATTGTCTCGCAAATTATTGTTGATCATAACAATATTCTAATTTTTCTTGTTATTTCTTATGTGATTCTCCCCTTCAAGTTGCAAATCTTTGTCATTGTATTGATTTAAGTTTTTTGTGGTAAGTTTCTGGAGATTCGTATTTCCTTTATCTTCATTTCCTTATTAATAATTACCAAGCTGACTATTAATTTTTGGGTCTTTTTTTGTCTCTCTTCTTCGTAGGAATGATGCTATTATAGAAATTGATGAGACTTTGGGTTGCTCTGGTAATAAATCTAAGGTGGGTATAACTTTTCTTTCGAAAATAGTTGTGTTTCTAGATTTCCAGGTACCATCAATTATGTTTATGGTTAAGGAGAGGTTTTCCTTACTCAAAACATGTATATTTTTCCTAACCCACTCAGAAAAGGGTTGGGTATATTGATTTTAAAAATTGAGATTCAATTGGGATCCAAACCAAACATGGTTTGCCTAACTGCAATTTTGAAAACAATGGTCAGTGGACTCAATTTTTGAGTTACACCTAGGGCACAAAGGGTAATAGCAAATGCCCCTATTGTTAAGGTTTTCTTTTATTTGAAGAATGTTATTATGCATGGTAGGACTTGTTGTATATGGGTAACCCTACTACTCAAGACTTTTCTCCCTAACTTCTTGTCTTTATTTTTGTCAGACATCTCAATGTCTTTGTTTCTTTTCCAATCTACAAGACCTGGAACTTAAGCCTAGAGGCGTCGTAGGTTTCGAGGTGATTAAAAAGGGAAGATCATTGGCTCTGGAACAATAGGTAATGATAATTTCCCTTCCATTACTAATGTTATTATTATTGAAGGATTAACGCATAACCTTCTGTCAATAAGTCAATTAAGTGACAATGATTATGACATTATTTTCAATCAAAAGTCTTGTAAAGTTTTTAGTTAAAAGGATGGCTCAGTTCTTTCCAATGGAAAGAGGAAGAAAAATACTTATAAGATAAAACTTTCTGATTTAAAGAATTAGAAGGTAAAATGTCTTGTGTCTGTTAATGAAGAGCAATGGACATGGCATAGATGATTGGGTCATGTTAGCATGAGAAGGGTTTCTCAACTTAATAAGCTTAATCTTGTCAGAGGCCTGCCAAATCTGAAGTTTGCTTCAGATGCTCTTTGTGAAGCATGTCAAAAAGGCAAGTTTTCTAAAACTTCATTCAAAGCTAAGAATGTTGTGTCAACCTCCAAACCATTGGAGCTTCTTCACATTGACCTGTTTGGACCAGTGAAAATTATATTTGTCAATGGTAAGAAGTATGGGCTAGTCATTGTTGATGACTACAGTGTATGGATATGGGTGGAATTTCTCAGACACAATGATGAGTCACATTATGTGTTTTCTACTTTCTGCTCCCAAGTGCAAAATGAGAAAGTTCTCAAAATTGTAAAATTCATGAGTGATCATGGTGGTGAATTCCAAAACAACGATTTTGAGAAACTCTTTAATAAGAATGGAATCTCCCATGATTTCTCCTGCCCTAAAACTCCACAACATAATAGAGTTGTAGAGAGAACGAATAAGACTTTGCAGGAAATGGCAAGGACCATGATCCATGATGTAACACCCACATATAATATAAGTATAGAATAATTCATATTATACTTGATTGTAAATTTGGTACTGAAATATACATAAGTTCCTGGTGACACATTATACATATTACATGTCAAAAACACCAAAACAACTAAAAATGGCAAAAATATGTACAAGATGTCCAAAACAACTAAGAACTAGATCATAACAATGATCTCAAAATAGAGTCTTCACAGCGAAAACAACGCCATTCCAAAAAGCCAAGACAAGTAAGGACATCAAACAATTTTGTCCTTACCCTTCACGAAACCTGAACCACCTGAAATATAATCAAAAACATGGGGTGAGATAATAATCTCAGTGGGTTCTCTATCTTATGGATTCTCTCGGCTTTACAAGGTTCTAGCCAATCCTTTCTCAAGTCGAAAAGGGAAGGGACAAGAATTGAGTTCATAACTCACACACTATATGAAAACATGTTTCTTGAATTCAACAACTCGAACTATCACTAATCGGAAACCAAATCAAGGCATATTTCCTCGGCCAACCCAACGTCTAAAGTTATCGACACGGGTCACGAATCCTTGCATTAGAGATATCATTCCCCGGCCAACCCACACAAGAGTTCTCGACACAGGTCATGCATATCTAGCTCATAGGTGTTTACTGGTAAAAATGATAAACAACCGTTGGTCTATCAATTTTATGTAAAATAGAGTAACTTGCAGGATCAACCACACAAATCCTAAGACATGTGCTAAATTGATTTCTTACGTAAAACTTCTATGATTCGACTAAGTAAAGGAGTGAAAAAGGATTTTTTTCAAGAAACTTAAAGTAACTGAAAAGTAAAAGACTTAGAGAAAGGTTTAAATCGAAGAGACTGGTAAATGCAGGAATTTAACTTGCATGAAGTTAAAAGAGACTTTTAATAAAAAGAACTTGGTAAATTGCATTGAATTATAAACAATGGTGTTACTCCAACATACATTTTCACACACTCGTTTCTCTACGATGGTACTTTGAGCACACTGAATTTTGTATACAAAATGGAACACACCCAAAATTATCCCTAAGATTTGCTATTTATAATGGTAGAAAATAACTACCCACTAACGGGTCATCAAGCAGGACGAAACACTTGGCGTCGTGCATGCTTTGGGCTTTTGGATGAACGTCACATGTCCCACTTCAGAATTGGATAGAAATAGTCGTTCCCTCTTGTTTTTGAATTCAAAACATTCGCGTCGAACGACCCTTTCGTGAACTTCGGTCGAAAATTCTCTTAAACTCTTAGAAATATTTCTAAGTCCTTAAAACCTTCTTTCTTCTGAAAAAAAGCTAACTTTCGACCAGCTTTCCTCACAGCCACACTTCTGTCGAAGCTTTACAAAAACTTCACCTATTCTTTCTCTTGGGAGAGATTTTTATCCCAATGTCAGGCGTCAAAATTAGGAGCCAACAAATTGCCCCCCAAAAATGTCTTTTTCGACATTATTGAAGAAAAGGTCATTTTTTTATAGCAGCATTCGACGCCTTATTTCCAACTTTCATGGATCTTGATGCAATTAGAACTCCCACGTTCTAACTGTTCAGTTTCTTCTGAACCACTTCATGACGTCATGGTCATCATGATAATCTCTGCAAAATCTCTCCTCAAAACGCATCAAATCACTAGCCATCAGCATACCTCCTAAAATCTAGGAGATAGTAGGGTATAGGCAGTAACTGCCACCGTCCCATCCATCATCCCCAACGAGACACGTGTCCCACTACAACATTAGTCACTTAATGCTGATTTGAGGTCTGTTGATATTCTACAGCCTTTAAATAGTTTTTTTCCAAATCATTTTTCTTTTTCACGCTTCCAAAACTCTTTGCTTTCTTCTCAGCTTCCTAACTCCTCAGAAAACAAACCCCAAACTCCTTTTTCTTCAGTCATGGCATCCTCAACCTCAAATGTTCGAGACTCCAGGAGAACCCAGAAACCCAAAGGGCCCAAGACCCAATCTCTACTTCCACCTTTCGCCACACTTGTTGGGCCTAAGATAGTGAAAAAATTGCAATGCATCCCAGAATCACTTGAGAAGGAGAAGAGGGCCATCTACGAGTCTTAGGTATTAATTCCTATCCTTGTTTCTGGAAAATCGCATGCATTATCTGGTCCTTTATCCGCTCCAGATACTGACCTGAGATAATCAATGATTATTTTCCCTCATACCATAAGACAAAGCCAATAGGGCAAGCCAACAAAGCTAAGGTAGAAATTGATGCTCCTGATATTGTAGCTCTTAACAACATTGACTTGCGGTATATGAACAACGGATCTAGAATTTTTAGGGCAACTTCGTCATTCAAAGATTCTGATCTCTATTTAGTTGGTTGACAAAAATAGAGAAGGTTAAGGCTCAATCTTGGAAAGACTTAGGAATTTATGACTTGATCATGTTGTCAAAAACTGGACCCACATACTGTTCGACCATGCTGGTCTCATCTCTTTACTTCTGGGACAGTACCCATTATACTTTCCATCTCCCTTGTGGGATGATGACCCCAACTTTATTCGACATAGCTGCTATCGCTGGGCTGAAACCAACTGGAAAACCTTATGACCCAGAGTCAGATTCTGAGGACCAGATAGGTTTTGCTTCTGCCAAACCTACTTACACAAATTTTATCAAGCATTACTATGACCCCAAAACAACTACTGTTACTGATCGGGAACACATAGCTTTCTTGACTGTCTGGCTGTCGCACTGCGTTTTTTGCTCGAAGTCCTTGCAAGTGGCCAGAAAATTTCTCACCCTTGTCACCCAACTCCATTATGGTCGAGACGTTTGTCTGAGTGAGATGATTTTAGGGCACCTCTATGAATCCTTGAGTGAAGGTGTCACTCAACTCAAAGGACTAGCTGCAAGAGGGAAACTGTTACTGTCAGGACCTTTCTGGCTTCTTCAACTTTGGTTGAATGCTTCTTTCGAAGCTAGCCTTCCTAACAAGGGTCTTGTCGAAGAAGAAGCCTAGGAAATCAAAGAAAGGTGCGTCGAATAGACCCGCTTAGTTCATTTAGCCCATACTGAAGAAGGTCAGTTGCTCAGGCAAACATTCCTCAGCTTCATCAAAATGTTCACCAGGCGCCATGAGTTTACTTCGAACATGGCCCCTTTTTCCCAAAGGAAATATGGTCCTGAATGGTTCACCAGACCCTTCCCCCCATCTAACAAAGCCCAGGAAGAAGAATCAAAATCAATCTAGGAGGCTTTTTTGATGCCTCGACTTCTGTCCCTTCGACTTAACTTGGGAAGAGGTCTTGTCTCTTTGATTGCCTACCAACCTAATTTGGTTTTTCGCCAGTTTGGTTTGGTTCAAACCCTCCCTAAATGTTTGTATGAGAAGAAATGACACATCCTTCTCCATCACACCTGCTACACTGAAGAGATGGCATCAATACAAATGGTGCGTTATGCACACAAGGCATTCCTCACTCTAGTTAATTTTGAACCTCTTTACCTCTGCACCTCAGAATTTTACCAGTGGTGGTCGAAGTACTACACTAAGAAGTTCTTTGACGTTGCTTCCTTCACACAGCTAATTGACAAAGCTTTTCTCTGTGTGCAGGAGAAAACCAAGAAAGGTAATTCTACCCATGTCAAGGAAATCCAATCATTCCAGAAGTACTTTGAAACTATTTATCGCCCAACTGATCTTAGTCGAACCGTCCGCGAAGCCGCTGTTACTTTGAAGGAATTTTTTTTAAAGAAAATGGAGAACTTAAAGATCCATTCGTACGTTCCTCCTGAGAAACGCTACAAAACGGCTTTCAATATGTTTCCTCCCAAATTTCCTCGACTGCCATCTGCTGATTTTGGAGTGGCCCTTGCCCCTCCATTTCCAGATTGGTTCATCTGTGGAGATTCTATAAAGATCCTTCGTCAGCAATCGAAACCAAAGGCTCAGCGGGTGGTTCCGACTAAGTACACTCTAGATAGTTTTAAAGGACCACTTCATATCAATATCGAAGATGTTCGCATCGAATCTGAAATCCATGAAGGTGTGGAATACAGATTGTCGAACTTTATGTTTTCCTTTCTTAACTGCTCTTACTGACGTGTTACTATTTTGTTTTATCTGCAGCTATAAAAATAAAGAGACCTGCAGCACAAAGACCCATCGAAGAAGAATCCGAGCAATCCACAAGAGTAACCTTTATTCCTTAACGTTTATTATGTTATAAATGATCATGCCTTCTTATACTTTGATTTTTCTCAGGGTTCCCCAAGACCACCTCCGACCCCTCAATAGAAAAAATCTAGAAGGGCTACCCCTCAAGTTGTGCTTGAGTCAGATGATGAGGATCAATCTCCCCCCGATGATCAACTAACCAAGAAGAGAAAGAAGCAACTCCAGATTCCCGAGACTTCGAACCAACCTAAAGTAAAGGTAGCAAAGGTCTCTAAGGCATCCACTGCTCGCAGGATCTTGGAGGTTTCTCCTCAAGGTACCTCAAAGGCAACCTCCACTCAACCCGAAAGAGATAACTCCAGTCCTGGAGTCGAAGAGCTTAAGGTAATTGTAATTTCTCTTAAACTGTTTACTTTCACTAACATTTTTTATTCACTCCTAACCTCAATTACTTATCATTTTAAGGGTACAAGTACTTCGACCCGACCAACAACCAACTCTCCTCCTCCAACTACTACTCTTCCTACCCCAGTCAACAAGTCTGCTTCAAAAGAAGTCCCAACTTCCTCTGTACAGCAATCTCAAACGAGTGACTCTGAGCAGGAAAATCAGAAGCAAGACAATCCTGAAGCAATGAGTAAAGAGACAGTGGCTATGGATGAAGGCCACACTTTGGGTGAGAACCCTTCTGACAGTGGCTCCCCAGTGGTCGAACTCACGGGCGACCAAGACCTAACCAACGCTGATCCAGATGATGTTATCCAAGAGGAGGAAATAGAAGAAGAAGAAGAGGAACACTCAATGTTCCAGACTAAGGCTGGCGGAAATGATAACGATGATGAAGGTAATGACAATGATGATGATGATGGTGACCAAGAAGGTGATGGTAATGGCATCGAAGATAAAGCCAGCAGTGAACCTGCCAAGGAGCAAGTCCAAAAAGAACATATTGCTGCCCCCAAAGTTATTATGACTGCAGAGAGTGTCAAACTTTTGACAGAAACACTTTTTGCTTACTCTGAGAAAGATCTTAAATGCCTCAAGGCCACCAATCCTCGTGAGTGCCTAAAAATTATTCTCAGCAAATGGGGCAGTTCCTCTGATAGCAGTGTGAGCGCTTCGACGGCTTCTGGGGGTCATCCTTCGAGCATGCCTCCAAATGAGGTCCTTTTAAAGATCAAAGAAAAAGTTTTCAAAGGTAACCTCTTCAATCTTTTGGAATCTGAGGCCACTGCATCGCTTGAGTTAAAGACCCTTCTTAAGTAAGTCAATCTTCAAACTGTTTCTCCTGAAATCGCTACCATCATTTTGAAACTTGGCACTATGATTGATCAAATTGCCACCGACCTAAAACAACTGCCTCGAATTAGTGATGCACTGGAAACTAAGTCTGGGAGTGAGGCTGCTGCATGGACGGCGGCTGCTGAGTCAGAAGCTAGGGTAGGAGAATTGAAGCAGATAAAAGAGCAACATGCTAAGGAAATCGAAGGCAATAAAACAGATATTGCTAAATGGAATAAGCAAATTGAAGAACTACAAACCAAAATCTCCAAGGCTGAATAACACAACACTGAACTGCGAGACTCTAATGAATCTGAAATAGTCAAAGAACTAAAGTTCACTCTAGAGTTTCTTGACAAGGCTCGACAGTTGGGGGGAGAGGTTGCAGTACCAAAGCTTGATAAAACTTCATGCGAGAGATGCTTTGAGCTCCAAAAGTCGGAGTACCTTGAGATGAAGAAAAAACTCCCATTTTAATTTGCAGTTTCAATCTTATTTATTGCTAGCACAATGTTTCTCTGCCCTTTGAGGCGTTTATGTAATAAATTGAGCCATTCTGGCAATGTTATACCATGTTGGCTTTGACTTACTATTTCTGCGATTACTCATAGATAATTTTTAGTTCTTGAAGGATAGGTTTATATTTTTTCAAATACTTACCATTAACTTTCAAGACTCTCTTATCTTCGCCTAACTCTTCAACCTCATAAGCACCATTTGAAAATACTTGTATGATCTGAAAAGGCCCTTCCCACTTAGGGGACCATTTCCCTAAGGACCTAACCTTTCGATCCATAGGCAAAATCACTTTCCAAATCAATTCTCCAGGAGAGAAAGTCTTAACTTTAACCTTCTTATTATAAGACTTTTCTACCCTTTTCTTCTGCCTTTTTAACAACTCCAAGGCATTAAGCCTTTCTTCATCCAAATCTACTAACTCATTCAACATCATATTCCAATAAGATTCCGAAGGGATTTCATGATGCCTTTGAATCCTTGTTGATTGTAAGTAGATTTCTACAGGCAAAACTGCATCATGGCCAAAAATCAGACGAAAAGGAGTAGTGTTAGTTGCATCTTTGGGGGAGGTTCGACATGCCCAGAGAACCTGGTCTAATGTCTTATGCCAATTTCTCAGCTTCTTTCCCACAAGTTTCTTAATCAACCCAATCACTACCTTATTCGCTGCTTCTACTTGACCATTAGCCTGAGCATAATAGGGTGTAGAGGTTAACAATTTGAAACCCATTTCTTTAGTAAATTCCTGGACCTTTCGACCAGTAAAAACAGTTCCCTGATCCGTTGTAATAGTCTTTGGAATTCCAAATCTGTAGATAATGTGCTTCTTAATAAATTCGATTACATCCTCTTGGTCGACATTTGGTAAAGGTATAACCTTTAATCCATTTTGTAAAATAATCAATACCTACCAAAATGTATCTTTGACTCTTAAATGATGTTGGTTGAATCTCGCCAACCAAACCCAAAGCCCAACCTCTAAAGGGCCATGGCTTGACTATAAAGTGTAATTCACTTGCTGGGACATGTTGTATGCCCGCATGCACTTGACACTCTTAACAACCTTTAGCAAATTTGATACAGTCTTTTAACATGGTAGGCCAGTACATGCCTTGTCGAAACAAAAGCTATTTCATCTTATGGCCTACCTGATGTGCCCCACATGCCCCACCATGGACAGTCGAAAGGGCTAAATATGCTTCTGATTCACTAAGGTACTTAAGCAAGACTCTTTCAGGAGTTTTTTTAAACAATTCATTACCCATAAGTACATAGCTCAAAGCATGATACCTTGTTTTCGCTCCGTGGGTAATGTTGGATTTTGCAAGTATTCCACTATTGGCTTCCTCAAATCTTCGTCGGTCAAACTATCCACAGCCAAAATTTTGAAATTTTCCTTATCAGCGCACCCTAACTTTGTAGCTTCCAAGTCTGATGGGGATAATCTGGTCGATACGACCCTACCTCTGACTTCGATTACATCTTGTAACTTTTCTTTTGAAATTGTATACCCAGATGCAATTTGAGCCAAGTCATTGGCCACATGGTTCTCCAGTCGAGGTATGTGTCGTATACTCACCATCTCGAATTTTTTCAACATTCTATTGACTATTACAAAGTACATGATGAGATTCTCTTTTACGCACTTGTATTCCCCTGTGATCTGTTTGATGACCAACTCTGAATCTCCCATTATTTCGACTCGAGTTGCCCCTAATTCCAACAAAATTTCAAGTCCGGCTATTAAGGCTTCATATTCAGCCTCATTATTTGAACATACGCCTTCAACTTTATATTTGATTTTTGTTGGGATTTTATTAGGAGAAATAATCAAGACTCCTACGCATGTGCCATCTTTATGACTTGAACCATCAAAATATAATTTCTAAGGTTCAAGCTCAAGATAATTCAACATGTTTTCATTTATAGAGTGGTCAACAATAAAGTCTGCTACCACTTGTCCCTTAACGACCTTTAAAGGTCTGTACATTAGGGAGTATTCAGTTAATGCCAAGGCCCCTTTACCAATTCGACTATGCAAAATAGGTTTGGATAACATATGTTTAATAATATCGAAATGAGACGAAACGTAAACGTCAACTGGCTTTATGTATTGCTTTAACTTTGTACAAGAGAAATACAAGCATAAACATAATTTCTCAACCATGTTATACCTAGTTTCTGCATCGTTCAAAACCCGACTAAGGTAATAAATGGCTCTTTCGACGCCATTTTCATTCTCTTGAGCCAACATGCTCCCTAAGGTTTTGTCTGACGCAACTATGTACAATCTCATACTCATGTCTCTACAAGGTGGTGCCAATATTGGAGGATGACTCAAATATTCTTTGATTTTTTCGAAGGCCACTTGTTGGGCTTGCCCCCAGTTGAATCCTTCCTTGTTCAATCGGAGTAGAGGTGAAAAGGCTCAAGTCTTCCCGCTGAGATTTGATATAAACCTTCTCAAGAAGTTAATCTTTCCCAATAGTGACTGTAGTTCCTTTTTTGTTGATGGCGCTTTCGCTTCCATGATGGCTTTGGTCTTATTTTGATTGATTTTGATCCCCTTCTTGTGGACCACAAAGCCTAAAAAGTCTCTCGCCTGCACACAAAAAGCGCATTTGAGAGGATTCATTTTAAGACCATGTCGTCGCATCCTTTCGAATGACTGTCGAAGATGGTCAATATGGGTCTCCCCTGAAACAGACTTCACAACAATACCATCAATGTAAATTTGCATAAAAGTTTCTATGAAGTCATGGAAAATTGTATTCATCTCTCTTTGATATGTTGCCTCAGCATTTTTTAGGCCAAAAGGCATAACAACCCATTCTTAGGTGCCTAAGGCCCCAGGGCATCGAAATGCCGTTTTAGGGACATCATCTTCAACAATAAATATTTGGTTATACCCTGAATACCCGTCGAGCATACTTAGGTATTCGTGGCCAGCAGCTGAATCGACTAATATTTCCGCCACAGGCATTGAGTATTCATCCTTTGGGGTCGCAGCATTCAGATCTCTGAAGTATATGCAAACCCTCAAAGTCCCATTCTTTTTTATAATAGGTACTATGTTTGCAAGCCATTCGACATACCTAGCCGTTCGAATAAATCTGCAACGAAGAAGCCTTTCGACTTCCTCTTTTATCTTCGAAAGGATCGCTGGTGCAAACCTCCTGGGATTTTGTTTGACCGGCTTTTTCCCAGACTTGATTGGTAGCTTAAGTTCGACCAACTCCCTACTTAAACCAGGCATCTCGTCGCAATCCCACATGAAACAGTCTCTGAATTCTTTCAATAATTGGATTACTTCGACTCTGAGTTGTGGAGTAATGTTGGCACTAATGTAAGTATGCCTTTTCACCGCCCCCTCTCCCAGGTCGATTTCTTCAAGAGGATCTTGCGCTAGCATTCGAACATTATTTGCCAGCGGATCCTTCTCAAAACCTAAAGGCTCATCATTATAAATAGCATCGAGCCTATGTTCTTCATCCTGAACCTGATCAGGTGGTTCTGGGTCGAAGTCCTTACCAGGACTTGCTTTATGTAAATCTTTATTGGCTTCATCAGCCATGTTTTGAACTTCAGCCTCCAAGGCCGCTTGTAACTTGTTCTCGGCTATATAAGCCGAAATCTTTCTCACTACTTCGAGCTCAGACATCATCACTTAACTCACTTCCCCAACCTATTGAGGTTATTCCAGGTACAGACGCATGATATGCGAAATCATCCTCACCTACTACTTCCTTATCCCATCGAAAACCATTGACGGGATGCAAGTGCAATGAGCAATATGCTTCATCATCTGGGGTAAAAGCAAACTCGGCAGGACTACATGAAGCAATATTTGCCAAGTGCTTATCAAACTGGCGTCTGTCGAGATGATTAACTGGGGCCTTAAAATACCCTTGATCAGCTTCAATGTTCTCAACAATACCATCTGGCCTCCATATGGTGATCCTTTAGTGCATGGAAGATGGTACGGCCCCAATTCCATGTATCAGTTCGCGTCCTAAAAGCAGATTATAGTTTGCCTTTGTTTCGACCACCATAAAAACTGTAGGTCTTGTCACCGTCCCAACAGTTAGGTCAACCTGTATAACACCCAAAGTGGTGTCAGTTTTTCCTTTATAATTCGATAGAAGCATGTTATGTGGTTTGGTGTCCGTATCATATTTTCCTATTTTTCTCAATATATGATGCGACATCAGATTCACTGTAGCGCCGTAATTAACCAAGATCTTGTTCACTGGAACATTCTTGACTTTCCTAGTGATGAATAGAGGCTTCAGATGGTTTTTCATATCCTCATCTGGCCGTTCAAAGAAGGTATTCTACTCTTCGGCGCAACCATTGTTCATTATATAGTATCATACTGGTTTGTGTGCCGTTATCTCAGCTTTAGAATAGTCATCACCTTCCTCAACCTCTGTGATTTGGTCAAATTCCCTAGGCAATACTGAGACCACATTCACGATGATGTCCAACGAAGCATCAAAATCCGAGTCGAAATTGTCTGTCATCATCCCGTCTTTTGCTATGGCCTGATCATGTTTTTTTAGCCATTTCGACTTCGGTTTTGAATAATTTTTTCCCAATGGGCAACATCTCAATAGTTCCTCCCCTTCCATTGTTTCCAGCAGGTAGGTTCGTGCTTGACTCAGCATTATCCTTCAACTCGGCCTCCCTCTGGGCTTTCCTCCTTCGCTTCTCCCTCCTCTACTGTGACCTTGACATAGGATTTTTCCCTTTGTAGTTCTCAGAAATGTGGGCAATTTTGTTAGAGGATTGAAACTCCTTGCGATAGGAGATCGAAGAGCCCTTGTTGACATCGAAGTTTTTCCACTTCTACTGACCTTTCTGCCTGTTCTCATTTGGTCTTACCCATTTGCCGTTAGAAAGTTCAGCAAATGGTTTGAAGGTAGCAGGCCTTGCTCCTGGTGCTCTAGCCTTCGACTCAAACCTTCTTGGGTCAGAACTTCTGGGGCCATGATTGGCCTTCTCCCACTTTTGCTTAGCCTTTCGTACCCCTTCAAGATTCTACGCCGCTTTTTTGTCGAACACAGCGCTGCACCTAGGGCACATCATTACTTCAGATCCCTTTCACTGACATCTGTGTATGAAGTCAACCAAATTTTCTTCCTCTTTTGGGAAGGGCAGCTTATTGTATTCTTCCTGTCGGCGTTCCTCGCCGACTTCCATTGGTGCCTCTTCAGAAATTTCCACCATATTAACTTCCATTTCGACATCCTTAGTGATGTCAAGCTTGCGTAATTTCATCTGCAGGCTCTCAGTAGCCTTATCCATCTGGATGAAACCATCAGCGGTTTCCTTGGTTACCAGCATCTTCTGAGAATCTGTAGCAACTCCCTTGTCAGCGCCTTCAATAATCTCCACACCATCAGTAGTGTTGTTGGTGAATCCTTCGACAGTACCAACAACCAAGCTCCTTAGGAATTTCTGGTCAAGATTTTCAGTAACCCTGGCCATGACTGTTTCATTGTTAAAATCATCAGCTATCTCAATCACATTGACATTATTGTTGAGGCCTTCAGCAACCTCAAGCATATGGACCTCCGTTGGCTCAGTATAATGAGCATCAGCTACTAGCAGGGGGTCTAAATTGATCTTTATTTGACTTTTGGACTTCTCTCCAAACTTCAGTCTTCCTTCCTGAATTGCGTTCTGAACAAGATCCCTGAAAAGAAAACATTGAGAAGTCCTATGGCCCAAGAAATTATGATATTTACAAAACCCTTTTTTTTCCTTTGTTCTAAAGGAGGCAATTTAGCACCAGGTGGCACTATCATCTGACCGCCCTTAACTAATAAATCAAAAATTTCGTCACATTTAGTAACGTCAAAAGTATAAGTTTTCTTGGGGAATTTGTCATTTTTCTCAGTTTCGACAGGATTTTTCCCATTCGAAGGTGCCAGCAACCTACAAGAGTAAGGCGGACCTTGTTTCAACTCAGTAAGATCGATATCGCCTTCGTCAAAACTAACTGGCTCATCATGATATTTTTTGTCGTCGTTATTAACTTCGACATAAAACACCCTCTTGTTCTTATTTGCCTTGGCCTTTTCCTCCTTCAGGCGTTCTAACTGTCTAACCCTATCGGCTAGTTGGGCCATATCTCTAAGATACTGCGTATCCAACTTCTTTCTAATAGAATAATCTAGGGCTCCAGTGGCCATTTTGACTAACTCGTGCTCTAGTACTTGTGTAAAGCATCTAGCTTTGAGCAGTCAGAACCTATTTAGGTAGTCATCAATTGGCTTTGTGAATTTACGTTTAATACTAACCAACTTTTTCAAACTAATTTTAGTTTGTCCCATATAGAACTGTTTGTGAAACAACCGTTCTAATTAGGTCCAATTGTGGATCGAATTAGGTGGCAAAGTTGTGAACCACGTGAAGGCATTCTTCGTCAGAGAACTTGGAAAGTATTTTATCCTAAGGTTCTCATTATTTGTGATTTCCCCAACCTTTATCACGTATCGAGCCACGTGTTCGATGGTGGATTCAGTGGTATCCCCAGAGAACTTAGTAAACTTAGGTACTTTTGTTCTAGGGGGTAACTCCAACTGGAGAATGTATTCTGACTATGGGGATGTGTAATTTGATCTTCGCAGGCCCACATTTACCCCATTTTGGACCATTATCCTTTCGATCATAGCTGCCAGATTGTTATCTGCCGCCATGTCGTTACATTGAACTTGTTGTATGACATCATCAACATCCTGATTTCTATTCACCAAAACCACCCTTGGTTGATCTCCCACAGGCACTGGCTGTTGAATCCTAGGGGGTTCGACTGCTACCTGATTTGGTACGTTTACCTGAGGAATATTCCCTGGATTTTGTTGATTTTGGTTAATAGTGGGGTCTTCTTCAAATACCACCCCTTGGTTTGCTGCAATATACTCCCTTTGCAGGTGTCGAGGAGGGTTAGGAACACCAAAGCAATCTGCAAGGCGCATCATCTGCGCAGCCATTTGCTGATTGGTCTGGGTAGTGTTTTGGATTAGAGGCTGAAAGATTTCCCCCATGGTTTGAGACATCATTTGGACCATTTGGTGGTTACTCTCATCCATTTGCTGCCTTAAATAGGCTGCAGTGGTATTCGTCAAGCCTGGCACTTGGGTTGAATATCCTACTCCTAAGGATTGGTTTCGACCCATATTTATTCCAGACCCCGACCCTTGTAAAGGTGATGTCATTACGGGTTCAGAATATACTGGGGGTGCATTTTGTAAATTCATCATCATGGAAGTTAGCATCCTGTAAGGCTGCTCTCGGCCATTTAAGGGCATTGAAAAACCTGGTGGTGGAAACTGTCGATAAGTAGACGTTCCGATCGGAGGAGGAGTTACTAGGGGTCCCCTTGGCCCCACATATGTCAAGACTGGTTCGGTATGGGGAATGGAATGTGTTGGTGTCGAACTAGCCATAGAAGGCATAGTTTCGGATGCAGACGAAGTAACGGTGGGTCCTCCAGACGAAGACCCAGGGGTTGGTTCTACATTGACACCAGATGTAGTTTGAGGATTTGAACTATTTGGCTGGTTAGTGCTTACCATTTTCCTCGTATATTTTCTTTTTGGTCTCTCTTCGTTTGTGGTGGCTACCTTTCCACTCCTTAATAACATACAACGAAGTACTTGACACAAAAAGGATATTCAAATCACAGAATTCTAAGTTTTGCAAAAATGTTATTTAGCACTGTCCCACTGGGCGTGCCAATTTGTTTACTGGTAAAAATGGTAAACAACCGCTGGTCTATCAATTTTATGTAAAACTGAGTAACTTACAAGATCGACCACAGAAATCCTAAGACATGTACTAAATTGATTTCTTACATAAAACTTCTATGATTCGACTAAGTAAAGGAGTGAAAAAGGATTTTTTCAAGAAACTTAAAGTAACTGAAAAGTAAAAGACTTAGAGAAAGGTTTAAATCGAAGAGACTGGTAAATGCAGGAATTTAACTTGCGTGAAATTAAAAGAGACTTTTAATAAAAAAAATTGGTAAATTGCATTGAATTATAAACAATGGTGTTACTCCAACATACATTTTCACACGCTCGTTTCTCTACGCTGGTACTTTGAACACACTGAATTTTGTATACAAAATGGAACACACCCAAAATTATCCCTAAGATTTGCTATTTATAATGGTAGAAAATAACTACTCATTAACGGGTCATCAAGCAGGACGAAACACTTGGTGTCGTGCATGCTTTGGGCTCTTGGATGAACGCCACATGTCCCACTTCAGAATTGGATAGGAATAACCGTTCCCTCTTGTTTTTGAATTCAAAACATTCGCGTCGAACGACCCTTTCGTGAACTTCAGTAGAAAATTCTCTTAAACTCTTAGAAATATTTCTAAGTCCTTGAAACCTTCTTTTTTCTGAAAAAAATCTAACTTTCGACCAGCTTTCCTCACAGCTACACTTCTGTCAAAGCTTCACAAAAACTTCACCTATTCTTTCTCTTGGGAGAGATTTTTATCCCAATGTCAGACGTCGAAATTAGGAGCTAACAATAGGTAACTTTCCCCGACCAACCCACGCTAGAGTTCTCGACACTGGTCGTTGATACTTATTAGTGAATAATTCGCACATTCTGGATTAGCTCTCTATATAAGCCTCAACTCTTGGAACAACACATCTCAAGGGATTGCTTCTAATTTCACGATCTCACAGAAAAACGTCATTGTATTCGACAATCACAAAGCCACATATGCCTCAATCTCAAGGTAACACAAAACCACACATGTTCCATATAATGTCTCAACTCTTCAACAGACAACTACTAGTCGAGGATGCACACTTAGGCATCAAATGCACAAACATTATCATTTAGTTATCTATCAACTCCTAGTTACATCTCTAGGTCATTCCATTGGATTGTGATAAGTTTTCCCTCACTTTTCTTAATTCTTTTTAATCATATAATCTCCATTTCAACCAATTCACCAACCCACAATTACATATGCATATCATTCATAATAAACACGGTAACCAGGGTGTAGTAACAATAGTCATGCATGGAAGACAACCAAGAAGTAAGAAAACAAAAGGGGAAAAAATACTAATGCGTTCGCAGTGCGAAGCCCAAGCGAGCTCCATCGATTTGAGTTTGCAGTGCAAACTATGGGCGAACCAGGAAATAATTATGGCAGTGGCGAAAGGCCCCTCTGATCGTAGTGCAAACTCTGGGCAAACCTTTGCCTTCAGCTTCACTCACACTCGCAGTCCGAGCATGACAGAACTGTCATGTTTGTTGGTCATTTGCCTACATTCGCAGTGTGACCCTGCGTTCCAAAACCTCTTACCAGCATGAAAAGTTCAAACAAAAGGGTTTCAAATCCCACTTCTCATAAGACTCATGTCGGGCAAATCAAATACAACCACAACATTAGAATGGCTTCCATATCATAAATAAAACATGAATCATACAACTTTCATAGCAATGGTACAAAATACCATAACCTATCTTTCCCATTCAATCCAAAGACTCTAACTTTGAGTCTCTACCTAGAACTCACCTCTATATGATGATGAAGAAGTTGTTGATGATGAAGATGAGATGATTTGATGGTGAATGATGAAGCGTCTTCTTCTTCTAGCGTTTCCTTTTTCCTCTTTCTCTTCTTTCTCCTTCTTCTCTCTAACTTCTTCCTATCTTTCTCTCTATGTTCCCAAAAATGAAAGGAAAAGAGAAGGAAATGATATAAGGAAAATATCATTAAAGTTAGTAAGACTAACTTGGTTAAATGTCCAAATTGAGGGTATCCAAAATGTCTCTAGTGTACTAATTAATAAAGCCTCAGAGTCAGATAATATTAATTAAATCAACTCTGAGCTCATCAGTTACACTAATCATCCCAACAGATAACTCTCGGAGTACATCGCAACCCAGCTGATCTCAACTAATATCATTTAGAGCATTATATTTAATACGGGGGTATTACATCCCCCCTTAAGATAAAATCCGCCCTCGAATTTAAAGGTTACCTGAAAAGGTGAGGGTGAGCATCCCGCATTTCGGACTCAAGCTCCCGAGTAGCATCACCTGGATGTGTTTCGTCCCATTGAACCTTAATAAGAGGAATTTATTTGTTTCTCAATACCTTAGTTTCTCTCCCCCACAACACGGCTTGGTAGAGGTTCAAAAGTCAAATTTGCTTCTATCTCAACTATATCAGGTAGAACTGGCTGAAGAGGATCGGGGATAAACTTCCGGAGTTGAGACACGTGAAAAATGTCATGCATCTCATATAGAGAAGGTGGTAAGGCTATTCTGTAAGTTACTTCACCAATCCTCACTAGAATCTAATATGGTCCCACGTATCTCGGACTTAACTTATGCGACTTAAACGATCCTTTCAATCTCAACATTGGAGTAAATTTCAAGAATATATGATCACCTTCTTCAAATTCCAAAGGTCTCCTTCGGTTATTCACATAGCTCTTCTGACGATCTTGTGCTTTATTAACCTTGTCGTGAATCATTCTAATCTTTTTCGTAGTCTCTTGAATAATCTCTGGTCCTAAAATTCTTTCCTCACCAACTTCAGTCCAACACAAAGGCGTTATACATTTCCTTTCGTACAATGCTTTTTAAGGAGCCATACCAATACTCGCGTGTTAACTATTATTGTAAACAAACTCAATCAATGGTAAAAGATCCTTCTAATTTCCTCCACTTTCAAGCACACAAGCTCTTAGCGCGTCTTCCAAAGTTTATATCGTCCGTTCTGTCTGACCATCCGTTTGAGGACGATTTAACGTGCTCAATCACAACCTTGATCCCATGGCTTGTTGGAAAGCTATCCAAAACCTTGAAGTAAACTTGGGATCTCTGTCAGATACAATGTTAGAGGGAACACCATGAAGTCTCACAATTTCTACAATAAACAACCTTGAAAGATGACTTTCCTTGTAAGTAATCTTCACGGCCAAGAAATGTGCCGACTTCGTCAACCGATCTACAATTACCCAAATAGAATCATAACCACCTTGTGTATGAGGTAACCCAACCGCAAAGTCCATTGAAATAATATCCCATTTCCACACCGAAATCTCTAACGGTTGTAACAAACACCCGATCTTTGGTGTTCAATCTTCACTTGTGGCATACCGCACATTCTGACACATACACCGCAATGTCTCTCTTCATCCCGGACCACCAATAGTCCCTTTTTAAATCTTGGTACATCTTCGAAGAACCAGGATGTATAGTAAAAGAACCTTTATGAGCTTCCTCTAAAATCTTCCTTTTTAATATCGTGTCATCCGGAACACAAATCCTTTGATTGAATAAAATAACTACATCCATGGCTTGTGCGAAACCTGGTTGAACCAACATCTCTTGTAACTTTGCATCTAGCACTTGCCCTTGTTGAATTTCATCTCTTAAGGTAGAATCAACATTCAAGTTTCCCATTATCACACCATCTAGAGTCCAAACAAATTGAAGATTAAGATCTCAAAACTTTTCCAACAATGCATACTCACACATCATCAGTTCGGTTTTATGTACTTCCTTCTAACTTAACGCATCCACCACCTTATTCTCTTTACCTAGATGATACTTCAATTCAAAGTCAAAATCCTTTAAATACTCTATCCACCTTGTTGCGGTGAAAATCGCATAATAAGCTATTACTTAACTTGCATCATTTTCTTTTACAACCGACTTTGATTTATCCAAAGGAAAGGATCAAGATCGTTAAAAAACATAAAGGGGGGAGATCTAAGGTTTGGGGGTTGGTTATACAAAGGGAAGGTATTAGCACCCTAAGTATCTGTAGTACTCTACAGGAACCTCTTGCTAAGTTTGTGTTATGTTATGTTTGCTTGCTAAGAACACGAAATAGAATTAGTCTCGTCATAATCATGATTTAATCGAGGAATCGATAATCAATGATTCTTGACTTTCATCGACTAAAAAGTGAATGAAACTGAAATAAAGAGAAAGCGGTCTCATATTGATCAAAGTTTTGTTGATTCAATGAAGTCAACCAAACCATGAAGTTTGTTATGTCATCGACCAAAATAAAGATAATGAAACCGGAATGAAAAAATAAGGTTGGTCTCGTCTTAATCAAGATTTAAATCGATAAATCGATAATCTTAGATTTTTGACTTTCATCGACCAATAAAAATAAGTAAAAAGTGGTCTCATATTTATCAAGACTTTATTGATTTGAAATAATCAAAGTCAAGATTTGTGCAATGTCATCGGCCTAAAGTAAAGAAAATGGACTCGAAATGAAGAATAAAGTTAGTCTCGTCTTGATCAAGATTTAATCAGAGGATCGATAATCTTTTGATATTCGACTTTCATTGACCAACAAAAATAAAGAAATGAGCCTCATACATATCAAGACTTTTTAGTCATTTTGCATAAATCAACTAAGTCATGATTTTGTAATATCATTGGCCCTAAAAATCGAAATAAAGATCGTAAGCGAAAAATAAAAATCAAAACAAAATTCGAAAGAAAAAGTTATGAATTCAAGAAATAACATGATAAATTGAAACTAAAAATTCAAAGTGCTCCTAAAATAAAAACTAGAGAAACAAAATTAAGGAATAAATGAAAAATAAAATAAAAATAGTATGAAATAATAAAAGGGTGGTGATGAAGCATTTTTTTTTTGTCTTTTTGAATTTTTATCTTATCTTTTAAACATCATTCATAATAAAACCAAACAAAAATTATAGGATATTACAATACTTTTTCCAGAAAAATATTAACATGCTAATGAACTTGATAACAGCATAGATAAATGATCATGGTACTTTGAAAATGGAGAAATAAAAGAGGTGAATGTTACCTAGTGGAGACGGTCCACTGCCTCTTCAATGACACGAGTTATGGAAAAATGAAGACGAGTCTTCTCTCTAGAAAATTTGCAAGAATAATTGAGGGAAAAAATTAAGAGAGTATTCAGCCTTTGTGTGGGGTGAATCTGATGTGTCAAATGAGAGAAAGAGATATCTTATTTATAGTGTGAATAAAGTGGGAGTGTTGATGTGGCAATCCATATGACTTTATGAGAATGATTCTTGGTCATTGATGAGTGAAGTGTGAGAATGATTTTTGGTCATTGATAAATCCAAGTTGGCAATCCATGTAAAGTGTTAGAATGATTGAGTGGTCCCCACTTACCATGGAGATAAACCAAATAAAAGTAATAATAATAATAATAAAGCTTAGTAATAATAAAACTAATAATAATAAAACTAATAATGATAATAAAACTAATAATAATAAAATTAATAATAATAATAATAATAATAATAAAGAAATAATAATAATAAAACTAAAAATAATAAAAAAGATAATTGAAAATAGTTAGTGAAAAAAAGAAATAAAACAAATTAAATTCTAACAAAAAATGCATGATTATTGATATGTTTACTAAAATGCGAAAACAGAGACCAATGAAAAGGATATGCAAACGATCAGAATATCGGAGGGTAAAATTTGGTGTACAACAGTTGCCCCTATTTAAATATCTTCACTGGATAACATGAGTGATGATAGTCTTCATGAAATCATGGTGGAATGTATTTAAATATAGATAACCGAAAATTTTGCCCTCGACGCACTGACATGCAATGCTATGGACAAAAATGCTGACATGCAATGAACTCTAATATGATGAAAATGATGGAATGCTAAATGCAAAGGGGCAGACAAACAAAACACCAAGGATGAAGAGCAATCCACCACAGGTGAGCTTACTGGGGAAGGATAAGGTTAGCATTCACGAGAAAGACTCACTGGGGATACAGACTGTCCAACGATAGACTCACTGGGGAGACTCTAAGGATGCACCGGGGATAGAAAAATAAAGAGGAAATCCTACAGGCCCTCACTGGGGATGGGAGCTAGAGAGGGGCTCTCCACTAGGGAAAAGTCCAAGGAGATGGACGACAGGTTTATAGGTGACCGGACGACACTGGGGAAATGAAAGTACACTCTTTACTGGGCATGGAACCAGAAAGAAGACATGATCTCCCCTGGGGATCAATTTGGAATAAAAGGATAGACACCAACAAAAGATTTTCTGGGATTTTCTTATACTGAAGAGTTCAAACGAGATCTTCAAGAAAAACCAGAAAAGACAGAGAAAGACACATCCGGAAAAACATCAGATGGCAAAAGAAAAAACCAGTCATCCAATAATGGCTGTGAGTGAAGGGTACAAATCATAATATCTAATAATGGCTTTAGATGAATGTGTACAGAGACCACATTCAAGAATGGCTTTGAATGCAAAGAAACCAGTCATCCAATAATGACTTTGAATCAAAAGGTATAAATCACAATATCTAATAACGACTTTAGATAAAGTGAACAAAGACTCTATCTGAAAAATATCAGAAAGAGAGACACATCCGGATAGGCATCAGATGGTAGAGAAACCGAACATCCAATACTGGCTTTGAATGAAAGGTATAGATCACAATATCTAATAACGGCTTTAGATAAAGTGAACAAAGACCCGACCTGGAAAAAACATCAGAAAGAGAGACACATCCGGAAAGGCATCGGATGGTAAAGAAACCAGACATCCAATAACGGCTTTGAATGAAAGGTATAACTCACAATATCTAATAATGGCTTTAGATGAGTGTGAACAAAAACTACATTCAAGAATGGTATTGAATGTAAAGGAACCAATCACCCAATAATGGCTTTGGATTAAAGGTATAAATCATAATATCTAATAATAGCTTTAGATAAAAGTGGACGAAGATTACATTCAAGAATGACATTGAATGCAAAGAAACCAGCCACCCAATAATGGCTTTGAATGAAAGGTGTAAATCATAATATCTAATAATGGCTTTAGATGAGTGAACAAAGATTACATTCAAGAATGACATTGAATGTAAAAAAACACCAGTCATCCAATAATGGCTTTAGATGAAAGGTATAACTCATAATATTTGAGAAGGCATCAGATGAAAGTGAACAAGATAGAAATCCAAGAAAGCATTGGACAAAAGGAACCATAGTATTCAAGACAACATTGAATGAATGTGAACAAAGGTGAAATCCAAGAAAGCATTGGATGACTATGAACTTTCAGGAATGGCACTGAAAGTAAAGGTAGATCACTATATTCAGGAATGGTATCGAATGATAGTGAGAAAGACATCCAGGAATGACACTGAATGCAAAGGAGAAAACTCATCCAGGAATGGCACTGAATGTACAAAAAAGACTTTCAAGAATGGCACTGAAAGATATCCAAGCAAATTTGATGAGGATTACAAAAGAGAGGCAAAACTTCCAGGAATAGCACTGGGAGAAACAAGGGGAACAAGATATCCAGGAATGGCACTGGAGATCACAAGAGACAGACATCCAGGAATGGCACTGGAGATCACAAGAGACAGACATCCAGGAATGACACTGGAGTGAGAGAATATAAAGATCCAGGAATAGCATTGGAACGAGAGAAGACCAACTTCTATCAACAAAATTAGATGCGCAAGAGAATGACAACATTCGGGAATGGCACTGAATGAAAAGGACAGGTAACGTTTTGGTAAGACGTGGATAACGACACGACCTCGAGAGAAATGCAAATGAGGATAAAACACTCACGTTATGCATATGGTATAAATTATGCAGATGATATATGATCAAATGCGAATGCAGATGTCGACGACATGGCTCGACTCTCTGGGAAGACAAGACTGGAAGACTGATTCCTCTACACGGAGATCACTGCCATTCTGCTTGGGACTAGAGATGCTTCTGCTGAACATATCTTTGCCACACTAATAAACTGTATCTAGTGATGATCCTTGTAAAGAATAATGGAAAGCTGCTTGGGGATTCTTCAAGTAAACCGCCCCAGATTAGCTGATTATTGTAGATGAGCTGATCATTGCTTCTGCTTGATTGATTATGGAAATGACTGTTTCATGGTGGTCTTGGAAAGCTTGCCGCAGTCTGGGTCTTGAAAATGATTGTTTTACTGTACACAGGGAAAGCTTGCCCCAGTATGAGTCTTGAAAATAATTGTTTTACTGTACACTGGGAAAGCTTGCCCCAGTATGAGTCTTGAAAAATCTTATGTATAAACCGATTTTGAGAAGTCGCCATTAAACCTCAAATCTTGAACTGATTCTCAACAGGATATGGAAGGAACTTGCCCCTGATTGGATCACCGACCAAGTTTCTCAATTGTTTGAAAATTCCTTAAGAAGAAAGTTAGTTTGCAAACAAAAGTATTTGTACAAACATGGTAAATGCAAAGTTCATGCAACTTTTGAAATCAAAATCATTTTGAAAGAGGTGCAAAGTATATGGGATACTGGTCAGAACACGGTGGTTCAAGACATTAAAGTGAAGCGTTTAAGCAAAGGGTGTAATACCCAAAATAGGTGACCTGCAAAGATCTTTTGGAGTCAGTTTATGCAACCTTGCTGTAGTATACTTTCAAAATAACCTTGCTTCAGTTAGGTCTTTTAAGGGTTATAACGTGGCCTGGTTCACGGTTTAAGAAACAAAGGATAAAGGCTCAAAGTTTATTTGTACCCACCCAATCTACGTGATGAACTTCAATCCTATGCTCAGTTAACTCAAACTATGCACTCAAATTCCCATGAGTTAGGAATTGCACTGATGATAGCGATGATGGTTCAAAATTCAATGGACTTAAGATGGCGATCACTGCTTCCTTACAACTTTTGGTTGTCATACAAGCTTGTTCTTTCATCTTTTCTTTTCTTTTTTTTGTATTTTTTTTAGTGACTGCCTGACTTAAGGATTACAGTGAATCATCATTGGCATTTGACTTGAAAGACATCTTCGACACTTACTTGCTGTGTGCGAAGGAACATTTGTGAACTTTGTTGAGAGGCGTCTTGAATGCTGCTCTTGTAATTGAATGCACAACCCAGTTAACTGAGAACTACCCTGCCCCAGGTTAAAATTACGAGTTTTTATTTGTAAAGAAAGAAACTCCTACTTCTAGGCTCGAAGGGGTTAAAGAGGGGTTAACTTCCTTATTTCTCCAGTGTTTGGGGAACTGAAATAATGCCTTACATCGTCAGCAAAGTTTTGATTTAAAAGCATACCAATAGCAATTATGGGTATAACGTTTTCATCATCCTCCATCCAATCTTTGCATAATCAACAGAAAGTGGACAAATTTTTTTTTTTTTCATGAAAGAGGAAGCAATAAGAAGTAAATAGCAAACACAAATGAATTGAATCAAAAGTTGCAGTGCTCATTTCATTAATTATGAAAGTACAAACATAATTTGAAAGCAAACACCCATTACAAAATAAAGAAAGTGAAAACAACAAGAAACAAAGGCCTAGTGACTAATCAACACAAGGATGAGCTGCCCTGTCTGAAACACTGGCTTTTAGGAGGATAACATGCTGAAGTCGACTGAAGCTTCACTTGGCGTGCCCTGGCAGAGGGTTGTTCTGAACATTGGGATTGTCCTTAAAGGAGAGGATTTTGTTCCTCATCAGCTCTTGTACTCTAGCCTTCAACGCAAAGCAACTTTCCAAGTTATGGCCTGCACCACCTTGATGGTATTCACAATGAAGATCAGCCCTATAGCCGGCTGGAAGAGGATTTGGAGGAGGAGGCAGAGGCCTTGTGGTAATCAAACCTTGTTGAACCAAACTAGGATAAAGTTCAGCGTAAGTAATGGGAATAGGATCAAATTGGCCCCTATTACGATGCTGGCTCTGTCCTGCAGCCGGATATTGGAAAGCTTGAGTTGGTCGTGGTGCAGCAACCACAGGAGTAACAGCAGCAACAACAGGGTGAACAACATACTGAGGTCAGGGACGAGGCCTTCTTGCTTCAACCATGACAGCATTAGTCTGATCTTCTTTCTTCTTCTGAAAGTTCCCGTAGGATTTCTTCACAGCATTAGAAGATTCAACAGCCTTGGATAATTTTCCTTTCTTAAGACCTTTCTCTAATCTTTGGCCAATAGTAACCAAATCAGTGAAATTGGAGGAAACACTTCCAACCATCTTCTCCCAATAGAATGGGGACAGGGTATCCATGAACATTCCAGTTAACTCTTTCTCAGCCAAAGGAGGTTCAACCTGGGAAGCCAACTCTCTCCAGCGCTGAGCATACTCCTTAAAAGATTCCTTATCATGTTGAGACATGTTTTGTAGTTGACGGCGATCAGGAGCCATGTCGAGGTTATACTTATACTGCTTCATGAAGGCATTTGTGAGGTCTTAAAAGCTATGGATAGAGTTTTGCTCGAGACCCATATACCATTTAAGTGATGTTCCACTCAAGCTGTCTTGAAAATAGTGGAAAAGCAACTTCTGATTCTTGGCGTGAGCAGTCATCCTACGAAGATACATGACCAAATGAGCTCTTGGGCAAGAGTGACCCTTGTACTTCACAAAATTTGGAGTTGTGAACTTAGCAGGTATAACAAGGTCAGATACTAAGCACATGTTGTCTGCATCCACATTAAAGAAATCAGTACCCTCAACGGCTTTGAGTCTTCTTTCTATGCTTTGAAACTGCTCTCAGACAACTTCAGGTTCAACAAAGCCTTCACGGTCTTCACCTTGAGCACTGGCAGCATTGTACTCATAGCGGGGATCCTCAAAGGGAGCTCGAATAGTCTGAACTATAGGTTGAGGTTCAGCAAAAACAGGAGCTTGAAACACTGGCATAGCATTCTGACCAACCATAGCAGTAGATGCAATCGGTGGAGAGTAGTTGTGTGGCAAACCAAACTCGGGCCAAGTTGAAGGTGGCACTTGAACCGGTGGAGGATCAGCACTTGAAACTTCCTGGATGACTGTCCTTTGGGGTAGCTCTCCCCTAGCAATCAAAACTTGGAGCATCTCGGTGAGTTTAGTCATGCTCGACTTAAGGTCATCAATCTCCATTCGGACCTCAACATTGTGTATCTCTTGCTCTGACATCTTGCGTCTGTAATTAGCTCTAGTCCGGTATCGGTGTCGAGGAATCAACTTGACGACTAACAGACAAACACTGGAAGATAGAGACAATTGGAGATAAGTATTTGGGTAAACAGACGCATGCAATGAATCATGCAAAAATGCAAATGATATGCAATGCAAACAGGATGCAAAACACATGCAACAGGATCAAAGGTTTGAGATCACAGCATGGAGTTTGGGTAGAGAACCAACCACAGGGTGTGTACTAGGGTTCTTGTATCTACAGAGCAAGGTTCTAAAGAGTTCCCAGAGTCAACAACCCATCTTTCAGATTTTATCAACTTCCCAATTGCTCGGTGATCAATAAAATCCTCAAGAGAGTCTCGTCTGGGCGTAGTATCGCGTAGCAATCATTTAGGATTACTCCCTCATAATCATCGCACTACATCCTAAATAGGCCAGGTGGGGTAAAGGGTAACTAATGGTCATCAGTATCTCTGGCACCAAGGTTGAAAGTAGTAACGCCTTCACGATTACTCGTTTAGCTTATACCACTTTCAAGAGGGCCTCAACTGAGTGTGGAACCTCAAGTTAACTCCTTTGGGATTTCTCCCTCAAAGTCTCCTTGACTATGTCCACGATCCTATCATATGTGTACGCTCAAGTCCGGGTTAGGACTTATCCTCACCATGCAAAGTAACAACCCTGCACATAGAAAAAGCCAAGCACAAGCAGATATACATACAGATATGAATATGTACAGATATACAAACAAGGAAACATGTAAGATAACACAAATGCAAACAAGGTGGGCTTAACCCTTTTAGGGAAGCATCCCCAGTGAAGTCGCCATTTCTGTTGCGGTGAAAATCGGATAACAAGCTATTACTTAACTTGCATCATTTTCTTTTACAACCGACTTTGATTTATCCAAAGGAAAGGTTCAAGATCGTTAAAAAACCTAAAGGGGGGAGATCTAAGGTTCGGGGGTTGGTTATACAAAGGGAAGGTATTAGCACCCTAAGTATCTGTAGTACTCTACAGGAACCTCTTGCTAAGTTTGTGTTATGTTATGTTTGCTTGCTAAGAACACGAAATAGAATTAGTCTCGTCCTAATCATCACTTAATCGAGGAATCGATAATCAATGATTCTTGACTTTCATCGACTAAAAAGTGAATGAAACTGAAATAAAGAGAAAGCGGTCTCATATTGATCAAAGTTTTGTTGATTCAATGAAGTCAACCAAACCATGAAGTTTGTTATGTCATCGACCAAAATAAAGATAATGAAACCGGAATGAAAAAATAGGGTTGGTCTCGTCTTAATCAAGATTTAAATCGATAAATCGATAATCTTAGATTTTTGACTTTCATCGACCAATAAAAATAAGTAAAAAGTGGCCTTATATTTATCAAGACTTTATTGATTTGAAATAATCAAAGTTAAGATTTGTGCAATGTCATCGGCCTAAATTAAAGAAAATGGACTCGAAATGAAGAATAAAGTTAGTCTCGTCTTGATCAAGATTTAATCGGAGGATCGATAATCTTTTGATATTCGACTTTCATTGACCAACAAAAATAAAGAAATGAGCCTCATACATATCAAGACTTTTTAGTCATTTTGCATAAATCAACTAAGTCATGATTTTGTAATATCATTGGCCCTAAAAATTGAAATAAAGATCGTAAGCGAAAAATAAAAATCAAAACAAAATTCGAAAGAAAAAGTTATGAATTTAAGAAATAACATGATAAATTGAAACTAAAAATTCAAAGTGCTCCTAAAATAAAAACTAGAGAAACAAAATTAAGGAATAAATGAAAAATAAAATAAAAATAGTATGAAATAATAAAAGGGTGGTGATGAAGCATGTTTTTTGTCTTTTTGAATTTTTATCTTATCTTTTAAACATCATTCATAATAAAACCAAACAAAAATTATAGGATATTACAATACTTTTTCCAGAAAAATATTAACATGCTAATGAACTTGATAACAGCATAGATAAATGATCATGGTACTTTTAAAATAGAGAAATAAAAGAGGTGAATGTTACCTAGTGGAGACGGTCCACTGCCTCTTCAATGACACGAGTTATGGAAAAATGAAGACGAGCCTTCTCTCCAGAAAATTTACAAGAATAATTGAGGGAGAAAATTAAGAGAGTATTCAGTCTTTGTGTGGGGTGAATCTGGTGTGTCAAATGAGAGAAAGAGAGATCTTATTTATAGTGTGAATAAAGTGGGAGTGTTGATGTGGCAATCCATGTGACTTTATGAGAATGATTCTTGGCCATTGATGAGTGAAGTGTGAGAATGATTTTTGGTCATTGATAAATACAAGTTGGCAATCCATGTGAAGTGTTAGAATGATTGAGCGGTCCCCACTTGCCATGGAGATAAACAAAATAAAAGTAATAATAATAATAATAATAAAGCTTAGTAATAATAAAACTAATAATAATAAAACTAATAATGATAATAAAACTAATAATAATAAAATTAATAATAATAATAATAAAAAAGAAATAATAATAATAAAACTAAAAATAATAAAAAAGATAATTGAAAATAGTTAGTGAAAAAAAGAAATAAAACAAATTAAATTCTAACAAAAAATGCATGATTATTGATATGTTTACTAAAATGCGAAAACAGAGACCAATGAAAAAGGATATGCAAACAATCAGAATATCGGAGGGTAAAATTTGGGGTACAACACACCTCTTTTGACGTATATTCAATTCTTTCTGATCGAACAAATACTTTAAACTCTTATGATTACTGAACATCTCGAAACGTATTCCATACAAGTAATGACGCCACACCTTCAGTGTAAAAACCACAACCGCTAGCTCCAAATCATGAGTTGGATCATTCTCTTCGTGAACTTTCAAGTGACGAGAAGCGTAAGCCACCACTTGACCATCCTGCATTAACACACCTTATAATCCTCTCTTGGAAGCATCACAAAATACTTCATATGGTTTGTTAGGATCGGGAAGAATCAAAACAGGAGCAGTCATCAACCTTTCCTTCAAACTCACAAAGCTTTGCTCGCAGCCCGAATCCCAACTATACGGAAACTCTTTCCGGGTAAGTCTAATCATTGGTAAAGTTAATTGAGAAAAGCATTTGATGAACCTTCTATAGTATCTTGCCAATCCTAAGAAACTTCTGACCTTTGAAGCATTCTTTCATCTTTCCTAATTAATCACCGCTTCAACTTTTGATAGATCTACCACCGCACCTCCTTTAGATATAACATTACCAAGAAAACTTACTTCCATTATCCAAAACTCACACTTGCTCAACTTGGTAAAAAGTTGTCTCTCTAGCAATATCGATAGGACAATCCTTAAATGTTTTTCGTGCTCTTGTGGAGTACGAGAATAAATAAGAATGTCATCAATAAAGATCACCACAAATTGGTCCAAGTAAGGTTAGAATATCTGGTTCATGTAATCCATGAAAACAGCTGGAGCATTTGTCACACCGAAAGGCATCACGAGAAATTCATAATGACCATAACGGGTTCTAAATGCGGTCTTTGGCACGTCTGAACTCTTCACATGGATTTGATGATAACCCGACCGTAAATCAATCTTCGAGAACACACGGGCTCCTTTCAACTGACCTAACAGGTCGTCTATCCTAGGTAAGGGGTACTTATTCTTGATGGTGACTTTATTAAACTGGCGGTAATCAATACACAAATGCATTCCACCATCCTTCTTCTTTACTAGCAATATCAGAGCTCCATAGGGTGAAACTTAAGGTCGAACAAAATGCTTAGCCAACAACCCTTCCAATTGTGCCTTCAACTCTCTTAACTTAAGCGGTGCCATCTGATATGGAGAAACAAATATAGGAGCCGTTCCCGGTACCAGGTCAATAGAGAATTCCACTTCCCTCTCCGGAGGGAGAGAAATGACATCCTCAGGGAAAACTTCTGGAAACTCACATACTACATGAATTTGCAAAACCTTCAGGTCATTACTTGACGCCTTAGTGAGAACCAAAAGAACTGACTTTTCCTTCTTAAACAAGAAATTAACCATGCCAATCGTACCTTCCAAAATAGTGGTCAAAACATCCTTTGGAGTAACCACCGATAGCACACAGTTTTCACAAATCAATGGTGTCTCAACCATCTCATCCATGACGGTAGTAACCACCATGGGAGACAAAGGAATAACTTATAACCCAAGTCACTTCATACATTGCATCGACACAAAGTAGTGTGTTGCTCCATAATCAAACAATACAAAACAAGGATGTCCATTCACGAAACACGTACCCGCAATCAAAGAGTTGTCACCTTTTTCCTCCCTTGCATCCAATTTATAAACTCGACTGGTATTCTTCCTTTACCGTTGGTTCTTATTTTGAGGGCACTCTCTAGCTATATAACCCATTCCTTGGCATTAATAACATCTAAGTCCTCCATTGGCACATTTTCCATGATGATTCTTAGCATTACACATGGGAGGAGCATTAGGTCTAGCACTCTGTACTTGTTTCCCTTTTAAGGGTTGTTGTTGTCTAGGCCTAAAATGTTGGCTTGGTCTTCCTTGGTCTCTTTGACCAACTCTAGCCACATCTCTCTCTTCTTGAAATCTTTTCAAACTGTTTTCCGCCATATAACACTGCCTTAGTAACTCAGCATAGGTAGCAAACTCTCTTTGAGACACTGTTCGCCAGCGTCTCCGCCGAAAAACCTCTAGCCTCTTATTAAATTTACTTACAGGATCGACTACAAGAATCCTAGACTATGTGTTAAGTATACACTGAGTGTTTGAGTGCTTAGGTTTAGAATGGTAGATGAAACGCTACGTTTGCACAATTGAACTAACTCAATGAAAGAAAAGTGAGACAAAATTGTAAAGAGAAATAAACAAAAAGAAACAAAGCTTATGAAATAAATTGCTTAAGTGTAAAAATGGACGTATGCATACATTTGCACAGAACTGACTCGTTTCTCTCACACGCTGGTACTTTGAGTATGTTCCTTTCAATGTTTACAAAAATGCGACCTCTAAAACTGAAATTGAAATCTCCTTAAATAGGCCTAAAAAGTAACTATTACTTTACTTTCAGTCATTCCCAGCCTGCCACGTGTCTACCCACGCATGCCCACTACCTGTGTAACTTTCCACGTTCTCATCTGTTGCAAACTTGCTTGTTAGCCAGGAACCTCTGGCCTACCTTCGACTTCGACTGGGATAATCATTTGTCGAGCCTGCTTCAATGTTCTTCTGACGGGTGGTTTGTCGAGACTTCTTCGACCTTAGTCTTCAGGGTGTCCCGTCGACCTATTTTTCTTTCCTTAGTCGAAATTTTCCAGCTAACAATTACCCCCTAAAAGGCCAGCTTCGACTGAGATTTTCTTTGACTGAGAACTGGTGTTTTATCTTCTGCCAAATTTTGCCTTTATGTCCCGTTCGCTGACATCACGCGTCATGATGACAACTTTCTGCGCCACAAATTCCAAGGCACACTCCATCATTTGTCATGATTCTAGCTACTCCCTAGGTCGTGGGTTTTCAACTACCCCCTTGAATTCCCCACTACAGTGGAACGGAACAGTCACACAACCACCGTCGACTGCCACTTGTCCATCGTGACTGTCTAATCCTTGGTGTCTATAAATACTTCCTTCACCATTTTCCTTTCTTTTCTTCTTCTTTAACCGCGTTTTATGAAACTTTAGCATTTTCTTTTGCTTTCGTTTCTCTGCATCTCAGAACCTTTCCATCTTCTTTGCTGTTTTTCTCACCTCTCAACATTGTTATGGCCTCCATCACTCACTCTACTGACAACAACCCTTTAGCTTTTACCTCACTAATGAGAAGAGTCTACCGACTGTCCATCAACCATCATCAGCTGATAAAGCTATGGTGGAAAACTGGCAGCACCAGATGTTGATCTCCTTCGTGGTGGCTGACAAACTCTTGGCCTTCCATGGGTCATACCCGGGTGCCAAGAAAAACCCCAAGAAGATACAAGAGTACTTTCCTTGTTCTACTCCCGACATTCCACCTGCCTTTAAGAAAGAAGGTTCCATCAACCTGAAATTCATGGATCCAAGTGCTAGAGTTTTCCGGTTGATGTCTACTCCTGGAAACAAAGAGTATTTGGCTTGGCTTGACAAAGTCCAAAACAAGCGCCAAGAGCAGTGGAAAATAGCAGGCATCTTTGACGCCATTCAGATATCGAGGCAAGCTCACAAGGTCAATCCTTACATGCTCCTTGATTCTATTTATTTCTGGGAAGGTTCGACTAATACCTTTCACCTCCCATGTGGCATGATGACGCCCACTATTTTCAACGTGGCGGCCATTACTGGCCTTTCTCCTTTGGGAGAAACTTTTGACCCCATTCTCTCCACTGAGAATACCTTCTCTTTCAGTCGTGTCACCCTCAAGTACTACATCGAAGACCACTGTGTTAAGGATTCAGAGGAAGTCTTCGACGAGGAACACATTGCCTTCCTAACCCTTTGGCTTTCGTACTACGTGTTCTGCCCTGGATCTTTGCAAATAGCCAGGAGTTATATCAGCTTGGCGATCCAAATACATGAGGGTCGACAGGTTTCCTTGGCGAAACTTCAGCTGGCCTTACTTTACCATTCTTTGGGGATTGCTTCTCTGAAGCTAAAGCTCCTTCACGCTACCCTTAAGGCGTTGAATCTATCGGCCCCTATTTGGCTCCTGCAACATTGGCTAAATACCACTTTTGAGTATCGACTAGGTGCTCCTGTGACGGAATGTATCATGTATCTGACGCAGGATCGACCTATCAAATGCATGAGGCTTTCCTTGACCACTCACCAAGAAACTCCCAACAAATTAATTTTCATGAAGTATATTAAGATGTTTATTGACACCACCACTTTTGTTTCGGATATGGCCCCCTTCGCGGATCGATGCTTTGGTCCGACTTGGTTTTGAGATTCTTTTCCTAGTGTCTCCCCAAAGTCTGCGGCGCAGTCGAACACTGTATGGAAGGCATTTCTGACTCCCACAATGTTGTCCTTCAGGATTAAGGCTGGGTCCAAGGGGTATGGTTTTATGAACTATCAACCCAATTTGGTGGCTCGATAATTTGGCTTAAGCCAAATGCTGCCAAAGTCTTTAGTGTCCCACTCGACATATATCGTGTGGGTTGGTCGACAACTGAACACCGACGACCACGTAGCCTGTCTCAAATTCCAAAAGGCCCAGAACCTTGAGCTTCTTGTGTTCAATTTTCATAATTCCTTTTTCACCACCAAGGAGTTCGACACATGGTGGTTTCACTACCAGCGCTAGTACTTCGATAGCTCTATCCTTCTCCAAAAGTTACATGATGCCTTCTCCGTTTTGGGAGGCAAACTCCCGGCTGCAAAGCCAGCCAAGGATGCTCCCGTCGACACAATCCAAATTTCTGATGTCGATGGCACTCCACATAAGAAGGTAAACTCTGTTCCTCGAATTCCTTTTATTTGAGAATCCAACAAGTTAACCACTTTGTATATTTGCCCTCCAGGTTCGGAAGCGTGCTTCGACCTTTGCACCAGCTCCAAACAAACCCCTAAAGAAGACGAAAGTGTCTCCAACTTTGAGACCACGGGTATGCCAAGTCTTTTGGTGTCTTATTAGTTATTATTTGGACGGGCCTCTGATGTTTCTTACTACTTAGGTTTTAGAAGAAAAACCATATGAAGATGAAGATTATGAGAGTAGTACTCACTCTTAGATCTTTTCTGTTAGGTCTTTGATTGGCTACATTTTGGCTAAAATAAGTTTACAGCAAGATGTTGGGTAAGATGTCCTAACATGGTTTATCAGACATCAGTACAAATATGGTGATAATACTTGGTAAGATGTTGAGTAAGATGTTAAAGCATCTTTATCAACTATCATGACAATATTACTATAATGACAGATGTCATGACATCTTAGTCTGGTATAGGAGGTGTTGCTGTTTTGCTGTCATGTGACTTTTAATCAAGATGTCGAAGGAGATGTCACGACATCTTTGTCTGGTACAACAGGTGTTGCTGTTGTATATCTCTTGACAGATTTGTTTTGATGAAAATATTTTGGATATGTCTCATCATTATACGCAGGTCAAGGAGATTTATTAGGAACAAAGTGCATATTTAATTGGATTTCATAAAAAGGATCTTGGAGACTTTTTAGGAAACTATTTGGAGATTTGTTCATATTTTTGTGGAGGAGATTCTGCAGCTGATTTAAAACATGAAGATTGGATCTGATTGAAGAGTCCAAGTCCATACTGCAGGAGTCTATAAATAAGGACTTCCTAGACCTAAAATAGCAAGCACACACACAACAACAAGTCGTCGGTGCAACATAAGGATTTAGGGTTTTGAGAGTCCCTTGTGTAGTTTGTAAGTTACCCATGTATCTTTTGATACTATGTGGTCGACATAGGTTGTTGTAAATTGTTCTCACTCGAAGCTTTGAAGCAAGAGTTGAGTATTATTCTTGGTTGAAGCTTTTAAGCAAAACCGAGTAATGTTGTTAGTCAAGAGTCTTGGTTGAATATTGTTATTGGAATTAATGTCTTTCAATTAAACTGATTGATGCAGTTACTGGAGATTGTAACTGTGAGATATCACTGAGGTAATTTAGGAATTGAGATGGGTTTCTCTTATCTAGATGGTGATTTCTAGATAGAATTATACTGGGTAGGGATTAAGTGAGGAGTTGTAAACGGGGGAGTTTAGCTCTGAATTAATACTACTAATAGTGAATTCATTCCTGGCTTGGTAGCCCCTAGACGTAGGTGATTTACATCGAACTGGGTTAGCAATTCTTGTGTGCCATTTTTCTTTCTACTGTTTGTATTATGTTCTTGTTTAAATAATTATGCAGAACAATGTCTTAACATGTTTTAGGACATCTGCTGTCTGCATAGGCCAGGATTTCAATTTCTTTTGTCAAGGCTTCGACGCCTGCTGCAGCTACTCCGACCAAGAAAAAGAAACATACTCTTGTCAAGAAAATGACTTCGAAGACCGTCTCTTCGAGTGACAAAGCTTCTGGCCCTCACACTCTTACTTCAACCCCCCAACCTGCTGGTCATGAGGGCTTGACTCCGACTTCTCATCCCCAGTAAACAACACCTGAGGTATTTGAACGTTTTCGACGCCTAACTTTGTGAGTTTTCTTGATATTGACTCTGGGCTTCTTTTACATGGACCCCCTACTGAAGATTTGATGGAAACTTCTTCCCGCCCAAGTCCCAAAAAATAGGATGATTTTCAAGGCTTCTCAACCGAAGATAATCGGGATCCTGACACTCAGAATGATGTGAATCATGAACCTTCGACGACTGCTGCTGACGGTCCTGATACCCAGGCTGTTGTAAATATGGAGCCTTCGACGACTGCTGTTGACGGTCCTGATAACCAGGCTGATGCAAATCAGGAGCCTTCGACGGCTGCTGATGGCGCCATGCCTGGGGAAGACGGTCCAAATCTACAGACTGCTATTGGGGGTTCCTCCAACCCATCCTTGCAAAATGTCGGCTCCAACAACTCTCTTAATCCAGACAAAATTCTAGCCATGAAGGGGGAGAATCCAGCTGAAACTTTGAGAAGAATTCAAAAGCTTCGAGAGGTTTCTACTGATACTAAACCTTCTGCCTTAACTCCTGTTCCTACGCCTGAAATAAATGCCTCTATTATCCTCAAACTTCAACAACTCATAACCTATCTATTTGAGGGTGAATTCTTGATCGTTGTTAAAGAGGAAGCTGCTCTGGGGGATGACGTGCTCAAACTCATCGACGAAATCTCCCAACACCCCATTCCTGATTCGTTGGCTCAGTACTTGATTGAGTTTAAGGCCTTCTTTAGCCAACTCAATAAGGATCTTGGTCTTCAATGGAATACTGATCTTCAGATCAAGACGAAGTTGTATCAGATGAGAGTGGAGTGGGATTATAGTGAAGCTTGTGAGAAGAAGCTGAATTACTTTAAGGTCAAGCGTCTGGAGCATCTTGATAAACATCAAGCCTTTGACTAGAAAATCTCGACCTATAAAGCCCAAATAGACGAGCTCACCAAAAAGATTGCTGAAATCCAACAACAAAAGGTAGTGTTGGATCCATTCGAAGATCTTCCGTCTCAGGATGTCGTCGACCAAGAAGTTCTCAAAGGGATCGCTCATGGTGACAAATCCCTACAAATCAAAGAAAGGATTGCTCAATTGGCGGAGAAGAAGACTCGTCTCCACAACAAGATTACATATGAGACGACTCTCTTTGAAGACTTTAAGTCTAGATTCCCTGCTTAATTATTTGCCTTGTCGAGATGATGTAACTTTCAAATTTTTGTCTTCCATTTTGTACGCCATTTTTGGCCTCTTATTAATGAAATGTTTTATTTTACTTTGGCTTAAATATCTTGGAGCATAGGTTTATATTTTTTCAAATATTTTTCATTTACCCTTAAGATTTGTCGATCACCACCTACTTCTTGAATTTCATAGGCATTATTCGTAAATGTTTGGCTCACTTGAAATGGTATTTCCCAATTTGGTGACCATTTTCCTAATGCTCGGTCTCTTTGATCCATAGGTAGGATCACTTTCCAGACATAATCATTTACTGCAAAGGTTTTTGCCTTAAACTTTTTATTGTATGCCTTAGCCACTCATGCTTTTTGTCGCATCAACACATCTAAAGCAGCTAACATTTCTTTGTCTAAGTCGACCGTCTCGTCGACAATCATACTCTAATATTGTTCCGAAGGAATTTCGTTTTGTCGCTGTACCCTTACTGATTGCAAACAGATTTTTACAGGAAATACATCATCATGGCCAAATGTTAGACGAAAAGACGTTGAATTTGTCGTCTCCTTGGGGGACGTTCGACAAGCCCATAGAACCTGATCTAGCATCTTGTGCCAATTCTTATGTTTCTTGGCAATATGTTTCTTGATCAGCCCAATGATTACCTTGTTAGCAGCTTCGACTTGCCCGTTTGCTTGGGCATAGTAAGGTGTAGAAGTGACTAATTTGAAACCTGTTTCGGTTGTGAACTCTTGCATTTTCTGTCCCACAAAAACTGATCCTTGGTCCGTGGTAATGGTTTTTGGAATTCCAAACCTATAAATAATATATTTTTGAATGAACTCCACCATGACCTGTTGGTCGACCTTTATCAACAATATGACCTCTATCCATTTCGTGAAGTAATATATCCCTACCAGGATAAACTTTTGTTATTTCGATGACGCTGGTCGAATCTCACCTATGATGTCCAGCGCCCAGCCTCAAAAAGGCCAGGGTTTAATGATTGCATGCAATTTGCTAGCTGGGACATGTTAAATGTTCGCATGCCTCTGACACTCATGACACCCTTTGGCAAAGTCGATGCAGTCTTTTAACATGCTTGGCCAATAGACACCTTGTCGGAATAATAGCCACTTCATTTTCTGGCCAACTTGGTGAGCTCCACAAGTGCCACTGTGTACCTCTGATATCTCTAGGTATGCCTCTGTATCACCCAGACATTTGAGTAACACACCTCCAGGAGTCTTTTTCAGCAATTCGTTGCCCATAAAGACATAACTTAAGGCTCTATATTTATCTTTCCTATCGGTGGTTCCGACCAGATTTTCTAAGTATTCCACAATTTGTCTTCACCAATTTGACTTTGTTAAATTATCGATCGTGAAAACTTCAACATGGTCAAGGACCTTGTCCAAGGCTTTCGCTCTATCACCCTTTGAGGTCAACACATTAGGTGAAGGTGAAAGGTTCGACACCAACTTTTCTCTGACTTCGACAAATTCTCTTAGCTTGTCGCTCGACACCCTATACCTAGATACAATATGCACTAATTCATTAGCCTCTTGATTCTCTATTCTAGACACATGACTGATGCTGACTATCTCGAAGTGCTCCAACAACCGGTTTGCCATTGCGAAATATGCCAGCAAATTCTCTTTAATGTACTTGTATTCTCGTGTGAATTGTTTAATCACTAGCTCCGAGTCACCCTTTATTTCAACCTTCTCTGCCCCTAAATCTTTCAAGATCTTAAGGCCAATGATTAGGGATTTATATTCTGCTTCATTATTGGAACACATCCCGTCCACCTGACATTTAACTTTATTTGGAATCCCTTTTAGAGATAATATTAAAACCCCAACAGTAGTTCCGTTCTTATGACTCGACATGTCGAAGTATAACTTCCAAGGGTCTGTGTCGATCATGTTTACTGATGGCTCAATTATTGCATGATCTACAATGAAATCTGCCACGATTTGGCCTTTCATGGCCCTCAAAGGCACGTAAGTCAGAGAGAACTCAGTTAATGCGAGTGCCCATTTCCCAATTCGACAATGTAGAATGAATTTAGACAACATATGCTTAATAAAATCAAAATGAGATGAAACATAAACATCAAATAGTTTTATATATTTCTTTAATTTCATACATGAGAAGTACAAGCATATGCACAATTTCTCAATCATCGTGTACCTAGTTTCAACATCTACTAAGATTCGACTGAGGTAGTAAATGGATCTTTTGACTCCACTATCATCCTCTTGAGCTAACATACTTCCTATGGTCGAATCAGATGCAGCAATATATAATTTCATACTCTTATTACTACTAGGGGCAATAAAATGGGAGGCTTTGTAAGATATTCCTTGATGGCGTCGAAAGCCTCTTGTTGCTCTTGTCCCCAGTGAAACTCACTCTCCCTCTTGATTCTGAGTAGTGGCAATAAGACCTTTGTCCTGCCACTTAGATTTGAGATGAATATTCTCAAGAAGTTTATTTTCCCCAATAAAGACTGTAGCTGCTTCTTTGTCGAAGGAGACTTAAGATCCAAAATTGCCTTTGTTTTGTTCTGGTTGATCTCGATGCCTTTTTTGTGCACCACGAAACGCAGAAAGTCTCCTGCATGTACACAGAAAGTACACTTTAGTAGATTCATTTTTAATCCATATTTTATCATTCTCTCGAAGGAGCGTCGAAGATGGTCCAAATGACCACTTCCAGATGAAGATTTTATCACAATATCATCAATGTACATCTGCATAAAGTTTTCTATAAAATCATGGAAAATAGAATTCATAGCTCTTTGATAGGTTGCTCCGACATTTTTTAAACCAAACGGCATCACAACCCATATGTTCCTAAAGCCCTTGGGCATCAAAATTCCGTTTTAGATACATCATCTTATGCTATGAAAATCTGGTTATAACCAGAATATCCATCAAGCAGACTGAGGTATTCAAAACCTGCGGCTGAATCGACTAACATTTCTGCCACCAGCATCGAATGCTCATCTTTTGGAGTCGCATTGTTCAAGTCCCTAAAATCTATACAGACTCGAATCGTTCAGTTTTTCTTAATGACAAGTACAATATTAGCCAACCATTCAATGTACCTTGCAGTTCTAATGAACCGGCTTTTGAGTAACCTTTCGATTTCTTGCTTAATCTTTAATGTGATTTTTGGAGCAAACCTTCGAGGATGTTGCTTAATTGGCCTTTTACCTGGTTGAATAGGTAAGTGAAGTTCTACGACGCTTAGACTCAGACCAGGCATCTCGCCATAATCCCAGGATAAGCAATCTTTGTATTCCTTCAACAATTCGACTAGTTTCTCCTTTATTTTCGACCCGGCTTTGGCGCTTATATAAGTCGGTCTCTTTGTAACTCCATCCCCAAGATCTATCTCCTCGAGTAGATATTGTACTTGCATCCTTTGAAATTCATTTAATGGATAATTTTTGAACCCCAAAGGCTCGTTGTCGTAGATATAATCGAGCCTCCAGCTTTCTGGAGCTGTTGTCTAGCCTTGTCGACCATCTTCAAAGTTTCTGTCTTTGGCCTCGACGGCCAAATTTTGTAATTTCTCGGCTTCTAGTACCGATTTTCTCTTGTTTTCAGCCAGATAAGCCAAAATTCGAGTCAGGTTTTCCGACTCAGTGGTCATCTTCATCAACCTCATGCCACCCCATAGGTGGATTCACCTCTTCAGGCTCCATTGCCTCTTCAGTGTACCAGATAAACCCATAATCTGGATCTAAACTCAGGAAACGGTTTAGATTTTCGACAGAGGTGTAAACTTATAGTTTGTCATCTCATGGTGCCACATTGGCCAAGTGTTAGTAGAAGGATTTCTTTACGCCTTTCGCTTCGTTAATTCTGTAGTAGCTCTGATTAACCTTGATATTTTCCACAATGTCATCTTTCCTCCAAATAGTTAACCTTTGGTGTAAGGTTGATGGCACTGCCCCTATTCCGTGAATCCATTCTCGTCCCAACAGCAAGTTAAAGTTTGCTTTGGAATTTATCACCATAAACAATGTTGATCGCGTGGTTGTCCCAATAGCTAGTTTGACTTGGATCACTCCTAATATATTACTGGTTTTCCCTTCGTAGTTGGAAAACACCATATTGTGTTGTCAAAGATCAGCATCACACTTTCCCATCTTTTTGAACAAGTATGAGGCATCAGATTGACAGCTGCCCCACCATCAACGAACATTTTATTCACCGACATCCCATCCACCTTTGCTCTTATGAACAAGGGCTTCAGATGACACATCATTCCTATACTAGGCCTCTCGAATATGGCCCTGTGCTCCTCCACCACACCGTTGTTCATAACATAGTAACACAATAGTTTGTCTTCACCATTTTCGTGTGGCACAAAATCTTCGTCAGCTTCGAAAACCTCCGACACTCTATCATATTCAGCAGGTAACACTGACACGATCCCGCAGTTGATAATAAAGTCTTCGTCATAGGTGTCGTCGACCATCTCATCTTCTGGTGAAGGGGTGTATTCAGGTTCCTCGTCCGATTCGAGAGTGTACTCTGGTTCCTCTTCTTCGATCAGTGGAGTATTCTCTGTTTTTTGGTTGATACCACTTTTTTATCTCTTGAGGGCTCAACAGTCATGCAGAGCATCGAATTCACCATGATTTTTTCTTTCTCGACCAGTCTTCCATTTGGACAGTCTCTTTTCCGCCCAGATGTCTCGGCAGGTATTAGTTGTGACGTCAAAGCTACCTTCCCAGCTTTCTTGTTTCTCTGATACCGCCTCCGTTGTGTTCTCGTCATGGGGTTTTTCCCTTTGTAATTAGGAGATACCACATAGCCTCTGGGTTCAGTTCTTCCCTCTGGGTTCCTTGCCTCTACCCCCAGGTCGAGCACTCTCCATTTTTGCCTCTTGCCCCCTTCTGATTTACTAGTTCCACCCATTTTTCTTGTGGGGTGTTCGACAATAAAGGTCTTGGGTCGAGGGTGTGGGATTTGTCTCCTAAACACTTCATTTCGCTGAGGAACTCCCCTTTTGTTAAACATAAATCTTGGGATGGAGGTAACTTGCCCTTCCAGCGCCTTCTTTTTATCAGCTTCGTACTTTTCAGTGGCTTCTTCGTCAAAGACCGCATTGCATCTTGGACATAGCGTAGCCTTCGACCTTCTCACTCTGCATTTTTCTTACAAATTAGTTAATCCTTCTCTAGCTTAGGGATACACTGCTTTCAATGCCTCTTCAGCTTTTGCCTCGAAACCATCAATAGTTTCAACCATCATGCATTCGGAAGGTTCAGCAGTCAAGGCTTCGTCGAAACCCTCAGTAGTCTTGACCATCATGCATTCAAAAGGTTCAGCATACAGAGCTTTCTCAACCTTCAAAGCATCTATATCCATATGCATCTTTGGCTTTTCGCCAAATTGAAGCCTGCCCTCTTTCAAAGCCTTTTGCACCAAATCTCTGAAAAGAACGCATTGAGAGGTTTTATGACCAAGAAAATTATGAAATTTACAGAATCCTTTTTTTTTCTTCTTTTGCTCTAATGGGGGATTTTTTTGTCCTTAAGGCACAATAATTTTCCTGTTCTTGACCAACAAATCAAATATGTCATCACATTTAGTTATATCGAAAGTATAAGTTTTCGCAACGAATTTATCTGTTTTTTCGGTTTCTAAGGGATTTTTCCCGTTCGATGGTTTCAATAATTTACAAGTGTTGGGAGGTCCTAACTTGAGCTCAGCCACGTTGACCTCACTCTCATCGGCGTGCTCTTCGTTTTCAGAAGAGTATGAGTCGGCCGCAACGTAAGACACTTTCTCTTTGTTGTGGTATTTCCCAGTTTTGGCCTTTCCTACTTTCAACCGTTCGAGTTATCGAACTCTATAAGCCAATTGGGCCATGTCTCCAAGATACTGAGTGTCTAACTTTTTCCTAATGGAATAATCTAAACCGCCTGCAGCTATTTCGACTAGCTAGTGTTCAGGGACTTGAGTAAAGCATCTTGCTTTCAAAAGTCTAAACATGTTGAGATACTGGTCGATCGACTCAGAGGCCTTTCGTTTGACGATGGCCAACTCTTTCAAACTTATCTTTGACTGTCCCATGTAGAATTATTCATGGAACAGTCTCTCTAACTGTGCACATGTATGGACAGACTGTGGAGGCAGCGTCGTGAACCAAGTAAACGCATTTTTCGTGAGGGAACTTAGGAAGTATTTCATTTTTAAATCCTCATTATTCGCTATGTCGCTAACTTCAGTTTGATATTTGGCAACGTGTTCAAAAGTGGACTCCTCACTGTCCCCAGCAAACTTGGTAAACTTCGGAACCTTCCACCCCCTTGGCAATTCCGTTTGTAACACAAAATCTAGTAATGAGGACGAATATGTTGGCCTTTGCAGGCAAGAGTTCACACCATTTCATACCATAATTCGCTCGACAATGGTTTCTAGATTTTGTTCTTTAGCCATTGCATTCTGTTGAACCTGCCTCACCACCTGGTCAGGGTCTTGGTTTCTATTAACAAGCAAGACAGGATGTCGTTGGGCCACCCTAGGCATTGGTTAGATCACATGGGGTTCTTGATCGATTGTCTCGTCGAACCTCTTTTCGTGTTGGACTGGTACCTCCGGTTGAGGTGGGGTCCTGTGTCAAACTTGTGCCCTAGGAGCATCCAAGAAGTCACATATTCTAGTCATTTTTGTTGCTAATTATTGGTAACTCTGAGTCGAGCCTTGAATTAATGGCCTTAATATTGTTCCCGTTTGCTGAGTCAGCATATGGACCATTTTGTGGTTACTTTCATCCATCTGTTGTCTTGTGACCGCGACAGAACTTGACGTAAAGGTTGTGTAGCTCCAATTTTTGTGACGCGACCATTACCGCATTTGGTGCTACTTTCTGATTTCTAATATTTATCCTATGAAGCTTAAAAGGAAGGGGAAGATATCTTAAACTAACCCTGCACGCAAGTGTTTTCCCTACAAATGCATAGAGATCTGGAATCGGGGGTTGGTTATACAAAGGGAAGCTATTAACACCCTAAATATCTATAATAATCTATAGGAACCTTTATTGTATATATTGCTACTATTGAATTACTTGCTTTCTTAAGTTTGCTTGCTGTTTAATTGGGAAAGTTTTTCCTTTGTGAAAACTGAGGAAATGTTTTTTGTTGTTCTTATAGTTTTCTATTATTTTTGGAAGGTACCTAAACCTAAGGTTTTTTATTAATGTGCTCGCTAAGATCTTACGATCTTATGCCTACGTATTCCAAAAAAAAAGGAGAATTGGGGAAATCAGAGCATTCTTAGTTCTTCCTAATCTAGGGGAGGAAAAAGTCTGTTTTGTATCTTGTTTAAAGCCCAAGATGATGAAGCTAAATGAGTGTTTGAAAGATTTGACAAATTTGTCATCTTTAAGGGAGATATCTCACATATTCACTACAATCATTTAAGAGTGATGCCATAAGGGAAGAAATCTTTAAACTTATCGTGTTTAAGTAATGCCACTTTTTCCTTTATGAGTTCTTTGCATACTAATAAAAGTACTTTAACTTGGATATAGAATTAACAAGTGTGCCACTTACATCAGTTAGATGAAAGAAAAGTTTTTGAACCATGATAAAGGAGGGACTCCAACTTGGATTTTGAATCAACAAGAGTGCCACTTACATCAATTATCTGGGAAAAAAAGTTTTGATTCTTTGATTTGAATTGTAGTGATTAGAAGATATATCTTCCTACAGAGATAACTCAAGGTTTCATCTGTGAGGAGATGGATTTATTTAGGTATCTTTACTAAAGCCCAAGATATGAAGCTGAAAAATATTGAAAATTGATTCAACTGGGGAGTCTTATCTGTCTTGTAGAAAGCCCAAGATTGAGACTGACTGACTGGGGAAAATATTTGTATAAAAGCCAGAGAGAAGGCTAATGACTATTGAGGAAATTTGAAGAGACTGGCTCAATACTGAGGATTTGACTGACTCTTTTGGGGATTTTTATTTGTATCCTGTACAAAGCTCAGGATGAATGGGGCTAAAAGAATTCATTTGTATCCTGTACAAAGTCCAGGATGGTGAGGCTAAAAGATTTTATTTGTATCCTGTACAAAGCCCAGGATGGTGAGGCTAAAAGATTTTATTATATAGATGACTAAGTCTTGACTTATGCTTTTAAGAAGCCTGAGGGTCCTTGTATGAAGCCCAAGAGGAGGCTGTGGGGAATTAAAAGAGACTCCCCAAGTTTCTTTGTATGAAGCTCAAGTTAAGGCTATCTTGCCGGGGAGATTCTTTGTATGATGCCCAAGAGGAGGCAATGATGCTTGTATAAGGCCCAAGAGGAGGCCAAGGTGCTAGTTGTTTGAGCAAAGCTATGATTTAAGGGATCTTATTGTTTGACTTATGTCTAAGCTAAGGATGACATAAATGTCAAGAGACACTTAACAAATATGAACAAACATGATTGAAGATTAACAAGTATAGACATTGATATGACATGTTTGAATTCATGGAAGATTTTGCATCTTTAGGGTTTGATGTGTTGAATGTTTTATTTTATTCACAAAGATGTTAGATTTTACACTCTAAGCAGAAGCCCAAAGAGTTATTGAAAATAAAAGGTGGTGGGTCTTACACTCTAATAGAGGCCCAAAGAGTTATTCTATGTACAAGGGTGATGGGTCTTACACTCTAAGCAGAGGCCCAAGACTTATTCTTCTTTTGAAAATAGAAGATGACTTTGAAAGAGAGGGATGAGACTTACACTTTGAATAGAGGACCAAAGAGTTTAAGTATTTGAATGTCACTAATGCCGTGTTTGATGAAAGTTGAAGATTTGAGATTTGAAAGATTGAAAGTTTTGAGTAATTAAAGAAAGTTTTGAAGAGGAGGGGAGGGACTTACACTCTAATAGAGGCCCATGGTGAAACATGTTATGAGTGTTGATTGAATTTATGAAGTTCTATAAAAGAAGTGTTTAAACCAGTATGATTTTTTTACAAAGTACTCACATGAACAGATAATTAATCATGGTGTGAGTTAAAAAAAGGAAAAGGGACTTATACCAAGTGGAGGCCCAAAGTGTTTGTAATTGAAAATGTAACGGGTCTTACACTCTTGACAGAGGTCCAAAAGTTATTGAAATTTGAAAAGATGATGTACATTTCAAAGAGATATATTCACCATGGTAAGAGTTTATGGAGGAAATACTGGAACATGTAAGCAAATATTTAATCTTGGTGTGAGTTAAAAAAAGGAAAAGGGACTTATACCAAGTGGAGGCCCAAAGTGTTTGTAATTGAAAATGTAACGGGTCTTACACTCTTGACAGAGGTCCAAAAGTTATTGAAATTTGAAAAGATGATGTACATTTCAAAGAGATATATTCACCATGGTAAGAGTTTATGGAGGAAATACTGGAACATGTAAGCAAATATTTAATCCATGGAAGCAATTACAGAGAGATTCAAGTGAATATGTTTTCAAGATGATCAAGGATCAAATGGACAATGGAAGAGGGTAATCAAGAAAACCCTAATGGCAGTTTAAACAGGAGAGCTCCTGAGCAAGATATTCAAACATGGTTGAATCAGGGACCTTGGGGAATCCAAACTCAAGTGGAGGCCCAAGTTAGGCATCAAGGAGGTTTGTTAAAAGAGAAGAAAGAAAATATTTGAAAGGAAACCCTAAGTATTATTTTTTTAAAAAGAAAACAATACCTAATCAAGGTATGGATGAAGTATAAGTTCAAAGAACCAAGTTAAATATTTTGAACAAGGTTTACACAAGGTGTACTATGATCCTAAGGACATGTATGTACAATTAGATCAAGTAAAATTCAAAAGAAATTATGAAAAAGGCATGAAAAATACCTTAAAAAGTCATGATTTTCATTTAAGAGAAAATGGTAAAAATAAATATATTTTTTTGGAATTTTTCAAAGGATTCTCAAAATATACAAGATAAATGAGGAATGTGTAAAAAATTGGCTCAAAATAACAATTTTTGCTATGTGAAATAATTTGATGAAGTTGTGAAGAAAAACAAGAAAAATAGTGTTAAAAAATTAAGGAAAGGTTCTGCCAAGGGTTGAACCCACATCCTTATGGTGGAAGGCTTAAAACATAACCAACTGAGCTACGTGTGTGTGGTTGATTCATAATGGAAGGAGGAAATAATATAGAGTTTGAGTTGAAAATGACTAGAAAAAAATAAAGTCCAAAAGGTCTGGGGTGAGGGGGATTCGAACCCCAGACCTTGGACTCGCTCACACACAAATACTAGTGTTTCCACTAGGGTGCAATGCCAATTCAAGTTTTAAGTTAGAATCCAAATAATATATACCCAAACTTCTTTTTATTTTTGAAAAAAGGCGCAATGGCCTTCTTCTTCCTCGTGTTCATCTTCAGACTTGCCAAACAACCTTATCTCACTCAATTCGTAACCATTTTGCAAAGTGTAAACATGAAAGTTGTGTGTTTTTCAACAAGTAATTGAATGGTTCTTTTTAATTTCATTAATTTTAGTGTGGCACGAGTTATCATGTATGAACACAGAAACCCTAGAATTTGCAAAAACTAATATGAAATCCCATACGCGAATGATAAATGGCAATTGATTGAGGGTAAACAATCTGCGAACTACCAGAAGCATGTTGGTAACTTGAAATAACATTTAGGATGCATGTTTCATGGAGTTTGAAAAGCTTCAGGCTTACCTTGCAAGAGGAGATCGAATCCTCAGTTGTAGGTGTTACATATGTGAAATGATGATCTAGACATCTTCCCTATACCTCAAGGAATGTGTTGATGTGCTTGGAATAAATGGAAACCTTCTGGATTGATGGGCTCGAATCCAACTGCAGCTGAGTTCAATGAGGTTATGATCTTGGTGAATTTGATGTTACAGATGATGTTTAAGTGTTTGGATCACTTATACATGATGTATGTGAGGTGTGTGGATGATTGGTTTGAGTGGTATTGCTATGGTTTTGAAAACACGATTCTCACTCTTGAAAATTTTGAAACTTGGAGTGAAAGAAAGAAATGAGAGAAAACAAGTGTTGCAAAATGACCTCTATTTATAGGAGAACTGATATGTTTTGGATAAATAGTGTTGGATGAGGGAGCATGCTTTTGTCCTATGGATATAGCCATGTAGCCTTTAACTTATATGCTAAGGTACCAAAAGTTTTTTATAGCATGACTAGAATCTTGACTCAATTGGAATTTGCAGGTTTGAACACTTATTGTTTTTGAACTGGTCTGAACTGGTGTGGCTCATTTCTTACCAATTCAATGTTTCACATAAATGCCAAATGACAAACTTGACTTTATGGCTTTGTAATGATGATTCTTACATGCTAAGAGATAAAATTCTTGACTTATGGTTCAAAATTGAAGATATTATGTGATTCAACAAGATTCTTTCTGATCTTAGAGGATGACAAGGCTTGTAGAGTAATAAAATTTGAAGGTGAGAACCGTGTGACACAAGTAATGCACCAAAGTTGTCTTGAAAATCAGTTTGATCATGGCATGTTGTGAGGATCATATCTCCTTGCTCAAGTAGAATCAACGGATGTTCTTGTACTTTTTGGAAAACTGAGATATCCTACTTTAACTTTGATGTTTGCATTTGGTCTTGATTCATCTTGGATTTTGAAGAAAAATGGCCTCAAAGTTGGCTAAAACACAAAACAGATTCTGCCTAAAAAAAATTCTAAGTGTCAAAGTTCAAAAGCGTGGAAACCCTAACTTCATGGCTTCATATCTCAAAATCTATGCATTTTTTGGAGATGTCTCAGCCTAACAATCTTGTTGTATGGAAGAAGATCTATCATTTGAGCTTTGGAGTACAAAAAATGGTTGCTTGGATCACAAGTTATGGCCTTGTAAAGTTATGTACTTGAACATGAATTTCCATAACTTAGTGAAATTTTCAATTCCTCCAATTTTGCTTCTTTTGCAAGTAACCTTGATTTCTTGATCAATCCTTGATTAAATGCAACTATGGATCATGTTTTCTTGAACAATAGTCCTTGATGATCAATTTTGCCCAAAAAGTCAAACTTTTGACTTTAGGTATTAGATGAATTTTGTGCAGAGAAACCCTAATTCTTAATTTTCAATGAATGAATACCCTGATGTTATTTTAAACTTTTGAATGGACTTAAAGAGTATATTTAAGCTCATTGAATCATATCTTAAGGTATTGGATCATGCCCAGAAGAAAAATTCACTTTGGAGGCCTTGATCAACCAAAACCCTAATTGGTGCACAAGATGAACTTGGGACTTGATTAACTTGAAATGATGCATACTTGTGCTTCATTATTGATGAATGAGAGCTCTTGATCTTCATGGATGAATGAGAGACTTGATAGGTTAAAAATCAAGCCAATTTTTTATTGATACTTTGCTTGAATCCTTTTATGAGGCTCAAAACCCTATTTTACAATCAAAATGAAACAAGCAACAAACTTTGTGTTCTCTAATGGGTTTGTGATGCATGAAAGTATATTCATATGATATTAAATGATGTGAGATATTAGGGTTAAAATTTAGGGTATGACAAGTTGGGATTGTCTGAGACAGAAACCCCAGTCCCGTGGTTCGAGCAAATTGGTTCCCCAAAGGTCCCAATCCATGGTAAGGTGAAAAAGCCGATGATGAACTTTCGCCAAACGTCAAACCCTTCCCATGTATACTTTCCATCAATTCAATTGGCATTCCAAAGTTTCGGTCCCTACCGTAGATGGGTAAAGTGAAACTGGGCATAAACGGCGCAGAAGTTCCGACCACCATCGGTCTTTTCACTTCAGGCTGACGTGGTGATTGTGTCGGTCCACTGTGGGCAGTTGAAACTGCAGTCGAAGCATTAGAACCAACATTAGTTGCTTCGGATATGGCTGTATTTCCTTCGGAGGATTGCTCCTCGTTTGGACTGGTATTTCGTGGATCTACCACTTTTTACCGCTACGTTACTGCATATATTTAACACAACGGGTCGTCGCCAGCGTCTCCGGCGAACTACCTCTAGCCTATTATTAAAATTTACTTGCAGGATCAGCTACAAGAATCCTAGACTATGTGTTAAGTATAGACTGAGTGTTTGAGTACTTAGGTTTAGAATGGTAGATGAAATGCTACATTTGCACGATTGAACTAACTCAATGAAAGAAAAGTGAGACAAAATTGCAAAGTGAAATAAACAAAAAGAAGAAAAGCTTATGAAATAAATTGCTTAAGTGTAAAAATGGACACATACATACATTTGCACATAATTGACTCGTTTTTCTCACACGCTGGTACTTTAAGTGTGCTCCTTTCAATGTTTACAAAAATGCGACCACTAAAACTGAAATTGAAATCACCTTAAATAGGCCTAAAAAGTAACGATTACTTTGCTGTCAATCATTCCCGTCCCGCCATGTATCTACCCATGCATGCCCACTACTTGTGTAACTTCCCATGTTCTTATCCATTGCAAACTTTTTTGTTCGCCCAAAACCTCTGGCTTGCCTTCGACTTTGATTGGGATAATCATCTGTTGAGCCTACTTCAATGTTCTTCTGACGGGTGGTCTGTGGAGACTTCTTCGACCTTAGTCTGCAGGGTGTCCCGTCGAACCTGTTTTTCTTTCCTTAGTCAAAATTTTCTAGTTAACAGACACACTATTAGAGATGTCTGCCCTTAGATCAAACAGGAACTGATCAATCTTCCACTTCTCATCAGGAGCATACACGACCTACCTAGAGTAAACAGCCGTATCCTCAAACTTCTCAACATATGCAGCCACAGTTATCTTACCTTGTCTCAACTGTTAGAATTCAAACTCCTTATGAGTTCTCAAAGAACTAGGGAAATACTCATCCATAAAGGTAGTCTTGAATTGTTCCCACACCTTAGGCACACCCTGGATAGTCATTAGAGATGAAGTGCTTTCTCACCACCTCATAGTAGGACCCTTCAACATGTGGGAAGCAAACACCACCTTATCCACCTCACTACATTGCACAATCTGTAAGATTCTCTCCATACCAGATACCCATTCACGAGCCTTCATAGGATCTAGTCCGCCATGAAGTTCTGGAGGATTCATGCGGAAGAAATCCCGGAAGCTCCCACCTATAGCTTCTGGTGGAACCATTGCAACATGAGGACCTCCATTCATCTGTTGCATGAACTGATTCTGCTACTGCTGCATCTGTTGTACAAACTGAGGCCATTGGACATTCTCAGTACCACCTGGAGGATTCGAGTCGGATGTCGGAGTTGTGGGCCTACCACGTCTTCTGTGTCCATCAATAATGTCCCCTAAATGTTATACAAACAAAATCAAGTTGATCAACTCAATACTATAAATATAACATCTGGAACGATGATGTTCGCACACATATGAAGCAGAAAGAAACACTTATAATATTTCATGGCTAGGTCGAGGATATGACCTACTCTGATACCAACTGTAACACCCACATATAATATAAGTCTAGAATAATTCATATTATACATGATTGTAAATTTGATACTGAAATATACATAAGTTCCTAGTGACAAATTATACATGTTACATGCCCAAAACACCAAAATAACTAAAAGTGGCATAAATATATACAAGATGTCCAAAATAACTAAGAACTAGATCATAACAATGATCTCAAAATAGAGTATTCAAAGCAGAAACAACGCCATCCCAAAAATCCAAGACAAGTAAGGACATCAAACAACTTTGTCTTTACCCTTCACGGAACCTGAACCACCTGAAATATAATCAACAACATGGGGTGAGATAATAATCTTAGTGGGTTCCCTATCTTATGGATTCTCTCGGCTTTACAAGGTTCTATCCAATCCTATCTCATGTCAAAAAGGGAAGAGATAAGACTTGAGTTCACAACTCACACACTATATGGAAACATGTTGCTTGAGTTCAACAACTCAAACTATCACTAATCGGAAACCACATCGAGGCATCTTTCCCCAGTCAACCCTACATCTAGAGTTATCAAAATGGGTTACGGATCCTTGCATTATAGATATCTTTCCCTGGCCAACCTACACAAGAGTTCTCGACACGGTTCACGGATATCTAGCTCATAGGTAACTTTCCCCGGCCAACCCACACAAGAGTTCTCGACACGGGTCGTGGATACCTATCTAATAAGTAACTTTCCTCGGCCAACGCATACTAGAGTTCTCGACACGGGTCACAGATACTTATTAGTGAATAATTCGCACGTTTCAAATGGGCTCTCTATATAAGCCTCAACTCTTGGAACGACACATCTCAAGGGATTTCTTTCGGTTTCGAGATCTCACACACAAACATGATTGTATTCAACAACCACAAGGCCACATATGCTTCATTCTTAAGGTAACATAAAACCACACATGTTCCATATAACGTCTCAACTCTTCAATAGACAACTACTTGTCGAGGATGCACACCTAGGCATTAAATACACAAGCATTGTCATTTAGTTATCTATCAACTCCTAGTTACATCCCTAGTCATTCCATTGGACTGTGATAAGTTTTCCCTCACTTTACTTAATTCTTTTTAATCATATAATTGTCATTTTAACTAATTCACCAACCCACAATTACACATGCATATCATTCATAATAAACACGGTAAACAAGGTGCAATGCGAAGCCCAAGCGAGAACTCCTTCGTTATGAGTTCGTAGTGCGAACCAGGAAATAATTATGGTAGTGGCGAAAGGCCCCTCTGATCGCATTACGAACTCTGGGCAAACCTTCGCCTTCAGCTTTACTCACACTCACAGTGCAAGCATGATAAAACTGTTATGTTCGTTGGTCATTCGCCTACGTTCGCAGTGCGAACCTTGCGTTCCAGAACCTCCTACTAGCATGAAAAGTTCAAATAAAAGGGTTTCAAACCCCACTTCTCATAAGACTCATGTAGTGCAAATCAAACACAACCACAACATTAGAATGGCTTCCATATCATAAATAAAACATGAATCATACAACTTTCATAGCAATGGAACAAAATACCATAACCTAACTTTTCCTATTCAATCCAAATACTTTAACCTTGAGTCTCTACCTAGAACCCACATCTAGATGATTATGAAGAAATTGTTGATGATGAAGATGAGATGATTTGATGGTGAATGATGAAGATTCTTCTTCTTCTAGGGGTTCCTTTTTCCTCTTTCTCTTCTTTCTCCTCCTTCTCTCTAACTTCTTCCAATCTTTCTCTTTATATTCCCAAAAATGAAAGGAAAAGAGAAGGAAATGATATAATAAAAATATCATTAAAGTTAGTAAGACTAACTTGGTTAAATGTCCAAATTGAGGGTATGCAAAATGTCTCTAGTGTACCAATTAATATAGCCTCAGAGTCAGATAATATTAATTAAATCAACTCTAACCCCCAAGGGTTGGCCTAGTGGTGGAGGCTTGGGTCTTGAGAGTGTGCTCCTCTCAAGGTCTTAGATTCGAATCCTACTAGGTGCAATCAATCCTTGTGTGGGCCCAGTCTATACGGAGCTTTGCTCTGGCTTTAAATGGGGCCCCCGCTAGTGGACGATGGGATTGGTGCCTCTTGGATTAGTCGGTCGTAAGGTCGGGATACCAAGAATTTCAACAAAGAAAAAATTAACTCTGAGCTCATCAGTTACTCTAATTATCTCAGCAGATAACTCTCAAAGCACACCGAAACCCAGTCGATCTCAACTAATATCATTTAGAGCATTTTATTTAATACGAGGTATTACACATGAGACTAATGTGGCTAAGCACTTTTAGGCAGAAGCACTCAATACAACATGTTATATTCAGAACAGGATCTCTATAAGACCTATTATGGGTAAGACTTCTTATGAACTATGGAAGAATCGAGAACCCAACATTTCTTATTTCCATCCTTTTGGATGCTCTTGTTTTATTTTGAACACTAAAGAGAATCTTGGCAAGTTTGATTCTAAGGCACAAAAGTGCATCATGTTAGGATACTTTGAACGCTCAAAAGGCTATAGAGTATATAACACTAAGACACAGACTGTTGAAGAATCAATCTATGTCAGATTTGATGATAAGCTTAACTCTGAAAAGTCAAAGCTAGTTGAGAAGTTTGCAAATTTAGAGATAAATTATTCATGTCTTGAAGAAAAGACTCCACAAGCAAAAGAATCTGAGACCAAAGACTCTGAAGCTCCTCAAACAGAAGCGGTTGAAGCTCATACTTCTCCAAGAAGGCACAAACAAAGATCTTCACACTCTGAAAAATTGATTATATGTGATAAGACTGAACCTGTCAGAACCAGATCCTTTTTCAAGCCCTCTGAAGATACCCTTATGGGTTTGGTGTCTCTGATAGAGCCTACATCAATTAGTGAAGCGCTTTAGGATTCAGTATGGATTCTGGCTATACAAGAGGAAATCAATCAATTCTCTAAAAATGATGTATGGGATCTAGTGCCAAGACCCAAAGGAACTCATGCTATTGGAACTAAGTGGGTCTTCAGAAACAAGCTCAACGAACAAGGAGAGGTAGTAAGAAAAAAGGCTCGAATGGTTGCACAAGGTTATAGTCAGCAAGAGGGAATTGACTATACTAAAACCTTTGCACCATTTCCAAGTTAGAATCTATTCATCTTTTAACCTCCTTTGTTGTTAATCATAACATCATCCTATATCAGATGGACGTTAGGAGAGCATTTTTGAATTGTTATATTATTGAAGAAGTTTATGTACATCAACCCCTTGGCTTTGAAAACCCTAAAAACCCATATTTTGTTTTCAAGCTTAAGAAGTCATTGTGTGGTCTTAAACAAGCTCCCAGAGCATGGTATGAAAGACTAAGCAAGTTTCTTCTTGAAAATTATTTCACCAGAGGGAAGGTTGATACAACTCTCTTATGTAAAACATTCAAAAATGATATTCTTATTGTACAAATTTACGTTGATGATATTATATTTGGTTCTGCTAATGCTATGTTGTGCAAGGATTTTGCTAAGTCTATGTAGGCAAAGTTTGGGATGAGTCTGATGGGAGAACTCAAGTTCTTTCTGGGGATTCAAATTAATCAGAGTCCAGAAGAAACATACATCCATCAGAGCAAGTACACCAAAGAACTTCTGAAGAAGTTTGACATGTCATAATACAAGATGTTTAAGATGTTAGTTCCATGGTTTTAGGATTGGCAGCAATTTTGCCAAAACATGGTTCACAAAAATATGTTGGGAGAAATTTCCTAACTTGTTGGTCTATCAACATTGAAGACAAATGTTTTGATAGATTCTGTGACATGTTGTACCAGAACATCAGTACAGGCTGTAGTCTTTTTCTTGACATATTTGATTTGATTCTATGAGATTTTTTTTGGATATATATCACTTATTTTTGCAGTTCACGAAGATTTAATCTGGAACATTTGATTTGATCTCTAACTGTTCATAAGTTTCTAAAATTGGATGTTGAGACAATTTAGGAAACTTGATGATTTGTTCCAAGATTTAAGGATATTTTTCTACATAATTGATGCAACCCTAAGTGTGTGGATCAAGCAATATCTGGGTGAAGATTTCAAAGCCCATGGACGGCTAGGGAGTATATAAAGAGAAACCTAGACCTAATGTTTTTACGGCTTTCATAATTTTGTAAAATTATGGGAAGTGTAAAGTCTTAGGTTTTGAGAGTCTCTTTATGTTTTTCGTTGTAAGCCACCCTTGTATCTTTTTATACATTGAGGTAGACTAATTCTATGTTGTTTATTGCTCACGCTAAAGCTTTTTAAGCAAGAGTGTATTGTTCTTTGTTTAAAGCTTTTAAGCAACACTAAGTATTGTAGTTGGAAGAGTGTTATTCTGTTATGGTCTTTTGTGGTATTGTCACTGGTTTGTAACTGTTAGGAAATGAAAGGGGGATCTCATATCTAGAGGGTTTCTAGGTAGAAGTTGCACAAGGTAGTGATTAGGCGAGAAGTTATAAACAGGGGAGTTTAGCTTTGAACTAATGCTATCATAGTGAATTTCCTTCCTGGCTTGGATGCTCCCAGATGTAGGTGATGTTGCACCGAACTGGGTTAACAATTGACTGTGTTATTTATCTTTATGGAATTTATTTCCAGTTTGATTTATTTGTTCTGTCAGACAGAAGATGTTGTAACATCTGTCTTGACATTATGTTCTGATGTGAGGACATCAATATTAAAATGTGTTAGAGTGCCAAAATTTCAATTGGCATCAAAGCTGGCACCCTAGTCAGTTGTTGGGTGAGCTCCAGGGAGTTTTTTTTTCTGGAACCTTATGATCATTGGAAGGCTAGAATGATAGCTTTCTTGAGATCAATGGACACTAGCTCTTGGAAATCTGCCACCAAAGGGTGTGTGTGGATTGTTCCTTGTTAGGAAAAGTATGGGTTGCCTCCTGTTACTCTAAAAGTTTTGATATCTATATCCAATGGAGTTGATAAAAATATGGTCAGTTTGTTAAACACATGTGTGGTGGCCAAAGTTGCTTGGGAACTTCTCAAGACCTCTCATAAATGCACATCTGGTCAGTAGGATTCTGAGGTCTCTACTCAAGAGATTTGTCTTAAATGTGACTGTTGTTGTAGAAGAAGATCTAGACATCATCAGCATAGATGGATCTGTTTGGGTCATATTTGTTTTCTGTCTTTAAAAGAATAGATTTGAACATGAGGACAAAGGTAGGTGTTTTTTCTCTAACTCTGTAGGAGCTTATGACTTTGTGAAGGGTTACTCAATACTTTATGTTACTTAGGAGGCAATTCTACCAGGATCTGAGGGAAGTGGATAGAAGGTCAAGATCATATGTGATGAATATCAGTCCTGACATCTGTAAGAACTAGGATATTCAAAGCAGAGGCACTCAGTGCATGAATTTGAAAGGTTTTTTTTTGCAGAATGCCCTTCATATCTCAAGAATCAACTTAAGGGGCGTTCTATTGCTTGGACTGATGAGTAAAATGATCCTAATGATGAATCTGTCAATCTTGTTACTGCCTTAATTGGAAGGTGGGCTTCTGATGTAGACCCCTGTATTGAAGAATTAACTCATGATGAGCTGGATGCTTCTTCAAAGTTTTGTGCATCAAGGGTAAAGAAGGTTGTCATCAAGAAAGAATATAGAAGTATGTGAGAATATCGGAGAAGTGCGTCAAGCTAGGAAGATAACTGGAAGCCTAAAAGGGATAGGGGTTTCAAGGCTGTATCAAGCAAAGTAAAACTCAAGTATCCTAAAATTTGTTTACATCAGAAGGCAAGCTGAGTCAATGATGCCAATCAAATGTCTTGACATCGTGCTGAACATCAGAATATTCATGCTAAAGGCATGTCCTTGCACTGGAGATGTCTCTTTTAGGGTAATGTCGGTCATATCAGGCACTTTTGTTTCAACTTCAATGGTTGTCTCAAAGGTTCAACTCAACATATAGCTAACCAAGCAGTGGTTAGAGCTCAAGGAATATGCAAATTGCCTTATCTCTTATACCTTCCTGGAGTTGCAACTAAGCGATATTGGTATTTTGGTTGTGGGTGTTCCAGACTCATGACTGGAGTAAAGGAGGTTCTGGTGGACTTTAAGTCTCTCTCTCCAACTATTTTCTTGTAATGATGGTGCCAAAAGGTAAAATTAAAAGGGTTTGAGAACTGAAATTTCCAGTCCTGATGTTGTCTCTCTTGATCAAGGTCCTATTGAAGGGGAGAATGCTTGGTCACTAAAGAGATTTATGAAGCTCTAAGGAAGAAGTTGAGTCCAAAGACAGTTGCTTTTTGTGTGTACCCCAAGGAGTTACACGCTTATGCTTAATGTCCAAGGAAGATGTAGTAAAGATGTCACCAAAAGTTGCAACATTATACTACTGCAAAAGTTATAGAACTTCCTCTTATGGTTCTTATAAGTCCAGTGCAAGGTGGCGTCTTAGTGGATAGAGGAACATAGGGGAAAAGAATAGTAGGTTTAGGTGGAAAAGACTGATAATGGTGATTTTCTCAGTCAGCACTCTGGTATTTTGGTTAGCCCCAATGGTACTTGGTAGATGGAATATCTTCTTTGTTTGCATAAGCTTTACTGGTGGTTATGTGATGTTATATAGGATGTCTTGACAGTGTGCTTCTGTGTAGAAGATCTTTTGGTTCTTGTTGTGTGTGAGAGTTTATTTCTCTCTATGAAGTTTTTGCCGTGAGTGTCTTGAGAACAATGATGTTTGTTGTCTGGGAGAATTTATTTTTCTCTGCAGTGGGTTGTGGTCTTTAGGGGAAGTTGTTTCTCTGGTTGCTCTGTGATGTCAGACTAGATGTCTTGACACTGTGCTTAGTTGTTCAGCTGCACTTTGCTGAACTTTTAAGCTATGTAATTCAGAGGGAGTTTGTTTTTGTTATAACTGTGTGGTGTTCTTGTTTGGATCCTGAGTTAATTCCGCTGTGTGTGCTCCTGTATAGTTCTAAGGATGTTTCTTCTTGAGAAACAATCTTGTCTCTTGGATCAGCAATAATATCATTGTGTTTTCTGGTCTGTCTCTAAGACTAAGGATAATGTTGAGGAAGCTATTGCTCCAAATTGAGTTGGATGCTAAAAAAATACAATGTCAAACAGGATGTCATGACATTGTACTGTGACAAGCTGGTCACAATCAAGATTTTCACTCTGCACAGCTGGACAAGTTCATTCGGACTAGTCATCACTTTGTGAGTGGTGTTTCATGAATTTGTACTACTGAAGAATTATAGCCTTTATAGAATGGGAGGCTTGTAATCAATGTTTTTCTTCCATCTAGTGGTGCATGCGTATTAAGGAAAAACATTTTTCAATGACATGGAGAATGTCATTTCAAATGTTGTAGTCAAAGCTTGGAAAGCGAGAAAGAGGAACAAGAAAATGTCTCTCTCCTATAGTTAGCAGTGCTTTGTTAATGAGGATAATTTCACTTCTTTCAACAGTTCTATCCTTGACTGATCGGTCGATACAAGCAAGGTCTTTTTTTTCTCTATTAAACGCCAAGACCTTACTACTTCTTCCTCCTATCGAGTTGTGTTTATATATGAGCCAGTCCTCCAAAAATACTGATGCTAAAAAGGCTCTTGTACTAGAAGCCAAGAAGGATAAGTGTACTGATCCAAAGAAGGATGAGTCCAAGGTTGTGACGTCTGTTGGATCATCTAGGACAGGGAAAACATCTATGACAAAGATGAAGTCCTGCACAATAAGGCGGGCTCAGTTACTTGACTATGACTCGGATGTTGATGAAGATTGGATCAATTTCATTGACTCAGGTGGTAGGTTTGGATAGCTGGTTTTAAAGATAGAGTTTTTTCTTTTTGCTGCTTTTGTTGGTTGGGTATGTAATAATCCCTTAACATTGTTCACTTCCATCAGTTATGTGTGTTTCCATTTGGTTGCTTGCATCAGTTAGAATTGTTTGTTTCCATTGCTAGTGTGTGTTTCTATTTTGTGTTTACATTTACTCTAATTTTTGTCACTTTTTGGCTAAAAGGGGGGAGTAAAGTGTTAGTGTATTTTTGTTTGTCCTGATGTCATGTCAAATGTCTTGACATGTTGACTAACATTGTGATAGGACTGTATTACTGCTAAGGGAAGAGTAGTATATTTGTGTTGCTTGTTGTATGCAACTATTTAAGGAAAGCATAATAGTATGTCCTGCTTATGTTGCTGCTACTGGTGTGATGTATGTGTGCAATGATGTGCAATCACATGTTCTGACATGTTGTGTTTATGGAGAACCTTGGTTACTCTATGGTAATCTGTTATTCAAGTTCTCTGAGTTATGTGCAAGGCTTCTACTGTATGTGCTTCTAATGACTGTTTGTCTTGTGATTTGGGTTTTCCCCTCGAGAGGGTCGTGTGAACTTGGATAGTTCATATTTGGATTTCTGGTGATTTGAATTTCCCCTTGAGGGGGAGCATTGGTTATGAATGACAGGGGGAGTAATGAACCTGTTTAATTTGTAGCTACATTATATATTTGATATATCTTTTGTGGATCATGTAGCTTGCTTGTGCTTTGTGTAACACCCCGATTTTATTAATTAATTATTGAGTGATTTTATTAAATATCGATTTATGTGATTTATCTAAGTTATTTGAAATATTTAATTTAAATGAATTACTTGATTTAGTGAATTTATATGAATTATTTGATTTATATAAATTATTGAGTTTATATAAATTAATTGATATATTTAATTTATGTGATTTAATTGATTAAATTGAAATATGTGATTTAATTTATTATTTGAAAATAAATTGAATTGTGGAATTTAGCTAATTATTTATTTTAATTAGATTGTTAGTATTTAGTAAACTATTTAATATATTCTATTTTATATGATATTATAGTTGTTGGAATTAGTGGGCCTTGAGGAAGGTGTTGACAGTAAAATTAATATGGTTGAATTAGACCCATTTTGTGGAATGAATAGTAGGGTTTAGAGAGTTAGTAAGAGTTGGAAAGAGAGAGTAAAAACCAGAAAATTAGAAGAGGAAAGTGTAGAAGAGGAGAAGAGAAAAGAGGAAGAAGATGAGCAAGGAGAAACCCTTTGAACAAGAACAAAATCACCAAGAAATCCAAGGTAAGGGTGAGATTTTATTCAATATTGAGGTTATTTAGGTGATGATTATTGTGTAGAAGTAGTATTAGAATAAATCCTAAAAAATTTCTGTGAAATCTGAAAGTAATTAGGTTAAAATTAATTTCTGAAATTACTAATTTTTGATTGTTTAGAAATTGATTTTGGTGATATTTTAGAGACCTATTTGATATTTAGAATACCCAACAGAATTGGAATGTGAGAATAGATGGTTCCTCTGTTTAATCTTATACTGTTATGTGTTAGTTTCACTGTTACGAATTGGAGTTTTGAGTGAATAAATTAATTGGAGTTTGATAACATAGTCACCCTCACTTCCTAAGAAATATGCGCAGGATCTATAAGTTAGCACTTATTAGTGTTAATTTAATTCAACTACACATAACATATTAATAGGAATTGGTGGAAAAATTAATTATAGGAAATTGGGATTTATGAGCACCTGCCAGTCTATGCGCTGGATTCATGTATGGAAGTGACTTGACTTTCATTCAATGACACACAGGAAATTAATACTGAGTAAAAAGTAAGTGTACTAATTGGCTTACTAGCAAGTTAGTATATAAATAGATTATTTCGCATGGCCATTGAGAAGAAGGTAATGTTGGAATTTCATGAAATGAGATACTGTAATACATAATATCAGTATGTATTAACATGTTACTAAAGGATTAAATAAATTATTAAATGTTACTTAGTTAATTAAGATATTGACTATATATTAGATATGAGTTATTTAATAAAATATTAATTATTCATTTTGATTATTTATTTAATTATTGATTAAATATTAAATATTGATTATTTAATTAAATATTGGTTATTTATTAAATATGGATTAATTATTTAAATATAGAATGTTTATTCAAATATTTACTATTATTTGAATAGTGGAATTTTATTGGATCCAATTTTAGTGATTGATTGATTAGTCTATATTTAATCGGTAACTTATGTTTGTGAGTTGTAATTGGATCTAATTAGTCCTTGCGTATTATTGGTTGATTGTGGTGATGAAATCTAAAGTATGAATACTTGATTATGAAAATGTAATTGTGTGTGCAATTGTGTGATAATTCAAGTGTGACGAATTATTTGAGATATGCATGATATTAAGATTAGAGAACGGTCTTAATTGCATATGATGGTTGAGTGCATACGCATCATTTGTGTCAAGAGGCAATGCTTGTTAGTTCCGTGGGAGCTAGTGACTTGTCCCAAACCTAGAGAGGGGTTTGAAAGCTTAGAGAACGGGCTTTGTGTGTTATTGGTCTAGAGAACGGACCCAGTTTAAATGTAAAAACCGAAAAAAATAACAAGTGTTGGTACCACATGGCATGAGTTTGCATTGAGTTTACATTGAGTCGCATTGCATATATGATTGTTATATGGAAGTTTGTATGTGATTGTGACTTGTAGAATATTGGAATTTGATATGAATTGCGTGAATACTTGAGTGATACTTGTTGAGGAATGTTGAAGTGTGAGATTGTTTATATTTATGTTTATATGTTTTACAACAATCATTATCTTATAATTTCAATATTGATGTGAATTCTCACCCTTCTGTTGGAATGATGTTTTATACGACATCCCTCAAGTACTGAAGATTAGAGTTGCTTGCTAGTACGAGGATAGCTATTTGGAGTAGCTTGTTTGGCTTCCTTATTTATTTTGGGTTGAATCGTGCTCTGATTATGTAACACTGGGGGACGTTTGATCATGTTTTGAGAGATACAATTGTATACTCTATTTATTTGTTAATTTGATTTGAATTTTATGGTGAAGTGGCTTTTTATGCCTAAGTTGATTCAATGAAGGAAATTTATTTAAGACTTGAATGTGATGAGATTCTTAATGAAAGTGATTCCGCTGCTACACGCTAATGTGAAAGTTTGTGAAAAGCATGAAATCATTTAAGTGTTATTGAGCATGGCAGGTGTTGTATGATGTTTTGAATATATATGTGACACCCTTTTGTGAGGTGCATGCTAATTTACTCTGATTTATTTATATATTTTTCGCGGGGTTTAGTAGGGTGTTACATTAGTGGTATCAGAGCAGGTCGGTCCATCCGGCCAGGTTGTCTAATGATGTTTGTTCCCTAGTATGCGACATATGTGTGAAAACACTGTCGGTACACGTTTGTCTTTCTAACCTTTGTCTGTAGGAGTGAGATTGAAACAAGTGGGGGAGAAGCTTTTGCTTCTCTGAGATGTTTTAGTTGTGGAATGTTGGTTTGGTGTGCTGCTGATTGCAAGGAACGCTATTAGAGTGGGTGAAGATGGTTTATGCCCTCATCGTGATTGTCGACTGTCTATTGACAAATTGAGGAACTGATCACCCTTAATCTCTTGTTGATAGTAGACGGGATCGTGTTGGATGACATAGACGTGTCTTGGGAACTTAGATGGTGTGTGCAATGAATTATTTGGAGTTAAGCCAAGTGCTTACAGATTGTGGTTATAAGACGGTTATTTTTCTTGAACCTGAGAATGAAGGAGACTTGCTTATGTCTGCTAAGCAAGTGAATGAGTCGGTGCAAGATGGTGCCAAGGTGTTTATGTTGATGGCAACTTTGAGCATTGGTGAAAGTGGAGCAATTTATACTTTACCAATTGTCCGTGATTTTCCGGAAGCCTTTTCTGATGAGATAAGTGATTTACCGCCAGAACGTGAAGTGGGGTTTTCGATCGACTTAGTTCCTGGAACTAGTCTGGTATCGATGGCTCCATATCGCATGTCCGTATCGGAGTTGAAAGAGTTGAAGAGTCAACTTGAGGATTTGCTTGAGAAGAGGTTTATTCGTCCAAGTGTGTCACCGTGGGGTGCACCAGTTTTGTTGGTTAAGAAGAAAGAGGGTTCTATGAGACTTTGTGTGGACTATAGACAATTGAACAAGGTGACTATCAAGAATAAGTATCCACTTCCGAGGATTGATGATTTAATGGATCAGTTGGTTGGTGCAAGTGTGTTTAGTAAGATAGATTTGAGATTTGGGTATCATCAGATTCGTGTGAAGGCTGAAGATATTCAGAAGACTGCTTTCTGAACAAGGTATGGACATTATGAGTATTCTGTGATGCCATTTGGTGTGACTAATGCACCAGGTGTATTTATGGAGTACATGAATAGGATTTTCCATCCTTATTTGAACAAGTTTGTGGTTGTGTTCATTGATGATATTTTGATCTATTCGAAGAGTGAAAAGGAACATGCTGAGCATCTGAAAATTGTGTTATCTGTGTTGAGAGAGAAGCAGTTGTATGCTAAACTTTCTAAGCGCGAGTTTTGGTTAAAGGAAGTTAGTTTTCTTGGACATGTGATTTCGAGTAGAGGTATTGCGGTTGATCCGTCGAAGGTTGAAGTTGTATCACAATGGGAAGCTCCGAAATCAGTTTTTGAGATTAGAAGTTTTCTTGGTTTAGTAGGTTACTATCAGAAGTTTATTGAAGGATTTTCTAAGTTATCCTTGCCATTGACGCTTTTGACTAGGAAGGGTCAAGCTTTTGTTTGGGATGCAAACTGCAAGGAAATTTTTTAAGAGCTTAAGGGAAGATTAACTACAGCTCCTGTTTTGGTTTTACTGAATCTGTTAGAACCATTTATTGTGTATTGTGATGCCTCTTTGATGGGTTTGGGAGGTGTATTGATGCAAAATCGGCAAGTTGTAGCTTATGCTTCAAGGCAACTTAAAGTGCATTAGAGGAATTATTCGACGTATGACTTAGAGTTGGCTGCTGTTGTGTTTGTGTTGAAACTTTGGAGGTATTATTTGTTTGGTACGAGATTTGAGGTGTATAGTGATCATAAGAGTTTGAAGTATCTCTTTGAACAGAAAGAATTGAATGCGAGGCAAAGAAGATGGTTGGAACTTTTGAAAGATGGTGATTTTGGTTTGAATTACCATCCGAGTAAAGCGAACGTGGTAGCCGATGCATTGAGTAGGAAATCTTTGCATATGTCTATGATGATGGTAAAAGAGTTAGAAATGATTGAATAATTCCGTGATATGAGTTTGGTGTGTGAGAAGACTTCTTATGGAGTCTGGCTTGGTATGTTGAAGCTTACTAATGGCATTCTCGATGGGATTCGAGAAGGTCAAAAATCTGATTTGAGTTTAGTTGATCGGCTGACTTTGATCAATCAAGGTCAAGGTGGTATTTTTGGATTAACGAGAACGGTATCATGAGATGTCGTGATAGAGTTTGTGTTTCGGATATTGTTGAGCTGAAGAAGAGTATTCTTGAGGAAGGGCATCGTAGTGGATTAAGTATTCATCCCGGTGCTACTAAGATGTACCAAGATTTGAGGAAAATGTTTTGGTGGCCTCGTATGAAGAAGGATATTGCCGAGTTTGTGTATTCTTGTTTGACTTGCCAAAAGTCAAAAATTGAGCATCAGAAACCGTCGGGTTTGATGCAACCGTTATCTATTCCTGAGTGGAAATGGGATAACATATCTATGGATTTTGTGTCCGGGTTACCTAGAACACCGAGTAACTTTGAGGCTATTTGGGTTATTGTGGATAGATTGACAAAATTTGCTCACTTTATTCCATGCGAATGGATTACCCGTTGGAGAGATTGGCAAAGTTGTACATTGAGAGGATAGTCAGTTTGCATGGTATTCCATCTAGCATTGTGTCGGATAGAGATCCAAGGTTTACTTCGAGATTTTGGGAGAGTTTGCAAGGTGCCTTGGGTACGAAGTTGCGGTTGAGTTCTGCTTACCATCCGCAGACCGATAGACAGACTGAGAGGATGATTCCGTCACTTGAGGATCTTTTGAGAGCTTGTGTGTTGGAGAAAGGAGGAGCTTGGGATAACTACTTGCCTTTGATTGAGTTTACTTACAACAACAGTTTTCATTCGAGTATTAGTATGACACCGTTTGAGGCACTGTATGGTAGGCGGTGTATGACGTCGTTGTGTTGGTATGAATCAGGATAAAGTGTCGTGGTTGGACCTGAGATAGTTCAACAGACCACTGATAAGATTAAGATGATTCAAGAGAAGATGAAGGCTTCTCAGAGTCGTCAGAAGAGTTATCATGACAAGAGGAGGAAAGCACTTGAGTTTCAAGGAGGAGATAATGTGTTTCTTCGAGTCACTCCGATAATTGGTGTTGGTAGGGTGTTGAAGTCGCGTAAGTTGACGTCGCGTTTCATTGGTCCTTATCAGATCTTGCAGAGGATAGGAGAGGTAGCCTATCGGATTGCTTGCCGTCGTCGCTTGTTAATCTCCATGACGTATTCCATGTATCTCAGTTGAGGAAATACATTGCGGATCTGTCTCATGTAGTCCAAGTAGATGATGGGCAAGTGAGAGATAACCTGATTGTGGAGACATCACCTATGCGGATTGAGGATCGAGAGTCGAAGCGACTTCGAGGTAAAGAGACCGTGTTGGTGAAGGTCGCTTGGGGAGGACCGGCCGGTGGGAACGTGACTTGGGAGCTTGAGAGCCAGATGAGGGAGTTATATCCCGAGTTATTCGTTGGAGGTAATTTTCGAGGGCGAAAATCTTTTAAGTGGGGGAGAGTTGTAACACCCCGATTTTATTAATTAATTATTTATATTAATTATTGAGTGATTTTATTAAATATCGATTTATGTGATTTATCTAAGTTATTTGAAATATTTAATTTAAATGAATTACTTGATTTAGTGAATTTATATGAATTATTTGATTTATATAAATTATTGAGTTTATATAAATTAATTGATATATTTAATTTATGTGATTTAATTGATTAAATTGAAATATGTGATTTAATTTATTATTTGAAAATAAATTGAATTGTGGAATTTATCTAATTATTTATTTTAATTAGATTGTTAGTATTTAGTAAACTATTTAATATATTTTATTTTATATGATATTATAGTTGTTGGAATTAGTGGGCCTTGAGGAAGGTGTTGACAGTAAAATTAATATGGTTGAATTAGACCCATTTTGTGGAATGAATAGTAGGGTTTAGAGAGTTAGTAAGAGTTGGAAAGAGAGAGTTAAAACCAGAAAATTAGAAGAGGAAAGTGTAGAAGAGGAGAAGAGAAAAGAGGAAGAAAATGAGCAAGGAGAAACCCTTTGAACAAGAACAAAATCACCAAGAAATTCAAGGTAAGGGTGAGATTTTATTCAATATTGAGGTTATTTAGGTGATGATTATTATGTAGAAGTAGTATTAGAATAAATCCTAAAAAATTTCTGTGAAATCTGAAAGTAATTAGGTTAAAATTAATTTCTGAAATTACTAATTTTTAATTGTTTAGAAATTGATTTTGGTGATATTTTAGAGACCTATTTGATATTTAGAATACCCAACAGAATTGGAATGTGAGAATAGATGGTTCCTCTGTTTAATCTTATACTGTTATGTGTTAGTTTCACTGTTACGAATTGGAGTTTTGAGTGAATAAATTAATTGGAGTTTGATAACATAGTCACCCTCACTTCCTAAGAAATATGCGCAGGATCTATAAGTTAGCACTTATTAGTGTTAATTTAATTCAACTACACATAACATATTAATAGGAATTGGTGGAAAAATTAATTATAGGAAATTGGGATTTATGAGCACCTGCCAGTCCATGCGCTGGATTCATGTATGGAAGTGACTTGACTTTCATTCAATGACACGCAGGAAATTAATACTGAGTAAAAAGTAAGTGTACTAATTGGCTTACTAGCAAGTTAGTATATAAATAGATTATTTCGCATGGCCATTGAGAAGAAGGTAATGTTGGAATTTCATGAAATGAGATACTGTAATACATAATATCAGTATGTATTAACATGTTACTAAAGGATTAAATAAATTATTAAATGTTACTTAGTTAATTAAGATATTGACTATATATTAGATATGAGTTATTTAATAAAATATTAATTATTCATTTTGATTATTTATTTAATTATTGATTAAATATTAAATATTGATTATTTAATTAAATATTAGTTATTTATTAAATATGGATTAATTATTTAAATATAGAATGTTTATTCAAATATTTACTATTATTTGAATAGTGGAATTTTATTGGATCCAATTTTAGTGATTGATTGATTAGTCTATATTTAATCGGTAATTTATGTTTGTGAGTTGTAATTGGATCTAATTAGTCTTTGCGTATTATTGGTTGATTGTGGTGATGAAATCTAAAGTATGAATACTTGATTATGAAAATGTAATTGTGTGTGCAATTGTGTGATAATTCAAGTGTGACGAATTATTTGAGATATGCATGATATTAAGATTAGAGAACGGTCTTAATTGCATATGATGGTTGAGTGCATACGCATCATTTGTGTCAAGAGGCAATGCTTGTTAGTTCCGTGGGAGCTAGTGACTTGTCCCAAACCTAGAGAGGGGTTTGAAAGCTTAGAGAACGGGCTTTGTGTGTTATTGGTCTAGAGAACGGACCCAGTTTAAATGTAAAAACCGAAAAAAATAACAAGTGTTGGTACCACATGGCATGAGTTTGCATTGAGTTTACATTGAGTCGCATTGCATATATGATTGTTATATGGAAGTTTGTATGTGATTGTGACTTGTAGAATATTGGAATTTGATATGAATTGCGTGAATACTTGAGTGATACTTGTTGAGGAATGTTGAAGTGTGAGATTGTTTATATTTATGTTTATATGTTTTACAACAATCATTATCTTATAATTTCAATATTGATGTGAATTCTCACCCTTCTGTTGGAATGATGTTTTATACGACATCCCTCAGGTACTGAAGATTAGAGTTGCTTGCTAGTACGAGGATAGCTATTTGGAGTAGCTTGTTTGGCTTCCTTATTTATTTTGGGTTGAATCGTGCTCTGATTATGTAACACTGGGGGACGTTTGATCATGTTTTGAGAGATACAATTGTATACTCTATTTATTTGTTAATTTGATTTGAATTTTATGGTGAAGTGGCTTTTTATGCCTAAGTTGATTCAATGAAGGAAATTTATTTAAGACTTGAATGTGATGAGATTCTTAATGAAAGTGATTCCGCTGCTACACGCTAATGTGAAAGTTTGTGAAAAGCATGAAATCATTTAAGTGTTATTGAGCATGGCAGGTGTTGTATGATGTTTTGAATATATATGTGACACCCTTTTGTGAGGTGCATGCTAATTTACTCTGATTTATTTATATATTTTTCGCGGGGTTTAGTAGGGTGTTACATTAGTGGTATCAGAGCAGGTCGGTCCATCCGGCCAGGTTGTCTAATGATGTTTGTTCCCTAGTATGCGACATATGTGTGAAAACACTGTCGGTACACGTTTGTCTTTCTAACCTTTGTCTGTAGGAGTGAGATTGAAACAAGTGGGGGAGAAGCTTTTGCTTCTCTGAGATGTTTTAGTTGTGGAATGTTGGTTTGGTGTGCTGCTGATTGCAAGGAACGCTATTAGAGTGGGTGAAGATGGTTTATGCCCTCATCGTGATTGTCGACTGTCTATTGACAAATTGAGGAACTGATCACCCTTAATCTCTTGTTGATAGTAGACGGGATCGTGTTGGATGACATAGACGTGTCTTGGGAACTTAGATGGTGTGTGCAATGAATTATTTGGAGTTAAGCCAAGTGCTTACAGATTGTGGTTATAAGACGGTTATTTTTCTTGAACCTGAGAATGAAGGAGACTTGCTTATGTTTGCTAAGCAAGTGAATGAGTCGGTGCAAGATGGTGCCAAGGTGTTTATGTTGATGGCAACTTTGAGCATTGGTGAAAGTGGAGCAATTTATACTTTACCAATTGTCCGTGATTTTCCGGAAGCCTTTTCTGATGAGATAAGTGATTTACCGCCAGAACGTGAAGTGGGGTTTTCGATCGACTTAGTTCCTGGAACTAGTCTGGTATCGATGGCTCCATATCGCATGTCCGTATCGGAGTTGAAAGAGTTGAAGAGTCAACTTGAGGATTTGCTTGAGAAGAGGTTTATTCGTCCAAGTGTGTCACCGTGGGGTGCACCAGTTTTGTTGGTTAAGAAGAAAGAGGGTTCTATGAGACTTTGTGTGGACTATAGACAATTGAACAAGGTGACTATCAAGAATAAGTATCCACTTCCGAGGATTGATGATTTAATGGATCAGTTGGTTGGTGCAAGTGTGTTTAGTAAGATAGATTTGAGATTTGGGTATCATCAGATTCGTGTGAAGGCTGAAGATATTCAGAAGACTGCTTTCCGAACAAGGTATGGACATTATGAGTATTCTGTGATGCCATTTGGTGTGACTAATGCACCAGGTGTATTTATGGAGTACATGAATAGGATTTTCCATCCTTATTTGAACAAGTTTGTGGTTGTGTTCATTGATGATATTTTGATCTATTCGAAGAGTGAAAAGGAACATGCTGAGCATCTGAAAATTGTGTTATCTGTGTTGAGAGAGAAGCAGTTGTATGCTAAACTTTCTAAGCGCGAGTTTTGGTTAAAGGAAGTTAGTTTTCTTGGACATGTGATTTCGAGTAGAGGTATTGCGGTTGATCCGTCGAAGGTTGAAGTTGTATCACAATGGGAAGCTCCGAAATCAGTTTTTGAGATTAGAAGTTTTCTTGGTTTAGTAGGTTACTATCAGAAGTTTATTGAAGGATTTTCTAAGTTATCCTTGCCATTGACGCTTTTGACTAGGAAGGGTCAAGCTTTTGTTTGGGATGCAAAGTGCAAGGAAATTTTTTAAGAGCTTAAGGGAAGATTAACTACAGCTCCTGTTTTGGTTTTACTGAATCTGTTAGAACCATTTATTGTGTATTGTGATGCCTCTTTGATGGGTTTGGGAGGTGTATTGATGCAAAATCGGCAAGTTGTAGCTTATGCTTCAAGGCAACTTAAAGTGCATTAGAGGAATTATTCGACGTATGACTTAGAGTTGGCTGCTGTTGTGTTTGTGTTGAAACTTTGGAGGTATTATTTGTTTGGTACGAGATTTGAGGTGTATAGTGATCATAAGAGTTTGAAGTATCTCTTTGAACAGAAAGAATTGAATGCGAGGCAAAGAAGATGGTTGGAACTTTTGAAAGATGGTGATTTTGGTTTGAATTACCATCCGAGTAAAGCGAACGTGGTAGCCGATGCATTGAGTAGGAAATCTTTGCATATGTCTATGATGATGGTAAAAGAGTTAGAAATGATTGAATAATTCCGTGATATGAGTTTGGTGTGTGAGAAGACTTCTTATGGAGTCTGGCTTGGTATGTTGAAGCTTACTAATGGCATTCTCGATGGGATTCGAGAAGGTCAAAAATCTGATTTGAGTTTAGTTGATCGGCTGACTTTGATCAATCAAGGTCAAGGTGGTATTTTTGGATTAACGAGAACGGTATCATGAGATGTCGTGATAGAGTTTGTGTTTCGGATATTGTTGAGCTGAAGAAGAGTATTCTTGAGGAAGGGCATCGTAGTGGATTAAGTATTCATCCCGGTGCTACTAAGATGTACCAAGATTTGAGGAAAATGTTTTGGTGGCCTCGTATGAAGAAGGATATTGCCGAGTTTGTGTATTCTTGTTTGACTTGCCAAAAGTCAAAAATTGAGCATCAGAAACCGTCGGGTTTGATGCAACCGTTATCTATTCCTGAGTGGAAATGGGATAACATATCTATGGATTTTGTGTCCGGGTTACCTAGAACACCGAGTAACTTTGAGGCTATTTGGGTTATTGTGGATAGATTGACAAAATTTGCTCACTTTATTCCATGCGAATGGATTACCCGTTGGAGAGATTGGCAAAGTTGTACATTGAGAGGATAGTCAGTTTGCATGGTATTCCATCTAGCATTGTGTCGGATAGAGATCCAAGGTTTACTTCGAGATTTTGGGAGAGTTTGCAAGGTGCCTTGGGTACGAAGTTGCGGTTGAGTTCTGCTTACCATCCGCAGACCGATAGACAGACTGAGAGGATGATTCCGTCACTTGAGGATCTTTTGAGAGCTTGTGTGTTGGAGAAAGGAGGAGCTTGGGATAACTACTTGCCTTTGATTGAGTTTACTTACAACAACAGTTTTCATTCGAGTATTAGTATGACACCGTTTGAGGCACTGTATGGTAGGCGGTGTATGACGTCGTTGTGTTGGTATGAATCAGGATAAAGTGTCGTGGTTGGACCTGAGATAGTTCAACAGACCACTGATAAGATTAAGATGATTCAAGAGAAGATGAAGGCTTCTCAGAGTCGTCAGAAGAGTTATCATGACAAGAGGAGGAAAGCACTTGAGTTTCAAGGAGGAGATAATGTGTTTCTTCGAGTCACTCCGATAATTGGTGTTGGTAGGGTGTTGAAGTCGCGTAAGTTGACGTCGCGTTTCATTGGTCCTTATCAGATCTTGCAGAGGATAGGAGAGGTAGCCTATCGGATTGCTTGCCGTCGTCGCTTGTTAATCTCCATGACGTATTCCATGTATCTCAGTTGAGGAAATACATTGCGGATCTGTCTCATGTAGTCCAAGTAGATGATGGGCAAGTGAGAGATAACCTGATTGTGGAGACATCACCTATGCGGATTGAGGATCGAGAGTCGAAGCGACTTCGAGGTAAAGAGACCGTGTTGGTGAAGGTCGCTTGGGGAGGACCGGCCGGTGGGAACGTGACTTGGGAGCTTGAGAGCCAGATGAGGGAGTTATATCCCGAGTTATTCGTTGGAGGTAATTTTCGAGGGCGAAAATCTTTTAAGTGGGGGAGAGTTGTAACACCCCGATTTTATTAATTAATTATTTATATTAATTATTGAGTGATTTTATTAAATATCGATTTATGTGATTTATCTAAGTTATTTGAAATATTTAATTTAAATGAATTACTTGATTTAGTGAATTTATATGAATTATTTGATTTATATAAATTATTGAGTTTATATAAATTAATTGATATATTTAATTTATGTGATTTAATTGATTAAATTGAAATATGTGATTTAATTTATTATTTGAAAATAAATTGAATTGTGGAATTTATCTAATTATTTATTTTAATTAGATTGTTAGTATTTAGTAAACTATTTAATATATTCTATTTTATATGATATTATAATTGTTGGAATTAGTGGGCCTTGAGGAAGGTGTTGACAGTAAAATTAATATGGTTGAATTAGACCCATTTTGTGGAATGAATAGTAGGGTTTAGAGAGTTAGTAAGAGTTGGAAAGAGAGAGTAAAAACCAGAAAATTAGAAGAGGAAAGTGTAGAAGAGGAGAAGAGAAAAGAGGAAGAAGATGTGCAAGGAGAAACCCTTTGAACAAGAACAAAATCACCAAGAAATCCAAGGTAAGGGTGAGATTTTATTCAATATTGAGGTTATTTAGGTGATGATTATTGTGTAAAAGTAGTATTAGAATAAATCCTAAAAAATTTCTGTGAAATCTGAAAGTAATTAGGTTAAAATTAATTTCTGAAATTACTAATTTTTGATTGTTTAGAAATTGATTTTGGTGATATTTTAGAGACCTATTTGATATTTAGAATACCCAACAGAATTGGAATGTGAGAATAGATGGTTCCTCTGTTTAATCTTATACTGTTATGTGTTAGTTTCACTGTTACGAATTGGAGTTTTGAGTGAATAAATTAATTGGAGTTTGATAACATAGTCACCCTCACTTCCTAAGAAATATGCGCAGGATCTATAAGTTAGCACTTATTAGTGTTAATTTAATTCAACTACACATAACATATTAATAGGAATTGGTGGAAAAATTAATTATAGGAAATTGGGATTTATGAGCACCTGCCAGTCCATGCGCTGGATTCATGTATGGAAGTGACTTGACTTTCATTCAATGACACGCAGGAAATTAATACTGAGTAAAAAGTAAGTGTACTAATTGGCTTACTAGCAAGTTAGTATATAAATAGATTATTTCGCATGGCCATTGAGAAGAAGGTAATGTTGGAATTTCATGAAATGAGATACTGTAATACATAATATCAGTATGTATTAACATGTTACTAAAGGATTAAATAAATTATTAAATGTTACTTAGTTAATTAAGATATTGACTATATATTAGATATGAGTTATTTAATAAAATATTAATTATTCATTTTGATTATTTATTTAATTATTGATTAAATATTAAATATTGATTATTTAATTAAATATTGGTTATTTATTAAATATGGATTAATTATTTAAATATAGAATGTTTATTCAAATATTTACTATTATTTGAATAGTGGAATTTTATTGGATCCAATTTTAGTGATTGATTGATTAGTCTATATTTAATCGGTAACTTATGTTTGTGAGTTGTAATTGGATCTAATTAGTCCTTGCGTATTATTGATTGATTGTGGTGACGAAATCTAAAGTATGAATACTTGATTATGAAAATGTAATTGTGTGTGCAATTGTGTGATAATTCAAGTGTGACGAATTATTTGAGATATGCATGATATTAAGATTAGAGAACGGTCTTAATTGCATATGATGGTTGAGTGCATACGCATCATTTGTGTCAAAAGGCAATGCTTGTTAGTTCCGTGGGAGCTAGTGACTTGTCCCAAACCTAGAGAGGGGTTTGAAAGCTTAGAGAACGGGCTTTGTGTGTTATTGGTCTAGAGAACGAACCCAGTTTAAATGTAAAAACCGAAAAAAATAACAAGTGTTGGTACCACATGACATGAGTTTGCATTGAATTTACATTGAGTCGCATTGCATATATGATTGTTATATGGAAGTTTGTATGTGATTGTGACTTGTAGAATATTGGAATTTGATATGAATTGCGTGAATACTTGAGTGATACTTGTTGAGGAATGTTGAAGTGTGAGATTGTTTATATTTATTTTTATATGTTTTACAATAATCATTATCTTATAATTTCAATATTGATGTGAATTCTCACCCTTCTGTTGGAATGATGTTTTACACGACATCGCTCAGGTACTGAAGATTAGAGTTGCTTGCTAGTACGAGGATAGCTATTTGGAGTAGCTTGTTTAGCTTCCTTATTTATTTTGGGTTGAGCCGTGCTCTGATTATGTAACACTGGGGGACGTTTGATCATGTTTTGAGAGGTACGATTGTATACTCTATTTATTTGTTGATTTGATTTGAATTTTATGGTGACGTGGCTTTTTATGCCTAAGTTGATTTAATGAAGGAAATTTATTTAAGACTTGAATGTGATGAAATTCTTAATGAAAGTGATTCCGCTGCTACACGCTAATGTGAAAGTTTGTGAAAAGCATGAAATCATTTAAGTGTTATTGAGCATGGCAGGTGTTGTATGATGTTTTGAATATATATGTGACACCCTTTTGTGAGGTGCATGCTAATTTACTCTGATTTATTTATATATTTTTCGCGGGGTTTAGTAGGGTGTTACACTTTGTGTTTGTGGTTTTATTCCTCTCACCAGGTTCATTAAGAAAATGATGTTTTAGCCAAAATTTTCCAAAGGGGGAGATTGTTAGTTCCATGGTTTTAGGATTGGCAACAATTTTGTTAAAACATGGTTCATAGAAAGATGTTGGGAGAAATGTCCTAGCTTGTTGGTCTGTCAACATTGAAGACATATGTTCTGACAGATGCTGTGACATGCTGTACCAGAACATCAGTACGTGCTGTAGTCTTATTCTTGACATATTTGATTTGATTCTGTGAGATTTCTTTTGGATATATCTCACTTATTTTCGTAGGTCAAAAAGATTTAATTTGGAACATTTGATTTGATCTCCAACTATTAACAAGTTTCTAAAATTGGATGTTGAGACAATTTAGGAAACTTGATGATTTATTCCAAGATTTAAGGAGATTTTTTTGCATAATTTATGCAGCCCTCAGTGTATGGATCAAGCAATATCTGGGTGCAGATTTCGAAGCCCATGTGTAATACCCCAAAATTTGCCCTCATATTTTACCATCAATAAGTGGCTTATGCTTCACATACATGTGCATTTAGGTCATAAACATCATACATGCATCATTGGCTTTCCCAAGGCATGGGATCAGAGGTTTCCATGGTATTGGTTGTTCAAAGCAAGGAGAATGAGATATACTCAAGCACTCAAGTTACAAAGGCTTCTCATGCTTCAAGACATCATATTTGGTTCACCATTTCATCAGAGGATTGAAATTTACAAGAACTTGAAGAGGACCACCCCCATCTATCTCTTGATCCTCAAGTTAGGGTTTTGATTATCTGTGTATTTTACATCTTCATGGGCAAGGATTTTGAAGCCTCATCATCCTCATGTTATGTAAAACATCTTGGTTCAAGGGATTCTCACGTCTCCTCAGAGGAATTAGGATTTTGGACATTGATTAACATCTCCTAACTTTTGGGGTCAAAATTAGGGTTTTGCCTAAAATCAGTTTATTTCTGGTCCTCTGGGAAAAACTTGATTCCATGGCTTTCCATATGTTCTCAAGTATCTATGAGTGGAGTATTGACCATCAATTTCATTCTGAAGGGTTTCAATGGGCCAAATGATTGAGAATTAACCAGACTGATAACAAAGTCAACTGAGCAGTGAAAAAGTCAACTCCTGACTTTTTGGGGTTCAATTTTATGTTTGTCATGTCAAATATGACCAATGGGTGAAATTTGATTAAGAAATATCAAAGGAATCATGAAAAATCAAGGATTATGGAAAGTTTCCACTTTTGGCAAACTAGGGTTTCAAAAACTTTCCATTTTTGGAATGTTCTTCATGTCATGCAGCCACTTTCAAGGCCATTTTTCTCCATGATCAAAGCTTCATTTCATTTTTTGTCAAACATGAAAGTTGTATTACTCATGACAAACTTTCCAACCATATGTAATTCATCTCCATTGGATCATTTTTGAGCAAGTTATGATTGATGGAAATCAGACATTTCACACTTTCATTTTCCTTCACTTAGAATTTTTTCTAAGTGTTTAAGGGTCAGGTCTTGTGCCCATGTTCAAGCTTAGTTTTGAGTGGCTTCCAAGCCTCATTTGGAAATAATTTTCAAATAAAAGTTATAGAGGGATCTTCCACATTTCCAACCATATAAAGAATGTCCCATTTGAATTCCTAGATCAAAATTTATGATGCTTGGAAGTTGGGACATTCAAGTTGTTCAACATGAAAAAACTCTTAGATTTCTCTAAGTCCGAAAATGCAGTTTTGTACCCATGAATTCAAATCCATTTCTCATCGTGTTTTAGGCTTCAGTTCAACTTGATTCTAACATCAAAATTGTTGTGTCAAATCCCCTCTTTAATTTGATACCAAAACCTTGCCATTTGACTCCATAATCACCAAGTTACACAACCCCAAAGTCCTCACCATGGAAATGATCTTCAAGTGTGTTACCTAGGGTATCTCATTCTAAATTCACAACAAAACCTCTCATTGTTGTTATACCTCATACCATGTGCATAATCCACACTTCATGTCACCATGCTTACCTTTTTAAGCCAGGTAAAATCTTACAAATCATGCACATTACCAACCTTACTTAACATAGCCATGAAAGAGAAATAATAAACTTAGCAAACAAGTTACTATCCTAACTATACCAACTCACTTTCATGACCATCCATCACACTTCATTATCATGTAGCATCCCATGATAACTACAATGCACCCTCACACACTCCTAACCCGTGCCAAGTTAAACCATAACCTCATTCTCCAATTTTCTTAACCATCTTCCTCACTGATTTTTAATCATGGTAAACACCTTAACCTCACTCTAACTACACATATAAGACTCTCTAAAAACCTCTAACCAATTCAGTTACACAGTTACACAACCATTAGAGCAAGAGAAATCTCAAAACTCCATTTCACACCCTCATCTTTAGAGCTTCAAAACTCTCTCAGTTTTGAAATTTTCTTCAAAGTTCTTTCACCAGTTTCATCTCCACATTTGAATCCAGCTTCTGTTTAGAATTTTTCTCAACTGGAAGCACGATAACACCACATATCAGTTCATCAACTTCCACCATTAACTTTGGAATTGCAGCCAAGATTCAAAGATCCTAAGCATTTATTTTGCTTCCAAGTGTAGATCACAAGGTATTGCAAGAAGTTTTTGGGATTCTTGGAGCTTGAAAGTGCATCTCCGGCCAGGTAAGAGTCTTGCAACTTTGAGCATCATTTAGCACGATTCATGTGGCTTAGGTTCATATAAATTATGTGCATCTGAAGCCCTACATTTGTAGGCAATGTTCGTGGTTAGAATAGGTGAGAACTTGGAGTTTTGGCATTTTCAGATCTAACTTATTCCCTTCGCTTCTCATGATTGAGGCATTATATGAAGATTCTATTGGTATATTTGGAATCAGCGTGAAAATTTGAGTAGAGTAGTGGTATTCTCTTTCATTTTTGGTACCCTTGGCCGCTGCTCACGGTGGATGCCCATCGAAGAAGACGACCGGAGCTAGGGCTCCGGCGTCTGTAATTTTTCAACTCAGGTCAACGTGCGCGCGTGTCATCTTTCTAGTTGGCCATGTGAAATCTTTAATCCCATGTGGAGAAGACTGGCCAGCGTGTAATTCTCTTTTGAATCCCACCAATAACCCAGTGCCAACGCATTAATGAGGCTTCAAGCAATAAACCCACGTGCCTTTTTCTTTTCTTCTTCAAATTCTGAATAAATTCAATTAATAATAATCAGAAATAAAAAGTGATTTTTTTGTTTGTGTGGTAATGGGCTTACGTACCTTGCTAATCCCACCTCCTAAATTCTGGCCCACGTGCTTTTTGAACTGGATATTTTTAATATTTGTTTTGGAATTTTGATTTGAATGTGTATAAATTGACATACCTTGTACATTATGCCTTGAAACCAATTTTTCCCAACTAGTTTGGATCCCAATTCTTGTATTACTTTAGTCACATGATTATAGAACATATTAATGGTCACTTGGGATTTTTGCCATTATTTTTTGGTGCATTTTGAATGCCTTTTTATGGCTTGTCTTGAATGATCTTTGCCTTGTATCTTACCCTATATGTGACATTGTTTGATCATCTTTTGTGCAGAATCTTGAGCCTATTTTTAGGACATATTTATCCATTGACCTAATCTTGTTAGGGTTAAATTTTGATGATTTTTCAAGGCTTCTAACTATTTTTCATGAGTGGACAAATGCATACCTAGTGTGTGGATGTATGTTTAGAAGTAGGTTAAATTAGATGCTTATGTGTGACTCTTTTTAAGCCAACTTTCTTGACATGTTTAAGCCCATTCATGAGGATACTTTTTACACCATTATGATATTTTGACATTGATTTTTGAGCATGATATATATGCTTACTTTGAGTCCTAAATACATGCGTCCTATTCGAACCCTTGTGATGATTCTTAGGATGTTTAGGGATGTATTTGTGCCATGATTTTTGGTCTTGTTTCTAATTGATCTACACTTGATATAGCATGAAGTAAATCCTTCTCATCTCATTTTATACGTCCTTTCGAATGCCTCTAATTGGTGTAACTTTAGTGTGAACTTGAACATGATCACTTGCCCTTTTGACAACTTTTGCTTGAGTTTTGTGTGCTTCCTTTATCCAATGCTTGTGTGACTTAAATGTGAATATTATAGGTCATTTGCTTCTGGTTTGTAGGCTTAGATGCTCACTTGACATGACCTTTTCATACTTGTACTTGATTGATAATTCACATTGCTTTTAATGAAAGTTTAGGGCTGAGTTTTGATCATTACTTGTTCTAACTTCCAAGCATGTGTTGCCATGACAACTTTGTGACTATTTAATGTTACTTTTAAGCATTGAATACATGAATTAGCTTATGACTTGGGCCATTTACAAGTCAATTTCATGCTTGTTTGTTCATTGTTGTGCCATAAGTAAATGCTGCATGATATAGGTGACATGCTTGTGTAGAATTGCCTAATATCTTGAACATGACTTGTTGTGGATTTCATGATCATTGCTTAGCATATTAAACCTCATTGTGAATTGATTAGAACATGTAATGCTACTTCCCCATGTGGTTTCTTCCTTCAAGTTTACATGTTTGAGCTTTTAAAGTGTATCTTACATGAACATTGTGATGACATTTGTTTGAGTTAAGATATGGTACATAACTTGAAGTCTTTCGATATTTCTTTGGACATTAACATGAGTTGACTATAGTAGGACATAGATACTGACCTATGTAGGTTCTCATCCCTTTTAGGACTCATTTCCTTTTGTTAATTGATTGACATTACTTCTAGTGTAGTCTTAGGACATTTGCATGAGCATAAGTGCATTGTTTTGCATATTTCTTTCAACTATCCAATAGTTGAGCTTGGTTTGAATTTGGTAAGTACTTGTATTAATTTAAATTGTTATCCACCCTTATGTGACTTCTCTCTCATCTCATTTCTCCTTCTTTATTACTTCTTTGAATTGTGATTGAATCATCTAATGTTTACTTGTGTATGATCACATCTTCCCTTAGGATTCCTAGCTTGAATTTAATTTTGGATTAGGTTCAAAGTAGGAGAGACATTATGTTGCCAATCCAAGCATGTTAACATAGGTAGATATTCCCTTCCCTAACTTCAACTATAGGATCAATCATTGCATGACAACTTCTAGGATGCAAATCCCCTTAGAGTTTTCTTTTAACCATTTGAGTCTCTTCTCTCTCTCTAAAAGAAAAGCAAAAACACTTAACAAATATTATATTTGAAGTGCGCCATGAGCCTTAAGCACATGGGAAATGATTAGTGAAGGTCTCCTTTATTCTTCTAGGGTGCTTTGCAAACGTTTCGTTGGGGGCGACCTTGTAAAGTATTCGCTCCTATGTCATAGTCTTTAGCACGATGCATATCGCAAACAAAACAAATCAAAACACTTCTTCTAAAAGACATAAACAAATCAATCATCTTCATTTGGGATTCTTTTCTCATCTCACTCCCTCATATCGTAAGGCACACTATTTCTTTTCTACTGCAAACAGGTAAATGCGTAAGACTCCACACAACGAGTGGCAACACCTAAACTGCTAGAACGCAAACATTAGCACCATCCACCTAAAAAACACCAAACAAACAAAGACCTGTAGGTCGAACTACGACTGCTATGACTTCCTCTCTCTCTCTCGTCCGATTTAGGATACGTAGGCACAAGATGACAATGTCTTGGCGAGCAACCTTCCCCCAACTTTCCCGTAGTCCTCCGAACTACGTTGACTATGACTTTCCCACTCCCGATGGAATACGTAGGCCTTGGACGACGATGTCCTATCGAGTCACCTTTCGTTCCTTTCCCCCTCTCTTCTTTGTTTCTATTCCTTTCCAGTTAGCAATGGAGCTTCAGATATCTATACCCTTTAATAAGAACAACAAGCTTGGATCCCATCGAGTACGATGGACGCGGGGGGGGGGGGGGGGGGCGTGCTAATACCTTCCTCTCACGTAACCGACTCTCGAACCCAGACTATAGTTGTGATGACCATGTCCTTTCCCTTCTTCAGGTTTTCTTCGATTGTTTCCTTTGCCCTGTAGGGTAAAATAACGTTCGGTGGCGACTCTTCTGCTTTTTTTGGCGGTTGATTTTCGTAGTTGCCACAGTTGGAGACTCTGCTGGAGAACTTGGTTCCATAAGCGAGTCAATCCTAGCGCTTGTTTGTTTTCGGTTATTGGGTGTGTATCTGTATGTTTTGTATGCTTTATTTATGGCTTTTATTGCATGTTTATCGCATTTATCTACTTTATTACATTTCATTTATGCCATATATGTACTGGACTGTGCTAGATTGTTGGTTTTATTTGGCGGGTAGGGTGTTCTGAGAGATAAGCCCACTACCCAGGCTTGAGTATACACACAGGATTTAGAGTGGATAGTCGTGTCGCTTGCGTGGTGGTGACCACGTATAGTGTTCACGAGACCCACAACCAGATGAGGTTCCCTTGGGAGATATTCTATACTGCATGTTGATACAGGTCATAGGATGTTCCCGATGTGAGTTGTCGACTCTGGTGACCATTCCCGAGGCCTCAGTGGAGGCACTCCTCTAAAGGGGTAATAATGTCAAACCATAAATGATGAACACATTATTGCTTCTTGACCCGAGGACCCGAAACCGGGAACTTGCTATAGGATGACCTTTTTTAGGGAGAATCAGTGGAGGCACTCCTCGATTGGCGATAATACTGTACCTAGAAGGATGAATGTATTATTGCTTCTCGACCTCCGTGCAAGAAGCCGAGGATCCTTCGTTTTAGAACCCACATGTGAGAGGGGATGGGTGTTTACAGGTTTGCAGGAAACTTTGACCTCCAACCTACCCGGTTATCTGGTATTCTTACTGAAGTGAACAGTTGATCCTATTATACTTAATCGTCTGTTATTCACATAATTTAGCACAGACACTATTCAGACAGTTCAACACAGACATGCCCAGCTATATGTGGCACTTCTGATACCATGCTTATGCATTCCATCATTTCATGTGCATACCCTAACATTCATGTTGTTCATTTCTAGGTTTATATCTCACTCTTGACTCCCGTCAGTGGGTTTCTACAAGAATGGATACTGATAAGAAGAAAAATATTATCATCTACAAGTTTCCTAAGGCTAATCTAGGCCCCATTAACAAATTGAAGGCTTTGGCGAATCCTAAGGTGTTGGGAGTTTTCAAGAAGAAGTACAGATGTATCTTATCTTTTGCAAACCGTCTACCTCGTTCAGGAACTTTTGTGGATACCAAGGATTCTCTGGAATGGTGTCGGAGACTGATGGGTTTGACCACCAAAGATATTATTTGGATAGATTATGGGTTGCTTTGTAAGGATATTATTCACAGTTGTGGTGAGTTCCTGAATATGCCGTTGATAGGGAGGAAAGGAGGAATCAATTACAACCCTTCTTTGGCTATCAGACAATTTGGGTACGCTTTGACATGTCCACCAGTTAAAAGGGATGCCGAGGAGTTCTTATACTTCCAAGTAACGGATGGTGTGGCAATAGCGCAGGAAGTTTCTGATGCTTGGCTTGGCATACGAAAAAAGAGGGAAAAGTGTATTGGGGAAGGGCAATAACCAAACCTACCCCCCGTATGAAGATTGGCTAAGGAAGAGGGTTGAGGATTTCTATTTGCCTTTTGACCCGACACCTCCTTTGTATCCCGAGGTTGTGGAAGAAAGAACCACTGTAGCTATTGAAGAGTACAACAAGTTGCAAGCCATTGTGAATGAACTCCGTGTGGAGAACTCCGACCTGAGTAGCCACCTTCATGATGCTTTACATATCAATAGGGATTTGGAATGTAAGGCCCAAGATGCAACAAAGTTGCTGGCAGAAAAGGAGAGAGGCTTTTCAGATAGGGCTCAGTTTTACCGAAAAGCTAACTTAGCTGCAGAATCCTCCGCCAAGGTTCACAAGCACACTAAGCAACTTTTATTTGAGGCGAATGTCAAGCTCGCTGACTCTCAGAAGATGTGGGATGACTTTGCGACATGCAGGAAGAAGAGAGAAGATGAAATCAGGGCTGAAAATAAAGAATTGAAGGAAAAACTCAAAGCAAAAGAGGAAGAGCTCCAGAATGCGAAAAGAGGTAAGAAGCACTTTTCTGATAAGCTGAAGGAGGCTCAGAGGGAAATCGAAGAGCTCAAAGTACAAGCTGGAATAAAGAGGGCAAAGCTAATAGATGTCTTTGGAGATGATGACAGTGCAAAGCATATTGGTAAGTTGAACCAGTGTATTAGGAAGAGAAACAAGTTGATCAAGGGGTTGATAGAGCGACCAACTCATCCTGATACTGAAGTACTTCTCAAGGAAGTCAAGGGCAGTTTGTATGGATTAGGGGTTTAGGAATAAATAGTTTCTGTATTTCTGTGTGTTGCTTATTGTGATTACCATCAGGCTTGTTGATGGAATCACCAGTGGTTGTACCAGACGTATTTGTATGACTCTTTGAAGTATTATATGATGAGATATTTGTTTCAGCAATGCTTTGTCTCAACAATGTTTGTTCCAACTATATTTTCTCCGCAATATCTTCTTGACAATGTATCTGATCCCTCGCCCGGTTAAAACTGGAATCAAAGTATAGAAATACGTTAGAAATGATTAAACATGGCATAGGCATACATTCACACATTTCATTTTGCATAACAGGTGTTTACATGTGGTTTTCTTACCTTGTTTGATTGAACAGGAAGGATTGCTGACTCTTACCTTCACAATTACTCAACACGCCAGAATTAACAGAGAGCAATGGAATAGATTCAAGCAGAGTTGATGGCAGTTCGCAGCCAAATGGGGTTGTTTATGGTGGACATGCAAGCTTTATTTCAGGGTCAAAAATTGCTAAGGGAAGAAGTTCATCAGCTGAAGAGTCAGATGGGCTTAATCATGGAGGTCATGAGAACTGTGTTAAGAAAGGAGGGCAGTCCTGCGCCCGCAGCTGCAACGAAAGGTGTTATTCCCTCTGTTCCATCAGAATCTCTCCCAGAACATGAATTGCCTCGGGGATCTTCTTCACAACCTGAGGGTCCAGAACTTCCCCGACAACAGCTATCTCCTGTTTCCCAAGACAATCCCAAAATTAAGAAGTATGCACAGAGGCAGAAGAAGCCTGAGAGGATTTTTAATCCACTTCCTATGCCTATGCTCAGCTGTTGAAGCATCTTCTCCAGCTTCAATTGGTTGAACTTCAGACGCTGGCTCTGCTTACTAGCATTCCCCCACCAGGCTATGACGCTAAGGCTCGTTGTGACTTCCATTATGGAGCACCAGGGCATAGTATTGAAAAACGCAAGGCCTTTCAGCATAAGGTCCAGGACTTAATTGATTCAAAGGCAATCGAGTTCACGCCGAGCGGCATGGAGGTACGGGGTGATCCTGCTCCGGCTGTCGCAAAAAATATGGATGCTCCTCTCATATCTCTAGGGTCAGCCTTAGGACAGGGGCATATTCCACAATCTTGGGTCTCAGAATCCTCACGCCAACTACATTTGTGTGTTCCTCGACCAGATCTAGAGAGGAAAGCTCCCAGACAGGTTGGATGCCGAAATCAAAATCATCCTCAAAAAAAGCGACAAAGGCCGAAGAAGGCTGAAAGGTAGATTGATGCCATCCCCATGTTGTATGAACAATTACTGCCTAAGCTTCTCAGGCATCATTTGATTCAGCTAAGGACTTTAGCTGCTCCTGCCTAGCTGCCACTAGGTTATGATGCAACTACAAGATGTGAATTCTATTCAGGGGTATCTGGCCATTCAATCGAAGATTGCAGAGCTCTGAAGCACCAGGTTCAAGATTAGATCGACTCAAAGGTCATCACATTCACTACAGACGGCCTGTACGTTAATTAAAGTCTCCCAAATGAGCACTCAGACTGCAAGTATGTTGTCAGAAGCAATAAGTCCAGACGGAGTCAGACCTCCTTAACAATGGCAATCTTCGGCTTCTTTATTGCATTTTCATTTGTACTTTTCATTGCTTGTTAATGCTTTGTTTGCATGTAAAAACTTGTTTGTCTTGAATGATGATCTTAACACAATGAGTATGTTTTTCGTGAAGTAATCCATTCATGTTCACTCATATTCTTGTGCATTGCAATACCAACTTTCTTGCTTAAACTCTTAGAGGGAGGATGACGAATTAAAAATGAAAACTTCTAGTCATATGCTTTTGGAATAAAACCTTACTGATGATGCACATGCTTTGTTTCAACTCCCCAAACACCGGAGATATAAGGGAGATATACCCTCGTTAACCCCGTTGAGCCTAGAAGTAGGAGTTTCTTTTGAAAAAAAACCCTCACATCTTAACCCCGGGGCAGGGTAGTTGTCAGTTGATTTGACCAAGCGTTTAAATTTCAAAGGGAGCGCGCATCTAAAGATCCATTACCTTTTATTCCTCATCAGGAGGTCAAGGGGCGTGAAACCACAATGGTTATCCCTCACCGCAAGGAGTGAAGCAGTCATAATCCTTTTATGAAAATCAAGACACGATTTGTTCAAAAAAAAAAAAACAAAAAGAAGAAAAAGGAGAAAGAAAGCCCGCTAAGTCGATAGCTTGAAAACAAATTACTTAGGCAAAAGTTAGGGCATCCCGCTGGACATCAAAATTGAAAAGAATTCAAAAGAATCAGTCCAGGAAAAATTAGGGAAATAAATTGAAAACAAAAATTGAAAAGGATTACAAAAGAAAAATCCTCGAGCAAGAACAAGTCGCGTGACTACAGACACCAAAGACGAAAGGAGTGACTTCCAATTCGAAAACCTTGCGGGCTCTTTAACCATCACTGTTGACATGCAATAACCTTTTGGATGGTGAGCGCTTGTTCCAAATTAACTGAACGTTAGACTGGAGGACATCAAGGAGAATGGGTGGGTATAAACAAAATTTTGAGCCATAAATCCTTCTTTCTCAAACCGTGAACTAGGCCACATTACAACTTTCAAAAGTCCTAATTGAGGTAAGGTATCCCGAAGGCGTACTTTTGATAAGACAGTGTTCTTGACTCCCATGAGTGGTGCTAATATTTTTGTTGGTATTGCATGTGCATGATGAATCTTTCACAGGGTTTTGCGATATCTTTTCAATAAATACTTCAAGATTAACAGGTATGTTGCATTAGAATAATCATTCTCAGAATAAACATTTTCTGCTTGCATACATTGTACTTGACGCCAATGAAGCTTGCATAATAAACATCAGTCGAGAAGTCTAACTTTGCCAAGAGGAAATTCCTGGACAATTATATTGAGGAGCATGTAGTCAAAAGAGTCTGTCAGGTAACGGTTTTCTCAGCAAGTTGTGCTTAAATGTAACCAATCTAGGGCAGTCACGTCGAGAAATTTCTCCAAAGCTCAGCCAATCTGGGGTAGTCACGTCGAGAAATCTCTCCAAAGCTCAGCCAATCTAGGGTAGTCAAGTCGAGAAATCTCTCCAAAGTTTAGCCAATCTGGGGCAATTATGTCGAGATTCAGCGAATCTCTCAGAGACAAGGATAGAGTTACTACAAGACTCGTACTGAGACAGGCCACCTCAGGAGTGAGAAGTTGTCCTCTCCAAAAGACGGTTAATCAGAATTACTTCTCCAGGGTTTAGTATACTGGGGCAGAATACATCAAGTTTTCGTGATGCCTCTCGAGGCAAGTTCCTTTATAGGTTATGTTGTACTTAAGACATTCCCTTGTTGCTTTATACGTTGCGAAATCATTTTCCTCTCACAATAATTATGGCATCATTCAGATACGAGAATATATGTCTCCCCGGCAGAAATAGCTAAGGTTGTATCGTCCTCGGCAGAGTGCTATGTTTTCTTATTACTCTCTCCAGCGAGAGTCCAGATGTTTGGTTTCCCCATCCAGAGTTGGATTTGTCTTTTCTCCAACAAGAGTTCAAGTCCCCAGACAGGGTAAGGATGGTTTATTCTTGCTCTCCGAGCAGGCTGGCATCCCCAGCAAGAGGCTCGTTAGACCTCCCATCCCCATTAGAGTTTCTCTCCCCCCAGAGTACTAGTATATAATTTCCTCATCCAGTTAGGAAGCGTAATCCCCCAACAGGAGACTTGTTTGATCTCTATTGTCCAACAAGCACTTCCTCCCTTAGCAGAGGCTCGTTTGATCTCAGTTCCCCCCCAGCAGCCAGGTCATAAGGTTGTCATTTCCGCCAGCAAAGTTCAACAGTTTTAGGTCCTCTCCAAGCAGGATTGGTTCAGGTGATGCCTTCCCATCCAAGTCACCATTCCCCGCAGTGGCAGGGTCTAGAAGTCCGCGACAAGTTTTGCCAGTGCAAAACCCAGATGTATCAACATTACTCCCAACCGAGTTGGTGATCTTTCCCCCACAAAAAGTCAAAGACCAGATCAGTGGTCACTTCCTCAGCAGAGCATTGAGAACTTCTCTCTCCCCAGTAAGAGTATAGAGAATTGCTTCCCCCAGTCAGAGTGGTTTGTTACTCCCCAACGAGTATTTTGAAGTCGATCGTCTCAGACAGGATAATGTTGCATCTCTAGCAGGAGACTTGTTAGATGTCCCTCCTTGGTAGAGATCTTATATTCCACACAGTTTCGAGGTGTCTACTTTCCTCATCAGGTCAGGAAGTGTAAGCTCGCCAGCGACGTATACTATTATCCCCAGCAGGGTAAGGTTAAAGTCGTTTCTCCAGCAGCAGGTTAAGTTCAATGATATTCCACTGTCGGTTGGTATTGTTGACTTCAATCCCCAAGCAGGGTTTGGTGTTAATCCTCTCAACTGTTTGATCAACAGTGGTTGACATCCCCGACAGATTCCAAGTCCAATGGTTATTGGCACCTTTTCCATATCAGATCTTTGGGTTCTATTTTCAACAGGTTTTATTTATAATCCCCAGCAGGGTGGAAGTTCTCTTTGGGTTCTATCTTCAGCAGAGGTTATAATCAAGAAGGCCGTTCGATTTATCTTCCTCAGCAGAGTTTATTTCTGGGTTTCTCAGCACTTCTATCGGTGGAATGTCTTTTGTATAGCATAAGCTTCGTTGCATCACATCTTCAAAATGCGTAGCATTTCCATTTGATATGGAGCATTATGCCATAGAAAAATTCAAACATATGCATCCGAAGCATAAGCCCAATTTGATATCATCTTTGGTCGTTGTTTCCTCAGCAGAGAGTGGCATATTTCAGGAGATTCAACCTTCCTTTATCCCCAGTGGAGTTGACGATGGATTAGTTTATCATGCTTGTACTCCCCATCATAGTTGTTTGTTTAAACTTCTCTTTGCCCCAGTGGAGTCATATTCCCTTCAGGTCGCAAGTCCATGGTGGCTACTTCCTGTATATCTTTGATTATCCTAACTCTTGGTTAGTATCCCTTATCCCGACTCTTGGTTGGTATCTTTCGTTGTGAGTTCGCCTTTGGTCGGTGTTCTCTTTATCCTAACTCTTGGTTAGTATCCTTTATCCTAACTCTTGGTTAGTATCCTTTATCCCGACCCTTGGTTGGTATCTTTCGTTGTGAGTTCTCCTTTGGTCGGCGTCCTCATTATCCTAACTCTTGGTTAGTATCCCTTATCCTAACTTTTGGTTAGTATCTTCCTTCCCAACTCTTGATTAGTAGTTTTCGTTGTGAGTTCGCCTTTGGCCGGCGTTCTCGTTATCCTAACTCTTGGTTAGTATCCTTTAACCTAACTTTTGGTTAGTATCCATTATCCTAACTCTTGGTTAGTATCTTCCTTCCTAACTCTTGGTTGGTATTTTTCGTTGTGAGTTCGCCTTTGGTCAGTGTCCTCGTTATCCTAACTTTTGGTTAGTATCCTTTATCCTAACTCGTGGTTAGCATCCTAACTCTTGGTTAGTATCCTCTTTCCCAACTCTTGGTTAGTATCTTTCGTTATGAGTTCGCCTTTGGTCAGCGTCTTGGTTATCCTAACTCTTGGTTAGTATCTTTCATCCCGACTCTTGGTTGGTAATCCTTGGTTTTATATCAACTCTTGGTTGGTATCTTTCTTTATGAGTTCGCCTTTGGTCGGCGTTCCGGTTATCCTAATTCTTGATTAATGTCCCGTGTCCCAACTCTTGGTTGGTACCCTTCATTTCATCCAAACTCTTGGTTAGTATCTTCCTTCCCAACTCTTGATTGGTATCTTTTGTTGTGAATTCACCTTCGGTCGGCGTATTGGTTATCCTAACTCTTGGTTAATATCCTCTTTCCCAACTCTTGGTTGGTAATCTCTTGGTTTTTATCATCTATTCTGACTTCTGGTTGGTGTCTTTTCTCTTTCCCAACTCTTGGTTGGTAATCTCTTGGTTTGTATCCTCTATTCAGACTCTTGGTTGGTGTCTTTTCTCTTTCCCAACTATTGGTTGAAAATCTTCGGCTTTATCTTAACTTTTGGTTGATACCCTTTGTGAGCTCACCTTCGGTCGGTAACCTCATTATACTAATTGTGGATTAGTATCCCGTTTCCTAACTCTTGGTTGGTACTTTATCTTTTATCCCAGATTGTGGTAGATACCCTATCCTTCATTCCAACTTTTGGTCGGTATTCTTTGTCGCGAGTTCACCCTTCATCGGTGCTCTCTTCATCCCGACTTTTGGTTAGCATCTTTTGTTGACTTATCTGTCACTTTTCGCTATCTCAAATTTTGGTTGGTATCCGCTATCTTCGAGCCCACCTTAGGCTGGCAATCACTCAATCACTTCATTATATCTCCCTACAGTTTGCAAATTTTCGGGTTCTTTTGGTATTCAATCTCCGTGTACCCAGAATGTCTGAAAGTCACTGCTCTCATCCCTTCAGGTCCACAGTCGATTAAATATGGGCAGCTGTAATACCCCAAAATTTTCCCTCATATTTTACCATCAATAAGTGGCTTATGCTTCACATACATGTGCATTTAGGTCATAAACATCATACATGCATCATTAGCTTTCCCAAGGCATGTGATCAGAGGTTTCCATGGTATTGGTTGTTCAAAGCAAGGAGAATGAAATATACTCAAGCACTTAAGCTACAAAGGCTTCTCATGCCTCAATACATCATATTTAGTTCACCATTTCATCAGAGGATTGAAATTTGCAAGAAACTTGAAGAGGACCAGCCCACTTATCTCTTGATCCTCAAGTTAGGGTTTTGATTATTTATGTATTTGACATCTTCATGGGCAAGGATTTTGAAGCCTCATCAACCTCATGTTATTTAAAACATATTGGTTCAAGGGATTCTCATGTCTCCTCAGAGGAATTAGGGTTTTGGACATTGATTAACATCTCCTAACTTTTGGGGTCAAAATTAGGGTTTTGCCTAAAATCAGTTTATTACTGGTCCTCTGGGCAAAACTTGATTCCATGGCTTTCTTTATGTTCTCAAGTATCTATGAGTGGAGTATTGACCATCAATTTCATTCAGAAGGGTTTCAATGGGCCAGATGATTGAGAATCAACCAAATTGGGAACAAAGTCAACTGAGCAGTGAAAAAGTAAACTTCTGACTTTTGGGGGTCAATTTTGTGATTGTCATGTCAAATATGACCAATGGGTGAAATTTGATCAAGAAATATCAAAGGAATCATGAAAAATCAAGGATTGTGGAAAGTTTCCACTTTTGGCAAGCTAGGGTTTTAGAAACTTTCCATTTTTGGAAAGTTCTTCATGTCATGCAGCCATTTTTCTCCATGATCAAAGCTTCATTTCATTTTTTGTTAAATATGAAAGTTGTAGTACTCATGAAAAGCTTTCCAGCCATATGTAGTTCATCTCCATTGGATCATTTTTGAGTAACTTATTATTGATGGAAATCGGACATTTCGCACTTTCATTTTCCCACACTTAGAATTTTTTCTAAGTGTTTAAGGGTCATGTCTTGTGCCCATGTTCAAGCTTAGTTTTGAGTGGCTTCCAAGCCTCATTTGGAAATCATTTTCAAATAAAAGTTGTAGAGGGATCTTCCACCTTTCCAACCATATAAAGAATGTCCCATTTGAATTCCTAGATCAAAAGTTACGATGCTTGGAAGTTGGGACATTCAAGTTGTTCAACATGAAAAAAATCTTAGATTTCTCTAAGTCCAAAAATGCAGTTTTGTACCCATGAATTCAAAGCCATTTCTCATTATCTTTTAGGCTTCAGTTCAACTTGATTCTAACATCAAAATTGTTGTGTCAAATCCCCTCTTTAATTTGATACAAAAACCTTACCATTTGACTCCATAATCACCAAGTTACACAATCCCAAAGTCCTCACCATGGAAATGATATTCAAGTGTGTTACCTAGGGTATCTCATTCCAAATTCACAACAAAACCTCTCATTGTTGTTATACCTCATACCATGCGCATAATCCACACTTCATGTCACCATGCTTACCCTTTTAAGCAAGGAAAAACCTTACACATCATGCACATTACCAACCTTACTTAACATAGCCATGAAAGAGAAATGATAAACTTAGCAAACAAGTTACTATCCTAACTGTACCAACTCACTTTCATAACCATCCATCACACTTCATTATCATGTAGCATCCCATGATAACTACAATGCACACTCACACACTCCTAACCCATGCCAAGCTAAACCATAACCTCATTCTCTGATTTTCTTAACCACCTTCCTCACTGATTTTTAATCATGGTAAACACCTTAAACTCACTCTAACTACTCATATAAGACTCTCTAACAACCTCTAACCAATTCAGTTACACAGTTACACAACCATTAGAGCAAGAGAAATCTCAAAACTCCATTTCACACCCTCATCTTTAGAGCTTCGAAACTCTCTCAGTTTTGAAATTTTCTTCAAAGTTCTTTCACCAGTTTCATCTCCACATTTGAATCCAGCTTCTGTTTGCAATTTTTCTCAACTGGAACCAAGATAACACCATATATCAGTTCATCAACTTCCATCATTAACTTTGGAATTGCAGCCAAGATTCAAAGATCATAAACATTTATTTTGCTTCCAAGTGTAGATCACAAGGTATTGCAAAATGTTTTTGGGTTTCTTGGAGCTTGAAAGTGCACCTCCGGCCAGGTAAGAGTCTTGCAACTTTGAGTATCATTTAATACGATTCATGTGGCTTAGGTTCATATAAATTAGGTGCATTTGAAGCCCTACATTTGTAGGCAATGTTTGTGGTTAGAATAGGTGAGAACTTGGAGTTTTGGCATTTTTAGATCTAACTTATTCCCTTCGTTTCTCATGATTGAGGCATTATATGAAGATTCAATTGGTATATTTGGAATCACGTGAAAATTCGAGTAGAGTATTGGTATTCTCTTTCATTTCTGGTACCCTTGACCACTGCTCACGGTGGATGCCCATCGGAGAAGACGACCGAAGTTAGGGCTCCGGCGTCTGTAATTTTTCAACTCAGGTCAATGTGCGCGCGTGTCATCTTTCTAGTTGGCCATGTGAAATATTTAATCCCATGTGGAGAAAACTGACCAGCGTGTAATTCTCTTTTGAATCCCACCAATAACCCAGTGGCAACGCATTAATGAGGCTTCAAGCAATAAACCCACGTGCCTTTTTCTTTTCTTCTTCTAATTATGAATAAATTCAATTAATAATAATCAGAAATAAAAAGTGGTTTTTTTTGTTTGTGTGGTAATGGGCTTACACGCCTTTCTAATCCCACCTCCCAAATTATGGCCCACATGCTTTTTGAACTGGATAACTGCTAATGCTATACCCCCCATTGGCCTTTAGTTCATAATTTCATTTAGTTTTAATACACGTTTAATCTTGTCATTTTAAAAATATTTCTTTTCATAAAAAAATTTCAAAAATATTGTTGAGTGATCTTTAAGGTCTTAATTAATTTTCAATATTTTTTAATTCCATTTTTGGATATTTTTAATATTTGTTTTGGAATTTTGATTTGAATGTGTATAAATTGACATACCTTGCACATTATGCCTTGAAACCAATTTTTTCCAACTAGTTTGGATCCCAATTCTTGTATGCCTTTAGTCACACGATTTTAGAATATATTAATGGTCACTTGGGATTTTTTCCATTATTTTTTGGTGCATTTTGAATGCCTTTTTATGGCTTGTCTTGAATGATCTTTGCCTTGTATCTTACTCTATGTGTGACATTGTTTGATAATCTTTTGTGCAGAATATTGAGCCTATTTTTAGGAAATGTTTAGCAACTGTCCTCATCTTGTTAGGGTTAAATTTTAATGATTTTTCAAGGCTTCTAGCTATTTTTCATGAGTGAACCAATGCATAATTAGTGTGTGGATGTTTGTTTAGAAGTAGGTTGAATTTGATGCTTATGTGTGACTCTTTTTAGGCCAACTTTCTTGACATGTTTAAGCCCATTCATGAGGATACTTTGTACACCATTGTGATGTTTTGACATTGATTTTTTATCGTGATCTATATGCTTGCTTTGAGTCCTAAATACATGCGTCCTATTTGAACCCTTGTGATGATTCTTAGGATGTTTAGGGATGTATTTGTTCCATAATTCTTGGTCTTGTTTCTCATTGATCTACACTTGATATAGCATGACGTAAAGCCTTCTCATCTCATTTTATATGGCTTTTTGAATGCCTCTAATTGGTGTAACTTTAGTGTGAACTTGAACATGCTCACTTGCCCTTTTGACAACTTTTGCTTGAGTTTTGTGTGCTTCCTTTATTCAATGCTTATGTGACTTAAATGTGAATATTATAGGTCATTTACTTATGGTTTATAGGCTTACTTGACATGACCTTTTCATACTTGTACTTGATTGATAATTCACATTGCTTTTAATGAAAGTTTAGGGTTGAGTTTTGATCATTACTTGTTCTAACTTCCAAGCATGTGTTGCCATGACAAATTTGTGACTATTTGATGTTACTTTTAAGCATTGAATACATGAATTAACTTCTGACTTGGGCCATTTACAAGTCAATTTCATGCTTGCTTGTTCATTGTTGTGCCATAAGTAAATGTTGCATGATATAGGCGACATGCTTGTGTAGAATTGCCTAATCTCTCGAACATGACTTGGTGTGGATTTCATGATCATTGCTTAGCATATTAAACCTCATTGTGAATTGATTAGGACATGTAATGCTACTGCCCCATGTGGTTTCTTCCTTCAAGTTTACATGTTTAAGCTTTTAAAGTGTATCTTACATGAACATTGTGATGACATTTGTTTGAGTTAAAATATGGTACATAACTTGAAGTCTTTTGATATTTCTTTGGACAGTAACATGAGTTGGCTATAGTAGGATATAGCTACTGACCTATGTAGGTTCTCATCCTTTTTTGGACTCATTTCCTTTTGTTAATTGATTGACATTACTTCTAGTGTAGTCTTAGGATATTTGCATGAGCATAAGTGCATTATTTTGCATATTTCTTTCAAATATCCAATAGTTGAGCTTGGTTTGAATTTGGTAAGTACTTGTATTACTTTACATTGTTGTCCACCCTTATGTGACTTCTCTCTCATCTCATTTCTCCTTCTTTATTACTTCTTTGAATTGTGATTGAATCATCTAATGTTTACTTGTGTATGATCACATATTCCCTTAGGATTCCTAGCTTGAATCTAATTTTGGATTAGGTTCAAAGTAGGAGATATATTAGGTTTTCAATCCAAGCATGTTAACATATGTAGAGATTCCCTTCCCTAACTTCAACTATAGGATCAATCATTGCATGACAACTTCTAGGATGGAGATCCCCTTAGAGTTTTCTTTTAACCATTTGAGTCTCTTCTCTCTCTCTAAAAGAAAAGATTTATGTGAAGTGCTCCACGGGCCTTAAGCACAAGGGAAATGATTATTGAAGGTCTCCTTTACTCTTCTAGGGTGCTTTGCAAACGTTCCGTTGGGGGAGACCTTGTAAAGTATTCGCTCATATGTCATAGTCTTTAGCACGATGCATATCGTAAACAAAACAAATCAAAACAATTCTTCTAAAAGACATAAACAAATCAATCATCTTCCTTCGGGATTCTTTTCTCATCTAACTCCCTCAAATTGTAAGGGCACACTATTTCCGTTCTACCGCAAACAGGTAAACGCGTAAGACTCCACACAACGAGCGACAACACCTAAACTACTAGAACGCGAACGTTAGCATCGTCCACCTAAAAAACACAAAACAAACAAAGACCCATAGGTAGAACTACGACTTCTCTGACTTCCTCTCTCTTGTCCGATTGAGGATACGTAGGCACAAGACGACGATGTCTTGGCGAGCAACCTTCCCCCAACTTTCCCGTAGTCCTATGAACTACGTTGACTCTAACTTTCCCACTCCTGAGGGAATACGTAGGCCTAGGATGATGATGTCCTATCGAGTCACCTTTTGTTCTTTTCCCCCTCTTCTTTGTTTCTATTCCTTTCCAGTTAGCAGTGGAGCTTCAGATATCTACACCCTTTAATCTGAACAACAAGCGTGGATCTCATCGAGTACGATGCACACGAGGTGGTGCTAATACCTTCCTCTCACTTAACCGACTCCCGAACCCAGACTATGGTTGCGATGAACATGTCCTTTCCCTTCTACAGGTTTTCTTTGATCGTTTCCTTTCCCCCGTATTGATAAATAACGTTCGGTGGCGACTCTTTTGTTTTTTCTGCTGGTTGATTTTCGCAGTTGCGACACCATGGACTGCTAGGGAGTATATAAAGAGAAACATAGACCTAATGTTTTTACGGATTTCATATTTTTGTAAAATTAGGGGAAGTGTAAAATCTTAGGTTTTGAGAGGCTCTTTAGGTTTTTCGTTGTAAGTCACCCTTGTATCTTTTGATACATTGAGGTAGACTGATTCTATGTTGTTTATTATTCACTCTAAAGCTTTTTAAGCCAGAGTGTATTGTTCTTATTTTAAAGCTTTTAAGCCAAACTAAGTATTGTAGTTGGAAGAGTGTTCTTTTGTTCTGGTCTCTTGTGGTATTGTCACTCATTTGTGATTGTTAGGAAGTGAGAGGGGGATCTCATATCTAGAGGGTTTCTAGGTAGAAGTTACACAAGGTAGTGATTAGGCAAGAAGTTGTAAATGGGGGAGTTTAGCTTGGAACTAATTCTATCATATTGAATTTCCTTCTTGGCTTGGATTCCCCTAGATGTAGGCAATGTTGCACCGAACTGGGTTAACAACTGACTGTGTTATTTATCTTTCTGCAATTTATTTCCAGTTTGATTTATTTGTTCTTTAGACAGAAGATGTTGTAACATCTGTCTTGATATTATGTTCTGATGTGAGGACATCAATATTAACATGTGTTAGAGTGCCATAATTTCATAAGACTCCAATACATCCTACATGTATCCTTGAGAAGGATGAGGTAAGTGGTAAGGTAGATCAGAAACTATACAGAGGTATGATTGGCTCTCTTTTCTACATGACTGCTTCTAGACCTGATATTTTGTTCAATGTATGCTTGTGTGCTCGCTTCCAATCAGATCCTAGAGAATCCCACTTAACTGTTATTAAGAGGATCTTCAGGTATCTAAAAGGTTTCATTCACCTTGGCTTATGTTATAGAAAATCTAAATATTACAAGCTAGTAGGCTATTGTGATGCTGACTATGCTAGAGATAGACTTGAGAGGAAAAACACTTATGAAAACTGTCAGTTTCTGGGAAATAATCTAATATCGTGGTCCAGCAAAAGGCAATCAACAATAGCACTATTAACTTCAGAAGCTAAATACATTGTAGCCTCTGGATGCAACACTCACATGCTCTGGATAAAAAGTCAGCTAGAAGATTACGAATCCTATTTTACATTCTAGAGCTAAACATATTGAGATAAAACTTCACTTTGTATGTGACTATGTTCATAAGGGTATTTTAGATCTAAAATTTATTGATACAGACCATCAATGGGCTGATATCTTTACAAAACCCCTTGTTGAAGATAGATTCGTCTTCATTCTGAAATTTTTTGAAAATGGGCTTATGTCCATAATGAATCTGATGATTATCTCATAATGACAATCTCTCATAATGGAAAAATGAGACTCTGAGATAAGTCTTAGTTCTGAATGAATGAGTCTTCTGAAATCATAAGGGTTAATAAGTTCATAGGTATCTAGTTGGAATTTGTTTGGTTAAACAAAATCTGCTTTTTGGATACTGACTAGTCTTTACATTAAATAGTTGTCAGTCAATTTTGGAAAACAGAACAATTTTAAAGACAATTGTCTTAGAAAACTGAACTGGTTTTTAATGACTGCATGACACATGGGTATAATCATGATTTTTGGGATTAGGTTAAATATTTTTGCCTTACTCCCCTTTGTCAAATTTTTGTGCTAATTGATTTTAATTGCTATTAATTGTCATTATTGCCTATTACTATCATGATTACTAAATTCCCTATTTAAAATCCACTCCACTCACTTCACACACTTACGTAACTTTTCACTCCCCACACTTTATTGTTTTCAAACTAAAAAGTCTCTCAAACCCTAAAACCTTTCTCTGCATCAATGGCTTCATCTTCACCTTAATAACAACAGTCCTCACAACAACAACTCACTGATGAGCAACAACATGAAGCTAACTTTAAAAAGGTCGTTCATAAAGTTGTTGTGTACCAACCTTCTGAGTATATTCCTCACCTTCTTCGTTCTCATAGGTCACAATCAACTGTGCATCCCAACATGTTTGTATACATTGAAGATGCATACAATTCTATTGAAGTCACTCTCTCCATACCTGTTGAAGACCTGGACATTTTTTCCGAACTCATTGTGGATTTTGTGAGCTTGAAAGGTCGCGGTTTTGATCTCCTCCCTACTGCTCGCACTCAAGGGTGGAACTAGTACTTTGACTGTCTCAATGGTTGAGTCTTTCTTGCTCTGGTAAGGTATTTTTGGATTCATACCAAGTCCTCCTCCACTCAAATAATGTCCTTTGTTTTTGTCAAAGAAATTATTATCACAGAGATACTCATTGTCAAACTCATCGGCCATGGAGGGAATGGTATCTTGTGTGAACTGATGCGTGATAAGATATCTAAATCGATCTTTACAAATGAAGATCTTTCAGGGAAAATCAAGGATCTTCAATCTATTCTAAGGATTTGGGCAAGGATCGTCCTGGGCTATTTCAACCCTAGAAGTGCAACAAGTTCTCTAGACTACATTAACACATATCAGAAATATGTTATTTTCTTTATCCATTCTGATTAGAAGATTAACATTCCTGCCTTTCTCTTTAGATTCTTAAGAGAGGCAATGAAGGACTCAAGGAATGGATGCAGAAAGGTGAAGAGCTGGATTCCTTTTGGAAGGCTTATTTCTGACATTCTGATGGATGTGAGTGCATTCTTCCATCTAGCCATGTTTTGAACGATGTCAACACTAGGAGAGCATTTTAGTGTTTTTTGTATATTGGGCGGTATCAACCAAAGTTTAGATGTGAATTGATTATTTTAGCCTTAGCATGCATACAAATGGTTTTGAAAATAATTGGAAATGTTTAGGCATGATTCATACTTAAAAAACTAAGTTTTATGTGTGAACATTGTTGCATAGGCCGACACATACGAGTTCAGGCCAACCTATAGAAGTTTTTGCTTCAGTATAGGTCAGCACATAGTTCTTACAGGCCGACCTCCACGCATCAATATTAAAGCCTACAGGCTCTATCCATAGGTCGCCTCACTTAGGTCGACCTGAGTACCTTGACAGGCCGACCTATTGCTTTCATAGGTCGGCCTGTAGCTTTCAAAAACTTAAAATTTTATTTTGCATCTTATTTTTTCTTGCATCCTTTTTCCCAATTTCCACACACACATATATGTACTCATACATGTACCTTTTTCTAGCAAGGTACTAGTTTAAAACCTAAACGAAACCAGAATTACAAAGCTTTCCCATTATCTTCAACCTTTCTTCTATGCATACACATAATCAAATTACGCATAATCATTTTTTGATTGGGTGGCCATCTAGATTAGAGTTGATAACGTCCAATTAGGTTGGTGTAATCGAGAATATTGGGTTAGGATATTTGTGTGTTTCAAATAAGAAAACCAAAGTGGGGTTTTCCTTCAAGGTCATTGGTATTTGATTGTTTTGGACATGATCACGTTAGCACAGATTTGACTGAGTGAAGGCTTTGGGACAAGGTGGTTTCCTTAAAATGGAGTAGCGCAAGATGGTGAATCGTGTTCGGGATCTTGGGTTCAACAAGTGCATGCTAGGGATAATTCGACCGAGCGAAAACCTTGAAGACGAGGAGGTCTTGCAAGCTAGTAGTCAAGAACAGGTGGATTGTAGCAGCATTGTTAGTGATTTGATCAAGGTTTGATCAAGGGTTTGGAGGTGGTCGAATAAACAACAAATCATGGGGTTTGTGGGGTTAGAGTTCTTCACCTCTTGTATAAACATTTTTGCAAAGATAAGATTAATTGCAAGTATCTCAATTCGATTTCGGATTGAGGACAAACGTACCCATAACGAGTTCGATTGAGGAACTGCCTAAGCAGATCTTTCTCTCTCTCTCTCTCTCTCTCTCTCTCTCTCTCTCTCTCTCTCTCTCTTTATCTCTTTATCTCTTTAATTGTTGTTCTTGCAAATTATCGATTTCGTTGTTGTTTCGATTAATTCGATTGGATTTTTTTAACTATCTTTTAAAGTGTTTTTGTTGATATAATCATAATCACTTTGATTGTGATTGGCTTTTAACATCAACAAAACAAGTTGAATTTCCAAACATTATTGATCACACACAAAGTGTTCGATAACTTGCCTTTGGGTATTTTTATTGCTTTATGTTCATTGGAAATAAGCTTTACGAATAACTTTGCATTTTATTGATCAGTGAGTTAATCGTTGTTGAACAATTTGTGTTTGTCATACCCCAAATTTTGACCAGACATTTTAAAAATGGCTTTCATCTGACTTGTATTTTCACTTTGAATCATCTGCACAACTTATCTTGCTTTTCATCATGCCTAATGCCCAAATTATCAGCCAGAATAAACCTGTCGGATTCACAGTCAAATCGGCCAAACTAAAAGTCAATTGCGCGTAAAATCAGTGGACGGAAAGTTTCAAAATTGAGCTTGCAAACGTCAGCCATATTAAATCAATGTTCCACGTAGTTTAACCTGTCGTGCTCGCTTTTAACTTTTTGACTGCTTTTTGATCGTATTTTGATCAGTTTAAGCTTTTTAGCCGGTGAAAAATTATTTCAAAATTTGACCAAACACTGTATTTTTCCGATTCGTTTATTTCGCACTGATCATTTTGGTGTATTCGTTTTATTTTTTTCTAGCACTTCGATACCAGTACATTTTTTTTTTCATTTTAAATCGATTTTATTTTTATTTTTTATTAATAATCTTTTTAATTAATCAATTTTAATCTAGATTTTTATTTTAAATAATTTATTTTATTTTATTTATTTTAATTTTATCATTTTCTTATTTTAATAATATTTAATTTGTTTTTTATATTTTTAGTAAAACTTAGTAATGAAGTTTTAAAAAGGGATTTTGTTTTTTAACTTCATTTGTGAAAAACCTAGCATACAACAAGACAAAGACCCTTCACTTTTTTGTTCATATTTCATTTGCTTTCATTACCATAAAAATAAAAAACACTTATATAAAAACCACAAACAATTTCTTGTAAATCCTCTCAACCCTCACGTCATCTTCATCTTTTTCAACAACAATATTACCACTTTCAAACTCACTATTTTTCCTCATTTTTTCTCAAAGAACTCCTTCAACATGTAGCATACATATAAACCATAAATACATCTCTCCATATTTCCTCACCTTCACTTTCTTCTTCATCTTCAATAACCAAAACTCACTAAAAAAAAACATGAAAGCATCTCCTCCATCACCAAGTTTTTCCGCCTCCTTTCACCAGCATAACACATGTAACACCCCCTTTCTATACCCCCAAATAATCACATAATCATTTAGGCACATATTAAAAATTTCGTCAGAGTATAATTATAAACATAGTATAAAAGAGGTTTGTCACATTATACATGAAATTAAAACATTCAACACCTGCTCAACAATTGATATGCAACAGTGGGGTAACTTTGCAACAGAGAAACTTAGTCCTTACACCCACATCTCAATATTTAGAATAAAAGCGGAAAATCTAAACATTGAATAACATCAACCATATACACACACACACACACACACACACACATATATATATATATATATATATATATATATATATATATATATCATCAAGTATTATCCACCAACATAATTCATGTTTACATAAACATTCGTCAACAAGATACATGTACAAATGTATCACAAAAGAATCATATACATCCTAGCTACCCGATGCTATATATCAGAGCCGACCGACCAAAAGAATGAAAACTCGCTTCACAAAAAGACCACCAGCATACCTACTCTGCAATGCCTCATAGAGCATCATAAAACAGCAGAAGGGTGAGAAATATTATCATAATAACAATGCATATAATTATATATCTTAGCATAAAAATACACATATTCCCCATCCTCACCACAATTCATCGCAACTCCCTCATATACATCACAATGTATTTATATACAAAGCCAAGCATATTCATCATGCATACTTTCACAAACCTTATCATTCCACATAAACATACATATTCATGTTTATTCATCAATGCACAATTATAACGATGATAAATGCAAATCATAGAGACCGAATCACGACTCTATACAAATGCAATGCGGTACCGACTCAATCATCTCAAGTTCACTCAGGAACTTATTGGAACCATCGCTCGTTACCAATGTAACTCCCCGTCAGGACTACGATGTTCACCCATTGCTCACACCTCACATAGGCACACAATGTTTATGGATTGCTCACACCTCACATAGGCACGCAATCCGATTGCTCACACCCCACATGGGCACACAATCATTGGTAATCATCGCTCACACCTCACATGGGCACACAATCCGATTGCTTACACCCCACATGGGCACACAATCGTTGGTAATCAGCGGAATCTCATTAGAATCACACAACACAAGAATGCACATCATTATGCTTCACATGCAAAATGACTCAAGACATTCTTGAAATGCATACATATTCACAATATATTCATGCATTCATCTCATACAATCACATACAATCTATATACATTCACATCAATGCACTATTGTATGATTCACCTCTAAAACATACATTCAAAACGGTAAAAGTCGCTAAATAACACTATTCCCGACTTTTCGACATAATTAAATCTGCTAACAATTTCCAAATCATCATAATAATAAAGTACAGCTCAATAGCTTCACAACGATACCAAGAATGTAAAAATCGGATAAGCGGATCAAAAGTTACGAAAGAAAAACGAAAACGATATTTGAAAAATCACGTTTTTACACTTCTCTTGCCCATCCGCGTATGGACCAATTCCGTACGCGTATGGCCCAAAACTCATACGCGTACAATACGTAAATCACCATATGGCCAGGAAAAATGAAGTCCCATACGCGTATTGGCCCTGAAACATGCCTCCCATACGCGTATTGCCCAAGTCAATACGCGTATGGCCTGCCCCAATACGCGTATGGCCAGCGAACTGCAGAATTTTTCTGCAGAATTTTCTCTGCGTTTTTTCACCCAAACCACACCCAAATTCATCATCTACATCCAGAAAAATACCAATTTGATGTAAAATAACATATATCTATCATGTATCAACAACAAGGAACACGAAAACATCATTTCCAACATGATTAAATCGAATTCTAACACTTTCTACACAAATGAGTTTATACGAAAACTCATAAAAATCAACAACAACAACAACACAATCATACATAATGATATACATTGATGAGATAATAAGATTTCACACCCTTACCCGGATTAAATCGATTCCTAGAAGTTGTTTTGAAGATTTCCAAACTTTTCCTCTTTTCTCCTCTTCCTCTTTCTTTCTCTCCTTTTTCTCTCTATTTCTCTTTTCTTTCTATTTCTCTCCTATTTCTTCTTCTTATCTCTTTTTCTTTTCTTATTTTCTACTCAAATTCAATTAATTCATTTTCTCACAAAAATCTATTTCCACTAAATTTCTAAATTAGTATTAATTGAGAAATGTCCAAAATACCCTCCATTCTAATTTCCCCGAAAACTCTCAAAAACGGTAAAATATCAAAACATGTCAACATAGCATATTAACACACCAATTTCACAAATAAAATAATTTATCACTCAATTTAAATAAAAGACTCAACAAAATGGAAATAATCGGAATCGGGGCGTTACAACTCTCCCCTACTTTAGAAATTTTCGTCCTCGAAAATATTACCTGATTCAAACAACTCCGGATACGACTCTCGCATCCTACTCTCTAGCTCCCAAGTCATATTGCCTTCCGCAGCGCCTCCCCACGCTACTTTTACAAGTGCAATATCCTTGCCTCTTAGCTTCTTAACTTCACGGTCCAAAATCCTAATCGGTAAAGCTTCAACCGTCAGGTTATCTCTCACTTCAACCTCGTCCATAGGAATAACATGTGACGGATCCGGAACATACTTCCGAAGTTGCGAAATATGGAATCCATAATGAAAATTCGAAAGATTCGGAGGCAACGCCACACGGTAAGCCACAACACCAACTCGTGCAGAAATCTGATACGGACCAATAAAACGAGAAGTCAACTTCTTCAACTTCAAAGCACGACCCACACCCGTAACCGGCGTAACTCTCAAAAATACATGGTCGCCTTCTTGAAACTCAAGATCTTTCCTTCTCTTGTCAGGATAACTCTTTTGTCTACTTTGAGAAGCTTTCACCTTCTCACGAATAAACTTCACTTTTTCCGTCGTTTGTTGTACCATATCCGGTCCAACTATCGTCCTCTCACCGGTTTCATGCCAACACAAAGGTGTTCGACATCTCCGACCATACAAAGCCTCAAATGGTGCCATACTTATACTTGAATGAAAAGTGTTATTGTAGGTGAACTCAATCAATGCAAAATAACTATCCCAAGCACCACCTTGCTCGAGCACACAAGCACGCAATAAATCCTCCAACGATTGAATTGTCCTCTCGGTTTGACCATCCGTTTGCGGATGATAAGCCAAACTAAATCTTAGCTTAGAACCCAAAGCCTTTTGTAAACTCTCCCAAAACCTCGATGTGAATCTAGGATCTCTATCCGATACAATACTCTTAGGAACTCCATGTAACTTCACCACCACAAGAACATAAATCTCGGCTAACTTCTCCAAAGGATAACTAATATCAATTGGAATGAACTGAGCAGATTTAGTAAGCCTATAAATGATTACCCAAATAGCATCATAACCTCTTTGCGTATTCGACAATCCCGTAACAAAATCCATCGATATACTATCCCATTTCTACTCCGGAATGTCCAACGATTGCATCAATCCACTAGGCTTTTGATGTTCCACCTTAGACTTTTGACAAGTTAAGCATGCATACACAAATTGAGCCACATCCCTCTTTAATCCAGACCACCAAAAGATTTTCTTCAAATCTTGATACATTTTATTCGCTCCCGGATGAATACTTAAGTTACTTCGGTGTCCTTTTTCCAATATCATCTTTTTCAACTCCGCATCATCGGGAATACAAATACGACCACGAAATCTCAAAACTCCAAAATTATCAACCTTGAAATCCTCATTCTCATTCATCATCAAATCAACGAACTTCAAATCCAACTTTTGCTTTTCACATACGGTTGCAAGAAAATCATTCGTAACATGTAGCATACCAAGTCTCACACTTCTCAGTGTCATTTCATAAACCAAACTCAAGTCTCTAAAATTCTCCAAAAGTTCCCATTCTCTCATCATCAATGCGGACATATGTAATGACTTCCGACTCAAAGCATCGGCCACCACGTTTGCCTTACCCGAATGGTAATTCAAACCAAAATCATAATCCTTCAAAAGCTCTAACCACCTTCTTTGTCTCATGTTCAATTCTTTTTGATCAAATAAATATTTCAAGCTCTTGTGATCACTAAAAACTTCAAATCTTGCACCATAAAGATAGTGCCTCCAAATTTTTAAAACAAACACCACGGCCGCTAACTCCAAGTCATGTGTAGGATAATTCTTTTCATGCACTCTCAATTGTCTTGAAGCATAAGCCACAACTTTTCCATCTTGCATCAAAACACCACCTAAACCAACCAATGAAGCATCACAATAAACCACAAATGGTTCCGTCGAATTTGGCAAAATCAAGATCGGAGCCGTTGTCAACCTTCTTTTTAGCTCATTGAAACTCTCTTCACAATGAATATCCCAAATGAAAGCCTTTTCTTTACAAGTCAATTGCGTTAACGGAAGTGCCAACTTCGAAAATCCCTCAATAAACCTCCGATAATAACCCACCAAGCCTAAAAAGCTTAGAATCTTCGTAACCGATCTAGGAGCCTCGCATTGCACCACCGCATCAATCTTGGAAGGATCAACACTAATACCACTACAGGAAATAACATGTCCAAGAAAAATTACTTCCGACAACCAAAATTCACATTTCGACAACTTAGCATACAATTGTTTCTCTTTCAAAATTTGTAACACAATCCTCAAATGCTCTTCATACTCCTCTTGAGACTTAGAGTAAATCAAAATATCGTCGATGAACACAACCACAAAACGATCTAACTGTTCATGAAAAATACGATTCATGTATTCCATAAACACACCCGGCGCATTAGAAACCCCGAATGGCATCACGGAATATTCGTAATGGCCATACCGTGTCCTAAAGGCCGTCTTTTGAATATCCTCTCCTTTCACACAAATCTGGTGATATCCCGATCTCAAATCAATCTTTCTAAAAACACGCGCACCAACCAATTGGTCCATCAAATCATCGATCCTTGGAAACGGATACTTGTTCTTAATTGTCACCTTGTTCAATTGTCGATAATCAATGCATAACCGCATACTCCCATCCTTCTTCTTTACTAACAATACCAGAGCACCCCAAGGAGAAACACTTGGCCTTACAAATCTCTTATCCAACAAGTCATTCAATTGCTTCTTCAATTCTACCAACTCCGATGCTGACATACGATACGGTGCCATCGAAACTGGTCTAGTACCCGGAACTAGATCAATAGAAAACTCAACTTCTCTTTCCAGCGGTACATCCGTAATATCCTCCGGAAACACTTCTGGAAAATCACACACCACTGGGAACACATCGAGCTCAACTTTATTCTCCACCGACAATGATGCAAACAAACCGAACAATTGAGCTTCGTCCGCTAAAAGTTTCTTCAACTCTTTAGTGGATAGGAAACTCTCATCTTCATCATCTTCCAAAGAAGGAAACCTCACTAACTTGTGATAGCAATCTATATGAACTCGATTAAATTGCAACCAATTCATACCCAAGATTACGTCCAATCCCTCCAACGGCAAACACACTAAATCCATAATGAAGTCTTTACCATACATGGTCAAAGGACAACTTACACACACCAAAGACGTAGTTACCGACCCTGAAGCAGGAGTCTCAATAACCATCTCACCACCCCAAGAAGTCATAAACAAATTCAAACACTTAGCGCACTCATGAGAAACGAATGAATGAGTCGCTCCCGTATCAATAATAGCAACTAAAGGCGTACTATTAATAAAGCATGTACCTTTAATCAAACGGTCTGCACTAGTAGTGTCCGTCCCCGCTAATGCAAACACCTTTCCGCCCGCTTGAGCTTGTTTCGGCTTAGTACACTTAGTACTAATGTGACCCACTTCTCCACAATTATAGCACTTCACCACATTCCTTCTACAATCGGTAGTAGCATGCCCAAGGCCTCCACAGTTAAAACATTTCACCACGGTCTTCCCACACTCAAATGATTTATGACCCATTTCACCACACTTGTAACACTTAACGGAACCGGAACCTCCTCCTCCAGATCTCTTATCAAAGTTTCCCCTATGTCTGCCCTTATCAACGGGTGTCACATAAGGTCCACTTCTAGCTTGTTGCTTTCCCTTCCTCTCATTCAAACTTTTGTAATGTGTAGAACGAGCCTTGCTATCTTCCTCGAAGATTCTACAACATTCCGTCAAATCCGTAAACCTTCTTATCCTTTGATATCCCACAACTTGCTTAATCTCGGGACGCAAACCATTCTCATATTTAATACACTTTGAGAACTCAGAAGTAATTGCAGCATAGTGAGGATGGAATTGAACCAACTCCACAAACTTAGCAGTATAGTCCACCACGGACATACTACCTTGTTTCAGTTCAAGGAACTCCATCTCCTTCTTCCCTTTCACACTTTCAGGGTAATACTTCCTCAAGAACTTGGTACGAAATAAATCCCACGTTATCTCTTCATCATCCACCTCAAGAACTTGACGCATACCGACCCACCAATCGTCGGCTTCTTCCTTCAGCATGTGAGACCCAAGCCTCACCTTATTCTCCTCCGCACAACCCATGACTCTGAAGATCCTTTCAATCTCTTTCAACCAAATTTGAGCACCATCGGGATCAAATATTCCTTTGAAGACCGGTGGTTGATTCTTCCTGAACTCGTCATTAGCATTCAAGTTCGGCGCACCTTGCACCGCCCTAGCCATTGCTTCCAAAGCAGCAGCCATCGCATTGTCGTTCCTACCAGCCATATTCTGATCATTCCCAAAAATGACAACAAGGTTAAACAACAGTTCAACCATCACAACAACAAGACAGACACAACTGACTCAACACTGGCTCTGATACCACTTAATGTAACACCCCCTTTCTATACCCCCAAATAATCACATAATCATTTAGGCACATATTAAAAATTTTGTCAGAGTATAATTATAAACATAGTATAAAAGAGATTTGTCACATTATACATGAAATTAAAACATTCAACACCTGCTCAACAATTGATATGCAACAGTGGGGTAACTTTGCAACAAAGGAACTTAGTCCTTAGACCCACATCTCAATATTTAGAATAAAAGCGAAAAATCTAAACATTGAATAACATCAACCATACATATATATATATATATATATATATATATATATATATATATATATATATATATATATATATCATCAAGTATTATCCACCAACATAATTCATGTTTACATAAACATTCGTCAACAAGATACATGTACAAATGTATCACAAAAGAATCATATACATCCTAGCTACCCGGTGCTACATATCAGAGCCGACCGACCAAAAGAATGAAGACTCGCTTCACAAAAAGACCACCAGCATACCTACTCTGCAATGCCTCATAGAGCATCATAAAACAACAGAAGGGTGAGAAATATTATCATAATAACAATGCATATAATTATATATCTTAGCATAAAAATACACATATTCCCCATCCTCACCACAATTCATCGCAACTCCCTCATATACATCACAATGTATTTATATACAAAGCCAAGCATATTCATCATGCATACTTTCACAAACCTTATCATTCCACATAAACATACATATTCATGTTTATTCATCAATGCACAATTATAACGATGATAAATGCAAATCATAGAGACCGACTCACGACTCTATGCAAATGCAATGCGGTACCGACTCAATCATCTCAAGTTCACTCAGGAACTTATTGGAACCATTGCTCGTTACCAATGTAACTCCCCGTCGGGCCTACGATGTTCACCCATTGCTCACACCTCACATAGGCACACAATGTTTAAGGATTGCTCACACCACACATAGGCACACAATCTGATTGCTCACACCCCACATGGGTACACAATCGTTTATAATCATCGCTCACACCTCACATAGGCACACGACGTTACAGCGGATTCTCATTAGAATCACACAACACAAGAATGCACATCATTATGCTTCACATGCAAAATAACTCAAGACATTCTTAAAATGCATACATATTCACAATATATTCATGCATTCATCTCATACAATCACATACAATCTATATACATTCACATCAATGCACTATTGTATGATTCACCTCCAAAACACACATTAAAAACGGTAAAAGTTGCTAAATAACACTATTCCCGACTTTCCGACATAATTAAATCGGCTAACAATTTCCAAATCATCATAATAATAAAGTACAACTCAATAGCTTCACAACGATACCAAGAATGTAAAAATCGGATAAGCGGATCAAAAGTTACGAAAGAAAAACGAAAACGATATTTGAAAAATCACGTTTTTACACTTCTCCTGCCCATCCGCGTATGGACCAATTCCGTACGCGTATGGCCCAAAACTTGTACGCGTACAATACGCAAATCACCATATGGCCGGGAAAAATGAACTCCCATACGCGTATTGGCCCTGAAATGTGCCTCCCATACGCGTATTGCCCAAGTCAATACGCGTATGGCCTGCCCCAATACGCGTATGGCCAGGCGAACTGCAGAATTTTTCTGCAGAATTTTCTCTGCGTTTTTTCACCCAAACCACACCCAAATTCATCATCTACATCCAGAAAAATACCAATTTGATGTACAATAACATATATCTATCATGTATCAACAACAAGGAACACGAAAACATCATTTCCAACATGATTAAATCGAATTCTAACACTTTCTACACAAATGGGTTTATACGAAAACTCATAAAAATCAATAACAACAACAACACAACCATACATAATGATATACATTGATGAGATAATAAGATTTCACACCCTTACCCGGATTAAATCGATTCCTAGAATTTGTTTTGAAGATTTCCAAACTTTTCCTCTTTTCTTCTCTTTTCTCCTCTTCCTCTTTCTTTCTCTCCTTTTTCTCTCTATTTCTCTTTTCTTTCTATTTCTTTCCTATTTCTTATTCTTATCTCTTTTTCTTTTCTTATTTTCTACTCAAATTCAACTAATTCATTTTCTCACAAAAATCTATTTCCACTAAATTTCTAAATTAGTATTAATTGAGAAATGTCCAAAATACCCTCCATTCTAATTTCCCCGAAAACTCTCAAAAACGGTAAAATATCATAACATGTCAACATAGCATATTAACACACCAATTTCACAAATAAAATAATTTATCACTCAATTTAAATAATAGACTCAACAAAATGGAAATAATCGGAATCGGGGCGTTACAACTCTCCCCTACTTTAGAAATTTTCGTCCTCGAAAATATTACCTGATTCAAACAACTCCGGATACGACTCTCGCATCCTACTCTCTAGCTCCCAAGTCATATTGCCTTCCACAGCGCCTCCACACGCTACTTTCACAAGCGCAATATGCTTGCCTCTTAGCTTCTTAACTTCACGGTCCAAAATCCTAATCGGTAAAGCTTCAACCGTCAAGTTATCTCTCACTTCAACCTCGTCCATAGGAATAACATGTGACGGATCCGGAACATACTTCTAAAGTTGCGAAACATGGAATACATCATGCAAATTCGAAAGATTCGGAGGCAACGCCACACAGTAAGCCACAACACTAACTCGTGCAGAAATCTGATACGGACCAATAAAACGAGAAGTCAACTTCTTCGACTTCAAAGCACGACCCACACCCGTAACCGGCGTAACTCTCAAAAACACATGGTCGCCTTCTTGAAACTCAAGATCTTTCCTTCTCTTGTCATGATAACTCTTTTGTCTACTTTGAGAAGCTTTCATCTTCTCACGAATAAACTTCACTTTTTCCGTCGTTTGTTGTACCATCTCCGGTCCAACTATCGTCCTCTCACCGGTTTCATGCCAACACAAAGGTGTTAGACATCTCCGACCATACAAAGCCTCAAATGGTGCCATACTTATACTTGAATGAAAAGTGTTATTGTAGGTGAACTCAATCAACGCCAAATAACTATCCCAAGCACCACCTTGGTCGAGCACACAAGCACGCAATAAATCCTCCAATGATTGAATTGTCCTCTCGGTTTGACCATCCATTTGCGGATGATAAGCCGAACTTAATCTTAGCTTAGAACCTAAAGCCTTTTGTAAACTCTCCCAAAACCTCGATGTGAATCTAGGATCTCTATCCGATACAATACTCTTAGGAACTCCATGTAACTTCACCACCACAAGAACATAAATCTCGGCTAACTTCTCCAAAGGATAACTAATATCAATTGGAATGAAGTGGGCAGATTTAGTAATCCTATCAACGATTACCCAAATAGCATCATGACCTCTTTGCTTATTCGGCAATCCCGTAACAAAATCCATCGATATACTATCCCATTTCCACTCCTGAATATCCAACGGTTGCATCAATCTACTAGGCTTTTGATGTTCCACCTTAGACTTTTGACAAGTTAAGCATGCATACACAAATTGAGCCACATCCCTCTTTAATCCGGACCACCAAAAGATTTTCTTCAAATCTTGATACATTTTATTCGCTCCCGGATGAATACTTAAGTTACTTCGGTGTCCTTTTTCCAATATCATCTTTTTCAACTCCGCATCATCGGGAATACAAATACGACCACAGAATCTCAAAACGCCAAAATTATCAACCTTGAAATCCTCATTCTCATTCATCATCAAATCAACGAACTTAAAATCCAACTTTTACTTTTCACATACGGTTGCAAGAAAACCATTCGTAACATGTAGCATACCAAGTCTCACACTTCTCAGTGTCATTTCACAAACCAAACTCAAGTCTCTTAAATTCTCCAAAAGTTCCCATTCTCTCATCATCAATGTAGACATATGTAACGACTTCCGACTCAAAGCATCGGCCACCACGTTTGCCGTACCCAGATGGTAATTCAAACCAAAATCATAATCCTTCAAAAGCTCTAACCACTTTCTTTGTCTCATGTTCAATTCTTTTTGATCAAATAAATATTTCAAGCTCTTGTGATCACTAAAAACTTCAAATCTTGCACCATAAAGATAGTGCCTCCAAATTTTCAAAACAAACACCACTGCCGCTAACTCCAAGTCATGTGTAGGATAATTCTTTTCATGCACTCTCAATTGTCTTGAAGCATAAGCCACAACTTTTCCATCTTGCATCAAAACACCACCTAAACCAACCAATGAAGCATCACAATAAACCACAAATGGTTCCGTCGGATTTGGCAAAATCAAGATCGGAGCCGTTGTCAACCTTCTTTTTAGCTCATTGAAACTCTCTTCCCAATGAATATCCCAAATGAAAGCCTTTCCTTTACAAGTCAATTGCGTTAACAGAAGTGCCAACTTCGAAAATCCCTCAATAAACCTCTGATAATAACCCGCCAAGCCTAAAAAGCTTCGAATCTCCGTAACCGATCTAGGAGCCTCCCATTGCACTACCGCATCAATCTTGGATGGATCAACACTAATACCACTACCGGAAATAACATGTCCAAGAAAACTTACTTCCGCCCACCAAAATTCACATTTCGACAACTTAGCATACAATTGTTTCTCTTTCAAAATTTGTAACATAATCCTCAAATGCTCTTCATGCTCCTCTTGAGACTTAGAGTAAATCAAAATATTGTCGATGAACACAACCACAAAATGATCTAACTATTCATGAAAAATTCGATTCATGTATTCCATAAACACACCCGGCGCATTAGAAACCCTGAATGGCATCACAAAATATTCGTAATGGCCATACCGTGTCCTAAAGGCCGTCTTTTGAATATCCTCTCCTTTCACACGAATCTGGTGATATCCCGATCTCAAATCAATCTTGCTAAAAACACGCGCACCAACCAATTGGTCCATCAAATCATCGATACTTGGAAGCGAATACTTGTTCTTAATTGTCACCTTGTTCAATTGTCGATAATCAATGCATAACCGCATACTCCCATCAATCTTCTTTACTAACAATACCGGAGCACCCCAAGGAGAAACACTTGGCCTTACAAATCTCTTGTCCAATAATTCATTCAATTGCTTCTTCAATTCTACCAACTCCGATGCCGACATACGATACGGTGCCATCGAAACCGGTCTAGTACCCGGAACTAGATCAATAGAAAACTCAACTTTTCTTTCCGGCGGTACATCCGTAATATCCTCCGGAAACACTTCTGGAAAATCACACACCACTGGGAACACATCGAGCTCAACTTTATTCTCCACCGACAATGATGCAAACAAACCGAACAATTGAGCTTCGTCCGCTAAAAGTTTCTTCAACTCTTTAGTGGATAGGAAACTCTCATCTTCATCATCTTCCAAAGAAGGAAACCTCACTAACTTGTGATAGCAATCTATATGAACTTGATTAAATTGCAACCAATTCATACCCAAGATTATGTCCAATCCCTCCAACGGCAAACACACTAAATCCATAATGAAGTCTTTACCATACATGGTTAAAGGACAACTTACACACACCAAAGACGTAGTTACCGACCCTGAAGCAGGAGTCTCAATAACCATCTCACCACCCCAAGAAGTCATAAACAAATTCAAACGCTTAGCGCACTCATGAGAAATGAATGAATGAGTCGCTCCCGTATCAATAATAGCAACTAAAGGCGTACTATTAATAAAGCATGTACCTTTAATCAAACGGTCTGCACAAGTAGTGTACGTCCCCGCTAATGCAAACACCTTTCTGCCCGCTTGAGCTTGTTTCAACTTAGTACACTTAGTACTAATGTGACCCACTTCTCCATAATTATAGCACTTCACCACATCCTTCTACAATCGGTAGTAGCATGCCCAAGGCCTCCACAGTTAGAACATTTCACCACGGTCTTCCCACACTCAAATGATTTATGACCCATTTCACCACACTTGTAACACTTAACGGAACCGGAACCTCCTCCTCCAGATCTCTTATCAAAGTTTCCCCTATGCCTGCCCTTATCAACGGGTGTCACATAAGGTCCACTTCTAGCTTGTTGCTTTCCCTTCCTCTCATTCAAACTTTTGTAATGTGTAGAACGAGCCTTGCTATCTTCCTCGAAGATTCTACAACATTTTGTCAAATCCGTAAACCTTCTTATCCTTTGATATCCCACATCTTGCTTAATCTCGGGACGCAAACCATTCTCATATTTAATACACTTTGAGAACTCAGCAGTAATTGCAGCATAGTGAGGATGGAATTGAACCAACTCCACAAACTTAGCAGTATAGTCCACCACGGACATACTACCTTGTTTCAGTTCAAGGAACTCCATATGCTTCTTCCCTTTCACACTTTCAGGGTAATACTTCCTCAAGAACTCGGTACGAAATAAATCCCACGTTATCTCTTCATCATCCACCTCAAGAACTTGACGCATACCGACCCACCAATCGTCGGCTTCTTCCTTCAGCATGTGAGACCCAAGCCTCACCTTATTCTCCTCCGCACAGCCCATGACTCTGAAGATCCTTTCAATCTCTTTCAACCAAATTTGAGCACCATCGAGATCAAATCTTCCTTTGAAGACCGGTGGTTGATTCTTCCTGAACTCGTCATTAGCATTCACGTTCGGCGCACCTTGCACCGCCCTAGCCATTGCTTCCAAAGCAGCAACCATCGCATTGTCGTTCCTACCAGCCATATTCTGATCATTCCCAAAAATGACAATAAGGTTAAACAACAGTTCAACCATCACAACAACAAGACAGACACAACTGACTCAACACTGGCTCTGATACCACTTAATGTAACACCCCCTTTCTATACCCCCAAATAATCACATAATCATTTAGGCACATATTAAAAATTTCGTCAGAGTATAATTATAAACATAGTATAAAAGAGGTTTGCCACATTATACATGAAATTAAAACATTCAACACCTGCTCAACAATTCATATGCAACAGTGGGGTAACTTTGCAACAGAGGAACTTAGTCCTTAGACCCACATCTCAATATTTAGAATAAAAGCGGAAAATCTAAACATTGAATAACATCAACCATATATATATATATATATATATATATATATATATATATATATATATATATATATATATATATATCATCAAGTATTATCCACCAACATAATTCATGTTTACATAAACATTCGTCAACAAGATACATGTACAAATGTATCACAAAAGAATCATATACATCCTAGCTACCCGGTGCTACATATCAGAGCCGACCGACCAAAAGAATGAAGACTCGCTTCACAAAAAGACCACCAGCATACCTACTCTGCAATGCCTCATAGAGCATCATAAAACAGCAGAAGGGTGAGAAATATTATCATAATAACAATGCATATAATTATATATCTTAGCATAAAAATACACATATTCCCCATCCTCACCACAATTCATCGTAACTCCCTCATATACATCATAATGTATTTATATACAAAGCCAAGCATATTCATCATGCATACTTTCACAAACCTTATCATTCCACATAAACATACATATTCATGTTTATTCATCAATGAACAATTATAACGATGATAAATGCAAATCATAGAGACCGACTCACGACTCTATGCAAATGCAATGCGGTACCGACTCAATCATCTCAAGTTCACTCAGGAACTTATTGGAACCATCGCTCGTTACCAATGTAACTCCCCGTCGGGCCTACGATGTTCACCCATTGCTCACACCTCACATAGGCACACAATGTTTATGGATTGCTCACACCTCACATAGGCACACAATCCGATTGCTCACACCCCACATGGGCACACAATCGTTTGTAATCATCGCTCACACCTCACATAGGCACACGACGTTACAACGGATTCTCATTAGAATCACACAACACAAGAATGCACATCATTATGCTTCACATGCAAAATGACTCAAGACATTCTTGAAATGCATACATATTCACAATATATTCATGCATTCATCTCATACAATCACATACAATCTATATACATTCACATCAATGCACTATTGTATGATTCACCTCCAAAACACACATTCAAAACGGTAAAAGTCGCTAAATAACACTATTCCCGACTTTCCGACATAATTAAATCAGCTAACAATTTCCAAATCATCATAATAATAAAGTACAACTCAATAGCTTCACAATGATACCAAGAATGTAAAAATCGGATAAGCGGATCAAAAGTTACGAATGAAAAACGAAAATGATATTTGAAAAATCACGTTTTTACACTTCTCCTGCCCATCCGCGTATGGACCAATTCCGTACGCGTATGGCCCAAAACTCGTACGCGTACAATACACAAATCACCATATGGCCAGGAAAAATGAAGTCCCATACGCGTATTGTCCCTGAAACGTGCCTCCCATACGCGTATTGCCCAAGTCAATACGCGTATGGCCAGGCGAACTGCAGAATTTTTCTGCAGAATTTTCTCTGCGTTTTTTCACCCAAACCACACCCAAATTCAATCATCTACATCCAGAAAAATACCAATTTAATGTACAATAACATATATCTATCATGTATCAACAACAAGGAACACGAAAACATCATTTCCAACATGATTAAATCGAATTCTAACACTTTCTACACAAATGGGTTTATACGAAAACTCATAAAAATCAACAACAACAACAACACAATCATACATAATGATATACATTGATGAGATAATAAGATTTCACACCCTTACCCGGATTAAATCGATTCCTAGAAGTTGTTTTGAAGATTTCCAAACTTTTCCTCTTTTCTTCTCTTTTCCCCTCTTCCTCTTTCTTTCTCTCCTTTTTCTCTCTATTTCTCTTTTCTTTCTATTTCTCTCATATTTCTTCTTCTTATCTCTTTTTCTTTTCTTATTTTCTACTCAAATTCAATTAATTCATTTTCTCACAAAAATCTATTTCCACTAAATTTCTAAATTAGTATTAATTGAGAAATGTCCAAAATACCCTCCATTCTAATTTCCCTGAAAACTCTCAAAAACGGTAAAATATCATAACATGTCAACATAGCATATTAACACACCAATTTCACAAATAAAATAATTTATCACTCAATTTAAATAAAAGACTCAACAAAATGGAAATAATCGGAATCAGGGCGTTACAACACACACACACACACACACACACACACACATACACACACACACACACACACACAAACACACCTTTTCATGTTTTATCACATTAAACACAAACATTAATCACCATCATTTTCATCTCCAACAACCATGAAACATCACGATTTCCATAAAACTTACCACGAACCTCACAACAACAAAACCACTTAAAAACTTCTCCTGCTTACATTTTCAAAGCCAAACGAAATCCCAACATCTTCCTCCTACTTCCTCACCTTGCAAGAACCATTACCACCACACAATAATAACTCTATGACACTTCGACCGCCATCCTACTTCCATATTCGGATTCACTTCTATTTCCATCACACCAAATTCACATATCCATACCACTCTTACAACAATCATAAACAACATAATAGCACCACGTAACATGTTCAAAAAACCAGAAAAAAACTCTTCTAGTTAAATCCACCATCGTCCAACACTCTTCTCACAACACACAACAACCAATACCAAACACAGCAACGAACAACACACCTTCAAGTAAACCCCACGACATCCTTGAAAAACACACCCGTCAATCACCGTGTTTTTCGCCGGACCACCTTCTTCCATATCCAAAATCGTCAAACCACCATTCGTTTCAGACTAAAATCAACCACCACATCTCATTCACCTTCGTCCAAAAACCTCTATCACGCCAAAACTCCACCACGGTCGCACAGATCTCACATCCGTGATCCGTCACTACGAGAGAGAGAGAACGAGTTTAGGGCGAAGCAAATTAAGAGAATGAATGAGAAGGGAGAGAGAAGTGGAACCGAGATTGAGAGAGTGAGAGAGCAAAACCAACAATGATACGAAACAGAGGAAGCATAAAAGAAACTGAGGTCGAGCGAGAGGGAAAAGGAGAAAGTCGTGCTATCGTGAAAACGAAGGAGAAAAAAAGGAAAAGGGGATTTGTCATGAGCTTGGTAGTCTGAGTTTTTTTTATTCTTAATTTACTTTTTTTACTGATATTATTAAAATAAGTTAAAATGATTTGAGTTGTTGGGTTTCTAAGCCTATTCCTTTATGCTTGTTGCACCTCCACACGCGACCACACCCATAATTGTTTGACCCTTGTGTTTTGGACCCTCTCCTCAATAGCCCATTAATTACTCTTTGCACCTATAATTCCAACATGCACACTCCCTATTTCTATTTTCTCTCTTTTTTTTTTGTAATTAGTTTATTATATTAACTTATATTTATTTTCTTAATTATTATTTGAATTTTTTTTTGATAGATTGGATTTGCTTTTGATTAAACAAACACAAGAATATTATTTTAAAGTAGTTTTTGAATTATTTTTTTAATTTTAATTCATGTTCAGAATGTAATTATTTAGGATTTATTTTTGATCACTTAAATTTTAATTTCTATTAATTTCTTTGACCTCTAACTTTGTGAGTTCGTAACTTAGATTCCTTTACTTGGATCTTATGATTTCGATTCTTATCTTGATTATTCTCTTGCTCATATCTTGTGCTCATCACTCACCTAACCCATGCATCTTTTGTTATGACATAATATTTCTCTTTTTGTCTGATTCTATTTTGTGATTGTTACTTCCATGTTTTAGGCTTGTTTTCTCTTGTTAATTTATCTTGATGTTTGAGCTATATATTGATTATTTGCTTGCTTGTGAAATCATATGTTCCCTTAGGATCTCCTAGTTCAACTTAATATTTTATTAAGATTAAAGTAGGATAGACTTTAGGTCCATCTTGCATGATCACTTTAGGATAGATTTTCCCTTTTATCTCAACCTTAGGACCACTTTGCATGATAACATTTAGGGTTCAGTTCCCCTAGATTTTCTTTCTTTTTGCATCCAAATATTTTCTTGCATCAAAAATAAAAAAGACACTTAATAAACACGACGCGTGTAGTACATCACGAGCCTTAAGTATATGGGAAAAGAGGAGCGAGAGTTTTTTCTTACCTCTTCTTAGAGTGTTTTGTACGCGAGACGCTTGGATTGTTTGTACAAAACATTCGCTCCTACTGTCATAGACTTTAGTACAATACGTGTCTCAAACTCTTTTCAAAAACCCTAACAAAAACACTTCAACAAATGCAAATCATTTTTTCCTTTGGGATTTTCTCTTCAAAACCCTTTTCAAAAAGGGCATGTTATTTTCGTTCTACCGCAATACAGGTAACATATAAGACTCAACGAGCAAGTGGCAAAACACCTAACTGCTAGAATGCGAACGTTAGCATCATCCATAAAAACACCAACAAACTGTAGTCTCACGAATTACATATGATTTGATTCTTCACTTTGTTCAAGTGAAGATACGTAGGCACAAGGACCCTAATCCTTGGCGAGCAACCTTTTCTTTTTTTTTAACCTTTCTTTTTTTAACGTAGTCCTCCGAACTACAGTTGCTCTGATTTTCCCGTTGCACAAGGGAATGCGTAGGCATGGGAACGCGAGATCCTGGCGAGCCCCTTTTTGTTTTCCCTTTTCCATTCATGCATTCCCTTAGCAAGTAAGCTTTAGATATACATACCCTTTGATAAGAACAACAAGAGTGGATCCCATTGAGTACAATGGACGCGAGGGGTTCTAATACCTTCCTCTCGCGTAATCGACTCCCAAATCCCAAATTTGGTTGCGAGACCATGTTCTTTCCCTTCTGAGGTTTTCTCGATGTTTTCCTTACCCCGTTGGGATAAATAAAGTTCGATGGTGACTCTGTGTCTTTGCCGGTTGTTTTTTGCGTAGCGACAATGTTCATTATCATTCCATAGGTTTACATTACGCATATCCTAGCTTTTTGATAGTAGGTTCGGTTAGAAGATTCGATTCAGGTTGTTTCCGCTGTGCCATAAAACTTTTGAAAATCTATTTTTGCCAAAAGTTCTATTTTTAAATTTGTGATTTATTCACCCCCTCTAGATCGAAGCCTATCGTCTAACAAGTGGTATCAAGAGCTCCAATTAATTATGTAATTGAGATTTAATTCTTAGAAGAATGGTTACCGAACCTAAGGAGCGTACAATAGAACACCAATTTTCACTGGCAAAAATTATGGCTATTGGAAAGCTCTTATACTATTCACGCCAACTCCGTTGACAAAGGTATATGGGACGGTATTCAAAATGGTCTGAATGGAATAAAAATGACCAATGAAGGTGTTGTCGTACCTAAACCGGAAGCACAATGAGATGTTAATGATTCGAAAGCAAAAAATATTCTCACATCCGCTTTGGGTGTTGATGAGTTTTATCGCGTTTCTCATTGTGAGACTGCCAAGGCTATGTGGGACGCATTAGAGATTTCCCATTAGGGTACTAATTATGTCAAACAAGCTAGGATGAACACATTAAATCAAAAGTTTGATTTGTTTCATATTGAGCATGGTGAAACCATTGCGGATATCAAAAATGGTTCACACATCTTATCAATCGATTAAATACGCTAGGTAATCCTATTTCCAATGAACTTGCTACTAACAAAGTTTTGAGATGTTTAAGTAGGGAATGGCAGCCCAAGGTCACCTCCATCAAGGAGGAAAATGATTTTAAGTCGCTTGATCTCACGGTTTTGTTTGGTAAGTTGGAAGAGCAAGAGCAAGATCTCACTTGCTTAGCGAAATATGAAAAAGAATGTGAAAATAAAATGAAGAAGGAGAAAGGGAAAGACAGAGAAGAAGGGAAGAAGTCCATAGCTCTAAAGATTTCTAGCTCAAGGTCCTCAAATGATGACCTTAAGGATTTTAAATCTAAAGATGACAATGAATCTGACGAAGAAGATATGGGACTATTTATAAAAAGGTTCAATAAATACATATTGAAAAGTGAAAATTAGCAAAAGATTATCTTCTCTTAACTTGTATTGTCACTATTGTTGCAAAAAGAGTCACACGATTGCAAAGTGAAAATTTAGGAAACTTTTTGTTCCTAAAGGTGTATTTCAATGGATGCCTAGAAGCTACCAAAGTTTAAATAATCCCAAAGGACCTAATGAAGATTGGGTACCTAGCATTATTTATTAATCATTCAGGAAAAATGTCTTGACTCTATAAAGAGAGTATGGGATCTCGTTTGTAGAGCATCAAGGCACAACACAATGACACGTCCTTATTATTTTGATCTTTGTGACTAACAAGGCTGATTATGTTACAAATCAGGTTAACTCTTAGTGTTTTCTTTAAGTGGTAAAAGTGTGAATGATTGCTAATGTTCTACCCAAGAAGTGTCAAAAAGGTAGTATGTTTAATAATGTAGGTTTATCTTCAAGAAGACATACTCAAGTACATCAAATTAGGAGTGATCAATCTAAAATGATGAAACATGAGGAGGAGTGAGATAATCATCATGATTGAACAAGATTGAGAGTCCAACATCAAGGAAAATCATCAAGTCAATCACCTTTTGGATACATTATTTGTCACACTTTCAAATACTTGTACAAGAAGAAAAGTGGTAAGAGCGTCTTGGTCTCGATTGTGTTTTTGTGGCACATGTTGCATTTATTTCAACTTTCATTCGAAAGTTCTTCCTGGAATGCAAGTGCATCCTCCGTCATGTGTACGATGAGGTAATATCGTATCAATCCTTTTTCTTGTTTTGTAAGTAAGTATTTCTTTTGCCTGTTTATTTCTTAAAGGTATGTGATGAACTATCCGTGTGATATTTGTGATGTGTGTTTACTTCCAAAAAATTCAATGTGACTGTTGTGTGTTGCATATTACATGTTTATAGTAACTACAAATAAGTGTTTTCACATTTCATCTTTATCTTGAACCAATTCATGCTTGAATTTTACATGGTTGCATGATTCTAGCAAACAACCCATAAAAATCTATCATATGCATGTGTCTCTCATCAACTTATTATTCATGGGTCATTATAAGTCTCTCAAAGCCACTAAAAGTCCATTTGAGTCAGAATTTTGAAGTTTTGAAGTCTTCAGGTCGCCACACTTTCGTACAGGCTTGCCTATGCAAATTCAATTTTTTTGGTTGTATTTTTTAGAAAAATTACAGTATAGGTCGACACACAATATTTCAGGTCGACACATAATTAAAATTTCTGAATTTCTTATTTTTTGCTTCAGTATGTGCCGACCTATAACCTGGACAGTTCGACACATACGTTCTAAGGTCAACTCATAAGTGCAGTTTTTGGGACATTTCACCTCATTTTATCTTGTCTCTTGCATGCACAGCAACCCCCAACGTCTCAAATCCACTCTAACACTTCAAGTTCATCACAATTTGTGTTTGATTTCATCTTATCATCATTATCTCATCATTTGTCTTCAAATCCCTCCACCATATCTCTCACAATTCCATCCACTTTCTTCCATTCTTCTCATTAAACCCCAAAGACATTTTATCTCATCTTAATCTGAAATTTCCTCTTGTTTGCTGTTTGTAGTTGTTTTGTTGTGTTGTACTTATTCCTTGTGTTGGAGTGTGTGGGTACTCATAGTTTTCTCATTCTCTTACACCCTTTATTCAAACATTTTGACAAACACTTGGTGTGCATATCTCATCTCAACAAAATTCATGGCTTTCAAGTTCAAAAGTTTAGCTAAGGGCAAGGACAAAGCTACTTCACCCACCACTGCCTCATAGAGTCCATTTACCTTGGTCTCAAAGAAACATGCAAAAGATTTTAAGCTCAAGCATATGACTCGTCTCGTTGCCAAACAATACATATAGAAGAAGGATACGATTGAAGGTTTGTGCCTACCTGAGGTTGTGAAGCGAGTTGAGCATCAAAACATTGATTACTTCTTATAGTTAGTGTCATAACCCGAAATTTGACCTCCCTCTTTTGCCTTTTGCATAAGCATGCACATTCACATCGTTAGCATACGCATTCACACTTTTCTCTATGTGTTTCTTGCCACAGGATATTCAGGTTTTCCAAGCCCGATTAATCATATTCTCACAAGATCATTGCATCATCAAAACAAGCACAAAATAAAGGTTTCCATGCTCACTCATCAAATAAAGAAGTGGAAAATCGAAACCGAGACTTCAGTATCATTTCCTAAGCTAATTGGGCAAAAATTAACTGAAGTAACTGGTTAACGCGTGGTGAGTAACCGGTTACTCAGTGCAATTTTGCAATTCCTACTGCATTTTTGGGACAGCATCCATGCACTCACTTTAGTCTTGGATTCTACAATATTCTAGCAGCAGGTGGAATATTCTAGAAATCTCTAGACATCTCAAAGTTGTTCAACTTATTCCAAGTGTATTTGCTATGATACTTCACTTCAAATCAAGTGCACCATGTTCCTTGTTTTCCAAGTAATATGGATCTTTGGATGTTGGAATTCACCTTGGGATTGTCACCGAGTTGGTTCTAACTAACCGAGTTAACCGCCTTGATTCGGTGAGTCAAGTCCAACTAACTCCTAGCCTAGTTCCAAACCCAAAGCTAATTCCAAACCAAATTCCAAACCATCTCATACTCCAAACCTAAAATCTATATAAACACATCTTCACTCACTTTTCAATTCCTCAACCATTCTCTATACCATTCTCCACAATCATTCACACAATTTCACACTCATTTCACTCTCAATTCTCTCACATTCTCTTTGATTTTTCTACTCCTTCTTCATCTTCATTTCAATTCTATTGCAAAACCACACCAAAGGTCTATTTCTCCATAAAGGATAATCACTTTTGCATCAAAAGTGATTATTTCTTGAGCTCAACCTTCATCAATTTTGCAATTCTATTTGGATTTCTGGAGTTATTTCAGTTTGTTGATTAATCTCAAGGATTTGCTTCAACATTCAACGGTTCGAATTCGTACTTTGGAGCTTTATCGTATTTTGCTCGATTTCGACACATTCCGCCAACAAATTGAAGATTCCTCTGGTTTTCTCTAATTTTCTGCATCAAGAATCATTTGCAACAATTACCAAGGCACATCTCAGCCTTGTAGGTTGGTAGATCTTACTTTACTCTTTGTTTCGATCGTTTCCGCGCATTTACGATGTGAATTTCGATTGTTTTCAGTTTAATTTATTAGGCACTTGCTTGATCTTTGATCTCCATGATTATTGCTTGCAATGTGTGTTAAGTGATCTTACCTGCTGTAATTTTCATGTGCAAATTCATGATCTAGCATGTATTGGTTGTTATAAGTGATTATGTGCTGGAAATCACTTTTGGAAACTATTTTTTTCTGTTATTTTTGCCACTGTCACAGTGGTAACCAGTTAACACAGGGTGAGTAACCGGTTACTCAGTGCATTTTTCACCAAAATACACAAGTTTGCAAGCAAGTAACCGGTTAACGCGTGGTGAGTAACCGGTTACCACTGTACAGAAAGGCCATTTTCTTGCATTTTCAAGTGTGTTTGCCATGCTTTCCTCATTTTAACTTCCATTGATTGTCATGCTTGATTTTATGGATGTTTTAAATGTCATTTTACTTCTGGTTGAGGTAGATTCATGAACTTTTTTTGCACACTTTCAATTATTCAAATTGTTCATGTTTTGGCATCATGTGAATATAATCATTCTTGTATTTTTCTTTGATCACAATAACATGACTTTGTGTTGCATATTTGTTGATCATTTGGTACTGTTTTGTACTCCCTTCCTTGGTTTTGCATTAAGTTTCATTCTTCATGGATGAGCTTAATTTTGTATAATCAATAATTCCCCCTTTTGCCTTAATAATTTTTCATCCCCTTTGGAAAATTATTGGCATGGGTTTCCCTTTGGTTAATTGATCGAAACCATGTTTCGATTAGTTGATCTTCCCCTTTCCTCTCCTTAGGCTTCCTTTAGAGCTTTCTCTCTCAATTCCCCGTGGAGTTGGAGTTTCGCGCTACGCCTTGCATCGGAGCACAGTACAAATTGAAGCTGTTACGTCATCCGTTTCTCCACGCAGGAGCACTGTACAACTTGGAGCTATTGTGCTGTCTGTTTCAACTTCCACAGTACAAATTGAAGCTGTTACGTCGTCCGTTTCTTCACGCAGGAGCACTGTATAACTTGGAGCTGTTGTGCTGTCTGTTTCAACTTCCGCATTACACCCTGTGTGTTAGAGAAGGAATGAGAAGGGAGAATTCCTACTCTCATTCTGATTACTTCAGGTAGGGAACGAATGACCCTGTGCTTGGCTTTGTCACCTCTATCTCCAGGCGGTAGTGTGCTTTCTCTCCCCAGTCGAGTCGATCCTTGATCACTCTTGTCCCTTTGCAATCTCTTTGGATCCTTGATCACTCCTATCTCTTTCAATCTCTCTTTTGATCTATCACCATCCTTCTTGGTAACGATCCTTTGTGCATTGGGCTAGCAAGCTGTCTTTGTTTCAATACCCTATTCTTGTCTTGCGGTCAATAATTGTTCTTTTGATTCCCTTGGAGAGTTTCTTTCCTCTTTCTTTGGTTAAACACAGTATTCCTGTTAAATACCGAAACCCTTGCGGAGTTCACAACCTTCTTTTTGGTTATTCTCCCTTTGTTGGTTAATCACTGTCTATCAGTTAAAACACCAATGTTTGCACTCCTTCTCAGTTAACCACAGTCCGTCTGTTAAAATACTGAGTTTCCTTGGGTTAATCACCTATTCTTGGTTAATCACCCTTTTCCTCAGTTAACCACAACCCGTCTGTTAAAATACTCATGCCTACGTATCATACATTCGAAAGAATGCAGAATCAGAGCTTCCGTTGTTCGGGGAACCAGGACGGAAAAGGAAAAAAGAAAGTAATGTCAAAACCAAAAGCAGAAGAAATAGAAACAGATTCGCTGGGGATGCAAAAGAATTGGTGTCAACACCAAGAAAGGCGTGCAAAGGAAAGATAGTGACTATACCGAGGATAAAGTGCAAGGGTGGTGTCAAAACCAAGAAGAGGAAAAGAGCAAAAGGAATAGAAGGGACTCCACTGGGGAGTAAGAGGACAAAGAATTGTGCTAGGGACCAGAGGGTAAGCGACCCTATTGGGAAACAAATAAAGGGATGGTGTCAAAACCAAGGGAATAAGGAAACTCGGTATATTAACTGGTAGACTGTGGTTAACTGAAGAGAAAGAGAGATTTAGAAACTCTGTAGGAAAAAGGAGTTGGTGTCAACAGACAGACTGTGATGAACCAAAAGAGAGAGTACTGAACCAAGAGAAGGTGTTTAACTCTGAGGGAATTTCGGTATACTAACTTATAAACAGTGGTTAACCAAAAAACGGGTGTGGGACGAAGCAAAGGTTGTGACCCAAAGGTCGGGTGTGAAACCAAGCGAAAGTTGTGAACCAAAGAGGATGTTGATCCTGACTGAACAAATAGTACTTGACAAACAAAAGGGTATTGAACCAAAAGAGGTTGCTAACCGCCGAGGATTCGGTGTTAACAGAAGAAAATGTGATTATCCGCGAAGAAATGAGTGATTAACCAATAGAACGTGATTAACTCAAAAGGATTCAATGTTTTAACAGACTGACTGTGGTTAACTGAAAAGAATGGGTGATTAACCAAGAGAAAGTGACTAACCCAAGAGAAACTCAGTATGTTAACAGATAGACTATAGTTAACTGAGAAAATGGGTGATTAACCAAGAGAAGGTGATTAACCCAAAAGGAACTCAGTAAGTTAACAGATAGACTGTGGTTAACTGAGAAAATGCAAATTGGTGTTTTAACTGACATGCAGTGGTTAACCAAACAAAGGAGGAGGACCAAGAGAAGGTCGCGACCTCCAAAAGAGTTTCAGTATTTAACAAAAAGACTGTGTTTAATCGAAGAAAAGGGATTGAGACCCTTCAGGGGAATCAAAAAGTAATGATTGGTCACAAGAAAAGAAGTAGGGTATTGAAACAAAGAGTGTTTGCTAACCCAAGGAACAATGATCTTTAACCAAGAAAAAAGGTGATTGATCAAAAGAGAGATTGAAAGGTGCAAGAGTGATCAAGGATCGACTCGATTGGGAATTGAGAAAACACTATAGCTTGAGGATAGAGTTGACTATTCTCGGTGGAAGGACAAGACGCCCTTACCAAAAAATAGTCAGAATGAGGGTAGGATAGACTCCATCCTCATTCCTTATCTAGCGCTCGAAGTATAATGTGGAAATCGACATGGACAGCATGACAACACCAATTTGTACAGCGCTCCAGTGTCGTGCTCTAGTACGTCGTGCGAAACTCTGACTCCGCGGGAGAAGAGAGAAAGAAAGCTCTAAAGGAAGTCTAAAGAGAAGCGCCAAAGGGAGGATCAATAATCGAAACGAAGTTTCAATTATTTAATCAAAAGGGAGGATTATGCTAATAATTTTCCAAAATGAATTGAAAAATCATTAAAGCAAAGGGTGCATTATTGATTATACAAGCTTAAGCTTATCCATGAAGAACAAACATAATGAAAGAGATTGGAAAAACAGTACCACATGACATTGAAAATGCAACACAAATCATGTATCATGTGATCAAAGAAAGTGCAAGAATGTTCATGTTCATACAAATGCCAAGAATGTGAACAAATTGAATAATCGGAATCGTGCATCGAAAGTTCATGAATATGCTTCAAACAGAAGTTAAATGACACTTAAAACATCCATAATAATCAAGCATATCAATCCATGGAAGTTGGAAGAAGAAAGCATGGCAATCACACTTGAAAAAGCATGAAAATGGCCTTCTGGCTCAGTGTTAATCGATTAACACTTTTGCATTGTAAAGTGTTAATCGATTAACACTTGAAAATCAGCAAATTTACACTGGTTAATCGATTAACACTTTTGTACTGCAAAGTGTTAATCGATTAACACTGGATAGGGGCAGAAAATCAGTTTTCCAAAAGTGCTTCCAGCAGTTAATCACTTAATTGAACATCCACATGCTATGGTTCACACTTGTGCACGAAAATTACATCATGTATGAGCAATTAAACACAAATTGAAAGTATTAACATGAAGATCAAAGATCAAACAATCTCATAGCAAATCAAACCGAAAAAACGATCGAAATTACATCGTAAATGCGCGAAAATGATCGAAACAGTGAGTAAAGTAAGATCTACCAACCTACAAGCCGGAGAATTGGCTCGGTGACTGTTGTGAGTGAAATGTAGAGAGAAGAAGCCAAGAAAACCAGAGAATTCTGCTCTTGCACTTCAAACCGTAGCGAAACCGAGCAAAAACGCAAAAATGCACTGAGATCGAATTTGCACCAAATTGATTGATATGAACACTTGAATTGAAGTAGAATTATATGTGATTCCAGAAATCCAATCAAGAAATGCCAATTGATGGAGGCTTAAGCTCAAGAGAAAGCAATTTCAATGTGAAAGTTGCTACTCTTTAATGGTGGAATTGAGCTCTAGTGTGGTTTGGGGAAGAAAATGTAGATGAAGATGAAGAAGTTGCAGAAAAAATTCAGAGAGAATGTGAGAGAATTGAGGGTGAAATGTGAGAGATTTGTGTGAAATGATTGAGAGTGATTGGGATCCTTGAGAAATGAGTGAAGCTTGGTTTATATAGACTTTTGGTTTGGAGTGTGAGAGGTTTGGAATTTGGTTTGGACTTAGCTTTGGGTGGTTTGGACTTAGGATAGGAGTTAGTTACACTTGACTCACCGAGTCAGACGGTTAACTTGGTTAGTTAGGATCAACTCGGTAACAATACCAATGTGAGCTCCAACATCCAAAGGTCCACATACTTGGAAATCAAGGAACATGGTGCACTTATTTTAGAATGATGCATTAGAATAAATGCACTTGAAATATCTTGAATAGTCTTGAGATGTCTAGAGATGTCTAGAATATTCCACATGCTGCTAGAATACCGTAGAATCAATTACCAAAGTGTGTGCAAAGGTGTTGTCATGAAAAAGTAGCAGATTATGCCTATTCTGCCTGTGTTAATCGATTAACACATTTGCACTGCAAATGGTTAATTGATTAACCAGGCCAAAAAATGCCTAATTTGGCTGAAAAATGGTGTTGTGTCCATGGTTCCAATTTTCCACCTCTTGCTTTGATGAATAGACATAGAAACCCTTGTTTTGTGCTTGTTTTGATGATGTGATGACCTTGTGAAGATGCGATTAATCGGGATTGAGAAACCTGAAAACCCTGCAATAAGAAACACATAGAGAAAAGTGCGAATGCTTATGCTGGCAATGCGAGTGCACATGCTTTTGCAAAGGGCAAAGAGAGGGAGGTCAAATTTCGGGTTACGACAATGCCTAGGATCTTGTTGTGGATTGTGTCTCATATCCTATGCCCTGAGAATGGCGACTTCTCAAGATTTGATTCTCTTGAAATTCATCTGGTTTAGGTTTTCCTGCATAAGATCAAGATAAGCTAGTCACATTACTTCGTGTATCACATGTTCTCTATCAGGTCATGCAACAAAGGTGCATCCTTGTGCTATCCCTCTATGATTGTCAAGATTCTGAATCATTTCAACATCGGTCTGGAAAATCTCCACTACAAATCACCTGGTTCATCTCAAGAGTTTTCTCAGCGTACTCTTATGAACGTGAATTACTTTTGGGATATTAATCGTCGAGCATATTATCTTCGCTTGGGAAAGAACAGAAGGAAGATCTACAACTTTGATGATCCAAATGCAATTGATGAGGAGGTCAAGGAGAATCATATGGATGACGAGTAGCCTATTGTGGTTCCTCATAGTGCCTCAGAGGGTGATGCTACCATGCAAGATGCGCTGGTGGTTTTCATGCTAGCTCTAGTGACACTTCCACTAGTAAGCATTCTACAAAACATGCAGATGCAGCAAGATGAGAGGTATGTTGCACAAACAGAGCAGTTTCATTTAATGCAGGAGCATATGGCCACTCAGGATATTGACTTTCAGTGTTTTGTTTCGTATACGAATAAGAGTCTCATGTCCATACGGAACACTGTGAATGAAAACCATGGAAAAGATCAATTACATGATTGAGGCTCAAGGGGATGATTGATAGGTGTCTGGTTTAGAATGATTTTTAGATCAATTTACGACATTTTTTAAGCTCTTTTAGTGATTTTTGAACCAATGTCTATATTTAGTATTTTTTGATGTTATTGTTAGTTTTGCAGCATATTTTGTAAAAAGAGCGCGACAAAAATTGGAAGAAAACACGAAGGAGGATTTCGCCAGGCGAAAGCCTGGCGAGGGATAAATAATTTTTTTTCCAATTCCAGTAGCTACTGGAAGTGATTCGCTGGAAGAATCGCCAGGCGAAGGGGAGGCGAAAGAGATTCGTCTGGCGAAGCTGAATTTCGCCTGACGAGTTCAGATATTTTTCCCAGCCTTCTCTGCACTGTTTGGTCACGTGGCTGCACTTACTAGCGAATTTTGGAGCTCGCCTGGCGAATTTTTCTGGGCAGAAAGTGGTATTTAGATTGTTTTGACGATATTTTGTAACATAACACTTTTTACAAATATCATTATAACCTAGAAACACTCTTGGAGCTTAAAAACTTCATCTTTACTTATTTTTCTTAGAATCCAAATCTTTTATGCTTCAATCCTTGATCCATTGAAGATTGATGCAACAAAAGCTTTGTCTCTTACTTGTTGATCAAGCTACCATGACAATGGGTAGCTAAACACCTTTTGTGTCAAGATTAGTGGTAGGTAATCCTTTATTTTGTATGTATCGATCTTGATAAATAGTTTGTGAACCTTGTTGATGATAAATATATGGTGAAAAACTTTGTTTGTATGATTTATACTTTGTTTTGGTTCATGATTGAGAAATATGTTCTAAGACTTGACCTAAGTTTTAATCCATCAACAATCATGAGGCTAGAGATTGTTTTAAGAGTTGATGTTCATAAATATTTAACTTTTAATGTTATCATATTGATAGTTAGAGTGAGAGATCATCTAAGGATCAATATGGTAAATCTCACAACATGTGTTAGAGATAAACATGTTGAGAGGATATGTGATTATATTCATTGTTAACAAGTTCACATACTCTATCGAGTAAATACGTATGAAATGGATTATTGAACCCTAATCTTGGCATGCTTTTTGTAACACCCCAAATTTCGTAAGAATATTTATTTAATCTATTTAAATACTATATTCGTGAATTTTGGTGATTCGGGTGGATGTCGGTGATTTTGTGAAGTTTTGGTTATTTAATTAAATAATAGTATATATTATGAGATATAATGTATTATTATTTATTTTAAATAATATCAAAGGAATTAAGGGTAAGACGGACTTTTGATGAGGATTAGTGAGGGTATTATGGAGAAAGCCCAATTTTGAGGCCCAAGAGATAAATTAACCAAAAAGGAAGAATTGAGGAGAATTAGGATTCATTTGTGGAGACCGTGAAAAGAAGGAGAGCTCTGAGGAAAAAGGGAAAGGCGAGGTTTTTCGTGAAGGTTTTCAAAGGCTCAAGAGAGAGAAAGCTTTGAATCGAAAAATCTAAGGTATGGGGAGTATTACCTTTCATTGTTTTCAATATAGGGATTCGATGTGTTTAAGGCTGATTTTGGGGTTTATGAGGTTTTATGGGTTTTGAGGTAAACTGATGATTTTAAGGGCATTTTTGTGAATCGATTAATAATGTTGAATTTAACCGGTAAAATAAACCTTGGGGCTGATTTCCCTGTTGATGTTGTGTCGGCTTTGTGGCGAAAGAGATTTAAGGAGTTTATGGGAAGCTTGAGAGTTTGTGAAGGTTTAGGGAAAATAAGGTTCCCGTAGTGTCATGAATCGACCTGATAGACGTAGGTTTTGTGCCTTTGGTTTCTGTGATACATTAGAACTGTAATAAGGATGTTTTTGGGTCATTTGGATCTGTAATCACAGGTATTTTTGAGGCCGGGAAGTTACTGATGCGTAGCAGCGATTGCTGTAATTGCAGGTTCGCTAGGTGAATGTTCGCCATCGTTCGTTAAGTGAACAGCACAGCGAATGCGCGATAACAGGAGTGTAAATGCAGAGGTGTTTTCTGAAGGGGCTTTAGGGATTCGCTAGAAGTCTCGCCCAGCGAATGACTTCGCTAGGCGAATATGGGGGCGAGCATGACAGATGTTGGGTTTCTGGTGTTGAGTGTGAGATCTGTGAGGTTCGTTGGCCGCTTCGCTAGGCGAAAGCCACAGCGACCAGGTTCGCTAGGAGAACCCTGGAGTGAACGTCTGTTGTTCGCGAAACTTCGTTTATGTTGCTGTGTTGTTTTTGATGTTTTGATGCTGTGATTTTTATGATGATTTACCATGATGTTAGTGATGATTAGGAGATGTTTATAATTGATGTTTGATGATTAATTGGTGATCTGGATTACCATGATGTATATTGACGTTACGAGCTGCATATATGTGATGTTTTGATGAACATTTGAGGACGTGAATTACTATGAGATATGCTGATGATTTTTATGATGATGATACATGACTATTTTGATGTGAATTACCATAAGTTATATTAATGATTACAAGATGATGATTAATGATGTTTTGATGACGTATTTGATGATATGACGAATATGTGAGTTTGATGAATGATGATGAACGTGATGACTTTTGTTGTTGATGATGATTATGACGTTGTGCATCATGCATTCATAGCATTTAGCCTTCGGTCTATCGATGATGTTAGGACTTCGGTCCAGTGACGATGTTAGGAATTCGTTCCAGTGGTGGCTTCAATCCCATTGTGTGGATTGATGTGTTTATGACATGCTCCCTTGTGGAGGGTTGATGACTTAGTGTCCATCCTTTGTGACGATTGGTACCACATGCATGAGTCTTGTTGTGCATTGCATTTTATGTGGCATTGACGTGATTTGGTGCTATAATGATCCCTGATGTTTTCCTTAATGATGACCCTGATGATGTTGTATATGATGATGACGCCATTATACATATCTTATTTTTATATTGATTATAATGAATTGTGATTACTCACCCTGCCTGTTTGAATGTTGCCTCCACGTGGGTAACGTGCAGGTGATCAGGTTTAGCTGAGGATGCCTTCGAGGACTTTTGGAGTTGTGCTTTACTTTTGGTCGATGTAGAGGGTCTTGCTCTGATAGTGTAACATCGGGTTGGGGTTTCTTTGAGTCGAACTATGTGGTTTCCTTATTTTTGTTGTCATTTGATGATATGGTTTTATTTTGATTATTACAATGTTTGTTGAAAACCTTTTTAATTGAGAATTTTGAGTTCCGCTGCCATGTGACGGCTCTTTAATGTATTTTGAGGAAAACCCTTTGTTTTACAGGGCAAGTGTCTTATTTTGATTTAAATGAGAAATGTGCACCCTTTGAGGTGATTTTTGGGCTTTACTCTTATATTTGAGTTGTTTCTGCTGCAACATTATTTGGGGGTAGAAAAGGGTGTTACATTAGTGGTATCAGAGCAGGTCGGTCCGTCCGGCCAGGTTGTCTAATGTTGTTTGTTTCCCTAGTGTGCGACATATGCGTAAAAACACTGTCGATGCTTGTTTTGTTTTCCATTTGCAGGTTGGGAATGAAACAAGTGGGAGAAGATGGTGCTTCTCCAAGGTGTTTCGAGCTGGAGCGTTGGCTAAGTGTGGGGTTGGACGCTGCAATAGTTGGTGGAGATAGTTTGTACCGCCTCATGATATCGGCTGTTATTGACAAATTGAGGAACTAATCACCTTTAATCTCTTGTTGATAATAGACGGTATCATGTTGGATGGGATAGACGTGTCTTGCGAGCTTGATTAGTGTGCGCAGTAAATTGTTTGGAGTTAAGCCGGGTGCTTACATATTGTTTTGATGAGTCGATGCAGACTAATAGACTTGAGGATGAGGCAAATTTGAGTTTCTTGTTTGACGGTCCAGTTGGGATATTTTGAGGAGAACAATCAGGCACTGTTGATGTCTGCTTTTGAAGGATATAGAACAGGGTGATGGCTAGTGATATGCCGATGGTGTGTAATTCCTGACGATCACCTGAATCTAATTTCGACGAAGGTGAAGAGTTGTTTGTTCTGTGAAGCAAGTGGGTGAGTCCGTGAAAGATGGTGCAAAGGTGTTATGATGTTGGATTATTGGAAGGCATAAGGGATGCGGTGGTGTGTGACTATTTGGAAGTGTTCCCATGAGATATCAGTGATTTACCACTGTAGTGTGGAGTGTAACTTGCTATTGACCTAGTACTCGATGCAAGCTTGATGTCGGTGATTGCATACGAGATATATGTTTCTGAGTTAAGTGAATTGAAAGAATAGAAGGAAGAATTGTTTGAGAGGTAGTTGTTCGACCGAGTATTTTCCTGTGAGGTGCCCCTGTGATGTAGGTGAAGAAGAAAGATGGAAGTATGAGGTTGTGTGTTGATTATCGGCAGTTGAATAAAGTGACGATCTAGAATAAGTGTCTGCTTTCGAGGATTGAGGAATTGATGGATCAGTTAGTAGATGCCTGTCTTTTTATCAAGATTAATTTGAGGTCTGGTTATCATCAGATCCGTGTTAAGCCTGATGATATTCCGAAGACGGCTTTCAGGACGAGGTATGGTGACTATGAGTATAATGTGATGTCGTTTGGTGTGTCTAATGCACCTGGTATTCATGGAGTATATGAATCAGAATTTTCTTGAGTAGTTGGATAAGTTTGTAGTGGGTTTTATTGACAATCTTCTGATAGACTTTAAATTTGAAGAAGAGCATGCTGAGCAGTTGAGGACTGTGTCCTAGTGTTGAACGAGAAGAAGTTGTATGAGAAACTGTCGAATGTGAGTTTTGGTTAAAGGAAGTGAACTTTCTTGGCCATGTGATTTCAAGTGGTGGGATTGTTGTAGTTCCTTCTGAGATTGATGATGTGTTACAATGAGAGACTCTGAAGTCTGCTACAGAAATACGAAGTTTCGGGGATTGGCGGGTTATTACCGCAACTTTATGGGAGTTGTTCTAAGTTGGTATTACCTTTGACTCAGTTGACTCGAATGGGGTCAAGCTTTGGTGTAAGACGTAACTTGGGATGAGAGTTTTGTGGAATTGAAGAAGAGGTTGATGACCGCTCAGGTGTTGATTTTGCCTAATCCGAGAGAATCTTTTGTGGTGTACTGTGATGCGTCAAAGATGGGTCTTGGTGGAGTATTGATGCAGAATGGACAAGTTGTTGCCTATGCTTTAAGACAATTGCGAGTTCGTGAGGGGAATTATCCTACACATAACTTATAATTAGCCGCGGTGGTGTTTGTGTTGGAGATTTGGAGACATTATCTGTTTAGCTCTAAATTTGGAGTGTTCAGCGATCATGAGAGTTTGAAGTACTTGTTTAATCGGAAAGAATTGGACATGAGGCAGAGAAGGTGATTAAAACTGTTGAAGGATTTTGATTTTTTTGATTTGAGTTATCATCCAGGCAAAGCAAATGTGGTGGCCGATGCATTGAGCAGAAATTCATTGCACATGTCAATGCTTATGGTGAAAGAGTTGGAATTAATTGAGCAATTTTGGGATTTGAGTTGGTGTGTGAGAAGACTCCTGTCAGTGTGAAGTTGAGAATGTTGAAGTTGACGAGTAGCATTCTGGGAGAAATCTGAATGGGACAGCAATCTGACTTAAAGTTGGTTGACCAGTTGACTTTGATTAACCAAGGTAACTGAGGAGAATTCCAGATTGATAGGAATGGTGTGATGAGATTTCGAGATAGAGTGTGTGTTCCAGATGTTTCGAAAATCAAGAAGAGTATTTTAGAAGAAGGACATCGAAGTGGGTTGAGTATTCATTCCGGTGCTACGAAGATATACCAGGATTTGAAGAAGTTATTTTGGTGACCGGGCATGAAGAGGGATATTGCGGAGTTTGGGTATGCGTGCTTGACTTGTCAGAAGTTGAAGTTTGAGCATCAGAAGCCTTAGGTATGATGCAACCATCGAGTATTCCAGAATTGAAATGGGATAGTATGTCCGTGGATTTTTGTGTCAGGATTTCCGAAGACTGAGGAAGGGAGTGATTCTTTTTGAGGTGATAGTGGAGGAGTTAACTAAATCGGCTCATTCTTACAGATGAAGATTGGTCACTCTTTACGGAAGCTAGCTGAGATGGGTATTAAGGGATTGTGAAGTTGCATAAGATACCTTCGAGTATTGTGTCGGATAGAGATCCGAGATTTTGTTGAGGTTTTAGAAGAGTTGCAAGAGGCTTGAAGTACTAAGTTGAGGATGAGTTCTGCCTATCATCCGCAGACGGACGGTCAGACAGAAAGGACGATCCAATCTTTAGAGGATTTGCTGAGGGCTTATGTGTTGGATCATGGAGGATCGTGGGATAGCCATTTGCCGTTGATTGAGTTCACGTACAATAATAGTTTTCATGCTAGTATTGGAATGGCGTCCTACGAAGCTTTGTATGGGAGAAGGTGTAGGACTCCTTTGTGTTGGTATGGGTTGGGCGAGAGTGTTGTACTCGGACCTGAAATTTTGTAAGATACACCTAAAAAGGTTAAGAGGATCTAAGAAAGAGGAAAGTTGGACTTGAGGTGTGGAGATCAGATGAGGGAGTCGTATCCGACTCTGTTTCCTTGAGGTAATTTTCGAGGGCGAAAATTCTTTAAGTGGGGGAGAGTTGTAACACCCCAAATTTCGTAAGAATATTTATTTAATCTATTTAAATACTATATTCGTGAATTTTGGTGATTCGGGTGGATGTCGGTGATTTTGTGAAGTTTTGGTTATTTAATTAAATAATAGTATATATTATGAGATATAATGTATTATTATTTATTTTAAATAATATCAAAGGAATTGAGGGTAAGACGGACTTTTGATGAGGATTAGTGAGGGTATTATGGAGAAAGCCCAATTTTGAGGCCCAAGAGATAAATTAACCAAAAAGGAAGAATTGAGGAGAATTAGGATTCATTTGTGGAGACCGTGAAAAGAAGGAGAGCTCTGAGGAAAAAGGGAAAGGCGAGGTTTTTCGTGAAGGTTTTCAAAGGCTCAAGAGAGAGAAAGCTTCGAATCGAAAAATCTAAGGTATGGGGAGTATTACCTTTCATTGTTGGATTCGATGTGTTTAAGGCTGATTTTGGGGTTTATGAGGGTTTATGGGTTTTGAGGTAAACTGATGATTTTAAGGGCATTTTTGTGAATCGACTAATAATGCTGAATTGAACCGGTAAAATAAACCTTGGGGCAGATTTCCCTGTTGATGTTGTGTTGGCTTTGTGGCGAAAGAGATTTAAGGAGTTTATGAGAAGCTTGAGAGTTTGTGAAGGTTTAGGGAAAATAAGGTTCCCGTAGTGTCATGAATCGACCTAATAGACGTAGGTTTTGTGCCTTTGGTTTCTGTGATGCATTAGAACTGTAATAAGGATGCTTTTAGGTCATTTGGAGCTGTAATCGCAGGTACCTTTGAGGCTGGGAAGTTATTGATGCGTAGCAGGGATTGTTGTAATTGCAGGTTCGCTAGGCGAACCATTACTTTGCTAGGTGAATGTTCGCCATCGTTCGCTAAGTGAACAGGGTAGCGAATGCGCGATAATAGGAGTGTAAATGCATAGGTGTTTTCTGAAGGGGCTTTAGGGATTTGCTAGAAGTCTCGCCCAGCGAACTCCCCAGCGAATGGCTTTGCTAGGCGAATGTGGGGGCGAGCATGACAGATGTTGGGTTTCTGGTGTTGAGTGTGAGATCTGTGAGGTTCGCTGGTCGCTTCGCTAGGCGAAGGCCACAGCGAACAGGTTCGCTAGGCGAACCCTGGAGCGAACGTCTGTTGTTCGCGAAACTTCATTTATGTTGCTGTGCTGTTTTTGATGTTTTGATGCTGTGATTTTTATGATGATTTACCATGATGTTAGTGATGATTAGGAGATGTTTATAATTGATGTTTGATGATTAATTGGTGATCTAGATTACCATGATGTATATTGACGTTATGAGCTGCATATATGTGATGTTTTGATGAACATTTGAGGACGTGAATTACTATGAGATATGCTAATGATTTTTATGATGATGATACATGACTATTTTGATGTGAATTAACATGAGTTATATTGATGATTACAAGATGATGATTAATGATGTTTTGATGACGTATTTGATGATATGACGAATATGTGAGTTTGATGAATGATGATGCACGTGATGACTTTTGTTGATGATGATGATTATGACGTTGTGCATCATGCATTAATAGCATTTACACTTTGGTCTATTGATGATGTTAGGAATTTAGTCCAGTGACGATGTTAGGACTTCGGTCCAGTGATGGCTTCAATCCCATTGTGTGGATTGAGGTGTTTATGACGTGCTCCCTTGTGGAGGGTTGATGGCTTAGTGTCCATCCTTTGTGACGATTGGTACCACATGCATGAGTCTTGTTGTGCATTGTATTTTATCTGGCATTGACGTGATTTGGTGCTATAATGATCCTTGATGTTTTCCTTTATGATGACCCTGATGATGTTGTATATGTTGATGACGCCATTATGCATATCTTGTTTTTATATTGATTATAATGAATTGTGATTACTCACCCTGCCTGTTTGAATGTTGCCTCCACGTGGGTAACGTGCAGGTGATCAGGTTTAGCCGAGGATGCCTTCGAGGACTTTTGGAGTTGTGCTTTACTTTTGGTCAATGTAGAGGGTCTTACTCTGATAGTGTAACACCGGGTTGGGGTTTCTTTGAGTCAAACTATGTGGTTTCCTTATTTTTGTTATCATTTGATGATATGGTTTTATTTTGATTATTACGATGTTTGTTGAAAACCTTTTAATTGAGAATTTTGAGTTCCGCTGCCATGTGACGGCTCTTTGATGTATTTTGAGGAAAACCCTTTGTTTTACAGGGTAAGTGTCTTATTTTGATTTAAATAAGAAATGTGCACCCTTTGAGGTGATTTTTGGGCTTTACTCTGATATTTGAGTTGTTTCTGCTGCAACATTATTTGGGGGTAGAAAAGGGTGTTACACTTTTACCAAACGTTTTAAAACCAATTTCTTTTACCGTTGTTATTAACTGTTCATGCAAAATTTCCATTACAAATAAACTAAACTCTTTGTTACCTTAAGTTTAAAATGATTCCAACTATAGAATGACGGTAATATCTATACAATCCCTGCGGATACGATAACAAAAACCCCACAGAATTACTTTTCAATAAAATGGCGCTATTTCCGGGGATTGTTGTTTGATATTGCAAGCATTGCAATAGTTGTTAAAGTTTTAAGCTTTAATAACTTTTTCTTGAGCTTCTTAATTTTGTTTGGTTAAGTTTTGCAGACTCCGTTTATGCGAGGAAAGTTACCTGCAGATCAACTTCTTTTCGATCCTGAGATTGAGAGACCTGTACGTAAGTTGAATAGCAAAACTAGACGGAGGAGGCAACTTGCCAAAGAATGATGAGAAAGAGGAGAAAGTTCTATTTCTACACCAACACCACAGTTAACGCCAACCATGACAGCACCACCTCCACCACCACCTGCTTCAACTCCATGCACTAACAGTCCGAGGCACACAACTCAGTTTTCTCGCAATGCCCACAACAGGAGGCACTCAGAGATGAAGACCGGGGATCTTTGCTCTTCTATACCAAAATCCATTCACCGTTATGGATCATGAGGATCCCTTCACTCATCTTACAAAGTTTTACAAAATTGCGGGTGCAACTGGAGCGCCTGAAGCTGAAGAGGAGTCGTTGTTCAAGAGACTCTTTCCTCATTCTTTGATAGGGAAAGCAAATGAATGGTACCTTGATCAGTCGACCGTTATTATGACGGATTGGAACATGTTGGAAGAAAAATTCTTAGAATGATTTTTTCCACATAATCGTTTTATGGAAGCAAAAAAGGCAACGGTTTTCTCACAAGGTGGAAATGAATCCCTCAACGAAGCTTGAGAGAGATTCAAATCCATGCTAAGAAAATGTAAGGGACACGGTTTTGGTGAACTTATGCAAGTGCATGTTTTCAGAAATGGTCTCCAAATGGTTCACAAGACCTTGTTGGATGCTACTGCGGGCGGTTCTTTAATGAGCAAAAGCGTCGAGGAAGCAATTTATATCATCGATAAGATGGCACTAAACGATCATCAAGGGAATCATAATCGTGGTACACCACAAAAGAAACTGGGAATGCTTGAATTGAGGACTAACGATGTTATTCTTGCTCAAAATAAATTGTTATCTCAACAAGCGGAGTTGTTAACTCAACAAATGTCAAAGCTCCCTCAACAAATTAAAGAGATGCAAGAATTGCCAAGCAAGAATGTGCAAATAGCCGTATGTGAACTATGCAAAGGAGATCACCCCACCGGCTATTGTCCTCCGGAGAATGAAGAAGTAAATTACACGGCAAATCAAAATCAACAACAAGGTTATCAAGGAAGACAACAACCTTATCAAAACAACTCTTAACAACCTTATCAAAACACTCAAGGATACCAACCAAAAGGGAATTATCAAAATCAACAAGGATACCGTCAAAATTCTTATCAACCGACACAACCTCAAGGTGGTAGTTCAAAATTAGAAGAAACTCTCAATCAATTCATTCAAATGTCAATGGCCAACCAAAAGAGTAATGATGCATCAATCAAAAATCTTGAAAACCAAGTTGGGCAACTTGCAAAACAATTAGCCGATCAACAACCGGGGCCATCTTTTTCCGCAAACACTCAAACCAATCTGAGGGAACATTGCAAAGCCATTGTGACTAGGAGTGGAAGAGAGTTGGGGGGAGGAGAAAAAAATAAGAAAAATGTTGATGTGAGAAGTGATGAGATTGTGGAGGAAGAAAAAAATAATGAGGTAGAAGTTGAAAAGAATGATGAGGAAGAAGTTGAAAATGAAAAGGAGAAGTTAGTTGAAAATGAGAACCTTGAGAAAGAGAAAATAGAAGAAAAAAAGAGAAGAGTCAAAAAGGGGAAGGAGAAAGTGAATCCTATTCCTATTCAAAATCTACCTTACCCTCATGTGCCCACCAAGAAAGACAATGCTAGGCATTACACTAGTTTCATAGACATATTCCGACAATTGCAAATCAACATTCCGTTTTCCGAAGCGCTTGAACAAATGTCTAAATACACTAAGTTCATGAAAGATATTCTTACCAAAAAGCAAAGATATTCGGAGCTGGAAACAATTATCCTTGATGCAAGTTGTAGTGCAATAATTCAAAGAACTCTACCAAAGAAAGAAGCCGATCTGGGGCGTGTTACTTTGCCGGTAACAATTGGTGATGTTTATGTTGGCAAAGGCTTAATTGATTTGGGCTCAAGCATCAACTTAATTCCATTGTCTATTTTGAAGAGGCTTGGGAACATTGAAATGAAAGCAATTCGAATGACATTACAATTGGCCGACAAATCTACAACTCATCCTCACGGATTAGCTCAAGATGTGTTGGTTAAGGTGGATAACTTTTTATTTCCGGTTGACTTTGTTGTAATTGATATTGAGGAAGACGAAGATGCTCCATTGATTCTTGGACGCCCTTTTATGAAGACCGCTCGAATGATGATTGATGTTGATGACGGCCTTATGAAAGTAAGAGTTCAAAATGAAGAGGTGTGCTTTAATCTTTTTGAAGCAATGAAGCATTCCAAAGATAAGCATGATAGTTTCCGTATTGATGCAACAAATGACTCTATAATGGAAGTCTCAAAGCAAGTTCACATAGCATCTCCCTTGGAAAGAGCTCTTGGTGACTCATTTGAAATACTTACAATTGAGGAAGAAAGGGAACGTGAAGAATGCTTGAAGGAACTTGAATCTTTAAAATAATTACAACCATGGGAAAGTGAAATGGAAGTGTTGAAGAAAGAGGCTAATGATGAAAAATCTCAACTTGAATTGAAGGTGTTGCCTTCTAATTTGAATTATGTGTTCCTTGATGAAGGTTGTAACAAACCGGTTATCGTTAGTAACATTTTGTCCGATAAAGAGGAAGACTGTTTGATTCAAGTTTTGAAGAAAAATTAACAAACTATAGGTCGGGCTCTTTCCGATTTGAAAGGAATTAGTCCGGCCTATTGCATGCACAAAATCTTAATGGAAGAGGACTTCAAGCCGATAGCTCAACCTCAGCGCCGTTTGAATCCTAAAATGAAGGAAGTGGTGAGAAAGGAAGTTGTGAAATTATTGGATGCCAGAATGATTTATCCAATTTTCGATAGTCCCTGGGTGAGTCCGGTGCAAGTTGTGCCCAAGAGGGGTGGAATGACCGTTATAATAAATGAAAAAAATGAATTGATTCCGATAAGAACTGTAACAGGTTGGAGAATGTGTATTGATTATAGGAGGCTTAATACTGCTACTCGAAAAGATCACTTTCCACTACCGTTTATGGATCAAATGCTTGAGAGATTGTCGGGTCAAGAGTTTTATTGCTTCCTAGATGGCTATTCTGGGTATAACCAAATATCGGTTGATCCGGAAGACCATGAGAAGACGGCGTTCACTTGTCCCTTTGGAATTTTTGCATACCGAAAGATGCCTTTTGGCTTGTGCAATGCACCGACAACTTTTCAACGGTGTGTGCAAGCCATTTTTTTCGACCTTATTGAAAAGACAATGGAAGTGTTCATGGACGACTTCTCTATGTTCGGAGCTTCCTTTGATCTATGCTTGAAAAATTTGGAAACCGTTCTCAAAAGGTGTGTGGAAACAAACTTGGTGCTAAATTGGGAGAAGTACAACTTCATGGTAACAGAGGGAATTGTGCTCGGCCACAAAGTCTCCTCTAAAGGCCTTGAAGTTGATCAAGCAAAAATTGAAGTGATCGAGAAGTTGCCACCACCAACAAATGTGAAAGGAATATGGAGTTTTCTAGGCCATGCGGGATTTTACCGACGATTCATCAAAGACTTCTCCAAAGTTGCAAGACCTTTGAGCAATTTGCTCAACAAAGATAAGTTTTTTCTCTTTGATGATGAATGTTTCAATGCTTTTCAAATTTTGAAAGAAAAATTGATCACCGCACCTATAATCATTGCTTCTAATTGGACTCTCAATTTTGAATTAATGTGTGATGCAAGCGATAATGCGGTTGGTGCGGTGCTTGGTCAAAGGAAGACAAAAAAATTTCATGCCATACATTACACGAGTAAAGTTTTAAATGAGGCACAAGTGAATTATGCAACCACTAAAAAAGAATTAATCGCAATATTGTATGCTCTTGAGAAATTTCGGTCTTATCTTATTGGTTCAAAAGTTGTAGTCTACACTAACCACTCAGCCATTAAGTATCTACTTACCAAGCCGGATTCCAAGCAAAGGCTAATCCGGTGGATTCTTTTGTTACAAGAATTTGATTTGGAAATTCGTGACAAAAAGGGGTCTGAAAACTTGGTAGCGGATCATTTATCCCGTTTGGTCAATGTAGAAGTAACACACCAAGAAAGTGAGGTCAGAGAAGAGTTTTCGGATGAAAAACTGTTTAGGGTACAAGTTAGACCTTGGTTTGCAGATTTTTCTAACCACAAAGCAACCGGATTTATACCGGAAGATCTAACTTGGAAACAAAGAAGGAAATTCTTATCGGATGCTAATTTTTATGTTTGGGATGAACCATATCTTTTTAAGTTAGGTGGTGATAATTTGTTGAGAATGTGTGTCACTAGTGATGAAGCTAAAAGTATCCTTTGGCATTGTCACAACTCGCCATATGAAGGGCATTACAATGGTTTAAGAACGGTAATAAAAGTCCTCCAATTGGGCTTTTATTGGCCGTCGTTGTTTAAAGATGCAAACCTCCTTGCGAAAAGTTGTGACATATGCCAAAGAAGTGGTGGGATTGGAAAATGGGATGAAATGCCCTTGCAAACTATTTTGGAAGTTGAAGTTTTCGATTGTTGGGGTATCGATTTTGTTGGACCATTTCCCCCATCTTTTTCAAATGAGTACATTTTGGTTGCGGTTGACTATGTTTCTAAGTGGGTGAAAGCAATTGCATCACCGAGGGACGATGGCAAAATGGTGATCAAATTTCTAAAGAAAAATATATTTTCCCATTTTGGCACCCCTCGTGTGTTGATTAGTGATGGCGGGTCGCACTTTTTCAATACACCGCTTGAAAAGGTTTTAGATCACTATGGTGCAAAGCATAAGGTTGCAACCCCTTACCACCCGTAAAAAAATGGTCATGCCGAAGTTTCAAATAGGGAGGTAAGAAGGATCCTTGAAAAAACCATGTCAAGCTCTCGTAAGGATTGGTTGCAAAAGCTGGATGAAGCTTTGTGGGCGTATCACACCTCTTACAAGGCTCCAATAGGTTTAACTCCATTCCAAATGGTTTATGGCAAAACATGTCATCTACTGGTTGAAATGGAGCACAAAGCTCTTTGGGCGTTAAAATTGTTAAACTTTGATTCGAACTTGGCCGGTGAGAAAAGAAAGGTCCAATTACACGAGTTGGAAGAATTGAGAAATAACGCTTATCATTCTAGCAAGCTCTATAAGGAAAAAGTTAAGGGGTATCATGACAAGAAAGTCCGTCAGAGAGAATTTCGAGTAGGCCAAATGGTTCTTCTATTCAATTCCCGTTTGAAGCTTTTTCCAGGAAAATTGAAGTCCAAGTGGTCTGGACCGTTTTTGATTAAAGACGTGAAGCACTACAGTGCTATTGTGATAGAGGACTTGCAGAAAAAAGAGAGTTGGACCGTGAATGGCCACAGACTTAAAATCTATCTTGGAGGCGAGATTGATCGTGAAAATTGCGCCGTTTTTCTAGATGATCATTGAAGTCATCTTGGACCGTCGAGCTCAAACGAAGTTAAACAAAGCGCTCGTTGGGAGGCACCCCAAAGTTGTATGTATTTCATCTTTACTGTTTTGAGTTTTTAATTGTGTGAGAAAAGTGGTTGAAATTGGAAAAATCTGAAAATTCTGCATTAAAGACTTGACAGCAGAAAATTTTGCACTTGGTGTAATTCGCCAGGAGAATCCTTGTTTCTCCAGGCGAAACCAATTTTCACCAGCCACTCGCTTCTGCTTCGCCAGGTGAAGCTGGCGTGGAATTGCCGGTTTGGGTTCTGCAGAGAAAAAAAAAAGAAAAAGAAAAACAAAAAGAAAAACAAAATATTTAGGGTCCACGTGGGCCAATTTTCCTTTTCCTTATCTTTTCTTTTCTCTCACTTTCACTTTCACCCTTTCATTTTTACTTTCCCCTTCCATTTCACCCTCAATTTCTCTCACACACTTTCACTCCAAACCCCACTTCTCCTAATCACTCACTTTCACTCTCAATCTCACTTAAGGTATGCATTCTTGTTTTTAATATCTTTTAGTTTAACTTGTTAATTTTTGTTAGACTAGGGTTAGATTTTCATACTGTTAGGGTTATTGTTGAAACCATAGAAACTTTGGTAGGATTAGAAGTTATTTATGCAGATGTTTTTAGGGTCAGAGATTATGGTTGAAAAACCTTGAAAATGACCCCTGTTCCCTTTCTGACTTTCTGGGTACGCGAAATTTCGCTTGGCGAGCTTGAGGCGAGTCTTCGCTTCAGCTTCGCCTGGCGAGCTTGTAGCAAGACTTCGCCCCTGCTTTGCCTGGCGAGCTTGGGGAGAGTGGCCATTTTCATTTTTTTTTTCTGCCGTTTAGTTTTCATTTCTGTTCTGTTTTTTTATTTCTTGCTTTGATCTTGTTTTTGCTGCTTGAATGGTGCTAACAAAAAGACAAATTATGTTGCTTTGTGTGTCGTGTCTAATTTTTTCAGATGGCTCATAAAACTAAGGCAACCGGAGGAAAGAAGCAAAAGACTATGGTTGGTAGCAGCTCCGGGTAGCAAAGTGAGCTTGATCTAACTCGTTTATTGAGCGACGCTCATGCTTCCAGATACAACATGCTTGGACGGAAAATTCTGTCAGAGAAGAGATTTGATATTCATCCAGAGGGACCGTATAGGAGGCTGGCTGCAATTTTCAAAAGTAAGAATTGGGGGCATTTGATTAATCCTGTGGATTGAATCAACTATGAGTTGGTTTGGGAATTCTATGCGAATGCTCTCCAAACCGAAGGGGAGACGGCTACGTTCCTGTTCACCACCTATGCCCGAGGCAAAGAAATCATATTCGACCGTGAGGCCATTAATAAACTGTTTGGAAAACCAAGTTCATTAGGCATGTTCGAAAAGGATGACTATACTAAGGAACTTGGCACTCATTTGGATCACGATAAAATAGCCAAGGCTATTCTATTTGAAGGGAAAAATGTGGAAAGGAACCACCAAGGTGAAGCAATCCGGTACAAGAGGGAAGACATGCCTCCGGATGTGCAAGTTGTCCTTCTTCTGATTCTTTACAACATCAAGCAGAAAATGCACCAATCCACAGTTCCGGTTGATGTTTCCTTACTCTTATACTATATCATGGAAGATAAGGAGGTCGATGTAGCCCGGGTGATTGTGATTGAAATGAAGAATTTCATTGAGAACACAAGAAGACCTGAGGTACATTCTAGTGCACCTATCATCTTTCCTTGCTTTGTCACTGCTCTTTGTCTTAAGAAGTGGGTACTGATGCCCAATATAATTAACGAAAAAGTGAGGGGAGTAGTCAATGATGACTATATCGAGAGGTATTGCAAAAATAAGTTGATTCAGAAGAGGAAGGGTTCTAATATGGGTCAATCATCTCGTTCGCAAACTAGTGAGACATCTGAGGCTCTTGATTTTTCCACCTGGGATCCTAGGATGCGAGCGACATTCAATTATTCTTGGGATATGGCGGAAGCATACCAAAGATCATCAGAATATAATTTTAAATGTATACAACAGCTGTACCAATTTCAGACCACTCCGCAGGAAGTTGCTCCATTTCCTTCTCGTGATGATTATGATAGTTATGCAAACTGGCCTGTGGGCAGGCGACCATTCTTTTCAGGGGGAGGAGCAGCTGGAGCTGATGATGATGGTGATGGAGATGATAAAATGCAAGATGATTTGAACGATATGATTAATTAGAGACTGGAGACTACAAAGTGAAGAATTTATGTTTTGTCATTTATTTTATGTTTTTTATTTTCAGTTTTATAGTATTAGCAAGTACTTTTGGGTCACTTCGACGAATTTTTTGGTTGTATCATTTTGTCGCATCGGCGAGTACATCTTCGGTCTGTTTACACCATGACTTATAAAATTTTAGTTTGGTTTAATTTTGGTTTAATTTAAATTCTGTTTTTTTAAAGTATGTTTGTGTTTGTGCAAAGAAAGTTTTGGAAGTGATGTTTATACTTATTTTTTGAAATTTTTTTGTGCTAGCACAAGAAGAAAAAGAGTGCTTTGTTAACCTTTAACATGTGATGGTGCTGATAGAATTCTTAATGATGTGCACAATCAAAGTGTTAAATGTTTGTTTTGTAGATTTTTAACATGATTGCGAGTTAGTGCTTTATGCAAAATTATGGTAATGCATTGTGTTGTAAATACTTGTTCATGTGTGAATCAATTAGGACAAAACCACAAAAGTGAGATACTTTCCATTGTTCACCAAGAATAGAGTTCAAGTAATTGTTGTTTTACTCGTTTTGTTCATGTTAAATCTTGCGAGTTTGTTGTAAATGTTGGAAACTTAGAAATGATCAAGGAAAATTTGAGTACTCTGAGAATAACCACCATTCCAAAAAGGCTTCAATTCACCTAGTTAGTGTGCGCGAATTCGTAACCCCTCTTGAGCCTTACAATGAATTTTTTGTGTGAAAATGAATCAATTTTAATCCCAACAAATTATTAACCTTGTGTGAAGAGTATTTTTTGTCTAAGAGAATGAAATATTGAAAGTTGGGGAGAATTGTTTAATTGAAAAAGAGGAAAAAGAATAGGTGGTACAATGCATTCTTTGAAAAGAATACAAAAAGAAAGAAAGAATCAGTAAAAAGAAAAGCAAGGATGCATTGTAGTAAAAGAAATCAAAATAAAGAAAAGAAATCAAAGAATTGAGAAAGAATAAATTTTTGAAATACTCTTCATAAATATTACCCGTTTTTGTTCAATGGTCGTGTAGATATGACCTTTGTTTTTAACCCAAGCCGAATTACAACCATAAAAGTCCTTAGTTATCTTTGTTTCCATGATTTTGTGATAACTTTGTGAGATGAATGCATGAATGATTCTGGATGTGGCACGGTTGCTTGTGAGAGTGTGTTACCCCTTGTGAATTTATGTACATAGTGTGTTTGATAATAAGTGAATTTAGGTGATTCAACTTGAACTTGTAGGTACTTGATTTTGCATTGTATGATGTTGTGTTTAGAACTTAATTCATACTCATGTTTTGATTCTATGCAACTATGTGAAAATACTTTGTGCGTGTGATTGTCGAGTTTGAACCATAGATGTTTTTCGGTTGATTTGGTGCTTTGAAACTTGTGGTTATTGAAACTTACTTTTGATTGAGGGAAAACAAAGATGCAAGTTGGGGAGAGTTTGATAGGTGTCTGGTTTAGAATGATTTTTAGATTAATTTACGACATTTTTTAAGCTCTTTTCCAGATGTCTGAATGCGAAACAACTTATTTTTAAGTGATTTTTGAATCAATGTCTATATTTAGTCTTTTTGATGTTTATGTTAGTTTTGCAGCATATTTTGTAAAAAGGGCGCGACAAAAATCGGAAGAAAACACGAAGAAATGAAGAAAGTCGTGTGTCAGAAATCTTCAGGACCTTCGCCAGGCGAAGGGGTGGCGAGAGGAGGATTTCTCTATGCGAAAGCTTGGCGAGGGACAAATCAATTTTGTTTTCCAATTCCAGTAGCTACTGGAAGTGCTTCGTTGGAAGATTCGCCAGACGAAGATGAGGCGAAAGAGATTCGCCTGGCGAAGCTGAATTTAGCCTGGCGAGTTTAGATATTTTTCCCAGCCTTCTCTGCACTGTTTGGTCACGTTGCTGCACTTACTGGCGAATTTTGGACCTCTCCTGGCGAATTTGTCTGGGCAGAAAGTGGTATTTAGGTTGTTTTGAAGATATTTTGTAACATAACACTTTTTGCAAAGATCATTGTAACCTAGAAACACTCTTGGAGTTTAAAAATTTCATCTTTACTTATTTTTCTTAGAATCCAAAGCTTTTATGCTTCAATCCTTGATCCATTGAAGATTGATGCAACAAAAGCTTTGTCTCTTACTTGTTGACCAAGCTACCATGACAATGGGTAGCTAAACACCTTTTGTGTCAAGATTAGTGGTAGGTAATCCTTTATTTTGTATGTATTGATCTTGATAATTAGCTTGTGAACCTTGTTGATGATTAATATATGGTGAAAAACTTTGTTTGTATGATTTATACTTTGTTTTGGTTCATGATTGAGAAATAAGTTCTAAGACTTAACCAAAGTTTTAATCCATCAACAATCATGAGGCTAGAGATAGTTTTGAGAGTTGATGTTCATAAATATTGACCTTTTAATGTTATCATATTGATAGTTAGAGTGAGAGATCATCTAAGGATCAATATGGTAAATCTCACAACATGTGTTAGAGATAAACATGTTGAGAGGATATGTGATTATATTCATTGTTAACAAGTTCACATACTCTATCGAGTAAATACGTATGAAACAGATTATCGAACCCTAATCTTGGCATGCTTTTACCAAACATTTTAAAACCAATTTCTTTTACCGTTGTTATTAACTGTTCATGAAACGTTCCGTTACAAATAAACTAAAATCTTTGTTACCTTAAGTTTAAAACGATTCCAACTATAGAACGACGGTAATATCTATACAATCCCTGCGGATACGATAACCAAAACCCCACTGAATTACTTTTCAATAATGATGCTGCTCATTATGACAGTTTTTATCGTGAGGTATACGGAGCCGCTACCATGGATGGAAGACCAAGTCCAATGCCAAGAGGACATGCAAGGCATTGAAGTGTTCTAGAGATGCATTGTTGTTCTAAGTTTAGAGTGTTGTGTATTTTGTGTTATGTATTTTAAGTCTTGCTTGTGATTTGAGTTTGGTGTATTGCATTTTCATTTTTTTATGGTTTGATGTTTGTTTTTGGTTGTATGAACAATAGTCTAAGACGTTTAGTGGTTGTACTATGTGTGTTACTTAAATAACACTTATGCATGTTATTATGTTTTATTAAGCTTGTGTTATTTACATATGTGTTTTATGTGAGTGCACCACTTATTCTTTGCAATTGGCTATGTGTAGTATAAGATATATGTGAACTATGCATCTATGTGATGCTTCTAACGAATTACTTGTCTCTTTTTGATGTTGTCAAAAGGGAGAAGATTATGAAGAGGATAATGCACAAATTCAGGGGCAGCTATTCAGTGTACCGAAGAAAAACGTAATGTCTATATGATTCAAGTTTTGCCATCATCAAAAAGGGGAAGTATGTGAGTGCATTCTTTCATCTAGCCATGTTTTGAATGGTGTAACGCCCCAGTTTTGCCAGTTTTGTTTTATTGAGTCATTTTGATTATTTTATTATTATTTTATTTTATTTTCGACTTTTATGTGAAAATGTGTTATTTTTAGTCGTGAATATATTTTATCGCGTTTTGGGATCGTTTGCGAGAAATTTGAGTGTAGGGGTATTTTGGTCTTTTTGGGTGGCTAGATATTTTGATTTTGTATAAAAAATAGAAAAGTAGTAAGAAAGAGAGAAAAGAAAGAAAAACCAGAAAAATAAAGAGAAAGAGGAGAAGAAAAGAAGAGAAGAGAAAGAGAAGAAGAAAAAGAGGGAAAACTTGGGGATTTAGGAACCGATTCAACCGACTTTTCAAACGCGAATTTATCGGGTAAGGGTGCGAAACTCGATTATACTATGATTGTGTATGATTATGTATGTGTTTTGTGTGGAGGTGTTGGTTGGTTTTCCATATGTTTCCGTTTATGCCGTATTGGACGAAATCGATAGAAACCGATGTTTTTACGGTCGAAAAGTCGTATAAATGCATGTGTTGGTTGGTTATATGTATGTGAGCTGCTGTTTAAAGTTTCATGAAGTTTGGTTATGTTTTGGTTAGTTTTCGTTATGTTTTCGTTGTTTTGTCCGTTTAGGTCGAATTGTAGGAAATCGATAAAAACCGATGTTTTCACGGTTAGAATTCGAAATAAATTACGTAGTTGTATCGAGTAAGGTTAGGTCGTCGTATAGCGTGCTTTTTATTCGATTTAGTGATGTTTGAAAATTCTGGTTTTTTGAAAGGTTGAAATTTAATCGAAAAATCGAACGTCGTAGAAACTTCGTTTATGTGTTCTAAATTGTTCTTATATATTTGGTGGTTGAACGTATATGTTTGTTTCGGTGAAAATGTTTGATTTAGTCGAGTTTCCGGGCATTTTGGAAAAATGGCAGCAATGGTGTAATTTGAGAAATATGGTTTTTGAGAAAAACAGAGTTATGAATCGATACATAACAGCTATGTATCAATACGAAATGGTTTATGTATCGATACATAGCCCTTATGCATCGATACATACTGTAGAAATTTGAGAAAACAGAATTTTCACTACAGCATGCGTCGACACATGCGTTCTATGTATCGATACATGTGGCCTTTTTGTATCGATACATAAGCCTATGTATTGATACATACTGTGCTGAACCAGAAAATTCTGGTTTGTCGGGGAAACTTCGGAAATTCATATCTCTTGAACCGTAAGTCGGTTTTGACCCCCGTTCGAAGCGTTGGGAAGCTAACGAGATGTTATTTCTAGGAAAAATAGTTTTGAGGTCTGAATCTAGTCCGATCGGTACAGTTTTTTCGAACCGTTTCGTAGTGTCGGGCGTCCGGTTTATGTTTTTGCATTATTTTGAAATATTCATATCTTCTTCGTTGTTTATCCGATTTAAGTGTTCTCTATATGGACGTGAAGCTAAAAATATGTTCTATGATTTCGTGAAGAAAAATATTATTTTTATCCGACTTTTGGCCGACTTTACCGATTAATCGTGACTAGTTGTTTTTGAGGAAATGTTGTGATGATGATTTGTGGCCGAAGGGCAAGAAAATGCTAAGTGTGGTATTTGATGGTATATGCATGATTGTGGATGTGTGTGTGCATGTCAAGTGTGTCATGAGTCGTTGTATGCCAAGCATCATGATGTGCATTGTTGAACGTCCTGAGTGACGATTTGATTCTTGAGGGAATCCACTATACCATCGTGTGCCTCAAAAATACGAGGCGTTGCCTGAGGACTTAAAGCGATATGTATAGACGATTGTGGGCTCCTTTGGAGACTTAAAGCAATCCTTAACGTCGTGTGCCTCGAAAATATGAGGCGCTGCCTGAGGACTTAAAGCGACGGGTGAACATCGTAGGCCCGACGGGGAGTTACTTGAGATTCTCAGTAACGAGCGATGATTCCAATAGTTCCTGAGTGAACTGATGATGAGACATGAGACATTGGAAGTCGGTACCGCATGGCATGTGCATAGAGTCGTTGTGTTGGTCTATGTGCATTGCATAAATCATGAATTAATTGTGTGTGAATTTGTGAATGTGATTGATGATTGTATGGTATATGTGTGGTGTGTAATGGTATTCGATGCTTGAGAATTGTGCGGTATTATGTTATATGTGGTTGTGGTGAGAATGTGTTACTTGTACATTTTTGTGTTTATATATATAATTTTATGCAATTATATTATGGTTGTTTTTCTCACCCTTCTGCTGTTTTATAACGCTCTATGAGGCGTTGCAGATTAGAGCTGCTGGAGGTATTCCTGTTTGTGAAGCGTTGCGTCTTCATTATTTTGGTCGGTCGGCTCTGATATGTGACTCCGGGTAGTTAGGGTGGCCGCGTGCTATTATTTTGTATATCTGATGATATATTTTGGTTGTACATATGCTACCTGATGTATGACAAACTGTTTATATGTGTATATGTATATATATTAATCAGATTTTAGATTTTCCGCTTTAATTCTAATTTCTGAAAAGTGGGTGTAAGGAACAAAGTTTCCTCTATATGATTGCTACCCCACAGTTGCATATCATTATGGGCAGGTGTTGCATGTTATGTGTATGTTTGGTTACTTTGATGTGATTCCCCTTTCTATGCCGTATTTCAATATACTCTGACGGAATTTCGAATTTTCTTTTACCGCCTTAATTGCGTGTTTTTGGGGGTATTAGATTGGGGGCGTCACATTAAGTGGTATCAGAGCTACGTCCGTGTCAGTTGTGTTTGTGGTGTCGTTTGTGTCTGTTGTGTCTGGCATATTGGGCGAGTTGTGTTGAGCAAGTTGTTGTTTAACCATAGTTTCTGTATTTGGGCGAACAGAATATGGCTGGTCGTAATGATGCTGCTTTGGCTGCTGCGATGGAAGCGATGGCACGAGCTGTGCAGGGTGCACCGAATGCTTCCGAAAATAATGAGTTTAGAAAGAATAAGCCGCCGGTTTTTAAAGGGAAACATGATCCGGATGGTGCACAGCTGTGGTTGAAAGAGATTGAGAGGATTTTCAGGGTAATGGATTGTGACGATGATGATAAGGTGAGGTTAGGCACTCATATGTTACATGAAGAGGCTGACGACTGGTGGATCAGTACTCGTCAGGTGTTGGAAGCTGAGGAGGAGGAAGAAGAGATTACTTGGGAGGTGTTTAGCAGAGAGTTTCTAAGGAAGTATTTTCCCGAGGATGTTCGAGAAAAGAAAGAGATTGAGTTTTTGGAACTAAAACAAGGTAATTTGTCTGTTGTTGAATATACTGCTAAGTTTGTGGAACTTGTGCAGTTTTATCCTCACTATGTGGAAGCGACAGCTGAATTTTCAAAGTGTGTAAAGTATGAAAGTGGGTTGCATCCTGAGATAAAGCAGGCTATTGGATATCAGAGGATTCGAAGGTTTGCTGATTTGGTGGAATGCTGTAGGATTTATGATGAAGATAGTAAGGCCCGTTCTGCTCACTATAAAAGTGTAAGTGACAGGAAAGGGAAGCAACAGTTCCGTGGTGGACCGTATGTGTCACCGGCTGAAAAAGGTAAACAAAGGGGTAATTTTGATCGAAGGTCAAGTGGAGGAGGTGTGCCTAATTCTCCTAGGTGTTTTAAATGTGGTGAGTTGGGACATCGCCAGCATGAATGTAGGAGGAATGTGATTAAGTGTTCTAATTGTGGTGGTATCGGACATGTTGTAGCGGATTGTAAAAGGAAGAATATGGTGAAATGTTACAATTGTGGAGAACCTGGTCACATTAGTTCGAAGTGTCCTAATCCGAAGAAGGCTCAGACTAGTGGGAAGGTGTTTTCATTGGCAGGGACTCAGACTTCAAGTGCTGATCGTCTGATAAGAGGTAGATGCTTTATTAACAATATGCCTTTAATTGCTATTATTGATACTGGAGCGACTCATTCGTTTATTTCGTCTGAGTGCGCGAAGAGTTTGAATCTTGTGTTGTCTGTGATGGATTTTGAGATGGTTATTGATACTCCAGCGATGGGGTCAGTAACTACTTCTTTGGTGTGTCTAAGTTGTCCTTTGGCCATTTATGGCAAAGACTTTGTGATGGATTTAGTGTGTTTACCATTGGAAGGTTTAGATGTGGTGTTGGGAATGAACTGGTTGCAATTTAATCGAGTGCACATTGATTGTTATCATAAGCTTGTAAGGTTTCCTTCTCTTGAGGAAGATGAAGACTCGAGTTTCTTGTCTACTAAAGAGTTGAAGAAACTACTAAAGAGTTGAAGAAACTTTTAGCGGACGAAGCTCAATTGTTTGGTTTGTTTGCATCACTGTCGGTGGAAAGTAAAGTTGAACTTGAAGTGTTTCCAGTGGTGTGTGATTTTCCTGAAGTGTTTCCTGATGATATTTTAGATGTGCCGCCAGAGAGAGAAGTTGAATTTTCGATAGATCTAGTCCCTGGTACTAGACCTGTTTCTATGGCACCTTATAGAATGTCGGCATCTGAATTGGTGGAGTTGAAAAAACAGTTGAATGAGTTGTTGGAAAAGAGGTTCGTGAGGCCAAGTGTTTCTCCTTGGGGTGCTCCAGTTTTGTTAGTGAAAAAGAAAGATGGGAGTATGCGATTATGTATTGATTATCGCCAGTTGAACAAAGTGACGATTAAGAACAAGTATCCGCTTCCAAGGATTGATGATCTGATGGACCAGTTGGTTGGTGCTTGTGTATTTAGTAAGATTGATTTGAGATCGGGATATCATCAAATAAGAGTGAAAGAAGAGGATATTCAGAAGACGGCCTTTAGAACACGTTACGGTCATTATGAATATTCGGTGATGCCGTTCGGGGTTTCTAATGCGCCTGGTGTGTTTATGGAATACATGAATCGGATTTTCCACGAGCATTTGGATCGTTTTGTCGTGGTGTTTATTGATGATATTTTAATCTATTCTAAGTCTCGTGAGGAACATGCAGAGCATTTACGTATTGTTTTGCAGGTTTTGAAGGAAAGGAAGCTTTTTGCCAAATTGTCCAAGTGCGAATTCTGGTTGTCTGAGGTGAGTTTTCTTGGGCACGTAATTTCAGGTAATGGTATTGCTGTGGATCCCTCTAAGGTAGAAGCAGTTCTACAATGGGAGGCTCCTAGATCCGTTACTGAAATTCGAAGCTTTTTAGGTTTGGCTGGTTATTATCGGAGGTTCGTTGAAGGTTTTTCTAAGCTAGCATTACCTTTGACGCAGTTGACTTGTAAGGGCAAAGCGTTCATTTGGGATATTCAATGTGAAGAGAATTTTTGTGAGCTGAAGAAAAGATTGACGACAGCTCCGATTCTTATTTTACCTAATCCTAATGAACCATTTGTTGTGTATTACGATGCTTCTTGAATTGGTTTGGGTGGTGTTTTGATGCAGGAAGGTAAAGTTGTAGCTTATGCTTCAAGGCAATTAAGAGTTCATGAGAAAAACTATCCTACTCATGATCTTGAATTAGCGGCTGTGGTTTTTGTGTTGAAGATATGGAGGCACTATATCTATGGTGCAAGGTTCGAGGTCTTTAGTGATCATAAAAGCTTGAAATATTTATTTGATCAGAAAGAGTTGAACATGAGGCATCGGAGATGGTTGGAATTCTTGAAAGACTACGACTTTGGCTTGAATTACCATCCTGGTAAAGCTAAAGTGGTAGCCGATGCATTGAGCCGGAAATCATTGCATATGTCCGCATTGATGGTGAAAGAGTTGGAACTTTTGGAATCGTTTAGGGATTTGAGTTTGGTTTGCGAAGTGACATCGGTTAGTGTGAGACTTGGAATGTTGAAAGTTACTAATGAATTTTTGTTGTCGGTTAGTGAGAAACAAAAGTTGGACTTGAAATTCGTTGATTTGATGATGAATGAGAATGTGGATTTCAATGTTGATAATTTTGGTGTTTTGAGGTTTCGTGGTCGTAATTGTATTCCTGATGATGCGGAGTTGAAAAGAAAGATTTTGGAGGAAGGACACCGAAGTAACTTAAGTATTCATCCGGGAGCGAATAAGATGTACCAAGATTTGAAGAAGATTTTCTGGTGGTCTGGTTTGAAAAGAGATGTGGCTCAGTTTGTGTATGTATGTTTGACTTGTCAGAAATCGAAAGTGGAATATTTGAGGCCTAGTGGTTTGTTGCAACCGTTGGATATTCCTGAGTGGAAATGGGATAGCATTTCGATGGATTTTGTAACGGGATTGCCGAATACTCAGCGAGGGCATAATGCTATTTGGGTGATTGTAGACAGGCTGACTAAATCGGCGCATTTTATTCCGATTGACATCAGTTTTTCTTTGGAACGGTTAGCTGAGATCTATATCAGTGTGGTGGTGAAGCTGCATGGGGTTCCTTTGAGTATTGTTTCTGATCGAGATCCTAGGTTTACATCGAGATTTTGGGAAAGTTTACAGAAGGCTTTGGGTTCTAGATTGAGGTTGAGTTCGGCTTATCATCCGCAGACGGATGGTTAGACCGAAAGAACGATTCAGTCTTTGGAGGATTTGTTGAGAGCGTGTGTTTTGGAACAAGGTGGTACGTGGGACAGTTATCTGGCATTGATTGAGTTCACGTATAATAATAGTTTCCATTCTAGTATTGGAATGGCACCTTTTGAGGCTTTATATGGGAGAAGATGTCGAACGCCGTTGTGTTGGCACGAAACTGGTGAGAGTTCTGTGGTTGGACAGGAATTGGTGCAACAAACGACGGAAAAGGTAAAGTTTATTCGTGAGAAAATGAAAGCTTCTCAGAGTAGACAAAAGAGTTATCATGATCGGAGACGGAAGGATCTTGAGTTTCAAGAGGGTGATCACGTATTTTTGAGAGTTACGTCGATAACGGGTGTTGGTCGTGCTTTGAAATCTAAGAAGCTTACTTCTCGATTTATTGGTCCTTACCAGATATTTGCGAGAGTGGGTGCTGTGGCGTATCGTGTGGCGTTACCGCCGAATCTGTCGAATTTGCATGATGTGTTTCATGTTTCACAGCTTCGGAAGTATGTTCTGGACCCTTCACATGTGATTCCGATGGACGAGGTTGAGGTAAGGGATAACCTTACGATCGAGGCATTACCAGTTAGTATTTTGGATCGCGATGTGAAGCGGTTGAGGGGTAAAGAGATTGCACTTGTGAAAGTGGCGTGGGGAGGCGCTGCTGATGGTAATTTGACGTGGGAATTGGAGAGTAGGATGCGGGAGTCGTATCCGGAGTTGTTTGTATCAGGTAAGATTTTCGAGGACGAAAATTTCTAAGTGGGGGAGAATTGTAACGCCCCAGTTTTGCCAGTTTTGTTTTATTGAGTCATTTTGATTATTTTATTATTATTTTATTTTATTTTCGACTTTTATGTGAAAATGTGTTATTTTTAGTCGTGAATATATTTTATCGCGTTTTGGGATCGTTTGCGAGAAATTTGAGTGTAGGGGTATTTTGGTCTTTTTGGGTGGCTAGATATTTTGATTTTGTATAAAAAATAGAAAAGTAGTAAGAAAGAGAGAAAAGAAAGAAAAACCAGAAAAATAAAGAGAAAGAGGAGAAGAAAAGAAGAGAAGAGAAAGTGAAGAAGAAAAAGAGGGAAAACTTGGGGATTTAGGAACCGATTCAACCGACTTTTCAAACGCGAATTTATCAGGTAAGGGTACGAAACTCGATTATACTATGATTGTGTATGATTATGTATGTGTTTTGTGTGGAGGTGTTGGTTGGTTTTCCATATGTTTCCGTTTATGCCGTATTGGACGAAATCGATAGAAACCGATGTTTTTACGCTCGAAAAGTCGTATAAATACATGTGTTGGTTGGTTATATGTATGTGAGCTGCTGTTTAAAGTTTCATGAAGTTTGGTTATGTTTTGGTTAATTTTCGTTATGTTTTTGTTGTTTTGTCCGTTTAGGTCAAATTGTAGGAAATCGATAAAAACCGATGTTTTCACGGTTAGAATTCGAAATAAATTACGTAGTTGTATCGAGTAAGGTTAGGTCGTCGTATAGCGTGCTTTTTATTCGATTTAGTGATGTTTGAAAATTCTGGTTTTTTGAAAGGTTGAAATTTAATCGAAAAATCGAACGTCGTAGAAACTTCGTTTATGTGTTCTAAATTGTTCTTATGTATTTGGTGGTTGAGCGTATATGTTTGTTTCGGTGAAAATGTTCAATTTAGTCGAGTTTCCGGGCATTTCGGAAAAATGGCAGCAATGGTGTAATTTGAGAAATCTGGTTTTTGAGAAAAACAGAGTTATGAATCGATACATAACAGCTATGTATCGATACGAAATGGTTTATGTATCGATACATAGCCCTTATGCATCGATACATACTGTAGAAATTTGAGAAAACAGAATTTTCACTACAGCATGCGTCGACACATGCGTTCTATGTATTGATACATGTGGCCTTTTTGTATCGATACATAAGCCTATGTATTGATACATACTGTGCTGAACCAAAAAATTCTGGTTTGTCGGGGAAACTTCGGAAATTCATATCTCTTGAACCGTAAGTCGGTTTTGACCCCCGTTCGAAGCGTTGGGAAGCTAACGAGATGTTCTTTCTAGGAAAAATAGTTTTGAGGTCTGAATCTAGTCCGATCGGTACAGTTTTTTCGAACCGTTTCGTAGTGTCGGGCGTCCGGTTTATGTTTTTGCATTATTTTGAAATATTCATATCTTCTTCGTTGTTTATCCGATTTAAGTGTTCTCTATATGGACGTGAAGCTAAAAATATGTTCTATGATTTCGTGAAGAAAAATATTATTTTTATCCGACTTTTGGCCGACTTTACCGATTAATCGTGACTAGTTGTTTTTGAGGAAATGTTGTGATGATGATTTGTGGCCGAAAGGCAAGAAAATGCTAAGTGTGGTATTTGATGGTATATGCATGATTGTGGATGTGTGTGTGCATGTCAAGTGTGTCATGAGTCGTTGTATGCCAAGCATCATGATGTGCATTGTTGAACGTCCTGAGTGACGATTTGATTCTTGAGGGAATCCACTATACCATCGTGTGCCTCAAAAATACGAGGCGTTGCCTGAGGACTTAAAGCGATATGTATAGACGATTGTGGGCTCCTTTGGAGACTTAAAGCAATCCTTAACGTCGTGTGCCTCAAAAATATGAGGCGCTGCCTGAGGACTTAAAGCGACGGGTGAACATCGTAGGCCCGACGGGGAGTTACTTGAGATTCTCAGTAACGAGCGATGGTTCCAATAGTTCCTGAGTGAACTGATGATGAGACATGAGACATTGGAAGTCGGTACCGCATGGCATGTGCATAGAGTCGTTGTGTCGGTCTATGTGCATTGCATAAATCATGAATTAATTGTGTGTGAATTTGTGAATGTGATTGATGATTGTATGGTATATGTGTGGTGTGTAATGGTATTCGATGCTTGAGAATTATGCGGTATTATGTTATATGTGGTTGTGGTGAGAATGTGTTACTTGTACATTTTTGTGTTTATATATATAATTTTATGTAAGTATATTATGGTTGTTTTTCTCACCCTTCTGCTGTTTTATAACTCTCTATGAGGCGTTGCAGATTAGAGCTGCTGGAGGTATTCCTTTTTGTGAAGCGTTGCGTCTTCATTATTTTGGTCGGTCGGCTCTGATATGTGACTCCGGGTAGTTAGGGTGGCCGCGTGCTATTATTTTGTATATCTGATGATATATTTTGGTTGTACATATGCTACCTGATGTATGACAAACTGTTTATATGTGTATATGTATATATATTAATCAGATTTTAGATTTTCCACTTTAATTCTAATTTCTGAAAAGTGGGTGTAAGGAACAAAGTTTCCTCTGTATGATTGCTACCCCACAGTTGCATATCATTATGGGCAGGTGTTGCATGTTATGTGTATGTTTGGTTACTTTGATGTGATTCCCCTTTCTATGCCGTATTTCAATATACTCTGACGGAATTTCGAATTTTCTTTTACCGCCTTAATTGCGTGTTTTTGGGGGTATTAGATTGGGGGCGTCACAAATGGTGTCAAAACTAGGAGAGCGTTTTAGCATTTTTTCTATATTGGGCGGTATCAACCAAAGTTTACACGTGCATTGATTATTTTAACCTTAGTATGCATACAAATGGTTTTAGAAATGATTGGAAATGTCTAGGCATGATTCATATGTCAAAAACTAAGTTTTATGTGTGAACATTGTTGCATAGGCCGACACATACGAGTTCGGGCCGACCTATAGAAGTTTTTGCTTCAGCATAGGTCAACACATAGTTCTTACAGGCCGACCTCCGCACATCAATATTAAATCCTGTAGGCTCTGTCCATAGGTCGCCTCACTTAGGTCAACCTGAGTACCTTGACAGGCCGACCTATTGCTTTCATAGGCTGACCTGTAGCTTTCAAAAACTTAAAATTTTGTTTTGCATCTTATTTTTTTCTTGCATGTTTTTTGCCTATTTCCACACACACATATATATACACATACATGCACCTTTTTCTAGCAAGATACTAGTGTAAAACCTAAATGAAACTAGAATTACAAAGCTTTCCCATCATCTTCAACCTTTCTTATATGCATACACATAATTAAATTACACATAATCATTTTTTGATTGGGCGACCATCTAGATTAGGGTTGATAACATCCAATTAGGTTGGTGTAACCGAGAATATTGGGTTGGAATCTTTGTGTGTTTCAATCAAGAAAACCAAGGTGGGGGTTTCCTTCAAGATTATTGGGATTTGAAGGTTTTAGAAAAGATCACGTTAACATGGATTCGACCGAGTGAAGGCCTTGGGACAAGGTGGTTTACTTAAAAGGGATTAGCGTAAGACGATGAATTGTGTTCGAGAATCTTGGTTTCAACAAGTGTGTGCTAGGGATAATCTGACCGAGCAAAAACCTTGAAGACGAGGAGGTCTTGTAAGCAAGTAGTCAAGAACAGGTGGATTGTAGCAGCATTGTTGGTGACTTGATTAAGCTTTGATCAAGGTTTTGGAGGTGGTTGAATCAACAACGAACCATATGGTTTGTGGGGTTAGAGTTCTTCACCTCTTTTATAAACATTTTTGCAAATATAAGGTTAGTTGCAAGTATCTCAATTTGATTTCATACTGAGAGTAGACGTACCCATAGCAAGGCCGATTGGGGAACTGCCTAAACAAATATTTGTGCCTCTCTCTATCTCTTTATCTCTTTAATTGTTGTTCTTGCAAATTATAAATTTTGTTGTTGCTTCGATTAATTCGATTGGAATTTTTTAACTATCTTTCAAAGTGTTGTTGTGATTGGCTTTTAACATAAAAAAACAAGTTGAATTTCCAAACATTATTGATCGCACACAAAGTGTTCGATAAATTGCCTTTGGGTAATTTTTATTGCTTTGTGTTCATTGGAAATAATTTTTACAAATAGCTTTGCATTTGATTGATTTGTGAGTTAATCGTTGTTGAACAATTACATTACGCATATCCGAGCTTTTCGATAGTAGGTTTGGTTAGACGATTCGATTCGGGTTGTTTCCGTTGTGCCATAAAACTTTTGAAAATCTATTTTTGCCAAAAGTTTTGTTTTAAAATTTGTGAACTATTCACCCTTTTAGATCGAAGCCTATCGTCTAACAATGGAGAGTCGTCTGAAAGACTCTCTAAGAAATGATGAAAAAACTCAAGGACTTGTATCCTTTTGTGGGACTTTTCTCAACGCCAAGACTCTGAAGAATATGGACATGATTTCTGCTTTGGTTAGTCCAATTGTCGAGATCTTCAAGGAGGAGATTCTCAGAAGAAGGATTCCCCTGGTTGACTTTCCCTTCTTCTCTAACCCAGAGTTAGCTAGCTATGAATATATAAAAGCCAAGAACGACTCTAAGGCTGCTCCTTTTGCTCCTTCCTACTCAATGTCTTCCTCAACAAGTGAATGTTCCTACTCAACCTCACCTGGTGCATATCATGATATCTAATGAAGTCCCCATGGTGCAAAAGAACCCCACTGTTCATATTGATGAAAATGACCTTCAATTCACAAGGAACGTGCCAAATTCTCATGGTGCCCGCCTAATGACAAAAATGGAGCGTTCTCAAGTGGTTGAAGTCGCAAAAATAAGTCATGATCTTGAGAAATGATTGAAGGCTATAAAAGACTCTAACATAGTAAGACTTGATGACATGTGTTTGGTGCCAGGTCTTGTTATACCTCCAAAATTTAAAGTACCAAACTTCAAGAAGTACAAAGGGGATAGTTGCCCAAGACACTCTTTGGTGATGTTCTGGCAAAAAATGGCTTCCCACACTCATGACGATAAGTTGACGATTCACTATTTTCAAGACAGTTTGAGAAGGGCATCAATGAGTTGGTACATGAAGATGGAAAAGATTCATATTCAATCATGGAAAGACTTAGCCAACGCCTTTTTGAAGCAGTACAACTACAACTTGGATGTGGCTTTGGATAGAAGACAGTTGTTAAGTATGTCTAAAAAAGACAATGAATCCTTCAAAGGATATGTACAGTGATGGAGAGAAATGGTAGCACAAGTGCAACCACAACTCTTATACAGGGAATTGGTTGACATGTTCATAGATACCTTACAAATCTCGTACTTTGAAAGGATGATAGGTATTACATAATCTGACTTCTCTGATGTGGTGAAAGTTGGAGAATGCATCGAGAGCGGCTTCAAGAACGGAAAAATCCAAGACGTTTCAAGCAGCCAGGCTAGTGAGAATGAATCTCTCAACAACTCCCAAGAGGAAGAAAAGAATGTAATCAATGCAGTCATGGCAGATGTCGAGTATTCTCATGGTGCACTAACAAGACATTATGGTCCTCCATCTTCTCAATGATTACCATTTCAAGTACCACACTATCCTTATGGGTAACCAACAATGCCTAAAGCACGATACCAACAACCTGGGAAAGCTACTTATTCAAATTAGCAAGCCCAAAGTCGAGGACATCAGAATCAGCATCAGAGCCAACATAGGCCTCACAACAACTTGGAACGAAGGGATGCTCCTTTTGATCCAACCCCTATGTCATATACCCAACTCATGCAGCCTTTGATTCAATGATCGTTGGTGGTTCCCAAGTCTCTGAAGCATGTTCCAAAGCCATAACCACCTAGGTACGATCCCTATGTTCAATGTGGATATCATGGCAGATCGATAGGACACTCAACTGAAGACTGTAAAGCTTTCCAACTAAAAGTGCAACAATTGATCGACAAAAACTACACATCCTTTCCAGAAGGAATCCTGGTGGTAAATAACCTCTCGTCTTGATAAGTGTGAAGATGTCAAGGGGGATCTCCTGAAGACAGTGGATCATATAGGAAGTTATCCTCAATGTTGGCAGTCATGGAGCATTTTTATCAATTGCATTTGTATTTCTTTGTCTGTTAAATGCTACTTGTTTTTAAACATTATTGTCTTTAATGGTAATATTAATGAAGTGATCATGCATTTTCTGAATCAATCCATTCGTATTCACTCTTTCTATTTTCCCTTCATTCATGCAAAAAAAATGTCAATTCTTCTCCCATTCACTTTTCTCTATCAAACTGTTGTTTTAGCAAAGATTGGAAGGAGGATGATGAAAACCAGATGCCCATAATTGTCATAGGCATGCTTTCAATTAAAAATTTTCTGATGATGTAAGGCATTGTTTCAAATCCCCAAACACTGGAGAAATAAGTAGTTAACCCCTAGTCAACCACTTTGAGCCTAGAAGTCGGTGTTTCTTTCGAATTAAAACCCTTAATCTTAACCAGGGCCAGGGTAGTTTGTTCAGTTAATCTAACTTTGCATTCAAATTGTAAGAGAAAAACATTCCACCCGAGGAGATCAACCATATGTATTGTAGCGAGCGATTTTGGACGCGGTTCTTAAGCGCTGGTCACTCTCTGCGGTTGAGCTTAAAACTACAGGTCAATTCATTTTTTATCCTATTGTGAGCTGATAAAGGAAGGGAAATAGATGTCTCCAATTAACCCTGCTTTGCATACTGAGTTTAAACAGCGGTCTGTTAGGTTACGGATGCTATCAATGTGGGGGGCCTTTGTACTGGTTATTTGTATTTTCGCCAATACTGTTTTCTTTCTTTTTATCTAGACAGAAGGTTTCTGGCGGGGAACAAGGATTAGGATGTTAGGACTGATGCTTTTGATAGATACATGGTGTAACGCCCAAATATTTAATTATTTATTTAATTAATTATTTGTGATTATTCGGTTGATTTTGGTGTTGCGGTGAATTTAGTCGTTAAGTCGGAATTTTAAGTTGGTAAGTCGTAGAAATAATATTAGGAATAATATTATAGTCGCGGAATAATATTAGTAGTATTATTATCGTAGTTGGAGTGTGTTCGATTAAGTGGGCTTGGTTTCGGGTCGGAATTAGTAAATTAAGGGGGTGTATGTTTAGGCCCATTAGATATTATAATTGAACATTATTATTTTAATAAAACAAATAAGATAAAGCAAATAGAAAGATTGGGGAGTTTTTGGAATCAGTTAGAGGAAAAGGAAAAGTTGAGAACGTGAGAGAAGAAGAAGTTGCGAGAGAAACCGCTACCGGTGTCGATTTCCGGAACCCGATCGATCGTCGAGCCGCCTTCAATCCAAGGTAAGGGTAGGTTCGATTATTATAACCGGGTTATGATGAATGGTATAAGGGTTGGGGATTATATGAGTTTTCTTCCATTGATTTTCGATAGGGTTGTCGTCTGTGTGGAAATTAATTATGATGTTGTTGAATTGTGAATGCTACTGTTATGATGTTGTTGTTTCTGTGTTGAAGTGGTTGAAAATTATAGTTGAATGAATTCTTGTAAGCGTTCCCGTGAAACTAATTTGGCTAATGTAAAAAGGTCGATTGATTGAGTTTTGTGAAATTGCTGCTGGTAATTTTCTATGAATGTTGTAGTGAATATTTGTTTTTCTGGAAATCTTGGTTGGATTAGATAACACTGTGCAAATGCACGGGTGGCGCAGGCCACCCAGAACAAAAGAAAATATATGTGGCACAAGCCACTTAGTTGGAAAAGGGAAGCAGGTGGGCCCGGCCACCACAAGCTATGTGTGGCGCCAGCCACCTAGCAATACATGGCGCAAGCCACCCATGTAGGTGGGGTCCCACTTAATTTTCCACACCTTTAAGGCTATGATTTCTAACTACTAGTACTGTAAACATAAGCATGTTCTCTTATTTAAATTAATGTATTAATAAACCACATATTTGGCAACCAAGATGTTAATAATAGACTTCATAGCAGAAAATTATTATAGCCACTAATAATGTGCAGCAGAATCCTTTTAATTGGTCTGGTAGCAGAGAGATTAATTGGTAACTAGAATTAGTAAAATCAAGATTAGTAGGAAAAGCTCATGCTCAAGTTTTTGACAGAAATCTAATTAACCCAACAGTGGTAATTTGTGATAGAAAAATGAAACAATAGCAGTAAACAGGTTTTAGCAGAAAATTAGAAATGTATTAGTAGCCGTGATGGTTTTTAACAGAAAATGAAAATAACAGGTTTTGTTATAGCAAACAGAATTTTGACAGCAACAGGATTAATAACAATTCATTACAGAAGCTTGGAAATGATTTTTAAGGAAATCGTAACAGAAAGTAGAATTTTGAAATAAACTGGTATTAAATAACAGAGGTCAAGAATAGTGCAGTCTTAGTCGGTTTAGGCGAAAAACTTAGTTGTCCGAAATTTAACGAAAATTGTCGGGGTAAGTCGGGTAATTTAGTAGGTGACTTTTGTGGAATTATTTCGTTGAAATTCTATTGGAAAAGTGGAATTGCAGGTACAGCTGAATTGTAACATTGTTCCGGTTTACGGACGAGTTGTAAGTTGTAGGCTTGATAAGCCAACGTTGATATAAGTTGTTTATGTCGAAAAAGTTGCTATGTTGTTTAAGTTGAATATGTTGTGGAAGTTGTTGAGTTGCTTATGTTGATGAGTTGTGCATGTCATAAAACATACATTGCATTTTGTGTCGGAGCGTTGCTCACACCACGTTGGCCTGGATTGGCATATGTTGAAAGTTGAAAGTTGAAGGCTTATGCCTTGATGCCTCGATAAACTGGCAATATTAAGTTGGGAGTTTTACTCCGATGGTACCACATGCATAACATTGTCGAGTCTCATTAAAGTCGCATTTTCTTAAGTTGTTGTTGATTTGATTTTGTTTGTTGGTCGTTGATGTGAAGTGGTGATTATTTGTATGATTCTTGCCTATATATTATTTATCATACTCCGTTTATAATTTTCGGTAACTCACCCCTTCTGTTTGAATGTTGTCCCTATGTTGGCAACGTGCAGGTAATCAAGAGGAGTAACCGGTTACCTTAGTTCGAGTCGGTGGTTGTCGCTCTGATACGTAGCACTCGGGGGGGTGACGCATGTCTTTTATTTATTAGTCTACATGCTGAATTTTTAATGAAATTGCTGAAAAATACTTTGTTGTTTAATTTGAAGTTATTTTATGTTGAATGGGAATGCTACTAAGTTGTTAATGAATCCGCTGCGTTGTGTTTGTTTAAGTTGAATAAAGTTGAAAACTTTTTGTTGTTTTATATTTCCCTGCAGCGTTATGTATTTTTCATGAATAAGTATGATGTGGTTGATTTTAACGGTTGAAAATGTGATATCCCGTTCTATGTCGAAAATTTTATAACTCTGATTTTAATATAATTTACCGGGTAGAAATGGGGTGTTACACATGGGAGTATGGGATTTTGTTTAGTGTGCTCGCTATGATCTTTTCTTTCGATCTTATGCCTACGTATTCCCGTTTACCGAAACAGGGAAATCAGAGCGTTCGTAGTTCCTCCTATTCTATGGGAGGAAATGGTTGTTTTGGTGTCTTGTTCAAAGCCCAAGACGTGAAGCAAAAAGGTGGTTTGTATCTTGTTCAAAGCCCAAGATGTGAAGCTGAAAGGTCTATTTGTATCTTGTTCAAAGCCCAAGATGTGAAGCTGAAGGTCCCAACTTTAGAGAGAATTTGTCATCTCTAAAGAGGGGGTTGTATGTCACAACTGTTTATAAAGGAGAATTACTTTAACCGGGATTTGTGAATCCGGCAATGCCATAATTTCCTTTATAGGAGATTTTTAACCTGAAGGAGAAGACTTTAACTCAGTGTAGAGCAATGCTATCTTTCCTTAGGAATTTCTCATGCTAAAAGAGGGACAGTGGCATGGATATAGATGATCCAGAGGCTTGCCGCTTACAGCAATTAGATGAAAAGGAAGGAGTTGTTGATGTTTGTGTACTGTGAACGAGGCACAGCTTTGATGCTAAAAGGTTAATTGGATTAACCAGTGGTTTTCTTATACAAAGCCTAAGAGGAGGCTATTATGTGTCTCGTACAAAGCCTGAGAGAGAGAGAGAGAGGCTAAAAGGTTTTGACTCAACGATGGAATCTTTTGGTATCTCGTATAAAGCCCGAGATGGAGGCTATTTGACTCAACAAGGGAGGTTTTTTTTTGTATCTCGTATGAAGCCCGAGATGGAGGCTGTTGTTTGTTTGGCTCAATAAGAACCTTTTTGTATCTCGTATAAAGCCCGAGATGGAGGCGAAAAGGGTGATTGACTCAACGAGGGAGTCTCTTATGTGTCTCGTACAAAGCCCAAGAGGAGGCTAGGGTGACTGTTTCAGTTGAGTGATAGGTCCAGGATACTGATTTTAAAGAGAAAATCAGTTCTTATATGAGCAACACTGTACTCATGGATTTGATTCAAGGATCCGGGTTATTCCTGTTCTTTAAGGAAGCGGGAAATCCAAAGGGGATTGAGATTGTCCGAGTCTGCAGGTTTTCTTCCTTTTTAACGAAGGGGTCACTTGAGAATTCCTTTGAGACTCAAGGAGATTAGACTGTCCAAGTCTAGAGTTTTATCTTTTGTACTATGCTTTGAGAAACAGTAGTAGACTCTTTGAAAGGACTGTTCTATGGAGATGATTAAGTTCTGTTCCTATACCTCTAGGAGGTCGTCGGGACAATTTGTAAGAAGCCCAAGAGGAGGCTGGAATCTTTTAAGAAGCCAACGGGTCCTTGTGCTAAGCCCAAGAGAAGGCTATCATTCCCAGAGGAAGAGATCATTATACGAAGCCTAAGAGGAGGTTGTGAATACTTCTAAGAAGCCGTAGGGTCCTTGTACTAAGCCCAAGAGGAGGCGGGGTTGCTTTTAGGAAGCCTGTGGGTCCTTGTACGATGCCCAAGAGGAGGCCGATGCTTTTAAGAAGCCCGTGGGTCCCCAAACCCAGAGAAATTCAAGGCAATGCTATTCACCGAGAATAAATCAAAGTCAGGAAAGTTCGAGAATTTGGAAGAAACTCAAAGATGCCATTCACGGAGAATACATTCATCTCTGGGAGTAGAGTTTCTTGACAATTCCTAATGAGGACAGCCGAAGAGAAGACTGTATCTGGTGATCCTATTGGGGATCTAGTTGTCTATTTCTGCGAATAAACGAAACGGCGTCACCTAGTTCTAGACGTAGTTGTCGGGGAAACTCTAAATATCTATACTATTATTACACAGTCGATATGAGTTTATGAAAGAAGACTTGCAGTGAAACAACCCCACAATACAGTTATATGTATATGAAAGCTGTAAATGAAAGCAATAACCACTTACTCGGTTGTAGAGCTTCCATGCTGTTTGGTTAGTTGTTCAACAAAGAAAGATTGAAAACAACAGTATATTCAAAATCAAAGGAGAAAGTTCTTTGAAAAATAAAGATTTGGGGCTTACAGCTCAAGGAGAGGCCCAGGGTTTTATCAGTGAGCGCACTGTTTGAATTTGTACAGAGGGACTTATACAAGTGACTGAGGCCAAAAAAGGTTTTCTGTACAAAGAGATGGGTCTTACACTCTTTCAAGAGGCCCAAAGGGTTTAAAGAAAAAGAGTGGGGCTTATAACACGAGGGTAGGCCCAGATGATTTTTCCGTTTGAAATGGCGATCGCGCCGAGGTTTTCTTTTAACGCGGAGGGACTTATACAATAAGTGAGGCCCAAAATGTTTTGGTTAAAATGGAATTGGGTCTTACACTCTATTAGAGGCCCAAAGTGTTTTTGAATGGGTCTTATAGCTCAAGGAGAGGCCCAAGGTTATTTTTCAAAAGGCGATGATCGTGTCGTTTATTTGAAAATGTACAGAGGGACTTATACAACGAATGAAGCCCAAAATATTTCTGTACAAGTGGGTTGGGTCTTACACTCTCTCAAGAGGCCCAAAGTGATTTGAAAATGATTTATGAGGGTTGAATTAATCCAAAAACCCTAATTTGTTTTCAAAAATGTATTTAATTGAATAAAAATTCAATTAAAAATGATCAAAATTGTTTAGCATATGAAAAATAAATTGTGATTTTGGATTAATGCTTCAAAAATTAAGTATTGACCTACAAAATAATTAGAAAGCATTAAAAGTTGCAAAATCAATGTAGAAAAAATATTTAAAATGTCAAAAACAATTAAAATATTAATTCTTTGCAAAAATATCAATTATATGAAATAAATAATATTTTTGGGATTTTTTGATAAAATAAAATATTTTAACATTTTTGTGAATTATTAAAAAAAGAATCAACTCAAAATCATTAAAACTCAGAGAGAAATTAATTTTTGAATCAATTAAATAAAAATCACAAAATTCAAATATTTGAATTTGAAAGAAATGGCGCCAAGAACAGCTGAAGAACACGCGCGTGTTCTGGGTTTGGCTGATTTGCATTTTCTATCCAATCTCCCTGAATACTTGATTATAACATGCAATCCACATATCATTATGCTCGTCTCAACCTCACGATCATGTCTATGTCCATTAATTTCATTTAAATTAAACATATAACAAGAAATCATAAAAAATCCTCAATAACCCTAATTTCTGCATGAAGGCTAAGATTTTTGATACACGATTCAAATAATGCAATTAATTGATGGAAAACATTCCATGCATGATTATGAACATATGGCCAAATTATTGTGCAGCAAAAATTGCATGGATCATAGAGTTAGAAGAACTCATGCTTACCACTTGCAGCTGGTGATCGTGATTTGTGTTGGAGGTGTTACAGCTAGGTTCCAATGATGTAGATAGCTTCCCTAGGTACCAAGTGATGTGTCTGAGTGCTTGGAATGGATTGAAATGGTTTGGAGTTGAAGATGGCACCTCAACTGCAAAACTGTCAAGAACTTGAGCAATTGGCTGGTGATTTTGTGAAATCAGTGTTCCAGACGTTATGTGAGTGTTTGGATCACTTCTATATGATGTATGTGAGGTATGTGAGTGATTGGTTTGATTGGAAAAGCTCTCAAACTCAAAACCCGATAGCTACCTTGCTAAGAAAGGCATTTTTGCAAAGAGAAAGAGGTTTTGAGGAAAGCATCTGTTAGATGGCTTTGATGTACTCAAACTGATCACAATTGAGCTCTATTTATAGTATAGCAAGTTTGTTTTGCAAGGAATAGTTAATGGCAACTGGTAAGTAGGTTTGGCCAATGTTGTCCAATGGAAATCCAAGTCTCCTCTAGCCATTGACTAGAGGTTAGGGCACAGAGCTGTGGTTCCCTTGGTCTTGGATAAGTCTTGACTGATTTCAGATGAGAATGGCTCAGTCCATGCCACCTTGATGCTTCCATTGAATGCTTCAATCCAAATTTGGAGTCTTGTCCCTATTTTGGCCATTCTAGGTTCAACATGCTATTTCTTGTTCCATGGACTTTGGAGGCTTGGCTCAGTGATTGTCCCCTTTAGATTCAATCCTCAGATGTGTCCAAGTGGATAGGAGCATTTGAATTTGGCTGATTTTGGCAAATCGAGTAAAGTTACAAATTCTGCCTTGCCTTTGACAGATTTCAGCAAGGCAACTTTCCAATGTCATATCTCATGACTCAAATGGAATTTGGCAATGTTCTTGGCCATTTTGGAAAGCCCTTACATGATATAACAACTATTTGAACATATTTGGTTTTGATCTCTTTTGAATCATAGTGAAAAATCCCTCTATATTTGGTAAAAAGTGAAGGCAGATTTTGACTTAGTGAAAATTTCACTGTGTTGGAAAAAGTGACATTTTCACTTTTCAGCCATTTTGATCACTCCATAACTCAAAATCCTTAATGAATTGGACTTAGGTCTAGTTGAAGTTTTTGTAGAGGATAATGAGGGCTACAAATCCATCTTTGGATGAGAAAAAATGGCTTTGTGGTTTAGGAGTTATGATCCTTCAAAGTTGGTACCCTTGTCACTTTATTTTTAACTTAGAAAATTTTCTAAGTTTTTATGGTTACCCCTTTTACAAGTTATCCCACTTTTCTTGATTTTTCTTGATGAATGATGATTCAAATCATACATTAACATCATTTTAGGGTTAAAAATCCATTTTGGTGAAAATCTCAAAAAGTCAATGTTGACTTTTGTGCACAGTTGACTTTTTATCAGATGAATTCCAAACTGTGCAATTTTTTAGGAAATCATGTCCTTGACCTAAATCAAACTCGATGGACATGTTCCATGGGTGTCATAATGTATATTGGGGCATGTCCTAGGGCTTGGGAGCATGTCCTGGTCAAAAGTCAAAGTTACAGTTGACTTTTCCCTTAAAACCCTAATTGTGGTGCAGATGAAATTGAGACTTGTTGCTCAAGCTTCTTGGATTAATCCATTGTTCCAAATGGATCAATATAGTTCATTAGAGACCCTCAAACCCTCTTTTGAGGTCTTGGTTCATGATTTGTCCCAAAAGTCAACTTAGGGGTGAATTAGGTCAAGAAACCCTAATTCCTGATTTTTGATGAATGCATCCCCTGAGGCCAAATTGACTTGATACTTGGGTCCATGAGGTTCTGTGGAGTATATTAGGTTGTGTTTTGGATCATTGGCTCATGCCCAGAGGAAAATTTCCCTTTGGAGGCCCTGATCGACCAAAACCCTAATTTGGTGACACTGGCGATCTTGAAGCTTGATCCACCTAGAAGGGAGCAACCTTGTGCTTAATCCTTGAAGTGGGAGTCCTCTTGATCCATTGTGGATGTTTGAGAGGTTATACAAGTTGAAGATCATGTCATTCCTTGATTGATCCTTTGTCTAAGGCTCTGAGAGGGCTTAAAACCCTAATTTTGATTCTAGTGAATGCTCAACAACCCTTGAGGCATTTGATGAGGCATGATGGTTCGTCCACATGGTGATGATGATTTGCACAATGATGGGAAATCTTAGTGGTCAAAATTTGGGGTATGATAGATGCCCCTATTTAATCTTCTTGGACCCGAAGGTGTGAATGACGAAGGTATTCGGACATTCGGGGTGCAAGAGGATTAAATATCGGAATACCCGAAATTTTGATGGTGGTTATGCATGGCAGCTTGCGCATTCATCTTCTTTTGCTAAGAAATGATGCTTAGAAAAGGTAAACTTTCCCTTGATCCTGGTCTTCAGCCAAGGAACTGGTCTCAGTTGCTGAAATAAACTTCCCCTCGATCCTGGTTTCCTACCAAGGAACTGGTCTTAGTTTCTGATTGTAAACTTCCCCTCGATCCCGGTTTCCTACCAAGGAACTGGTCTTAGTTTCTGATTTAAACTTCCCCTCGATCCCGGTTTCCTACCAAGGAACTGGTCTTAGTTTCTGATTTAAACTTCCCCTCGATCCTGGTTTCCTACCAAGGAACTGGTCTTAGTTTCTTTTGTAAACTTCCCCTCGATCCTGGTTTCCTACCAAGGAACTGGTCTTAGTTTCTTTTGTCAATAAATTTTTTGACAAGGGACGTTATTCTTAGCGGTTTCCCTCAAACTTCTCGCCGAATTTTCCTGGGGAGATGCCATCTGACGGAAAAAGTTTTGACGTTAGACTTGCTGGGGAACCCAATCGTCTGAATTGTAGAGGTACACAAACTTCTCTGTTTGGAGACGCCATTTGTTGATTCTACTGGGGGAAAGCGAGTCTCTTGAGAGACTGTTTCCACTTGGGATCTTACATCATACTTTTCTCGGGATCTTCCCGGAGAAATGCCATGTGATGGGGTCCAATTTTGAGGTGCCGATGACCTTTTCATCAGCGATCTTTTCGGAGAATGGCAGCTGTACTGCCAAATCTCTGCTTAGGAGGCTTTCTCTGGGGGATTTTTCTTTAATCCGGGAAAGCAAGGATATCATCTTCAATGGTGAAGAGTGATGCTGACTGAAGGTTCCTCTGGTCTTTTAGAGGTTCAAGTTATCAAAGTGGTCGAGGAGCCAACTTCATTCCAGAAATAAAACTGGAGGAGAGAGGATGTTCAGACGCAGCGTTTCCTGACGAGGAAAAGGTTGACAACTTGATTGAGAGAACTTTTTATCACCAAGGGACAAGACCGACTAGAGTGATATTGATGCAATATGAATGCGAATGCAAATCAATAATGCATGATGTGTGTATGTTTATGCTGACAAAACTGACGCGACATACAAACTGACAGGTGAACACGACTGGATACTCGGCCATCGCGGGGCGAAGAAGTACCGTTGGTTCAGAATAGCAATTCCACCTTGCTTAGGAGAGATAGTCCCTGCGGGGAATACCGTTGATCGGGCTTAGGAGATAAGAACTCGGCCGAGGGGTGTCAGACGAACAAGGTCTCTGACACAGTTGATCCCTTCATTCAGGCGTACTGGGTTAGAAGGAGCACTTTGATTCTGCACTTTGAAGTTTGCTTACTTCTGGAGAAGCGATTGATGTTCCTTTGATGTTCAACAGTCAAAAGAAATTGCCATCTTTATTTTAAAAGCACAAAAAGTTTTACCAAGTAAATTCATTTTTGTTTTATTTCAAGAGTCGTTAGTCATGTTAACAACGTCGTTCTGTAAAGCTAAAACAAATAAGAACTGCAAACAAAAGCACAAGGGCTCAAATTTTATTGATAGGATGGAGATCAGCCAAACGCGTGATTCCAAAGAGTATATACAAAGTTTGAAAATGGTAATTTACAGGGAAAAGGGCTACGTTGAAACATAACGACCACTATCCTTCTACCAACTTTGAATTCGGGACATCCCGAGCTTCTGTCGAAGATGACCTTGACTAGAGTTTTCCTCTGATGGATGATGTAACTGCTGCTGCTGAGGGACTTGCCTCTGTTGTACATAGTTACTTGCCATTATCCCTAATTTTTGCCTGGATTGTACTATGATGTTTCCAATCCATCGGGATGATTTTTTTATATGTCTCTAACTTTTGCCTGGACCGCCCTTTCGGGTTTTCAATCCAACGAGACGTTTTTTTTTTAGTTTAGGCGAAGTATTTCTTGACTACATCAACATTCGTGGGGTAGGAAAATTCCTCTCCGTCCATGGTTGAAGTCTCAAGGCGCCGCCTGAGAAAGCTTTTATGACCACATAGGGGCCATCATAATTCGGAGTCCACTTGCCCCGGGAATCAGTGAGAAAAGATTGTATCTTCTTGAGCACGAGGTCCCCTTTTCTGAAGACACGAGGTCGGACCTTTTTGTCGAACGCCTTCTTCATTCTCTGCTGATACAACTGACCGTGGCATAGTGCCGTGATTCGTTTCTCTTCGATCAGGTTTAATTCGTTGTGTCGACTTTGACACCATTCAGCTTCAGTGAGCTTAGCTTCCATCAATACCCGGATTGACGGGATCTCTACTTCTATGGGGAGAACTGCCTCCATGCCATACACTAGAGAGAAAGGGGTAGTCCCTGTTGAAGTGCGAACAGATGTGCGATAACCGTGAAGAGCAAAAGGTAGCATCTCGTGCCAGTCTTTGTAGGTTACAACCATCTTTTGAACGATCTTCTTAATGTTCTTGTTAGCCGCTTTTACCGCTCCGTTCATCTTTGGTCGGTAGGGAGATGAGTTATGATGTTTAATCTTGAACTCTGCGCACAACTCCTTCATCATCTTATTGTTCAAGTTAGATCTATTATCAGTAATAATCTCGCTTGGAACACCATAACGGCAGATGATATTGTTTTTGATAAATCGGACCACCACTTGTCGGGTTACATTAGCGTATGATGCTGCTTCGACCCATTTGGTGAAGTAATCAATGGCTACCAGGATGAACCGATGTCCATTTGAAGCCTTAGGTTCGATCAAGCCGATCATGTCGATTCCCCATATGGAAAAAGGCCACGGGGAAGAGAGAACTTTGAGATGTGATGGCGGTACATGAATTTTGTTGGAGTATATCTGACACTTGTGACACCTCCTCATGTACTTGTAGCAGTTGGATTCCATGGTCAACCAATAGTACCCTGCTCTCAGAATTTTTCTCGCCATTGTGTGTCAGTTGGCATGAGTGCCAAAGGATCCTTCATGAATTTCTTTCATAAGCATGTCTGCTTCTGGTCTGTCTACGCATCGGAGCAAGACCATGTCAAAATTTCTCTTATAGAGAGTGTCACCGCTCAGGAAGAAGTTTCCAGCCAATCTTCTGAGGGTTTTCCTGTCTTTTCTGAGTGCCCCAGATGGGTACTCTTGTTTCTAAAGGAAGCATTTGATATCGTGATACCAAGGTCTGTCATTTATGACTGCTTCAATCGTGAAGACGTAAGCGGGCCATTCAAGGCGCATTATGTCAATCTTAGGTATGTCATTCCATTGACCTACACTAATCATAGAAGAGAGAGTGGCTAATGCATCAGCCATGTGATTTTCATCACGAGGGATGTGATGAAACTCGATTCTATTGAAGAAGGGTAACAACCTTCTTGCATAGTCTTTGTAAGGAATCAATCCTGATTGGTATGTGTTCCAATCTCCTTTTATCTGATAGATAACCAAGGCTGAGTCGCCATATATGTCCAAGTTTTTGATCCTTAAATCAATCGCTTCTTCGAGACCCATAATACAAGCTTCGTATTCGGCCTCGTTGTTCGTACACTTGAACGTAAGTCTAGCGGTGAAAGGAATGTGGGTACCCTGAGGGGTAACAATGATTGCCCCAATTCTATTTCCGTAGTGATTGACTGCTCCGTCAAAGATAAGTCCCCATTGGGAACCTGGTTCTGGCCCTTCACTGGGTAGCGGTTCATCACAATCTTTCATTTTTAGATACATGACATCTTCGTCTGGGAAGTCAAACCCAATTGATTCTTGATCGTCAATCGGTTGATGAGCCAAATGATCGGCTAAAATACTTCCCTTAACGACTTTTTGAGCGTGGTACTCTATGTCATATTCTGATAACAACATCTGCCAACGGGCAATTCTTCCCGTAAGAGCAGGTTTTTCGAAGACATACTTGATTGGATCCATTTCTGAGATCAACCAAGTAGTGTGACGAATCATGTACTGGCGAAGACGTTTGGCTGCCCAAGCCAAAGCGCAACAAGTTTTCTCAAGCATCGTGTACCGAGTCTCACAGTCGGTGAATTTCTTGCTCAAATAGTAGATGGCAGACTCTTTTCTTTTAGTTTCGTCTTGTTGGCCAAGTACACATCCCATTGAGTCCTCTAGGACTGTGAGGTAAATGATCAGTGGTCTTCCTTCCACTGGAGGTGATAGAATCGGAGGATTCAACAGATATTCCTTAATACTGTCGAAGGCAGTTTGGCAATCTTCTGTCCAAACGCAATCCTGGTTCTTTTTGAGTAACTTGAAAATCGGCACACATGTGGCGGTCATAAGGAATATGAATCTGGAGATGTAGTTCAAACGTCCCAAGAATCCTCTGACTTGTTTTTCAGTTTTCGGCGAAGGCATTTCTTGAATGGCCTTGACCTTGTCAGGATCAACCTCAATTCCTTTCCGGATGACGATGAACCCTAATAGTTTCCCTGAACGGACACCGAAGGTGCACTTGTTGGGATTCAAGCGGAGCTTGAATTTTCTTAGACGTTCGAACAATTTTGACAGCTGTTCAACGTGCTCACTCTCTGTTTTTGATTTTGCAATCATATCATCGACATATACCTCGATTTCCTTATGTATCATGTCATGAAACAGAGTAGTCATGGCCCTTTGATAGGTTGCCCCGGCGTTCTTCAAACCGAACGACATTACCTTGTAACAAAAGGTACCCCATGGGGTAATGAACGAAGTTTTCTCCATGTCTTTCGGCGCCATTTTGATCTGGTTATAGCCCGAGAATCCATCCATGAAGGATAAAATTTTGAACTTTGCTGTGCTGTCTACCAGCATGTCAATGTGTGGTAAAGGAAAGTCGTCCTTTGGACTTGCCTTATTCAGATCTCGGTAGTCGACACACATTCTGACCTTTCCGTCCTTTTTCAGAACAGGTACGATGTTGGCTAACCATTGAGGATATTCAGATGTAGCGAGGAAACCCGCGTCAATCTGTTTCTGCACCTCCTCTTTGATTTTGATGGCCATGTTCGGGTTAGTGCGTCTCAACCTTTGCTTTACTAGAGGACATTTCGACCTCAACGGTAAGTGATGTTCCACGATGCTGGTATCCAACCCCGGCATATCCTGATAGGACCAAGCGAATACATCTGGAAATTCTTTGAGAAGCTTTATCAAACCCTCTCTGGCAGTTGGACTGAGCAGTGCCCCAATCCTGATTTCTTTTCTCTCTTGCTCTGAACCCAAGTTTACCGTTTCCAACGGCTCTTTCTGAGGTTCAATGGACCTTTCCTCTTGTCCGAGTAATCAGGAGATCTCTTCTGGAATTTCGTTGTCATTTTCTTCTTCAGCCTCAAATATCGGGAACTCAAAGTTGGGAGTAGGCATCAGATCGTATGTTTCAACTGGGTTTAAAATAAGCAATCCGCATGACGTGATGATTCGTGTTTAGAAGAGATAGAGAAAATGCAAGTGTGTGCAGTGTATTTATTTTACTGCTTGTTTTTATTTGAATTGTGTTTTAGGATTACCATTTTCTGAAAAAGCAAAAAGAGAAAACAACAATTAATGCGGAAATTACAGAACGACGTTATTTTATTAATGAACAAGTCGATCCTTGAAACTACAGCCCTATAAAACAAAACTCTGTCACTTCGGGCAAAGCGAAGAGGGAAATTTACAGAAAGCGAGCCCTATCAAAACATCCGTTTCACCTGGGCAGGGTGAAAGGTTAAAGATGGCAATTACTTTGACTGATGAACGACCTTCAGAACCTCGACGACAACCCATTGGCGGCGAACTCCTCGGTGAATCACAAAGTCTGGAAACTTCCTTGATTTGTCTTCAGAAATGACGCTGATTTCTGGTGGAGCAGGATCATTGGAATCTGTTTCCAAGGCAGAGTTGTCGTAGGAGAATTCCTCTGTTGCATTTTGCATAGCATTTGTGCTCTTAGCTGTATCTCCCCATCCAGTTGGCTGGATGTCTTCGAGCCTGATACGAGAGCTTCCGGGAGCGGTGTACTTGACCATATAGTCGTATTTTCCACTCGGTTGTCCCAAGGTGTCCCACACTTCTTTCGAACTGGAGGAGTCATTTCTCTCGATGACGTTGACCTCGGGAAAAGCATAGTTGATGAATTCAAGTCCTGCAAACGTTGCAAATTCATCTTCATGTTGAGTAGTTTCTGAATGACCTGAGTGTTGCTCCCATGACATGGTGGGGACACAGGTATTCTGTTTAATGACGGTCAGCTGATTTTCATTATTCAGCTGACCCTCTTGCCCCAAGTTTCCTGGGTAAGGCTGCCACATTGGCAGACCATCCATTGGGCCATAGTAATTGTAGTCAAAGTTGTCTTTCATCAGAGTGTCCTCCTCTAATGAATTTGGCGGAGCACGACATCCTTCCGGATCACAATCTCCATATGTCATTTTGACATCTGACCGTGGTATAAATCTCGGACTCCGTGCGGGATAGAAAAATGGTATAGGCACCTCTTCCTGAGACATATAACCGTCCTCATTCAAATAGGACTTCCATTCTTCATCCGTGTCAGAGGGATCTTCCTCATTGATAGCATGAACCGCTTGAGACACTGGGTGAAGGAAACCTCCACTGTGGAAGAAGTTTTGAAGGGGATGAAAACTTTCATCTTTAGCAGCTGTCTGGGTACAGGTTACAGAAAAACCAAGACCCTTCTTTGTTTTATTGTCAATAGGAATGACAAGCTGTCCCCATCCAGTTGTGTCGGTACTCTCGACCGCTTTGATAGCATCTTTGTATGAGGAAATCGAGGTTCCTCCTTGGGATTGATTGTCCTTGCTCACCGACAATGCTTGGAACTGAGTTCCAATAACCTCCTCGGGTTTTATACCAGTAGATGATGACAATTTGCTTACAAGAAAGGCTTGTTCCCCACAAACCGTGACAAGTTGATCGTTCTTGACGAACTTTAGCTTTTGGTGAAGGGTCGAAGTGACCGCTCCAGCCTGATGTATCCAAGGTCTTCCTAATAAACAACTGTATGTTTCCCGGATATCCATGACCTGGAAAGTGACTTGGAAAGTGTGAGGACCGATAGTTATGGGAAGATCAACTTCGCCGATAACTTTTTTTCTGGATCCGTCGAATGCTTTGACGACAACCTCGCTAACTCTCATCGGAGGCCCTTTGAATGATAATTGCATCAAAGTGGACTTCAGCATAACATTCAGGGCTGACCCTGTGTCTACCAGTACGCTGGCTAAAGCATCGTCCTGGTAGTTGACTGTAATGTTGAGCGCCATGTTATGACGGCGACCCTCTTCGGGTAACTCCTCATCACTAAATCCCACGTTGTTGCAGGAATTGATGTTAGAGACAATACTATCGAACTGTCTGATTGTTACATCCTGTTCCACAAAGGCCTGCTCCAAGACTTTCTGTAGAGCCTCCCTGTGCGCTTCTGAACTGAGTAACAGTGATAATACCGAGATCTTTGAAGGAGTCTGTAACAGCTGATCAACAATGTTATATTCACTCCTTTGGATGAGCTTCAGCATCTCATCATCATTTTTTGAAAGGCCGGGATTACTGGATTGACCGACTGATAGATCGGGAGCTTTTGTCTGAAGTTCCTTTTCCTTGTTAACTTCCCTAACCCCTCGGTTGAAGATTCTACCACTCTGTGTTACTCGACTGATGTCTGCAATGTTCACAACGGAGGGTAATGGAATTTCCTTTCCATTTTCAATTATTGTTGCACCGTATTTGTAAGGGATCGCTTTAGCTGATTCATACGGTAGCGGTCCTGGTAGATAGATGACTACAGGTGCCTTCTGATTTTTCTGACCATCGTAAGCAATCTCAATTCGTTCCCGGTTGGGAACCTTAGACTCGTCAAGTAGAGGGATGATGGCAAAAACATCCCTGGTCCTGTGATGACCAGAGATTGGGACAACATCCTCGACTTGATCGGCAAGGTAGTTCGGCGTCCAGTTGATGGGTCCAAAACCCGGATATGGAAGAATTTCTCCATGATCCGCCTGACCCTGAAGAGCTGCTCTCACAAGGTAACACCCTTGGTTACTTTTCGAACAGACGCTACAACTGTCATAGTTGTGTGGTGGCACCTGGCCACGCCCACTTTGAATACAATGTAACCTCACTAGGTTAGCTTCCATTGATCAGACATCCGGACTTTGACGCCGAGTAGGATTCCTATTACTGATACTAATCTGCTGAGTATCTTCATCCATATAAATTGGCATCCACCAATGATTTAACAAGTGCTGAAGTGCCTCCTAGACAAGGGTACAACCTCGATCATTTTCACAACCCGCTTCACAGCTTTGATAGTCATGTGATATTAAGAATCCGAGTCGGACCTGCTCAGCATGTAACTCTACCAGGTTGGTATTCATGACGCGAATATCGAAGATCTGAACCATGTTGATCTGATAGGAGTTCCTATCATGGTAATCTTGGATCCATCCAAGATCCATCTGACGCTGGAGGGCCTCCTGTATGAAAGAGCATCCCTGTTTGTTTACCGAGCAAGTCAGACAGGAACTGTAATCGTGCCGCGGCAGATTATGATACTGGCTTTGCCTTGAGTGCATCGCCACCAAGTTGACATTCATCGCACGGATATTGTGGTTCTGAATGACGTTGAAATTCGTGTAAACCATGTTAACTCCACGAACTCGGTGCTCTTGGATCCATCCGAGATCCATTTGTTCTTGTAGAGCTGCTTGCACCACAGAACATCCTTGGTTACTTTTAGAGCAGATATCACACTGATGATAATTATGAGGTGGCACATGGCCATATCCACTCTGTCTACAATGCATCTTTACCAGATTGGTTTTTAAAAGAGTACATCGTGAATTTGATAGACATTGTTATATTCTCGTTCTATCAAATTGACTACAACCTTCTCGTGTTGAGGCAGCGAGTTCGTGAGAACATTAGGATTCGTATCCTTGAAGGATAAGACCCCGCTCCTAACAAGCTTTTGTACATCGGACTTGAAATTGAGACAAGTCTCTATGTTATGCCCTGAACCTCCTTGATGATAAGGGCATGTTTGATCCACCTTAAACCAAAAAGGCGGATTTTCCGGTACTGTAAGAGGAGATTTAGTCTGAATGTGCCCCTTAGCCAGTAGTAATGGAAACAGTTCTGCGTACGTCACGGGTATAGGATCAAATCCTGGTGGTCGTGTTGTACGGTTGTTGTTATATGGAGGAAGAGCCTGCTGAAGAAGCTGTTGTGTCCTTTGCTGGTCAGGTTGGCTCTGTGCAACCTGAGGTTGATACGTAGAAATAGGCGCAAGGCTGATAGCAGGAGTCACAGCTGCTACCGACTGATAACGTCGCCTTTGCTTTCTGAGTGAGATATTCCCAATATCCTGCTCTTTTTTCTTAGGGAGAGTACTACAGTATTTTTAAGTACCGCTCGTCGATCCAGTGTCTTTTGCCAAACGTCCTTCTCGGACGGCTTCCTCAAGATGTACGCCCATGCCCACCATCTCGGTGAAATCACTGGGTGCACTGGCAACCATTTGGTCATAATAAAATGAGCTTAAGGTCTTTAAGAAGATCTTTGTCATCTCTTTTTCCTCAAGAGGTGGACAAATTTGAGCGGCAATTTCACGCCACCTTTGAGCATACTCCTTAAAGGTTTCCTTGTCCTTTTGCAACATTGATCTGAGTTGATCTCTGTCGGGTGCCATGTCCAAATTGTATTTGTATTGTTGGACGAAGACAGTACCAAGATCTCTGAATGTGCTGATCGTAGTACGGTTTAAACCCATGTACCATTTGAGTGCGGCACCGGTTAAACTATCCTAGAAGTAGTGAATCAGTAGGTCCTGATTCTCCGTCTGAGTTGACATCCGCCGAGCGTACATCACCAGATGGCTTTGAGGGCAAGAGTTACCCTTGTACTTTTCAAAGTCGGGAACTTGAAATTTGTGAGGAACTTTCACATTTGGGACCAAGCAGAGATCTGCGGCGTCCTTTCCAAATAGATCCTGACCGCGAATGGCTTGCAGTTCCTTCTGCATTTCCAAGAACTGTTCCTGGAATTCCTCCATTCTGTTAAACATAGTTTCCTTCTTACCAGAAGGTGTCTGTGGTATCTGTCCTTCCGGGACAGTGTGCACCACAGGGGGTGGTACCGTGACTACGACAGTGAGTCTTGGCGTCTCCCAAAGTTTGTAACCTTCAGGAGTCTTCAGTATGCCCCTGGCATCTTCGCTTTCCCGAATTTTGTAACCTTCAGGCCCAGCGGCTTCTGTTGTGATTCCCTGATCTTCAGTGATCGGCGGAACATATCCTTCCGGGATATAATTAACAGGCATGCCCCAAGAGCAATCTTTCGGTATCTGATACCTATGATCATACTTCTCCACTATGGGCATTGAGGTGATCTCTGAGATCACAGTTCTTTGTAGCTGAGCTTCTGCCATGGCTTGCATGTCGTTACGAAGCTTTCTCATATCCTCTCTTAGAGCGTCGATCTCTTCTTTCAACTCTCTATTTTCTTCCTCAAGATCATCCATCTTTTTCTGACGATTGGCCCGAGTATTATACGAATGAGACAGTTTGACTCTAGAATCGAGACACAAACGTGAGATTCGTAGGTAAGAAGAATACGCGATGTGAGAATGATGAATGCAATGATTATATTAATTGTTTTAGGTTTAATTAAAATAAACTTCGACAATTAGATTGCAAATATCAAACAGTGGGGAAACCCCTTTTTATTGAATTCAAAGGATTACAGAAATGGAAATACAGTAGATTACAAGGTGCAGAAATAGAAACCTAAGCCAATGGGTCCCGAGTCCTCTCTGAAGAGAAATCAGGTGCTGATTCTGGTATCTTCCTTTTCTTTGACCGGGGCTCTTGGGCCGTTGTTGGGTTGTCATTCCTTTGCCAAGTGAAAGGAGCGAGCAAATTCCTTTGGTCATCTTGATTATCTACAGCATGTTGCTCCAAAATTTCAATCAGAGCATCTTTTTCTTTCAGTAATTGCTGTATTTTGATGCACTCTACGTCGAGGGTGCGGTACTTGTTCTTCCAAGACCTTCTCTCCCGTTGAAATTTGTTGAGAGTAACCTGAAGCTTTTCAGTTTCCGTCATGAAGTACATGACAAATTCCCTCGGCGGAAGAATTCCGTAACGAGGATAAGGCATTTTTAGCTTGAGAGCTCTAGTTTGTACCTAATGGAGATAAGGCTCCACCGAGACACAGTCTGGTTTCCCCAGAGACTCTCGTCCTTTCTTATGAACGTGTTTCCAAGCGTGCACTATTTCCGTCTTTAGTGCTCTGTCACTTTCTCCTTCCTTGAAGAAAAGACCTTCCAGATGACCTCCTAGTGGGATGTGTCTCATCGGGTATCCAAATTGACGAAGAACCAATACCGGATGGTAGTTGATTCCTCCCTTAGTTCCTATAAGGGGTACGTTAGGGAAGTTTCCACAATGATCAATGATCCTGATTCCATCATAAATCCTATTACACCAATCTATATCAGAGTTGGTAAGAGACATGATCTTCTGCGACCAGCGTAGGGCACTCTTACAATCCCAAAATGCAGCAGACTTGGGCAAGTGAGAGATAAACCATTTGTAAAGCAGAGGTACACAACATGTGATCTCCCCTCCGCTGTACAAATTTCCCAAGTGTACAGAATGATACGCATCTGCGAGCAAAGTCGGCACAGGATTTCCAATGAGAAAAACCTTAATAGAGTTAATATCGACGAAGTTATTAATGTTGGGAAACAAAAATAACCCGTAGGTGAGCAAGACAAAGATGCTTTCAAAAGCAGACACGTTTCCTATACTGGCAAAATACAGGGCCTTCTTTGTCAAGAACTGGGCTGGCAAACCTTGGATGCCACCCTTAGTGGTTAGGTGAGTCCTGACCTCAGACTCGTCCAAATGAATTGCTCTCGCAATGGTCTGATTCTTTGGAATTTATTCCAGTCCAGAAAATGGAGCTCAATCTGTAATGTGTAAATCAATCAGATGAGAATACTCCTCCAGTGTTGGTGCAAGCTGGTAATCCAGGAATGTGAAACAGTGATAAACCAGATCATAAAACTGAATGAGCGCATCCATGATTCCCTCAATCACATGGACTCTTAACAGTGGTAGCAAACCTTCGTGCTTGGCTCTGAAAGCCTCAGGGTTAGTGATCATCCTTGCTAACCTTCTCAAATCCTCTAGCTTTGGAACCTTGAAGGTATACTGGTGAGTTCTCCTTCTACCGAAATCCATTAGTGCAATCCTTTTCTCTGATATTTGCAATCACAGTCTTAGTTTATTTTGAAAAAACAGAGAGACTTGAAGAAAAGATTTTTTTTAATGTTTTTTAAATGAATGCATGAATGTAGCACACAAAAACATAGAAAAAACATGGGGTCAAAGGGTCGTTGTCATGAAGTCAAGGCTCTACCCATCCCCAAAGGTTTATACTAGGGTGATTTTTGTACCTGTACTCATTATCATCAGCTCCTCCCAGGAAAGTAAAACAACAAGCAGATCACCAGCGAGTTGTAGAGCAATCTTAGAGTATGTGCCATTCACCGAAAATTGATCACCAGCCTCAAATGAGGGTAGTATCGCGTGACAACTATTCCCGATAGTTTCCGCACTACGAAAGGGTTTGGCTCCTCAGCTTCTCAGACTTAACAACCAGCCCATTGTCTAGGTGAGAGAATGGGTTGCGTTGGTCAGCCTCCACTGAGGTTGATGGTCGACCCCGTCGCCATCACTTATCTTAAGTGTATACTCAATCTTTCCACATACGGCATCACCCACATTCCCATTAGCAGAAAAATAAACATGTATAGCAATTAGGAAAAGCAGTATATATATTTGTCCTAAACATCCTTGACCTTTAAAGCTATGAATCCTAAGTTCCTGACAGAAAATGGGTTCCCCAGCGGAAGCCCCAATCTGTGGTTTCCACACAAGAGGTGAAAAGGTAGTCCGTGCCTAGATCTAACTTTGATACGCCCCACGGTGGGCGCCATTTTTCTGTAGCGAGCAATTTTGGACGCGGTTCTTAAGCGCTGGTCGCTCTCTGCGGTTGAGCTTAAAACTACAGGTCGATTCATTTTTTATCCTATTGTGAGCTGATGAAGGAAGGGAAATAGATGTCTCCAATTAACCCTGCTTTGCATACTGAGTTTAAACAGCGGTCTGTTAGGTTAAGGATGCTATTAATGTGGGGGGGCCTTTGTACTGGTTATTTGTATTTTTTCCAATACTATTTTCTTTCTTTTTATCTAGACAGAAGGCTTCTGGCGGGGAACAAGGATTAGGATGTTAGGACTGATGCTTTTGATAGATACATGGGAGTATGGGATTTTGTTTAGTGTGCTCGCTAAGATCTTTTATTTCAGTCTTATGCCTACGTATTCCCGTTTACCGAAACAGGGAAATCAGAGCGTTCGTAGTTCCTCATATTCTATGGGAGGAAATGGTTGTTTTGGTGTCTTGTTCAAAGCCCAAGACGTGAAGCGAAAAGGTGGTTTGTATCTTGTTCAAAGCCCAAGATGTGAAGCTGAAAGGTCTATTTGTATCTTGTTCAAAGCCCAAGATGTGAAGCTGAAGGTCCCAACTTTAGAGAGAATTTGTCATCTCTAAAGAGGGGGTTGTATGTCACAACTATTTATAAAGGAGAATTACTTTAACCGGGATTTATGAATCCGGCAATGCCATATTTTCCTTTATAGGAGATTTTTAACCTGAAGGAGAAGACTTTAACTCAGTGTAGAGCAATGCTATATTTCCTTAGGAATTTATCATGCTAAAAGAGGGACAGTAGCATGAATATAGATGATCCAGAGGCTTGCCGCTTACAGCAATTAGATGAAGAGGAAGGAGTTGTTGATGTTTGTGTACTGTGAACGAGGCACAACTTTGATGCTAAAAGGTTTATTGGATTAACCAGTGGTTTTCTTATACAAAGCCTAAGAGGAGGCTATTATGTGTCTCGTACAAAGCCCGAGAGAGAGGCTAAAAGGTTTTGACTCAACGATGGAATCTTTTGGTATCTCGTATAAAGCCCGAGATGGAGGCTATTTGACTCAACAGGGGAGGTTTTTTTTTTGTATCTCGTATGAAGCCCGAGATGGAGGCTGTTGTTTGTTTGGCTCAATAAGAACCTTTTTGTATCTCGTATAAAGCCCGAGATGGAGGCGAAAGGGGTGATTGACTCAATGAAGGAGTCTCTTATGTGTCTCGTACAAAGCCCGAGAGAGAGGCTAAACGTTGTTTGACTCCACTGAGGAGAATCATTGTACAAAGCCCAAGAGGAGGCTAGGGTGACTGTTTCAGTTGAGTGATAGGTCCAGGATACTGATTTTAAAGAGAAAATCAGTTCTTATATAAGCAACACTATACTCATGGATTTGATTCAAGGATCCGGGTTATTCCCGTTCTTTAAGGAAGCGGGAAATCCAGAGGGGATTGAGACTGTCTGAGTCTGCAGGTTTTCTTCCTTTTTAACGAAGGGGTCACTTGAGAATGCCTTTGAGACTCAAGGAGATTAGACTGTCCAAGTCTAGAGTTTTATCTTTTGTACTATGCTTTGAGAAACAGTAGTAGACTCTTTGAAAGGACTGTTCTATGGAGATGATTAAGTTCTGTTCCTATACCTCTAGGAGGTCGTCGGGACAATTTGTACGAAGCCCAAGAGGAGGCTGGAATCTTTTAAGAAGCCGACGGGTCCTTGTGTTAAGCCCAAGAGAAGGCTATCATTCCCAGAGGAAGAGATCATTATACGAAGCCTAAGAGGAGGCTGTGAATACTTCTAAGAAGCCGTAGGGTCCTTGTACTAAGCCCAAGAGGAGGCGGGGTTGCTTTTAGGAAGCCTGTGGGTCCTTGTACGATGCCCAAGAGGAGGCCCATGCTTTTAAGAAGCCCTTGGGTCCCCAAACTCCGAGAAATTCAAGGCAATGCTATTCACCGAGAATAGTTCAAAGTCAGGAAAGTTTGAGAATTTGGAAGAAACTCAAAGATGCCATTCACGGAGAATACATTCATCTCTGGGAGTAGAGTTTCTTGACAATTCCTAATGAGGACAGCCGAAGAGAAGACTGTATCTGGTGATCCTATTGGGGATCTAGTTGTCTATTTCTACGAATATACGAAACGGCGTCACCTAGTTCTAGACGTAGTTGCCGGGGAAACTCTAAATATCTATACTATTATTACACAGTCGATATGAGTTTATGAAAGAAGACTTACAGTGAAACAGCCCCACAATACAGTTATATGTATATGAAAGCGGTAAATGAAAGCAATAACCACTTACTCGGTTGTAGAGCTTCCATGCTGTTTGGTTAGTTGTTCAACAAAGAAAGATTGAAAACAACAGTATATTCAAAATCAAAGGAGAAAGTGCTTTGAAAAAGAAAGATTTGGGGCTTACAGCTCAAGGAGAGGGCCAGGGTTTTATCAGTGAGCGCACTGTTTAAATTTGTACAGAGGGACTCATACAAGTGACTGAGGCCAAAAAAGGTTTTCTGTACAAAGGGATGGGTCTTACACTCTTTCAAGAGGCCCAAAGGGTTTAAAGAAAAAGAGTGGGGCTTATAACACGAGGGTAGGCCCAGATGATTTTTCCGTTTGAAATGGCGATCGCGCCGAGGTTTTCTTTTAACGCGGGGGGACTTATACAATAAGTGAGGCCCAAAATGTTTTGGTTAAAAGGGTATTGGGTCTTACACTCTATTATAGGCCCAAAGTGTTTTTGAATGGGTCTTATAGCTCAAGGAGAGGCCCAAGGTTATTTTTCAAAAGGCGATGATCGTGCCGTTTATTTGAAAATGTACAGAGGGACTTATACAACGAATGAGGCCCAAAATATTTCTGTACAAGTGGGTTGGGTCTTACACTCTCTCAAGAGGCCCAAAGTGATTTGAAAATGATTTATGAGGGTTGAATTAATCCAAAAACCCTAATTTGTTTTCAAAAATGTATTTAATTGAATAAAAATTCAATTAAAAATTATCAAAATTGTTTAACATATGAAAAACAAATTGTGATTTTGGATTAATGCTTTAAAAATTAAGTATTGACCTACAAAATAATTAGAAAGCATTAAAAGTTGCAAAATCAATGTAGAAAAAATATTTAAAATGTCAAAAACAATTAAAATATTAATTCTTTGCAAAAATATCAATTATATGAAATAAATAATATTTTAGGGATTTTTTGATAAAATAAAATATTTTAACATTTTTGTGAATTATTAAAAAAAGAATCAACTCAAAATCATTAAAACTCAGAGAGAAATTAATTTTTGAATCAATTAAATAAAAATCACAAAATTCAAATATTTGAATTTGAAAGAAATGGCGCCAAGAACAGCTGAAGAACACGCGCGTGTTCTGGGTTTGGCTGATTTGCATTTTCTATCCAATCTCCCTGAATACTTGATTATAACATGCAATCCACATATCATTATGCTCGTCTCAACCTCATGATCATGTCTATGTCCATTAATTTCATTTAAATTAAACATATAACAAGAAATCATGAAAAATCCTCAAGAACCCTAATTTCTGCATGAAGGCTAGGATTTTTGATACACGATTCAAACAATGCAATTAATTGAGGGAAAACATTCCATGCATGATTATGAACATATGGCCAAATTATTGTGCAGCAAAAATTGCATGGATCATAGAGTTAGAAGAGCTCATGCTTACCACTTGCAGCTGGTGATCGTGATTTGTGTTGGAGGTGTTATAGCTAGGTTCCAATGATGTGGATAGCTTCCCTAGGTACTGAGTGATGTGTCCGAGTGCTTGGAATGGATTGAAATGGTTTGGAGTTGAAGATGGCACCTCAACTGCAAAACTGTCAAGAACTTGAGCAATTGGCTGGTGATTTTGTGAAATCAGTGTTCCAGATGTTATGTGAGTGTTTGGATCACTTCTATATGATGTATGTAAGGTGTGTGAGTGATTGGTTTGATTGGAAAAGCTCTCAAACTCAAAACCCGGTAGCTACCTTGCTAAGAAAGGCATTTTTGCCAAGAGAAAGAGGTTTTGAGGAAAGCATCTGTTAGATGGCTTTGGTGTACTCAAACTGATCACAATTGAGCTCTATTTATAATATAACAAGTTTGTTTTGCAAGGAATAGTGAATGGCAACTGGTAAGTAGGTTTGGCTAATGTTGTCCAATGGAAATCCAAGTCTCCTCTAGCCATTGACTAGAGGTTAGGGCACAGAGTTGTGGTTCCCTTGGTCTTGGATAAGTCTTGACTGATTTCAGATGAGAATGGATGAGTCCATGCCACCTTGATGCTTCCATTGAATGCTTCAATCCAAATTTGGAGTCTTGTCCCTATTTTTGCCATTCTAGGTTCAACATGCTATTTCTTGTTCCATGGACTTTGGAGGCTTGGCTCAGTGATTGTCCCCTTTAGATTCAATCCTCAGATGTGTCCAAGTGGATAGGAGCATTTGAATTTGGCTGATTTTGGCAAATCGAGCAAAGTTGCAAATTCTGCCTTGCCTTTGACAGATTTCAGCAAGGCAACTTTCCAATGTCATATCTCATGACTCAAATGGAATTTGGCAATGTTCTTGGCCATTTTGGAAAGCCTTTACATGATATAACAACTATTTGAACATATTTGGTTTTGATCTCTTTTGAATCCAAGTGAAAAATCCCTCTACATATGGTAAAAAGTGAAGGCAGATTCTGATTTAGTGAAAATTTCACTAAGTGTTGGAAAAAGTGACATTTTCACTTTTCAGCCATTTTGATCACTCCATAACTCAAAATCCTTAATGAATTGGACTTAGGTCTAGTTGAAGTTTTTGTAGAGGATAATGAGGGCTACAAATCCATCTTTGGATGAGAAAAAATGTCTTTGTGGTTTAGGAGTTATGATCCTTCAAAGTTGGTACCCTTGTCACTTTATTTTTAACTTAGAAAATTTTCTAAGTTTTTATGGTTACCCCTTTTACAAGTTATCCCACTTTTCTTGATTTTTCTTAATGAATGATGATTCAAATCATACATTAACATCATTTTAGGGTTAAAAATCCATTTTGGTGAAAAATCTCAAAAAGTCAAAGTTGACTTTTGTGCACAGTTGACTTTTTATCAGATGAATTCCAAACTGTGCAATTCTTCAGGAAATAATGTCCTTGACCTAAATAAAACTTTATGGACATGTTCCATGGGTGTCATAGGGTATATTGGGGCATGTCCTAGGGCTTGGGAGCATGTCCTGGTCAAAAGTCAAAGTTACAGTTGACTTTTCCCTTAAAACCCTAATTGTGGTGCAGATGAAATTGAGACTTGTTGCTCAAGCTTCTTGGATTAATCCATTGTTCCAAATGGATCAATATAGTTCATTAGAGACCCTTAAACCCTCTCTTGAGGTCTTGGTTCATGATTTGTCCCAAAAGTCAACTTAGGGGTGAATTAGGTCAAGAAACCCTAATTCCTGATTTTTGATGAATGCATTCCCTGAGGCCAAATTGACTTGATACTTGGGTCCATGAGGTTATGTGGAGTATATTAGGTTGTGTTTTGGATCATTGGCTCATGCCCAGAGGAAAATTTCCCTTTGGAGGCCCTGATCGACCAAAACCCTAATTTGGTGACACTGGCGATCTTGAAGCTTGATCCACCTAGAAGGGAGCAACCTTGTGCTTAATCCTTGAAGTGGGAGTCCTCTTGATCCATTGTGGATGTTTGAGAGGTTAGACAAGTTGAAGATCATGTCATTCCTTGATTGATCCTTTGTCTAAGGCTCTGAGAGGGCTTAAAATCCCAATTTTGATTGTAGTGAATGCTCAACAACCCTTGAGGCATTTGATGAGGCATGATGGTTCATCCACATGGTGATGATGATTTGCACAATGATGGGAAATCTTAGTGGTCAAAATTTGGGGTATGACATGTATCCTTCACACACACCACAAAGTCTCGAAGAGGTCATGAAAATCCAAGAAAAATTATATTGGTTGATCCTCATCCACCAATAACATGGCAGTCGCTAACCTTTTTAGCAAAAATAAAAAAATATGAAAAAATCCCGCTAAGTCGAAAACTACAAAAAATTACTTAGGCAAAAATTAGAGCATCCCGGTAGACAAAAAACTTCAAAGAAGAGGTCTAGGCAAAACTAGTGATAAAAAAAATGAGGTCATCAAAATCCTAGACAGAAACAAAATAAGGTGACTTCCATTTCAAGAAAATCTCATCTTGAATCCTCATGCAATTTTTGTCGGTGATGCAACCACCATATCGCCATTGGTTGGAATTGGGTGCTACTTTCTAATTTCTTATTTATCCTATGAAGCTGGAAAGGAAAGGGAAGCTATCTAAAACTAACCCTGCACGCAAATGTTTTCTTTAACAAATGCTTTAAGAGATTGGGGGGCCAGGTTATACAATGGGGAGTTGTCAATTACCCATCCTATATATGGTTATCCATAGATTATTAGCAATTTCTACTGTTTTCTATTTACTGGTGTTTATCTGTTTAGGGTTGGGAAATTTTCTCCTTTGGGAGTGTTTGAGAGAGAGTATTTTTGTTGATGTTGGCTTTTTTCGATGTTTTTGGTAAGGTATTGAACCTAAGGTTTTTGATTGGCGTGCTCGCTAAGATTTCGCAATCTTATGCCTACGTATTCCCGTTAAAGAAAATAGGGAAATCAGAGCAATCATAGTTCCTCCTATTCTATGGGAGGAAAAGATGTTTGGTGTCTTCTTCAAAGCCCAAGATTGAAGCTAGATGAGTATTTGTATCTTGTTCAAAGCCCAAGATTGAAGCTAAAGGTTTGACTGAGAGAGAATTTGTCATCTCTAAAGGGAGATATCTCATCTGTTTATCACAACTGTTGGGTGACTGATTATAAAGGAGAATTACTTTAACTGGGATATGTGAATCCAGCAATGCCATAATTTCCTTTATAGGGGATTTGTCCTGAAGGAGAAAACTTTAACTCAGTGTAGAGCAATGCCATTTTTCCTTAGGAGTATTTCATGTTAAGAGAGGGACATTGCCTTGGATGTAAATAATCCAGAGGCATGCCACTTATAGCAATTAGATAAAAGAGGAAGTTTACCAGGATAAAGAGGGACTACATCTTGGATTTTTGAATCAACAAGTGTGCCACTTATAGCAGTTATCTGGGATTAGGTTTGTTTTGATTTTTTGTTTTGATGTGTGATATACAGAGAAATGTTCTCCTACAGAGAGTTTTTTTGATTTCCTCTGAGGGGATGTTGATTTTTGTGTGCCTTGATCAAAGCCCAAGGTTGAAGCTAAAAGGTTTACTCTATTAGGGATTTTTATATCTATCTTGTACAAAGCCAAGATTGAGGCTGAAAGACTGACTCAACAAGAGAGTGTTTTATTTGTCTTGTACAAAGCCCAAGATTGAGGCTGAAAGACTGACTCAACAAGAGAGTGTTTTATTTGTCTTGTACAAAGCCCAAGATTGAGGCTAAAAAAGATATTGACTCTACTTAGGGAGGTCATTATACAAAGCCTAAGAGGAGGCTGAAAAAGGGGAGATTGACTCTTTTGGGGAAATCATTATACAAAGCCTAAGAGGAGGCTGGAAGGAATTGACTCTTCCGGGGAAATATTTTGTCTGTCTTGTACAAAGCCCAAGATTGAGGCTAAGGGGTGAACTCTACTGGTGAGGGGTTTTATCTGTCTTGTACAAAGCCCAAGATTGAGGCTAAAAGAATTGACTCCAAATGGGGAGGTTTTATATATGTCTTGTACAAAGCCCACAATTGAGGCTAAAAAGGGTTTACCTGACTCAGATGGAGAATATTTATAGGTGTCTTGTACAAAGCCCAAGATTGAGGCTATAAGGTGCTGAGGGGAGATCATTATATAAATCCTAAGAGGAGGCTGGTTAGGGAATTCCTTATATAAAGCCGAAGAGGAGGCTAACTTCTACTGATGATTATTGAGATCCAGAGGCAGGTCCAAATTGGGGGATTAACTCTTGCTGAGGATTTATAGAAGAGTTGAAATATCAAATGCCTTGAGGCTCTGATTGAGGGTTTATTGATAGTGATTTGACCCTAGTTGGGGAAATTTAAAGCGAGAGTTTAAAGATTGAGTTTTTTAACCTTTGGAGGTTTTAACTCTGCTGGAAATTGATGAGATGATCAGGGTTTATCCTGCAGGTTTTTAGGAAACTTTAGGGTTTCTTTGAGATCCAAAAAGAGGTGAGACTGTCCAAGTCTACTGGTATGAAAAGGTTTATCTTTGTATTATGCCCAAGAGGAGGCTGGTGTTTTTAAGGGATGCGAATCAACCCTAAGTTGGTTTGATGTTCTGACTCTTTGGAAGACTGCTCTAACAAAGGATGACTAAGTTATGTCCTATACCTGTAGGACATCTTTGGGTCCTTGTACTAAGCCCAAGAGGAGGCATGAGAACTTCTAAGAAGCCCGAGGGTCCTTGTACAAAGCCCAAGAGGAGGTTGAGGATGCTTTTAGGAAGCATGTGGGTCCAAACCTAAGAAAAGTTCAAGAAAGGTTTCACCGGGAATAACCCTTTCTTTAGTGAACAATTCTAGGGTTTGAAGAAATTCAAGAGAGGTTTCACCGGGAATTAATCCTCTTTGGGGGAAATGAACTTCTTAGATAAATTTATAGATGTGACAGTCTTGAGAAAAGTTTCACCGGGAATAATGCCTTTCTCTATTCCATATTGTATAAGCCCAAGAGGAGGCAAGACTGTATCTGGAATTTCCTATGGGGAACTAGTTTTGACTGTGTTGAAAGAGTGACCACTGGTTTGATCTAATCCTAGACCTAATTGCCGGGGAAAACTCTAAGCAGATAATATACAGGCATATATATATATATATATATACAGAGGAAATATATACAAGTATGTAAAAGAGGGTGGTAGAACTTACAGGTGAGCAAGTTTCCAGCATTATAAACAAGTATATATAAACAAGTATGTAAAAGAAAGCTGATAAAACTTACAGGTGAGCAAGCTTCCATGTTTACAGCTGTATGGTTAGTTATTCAGGAAATTAAAGAAAGTTTTGATAACAACTATGAATTTGAATCTAAGTCAAAAGGGAAAGTTGTTTTGAAAAGAATATTAAGGCTTATACTCAAGGAGAGGCCCAGAAAAAATAGTGATCACACCGTTGTTTTGAAAATTGTATCGGGACTTATACATTGATTGAGGCCCAAATTTATTGTATGTACAAAAGAGGTTGGGTCTTACACTCTATTAGAGGCCCAAAGTGTTTGAAAAAATAAGAAAAATGGGACTTACAACACAATGGAAGGCCCAAATGAAAATGTTTTGAAAACGACGATTGCGCCGAGATTTTTTAACGTACTGAGACTTATACAATGACTGAGGCCCAAAAATATTTTTATTTACAAGGGATGGGTCTTACACTCTATTAGAGGCTTAAAGTTTATTTTTGTACAAGAGATGGATCTTACAACTCAAGGAGAGGCCCAATGATAACAGTGATCACACCGTTGTTTTTAAAAATCGTATCGGGACTAATACAATGATTGAGACCCAAAAAGGTTTTCTGTACAAAGGGATGGGATCCATTAGAAGCCCATAGTGTTTGAAAAAAGAAAAGAGAATGGGACTTACAACACAAGGGGAGGCCCAAATTATTGTGTTTTGAAAATGGCGATCGTGCCGAGACTTTTTTAAAATCGTATCGGGACTTATACAACGACTGAGGCCCAAATTATTTTATTTACAAAAGGATGGGACTTACACTCTAGAAAGAGGCCCATAGAGTTTAAAAAGAATTTTGAAAAATTAAAACTAAGAGAAACCCTAATTTTAATCAAAAATATATTTTTTCAAAGAAAATTAAATATAAAATGATATAAAATATCAAAAATATTCAAAAAAACAAGCTGTGAACTTTGAAAAATGTTTTGAAAAATCATGTTTAATCACATGAAAGCTTGAAATTCAATTGGTTTTGAAAAATCAAGGTGAGAATTTCATTTAAAAATGTTAAAAAACAATAAAATGAAATTATTTACAAAAACTCTAACTATATTAAATAAATAATATAAATTGGATTATTTTGTAAAATAAAATAATTTAACATTTTTGTGACTTTTTTAAAAAAGAACCAATAAAAAATGATAAAAAATGAGAGAGAAATTAATTTTTGAAATCAATTAAATAAAATATCAAAAATTCAAATATTTGAAAATTTGAATTATGGCGCCAACGGTCACTTTCTTCTTCCTCGTGACCGCGCCATGGGTGATTTGCGTTTTCTCACTTTTCTCTCTGATTACTCAATGGTTTTGCATGATTCAAACACCAATCTTGTTCGTTTTTTAACAAGGATCACAACCATATAGATTAATTGCATTTATATTAAGTATGGAGTGAGTAATCAAAGGATAACCTCAAGAACCCTAGTTTCAGCATGAACACAATGAAATTCCATACAAGATTGATTCACAACAATTGATTGAGGGTTATTACTCTACATACATGCAAAAACAAGATGGTAACTCACAAATTGATTTATGATGCATGGAATATAGAGTTTGAAGGTTTCAAGCTTACCTCTAGCAGCTGGTGATCGAGCTTGATGATGGAGGTGTTACAGGTGTGTTCCAATGATCTGGACAACTTCCTTAGGTGCCAAGGACTGTGTTTGAATGCTTGGAGTGGATTGAAATGAGCTGGAACTTGATGTGGCAACTCAACTGCAAATCTGCTAAAAGCTTGTGCAAATGGGGTACTAATTTTGGGTTCTGATGTTCCAGGACTTGTTTATGTGTTTAAATCACTTACATATGATGTATGTGAGGTGTTTGCATCATTGGTTTGGACAAAATTGTTCTCAAATACAAAACCCGATAGTGACTTGCAAGAGAAGGTGTTTTTTTGGAGTGAAAGAGAGAATTTGAGGAAAGCATCAGTTTGGGTGCTTTGGTGTACTCAAAATGATCAGAATTGAGGTCTATTTATAGTGCAACAAGTTTGTTTTGGCATCAATAGTGAATAGCAGCTTCGATCAGATTGCATTGACTGCTTTGGTTCCTTGGTCAAGGGTCTCCTCTAGCCATTGACTTGTGCCAAAATTTGCAGGTTTAGGTCATCTGATATTTGGATATGTCTTGACTTATTTAGACTGGTTTATGGCTCATTCATGCCACCTCAATGCATCACTTTAATGCTTGATGCCAAATTTGAATTTCAAGATTCCTTTTCATGATGATTTTGCACATGGAAAGTTAGATTCTTGGCATTTTGTGTTAAGGATCAGATCATTCATTCATTTTTGTTATAATTGGACAGAATTTGAATGATCAAAGTGTTCAAAATCTGTCTAAGGAATCGTGGGGTGCAAGTTTGCACCAAAATATGTCTTGAAAACAGTTGCAGCAAGGCAACTTGGGAGATCCATAACTCCTAGTTCAAATGGAGTTTGATTGAGTTCATGGACATTTTGGAAAACTCTCCTGACATAGTTTAACTTTGTTGTTCACCAATGGACCTGGTTCAACTTGGATCAAGGTGAAAAATGTCCTCAAAGTTTGAAAAAGTGAAACAGATTATGACTTTTGAAAATTTCACTAAGTGTTGGAAAAGGTGGTCATTTTCACTTTTTGTGATTTTGATCAATCCATAACTCAAAATCCATGAGGATTTGGAATTTCTTGTAGTTGACACTTTTAAAGTATGTAAGATGAACTTTCGTTTGAGCTTTGGATGGAAGAAAAAGGCCTTAGGGTTTGGGAGTTATGACCTTGCAAAGTTGGTACCAAAGCCATTTTGTTCCATAACTTAGAAAAATTTAAGTTTTCTAAGGTTGCCTTTTTTGCAAGAAACCTCACTTTTCTTGATTTTTCTTAATGAATGATGATAAAAATCATACATTAACATTGTATTTGACTTAGGGGAACCATATTTGTGAAAAATTCCAAAAAGTCAAACTTGATTTTGGGCACAGTTGACTTTTTGTCAGATGAAATCCAAACTGTGTGATCCTTTGTGAAATCAAGTCCTTGACCTAATTTAAACCTAATGGATGGGTTCCATAGGTATTATATGGTTTATTGAATCATGTCCCAAGGTTTGGGAGCATGTCTTGATCAAAAGTCAAAGGTACAGTTGACTTTTTCTTTAAAACCCTAATTGTGGTCCAGATGAAATTGAAACTTGTGAATCAAGCTTCTTGGATCAATCCATTATTGCAAATGGATCAATGTGGTGTATTTGAGGCCCCCAAAACATGTCTTGAGGCCTTGGCTCATACTTTGCTCCAAAAGTTAACTTAGGGGTGAATTAGGTCAAGAAACCCTAATTCCTGATTTTTTATGAATGCATCCCCTGAGGCTAAATTGACTTGATGATTGGGTCCATGAGGTCCCTTGGAGTATCTTGAGTTGTGCTTTGAAGCATTGGCTCATTCCCAGAAGAAAAATTTCATCTGGAGGCCTTGGTCGACCAAAACCCTAATTTGGTGACACTGGCGATCTTGAGGCTTAATCCACTTGGAATGCTGCACTCCTATGCCTGATTCTTGATGTTGGAGCCCTCTTGATCTCTTATGGGTGTTGTAGAGGTTTATACAAGTGTAAGATCATGTCATTTCTTGATTGATCCTTTGCCTAAGTGCTCTGAGAAGGCTTAAAACCCTAATTCTTGATTGTGGTGAATGCTCAACCATCTTTGAGAAGATTGATGAGGCATGAAGGTACATCGATATTGTGGTGATGATTGGCATAATGATGGGAAATCTTGTGGTCAAAATTTGGGGCATGGAACCATCATACCTTAAAACCTTCTTAGGAGGTTAATGCACATGTCAATTAACTGAACGTAAGTCCAGAGTTCATCTAGAAGAAGGGGTAGGTTAAAATTAAACTTTGAGCCTCATATCATATTGTTCAAAAAAATCGTGAATCAGACCACGTTACAACCCTTAAAAGACCTAATTGAGGTAGGGTTTATTCTGAAAGCATACTACAGCAAGGTTGCGTTAACCTGCCTCCAAACGATCTTTGTTAATCATTTGTGTTGATCACACCACCTTGCATACTGTGAATGGCTATGGAATTCTGGCATATCAGATAGCAGATGTCCTAACAACATGTCAAGACATTGTTCTCTGCATAACTTTAAAACAAGGACAGAAGAAACAAACTGATACATTAAATATCTGCAACAGATTTATAATAAATGTTTCAACATCTGTTACAACATCTTAATCAATACTGAATGTAAATTGTAGAATGATAAACAACATAGAATATGATGACCCAATTCGATGCAAATAACCTACATCTGGGGGCTACCAAGCCAGGAAGAAGAATCCACTATCAGTAGTATAGGTTTATGTAAACAACCTTTGGTTTACAGTAAATAACCTCAGGTTTACCTATCACTACCCAATGAAAAATTTATCATTAGAAGTCACATCTAATTAATAAGAGAAACCCATCTCACTCCCTAAATCACAACCTGTGATATCTAATAGTTACAATCGACATCAACTGCATCATCCTACTTGAAAGAATCCTCTTTCAATGCAAAGTTCAGTCAAGCGTCCTCGACTAACAACATAACTTGGATTTGCTTCAAAGCTTCATCCAAGACCAATATATAATTCATTACCTAAAGCTTTCTGAATCTGTATAAACATCTATGTCTACCACAATGTATCAAACCGATACAAAGGGTGACTTACAACACAATAAAGTCATACGACTCTCAAAACCCTAAACCCTATTTTATAATTTACAAGTATTACATTAGGATTCCTAAAAGTCTATAAAAACTTAAAACTATACTAGGTCTTGGTCTTACTTTTATAGTCTTTTGTCTTAGGCTTCAGATCTTCTGTCCTTGATCCACTGCAAATCGAGCCTTGAATCTTGGAACAAAATTAAAACAATCTGCTGTATTTGTCCAAATATCGAGTCTTCATGCTAGGACATTTCATTTGACATTTTTGTTTTCTGGCAATTTCTTCATGTTTGATCATCTTGTTCTTCATAAAGTTTTAACCAAAATTTAGTCAAACCACATGAGCTTTCAGGCTAGATCAGTTTTGTGTTCTAATCATTGAGTCGTTCATCTTGTTGATATCAATAAATTTTGATTTCAAATCTTGCATAAGCACTGCATTAAAATTACCATTTTTGAATGAATTATTTTAATTGCAAGTCAGCATTTAGCATCAAAATATTCCCAACAATGCACAATCAGTTGATGAGCTTGATCATGTGAAAGAAGTTCAGCCAGGGGAAAATCACTTTGAGCAACAATCAATCCGAGCTAATCAACCCAAGAGTCAGTTAATCAAGAAGCAAATCTTCAAGACTCAGACTAGGGCGAGCCACCACAAAAAGCTCAATTCTTCAAAAGTCGTTCAATAAGGAGTCTCCAAGTTTAAGAAGTGTCCAAATAAGGGGAAAATCAATGCAATATTCAAACACTGGGGCAAACCACCTCAAGATTGTGACAAGCTCCTTCCGAACTCCTTTTAAGGTGAACGTCTTCAAAAACCCAAGCTGGGGCAAGTCCTCTCCATGCATTCAGTTGCTTAAGCAAGCAAGCCATACGTCAGCAACTGTTGAGTTCAATATGAGTTTCGGGGAATCATGTTGTTACCCCATCAAATAATCTTTTGCCTTTTGACAAAAAAGCTTTATTGCAAAAGAAATCTTCCATCTAGTACCCATAGGGACATCTTTGGAACTTCAAGTCATTGCATAAATTGATCTCATACATTAATCATGTCGCTTTGATCTAGCGTTAAGCCATGAATATCATCTCATTCATCGAGTATATGCCCATAGCATAAAAAAATCAAATATCAAAAAACCAGTTCCCATATGGTAGCTTATGTTTAACTCCAGTTCCCGTCTGGTAGTCTTTTTTTAAAACCAGTTACTGTCTGGTGGCCTTTTGTAAAACCAGTTCTCGTCTGGTAGCCTATGTTTAACTCCAGTTCCCGTCTGGTAGTCTTTTCTTAAAACTAGTTCCCGTCTGGTGGCCTTTTGTAAAACCAGTTCCAGTCTGGTAGCCTATGATTAACTCCAGTTCTTGTTTGGTAGTCAGTTTTCTTTTTAAAACCAGTTCTCGTCTGGTAACCCATTTTAAAGTCAGTTCTCGTCTGACAATAAATCAAAAGAAACCAATCCTCATCTGGTAAATCATTTGAAAGTCAGTTCCCGTCTGACAGTCAGTTTTCAAACACCAGTTCCCGTTTGGTAATCTACCTTTCATGTCCAGTTCTCGTCTGGCAGTACATACTCTTAAGTCCATTTGTTATTTCATGCCCTGGAACCATTATCCAGTTGTCACTTGTGTTATTTCAAAATTCAATCATTATTGACTTTCTGAATCCCATTGTCATTGGTACTCACCTAAAGTTCAGTCGTTGCTGACACTCTATTCCCTAAAGTCCAGTTGTTGCTGGCACTATATTTTTAAAGTCCAGTTGTTGCTGACACTCTATCTTTATAAGTCCAGTTGTCATTGTTGGAACTCTGTTTTTAAAGTCTTGTTGTTGCTGCCACTTTGTTCCTTAAAGTCAAGTTGTTGCTGGCACTATGTTTTTAAAGTCTAGTTGTTGATGGCACTCTGTTTTTAAAGTCCATTTATTGCTGGCACTCTGTTCCCTAAAGTCCAGTTGTTGTTGACATTCTGTTTTTTAAGCCCAGTTGTTGCTGACATTCTATATTTAAAAGTCCACTTGTTGCTAGCATTCTGTTTTAAAGTCCAGTTGTTGCTGGCATTCTGTTTTAAAGTCCAGTTATTGTTGGCACTTTGTTTTTAAAGTCCAGTTGTTGCTGGTACTCTGTTACCTAAAGTCCAGTTGTCGTTGGCATTCTGTTTTTTAAGCCCAATTGTTGCTGGCATTCTATTTTTAAAAGTGTAGTTGTTGCTGGAATTATGTTTTAAAGTCTAGTTGTTGCTGGTATTCTATTTTAAAGTCCAGTCGTCGCTGGAACTCTATTTTTAAAGTCCAGTTGTTGCTGGCACTATGTTCCCTAAAGTCCAGTTGTTACTGGCATTCTGTTTTTTAAGACCAGTTATTGTTGGCAATCTGTTTTAAAGTTCACTTGTTGATGGCATTCTGTTTTAAATTCCAGTTGTTGTTGACATTTTGTTTTTAAATTCCAGTTGTTGTTGGCATTCTATTTTTAAAAGTCCAGTTGTTGCTGGCAATCTGTTTTAAATTCCAGTTGTTGCTGACACTCTGTTATTTAAAGTCCAATTGTTGTTGGCATTCTCTAAAGTCTAATTGTTGTTTCCATTCTTTAAAAGTCCAGTTGTTGCTGGCACTCTGTTCTTAAAAGTCAATTGTTGTTGGCATTCTTAAAAAGTCCAATTGTTGTTGGTACTATGTCCAAAGTCCAATTGTTGTTAGCATTCTTAAAAGTCCAATTGTAGTTGGCATTTTGTTCTTAAAGTCCAATTGTTGTTGGCACATACAGAGAGTTTGATTACCATATTTTTTCCTGATGGTTCCTAGAAAGTCATGTTCGACTCTTCATTTTGAGGAATTCCCAGAAGCTTGGATGTTATTCTTGTTGTAAAACTCAAATAATATGTGTTTTGATGTATTTCTTCGTAAAGACTCCATGGTTGCGGTCTAAGTCCAATCGTTGTTGGCACATACAGAGAATTTGATTACCCTGTTTTTCCTGATGGTTCCTAGAAGGTCATGAGTGACTCTTCATTTTGAGGAATTTCTAGATGCTTGGATGTTATTCTTGTTGGAAAACTCCAATGATGTTTGTTTTGATTGATTTCTTCATATAGAGTCGTCAAAGTCTTGTTTTGTGTAGATGATCTTCTAGTAAGAAGACTCCAATGTCTTGTTTGTGTGGATGATCTTCTAGTAAGAAGACTCCAATTTGTTTTATGTGGGTGATCTTCTAATAAGAAGACTCCAGAACTGTCAGCAATATTCTAAATTTCGTCAAGTCATGTCTGAACCAATTGATAAAACATACTTTGAATATTCCCCAGTGTCTTTTTCCCAGCAATTTGTCATCCCCAGTGAGTCTTCACCCATTGTCCCTGACATTTCCTGTGGATCACCGCTACCATATGTCTCCATCATTCCCCACAGGCCTGTCCGTCATCCACCATAAAAAAATCATGCTAGGGTTAATTTCACTTTACCTCATATCCCCAGCAAAAATAACTAAAAAAAAGAGTATCCCTCATAAATTCATAACATTGCATATCATATCATTTTATCTGCATTCAGGGACAAAATTCAGGTCTTTTAAAATATTTAACTATCTTCCATCACGATCATGTGAAGAGTGTCCTTCTTCATATTCTCTGGCTAAAGATACTTAAATAGGGGCAACTGTCATACCCCAATTTTGACTCTGAATCACCGAATAAATGCATTCATCAAATCATTAACATCAAATGCATATCATAACATACATTTCATCTCGCACAATGCCCAAAATGTCAATCAAAATAATTTTTTGGATTTTCGGACAAGCCGGTCAAGCTGAACCTCAATTGTGCGTAAAATCATTGGACGAAAAATTTAAAAATTGAGCTTGTAGACGTTAGTATTCTTAATTTACGGTTCACATAGTTTAACCTGGCATACTCGTTTTCAGTTTTTGACTACTTTTTCAGTCACATTTCGATCAGTCTAAGCCTTTTAACCGATGAAAATTTAGTTCAAAAATTGATCGAACACTATATTTTTCCAATAGGTTTATTTTGCCCTGATCATTTTGGCACGCTCAGTTTATTTTTTCAGAACTTTTGTGCCCTGACTTTTTATTCATTTTGAGTCCGTTTATTTTTGTTGTTTTTGTCAAAGTGCCCGAAATAAATAATTAAAATTTTCTATATCTTTGTTCCAAGTTAATTTTGATTATTTAGATTAATGTAATTTTATTTGATTTGATTTCTTTCCAATTATATTTTACACTAACAAACACTCCAAAGGACATTTTTAACATTTTTAATAAAATAAAACCCCAATAATCTGTGTGTGTGTGTGTGCTTACGTGTGCGCGTGCGCGCGCGCGCGCCTTGATCACTATTCATAAAACTCTCTCTACAAAACCACCATAAAGAATCATACTACACCAACCTTTTACATGACCCACAACCATTATGCTGGTAGACATTGAGTTTTTACAATTTTTTTTTATATTATGTTTTATTTATTTATTTTAGATTATGGATTTACTGTCAACTTCAAGTTATATATATATATATATATATATATATATATATATATATATATATATATATATATATATATATATTTCACATTTAATTTTATTTCGATTTTGTAACGATGCGGATTTATTGTGGATAATGTGTTCATGTTGTGTTTAGCTTTTTATTTTTCAATTACTTGGAGTTGATGTAAAAATTGTGACACTGCTAGAATAGTATTTTGGTTGTTATTGCCTGTCATTGTATTGCGATTACGAAGTTAAAACCTAATTTAACTTCCTAACAAGCTTGGATACATATATTTGGTTGCTCGGCTTCTTATAGAGTGATTCTTACAAAGTTAGCTAAGAGCTAAATTCAGTTGCTTTCGATTTCGGTTGGATTTCGAGTCCCGTTGCTTACTCTTGGGCCTTCTTACAATGAGCTCTTTCATTTCGTGTGTTTACATTTACCTGTCTGATAACTTGTACCTTAATCGTTACAATGAGCACTAAAGGTATGTTAGTTATTTACACTCTAACTGCTCTTTTAGCTCAAATTGAATTATTAAATAAGTAGCTAACTGAAAATAACTTAAATAAAGTTAACGTGATATAGGTACAAGCACATAGGTGTGATTTTTATGAAGGAGTACATGAAAACGGAAGGTGCTCTTTGGAAGGGTCAAATGAAGAGGTTCAGTTTGCAAACTTTCAAAAGTACAACTCTTATCCCAACACCTATAATCCGATATAGAAGGATCACCTAAATTTCCGTTGGAGCAACAACCAAAACCAAAGCGGAAACCAAGCGGTGTAACAAAACCAACAAACTTCCAACTTCCAAAGAAACCTGATATTGAAGGCTGATCAGATCCTATAATGGGCCAAGAAGAACGTCTGCGATGCTGGGTGCGTGAGATGAGGAAGGGGGTGTACCTGCAAGGCACTCCGATGCTAAAGTAAGAATCGGGAGAGAGAAAGGCAAGTACAAAAGTATGAGTTTCTTAGGATGATTTTTTTTATACCTCACCCTCTTAAATGAGAGGGTTTTTATAATGCCCCCAGCGCGTGGCCAACGGTCCCTATTTTCAAGGCGGAATAAACATTTTCTGAAGAATAGGTAACTGCAAAAAACTAGACGTTATGATGGGCAGAGATGCCCAAAACTAGTCGTTTCCATGGGCAAGGGCGTAGTTTTGGGCACAGGCGTCATGACTGTTCTTTGATGATGGAGCCGTGCGTAACGGGCAGGAATTCCAGGGAGGAGCAAATGATCTTGAGGTTCATCTGTTCATATGTACCCGGTAGAGGGCCAGAAAGGTAAATGCTGCCCTATACCAGCTGGACTTAGGCAATTGGACCATTCTGGAAGCAAAAGTGGATTGGGCCATGCATAGCCATTGGTCCAGTCCGGAACAGGAGCCCCCCAAGTCGTTGCTCCCAAGCATGGGAGTGATGAATTAAGGATAACTTGCGGCTCCGGGGAACTCTGAAAGGGTCGTCGCTTGTTGACGAGGTGGAATTGTCCTTGGACGCCCGGGGGTTCTAGTGCCCGCGGGAAAGGTAACATTATCCGGGTTGCCTGGCGTGCAGGGAGGCCAACGATTAAGGTATTCTGAAGAGACGTACTGCCACATGTGCCTCGAGCCTTGTGCAGCATTAACTGCGTCATGATGGCTAGGCTAGGGTCATGATGTTGAGCACATGCTTTAAGACTGTCTATATATAGAGAGGAGAGTTGCTCATTTGCATTTTTCGCTTCTCTCTCCTTCTTTGTTCTTCTCTGAGAGCCTTCAGCCCTTCGCCGTCGTCAACCGCCGCACCGCCGCCGCACGAAGCCTCGAGCAAGTTCTTTGGTTCTCTACACTCTCTTCGACCACGTAAGTCACCTATTTCCATCTTTATTTCTAGCCTTTTCGTTTCTGCTTTGTTAGAATCCATGTGGCTAGGTTGAATTTAGGTAGGACTGTCGCATTTTTCGGCGTCTGTTGGTGGTAGACGGTGGCTTGGGCATCTTCTGCTGCTGATGTGGTCACCGGAGCTTCCTAGAGACTATAGACTGAGGCCGTTTCCGACGCTGCTGGTGCTCTGATAAACTTTCTGATGAACATATGAATTTTCCGGTGGAGCTTCAAACGAAAACTGGGTAGTAGGTCGGGGAGATCCCCCGTATGCGTAGGAGGGGTTGCCTTCGGGTATTTCCTCGCAGGAGACTCTTGTGTTATTTGATTTAGGGCTTAGATCGGGGACACCGTCCTCGGCCCTTTGCGCGCCCTTTCACTTGACTAGCGGTGGAAGGGTGAATTTGATTTTTCAGTCGAATTCACTTTTGTCCTCTACTTTTTAGGTGATCGAGATGAAGCATGAGCCCGAGCAAGAGATTCTCATAGACTCGTCCTCGGAGAGTAGTGATACAGAGGTTTCAAATGCCCTCGGTGAAGTCGGGGAGGATCCTGAGCATGATTCCGTGGAGGAATGGATGGTTGCGGAGCCAGCCGAGCACGCATTCACTTTTGTGTCTTATACCGGGGATGTCTTCACGGACGTGGGGCCCAAAGGGGAGTGGATGGTGCACTTCCCTAGTCAAGACGACCGCATCTGCACAAATTACGAGGAAAGATTCGCGATGTACGAATACACCTTCAAAGAAATAGGGTTGAGGCTGCCTTTTACTGACTTTCAGCAATCTATTTTTGTTCATCAGGATTTGGCTCCGTCGCAATTGCACCCTAATTCGTTGGCATTTATCTGCGCCTTCGAGCTAACCTGTGAGTTCCTGAAGATAGGAGCTACTTTGCCTTTATTCTTCACCATCTTCCATCTCCAAAGGCAGGTCTCGGGGAAAAGGTATGGTTGGGTCTCGCTGAAGCAACCGAGGAAATTGTTTAAGCCTTTCTCAGAGTCTATCTGGACCTTCAAGGAGAGGTTCTATATCATTGAACCTGTGTCGGAGAAGGCTCAGGACACCACGTGTGCTTGTGCGGTGACCACGGACGAGGATGGAAAGGATATGTATAACGAGGATGGGAAGCTGCTGGCGGAGAGGGTGTTCAAGTTCCCTTTCCGTTGGAGTGGGAGCCACTTTACTCGGGGCACTGGCCATTATCTTGCCCAGCCGGACATGCTGGACGAGCAAGACATAGCCGGTTACGAGGCGGTAGTCAACTATGTTAACACCTTTAGGCCCGCGGAGTGTTGGACGAAAAAGGGGGACCAGATCTTTGAGGAGGATGGCGGGAAAAGAATGGAGTATCGTTATATCAATACGAAGGCGCTTCTGAAATGCAAGACCCATGTGGATGCTCTTAAGCTACTTGGTAGTTTTAGCTTTTTTAGCTTGTCCGAATTATAACTTCCTCGGTGGCTAACACGTTTTTTATGTTTTTGCAGGTGAGATTCCTTCTGCCCACGAGAGGATTGTGTAGAATGCCCTGGCGAGGGGCAAAGCTGGTGCGGCCACCTCAAAGTCTCGGTTTACATAATACGTGATTCCTCCTCAACCTGCCACGGGGAGCTCCTCGCCCGTCCCTTCACCTGCTCAGGGATCTCCGGTGCCCCTGGCCTCAAGGTTCAAGCAGACCAGAGCGAATGATCTAGTGGACCTTAGTCGGGCGACGGAGAAGGGCAAGTTTGAACTTCCTCCGTGCTTTCATGACAAGAAGTTTTTCGAGGGGACGTCCCTGGTGGTACCTCGGATAGAGTCTCTCAAGCTCGAAGGAATGGATCGCCCGAGCAAGAGGGCAGCGCTGGCACAGGACGCCTCCGCGTTGGTCCGGGTCCTGGAGATGGCGGAGGTCTATGCTGAGGGAGATTCCTCCTCTGAGTCTGAACTTAAAAAGGCCCAGGCGACCATAGCATACCTGGAGGAGACGGTGAGGAAGGCCAAAGAGAAGGCCAAGGCTGCCAACGACGCGAGGAAGAAATCGAACGAGGAGGCTGTCAGGATGAGAGGGGAGAACGAGACTCTGGTTTTCGAAAGAAAGGCTGCCGAGAACCTAGTTGAGCAGATGAGGTATGCGGCGGCCCTAGCTGACGATGACCCTGCAGGAGTGAGGGCGTTGAGGACCAGGGCCGAGTTGGTTGCTCGTCTTGTGCGGGCAGAGGACGACGTCATTGCCATTGGGGAGGAGTCATTCAATAACGCCGTGGCCCAACTCAGGCTGGTGAATCCAGAATGGAAAGATAGTTGTCCCAAACTTCTTCAACATCGGCGATGAGCACGCCCGACTTTTGAACGAGGAGACCCAGCAGCCTGAGCCTAACCTTGAGCAGATGGATGAGTGATATCTATTTTTGTTTTTTTGTAATGTATCTGGCCTGTGTGCCATATTTGATGTAATTTTATTTCTGTTCGGTAGGGGGCGTGGCCCCTTTGTTTTGTAATATGCACAATCATGGTCCTTGTGGCCACTTAATTATATGGATGTATCCGGCCATCATGGCCAGTTTTGTATGTTGTATATTCGCGCATGGCTTTCTTCGATGATTATTTTCGCTAAGTTTTATACCTTTGCTCGATACACACGTGTGTCTGTAACAGGGGTGACATTGATTTGTTTAATGTTTTCAAGGAATTGCTCGACTTAGATGTGTTCGGCAGCAAGGCGGATTGGTCGAACGGCCTGGGGAATTTTTGGGCATGATAGCGGAGCTCAGGTTGCGTTTGAGGCCTGAGTTCGCGGCATGAACCTCCCATCGCGAGCTGGGTGTTCTGCCTATCATGGTACTTTGCCGACGGCGGGCTCGATTGAGGAACCGCTGTCGGGCAGAGACCCAGCTCAATCCTGAGCGGGGTCCTGCCTTGGATGGTATGCGATGCTTGTACCTGGGCGTGCATGGCAGGAGGGATGTTATGTTTATTGCTTTGACAAATCAATCCGACAGTTAGGGCCTTAGCTATATTATTGTTTTAGATTTTTGGCGTTCCATGGTCAAGCAAGTTCTTCCCCGTTGAGGTGCTCTAGGTAGTAGGCCCCATTCTCCGTATTTGCTCGGACGCGATAGGGTCCTTCCCAGTTAGCAGCGAGTTTTCCTTCTCGAGAGTCCTTGTGGTTCCTTCTCAAGACAAGGCTGCCCACTAGGAATTCTTGTCATATCACTTTGGCGTTGTGCCTGATTGTAATTTTTTGCTTTAATGAGGCTTCACGGAGAGCTTCTCCTGACCGGACCTCTTCGACGAGGTCGAGCTCCTCCCTTAGTGCCTTGACGTTCATCTCCTCATTCAGGGGTGACTCAGTCCACCTGGATGGTATGTGTATCTCGATGGGGATTACCGCCTTAGTCCTGTAGGCCAAACAAAAAAGGAGTTTCCCCAGTCAAAGAGTGTGGAGTTGTGCGGTAGGCCCATAGGACACTGTGCAGCTCTTCGACCCAAGCTTTCTTCATTTCGTCTAGCCTTTGCTTGAGGCCTCATAGGATTACTCAATTTGCTGCTTCTCCTTGCCCGTTAGTCTGGGGGTGTTTGACGGATGCGAAGTGTTGTTTCGTGCCCAGTTGAGTGACGAAATCTTGGAACTTCCTGTCTGTGAACTGTGTCCCATTGTCTGTGACTATCGCTTGGGGAATGCCAAAGCGTGCGAGGATGTTTCGCTTGTAGAAACGAAGTATGTTGAGGGCTGTTATTTTGGCCAAAGCCACCGCTTCTATCCTCTTTGTGAAGTAATCAACGCCTACTATTAAGTACTTATTCTGGTTTGATCCTACTACGAATGACCCTAGGATGTCCAGGCCCCACCAGGCGAATGGCTATGAGAAGGACATAGCTCTGATCTCGTTAGGTAGAGCTAGGTGCATGTCTCCGTGCTGTTGGCATTTTTCACATTTCTTTACGTGCTCTTTTGCATCCTGATGCATGGTTGGCCAGTAGTACCCTGCTCGAAGGGCTTTCTGGGCAAAGGATCTCCCCCCGAGATGTTGGGCGTTGATTCATTCGTGGATCTCGGGCAGGAAGTGGGAGACCATCTCTTCCTCGACGCATTTGAGTAATGGGATGGAGAACCCTCGCCTGTAGAGTTTATCTTCGACCAGGATGTAGGAGCAGGCCCTGCGCCTGACTGTGCTGGCTTCTTTGGGGTCGGACGAAAGTTCCTCCCTAGCGAGGTAGTTGTTAACGAGGGTCATCCCGCAGTCGCTGTCGCAGATGACCTGCACGTCGAGGGTCGAAGATGTCTTCTCGATACTGGGTCGGGGAAGCACCTCCTGGATGACGGACTTGTTTCTGCCCTTTTTCTTCGTGCTTACCAGTTTAGACAACACGTCTGCTCTGACGTTATGTTCGCAGGGAACATGCTTTACTTCTACTGTAGCGAACTTCGTCATTTTCTCTTTGACCAGGGCTAAGTATTTAGATAGGTTGTCATTTTTGGCCTGGTATTTTCCTCGAACTTGGAGGGCAACGAGTTGAGAATATGTGCAGATGACGACTTCTTCTGTCCCCAGGTCATCGTCCACTTGAAGACCGGCGAGGAAAACCTCGTACTCGACCTGGTTATTAGACGTGGGGAAAGATAAGGTGAGCGATACCTTGACGATGATTCCCTCTTTGTTTTCCAAGATAATACCTGCCCCGCTCCCTATCGAGCTTGATGCTCCTTCTACGAAGATGGTCCACTTGCGTGTCCCGCAGGTGTGGGAATCTACGAATATCATCTTTGCGACGAAGTCAGCCAAAGCCTGGGCTTCGAGGGCTTTTCTGCTTTCATACTAAATGTCAAACTTTAACAACTCTAACGACCATTTGAGCATTCTGCCAGCCATATCTGGTCTCCCCAGCAGTTGCTTCACGGGTGGGTCTATCCGGACCACGATCATGTGGGCCAGGAAGTAGCGCCTTAGTCTTCGCGCAACATTGATGAGGGCTAGTGCTACCTTCTATATCTGCTGATATTTCAGCTCTGGTCCATGCAATGCTTTTCTGGTGAAATATATGGGTTTCTTCCCGTCGGGCGTTTCATGGTTGAGGGCAGCGCTCACGGCCTTGGTTGCCACGGCGAGATAGAGGTACAGAGTTTCGCCGTTATCCGGTCGAGAGAGGACTGGTGGTTCTGACAGTGACTGTTTTAGATGGAGGAGAGCCTGGTTGCATTCCTCCGTCCATTCAAACGCCCCTTCCTTGCGAAGGAGTTTGAAGAAGGGCAGGGCATGCTGGGCAGACTTGGCCACAAAACGAGATAAAGAGGCGAGCATCCTGTTGAGTGATTGGATGTACTTCTTTGAGCTGGGCGTTGGAAATTTGGAGAATGCCCTGCACTTGTCGGGGTTGGCCTTGATTCCTCGCTCTGTCATATAAAAACCGAGGAACTTGCCCGCCCGTACTCCGAACGTGCACTTCTCTGGGTTGAAACGCATTCGGTATTTCCTGGCCTATTCGAAGACCTTTCTCAAATGCGCCGTGTGATCGGTCTCCTTGTGGGATTTCACGATCATATCGTCCATGTATACTTCGAGCATGTCGCCTATCTCTCCTCGGAAGACCTTGTTCATCATTCTCTGGAAGGTCGCGCCGGCGTTCTTCAGGCCGAAGGGCATTACGTTGTAGTAATAATTGCCTGATTCGGTCATGAAGGCCATGTATTTTTTATCGCTCATCGCCATTGGTATTTGATTGTAGCCCGAATAAGTGTCCATGAATGATAATAGTTTAAAACCGGCAGAATTATCAACAAGTTTATCAATATTGGGGAGGGGTAGGCATCTTTTGGGCATGCCTTATTAAGATCAGTATAATCAACACACATGCGCCACTTTCCATTAGATTTTTCACGAGTACAACGTTGGACAGCCAAGTGGTGTACTTGGCTTCCGAGATAAACTTTGGCTCGAGGAGGTCTTTTACAGCTTGTTCTACAGCCTCCGTTTTTTTCGGAGACTGCTTTCTCCTACGTCGTGCTATTGCTTTGACGGCGGGGTCAATCGTGAGTTGATGGCCGACGACAGCAGGATCTAAGCCGGGAATTTTCGCGGCACTCCAGGCAAACAAGTTTATGTTCTCTCGAAGGCAAGCCTTGATCTGTTTCCTCGCGATGTCGGGGAGGCCGGTCCCTATTTTCCCTCCTCATTAAGGATCATCGCCGAGCAGGATGACATAGTCACCATCCAGGATTAAGCGCGTCGGATGGGAGCTGCTGCTGGTCGAGGCGGATGAGCTGATCGGGCAAACCTGGTCCTCCTTCTGGTCGTCTTTGGTGAAGCTGATGTCGAGGTCGACGGAGTCGACGCGTGGCAGTGGCTTGGCTTCCTCTGAGCTGCTGGGCAAGGCTGGCTTGCCGGGCGTCTTTAGCTTGGCAGCGATCATGTTGTGTCCCTTGGTGGCTACTTTGAAGCATCGTCGCGCAGCTTCGATGTCCCCATGTAATGTAGCGACCATACCTTTCGAAGTGTAGTACTTCATTTTGAGATGGAAAATTGATGGCACAGCTACCAGCTCAGCCAAAGTTGGCCGCCCGAATATGCACTAATAGAGAGACGGGCAGTCAATTACCAGGAACTGAACCTTAATAGATCTGGCTGTCTCCACAGATCCAAAGGTCACGATCAACTCGATGTAACCCTACCCTGCAGGTCAGAACCCACGTAGGGAGTGAGGTGTGACTTGTCCAACTGGAGAGTTGAGAATAACTGTGAGTACATAATGTCGACCGAGCTACCTTAGTCGACTAAGATCCTGCGAACATCAAAATTTGCCATCTGGACCCTAACGAGCAGTGGTGTACTTGAGTTCGGGACCCCTCCGATGAGTTCTTCCTTGTAGAAGGAGATAGGGATTGATCCCTTCTGGGCCTTGTTGAGCATTGTCACCTTGCTGGAGCTCGTACTGATCAGGTGCCCAAAATTTCTCTTCACGGAGCCCACGGTGACTTTGTTAAACCCCCCTCCCGAGATGACCATCGCAGAGGGGAAAGTCTCCCATGGGCTATGGGCTGCGAAATACGCGGGAGCCCTGAGCTCTTGTGGAACATAGAAATCCTCCGGTCGTGATATACTCTTGGTGATTTGGAGGTTGGTTTCTTCCGAGGAAGGCACCTCTTCCTCTACTTTCTTTGACTCCTGGGCGTCTTGCCGGGGAGCATCCTTCTTCTTCGTAAACTGCTTCAGGTGGTCGTCCCTCATCAGTATTTCTATGGCATCCTTCAAGTGGATGCAATCTTCAGTGGTGTGGTCGTGACTCTTATGGAAATGGCAGTATTTTGATTTATCGGCATTGGGCTTGGCCGGTACCTGCTTAGGGAACCGAACTCCCGCCTGTTTAAACTCCGAGTTTGCACATTTGGAGAGAATCTTTTCCCTGGAGATAGTTAGGGGAGTGTAATCATGGAACCGACCGGAGGGCCCTTTATTGTCCCAGGATTCCCAGGGACGATCCTCGCGTCTTCTTTCCCCTCGACGAGATGTCGAGGGTTCATCGCCTTTGGAGGCCCGGGCACTTTCCTGATGGCGTGAGGCCCGGGCGGAGCTGGCCGCTTCCTTTTCCTCGTACTGAATATACGCCTGCTCCTTATGGAGGAAGGCGTCCAGGCTCCTTAGAGGTGCAAGGCCAACAGCTTTAGAAAATTCTGAATGCGGGCGAAGTCCTTGTTCGAGCAGAAATTTCTTCATGTCGTCGGTAGTGGGAACTTGCACAACTTCTTTATTAAACCTCTCAATATATGCCCGGAGAGGCTCATCCTTCCCTTGAATTATGGCCTCAAGGGAGGCTTCAGCCTTTGGATGGCGGCATAACACCGTAAAGTGCCTGGAAAACATCCTGCCCAGCTGCTTTCACGAGGTGATGAACTCCCCGGGCAGTTGTTTGTACCATGTCATTGTCCCTTTCCGAAGCGTGGTCAGGAACAGACGACATTTGATGGCACCCCGGATGCCACGGTAGTCTAACAGCGCATTAATGTTTTCGATGTGCTCATCGATGTTTTCTCCAAGCCTTTAGGGATGCGTGTAGCCAGTATCTCCTGAGACAATGGGCCGTGGGGCTCATCGTCGCTGCTGGAACTGGTCCGAGAAGGGGAGCGGATACTTCACTCGGGGAAGTGATGACGACTTCTACGGGGTGATGGCGTTCGTGCTCGGCCCTTTGATCTGACTGGTGGTGAACATTGATCCCTCTAGGTTCTCTTGTTGCCCGAAGAATGTTGGTTTCGCGGGGAAACATGATCACGCTTCTGAAAGGAATAGGACTCTAGTTCTTGGCGCACCCGACGATCAGCTTCCCGCCGGGGTTGTGGACTCTTGGATCGTCTTTGATCCTTCCTCGGCTGAGGGAATCTTGGACATGCAGACTCCTCCAATACCCCAATCCTCTCATTTTGTTGGAAGATTAAGAGGTTGGTTTTATTGATTGCTTCAAGGAGGGCCACCACGACCAGGTCGGCGTTGGGTGGAGCTGGAATGGGCTGGAGGGCCAGCAAAGGCTGGTCGTCAACACGGTCGGTACGAGTGGGGGAGGGAGACACAGTGGCTCCGTCTCTTAGACGACAGGTGTCTCCTCCGAGGAAAGATGTAGATCCGTCAGAATCAATTTTGTTGACTAGGAGAACAGAAAGATTGCGAGCATCTTGGACGTGATCTTGGGAAGCCATGATTGTAATCTTAGACAGAGAATTTATTTTGGTCTTTGAATTTGAGGTGGATGTTAAGACGGGGATAACAAGTTCCCACAGATGGCGCCACTGATCATGAAGGCTGATCAAATCCTATAACGGGCCAAGAAGAACGTCTGTGATGCTGGGTGTGTGAGATGAGGAAGGGGGTGTACCTGCAAGGCACTCTGATGCTAAAGTAAGAATCGGGAGAGAGAAAGGAAATTACAAAAGTTTGAGTTTCTTAGGATGATTTTTTTATACCTGACCCTCTCAAATGAGAGGGTTTTATAATGCCCCCAGCGCGTGGCCAACGGTCCCTAGTTTCAAGGCGGAATAACCGTTTCCTGAAGAATAGGAAACTGCAAAAAACTAGCCGTTATGACGGGCAGAGATGCCCAAAACTAGTCGTTGCCACGGGCAAGGGCGTAGTTCCAGGCACAGGCATCATGATTGTTCCTGGATGATGGAGTCGTGCGTAACGGGCAAGAATTCGGGGAGGAGCAAATGACCTTGAGGTTCATCTGTTCATATGTGCCTGGTATAGGGGCAGAAAGGTAAATGCTGCCCCGCACCAACTGGACTTAGGAAATTGGGTTATTCTGGAAGCAGAAGTGGATTGGACCATGCATAGCCATTGGTCCAGTCCGGAACAGAAACGTTCATAGCTGGAAGAGACCTTACAAAATTTCATCAAAGCTACTCAGAGTAGTTTGGAGCAGGTAAATAAAAATCATGAGACTATGAGTAGAAACCATGATGCATCCATAAAAAATTTGGAGACACGGATTGGTCAGTTGTCTAGTAAAATAACAGCTTTATCGAGCTCGAGTAGAGGATTCTCAGGTAATATGGTAGATAATCCTAAAAATGAATCTTGCAAGGCTATGGAAACATATTTTAAAGTGACCGTTGATAGAGGTAAGGATGAAATAGTTGAAGAGGTAATATTGAAAAAAGGCGAATTAAGGATGAGATCATTCATACAAGGAACCATACATCAACAAGAGAGAATAATATGATTCCATACACAACTTGACCGTCTTAGTATTTTTGTTAAAACTCTTATTTTGTTTTTCGCTCTACAACCTACAAAAACCCCATTTACTGTTTTCTTTTACATTGCACAATTCAATCTTTTATTACTGCGACACTATCAATACACTTTGTAAGAAGTCATCAAGTTTTTGGAGCCGTTGCTGGGGACTGTTGATTGCAATAAGGCAACACTTGTGCAATGTTTTATTTTTAACTTTAGTTTCTATTACATAATGTATATTTTCTTGTTTATCATAGTGCTACTGAGGTATTTTTTGTTTATGTATTCGCAGTTCAGGATTGACGTTACTAACATTTGATCCAGAGATAGAAAGAACTGCGTGCACTCTTAGAAAAGTAGCTAGACAAGCAATTCTAGATGAAGGAGACTAAACATAAAATTCACAACTACTTTCTTTGGACTCTGAAAAGGAGGGTAACATGGCAGCACCAGCACCCCAAACTATGGGGGATTACTATAAGAGGACCGACGTCGGTCAGGTTTATAGAGGGTTTATACTGGCAGACCCTGCTAACTTTGATATTAAGAGTTCTGTGCTTTCAGGTCTAAGAGACAATCTATTTGATGGGAAAGCTATTGCACGCTTTTACGAAACCGCTTTGATATGCAAACCAGATAATGTCAGGAAAGACCAAGTCAAGCTACGATTGTTTGGTTTCTCATATTTTTGCAGGGATAAAGATTGGTTACTATGTCTTCCAAATGGAACTATTCAAACACGGAAAGAGCTAGTGGATAAGTTCCTAGAAATATTTTTCACCACCAATCAGTTTAAGTAGAGAAGGGCCAAAATTGTAAAGTTTGAGCAACAAGATACGGAGTATTTTATGATTCGTGGGAGCAGTTCAAATTGTTGTTACGCAGGTGCCCTAATCATAATATGAGTAATATGGAGCAGATGCAAAATTTTATTAAAGGCCTAAAGAGTCAGACACGTATGTTGCTAGATGCTTCCGTGGGAGGAACTATTAGATAAATGACCGAACCACAAGTAAAAGATCTAGTTGAGAAAATGTGCTTGAATGAGTACCAAACAAAGAGCAAAAAGACAATCAAAAGTGAAATGGTAGGTACCCCTAAAGGTATGTTAGTTATTGACACTCAAACTGCTCTTTTAGCTCAAATTGAATTATTAAATAAGTATCTAACTGAAAACAGCTTAAATGAAGCTGACGTGATCTGGGTACAAGCACATAAGTGTGATTTTTATGGAGAAGAACATGAAAACGGAATGTGCTCTTTGGAAAGGTCAAATGAAGAGGTTCAATTTGCAAACTTTAAAAAGAACAATCCTTATTACAACACCTACAATCTGAAATGGAAGGATCACCCGAATTTCTGTTGGAGCAAGAACCGAAACTAAAGTGGAAACCAAGTGGTGTAACAAAACCAACAAGCTCCCAACTTCCAAAAGAAACCTTCACAGCTGGAAGAGACCTTACAAAATTTCATCAAAGCCACTTAGAGTAGTTTGGACCAGGTAAATAAAAATCATGAGACTATGAGTAGAAACCATGATGCATCCATAAAAAATATGGAGACACAGTTTGGTTAGTTGTCTAGGCAAATATCTGCTTTACCGAGCCCGAGTAGAGGACTCTTAGGTGATACGGTAGATAATCCTAAGAATGAATTTTGCAAGGCTATGGACACATCTTTTAAAGTGACCGTTGATAGAGGTAAAGATGAAATAGTTGAATAGGTAATAATGGAAAATGGCAAATTAAGGATGAGATCATTCATACAAGGAATCATACATCAACAAGAGAGAATAACGGGATTCCACACACAACCTGATCGTCTTAGTATTTATATTAAAACTCTTATTTTGTTTTTTGCTATACAACCTAAAAAAACCCTATTTACTATTTTCTTTTACATTGCACAATTATTGTTTTGTTTGAACACAATCCCTGTGGATTCGATCTTTTATTATTGCGACACTATCGGTACACTTGCCAAGAAGTCATCAAGTTTTTGACGTCGTTGTCGAAGACTGTTTATTGCAATAGGACAACGCTTATGCAACATTTTAGTTTTATTTTTAGTTTTTAATACTTAATGTTTATTTTCTTGTTTATCATAGTGATACTGAGGTGTTTTCTGTTTGTGTATGTGCGGTTCAGGATTAACATTACTACCATTTGGTCCAGAGATAGAAAGAACCGCACACTCTCTCAGAAAAGCAGCTAGACAAGCAATTCTAGATGAAGGAGACCAAACATAAAATCCACATATACTTTCTTCTGACTCTGAAGAGGAGGGTAACATGGTAGCACAAATACCCCAAACTATGGGGGATTACTATAAGAGGACCAACGACTGTCAGGTTTCTAGAGGATTTATACTGGCAGACCCTACTAACTTTGATATTAATAATTCGGTGCTTTTAGGTCTAAGAGACAATTTGTTTGATGGGAACGCTATCAGAGATCCGTGGGTCCATCTTACACGCTTTTACGAAATCACTTTAGGTGAAAACCAGATAATGTCACGAAAGACCAAGTCAAGCTACACTTATTTGGTTTCTCACTTATTGGCAGGGCAAAATATTGGTTATTATGCCTTTCAAATTGAACCATTCGAACATGGAAGGAGCTAGAGGATAAATTCCTAGAAATATTTTTCACAACCAACCAGTTTAAGTAGAGAATGGCCTAAATTGTAAACTTTGAGCAACAAGATACGAAGTACAGTATGATTTGTGGGAGCGATTCAAATTGTTGTTACGCAGGTGCCCCAATCATAATATGAATAATACAGAGCATATGAAAATTTTTATTAAAGGCCTAAAGAGTCAGACACATATGTTGCTAGATGATTCAGTGGTAGGCATTATTTGATAAATGACCGAACCACAAGTAAAAGATCTAGTTGAGAAAATATACTTGAATGAGTTCCGAACAAAGAGCGAACAAGCAATCAAAAGTGAAATGGTAGGTACCGCTAAAGGTATGTTAGTTATTGACACCTAAACTGCTCTTTTAGCTCAAATTGAATTATTAAATAAGTAGCTAACTGAAAATAGCTTAAATAAAGCTAACGTGATCTAGGTACAAGCACATAGGTGTAATTTTTATGGAAGAGGACATGAAAACAGAAGGTGCTATTTGGAAGGGTCAAATGAAGAGGTTCAGTTTGCAAACTTTCAAAAGTACAACCCTTATCCCAACACCTACAATCCAGGATAGAAGGATCACCCAAATTTCCATTGGAGCAACAACCAAAACCAAAGCGGAAAGTAAGCGGTGTAACAAAACCAACAAGCTTCCAACTTCTAAAGGAAACCTTCACAGCTGGAAGAGACCTTACAAAATTTCATCAAAGCCACTCAAAGTAGTTTGGAGTAGGTAAATAAAAATCATGAGACTATGAATAGAAACCATGATGCATCCATAAAAAAATTGGAGACACGGATTGGCCAGTTGTCTAGGAAAATCGCTGCTTTACCGAGCTCGAGTAGAGGATTCTCAGGTAATACGGTAAATAATCCTAAAAATGAATCTTGCAAGGCTATGGACGCATATTTTGAAGTGCTCGTTGATAGAGGTAAGGATGAAATAGTTGAAGAAGTAATAATGGAAAAATTCGAATTAAGGATGAGATCATTCATACTAGGAATCATTCATCAACAAGAGAGAATAAGAGGATTCCATACACAACCTGACCAGCTTAGTATTTTTGTTAAAACTCTTATTTTGTTTTTTGCTCTACAACCTAAAAAAACCCTATTTACTATTTTCTTTTACATTGCACAATTATTGTCTTGTTCGAACACAGTCCCTGTGGATTCAATCTTTTATTACTGCGACACCATCAGTACACTTTACGAGAAGTAATCAAGTTTTTGGCACCGTTACTGGGGACTTTTGATTGCAATAGGACAACGTCTGTGCGTCGTTTTATTTTTATTTTTAGTTTTTATTACATAATGTATATTTTATTGTTTATCATAGTGCTACTGATGTGTTTTTTGTTTACGTATTCGCAGTTTAGGATTGGCATTACTACCATTTGATCAAGAGATAGAAAGAACCGCACACGCTCTCAGAAAAGCAGCTAGAGAAGCAATTATGGATGAAGGAGACCAAACAGAAAATTCACAACTGCTTTCTTCGGACTCTGAAGAGGAGGGTAACATGGAATCACCAGCACCCCAAACTATGGAGGATTACTATAAGAGGATCTACGACTGTCAGGTTTCTAGAGGGTTTATACTTGCAGACCCTGCTAACTTTGATATTAAGAGTTATGTGCTTTCAGGTCTAAGAGATAATCTATTTGATGGGAATGCTATAAGAGATCCATGGGCCCATCTTGCACGCTTTTATGAAACCTCTTTGATATGCAAACCAGACAATTTCACGAAAGACCAAGTCAAGCTACAGTTGTTTGGTTTCTCACTTTTTGGCAGCGCTAAAGATTGTTTACTATGCCTTCCAAAGGAACCATTTGAACATGTAAGAAGCTAGAGGATAAGTTCCTAGAAAGATTTTTCATCACTAACCAGTTTAATTAGAGAAGGGCCAAAGCTGTAAACTTTGAGCAACAAGATACAAAGTACTGTATGATTCGTGGGAGCAGTTCAAATTGTTGTTACGCAGGTGCTCCACTCATAATATGAATAATATGGAGAAGATGTAAAATTTCATTAAAGGCCTAAAGAGTCAGACACGTATGTTGCTAGATGCTTTCGTGGGAGGCACTATTAGACAAATGACCGAACCACAAGTAAATGATCTAGTTGAGAAAATGTGCTTGAATGAGTACCGAACAAAGAGCGAAAAGACAATCAATAGTGAAATGGTAGGTACCCCTAAAGGTATGTTAGTTACTGAAACTCAAACTGCTCTTTTAGCTCAAATTGAATTATTAACTAAGTAGCTAACTGAAAATAGATAAAATAAATCTAATGTGATCAAGGTACAAGCACATAAGTGTGATTTTTATGAAGGTGGGCATGAAAACAGAAGGCGCTCTTTGGAAAGGTCAAATGAAGAAGTTCAATTTGCAATCTTTTAAAAGAACAACCCTTATTCCAACACCTACAATCCGGGATGTCAGGATCACCCGAATTTCCATTGGAGCAAGAACAAAAACTAAAGCGGAAACCAAGTGGTGTAACAAATCCAACAAACTTCCAACTTCCAATGGAAACCTTCACAGATGAAAGAGACCTTACAAAATTTCATCAAAGCCACTCAGAGTAGTTTGGAGTATGTAAATAAAAATCACGAGACTATGAGTAGAAACCATGACGCATCCATAAAAAATTTGGAGACACAGATTGGTTAGTTGTCTAGGAAAATATATGCTTTACCGAGCTCGAGTGGAGGACTCATAGGTGATACGGTAGATAATCCTAAGAATGAATTTTGCAAGGCCATTGACACATGTTTTGCAGTGACCGTTGATAGAGGTAAGGATGAAATAGTAGAAGAGGTAATAATGGATAGTGGCGAATTAAGGATGAGATCATTCATACAAGGAATCGTACAACAACAAGAGAGAATACAGGGATTCCATATAAAACCTGATCGTCTTAGTATTTCTGTTAAAACTCTTATTTTGTTTTTCGCTCTACAACCTAAAAAAAAAAAAAAAACCTATTTACTGTTTTCTTTTACATTGCACAATTATTGTCTTGTTCAAACACAGTCCCAGTGGATTCGATCTTTTATTACTATGACACTATCGGTACACTTGCCGAGAAGTCATCAAGTTTTTGGCGCCGTTGCCGAGGACTGTTAATTGCAATAGGACAACGCTTGTGCAAAGTTTTACTTTTAGTTTTAGTTTTTATTAATTCATGTTTATTTTCTTGTTTATCATAGTGCTACTGAGATGTTTTCTGTCAAGAAATTCTGGATGAAGGAGACTAAACACAAAATCCACAACTGCTTTCTTCGGACTCTGTAGAGGAGGGTAACATGGTAGCACCAACACCCAAAACTATGGGGATTACTATAAGAGGATCGATGACGGTCAGGTTTCTAGAGGGTTTATACTGGCAGACCCTGCTAACTTTGATATTTAGAATTATGTGCTTTCAGGTCTAAGAGACAATCTGTTTGATGGGAACACTATCAGAGATCCGTGGGCCTATCTTGCACGCTTTTACGAAATCTCTTTGATGTGCAAACCAGATAATGTCATGAAAGACCAAGTTAATCTACAATCGTTTGGTTTCTCACTTATTGGCAGGGCTAAAGATTGGTTACTATGCCTTCCAAATGGAACCATTCGAACATGGAAGGAGCTAGAGGATAAGTTCCTAGAAATATTTTTCTTCACCAACTAGTTTAAGCAGAGAATGGCCTAAATTGTAAACTTTGAGCAACAAGATACAAAGTATTGTATGATTCGTGGGAGCGGTTCAAATTGTTGTTACGCAGGTGCCCCAATCATAATATGAATAATACGGAGCATATGCAAAATTCCATTAAAGGCCTAAAGAGTCAGACACATATGTTGCTAGATGCTTCAGTCGAAGACACTATTAGACAAATGACTGAACCACAAGTAAAGGTTCTAGTTGAGAAAATTTGCTTGAATGAGTTCCGAACAAAGAGTGAAAAGGCAATCAAAAGTGATATGGTAGGTACCGCTAAAGGTATGTTAGTTATTGACACTCAAACTTCTCTTTTAGCTCAAATTGAATTATTAAATAAGTAGCTAACTGAAAATAGCATAAATAAAGCTAACATGATCTAGGTCCAAGCACATAGGTGTGATTTTTATGGAGGAAGACATGAAAACGGAAGGTGATCTTTGGAAGGGTCAAATGAAAAGATTCAGTTTGCGAACTTTCAAAAGTACAACCCTTATCCCAACACCTACAATCCGGGATGGAAGAATCACCCAAATTTATGTTGGATCAATAACCCAAACCAAAGCGAAAACCAAGCGGTGTAACAAAACCAACAACCTTCCAACTTCCGAAGGAAACCTTAACAGTTGGAAGAGACCTTACAAAATTTCATAAAAGCCACTAAAAGTAGTTTGGAGCAGGTAAATAAAAATCATGAGACTATGAGTAGAAACCATGATGCATCCATAAAATATTTGGAGACACGTATTGGTCAGTTGTCTAGGAAAATAGCCGCTTTACCGAGCTCGAGGAGGGGATTCTCAGGTAATACGGTAGATAATCCTAAAAATGAATCTTGCAAGGCTATGGACACATGTTTTGAAGTGACTGTTGATAGAAGTAAGGATGAAATAGTTGAAGAGGTAATAATGGAAAAAGGCGAATTAAGGAAAGAATGAGATGATAGTGAATCTCAACGTGGTTGAGAAGAGAGAGGAGTCACCATTGATCACTTAGTAGACAAAAAACTCTCCATGCTGAAGAACCAAGAAGTAAATCCTCAATGATTCCAATCCCCCACTACCTGATTACTTTAAGGCACTATACCCAATAATAAAGAAGAAACCCCTTTATGAAGATGTAGTAGGTGTATTTGCCAAGTTTAAGGAGATACTGAAGATACTCCAGGTAAGTATCTCTTTTAATGAGGTTTTAGAACTAATGCCTAAGCTTGCTAAATTCATGAAGGCACTACTAAAGTGTAAAAAGCAAAAAGTGGACAAGGTAAAAGTCAACATGACTGAAAAAGATGACAATCTTTTGCCTAAAACATTGCCACCAAAGCTAAAGGATCCAGGTAAGTTCTCTGTATATTGTACTATTGGTGGAGTGGAGATCCTGCATGTTTTATGTGATTTAGGGTCCAGTATTGTCATACCCCAAAATTTTCCCTACCTCAAAATTTTCCATACCCCTAATTTATTTCATCTGGCTCATGTTAAATTCTTCTGCATGCATCATTATCATTACATTCAATTAGTTCATTCATTTAGCATATTTCCATAACATTTTACATAATGCATCAATAGGTCAAAGTTTCGGGGATGCTTGGAAATAATGGATTAATATTATTCGATGATTATTTGAGTGTATTTATCGTACATCTTGAGGTAAAGATCATCTCTTTATTCGAGACTCATGGTTGTCAGAAGAATTGGAACAGATATTACTTGAATCAGAAGATTGCTTGGATCTAAAGAAAAAGTCAAAGTTGGAATATTCAGAAAAATAACTTCATTTACTCATGGAAATTCAAGATACATGGCTTATTTTTTGAGATACAAGTGAAAATAAGTGTCATACCCTAATTTTTACCATAAAATTTTGCCTCTTTTTGCATCATCTGCATAGCATTTCATGCCTTGCATCTTGCATAATACCCAATTTATCAATTGGAATAAATTTGTTGAATTTACAGCCAAATCGGTCAAACCAACAGTCAATTGTGCGTAAAATCAGTGGACGAAAAATTTTAAAATCGAGCTTGCAGACATCAGTTATATTAATCTACGTTTCACATAGTTTAACATGGTGTGCCCGTTTTAATTTTTCGACTGCTTTTTCGGTCGCATTTTGATCAGTCTGAGCCTTTTAATTGGGTAAAATTTATTTCAAAAATTGACCAAACACTGTATTTTTCCAATACGTTTATTTCGCGCTGATCATTTTAGTGCATTCATTTTCATTTTTTGAGCATTTTAATACCTGACTGTTTATTCGTTTTTTTAAATCTTTTTCCTTTTAATTTTTAGCTAATTAACCATATTATTATTATTTTTATATTTGATTGATCAAAGATATGATAAATATTGCCTTGAAAATATTTGAATATTATAATATTTCACACAAGAGGATCAAGAAAGAAAGCAATGGCAAAATTGTAATATTGGTACATGCGTGAGGATCAAGGAAAGAATATACGATATGTGGGCATCAAGCAATGGCAAATTTGTAATTATCAAATGACATTTTTGTAATAACATAAAGCATCTGAGGATCAACATCGCTCAATGACAATCTGTAAATAGTGACCTTCTCATTTACATTAATAATGGCAGTTTTGTAATTACTCATGGCAGTTTTGTAATTACTGATGGCAAACTTGTAATTAGAAGATGATACTCATGGCAACCTTGGTACTCAAGAATAGAGAGGATCAAAAACTCTATATATAGCCATTTTGTTCTTCGCTTCAGGAGGAGGAGATCCAACAAGGAAAATTACCAAGAAAAACACACAAAAACCTCTGTAAAACATCCTTCAAGAGAGTGTGCTCCTCTCAAGGTCTCATATTCGAATCTTACTAGGTGCAATCAATCCTTGTGTGGGTCAGTCCATACGGAGCTTTGCTCTGGCTTTAAACGGGCCCCCCGCTAGTGGACGGTGGGATTGGTTCCTCTTGGATTAGTCGGTCGGCCGGATACTAAGATTTCAAAAAAAAAATCCTTCAAGAACCAGAAACTGAACTTTCCAAAAACTCCATTGTTACATAAGAGTCAAAACTTCGAATCTCTCAATTTTTCCACTGCACTTACATTAAATATACCTCATCCAATGCATTGAAACCAAGCATTCCAACACACTCCTGGGGGCTCAGTGAAGTTATAGGCATCATCACATCTCATCTGGAAGTACTCTAGAAGGTGCATTAGACACACTCCAATAGGTAAACTTTCTTGATTTCAAACCCCCTCATTAAGGCTTCATTTTCATCCATTCAAACTGCCATTGTGTTTACCTTGATATGTTGAGTGAAAATCCCATGAAAATGGGCATTGGTTGATCATATATGGTATTAAATTTTATTTATTTTCTTTTCATTTGTTTTAACTTTCATCTTTATTTTAAAAAAAATATATAAAAAAGAACATTTTATTCTTCCTTGCTATTTATTTCATTCTCATATTAAAAAACTAAAAATATCTGTACACTTTCATTTATTTATCTTTAGGTTTCTATTTATTTAATTTTAAAATGTACTTTGATATTTTCTAAACATTTTGATTAACTTGTACATTTTTGTTGATTTTGTTTTTGACCTAATCTTTGATGAATTCATGATTGTTTCGAATGCTTAATGTTTGATATCTTGATGATTAATGATGAATTCACGTCTCATGTTCCTTTTGATGGTCATATGTTGAGATTATCTTGTCTTTACCATGAGTATATTTATTTGAAGCATGTACTTGCTGACTTCTCTTGATGATTGTTTTTACCATGATGCTTGATGCTTCCTTTAATAGATCTTTGATGCTTTTCCATTGATTAATTCTTGATGACCATGATGTTTTTCCATGTGTTGTTGATTACATTTGTTGTTTAATACTTATGACCTAATCCAAGGGAAAGGGAACGTGTATGTTGACTCTCTGTCATATGCTTATTTGGTATGCATCCCATTATACTTTCCATTCCACTCTGCAATCCCATTAACAACTAATCAAACCTTTTCTCTCGCCACCGTGCGATCAAGACCTTTTTTATCACCCGTAGTTCCACGAACTACATACGCTCTGATTTCTCATTCCCATTTGAGAATACGTAGGCACAAGGGCCCCAATCCTTGGCGAGTAACCTTTCCTTTTTTTCACCCGTAGTCTCCGAACTACGATTGCTTTGACTTCATATTAGGATACGTAGGCATAGGATTGCGAGATCTTAGCGAGCTACCTGTTATTTTTCTACCTTTTTATTTTTCTATCTTTTTCTTTTCTTCCTTTTCAATAAAACAATAAAACATTTCCCATATTTTCCCCAATCAATAGCAAACAACTTTAGCAAGAAAACATAGATATTTCAAGAGGTTCCTGTAGAGTACTACAGATGCTTAGGGTGATAGTACCTTCCTTTTGCATAACCAACCCCCGTACCTTTGATCTCTTTATTGCATAGTCTTTAGCCTTGTCTTTAGCTTTGCATATTTATTTTGGGTTTATTCGATCTTTTCCCCATTCCCTTGGATAAATAAACACTACAACAAAAGTAAGTTATAACATCGCACCTTAGACAGCGCTTTAATACAAAAGCGCTGCTATAAGTTAAAAACAAGGAAACTATTCATTTAAAAAAATAAAAGCGCAAAAAAATATAAGAGCTTAGACAGCGCTTTGGTCAAAAGCGCTTTATAAGGTCTTATAAATTTAAAAAAAAAATTTAATGGAAAATATTAGACGGCGCTTTCCTTAAAAGCGCTGTCTAAGGTCTTATAAATTTTAAAAAAAATATAAGACCTGAGACAGCGCTTTTGAGGAAAGCGCTTTCTAAGGTCTTATAAATTTTAAAAAAAAATTAAAGGAAAATATTAGACAGCGCTGTCTAAGGTCTTATAAATTAAAAAAAAAAAAAAATCAAAAGCGCTGTCTAAGGCCCATATGAGAAAATCCATATCTCTATTATCGATTTTCTTCCAGCCTAGCGAAAAGAGAAGAAGTTTTGCGTTGAACCCTAACCGTAAAGAACCTCAAATCCATGGCACACCGTTTGCTCAGAGATCACGAAGCTGACGGCTGGGAACATTCCGACTTCCCCATCATCTGCGAATCATGTCTTGGTGACAACCCCTATGTTCGAATGGTTCGTCCTCTCTCTTGTTCCTTTTCTATTCACCTTCATTTTTTAGGGTTATGATTAGCTTACAAGTGATTATTTTGAACACAACTTTTTTGTTTTTGCCCTTCAAATTCGTTTAGTTGAGTTGTTGTGGAAAATGAAGTTGAAATCAGATCTGTGAATTTTGTTTTGTTACACGCTTTGTTAAACCTTATCTATGACCTTCTAACAAGAATTGTCAAGTACAGTTTTCAACAATTTGTTGCACGTTGTGAAGTGTTATTACAAAGGTTATTAATATATTGTTGAATAGTTATCATAGATACAAAGGTTTTGTTTATGTGCCTTAACCTAACTAATGTATTGTTGAAGCTAGATTAGTGTTATGAAAGACTAGTGTCATGGGTGGTTATTAATATGTATAGTTATTATTCAGCAATTTTCATGTATCAGCATGTTTCATCATGTATGAATAGTGGGTTTTCAATTGTTTGTGTTGTATTTATTTATCTTTTGTTTATTGTGGATGCAGACAAGGGCTGAATATGACAAAGAGTGCAAGATTTGTACAAGGCCTTTTACTGTTTTTAGATGGAGACCTGGTCGAGATGCAAGATATAAGAAAAGTGAGATCTGTCAGACATGTAGTAAGTTGAAAAATGTTTGTCAAGTATGCCTTTTGGATCTTGAATATGGACTTCCGGTTCAAGTCAGTGATACAGCTCTTAGTATCAGTTCCAATGACACTTTTCGTCGCTGCAGAATTCTGGCGACGTTTGACTCGGTCCGGCCGCACATCCACACAACGACTCTTCCTCTGAAAACCGCCGCCTGTCACTCCGATGGAATCCCGACTGTGAGTGATCTCCACTTTGTTTTTCGTTTCTAATTTCATATGTTTGTGTTGTTTTGTTTTGTTTTGTTTTGGATTTAGAAAAAAAATTGATTGAAATGTTTGATAGAAAAGGGAAGAAGTGAATTAAAATACAGAGAAAATTGATTGAAATGTTTGATATACACAAAACCTGGAGTGACATGGTGAATTGTACAAGGAATGTAACATGTAATTCTTAGGAAGTTTAAGCCACAGGTATTTGGACATTTTTTCATGAAAATACAGAGAAAATTATATCTGTTGTGATTAGTTTTATTTTATTTTGTTTAATGATAGAAATAGCCATTTTGAAATGTTCAAATATTAACAATGGAATTGCTTTCTCTTCAGTTTGATTATTTTCTAGCCAGTTCCAATGAAAATGTTCATAAGCAATGGGAATTTACAACCAGTTACTGTGGCTGAAACTTGTTTTAATTAAATTTTTAAATGATAGAAATTATAGCCATTTTGAAATTTTCAAATATTAGAAGATAAAAGAAATGATTGGAAATGTACAGGCTGTTTTAACGAAAATATACATTAGCAATGGAATTGCTTTCTCTTACTATTCATTATTTTCTATCCAGTTTCAATGATAATGTAATGTTCCTAAGCAATGGTATCATATATACCAAAAACATATAAAAGAGAAAAGAGGAAAAAGTCAATGACACATTACAACCCGCTGAAAGGTATCATATTTTTATAATTGATATGATAGAAAAAAATTGGTTAAAATCTTCGATAGAAAAGGGAAAAATTGATTGAAACTAAAGTATGAAATCAATGACACTTTTTCACTCTTCACTTGCTCCAATGAACTCGAAGGAGGTTTCTTACATTCTTATCCAATAAATTTCATTTTATCATAGACACCATATCCCTTATAATCAGCTTCATATCTTCTTCAGAAGTTATACCATACACATTACACGTTGGTTAGTTCTGTTGCTTGTATTCTGTCCGTCAAGTGTTTGATGAATTGATTGAGTCTATTTTGCTTGCAGGTTTTCTTTCACTTGAGGAGTTTGATGAAGCTGAGTATGGTTTAAATATTCCTGATCCTAAAAATCATGACAGGAAACACAATTCTAAAAAGAACAAGAAGTTGAATAAGCAGAAGCAAGACAATACTTGTAGTGATGGAGAAACGTTGAATGATGAGAGCATCAAGTCTAAAGTGAAGTAAAAGAAAAAGAAGTTGAAATCAGATCTGTGAATTTTGTTTTGTTCCACGCTTTGTTAAACCTTATCTATGTACATTTGTCTCTATATATATATATATTTGTTTGAATTGCTAATTGTTTTGGATATATAATTTTGGTGTAAATTGGTACATTTAAATAGGCCAAATTGGATTGATTTGAATCTCTAAATTGTGGTATTTTTCTGGAAAAAAATTGGTTGAAAAACAGGTCAAATTCTGGTTGAAAAACCTGGTAAAAATTGTGGTTTAAAAAAATTTATATAAAAATTTTTGTATACCTTAGACAGCGCTTTACACTAAAAGCGCTGTCTAAGGTGGGGCTTAGAAAGCACTTTCACCAAAAGCGCTGTCTAAGGTATACCTAAAAAATGTCAAAAAGGTGGGGCTTAGACAGCGCTTTTACCAAAAGCGCTCTCTAAGGTATACCTAAAAAATGTCAAAAAGCGCTGTCTAATGGTACCATAGACAGCGCTTTTCATTAAATATACCCCCCTTTAGACAGCGCTTTTGGTATTACCCAAAGCACTGTCTAAACCTTTAGCAACGCAGGTTTAGACAACGCTTAAAAGCGCTGTCTAAGGCCAAAAAAAGCGCTGTCTAAGGTCTTGTTTGGCGTAGTGAAAAGTTCAGTGGTGACATCTTTATTTTGCGAGTCAAGCTAACTGATAGCCTGGTCTATGATTCTCACCGCGACAAAAATGGCGACTTCACTGGGGAAGTATCCCCTAAGAGGGTTAAACCTAACTTGTTTTATCTATGTGTTGCTATTATTATTGTTTGCTTGCATTGCTTAGGCATCTTCTGCTTCTTTCAAGTGATGATCTATATGAGTGAGATAAGTCCTAACCCGGAATTGAGTGTACATTAAGATAAGATGAAGGTATAATCAAAAGTTACATGTTTGGAGTAATCCTAAGCATGATTAACATATGATACAACCACGCTCAGTGGAGGCCCTTTTGGATTATTGATGTCGTTGCGAGTAGTCGTAATGACATTACTTTTTCTGACCTGGGAACTTGAGAAGCTAAGGACCTTAGTATCCCACTTACCCTTCTTAGCCTTTTTAGGACATAGTGCGATGATTATCCAGGTGTAGACCTGAGGTAATTGTCATGCGATACTACACTCAGACGAGTTTATCTTGAGAATATTATTAGCCCGCATGAGTAGTCTTGTAAGTCAATAATATCAGAAAGATGAATCGATGACTCTGGGAACTTTGTAGAACCCGTTGTGCAGGTGCTTTACCCCTAGTACATACCATGTGGTTGGTTCTTCACCTAGACTCCATGCTTGTGATCTCGAACTTTTGATTCTGTTACTTGTATTCTGAATCTTGTGTTGCATGGGCATATCATTTGTATCATTTGCATAATTCATTACATGCATTCAGTCTGTCTAGCAACTCATTCCGGCTGTCTCTATCTTCCAGCGTCATCTGTCAGTCGTCAAGCTGATTCCTCGTCATTGATACAGGACTAGAGCTAATTTCAGACGCAAAATGTCAGAACAAGAACAACACAATGCAAAGATTAGAATGGAAATTAATGATCTTAAGTCATGCATAACTAAACTTATTGAGATGCTCCAAGTCCTAATTTCCAGAGGGGAACCACCTCAAAGAACTTTTATCCAGGAAGTTTCAAGTGCTGATCCTCAGCCTATTCAGATACCACCTTCTACTTGCCAGAGTATGGTTTACCCCATAACTACTCTCCACCTCTTGCGTCTACGACTATGATTGGTCAGACTGCTATACCAGTTTTTCAAGCTCCAGTTTTCACCGAGCCTAGACCTGTGGTTCATACCGTTGCCCATACTGCCCAAGCTCCCATTGAGAACCCTTTTTATGAGTACAATGCTGCTAGTGCTCAAGGTAAAGATCGTGAAGACTTTGTTGAACCTGAGGTTATTCGTGAATAGTTTCAGACCATAGATAAGAGACTTAGAGCCATAGAGGGCAATGACTTCTTTAGTGTGGACGCAGACAACATGTGCTTGGTTTCTGACCTTGTTATGCCTACCAAATTCTAAAATCTCGAGTTTGTGAAATATAAGGGTCACTCCTGTCCAAGGGCTCATTTGGTTATGTACTTCCGAAAGATGGCTGCTTATACCATCAATTAGAAGCTGCACATCCACTGTTTTCAAGAGAGTTTGAGTGGAGCTTCACTTAAATGGTACATGAGCCTTGAATAAAACAACATCCACCGCTTTCAAGATCTTGCTAATTCTTTCATGAAGCAGTACAAGTACAACCTCGACATGGCTCCTAATCGTCGCCAACTTCAGAACATGACTCAGAATGAGAAAGAATCTTTCAAAGAGTATGCTCAATGGTGGAGAGAGTTAGCTTCTCAAGTATAACCTCCTCTGGCAGAGAAGGAACTCACTAGAATGTTTATGGACACCTTGTCTCTTTTCTTTTGGGAAAAGATGATTGGTATTGTTTCCTCCAATTTCACTGATTTGGTAACTATTGGCCAAACACTTGAGGAAGGTCTTAAGAATGGTAAAGTGTCTAAGGCTGCTGAATCTTCTAACAGTGTAAAGAAATCTTATGGGAACTTCCAAAAGAAAAGAGAAGATCAGACCAATGCTGTCATGACTGAAACGAGAAGGCCTCGTCCTAGGCCTCAGTATGCTAATTACCCTGCTGTTGCTGCTGTTACTCCTGTGGTTGCTACTCCATCCCCAGCTCGAGCTCCTCAACATCCGGTAGTTGGACAAAACTAAAACTATAATAGGACTCACTTTGCTCCTATTCCTATGACATACACTGAACTTTATCCTGGTCTAGTTTAGAAAGGTTTGATTACCACAAGGACTCTACCTCCTCCTCTAAATCCTCTTCCAGCCGGCTATAAAGTTGATCTCCACTGTGCATTCCATCAAGACGGTTCATTCCATACCTTGGAAAACTGCTACGCACTAAAGGCTAGAGTGCGTGATTTAATCAAGGACGGAATCATTACCTTTCATGACACCGATCCTAATGTCCAGAACGATCCTTTGTCGGGGCATGGCAAGTGAAGCTTCAATCGACTTCAGCCCAGCTACTTCCCAAAGACAGGACAACTCATCTTTGTGTTTGGTGAATCATTAGGCCATGTTTCTTATTGTTTGCATTTTCCTTTATTTTGTATTAGTTGTTTTCTTTCAAATTCTGTTTGTACTTTCGTGATTAATGAAATGAGCATTGCAACTTTTTGATTCAATTCATTTGTGTTTACTATTTACATCTTTATGTTTTCTTTTTCAAAATTACCTCTTGTTCAAACTTTTGATTATGCAAATATATGAGGGAGGATGACGAAAACGCAATACCTATAATTGTTGTTAGTATGCTCTCAATCAAACTTTGCTGACGATGTAAGGCAGTGTTTCAATCCCCTAAACACTGGAGAAATAAGGAAGTTATTCTCTTGTCAACCCCTTTGAGCCTAAAAGTTGGAGTTTCTTTCTTTACAAAAACCCACAATCTTGACCTTAGGATGGGTAGTTCTCAGTTAAATTGGTTGTATGCTCATGCAAGATATCTTTCATATAAAAGTTACATTTACAAGTTTCCCTTCGCACACAACAAGCAAGTGTCGAAGATGTTTTTCAAGTCAAAAGCCGATGACGGTTCACTGTAATCATTAAGCCATAAAGTCACTCACTTTCCTTCTCAAAAGATAAAGCTCGTTAAGTCAAAACCTATGAAGGAGACTTAGGCAAAAATGTGGCATCCCACTGACTGTAAGCTTCACAAGAAGAAGTTCAGGAAAAAGTTATGGATAATAAAAGAGGATATCTTTAAATCCTCACCATGAAAATCCTCAATACCAGAAACAACTAAATGTTGTAAGGAAGCAGTGACTGCCATCTCAAGAGTCCTTTGACTTTTGAACCAACATCATCACTATCATCAATGCAATTTCCAACCTCTTGGGAACCTGAGTGCATAGTCTGAGTTAACTGAGCGTAGGACTGAAGATCACCACGAAGATTGGGTGGGTACAAATAAATGTTGAGGATTAATCCTTTATTTCATAAAGCGTGAACCATGCCATGTTACAACCCTCAAAAGACCTAACTGAAGCAAGGTTATTTTGAAAGCATACTACATCAAGGTTACGTAAACTAACTCCAAAAAGATCTTTGCAGATCATTTGTTTTGACATCACACCTTTGCTTTACCTTTCACTTTTATATGTCTTGAACCGCCGTGTTCTGACCAATGACTCATATGTTTTACATCTTTCAAAAATGATTCTAATTTTCAAAAGTCGCATAAATTTTTGCATTAACTTTACCATGTTTGTACAAATACTTTTGTTTTCAAACTAGCTTTCCTCTCAAGGAATTTTCAAATAGTTGAGAAACTTGGTCGGTGATCCTATCAGGGGTAAGTTCCTTTCAAATCCTGTTAAGAATAAGTTCAAGATTTGTGGTTCAAAGCAAGCCTTCTCAGAATTGGTTTATCCAGAAGACTTTTCAAGACTCGTACTAGGGCAAGCTTTCCAAGCGCACGTAAAATAATCATTTCCAGAATCATACAAGCTGAAGCCATGACCAGTTCATCTACAACAGTAAGCTAACCTGGGGCAACTTACTTGAAGAATCCCCAAGCAGCTTTCCATCCTTCCTCCAAGGATCAACTTGATACAGTTTACCAGTGTGGCAGAGATGTGTTTAGCAATAGCATCTTTAGTCCCCAAGAAGAATGACAGTGATCTTCATGTTGAGGAATATGTCTTTCAGTCATGTTCTCTCCCTACAAGAGTCAATCCATGTTGTCGTCAACATCTGCGTTACATTTGTATTTGATCATATATCATACCAAAATTCATATACATATGCATAACAAGAGTGTTTCATCCTCATTTTCATTTCGCCATAGGTCGTGTTGTTGTCAACATCTTACCTTGTGGTCAAAGTCCAACTTACTTGGCACCTACCAAAGCATATATATTTCTGTATATCCCTCTTTTGAGTCCAATGCTATTCTTGGATGTTTGTGTCTGTTTCTTTCTTTGCACCCAATGCTTTCGTGGGTATCGTTTGGTTCATTTCCATCCAATGCTATTCTTGGATGTGGTCTCTCTCTTACATTCAATGCAATTCTTGAATGTAACCTTATTCACAGTCATCTAAAGTCATTATTAGATATTGTGACTATACCTTTCATTCAAAGCCATTATTGGATGACCGGTTTCTTTACATTCAATGCCATTCTTGGATCCTTACTTTGTTCACTTTCATCTGATGTCATTCTCAGATATTGTGATTATACCTTTCACTCAAAGCCATTATTGAATGTCTGGTGTCTTTTCATCCAATGTCATTCTTGGGTGTCACATATGTCTGTCTCTCTGATGTTTTTCCAGATTAAGTCTTTTATTCTAATGTTTCTCCAAAACACTTTGTGTCTATCTGACGTTCTTCCATATACGACCTTGTTTTTCTGATGTTCTTCCAGATATGTCTTCAAAATCTTTTCCCGTACATTTAATGCTTTTCTAAATGTTTGGGACGTAGTTTTAGAATTTTTGTCCTCATCTAATGCTATTCTAGATATTTTCAATTTATCTCTGACCATGGTTGACAACTGCTGAATGCTTTCAAGGTTGTTTCCTTTCCTCATCCAATGCTCTTTCTGGATGTGTCCCGGAGTTTATTCAATCCTTTCCTGGATATCTCTGATGTTTTCCATAGTACACTTAATGCTTTTCTGAATGTCTCTGATGTTTCCACATGCTCCGGAGTTTATTTAATGCTTTCCTAAATATCTTTGATGTTTTTTAGAGTCAATTCAATGTTTTTTTTAATGTCTCTGATGTTTGCTATGTGTCGCGATGAGAATCGCATATTAAGCTATTAATTAACTTGAATCACAAATCATAATTCACCACCGATCTCTAATTTATCCAAGGGAAAGGACAAAGAACGAATAACCCACGAGTATGCAATGCAATGCAAAGCAAAAGAGAATCTAAGGTTCAGGGGTTGGTTATACCTAGGGAAGGTACTAGCATCCTAAGTATCTGAGTACTCTACAGGAACCTCTTGTTTTATTTGTGTTATTTGTTGTTTGTCTGCTAAAGGGTGAAAAGGTAAAAGGGAGACCTAAGGTGTTATTTCTAAGTATGCTCGCCAAGACATCACATCTCGTGCCTACGTATCCTGACGGGAATGGAATCAGAGCATTCGTAGTTCCCCTCACTAAGGGTAAAAGCAATGTTTGTTGGTGGGTTAGGAGAAAAGACAATTTGTCATTTTAAGAAGAATACTCAACTTAAACCATCACAAACATATGGAAGATGGATCTTTTCTTCACATTAAGAGAAGGGCTCCAACTCAGATATAGAATTGACGAGTATGCCACATACCTCTCTCAAGTGGAAAAGACTCTACGTCTTTTCGTCTATGTCATGGGGTAAGAGAATTATATCTCGATTAAGGATGACTCAAGCCTAATTCTCATGGGAGAAAAGGGGACCTAATTGTAGGTTGCCTAAGTTAACATCCTAAGGGAAAGACCTAAGATTAGATTGGGGAAACTATCCTAGAAGTTATCATGCAATAGTTTGATCCTAATGTCCAAGCTCAATTCGAATTAATCAACAATAAAATTAAATCAAGAGCTCTCTAGGGAATATCAGTAAGTCAAAATAATTAAGCACATGTCAGGATCATCTAACAGCCATCAAAATCAAAGCTAACATTAAAACCAAATGAAATTAACCCATTAGACTTGTAGCTAATCAATCAAGACGTTTACTTAGGATTTTATTAAAATTTTAAAGTTAAATGATTAAACAAAAATTAACATTTAATCTAACATATTAATCAAAAGAAATTTATTGTAAGAAATAAAAAAAGAATAAAAAGAACTAAGTTCAATTGGAGCTAGGGTTGCAAGCTCAGATTAATGGGGTAGAGGAAATTATTTGGACTCATGTTAATGAGCCCACAATGCACCAACAAAACAACAAAAAAAAAAGAAAAATATGTTGGACTCATGTTATTGATGATGATGAATGCCTTTCTTTTTTACAGGAACATGTTTATCATTATTTCAGAAGGTAATATCAGCTGCCTGATCTCTGCTTTGATGAACATATTTTACATTCAATTATGTCTCGAACATGTCGGTGTATGTTTGGAAAGAACAATTGATGTGAGATTTGCTGTCGATTATGATTTTGTTGTTGGTCTACTGTGATTTTTTCTAAATTTGAATGTTGTTGAAGTTATGAGTTGTTATTGACTCTGTACTTAAGATTGGTGATGACATTAGTGGTGATCGAAGGCCTGCCTTGCTCATATGCTGCACTTTCTGTTTCACCTTTGGCTGTAAATGTCTTGTTTAATTTGGGATTTGAATTAATGTTGTGTAATTTGTACATTTATGGATTTTTGTAATATGGGAATTTTGAAAACTTAGGGATAGAGTTGGATTGTGAATGGAGAGTATTTTGTGTTGGAATTGTTTTGAATTGCGTGTATAGGAAAATATGGTTTTTTGTGGAATTTTGTGTGTGTATATTTTGGGATGGTGATTCTATGTGTTAGGATTGTCTCTGTATGTTGGGGACCACCTCCGTGTAAAATTTGTTAGCAGATGCAATATAATGGATTTGAGGGTTTCTTAATGCACCACCCAACTTTCTTATACACCGCGTGAAATTTCATTTTTGCCCCCTACTTTTCGGATGTGCACATCCGGACGCACCGTTTTTTGAAAAAAGTTGATTTGTTCCGGATCTGCTGGCGACTCTGCTAGAAAAACCATCCATGAAGGAAAATACCGAGAATTAAGCTGTATTATCCACCAACACATCAATGTGAGGTAACGGAAAGTCATCTTTCGGACTTGCTCGATTTAAATCACGGTAGTCAACACACATCCGGACCTTGCCATCTTTCTTAGGTACTGGTACAATATTCGCAACCCATGGTGGATAGCTGATGCCGGCCAGGAAGCCTGCATCTAACTGCTTTTGTACTTCTTCTTTGATTTTGATTGCCATTTCTGGTTTAGTTCTGCGAAGCTTCTGTTTGACAGGAGAACACCCTTCTTTAAGAGGCAACCTGTGCACAACAATATCTGTATCCAACCCCGACATATCTTGATAGGACCAGGCAAAGATATCGACATATTTGCGTAACATCTTAATCAGCCCTCTCTTCACATTCTCTTCTAGGCTTGCCCCTATTTTGACCTCTTTCTTCATATCCTCGGTGCCAAGGTTGATAACTTCTATTGACTCTTGATGAGGCTGAATAGCTCTTTCCTCCTGTTTCAATAATCTGGCCTATTCTTCGGGAAGTTCACAATCTTCCTCACTCCCCTCTTCAGCTTGGTAAATTGGATTGTCAAAGTCATATTGAACCATAGCAGAACCGTTATCAACAAAATTCGGAGGATTGTTTCTGCATGAATGATGGTTCATGCTTTATTTTAGAAATAGCTTTTTGAAAAGAAAGAAAACAAACTATGAAGAAAGAAAAACATTGCCATTTTTATAAAATGAAATGAAAAGTGTAAAATGAAAGACAGGGAACATAATTTTTGAATACAAAAACGTCCTTTTATTGATGATAAACTTGCATATGAAACAAATTGGCCCTACAATGAAATCACTAAGCCTTGGGCAGGGCATAGGATTTTACATGCAACATGAAAAAACAAAGAAAATTAATCTTTCTGCAGGGTAACTTGGATGAGTTCTTCAGAAAACCAGTTGTTCAGCTTCTGCCCCGTGACACATGGGTGCACCCAATTGTCCATATCATAGTCGTTGTCCCCCTCATCTTCAGTCATAGCAAAGACTTGGCCATGATTGATGATCCCCCTACTAGAAAAAATGACAGGTCCCTGACACTCTTGGCCTTCTGGCAGAGAAGTTCGAGGAGGCTGATAACCAATTCCGCACTTGTCTTCTTTGAAAGGCAACTCAATAAACTGACCCTAACCTTTAGCACGACCTGACTGTATTACTTCAAGAGCCTGCTTGTAAGAAACTATAGAAGTCCCTGCTTTTGTCTCACTAGAAGGAGGGTCATTTTCAATACTCACTGTTTCGAATGCCTGACAAAGAGTTTCATGAATCTCGCTGTCCATCTCCACATATTTGAATGACGACAGATGACTAACAAATATATCCTCCTCCCCACATACTGTGACAACTTGACCATCCATGACAAACTTTATCTTCTGATGGAGCGTTGACGATACGGCCCCTGCAGCATGTATCCATGGGCGCCCTAGCAAGCAGCTATACGCCGGCTGGATATCCATCACATAGAAAACCGTATTAAACACCTGGGGTCCAATCTTCACAGGTAACTCTACCTCCCCGAAAACTGATCTTTTGGAGCCATCAAAAGCGTACACAACTAAATCACATGGTCGGAGCACAACCCCTTCAACATCCAACTTTGCCAAATCTTTCTTCGGCAGTACATTCAAAGACGAGCCCGTATCCACCAACACATGGGACAAGACTGTACCCTTGAACTCCATGGAGATGTGGAGAGCTTTGTTATGATTTCTTCCCTCTGGCGTTAGATCAAAATCAGTAAACCCCAACCCGTTACTGGCATTGACATGGGCAATAACACCCTCGAGCTGGTTCACCGATATCTCCTGTGGAACATACGCCATATTTAAAATCTTTAGCAAAGCCTTACGATGTGCCTCGGAACATAACAGTAGTGACAAGATAGAGATCTTGGAGGGAGTTTGATGCAGGTGATCCACTATTTTATAATCGCTCTTTCGGATAATCGTCATAAACTTTTCAACGTCTTTTTCAAAGGAATTACCGGGCTCCGCCCTTTCCACGGGCTCTTCGTTTACTACTTGCTTGCCTTTAGCTTTCGCCAAAGCTTCAGCATCATCGTTTCGGAGCGTCTGTGGAGCAAAGAACCATCTACTATGGGTAAAACCACCCATTCCTCCTACATTCCCCACACTTGAACCCGTTTCCTTGGGAGCCTCTACTTCCTGTTTCTGCCCTTGATAATAAACATTAGCTCTGTAATGCCATGGGATCGCTTTTGTACTTTCGTATGGCATAGGACCAGGAATAGTTATAGTCACAGGGGCTACCTGTTTAGGCGCAGGGGTCTGTATAGGTGCAGGCACTGGAATCTCTGCTGGAGTAAAGTAGATAGTAATTGTCGAGATCACATCGTCCTTCTTTCCCATCTGATCAAACTGTAAACGACCCTCATCCATCATCATCTGAAGGCACTTCCTCAATTCATCACAGCTGTTCACCGCCGTCAAACATTCTGAACAATTTTCCAGACAACCAGGGAACACGCCCCCTTTCAACAAACGTCCTTTCACCACCGCTAAAGGTGTTCTGACATGATTAACATCTGTCACCAAGTTCAGGCCTCTGTCTTCCTCTATTGCATTGACCTTTGGTCCGCCATGAGGGGCATGGGGTTTTGAATCACATTAGGATTATGAGCGAAGTTGATAGCTTTCAAATCAACCAGGTCCTGAACTACGTGCTTAAAAGCTTTACAATTCTCTATATGGTGGCCGGGCGCACCCGAATGGAATTCAAACTTCACATTTGTATCATAGCCATAAGGAAGCTTGCCTGCTGGCGGTGCCAGAGTTCTCAACTGTACCAACTTTAAGTGGAGCAAATTCTGCAACATCTGAGCATATGTCATAGGTAAAGTGTCAAGGTGGTGATCACTCATTCTCTACCTCAGTTGGTATTGTCTTTGAGATTGTGGCTGAGATTCGGCAGCTGGAACCAGAATAGTTACAGCTGCTGCTTGATAGTACGAGCCATGACGTTCTTTACCTTTGCCCCCTGTCCATAGGCAACACTAGTCTCACCTTCACGTTTCTTCGAGCCATTCCCGAAAAGCCTGTTTGCATTGGAAGAGCCTGCCCCACTTCCATCTTGAATTTTCCCTGATTTCAAAAGATTTTCAATTCTCTCTCCTGCTATCACGATGTCAGAGAAACCAGTGGATGGACATCCAGCCAAGCGATCCAGATATGGGCCCTGTAAAGTATTCATAAACATATCATCCATTTCCCTTTCCATCAGCAGGGGTTGTACTCAAGCTGTTAGCCCGCGCCACCTCTGGGCGTACAGTTTGAAACCTTCTTTCAGATCCTGTGTCATATTCTGCAATTTGGTACGATTAGGGGCCATGTCAATGTTGTACTGGTATTGTTTCCAGAAAACATCACCCAAATCCTTCCAGTTTCTGATATAGGCTCTCTCTAGCTTCATATACCACTCTAAGGAAGCTCCTGACAGGCCATCCTGAAAGAAGTACATCCACAGCTTTTCATTGTCAGAATATGCAGAGATCTTCCTGAAATATGCCTGAATGTGAGTCTTGGGACAAGTACTGCCATTGTATTTGTCGAAGGTCGGAGGCTTAAACTTTGGAGGGATCCTCACCCCTTGTACCAGCCCCATGTCAGCAACATCAATTCCCATGGAGTTTTGACATTCCATGGCTCTTACCTTTTCAGCCAACTCTTCATGCCTTCTATCATAATTATGAACTCCCATGTCAGCATTCAGTACAGAGAATTGATCATCCTGATTGTCCTCCACATGTTGATTATAAACATGGCCAAAGCCATCAGGAGCTACGCCAGGAGGATCAACTGCCGCTTCACCAGGAGGATTAACTGCTGCTCCGCCAGGAGGGTTAACTGCCGCTCCACCAGGAGGATTACCAGTGGAGATTTCCACTTCCAACCTTTGAGCTTCAGTTCTCAAATCTTGCTGCCCCTGGGCTACGCCCTGCATAAGGTTCATGAACTGCTCCATACAGGTCCCCAGTTCAGCGAGTTCTGCCTGCATCTGTTCCATGATCCTGGCTTGATTTTGTCGTGTCACGTACCGATGAATGTTGGGATTAGCTATTCTGCCTGTAACCAAATAAAGGTTAGAAAATCCCTGGGCCGAGTACCTGTTATGCAAAAAAAATGATATGTTATGAAAATGCAAATGCAAAATGCAAACATCACATTAACCATTTCCAGGGCGTATCTACTTTGATTCCAGTCTTTGAAACCAGGCGAGGGATCGGACACAATATCGGAAAATAAATCCGAGTCCAAAAATACTACAGAATCACAATCAGGGAGACAAACCCCTTTAAGAACAAGAACTGCCAAGGCACAAATGGTTGAACCAAGTTTCATTATCATAATCATAAGAATTCATACATACGGGTCTAATATGATCACAAGTGATTCCATCAACAATCCTGATGGTAATCACAATATACAATAAGATCATTACAACTCAATTCCAAACAAACTAGCTTCCACTTCCTCGAGAAGATTCACAGTGTCTGGATGTGTAGGTTGCTCCATCATCCCTTTGATCAATCTATTTCTCTTTTCAATTTCTTGATTCCATCTGGAGATCTGCTCTTCAACATTGTTGCCTTCGCGCTTTGATTTCTTAACCTCATCTTGCAACTTGAGCTCTTCATTTTCTTTCTGAACTTCTTTCCATTTGTCGAAAAAATGCTTTCCCCTTTCTTTCACTCTCTGCACCTCTTCTTTCAGCTCCCCATTTTCAATCTTGGTCTCCTCCCACATCTTCTGGTATGTGTCAAGCTTGTCTTCTGTCTCAGTCAAGGTCTTATTGATCTTCCTGTGAGCTTTGCCTGATGATTCTGCCGTCATGCTGACTTTTTTGAAGTGCTGGGCTCTACTAGTGAGATCCCTCTCCTTTTCTTCCAGGCGCCTTGTCAGATCTTGAACTTGCCATTTCAACTCTCAGTTGTCATGTAGAGCCCCTTGCAACTGACTGCTCATACCGGTATTCTCTACCCTTAACTTATATATTAACTCCCGCTGCTTGTTGAACTCTTCGATGGGTACTGTAAGTCTTTCCTCCACAACTTCAGGATACAGGGGAGGCGCACGATCAAAAGGCAGGTAGAACTCTTCTACCCTTTTCTTTACCCAATCTGTATACGGAGAGAAGGCTTGATTGTTGGGCTTACCCAAGACGGCTTTTCCTTTCTTCTGTCTGCTGAGCCATGCTTCGGAAGCTTTCTGCGCAACAGCTAAACCATCAACCATGTGAAAATACAATGACTCTTTCAGATCTTTCTCAGCCAGAGGTTCTTTCAAAGCATACCCAAACTGCCTGATAGCTAAAGAAGGGTTGTAATTGATGCCCCCTTTTCTCCATATCAGTGGTACATTAGGGTATTCACCACATCTATGCAATATGTCTTGGCCAAGCAATCCTTGATCCACCCAAAGAATATCTTTAGCAGCTAGACCCATCAGACGCTTATTCCAATCCAGGGAGCTCCTAGTATCCACAAAGGCACCTGACCGAGGCAGACGATTTGCAAACCACTTGTAGAAAAGGGATGAACAACAGATAACCACCCCACCTCATCTCTTCTCATTTCTATTGTATAAGGCATAGTGGAGATCTCCTAACAACGTTGGCACCGGATTCTGAGCTGTAAATATTTGTATGGCATCCGTATCAATAAACTCAGACTCATTAGGAAATAGTACAATGCCATATATACAGAGGCCTAGTATTGCATTGAAGGTTGTCCACCTCTTCTCCTTAGCTGCATCTTGAGCCTTCTTTACCAAATACGCCAAGTGATAACCACGGGACTTTCCCTTATTTGTAATGTTCGCTTCCAAGGTTGATTTGCTCAAATAAAGAGCCTCAGCCACTGCTTTGAAGTCAAGATTTGCTTTGGAACCACAAAAAGGAGCACTTTCTTTAACAGAAATCCTCAGGATGTGTGAATACTCTTCCAAGGTAGGAACCAATACATAATCGGGCATCACAAAGCACCTCAGGGAAGGATCATAGAACTGCATCAGGGTGTGCAAGACATTATACTCATACTCACTGAGGTTCTGAACCAGAGATAAGATCCACCCATATTTCTCTTTGAACAATCCCAAGACTTCCGGACCAGCCATATTCTGTAAACTGCCCAACTGACCAAGAGTGAGCTTCGGGAACTTGTATGTAATAATATGTTTCTTACCCCTCTTAGTGTCCATCCCTACGACTGCCCTCTGACTGGAATCAAAAAGATCGAATACTACCTGGAAATGAAAAATACGAATGTTAGAAAAATGATGATGCAATGCAAAGCATGGGATCAATGCATCCACATAAACTGGACATTGCTGCACTGTACTGACTGAACATATTCAAGGCTCTGTACAAATATCCAGAACAGCCCAGATCACTAGAGTAACCACACTGATAAACCCATGCTGATAAGAAATCCAAAGTACCGGGTAGGTAGAAGGTCACGGTTACCTGCAAACCTGTAAACAACCCGCCCCTCTCACATGTAGGTACTAGAAAGGCGAGGATCCTCAATATCACGGGCTCTCAGGTCGAGAAATGATAATACGTTCACCATTTCTGGTTTGACATCATCATCAATCGAAGAGGCCTCAACCGATTCCCCTCAAAAAGGATATCCTATAGCAAGTTCCCAGCATTGGGTCCTTGGATCGAGAAGTGTAATGGGTTTGCCATTTCTGGTATGCTATTATCACATCTCGGGAGAAGTGTCGTTACTGAGTCCTCGGGAATGGTCACCAGAGTCGACAGTTCCTCAGGAGAATAACTACTGCCTGTATCAACATACAATAACAGATATCTCCCGATAGAACCTCGTCTGATTGTGGGACTCGTGAACACCCACACGTGGTCAACACCACGGGAGCGTCATGCCTGCCCACGCTAATACCTATGTGTATGCTCAAGCCTGGGTAGTGGGCTTATCTCTCAGAAATCCCAACCTGCCAAACAGAAAATCCAGTACAGCACAACACAGTTCAGTATAATAATGAAATGCAATGTAATAAATGTGGTAAAACAGTAGTACAATAAAGCAATAATACAGTAAACAACATTACAGTAAAACAGTAAAACAACAAGACACAACACCACAGTAAACACCCAATGAAAGAAAAACAGACAAGCGCTAGGATTGACTCGCATAGGGGATGGACCAATATAATTAAATCCATAAAATCAAAAGTATTTCATTAAATCATTTACTTCTAAATATAATTAAATCCAATATAATTAAAATCCAACATAATTAAAATTAATATAATTTTTTCAATAAAATTAAATCCAATTTAATTAAATCAAATATAATTAAAATTAATATGATTTTTTTTTCTAAATGATTAATATGGTATTTACTTCTAAATGATTTTTTTATATTGAAAAAAATAATTTAATTATATTGGATTTAAAATTATATGGTATTTACTTCTAAAATTGGATTTAATTATATTGTTATTTAAAATTATATGGCATTTACTTCTAAATTATATGGTATTTATTTCTAAATTATAATTAAAATTATATGGTATTTACTTCTAAAATTATATTGAGAAAAAAGATTATACACCGACAGTGTAAAGTATTTTTACACCGTCAACCAATCACGGGCGTGTATCCCGCCAAATCACAAGTTTAATTTTAAAATATTGATATGACATGGCGAAATGTTATAATTCTATTGGATGATGGTGTAAAATAAGTTTACACTGTCAGTGCACTACCTTTGCTCTCTAAAATTATATGGTATTTACTTCTAAAATTGGATTTAATTATATTGTTATTTAAAATTATATGACATTTACTTCTAAATTATATGGTATTTATTTCTGAATTATAATTAAAATTATATGGTATTTACTTCTAAAATTAATTTAATTATATTGAATTTAATTATATTGGATTTAATTATATTGAAAAAATCATATTAATTTTAATTATATTGAATTTTAATTTGGATTTAATTATATTGGATTTAATTATATTGAAAAAACGATATTAATTTTAATTATATTTGATTTTAATTATATTTGATTTAATTATATTTAGAAGTAAATGATTTTATGGAATTCTTTTGATTTTTTCTAGATTTGCAGATCATGAAGTTTTCCTGATGTGCACATCAGGAAAGAACTAAAAATTTAAAAAAAAGTGTGTCCGGATGTGCACATCCGGAAACAACTGAAAATTTTTTAAAAAATGGTGCGTCCGAATTTGCACATCCGGAAATTGGAGGCAAAACCGGAAATTCAGGTGGTGCCTAAGAAACCTAGGTGGTGTGATAAGAAACTTCCATGGATTTTGTGAAAAATAGTTGTTTTAACGTATATGGTTAGTAAGGGTTAATTTTGTGAATAGGAGTGGCCCAAGTCAACACCACCCCCCAACCTAAGTCCTTGTCTTTGGATCAATTTACTGCGAGTTTGGAGGTGGATTTTGATGTTAGATCTTAATTTGATTTTGGGCTTTCTTGGATCTTGAAGTCTTGAATTTGAATTTAGAATGCTTGAATTGTAATATGGAACTTGGACCTGAATTTGAGCCTTGTGTCTTGGAGTTAATCTTTGAATTGTAATGAACTTTGGATATTGATTTGAATTTTTCATGTGAAGTCTTTATGAATCTAACTTTGAAAGATAGCCTCTTAAACCTTGTAACATTGTCATGAAATTCTTGATTGAATTTTGAATTTAACGTTGAAACATGAACTTCATACTTTGAACTCATAATGAAATTAACGATGAATCTTGAAATCACGAGTTTTGATTCAAGATGTTTATCCAAACTTTATCACTTCAAACTCATTGATCAAAACTATCAACAAGAAAGTTCCAACTTTTCTCTTAAGATCGAAAGAATTTTACATGATGATCCAACTTTATGGATAAGAGCAAATCTTTCTTGAACTAATCTCGATCTTTGTTACCCTCACAGTCAAAGATTTATATGATGATGATCTTGGCACAAGAACCATAAGGATATGACTTGTAATGCCGCTTGCCATGAAACCCTAACCAGTCTTCAAATGTCCAAGCTCAACGTCAATGGAAGGAAAACCCTAATTCTCCATGGGGTACACACTGAAACTGCTGAGAAATCTTGAGGAAGATGATCAGTAGAAAACCCTAGGATTAGAATCAGTTAGTCACATCTTGAAGTACTTGTGAGAATGAGTACCATTTCTACTTGAAACCAATATTCCTACACAAACCTGTTAGTAATAAAGCACGCAAATATGCAAGATGATGCATAAAGAAGTGGGATCTTAGGGTTAAAAATTAGTGTATGACACTATGTGTTCCGAAGTTCATTCAATGTTCTCCTGAATGTCTCTGATGTTTGTTTGTGTTCCAAAGTTTATTCAATGTTATTTTGAATACCTCTGATGTTCATTTGAATGTCCTTGGGGTATTTCATAGAATTCTCCCCATCTCATTCAATGATTTTCTAAATATTGTGACTTTTTTCCATCCAGTTCCATCCATGGATGATGACTGTTGATTACCCAGTGGAGCTTGATAATGAGAAATCGTATCATATTTTGAGGCTCATTGCGCATATTATTCGTCCGTTTTTATCATGTTTTATTTGCATTTTACTTTGTTTTGTGTGTTTTGTAGTTGATAACTTCATTTGTTACGGAATCGGAAGCGAAGCGGAAAAAAGAGTGAAAGAAGAGAAAAATGCAGCAAGAAAGATGAATTCTAGCCTCTTTGCTGATATGGCGTTCACCATGGCTATATGGCATTCGCCATACATCAGCCTGCCACGTAATTAAATAAAGCAAGGTCATGGTGTTCGCCATGACCTGATGGCGTTCGCCATAGCAACACAGTTGCAGAATTCAAATTCTATAACCATTTTGAGCAGTTATTTCACTTCCTCTTTTCCCTCCACTCAAGACCACGACCTGGACAGTTGAGATCAACACTTCCTCTATATATAGGACTCTCTGGTCATATTCCAGACACCCTGGATTCGTACAGAAGCTCTGTCAAAATTCCGTTTAGATTCTTAGGCATAAATTTAGTTTCAAAGCGGCAATTACTCACATCAAGGAATTGTCACACTTTTATTGTAATTTTCCTTTCGTTGATGTACCTTTGGATTAAGAACAAGCCTACCGACATTATTTCAGTTCAGTTCCGTATTTTTACTCTACAGGTTATTTCTTGTTTTTACTTTTGCATTTGAATTTATTTTAATTTTGTATGTAATATTAGTTTTAATTCTAATTACTGTTAACATGTTTGCTATGAAAAATACCATGTCTTGCTAAATTATTTGAGTTCGGCCTATGAGGACCGCTGTTACCGACGGGACTCCGTAGAAAATTTAGTTGTGAAATTATTAATTGTATGTCAGTTTTGGTCTTTGTTTCTTATTTTCATGTCTTATTATTCCGACACGAGAGTGAGGAATATACTAAGTTCAGACCGATAGCCCGAGAGTGTGAGGGATGAACTGATAGTGGAAGCTAGGCATCTATCATAAAAACAGCGATAGTGCTTTAGGCATCGTTTAGAATTTCATTAACTTTCAAAATACGCTTTTCAATTAAAACGGGTGAGCGAGAGCAAAATCCTGTGGTTGAAAGGTGTGGTTCTTGTCGATAGCGCGAGAGTGTGAGACAGAGTCTTTAAGTTAGTACTTTCTATGGAACAAAGTTCAGTTGTAGTTAGCACCCGACTTCTACAAGTCCCTCAGGTACACGGAATCCATATTCCGGACTCGTTTTTATTATTATTCCTAAAAACCTCTAGAATTACTGATTTTGTTCTTCCCGTTTAAAATCAGTTAATCCTTAGCCCTAGCTTTACACTGCAAAAATAGTTTGCATTAGTTTGATTATCCCTTCCCTGTGGGTTTGACAACCTTATTAAAACTACACGAACAGCTGTATACTTGCAGTCTTTATTCGATGGACATGTCAGTGTGCTCGAAGCACATCAAGTTTTTGGCGCCGTTGCCGGGGAGAGCTGATTTAGTCAACATTGTTATTCCATTGTAGCGCAGTATAGACTAAGGCACCAATATTCTTCCTTTTTCTCTAATTCGTTGATTGTATGCCAAACACTTGCTCTAGAGGCGACAAGCTTGAGCAACCGATTGACGACATCGAGCATTTTATTAATTTAAGACGCCGAATTAACGAATTCTGAATTAAGTATAATCTTCCTGAACCTGAAATCCCTTACCCAGAACTAAAGATACCCATGGTTGAGAACCCACCGAACCGTCCTCTTAAGGATTACGCTGTCCCATCGCAAGATGAATCGCATAACAACATTGTTGCCCCTGCCATCAATCGAAACGATTTTGAGTTAAAACCTTCACTGTTACAAGTCGTTCAACAGAACCAATTTTCTGGAAGTTCCACGGATGACCCGGACCTTCATTTATCTATGTTTGTGCAATATGATGATACCTGTAAAAGCAAATGGTGTTATTAACGAAGTCATACGACTATGTCTTTTTCCTTTCTCTTTAAGAGATAAAGCTAGAGCTTGGCTCCAATCTCTACCATCAAACTCCATCACTACTTAGGACGAGTTAAAGAAAGTCTTCTTAGCCCGATATTTTTCGCCAAGCAAAACGGTTATGCTAAGAGCCCAAATCAACGAATTTAGGCAGAAAGACAATGAATCTCTTTTTGATGCTTGAGAAAGATACAACGACATGCTAAGGCTTTGCCCAACCATGGACTTGAACAATGGTTGATAATCCATACTTTCTATAATGGTCTTCTTTACAACACAAAGCTGAATCTGAACGCTGCTGCTGGCGGCGCTCTGATGGACAAACCATTGAAGACTCTTATTAACTCATTGAAAATATGGCTCAGAACCAATTCCAATGGGGAAGCGAGAGAACTCCGACAGAAAATCCTGCTACGAAGAACGGAATGTACGAAGTTAATATTTTGGATTGTGTCAGTGCTAAAGTGGATGTGCTTACTCAAAAGATTGAAAGTTTGACTATAGCTCTAGCAGCCACCGTGGCCGCTGTGACACCAAGCTGTGAATTGTGTGAAACCCCTGGGCACAGTAACGTTGAATGTCATTTATTAGTTGGTATTCATATCGACCAAGTGAATTACGCCCAAGGAAACCCGTACTCAAACACCTACAATCCTGGATGGAGGAATCATCCAAATTTTTCCTACAAGAACAGCAACACTTTGTTTGCTCCAACCCAAGCCCCTGCCGTTCCTCCAGGATATAAGAAGGGAGCAACCGCTGCCCCTCAAGCACCAAGAAAGTCAAACGTTAAGCTATTATTAGAAAACTTCATCACAACCCAAACTCAACAAAACAAAGAGTTCACCAACCAAAATGTGCACACAAGCGAATTGTTAAAGTAGATGGCAACTAAGCTTGACGCCATGGCTACCCATAACAAAATGTTAGAAACTCAAATCTCTCAAGTAGCCCAACAACAAGTAACAGTAGCATCCCATGCAGGAACATTTCCTGGACAACCACAACCAAACCCGAAAGGACATGCTAATGCTATCACACTGTGAAGCGGAACCGAACTAGATGGACCAGTGGACCCAAGACTCCAAAATCCTGCCATGTATCAAAATCCTGGTAAAGGAGCTGAAAAGGTAATAGAGCCAAATAATGATAAAAAGGAAGACAAAAGCGAAGAGGCCGTAGAGAAAGAAACACCTTATGTGCCTCCGCCACCATACAAACCACCAATACCTTATCCTCAAAGGCTCGCTAAGCCTAAAAATGAAGGACAATTTAAGAAGTTCATGGAGCTTCTGAAACAACTCAATATTACTATAGCATTCACAGAAGCCATAACGCAAATGCCTTCATATGACAAATTCCTTAAAGAGATCATGTCTAGCAAGAAAAAGCTCGAGGATAATGAAACTGTTATGCTCACTGCCGAGTGTAGCGCTGTCATTCAAAACAACATGCCTTCTAAGCTGAAAGACCTAGGTAGTTTCTGCATACCCCGTGTAATCGGAAAGTACGTCATAGACAATGTTCTATGCGATTTAGGAGCCAATGTTAGTCTAATGCCCTTATCCACGTGTAAGAAGCTCGATTTAGGAGAGTTGCGACCAATGAAATTGTCTCTACGACTAGCGGACTGCTATGTTAAATTTCCCATAGGAATGCTAGAGGACGTGCCCGTTCGTATATGACAATTCTATATTCCAACTGATTTTGTGGTAATGGATATAAAAGAGGATTCCAACACTCCTATTATTTTAGGAAGACCATTTTTAACTACAGCCGGAGCCATCATCGATGTTAAGAAAGGAAAGCTAACTTTTGAAGTTTCTTGAAAGCTCCCGCTATAGATGATTCATGTTGTTTCCTCGACATCATCGACGAATGCGTAAAAGAAATGGAGATGGAACCATCTAAGTATACATAAATACTAAAGATTCTAGCACCTTCTATACTTGAAGATGATAATTGGCGTGAGCCAAACGTAGATGATAGTCTGAGGGAATGTCTAGCACTAATACCCGATCCAATGCCGTTCCCAAAGAAACCTTCTGTAGAACTTAAGACGCTACCCAAAAACCTAAGATATGAGTTCCTAGACACCAAACTGGAACAACCAGTGATAGTCAACGCTGACTTGGGACAAATAGAGACCGAAAAACTACTACATGTTCTAAGAAAGTATCCTAAAGCACTGGGGTATAACATTTCAGACCTAAAAGGAATAAGTCCTTCTATACGCATGTGTCACATTATGCTTGAAGAAGATTGTAAGACCTCTAGAGAGCATCAGAGAAGGATAAATCCTATCTTGAGCGATGTAGTCAAAAAGGAGGTACAAAAGCAACTAGAAGTAGGAATCATATACCCGATATCTGATAGTAACTGGGTCAGTCTTGTGCATGTCGTGCCAAAGAAGGGAGGTGTTAAGGTTGTTAGTGTAGCGAGCGATTTTGGACGCGATTCTTAAGCGCTGGTCGCTTTCTGCGGTTGAGCTTAAACTACAGGTCGATTCATTTTTTATCTTATTAAAGCTGACGAAGGAAGGGAAATAGATGTCTCCAATTAACCCTGCTTTGCATACTGAGTTTAAACAGCCGTCTGTTAGGTTACGAATGCTATTAATGTGGGGGGCCTTTGTACTGGTTATTTGTATTTTCGCCAATACGGTTTTCTTTCTTTTTATCTAGACAGAAGGTTTCTGGCGGGGAACAAGGATTAGGATGTTAGGACTGATGTTTTTGAATTACTGCTTTTGATTGATGGAGATGTGGGATTTTGGATTTTTGTTTAGTGTGCTTGCTAAGATTTTTCTTTCAATCTTATGCCTACGTATTCCCGTTTACCGAAACAGGGAAATCAGAGCGTTCGTAGTTCCTCCTATTCTATGGGAGGAAATGGTTGTTTTTGGTGTCTTGTTCAAAGCCCAAGACGTGAAGCAAAAGGTGGTTTGTATCTTGTTCAAAGCCCAAGATGTGAAGCTGAAAAGTCTATTTGTGTCTTGTTCAAAGCCTAAGACGTGAAGCTAAAAATGTTGACCGTAGAGAGAATTTGTCATCTCTAAAGAGGGGTTTGTCTGTTACGACTGTTTATAAAGGAGAATTACTTTAACCGGGATTTATGAATCCGGCAATGCCATAATTTCCTTTATAGGGAATTTCAACCTGAAGAAGAAGACTTTAACTCAGTGTAGAGTAATGCCATCTTTCCTTAGGAATTTCTCATACTAAAAGAGGGACATTGGCATGGATGTAGATGATCCAGAGGCTTACCGCTTACAGCGATTAGATGAAGGGGAAGGAGTTGTTGATGTTTGTGTACTGTGAACGAGGCACAACTTTGATGCTAAAAGGTTGATTGGATCAACCAGCGGTTTTCTTATACAAAGCCTAAGAGGAGGCTAATATGTGTCTCGTACAAAGCCCAAGAGAGAGGCTAAAAGGTTGACTCTACAGGAGAGTGATTTATACTCAACAAGAGAGTATTTTTGTATCTCGTACAAAGCCCGAGGTGAAGGCTGTTGTTTATTTGGCTCAATAAGAACCTTTTTGTATCTCGTATAAAGCCCGAGATGGAGGCGAAAGGGTGATCGACTCAACGAGGGAGTCTCTTATGTGTCTCGTACAAATCCCGAGAGAGAGGCTAAAATTGTTAACTCCGCTGAGGAGAATCATTGTATAAAGCCCAAGAGAGAGGCTAACTTCACGTGAGAAGGATCTTTATACAAAGCCTAAGAGGAGACTATGGTGACTGTTCAGTTAAGTGACAGGTCCAGTATACTGATTTTTAAAGAGAAAATCAGTTCTTATATGAGCAATACCGTACTCGAGGATTTGATTCGAGGATCCGTGTTATTCCTATTCTTTAAGGAAGTGGGAAATCCGAAGGGTATTGAGACTGTCAGAGTCTACAGGTTTTCTTCCTATTTTTGAAGGGGTCACTTGAGAATGTCTTTGAGACTCAAGGAGATTAGACTGTCCGTGTCAAGAGTGTCATCTTTTGTAGTGTGCTTTGAGAAACAGTAGTAGACTCTATGAAAGGACTGTTCTATGCAGATGATTAAGTTCTGTTCCTATACCTCTAGGAGGTCGTCGGGATAATTTGTACGAAGCCCAAGAGGAGGCTGGAAGCTTTTAAGAAGCCGACGGGTCCTTGTACGAAGCCCATGAGAAGGCTAGGTTGCTTTTAGGAAGCCTGTGGGTCCTTGTACGATGCCCAAGAGGAGGCCGATGCTGTTAAGAAGCCCGTGGGTCCCCAAACCCCGAGAAATTTCAGGCAAGCTATTCACAAGGAATAGATCAAGTCCGGAAAGTTCGAGAATTTGGAAGAAACTCAAAGATGCCATTCACGGAGAATACATTCATCTCTGTGAGTAGAGTTTTTTGACAATTCCTAATGAGGACAGCCGAAGAGAAGACTGTATCTGGTGATCCTATTGGGGATCTAGTTGTCTATTTCTATGAATAAACGAAACGGCGTCACCTAGTTCTAGACGTAGTTGTCGGGGAAACTCTAAATATCTATACTATTATTACACAGTTGATATGAGTTTATGAAAGAAGACTTACAGTGAAACAGCCCCGCAATACAGTTATTTGTATATGAAAGAGGTAAATGAAAGCAATAACCACTTACTCGGTTGTAGAGCTTCCATGCTGTTTGGTTAGTTGTTCAACAAAGAAAGATTGAAAACAACAATATATTCAAAATTAAAGGAGAAAGTGCATTGAAAAAGAAAGATTTGGGGCTTACAGCTCAAGGAGAGGCCCATGGTTTTATCAGTGAGCACACTGTTTGAATTTGTACAGAGGGACTTATACAAGTGACTGAGGCCCAAAATGTTTTCTGTACAAAGGGATGGGTCTTACACTCTCTCAAGAGGCCCAAAAGGTTTAAAGAAAAAGAGTGGGGCTTATAACACGAGGGTAGGCCCAGTTGACTTTTCGTTTAAAAATGGCGATCGCGCCGGGGTTTTGTTTTAACGCAGAGGGACTTATACAATAAGTGAGGCCCAAAATGTTTTGGTTAAAAGGGGATTGGGTCTTACACTCTAATAGAGGTCCAAAGTGTTTTGAATGGGTCTTATAGCTCAAGGAGAGGCCCAAGGTTATTTTTCAAAAGGCGATGATCGTGCCGTTTATTTGAAAATGTACAGAGGGACTTATACAACGAATGAGGCCCAAAATAATTATGTACAAGTGGGTTGGGTCTTACACTCTAATAGAGGCCCAAAGTGTTTGAAAATGATTTATGAGGGTTGAATTAATCCAAAAACCCTAATTTGTTTTCAAAAATGTATTTAATTGAATAAAAATTCAATTAAAATGATCAAAATTGTTTAACATATGAAAAACAAATTGTGATCTTGGATTAATGCTTCAAAAATTAAGTATTGACCTACAAAATAATTAGAAAGCATTAAAAGTTGCAAAATCAATGTAGAAAAAATATTTTAAATGTTAAAAACAATTAAAATATTAATTCTTTGCAAAAATGTCAATTATATGAAATAAATAATATTTTTGGGATTTTTTAGGAAAATAAAATATTTTAACATTTTTGTGAATTATTAAAAAAAGAATCAACTCAAAATCATTAAAACTCAGAGATAAATTAATTTTTGAATCAATTAAATAAAATCACAAAATTCAAATATTCAAATTTCTAAAAATGGCGCCAAGAACAAGCTGAAGAACACGTGCGTGTTCTGAGATTCTCAGATTTGCATTTTCTATCCAATTTCCCTGAATACTTGATTATAACATGCAATCCACATATCATTATGCTCGTCTCAACCTCACGATCATGTCTATGTCCATTAATTTCATTTAAATTAAACATATAACAAGAAATCATGAAAAATCCTCAAGAACCCTAATTTTTGCATGAAGGCTAGGATTTTTGATACACGATTCAAAGAATGCAATTAATTGAGGGAAAACATTCCATGCATGATTATGAACATATGGCCAAATTATTGTGCAACAAAAATTGCATGGATCATAGAGTTAGAAGAGCTCATGCTTACCACTTGCAGCTAGTGATCAGGATTTGTGTTGGAGGTGTTACAGCTAGGTTTCAATGATATGGATAGCTTCCCTAGGTACCAAGTGATGTGTCTGAGTGCTTGGAATGGATTGAAATGGTTTGGAGTTGAAGATGGTACCTCAACTGCAAAACTGTCAAGAACTTGAGTAATTGGCTGGTGATTTTGTGAAATCTGTGTTCCAGATGTTATGTGAGTGTTTGGATCACTTCAATATGATGTATGTGAGGTGTGTGAGTGATTGGTTTGATTGGAAAAACTCTCAAACTCAAAGCCCGATAGCTACCTTGCTAAGAAAGGCATTTTTGCCAAGAGAAAGAGATTTTGAGGAAAGCATCTGTTAGATGGCTTTGGTGTACTCAAACTGATCACAATTGAGCTCTATTTGTAGTAGAGCAAGTTTATTTTGCAAGGAATAGTGAATGGCAACTGGTAAGTAGGTTTGGCCAATGTTGGCAAATGAAAATCCAAGTCTCCTCTAGCCATTAACTAGAGGTTAGGGCACAAAGCTTTGGTTCCCTTGGTCTTGGATAAGTCTTGACTGATTTCAGATGAGAATGGCTCAATCCATGCCACCTTGATGCTTCCATTGAATGCTTCAATCCAAATTTGGAGTCTTGTCCCTATTTTGGCCATTCTAGGTTCAACATGCTATTTCTTGTTCCATGGACTTTGGAGGCTTGGCTCAGTGATTGTCCCCTTTAGATTCCATCCTATGAGGTGTCCAAGTGGATAGGAGTGTTTGGATTTGCACAATTTTGGAAAATTGAGCCAAATTGCAAATTCTGCCTTGCCTTGACAGAATTCAACAAGGCCATTTGACAATGTCATAACTCATAGGCCAAATGGAATTTGGCAATGTTCTTGGCCATTTTGGAACGCCCTTACATGATATAACAACTGTTTGAACAGGTTTGGTTTTGATCTCTTTTGAATCCAAGCGAAAAATCCCCCTACATTTGGCAAAAAGTGAAGGCAGATTTGGACTTAGTGAAAATTTCACTAAGTCTTGGAAAAAGTGACATTTTCATTTTTCAGCCATTTTGATCACTCCATAACTCAAAATCCTTAATGAATTGGACTTAGGTCTAGTTGAAGTTTTTGTAGAGGGTAATGAGGGCTACAAGTCCATCTTTGGATGAGAAAAAATGGCCTTGTGGTTTAGGAGTTATGATCCTCCAAATTGGTACCCTTGTCACTTTATTTTTAACTTAGAAAATTTTCTAAGTTTTTATGGTTACCCCTTTTACAAGTTATCCCGCTTTTCTTGATTTTTCTTCATGAATGATGATTCAAATCATACATTAACATCATTTTAGGGTTAAAAATCCATCTTGGTGAAAAATCTCAAAAAGTCAAAGTTGACTTTTGTGCACAGTTGACTTTTTATCAGATGAATTCCAAACTGTGCAATTTCTCAGGAAATCATGTCCTTGACCTAAATCAACCTTGATGGACATGTTCCATGGGTGTCCTAGGGTATATTGGTGCATGTCATAGGGCTTGGGAGCATGTCCTGGTCAAAAGTCAAAGTTACAGTTGACTTTTTCCTTAAAACCCTAATTGTGGTGCAGATGAAATTGAGACTTGTTGCTCAAGCTTCTTGGATTAATCCATTGTTCCAAATGGATCAATATAGTTCATTAGAGACCCTCAAATCATGTCTTGAGGTCTTGGGTCATGATTTGTCTCAAAAGTCAACTTAGGGGTGAATTAGGTCAAGAAACCCTAATTCCTGATTTTTGATGTATGCATCCCCTGAGGCAAAATTGACTTGATGAATGGGTCCATGAGGTTCCATGGAGTACATTAGGTTATGTTTTGGATCTTTGGCTTGTGTCCAGATGAAATTTTTCATCTGGAGGCCCTGGTCGACCAAAACCCTAATTTGGTGATACTGGCGATCTTGAGACTTGATCCACCTAGAATAGAGCAACCTTGTGATTAATCCTTGAAGTGGGAGTCCTTTTGATCCATTGTGGATGTTTGAGAGGTTAGAAAAGTTAAAGATCATGTCATTCCTGGATTGATCCTTTGTCTAAGCACTCAGAGAGGGCTCGAAACCCTAATTTTGATCGTAGTGGATGCTCACCCATCTTTGGGGAGACTGACAAGGTATGATGGTTCCTCCATATTTTGATGATGATTTGCACAATGATGGGAAATATTAGTGGTCAAAATTTGGGGTATGACAGATGCCCCTATTTAATCTTCTTGGACACGAAGGCGTGAATGACGAAAGTGTTCGGGCATTCGGGGTGCAAGAGGATTAAATATCGAAATACCCGAAATTTTGATGGTGGTTATGAATGGTAGCTTACGCATTCATCTTCTTTTGCTAAGCAATGATGCTTAGAAATGGTAAACTTCCCCTCGATCCTGGTCTTCAGCCAAGGAGCTGGTCTCAGTTTCCGATTTAAACTTCCCCTCGATCCTGGTTTCCTACCAAGGAACTGGTCTAAGTTTCTAATTTAAACGTCCCCTCGATCCTGGTTTCCTACCAAGGAACTGGTCTTAGTTTCTGATTTAAACTTCCCCTCGATCCTGGTTTCCTACCAAGGAACTGGTCTCAGTTTCTTTTGTCAATAAACTCTCTTGACAAGGAATGCTATTAGTAGCGGTTTTCCCTCAAACTTCTCGCCAAATTTTCCTGGGGAGATGCCATTTGAGTGGAAAAAGTTTTGATGTCAGACTTGCTGGGGAACCCAGTCGTCTGAGTTGTAGAGTTGCACAAACTTCTCTGTTGGAGACGCCATTTGTTTCTACAGGGGGAAAGCAGGTCTCTTGAGAGACTGCTGTTGCTTGGGATCTTTCATCATACTTTTCTCGGGATCTTCCCGGAGAAATGCCATATGATGGGGTCCAGTTTTGAGGTGCCGATGACCTTTTCATCAGCGATCTTCTCGGAGCGAAACTGGAATGCTGCCGAATTTCTGGCTACGAGGCTTTCTCTGGATTTTCCTTAATCCGGGAAAGCAAGGATATCATCTTCAATGGCGAAGAGTGATGCTGACTGACGGTTTCTCTGGTTTTTCAGAGGTTCAAGTTATCAAAGTGGTCAAGGGCCAACTTCCTTCCAGAAATAAACTGGAGGCGAGGTTGTTCAAACGCAGCGTTTCCTGACGAGGCAAGAACTGACAACTCAATTGAGAGGACTCCTATCTCTAAGGGACAAGACCGACTAGAGTGATAGCGATGCAATATGAAATATGAATGCAAATCAATAATGCATGATGCATGTATGTTTATGCTAACAACTGACGCGACACACAAACTAAAAGATAAACATGACTGGATACTCGGCCATCGCGGGGAGCGTAGAGATATCGCTGGTTCAAGATAGCAATTCCACCTTGCTTAGGAGAGATAGTCCCTGCGGGGAATACCGTTGATCGGGCTTAGGAGATAAGAACTCGGCCGAGGCGTGCCAGACGAAACAAGGTCTCTGACACAGTTGATCCCTTCATTCAGGCGTACTGGGTTAGAATGAGTACTTTGATTCTGCACTTTAAAGTTTACTTACTTCTGGAGAAGCGATTGATGTTTTTTTTGATGTTTAACAGTCAAAAGAAATTGCCATCTTTATTTTAAAATCAGAAAAATTTTTACCAAGTAAATTCATTTTTGTTTTATTTCAAGAATCGTTAATCATGTTAACAACGTCGTTCTGTAAAGCTAAAACAAATAAGAATTACAAACAAAAGCACAAGGGCTCAAATTTTATTGATAAGAGGGAGATCAGCCAAACGCGTGATTCCAAAGAGTATATACAAAGTTTGAAAATGGTAATTTACAGGGAAAAGGGATACGTTGAAACATAACGACCACTATCCTTCTACCAACTTTGAATTCGGGGCATCCTGAGCTTCTGTCGAAGATGACCTTGAATGGAGTTTTCTGACGGATGATGTAACTGCTGCTACTGAGGGACTTGCCTCTGTTGAACATAGTTACTTGCCATTATCCCTAATTTTTTCCTGGATTATACTTCGATGTTTCCAATCCACCGGGATGATTTTTTTTCATGTCTCTAACTTTTTCCTGGCTGCCTTTTCAGGTTTTCAATCCACCGAGATGTTTTTTTTTTTTAGTTTAGGCGAAGTATTTCTTGACTACATCAACATTCGTGGGGTAGGAAAATTCCTCTCCGTCCATGGTTGCATGTCTCAAGGCGCCGCCTGAGAAAGCTTTCGTGACCACATAAGGGCCATCATAATTCGGGGTCCATTTGCCCCGAGAGTCAGTGAGAAATGATTGTATCTTCTTGAGCACGAGGTCTCCTTTTCTGAAAACACGAGGTCGGACCTTTTTGTCAAACGCCCTCTTCATTCTCTGTTGATACAATTGACCGTGGCATAGTGCCCTGATTCGTTTCTCTTCGATTAGGTTTAATTCGTCGTGTCGACTTTGACACCATTCAACTTCGGTGAGCTTAGCTTCCATCAATACCCGGATTGATGAGATCTCTACTTCTATGGGGAGCACTGCTTCCATGCCATACACTAGAGAGAAAGGGGTTACCCCTGTTGAAGTGCGAATAAATGTGCGATAACCGTGAAGAGCAAAGGGTAGCATCTCGTGCCAATCTTTGTAGGTTACAACCATCTTTTGAACGATCCTCTTGATGTTCTTGTTAGCCGCTTCTACCGCTCCGTTCATCTTGGGTCGGTAGGGAGATGAGTTATGGTGTTCGATCTTGAACTCTACGCACAACTCTTTCATCATCTTATTGTTCAAGTTAGATCCATTATCTGTAATGATCTAGCTCGGAACACCATAACGGCATATGATATTGTTTTTGATAAATCGGACCACCACTTGTCAGGTTACATTAGCGAATGACGCTACTTCGACCCACTTGGTGAAATAGTCAATGGCTACCAGGATGAACCGATGTCTGTTTGAAGCCTTAGGTTCAATCATGCCGATCATGTCGATTCCCCATCTGGAAAATGGCCACGGGGAAGAAAGAACTTTGAGATGTGATGGCGGTACATGAATTTTGTCGGAGTATATCTGACATTTGTGACACCTCCTCATGTACTTGTAGCAGTCAGATTCCATTGTCAACCAATAGTACCCTACTCTTAGAATTTTTCTTGCCATTGTGTGTCCGTTGGCATGAGTGCCAAAGGATCCTTTGTGAATTTCTTTCATAAGCATGTCTGCTTCTGGTCTGTCGACGCATCGGAGTAAGACCATGTCAAAATTTCTCTTATAAAGAGTGTCACCGCTCAGGAAGAAGTTTCCAGCCAATCTTCTGAGGGTCTTTCTGTCTTTTCTGAGTGCCCCAGGTGGGTACTCTTGTTTCTAAAGGAAGCATTTGATATCGTGATACCAAGGTTTGTCGTCTATGACTGCTTCAATCATGAAGATGTAAGCGGGTCGTTCAAGGCGCAGTATGTCGATCTTAGGTATGTCATTCCATTGACCTACACTAATCATAGAAGAGATAGTGGCTAATGCATCAGCCATGTGATTCTCTTCACGAGGGATGTGATGAAACTCAACTCTGTTGAAGAAGGGTAGCAACCTTCTTGCGTAGTCTTTGTAAGGAATCAATCCTGATTGGTATGTGTTCCAATCTCCTTTTATCTGATTGATAACCAAGGCTGAGTCGCCGTATATGTCCAACTTTTTGATCCTTAAGTCGATCGCTTCCTCGAGACCCATAATACAAGCTTCGTATTCGGCCTCGTTGTTCGTACATTTGAACGTAAGTCTGGCAGTGAAAGGAATGTGGGTACCCTGAGGGGTAACAATGATTGCCCCAATTCCGTTTCCGTAATGATTAACTGCTCCGTCAAAGATTAGTCCCCATTGGGAACCTGGTTCTGGCCCTTCACTGGGTAACGGTTCATCGCAATCTTTCATTTTTAGATACATGACATCTTCGTCTGGGAAGTCAAACCCGATTGATTCTTGATCGTCAATCGGTTGATGAGCCAGATGATCGGCTAAAATACTCCCCTTAACGGCTTTCCGAGCGTGGTACTCTATGTCATATTCTGATAACAACATCTGCCAACGGGCAATTCTTCCCGTAAGAGCAGGTTTTTCGAAAACATACTTGATTGGATCCATTTCGGAGATTAACCAAGTAGTGTGACGAATCATGTATTGGCGAAGACGTTTGGCTGCCCAAGCCAAAGCACAACAAGTTTTCTCGAGCATCGTGTACCGAGTTTCACAGTCAGTGAATTTCTTGCTCAGATAGTAGATGGCAGACTCTTTCCGTTTAGTTTCGTCTTGTTGGCCAAGTACACATCCCATTGAGTCCTCTAGGACTGTGAGGTAAATGATCAGTGGTCTTCCTTCCACTGGAGTTGATAGAATCGGAGGATTCAACAGATATTCCTTAATACTGTCAAAGGCAGTTTGGCAATCTTCTGACCAAACGCAATCCTGGTTCTTTTTGAGTAATTTGAAGATCGGCGCACACGTGGCGGTCATAAGGAATATGAATCTAGAGATGTAGTTCAAACGTCCCAAGAATCCTCTGACTTGTTTTTCAGTTTTTGGAGAAGGCATTTCTTGAATGGCCTTGACCTTGTCAGGATCAACCTCAATTCCTTTCTGGCTGACGATGAACCCTAGTAGTTTCCCTGAACGGACACCGAAGGTGCACTTGTTGGGATTCAAGCGGAGCTTGAATTTTCTTAGACGTTCGAACAATTTTGACAGATGTTCAACGTGCTCACTCTCTGTTTTTGATTTTGCAATCATATCATCGACATATACCTCGATTTTCTTATGTATCATGTCATGAAACAGTGTAGTCATGGCCCTTTGATAAGTTGCCCCGGCGTTCTTCAAACCGAACGGCATTACCTTGTAACAAAAGGTACCCCATGGGGTAATGAATGAAGTTTTCTCCATGTCTTTCGGCGCCATTTTGATCTGGTTATAGCCCGAGAATCCATCCATGAAGGAGAAAATTTTGAACTTTGCTATGCTGTCTACCAGCATGTCAATGTGTGGTAAAGGAAAGTCGTCATTTGGACTAGCCTTATTCAGATCTCCGTAATCAACACACATTTTGACCTTTCCGTCCTTTTTGGGAACGGGTACAATGTTGGCCAACCATTGAGGATATTCAGATGTAGCGAGGAAACCTGCGTCAATTTGTTTCTGTACCCCCTCTTTGATTTTGATGGCCATGTCCGGGTGAGCGCGTCTCAACCTTTGCTTTACTGGCGGACATTCCGATCTTAACGGTAAGTGATGTTCCACGATGCTGGTATCCAACCCTGGCATATCCTGATAGCACCAAGCGAATACATCGAGAAATTCTTTGAGAAGCTTTATCAAACCCTCTCTGGCAGTTGGACTGAGCAGTGCCCCAATCCTGATTTCTTTCCTCTCTTGCTCTGAACCCAAGTTTATCATTTCCAACGGTTCTTTGTGAGGTTCAATGGACCTTTCCTCTTGTCTGAGTAATCGGGAGATCTCTTCTGGAATTTTGTCGTCATTTTCTTCTTCAGCCTCGAATACCGGGAACTCAAAGTTGGGAGAAGGCATCGGATCATATGTTTCAACTAGGTTTAAAACAAGCAATCTGCATGACGTGATGATTTGTGTTTAGAAGATATAGAGAAAATGCAAGTGTGTGCAGTGTATTTATTTTATTACTGCTTGTTTCTATTATTGAATTGTTTTTTAGGATTACCATTTTCTGAAAAAGCAAAAAGAGAAAACAGCAATAAATGCGGAAATTACAGAACGACGTTATTTTATTAATGAACAAGTCGATCCTTGAAACTACAGCCCTATAAAACAAAACTGTGTCGCTTCGGGCAAAGCGAAGAGGGAAATTTACAGAAAGCGAGCCCTATCAAAACATCCGTTTCACCTGGGCAGGGTGAAAGGTTAAAGATGGCAATTACTTTGACTGATGAACAACCTTTGGAACCTCGACGGCAACCCATTGGCGGCGAACTCCTCGGTGAATCACAAAGTCTAGCACCTTCCTTGTTTTGTCTTTAGAAATAACACTGATTTCTGGTGGAGCAGGATCATTGGAATCTGTCTCCCAGGCAGAGTTGTCGTAGGAGGATTCCTCAGTTGCATTTTGCATAATATTTGTGCTTTCACCTGTATCCCCCCATCCAGTTGGCTGGATGTCTTCGAGCCTGATACGAGAGCTTTCGGGCGCAGTGTACTTGACCATATAGTCGTATTTTCCACTTGGTTATCCCAGGGTGTCCCAAACTTCTTTGGAACTGGAGGAGTCATCTCTCTCGATGACGTTGACCTCGGGAAAAGTATAGTTGATGAATTCAAGTCCTGCGAACGTTGCGAATTCATCTTCATGTTGAGTTGTTTCATAATGACCTGAGTGTTGATCCCATGACATGGTGGGGACACAGGTATTCTGTTCAAAAATGGTCAGCTGATTTTCATTGTTCGGATGACTTTCTTGCCCCAAGTTTCCTGGGTAAGGTTGCCACATTGGCAGGCCATCCATTGGGCCATAGTAATTGTAGTCAAAATTGTCTTTCATCGGAGTGTCTTCCTCTAATGAATTCGGCGGAGCACGGCATCCTTCCGGATCACAATCTCCGTATATTATTTCGACATCTGACCGTGGTATAAATCTCAGGCTCTCTGTAGGAAATCAAAAAGGCATAGGTACCTCTTCTTGAGACATATAACCGTCCCCATTCAAATAGGACTTCCATTCTTCATCCGTGTCAGAGGATCTTCCTCATTGATAGCATGGACTGTCTGTGACACTGGGTGAAGAAAACCTCCACTGTGGAAGAAGTTTTGAAGGGGATGAAGACTTTCATCGTTGGCAGCTGTCGGGGTACAGGTTGCAGAAAAACCAAGACCCTTCTTTGTTTTATTGTCAATAGGAATGACAAGTTGTCCCCATCCGGTTGCATCGGTACTCTCGACCGCTTTGATAGCATCGTTGTATGAGGAAATCGAGGTTCCTTCTTTGAAATGATTGTCCTTGCTCACTGACAGTGCTTGGAACTGCGTCCCAATAACCTCCTCGGGCTCTATACCAATAGATGATGACAAGTTACTCACGAGCAAGGCCTGTTCCCCACAAACCGTGACAAGTTGATCGTTCTTGACGAACTTTAGCTTTTGGTGGAGGGTTGAAGTAACCGCTCCAGCCTGATGTATCCAAGGTCTTCCTAATAAACAACTGTACGTTGCCCGGATGTCCATGACCTGGAAAGTGACTTGGAAAGTGTGAGGACCAATAGTTATGGGAAGATTAACTTCGCCAATAATTGTTTTTCTGGATCCGTCAAATGCTTTGACGACAATCTCGCTAACTCTCATCAAAGGTCCTTTGAATGATAATTGCATCAAAGTGGACTTCGGCATAACATTCAGGGCTGACCCTGTGTCTACCAGTACGCTGGCTAAAGCATCGTCCTGGCAGTTAACTGTGATATTGAGCGCCATGTTATGACGGCGACCCTCTTCGGGTAATTCCTCATCACTAAATCCCAAATTGTTGCAGGAAATGATGTTAGAGACAATACTATCAAACTGTCTAATTGTTACATCCTGTTCCATAAAGGCTTGCTCCAAGACTTTCTGTAGAGCCTCCCTGTGGGCTTCTAAACTGAGTAACAACAATAATACCGAGATCTTTGAAGGAGTTTGTAACAGTTGATCGACAATGTTGTATTCACTCCTTTGGATGAGCTTCAGCATCTCATCATTATTTTTTGAAAGGTCGGGATTACTGGATTGACCGACTGGTGGATCGGGAGCTTCTGTCTGAAGTTCCTTTTCCTTGTTAAGTTCTCCAACTCCTCGGTTCAAGATTCTACCACTCCGTGTTACACGACCGATGTCTACAATATTCACGACGGAGGGTAATGGAATTTCCTTTCCATTCTCAATTGTTGTTGCACCGTATTTGTAAGGGATAGCTTTAGTTGATTCATACGGTATTGGTCCCGGCAGATAGATGACTATGGGAACCTTCTGATTTTTCTGACCATCATAAGTAATCTCAATTCGTTCCCGGTTGGGAACCTTAGATTCGTCAAGTAGAGGGATGATGGCAAAAACGTCCCTGGTCATGTGATGACCAGAGATTGTGACAACATCCTCAACTTGATCGGCAAGGTAGTTCGGCGACCAGGTGATGGGTCCAGGACCCAGATATGGACGAATTTCTCCACGATCGACCTGACCCTGAAGAGCTGCTCTCACAAGGTAACACCCTTGGTTACTTTTCGAGCAGATACTACAACTGTCATAGTTGTGTGGTGGCACCTGGCCACGCCCACTTTGAATACAATGTAACCTCACTAGGTTAGCTTCCACAGATCGGACATCCTGACTTTGACGACGAGTAGGATTCCTGTTACTGATACTAATTTGCTGAGTATCTTCATCCATATAAATTGGCATCCGCCAATGATTTAACAAATGCTGAAGCGACTCCTGGACAAGGGTACAACCTCGATCGTTTTTGCAACCCGCTTTACAGCTTTGATAGTCATGTGATATTAAGAATCCGAGTCGGACTTGCTTAGCATGTAACTCTACCAGGTTGGTATTCATCACGCGAATGTCAAAGATCTGAACCATGTTGATTTGATAGGAGTTCCTATCATGGTAGTCTTGGATCCATCCAAGATCCATCTGACGCTAGAGGGCCTTCTGTATGAAAGAGCATCCCTGTTTGTTTACCGAGCAAGTCAGACAGGAACTGTAATCGTGCCATGGTAGATTATGATACTGGCTTTGCCTTGAGTGCATTGCCACCAAGTTGACATTCATCGCACGGTTATCGTGGTTTTGAATGACGTTAGAATTCATGTAAACCATGTTAACTCCACGAACTCTATGCTCTTGGATCCATCCGAGATCCCTGTAGAGCTGCTTGCACTACAGAACATCCTTGGTTGTCCTTAGAGCAGATATCACACTGATGATAGTTATGAGGTGGCACATGGCCATATCCACTCTGTCTACAATGCATCTTGACCAGATTGGTCTTTAACAAGAGTACATCGTGAATTTGATAGACATCGTTAGTCTATCCTTCTATCAAATTGACTGTAGCCTTCTCGTGTTGAGGCAACGGGTTCGTGAGAACATTAGGATTCGTATCCTTGAAGGATAAGACCCCGCTCCTAACAAGTTTTTGCACGTTGGACTTGAAATTGAGACAAGTCTCTATGTTATGCCCTAAACCTCCTTGATGATAAGGGCATGTTTGATCCACCTTAAACCAAAAAGGTAGATTTTCTGGTATTGTAAGAGGAGACTTAGTCTGAATGTGCCCCTTGGCTAGCAGTAATGGAAACAGCTCTGCGTACGATACGGGTATAGGATCAAATCCTGGTGGCTGTGTTGTACGATTGTTGTTATATGGAGGATGAGCCTGTTGAAGAGACTGTTGTGTCCTTTGTTGATCAGGCTGGCTCTGCGCAACCTGAGGTTGATACGTAGGAATGGACGCAGGGTTGATAGCAGGAGTCACAGCTGCTACCAGTTGATAACGTCGCCTTTGCTTTCCGAGAGAGATATTCCCAATATTTTGTTCTTTTTTCTTAGGGAGAGCACTACCGTATTTTTTAGTACCGCTCGTCGATCCAGTGTCTTTTACCAAACGTCCTTCTTGGACGGCTTCCTCAAGACGTACACCCATGCCCACCATCTCGGTGAAATCACTGGGTGCACTGGCAACCATTCGGTCATAGTAAAATGAGCTTAAGGTCTTTAAGAATATCTTTGTCATCTCTTTTTCCTCAAGAGGCGGACAAATTTGAGCGGCAATTTCAGGCCACCTTTGAGCATACTCCTTAAAGGTTTCCTTGTCCTTTTGCGACATTGATCTGAGTTAATCTCTGTCGGGTGCCATGTCCAAATTGTATTTGTATTATTGGACGAAGGCAGTGCCAAGATCTCTGAATTTACTGATCATGGCATGGTTTAAACCCATGTACCATTTGAGTGCGGCACCGATTAAACTATCCTGGAAGTAGTGAATCAGTAGGTCCTGATTCTCCGTCTGAGCTGACATCTGCCGAGCGTACATCACCAGATGGCTTTGAGGGCAAGAGTTACCCTTGTACTTTTCAAAGTCGGGCACTTGGAATTTGTGCGGGACTTTCACATTTGGGACCAAGCAGAGATCTGTGGCGTCCTTTCCAAATAGATCCTGACCGCGAATGGCTTACAGTTCCTTCTGCATTTCCAATAACTGCTCCTGGAATTCCTCCATTCTGTCAAACATAGTTTCCTTCTTACCAGAAGGCGTCTGTGGAATCTGTCCTTCCGGGACAGTGTGCACCACAGGGGGTGAGACCGTGACTACGGCAGTGAGTCTTGGCGTTTCCCAAAGTTTGTAACCTTTAGGAGTCTTCAGTATGCCCCTGGCATCTTCGCTTTCCCGAAGTTTGTAACCTTCAGGCCCAACGGCTTCTGTTGTGATTCCCTGATCTTCAGTGATCGGCGGAACATATCCTTCTGGGATATAGTTAACAGGCATGCCCCAAGGGCGATCTTTCGGTATCTGATACCTAGGATCATACTTCTCCACTACGAGCGTTGAGGTGATCTCTGAGATCACAGTTCTTTGTAGCTGAGCTTCTGCCATGGCTTGCATGTCGTTACGAAGCTTCCTCGTATCCTCTCTCAGAGCGTCGAGCTCTTCTTTCAACTCTCTATTTTCTTCCTCAAGACCATCCATCTTTTTCTGACGATTGGCCCGAGTATTGTACGAATGAGACAGTTTGACTCTAGAACCGAGACACAAACGTGAGATTCGTAGGTAAGAAGAATACGCGATGTGAGAATGATGAATGCAATGATTATATTAATTGTTCTTTGGTTTAATCAAAATAAACTTCGACAATTAGATTGCAAATATCAAACAGTGGGGAAACCCCTTTTTATTGAAATTCAAAGGATTACAGAAATGGAAATACAGTAGATTACAAAGTGCAGAAACAGAAACCTAAACTAATGGGTTCCGAGTCCTCTCTGAAGAGAAATCGGGTGCTGATTCTGGTATCTTCCTTTTCTTTGACCGGGCCTTTTGGGCCGTTGTCGGGTTGTCATTCCTTTTCCAGGTGAAAGGAGTGAGCAAATTCCTTTGGTCCTCTTGATTCTCTACAGCATGTTGCTCCAAAATTTCAATTAGAGCATCTTTCTCTTTCAGTAATTGCTATATTTTGATGCACTCTACGTCGAGGGTGCGGTACTTGTTCTTCCAAGACCTTTTCTCCCGTTGAACTTTGTTGAGAGTAACCTGAAGCTTTTCAGTTTCCGTCATGAAGTACATGACAGATTCCCTCGGCAGAAGAATTCTGTAACGAGGATAAGGCATCTTTAGCTTGAGAGCTCTAGTTTGTACCCAATGGAGATAAGGCTCCACCGAGACACAGTCCGGTTTTCCCAGAGACTCTCATCCTTTCTTATGAACCTGTTTCCAAGAGTGCACTATTTCCATCTTTAGTGCTCTATCACTTTCTCCTTCTTTAAAGAAAAGACCTTCCAGATGAACACCCCATGGGATGTATCTCATCGGGTATCCAAACTGACGGCGAACCAATATCGGATGATAGTTGATTCCTCCCTTAGTTCCTATAAGGGGTACGTTGGGGAAGTTTCCACAACGGTCAATGATCTTGATCCCATCATAGATCCTATTGCACCAATCTATATCAGAATTGGTGAGAGACATGATCTTCTGCGACCAGCGCAAGGCACTCTTATGATCCCAGAAAGCAGCAGACTTGGGTAAATGGGAGATAAACCATTTGTAAAGCAGAGGTACACAGCATGTGATATCCCCTCTGCTATACAAATTCCCTAAGTGTACAGAATGATACGCATCGGCGAGCAAAGTTGGCACAGGGTTTCCAATGAGAAAAACCTTAATAGCGTTGATATCGACGAAATTATTAATGTTGGACAACAAAAATAACCCGTAGGTGAGCAAGATAGAGAAGCTTTAAAAAGCAGTCACGTTTCCTATACTGGCAAAATACAGGGCTTTCTTTGTCAAGAACTGGGCTGGCAAACCTTGGATGCCACCCTTAGTAGTCATCTGAGTCCTGACCTCAGACTCGTCCAAATGAATTGCTTTTGCAATGTTCTGATTCTTTGGAATTTCTTCCAGTCCAGAAAATGGAGCTCGATCAGTGATATGTAGATCAGTCAGGTGAGAATACTCCTCTAGAGTTGGTGCTAACTGGTAATCCGGGAATGTGAAACAGTGATAAATCGGATCGTAAAATTGAATTAGTGTATCCATGATTCCCTCAATCACATGGACTCTTAACAGTGGTAGCAAACCTCCGTGCTTGGCTCTGAAAGCCTTTGGGTTAGTGATCATCCTCGCTAACCTTCTCAAATCCTCTAGCTTTGGAACCTTGAAGGTATAACTATGAGTTCTCCTTCTACCGAAATCCATTAGTGCAATCCTCTTCTCTGATATTTGCAATCACAGTCTTAGTTTAATTTGAAAAACAGAGAGACTAGAAGAGAAGATTTTTTGAATGTTTTAATGTTTTTTAGATGAATGCATGAATGTAGCACACAAAAACATAGAAAAAACATGGGGTCAAAGGGTCGTTGTCATGAAGTCAAGGCTCTACCCATCCCCAAAGGTTTATACTAGGGTGATTTTTGTACCTGTACTCATTATCATCAGCTCCTCCCAGGAAAGCAAAACAACAAGCGGATCACCAGCGAGTTGTAGAGCAATCTTAGAGTAAGTGCCATTCACCGAGAATAGATCACCAGCCTCAAATGAGGGTAGTATCGCGTAACAACTATTCCCGATAGTTTCCGCACTACGAAAGGGTTTGGCTCCTCAGCTTCTCAGATTTAACAATCGGCCCATTGTCTAGGTGAGGGAATGGGTTGCATTGGTCAGCCTCCACTGAGGTTGATGGTCGACCCCGTCGCCATCACTTATCTTAAGTGTATACTCAATCTTTCCACATACGGCATCACCCGCATTCCCATTAGCAGAAAAATAAACATTTATAGCAATTAGGAAAAGCAGTATATATATTTGTCCTAAACATCCTAGACCTTTAAAGTCATGAATCCTATGTTCCTGATAGAAAATGGGTTCCCCGACGGAAGCCCCAATCTGTGGTATTCACACAAGAGGTGAAAAGGAAGACCGTGCCTAGATCTAACTTTGAAAGGCCCCACGGTGGGCGCCATTTTTCTGTAGCGAGCGATTTTGGACGCGGTTCTTAAGCGCTGGTCGCTCTCTGCGGTTGAGCTTAAACTATAGGTCGATTTATTTTTTATCCTATTAAAGATGACGAAGGAAGGGAAATAGACGTCTCCAATTAACCCTGCTTTGCATACTGAGTTTAAACAGCGGTCTGTTAGGTTACGAATGCTATCAATGTGGGGGGCCTTTGTACTGGTTATTTGTATTTTCGCCAATACGGTTTTCTTTCTTTTTATCTAGACAGAAGGTTTCTGGCGGGTAACAAGGATTAGGATGTTTGGACTAATGTTTTTGAATTACTGCTTTTGATTGATGGAGATGTGGGATTTTGGGTTTTTGTTTAGTGTGCTCGCTAAGATTTTTCTTTCAATCTTATGCCTACATATTCCCGTTTACCGAAACAGGGAAATCAGAGCGTTCGTAGTTCCTCCTATTCTATGGGAGGAAATGATTGTTTTTGGTGTCTTGTTCAAAGCCCAAGACGTGAAGCAAAAGGTGGTTTGTATCTTGTTCAAAGCCCAAGATGTGAAGCTGAAAAGTCTATTTGTGTCTTGTTCAAAGCCCAAGACGTGAAGCTAAAAGTGTTGACCTTAGAGATAATTTGTCATCTCTAAAGAGGGGTTTGTCTGTTACGACTGTTTATAAAGGAGAATTACTTTAACCGGGATTTATGAATCCGGCAATGCCATAATTTCCTTTATAGGGAATTTCAACCTGAAGGAGAAGACTTTAACTCAGTGTAGAGTAATGCCATATTTCCTTAGGAATTTCTCATACTAAAAGAGGGACATTGACATGGATGTAGATGATCCAGAGGCTTGCCGCTTACAGCGATTAGATGAAGGGGAAGGAGTTGTTGATGTTTGTGTACTGTGAACGAGGCACAACTTTGATGCTAAAAGGTTGATTGGATCAACCAGCGGTTTTCTTATACAAAGCCTAAGAGGAGGCTAATATGTGTCTCGTACAAAGCCCGAGAGAGAGGCTAAAAGGTTGACTCTACAGGAGAGTGATTTATAATCAACAAGAGAGTATTTTCGTATCTCGTACAAAGCCCGAGGTGGAGGCCGTTGTTTATTTGGCTCAATAAGAACCTTTTTGTATCTCGTATAAAGCCCGAGATGGAGACGAAAGGGTGATCGACTCAACGAGGGAGTCTCTTATGTGTCTCGTACAAAGCCCGAGAGAGAGGCTAAAATTGTTAACTCCGTTGGGGAGAATCATTGTATAAAGCCCAAGAGAGAGGCTAACTTCACGGGAGAATGATCTTTATACAAAGCCTAAGAGGAGGCTATGGTGACTGTTCAGTTAAGTGACAGGTCCAGTATACTGATTTTTAAAGAGAAAATCAGTTCTTATATGAGCAATACCGTACTCGAGGATTTGATTCGAGGATCCGAGTTATTCCTATTCTTTAAGGAAGTGGGAAATCTGAAGGGTATTGAGACTGTCCGAGTCTACAGGTTTTCTTCCTATTTTTGAAGGGGTCACTTGAGAATTTCTTTGAGACTCAAGGAGATTAGACTGTGTGTGTCTAGAGTGTCATCTTTTGTACTGTGCTTTGAGAAACAGTAGTAGACTCTATGAAAGAACTGTTCTATAAAGATGATTAAGTTCTATTCCTATACCTCTAGGAGGTCGTCGGGACAATTTGTACAAAGCCCAAGAGGAGGCTGGAAGCTTTTAAGAAGCCGACGGGTCCTTGTACGAAGCCCAAGAGAAGGCTATCATTCCCGGAGGAAGAGATCATTATACGAAGCCTAAGAGGAGGTTGTGAATACTTCTAAGAAGCCGTAGGGTCCTTGTACTAAGCCCAAGAGGAGGCTAGGTTGCTTTTAGGAAGCCTGTGGGTCCTTTTACGATGCCCAAGAGGAGGCCGATGCTTTTAAGAAGCCCGTGGGTCCCCAAACCCCGAGAAATTCAAGGCAAGCTATTCACAAGGAATAGATCATGTCAGGAAAGTTTGAGAATTTGGAAGAAACTCAAAGATTCCATTCACGGAGAATACATTCATCTCTGGGAGTAGAGTTTCTTGACAATTCCTAATGAGGACAGCTGAAGAGAAGACTGTATCTGGTGATCCTATTGGGGATCTAGTTGTCTGATTCTATGAATAAACGAAACGGCGTCACCTAGTTCTAGACGTAGTTGCCGGGGAAACTCTAAATATCTATACTATTATTACACAGTTGATATGAGTTTATGAAAGAAGACTTACAGTGAAACAACCCCACAATACAGTTATATGTATATGAAAGCGGTAAATGAAAGCAATAACCACTTACTCGGTTGTAGAGCTTCCATGCTGTTTAGTTAGTTGTTCAACAAAGAAAGATTAAAAACAACAGTATATTCAAAATCAAAGGATAAAGTGCCTTGAAAAAGAAAGATTTGGGGCTTACAGCTCAAGGAGAGGCCCATGGTTTTATCAGTGAGCGCACTGTTTGAATTTGTACAGAGGGACTTATACAAGTGACTGAGGCCCAAAATGTTTTCTGTACAAAGGGATGGGTCTTACACTCTCTCAAGAGGCCCAAAAGGTTTAAAGAAAAAGAGTGGGGCTTATAACACGAGGGTAGGCCCAGTTGACTTTTCGTTTAAAAATGGCGATCGCGTCGGAGTTTTCTTTTAACGCAGAGGGACTTATACAATAAGTGAGACCCAAAATGTTTTGGTTAAAAAGGGATTGGGTCTTACACTCTAATAGAGGCCCAAAGTGTTTTGAATGGGTCTTATAGCTCAAGGAGAGGCCCAAGGTTATTTTTCAAAAGGCGATGATCGTGCCGTTTATTTGAAAATGTACAGAGGGACTTATACAACGAATGAGACCCAAAATATTTCTATACAAGTGGGTTGGGTCTTACACTCTAATAGAGGCCCAAAGTGTTTGAAAATGATTTATGAGGGTTGAATTAATCCAAAAACCCTAATTTGTTTTCAAAAATGTATTTAATTGAATAAAAATTCAATTAAAATGATCAAAATTGTTTAACATAAGAAAAACAAATTGTGATCTTGGATTAATGCTTCAAAAATTAAGTATTGACCTACAAAATAATTAGAAAGCATTAAAAGTTGCAAAATCAATGTAGAAAAAATATTTTAAATGTTAAAAACAATTAAAATATTAATTCTTTGCAAAAATATCAATTATATGAAATAAATAATAATTTTGGGATTTTTTGGGAAAATAAAATATTTTAACATTTTTGTGAATTATTAAAAAAAGAATCAACTCAAAATCATTAAAACTCAAAGAGAAATTAATTTTTGAATCAATTAAATAAAATCACAAAATTCAAATATTCAAATTTCTAAAAATGGCGCCAAGAACAAGCTGAAGAACACGCGCGTGTTCTGAGATTCTTAGATTTGCATTTTCTATCCAATCTCCCTGAATACTTGATTATAACATGCAATCCACATATCATTATGCTCGTCTCAACCTCACGATCATGTCTATGTCCATTAATTTCATTTAAATTAAACATATAACAAGAAATCATGAAAAATCCTCAAGAACCCTAATTTCTGCATGAAGGCTAGGATTTTTGATACACGATTCAAACAATGCAATTAATTGAAGGAAAACATTCCATGCATGATTATGAACATATGGCCAAATTATTGTGCAGCAAAAATTGCATGGATCATAGAGTTAGAAGAGCTCATGCTTACCACTTGCAGCTGGTGATCATGATTTGTGTTGGAGGTGTTACAGCTAGGTTCCAATGATGTGGATAGCTTCCCTAGGTACCAAGTGATGTGTCTGAGTGCTTGGAATGGATTGAAATGGTTTGGAGTTGAAGATGGTACCTCAACTGCAAAACTGTCAAGAACTTGAGCAATTGGCTGGTGATTTTGTGAAATCTGTGTTCTAGATGTTATGTGAGTGTTTGGATCACTTCTATATGATGTATGTGAGGTGTGTGAGTGATTGGTTTGATTGGAAAAGCTCTCAAACTCAAAACCCGATAGCTACCTTGCTAAGAAAGTCATTTTTGCCAAGAGAAAGAGATTTTGAGGAAAGCATCTGTAAGATGGCTTTGGTGTACTCAAACTGATCACAATTGAGGTCTATTTATAGTAGAGCAAGTTTGTTTTGCAAGGAATAGTGAATGGCAACTGGTAAGTAGGTTTGGCCAATGTTGGCAAATGAAAATCCAAGTCTCCTCTAGCCATTGACTAGAGGTTAGGGCACAGAGCTTTGGTTCCCTTGGTCTTGGATAAGTCTTGACTGATTTCAGATGAGAATGGATCAATCCATGCCACCATGATGCTTCCATTGAATGCTTCAATCCAAATTTGGAGTCTTGTCCCTATTTTGGCCATTCTAGGTTCAACATGCTATTTCTTGTTCCATGGACTTTGGAGGCTTGGCTCAGTGATTATCCCTTTTAGATTCAATCCTCTGAGGTGTCCAAGTGGATAGGAGTGTTTGGATTTGCACAATTTTGGAAAATCGAGCCAAATTGTAAATTCTGCCTTGCCTTGACAGAATTCAACAAGGCCATTTGACAATGTCATAACTCATAGCCCAAATGGAATTTGGAAATGTTCTTGGCCATTTTGGAAAGCCCTTACATGATATAACAACTATTTGAACAGGTTTGGTTTTGATCTCTTTTGAATCCAAGTGAAAAACCCCCCTACATTTGGCAAAAAGTGAAGGCAGATTTGGACTTAGTGAAAATTTCACTAAGTGTTGGAAAAAGTGACATTTTCATTTTTCAGCCATTTTGATCACTCCATAACTCAAAATCCTTAATGAATTGGACTTAGGTCTAGTTGAAGTTTTTGTAGAGGGTAATGAGGGCTACAAATCCATCTTAGGATGAGAAAAAATGGCCTTGTGGTTTAGGAGTTATGATCCTCCAAAGTTGGTACCCTTGTCACTTTATTTTTAACTTAGAAAATTTTCTAAGTTTTTATGGTTACTCCTTTTACAAGTTATCCCACTTTTCTTGATTTTTCTTGATGAATGATGATTCAAATCATATATTAACATCATTTTAGGGTTAAAAATCCATTTTGGTGAAAAATCTCAAAAAGTCAAAGTTGACTTTTGTGCACAGTTGGCTTTTTATTAGATGAATTCCAAACTGTGCAATTTCTCAGGAAATCATGTCCTTGACCTAAATCAACCTTGATGGACATGTTCCATGGGTGTCCTAGGGTATATTGGTGCATGTCATAGGGCTTGGGAGCATGTCCTGGTCAAAAGTCAAAGTTACAGTTGACTTTTTCCTCAAAACCCTAATTGTGGTGTAGATGAAATTGAGACTTGTTGCTCAAGCTTCTTGGATTAATCCATTATTCCAAATGGATCAATATAGTTAATTAGAGACCCTCAAATCATGTCTTGAGGTCTTGGTTCATGATTTGTCTCAAAAGTCAACTTAGGGGTGAATTAGGTCAAGAAACCCTAATTCCTGATTTTTGATGTATGCATCCCCTGAGGCAAAATTGACTTGATGAATGAGTCCATGAGGTTCCATGGAGTACATTAGGTTGTGTTTTGGATCTTTGGCTTGTGTCCAGATGAAATTTTTCATCTGGAGGCCCTGGTCGACCAAAACCCTAATTTGGTGATACCGGCGATCTTGAGACTTGATCCACCTAGAAGAGAGCAACCTTGTGCTTAATCCTTGAAGTGGGAGTCCTTTTGATCCATTGTGGATGTTTGAGAGGTTAGACAAGTTGAAGATCATGTCATTCCTGGATTGATCCTTTGTCTAAGCACTCAAAGAGGGCTCGAAACCCTAATTTTGATCGTAGTGGATGCTCACCCATCTTTGGGGAGACTGACAAGGTATGATGGTTCCTCCATATTGTGATGATGATTTGCACAATGATGGGAAATCTTAGTGATCAAAATTTGGGGTATGACAGTTAGTAACGAAAAAGGCGAATCCATTGAAAAACGAACTCAAACTGGATGGAGGATGTGCATAGACTATAGAAAGCTAAACAAGGCCACTCGCAAGGATCATTTTCCTTTACCCTTTATAGATAAAATGCTTGAGCGACTGGCTAAACATTATTACTTCTGCTATTTAGATGGATACTCAGGATTCTTCCAAATTCCTATCCATCCTGACGATCAAGAAAAGAATACTTTTACCCATCCTTATGGTACATTTACCTATAGACGAATGTCGTTCGGACTGTGTAACACACCCACAACCTTTCAAAGATGTATGATGGAAATCTTTGCCGATTTTATAGATAACATAATAGAAGTATTTATGGACGACTTCTCTGTCTGTGGGGAAAGTTTTGAAGGATGTCTGTCGAACCTAGAAATGGTACTCGAATGTTATGTTAAAGTCAATTTAGTGCTGAATTGGGAAAAAAGTCATTTCATGGTCCGAGAAGGAAATGTGCTTGGACATGTAGTATCCAACCGAGGAATTGAAGTTGATAAAGAAAAAATTGAAATTATAGAAAACCTTCAACCTCCGAAAACTGTTAGAGAAATTCGAAGTTTTCTAGGACACACCGGTTTCTACAGGCGATTCATTAAAGATTTCACTAAAATAACCAAACCACTAATGGGCTTATTAATGAAAGACGTTGAATTTATATTTGATGAGGTCTGCTTAAAAGAATTTGAACATCTAAAAAATGCTCTTATAACTGCACCTATTATGCAACCGCCCGATTGGAGTAAACCATTCAAAATAATGTGCGATGCTAGTGATTATGTTGTTGATGCTATCTTAGGACAAAGAAAGGACAAAAAGCTTCATGCTATATATTACGTAAGTAGAACCTTGGACAGTGCGCAGATGAACTACGCCACCACAGAAAAAGAACTCATGACTGTTGTGTTCACTTTAGATAAATTCCGTTCTTACTTAGTGGGAGCGAATTTTCTATATTGATCATGCCGCAATTAGGTACCTGTTGAATAAGAAGGATGCTAAACCGAGACTTTTAAGATGGATCCGACATCTGCAAGAGTTTGATCTAGAAATTAAAGATAAGAAAGGGACCGAAAATGTAGTAGCAGATCATTTTTCTAGAATCGAAGATCAAGAACCTGAGCGAGTGCCCATCAATGATGATTTTCTCTACAATAGACTTGTAGCCCAGTTAGAAAGTGAAAGTGAAACGAGTGAATGCTCTTTAATTTATCATGATGCAGAAACAAATGAAGTTGTGAAATCAATCTGCACAAAGACCACGCTGCCGTGGTATGCCGACTTTGTCAACTACCTAGCAGCTGGGGTACTTTCACCAGATTTATCCTAGCAACAAAAGAAGAAATTCTTCCATGAGTTTTCCTCATGGATACTAACCTTCATCCTTTCCCAGTAAGCTCTCTGTGGTGGTTTGCTCTTTATCTTTGGTGTTTTGCTTGCCTGCATCTTTGCACTATCATCATATCATCATACTAGCAGTTTTTGGCATGTCAGCATTCATGTCTGTTGCTTGTCCTTAGCATCTGCATTCCATCTAAGGGCAAAAATTTTCAGTTTGCTATATTTAAACACCTTTCACCTTGATGCCCCGAGGATTTCCATTCCTCGGGCCATCTGGTAAAGCTATTTAAATAGGGGCAACTGTTGTACCCCAAATTTTACCCCTTAGATGTCATAATATATTGCATTGACATTTAGGTTCAATCACCTATGCATTGTTAACTAACCACTTCATTTTGCTAGTTTGTTTCTTTTGTGAAAAGCCAGGACTTACACAAAGAAGAGGGCAAAGTCTCCTGAGCTAAGCTCTATTCTGATTCAAGGAGGAAAAGAAAATTAAGGCTCCAAATGCAACCATGTGAGCTCACCTACATCCTAGAGGTCTTACTCAACAAGAATTCAAGTGTGACTAGCTCTCATCACAAGTAACTTGAGCCACAAGTTCACCCTGCCTCCAATTAGGGTTTTGTTATGACATGATAGTCATGGCCTTTGGTTTTGATCAAGATTTGTTCTCAGTCCCTGGGACATGACTCCATATGATAGTAGACATCCCTAGAGACCATCTATGAGCCTTAGATGTGATTGAAGAAGCAAGATCATCAAAGATCATTCAAGTGCATCCACAAGTGAAATTAGGGTTTTGACTGAGGCTCTAACCTTTGAGATTTTGATCCAAAATGAAGCATCCAAGTCCTCAATCCATCATGACATGTCTCATTGATGAGTTAAGGCATGAGAGATCAATTTTTGATAATTTTCTTGCAAAGGAAGCAAGGTATGGTCTTTGTAACTTTATAAAGGTGGAAATTTCACTACTTGTTCCATAATTGAAACAGTCATAACTTTCAAACTACACATCCAAATTGAGTGATTCAAAGCTCAAATGAAAGCTCATTCCAAGATCTTCAAAGTGTATTAGAGGACCCTATTTCAAAAAATGCATGGTTTTTAAGTTATAGGACTTGGAAGATAAGCCACCCTTGGGACTTAGTGAAATTTTCAGCTTTTTCACCTTAGTTTTCACACAACTTTAACTCAATTTTTCACCTAGTTCCAAGCTTCAAATCAAAAATATTTGAACATGAAAGTTGTATATGACATTTGGGGCTTTCCAAAAAGTACTAGAACTCCTCAATCCATTGAGTGAGTTGTGAGTTTCGAGGCTTGGAAGTTAGGGGTTTCATTTCTTAAGTTTCAAGCAACCAACTTTTGCATAATGGTACAAAACCTCTTCTAATCACCAAAGCTTCACATTTATGAGTTCTAAGGGTGGATTCAGTGATAATTTTACCCTTGCCACGGATTTTCAAGTGGTCACATTAAAATAATGAGTTTTATTTCATCCTTGGTGCAACTTGAAAGAAGTGAGAGAAACTTTTCAAGAACAAAACATTGTTTATTCATGGAGCCTTGGTCCAATCCCATCACCCTCATTTGCTCAGACCTAACCATATCAATAATCAGAGATCTTGGAAGATTTTGGTTCAGCAAGGTACAACTCACACGATGGAAAAGGCAAACTTGGTAATTGTTGCAATTCTGGCCATGCTTCAAACCTCAGCATTTTCCTATAAATTAAGGCCTGGTTCTCACTTGTTTGGGACACCAACCATCACCACAATACTTGAATACACAGTTCCAAACTTGAAATAACTTATGAGTTTCTTTTGGCTTGGCAAGAAGGAAAAGGAAAAGAGCATTTTTGCAGCATTATCAACTTAAAGAAAAAGAAGCTCAAGTCATATTTAAGAGGGTGCAGTGGACATATTCCACTAGGTATTCCTCTTTCTTTTGTATCCTATGCTGCCATGTTTTGTTTTACATTTTTTGAATGGTCATGGATATGATGTTAATATTCATGTGGGAATTTGTTTGAACACCTGATAATATGTTGCTTACACTGGCTGTTTTGTCAACATGATATGTGCACATCAAAGTGTTGAGAACCTATTTTGAATGTATATTGGCATGACAAGTTACTTGGTCTCATCATTTGCTTGATGTCCTTGACCATATGTTGATGTCAATACCATGTTCTTTTTTTATGTTCAGATGTTCAGTTTTCTTGTTTGATTAGAAGCACATTTGTTTTAGATGGTATGATCATGAGACTTTGGGTTGAGGTTTTGAATTTTCAGCATAGTTTTGTCTTAGTACCGGTGCAGTGTTGAATCCTGATAATATGAATAGAAGATTGTATTTATTTGAGAACATTTAGCTCTGTCAGCTTTGAGTGTGGGATGTTCAAGCCTTCATGGTATAGACTGAACATTTAGAGTTTTTGCTTTTGCTTTACTATCATTATATTGTTGTACTGAATGTTTGCATGACATGTTCCAACACCATCACCTGCTAAAGATTTGGAACATATTGCGCTTATGCCTATGTGTGAGACTATTTTTGAATTATCTGTCCATGTCTTGTTAAAGCAATATGAGGTTTATGTGGAGTTTTGTTGGCAATAATAAGTAGGCACTTTCATTCATAATCCTATGTTCTGAAATAACTAGGAATTTGTTGTTATCATGCTTTTGTCACATGCCTAACTCATTTGGTGCAACGAATATTGGCATGTGAATGTTTAATGTTCTATTACACTATGTGTATTACAAGATCACTTGCCTTCATACTGTGAAACTATGGTTCCCTATCTTAACACATTTGTTTTATTTCATTGCCTCCTGTCAGTACTTTTTTTTGGTTTGAGAATTCAATGTTGGTTGTGTTTTCACATTAAAGATTGCATGCTGTTAACTCCATTCAGAGTATATGTTTTATATTAGGGCAGAATTTGTGTTGGCTCACATTCATCCTTAAAACTTGCAAGTGCACACTTTCATGTTTGTCTTATTACCATCCAAAGTTTTAATCTGAACTATGTATTACTTGATAACACCCTACCTGTCATCATGTGCCTGCTTAGCCTTAAAATCAATTGGTAATATGATGTATGAGTTTCTTTTGAGACATTTATGAGTAGGGGTTTGGCTCTTGAATATGCATTTTGGCACTAATTGCTTAATGCCAGTTTTGAATACCAGAGCTTCATGTTCCTTTTTTACTCTATTTGCCAAATATCTGACCATGCTGTTATCATGTTGATGCACCATTTAAATCATTTCTAATGATGGCATGAATGATAATGTTAAGTTATGTGTTGCTTTTGTTGCTTCCTATCCCTAGTGCTAAGTTGTTGACATCTTAATGACATGTTTGAATACTAGAGATTATAATCAACATGGAAAGTTCTGTTTGGATTTATGCTGGTTTGACAAATATTTGGTCTCACTCTTGCCCTACCCTATACCTATGGTTATATACATCAAACCTGATATGATTATATATGTGTATGTGCCTAAATTGCTTTGGATATGTGGTAACATTTTGGCAAGATGAGAGGATGATTTTGTTTCTGAACACCACCCTTTTCATGTTTCTGTTCATGCCACCATCAGGTTTGCTCAAAGTTTAATAAGTCCTTTGTTTTGAACATTGCAAAATGATGTTTTGTTTCTTTGATTTTTGGTAAAGATTCAGGTTTGATATTGATTGAACAAGTTGAAAGGGCACCATTGTTCTTTTTTCTGTTTCATATTTTTGTCTAAGTTTTGTCGTGTGTTTGCATGAGTAGAAGTGAGCATGGCACTGTGATTGGCTAATGAGCTCGTTTTGTCTGGTTTTGGGTAATTCTAAGTGGCCGGTTCATACGCAGCATGATGTTCAAATTCTTTTAGTTTTTTAATGGTAATATGAGGCACTTGTTGACTTAAGTATTTATGGGGCTGGCTCGTACATTGGATGTATGGCCACCCCAATGGCAGGCAGCGCGTATGTGAAACCAAAAGGACTGGGGTTTGAATCCCCCTCGCCCCAGTCTTTTGTTTTTATTTTCTGAATTAAGGATTTTCACATATATTACACATAACCCATACCATGTTGTGATGCACGCAGTGGCTCAGTTGGAAACTCTTTTAGGTAGCAAACATGGGTGCGTGGGTTCAACACCCCTTGGCACCATTCCCTTATTTTTTTGTCACTTATTTTGTTTAAATTCTCATCCCAACTTTAATAAAACATAACTTCTTAATGCTATAAGTTTTTTTCACCATTCTTTTTGTATTGCCCTCTTCTTTTCAACTATTTTATTATGACATTGAAAATCTACAAAAATATTTATTTTCAAGGCCTTTTATTTATGTGCAAAGTTAGGCTCCCTTTAGGGTTTATTAAGCGGTGCCATTCCTTTCTTAGGCCATAACCTTGGTTTCTCTTCATGTTCTTTAGGATTTGTGTAATTATGTCTCAGACGTTTTGACTTTATATCACATTTTTAGATTGTTGTATACTTGTGAGTTTGAATTAAGTACCTTTTAGTGTATGATATCTCTTAAGGAAGTACTTGACTTTTTCCCTCCTCATTGAAGTTTCAGTTTAGATTTTTATATATCAAGAGTCTCTTCCTCTCTCTATTTATGACATCTCCATGTGTATCTAAACCATGGAATGTAAGCCATATCATTTTGTTTTCATAACTCCAGGTTTCCTTTAGACACTTGTCTTTATAATTATTTATCTTCCTCTCCTTCCAAAGGAAAGTCTTTCTATTGACCTCAAAGTCATAGATAGCTCATAATCAGCCTTGACCTCATAGTCATGGCCACCTTCTTCCTTTACCTCATAGTCATAGGATTACCAGCTTTGACCTCATAGTCATAGCCACCTACCAGCCTTGACCTCATAGTCATGGCCACCTTCTCCTTGATCTCATAGTCATAGGATATCAACTTTGACCTCATAGTCATAGCCACCTACCAGCCTTGACCTCATAGTCATGGCCACCTACTTCCTTGACCTCATAGTCATAGGATTACCAACTTTGACCTCATAGTCATAGCCACCTACCAGCCTTGACCTCATAGTCATGGCCACCTTCTTCCTTGACCTCATAGTCATAGGATTACCAGCTTTGACCTCATAGTCATAGCCACCTACCAGCCTTGACCTCATAGTCATGGCCACCTTCTCCTTGATCTCATAGTCATAGGATATCAACTTTGACCTCATAGTCTTAGCCACCTACCAGCCTTGACCTCATAGTCATGGCCACCTACTTCCTTGACCTCATAGTCATAGGATTACCAGCTTTGACCTCATAGTCATAGCCACTTACCAGCCTTGACCTCATAGTCAAGGCCATTTTCTCCTTGACCTCATAGTAATAGGATTACCAGCTTTGACCTCATAGTCATAGCCACTTACCAGTCTTGACCTCATAGTCATGGCCACTTTCTCCTTGACCTCATAGTCATAGGATTCTCTCTTGACCTCATAGTCATAGAGCCATCTCATAAACTTTGACCTCATAGTCAAAGCTAGGCTTTGACCTCATAGTCATAGCCATTCTCCCTTGGCCTCATAGCCATTCAATCTCACAACTTAGAATTAAGTTAGAGTTCTTGAACTCTATGTGATTCTCATCACTATGAGAATTTACTTCCCTCATCACAACTTAGACTTAGAGAGTTTCTTAAAACTCTATATGAGCTCATACTCATTCCCCTTGTAACTTTGGCCATAGTCAATGGTTCCTCTCTCACTCTTAGTTAGGTGAACTTCGGTTGCTCTGATTCTTTAGTCAGATACGTAGGCACAAGATGTGACGTCTTGGCGAGAAAACTTAGTGTACATACCCATAGGTCTTTACCTTTACCCTTAGCAGATTCTTAGCAAGCAAACACAAACACAAACAAGAGGCTCCTGTAGAGTACTACAGATACTTAGGGTGCTAATACCTTCCCTTAGTATAACCAACCCCCGAACCTAGATTCTTTTATTAGGGTTTTCGTTCTTTACCCTTTCCTTTGGATAAATCGAAGCTCGGTGGTGAATTTCAAAGTTTTGTGATTCAAGTTAATAAATTGCTTGTTATCCGATTCTCACCGCAACAGCTCTTTTCCAGAGTTTTGTTCAATGAATTTCTGACAAAATCTCTGATGACTGTTACCTTTCCCTAATAAAGTTGCTTTTTCTTTCTGGATGTTCCTTAATATTCCACAGTAAGGTCCATTGCTTTCTTGGAAGTCTCTGTTGTATCCTCAGATTTAGTCTCACCCCACATCTAATGTTTTTCTAGATGTTTCTGATTCATTTCCCCAAGTGTGTTACTTTCAGCATCTGATGCTTTTCCAGATGTCTGTATTTATGTTCAGGTTTTGTCCCTCTCTTTCCAAGTATTATTGGATACTATTTGTCACCTTGACGGATTTCCATAATATATTATTTTCCTTATTTATTTCTCTTTGTTATTTATTCCCCCTTAGCTTTCCCTTTGTTCTTTACTCGGTTTTTTTCCAGCATTGCATTCATATCATATCATAAGCATCCTTTTGGTATCTTAGGGCCAAAAATTGTGCATGTCTATATTTAAGTCTCTTCGATCTTGTCGAGACGAAGATTTCAATCTTCACATCTTCGGATCAAAGAAACTTAAATAGGGGCATCTGTCATACCCTAATTTTTACCCTAAGATTTTGCCTCTTTTTGCATCATCTGCATAGCATTCCGTGCCTTGCATCTTGCATAATACCCAATTTATCAGCTAGAATAAATTTGTTGAATTTACAGCCGAATCGATCAAACCAAAAGTCATCTGTGCGTAAAATTAGTGGATGGAAAATTTTAAAATCGAGCTTGCAGACATCAGTTATATTAATCTACGTTTCGCGTAGTTTAACCCGGTGTACCCATTTTAATTTTTCGACTGCTTTTCGGTCGTATTTTGATCAATCTAAGCCTTTTAATCGAGTAAAATTTATTTCAAAAATTGACCAAACATTGTATTTTTCCAATACGTTTATTTCGCGCTGATCATTTTAGTGCATTCATTTTCATTTTTCGAGCACTTTGATACCTACTTGTTTATTCGTTTTCTTAAATGTTTTTCCTTTTAATTTTTAGCTAATTAACCTTTTTATTTTTATTTTTGTATTCGATTGATCAAAGATATGATGAATATTGCCTTGAAAATACTTGAATATTATAATATTTCACACAATCGTATCAAGAAAGAAAGCAATGGCAAAATTGTAATATTGATACATGCGTGAGTATCAAGGAAAGAATATACCATACGTGGGCATCAAGCAATGGCAAAGTTGTAATTATCAAATGACATTTTTGTAATAACATAAAGCAGCTGAGGATCAACATGAGGATCATCATCGCTCAATGGCAATTATGTAAATAGTGATCTTCTCATTTACACTACTAATGACAATTTTTAATTACTGCTGGCAAACTTGTAATTAGAAGTTGATACTCAGGGAAACCTTAATACTCAAGAATAAAGAGGATCAAGAACTCTATATATATACATTTTGTTCTTCACTTCAGCAAGAGGAGATCCAACCAGGAAAATTACCAAGAGAAACACACAAAAACCTCCGTAAAACATCCTTCAAGAACCAAAAATTGAACTTTCCAAAAACTCCATTGTTACATAAGAGTCGAAACTTCGAATCTCTCGATTTTTCCACTTCCCTTACATCAAATATAACTCATCCAATGCATTGAGACCAAGTATTCCAACACACTTCTGGGGGATTAGTGAAGTTGTAGGCATCATCACATCCCATCTGGAAGTACTCTAGAAAATGCATTGGATTTAAGTTGAGTGAAAACCCCATGAAAATGGGCATTGGTTGATCATATATGGTATTAAATTTTATTTATTTTATTTTCAATTGTTTTAACTTTCATCTTTATTTTTTAAAAAAAATAAAAATAACGTTTTATTCTTTCTTGCTATTTATTTCATTCTCATATTAAAAAACTAAAAATATCAGTACTCTTTCATTTATTTGTCTTTAGATTTCTATTTATTTATTTTTAAAATGTACTTTGACATTTTCTAAACATTTTGATTAACTTGTACATTTTTGTTGATTTTGTTTTTGACCTAATCTTTGATGAATCCATGATTGTTTCAAATGCTTAATGTTTGATATGTTGATGATTAATGATGGATCCATGTCTCATGTTCCTTTTGATGGTCATATGTTGAGATTATCTTGTCTTTTCCATGAGTATGTTTATTTGAAGCATGCATTGGATGACTTCTCTTGATGATCGTAGGCACAAGGGTCCCAATCCTTGGCGAGCAACCTTTTTTTTTTCACCCGTAGTCTCCAAACTATGATTATTCTGATTTCCTATTAAGGATACGTAGGCATAGGATTGCCAGATCCTAGCGAGCTACCTGTTATTTTTCTACCTTTTTATTTTTCTACCTTTTTCTTTTCTTCCTTTTCAATAAAACAATAAAACATTTCCCACATTTTCCCCAATCAATAGCAAACAACTTTAGTAAGAAAACATAGATATTTCAAGGGGTTCCTGTAGAGTACTACAGATGCTTAGGGTGCTAGTACCTTCCTTTTGCATAACCAACCCACGTACCTTTGATCTCTTTATTGCATAGTCTTTAGGCTTGTCTTTAGCTTTGCATATTTATTTTGGATTTATCCGATCTTTTCCTCATTCCCTTGGATAAATAAAAGTTCGGCGGTGACATCTTTGTTTTGCGGGTCAAGCTAAATGATAGTCTGGTCTCTGATTCTCACAGCGACAATAAGGGATTACAAGGAAACAGGATAAAAATTACATCATTTTTGGTACGATTGACTTTTTTGACTCCTAAATCTTCCAAGACCTATCCCAAATTCATTTGATCACAAGAGTCCACAACTTTCATGAAAAAAATACATGATTTCATGAATATTTTTCATGAGAGATTTTCAACACTTTTCATCCTTCAAGCTCTCTTTCCATGACTTTTTTCTCCTTCCTCCCTTGGTGCTTCAAGATACCTCTTCCACCACTTTGTTCACCTTGCTAAAAGGAAGAGGATAAGACAAATCAATCACCAAATTAATCATCAATATCATGGATTGAAATCATCCAAAATTCATGAAAAGTCATGAGAAAAATTCTACACTTAGAAAATTCTGCACTTATAAAATTATGTTTTTATCTTCCATGAAGCCTCATTCTCGTGGCTTTATTGTCACTTTCCGATGTCGCCTCAAGCCTATTCTTCCACCCCCAATATTTACTTTGCTGCAAGGAAGAAGATACATTAAATTAATCATCAAAATCATGGATTAAAATCATCCAAAAGTCATGGGAAAGTCAAGAAAAAAATTCTGCATATGCACTAAAAATTCTGCATTATGACATTTGGTTTTTCAACATTTCTCAACTTTGTTTCAAGCCCTTTCATGCACAAAATATACTATTTTTGATCCGTAAATTTACACCACTCAAAAGTGCCTATTTCCAACAATAAATCACTCCCCAAAAGCACTTAAGTCCATAGTTTGATTTATAAAACAGACATGGGAAAAGTGGCAAAAATCCAAAGTAAAATCAAAGTAAATTCAAGCCAATTTCAAGTTCTAACCAAGTGACCATTCACCTTACCCCTAAACTTGGTACATATGCTAAAACTCAAACATGTCTTGCTTCTAACTACCTTTAACTCTCCATTTTAACACAAACCCATGCATTTACTCATTTGCCCTTAAACCCCTAACTAACTTTAACTTCCTTAAAGCTCACAAACTAACACGAAATTATACCAACTTTTCATCAAACCTCAACCATTGATAACAATTAATATAACGGCTAAGATTGGTAATCCGTAACTAATATTTAGGTTAATTCCTAACCATTGATAAAGTAATGACTTGGATCACAATCCAATGAACCACAATTAACCAAAAATCTATATAAACATTCTTTTTTCCCACTTTAAGGGAGTTAACCACTTTGAACCATTTTTAACACTTTCTCACCATCTCACACAATCTCTCATCATTTTCTTCACTCCCTCACCATCACCAAAGTTCATCTTCATCACCATTTATAACTTCACATTAAAGTTATAAAATGGTGGAACTTAGCCACAATCCAACTTCCACAAATTATCAATCAACAATTTCTACATTATCATCAACAATTTATACATTATGATCAACAATTTTCATCTAAATTTCATCAAGATTCAAACACAATCATCATCCAAAGTGCATCGATTCTAGCTTATTCATCAATATTTTACATTTAATATTCATCTTCTACATTCATTCATCATAAAAAATCATCATCAAGCTTGGGATTTAATGGGATTAAAGGAGCTTATTCATGAAGTTTTCCGTAATACACTTCGACACACCAAATTTCAACACTAATTGGAGCAAACCTCCATTCCGTCGGTAATTCTTTATCTCTTCCATATTCTTGCCATGAATTATTGGATGCTTTATGGTTGATTTAACTTAAACTACTGTTTTGGAATTACTTCTTGGATAATTACTTACTTTTGTATAAAACACATAATCTTGGAAATAGTGATTTTTCAATTCTTAACTGTTAATTACGTATGAATATATCATTAGATGCGATTTTTCGTCATGATTCCGAATATGTGATTACTTTTTCAAAAATCCTAATAATGAATGTGAATCGATCGATTCTTTACATACTTTATTTTTCACCTTTTCACTCGATTCTTCAAAATTCGTGGCTCATATACAAAATTCGATCGTATATTTGGATTCCTTGCAAAAAATCTAGTCTGATAATATATAATTTACATATTAACTTTTTGATTTATTAATTTTTATTAGATCAAAATTCATAAATGTGTGCAAAATTAATGAATAATTAAATAACACAAATGCAATATGTACAAAATTATGACATGTGTCACTGCATATAAGACAAAACTGACTCAGGACAAAATATGAGGATCCTGCGCAACACATGTATCATGCATGCGCACGTCCCAGCCATCTGATATGGCAGGATCTCATCAAGTGATCCATATTTATTTCTGCATTGACCCTCCTTTTTTTTGTGTTGACTCGCTCCTTTTTTTTTTTTTTTTTACAGATTTTGGGCATTTTACATGGGCCTACGCCCAGATTTCTTCCAACACACCTTTTTTTTTAACCTCCTGACCTTGTTTTTTCCCCCTTATTCACTCTATTTTTTTCTAACTTTTTTTAATCACATTTTAATACACACTTTCTACATTTTTTTAAACATTTAAATACATGTTTCGTTGGATTTTTTTAAATTGAATTAATTTCTATTTTCATTAATTAGGATTACTTAATTGACATTTAATCACTAATTTCATTTTATTGCATATTCATGATTAGATCTAACCTTGATTATTTTCAATTTCATGTCTTGTTATGTTTTTCACAATTCCATATGCTTGTTACTTGATTTTTGGCATTTTTATTATGCTTGCATATTAATCTTGATTTGCACCCTTTAATTCATCAATTGTCATTATTTTGGTGCCTTGAATGCTTTATTCTTACTTTGTATGATGCATGCTCGTATGAATTTTTTAATTCTTACATGACTTATGATTCATCCCCCCACTCCCATGAACATGTAATAACGTAGGATTTATTTTCATTACCGCTTTCCTTTGCATGCTAATAACCAAGATAAAATCAAAACGATAAAAACAACACTTTTCAAAAGAATAAAACACACTTGATCCAACATCAAGTACTTTTCAAAATCAAACTCAATCAAAAGCAATGTGAGTGCTTGATCCAGCATTAAGCATCTCATCCACTCCATTCGTGTTCTCACCCTTCCATTTCATTCCACCTTTCATAATTCAAACTCCAAATACTTTTTCCAAGCTCCAAAACCCTTGATTCAATGTCAAGTGGCATTTTCTCAAACAAATTCGCAAGACACTTTAAAATACGACTAGAATTGTGCACCACAAGCCTTAAGTAATGGAGAAGGAATGAGAATGGAGCTTTCCTACACTCATTCTGAATATTTTGAACACGAGATGCTCGACTCGCTCGTTTGAGATATTCACCTCCATTCATAGACTTTAGTACAATGCAAGTCAAGAACACTTTCTTCTCAAAACCTAAAATTAACATTAACAACAAACTCCTGCTTAGACCAATGTCCTTCCTATTAGGCTAATCACCACCCCTTGGTTAAAATACCCTTTCCTTGGTTAATCACTAATTCTCAGTTAAAATACCAACCTCTCCATCTTAGGGTTGATCGCCACTTCTTGGTTAACAAACTCTACAACTATTTTCCTTGGTTAATCATCGATTCTCGGTTAAAAGACCATATTCTTCTCTTTTAGGGTTAATCACCTCTTGGTTAAAATACTCATTCCTTGGTTAATCACCGATCTTCGGTTAAAAGACCAAACGCTAACAACCTCTCCTCCTTAGGGTTCATCACCACTTCTTGGTTAACAAACCCTACGATTCCTTTCCTTGGTTAATCACCGATTCCCGTTAAAACACCATTCCTCTTATCTCTTTTAAACTCTATTTCTTCTTCAGTTTGAACACCACTCCCATTACTCTTATTCCTTCTCTTGGTTATGAAACCACTTACTTTCCTGCCCTTAGTTCCACGAACTACAGAGCTCTGATTTCCTCATTGCACCATGAGGATACGTAGGCACAATATTGCGAGATCTTGGCGAGCAACCTTCCTTCACTTTCCCCTAGTTCTCCGAACTACGGAGCTCTGATTTCCTTATGTCAGAACAAGATTTGGTTCTACAAGATATCTCTATGTTTTGATAATAACAAAGTTGTATTTGTGTGAGAAAATTTTTGGTACTCTAACGTTTGTTTTCTTAAGTATTGAAAAAAAGGTACTGACACTGATAAAGTTAATTCTGACTCTGATAAAGCTAGCTTTGACTTTGATAGAGATCATGTAAAACGTCACTCTCGAATTCTCAAATAGTCGCTTCTGCGTCAAAGAAGCAAGATTGCTTCTGATCTACTGTGCTCAGAAAGACTCTAAGAAGACAATATGTTGCTGCTGCAATGTTCTCTTGGATTCTGGCTCTGAATTAAACTCTGTTACTTATCTTATGAAGACTAAGTGCTAACGACTCTAAAGACAAGGTTCTGATGAACAACGTTATGAAGACTCTGAAGACTTAAGTTTTTGAAGACCAAGTTCTGAAGACTCTGAAGACAAGGTTCTGCTGAACAAGTTATGAAGACTCTGAAGACTTATGTTTATGATAACCAAGGGTTCTGAAGAAGGAGTGCTGAAGACTCTGAAGACAAAGTTCTGCTGAACAAGTTCTGAAGACTTTGAAGACTCAAGACTCTGAAGACCCAATGATTCATTCTTCTGATCATGCTTCAATCATATCAATTCAGAAGCCTCTAGTGGATAGAAGAAGATGAAACGTTTGCGAGGGAAAATAGTACATAGTACAGATCAGACACGTTCTTTTCCACGACCTTCCCACTACTTTGATTTGGTGGTACAAAGGACAATTTCAGTGTACGATTTTCATCCCAGCATAACGACATTATTTCAGGTCGCCAGTATTTTACTGATATTCCTGATCTGCCCTTCAACGAATCTTTTTCTGGCTATATAAAGACCTGATCATTCAACGAATCATGTGTGACACCAAGTGTGAAAAAGAGAGATATACAAAACACTGATTCATACGTGAAAGAACTCACGAAATAGAGAAATCCATGAGTGAACCATAAAGCATCATAATACAAAGAAGAAGATTGTTCTTACTGTATAAATTCGCTCTAAGTTAGATTGAGCTAGAAATTGTGTTTATACCAGCTTATGTAAGAAGCATTTCATTGTAAACATTTTATTTGATCAAACAGTTATTTGAATTCCTTAAGGGACCAGTTGGGTCAGAATCCTTAAGAAGAGACGGTTAGTCTGTGTATCGTTAGTCACCAGCAGTTGCTAGTACAGTTGTAATCAGTTTGGTTATAGTGGATTAAGTCCATGTGTATAAGGCGAAATCACCTTGGCAGGTGGACTGGATTAACTTGATAGTTTTCAAGTGAACCAGGATATATATCGTCTGTCTTTCTCTATTGTTAGTTTATTTGTGATCTTTGTTTGAGTTTCAAAAAAAGCTTTTATTTTGAAAACCCAATTCAAACCCCCCCCCCCTTTCTTGTGTTTTTCTCAGACCTTCAATTGGTATCAGAGCCTGGTTCTGATTGTGATAAAATGTTTTGTCAACACTTCACTGTGTTCAGTACCGATCCAATATTTGTGTGAGATATCATGGCTGCTGCAGCTAATGTTAATATTGCTATAGAAGAGAAATATCATTACAGTGCCAAACCACCAGTCTTTGATGGTGAAAAGTTTGACTACTGGAAAGACAAAATATAAATTTTCTTTCTTGGTTATGATGTAGATCTTTGGGATCAGGTAGTCGATGGCTACACTCATCCAGTTGATGCTACAGGTGCTAAAATATCCAGAAGTGATATGACCAACCAACAGAAGAAAGATTATAAGAATCATCACAAGGAAAGAACCATTTGCTAATTGCTATCTCTTATACTGAGTATGAGAAGATAACAAATAGAGATACTGCCAAATCTATTTTTGATTCTTCAAGAATGACTCATGAAGGAAATGCTCAGGTTAAGGAGACAAAGGTGCTCGCCTTAATCCAAAAATATAAGGCATTCAGAATGGAGGATGATGAAACAGTTGAGACCATGTTTTCAAGGTTTCAAATACTAGTCACAGGACTTAAAGTTCTGGACAAAGGTTACTCAACTGCTGATCATGTTAAAAAGATCATCATAAGTCTTCCCAAGAAATGGAGACCTATGGTAACAGCTTTAAAGCTATCCAAGGATCTTAACAGCATAACTCTTGAAGAGCTTGTTAGTTCTTTAAGAAGTCATGAGATAGAGCTAGAAGAAGATAAACCTCAGAAGAGAATCAAATCTATCGCTCTTAAGTCTAAACCTGAAAAGGCAAAGGCTTATCAAGCTGAGGAAGAATCAGAAGATTCTGGTGAAGAATTAGAAGATGAGATGTCACTAATCTCCAGAAGAATCAACAAACTTTGGAAGCATAGGCAAGGAAACTTTAGAGGATCTAGAAGAAACAAAGGCCGCTCTGAGTCATCATCTGGACAGAAGAAGCAGAACTCTGGAAAGAAAGTTATCTGCTATGAGTGTAATGAGCCAGGTCATTACAAGAACAAGTGTCCAAAGATCAAGAAAGACAAGAAGCCTAAGAAGAACTTCTCCAAAGTGAAGAAAGGATTGATGGCAACTTGGGACGACTCTGATTCTTAAGAAGAAGAATCTGATGAAGAACAAGCAAATGTTGCGCAAGTAGCAACAATTGACGATGAAGTTTCCGGAGAACCAGAAGACAGAACAACATCAGAACCAGAATCAGACTCTGACTCGGACTCAGAGGTATTATCTAAACTCTCTCGTTGTGAATTAGAGTCATGTCTTTCGGAAATGCTGGAAAAGTATCAAACTTTTCAGAGTAAATACAAAGATCTTAAAAAATCACTTGTAATTGCTTCTGAGGAAAAAGATAAGCTTGAGTAGAATAATTCTTCTCTAAATGAAAACATTTTTTGCTTAAAAAATAGTAATTAAGCCTTGAAAAGCAAAGTTGCTAAATTAGAAGAAAAATTATATTCCAATGTCTCTGACGCAAGTTGTATCAACAAATATGATAGAGCATTCCAGTATTTTCTTGTTAAAAGCATAGATAGAAGCAGAATAGCTTCCATGATCTATGGAGTAAGAAGAAATGGTAAGAGAGGTTTGGGATGTATAGAATCATCTGATATTGACGAAAGTCAAACTGTTAAACCAAAACCTCTCTATGACCATTTTATGCCTTCTGGAACTGAGATTGTTTACTCTGAACTTGCACAAGAACCCCCACCGACACATAAATCTGTTTCTAAAGTTAAATATCATGCACAAATTCCACATGATTATCCTATTGCATAAAAACCCAAAGTTGTGAAACACTTTGGGAAAGCTAACAAGAGAGGACCCGGAAAGTGGGTACCTTAGGACAAGATAATCTATGTTGCAGATATTCTTAGCAGCTTAATTAAAACACCAGTCATGGTACCTGGATAGTGGTTACTTGCGACACATGACAGGAAGAAGGGATATGTTCCAAAGTCTGGAACTTAAGCCTGGAGGCTTTGTCGGTTTTAGAGGAAACCAGAAAGGAAAAATCATTGGCTCTGGAACCGTTGGTAATGGCAACCTTCCTTCTATTATTGATGTTCTTTTAGTTGATGGTTTGATGCATAACTTGTTGTCAATTAGTCAACTTAGTGATAATGGTTATGATATCATCTTTAATCAAAAGTCCTGTAAGGCTGTAAGTCAGAAAGATGGTTCAATCCTATTTGTCGGAAAGAGGAAAAACAACATTTATAAAATTAGACTTTTTTATCTTCATGAACAGAATGTCAAATGCTTAATGTCTGTTAATGAAGAGCAATGGGTATGGCATAGACGTTTAGGCCATATTAGCATGAGGAGGATTTCTCAGCTAAACAAGCTTGAACTCGTCAGAGGCTTTCCAAATTTGAAGTATTCTTCAGATGCTCTTTGTGAAGCATGTCAGAAAGGAAAGTTTTCTAAAACTTCCTTTAAAGAAAAGAATGTTGTGTCCACCTCTAGACCGTTAGAACTTCTACACATTGACTTGTTTGGACCAGTGAAAACCGCTTCAATCAGTGGAAAGAAGTATGCATTAGTAATCGTTGATAATTATTTTCATTGGACATGGGTAAAATTCTTGAAACACGAGGATGAGCCTCATTCTGTGTTCTCTACCTTTTGCTCTCAAGTACAAACAGAAAAGGATTTTAAAATAGTCAAAGTCAAAAGTGATCATGGCGGGGAATTTGAGAACAAATACTTTGAGAATCTTTTTGATTCTCATGGAATTTCCCATGATTTCTCCTGTCCCATAACTCCACAACAAAATGGAGTAGTGGAAAGGAAGAATACGACTTTGCAAGAAATGGCTCGAACCATGATCCAAGAAACTGACATGGCTAAGCACTTCTGGGCAGAGGCAGTAAATACAATATGTTACATTCAGAACTGGATTTCAATAAGACCTATTTTGGGTAAGACTCCTTATGAATTGTGAAAGAATAGAAAACCCAACATTTCATATTTTCATCCTTTTGGATGTATTTGTTTTATGTTGAACACTAAAGAGAATCTTGGCAAGTTTGACTCCAAAGCTCAAAAGTGTTTACTGTTAGGATACTATGAACGCTTTAAAGGCTACAGAATCTATAACACAGAAACACGAATTGTTGAGGAATCAATTCATGTCAGATTCAATGATAAGCTTGACCTTGAAAATTCAAAGCTAGTTGAAAAGTTTGCAGATCTGAAGATCACCTTATCAGAATCTAAAGAAGAAGAAGATTCAAGAGAAGCAGATAAAGATGCAGATTCTCCAGATTCAGATACAACCTTACTAGAAACTGAAAATAACCCATCTCATCAGAAGAAGACTAGATTAAAGACTTCTCATTCTGAAAAATTGATTCTGGGAGATAAAGCTGATCCAGTAAGAACTCGTTCATCATTCAGACAAGTATGCAAAAGAACTTATGAAGAAATTGAATATGTTAGAAAGTAAACCTGCTAAGACTCATATGCATCCGACAAGCATTCTGGAGAAAAAAAAGTAAGTAAAAAGGTTTGTCAGAAGCTCTATCGTGGTATAATGGGATCTCTTCTATATTTGACAGCTTCTCGTCCAGATATTCTGTTCAGCGTATGTCTTTGTGCTCGTTTCCAATCAGATCCAAGGGATACTCACTTAACTGCTGTTAAGAGAATCCTAAGGTGTCTAAAAGGAAAAACTAACCATGGCTTGCTGTATAAGAAAACATCATAGTACAAGCTTTCTGGTTACTATGATGCAGATTATGCTAGAGATAGATTGGAAAGAAAAAGTACTTCTGGAAACTGTCAATTTCTGGGAAGTAACCTCGTCTCCTGGGCAAGCAAGAGACAATCAACAATTGCTCTCTCTATTGCAGAAGCATAATAGATATCAGCATCTCTGTACAGTACTCAGATACTCTAGATGAAGAATCAACTTGAAGATTATCAGATACACGAGTGTAACATTCCTATCTTCTGTGATAATACTTCTGCCATTTGTTCATCTAAGAATCCAACTCTACAGTCTAGGGCAAAACATATTGAAATAAAACATCACTTTTTATGTGACTATGTTCAGAAGGGTACTTTTCAGTTAAAATTTATGGATACAGATCACCAGTGGGTTGATATTTTCACAAAACCCCTTGCTGAAGATAGATTCATATTCATTCTGGAAAACTTATTTATTAAGCCTTGTCTAGAATGAGATGATATTTTAATGTGTCAGGCTACCAGAACGTCTGATATAAGATTCTGATGTTAAGCAAAAATGTGTTAATTTTTATTTATTGACTTTCTGACTCATGATACTTCTATAAGTTAGAAAATGTCCTGATCAGAAATTAGTCCAGTCAGATACCTCTTGGTATTCCTGGCGTTGTAAATATCAAAACGTGCTCTCTTGAAAATAAACGGCTATGATTATTTGTGACACGTGTCCAAAATCAAATCATATCTACTGTTGAAGAGACACCTCGAGCGTTGTGATTTCGTGAGACTAGGTTTCAAGTAATTATTTCCTATTACTCCTTAATATCTCTATAATCATGTTTAACACATTGGATTTGAAAATTTACTTGATAACTGTTTAAGTCTTTACGTCTTCCTCCCATATTATGCATTCATAAAGATGTGTGTAAGACAAAGATTTCTTGGAACTCAACATATGTCTACCTTCCTTTATTCTTTGTCAGTTTCTGCTCTCTCTCTTTCGAGTATACATTTATTTGTATTTATTGATTGATGTCATAATATGAATAACGTATACTGATCTGTGATCTTTTGGAGACTGATACACTTCTTTATCATTCTTTGTTCTTGTTTGTATCCCTTGTATTGGAAATGTTGAATTACTCGTCTCAATTTATCTAGTCTTTGTTGCTATTTATTGCTATCACTCTTTGTTCTCTTTATATACCACACTTCTCCTCATAACAATTCATCTGTTTCTAAACTTGCTTTTTATTCCTATCCTTCTTGCTTTCACCATGTCTATCAAAACCTTTGCTGGCAATAAAGAAGTTATAGAGGTCATTAATGAGAAAAAGCCATGTCTCCCAAGACTAAGAGACTCAGGCGTTTACATTTCCACCAGCATGCAAATCCAAGGATGGTCAGGATACTATACAATTCTGCATGGACCCATCTATCCTGTCATGGTAAAAGAATTATGGAAATACGCACGGATAAGAGAAGACAACAATTCTATATGGTCGTTTGTTTTCAGTGTTCCGGTCATTATAACACCTACCTCCATCTCCCAAGCCATCAATTGCGTTCAATTCGGAGTGACTGTTGAAAACTTTCATCTGAACTATTCCTTTATTGAGGATGATGTGTCTTGAGACAAGTATGAACCATATAATCCTGAAGGACTTCTCCCTGATGGAAAGTTGTGGTTTCAACTACTGCTCACCAACTTTTGCCCCAGAGGATTGGCAAAAAGCACCTTGACTCATGATGATAAACTGTATATCTACTTCATGATGTACAACGTCCGGGTGAATCTTCCGTAAACCATCTTTAATCATTTAAAGAACTGTGTTGAAATCTCAGGAAATCAATACAAGTCCTTCATACCTTATGGAGGAATTTTGTCTGAGTTATTTTACAGGGCTGGAATCATCACTTTAGCCAGAATACTTGGACCAGAGGATGCTACAGCTGAAGAAAGGTATGAAAGGGTTGATGAGGTGGAGGATTTTTGATGGCTGGTTGGCGGGTGTTTCTCTTGGTCTCTTGGTTGATTGTTGCTTGGTCTCTCTTTTTGTTATCATTGCTGTTTTCTGTCCGTTGTCCTTGTTGTTTGTTTGTTTTCTTGTTTTGTGATTCTGTTCCTGTACTACGCCCCTAGCGTTTTGATTTTATCAATGAAGAATTTTCCCTTACTTGCATTTATCTTATCTTACTACATTCCATTATGATTACCATAAAGAAAGGAAGAAAAGTACTGAATTTAACTTATCTAAATTTTCTCAAATCAAAATGCTTAAGTTGATCATTTTGATCACTCTTTTTGATTATGACAAAAAGGGGGAGTATTAATTTGGAAAAGTTATTTTGATAAATATCTTGTCTCTAATCATAGCTATAACATTCTAACACCTTAATTAGTATATCTTTTTAGAATGTTTTTCAGGAAAAATATTTATATTGGCAAAATGACTCTGATATCAATCAGGCTCTAAAAAGATACATTTTTTATATCAGAATGCATCACCACTATAATCAAGCTCTGATATTTTGGATCTGTCTAGATCTTTGCAATCAAGCTCTATATCCCAATTCTTATAAGATTTTGTTAAGTCTTAGATTCAGGGGGAGCTTGATAAAGGGACGTTTACTTTGAACTTATCTGAGTCAATTCTTATTATCTTCGTACAAAATTGTGTTATCAAAATACATTGTTTTGTCGTTATCAAAATACATTGTTTTGTCATTATCAAAAAGGGGGAGATTGTCAGAACAAGATTTAGTTCTGCAAGATATCTCTATGTTTTGATAATAACAAAGTTGTATTTGTGTGAGAACAATTTTGGTACTCTAACGTTTATTTTCTTAAGTATTGAAAAATAGGTGCTGACGTTGATAATGTTAATTCTGACTCTGATAAAGTTAGCTATGACTCTGATAGAGATCATGTGAAACATCACTCTCGAATTCTCAAATAGCCGCTTCTGCGTCAAAGAAGCAAGATTGCTTTTGATCTACTGTGCTTCAGAAAGACTCTAAGAAGACAATATGTTACTGCTGCAATGTTCTCTTGAATTCTGGCTCAGAATTAAACTCTGATACTTATCTTCTGAAGACTAAGTGCTAATGACTCTGAAGACAAGGTTCTGATGAACAACGTTCTGAAGACTCTGAAGACTTAAGTTTCTGAAACACAAGGTTCTGCTGAAAAAGTTCTGAAGACTCTGAAGACTTATGTTTCTGATAACCAAAGGTTCTGAAGAAGGAGTGCTGAAGACTCTGAAGACAAGGTTTTACTGAACAAGTTTTGAAGACTCTGAAGACTCAAGAAACTGAAGACCCAATGATTCATTCTTCTGACCATGCTTCAATCATATCAATTTAGAAGCCTCTGATGGATAAAAGAAGATGAAATGTTTGCGAGGGAAAATAGTACATAGTACAGATCAGTCACGTTCTTTTCCACTGCCATTCCACTACCCTGATTTGGTGGTACAAAGGACAGTTTCAGTGTACAATTTTCATCCCAACATAACGATATTATTTCAGGTCGCCAGTATTTTACTGATATTCCTAATCTTCCCTTCAACGGATCTTTTTTTGCCTATATAAAGACTTGATCATTCAACGAATCATGTGTGACACCAAGTATGAAAAAGAGAGATATACAAAACATTGATTCATACGAGAAAGAACTCACGAAATAGAGAAATCCATGAGTGAACAATAAAGCATCACAATACAAAGAAGAAGATTGTTCTTACTGTATAAATTCGCTCTAAGTTAGATTGAGCTAGAAATTATGTTTATATCAGCTTATGTAAGAAGTATTTCATTGTAAACATTTTATTTGATCAAACAGTTGTTTGAATTCCTTAAGGGACCAGTTGGGTCAGAATCCTTAAGAAGAGATGGATAGTCTGTGTATTGTTAGTCACCAGCAGTTGCTAGTGTAGTTGTAATCAGTTTGGTTATAGTGGATTAAGTCCTTGTGTATAAGGCGAAATCACCTTGGCGGGTGAACTGGATTAACTTGATAGTTTTCAAGTGAACCAGGATATATCGTGTGTCTTTCTCTATTGTTAGTTTATTTGTGATCTTTGTTTGAGTTTCACAAAAAGCTTTCATTTTGAAAACCCAATTCAAACCCCCATTTTCTTGTGTTTTTCTCACACCTTCACCTTATTGTACTATGAGGATACGTAGGCACGAAGGCCCCAATCCTCCGCGAGCACACTAATTATAAACCTTTTTTCCTTTCGCGAGTAACCTTTAGATAACACCCATCCAAGCAAAGAGCAATCAAAATGGTTCCCGTCGAGTACGACGGATGTGAGGGATGATAATACCTTCCCCTTGCATAACCGACTCCCTTACCCGTTTCTCTTTCTTTTGGGTTTTATCAATATTTTGCCTTTCCTTATGGAATAAATAAAGTTCGGTGGCAACTCTGTTGTATCATCGAGCGTGCGACGTGATCGGGTATTTTTCACGCCGCAACAAGTATAAATGTGATACCACTAGATAAAGTTAATGAGTGTGACTTGGTGTTATACAAGACATGTTAGTACATGTCGATGGCTTAGTATTTCCTACAGATTTTTTGGTATTAGACATGAAAGGAGACTCTGAAGGATCGCTAATTCTTGGACGCTAATTCATGGCAACTAGGAGCGCAAAAATAGATGTGGAGATAGGTCAACTTATCTTGAAGTTTAATAAGGAGAAAGTGGGTTTTAAGGTGTATGACTGGACACCGCATGTGGTCGACTTGGATACATGCTACCACCTAGAAGAAAAGGGTAGCAAGGTTGATAAAGGAATGAGAAAAACCAAATTGATTAGTGTGAGGTCTTCCCTTGCGCCTGATATGCCTTAGGCATAGACCGTCAAGCTAGTGACGGAAAAGAAACGCTTGATGGGAGACAACTCATCGATAAGAATTTATTATAAATTTTGTTTTAAATTTTATTTTTGTAACATGTCATGTTTGTGTGTTGTTGTTGTGTAGAAAATACAATAGGGTAGAAGAAGGAAACAAGAGAAAAGAAAAGAAGAAGAAGAAAAGAGAAGAGAAAAATATGAGGCCCATGGAATAATCACGCAGGCTATCACGCGCGTGATAGTTTTGTATCACGCACACAATGTGTATAATGTGCGCGATATAGATGCCAGGAGATATTATGAACCGTTGTAATGATACGTTATGAAGAAACTGTTGTTATCACGTGTACGATACATCTATAATGTGTGTGATGAGCAACATTCAAATTTACTATATATAGCGCCTAGTTCATTCTCTTTTTCTCACAAATTTCTCTCTGATCTTCTACTTTCTAACACTTTCATCTGAGCATTTTAGGAAAACTTTTATTTTTTTTCCTCTGTGCGTTTTGTTTCTGTGTTGTTTGTTGTAGGCACCATGGCATCAAAAAGAGCACGAGTTATATGCGGATTTTCTTCAAGGGCTCCCCCACTCAAAATGATCCCACCTACCCCAACCATAAGTTCTTGTCCGAGGCTCATGCTAAGAAGTATCTCAAAATGGTGGAGTACCACATTGTGAGAGAAAGAGCTTTCGCGTGTAAAGACTTGCAAGGTTTTAAGGAGGTGATCGAGGTGCTTCAACAAAGGCGATGGGTATGCTTTAATTATTTGATTCGTGAAACCAATAAAAATATAGGGTTAGAGTTCTACACCACTGGTGCTTTTGGCACTATAAGCACTTACAACTCATATGTGCGAGGGAAGTACATAGACTATTCTCATACTTCTATTAATGCTATTTTTAATTTACAATATCCTCCTACATGTGACCTTAGGAAATATAGGCAAGAGTTTAAGGTTATGAATGAAGAATTAGGCCAACAAATAGTTGAAATTTTTTTGTTGGCTTGGAGCGGAGTGGACGGTGGAACGTGGTTTAATGTTGCGACTCAAAACTGTTGACTTTTGCCAAATTCCTAGGGCCTGGGATCTTATTTTGTACAAACCTTAGAAGTCACATCTAATCAATCATAATTCATTATGAAGCAGTGTTTAGGTATTTTAGCTCTTTTGAGGGGGGGGGAACCAATTGACTTAGGGCGTTTAATTGCTGATAATATCAAATATATGGCTAACGCTGCACAACAAGCTTGTGGGCAGTTTTGTGTTATCAATGAATTGTTTAGAATAGCAGGTGTACCCGAGTACCCCGAAGATGAGACTATCATTCTGAAGGCACCCCTCAAAGCGTCCGTCAACTATAAGGAGATTGGAAAACATGCATCAAGGAGAAGCTGCTAAACATGATCAAGATGACAACTAAGCTAGCAATGATGAAGAATTCTACCAACCGCCAATGCAAAATCAACTACAAAAAATGCAAGGTTAAATGACTTCAGAATTTCAACGAAGAACGAAAGCTCATTCCATGGGGGGTTACAAGGTGGATTGAAGAAGATTCTCCCACTTTGTACGCTGACCCTCCCAGATTCGCTCTAGTGTTCAGAGAATTCTACAATCAACAAGAATACCATATGCCAACTCAAAGCTTAAGAGCCCGGTTTGCATCAGCTGAAGACATGGAGAATTATTTCATCAACCAAGATCAGGAGCAAGCAAGGAGAAGAGACCACATGTGCGCTGAATAGACTCAACAGAACAACGACTTCAATAACACTTTGAATGACATGCATGATCTTTTCTGCAATGATGATATGTGAAAAGACATGTAGCTTATTTTTATTTTTATAAGACTTTATGTTTATTTTCTATTTTTCAATGATGTACCTAAAGAAGAGCCATAGTGTTTCAAGTGCTCTTCCCTTCCCATTATATTATCCAAAAAATGTTCTTAATAAACAAGTTTGTAGCTTTTTTTTCTTCTTCAGATTTACAAGTTCTAACTTTAGCATTGAACAAATGATCCAAGAAAAGAAAAAAGAGAAAGAGGGACTTATTCATGATAAAAGAAACTAATAACCTGAAGGCAAAGGAAGAGGAAAAAATCAAAGGACTTGTACTTAACCTTCAGATACCTAATATAGTAAGGTTTGAGCCTGAATAAATTACAATGTTCACTTTTCTTTCTTTTGAGTGTATCCATGCAATTATATTTTATCTGGTTTGGTCTATTTCTGATTAAGTTCTCTAGTTTGATTGACACACACTAGGACAGTTCCTTGTTTATAACTTTGAGCCTTTGTAGCCACCCTGTAGTAATAGGAATATCCTTTTTCTCGCCACTTTGAGCCTAAGCCTTTCTTTTGGTGACGTATCCTACAACTCTTAGCCATATGACTTGAAATATTCTTTCTTTCCGCCCTCTCTTTGGAGTTAGGTAGAAGTTTAGTTCTTACGTTGTATGAAAAAGATTAAGTTTAGGGTTTCTCTTGGAAGTGAGCAAAGTTCTAAGTTTGGGGTTGGGGTACTAGAGATAATTGGTCAAAAATTCAAAAAAATTATGTAAATAAGATGTGGAAAAAGACGCTTCTTCAAAAAAAAAGTATAAAGAAAGATCAAATCTCTAGTACCTTTAAGAAGGAACAAAGGGGTATGAGGATAGAAGGAGAACTAGGCACCTAACTCCAAATATTTAAACCTACTTACCTAAAAATATCCAACCAAACATAAGCCAAGTTACAACCCGAAAAGACCTCTAATGTATAATTTCTATGATGAACTATATTAGAACATGATCAAGCTGAGTATAATTTATTGTGCATGTTGATTGAGAGATGACCTTATCAATTGAGTGAGTAGAGTGAGCTGAGAGACAAGTTAAGTACTCATCAATGTTTGAGGACATTTTCCGAATTTGCCATATGGAAGTTGGAAGTTGAAACGATGGTTAGGTAACGAAAAAAAATTGGTGATGTTCAATTGTTATTATGAGACTTATTGTCTGTTGAAATATGCAGTTGTCGGCGAGTTACTTGAGGACAAGTAACGATTCAAGTTTGGGGTTATGATGACCTGTCAGACGCTAAATACCATTGCAGGGGGATACGCAGGAGGAGGAGAAACTAATTCGGTTAGAAAAAGATATGCTCAGTCAGTGATGTCATCGAACAGACTCCACCTTTAGAAGGAGGGGAAAACTTGATCGTGGTTAGTTTTTCCAGAAGATACTCGGAAGAAATGCTGGCTCACAAAAACGACCCGATGGTGATCAAAGTGCATATTTGGGACTGGAGCGTGAAACGAGTCTTAGTAGATCCACGAAGCTCATCATATGTTTTGTATTGGGATGTGTTTAAGAGAATGAACTTCGATACCGCCGAGCTGCTACCATTTAAAGGTACTTTGGTGGGATTCTCCGGGGAACATGTACAGGTGCTAGGACATTTACCCATAATGAAGACTTTCAGCAATAGAGGCAGTGCAAAAAGTATTAAGGTGAGGTATTTAATTGTCAATGTCGCATCTCTATACAACATTATTATTGGCAGGCCATCGGTCAATGCTCTGGAGGCAGTGTTGTCCACTCTATACTTCACATTAAAATGCCCCCTAAAAGATGGTAAAGTAGGAATAATGAAGGGTGATCAAGGGATATCAAGGAAATGTTATAAAGATAGTATGATACTTAAAAGGAAAAATCATGCCGACGAGCCAATTAAAGATAATCAGTTAAAAATGAACTTAGTTGAAATCGATCCAAGAGAGAATCTACCAGTGAATGGGCTGGCGACCATTGGAAACATAAAGGAGATACAAAGTGGTGTCAAATCACCTCAGGAAACTCAGATTTCCACTAATCAATTCTCTAAGGATGAAGACAGGAGGATCAGAGTCAACCTAAACACAGTTCGTCACAATCTAATACAAGATCTATTAAGCGCACCATCTAATACACATATATTTTGGGCTCAGTACTCGTGGCAGTCAGACAAATGAAGTTTTTAATAGGGGTTGCCGATCACTTCAATAGATGGGGAGAGACAGAGACAACAAATAAAATCGTTATGTCCATAATAGGAAGGAAACTATATGAGATAAAAAAGGCATGGGCCGAGAACTTATATGAAATTTTGTGGTCTTATCATACTATCCCTCAATCACCTACTCGGGAGACTCCTTTGGGGATGGTTTATGGAGCTGATACAATGCTACCGGTTGAGATAAACACGCCAACCTGGAGACTTCTTACTTTTGATGAAAGCGCCAACTCAGAAGACCTCGACAACTCATCAGATTTATCAGATCAAATCAAGGAAATGACCCACATCAGGGAATTTTCAGTTGAATAAATAATCTTCAGGAGGTTTGATATCGAGGTAAAGTAAAGAGGATTTCATAAAGGTGACCTGGCAGTAAAGAGGGTGACTGACCTCGTAAAGAAAGGAAAGCTAGCTCCGGATGAGGAAGGACCCTATCGTATCCGTTGGAGGTTGAATAAGGGGGCTTACAAGTTAGAGAGTTTATAGGGTGTTGAAATATCCAAGACCTGGAATGCAACTAGTCTTAAGTTTTATCTCAGCTAGACTATGTAATAAATATAATGAATAAAAATTATGGTGATGCACTATTTTCCCTTGCAAGAGCAAGGGTTTTTAATGAGGAACTCATAGCTAAAACAAATGTCTTTATAGAGCAAATCCTAGGACACGATCCAGGATGAGGTCCAAGCAACTTGAAGCCTCTGGCATAATCAGCTGCATCTAAGCTAAGTAATATGAAACCTCTAGCCTAAATAAAGTCCAAGAAACTTAAAGCCTCTGGCATAATCAGTTGTGGTCGGGCTAAGTAATATGAAACCTCTTGCCTAAATGAAGTCCAATCAACTTGAAGACTTTGGCATAATCGGCTACGATCGGGCTAAGTAATATGAAACCTCTGGCCTAAGTGAAGTCCAAGTAACTTGAAGCCTATGGCATAATCGGCTGAGGTCGGGCTAAGTAATATGAAACCTATGGCCTAAATGAAGTCCAAGAAACTTGAGGCCTCTGGAATAATCGGATGCGGCTGGGCTAAGTAATATGAAACCTCTGGCCTAAATAAAGTCCAAGCAACTTGAAGCCTCTAGCATAATCTGTTGTGGTCGGGGTAAGTAATATGAAACCTCAGGCCTAAATGAAGTCCAAGTAACATGAAGCCTCTGGCATAATCGGTTGTGGTTGGGCTAAGTAATATGAAACCTCTGGCCTTCATGAAGTCCAAGTAATTGGAAGCCTCTAACATAATTGGTTGCGGTCGGGCTAAATAATATGAGACGTATGGCCTAAATGAAGTCCAAGAAATTGGAAGCCTATGGAATAATTAAAGGTCAATGAAAAAATTTGAATAAATCATAAAGAGAGGTCTTCGAACGGGCTCTAATTATCACAATCAAAGTCGTGGCCTATTATTATTTGTTTTATAGGTAATCCAAGTTATGTTGATACATCCCATAAAAGACCTCTAATTAGCTTATCAAAGCAGAAGTATGAAAGTTGGTTCGTAAGGAATTTTTCTCTAAACCAAGCATGCTTAAGAACTTCTTAAACACTTGGGGCTGCTGCAAAAAAGCATTTCAGAAAAACAATGGTAAAGATAAGTTATGTGAGGCAACCTGTAGACATGGGACAAGATATAAAATAGTCATAGTATGGGTCACAACAGGACCTAGATATAAAATAAAAGGGAAAATCACCAATATCCTTAAAAATATTACAAAACACATCCTAATGATTAAAAAACTACTCTTTGTTTTCATCCTCACCAACAGCTCCAGGGTTACCATCAATAACTTGATACTTTTGGGGTCAAATCATCAGTGGGAGAAGGCTCGAGTTCTTCCATATCCACGAGATGGCCATCAACCACACCTTTAAAGAAGTCCATCTCGGATAAGTCAAGATAGGGATAGAGGCATAAGATTTGAGCCTTTGCCCTATCAAAAGCAGCATCGTCTGCATCAATGATGTTGATTTCAGCTTTTTGCAAGGATCTATGTAGTTGGTTATTTGAGTCTCGAGTTGACATCATCTCCTCGGACTGCTTGTCAATATTTGACTGTAATTTTTTACTTTTAGCCTCCGACTTCTCCCTCTTTGTCTTCTCCTCTGATAATTGTTTCTCCACGTCAGATATTTTATCCACCTTCATCTTCTGGTGCTCCTTCAGCTGATTGATCTCTTGGTTAAGTTTGACCTCATTTTGTTCGTAATCATCCTCGGCCTCAAACAAACCTCGGGTCAAGATAGCTCATCTCATTAGGTAGGGACTAAGATTTCACCTTGTCCACATCTTCTGTAGCATTTATGTGGTCATAAATGAACTTTAATTCGTCAAAGTTGTTACTCTAGAACTTAAATTCATTGGGTGATTTGGTTTGGCCGCTCCCACCAGCCTCACGCATCAAATAGAAAATTTCCCAATCAACTTGGCAAACTTCATCACTCATCAAATGTTTCATCATCTTTGGGGAACTCAGACAAATGTCCTTCAATGGAGAAACAGTTAAATTTTGAGGCTCTAAAAGGCTTGTAGTCATTTTGCTCGTGGCTATCTTTTTTTTCTTCAGTAGCTAGGTTTATAAACCGGATAGGGCCAACCTAATAGCAGTATGGTCGACCATCATTCTCTTCGCCCGGGATTCCGACATCAGCTTGTTTTGTTTATTCACGGACATATTGGTCATTTTTCCCTCAAAAAGATAGGAAAGGAGGTTAAGAGATTGTAGGGTATTACATCAAGTAATAAGAAAAGAAAATAAATGAGTATTACCTAAAAAGGAAATAACTTATTCTTCGGGTAATGAGAATAGATCCCAGACCTTCATCATAAGAAAAGAATCTAATATGGCCAAAGATTTAATCTCTTGGTCATTTAGTTTGCCAAAATCGAACCCGAATACCAAAAGTGGATTTCTAGTCTAATAAATAGGAAAACGGAGAGATCCGTCTAACACATTCTGTAACACCCTACTCTCCTCAATCATTTAATAAATAAAAATAAGAAAAATAGTTTGCGGAAAAATCAAAGTTACACAGGTAAGATGCCACATCAACAGAAAATTTCATGACGTATCAACTCACTTCACATCTTATTACTCTTGAAAAATTAAGTTAAACAGCAGAATGATCAATTAGTTTGGCACTAAGGCCCCAATTACATCAACCTCCACAAAATCTGTGGTTCAACAACATTAAGCAAATCAAGATATATAACAAATAACATAAAGAAAATAACGAAATTCCCATCCTTCCCGTGTTACGTATCAAAGCGACTCCTAAGACTCGATCAATAGTAACACATGCTTCAAGCACTACTCAGGTACCTGATCATCTGTACTCCCCAAGAAGCACAGACACAACAACAAAAAAGGGGTGAGAATTACATTCAATAATACACTGTGAAAATCATATGCTAAGGAGTAGTTAACACACAAATCACACCAATCATACAATTACAACGCACATACAAGTACCACATCAACACTCGACATATTCAGCCCACATTCAATCATATACATATGCAATACGACTCAACTGACATGACACCATGCATGCAGTACCATCACAATCCATACAGTTCCTTCATTGAACCCGATTCCCTACGAAATTCGGATAAGTCGTATACGTTCCTCTGAACTACAACTTATCTCCACTCGACTCCCACATGGAGTCCGGACGAGACTAGGCACCCATCATGGATTCCCACCTAGCTCATCTCCACACAACATGACATGAATGCATGACACACAATTATGCACAATATAACAATAATTCATGCATAACTCACGATCCTCAATGATCACACGTGAAACCCACATACTCACCGTAATTCCCTCAGGAATTACCACTATAGCCCAAGACCGTCCACATATGACAATCTCGGTGCACAAGCATCAAACACGTCTCATACAGACAATCACATAAGATTCCATGTTTTATCATATTTACGATCATTACCGGTCCCTTTATGTCCAATTATATCATTTTAGTCTTACGGGTCAAGAGAAATTGCATCGCACACGAAATACAGAGAGAAATTGCAAAAACGCAAAAATTGCACAACAGCCCTGTCCATACGCGCATGGCCCTACCCCATACGCGTATGGCCACTTTTACTCCCCACGGGCCTGTGTATCATATGTGTAGGGCCTTATTCGCCCAGGCCTCATACGTGTATTGCCCTAGGCCTTATGTGTATGACCAGAGAGTGATTTCCCTCCCAAAATGCTCCAAAGCTGCCCATACGCATAATGGCATTGCCATACGCGTATGGCCTCCCCTCCAAAACCTCCCATACGCGTAATGGCTAGCCCATACGCGTATGTCCCATTTCCCCTTACGCGTACCTTATGCGTACGATTAGAGGGTCATGCTGGCTCTAGGGACGGGGTGCGTATGTTATGCGTACTACCCTTGGGTGTGTCCCCCATATGCGTATTGCCTCCTGGTATACACGTATGACCAGTCTGTTGCTGAAAAATGGGTTTTTGACATCAGTGCCATTTTTCCCCCATTGGAGCACTTCCAAGCTCCTAATTCAGACCCAAAACAACATTTGTACCAGTCTATCATTAATGGGTTCATTCTACTTCATTAGCCTATCATTTTACCCAATTTTTTTACCATTTGAAATTTATTTTCGTTAACCCTAATACCCCCAAAATTTCCTGATCTGATTTCATGGTAAACACAGCAACAACATACATTCAACACGAATTTCACATCAACATCAACATACAACATGAATTCACATCAGATATTACACAGACACAAATTTACAATACTCATCAGACAATTATGCAATCAATCAAGAAGCTGGAGAAAATGCACATAAATCCTAAGAGGGGATGGAACCCTCACTACCCTCTCATGTTCAGACCACCATTAAAGAATCCATTCTCCCCTTTACCTTAATTTCAATCTTTCTCTCTTCAATAATGGTGGAACTCTTTTGGTTACTCTTGCCCTAACTTTGCTCCTTTCTTCTCTCTGTTCTCTTTTCACGTGAAACCGGTTTCTCCAACTCCCCTTTCCCACTTTCCTCTAATTATATTTTAATTCCTTAATTTTAGTAATAATAATAATAATGATCCTAATCATAATAATCATAATAATGTTAGTAACCATAATAATAATAACACTAATAATTATATTAATAATCATAATAATAATAGTTGAATTTCTCCTTATTCATATCATTATTATTACCATATTATCCTAATACTTAATTTCATTAAATTCATTCCACTAAACTCTCACACCCACCCTTACACACAATACCCTTAACCAAGTCATTGCCAAAATAATCACACAAAATAAATCACAAAACGACTAAATAATTAAATGGGGTGTTAAAACACTCCTGCACTTAAAATATTTTTGTCCTCGAAAATGTACCTGATGAGAACAATTCTGGATACGACTCTCGCATCTTGCTCTCCATTCCCAGGTCACACTTTCTCCAGCAGCTCCTCCCCAAGCTACTCTCACTAAAGGAATGTCTTTGCCTCTCAACTGTTTCATCTTGCGATCCTCGATCCTTATCGGCATCGCCTCCATGGTAAGATTATTCCGAACCTGCATTTCATCCCTTTGAAGAACATGGGATGGATCAGGAATGTACTTCTGAAGTTACGACACGTGAAACACATCATGCAATTTCAAAAGTCCGGGTGGCAGCGCCACTCTATATGCAACAACTCTAACTCTCTTCAAAATCTGATATGGTCTGATGAACTTAGGATCCAGCTTCTTCGATTTCAGTGTATGACCAACGCCGGTCACAGGATTGACCCTTAGAAACACGTGGTCGCCTTCGTTGAATTCCAACTCTTTCCTCCTATTATCATGATAACTTTTCTGCCTACTCTAGGATGCCTTCATCTTCTCCCTAATCAGCTGGATTATCTCTGTAGTCTGTTGCATAATCTTGGGTCCAAGTACAGTGCTCTCACCCGACTCATACTAGCATAGAGGTGTAATACACCTCCTACCATACAATGCTTCAAAAGGCGTCATTCCAATACTAGAATGGTAACTGTTATTGTAAGTAAATTCAATCAATGTTAAATGAGTATCCCAAGCACCTCCCTGCTCTAGTATACAAGCCCTCAACAAGTCTTTCAGTGACTGAATAGTCCTCTCAGATTGTCCATCTGTCTGCAGATGATAAGTAGAACTCAACATCAAACTACAACCTAAAGCTTCCTGCAAGCTCTTCCAAAATCCAGAAGTAAACCTCGGGTCTCTATCAGAAACTATGCCCGACGGAACCCCGTGCAACTTCACTAATATTCTGATATAAATCTCTGCTAACTTTGACAAAGGAAAACTGATGTTAATCGGTATATAATGTGCCGATTTTGTCAGTCTATCCACAATCACCCAAATAGCATCAAAGCTTCTCCCATATTCAGTAACCCGGTCACAAAATCCATCGTGATACTATCCCACATCCACTCTAGTATTTCCAGTGGTTTCATCAAACCAAAAGGTTTCTGATGTTCCACTTTTGACAGGTCAAACAAGCATACACAAACCGAGCTACATCTTTCTTCATACCTGGCCACCAAAGCAATTTCTTAAGATCCTGATACATTTTCGTAGCTCCTGGATGAATACTAAAGCTACTCCTATGGCTCTCATCTAAGATTATTTTTCTCAATTCAGGATTATCTGGCATATAAATTCTGCCTCGAAATCTCAACACACCAAAATTGTCTACCTTAAAGACACCTTCTGCATCCGACCCTCCTGCGGTCATCAAATCCACCAGATTCAAATCGAGCTTCTGACTCTCTCTAACCTCATTAAGTAACTCATTATTAACCTTCAGCATACCCAACATCACACTCTCAGGAGTCAGTTCACAAACCTTGCTCAAGTCTCTAAACTGTTCAATTAAGTCCAACTCCTTAATCATTAATGTCGACATATGAATTGTCTTCCGACTCAAAGCACCCGCCACGACGTTAGCTTTACTGGGATGGTAACTCAAGCTAAAATCACAGTCCTTAAAGAACTCCAACCATCTTCTCTGTCTCATATTCAATTCTTTTTGGTCAAATAAATATTTCAAACTTTTATGATCACTGAACACTTCAAGCCTCGATCCGTACAAGTAATGTCTCCAAATTTTCAACACAAAAGCCACTGCAGCTAATTCAAGATCATGAGTAGGATAATTATGTTCATGTACCCTTAACTGTCGTGAGGCATAAGCCACGATCTTACCATCATGCATCAATACTCCGCCTAATCCCATTTTAGACGCATTAAAATATACCATGAAAATGTTCATCTGGCTTGGGTAGAATTAATATTGGTGCCGTAGTCAACCTCTTCTTCAATTTTTCGGAAACACTCTTCACACAAGATATCCCACACAAAGGCCTGGCCCTTTCTAGTCAACTAAGTCAGAGGAAGGGCCAAATTGGAAAACTCTTCGATAAATCGGCGATAATAACCTGCTAAACCCAAGAAACTCCTAATCTCCGTCACTGATTTCAGAGGTTCCCACCGAAGTACAACACTCACTTTGGATGGATCCACTGCTATGCCATCACCAGAAATAACATGTCCTAGAAAACTTACTTCATGCAGCCAGAACTCACATTTTAAAAGTTTTGCAAACAACTTGTTATCTTTCATCACATGCAATGCAATCCTCAGATGCTCTGCATGATCTCTTTCCGATCCGGAGTAAATCAGAATGTTGTCAATAAAAACTACAACAAACTGATCTAAGTAGGCATAAATGATATGATTCATGTACTCCACGAATACGCCCGATGCATTGGACACTCCGAACGACATCACAACATATTCGTAATGTCCATACCGAGTCCTGAAAGCCGTTTTTCTGAATATCACCCTCTTTCACCCAAATCTGATGGTAACCTGATCTCAAATCAATTTTACTAAAAACACGAGCTCCCACAAGTTGATCCATTAGATCATCAATTCTTGGAAGCAGATATTTGTTCTTGATGGTAACCTTATTCAGCTGACGATAATCAATACACAATCTCATACTACCGTCCTTCTTCTTAACCAACAACACTGGAGCTCCCCACGACGACACACTGGGTCTAATAAACTTCTTATCAAGCAATTCTCCGAGTTGAGATTTCAACTCCGCCAATTCTGATGCTGACATTCTGTATGGTGCCATAGATATAGGTGTGGTACCAGGAATAAGATCAATTGTAAATTCCACTTCTCGCTTTGGAGGAAACTCTAAAATATCATCCGGAGACACTTATGGAAACTCTTTCATTATAGGTAATTCATTAATCGACGTTTTTCCTTCAACAGACAATGAGGCAAACACCGCAAACATTTTAGCTTCATCTTCTAACAAGGTTCTCAATTCCTTGGTATATATAAAATCAGCCAACTCTTCCTCCTCTGGGGCAAGAAATAACAACCTCTTCTTATAACAGTCAATGTAGACATAATTGCTCTCTAGCCAATTCATCCCTAAAATAACACCCAGATCACTGAGTGGTAAGCAAATCAAATCCACTATGAAATCTTTACCAAAGATCGACACAAGACAGTTCAAGCACACTAACGATGTAGTTATCAACCCAATAGATGGAGTATCAATCACCATCCCTTTACTCAAAGTAGACGGCACAAGTCCTAGTATCTTCACACAATCAACAAAAATAAACAAGTGGGCCACACCCGTATCAATGATAGAAATAAAAAGAGTGTTATGAATGTAACAAGTACCTCTGACCAAATGATCCTCACTGGTAGGATGAGTCTCCACCAATGCAAATACCTTTTCACCGGTCTGTGACTTCTTCGGCTTTTAATAGTGGGTGCTGATGTGACCCTGTTCACCATAGTTGTAACAGGTAGGTATATTGGTCCTACAATCTGCCACAACATGACCTGGCTTCCCGCATTTGAAACATTTCTTCACCTCATTCTAACATTCATTAGCACAGTGACCCACGCCACCACATCTGAAACACTTGATAGGGTTGGAATAATTTCCTCCCCCACTTGGCTTCTTGCCAACAACAACTTTCTGTTTCCCTTTATCGGCCGGAGCACTGTAAAGTGTACTCCCATGTCTCTGCTTACCTCTTTTGTCACTCAGGGCCTTGTAGTGAGCAACCCGAGCCCTGTTATCTTCATCTTAAATTCGACACCTGTTCACCAACTCAGGGAAGTATCTGATCTTCTGATAACCGATACCTTGTTTGATCTCGGGACGCAACCCGTTCTCAAGCCTGATACACTTCGAACTCATCGCAGCATCAGTATTGTAATAAGGGCAATACTTCACCAGTTCCTCGAACTTGGCCGCATATTTTGCAACTGTCGAGTTTCCCTGCTTCAATTCTAGGAATTCAATCTATTTATTGCCACGAACATCTTCTAGAAAATACTGCTCCAGAAACTCATCCCTGAACATTGTCCAAGTAATAGGACTACCTGCAGCCTCTAACCTTTGACGGGTGTTATCCCACCAATCTTCAGCTTCCTCAGTCAACATATGAGTTCCAAACTGCACCTTCTGAGCCTCGGTGAATCCCATGACTCTGAAGATCTTCTCAATATCCTTCATCCACTTCTATGCAGCATATGGTTCGTGCCTACCCTCAAACTTAGGTGGCGTGTTGTTCTGGAACTTTTCCAAATTACAGAACTCGACATCCCTAGCATTCTGATTGGTGTTCTACACCGCCTACACAATAGCTTGTAATGTAACAGTAATCACAACATCATTTCTACCAGCCACACTGCTCAACAACAAAGAAAACACAGGTTAGAAGAAACACATGACTATATCCACTCTATAGTCAGACTTTACTACGACACTGGCTGGACGGACCGACCTGCTCTGATACCAATTGTAACACCATACTCTCCCCAATCATTTAATAAATAAAAATAAGAAAAATAGTTTGCAGAAAAATCAGAGTTACACACGTAGGATGCCACATCAACAGAATGAAGTATCAACTAACTTCACATCTTATTACTCTTGAAAAATTAAGTTAAGCAGCGGAATAATCAATTAGTTCGACACTAAGGCCCCAATTACATCAACCTCCATAAAGTCCATGGTACAACAACATTAAGCAAATCAAGATACGTAACAAATAACAAATAACATAGAGAAAATAACGAAATCCCCATACTTCCTGTGTTACGTATCAGAGTGATTCCTAAGACTCGATCAATAGCAACACATGCTCCAAACACTACTCAGGTACCTGATTATCTGTACTCCCCAAGAAGCACAGACACAACAACATAAAAGAGGTGAGAATTATATTCAATAATACACGGTGAAAATCACATGCTAAGAAGTAGTTAACACACAAATCACACCAATCATACAATTGCAACGCACATACAAGTGCCACATCAACACTCGGCATATTCAGCCCACATTCAAGCATATATATATGCAATGCGACTCAACTGACTCGACACCATGCATGCGGTACCATCACAATCCATATGGTTCCTTCATTGAATCCAATTCCCGTCGGAATTTGGATAAGTCGTATACGTTCCTCTAAATTAGAACTTAACTCCACTTGACTCCCACGTGGAGTCCGGACGAGACTAGGCACCCATCATGGATTCCCACCTAGCTCATCTCCACACAACATGACATGAATGCATGACACACAATTATGCATAATATAACAATCATTCATGCATAACTCACTGAAGACTCTAAAGATTTGACTAAATGTTGGTAAAACTCATTGCCAAACAAAAAGATTCAACACCAAGAAATATGTCAAACACAAAGATTTCGAAGGAGATGTCATAGCATGAAGACTCGACATTTGGATTGTTTAAATCTGCTTCAAATTTGCTCCAAGTTTCTAGGCGTGTGTAGCAGTGGATCAAGGAAAAATTTGTTTAAAGATTCGAAGGCCAAGGAGACAGAAGTCTATAAATAGAAGACTTAGACCTAAGAATTGATATGCCTTTTGTAACCTAGTTCTCTTGCGTGAGAAATAAGGGATTAGGGTTTTCAGAGTCTTTGGCTCTCTAGGTTGTAAGTCTCCCTTTGTATCAGTTGATGCATTGTGGCAGATATAGGTGTCACACAGATCCATAAACCTTGAGGTATTGGATTGTGTATTATTCTTGGATGAAGCTTTTAAGCAAATCCGAGTTAGCTTGTTTGTCAAGTATGCTTGACAGAATTCTGTATTGACAGGGATGATGTAGAAATCACAGTTGGTGATTAAGGGAAGTGAGTGAGGTATCTCGTATCAAAGAGGTTGTTCTTTGATAAAGTCTTCATTGGGTAGATGTTAGGATATAAAGTTGTAAACGAGGGAGTTTAGCTTTGTAATAGTTTTACAGATAGTGGAGTCTTCTTCCTGGATTGGTATCCCCCAGATGTAGGTGAGCTGCACAGAACTGGGTTAACACTTACTATGTTCTTTATCATTCTGCAGATTTACTTTTCTGTTAAGGTTCATGATAAACATGTTGGATCAAATGTCGTAACATCTGTGATTCTGTAGTTCTGATATTCAAGGTATCAGTCTGATGTTGTGCCTCTGCGTTTAAATGTTCATGCAGAACAATGTCTTGACATATGTTAGGACATCTGATGACTGCATTGGAAGAATTTCAATTGGTATCAGAGCAGGCATCCTGTCTGTTTCTGGATGAGATCTTTGGGAGATAATTTCTGGCGTTTAAATAAGGAGGAGTTTTGAAGATCAGATCAATCAACTCAGATATACTCAAGGGTATTAATGGATGGGATGGATGTTCAGGATCAAAGGTAACAACCCGGTGGTTGTTCATGTTGCTGAGGAGGTTCTACAATAACTGCGGGAGAAGTGGCTAGTTCTCTTGTTGGGGTGTCTTATAAGATATTCTGACATCTTATTAGGGCAAGCAGGATTTGTTCCTTGGTGGTTCCGCTGCATGTGTTTCTGATGGAAGAGCTATAGAATTATGGGATTCTGGAGTTGTTGCTGAAGACAGATGGTGGAAGATCTCAACCGTCGGCCTATATATGTGAAGATATCTGCATTCTTTTATTCCAAAGTCGGGAGCGATGGAATGAAGGGAGCTATTGGAAGATATCTGGAATGGTGACTTGGTACTTAGGAGCTTGGTTCCATGGTACAGTGTGAAGTCAGTTGAAGAGTAGAGGAGTTGAGTTTAAGTTTATCAAGTTCTTGCTCTGGGAGTTTGATAAACTATTTATCGGCTAGGTTGTCATAGATACTTGAGAATTCTCTCAAGTCCACTCATAAAGACGTCTCAGTCGTGCATCTGGAGTCTTCTAGTTATTCTTCTGACTAGAAGGTGTTTCTATAAAACACAGTCTGAAGAAAGTGGAGGTGATTTATTTTCATCATCCAAAACAACAAGGAAGGATTCATCTCTCTTAACCCTAAGGGTGGATCCAATCTGATTGGAGTTTTCAGAATCGTTGAGATAAATAAGGTTCGTTCAGAGCGAAATCCCCATACTTCCCGTGTTACGTATCAGAGCGACTCCTAAGACTCGATCAATAGCAACACATGCTCCAAACACTACTCAGGTACCTGATTATCTGTACTCCCCAAGAAGCACAGACACAACAACAGAAAAGAGGTGAGAATTATATTCAATAATACACTATGAAAATCACATGCTAAGGAGTAGTTAACACATAAATCACACCAATCATACAATTACAACGCACATAAAAGTGCCACATCAACACTCGGCATATTCAGCCCACATTCAAGCATACATATATGCAATGCGACTCAACTGACTCGACAACGTGCATGCAGTACCATCACAATCCATATGGTTCCTTCATTGAATCCAATTCCCGTCGGAATCTGGATAAGTCGTATACGTTCCTCTAAATTAGAACTTAACTCCACTTGACTCCCACATGGAGTCCGAACGAGACTAGGCACCCATCATGGATTCCCACCTAGCTCATCTCCACACAACATGACATGAATGCATGACACACAATTATGCACAATATAACAATCATTCATGCATAACTCACTGAAGACTCTAAAAATTTGACTAAATATTGGTAAAACTCATTGCCAAACAAAAAGATTCAACACCAAGAAATATGTCAAACACAAAGATGTCGAAGGAGATGTCATAGCATGAAGACTCGACATTTGGATTGTTTAAATCTGCCTCAAATTTGCTCCAAGTTTCTAGGCGTGTGTAGCAGTGGATCAAGGAAAAATTTGTTTAAAGATTCGAATGCCAAGGAGACAGAAGCCTATAAATAGAAGACTTTGACCTAAGAATTGATATGCCTTTTGTAACTTAGTTCTCTTGCGTGAGAAACAAGGGATTAGGGTTTTGAGAGTCTTTGGCTCTCTAGGTTGTAAGTCTCCCTTTGTATCAGTTGATGCATTGTGGCAGATATAGGTGTCACACAGATCTATAAACCTTGAGGTATTGGATTGTGTATTATTCTTGGATGAAGCTTTTAAGCAAATTCGAGTTAGCTTGTTTGTCAAGTATGCTTGACAGAATTCTGTATTGACAGGGATGATGTAGAAATCACAGTTGGTGATTAAGGGAAGTGAGTGGGGTATCTCATATCAAAGAGGTTGTTCTTTGATAAAGTCTTCATTGGGTAGATGTTAGGATATAAAGTTGTAAACGAGGGAGTTTAGCTTTGTAAATGTTCTACAGATAGTGGAGTCTTCTTCCTAGATTGGTATCCCCCAGATATTAGTGAGTTGCACCGAACAGGGTTAACACTTACTGTGTTCTTTATCATTCTGCTTATTTACTTTTCTGTTAGGGTTCATGATAAACATGTTGGATCAGATGTCGTAACATTTGTGATTCTGCAGTTCTGATATTCAAGGTATCAGTCTGCTGTTGTGCCTCTGCGTTTAAATGTTCATGCAGAACAATATCTTGACATATGTTAGGACATCTGATGTTTGTATTGCCAGAATTTCAATTGGTATCAGAGCAGGCATCCTGTCTGTTTCTGGATGAGATCTTTGGGAGATAATTTCTGGCATTTAAATAAGGTGGAGTTTTGAAGATCAGATTAATCAACTCAGATATACTCAAGGGTATTAATGGATGGGATGGATGTTCTGGATCGAAGGTAACAACCCGGTGGTTGTTCATGTTGCTGAGGAGGTTCTACAATAACTGCAGGAGAAGTGGCTAGTTCTCTTGTTGGGGTGTCTTATAAGATGTTCTGACATCTTATTAGGGCAAGCAGGATCTGTTCCTTGGTGGTTCCGCTGCACGTGTTTATGATGGAAGAGCTATAGAATTTTGGGATTCTGGAGTTGTTGCTGAAGACAGATGGTGGAAGATCTCAATCGTCGACCTCTATATGTGAAGATATCTGCATTATTTTATTCCAAAGTTGGGAGCGATGGAATGAAGGGAGCTGTTGGAAGATATCTGGTATGGTGACTTGGTACTTGGAAGCTTGGTTCCATGGTACAGTGTGAAGTCAGTTGAAAAGGAGAGGAGTTGAGTTTAAGTTTATCAAGTTCTTGCTCTGGGAGTTTGATAAACTATTTATCGGCTAGGTTGTCATAGATACTTGAGAATTCTCTCAAGTCCACTCATAAAGACGTCTCAGTCGTGCATCTAGAGTCTTCTAGTTATTCTTCTGACTAGAAGGTGTTTCTATAAAACACAATCTGATGAAAGTGGAGGTGATCTATTTTCACCATCCAAAACAACAAGGAAGGATTTGTCTCTCTTAACCCTAAGGGTGGATCCAATCTGATTGGAGTTCTCAGAATCGTTGAGGTAAATAAGGTTCGTTCAGAGAGAATCTTAGTTACTTGAGTTAAGGGTGGCAGCCTCGGTATCTCAACTATTTGTGTCAAAGAAGATACTTGCAAAAGATTAAATACCTGATATGTGTTCATGATGTGATCTGGTGGAGCTTAGCTTCAACGGTGAAGAAGGTTTATTGGACAAGGATTTAAGATCAATTGCTATTTGTGGAATTCACAAGTATTTAGTTGATTATCCTTGGAAGTCAAGATTGCTGATGTTCAACAAGATGTTAGAACATCTCACATTAGAGTTTGTGCAAAATCATGGGAGGGGTACTGCATACGCTTTAGCATCTGTTCTAGTCTTGGGTGTTGACCTAAGAATGTGCTTCAGTCTGGTATGACAGAAGCATGTGATCTCTGGAGAGTTTCATGGTAATAAACTGGTTTGGACTTTGGTGCCGTTGAAGATGAAGATAAAGACATCATAATCTTGATGGTTACTTCTTGGATCAATTTATTTCAAATCTAGGAGGAATGAAGTGCTGGTGATGGCACAACTTGGATCAGTTTTTTTTATCTAGGTACTTAGGAGCATGGGATCATGCTCAGCTTGAAGGTCAAGGTTAAGTGGCAGTTTTCTTTGTCTTTCTACAGACTGCTCTACTAAGGAAAGTGGCATTCTTTGGTATGGTAATGGTGTAGTCTAGGACTACTATATCTTCTGAAGATTCAGACGTGGCAGGTGTGAAGTCTTTGGAGTTTCAAAGCAGGATGGAGGTTGTCTACTCAAACTTGGTTGCTGAATTAAGTCTATGAGAGCATGGAACTCTTGTTTTGTAATAGGGAGGAGGTTCTTCTAAGTGGCAGAAGGAGGAGCTGAATTCAGCAGTTGGATGTCGTATCAGAATGTTCTGACATCTAGCTTAACATCAGGATCTCAACTGGTGATGTGGCACATCAGCTTAAGATAAGGTGATCTACAGGAGAATGGAAGTAATGGATGCTTCAAAAAGGTCTATCTCATGCAGTTTGCGGGAGCTGTGGATGGGAAGATGTTACATGTCTAAGAGGCTTGGTGGATCCAAGATTTCTTGCTATGGAGCAAGTAGTTCATGTGACTTGAAGATCAGATTTCATTGGTGGATCAATGTATCTTGTGGGAGTTCTGAAGAAGAGTTAGATCAATCAAAAGGTGGCATTTGGTTGGTTTCATAGTGTGCATTCAAGCAGGGTGCTTGGAACTAATTACTCTTGGGCAGAAGGGTAGTTGGTTGAAAACGTAAGGAGGATCTAGTTCATCTTAGAGCTTGTGGTATAAGTTCTAGGGAGAAGATAGAAGTATGCCTTCTTTTGGTGGATGAGAGTTTATTTCTCTCTGGGTTTCTGAAGTTCTCTTTGTTCAAGCTGGTGGCTCAGTGTTGTTTGAAGATCTTCCGTTTGGATTACTACGCAGATAGTATGTCCAGTGGTGGAGCATATCAAGAACCATGGTGTGTGGTGTCTGTGATGTGTGAAGGATGTCCTAACTGATGTTAGAACATTATCCGGGTTGGTTATCCTTGGAGGAGGATTCTTAAGTTCTAGTCTAGGAACTTGTTGGCTACATCATGTCTAAGGAGTATCTATCTTGTCATACGGGAGAATGATGGAGTAGAAGAACTGCCTTGGGAGGATGGTGTAGAGAAGACTGAAGTGGATCAGGTGTTGATTGCATGGAAGTCTAAATACGGATATTCACCATTTGAACAGAAGTATTCCAGGTTATCATATGGGAGAATGATGAAGGAATGATTGTCTTGGATTGTTGGGTGTCTATCTATTAAACTTTCTAAGGTCAGGTGAAAAGCTTGTGGAGGGGATATCGCCCCTATTGGCAAGTCATGCTAAAGGGAAGTGGATCACTTTGGCAGCTGTGAAGTTCTGAAGCATGTATACGGTATCTGACACCGTTGAAAGAAAACAAACTAAGAGGTACGGTATCTCTTTGAGGAATGTGGATCATTCCAGATCACTTGGATTTTATCTCAGGGAACAAGGAGATCTATACATGAGAATTCAAGAGGAATTCGTTTGGTGTATGGATAGTTTCTAGAAAAGGGGGATCAATGGAGCTTTGATCTTAATCCAAGAGTTTGTTAATTTAGGATGGTGATCCTAATGAGTCCTCACGGGAAGCATGATGGTGTTCATATGTGAGTGATTATTGGTTCTTGTCAGAAGAAGCAATAAGTTGAATTGATGATTGTGTTTAATAGGTAGGTTGGACAGAGGGTGCACTCTTGAAGACATGAAGATGCGTCTTATGTTTTCCATTCATCAGCATAGTGTTTATTGGAGGAGCACTGGTTATCTTAGATAGGGGAATTGCTCCTTGATCTAAGATATATTACTGCAGAGGTGCAGTTAAGGTTCCAGTTTATATTGTGCGTCAAGCAAACTGTGATTATGTTTCCATCCTGGGAGGATGAGATGTCAAGAAGAATGTCTTGACATTAGTGTACTATTGCAAGTTGGGGGAAACTTGACAGTATAAATAACATGGTTCTTAATGGATGCTTAAGAATCATTAGTTAGGTCTGAGAGAATTTACTTTTCTCTGCAGAATATGATCTTAGACTGTGAAGGTATTGGTCAATACAAAAGTTTTCGTTGGTGGACAATGTCTGACATGATGTCAGAATATTGTTAAAGACATAGGACAAGTCTCTCGGATGATGTGCTAGTGTGGATGTTTTGGACGGTGGTTAAATTGCGTATGCAAAACGTGTTCTTCGATCTTAGAAACCCTCTTGGTCGGTGCTTGGTTAATAAGTTATTTGACTTGAATGGTGGCATTTCCCATGGTTCGATGACTCTTATGTGAGTACTTGGGTATGTAAAGAGGTATTTCTGGGTATGAAGCTACTCTAGACACGCTTGTCAATCTTTGAAGAAAAAAAAGGGAGAGAAAGGAGTTTCTTCAGTGTTAATTCTGCAATGTTCCTCGTGTCGTTTATGTCATGTGTCCGGAGTTAAGAACACAGTCATGTGTTTAGGGGGAGTTTTATCTTCCTCCTCATATACACCAACATAATGAAAAATTAAGTTAGGATTTCTGGAATCTCAGGAGTCTTAAATACTTATGGGTTGGTTATTCAGGATGACACGAATACAGGAGAATCTTGGTGTTATTGTACAAAATGAGTGTTAGCCAAAATTTGTCAAAAGGGGGAGATTGAAGACTCTAAAGATTTGACTAAATGTTGGTAAAACTCATTGCCAAACAAAAAGATTCAACACCAAGAAATCTTCCAAACACAAAGATGTCGAAGGAGATGTCAACATGAAGACTCAACATTCGGATTGTTTAAATCTGCTTCAAATCTGCTCCAAGTTTCTAAGCGTGTGTAGCAGTGGATCAAGGAAAGATTTGTTTAAAGATTCGAAGCCCAAGGAGACAGAAGCCTATAAATAGAAGACTTAGACCTAGGAATTGATATGCCTTTTGTAACCTAGTTCTCTTGCGTGAGAAACAAGGGTTTAGGGGTTTGAGAGTCGTTGGCTCTCTAGGTTGTAAGTCTCCCTTTGTATCAATTGATGCATTGTGGCAGATATAGATGTCGCACAGATCCATAAGCCTTGAGGTATTGGATTGTGTATTGTTCTTGGATGAAGCTTTTAGGAAAATCTGAGTTAGCTTGTTTGTCAAGTATGCTTGACAGAATTCTGTATTGACAGAGATGATGTAGAAATCACAGTTGGTGATTAAGGGAAGTGAGTGGGGTATCTCATATCAAAGAGGTTGTTCTTTGATAAAGTCTTCATTGGATAGATGTTACTGTTATGATATAAAGTTGTAAACGAGGGAGTTTAGCTTTTTAACAGGTCTACAGATAGTGGAGTCTTCTTCCTGATTTGGTATCCCCCATATGTAGGTGAGTTGCACCGAACTGGGTTAACAATTACTGTGCTCTTTATCATTCTGCAGATTTACTTTTTTGTTATCGTTCATGATAAACATGTTGGATCAGATGTAGTAACATCTGTGAATCTGCAGTTCTGATATTCAAGGTATCAATCTGCTGTTGTGCCTCTGTGTTTAAATGTTCATGCAGAATAATGTCTTGACATATGTTAGGACATCTGATGTCTGCATTGCCAGAATTTCACTCACGATCCTCAATGATCACACGTAAGTTACATACTCACCGTAATTCCCTCCGAAATTACCACCACAGCCCAAGGACTATGTATCATACGCGTAGGTCCTTATTCGCCCAGACCTCATAAGCGTATTGTCCTAGGCCTTACGCGTATGTTCAGAGAGTGATTTCCCTCCCAAAATGCTCCAAAGCTGCCCATACGTGTAATGGCATTGCCATACGCGTATGGCCTCTCCTCCAAAACCTCCCATACACGTAATGGCTAGCCCATACGCGTATGGACCACTTCCCCTTACGCGTACAACCAGAGGGCCATGCCAGCTCTGGGGACGGGGTGTGTATGCTACGCGTACTGCCCCTAGGTGTGTCCCCCATACGCGTATTTCCCCCTGGCATACGCGTATGGCCAGCCTATTGCTAAAAAATTGATTTTTCGCATCAGTGCAATTTTTCCCCCATTGGAGCACTTTCAAGCTCCTAATTCAGACCCAAAACATCATATATACCAGTTTATCATTAATGGGTTCATTCTACGTCATTAGCCTATCATTTTACCCAAGTTTTCTAACATTTGAAATCTATTTTCGTTAACCCCACAACCCCTAAAATTTCCAGATATGGTTTCATTGTAAACATGGCAACAACATACATTCTACATGAATTTCACATCAACATCAGCATACAACATGAATTCACATTGTAACGCCCCGATTCCGATTTTTCCCATTTTGTTGAGTCTTTTATTTAAATTGAGTGATAAATTATTTTATTTGTGAAATTGGTGTGTTAATATGCTATGTTGACATATTATGATATTTTACCGTTTTTGAGAGTTTTCGGGAAAATTAGAATGGAGGGTATTTTAGACATTTCTCAATTAATGATAAGTTAGAAATTTAGTAGAAATAGAATTGTGTGAGAAATTGAATTAATTTAAGTCGTGTAGAAAAGAAAATAGAAAAGAAAAGAGATAAGAAGAGGAAATAGGAGAGAAAGAGATAGAAAGGAAAAATAGAGAGAAAAAGAAGAGAAAGAAAGAGGAAGAAGAGAAAAGAGAAGGAAAAGAGGAAAAGATTGGGAAATCTTCAAATCAACTTCTAGGAATCGATTTATCCGGGTAAGGGTGTGAAATCTTATTATCTTATCATTGGGTATGATTATGTATGTGTGTGTGTGTTGTCTTGCCCTTTTTCCATAGTTTTCGGTTTAGGTCAAAAACGAGTAAACGAGTAGAAATCGACGTTTTCGCGGTCGGAAATCGATAAAATTTGCGTTGTATGATCCTAATGTGCATATGAACAATTGCTGATAATTGTTTTGCTGTTGGAATTGATTTGGAATGAAAAATGAGGTTTTTGGGAGTTTTGGAATAGTGTAACCCGTAACAAGATTTTTCTGGTCCTGGGGCGATTCGCCAGGTGAATTGGGAATTCGCCAGGCGGATTAGGTCTCACCACTCGTTCGCCAGGCGAAGTGCTGGCGAAGGGTGATTCGCCAGGCGAAATCGTAAGTCGCCAGGCGAATTTGGAATGATAGAAATGGGGTAGCTTCTGTAACTCTTGGGGTTATTCTTAATTGGTGACTCGCCACTAGCTCGCCAGGCGAACTGCTGGCGAATGGGATTCGCTAGGCGGAATCCATGGCGAATGGCTGGCGAATGAGAAATCTCCAGGCGAATTCTCAAGTCGCCAGGTGAATCTGGCTGTTTCTCAATAAATTCTTTTCTTTTAAAATGCATAACTTTTGATCCGTAACTCGGATCGAGACGTTCTTTATATCGTTGGAAAGCTTATGAAATGTTCTTTCTTATTATGATGATTTGGAAATTGTTAGCCGATTTAATTATGTTGGAAAGTCGGGAATAGTGTTTTTTTGTGACTTTTTCCCGTTTTGAATGTGTGTTTGGATGTGAATCATACAATAGAGCATTGGTGTGAATGTATATAGATTGTATGTGATAGTATGAGATGAATGCATTGTTTGAATTGTTTTCAATGTATGAATATGATGATGTGATAATCATATTGTTGATTTGTGAAGATGCATTTGATTGTCATGAGTTCTTGTGTGTCAAGCATCATGATATGCATCTTGTGATCGTGTGCCCATGTGGGGTGTGAGCGATCGGATCGTGTGCCCATGTGGGGTGTGAACGATCCATAAACGTCGTGTGCCCATGTGGGGTGTGAGCGACGGATTGGTTCCAGAGGGAATCCGCTATAACGTCGTGTGCCCATGTGGGGTGTGAGCGATGATTATAGACGATCGTGTGCCCATGTAGGGTGTGAGCGATCGGGTCGTGTGCCCGTGTGGGGTGTGAGCGATCCATAAACGTCGTGTGCCCGTGTGGGGTGTGAGCGACGGGGAACATCGTATGCCTGACGGGGAGTTACATTAAGTAACGAGCGATGATTCCAATAAGTTCCTGAGTGAACTTTAGATGATTGAGTCGGTACCCGCATTGCATTTGCATAGAGTCGTGAGTCGGTCTCTATGATTTGCATTTATCATCTTTATATGGTGCATTGATGAATAAACATGAATATGTATGTTTATGTGGAATGATGAGAATTGGGAAAGTATTCATGATAAATATGCTTGGTTTAGGATACATATGCATTGTAATGTATATGAGTGAATTGTGAGGAATTGTGGTGAGAATGTGAAATATGTATATTTTTATGCTAAGATATATAATTATATGCATTGTTATTATGATAATATTTCTCACCCTTCTGCTGTTTTATAATGCTCTATGAGGCATTGCAGAGTAGGTATGCTGGTGGTCTTTTTGTAAAGCGTGTCTTCATTCTTTTGGTCGGTCGGCTCTGATATGTAGCACTGGGTAGCTAGGATATATATGATTCTTTTGTGATACATTGTACATGTATCTTGTTGACGAATGTTTATGTAAACATGAATTATGTTGGTGGATAATACTTGATGATGTATATATATGTTATATATTATTCAATGTTTAGATTTTTCGCTTTTATTCTGAATATTGAGATGTGGGTGTAAGGACTAAGTTCCTCTGTTGCAAAGTTACCCCACTGTTGCATATCAATTGTTGAGCAGGTGTTGAATGTTTTAATTTTATGTATAATGTGACATGTCTCTTTTATACCATGTTTATAATTATACTCTGACGAAATTTTTATTATGTGCCTAAATGATTATGTGATTTTTTGGGGGTATAGAAAGGGGGTGTTACACACATCACACATTACACAGACACGAATTTACAATACTCTTCACACAATCATGCAATCAATCAAGAAGATGAAGAAAAATGCACAGAAATCCTAAAAGGGGAAGGAACCCTCACTACCCTCTCATGTTCAGACCACCATTAAAGAACTCATTCTCCCCTTACCTTAATTTCAAGCTTTCTCTCTTCAATAATGGTGGAACTCTCTTGGTTACTCTTGCCCTAGCTCTGCTCATTTCTTCTCTCTGTTCTGTTTTCACGTGAAACTGGTTTCTCCAACTCCCATTTCCCACTTTCCTCTAATTATGTTTTAATTCCTTAATTTTAGTAATAATAATAATAATAATAATGATCTTAATAATAATCCTAATAATAATAATCATAATAATGTTAGTAACCATAATAATAATAACACTAATAATAATAATAATAATAATAATAATAATAATAATAATAGTTGAATTTCTCCTTATTCATATCATTATTATTACCATATTATCCTATACTTAATTTCATTAAATTCATTCCACTAAACTCTCACACCCACCCTTACACACATACCCTTAACCAAGTCATTGCCAAAATAATCACACAAAATAAATCACAAAATGACTAAATAATTAAATGGGGTGTTACACATTCATTACTTGAGGACATCTCATTCCACGCCTAACTAGAAGAAAACGGTCTTTGAAACCTTTGTAATTGATGATATAGGCTTAGAGAAAGCTTTTTCCAGGAAGGCCGCTAATTGTCACCCAACCACCTTTCTCGGCATTTTGATTTCAAAAAAGGAGAAAAATATGCCTATGGTGAACTCTATATCTATGGCCTCGCAAAATATTTCGAAAGCCTTGATAAATCCCCAGCTATTGGGACAGAGTTGAGAAGGGGCAGTATTCAAGATTCTTAACAGATCGGATTCGCAGTCGGTAAAAAGAAGATGAATTTTAAAATTCTCTAATACCCCGATGTAGAAATGGAAATATTCATCTTTAACCCCACTGGGACAAACTATACAAACACGTTCCCCATGAATACAGGGTTCCAAAATAACATCATCTTTGTTTCCAATGGAGGAGACATTCTTCAAAGATCGGAGTTTAGCAATCTCCTCCTCGTCAATGGAACTGTGATCATAACTCATCACTTCTTGATCGAACGAGTCCATAATCTCCATCAACACCTCTATTGATGAACGTGATGAAGAAGATTCAGAATCAAAATCGCTAAAGGAGGCAGAAATATTGTCGCAAGCCTCCTTTACAAGACGATCAAAGTTAGCTTGGTTTAGAGTATCCATACGTCCTCTCACATAAAAGTCCCAAAGGTTTTTTCTTTCTCGAATACTTAGGGTTCTCACTACATTTGTGTTATTGTCACATGCATCAACAATAGTCATTGAAATAAAGAATGCATAACAGAGAAATAAAAAATAAATATACCTGATCTGGAAGAACGAATTGAAACTATGAAGTTTGCCTTGAAAAAGGAATGGATTTCTCCAAAGAATGATTATCCATAATGAAAAGAGATTACTTTAATTGGGGAGGAAACCCTTTTAAGGACTCTAAAAACGTGAAGCATTTCAGATCATTGGGGGGGATCAATTCCCCATAAAAATTCATCATTATTAGAGGACGAGAAAATTTGATAAAGATACTCTCTCACATCTACCATGATTAAGACACGTCACTAAGAACGGGTACCACAGCATAAGAGGATCGAAGAATACTTCGATCCTAAGACCAGATGAAAATGAAATTTCTGGGTTTCTTTTGTCTGAACATTTCAATATTTTAGATCTCATGCTTGGGGGACTTATGTACATCCCGAAAGTTAGTTTGACCAGCCAAGGTATAAGATCAGAAGAAGTGTATTATACATCCTAGAATTCATGGAGGTCGGGTTAATGATAAAAGTCGAGCATGAAAGAGTTAAACAGGTTGGATGAACTCAATCACAGATATAAGTCAGATCTGGTTAGGAGCATTAAAACAAGTGAACTGGAGTCGGCCTCATGCAAGACGAATCCGATGTCAGTACCAGGATCCAATATCTGTACCAGGGGCAACAGACGTTACCTAAGGCTCTATTTATGAAGGGGATGGAGGATGAGAGGATCGACCCATGTAAATAGGAAACCGTTTGGAGGTAGAGGAGGAGGAAGACATACATAACAGACACCTTAACCAGTCGTTTTAGGCTCTCCTTGACTTATAACAAGGAAGTCAACCTTTTAGTATTTTTAGCAAGAAAAAATTCCTCTCACATTTTTGTCCTCGTGAAAATGCTCCCTCATCCATGTTGGTGTCTCTATTTCAATGAGAATCATTGCATTAAATCTATATACCAACTTGTATGGAGTTTCTTGGTTAGTCGAATATGGAATTGTGTGATACAACCACAACACCTATGGTTCTCAAAAGAATCATTAGAGTTCATATTATCATTTATAACATGGTTATGGTAAAAATATAAATTTTAAAAGATTGAGACAACTCAAAATGAAATACCTTATGCAATTTATCTGGTCAGAGTCCGTATGATTCATCTAGCTTCTTTTTAACTCCTTACAAGATGACTTTGTTAGCAGATTCTGCTTGTCCCCTTTTGGGTGTTCTACTAAGATGAGCTTTGTGAGTACTCCAAAATGATGATTACAAACTTTAACTAAGAAGGAGTGATGTTGATATCCTTCAAGACCTCGGCTTAAGCACGATAAATAAAATAAAATAACATAAATAAAATAACTCATTCTCCAATACTTGGGGATGAATCATGCATGCCTTATTGCCTTCCATGAAAGGCCCCAAGTGGATGTCGTCTTCATCTTAAGAATTTGACACATATAAGATCTAAAGAAATGACCATATCAGACATCATTGTTATAAAACGAGTCAGTGCTTACTAACTCCTTACAAAAGGTGTTCATGCTTCCACCGGAAATCACCATGTGAGGCCTCGCCGATCCTAGGTAAGATACCAAAACAACATCATTATTATTACTATGTTTTCTATCAGAACTACTATTGTAACTCCATAGCATCCATGTTTTGACAAATATCTAATTTATTTTACCATCTACTTACCTAAAAATCTCAATACAACGACGCCTTTACTCCCATTTTTTCCAGTGGGTGTTTGGCTTGACTATGTTACTACTTATGTCATAGTATCTAATAAAGATCATCATATCAAAATGATATGAAAAGAAACAAGTGAAAGAGATACTTGTAGTTAGGATTCGTGAGTGATTGATATGAACTCAATTTGCGAGGAAGATGAAACAACAAAATATGGTGTTTGTAAAGAGAAATTTTTATTGCGCAAGAGAACCATGAAAAGAAGAGGTAAGTGTTATGATATTATACATTCATAAACATGCCCCTCTGACTTACTATCATTAGCATAACAAAGTATTAAAGACTCCACTCCCGTGCATGCAAATTAATGGATGACTTTGATTCAACAATCATTTCCAAGACGAGTTTAATAACCACGAACTCAAAAGTTAAATTGAAAGGGTTTTCTAAATCTTTATCGTTTACTAAATTGAAAAGTCTCACTTGAATTAAACGATTAAATTGGTAATGTCCTTAATATCACGACGCTGGCAATCTTGATAGTTCGTCTACTTAAATCATTTTGTCCCTCTAGCCTCGTGCTCGAGGGAGTGTGAATTATGAAAAATATAGCTTAAATCACTTCGCCACTACATGCCTTGTGCTTAAGATGCCTTGTGCCTAAGAGACCGTGAACTATAAAAATATTACTTAAATCACTTCACACTTACATACCATTTGCTTGAGGAATTGTGAACTATCAAATATCTCTCAATTACTTTGCTCCTACTAGCCTCATGCTTAAGCGACTGTGTACTGATATTTTCATAATAGCCCAAGCCACTTAACATCAATACGACTCAGTCCATTAGCACTAGAGCATGACAAACCCATGGAAAGTACTTAAATCGGTATAAACGATATGGATCCAACCTCGTGTCATGGTGACTATCTCGCCATGATACATTATATGGGCGAGATCGTCCCACTAGAAGTTCACTCATCTTTAAGATAAGGAGTTGAATCATCCATGAGTTACGTAAGAAGTTAATGATATTTGTTATAAGGTCGAGCACCAAACAAAAGAACATGACAATAATGACGATGATTATGTAATAGTCGTAACAAATATAACGATAAGGGCCTCCAAAGTGTGATGTGCACTTAAGTCTCAAACATGGGAGAAAAAAGATATTTAAGGGTAATAACTACATAACGGAAACTTCATGGCCAAAGCAAAGCAGAATGATCATAAATACGCAAGTTAGGGATAAAAGCAATCCATCACTTTTTCACATATTACATAGATTGAGAATTTGTCTATCTTACACATGTGAAGTTACACACACAGAGTTCATTGTATTTATACGACGGACGATTTATTTTTTAAAAACTATTTAAAAAAAAAAAATATTTTGTAACATAAATATAAGGTTGTGTCATTAATTAAATTCACCATTGCGTTGACCACAAAAATATATCTTATCAACTTGTGCCATAAGGTCACAAGTTAAGAACTAAATAAAGAACTTAATTGTTTTTTCAATAAATTTTTTTTATAAATGAGTTTCTTAACTTGTGCCCCAAGAGCACAAGTTAGCATTACCCTATGTTATTGATCTTGACGGCTGATCAGAACCTAAAGTGGGCCAAGAATGACATCTATGATGTTGGGTGTGTGAGATAAGGAGGGGGTGTACCTGCAAGGCACTCCGATGCTAAAGTAAGAATCGGGAGAGCAAAAAGGCAAGTACAAAAGTATGTATTTCGTAGGATGATTTTGAATATCTGACCCTCTTAAACGAGAGGGTTTTTATAGTGCCCACAGCGCATGGCCAACGGTCCCTATTTTCGGGGAGAAATAATCGTTTCCCGAAGAATAGGTAACTGCCAGAAACTAGCCGTTGGGACGGACAGATGTGCCCAAAACTAGTTGTTGTCGTGCGCACGAACGTCGTGACTGTTTCTAGATGGTGGAACCGTGCGTAACAGACAGGAATTACCGAGGAGGAGCAGGTGACCCTGGGGGTCGTCCGACCATATTTGCTCGGTAAGGGGGCAGAAAGGTGAAAGCTGCCCCCAATTGGCTGGACCTAGGCTGTTCTGGGAGCAGAAGTGGATTGGGCCATGCCTAGTCATTGGTTCAGTCCGAAACAAGAGCCCCTAAGTCGTTTATAACAGTTACCTATTCTTTGGGAAATGATTATTTCGTCCCGAAAATAGGGACCGTTGGCCACGCGCTGGGGGCACTATAAAAACCCTCTCAAATGAGAGGGTCAGGTATTCAAAATCATCCTATGAAATACATACTTTTGTATTTGCCTTTTTCCTCTCCCGATTCTTACTTTAGCATCGGAGTGTCTTGCAAGTACACCCTCTCCTCATCTCACACACCCAACATCACAGACGCCATTCTTGACTCACTTCAGATTCTAATCATCCCTCAAGATCATATATCAACTACCTAACTAATATTGGAACATACATATTAACACCCTAAAATACCCTTTAATTATTTTTACTTTACACTAACAAATACCCTTAATAGTAATTTACTAACTATAAAAATAAGTGACCAATGGGATTATTTCATTATGCCAAATGGCTCTTGGAATTGAAAAATCATTTCAATTTCAATCACTTCATTCCCTCTCTCTTTTCTTTTTCAAAAACGTTCTGACTCATTCTCTCTCTTTCTCCTTCTTGCTCGTTTGCCTCCGTTCTCTCTCCGCGTTCAACCCTAATCATCGTCGCCATATCTCCGGCCATCACCACCTCCATGTTTTCATGGCAACCCATAATCTTGCCCTTCTCCTGGAGATTTCGTTTTTCTCAACGATTTCACGAATCGGTTGTGCTGCTCAAGAATCGGTTGTGATGCAAAGTGGAGCAACTGATGAGAAGGTAAGTTGTATGGTGTTAACGGTTAACCATCCTATCAGTTTGAAAGATTTTTGAGCCCTCATTTGTTTGTTGCTTTAGGATAGGAAGTGCGCGACGGTAAAAAAACTGTGTTCTCTCTCCAGAATGTTTGTTATGACTAGGGTTTCACCTTTTCTTTCGCATCATTTTTCATAGGTCACAGACTACCATTTCACGATTTTGTTTTTTTTTGTTTGTTTTTTTGTTTGTTTTTTTGTTTATCTCAGGTACAGGTGATACGTTTGGGAACAATCAGCTAATTCGTGTGAAAAACTTGGATTTGGAAGGTGAAACAATACTTAAGTTGCAAAGTTGGAAGTGATTATGGCTGATATAAAATTTAAGGAGATAAGTCATTCACCAATGGATCAACTACAAGGCTTAGAGTATTGTATAGATTCAAATCCATCTTGGGGTAAGTTTACATGCTTAGATTGAGCCTTTTTTGTTCCTCAACTTTATTAATGTTGGTGTTTTGTTACTTACTTTGTATCAGTGTTTTTGAATTGTTTACAGTGGAGATAATAGTTCTTGGTTTTCAACATTATATTCTGGTTTTAGGAACTGCAGTTATGATTCCTTCTTTTCTTGTGCCATCCATGAGTGGAAATGATGTAAGTCATTCTTCCTTTTAACATCTTTCGATTAAAGTTTTACAAATCGGACCAGACAGATGAGTTTGTGTTCGCGGCGGTTTAATTGAATTGATTTGATTTGATTGGGTTTTCGACTTTGTTTTTGGATTTTATTTGTCTTGTAATTTGGAATTTGTCACATGATAGAGGGAGGATTGAATCATTGATATTGACAAGTTGTATTGTTGGGCTATTGTTGCAGGATGATAAAGTAAGGGTGGTACAAACTTTACTTTTTGTTGAAGGAATTAATACACTTGTACAAACACTGTTTGGAACAAGATTACCAACTGTTATTGGTGGATCATATGCATTCATGGTCCCATTGTATCCATTACTCGTGACCCGTCTTTATCAATAATAGAGGACCCACAATTGGTTAGTACATTTCTCTAATCACGTCTGAGTTTTGCAAATTCTAATAATAAAAACAGTTGATCCGAAGCTTCATCATCACCTTGGTAAGTAAATCTTGTTTTGGATTGATTTATCATTTTTGTGAACATCACTCAGTTGCAAAACCTTCTGTATAAATGTGCTAGGAGGCAACCAACCCTTATAAATTAACCATATGTGATCATTTTGCTATTATTACTGCAACACGAGGTGATTAGGTGTTCTCACAGTTAGATGCTGCCAGAAGACTAATAAATGTTACTGTCTATCAGTATTCATTTTTCCTGTTTTTCATGCCTTATTGGAGAGCATAGACCAAATGTTGGCATTCTCTTTCTTATGCATAAATTTTAGGTTTAATATTATTCCGAACAGCATATAGTTTATGCATATAAATGTGTCAATCCTTTTAAAATTTTGAAGTTGATCTCTGTCACATTGCTATACTCAAGCCACATTTCTATTTGAGCATTTTCTATTTACCCTTATAGTTATGGTCGTGTGAAGCCAGACGTTATTGCATATGGACGGGACATAATGAGATCACAGATTAGTTCGGGCTGTAAAAAGTTTATCAGGAACCAATGTTGCAAGTCCTGTAGTTTCTGGTGTTGTATGTTTGCTTGTCAGTGTCATTCCTGAACCTGATCGCAAAAATATCTTAAACCCAGCAAGCATGAAACAAGCATTGGTTGAGGGTGCTGCAAAGCTTGTCGGGCCTAACATGTACGAACAGGGCACTGGCAGAGTTGATCTATAAGTTTTCGTATATAGCTCTTGAATTTGTTTTGTTTTAAATTTTAAAACATATCATATTAATGTGACAATATCTTTTATTATCAAAATTTTTCTTAATCAAATTATATTCTTAAACAAATCTGCAAGTTTCCTATACATATTGAAAGTTTCCAACATTTTTGTCACTAATTAAACTACTTGGTATATTCTGCCTATCTGTCTTCAAACTTATATGACACTGGCATGTGATGTAAAATATTTTGGACCAAACACCTTAAGAAATGTACAATCTGGAGTTTTGCAGACAGTTCAAAGCAATGTGTTTGCTCAAGTATCGGCCGTAGCATTGCCGAAGAGTCGTCATTGCTTAGATGTGAAACTTACTTCTGATTGGTTAAAGAAACCTTCTTTGCAAAAAGTCTCAGATGAGACGAGAAACTCGCTCCGGCTGACGGATCAGAATCTATATCATTTCTGCATCTTTTCGGATAATACTTCAGCAAGTAGTATACGTGGGCCTAAAATTGAGGGTATGGTATCTTCGTTGTCTTGTCATTCATATATGACGTGTCCCAATGTATAAACAGATCGATGTTAGTATGGGTAAATAATGTTGAGAAATTGTAATATTTAATTTTACATATGTTATAAGTAGCAAACGTCAAAGCTATTGAGTAACTTCCTATGAAGCACAGACACCCCAAATACGACACCGACACCGACACAACAATATCTGTAATAATTTGAAAAATGAAGAAATTAAAGGTAATTACAAGTGTCGGTGAAGATATCGGCACCCGACACGGACACGGACACGCTATTTTTCAGAGGTGTCAGTGCTTCATAGATAACTTCTCTGTAGATTTTTTCATTTTTAGCTACAATTGTACCTTTCCTTGGGTTATGCTAACTATTCGGTCTGACTCTACTCCTTTTCTTATTTATTGTTATTAAATTTATGTCTCTTCTCAGTTTTTACTTATTGAATGTCTTGTGTACTCTTTTAAATTAACTTGGATCCCATTTCTCTGTTTTAATAATGGCAATTTTTTTCAGGCTACTGCTACAAGTGGATACACAAGTAACTCCGCCTCTACCAAAAGGGGTAGAAAGAAAAAGGTAAAAGCTACTTTGATTGCTTCTAGCTTTCTTTTTCTTTTTTGTTTCCAATGTAGCTACCTCCTTCTTTACTTCAAAAATTAGAATTCTTCTATTCAATTTGTTTAACAAGTCATTGCTTGTGACCTTACGACACCTATTGATTTATAATTGATTTATAAGATCATTAAGTTATGGGTGTTTTTTCCATTCTACAATCTTTTACAGAATTGAAGGAAGAGGAGAGCTCCCTGATAAAGGAAAAGATCTATTTAGAATGGGTAATTATCTAATCTTGGTTTTTTTGAGGCATATGTTTGGATGTCATGCTCAATTGTTAATATATCGATATTGTTTTGCAGGAGATTGCCACTAAAAATGCAAATTTTGAGGTAATGAGGACTACGAATGAGAGTTTGAAGAGGATGAAGGTAAATTCGAAATTTCCCTTCATGTGAATAGTTTTGATTTATTTTTCTGAGATGTCAAGTTTGTTAGATACATATCCCAATTTTTTATGATCTCAGCTTGGTTTCGGATCAATATCTCATAACAAGCCAAGTTCAACTTCTGTTGAACTATAGGGTACGATTGCTGGTCAACTCCACCAGAGAATAGTATCCTCTGAGGTCCATGACACTCGAGACAATACTCGTCCACAAGCATCAGAATCTAGGCCAAACAGGATTGAGTCAATAGGGGAAAGTTTTTTAATGATACCAGATCTAAATATGATGCCATCTGAGGATGGTAGAGTTAAAAGCAGGACTCTTGGAACAATATTACGCCACGTGAAATTGGTGAAACCACTCCCAACAATATACATGCTTATTAAACAGGCCAATTCAGAGCATTTTGAAGACCCTGTCTAATAGAAACTGATGGATACTATTGTACTTTTCTTGATGCAATGCATCTTATCAATTCTTGTGACGGAGAAACAATTGCCAGCGGTAAAGGGGAAAACTTTCATGGTTAATTCTAGCCTTAAAAGGCTGTAGAGTAGTGATATACTAGAGTCACAGGTTCTTGGGATTCATGGCGTATGATAAGTACCAATGTACCATTCTTTGGTTGGTTAATATTTTGGACCAAACACCTTAAGAAATGTACAATCTGGAGTTTTGCAGACAATTCAAAGCAATTTGTTTGCTCAAGTATCGGCCGTAGCATTGCCGAAGAGTCATCATTGCTTAAATGTGAAACTTACTTCTGATTGGTTAAAGAAACCTTCTCTGCAAAAAGTCTCAGATGAGACGAGAAACTCGCTCTGGCTTACGGATCAGAATCTATATCATATTTGCATCTTTTCGGATACTACTTGCTGAATGAAGTATTATTAGGAGGATTGCAAAGAAATAGGTATTTATTTTGTTTAGAAATTTCTTTAAAAATTTCGGCTCCTATAAAACCATGGAATATGCAATATTTTTAATCTGAGTTTCAGGCCTGTGACACTTATAGGTTACTCATTGGAGCAAGAGTTATTTTCAAATGTTTAGAGTGTTTGGCTGAAATAAGTCATTCATATTGCATAAAATTCCTCGAGTCTATGGAAGAAATCACAAATCACTAATTTGAGGGACAAACTTTTGATGAAACAGGTGGAAGTTCAGTACTTGCATGACTATGCAGGAGTTTCTGCCAGAGTTGGTTTGACAGCAAACATAATTGTAAACCTCTCTGGTGTTATTGGAACTAATGCAATTGCTCTCATTCATGATCTTTCTTACGACACAAAAACTGGTGAATTAACCAACTTTTCGCATTGTGGTTACTACTTTGTTTCGATTTTTTAGAATACTTTATTAGCACTATTACCTATTTGTTTGCTTCCTAATATTATTTATTTGAACCAAACACCATTGTCTAACCTCAGACGTTAGCAGAGCGAATCCATGGAGATGAAGTTGTTTTCTATATGTTGCTTAAATGGCTTTTAAGCAAATTGATTTATGACTTTATAGTTAGCAAAATGTAATGATTTAAATGACTCCTACTTGTGCCAAAATTGAATCATTCTAATTAATATATTCTTACACACTCATAACAATGTTTTATTTCATTTCATATTTCATTCTAAGTCATTTCTTTTAATTACCATGATATGATACAGGAGCAAGTGTGTAGTACTTTATGCGAAAGAGATGTAGTCACTGTGGAGTTATCATGAAGTCCTCTGTAGAGCACGAAAATGTCTTATGTCCCAGCCAGATCTCATGTTTAAGTGTGATTTAGACATGTTTGCAACAACTTTGCAAGCTGAGATAGGGTCAGAGAATCAAGATCAAGAGCAACAGCTGCATTTGAGTAATTCAGATTATCGCAAATCATTTCATACTGCACTTACATATGACTTAGAATTAAGAGAAATCAATCTTCATTTTGATGACATTTATAGAAGACCTTTAGAAAATTCCATTGTAAATCCTAACACTACAATCTTTTGAGTGATGATTTCTTTTTCTTTTCATCGATCGTTTAAGAGAGTAGTGATTTCAAGGATCTAGATTGCAAGAGTTTCCAATTCATGATTGTCCCTTCTATATTTTTTGGAAAGTAGAAGCTCTATTCTTTTGTTGTATTATATAATGATGATCCTCAACATGATGTTGGAGGACTGATCTAGATTTTCTCTTTAGTTTAGTGTCTTTTAAATTGGAAGACATTATATTTTCTTTGAAAATTTCATGATTAAAATTTTTACAGCAAATTTATTGGTTGCTAACTCAATTATAATGTATTTTTGAAGTATCGTATACCATATCAATACCTATACTCATATCAAGCATTGTATACATATCTATGTATCATAGTATGCATTAGTACATAAATACAATGACTTTGAACTTAGAATTGGTGGATGTTTTCATAGTACACCTCAAGTGCAGTCGGACTAAGTCTACAATTGTCATTTGCTTGGAGATTAATGTTAGAATGTATTGTATGTGTGGTGTATATTTGTCTTGCCTTAGAGATTGCAATATGGATGTTGTTTAGGTGTCTCACATTTGTCTTATGCCTTGTCTTTCTTCATTGATTATATAAATTTATATAGTCTTTAAAAAAGATCGTATTTCATTTGATGAAGTTAGCAAAGTTTTTTAAAGAGTAAAATATATTCATCAGAAAGATTTTTGAACTAGATATTAAATATTCGACACACCATATACTGCTTTTCCTTTCTTGTCGGTTTAATGATAACATTGGTATGATAAAGTTGAGAAATAATATGTTTTGACAATAGGTTTGAATCTGTATTATTGTTTTTTTCCTTTTCAATTTCAGTGGACAATAGTTTGGTATGATAATTTGAGAAATAATAGATTTTAATATGTTATGATAATAGTTTTGATAATATTGGTATGATAACGTTGATAAATAAATATAGATTTTATCCATTTAATAGAAGAAATTTTAAACCTTTTTATCAATACCAAAATCAAACACCAATTAATGGACCTTATTATTATATAAACACTAATTAAAAGTCATTATTTTAATTTATTCCTAATTGAAAAATCTTCATCATGCACAACAAAAAGTATCTAAACACTAATTAAAAGTCATTATTATAATTTACTCCTAATTGAAAAATCTTTATCGTGCACAACAAAAAGAATATTTTCAGTTATTTACAATCAAAGCATTTGTATTAACTACCGTCTAAGATGGAAGTCAATGTACAAACTTGAAATAAAAATACTATAATGTTCATTAATTTATAAGTAATTTAGATTATTTAGTGGAACATTTTAATAAATTTTAGTACACCAGACTTGAATTTTTACTAGACATTTGTAGTACCACGGTAGACAATCCATTAGATTTAGGAAAAAAACATACATAAATATTGTTCAATGTGCATTAGTATATAAATATGATAATAATATTGTTTCATTTTACAAATTACTATTAATACAATATCTATTTTGTTTTAATAAACAATTATTTTTATTTGAGAGACAATTTTTATTTTAAAATATCAAAAACTACTATCAATACAATATAATTAAATTATATAATCATTGTTATTTTTTATTAAGTAATTCATTTTAAAATTACATGTGTGTCAGAATATATTTTATATCACTGAAATTTATTATTTTCACGGGACACTATCACCACAATACCTATTTTTTTAATTTTAATCAACAAAGTATTTGTAAATATTTATAGTTATTAGTGATATTTGTAAATATTTATAGTTATTAAGCATATTGAATTTATTATGTAGGTGATTTGCTACATATTTATTTTAAATATTTGCAATTATTAATGATTTTATAAAAACAATTATATATTAACAACGATCAAGCCTTGTCGAATAATTTAAGATATGAATGAACTTACTCGTGTAGACGCACGGGTCTTCTACTAGTATATATATATTAACAACGATCAAATAATTTTTATTTTCAATAGTGAGGGTAAGGAATACTACCATTACAATGTTCACGACAGCTGCAATCTATCTTGAACATTGTTTAAACATTATTACGAGTATTTGTATATGTGATTTTGATATTAGTGTAAATTCGAACACTGGCTGACAAAGAAGGCTCTTCATAAGAATACTAGATTTACAGTATGCATTATCTTTCACAACTTTCTCAAATGTCTTTCTCAATGTATCTATTTGATGCTTTTGGAGTCATCATATATATATATATATATATATATATATATATATAACCAATTTTTCATTTGAAATTTTTATAAAAATTTTATTTATAATTTTTTTTTTCACAAAATTTTATTACACTATAAAAATTATACAAACGGGCCCATAGACCTCATCCTTTTCTTTAATAATATAATTTATTTTCTTTTCATTATTTCTCACTTTAATTGTATAAATAAATAATAATATAAACTCGATGAGTCACGGTCAAATCCAAACTCTGAGAGTACAACTTTCCAGCTCAAAGAAAAACTAAAGCAAAGCAAAGTAAAGATAAAATATGGGACCATACCACTCTTGGGGCCGTGAATGACTGAAATCATCACATGTCCTACACGCCACAAATGTTTCTGCAACGTAATTTCCACCGTTTGTATGGTCCCACAAATGATATCAACCGTTCGATTCAGGACAATGAATAAGTCAGGGACACTGTCTCTTTTGTGTTTGCTCAGTTACAACAGATTGAGGAAAAAAGTAAGCTATAGGAGTAGTAATTTGCAATACATGTTATTGCCACGCGAGTTACAAGCATAAAATATTGTTCTGCCTCTTCCTTTGGCCATTCCACAACCAGCTCTGCAAGTTGAAAGTGCATAAAATGTTCTTTAAGTGGTTATAGGAAATTGTAATAATTGTAGAGAAAGGGCTGGTATTGGGGACACCAAGCATTGTAAATTGTTGCCATATGATGTTCTTGTCACGCTTGCTAACCAATAAAAGTTAACAGTTCACAGAAAAAAACCTTATTGCTTTGCTAGCATTCAGAAAATAAAGTGGCGTCACAGGCGTCTTTATTTTCTACTAAGTTGTTTCATTTATTTTCTACTAAATATATTTGTTTTAATCATTTACTTTCCGTTTTAAATTAATGGTTGTTTATTTTTTAATAATAATTAGTACTGATAAAATAAGTACTAGTATAGTTTTTTTCTTAAGAATGAGTGTTTATTCAATTGAAAGGTCTGCCCGCTTAAAAATGATAAACATATCGGTCTTATACCTTCTCGCTATCTCTGAACCTCATGATGGATCTTTTCAATTTCTCTTTAAAAAACATTCCTCCTTTGTTGTCTAGTGCCAACATTTCTACGATCTTTCTTTTCACGGTCCTTTTCGACAATATCTTTGAGCGTGGAACCATTCAGTGATGGATGTGATGAAGTTGGCCCCTACTAAAAGAAGTTATGAATGGTTGTTTTCCTCTCCGAACTTCATCTTCATCACTAAAGTTATCCTTGTTTTTCCGACCTTCTATACAACATTGATTGTCTTATTTGGTGGTGATTTATCTAGGCGGAGGATCATTTTTTTACACAATGACTCGTTCGTCCTTCTAGATCACATGTGAGATCTTTTGTGCTTTTCAAGATCTATTTTCCTCCTTTCTATTGAGGAAAAAATCTTTTTTGATGTTTTGAAGATGACAAACTTTTGTGTAAATATAATTAAGATTTTGATCTTATTTGTTATTTGATGTGTGCTCTTGAGTGAAAATTAATAAGATAGGTATGTATAAATGTTACATCAATGGGATGTGAGAAGAAATGGTTCTCAAGTTTATTATTTAGCTCATTACAAGAAAAGAAAAGTATATATTTGAAAGGAACACAAAATACCAAATACGACAAAAAAATAAGTCACACAATAGCATTATCATAATTTTGCACTACTAAAGAGGGTCAACTTTTGAAGCAATGGCAAAGTTATAATATAGATGTTACATGCACGAGTATCGAGAAAGAAAGCAATGGAAAAGTTGTAATTATCCTAAAGGATCAAATTATACCAAATGGCATTTTCGTAAATACATAAAGCAGTTGAGGATCACGAAACACAACATGAGTATCAGTCTCACTCAATGAAAATTCTGTAAATAGATGATCTTCTCATTTACACTATCAATGGCAAAATTGTAATTACCAATGACAGACTTGTAATTTCAAGTATATACTCAGGGCAGATCTGGTACTCAAGAAACTAGAGGATCAAAACCTCTATAAATAGCCATTCACATTCTCTTCATTTCAAGACAATCATATTCTCACTAAAAACTAAAATCATATTCTTAGAATAAAGGATATTCCTTTCTAAGAATATTTGTCTTAAAATCACATCATTCATTCAAGGAAAAATCAAGAGAGAAAACACATTCATTCAAGGAGAGTTCAAGAGAGAAAATTCATCATATTCTTCCAAAATTATATTCTCACTAAAATCATAATCTTATAATCAAGGATCTCTATTTCTAAGATTATTTGTCTTAAAACCACATCCTCTCAATAATCATTTGTTGAGGAATTGTGAATCTGATCCTCCTTACAAATTATTATTAATACTTTGTATATCCTCAAGTCAAGGTTGATCTTGGGTGATAGTGTAAGCTAGCTGAAGCTTTGTAATCAGTGTTGTAAGCCTGGTGAGGCTAAATAAAATACATATTGGTGTAAAAAAGGACCAAAAGATATTGATCATTAATTGGAAAATCTCATAAAACGTGGGGGCTAGAGTAGCCAAGTTTGGTGAACCAGGATAAATCTTTGTGTGTTCTTTCTTAAACTCTTTCCTTTAAAGTTTGCTTATTTATACACAATTCACACACTACAAACACTTTAATTATTGATTATGTTCATAGTTTATTTTGATAAACCTTGTTTCAGAAATTAAAAGCAAAATTTTAAAGGGTCACTATTCACCCCCCTTCCAGTGACATTTCTATCTACTTCACCTTCTTCTTGCGGGTATTAACTTAACTTCCCCTTCTTAATAAACTATTTGATGGTATCTTTCAGATGGATGCATTCGTTAGTGTTGTTTCCATGGATTTTGTGGAAGCAGAAGAACTTTAACTTGCATGTCCTTGCAGATTCTTTTACGTGGTAAGGGTACCTCGACCCGACCTCTTTAAATTCTGTGTTTGCACACTCTTGCAAAATCTTTTTTCTTGAGGGGTTGAGTGGGTGTGTGATGAGAACCTGACTTGCGGCCCTTTGATGTGCATTTATATCTATGTTATATAGACTTAGTTTATCTCCAATCCGATCATTTTGTAGGTTCCCTAGCTCTTTATTTCTTTCTACGTTTTCAGTCAACAACTTCTCCTGATAGTTGATATAGGTTTGGGCTCGAGTTAGGAGGTCGCTTATGCTCCCCGCACCTTCTATTACTAGCTTCACACATAACATGCAATATGTCATCAATCTCTTCTTGAAGTTCCAACATTTCAGCTCATCGTTGGATCCGCCTACTTCCGCTTCTAGTTTCGTGAACATGTCGATAAACTCTAAGGTTTCCTTTTTCTTTTAATGAATTCTAATTTGGATATCTATTGTCTTTGGTTGTCATTTCCCTGTTGTGAATTCATAATATAACTTCCTCCAAGAATTGATATAAGCATCTTTTGGGTCTTGAACCACATCATAACAGTTTTGAGAGTTAACATGAATATTTTTCATTTTACCGCACTTCTGGCATGATGGTAGTCGATAATGGTGTCTATGTACTCATCCGAGTCCATAGTTTTATCATAATTGTCTAGCTTCGAAGATTTTTTTTTGGAATTTAAGAATTCTACAATCTATGATGAGTTTTGTAAATGGGTTCTTTTGAAAGTGGGAGTGAGATTGGTACTTAACATCTTGTTCGATCTTCTTTCAAAAATGGTGTGACGGGGATCTCTTAAGAAAAAAACTATACTAGTAGTCATGAGGTTCAGGGATAGCGAGAAGGTATAAGACCGGTCTGTTTATCATTTTTAAGCGGGCAGACCTTTTAATTGAATAAGTACTCATTCTTAAGAAAAAAACTATACTAGTACTTATTTTATCAGTACTAATTATTATTTTACAAGGGAAAAACAAGGATAACTTTAGTGATGAAGATGAAGTTCGGAGAGGAAAGCAACCATTCATAACTTCTTTTACTAGGGGCCGCAACTTCATCACATCCATCACTGAATGGTTCCACGCCCAAAGATATTGTCGAAAGGGACCTTGAAAAGAAAGATCATAGAAATGTTGGCACTAGACAACAAAGGAGGAATGTTTTTTAAAGAGAAATTGAAAAGATCCATCATGAGGTTCAGGGATAGCGAGAAGGTATAAGACCGGTCTGTTTATCATTTTTAAGCGGGCAGAACTTTCAATTGAATAAGTACTCATTCTTAAGAAAAAAACTATACTAGTACTTATTTTATCAGTACTAATTATTATTTAAAAAAATAAACAACCATTAATTTAAAACGTAAAGTAAATGATTAAAACAAATATATTTAGTAGAAAATAAATGAAACAACTTAGTAGAAAATAAAGACGCTTATGACGCCACTTTATTTTCTGAATGCTAGCAAAGCAATAAGGTTTTCTTCTGTGAACTGTTAACTTTTATTGGTTAGCAAGCGTGACAGGAACATTATATGTAGGGGTGGACAACAGTTCGGTTAGGTCGGTGGTGGACCAAAACCCAGGAACCGGAAAACAACCGCAGATGAGAACATACCATCCATTTTCGTCTGTCATTGTCATCAGATAAGTCGGTTTTAGGTTTAAGCGGATCCTCGGTTGTGCGGATGGGTTAAAACAGTTTAAGTGTATCATTCAGATCTAAATCAAAAGCTTTAAAAAATTGAAACTTCTCCATATTTTCATATAGAAACATTAATATTTTCAGATCTAAAAATATTAATGTTGTACTTGCATCTTCATATCTTCATGATTCAAGAAGAATCCCAGCAAATAAATTTAATTTTAAAAACCATTAATAAATATTCTTCACTTAAGAACAACAATAAAAGAAGATTGATAAACAAATCTAACTTTTATACAGATAAAAAAATCAAAAACGAAACAGTGGTGGTAGAAACAGATCTGATGGTGAGACTTGAAATGTAGACCAGAGAACTAACCATACTCCTTCCTTTCAAGTTATCATGTTAAAATCATATACCGAAATGAAAAAAAAAAGGAAAATTGTAAGAGTGGAGAAGAAGGTGAGAGCTATTGATTTGGGTAAAGAGAAGTGAGAGCTAATGTGGTTTTTAGAAAGAGAAAAGTGAGTGAGATGTGAGAAAGAAAAGACTTTTATTCACATTATTAATCTATTTGCCAAAATGATGTTGTTTTATAATAAATAAATAATCCATATATTCAAACTATCGGTCGGTGGTGGATTTCCTTGGATTGAGTTAGTGCATCCGGAACCGCCCACCACAAACCAATTCAAACTGAGAATGTTGAATCCGTTGACCCGATACCCGGTAAACACCCGCCCGAAAGCTGTAGATGATCAATGGGTTGTCGGTTTTGGTTCAAAATGGTTTATTTATCCAACCCTAATTGTACATCAGAATCCAGCACCACACTCATTTAGCTATTGAAATTGATATAAGGGTCTTTCACATTTCACGTCGTATTCATCGGAGAAGGTTTTAACCGTCGCTTATATATAAGCAAGAATACGAGTCATTCATTTTTGCAAGTTACACTTCATTGACTTCATTGACTTGGGTGTTAGAATATTAACCTTACAAATACACTTCTTTTCCACTCACCAAAGGCTTTTGTCATCGTACTGATGAACTTCTATAATGACCTTTATCAGCATATCATCAATTTTCCGTCTCACATTGGAATAATGACACTGTCTATAAGAATCGTTTCTTGATTCTCACAAAACTCACATTGAACTCGTCTGATCTACATTGTTGCATCAATGCAACAATTTTCATTAACTGGTCAGATCACCACAAACTTTCTCAACCACCACTTTCAAATTAACTCGATTGGCAGCTCATCGCAACACCACTCCTACAACTAACACCTCTGCACTGATCCTCGTTTCCACCCGTTAAGTTCTTCCTCCCTTTATAGAGGGGGATGTTAGGTTTTAGTAACATATATGACCACCTCATTTCCCCAGATTCAGATTCCTACACATGTCGGCCACTGAACCTTCTAAATCTTGTCATCGTTCCAGTCTTGTTAACAATTTCTTCAAGCCCAAACATCTAAACAACCTCCAATGCGAACACGAGCACCTAAACCAAAAGTGTCTCAGAACCTTCAACAACTTCAGGCCACACTCAGGATACAGGGAGCGAACCAACTCATAACAAGAAACTATAACCCAGTGCTACAACAAAGTGCACACTTCAGAATGAGAGACTCTTACGTATAGAGGAAAAACAACAAAAAGTTATGTCTTGAGCCACTACACAACTAGAAGTACTACAAAGTGGCAACTTTTGGGCCACAATTAACGCAATTCTCAGCGACGTCAAATCCTTAAAACATCGTCGTCCCCTGACTCATAATTCCCCTCCCCATGATTTAGGAGGCGGAGATGGAAGGAACACCCTTCCCGAAGATTACCTCCCTAAGAGATCCCCGTCACACCATTTTTGAAAGAAGATCGAACAAGATGTTAAGTACCAATCTCACCCCCACTGTCAAAAGAACCCATTTAAAAAACTCATCATAGATTGTAGAATTCCTAACTTCCTAAAAAAAAACTTCAAAGCTAGACAATTATGATAAAACTAGGGACTCAGATGAGTACATAGACACCATTATTGACTACCATCATGCCAGAAGTGCGGTAAAATGCAAAATATTCATGTTAACTCTTAAAGAACTGTTATGATGTGGTTCAAGACCCTAGAAGATGCTTATATCAATTCTTGGAGGAAGTTATATTATGAATTCATAACATGGAAATGACAACCAAAGATAATAGATATCCAAATTAGAATTCATAAAAAGAAAAAGGAAACCTTAGAGTTTATCGACATGTTCACGAAACTAGAAGCGGAAGTAGGCGGATCCAACGATGAGCTAAAATGTTGGAACTTCAAGAAGAGATTGATAACATATTGCATGTTATGTGTGAAGCTAGTAATAGAAGGTGCGGGGAGCATAAGCAACCTCCTAACTCGAGCCTAAGCCTATATCAACTATCAGGAGAAGTTGTTGACTGAAAACGTAGAAAGAAATAAAGAGCTAGGGAACCTACAAAATGGTCGGATTGGAGATAAATTAAGTCTATATAACATGGATATAAATGCACATCAAAGGGCCGCAAGTCAGGTTCTCATCACACACCCACTCAACCCCTCAAGAAAAAATATTTTGCAAGAGTGTGCAAACACAGAATTTAAAGAGGTCGGGTCGAGGTACCCTTACCACGTAAAAGAATCTGCAAGGACATGCCAGTTAAAGCTCTTCTGCTTCCACAAAATCCATGGAAACAACGAATGCATCCATCTGAAAGATACCATCAAATAGTTTATTAAGAAGGGGAAGTTAAGTTAATACCCGCAAGAAAAAGGTAAAGTAGATAGAAATGTCACTAGAAGGGGGTTGAATAGTGACCCCTTTAAAAATTTGCTTTTAATTTCTGAAACAAGGTTTATCAAAATAAACTATGAACATAATCAATAATTAAAGTGTTTGTAGTGTGTGAATTGTGTATAAATAAGAAAGCATTAAAGGAAAGAGTTTAAGAAAGAACACACAAAGATTTATCCTGGTTCACCAAACTTGGCTACTCTAGTCCCCACGTTTTATGAGATTTTCCAATTAATGATCAATATCTTTTGGTCCTTTTTTACACCAATATGTATTTTATTTAGCCTTACCAGGCTTACAACACTGATTACAAAGCTTTAGCTAGCTTACATTATCACCCAAGATCAACCTTGACTTGAGGATATACAGAGTATTAATAATAATCTGTAAGGAGGGTCAGATTCACAATTCCTCAACAAATGATTATTGAGAGGATGTGGTTTAAGAAAAATAATCTTAGAAATAGAGATCCTTGATTATAAGATTATGATTTTAGTGAGAATATAATTTTGGAAAAATATGATGAATTTTCTCTCTTGAACTCTCCTTGAATGAATGTATTTTCTCTCTTGATTTTTCCTTGAATGAATGATGTGATTTTAAGATAAATATTCTTAGAAAGGAATATCCTTGGTTCTAAGAATATGATTTTAGTGAGAATATGATTGTCTTGAAATGAAGAGAATGTGAATGGCTATTTATAGAGGTTTTGATCCTCTAGTTTCTTGAGTACCAGATCTGCCCTGAGTATATACTTGAAATTACAAGTTTGTCATTGGTAATTACAATTCTGCCATTGATAGTGTAAATGAGAAGATCATCTATTGACAGAATTGCCATTGAGTGAGGTTGATACTCATGTTGTGTTTCTTGATCCTCAACTGCTTTATGTATTTACGAAAATGCCATTTGGTATAATTTGATCCTCTAGGATAATTACAACTTTTCCATTGCTTTCTTTCTCGATACTCGCGCATGTAACATTTATATTATAACTTTGCCATTGCTTCCACTCAAGAGCACACATCAAATAACAAATAAGATCAAAATCTTAATTATATTTACATAAAAATTTGTCATCTTCAAAACATCAAAAAAGATTTTTTCCTCAATAGAAGGGAGGAAAATAGATCTTGAGAAGCACAAAAGATCTCACATGGGATCTAGAAGGACGAGCGAGTCATTGTGTAAAAAAATGATCCTCCGCCTAGATAAATCACCACCAAATAAGACAATCAATGTTGTATAGAAGGTCGGAAAACAAGGATAAATTTAGTGATGAAGATGAAGTTCGGAGAGGAAAAAAACCATTCATAACTTCTTTTACTAGGGGCCGTAACTTCATCACATCCATCACTGAATGGTTCCACGCCCAAAGATATTGTCGAAAGGGACCGTGAAAAGAAAGATCGTAGAAATGTTGGCACTAGAGAACAAAAGGGGAATGTTTTTTAAAGATAAATTGAAAAGATCCATCATGAGGTTCAAGGATAGAGAGAAGGTATAAGACATCCTCAATGAGATATTCTTTTTGGTAATAATGGAAATATCGATAATTTGGCGTCTCAAGAATTCTCATTGATGGAGGGAGCTCATGTGATATCATGTACGTGAAGCTCTTCAAGAAGTTGGGCTTTAAAAAAGAGAAGATTTCACCCTATATGGTCTATGATCTGTAAGCATTCAATTGGTCCATGACTCTCCCTTGGGGTTTTGTAAAGCACATGATCACCTTCGGGGATGGAAGGGATGTCGTGTTGACAAAGTGAGTCCAAACACAAAGGGGTGAGTTGTGTTAGTTTAAAAATTTGTCTAATTATAAAAATTTTGGTTTATAAAAATGTTTAAGTTAATTTTATTATTTAAATAGAGATAAAGCAGTGGAATATAAGAAAGAATGATGAATAGATGAAAAGAATGAGATGATGCGTAAAAAAAATAAGGCAAAGGAAAATAAATAGATAAAGGAAGTAAAACATGCACAAGATATTTACAGAGGTTCAACCTAACCACTTGGCCTATTCCTGATGCCAAGAGTTTCCTTTTGCGAGTTCCACTAAAGATGTGAGCTTTTTACATGTTATGCCCACAAGCCTTCTTACAATTAAATGAAGATTTTAACTGGCCAATACCATGAACCAAACAAAATATTTTAGCACGCTAATATCCAAATCAAACGAGGTATTTTGATAGGCTAATTTCCAAACCAAACAGAGTTTTTAACAAGTCGAGCTCCAAACCAAAAAGAGCTTTTAAGAGGCTGAGCTCACAAAATCCAATATATATTTTGATCAGATGATCTTAATAACCAAACTAATATTTTCATTGGTTATTATCAAGAACAAAACAATTACTTCTTTTAATGATAATACACAAGAGACAGTACCTTATTGAGTGTATTACAATAATTCCACAACACCAAAACAAATCTTACATATATATTTCACTCTCAAAGAACTAAACAAATTTTCAACGAGAAAAAAAATGATGTAGAAGAGTGTCAAAATGAGAAAGAATAATTAAAAATTATGCTTCCGGTGTATAAAAGAAATGATGAGAGACCCTTTATTTATAAGTGAAAAATTGGTTCAAAATATAAAAAGATAAATGGGTTTTTTAACGACTTAATCGATTAACCTTAGATGTTAATCAACTAAAAGCTTTAAAAAGATGGCAACCCTAATCAGTTATGTCTTTTAATCAATTAAGAGTATTACTATTTGATTAAGAAGTCTTCTACCTTGCTCTAATCGTTTGGACTATGCTTTTAATAGATTAGGAAGTGTAAAATACTTCCCAATTACTTATGAACACTCCTTATTCAATTCCACATAATTTTTATTTTTTTCCAGGGTTGTAAGGTGTTTTAGTAAATTGAGAGAGGTTTAAAAAATCTTTCCAGTGTGTGTGAGTTGTCTTAGTAGTTTTAGAATTACTCTTATATTTTTACATTCAATTGATTACTCAGATGCAAGTCCACGCGATCTTTCACATTTCTCTCTTTAATAGCCTTGAATCTTTAAGTTCCCTTGCTAGATTCAACATTAATTAGAACTTCATCTGGAACTTGAATCTGCTAACTAATGAGGTTAATATAGCTTCTTTGATAGATGCAATCATCAGGGATTACTGCACAAGAGATCATTAAAGACTTCACTGAACCTCGTTTGACCTTAGATTTTGTCATTATTAAATTTGGCTTGATATTTTGATCTCACAAGGAACATTTAGATCTTTATAGAACATATTAATAATGATTCTTCTTGATAGATGAAGACTTCCCATTTGACATACGTTGTTGTTATCATAAAAACCATCATGATAATCTAACGGTTGTAGACAGTTGTAATTATAAGCACATAGATCCATATTATCCCCTTTTTTTTATGATGACAACACATCTCTCATGGAGGTTATAAAAACAAAAAACATGGGTAAAAAATTGGAGTGGTTAAAGTCCCTCTCACAAATTTAGAAAGTATACTCAATTTCACCTAAGAGTATATTGCTTCCCATTTGGCATTATCAAAGAGGATGAAAAGATAAATAGGTAGATAAACAACATGAAAATAGCAATCACATAGATCACAAATAATTAAAAGCATAAATGACGAAATTAATAATCAAGCATAATATTTATTCATTTAAAACATAAATGATTAATAAAGGAAATTACTGAGAGCAAACAAGGAAAATAAGAAACAAGCAAATAAGGCAAGCAAGTAAGGACTACTTAGTGTTCTCATCATCGTCACTAAACAATCGAGACATCATTAACATTTGGATCTCAGTAAGCTTCCACGCTAGGTAGTAAATCTTCTTATTCGTCCATTTTTGCTCCATGATGATGGCATGGAAGAGAACTTCAGTAGGAGGAGTATCAGGGATCTCATCATCAAAGTTCTTCAGGTTTAAAGGACCTCCTTGCTCAGGTTCTTGCTACTGATCTTGTTGACTTTGGGAAGCTTCTCTTGCTTTTAGAGGTTTATGCGCCACCACTTCATTGTTAATGGACGTCTGTATTTTCCCTAATGCATGTCTCCTTATCTTTATCGAGTTTCCAATTGATTCTTCTTCTTCAAGGTTGAAGTCAATGTGCTCCAAGATTTCCATTATCAAGTCACCACATGGCAACTGCAAAATCCTTTTTCTCTGATTTACCATCTTGTGACAGATCACCCTGCTTTTCCAATTGGTTTCAACTTTGAAATTTTATTCCTCAGGAGATAGCCGTTGGACCAGATGTCTGAAACAACTTGTCCAACTTGTTAAACTAGATTTAACACATTATGACAAAAATAATGAAACAAAGTAGAAACACTAAAGAACACAAAGTTTTGTTAACCCAGTTCAGTTAAAACAATACCTACGTTTGGGGGACACTATACCCAAGAAAGAAAATCCACTCTTTAGTTGAATTAGTACAAAGTGTCTTAGATGGACAATCCCCTTTCTCAATTCTCCTCTTCTTAATTCTACCCTCAGTGAATTTGAATTTAGGACTCCCCTTATATCTGAGAACCCCCTATCACTTTCTCTCAATCACTAACCTTAGTGATCAACAACGATAATCAGAATGATTCAATGTTGAATTTAGTACTCAACTATACAAACCAACTACTATGCATAATGATATGAATGAAGCAATAGTGTGGTGTACAATTTACACAAACAAATACTAAGCCTAAAACTCAAATTATCACTCTAGATTGTGATCTTCAAGGCATGGAAAGAGTATATATATATATAGAAATCCATAGTTGGGATTTTCTCCTTGGATTTAGGTAGTGATCTCGTCAAGATATGGTGGAGATTCAGTTAGGATTTGTTTCTCCAAAACAGCTCCACAAAAAGATTTGATTTAATTTGAATTCAAAATTAAATCTCCTTGATTTAAATTTAATTTAATTAAATAGTCAAACAAAGATAGAAATAATCTTTGTTGCACACATCAACTTAAGAATGCGCTATAATCAGTTGGAAAATGCGCGCACACAATAACAATCTTGTCCTACACACAAGTGATAGATGTTGCACACAGGTTTGAATATATGGTTTCACATGTGTCCCTTAAGCACCTAAACATCATGAATACTCCATTGTGTTTTTTTGCATAACATAGCCAATCACATAGTACAATAAACTTTATTTGATAATAACCAATTTAAAATAATGTGTTTTGGATACTAACCTAAGATTGTTTTTCTTTGGGATAACGATATGTTTCGCCGCATAGTGAATGAGTCAAATATTTGGGTGTACACGACCCATAATGAAGGGAGGAGGAATACCATTATTTGGATTTGACATGAAGCAAAGAGCAACATTCACAACATTAAATTCTTCACCTACCTCAATATCATCAGGCATGTACAACAAGCCAGTGTAGGGAAAATCACAAACCTTAAAAAATTCCTCTATAGTTAAAGATATCAGTTGCTTTCATACCTTAAAAGTGATTATTTCATCTTTGTAGTTAAAGTTGGAATAATTTTTTTTACCAAAGTAGGAAACATCTCTTCTAGGATGTTATTGACAAAATTCTTCAACTTGGAATTAGTGACGAGCTCACAATTTTAAAAGACGCCTAATTCCAAATATTAGGTTGGAATGAGATCCTTTGAAGTAAACTATTTATTGAACCTATTTTCTTGTTCTTGGGATAAAAAATCGTCGGAGAAGTTAGCAAGAACATAAGTGCTTCTAGAAATTCTAAGTCTTTTAGGTACCATTAGTGATGATGATAATAACACCCAAGTAGAAATAACAAATCTCATAAGAATGTTGGAAAATAGAAAGCTATAGAGAAAATAATATGAAGAGATAAATTGAGATGGTATGAGAAAAGAGGAAAATGATTACCTAGTTATAAACCGAACTTAATAAATAAAATGGGATTTTAATAAATTAAGGCATTTATTGCAATTTATTTTGATTAACCGATTAGTCCATTAGAGTTAATCGATTATGTGGTGGGAAATTTGAATTTCAAACACGTCTAATCAATTAGCCTATTAGGTTTAATCGATTAGGTGCTGCTTTTTTCAGCATCATTGGTCTTTTGGACCTTGGATGACTTTGAGATTTGAATTACTTACCGTACCCCCTTACTTTTAGCTTTGCACCCATTTTCTAAAAATATTATTTCTCAATGTAAACGATTATTAAAAAATAAATTAAATGGACTGGGAAAATAAAGGAGCATTTCCTATAGGATTAACCAGATATTTTCGAGTTTATTCCCTATCAAGTGTGTTACCTTAAACCTTTAAAAAAATTCAAAATTCTCCCCCGATAATAGATAAAACAAAAGGAGAGTCATCTCTCTGAATCACTTGATATGAGAATTGATCCAAAGCATTATTCCTTTTCAAGAGAAATGTTTCTTAAAGACTTTTTCACAAACAATAATTTCCAAAGACATATTTTATAACACCCAAAACCCCAACATATATTTTAAACAAGTGCATGCGGAAAATATGAAGATAAAACAAAACAGGATATCATACATATCTATCAACATTCAATCTTGAATTCAAAATGTGGAATTAACTTAGAAACAGTATAACATCGTTATTCAAGTAAGAAACTTAAAAAGACACATGGTATTCCCAACCTAGTGTACACTATTAGAGCTATAGGAGGAATACTAAATAGTCGACAACAATGTGGCAGACATAAAATGGTAAATAAAGCAAGAAGAGGCCAACTATGCCATCCTTCACGATGAAGCATAACAACTAATCCTCAGTCTCAACCTGAGTATCTGCAGGATATATATATATATATATATATATATATATATATATATATATATATATATATATATATATATATATATATAGAGAGAGAGAGAGAGAGAGAGAGAGAAAAACTAAAAACAAGAAGAAATGGGTGAGAATACATTCCACAAATCAAACGATGTTAAAATAGCAAGGATAATATAATCATCATATATAACCAAATCACAATCACCGAATAAGATAACATAGATAATTATACATGCAATGTTCATCTCTTCTACTCCCATGCATGTTGTACCAATCTCTTGGATACCAGAGGTATGTTACAGATGTATCCAACCCGCCATTGGACGAAAGTCCTACTCATCACTGGACCAAAGTCCTACTCGTCACTAGACCGAAGTCCTACCTATATCTGATATACATGATGCATGAATGAAACAATTAATCCAACTCGACATCAATAATCCTCCAACTCTAATCCTCATCAATGAACTTAAGCCATACATGTCACTGGTTATTTCGAACCTAAACATGACATCATCAAATAATTATTGGTGTAAGGCCACGTCACTAGTTCTCCTGAACATAAACATCTCAACATTAGTTCTTTTGAACCTAAACATACAACACATGAACTCAAACAATTAGAGTTAAATTATTGGCTCGACTCAAACCTAAACCCTCAACATTTAACATTACATATTCACGAGTCAGTAAACAAATAAACAATAACCAACATGACTCGTGTTTAGCTCACTACTACAAAACGGCCAAACAACAACGCCAGGTTTACAACGACATCCTATACACCGTTCTTATAATGCGTACTGGATGCGCGCGCATTATTTTAATTAGAAATCTCAAGGGTATAATAACTGTTTTTATGAAAACCGTGGTGATACAATCTAGCTATCATGGGTTCGAACCTCATCGCCCTCAAATAATTTATCCCTTTGATGTAAATACTCCCTTTTTAAGTTTTATTAATATTTAACTAAAAAATAATAAGGATATCAGGACGGATATTTCTCAAAACCGTTGTTACAAATTGAAGCTTCTTTTTATGTATTTTAAACACCAAGTATATATATATATATATATATATATATATATATATATATATATATATATATATATATATATATATATATATATATATATATATATCAATTTATCCATTGAAACAACCCTAACACCAACGCTGTCACCATTGTCAGGAAGAAGACAACAAAAACAACAAAGTGTTCTACTTTAAGGTGTTGCAATGTCACATTTGAAGACAAAATCATCCAAAGGTGTTTCTACGTCTTGTTCGAGTGTAAAATCTCGATCTAGAAATTTTTGTGGTTGTGATAGTCGTATGGTTTCGTATCAATTCAAGAAGGGACAAAATAAAGGAAGGCTTTTTTGGAGATGTCCATTTTGGAGGAGCGATGAAACATGTAATTTGTTCATATGGGATGAAGACGTGGGAGAAAGAGATGGAAATGACGATGAGAGCATTATGAAGTCAGAGTTGGAAGCTGTGGGCTATCTGAAGGTTATGTATGAGGATTTAAAGAAAAAGAACAAGAATTTGAAGAACAAACTGAAATCAGAGATATTTTCTGGAAATATCAAGATGTTATGTTTTTTTGTCTCCTTTATGTTTAATATTTACTTTGTTATGAAATGTAATAGTTGAATTAGGGTTCGAATTACATTGTTGATGTTTAAACTGCAGATGCATTGTGAATTACATTGTTGATGTTTAAACTGCAGATGCATTAAGTTAGAAGTTAAGGTGCACCTTTTCTTTTTTATTTATTTTAAAATTCATAAATAAAAGGGTTATCACTACGGTTCTTCTGGTTAACCGTAGTGATATATTTATAATAAATAAATACCTATGTATACGGTTTTTATTTATTTTAAAATTCACAGATAAAAGGGTTATCACTACGATTATTCTGGTAAACCGTAGTGATATATTTATAATAAATAAATACATATCTATACGGTTGTTATTGTTAACTGTTGTGAAATAGTTTACCCATATATAAGCGAAATAACTTTCACTTAATTGACAGTAACGCCGTTGCCTTCAAAGTGAAACCCTGGAACCCATTTTTTCTCTTCGTTTTCACCATTAGCCGTGAATCTTGTGCTTCATACATTAAAGCATTCTTCTTCTTCCATCTATTGTTAGATATTTCCCATTATCACGTTTGTTGCATGTTGTTTTTGTTGACTGTTCTGATTTTTTCAGATTCGTTTTCACTACCTTAACAAAGACCATACTTTGGAAACTTCATAATGTTTGTGTTTCTATGGAAAAATGTATAAGAAGCGTGAAGCTATGATGGAAACTTCATCCACCTTGTATTTTTTTTCATAGCATCACGAACAAGATGTTAGTAAATGAAGAAATAGCAGTGTAAGCAAACTTTATCTAGTTTTAGAAGCAATGAAAAGAAGTATAAGAAGTATGAAGCTTTTGTGTAAGCTTCTTCCTCCTTATATTTCTTTTTCATGGCTTCCCAAACTAGTTCAACATCATAATTGATTCCTGTTCCGCGATTAGTTTCATTAAAAGGTGCGTTATTCATGTTCCTCTCTTTACTCATCACTGGATTATGGTTTTAGGGTTTGTTTTCAACTGAGGATGCTCATTTTTGAAGTTTGCTTTGTTTCCTTTCAGGTTAAGGGGATGATACAGGGTGATGATGCGGGTGGAAGCAAGCATATTATATCAGTTTATAATTTCTGGATCTGGTATAGAATGTTGTTTGAGTTTATCATATTCTATTTACATTGTTTGTTTAACTAACCCTCACTTAAAGTTTGCTGGTGGTAGCAAGCGTATTATATGAGTTTATAATATCTGGATCTGATATAGAATTTTGTTTGAGTTTATTATATTCTATGTAGATTATTTGTTTCACTAACCCTCACTTAAAATACATTCAGTTAATTTGACATAGATACTTATAATCTGCAAATTAAATTGTATTTGAAAACCAACTTAAACAAACCAATGTTGTTTTCTGATTGCATGCCTCTCATCATTTATCTCACGTTCTTTTATATATAGATTATGGTATAATGATCTGGCTCCTTAGATGCATCGCCATCTTCCAATATAGTTAAATCAAAGATGAGGCAAATTATCCAATGTCTTGTTATGGAAATTTAACTATAATCGAAGATAGCGATATATCGAAGGAGTCAGATCAATAAACCACAATATATGTAAAAGAGCGTGAAATGCACGATGAGACGAATGCAATAAGAAAACAACATTGGTTTGGTTTGTTTAAGTTGGTTTTCAAGAATAGTTTAATTTGCAGATTATAGACATCTTCATCAAATTTAATCCATGTATATTTATTTAGTGAGGTGTTTAGAAAACAAGCAATCTACATTTAATATAATAAACTTAGGGTACTTACAACAATGGTTATATATTGTAACCGATATCATAAGTAATTTATGTTTTATATAAATTCGCTACTGATAGGTTTCGAACCCAGAACCTAAGTGTATGTATCGCAACAGTCTATTATCATAACCGTTGTGATATATGGTGCGCGTCCTGCCTTTCAACAACGGTTTCCAGACCGTTGTAGAAACAGCGAACTTACAACGACAATCTACATAACAACGCCTTCGCCCACGTCATTATATGCCATTACCAACCATTGTTAAATGGGTTTTTCGTAGTAGTGGCTTATAACAACTTTTATTCGTAGATTAAGGGTTACTGACCTATCCTTTAAGATATTAAAAATAACTCTAGTTTAACTCAATTACTTATCGACTCAACTCTATACATATCAATAACTCAAATCCAAGTTATTTATAAATATATTCAAATCCTCTAAATTACTCAAAAGGCTCAAAAACTCTTGCCTTTCTAAACTTTCTCTTTTGATTTCTTAAGTTTACCTTTTTATTTAGTTTAAAAAAATAGTTTGATGTGATACTAAGTGTTTACACAACTCTATTGTAAAATATTAATAGTTTTAATCTAAACATAAAAGTATAACTCTAAAAACTTCAAAGATTTACAAAATGAACTGGGAAGCTCAAAAACACGAAAAACGAGACATAGGACAAGAAATGGAAAAGGCTCGAAACTCGTCCAACAGGACCGCGAAACCCGGCGTCACCGATCTCGTTCTCGCTGTAGCTTCATTAATCGTTGCGAATCTGATCTGCGGCTCCGATAATTTTAACAAAAACCTCCTTCATGATTCGCCGCCCAACCGCCAACCACCGCAGCTTCGCTGTCGCTGACCACCATTGCTTCACCGTCGCACACCGACAATATGGCATTGTCGCATCATCCGTCATCAATTTCCTACGTGACCCGGCCCGACCCGATTTTTATTTTCATTTCAAATCCAATTTTTTGTTGTATTCCAATTTCGAATCGACTTAATTTTTTGTGGTTATGTGATTGTGACATTATCCACCATCTAACTTCCTTATCAATTGGGTCTCAACCAAAGGCACATCTATGCGACCTATCATGAGCTTAATCTTTCCACTCATTATTAAAATCATCTATGTATTATAAGTAGGCATGGCAATGAGGTGGGTCGGGGACGAATTTTACCTCTCCTAAACCCAAACCCGAATCTCAAAATAATCATCGTTCCCCATTCTAAACCCCATCGGGGATTGAGAGTTAAAACCCAAACTCATCCCAAACGGGTTTGGGTTGGTTTCGGGTATCCCCGCCCCATCACCATCTATTTAATGAAATCATTTTTTTAATAAAAATATTTATTTTTACAAAATAAAATTACATTATAAATAATAAAATAAAAATATCCCATAAAATTTCATGCATACATTTCAAATATTTTAAATAATAAATATAAATCAAAATATCAAAACATTAATCACATATTTAATATTTTAAATTATCAAAACTAAAATAATAAAGCATATAATAAAATAAACAGGGTGGGTTTAGGGACGGGTTCGGGTGAGTACTAGTGTCCCCATTACCCTACCCATTATCCTATTTTATAATTGGGGAAAACCCAAACCCAGTCAAAACGGGTTTTCCCCATCAAATTCAGGGCGGGTATGGGTTATGTTTCCATGCTTAATTATGAGTTTTCTAAATGCAAGGCTGGGAAGGAAAAACATATAGCAGTTTATCTGAGGTCAATACCAAAATAAAGGTTTCTCCTCCATGACAGTACTCCCATTTAGGTTCCCCATAATAACCATACCTTGAAAGGAATAAAATAACAAGTAAAATTGTTAAATAAACGATTGTTACCTTAATATACTTGCAAGCTTTGCAAGACGGGGGAATTGAATCACCTGAACTCCAAGAAAGGCACTCATGCAGAAGAAGAAAAGTTTGAAAATAAGAAATGTGAGATGATTCAAAGGAAACAAGAAGTGCAAGAAAAATAATGCTTTGCAGACATGGAACATGAAAATAAAATTTAGTCTCTCCATTTTTTATATACATATAAGCAACTGGTGGCCCCACGATCTGTAGCCAACAATCAAAGAAATACTGAAAGGACGACCGATAGTCCAAATTCGACCACTTATTTATTTTTCAAAATGGTATGTGAAATGCATTTTCATTCTTCCCATATTTTGCTACCTCATTTAATGGGATAGGCTTCAGAGCTCTAAATAGATTAAAGTTGATTTAGCAACTTGTAGTTAGCAAATGTGCCTATATGTCCACATCAATCTTGACCTTTTCTTGCTTGATGAAGGGTATTCTGAGAAAGAAATGTGTTTCATCACATTTCATATCCAGTACCATAAGATTTAAAAGATATTAATCTACATGCTTGTAGGTACAACTGTTTATAATCGTTATATGATCTTGTTGGTTTTAATGATGACAACACCTTATGTCAAACAACATTGAGTGAATTTTTTTTATCTATGAATATGGTTCAATGGTCAAATGGTCTTTATGAGATCAAATGTCAAGCCACCTCAATGATGACAACACCTTAGGTCAATCGACATTTAATGAAGTCTGTGGCGACAATTGTCCAACAAACTCTGATGATGGCATGCAATCAAAGAAGTTAAATCAAGCCTCATTAGTTAGAAGATTCAAGTTCTAGTTGAATTGCTAAGTAATTGATGAATCTAGAAAATGGACTTGAAGCTACAAAATGGGAAAATAGAGGAAGAATGAAGGCTAGCCTGGTTTTGCACTTTGCACATGTGTGACATATCAGTTTCATATAAAGGTATAAGAGTAATTCTCAATATACTAAGGCAGCTCACACAAACACACTCAAAGATGTTCTAAATCCTCTCTTATTTAAAAAAACACTTGAAAAACTTTGTGTACGCGTACCTAATTAATTAAGGACTTTTAATCAATTATGAGTGGTTTTTACACTAGTTGATTGATTACCAAATTAGGGATAATAAATTGACACATTTGTAATGCCTCAAATGATTAGAGAAGCCTTTAATCGATTAATGATAATGCAATTCACAAACCTTCCATATTTAGCCCTTCTGATCGATTAACATCAAAGGTTCATCGATTAAATCATTAAAAGCGCCCATGAATCATTTTATTTTTGTTCCAAATATATTCCTTTATAAAAAAGGTTTCTTTTCATATCATATGACACAATATTTTAAAATTAAAACTCTTCCTTCTCATTTTCTACTCTCCTCTTATACATTATCTTTTATTTCACCATAGTTGCCTTGGTACCGAGAGAGTGAAATATACTTGTGAGATTTTGGTTGTACTAGTGTTATGTTGTATTTGTTCTTATTCAAGAATGTGATTATATTAAGTAATATCATTGTTTGGTTCATGAGATTAGTTAGTTTAAATATTTGTATGTGAGCTTAGCCTATTAGAAGCCCTATTTGTTTAGAGATTAACATGTGTAAAATCTATCGTTTGTTGTAAGAAGGTTCATGTGCAGATCTTATAAAAAGATCAAAACATATTTTAGTGGAACTATTAAGAGGAAAATCTTGGGGACATGAGTAGGCCAAGTGGTAGGCTGAATCTTTATAAATCTCAAGTGCAATCTCTCTAACTTGATCTCTTTATTTTTCTGTCATTTATTTCTTTCCTCTCTAATTTTTTATTCTCGCTTCTCTATTGTTTTATCTATTTAGGACTAATATAAACTGATTTCTAAATAAAATATTTTAAAATATTTTTGATTGTTGAATATCACAGTTCAGCCCCTTGTTGTATTTGGAGTCACTTGGTCAATAAGTGGCATCATCGCCTAACTCCTATTTTATGACTAATTATACTTGCTAGAAATAAAATATTTAACAACCTCTTGCATTCTAGGGTTGTCAGAGGTTTTTAGGTTTATTGTGGTGTTAGAGCAAGCTCACACAGGGATGATGAAAAGTTTTATATGTGGTGTTTTGCATAATGAATTCATAATCCTCTCAACCTCAGTGTTGATATATTTATAGGAATCTCTTGGTTCTAGACCTTAGGCTCCAAGAGAGTAATAACCACTTCCAAAAGTGTGGGATGTGTGTAGTCAACTCCCTTATTATTTAGGAGAACATGTTTACCCTCTTTTGACTCCTTGTCTCATACCACTGTTGACATAGGCACATCACTTCCCATGTTCCCACGAATGGGAGTGTAATCCAAGAAACAAGTGACATAATTAAGAATTAGATACACATTCCAATAAATGGAAGGCTATAGAGTTTCTCGCAAGGGCGATATGCTACATCCTTTATCCTGAGAGAGTTATCGCGCCTCTCCTAGAGGGCCTTTGCCCTTATACTGATACACAGTCCCTTAAGCACGAGGTATTTGTAAAGGGATAACTTATTTACTTAATTTTCCTTATTTAGAGATCCTTAAGCGAGACTCTAAGTTAAGTCCCTTGGAAGAAACTTTAAATTGAATCCCTTAGGAGAGACTTTAAGTTGAGTCTTTTAGGAGAGAATTTAAGTTGAGTCCCCCAGGGGAGACTTTGAGTTGATTCCCTTAGGCAAGACCTTAAGAAAAGTCCCTCAGGTGATACTTTAAGTTGAGTCGCTCAGGTGAGACTTTACGTTGAGTCCCTCATGCAAGACCTTAAGTTGAGGCCCTCAGGTGAGACCTTAAGTTGAGTCCCTTAGGTGAGACTTTAAGTTGAGTCTCTCATGTAAGACTTTAAGTTGAGTCCCTTAGGAGAGACTTTAATTTGAGTCTTTTAGGTAAGAATCCAGTGAGGGAGATCCCAGGGAGGTCCATACACCATCTCAAGGTTGCATCCCTAAAGGTTCCAGACAAGAGCTTTCACTTTAGGGTCTATCGAACTTAGACAATGACAGTAGCTTAAAGTTCTTTGGGACAGACGCCTCCCGTATCTTGTCTGATAGAGGCTAGGAATACAACACTTCTAGTTCATTGACCATGTTCATTTCTTGATGGCCTTGCTAAATATGAAGAACGTTATCTTCCAAGGTTTGGTTTTGGCGACGATAGTCGTCCATAACGGAACACATCTCCACTATGATGCTTTCGTCTCCATCAGGCTCTTGGTTTGTTAGAGTATTTGTCTTCTTATTTACCATGATGTGGGATGAATGTAAGACGGTACTTTGGTAGACTACAATGAATGTGGCCATAGTTAGTTTTACCAGGGTTCCACGGGGGGCGCCAATTTTACTCGTTAAAAGTACAAATGCTTAATAACCCCTAGTAAATAAGGGTTTTCAGAGGCTACTATTTCTATGTATTTCTCTTTATTATTGGTTAGTCCCTTAGTATTATGATACTAATGTATTTATACTCTCAAGGATCTGGAACCATCTCTTCCTATAAATTAGAAACAACTTCTAGCATGGATGTTTGATTCCCTAAAACCTTGGAGGTGAGGTTGAACCCCCACAATCCCTTATGCAACGTTCGTTAACCTTGTACGCGCTCCACGCTCGTTTGCGCATTATGAGCAAAGACGTTACGGTTTAGGGCGATGCATGTGTATAAGGGGAGCTTGAACTAACAAAAGGGTGTTGTGAGAAGGATGAAAGACTATGCATATACGTTTCGCCCTGCCCTTATATATATATATATATATATATATATTTGTACTTGTAAAAAAGTACAGGTGTGAATGTTATCCCTGTAAGGGCGGGAGTACTTAGAGGCTTTAGAAGGTTTATAACTTTTGTCGTGGTTATGGCTTGCCCGCGGTGGTGATAAACCCTGTATAGCAGTGTTTATAATGGTTTAGAGGACCTGCTCACATGAGGTGTGAGACTTTGTGTATATGCTTGGTGCTTAGGTATAAGCGTATGAATCAGGACATGCTTTTCTCACATTGGGAGAGAAGTATTTATAGTGGCCTTTAGGCCTAGATTTTATATGGAAATATCACTGCCTGCCCACGCAATGATGGATCATTGAATCCATATTTCCTAGGGGCACATAGTCCAGCTACTGATCCTGACTTCTCTCTAACCAAGAGTTGTCATTTCCAACGTTTTCCCATAACTGGGTAAGCGAAGGATACTAGGGGGCGAGGTGATACCTATTGGAGAACGACATATGGATGTCGCCTCTTCTGAGGAAGGCGAAGCTCCCACCCTTGTTAGGGCTTTTACAAGTATAACATTACACAGTCCCTCAAGCACAAGGGCTTTTATAAAGGGCAAAGTATTTCTAGACGATAGAGCATTGGAGTATCCTAAAGCCCTAAGTTCCTAATTTTCTTTGATGATATATATGACAAACCATAACGATCAGGCTTTAGGTCCTCAAGCTAAGTTATGTTGAGCCTGGATGACGAGCCTACAAGTCCCTCAGGCGATGTGTTGGACCTCTCGAGCGGTACTTCAATCAAGCCGTTAGACAAGATTTTAGACTAAGTCTCTTAGGCTAGATTTTGGTCGCACCCTTTGGGCGAGATATGAATGTTGGACCCCTCTAGAGAAAACTCTAAGTCCCTTAGGAAAGGAGTTAGATAACATGTTTGATGGGAGCTTTTGGTCCCACATGAAAAGTTATATTGAGCCTAGTTGATGAGACTCTAAGTCCCTTAGGGAGGTGTTGGACCTCTTGGGCGGGACTACTATCAAGCTCTCAGACAAGACTTTAGACTAAGTCTCTTAGGTTATACTTTGGTCGCGCCATCTGGGTGAGATATTATTGTTGGAACCCGCCTAGGAAAACTCTAAGTCCCTCACGATAAGAGTTAGATAGTATGTTAGATGAGAACCCTTGGTCCCATATGTGAAGTTATATTAAGCCTAGATGATGAAACTATAAGTCCCTTAGGCAAGACTTTATACTAAACCTCTTAGGCCACACATCGGTCATGTCCTCTGGGTGAGATATGAATGTTGAACCCTGCCCAAGAAAACTCTAAGTCCCTCAGGCAAGGAGTTAGATAATTCACCTATATCGATATGAAGTCCATCTTATAAAATCATTGGCTTAAAAGGTGGCAATGATCTTCGCTATGAAGTTCAGCATAAAAATTTGCCTTAAGAGCAAGGATTTTCACTATGAAATCCAACATAAACAATTTCCTTAAGAGGCGGCAAGGATAACACTATGAAGTTTAACATAATATATTTCCTTAAAAGACGGCAAAAATCCTCACTGAAGTCCAGCATAAAAAATTGCCTTAAGAGGTAGCAAGGATCTTCCCTATACAGTCAGACATAAAATACTGCCATAAAAGGTGGCAAGGATCTTCGCTATGAAGTCCAACATAAAATATTGCCTTAAGAGGCGGCAAGAATCCCACTTAGGGATCCATAACCATAATTTACTCTTGGGGAGGAAAGGATCCCACTTAGGGATCCAGAGTTTTGATTGCCTAATAGGGCAGAAAGGATCCCACTTAGGGATCCAATGTTTTGATCGCCTAATAGGACGAAAAGGATCCCACTTTGGGATCCATCATTTTGATCACCTCAAAGGGAGGGAAGGATCCCACTTAGGAGTCCAACATTTTGATTGCCTCATAGGGCGTTAATGATCCTACTTATGGATTCAGTGTTTTGATCGTCTCATAGGGTGGCAAGGTTTCCACTTAGGGATCCAACATTTTGATCGCCTCTTGAGGGTAATCCTCTCCTTAGATTATGAATCTCCAGCAAAAAAGGAATAGCCGGCAAACACAGATTCTCTAAAATAATTAAAATGAGGGGCCTCATTAAAAAAATCTTGCCTTATGTAAAGAGAATGGGAAAAAAAAGGTATTGATGGTTGCATTATTCAACATCAAAAGTAAGTATTTGTTTAGCATATCCACAAGGACTAGTGCTATGTTAATTTCGTTCAACAGTTAATACATTTTAAGTGAAGAATTGTCAAGTTATTTGTATGTGAAAATTATGTAATGTAAAAACGGTAATTGATAAATGAAATTTCGGAGATATGACAACTTGTTGGAACTGGTTTTCATCCATCGAATGTGTATACAGTTTACTAATCACTTATACATAACCTAGTTATCAATCACTATTCTCACGTATCACTCACAACAGCGTTTATGTCTAAACACATGCTGAGATTTCGCCTAGATTGTTTAATCGACAATGTCTAAATCTATTAAATAATCTAGTAGCATTAAGATCTGATACTCGATGCAAATGCTTAACCCTAAATATATGTCTAGAATTTAGAGTTTAACAGATTGTTATCTTAGATCAGGATTCGAACGATATTTCTTAATAACAATTCTAATATATGAAATTAAACGGTAAAACAAAGATAACAACGATAATTAATGAATAACTAGATTATATAATGATGTAATCAACAAGCATACATATGGTATCAATGGATTGCATCCAATCCCAATAAGAAATAAGATTTAGCTACTCATTTTCATGGTAGCTTTGATTACAAATAAGAAGAAATAAAGATGGATGATCATCAATGGTCGTTTCCCGGTGACTGATGTGTATCTAGCTTGCAATCTTCAAAAGTCACTCTATTATTTGTCTATCTCTTTTTTATGGTGTTTTTCTCTCTAAACTCCAAAAGTCTCCCAAGTCTGAATGATTTTGAATTATTTATAGTGGTTATGCCCTGTTGCTCTCGCCTGGCGAGCTGTTGCCTCTCCTGGCGAGTAACATTTATTCACCCCAAAGTATCTGCCACATCAGTATCTTAAACTGCCTTGTCTCGCTTGGCGAGAAAAGGGTTGCCTGGCGGACTTCCTTGATGCAGCCTTGCCAAGCGAGAATGACACTTTTTGATTTTAGAAAGTCTCTGACTTGTGTTTCCTAGTGCTCACTAGAGCTTCGCTGGGTGAGATGGTGCGATTAAGACTCCCCTGGTGAGAAGGAGTATTTTTGCTTCTGTTTCTCCATGTCGGAGCCTCACAATTGGCTTGTTGGGAGAGCTTTCACCCGAGTCTCACTGGAGGCTCGCTTGGCAATCTTGTAGATTCTTTTCTTTCTTGCTTTGTGTTCCAATCTTTGTCTAAGTGTAAAACTTCTGCACAAAAGCAAAGAATTCAAAAAGCACAACACTATGTTTTTCAAACTTAATCATATTCACAAATTGGGGGATTTAACTGTAGAAAATGGTAAACTGAGTTAATAAGTGCCAAGATTTATTGACATCAAATACCATATTTTAGCAATTATCAAACTCTCCCCAACTTAAATCTTTGTTTGTTCTCAATTAAAGTCTTAAAAACTTTTCAATTGCAAGAAGGTTTCACCAAATTTCATGATCATAAATAATTTTCAAATAAATGAAGAAAATGTATGGTTCAAGTGTAGAATGCACATGTGAAGGTTTTTCTTATTACCATTCTAGAATAAAAACATGAATATGAATTAAGTTATAAACACAAGTTTCATTCCATACATTCTAACCCAATAGCATAATCCTACTTGAATCACCCTAACACACTTCTTCATAAAATGGATGAAGAAGTCAAATTCAATCATGTGGGAAGGGAACTCACATCCAATAACCTTGCTAAGATCTTGATCAATTCATGCATTCTTCTAAGCAATTCACTTTGAAATAATGAAATCATAGATCACTAAGGACTTTTCAAAGGTTGTAACTTAGCCCCGTTTCAAATGAAAGGGTCATTTATAAGGATATTGAAACAAGAATGGCCAAATTTAATGAAGAGCATCACAAAAATTCACATTTTCCACACTTTCATTTTCTTATGTTCTTTCCACCTCTCAAGATCTTTTGATGCAACAATTTCATCATTCATTTTCTTCTCTTTCTTTTCCTTTCTTTTTCTTTTCATTGCATCTTTATTTTCCTTTTTCTTCTTTTTATTGTCCATGAAGTAACCTCTCCCCAACCTAAACAATTCTCACTTTCCATTTAAAAACACTCTTTATTCTTGGCAAGGAACATTAATCATGATTGGTTTAAGGTTTTGCTTTCAAAGAAAAACTAGAATGGATTAATTATGAACTTTTTTATTTTTGGATTAAAGAAAACAAATTCACCAAGTTTTTTACATAGTGATTTGTTTGATTTCATAATTGATTCATTCATAACTTTTGTCTCAAAGGGGTTTACAAATGGTCAAATGAGTTTTCAAAGGGTTTTACTTGCTCATCATCAAAAATTTCCTTGATCCTTTCTATGCTTCCACATATTTCAAAACAAATGCAAGATTTTACATGAATCGAACGAGGTAAAACAAGAATTATCAACATCCTGAGCATATTAGTGAACACTGTCGCTCCCGGGATTTTCATCCTAGTACAAATGCGAAAGTGGCACCGAACAGAGTCGCCAGCAATGTGTATTTATCCCAAGAGAGGGAAAGGAAACACCGCATAAACCTGAGGGAAAGAAAAGAGCATGGTCTTGCGACCAAGAGAAAGGGTAAGGGAGTCGGTTACGCGAGAGGAAGGTATTAGCACCCCCTCGCGTCCATCGTACTCGATGGGATCCACGCTTGCTGCTTCAATCAAAGGGTGTAAGAAAAGAATACTGGAAAAAGGAACTGGAAAAGGAAAGGGGAAAGGAAAGAGAGAAAAAGAAACAAATGTAGGGAAAATAAAAGAAGTGCTCGCATGGGCCCTACCCCACTGCCTACGTATCTCATCGGGAACATGAGAATCAGAGCGACGTAGTTCCCCTCACTAGGGATGGATTGTTTGTATTTTAGGGAACGGCTGACGTTCTAGCTCAGGTGTTGCAGGCTCGCTGGTCCGAGTGCGTTACCATCTTGCAAGAGAACGAGTAGGAGCGCGTTCGTACGCTAAGAGTGAATGAGGTGAGAAAAGAATTCCCGAAGGAAACGTGATTGTTTGTTTTTGTCTTTTAAGAGTTTTTTCCATTTGTTTGCATATGATAATGTATCTGAATCTTAGTTATTGGAATGTGTACATTCTCACATTCCAAGATGGAATGAGTAAGAAAGCACACTAAGGGTGAAGAAGACCCCCACACTTATTTCCAATTGTCAAGGTTCAAACACACTAGCATATTTGTGTTTATTAAGTGTTTTGTTGATTATGAAATGAAGAAGTGTTTTTTATTATTTGTATTTTCAACAAGTATTGCATTTAAGTCTCTCATACAAGATCAAATGTCTAACACATTGACCCAGGATGGGCTATATGCTATACATTCTAAGATTATAAGAGAAGACCCCTTATAATCTTTTCTTTATATGAAAGGCCTAAATGCAATAAATGCCTACCTTTATTAGATATTTTGCATTTTTCTTTGGGATGAGAAGATGAAAGACTCAAGAGAGAAGAAAGGTAAAAATCTATATGAACTAAGACTCAATCCTAATTGATTAGTTATGGGAGTGATCCTAATGGTTAATGTGGTTTAACAAATCTAATCCTAAAAGAAAAGAGGGATAGCACTGCCTAATGCATATCCTACCTCACTTTAATCAAAGATTAAAGTTGAGCTAGGATCCCAATGGGATGTGAGAAAATTCTACACATAGCATTATATCATGCTATTCATAAAAGAGAAATAAAAAAAATCAACAATGAGCACTTGAAATTATGATCAACAATTAATCAACAATAAGCATGTTAGAATTAAAATACTAAGTAATCAAGATTAAAAGTTAGTTAAAAAATCTAAACCTAGGATTAATTTCTAATTAACCTATTTCTAAAAATTAAATCTAAAGAAATCTAATTTTTAAACTAATTCTAAAATTAAAAACTAATATCAAAACCTAGCTTTTAATCAAGATAAGATTTTAGAATTAATCTAATTGTCTAAAATTAAAACCAAACAACTATTAAAACCAATTAACACCATTAATCAATTATAAAAAAAAACTACTAAACCAAAATTCAAATAATGAAAACAGAGAGGGGTGCAGCTAGTGGTTCAAGGGTGGTGAAAAGGGATACAATCGCATGGGCTTTAATCTCCAGCCCAAAGTCCTTTGAACCTGTTCAGAGGGTGAAGCGAGTATTTGGGAGGTGCTGATAGTGGTTTGTGGGGCGAGGAAATGAAAGGGAGAATGGGCTTGAAGCCCGATCCAAACTCTTGCAGCCAAATAGCTTTCCTCTTAACAATAGCAAACCCTAAAGTTCCTAATCTCTTCTTCCCATCATCTTCTTCCGCCTCCCAACCTGCGCCGTCGCGCTCTCCACTTCGGCCACCCTCATTCTCCTTAATCAGCGGCCAAACCCTTACTCTGCTTCGTTCAAAGCTATTCCTCGTCTTTCCTCCGTTTCGTTCACAAACCTCGCCATAAGACAATACCTCCATCGCGCCGTCCACGTCGTCCGTCATCTCCTCTCATCCTTTTTAGCTTCACGTCGTCGCCGCTCGCAAGCCACCGCCTCCGTCCTCATCTCGCTCGATTCTCCTTCGACTTCTCCATCTCAAACTCACGTTCAACCCCCACCGGAGATATAAGGTTTCAACCCGTCGTCCCCTTCACCGGATTCGCCCTCCGTCTCAGAATCAATATTAGTGAGCAAGACCTTCATCGACACTCTCTCTCGATCTCGCTCAACAAACACTCGCTCGGTTCTCACACTTCATCTCTCCGTCACAACCTCTCACCGGATAAACAAAGACATCGCGTTGGAGTTAAACTCTTCAACATTCCGCGCTCTCACAAAACGAGCTCGCTCACGGCACGATTCAACGTTACCAATGTTCACAACCGACATCAAGTAAAATCAACAGAGAGAAAGATATTCGGAATACCTATCGGAGTCGCTCCGATGGCGCTTCAATCCGCGAACACAATTCAGGTACACGTTCTTCTCGCTTCCGTATTCTGTTTCCCCTTTGTTCTGATGCGAACTACTTCTTCTACTTCTGAAACATCCTCTTCTGCTATTTGCTTCGATTATTCTTGCACTACATGAATCTGTTGAATCTTTGAATTGCGGAGCTTGATTGCGTTATCTTGAATTTAGTTGCAGGTCGTGAAGTGTTGTTGAGGATGAATTCAAGAAAAGCTACATGAGCCGCAGAGGATGTGTGAATTATTGGAAATTGACGAAGAATTCATCGAAACGGAATCGTAAGGTGCTGAAGTTGAAGGTAGCAGTGTGAATTTGGAAGTTGAAGAAAAATGGAAAAATGGATGAAGTTGCAGAAAAGTGGTGGAGAAGATGAAGATTAGTGATTGAAGATGGTGATGAATTTGTGTAGAATCCAGAAGAGAATTGAAGAATGAAGGTGGTAATGATTTTATATCAGAAATCAAGGGAGGGTATAATAGGTTTTTCCATTGAAATTCAGTTAGGAATTAGTTAGGAATTGAATCTTCTGTTAGAAGTTTTTAGGAGTTTTTGGTTTTTGTTTGGGTTAGGAATTTTCTGGTGTAAATGGTTAGTAGTTGGTTAAGCTTTTCTGGTTTTTTCTTTGGTTATCAATTTTCTTGCTATAGACTTTATTTTGAACTGATGCTGTTTTTTCCAATAAAAATCGTGACGAAGTTCTGATGCCAATTTATTCTCCTTCCCTGGGTTATATTACCGCTATTTAGGGACTGCTGCAAGATGGTTAAAAGTCTGATTTGCTTAACTGTACAGTATGCAGTGTTATTCAACGAGGTCCCATGACGGTTTGTGCCAATTGCTTTTGTATTGACTAGTGGCCTTTTGGAGATAGTACAATACATAGGCCAAAGTATCCATTCGAAACTGCTTGTTGGTAACATGTATTCCCATTGCTTGTTCTCCCATTGCAGACTAGTACGCATTACGAGGGGACTGATTACGATCAGGAAATGGTATGATGGAAGCACATATACCCAAAATCAGTGATGGATGGGTTTCACAGTGAGTACAAGTATCAGAATATGCCTCGTCCGAATTGAGCCTTGCTTGGTGATTCATACGTGTCAAAGGACTTCAAGTATATCTTCCAAGTGAACTCTTGTCAAAATTTATTATGTCAACCACATTCTCCCTTAACACATGCTTAAGAAGTTAACTGAATAAAAAAGATACAACATGATTGTTGAATTCAATTAAGATATGGAAAGGTTAATTGACTAAAAAAATGGATTTATGATTTTGGTTGTTGGAAAATATGGATATGGATTTGAGAAGTGGATAAATGTGGATATGGTTTGAAGAATGGATAAAGGATGAATGTTGGATTGAATATGGTAAAATGGGTTTAGAAAAATGATTAAAGAAATGGTTTATGATGTGGATATTAAAATGGATAAAAATGGTTTTATGTAAGGAAATTGACTAAAATGGATATTTGGATAAAAATTGGATTTGAAAATGGGTTGCAATGGATAGAGAAAAATAATGAGTTTAGATATGAGTTAAAAATGGCTTGTATCTCAATTTCCAAATTGCCCACACAACTGATCTTGACATGTCCAATTCCCCTCAAATTCCCAATCACACCAAACTTCTTTCCTCAATGAATTCCAAAATATTAATCAGTAAGCTCACCAGATTGTGACCCAGTACTCCTCAAGTCAATCCACAAATGCCTCGTCTGATAACCATTGATTCAAATAACCTCTGTAATCCCATGTCTTAGGAGACCAATGTGCATGAATGATTATGAGGTATGACCTAAATGAAAAATGCAGATGATTGCGAAACAAAAGCCAGAAAAAGTTCAAAAAAAGGTGGGGCAAATTTTGGGGTGCTACAGCTGCCCCTATTCAATCGACTTGGACCTGAAAGGATGATAGCAACTGCTTTCAGACATTCAAGGTACAAGGTGATTGAATACAAAAAGAACCGCAAAATTTGCTAACTGCGAAGTGAAAAAGAAAAGGGATATAAACCCAACCAAATGAACTTTGCTTGAATGAAACTCTGATGATAACCACCACTGGAGAGATGTCTTTTGTACGACGCCAGATGACTACTGGCTTGCCACACTGCGGGTGGACTTTAACAATGTCTTTTGTACGACGCCAGACGACTACTGGCTTGCCACACTGCGGGTGGACTTTAACAGTGTCTTTTGTACGACGCCAGACGACTACTGGCTTGCCACACTGCGGGTGGACTTTAACAGTGTCTTTTGTACGACGCCAGACGACTACTGGCTTGCCACGCTACTGGTGGACTTTGCAGCTTCGTGCCACCCGAAGATGGACTTTTGCCAATCCACTATTGGACTTTTGCTGAAGAAGAGATTCCCTTGATCTATTTAGACCCTGCTGGGGAAAAGAGAGATCCAAGAAGACAACGCTGTAAGGGAGACAGCCAAACATTATCAAGGAATGGACGAAGATAACACATTGTCATAGGGATGACAGAAAGAAAATTCCACCGTAGGAATACATCGTCATGGGGATGACGGAAAGAAAATCTGAAAAGATAACACATTGTCATAGGGATGACAGAAAGAAAATTCCACCGTAGGGACACATCGTCATGGGGATGACGGAAAGAAAATCTAAAAAGATAACATCCGAAGGTACGAAACCTGAGCTCGGAACACATCGTCAAAGGGTTGACGGAAAGAAACTGAAAACATCCGAAGGTACGAAACCTGAGCTCGGAACACGTCGTCAAAGGGTTGACGGAAAGAAACTGAAAACATCCGAAGGTACGAAACCTGAGCTCGGAACACGTCGTCAAAGGGTTGACGGGAAGAAAATCTAACCGAAAAAAAACACATTGTCATAGGGATGACAGGAAGAAAATTCCACCGTAGGGACACATCGACATGGGGATAACGGAAAGAGAATTCCACCGTAGGAACACATCGTCATGGGGATGACGGAAAGAAAATTCCACCGTAGGAACCCATCGTCATGGGGATGACAGAAAGAAAATCTGAAAAGATAACACATTGTCATAGGGATGACAGGGAAGAAACTGAAAGCATCCGAAGGTACGAAACCTGAGCTCGGAACACATCGTCAAAGGGTTGACGGGAAGAAACTGAAAACATCCGAAGGTACGAAACCTGAGCTCGGAACACATCGTCAAAGGGTTGACGGGAAGAGGACTCGACCAAAGGAGACACATTTTCCTAGAGATGACAGAAAGAATACCTGACTTAGGGATCACATTATCATAGGGATGACAGAAAGAAAACCATACGCCGAAACACATCATCAAAGGGGTTTGATGGAAAGGAAACCTGACCGAAATGCCGTCATCAAGGGGTTGATGGACAAAGACTGGTCGAGGGTAAGATCGACGTATGATCTACGACCCAAAAGAAAGGTAACCGGCTGGGTTGATTGTAATGTCTGCTGGGGATATGTCACCGTCTTGACTGGAATTTGATTTGGGCTTTCACGCAGGGTACCAAACCTGGCTTATGCTTCGCATGCATATGTTTGAATTTTCTTTCTATGGCGTAATGCTCCATATCAAATGGAAATGCTATGCGATTTGAGGATGCAATGATCACTACATGCAAAATGCCGACATATGCTCGGGCTACCGGGGAGGAAGAATGTGCTAAGTACAAATGAACTTTGCTGGTAAGGACAGGTGAAACCTGATGGTGATTGTTTTTCAAAGGCAAAATCTTTTTGGGTACCAATGGGGATTGGATTTTGAATGAAGTGCTAATAGGGATTGGACCTCAGGTTTGAAAGGAACGCCAAAAGGGATAGGCTTTCAGGTTTTTGACATATGCCAGCAAAGTGGGCTGTGAATGAAGGTGCCGAGCAAGGTTGGGCTATAGATTTGTTGTTTGGTTTTACAAAGGTTCATACAATGCTATGCTGATGATTATGCAATGATGATTATGCAATGATGCTCATGATATGCAACAGGAGCACTCCAGCAAAATAAATGCTGAAGAGATGAGGCTAACTCCGTTGGGGAAAACAAACTGAATTGCCTTCAGTGTCATGACTGCTCGAGATCCCGACTAAACCTTCATTCTGCAGGAAAGTACGAATAATAAATTTCTGCTGGAGATCCCAGGAATCCGTTGGAGAAAAGTGCCAATAAAAATCGACCTTTGACTTGCTGGTGAAAGCTAACCACCGCCCAAAATATGCTTGGGGACAATGGTTGATGATATCAGCTCTGCTAGGGGACAAGATCAGACTTACTCCTTTGTTTGATGCTTGCCTCTTACTCTTACTCCGTTGGGGAGGCGGAAACAACTTTGCCACACCAGGGAAGCACAGACCCAACACTCTTATCCTGTATGGTAATATGAGCTCTCACTGAAAAGCCATAAACTCCGTCTAGGGAAGAGCGAACTCCTGAACTCTTGCTGAGGAGAATAATTACAATCTCCATAATACTCTGCCACGAGTGATGAAACTCCAGCTATCTCTGCTAGGGAGAGAGACTCTACTGGGGACGTCGCGTGTCGACTATCACCATGAACCCTGCAGATGTGATATGACCAAAAGAGATGCCCCGATGCAGCATAACCTGTAAATGAACATGTCTTCAGGATGGCTTATGAAGATCCACCATATATTGCCCCAGACTGTGATTTACCGTCCTCCGGAGAGAATAACTTTTTGTGCTCTTGAGACGGCCTGCCCCAGTCTTGAAATGATTTATGCCCCTGTCTGGCTGATCTGTGAAGGAGTACCTTTAACTGTCCTTTGAGAGATATGTTGAATCTCGAATTGATTGCCCCAGATTAACTGAATCTTGGAATGGATCACCCATTTGATATAACTTGCCCCTGCTCAACGGAGTACCCGGGCACTTTGCACCTTAGATTAATCAATCTTTCCATTGTAGAGACTCTCCTGATCGAGCACTTACTCGCAAGTAAAACTGTTCGTTTGGAAAATGACAATTTTAATGCAATGCATATGACAGTTTTGAAATCCAAGTGTGTTCACTGGAAAAATGTTATGACGTGTAGTGAACGAATCACTTATCAAAATGTCACTGATACCAACATGAATGGTAAGAAGATCCTTTTAGGAGTCAGCTTCGACGTGATCTTTACCGACGTATGCTTTCGGAACAACCCTGCTTCAATTAGGTCTTTCGAAGGTTGTAACGTGGCCTGGTTCACAGTTTAAGAAAGAAAGGATATAAGGCTCAAAGTTTTGTTTTAACCCACCCATTCTCCTTGATGTTCTCCAGTCCTACGTTCAGTTAACTCGACACATGCGTTCACCTTTCAAAAAGGTTATGAACGGTATGAGGATGGTTAAGGAACCCACACGGTTTTCGGAGTGACAGTCACCCTTTTTGTCTTTGGTGTCTGTGGTCACACGACTTGTTCTTTGCTCGAGAATTTTTCTTTTTATTCCTCTTCTTTTCACTTTTTATTCATTTTTGTTTTCCCCTGATTTTGCCTGGACTGATTCTTTTGTAAATCTTTTCGATTTTGAAGTCCAGCGGGATGCCCTAACTTTTGCCTAAGTCACTTGACTTAGCGGGCTTTCTTTTTTCCTTTTGATTTCTTTTTTGAACTAATCGTGTGACACAGGTTATCTGACCTGTTTGCAAAGTTTGTGCCTGCCTCACTCTCTGGTTGGCGAGGGATAACCGCTGTGATTTGATCCTCGAATGGCACACTCCTTTTAAAATTTGAACGCACGGTCAAATTAGCTGACACCTACCCTGCCCCAGGTTAGGATTGAGGGTTTTTCATTTTCAGAAAGAAACTCCTACTTCTAGGCTCAAAGGGGTTTGCAAGGGATTATCTTCCTTATATCTCCGGTGTTTGGGAAGTTGAAATAATGCCTGTACATCATCAGCAGGGTTTTGTTCAAAAGCATACAATTGGAAGTTCTGCGTCTTTGAATATCATCATCCTCCCTAGGATTCTGCTTAAACAAGCATATGATATCGATAAAAAGTATGAGTGAACACGACTGGATTTAACCAAAACATGCATATTCATTTCATTATCATTATCAATCAAAAACAACAAGTTTTACAAATGAGTTTGCACTTTTTAACAGAAAAGAAACTACAAATGCAAAGAAATGACATGATCTAAATGGTCGCCAGATTTGAGGAACTGGGCCTTCCAAGCTTGATTTGCTAATGAGCTGGCCATCTTCAGAATTGCTCATCGAAGTCAGTCTGATAATCATCTGCACAACTGGTCTCAGTGACTTCTTCCATAACCTGAACTGATGAACCCACATAACTGGACGGAAGAGAGTCGTGGATCTGAATACCCTGAGGCGTGAATGAGAACATGTTAGAGTCAAGAAGAGTCTGAATCTTGCTCCTAAGCACCTTACAATCCTCAGTTGAATACCCCTGTGCCCCAGCATGATAGTCACAACGGGCGTTGAAATCAAAACCTGGTGGGTACGAAAAAGGCACTGGCTTCAATTCCTTCGGCACTATCAATCCACCTTCGATCAAATCTGGTAACATCTGACTATACGACATTGGCAAATGAGTGAACTGCCTCTCTGGCTTTCTTGGCCTTTGTCGGGCGTGCTGACGCGGCTGGCGGCGATATGACCGTTGATTCTGAGAAGGCCTCTGATTTGCAGAAGAATATTGTCCCTGATATGAAGACCCATAAGATTGTTGACTCTGAATGGTTGATATGTCTGGACACTGAGAACGAGGTGGTAGAGATTCCTGCATGGAACTAGTTTCTTCACCGAATTCTTCCTGAGAACTGACAACTGATTCACTTTCATTAGCTTGGAAGTTCGAGACGCCTTGGAGCTTTCCACACTTGAGCAATCTCTCAATACGTTCTCCCACCATTACCAAGTCAGAAAATTTTGCTGCCCCATTGGCAATCATCTTTTCCAAGTACGGCCCTTGCAAGGTATCCATGAACAAATCAACAAAATCTCTATCCGAAAGTGGCGGTTGAACACGAGCGGCTAACTCTCTCCATCTCTGAGCATACTCTCGGAATGATTCATTATCTGCTTGAGACAAGTCTTGCAAATGCGTTCGGCTGGGAGCCATGTCAAGATTATAATCGTACTGCTTCACAAAGGCGTTGGCTAGATCTGACCATGATCGGATGCTACCACTCTGCAACTGCATATACCAATACAAAGATGCCCCACTCAGACTGTCTTGGAAACAGTGGATCATGAGCTTGTCATTGTCGACATGTGAGGTCATTCTTCTGCAGAACATCACCAAATGTAGCTTCGGACAACTATCTCCTTTGTATTGCTCAAACTTTGGCATTTTAAACTTTGGAGGCATTACCAGGCCAGACACCAAACACATGCTCGAAGCATTCAAATCAAGAGTATCACGCCTCTCCAGGGCTTTAATTTTCTCGTCCAACACGCGGTATCTTTCGTCATAAACATATCGTGGATCCTTAGGGTTCATCTTCGGAACTACCCCTCGGACATCTGGCATAGAGAATGCAAAACTCTGATAATCAGCGGCATCAAGAGAAGACGAATGTCCATCTCGGACAAAAAGAGGTTCTTGCTCAACTTGATTCTCGACAGGGATCCGCACCGGCTGAGTTTGGGCAACATTGCTCGCCGGAGGTGGAATGACTTTCTCATTTCTTTGAACATTGGCATCTCCCCTTGTCATGGCGGCCATAGCTTCCATAAGTTGTTCCAACTGATGCTTCATTAATTCAACATCGGCCCTAGTCACAAACTGATTCTGCTCCCCAGAGTTCATGATTCTTCCAGAAGCTGGTTCAAGTCCAATACAAAAGTCGGGAAATCCAACTGCAGTTCAGATAAAGGATGGATGAGCTCACTGGTCTGGCCTGGAGAAAGGATATGCAAAATGATGCAAGATGCAAGATGCAAATGCAATATGAATGCAGCAGACATGGGATCAAAGCTTCCAGATAGTTTGAATAATCAGTATATTGTGTTGATGACTGAAGGAGTTCATGAGTCTGTTCTGAAGAGAATACCGGAATAACCAGAATACCGGAATAATCAGAATACTAGAATGCCAGAATATCGGCATAATCAGGGTGCCGGAATAATCGAAATACCAGGATGGTCAGAGTAATCATGATGCCATAATACCAGGCTGATGAGTCCACACTGATAGGAAATCCAGAATACCGGGTATGTTGAAGGTCAAGGTTACCTGCAAACCTGTAAACAACCCGCCCCTCTCACATGTGGGTACTAGGATGTTCAGTATCCCGGGCTCTCAGGTCGAGAAATGATGATACTTTCACCATTTCTGGTTTGGCATCATCATCAATCGAGGAGGCCTCAACTGATTCTCCAAAACGAAAGGTCCTCAGCTTCTGGCACTGAGGTCGAGAAGCAATAGTACATTCATCCCTCGGGGTACAGTACTATCGCCAATTGAGGAGTGCCTCCACTGATTCTCTTTCAAAAGGGATAACCTATAGCAAGTTCCCAGCATTGGGTCCTCGGATCGAGAATGTGCAATGGGTTTGCCACAGAATGTGGTCTGCCACTGTCACAACTCGGGAGGAGTGCCGCAACTGAGTCCTCGGGAATGGTCTCCAGAGTCGACAGTTCTTCAAGAGCATAACTACTGGCCTGCATAACATGCAGTAGCAGAAAGCTCCTGATAGAACCTCGTCTGGTTGTGGGTCTCATGAACAACAATACGTGGTCACCACCACGCAAGCGTCATGACTATCCACTCTAATACCTATGTGTGTACTCAAGCCTTGGTAGTGGGCTTATCTCTCAGAACATCCCGCCCGCCAAACAGAAAACAACAGCACAGTCCAGCACAATAATGATATGTAATGCAGTAAATGCGATAAATACAGTAATGTACAGTAAAGCAGTAAATAACCATACAATAAAACAGTAAATACAGCACAACAGTAAACACCCAATGAAAGAAAAACAGACAAGCGCTAGGATTGACTCGCTAAGGAAACCAGAGATTCTGGGTTCATTATCCCCAGCAGAGTCGCCAGCTGTCGCTCCCGGGATTTTCATCCTAGTACAAATGCGAAAGTGGCACCGAACAGAGTCGCCAGCAATGTGTATTTATCCCAAGAGAGGGAAAGGAAACACCGCATAAACCTGAGGGAAAGAAAAGAGCATGGTCTTGCGACCAAGAGAAAGGGTAAGGGAGTCGGTTACGCGAGAGGAAGGTATTAGCACCCCCTCGCGTCCATCGTACTCGATGGGATCCACGCTTGCTGCTTCAATCAAAGGGTGTAAGAAAAGAATACTGGAAAAAGGAACTGGAAAAGGAAAGGGGAAAGGAAAGAGAGAAAAAGAAACAAATGTAGGGAAAATAAAAGAAGTGCTCGCATGGGCCCTACCCCACTGCCTACGTATCTCATCGGGAACATGAGAATCAGAGCGACGTAGTTCCCCTCACTAGGGATGGATTGTTTGTATTTTAGGGAACGGCTGACGTTCTAGCTCAGGTGTTGCAGGCTCGCTGGTCCGAGTGCGTTACCATCTTGCAAGAGAACGAGTAGGAGCGCGTTCGTACGCTAAGAGTGAATGAGGTGAGAAAAGAATTCCTGAAGGAAACGTGATTGTTTGTTTTTGTCTTTTAAGAGTTTTTTCCATTTGTTTGCATATGATAATGTATCTGAATCTTAGTTATTGGAATGTGTACATTCTCACATTCCAAGATGGAATGAGTAAGAAAGCACACTAAGGGTGAAGAAGACCCCCACACTTATTTCCAATTGTCAAGGTTCAAACACACTAGCATATTTGTGTTTATTAAGTGTTTTGTTGATTATGAAATGAAGAAGTGTTTTTTATTATTTGTATTTTCAACAAGTATTGCATTTAAGTCTCTCATACAAGATCAAATGTCTAACACATTGACCCAGGATGGGCTATATGCTATACATTCTAAGATTATAAGAGAAGACCCCTTATAATCTTTTCTTTATATGAAAGGCCTAAATGCAATAAATGCCTACCTTTATTAGATATTTTGCATTTTTCTTTGGGATGAGAAGATGAAAGACTCAAGAGAGAAGAAAGGTAAAAATCTATATGAACTAAGACTCAATCCTAATTGATTAGTTATGGGAGTGATCCTAATGGTTAATGTGGTTTAACAAATCTAATCCTAAAAGAAAAGAGGGATAGCACTGCCTAATGCATATCCTACCTCACTTTAATCAAAGATTAAAGTTGAGCTAGGATCCCAATGGGATGTGAGAAAATTCTACACATAGCATTATATCATGCTATTCATAAAAGAGAAATAAAAAAAATCAACAATGAGCACTTGAAATTATGATCAACAATTAATCAACAATAAGCATGTTAGAATTAAAATACTAAGTAATCAAGATTAAAAGTTAGTTAAAAAATCTAAACCTAGGATTAATTTCTAATTAACCTATTTCTAAAAATTAAATCTAAAGAAATCTAATTTTTAAACTAATTCTAAAATTAAAAACTAATATCAAAACCTAGCTTTTAATCAAGATAAGATTTTAGAATTAATCTAATTGTCTAAAATTAAAACCAAACAACTATTAAAACCAATTAACACCATTAATCAATTATAAAAAAAAACTACTAAACCAAAATTCAAATAATGAAAATAGAGAGGGGTGCAGCTAGTGGTTCAAGGGTGGTGAAAAGGGATACAATCGCATGGGCTTTAATCTCCAGCCCAAAGTCCTTTGAACCTGTTCAGAGGGTGAAGCGAGTATTTGGGAGGTGCTGATAGTGGTTTGTGGGGCGAGGAAATGAAAGGGAGAATGGGCTTGAAGCCCGATCCAAACTCTTGCAGCCAAATAGCTTTCCTCTTAACAATAGCAAACCCTAAAGTTCCTAATCTCTTCTTCCCATCATCTTCTTCCGCCTCCCAACCTGCGCCGTCGCGCTCTCCACTTCGGCCACCCTCATTCTCCTTAATCAGCGGCCAAACCCTTACTCTGCTTCGTTCAAAGCTATTCCTCGTCTTTCCTCTGTTTCGTTCACAAACCTCGCCATAAGACAATACCTCCATCGCGCCGTCCACGTCGTCCGTCATCTCCTCTCATCCTTTTTAGCTTCACGTCGTCGCCGCTCGCAAGCCACCGCCTCCGTCCTCATCTCGCTCGATTCTCCTTCGACTTCTCCATCTCAAACTCACGTTCAACCCCCACCGGAGATATAAGGTTTCAACCCGTCGTCCCCTTCACCGGATTCGCCCTCCGTCTCAGAATCAATATTAGTGAGCAAGACCTTCATCGACACTCTCTCTCGATCTCGCTCAACAAACACTCGCTCGGTTCTCACACTTCATCTCTCCGTCACAACCTCTCACCGGATAAACAAAGACATCGCGTTGGAGTTAAACTCTTCAACATTCCGCGCTCTCACAAAACGAGCTCGCTCACGGCACGATTCAACGTTACCAATGTTCACAACCGACATCAAGTAAAATCAACAGAGAGAAAGATATTCGGAATACCTATCGGAGTCGCTCCGATGGCGCTTCAATCCGCGAACACAATTCAGGTACACGTTCTTCTCGCTTCCGTATTCTGTTTCCCCTTTGTTCTGATGCGAACTACTTCTTCTACTTCTGAAACATCCTCTTCTGCTATTTGCTTCGATTATTCTTGCACTACATGAATCTGTTGAATCTTTGAATTGCGGAGCTTGATTGCGTTATCTTGAATTTAGTTGCAGGTCGTGAAGTGTTGTTGAGGATGAATTCAAGAAAAGCTACATGAGCCGCAGAGGATGTGTGAATTATTGGAAATTGACGAAGAATTCATCGAAACGGAATCGTAAGGTGCTGAAGTTGAAGGTAGCAGTGTGAATTTGGAAGTTGAAGAAAAATGGAAAAATGGATGAAGTTGCAGAAAAGTGGTGGAGAAGATGAAGATTAGTGATTGAAGATGGTGATGAATTTGTGTAGAATCCAGAAGAGAATTGAAGAATGAAGGTGGTAATGATTTTATATCAGAAATCAAGGGAGGGTATAATAGGTTTTTCCATTGAAATTCAGTTAGGAATTAGTTAGGAATTGAATCTTCTGTTAGAAGTTTTTAGGAGTTTTTGGTTTTTGTTTGGGTTAGGAATTTTCTGGTGTAAATGGTTAGTAGTTGGTTAAGCTTTTCTGGTTTTTTCTTTGGTTATCAATTTTCTTGCTATAGACTTTATTTTGAACTGATGTTGTTTTTTCCAATAAAAATCGTGATGAAGTTCTGATGCCAATTTATTCTCCTTCCCTGGGTTATATTACCGCTATTTAGGGACTGCTGCAAGATGGTTAAAAGTCTGATTTGCTTAACTGTACAGTATGCAGTGTTATTCAACGAGGTCCCATGACGGTTTGTGCCAATTGCTTTTGTATTGACTAGTGGCCTTTTGGAGATAGTACAATACATAGGCCAAAGTATCCATTCGAAACTGCTTGTTGGTAACATGTATTCCCATTGCTTGTTCTCCCATTGCAGACTAGTACGCATTACGAGGGGACTGATTACGATCAGGAAATGGTATGATGGAAGCACATATACCCAAAATCAGTGATGGATGGGTTTCACAGTGAGTACAAGTATCAGAATATGCCTCGTCCGAATTGAGCCTTGCTTGGTGATTCATACGTGTCAAAGGACTTCAAGTATATCTTCCAAGTGAACTCTTGTCAAAATTTATTATGTCAACCACATTCTCCCTTAACACATGCTTAAGAAGTTAACTGAATAAAAAAGATACAACATGATTGTTGAATTCAATTAAGATATGGAAAGGTTAATTGACTAAAAAAATGGATTTATGATTTTGGTTGTTGGAAAATATGGATATGGATTTGAGAAGTGGATAAATGTGGATATGGTTTGAAGAATGGATAAAGGATGAATGTTGGATTGAATATGGTAAAATGGGTTTAGAAAAATGATTAAAGAAATGGTTTATGATGTGGATATTAAAATGGATAAAAATGGTTTTATGTAAGGAAATGGACTAAAATGGATATTTGGATAAAAATTGGATTTGAAAATGGGTTGCAATGGATAGAGAAAAATAATGAGTTTAGATATGAGTTAAAAATGGCTTGTATCTCAATTTCCAAATTGCCCACACAACTGATCTTGACATGTCCAATTCCCCTCAAATTCCCAATCACACCAAACTTCTTTCCTCAATGAATTCCAAAATATTAATCAGTAAGCTCACCAGATTGTGACCCAGTACTCCTCAAGTCAATCCACAAATGCCTCGTCTGATAACCATTGATTCAAATAACCTCTGTAATCCCATGTCTTAGGAGACCAATGTGCATGAATGATTATGAGGTATGACCTAAATGAAAAATGCAGATGATTGCGAAACAAAAGCCAGAAAAAGTTCAAAAAAAGGCGGGGCAAATTTTGGGGTGCTACAAACACTAGACAATTTCCTCACAATTTCTAGTTTAGACCTATGTGATTCAAGCATGAAATATGTTTTTGAAAAATGATGCATGGAATTATTTTGTATGAAGCACAAAGTTCAAATTCATGCTAACATTCTAAAAGGCAATAAACATGTACCTTGCTTGTGTGCAATTCATCCAAAGTTCTTATGATCACCATTACATTTTATTGATTTTCTTGAATTTTGATTGAGTCTTCTTTGCTTCTCCAAGAAAATAAGACCAATCTTGAAAACAAACACAAAACATTTGTTGCATAATTTGTAAATTATACTACTTGCAATACTTAAACAAACTGTTTAAACAAACTAATTATAAAAAAACATTATCCAAAAGTCACGGTGTAAACATAACAAAATTATCCAAACTTAACCAAACTCAAAACACCAAATAAAAGTAGTTTCAACCCACAAAAAATTGAAAATAAAATATAAATATTGCATATGATTGAAATTTTTTTAAATTTTCACTCAATTATGGCAAGCTTTCAATTATCTTTCCACTTTCATTCATCGTCCATCTCATCATCAGATCATCTTGACGCCTCTTCTTCACTCTCTTCCTCTTTACCTTCACCTTCTTAATTACAACCAACAACAACGACAACTTCTGCCTCCGCTTGGTAGAATGGCCTGACCTCAGGCTAGTTAATGTGTTCCTGGAAAGCTCCTGGTTCCATCACCTAGTGGTTTTCCTCCTCAGGTTTCCCAATCTGCAACTGGAGTCTGTACACAGAGTATTGCATAAAGACAAAAGATCTATGGTTGGACTCATTTTGGTCCCAAGTATGAGAAAAAATAGCTCTCATTCTTAGGTCTTAATCCCCATATTCAAGGGTTGCTGAGGTAGTGGTGCCTGAAGGATTTGAAGTTTGTCCGGTGTTTCTAATCTTTTTCCCCATACAGTACCTGGAAACATAAATATCATTAATAGTTCCAGTGATGGTTTCATGCACTTGCTTCGGAAGAAAGATCCGATTAGTAACACACAATCCCATGATGAGGCCGAGATACACCAGTGTACAACTCGGTTTGGCCCTAAGTTTCCGACCACTTTTTGCTACCTACTTGAGTTCATTTTCTATTATTCTTGCCACATCCACTTGCCTATCCTTCAAAATGAAAAACAAAAGATAGGTGATCTCAAGAGGGATGGATGAGAGGTGAATTTGGGGCCTGATGTTGTAGAGGATTAAAAGAAGAATGATTTGAGTGGCTGGTGTCATATCTTCCATCAAATACCTCACAGGAAGTCTAGAAGCATTAAGTTGCACACTTCATCCTTCTTGTAAAATAAAGCTATAGATTTCATTGATGCCCTAATGATGTCTGAGGTGTTTGGTGAAGGCACACAACTCACCCTCTCTTAAAGTAAGAGGGTTCTTCAAATATTCTTTAATGTCATCTCGATCAAATCTTATTGTTCTTCCTCTCACCATAGTTGTAAAGGTGAATGGATCATCATCGGAAGGAAGAACATTTGCATAAAATCTCTAACCACATCATAGTTGAGGAATCCAGATGGGTCGACCAATTCATCCCACTTCTTTGTTTCAATGATGTGTGCAATCACCCTAAATCTTCCTTATGAATTTATCTCAAATTTCTTTTTTGACCAAATCTTTCTCTTTTCTAACTCCTTGAACCTTTCTTGTCGGTCAGGACCTAGAAATATTGTGGGGTCATATGGCCTTGATTGTCGAGATGTCCCTCATGTTGTCTTTTTCTTTTTAGATGCGGTATAAACTTTTAGAGCCATTCCTACAATCAAACATAGAGTGTTATTATGTTACATCAACTCATATGGCCTTAAAACATTCAACATATTCCAAACAAACACGGTGCTTTAGAAAATGGAAAAAGAATTTTCAAGATGCCTTGTTATACTCGCCTGGCGAGTATGCAGTGAGCCCTCACTGACGCTGTCCTGGCGAGACAGTCCAAAATTTTGAAAAATGCAAAGCTCGGTAATACACATCATGAGTAACTACCATAGTTGTGGGTGTATGAAAAGATGTTTCTAATCAGAGTTTCATACCCTACAACTACTAACAACAAGAAAAGTATTCATTTTGAAGTTGATTAATGCATACCACAAAAATATGTGCATACTAGAAAAATACCTCATGAAAGTTTAGTTAGCATGCATACTTGTCTTGGTTGATGCAATAAGATGAATAGAAGCTAGTTATGAGAGTGGGTGCTTTTCAAACAATTGGAAAAAAAGAGTGAGGGCTAGGGTTTACCATGTGTGAGTGAAAGAGAGTGAGATGGAAATGTGAAACAAAGAGTGTTATAGTGTGTTGAAGGCCCACTGAATGCTACAACCAAAAAGTCGGTGGGGAGTAATAACTGAGTGGAAAATAACATAATTTTCTTACAGAATCTACAATGCTCACCTGGCGAGAGAGAACAAGAGCAGATAAAATTGTCTTTCCTGGCAAAGTAGATGCTCGTCTGGCGAGCTTGCCAGATTTTAAGTTTTTCTACAAAAAATTTTGTATTCCACTTTCACTCATTTTTAATCCTATTATGCAAGAAAAATTTAAATACTTACAAAGTTGGGTCCCTCCTAACAAGTGCTTGTTTAACGTCATTAGCTCGACACCTATTTTCTGAACTCAAGGATCATTCAGTGGAATTATTCTGGTGAGTCGATCAATTTCACCACTCAAGTAGAGCTTTACCCGTTGATCATTAACAACCCAAATTTCATTAGACATAGGGTCCTCTATTTCAAGTGCACCATGAGGCTTCATATCGTTGATTTGAAATGGCCCTGACCACTTGGACTTCAGCTTTCTAGGAAATAGTTTATGATGTGAATTAAATAACATCACCATCTGCCCTGGTTTGAAATCTCTATTAAGAATCTTCTTATCATGATACTTGTCATACCCCAAATTTTGACCACTAAGATTCCCATCATTGTGCAAATCATCATCACAATATGAATGGGCCATTATACCTCATTAGTCTCCCCAAAGATGGGTGAGCATCCACTACAATCAAAATTAGAGTTCCAGGCCCTCTCAGAGCTCTTAGACAAAGGATCAATCAAGGAATGACATGATCTTGAACTTGTCTAACCTCTCAAACACCCAAAATTGATCAAGAGGACTCCCACAACAAGAATCAAGCACAAGGTTGCATCATTCCAAGTGGATCAAGCCTCAAGATCGCCAGTGTCACCAAATTAGGGTTTTGGTTGACCAGGGCCTCCAGATGGAAATTTTCCTCTGGGAATGAGCCAGTGCTTCAAAGCATAACCTAAGATTCTCCAAGGGACATCATGAACCCAATCATCAAGTCAATTTTGCCTCAGGGGATGCATTCATAAAAAATCAGGAATTAGGGTTTCTTGTCCTAATTCACCCCTAAGTTGACTTTTGGAACAAAACATGAGCCAAGACCTCAAGACATGATTTGAGGGTCTCTAATGCACTACATTGATTCATTTGCAACAATGGATTGATCCAAGAAGCTTGAGAAACAAGTTTCAATTTCATCAGAACCACAATTAGGGTTTCGTGGGAAAAGTCAACTGCGCCTTTGACTATTGACCCAGGCATGCTCCCAAACCTTGGGACATGATTCAATACACCCTATAACACCTATGAAATCAATCCATCAAGTTTGATTTAGGTCAAAGACTTGATTTCATAGAGGATCGCGCAACTTCGAGTTCATCTGACAAAAAGTCAACTGTGCACAAAAGTCAACTTTGACTTTTTGTGATTTTTCACAATTATGGTTCTTTGACCCTAAAGTGATGTTAATGTGTGATTGGAATCAACATTCATCAAGAAAAATCAATAAAAGTGGGATAACTTGTAAAAGGGGTAACCATAAAAAACTTAGAATTTTTTCTAAGTTATGGAACAAAGTGGCTAGGGTACCAACTTTGGAGGATCATATCTCCTAAGCCACAAGGCCATTTTTCCCCATTCAAAGCAGGATTTGTAGCTCTCATGACCCTCTACAAAAGCTTCAAACTTAACTCATTCCAATTCCTCATGGATTTTAAGTTATGGAATGATGAAAATCACAAAAAGTGGAAATGTCACTTTTTTCCAACACTTAGTGAAATTTTCACTAAGTCAGAATCTTCCTTCACTTTTTTCCAAATGTAGGGGCATTTTTCACTTGGATCCAAAAAGTATCAAAACCAACTATGATCAAATAGTTGTTGTATCATATGAGGGCTTTCCAAAATGGCCAAGAACTCCATCAAATTCCACTTGAGCCATGAGATATGACAATGACAATATGCCTTGCTGAAAACTGCCAAAGCAAGGAAGATTTGTGCATTTTGCTCGATTTGCCAAATTTGTACAAATGACAAACACACTTATCCATCTGAACACCTCAGGGGGAGACCAAGGAGGGACAAACACTGATCCATAAGCCTCCCAAGTCCTTGGAACTAAAAATAGCATGCCAAACCTAGAAATCCCTAAAGAGGGGACAAGACTCCAATTTTGTTTTGGAGCATTCAATGGATGCACCAAGGTGGCATGGACTGAGTCATTTCCAACTGAATTCAGTCAAAACATATCCAAGACCAAGGGAACCAGCAGTCTGTGCCCTAACCTTTAGTCAATGGCTAGAGGAGACTTGGATTCTCATTGATCAACATTGGCCAAACCTCTGCAGCAGTTGCCATTCACTATTGATGCCAAAACAAACTTGTTGCACTATAAATAGACATCATTTGTGATCAGTTTGAGTACACCAAAGCCATCAAACAAATGCTTTCCTCAAAATCTCCTTCTCACTTCCAAATTTGCCTTCCAAAGCAAGTCACTATCGGGTTTTGAGTTTGAGAGCAATTCCAACCAAACCAATCACACACACACACACACACACCTCATAAACATCATATAGAAGTGATCCAAACACTTAAACAACATCTGGAACACTGATTTCACAAAATCACCAGCCAACTGCACAAGGTTTTAACCAGGTTGCAGTTGAGATACCATCTTCAGTTCCAACTTGTTTCAAACCATTCCAAGCACTCAGGCACATCACTTGGCACCTAGGGAAGCTATCCACTTCATTGGAACCTAGTTGTAACACCTCTAACATAAAACACGATCACCAGCTGCAAGAGGTAAGCATGAGCTCTTCTAACTCTATGATTCATGCATTTTTTGCTGCACAATAATTTGGCCATATGTTCATAATCATGCATAGAGTGTTTACCCTCAATCAATTACTTTGTTTGAATCGTGTATGGAATTTCTGAGCCTTCATGCAAATTTTAGGGTTCTTGAGGTTTCTCTTTGATTTCTTATTCCATGCTTAAAATAAATGAAATTAAAGACCATAGACATGATCGTGAGGTGAAAACGAGCAGATTGATATGTAGATTGCATGATATAATCAAGTATTCAGTGAGATTGGATAGAAAATGCAAATCTGCAGAAACAGAGGGTGGCGCATGTTCTTGCCATGTTCTTGGCGCCCTTTTTGAAAATTCAAATATTTGAATTTTGTGATTTTATTTAATTGATTCAAAAATTAATTTCTCTCTGAGTTTTAATGATTTTGAGTTGATTCTTTTTTTAATAATTCACAAAAATGATAAAATATTTTATTTTACCAAAAAATTCCATAAATATAACTTATTTCATATATTTGATATTTTTGCAAAGAATTAATGTTTTATTTGTTTTTAACATTTGAAAAAAAATTCTCCCTTGATTTTCCAAACTTAATTTATTTTCAATTATTTTGTGGGTATAAACATGATTTTTCAAACATTAATCCAATACGACAATTTGTTTTTCACACTTGTTTAACAATTTTGATCATTTTAATTGAATTTTTATTCAATTAAAATATATTTTGGAAACAAATTAGGGTTTTGATTAATTTAAACCTCATCAAATCTTTTTCAAATACTTTGGGCCTTTAATATATTGTAAGACCCAATCCTTTTTTAAACCAAAATAATTTGGGCCTCGGTTATTGTATAAGACCCACTACGATTTCAAAAATCTCGGCGCGATCGCCATTTCAAAACGAGAACCATCTGGGCCTACCCTCGTGTTGTAAGTCCCATTTCTTTTCTTTAAATAACTCCTTGGGCCTCTAGTAGAGTGTAAGGCCCAACCTTTTTTGAAAACAAAAATGATTTGGGCCTCAGTGTATTGTGTAAGTCCCGACACCATCAAAAAGTTCGGCGTGATCGTCACCTTTTTAACAAAAAACCATGGGCCTTTCCTTGAGCTGTAAGCCCCACCACTTGTACAAAAATAAGTTATTGGGCCTCTAATAGAGTGTAAGACCCAATCCCCTTTTTGAACCTTTTTGGGCCTCAAAGAAATCTCGGCGCGATCGTCATTTTTCAAACAAAACCCTTTGGGCCTACCCTCGTGTTATAAGCCTCATTCCTTTTCTTTAAACACCTTTGGGCCTCTAGAGAGAGTGTAAGACCCATCCCTTTGTACAGAAAACCTTTTTGGGCCTCAGTCACTTGTATAAGTCCCTGTACAAATTCAAAACAACAGTGCAATCACGGATAAAACCTTGGGCCTCTCCTGGAGCTGTAAGCCCCAACAATCTTTTCAAAGTACTTTCTCCTTTGATTTAGAATATAATATTGTTATCAAAGCTTTCTTTGTTGAACAACTAACAAAACAACATGGAAGCTCTACAACTGAGTAAGTGTTTACCTGCTTTCTTTATCCGCTTTCATATATATATATATATATATATATAACTGTATTGTGGGGCTGCTCACTGTAAGTCTTCTTTCACATCCTTTTGTATACTTGCCAAATATCAACTGTGTAATACTAGTATAGTTATTTAGAGTTTTCCCCGGCAACTACGTCTAGCACTAGGTAAAGCCCTGTTGGTCGCTCTTAAATACAGTCAAAACTAGATCCCCATAGGATTACCAGATACAGTCTTCCCTCCTCTTGGGGTTAAACAATATGGAGATGTGAAAGACAACATTCTCAGTGAACCCTCTCTCAGACTGTCACTCTTAGAAATTGTCAAAGAAACTCTACTCCTCAGAGATGATCTTTTCTCGATGAATGACATCTCTTGAGTTTCTTCCAAATCCTTGAACTTTCCTGGAATGATATCTTCTCGGTGAATTGCATTTCTTGAACTTCTCTTGGTTTAGGGACCCACAGGCTTCTCAAAAGCATCCCCGTCTCCTCTTGGGCGTTGTATAAGGACCCTTCGGCTTCTTAAAAGCTCTCATGCCTTCTCTTGAGCTTAGTACAAGGACCCAGAGACCTCTACAGGTATAGGAACAAAACCTAATCATCAATTTGCTAGACCTGTCTTTCTGAGTCAAGTGTCAGACCAGTTAATGGGCTGACCTTCCTCCCTTAACATACCAGTCTTCTCTTGGGCATCATACAAAGATCATTCACTTATCTGAGAATCGATTTCTCAAAACACCAGTAGACTTGGACAGTCTCAATACCTTTTGGATTTCCCATTTCCTTAAAGAATGGGAAATAACCCTGATCCTCTGATCAATCCCAAAGCACAAACATACCTTTAATCTTTATAAGAACTGATTTTCTCTTTTATCCAACATACTGGACCTGTCACTAAACTGAAACAGTCACCATCTTTTAGCCTCCTCTTAGGCATTGTATAATGATTCCTTCCCCAGCACAGATAGCCTCCTCTTGGGCTTTGTACAATGATTCTCCTCACACTCTCTTGTTGAGTATAAAAGACTCTCTTATTGAGTCAAACACTTTTAGCCTCCATCTCAGGCTTTGTACGAGATAGAAAACACTCTCTTGTTGAGTTAAACACTTTTAGCCTCCATCTCGGGCTTCGTACGAGATAGAAAACTCTATCTTGTTGAGTATAAAAGACTCTCTTGTTGAGTCAAACACCTTTAGCTTCCATCTTGGGCTTCATACAAGACACATATATACCACTCTTTTGGTGAGTATAAAAGACTCTCTTGTTGAGTCAATCTCCTTTCAGCCTCTATCTCGGGCTTCGTACGAGACAGCAAAACACTCTCTTGTTGAGTATAAAAAACTCTCTTGTTGAGCCAATCACCTGTCAAACAGACTCTCTTGTTGAGTCACTTCCCTTTCAGCCTCCATCTCGGGCTTCGTACGAGACACTAAAGCACTCTCTTGTTGAGTCAGTCGCTTTTTAGCACTTCTTCTTTAGCCTCCGTCTTGGGCTTCGTACAAGACATATAAAAACACCCTCTTGTTGGGTCAATAGCCTCCTATTAAGCTTTGTATAAAGAATACCCCGGTTGAGTCAATCAACCTTTTAGCATCAAAGTTGTGCCTTGGTCACAACATACAAACATCAACAACTCCTCTTTAGAGATGACAAATTCTCTCTCAAGCCAAAACCCTTCAGCTTCACATCTTGGGCTTTGAACAAGATACAAACCACCTTTAGCTTCATGTCTTGGGCTTTGAACAAGACACCAAAACACCTTTTTCCTCCCATAGAATAGGAGGAACTACGATCGCTCTGATTTCCCTGTTTCATCAAACGAGAATACGTAGGCATAAGATTGAAAATTATTAGTGAGCATACTAATCAAAAACCCAAAATCCAGTATCTCCACCAAATCAACCCAAAAGCATCAAATCTAAACACATTACCAAAAGCCTCACAAATAATCCAGACACTGTGTTCTTAACAAAATAAATCGAAGATTGGGCCCCACATCCACATAACATCTATAACCTAACAGACCACTGTTCAAACTCAATATGCAAGTAGGGTTAATTGGAGACATTTATTTCCCTTCCTTAATCAGCTCAATAGGATAAAAAATGAATCGAACTGTAGTACCCAAGCGATCGTGACTCAGGACCACAAAAATCGCGCTACAGAAAAAATGGCGCCCACCGTGGGGCTCTTTTCTCTTTCTTACCATCTTCGATGGAAACCTTGAGTTCACAAAATATCACAGAAATGGCAACTCTGCTGGGGAGTCATTGTCTATATAGGATCATAAGACTAGAGGTCTAGGATGATTAAGACAAATATATATACTGCTTTTCCTAATTGATATCTGTGTTTATTTTTCTGCTAATGGGAATGCGTGTGATGCCGCATGTGGAAAGATTGAGTATACACCTAAGATAGGTGATGGCAATGCGGGTAATCTTGCGGAGTGTGAATCCCAGTTAAGATTCCTCGATCGACCATCAAACTCAGTGGAGACTCCCTTTGCAGATACATTGCCTATAAGACTTCGGTGTTTGAAAGTAGTGTGGTCGACTGGGTTATCTGAGAAGCTGAGGTTTTTAGTAGGCTAAAACCATTTTGTAGTGCGGAAGCTATCAGAAATAGTTGTCACGCAATATTACCCTCATCTGAGATCACTCTAAGATACATCAGCTCGTTGGCGATCCGCTTGCTGTTGTTATCCCACGAGGGGTCAATGATTTTGCAGACAGGTATAAAAAATCACCAGTTAAACCTTTGTGGGGGGGGGGGGGGGGGTAGAACCTTAACTTTATGACACCGACCCTTTGACCCCATGTTTTTTCTATGTTTTTGTGTGTAACATTCATACATTCATTTAAAAAACATTAAAACAAAAAAAACTTCTCTTCTAGTCTCTCTTTTCCAAATTAAACTAAGACAATGATTGGAAATGTCAGATACAGATATTGCGCTAATGGATTTCGGTAGAAGGAAAACTCATAAGTACACCTTCAAGGTTCCAAAGTTAGAGGATTTGAGAGGTTTGGCGAGAATGATCACCAATCATGAGGCTTTCAGAGCCAAGTATGGGGGACTACTGTCTCTATTAAGGGTCCATGTAATAGAAGGAATCCTATCCACACTAATCCAGTTCTACGATCCGGTTTATCACTATTTCAGATTCCCGGATTATCAGCTAGCACCAATGCTGGAGGAGTATTCTCACCTGACTGATCTGCATATCACTGATCAAGCTCCCTTTTCTGGACGGGAAGAAATTCCAAAGGATCAAACCATTGCAAGAGCAATTTTTTTGGACGAGTCAGAAGTCAGGACTCACATGACCACTAAGGCTGGCATCCAAGGTTTGCCAGCCCAATTCATGACAAAGAAAGCCCTGTACTTTGCCAGTATAGGGAACGTGGCCGATTTCGAGAGCATCTTTGTTTTGCTCACCTACGGGTTATTTTTGTTTCCCAACATTGATAACTTCGTAGATATAAACGCCATTAAGATTTTCTTGATCGGAAACCCTGTACCGACCTTACTAGATGCGTATCATTCGATACACTTAAGGAATTTATACAGCGGAGGAATGATCACGTGCTGTGTACCCTTGCTTTACAAATGGTTCACTTCCCATTTGCCTAAGTCTGCTGCATTTTGGGATCAAAAGAATACTTTACGTTGGTCGCATAGAATCATGTCTCTTACCAACTCTGACATCGATTGGTACAATCGAATCTATGACGGGATCAGAATCATTGACCGTTGTGGAAATTTCCCAAATGTACTCCTTATAGGAACTAAGGGAGGAATCAACTATTATCCGGTGTTAGTTCGTCGTCAATTTGGATACCCAATGAGGCATGTCCCGCGTAATGCTCATCTGGAAGGTCTTTTCTTCAAGGAAGGAGAAAATGACAGGGCACTAAAGACAGAAATAGTGCATGCTTGGAAACACGTTCATAGGAAAGGATGAGAGTCTCTAGGGAAACCGGACTGTGTCTCGGGGGAGCCTTATCTCCACTGGGTACAAACTAGAGCTCTCAAGCTGAGGATGCCTTACCCTCGTCAGGAAGTTCTTCCATTAAGGGACTTTGCCCTTTATTTTATGTCTGAGGCGGAAAAGCTTCAGGTTACTCTCAGCAAAGTTCAGCAGGAGAAGAGGTCTTGGAGGAACAAGTACCGTATTCTCAATGTTGAATGTAAGAAAATACAGCAGCTATTAAGAGAAAAAGATGCTCTGATTGAGATTTTAGAGCAACATGCTGTAGAAAATCAGGATGACCAAAGGAATTTGCTCGCTCCTTTCACTTGGCAAAGGAATGACAACCCGACAACGGCCCAAGAGCCCCGGTCAAAGAAAAGGAAAGTACCAGAACCAGCACCTGAGCTCTCCTCAGAGAGGACTCAGGACCCTTTAGTTTATATTTCCTTTTACAGCACTTTGTAAATTACTGTATTTCCGTTTCCGCAATCCTTTGAATTCAATAAAACGGGGTTTCCCCACTGTTTGATATTTGCAATCCAATTGTCAAAGTTTACTTTGAATAAACAAAAACATACAATTAATATAATCATTGCATATCATTCATCATTCTCGCGTAAACGCATTCTTCTTACCTACGAATCTCACATTTGCATCTCAATTCTAGAGTCAAACTGTCTCATTCGTATAATACTCGGGCCAATCGTTAGAAAAAGATGGATGATCTCGAGGGGGAGAACAGAGAGTTGAGGGAAGAGATCGACACTCTGAAAGAGGACCTGAGAAAGCTTTATAGCGACAAGCAAGCTCTAGCAGAAGCTCAGATGCAGCAACAAAAGATTATGATCTCAGAGATCACATCAACGCCCATAGTGGAAAAGTATGATCCTAGGTATAAAATGCCGAAAGATCGTCCCTGGGGCATGCCACTTAACTATATCCCGGAAGGATATGTTCCGCCGATCACTGAGGATCAAGGAACCGCAGCAGGAGCCGCTGGGCCTGAAGGTTACAAACTTCAGGAAAGCGAAGATGCCAGGGGCATGACAGCAACTCTTGAAGGTTACAAACTTTGGGATACACCTAGAGTCACTGCCATGATGACTATACCACCACCCGTGGTACACACTGTCCCGGAAGGACAGATTCCACAGATACTGTCTGGTGGAAACGAAAGTATGTTTGACAAAAAGGACGCCGCAGACCTTTGTTTGGTCCCCAATGTGAAAGTTCCACACAAGTTCTAGGTACCCGACTTCGAAAAGTACAAGGGTAACTCTTGCCCTCAGAGTCATTTGGTGATGTACGCTCGGCGAATGTCGGCTCAGACAAAGAACCAGGAGCTACTAATTCACTACTTTCAGAATAGTTTAACCGGTGCCGCATTAAAATGGTACATGGGTTTAAACCGCGCTACGATCGGCACATTCAGAGATCTTGGCGCTGCCTTCGTTCAACAATATAAGTACAATATGGACATGGCACTGGACAGAGATCATCTCAGATCGATGTCAAAAAAGGATAAGGAAACCTTTAAAGAATACGCTCAGAGATGGCATGAAATTGCCACTCAGATTTCTCCACCTCTGGAGGAAAAAGAGATGACAAAGTGACTTCACCGAGATGGTGGGCATGGGAGTTCGTCTTGAGGAAGCAGTCCGAGAAGGACGTTTAGTTAAAGACGCTGGACCATCAAGTAGTACAAAACGATACGGTAGTGCTCTCCCTAAGAAAAAAAAGCAGGATATTGGGAATATCTCTCTCTGAAAGCAAAGGCGACGTTACCAACCAGTAGCATCTGTAACTCCTGCTATCAATCCCGCGCCTGTTCCTACGTATCAACAATAATATCAGCAAAGGACACAACAGCCTCTTCAGCAGGCTCATCCTCCGTACAACAACCTGTACAACGCGACCACCAGGGTTTGACCCTATACCCATGTTGTACGCAGAACTATTTCCATTACTACTGGTCAAGGGGCACGTCCAAACCAAGTCCCCTCTTACAGTACCGTAAAATCCGTCTTTTTGGTTCAAAATGGATCAGACATGTCCTTACCATCTGATAACGCGAAATTATATCGTTTATTTGGCTTGACTTACATGAATTTTAGTTATGATTTCCTTTATTTTATTTGACTATTGCTTCGATTTATGTCTCATTTATTATGTTTTCAGGTACCTTGGATTTAATCAGATTAATTCACAAAAGAAAGAAAAGAGAAGAATTAAAGAGAAGAATTGAAGAAAAAGAAAGGAAAGAAAAAGAAAGGAAAGAAAAAGAAGAAAAGAAAAGAAAAAAAATAAGAGGGTGGGGCCCACCACTCAACAAAGGGTGGCGCAAGCCACACCTAAGGAGTGGCGCCTACCACCTAACAAATGTGGCTCCTGCCACATGAAAAGTGAGAGAGAGAAGTGGCGTCTGCCACTTAGGAAAATAGAGAAAAGTGTGGCGGGGGCCACACTAAAAAGTAGAGAAATTAGTGGCGAGTGCCACTAGGTCATGGAGAAAGAGTGTGGCGACCGCCACTGATTTTTAGGAAGAAGTTGACCGCACATCCTATTTCCATGCACACGATTCAGTCTTCATGGAACCTTTTCAACCCCTATTTTCACGCAAGCCCAGAAGACCAAAGATGAGTATAAAAGACGAAGCAGTTTCAGAAGTTTGGGGTTCTCTTGGCCAAATTTTATTTCTTTAGATTTTAACCAGTTTTGATTCACTCTGTAAAAGTAATAGTTCTCCACATCAGAGGACTATTACAAATATAGTTTTAGGATTTATTTTTGTAGTTTAATTTATGTATTTGATTCAAAGCCTGCTGGCATATTACGACTTCAGTTCAAGCATTGTTTCCAGTTCCATTTAATTACAGGTTCTGTTTTATTGTTTACCTTACTGTCTTCAATTAATTACTTAATTATGTCTTGCCTTATATTAAATTATTTTAAACCTCTTATCATGTGTTTGTTTGATCTAAAAAGCCAAAATTATTTATTTCTTTCTGTCACTATGTCTTTCTAAATATTCTTGAGTCCGGCGTATGAGGACCGTCGTTACCGACGGGACTCAGTAGAAAATAATAGGTGCAAACTTATGATTAAAATTCTGTTTTGGTTTTAATTTCCAAGTCTAATTTAAATAGCTTCGCCACGAGAGTGAGATGTTATTTAACACGATTTTGTCACTAGAGTGAGAAATTAATTAAGGTTAGAGCTGGCACTGCGAGAGTGTGGGGATCGAACCGGATAGTGGAAATTAGGCAACCTATCTAAATACAGCGAGAGCGCTTTAGATACGTTTAGGATATTATTGGCTTTCAAAATATATTTCCTAGTTACCGGGCGAGCGAGAGCAAAATCTTGGGATTAGGAAGTATGGCTTTAGTTAATACCACGAGAGCATGAGGCGGAGTTTTTAAGTCGGTATATTCTACGGAACTAAGTTATAGTTGTAATTAGTACCCGAATTTTACAAAGTCCTTTAGGAACGCGGAATCCATATTCCGGCCTCTCTTTATTATCATATTTTCTAAGTTCATTTTTAGTTTTAGTTCTAGTTTCCCTTTTTTTTCCTCTAATATCATTAGCCTTAGCTTTACATCGCAGCAATAGATAACGGTAGGTTGACATTGGTCTCTGTGGGTTCGACAATCTTTTATATTACTTCGATATTTCCGTGCACTTGCCGACGCATCAAGTTTTTGGCGCCGTTGCCGGGGACCAACAATCAATATTATTATTCCGTTGTTGCACCGTATAGACTAAGATACTCTCATAAAAAATAATAATAAAAAAAATTTAAAAAAAATAAATAAATAAAAACTATGTATCACCCAAATTTTCTCTATGATAACCACTCACAATATCTTGAGGAGCCGCACCCAAATTTTCTCTACAAATACCAACCGCAATACTTCCAGTATTTTGAGGAATCGCACCCAAATTTTCCCTATGATTACCATTCCCAAAATTTCAAGGAACCGCAAGAATCACATAAGTCCAATCTCGAAATACTAATGGAAGATTTCAATGCGACACTAACTCATTTCCACCCAAATTACCACTCCCAATATTTTGAGGAACCACAAGAATCCAATAATTCCAACCTCGAAACATTAATGGAGGATTTCATCGAAATGACAACTAATTCTAGGCTAGAATCTATGATGGAACACTTTGTGGAGACACAAAATCTCCAGAATAAAGAGCTTAGAAGACAACAACTTGATACTTATGAAACCCTTAGGCAGATAAACACTATGGTCGAGTCCCTTGCGACTCACACTGAGGCATTGGAGACTCAAATCTCCCTACTTGCACAGACACCTATAGGACCCTCCCTTGAGGAGCATGTGGATGTTGTAGTGACCTATAGTGAAACAAAAATAGAAAATCCTAAGGAGAGTGATAATGAGGTTGAGGAGAGTGATAATGAGGTTGAGGGGAGTTCTGGTGAGAAGAGAGTAGAGATTGAGAAAAATACACCGACACCATCCAAAAGGGAGGTTGTCAAAGAGGTAGAGAAAGAAACACCTAATGTCGTTCTTCCTCCCTATACCCCACCAATTCTTTTCCCGCAAAGGTTTGTAGAGACTAAGGTAGACTCCCAATCCAAAACGTATGTGGAGATATTGGAAAATATCCACACTAACACATCTTTGTTTGAGGTCACGCATAAAAAGAGAAAATTCGAGGACCATGAAACTAGGGATATCATTACTGTTAAGCGGGTAAGGTTAAACTTTGAGGTGATGGATGAAATAACTAAGCCCAAACTTGAAAAGATAATACTTAGGATAGATCCAGAACCACCACCACAACTTCAAAAGAATGAACCACCCCACAGAAGAAAGAAAAGAAAAGGTGAGGGATATGTGAGATGGCTTGATAAACGACCATGGAAACCGAAGATTAACACTCATAACCGTCGAGCTATCGACGTTAAACAAAGCCCTGCGTGGGAGGAATCCCACGAGTTTTTAATTTAATGTTTTCCTTTTATTGTTTGTGTTTGCAAAAAATAAAGAATTGTATCGCTTGTCAAGTCTCAGCTGCATTTAGGCGGACGATCTCTAGATGACAATCCCTTAAGATGAGTTGGTGCCCACGCACATTCCTACGAATGTTGCTACTGGTGGTGACACCGATGATGAGTATAATAGGAGAGGGCATATCTCTCCCATTCGTAACTCACCTCTTCCTTGTTATTTGCATGGTCAGGTTCCACCTGCACACACCGCACCGTATTTTTTCTAACAATTTTTGCAGGTACTTCCTTCGAAAACATGCAATATGATGAGCGGCTTCAAGAAAATGAAGTTTTAGCAAATTCAGATAACTCGTAGTACAAGACACTGGAGTAGAAGTGGCCAGTGAAGACAGGGACAACAAGGGAAGAATCAGCGCGAATTTGGCCATGGTAGCACGCAATGGCATTCATACAGGTTCTATCTTTCCTTTACCACCTTTTATCAAAACATTGAGGACAATGTTTGGTTTAAGTGTGGGGGAGGAACTTTACCGCTTTCATTTTACCGCTTTCTAGTTAGATTTACTATTTTCTAGCATGATTTTAAATTTTTTTTTCTGTTTTAATATTTCGTGCGTTTGTGCATGTGTTGTCGAGTCTCTATGCGTGATTTTATGTTGTTTGTCGATTTCCCCGTTCCCTTGAGCCACACCAAATATTTTGAAAATTTTTGAGTTAAAAATAGGGTTTCTTTTGAAAATATTAGGTTACAAACAAAATTGAGGTTGAATTGTGAGACTTGGGAAAATTCCACAAGATCGGTATCGTTCTAACACCGTGAGCCTCTAAATTATGGAAATCAATTTGAGTACTTGTTATGCCATAGCCTTAAGTTCTCACCCCTTTGGTAGTCCCTAAGTAGTTTATTTAGCAGTCAGCACCATCCTAAGCACGCACTAAGTAGGAAGCCGATGTAAATAAGTGTATGATCTCAGGCTTAAAAGGTAAATTAAGAAGAAAAAAAATGAATGAATGAAAAGGAATGCTCCTTCTAAGTTAGGTGATCCTCACCCGATCATTTAGCCCAACGGTACAAACTTCTTTATTTTATTGATATTTAAACCAATGTGCAAAAGAGAAAAAAAATTGATGATAATGAGATCGTAGTCACTAACAGGCTATCCTACCATGAGTGTGAAAGGATAACGGGCTTAATGTGATTGTGCCAGAATGAAAGGGGATGAAAGAAGGATGAGTAAGTTAGACTGAGGTATAATGACATGATTCAGATTGGTTTGTATAGGAGGGAGGTTGATGAACGCAAATGCGGAATTGTGTTGTCACGATATCCTTAGTGCGTGAGCAAGTACCTATCGACACAAACCTAACCGAGGTGCAGTTGGTAGCCCAAGATGAGTACCTGTATGCACTGTTTTTCTTACGAGTCATGGTTTGCTTGAGGACAAGCAAAGGTTTAAGTGTGGGGGAGTTTGATAACGCGAAATTATATCGTTTATTTGGCTTGACTAACATGAATTTTAGTTATAATTTCCTTTATTTTATTTGACTATTGCTTCAATTTATGTCTCATTTATTATGTTTTCAGGTACCTTGGATTTAATCAGATTCATTCACAAAAGAAAGAAAAGAGAAGAATTGAATAAAAAGAAACGAAAGAAAAAGAAAGGAAAGAAAATGAAGAAAAGAAAAAAAAAATAAGAGGGTGGGGTCCACCACTCAACAAAGGGTGGCGCAAGCCACACCTAATGAGTGGCGCCCACCACCTAACAAATGTGGCTCCAGCCACATGAAAAGTGAGAGAGAGAAGTGGCGCCTGCCACTTAGGAAAATAGAGAAAAGTGTGGCGGGGGCCACACTAAAAAGTAGAGAAATTAGTGGCGAGTGCCACTAGGTCATGAAGAAAGAGTGTGGCGACCGCCACTGATTTTTAGGAAGAAGTTGACCACACATCCTATTTCCATGCACACGATTCAGTCTTCATGGAACCTTTTCAACCTCTATTTTGACGCAAGCCCAGAAGACCAAAGATGAGTATAAAAGACGAAGCAGTTTCAGAAGTCCGAGGTTCTCTTGGCCAGATTTTATTTCTTTAGATTTTAACCAGTTTTGATTCACTCTGTAAAAGTAATAGTTCTCCACATCGGAGGACTATTACAAATATATTTTTAGGATTTATTTCTGTAGTTTAATTTATGTATTTGATTTAAATCCTGCCGGCGTATTACGACTTCAGTTCAAGCACTGTTTCCAGTTTTATTTAATTACAGGTTCTGTTTTATTGTTTACCTTACTGTCTTCAATTAATTGCTTAATTATGTCTTGCCTTATATTAAATTATTTTAAATCGCTTATCATGTTTTTGTTTAATCTAAAAAGCCAAAATTATTTATTTCTTTCTGTCACTATGTCTTTCTAAATATTCTTGAGTCCGGCGTATGAGGACCGTCGTTACCGACGGGACTCGGTAGAAAATAATAGGTGCAAACTTATGATTAAAATTCTGTTTTGATTTTAATTTCCAAGTCTAATTTAAATAGCTTCGTCACGAGAGTGAGAGGTTATTTAACACGATTTTGTTACGAGAGTCAGAAATTAATTAAGGTTAGAGCTGGCACTGCGAGAGCGTGGGGATCGAACCGGATAGTGGAAATTAGGCAACATATCTAAATACAGCGAGAGCGCTTTAGATACGTTTAGGATATTATTGGCTTTCAAAATATATTTCCTAGTTACCAGGCGAGCGAGAGTAAAATCTTGGGATTAGGAAGTATGGCTTTAGTTAATACCGCGAGAGCGTGAGGCGGAGTTTTTAAGTCGGTATATTCTACGGAACTAAGTTATAGTTGTAATTAGTACCCGAATTCTACAAAGTCCTTTAAGAACGCGAAATCTATATTCCGGCCTCTCTTTATTATCATATTTTCTAAGTTCATTTTTAGTTTTAGTTCTAGTTTCCCTTTTTTTTCCAATATCATTAGCCTTAGCTTTACATCGCAGCAATAGATAACGGTAGGTTGACATTGGTCTCTGTGGATTCGACAATCTTTTATATTTCCGTGCACTTGCGGACACATCACCATCAAGGAGGACCAGGGCATAACATAGAAAACTATCTCAGTTTCAAATCTGATGTGTAAAAGCTTGTTAGGAGCGGGGTCTTATCTTTCAAAGATACGAATCCAAATGTTCTCACGAACCCGCTGCCTCAACACGAGAAAGCTGCGGTAAATTTGATAGAGGGAGAGTCTAAAAACATCTATCAAATTCATGATGTACTCTTATTGAGGACCAATCTGGTCAAGATGCATTGTAGATAGAGCGGATACAACCATGTGCCACCTCGTAATTATCATTAGTGTGATATCTGCTCTAAGAACAATCAAGGATGTTCTGTGGTGCAATCAGCTCTACAGGAACAATTGGATCTCGGGTGGATCCAAGAGCATCGAGTTCGTGGAGTCAACATAACCTATGCGAATTCCAACATCATTCAGAACCACGACATCCGTGCAATGAATGTCAACTTGGTGGCGATGCACTCAAGGCAAAGCCAGTATCATAATCCGCCGCGACACGATTATAATTCCTGTCTGACTTGCTCGGTAAACAAACAGGGATGCTCTTTTGTACAAGAGGCCCTCCAGCGTCAGATGGATCTTGGGTAGATCCAGGACTACCATGATAGAAATCCTTATCAAATCAACATGATTCAAATCTTTGATATTCGTCTGATGAATACCAGCTTGGTGGAATTACACGCTAAGCAGGTCCAACTCAGTTTTCTCACTTCGCATAATTATCAGAACTGTAAGGGATGTTGTGAGAGTAACCAAGGGTACGCTCTCGTTCAAAGAACTTTGCAACACTTGTTAAACCACTGGTGGCTTCCAATCTATATGGATGAAGACACACAACAAATCAGTGTGCTTAATGGGAATCCTACTCGGCGTCAAAGTCAGGATGTCCGATCTATGGAAACTGACCTGGTAAGGTTACACTGCATTCAAAGCGGATGTGGCCAAGTGCCACCACATAACTATGAGCGCTGTAGAGTCTGTTCGAAGAATAACCAAGAATGCTACCTTGTGCGGGCAGCTCTTCAAGGTTAGTTGGATCGTAAAGAGATTCACCCATGTCCGAGTTCCGAGCCAATCAACTGGACGCCAGACTACTTCGCTGATCAAATCAAGGACATTGTCATAATCTCTGATCATCAACAGAACAAGGATGTTTGTACCATCATCCCTCTACTGGATGAATCAAAGGTTCCTAGCCAGGAACTGATTGAAGTTACCTACGACAGTCAGAAAAATTAGAAGGCTCTTATAGTTATCTATCGGCCGGGACCATTACAGTATGAATCAGCTAAGGCGATCCCTTAAAAATACAGTGAAACAATAATTGAGAATGGAAAGGAAATTCCATTACTCTCCGTCGTGAATATTGCAGACATCAGTCGAGTAACACGAAGCGGTCGAATCTTCAACTGAGGGGTTGGAGAGCCTAACAAAGAAAAGGAACTTCAGACAGAAGCTCCCAATCCACCAGTCGGTCAATCCAGTAATCCCGACCTTTCAAAGAACGATGATGAGATGCTGAAGCTCATCCAAAGGAGTGAATACAACATTGTTGATCAGCTGTTACAAACTCCTTCAAAGATCTATGTGCTATCACTTTTACTCAGTTCCGAAGCCCACAGAGAGGCTCTACAGAAATTCTTAGAGCAGGCCTTTGTGGAACAGGATGTGTCAATATGACAGTTCGATAGCATCATCTCTAACATCACTTCCTACAACAACTTAGGATTCAGTGATGAGGATTTGCCAGAGGAGGGCAAAAGTCACAACATGGCGCTCAATATCATAGTCAACTGCCAGGACGATGCTTTAGCCAACGTACTGGTAGACACAGGATCAGCCATCAACGTTATGCCGAAGTCCACTTTAATGCAATTATTATTCAAAGGACCCCCGATGAGGGGCAGTGAGGTTATCGTCAAAGCCTTTGACGGATCTCGGAAAGCAGTTATCGGCGAATTCGACCTTCCCATAACTATCGGTCCTCACACTTTCCTAATCACTTTCCAGGTCATGGACGTCCAGGAAGCGTACAACTGTTTATTAGGAAGACCTTGGATACACCAGGCTGGAACAGTCACTTCGACGCTGCACCAGAAACTAAAGTTTGTCAAGAACGATCAACTCGTCACGGTCTATGGAGAACAAGCCTTGATCGTGAGTAACCTGTCATTATCTACTTGTATAGAACCCGAGGAGGTTGTTGGAACTCAGTTCCAAGCACTTTCAGTGAGCAATGAGAATTAATCAGAGAAAGGAACCTCTATTTCCTCATACGGAGATGCTCTCGAGGCAATTGAAAGTAACAATACGAAAGGATGGGGATAGCTTGTCATTCCTACTGATAATACAACAAAGGAGGGTCTTGGTTTTTCTGCGACCTGCACCCAGACAGCTGCTAACGATGAAATTTTTCATCCCATTCAGGATTTGTTCCATAGTGGAGGTTTCTTTCACCCAGTGCCTCAAGCAGTCCATACCATCAATGAGGGAGATCCCTCCGATACAGATGAAGAATGGAAGTCCTATCTTAACGAGGACGGTTATATCTCTCAGGAAGAGGTGCCTACGCCATTTTGCTTTCTGGCACAGAGTCCGAGATTTATACCCAGGTTAGATGTCAGAATGATATACTGAGATTGTGATTCGGAAGGATGCCGTGCTCCACCAAACTCATTAGAGGAGGACACTCTAATGAAAGATAACTTTGACCACGAATATTATGGCCCAATGGATGGCCTGCCTATCTGGCAGCCGTAACCGGGAGACTTGGGGCAAGAGAGTCAGCCCAACGACACTTATCAACTGAGCATCATTGAAAAGAATACCAGTGTCCCCACCGAATTGTGAAATCATTACTCAGGGTATTCAAAAAATATCCAGCACGACGATGAATTTGCAAAGATTGCAGAACAACAATTCATCAACTACTCTTTTCCTGAGGTCAACGTCATCGAAAGGGATGACTCCTCCAGTTCCAAAGAAGTGTGGGACACCTTAGGACAACCAAGTGGCAAGTTCGACTACTTGGTCAAGTACATCGCTCCTGAAAGCTCTCGTATCAGGCTCGAAGACATCCAGCCAACTGGATGGGGAGATCTTCCTGAGAGCACAAATACTCTGCAAAATACAACAGAGGAATCCTCCTACGACAACTCTGAATGGGAGACAGATTCCAATGATCCTGCTCCACCAGAAATCAGCGTTATTTCTGAAGACAAATCAAGGAAGGTACCAAACTTTGTGATTCGCCGAGGAGTTCACCGCCAATGGGTTGCTGTCGATGTTCCGAAGATCGTTCATAAGTCTAAGTAATTGCCGTCTTTATCTTAACCTTTCACCCTTCCCAGGTGAAACGGATGTTTTGATAGGGCTCACTTTCTGTAAATATCCCTCTTCGCTTCGCCCAAAGCGACAGAGTTTTGTTTTATAGGGCTGTAGTTTCAAGAATCGACTTGTTCATGAATAAAATAAACGTCATTCAATAATTTCCGCATTAATTACTGTTTTCTCTTTTCGCTTTTTCAGAAAATGGTAATCCTAAAAAACAACTCAATAATAAAAACAAGCAGTTTTCCAAAGAAAAACACTGCACACACTCTTGGATTCTCTCTATCTCTTCTAAAAAACAATCATCACGTCATGCAGATTGCTTGTTGTAAACCCCGTTGAAAGATACGATCCAATACCTTCTCCCAACTTTGAATTCCCGGTATTTGGGGCTGAAGAAGAAGTTGACGACGAAATTCTAGAAGAGATCTCCCGACTACTCAGACAAGAGGAAAGGTATATCGAACCTCACAAAGAACCATTGGAAATAGTCAACTTGGGTTCAGAAGAGGAGAGAAAAGAAGTCAAGATTAGGGCACTGCTCAGTCCAACTGCCAAAGAGAGTTTGACAAAGCTTCTCATAGAATTTCCCGATGTATTCGCTTGGTCCTATCAGGATATGCCAGGGTTGGATACCAGCATCGTGGAACATCATCTACCGTTAAAATCAGAATGTCCGCCAGTAAAACAAAGGTTGAGAAGGACTCACCCGGACATGGCCATCAAAATCAAAGAGGAAGTACAGAAACAGATTGATGCGGGTTTTCTCGCCATATCAGAATATCCTCAATGGTTAGCCAACATAGTACCAGTTCCAAAAAAGGACAGAAAGGTCAGAATGTGTGTAGACTACAGGGATCTAAACAAGGCTAGTCCAAAGGACGACTTTCCTTTACCACACATTGACATGCTGGTAGACAATACAACAAAGTTCAAAGTTTTCTCCGTCATGGATGGATTCTCAGGCTATAATCAGATTAAAATGGCACCGAAAAACATGGAGAAAACTTCGTTCATCACCCCATGGGGTACCTTTTGTTACAAGGTAATGCCATTTGGTTTGAAGAACGCCGGGGCAACCTATCAAAGGGCCATGACTACTCTGTTTCATGACATGATACACAAAGAAATCGAGGTATATGTCGATGATATGATTGAAAAATCTAAGACAGAAGAGGAGCATACGACCCACCTGTCAAAACTATTCGAGCGGCTGAGAAAGTACAAACTCTGCTTGAATCCCAACAAATGCACCTTCGGTGTCCGTTCAGGGAAACTCTTAGGGTTCATCGTCAGCCAGAAAGGAATTGAGGTTGATCCTGATAAAGTCAAGGCCATTCAAGAAATGCCTTCTCCGAAAATTGAAAAACAAGTCAGAGGATTCCTGGGACGTTTGAATTACATCTCCAGGTTTATATTCCTTATGACCGCGACATGTGCACCAATTTTCAAATTACTCAAAAAGAACTAGGACTGCGTTTGGACAGAAGACTGTCAAACCGCCTTCGATAGTATCAAGGAATACCTGTTGAACCCACCGATTCTCTCACCTCCAGTGGAAGGAAGACCACTGATCATCTACCTCACAGTCCTAGAGGACTCAATGGGTTATGTGCTTGGCCAACAAGACGAAACAAAAAGGAAAGAGTCTGCCATTTACTATCTGAGCAAGAAATTCACCGACTGCGAGACTCGGTACACTATGCTCGAGAAAACTTGTTGTGCTCTGGCTTTGGCAGCCAAACGTCTTCGCCAGTATATGATTTGTCACACTACTTGGTTAATCTCAGAAATGGATCTAATCAAGTACGTCTTTGAAAAACCTGCTCTTACGGGAAGGATTGCCCGTTGGCAGATGTTGTTGTCAGAATACGACATCGAGTACCACACCCAAAAAGCCGTTAAAGGAAGTATTTTAGCCGATCATTTGCCTCATCAACCGATTGACGATCAGGAATCAGTCGGATTTGACTTCCCAGACGAAGATGTCATGTATTTGAGAATGAAAGATTGTGATGAACCGTTACCCAGTGAAGGGCCAGAACCAGGTTCCCAATGGCGACTTATCTTTGACGGAGCTGTAAATCATTACGGAAACGGAATTGGGGCAATTATCATAACACCTCAGGGTACCCACATTCCTTTCACCGCCAGACTTACGTTCAAGTGCACAAACAACAAGGCCAAATACGAAGCTTGTATCATGGGTCTCGAAGAAGCGATCGACTTAAGGATCAAGAAATTGGATATATATGGTGACTCATCCCTGGTTATCAATCAAATCAAAGGAGATTGGAATACATACCAATCAGGACTGATTCCTTACAAAGACTATGCGAGAAGGTTGTTACCCTTCTTCAACATAATCGAGTTTCATCATATCCCTCGTGAAGAGAATCACATGGCTGATGCATTAGCCACACTCTCTTCCATGATTAGTGTAGGTCAATGGAACGACCTACCTAAGATTGACATAATGCGCCTTGAACGGCCCGCTTACATCTTCACGATTGAAGCAGTCATAGACGACAAACCTTGGTATCATGATATCAAATGCTTCTTTCAGAAACAAGAGTACCCACCCGGGGCACTAAGGAAAGAAAGAAAAACCCTCAGAAGGCTAGCAGGTAGTTTCTTTCTGAGCAGTGATACTCTCTATAAGAGAAATTTTGACATGGTCTTGCTCTGATGCGTAGACAGACCAGAAGCAGACATGCTGATAAAAGAAATTCATGAAGGATCCTTTGGCACTCATGCCAACAGACACACAATGGCGAGAAAAATTCTAAGAGTAGGGTACTATTGGTTAACCATGGAATCCGACTGCTACCACTACATGAGGAAGTGTCACAAGTGTCAGATATACGCTGACAAAATTCATGTACCGCCAACGTATCTCAAAGTTATTTCTTCCCCATGGCCTTTTTCCATATGGGGAATCAACGTGATTGGCATGATTGAGCCCAAGGCTTCAAACGGACATCAGTTTATTCTGGTGGCCATTGACTACTTCACCAAGTGGGTCGAAGCAACGTCGTACGCTAATGTAACCCGACAGGTGGTGGTTCGATTTATCAAAAACAATATCATCTGCCGTTATGGTGTTCTAAGCCAGATCATTACTGATAATGGATCCAACTTGAACAATAAGATGATGAAAGAGTTGTGCGCTGAGTTCAAGATTGAACACCATAACTCATCTCCCTACCGACCCAAGATGAACGGAGCGGTAGAAGCGGCTAACAAGAACATCAAGAAGATCGTTCAAAAGATGGTTGTAACCTACAAAGATTGGCACGAGATGCTACCCTTTGCTCTTCACGGTTATCGCACCTCTGTCCACATTTCGACAGGGGCAACCCCTTTCTCTCTAGTGTATGGCATGGAAGCAGTGCTCCCCATCGAAGTAGAGATCCTATCAATCCGGGTATTGATGGAAGCTAAGTTAACATAAGCTGAATGGTGTCAAAGTCGACACAACGAACTAAATCTGATCGAAGAAAAGAGAATAACGGCACTATACCACAGTTAGTTGTATCAGCAAAGAATGAAGAAGGCGTTCGACAAAAAGGTTCGACCCCACGTCTTCAGGAAAGGAGACCTTGTGCTAAAAAAGATACAATCATTTCTCACTGATTCTCGGGGCAAGTGGACTTTGAATTATGACAGCCCCTATGTGGTCAAGAAAGCTTTCTCAGGCGACGCCTTGAGACTTGCAACCATGGATGGAGAGGAATTTGCCTACCCCACAAATGTAGAAGTAGTCAAGAAATACTTCGCCTAAACAAAAAAAAAAATGTCTCGGTGGATTGAAAACCCGAAAGGGCGGTCCGGGCAAAAATTATAGACAAAATAAAAAAATATCATCTCGGTGGACTAGAAACATCACAGTACAATCCAGGCAAAAATTAGGGATAATGGCAAGTAACTATGTTCAACAAAGGGGCAAATCCCTCAGTAACAGTCATGCCATCCATCAGGAAAACTCCAGTTAAGGTCATCTTTGACAGGAGCTCAGGATGTCCAGAATTCAAAGTTGGTAGAAGGATATTGGTCGTTATGTTTCAATGTAGCCCTTTTCCCTTAAATTACCATTTTTAAACTTTGTAAATACTCTATGGAATCATGCGCTTGGCTGATTTTCATCCTATCAATAAAATTTGAGCCCTAGTGTTTTTGTTTGTAATTCTCATTTGTTTTAGCTTTACAGAATGACGTTTTAACATGATCAATGATTCTTGAAATAAAACAAAAATGAATTTACTTGTAAAACTTTTTCTGCTTTTTGAATAAAGATGGCAATTTCTTTTGACTATTGAACATCGAAAGAACATCAATCGCTTCTCCAAAGATGGTTGAGCTTCAAAGTGCAGAATCAAAGTACTCCTACTAAACCAGTATGCCTGATTGAAGGATCAGTTATGTCAGATGTGAATACTCCATCTGGCATCCCCGACAGAGCTGTTACCTCCTAAGCCCGACCAACGGTTGTTCCCCGCAGGGACTATTTCTCCTAAGCAAGGCAGAATTGCTATCGTGAACCAGTGGTACTTCTCATCTCCCACTGTGGCCGAGTAACCAGTCGTGTTCATCCACTAGTCTATATGTCGCGTCAGTTTTGTCAGCATAAACATACATACATCATGCATTGTTGATTTGCATTCATATTCATATTGCATCACCATCACTACAGTCGGTCTTATCACCTAGTGATAACGGTCCTCTCAATCGAGTTGTCAGTTCTTTCCTCGTCAGGAAATGTTGCGTCTGAACTATCTCTCTCCAGTTTATTTCTGGGTTGGAATTGGCCTTTGACCACTTTGATAACTTGAACCTCTGAAAAACCAGAGAACCCTCGACAAACATCACTCTTCGCCATTGAAGATGATATTTTCGCTTTCCCGGATTAAGGAAAATCCCCAGAGAAAGCCTCTTAATTAGAAATTCGACAATACAGCAGTTTTTCTCCGAAAAATCCGCTGACGAAAAGGTCATCAGCACCTCAAAATTGGAGCACATCATATGGCATTTCTCCGAGAAGATCCCGAGAAAAGTATGATGAAATACCCCAAGCAGAAACAGTCTCTCAAGAGACTCGTTTTCCCCAGTAGAATCAATAAATGGCGACTCCAACAGAGAAGTTTGTACACCTCTACCACTCAGATGGCTGGGTTCCCCAGCAACTCTGACATCAGATCTTTTTCCATCAAATGGCATCTCCCCAGGAAAATTCAGCGAGGAGTTTGAGGAAAAAAACTGCTATGAACAGCGTCCCTTGTCAAGAAAGTTTATTGACAAAAGAAACTGAGACCAGTTCCTTGGTAGGAAACTAGGATCGAGGGGAAGTTTACATCAGAAACTTAGACCAGTTCCTCGGTAGGAAACCAGGATCGAGGGGAAGTTCATTTCAGAAACTTAGACCAGTTCCTTGGTTGGAAACCAGGATCGAGGGGAACTTTATTTCAGAAACTTAGACTAGTTCCTTGGTAGGAAACCAGGATCGAGGGGAAGTTTATTTCAGAAACTGAGACCAGTTCCTTGGTAGGAAACCAGGATCGAGGGGAAGTTTATTTCAGAAACTGAGACCAGTTCCTTGGTAGGAAACCAGGATCGAGGGGAAGTTTATTTCAGAAACTTAGACCAGTTCCTTGGTAGGAAACCAGGATCGAGGGGAAGTTTATTTCAGAAACTTAGACCAGTTCCTTGGTAGGAAACCAGGATCGAGGGGAAGTTTATTTCAGAAACTAAGACCAGTTCCTTGGTAGGAAACCAGGATCGAGGGGAAGTTTATTTCAGAAACTTAGACCAGTTCCTTGGTAGGAAACCAGGATCGAGGGGAAGTTTACCTTTTCTAAGCATCATTGCTTAGCAAAAGAAGAAGGATGCGTGAGCTGCTGTCCTTAACCACCATTAAAATTTTGGGTATTTCGATATTTAATCCTCTTGCACCCTGAATGCCCAAATACCTTCGCCATTCACACCTTCGGGTCCAAGAAGATTAAATAGGGGCATCTGTCATACCCCAAATTTTGACCACTAAGATTCCCATCATTGTGCAAATCATCATCACAATATGAATGGGCCATTATACCTCATTAATCTCCCCAAAGATGGGTGAGCATCCACTACAATCAAAATTAGAGTTTCAGGCCCTCTCAGAGCTCTTAGACAAAGGATCAATCAAGGAATGACATGATCTTCAACTTGTCTAACCTCTCAAACACCCAAAATGGGTCAAGAGGACTCCCACAACAAGAATCAAGCACAATGTTGTAGCATTCCAGGTGGATCAAGCCTCAAGATCGTCAGTGTCACCAAATTAGGGTTTTGGTTGACCAGGGCCTCCAGATGGAAATTTTCCTCTGGGCATCAGCCAATGCTTCAAAGCATAACCAAAGATACTCCAAGGGACATCATGAACCCAATCATCAAGTCAATTTTTCCTCAGGGGATGCATTCATAAAAAATCAGGAATTAGGGTTTCTTGACCTAATTCACCCCTAAGTTGACTTTTGGAACAAAACATGAGCCAAGACCTCAAGACATGATTTGAGGGTCTCTAATGCACTACATTGATCCATTTACAACAATGGATTGATCCAAGAAGCTTGAGCAACAAGTTTCAATTTCATTAGAACCACAATTAGGGTTTCGCGGGAAAAGTCAACTGTGCCTTTTACTTTTGACCCAGGCATGCTCCCAAACCTTGGGACATGATTCAATACATCCTATAACACCTATGAAATCAATCCATCAAGTTTGATTTAGGTCAAAGACTTGATTTCATAGAGGATCGCGTAGTTTGGAGTTCATTTGACAAAAAGTCAACTGTGCACAAAAGTCAACTTTGACTTTTTGAGATTTTTCACAATTATGGTTCTTTGACCCTAAAATGATGTTAATGTGTGATTGGAATAAACATTCATCAAGAAAAATCAAGAAAAGTGGGATAACTTATAAAAGGGGTAACCATAAAAAACTTAGAATTTTTTCTAAGTTATGGAACAAAGTGGCTAGGGTACCAACTTTGGAGGATCATATCTTCTAAACCACAAGGCCATTTTTCCCCATTCAAAGCTGGATTTGTAGCTCTCATGGCCCTCTACAAAAGCTTCAAACACAACTCATTCCAATTCCTCATGGATTTTAAGTTATGGAATGATGAAAATCATAAAAAGTGGAAATGTCACTTTTTTCCAGCACTTAGTGAAATTTTCACTAAGTCAGAATCTGCCTTCACTTTTTTCCAAATGTAGGGGCATTTTTCACTTGGATCCAAAAAGTATAAAAACCAACTATGATCAAACAGTTGTTGTATCATATGAGGGCTTTCCTAAATGGCCAAGAACTCCATCAAATTCCACTTGAGCCATGAGATATGACAATGGCAATATGCCTTGCTGAAAACTGTCAAAGCAAGGCAGATTTGTGCATTTTGCTCGATTTGCCAAATTTGTGCAAATGACAAACACACTTATCCATCTGAAAACCTCAGGGGGAGACCAAGGTGGGACAAACGCTGATCCATAAGCCTCCCAAGTCCTTGGAACTAAAAATAGCATGCCAAACCTAGAAATCCCTAAAGAGGGGACAAAACTCCAATTTTGTTTTGGAGCATTCAATGGATGCACCAAGGTGGCATGGACTGAGTCATTTCCAACTGAATTCAGTCAAGACATATCCAAGACCAAGGGAACCAGCAGCCTGTGCCCTAACCTCTAGTCAATGGCTAGAGGAGACTTGGATTCTCATTGATCAACATTGGCCAAACCTCTGTAGCAGTTGCCATTCACTATTGATGCCAAAACAAACTTGTTGCACTATAAATAGACATCATTTGTGATCAGTTTGAGTACACCAAATCCATCAAACATATGCTTTTCTCAAAATCTCCTTCTCACTTCCAAATTTGCCTTCCAAAGCAAGTCACTATCGGGTTTTGAGTTTGAGAGCAATTCCAACCAAACTAATCACACACACACACCTCATAAACATCATATAGAAGTGATACAAACACTTAAACAACATCTGGAACACTGATTTCACAAAATCACCAGCCAACTGCACAAGGTTTTAACTAGATTGCAGTTGAGATACCATCTTCAGTTCCAACTTGTTTCAAACCATTCCAAGCACTCAGGCACATCACTTGGCACCTAGGGAAGCTATCCACATCATTGGAACCTAGCTGTAACACCTCTAGCATAAAACACGATCACCAGCTGCAAGAGGTAAGCATGAGCTCTTCTAACTCTATGATCCATGCATTTTTTGCTGCACAATAATTTGGCCATATGTTCATAATCATGCATAGAGTGTTTACCCCCAATCAATTACTTTGTTTGAATCGTGTATGGAATTTCTGAGCCTTCATGCAAATTTTAGGGTTCTTGAGGTTTCTCTTTGATTTCTTATTCCATGCTTAAAATAAATGAAATTAAAGACCATAAACATGATCGTGAGGTGAAAACGAGCAGATTGATATGTAGATTGCATGATATAATCAAGTATTCAGTGAGATTGGATAGAAAATGCAAATCTTCAGAAACAGAGGGTGGCGCGTGTTCTTCCCATGTTCTTGGCGTCCTTTTTGAAAATTCAAATATTTGAATTTTGTGATTTTATTTTATTGATTCAAAAATTAATTTCTCTCTGAGTTTTAATGATTTTGAGTTGATTATTTTTTTAATAATTCACAAAAATGATAAAATATTTTATTTTACCAAAAAATCCCAAAAATATTACTTATTTCATATATTTGATATTTTTGCAAAGAATTAAAGTTTTATTTGTTTTTAACATTTGAAATATTTTTTCTCCCTTGATTTTCCAAACTTAATTGATTTTCAATTATTTTGTGGGTATAAACATGATTTTTCAAACATTAATCCAATACCACAATTTGTTTTTCACACATGTTTAACAATTTTGATCATTTTAATTGAATTTTTATTCAATTAAAATATATTTTGGAAACAAATTAGGGTTTTGATTAATTTAACCCTCATCAAATATTTTTCAAACACTTTGGGCCTCTAATAGAGTTTAAGACCCAATCCTTTTTGAAACCAAAATAATTTGGGCCTCAGTTATTGTATTAGACCCACTACGATTTCAAAAATCTCGGCGCGATCGCCATTTCAAAACGAGAACCATCTGGGCCTACCCTCGTGTTGTAAGTCCCATTTATTTTCTTTAAATAACTCCTTGGGCCTCTAGTAGAGTGTAAGACCCAACCCTTTTTGAAAACCAAAATGATTTGGGCCTCAGTGTATTGTGTAAGTCCCGACATCATCAAAAAGTTCGGCGTGATCGTTGCCTTTTTAACAAAATTATATGGGCCTCTCCTTGAGCTGTAAGCCCCACCACTTGTACAAAATTAAGTTATTGGGCCTCTAATAGAGTGTAAGACCCAATCCCCCTTTTTGAACCTTTTTGGGCCTCAAAGAAATCTCGGCGCGATCGTCATTTTTCAAACAAAACCGTTTGGGCCTACCCTCGTGTTATAAGCCCCATTCCTTTTATTTAAACACCTTTGGGCCTCTTGAGAGAGTGTAAGACCCATCCCTATGTACAGAAAACCTTTTTGGGCCTCAGTCACTTGTATAAGTCCCTGTACAAATTTAAAACAACAGTGCAATCACGGATAAAACCTTGGACCTCTCCTTGAGCTGTAAGCCCCAACAATCTTTTCAATGTACTTTCTCCTTTGATTTAGAATATAATATTGTTATCAAAGCTTTCTTTGTTGAACAACTAACAAAACAGCATGGAAGCTCTATAACCGAGTAAGTGTTTACCCGCTTTCTTTATCCGCATTCATATGTATATGACTGTATTGTGGGGCTGCTCACTGTAAGTCTTCTTTCACATCCTTTTGTATACTTGTCAAATATCAACTGTGTAATACTAGTATAGTCATTTAGAGTTTTCCCCGACAACTACGTCTAGCACTAGGTAAAGCCCTGTTGGTCGCTCTTAAATACAGTCAAAACTAGATCCCCATAGGATTACCAGATACAATCTTCCCTTCTCTTAGGGTTAAACAATATGGAGACGTGAAAGGCAGCATTCTTAGTGAACCCTTTCTCAGGCTGTCACTCTTAGAAATTGTCAAAGAAACTCTACTCTCCAGAGATGCTCTTTTCTCGGTGAATGGCATCTCTTGAGTTTCTTCCAAATCCTCGAACTTTCCTGGAATGATCTCTTCTCGGTGAATTGCATTTCTTGAACTTCTCTTGGTTTGGGGACCCACAGGCTTCTTAAAAGCATCCCTGCCTCCTCTTCGGCGTTGTACAAGGACCCTTCGGCTTCTTAAAAGCTCTCATGCCTTCTCTTGGGCTTAGTACAAGGACCCAGAGACCTTTACAGGTATAGGAACAAAACCTAGTCATCAATTTGCTAGAACTGTCTTTCTGAGTCAAGTGTCAGACCAGTTAATGGGTTGACATTCATCCCTTAACATACCAGCCTTCTCTTGGGCATCATACAAAGATCATTCATTTATCTGAGAATCGATTTCTCAAAACACCAGTAGACTTGGACAGTCTCAATACCCTTTGGATTTCCCATTTCCTTAAAGAACAGGAAATAACCCTAATCCTCTGATCAATCCCAAACCACAAACATACCTTTAATCTTTATAAGAACTGATTTTCTCTTTTATCCAACATACTGGACCTGTCACTAAACTGAAATAGTCACCATCTTTTAGCCTCCTCTTAGGCTTTGTATAATGATTCCTTCCCCAGCACAGATAGCCTCCTCTTGGGCTTTGTACAATGATTCTCCCCACACTCTCTTGTTGAGTATAAAAGACTCTCTTGTTGAGTCAAACACTTTTAGCCTCCATTTCGGGCTTCGTACGAGATAGAAAACACTCTCTTGTTGAGTATAAAAGACTCTTTTGTTGAGTCAAACACTTTTAGCCTCCATCTCGGGCTTCGTACGAGATAGAAAACTCTCTCTTGTTGAGTATAAAAGAATCTCTTGTTGAGTCAAACACCTTTAGCTTTCGTCTTTGGGCTTCATACAAGGCACATGTATACCACTCTTTTGTTGAGTATAAAAGACTCTCTTGTTGAGTCAATCTCCTTTCAGCCTCTATCTCGGGCTTCGTACGAGACAACAAAACTCTCTCTTGTTGAGTATAAATGACTCTCTTATTGAGTCAATCACCTATCAAATAGACTCTCTTGTTGAGTCACTTCCCTTTCAGCCTCCATCTCAGGCTTCGTACGAGACACTAAAGCACTCTCTTATTGAGTCAGTCGCTTGTTAGCACTTCCCCTTTAGCCTCTGTCTTGGGCTTCGTACAAGACATATAAAAACACCCTCTTGTTGGGTCAATAGCCTCCTCTTAGGCTTTGTATAAAGAAAACCCCGGTTGAGTCAATCAACCTTTTAGCATCAAAGTTGTGCCTTGCTCTCAGCATACAAACATCAACACCTCCTCTTTAGAGATGACAAATTCTCTCTAAAGCCAAAACCCTTCAGCTTCACATCTTGGGCTTTGAACAAGATACAAACCACCTTTAGCTTCATGTCTTGGGCTTTGAACAAGACACCAAAACACCTTTTTCCTCCCATAGAATAGGAGGAACTACGATCGCTCTGATTTCCCTGTTTCATCAAACAGGAATACGTAGGCATAAGATTGAAAAATCTTAGCGAGCATACTAATCAAAAAACCCAAAATCCAGTATCTCCACCAAATCAACCCAAAAGCATCAAAACTAAACACATTACCAAAAACCTCACAAATAATCCAGACACTGTATACTTAACAAAATAAATCGAAGATTGGGCCCCACATCCACATAGCATCTGTAATCTAATAGACTGCTATTCAAACTCAGTATGCAAGCAGGGTTAATTGGAGACATCTATTTCCCTTCCTTAATCAGCTCAATAGGATAAAAAGTGAATCGAACTGTAGTACCCAAGTGATCGTGACTCAGGACTACAAAAATCGTGCTACAATACTTAATAACTCTCTCTTTGTAGATCTTGGAATATTCATAGGCTTGAAGGCTTATCTCATCTAATTCATGTAATTGTACTTTGCTTTTTGCTCTAGCCTGATTCTGATCAAAGTTTAAAAAATTAAGTGCCTAGTAAACCTTGTGCTGTAATCCATTGGAAGATGACATGCTTTACTGTACACCATTTGGAAAGGTGTGAGACCTATTGGTTATTTATAGGATGTACGGTAAGCCCACAATGCTTCATCAACTTTCATAGACCAATCCTTTTTAGAGGTTGAAACCGTCTTTTAAAGGATATTTTTTATTTTATAGTTTGAAACCTCCTCTTGCCCATTGGTCTGTGCGTGATATGGTGATGACACTAAATTATACTGTATTTTCGACTCTGATTTCACATGCATATTAGTTGTTTTTTCTATTATTTTTGCTTTGTTATTGTTATGTTTTCCTTTGTTTTCAGGTTTTCAATAAATCTAGGTCCCAGACGAAAAAGGATGCAAAAGGAGCTAGAATTCAAGTTTGGCAGCAATTTACTCTGGTCGCTTCTCTTGTCGCGGGCGCCCCAGGGTAGGCGACGACGTGTCCCATGATCTCCACAACTCAACTGCCACGTTCCCACGATCAGCACTCACCTTTGCCATTTTCTTCTTGTCGCGGGCGCGGTGGGCCTGTCGCGGGCGCGACAAGGCAAAAATTGTTCCCGCCCATTTTTCAAGCCAAGGTCACTTTTGTCTTTGCACCATGCCAACTTTGCCTATAAATACTCTCAGAACTCGAATTTTAGGATCATCCAATCTTAGTTTACTTCATCCTAGGCATAAATTTCACTCTTGTAAAGCAGTAATCTTCTCACATCGAGGAGTTATTGCACTGTGTGTGATCGAGTTTGTAATCAAGTCTTGGAGTGTCTGTAATCAAGTTGGAGCACTTTGGTAGAAGTAATCCTACCAGCATTTTATTTTCCGTACATTGTACCAGATTTAAAGACTCCGCTTTGAAGCAGGTTTTATTTTAATCGCATTTACTTTCATTTATTTCTTGCACTTGCTTTATTTTGTTTATTTATTGTCTTGCCTTACTTTTCAAATCTTTACTTTTCAAAAGACTTAATTCCATACATGATAAGAATTAACATGACTGTTATAACTACCATGGTTGGCTAAGTTTTAGATAGGTAAGAATGTAAAGACCATAACCACCGTAATACGTCTATATGTTAATAGAAATACTTAAGGGCTGTTTTTAACACAAGTTTTCTGTACTTAAAAGCAATGTTGGGTAAGATCGAAAGCCGTCCAACCATTTGTGAACTTGTTTAGTTCTCAACTGATCAAATACAGCGAAAGCGCTTTGCTCAGTTGAGTAGGGATTTTTAACACTTTAGAAAAGAGATTTTAAAACTATTTTCGGACGCGTTAGTGGGATTAGAATCTGGTTCATTTTGAACCTCTTTAGTTTAGAGATTTCAGGTCAAAATACTTTTCTGTTTAGTTTAGAATTTGCATTTCTTAAAAGTAAGTTTTCCATGACTCTAACGCAATGCGCGCCTTTTTATAAGTGACAATAAAGGGGTTAGTTTAGAGGGTAAACTTGGTTCTGACTACGCGAAAGCGACAGTTCCTGTTAAATTGAATTCTTTTCTTAAAATAGAAGATATTGCCCGTAAGTAGCTCTGTTGATGAATATAGAAATATTATCGGTTATGAGAATTACATTCAAGCCTATTATTTTGTCTGAATTTTATTACCTCGTCATTTACTTTTATTTATTTTCCTCTGTATTAGTAAACCCTGAATTGAACTGTCTTAGATAAGCACTGTAACAAACAGAAATCGTTAAATCGGCATTTGGTCTCTGTGGATACGATAACTTTTTATATTACTCTGACGCGATTCGTGCACTTGCGAATACAGACGCATCAAGTTTTTGGCGCCGTTGCCGGGGATCAATTTCACCGAATTTCAAATTTTGTTTGTTATCACCGTTTAGACTAGGGCTGCACGAACTGGTCGATGCGAAGATCTCGCAGCTCCAGTAGTGTAATAGATCCTTTAGTGGAACCAGAACGTTACGCTCGCGCACGACTTTGGCTTCGTCGAATTAAGCAAGCTATGGGCAAAGATCGTAACCAAAGACCCCTTAAGGAATTCGCTCAGCCTGCTGACGAAGAACCGAGCTCTAGTATAGTTAACCCTACCATACCTGCCAATAATTTTGAACTAAAACCGTCCCTATTACAACTAGTTCAACAAAACCAATTCGCAGGATTACCATCTGAAAACCCAAACCAACATCTAAAAACCTTTGTCCAGTTGTCAAACACCTTTAAGACCAATGGTGCTAGTCCTGAGGCGATTCGTTTAAGACTATTTCCCTTTTCCCTTAGAGACAAAGCCCTAACTTGGTTAGATTCCCTTCCAGCCAATTCTATAACAACATGGGAAGACCTTAGGAGAACATTCCTTGCTAGATACTTTCCCCCAAGCAAAACAGCCGTTCTCCGAAACCAAATAACAAGATTTACCCAAAACCAAGGAGAATCGCTATTTGAAGCTTGGGAGAGGTATAAAGACCTTCTAAGGGCTTGTCCACACCACGGTTTGGAGAAATGGTTGATTATACATACCTTTTACCACGGACTTCATTATAACACAAAGATGTCCATCGACGCTGCCGCTGGCGGTGCCCTGATGAACAAACCTTATCCTGACGCTTGTAGTCTCATTGAAGATATGGCTCAAAACCATCATCAATGGGGAAACGAAAGAGCAACAGTAGAAAAGAAAGAAGCCCAAGGAGGTAAACATGAGGTAAGCTCTATAGAGATGATGCAAGCCAAAATGGATGCTATGGCCCTCAAGATCGATCAAATGTACGCACAACCAACCGCCGAGATCAACCAACAATCAAGCACCTAGACAAAACCAACCTATGCAAGCAGTGCCACCTAAGCCAAATATTGAGAAAGTGCTAAATGATTTCATGACAGCACAAGCCCAGCAAAACAAAGAGTTCCTAAATCAGAATATTCATGTGAATGAGCTGCTTACCCAACTAGGAACCAAAATGGATCAAATGGCCACCCACAACAAGATGCTTGAAACCTAGATCTCTCAGGTAGCCTTAAAGCAAGCACCCCAAACTACTCCTGGAGGACAATTTCCTGGACAACCTCAACAGAACCCTCGAGGGCAAGCTAACGCTGTTACCTTATGAAGTGGAACCACTTATGAAGGGCCTAAAAACCCGACATTGAGTGACTCCGAAATTCCCAACAAGGATGCTACCCCCGAAGGTGAGAAACCTGGAGAAATTAAGAAACCAAAAGACAAAGATAAAGGAGAAGTTACGGACGAAGCTTCAACACCCCCTCAACCATACAAACCACCAATTCCCTATCCACAAAGACTTAAACAAACTAAGATCAATGACCAGTTCTAGAAGTTTGTTAAAGTTATAGAAAAACTCCATGTAGAGATTCCTTTTACAGAAGCCATCACCCAAATACCATCTTATACTAAATTCCTGAAGGACATCCTCACCAATAAATGTAGACTTGACGATCCAAAACCAGTGGAGTGTAATTCCATTTCCGAGAACAAACTTGCCAAAAAAGACAAAGATCCGGGGAATTTCTCCATACCCTGTATTTTGGGGAATCATGTCATACATAAAGCCTTTCTGGACTTAGGAGCCAGTGTAAGCCTAATGCCCCTTGCAGTTTGTGAACGATTGAAACTAGGAGATTTGCAACCTACTAAGATGTCTCTCCAATTAGCTGACAGATCTATAAAATACCCTGTAGGCGTATTAGAAGACATCCCAGTTAGAATAGGCAAGTTGTTCATTCCCACCGACTTCGTCGTAATGGACATCAAAGAAGATAAAGATATCCCAATCCTCCTAGGTAGACCCTTCCTATCAACTGCAGGAGCCATAATATATGTCAAGAAAGGAAAATTGACTTTTGAGGTAGGTAACGAAAAAATAGAGTTTGTCCTAGCAAAGTTTCTCGCGGCACCAGTAATAGGAGATGCATGTTATGCAGTTGATGTCATTGATGAATGTGTCCGTGAACTTAACCAGGAAGAGCCAATAGAAAGAATAAAACTACCTTCAACGCCCATCGAGAAAGATGATGACAGTATGGAACCCTACATAGATGATAGCCTTTTTGAATGTCTATCCTTAACTCCAGATCCTATACAAAACCCCAGCAAACCAACCTTAGAATTAAAAGAATTACCCAAGAATCTAAGATATGAGTATTTAGACAAAGAAATGGACAGACCCGTTATAGTCAGTGCCGTTCTAAACCAAAATGAAACAAACCAACTCTTAGATGTCTTGCAAAGATATCCCTCAGCACTAGGGTACAACATCTCAGATCTTAAGGGAATAAGTCCATCCGTGTGCATGCACCGGATTTCACTTGAGGAAGATGCTAAACCTTCAAGAGAACACCAAAGAAGGATTAACCCTATAATGAGTGAGGTAGTTAAGAAGGAAGTTCTTAAGTTGTTGGAAGCAGGGATAATATATCAGATCTCGGACAGTAAATGGGTAAGCCCTGTGCATGTAGTGCCTAAAAAGGGAGGCATCACCGTGGTTCAGAACGAAAAAGGTGAGCACGTTACAAAACAGATAGAAGGAGGTTGGCGTATGTGCATAGATTACAGAAAATTAAACAAAGCCACTAGGAAGGACCATTTCCCATTACCTTTTATAGATCAGATGTTGGAACGTCTAGCTAGATATTCCTACTTCTGTTACCTCGACGGATATTCAGGTTTTTTCCAAATTCCTATACACCCTGATGACCAAGAGAAAACAACCTTCACATGCCCATATGGAACTTTTGCCTATAGACGTATGCCATTCGGACTCTGTAATGCCCCAGCAACTTTTCAGCGTTGCATGATGTCAATCTTCGCTGATTATCTTGATGGAATTATGGAAGTATTCATGGACGATTTCTCAGTCTGCGGATTTGATTTCAATAACTGTCTAGTCAACCTCGAAAAGATCTTGAAGAGATGTGTCGAAGTAAACCTGGTATTAAATTGGGAGAAATGTCACTTCATGGTCACTGAAGGCATAGTTCTAGGACATATCGTTTCTGAAAAAGGCATTGAAGTTGATAAAGCTAAGATCGAGGTGATAGAGAATCTTAAACCACCCAAAACAATTAGAGAAGTTCGAAGTTTTCTTGGACATGCTGGATTTTACCGGCGTTTCATTAAAAACTTCTCTAAGATCACTAAAACTTTGACAGGTCTTCTGATGAAAGATGCCGAGTTCATTTTTGATGAAAAATGCAACGAAGCATTCAACCTTTTAAAACAAGCTTTAATCTCAGCACCCATTATGCAACCACCAGATTGGACAAAACCTTTTGAAATCATGTGTGATGCTAGTGATTACGCTGTAGGAGCAGTGCTAGGGCAAAGATCTGATAAGAAGTTACATGTGATTTACTACGCCAGTAGAACTCTAGATGCCGCTCAGCTAAACTATGCAACCACAGAAAAAGAACTCCTAGCCGTAGTTTTCGCCATAGACAAGTTTAGATCCTATTTGGTGGGAGCCAAAATAATTGTTTACACTGATCATGCCGCCATCCTATACCTTTTGAATAAAAAGGATGCTAAACCTAGGTTACTCCGGTGGATACTTTTATTGCAAGAATTTTACCTTGATATCAGAGATAAGAAAGGCACCGAGAATGTAGTTGCCGATCACCTTTCCAGGCTTGAGTTCTTGAAACCTGATGTAGTACCCATAAATGATGACTTTGCTTATGACAGGTTAATCGCTAAGCTAGATGCCATTAGAGATGTAAGTTTAGAAACCTTAGAAGATTCTGAAAAATCCTTAGCGGTAAATAATGTACCTTGGTATGCAGATTTTGTTAACTATCTTGCTGCAGATATAATACCTCCGGACCTCAGCTATCAGTAGAAAAAGAAGTTCTTCAATGACGTTAAACATTTCTATTGGGATGAACCACTCCTTTTTAAGAGAGGCACTGGCGGAATCTTTTGTCGGTGTGTTCCAGAAGAAGAAGTGCATCATATCATAGAACATTGTCACTCAGCACGCTACGGAGGACACGCAAGCACATCTAAGACTCACGCAAAAATTTTACAAGCTGGTCTTTATTGGCCAACTATATGGCGTGATGTTCATACATATATAACCAAGTGTGGCCCGTGTCAACGCTCCGGAAACATCTCGAGGAGAAATGAAATGCCATTAAGAAACATTCAAGAAGTAGAACTTTTTGATGTTTGGGGAATCGACTTTATGGGACCTTTTCCATCATCCTTAGGAAACAAATATATTTTAGTCGCTGTCGACTACGTGTCCAAATGGATTGAAGCTATAGCTGCACCCACAAACGACACCCGAGTAGTGATTAAGATGTTCAAGCAGAATATATTCCCTAGATTCGGAGTTCCCAGACTAGTCATAAGTGATGGAGGATCACATTTTATATCTAGGATTTTTGACAAACTGTTGAGGAAGTATGGAGTTAAACATAGAGTAGCCACACCTTACCACCCGCAAACTAGTGGGCAAGTAGAAGTATCCAATAGAGAGATCAAGCATATCTTAGAAAAAACTGTCTCGATATCCAGAAAGGATTGGTCGCAGAAGCTTTTAGAAGCACTGTGGGCCTACAGGACAGCCTATAAGACTCCCATTGGAACAACCCCTTACCAACTAGTTTACGGAAAATCATGTCACTTACCCTTTGAATTGGAACACAAAGCATATTGGGCCATCAGAACCTTAAATTTTGATTACCTAGCAGCTGGTGAGAAACGCATCTTAGACATACATAAGCTAGAAGAGCTCCGACAATCAACCTATGAAAATGCCATCATATATAAAGAGAGAACCAAAGCATGGCATGACAAGAAGATCATCAAGAAAGACTTCAACATAGGTGACCCTGTTCTTCTATACAATTCAAGACTGCGACTTTTTCCAGGTAAGCTTCGATCTAGATGGACGGGCCCGTTCGAAGTTTCCAAAGTCCTAAAATCCGGGGCAGTGGAAATTAAGAACAAATCTTGCAGTCCGTTCATTGTAAATGGGCAAAGGCTTAAACATTATGAAGGAGGTGACATTCCAGCATACTACTCTAGGTTCACGGTAACAGACCCACCTATCCTCGCACCAGATACATGACTTGAACTCGTCGAGCTAACGACGTTAAACAAGCGCTGCATGGGAGGCAACCCATGGTTTCTTTCGTCTTTATTTTCTTTCCGATTATTTTTTATTTACGTTTGTTCGTATGTTTGTACATATATGTCTAACTTGTTTTGTGTGTTTGATTTCAGGGCCTGTTTCTCCTAACCTTTTCTTTCAGGATGCCACCAGTCGACGACATGCACGTGACCTTTAGAGACGACGCTCAGAGAGAGCGTTATGCGATGCTTTCACTCAGACCTATGGTACCCACTCGCTACCCAGACAGTGATTGCATGGAAGCTTTGGACATAGAGCCCAGTGTCCGATACTTGACCCACCAGCTCAAATGGGACCAGTACGCTGATGATTTGCACCCAACCTTTTCTAGGTCCAATTCCTCCTAATGTCCATGACGATGAGGGGCCCGACACAGATGATGAGTATGACCATAGAGAGCATGTGTCCCCCCCTCGTCCTACACAATCACACACCGCACCTTCTTCTACTAACACTTTTGCAGGAGCTGCTCCCGGATTTTATATTACGGAGGAGATGTGCCGAGACCATATGGCTAGAGAAGCATGGCATGAAGACCTGCTCTCTTCCATTCAGCGACAGATGGCAGACCAGATGAGCTTTATGCAAGAGTCGCGGCGAAGAGCAGACCAATCTTACGAGACCATCTCTCGTACTCTGCTTGCGATCACCAATGAGCAATCCCGTCAACAGCAATATAATCATCAGCACTTTCAGCTTATGGAGGCCACTCAGGGTTCCATCTTAGGTAACCTTCGTGAGGTGAAAGCTACTCAGGAAGAATTGCAGGCTAGGATGGATCAGCGAGACCATCACCGTAGCAGATCCCGTCGTTCCGAGCGTTCAGCACAGGGCGGCAAGGGCACCAGCGGTCCTCACTAGTTTTGCCAGGTTCCTTTCTCCTTAGCTTACTTCGAAACATTGGGGACAATGTTCGATTTAAGTGTGGGAGGATATTTTATCGTTTTCCGTCGTTTTAGTAGTTTATTTTTATTTCCCTTCAGTTATTTACTTTTGTTTCTGTTTTAGAAAATGCATGTGTTTGAAGAGTCATTAGTATAAGTATATTTTTTTGGTTCACCTTCATTTTTTTCCCACATTTTTAGCCCCACAAAAAAAATAATAATAAAATTTTTTTAGAAAAAAAAGTGTTGTTCTGAAAATTTTTTGGGCTTTAAGACAGGTTCGGGTTAGGATGCGGTGACTTGGGAGAACCTTCGAAACATCGGTATCGTCCTTACACCATGAACTTCGTAAATATAAGAATCACACCTGAAACCCCATGTACCATGGCCCTAATTTCATCTCAAAATCATCCTTAGTAGTTTATTTCAGCAATCAGCTCCGGCCTAAACATGTTCTAAGTAGGAGACCGATGAATATAAGTGACTGATCTGAGTGCATTTACTTTCAAAAAAAAATGATGAAAAAAAAGAAGAAAAAAAATGAAAAGAAGAAAAAGAAAAAAAAAGTAATAAGATGTTTAGCTTGCTCATTTCAGTTGGTTCAGAGGTATCTGGCGCTGAACTCGGTAGGGCGGATTACGATCCGATCCCCCACAACTGCACTTGAGAGGAATAAAAGGATTCTACACAGTTCCCTGTGCCAGAAATCCGGTATGAAAAGATCAGAATCACTAACAGGTCGCTCTACCATGAAGCATGTGCGAAAAACGGGCTTAATGTGATTGCGCTTGAATGAAAAGGACTCAAAAGAGATGGAAAAGGAAGGCCTAAGTATTGTGGGATATAATGGGTTGATTGGTATAGGAGCGAAGTTTATGTCCGTATTTGCGGATTAGTGTCATCACGATGCCCTTGGTTCACTCAGTTAGTACCGACCACTGCATCCAGACTCGGACTTAGAAGCCCTTTTTGCCCAAAAAAAAAATCATCGATCGACGCTGATTTTTCTATGAGCTTTAAATGTTTTGCTTGAGGACAAGCAAGGGTCTAAGTGTGGGAGAATTTGATGACACTAAATTATACTGTATTTTCGACTCTGATTTCAAATGCATATTAGTTGTTTTTTCTATTATTTTTGCTTTGTTATTGTTATGTTTTCCTTTGTTTTCAGGTTTTCAATAAATCGAGGTCCCAGACAAAAAAGGATGCAAAAGGAGCTAGAATTCAAGTTTGGCAGCAATTTACTCTGGTCGCTTCTCTTGTCGCAGGCGCCCCAGGGTAGGCGACGACGTGTCCCATGATCTCCACAACTCAACTGCCACGTTCCCACGATCAGCACTCACCTTTGCCATTTTCTTCTTGTCGCGGGCGCGGTAGGCCTTTCGCGGGCGCGACAAGGCAAAAATTGTTCCCGGCCATTTTTCAAGCCAATGTCACTTTTGTCTTTGCACCATGCCAACTTTGCCTATAAATACTCTCAGAACTCGAATTTTAGGATCATCCAATCTTAGTTTACTTCATCCTAGGCATAAATTTCACTCTTGTAAAGCAGTAATCTTCTCACATCGAGGAGTTATTGCACTGTGTGTGATCGAGTTTGTAATCAAGTCTTGGAGTGTCTGTAATCAAGTTGGAGCACTTTGGTAGAAGTAATCCTACCAGCATTTTATTTTCCGTACATTGTACCAGATTTAAAGACTCCGCTTTGGAGCAGGTTTTATTTTAATCGCATTTACTTTCATTTATTTCTTGCACTTGCTTTATTTTGTTTATTTATTGTCTTGCCTTACTTTTCAAATCTTTACTTTTCAAAAGACTTAATTCCATACATGATAAGAATTAACATGACTGTTATAACTACCATGGCTGGCTAAGTTTTAGATAGGTAAGAATGTAAAGACCATAACCACCGTAATACGTCTATATGTTAATAGAAATACTTAAGGGCTGTTTTAATCTTTAACACAAGTTTTCTGTACTTAAAAGCAATGTTGGGTAAGATCGAAAGTCGTCCAACCATTTGTGAACTTGTTTAGTTCTCAACTGATCAAATACAGCGAAAGCGCTTTGCTCAGTTGAGTAGGGATTTTTAACACTTTAGAAAAGAGATTTTAAAACTATTTTTGGACGCGTTAGTGGGATTAGAATCTGGTTCATTTTGAACCTCTTTAGTTTAGAGATTTCAGGTCAAAATACTTTTCTGTTTAGTTTAGAATTTGCATTTCTTAAAAGTAAGTTTTCCATGACTCTAACGCAATGCGCGCCTTTTTATAAGTGACAATACAGGGGTTAGTTTAGAGGGTAAACTTGGTTCTGACTACGCGAAAGCGACAGTTCCTGTTAAATTGAATTCTTTTCTTAAAATAGAAGATATTGCCCGTAAGTAGCTCTGTTGATGAATATAGAAATATTATCGGTTATGAGAATTACATTCAAGCCTATTATTTTGTCTGAATTTTATTACCTCGTCATTTACTTTTATTTATTTTCCTCTGCATTAGTAAACCCTGAATTGAACTACCTTAGATAAGCACTGTAACAAACGAAAATCGTTAGATCGGCATTTGCTCTCTGTGGATACGATAACTTTTTATATTACTCTGACGCGATTTGTGCACTTGCGAATACAGACGCATCATATGGCGATTTAGCCTAGTGCCTAACACCATAATGGTCCAGGGCTCAAGGTAATTGAAATTTACGAAAATGCGACCCTTTATCACTAATCAAAACCCACGAAGTGCCAAAACGAGTAAATATGTTCTTCTTGAGAAATTTGATTATTGTTTTGCCACCCGCTTTAGGAAATGCTATTGCTTCTACCCACTTTGAGACGTAGTCCACAACTACCAAGATGTATTCATTTGAAAGGGATTGAGGAAATGGCCCAACAAAATATATGCCCTAATAATCAAATACTTCTACGTCAAGCATATTTTATAGTGGCATCTCATTTTGTTTATAAAGTCCACCAATCCATTGGTAGCCATCACACCTTTGGGTGTGCTCAGGAGTGTTCTTGAATAAGGAGGGCCAGTAAAAACCTGACTATAAAACCTTGGCAGTTATTCTTTCACCATTATAATGACCATTGTATGGCGAGTTGTGACAATGCCATATAATTCTCCTAGTTTCTCCCCTTGTCACACACCTTCTGAACAAATTATCCTCCCTAACTTTGAACAAATACGGATCGTCCTAAACATACTGATTAGCATCCTAGAGGAATTTCTTCTCATGTTGCCAATTCAAATAATTTGGGATTAAACCAGTTGCCTTGTAATTTTATAGGTCATTAAACCATGGTCTTTCTTTCACCATAATCAATTTTTCATTAGCCCAGACAAATGATCTACTACCAAGTTTTTCAGTTACTTTTTTGTCTCGAATTTCTAAATTGAATTCTTGTAACAAAAGCATCCATGTAATGAGTCTAGGCTTTGAATTAGCTTTAGTGATCAAGTATTTGATTGCTGCATGGTCAGTGTAACAAAATTTTTTTGAATTAATGAGGTAAGATTAAAACTTTTCCAATGCATGCACTATAGCAAGCAACTTTTTTTATGTAGTCACATAGTTAACTTGTGCATCATTCAAGAACTTGCTTGCATAATGTATGTCATGAAATTTTTTGTTCTTCCTCTACCCTAGAACTGCACCAACCGCATAATCACTCACATCACACAGGAGTTAAAAATTTAGTTTCCAACTGAGCGCTGTGATTATGGGTGCAGTTACTAGTTTATCTTTTAAACCTTTAAAACCAAGTAAACAATCATGATCAAAATGAAAAGGCTTATCTTTTCTCAGCTGTTTGCTCAACGACTTTGTGATCTTGGAGAAATCTTTGATAAATCTCATGTAGAACCCGACATGGCCAAGGAAACTCCAGAATCCTTTAACATTTAATGGTGGTGGGAGTTTTTCTATCACATCAACTTTTTCTTTGTCAACTTTGATACCTTTTGCAAAAAATGTGTGTCCAAGTACGATTCCTTCGGTCACTATTAAGTTACACTTCTTTCAATTCAAACTAGATTTGTTTCCACACTCTAACACCTCAAAATTTGTCCTCATGCTTTTAACAATAATTGACTTATGTTTCATTTCATTCTTTGCATTTATCATCATTGCATATCATTGGCTCTTGGCATGGGATCAAGGTACAAAAGGAGCTTCAAGTGGATCACATTCTCCTAACCAGTGCAAAAATAGGGTGTTGGAATTCTTGAGTATAGCACCCAAATGAGCAAGATCTTTGAGCTTTTACCATCACCAAATGACACATCTCATCTTTGTTTGAGAGGATACACTTCATATTCAGAGGAATTTGGATTTGGAAGATGTGCTAATTTCTCCTAGACTAAGGGTACAAAACTAGGGTTTGCCATAAAATCAGTTTATTCCTGACTTTTTGGGCAAGACTTGATTCTTTGGTATTCCTCATATCCTTAAGTGTCTAAGATTGGAGAACTGTCCATCAATTTGGTTTGGAAGAGTTTCAATTGATCAGTTGATTGAAAATCAGGAGAATTGGGGAAAAGTCAATTGTGCAGAGGAAAAAGTCAACTCTTGACTTTTTGAGGTCAATTTCATGTTCCTCATGTCAAATATGTTCATTGGTGATGATTTGATCAAGGAATGTCTAGGGTTTCATTAAAAATCAAGAAAGATTCAAAGTTGCCAAATTTAGAAACTTAGGGTTTCCATTTATGGCAAGTGTAGGCAAGTTGAAGGGCTCACTTTAAGCTATTCTTTTTCCATGTTCCAAGCTTCAAACTAAAAGTTTATGGAGGCCTATTGAAAGTTCACATTCCAAGCTTCAAAACCATACCAAGAACATGCCCATTGGATCAAAATTGAGAGAGATATGATCAATTAAAGTTGGGGCAAATCAAGGAAAAATGGCAAGTCATGACCAGTCAGCACGTAGTCATTTTCACAAACACCTTGTGTGCAGGGTCTATCCAAGTTCATAGCCAAATATCTCTTTGATGGAGGCTTCAACTGGAAAAATTTTCAACATCAATCTTGTGCATCTCCATCTCCTCTTCAACTTTGGTGTTGAAAGATTTTTCATTTGATCAACTCATTGAGAGATATATTGAGGCAAAGTTAGGTGTTTTAATTGATTCATCCCATGCACACGTGAGCCAGGCACGACCAAGGCAAGTTGGTCAGCCAGCCCAACCATAACCAAGAGATTTCAGGGACATTTTTAAGCATATTGGAGGCTTCCATTGTGTTTGTTTTTAACTCCAACATTGTTCTACTTCATGAGACCTTTCCAAGAAGCCAAAGATCTTGGCATTGCATCCATGGGTTGATGAAATATTTCTTGCTGAAGCCACCATCATAGCACTTGTGTTGGTTTCATTACAATCTAAAAGGGAGTAGATTGTATGCGCGTGTCATCCCATCTCCAGCCATATATATGTCAAACATTGCCATAATTAACCATGCAAACCTTTCACATACACACCTGCACATGTACCTGCATTGCTATAAGTGTTCAAACAAGGGAGAGAAATAGAAACTTGCACAAGAAGTTTGTACAAGCTGCTACACTCATCATCACCACCCTACATCATATCCTCACCATATGATATCATGCTCCCTCCCCATACATGAATAACCCGAGCTAACACTAACCTCACTTCACTCTCCATTTTTCAAATTCATTTTCATTTCAACTCAACTAACCTAACCTTGCTTCTAACTGTTTACCACAGTTGGTTAACATTTAACTCACCATATATAAACCATTCTCTAACTGATTTTCAAAAAAAGACTTTGGATCATTTTCACTTCTCACTTTTTTTTCAATCTCTCTCTCTCTCTGAGTTATCTCTCTTGAGTTCACTCTCCTTCCAACTTCTTCAATCTTCTTCAAGATTCATCATCATCATCAAGAAATCATGGATCTGATAACAGTGAATCTTCAAGTTCATCTTCCTCTCCAACCTTTTTCACTCAAAGTTTAGTGATTCAAATCAGTTCACAGCCTTTATTTGGCCAGCAATTATCTCCAAGAATCAAGGAATCTTTCTCCATTAGTCTTGTAGTGAAAAGATCATCTGAGAAATAGGTTTCATTTCAAACTTCTTGCTCTATTTTTGCTCTGATTTCACTTGTTTTTGCTTGATTGAAGCTCAATAGGAGCAATGTGACTCTCCGGCTAGTTGATAGGCACCTTAGGTGCTTAGTTGAATTTTCTAGGGCAAACTGTTTGGCTTCGATCTGCATTATGTGTGCATTGTTTGTGAATTATAGTGGTATATTCGTGATCTACGTTGTGAGAGGATCATTTTGATATAAGATTTGCACGTTTCTGAAATGTTTAAGGACTGAGCACGATGGAGGCTCGCCGGAGAAGATTCTGGCCGGAGAAGACGGCCGGAGTCTTCTTCGGTCACCTGAGGGTTTAAACTCACATAAACCCTAGTTTTCCTCAATTTTAATCGTGTGCGTTGATTGTTTCTTGATCCAATGGATATAACATTGCCAGCGCATTAATGAGGAGGCTCCTCATCACGTGCCTTACTTTTTTGATCCTTGTGATTCCACGTGGTTGATACACTATTGCTTATCATGTGCGTGCTTGCTTATTCCTTTGATTGCCTTACTCTCTTTATCATCATGTGTTGACTGGATCTTGTGGCTCTCATTGACTCAATATTTTGACTGAGAACACTGTATACACTTCAGACTTGCATGCGCCTTGGGCCTGCCACTTTGTGCTATTCACACACCACGTTTTTTAGCCCAAACGCATTTGAACTAAGTTTTCACAAAAATTCCAAGCATCCAAAAACTCCACAAAAATTCATGAAGCATTATAAGACATTTAAAATTTTTTTACATATTTTATTTTCTGGTTTTATCATATTTTGACATGTTTCCATGAATTTTCACTTAATTTCTTTGGTGTGAACATCTATCCATGATACATACTTCATTTCTAATTTGTTTGGCATAGTTTTGTGTTGAATTTTCACATGATAATTGATCCATGCCTCTTTGATGTATTGATGCATCTCATACTTTTTTCATAGATTTTTAGGTCATTTTTTGGTTGAATTTTGAATGAGGTCTTTGAGCCATTTGTTTATGTGATTGGTTTGAGATTGTGAAGCATCTTTGAGCATGTTTGGTAATTGATTTTGAGCCATATTTTTGAGACATGTTTGCACACTGATTGTACCTCAATTTACTTGTCTTTTCTCAATTTTCTCATTATCTTAACATGACTTTATGGATTGTATGAAAGTGTGTTTGTTTGTGTGAATGCTAGAAGGCTTGTGCTAGGGTTTTAATGTGGATTGTATGCATTTACTTTTGACAATTGTTGAGACCTTTTAATCCATGTTGCATGAACATTATAGGTCACTTTTCTCATGTTATAGGTCACTCAAAGTTCATCCTTACATGACTTGTATGCACATGTTTTAACTTGAAGTGTTTTGTGTAATTGTGCATTCTCACTTGATCTTCTTTGAGCACATGTTGGTACCAACATGATCGCTATTTAGTGTGCCTAAATGATTTTGACTGCAAGTATACAGTCGTATCGCATAGTTTTAAAAGATTATCGATCCCACAGAGACTAAAAATCGAACGTACCGTTATCTAATGTTACTATGTAAATCTAAGGCTAATCTGATATGGTTTTTAGGTTCAAAAAGGGAAATTAAAGGGAAATTAAAATTTAAGAATAAACGGGTTATGATTAGGATATCGATACATAATTCAGTTTACCGTCGTGGATTTCATTAAACCTAAGCATATAAGAATTTATCACAATATAATTCTGTAGAAAATACCAGTTTAAAAGCCCTCACCTCACACTCTCGTGGTTATTGCTTCGGACTATACCTTTAAGTCAATACGTCTGCTCTCGCTAGCCCATATGAGTTTAAAAATAATTTTTGAAAACTAATAAGTCCTAATTAACTTTAAAGCGCTCTCGCTATTTTTAAAACTAATGCTTGATTTCAGCTATCCGGGTAAAATCTCACACTCTCGTGGTCTTGAACTTAACCTTTGTTACCTGTTTACTCTCGTAATAAAAGTTGGTTTTAAATTAAGAAATCGAAGCCAAAAAATAAGTTGATTTATAATTTTAGCTTAGGAATATTTAATCCATTTCGGTTACTCAATTACATACCGATAAAATCGGTTTAGCTCAACATACTAATTAAAATAGACACGAATGCGAATAAACAATTAAACCTAAACTCAGACATAATAAAAGAAAACCAGTTGCTATAAATTGAAATGATAAAAACCTGGTAAATGCGGTCTAAGCAATTCCTCCACAGATCGGCAGGATTTTGCTTGAATAAATTGAAACAACAAAATGATGAAGGCAGGAAACAAAAACTTAAACTAAGGTGCAATAGTTCCTCAATGTGAGAAACTATTACTTTGTTCGGTGGTAATAGGGGACAAGGAAAACGGTAAAGGTAACAAAACAAAACAAGAATGCAATTCTGGAAATAATTCTGCAGCAATACGGCACTTCGGAAAGGAAAATTGACCACCCCTTTGTTCTTGGAATCCTTCTCATATATATAGCCTCAGCTATGGCAATAGTTGGAGAAAATGTAGGGACACCACTTTAACAGTTACTTGGTTTGGAACCTAGAAATCCTCAGAGAAAATGTAAACGTGCAATAACTGAATTTTGAAGCCTCGTGACCACGTCTGTGCTTAACGTATTAATTCTGTTTTTGATTCCATGACGATCGTGAGGGGTTGTGACGGGCGTGATGCATTTGAAGTCCATGACGATCGTGAGAGGGCTGTGACGGTCGTGATGCATTTGAAGTCCATGATGATCGTGAGAGGGCTGTGACGGTCGTGATGCATTTGAAGTCCATGACGATCGTGAGGGGGTAGTGACGGTCGTCACACCAGCAAAATATGATTACTGCAATTTTCTGCTCTTTTCTGCTCTTTTCTTGGTTGTTCTGCTTCTTTTCTACACTTTGCATACTTTTAACTTGGAAATTGAAATACCTGCGAAAACACTTAAATATTCTCGGAATAATCAGAGATTAGACGGAAATGGAATAAGATTTTAACATAAATCAAAGTAAAAATACGATATGTTTTCGTGTTATCAAACTCTCCCACACTTGAATCTTTGCTTGTCCTCAAGCAATCAATAAGTTAAAATCGGATAAACTTCATCAAATGCACATACATGGTACACCAATGGATTTGAAAATGTTGGAGGAATTTACGTTAGTAAGTCAGGTACTTGCATGAAAACTAAAAATACATTAATGACCCAAAGCAACAAGCTTTGTCATAGACCTTTCTTTTGTGCAATCCAGTTCTAATCATTCTATTATAGTTCAACCTGAAGTTTTCGTGTCTGTTTCACCCGGTTTCATTCTAACGCAATCACATTAAGCCCTTTGCCTTATTCACGCACGTAGTGAAGTAGCCGGTTAGTGACTTTGATCCCTTTTTCTTACAGGGCCTGATACACAAGTGTGGTAACCCTTTATGCATCCCATTCTTTGATTGCGGGGGATCGAACCGTAGTTCGCCCTACCGAGTCCAGAATCAGGTACCTCTGAACCAATCGACAACGGATTTCTTTCTTTTCTTGTAAGTTTTCACAACTGTAAGAATTGTTGCATATTCTATATTTCTCGGCAGACAAATAAGAAAGGATCTTCTTTTCATGATTGGGCATCAAACACTTATATTCATCGGCTCCCCACGTGGTTTTGTGATTTAGACGGTGCTGACTGCTAATATAAACTATTAGGGGTTACTTTAGGACTGAACTCAAGGTATCAATATAATAAGTATTGAAACTGATATCGCATACGCAAGAGGTCTAAGGTGTCAAGACGGTATCGATCTTGTTAGCACTTTCCCAACTTCCTAACATAATTTAAAGCTTGGTATGTCACGATGTGCATTAATCGTAAAAATTTTTTTCGTTATGGCAGAATAAAATGGGGAAATCGGATACTGAACGAAAATTCTCATATATTGACTTTGATAAGGGAAAAAGGAAAATACAAAAAGGGAAATAAAACGAAAATAGACTAACTCTCCCACACTATATCGGACATTGTCCTCAATGTTGCGATATATAGGGGATCAACAAGAAAAACTAGAAAGAAAGCAAACAAAATAATCAAGGAGCCCCACGTCCTCTGCCTCTAGGACACCCTCGTCCATGCTGTACCACATGATTTGGAATGCCCACGTGATGGATGTAATCATGTAAGTCCTGCACTCGCAATGTCAAGGCACCCATCTCGTCGATGACGCCGTCAAGCCTCTGACCCTGGTCAACTTGCCCTTGCTGGATTTGACGCATGAGAGTCATCATTTCATTGTGTTGCTCCTGTTACTGTGCTTCTCTCTGGGCTGCCAGCTGGTTTTGTTGCCATATAGCCCTCAAGATTTCTTCATTTGTAACGGGGTATTAGTCGGGGCAGCGTCGACGTCTAGAGGTCAAAGGAGCATCATTGGCAGGCGGTGGTTGGTTTTCTAGGGCGTTATCCATCTCTTGCTCCATCTTATCAACAGGGTCCTGATTGTGATCATCATGGGCAGCCGCATTTTGCTCGGGAGCATTCAAATCAAAGAGCCAATTGGCTATATTCTGAGGGTCAATGCGGTTCCTGCAAGGCATAATGATACTTCGAACTGTTTTTGTGTGGACCATTGGATGGTATTTACCATCTCTTCTCAGTTTGATGAGGTGTGAGCTACGACAGTAGTCGATGTCGAGCAACACTGGAGGCACAGAAGGTAATCTATTAAGTGCGTCCCCCAAGTCCAAACTTAGAGCAATAAAAGTGACAATCCCTCTAAAATAAAAGGGTTTCGAACCTCTAGCACAGTTAGCTTGGATGTGGGCTAACAGAAAGGGTGCGGCGTTGATAGGCTCGGGGTGAAACATACAATGGAGGAAGAAAAGTTCCTTTGAGTTCACCTTGTGGTTGTTGTCCCTTGCAAAAATAGTGCTTCCTAATGTGCGGTGAACATATCTGATGGCTGGGTTGTGGATATATGTTGCGTTTAGGCTTTCCCAGCTATCGACCGTTGTTCCGGTCAGTCTATTCCATAAATCAAATGCTGCTTGGAAAAATGTTTCCTGTGGCACTCGGCAATGAACATTCTCGTCATGGTGGAAACCAAGCATCTCGGTAAGATGATTTTGGCCAATTCTATACTCAGTACCAAACATGCGGAACGTGGCTACGCCGGTGAGTTGGTCCGTTTCTCCAGAAGGTGTTACGTATGTGAACGAACTCAAAAACTCGAGCGTCAGGGCTTCGTAAGTAGGTCGGATCTGAGTACAGAGCTGCCATAGACCAGTATTTTGTAGCATCCATTTAACTCCGTCAAGCATCCCTAATTCTTCGAGACATGCAATGTCTACATAACGAGTTGGTTGCATGGAACGTTGGTAGAAGTTAATGTAATTAGCCCTTTGACGTTCTCTGACTGCTCCTTCTCTGAAATTCACGGTGGAAAGGTCTGGAGTTTGTCTTGCCATGGTGGGTTCACAAAGAAACAAGGTTTGGAAGAAATTAGGTTTTTGGAGAAAGAAGGTTTGTGAGAAAGATGGTGTACGAGCGTGGTTAAATAATGAGTGGGAAGACGAATGGTAATGGAAATTATGAAATTTGGTCAAATGTGTAGTGGTATGACGGTTTTGGAATTTTTGAGGTAGTGGGACGGTGGTGTTTGATTTCAGAGAAGAAGAAGAAGAAGAGGGGAACGTTTCTGTTTTAACACAAAACGCGTCCCAAACCCGCATGACGGTCGTCATGGGGCTGTCACGGTCGTGACACCAGCAAAGTCTGGGGGTTGACAGCAGTTTTGACAGCAAACATTCAATTCTTTTCTTTTTCGTAACAGGAAATTGTTAGCACATATGGTAACACTATAATGCACACATAAGCATAAATAAAATGACAAAACAAAATAGAATATGACAGGAGCAAATTTAATACCATCAAGATCAATATTAAACAATAAATTGAATAATTCATTAAAACCAGAAAATATGCTAGCAAAGACTAGCAGTGTATTCAATCATAAATAAAAACTGAATGTAAATTAATTTGCTCCCAACATAAAAAAAAAAGAAAAGGAAAAACTGAAAATAAATTGTTTCCAAAGTAAAAGCAGTAAAACATGAAAAAGCAGTGCTTCAAAAATCTAGCCAAGGCGTTTCTTCAAAGATGCAATGGCTTGGTTCAAATGATCAAATTGCTCAATTGTCAGATCCATGAGGCCGACAATATCTTGTCGCATGGTGTTCAGTTCACCCTTTACTGAGGTGATCTCTTTATGATAGTCATCCATAGTTTTAAGGATGGTAGTCAGATTTGCAGCATAATTTGTGGCATCAACCTTAGGAATGTCAGTGTCATCTTGGAATTCCATAAAGTCAAAATCATGGTAATGAGGGGGTGTCTTAGGATCAATTTCAGGCTCAGGAAAGGTTACTTCAGGTTCAGGCTGTGGTTCATCTAGGTCATATAGCCAGTTGTGTTCGTTGTGCACACTTGTGCGTTCATGATTTGGTAGAGTAAAATGTGGCACAACTACATTATTGATCAGGAGCTGGAAATGGTGTGGACCTTGGTTCCTAATCATGGCCCTATTGAAACAGAAGGTGATATTCGTAGGCCTAAAGTCTCCAAAAGGGTTGATTTTAGAAAGTCGGGTCCTAAATCCCATAGCATCGGCTATTTTGGTAACTAGATCACCTATCAGAATTGGGCTGTTTTCATTCCTAATGATTTTGCAGAAGTTATTAAACATGAAAGTCAGTCCGTTAACCTCTCGAGACTGAAATGCACAAAAGATAATAAAGAGCTCATCCCTTGAAACAATATTGTCATTCTCGGGCTTTCCAAACAGGGTGTAGGCTAGGATCATATGAAAGTATCGAACGGCTGGGTGATGAATTTCGGTTGACAACATAAGGTTCATGTCAAAATTTGGTCTCCCTGAAATTCTACCCCAGAAGGCATTCAGCTCACCTACTAACATCAAATCCTCTTGTACCACGGAGAAAATGGTGGGTCCTTCAGGGAAACCTAAAAGATCCGACAGTTCCTTGATGGTAAACTGGCAGTGGTATCTAAACAACCTAAAAGTAATTCGGCCCCTATTAATGCCTTTTCCACAGTAAGGATTATAACTCAATGAACTTAGGAATTCTAAAGTCAGTCTACGATAAGTCTTGTGTTTCTTATTAGCAAAACCCTCCCAACCTAGTTGGTTAAACAGAAAATCAATGCTCTCACCTAGGCCTAAAGAGGTCATGGTGGGTCTGTGGGCAAATTTTGTCAGGGCGAAGGGTCGAAGAGACAGAGCCTCATAGCGATGCCACTGAGCTGCATCTCTGAATTCTACCAGCATATTATCTTCGTTCTCCATTTTTTAGTGATTAGGCAAGAATGAAATCAGAAGAGGAGAACATAAAATGTAGAAAGACTTTGTAATCCTGTATTTTGCAATTATATGATTAGCACAACAATTTCCAAAAAAAAGTTTAGGAAAATATAAATGAAAACTAGAAATTTGAAAACAAAATAGAATATAGAAAATGTAAAGAAATAACAATTATAAAGAAGGAAAAACAATCATCATGGGATGCCTCCCATTAAGCGCTGTTTTTAACGTCGTAAGCCTGGCAAAATCAATTAGATATTTTAGTTAGGGGGATCAGCGGGCAACTCTAAAAGTCTAAGGCTATTCAAATAGTCCCTATTTTCAATGCTATGATAGTGCTTTAAACGTTGCCCATTTACTATGAATGGTTCGCTATTCCTACCCTTAATTTCTATTGCTCCACTTTGTAATACCTTGGTAATTTCAAAAGGACCGGACCATCTAGATCTTAGTTTCCCAGGAAAGAGTTTTAGTCTTGAATTAAATAGGAGCACAACGTCTCCCACACTAAATTATTTTCTAGATAAACGCTTATCATACCATTTCTTAGTTCGTTCTTTATATATTTTTGCATTCTCATAAGCGTCTAGTCTTAACTCTTCTAGTTCGTACAGATCTAGGATTCGCTTTTCACCTGCAGAATCGTACCTTAAGTTCAGTGTTTTAATAGCCCAATAGGCTTTGTGTTCTAATTCTACTGGTAAGTGGAAGGATTTACCATAGACTAGTTTGAAAGGTGTAGTTCCGATTAGTGTTTTGTAGGCCGTCCTATATGCCCATAAAGCTTCATTAAGTTTAGATGACCAATCTTTCCTAGAGGTGGCTACGGTATTTTTTAAGATTTGTTTTATTTCTCTATTCGAGACCTCAACCTGTCCACTAGTTTGTGGATGATGTGGTGTTGCTACGCGGTGTCTTACTCCATACTTTGATAGAAGTTTGTCAAATATTTTTGATATGAAATGAGAGCCACCGTCACTTATGACAAGTCTTGGCACACCAAATCTGGGAAAAATTGTGTTTTTGAAAAGCTTTATGACTACTCGTGCGTCATTTGTAGGAGAAGCTATAGCCTCAATCCATTTCGAAACATAGTCGACAGCTACGAGTATATATTTATTTCCAAAGGATGATGGGAAAGGTCCCATGAAATCAATCCCCCATACATGAAAGACTTCTACTTCCAATATGCCTTTTTGGGGCATCTCATCGCGTCTTGATATGTTACTAGGGCGTTGGCACCGGTCGCAGTTTAGTATTGCAATGTGGACATCCTTCCAGAGGTTAGGCCAAAAGAGGCCGGATTGTAGAATCTTAGCGCATGTCTTTGAAGTACTTGCATGTCCTCCATAAGAAGCAGAGTGACATTGAGAGATGATGTCTTCTATTTCAGTTTCAGGGACGCAACGAAGGAAAATACCGTCAGCTCCTCTCTTAAACAGCAGAGGTTCATCCCAATAATAATGTTTTAGATCATGAAAGAATTTTTTCTTTTGTTGATAAGATAAGTCTGGTGGAAGTACCCCAGCTGCTAAGTAGTTGACTATGTCAGCATACCATGGCAGTATTGTGTGTGAGTTAATTTCTTCCACGGCTTCTTCTATTTTTGGTTCATTTAAATGTAGTTTAGACATATCACCTTCAAGTTGGGCTATGAGTCGTTCATAAGGGAAATCGTCATTAATAGGGACTGGCTCTGGTTTGATGCCATCTAATCGGGATAAGTGGTCTGCCACTACATTTTCTGTTCCTTTCTTATCTTTGATCTCTAAATCAAATTCTTGTAAAAGCAGGATCCAACTTAGCAGTCTAGGTTTTGCATCCTTTTTGTTTAATAAATACCTAATAGTCGCGTGGTCTGTATAAATAATGATCTTCGCTCTCACTAGGTAGGAACGGAATTTGTCAAGGGCAAAAACCACGGCTAGAAGTTCTTTTTCTGTGGTGGCGTAGTTCATTTGAGCAGGGTCTAAGGTTCTACTTGCATAGTAAATAACATGGAGTTTTCTATCCTTCCTTTGTCCTAGAACTGCACCTACGGCATAATCACTCGCATCACACATGATTTCAAAAGGTAGTCTCCAATCTGGTGGTTGCATGATAGGTTTGGTGATGAGAGCCATTTTTAACTGTTCAAACGCTTTTTGACATTTCTCATCAAAGATAAATTCAACATCTTTCATTAATAGACCGGTAAGAGGTTTGGTAATTTTCGAGAAATCTTTTATGAATTGTCGGTAGAAACTGGCGTGTCCTAAGAAACTTCGTATTTCTCGTACGGTTTTCGGAGGTTGAATATTTTCTATAATTTCTATCTTGGCTTTATCAACTTCAATCCCTCTGTCAGATACTACGTGTCCTAGTATGATTCCTTGATTTACCATGAAATGACATTTCTCCCAGTTTAATACGAGATTGACTTTTACACATCTTTCAAGTACCATTTCTAGGTTCGATAGACATCCTTCAAAACTCTGCCCACAAACAGAAAAGTCATCCATAAACACTTCCATAACGTCATCTATAAAATCAGCAAAGATCGACATCATGCATCTTTGGAATGTGGCAGGAGCGTTACATAGTCCAAACGACATTCGTCGATAAGCAAATGTTACATAGGGACATGTGAAGGTTATCTTTTCTTGGTCATCAGGATGTATCGGGATTTGAAAAAATCCCGAGTAACCGTCTAAATAGCAGAAGTAAGAATGTTTTGCCAATCGTTCCAACATTTGGTCAATGAATGGTAATAGGAAATGATCTTTACGAGTAGCTTTGTTCAACTTTCTATAATCGATGCACATTTTACTTCCAGTTACAACTCTTTGTGTTATAGACTCACCTTTTGCGTTCTTAACAACTGTAACACCTCCCTTCTTTGGTACGACATGTACTGGGCTAACCCATTTACTGTCTGATATCGGGTATATAATTCCTGCTTCTAAAAGCTTTTTCACTTCATCCTTGACTACAGTGCTTAAGATTGGATTAATCCTTTGTTATAGCCTAACGCAGTTGGGTATTTTCTTAAGACATCTAAAAGTTTCTTAGTTTCGGTCTGTCCTAAGTCTGCATTGACTATCACGGGTCGTTCGAGTTCTGCGTCCAAGAATTCATACCTTAAATTATTGGGTAGTGTTTTCAGTTCTAGAGCTGGTTTCTTCGAGCAAGGCAGATGATCTGGTGTAAGTGCTAAACATTCTCTTAGGCTATCGTTTTGATAAGGTTCACGCCAATTATCATCTTCAAAAATCGGAGGTATTGGAATTTTTAGAATATCTGAGTATGTGGTTGGTTCCATCTCTATTTCTCTTACGCACTCATCTATGACATCTAGTATATAACATGTGTCGTCTATAGCTGGAGCTTGTAAGAATTGTGTCAAAATAAACTCAACATTCTCTTCACCAACCTCAAAAGTTAGCCTACCCCTCTTTACGTCTATAATGGCTCCAGAGGTAGCTAAGAATGGTCTTCCTAGTATGATAGGAGTAGTGGAGTCTTCTTTAATATCCATGATTATAAAATCGGTGGGGATATAGAATTGTCCTATGCGAACTAGAACATTTTCTAGTATACCAACTGGGTATTTAATAGAGCGGTCAGCTAATTGAACAAACATCTTAGTTGGTCTTAAGTCTCCCATATCAAGCTTCTTGCATATGGATAAGGGCATTACACTAATATTGGCTCCTAAGTCGCATAGAGCTTTGTCTATGACGAACTTCCCAATTACACAAGGTATGGAGAAACTACCTGGGTCTTTCAGCTTATGAGGCATATTGTTTTGAATTATCGCGCTACACTCAGCAGTAAGTGTAACTGTTTCGTTATCCTCAATCTTTTTCTTATTGGATAGGATTTCTTTAAGGAACTTAGCATATGAGGGCATCTGAGTGATAGCTTCTGTAAAAGGTATCGTGATGTTTAATTGTTTCAGAAGTTCAACAAATTTCTTAAGTTGCCCTGCAGATTTAGAATTTGCAAATCTTTGAGGATACGGAATAGGTGGTTTATAGGGTGGTGGAGGCACAAAAGGTTTTTCTTTGTTTGCAGCCTCTTGGTCATTACCTTCCTTTTCCTTGGGTTCACCTTCCTTCTCAGTTGTTGTGCTATCAGGCCTTTGATACATGGCTGGGTTCTGAAGTCTCGGATCAATGGGTCCGTCTAGTTCTTTACCACTTCTCAATATAACGGCATTTGCATGTCCTTTTGGATTAGGTTGTGGCTGTCCAGGAAATGTCCCAGCAGGAGCAGCAGTAGGTGTTTGTTGTTGTGCCACTTGTGAAATTTGGGTTTCAAGCATTTTGTTGTGGGTGGCTAAAGCATCTACTTTGTTTGCTAATTGCTTAATTTGCTCACTAGTGTGTATGTTTTGATTCAGGAAGTCTTTGTTTGTTTGAGCCTGGGTAGATATAAAGTTTTCCATCATTAGTTCAAGGTTGGACTTCCTAGGGACATTAGGGACAGTTACGGCAACCTTTTGGTAGCCTGCTGGTGTAGCAGGTGCTTGACCAGCTACATACAATGCATTGTTGTTTTTGTAGGAGAAGTTTGGATGATTCTTCCAGCCCGGATTGTAGGTATTTGCATAAGGGTTCCCCTGAGCATAATTCACTTGGTCACTAGAGACTCCTGCCAAAATTCGACATTCAGTGGCGGCATGTCTAGGTGTTCCGCATAATTCGCAATTTTGAGCTACGGCAGCCACGGTGGCTTGAGGTGTTATGGTCAAGTTATCAATCTTTTAGGCAAGGGCATCTACCTTAGCATTGACACGATCAAGGCTGCTAACCTCGTACATTCCACCTTTTGTTTGGGATTTTTCCACTGCAGTTCTTTCTCCTCCCCATTGGTAGTGGTTTTGAGCCATACTTTCGATCAATTGATAGGCTTCTTCATAAGGTTTATCCATATGTGTACCACCAGCGGTGACATCTATTGTCAATCTTGTATTGTACAAGAGACCATTGTAAAACTTGTGGATGACTAGCCAATCTTCAAGACCGTGATGCGGACACATCCTCATCATATCTTTGTATCTTTCCCATGCTTCGTAAAGAGATTCGCTGTCCTTCTGTCGAAAACTATTAATTTGGGCTCTCAGCATAGCTGTTTTGCTTGGGGGGAAATATCGTGCTAAGAATACCTTTTTTCAACTCATCCCACATAGTAACAGAGTTTGATGGCAAGGATTACAACCCAGCCCAAGCTCTGTCTCTTAATGAGAAAGGAAAAAGACGTAGTCTTATCGCGTCTGCAGTTACACCATTTGCCTTCACTGTGTCTGCGTACTGCACAAACTTGGTCAAATGTTCGTTAGGATCTTCTGTAGGATTTCCATAGAATTGATGTTGTTGTACGGCTGACAGCAATGAGGGTTTCAACTTGAAATCGTTTCGGTTGATAGCAGGGGCAGCAATGCTATTATGTGGTTCTTGCTCAGATGGGGTAGCAAAATACTTAAGAGGACAGGTCTGTGGTCCTTCGGCCATGTTTCGTTCTTTGACTGATTCAGGAGTATGAGCAGAGAGATCGGGAATATTATACTTGCGTTGATACTCAAGTATTCTGCGTCTTAAATGTAAGAAACGCTCTAATTCGGCGATTGGTGGTTGCAAGTCTTCGCTTTGTGAGCGAGTACTTGGCATACAATCGAGAAAAAAGGGAAATTTGGTTTTTGCCTTAGTCTATACGGCGCAACAAAGGAGTTATGATATCAACTTTATTAGTCCCCAGGCAACGGCGCCAAAAACTTGATCGCTATTTAGTGTGCCTAAATGATTCTGACTGCAAATATACAGTCGTATCACGTAGTTTTAAAAGATTATCGATCCCACAGAGACTAAAAATCGAACGTACCGTTATCTAATGTTACTATGTAAATCTAAGGCTAATCTGATATGGTTTATAGGTTCAAAAAGGGAAATTAAAGGGAAATTAAAATTTAAGAATAAACGGGTTATGATTAGGATATCGGTATATAATTCAGTTTACCGTCGTGGATTTCATTAAACCTAAGCGTATAAAAATTTATCACAATATAATTCTGTAGAAAATACCAGTTTAAAAGCCCTCACCTCACACTCTCGTGGTTATTGCTTCAGACTATACCTTTAAGTCAATACGCCTGCTCTCGCTAGCCCATATGAGTTTTAAAATAATTTTTGAAAAGTAATAAGTCCTAATTAACTTTAAAGCGCTCTCGCTATTTTTAAAACTAATGCTCGATTTCAGCTATCCGGGTAAAATCTCACACTCTCGTGGTCTTGACCTTAACCTTTGTTACCTGTTTACTCTCGTAATAAAAGTTGGTTTTAAATTAAGAAATCGAAGCCAGAAAATAAGTTGATTTATAATTTTAGCTTAGGAATATTTAATCCATTTCGGTTACTCAATTACATACCGATAAAATCGGTTTAGCTCGACATAATAATTAAAATAGACACGAATGCGAATAAACAATTAAACCTAAACTCAGACATAATAAAAGAAAACTAGTTGCTATAAATTGAAATGATAAAAACCTGGTAAATGCGGTCTAAGCAATTCCTCCACAGATCGGCAGGCTTTTGCTTGAATAAATTGAAACAACAAAATGATGAAGGCAGGAAACAAAAACTTAAACTAAGGTGCAATAGTTCCTCAATGTGAGAAACTATTACTTTGTTCGGTGGTAATAGGGGACAAGGAAAACGGTAAAGGAAACAAAACAAAACAAGAATGAAATTCTGGAAATAATTCTGCAGCAATACGGCACTTCGAAAAGGAAAATTGACCACCCCTTTGTTCTTGGAATCTTTCTCATATATATAGCCTTAGTTATGGCAGTAGTTGGAGAAAATGTAGGGACACCACTTTAACAGTTACTTGGTTTGGAACCTAGAAATCCTCGGAGAAAATGTAAACGTGCAATAACTGAATTTTGAAGCCTCGTGACCACGTCTGTGCTTAACGTATTAATTTTGTTTTTGATTCCATGACGATCGTGAGGGGGCTATGACGGGTGTGATGCATTTGAAGTCCATGACGATCGTGAGGGGGTTGTGACGGTCATGATGCATTTGAAGTCCATGACGATCGTGAAGGGGTTGTGACGGTCGTGATGCATTTGAAGTCCATGACGATCATGAGGGGGCTGTGACGGTCGTCACACTAGCAAAATATGATTACTGCAATTTTCTACTCTTTTCTGCTCTTTTCTTGCTTATTCTACTTCTTTTCTACACTTTGCATACTTTTAACTTGGAAATTAAAATACCTGCGAAAACACTTAAATATTCTCGAAATAATCGGAGATTAGACGGAAATGGAAGAAGATTTTAACATAAATCAAAGTAAAAATACGATATGTTTTCGTGTTATCACAACACTTGCATGATCTTAAACCATCACTTAAACATGATTCACTTCTGTTTGCGATCATTCTCAACCATATTCCATGACCTATAATTGCACATCACATGTTTCTTAAGTTCATAAAATTTTGTATGTTTGTATGACCTAGCTTGAACATGTTTGCTCCTAATCATCAATGTGCTTCAACATGATACATATGTGAACTTTGTGCTTACATTCTTGACTTCTAAATGTCATTTCAAATGTCATGAGCTACTGAATTGCATTCATGCTACATGATTGTTCATCTTACATCTTCATTTCTTACTTGCATTACAAGTATGCTTCATTGTGTGAACATGAATGATGTTTGCTCCGATTTCTTCTTACTTGATCCATGTTTGCATTTAGGAATCTTATGCCATCTTAATGACATATCCACACATTCTTAAATGTCATTCACTTAAGACTTTGATGTTTACATGTGCATTCATCCATGTTTATGAACCATGTGCATCCATATTTCATTAGTAGCATACAACTTGCATTTGTATGATTGTCTAGTGCATAGTTTGCTTTTGTTTGATTTCATATGGCATGTTTACATTATTAAGATCCCTTAGCATGTACCTAATGACCTTAGATGTTCCTTAACCCTTAGGACTCTTTTCTTTTGGTTTAAAACTTTGTTTGCTTCTTAAGTTGTCTTCTTAAAGCAACTAGCATTGTTTGGTTTACTTTTGATACTTGTATTCATTACTTGTATTCACTTGGTACTAACCTTTTATGTAGGGGCAGAGGTAAGGTGCTTGAACATGGGGATGATTATCCATGTTCATCTCTTCTTTCATTTCTCATCTATCTTACTTCTCTTTCTCCTTTGTGAATAACATGATATAATGCTTTGTGTACAACTTTCTCACACCTTGTGGGATCCTAGCTCATCCTTAATTTTTGATTAAGGTGAGGTAGGATAAGCATTAGGTATTGCTATCCCTCTCTTCTTTTTAGACTTAGGTTCTTAAACCTTGACCTTAGGGCCATCTTTTCCATGACAACATTAGGAACAGTTAGTTTCCCCTTAGTGTTTCCTTCTTCTTTGAGTCTTATCTTCTCATCTCATAACCTTTCAAAAACACTTAATAAAGGTTAAACGTGTATTACACATGAGCCTTATATATTGGAAGTGAGGTATGGGGGGGGGGGGTTCCCTTCATTCTTCTAGGGTACTTAGTGTACGTCCTGTTGGGGACGATACGCGACGTATTCGTCCCTATGTTGTAGACTTGGGTGCAAGGCAAGTTATGAACTAACTTCAATCCATTTCTGTCTAAAAAACACAAAATAAACTCAAACATTTTTTATTCTTCAGGATTGTTAAGTTTCAAACCTCATTTTCAGAAAAGAGCACGTTATTTTCTGTCTCGTCGCAAACAGGCATCGACCCTAACTGCGGAACGCGAACTTAACGGCGCTTATAAAAAATACTAAGACCTTGTTAGGTTGAACTACGTCTGCTCTAACTTCCTCTCTCTCGTCCGATTGAGGATACGTAGGCACAAGACGACGATGTCTTGGCGAGCAACCTCCCCCCTTAGTTCGTGTCCGAACTACGTTGACTCTGACTTTCCCATTGCACGAGGGAATACGTAGGTATAGGATGATTGATGTCCTATCGAGTCACTTCTTTTTCTTTTCTTCTTCGCTTTTTCGCTCTTTTTCGTTCCCGTTCCTTTTCCTTTCCGGTAGCAGTGGAGCTCCAGACGACAACACCCTTTGATCGAGACAACAAGCGTGGATCCCATCGAGTATGATGGACGCGTGGGGGTGCTAATACCTTCCCCTCACGTAACCGACTCCCGAACCCGGACTATGGTTGCGATGACCATCTTCTTTTCCTTCCCTCAGGTTTACGCAGTGTTTCCTTTCCCTCTCTTGGGATAAATACACATTGCTGGCGACTCTGTTTTTGCGCCACTTTCGCGCTTGTACTTGGATGAAAATCTCAGGAGCGACAGCTGGCGACTCTGCTGGGGATAGATTGACCTCTTGATGGTCCATTCCTATGCGAGTCATTCCTATCGCTTGTGTGTTTATTTGTCTTTGGGTGTTTACTTTATTGCTTTGCATGATTATCTGTTTGCATTGCATCCTACTTGCGCTTTTTATTTCCTGCATATTGGTTATTGGCTGGACTGTCTGGTTCCTCTTGGCGGGTTGGGTTGTTACAAGAGGTAAAAGGCCCAATACACAGGCTATGAGTTATCCATAGGAACACTAGGAATAGAGTGGTCCATGGGCGGCGAGTGGTGTCACGCCACCTTTGCCAAGCATGATACCACGAGCAGTGGAGATTTAAATGGAGTATTATCATTGAATACTTTCGTGTGAATATGATGATGCTTCCGAATGAATCGTCGATGCTGCGTTTCTCTTTGACCTACCCTGACCTAGTTTACACCCTTGAGTGGGGCGGGAATGATTCTTACAGGTACAAGTACTGTTGGTGACTTTGTTTCTGATGGTGACTATGGTTCTGTTCGTGACTGTTGTTCGGATGGTGATTTTTTTGTGGTTCCCGGTTTTCTGAGATTGCGCCAAACCTTTGATCTTGTGTCGTGTAATTCAGACAGTTTAGCACATCAGTTATCTAGATTATGTGGCAGCAGTGATCCCATGTCTTTGCATCATGACATCATATCATTTCAACATACATGCTCTGTTATTCCCAAGGATATTAGTTTTGAAACTTGCTATTGAGCATTCCATTTAGTCCTTGTGGTTCTTCGGTTTAAAACATGAATCAAAGCGGAAAGATTCCTTGGAAATAACTGAACATGTCATTTGCATACATCCATGCATACATGTATTCATAATAGGTGCTCATAGGCAGATTCCTCATTCTGATTTGGTCTTCTCTTCAGAATTGCCAACTTGAATTCTTCCCACTACTCAACTTCCGACGATTAGAGTTCAGTTATGGAACATATCCGTGTAGAGTTAGCTTATATGAAAGTTCAGATGGGGCATTTTATGGTGGACGTGCAGGCATTATCTCAAGGTCAACAACTATTGAGAGAGGAAGTCAATCAGATGAAGACTCGGATGAGCCTGGTTATGGAAATCTTGAATGTGGTGTTAAGGAAGGAAAGCAATCATGTGCCCATTTCTGTAACAGAAATTCTCGCTCCTCCTATCTCTTTGGAATCTCCTTCAAACCATGAAGCACTTTGTAGATCTCTTCCACAACCTTGCAGTTTCTGGAATTTCTTGTCAGCGGCTAGTTCCCATTCATCAAGTGAATTCAAGGGGTAACTCATGAATATCATTCACAACCTGTACTTCTAAGGGCTTATTCCCAACAGTCGTTGTCTATTCCAGGTAATGATAATCAGATGATCAATCAGAATCGGTCATCCGATTACTCATGCAGGTCATCAGAAGCATAGGAAACCAACAAGGGAGTTCGACACAGTTCATGTGTCTCATATCCAGTTGTTCCCTCAATTGCTCGAGCTTTCATTGGGAAAAACCAAGCGATTAGTTCCGGTTATTTCTCCTTATCCTGTGGGGATTGATCCCGATGCCTATTGTGACTACCATTCTGGGGAACCTGGCCATTTAATTAAAGATTGTAAGTCATTCAGAGACAAGGGTAAAGACAAGGTCCAGGATCTGATTGACTCCAAGACTATTGTGTTCACACCAGAAAAAGGTGGGAATCTGGCACCAACCCAGTAATAGAATGAACATACAGACTGCTGACTGCTGGAACTCCCCAAGATCAACAAGTCCAGATGGAGCCAAGTCTCCTCAACGATGGCAATTTCCTGTTTCTTTAATGCATTTTCATTTGTATCTTGCTTGTTTGTTTAAACATTGTCTGCATGTAGAAACTTGTTTGTTTTTTTTAATAACAATCATGATACAATAAGCATGTTTTTCTTGAAGTAATCCATTCGTGTTCACTCTTAAATGTTTATATGCACTGCAATACCTACTTTCTTGCCTTAAACTCTTGAGGGAGGATGATGATTTGAAAACGTAAAAATCTCTGGTTGTATGTTTTTGGATAGAACCCTGTTGAGGATGTACAGGCATTGTTTCAAATCTCTAAACACTGGAGATATAAGGGAGATAGACCCTCGTTAACCCCTTTGATCCTTGAAGTAGGAGTTTCTTTCGTACGAAAAACCCTCACATTTAACCTAGGGGCAGGGTAGGCGTCAGTTAATTTGACCGAGCGTTCAAATTTCGAAAGGAGTGTGCATCTGAGGATCCATTACCTTCTATTCCACACCATCAAGAGGTCAAAAGATGTGAAACCACAATGGTTATCCATCAATGATCAAGGAGTGAGGCAGTCACAACCCTTTCAAACAAGTCAGACAAACCAGTGTCACACGATTTGTTCCGAAAAAAAAAAAGAATCAAAAGAAAAAAGAGAAAGCCCGCTAAGTCAAAACTTGAAAACAAGCGACTTAGGCAAAAGTTAGGGCATCCCGCTGGACTTCAAAATTGAAAACTCTAAAGAGTCAGTCCAAGCAAAAATTAGGGAACAAAAAGCAAAAGAATGTGAAAGCAAAAAGCTAAAAGGATTACAAAGAAAAATCCTCGATAAGAACAAAGTCGTGTGGCTACAGATACAAAAGACAAAAGGGGTGACTGTTGCTCCAAAACCTCATCAGGTCTCAAACCATCAATTGCATGGGTTCCTTAAAGATCATAAAACCTTTTGAGAGATGAGCGCTTGTGTCAGATTAGCTGAACATAGGACTGGAGAACATCACAAAGAGTGAGTGGGCACCGATAAACTTTGAGCCTTAAATCCTTTTTTCTCAAAACTGTGAACCAGGCCATGATACAACCCTCAAAAGTCCTAATTGAAATAGGGTTTATTTCGAGAGCTTACTCCGATGAGATAGCGTTCCTGACTCCCATGAGTGGTGCTAAAAGATCTTGTTGGTATTGCATGTGCATTCAAAAATTCAATGTCGTATTCTAAGCAGTGATTTGCTCACGTGGCCTTACGACATATTTTCAATAAAACTTCAGGTTAACACGAGTGTTGTATTAGAATTGTCATTCTCGCAATAAACATTTTATGCTTTCATGTGTTTGACATCAAAGAAGCTTACACAATGAACGTCAGTCGAGAAGCTCGATCACGCCAAGTTGAGATGGTGAAAACTCCGAAGGACAGTCATGTCAAGGGGTATGTGGCCAAGAGACTATGCGTAGCCTGGGGGTTCCCGATAAATGGTGATAAGATGCAGCAAATCTGGAGCAGTCACATTGAAAATTCTCCCTAAAGCAGCCAAACTGGGGCAATTATGGCGAGATTCGATAAATCTCTCCACAAGCGTTTAATATGGGGCAATCAGGTCGATTTGAAAAATCTCTGTAAGATCAGTCAGGGGAAAAGTTTCTTCAAGACTTGGGGCAGGCCACGTCTAGAGCGTGAGAAGTTGTCCACTCCTGAAGACGGTTAATTGAAAACACCTCTTCAAGGTTCAAAATACTGGGGCAGAGTATTTTCAAGTCCTTACAAATCCTTTCGCGGTAATTTACTTCATGGATTATGAAGTCTGGGGAAGTTGCGTCGAGATTTGATAAATCTCTCCAAGAGTTTGAAGACCCTGGGGCAGTATGAATGCCCGGTCTTCTATAAAATCCTCTTGAGATGATTTCTTCCATTAGGCCTGGTGGTCTGGGGCAAGCTAAAAGTTCAAAGGGCCGTTTATGACCATAGAGACAGGTCAGGTTGGGTGGCAAGATTATTCCTCTCCAGTAGAGTTACTCTCCCCAACACTGAAAGTTCATCAACCTCAGCAGAGCATACTCTCCCCAGCAAGAGTGCGGAGGATTATTTCCCCAAGAGGAGTATATGGTATTGTTTCCCCAGCCAGAGTCGTGTTTTGATTATTACTCCCCAGCGAGCATTCAGAAGTTGATAACCCTAAGGTGGATGTTGTTGTATCTCCAGCAGAAGACTTGTGGAATATCTTCCCTGGACAAAGATGTTATCTTCCCCACAGAGTCTTGGTGTCTACTTTCCTCAGTCGGTCAGGAAGTATAGTCTCGTCGACAACGGTTTGATCTAATCCCTAGCAGGATGAGGGTAAAGTTATTTCCCCAGTAGTAGGTTAAGCTCAATGGTATCCCCAAGCATAGTTTGGTGGTAATCCTCGCAACGGTTTGTTCAGCGGTAGCTGACATCCCTAGCAGGTTTTAAGTCTAATGGTTATTGGCGCTTTTTTCTGTAGCAGATTTATGGGTTCCATCTTCAGTAATTGTTATTCTTGATCCCCAACAGAGTGGGAGTTCTCTTTGGGTTTCACCTTTCAGCAGAGTTTGTGATCAGGAAAGTTGTTCAGTGTGGTTTTCCTCAGTAGGGTTTTGTTCTTGGAGACCATTTAGTTTGTCGTCCCCGGCGGAGTTGCCTTCGTCTTCAGCATTTATTTTGCTGGAGCAATCCTTTGCATTGCATGAGCATTTTGCATGGCATCCTCCCAAAAGCGTAGCATTTCCATTTCGTGTGGAGCATTACGCCATAGAAAAATTCAAACATATGCATTCGAAGCATAAGCCAGGTTTGAGTTCTCATTTGCCAGATGTTTCCCCGGCAGGAAGAACCGTAACTCAGGAGATATCGTCCAACTTTATTCCCCAAGTGGTGGATTTGGTCATTTGGAGAGACAATTTGGTATGCCCCTGCAAAGTTTGTTAGGATCATTAATCTGTGGTTTCTTTTATTTTCACCCCTTCGTCCAGGTGGTCTTGTGGGTTATCCCCTCAAAGTAGTTTGCGTTAGACACTCGTCCGTGTTCTTTTTCATTGCCTCAATACTTCGTCAGTATTGATTTTAAACACTCGTCCGTGTTCTTTCAATACCCGTCCGTATTGACCTTTGACACTCGTCCGTGTCCTTTCATCACCCGTCTGTGTTTGAACTTTGTTTCAATACCTGTCCGTATTAACCTTTGACACCCGTTTGTGTCCTTTCAGCACCCGTCCGTGTTTGAACTTTTATTTCAATACCCGTCCGTATTGACCTTTGACACCCGTCCGTGTTTGAACTTTTAATTTTAATACCCGTCCGTATTGACCTTTGACACCCGTCCGTGTCCTTTCAGCACCCGTCTGTATTTGAACTTTTATTTTAATACCCATCCGTATTGACCTTAGACACCCGTCCGTGTCCTTTCAGCACTCGTCCATGTTTGAACCTTTATTTCAATCCCCGTCTGTATTAACCTAAGACACCCGTTCGTGTCCTTTCAGCCCCCGTCCGTGTTTGAACCTTTATTTCAATACCTGTCCGTATTGACCAAAGACACCCGTCCATGTCCTTTCAGCACCCGTCCGTGTTTGAAATTTTATTTCAATACCCGTATGTATTGACTTTTGACACCCGTCTGTGTCCTTTCAGCACCCGTCCTTGTTTGAACTTTTTCAATACCCGTCTGTATTAACCTTTGACACCTGTCTGTGTCCTTTCAGCACCCGTCCATGTTTAAACCTTTTATTTCAATACCCGTCCGTATTGACCTAAGACACCCGTCCGTGTCCTTTCAGAACCCGTCCGTGTTTGAACCTTTATTTCAATACCTGTCCGTATTGACCTAAGACACCCGTCCGTGTCCTTTCAACACCCGTCCATGTTTGAACCTTTATTTCAATACCCGTCCATATTGACCTAAGACACCCGTCTGTGTCCTTTCAGCACCCGTCCGTGTTTGAACCTTTATTTCAATACCCGTCCGTATTGACTTTAGACGCCCGTCCATATCCTTTCAGCACCCGTTCGTGTTTAAACTTTTTCAATACCCATCCGTATTGACCTTTGACACCCGTCCGTGTTCTTTCAATACCCGGCCGTTTGACCTTTGACACCCATCTGTGTCCTTTCAGCACCCGTCCGTGTTTGAACTTTTTCAATACCCGTTCGTATTGACCTTTGACCCCCGTCCGTGTTCTTTCAATACCCGTCCGTATTGACCTTTGACACGCGTCCGTGTCCTTTCAGCACCCGTCCGTGTTTGAACTTTTTCAATACCCGTCCGTATTGACCTTGGACACCCGTCCGTGTTCTTTCAATACCCGTCCGTATTGACCCTTGACACGCGTCCGTGTCCTTTCAGCACCCGTCCGTGTTTGAACTTTTTCAATACCCGTCTGTATTGAACTTTTACGCCCGTCCGTGTTCTTTCAATACCCGCCCGTATTGACCTTTGACATGCGTCCGTGTCCTTTCAGCACCCTTCCGTGTTTGAACTTTTATTTCAATACCCGTCCATATTGACCTTAGACACCCGTCCGTGTCCTTTCATCACCCGTCCGTGTGTGAACTTTTGTACACTCGTCTGTGTTTATCCCCAACTCAGTCAACACTCGTCCGTGTTTGTTTCAATCCACTTCAATACTTCGTCCGTATTAATCTCTGATACTCATCCGTGTCATGACATTACATCTTTTATTAATTATTCCCCAGAGGAGTCGTCTCTCCTACCACAGGTTGCAAATTTCCAGGTTATTTTGGTATTCAAACCCCGTGTATCCCGGTTGTCTGGAAGCCTTTGCTCCCATACCCTCGGGTCCAAGAAGTTTGAATAGGGGCAGCTGTAACACCTCAAAATTTGCCCTCATGCTTTTAACAATAATTGGCTTATGTTTCATTTCATTCTTTGCATTATCATCATTGCATATCATGGGCTCTTGGCATGGGATCAAGGTACAAAAGGAGCTTCAAGTGGATCACATTCTCCTAACCAGTGCAAAAATAGGGTGTTGGAATTCTTAAGTATAGAACCCCAATGAGCAAGATCTTTGAGCTTTTACCATCACCAAATGACATATCTCATCTTTGTTTGAGAGGATACACTTCATATTCAGAGGAATTTGGATTTGGAAGATGTGCTAATTTCTCCTAGACTGAGGGTACAAACTAGGGTTTGCCATAAAATCAGTTTATTCCTGACTTTTTGGGCAAGACTTGATTCTTTGGTATTCCTCATATCCTTAAGTGTCTAAGATTGGAGAATTGTCCATCAATTTGGTTTGGAAGAGTTTCAATTGATTAGTTGATTGAAAATAAGGAGAATTGGGGAAAAGCCAACTGTGCAGAGGAAAAAGTCAACTCTTGACTTTTTGAGGTCAATTTCATGTTCCTCATGTCAAATATGTTCATTGGTGAAGATTTGATCAAGGAATGTCTAGGGTTTCATCAAAAATTAAGAAAGATTCAAAGTTGCCAAATTTTAGAAACTTAGGGTTTTCATTTATGGCAAGTGTAGGCAAGTTGAAGGGCTCACTTTAAGCTGTTCTTTTTTTATGTTCCAAGCTTCAAACTAAAAGTTTATGGAGGCCTATTGAAAGTTCACATTCCAAGCTTCAAAACCATACCAAGAACATGCCCATTGGATCAAAATTGAGAGAGATATGATCAATTAAAGTTGGGGCAAATCAAGGCAAAATGGCAAATCATGACTAGTCAGCACGCAGTCATTTTCACAAACACCTTGTGTGCAGGGTCTATCCATGTTCATAGCCAAATATCTCTTTGATGGAGGCTTCAACTGGAAAAATTTTCAACATCAATCTTGTTCATCTCCATCTCCTCTTCAACTTTGGTGTTGAAAGATTTTTCATTTGATCAACTCATTGAGAGATATATTGAGGCAAAGTTAGATGTCTTAATATATTCATCCCATGCACACATGAGCTAGGAACGACCAAGGCAAGTTGGTCAGCCAGCCCAACCATGACCAAGAGATTTCAGGGACATTTTTAAGCATATTGGAGGCTTCCATTGTGTTTGTTTTTAACTCCAACATTGTTCTACTTCATGAGACCTTTCCAAGAAGCCAAAGATCTTGGCATTGCATCCATGGGTTGATGAAATATTTCTTGCTAAAGTCACCATCATAGCACTTGTGTTGGTTTCATTACAATCTAAAAGGGAGTAGATTGTATGCGCGTGTCATCCCATCTCCAGCCATATATATGTCAAACATTGCCATAATTAACCATGCAAACCTTTCACATATACACCTGCACATGTACCTGCATTGCTATAAGTGTTCAACCAAGGGAGAGAAATAGAAACTTGCACAAGAAGTTTGTACAAGCTGCTACACTCATCATCACCACCCTACATCATATCCTCGCCATATGATATCATGCTCCCTCTCCATACATGAATAACCCGAGCTAACACTAACCTCACTTCACTCTCCATTTTTCAAATTCATTTTCATTTCAACTCAACTAACCTAACCTTGCTTCTAACTGTTAACCACAGTTGGTTAACATTTTACTCACCACATATAACCATTCTCTAACTGATTTTCAAAAAACTACTTTGGATCATTTTCACTTCTCACTTTTTTTTCAATCTCTCTCTCTCTGAGTTCTCTCTCTTGAGTTCACTCTCCTTCCAACTTCTTCAATCTTCTTCAAGATTCATCATCATCATCAAGAAATCTTGGATCTGATAACAGTGAATCTTCAAGTTCATCTTCCTCTCCAAGCTTTTTCTCTCAAAGTTCAGTGATTCAAATCAGTTCACAACCTTTATTTGGCCAGTAATTATCTCCAAGAATCAAGGAATCTTTCTCCATTAGTCTTGTAGTGAAAAGATCATCTGAGAAACAGGTTTCATTTCAAACTTCTTGCTCTATTTTTGCTCTGATTTCACTTGTTTTTGCTTGATTGAAGCTCAATAGAAGCAATGTGACTCTCCGGCTAGTTGATAGGCACCTTAGGTGCTTAGTTGAATTCGCTAGGGCAAACTGTTTGGCTTCGATCTGCATTATGTGTGCATTGTTTGTGAATTCTAGTGGTAGATTCGTGATCTACGTTGTGAGAGGATCATTTTGATATAAGATTTGCACGTTTCTGAAATGTTTGAGGACTGAGCACGACGGAGGCTCACCGGAGAAGACGACCGGAGTCTTCTCCGGTCACTTAAGAGTTTAAACTCACATAAACCCTTGTTTTCCTCAGTTTTAATCGTGTGTGTTGATTGTTTCTTGATCCAATGGATATAACGTTGTCAGCGCATTAATGAGGAGGCTCCTCATCACGTGCCTTATTTTTCTGATCCTTCTGATTCCACGTGGTTGATACACTATTGCTTATCATGTGTGTGCTTGCTTATTCCTTTGATTGCCTTACTCTCTTGATCATCATGTGTTGACTGGATCTTGTGGCTCTCATTGAGTCAATATTTTAACTGAGAAAATTGTATACACTTCAGACTTGCATGCGCCTTAGGCCTGACACTTTGTGCTATACACACACCACGTTTTTTAGCCCAAACGCATTTGAACTAAGTTTTCACTCTCGTTGCACCCCCTGCTTTGTTGCTTTGCTTTTTTATTTTCTTTTTCATGATTCATTTTTAATTTTTGAAAATACTTCCAAGCATCCATAAATTCCTCAAAAATTCATGAAGCATTATAAGACATTTAAATATCCTTTACATATTTTATTTTCTGGTTTTATCATATTTTGACATGTTTCCATGAATTTTCACTTAATTTCTTTGGTGTGAACATCTATCCATGATACATACTTCATTTCTAATTTGTTTGGCATAGTTTTATGTTGAATTTTCACATGATAATTGATCCATGCCTCTGTGATTTATTGATGTATCTCATACTTTTTTCATAGATTCTTAGGTCATATTTTGGTTGACTTTTGAATGAGGTCTTTGAGCCATTTGTTTATGTGATTGGTTTGAGATTATGAAGCATCTTTGGTAATTGATTTTGAGCCATCTTTTTTAGACATGTTTGCACACTGATTGTACCTCAATTTACTTGCCTTTTCTCAATTTTCTCATTATCTTAACATGACTTTATGGATTGTATGAAAGTATGTTTGTTTGTGTGAATGTTAGAAGGCTTGTGCTAGGGTTTTAATGTGGATTGTGTGCATTTCCTTTTGACAAATGTTGAGACCTTTTAATCCATGTTGCATGAACATTATAGGTCACTTTTCTCATGTTATAGGTCACTCAAAGTTCATCCTTACATGACTTGTATGCACATGTTTTAACTTGAAGTGTGTTGTGTAATTGTGCATTCTCACTTGATCTTCTTTGAGCACATGTTGGTACCAACACTTGCATGATCTTAAACCATCACTTAAACATGATTCACTTCTGTTTGCAATCATCCTCAACCATATTCCATGACCTATAATTGCACATCACATGTTTCTTAAGTTCATAAATTTTTGTATGTTTGTATGACCTAGCTTGAACATGTTTGCTCCTAATCATCAATGTGCTTCAACATGATACTTGTGTGAACTTTGTGCTTCCATTCTTGACTTCTAAATGTCATTTCAAATGTCATGAGCTACTGAATTGCATTCATGCTACATGATTGTTCATCTTACATCTTCATTTCTTACTTGCATTACAAGTATGCTTCATTGTGTGAACATGAATGATGTTTGCTCCCATTTCTTCTTACTTGATCCATGTTTGCATTTAGGAATCTTATGCCATCTTAATGACATCTACACACATTCTTAAATGTCATTCACTTCTGACTTTGATGTTTACATGTGCATTCATCCATGTTTATGAACCATGTGCATCCATATTTCATTAGTAGCATATAACTTGCATTTGTATGATTGTCTAGTGCATAATTTGCTTTTGTTTGATTTCATATGGCATGTTTACATTAGTAGGATCCCTTAGCATGTACCTACTGACCTTAGATGTTCCTTAACCCTTAGGACTCTTTTCTTTTGGTTTAAAACTTTGTTTGCATCTTAAGTTGTCTTCTTAAAGCAACTAGCATTGTTTGGTTTACTTTTGATACTTGTATTCATTACTTGTATTCACTTGGTACTAACCTTTTATGTAGGGGCAGAGGTAAGGTGCTTGAACATGGGGATGATTATCCATGTTCATCTCTTCTTTCATTTCTCATATATCTTACTTCTCTTTCTCCTTTGTGAATAGCATGATATAATGCTTTGTGTACAACATTCTCACACCCTGTGGGATCCTAGCTCATCCTTAATTTTTGATTAAGGTGAGGTAGGATAAGCATTAGGTATTGCTATCCCTCTCTTCTTTTTAGACTTAGGTTCTTAAACCTTGACCTTAGGGCCATCTTTTCCATGACAACATTAGGAACAGTTAGTTTCCCCTTAGTGTTTCCTTCTTCTTTGAGTCTTCTCTTCTCATCTCATAACCTTTCAAAAACACTTAATAAAGGTTAAACGTATATTGCGCATGAGCCTTATATATGGGAAGTTAGGTATGGGGGGTTTCCCTTCATTCTTCTAGGGTACTTAGTGTACGTCCTATTGGGTACGATACACGACGTATTCGTTCTTATGTTGTAGACTTGGGTGCAAGGCAAGTTATGAACTAACTTCAATCCATTTCTGTCTAAAAAACACAAAACAAACTCAAACCTTTTTTATCCTTCGGGATTGTTAAGTTTCAAACCTCATTTTCAGAAAAGAGCACGTTATTTTCCGTCTCGTCGCAAACAGGCATCGACCCTAACTGCCGGACGCGAACTTAATGTCGCTCATAAAAAATGCTAAGACCTTGTTAGGTTGAACTATGACTGCTCTGACTTCCTCTCTCTTGTCCGATTAAGGATACGTAGGCACAAGACAGCGATGTCTTGGCGAGCAACCTCCCCCCTTAGTTCGTGTCCGAACTACGTTGACTCTGACTTTCCCATTGCACGAGGGAATACGTAGGCATAGGACGATTGATGTCCTATCGAGTCACTTCTTTTTATTTTCTTCTTTGTTTTATCGCTCTTTTCCGTTCCCATTCCTTTTCCTTTCTAGTAGCAGTGGAGTTCCAGACGACGATACCCTTTGATTGAGACAACAAGCGTGGATCCCATCGAGTACAATGGACGCGTGGGGGTGCTAATACCTTCCCCTCGCGTAACCGACTCCCGAACCCAGACTATGGTTGTGATGACCATGTTCTTTTCCTTCCTCAGGCTTACGCAGTGTTTCCTTTCCCTCTCTTGGGATAAATACACATTGCTGGCGACTCTGTTTTCGTGCCACTTTCGCGTTTGTACTTGGATGAAAATCCCGGGAGCGACACACACACTACTTTAGTATGGTGTCCGAGTTATCTAAACATAAGTCAAAGGATTTTCCAAATACATAGAAGTTGTCCATGAAAACTTTAATGCATTTCTCAATCAGATCAGAGAAGATTTCTTGCATACAACGCTGAAAGGTTTCCGAAGCATTACATAACCCGAACAACATCCGCCTATATGAAAAAACAACAAAGGGACAAGTGAAGGCAGTTTTCTCATGATCTTTAGGATTGAAAATATTCTGATTGTATCCCGAATAGCCATCAAAGTAACAATAAGATTGCTGATCTGACAATCTCTCCAATATCTGATCCATGAATGCTAGCGGAAAATGGTCTTTTCTTGTTGCTTGATTAAGCCTTCTGTAGTTGATACACTTTGTCCACCTTGTCATAGTTCTTGTCAGAATCAATCAATTATTGTCATTTGTAACCACAGTCATGCCTTCCTTTTTCAGAATCACCTAGACGGGACACACCCAGGCGCTATCTGAGATAGGATAAATCATACCGGCCTCCAATAGTTTCACTACCTCCTTCCTTACCACTTCTTTCATGGTTAGATTTAACCGTCGTTGAGGCTGAGCTATTAGTTTGAAGTTTTCCTCCAACATAATCCTGTGCATATAATATGACAGACTGAACCTCTTCAAATCTGATAATACCCAACCTATTACCTTCTTATTCTCCTTTAAAACTTGAATTAATTTTCGTTCTTCTTGTGAGGATAATGAATTGCTGATAATGACAGGTTTGTTACTGCCTTCTTCGAGAAATACATACTTCAAACGTGAGGGTAACATTTTTAACTCAAGCTTAGTGTCATCTTTCTTCGATTCATCTATTAACTCTTCAATCTTTGCTTCCTTACGAGGAACTTCTTTGATGAATCAAGCTCTTTCAAACAATCTTCAATTTCTTTTTCTTCATTTGTATTGAGAATGTTAAGTGTATTTGTAAGAGCTCTCTCCAAAGGAGTCGGTATATGCACTTGTTCCCTCACATCCATGATGGCTTCATCAATTGCATCTAATTTGAAACATGCTCCTTTATCCTTTGAGTGTTTCATAGGTTCAAAGATATTGAAGCTTACCTCTTCAACTTGTACTCTGACTTTCATTAAACCATCATCCTTCTTGTAATTTTCATGAATGGTCGGCCCAAAATCATAGGTACATCATCCTTCTCCTCTTTATCCATCACAATAAAATCAGTTGGGAATAAGAACTTGTCTACCTTAACCAAAATATCTTCTACTATGCCAGATGGACATGTGATGGATTTGTCAGCTAACCGTAGTGTCATCTTCATATTCTTCATATCAAGATCACCTATCCGCTTGATTACTGATAAAGGGATGAGATTGATGCTTGAACCAAGATAAATCAATGTCTTTCCAATGTTTATGTTTCCTATTGTAACAGGTAACATAACTCTCCTAGGATCTTTCCCTTTTTTCGAAAGGTTTCTTTAAATAATCACACTACAACTTGCATCTAAGTGAATGGTCTCTTCATCCGTAAACTTCCTTTTATTTGTGAGGATCTCCTTCGTAAACTTGGCATATGTCGGAATTTGTTCAAGTGCTTCAGCAAATGGAATTTTATCTATAATCTGTTAAAGATATCCAAAAACATCACATATTGCCTTTCGTTGTCTTTCTAGGTAGGAGCATGAAGATACGGTAAATGTTGTACCGACGGAATTGTCATTTTTCACTTATATTCTCTTGTTTTTCTGGTTCTTAGTATTCCGCTCACCACTCACTTTTCTCTCATTCTCTTCTTTTTTATTCTTTTCACTTTCAACTAAACTTTCCTCCTTATTTTGTTCTTCCACCTCCTTCTAACATTCTTCTTGCTCTCCCTCTTGTTTTTCTCTCTCCTCAATAACAACTCTCTCTTTCTTTTTAGATTCTCGCCAACTCCCGTTTCAATTACTCTCCCACATCTAATCATTATTGACTTGTATGTTCTTGGGATTGGTGTGAGTGTTGGCGCTGAAGGTCCCTCATTGTTGATCAGCCAATTGTTTTACAATTTTCCCTACTTGTGTTTCAAGATTTTTTATTGATGCATTAGTATTTTTCTATTTCGCAATTGACATTTCCATGAATTGATTCAAAGTGTCTTCCAACTTTGAAGTCCTGTCTGGCTGTTGAGGATTGTGATTGAAACTCTGATAAGGATTTTTCCTATTCGGCGGTCCTGTATCTTGCCTCTAACCTTGACCATAACTTGCATTGTTTTAGCATTGATAGCTTTGATAACCTTAGTACGGTGCTTGCCTTAGTTGGTGATTCCCCATTGTTATACCCTAAATTTTGACCCTAAGATCCCACATCATTTGTATATCATATGAATAAACTTTCATGCATCACTAACCCATTAGAGAACACAAAGTTTGTTCCTTGTTTCACTTTTAACTGCAAATTAGGGTTTTGAGCCGCATAAAATATTCAGGCAAAGGATCAATCAAGAATTGGCTTGATCTTCAACCTATCAATTCTCTCATTCATCCATAAAGATCAAGAGGTCTCCTTCATCAAGAATCAAGCACAAATATGCATCATTTTAAGTTGATCAAGCCCTAATTTCATCTGAGTCACCAAATTAAGGTTTTGATTGGTCAGGACCTCCAAAGTGAAATTTTCATCTGGGCATGAGCCAATACCTTAAGATATGATTCAAGGAGCTCAAATATACCTTTGAAGTCCATTCATAAGTTTAAAATTACCTCAGGGTATTCATTCATTAAAAATCAAGAATTAGGGTTTCTCTGCACAAAATTCATCTGATACCCAAAGTCAAAAGTTTGACTTTTTGGGTAAAATTATAAAGGATTATTATTCAAGAAAATATGATCCATAGTTGCATTTAATCAAGGATTGATCAAGAAATCAAGGTTACTTGTAAAAGAAGCAAAATTGGAGGAATTGAAAATTTAACTAAGTTATAGAAATTCATGTTCAAGTACCTAACTTTACATGGCCATAACTTGTGATCCAAGCAACCATTTTTTGTACTCCAAAGCTCAAATGATAGATCTTCTTCCATACAACAAGATTGATGGGCTGAGTCATCCCCAAAAAATGCATAGATTTTGAGATATGAAGCCATGAAGTTAGGGTTTCAAGACTTTTTGAACTTTGACACTTAGAAAATTTTTTAGGCAGAATCTGTTTTGTGTTTTAGCCAACTTTGAGGCCATTTTTCTTCAAAATCCAAGATGAATCAAGACCAAATGCAAACATCAAAGTTAAAGTAGGATATCTCAGCTTTTGAAAAAGTACAAGAACATCCATTAATTCTACTTGACCAAGAAGATATGATCCTCACAACATGCCTTGATCAAAATGATTTTCAAGACAGCATTGGTGCATTACTTGTGTCACGCGATTTTCACCTTCAAGTTTTGTCACTTTACAAGCCTTGTCATCCTCTAAGATCAGAAAGAATCTTGTTGAATCACACAATATCTTCAACTTTGAACCATAAGTCAAGGATTCTATCTCTTAGCATGTGAGAATCATCATTGCAAGGCCATGAAGTCAAGTTTGTTTTTATGCATCTATGTGAAACATTGAATTGGCAAGAAATTAGCCACACCAGTTCAGATATGTTCAAAAACAATGAGTATTCAAACCTGCAAAATTCCAATTGAGTCAAGATTCTAGTCATGCTATAAAAGACTAATGGTACCTTAGCATTTAAGTTAAAGCTACATGGCTATATCCATTGGACAATAACATGCTCCCTCATCCAACACTATTCATCCAAAACCAAAACATTTTCCTATAAATAGAGGACTTCTCTGATCAATTAAGACTCACCAAAAAAAATACCAAAGCTGGTTTTCTCACTCTCCCTCTTTCACTTTAAATTTTCAAAGTTTCAAAGAGTAAGCTTTGATTTTTTAAAACCAGAGCTTAAAAAACTCAAACAACCATCCAAACACATCATATATCATCCCTTGAAGATGTTTAAACCCTCATCTTCATCCCAAACCACCAAAATCAGAAAGTCAAGTCAACTATCAAAACCTCATATCTTTGACTTTTTGCATTTTCAAAGCCATGTCTCGATTCTGTCCATTTCAAAACCATCCAACACTTCAAACACACTCTAAATAACATCCTTAAACTGTTCCAACAATAGTTTCTCCACTGTAACATCATTTGGTGGAGTTTCCATTTTTGCCACTTTTTGACAAATTTGCAAGAAAGAGCTAGATTCTGTCTTAGAGGTTTTCATTTGGTTCCAAGCATCCAAGAAGCTTCTTTGAGGTGTATTAGAGGTGTCCAAAGAATTAGTTTACTTCTGTAACAAGTTTCTTGGAAATTGACAAGTGAGCTTCATGAGGTAAGCTTCCAAAGAACTTGAACTTTAAGAAATATGCTTTTCTTTGATGTACATTGATCCTGATCATATCATATATGTCATTTATGTGGTGTTTAAAGCATTTCGTGATACTATTATTAACTGTATGATGATATAGCATAGAACTTGCAAAACCATGTCCTTTTAAGAACCACTGTCGGGTTTTAAAATAGAGACACTTTTAGCTAAAACCAACACCACCACTGTGATCCTCATGAAATTTCAAGCGAGTTTCATTTTTATTTCACTTAATTTCTTTAAGAAATGAGTAAGTTATGGTGCCTTTTACAAATGAACACAAACCTGAGTTTTGCCCAGCTAGCCATAGCCATGGCGCCTTTGTTCAGGCCACTAGGTCATGTCCACCCTTATCAATTAATGGGTTTGGTTTGATAAACGGATGTATCACCACCCCAGTGGTTAAACCTGCACTTTCTTGTTACCTTTCACCCTTTGAAACTGGGGTTCGAATCCCCCTCGCCCCAGTTTCTTTTATTTTTCTGATTTTTCAACAGAATAACACATATAATACCTTTCTTCCCTCTCTTTTCAACCTGCGCGCATTGTTTAGGTGGTCTTGGTTTTGTGGTGCAAGCGAAGTGACTTGAGTTCAAGTCTCATGGGGACCGTTTCCCATATTTTTTAATCACTTATTTTCTCTCTTTTCTTCACATTTTCAAACTATCATAACTCTCTCATTTTTTTTATCATTTTAAACCCATTCTTTTTACAAATTGTTCATGATAATGTCTATTTTCTAGTTGTGAAAAGAAAATATCAAAAATAATTATTTTTCTCATATTTATGAGTGTTTAAATTGTGTGACCTTTTTAGGGTTTTCTTAAGACTTCTTTTGAATCTTTTGAATGATACAGTGCCTTTTCTTGCTCACAATACATTATTTGAAGCATTTACATCTTGTATGAACCTTATATGAGGTTGTGAATTTGTAAATACTTGTTCTTACTTAATTTTAATGTATTTTCAAGTATATGTTTACATGTAAATGTGTGTTGAACTTTGTCCATGCCATGAGCTAATTGCTTGATTATTTTGACTATTTTTGAGATGTTCTTTCCATGTTTACATGACCATGATGTGTATGTCTTACTTTCGTGATTAAATTCACCATGTTTATGTGTTCTTAAAAACTTGAACTTTGTCTTGAAAATACCTTTGTATACATGTTTGTTTGTATGAACCTTTGTGATGTTTCCACTTTGTTCAAGACCATGTTTGAACCCTAATATACATGTTTTGTTGTTATCAACTTGTCATTAACATGTTCAACTTGTATCCATGCTTCAATGTTCAAATATTTCCTTCATAAACTCCTACCATGATAAATATATCTCTTTGAAATGCACTTCATCTTTTCAAATATCAAAAACCTTGGGCCTCTATTAGAGTGTAAGTCCCTCCCTTCCTCCTCAAAACTTTCTTCAATTTCTCAAATCTTTCAATCTTTCAAATCTCCATCTTCAACTTTCATCAAACACAACCCTAGTGGCATTACAATCCAAAACTCCTTGGGCCTCTATTCAGAGTGTAAGTCCCATCCCTCTCTTTCAAAAAAACATCTTTTGTTTTCAAAAACAAGAATAATCTTGGGCCTCTACTAGAGTGTAAGACCCACCACCTTTTCTTTTCTTTTCTTTTCAATAAGTCATGGGCCTCGGCTTAGAGTGTAAGACCCAACATCTTTGTGAATAGAATAAAACACACAAATAAAACATTCAAAAACCCTAAAGATGCAAAATCCTCCATGAATTCAAACATGTCATATCAATGTCTATACTTGTTAATCTTCAATCATGTTTGTTCATATTTTGTTTCTCTTGAAATTTATATCATCATTAGTTTAGGCATAGGTCAAACAATAGGATCCCTTCAAATCACAACTTAGTTCAAACAACTAGCATCATGGCCTCCTCTTGGGCCTTACACAAGCATCATTGCCTCCTATCAAGACACTTTTTATGAGTAACAAAAGCAATCAAGAAAAAGGAGCATTTATTTCCTCCTATCAAGACGTTATTCGAATAGTGGAAAACGGTACCACTAAAGGATGGGGACAAGTTGTGATTCCTACCGATAACAAAACAAGAAAAGGTCTCGGTTTTACACCAGCATTTAACAAGACTATAAACAAGGACGAAGCCATTCGCCATATTCAAGTTTTCTTTCACAGCGGAGGTTTCCTCCATCCTACTTCCCAAGAGGTCCATACCATCGAGGGAGATGACTTCAAAGACAATTCTTCTGATCCTAATGAAGAATGGAAATCATATTTCAACAATGAAGATTATATATCACAAGAAGAGACGTACATGCCATTTTGCTATCCACAACAAAACTCTGAATATACACCAAAATTAAATGTCGAGATGATCTACGAAGATTACGATACTGAACGATGTCGTGCTCCTCCCAATTCATTAGAAATTGATACTATGATGAAAGATAACTTTGACTACAACTCAGATGATCCCATGGATGATTTACCTATTTGGGAGCCTAACATGGAAGATCCAGGATATCAAAGCCAGTCCGAGAATGCATATTTTCCAAATAACTCTGAAAAAGATTCACCTATTGATAAGTGCAAATTGTAGCTATTTTTGTATATAATTTTTGTTGAACTTATCGATACTTTTTGTCAATATCGTTCGAATAAACCCCGTTTTGTTTGTAAATACGTTTAGTTTACGTTATAGTGTATATATGCGTATCATGTAAATATCATTAAGTTTAATTGATTTTCTCTCATTTTTATAAGTATTCAAGCAAGGATATTTTGTCATATTCATAAAGAGCATTGAATAAGCTTTCCAACGCTTCTGACCGTGCATCAATCCGAGTTACGGTTCAGAAGTTGTGGTCAAAATAAGGCTGGTTTGCTGTCAAGTTCGCTTTACGAACTTTCTAGCGAATGTTCGCTTTGCGAACTTCCCAGCGAATGCTCCAAGACTTATGGCAGTAGAAAAAGGGACCAAAGGTCGCTTTGCGAACTTTCCAGCGAATGTTCTCCAGAAATTTCGCTTTGCAAACTTTTACAGAATTGCAGAGGCGGTTTAGCTATTCTGATGCACTTAAGTGCCAATTTTTGGAGTTTGCTTTGCGAATAAAAGTTTCCTTTGCGAACTTGACAGATTTTGAAATTGTATTTAAGTCATTTTTTAGGTTATGGTTTTGGGTATTTTTTCTCCCAACTCCATCAAATTCATTTTTCAGTAGATTAGCTTAGAAAACAACATTGAAGCTTGCACACGGATGATCCGGGGTGGATTTCTCATCGACCGGCGTTGACAAACCGTGAGATGTTTGGTTTATTTCTTTTCTTCTTTGTTTTTTTCTTCTTTGTTGGGTTGTTGTATATGTATTTACTTTAAACTCATGTATATTTTTCGCCCATGGCGTTGTATAAAACCCGCCTTACAAATCTTTATCGGTGATTGTCCTTGATTTTTGCATTATGCTCGGGGTTTGGGTTGTGTTGGAGATAAACATTATAAACTTTGATTAGGGATGATTATCTGTTAGTTTCTGGATGCTAGAGATAGATTTAGAGCTAACAATCTTTATGGGTATCGAAGCTTAATGCCTTCTTATCTTGAGTCGAGTGCGAGAGTGTCGACTAGGGTAACACGATTATTCTCTCAGCTCAGTGTGTCAGAGATGGACAATGTTATGAGTGATGCTGGATGATATTGAGGAGTATTGTAGGTTGAGTATAACTGGTTGGTAAGTTTAAGTTTGTGAAGAGTGGATTATATGCATACCGGATAAGTTTCTTCTCTCTGATTAATGAATTCTTTGTGTTAATATTTACTTTTCTGTTTCTATGTTTGAAACATTTTAAACCAAACTCATTAACATTTAAATTGTCGAACGACAGTTCAATAGCACCGATATTCGTGGACACAATAAATTCCCAGAAAAATACTTCCAAATCTTTTTTTTTGCTTGCCGCTTTACCGCACCAACACCTGTTCCTCCAGGAGCATGGAGGTCTTACTCAGAAAATCCTGAACATATTAAACATTCTCTCAATGAGGTCGCAAGAATTGGTGTGCAAGAATTTATCAACTTCGCACTACCAGAGATCAACGCCATTGAAGAGGATGATTCCTCAGTTTCATCAGAGAACTGGGATACCTTGGGACAGCCAAGCGGTAAGTTTGATTTCCTAGTAAAATATACTGCCCCTGAAAGCTCTCACATCTTGTACGAAGACATCAAACCAAATGGATGGGGAGATTCTCCTGTACATTAGAATACATATGAGAAAACAACAGAAAACTTTTCTTCTAATAACTATGCATGGGAAGAAGACTCTAGTGATCCAACTCCTTCAAAAGTCGGTGTCATTATTGAAGACAATTCCAGAAGGAAAGTACCAGACTTTGTAATCCATAGAGGAGTTCGTCACAATTGGATAACTGTTGATGTCCCGAATATTGTTCACATCTCAAAGTAAATGCCTCGTGTTTTATTTTGACCTCTCACCTTGCCCGGGTGAAAGGATGTTTTATAGGACATCGTTTCCTGTAAATATTTCCCCTCTGCCTTGCCCAAGGCAGATGAGTTTTGTTTTATAGGGCTTGTGTTCCGAGAATCAACAAATCATAAATAAAGATGTCATTCTGAATTCCCGCATTTTATTGTTGTTTTTCCTTTTGGCTTTTTCTGAAAATGGTAATCCTAAAACAAACAAAAATAACAAACGTTTTCAAAATACACTACACACCACTTTTTTCATTTTTTTCTATCTTTTCTAAAAAGAATCATCAATCACATTATGTAGATTTATTATTAAAACCCCCGTTGAAATATATGATCTGATGCCTTCTCCCAACTTTGAGTTCCCTATATTCAAAGCTGAAGAAGAAGAAGAAGACGAAGAAATTCCAGATGAGATATCCTGACTACTCAGACAGGAGGAAAAATCCATTCAAACCTACAAAGAGCCATTGGAAACAATTAATTTGGGTTCAGAAGAAGAAAGGAAAGAAGTTAAGATTTGACCTCTGCTCAGTTCAACTGTTAGAAAAAGTCTGATACAACTTCTCAAAGAATTTCCAGATGTGTTTGCCAAGATATGCCAGGGTTGGATACCAACATTGTGGAACATCATTTGCCGTTAAAACCAGAATATCCGCCAGTCAAATAAAAGTTGAGAAGGACTCATCTAGATATGGACATCAAGATCAAAGAAGAAGTCCAAAAGCATATCGATGCAGACTTCCTTGCCACATCAGAATATCCTCAGTGGCTAGCCAACATAGTGCCAGTTCCCAAGAAAGATGGAAAAGTCAGAATGTGTGTAGACTAGATGGATTTAAACAAAGCAAGTTCGAAGGATGACTTCCCCTACCACACATTGACATGTTAGTTGATAGCACTGCAAAATTCAAAGTCTTTTCCTTCATGGACGAGTTTTCAGGCTATAGTCAAATCAAGATGGTACCAGAAGATATGGAAAAAACTTCATTCATTACACCATGGGGAACCTTTTGCTACAAAGTGATGCCATTTGGATTAAAGAATGCAGGCGCAACTTATCAAAGGGAAATGAAAACTCTATTTCATGACATGATACACAAAGAAATTGAAGTGTATGTGGCCGACATGATTGCTAAGTCTGAAATAGAAGAAGATAATGTGGAAGATTTATCAAAACTATTCGAGCGTCTGAGAAAGTACAAACTTCGCTTGAATCCCAACAAATGTACATTTGGTGTTCGTTCAGGAAAGCTTTTGGGATTCATCGTTAGGCAGAAAGGAATTAAATTTGATCCCGATAAAGTTAAGGCCATTCAAGAAATGCCTTCACCTAGAACAGAAAAACAAGTAAGAGGATTTTTGGGATGTTTAAATTACATCTCAAGATTCATATTTCTCATGACAGCGACATGCACACCAATTTTCAAGTTCCTCCGAAAGGACCAAGGATGTGTATGGACAACAGATTGCCAAAAAGCTTTTGAAAATATCAAAGAATATCTGCTGAATCCACCTATTTTGTCTCCTCCGGTGGAAGGAAGACCCCTGATCATCTACTTAACAGTCCTAGAAGATTCCATGGGCTGTGTGCTGGGTCAACAAGACGAAATAGGAAGAAAAGAATACACCATTTACTACTTGAGCAAGAAATTCACAGATTGTGAAACTCGATACACAATGCTCGAGAAAACCTGTTGCGCTTTAGCTTGGGCTGTTAAACATTTTCTCCAGTATATGATTTTTCATACCACTTGGTAAATCTCCAAAATGGATCCAATCAAGTATGTCTTCGAGAAGCCTGGTTTAACTGGAAGAATTGCCCGTTGGTAGATGTTGCTATCAATATACGACATTGAATACTATGCTCAGAAAGTTGTCAAAGGAAGTATTTTAGCCAATCATATAAATCACCAAACAATTGACAATAATAAATCAATCAGGTTTGATTTCCCAGACGAGGATGTGATGTACCTAAAGATGAAAGACTACGATGAACCGCTACCAGACGAAGGGCCAGAGCCGGGATCTCGATGGGGATTAATATTTGACGGAGCTGTCAACGCATATGGAAACAGAATCGGGGCAATCATTGTTACACCTCAGGGTACCCATATTCCTTTCACTGCCAGATTGGCATTCAAATGTACAAATAATGAGATCGAATATGAAGCTTTCATCATGGGTCTCGAAGAAGCTATCGACTTAAGGGTAAAGAACTTGGACGTGTATGGAGACTCAACCTTGGTTATAAATTAGATTAAATGAGAATTGGACACGCACTAGACTGGATTGATTCCTTACAAAGACTATGCAAGGAGGTTGTTACCTTTCTTCAACAAAATTGATTTTCATCACATTCCTCGTGAAGAAAACAACATGGCTGATGCACTTGCTACCTTATCTTCCATGATTAGTATGAATCAATGGAATGACTTACCCAAGATTGACATAATACGCCTTGATAGGCCCGCTTACATATTTGCAGTTGAAGCAGTTATCGATGACAAACCATGGTATCACTATATCAAATGCTTCCTTCAAAGACAAGAATACCCAGTTGGGGCATCCAGAAAAGATAGGAAGACTCTTAGAAGGTTGGCTGGCAACTTCTTCCTAAACTGTGATGTGTTATACAAAAGAAACTTCGACATGGTTTTGATCAAATGCGTAGATAGGCATGAAGCAAACTTACTGATGAAGGAAATTCATGAAGGCCTCTTTGGCACCCATGCCAATGGACATGCAATGTCAAGAAAGATGTTAAGAGCAGGATATTATTTGCTGACAATGGAATCCGATTGTTACAAACATATGAGGAAATGTCACAAGTGTCAGATTTATGTTGACAAGATTCATGTGCCTCCAACTCTTCTCAAAATTCTATCCTCCCCATGGCCCTTTTCTAGATAGGGGATTGATATGATCGGCATGATCGAGCCTAAGGCTTCAAATGGACATCACTTCATCCTGGCCGCTATTGATTATTTCACCAAGTGGGTCGAAGCAGCATCATACGCCTATGTAACCAGACAAGTGGTGGTCCGGTTTATAAAAAACAACATCATCTGTCGTTATGGTGTTCCAAGCCAGATCATTACTAATAATGGACCAAACCTGAATAACAAAACGATGAAAGAATTATGTGCTGAATTCAAGATTGAACACCATAACTCGTCTCCTTACCGGCCTAAGATGAATGGAGTGGTTGAAGCAGCTAACAAAAATATCAAGAAGATCATTCAGAAAATGGTTGTGACTTACAAGGATTGGCACGAAATGCTCCCATTTGCTCTTCACGGTTACCGCACATTCGTCCACACTTAAACATGGGCAACCCCTTTATCTCTAGTATATGGCATGGAAACAGTGCTCCCCATAGAGGTTGAGATCCCGTCAATAAGAGTCTTAATGGAAGCCAAGCTAATAGAAGCTGAATGGTTTCAAAGCAAATACGATGAACTGAATCTAATCGAAGAAAAGAGGATGACAGCTTTATGCCATGGTCAGTTATATCAACGAAGGATGAAGAAAGCTTTTGACAAAAAGGTCTGACCTCAGGTATTCAGAGAAGGGGGCCTCGTGCTCAAAATGAAACAATCTTTCCACACCGACTCAAGGGGCAAATGGACTTCAAATTATGATGGCCCATATGTTGTTAAGAAAGCCTTATAAGGTGGTGCCTTAAAACTTACAACTATGGATGGTGAAGAGTTCACACGTACTACAAATGTTGATGCAGTCAAGAAATACTTCTCCTAAGAAGAAATAAAAGAACAGCTCGCTAAGTTGAAAACTCGAAAGGGCAACATAGGAAAAAAAGAGCGTCTCGGTGGACTGAAAACCTGAAAGGGTGGTCCAGGCAAAAATTAGAGACATAAATAGAAAATAAGCATCCCAATAGATTGAAAAAAAGAAATCTAGGCAAAAGCTAGGGATTTATGGCAAGTAACTGCATCCAAAAATATTGGATCATCTCAGGCAAACGTCATCTATCAAAGAATTTTCAAGCAAGTCACTTTCAACAGAAGCTCAAGGATATTTGGAATTCAAATTTATTAGAAGGATAATGGTCATTATGTTTCAATGTAGCCCTTTCCCTTTAAATTACCATTTTCTAACTTTGTAATGCTCCATGGAATCACACATTTGGCTGATTACCATCCAATTAATGAATATTTGAGCCTTTGTGCCCTTTGTTTGCAATTGTCACTTTTATTATGCCTTGCAAAATGACATTTTATCTGATTTTTGTTCTCGAGAAAAAAATGAATTTTGCTTTTGCTTTTAAAATAAAGATGGCACTTTCCTTTGATTTGTGAACATGATAACAACAACTTCTCCAAGAGTGATTAAAACCTCGAAATGCAAAATCAAATGCTCTTATGATCAATCTCGCAAATATCCCTGAGTGGCAGATCATTACCTCAAATAGATAAGATTATACATCTTATTCTTCCCCAGTAAAGGTCAAGTTTCATTTCTTCTACCAAATGAATGTTGGAATCAGGATGAAGATTTAATCCCTTTCCCCAGTAGAAGTGTTGCCTTCAAAATCTCCTGTACGCAAGATTGGTCGAGTATCTAGTTTTGTTTATTTTCATCACTAAGTCTGTGTGTCATGTCTATTTGGTTAGCATAAGCATAACATTCATTCATACATCATGCATAATCAATTCATATTCATATTCATAATGCATAAGTTGTGTCATTAACCTTGGTTGTGTTCACCCTCGAGTATTTTCCTCTCTCCAATAGAGTTGCCAACTTTAAACAGAAAATGTACATTTTTTCTAAATCCCTACTAAGTTTGATTCTCGTGGAATTTTCACTTCAGCTCTCCTTTCCACACTTGGATAGGATAAAATTCCCAGTTTGGGTTCATTCCTCATCTGGAAGTATCTTCCTTTACACCGTTTCTCTGGATTGAAATCAGTCATTGACCATTTTGATAACTTGAACCTCTAAGGGTAAGGGAAAAGGACATCCAATGGAACCTTACTCTTCCTCAGCGGAGACACAATTTGCTTTCCCGGATAAAGGAAAATCCCCAGTGGAAGCTTTTCAGCAAAATCTCTTAGTAGCAAGGACATCACATCTCCCAAGAAGTATCTACCAAATAGACAAATAGCAGTCCTTTTCAGAACAGTTTGTCTATCTCCATCAAAGATAAGTTTATTCCTCATTGGAATCTACGCCTGACGAAACAAGTGACAATCTCCTAAGAAGCTTGTTTTTGTCCCAGAAATTCCCCATGAGTCAAAAAATGGCAATCTCTCTCCAAGAAGCTTGTCCACTCTTCAAATAAAGTCATCAACACCTCAAAATCGCCTTTCATCATATGCCATCTCTCTGAAGACGTCACAAAGGGAAGTACGATGAAGTCTCTTCGAGCAAATGACATCTCAACAGAGAAGTTTGTGAACCTCTACATCACATTCTGTAGCATTCCCCAGTAAGTATGCTATCAGATCTTTTCTCATCCTAAGGTGTCTCTCCGAAGAAGTCTTGAAGAGGAGTATGATGAAGCCTATCTCCATCAAATGATATCTCCCCAGTGAATTCCAGCAAGAAGTTTGATGAAGATCCTCACAGATTTCGAAATCTGTCCTACAAGATAATTAGCCTGCATCTCCTCGAAGATCCCTGGCGAAGTTATTAATCCAGCAAGTGATCACCTTTTTAGTAGCTTGTCTGTCTAAACCTTGTCACAGGAAAGACTTGATAAGAAGAAACTAAGACCAGTTCCATGGCTAAAGACCAGGATTGAGGGAAAGTTTATTTCAAGAAACTGAGACCAGTTCCATGGCTGAAGACCATGATCGAGGGGAAGTTTCACCCTTTCTAAGTAGGATTACTTAGTAAAAGAAGATGAGTACGCATACTCCAACATTGGGAATTTGTTACCATTCTAGTTATTAAAATTACAACCATAATCCCTAGTAGAGTTGTTGTCTCCCCAGGTCGGTGAAAGATACTTCTCTTGCTTCCCTAAGCAGGGTCGCAGCCTTAATATTGATCTCTTTCTCTAGTAAATAATTCTTTGATCCCCTTTGCAATTCAAATTGTTGATAATCTTCTGTAAAATCATCCTCACAGATCTCATGTCTTGCATTCAATTTATCATATCATGTCATCTACATTCACATTCAAAATTCTGGGTATTCTGATATTTAATCCTCTTTTACCTTGAATGTCTGAATGTCTTCATCATTCATAACTTCAGGTCCAAACAGATTAAATAGGGGCATCTGTCATACCCTAAATTTTGACCCTAAGATCCCACATCATTTGCATATCATATGAATATACTTTCATGCATCACTAACCCATTAGAGAACACAAAGTTTGTTCCTTGTTTCAATTTTAACTGCAAATTAGGGTTTTGAGCCTCATAAAAGATTCAGGCAGAGGATCAATCAAGAATTGGCATGATCTTCAACCTATCACGTCTATCATTCATCCATAAAGATCAAGAGGTCTCCTTAATCAATAACCAAGCACAAATATGCATGATTTCAAGTTGACCAAGCCCCAATTGCATCTGGGCATGAGCCAATGCCTTAAGATATGATTCAAGGAGCTCAAATATACCTTTGAAGTCCATTCATAAGTTTAAAATTACCTTAGGGTATTTGAAAATGGCTTGTTTATAACTGAGTGAATCGCACACTCAAAGATAACACATAGTCGCTATATTCTGCTCAGGTATCCAAAATATAGCAGTAAGTGGTGTCAAAACGGAAAAGGAAAAGGAAAAAGGAAGTGGTGTCAAAACCAAGAAACAAAAGAAAGAAGGAAACTCCACTGGGGATTCCCAAGAAATGGTGTCAAAACCAAGAAGGTAAAGGAGTAAAAGGAGAGACAATATCTGTATTGAGAATAACGTGCAAGAGTGGTGTAAAAATCAAGGAAAACAAGGTTCAGTATATTAACTGACTGACAGTGGTTAACTGGCAAGAAAACGATTAAGACTTTGGCGGGGCAAAAGAAGTTGGTGTCAACAGACAGGCTGTGATGAACCAAAAGGTAAGAAAGAGTATCGAACCAATAGGAGGTGTTTGACTCTGTGGGGATTTCGATGTATTAACTGATGAACAGTGGTTAACCAAGAAAACAAAGATTGCAACTCTGTGGGGATAAAGGTTTTAACAGATAAAATGTGATCAACCTAAAGAACGGGTGTAGAACCAGGCAAAGGTTGTGACCCAAAGGATGGGTGTGGGACCAAGCGACGATCGTGACCTAAAGGACGGGTGTGGGACTAAGCGAAGGTCGTGACCCAAAGGAGTTTGGTACACTGATTGAACAAACAACACCTGACCAAAGAGAGGGTATTTGAACCAAAAGGAGGTTGCTAACCCAAGGGTGCAAGTATTTGAACCAAGAGAAGGTTGCTAACTCACCGGGGTAATGGTTTTAACAGAAAGATTGTGATTAACCGAAAGAAACGAGTGATTAACCAACAGAAGGTGATTAACTCGAAGGGGTTCATTGTTTTAACAGACAGGCTGTGGTTAACTGGAGAACGGGTGATTAACCAAGAGAAGGTGACTAACCCAAGAGCAACTCAGTATGTTAACAGATAGACTGTGGTTAACTGAGAAGAAGTGCAAATTGGTGTTTTAATTGACATGCAGTGGTTAACCAAACAAAGGGAGAAGAACCAAGAGAAGGTTGCGAACTCCGCCAGAGGTTTCAGTGTTTAAAAGGAAAACTGTGTTTAGCCGAAGAAAAGGAATTCAGACTCTTCAGGGGAACCAAAAGCAATGATTGACCATAAGAAAAGGACAATGAGACAAGAGGTAGGTGTTGGTTCAATTCAATGATCTTAACCAAGAATGAGGTGATTGATCAAAAGAGAGATGGAAAGAGATAAGAGTGATCAAGGATCGACTCGACTGGGGAAAGAAATACGCTACCGCCTGGAGATAGAGGTGACGAATCCAGGCAGAGGGTCATTCGCCCCCTACCCGAAGTTGTCAGAATGAGAGTAGGAATTCTCCATTCTCATTCCTTCTCTAACACACAGGGTGTAGTGCAGAAATTAAAATAGACAGCGTAACAACTCCAAGTTGTACAGTACTCCAGTGTCGTGCGAAATTCCAACTCTGCGGGGGAAAGAGAGAGGAAGATCTAAAGGAAGCCTAAAGAGAAGCGCCAAAGGGAAGATCAATAATCGAAACGAAGTTTTGATTAATTAATCAAAAGTGAGGAATATGCTTATAATTTTCCAAATGAATGAAAAATTATTAAAGCAAAAGGGGTGTATTTTTAATTATACAAGATTAAGCTTATTCTTTGAAGAACAAACTTAATTCCACATTAATGGAAGTGCAATACAATACCATATGACACTTAAAATGCAACACAAAGTCATGTTATTGTGTGGAAGAAAATGTGGAAGAATGATCATGTCCATGCAATGCCAAGAATGATCATAATTATGAAATCGAAAGATCGGACAAATTCACAATCATGCTTGAAACTGAAGTGAAACAGCATCAAAAACATCCATAAAAATCAATCAAATCAATCCATGGAAGTTAAAGAAAAAAAGCATGGCAAAAAAGCTTGAAAATACCAAAAATGGCACTCTGTTACAGTGGTAATCGATTACCCTAATCAGGTAATCGGTTACTTGCATGAAAAACAGCAAATCTGGCAAAAATTGTGTAGAGTAATCGGTTACTCTATTTGAGTAATTGGTTACTCAGTTGAAAAAAAGCAGCGTTGATGCAAATTTGTGAAGAGTAACCGGTTACTCTATTTGAGTAATCGGTTACCAATGTAACAGTGGAAAAAATAACTTTTGAAAATGCACTTTTAACACCTAAATCACTTGTCTAAGCTACCACATGCTAGGGTATGAATTTGTGCACGAAAATCAAGCTAAAAAACAATAAATGAATAATGATGGAATCAATTAACACATCAAGACCACAGATCATGCAAATGCAAAATCAATTCACACACAAAAAGCATCGAAGCTACATCGCGAATGATACGAAAATGTGCGAAACAGTAAAATGAGTGGGATCTACCAACCTACAAGGTAGAGATTTGGCTTGGTGATTGTTACAATGATACCTTGGTGAAGATAATCAAAGAAAACCAAAGGAATCTTCAATTGTAGCCGAATCGTATCAAGCCGAGCAAATTGCGACGAAACTCCGAAATACGAATTCGAACCATTGAATCTTGTAGCAAACACTTGAAATGAATCCAAAAGCTAATAAAACTCCAGAAATCCAAGTATAATTGCAAGATGATTAAGGTTATGCTCAAGAAACAATCACTTCCAATGTAGAAGTGATTAATCTTCAATGATGAAGAGCTATGGTGAGGTTTGGGAAGAAATTTGAGATTAAGATGAAGAAGTTGCAGAAAATTTCAAAGAGAATGTGAGAGAATTGAGAGTGAAGTATGTGAAATGGTTGAGAAATTGTGGAGGAGCCTTGAAAATGATTGAAGGTTTGTTTATATAGAGTTTTGGTTTGGAGTGTGAGAGGTTTGGAATTAGGCTAGGAGCTAGCTTTGGGTGGTTTGGAATTAGGCTAGGAGTTAGTTACACTTGACTCACCGAGTCAAGCGGTTAACTCGGTTAGTTAGGAAGTTAACTCGGTAGCAATCCCAATGTAAGCTTCACATCCAAGGGTTCATGATTTATGAAAATAGAGTGCATGGTAATCTTAAATGGCAAAGAAATACTGTAGCAAATGTAAATGAATCACTTGAAGAGTCTAGAATATTCCACATGCTGCTAGAACTATGTAAAATCAAAGACCAAAGAGTGTGCATAGCTGCTGTCCCAAAAATGCTGCAGAATTTGCAAATCTGTACTAAGTAACCGGTTACCCTATTTGAGTAATCGGTTACTTGCTTGAAAAAAGCAGCACTGGTGTAAATTTGAGCAGAGTAATCGGTTACCCTATTAGAGTAATCGATTACTCTAAGGAAATTTGGCCCAAATTGCTTAGAAAAATGTGTTGAATCCCCGGTTTCGATTTTCCACTTCTTGTTTTGATAAATAGGCATGGAAACCATTGTTTTGTGTTTGTTTTCATGATGTGCTAATCTTGTGAAGATGCGATTAATCGGGCTCGAAAAACTTGAATATTCCTGCAACAAAAAACTTATAGAGAAAAGTGTGAATGCGTATGCCAGTAATGAAAATGCACATGCTTATGCAAAAGCAAAAGGAGGAGGTCAAATTTTGGGTTACAATACCTGCCCCTATTTAATCCTCTTGGACCTGAATGTACGAATTGCACTAGCTTTTCGATGATTCGAGGTAAAAGGGGATTAAATAAAAGAGTAGCTCGAGAATTTGGCCGACGACAGCAAAAGAAGAGTTTTGAGAGTGTTTGAAGTTTGGCTGAATATCTGTTGGGGAGATGGATCAGGCCAAAAGAAAGGGAGTATGCTCGATGCATATGCTATGTATGTGTTCTACATGATGCTTGATATCATGCAATGCAAAGGTGCGGGTCGAGGTAATGTGCGGAGGGTTAGGCAGAGATTGTAGCAAAACGAACTCGACATCCTCGGTTGGGGGGAAAACCCACAGATGAAGACAGATCCTGTCGAGGGAAAAGACCCCTAAAATGGTGACAACTCTACTGCGGAAAAGCCCAAAAAAATGGTGAAGACTTCGTTGGGGAAGAAGTCGAGAATCTCAGATTTCTAAACCATCACCATAATCATCGCCGGGGATGAGAGGATCATGACAGACTCTGCCGAGGAATGATCCTAGAAAACTACCACTGACTCTGGTGCAAGGAATTCCCAAGGTTCGGAGGATCTTGTCTGCTTGAGGAAGACGAGGAACTGACACATGCTGGGGAAAAGGAACAACCAAGTCTCTTCTCGGGGTACATCATGACAACATTACTGGGAACCTTATGGATCTGTCAGGGAAATGAAAGGTAATCAACCTTCCCGGAGAACTATAATGGTACCTGCTGGTGAAATGATGGCTCTGTTGAGGAAACAACAAACTCTTCCAAGAACTATCTCGGTATGAGTCGGGCATTAGGCTTACCAATGGATATTACTGATTATCCTGCATGATTTACCAGTAAAATATGCAATTCATAATGCTTTCTCCATTGATTTAGCCTTTTATTATTCTCAACGCTTTATAGTATTATGTGATCATAAATAATTGTTTATTTTGTAACAAAAAAAATACTGAAAGAAAATAATTGAGAAAATAAATGATGCATTTTATTGAATGTGAAAAATATGTACATAAGGTATGTACCAGGATGCAAAAATCCTTGATGAGGAAATTTGCGATAAAAATTGAAAAACAAATGTAAATGGCAAAGGGAAATCATGTTTTTCATTGATTCCAACATTGGCTACCATCCACTGTAAGTCTAGGTTCCAACGCCTTGCACCAGTTAATGACAATTTGACTACTCTGTTACCGTATGAGGTCCAACTATGATGAAGAAAGGCTCAAGTGTTCACAGTCAATGCCTTTATCCCTAATTTTTGCCTGGACATTTTCTATATTTTCTTTCGTCCACCGGGATACCCTTTTTTGCCTAAGTCGCCTTTTCGGGTTTTCAACTTAGCGGGCTGTTATTATTTTTTATTGCCCCTAACTTTTGCATGGACATTTCTCTTTTTTTTTTTGGGTCCATCGGGACACCCATTTTTGCCTCGATTGTCCTTGCAGATATCAATCTAGCGGGCTCTTTATCTATTTTTTCAGGCATAATATTTTTTGACTGCATCGGAGTTCATGGGCGATGGCAGCTCCTCCCTATCCATGGTGGTGAGGATCAGGGCTCCGCCTGAGAAGGCCTTCTTGACAACAAAAGGTCCTTCGTAGTTGGGATTCCACTTGCCACGTGGATCCGAGTGAACAGCTGAGTATCGCTTGAGCACGAGTTCGCCTTCATGGAATGCTCGAGGGAGAACTTTCTTGTCAAAAGCTCGCTTGAGGCATCTCTGATACAATTGGCCATGACAAACGGCTGTAAGGAGCTTCTCTTCGATGAGATTCAGCTAGTCATATCTGGATTGAACCCATTCGGCTTCTTCAAGACCTGCTTCCATGATGACTCTGAGCGAAGGAATCTCGACTTCAATGGGTAAAATAGCCTCCATACCATACACAAGCGAATACGGAGTTGCCCCAGTAGAAGTGCGGATTGAAGTTCTGTAGCCATGTAGCGTAAAGGGAAGCATTTCGTTCCAATCCTTGTATGTTTTGGCCATTTTCTGGACAATCCTCTTGATGTTTTTGTTCGCTGCTTCGACGACACCGTTCATCTTGGGCCGATATGGTGAAGAGTTGTGGTGCTCGATCTTAAATTCTTAACACAACTCCTTCATCATCTTTTCGTTTAGGTGGCTTGCATTGTCAGTGATAATGTTTCTAGGAATGCCATAGCGACAGATTATCTATTTCTTGATGAATCTGGTAACTACCTGACGTGTGACATTTGCGTAAGAAGCAGCTACTACCCACTTGGTAAAGTAGTCGATAGCAACTAGAATGAATCGATGACAATTGGAAGCCTTCGGCTTAATCATTCTAATCATATCTATACCCCACATAGAGAATGGCCAAGGTAAAGTCAAAACATTCAATGGAGTTGGAGCCACATGGATCTTGTCTCCGTAGATTTGGCACTTGTGACATCTTTTGGCAAAGTTGTAACAATCTACCTCCATTGTTGTCCAATAATACCCAGCTCGAAGGATCTTCTTGGCCATAGCAGGACCTTTAGCATGTACACCCTTGTAGCCCTCATGTATGGACCTTATGATCGTGTTTGCTTTGTGTCTATCCATGCTTCTGAGTAACACAGAATCATAATTCTTCTTGTGCAGTACAACACCACTTAGGAAGAATTTGGCACGAAGCTGCCTAAGAGCTTTATTGTCAGTGATAGTGATACCCTCGGGATATTCCTGTTTTTCCAGATATCTCTTGATGTCGTAGAACCAAGGCTTGTCATCAGACTCGTCCTCGATTGCTAAACAGTGTGCGGGTTCGTTCAAATGATCAATGTGAATATAAGGAGCTTCATTCTTCCACTTAACTTTGAACGTGGATGCTAAAGTGGCAAGAGCATCAGCTAGTTTATTTTCCTCTCTGGGGATATGATGAAAATAAATCTCATCAAAGTAAGGAATCAATTTCGCTATGTGTTTTTGGTATGGAACCAGCTTGGAATCCTGAGTCACAAAGTTCCCTCTAACTTGGACAATAACCAAAGCAGAATCTCCATAGACCTCAAGAATCTTGATTCTCATGCCGATTGCCGCTTCAATACCGTAGATACATGCTTTGTATTCAGCCATATTATTGGTGCATGCAAAGCATAATCTGGCCGTGAAAGGAAGGTGAAAACCTGTCGGAGAGATGAGGATAGCACCAATTCCATGACGTTTAGCATTGGAGGCACCGTCGAACACGAGCGTTCATCACGCCCCTGGTTCGGGTCTTATGTCAGGGTATGTAGTCTCATAATCTCTGATAAATAGAACATCTTCATCGGGAAAGTCAAACTTCATTTGTTGATAACCCTCTACAGGTTGAAGAGCAAGGTAGTCAGACTAGACGCTCCCTTTTATTGCTTTCAGGGTAACATGTTGCATATCATACTTAGTTAACAACATCTGCCACCGAGCAATCCTTCCAGAGACAGCAGGCTTTTCGAATATGTACTTTATCAGATCCATTTTGGATATCAATAAAGTAGTATGGCAAATCATGTATTGTCTTAGGCGTCGAGTAGCCCAGACAAGAGCACAACAAGTTTTCTCTAAAAGTGAGTATCTAGTCTCACAATTAGTGAACTTCTTGCTCAGATAGTAAATTACATGTTCTTTTATGCTATTGTCATCATGTTGGCCCAATACACATCCCATTGATTCGTCGAGAGCCATGAGATACATGATTAAAGGCCTACCAGGAACCGACGGTACTAAGATCGGTGGTTCTTGCAAGTATTGTTTTATTTTGTCAAAAGCTTCTTGACAATCATTATTCCATTCGAACGATTGATTTTTTCTTAGCATTTTGAATATCAGTTCAGAGGTAGCCGTTAAGTGGGAAATATACCTTGAGATGTAATTAAGTCTGCCTAGAAAGCCACTGACTTCTTTTTTCTGTTTTGGGAGGCGGCATGTTATGAATTGCCCAAACCTTATCAGGATCGACTTCAATGCCCTTCTGACTCACAATAAAGCCCAACGGTTTTCCCGATCGAACTCCGAAGGTACACTTCATAGGATTCAACTGCAGACTAAACTTTTGGAGTCTGTCAAACAGTTTCTTCAAATGGGCCAGATGATCATCCTCAGTTTTGGACTTGGCAATCATATCGTCCACGTAAACCTCAATCTCTCTATGGATCATATCGTGAAAAAGGGTTGTCATGGCACGTTGGTATGTTGCCCCTGTATTCTTCAAACCGAATGGCATGACTTTGTAACAATATGTACCCCATGGCGTGATGAAAGTAGTCTTCTCCATATCAGTTGGAGACATCTTTATCTGATTATATCCTGAGAAACCATCCATAAATGAAAAGACAGAAAACTGCATTGTGTTATCCACCAAGACATCAATGTGAGGCAATGGAAAGTCATCTTTCGGGCTTGCCTTGTTGAGATCTCGATAATCCACACACATTCTAACCTTCCCGTCTTTCTTTGGAACCGGGACAATGTTGGCAATCCATTCAGGATATTCGGAAGTGGCTAGGAACCCAGTGTCAAGCTGCTTCTTTACCTCTTCTCTGATTTTAAGTGCCATATCGGGTCTAGTCTTCCTAAGTTTTTGCTTGACAGGAGGACATCCGGGCTTGAGTGGCAAGTGATGCTCAACGATGTTGGTATCCAACCCAGGCATATCTTGATAAGACCAGGCGAAGATATCAACATACTCTTTTAATAACTTGACCAACTCGGAGTATACATGCTTTTCGAGGGACGCGCCAACCTTGACTTCTCTTCTGACCTCATTAGTACAAAGATTGACAACTTCCACTGGCTCTTTGTGCGGCTGAATCTCTTTATGCTCGTGTTTAAGGAGCCTTGCTAGTTCAGCCGGTAATTCATAATCTTCCTCATCATCTTCTTCGGCTTGGTTAATTGGAATCCCAGAATTACAAGGGATGTTTGCCATGTTATTATCAATGCATTTATTAGTTTTGCATGTGTATGAATATGTTTAGAATGAGCTACTTTGAAAAGTGAAAAGTAAAAGAAACTTTTGCCAATTGTTTGTGAAAAAGCAAAATAAAGAAAGAAAATAGAGCATGATTTTGAATACAAAAACTTTTATTTATTGATCACATAATATTGCAAAAGCGTGAGGCCTTTACAAGCTATTCACTCGCCTCGGGCGAGGACGAGGGAATTAGAAAGCAAAATTCATTACATGTTATTTGGGAAAACAACAGGAATCACGGTAGATGTCCAGTTGTTGAGCTTGAAACCCGGCGGGAACTTGCACACAAAGCTTGAAATCTGGTTGCTAGGACCAGTGTCGTCAATGACAGCCACGATGTCACCCTTTTGAAAACCCGCGCTACTGAACTTGATCAAATTACACTGCTTCTAACCAAATGAATTATATTGTTGACCAGGGCGATAACCCAATGCAAAACGATTATGCTTTTTAACCACATCAATCACATGCCCCCAGCCTGGAAAGACACCTCTCTCAATGGTTTCTTTAGCATTCTTGGCGGATGCTAAAGTCATTTGTGGTGATCTACCTTGACTAGTTGAAGCAGAGCTGACATATTCGAACTCGAGACACTACAATGGCACCTCAGCTATGCCTTCCTCGGTCTCGACGTATCAAAAAGACGATAACTCGCTCACAATCAGATCCTCTTCACTACAGACAATGACCAGTTGATCGTCGAACATGAATTTCAATTTCTGATGTAAAGTGGAAGTAACTGCCCCTGCGGCGTGAATCCACGGGCGACCCAATAGGCAACTGTACGTGGGATTGATATTCATTACTTGAAAAGTAATGGTGAACAAATGCGGTCCAACCTTGATGGGCAAATCCACTTCTCCTATGACCTGCCTTCGAGAACCGTCAAAGGCTATGACCACTAAGGCGCTTGGCCTCATCTCACTCCCTTCTACCAGTAACTGACTCAATGTTCCTTTAGGCATCACATTGAGTGAGGAACTGATGTCCACAAGAACGCGAGATAATAAAGCATTCATGCAGGTTATGGTTATGTGCAGTGCTTTGTTGTGGGCAGCTCCTTCAGGAGGTAATTCTGATTCATTAAAGCCCAAGTATCTGCTTGATGTTATGTTAGCCACTACATCATCGAACTCGACAACGGATATATCATGCATCACGTGAGCAGTGTTCAAGAATTTCAGCAAAGCTGATCTGTGCGCGGGCGGGCTCATGAGTAAGGACAAAATCGAGATCCTTGAGGGAGTCTGTCCCAGTTGATCCACAATTTTAAAGTCACTCTTCTTGATCAACCTTAGGTACTCTTGATCATCAATTATATACTTGCCTTTTGAAAAATCCTCAGATGAAACAGTTGGGACTGGTGCAGTAATAGATGCCCCTTGTTGAACAACAGGGGTTGCAGATGCAGGCTTCTCCTTGGGAGGAACAACAGTTGGAACTTGAACAGGCTTTGTAGTGACCTTTGGAGCGAATACTCGTCCACTATGAGTCATACCTCCAGTGGCTGTAACATTCACAATCTCAGACTCAGCAAACCTTATCTCTTGACCTCCAGAAAACACAGTAGACCCATACCTCCAAGGTACCTCCTTAGAATTCTGATACAGAAATGGTTTTGGCGGGCAAACAACGATAGGTTGTATCTTCTTCTTAAGAGATTCAGCAGGAACCTTCCTATAGACGATGGTGAATGGCTCAATAGCATTGACTTCTTTAACAGGCTTAAGTCTGGAAAATTGAATCTCACATCGGTTCATCAAAATTTGAACACAACCCTTCAGCCTTCGACACTGGTTGGGATTATCGTCGTAAATCTGACACTTACCATGCAGTCCTTTCAACAGACCATGTTCATTCAATCTCTTGAAAATCACAATCATCGGAGTCTTTACCTCGTCGACATCCATGATCAACTCAGCCCTTGAGTCATCCACAATCTGATTTACCGTAGGTCCACTGTGATTGGGCAACGGATTATGCTGAATGTTAGGACCTTCCTCAGCAAAAGTCAAAATCTTTCGATCGATGGGCTCTTGAACCTTGGTTTTGAAAACAATACAGTCCTCTATTGCATGTCCTATGTATCCAGCATGATAGACACAAGACGCATTTGGATTATGCTTTGGGTTGAAGGGAGGAATTGCAGGTGCGATTTCCTTGGGAACAATTGCCCCTTGGTGAACCAAGTACGAGAACAATTCAGTATAAGCCACCGGAATTCTGTCGAAATTCGAACGTTTACGATTTCCTTGATTGCTGTTATTTTGGTGGTTTTGATTCTGCTGATTTTTGTTGTTCTATTGATTATGTTGTTGACGTTGCGGTTATTGCTGATCCTGAGCATTTTGAACTGGTTATTGAGGATGATACTGATACGGAGGTTATTGATATTGTGCAGCAGCAATGTACGGATATGGATAACATGGCATGGGAGTCATGGGTGCTTGATACTGAGGAGAAACTTGAGCTGTCATAGCGTTGGCTTCACCTTCCTTCTTCTTTGACTGACTGTTCTAAGATTTTCTATTGGCCGACTACTAAGAAGCGGCTCCAGGAATCTTTCCAATCTTCAACCCGTTCTCAATCCGTTCACCAATGGTTACAACATCAGCAAAGTTCGATGCAGAACTACCCACCATTTTCTCGTAGTAGGATCCTTGCAATGTACCCATAAATATGTCAACCAACTCATTGTCAGAGAGAGCAGGTCACGCACGAGATGCCATCTCACGCCATCTTTGTGCATACTCTTTCAATGTTTTAGCTGAGCGTTGGGACTGGTTCAGCAACTGTAATCTGGTAGGCGCCAGATCAAGGTTATATTTGTATTATTTCAAAAACGCTTCAGAAAAATCCCTCCAAGTACGGATTTTGCTGCATTCTAAGCCCATGTACCAATCCAATGAAGCACTAGACAAACTATCTTGAAAACAATGAACTAGTAATTCATCATTATCAATATAGGATGACATCTTCCTGCAGTACATAGTGAAGTGACTACGCGGGCAACTCAAACCTTTATACTTTGGAATCTCAAGCATCTTGAATTTCTGTGGCAGTACAACATTCAGAACCAAGCATAAGTCCTTGGCCTAATTGCCAAAAGCTTAAAACCCTTCAATAGCTCTGATACGGTCTTCCAGCAACTTGTACTCAGCAGGTCTATCTTGATTAGCAAGCCTGACAAGAATCTGAGGATTTGGCAGCTGAGATGCGGCCGGAGCATGCACTTTCAGGGTAGCAAACTGAGAAGGATATGCCAAACCCGGATTAACCATATGACCAGCATTCTGACCCATCTGAACACCAAATGGATAATTAGGAGGATGTACCACAGCGGTTGACGAAGGTGCCCCAGGGTAGAACATTCCAGGGTGAACATTTTGAACGGCAATTTGAGCAGCTTGAGATGAAACTAGAACATGAATAGGAGGGCCCCTACACACATGCTCTTCTTCATCTAGAGTTTCTATGTCAGTCAACACAGGAGTCTGACGAGTCAGAACCTGAAGATTCTCATGATCGTCACTCACCACTGGAGGTGGAACCGGAGTAGGTATACCCCACGGATATATAGCATCATTCCCATTAGGCATGGGCACAACAAAAGGTTGATATGGTACGAAGGCACCATTATTATTTGCAATCTGAGGAGTGTATTTTGGAGGCATACCCCAAGGAAAAGCAGCAGGCATCTTGTTCAACCCAGACTGAGAGTTCGATGGATGACCAGCAGGCTGAATCACAGGCTCAACTAGCACTTCAATAGTAGCAGGAGAAGGAACAACAACAGTAGGAGTAGCCGTAACAACAGGAGACATAGTCACAATAGGAGTGGCAACAGTTGTATCGGTGACAGTGGCAACAATAATGGCAGCAGCAGAGGCATCCTTCTGAGCACAAAGGAGTTCCATAATAACATCCATGTTCATCCGAAACGGATCCATCTGACCTTGGAATTGAGCCAAAGTTTCCTTATAAGCAGCATTCTCAGCTTCGAAGTCAGCCATGATTCTAGATTTACTTGAACGAGTGAAATATCGACGTCGAGTCGTCGTCTTGCTACAAGGGGAAGACGGACAAGGATAAGCAACGGTTTCTGGATGAAGGGACGTGCATATGTGTGCAAATGAATGTATGTTATGCATGCAAAAAATAAAGTTTTAAATTCCAGGAATTCTTAAACTTATCTTTGTTGACGGTAATCATAAAGCATATAAGTAAAGGTGCAAGAGATAAGATTGACAAGAAACTTCATTCATTCATTCATTCAAATATCTGCCCTTTGGGCTACAACAAGATCAGCATGGATCCTATCAAAGACCACCCTACAAACAAACAAGAAGTGGAAAACAACCCAAGGATTTGGTGCGGCAATACATTAGCATATGCATCCCTCAATAACCCAGGCAAGTCCTCGAGCGCGTGCTCAGTAAATCTGGCTAGACAGTCGTGCCTCTTATTCCAATACTTTGCATCCTTCATGAGGTTGCGCAGCAAAGAATGGTTAGGTCCCTGAAGCATATCCTGAAGAAAGGCCTCTTTTTGGTACAAGAGATTTTGCAGATGACGACTTTGTTGCTCCCAATGAGTACTCTCCGTGTTGAGCTGACTAATCTTCTCTCGGCTTTGATGTGCTTGATCTTGCAGATTCTGAATCTCACCGAAGACTTTGTCGAGCTTGGCTTGACACTGAGAAAAGTCCTTTTCCAACTGATATGCATGGTCTTGCTCACTTTGCCACTTTGTCTTGTACTCGAATAACTTCCCTCGAAGCTCTTCAAGTTGCTTTTTGTAACTCAACTCATCCTTATAGGCTTGATACTGGGTATCAACGAGTTGTCTCTTCTTTGAAGCAAGTCCATCATAGGTGCTCTTCAAAGCATCACCCACTTTCCTTCGCTTGTTCTGTTCAACATCAACCTCTTTGAGCATGCGCTCACGCTTCTGATGAAGCTCAATCTATAGACTATCCTTCTCGGAAGTGACTATAACAAGGTTGAGACGAAGATCTGCATTATCCTTCTTCAACTTCTCAATAGTCAGCTTGAGTTGGTAGACTTCGGATGGAGGATTAATGGCAAGTTCAGGAGGCTTGGCATTCATGGAAGGCTCGGGAGAAAATGGCAGCAAGATCTCTTTGACGCACTCTTTGACCCAAAGTGTGTAAGCTTCCTTGGCCATGCAATTCTTCTTAACCAAATAGGCTCTTCCTTTAAAGTGAATCTGAGTCCAAGCGGCACTAAATCTCTTCAGCAATCCCATGTCGTCAACCCCTTCAAGAAAGATGAACTCTTCCACTACCTCAGGATCTGGCTCGGCAACCAAAGGATATCCCAGCTGTCGGAAGGCAAGTCTTAGATTGTAGTTAATTCCACCCTTTGTACCCAAGAGAGGCACGTTGGAGAATTTCCCACAATGAAGAATAATTTTAGTATCGTCGAAAAATCGAGAATACCAAGAAATGTCATCAGCAGTAAGAGATGTGATTCATTGAGACCACTTGAGATTACCCTTGTTCTCAACAAAGGGACCCTTCTGTGGAAGGTGAGTCATGAACCATTGGTATAGCATAGGAGCACAACAGACAATGGTTCCTTTCTTCTTTTCATTCCTCGAATGAATAGAATGATAGGTATCAACAAGTAGTGTCGAAACAGGATTCTTGGACAAGAAGATACTGATGGCTGTCTGATCTTCGAAATCCTCCATGTTCGGAAACAAGACAATCCCATATATCAGCAAAGCAAGAACGACATTGAAAGCCTTCCATTTTCCATCTGTAGCAAAAGAAGTGGCTTTGTCAACCAGAAACTTCAAAGCAAACCCACAAATACATTTCCCTTTGGTCTTGAGATTAGCTTCCACATCCTTTTTACTAATGCAAAGAGCATCAGCAATAAGGGGAAACTTCGGAAAACCGCTAGTGTAGACAAAAGGAACCTGTTTCTTGATCTCAACCCCCAAGATATAAGCATACTCCTCAAGTGTAGGTGCTAGCTGATAATCCTAAAATGTGAAGCACCTAAGTGATGGGTCATAGAACTGAACCAGAGTATGAATGGTGGTGATGTTGACTTCTGTGTTGAGCATGGACAACAGATTACCATAAGTATCCTTGAAAACCCCTCTGTTATCTTCAACCACACGGGATGCTAAACCTCTCAAAGTACCCAGCTTAGTCTCCACAAACTTGTAGCTAAAGATGCCTCGGCAACCAGTACTTATCTCTATGATAATGTCAACAAAAAATAAGCCTTCGAATAACCTGGAAATGGACATGCAAAAATTAATTTACATGATGATATGGTATGCGACACAAGAACAAGAAGCCAGCACTGTCTGAACAATCAAATCTGAACAATCTGGATATCTGCACATAATTCTGTGTCGGTGCAAAATCTGATATATGTGAGAGAACAAAGGTATGAAGTGGCTTGGTTTTCTGCAAAAACCCATCCCCCTCACTAGACACAACAAGGTGGTCCCTAGAAAGGTCGCCCAAACCATAGGACTCAGAGTGAAAACCCCCCGCCGTAGCAAATTCTCGCAGGACAGAAGTATTCTCGAGCGAATCACGATCTGGGATGTGGCTGTCGTGGTAACCCAACGCGCAAAATGCAGGCCTCACGACTATCCACATTCTAGCCTATGTGTATGCTAAACCCGGTGTTAGGACTTTTCTCTCCCATAATATCTACCCATCCCAACAATAGCAGAATATAGCAGATATCCAAAATATACAGCATATGAATATTCAAAGCAGTAAAGAAATGCAGTAAATAAACATAAAGCTAAAGCAAGTAAAATAAAGCGAGTAAAGCTCGAAAGATAAACACCCAAGAAAGCAAGAAAAGCAAACAAAACTAGGCGAGACCCCAACCTGCAAGAGCAAGGACTCCCCAACAGAGTCGCCAGCTGAAAATGGTTGGTTTATACCTGAGTGAAGCGCACACTCAAAGATAACACAGAGTCACCACCAAACTTTATTTAGTCCCAAAGGACAGGCAAAATATCGATAAAACCCAAGGGGAAGAGAAACGGGAATAGGGGTCGGTTATGCGAAAGGAAGGTACTAGAACCTTACGCATCCGTCGTACTCGACGGGAACCATTTCGCTTGCTTCTAGGCTTGGATGGGTTATCTATCTAAGGCTTCTAGCTAAAAGAACAGGAGAGAGAATAGGAGAAAATGAAAGAAATAAAGTGCTCACGGAGGATTGGGGCCCTCGTGCCTACGTACCCTCGTAGTGCAATGAGGAAATTAGAGCGTCGTAGTTCATGGAACCAAGGAAAAGAAAGGAACGGGAGAAGGTGGAAGGGTGTTCGCCAAGATCATCGCGATTTTGTGCCTAAGTATCATACATTCGAATGAATGCATAATCAGAGCTTTCGTAGTTCGTGGAACCAATATGGAAAAGGAAAAAGGAAGTGGTGTCAAAACCAAGAAACAAAAGAAAGAAGGAAACTCCACTGGGGTTTCCCAAGATATGGTGTCAAAACCAAGAAGGTAAAGGAGTAAAAGGAGAGACTATAGTTGTATTAAGAATAACGTGCAAGAGTGGTGTAGAAATCAAGGAAACCAAGGTTCGGTATATTAACTGACTAGCAGGGGTTAACTGACAAGAAAAAGATTAAGACTTTGGTGGGGAAAAAGAAGTTGGTGTCAACAGACAGGCTGTGATGAACCAAAAGGTAAGAAAGAGTATCGAACCAATAGGAGGTGTTTGACTCTGTGGGGATTTCGATGTATTAACTGATGAACAGTGGTTAACCAAGAAAACAAAGATTGCAACTCTGCGGGGATAAAGGTTTAATAGATAAAATGTGATCAACCTAAAGAACAGGTGTAGAACCAGGTAAAGGTTGTGACCCAAAGGATGGGTGTGGGACCAAGCGACGGTCGTGACCCAAAGGACAGGTGTGGGACCAAGCGAAGGTCGTGACCTAAAGGAGTTCTGTACACTGACTGACCAAACAGTACCTGACCGAAGAGAGGGTATTTGAACCAAAATGAGGCTGCTAACCCAAGGGTGCAAGTATTCGAACCAAGAGAATGTCGCTAACTCACCGAGGTAATGGTTTTAACAGAAAGACTGTGATTAAATGAAAGAAACGAGTGATTAACCAAGAGAAGGTGATTAACTCGAAGGGGTTCAGTGTTTTAACAGATAGGATGTGGTTAACTGAAGAATGGGTGATTAACCAAGAGAAGGTGACTAACCCAAGAGCAGATCAGTATGTTAACATATAGACTATGGTTAACTGAGGAGAAATGCAAATTGTTGTTTTAACTGACAGGAAGTGGTTAACCAAACAAAGGGAGAAGAACTATGATAAGGTTGCGAACTCCGCTAGGGGTTTCGGTGTTTAACAGGAAAATTGTGTTTAGCCGAAGAAAAGGAATTGAGACTCTTCAGGGGAACCAAAAGCAATGATTGACCACAAGAAAAGGACAATGAGATAAGAGGTAGGTGTTGGTTCAAGTCAATGATCTTAACCAAGAATGAGGTGATTGATCAAAAGAGAGATGGAAAGAGATAAGAGTGATCTAGGATCAACTCGACTGGGGAAAGAAATACGCTACCGCCTGGAGATAGAGGTGACTAAGCCAGGCACAGGGTCATTCGTCCCCTACCTGAAGTGGTCAGAATGAGAGTAGGAATTATCCATTCTCATTCCTTCTCTAACACACAGCGTAATTGAAAAAGTGCTCCAAGTTGTACAGTGCTCCAGTGTCGCGCAAAATTCCAACTCCGCGGGGGAAAGAGAGAGGAAGCTCTAAAAGAATCCTAAAGAGAAGCGCCAAAGGGAAGATCAATAATCGAACGAATTTTTGATTAATTAATCAAAAGGGAGGAATATGCTAATAATTTTCCAAATGAATGAAAAATTATTAAAGCAAAAAGGGTGTATTATTAATTATACAAGATTAAGCTTATTATTTGAAGAACAAACTTAATTCCACATGAATGGAAGTGCAAAACAGTACCAAATGACACTTAAAATGAAACACAAAGTCATGTGATTGTGTGGAAGAATGATCATGTCCATGCAATGCCAAGAATGAGCATAATTATGAAATCGAAAGATCGGACAAATTCACAATCATGCTTGAAACTGAAGTGAAACAGCATCTAAAACATCCATAAAAATCAATCATATCAATCCATGGAAGTTAGAGGAAAAAATCATGGCAAACAAGCTTGAAAAATACCAAAAATGGCACTCTGTTACAGTGGTAATCGATTACCCTAATCAGGTAATCGGTTACTTGCATGAAAAACAGCAAATCTGGCAAAAATTGTGTAGAGTAATCGGTTACTCTATTTGAGTAATCGGTTACTCAGGTGAAAAAAAGTAGCGCTGATGCAAATTTGTGAAGAGTAACCGGTTACTATGTTTGAGTAATCGGTTACCACTGTAACAGTGGACAAAATAACTTTTGAAAAAGCACTTTTAACACCTAAATCACTTGTCTAAGCTACCACATGCTAGGGTATGAATTTGTGCACGAAAATCAAGCTAAAAAACAACAAATGAACAGTGATAGAATCAATTAACACGTCAAGATCACGGATCATGCAAATGCAAAATCAATTCACACACAAAAAGCATCGAAGCTACATCGCGAATGATACGAAAATGTGCGAAACAGTAAAATGAGTGAGATCTACCAACCTACAAGCTAGAGATTTGGCTTGGTGATTGTTGCAATGAGATCTTGGTGAAGATAATCAAAGAAAACCTGAGGAATCTTCAATTGTAGCCGAATCGTATCGAAACCGAGCGAATTGCGACGAAACTCCGAAATACGAATTCGAACCGTTGAATCTTGTAGCAAACACTTGAAATGAATCCAAAAGCTAATAAAACTCCAGAAATCCAAGTATAATTGCAAGATGATGAAGGCTATGCTCAAGCAACAATCACTTCCAATGTAGAAGTGATTAATCTTCAATGATGAAGAGCTATGGTGAGGTTTGGGAAGAAATTGGAGATTAAGATGAAGAAGTTGCAGAAAAATTCAGAGAGAATGTGAGAGAATTGAGAGTGAAGTATGTGAAATGGTTGAGAAATTATAGAGGAGCCTTTAAAATGATTGAAGGTTTATTTATATAGAGTTTTGGTTTGGAGTGTGAGAGGTTTGGAATTAGGCTAGGAGCTAGCTTTGGGTGGTTTGGAATTAGGCTATGACTTAGTTACACTTGACTCACCGAGTCAAGCGGTTAACTCGGTTAGTTAGGAAGTTAACTCGGTAGCAATCCCAATGTAAGCTTCACATCCAAGGGTTCATGATTTATGAAAATAGAGTGCATGGTAGTCTTGAATGGCAAGGAAACATTGTAGCAAATGCAAATGAATCACTTGAAGAGTCTAGAATATTCCACATGCTGCTAGAACTATGTAGAATCAAAGACCAAAGAGTGTGCATAGCTGCTATCCCAAAAATGTAGCAGAATTTGGAAATCTGTACTGAGTAACCGGTTACCCTATTTGAGTAATCCGTTACTTGCTTGAAAAAGGCAGCGCTGGTGTAAATTTGAGCAGAGTAATCGGTTACCCTATTAGAGTAATCGATTACTCTAAGCAAATTTGGCCCAAATTGCTTAGAAAAAGCTGTTGAATCCCCGGTTTTGATTTCCCACTTCTTGTTTTGATAAATAGGCATGGAAACCCTTGTTTTGTGCTTGTTTTGATGATGTGCTGATCTTGAGAAGATGCGATTAATCGGGCTAGAAAAACTTGAATATTCCTGCAACAAAAAACATGTAGAGAAAAGTGCGAATGCGTATGCCAGCAATGCATATGCACATGCTTATGCAAAAGAAAAAGGAGGAGGTCAAATTTCGGGTTACGACAATATTCATTAATTGAATTAGGGTTTCTCTGCACAAAATTCATCTGATACCCAAAGTCAAAAGTTTGACTTTTTGGGCAAAATTGATCATCAAGGACTATTATTCAAGAAAATATGATCCATAGTTTCATTTAATCAAGGATTGATCAAGAAATCAAGGTTACTTGCAAAAGAAGCAAAATTGGAGGAATTGAAAATTTCACTAAGTTATGGAAATTCATGTTCAAGTACCTAAATTTACAAGTCCATAACTTGTGATCCATGTAGCGCGAATTTTTGTGTGGTTGGGAAGCACTATCGCTTTGGGGTACTACAGTTCGATTCATTTTTTATCCTGTTAAGCTGATTAAGGAAGGGAAATAGATGTCTCCAATTAACCCTGCTTGCATACTGAGTTTAAACAGGTGACGGTTGGTTTACAGATGCTATAAAGATTGTGGGTCTCTCTTAGGTTATTTTGTTTAAAAAAATAGTGTCTGGGCTATTGGTAGGATGTTAGGATGGATGCTTAATGTATGACGGTACGGGATTTTGGGTTTTTGATTAGTATGCTTGCTAAGATTTTTCAATCTTATGCCTACGTATTCCCGTTTAACGAAACAGGGAAATCAGAGCGATAGTAGTTCCTCGTATTCTATGGGAGGAAAAAAAGGTTGTTTTGGTGTCTTGTTCAAAGCCCAAGACGTGAAGCTAAATATGGTTTGTATCTTCTTCAAAGCCCAAGATGTGAAGCTGAAGGGTCTATTTGTATCTTGTTCGAAGCCCAAGATGTGAAGCTGAAGGGTTTTGACTTTAGAGAGAATTTGTCATCTCTAAAGGGGAATATTTGGTTTGTTTGTCACAACTGTTGGGTGACTGATTATAAAGGAGAATTACTTTAACTGGGATATGTGAATCCAGCAATGCCATAATTTCCTTTATAGGGGATTTTTAACCTGAAGGAGAAGACTTTAACTCAGTTTAGAGTAATGTCATCTTTCCTTAGGAATTTCTCATGCTAAAAGAGGGACAGTGGCGTGGATGTGAATAATCCAAAGGCTTGCCGCTTACAGCAATTTAGATGAAGGAGTTGTTGATGTTTGTATACTGTGAGCAAAGCACAGATTTTGATGCTAAAAGAATGATTGACTCAACCAGGGTTTTCTTATACAAAGCCTAAGAGGAGGCTATTGACCCAACAAGAGGGTGCTTTGGTGTCTCGTACGAAGCCCGAGAGAGAGGCTAAAAGGGGTTGACTCAACAAGAGAGTGTTTTTATATGTGTCTTGTACGAAGCCCAAGACGGAGGCTAAAAAGGTTTTCACTCCACATGAGGGTCTTTTATACTCAACAAGAGAGTGATTTTCTATCTCGTACGAAGCCCGGGATGGAGGCTGAAAGGGAAGTGACTCAACAAGAGAGTCTTTTATACTCAATAAGAGAGTGTTTTGTATCTCGTACGAAGCCCGAGATGGAGGCTGAAAGGGCTTGACTCAACGAGAGAGTCTTTTATACTTAACAAGAGAGTGTTTTTGTATCTCGTACGAAGCCCGAGATGGAGGCTGAAAGGGATTGACTCAACAAGAGAGTCTTTTATACTCAACAAGAGAGTGTTTTTGTATCTCGTACGAAGCCCGAGATGGAAGCTGAAAGGGATTAACTCAACAAGAGAGTCTTTTATACTCAATAAGAGAGTGTTTTTGTATCTCGAACGAAGCCCAAGATGAAGGCTGAAAGTGTTTGACTCAACAAGAGAGTCTTTTATACTTAACAAGAGAGTGATTTGTATCTCGTACAAAGCCTGAGATAGAGGCTAAAGGTTTAACTCAACAAGAGAGTCTTTTATACTCAACAAGAGAGTGATTTGTATCTTGTACGAAGCCCGAGATGGAGGCTAAAAGTGTTTGACTCAACAAGAGATTCTTTTATATACAACAAGAGAGTGTTTTAGTATCTCGTACGAAGCCCAAGATGGAGGCTAAAAGGCTTTGACTCAACAAGAGAGTCTTTTATACTCAACAAGATAGTGGTTTTGTATCTCGTACGAAGCCCGAGATGGAGGCTAAAAGGCTTTGACTCAACAAGAGAGTCTTTTATACTCAACAAGAGAGTGCGAAAAGGTTAGCTCCGCTGGGGAGAATCATTGTACAAAGCCCAAGAGGAGGCTTACTTCACTGAGGAAGGATCATTATACAAAGCCTAAGAGGAGGCTATTATGCTGGTGACTGTTTCAGTTTAGTGACAGGTCCGGTATGTTAGATAAAAGAGAAAATCAGTTCTTATGAAGGGAACGATTAAAGGTATTGTTGAGCTTTAGGATTGATCAGAGGATCAGGGTTATTTCCTGTTCTTTAAGGAAATGGAAAATCCAAAGGGTATTGAGATTGTCCGAGTCTACTGGTGTTTTGAGAAATCGATTCTCAGGTAGTGAATGATCTTTGTATAATGCCCAAGAGAAGGCTGGTATGTTAAGGGATGAAGGTCAACCCATTAACAGGTCTGACACTTGACTCAGAAATACAGCTCTAGCAAATTGATGACTAGGTTCTGTTCCTATACCTGTAGAGGTCTCTGGGTCCTTGTACTAAGCCCAAAAGGAGGCATGAGAGCTTTTAAGAAGCTGAAGGGTCCTTGTACAATGCCCAAGAGAAGGCGGGGATGCTTTTAAGAAGCCTGTGGGTCCCTAAACCCCGAGAAGTTCAAGACATGCCATTCACCGAGAATAGATCAAGCTAGGAAAGTCCGAGAATTTAGAAGAAACTCAAGAGATGCCATTCACGGAGAAAAGATCATCTCTGGGGAGTAAAGTTTCTTTGACAATTTCTAAGGGTGACAGTCTGAGAAAGGGTTCACTGAGAATGTTGCCTTTCACATCTCCATATTGTTTAACCCCAAGAGGAGGGAAGACTGTGTCTGGTAATCCTATGGGGATCTAGTTTTGTTTGTATTTAAGAGTGACCAACCGGGCTTTACCTAGTGCTAGACGTAGTTGCTGGGGAAAACTATAAATAATTATACTAGTATTACACAGTTGATATTTGATAAGTATATAAAAGTTTGTGAAAGAAGACTTACAGTGAGCAGCCCCACAATACAGTTATATATATGAAAACGGATAAAGAAAGCGGGTAAACACTTACTCGGTTGTAGAGCTTCCATGCTGTTTGGTTAGTTGTCCAACAAAGAAAGCTTTGATAACAATATTATATTCTAAATCAAAGGAGAAAGTGCGTTGAAAAGGTTGTTGGGCTTACAGCTCAAGGAGAGGCCCAAGGTTTTATCAGTGATTGCACTGTGGTTTTGAAATTGTACAGGGACTTATACAAGTGACTGAGGACCAAAAAAGTTTTCTGTACAAAGGGATGGGTCTTACACTCTCTCAAGAGGCCCAAAGGTGTTTAAAGAAAAATAATGGGGCTTATAACACGAGGGTAGGCCCAGATGATTTGTTTTTTGAATTGGCGATCGCGCCGAGGTTTCTTTACCGTACTGGGTCTTATACAATGCATTGAGGCCCAAAAAAGTTTTGGTTAAAAGGGTGTTAGGTCTTACACTCAAATAGAGGCCCAATGATTTATTTTTGTACAAGTGGTGGGGCTTACAACTCAAGGAGAGGGCCAATGATTCATCTCTGTAGGAAGATATATCTTCTAATTACTACAATTTAAATCAAACAATCAAAACTTTTTCCAGATAATTGATGTAAGTGGCACTCTTGTTGATTCAAAATCCAAGTTGGAGTCCCTCTTTTATCATGGTTCAAAAAAATTCTTTCATCTAACTGATGTAAGTGGCACACTTGTCAATTTTATATCCAAGTTAAAGTCCTTCTATTAGTATGTAAAGAATTCATAAAGGAAAAAGTGGCATTGCTTAACACAGTAAGTTTAAAGCTTTTTTCCCTTATGACATCACTCTCAAATGATTGTAGTAAATAGGTGAGATATCTCCCTTAAAGATGACAATTTGTCAAATCTTTCAAACACTTCTTTAGCTTCATCATCTTGGGTTTTGAACAAGATACAAAACAAGTTTTTTTTCCTCTCATAGATTAAGAGGAACTACGAACGCTTTGATTTCCCATTTCTCTTTTTGCTAATACGTAGGCATAAGGTCATAAGATCTTAGCGAGCACATTAATAAAAAACCTTAGGTTTAGCTACCTTCCAAAAACAATAGAAAACCATAAAAAACAACAAAAACATTTCCTCAGTTATCACAAAGGAGAAACTTTCCCAATTAAACAGTAAACAAACTTAAGCAAGTAAGTAATTCAACAGTAGAAATATATACAATAAAGGTTCCTATAGATTACTATAGATATTTAGGGTGTTAATAGTTTCCCTTTGTATAACTAACCCCCGAATCTAGATCTCTTCGCATTTGTAGGGAAAACACTTGCGCCCAAGGTTAGTTTAAGATATCTTCCCCTTCCTTTTAAGCTTCATAGGATAAATATTAGAAATCAGAAAGTAGCACCAAATTCGGTAGTGGTTGCGTCACGAAAACCGGAGCTACACCCATATAATTTAAATTGTCGTGGAAGTTTTGAAAGTTTCTTGGTGAGTTCTTCCACTGTTCGAGTAAGTAACTTATTATGAGCCAAGATCACATCATTTGTTCCTAACTCAAGAATACTAACTTTCCTTTGTGATGAACCTCTGTAATAATGGACTTGATGATCGTTGAGTACCATTTGATCAATGATGACTATTGCATCCTCTGCACTCTTAGAAATTAAAGAACCACATGTTGTTGCGTCTAACCAAAGTTTGGGCTATGGCTAAAGTCTAATGTGGAAAATGTGAAGTTGTGTATTTTCATCGAAACCATGACTAGGACACTTTCTCAACATAGACTTGTAACACTCCCATGTTTCACAAAGCATTTATGTAGAACCATGAACAAATACGGTAATCGCGGTCTTTCCATCCATGAACTTGTTATGCGAAAAGAACCGATTAAATAAAAATTTCTTCAAGAATATTCCTATTGGTCATGATCTGCACCGGTTGGTCTAGATACTAATCTGTAGCTTCACCAATCAAAGAATGAGGAAAGAGCCTCATAAATATGGCTTCCTCTTCTGCTTCAGAAGCTCTAAGCATACTGGATAATTCATATAATTTTTTGAGATGAGTGTAGGGATTTTCATGATCAATACCGGCAAAAGGATTCACATAAATAATCTAAAGCATTCCCGTCTTCATCTCTGCTTTCCTGGCATTGGTAGGAGTTCTGACCATGTAATCCAATAGCCTCGGGTTTTTGTGACAAGGCATTCTTCCAACTTCGAGTTGGTTATTGTTGATAACATGTACAATGATGTCTTTGGTCTCAGCCATGGCTTTCTCTTGTTGTGGAGAAGAAGAAATTGTGGTAGAAGTTCCTTTTTGTTGCTTGGCTAGTTTTTTACATCTTCTGGTTTTGCTTTTGTTTCTTAGGATTTTTCTTTCAATCTCAAGATAAAAAAGCAATTAATCTTTCTGTGTTTTATCTCGCATAAATAGAATTCATATCCTAACCAACACAAGTGAGCAACATGATGGGTAAAATTATATATGTATAATATCAACGATTGCAAAATTGCCTAAACAAATATAAACTATAGAAATGCTTGTAATATCTAAATGCCAGTCCCCGACAACAGTGACATTTTGAGGGTTGCAATATTCAACATCAAAAGTAAGTATTTGTTTATCATATCTATAGGGACTGGTGCAATATTAATGTCGTTCAACAGTTAATACAGTTTAAGTGGAAAATTGTCGAGTTGTTTGTTTGTGAAAAGTACGTAATGTAAAAACGGTAATTGATAAATGAAATTTTGGATATATGATAGCTTGCTAGGTTTGGTTTTCATCCATCAAATGTGTATGCAGTTTACTAATCTCGTATACATAACCTAGTTATCAATCACTATTCTCGCGTATCACTCACAACATCGTTTATGTCTAAACTCATGCTAAGAATTCTACTGGATTGTTTAATTGATGATGTCTCAATCTATTAAACAATCTAGTAGCATTAAGATTGGATACTCGATGCAAATGTTTAACCTTATATCTATGTCTAGCATTTGGAGTTTAAAAGATTGTTATCTTAGATCAAGATTCGAACCGTATTTCTGAATAACAATTCTAATCAATGAAGTTAAACAGTAAAACAAAGATAACAACAATAAGTGGTGAATAACTATATTATATATTGATGTAATCAACAAACATACATACAGTATTGATGGATTACATCCAATCCCGATAAGAAAGAAGATTTAGCTACTAATTTTCATGGTAACTTTGATTACAAATGAGAAGAAATAAATATGGATGAGCATCAATGGTGGTTTCTCGACGATTGATGCGTATCCAACCTTCAATCTTCAAAAGTCACTCTATTCTATGTCTATCTCTTTCTGATGGTGTTTTTCTCTCTAAATTCCAAAAGTATGAATGTTTCTAAATTATTTATATTGGTTATACCATGTTTCTCTCGCCTGACGAGTTGTTACCTTGCCTGGTGAGCAATGTTTCTTCACCCCAAAGTATTTGCCCCATCACCATCTCAAACCGCCTTTTCTCGCCTAGCGAGAAAAAGGGTCGCATGGAGAGCTTCCTTGCTGCAGCCTTTCCAGGCAAGAATGACACTTTTTGATTTTGGAAAGTCTCTGCCTTGTGTCACCTAATGCTCGTTGGAGCTTCGCTGGGCGAGATGGCTCTCTTAAGGCTCTTCTGGCGAGAAGGACTATTTTTACTTTTTGTTTTTGCACACCCAAGCCTCGATGTTGGCTTGCTGAGTGAGCTTTCGCTTGAGTCTCGTTGGAGGCTCTCCTGGTGAACTTGCATATTATTTTCTTTCTTGCTTTATGTTCTAATCTTTTTCTAAGTGTAAAACTTCTGAACAAAAGCAAAGAATTCAGAAAGCACAACACTATCTTTTTCAAACTTAATCATATTCACAAATTGGGGGATTTAATGATAGAAAATGGTAAACCGAGTCAATAAGTGACAAGATTTATTATGATCAATACCATATTTTAGCACTTATCATGTACCCCATAAAATGACACGTTCTTGCAAATGGCAGAGATATGATACTCACATATAAAAATTACCAATAACATAACTAATCAATAGTAAAGAAACAAATAATGACAACAATGCAAGCAAAGCCATCGGGAATCCCTTCTATGCCTTCAACCCTCGGTGTCCTTATTGGTCAGAGGTGGAGCGACCTCGCCTTGGCAAGCTTCTCCTGGCGTCTTTTTTCTTGAATCTGCTTACCTAGCTCTTACGTTTAGAGTGTGGACCCTTTTAGCTTGTGGCTTTCTACATAACATTTTCCAGCGATCTCCTAATATCCTTGGATAAATCCCACTCGCTTATTGAAGAGCAGATACTTCATATTAAATACAAAGTGTACAAATCGGCGCCCAACTGGTTGAAGTTCGGTCGCCCTATAATCATATTGTAAGAAGAAGGGGCATCAATAACAAAATACCTGACCTTTATTTCTTTGGTCTGGTCTTGCTCTGCAAAAGTGGCTTTAGCATGACGTATCCTTTTACTTGCACCTTCTCTTCAGAGAAACCAACTAGCGATCCCTTAAAGGGTTTTAAGTCCTCTGGGTCAAGGCGGAGTCTTTCAAATACCTTTCAATACAAAATGTCTACAGAACTTCCTTGGTCCACAAGGACTCTTTTGACCTATTGTTAACCGCATCTGAAGGTAATGACCATGGGGTCATCCTTAACATGGTGGATGTCGATTACATGTTTTTCGGAGAAGACAATCGTGGCTTCTGGTGCTTTGGTCTCACCTTTTCCTTCGACATCAAGGAGGTCTTATATATTCATAATTTGGCGAGCGTACCTTCTATAGGCTTAGCTAGTCTCCCCGCCCACGACGAATCCTCTTACTATCGTATTAAGCGTGTGGATCACAACTTTACTTCCCTCTCCTTGAGATGTCTCCTTTGCTTTGTTGGGTCTGGGGCTTCTAGCGTCATCTCGCCCTCGCAAGTTGGACGTGTCTGACCCACGGGAGGAGTCACCCATCACTTATTTCTTGAGGTGTCCCTCTTATAAAGGCCTCTTGATTTGTTTCTTGAGTTAGTAACAATCATTAGTGTGATTTCCCTTGACTCTTTAGAACTTGCACCATCTACCTGTACCGGGGCCTAATACATTCTCCTTCGTAGCGGGCAACGCAGAGATGTTGTGCAGGTAAAGAACCTCGCGCCATATCTGTTCATGGCGAGTGTTCAAGGGTGTGAAGTTCTTCGCCATTTTTCTTACTCTCTTGAAAGGAGCCTTATATTTTATGGGAGAGGTATAATTACTTTTCCTCTGGTGCTGTTAACCTTCAACATTGGGAACACGCTCCTTGTGTCTCGCTCCTTCCTCTCGGTGTTGCTCTCCTTACCCTTTATATAATATTCTGCTCTGGTGACCACTTTCGTCAATAAAAACACTGGGTTTTGGGGGAGGGACTCATTGAAGTGTTTACCTTGATTCCATTTTGTAACTCCCTCACAAACATTTCATAGTTTGGTGGGATGATCCTAATACTGGCTTCGTTAAACTAGGCGAGATGGTCCCTCTACGACTCTGATGGACCCTGTCGTATATTGAATAGGATGGTGGTGGACATCTTCTTGTGATGGTTGGTGATGAACTGGTGTGCATGCCTCTTTAACAAATCATGGTAGATAGCGATGGAGGCACGAGGTATACCCATATACCATCATAGGGCAGTGACCTTAAAAGTGTCAAACAATAACTTGCACTTTAGGAAGTCAGGCGCTCTAATGATGGTCATATGTGTGTTGATTGAGGCGACGTGTTCATAAGGAACACTGCGTCCATCAAACTTGGCCAAAGAGGGAGGTTTGAATTGCTCAGGGACATGATCTCCTCATGTCTTGTTTAAGAGTGGCTGGAGATCTAACACTTCCATCTTCTCCAGAGGATTAGACTTTTGTTGACGCTGTCTAATATTGTTGACATTTTCCTCTAGTGTCTAGTTCTGACGACATAGTTTGTCCATGGTGGCACGTATCTCCACCAGGGTGTCGACATTGTAACACCCTACTTCCAGACTCAACAATTAAATAATAAAACATGAATAAACCATAAATATTCACCAAACAGGATGCTACTCACAACCACTGAAACATTTTGAACTACATAATAAAGAAACAACTCATTTGATAAGCAGTGGAAAATTGTAAAATGTTTGGCCTTAAAAGCCTCAACAACATTATTATTTTGAAAGGTGGTTTATTGCAAAATAAAATTAAATAGAAAGATATGCAACATAAACAAATATAGGACAACCCGATCCCCTCGTGTTACGTATCAGAGCGACTCCAATTATAGACTCGAACGACAAGCAACTAAAGAGGCGCAACACCGTCCTTAACCTCGAGCTCCTACTCGGGTACTTGATTATCTGTACTCCAGATGAGCACAAATGCAACAACACAAAAGGGGGTGAGAATACATTCAAATAATAAGCGGTTCAAAAACATTCAGGATTGATTCACATATCTACAAAATCATCCACATATCAGAAAACACATCAACATCATGTATTCATATCTCATTCGCATCGCAATCATCAAATCACAATCATGCAAGAATATTCATCATTACACAAACATCTCATTATTATGTAATATAATGTAACAATGACTCAACTCATGCTCGCCACGGTCCCCACGCTAAACCGGACTTATAACTCAACTCTATATGCATATGGTATCGACTCAACATTTGGTTCTTCATACGAAATGAGTCCCAATCTTTGTGAACCCAAAAATTCCACTCTGAGCTCCAAGCCCCCACTCAAGGTTTGGGACAAGTCACTAGTCCCCACTCTAAACTAGAGAACATGCCTATTTCGCAACAACAACACATATGATATATGACATATAAAAATGCAGTACAACCCCCCTCCGACTATACATAATCACTCAACAACAAAAGATACAATACAGTCCCACCCTGACTATGAATAAATATATTTTCACTGCATCAATAGTAATTCATACCCCGAATTATGCATCTCAGCAACTCATCAACAAGCATACACAATAATCCACACCACATCATACTTGCATTTTCATCGCGCATATTCACAATTAAACATAACACACATTTATGTATAAATTCACTTAACAACACTTAATTAATTATATAAACTAATTAATTAACTCATATTCATCAAAATACACCAAACAAAAGCCACTTATCGACTGTCCGATAAAACCACCCCCAAAACCCAACTCAGCAGGTTAGAATACACCCTCTGACACGATGACGGGTGGTCTGTCACCAGGATGACGCCCCATCCCTCAACACGTCACACATGTTAAGACCAACAAGACCATGTTTATCTGGAGACCATGACGGTCTACCCGTCATATACTTGACGTCCGTCAACGCTTCACAGCGCATGATGTAACACCATTTTCCACCCGACAAACATTCGCAAATAAATACAACAATTACATCAAAGTAAAATCCCAAAAGGGCGTTACACTTCGTCATAAAACATCAAAATAACAACCTGCTCGGTAACATAGGTTTTATCATCATGAAATCATTTAAACATTACGCAGCAGAAATCAAAATTCAAAACAATTTATAATAAAAAATGTCTTAAAATAAAACTCATAAACATCATCATGCCAACAAAGAAAAGAACGTAAATCGTTCGACTCAAACGTCCCGACCCGATGTTACATATCAGAGCAAGACCCTCTAATTGACGGAGAACCCAAAATACTTTGAAAGCTAAATCTTCATGCACCAAGAGAGCTAAGCCTGATCACCTGCATGTTACCCACGTGGAGGAAACATTCAACAGGCAGGGTGAGTAACCACAAATCAATATATAAGATATAGGCAAAAGATAAAGGAGCAATGTAAAACATCGCCAAGTCATTCACAAACATCATCAACGCATCAAATACATCAATAGAATGCAATTCCACGTAGTATGAAAATGCAACATCATAGACTCATGCATGTGGTGCCAATTCGTCAAAATTGATGGACATTGGGCCATCACCCTCCAAAGATCCCAACCAATAGAATCGATCCTACACAAGAACCGAAGCACATCATAAAACAGTTCAATCCACACAATAGGATTGAAGCCATCACTGGACCGGAGTCCCAAATATGCCATGAATGCATGATGCAAAGCGCCATAGTAATCGTCATCATAAAATCGTCAAATTTGCATCATCATTCAGGAATCATCATCAACATCATGATACAACATCAATTCACACTCATCACGATTCGTCACTACACCTAACAATTCAACATATTATAATAGTCACATTAAAATTCCCCGATTTTATCCCATTCATCATCATTACTAGTTTACTCATGTTTTATTATCTCATCGTAGTCTGCTGTTTCAAGGAAACTGGATTACAAGCGAAATCGGGACAGAAATCACAAAAACGGACAAATCTGGCAACAACTCTGCACATACGCGTATGGCCATGCCCCATACGCATATGGTCCTCTTCCTCGCCCACTGGCCTGCATATCATACGCGTAGGGCCACCTGCCCAGGCCTTCCATACGCGTATCACCATGAGTGTTACGCATATCACCAGAGAGGTTTCCATCTCAAATTTCCCTTCAAACTCCCAATACGTGTAATGGCTAGCCCATACGCGTAATTCCCCTTTCCCAAGATTGCCATACGCGTAATAGCCCTCTATACGCGTATGACCACCTCTCCTTACGCGTACCCTACGCGTACTGGCAGAGGGTTGTGCTGGCCCTGGGGACGGTGCGTAACACCCTGGGGATGTCCCCTTCATACGCGTAAGATTCCCTCCCTTACGCATATGGCCAAAAGCTCCTCAAAATTTTAGATTTTCACATCTGCACGAAATTCTTCCCATTCCAGCACCTCCAATCCTCCAAATCAGACCCAAAACTATTTCGATTCATTACAGATCTAAGTTTTAATTCTACTTCATTATTTTCATCAATTTCTTTCTAATTATCAAGCCCTAATTCGTTAATCCCCACCCTCAATCTTAGATCTGTTTTTTTTATATTCATCACAGCAACAACAATTATTCACACGAATTTCATAGCAATTACATCAACTCATACGAAACTCTTGACAGAAATCATATATACACAGATCCATGAAAATATAACATACAATTCGTCATAGATTCATCATAAATTCGTCAAAACACAAAGCATACAAAACTATATCTACCTTAAACCCATATCAGGCATATTAACCTGGATTAACCCCCTATACCTCGAATTCCCAGCAAAAGGATTCTTCCTCGGGGTTCTACGGTTGATTCTCCCTCGTTCTCTGTGCCCTAGCCTCCTTTTCTCCGTTCTATTCACTTTTACGATTGGAAAGAATAACTTCCCTAATTCCCACTTTACTTTTGTCAAACTTACCCCTTGGACCCCAATTATGACTTCCCCATATTACCCTCACTTAATCTTCCCAATAATATCGTCTTACCCTTAATGTTCCTCTTAATTTTTTTAAAATAATAATAATAATAATCTAATTATTTAAATTATTCTATTATTATTACTAACAAAATAATCCTAATTAAATTACTAATTCTAAGTGCCTCAATATTCCCTTAACTCAATACTACCCCACAACACCACACAAATTCACCATGCGTCACAATATCCCTCAAAATTCACTGAAACACCGAATAACCATAATAAATCAATTAAATAAATATTATAATTATTTTGGGGTGTTACAACTCTCCCCCCTTAAAGAATTTTCTCCCTCGAAAATTACCTGAAGGAAACATTGTTGGATACGACTCCCTCATCTGATCTTCACGCTCCCAAGTCCAACTTTCACCATGTGGTTCACCCCATAATACCTTCACCAAAGTTATGTCCTTACCCCGTAGTTGTTTCATTTCATGACCATCAATCTGCACCAGTAATGCTTCAACATTCAGGTTATCCATCACATATACATCATCCATCTGAACCACGTGCGACGGATCTGGAATGTATTTCCTCAACTGCAACACATGGAACACATCATGTAAATTTGAAAGCGACTGCGGTAAAGTAATCTGATATGCTACCTCTCCCATCCTCTGCAAGACTTGATATGGACCAACAAAACATGGAGTGAGCTTCTTAGATTTTAAAGCTTGACCCACACCAGTCACTGGCGTCACCCTCAAAAACACATGATCTCCCTCTTGGAATTCAAGTGCCTTCCTTCTCTTATCATGGTAACTCTTCTGAAGACTCTGCGAAGCTCTCATCCTTTCTTGGATCATCTTAATCTTTTCAGTCGTCTCCTGCACAATCTCATGTCCGAGTACAACACTCTCACCTGATTCATACCAACACAATGGAGTTCTACACCTCCTTCCATACAACGCCTCATACGGTGCCATCCCAATACTAGCATGAAAGCTATTGTTGCACGTGAACTCAATCAACAACAAATGGCTATCCCAAGACCCCCCTTGATCCAACACACAATCCCTAAAAAAATCCTCCAAGGATTGGATAGTCCTCTCCGTCTGAACGTCCGTCTGCGAATGATATGCAGAACTCATCATCAACTTAGTACCCAAAGCGTCTTGTAAACTCTTCAAGAACCTCGATGTAAACCTCGGGTCTCTATCCGACACAATACTCGAAGGTATCCCATGCAACTTCACAATTTCCTCAATGTACATCTCAGCTAACTTCTGCATAGAATGATTAATCTTCATCGGCAAGAAATGAGCCGATTTAGTTAATTTATCCACAATCACCCAAATCGAATCATTCCCTTTTGCAGTTTTCGGCAACTCCGACACAAAATCCATGGAATGCTATCCCATTTCCACTCTGGAATATTCAACGGTTGCATTATACCTAAAGGTTTCTGATGCTCAATCTTTGACTTCTGACAAGTCAAACACGCATAAACAAACTCTGCAATATCCTTCTTCATACCTGGCCACCTGTAGCGAGCGATTTTTGTCGGTGACGCGACCACCTTATCGCTGGGTTTTCCTCACTGCAATGGTAGGAGGGGGTGCTACTTTCTGATTTCTTATTTATCCCATGAAGCTGAAAGGGAAAGGGAATCTATCTAAAACTAACCTTGCACACGAATGTTTAACGGAACAAACGCTTGAAAGAGATTCGGGGAGTTCGGGGTCAAGTTATACAATGGGGAGTTGTCAATTACCCATCCTATATGTGGTTATCCACAGGATATTAGCTTTAGGTTTCGCTTTGTAATTGATAGTGTTTATCGGTTAATAGGTTGGGAAAGTTTCTTGGGAAGTATGAGTGAGTGAGTGAGTTTTTGTTGATGTTTGGGTGTTTTTGGTAAGGTACTAGACCTAAGTTTTGATTAATATGAAGGTACTGGACCTAGGTTTTTTGATTGGTATGCTCGCTAAGATTTCGCAATCTTATGCCTATGTATTCACGTTTAAACGAAACAGGGAAATCAGAGCAATCGTAGTTCCCCCTATTCTAAGGGAGGAGAAAGATGTTTGGTGTCTTGTTCAAAGCCCAAGATTGAAGCTAAAAGGTTTTGACTGAGAGAGAATTTATCATCTCTAAAGAAGGATTGTTGATTTTTATGTGCCTTGATCAAAGCACAAGGTTGATGCTAAAAGGTTAATTGACTTGGCTAGGGGATTTCTTTATACAAAACCTAAGAGGAGGCTGGAAATTTGAATTTTCCAGGGGAAAATGTTCTATCTGTCTTGCACAAAGCCCAAGATTGAGGCTAAAAATGAGAATTTTAACTGGTGAGGATATTTTTAGGTGTCTTGTATAAAGCCCAAGATTGAGGCTGACCTTACTGGGAAAATCATTTTACAAAGCCTAAGAGGAGGCTGAAAGGAGTTTGACTCTTCTTGGGGAAAATCATTCCCCAAATCCTAAAGGAAGGCTGGGAGGAAATGACTCTGTTGGAGAAGATATATGTTCTAAGCTTAAGAGAGGGAGATTTATGTCTTGTACAATGCCCAAGATTGAGGCTAAAGGGGTTTGACTCAGCAAGAGAGGGTTTTTATCTGTCCTGTACCAAGCCCGAGATGGAGGCTGGACAAGCTGGAGAAATTTTTCTACACAACTTGAGAAGAGGCTAGCTCCTGCTAGGGGAAATCTTTATACCAAGTTTGGACAAAGATCGACTCATCGAGAGAGTATTTTTATCTGTCTTGTACAAAGCCCAAGATTGAGGCTAAAAAAGGTTGACTCAACAAGAGAGTCCGAAAAGGTGATTGACTCAACAAGAGAGTCTAAAAAGTGATTGACTCAACAAGAGAGTCTAAAAAATGATTGACTTAACAAGAGAGTCTGAAAAGTGATTGACTCAACGAGAAAGTCCGAAAAGGTTAGCTCCGCTGGGGAGAATCATTTGTACAAAGCCCAAGAGGAGGCTGACTTCGCTGAGGAAGGATCATTATACAAAGCCTAAGAGGAGGCTAGCTTTCTACTGAGGAAAGGTCCTTATACAAAGCCTAAGAGGAGGCTATCTTTTGTCGGGGATAATTGGGATCCCCAGGCAGGTCCAAGTGGGGGAATCCACTCTTGCTGAGGATTACAGAAAAGTTGAGATGTCAGGTACCTTGAGGTTCTGTTTTAAGGTAGTGTTGACCCTGGTCGGGGAACTCTCATGAGAGAGATTGGGTTTCTGCTGGAGATCGATCCAGAATGCCCGGGGTTTTTCCTATAGTTGTAAGGGACTTGAGAATTTCTTTGAGACTCAAGGGGATTAGACTGTCCAAGTCTACTGGCGTGGAAGAGTTTTATCTATTGTATGATGCCCAAGAGGAGGCAAGGGCATTAAGGGAGGAGAATCAACCCTAAAGTGGCCTGAGGTCTGACACTGGAATGATTGCTCTAGCAAAGGATGACTAAGTTCTGTCTTATACCTTTAAGAGGTCGTCAGGGTCCTTGTATTAAGCCCAAGAGAAGGCATGAGAACTTCTAAGAAGCCGGAGGGTCCTTGTACAAAGCCCAAGAGGAGGCGGGGATGCTTTTAGGAAGCCTGTGGGTCTCAAACCAAGAAAAGTTCAAGAAATTCTATTCACCGAGAATATATCATTTAATGAAAGTTCTGTGATTTGAAGAAATTCAAGAGATGCTATTCACCGAGAATAGATCAACTCTGGGCAGTAGAATTTCTTTGACAATTTCTAAAGTGACAGCCTGAGAAAAGGTTCACGAAGAATACTGCCTTTCTCTTTGTTCTATATTGTTTAAGCCCAAGAGAAGGCAAGACTGTATCTGGAAATCCTATGGGGATCTGGTTTTGTTTGTATTTTAAGAGTGACCAACAGGGCTTTACCTAGTTCTAGACCTAGTTGCCGGGGAAACTCTAAATAACTATACTAGTATATATACAGCTGATATATGACAAGTAAAAAAGGTATGAAAGAAGATTAACCATGCGCAGCTTCCCACAATACAGTTGTTTATATATGAAAGCGTGTAAAAGAAAGCCGATAAAACTTCCAGGTGAGCAAGCTTCCATACTGTATTGTTAGTTGTTCAAAGAAATTAAAGAAAGTTTTGATAGCAATACATATATTTGAATCTAAATCAAAAGGGAATTGTTTTGAAAAGATTGGTGGGGCTTATACTCAAGGAGAGGCCCAAGGTTTAACAGTGATCGCACCGTTGTTTTGAATATTGTACCGGGACTTATACAACGACTGAGGCCCAAAAAGGTTTATGTACAACAAGGGTTAGGTCTTACACTCTATTAGAGGACCAAAGAGTATTTAAAGAAAAGAAATGGGACTTATAACAAGAGGGTAGGCCCAGATGATTTTATTTTAAACTGGCGATCACACCGAGATTTTTGAAAACACCGTGGGTCTTATACAATGATTGAGGCCCAACCTATTTTGGTTTTAAAGATTGATTGGGTCTTATACTCTATTAGAGGCCCAAAAGGTTTGAAAATGAATAAAGATGGGTCTTATAGCTCAAGGAGAAGCCCAGTTGATTTTGTTAAAAAGGCGAGGATCGCTCCGAACTTTTGAAAATATACAGAGGGACTTATACAATGTGTGAGGCCCAAAAAGGTATTATTTACAAAGGGGTTGGGTCTTACACTCTATTAGAGGCCCATGAGTGTTTGAAAAAGATTGATGAGGGTGGAATCAATCAAAACCCTAATTTTGTCTAAAATGAAATTAATTTTGTTTAAAAATTAATAAAAATTATTGAAAACATGGGAAAAATGAGTGGTGATATTGGATCAATGTTTCAAAAATCATGTTTTTATCCACAAAATGATTTAAAACCATTTAAGTTTGGAAAGTCAAGAAGGAAAAATATTTTAAATGTTAAAAAACAAATAAAAATTAATTCTTTGCAAAAATATCAAGTATATGAAATAAATAATATTTTTGGGAAATTTTTGTAAAATAAAATATTTTTAACATTTTTGTGAATTATTAAAAAAAGAATCAACTCAAAATCATTAAAATTCAGAGAGAAATTAATTTTTGAATCAATGAAATAAAAATCACAAAATTCAAATATTTGAATTTTGAAAAAGGGCGCCAAGAACACCCAAGAACACGCGCGTGTCCTGAGTTTTGCCCAGATTTGCATTTTCTCATCAATCTCACTGAATACTTGATGAAATCACACAATCCACATATCAATCTGCTCGTTTTCACCTCACGATCATGTCTATGGTCTTTAATTTAATTTATTTTAAGCATGGAATAAGAAATCAAAGAGAAACCTCAAGAACCCTAAATTCTGCATGAAGGCTCAGAAATTCCACACACGATTCATACAAAGCAATTAATAGAGGGGAAACATTCCATACATGATTATGAACATATGGCAAAAGTATTGTGCGAGGAAATATGCATGAATCATGAGATGACCAAGTTGAGGCTTACCTCTTGCAGCTGGTGATTGTGCTTTGAGTTAGAGGTGTTACAGCTTGGTTCCAATGATGTGGACAGCTTCCCTAGGTGCTATGGAGTGTGTCTGAATGCTTGAAGTGGATTGAATTGAGCTGGAACTTAATTTGGCACCTCAACTGTAAATCTGTCAAAGGCTTGTGCAGATGGCTGGTGATTTTGAGAATCTGGTGTTCCAGATGTTGCTTAAGTATTTGGATCACTTCTATATGATGTTTATGAGGTATGTGTGATTGGTTTGGTTGGAATTGCTCTCAAACTCAAAACCGATAGTGACTTGAGTTAGAAGGCAAAATTGGAGTGAAAGAGGTGATTTTGAGGAAAGCATCAGTTTGGGTGCTTTGGTGTACTCAAACTGATCACAAATGAGGTCTATTTATAGTGCAACAAGTTTGTTTTAGCTGCAATAGTGTATGGCAACTGGTACATGTTTGTGGCCAATTGTGATCAAATGGAATCACAAGTCTCCTCTAGTCATTGACTTGAGATTAGAGCACAGGCCTATGGTTCTTTGATTCAAGGATAAGGCTTGACTGAAGTGTTCATCTTTGCTCTGATACATGCAACCTCTAAGCATCCATTAAATGTTCCAAAACAAAATTAGAGTCTTGGCCTTCTTTAGGCTTCTTAGGTTTGGCATGGCTATTGTAGATTTTGGGACTTTGGAGGCTGATAGATCAGTGCTTGTCCCTTGTTTGTTCCCCCTTGGGGTGTGCAGATGGATAACCATGCTTGGAGTTGCACAATTTGACCAAATCGAGCCATAATGCACAAATCTGTCTTGCAAGACAGTTTGCATCAAGGCATATTGCAGCCATCATATCTTCTAGCTCAGATGGAATTTGATGGAGTTCTTGGACATTTTGGAAAGCTGATATATCCTATTTCAACATGATGTCTAACTTTGGTTTTGATCCAACTTGAATTACACTGAAAAATGCCTCTACATTTGGGAAAAAATAAGGCAGATTCTGACTTAGTGAAAATTTCACTAAGTGTTGGAAAAATGTCACTTTTGTGTGTTTCAGCCATTTTGATCACTCCATAACTTAAAATCCATGAGGAATTGGAATGAGGTGTAGTTGACACTTTTAAAGTACGCCATGAGAGCTAAAAATCCATCTTTGGACCATCCAAAATGGTTGCTTGGATCTCAAGTTATGATCCTTGGAAGTTGGTACCCTAGCCACTTTGTTCCATAACTTAGAAAAATTCTAAGTTTTTATGGTTACCCCTTTTTCAAGTTAACTCACTTTCTTTGATTTTTCTTGATGAATGATGATCTAAATCACATATTAACATTGTTTTAGGGTTAAGGAACCATAATTGTGAAAAATCTCAAAAAGTCAAACTTAACTTTTGTGCACAGTTGACTTTTTATTAGATGAATTCCAAACTGTGCGATCCTTTGTGAAATCAAGTCCTTGATCTAAATAAAACTTGATGGATATGTTCCATAGGTGTTATAGGGTATATTGAATCATGTACCAAGGTTTGGGAGCATGTCTGGGCCAAAAGTTAAAGGTTCAGTTGACTTTTTCCTCGAAACCCTAATTGTGGTCCTGATGAAATTGAAACATGTGGATCAAGCTTCTTGGATCAATCCATTGTTGTAAATGGATCAATGTGGTTTATTAGAGACCCTCAAATAATGTCTTGAGGTCTTGGCTCATGTTTTGTCCCAAAAGCCAACTTAGGGGTGAATTAGGTCAAGGAACCCTACTTCTTGATTTTTTGGTAAATGCGTCCCCTGAGGCTAAATTGACTTGATGATTAGGTCCATGAGGTCCCTTGGAGTATCTTGAGTTATATTGTGAAGCATTGGCTCATACCCGGATGAAGATTTTCATCTGGAGGCCCTGGTTAACCAAAACCCTAATTTGATGACACTGGCGATCTTGAGGCTTCATCCACTTGGAATGCTGCAACCTTATGCCTGATTCCTGATGTGGGAGTCCTCTTGATCATTTATGTGTGTTTGAGAGGTTAGAAAAGTTGAAGATTATGTCATTCCTTGATTGATCCTTTGTCTAAGGCTCTGAGAGGGCTTAAAACCCTAATTCTTAATTGTAGTGAATGCTCAATAATCCTTGAGGAGACTGATTGAGGCATGAAGGTACATCCATATTGTGGTAATGATTTACACAATGATGGGAAATCTTAGTGGTCAAAATTTGGGGTATGACACCACCAAAACAATTTCTGCAAATCCTGGTACATCTTTGTAGCACCGGGATGGATACTTAATCTACTTCGATGCCCCTCTTCAAGAATACTCTTCTTAATTTCTGGAACCTCTAGGACACACACCCTGTCTCTGAACCTCATCACACCATTCTCATCAATCCATAATTCACCTCCGTTACCTTGGTTTATCAAGGTTAACTGGTCAACCAACTTCAAATCAGATTGATGTCCCACTCTGATCTCTTACAGGATACCACTAGTCAACTTCAGCATACCCAACTTCACAATGTCAGGAGTCACTTCACATACCAAACTCAAATCCCGGAATTTCTCAATTAAGTCCAACTCTTTCACCATAAGCATCGACATACCTACTCAATGCATCAGCCACTACATTTGCTTTACCAGGATGGTAATTCAAATCAAATTCGTAATCCTTCAACAATTCCAACCATCTTCTCTGCCTCATATTCAACTATTTCTGATCAAATAAGTACTTCAAACTCTTATGATCGCTGAACACTTCAAATTTAGAGCCAAAACGATAATGTCTCCAAATTTTTAACACAAACACCACAGCTGGCAATTCTAAGTCATGTGTAGGATAATTCACTTCGTGAACCCTCAATTGCCTCGAAGCATAAGCAACAACTTGACCAGTTTGGATCAAAACTCTGCCAAGACCCATCTTTGATGCATCACAATATACCACAAAAGATTCATTCAGATTAGGTAAAATCAACACTGAAGCGGTCGTCAACCTCTTCTTCAATTCCACAAAACTCTCTTCACAAGCTACATCCCACACAAAAGCATGACCCTTTCGAGTCAACTGAGTCAAAGGTAATGCCAAGTTAGAAAAGCCTTCGATAAACTTGAGGTAATAACCCGCCAATCCAAGAAAACTTCGTATCTCAGTAGCAAACTTCGGAGTCTCCCACTGCAGCACAACATCATTCTTAGAAGGATCCACAACAATTCCACCACTTGAAATCACATGGCCAAGAAAACTCACTTACTTCAACCAAAACTCACACTTCGACAGTTTTGCATACAACTTTTTCTCCTTCAATACCTGCAACACGGTTCTCAAATGCTCAGCATGCTCTTCTTCAGATTTAGAAAATATCTGAATATCATCAATGAAAACCACAACAAACTTATCCAAATACTCATGAAAAATCCGATTCATATACTCCATGAACACACCAGGTGCATTGGACATACCAAACGGCATCACAGTGTATTCATAGTGACCATACCTTGTCCTAAAAGCTGTCTTCGGAATATCATCAGGCTTAACACGAATCTGATGGTAACCCGACCTCAAATCAATCTTGCTAAACACACAGGCACCTACTAACTGATCCATCAAATCATCAATTCTCAGAAGTGGATATTTGTTCTTGATAGTCACTTTATTCAACTGCCTATAATCCACACACAACCTCATACTACCATCCTTCTTCTTTACTAACAGCACAGGAGCACCCCACGGGGAAACACTCGGTCGAACAAACTTTTTCTCAAGCAATTCTTCTAATTGTTTCTTCAATTCACTTAAATCAGAAGCGAACATCCGGTAAGGAGCCATTGGCACTGGACTCGCACCTGGTATCAAGTCCACCACAAACTCTACTTCACATTCTGGAGGTAAATCACTTATGTCATCTGGAAACACATCTAGAAATTCACAGACAACAGGTAATTCGACACTCGCAGCTTCACGATCAACCTGCAATGATGCAAACATTACAAACACTAAGGCTTCATCTTCCAGAAGGTTGTCTACTTGCTTAACAAACAAGAACATCAACTCCCGATTATCACCAAACTCAATAAACCCTACGGTCTTATTATAACAATTGATATAAACATAGTTGAACTCCAACCAGTTCATTCCAAGGATTACATCGATTTGGCGTAAGGGTAAACACACCAAATCTATCACAAAACTCTTCCCTAAAATCGTCAAAGGACATCTCGAACACACAAAAGTAGTAGTAACAGAACCATTATCAGGAGTTTCTATTACCATACTACCATTCATATCAGACAATTTCAAACCCAATCTAGTAGCACAGTCAAACGAAATAAACGAATGAGTAGCACCAATATCAATAATAGCGACCAACTCAACATTATTAATAAAGCAAATACCTCAAATCAAGTTATCCTTCTCAGGGACTTCTGAACCACTCAAAGCAAACACTATGCCATTGGTCTGAGCAGCAGTAGCAGTCTTCTTTGGTTTCTGACACTGGGTGCTGATATGACCCTTCTCACCACAATTGAAACAGGTTAGACATTCATCCTTACAATCAGTAGCTCTATGGCCCTTGCTCGCCACACCTGTAACACTTAACAGAAGCGGGAGTTGCTCCCCCACTTGTCTTCTTCCCATCTAAAACCGCCTGCTTCCCTTTGTCAGCTGAAGTCACATAAGGATTTCCTCTAAACTACCCCTTCTCTTTATTCTCACTAAGATTCTTGTAGTGAGCAGATCGAGCTCGGCTATCCTCATCATAGATCCTACTCTTATCCACCAGCTCAGCATACTTGCGAATCTGTTGGTACCCAATACCCTGCTTGATTTCTGGCCTCAGCCCATTCTCGAACTTGAGACACTTTGATACCTTAGCATCAACACGGTTGTAGTGAGGACAAAACTTTACCAGCATCTCAAACTTTGCAGCATACTCTGCCACAGTCATCTTTCCTTGTTTTAGCTCAAGGAACTCTACCTCTCTCTTGCCGCGAGCATCTTCTGGAAAATACTTTCCCAAAAATTCCTGCTTGAACACAGCCCAAGTTATTACATTACCAACTATTATACCCCAAATTTTGACCACTAAGATTTCCCATCATTGTACAAATCATCATCACAATATGGATGTACCTTTATGCCTCATCAATCTCCTCAAGAATTGTTGAGCATTTCCTGCAATCAAGCATTAGGGTTTTAAGCCCTCTTAGAGCCTTAGACAAAAGATCAATCAAGAAATGACATGATCTTCAACTTGTCTAACCTCTCAAACACACATAAATGATCAAGAGGACTCGAGCATCAAGAATCAGGCACAAGGTTGCAACATTCCAAGTGGATCAAGCCTCAAGATTGCCAGTGTCACCAAATTAGGGTTTTGGTCGACTGGGGCCTCCAGATGAAAATTTTCATCTGGGCATGAGCCAATACTTCAAAGCATGACTCAAGATACTACAAGGGACCTCATGGACCCATTCATCAAGTCAATTGTACCTCAGGGGATGCATTCACCAAAAATCAGGAATTAGGGTTTCTTGACCTAATTCACCCCTAAGTTGACTTTTGGGACAAAACATGAGCCAAGACCTCAAGGCATGATTTGAGGGTCTCTAACATACTACATTGATCCATTTACAACAATGGATTGATCCAAGAAGCTTAATCCACAAGCTTCAATTTCATCAGGATCACAATTAAGGTTTCGAGGAAAAAGTCAACTGAACCTTTGACTTTTGACTCAGACATGCTCCCAAACCTTGGGATATGATTCAATACACCCTATAACACCTATGAAATATATCCATCAAGGTTGATTTAGGTCAAGGACTTGATTTCACAAAGGATTGCACAGTTTAGAATTCATCTGATAAAAAGTCAACTGTGCACAAAAGTCAAGTTTGACTTTTTGAGATTTTTCACAATTATGGTTCCTCAACCCTAAAACAATTTTAATATGTGATTTGAATCATCATTCATCAAGAAAAATCAAAGAAAGTGGGATAACTTGTAAAAGGGGTAACCATAAAAACTTTGAATTTTTTCTAAGTTATGGAACAAAGTGGCTAGGGTACCAACTTCCAAGGATCATAACTTGAGATCCAAACAACCATTTTGGATGGTCCAAGGATGTATTTCTAGCTCTCATGGCATACTTTAAAAGTGTCAACTAAACCTCATTCTAATTCTTCATGGATTCTTAGTTATGGAGTGATCAAAATGGCTTAAAACATGAAATGTCACTTTTTCCAACACTTAGTGAAATTTTCACTAAGTCAGAATCTGCTTCACTTTTTCCAAAATGTTGAGGCATTTTTCAACCAAATTCAATTTGCTTCAAAACCAAAGTTGGACATCACATTAAAGTAGGATACATCTGCTTTCCAAAGTGACCAAGAACTCCATCAAATTCCATCTGAGCTAGGAGTTATGACAGCTGCAACATGCCTTGCTGCAAACTGTCTTGGCAAGGCAGATTGTGCATTAGGGCATGATTTGGTTGATTTGTGCAAATGACAAACAAGTTTATCCATCTGCACACCTCAGGGGGAGACCAAGGAGGAACAAACACTAATCCATGAGCCTCCCAAGTCTTTGGAACTACATATAGGTTTGGCACCCCTAAAAGCTAAAGATGCCTCAAGACTCCAATTTTGTTTTGAGGCATTCAATGGATGTTTAGAGGTGGCATGTATCAGAGCAAAGATGAACACTTCAGTCAAGCCTTATCCTTGAATCAAAGAACCATAGGCCTGTGCTATAATCTCAAGTCAATGGCTAGAGGAGACTTGAGATTCCAAAATGATCCAATTGGCCACAGACCTGTACCAGTTTCCATACACTATTGCAGCCAAGAAAAACTTGGTACACTATAAATAGACCTCGTTTGTGATCAGTTTGAGTACACCAAAGCACCCAAACTAATGCTTTCCTCAAAATCACCTCTTTCACTCCAATTTTGCCTTCCAAAGCAAGTCACTATCGGGTTTTGAGCTTGAGAGTAATTCCAACCAAACCAATCACACACACACACACACACCTCATAAACATCATATAGAAGTGATCCAAACACTTAAACAACATCTGGAACACCAATTTCACAAAATCATCATCCAACTGCTCAAGCTTTTAGCAGACTTACAGTTGGGGTACCATTTTAAGTTCCAGCTGGTTTCCAACAACTCCAAGCATTCATACACACTCCATAACACCTAGGGAAGTTGTCCACATCATTGGAACCAAGCTGTAACACCTCTAACTCAAAACACGATCACCAGCTACAAGAGGTAAGCCTCAACTTGGTCATCTCATGATTCATGCATATTTCCTCGCACAATAATTTTGCCATATGTTCATAAACATGTATGGAATGTTTCCCCTCAATTAATTTCTTTGTATGAATCGTGTGTGGAATTTTTGAGCCTTCATGCAGAATTTAGGGTTCTTGAGGTTTCTCTTTGATTTCTTATTCCATGCTTAAAATAAATGAAATTAAAGACCATAGACATGATCGTGAGGCGAAAATGAGTACATTGATATGTGGATTGTGTGATTTCATCAAGTATTCAGTGAGATTGATGAGAAAATGCAAATCTGGGCAAAACAGAGCACGCGGGCAAAACCAAGGTGTTCTTGGCACCCTTTTTCAAAATATTCAAATATTTGAATTTTGTGATTTTATTTAATTGATTCAAAAATTAATTTCTCTCTGAATTTTAATGATTTTGAGTTGATTCTTTTTTTAATAATTCACAAAAATGTTAAAATATTTTATTTTACAAAAACTTCCCAAAAATATTATTTATTTTATATACTTGATATTTTTGCAAAGAATTAATTTTTATATGTTTTTAACATTTAAGATATTTTTTCCTTCTTGATTTTCCAAACTTAAATGGTTTCCAATCATTTTAAGAATAAAAACATGATTTTTGGAACATTGATCCAAGATCACCACTCATTTTTCACATGTTTTCAATAAATTTTTATTAATTTTTAAACAAAATTAATTCCATTTTAAACTAAATTAGGGTTTTTATTAATTCCACCCTCGTCAATCTTTTTCAAACACTTTTGGGCCTCGAATAGAGTGTAAGACCCAACCACTTTTGAAAACCAAAACTTTTTGGGCCTCGGTCATCGTATAAGACCCACGTTGTTTTCAAACCTCGGCGTGATCGCCATTTTTCAAACAAATAACCGTGGGCCTCTCCTCAAGCTATAAGTCCCATTCATTTTCTTAAAAACACCTTTGGGCCTCTAATAGAGTGTAAGTCCCAACCCCTTTTGTAAATAAATATTTTTGGGCCTCACATATTGAATAAGTCCCTCTGTATATTTTCAAAACAACGGCGCAATCGTCGCTTTTTCAAAATCAACTGGGCCTCCCTCGTGTTGTAAGTCCCATCTTTCTTTTTCAAAACATCTTTGGGATTCTCCTTGAGTTGTAAGACCCAACCCTTTTGTAAATAAACCTTTTGGGCCTCAGGCGTTGTATAAGTCCCGATGCGATATTCAAAACAACAGTACAATCACTGTTCAAACCTTGGGCCTCTCCTTGAGTATAAGCCCCAACAGTTTTTCACAAATAACTCCCTTTTGATTTAGGTTCAAAATTACAGCTGTTATCAAAACTTTCTTTAATTTCTTTGAACAACTAACAATACAGCATGGAAGCTTGCTCACCTGTAAGTTTTATCCGCTTTCATTTACTCGCTTTAAAATATATAACTGTATTATGGGAAGTGATGCATGGTTAGTCTTCTTTCATTCTTTTAAATGCACGTCAAATATATATATAACTGTATTGTGGGAAACTGCGCATGGTTAGTCTTCTTTCATACCTTTTAAAATACGTGTCATATATCAACTGTATATATACTAGTATAGTTATTTAGAGTTTTCCCTAGCAACTAGGTCTAGAACTAGGTAAAGCCATGTTGGTCACTCTTAAATACAAACAAAACTAGATCCCCATAGGATTTCCAGATACAGTCTTCCCTTCTCTTGGGGTTAAACAATATGGAACAAAGAGAAAGGCAGTATTCTCGGTGAACCTTTTCTCAGACTGTCACCCTTAGAAATTGTCAAAGAAATTCTACTCCCCAGAGTTGATCTATTCTCTGTGAATAGCATCTCTTGAGTTTCTTCCAAACCCTCGAACTTTCCTGGAATGATCTCTTCTCTGTGAATTGCATTTCTTGAACTTCTCTTGGTTTGGGGACCCACAGGCTTCCTAAAAGCATCCCCGCCTCCTCTTGGGCTTTGTACAAGGACCCTTCGGCTTCTTAGAAGTTCTCATGCCTTCTCTTAGGCTTAATACAAGGACCCTGACGACCTCTTAAAGGTATAAGATAGAATTTAGTCATCCTTTTCTAGATTAGTTTTTCCAGTGTCAGACCTCGGGCCATTTTAGGGTTGATTCTCATCCCTTAATGCCTTTGCCTCCTCTTGGAGGCATCATACAAAAGATAAAACTCCTCCACACCAGTAGACTTGGATAGTCTAATCTCCTTGAGTCTCAAAGACATTCTCAAGTTGCTTACAACTATAGGAAGAAACCCCGGGCATTCTGGATCGATCTCCAACAGAAACCCAGCCTCTCTCATGAGAGTTCCCCGACCAGGGTCAACACTATCTCAAATCAGAACCTCAGGGTATCTGACATCTCAACTCTTCAGTAACCCTCAGCAAGAGTTTATTACCCACTTGGACTTGCCTGAGGATCTCAATTATCCCCAACAAAAGATAGCCTCCTCTTAGGCTTTGTATAAGGACCTTTCCTCAGCGGCAAGCTAGCCCCCTCTTAGGCTTCATATAATGATCCTTCCTCAGCGAAGTCAGCCTCCTCTTGGGCTTTGTACAAATGATTCTCCCCCAATGGAGCTAACCTTTCCAGACTCTCTTGTTGAGTCAAGACCTTTTTACCTCAATCTCGGGCTTCGTACGAGACAGCAAATCACTCTCTTCTTGAGTATGAAAGACTCTCTTGTTGAGTCAATCACCTTTCAGACTCTCTTGTTAAGTTAATCACCTTTCAGTACTCACTTGTTGAGTAAACCCTTTTAGCCTCAATCTTGGGCTTTGTACAAGACATAAATTTCCCTCTCTTCTACTGGGGACAAATATCTTCCCCAGCCGAGTCATTTCCTCCCAGCCTTCGTTTAGACTTTGAGGAATAATTTTCCCAAGCAGAGTCAAACTCATTACAGCCTCAATCTTGGGCTTTGTACAAGACATGTCCTCACCAGAGTCAGTTAAATTTCCCGTTTTAGCCTCAATCTTGGGCTTTGTACAAGACAGATAATACTCTCCAGCCAGGGTCAAATTCGTTTCAGCCTCAATCTTGGGCTTTGTACAAGACACATATAGACCTCCCCGACGGGGTCAAACCCTTTTTTAGCCTCCTCTTAGGCTTTGTATAATGATATCCCCAAAGAGTCAATCTCTTTTTTAGCCTCGATCTTGGGCTTTGTACAAGACAGATAAAACACTCTCTCGTTGAGTCAGTCTTATCCAGCCTCCTCTTAGGCTTTGTATAAAGAAATCCTCTAGCCAAATCAATTAACCTTTTAGCATCAACCTTGTGCTTTTATCAAGGCACACAAAAATCAACAATCCTTCTTTAGAGATGACAAATTCTCTCTCAGTCATAACCTTTTAGCTTCAATCTTGGGCTTTGAACAAGACACAAATACCCTTTTAGCGTCAATCTTGGGCTTTGAACAAGACACCAAAACATCATTTTCCTCCCTTAGAATAGGAGGAACTATGATTGCTTTGATTTCCCTGTTTCATTTAAACGGGAATACTGTCGCTCCCGGGATTTTCATCCAGGTACAAACGCGAAAGTGGCGCGGAAACAGAGTCGCCAGCAATGTGTATTTATCCCAAGAGAGGGAAAGGAAACACTGCGTAAATCTGAGGGAAAGGAAAAGCATGGTCTCCGAACCAAGAGAAACGGGTAAGGAAGTCGGTTATGCGAGGGGAAGGTGTTAGCACCCCCTCGCGTCCATCGTACTCGATGGGATCCACGCTTGTTATCTCGATCAAAGGGTGTCATCATCTGGAGCTCCACTGCTACTGGAAAGAAAAAGGAACGGGAACGGAAGATAACGAAGAAACGGGGGAGAAAAGAAAAAGAAGTGACTCGATAGGACATCACTCGTCCTATGCCTACGTATTCCCTCGTGCAATGGGAAAGTCAGAGTCAACAAAGTTCAGACACGAACTAAGGGGGAAGGTTGCTCGCCAAGACATCACCGTCTTGTGCCTACGTATCCTCAATCTAACCAGAAGGAGGAAATCAGAGCAGTCGTAGTTCGACCTAACAAGGTCTGAGTGTTTTTTATGAGCTACGTTAAGTTCGCGTCTGGCAGTTAGGGTCGATGCCTGTTTGCTACGAGACGGAAGTAACATGCCCTTTTCTGAAAATGAGGTTTGAAACTTAGCAATCCCGAAGGATGAAAAAGGTTTGAATTTGTTTTATGTTTTTTAGGCAAGAGGTGGATTGAAGTTAGTTCATAACTTCCATTGCACCCAAGTCTACAACATAGGATCGAATGCGTCGCACATCGACCCAAGACGGGACGCTCACTAAACACTCTAGAAAAGTGAAAGGAAGCCCCCCACTCTCCATTTCCCATGTACAAGGCTCATGTGCAATACACGTTAACCTTATTAAGTGTTTTAGAAGTGGTTATGAGATGAGAAGAGAAGACTCAAGTTGAAAAGAAAACACTAAAGGGAAACTAATTGTTCCTAATGTCATCATGCAAACGTGGCCCTAAGGTCAAGGTTTGAGAACCTAAGTCTAAAGAGAAGAGAGGGATAGAATTACCTAATGCTTATCCTACCTCACCTTAATCAAAAATTAAGGATGAGCTAGGATCCCAAAGGGTGTGAGAAAGTTGTACACAACACATTACATCATGCTATTCACATAAGAGAAAGAGAAGTAAGATAAATGAGAAATGAAAGAAGAGATGAACATGGATAACCATCCACATGTTCAAGTACCTTACCTCTACCCCTACACAAAAGGTTAGCATAAAATCATCACGAGTAATAAGAACAAGTGAAAGAAACTAGTCCAAACAATACTAGTTGTCTTAAGAAGACAACTTAAGAAGAAAACAAAACTCAAACCAAAATGAAAAGGTTTAAATGGTTAAGGAACACTCAAAGTTAGTAGGTACATACTAAGGGATCCTACTAATGTAAACATTCCATATGAAATCAAACAAAAGCAAACTATGTTCCAAACAATCATGCAAATGCAAGTTGTGTGCTACTAATGCAAGATGAATGCAAATGAATCATGAACATGGATGAACATGGATGAATGCACATGTAAACATCAAAGTCAGAAATGAATGACACTTAAGAATGCATAGATATGTCATTAAGATAGCATAAAATTCATAAATGTAAACATTAATCAAGTAGGAAGAAGTCGTAGCAAACATCATCCAAGTTCCAACAATGAAGCATATTTGTAATGCAAGTAAGAAATGAAGATGTAGGATGAACAATATTGCAAATGGATGCAAGTCAGAAGCATATGAAATTTGAAATGACATTTAGAAGTCAAGAATGCATGTACAAAGTCCACACAAGCACCATATTGAAGCACATAGAAGATTAGAAGCAAACTAGGTTCAAACAATTTCAACTAAGCATGCAAAAGTTTATGAACTTAAGAGGCATGTGATGTGCAATTTTAGGTCATGGAATATTGTTATGAATTATCACAAACAGAAGTGGAATCATGTCAAAGTGAATGTGCAAAACCATACAAGGGTTGATACAAACATGTGCTCAAAGAAAGTCAAGTGAGAATGCACAATTACACAACACATTTCAAGTTAAAACATGTGCACGCAAGTCATATAAGGATGAACAAACAATGACCTATAATTTGATGTGAATGACCTATAATGTTCATACAATCATATGCAAAAAGGTCTCAATAAGTACCAAATAGGATTGCACACAATGTATCTCAAAACCCTAGCACATGATCCTATAACAACATACATATGTAGATGCACTCAAACAATTCACAAAACCAATTTAGGAGAATGAGAAAATTCCCATATGCAAGTCAAATGAAGTTCAAACAGTATGTACACATTTCCCAAAAGTATGGTAAAAAAATCACTAAGAAACATGTTCAAATGTACTCCCCAAGTTCATTTAAGCCACACAACATTAATGCACAAAGATAGGGTTCAAACACCATTCAAAAATGATTTTAAAAATCCACAAAAAATGAATGAAGTGCATCAAGATATCATACAAGTGTGTGTCAAGTATCAGAAGCAAATTCACTTTGGAACTATGTCAAATAAATCCAACAATGCATGCATATGAACATAGGATCATACAAAAAATAAAATAAGAGGAGATTATGGAAAAAAAAAACCTTAAAATATATCAAAATCAGGAATAAAAATATGCAACAATTATTTAAATGCATTAGAATGCTTCATGAATTTTTTAGGAATTTTATCATGCTTCTAAGTAATTTTAAAAATCAAATAGCAAACATGTATGAAAAGAAAATAAAAAAAACAAGGAAATAAACCAGGGGGTGCAGCGCAAGAAAAAACCAAGTTAAATGTGCTTTGGGCTCAGGGAGAGGGGGTACGCATAGCAAAGCTAGCCCAATCCAAAACACGCTCTCATATGGCGTCCATACCATGCGGATTAGTCAAACTGCTGACTCAACAATAGCCATTGGATCCAGTCAAACGTGATGATCAGGCAAATATGCTCATCCAATGATTCATAATGCAAGCACATGCTAAGACAATAATGGATCATACGCACACAATCAAAACATTCAACAAATAATCAGAAACCAAGCACGTGATGGAGAGGGTGCATCATTAATTCGCTGGCAAGATCTGGAGCGTTGGATGGAAACAAATCGACAGTTGTGACTTAACCTGGCAATCAATTAGGGTTTATGAGAGGTTGAACATTCAGGTGGCCGGAGAAGACTCCGGTCGTCTTCTCCAGCGAGTCTCCGTCATACTCAGCCTTCAGACATTCCAGAAATGTGCAAATCTTATATCAAAATAAACCTCTCACCACGTAGATCATGATTCTAGGCTTGAAAATCTCAAACAGTCCACACACAGAGAAAAACGAAGGTCTACATTTTGTCCTAATTTTAGATCTATGCTCCTACAGAGCCTATCAACTAGCCAGATCCACAAAAGCTTTTACTAAGCTCCAAAACACCAAAAAAAAACTTAAAATTCACAGCACAGATTCAATGGAGTTGAGAAGGAAAAACCTGTATAAAGAGAAGCTTTAGATTCAAGAAAACCAGAGATACGATTCCTTTTTCTTACTTGATCTCAAAGCTTGGCCAAATAAAGGCAAGATGAAACTTTAAATTTATTGAAAAGCAACTGATGAAGATGGACAAATTCAAGCTACAACTTCTATAGATCCAGTCCTTTGCTCACATACACTTCATAGATGTTGATTGATGATGAATGAAGATGAAGAAAAAGGAGGGAATGGAGATTTCAGAGCTTCGAGAGAGAGAGAGATCCTTGAGAGAAAAGGTGTGAGATTTTGTGAAATGTGCAGAATGAAAAACCTCCTCCAAAATCTGTTAGAAGTTTCTATTTATATGCTTGGTTAACTTCTAACTGTCTTAGTTGACAGTTAGAACCACAGTTAACTGAGTGAGGTTAAAAGATGAATGGAAAGAGAGTGAGTGAACTCGGGTTCATGCTCATGTATGGAGGGAACATGTGATCTTATGGTGGATTTAAAAGATGAAAGGTGATGATGAAGCATAGCAGCACACCAACTTATTCAACAAGTTTCCTTCTCTCTCTTTGTTTGGTCATATATGGAAAAAGTGTGCATGAGCATGTATGTGGATAAGAGGTTTGTTTGGTTTATTGAGGCAATGTTTGATGACATACACATGACATGAAGTAGATGATACGCATGCTGCAACAAGTTTTGTTTTTTGAATGAATTTTCATTGCTTGACATGGAAGAAAACCAGTTGGCATGTAATGATCTTTGGAGGAAGAAATCTTCATGACCATGGGATGAAAACACAAGGTTTTTGGTTATTTGGAAAGAGGGAGTGAAAAAGAACAAGATTGATGTTCAAAACGAATGGAAATAACACCTCTAAAGTACCTAAAAAAGATGATGAACATGCTTGGTTGCAACTGAGTTATACATGGATCTTGCCCTACTCGTGCCTGGCCATGTGCATGGGAGTGGATCAGTTGAAAACACCTAACTTTGCCTCAATATATATCTCAATGAGTTGGTCAGATGAAAAATCTTTCAACACCAAAGTTGAAGAGGAGATGGAGATGAACAAGATTGATGTTGACCATTTTTCCAATTGAAGCATCCATCAATGAGATAATTGACTACGAACTTGAACAAAACATGCACACAAGGTGTTTGATGATATGACTGCGTGCTGACTAGTCATGACTTGCAAACTTGCCTTGATTTGTCTCAACTTTAACCCATCATATCTCACCCAATTTTAATCTAATAGAGATGTTCTTGGTATGGTTTTGAAGCTTGAAATGTGAACTTTTGATAGGCCTCTCTAACCTTTGAGTTTGCCGCTTGGAGCATGGAGAAAGAATGCTCCAAAGATGGCCCTTCAACTTGACAAAACTTGCAATAAATGGAAACCCTTCATTACTATTTTTGGAAACTTTGCACATTTCTTGATTTTTGATGAATCTCTTGATAATTCTTGCTCAAATCTTCACCGATGATCATATTTGAGATAAGGAACATGAAATTGGCCTCAAAAAGTCAAGAGATGACTTTTTCCTCTGCACAGTTGACTTTTCCCCAATTCTCCTGATTTTTAGTCAGTTGATCAATTGAAACCCTTCTAAGCCAAATTGATGGACAAATCTCCAATCTTAGACACTTAAGGACATGAGGAATACCATAGAATCAAGTCTTGCCCAAAAAGTCAGGAATGAATTGATTTTATGGCAAACCCTAGTTTTGTACCCTCAATCTAGGAGAAATTAACACATCCTCCAAATCCAAATTCCTCTAAGCATGATGTGTATCCTCTCAAACAATGATGAGATATGCCATTTGGAGATGATAAAAGCACAAAGATCTTGCTTATTGGGGTGTTATACTCAAGAATCCTAAAACCCTAATTTTGCACTGGTTAAGAGAGGGTGATTCACTTGAAATCTCTATTCAAGCTTGATCATATGATGAGGTGATGGCCTCAGTTAAGATCTCTTGAGGCTCAAGGCTCCTTGGATTGGACTTAGATACCCTAATCCCATGCCGAGAGCCAATGATATGCAAAGATGATTATGCAAAAATGAAGTGAAACATAAGCCAGTTAAAGCTAAAGCATGAGGGCAAATTTTGAGGTGTTACAAATACGTAGGCATAAGATTGCGAAATCTTAGCGAGCATACTAATAAAAAACTCTAGGTCCAGTACCTTCATATCAATCAAAACTTTAGGTTTCATACCTTAAGCCATCATCGTCATTTTCCATAAAAAACAAAACTCATCCACTCACTCACACTTTCCCAAGAAACTTTCCCAACCCATCAGCAGATAAATACTATCAATTACAAAGTGAAACCTAAAAGCTAACATCCTGTGGATAACCACATATAGGATGGGTAATTGACAACTGCCCATTGTATAACCTGACCCCGGACCCCCCAATCTCTCTTAAAGAGTTTGTTCAGTTAAACATTCGCGTGCAAGGTTAGTTTTAGATACCTTCCCTTTCCCTTCCAGCTTCATGGGATAAATAAGAAATCAGAAAGTAGAACCCTTTCTCCTTGCGGAGGAAAACCCAAACTTCAGCGATAAGGTGGTCGCGTCACCGGCAAAAATCGCTCGCTACAGTAAAATGGAGACTCTCCTGGGGAGTCATTTTATTTGTTAGGACTAGGATTATTATAGCTCTTAAGAGGTCTAGGATGTTAGTTTTAGGAATAAATATATATATCGCTTTTCCTAATTGATATCCGTGTTTACTTTTCTGCTAATGGGACTGCGAGTGATGTCGCATCTGGAAAGATTGAGTATACACCTAAGATAAGTGATGGCACTAGACGGGCAATCTTACAGGGAGTGACTCCCAAATAAGAGGTCCCGGTCGACCATCGAATCAGTGCAGATGCCCTTTGCGGATTCAATCCTATACGACTTCGGTTGTTGAAAGCAGATTGTTCGATTGGATTATCTGAGAAGCTGAGGATTTTAGTAGACTGAAACCATGTTACTCTTTTGTAGTGCGGAAGCTATCAGAAATAGTTGTCACGCGATACTACCCTCATTTGAGATTACTCAAAGATACTGCAGCTCGCTCGGGTGATTCCAACCTACTATTGTTATCCTAAGAGGGGTCAATGATTTTGAGGACAGGTACAAAAAATCACCAGTATAAACCTTTGGGGATGGGTAGAGCCATGACTTCATAACACCGAACCTTTGACCCCATGTTTTTTCTATGTTTTTGTGTGTTGCATTCATGCATTCATTTCATTAAAAAACATTAATCAAAAGAAAATTTTCTCTTCTAGTCTCTCTTTTTGAAATTAAACTAAGACAATGATTGCAAATGTCAGAGAAAAAAATTGCGTTATGGATTTCGGTAGAAGGAAGACTCACAAGTACACCTTCAAGGTTCCAAAATTAGAGGATTTGAGAGGTTTGGCGAGGAAGATCACCAACCCTGATGCTTTTAGAGCTAAGTACGGAGGACTGCTATCTCTGTTAAGGGTCCATGTAATTGAAGGAGTACTGGCTACGCTCATTCAGTTTTACGATCCGGTGTATCACTGTTTCACATTCCCGGATTATCAACTACACAACGCTGGAGGAGTACTCTCACCTGACTGATTTACATATCACTGACCAAGATTCCTTTTCTGGACTGGAAGAAATTCCAAAGGATCAAACCATTGCAAGAGTTATCTATTTGGAAGAGTCAGAAGTCAGGACTCACATGACTACTAAGGGTGGAATCCAAGGTTTGCCAGCCCAGTTTTTGATAAAGAAAGCCATGTACTTTGCTAGTATAGGGAACGTGGCCGCTTTCGAGAGCATCTTTGTTTTGCTTACCTACAGGTTATTTTTGTTTCCCAGTATCGATAACTTCATAGATATCAATGCCATTAAGATATTTTGGATTGGAAACCATGTACCGACCTTGCTCGCAGATGCTTATCATTCTGTACATTTAAGGAATTTGTAGAGCAGAGGAATGATCACATGTTGTGTACCCCTGCTATACAAATGGTTCATTTCTCACTTGCCCAAGTCTGCTGCATTTTGGGATCCTAAGAATACTTTACGTTGGTCGTAGATAATCATGTCTCTTACCAACTCTGACATCGATTGGTACAATCGAATCTATGACAGGATAAGAATCATTGATCGTTGTGGAAATTTCCCTAATGTACTCCTCATAGGAACTAAAGGAGGAATCAACTATCATCTAATTTTAGTTCGTCGTCAATTCAGATACCCGATGAGGCATGTCCCGCGTAGTGCTCATCTGGAAGGTCTTTTCTTCAAGGAAGGAGAAAATGACAGAGCACTAAAGACAGAAATAGTGCATGCCTGGAAACATGTTCACAGGAAAGGAAGAGAGTCTCTAGGAAAACCAGACTGTGTCTTTGTGGAACCTTATCTCCATTGGGTACAAACTAGAGCTCTCAAACTGAGGATGCCTAACCCTCGTCAAAAGGTTCTTCCATTAAGGGACCCTGTCCTTTATTTTATGTCGGATGCGAAAAAACTTCAGGTTACTCTCAACAGAGTTCAACAGGAGAAGAAGTCTTGGAAGAACAAGTACCATATTCTCAATGTGGAGTGTAAGAAAATACAGCAACTGTTAAAAGAAAAGGATGCTCTGATCGAGATTTTGGAGCAACTTGCTCTAGAAAACCAAGATGACCAAAGGAATTTTCTCACTCCTTTCGCTGGTCAAAGGAATGACAACCCGACAACGGCTCAAGAGCCCCAGTCAAAGAAAAGGAAAGTACCAGAACCAGCACCTGAGCCCTCCTCAGAGAGGACTCAGGATCCATTAGTTTAGACTTTTCCTTTACAACACTATGTAAATTACTGTATTTCCATTCCACAATCTTTGAATTCAATAAAACGGGGTTTCCCCACTGTTTGATATTTGCAATCCAATTGTCGAGGTATATTTTGATTAAACAAAAAGAAATAAATATAATATAATCATTGCATATCATTCATCATTCTCACGTAACGCATTCTTCTTACCTACGGATCTGACATTTGTGTCTCGATTCTAGAGTCAAACTGTCTCATTCGTACAATACTCGGGCTAGTCAACAAAAGAAAATGGATAATCTCGAGGAAGAGAACAGAGAGTTGAGAGAAGAACTCGACGCTCTGAAAGAGGATCTGAGAAAGCTTCACAACGATATGCAATCTCTGGCAGCAGCCCAGATGCAACAACAACGGACTGTGATCTCAGAGATCACATCTACGCCCATAGTGGAAAAGTATGATCCTCGATATACCATGCCTAAAGATCATCCCTGGGGCATGCCACTCAACTATATCCCAGAAGGATATATTCCGCCGATCACTGAAGATCCGGAAACTACAATAGGAACCGCTGGGCCTGAAGGTTACAAACTTCGGGAAAGCAAAGATGCCAGGGGCATGACAGCAACTCCTGAAGGTTACAAACTTCGGGAGAGGGAAGTACCAAGAGTCACTACCGTAATAACTATACCACAACCCGTGGTACACACTGTCCCGGAAGGACAGACTTCACAGATACCTTCTGGTGGAAACGAAAGTATGTTCGACAGAATGAATGAGTTCCAGGAACAGTTCCTAGAGATGCAGAAAGAACTGCAAGCCATTCGCGGTCAGGATCTATTTGGAAAGGACGCTGCAGACCTTTGTTTGGTCCCTAATGTGAAACTTCCGCACAAATTCAAGGTACCCGAATTTGAAAAGTACAAGGGTAACTCTTGGCCTCAAAGCCATTTGGTGATGTATGCTCGGAGGATGTTAACTCAGATAGAGAACCAATAGCTACTGTTCCATTACTTCCAGGATAGTTTAACCGGTGTCGCGCTCAAATGGTACATGGGATTAAACTGCACTAAGATCGCCACTTTCAGAGATCTTGGTGTTGCCTTCGTTCAACAATATAAGTATAACCTTGACATGGCACCAGATAGAGATCAACTCAGAGCCATGTCGCAGAAGGATAAGGAAACCTTTAAGGAATATGCTCAGAGATGGCGTGAAATTGCCGCCCAGATTTGTCCATCTCTTGAAGAAAAAGAGATGACAAAGATCTTCCTGAAAACCTTGAGCTCATTTTACTAAGACAGAATTGTCGCCAGTGCGCCCAGCGACTTTACTGAGATGGAAGGCATAGGAGTTCGTCTTGAAGAAGTTGTTCGAGAAGGACGTCTATTTAAAGATGTCGTACCATCAAGCAGTACCAAAAGATACGGTAGTGCTCTCCCTAAGAAAAAAGAGCAAGATATTGGTAATATCTCTCTCGAAAAGCAAAGGCGATGGTACCAACCAGTAGCAGCTGTAACTCCTACTATCAACCCTGCGCCTGTTCCAACGTATCAACCTTAGGTTGCGCATAGCCAACCGAATCAACAACAATATCAATAAAGGACACAACAGCCTCTTCAGCAGGCTCGTCCTCAATACAACAACAATCGTACAACGCGACCACCAGGGTTCGACCCTATGCCAATGTTGTATGCAGAATTATTTTTGTTACTACTGGTCAAGGGGCGCGTCCAAACTAGGTCTCCTCTTACAGTACCGGAAAATCTGCCTTTTTGGTTCAAAGCGGATCAGACTTGCCATTATCATCAAGGAGGACCAGGGCATAACATAGAAAACTGTCTCAGCTTCAAATCCGATGTACAGAAGCTTGTTAGGAGCGGGGTCTTATCCTTCAAGGATATGAATCCAAATGTTCAGACGAACCCGCTGGCTCAACACGAGAAAGCTGCGGTAAATTTGATAGAGGGAGAGTCTAACCGCAGCTATCAAATTCATGATGTACTCTTATTGAGGGCCAACCTAGTCAAAATGCATCGCAGACGAAGCGGATATGGGCATATACCATCTCATAATTATCACCAGTGTGATATCTGCTCTAAAAACAATCAAGGATGTTCTGTGGTGCAATCAGCTCTACAGGAACAGTTGGATCTCGGATGGATCCAGGATCACCAAATTCGTGGGGTCAACATGACTTACACCAATTCCAACATCATTTAAAACCACGACATTCGTGCGATGAATGTCAACTTGGTGGTAATGCACTCAAGGAAAAGCCAACATCATGATCTGCCACGGCACGATTATGATTCCTGTCTGATTTGCTCGATAAACAATCAGGGATGCTCTTTTGTACAAGAGGCCTTCCAGCGTCAGATGGATCTTGGATGGATTCAGGATTACCGCGATAGAAATCAGTATCAAGTAAATATGATTCAAATCTTTGATATTCGTTTGATGAATACCAGCTTGGTGGAGTTACATGCTAAGCAAGTCCAACTCGGTTTTCTGACTTCGCATAATTATCAGAACTGCACAGTATGTCGTGAGAGCGACCAAGGATGCGCTCTAGTTCAAAGAACTTTGGAACACTTGTTAAACCATCGGTGGCTTCCGATCTATTTAGACGAAGACACACAACAAGTCAGTATGATTAATGGGAACCCTACTAGGCATCAAAGTCCGGATGTTCGATCAATGGAAACAGATCTAGTGAGGTTACACTGCATACAGAGCGGACGTGGCCGGGTGCCACCACACAACTATGAATGTTGTAGAGTTTTCTCTGAAGATAATCAAGGATGTTACCTCATGCGAACAGCCCTTTAGAGTCAGTTGGACCAAAACGAAATTTGGCCGTGTCCAAGTTCTGGGTCAATCAACTTGATGCCCAACTATTTTGCTGATCAGATCAAAGATGTTGTCATAATCGCTGATCATAAGAGGACCAAAGATGTTTGTACCATCATCCCTTTACTTAACGAATCAAAAATTCCCAACCGGAAACTGATTGAAATTACTTACAATGGTCAGAAAAATCAGAAGGCTCCTTTCGTTATCTATCTACCAGGACCATTACCGTATGAATCAACTAAGGTTATCCCTTACAAATATGGTGCAACAACAATTGAAAATGGAAAGGAAATTCCATTACCCTCCGTCGTGAATATTGCAGACATCAGTCGAGTAACACGGGGCGGTCGAATCTTCAACTGAGGAGTTGGAGGACCGACCAGAGAAAAGGAACCTCAAACAGAAATTCCTGATCAACCAGTCGGTCCGTCTAGTGATCCCAACCTTGCAAAGAACAATGATGAGATGCTGAAGCTCATCCAGAAGAGTGAATACAACATTGTTGATTAGCTGTTGTGTGGAATAAGATGTGTCAATAAGATAATTTGACAGCATCATCTCCAACATCACTTCCTGCAACAACTTGGGGTTTAGTGATGAGGAATTGCCAGAAGAAGGCAAAAGTTATAACATGGCACTCAATATTACAGTCAACTGCCAAGACGATGCATTAGCCAGCGTACTGGTAGATACCGGATCGACTCTAAATGTTATGCCGAAGTCCACTCTAATGCGACTATTATTCAAAGGATCTCCGATGAGATGCAGCGAGGTCACCGTCAAAGCATTTGACAGATCCCAGAAAATAGTTATCGACGAAGTCGACCTTCCCATAACTATCGGTCCTCACACTTTCCTATTCACTTTCCAAGTCATGGACATCCGGACAGCATACAGCTGTTTGTTAGGAAGACCTTGGATACACGAGGTTGGGGCAGTCACTTCGACACTTCACCAGAAGCTGAAGTTCGTCAAGAACGACCAACTCGTCACAGTCTGTGGAGAGCAAGCCTTGATCGTGAGTAACTTATCGTCGTCCACGTGTGTAGAACCAGAAGAGGTTGTTGGAACCTAGTTCCCAGCACTTTCGGTGAGTCATGATAATCAATCAGAAAAAGAAACATTGATTTCCTCGTACAAAGATGCTCTCGAGGCGATCAAAAGTAACAATGCAAGAGGATGGGGACAGCTTGTCATTCCTACTGATAACAAAGCAAAGAAAGGTCTTAGTTTTTCTTCAACCTGTACCCAAACTGCTAATGATGAAAGTCTTCATCCCATTCCGAATTTCTTCCACAGTGGAGGTTTCCTTCACCCAGTGCCTCGAGAAGTACATACCATCAACGAGGGAAGTTCCTCCGATACAGATGAAGAATGGAAGTCCTATCTCAACGAGGACGGTTATATGTCTCAGGAAGAAGCGCCTACGCCATTCTGTTTCCCTACGCAGGGTCCGAGATTTATACCAAGGTCAGATGTCAAAATGATATATGGAGATTGTGATCCGGAAGGATGTCGTGCTCCACCTAACTCATTAGAGGAAGACACTCTGATGAAAGACAACTTTGACCACGACTATTATGGCCCGATGGATGGCCTGCCTTTCTGGCAGTCGTACCCAGGAGACTCGGGGCAAAAGAGTCAGCCAAGCGATGCATATCAACTAAGCATCATTGAGAAGAACACCTGCATCCCCACAGAATCATGGGATCATTACTCAGGGCATTCAGAAAATATCCAGTACAACGATGAATTCGCAACAATTGTAGGACAAGAGTTCCTTAACTATGCCTTTCCTGAGGTCAACGTCATCGAGAGGGATGACTCCTCCAGTTCCAAAGAAATATGGGACACTTTAGGACAGCCAAATGGAAAATACGACTTCATGGTCAAGTACACTGCTCCTGAAAGCTCTCGCATCAGGCTCGGAGACATTCAGCCAACTGGACGGGGAGATCCACCTGAGAGTGCAAACACTGTGCAAGATACAATTGAAGAATCCTCCTACGACAACTCTGCCTGGGAGACAGATTTCAACGATCCTGCTCCACCAGAAATCAATGTTATTTCTGAAGACAAATTGAGAAAGAAGGTGCCAGACTTTGTGATTCATCGAGGGGTTCGCCGCCAATGGGTTGCTGTCAACATTCCGAAAATTGTTCATAAGTCTAAGTAATTGCTGTCTTTATCTTAACCTTTCACCTTGCCCAGGTGAAACAGATGTTTTGATAGGGCTCACTTTTCTGTAAATATACCTCTTCGCTTTGCCCAAAGCGACTGAGTTTTGTTTTATAGGGTTGTAGTTTCAAGAATCGACAAGATCATAAATAAAATAACGTCGTTCTGTAATTTCCGCATTTATTGTTGTTTTCTCTTTTTGCTTTTTCAGAAAATGGTAATCCTAAAAAACAACTCAAATAATAAAAATAAGCAGTAAAAAAGAAAATACACTACACACACTCTTGCATTCTCTCTATCTCTTCTAAAAACAAATCATCACGTCATGCAGATTGCTTGTTTTAAACCCCATTGAAACATACGATCCGATGCCTTCTCCCAACTTTGAATTCCCGGTATTTGAGGCTGAAGAAGATGACGAAGAAATTCCAGAAGAGATCTCCTGATTAGTCAGACAAGAGGAAATGTCCATTAAACCTCACAAAGAGTCGTTGGAAACGGTCAACTTGGGATCAGAGGAAGAGAGAAAAGAAGTCAAGATTTGAGCATTGCTCAGTCCAACTGTCAAAGAAAATTTGATAAAGCTTCTCAAAGAATTTCCCGATGTATTTGCTTAGTCCTACCAGGAAATGCCAGGGTTGGATACCAGCATCGTGGAACATCATCTACCATTGAGATCAGAATGTCCGCCAGTAAAACAAAGACTAAGACGGACTCATCCAGACATGGCCATCAAAATAAAAGAGGAAGTACAGAAGCAGATTGACGCGGGTTTCCTCGCCACATCAAAATATCCTCAATGGTTAGCCAACATAGTACCAGTTCTGAAAAAGGACGGAAAGGTTAGAATGTGTGTAGACTACAGGGATCTGAACAAAGCAAGTCCAAAGGATGACTTTCCCTTACCACACATAGACATGCTGGTAGACAGTACAACAAAGTTCAAAGTATTCTCCTTTTTGGATGGATTCTCGGGCTATAATCAAATCAAAATGGCGCCGAAATACATGGAGAAAACTTCGTTCATTACCCCATGGGGTACCTTTTGTTACAAGGTAATGCCATTCGGTTTGAAGAACGTCGGGGAAACCTATCAAAGGGCCATGACTACTCTGTTTCATGACATGATACACAAAGAAATAGAAGTGTATGTCGATGATATTATCGCCAAATCTAAAACAGAAGAGGAGAATGTGACCCACCTGTCAAAACTATTCGAGCGTCTGAGAAAGTACAAACTTCGCTTGAATCCCAATAAGTACACATTCGGTGTCCGTTCAGGGAAACTTTTAGGGTTCATCGTCAGCCAGAAAGGAATTGAGGTTGATCCTGACAAGGTCAAGGCCATTCAAGAAATGCCTTCTCCAAAGACTGAAAAACAAGTCAGGGGATTCCTGGGACGTTTGAATTACATTTCCAGATTTATATTCCTCATGACAGCGACATGCGCGCCAATCTTCAAACTACTCAAGAATATACAATCATTTCTCACTGATTCCCAGGGCAAATGGACTCCGAATTATGACGGCCCTATGTGGTCAAGAAAGCTTTCTCAGGTGGCGCCTTGAGACTCGCAACCATGGATGGAGAAGAATTTTCCTATCCCACAAATGTTGACGTAGTCAAGAAATACTTCGCCTAAATAAAATAAAATAAAAAACGTCTCGGTGGATTGAAAATCCGAAAGGGCGGTCCAGGCAAAAATTAGAGACATAATCAAAAATCATCCCGGTGGATTGGAAATATCAAAGTACAATCCAGGAAAAAGTTAGGGATAATGGCAAGTAACTATGTCTGATTAGTTCAACTCCTCAGCAGTAATTCTATCCATCAGGAAAACTCCAGTCAAGATCATCTTCGACAGAAGCTCGGGATGCCCGGAATTCAAAGTTGGTAGAAGGATAGTGGTCGTTATGTAGCCCTTTTCCCTTAAAATTACCATTTTCTAAACTTTGTAAATACTCTATGGAATCACGCGCTTGGCTGATCTCCATCCTATCAATAAAATTTAAGCCCTAGTGCTTTTGTTTGTAATTCTTATTTGTTTTAGCTTTATAGAATGACATTTTTAACATGATCAACGATTCTTGAAATAAAACAAAAATGAATTTTTACTTGTCAAACTTTTTCTGCTTTTAAATAAAGATGGCAATTTCTTTTGACTGTTGAACATCGAAAGAACATCGACCACTTCTCCAGAAGCAATTGAGCTTCAAAGTGCAAAATCAAAGTACTCCTTCTAAACCGGTACGCTTGAATGAAGGATCAGCTATGTCAGAGGCCATGTTTCATCTGACATCCCCGACAGAGTTCTTATCTCCTAAACCCGACCAACGGTTGTTCCCCATAGCAACTAGCTCTCCTAAGCAAGGCAGAATTGCTACTTTTGGACCATTGATACTTTTCATCCCCCGCAGTGGCCGAGTATCCAGTCGTGTTCATCCACTAGTTTGTATGTCGTGTCTGTTTTATCAGCATATACATACATACATCATGCATTATTGATTTACATTCATATTCATATTGCATCACTATCATGCTAGTCGGTTTTAACCCCTAGTAATAAAAGTCCTTTTGTCAATTGAGTTGTCAGTTCTTTCCTCATCAAGAAGTGAATCATCTAAGCAATCTTTCTCCAGTTCATCTCTGGATTAGAGACGGTCTTCGACCACTTTGATAACTTGAACCTTTGAAAAGTAAGAAAAATTTCAACGAACGTCACTCTTCTCCATTGAAGATGATATCTTTGCTTTCTCGGATTAAGGAAAATCCCAGAGAGAGCCTCACAACTAAAGACTCTCAGCAACATAGTGGTTCTTCTTTCCAAAAAATCAATGTTAATAAAGTCATCAGCACCTCAAAATTGGGGTACATTGTATGGCATTTATTCGAGAAGGTCTCGAAGAAAAGTATGATGTAGTATCCCAAAGCAGAAAACAGTCTCTCATGAAACTCATTTTTACCCAGTAGAGTCAACAAATGGCATCTCCAACAGAGAAGTTTGCACACCTCTACAGCTCAGACTGATGGGTTCCCCAGCAAGTTTGACACCAAAACTTTTTCCCATCAAATGGCGTCTCCCCGGGAAAATTCGACCAGAAGTTTGAGGAAAATCCGCTACAAACAGCGTCCCTTGTCAAGAAAGTTTATTGACAAAAGAAACTAAGACCAGTTCCTTGGTAAGAAACCAGGATCGAGGGGAAGTTTATATCAGAAACTGAGACCAGTTCCTTGGTAGGTGTAGCGGGGAAATTTGTGAGTGTAAGCTATTGATTAACTTAACTAAAAAATAAGCAAGAGTCGCCACTGCACTTTTATTTTATCCACAAAGGGAAAGGAAAAAGAGCGAACAAAACCTAAAGAGTTCTAAAAAAACAAGAACAAACAGAGAATGGGTAAGGGGGATTGGTTACGCAATGGGAAGGTATTAGCACCCAAAACGTCTATAGTACTCTATAGGAGCCCTTTGAAATATCTACCGCTTTTTGGTTTGAAAATGGTTTGCTTGTAAAGAGATTGAGGAGATGAGAGGAGAATTATTTTTTTAAGATTTTTGTGTTTGGAGAGACTTATCGCCTCATGCCTACGTACCCACGATGTGCAATGTAGGATCAAAACCTCGTAGTTCGTGGTACAAAGAATGAAAATTATTGGTTATGGTTTATTTTATCTTGAAAAAGACAACCTGTCATTCTCAAGAGAGAATACTCAACTAATTACCCAAAGGTATGGGAAAGAGACATTTGCTTCACATTAAGATGGAGGATTTGCTTGGATTAACATCAACAAGACTAATCACTTCAACATCTAAGTGGAAAATGACTATGCTTTCAACAAAATACCCTGGTTAGGAGTTTTACATCTCATCAAAAAAATGACTCATGTCTAATTCTTTTTTAAAAGTTTAAAAGAAAAAGGTGCATAAAAGCACAAAAAAATTGGATGAGTTTTGTATTTTTTTTTATATCTTCATGAAATGGTCAAAATATGGTTAAGATAGATTGACATTTATTAAAGAGAAGAAAATTTTAAAAGTCACTTGACAAAAGTCAAGGTTTTATTATGAAAGCGGTTTTAAGTTGAAAACAAGAATGTTTTGAAAAAGAGAGAGGATTTTGAAAATTTAAGAATGGGGAGGAGAAGAAGTGAATATCCTAGTACATAAAATAAAAGCTAGGGAAAAGAAGGATCTAACCAAAATGGAGCCTCTTCAAAGCAACATTAAAAGAATTCCATCCATAAGCAAATCGGCCAAATAAAGGCAAGTCTTCAATCAATACTCCAAGCAAAGGGATAAGAAGTCCTAATTCTAGGTCCATAAGTCCGATATTACTTCAAAAGAGGTCCATAGAGAGATCACTCCAAAGCATAGGATAGTAACCAATAGTCCAAGATGAAGAGAATTAAGTTTTTTTATGGTTTAAGCCTTTATTAATGTTTTTGAGTCCAAATGGACAAAGTGAAAAAAAAGGCATAAGTATAAACATGTGTCCAACGGACAAAGAAAAAATTGCGGAAGCATAAACATGATGTGAAATGAAGCATAAAACAAAAAATAAAAGAGATAGGGAGCGAGAAGAAAACATAAACAAAATTAATACAAAATATTGTTAGTAAGTTAGTGATTAGTTGTTAGTATTAGTGATCAATAACAATTGAATAATCGCACTTAGGTCAAGATTGATGAAACTCATTAGAGGATTGATAAGACCAAAGCCTCCTAACAACAAGTTTCATGAGTTTTGAACCATAAGACAAATAATCAACCATTCTTGATAATTTTCCGATACGGGACAAATATTGCGCTATGTAAAGCAATCTCCGAGTAATTTACGGAGTAATTACCCTACAATGAGGCCGGTCAATAGCACTTTGTGCTAATGTATGCTAGATGAACAATATATAGACCGTCATCCGAAAGTAATACCGCATGAAAAGAAAAGTGGTAACGATCTAGTCTTGATCGAAATTCAACAACGGAATTCCAAGATCTTTTAGACTTTCATCGATCAAAAGAAAAGAGAAATAGATGAAGAGAAAGCCAAATTAAACCACACAAATATGTGATCTAAGGCTAAGAACAAAGGAAAGGGAAGAAAATGGAAAAGGAACCAAAACAGCCCCAAAAACAAGCCAAAAAATGCATTCTGTTTCGAAGTAACCGGTTATAGCATAACTGCTAACCGGTTACTTAGTTCAAAATAAGTGCAGTTTTTTCAAAATTTACACAGTGTAACCGGTTACAGCATAACTGCTAACCGGTTACACATCACCAGAATGCAGAAAAATGTGCAAAATTCAGCATGATCCATTTCCAAAACTTTTTACAAACACCTTATGATCATGGAACTGAAATTGCATGAAATTTAAAGTAAAATAACAGCCAAAACCAGCAATTAAACATAATTACAAGATCCAAAGGATCAAGTAACAAGGATCTCCAAATATCTACATTATGGAAGATGAAGATGAATCTTTAACAATGGTGAAAGATGAATTACCACTTCAAATATGAAAATTCCTTCAAATTGCTTCAAGATCTACACTCCAAAACCTTGATCTACTGTGATTGATGAACAAAAATAAGAAATGATGAAGGTTTAGCTCAAAGTTAAGCAAGAATGAATGTGAATTCTTACTAACTTTCTAGAGAAGAAAGAAGAGCTTTGGTGAATTTGTGGTTTGGGGAGAGAAATTGCAAGGGGTTTGTTGGCTATCAAAAGCTTGTAGAATGAATGAAATGAAGGCTCTATTTATAGAATTTAGGCTTGGGAAAATTGGTGGTTTGGAATTAGGCTTGGATGATCAAAATTAGGATTGGAATTCAAATTTGGAGGGAATTATCAAAAGAGTGGTGATTAGTGAAGGTGCATGGTGGAAAATGATCAAAGTGACGTAGGGGAATTAAAATGAGGTGGTCTAGAATATTCCAAATGTGATCAAGGGCTGAGATTGGTGCCAATTGCTGAATTTGAATTTGCCACCATTTTTCAAATTTTCACGATGGTAACCGGTTACAGCATATCTTCTAACCGGTTACTCAGTGCAAAATTTGTGAAAAATGAGCATTTTGTGGTTCCGGGTCGATTCTCTTGCTTGTCAAAGAAGGCATGGAAATAAACACATGAACCTTGGAGTCTCTTGAATAAAAATCAATTAAATCTTGGAAACTCTTGATCAAGTAATTTTTGAATTAATTGCGGATCAACTTTGACTTTGTTCAGATGGAATTCATTCGAGCTGCGGGACTGATTTTTTTGGTATTTTTAACCTGTTCTTCCCCTAAAAATGTTAGTGAAAGGAAACAAAATATTTTTGGATTTTAATTAATGGTTAGTACAATATAAACAAATTAAACAAAACAAACGTAGACAAACTCAAAGATCCCTGCAAGGCACAATCCTATCAAAGAGGGAACCAATATGTGATCTTGTTTGTGGTATGCAAAAAATGCAAATGACATGTGGGATCTTAGGGGTAAAAATTAGGGTATTACAGCTGCCCCTATTTAAGTTTCTTCTATCCGGAGATACGAAGATGGGCATCTTTGTCTCGACGAGATAGAAGAGACTTAAATATAACAACAACCCAATTTTTGGCCCTAAGATACCACAAAATGATATGATCTTGCAAATGATATGCAAACACAAGACCACTGTGGGGAGAATATGCCACAGGGGATAAACAAAAACCGGAGAGCAATATAAAAGAGAAAAGACTCCGCAGGGGAAAACAAAACCTCAACAATGAACTGTCTCTAGCATACCAAAGAGACTAATCATCCATCGGAGTAGAAAACCTCAACAACGAACTATCCCGTCAAACCGAAGAGACTTACCATTCATTGGAGTCACAAAATCTCAACAACAAACTGTCCCATCAAACCGAAGATACTTACCATTCATCGGAGTCACAAAATCTCAACAACGAACTGTCCCATCAAACCGAAGAGACTTACCATTCATCGGAGTAACAAAATCTCAACAACAAACTGTCCCATCAAACCGAAGAGACTTACCATTCATTAGAGTAACAAAATCTCAACAAGGAACTGTCCCATCAAACCGAAGAGACTTACCATTCATCGGAGTAACAAAATCTCAATAACGAACTGTCCCATCAAACCGAAGAGACTTACCATTCATCGGAGTAACAAATCTCAACAACGAACTGTCCCATCAAACCGAAGAGACTTACCATTCATCGGAGTCACAAAATCTCAACAACGAACTGTCCCATCAAACCGAAGAGACTTACCATTCATTGGAGTACTTTCTACCAAGATTTTTTTTTTTTTAGAAATGTGTCAACCATAAAAAATTTACTGGGGAATCTATTGCCAAGATCAACCAGAGAACCTTCAAATGAAACACCTTCTGCCGAGATTTTATATGTAATTCCTACTGCCAAGGAATAATCGAAAACATGCCTGCTGCCGAGACTCTGCTGAAAGATCTTTTAAGGATTCTAATGCCGAGATCCTAAAAAGAAAATACCTTCTGTCGAGGTTGCTGTAATAATTTTTTGAAATTATCCGAGAAATCTACTGCCAAGATTCTTGGAAAGAAAATACCTTCTGCTGAGGCTTATTGCAAATTCTATTTTAAAACTCACTGGAGAATCTACTGCCGAGATCAACCAAAGAAATCTGAAATAAAGCCACCTTCTGCCGAGGTTTGCGGGAAATCTTTTGAAAATATCCAAGAAATCTACTGCCGAGATTCTTGGAGAGAAAATGCCTTCTGCCGAGGTCAACTGGAAATCTTCTGCCGAGACTTGCCAGGAACTAGGAATCAATAACTCTACCAAGGATCTTCACAAGAGATATGGGCAACAGACTTCTCAAATAAAGAGACAACCATCTGTTGGAAATTCACAACAAACTTCTCTGACAGGCACAACCTGAGGGATACCATTTGATGGAAAAGATAACGTTTGATGACTGGGGACACACAAGTTTCTCAAATAAAGAGACTACTACTTATTGTCATGTAATAAATTCCAAAAGAGTGTTGTCACAACCCTGCTGGAGAAACAAAATCTTCATCTTCTAATGGTAATCACAAACAGATCATATGCTGAGCAATACAAAATCCTCAAAGGTGCAAAATAAATGTACTGCCAATCATCTAGGTTACACAGCCTAGAGAGCTTCAAAGTAGTCACCGCCGGAGACCAAAGTTCAATCCAGGAACAAACTGGAGAGAAACGGTCAAACAAGACTCATCCCAAGGAGGAAATAACTCAACTGGGGATTGGTCCCATCCAGATAATTGACTAGAAAGGAAAACTGAAGCAAAAATTTCCACGAGTAATAAACTCAGTGGGGAATTAGAAAGGATAAACGCTTTCTGCTTAGGATCGACACTCTATTGGAGAGAGGACACACACACACACTCTGCGGAGGAAACCACACCAGAGAGCCGAGAAGCACCAACACAGATGCAAAAATGTACCATGCAACAACAATATGCTATGCACAACAAATGAATGCACATGCAATGCGTATGAGTATGAATATGCTGACAAAACAGACACACTGATGAACAGAGGATGAATAAACACCACAACATAGCTGAATACTCGACTAATCTCAACAAGATAGAGATACCAAAAGAGATCCTCTCAAGGAGTACAAAGCCAACCCTAAAGGGGATATCAACCAATTGGGGGAATAAGAAGTCAACATTACGCTTTGCTTGGGTAGTGATCAAAACAATCACAACGAGAGGTAAAAATCTGTGCGAGGATTCCACATCAAGGGGAAACAGCACCTCAAAGCTCCACAAATGCTTAATCATAACTTGGTTGGAGAATAGAATCATACTCAGCTGGGGAATTCTGAATCAGGACTTAGCCGGAGGAATACCTAAAATAGTACTTGGACGGGAAATACCCAAACTGGCGCTCAATTGAGGAATAATGGATTTCAAGAGTCCAACACCTCATAACAATCTTGAGGGAATCCATCATCTGATTAACAACATGATTACATCCACAAGAACAAATCTGCTTATGTGCGTTGAATTCACCATTTAACTTTTGCCCCAGACTGTATGGTCTACAAAGGATTTTACACCAAAAGGAAACTTTGTACCCTAACGACTTGAGATAATCTGCCCCAGTGTTTTCAAACTCTTGGTGAGATTCGTCGAATCTCGACGTAACTGCCCCAGATTTACTGAACTTGGCACACTTTTTGATCAATAAAGTCCTCCAGCTTTGCCCCATGTGAAAGCATCAACTGGGAAAACAAGTTTGCTCATACTCAACAAAGCCTTCAGGCAACATGCCCCTGGATAGGATCATTCTTGAAATGATTTTCCAATTACTCATCAGAGCTTCAGGCCTCAAAAGATTAGACTCATCATTGATGCTCAAATGTAAACTTCCATGACGTCAAACAAATGTATGCAAGCAGAAAAATGTTAATTCTGAGAATGATAATTCTAATGCAACAGACATGTTAATCTTGAAGTTTTTACTGAAAAGATGTCGCAAAACCTTGTGAATGAATCACTAGTTTAGATACGACATTGATTTTTGAATGCATATGCAATACCAACAAAGATCTTTTAGCGTAACTCATGGGAGTCAGGAACGCTATCTCAATTGAAGTACGCTTTCAGAATAAACCTGCTTCAATTAGGTCTTTTGAGGGTTATAACTTGGCCTGATTCACAGCTTTCAGAAAAAAGGATATTTAGGCTCAAAATCATTTGTACCCACCCATTCTCCGTGATGTTCTTCAGTTCTACATTCAGCTAATTTTACACAAATGTTCATCTTTAAAAAGATTACTCAAACTTATGGTTTAAGAAACAGTGAGGTTATTCGGGGATAACAGTCACCCTTATTGTCTTTCGACTTGGTAGTCACACAAAGATTTGTTCTTTTGATGAGAATCTTTCTTTTTGCTTTTCACATTTTCATTTTATTTTTCCCTAACTTTTACCTGGACCGATTCTTTTGAATTTTTTTTGATGTCCAGCGGGATGCCCCAATTTTTGCCTAAGTCACTTGTTTTCAATTTTTCGACTTAGCGGGTTTTTTCTTTTTGAACAAATCATGTGACATTGGCTTATTTGACTTGTTTGAAAAGGTTGTGACTGCCTCTTCCCTTTGGAATGGGGGATAACCATTGTGGTTTCCTTAGACGCACACTCCTTTTAAAATTTGGACACTTGGTCAAATTAACTGAAGACTACCCTGCCCCAAGGTTAAATGTGAGGGTTTTTTCATTTAGAAAAGAAACTCCTACTTCAAGACTCAAAGGGTTAACAAGGGATTATCCTCCTTATATCTCCGGTGTTTGGGAATTTGAAACAATTCCTTACATCATCAGCAGGGTCTTATTCAAAAGCACACAACCAGAAATTTTGCATTTTCACTTCATCATCCTCCCTCCAAGAGTTTAAACAAGAAGTTGGTATTGCAAATGCAGGAAAATAATTTATGAGCGAATGTGAATGGATCACTTCAAGATAAACATACTCATTGCATTAAGATTAATATTCAAAACAAACAAGCTTCTACATGCAAACAAAGCAATAACAATCATAAAAGATTACAAATGAAAATGCAGTAAATGAACTAAAGATCTGAGGAAACTGTGTCAGCTTGAGCTTGAAAGGACATTATCAACTTTCTTGGGAGACACAGAAGCAAACATATAACCACCAGGGGTCACTCTACTGATATCAGCATATGGCGTTCCATTCACAAATGCACTTCCTTCCTTGAAGGTCAACGCCTCATCGTCAATCATCTCTTGAACCTTTTCCTGGAAAACCTTGCACTCCTCAATTAGATGCCCCATTACTCCATCATGAAATTCACAACTGGTATTTGGGTTGTACCAAGGAGGGCGAGACTTCATGGCTCTAGTCCTTCTGGGTGTCATCACCGAGTTTCGGGCAAAATAAGACCACAATTGATTGTAAGTCATTGGAATTGAATCAAACTGACGAGTCTCTCTTTCTGAATTATTCAGAGGTCTCTGCTGCTTCTAGAACTGAGGAGAATCTTGAATCGCATCAACCTTAACATTTTCTTCCACTTGGGAATCATATACAGATTTCTCTTCACTTGTATGGTCATCTGGAACATCTCGGATCCTTCCACATTTAAATGCATTCTCGAGGTTTATTTCGACTTCAATAATTTTGGAGAACTCTAGAGGCACAACACCTACCATCCTGATATAATAAGAGTCTGACAACGTTCTTAGAAACATTTTGGACAATTTCTTCTCTAAGAGTGGTGGATGAACTTGAGCTGCTAATTCTTTCCACCTTTGTGCATACTCTCTGAAGGATTCGCTGTCCTTCTGACTCATACTCATCAATTCATCACTATCTGGAGCCATGTCCAAATTGTAGTCATATTGTTTTACAAAAGCATCAGCTAGGTCTTTCCAAGACTGAATATGGTTCCTTTCTAGCTTCATATACCACATCAAGGATCCCCCATGTAAACTTTCTTGAAAGCAGTGAATCATCAATTTATCCTTGTCGACATGAGTGGCCATCTTTTGACAGAACATCGTCAAATGGTACCTTGGACAGCTAACACCCTTGTATATTTCAAAGACTAGCATTTTGAACTTCGGAGGAATAACCACATCCGAAACCAGGCACAAGTCATGAGTCTTAAAACTAGATGCATTGGGTTTTGTCAACATTTTCAATTCCTCACTGAGATCACGAAGTCCTTCTTTCATCTCCACAACTTTAAGATCAATCATCTCTGTCACCGGGTGGACATTCTGAGGATTTGGCATATACTTCAAAAATCGAGAATCTTTTTCAACAACTTGACCGACCAGATCATTTTGCACAGGTTGGGATCGAGTACGAACATCCACTTGTGGAACATCGTCGTCCAGAGGAGAATCATACATAGGATTGGTCATCACTGTAAAGCCTGACATGAGATCATCATCTTTTGTTTTCTCCATGTTCCTTTAGTAACTACCTCAAACTTGATACAAATGCCAGAAAATTAGCTAAATCCTCTTCTTTCTCTAATTAGCCCGAGTATTATACTGGTGCGACAGCTTGGCTGAATGAAGACCAAAGGGAAACAATAAGACACATGGAAAAGGCAAGAAACAATGCAGAAAGATGCGAATGCTAATGCAAAATGCAAATGTTTCATTCAACTTTCAAGGATCTTTAAAATATAAAGCAATTACAAACTCCACAAAGAAATAACACTCCTTTTTTGAAATACTGATAAACATCTCATTTTATTGAATATTTTCTGTGATGTTTGCAAAAGGAAAATCTCTAAAATCCTTGAAAATCGACTGAAACAGAATGTCCATGAGTGCATGTATGCAGCAACCACAAACAAGATCACACAAAGCACACGGGTTCAAGGTTCCGAGTCATGAGCATGGAGCCGAGGTTAAGAACCAACCCACAAAGGTATGTACTAAGGGTATAACACCTGCCGAACAAGGTTCTAAAGAGGTTCCCAGAGTCTACAACCCATCTTTCGGATATTACGATTTCCCAACTTTCTTGGTAGTTAATAATATTCTCAAGAGAGTCTCATCTGAGTGTGGTATCGCGTAACAACTGATTCAAGTCTGCATCTGAACAGCCACCGCACCGCGTCCTAATAAGGCCAAGATGGGTTAAAGGTACTAAAGTTCCCAGCTTCGGGTCCTCGGATCAAGAAGCATAACGGGTTTGCCATTTCTGGTCTGCCATTATTGCCTCTTGGGAGGAGTGCCTCTACTGAGTCCTCGGGAATGGTCGACAGAGTCGACAGTTTTCCAAGTTACATTCCATCATCTGCACCAAATGCGCAGGATAGAACATTACCAAAGAAAACCTCGTCTGGATGTGGAGTTTTCGTGTATACTAAGTCTGGCCAAATGCCACACAAGTCACACTACTTTCCACCCTAGTCTTAGGTGTATGCTCAAGCCTGGGTATAAGACTTATCGCACCACACAGAAGAATTCCCAAACAGAACAAACAAAGAAACAAGCAAATCAGACAAAAAGCGATAAATAAATCAAAGTAGGTTAAACCCCTCAAGGGATGGACCATCAAGAGGTCAATCTTTCCCCAGCAGAGTCGCCACTTTTCTGTGGCGGGGAAATTTGTAAGTGTAAGCTATTGATTAACTTAACTCAAAAATAAGCAAGAATCACCACCGCACTTTTATTTTATCCACAAAGGGAAAGGAAAAAGAGCGAACAAAACCTAAAGAGTTCTAAAAAAACAAGAACAAACAGAGAATGGGTAAGGGGGGTTGGTTACGCAATGGGAAGGTATTAGCACCCAAAACGTCTATAGTACTCTATAGGAGCCCTTTGAAATATCTACCGCTTTTTGGTTTGAAAATGGTTTGCTTGTAAAGAGATTGAGGAGATGAGAGGAGAATTATTTTTTTAAAGATTTTTGTGTTTGGAGAGACTTATCGCCTCATGCCTACGTACCCATGATGTGCAATGTAGAATCAAAACCTCGTAGTTCGTGGTACAAAGAATGAAAATTATTGGTTATGGTTTATTTTATCTTGAAAAAGACAACTTGTCATTCTCAAGAGAGAATACTCAACTAAGTACCCAAAGATATGGGAAAGAGACATTTGTTTCACATTAAGATGGAGGATTTGCTTGGATTAACATCAACAAGACTAATCACTTCAACATCTAAGTGGAAAATGACTATGCTTTCAACAAAATACCTTGATTAGGAGTTTTACATCTCATCAAAAAAATGACTCATGTCTAATTCTTTTTGAAAAGTTTAAAAGAAAAAGGTGCATAAAAGCACAAAAAATTTGGATGAGTTTTGTATTTTTTTTATGTCTTCATGAAATGGTCAAAATATGGTTAAGATAGATTGACATTTATTAAAGAAAAGAAAATTTTAAAAGTCACTTGGCAAAAGTCAAGGTTTTATTATGAAAGCGGTTTTAAGTTGAAAACAAGAAGGTTTTGAAAAAGAGAGAGGATTTTGAAAATTTAAGAATGGGGAGGAGAAGAAGTGAATATCCTAGTGCATAAAATAAAAGCTAGGGAAAAGAAGGATCTAACCAAAATGGAGCCACTTCAAAGCAACATTAAAAGAATTCCATCCTTAAGCAAATCGGCTAAATAAAGGCAAGTCTTCAATCAATACTCCAAGCAAAGGGATAAGATGTCCTAATTCTAGGTCCATAAGTCCGATATTACTTCAAAAGAGGTCCATAGAAAGATCACTCCAAAGCATAGGATAGTAACCAATAGTCCAAGATGAAGAGAATTAAGTTTTTTTATGGTTTAAGCTTTTATTAATGTTTTTGAGTCCAAATGGACAAAGTGAAAAAAAAAAGGCATAAGCATAAACATGTGTCCAACGGACAAAGGAAAAATTGCGGAAGCATAAACATGATATGAAATGAAGCATAAAACAAAAAATAAAAGAGATAGGGAGCGAGAAGGAAACATAAACAAAATTAATACAAAATATTGTTAGTAAGTTAGTGATTAGTTGTTAGTATTACTGATCAATAACAATTGAATAATCGCACTTAGGTCAAGGTTGATGAAACTCATTAGAGGATTGATAAGACCAAAGCCTCATAACAACAAGTTTCATGAGTTTTGAACCATAAGACAAATAATCAACCATTCTTAATAATTTTCCGATACGGGACAAATATTGCGCTATGTTAAGTAATCGCCGAGTAATTTACGGAGTAATTACCCTACAATGAGGCCGGTCAATAGCTCTTTGTGATAATGTATGCTAGATGAACAATATATAGATCATCATCCGAAGGCAATACTGCACGAAAAGAAAAGTGGTAACGATCTAGTCTTTATCGAAATTCAACAACGGAATTCCAAGATCTTTTAGACTTTCATCGATCAAAAGAAAAGAGAAATAGATGAAGAGAAAGCCAAATTAAACCACACAAATATGTGATCTAAGGCTAAGAACAAAGGAAAGGGAAGAAAATGGAAAAGGAACCAAAATAGCCCCAAAAATAAGCCAAAAAATGCATTCTGTTTCGAAGTAACCGGTTATAGCATAACTGCTAACCGGTTACTTAGTTCAAAATAAGTGCAGTTTTTTCAAAATTTACACAGTGTAACCGGTTACACAGCACCAGAATGCAGAAAAAGGTGCAAAATTCAGCATGATCCATTTCCAAAACTTTTTACAAACACCTTATGATCATGAAACTAAAATTGCAAGAAATTTAAAGTAAAATAACAACCAAAACCAGCAATTAAACACAATTACAAGATCCAAAGGATCAAGTAACAAGGATCTCCAAAGATCTACATTATGGAAAATGAAGATGAAGCTTCAACAATGGTGAAAGATGAATTACCACTTCAAATCTGAAAATTCCTTCAAATTGCTTCAAGATCTACACTCCAAAACCTTGATCTACTGTGATTGATAAACAAAAATAAGAAATGATGAAGGTTTAGCTCAAAGTAAAGCAAGAATCAATGTGAATTCTTACTAACTTTCTAAAGAAGAAAGAAGAGCTTTGGTGAATTTGTGGTTTGAGGAGAGAAATTGCAAGGGGTTTGTTGGCTATCAAAAGCTTGTAGAATGAATGAAATGAAGGCTCTATTTATAGAATTTAGGCTTGGGAAAATTGGTGGTTTGGAATTAGGCTTGGATGATCAAAATTAGAATTGGAATTCAAATTTGGATGGAATTATCAAAAGAGTGGTGATTAGTGAAGGTGCATGGTGGAAAATGAACAAAGTGATGTAGGGGAATTAAAACGAGGTGGTCTAGAATATTCCAAATGTGATCAAGGGATGAGATTGGTGCCAATTGCTGAATTTGAATTTGCCACCATTTTTCAAATTTTCACGATGGCAACCGGTTACAGCATATCTGCTAACCGGTTACTCAGTGCAAAATTTGTGAAAAATGGGCATTTTGTGGTTCCGGCTCGATTCTCTTGCTTGTCAAAGAAGGCATGGAAATAAACACATGAACCTTGGAGTCTCTTGAATAAAAATCAATTAAATCTTGGAAACTCTTGATCAAGTAATTTTTGAATTAATTGCGGATCAACTTTGACTTTATTCAGATGGAATTCATTCGAGCTGCGAGACTGATTTTTTTGGTATTTTTAACCTGTTCTTCCCCTGAAAATGTTAGTGAAAGGAAACAAAATATTTTTGGATTTTAATTAATGGTTTGTACAATATAAATAAATTAAACAAAACAAACGTACACAAACTCAAAGATCCCTGCAAGGCACAATCCTATCAAAGAGGGAACCAATATGTGATCTTGTTTGTGGTATGCAAAAAATGCAAATGACGTGTGGGATCTTAGGGGTAAAAATTAGGGTGTTACAGTAGGAAACCAGGATCGAGGGGAAGTTTACATCAGAAACTGAGACCAGTTCCTTGGTAATAAACTAGGATTGAGGGGAAGTTTACATCAGAAACTGAGACCAGTTCCTTGGTAGGAAACCAGGATCGAGGGGAAGTTTACATCAGCAACTGAGACCAGTTCCTTGGTAGGAAACCAGGATCGAGGGGAAGTTTTACCTTTTCTAAGCATTATCTCTTAGTAAAAGAAGATGAATGCATAAATTACCATTCATAATCACTGTCAAAATTTTGGGTATTCCGATATTTAATCATCTTGCACCCCGAATGCCCGAATACCTTCGCCATTCACACCTTCGGGTCCAAGAAGATTAAATAGGGACATCTGTCATACCCTAAATTTTGACCACTAAGATTTCCCATCATTGTACAAATCATCATCACAATATGGATGTACCTTTATGCCTCATAAATCTCCTCAAGAATAGTTGAGCAATCCATGCAATCAAGCAATAGGGTTTTAAGCCCTCTTAGAGCCTTAGACAAAAGATCAATCAAGAAATGACATGATCTTCAACTTGTCTAACCTCTCAAACACACATAAATGATCAAGAGGAGTCCCACATCAAGAATTAGGCACAAGGTTGCAACATTCCAAGTGGATGAAGACTCAAGATCGCCAGTGTCACCAAATTAGGGTTTTGGTTGACTGGGGCCTCCAGATGAAAATTTTCCTCTGGGCATGAGCCAATACTTCAAAGCATGACTCGAGATACTACAAGGGACCTCATGGACCCAATCATCAAGTCAATTGTACCTCAGGGGATGCATTCACCAAAAATCAGGAATTAGGGTTTCTTGATCTAATTCACCCCTAAGTTGACTTTTGGGACAAAACATGAGCCAAGACCTCAATACATGATTTGAGGGTCTCTAACATACTACATTGATCCATTTACAACAATGGATTGATCCAAGAAGCTTGATCCACAAGCTTCAATTTCATCAGGACCACAATTAGGGTTTCGAGGAAAAAGTCAACTGAACCTTTGACTTTTGACTCAGACATGCTCCAAAACCTTGGGACATGATTCAATACACCCTATAACACCTATGAAACATATCCATCAAGGTTGATTTAGGTCAAGGACTTGATTTCACAAAGGATCGCACAGTTTGGAATTCATCTGATAAAAAGTCAACTGTGCACAAAAGTCAAGTTTGACTTTTTGAGATTTTTCACAATTATGGTTCCTCAACCCTAAAACAATGTTAATATGTGATTTGAATCATCATTCATCAAGAAAAATCAAAGAAAGTGGGATAACTTGTAAAAGGGGTAACCATAAAAACTTAGAATTTTTTCTAAGTTATGGAACAAAGTGGCTAGGGTACCAGCTTCCAAGGATCATAACTTGAGATCCAAGCAACCATTTTGGATGGTCCAAGGATGGATTTGTAGCTATCATGGCATACTTTAAAAGTGACAACTACACCTCATTCCAATTCTTCATGGATTTTTAGTTATGGAGTGATCAAAATGGCTGAAAACATGAAATGTCACTTTTTCCAACACTTAGTGAAATTTTCACTAAGTCAGAATCTGCTTCACTTTTTCCAAAATGTTGAGGCATTTTTCAACCAAATGCAAGTTACTTCAAAACCAAAGTTGGACATCACATTAAAGTAAGATACATCAGCTTTCCAAAGTGACCAAGAACTCCATCAAATTCCATCTGAGCTAGGAGTTATGACAGCTACAACATGCCTTGCTGCAAACTGTCTTGGCAAGGCAGATTGTGCATTAGGGCACGATTTGGTTAATTTGTGCAAATGACAAACAAGTTTATCCATCAGCACACCTCAGGGGGAGACTAAGGAGGAACAAACACTGATCCATGAGCCTCCCAAGTCTTTGGAACTACATATAGGTTTGGCACCCCTAAAAGCTAAAGATGCCTCAAGACTCCAATTTGGTTTTGAGGCATTCAATGGATGCTTATAGGTGGCATGTATTAGAGCAAAGATGAACACTTCAGTCAAGCCTTATCCTTGAATCAAAGAACCATAGGAATGTGCTCTAATCTCAAGTCAATGGCAAGAGGGGACTTGAGATTCCAAAATGATCCAATTGGCCATAGACCTGTACCAGTTGCCATACACTATTGCAGCCAAAACAAACTTGGTACACTATAAATAAACCTCATTTGTGATCAGTTTGAGTACACCAAAGCATCCAAACTGATGCTTTCCTCAAAATCACCTCTTTCACTCCAATTTTGCCTTCCAAAGAAAGTCACTATCGGGTTTTGAGCTTGAGACCAATTCCAACCAAACCAATCACACACACACACCTCATAAACATCATATAGAAGTGATCCAAACACTTAAACAACATCTGGAACACCAATTTCACAAAGTCACCATCCAACTGCTCAAGCTTTTAGCAGACTTGCAGTTGGGGTACCATTTTAAGTTCCAGCTGGTTTCCAACCACTCCAAGCATTCAGACACACTCCATAGCACCTAGGGAAGCTGTCCACGTCATTGGAACCAAGTTGTAATACCTCTAACTCAAAACACGATCACCAGCTGCAAGAGGTAAGCCTCAACTTGGTCATCTCAAGATTCATGCATATTTCCTCGCACAATAATTTTGCCATATGTTCATAATCATGTATGGAATGTTTCCCCTCAATTAATTGATTTGTATGAATCGTGTGTGGAATTTCTGAGCCTTCATGCAGAATTTAGGGTTCTTGAGGTTTCTCTTTGATTTCTTATTCCATGCTTAAAATATATGAAATTAAAGACCATATACATGATCGTGAGGTGAAAACGAGTAGATTGATATGTGGATCATGTGATTTCATCAAGTATTCAGTGAGATTGATGAGAAAATGCAAATTTGGGCAAACAGAGCACGCGGGCAAAACCAAGTGTTCTTGGCGCCCTTTTTCAAATATTATATTTGAGTTTTGTGATTTTATTGAATTGATTCAAAAATTAATTTCTCTCTGAATTTTAATGATTTTGAGTTGATTCTTTTTTTAATAATTCACAACAATGTTAAAATATTTTATTTTACAAAAATTTCCCAAAATATTATTTATTTCATATACTTGATATTTTTGCAAAGAATTAATTTTTATTTGTTTTTCAACATTTAAGATATTTTTTCCTTCTTGATTTTCCAAACTTAAATGGTTTCCAATCATTTTGTGAATAAAAACATGATTTTTGGAACATTGATCCAAGATCACCACTCATTTTTCACATGTTTTCAATAAATTTTTATTAATTTTTAAACAAAATTAATTCCATTTTAAACAAAATTAGGGTTTTGATTAATTCCACCCTTGTCAATCTTTTTCAAACACTTTTGGGCCTCTAATAGAGTGTAAGACCCAACCCCTTTTGAAAACCAAAACTTTTTGGGCCTCGGTCATCGTATAAGACCCACTGTGTTTTCAAACCTTGGTGCGATCGCCATTTTTCAAACAAATAACCGTGGGCCTCTCCTCGAGCTATAAGTCTCATTCCTTTTCTTAAAAACACCTTTGGGCCTCTAATAGAGTGTAAGACCCAACCCCTTTTGTAAATAAACATTTTTGGGCCTCACATATTGAATAAGTCCCTTTGTATATTTTCAAAACAACGGCGCAATAGTCGCTTTTTCAAAATCAACTGGGCCTCCCCTCGTGTTGTAAGTCCTATCTTTCTTTTTCAAAACATCATTGGGCTTCTCCTTGAGTTGTAAGACCCAACCCTTTTGTAAATAAACCTTTTGGGCCTCAGGCATTGTATAAGTCCCGATGCGATATTTAAAACAACAGTACAATCACTGTTCAAACCTTGGGCCTCTCCTTGAGTATAAGCCCCAACAATTTTTCACAAACAACTCCCTTTTGATTTAGGTTCAAATATACAGTTGTTATCAAAACTTTCTTTAATTTCTCTGAACAATTAACAATACAGCATGAAAGCTTGCTCACTTGTAAGTTTTATTCGCTTTCATTTACTCGCTTTAATATATATAACTGTATTGTGGGAAGCGGCGCATAGTTAGTCTTCTTTCATTCTTTTAAATGCAAGTTAAATATATATATATATATATATATATATATATATATATATATATATATATATATAACTGTATTGTGGGAAGCTGCGCATGGTTAGTCTTCTTTCATACCTTTTAAAATACTTGTCATATATCAATTGTATATATACTAGTATAGTTATTTAGAGTTTTCCCTGGCAACTAGGTCTAGAACTAGGTAAAGCCATGCTGGTCACTCTTAAATACAAACAAAACTAGATCCCCATAGGATTTCCAGATACAGTCTTCCCTTCTCTTGGGGTTAAACAATATGGAACAAAGAGAAAGGCAGTATTCTCGGTGAACCTTTTCTAAGACTGTCACCTTAGAAATTGTCAAAGAAATTCTACTCCCCGGAGTTGATCTATTCTCTGTGAATAGCATCTCTTGAGTTTCTTCCAAACCCTCGAACTTTCCTGGAATGATCTCTTCTCTATGAATTGCATTTCTTGAACTTCTCTTGGTTTGGGGACCCACAGGCTTCCTAAAAGCATCCCCGCCTCCTCTTGGGCTTTGTACAAGGACCCTTCGGCTTCTTAGAAGTTCTCATGCCTTCTCTTGGGCTTAATACAAGGACCCTGACGACCTCTTAAAGGTATAAGATAGAACTTAGTCATCATTTGCTAGAGCAGTCTTTCCAGTGTCAGACCTCAGGCCACTTTAGGGTTTATTCTCTTCCCTTAATGCCTTTGCCTCCTCTTGGAGGCATCATACAAAAGATAAAACTCCTCCACACCAGTAGACTTGGACAGTCTAATCCCCTTGAGTTTCAAATACTTTCTCAAGTTCCTTACAACTATAGGAAGAAACCCCGGGCATTCTGGATCGATCTCTAGCAGAAACCCAGCCTCTCTCATGAGAGTTCCCCGGCCAGGGTCAACACTATCTCAAATCAGAACATCAGGGTATCTGACATCTCAACTCTTCTGTAACCCTCAACAAGAGTTGATTCCCCACTTGGACCTGCTTGAGGATCTCAATTATCCCCGGCAAAAGATAGCCTCCTCATAGGCTTTGTATAAGGACCTTTCCTCAGCGGCAAGCTAGCCTCCTCTTAGGCTTCGTATAATGATCCTTCCTCAGCGAAGTCAGCCTCCTCTTCGGCTTTGTACAAATGATTCTCCCCTAGCAGAGCTAACCTTTCCATAATCTCTTGTTGAGTCAAGCCCCTTTTGCCTCAATCTCGGGCTTCGTACGAGACAGAAAATCACTCTCTTGTTGAGTATAAAAGGCTCTCTTGTTGAGTCAATCACCTTTCAGACTCTCTTGTTGAGTCAATCACCTTTTAGTACTCTCTTGTTGAGTCAACCCTTTTAACCTCAATCTTGGGCTTTGTACAAGACATAAATTTCCCTCTCTTAAAATGGGGACAAATATCTTCCCCAGCCGAGCCATTTCCTCCCAGCCTTCGTTTAGGCTTTGAGGAATAATTTTCCCAAGCAGAGTCAAACTCATTACAGCCTCAATCTTGGGCTTTGTACAAGACACATCCTCACCAGAGTAAGTTAAATTTCCCATTTTAGCCTCAATCTTGGGCTTTGTACAAGACAGATAATACTCTCCAGCCAGAGTCAAATTCGTTTCAGCCTCAATCTTGGGCTTTGTACAAGACACATATAGACCTCCCCGACGGTGTCAAACCCTTTTTTAGCCTCCTCTTAGGCTTTGTATAATGATATCCCCAAAGAGTCCGTCTCTTTTTTAGCCTCGATCTTGGGCTTTGTACAAGACAGAAAAAACACTCTCTCGTTGAGTCGGTCTTATCCAGACTCCTCTTAGGCTTTGTATAAAGAAATCCCCTAGCCAAATCAATTAACCTTTTAGCATCAACCTTATGCTTTGATCTAGGCACACAAAAATCAACAATCCTTCTTTAGATATGACAAATTCTCTCTCAGTCATAACCTTTTAGCTTCAATCTTGGGCTTTAAACAAGACACAAATACCCTTTTAGCTTCAATCTTGGGCTTTGAACAAGACACCAAAACATCATTTTCCTCCCTTAGAATAGGAGGAACTACGATTGCTCTGATTTCCCTGTTTCGTTTAAAGGGGAATACGTAGGCATAAGATTGCGAAATCTTAGCGAGCATACTAATCAAAAACTCTAGGTCCAGTACCTTCGTATCAATTAAAACTTTAGGTTTCATACCTTAAGCCATCATCATCATCATTTTCCACAAAAAACAAAACTCACCCACTCACTCACACTTTCCCAAGAAACTTTCCCAACCCATCAGCAGATAAACACTATCAATTACAAAGTGAAACCTAAAAGCTAACATTCTGTGGATAACCACATATAGGATGGGTAATTGACAACTACCCATTGTATAACCTGACCCCGCACCCCCAATCTCTCTTAAAGCGTTTGTTCAGTTAAACATTCGTGTGCAAGGTTAGTTTTAGATACCTTCCCTTTCCCTTCCAGCTTCATGGGATAAATAAGAAATCAGAAAGTAGCACCCTTTCTCCTTGCGGAGGAAAACCCAAACTTCAATGATAAGGTGGTCATGTCATCGACAAAAGTCGCTCGCTACACCAACATCTTCCAGTCTCTCACGGGTGTTATCCCACCAGCCCTCAGCCTCTTCTGACAGCATATGAGTTCCAAAATGAACTTGTTGAGCGTCGGTACATCCCATCACTCGGAAGATCTTCTCAATCACCTTTAGCCACTTTTGTGCACTCTCTGGATCAGGAGTACCCACAAAAGTCGGCGGATTGTTCCTCTGGAACTTCCCCAAAGTGCGAAACTCATCAGGAGCTCCACCATTCTAATTGTTCTGAGCCATCGCTTGAGCAAGTGACTCCAACGCATCAGTGATAGCACGATCGTTTCTTCCAGCCATCCTGCACACCATCAACAACGTTAGAAGAAAAAAATCATCGATAGTGCACACGCACTCATCGACTGACAGGGACTGACATCGTGTAAAACCTGGCTGGACAGACTGACCTGCTCTGATACCACTAATGTAACACCCTTTTCTACCTGACAAACATTCGCAAATAAATACGACAATTACATCAGAGTAAAATCCCAAAAGGGCATCACACTTCGTCATAAAACATCAAAATAATAACCTGCTCCATAACACGGGTTTTATCATCATGAAATCATTTAAAGATTACGCAGCGGAAATCAAAATTCAAAACAATTTATAATCCAAAAACGTCTTAAAATAAAACCCATAAACATCATCATGCCAACAAATAAAAGAACGTAAATCGTTCGACTCAAACGTCCTGACCCGATGTTACATATCAGAGCAAGACCCTCTAATCGAAGGAGAACCCAAAATACTTTGAAAGCTAAATTTTCATGCACCAAGAGAGCTAAGCCTGATCACCTGCACGTTACCCATGTGGAGGCAACATTCAAACAGGCAGAGTGAGTAATCACGAATCAATATATAAGATATAGCCAAAAGATAAAGGAACAACGTAAAATATCGCCAAGTCATACATAAACATCATCAACGCATCAAATACATCAATAGAATGCAATGCCACGTAGTATGAAAATGCAACATCATAGACTCATGCATGTGGTACCAATTCGTCACAATTGATGGACACTGGGCCATCACCCTCCAAAGATCCCCACCAATAGGATCGATTCTACACAAGAACCGAAGCACATCACAAAACACTTTAATCCACACAACAATATTGAAGCCACCACTGGACCGGAGTCCCAAATATGCCATGAATGCATGATGCAAAGCGTCATAGTAATTATCATCATAAAATCGTCAAATTTGCATCATCATTCAGGAATCATCATTGATCGTTAAAATAGCAAGTGTATTATTTTTACGATGTAGTAATAATAGGGGTTATCCCCAGAATTGATCTCGAGGACTGCGCGTTATTGTAAGTGCAGATGCTAATTCAATTAAACAAAATTTTCCTTTGGGGTTGATTGTTGCGAAATTATAACTAATAATAATGAAATGAACAAAATTATAAACTTGACTTAAGACAGATATTATGAAGCATGCTAGAGGAAAGTGTATGAATTGCACTGCAAAGACCCTCAATCCTTATTCTAGGAAACATTACTCTAAACAAACCTTATCGATTCTTAAGGTTATTTTTTCCTAATTCCTTAGCAGAAAAACCTTTGAGATTCTATCTCTACCCTAATTCCTTAGCGGTCAAGAAAGAATCACGAGCATTATATTTGATCAAGAATAATTCAGTTATTACAGGGTATCCCCATTCCTAGGCAATATCTACTGTAATATTATTATGCAAAAGCGTTAGGTTGGTTGGTCTAAACCCTAACCGTAAATCAATTTCAATTTGTCCGATTGAAAAAGCATTAAAAACATTACATAACAAAAGATTAAGGAAAAAGCAATATCTCATAGGACAAATAAAATAGAAGTCATTACAAATGCAATTCTAGGACACCCCCTAGCATTGGGGGGTTTAGCCGCTCATAGTACTAAAAGAGATTACAAAATAAAAGATAGACATTACAAGAATAACGGATGAATTTGATCTTCAATCGCGATGGCTCATGAAAAATCTTCCTTCTCCAAATTCCTTGATAGCATCCAAACTTCAGCGTAAAATCTTTCGTGAAATCAAAAGTGTCCTTTTTTTCTTGCCAAAACTCATCTAAATAGTAGAAAATCATTCAGATCGGTTCGAAATACTCGAAGCGTCCCCACAGCTTAACATATGGCGAAAATATGAAAAAATTCAGCAAATCAGCGTCACCTGCCGCTACGGCCGTAGCAGGTGCTACAGGCACCCGTAGCAGCTCACTGGATTTTATAATCGGACTTGTTTCGATCATAACTTTTGATCCGTAAGTCCGTTTTGGTCCTTGTTCGAAGCATCGAAAAGCTAATGAAGAGAACTATAACATAGTATAGATAAGAGAATTGGTTGCCCAATATATTTTATGTTTGTTTATTTTTTTGGTCCAGGCATCCTGACACGCACATGCAACTTTCTCTGAATTCTTGCATTTTTTCCTGGTTTTCGCTCCGATTCCTCGTGAATGCTTATCTGAACCTCAAAACATTGAAAAGACATAAAACAAGCATAAAATGTGGTAAACGAAGATATAAAACAAATAAACAAGAACAAAAGATTAACTAAAACAAACAGTAAAATAACGTATGAAAACCACCGATCAAACTCCCCCAAACTTAAACCGTTGCTTGACCTCAAGCAACAAGCTTGCATACAGATTTTTCTGATCAAACGGTATATATCAAATGAAAGACTTGTGAAGGTAAGGTGTTTCGATACTCATACGTGAGCCTTTGTTCCGATCGGTTAGAACTAGTTCTCTTGGTAATCATCTGTTAACGAAGGTATTACACAAACACATACCGCAATAAAACCACGGACCTAAATCCCCCTTTCGGTTACCTCTCCAACTATGCTTTGGGCTTAAGTCTTTTCTTAGATTTTCTACCCCTTTCTTTCGGATAATCAGATTAAGGCATTTTTATCGTTTTCCCTCACATGTACAAGATTGATCAAGACTTTTTCTAGGCACCTTTATTCTCCTTTTTTTTCGCGCATTGGTGTTTCTTAGTCCACTTTGGGATGACAATTGAGACTCAACCGCCGTTAGGCTAAGTAACCGGGTGAGGGTTACCCAACTTAGAAGGACTAGTTGTCTTTATCGTCATTATTCACTTTTTTGGTGCCTTAAATCATTCTCGCAATCAACCCTATACATGCAATTCTTTTTAGTTATGTCGTACTTTCACTATGAACTAATTGGGGAATACTTCTCAAATCAAAGTACTATGGCACAAATCTACACGTTGAACTCGCTTTCTTACTCCGAGGAATCTAGGGTGTTCAGGTTATACCTCAATTACCAAACTTTCCCAATGTCCCTAATTCTAGCTCCTCTTCCCTCAAACTCTATATACTTTCTTGACCACCTCAAAATCACAGTATTCACAAGATTTTTTTTTAGGTTCTAATTCGGGGGGAATTCAAAGTGGTTTCGATGAAACAAAATACAAAAGCACAAGTAACAAGTTTAAACGGAAGAACTAAAAACAGTAAATCCTCCCCCAAACTTGAACCACACATTGCCCCAATGTGTTAGAGCAAGAGTGAGAGAGGTTACTCACAGATATCCTTACTGAGGAGGCGGACGGTAACGCAACATCAACTGCTACATCATAGCTCACACTCGTAAGGTCTTATTTATTTCCTGCAAACGAAACAAAACCAACAGCAAAAAGAAAGTAATCAATCAGACAAGCGTGGGTTGCCTCCCACGTAGCGCTTCGTTTAACATCGCATGGCTCGACAGGTTACTCCCCAATGCTATGGGGGATATTTCATCTTACACGTTTTGTTGCTTGACCTTTCCGCAATAGAGCACCAGTCCGGTTCAAAAATACGAACTACTTCTTGCCTCAAGTCAACTCCAACTTCCTTATTATTCCTTCGATGTTTCTTTTTCTTTCTTTTCTTGATTTCACGAATGGATGTTACAGTGTTGACATGTGCACTATATGCCCGAGAGACTTCAACCTTAGAGGTGATGTCGGAGAATTTTTTAAGAGGGGGTTTCGTACTTATGCTTTTCCCCACCATTTCGATCATTCCAAGTGAAGCTTCCTTACCTTTACCTTCATTTCGCTTCTTGATATCCAACACTTTTAAAGTGATTTCCTCATCAAAATATTTAAAAGTCACCGTGCCTTTTTCAATATCGAAATTGCACCGACTAGTGAGCAGGAAAGGTCGACCCAGGATGATAGGGATTTCTTCATCTTCTGGAATATCCATGATCTCAAACTCAACTGGAAAGACAAATTCACCGATCGTCATCAACACATCTCCAGGCAGCCCATAAAATCTCTCAGTTATGTGGTTTACAAATTTTAAATTCGTTCCCGCATCGCTCACCCTTCCAATTCCCAACTTTTTATAAATAGATAATGGCATAACACTAACACTAGCACCTGAATCAATCAGAACTTTTTTGAAAATTTTGTCTTTTATAGTGCACGGTATTGCAACAGATCCAGGATCCTTCTACTTGGCGGGGATTCTCCTATTTGGTGGTACTTCACTACACTTCTCAATTACAGTTTTTAGCTCTTCCTCAATAGGTCTCTTTTTAGTGATCACTTTTTTCATAAATTTCTGATACAACGGCATTTGCTCTAGCGCCTCAAAGAATGGCATATTAACCTCCAACTTTTTGAAAATTGTGACAAATCTATCAAAGTCCTTCTCTTTTTGATGCTTCTATCGCACTCTCTGAGGGTAAGGTAACTTAATCGCCGACTTATCTTCCTTTTTATTCTTCTTTTCAGGTGGATTTACATGTGATCTGACTTCTTCCTGCGGTTTTGATGATTTTTTACTTCCAAGTCAACCTCAATCAAACCTTCATCTTCATTTCTTTCCTCTTCATATTTCTCACTTGACTCACCACTTCCAGTCATGATGGCATTCACATTCTGATTATCTCTTGGGTTTGTCACTATTGCACTCGGTAAGGCACCTGGTGTTTGAGCGTTGGTAAGTTGACGTGCTATCTGACCCATCTGAACCTCAAGATATTTGATAGAAGTTGTATTGTTCCTATGGATATTCCAGGTCTCTTCCTGAAATTGCATGTTATGAGCTGCCATTTTCTCAATGGCAATCTTCCTGTCATACCCTAATTTTTTACCATAAGATTCCAGGACTTCTTGCATCATCTGCATGATCATCTTGCACATCTGCATGATTTATTACTAACAAGTTTGTGCAGGAACTTTAATTTCAAGTGGAGATAGTTCTCTTTCTCACAATTCAGTGTTTCAAGATGTGACCATTAGATCCTGATTCAAGAAGATCCTAGGGTTTTCTGCTGGTCGGTCTCTTCAGGATTTCGCAGAAGCTATGTGTATGTCTCAAAGAAAATCAGTGTCTTTCTCGCTATTAGTGTTGAGCATGGTTATCTGAAGATTGGTTATGGTTTTCGTGGCAAAGTTACATTACAAGTGGTATCCTCACTTTCAAGGAATTTCTCAGGACATAGTTCGGGTCTTATTCACGGAGTTGGATCATTAGTTGTCAAGTGGAGGAACTTTGACTTTTGGTAATTTGTGATCAATATATTCTAAAGTGGCGAAAATGTCAAGATCCAAAAAGAGTTCAAAATTGCAAGAATGATTCAAAGTGTACAGAAATTAAGAATACTCCATGAGAGAAAGTCTAATTAAGTCATGAGTCAAGTTGCCATATTTTTGAATTCACGATTTTATGGAAATTCAAGTTCAAAATCAAGATGTTCGAAACTTTACCCATTTGCCATTCAAACAACTAAATCATAAATTTCATTTGTTTAACTAAAAGTTGTTTTTGGCATAATACTACTTTCACGTGATTAAGAAGACTTAGACTCATGATTAACTCCAAAGAACAAGTTTTCATTCAAGGAAAATTACAAACCATTTCAAGTTACAACCTTTTTCCATGTTCAAGTCCTAAGATTCCTATTACAAGTCTCTTTCAAAAGAAGCACAATTTGAATAGCCATGAGTTCTCTTTGAATTACCACGCCCCAAACCATGTTTCCCTTTTGAGGTGTTGTTTCATATAATAATAATAATGGTTGCAGCTTTCTGACTTCTCTTTCTACGCTACGGAACATGCTGAGACATGCCGTATATTTTCGAAAGCCTTGAAACCTGCTGATTTATAAATGATGGTTAAATATACTTCATGTGCTCAAACTTTTCTTGTTGCGTAAGTGGCCAATGTTTGTCGCAGTTCAAATTATCGCGCAAGTCTCAAGCCTCAATAGCATTTCCCATTGAGTTATGGGTCCATCATTATCAGCTGTGGGTCCATCATTGAGTTGACTTCTGCAAAGTTACAAGGGCCTGTACACTGAAGTAAAAGATCACAAAATTGCACCGACAGCATCCATGAATATTCATCAATTGTTTCCAAATCAAAAATAGGAATTCTCAGTGTAATCACAGCCATAAATAATTTTCAGACAAGGTTCAAATACTCTCCAAAATGGTTCACAAACATGTCGCTATGGAAACGGAAAATATCTAACATTGCTCAAGACATAATTCAAATGGTTCCCAAAAAAAAAACAATTCATAGACAAAGCTCATAAAGAGATTCAAAAGCGTCTGAACATGTCGGACTGAAAACGGTAAAGAATTTTCACAAGTTATGACACCTTCCAAAACCAGACCAAACATGTTCAGACAATCTTCGATTTCATTCCAAACCAGCTTGTAAGCATGTCAGCACAAAAATGGAAAGGAATCGGCAGCAATTGTCTCGCATTTATTTTTGAACTCATTGCACAAGGATTATAAATAGAACACGATTCAGAGCAGATAGGGGGGCAGAAAAGAAAAGATCCTATTCAGAAAAAACCACCTCAGTCCACACAATTTACACCAAAAGTTCAGAAAACATCACATACGCACAACATAGAAAAAGCTCGCAGCATCAAAATACTGACGCATCAGGAAAATCTCATTACACACCTTCATACACTGATGCACATAAGAACAGAGAAGTTCACAGATTCACCAAAATAAACACACGGTTGGAAAGGGAGAGGCATCACACGCATAGCCGTAAGAGCAATCATTAGAAGCATTACCTCCGACGTCGTCGACATCGTAACCTATCCTATCTTCGATTGCAAAGCCACCGTGCAACCGTCGCCATCATCTTCAAACTCATACCAAGCGTCGTCACTACATCGCCGGAATGGGAGACGCAGAGCCGCTACCCTCACGAAGTCAACGCTCACCACCGTCGTGAAATCTCTCCGCTAATCACTGCTATTGTCGGGAATCGTCTTGTCTCTCTCGCCGCATCATACATCGGGACGCCGTCGCTTTATCGCCGTAAATTCGGTACCCCTTTGCTTCTCTTTTATGATTGATGTTGCTGTTTTATTTGAATTTTGTGCTGGGTTATTGGCCATGCGAGAGAAAAAAAGGAAAGAGATGGGAGAGATGGGAAAACTGAAAAAGGGAATGGCGAGAAAGAGAGATGATGTTGTGATTTTTTTTTTCCTTTTACTGATAGTGTTTTTATATATTTAATCTAACTTTTGGTCAAAGGAACATGTGCCACATGAATACTAATTAGTTGAAACTTTGAAAAATCAAACATTCATGTTATTAATATAATAATTAATTAGAATTAGGATGTGGAATGGGGCAGACCTCCAAATTTCATACGGACTGTTCCGTTTCTATTTTTTTTACTTGTTTACTGTCATTTAGAATAATTAGGAATAATTAAAAATTAGTTGATTAAAAGTTAGCAATTAAGACTATATTTTGGTTAGTCATTTTGAAATTTATATAATTAGAATATTAGGTTGTAAATAATATTTTAATTTCATCTTGTTCGCCCTTAGTTTTTATTTTATATTGATTTTAATTAGAATGGGATCTTAATTAGATTTTAATTATTTAAGTTGGATTTTGATTATTTATGTAGTTTTTTTAATTAATTTGTTTAAATTTAATTTAATTAATTTTAAATTTATTTGAATTAGTTTTCAATTAGATTTTAATTAATTAGTTAGTTTTTAATTTAAATTTTGGATTAAACATATTTTATTTATTTCTTAAGTTAAATTTGTATTTTTCTATTCCTGATGTTCATTTTAAATCTAATTCTTGATACTTTTAACTGTCATTAAATCCCATCACTGATACTTACTCTCTGATGGCCTTTTGATTTCGATTCCAAAGGAAAGATTTCTCTTCGTTGACTACCATGTCACTTAGAAGACTTTTAGGACATTCCTTCCCATTTATCCTAGCCTTAGGATTTAGAGTCACCGTGCTCTATGTTCTGCCTTGAACACTTACCTCCCTTTCAACTTAACTTTAACTTTAGAGTCACCGCACTCTATGTAGCGTCTTGCCATAGACGTTACCTCCCCCTGAACCTTGACCACAGTCAAGAGTCCTTACCCTCTTTGAGGGAAACTACGGATACTCTGATTCCACTCCCGTCAGGATACGTAGGCACAAGATGCTATGTCTTGGCGAGTATACTTAGATACTAACCCTTAGGCCTTTACCTTAGCGCATACCCTTAGCAAGCAAGCAATAGATAACATAAATAATAACAAGAGGTTCTTGTAGAGTACTACAGACGTTTAGGATGCTAATACCTTCCCTAGGCGTAACCAACCCCCGAACCTTAGATCTCTTAGGTTTTTTTTCGTTCTTGAACCTTTACTTTGAATAAATCAAAGACGGTGGTGAAATAAAAAGAAATGTGATTCAAGTTAATATAATAGCTTGGTATCCAATTCTCACCGCGACACTTCCATTGTGCTTTTTGGGGAGCTTGTTGCTGTTGTGGGTATTGTTGTTGATTTTGATCTTTCCAGGAGAATTTAGGATGATTCTTCCACCCTAGATTATAAGTTTGAGCGTAGGGATTATTCTGCTTCAGGAATTTTATCTCTTCAATTTGTTGCGGAGTTGCAACACAATGTGCAGTATAATGGAGTCCATTACAAATCTCACAACTCATGGGTTGACCAGTTTGAACTTGTGCCACACTTTGAGTATCAAGATTCATCTTCTTAAGTCTTCTATCTACCTCAGCTACAATCTGGTCTTTCATCTTTACCACTTGCTCAGTAAGCTTCAAATTAATCATCCTCTCTGGTTGGCTCACACTGTGATCATACAACTCCAAATGCTCGTTTGCGGCTATGGCTTCAATGATATTTTTTATACCACTGGCTATTGTAAAATTAGATGAGCCACCGGCAGCTGTATTAATTAGTTGCTTAGTCTTCAACTGGCGGCCATTGACAAAGTTTTGCATCTATTCGGTTGCATCCATGTTATGAGTAGGACATGCAACCAACAACCTCTTAAATCTCTTATATGCATCTCCGAGTGACTCTTCTTCCTTCTGCTTAAAATTTACCATATCATACCTCTTTCAAATGTACACAGAGGCGGGAAAGTACTCATTCAAAAATGTTGTCTCCATCTTTTGCCAAGTGGTGATACTCCCGGCAGGTAAGGAATAAAACCACTCTTCTGCATCATCTGACAAGGTAAAAGGGAACATGACCAGCTTTTTGGCTTCTTCAGAATGTCCCTCTATTTTTAGTGACGTGCTCATTGTGAGAAACCTTTGGAGGTGCTTATTGGCATCTTCATTAATTTTTCCAGAGAAGGGTCTCCTCTCAAGTTGTCGGATGGTTGATGGGTGCAACTGAAAGTGGTCAACATTAACCGGTTGATTTACGATGGTTAACCGGCATGTTGGAGCATCTGCTCTTCCATAATCCCCCAGAAGTATCTCTGCTGGAGGTGGATCTGCAGCCATGATAATTGTCTCTGGCTCTGTATATGTGCCTGAATCAGTATGCTCGGAGTGCAACAGTCTTTCTCTGTTGGAGCTTCTTCTTCTTTTTCTTGTTCTGAAATTACCGTTCCTAAAACAGACGTTGCCAGTCTTTCTCGCTTGGCTTAACGGCGTCTAGCGTGCAACAGTCTTTCGGGTTCTGTGTCAAAAGAAAATTCTGATGAGGGCTTACCTCGCATACACAGGTTAGACAAATATTAGCAATAAATAATAAAAAAATAAAAATGACAGAAAAATAAAATTTTAGTTGCAGAGCAATAAAATTTCAATTGAATTAACACAAACTTATAATTTGGCAGTCCCCGGCAATGGCGTCAAAAACTTGATCGTTAAAATAGCAAGTGTACTATTTTTATGATGTAGAAATAATAGGGGTTATCCCCAGAATCGATCTCGAGGACTGCTTGTTATTGTAAGTGCAGATGCTAATTCAATTAAACAAAATTTTCCTTTGGGGTTGATTGCTGGGAAATTATAACTAATAATAATGAAATGAACAAAATTATAAACTTGAATTAAGACAGATATTATGAAGCATGCTAGAGGAAAGTGTATGAATTGCACTGCAAAGACCCTCAATCCTTATTCTAGAAACATTACTCTAAACAAACCTTACCGATTCTTAAGGTTATTTTTCCCTAATTCCTTAGCAGAGAAACCTTTGAGATTCAATCTCTACCCTAATTCCTTAGCGGTCAAGAAAGAATCACAAGCATTATATTTGATCAAGAATAATTCGGTTATTACAGGGTATCCCCATTCCTAGGAAATATCTACTGTAATATTATTATGCAAAAGCGTTAGGTTGGTTGGTCCGACCTAAACCCTAACCGTAAATCAATTTCAATTTGTCCGATCGAAAAAGCATTAAAAATGTTGCATAACAAAATATTAAGGAAAAAAGAATATCTCATAGAACAAATGAAATAGAAGTCATTACAAATGCAATCCAGGGACACCCCCTAGCATTGGGGGGTTTAGCCACTCATAGTACTAAAAGAGATTACAAAATAAAAGATAGACATTACAATAATAACGGATGAATTTGATCTTCAATCGCGATGGCTCATGAAAAATTTTCCTTCTTCGAATTCCTTGATAGCATCCAAACTTCAACATAAAATCTTTCGTGAAATCAAAAGTGTCCTTTTTTTCTTGTCAAAACTCATCTAAATAGTAGAAAATCACTCAGATCGGTTCGAAATACCCAAAGCGCCCCCACAGCTTAACATATGGCAAAAATATGAAAAAATTCAGCAAATCAGAGTCACCTGCCGCTACGGCCATAGCAGGTGCTACAGGCACCCGTAGCAGCTCACTGGGTTTTATAACCGGACTTGTTTCGATCATAACTTTTGATCCGTAAGTCCGTTTTGGTCCCCGTTCGAAGCGTCGGAAAGCTAATGAAGAGAACTATACCATAGTATAGATAAGAGAATTGGTTTCCCAATATATTTTATATTTGTTGATTTTTTTGGTCCAGGTATCATGACACGCACATGCAACTTTCTCTGAATTTTTGCGCTTTTTCCTGGTTTTCGCTCCGATTCCTCGTGAATGCTTATCTGAAACATTGAAAAGACACAAACCAAGCATAAAATGCGGTAAAAGAAGATATAAAACCAATAAACAATAACAAAAGATTAACTAAAACAAAGAGTAAAATAACGTATGAAAACCACCGATCACCCTCCAAAGATCCCCACCAATAGGATCGATTCTACACAAGAACCGAAGCACATCACAAAACACTTTAATCCACACAATGGGATTAAAGCTACCACTGAACCGAAGTCCCAAATATGTCATGAATGCATGATGCAAAGCGTCATAGTAATTGTCATCATAAAATCGTCAAATTTGCATCATCATTCAGGAATCATCATCAACATCATGATACAACATTAATTCACACTTATCACGATTCGTCATTATACCTCACAGTTCATTATATTATAATCGTCACATTAAAATTCCCCGATTTTATCCCATTCACCATCATTACTAGTTTACTCATGTTGTATTATCTCATCGTAGTCATCCGTTTCAAGGAAACTGCATTACAACCGAAATCGGGACAAAAATCGCAAAAATGGACAAATCTGGCAACAGCTCTGCCCATACGCGTATGGCCCTCTTCCTCGCCCACTGGCCTGCGTATCATACGGGTAGGGCCACCTGCCCAGGCCTCCCATACGTGTATCACCATGAGTGTTACGCGTATCACCAGAGAGGTTTCCCTCTCAAATTTCCCTTCAAACTCCCAATACGCGTAATGGCTAACCCTTACGCGTAATGCCCCTTTCCCAAGATTCCCATATGCGTAATAGTCATTCATACGCGTATGACCACCTCTCCTTACGCATACCCTACGCGTATTGGCATAGGGTCGTGTTGGCCCTAGGGACGGGTGCGTATGCTACGCGTAACACCCTAGGGATGTCCCCTTCATACGCGTAAGGCTCCATCGTTTGCGCGTATGGCCAGAAGCTCCTAAAAAATTCATATTTTCGCATCTGCACGAAATTCTTCCCATTCCAGCACCTTCAATCCTCCAAGTCAGACCCAAAACTGTATCGATTCGTCACATATCTAAGTTTTAATCCTACTTCATTATTTTCATCAATTTCTTTCTAATTATCAAGCCCTAATTCGTTAATCCCCACCCTCAATCTCAGATCTGGTTTTGTTTTTATATTCATCACAACAACTACGATTATTCACACGAATTTCACAACAATTACAGCAACTCATACGAAATTCATGACAGAAATCATATGTACACAGATCCACGAAAATTCAACATACAATTCGTCATAGATTTATCATAAATTCATCAAAACACAACACACAAAACTACATCTACCTTAAACCCATATCAGACATATTAACCCAGATTAATCCCTCATACCTCGAATTCTCAGCAAAAGGATTCTTCCTCGGGGTTCTACGGTTGATTCTCCCTCGTTATCTGTGCCCTAGCCTCCTTTTCTCCGTTCTCTTCACTTTTACGATTGCACAGAATAACTTCCCTAATTCCCACTTTACTTTTTGTCAAACTTACCCCTTGGACCCCAATTATGACTTCACCATATTACCCTCACTTAATATTCCTAATAATATCGTCTTACCCTTAATGTTCCTCTTAATTATTTTAAAATAATAATAATAATAATCTAATTATTCAAATTATTCTATTATTATTACTAACAAAATAATCCTAATTAAATTACTAATTCTAAATGCCTCAATATCCCATTAACTCAATACTACACCACAACACCACACAAATTCACCATGCGTCACAATATTCCTCAAAATTCACTGAAACACCGAATAACCATAATAAATCAATTAAATAAATATTATAATTATTTTGGGGTGTTACACATGACGCCTAGGGTGTCATACGGGTGACGCCCGTCACCCTACTAACAGAAGCAGAACCGCGTTCTGCACTTGCAGAACCTCCAAAACCCTCTCAAATCACTCCAAACACTTCCAAATAGTCCTGAATTATCACCCATATGATTATCGCACATTAGCATGTTAAGTCATATTAATCTAACATGTTATTCCATTGATTTGATCACAAAACTCAGAGTTTATTCATGCTTTAAGAATTCCAATTTCATGTCAAAACTCATGTTTATGAACGAGTAGCATATGAAACAACCACTACAATTACAGTACAAGAATTTGCAATTAATCATGGCATAAAACAAAATTAAAATCATATGATTCATTAAACAACACACTCAACAAAAAGAGAGAAAATACTATTGGAGGTTAAGGGAAACCTCTCTACCCTTTCATGAATTAATCACCCATAGATGAAGAATCTCCCTCTAACATTGTAATTCCAGCAAAAATTCAGTAAAGCAAGCTCTTAAGGATCCCTTCTCTTAAGCCCTAGTTATCCCTTCCAATGCTCTTCCCTCAAATTCCCTTGTTTTCACGTACTGATAGAATAGTTCCCTAAAAACCTAATTTTCTCTAGTTTCTAGAAAATATACTATTTTATTTTATTTCTCTTAATTACACTTTTTGTTCAACTAAAGTTCACCTCTCCTCCATTCACCACTAAATCCCTCAATTCATAAAACTGGTCTAATTTTTCATATTCTCTTCAATTTCTAATTAATTAATTAATTAATTTTCACTAAACTAATTAATTAACATAAAACACCATAAATGTCATCACCGGCCAAACATGTCATATACCATAAAAATAGTTATTTAAATAAATGACTCAATTTAATCAAATAAATAATTAAATAAGCGAATAATTAAATCGGGGTGTTACAGGCATCACCGCTACCGCTGATACCTTTTGGTTTAGGGGATGAAACTCTCCTATTAACCATGGCCGAGGGTGACTAGGTGTAGGAGTATAAGGTAATAGTGAGTAGGGTGATTGTAATGAAAAAGGTGTGACCCAAGTTAGTTTTATCGGGGTCCCACAATTGACACCATTGTACTAGTCAAAAAGTACAAATGTGCAAGTTACCCCTACAAAGGCAGGGGTACTCAGAGGCCTTAGTAGGTTTATAACTTTTGTGGTGATTAGGACTTGTGTGCGGCGTCGAGAAGCCCTGTATGGTGGTGTTTACGATGGTTTAGAGGACTTGTTCACGTGAGGTGAGTGAGTTTATGTATACGCTTGGTGCTTAGGTCTAAATGTATGAATTTAGATTTGTCCTTTCTCCCGTTTAGGGAGAAGTATTTATAGAGGTCTTTGCACCTAAGATTTCTTTGAAAAGATCGTTGTCTATCCAGTCAATAGTGAACCGTTAAATCTCTATTTTATAGGAGGGCGTGGTCGAACTACTGACCACAACTTTCCTCTGACTAAAAGTCATTCTTTCCCACAACTGTGTAAATGGAGGATATTGAGAGGCAATGCATTAACTCCTGGATGGTAACATATGAATGTCGCCCCTTTTGGGGCAGTCAAACTCCCGCGCTTGTTAAGGTTTTTACTTATATATATATATATATATATATATATATATATATATATATATATATATATATATAATTTCTTTTTGATAATGAGATATTAAAAAGTAATTTTAGTCAAAACTATCCAAACAAACACTTATTTATAACATTAAAATCACTTTCATCATAAACTATCAAAACATAATTAACTTCAGTCTATTCAATTTTTTTTAAAATCAACTCAATCAAAAATTAGTTTTCACCTACCATAAAATCAAACACATACTAATTCACTATCAAGCAAACAATCATTAAGACTCCATGACACACCTGACTTGATTGAATAAAATATTAGATAGGTCTCCCAATTGTCATGCTCCACAAGAAAATGCATGAACTATCTTGCATGGTAAGAAGATAACTCATAACATCCATATGATACTGTGATTGTGATTTTTTTACACGTCTCCTATATTGAACTTTTTTTCTTAAGCTACTCTTACATGAGATTTGGAATAAATACACCCATCATTATTGATAGTACCCTATATTTGTTGACAAGTGCTTATTTTAATTGAGATTTGTCTCCTTGACTTTTATGTTTAACTAACATTTTCCGTATAAATACATTTTGTCTTTTTTTTCAATGCAATCAATACTGATAAGATAAATTTGACTATAAATGTCCTAAAGACAACTCAATTATTTGATACAACTATTTTGTTTTGGACCACATTTGGTTGTTATTATATAGACGTATGTTTATATAGATACGGGTTTGGATTTGAATCAACAATTGTGTCTCTTAGTGACTAGTTTTGACCTTCGGATTTCAAATCAACAATCGAGATTATATATATATATATATGATGTTGTTAATACATAATATAAAGTGTATGATTTTCAATCAATGACTGAAATTAAAAATAAATAATTAAACATGCAATTATGGGTCCTTCTCCTCCGAACATATGCTTTCACAAATTTATGTGCCGGAATAAATTTGATATATTCGATGCCTTATTTTATGAGAGTATCAATTAGAACGAATTTTTAAGACATCTAAGAATACTATCTAACATTTTTTTTATTGACTAAAATTTAAGAGACCCATATCAAACTGATTTTTTCTTTTTAAAAAATTAGTAGAACTTAGGAGATTTGCCTTTATAAAAGAGAGAGTCGTCGAGAGTGTTAGTAGATTAAATGTTTAGAATTTAAGAGACGTTGATACTACATATTTGCTCAAAACCTTAAAACAATGGAAATAAATGTCTATTCTCTTATAAATTCAACATTTTCTCTCACTTGTTAGGGAGTCCGGGGAGCGCCAGAAGTATCAATGGACTAAACGTTTAGGAACCAAGAGGCCTTGACACCATATATTCATCCAAAATCTTTAGGCAAGAGGAGTACATATCCATTCTCTTATAAATCCTACATTTTCTCCATTTCTAGTCGATGTGGGACGTAACCACTCGCGCTTGAATTCCAACAATCTCTCTCATAAGTGTTAATCACTCACATCACAAGTCTTGATCCACACTCGGATTCCACTTCCGCTCCTCCATCGAGCCTAGTTAGGCTCTGATACCACTTGTTAGGGAGTTTGGGGAGCATCGAAAGTGACAATGGGTTAAATGTTTAAGATCCAAGAGACCTTGACACCACATATCCACCTAAAATCTTAAGGCATTAGGAGTTTGGATTGATTCTCTTATAAATCCAATATTTCCTCCATTTCTAGTCGATGTGGAATTTAACCACCCACACTTAAATTCTAACAAATATTAGAAAAAAATGTTAGAAAGACATTGTTGTTGGAATTAACCCAAAAACTTTGAAAAATTATGAATCAATCTTGATGAACAAGATTCAACCAACCGATCAAAATCCCTTGTTCTCCACTCTTCACTCAAGTGAAACAATCACACCTTGATTGCAAGAATGATTTTGCGCATCAATTGTTAGTGGAAGAAGAAAGAAAGAAAATTGAATATGAAAGAAGATTAGGGTTTGACAAAATAGGGGAAAAGGAGAATGATTTCTGCAGAGTAACTATGTGCTCTAAAACTGAGAAAATATTATTTAACTATGCAACTCCACTTTCTGTTGCGTGTTACAATATTATTCTCTATTCTTCTTTCTCAAAATAGGGGTTACCCCTTCTATTTATAATTGAGCTACCTTGCTCCCTAAGGTAAAGCCCAAAAACACAAAAGCCCAAAATTTATATTTTGGTCTAAGTCAAAATTCTGTGTTAAGCAACCTGCTTCGACACTTCGACATCTAACCCTACTCGACACACACTACACTAGGCTAATTTTGACACATCCTTGTTTCTGTAAAGCTACACCTGCTTCGACACAAGGAATTACATTCTCAATACACCACCTAATTCATTGAGTCTAAGCTGTCTATATTCATCATAGACCTTAGCTTCTTGAACACTTCGACTTGCACTCCTTTCGTCATGATATTTGCAATTTGATTCTCAGTTCTGCAGTGTTCCAAGTTCATCTTCCCTTCTATTACTTGCTCTCAAAGATAATGGAACCTCATTTCGATGTGCTTGCTTCGTCCATGTGCTATTGGATTCTTCTCCAGATTGATAGCTGACATGTTGTCGATCTTCATGGTAATTGCTCTATGACTCTTTGTTGTAATCTCTTCGACCAGATTCACCATCAACTTTGCTTGACATACACAAAGAGAAGCATCTATGTATTCTGCTTCGCATAACGACAATGCTACTAATGGCTCCTTTCTCAAACTACAAGCAACTGGTGCACCACCTAGCATAAACACATAGCCAGCTGTGGATTTTCTATCCTCAACATCACTACACAACTTGAGTCGGTGTATCCCACTAACTTGCATTCTTTTCCTTCATTAGCTGCAGGAAATAAAATGTCGTAGTCGAGAGTTCCTTTCAGATACCTTAGTATCATCTTCGTCGCTGCTAGGTGTGATACCCTTGGCTTCTACATGAATCTACTTACCATACCCACAATGTATGCTAGATCAGGTCTTGTGTGACAAAGGTATCGAAGTGATCCAATGAGTCTTCTGTATTGCGTTGGATCAACATCATCTTCATCTATGTCCTTTGACAGTTGCATTCTGGGCTCAGCTGGAGTCGAAGTTGGGTTGAAATCTTGCATCTCAAATATCTTGAGTATTTCGCCTGCATACCTTTTTTGGTGCATCATCAAACCTCCACCACTCTTGTAGAACTCGATACCAAGAAAGTATGAGAAATTTCCCAAGTCTGACATTTCAAACTCCTCACTTAGGTCATGTTTGAAATCTTCGATCTCCTTCTTGCAACTTCCTATTATCAACAGGCATCGACATAGAGACATAGTATAAGCAATTCACTATTGTTTCTCCTTACATATACTCCATGCTCAGTTGTGCACTTCATAAATTCCTTCTCTCTTAGAAAGTTATCTATCTTCTTATTCCAAGTTCTTGGAGCTTGCTTAAGTCCATTCAAGGCTTTATGTAGCCTGTACACCTTTCTTTCTTCACCTTGTTTCACAAATCCAGCTGGTTGTGCAACATAAACTTCTTCATCTAAGGGGCCATTCAGGAATGCACATTTCACACCCATCTAACATATATGCCAATTGTTCATGTTTGCTAGACCAACAACCAACCTGATTGTTTCGATCCTAGCAACAGGTGCAAAAACTTCGTCAAAGTCAATTCCTTCCTTCTGAAGAAATCCTTTTGCTACAAGTCTTGCCTTATGTCGAGTTACTTCTCCTTTGGGATTCAACTTCACCTTGTATACCCACTTCACATCGATTGCCTTCTTTCCTTGAGGCAATTTGACAAGTGACCAAGTGTTGTTGACTTCAATGGACTCCAGTTCCTTATTCAATGCTTTCACCCACTTTGAATCTTTCAATGCCTCAGCTGCATTGACTAGTTCGACATCTGCGTAGAAAGCATAGTGTACCAGCTCACCTTTATCACCGACCACATCATCTAATGTAATCACACATTCTTACAATCTTGCAGACATGTGTCTTATTTGTTGAGGTCTGCTTGGGCATGCTTCACCTCTGACTTCTTCTTGTCGAACTTCTCTTTCGACTTCACTAGCTGGTTCTTCACATAAGATTCTCACTGAATCCTTCTTAACATTATCAGTCCAATCCTATTCCTTAAGCTCATCTATGATCACTTCCCTGTTGATCATAACTTGCTTGTTCACTGGGTCGAACAAGTTGTATCCTTCAGTCGAATGATATCCTATTAGGATCATTTAACTTGACTTATCATCAAGCTTTCTTCTCAACTGAACTGGCACATGTCTATGTGTTATAGATCTAAACACCTTCAAATAACTTAGGCTAGGCTTGACACCATACCAACATTCTTCTGGCGTGATTCCTTCTTGCTTCTTCATCGGACATCTATTCAAGATGTATGTTGCAGTTGACACAGCTTCTCCCCATAACTCTTTGGGTAGATGCTTGCCTTTCAACATAATTTTCACCATATTCATGATGGTTCTATTCTTCCTTTCTGTAGTTCCATTCTGCTGTGGAGTGTAGGGTGGTACCACCTCATGCACAATCCCTTCTTTCTCACATAATGCATCGAATCTTTCGACATATACTCAATGTCTCTACTGCGAAAAACAACCGGGAAAGACACAGAGTCGCCATCAAACTTTATTTATCCCAACTGGGAAAGGAAAACATCGAGAAAACCTCATAAGAGAAAGAACATGGCCTCGCAACCAAATTTAGGGTTCGGGAGTCGATTACGCAAGAGAAAGGTATTAGCACCCCTCGCGTCCATTGTACTCAACGGGATCCACTCTTTTTGTTCTAATCAAAGGGTGTGTATATCTAATGCTTACTAGCTAAGGGGACGCGGAAACAAAAAGGGAGAAGAAACAAAAAGGAGACTCGATAGGATTTTGCAATCCTATTCCTACATATTCCCTCGTGCAATGGGAAAGTCATAGTCAACGTAGTTCGGAAGACTACGAGTGAAAGGGAAGGTTGCTCGCCAAGGATTTGGGCCCTTATGCCTACGTATTCTCAATAGGAATGAGAAATCAGAGCGTCAGTAGTTCGTGGAAGCATGGGTTGCTTAGTGTTTTTTTATGGACAATGCTAACATTCACGTTCCAATAGTTTAGGTGTTTGTCGCTCGTTGTCGGGAGTCTTACGTGTTACTTGTTTGCGGTATAATGGAAATAATATGCCCTTTACTGAAAAAGAGAGGAGAGAATCCCAAAGGAAAATGATTTGAATTTGTTGAAGTGTTTTAAAGAAATGAATTGAATCGGTTTGTGATGTGTATCGTACTAAAGTCTATGACGATAGGAGCAAATACTTTGAACAAACGATCCAAATATCTCGCGTACAAAATACGCTAAGAACAGGTAAGGAAAGACTCTCACTCATCTTTTCCCATGTACTTAAGGCTCGTGACACACTATACACATCATATTTATTAAGTATCTTGAATTGATTAAGAGGGAGAAGAGAAGGAAGCAACACAAGATCTAAGGGAGACTTGGTCCTAGATGTTATCATGCAATGTGGTCCTAAGGTTAGGATTAAAAGACGATTATATCCTAATGTTGTCATGCTTAGATTAACCACCTAATGTATATCCTACTCCATTCTTAATAAAAAATTAAGTTGAACTAGGAAGCCCTAAGGAAACATGCAAAAGCAAGCAAAAAGCTAAGAAAAAGCACAAACAGCAGCATACGACAACACTTCAATTGGAACAGTAATATATTTCCAGCAACAACACAACAACATTTAATAGCACGTATTTTCAGGACAAGCATGTATGCAACAACAACAGAATGGTAGCATTTAACAGCGTACATAAATAGGACAATGATGTATGTATCAGCAGCATGAGTACATTCCACAAGGATCAAGCATGAATTAACATGAACATGTGTTATGCAAGATCAAGCAAAGCATGTAAACATGTATCACAGGATTAATTCAACCAATATGAGCATGCATCAGGAGTGCAAGCAATCAATAATGCGTCTGAGCATTTATCAACAATAATTATCATGAATATGCAACATCAACAAGCAAGTTTCAACATATAAACAGTTAAGCATCTTGAACATGCAACAAGAATTCAAGCAACACATAATCAATAATCATGTATCAAAGATCTGCACACATGCTGCAAATGGAGACTAAACAGCTCTAGAAAATTCCACAAATATCAAACATATCAAGTCATGAAGGTTCAAAGTGGAAAGAAATCAAGACAAGCTCCAAAAACAAGCAAAAAAACACATTCAGCATCAGGTGTAACCGGTTACCTGATATGGTGTAACTGGTTACACCATGTACAAAAGCAGTTCCAGGTGCGCAGGCAAAGGGTGTAATTAGTTACACCACATGCAGTAACCGATTACACCTATAGAACCAACACAAAATCAGTTTTAGAAGCACTTTTCCAGCATCACTTCAATGATCAAATGCAACATGTAATGACATGCAGTTGTACACGAAAATCATAGAAATTATGAGCAAATAAACACCTATTGAATCAATCAAACATCAACAACACCAAGCAATTGAATCAATGGATCAAGCCACACAAAACCACAAGGATCTACATTGTGAAATTTGCAAAATAAGCTAAAATGAGCTTGGATCAAGGAATTACCAACCTACAAAGCTGAGATTTGCTTTGGTAATTTTTGCAAACAGAATTTGGTGAATCAAGCTAAGAAAACCAGAGGTACAAGAGATTCTTCACAAGAAAAGTTGAAGAACAATGTAATAAGGTAGAATTGCTTCAAAATCACTTCAAGAAATTGCTTCCAAAATTCAAATCTAAATCCAAATCAAAATCCACTGCATAATCAATCAATGGAAAAGCAATGTGATGAAGGTTTAGCTTAAGGATTAACAAACTCTAATGAAGAATTTGTTAACTCTAATGGTAGAGCTTTGGTGAGGTTAGGGATGAAGATGAAGATGCAGAGTGAAAAAGGTGAAAGGGAATTTGAGTATGAAGTGTAGAGAAATCAGAAAATGAGTGGGGATTGAATGAATGAATCCTTTTGGAATAGGAGAAATTTGTTTAAATATGGTCTAGGTATGGAATGAGAATGAGGTTTGGAAATTGATTTTGAGTGAGGAATGGGTTTTTGGTTTAGAATTAGGAGTGGAAATCATTTGAATTAATGAGGGAAAAGGAAATTAATTTGCATCATCTAGATCCTTCCATTGGTGTAGGATTGAACCAAGCAATTGAAATGAATTACAAACTGCTACAGTACTGAAAACCTGCTGTTTTTGGCAAAAATGACTTGATGTAACCGGTTACATGCTTCCAAATTTGAAAAATAGAGCCTTCTAGAGGGGGTGTAACTGGTTACAGGATTTTGGGTAACCGATTACATCAAGGTAAAAATGAGAAAACAGCTCTATTGCAACCTGTTCTGAGCACGACTCTGCGTCTGAACCTCAACCTTTAGTATGAAACTTGAATGATGCCTAAAATAAATATGATCGATAACTCGTCTGGAATAAATCATATGAACTACGTGCTCCATGTTCTCGATTCTGAAGTAATCAAACCGTCTGTTGAGCAAATTAAATGCTTAAAGACTTTGATGACTGTCTGTTTAGCTCTGAATTCTCCAAAGAACTTAGGTTTCCACATTCTATGAAGTAAAGAAGGCTCTGAACTACAAGACATACATTGTGATCCCATGTCCTAGAAGCCCAATACAATGCATGATTAATGTCATGAAAAATGCATATGAATGCAAACATAAGCCAGTTGAGGTTAGAAAACAAAGGGAAAATTTTGGGGTGCAACACTCTCCACCACCATCAATCCTCAGAATATTTAGCTTTCGACCACTTTGTCTTTCAACCATAGATTTAAATTTGGCAAATACCTCTATCACTTCACTTTTCTTCTTGATTAGGTAAGTCTACAGTTTTTTACTAAAATCATTTATGAACGTGACAAAGTATCTCTTACCTCAAATCGAATCCACTTGGATACGACCACATACATCAGAGATGACTTCAAGAGTTTCCTTTGACTTGCTTCCTGCATCCTTGTTGAAGCTATTCTTGTGTTATTTCGCCTGAACATATTCTTCACACACTTCACTTGTAATGTCGATTTCTGGTAATCCTGAAACCATATTTTTTTCTCTTCAAATCTCTGATGTCTTTGAAATTGAGATGGCCAAGTCTATAATGCCATGTCCACTCATCTCTGCTGGCTGCAGTTTCAAGGCACTTATGCTCTATCACATTAAGTTCAATCTTGAAGGTTCTATTCTAAGACATTGGAGCCTTCAAGATCAACCTTCCATTTGAGTCGAGAACTCTCATCATCTTATCTTCAATCAACACCTTATAGTTCTTTTCGACCAGCCTCCGTATGCTGAGCGAATTACTCTTCATGCCTGGTATGTATAATATACTGGAAATTACTGACCTCTTGCCATCTTTCGTCATAATCAGAACATCACCAATACCTTCAGCTGCTAAAGTATTGTCATTTGCAAATTTCACCATGTTATTCATTGAGGGCCTTATATTGACAAACCAATATTTCCTACCAGTCATGTGTGATGAGCATCCTGAGTCTAAGTACCATTGGTCCTTTCTTCATCTCTTGTTGTAACCATCTGTAACATCTCTTCTTCTTCTTCATGTTTCTCCAGCTTTGCATCAGTTTCTTGATTCTTATGCTTTTCAGGACAATCACTAAAATAATGACCATACTTCTGATAATTGTAACACTGAATGTGACTTTTGTTAGGTTTTTTACCACCACCTCTTCCTCTACCTGCATCACCACCTATTTGGTTGCCTTGGTTCCAGGGTTTTCTCTGATTCAACTAGTTTCCTTCTTGCTGATTTCGACCATTCGAATAGTTGTAGCCTCCTCTGCATTTGTTGGTATTCCAACTTCCTTTACCTTTCTTTTCTTTTGTTGATTGCGCCTGCAAAGCCATATCACTCTTCGACTTTCCCGCAACTCTTTTAACCATTATTTGTTCATAACATTCAAGCATCCCTTGAAGTTCTTCCTTTGTTAATGTTGAAAAATATTTTGACTCTTCTATGGCTACTACCACGTGGTCGAACTTTGGAGCCAATGACCTCAAGATCTTTGCAACAAATGATCTTGATGTCAATACTAGGGGTGGCAAACGGGCATGCCCGCCCCGTTTAGGCCCACACTGCAAAAGCCCGCAAAAAAAATAGGGTGGGGAGGGGCGGTCATAGTTTAGGATGCAAGCTTAAAACTTAGGCCAACCTCGCAAAAAAGTGAGGGCGGAGCGGAGAAATCCTGCGGGCACTGCACATTTTAAGCCTAAAAAGATAAAAAAAAAATATGTAAATGCTCGTTCCCGCAAAAACCCGCAAAGAAAACGGGGCGGGGCGGGACGAACACATTAGAGAGTGAGGGCCTAAATCCTTGGTCCGCCTCGCACTAAAGTGCGGGCAAAACGGGCATGCCCAATGGGTCGGGTCTGTTTTGCCACCCCTAGTCAACACTTCTCCACATACCTTGATTTGATCCACCAGCTTTGTAACCCTAGTGAAAAAATCAGTTATGCTTTCACTTTCTTCCATCTGAAGCAATTCATACGTCCTTTTGTGAGTTTGTAACCTCACATCTTTCACCTTCTCTGCGCCTCCAAATGATTTTTCCAAGATTTCCCATGCTTCTTTTGCTGATTCCATATCACTAACATTTTCAAAAAAAAAATTGGATCAACACATTGATGAATTATAAAGAGAGCTTTATAATCTTTCTTCTTCAATTCTTTGTATGGAGCCTTTTCTTGATCCGATGCATTTTCTGCAAGTGGTGTTACTCATTCCTTCACAAGAACCCAAAGATCTTGATAACAGAAAACCACCTTCATCTGCTTGCACCAATTCTCATAATTCTGACCCTTCAAAATTGGGAGACTTGCCGAAAAACGCTTGTTCGGATGATTCATCGCCATCGTGATTTCCTTCCCACGAATCACTCAGCCAGTGCTCTAGATACCAGATGTTGGAATTAACCCAAAAACGTTGAGAAATTTCGAATCAATATTGATGAACAAGATTCAATCGACCGATCAAAAAGATTCTTACAATCACACCTTGATTACAAGAATGATTATGCGCAACAATTTTTAGTGGAAGAAGAAAGAAAGAAAATTGAATAAGAAAGAAGATTAGGGTTTGATAAAACAGGGGAAGAGGAGAATGATTTCTGCAGAGTAACTCTCTAGCCTAAAACAGAGAAAATATTATTCAACTGTACAACTGCACTTTCTGTTGTGTGTTACAATATTATTCTCTATTCTTATTTCTCAAAATAGGGTTTACTCCCTCTATTTATAGTTGAGCTACCTTGCTCCCTAAGGTAAAGCCCAAAAACACAAAAATTCCAAAATTTCTATTTTGCTCTAAGTCGAAATCTTGTGTCAAGCAACCTGCTTCGACACTTCAACATCTAACCCTACTCGACACACACTACACTAGACTAATTTCTACACTTCTTATTTCTGTTGAGCATTCTGCACAAATCATTATTTAAATGATCCATCCAATGTAATTTAAATATTGAGTAGACTGAATGAATTTATATCAATTTTTAATTTATTTTACCTTGAACCAATAAACAAAAATACTTGCACGTTGTTCACATGTACATTCGACGTCTTTACTTATAGAAGAATGTCCTTCAGATTGTTCAACGCCCTCACCATTTTTCAGTGTTGTATGCAGGAGATCTTTTTTTATCAAATTGAAAAATGCATATAAGTATTCATGGTAGACTTATATGTGTTTGGATTTTCTTTTTACTTATGCTTAAACAACATGGACACCATATTAAAAAGTTGCATTAAAACTAATTTGGTTTTGAATTGGTAGAAATATCACTTTATGGTAACAAAAGGAATAATATTGGGACACAAAATCACCTCTAGGTGAATAGAGGTTAACAAAGCCAAAGTAAAAGTGACTGAGAAAATTCCTCCTCCTATAAATGTTAAATTCATAAGGACTTACCCTTATCGGCCCCTTCTCCTTCACTTTGGAGCGAAATGATTGCTTATTCTCCTGATTATTTTTTAATCTTATTCGAGCTCTTCCCCATTTCCTCATGCTCTTTGTTATTCAACTTTAACTTTTCTATTTTGGATTTGTATTCATATCATCGCTTATCCTTCTTAGAAATTACAATATGATATTGATGAGAAATAAGTTTTCCCAAAAAAAAGCCCAAAGGTTATAAGCCACCAACATGTCGCTAGAATTTTCCAAATCCAATTTCTTTATATCTGATATGTCCTTCTCGAAATTGAGATTGTAACCCACAAAATTCTTCACATTTAATTTTTCACCCCACATGGAAAAAGTTCCATATTTTGTAGACTTCTCATGAGCAATATATTTTCCATTGTTACTGACTTTGTATTTTTAAATTTTTTTACGAGGATAATAAGATAGGACCATGATTAATCCTTTACTGGAAGTAGAAGAGGTATTCGACAACATAAGTATGCCATAAGTGTTCGAAACCTCCATCATGACTCCAACCTTTGGAGACATAAATTTCTTCTCTTTATCCTTCAAGAGGTTGTTCGCTGTTGATTTTGGCGATCAACCTCTGGTTTACCAATCTCTTATAAAATTGGGTTACTTGCAGGACCAACCACACAAATCCTGGGATACATGTGCAAATTTGTCTAACTCTTAGGAGAATGGTGTTTTAATGGTTTTGTTTTGTTATATCTTTTATGTATGAATGGTTTGGTTAAAGAACTAACTAACAACTTCTGGCGAAAAATAAGTTGAATGAAAGTAAAACTTGCATAAAGTAAATAACAAAGGATAAATGACTGGGAAAAGTAAAGGCAATTATAAAAGACTTTGAATTTTTATAAACTTAAAATATGGTGTTCACACGTACATTTTCCAGATAACAAACTCTTTTCTCTCACACGGGTACTTTGAGTATTTACAGGAATTTTGTACAAGTTTTTCACACACTAAAATTCTACAACAACTATCCTATTTATAGAAAAATACAATAACTGTTTAGTAACGGAAAAATTCTAAATCTTTGACACTTGGCCTTCTGCATGTCTTCCTTTCTTCTAAAGCTTCCACGCATCTTCTGCCAAACGTTATAACTTTTGACTTTGAATTTTCCCTTTGTGTTGAAGCGTTGCGCCTCTTCACTTTGTCGAATTGTCGAAAAATAACAGATGTCCCTTAAACCTTGTCTGACGTAAACTTCCTTACGTTTCTGTCGAAATGTCGAAACTCTGTTTTTGTCGAAGTGTCGAAACTTTGCTCTTGTCGAAGTGTCGAAACTCCTTTTGAATACCTTCATTTTCTTTCTTCTTCATCTGTAGCCATTTTCTTTAGTTGAAGAACATCATTTCGCCTACCAAAACATGGTGTCGAAAATCTGTGTCTACAAATTGCCCCCCAGCAAAGATGTTTCAACTTATTTCTGGAGAAACCATCATTTGCTGTCGAAAATATTTCGACGTCATGTTACCTGCATTAATGATGTTGGTTCTCAAGACGTGACCTTTTGTTAAGTCCCAAGAAAATCCCTCATTACATTTTTCTTAAAACGTCCCATCTAATCCCACGTTCAGACATGATCTCCATAACCCTAAAACCTAGCTAGCCATGCCTTTCTCAACTTTCCATACTCTTTGATCATCACCGTTGAAATCTTGACACGTGTCCCATGATCAATATAGAAACTGGAACGTTTCCTCATCTTTCCCTCTATAAATACTCATTTCCAAATCTCTTTAACACTTTTACGTTCCTGACCTTCCTCTTCTTCACAAAACCATTTCAAACCTTCATACTTTCTTCTGAAATTTCTTTGCTTCCCTCATCAATGGCTCCTCGCAAAGCTCCTATTAACAAGAAAACCAAGAAGACCAAGAACACTACTGTTCTCCCTTATGCGCACGAGTTGCCTAGACCAGTGATTGTGCGCAATCAACAGTACATTCCAGAGCCTCCAAATGAAAGAGAGAAAGCAAGCATTTATCAATCCCAGGTACTCATTCCGGTTCTTATTTCTGGCACTTTCCATGGAATGTTGGGTCCACTCCCTGACCCCAATGCTAACGCTGATCGTTTAAAGGATTTTTTCCCTACGTATTCTTATTCAAAACCCATAGGTGCTGGAATAAAACCCAAACCTAGTGAAACGTCCTCAAAAAATCCTGATAGCTCCTCAGCTTCTGAAGAAATAGATTTAGCATATTTGAACCAAGCTAGGATCTTTAGAAGTTGCCCTTTGACAAAAGATCCTTCAGACTATTTGGCCTGGCTGACTAAGGTCGAAAAAATTAAAGGGGATTTCTGGAAGCAAACTGGCATTTTCGACTTGATCCAACTGTCAAAGGTGGGCCCTAGTTATTGCCCAAACATGCTCCTAGCTTCCCTTTACTTTTGGGATAGCACCTACAACAACTTCCATCTTCCCTGTGGAATGGTCACTCCAACCTTCTTCGACATAGCTGCCATAGTTGGCCTTAGCCCTATAGGATTAGACTTCGACCCTACTATTTTAGATGAAGATACTATAGGTTTCAACACCAAACATGCCTCCTATTCCTTGTTTATTGCTCATTATTATGACAAAACAACTACAGAAGTCTCTGATGTAGAGCACATAGCCTTTTTGACCCTCTGGTTGTCGAAATTTGTCTTTTGCTCTCGTTCTCTTCAGGTTGCCAAAAAATACCTTACCATAGCTAACCAACTTTATGCTGGGAAAAAACTTTGTTTAAGCGAAATGGTTTTGGCGAACCTTTATGAATCCATTAGCGAGAGTGTGGAATTTTTGAAGACTGTCAAAGAGAAAGGAAAACTAAGCTTGGCAGGGCCTTTCTGGCTTCTACAGTTATGGCTAAATGCCACCTTCGAGGCTTCTCTCCCTATCAAGAATAAAGTAAATGAGGAAGAAGTGAAGAGCAGAAACGTCGAATGGCCTAGGTTGGTAAAGCTAACTCCATCTGACGAAGGGATTAGCCTTCGACAAGCCTTCACCAGTTATGTAATGATGTTTGCCAAACGATACAACTTTACTCCGTCCATGGCACCCTTTGCCAACAGAACTATTGGTCCCAAATGGTTTACCAAACAACTTCCTTTTGAGATGCAGAAAGAAGAAGACACATTTTTGGTTATCTGGGAATCGTTCCTAACACCAAGACACCTTTTCTCCCATCACAACACGAATAACACAAAAATTTCCCTTATTGTTTATCAACCCAACCTAGTGGCTCGACAATTTGGGTTAATCCAAATAAAAACAAAACCCGTTTATCCAAAGAAAGGTTGTATTATTTTTCACAATTCTTTTCATAATCTGGAGAAAAGCATAAAGTTATCAGAAAAATACTTTGATGAGACTCTGGAGATTTAACCGGTGGTCTTTCGACCATCCTTCCTCTGCACTCAAGAATTTCATGTTTGGTGGAAAGACTACTACCTCACTAGATTCTTCGACGTGACGGCCTTTACGACTCATCTGACGAATGCTTTTACTTTTGTGCAGGATCGAACAAAGAAAGGTACTGAAAGACATATTAAAGAAATCCAAAAGTTTCAGCATTATTTTGAAACTATTTACCGGCCAAATGATCTTAGTCGAACCATAAGCGAAGCAGCAGTGACTTTCAAACACAAATTTACAGCAAAATTGGAGAAGCTGGTGTTGCCTTCATATGTTCGTCCAGAAATACGTTATGATTTGGCATACAGCTATTATCCACCAAAGTTTCCCCCTCTACCTTCTGCTGAATTTGGTGTAGCATTAAGCCCTCCATTCCCAGATTGGTTTATTTGTGGATCTCACCTAAAACTGCTCCGTGAATCTTGTAAAAAACCTGCTGAGCGTGTGGTTCCGACTAAGTATCATTTGGACAATTTTCCAGGACACCTTCATATTGGAATAGAACACGTTCGCGTGGAATCTCCCATTCTTGAAGGTGTTTAAAGAAACACAATTTTTCTTTACTTTATTCTAACTTCCTTCTTCTGCTTTTTCCTTTTGTATTCATTTCTTTATTTTTCTTTCTTTCTTTCAGCTGTCAAGATTACTCCTAAAAAGGCTTCTGTCGGAAGTAATTCTGGAAAGGTGGTCGAACAACCAACCTCTACAGTCGAAAAGGTTTTACCAGAAAATACCAACTTTCTTCCATGTAATAAATCCTGTTTAACTCGAACTAAAACAATTTTCTCCTGTGTTTTTAGGTGAGTCAAAACCCACCACCCTCCAAGAAAAGAAAACAAGAGGAGGGGGTAAAGGTGATCGATGAAGAATCCGGGGATGAATCTCCAGACCAACAACCTCTCAAGAGAAAGAAGGTCCCGAAGATCAAGACAGTTGCCTCCTAAAGGTCCATTGTCCGCTTGACCCAGAAAACTCCCCCCACCAGTCCAGTTACAAAAGTTCTTATCAAAGATACAAAAAGTGGGAATTCTATCTTTAATACTGAGATCCCTCATGTAAACCTTTATTTCGACTGAAGATATTCACTTTTACTTGCATTTTCTTTTCCTTGACTTTTTGCTTGTTTTCAGATCCAAGTTGATGTCGAAGGACAACCCATAGCAAAAGAAATGCCAACATTGACAGGTGGTCCTACCTTCAAAGCAGCTAGCTCAATGCCTACCTCCTCCAAAGCTTCGACAAAGGAAAAAGAGCAGGACACAATTGATCTTGATTCTGAAAAGACTTTAGCTGAGAGACTCCAAGATGGAGTCGACCCTGATGCTGGTAGCTATGAAAGACAAACCATTGATGAATTCGACACTGACCTGGAAGAGCACTCTGATAATTCTCCTGTTCGTCCAGCATTAAATACTGAAAAGGATGGCAATTGAGTCACCAGATCAGGCAAAACCCACCAAAAAGAGGAAGAAAGCAACCAAACCTTTCTCACAGAAACCTCTTACTCCCAAAGTTTTAGAGAAAATACTATCAAAGGAACCAGGTGAGGGAATCACCCCCGCTGCAGTGGAAAGTGAAAGTTTTAGTCTAAAGACCAAAATTCTAAAGGTATGATTTTTTTTCTTTTCCCCTTGATGCTAACAAGCCTCTTTACTTGTATTCGCTCCTTTGACCTACTTATCCTCCAGGTACCTGTCGATATTCACGGACAACCTATGATCCAAGTTCTTCCCAAGACCAGTAGTGATCCTACTTATAACCCAGCCAGCGCCTCCAAATCCTCCCCTAAGAGTTCAGCGAAGGAATCAGCCACTGAAGTAGATCAACCCATTGCCATTTCTATACGAATTCCAAAAGTAGTGGAAGAAAAGACTGGTCCCGATACTGAAGACTTTGTCGAAACTGATGGGGACACCGTGATGGCTGCCACTAGAAATGAAGCTGAAGATCAATCTCCCCCCATTCAGAATTTGCTGACGAAGAGCGAGACAAGGAGGCTGCAAGTGATGCCGACAAAGAAGAAGAAGAACATGAAAGGCCACCAACTCCTGCTGCTGATACTGGCGAAAAGACAGAAAACGTCGAAGAAAATCTTGGTAAAACAGCTAAAACTGCTTCGACCGGGACGACTTCGACCCAGTTTTCTCATGAGGAGCTAGAAAGTATGAAGGTGCAAAGACCTTTTGAGTATCTAAAGACCATGCTCAGTTCTCGCTACAATTTCGCTGACACTACTATCAGTAGCTCGACTACCTCAGGGACCACTTCTGATGCCAAATCAATGGATGAATCGCTGGCAAACATTCGACAGAAGGTCCTTGATATTGACTTGTTTCAACTTCTGGAGAATGACTCCTCTGCTCACTTCGACCTGAAGAAAATCCTGAAGCAAGTCAATGTCCTGGAGGCTCCTCCTGAAGTCACTGATATGGTGCTGGACCTCACTACTTTGATAGATCTTGTGGTAACTGACTTTAATCGACGTCGAGAGTGCTCCAAGAAGCTTGAAAACAAAACAGAGACCCAACTTGCTGAGTGGGAAGCTGCGTCGAATCCGTCCAACAAGGTGACTGAAATGGAGCAAGTGTCTGAGCAAAATCAGCGGGAAGCAGCTTTGTGTGGCGAAAACATTCTAGAATGGGAGAAACAAATTTCTGTCCTCCAAGGCAAAATTTCACAGGCGAAAAAACGTCAATCAGAGCTGCATAAGAATGACCAGGAAGAAATCCGCAAAGAGCTGGAAGTTGGTGTGCACCATGTCGACAGGGCCCGTAAGCTTGGCGAAGAGATTGGGGAGATTTCTAAGAACAAGACACTTTGTGAGCGACGCCTTCAAATTCAGAAGTCGGAATTCGAGAAGCTGAAAGCATCCTTTCCCGTTTGAACACTTGTAATTTTTGTTTGGCTTTTAAAGCCCTTTTTTGTAATGACAATGGATCTGTACTATTTGGCAAAAAGATTTTTAGTCCGCCATATTGCTTTTCTTTTTACAATTATTCGACTGCTATTTTAATTTCTTGCAATGTTGGCTTATATTTTTTCAAATACTTGCCATTTATCTTCAGTATTCTTTTATCTTTATCTATCTCTTCGACCTCATATGCGCCATTTGAAAAAACTTTTAAAATTTGGAAAGGTCTTTCCCACTTAGGAGACCATTTTCCCATTAACCTATCTTTTCGATCCATAGGAAGAATTACTTTCCAAACAAGATCCCCCACTGAAAGGGTCTTAAATTTCACTTTCTTATTGTAAAACTTTTCGACTCTTTCTTTTTGTCTCTTTATCAGGTCTAACGCACGCAATCTCTCTTCATCCAAATCAACTAGTTCATCCATCATCATGCTCCAATATATTTCTGATGGAATTTCATGATGTCTTTGAACTCGTATTGACTGTAAATAAATTTCGACTGGTAGTACTGTATCGTATCCATAAGTCAATTTGAATGGAGTAGAATTTGTTGCTTCTTTAGGAGACGTTCGACAAGCCCATAAAATCTGATCCAAAGTCTTATGCCAGTTTTTAGGTTTTCTACCCACGTGTTTTTTGATCAAATTTATCACAACCTTATTTGCTACTTCGACTTGTCCATTTGCCTGGGCGTAATAAGGTGTCGAAGTTAAGAGCTTAAAACTTGTGTCTTTTGCAAACATTTGCATGTTTTTTCCAGTAAACACGGATCCCTGATCAGTGGTTATCGTTTCTGGTATCCCAAATCTGTAAATTATATGTTTCTGGATAAACTCTATAACTGCCTCTTGATCCACATTTACCAGTGGTATAGCTTCGATCCACTTAGTGAAATAATCTATTCCAACTAAAATGTACTTCTGCCCTTTTGAGGAAGCTGGTCGAATTTCACCAATTAAATCCAACGCCCAACCTCTGAATGGCCAAGGTTTTATAATTGAATGCAACTCATTTGCAGGAACATGTGGTATACCTGCATGCACTTGGCATTCCTGACAACCTTTTGCAAATTCGACACAGTCTTTCAACATTGTTGGCCAGTACATTCCTTGTCGAAATAATAACCATTTCATTTTGTGGCCTGCTTGGTGTGCGCCACATGCACCACTGTGCACGTTCGACAAAGCTATGTAAGCTTCATCTTCGCCCAAACATTTCAGCAAGACTCCTTCTGCAGTCTTTTTGAATAATTCATTTCCAAAAAGCACATAACTTAAAGCTCTGTACTTTACTTTTCTTTCGACTTTCTCATTTGGGTCTTGTAGGTAATCCTTGATAGGTTTTCTCCAATCTTCAATTTCTGAATCATCTATATTGAAAATTTCAAAATTTTCCTCATCCCCATAACCTAATCTTATTGTCTCCAAATCTGAAGGAGCCAATTTGGTGGATATAACTCTTCCCCTTACTTCAATAGCTTTCTCCAAATTTTCTTTCGACACTTTGTACCTTGACGCAAGTTGAGCCAAATCATTCGCTTCTTGATTCTTCAATCTAGGAATGTGTCTGACGGCCACATTGTCGAATTTTTTGAGAAGTCTGTTAGCTATTACGAAGTACATAATCAGATTCTCTTTGACACATTTATATTCTCTTGTCAATTGTTTTATCACCAACTCAGAGTCACCCATTATTTCTACTCTTGTTGCCCCCAATTCCAACAATATTTCAAGTCCGGCAATTAAAGCCTCATATTCTGCTTCATTATTTGAACATAAGCCTTCGACTTTGTACTTGAATTTTGTTGGAATTTTGTCAGGAGAAATAATTAGCATTCCAACACTAGTTCCATTCTTATGACTGGAACCGTCGAAATATAACTTTCATGGCTCTAATTCGACATATTTTACTTCATTTTCATTTATAGAATGGTCAGCTATGAAATCAGCAACCACTTGTCCCTTAACAGCCTTTAAAGGCAGATATTTTAAGGAATATTCTGTCAATGCCAAAGCCCATTTCCCAATTCGACTATGTAAAATGGATTTAGATAACATATATTTTATTACGTCGAAATGAGAAGAAACAAATACATCAACAGGTTTTATATAGTGCTTTAACTTTGTACAAGAGAAATATACACACAAACATAATTTTTCTATCACACTATATCTAGTTTCAGCATCATTTAGGACTCTGCTGAGATAATAGATGGCCCTTTTGACGCCATTTTCATCTTCTTGACACAGCATGCTTCCCAAAGTTTTGTCTGACGCTGAAATGTATAATCTCATACTTCTTTTTCTACAAGGAGACATCAAAACTGGAGGACTAGCCAGATACTCTTTGATCTTGTCGAAGGCATCTTGTTGTTCTTGCCCCCATGTGAAATCTTCCTTCTTTAGTCGAAGTAGAGGTGAGAAGGCCTGTGTCTTCCCACTAAGGTTGGAAATGAACCTTCTGAGAAAGTTGATTTTCCCTAGTAGAGACTGCAATCCCTTCTTTGTCGATGGCGCTTTCGCTTCCATTATGGCTTTGGCTTTGTTTTCATTTATTTCGATCCCTTTCTTGTGGACCACAAAACCTAGGAAATCCCCCGCCTGCACACCAAAAGCACATTTAAGGGGATTCATTTTTAAACCAAACTTTCTCATCCTTTCAAAGGACTGTTGAAGATGGTCTATATGACTTATTCCTGAAACATACTTAACCACAATATCATCAATGTATATTTGCATAAAAGTGTCGATAAAGTCATGAAAAATTGAATTCATGGCTCTTTGATAAGTTGCTCCAGCATTTTTTAAACCAATGGGCATTACTACCCATTCATAGGTTCCTATTGCTCCAGGGCAACGAAAAGCTGTTTTAGAAACATCTTCTTCAGCAATAAAAATTTGATTATAGCCAGAGTATCCATCAAGCATACTCAAATACTCATGGCCTGCTGCAGAATCTATGAGCATTTCTGCCACTGGCATAGGATATTCATCCTTAGGGGTAGCTGAATTTAAATCTCTAAAATCAATGCATACCCTCAGCTTGCCATTTTTCTTAATTACAGGAACAATGTTTGCAATCCATTCGACATACCTGGTGGTGCGGATGAATCTGCATTTTAGAAGCCTTTCGACTTCTTCTTTTATTTTCGACAAGATTTCTGGTGCGAAGCGTCTGGGAGTCTGCTTTACTGGCTTTTTTCCCTCCATTATTGGCAGCTTCAATTCGACCAAACTCCTGTCTAATCCTGGCATATCGTCGTAATCCCATGCAAAACAGTCTTTGTACTCATTTAGCAATTGGACTATTTCGACTTTGAACTGAGGATCCATCTTGGCGCTGATGTAAGTTGGCTTTCTTTCTGCCCCCAGTCCTAAATTGATTTCTTCTAGTGGATCCTGTGCCACCATCTTCATGTTAGTCGAAGCTGGATCCTTTTCGAACCCCAAGGGTTCGTCATCATAGATGGCGTCAAGCTTCTGATTCTGCCATTCGCCAGTCTGATTGTTGTCATAACCCTTTTCAATATCCCTTTGGGGACATTGTTCTTCAAAATTTTCTTTGTTGGCTTCGACAACCATGTATTTCACTTCGGCCTCTAGGGCCGCTTTGAGTTTATTTTCGGCTATATAAGCCGTAATTCTTTCGATCGCTGAGGCTTCACCCATCATAATCATCAAATTCACTTCCCCAACCGGTTGGCTCAATAGGCGAAGTTCCCCATACGTGACTTGGTTTGCCAATTACTTCTTTGTCCCATTGAAAACCACGTGTTGGGTGAAGGTACATGGAACAATAGGCGTTGTCAGTTGCCTTTAAGTCGAATTCTGCTGGGTTGCAAGGGGGTATGTGAGCCAAATTCTTGTCGAAACTTCGACTATTCACATTGTTTACTTTAGTCATAAAATCGCTTTGGTCTGCTTCAATATTCTCGACAATCCCATCTGGTCTCCAGATGGCTATTCGTTGGTGCATGGATGATGGTACAGCTCATATCCCATGAATCCACTCTCTTCCAAGCAGCAATTTATAATTTGCCCTTGAAGCTATCACTATAAACATCGTTGGTCTTGTTATGGTTCCAACAGTTAGGTTCACCTGGATCACTCCCATGGTACTTCCTACTTTTCCCTCATAATTTGACAAAACCATGTTGTGGGGCTTTGTGTCTGAGTCATCCTTTCCAATCTTTTTTACCATGAAATGGGGCATCAAATTCACAGCAGCACCACCATCTACTAATATCTTGTTGACACCAACGTTCTCCACTTTTCCTTTTATGAATAAAGGCTTCAAGTGTGCCTTCATTGCATCATCTGGTCTTTCAAAGAAAGCGTTTTGCTCTTCGATACAACCATTGTTCATTATATAATAACATACAGGCCTGAGCCCTATGCTGTCATCTTCAACATCATCTTCTTCGTCTTCGATTTCCATCACTCTATCATAGTCTCTAGGCAGCACTGAAACCACATTGCATGCGACATCGAAAGATGCTTCTGAGTCTGACCTAAAATCATCAGTCACTTCCTCGTCCTCTGGCACCTTGTTGTTAGGCTTCGACATCTCTACCATGTTGCTTGGTTTATCCTTTTGAGAGGGCTCGTTTTTTAGAGCAGACTCTTGGTTCATTGTTTGCATGTTTTTGCTTGACTCAGCTTTATTTTCATCAAGAGTGTTTTCTTTGATTTTGTTCTTTTCTGCAGCCTCCTTTTCTGCTCTTTTCTGCCTTTGGAACCTTCTCCACTGAGACCTTGACATTGGATTCTTTCCTTTATAGTTTTCTGATGGGTATGGTCTTGGTTTCTGTTTTTCGACCTCCCTTTTTCCTTCCATGGAGGAACCTCTCTGCATTTCAAAGTTCTTCCATCTTTTCTGCCCTTGAGCACCTCTGATTGGTTGGACCCACTTGTCATTCTCAGCTTTGACAGATGGCTTGTAAGTCCTATGATGTCCTTCGCCAAACCTTTGGTTGTGATGCTCACTCCTCCTTGGATCGAACCTTCCATTCCTGGCTGCTGGGATTGCCCCCCAGTTTCCTCTTCTTTTGGCTTTCTCCACCCCCTCAAGATTGCTTGCCGCTTTCTTGTCGAACACCGCACTACAACGTGGGCACAACATGACTTCAGCCTTCTTTCTCTGGCACCTTTGGATGAATTCGACTAAGCTCTCCTCCTCCTTAGGGTAAGCCAACTTCTGATACTCTTCTCGACGGCGTTCTTCGTCAGTTTCTGTTTACTTCTTCTGAGCGATTTCCACCATGTTGATATCGACATTCTGGTCATCAGTGATACTTAATTTATTCATTCTTTCAATAAGCCTTGCCTCTTCTTCAGCATTCCCTTTCGCCTGGTCGAAGCTTCCCCCTGAGGGTATGTTCCTGGAGATGAATTTGCAGCATTGCTCGACTGAGTCTCCTTTAGGGTCTTCCATTGTTCTACGCAAAATCCCATAAGGAGCGGGTTTCACAAGGCCTTCAGCAGCCTCTGCCCTGACTCTGGCAACATCCTTGTTGACTGGTTTAATCTTGTCAGCAACTCTCATTGTCTCCACTTTGTCATGATTAAGGCCTTCAGTAACCTCCTCTCTGATGACAGGGGCAATAACATTTGCTCCTTCATTAGTATCTTTAAAGAAGTCTCCCCATCCAGTTGGCTGTATTTTGTTGATGTCAATATGAGAACTTGGGGGTGCAGAGTATTTCACGAGATAGTCGAATTTTCCACTGGGCTCCCCCAAAGTATCCCAAATTACTCCATCTTCAGCAATTTTGTTGTTATTCTTTCTGTCGAAACCTTCAGTAATTCCAACTGCATTCTGGTTGTTGAAACCTTCAATAGTTTCCTCCTCCTTCTGACTGTCGAGGACTTCAGTATCTCCAACTTTGCTCTTTCTGTCGAAACCTTCAGTAGTCTCAACTGCGTTCTGTTTGTTGAAACTTTCAGTAGTCTCAACTTTGCAGATATCTTTATTCAAATTTCCCACATCAAGATTTTCAGTAATCTTGATCAACACTGGCTGGTCTACAAAGTCCTTGGATACTCTTTCCTCCTCAGGCTTGTCTAGGAGATCATCAGCAACCTCCACCATGTTGATATTATTGTCGAAGCCCTCAGCAGCTTCCACCATTTCGAAACTACAATCAGAGGCTACTTCGACTTCCACCATATTCACAATGGAAGGTTCAGCATAATTGGCTTCGACCACCTGCATGGGGTTTGAGTCAATCCTCATCTGTTGTTTTGATTTGTCTCCAAATTTCAGTCTTCCATCCCGGATTGCATTCTGAACAAGATCCCTGAAAAGGAAACATTGAGAAGTTTTATGACCCAAAAAGTTATGGTATTTGCAAAAACCTCTCTTTTTCTGTTGGTCCACAGGAGGCTCTTTAGCACCTGCTGGTTTTATTAATTGACCATTTTTGACTAATAAGTCGAAAATTTCGTCACACTTGGTGACGTCGAACGTATAAGTTCTTTTGGGAAACCTATCATTCTTTTCAGGTTCGACTGGATTTTTCCCATTCGACGGAGTTAGTACTTTACAGGCGTATGGTGGGCCTGACTTTAGTTCTTCCAGATCAATTTCTTGTTCATCGAACAAAATTAGTTCATTTTCGTCACCATCATCATCCTGGCATACTCCTACATAGGCCACTCTTTCCTTTTTATTTTTATTTGATCTCAATTTCTCAACTTTTAGCCTTTCAATCTGTCTTACCCTATCTACTAATTGTGCCATATCTCTCAAATATTGAGTGTCTAATTTCTTTCTTATAGAATAATCTAGACCCCCTGCAGCCATTTCGACTAACTCTTGTTCTGGCACTTGTGTGAAACATCTTGCCTTAAGCAACCTTAACCTATTTAGGTAATCATCTATAGGTTATGAAAATTTCCTCTTAACACTGGCTAATTCCTTCAAACTTATCTTAGTCTGACCCATATAAAATTGTTCATGGAACAATCGTTCTAGTTGGGTCCATGTGAATATAGAGTTCGCAGGCAAGGATGTAAACCAGGTAAACGTATTTTTTGTCAAAGAACTTGGGAAGTATTTCATTTTTAAATTTTCATTATGGGCTATTTCTCCTGCTTCGATCAAATAATGCGCTATATGTTCTATGGTGGATTCGCTAGTGTCCCCTGAAAATTTGGTAAATTTGGGGACTTTCCACCTTGGGGGTAATTCTTGTTGCAGAACATATTCAGATAATGGGGAGGCATAACTAGGCCTTTGTAATCCTACATTTACCCCATTTTGCGCCATTATCCTTTCGACCATGGCTGCTAAATTGTTTTCGGCAGGCAGATTGTTATATCGTATTCGTTGTCGCAAGACATCATCAGCATCTTCGCCTCTCTGGATGATTACCCTCCTAGGTTCTTGTTGAACGGGTATTTCGACACGAGGCTGTTCGACCACTGCCTCTTGGTTTCTAGGGTTTGCCTGAGGATTTTCTAAAGGCCTTTGATTTATTGTGGGCTCCTCTTCGACATTCACTACTGGGTTTTGAATTACTTGTTCTCTTTGTCGCGTTTGAGGAACACCAAAAAAGTCAGTAATGCGTGTCATTTGCGCAGCCAACATTTGGTTGGTTTGGGTAGTGTTCTGTATTAAAGGATTAAACACTGCTCCCATTTGTTGTGTTAACATTTGGACCATATTATGATTACTTTCGTCTATTTGTTGTCGAATTACTTGCGCAGAATTATTTGTAATTGCTGGTATTTGGAAATTTGGTAGGGGTTAGTTTAATCTACTCATACTTCCACCATATCCCGACCCTTGTAATGGTGAAGACACGTGGACCATGGCATCAGAATACAAGGATGGTGCATTTTGCAAGTTTGCCATTACTGAAGTTGGCATTCCATATGGTTGTTCTCTACCAAACATAGGCATGGAAAAATTTGTCTGAAATGGCCTATAATTATGTCCTCCAGGAGGAGGCGTCCCCATGGGCATTGAATGTCCCATTGTGGAAGAACTAGGCATGTTTTGGGAGAGCGAAACCGCTGGTATAGATCCTGTTGATGAAGGCATAGCCTCCTCCAAAACAGGGTTTGAATCCACATTTCCCCCTGTCGAAGGGATAGGGTTGGAAACTGGAATGGTTTCATTTGGATTTGGATTATTTGGCCGATTCGTCATTCTTCTTACTCTTGTTCTTTTAGGTCTTTCTACGTCGGTTACGGCTAATTTACCGCTTCTCAAAATCATACAATGAAGTAGAAACTATTTGGCTAAGAGTTATTCTGTAAAAAATTCTAAAATTTTGCACTGTCCCACTGGGCGTGCCAATTTGTTCGCTGTTGATTTTGGCGAACAACCTCTGGTTTACCAATCTCTTATAAAATTGGGTTACTTGCAGGACCAACCACACAAATCCTGGGATACATGTGCAAATTTGTCTAACTCTTAGGAGAATGGTGTTTTAGTGGTTTTGTTTTGTTATATCTTTTATGTATGAATGGTTTGGTTAAAGAACTAACTAATAACTTCTGGCGAAAAATAAGTTGAATGAAAGTAAAACTTGCATAAAGTAAATAACAAAGGATAAATGACTGGGAAAAGTAAAGGCAATTATAAAAGACTTTGAATTTTTATAAACTTAAAAGATGGTGTTCACACGTACATTTTCCAGATAACAAACTCTTTTCTCTCACACGGGTACTTTGAGTATTTACAGGAATTTTGTACAAGTTTTTCACACACTAAAATTCTACAACAACTATCCTATTTATAGAAAAATACAATAACTGTTTAGTAACGGAAAAATTCTAAATCTTTGACACTTGGCCTTCTGCATGTCTTCCTTTCTTCTAAAGCTTCCACGCGTCTTCTGCCAAACGTTATAACTTTTGACTTTGAATTTTCCCTTTGTGTCGAAGCGTTGCGCCTCTTCACTTTGTCGAATTGTCGAAAAATAACAGATGTCCCTTAAACCTTGTCTGACGCAAACTTCCTTACGTTTCTGTCGAAATGTCAAAACTCTGTTTTTGTCGAAGTGTCGAAACTTTGCTCTTGTCGAAGTGTCGAAACTCCTTTTGAATACCTTCATTTTCTTTCTTCTTCATCTGTAGCCATTTTCTTTAGTTGAAGAACATCATTTCGCCTACCAAAACATGGTGTTGAAAATCTGTGTCTACAGAGGTATAAACTGAACTCTGCATCCTTCAACACGTACATCCTTTATAAAAATATGCTCATGTCAGTAAGCAATAATGATTCACAATATTCTATTTACACATAAAAAAGGAGACTTGCTATGTAAAGCGTGTAGTTTGTAAATATTGAACTTATTGTCTATTAGATCCTTAAAAATGATAAGAGTGGATGTTTTGAGAACCAGACAAAAAGCTTCTCAAATTTAAAGATATTATTATAGTCAAAACCCTTAATGGGAGTAGGCTAACTCTCCTAATAGACCAAAAACCTATCATTCTATAACCCTTAAAAAGAACTTCAACACACCCATTCTCATATCTAATACAGAAAAATATCCTATTAGGAATAAATTGAAACAAATCTTCCCAGGATGAGTGTTGACCAAAACCCAACTCCTTTTATATATCCAATTTGTACAATAAAATAAGAAAACAACCATATAGTAGGATTTATACCAAACTATTAACATATAATTTCAAATTCCCTAACAAAATTTCCCCTTGAGAATTTCACATTCAAAGAGCATAAAGGGAATATTCACACTTAAGTCATCCAAAACGGTAGTGTACATATAAAAAATTTCCATGAAGAACCCTTGTGGATACTTGAGAAACATGCATTCCTCATTCCTAGCTGATTTGGGAACAATATTGTCCTCATTTCTAGCAAAATGAGAAAATAACCCTATAGTAGGAGTTATGCTCATCCCTTTATGTAACACCCTAAATAAACCCCCGTAATATTCTTAAATAAAACATCAGAGTAATTAAAGAAGCACACGAAACTTAAGATGTTACGGCCAACATACAAAACCTGAACCTTATTTTATTCGCAGCGGTATCATAAAATCATATAAATTTGAAATATGTAATTCAACAGACAACAGCTAAACATGTTAAGGGAGATGTCCATAATCCCAAAGCAAATAAAGTTCATAAAAACTTTCCCATGACTCCCCAATGTTACAATCAAAGCAGACACAACTATAGAGAAAAGATAAGAGACTCCATCTTCAACTCACACCAGAGTCCTACTGCGGAGTATCTGCACATTGTCCACGTGGAGGCAATATTCAAATAGAAGGGGTGAGATATCATGATATTATAAAGGAAAGCATGTTAAGCAACATGCATTGAGTTAACACAACAACAATTCAACTAACATCTCACATTAATCATCCAACGATATCATCACTAATTATTCACCAAACAAACAGCAAATCACACGATGCAAATCAATTAATCACCCATCACCGCTGTAGCACCCCAAAATTTGCCCTCCCGTTTTTTGACCTTTTTGGCTTATGTTTCATTTCATTTTTGCATCTGCATCTGTGCATTGCATCGGTTCTAGTGCATGAGATCAAGGTTTATTCTCCGCATCTCAGCAGTTTATTCAGGTCAAGGCCATTTCAGCAGTGTACAAAGCTAAGCATATCACTTTCAAAGTCATTTCAGGCATTTATTTTTCTCAGTATATGATTTGTTCATCAGAGATTCCGGCAGTCATTTTTTATCAGTGATTCAGCACCAGACGGTATCTTATCAGTAGGGAATTTCGAGTACGAAAACAAATTCACAGCATATTTCAGGCTAGGATCAGTAGCAATAGCCATTGTCAAATTTCAGAGGCTTAATGTGGCTCAGAACAACTGGAAATGGGTGTTTTTCAAGATTCCCTCCAAAAGGCGCCAAAATTCAAATTTCCCTTGTGTTAATCGATTAACACATTTTGCACTAAAAATGGTTAATCGATTAACCAAGGCAAAATTTGCCAAGATACTTCATTTTTTCAGCGCTGCAGCTTGGGGTCTCAATTTCAATCATCAATTCAATTTTTCACACCAGTAGAAGGATCTAGAAATGGTTCTAATTTGATTTATTTTCCAATTAATTTAAATTCCCTCCAATTTTCAAATAATTTCCATTCCTAATTCCACTCCTAATTTCCATTCCAAACACTAACCCACACTCCAAACCACATTTTGATCCCTAACCTAGGGGTTATTTAAATCAAATTGCTCCAAACCTCACTCATTCACTCTGATTTTCACCCTCATTTTCAGAATTGGCTCTCAATCCTCTCTCACTTTTTCACTCTCAATCTTCATCTTCAACCTCACTCTAAAGCTCTTCCATAAGAGTTAACAAATTCTTCGTTGGAATTTGTTAATCCTTGAGATCAAGCCTCTCATTACCATTCCATTACTTGATTCCACTGTTGATTTTCATTTGGATCTAGATCTGGAATTTTGGGAGTGATTATTTGAAATGATTTTGAAGTATTTCTAGCTTATTGCTTGGATTTTTAGCTTTTATTGCAAAAAGCTTCATAGATCTCTGGATTTCTAGCTTGGATTCATTGATTGTAGCTTTAAAACACTTACCAAAGCAATTCTCAGCTTTGTAGGTTAGTTAATTTCAGATCCACACTTGGTTTAGCTTAATTTCAACTTATGCAATGTAGATCCATAATTGTTAACATGTTTTGATCCATTTGCTTGAATTTGATTGTGGATGTTGATGTTGGTTGGATCTAATTGATGTTTGATGGTTGCAATTCAATGTAATTTTCGTGCATATTTGATTGCTTGATCATTTGGATGTTTGAACAAATGTTTTGCTGCTGAAAAAGTGCTTTTCAAACTTGATTTTTTGCTGCTGGAACAGGGTTAATCGATTAACCAATTACAGTTCAAATTGGTTAATCGATTAACCAGTGTAATTTTGCTATTTTTGGGCTGTTAATCGATTAACCAATTTGAACTGTAATTGGTTAATCGATTAACACTGAAGCAGAGTGTGATTTTTGAGTGTTTTCAAGTGTGTTTTGACTCCTTTCCACATTTAATCTTCATGGATTGATATGATGCACATTTGTGGACTGTTTTTTAGTTATTTCATCATATGTGATAACATGCTTGTGTTTCTTTGACACACGACTTTTAGTTTTCCGTTGATGAATGTTTATGATTGTCGTGTTGCTTTCTTGATGGGATGAACATGTTGCACACACATTTGAATCATGTTAATTGTTGATTAATGCTCAACTTTCTAGATTTGTGATGCATGATCATTGTTTGCTTCCGATTTCGCTTATGCATGATGTTTAGGTGAATGCTTAAGTTGTGCAACTTGGTTGATCCTACATATTCTTGTGTTGCTAACATGACTATTGTTGCTCATTCTTGATGATTGTAATCAATATGTTTGATTTGCCTTACTACGCATATTCATCGGCAATTGTTGTTTGCTTGCTGTATTGCTTAAGTGTTCATGTACACCTGCTGCCTGACTTTTCACACCTGTTGTTCTGGATTTTAACATGCTGTCTATTATGCATTCATGCTGCTTGATGCCTTTTACACCTGTTATGTGCTGAATACATGTGCTGTTAAATGCTGTCTTGTTCATTTGCTGGATTTTACTACTGTAGTGGTGCTGGAGCGCTGTTGTAGCTGCTGTTTTTGGTTTATTTTCTTGGTTTTGGTTTGCTTTTGCATGTTCCCTTAGGCTTCCTTAGTCCAACTTAATTTTGGATTAAGCTTGGAGTAGGATAGACATTAGGAGTTAATCCATGCATGATAACAATTAATATAGTCCCTTTTAAATCTCAACCTTAAGTCCACTTCCTTGCATGCTAACATTAGGTAGAATTCCCTTTCTATCTCAACTTTAGGACCATTGTTCATGACAACATTAGGATTTAGTATCCTTTAGTTATTTTCTTTTCAACCTTTGAGTATTCTCTTCTCATCTCAAAACAAGTCTAAAACACTTAATAAATACAACGAGCATTGTGCGCCACGAACCTTAAGTACATGGGAAATGAAGAATGAGGAGTCTCCCTTCACTTTTCTAGAGTGTTTAGCATACGTCCCGTTGGGAGCGACCATGCGACGCATTCGTTCCTATGTCATAGACTTTAGTGCAATGCGAGTTTCAAACTAACTTCAATCCACTTCTGTCTAAAAAATACAAACCAAGTTCAAATCATTTTTATCATTCGGGATTGTTGGGGTTTCAAATCATTTTCAGAAAAGAGCACGTCGCTCATAAAAAACACTCATCGACTCGTATGTCGAACTACGATCGCTCTGATTTCCTCTTTCTCGCCCGATTGAGGATACGTAGGCACAAGATGGTGATTTCTTGGCGAGCAACCTCCCCTTTAGCGCGTAGTCCGTCGAACTACGTCGACTCTGATTCTTCGTTCGTCCACGAAGATACGTAGACATAGGATTGCGATAATCCTTGCGAGTCTCCTTTCATTTTTCCCTTTCCTGTTTCTGTTTAGCAGTAGGCTTTAGATAACTCACCCTTTCATTAGACAACAAGCATGGATCCCATCGAGTATGATGGACGCGAGGGGGTGCTAATACCTTCCTCTCGCGTAACCGACTCCCGAACCCAGACTATGGTTGCGACGGCCGTGTCTTTCCCTTCTTCAGGTTTTCTTCGATCGTTTCCTTTCCCTGCGTCAGGATAAATAATATTCGGTGGCGACTCTTCTGTTTTGTTTCTGCCGGTTAATTTTCGCAGTTGCGACAACCACATATTTAACAACTTAGCAACATATATGACATATAATGCAATGAGACTCACACCCGACTCAATGCTTATGCATGTGGTACGATATTTCGTGAACACTCAGGTTCACCATTCTAATCCCCACCTCCTAGGATCAGAACCACTCACTGATCCATCACCTCCGAATCAGCTACCGGCCCAATCCACACAATGAGATTTTAGGCTCACCAACAATGGACCATCTGTCCACGAATGTATGCAATGCAACTAATTATGCATACAACAACACGAACACCATCGTGTACAATAACCCACCACCATGGTTATTGTACACCGCCCAAATTGGCCTACAAGCATAACATGTACTTCATGCGACATATATATCATTTATGCAATCACCACAACTTAACATAATCACATTTGAAATAATGCTTTATATCACACCACATCATAACATAACCTTCAATCACGTCAAACAATAAAATGTCACTACTTATGTTCACAAATGTAAGTAATGCGGCTATTTAAGCATACAACAAGGATATCATCATCGTGCACAATAACCCAGCACCATGGTTATTGTACACCGCCCAAATTTGCCAAAAAGCATCAAATTATATTTCAAACAATATGGACATATACATGTATTTATTATACATTCATAACAACATTATTAAACATGCCCATATTACACCAACAACATCATTAAAGCATCTTCATATTACTATCATTAACATCACAACAACATCATTAAAACATCTTCACATTACCATCATTAACATCACAACAACATCATTAAAACATCTTCATATTACCATCATTATCATCACAACAACATCATTAGCATCTTTGCAACAACACTCAAGATTCGTCGCTTACAACATGACTTCTTAAGGTACACAACAAGCAACAATCACATTCTTCAAGATATTAGACATAAAAATGTTAGTAAAATTATTCGTCTAATTATATCATGTTAAATTTCGGATCATTAGCTTTCCAACGCTTCGAACGGTTCGTCATTTGGATTAACGGTTAAAAAGTTATGACCGAAACCGTTTCTGGCGTTTTTCTGCCTATGAGTCGACTCAGAGGTCGACGCACAGAGTACTTAGGTCGACTCAAAACCTATGAGTTGGCGCATACTGTTAAAATTTCCACAATTTTGCATTCGGGTGGTTATGAGTCGACCCAGGGGTTCTAGTGGTCGACTCATACTGTTCCGAACCCCAAAAATCACTTTTTTTTAAAGCACTTTCACCCAGACTTTCACCCCAAAGCCTATACCACTAACCCATATCACCATAGACCCGATTTTATACCAAAATAACATCCTAAACCTCGATTATGCATTATATTACCCATGAATTAACAACAATTCATCATAATTTCATTCTTCCGACTCGAAACTTCAAAACTCAACAATGGAGGAATTTTCAACAAATTCAAAAACAGAATTTCTACACACATACATGTACAAAACTCATCACATATTAGTTAGAAAACATCATTTATCACACAATCAAGTAAAAATTTCATCATTGATCAAGTATTCATAGTAATCACCACATAGAATAACATTCCACCCATAAGGCAAAACCTAACTTCTACCCACCATTCAACATGTTAATCCTTATAGGATCAGAACCCCACCCTTACCTCGAAATCAAGCTTTCCAAACCTTCACAGATGGTGGTTCCTCTTCTTCTCCTCTAGCCCTAGCCTTTCTCACTTTCAGTTCCAAAATACGTACGATGAAAACTGACTTCACTCTCTCTTCCAATTCCCTTATAACTCCCTCAACTATGATTTGCCTCTTCCACCCTTACTTATTACTCTATCTCTCTATTTTTCCCTCAACATTCTCTCAATTGCCAATTATGCCCCTCCTTCTCATTTTCACCTTAGTATTCTTATTTTATTATAATTATAATTATTATTACCAATTATTTTATAACTAGAATAATACCAAAATTATCTCATAATAATTTAAATTATTACTATTACTTATTAATCATTCTCACCACACCATAAATTCTACAAAATTAGCTATACACCCTTCACCCTTGAGGTCATTAACATTAAGGTCACTACCCCCTACCGCAGGGTACCCCAAACACAACAAAACACACATAATCACATCTATACACACAACTTCACAAAATTAAATTACGAAAAATAATTTAAAATAAATGGGCGTTACACTTTTCACATGAATTCAAATGCCCTAATAAACACCCATTTTAATCCTCTCACATTAAAAGGGCATATGGGAATCCTCACATGCATTCTATCCAAACGGCGATGTACATATAAAACCCTTCCATGAAGGATCCTTGAGGATTCATAACTCATAAACATGTATTCAAAATATCTAATTGATTTGAGAATGACATTTTCCTTATTAACACTAGAATAAATCAAAACTGGTGAATAAATCTCTTCAACTTCCTCAACACTTTAGTAGTTGAAGGAATATCATACTACTTTAGAGCTGAGCTAACTAGAATAAAAGGAATCCATTAAAAACTTAATGTGCGCCTTGTTTCGACCTAATATAAAGGAAAAGTGAGTTATGACACATGCACACTCATCACTACTAGTATCTAAATTGTTAGAGTCTCTACTAGATAACTCAAACATCTTCCCATGAGAATTTTGTCAACTCATAGTTCCATATAATCTCTAAAAATGGGAGTAACACATTTTATAGTGGGAAAACTCGAAGGGAAAATGTTTTGTAACCTCGCTTTCATCAAGGTCTAGTTCACAAATAATTATCATGCCCTAATAAGGATATAGATAACAAAATAAATAAAAAATAACAAGCAAAGAAAAAGGAGGAAAACAATACATTTCAAAAGAGACAAACAAAAACCTAAACAAAAAATTTTTTTATTAAGAAGGGACACAAGCATAATTGAGGAAGAATGAGAAAACAACACCTCTACGTATAGGATTTGTCTAAAGAGAATAACTCTATATACACTGAAGGGACACAATGATTCACCATATAGGTAAAGAAATAAATGTCAAACATTGTCTGAAGAGAAGGTGGAACATTGTTAGAGGTAGCGTGTGAACCTAAAAATTAACACAAGAAATTTTTAAGAAAGGCACTCAAAAGTCAGACGCATTAAACATATTATTTCATATGCGGGGATGAAATCTTGTCCACAATAAATTCAGAACTCGAAGGCCAACATAGATATTTATACATTACCTTAAAGAAAGATAAATTTTTTCTTAGATGACTCTCGAGCGTAATATCTTCCAACATCAAATCAGACCCTAGCACTTGTCGTCTACAATCTTCATGCTTGGATCCTTGGACCATCATAGCTTCCATTACTTACCCGATATATACCATACAAGACTTGAAATGAAACATATGTAATATATTTGTACACGTATGTATATACCGATCTTTATATATTCGACTTCCTTCTAAAACTAAAACATTTTACTCTTACATGAGTCATGTTTGGGGAAGTGTGTACTGATATAGAGACTCCTACATAGTCCTTCATGATGGTTCATGATGGTACACGCTCCTCAATGTATACATAAGGGTCATAACAAGTTACATGGACATAATCGAGATGATCAGTAAAAAGGCAATGGGCAAAGGCCGATAGAGCAAGCTTAGGAAAGGCAGGGCAAACTTGATTTATAGATTAGGAAATGCGAGATAGATACCTGTCATAAATCGCTTATTTGTGCCCATAAGTAGCGGTGGTCGGTTACCATATGTATGACATAGAAAGAGTTGATCAATTAAAGAAGTTTTACAAATTATTAAGTGAGAGTGAAATATATCAATTAATAGTTGTCAATTGTTATGACTGTTACAATCAGATGAAAGAGTCATTGTACTAATGGACATCAATGTGATAATGAAAACGGAAAGGAAAAAAAATGAGTAAAAATATAAAAGAAAAAAAATAGTAGAAAACATGAAAAAGGATGAAATATATATATTGAAGTTTGCCCGATTAATCAATCCATTGAGTTACAAATTTGTACTTTTTATCATTTCAATATTAAAATTACTATCCAATTTTGTAGAAAAATTATTTTAAGACATTTTTCTAGTTGAGTTCAAACTTTTATGGTACAACAAATTGTTAAGATTTTTTTTATAAATATACAAATGCTCATAAATCTAAAAATTTATATCTTGTTTTCTTCCTAAAATTAGACTCCTAAAGCATTTTAAATAATAAGCAACCAACCATACTAGTTTAACAATTTCCATTTTAAAATAAAGCGGCGCAAAAATAATTCTTTTGCAATCTAGCAGATATTGGGGGTGACTCATTAGGCTTAAGTGCCGACAACAAACATCCACACTTGACAATGGTACTAGATACGAATATTTAATAAAAGTTATAACAATCAATTACATAAAACACGAGTTAGTAGTTGTATACTAGAAGTACTAGTATTTTAGTTTTTCCTCTTATCTCTTTCGAATTTTCTTTTAAAAGAAAAAGAAAATATTCTTTACACCAGTTTATGGATGTTATTATAACACTGTCTCCACACTGACTAACCACACACTCACTCACTCACTCATCACTGTTTCTAAAATGGGCGAAATTCGGAATTCCATTCCTCCCCCACTTGTTTTCTTCATCTTCTTCCTTTTCTTCTTTTCACTTTCCCCAAACCACGTTCTTTCTGCAGAACATGAACTTCCCAAAACCTTCATCTTCCGCGTTAATTCTTATTCCAAACCCTCCATTTTCCCAACCCATTATCACTGGTACACCGCTGAGTTCACTGAACAAACTCATATCCTTCATGTTTACGATACTGTTTTCCATGGCTTCTCTGCTGTGCTCACAAGACAACAGGCTGCTGCAGTAGGTAACCACCCTTCCGTCCTTGCTGTTTTTGAGGATCGTCGTAGACAGTTACACACAACTCGTTCTCCTCAGTTTCTGGGTCTTCGTAACCAGCGAGGTTTATGGTCTGAATCGGATTACGGCTCTGATGTTATTGTTGGAGTCTTTGACACTGGCATTTGGCCGGAGAGGAGGAGCTTCTCTGATGTGAACTTGGGTCCGATTCCACGGCGGTGGAAAGGGGTTTGTGAATCTGGTGAAAAATTCTCTACTAGAAACTGTAACAAAAAACTTATCGGTGCTAGATTCTTCTCCAAAGGTCATGAAGCAGGTGCTGGTTTTTCCGGTCCTTTGAATCCCATCAATGAAACCGTTGAATTCCGATCCCCTCGTGACGCCGACGGTCATGGAACCCACACGGCCTCCACAGCCGCTGGTCGTTATGCTTTCCAAGCAAACATGTCCGGTTACGCTTCTGGGATCGCTAAAGGAGTTGCTCCGAAAGCAAGATTAGCGGTTTACAAAGTTTGCTGGAAGAATTCCGGTTGCTTTGATTCCGACATCCTCGCTGCCTTTGACGTAGCAGTCACTGACGGTGTTGATGTAATTTCCGTATCAATCGGTGGCGGAGACGGCATAGCCTCACCCTACTATCTCGACCCAATCGCAATCGGATCTTATGGCGCCGTTTCCAGAGGCGTGTTCGTTTCATCCTCCGCCGGCAACGACGGACCAAGTGGAATGTCAGTGACAAACCTTGCTCCGTGGTTGACGACAGTAGGAGCTGGCACCATCGATCGTGATTTCCCAGCGCAGATTACCATCGGCGACGGGAGAAAATTCTCCGGCGTGTCACTGTACTCAGGAGAAGCTTTAAAAGGTAAAATGTATCAACTAGTGTATCCTGGAAAATCAGGGATTCTAGGTGATTCACTGTGCATGGAAAATTCACTGGATCCGAAACAAGTAACCGGAAAAATTGTAGTGTGTGATAGAGGAAGTAGTCCTAGAGTAGCGAAAGGGCTTGTTGTGAAGAAAGCAGGTGGCGTTGGAATGATTCTCGCAAACGGAATCTCAAACGGCGAAGGACTTGTCGGAGATGCTCATCTTCTTCCTGCATGTGCTGTTGGTTCTAACGAAGCAGATATAATCAAAGCCTATATCTCTTCATCAGCAAATCCAACGGCTACGATTGATTTCAAAGGAACTGTCCTCGGAATTAAACCGGCTCCGGTTCTGGCTTCCTTTTCAGCAAGAGGACCCAACGGTTTGAATCCTCAGTTACTCAAACCGGATTTGATAGCTCCGGGAATTAACATCCTCGCCGCTTGGTCTGACGCTGTGGGTCCAACCGGTCTTGATTCCGATACACGTAGAACTGAGTTCAATATTTTGTCTGGAACTTCAATGGCTGCACCTCATGTGAGCGGCGCCGCGGCGTTGCTGAAATCGGCTCATCCAGATTGGAGTCCCGCCGCTGTTAGATCCGCCATGATGACCACCGCTTCTGTTTTGGATAACCGGAACCTCCCTATGCTGGATGAAGCCACAGGGAATAATTCCACGCCTTATGATTTCGGGTCGGGGCATCTCAATTTAGGTAACGCTATGGATCCTGGATTGATCTACGATATTACAAACACTGATTACGTTAATTTCCTCTGCGCTATTGGTTACGAGCCAAAGGTTATTCAGGTAATTACTCGCGTGCCGGAGAAATGTCTGGCGAAGAAGCCATTACCTGAGAATCTGAACTACCCGTCGTTCGTGGCTATGTTTCCGGTGGCTTCAAAAAAGTTGGCTTCCAAGATGTTTATAAGGACTGTTACTAATGTGGGACCAATGAATTCAGTTTACCATGTGAGTGTTGAGTCTCAGATAAAGGGGGTCACGGTGACGGTTAAGCCGTCACGGCTTGTCTTCTCGGAGGCTGTGAAGAAGAGGAGTTACGTGGTAACAGTAACGGCGGATACCGGAAATCTGAAACTGGATCCTTCTGGAGCGGTTTTCGGGTCGCTTACGTGGACGGATGGTAAACACGTGGTTCGAAGCCCCATTGTCGTTACTCAAATAGAACCGTTATAGGAGATTCGGTCGTGTTGTTTTGATCGATGCAACTCGCCACGTAACGTGTTAACGTGTGAGTGGCGCTCTTAGAACTGCCACGAGGAGTTATAGTAGACTAAAAAATATCCTCAATATTTTTATTTTTTTTAACTTATTAAGGTTGTGTGGGATGACTGTTAAAATGATAGGATTGGATTGGAGTTTTATGTCATGGGTGTACTTTTTTAAACAGTTTTTCTTTGGTTTTTACCTCAGTTTGTACTATTTCTAGACTTTTAGGCGTCTGGTTATGACCATATAAAAAACTATAGAAGTTTTTACTTTACAATGTTATTTAGTTTGACTTCGTTTGATTTTGAAAGAAGGTTGTTTTTTCATTTTTACTTTTTATAATTAAAAGAGTTACCACAAGAAAAAAAACAAAGCCCTCAAAGAGTGAGCTAATATAGCACAAAAGACAAATATGAAACTATAAAGAAACACCATAAATCTAAGAAACAATGAGAGCATACATTTACGATTTGCCCTCTTAGAATTTAGTTTAACTCAATCTTACAAATTTAGATGCTCCTAACCAATGTAAGACTTGAAATTTTTTTAAAAAACTCAACAGTTTTCAGCAAATCTGATTCAATATTTACCCTTTAAAATCATAATTTAGAATTAGATTTAAACCCATATGAATTGCTTCAACAACCACCCTTTTAAAATCATAAGTTATACTTAATTTAGACATCTAAATTACTTAAAGCTCCTCAAAAGCATTGTAATTAGAAGAAATTTCATGAGTTACAAACAGTTTTGCCATAAGTCGCTGTTTATCATGAAATTTAGTAAACAAAAATAAATTTCAATTAATATTTAAGGGATTAAACTCGAAAAAATCACAGGACATATTTGTGTGAATCACGACTTTTGATCAACATATTGATATAGAAATCGAAATGCAGTGTTAGAGAGATAATGACTTAAATTGACTAAAATCAAAGTGTACAGAATTTAAAAGTAAAATGACTAAAGATAACTTATATGCAGAAAATGACTTTAATATAAAAGACTTGTATTCATAAAAGTGGAACGCATACGTACATTTCTCACTCGTTTCTCAATCACACAAATACTTTGAGTTTGTAGAATTTTGTGTACAATTGTGAACTCCTAGAGCGTAAGCAAACATCTACTTATATACTACTCTAAAATAACCGCCAACAACCATCGACTAAACTTATCGCACCACATTTTTGCCTCCATGCAGTCTTCGTCTTTGACAGATTTCCACGTGTCCTTGAATAACTACCTGATCTTATCCAATTCCAACTCATTCGACCGGATAAAATAACCAACTTAGTGTAGTTGCTAATTTCGACGCCAAGATAATTGTTCAAGAGCAAATTCAGAAATCCGCCAGGACATTTCGACAGGAATGTATTGCTGATGGGAGAAAGCCAGTCGAAGGCAAATGTTACTTAAAGGAAAGCATTGGCAGATTTTTCTAAGTATTAGGAATATTTCGACAGAGGAGTGATAGGCCTCGTTCCACGGATATTTGAAATTCAAATTTAGAAGGGAGTTTCATTTTGAAATTGGACGCGTGGAACGCATCTAGTTGACGAATGCATGCAGATTTCCATTTGTCGCCATTAGGAGAAATAGCTGTTAGTGGTGGATATTTCGATTGTATATAAATAGGGAGTCTGAGTGTTAGATTGGGGTGTGTTCAGAATTTGTACAAATCACTCAAGAAATACTCAAAGTAACCGTGAGAGAGAAAAGAGTAGTTACTGAGAAAATGTACGTTTGAAAAACACCAGTTTTCATTCCTTACATTTTAATAAAAGTTTTAAGTTCTTCATTTACAATTCCCTTTACATTTTTGTCATTTTCTTTCTTGCAAGTTATTCACATTTCACCCTTTATTTCAAGAAGCAAAATTTTTACTACTTTTGTCGAAAAATTACGAAAGTTGATGAGAACAATGATGAATTCAATAAACAAAAGGTTTTCTAACACAAATTGTCAAGATTGTTAAAATCGCATTGTCCTAGGATTTGTTTGATCGGTCCTGTAAGCAAACTAATTTTTTCATAAATTAGGAGATCAGCGGTTGTTTGCGAATTTTCCAAGCAAACAAATTGGCATGCCCAGTGGGACCTTGTGCTATTAACATTTGAAAACCTTCATTTTACACTTTACTCGTAAGAAATTTTCTTCGTTTTGTTGCATGAGACTAAGAAGTGGTAAGATAGCCATAAATAACGAAGAAAGACCCAGAGGAAGACGAGTACGCAGAATGACGAATCTTAATCCGCCTAACAATCAGAATCCTACGAATAATGAAATACCACCCCTTAATCCTTCGACTGGGGGCAATACGGCCTCAATATCAGTATCAGAGGCTATGCCATCAACAGCGGGTTCGACGCCTGCACATTCAATTCCCCAGAGTGCGCCTAGTTTTTCAACTATGGGACCCCAAATGCCTCAAATGACTCCTCCCCCTTCAGGAAGTATGTACAGACCCTTTATATATGGGTTTTCAATGCCTCTAAATCGAGAACAACCATATGGAATGCCAACTTCAGTAATGGCAAGTTTGCAAAACGCACCATCAGCATTTACGGATCCAACAATGAACATAACTTCGCCTTTGCAAGGGTCTGGTTCTGGTGTGAACCATATGGGTAGAATTAGCCAGCCTTTAGGAACGGGATATCAAACGTACATGCCAAACATTACCAATAACTCTGCACAAGTAATCAGGCAACAAATGGATGAGAGTAACCATGATATGGTCCAGATGTTAGCCCAACAGATGGGGGTTATATTCAACCTTTTGATCCAAAACATGACACAAACGAATCAACAGTTGGCAGCACAGATGACGCGCATTGCTGATTTCTTTGGTGTCCCCCAACCTCCCCCAAGGGAACAAGTAGTTCAGAACCCAAGGGTAGCTGTCGAAGAAGAACCTACCATAAACCAAAGGCAACCAAACGTCCCTCAGGCGGAAGTGCTGAACCAAGGAGGGGCAGTCGAACCCCCTGGGGTCGAAATCCCTGTTCAATAAGAACCAAGGGTGTTGCTAGTAAACCAAAACCAAAATGCTGACAATATTATACAACAAATGCGTTGTAATGATATGCCGGCAGAGAACAATTTGGCTGCCATGGTCGAAAGAATTATGGCGCGAAATGGTATGAATGTGGGATTACAAAGACCCAGTTATACCTCCCCTTTATCGGAGTATATTTTGCAGCAAGAATTACCCCATAGATGGAAAGTTCCCAAGTTCACAAAATTTTCAGGGGATACCAGTGAATCGACGGTCGAACATGTGGCGCGATACTTAATTGAAGCAGGCGAAATAGCGCAAAATGAGAATTTGAGAATAAAATATTTCCCTAGTTCCTTGACGAAGAATGCTTTCACTTGGTTCACCACATTGCCCGCGAATTCGATACATACCTGGACCCAGTTGGAGAGATTATTCCATGAACAATTTTACATGGGGCAGACGAAGATAAGTCTGAAATAATTGGCTAGCTTAAAGAGAAAGTTCTCAGAGCCAATTGATGATTATTTGAATAGGTTTAGATTGCTCAAGGCAAGGTGTTTCAGACAGGTTCCTGAGCATGAGTTAGTCGAAATGGCCGCTGGTGGCCTTGACTATTCCATCAGAAAGAAATTAGATACTCAATATTTAAAAGGCATGGCCCAATTGGCTGATATGGTTAGGCAGGTCGAACGACTAAAAGCCGAAAAAGCTAGGGTTAATAAAAATAGGAAAGAACAGGTAGCATATGTCGAAGTTTGTAAGGATGATGACGAAGAGGAATCATCAAGTTTCGACGAACAAGAGGTTGATTTGGCGGAGTTAAAATAGGGTCCGCCTTATGCTTGCAAAGTCTTGGCTCCGTCGAATGGAAAAAATCCAATCGAATCAGAGAAGAACGACAAGTTCCCTAAAAGAACTTATGCGTTCGACGTTACAAAATGTGACAAAATATTTGATTTATTAGTCAAGGATGGCCAAATGATAGTGCCTCCTGGTACTAAGGTGCCTCCTTTAGAACAACAGAAAAAGAGAGGTTTTTGCAAATATCATAATTTTTTGGGTCATAAAGCGTCTCAATGTTTTCTTTTCAGGGATCTAGTGCAGAATGCAATAAGAGATGGAAGGCTCAAATTCGGCGACAAGTCGAAATCCCAGGTGAAGGTGGATTCAAACTCCTTGCAGGTGGTGGAGGCCCACTATGCTGAGCCATCCATAGTGAATATGGTCGAAGTTGCTGAAGGCTTCGACGACAACATGAATATGATGAAGGCTGCTGATGGCTTCGACAACAATGTGAATATGGTGGAGGTTGCCGAAGATCCCGCTAATAAAGGTGACATGGTCGAAGTTACAACCGACTGCGTGGACCAGCCAGTGATGGTCAAGGTTACTGAAGACCTTGACGCAAAGATCATTGAGAACTACATTACTGAGGCCACTGAGGAAATCAACAATGAAACTACTGAGGGTTTCGACAAAGTCAACAATGAAACCACTGAGGGTTTCGCCAAAATCAACGACGAAACTACTGAGGGTTTCGACAAAGTCAACAATGGAACCACTGAGGGTTTCGCCAATATCAACGAAGGAACTGCTAAAGGTTCTTGCAAACAAACTGCTGTTGGTATTCTCCGAAGAACCATGGAGGATCCAAAAGACAAAGATGTTGGATTCGTCAGCCCACAAGTTGCCAGTTCTAATGAAGAAAATCTCTGAGGATTTCAATCGAATGAAGAAGGAACACGAGGTCAATGAAGGCCTCAGTTTGAAGTTGAATAAGTTGAGCATGGACACAGAGTCACCTACCAATATAAACATGGTCGAAGTGGCTCAGAATGCGTCGATGCAAGTTGACGAAGAACGTCGACGGGAGGAGTACCAGAAAGTGGCTTACCCTAGGGAGGAAGAAAATCTGGCAGATTTTATTCACAGATGCCAGAGGAAAAGATCTGAGGTGATGCTTTGCCCTCGCTGTAGTGCCGTCTTCGACAAAAAGGCCGTACAAAATTTAGAGGGAGTGGAGAGAGCAAGAAGAAGAGGAAATTGGAGGCCTTCTGGAGAAAGATTCAACCCCAGAAGAGGGGACCGAAACAGGGAAAGTTTAGGGGAAAGACACCCTAACACATTCAAACCAACAACCAAAGCTCCAGACGACAGGTGGGTTAATCCAATCCGACAAGCCCAAGGTCAAGGAAAATGGAAGGACTTCGAAGTACAGCGGGGATCTTCTGTATCATACAGAAAAGAATTCCAAAAGTCCAAAAAGGTAACTTACCCTTCTGAAAATTATAAGGGCAAGAATCCTATGACGAAGTCACAGTGGAGGAGATACCAACGTCGAAAGAAGGCTGAGAATGAGGCTGCAGGAAAAGATAAGCTAGAAACCAGCAGCAATGTTCAAACTTCGACTCAGATGGAAGGAGTGAAGTTCGAGAAGCCACATATTGCTCTAGTGCAAGCAGCGTCAAAGGAGGAAGTAACCAAGGATAATGAAATGACAGACGATTTTAACTCAGAGTCAGAGGCATCATTCGACGTAACATGTAATGTCGTTTCAGTGCTCCCTAGGGAGTATGATCAAATAATGGAGGTCGAAGAGGAAGAGGAAGCTTTGGAGGTCGAAACGGCCAGACACAGGCCTGTTTGCTACTATATCATGAATAATGGATGCGTTGAAGAATAGAACGCATTTTTCGAAAGGCCAGATAACTCAATGAGGAACCACTTGAAACCCCTATTTATAAAAGGAAAAGTGGGTAACATAGGGGTGAATAAGATTTTGGTCGATGGAGGAGCAGCTGTCAACTTGATGCCGCATTATATGCTTAAGAAAATTGGAAAAGATGATTCTGACACCAAACCTCACAACATGGTGTTGTCGAATTATGAAGGGAAACTAGGAACCACTATGGGTGTGATACAGGTAAATTTAACAGTCGGAACCATCACGAGGCCGACTATGTTTATGGTGATTGCGTCGAAAGCAAATTATAACCTTCTCTTAGGTAGGGAGTAGATACACGGCATTGGTGCCGTCCCTTCGTCAATGCATCAACGAATAACAATTTGGCGTGCAGACGGGATTGTCGAAAATATAGGGGCTGACCAGAGTTATTTTCTGGCTGAAGTAAACCAGGTGGATAGGCGAAGTTTCGACAGGAATCTAGCTCACATAGCTCCTTGTAGCCCATCCACCTTCGACATGACGCCAACGGACAATGCTTTTTGCTCATTATACCTTCATCCTACCCACGGGTTTCAGTGGGATAGAGAGGTAGTTGGCGAAGAAGACTACATTTTTGGAACCTCACACATCCGGCCAACAGGCTGGGGCAGCGAATTCAGTGACAATGAGTGAGTCACTAGTTCTCGAAAAGATCACGGCTTATATAGCCGAGAACAAACTCAAAGCAGCCTTAGAGGCCGAATTAAGGTATATGGCTGTCGAAGCCAACCAAATTGAAGCAGATCAACAAGGTCTTGAAAAGGATTCTAATAGGGATCCTCCAAATAAAGATCTAGGAGATTTGCAAAACCAGAGGCTTGACGCGATTTATGACAATGAGCCGTTGGGCTTCGAAAAGGATCCTTTAGGAGCAAATATCAAGATGATGGCACAGGATCCACTCGAAGAAATCGACTTGGGATCAGGGGCAGAGAAAAGACCAACCTATATCAGTGCAAAAGTGAGCCCCCAACTCAAGATCGAAATAGTCCAGTTGCTGAAGGAATTCAAAGATTGTTTCGCATGGGACTACGACGAAATGCCCGGGCTGGATAGGGGTCTGGTCGAATTAAGGTTTCCAATAAAACCTGGGAGGAAACCTGTTAAGCAAACTCTAAGGAGATTCGCCCCAGAAATCCTCTCGAAGATTAAAGAAGAAGTCGAAAGACTCCTCAGGTGCAAGTTCATCCGTCCAACCAGGTATGTCGAATGGATTGCTAACATAGTTCCTGTAATAAAGAAAAATGGCAAGTTAAGGGTATGCATTGATTTTCGAGACTTGAATTTAGCTACCCCAAAGGATGAATATCATATGCCAGTGGCAGAAATGCTTGTCGATTCTGCCGTAGGCCATGAGTACCTCAGTATGCTTGATGGGTACTCTGGTTATAACCAAATTTTTATTGCTAAGGAAGATGTTCCAAAAACGGCATTTCGATGCCCTAGAGCCTTAGGCACTTACGAATGGGTGGTAATGCCTTTTGGTTTAAAAAAATGCTGGGGAAACATATCAGCGAGCAATGAATTCGATTTTTCACGATTTCATTGAGGATTTTATGCATATTTACATTGACGATATTGTTATTAAGTCCATTTTAGGAAAAAATCATATAGAACATCTTCGATAGTCCTTTGAAAGGATGAGGAAGTTTGGTCTGAAGATGAATCCTCTCAAATGTGCATTTTGTGTGCAGGCGAGAGATTTCTTAGGCTTTGTGGTCCACAAGAAAGGGATCGAAATCAATCAAAACAAGGCCAAGGCAATAATGGAGGCGAAAGCGCCATCTACAAAGAAGGAGTTGCAGTCTTTACTTGGCAAGATCAACTTTCTCAGAAGGTTCATCTCCAACCTTAGTGGGAAGACGCAAGCCTTTTCCCCTCTACTTCGACTGAAGAAGGAAGACTTCGAATGGGGGTAAGAGCACCAGGATGCCTTCGACAAGATCAAGGAGTACCTGACGCATCCTCCAATTTTAGTGTCACCTTGTAGAAGTAGGAGTATGAGGTTGTACATATCCGCGTCGGACAAGACATTAGGGAGCATGTTGGCTCAGGAGGATAAGAATGGTGTCGAAAGAGCCATTTACTCCCTTAGTAGGGTCTTGAACGATGCGGAAACTAGGTATAGTGTAATTGAAAAGTTGTGTTTATGTGTATACTTTTCTAGTATGAAATTGAAGCACTATATAAAACCAGTTGATGTTTATGTTTCTTCTCATTTCGACGTTATAAAATATATGTTATCTAAACCAATCTTGCACAGTCGAATTGGAAAATGGGCATTAGCATTGACTGAGTATTCTTTGACATATTTGCCTTTAAAGGCTGTCAAAGGACAAGTAGTGACTGATTTCATAGTCGACCACGCTATAAATGAAAAGTCTTTGGACTATATTGAAGTGGAACCATGGAAGTTGTACTTCGACAGCTCTAGTCATAAAAATGGAACTGGAATAGGGGTTCTTGTTATTTCTCCTAACAAAATTCCAACAAAATTCAAGTTCAAAGTTGAAGACCTCCGCTCAAATAATGAGCCAGAATATGAGGCTTTGATAGCAGGACTTGAAATCTTGTTGGAATTATGGGCAACTCGGGTCGAAATAATGGGCGACTCTGAGTTAGTCATAAAGCAGATAACAAAGGAATACAAATGTGTTAAGAAGAATTTAATCATGTACTTTGTAATAGCTAATCGAATCTTAAAAAACTTCGATATGGTTACGATTCGACATGTCCCACGAATAGAAAATCAGGAAGCAAATGATTTAGCGCAGATAGCTTCCGGATACAAAGTGTCGAAAGAAGAGTTGCAAAAAGCCATTGAAGTTAGAGGAAGAGTCGTGTCAGCTAGATTATCCCCGTCAGATTTGGAGACGATAAAGCTTGGATACGCTGACGAAGAAAATTTTGAAATTTTTAACATAGATGATTCAATGACTGGAGATTGGAGAAAGCCTATAATAGAGTACCTGTAAAATCCAACAGGACCAGTCGAACGAAAAATCAGGTATCGAGCTTTGAGTTATGTGATTTTGGGGAATGAACTATTTAAGAAATCTCCGGAAGGGATACTACTTAAGTGTTTAGGCGAATCTGAGGCATACATAACTTTGTCGAATGTACACAGCGGGGCATGTGGTGCACATCAGGCAGGCCATAAGATGAAGTGGTTATTATTTCGACAGGGAATGTATTGGCCAACTATGTTAAAAGATTGCGTCGAATACACGAAAGGATGTCAAGAATGCCAGGTACACGCAGGTATGCCACACGTTCCTGCAAGTGAATTACATTCTATAATAAAGCCTTGGCCTTTTAGAGGTTGGGCTTTGGATTTGATTGGAGAAATTCGACCGGCCTCTTCAAAAAGCCAAAAGTTTATTTTGGTTGGGATCGATTATTTTATGAAATGGATCGAAGCCATACCCTTAGTAAACGTGGATCAAGAAGCAGTAATCGAATTCATTCGAAAGCACATCATTTACAGGTTTGGTATCCCAGAGACAATAACAACGGATCAAGGATCTGTTTTCACTGGTAAAAATATGCAAGCATTCGCGAAGGAAATGGGTTTCAAACTTCTCACATCAACGCCTTACTACGCTCAAGCCAATGGTCAGGTCGAAGCAGCAAACAAGGTTATAATTGGTTTAATAAAGAAGCACGTGGGAAGAAAACCAAAGAGTTGGCACAAAACTTTGGACCAAATTCTATGGGCTTGTCGAACCTCTCCTAAGGAAGCTACAAAGACTACACCTTTCCGACTAACGTATGGCCATGATGCGGTCTTACCGGTCGAAATATACTTGCAGTCAACAAGAGTTCAAAGACATCATGAAATTCCATCAGATGCATATTGGAATATGATGATAGATGAATTAGTTGATTTAGACGAAGAAATATTAAACGCGTTAGACTTATTGAAAAGGCAAAAGGAAAGGGTGGAGAAATTCTACAATAAAAGAGTGAAAAATAAAGCCTTTTCGATTGGTGACTTTGTGTGGAAAGTGATTCTTCCCATGGATCGAAAAGATAGACTTATGGGAAAATGGTCCCCTAAGTGGGAATGACCTTTTCAAATCACACAAGTATTTTCCAATGGTGCTTATGAAGTCGAAGAATTGGATAAAGATAAGAGACTATTAAAAATAAATGGGAAATATTTGAAAAAATATAAGCCCACGTTACAAGAAGTAAAGATAACAGTCGAATAATCATGCATAGAAAACAAGCAACATGGTGGATTGAAATTCTTTTCGCCAAATAAAATAGCTTAAATGTCATTACAAAAAAGGCCTTAAAAAGGCCAAATAAATATTACAAATATTTAAACTGGGAAAGATTCTTTCAGCTTTTCAAATTTGGATTTCTGAATTTGAAGACGACGCTCGCAAAGGGCCTTGCCATTCGAAAGTTCCTTAATTTCCTCACCAAGTTTTCGAGCTCTATCAACATGGTGCACCCCGACTTCAAGCTCTTTAGTTATTTCCTCTTGATTGATTTGTTGCAGTTCTTCTTGGCGCTTTTCCGCCTGAGAAACTTTGTTTTGAAGAACAACAATTTGTTTCTTCCACTTGAGGATGTTTTCGCCACAGACAGCTGCTTCTTTCTTATTTTGCTCAGAAGCCTTTTCCAATTCAGTTACTTTGTTAGACGAACTTGAAGCAGCATCCCACTCGGCAAGTTGGGTTTCCGTCTTATTTTCGAGCTTCTTGGAGTAATCTCGAAGCCTGTTAAAATCTGCCACTACAAGATCTATGAGAGTAGCCAGGTCCAGAACAACATCAGTCACTTCAGGAGGAGCCTCTAGAACATTAATTTGCTTTAAGATCTTTTTCAGGTCAAAGTGAGCAGATGAATCATTCTCTAAATGTTGAAATAAATCGATGTTAAGGATTTTTTGTCGAATATGGGTTAGCGTTTCGTCCATGGATTTGGCGTCAGACGTAGTTCCTGAGGTGGTCGAACTACTGACGGTAGTATCAGCAAAGTTATAGCGGGAACTAAGCATGGCCTTTAGATATTCAAATGGTCTTTGCACCTTCAGATTCTCAAGTTCCTCTTGAGAGAGTCGGGTCGAAGTTGTAGCGGTCGAAGCAGCTTTGGTTGGTTCACCAAGGTCTTTCTTGTCTCTTTCTCCTTCTTCATCCATAGCAGACATGGGAGTTGTTGGCTCTTCGTCTACTTTCTCTTCCTCCTCTTCGCCATTAGTTTCAGCCTCATCATCCTTCTCTTCATCAGCACTTTGTAATTTGAGGGGGGAATGGTCTTCAGGATCATTATCTGTTGTGGGCGCTACAGTGGGCATCATAGTGTCCCCACCAATGTCGACTAAGACGTCAGCCTCAGGACCAGTTTCTTCTTCCACTACGTCTTGAATTTGTTTAGAGACAGCAGTGGGCTGATTCACTTCAGTGGCTGACTCTTTTGTCGAATCCTTAGGAGAAGATTTGGAGATGCTGGTTGGCTTGTAGGTAGGATCGCTGCTAGTCTTTGGAAGAACTTGGACCATAGGATGCCCGTGAGTATCGACAAGGACCTGGAAGATAAATGAATTAATAAAGGTATCATAAGGAAACTGCCTTTCAGCGTCGAACTATAAAAAGAAAAGGGAAAAAACCATGCCTTGGGAATCTTAGTCTTAAGACTAGAACTTTCGCTTTCTGCTGGAGCAGGGGTAACTTTCTCTTCAGGATTTTTGAGGGGGGTTTTTTCCAATGTTTTGGAAGCAGGAGGTTTTTATTGTTGAGATTTTGTCGGTTTCTTTTTCTTCCTTGAAGGTTTCACTTGGTCGGGTGATTCGTCGCCATCATCGGTGTCAACAGCTTTGACTTCAGGTTCTTTCTCCTTTCTTTTCTTTGGCGTCGAAGGAGGTCTTCGACTTCCCCGTGGAACAAAAGAGATTTTATTAGTATTTCAGAAAATAAGAAAATATATATTGACCAAAAGAAAAGCAAAATAATACCTTCGCCAAAGGTGTCTTGGTAGTATCTTTTTGGGTTTCCGCATCCCCTGCAGTTGACGCTTGCCAGTAGCTGACTTCTTGGTAGTAATTTTGATGGCTGGAAAAGAAAGGAAGAAAAGGTTTAAACATAAATTAACATATACGTGTGTGGGTAAATGAAAAAGTGGGGTCGAACATCTTCCCATTCCACACCTTCATATATAGGAGTTTCCATGCGAATGTGTTCTATGCCAATATGAAGGCGGCCTTTGAAATTGTCCAAGGTGTACTTAGTCGGAACAACTCGCTTAGCACGTTTTTGATATTCTTGGTGAAGAAGTTTCATAGAATCCCCACAAGTGAACCAATCTGGAAATGGAGGGCTAAAAGCCACGCCAAATTCAGCAGATGGTAGAGGAGGAAATCTTGGTGGATAGAGGTTAAAGGCTACCTCATAACGTTGTTCTGGTCGAACATATGCAGGTAGTTTTAACTCATCCAATTTTCTGGTAAATTTGTGTTTCAAAGTAACTGCTGCTTCGCTTATGGTTCGACTAAGTTCATTGGGCCTATAGGCAGTTTCAAAGTATTTCTGGAATGCTTGGATTTCCTTGACGTGTGTCGGAATACCTTTTTTGGTCTTGTCCTGCGCAAGTGTAAAAGCTTTAGTTAGATGGATATTGAAGGAAGGCACCTCAAAAAACTGGGTGGTGTAGTAATCTTTCCACCATTCGTCGAATTTCTGAGTACAAAGGAAGGATAGTCGAAAGACCACTGGTTGAATCTCGACCAGGTTAGAATACTTCTCCAATAATTCTGAGCACTTATCCTCGTTGTGGAACATGTTGTAGTGAATGAGAGAACCTTTTCTGGAAAAGAGGGGTTTAGGTTGTATCTGAATTAACCCAACCTGTCGAGAGACAAAGTTGGGCTGGTAAGCAACCAAAGAGATCTTTGATTTCCCAGGGCTAATTCTGGAAGCTAGAAGTCTAGGTGTCAGGAAGGATTCCTAGACATTGAGGAAGTCATCTTCTTCAGTCTTCGACTCCACAGGCAGTTTTCTAGTGAACCATTCTGGTCCAATCACCCTGTTGGCGAAAGGGGCCATACTGGGAGTAAAGTTGTAGCGTTTGGCAAACATCATGATGTAACTGGTAAAGGCTTGTTGGAGGCTTAGTCCTTCGTCAGTGGGTGTCAATTGCACCAATCTAGTCCCTTCGACCCTCCTGTCCCTCAAGGTGTCCTCATTCACAGTATTTTTGATAGGGAGAGAGGTTTCAAAAGTGGCATTTAGCCATAATTGCAGAAGCCAAAATGGTCCTGAAAAAAGAAGGTTGCCTTTATTCTTGACGGTCTTCAGGAAAGTAACACCTTCATTCAGAGATTCGTAAACATTGGCTAAGATCATTTCACTCAGGCATAATCGACGCCCAACATGAAGCAGATTAGCCATAGTGATGTAACGTTTGGCTACTTGGAGTGACCTGGAACAAAAGACACATCTCGACAGCCAGAGGGCCAGAAAAGCTACATGTTCTTGATCAGAAACTTCCTTGGTCTCTTGATCATGATAATTGGCAATGTAAGCTGTGAAGGTGGCTTTGTTCGTGTCAAATCCTATAGAATCTTCAGATAACACGTTGGGGTCATAGTCTACTCCTAACGGGCTAAGGCCAGTGATGGCAGCTACGTCGAATAGGGTAGGAGTAACCATCCCACAAGGAAGGTGAAAATTGTTATAAGTGCTGTCCCAAAAGTAGAGGGAAGCCAATAGCATATTTGGGCAATAACCTGGTCCTACTATCGACAATTGAATTAAGTCGAAAATACCTATGTCTTTCCAAAAGCCAGCTTTAACTTTTTCAATCTTCGCCAGCCAAGCTAAATAATCAGAAGGATCTTTCGACAAGGGACAAGATCTAAAAATTCTAGCATGGTGTAGCGAGCGATTTTGGACGTGGTTCTGAAGCACTGTCGCTCTGGGGTACTACAGGTCGATTCATTTTTTATCCTATTGAAGCTGGTGAAGGAAGGGAAATAGATGTCTCCAACTAACCCTGCTTGCATACTGAGTTTAAACAGTGGTCTGTTAGGTTACGGATGCTATGTGGAAGTGGGGCCTCTTTCTGCTTATTTTGTTAAGACTGAAATGACGGGACTATGCTATTGGTAGGATGTTAGGACTGATGTTTTTCGATTGATGTATGAAGGTACGGGATTTTGGGTTTTTGATTAGTGTGCTCGCTAAGATTTCTCTTTCAATCTTATGCCTACGTATTCCCGTTTACCGAAATAGGGAAATCAGAGCGATCGTAGTTCCTCCTATTCTATGGGAGGAAATGGTGTTTTGGTGTCTTGTTCAAAGCCCAAGACGTGAAACTAAAGGTGGTTTGTATCTTGTTCAAAGCCCAAGATGTGAAGCTGAAGGGTCTATTTGTATCTTGTTCGAAGCCCAAGATGTGAAGCTAAAGGATTTTGACTTTAGAGAGAATTTGTCATCTCTAAAGAGGGTTTGTTTGTCACAACTGTTGGGTGACTGATTATAAAGGAGAATTACTTTAACTGGGATATGTGAATCCAACAATGCCATAATTTCCTTTATAGGGGATTTTTAACCTGAAGGAGAAAACTTTAACTCAGTTTAGAGCAATGCCATCTTTCCTTAGGAATTTCTCATGCTAAAAGAGGGACAGTGGCGTGGATGTAAATAATCCAGAGGCTTGCCGCTTACAGCAATTAGATGAAGGGGAAATGAGTTGTTGATGTTTGTATACTGTGAACGAGGCACAACTTTGATGCTAAAAGGTTGATTGACTCAACCGGGGTTTTCTTATACAAAGCCTAAGAGGAGGCTATTGGCCCAACAAGAGGGTGTTTTTATGTGTCTCGTACGAAGCCCGAGAGAGAGGCTAAAAGGGTTTAACTCAACGAGAGAGTCTTTTTGTGTGTCTTGTACGAAGCCCAAGACGGAAGCTAAAGGTTGTTTGACTCAACAAGAGAGTCTTTTATACTCAACAAGAGAGTGTTTTGGTATCTCGTACGAAGCCCGAGATGGAGGCTGAAGGTGTTTGACTCAACAAGAGAGTCTTTTATACTCAACAAGAGAGTGTTTTGTATCTCGTACGAAGCCCGAGAAGAGGCTAAAAGGGAAGTGACTCAACAAGAGAGTCTTTTATATTCAACAAGAGAGTGATTTTGTATCTCGTACGAAGCCCGAGATGGAGGCTGAAAAATGTTTGAATCAACAAGAGAGTCTTTTATACTCAACAAGAGAGTGTTTTTGTATCTCGTACAAAGCCCGAGATGAACGCTAAAGGTTTGCTCCGCTGGGGAGAATCATTTGTACAAAGCCCAAGAGAAGGCTAGGGTATCTGTTTAAGTTGAGTGACAGGTCCAACATGTTGGTTAAAAGAGAAAATCAGTTCTTATATGGGTAATGTTGTACTCATGGATTTGATCTGAGGATCGGGATTATTTCCTGTTCTCTAAGGAAACGGGGAATCCAAAGGAGCTTTAGACTGTCCGAGTCTACGGGTTTTATCTTTTGTACTATGCTTAAGAAACAGTAGTAGTAAGATATAGACTCTTTGAAATACTGTTTTATTAAGATGACTAATTTCTGTTCCTATACCTCTAGGAGGTCATCGGGACAATTTGTAATTAACTTTCATCACATTTCTTTGAATTCACCACCGACTTTGATTTATCCAAAGGAAAGGTTCAAGATCGAGAAAAACCTAAAGGGGGGAGATCTAAGGTTCGGGGGTTGGTTATACTAAGGGAAGGTATTAGCACCCTAAGTATCTGTAGTACTCTACAGGAACCTCTTGTTAATGTTTATGTTATATTATGTTTGCTAAGGATATGCTAAGGGTATGGTAAGGTAAAGACCTAGGGGTTAGTATCTAAGTATACTCGCAAAGACATTGCGTCTTGTGCCTACGTATCCTGACGGGAGTGGAATTAGAGTATCCGTAGTTCACCTAACTAAGGGGTGAATGAGTAACCATTGACTATGGCCAAAGTTCCAAAGGGAAATGAGTGTGAACTCATTTTAGAGTTCACGATAACTCTTTAAATCTAAGTTATAGGGGAAAAGTGAGTTCTCATGATGGTGAGAATCACATAGAGTTCAAAACTCTAACCTATTGCTAAGTTATGATTTCATGGCTCTCATGAGGCCAAGAAATGGGAGAGGCTCTTATGAGGCTAAGGTAGGGTGATTGTTTAGTGACTCATGAGTCAATTTAGGAGGACTTTCCTTTGGAATAGGGGAAGATAACAGTTTTACTTATTATGAAAAAAAAATAGGGGTTTACATAATTTTAATATGATGATGCAAGACATAAACAAGATATTAGGGTGGCATAAAGTTTATAATATTATGCAAGGTTAGAATTACTCATATTAAACAATGCTTAAACAAAATAAACAAAGATAACATAGTAAGATGAATAAAATAGTGCAATAAACACTAAAAGATACTTCCAATTCAATATGAATAAAGGCCATCAAGATTAAATATTTTCATCAATTTCTTTTCATATTCATCATGTAGATCCAATTAGAAACAATTAGCAAAAAAGAACGAGTGAAAAAGGATAAAAAATGGCTAAGATATGAAAGTTTGAAATATGATGCATAAACCAAAAGAAATAAAATAAACATGTAGTAAAAAAATAAAGGGAAAGGCCCTCCTAGGTATTGAACCCAGGACCCTGCGTATTCAGTCCTAAAACATTACCAAACAAGCCATGCGCGCGCTCTGAACTAATGATAGTAGCAATGATATATATGTGAAGCGAAGCCAATATGGAAAATTAAAATAAAAGGACCGGGGCAAGGGGGATTCGAACCCCAGTCCCAAGGGTCAAAGGCGAGTGTGCATGTGTGTACTTGCCATTGGGGTGGCTGTTTCATCCGTTATAAAACATAACTCCATAAATATATAACCCTTACGCATGCATATGACCAAAAGAAACAAAGCACCCAAACTCAAATAGCAGTCAACTCAAATAGAAATAAAACAACACGCCATGCCCTCAATCCAAACAGGTCGTATAACGCATATTAACAGGAAAGGAGGGAAGCATTTGATTAAACTCTTAACAGCATATGGATTAATGAACAAAAGGTACCAAACAATGCCAAAACACACAAACCAAACATCCAAGTAAGCTCTTATATTAGTAATGTAAATACACATCATAACTTTGAACATAGGGTGACAGATTCAAATACAAGTTATCAAACATGTATTGCACAAAGGTTCAATCAAACACATGGCACATTCATTGAAATCCATGGAAAAATCATGACTCAGATTCCACTAAACAAACATTCATATGGTTAATTAATCAATGTGCAAGAAAACGAAAAGAAACAAGAGAGCTGCATCATTCACTCAAGGTATCAAATAAAAATAGCATGGTGATATATTAGACATGATGCAGTCAGTTTTAATGACATGCTTTAACATTCAACAGCAGCTCAATCATGTTAATATGAGTGTTAATAGGATGATGACATCAAAGTAAAACATCAACAAATAACAACATTCAGGGCAGACAAGCAAAAATGTCATTTAGAGCAGTTATGGTTCAAAGGGCAATAAGCTCAAAGGATCAAATGCACTTACTAATGCTAGCATACTAACCAAATACCAAGATTCACATGTCATGATACATTGTGGTTATTAAACAAGGCAGCAAGCATAACTTCACAATAGATAGCATATAAGGCATGGTAATAGTTCATACATCAAGGCCAGATTATAGGTACACAAATTAAACACAATGTCAAGGAAAGTTTGCATTTAGTCCTAATAACATGATGGTAGAAGACATAGGTTCATGGCATTTTGGATACACAAAGTTGTCATGAAGCATAGGTTCAAACAAAATTTGTACACACCAAAAAACAGTTGGGCAAGAATACCACATATAAGCAACATCCTGATAGTCAAAAGCCATACATGTATTCAGGGCAAAACAAGATAATAGACATGACAGCATAGCAATAAGTTTACTCAAGTAATGTCATTCAAAATAGGCAGTGGCATATGGCATGGTGAAAGCAAATACTTGTTGTGCTAACCTATAATGGATACAAAGACAAACTTAAAGGCATGAATCAAAACCAGTTCTGATTTAAGGCAAAAGGCACTCCAATAGTCATAAAGTATAGACACATCAAAGCTATGATCAAGTATTATCAGTGGCATTCAAAACAAACATTTAGACAGTTAGGTACAACAGAGACTCAAGATAATGCAAGGTGAACTTAGGAATGATTATGCACATAGTTCTATGGCAGTGAACATATGGTACCAAGACAAGTACCTCAAGAGATTTAGCAATCAATATCAACCAAGGTTACATGGCAAAAAAACACATATCATATTTGACACTTTAAAAGCTTGCACATATATTGGAGATACCAAACTGACAGCAAGTGGCACATGGACCAAACCAGTTTTAAGCATAGCAAGGCATATCTAACATGGATTCTAGGTTTACAAATTGGTCACAAATCACAGAGACAGCAAAGCAAATATGGCATATTATGTACCAAGAACTGGTGGAACAATGATAAGCATGCTTGGTAAAAGATTTCTGAACCTATATAATAGCAGCAAGTAAACATTCAGAGTGTATTTAGTTGCTTAATTCTAACAAGACAACAGTTTGGGTGAATCAATTTCAGGCATACCAACAAATAACCAAGTCATGAGATAATGCACAAATCCAAACAAGTGATGAAGTGTTTACAAGCACATGGTTAGAACAAAACTTAACTTGAATGCTAGCAACAAGTTCTCAAGTTAAACAAGTCGAACACCAAGCATTTTAGCAATTCAAACACCAAACATCAAGCACATAAGTCAACAAGGATCATGCCATGGCAGAGTGGTGCATATCAAGATGTAGATAAACACATGAATACCAAAAGTAGCAATACCTAAACACAACAAGCATAAAAAATAACAAAACTTTGCATACAAAACATGGCTATGAGTTTAAGTATATAAACTGATTAAACATTAGTGATGACAGAAAAAGAACACAAGTGGCATTTAATGAAAGCAATTTCCCACCAAGCATTGATAGATAGGTTCACTAATCATAAAATACATGAGCATTTCAGAAACAGGGGTGAACTAAAATCCAAAGATCTCTCATCTCATAATAACATCCAAGCATCAAGACATACATAGGTAAGTTAGCATTTCTATCCATCTAAGTTTTGACAGTATAACACCAAAATGAAACATTGTAAACTTACAGCCAGTTAATGAACAAAACAAATGCATTATCATTATAATGATATCTCAGGCATAATAACTTAGAACAAAAAAGCAGTATACATGTCAATCTCAATACATCAACAAAGCAACCAAAACCATCCTACTTCATGATATCGAGCCATGGACAGAAAGTGTAGATTCAAATACATATTGGCACATTATAGATGAGTGAAAAGCAACATAAAACACATTACAAACAGTTGTGAAGAGATATGATATGATGATATCAGTTGAGCATGGATATTAAAACATGGAAATGGAAAGTGTAGTTACCAGGTGGAGTAATGTCCACTGTACCTTCAAGTGTGCTGAATTCTCTCCTTTCTGAACTTAGCAAAAACTCCAAGACAACCCTTCTCCTTTCTTACTCGTGGAACTCAAAACTCAGAGACTTTCAGAGTATTTTGTGAGAATTGTTCGTGATCTTCAAGTGTTGGGATGACCTCCTTTTATAGGCTGGGCAGATTGGCTTTGGTTCTTTGAGACCAATGGACAAACACATGGTATGCTGAGTAAATAATTAGGGTTTGCAACGACCTTCTTTCAAATTCAAATCCGATCAATCCTTGGAGACAAAAATGCTCCCTCTGCTGCACAAGGACCTCAGAGATGCAGAGCATGTTTCATACTTTCGTGTGTTGCTTAAAACCTCATTCTTTGATGTCATAAGAGTGGGTAATAAAAGAGGCAATGGTTGGGATTTCACGAAGATTTCTGCAGGCGAAGGCAGTCCTTATACTGAATCAAGTAAATCCTCAAAGTAACTTTTAATGAACCCAGGCATGAAAGCTCAAAAGGGAAATGGTGGGAGATTTCAAAAGATGAATTAACGCGCCAAGGATATGAGCTGTAGTAGTTTGTTTACGTTGAACCGAATACGATTTATCTTGGAGGAGGATATTCTTCTTCTCTATTGAAACACGAAGCCATGAAGGAAGAGAGGAGAACGTTTCGGTCACTTTGCTCCATGCCAAGCCACGCGTCGGCCTCTCATTGGCTGAAGGAATGGAGTTGAAAAGTCAAAGCTATAGTGCACAAATCCTATTGGTCATCAGCAAGTGATTCTTCTTGTCTCCAATTGTAAATTATAACATGTAATTTTTGTAGAACAAAAATGGGCTTATGGTGATGGGCTCAAGAGCAAACATTTTATGGTTTGGTTTTCTCTTTTCTTTAGTTATAGCAAAATAAAAAAAAATAAAATGTTTTGGAGAAAAAAAAGAAATGACTTAGAAAAGAAAATAAATAAAAGGAAGAAGTGAATTTTGATAGGTGAAATGGTTATGGATATGGTTTAGGAAAGTTGACATGGACAAATAGAATTGAAATTGGATAAAAATTTGGTTAATGGATGACTATTGAAATTGGTTTGGATTTATGAATAACAATTGAAAAGGGAACATTGAGGGTGAATAAAGTGGATAGAAATTGTCATGGAGAGGGTTATGGAGATATTTCTTTGAACATGAGAAACTTGCTTGATACAGTGTTCCATCCAAAATCTTGACTGATCAACCCTTGAATCCTCTTGAAATAAAACCTAATTCATAAATGAAACAAAAACAAACAAAACCTGGTAAATGGGTTAGCTATGCAGTATGATTGACCTAAGATGACATGCAAAAGATCAATGGATCTAAGGGTAAAATTTGGGGTACAACAGTTGCCCCTATTTAAATATCTTCACCGGATGACATGAGAGATGAAAAATCCTCATGAAATCATGGTGAAAGATATTTAAATACAGATAACCGAAAATTTTACCCTTAGATGCAAAGATATGCAATGCTACTAGTATGATGATATGATGCCATGATAGTGCAAAGATGCAGACAAAACAAGACAGCAAAGGACAAAAAGAAAGCAAACAAACACAGGTGAGCCCCAAGGGGAAGGATGAAGGTTGGTATCCATGAGGAAAAACTCATTGGGGAGACAGGCTGACCAACAAAAGGGAATCACGGGGAGACTCTGAGGCAACACTGGGGATAGAAGAATAAAACTGGAGGGGGAAACCCTACAGATCCTCACTGGAGATGAGAGCCAGAGAGGTATTCTCCACTGGGAAAAGATCCAGGGAGATGGACGACAGATTCATATGTGACCTGACGATACTGGGGAAAAAAGACGCATTCTTACTGGGCATGAAACCAGAAAGAATACATGATCCCCACTGGGGATCAGTTTGAAATAAAAGGATAGACACCCGCTAAAAGAATTTCTGGGGATTTCTTATACTGAAGAGTTCAAACGGGATCTTCAAGAAAGGCCAGAAAAGACAAAGACAAGCTCTGTGCACTAGATGATCAAAAGACAACTAGAGTTTAATTGGGAACAAGGTTAATGATTCATGAACGAGTTGGATTTTGAATACCAGTATGAGATGGATTTTAAATTTTGGTTTAGGTTCATATTTGAATTGGTTTCAAACAACGGGTTCAAGATAACCTGAAGTTTAGGTTCACGTCTGACCTGGATTCAAACAACGGGTTCACGATAACCTGAAGTTTAGGTTCACATCTGACCTGGTTTCAAACAACGGGTTCACGATAACCTGAAGTTTAGGTTCACATCTGACCTGGTTTCAAACAACGGGTTCACGATAACCTGAAGTTTAGGTTCACATCTGACCTGGTTTCAAACAACGGGTTCACGATAACCTGAAATGATGTGAACCTGGTTTCAAACAACGGGACAACGGGTTCACGATAACCTGAAGTTTAGGTTCACACCTGACCTGGAGTTTAGGTCCACATCTGACCTAGTTTCAAACAACGGGTTCACGATAACCTGAGGTTTAGGTTCATATCTGACCTGGAATAAACAACGGGTTCACGATAACCTGAGGTTTAGGTTCATATTTGACCTGGTTTCAAACAACAGGTTCACGATAACCTGAGGTTTAGGTTCATATCTGACCTGGTTTCAAACAACGGGTTCACGATAACCTGAGGTTTAGGTTCATATCTGACCTGGTTTCAAACAACGTGTTCACGATAACCTGAGGTTTAGGTTCATATCTGACCTGGAATAAACAACGGGTTCACGATAACCTGAGGTTTAGGTTCATATCTGACCTGGTTTCAAACAACGGGTTCACGATAACCTGAGGTTTAGGTTCATATCTGACCTGGTTTCAAACAACGGGTTCACGATAACCTGAGGTTTAGGTTCATATCTGACCTGGAATAAACAACGCCAGCAGTTATGGGACTTTAGGTGTCCAAATGAGGTGATTAAGTATCAGATAGATCGGTATCGGGGTTGCAGGTTAGACTTCCTGGGGAATACTGCACAAAGCGTCAAAATCTGGCGCACAAAGGTGAAAACCGGACGCAAGCAAAACAAAGACAAAGATCCAAAGAACAATAAAAAGGGAGAAAGAGAGAGATAAGGACCTCACAAACAAAACACCCAAATGCAAAGATGCTATGCTATGGTATGATGCAAATGCTTAATGATATGCAAGAAACGACTCAGACGACAGACTGGAAATAGTGAAAGGAAGACAAAACGCCCACCACTAAACCCTGAAAATGGTCAGTCAAGAAGCTAATGTGAGAACATCCTTATTTCGCTGGGGAATCATATTTTCAACAAACATCTGTGAAGATACTGGTGAGAAATCCTTTGTATTAGTGGTCAGCCATTATTGAAATGTTTAATTCAGGGAAGTATTGTCAATCCTCTTTTAGTAACAAAGAAAGGCGAATTCAACGTTTTCAAAACATTTTCCGCTTTTAAAATTGTTGTTAATGAATAAGTGAAGTTTTGCATAATAAGGAAAATATCAGAGTAATGATAAATATCAAACAAAGAATGGCTTAAAAATCTGATTTCATTAGAATGGTAACTTGCCAATAGCGAAGTTCCATGGATCATTACAATTGAAAAATGGCAATTTGGGAAAGGATTACATCATATTCAATGACCACTACCATCCCTAATGACTAAAAGTCCTAGAATTCTTTGCTGTTGATGAGGACAAATGGGCCTGGATTTTCTTCTGGATACAGGTGACAACCCCTCCTGATACAGTGAGACACCTTTGTCCCTAACTTGCCTAGACCGCCCTTTTGGTTTTTTGACTTAGCGTACTTTTCAGGCGTAATATTTTCGTACTGAATCGGCATTTACAGGGTATGCGAGTTGTTCACCATCCATTGTTGTGAGGAGTAAAGAACCTCCCGAGAACACAGTCTTTACCACAAATGGACCCTCGTAGTTGGGATGGCAGGATTTTTTTGAGTACAAGCTCTCCTTCTCGAAATTCCCGAACACGGACCTTCTTGTCAAACGCCCTTTTCATCTTTTTCTGATACAGAAGACCATGACACATAGCAGTTAGTCGCTTCTCGTCGATGAGGTTAAGTTGATCCAATCACACATTAACATCATTTTAGGGTTAAAAAAGCATAATTGTGAAAAATCTCAAAAAGTCAAAGTTTGACTTTTGTGCACAGTTGACTTTTTATCAGATGAATTCCAAATTGTGCGATCCTCTATGAAATCGAGTCCTTGACCTAAATCAAACTTGATGGATTGATTTCATAGGTGTCATAGGGTGTATTGAATCATGTCTTAGGGTTTGGGAGCATGTCCTGGTCAAAAGTCAAAGCTACAGTTGACTTTTCCCGCGAAACCCTAACTGTGGTTCATATGAACTTGAAACTTGTTGCTCAAGCTTCTTGGATCAATCCATTGTTTCAAATGGATCAATGTGGTGTGTTAGGGACCCTAAAATCATCTCTTGAGGTCTTGGCTCATGTTTTGTCCCAAAAGTCAACTTAGGGGTGAATTAGGTCAAGAAACCCTAATTCCTGATTTTTGATGAATGCATCCCCTGAGGTCAAAATTGACTTGATGATTGGGTCTATGAGGTTCCATGGAGCATATTAGAATATGCTTTGAAGCATTGGCTCATTCCCAGAGGAAAAATTCCATCTGGAGGCCCTGGTCGACCAAACCCTAATTTGGTGACACTGGCGATCTTGAGGCTTGATCCACTTAGAAGGTTGCAGCCTTGTGCTTGATCCTTGATGTGGGAGTCCTCTTGATCCATTGTGGAGGTTTAAGAGGTTAGACAAGTTGAAGATCATGTCATTTCTGGATTGATCCATTGTCTAAGGCTCAAAGAGGGCTTGAAACCCTAATTTTTGTTTGTAGTGAGTGCTCACCCATCTTTGGAGAGACTAATGAGGCATGATGGTACATCCATATTGTGATGATGATTTGCACAATGATGGGGAATCTTAGTGGTCAAAATTTGGGGTATGACAGATGCCCCTATTTAATCTTCTTGGACCCGAAGGTGTGAATGGCGAAGGTATTCGGGCATTCGGGGTGCAAGAGGATTAAATATCGGAATACCCGAAATTTTGATGGCGATTAAGGATGGTAGTTCACGCATCCTTCTTCTTTTGCTAAGCAATGATGCTCAGAAAAGGTAAAAACTTCCCCTCGATCCTGGTCTTCAGCCAAGGAACTGGTCTCAGTTTCTGATACAAACTTCCCCTCGATCCTGGTTTCCTACCAAGGAACTGGTCTTAGTTTCTGATACAAACTTCCCCTCGATCCTGGTTTCCTACCAAGGAACTGGTCTTAGTTTCTGATACAAACTTCCCCTCGATCTTGGTTTCCTACCAAGGAACTGGTCTTAGTTTCTGAAATAAACTTCCCCTCGACCCTGGTTTCCTACCAAGGAACTGGTCTTAGTTTCTGAAATAAACTTCCCCGTGATCCTGGTTTCCTACCAAGGAACTGGTCTCAGTTTCTTTTGTAAAATTCCCCTCGATCCTGGTTTCCTACCAAGGAAATGGTCTCAGTTTCTTTTGTGAATAAACTTTCTTGACAAGGGACGCTATTTGTAGCGGTTCTCCTCAAACTTCTCGCCGAATTTTCCTGGGGAGATGCCATTTGATGGAAAAAGATCTGATGTCAGACTTGCTGGGGAACCCAGTCGTCTGAGCTGTAGAGGTGTACAAACTTCTCTGTTGGAGATGCCATTCGTTGACTCTACTGGGGGAGAACGAGTCTCTTGAGAGACTGTTATCGCTTGGGGATATTGCATCATACTTTTCTCGGAGATCTTTTCGGAGAAATGGCATATGATGTGATCCAATTTTGAGGTGTCGATGACCTTATGAACACCGATTCTCTGGAGAGGGAAATCAATGTGTTGCTGAAAGTCTTTAGTCGTGAGGCTTTCTCAGAGGATTTTCCTTAATCCGGGAAAGCGAAGATATCATCTTCCATGGCGAAGAGTGATGGTGGCTGAGGGTTCTCTGGTTTTTCAGAGGTTCAAGTTATCAAAGTGGTCGAGGACCGTCTCTAGTCTAGAGATCAACCGGAGAGAGATTGCTTAGATGATTCACTTCCCGACGAGGAAAGAACTGACAACTCGATTGAGAAGACTTTTATCACTAGGGGATGAGACCGACTAGAGTGATAGTGATGCAATATGAATGCGAATGTAAATCAATAACGCATGATGTATGTATGTTTATGCTGACACAACTGACACAACATACAGACTAGTAGATAAACATGACTAGAACTCGGCCACAGTGGGAAATAAAAAGTATCGTTGGTTCAAGATAGCAATTCTGCCTTGCTTAGGAGAGATAGAACCTGCGGGGAGCTACGTTGGTCGGGCTTAGGAGATGAGAACTCGGTCGGGGGTGTCGGACGGAACACTCGCGTCTGACACAGTTGATCCTTCGTTCAGGCGTACTGGTTTAGAAGGAGTACTTTGATTCTGCACTTTGAAGTTCGATTACTTCTGGCGAAGCGATCAATGTTCTTTCGATGTTCAACAATCAAAAGAAATTTCCATCTTTATTTTAAAAGCAGAAAAAAGTTCGACAAGTAACTTCATTTTTGTTTTGTTTCAAGAATCGTTAATCATGTTTAAATGTCGTTCTGTAAAGCTAAAACAAATAAGAATTACAAACAAAAGCACAAGGGCTCAAATTTTATTGATAGGATGAAAATAAGCTAAACGCGTGATTCCATAGAGTATTTACAAAGTTAGAAAATGGTAATTTATAGGGAAAAGGGCTACGTTGAAACATGACGACCACTATCCTTCTACCAACTTTGAATTCCGGGCACCCTGAGCTTCTGTCGAAGATGACCTTGACTGGAGTTTTCCTAACGGATGATGTAACTGCTGCCGAAGGACTTGCCCCTTTGTCGAATGTAGTTACTTGCCATTATCCCTAATTTTTGCCTGGATTGTACTTTGAGATTTCCAATCCATCGGGATGACTTTTGATCATGTCTCTCATTTTTGCCTGGACCGCCCTTTCAGGTTTTCAATCCACCGAGACATTTTTTTTATTTAGGCGAAGTATTTCTTGACTACGTCAACATTTGTGGGGTAGGAAAATTCTTCTCCATCCATCGCTGCAAGTCTCAAGGCGCCGACTGAGAAAGCTTTCTTGACCATATAGGGGCCGTCATAATTCGGAGTCCATTTGCCCCGAGAATCAGTGAGAAATGATTGTATCTTCTTGAGCACGAGGTCTCCTTTCCTAAAGATGCGAGGTCGGACCTTTTTGTTGAACGCCTTCTTCATTCTTTGTTGATACAACTGACCATGGCATAGTGCCGTTATTCGCTTTTCTTCGATCAGATTCAGTTCGTCGTGTCGACTTTGACACCATTCAGCTTCTGTAAGCTTAGCTTCCATCAATACCCAGATTGGTGGGATCTCTACTTTGATGGGGAGCACTGCTTCCATGCCATATACTTGAGAGAAAGGGGTTGCCCCTGTTGAAGTGCAAACAGATGTACAATAACCGTGAAGAGCAAAGGGTAGCATCTCGTGCCAGTCTTTATAGGTTACAACCATCTTTTGAACAATCTTCTTGATGTTCTTGTTAGCCGCTTCTACCGCGCCGTTTATCTTGGGTCGGTAGGGAGATGAGTTATGGTGTTCGATCTTGAACTCAGCACACAACTCCTTCATATTCTTATTGTTCAAGTTAGATCCATTATCAGTAAGGATCTGGCTCGGAACACCATAACGACAAATGATATTGTTTTTGATAAATCGGATCACCACTTGTCGGGTCACATTGGCGTATGACGCTGCTTCGACCCACTTGGTGAAGTAGTCAATGGCGACCAGAATGAACCGATGTCCGTTCGAAGCCTTGGGTTCAATCACACCGATCATGTCGATTCCCCATATGGGAAAAGGCCATGGGGAAGAGAGAACTTTGAGATGTGTAGGCGGTACATGGATTTTGTCAGAGTATATCTGACACTTGTGACACTTCATCATGTACTTGTAGCAGTCGGATTCCATGGTCAACCAGTAGTACCCTGCTCTCAGAATTTTTCTCGCCATTGTGTGTCCATTAGCATGAGTGCCAAAGGATCCTTCATGAATTTCCTTTATCATCATGTCTGCTTCTAGTCTGTCTACGCATCGGAGCAAGACCATGTCGAAATTTTTCTTATAGAGAGTATCACCGCTCAGAAAGAAGCTGCCTTCCAGCCTTCTGAGGGTCTTTCTGTCTTTTCTTAGTGCCCCAGGTGGGTACTCTTGTTTCTGAAGGAAGCATTTGATATCGTGATACCAAGGTTTGTCGTCTATGACTGCTTCAATCGTGAAGATGTAAGTGGGCCGTTCAAGGCGCATTATGTCGATCTTAGGTAGGTCGTTCCATTGACCTACACTAATCATGGAAGAGAGAGTGGCAAATGCATCAGCCACGTGATTCTCATCACGAGGGATGTGATGAAACTCGACTCTGTTGAAGAAAGGTAACAACCTTCTTGCATAATCTTTGTAAGGAATCAATCCTGATTGGTATGTGTTCCAATCTCCTTTGATCTGATTGACAACCAAAGCTGAGTCGCCATATACATCCAAGTTCTTGATCCTTAAATTAATCGCTTCCTCGAGACCCATGATACAAGCTTCGTATTCGGCCTCATTATTTGTACATTTGAACGTAAGTCTAGCGGTGAAAGGAATGTGGGTACCCTGAGGTGTTATGATGATTGCCCCAATTCCGTTTCTGTAATGATTGACAGCTCCGTCAAAGATAAGTCCCCATTGGGAACCTGGTTCTGGCCCTTCACTGGGTAGCGGTTCATCACAGTCTTTCATTTTTAGATACATGACATCTTCGTATGGGAAGTCAAATCCGACTGATTCCTGATCGTCAATCGGTTGATGAGCCAAATGATTGGCTAAAACACTTCCTTTAACGGCTTTTTGACCGTGGTATTCAATGTCGTATTCTGATAACAACATCTGCTAACGGCCAATCCTTCCCGTGAGAGCAGGTTTTTCAAAGACATACTTGATTGGATCCATTTCAGAGATTAACCAAGTAGTGTGACGAATCATGTACTGGCGAAGACGTTTGGCTGCCCAAGCCAAAGCGCAACAAGTTTTCTCAAGCATAGTGTACCGAGTCTCGCAGTCGGTGAACTTCTTGCTCAAATAGTAGATGGCAGACTCTTTCCTTTTGGTTTCGTCTTGTTGGCCAAGTACACAACCCATGGAGTCCTCTAGGACTGTGAGGTAGATGATCAGTGGTCTTCCTTCCACTGGAGGTGATAGAATCGGGGGGTTCGACAGGTATTCCTTGATACTGTCGAAGGCGGTTTGGCAATCTTCTGTCCAAACGCAATCCTGATTCTTTTTGAGTAATTTGAAAATCGACGTACATGTCGCGCTCATGAGGAATATGAATCTGGAGATGTAGTTCAAACGTCCCAGGAATCCCCTGACTTGTTTTTCAGTCTTTGGAGAAGGCATTTCTTGAATGGCCTTGACCTTGTCAGGATCAACCTTAATTCCTTTCTGGATGACGATGAACCCTAAGAGTTTCCCTGAACGGACACGGAAGGTACATTTATTGGGATTCAAGTGGAGTTTGTACTTTCGCAACCGCTCGAATAGTTTTGACTGGTGGGTCACATGCTCCTCCTCTGTTTTAGATTTTGCAATCATATCATCGACATATACCTCGATTTCCTTGTGTATCATGTCATGAAATAGAGTAGTCATGGCCGTTTGATAGGTTGCCCCGGCGTTCTTCAAACCGAACGACATTACCTTGTAACAAAAGGTCCCCCATGGGGTAATGAACGAAGTTTTCCCCATGTCTTTCGGCACCATCTTTATCTGATTATAGCCCGAGAATCCATCCATGAAGGAGAAAACTTTGAACTTTGTTGTACTGTCTACCAGCATGTCAATGTGTGGTAAAGGAAAGTCGTCCTTTGGACTAGCCTTGTTTAGATCTCTGTAGTCGACACACATTCTGACTTTTCCGTCCTTTTTTGGAACGGGTACGATGTTGGCTAACCATTGAGGATATTCTGACGTAGCGAGGAAACCTGCGTCAATTTGTTTATGTACCTCCTCTTTAATTTTGACAGTCATGTCTGGATGAGTCCGTTTCAACCTCTGTTTTACTGGGGGACATTCTGACCGTAACGGTAAGTGATGTTCCACGATGCTGGTATCCAACCCTGGCATATCCTGATAGGACCAAGCGAATACATCGGGAAATTCTCTGAGAAGCTTTGTCAAACTCTCTTTGGCAGTTGGACTGAGCAGTGCCCCAACCTTGATTTCTTTTCTCTCTTCTTCTGAACCCAAGTTGACCGTTTCCAACGGCTCGTTGTGAGGTTCAATGGACCTTTCCTCTTGTCGGAGTAATCGGGAGCTCTCTTCTGGAATTTCGTCGTCATTTTCTTCTTCAGCCTCAAATACCAGGAACTCAAAGTTGGGAGAAGGCATTGGATCGTATGTTTCAACGGGGTTTAAAACAAGCAATCTGCATGACATGATGATTCGTGTTTAGAAGAGATAGAGAGAATGCAAGTGTGTGCAGTGTTTTTCCTTTGAAAAACTGCTTGTTTTTATTATTGAGTTGTTTTTTAGGATTACCATTTTCTGAAAAATGAAAAGAGAAAACAACAATTAATGCGGAAATTACAAAACGACGTTATTTTATTAATGAACAAGTCGATTCTTGAAACTACAGCCCTATAAAACAAAACTCTGTCGCTCTGGGCAAAGCGAAGAGGGAGAATTTACAGAAAGCGAGCCTTATCAAAACATCCGTTTCACCTGGGCAGGGTGAAAGGTTAAGATAAAAACGGCAATTACTTTGACTTATGAACAATCTTCGAGACATCGACAGCAACCCATTGGCGGAGAACTCCTCGGTGAATCACAAAGTCTGGTACCTTCCTTGATTTGTCTTCAGAAATGCCACTGATTTCTGGTGGAGCTGGATCATTGGAATCTGTCTCCCAGGCAGCGTTGTCGTAGGAGAATTCCTCTGTTGTATTTTGCATAGTATTTGTGCTCTCGGCTGTATCTCCCCATCTAGTTGGCTGGATGTCTTCGAGCCTGATGCGAGAGCTTTCGGGAGCAGTGTACTTGACCATGCAGTCAAATTTTCCACTTGGTTGTCCAAAGGTGTCCCACACTTCTTTGGAATTGGAGGAGTCATCCCTCTCGATGAAGTTGACCTCGGGAAAAGCATAGTTAATGAATTCTAGCCCTGTAAACGTTGCGAATTCATCGGCGTGCTGGGTATTTTCAGGATAACCTGGATGTTGATCCCATGACATGGTGGGGACGCAGGTATTCTTTTCAATGAGGCTCAGCTGATTTTCATTGTTCGGCTGATTTTCTTGCCCCAAGTTTCCTGGGTAAGGCTGCCAGATAGGCAGACCATCCATCGGGCCATAGTAGCTGGTGTCAAAGTTGTCTTTCATCAGAGTGTCCTCCTCTAATGAGTTTGGCGGAGCACGGCATCCTTCCGGATCACAATCTCCATATACCATTTCGACGTCTGACCTCGGTATAAATCTCGGACTCTGTGCGGGATAGAAAAAGGGAGTCTGCGTTTCGCCCTGAGACGTGTAACCGTCCTCGTTGAGATATGACTTCCATTCTTCCTCCGTATTGGCGGAATCATCTTCATTAATGGTATGTACTTCTTGAGACACTAGGTGAAGGAAACCTCCACTGTGGAAGAAGTTCTGAATGGGACGAAGACTTTCATCGTTGGCAGCAGCCTGTGTACAGGTTGAGGAAAAGCCAAGACCTTTCCTTTTCTTATTGTCAATAGGAATGACAAGCTGCCCCCATCCTGTTGTATTGGTACTCTCGAACGCTTTGATAGCATCTTTGTATGAGGAAATCGAGGTTCCTTTCTTTGATTGATTCTCATTTCTCACCGTAAGCGCTTGGAACTGAGTTCCAACAACCTCCTCGGGTTCTACACAAGTAGATAATGACAAGTTGCTTATGAGCAAAGCCTGTTCTCCACAGACTATGACGAGTTAGTCGTTCTGGACGAACTTTAGCTTTTGGTGGAGGGTCGAAGTGACCGCCCAGCCTGATGTATCCAAGGTCTTCCTAATAAACAACTGTATGTTGCCCGAATGTCCATGACCTGGAAAATGACTTGGAAAGTATGAGGACTAATAGTTATGGGAAGGTCGACTTCGCCGATAACCGTTTTTCTGGATCCGTCAAATGCTTTGACGACGACCTCGCTGGTTCTCATCGGAGGTCCTTTGAATGATAATTGCATCAAAGTGGACTTCGGCATAACATTCAAAGCTGACCCTGTGTCTACCAGTACGTTGGCTAAAGCATCGTCCTGGCAGTTGACTGTAATGTTGAGCGCCATGTTATGACGGCGACCTTCTTCAGGTAATTCCTCATCACTAAATCCCAAGCTATTGCAGGAAGTGATGTTAGAGACAATGCTATCTAACTGTCTAATTGTTACATCCTGTTCAACAAAGGCTTGCTCCAAGACTTTCTGTAGAGCCTCCCTGTGCACTTCCGAACTAAGTAACAGTGATAATACCGAGATCTTTGAAGGAGTTTGTAACAGCTGATCAACAATGTTATATTCACTCCTTTGGATGAGCTTTAGCATCTCATCATTGTTTTTCAAAAGGTCAGGATTACTGGATTGACCGGCTGGTGGATCGGGAACTTTTGTCTGAGGTTCCTTTTCTTTGCTGGGTTCTCCAACTCCTCTGTTGAAGATTCTACCACTCCGTGTTACTCGACTGATGTCTGCAATATTCACGACGGAGGGTAATGGAATTTCCTTTCCATTCTCAACTATTGTTGCACCGTATTTGTAAGGGATATCCTTAGTTGATTCATACGGTAGTGGTCCTGGTAGATAGATAACTACAGGAGCCTTCTGATTCTTCTGACCATCGTAAGTAATTTCGATTTGTTCCCGGTTAGGAACTCTCGATTCGTCAAGTAGAGGGATAATGGTACAAACATCCCTAGCCCTCTGATGATCAGAGATTACGACAACGTCCTCGATTTGATCAGGGAAGTAGTTGACTGATCCAGAACTTGACCATGATTGAATCTCTTTGCGGTCCAACTGACTTTGAAGGGCTGCTCGCACGAGGTAGCATCCTTGATTATCCACTGAGCAAACTCCACACCGCTCATAGTTGTGTAATGGCACCTGGCCACACCCGCTTTGAATACAGTGTAACCTTACTAGACCCGTTTCCATCGACCGAACATCCTGACTTTGATATCTAGTAGGATTCCCGTTAGTGATACTAATTTGCTGGGTGTCTTCATCCATATAGATTGGAAGCCACCAGTGGTTCAACAAGTGCTGAAGTGTTTCCTGGACAAGGGCACAACCTTGATCGTTTTTGTAACCCGCTTTACAGTTCTGATAATCATGTGATACCAGGAACCCGAGCCGGACCTGTTTAGCATGTAACTCCACCAGGCTGGTATTCATCAAGCGAATATCGAAGATTTGAACCATGTTGATTTGATAATGATTCCTATTATGGTAGTCTTGAATCCATCCAAGATCCATCTGACGCTGGAGGGCCTCTTGTGCAAAAGAGCATCCCTGTTTGTTTACCGAGCAAGTCAGGTAGGAATTATAATCGTGATGCGGCAGATTATGATACTGGCTTTGCCTTGAGTGCATCGCCACCAGGTTGACATTCATCGCACGGATATCGTGGTTTTGAATGATGTTGGAATTCGTATAAACCATGTTAACTCCACGAACTCGGTGCTCTTGGATCCATCTGAGATCCATCTGTTCCTGTAGAGCTGATTGCACCACAGAACATCCTTGATTGCTTTTAGAGCAAATATCACACTGGCGATAATTATGAGGTGGTACATGGCCATATCCACTCTGTCTACAATGCATCTTGACCAAGTTGGCCCTTAACAAGAGTACATCATGAATTTGATAGGTGTTGTTAGACTCTCCCTCTATCAAATTGACTGTAGCCTTCTCGTGTTGAGGTAGCGGGTTCGTGAGAACATTCAGATTCGTATCTTTGAAAGATAAGACCCCGCTCCTAACAAGCTTTTGCACATCGGACTTGAAATTGAGACAGTTTTCTATGTTATGCCCTAGTCCTCCTTGATGGTAAGGCCAAGTCTGATCCACCTTAAACCAAAAAGGCGGATTTTCCGGTATTGTAAGAGGAGACTTAGTCTGGACATGCCCCTTAGCCAGTAGTAACAGAAATAGTTCTGCATACGATACGGGTATAGGATCAAATCCTGGTGGACGTGTTGTACGGTTGTTATTGTATTGAGGACGAGCCTGCTGAAGAGGCTGTTGTGTCCTTTACTGAAATTGCTGTGACTGCGGTTGGCTTTGACCAACCTGAGGTTGATACTTAGAAATAGGCGCAGGGTTGATAGCAGGAGTTACAGCTGCTACTGGTTGGTACCGTCGCCTTTGCTTTCCGAGGGAGATATTCCCAATATCCTACTCCTTTTTCTTAGGGAGAGCACTACCGTATCGTTTTGTACTACTTGACGATCCAGCGTCTTTAACTAAACGTCCTTCTCGGTTGGTTTCCTCATGACAAAATCCCATGCCCACCATCTCGGTGAAGTCGCTGGGCGCATTGGAAACCATTATGTCGTAGTAAAATGAGCTCAAGGTCTTTAAGAAAATCTTTGTCATCTCTTTTTCCTCAAGAGGTGGAGAAATATGGGCGGCAATTTCACGCCATCTCTGAGCGTACTCCTTAAAGGTTTCCTTGTCCTTTGTGACATTGATCTGAGTTGATCTCTGTCCGGTGCCATGTCCAAATTGTATTTATATTGTTGGACGAAGGCCGTGCCAAGATCTCTGAAAGTGCTAATCGTAGTGCGGTTTAAACCCATGTACCATTTTAATGCGGCACCGGTTAAACTATCCTGAAAGTAGTGAATCAGTAGATCCTGGTTCTCTGTCTGAGCTGATATTCGCCGAGCGTACATCACCAAATGGCTTTGAGGGCAAGAGTTACCCTTGTACTTTTCAAAATCGGGTACTTGGAACTTGTGCGGGACTTTCACATTGGGGACCAAACAAAGGTCTGCGGCATTCTTTCCAAATAAATCCTGACCGCTAATAAAGGCTTGCAGTTCCTTCTGCATTTCCAGGAACTTCTCCTGGAATTCATCCATTCTATCGAACATACTTTCCTTTCTACCAGAAGGTATCAGTGGAATCTGTCCTTCCGGGACAGTGTGCACCACAGGGGGTGGTACCGTTACTACGGCAGTGAATCTTGACGTTTCCCAAAGTTTGTAACCTTAAGGAGTCCTCATTATGCCTCTGGCATCCTCGCTTTCCCGAAGTTTGTAACCTTCAGGCCCAGTGGCTTCTGCTATGATTCCCTGATCTTCAGTGAACGGCGGAGCATATCCTTCCGGGATATAGTTAACAGGCATGCCCCAGGGACGATCTTTCGGCATTTGATACCTAGGATCATACTTCTCCACTATGGGCGTTGAGGTGATCTCTGAGATCATAGTTCTTTGTAGTTGATCTTCTGCCATGGCTTGCATGTCGTTACGAAGCTTTCTCATATCCTCTCTCAGAGCGTCAATCTCTTCTTTCAACTCCCTGTTCTCTTCCTCGAGATCATCCATCTTTTTCTGACGATTGGCCCGAGTATTGTACGAATGAGACAGTTTGTCTCTAGAACCGATACACAAACGTGAGATTCGTAGGTAAGAAGAATACGTGACGTGAGAATGATGAATGCAATGATTATATTAATTGTTTTTTTGGTTTAATCAAAATAAACTTCGACAATTAGATTGCAAATATCAAACAGTGGGGACACCCCCGTTTTATTGAATTCAAAGGATTGCGAAAATGGAAATACAATAAATTACAAGGTGCGGAAACAGAAACCTAAGCTAATGGGTCCCGAGTCCTCTCTGAGGAGAACTCAGGTGCTGATTCTGGTACTTTCCTTTTCTTGGACTAGGGCTCTTGGGCCGTTGTCGGGTTGTCATTCCTTTGCCAAGTGAAAGGAGCGAGCAAATTCCTTTGGTCATCCTGATTCTCTACAGCATGTTGCTCTAAAATCTCAATCAGAGCATCATTTTCTCTTAATAGCTGCTGTATTTTGGTACACTCTACATTGAGAATGCGGTACTTGTTTTTCCAAGACCTCCTCTCTTGTTGAACTTTGTTGAGAGTAACCTGAAGTTTTTCCGTTTCAGTCATGAAGTACATGACAGATTCCCTTGGTGGAAGAACTCCGTGACGAGGATAAGACATCCTTAGCTTGAGAGCTCTAGTTTGTACCCAGTGGAGATAAGGCTCCACCGAGACACAATCCAGTTTTCCTAGAGACTCCCGTCCTTTCTTATGAACATGTTTCCAAGTGTGCACTATTTTCGTCTTTAGTGCCCTGTCATTTTCTCCTTCCTTGAAGAAAAGACCTTCCAGATGAGCATTACGCGGGACATGCCTCATCGGGTATCCAAATTGACGACGAACTAAAACTGGATGGTAATTGAGTCCTCCCTTAGTTCCTGTGAGGGGTATGTTGGGGAAGTTTTCACAACGGTCAATGATTCTGATCCCGTCATAAATCCTATTGTACCAATCTATATCAGAGTTGGTAAGAGACATGATTTTGTGCGACCAACGTAAAGCACTCTTATGATCCCAGAATGTAGCAGACTTGGGCAAATGGGAGATAAACCATTTATATAGCAGGGGTACATAGCACGTGATCATTCCCCCGCTGTATAAATTCCTTAAGTGTACAGAATGACACGCATCAGCGAGCAAGGTTGGTACGACGTTTCCAATGAGAAAAACCTTAATGGCGTTGATATCGACGAAGTTATCAATGCTGGGAAATAGAAATAACCCGTAGGTGAGTAAAATAAAGATGCTTTCAAAAGCAGTCACGTTCCATATACCAGCAAAGTACAGAGCCTTCTTTACCAGAAACTTGGCTGGTAAACCTGGGATTCCTCCTTTGGTGGTCATGTGAGTCTTGACTTCTGACTCATCCAAATAGATTGCTCTTGCAATGATTTGATCCTTTGGAATTTCTTCCAGTCCAGAAAAGGGAGCTTGATCAGTAATGGGTAGATCAATCAGATGAGAATACTCCTCCAGCGTTGGTGCGAGCTGGTAATTCGGGAATGTAAAACAGTGATAGACCGGATCGTAAAACTGAACGAGTGTCTCCAGGATTCCTTCAATTACATGGACCCTTAACAGAGGTAGCAGACCTCCGTACTTGGCTCTGAAAGCGTCAGGGTTAGTGATCATCCTTGCTAATCCTCTCAAATCCCCTAGTTTTGGAACCTTGAAGGTATACTTGTGAGTTTTTCTTCTACCAAAATCCATTAGCGCAATCCTTTTCTCTCTGACATTTGCAATCATTGTCTTAGTTTAATTTGAAAAAGAGAGACTAGAAGAGAAATTTTTTCTTTGCTTAATGTTTTTTTAAATGAATGCATGAATGCAGCACACAAAAACATAGAAAAAACATGGGGTCAAAGGGTCGGTGTCATGAAGTCAAGGCTCTACCCATCCCAAAGGTTTATACTAGTGATTTTTGTACCTGTCTCTCAAAATCATTGATTCTTGTCGAGATAACATCAGCGGGCCGGGAACCGTGCTAGGTGATGCATTTCGAAGAATCTCAGAAGAGGGTAGTATCGCGTGACAACTATTTTCGATAGCTTCCGCACTACTGAAAGAGGTTTTTCCTAGGTGCGTACTCAATTTTTCCACATGCGGCATCACATGCATTCCCATTAGCAGAAAAATAAACACATATATCAATTAGGAAAAGTAATATATATATATTTGTCCTAATGTCCTAGACTTTTTAAGAGCTATGAATCCTATGATCCTAACAGAAAATGGCTCCCTGGAGGAGTCGCCATTCTGTGGTACCTTCCACACTTAAAGGTTTTGACCTAAGATCCTAGTGAGGGCCGATCCTAGCCATAATGACATCCCCCGATGGAACCGTCATGAAAATAACTTGTCCAAGGTTTTCACCTTAAATTGTAAGAAAGAAAGACGGGCCCCACGGTGGGCGCCACTTTTCTGTAGCGAGTGATTTTGGACGTGGTTCTTAAGCACTGCCGCTCTGGGGTACTACAGGTCGATTCATTTTTTATCCTATTGAAGCTGGTGAAGGAAGGGAAATAGATGTCTCTAACTAACCCTGCTTGCATACTGAGTTTAAACAGCGGTCTGTTAGGTTACGGATGCTATGTGGAAGTGGGGCCTCTTTCTGCTTATTTTGTTAAGACTGAAATGACGGGACTATGCTATTGGTAGGATGTTAGGACTGATACTTTTCGATTGATGTATGAAGGTACGGGATTTTGGGTTTTTGATTAGTGTGCTCACTAAGATTTCTCTTTCAATCTTATGCCTACGTATTCTCATTTACCGAAACAGGGAAATTAGAGCGATCGTAGTTCCTCCTATTCTATGGGAGGAAATGGTGTTTTGATGTCTTGTTCAAAGCCCAAGACGTGAAGCTAAATGTGGTTTGTATCTTGTTCAAAGCCCAAGATGTGAAGCTGAAGGGTCTATTTGTATCTTGTTCGAAGCCCAAGATGTGAAGCTAAAGGGTTTTGACTTTAGAGAGAATTTGTCATCTCTAAAGAGGGTCTGTTTGTCACAATTGTTGGGTGACTGATTATAAATGAGAATTACTTTAACTGGGATATGTGAATCCAGCAATGCCATAATTTCCTTTATAGGGGATTTTTAACCTGAAGGAGAAAACTTTAACTCAGTTTAGAGCAATGCCATCTTTCCTTAGGAATTTCTCATGCTAAAAGAGGGACAGTGGCGTGGATGTAAATAATCCAGAGGCTTGCCGCTTACAGCAATTAGATGAAGGGGAAAGGAGTTGTTGATGTTTGTATACTGTGAACGAGGCACAACTTTGATGCTAAAAGGTTGATTGACTCAACCGGGGTTTTCTTATACAAAGCCTAAGAGGAGGCTATTGGCCCAACAAGAGGGTGTTTTTATGTGTCTCGTACGAAGCCCGAGAGAGAGGCTAAAAGGGTTTGACTCAACGAGAGAGTCTTTTTGTGTGTCTTGTACGAAGCCCAAGACGGAAACTAAAGGTTGTTTGACTCAACAAGAGAGTCTTTTATACTCAACAAGAGAGTGTTTTGGTATCTCGTACGAAGCCCGAGATGGAGGCTGAATGTGTTTGACTCAACAAGAGAGTCTTTTATACTCAACAAGAGAGTGTTTGGTATCTCGTACGAAGCCCGAGATGGAGGCTAAAAGGGAAGTGACTCAACAAGAGAGTCTTTTATACTCAACAAGAGAGTGATTTTGTATCTCGTACGAAGCCCGAGATGGAGGCTGAAAAATGTTTGACTCAACAAGAGAGTCTTTTATACTCAACAAGAGAGTGTTTTTGTATCTCGTACAAAGCCTGAGATGAAGGCTAAAGATTTGCTCCGCTGGGGAGAATCATTTGTACAAAGCCCAAGAGAAGGCTAGGGTAACTGTTTCAGTTGAGTGACAGGTCCAACATGTTGGTTAAAAGAGAAAATTAGTTCTTATATGGGTAATCTTGTACTCATGGATTTGATCTGAGGATCGGGATTATTTCCTGTTCTCTAAGGAAACGGGGAATCCAAAGGAGCTTTAGACTGTCCGAGTCTACGAGTTTTATCTTTTGTACTATGCTTAAGAAACAGTAGTAGTAAGATCTAGACTCTTTGAAATACTGTCCTATTAAGATGACTAATTTCTGCTCCTATACCTCTAGGAGGTCGTCGGGATAAGTTGTACGAAGCCCAAGAGGAGGCGGGAAGAACTTTTAAGAAGCCGAAGGGACAATTTGTACGAAGCCCAAGAGGAGGCTATCTTCCCGGAGGAAGAATCATTATACGAAGCCTAAGAGGAGGCTGTGAAAACTTCTAAGAAGCCGACGGGTCCTTGTACAATGCGCAAGAGGAGGCGGGGCTGCTTTTAGGAAGCCTGTGGGTCCTTGCACTAAGCCCAAGAGGAGGCTGATGAACACTTCTAGAAGGGGTTTCACTTGGAACATTGGCCTTTGTAGTACCCCAAAATTTGCCCTACCTTTTTCTGGTTTGTGTTTCGCGATCATTTTGCATCTCATTAGGTCATAACTCATAATCATATCATTGCATTGGTCTTCTAAGACATGGGATCAAAGGATTTTCTTGGCCTTATTCATAAGGGATTCAGTTGGTTTCTATTCCCGGTTAAGTTGGAGCAAGAGGTTGAATTCTCCTCGTTGTAATCTTCCTGATCTGAGGTTTTCCTAGTCACCATGGATCTGAAGTTGGATGTGGATTGAATGTGATCATGTGACTTACTTGGAATTCGAGACACAACTCCTTTTTTCTAACCCATAACCATTTTGATATTCGTTTTAAATCACTTTCTAACCCATATTCATTTAATACCATTTTTCATTAATTCCAAAGGCAATATCCAATATCCATTTTGTAAATCCATTTTTTTTATAACCTTTTCTTAAACCATTTTCTTTGATTAATCCATTGCAAGAATTCATTATCCTTAAATATCCATTATCCACTTCATTTTTCTTAATCCACATTTCTTATTCCTAATCCATTTCTAATAATCCTTTTAAATCCATTCTAGATCCAATTCATATCCATTCTTGTCATTTTTTTATTAAACCATATTTCAACTTCTCCATTTAGTTTAAAACCACTTTTCAATCCAAATCGTTTTCATCTTAGCCAATTTCATTGTTTTTATCCATTTCACATTTTTATCCACTTTTATAACCAATTTCAATATCCACTTTAAATAACCAAAACCATTTTTCAAGACCACTTGTGTAATTCTAGTCCATATCCAAAATTCCTAAAAATCATCCAAACCTATAGCAGTGAAAATAAGGAGCAACATAAAGGGAACATCAGAAAAATGCCTATTCAGCAATGCACAGGTGCAAAGTACAATAGTAGAAGAAAATTAATTGATAGCAGAAAAATAAACTCACATCAGCAGAAAAAAAGGAAATTTCGCAGACAAATTACAACAGCTCGTGGAAATTACAATTCACATTACAAAAACTGAATTGAATAACAGAATTTTACAAACTCCAACAAACTCTAACTGAATTTCAATTGTGCAGACCAAACTACCCCTCCCTGATTTCGTGTATATAAGAAGATCCGCACCAATCTTCATCTTTTTCAACGATTATTCTGCATAATTTCACCAATCTTCAATATTCTCTTCTTCATTCTCTTCAACCTTCAGCATCAACTCCATACAACAAACTCCATCATAGACCTGCAACGAACATCACCACCTTCACTTTTCACGATTCATCAACTTGCACTTTCGACAGTCCTTCGTCAATTTTCATTCTCTGCTAAAACTTCAAAGCATCGCTCTCAAGCAAGGTTCATCTGCAGAATTCACAACCACAACACTTCACGTCAAACAACAACAACACCATTTCAGAATCACAAAAAAAGGTAGAAGAAGATGCAAGGAGTAAGAATCGATCCAACAAATTAAACGAAGAGCAACGACATTAATTCGTAAGTCGCAAAAGAAACAGAAGGAGAAGTGAATCAAAGAGAAAAGAGCGTGAACGAGACATACCTGAAGCTAATTTGTCACATCGTCATCGCACTTGAAGCGCCATCGGAGCGACTCCGATAGGTATTCCGAATCTCTTTCTCCTTACTATTGTTTTTGAATTTCAGCGAGTTGTGTTGTTGATGTTGAATGTGCTGCAAATCTTGTTGTACGCTCTTTATATTTCATTCGTGTTCTGCTGAGGTTGTGGTGAGGGTTTGAGTCTCCGCCGCCGCCGGCGAGATGACACGGCGCGGCGGAGCAATCACTTTCTAACGGTGGTGGTTGATGACCGAAGGTTGAGTGTTGAGGAGAGCGAATGAACATCACTGGTAGGAAGGCCGTTGAACTATGGAGGAGGTTTCGAAGGAGGCAAGGTTGTGGCACAGATGTTAACGGCGGTGATTTGTTGGGATGAGGAGAGTTTTTTTTTCGCGGCGGTGACGTTAGCGAGACGGAGGGGGTTGAGACGGCGTTGGATCAAAGAGAGTTCGAATCGGAGATGATGTTGGTGTAGGCAAACGGATGGTGGAGTTCGCGTGAAGGAGGATGAATCGAAGAAGAAGGAGAAGCTGACGGAGAGAGATTTGGCGACAGAGTTTCGCTGGACGGCGGTGAGATTTTAGAGAGGATACTGAGAAATTGAAGAATTGCGTACAAAGGACAGAGGAGAGTGAGTTTGTTTGAGGACTTAGGGTTTTTTAGACCCTTGTTGTTCTAATATTGTGGACCGGGCTCGGTAAGCCCACATAACTTTTCTTTTCACCACCACATTCCGTTTGCACCCCCTGGCTGTTTAATTCAGTTCTTTGGGCCTAGACAGCCGAGGCCCACTCGTTTTTTTTCTCTCTCTCACCACACCCTCCGCACACTGCCAGCACTCCCCTTGACATACAAATTCTTAGGCCTCAAGCAGCCAACAAGCCCACACTCCTATTTCATTTTCACACCCTAGAATCAGAATTGCACCCTTTTTGTTATTTAGCCTTTGTTTTTTCAATTAGTTTTCTTAACTAGTTTTTTGAATAAACTTTTGATTTTGATATTAGTTAATTTTGGTTTTTAATTCTAATTTTGGTTAATTGGTTTTTAATATTAAGTTTTGATTTTAGAATTAATTTTTTTTAGAATTAGTATAGAATTTAATCTTCTTAATGTTAGAATTAGATTAGATTAGAATTTAATATGGATTAATTAGCATTTTAATTTTTGTGGATATTCTTGATTGATTTTAAATCTTGATTTTGATATTCATGTTGATTAATTTCTGATTAATACTTGAGTTGTCTCTTTTACTTGTCTTTCTCTTTTATGAATAGCATGATATAATGCTATGTGTAGAATTTTCTCACATCCCTTTGGGATCCTAGCTCAACTTTAATCTTTGATTAAAGTGAGGTAGGATATGCATTAGGCAGTGCTATCCCTCCTTTCTTTTAGGATTAGGTTTCTCATACCACACTAACCTTTAGGATCATCCATTCATGATAACTTTAGGGTTTGAGTCTTAGTCTCCCTCATTAGATTTTACCTTTCTTAACCATTTGAGTCTCTTCTTCTCATCTCAAAAACAAAAGTAAAAAACACTTAATAAAGGTTAACGTGTATTGCGCATAAGCCTTAAATGTGGGAAGTGAATAATGGGGGGGGGGGATTTCCCTTCATTCTTCTAGGATACCTAGTGTACGTCCTGTTGTGGGACGATACGCGACGTATTCGTTCTTATGTTGTAGACTTGGGTGCAATGCAAGTTACAAATAACTGCAAAAAACACTTCTTTCCAAAAAACTTCAAACAAACAATAACGTCTTTCCTTCAGGATTTCTTTTCTCATCTCATTCACTCATTCTATGCCTTAAGGATTCGTCACGTCCGTTCCATCGCAAACAGGTAACGCCTAAGTCTCCCTACAGCGAGCTGCAACACCTAACTGCTGGAACGCGCACCCAGACGTTTCCACTAAAAAACACAAACAACTTTTCCCTTAGTGAGGGGAACTACGTCGCTCTGATTCTCATGTTCCCGATGAGATACGTAGGCAGTGGGGTAGGGCCCATTCGAGCACTTCTTTTATTTTCCCTACATTTGTTTCTTTTTCTCTCTCCTTTCATTTCCAGCTTTCCAGTAGCAGCAGAGCTCCAGACGACGACACCCTTTGATCGAGACAAGCAAGCGTGGATCCCATCGAGTACGATGGACGCGTGGGGGTGCTAATACCTTCCCCTCGCGTAACCGACTCCCTTACCCATTTCTCTTGGTCGCAAGACCATGCTCTTTCCTTCCCCCAGGTTTATGCAGTGTTTCCTTTCCCTCTCTTGGGATAAATACACATTGTTGGCGACTCTGTTTCCACGCCACCTTCGCGTTTGTACCTGGATGAAAATCCCGGGAGCGACAACTGGCGACTCTGCTGGGGACAGGTTGACCTCTTGCTGGTTCATCCCCTTTTGCGAGTCAATCCTAGCGCTTGTCTGTTTTTGTTTCATTGGGTGTCTTTATGGAGCTGTAGTGCTGTTTTTTGTTGTTTTACTATATTGTTGTTTATAATATTATTGCTTTTCTGTATTTATCGCATTCACTGCATTACATATCATTATTATGCTGTACTGTGCTGTTGTTTTCTGTTTGGTGGGCAGGGTGTTCTGAGAGATAAGCCCACTACCCAGGCTTGAGCATACACATAGGTATTAGTGTGGGTGGGCGTGTCGCTCCCGTGGTGTTTTGCCACGTGTGGGTGTTCACGAGACCTAAAACCAGACGAGGTTCTATCCGGAGCTATCTGCTACTGTATGCTCTATACAGGCCAGTAGATATTCTCTGGAGGAATTGTCGACTCTGGTGACCATTCCCGAGGACTCAGTTGCGGCACTCCTCCCGAGTTGTGACAGTGGCAGACCACATTTTGTGGCAAACCCATTGCACATTCTCGATCCGAGGACCTAATGCTGGGAACTTGCTATAGGATATCCTTTTTGAGGGGAATCAGTTGAGGCCTCCTCGATTGATGATGATGCCAAACCAGAAATGGTGAACGTATCATCATTTCTCGACCTGAGAGTCTGTGATATTAAGGATCCTCGCTTTTCTAGAACCCACATGTGAGAGGGGTTGGGTGTTTGCAGGTTTACAGGTAACCGTAACCTTCTACATACCCGGTATTATGGATTTCCTATCAGTGTGGACTCATCATCCTGGTATTCTGGTTATTCTGGTATTCTCTTCAGAACAGACTCATGAACTCCTTCAGACATCAGTACAGCACAATGATTATTCAGATTATATGGAAGCTTTGATCCCATGTTTTATTGCATTCATAACATTTGCATTTGCATAATCATTTGCATAGCAGGTGTTCGAGGCTTGTTATTCTTATCCTGGTCTGGTTTTCTTCGGAGTTTCAGATTTAACTGCTTAAGCCATTCGGAAGTTGACCATGGATCTGGTTCTAGCAGAGTTGAGGGAAATACGAAGCCAAATAGGGCAGTTTATGTGGGACATGGAAGCTCTGATTCAAGACCAGAAAATGCTGAAGGAAGAGGTCAATCAAATGAATATTCAGATGAGTCTGGTCATGGAAGTTGTGAGAAATGTGCTAAAAAAAGATGATATTCCCATGCCTGAGGCTACAACAGAAATTGTCATCCCACAATTGCCTGTGGGATCCATCCCAAAGAGTGATTTACCTCACGGATCTTCTGCACAACCTGGGTTTCCGAAATTTCCTCGTCAGTAGCTACCTCTCATCTCCCAAGATAACCCCAAGTCTAAGAAGTACCCATCAAAGTCGAAGAAAGCTGACAGAATTTTTGATCCGTTTCCTATGTCTTATGCTCAGCTGTTGAGGTATCTACTTCAGCTCTAATGGGTTGAACTTCGGACGATAAATCCTCCTCGTGGAAAGTTCCCATTCGATTACGATGCAAATGCCCATTGTGATTTTCACTCTGGTGCGCCGGGGCATGATGTGGAAAAATGTAAAGCCTTTTATCATGTGGTCCAGGATCTGATTGACTTGAAAACAATTGAATTCACGTCGGGCGGCGTAGGCGTACAAGGTGACCTCACTCCTGTTACTGCAAAAGAAGTGAATATCCCGGTTTCCCCTCCTGAAGTTGCACCAAGTCAGGGGCATTTCTCACAACCTGTGGTCTTGGAATCTTCTCGTCCTCAACTGTTACGTGTTCCTAAGCCAAGTCTAAGGAGGAAAGCGCCCGAACGAGAGGAAGGTACAAGTAGGTATCGGCAACAGAGCTATCATATGAAGAGTCAACAAAAGTCCAGAAGGCAGGAGAGAAAGTTTGATCTTATTACTGTTCCTTACAGTTATCTGCTTGCCCGTTTACTTCAAGAATCTTTAATCGAGCTAAAGGAAGCTTCTCCTGTTCCGTATCCCCTTCCTCCAAATTATGACAAGAGTGTTAGATGCGAGTACCATTCGGGGACACAGGGACATACCATTGAAGATTGCAAGGTGTTCAGGCACAAGGTGCAAGATCTCATTGACGTTGGGTTTATCAATTTCACCGAAGATGGTCTGTATGGTAACTGAAGTTTCCCAAGTAAGCAATTGAGACCACAAAGACATCTCCTGAAGCAATCAGTCCAGTCGGAGCCAAGCCTCCTCAGCAATGGTGAACATCAATTTTCTTTACTGCATTTTCATTTGTAATTTGCATTACTGGTTAATGTTTGCATGTAACAAACTTGTTTGTTCTTGAATGATGATTTTAATGCAATAAGTATGTTTTTCTCAAAGAAGTTCATTCGTATTCACTCATTTAATGTTTGTATGCACTGCAATGCTAACCTTCTTGTTTAAACTCTTGGAGGGAGGATGATGAGTAAGAATGCACAATCTTTGGTTGTATGCTTTTGGATAAAACTCTGTTGAGGATGTACAGGCATTGTTTCAACTTCCCAAACCCCGGAGACATAAGGGAGATAGACCCTCGTTAACCCCTTTGAGTCTAGAAGTAGGAGTTTCTTTCTGAAAATGAAAAAACCCTCAATCTTAACCCGAGGCAGGGTAGGTGTCAGTTAATTTGACCAAGCATTCAAATTTCAAAGGAGTGTCCCATTCGAGGATCAAATCATAATGGTTATCCCTCACCAACTGAAGAGTGAGACAGTCACAACCTAAACAAGTCAGACAAACCTGTGTCACACGATTCGTTCAAAAAAAAAAGAGAGAGAGAAAAAGAATCAAAAAAGAAAAGCCCGCTAAGTCAAAACTTGAAAACAAGCGACTTAGGCAAAAGATAGGGCATCCCGCTGGACTTCAAAATCGAAAGATTCAAAAAGAATCAATCCAGGCAAAAATTAGAGAAATCAAAAAACAAAAGAATGAAAAAGCGAAAAGCAGAAAGAATGGAAAAAGAAAAATCCTCGAGGAAAGAACAAGTCGTGTGACTACAGACGCCAAAGGCAAAAAGGGGTGAATGTTACTCTGTAAACCGTGTGGGTTCCTTAACCATCTTCATACCGTTCATAACCTTTTGAAAGGCGAACGCTTGTGTCGAGTTAGCTGAACGTAGGACTGGAGAATATCAAGGAGAAAGGGTGGGTACAAACAAAATTTTGAGCCATAAATCCTTTTTTCTTAAACCGCGAACCAGGCCACGTTACAACCCTCAAAAGTCCTAATTGAAACAGGGTTTATTCTGAAGGCGTATTTCAATAAGATAGCGTTCCTGACTCCCATGAGTTGTGCTAAAAGACCTTGGTTGGTATTGCATGTGCATGCTATTTTCCATTTAAAATCTGTGTCGCACCTTAACCAGTGACTCGTTCACAGGTATTGGCGATATATTTTTGAAAAACTTTGAGATTAATATATGTGTTGCATTATAATGTTCATTCTTGGAATAGATATTTTATGCTTGCTTACATGTATTTGACACCCGTAAGGCTTACAAAGTGAACATCAGTCGAGAATTTTGATCACACCAAAGTGAGATGCTTGAAAACTCCGAGGGATGAGTGTGACAGGGGATGTGTTATCAAGTGATTATGTTGGGTGTGTGCTTTCATGGCAATTCATGCTAAGAAGTTGTCAATCTGGGGCAGTTACATTGTGAAATATCTCTGCAGTTCGGTTAATCTGGGGCAATTATGTTGAGAATCTGGGGTAATCAAGTCGAGATTTAGAAAATATCTCGAAGGTTAGTCAGTTAGAGGAACTCCTTCACATAGCAGTCAGTCAGGGGCAATAAATCATTTCAAGGCTGGGGCAGGTCACCCTAAGAGCACAAGAAGTTATTCTCTCCGGATGACGGTTAATCAAAGTCATGGGGCAAGATATGCCGGATCTTGAAGACATGTTCATTTACAGGTTATGCTCCATCAAGGCACCTTTTTTGGTCATATCACGTCTGTGGGTTCATGTTGATAGCTGACACGTGACGTCCCCAGTAGAGTTTCTCTCCTCGGCAGAGATGGCTGAAGTTTTTGTCACATTCAGCAGAGCATTATGAAGACTGTGATTGTTCTCCCCAGCAAGATTTCATGAGTTCGCTCTCCCCTAGCCAGTGTGAGGAAGTTTATTGCTTTTCAGCAAGAGTTCATATCCCCGTACAGGATAAGAGTGTTGGGTTTGTGCTTCCCCCGTTTGTGGTAAAAGTTGTTTCCGTCTCCCCAATGGAGTAAGGGTAGAAGGTAAATTCCCAACAGAGGACCAAGTCTGATCTTGTTCCCTAGAAGAGCTGATATCATTAACCACTATCCCCCAAGTATATTTTTGAGAGGTGGTTAGCTTTCCCAGCAATTCAAAGACTTGTCATTGACACTTTTCTCCAACAGATTCCTGGGATGTTTCTCCAGCAGATGGTTGTTATTCGTACTTTCCTGTAGAGTGGAGGTTTAGTCGGGATCTCGAGCAGTTATGACACTGAAGGCGATTCAGTTTGTTATCCCCATCGGAGTTGGCCTCGTCTCTTCAGCATTTATTTTGCTGGAGTGCTCCTGTTGCATATCATAAACATCATTGCATAATCATTGTCATTGCATAATCATCAGCATAGCATTTCATGAAGCCTTGTAAAACTAAACAGAAAAAATCCATAGCCCAACCTTGCTCGGCATCCTTCCACAGCCCACTTTGCTGGCATCTTTCAAAAACCTGAAACCCTATCCCTATTGGCGTTTCCTTCAAACCAAAAGTCCAATCCCTATTGGCACTTCATACAAAATCCAATCCCCATTGGTACCCAGAAAGATTTCGCCTTTGAAAAACAATCACCATCAGGTTTCACCTGTCTTAGCCAGCAAAGTTCAATTGTACTTGGCACATCTTTCTTTTCCGGCAGCCCGAGCATGCGTCGGCATCTTGCATATAGTGATCATTGCATCCTCAAATCGCGTAGCATTTCCATTTGATATGGAGCATTACGCCATAGAAAGAAAATTCAAACATATGCATGTGAAGCATAAGCCAAATTTGGTAACTTGCGCGAAAGCCCGAATCAACTCCCAATTAAGACAGTGACATATCCCCAGCAGACATTACAATCAACCCCTCTGCTTACCTTTCTTTTGGGTCATAAATCATACGTCGATCTTACCCTCGACCAGTCTTTGTCCATCAACCCCTTGATGACGACATATCGGTCAGGTTTCCTTTCCATCAAACCCCTTTGATGATGGGTTTCGTCGTATGGTTTCCTTTCCATCAAACCCTTTTGATGATGTGTTTCTTCGGATAGGTGTTTCTTTCTGTCATCCCCATAACAATGTGTCTCCCTGGGTTTCATCTTCTTTCTGTCATCCCTATGACGATGTGTCCCTTCGGTCGGGCGTTCGGGCTGTCTTTCCGTCAATTCTTTGACGATGTGGTCCGTTTGTTATCTTTTCTCCCTGTCATCCCTATGACAAGGTGTTTCTTGGGGTTCATCTTCTTTCTGTCATCCCTATGACAATGTGTTCTCTCCGTTCAGGTTTCCTTTCTGTCATCCCTATGACAATGTGTTCTCTCCATTCAGGTTTCCTTTCTGTCATCCCTATGACAATGTGTTATCTTCGTTTGGACTTTCCTTCTGTCATCCCTATGACGATGTGTTCTCTTCAGTTGGGCTGTCTTTCCGTCAATTCTTTGACGATGTGGTCCGTTGGGTATGTTTTCTTCCCGTCAACCCTTTGACGAGGTGTTTCTTGGGTTCCATTTTCGTTCCGTCAACCCCTTGACGATGTGGTCTGTTGCGTATCTTTTCTTTCCATCAACCCTTTGACGACGTGTTTTCTTCGTTCAAGTCTTCTTTCTGTCATCCCTATGACAATGTGTTTCCTTCGATCAGTTCTTCTTTCCGTCAAACCCCTTTGACGACGTGTTTCCCTCGGTCAGGTGTTCTTTTCGTCAACACTTTGACGATGTGATTCCTTTGGTCGAGTCTTCTTTTCGTCAACCCTTTGACGATGTGATTCCTTCGGTCAGTTCTGCTTTCCATCAAACCCCTTTGACGATGTGATTTCTTCGGTCAGTTCTTCTTTCTGTCAAACCCCTTTGACGACGTGTTTCCCTCGGTCAGGTGTTCTTTTCGTCAACCCTTTGACGATGTGATTCCTTTGGTCGAGTCTTCTTTTCGTCAACCCTTTGACGATGTGATTCCTTTGGTCGAGTCTTCTTCCTGTCATCCCTATGACAATGTGTTCCTTCAGTTGAGTCTTCTTGCCGTCAAATTACTTTGACGATGTGTCCTTTCGGTGGGGTTTCATTTTTCTTTCCGTCAAATCCCTTTGACGATGTGGTTCGCTGGGTATGTTGTCTTTCCATTAGATTCCTTTGCAAAATGTGACTGGGCTCTAGTTTTGTTGTTTCTCCTCGCAGTTAGCAAATTTTGCGGTTCTTTTTGTATTCAATCACCTTGTACTTTGAATGTCTGAAAGCAGTTGCTATCATCCTTTCAAGTCCAAGTTGATTGAATAGGGGCAGCTGTAGTACCCCAAAATTTGCCCTACCTTTTTCTGGTTTGTGTTTCGCGATCATTTTGCATCTCATTAGGTCATAACTCATAATCATATCATTGCATTGGTCTTCTAAGACATGGGATCAAAGGATTTTCTTGGCCTTATTCATAAGGGATTCAGTCGGTTTCTATTCCCGGTTAAGTTGGAGCAAGAGGTTGAATTCTCCTTGTTGTAATCTTCTTGATTTGAGGTTTTCCTAGTCACTATGGATCTAAAGTTGGATGTGGATTGAATGTGATCATGTGACTTACTTGGAATTCGAGACACAACTCCTTTTTTCTAACCCATAACCATTTTGATATTCGTTTTAAATCACTTTCTAACCCATATTCATTTAATACCATTTTTCATTAATTCCAAAGGCAATATCCAATATCCATTTTGTAAATCCATTTTTTTATAACCTTTTCTTAAACCATTTTCTTTGATTAATCCATTGCAAGAATTCATTATCCATAAATATCCATTATCCACTTCATTTTTCTTAACCCACATTTCTTATTCCTAATCCATTTCTAATAATCCTTTTAAATCCATTCTAGATCCAATTCATATCCATTCTTGTCATTTTTTCATTAAACCACATTTCAACTTCTCCATTTAGTTTAAAACCACTTTTCAATCCAAATCGTTTTCATCTTAGCCAATTTCATTGTTTTTATCCATTTCACATTTTTATCCACTTTTATAACCAATTTCAATATCCACTTTAAATAACCAAAACCATTTTTCAAGACCACTTGTGTAATTCTAGTCCATATCCAAAATTCCTAAAAATCATCCAAACCTATAGCAGTGAAAATAAGGAGCAGCATAAAGGGAACATCAGAAAAATGCCTATTCAGTAACGCACAGGTGCAAAGTACAGTAACAGAAGAAAATTAATTGATAGCAGAAAAATAAACTCACATCAGCAGAAAAAAAAAAAGGAAATTTCGCAGACAAATTACAACAGCTCGTGGAAATTACAATTCACATTACAAAAATTGAATTGAATTATAGCATTTTACAAACTCCAACAAACTCTAACTGAATTTCAATTGTGCAGACCAAACTACCCCTCCCTGATTTCGTGTATATTAGAAGATCCGCACCAATATTCATCTTTTTCAACGATCATTCTGCATAATTTCACCAATCTTCAATATTCTCTTCTACATTCTCTTCAACCTTCATCATCAACTCCATACAACAAACTCCATCACAGACCTGCAACGAACATCACCACCTTCACTTTTCACGATTCATCAACTTGCACTTTCGACAGTCCTTCGTCAATTTTCATTCTCTGCTAAAACTTCAAAGCATCGCTCTCAAGCAAGGTTCATCTGCAGAATTCACAACCACAACACTTCACGTCAAACAACAACACCATTTCAAAATCACAAAAAAAGGTAGAAGAAGATGCAAGGAGTAAGAATCGATCCAACAAATTGAACGAAGAGCAACGACTTCAATTCGTAAGTCACAAAAGAAACAGAAGGAGAAGTGAATCAAAGAGGAAAGAGCGTGAACGAGACATACCTGAAGCTAATTTGTCACATCGTCATCACACTTGAAGCGCCATCGGAGCGCCTCCGATAGGTATTCCGAATCTCTTTCTCCTTACTATTGTTTTTGAATTTGAGCGAGTTGTATTGTTGATGTTGAATATGCTGCAAATCTTGTTGTGCGCTATTTATATTTCATTCGTGTTCTGCTGAGGTCGTGGTGAGATTTGGACATATGCAGTTCTCTTGCTTCAAGCTTCATGGTTATCCAAATTCTGCTCCTCAACCCAGACAGAAGGAGGTCAGGCCCAAAGTAGTAAAACAATGAGTTCCTAAAGCTCAAGTCACATGTCTATTGGTTCACACATCAGATGGACATTTTGCTATGGATGCATGGTACTTTGACAGTGGATGTTCAAAGCACATGACTGGATCCAAGAAGCATTTGGTAGAGTTCAATCCTTGCCATGCAAATGATGTTATTTTTGGCAATGGTGAAAAAGGAGTAGTAGAAGGAGTTGGAAGAGTGAAGAATCATGATGGTCTTACTCTTGATAATGTGCTCCTTGTTCAAGGGTTGAGTGCTAATTTAATTAGCATAAGTCAACTTTGTGATGAAGGTTACAAGGTAAGCTACACCAAAGATGAATGTGTGGTAGCTGATGAGCAGAATGAGGTAGTGATGAAGGGAGTAAGATCCAAAGATAATTGCTATCAGTGGATACCTCAAGTGAACAACTTATCTAGTGATGTTAAGGTTGATGCTGTAACATCAGAGGGTGACATCAAGTGTGAAAGTATGGTGAAAAGTCAATCTGGGTTAATGACTTATGGTGCTGTTACTCCTAAGTTGGATGATGTGTTAAAAGCCAACTTGAGTAGTCAGTTATGTGAGCAAGATGAAGGAGTCAACAATGCTGATGGAAGGATCAAAAGCTATGACCTTAAGAAGTGTTGGGAGCTGAATACTTGCAAGGCCAAGAAAGATGACAACCTGACTAATGACTCCTATAGTTCAAAAGAAAAATTTCACAAGTTGACAATCCTTAGGTTGGAAGATGCAGATGCTAGAGCTGATGTTAAAACATCTCAAGTCAAGAAAGGTACTTCTAGCCTTAAAATAAAGAAGAGTGATGATGAACTAATTGCTAAAGTGGTTCCTGGGGTTGCTAAACGACTAAAATCAAGGAAGAGAAAAGCTATTGAGTCACCTCCAAAGATGAGAACTAATAAGCAGAAGATCTATGTGGATGGTACTACAAAATCCAGGAGTAAAGTGTTCATCTCTTCCAGAAATAGGAAGATCAGAGATAAGTCTGATGATAATGTCCAGGATATCTCTCAAATGAAGGAAGCCGTTGTTGTTAGAACTTCTGAGAAAATTCAAAAGACCATACTAGATAACATTCCTGTGCTTTTCATAAAATGGTGGAAGTATGTTCTGGAAAAAGAATTTGGTATAGATACTCTGGATATGGTTGAGTTTGCTAGGATATGGTTCAGAGAGGGTGTGGGAACTTATGGTATTCAGGTGTGTATGAATAAGTTGCTCTGACTGTGTTTTATTGGGAGCTTCTTGAAGGACTTCTTTGTGCAATGAGTCATTTGAATGGTGATGAGAAGCTGATGTCCCAAAAGATGTTATAACATCATGTTTGCTGGTGGAAGATGATTAAGATTGGACATGTGGAGTTGGATGCTCTAGCATTTTTGGTCAAAAGAGGTGGAGATTATGGTCAAGTGTTTAGTAGTTTGTTCTGGCAAAGCATGACTAATGTCTTTGAAGACTTCACCAGTTTCAACAACTACTGGTGGATGTAAGGATAGAGGAATTGTGATCTCTTGAAGAGACTGGATCTCAGTAAAGCTTATAAGTAAGCTGAGAATTTGTGGAGTTTGTGACACAGTGTTGAGTTTGGATTATTTTGCTGATAGTAAATCCAGTAGTGGAGCATATGTAATTCCCTGGTGTCAAGAGTGTCAAGAGTATCCTTGGTGAAGGATGTCTTTGTTCTGGATCTGAAGCTTAGTGCTTACATTATATCTAAGGAGCATCTACATAGTCATACGGGAGAATGATGAAGTAGAAGGTTTGCCTTGGATGGTGAAGATGAATTGTATGATAGCCTTTGGGGAAAGGGACAGTGGTACCAAAATGCATGTACTCAGAAAATGTGCTCAAATGTTCATCTCCATCTAGAGCATTTGTTAATCATGACAGGGGGAGTACTTGTCTATGGAGTTTGCAGCAAAGGTGCATTTATTGTGAAGATTGTATGTTGATCAAGCTTGTGGAGATTGGTTGCCTCTTATGAGGATATAATGTCAGATAGCATGTTATGACATTAGGCCGTTGATTGGTGTTTTGGTGTGGCCTTGAATGGTTCTAGTCATATGAAGCAAATTGTTTGAATCTTGTGCGCACATGCTTCTGAGGAGATGTCTGAAGACAAGATTGAATCATGGCCTTGAATAGATTGTACACTTGTCTTGGTGTGTGTTATTCTAAGTGTGAGGAGTTGACTTAGAGTTCAGTGGAAGGCATTGTGTGTGTGCTTCAGATCTTGTGGATGATTGTGTGAAGCCTTCATAACTGGATGGATGAAGAATATGTCTGGATTTTCAAAATATGGATATTGCTGACAGAAGAAGTATGGTTTTGTACAGGGTGTCATAGGAGACTTAACTTGTTGAGGTTTGTCCAATTGTGGCTAAAAAGGGGGAGAAATAGCCAAGTGAGCCAAGAGTATCAAAGAGTACAAATGTCAAATGCTGCTAAAGTGATGTGATGCAGAAGTGCAGAAATTCAGGGGGAGTAATTGCTGATCTGCTGAACAGCTGTTATGCTGGTTCTTGTTTTGAGGGGGAGCACCATTGTTGATTGTTGAAAATTATAGCTGTTGAAGATGGTGCTGCAGCAGAGTTTTGTTTGAAGTGAAGTCTTTATGTATTGAAGATGCTGCTGCTTGAAGTTTCAAAAATATTCAAGTTTATTCCGCTGCTGAAGTCTTCTAAGGTGCAGAGATTGTTTTAGCCAAAATTAGCCAAAGGGGAAGATTGTTAGTTTCTTGGATTGGCTGGAATTTTGGTAAAACAAAGGTTGTTCAATGTTTGATGTCATATGGGTGATGTTACAACATTGAGTCTCAACACTGGGTTGTGTTAAGTGTTTAAGTTGGATGTCTGATGTCACATGCGATGTTGTGACATCAGGTCTGCAGAATTAATAACATCAGGTTTAGTGATGTTGTTAGGGTTTACGTTTTAGCTGGATATTGGGAGAGCTGTTAGTCTCATTGGTTGCGGATATCTTGGGTTAGATATTCTCTGTTGCATAGAGATTTGATGCAGGTTTGTAGGAGATTTAAAAGGTGAAGATTTAAAAAGATTTTGGGGGATAAAATCTATTTTGAAGATTCAGTTTTAAATAACAAATTAGATCAAATATTGCAAGGAGTCCAAGCCCAGTTCAGGTGGCTATATAAAGCGCATAGATCAAAGGAAGAAGACACAGAAATACAGAGAGAAGATCAAGAGCATAGGCTGAGTGTCTTGAGTATTTTGTACGAGGTTTGTATACACCATTCTAGGTTGAATTGGTGAGTTGTTTTCTGTCCTCTCTTAGAAGCTGTGAAGCGATAGAGAGTTTTGTAACTTGATCAAAAGCTGTGAAGCAGGATCAAGGTTTCTCAAGGAGGTTGTTCTTTGAGTGTTTTAGGGATTGAGTAGTGTTCTCATATCTAAGTGGTTTCTTAGGTAGGAAGTCACTAGTAGGAATTAAGTTTAGGAGATTGTCAACTAGGTTGTTGAGTCTGTAAATGAATTCTACAAGTAGTGAATTTCATCCCTGGCTTGGTAGCCCCCAGATTAGGTTGTTTGAATTGAACTGGGTTAACAATTTGGTGTGTTCTTCTGTTGTTTATTTCGTCTATTATGCAGAGTGTGTTGTTGTGACATCGCACTTAACATCACACATCTGGTACCAGAATTTTAATGGTTATTACAATAAGATAAAAGGGTCATAACATTGATGAATGCCAATCTAATAATGGCAATAGTAAGAGAAATAAGGAAGGATTGAGCTATAAAAGGGGGAGAATAGTAGACAGTTGAGACGACAATCAGACACAAAACACATATATTGAGGCTTAACTGGTTATACAATTTGTTTAGTTACAAATGTGTACTTTTATCAATAAATTTGACTTCTATTGTGGAGTCCGATAAAATTTTCCTAGGTTACGCCTTTCAAAAACCTTAATAATCACATTGTTTTCCAAATTGTCAAAATATCGTAAGTAGTAGCAATGATGACCAATGAACTGTAACATAAATGTTTATTGCAATGGAAGAATTGTGACGATAAAATGAGCTCTTACAAAGAGATTTACAGATGTGCAAAAATTTTAACAAAGATAACAACAATTAGTTGTAGATACTCACGTCCCTGATGGTTTTCAACTGTCATCATTGACACTTTTTGATGGCAAAAGTGATCTCATAAACACATTACAACCCTGTTAGCCTAAGAATTTTGGTTTAGTATTTATATGAGATTGATACAGATATTCCTAGGATTTTTTTCGAGTTTAATCTTGTAAGTGAACAAAAACTTGTGATTTGATTTACCAAAAACAACATTAAACAAATTGGCACGTCCAGTTGGTTACGCCTTTTGTGCAAGAAATTAAAAATTTTGCAGAAAGGTTTTGTGCATTTGTGTTAATTTTTGTTCTTCATACATTAAATACTTTCAATGTAAGAGTATTTATGCATCTGAGAAGTGGTAAAACTTTAGTTGAGATGAAACTTCCAAAACATGCTTCCCTTCCATAGAATAATGCTCTAGACAATGAAGAAAAACCAAGCGAATCGACAATTGGTGGTGCAAGTACTTCAGCAACCGCTAGAGTAACCGTTTCTTTTGTAAGTTAGATGTCGATTTTGATGACATTACCAGACGTGTTGGTTCCCCACCATAAGTAACGAGTATTTCAATTACTCCCAAGGCCACACAACCAATTGTAGGAGACCCCAGTCCCTTATTTTCTACCAAGTTTCACGCTACCTCTGGTAGTAGGGAATATCCGTATGGCATGCCAACTACAATGATGGCAGGCCTATAAACTAGTGCATCTACATATGCAAATAATGCAATAACTGTTGTATCTTCTCTCAAGGAGAGTTAGGATACATCCCTCAAGTAATTCTATCCATAACCACTAGTTCCCTCATGTCCGTGAGGCAACAAATTAATGAAAGCAACCATGAGATAGTGAACATGCTTACATAACAAATAGGTATTGTATTTAATGGGTCGAATGACGCATCAAATGGGTCAAATTACTGATTTCTTTATCGCAAATGAAACACCTATCCAGCCAATCCCTCAAGTCCAAGAAGGCAGGGGATTTCAAAATCAAGGTCTCCATAATAACCAATGGCAACAAAGGGTTATGCCCCCAATAAGTCGAACAACTTATACAAGGGGTAGTCGAAGCAGGCATGGGTCAAAATGGCCCAAAGTTAGTATCGGTCAATAGAAATTAAGATTCAAACCAAGTGATTAGGAATGTCCAGCAAAATAAATTGGGGGGGGGGGGGGGGGGAATAACATAGCCAATGTGGTTGAACAAATTCTAGCCCAAAATGGAATTAATGTTGGTCTGCATATACCACACTTTATTTCTGCCTCGTCTGAGTATGTATTGCAAGCTGAACTTCCTAGAGGGTGGAAAATCCCCAAATTTACTAAGTTTGTAGGTGACACTAGTGATTTTGTTGTCTAACATATTTCTCGATACCATGCAGAGGCCGGTGACCTGGCCAATAATGAGAATTTAAAGATGAAATATTTCCTTAATTCTTTGACCAAAAATGCTTTTACTTGGTTCACTACCCTTTCCCCAAATTCCATATGTAACTAGAATCAATTATAAAGTGTAATCCATGAGTATTTTTACATGGTTCAGTCGGACATCAATCTGAAAGAGTTAGCCAGCGTGAAGAGAAAGATCTCTAAGTCAATAGATGATTATCTCAATAGGTTTAGGCTAATGAAGTCGATATATTTTACTCAAGTTCCTGAACACGAGTTAGTTGAAATGGATGTTGGAGGTCTAAATTATTCCATTAAGAAGAAGTTAGATACCCAATACTTAAGGGATATGCCCCAGTTAGCAGATAGGGTTAGGGAGGTTGAAAGGTTAAAAGGTGAAAAGGCTAGGTCGATGTAATACCATAAGAAAGAAAAATTTGCTTATGTAGAAATACATGTAAACGATCAAGAATCTAACATATTCTTTGAATATGTTGAAGAAAATAAAGTTATCTTGGCAAAACTAAATCCATAACCTCCATATGTTTGTAAAGTCTTAAGACCTTCTAATGGAAAAAATCCAGTCGAACCTAGTAAAAATGACAAATTCATTACAAAAACTTATACGTTTGATGAAGTTTTTTATCTTTTGGTTGTCGATGGTCAAATCATAGTTCCAGAAGGCATAAAAATACCACCATTGGAACAAAGAAAGAAAATAGGTTTCTGTAAGTATCATAGTTTTCTTGGTTATAAAACCTCTCGATGTGTTCTTTTCAGAGATCTGGTACAAAATGCATTGAAAGATGAAAGGTTAAAGTTTAGAGACAAGACCTGACCACCCATGAAGATTGATTCTGACCCTCTGCATGTAAAAGAAGCAAAATTCATTAAACCTGTTGTTGTGATGATGGTTGAGATCACTGAATAATCTAGTTTGAAGGCATGGGAGGAGAATATGATGGACTATGCTAAGAAGGTTAAAGTTGTTTATCTAAGGGCTGAAGAGGAATTGATTGATTTCATCAACAAATGCAAGATTAAAGGTTCTGAAGTCATGTTGTGCCCTCATCGCAACACTGTTTGCATCACCCCGAATTCAATTAAATTATTTAATTGAATTTAGTTGCATTTTATTTTATTATTTGAGTGATTTAATATGCTTTTTATTATTATTTGGTGAATATCGGTGGTATGTGGCATTAATGGGTATGTTTGGCGGGAGTTAGGAAGAGTGGTAGAAATTAATTAGAATTTTTAATTAATTTTAAAATGAGTAGAAATATAGAATAATAAGTAAAATAATATAAATAGTGATATTTGGGTGAAAATTTGAGTTTTTAGAAAAATAAGAAAAATTAGAGATGTGAAGGGTAAAAGTGGAATAACCAAAATTGTGGAAATATATTTGAATTTAAAAATAAAAGTGTGAGGGTTGATGGAGTTATGATGATATGTAGAATTTACATTGAGAAAAAAAGACAAGAGCCAAAGTGAGAAAAATTGGAGAACAAAGGCTTGGGGAAGAAGATCACCATAGATAGAACTTGAGTAATTGCTGGAAATTCAGGCGGTGAGGGGAATACTCTAATATACGTGTTATTGCATAAGGATTGAGAGGGATCCTCACCATCCTCTAGGTTTTTCATCTTTTTTCACCATTGTTGAGGGCTATATGTTCGTGATTGGGATTTAAGAAAAGTATGTTATAAATACTCTAAAATACATGAAATTTGTATTTTGTTTATGTTGGAATTTTTATATGATGTGATTCGATGCATTCTGAATATTGTTGTTGTTATCAATGCGTTGTTGATTTTATGAACATAACCTTAATTCCATAATTGATTGATGATTATTTGATGTTGGGTCTGTATAATTTGTGTTGGTTGTTGTATAATTATTATATAATTATTGCGTGTCGAATTCTGAGCGTTTGACTTTTTAGTTAATCAAAACCGAAGGTCCAAAAGGCCTCCAATGGTGAAAAAATGCAGAACTCTGCATTCTGCAGCGATGAAGGCTATCACCCTTGTGGCAAGCCGCCCATCATTGCGTCCAACGAGCTGACGGTCGTCAGCTTTGTGACGGTCCACTTGTCTGACCAGCATGACCTTGTTCAAATATGGTTTTGATCATAATTTGAGTTTCTTGACTCTGTTTGAGGCGTTGAAAAGCTAACGCGTATCACTATTTCATGGTGATTCTCTAAGAGACTAAATGTGCATTTAAGGGAAAGAATAAATTGTTTTCCTTAAGGTGTAATATTATGTGATGGATAATGATGATGACACAACTTTTAGTTTTTGTGATCAATTTAATTGATGAATACCTTATGAGCCATGTTGATGTTGATGTTGATGCTGATGTCGATGCATGAATGATTGTTGAGAACTGCATGTAAAATTATGTGAAGTGTTACAATTAATTACATAATTATGAGTGGTGAATTATGATTATGAGTTATGATGTTGCGAATATGATCATGTACTGTTAAGGTAATTATAATTGATTGTGTTGAGGTCAGTAATTTTGAACTGGGGACTACTGTGAATGATGTATTGCATATTGCTCATGGTTAGAAGTGGAGCCATGAGTTTTGTTGTTGTTGTTGCATTACTTCTATGACATGCATCATATTGTGTCAGTGTGTTGAAAGAGGCGAGTCATGGGTTAAGAAGTCAGGAATTGTGATCGTCTGGGGTTCAGAAGTGGGGACCAGTTTGAATGAGGAACCATTATTGAGTGGATGAGATCAATAATAAACCACTGATGTCTAAATTGGTACCACATGCATATAGTCGAGTTCTGGGTCACATTGCATACATAAAGACTATGTGAATTAAATTGTTGTGTTGTTGTGTAATTGAATGTGTATTGTTGATTGTGTGAGTTAAGCTACCCTTACATTCTTTTACACCGTTAATATATTTAAGTGTATTCTCACCAATTTATTGTTTGTTTTGTGTTGCTCTATACATTGTTGTACAAATACTCAAGAGGAGTAAGTGTTCCTGTGAGTCAGAAGATGGCTTTGGAGCGTTTCTTTTTATGTTTTATCATTTATCATTATTTAGTTAGTTTAATGCTCTGATCTATAACATTGGGAATGAGACATTTTATTTGTTTTGATTTAATCATTGGATCATGTTAATTTTATTGAGTATTTTAGTTTGATAAGATAATTGAAGTCTATGCTATTTATTTTGATTTCCGCTGCGAGTTTAGAAATTAATTGGAAAATATGTATGATATGTTTGAGTAGCATCCCAAAAGGTTGGTTTATTCTTTAATTTATGAGTCGGGGTTTTAGGGTGCTACATTAGTGGCACCATAACAGGTCGGTCCATCCGGCCAGATAGTGTAATTTTGTATGTTCTCTGGTATGCGACATGTGTGTGAAATACTGTCGGTGCTCGTTTGTTTTTCTAACCGCTTGCCACTAGAAGTGGGATTGAAAAAAGTGGGGGGAGAGACTTTTGCTTCTTTGAGATGGTTCATGTGTGGAGGGTTGGTTCAGCGTGCCGCTGATTGCAAGAGTACAAGTTTTTGGATGAGGATGTGTTGTTTCTCGAACCCTAAGAGAGTATGTACTCGAGATTCGTACCCGCTGGTAAAGTTAAGATGTCTTTAAGGGAGAATGATTAGGTACTTGTGAGGTTTGCTTCTCTGAGAGTGGAGAATGATGTGGCGGCTAGTGATATGCCAGTGGTGTGTGAATTTCCTAATGTTTTTCCTGAAGATATTGGTGACTTGCCTCTGGAACGTAAAATTGAGTTCTCCATAGATTTAGTACATGGCATTAAACATGTTTCGATGTCTCCATATAGAATGTCTGCATCAGATTTGGACGAGTTGAAGAAACAATTAGAAGATCTTCTTGAGAAGAAGTTTGTTTAGCCTAGTGTTTCATCGTGGGGAGCATCGATGTTGTTAGTTAAGAAGAAAGATGGTAGCACGAGGTTATGTATTGATTACTAACAGCTGAATAAGGTTACTATCAAGAATAATTATCCTTTTTTGAGAATCGATGATCTGGAGGATAAGTTCTTTGGTGCTTTCAAATTTAGTAAGATTGATTTGCGATTGGGTTATCATCAGATTCGTGTGAAGCCAGAAGATATTCCTAAGATTGTGTTTAGAACTCGATATGGTCACTATAAGTATTCAATGATGTCGTCTAGTGTGTTTAATGTGCCAGATGTATTCATGGAGTATACGAATAGAATTTTCCATCCTTACTTGGATCATTTTGTGGTTGTGTTCATCAACGATATCTTAGTGTATTCTAAGTCAGATGAAGAGCATGTGGGACATCTGAGAGTCGTGCTGCAGACCTTGCAAGAGAAGAAGTTGTATGCGAAGTTGTCCAAGTGTGAGTTCTAGCTGAAAGAAGTGAGTTTCCTTGGTCACGTGGTTTCTAGTATTGGTGTATCAGTTGATCTGTCCAAGGTCGACATCGTGTTGCGATGGGAGACTCTGAAGTCTGTTACAGAAATCAAAAGTTTTCTCGGTTTGGATGGTTATTACATAAGGTTTATAGAAGGATTTTCAAAATTAGATTTTCCTTTGACCCAGTTGACTTAGAAGGGTCAAGCGTATGTGTGGGATGTTCAGTGTGAAGAGGTTTTTCAAGAACTCAAGAAGAAGTTTATGCCCCGCACCAGTTTTGATTTTTCTAAGTCCAAGTGAATCGTTTATGGTTTATTGTGATGATTCGAAGATGAGTTTAGGTGGTGTACTTATGCAGAATGGTCAGGTTCTAGCTTATGCTTCGAGACAACTTAAGGTTCATGAGAGGAATTATTCTACCCATGATTTGGAGTTAGCAAATGTGGTGTTTGTGCTTAAAATTTTGAAACATTATCTGTTCAGATCTAGATTTGATATGTTCAGCGATCATAAGAGTTTGAAGTATTTGTTCGATAAAAAAGAGCTGAATATGAGGTAGAGGAGATGACTCGAATTTATGAAGGATTGTGATTTTAGTTTGAGTTACCATCCTGGTAAAGCTGACGCGGGTAGCAGATGCATTCAATAGAAAGTCATTCCATGTGTCAGCATTTATGGTTATAGAATTTGATTTGATCGAGCAGTTTCAAGATCTTATTTTGGTGTGTGAGATGACTCTAACAGTGTGAAGTAGGGTATATTGAAGTTGACTAGTGGTATTCTTGAAGAGATCAGAGAGGTTCAGAAAGTCGACATGGGATTGATTTATCGATTGGTGTTGATCAATCAAGGTAAAGAGGTAGATTTTAGAATTGATAAGAATGGGGTTATAAGGTTTCGCTACAGAGTTTGTGTGCTAAATGTGCTAGAGCTTAAGAAGAGAATTCTTGATGAAGGTCGTAGGAGTAGTTCGAGTATTAATCTTGGTCTACCAATATGTATCAAGATCTGAAGAAAAATTTTTGGTGTCCAGGTATAAAGAAGGATGTTGCTGAGTTTGTTTATTCTTGTTTGACTTGTCAAAAGTCCAAGATTGAGCATCAAAAGCTATAACGAGTGATACAACCGTTGAGTATTCCTGAGTGGAAGCAGAATTGCATTTCTATGGATTTTGTGACGAGTTTTCCTAAGGTTTCTAAATGAAATGATACGATATGGTTTATTTTGGATAGACTGACTAAATCGGCTCATTTCATTCCGATAAATATCAATTATCTATTGCAGAAGTTGGTTGAGGTTCATATCAAGAAGATTTTAAATTTACATGGTATTCCTTTGAGTATTGTTTCAGATAGAGATCTGAGGTTCACGTCGAGGTTCTGGGAGTGTTTGCATGAAGTCATGGGAACTAAGTTGCGGTTGAGTTCTACTTATTGTCACACCCTAATTTTTGACCCTAAGATTCTGCATTTTTTGTTTCGCATCATCTGCATAGCATATCACGCATTTCATCTTGCATAATACCCAATTTATCAGCCAGAATAAATTTGTTGGAATTACAGCCAATTCGGTCAAATTAAAAGTCAATTGTGAGAAAAATCAGTGGACGGAGAATTTTTAAATCGAGCCTGCAGACGTCAGTCATATTAATCTACGTCTCGCGTAGTTTAATCTGGCGTGCTCATTTAAATTTTTTGACCACTTTTCGGTCGCATTTCTGGACAATTTAAGCTGTTTTAGTGGGTAAAATTTATTTTGAAATTTGACCAAACGCTGTATTTTTCCAATAAGTATATTTTTCGCTGATCATTTTGGTGTGTTCATTTTATTTTTCTGAGCCTGTCGATACCGCCCCGATTTATTGTTTTTTACCGATTTTATTTTAATCTTTTAATTAATAATTATTTTTCTTTTATCAATCTGATTTTTTAATTTTTTATTTAGTTTTTTTTAATAATTTCGTTTTTTTTAATCTATTTATCCTTTTTATTTTTCTTTATATATAGCATTTAACATTTGTATTTATCTTATTTTTGGTCAAACTTGAGCATTAAGTCTTATAGTATTCTTTTGTTTTATTTACTTTTTGATGAAAAATGTATGTACCTCATGTTGCTACTTCTCCACCCATAAAATACCAGGCGGTACATACTGAATAAAAAGGATATGCTTTGGTTCACACAAAAAGATTCCTCTCTTCATTTTTTCACGTCACCCTCACAATACACACATAGCATAAAAGAGAGAGATGGGGTATATTAAAAAAGACCTAGCGCATTGTAGCACCCCAAAATTTGTCATCCTCTTTCTAACACTAACTGGCTTATGTCTTATTTCATTTTGCATTATCATTTGTGCATATCATTGGTTCTAGACAAGGGATCAGGGTATCTTGACTTGGTTCTCAAAGAGAAGAGCATCTATTCCAAAGGCAAACTTGAGTTTATTTTTCAACCTTGGGGCTCCCTCAAAGCCTCAAGGCCCTCACCTCATCAAGACATGTCTCATAATCAATTAAAGCACTGGACACATCCCCCTAGCTTGAATTCTCAAGTTAGGGATTTTGGAGTTCTTGGGTATAACACTCTAATGGGCAAGATTTTTGAAGCTTTATCATCATCATGATACATATTTCATCTTTGTTTAAGAGGTCATACATCATACTCGAAGGAATTTGAGTTTGGAACTTGGGTTGATTCCTCCTAACATCTGGGGCCAAAATTAGGGGTTTGCATAAAATCAGTTTATTTCTGATTCCTTCTGTAAGACTTGATTCCATAGTGTTCTATATGTCCCAAGGTGTCTAGGGATGGAAGATGGGCCATTAATTCGATGCAGAGGGGTTTCAATTCATCAAGAGATTAATGAGGGCTTACGAGAATCAGAACTCATTGGGTCTGGATATGGATGATTTGGGATTTGTTCCTGGTGTGAAGGTCCCTCATAAGTTCCAGGTGCCTACCTTTGACAAATATACTGGAGTTACATGCCCTAAGACTCATGTTAGGGTCTATTACAGGAAGATGTCTGCCTACTCTGAGGACGAGAAGTTGTTAATGGATTTCTTCCAGGATAGCCTGGCTGGGGCATCCCTAGAGTGGTACATGCATCTGGAAAGGAGTCGTGTTCATAGTTGGCGCGAGTTGGTTGAAGCATTTGTTAGGCATTATCAGTACAACACAGATATGGCTCCCAATAGGATGCAATTGCAGAGCATGTCGCAAAAGAACAACGAAAGTTTCAAAGAGTACGCCCAGAGGTGGCGTGAACTGGCTGCCAGGGTTCAACCACCCATGGTGGAGAGGGAATTGATTGATATGTTCATGACCACTCTTCCGGGGCCTTACTACGAAAGATTGGTAGGTTGTTTATCTGCTGGGTTTTCTGATTTGGTTCTAGCTGGTTGTAACACTCCAAAATTTGCCTTTCTCTTTCTAGCACTAACTGGCTTATGTTTCATTTCATTCTTGCATTTTCACTTGTGCATATCATTATTTCTTAGCATGGGATCAATGTATCTAGGTTAATTCAAGGGAAAAAGATGGTTTCCAGAGGCTCAAGCAAAAGTTCATGTGTACTGTTCAAAAGATAAGGAGGAGAGAAAGGATCTTGATATCATCAATACTCAAGCCACAAAGGAGCCTTGGACCTGAGGGTATCCTAATTTGTCCATCACCTCATCAGAGGATTACAATTGGCAAGAGATTCAAGTGAATCACATCCTCCTAGCCTGACTTCTCAAATTAGGGTTTTTGGAGATTCTTGAGTCTAAACCCCAATGGGCAAGATCTTTGAGTTTTTTATCATCATCAATTGGCACATCTCATCATTGTTTGAGAGGATACACACCATATTCAGAGGAATTTGGATTTTGAGCATGGGTCAATTTCTCCTAAACCACAAGTGCCAAAATTAGGGTTTGCCATAAAATTAGTTTATTTCTGATTTTTTTGGCAAGACTTGATTCCATGGTATTTCTCATGTCCCCAAGTGTTTAGGAATGGAGAATTTTCCATCAATTTGTTTCAGAAGGGTTTCAATTGTTCAAAAGATCCAAAATCAGGAGAATTGGGAACAAAGTCAACTATGTAGCGAAAAAGTCAACTCCTGACTTTTTGAGGTCAACATCATGATTTTCAAGTCAAATACGATCAATGGATGAGATTTGATCAAAGAATGTTCAAGAATTCATGAAAAGTCAAGAATATGTGAAAGTTACTAAAATTGGAAAGTTAGGTTTTTAGAAACTTACTATTTTTGGCAAGTTTTTAAACCACTTTCAAAGCCAATTTTCACCATGATCAAGGCTTCATTTGCAAATCTTTTCTACATGAAAGTTGTAGTATAAAAAATTCCCTTCAAAATGAGCATAAGAACCATGCCATTTGGATTATTTTTCATGGAGTTAAGAGTGAACAAAGTGAGACATTTCCAACTTGTTTTTTCTCCACAACTTAGAATTTTTCTAAGCATTTTGGGACAGGTTCAAGTACATGGTTTCATGGCTCATTTTCAGCATGTTACAAGCCTTATTTCAAGACATGTCCTTCTTGACTTTTGTTCCATGTTCTTCCTAGTTTTTATTGAGCTCAAAAGCTCATCATTTGGCAAAGATCTCATCAAATTATAAGAGCTCAAAATGGCATGCTTGGATATGTGTGGGTACATTAACAAAGTTGTGACTAGTGCATATAACTTGGATATTCCTTGCATGGCTATACATGACACATCCCAAACACATGGTCATTCATTTTTCTTAGCCGTGAAACTCTATGCATTAATTGTTACCACTTTTGCCATGATAAATTGAACATTTGGTCATACACCATATTTCCATAATTGTGAAAACATAATGCACAGGCTCTATTTGTATGCTGGCCCACACTCCCTCTCTTTGCTCTCCATACACACTCTTTTTTCCCATTTTAGTACATACACGGCCTGACCCAAAGAGATGGAGAATTCACCAAAATGTGAAGGAGGGGATGAATGCAAATGGACCAGAATATTGTCACAAAGTGGGTACAGGTTGTCAGCCCATTAGCTCATGGATGCACACCTCATTCCTATCCTAAAACCAAAGCAAAAGCCACCCTTACCAAGAGCTACCCGAACCTACTCCCTCATGTACAAATTTTCATCTTCTCTCTCCAAGCCACAACAACCAATCTCCAGACCTATGCTTTGTGTCCTAACCTCATACTAACCCAAAACCCTCCATATTTAAGTTCAAAACTGCAAAAATCAGCTCACTCTCTCTCATTTTCGGATATGAGTTTCTCCCTTCCTCTCAAGAACTCTCTACTTTTCACCCAAGAAAGTTTGATTCTCCTGTTGTTTTCACGCATTTGGAGGAGTAAAGACAAAGTCCTCTGGGTTTCTTGAGCTGTAAATACCACAAGAAACAGTGGACATACTCCACTAGATAAGCTTCTTCAACCTTCTTTAAACTCTCATCTCTTAGATCTAATTATGCTCATACATTGCATCTGAAATGGCCTGGAATGATGGCTTTGCTTAAATGTTTGAATCTGAGTTTGTTTGAATGGTTTGAGTTGTTGAGTTTTAATTGGTACCCACATCTTTGAGTTCATTTTTACCTGTGTTAGAGTTTGTGTTTTAATAAATAAATAGCATCATGTTAAGTTATGATCCATGAGCTTCATTTCCATATGTTATTTTGTCCTTTTTGATGGAGATTCCATGGAGTTATCTTGTATGGAAGTTGGGTTGTCTTGCTGCGTGTTAGTCTGTAGGTCACGATGCATGTATTTGGTTTAGGGTTTGTGTTATGAAGAAGATGATTACATGGCATGATCTGGTTGGCTGGTTATTTTATTTTGTCCTTTTCTGTTTTAATGAAGATGACCGATTGATACATTATCACATGTCTTGCGTTACACTTTTTTCTTTTTATTATTTTTCATTTCTTCTTTTTAAAAGGAAACAATTCTGATGCTATGGTGGACTGGGCTGGCGCCCTTGGTGCTCTTCGCACCCCTCTGTTTGGGGCCCAAACGCGCGTGTGTGTGAATCCTTTCACAGCTGATATTGCTAACACGCCTCCCCTTTCACCTTTGTTTTTTTATTCTTATTTTCCTTTTCATTTTAGTTTTTTTTTTTTTTTTTAATTTTAATTGTTAAATTCATAATAAAAAAGCCAAAAATTGTTTTCTGGTCAATTGAGATGTTTACTTTATTTTCATTATTTTTATTTTATATTTAATTTCTTTTTCTCATTTTATTTTGATTTAATTTGATGATGAGTTTCCAAGAATACCCTTCACTTAGGGTTAGGGACTTTTGTGACTTTGCTTATTCTTTTGAAGCTGATTTTTTTAGCCACATTCTAGCCATGATACAAGGATGTTTTGATACTGGTTTGGTGATAGTTTGAGTTGCTTTAGGTGACTTGCCATTCAAGTTTTATTGGCCCTCGATTCTTGCTCGATTGTTTGCATACCTTGGGTAGTTGGTCTATTTTGAACATGTCCTTGATTTTGATTTGATCCCATCTTTTCTACATGCTTAATTGGATGGTTGAACATACCTTTGGACATTTTTTGGAATTTTATTAAGTCACTTTGCTATTTTTGGTTGGTGCTTTCATTTGATGATGTTTTGAGCATGCAAGTGCACACTTCTTGACCTAATTATGTGCCTTTGAATGACATGAACTTCCTTGATGCTTTGTGATCTTTCTTTGATGGATAAGACATGTTTGAGATTCTGTTTTGCCTTGGCCTTTTGTGCATGACCTATCTTTTGTATGTCTTTACTTGTGTGGAAGCATGTGAATCATTTTGTGCCTTGTTTTGTTGCATACTTGCATAGCTTTAACACATGCCTTGAGTGTGATGCTTGATGTTTCTCCTTGATTGATTTGAGTTTGACTATGGTTCATGGATGATGCACTTGCTACTGACCACTTGGATTCACATCATGTTTTCATTTCATTTGATCATTGTGGATTGATTTTTATGATGCATTTCATTAGCATTTGATTTTGTTGCTTCTTTGGTTCATAATGCATCATGATGTGAGGCCTTCTTACATGCTTGAATTGGGTGACTATAGCATGATTTGAGTTCTGACTTGGTTTCATCTTCATCTTACATTGCTCATATTACCTTGGTGTGGTGCTTAATGGTGTTCATTTGTGCATCTAATGCAAGTTTGCTTGCACCCTTTCTTGTTTGCTTCTACTTGTTTGCTTGAACTTCCTTGTGTGTTGTTTTGAAGCATGATTAATGCTATGAGTTGGATATAATATGCATGATGTGCTTGCTACCCTATTTGGTTTCTCATCTCATATCTCTCTTTCTTCTTCATCTCTTTCACTCTTTTCCTTCCCTTGGATCTTAAGACTTGTTCAAGTCTTGGATTCACTTTTGTATGCTCCCTTAGGGTTCCTAGTCCAACTTAATCTTTGATTAAGCTTGGAGTAGGATAGACATTAGGATTCAAACCCGGCATTCTAACTATAGGTAGAATTTTCCCCTCTTACCTCAACCTTAGGGCCATCTTTGCATGACAACATTAGGATAGAATTCTCGTAGCGTTTTCTTTTCGACTTGAGTCTTCTCTTCTCATCTCATAACAATTCTAAGACACTTAATAAAGGTAACGTGTATTGCCCCTGAGCCTAATATGTGGGAAATGAGAAATGAGGGGTTTCCTCTCATTTTTTTAGAGTGTTTAGTGGACGTCCCATCTTGGGACGATTTGCTATGCATTCGTTCCTACGTCATAGACTTCGGTGCAATGCAAGTTACGAACTAACTTCAATTCACTTCTGTCTAAAAAACAAAAACCAAACTCAAACCTTTTTCATCCTTCGGGATCGTTGAGTTTCAAACCATTTTCAGAAAAGAGCACGTTATTTCCGTTGAAGTCGCAAACATGCATCGACCCTAACTGCCGGACGCGGACTTAACGTCGCTCATAAAAAACACTAAGACCTTGTTAGGTCGAACTACGACTGCTCTGATTTCCCCTCTCTGGTTAGACTGAGGATACATAGGCACAAGACGGCGATGCCTTGGTGAGCAACCTCCCCCCCCTTAGTGTGTAGTCCATCGAACTACGTTGACTCTGAGTCTTCGTTCGTCCACGAAGATACGTAGGCATTGGGTTGCGATAATCCTTGCGAGTCCGTCTTTGTTTCCCCCTCCCCCATTTCTGTTTAGTCGTAGACTGTAGGATAACTCACCCTTTGATTAGACAACAAGCGTGGATCCTATCAAGTACGATGGACGCGTGGGGGTGCTAATACCTTCCCCTCGCGTAACCGACTCCCGAACCCGGACTATGGTTGCGATGACCATGTCTTCTCCCTCTTGAGGTTTCTTCGATCGTTTCCTTTCCCTGAGTCGGGATAAATAACGTTCGGTGGCGGCTCTTTTGTTCTGTTTTCTCGCCGGTTTTTTTCGCAGTTGCGACAGATGGCGACTCTGTTGGGGATAACTGGTTCCCTAAGCGAGTCAATCCTAGCGCTTCTTTGTTTTTATTTCATTAGGTTCTTATTGTTGTGCTTTATTTTGTTGTACATTACAGTATTACTGTATTTTACTGCATTTATCGCATTTGATTATTGTTATCATATTGCTCTGCTGCTGTTGTGCTGTTGGGTGGGTTGGATTCACGAGGGATAAGCCCAATACACAGGCTTGAGTATACACCTAAGACTAGAGTGGAAAGTACTGGGACCTACGCGCCATCTTGGTACGTTTGATGTTCATGAAATTCACATCCAGACGAGGTTTTCTTGGGAGATATTCTGATGTGCACGTCTTGCGTATTTCGGGGTGTTGATCTAGAGAGCTGTTGACTCTGGCGACCATTTCCCCGAGGACTCAGTAGAGGCATTCCTCCCAAGAGGTAGTAATGGCAGGCTAGAAATGGCAAACCCATTATACTTCTTGATCCGAGAACCCGAAGATGGGAACTTACATAGGATGACCTTATTTTTTAGGGAATCAGTGGACGACCTCTTTGTTTGGCGATAGTATTGTACCCAGAGGGATGAATGTATTATTGATTCTCAAATCGAGAATCCGACGCTGAGGATCCTCAGTTTTCTAGAACCCATATGTTAGGGGGATGGGTGTTTGCGGGTGTTGCGGTGAGAATCGGATAACAAGCTATTAATTAACTTGCATCGCAAAACTTTGAAGTTCACCACCGACTTTGATTTATCCAAAGGAAAGGTTCAAGATCGAGAAAACCTAAAAGGGGGGAGATCTAACGTTTGGGGGTTGGTTATACTAAGGGAAGGTATTAACACCCTTAATATCGGTAGTATTCTACAGGAACCTCTTGTTTAGTTTGTGTTATGTTTGCTTGCTAAGGAAATCTGTACTAAGTAAGGGTAAAGGTAAAGACCTAAAATGCTAAAGGTAAGGACCTAGGGGGTATGTACTTAGTTTGCTCACCAAGACGTCGCGTCTTGTGCCTACGTATCTGACTGAAGAATCAGAGCAATCGTAGTTCACCTAACTAAGGGTGAATCTGAGGAACCATTGACTATGGCCAAAGTTCCAAGGGGAAATGAGTGTGAGCTCATTCTAGAGTTTAAGAAAACTCTCTAAGTTTAAGTTATAGTGGGGAGAAGTGGATACTCGATGTGATGAGCCCACATAGAGTTTAGGAACTCTACCCTATTTCTAAGTTGTAAGATTCATGGCTCTTAGGAGGCCAAAAAAAAGGGAGAGGCTCTTAGGAGGCCTAGGGGAAAGATGGCTCTTAGGAGGCCAAAAGGATAAAGGCTCCTAGGAGGCCTAAAGAGTGATGAGCTTTCTATGACTTAAGAGTCAATAGAGAGTCTTTCCTTTGGAAGGGGGAAAAGATAACAGTTTTTTTATGAACAAGAAGTTTATGTGGACATTTACATGAAAATGTAACATTAAACAAAGTATCAAAATGGAATAAAGTTCATAAATCCATACAAGGTTAGAACCATACACATTAGGCATTAATTAAACAAGATGAACAAGATAACATATATAAGAATAAAAAAAGTAAAAAGTATTCATGATAGAAATCCTAAAAGATCCTCCACTTCCTACATGATAGAATGCCTCAACAAACATTTATTTTCACCAATTTCTTTTTATGTTCCAAAAGTGGACTTATTAAGGAGTAATTGGCAAAAAGAATGAGTAAAAAAAGATGAAAAATGATTGGGTTATGAGTTTTTGAAATTGAAGCACAAACTATGAAAATATAAAATAAATAGGTGATAAAAAAGAAGGAGAAAGGCACCCCATGGGTATTGAACCCGTGCCCTTGGGGATACAACCCAAAACAATTGCCAGCCACACCATTCGCGCGTGTTTAACATATTATAGCAACAAGACACTATATACAAAACGAAAATAATTCAGGAATTAAAATAAAAGGACTGGGGCGAGGGGGATTCGAACCCCAGTCCTTATGGTCAAATGGGCGTGTGTATGTGTGTGCTTGCCACTGGAATGGCTGTTTCATCCGGTCATAACCTTAACTCCATAAATACTTACACCTTGCGTGGTAAACAAAGACAAACCATTACCTCCCATGACCAATGTTCAGAATTGATTTTATCCACGCAAACTTAAAAGTTCTCTAACGCAAATTGGTGTGACATGACCAACTTGTTATAATAGCGTAGCATGACAAACCAACAATTCATCTCAACATTGAATTCAAAAGAAGCTTAAATAAATCAAGTGGAGTAAGATCTCATCTTCACTCTTATGAAATACAAACTACTAATGACCTTTCTTGAACCAATAACAACAACATAATCTGAGGAAAAGTGCACTTTAGAGAAGCTCATAACAAAAACCATGTACATATTGAAAACAGGCTCAAGACATTTTGAAATTGCAAACAACATGTTGTCAACCAAACAATGTGCAGCAAACACTCAACAAAATCATTTGAATCCATATAGAAACTGGTTTGTATGCAAGAAGCAAGCATTCACAAGTACCAAAGAAGAAGAATAAAAGAATGGCAGAGCAGTTTGTACATCCATGAGCAGTCCTAAACTTGCCTATCAATCCATGGCCTCACAGTGGCTTAAATGCAAAAATGACTTCAAAATATCTTTAGACATGGTGTTAAGATGCAAGGCAAACATATAGTCAACATTTTTCATAACACGTCCTTCATACCAATCATGACAGTAGACATATGGCATCAAGACAATGACCTCAAGAGATTTGGCAATTCCAACATTAATCAAGGTTACATGGTATTATGTGTAAACATATGATCATGACAGAATGCATAACTAAATATAACATATGAATCTTAACATACAAGCTCTTGGAACTTAGCAAAGTTCAGGCACAGGTCTTAGGTTTTCAATGAGTTCAGACCAAACATGGCAATCAAATCAAATAAGAGCAATCAAACGATGACAGAGCAGACAGTAAGTGGCATAGCAGTGGTATAACATGAAGATTGAGTCCAATGTGCATCATGATAAACACAAACTCAAGTATCTAAAGCAGACATAAATGAAGCTTTCAAAGATTGTCAGATTAAGAACAAAGTATCCACAATGCTATGTAAACAGTTAATATGACAGCAACTACAAATACAACAAGGCACCACATTCAAAACATAAAATCTCAAGGGATCAACAATTTCAAGGGGAAATCCTAGCATGTAAGGTTAACTTGATTTTAAACATCCAACCAAGATATCATAACATAGTGAGAGTAGCAACATACTTGTGGAATTAAAACAAGGCAAGGGCCACCAAACAATTCCTCAACACAAAATGTTTTCTGATGGCAAGTTCAACAAATATACACATGGCTAGTACATGAATAGCTTGAGTAAAAAAGAAAACTTAAACACTTATCAAGGACTTGCACACATAAAATGGAATGCCAACAAGGTAGCAGTTATATGACTTGAACACATATCAGGTCGGCATGTCAAACACCATACTTAACCTGTATAAACATATCATTAGTATGCACACCTCGGATGACATGTTACATGTTTGCACATACAAGAGCAGGATGGTCATGAAATGGCAACTTTATACAGAACAGAACCTCAAGAGATCATCCATTTTATATAACAGTTTTGGCATACCAACAGATAAGCAGGTCATGATATAGTGCACAAACACAATTAAGTTGTGAGGCATTGACAGGCACATGATTAGAAAAACCAGAATTCAACATAAAGGAATAGCAATAAGTTCTCATTCTTAATGACAAGTTTGGCAGACATGAATATAACTAGCACACGTACTCCTGGACTCAAATCATACCAGCAGGTTATAAACAATAAGTCAAAAACACAAAGTATAACTAGTTTCATATTTCAACAAGTGAACAGTTCAAATACCAAACTCAAGCACACAAGTCAACTTGGTTCAAAACAAAGATCATGACATGTCAAAGTTTGTGTGCATATCAGGATGTGGATAAATACATGAACTGATGCAAAAAAGACATTCTTGTAAAAGACTGAGTTAAAAACAACTTTCATGCTCAAAAGCAAACTCAATAATCAAGCCTCTTGGATGTGAAACATAGTATGAACTCTTATACACAAACTGACTAAAAACCAATGATGACAGCAGCTGATACCTATTGGATTCAAGTACAAGCAGAGTCACACAACACTGAACTTTCAAGGGCTTAACAACATGTTAGGGGCCAACACAATGGTACTATCATTTCAAGATACTTCAAGTATATCAACAGGAAACACAAAGTAGAATCACACTTATCTTACTTCATGATGACAGTCTACGGATAGAAGCTTAAACAAAAAACTCCAATACTCATTATTCACATTTTGGACGAATGAAGAAAAACAACAAAAGCATATTATAGTAGCAACATATGGCAGAGATATGATGATGAATATGTACAATGATATGGAGTATGGAGAGTGTAGTTACCAAGTGGAATATGTCCACTGCACCTTCAAGTGTGTGCTGACTTCTCCTTTTCCTGAACTAGCAAGGACCCCAAGGCAATCCTTCTCCTCTTTCTCACTTGTGAAACTCAAAACTCAGAGATCTTTTAGAGTGTTTTGTGAAAGTTGTTGGTGATCTACAAGTGCTGAGATGACCTCCTTTTATAGGCTGGGAAGGTTAGCTTTGATCCCTTGAGACCAATGGAAAAACACGTGGCCTGCTGGATAAAGAATTAGGGTTTGCAAGGACCATTTCTTAGCCTTCAAATTTGGTCAACCTTGGAGAAAATATCGCCTCACACTACTGCACAAAGGCTTCAGAGGGTAGAGCTCAGGTTTGTCACGTTTCACGATTGCATGTATTGCTTCAACCTCCTTTTTGTTGTGTCATAGGAGTCAGGGTCAAAAGAGGTAAAACTTGGGATCCTCCATATGGACTTATGCACATGAAGTTGACAACACCCAATGCTGTACCATTTCATTTCATAAACTAATGCATTATTTCAAAACATCCTTTTTATGAGTCATAAGAGATTGAGCTCAAAAGGGAAAGATTTTGGACAATACAAAGAGAGGATAACACGACAAGGGTAGGTCTTAGAACTGCTTATGAGATTTGCCCATTTTCTATTCCAAGTCTGATTCAAATTGTGAAGTATAGTTTGCATGGAACAAAATTCATGGGCTTCACTTGTTCACATGATAACTTTACTACCAATGGCCCAAATGAAATGGTTTTTGGTCCCTTTGAAAGAGAGCATGTGGTAGAGTGAATTTCATGTTGGTGACAAGTTGAAATTATACCATGAAACAAGTGAAAAATCGTGCACAATATTGGTGTAGCAAACTGATAAAAATCTGAATTTTTCTAAGTCACAACATTTCAACATGCCCACTTTAGTGCACCATATCTTGATAACTACTGATCCAATTTGTGAGATTTTTGGCTCTATGTAAGGTAGACATTTGATAGAGAAATTTTCATGTGGAAGGCAACTTGAGATGATGCTTGTAACATTGGTAAAAGATGCCATGAATTCGTGTCCCTCATGTTGCCCAAAAGAACTTAGAAAAATTTCTAAGTTATGGAAATTTCACAACTTGAAAAACCTAACTTTAAAACATCATAACTTGAGATTGGCTTATCCAAATGAGAAGTTCCACACATGCTTGGAAAGCTTGAAGAACAAGGAACAACTTTCATGTCCAAATATTTTTGATTTGAAGCTTGGAATTAGGTGAAAAACAGCTATGAAGTAGTGTTCCAAAATTGGAGCAAAAGGTCGAAAATTTCACTAAGTCCTTAAGGCATATTGTATTCCAAGTCTCATATCTTAAAACCCAAGCAAATTTTGAAAGAGGGTCCTGTAATACACTTTGAAGATCGTGGGAAGAGCTTCCATTTGAGCTTTGAGTCACTCAAATCGGAGGTGTGGTTTGAAAGTTATGACTGTTTCAATTTTTGCACAAGTAGTGAAACTCCACATATGAAAAGTTTTCATGAACCATTCCTTGCTTCCTTTGCAAGAAAACTTCTTAAAACTTGATTTCTCATACCCTAAATCATCAATGAGACATGCTATGATGGGTTGAGGCCTTGGATGTTTCATTTTGGGTCAAAATCTCAAAGATTAGGGTTTCAGTCAAAACCCTAATTTCAACTGTGAATGCACTGGGATAATCTCTTGTGATCTTGCTTCTTCCATCACATCTAAAACTCATAGGTGGTCTATAGGGATGTCTATTATCTCATGGAGTCAAGTCCTAAGGTTTTAGAACAACTCTTTATCAAAATCAGGACCAATGATCCACTTGTCTTGACAAAACCCTAATTTAGAGGCAGGGTGAAATTGGGACTCAAGTTACTCATGGGGAGAACCAAATGATATTGAATTCTTGTTGAATGAGACCTCCTGACTGTAGGCAAGATCAACTGGTTGATGCACCAATCAAATCTTGACTTAACAGGGCAAAATTCTTCAGTGATTCCTCAGGTTAAAACCTTAATTCTACCTTTTGGTCTGGTGATCCTCTGTCGACTTGACTTGATTCAAAGTCTTGAGATCTTGGTTCCAAACACTGATGAATCCTTGTGGTGATTATATGGAGCTAGAGAATAACTTAGGAGGCCTTGAATCTTTCTGTGTAAACCCTAATTTCAAACATAAGAGAAACAACTGCAAAATGTGGGTTAGTTAAACAATGCATATATGATTGTTCTTAAATGTCAATGCAAGATGTTATGACATCTAAGGGGTAAAATTTGGGGTACAATAGTTGCCCCTATTTGAATAGCTTTACCGGATGGCACGAGGAATGTAAATCCTCGGGGCATCAAGGTGAAAAGGTATTTAAATATAGCAAACCGAAAATTTTGCCCTTAGATTGAATGCAGATGCTAAGGACAGGCGACGAACGTGCAAATGCTGACATGCCATGAACTTCTAGTATGATGATATGATGTCATGATAGTGCAAAGATGTAGACCGACCAGACACAAGGATAAAGAGCAAACAACCACAGGTGAGCACACTGGGGAAGGATGGAGGTTAGTATTCATGAGGAAAACTCACTGGGGATACCGGCTAACCAACAACAGAGACTCACTGGGGAGACTCTGAGGAAATATTGGGGATAGAAAAGCAAATGAGGGAAAACTCACAGGTCCTCACTGGAGATAAGAGCCAGAGAGGTATTTTCCACTGGGGAAAAATCCAGAGAGATGGACGACAGGTTCAAAGGTGACCGGACGACGCTGGGGAAAATAAGATGCATTCTTATTGGGCATGAAACCAGAAAGAATATATGATCTCCACTGGGGATCGGTTTGAAACAAAAGGATAAGCATTCGACAAAAGATTTTCTGGGAATTTCTTATACTGAAGAGTTGAAACGGGATCTTCAAGAAAAGCCAGAAAAGGTAAAAATAGAACTTTGTGCGTCAAATAATAAAATATGTCTGGACTTTTTAGCTGGGATAAGGTTAATGAACCCTTAATGGGACTCGGGTATCAATATGAGTTGGATAAGGATTGAGGTTCATAGTTGACCTGGAATTTTGGTTCGTAGGTGACTAGGGATTTTGGTTCATAGGTGACCAGGGATCATAGCTGACCTGGAATTTTGGTTCATAGGTGACCAAGGTTCATAGTTGACCTGAGATTTTGGTTCATAGGTGACCAAGGTTCATAGTTGACCTGAAATTTTGGTTCATAGGTGACCGGGGATTTGGGTTCATAGGTGACCAAGGTTCATAGTTGACCTGAGATGTTGGTTCATAGGTGACCGGGGATTTTGGTTCATAGGTGACCAAGGTTCATAGTTGACCTGAGATTTTGGTTCATAGGTGACCGGGGATTTTGGTTCATAGGTGACCAAGGTTCATAGTTGACCTGAGATTTTGGTTCATAGGTGACCAAGGTTCATAGTTGACCAAGGTTATCAATGCCAGCGATTACTGGACTTATGGTTCATAGGTGACCAAAGTTTAGGTTCATAGTTGACCAAGGTTCATAGGTGACCTGAAATAAGCAATGCCAGCGATTATTGGACTTATGGTTCCCATATAAGGAGGTCAAATATCAGATAGGTCAAAACTGGGGTTGCAGGTTAGACTTCCTGGGGAATAATGCATAAAGAGTCAAAATCCGGCGTACGAAGGTGAAGACCGGATGCAAGCAAGACACAGACAGAGGTCTAAAGACCAACGACGGAGATAAAGAGAGACAAAGACTCCACAAGCAACACACCCAAATGCAAAGATGCACCATGCCATGGTACGATGCGAATGCTTAATGATATGCAAGAAACGATTCTAATGAGAGACGACAGACTGGAAATAATGAAAGGAAGGACGACACATCCATCACACTGAAACCTGAAGGCCATAGGTTTTGAAGTCAATTCGGGAATGTCTTTCCTTCACTAGGGAATCACATTTTCAATACAACATCTGTGAAGATACTGGGGAGAAGTCCTTTGTATCAGTGGTCAGCTGTTACTGAAACGTTTGATTCAGGAAGTATTGTCAATCTTCCTTTAATGACAAACTCCTGCCAGAAGGCCTAACAATGCTTTCGTCAAAAATAGAGTTATCGAGTGAGGCAAATGATTTCACTAAGTCGTCCTTAATGCCAAAGAATATATATTTCATTGTGTTTTCTCAAAAGATTTTTCCAAAACATTTTCCGCTTTCAAAACTGTTATTAATGAATAAGTGAAGTTTCACATAACAAGGAAAATATCAGAGCAATGGTAAATATCAAACGAAGAATGGCTCAAAATCTGATTTTATTAGAATGGTAACTCGCCAATAGCGAAGTTCCAAGGAACATTACAATTGAAAAAAATGGCAATTTGGGAAAAGGTTACATCATATTCAATGACCACTACCATCCCTAATGACTAAGAGTCCTAGAATCTTTGCTGCTGATGATGGCAAGTGAAGCTGAAATTTCTTCATGAATTTTTGGATGTAGGTGACAACCCTATCTGACACAGTGAAACGCCTTTGTCCCTAACTTTTTCCTGGACCGCCCTTTCGGGTTTTCAGTCCACCGAGACGCTCTTTTTTGCCTAGGCTGCCCTTTCGGGTTTTCAACGTAGCGAGCTCTTTCTTTTTATTTGATCCCTAACTTTTGCCTGAGTCTCCTTCATAGGTTACGACCCACCAGGATACCCTTTTTTTGCCTAAGTCTCCATTTCTGGTTTTCGACTTAGCGGGCTTTTTAGGCGTAATATTTTCGTACTGAGTCAGCATTCACAGGGTGTGCGAGTTGTTCACCATCCATCGTTGGGAGGAATAAGGAGCCTCCTGAGAACACAATTTTTACCACAAACGGACCCTCATAGTTAGGTGCCCATTTTCCGTGAGCATCCCTTTGAGATGGCAGGATTTTCTTGAGTACAAGTTCTCCTTCTCAAAATTCTCGAACACTGACCTTTTCGTCAAATGCCCTCTTCATTCTCTTCTGATACAAGTACCCATGGCACATAGCAGTCAGTCGCTTCTCGTCAATAAGGTTCAGTTGGTTATATCTCTCTTGGACCCATTCTGCTTCATCAAGCTTAGTTTTCATCAGGATTCTCAACGACAGTATCTCTACTTCAATGGGGAGGACCGCATCCATTCTATATACTAGAGAAAAGGGAGTTGCCCCTGTCGAAGTTCGAACCGAAGTTCTGTATCCGTGCAAGGCAAATGGTAACATTTCGTGCCAATCCTTATAAGTCTTGACCATCTTCTGCAGGATTTTCTTGATGTTTTTGTTAGCAGCTTCGACAACTCCATTCATCTTGGGACGGTAAGGTGAAGAATTGTGATTTTCAATCTTGAAATTATCACACAGCTCCTTCATTGTCTTGTTGTTCAGATTTGTCCCATTGTCAGTTATGATCTTGTTATGGATTCCATAACGACAAATGATATTATTCTTGATGAAACGGGCAACCACTTGCTTGGTTACATTGGCATAAGAAGCAGCTTCAACCCACTTGGTAAAATAATCGATGGCCACTAGAATGAAATGATGGCCATTAGAAGCTTTCGGCTCAATAGCTCCAATTATGTCAATGCCCCACATGGAGAAAGGCCAAGGAGATGACAATACATTCAGTAAGGTCGGAGGAACACGCATCTTACCAGCATAGATCTGGCACTTATGACACTATCTTGCGTATTAGATACAATCAGCTTCCATAGTCAACCAATAATAACCAGCTCTCAAGATCTTCTTAACCATGGCATGTCCATTGGCGTGACTACCAAAGGCTCCTTCGTGAATATCGTGAATCAACAGGTCTGCTTCTCGTTTGTCAACACATCTTAGCAGTACCATGTCGTGATTTCTCTTGTAAAGTACATCATTACTGAGGAAGAACTTGGATGACAGTCTTCGCAAAGTTTTCTTATCAAGGTTGGAAGCATTGGCAGGATACTCTTGAGTCTTTAGATAATTCATGATGTCGTGAAACCATGGTTTCCCATCTACCTCTTCTTCAACTGACTGGCAGTAAGATGGTTTGGTCTTGCGCTCGATACTGATGAGAGGTGCTTCATTGAAAAACCTGACTTGCCACATTGAAGCTAACATTTCTAGGGAGTCAGCTATGTGATTCTCCGAGCGAGGAACATGAAGAAATGTAATCTCATCAAAGTACTTGATCATTTCCACAATATAAGCACGATATGGGATCAGTTTCTTATCATTAGTTTCCCATTCACCTTTGACTTGATAGATAACCAAAGCCGAATCACCCATAACTTCTAGAATCTTGATTCTGAGATCAATTGCAGCTTCTAAACCCAAAATACAAGCTTCATACTCAGCAACATTGTTCGTACATTCAAAGTCTAACCTTGCTGTGAAAGGAGTATAACCGCCATCAGGATTCATCAATACAACACCCACACCGTGTCCTTTGAAATTGGAAGAACCATCAAACATCATCTTCCATCTAGAACCGGGTTCAGGACCTTCATCGGGGTCTGGCTCTTCACAATTTTTTTACCAACATAATGTCCTCATCAGGAAAATCAAACTTGAGAGATTCATAATTTTCAACAGGCTGATTTGCAAGGTACTCTGATAAAACACTTCCCTTGATAGCCTTCTGAGCAACATATTGGATATCATATTCTGACAATAGCATATGCCAACGGGCAAGTCTTCCAGTTTGAGCAGGCTTCTCAAAGATGTACTTTATTGGATCCATCTTCGAGATCAACAAAGTAGTGTGACATATCAGATACTGCCTCAAACGTCTGGCGGCCCATGCTAAAGCACAACAGGTTTTCTCAAGCAATGAATAACGGCTTTCGCTATCAGCGAACTTCTTGCTCAAGTAATAGATGGCATGCTCTTTGCGACCAGTTTCATCATGTTGGCCCAAGACACAGCCCATAGATCCTTCTAAAACAGTCATGTACATGAATAGAGGCCTTCCAGGAACAGGAGGAATTAGAATAGGTGGTTCTTGCAGATAGTTCTTGAGTTTTTCAAAAGCTTGTTGGAAAATAGCATTCCACTCTACAGTTTGATCTTTGCGGAGCAACTTGAAGATTGGTTCACAAATAGGAGTCATATTGGAGATGAACCTGGAAATATAATTCAAACGACCCATAAATCCTCTTACTTGAGATTCCGTATGCGGAGCGGGCATCTCTTGAATGGCTCACACCTTGTCAGGATCCGCTTCAATTCCTCTTTGACTGACGATAAAACCGAGCAGCTTTCCTGATCTGACACCGAAAGTACATTTTCCAGGGTTCAACTTCAGCTGATACTTCCAGAGTCTCTTAAATAACTTTAGAAGATGACCCAAATGTTCCTCTTCACTCTGAGACTTAGCAATCATGTCATCCACATACACCTCAATTTCTTTATGGATCATATCATGGAATAAAGTCACCATAGCTCTTTGATAAGTTGCCCCAGTGTTTTTCAACACGAAGGGCATGACTTTGTAGCAATAGGTTCCCCATGGAGTAATGAACGTAGTTTTATCCATGTCGGTCGGATCCATTCTGATCTGATTATAACCTGAGAAGCCATCCATAAATGAAAAAATTACAAATCGAGCCGTATTATCCACAAGAGTGTCAATATGCGGAAGAGGGAAGTTGTCCTTAGGACTGGCTTTGTTGAGATCCCTGTAGTCTACACACATCCTCACTTTACCGTTCTTCTTCATTACTGGCACAATGTTGACTACCCATTCAGGATACTTTGAAACTGCCAAGAAACCTACATCCAGTTGTCTTTTAACTTCATCTCTGATCTTGAGGGCCATGTCAGGTCGACTTCTACGAAGCTTCTGTTTCACAGGGGGACATTCGGGCTTGTGTGGTAGCTTATGAACTACGATGTCTGTATCCAAACCAGGCATATCTTGATAAGACCAAGCAAACACATCTACATACTCTTCAAGAAGCAATATTAACCGTTGTCTGGTGTCCGTCCCAAGTGTTGCCCCAATCTTGACCTCTTTCTTTCTTTCTTTCTTCGGTACCAAGATTGATGACGTCAACCTGTTCTTCATGTGGTTGAAGATCTGTGTATTGATACTCACACATTTCTGCCAAGTCATCGGGGACCTCATAATCCTCCTCATCCTCAACTTGATAAATAGGTGAATCAAAGTCAATAGTGAGATTAGGGTCATTGAATACAACGGGTTTGGGATTTATTCTGCATGATGGAGGGATTTATTTTATTAAAATACACAACACTCAAATGCAAGAAGAAAATGTTTTTTGTAATTTTGAAAAGATTGCCATTTTTCTTTAAAAACAAAAACAGTAAAATAAAGACACAGAATTTAACAAAACATCACTTTCATTGATTAATAAGAATTCAAAGCGGTGGCCCATACAAAATAATCCGATAGCCTCGGGCAAGGCTGCGGAATTGAAAACATCAACAAAAGCAAACAAATTACTCTGGCATAGGGTACAAAGTAGGAATCTCAAAAGCCTCCCAATTACTCAAAGCGGCGTCACACTGAAAAACCAAGTGGCTGATGTCCTCGTCTTCAGCGTCTTCAATGATGGCGTGGACTTGATGTCCTCCACTGACAAACACCTCTTGAATTGTCTTTGGTCTTCCCATTGTTGGAGCAGCTTTTTCCTCAAGAGTTGGTTTGTAACCCAACCCTTGGTACTTCTCTCTTTCTTGAACTTCTACGACTTCGCCCCAGCCTTCTGGTATACCTTTTCGTAGGGCAGATTGGATGCTTTTGAAGGAAGCAAATGATGGACAATTAGAGGCCACTGGTTCCTTATCATCAAGCATAACGATATTCGCTATCTCAAGAGCCTGAAAGGAGGTTTCCATAGCATCTTCATCTGCTTCAATATAGTGAAAATAGGACAAATTGCTGACCATCATGTCTTCCTCACCGTGTATAATAACCAATTTCTCTTCGGCCACAAACTTCATTTTCTGATGCAGAGTAGAGGTCACAGCGCCAGCCTCATGGATCCATGGTCTACCTAACAAACAAGTGTAGGCAGGGTTAATGTCCAGGATCTGAAAAAGGATATTGAACACCTGGGGACCAATCAAGACAGGCAGCTCAAGTTCACCCATCACTGATCTTCTCGAGCCATCAAAGGCTTTAACAACAAGTGAAGTGGGTTTCATTACAGGTCCTCGGTATGATAACTTTTCAAGGGTTCTCTTTGGTAGGACGTTCAGAGATGAGCCGGTATCCACAAGAACTCTAGCCAATTTATCTTCTTGCCATTTTACTGACACGTGTAAAGCAAGGTTATGGTTCCTTCCTGCTCGAAGCAACTTCTCGTCACTGAAACTGAGAGTGTTACAAGCTGTAATGTTGGCAACGACATGGTCGAATTGTCCAGCGGTTATATCTTGGGCCACGTGTGCCTGGGCCAGTACCTTCTATAGAGCTAATCTATGAACATGCGAATTGACTAACAAAGAGAAGATTGAAATCTTGGATGGGGTGTGATAGAGCTGATCTACCACCCTGTAATCACTTCTCTTTATAATCCTTAGGAATTCTTCATCCTCTTCTTTAGAGATTACCTCTTTTCCTTTGTCTTTAGGAGGTATGGGAACAATAGTTTCCTTGGGTGCAATTTGTTTGAAAGAATGAGTGTATACTCTACCGCTTCAGGTTATTTTTCCTGTTCCAACTATGTTTGTCACATCTTCCACAGTAGTTCCCACCTCATTCCTTGAAACTACATCTTCAACAGCGATTCCCACCTCTTTCCTTGGAATCACGTCTTCTCGTCCTTTGTTACCCATAACATTGTCATAAATCCACGGCACGACCTTGGTCCCTCTGAACCTAAATGGAATAGGTTATCGGGTGTCATATTGCTTGGAATGATTGGCAGTGGAAGCAATGATAGTCTCAGGATTGTTAAAAACTGGTATGGGTTTATTAAACACAGGAACCACAGAACCCGACTTAGGTGCGTTGAACACAGGTACCTGCTCTCTTGGCTTCGGTAAGTTAAACACAGGTTCGATTACTTCAATCTCATCCTTCTTTTCTTTACTGAATACTTATAGAAAACCTTCGTTGATCAAACACTGAACACCGTCTTGAACTAAACGGCAGCCCTTGATACTGACATTACATTCTTCACAATCATCATGGCAAACTTTAACTAACCCAGCTTTAAACAACCTAGCATGAAAGGCCTTGATAGGGGTTTTGATCTTCGCTGCGTCCAAAACCAACACCTCATCATTTTCATCTTCAATGGCGTTAGTAGTCCTATGTGTAGGCAGAGGATTGTTTTTCACATTCGGCTGATTGTCCGCAAATGATAGGATATTCTTCTCCATCAATCTCTTCACTACATTTTTCAATGCTAAACAACCTTCCAAATAGTGACTGGCTCCTCCTTGATGAAAAGCACAATTCACGTTTGGATTGTAGAATGGCAAAGACTTCTCGGTTGGTGGTCCCATAGGTCTAGTAACGATCAACCCCTGTTCCACTAAAGAAGGGTAAAGCTCAGTATATGACATCAGTATAGGTGGAAACGTTGGCGTTGCCCCTTACCTTCTGTGAGGAGCATTCTGCTGTGGACCCTGTTGTCTTGGCTGTTGATAATTCTGGTTTTTCGGCCATTGCTGATAAGCTGGCTGTTGATACGTTGGCATCTGTTGTTCTGCTTGATGGTTGAATGTAGGCGTAACAGCTGCTATGTAATGTTGCTGAGCATACTGCATTGGGTAGATCGATTACTGAGAGAAGTTTGGACTCGGCCGTTGCTGGTACATTGGCTGTTTCCATCGTGGGTTTTTTTGCTTTCCTGCCGTGATGGCATTGGTTTCCCCTTCCTTCTTTTTGTGAGAGTGACTAGGAGCTTTCTTGGCACTGATGCCAGTTAAACTGCTCGAAGAGCTGATTACCTTCTCACTCTTTAATCCTGCTTCCACCTTCACACCAACTGCAACAATATCAGCGAAATTAGCACTGACACTGCTGATCATCCTCTCATAAAATTCTGGCTTCACTGTGTCTACAAACTAATCATCCAACTCCTTCTCAGTCAAGGGTGGTTCAACTTGAGATGTCGTTTCTCTCCATCGTTGTGCATATTCTTTGAAGGATTCAGTACTGCTCTGGGTCATACTCAACAACTGCCTGCGGTCAGGAGCTAGATCCATGTTGTACTTGTAGTGTTTCACAAAAGCATCAGTCACATCTTGGAAACAACGGATCTGGGACTGATCTAAACTTAAACACCACTTAGCAGCAACCCCCTTTAAACTGTCTTGAAAGCAATGGATCATTAGTTTGTTGTTTCGCACGTGTGGAGCCATTCTTCGGTAGTACATGATCAGATGAGACATGGGACATGTGGCACCTGAGTACAACTCGAAATTTGGTAGTTTGAACTTGGGTGGAATCACCAAGTCTGAAACCAAACACATATCTTTAACATCAGTGCTAAATGCATTACTTCCTTCCATCGCTTTCATCTTTCTCTGCATCGTCTCAACACTTTCTTTCAACTTTTCGTGTCGATCATCCCCTTCTTCTGACACATCAATGTAATCATAAGGATGATGGTTCTGGAAAACCGGGTGTACCTGTGTTTGTACTGCTGCTGGAGTGAATGTGGGAATAGCCTGCGGGGTTTCATTAACCAGAGGAGCTGTTTGATGAGTAGATTGAGGAATTGTGGCGCGGATGAAGTCAAAAGGCATACCCAAGGTAGGGTTTACAGCAGGAATGATAAGAGTTTCTACTGTAGTGGTGATGATTTCGGAGACCACGGTGGCCTGAGTATCCATTTTTGCTCTCAAGATATTGACAGCCTCCAAGAGCTGCCCCATTCCACCTCGTATTTTCGTCAGTTCGTTATTGACTCGGTCCATCTCTCCATAGGCTTCTGACATCTTCAATCTAGCTTGGGCCCGAGTGTTGTAGCTGTGCTTATGATTCAGTGTGACGGTTCTGAGATAACATGGCGACATAAGATAAGGATAAAAGAGAAGACATGCATATGTTATGACATGATGCGGATGAGGATGCAGATGCAAATGCAAGCTAAACTATCAAGAAACCAAAGAAATTTTGCAAATAATATCGACAATGGAATCTTGGTCAAAATGTCTTCTTCATTAAGAAAATCTGGCAATCATTACATCAAGAGCAGAGTATCTTCATGCTCTGGGTACAAAAGTGGGGACACACCCACAACAGAAAGGAAATAACAACAACGACAAAAGGAAACAACATTAAAAGAAAGAGTAGCAACATTATGGTTCTAGAAATTGGACCCACTAGTGGATGTCCCCTCTTCTCCATTGATTTTCTTCATAAGTTCCTCCATACGACCCTTGATCCTTTCTTTTTCGAGAAATAAGTCTGTCAGATCATCCACCATTCTCTGTTTTGTCTCAGGTGGTGCTTCGTGACGAGGAAATGGTTTCCTTATCACATGAGCTATCTTACGGGACCATTGTAGGTGAGCTTCGGTGACAGGGCATTCAGCCCTCCATAGTTGCCTATTAATCTGGCGCCAGGCGCGCTCAAGTCGCATTTTCATTTCAAAACCGTCCTCTTCTCCATAGTACATCATGTGCATGTCCTCATTATCCGGAGGTCCCTCCTTCATGTGGCCCAACTGGCAGCGGGCAAGAACGGGGTTGTAATTGATACAACCATTTCTTCCCATCAAGGGTACATTGGGGCAATCCCCACAGCTAACGATCATGATGATTCCTTCTTCTGTTGATTCATACCATTCGATATCAGTATGTTTTAACTCCATTAGCTTCTTGGACCATATCTTACAATCTTCAACCTCCCAGAAGGCGGGAGTTTTTGGTAGATAGGAGATAAACCATTTGTTGAAGAGAGCTACAAGCAGACAATTGGCCCACATCCTCTTGAGTATCTAGTCTGGACAGAGTGGTAGACGTCAGCCAGCAAAGTTGGGACCGGATTGTTGATTGTGAAGATCTGAATGGCTTAGACATCCACAAAATTTTTGGCGTTTGGAAACATAAACAAACCGTAGATCATCAGAGCGAAGGTTGATTCAAACAGTGCCTCATTTCCTCTGTTTTTGAAATACATGGCCTTTTCTAGCAAGAACAAAGCGGGTAGCCTGCGTTGACCTCCTTTGATGGTTAGATTGGCTTGAATGTCAGAGACTCTGATCCTTGTAGCCATAGCAATTTCCTTAATGGAGGGCATTGCCTCAATCCCATAGAAAATTGGAGCTTCCCGGACAGGGATTCCAATCAGAGTGGAGAATTCTTCTAGCGTTGGGACCAATTGAAATTCAGGAAATAAGAAGCAACGGTAAGCTGGATGGTATAACTGAACCAAAAGCTCAAGAGGTCCCTCAGTTACCGGGAGCCTCATTAGCGGCAAAATGCCCCCATACTTATCAGCAAAGGCGGATGGGTCTTCGACTCCGTCACCCAACCACAATAATTGTTCGAGCTCTGGAAGCTCAAGGAAGTAAGGCCAAACTTGCTTTCCTGCTGCATCCATGTCTATAAAATCTGCAAAACAAAGTTAGTACCTTGATAGTTTAGCAAAAAATGCAAAGTGCAATGCGAAGTTTCATGGAATTCAGATATTTTGTGGACATCAGAGGATATCAAAAGGCCTCGTTTTCATTAATAAAAAGTGAATTACAAGAGTTGATACACTTCCAAGAGTCGTAAACATGAAGCTAAATAAAATCTAGAAAGTCCTAAGGAGATTCTCCTAAGAGTCTCATGTTGAGTCTTCTGATTTCTTTCTCCATCTGGTCTCTTTCTGTGACGAGGTTATCGACGATTGACTTCCATGCAGTAGGTTGAGCACTAGAGGAATTTGATCCTTCGTGGATTTTTCTTTTCTTGCACGAGAGTAGCTCTTCATTCCTGGCTTGTAGTTGCTTTTGAAGTTCCAGGTTTTCTTCAACAACCACTTGATATTTGAGTTTCCATGCTTCCTCTGACTACTGGGTTTGTTTCAAAGAAATCTCCAGCTCTTCCTCCCTTGACATAAAGTATAGAACTGGTTCGTTCTTCAAAGCAATTGGTTCCTGTCTGTTGTAAGGCATCTTTAACTCAGTGGCTCTTCTTCGGACCCATTGGAGGTAGGGCTCCAATGACACATAGTTAGGTTTTCCCAAAGAACTCCTTCCTCTTTTGCGCTTACTACCCCAGGCATTTAAGATCAACTCTTTTTGCTATTCGTTCTTGTCATATTCTTCAAAGTAGATGCTTTCCAGATAAATGCTAAGAGGTTTATCCTTCAAAGGGTACCCTAATTGGCGTCGTGCCAATACAGGGTTATAGTTAATTCCACCCTTGATGCCAAGAAGAGGCACGTTGGCATAGTTTCCACAGTTGTCCGTAATCAAGATTCCATCATACACACGATTATACCAGTCAATATCTGTATGAGAAAAGGCCGTAATCCTTTTAGACCACCATCCTTTCTTGGAATCCCAGAATTTACCTGCCTTTGGTAAATGCGAAATAAACCATCTATACAATACAAGGACACAACAATCAATTTGCCCCCTACCATGAGCATTCCTTGTATGGACCGAGTGATAAGCTTCAGCAAGAAAAGTAGGTACAGGATTTTGTTTCAAGAAGATATTGATTGCATTTAGATCCACGAAGTTGTCAATATTCGGGAACAAGAAAAGTCCATAGATGAGTAAGGCAAAAACAACTTCAAAGGCCTCTCTGTTCGAGTGCTTAGCAAAGTAATGGGCTTTTTCGAACAAAAACTTAGCAGTTAACCCAAAAATCCCTCCCTTGGAAGTTAAGTTGCTTTTGATGTCACCTAACTCCAAGTGAGTCTTCTTAGCTATCTCTTCCTCTTTAGGGTTTTTCTCAAAGATAGGAAACAGGGATTCATCCTTGATAAACAAACCAATTATCTGAGAATATTCCTCCAGGGTAGGCAAGAGTTGATAATCAGGAAATGTGAAGCAGTGATACTTTGGGTCGTAGAATTGAAGAAAAGTAGAGAGGAGTCCCTCATCAACATCCTTTCTTAACAAAGTCCACAACTTTCCATATCTGTTTTTGAATCCCTCAGGGTCTGTTAGCAAATCTCCCAATTTCCTTAGGCCATCCAATTTTGGACTCTTGAAAGTGTATTTCACAGTGTTCCTTCTTGAACTGTCCATGATATCCCTGTGATATTCATAAAAGAAGGTCTGAGTTCCATGAAACTGGTATGACATGAATGCTTATGATGTATGAATGCAAAGTACACACAAAGATGCACACAAATTCACAAATGTACACAAGCAAAGGGTCCAGGTTTGAGCATGGAGGCATGGTTTACCCTTCCCATTGGTATGTACTACTGGTTTTCATCGGTTGAACAGGGTTATAAGAATTTCCCAGAGTCGACAACCCATCTTTTGGATTTTATCGACTTCCCAAATGACTCGGTAATCAATAAAATTCTCATGAGAATCTCGTCTGAGTGTGGTATCGCGTGACAACCATTTCAGAAATAGACTCCCTCATGGTCACCGCACTACATCCTAAAAAGGCTTAAGTGGGGTTTGGAAATAACTACGGTTCTCAGTATTGATGGCTCCTACGTTGAGAGTAGCACGTTTTCACGAATAGACTCGCTCAACATGAATAAACTCCCAAGAGGGCCTAAACTGAGTGATGGTGTCTCAAGTCAACTTTTTCAGGAATCGACTCCCTCAAAGCCTCCTTGAATATACCATCGTCATATAATAAGTGCACTCAAGGCCGGGTTAGGACTTATCTCACCACTCAAGAACACCCTGCCAAACCAAGCAAATATACAAGTATGTACAGATATATACAGATATACAAGCAAAACATATAACAATAAAACAAGGTGGGCCTAACCCTCAAAATTACATCCCAAGTGAAGTCGCCATTTCTGTTGGGGTGAGAATTGGATAACAAGCTATTACTTAACTTGCATCGCAAAACTTTGAAGTTCACCACCGACTTTGATTTATCCAAAGGAAAGGTTCAAGATCGAGGAAACCTAAAAGGGGGGAGATCTAAGGTTCGGGGGTTGGTTATACTAAGGGAAGGTATTAGCACCCTTAATATCGGTAGTATTCTACAGGAACCTCTTGTTTAGTTTGTGTTATGTTTGCTTGCTAAGGAAATCTGTACTAAGTAAGGGTAAAGGTAAAGACCTAAAATGCTAAAGGTAAGGACCTAGGGAGTATGTACTTAGTTTGCTCGCCAAGACGTCGCGTCTTGTGCCTACGTATCTGACTGAAGAATCAGAGCAACCGTAGTTCACCTAACTAAGGGTGAATATGAGGAACCATTGACTATGGCCAAAGTTCCAAGGGGAAATGAGTGAGAGCTCATTCTAGAGTTTAAGAAAACTCTCTAAGTATAAGTTATAGTGGGGAGAAGTGGATACTCGATGTGATGAGCCCACATAGAGTTTAGGAACTCTACCCTATTTCTAAGTTGTAAGATTCATGGCTTTTAGGAGGCCAAGAAAAAGGGAGGGGCTCTTAGGAGACCTAGGGGAAAGATGGCTCTTAGAAGGCCAAAAGGATAAAGGCTCCTAGGAGGCCTAAAGAGTGATGAGCTTTCTATGACTTAAGAGTCAATAGAGAGTCTTTCCTTTGGAAGGGGGAAAAGATAACAATTTTTTTATAAACTAGAAGTTTATGTGGACATTTACATGAAAATGTAACATTAAACAAAGTATCAAAATGGAATAAAGTTCATAAATCCATACAAGGTTAGAAACATACACATTAGGCATTAATTATACAAGATTAACAAGATAACATGATATAAGAATAAAAAAAGTAAAAAGTATTCATGATAGAAACCCTAAAAGATCCTCCACTTCCTACATGATAAAATGCCTTAACAAACATTTATTTTCACCAATTTCTTTTTATGTTCCAAAAGTGGACTTATTAAGGAGTAATTGGCAAAAAGAATGAGTAAAAAAAGATGAAAAATGATTGGGTTTTGAGTTTTTGAAATTGAAGCATAAACTATGAAAATATAAAATAAATAGGTGATAAAAAAGAAGGAGAAAGGCACCCCATGGGTATTGAACCCGTGCCCTTGGGGATACAGCCCAAAATAATTGCCAGCCACACCATTCGCGCGTGTTTAACATATCATAGCAATAAGACACTATATACAAAACGAAAATAATTCAGGAATTAAAATAAAAGGACTGGGGCGAGGGGGATTCGAACCCCAGTCCTCATGGTCAAATGGGCGTGTGTATGTGTGTGCTTGCCACTGGGGTGGCTGTTTCATCCGGTCATAACCTTAACTCCATAAATACTTACACCTTGTGTGGTAAACAAAGACAAAACCATTACCTCCCATGACCAATGTTCAAAACTGATTTTATCCACGCAAACTTAAAAGTACTCTAACGCAAATTGGTGTGACAGGACCAACTTGTTATAATAGCGCAGTATGACAAACCAATAATTCATCTCAACATTGAATTCAAAAGAAGCTTAAATAAATCAAGTGGAGTAAGATCTCATCTTCCCTCTTATGAAATACAAACTGCTAATGACCTTTCTTGAACCAAAAACAACAACATAATCTGAGGAAAAGTGCACTTTAGAGAAGTTCATAACAAAAACCATGTACATGTTGAAAACAGGCTCAAGACATTTTGAAATTGTAAACAACATGTTGTCCACCAAACAATGTGCAGCAAACACTCAACAAAATCAATTGAATCCACATAGAAACTGGTTTGCATGCAAGAAGCAAGCATTCACAAGTACCAAAGAAGAAGAATAAAAGAATGGCAGAGCAGTTTGTACATCCATGAGCAGTCCTAAACTTGCCTATCAATCCATGGTCTCACAGTGGCTTAAATGCAAAAATGACTTCAAAATATCTTTAGACATGGTGTTAAGATGCAAGGCAAACATATAGTCAACACTTTTCATAACACATCCTTCATACCAATCATGACAGTTGACATATGGCATCAAGACAATGACCTCAAGAGATTTAGCAATTCCAACATTAATCAAGGTTACATGGTATTATGTGTAAACATATGATCATGACAGAATGCAGTACTAAATATAACATATGAATCTTAACATACAAGCTCTTGGAACTTAGCAAAGTTCAGGCACAGGTCTTAGGTTTTCAATGAGTTCAGACCAAACATGGCAATCAAATCAAATAAGAGCAATCAAACGATGACAGAGCAGACAGTAAGTGGCATAGCAGTGGTATAACATGAAGATTGAGTCCAATGTGCATCATGATAAACACAAACTCAAGTATCTAAAGTAGACAGAAATGAAGCTTTCAAAGATTGTCAAATTAAGAACAAAGTATCCACAATGCTATGTAAACAGTTAATATGACAGCAACTGCAAATACAACAAGGCACCACAGTCAAAACACAAAATCTCAAGGGATCAACAATTTCAAGTGGCAATCCTAGCATGTAAGGTTAACTTAATTTTAAACATCCAACCAAGATATCATGACATAGTGAGAGTAGCAACATACTTGTGGAATTAAAACAAGGCAAGGGCCGCCAAACAATTCCTCAACACAAAATGTTTTCTGATGTCAAGTTCAACAAATATACACATGGCTAGTACATGAATAGCTTGAGTAAAAAAGAAAACTTAAACACTTATCAAGGACTTGCACACATAAAATGGAATGCCAACAAGGTAGCAGTTATATGACTTGAACACATATCAGGTAGGAATATCAAACACCATACTTAACCTGAATAAACATATCATTAGTATGCACACCTCGGATGACATGTTACATGTTTGAACATACAAGAGCAGGATGGTCATGAAATGGCAACTTTATACAGAACAGAACCTCAAGAGATCATCCATTTTATATAACAGTTTGGCATACCAATAGATAAGCAGGTCATGATATAGTGCACAAACACAATTAAGTTGTGAGGCATTGACAGGCACATGATTAGAAAAACCAGAATTCAACATAAAGGAATAGTAACAAGTTCTCATTCTTAATGACAAGTTTGGAAGACATGAATATAACTAGCACACGTACTCCTGGACTCAAATCATACCAGCAAGTTATAAACAATAAGTCAAAAACACAAAGTATAATCAGTTGCATATTTCAACAAGTGAGCAGTTCAAATACCAAACTCAAGCACATAAGTCAACTTGGTTCAAAACAAAGATCGTGACATGTCAAAGTTTGTGTGCATATTAGGATGTGGATAAATACATGAACAGATGCAAAAAAGACATTCTTGTAAAAGACTGAGTTAAAAACATCTTTCATGCTCAAAAGTAAACTCAATAATCAAGCCTCTTGGATGCGAAACATAGTATGAACTCTTATACAGAAACTGACTAAAAACCAATGATGACAGCAGCTGATACTTATTGCATTCAAGTACAAGCAGAGTCACACAACACTGAACTTTCAAGGGCTTAACAAACATGTTAGGGGCCAACACAATGGTACTATCATTTCAAGATATTTCAAGTATATCAACAGGAAACACAAAGCAGAATCACACTTATCTTACTTCATGATGACAGTCTACAGATAGAAGCTTAAACAAAAAACTCCAATACTCATTATTCACATTTTGGATGAATGAAGAAAAACAATAAAAGCATATTATAGTAGCAACATATGGCAGAGATGTGATGATGAATATGTACAATGATATGGAGTATGGAGAGTGTAGTTACCAAGTGGAATATGTCCACTGCACCTTCAAGTGTGTGTTGACTTCTCCTCTTCCTGAACTAGCAAGGACCCCAAGGCAATCCTTCTCCTCTTTCTCACTTATGAAACTCAAAACTCAGAGATCTTTTAGAGTGTTTTGTGAAAGTTGTTGGTGATCTACAAGTGCTGAGATGACCTCCTTTTATAGGCTGGGAAGGTTGGCTTTGATCCCTTGAGACCAATGGAAAAACACGTGGCCTGCTGGATAAAGAATTAGGGTCTGCAAGGACCATTTCTCAACCTTCAAATTTGGTCAAGCTCGGAGAAAATATTGCCTCACACTACTGCACAAAGGCTTCAGAGGGTAGAGCTCAGGTTTGTCATGTTTCACGATTGCATGTATTGCTTCAAACCGCCTTTTTGTTGTGTCATAGGAGTGAGGGTCAAAAGAGGTAAAACTTGGGATCCTCCATATGAATTTATGCACATGAAGTTGACAACACCCAATGTTGTACCATTTCATTTCATAAACTAATGCATTATTTCAAAACATCCTTTTTATGAGTCATAAGAGATTGAGCTCAAAAGGGAAAGATTTGGGACAATACAAAGAAAGGATAACACGCCAAGGGTAGGTCTTAGAACTGCTGATGAGATTTTCCCATTTTCTGTTCCAAGTCTGATTCAAATTATGAAGTATGGTTTGCATGGAACAAAATTCATGGGCTTCACTTGTTCACATGATAACTTTACTACCAATGGCCCAAATGAAATGGTTTTTGGTCCCTTTGAAAGAGATCATGTGGTAGAGTGAATTTCATGTTGGTGACAAGTTGAAATTATACCATGAAACAAGTGAAAAATCGTGCATAATATTGGTGTAGCAAACTGATAAAAATCTAAATTTTTCTAAGTGTTCACAACATTTCAACATGCCCACTTTAGTGCACCATATCTTGATAATTACTGATCCAATTTGTGAGATTTTTGGATCTATGTAAGGTAGACATTTGATAGAGCAATTTTCATGTGGAAGGCAACTTGAGATGAAGCTTGTAACATTGGTAAAAGATGCCATGAATTCGTGTCCCTCATGCTGCCCAAAAGAACTTAGAAAAATTTCAAAGTTATGAAAATTTCACAACTTGAAACGCCTAACTTTAAAACATCATAACTTGAGATTGGCTTATCCAAATGAGAAGTTCCACACATGCTTGGAAAGATTGAAGAACAAGGAACAACTTTCATGTCCAAAGATTTTTGATTTGAAGCTTGGAATTAGGTGAAAAACAGCCATGAAGTAGTGTTCCAGAATTGGAGCAAAAAGTCGAAAATTTCACTAAGTCCTTAAGGCATATTGTATTCCAAGTCTCATATCTTAAAACCCAAGCAAATTCTGAAAGAGGGTCCTCTAATACACTTTGAAGATCATGGGAAGAGCTTCCATTTGAGCTTTGAGTCACTCAAATCGGAGGTGTGGTTTGAAAGTTATGACTGTTTCAATTTTTGCACAAGTAGTGAAACTCCACATATGAAAAGTTTTCATGAACCAAACCTTGCTTCCTTTGCAAGAAAACTTCTTAAAACTTGATTTCTCATACCCTAAATCATCAATGAGACATGCTATGATGGGTTAAGGCCTTGGATGTTTCATTTTGGGTCAAAATCTCAAAGATTAGGGTTTCAGTCAAAACCCTAATTTCAACTGTGAATGCACTGGGATAATCTCTTGTGATCTTGCTTCTTCCATCACATCCAAAACTCATAGGTGGTCTATAGGGATGTCTATTATCTCATGGAGTCAAGTCCTAAGGTTTGAGAATAACTCTTGATCAAAATCAGGACCAATGATCCATTTGTCTTGACAAAACCCTAATTTAGAGGCAGGGTGAAATTGGGACTCAAGTTACTCATGAGGAGAACCAAATGATACTAAATTCTTGTTGAATGAGACCTCCTGACGGTAGGCAAGATCAATTGGTTGATGCACCAATCAAATCTTGACTTAACAGGGCAAAATTCTTCAGTGATTCCTCAGGTTAAAACCCTAATTTTACCTTTTGGTCTGGTGATCCTCTGTTGACTTGACTTGATTCAAAGTCTTAAGATCTTGGTTCCAAACACTGATGAATCCTTGTGGTGATTATATGGAGCTAGAGAATACCTTAGGAGGCATTGAATCTTTCTGTGTAAACCCTAATTTCAAACATAAGAGAAACAACTGTAAAATGTGGGTTAGTTAAACAATGCATATATGATTGTTATTAAATGTCAATGCAAGATGTTATGACATCTAAGGGGTAAAATTTGGGGTACAACAACAGGTTTGCAGGTGACCATAACCTTCAACCTACCCGATTTTCTGAGTTTCTCGTCAGTGTGTAGTTATCTACCTGGTTTTCTGGTTATCTCAGTGATCTGATGTTCTGATATTCTGGGTTTGTGGGTTTGTGGTCTTTGATCAGTTAATAGCACAACAGATGTTCAGAGCAGTTTGATACCTTGATCCCATGTTTGCATTTGCATTATCTCTTGCATTCTAACATGTTTGACATTTTTCAGGGCTTGCATCTTACCCTTGATTCCAGTTGTTGAAGTTTTCCTGTCATGGATGCTCAGAGGAAGAAGAATGTAGCGTACACGTTCCAAGACCCAACTCTGAATTTGATTCACAAAATGATTAGTATGACTGATCCCGGGGTCCGCACTGAGTTCAAAGATGAATATGGGAAGATATTGAAGGTTGTCTGTAATATCTCAAAGAACGAGCGTGATGCCATTTATACGCTCCTGCAATTTTATGTCCCTCATTTGCGCTGTTTCACTTTCCCAGATTATATATTGGCTCCAACCTTGGAAGAGTTCTCATTTATTTTGGTAATCTCCATCAAGCCGAAGATACCTTTCTTCTTTGAAGAACATCCAGGCCTGGAAGAAATGGCAGCTGCTCTTCACATTGGAGAATCCATTCTGAGTGATAATATTGTTGACAAGCAAGGATTTAAAGTTTTCCCTTTGAATTTTTTGTTTGATCAAGCTAGCTTATATGCTAAGGCGAGAAGTTGGTCCGCTTTCAACGCTATACTAGCTCTTTGCATTTATGGAATTGTCTTATTCCCTAACATCCCCGATCTTATTGATATGCACGCGGTTCGGATCTTTATCTTGATAAATCATGTACCTACTCTTCTTGGTGATGTATACCATTCAGTCCACTACAAGAACAAGAATAGGCGAGGAAGGAGTGTAAGCTGTTGCGCGCCACTCCTATCTACATGGTTTTTGAGTCATCTTCCTCAGACTGGGGCATTTGTGGATACAAAGGGTTCTTTGAAGTGGTCCAAGAAGCTAATGGGATTGACTGCTGATAATATCATTTGGTTTAATCACAATTTGCTGGGAATAGAGCTCATTTTCATCTGTGGAGAGTTCCCAAGCGTACCTTTAGTGGGGAGGAAAGGCGGAATTAATTATAACCCTTCCCTCACTATCAGGCAGTTTGGGTATGCATTGAGAGTTCCCCCTGAAGATCAAGATATCAGAGGGTCCATATTCTTCAATGGTACTGAAAACCAAGAGATGTTGAGGAGAGCTGTGAACGCTTGGGGACAGATTCATAAGAAAGGAAAGACCTCTTTTGGAAAGTGTAACAACAGAGCTTTCTCTCCGTATGTGGAGTGGATTTGGAGGAGAGCAGAAGAAGAGATCCTGCTGTTCTCAATAGAGCCGTCGTTGTATCCACTGATGATTGAGCCTCCCCCCACAGTTGAGATAGAGAAGTTTAAAAAATTATGGGCTGAGAAGGAGAAGCTACGAGAAGAGAATAATGAGCTACAGAGAGAGATCTATCAGCTGAAGCACAAGCGAGGTGAAGCTGTCCATGTTACCAAGATGAAGACAAAACTTCTCGCCAAGAAGGAAAAGGAGCTAGCTGATGAGGTCACAGCCAGACAAAAAGTAGGGAAAACTCTAAAGGGTATTAGCAGGGTTCTCAAGTCTAAGAAGGAATACTTGGCCAAGGCTTTGTCAAAAATTCACCAGTTTAACGCTTACCGAAACACTGTAATAACTGCCAACAAACAGAAAGAAGATAAGTTTCTGGAACAGATTGAGGATTTGAAATTGAAGCTCAAGAAGAAAGACGAAGAGATCTTATCAGGGACATTCCAGAAACGAGCAGTCGAAGATCAACTCAGTGAGGCCACAACTACTATAGAGGAGCTGAAGATTCAAGCAGAAGTGAAGAGACCTAGAAATGAGGGTCCTAACATGGATGGTGTTTTTGGCGAAGATGCTTGGGAGCTGCATTGCCGATACCTAAAAGGGATCATGTACAGAAGAGATATCCTCATTCAGGAGTTGATTCAGAGACCGAAGCATCCCGAAACTAAGAAGATATTCAAAGAAGCGCGAGAGTGGAGCAGAGATCATAATGGTTGGGGAGGATTAACACTTGTGGATTTTGATGACATGCCATAGTTTTCTCTTTCTCTTTTATCGTGTTTGGATCACCGCCAGGCTTGTTGGTTGGGATCTTTAATTATCAGACCTCTATCTGTATTGTGGGCTTTAATTGTTGACAAATCATTATCCTTTGGTTTTCTTAATATATGAACAGAAGTTCTGTTCTATCTTGTTATTAAACTGGAATCAAGGGGTGGATCGCCCTACGAATATTCAAACATGTTCATTTGCATTTGCATATTCATAATCATTGTGCATAATAGGTGTTTGTCTCTGGTTTTCTCATCTTGTTCTTTTCTTCAGACAGGATTGCTGATCAACCCATTCACCGATACTCTACCAGACAGAATCAACGAAAAGCCATGGAGCAAATGCAAGCTGAGATGATTATGATGCAAGCTCACATGGCTCAGTTTATGGAGTTAATGCAAGGTGTTGGTCAAGGTTAAGAGCAGTTAAGGACTCTGGTCCAGCCTCTGGTCGGAAGAGTTGATGAAGACGGTATCCTTCATGGTGGCCTTCACAATGGTTTCATTCCTCCGGGCAGAGGTGTTGATGGTAATGGTATTCCTGTTGGTCCTCCGGGCGGAGGTGGTCATGTCCCTTCTGTTGTCATCCCTCCGGGCGGAGGAGAGAATGTTGTGATTCCTTCTATAGTGGGAGGAGGTAACAGTGTTTGTGCAGTTCACGGTCATCACTATGATGATCAACAAGATGGTGTCTTCTCTCTGCTAGGTGGGGATGCTGGCCCCCAGCCTAATAGTGATAAAAGATTCCGATTGATTGAGGAGAAGTTGAAAGCGTTTGAGAATCAGAATTCCCTGGGATTGGATATGGAAGACTTGGGACTGGTCCCCGGTGTTAGGATCCCGTACAAGTTTCAGGTACCTACTTTCGAGAAGTATAACGGTGTCACTTGCCCGAAGATTCATGTCAGGGCTTATGCTAGAAAAATGGCCGCCTATTCTGATGATGAGAAATTACTAATGCACTTTTTCCAGGATAGCCTGTCTGGGGCATCTTTGGAATGGTACATGCAGTTAGAGAGATGCCATGTTCGTAACTGGCGTGAGCTAGTTGAAACTTTCGTCAAGCAATATCAGTACAATACCGACATGGCTCCCAACAGAACACAGTTACAAAGTTTGTCGTGGAAGAATAATGAGAGTTTTAAGGAGTACGCCCAGAGGTGGCGTGAATTGGCAGCTAGAGTCCAGCCTCCCATGGTAGAGCGGGAGATGGTTGACATGTTCATGGCCACTCTTTAGGGGCCGTATTATGACCGATTAGTAAGCTGTATGACTGGTGGTTTTGCTGACTTGGTTTTAGTCGGAGAAAAGGTTGAAAGCGGGATTAAAACTGGGAAAATAATGGTCAATGATGGATCTTCATCTGGAGGAGGGAAAAAGCCGTATGCTGGTAATTACAAGAAAAAAGAAGGAGACACAAATTCTGTTTCATCTTATTCATCATACCGTGGTAGAGGAAGACCTCGTCAGAACTTCAATCAGCAAGTGGCTTCTGTAACTATTCCAGCAACACCTCAACCACAAGCAGCACAACAACAAAATATTGCTCCCCGTCAGTACCCAGCTAGACAGAGAATGGCTGACAAGCATTTTGCAACACCACCCATGCCTTACTCTCAATTGTTCCAACATTTGCTACAACTATAGTTGGTCCAGAAGAGGACTTTGGCCTCTCTTACCGGTAATCCACCTCCCGGTTATGACGCCAATGCCCATTGCGAATTCCATGCGGGAGCGCCGGGACATCACATTGACAATTGTAAAGCGCTTAAACACAAGGTTCAAGATCTGTTGGACTCAAAAGACATTAATTTCTCTAATGACACACTAAATGTTAACCAGAACCCAATGCCAAATCATGGCGGGCCAAGGGTTAATGCTATTATTGAAGACTGTGAATCCTTGGACTTGGTTCTAGATGTAAACAAGTTGAAGACTCCCTTGTGTGTGGTGAAGGAAAGGTTATTGAAGGGAGGGGTATTCCCTGGTTGTGATGAGGGCTGTGCAGAATGTGTGTTGCAATCAAGCGGTTGTGATTTGTTGAAAGCAGGTATCCAAAAAATGATCGATGAAGGACAGTTACAGTTTGACAGATGTGATAAGCAGAAGAAAGTCATTAACAAAGAGAATTATGTTGCCACGATAACAATTCCTTTCAAAATAATAACCATATCAGCACCGGCAAGACCAACGCTGGTCATCATTACTGTTCTTGGGCCAGTTCCCTACGAAAGTACTAAAGTCGTTCCCTGGAATTATGGGGCTGAGGTATTTATTAATGGAAAGAAGCAGGAATTAGTAGGGACATTAGCTGTACATTCAGAGGCTGAAAGTAATGTTGAAGCGGGGGCTATCACTAGAAGTGGTAGAGTCTTTATTCTATCTGACAATCAGGTTGGCAGTTCCAAACAGGATAAAGGGAAACAAGTGATGGATGATTCTGTACAGAGACAGGTCGTAAATGACTCCGTGACAAAACAAGTTGACAACTCTTTCTCGGAAAATATGGAGGAGTTTATGAGATTAATCAGGAAGAGTGATTACAAGATTGTTGATCAACTCCACCAAACCCCATCAAAGATATCCATCCTATCTTTGCTGTTGTGCTCTGAGGCACACCGGAATACATTATTAAAAGTCTTGAACACAGCGTATGTACCTCAAGAAATATCTGTTAATCAGCTAGAAGGGGTTGTGGCTCGCGTGAATGCTGGTAATGGCTTAGGGTTCACAGACCTAGATCTGACTCCAGCTGGGAGGAATCACAACAACACTCTACATATTTCAGTGAAATGCAGAGGCTCCTTAATGTCACATGTGCTAGTTGATACTGGGTCATCCTTAAATGTGTTGCCAAAGAAGGCTCTAATGAAATTAGATACTCGTGGGCTGATTTGCACGCCGAGTGACTTGGTGGTGCGTGCTTTCGATGGTTCTAAGAGGTCTGTTTTTGGAGAAATTGTATTGCTGATCAAAGTTGGTCCTGAAATTTTGTATGCCACTTTTTATATCATGGATATTCATCCTGCCTATAGTTTTCTATTGGGTCGCCCATGGATCCATAGTGCTAGGGCAGTAACATCTACATTGCATCAAAAGCTGAAGTATATGGTGGATGGACATGTTGTGACAGTCTGTGGTGAGGAAAACATCATGGTGAGTCACCTATCAACCTTCAAGTATGTGGAGGTAGATGGTGAGATACATGAGACTCTGTTCCAAGCCTTTGAAACTGTGAAAATTCCTGAGGAACCTCCAAGAGTAGTCAGTAAGCCTAAGGTGGTGAATCAACCCGAAGTGGTAAATCAGCCAGAAGTTTCAATGTCTTCTTTCAAAGATGCACGCGCTGTAGTTGAAGCTGGTAGTTCCCAAAAGTGGGGCCAAGTCATTGATGTTCAGATGAAGCAGAATACTTATGGACTGGGGTACAAGCCCCCCAGACAATTTCAAGAGCCTCCTAAGTACGCTGGCCCAATTCAATTCACAAGTGCTGGGTATTTCTTTAACCGAGTCAATGCAATCGAGGATGAGGGGGATAGTGACTGTGACATGGATGAGTGGATCCGTCCTTGCACTCCTGGTCAGAGCCTATGCAATTGGTCTTCCGAGAAAGTCATCCAAGTGACCGTCAAGAGTAATTTCCTTTGTTTTCTGTTTGTATTAAATCCTACGTTCTGCCCAAGACGTAGTGATACTTGTCTGTAGGGCTTTGATGTTTGTTTGCTTACTTTGTCATCAATAAAGGACGTTTTTCACATTCAAATATTTTGATCCCCGTCTTTCTGTTTTTACTTTTTGAATTAATTCGCATCAAAATGGCAATGTGTTTTCTTGTTTGTTGCATTCATAATAAACATAAAACATCAATCATGCAGGTTTCTTTGTTCAGATGCCACCACTAATGATCCAGCTATGGCTCGGTATGACTTCGACAATCCCATCTATCAGGCTGAAGAAGAGACTGACGAAGATTGTGACTTACTAGAAGAATTGACCAGATTGCTGAGACAGGAGGAAAGGGTCATTTACCTCATCAGGAGGAAATTGAGACTATTAATCTGAGAACCGAGGACGCTAAAAGAGAAGTAAGGATTGGGGCTGCTTTGGAAGACATTGTTAAGAGAAGATTGATTGAGATGCTTTGAGAGTATGTGGATATCTTCGCCTGGTCTTACCAAGACATGCCTGGGCTTGACACTGATATTGTGGTACACCAGTTGCCACTTAAAGAAGGTTGTACGTCGGTCAAGCAGAAATTGAGAAAGACAAAACCGGACATGGCTGTCAAAATTAAGGAAGTGGTTCAGAAACAGTTGGACGCTGGTTTTCTCGCTGTGACAAATTATCCTCTGTGGGTTGCTAATATTGTGCCTGTACCTAAGAAGGATGGAAAGGTCAGGATCTGTGTTGATTACAGAGATTTGAATAGAGCAAGCCCGAAAGATGATTTCCCGCTCCCCCACATTGACGTGTTAGTGGACAACACTGCTCAATATTCGGTATTTTCCTTCATGGATGGCTTCTCTGGGTATAACCAAATCAAGATGGCCCCAGAGGACATGGAGAAGACTATGTTCATAACACTGTGGGGAACGTTTTGCTACAAGGTGATGTCCTTTGGATTGAAGAATGTTGGGGAAACCTATCAACGGGCAATGGTGACTCTCTTTCATGCTATGATTCACAAAGAGATCGAAGTCTATGTTGATGACATGATTGCGAAGTCACAAACGGAGGAGGAACATTTGGTAAATCTTTAGAAGTTATTTGAAAGGTTGAGGAAGTTCAAGTTGAGGTTGAATCCGAACAAGTGCACCTTCGGGGTGAGATCCGAAAAATTGATGGGGTTTATTGTCGGTGAAAAAGGTATTGAGGTTGATCCTGCTAAGGTAAAAGTCATACAAGAGATACCTGAACCGAGAACAGAAAAAGAGGTCCGTGGTTTCTTGGGGAGATTAAACTACATTGCCAGATTCATCTCTCATCTCACAGCCATGTGTGAACCGATTTTCAAGCTGTTAAGAAAAGATTAAGAGGTCAGGTGGAATGAAAATTGTCAAAAGGCGTTTGAAAAGATAAAAGAATATTTGTAGGAACATCCGGTCCTTATGCCACCAATTCTGGGTCGACCATTGATTATGTATCTTACGGTTCTAGAGAACTCAATGGGGTGTGTGCCCGGTCAACACGACCAGTCAGGTAGAAAAGAACATGCCATCTACTACCTGAGTAAAAAGTTCACTGATTGTGAGTCGAGGTACTCTATGTTGGAAAAAACATGTTGTGCACTCGCTTGGGCAGCCAAAAGTTTGAGGCAGTATATGTTAAACCACACAACCCTGTGGATTTCAAAGATGGATCCGATTAAGTACGTGTTTGAGAAGCAAGCACTTTCTGGGAGAATAGCTCGTTGGCAGATGGTTTTGACAGAATACGATATTCAATATGTTTCCCAAAAAGTCGTTAAGGGAAGTGTTTTGTCAGAATACCTTGCCGAACAACCGATTGAAGATTATCAACCGATGAAGTTTGAATTTCTAGATGAGCATATTATGTTTTTGAAGATGAAAGATTGTGAAATGCCATTGCCCGACGAAGGACCCGACATTGGATCTCAGTGGAAATTGGTTTTTGATGGGGTCGTCAACTCATATGGTAACGGAATCGGGGCAATCATTACAACTCCAAGGGGTTCTCACATACCCTTCACCGCCCAATTGGCGTTCATATGCACCAATAATGAGGCAGAGTATGAAGCATGCATCATGGGGTTAGAAGAAGCAATCGATTTGAGAATCAAGAACCTTGATGTTTATGGTGATTCTGCGTTGGTAGTTAATCAGATTAAAATAGAATGGGAAACTCGTCAGGCAAATCTGGTGCCTTACAACAACTATGCCAGAAGGTTATTACCGTTCTTTGATAAGGTTGAATTTCATCATATACCCCAGTTGGAAAATCAGATGGCAGATGCGTTGGCAATATTGGCTTCGATGTATCAGGTGAATCGATGGAATAAAACACCGTCAATCAGAATTATGTGTCTTGATAGACCGACTTTTGTATTTGCAGTTGAAGAGGTATCAGATGGCAAGCCTTGGTATCATGACATCAAGTGTTTCCTCAAAAGTCAAGAGTACCCAGCTGAGGAATCTACCAAGGATAAGAAAACTCTGAGGAGGCTAGTAGGCAACTTCTTTTTGAATGAAGATGATGTGTTATATAAGAGGAATTTTGACATGGTTTTGCTACACTGTGTTGATGAACACGAGGCATGCCTGTTAATGGAAGAAGTTCATGAGGGTTCTTTCGGTACTCATGCCAATGGGCATGCTATGGCTAAAAAATTGTTAAGGGCAGGGTATTACTGGATGACTATGGAGTCTGATTGTTTCAAATACGCCAGAAAATGCCATAAATGCCAGATTTATACCGATAAGGTTTATGTACCGCCTACTCCTCTGAATGTATTGTCATCTCCTTGGCCCTTTGCCATGTGGGGCATTGATATGATTAGAAAGATTGAGCCAACTGCTTCCAATGGACATCGTTTCATCTTGGTTGCCATCGATTATTTCACGAAGTGGGTGGAAGCAGCCTCGTATGCCAATGTCACCAAACAAGTTGTACCCCGGTTTATAAAGAAGGACATCATCTGTCGTTATGGGGTCCCGGAGAGAATCATTACTGATAATGGTTCAAATTTGAACAATAAGATGATGAAGGAGCTATGTCAGAGCTTTAAAATTGAGCATCACAATTCTTCTCCATATCGTCCGAAGATGAATGGTGTTGTTGAGCAAAAAATGGTGGTAACGTATAAAGACTGGCATGAAATGTTGCCCTACGCTCTACACGGTTATCGTACTTCGGTGCGCACGTCAACTGGGGCAACTCCTTTCTCATTGGTATATGGTATGGAAGCAGTCCTACCACTAGAGGTTGAGATTCCTTCTTTGAGAATTCTGGCAGATGTAAAGCTTGATGAAGCTGAATGGGTGCGTTCCAGGTTGAATCAGCTGAGTCTTATTGAAGAGAAGAGATTGGTAGCCATTGCACATGGCCGGTTATATAAGAGTAGGATGAAGAAATCCTTTGATCAGAAAGGTTTTCTCCGGTGGAGCCTTATTACTTTCAATAATGGATGGCGAAAACTTTACGTCCCCTATGAACGCAGACACAGTCAAAAAATACTTCACATAAAAGAGACCCGCTAGGCATAAAAAGAATATCCAGGCAAAAGAGGGCATCCCGGCTAACCATAAAAAGAAAAAGGTTCAGGAAAAAATTAGGGATAAAAAGAAAAGAAGAATAAACCCGCGAAGTTGAAAACCTGAAAAGGCAACTTTGGAAAAAATGGGTATCCCGGTGGATTGAAACCCCGAAAAGGGCGATCCAGGCAAAAGTTAGGGATTTGAAAGCAAGAGGCTACGATCTGTGTTCGATCTGTGAGCACTTTTTATACTTGGGAATTTTGAAGGAAAGAATCAGTTCAGTCAGTCTCTTCGAAGGTCAAGACATCTGTGGATAAGCAAGACATATGGGTCATAGCTGAATTGAATCATGGTGGATATTTGTTCCCACATTGCCGACATGTGTGTTTTCTTTTTACTTTTGCGTAATTACCTCTTTTCAAGAATTGCTTCCTGTTGTAAATGCCTATTTACAGGCCAATTCATTCAATAAAATTTTCATTTCACTCAAAGAGCTTTCCATTTATGTTTTTACCTTTACTGTTTTGTTTTTGAAAACGTCCAATATTTTGATGAACATTGCATGTGAAAACGTTAAGCTTTGCGGAGCATATCGGAAAACAATGGAAATTGCTCAGGCAACGGATATTGTGGATGGTAATTGAGGTAGCCATTTTTGCATATAGAATATGTTGTTATTGTTGTATGTTTGCAGGGTAACAAGTTTGTTTCTCCCCAGTAGAGTTACTCTCCCCAACACTGAAATTTCACCATCCTCAGCAGAGCATACTCTTCCCCAACAAGAGTACAGAGGATTGATTCCCCAGCCTGAGTCATGGTTGGTTTATTACTCCCCAGCAAGCAGTCAGAAGTGGATCGTTCCAAGGTGGATCTTGTGGTACCTCCGGAAGAAGATGTGTGGGATGTCTCTAGAAAAGACTTTATCTTCCCCACAGAGTCTGCTATTTACTTTCCTCAGCAGGTCTGGAAGGGTATTTTTCCCCAGCAACGACATGCTCTAATCCCCAGCAGGGTAAAATCTTTCCTCCAATGTCAGGTTAAGCTCAATGATATCCCTCGGTCGGTTTCGTATTGTTGACTCCTCTCCCCAAGCATAGTTTGGTGGTAATCCTCGCAGCGGTTTGTTCAACAGTGATTGACATCCCCAGCAGGTTCTAAGTCAAATTGTTATTGGCACTTTTCAGTAACAGGTTTTGGGTTCCATCTTTGGCAGTTGTCATTCTTATTTCCCCTAGCAGAGAAGAAGTATCAGGTTTTGGGTTTTATCTTCGGCAGTGGCTACTTGTAGCCCCAGTAAGGGGAAGTTCTCTTTGGGTTTCATCTTCAACAGAGGCCTGGGTCAGGAAATTTGTTTAGTGTGATTTTCCTCAATAAGGTTTTGACCTCAGGAGACAATTTAGGTTGTCTTCCCCGATGGAGTTTGCCTTCGTCTTCAACATTTATTTTGCTGAAGCGCTTCTTTTGCATTGCATAAGCATCACTTGCATTGCATCCTCCAAATGCGTAGCATTTCCATTTCGTATGGAGCATTACGCCATAGAAATTCAAACATATGCATGTGAAGCATAAGCCAGGTTTGATATATTTTGCCAGACTTTTTCCCCAACAAAAATGGCATAACTCAGGGTGTGTTGTTTAACTTTATACCCTAATCGATTGTTGTTCTCTTTCGGAAAAACTGTCGAATGCTCCCCTGCAGAGTTGTCTGTTTAAGCTTCTCTTTTCCCCAAGGGAGTCATCTTCTCTTTAGGTCGTAAGTTCGTTGATTCTACTTCCTGTATTTCCTGTGTTCCAACTTTTGGTTGGTAATCTTTGTTTCATCCCAACTATTGGTTGGTCTCCCTTGTTATCCTAACTATTTGTTAGTATGTTTCATCCCAACTATTGGTTGGTCTCCATTGTTATCCTAACTATTGGTTAGTATGTTTCATCCCAACTATTGGTTGGTATCCTGTGTTTATCCCAACTATTGGTTGGTCTCCTTTGTTATCCTAACTATTGGTTAGTATGTTTCATCCCAACTTTTGGTTGGTCTCCATTGTTATCCTAACTATTGGTTAGTATGTTTCATCCCAACTATTGGTTGGTATCCTGTGTTTATCCCAACTATTGGTTGGTCTCCTTTGTTATCCTAACTATTGGTTAGTATGTTTCATCCCAACTATTGGTTGGTCTCCTTTGTTATCCTAACTATTGGTTAGTATGTTTCATCCCAACTATTGCTCAGTCTCCTTTGTTATCCTAACTATTGGTTAGTATGTTTCATCCCAACTTTTGGTTGGTCTCCTTTGTTATCCTAACTATTGGTTAGTATGTTTCATCCCAACTATTGGTTGGTATCCTGTGTTTATCCCAACTATTGGTTGGTCTCCTTTGTTATCCTAACTATTGGTTAGTATGTTTCATCCCAACTATTGGTTGGTATCCTGTGTTTCATTCCAACTATTGGTTGGTCTCCTTTGTTATCCTAACTATTGGTTAGTATGTTTCATCCCAACTATTGGTTGGTATCCTGTGTTTCATCCCAACTATTGGTTGGTCTCCATTGTTATCCTAACTATTGGTTAGTATGCTTCATCCCAACAATTGGTTGGTCTCCATTGTTATCCTAACTATTGGTTAGTATGTTTCATCCCAACTATTGGTTGGTATCCTGTGTTTCATCCCAACTATTGGTTGGTCTCCTTTGTTATCCTAACTATTGGTTAGTATGTTTCATCCCAACTATTGGTTGGTCTCCTTTGTTATCCTAACTATTGGTTAGTATGTTTCATCCCAACTATTGGTTGGTCTCCTTTATTATCTTAACTATTGGTTAGTATGTTTCATCCCAACTTTTGGTTGGTATCCTGTGTTTATCCCAACTATTGGTTGGTCTCCTTTGTTATCCTAACTATTGGTTAGTATGTTTCATCCCAACTTTTGGTTGGTCTCCATTGTTATCCTAACTATTGGTTAGTATGTTTCATCCCAACTATTGGTTGGTATCCTGTGTTTATCCCAACTATTGGTTGGTCTCCTTTGTTATCCTAACTATTGGTTAGTATGTTTCATCCCAACTATTGGTTGGTCTCCTTTGTTATCCTAACTATTGGTTAGTATGTTTCATCCCAACTATTGCTCAGTCTCCTTTGTTATCCTAACTATTGGTTAGTATGTTTCATCCCAACTTTTGGTTGGTCTCCTTTGTTATCCTAACTATTGGTTAGTATGTTTCATCCCAACTATTGGTTGGTATCCTGTGTTTATCCCAACTATTGGTTGGTCTCCTTTGTTATCCTAACTATTGGTTAGTATGTTTCATCCCAACTATTGGTTGGTATCCTGTGTTTCATTCTAACTATTGGTTGGTCTCCTTTGTTATCCTAACTATTGGTTAGTATGTTTCATCCCAACTATTGGTTGGTATCCTGTGTTTCATCCCAACTATTGGTTGGTCTCCATTGTTATCCTAACTATTGGTTAGTATGCTTCATCCCAACAATTGGTTGGTCTCCATTGTTATCCTAACTATTGGTTAGTATGTTTCATCCCAACTATTGGTTGGTATCCTGTGTTTCATCCCAACTATTGGTTGGTCTCCTTTGTTATCCTAACTATTGGTTAGTATGTTTCATCCCAACTATTGGTTGGTCTCCTTTGTTATCCTAACTATTGGTTAGTATGTTTCATCCCAACTATTGGTTGGTCTCCTTTATTATCTTAACTATTGGTTAGTATGTTTCATCCCAACTTTTGGTTGGTATCCTGTGTTTATCCCAACTATTGGTTGGTCTCCTTTGTTATCCTAACTATTGGTTAGTATGTTTCATCCCAACTTTTGGTTGGTCTCCATTGTTATCCTAACTATTGGTTAGTATGTTTCATCCCAACTATTGGTTGGTATCCTGTGTTTATCCCAACTATTGGTTGGTCTCCTTTGTTATCCTAACTATTGGTTAGTCTCTTTAGTCCCAACTTTTGGTTAGTATCCGCTATCTTTAAGCCCACCTTCGGCTAGTAATCACTTTATCATATATCTCCCCACAGTTTGCAAATTTTCGGGTTCATTAGTATTCAATCTCCATGTACCTTGAATGTCTGAAAGTTGTTGCTATCATTCCTTCAGGTCCAAGTTGATTGAATAGGGGCAGCTATAACACCCCAAAATTTTCCTTTCTCTTTCTAGCACTAACTGGCTTATGTTTCATTTCATTCTTGCATTTTTACTTGTGCATATCATTATTTCTTAGAATGGGATCAAGGTATCTAGGTTAATTCAAGGGAAAAAGATGTTTTCTAGAGGCTCAAGCAAAAGTTCATGTGTACTGTCCAAAAGATAAGGAGGAGAGAAAGGATCTTGATATCATCAATACTCAAGCCACAAAGGAGCCTTGGACCTCAGGGTATCCTAATTTGTCCATCACCTCATCAGAGGATTACAATTGGCAAGAGATTTCAAGTAAATCACATCCTCCTAGCCTGATTTCTCAAATTAGGGTTTTTGGAGATTCTTGAGTCTAACCCCTCGATGGGCAAGATGTTTGAGTTTTTTATCATCATCAATTGGCACATCTCATCATTGTTTTAGAGGATACACACCATATTCAGAGGAATTTGGATTTTGAGCATGGGTTAATTTCTCCTAAACCACAGGTGCCAAAATTAGGGTTTGCCATAAAATCAGTTTATTTCTTATTTTTTTGGCAAGACTTGATTCCATGGTATTTCTCATGTCCCCAAGTGTTTAGGAATGGAGAATTGTCCATCAATTTGATTCAGAAGGGTTTCAATTGTTCAAAAGATCCAAAATCAGGAGAATTGGGAACAAAGTCAAATGTGTAGTGAAAAAGTCAACTCCTGACTTTTTGAGGTCAACATCATGATTTTCAAGTCAAATATGATCAATGGATGAGATTTGATCAAAGAATGTTCAAGAATTCATGAAAAGTCAAGAATATGTGAAAGTTACTAAAATTGGAAAGTTAGGTTTTTAGAAACTTACTATTTTTGGCAAGTTTTTTAACCACTTTCAAAGCCAATTTTCACCATGATCAAGGCTTCATTTGCAAATCTTTTCTGCATGAAAGTTGTAGTATGAAACATTTCCTTCAAAATGAGCACAAGAACCATGCCATTTGGATTATTTTTCATGGAGTTATGAGTGAACAAAGTGAGACATTTCCAACTTGTTTTTTCTCCATAACTTAGAATTTTTCTAAGTATTTTGGGACAGGTTCAAGTGCATGGTTTCATGGCTCATTTTCAGCATGTTACAAGCCTTATTTCAAGACCTGTCCTTCTTGACTTTTGTTCCATGTTCTTCCTAGTTTTTATTGAGCTCAAAAGCTCATCATTTGGCAAAGATCTCATCAAATTATAAGAGCTCAAAATGGCATGCTTGGATATGTGTGGGTACATTAACAAAGTTGTCACTAGTGCATATAACTTGGATATTCCTTGCATGGCCATACATGACACATCCCAAAAGCATGGTCATTCATTTTTCTTAGCCGTGAAACTCTAGGCATTAATTGTTACCACTTTTGCCATGATAAATTGAACATTTGGTCATACACCATATTTCCATAATTGTGAAAACATAATGCACAGGCTCTGTTTGTATGCTGGCCCACACTCCCTCTCTTTGCTCTCCATACACACTCTTTTTTCCCATTTTAGTACATACACGGCCTGACCCAAAGAGATGGAGAACTCACCAAAATGTGAAGGAGGGGATGAATGCAAATGGACCAGAATATTGTCACGAAGTGGGTATAGGTTGTCAGCCCATTAGCTTAAGGATGCACACCTCATTTCTATCCCAAAACCAAAGCAAAAACCACCCTTATAAAGAGCTACCCGAACCTACTCCCTCATGTACAATTTTTCATCTTCTCTCTCCAAGCCACAACAACCAATCTCCAGACCTATGCTTTGTGTCCTAACCTCATACCAACCATAAACCCTCCATATTTAAGTTCAAAACTGCAAAAATCAGCTCACTCTCTCTCATTTTCGGATCTGAGTTTCTCCCTTCCTCTCAAGAACTCTCTACTTTTCACCCAAGAAAGTTTGATTCTCCTGCTGTTTTCACGCATTTGGAGGAGTAAAGACCAAGTCCTATGGGTTTCTTGAGCTGCAAATACCACAAGAAGCAGTGGACATACTCCACTAGGTAAGCTTCTTCAACCTTTAAACTCTCATCTCTTAGATCTAATCATGCTCATACATTGCATTTGAAATGGCCTGGAATGATGGCTTTGCTTAAATGTTTGAATCTGAGTTTGTTTGAATGGTTTGAGTTGTTGAGTTTTAATTGGTACCCACATCTTTGAATTCATTTTTACCTGTGTTAGAGTTTGTGTTTTAATAAATAAATAGCATCATGTTAAGCTATGATCCATGAGCTTCATTTCCATATGTTATTTTGTCCTTTTTGATGGAGATTCCATGGAGTTATCTTGTATGGAAGTTGGGTTGTCTTGCTGCGTGTTAGACTGTAGGCCACGATGCATGTATTTGGTTTAGGGTTTGTGTTATGAAGAAGATGATTACATGGCATGATCTGGTTGGCTGGTTATTTTATTTTGTCCTTTTCTGTTTTAATGAAGATGACCGATTGATACATTATCACATGTCTTGCGTTACACTTTTTTTTCTTTTTATTATTTTTCATTTCTTCCCTTTAAAAGGAAACAATTATGATGCTATGGTGGACTGGGCTGGCGCCCTTGGTGCTCTTCGCACCCCTCTGTTTGGGGCCCAAACGCGTGTGTGTGAATCCTTTCACGACTGATATTGCTAACACGCCTCCCCTTTCACCTTTGTTTTTTATTCTTATTTTCCTTTTCATTTTAGTTTTCTTTTTTTTTTATTTTAATTGTTAAATTCATAATAAAAATGCCAAAAATTGTTTTCTGGTCAATTGAGATGTTGACTTTATTTTCATTATTTTCATTTTATTTTTAATTTCTTTTTCTCATTTTATTTTGATTTAATTTGATGATGAGTTTCCAAGGATACCCTTCACTTAGGGTTAGGGACTTTTGTGACTTTGCTTATCCTTTTGAAGCTGATTTTTTTAGCCAAATTCTAGCCATGATACAAGGATGTTTTGATGCTGGTTTGGTGATGGTTTGAGTTGCTTTAGGTGACTTTCCATTCAAGTTTTATTGGCCCTCGATTCTTGCTCGATTGTTTGCATACCTTGGCTAGTTGGTCCATTTTGAACATGTCCTTGATCTTGATTTGATCCCATCTTTTGTAAATGCTTAATTGGATGGTTGAGCATACCTTTGGACAATTTTTGGAATTTTATTAAGTCACTTTGCTATTTTTGGTTGGTGCTTTCATTTGATGATGTTTTGAGCATGCTAGTGCACACTTCTTGACCTAATTTTGTGTCTTTGAATGACATGAACTTCCTTGATGCTTTGTGATCTTTATTTGATGGATAATACATGTTTGAGATTCTATTTTTCCTTGGACTTTGGTGCATGACCTATCTTTTGTATGGCTTTACTTGTGTGGAAGCATGTGAATCATTTTGTGCCTTGTTTTGTTGCATACTTGCATAGCTTTGACACATGCCTTGAGTGTGATGCTTGATGTTTCTCCTTGATTGATTTCAGTTTGACTATGGTTCATGGATGATGCACTTGCTACTGCCCACTTGGATTCACATCATGTTTTCATTTCATTTGATCATTGTGGATTGATTTTTTTGATGCATTTCATTAGCATTTGATTTTGTTGCTTCTTTGGCTCATAATGCATCAGGATGTGAGGCCTTCTTACATGCTTGAATTGGGTGACTATAGCATGACTTGAGTTATGACTTGGTTTCATCTTCATCTTACATTTCTCATATTACCTTGGTGTGGTGCTTAATGGTGTTCATTTGTGCATCTAATGCAAGTTTGCTAGCACCCTTTCTTGTTTGCTTCTACTTGTTTGCTTGAACTTCCTTGTGTGTTGTTTTGAAGCATGATTAATGCTATGAGTTGGATATAATATGCATGATGTGTTTGCTTCCCTCTTTGGTTTCTCATCTCATATCTCTCTCTTTCTTCTTCATCTCTTTCACTCTTTTCCTTCCCTTGGATCTTAAGACTTGTTCAAGTCTTGGATTCACTTTTGTATGCTCCCTTAGGGTTCCTAGTCCAACTTAATCTCTGATTCAGCTTGGTCTTCTTTGTTATCCTAACTATTGGTTAGTATGTTTCATCCCAACTATTGGTTGGTATCCTGTGTTTCATCCCAACTATTGGTTGGTCTCCATTGTTATCCTAACTATTGGTTAGTATGTTTCATCCCAAGTATTGGTTGGTCTCCATTGTTATCCTAACTATTGGTTAGTATGTTTCATCCCAACTATTGGTTGGTATCCTGTGTTTCATCCCAACTATTGGTTGGTCTCCTTTGTTATCCTAACTATTGGTTAGTATGTTTCATCCCAACTATTGGTTGGTCTCCTTTGTTATCCTAACTATTGGTTAGTATGTTTCATCCCAACTATTGGTTGGTCTCCTTTATTATCTTAACTATTGGTTAGTATGTTTCATCCCAACTTTTGGTTGGTATCCTGTGTTTATCCCAACTATTGGTTGGTCTCCTTTGTTATCCTAACTATTGGTTAGTAAGTTTCATCCCAACTTTTGGTTGGTCTCCATTGTTATCCTAACTATTGGTTAGTATGTTTCATCCCAACTATTGGTTGGTATCCTGTGTTTATCCCAACTATTGGTTGGTCTCCTTTGTTATCCTAACTATTGGTTAGTCTCTTTAGTCCCAACTTTTGGTTAGTATCCGCTATCTTTAAGCCCACCTTCGGCTAGTAATCACTTTATCATATATCTCCCCACAGTTTGCAAATTTTCGGGTTCTTTAGTCTTCAATCTCCATGTACCTTGAATGTCTGAAAGCTGTTGCTATCATTCCTTCAGGTCCAAGTTGATTGAATAGGGGCAGCTGTAACACCCCAAAATTTGCCTTTCTCTTTCTAGCACTAACTGGCTTATGTTTCATTTCATTCTTGCATTTTCACTTGTGCATATCATTATTTCTTAGAATGGGATCAAGGTATCTAGGTTAATTCAAGGGAAAAAGATGTTTTCCAGAGGCTCAAGCAAAAGTTCATGTGTACTGTCCAAAAGATAAGGAGGAGAGAAAGGATCTTGATATCATCAATACTCAAGCCACAAAGGAGCCTTGGACCTCAGGGTATCCTAATTTGTCCATCACCTCATCAGAGGATTACAATTGGCAAGAGATTTCAAGTAAATCACATCCTCCTAGCCTGATTTCTCAAATTAGGGTTTTTGGAGATTCTTGAGTCTAACCCCCCGATGGGCAAGATCTTTGAGTTTTTTATCATCATCAATTGGCACATCTCATCATTGTTTTAGAGGATACACACCATATTCAGAGGAATTTGGATTTTGAGCATGGGTTAATTTCTCCTAAACCACAGGTGCCAAAATTAGGGTTTGCCATAAAATCAGTTTATTTCTTATTTTTTTGGCAAGACTTGATTCCATGGTATTTCTCATGTCCCCAAGTGTTTAGGAATGGAGAATTGTCCATCAATTTGATTCAGAAGGGTTTCAATTGTTCAAAAGATCCAAAATCAGGAGAATTGGGAACAAAGTCAAATGTGTAGTGAAAAAGTCAACTCCTGACTTTTTGAGGTCAACATCATGATTTTCAAGTCAAATATGATCAATGGATGAGATTTGATCAAAGAATGTTCAAGAATTCATGAAAAGTCAAGAATATGTGAAAGTTACTAAAATTGGAAAGTTAGGTTTTTAGAAACTTACTATTTTTGGCAAGTTTTTTAACCACTTTCAAAGCCAATTTTCACCATGATCAAGGCTTCATTTGCAAATCTTTTCTACATGAAAGTTGTAGTATGAAACATTTCCTTCAAAATGAGCACAAGAACCATGCCATTTGGATTATTTTTCATGGAGTTATGAGTGAACAAAGTGAGACATTTCCAACTTGTTTTTTCTCCATAACTTAGAATTTTTCTAAGTATTTTGGGACAGGTTCAAGTGCATGGTTTCATGGCTCATTTTCAGCATGTTACAAGCCTTATTTCAAGACATATCCTTCTTGACTTTTGTTCCATGTTCTTCCTAGTTTTTATTGAGCTCAAAAGCTCATCATTTGGCAAAGATCTCATCAAATTATAAGAGCTCAAAATGGCATGCTTGGATATGTGTGGGTACATTAACAAAGTTGTCACTAGTGCATATAACTTGGATATTCCTTGCATGGCCATACATGACACATCCCAAAAGCATGGTCATTCATTTTTCTTAGCCGTGAAACTCTAGGCATTAATTGTTACCACTTTTGCCATGATAAATTGAACATTTGGTCATACACCATATTTCCATAATTGTGAAAACATAATGCACAGGCTCTGTTTGTATGCTGGCCCACACTCCCTCTCTTTGCTCTCCATACACACTCTTTTTTCCCATTTTAGTACATACACGGCCTGACCCAAAGAGATGGAGAACTCACCAAAATGTGAAGGAGGGGATGAATGCAAATGGACCAGAATATTGTCACGAAGTGGGTATAGGTTGTCAGCCCATTAGCTTAAGGATTCACACCTCATTTCTATCCCAAAACCAAAGCAAAAACCACCCTTAAAAAGAGCTACCCGAACCTACTCCCTCATGTACAATTTTTCATCTTCTCTCTCCAAGCCACAACAACCAATCTCCAGACCTATGCTTTGTGTCCTAACCTCATACCAACCATAAACCCTCCATATTTAAGTTCAAAACTGCAAAAATCAGCTCACTCTCTCTCATTTTCGGATCTGAGTTTCTCCCTTCCTCTCAAGAACTCTCTACTTTTCACCCAAGAAAGTTTGATTCTCCTGCTGTTTTCACGCATTTGGAGGAGTAAAGACCAAGTCCTATGGGTTTCTTGAGCTGCAAATACCACAAGAAGCAGTGGACATACTCCACTAGGTAAGCTTCTTCAACCTTTAAACTCTCATCTCTTAGATCTAATCATGCTCATACATTGCATTTGAAATGGCCTGGAATGATGGCTTTGCTTAAATGTTTGAATCTGAGTTTGTTTGAATGGTTTGAGTTGTTGAGTTTTAATTGGTACCCACATCTTTGAATTCATTTTTACCTGTGTTAGAGTTTGTGTTTTAATAAATAAATAGCATCATGTTAAGCTATGATCCATGAGCTTCATTTCCATATGTTATTTTGTCCTTTTTGATGGAGATTCCATGGAGTTATCTTGTATGGAAGTTGGGTTGTCTTGCTGCGTGTTAGACTGTAGGCCACGATGCATGTATTTGGTTTAGGGTTTGTGTTATGAAGAAGATGATTACATGGCATGATCTGGTTGGCTGGTTATTTTATTTTGTCCTTTTCTGTTTTAATGAAGATGACCGATTGATACATCATCACATGTCTTGCGTTACACTTTTTTTTCTTTTTATTATTTTTCATTTCTTCTTTTTAAAAGGAAACAATTATGATGCTATGGTGGACTGGGCTGGCGCCCTTGGTGCTCTTCGCACCCCTCTGTTTGGGGCCCAAACGCGTGTGTGTGAATCCTTTCACGACTGATATTGCTAACACGCCTCCCCTTTCACCTTTGTTTTTTATTCTTATTTTCCTTTTCATTTTAGTTTTCTTTTTTTTTTTATTTTAATTGTTAAATTCATAATAAAAATGCCAAAAATTGTTTTCTGGTCAATTGAGATGTTGACTTTATTTTCATTATTTTTATTTTATTTTTAATTTCTTTTTCTCATTTTATTTTGATTTAATTTGATGATGAGTTTCCAAGGATACCCTTCACTTAGGGTTAGGGACTTTTGTCACTTTGCTTATCCTTTTAAAGCTGATTTTTTTAGCCAAATTCTAGCCATGATACAAGGATGTTTTGATGCTAGTTTGGTGATGGTTTGAGTTGCTTTAGGTGACTTGCCATTCAAGTTTTATTGGCCCTCGTTTCTTGCTCGATTGTTTGCATACCTTGGCTAGTTGGTCCATTTTGAACATGTCCTTGATCTTGATTTGATCCCATATTTTGCAAATGCTTAATTGGATGGTTGAGCATACCTTTGGACAATTTTTGGAATTTTATTAAGTCACTTTGCTATTTTTGGTTGGTGCTTTCATTTGATGATGTTTTGAGCATGCTAGTGCACACTTCTTGACCTAATTTTGTGTCTTTGAATGACATGAACTTCCTTGATGCTTTGTGATCTTTATTTGTGGATAATACATGTTTGAGATTCTATTTTTCCTTGGACTTTGGTGCATGACCTATCTTTTGTATGGCTTTACTTGTGTGGAAGCATGTGAATCATTTTGTGCCTTGTTTTGTTGCATACTTGCATAGCTTTGACACATGCCTTGAGTGTGATGCTTGATGTTTCTCCTTGATTGATTTGAGTTTTACTATGGTTCATGGATGATGCACTTGCTACTGCCCACTTGGATTCACATCATGTTTTCATTTCATTTGATCATTGTGGATTGATTTTTATGATGCATTTCATTAGCATTTGATTTTGTTGCTTCTTTGGCTCATAATGCATCAGGATGTGAGGCCTTCTTACATGCTTGAATTGGGTGACTATAGCATGACTTGAGTTATGACTTGGTTTCATCTTCATCTTACATTTCTCATATTACCTTGGTGTGGTGCTTAATGGTGTTCATTTGTGCATCTAATGCAAGTTTGCTTGCACCCTTTCTTGGTTGCTTCTACTTGTTTGCTTGAACTTCCTTGTGTGTTGTTTTGAAGCATGATTAATGCTATGATTTGGATATAATATGCATGATGTGCTTGCTTCCCTCTTTGGTTTCTCATCTCATATCTCTCGCTTTCTTCTTCATCTCTTTCACTCTTTTCCTTCCCTTGGATCTTAAGACTTGTTCAAGTCTTGGATTCACTTTTGTATGCTCCCTTAGGGTTCCTAGTCCAACTTAATCTCTGATTAAGCTTGGAGTAGGATAGACATTAGGATTCAAACCATGCATGCTAACATTAGGTAGAACTTTCCCCTCTTACCTCAACCTTAGGGCCATCTTTGCATGACAACATTAGGATAGAATTCCCGTAGCATTTTCTTTTCGACTTGAGTCTTCTCTTCTCATCTCATAACAATTCTAAGACACTTAATAAAGGTAACGTGTATTGCGCCTGAGCCTTATATGTGGGAAATGAGAAATGAGGGGTTTCCTCTCATTTTTTTAGAATGTTTAGTGGACGTCCCATCTTGGGACGATTTGCTATGCATTCGTTCCTACGTCATAGACTTCGGTGCAATGCAAGTTACGAACTAACTTAAATTCACTTCTGTCTAAAAAACAAAATCTAAACTCAAATATTTTTCATCCTTCGGGATTGTTGAGTTTCAAACCATTTTCAGAAAAGAGCACGTTATTTCCGTTCAAGTCGCAAACAGGCATCGACCCTAACTGCCACTAGTACAAAAATACCTTTTTAGCGGAGGTTTTTAAGTCAATTCATCATCCACCTGACTTAAGAAGTGACGCGGTGGCAATTTTGTAAATATTTATAGCTTAATTAGGTCGGGTGCATTTCAAACAGACCTAACAAAGATTAAATAAAAAAAATATAATGCACATTAAATTTCTTAAGTCGGCTGTTATGACTAATTGACTTAAGAAATATATTTATTAAGTCAGGTGTCGTCCACCTGACCTAAGAGATTTTATTTACTTCTAAAAAGAGGCCGGTTCGATTCCAAATTCATACACTTTAGTGAAATAAAACTATAATAATAAATATTTTGGTTGAGACAAGAGAGGAGTAGACCCACACAGTAAAACAGATTCCTAGGTTCCTGCAATCTATCTCCTTTGCGTTTTCAAAAACCATGAATAGATAAACCCTAAATCACCATCATCACCACTCTCACCACAATCATAATCATAAACCCTAAATCGATAATCAACAGAAAATGCATTAATATAGTGACTTCCAGATTTAGGTTTCTTCACTCTCTTTATCTTTCACTATAACGTCCATTTTCTCTCTAATCGATGCTACAACATCTCACTTTCTTCGCCGCTGCTACCACCGTCACCATACTCACTCTTTTCTATCCAGGTTCTCCCTTCTCTTCGCGTTTTGAAATGTTAGGTTTTGAACTTGTGTTACTGATGAATTTAAGCACATTTCTTTCTTCATTGTCTGAAATTTCAATGAATGCATTATAGAGAGTGACTCACTGTTTTTCGGAATTTGAAACAAGTTTTAGTGGAAAATTTGTTGGAGGTTTTGTTGATGCTAGCAAAGGCCTTGAACGCTGCATTTTTTTCCTATTCTGGGTTTGCAAATTAGGTATGTTTTCATGATTATGCATGTATGGTGTGCATGTGCTTTGAATGTTTGACGCCATGTTGATGAAATGTTATTGTAAAATGGAATTGAGTTGAATTTGACTATGTTATTGTAGAATATTTTCATATAATATAAGTCGTTGTCTTCTTTGGTTGGAATTGAAAAGATAAAAATTTAATCATTAAGCTTGATTACTATTTTGTTTCAAATTGAAAACTGTGAAAATTTTGCGATGGTTTCCCTTGATGATATATATATATATATATATATATATGTTTCATGTTAAATATTAGATTTATTATTACATTTAAGAAGAGATTTGGTTTATTCTAGAATTGACATTACTTTTCCAGATTTGGTTTTGTTTGAAATTTTCTTTGAGGATGACACCATTTTGCTGCACACGAAATTTAATTTTTTAAAACGTGGCTTGTGTTGGGTTCTTCATGTTTTGGTTTTGATATGGTATTTACTTACCTTACATTAATTATACATATGGTGACACTGGAATTAAAGGCTTTGCTAATGATCCGTTGTTCTTGTATGTGCCACTAGAGTCGATGATGATGTACAAGTCTATGATGCACACTAGTATAGCCATATAGGCATAGTCAGTGTTTAGTTAAGAGCCAATACTGAAGTTGAATTGAACCAAACTAAACTAGTTTCTCGGTTATGAAAAACCAAACCAAACCAGTTCTAGTTAAGTAAACCATTTCTAGACACCAAACTGAACCAATTTCAATCTAATTGATATTTCCCAGACTGAACAGGCAGCTGAAGCAAACAGTTTTTCTTAAATTAAAGAGAAATTCTAAATGTAGTATTGCTTATGATTGAATTTTCCCATTAAATTAAGGTTCTATAAATTAAATAGAATCAAAGTTTACAACTCTAGAAAGCATCCTTTATCTAGGTACATTGAATAATAATTGTACATATGTTAATCTCAAATAAAGTACAATCATTGCATTCAATTCATTGCCTTACAATCTGAAACTTGGTAGATAAGGTAATATAAGATTGTTGAGTTTAAGAGTAAAATGATAGTGAGTTAAATCTGAAATGTTTGTAGTAGAAACACATTTATAAACACATAATGAAGGTTATGATAGTTCTGTTAATCTGTTTATACTATCAAACTCTCTTAAAACAATTACTACTAACTCTCATTAAAATATTATGGATCATACGACGGCTCTTGTACTATTACTGCATCGGAGGACCACACACTAAAATACCGTTGCAATCTGGTTATAGGCCATGTCTATAGTTTGTGAAATATGGTTTTTTTCTTTTGGCTTATTGATCAATTGCCTAAGTTATGCCTCGTGAAATGTCCTGCAGCGTGAGTACGATGAGTTCAAGGTCAGAATCAATGGTTTGCCCGAGCCTATCCATCGTAGGTAAGATGTTTTTCATGCAAGAGAGGAAATCACGGCCATGAAAGTTCAGAGACAAAACAGGGGAGATAAACCTGTTGAAACTATAAAGATTCCGAAAGGAACATGGATGGCTGATAAATCTCATTGACTTGGGAGTTGGGACTTGGTTGAACACCTCATCTGAGCACTCAAAGGGTGACCATGATGGCATCATTCGGGTACTAATTAGCATGCTTTTGAAATTGCTGGTGCAATATTTGATACTGTAAAAAATAGTCATCAAATGTTTGATAAATTTTATTTTGTAGGGGATGTTGAAACCTCCGTGTGATGAACCTCTTATTGGAAATGCTGATGATGCAAAACTTATTGACATGACTAATGCTTATATCCATCTTACCCTTCTTGTTTATGTTTTTAGAGAGAAACACTCAGGTTATGATCTTAACAAAAAAGTTGGATCCATAAATGCATTGGTTAAAGCCTCGGCCATCATGTCCAATGGTCCTTTTATACTCAATATTATCTGTGACCACTATATCTACAACTCCAAGGCAATGAGGGAAGGTATGTGCTTTATGACGGATTGTGGTTGTGACCGCCATTGCTATGTTCAATTTCCTCAAAGGGTTGAGGGGACTGATCCCTCTGTTAGATATGCTAATCACAATACTGTCTTCTTTGATGTTAATATGAGAGTCCTTGATGGACTTCAAAATCCAGTCTATGTCGGAATTGGTTGTCCGTTTAGACGGGTCGCTCTTTACGGTTTTGACCCTCCGCGTGCGAAAGAAGACAATGCAACTTTATGTAGTTGTTGCTTTAGGCGTAATAAGAAGAATCATGCTAACACCTCAGAAGAGAACTGGCTACTAAAGATGGTGACTCTGATGATGAAGAGATGAATCTTTCATCCTTCCCTAAGAAATTTAGGAACTCAAGTTTCCTTATTGACTAAATTCTAGTGGCAGAGTTCCAAGGTAGGTCACTTGCTAATCACCCTGTCGTCAAAAATGGACGCCGTCCTGGCGCTCTCACCAGACCGCGAGAACTTATTATTACCTTGAGTTTTAGCCTGTGACTTTGTGTCAATTAGAATATTAGTATGATCGAGCATTGGTAGTATGCACCTAAAATGTAATGTATACAACATTTTTGTATTAAAATATGAGATAGTATTTTGCTTATGGCGTGTATATGATTATTTTACGTGAAAAGTATAATATTATTTATGTTTGATCACTGCACATGTTTAGTGTTAATGTAGCTTACATGGCTTGTTGGTTTCCTTCTATGCATTGGAAAATATAATTTGTTACTGTTAGTTGTGTACATACTGATATTCAGATAAAATCAGAATAGAAAATCACTTGGTCAAATAATCGGTTCCTCCCATCTCTCCCTAATTTTCTTCAATTTTCTTCCGCTTTTTCTTCTGACAAATTTATATACAATTTTGTTTTTGTTTGTATCAGTTATTGAGGCAGCAAATGGATTACAAGCTTGGAAGATTTTGGAGGATTTAACCAATCATATTGATAATATTTTAACTGAGGTGACAATGCCTGATCTTCTATAAAAGTTTATGGGCCACACAACACGGAAGAATGTTCTAGTAATTAGTGAGTTTTTCCAAGTGCCTATACATGTTTGGATCAAAGCATTTTTTTCTTTCTAATTACATACTGAAAAGTGCCACTCTTTTCTATGACTTCTAATGGGATTGGTCTGAGGTCATCTCATGACTCTAGATTTAGTCTTTAAGTAAAAGGTGTTGTCGATTTTCTAGTTCAACCCATACGGAAGAATGAGCTTAAAAACCTGTGGCAGCATGTTTGGAGGAGATGTCATAGTGTAAGCTAATTGGAATATCCTTTCCTTTCCTAACATTACATTACAATTTTATTTTTCTAACCAATATATTGCCAAATATTAATAAATGTGTGATGATTATTGTCATCTAACATTCGCCATGGCGACACAATGGTGGATATACATGGTGATTTTTAGGCTCACCGCAATGCTAAATATTGGCTGATATTTGCCATAATTTGTTATAGCGGCTAGGCGGTATGACATGCTTTTGGCTCTCCTCCATGGACCCCATCCGCCATCGACTAATGATGATGTTAGTAAGACCGTAACCTTTGCCATGTTTTTTTTGGAATGATTTGTTTGTGTCTGTCAGAACTTGAGAGAGAGAGAGAGAACAAAGAGAGAGAACCATAACACAATCTATTATGATGAAATGATTGAATGTATTAGATGGTTTTGATTATTACACTATAGAGTAAATATAGAGTGAGGCTCATATTGGTAAGAGGACAAGATTGAAGGGGGATAGCGTAGCTTAAGTGTTGCTTGATTAAGTGTTGCTTATTGACATTCTCTCAAAAATTTAAGTGTTGCTTGTTTAAGTATTGCTAAAGTGCTGCTTGCTTAAGTGTTGCTTGTTTAAGTATTGCTAAAGTGTTGCTTGCTTAAGTGTTGCTTGTTTAAGTGTTGCTTAAATTTAGGAACTTAAGTTTTCTTATTGACTAAATTCCAGTGGCAGAGTTCCAAGGTAGGTTACTTGCTGATCACCCTGGGGTAAAAAATGGACGCCGTCCTGGCCCTCTCCCCAGACCGCGAGAGCTTCTTATTACCTTGAGTTTTACCTTGTGACTTTGTGTCAATTAGCATATTATTATGATGGAGCATTGGTAGTATGTACCTAAAATGTAATGTATACAACATTTTTGTATTAATGTATGAGATAGTATTTTGTTTTTGGCGTGTATACGATTATTTTACGTGAAAAGTATAATAATGTTTATGTTTGATCACTGCACATGTTTAGTGTTAATGTAGCTTACATGGCTTATTGGTTTCATTCTATGCATTGTAAAATATAATTTGTTACTGTTAGTTGTATACATACTGATATTCAGATAAAATCAGAATAGAAAATCACTTCTAAATAAGTGTTGCTTAAGTGTTTCTTGTTTAAGTATAGTTTATTTTTAAGTTTATTAATTTATAATTTACTTAATTTCATTGATAATGTAAATAACTTCTAATTGATTTTATCTTTTTACTGTGCTGATCTGTTGTTGTTGATATATATATATATATATATATATATATATATATATATATATATATATATATATATATATATATATGCCATCCAAAAAAGAGTTGTGAAAAAATCTAAGTTGTTAGGTCGGTTAATATATATCTGATTTAAAAAAGAAACTTCTTAAGTCGGGTACAAATGACATTAGTGTATTATGAAAGCCTAGACTTACTAAGTTGGACATTGTTTAACCGATCTAATAAACTTTTCTTAAGTCAGGTTCAAATCCGACTTAAGAAGTCAAAACTTCTTATGTCGGGAATTATTACGTCAGGCTCGGAACCGACTTAAAAAGTCGTTTTTAACCGACTTAACAAGCATTTTTTCTACTAGTGTGCCGGACACGAACTTAACACCGCTCATAAAAAACACTAAGACCTTGTTAGGTCGAACTACGACTGCTCTGATTTCCTCTCTCTGGTTAGACTGAGGATACGTAGGCACAAGACTGCGATGTCTTGGCGAGCAACCTCCCCCCTTAGTGTGTAGTCCGTCGAACTACGTTGACTCTGATTCTTCGTTAGTCCAGGAAGATACGTAGGCATTGGGTTGCGATAATCCTTGTGAGTCCGTCTTTGTTTCCCCCTCCCCCGTTTCTGTTTAGTCGTAGACTGTAGGATAACTCACCCTTTGATTAGACAACAAGCGTGGATCCCATCGAGTACGATGGACGTGTGGGGGTGCTAATACCTTCCCCTCGCATAACCGATTCCCGAACCCGGACTATGGTTGCGATGACCATGTCTTCTCCCTCTTGAGGTTTCTTCGATCGTTTCCTTTCCCTGTGTCGGGATAAATAACGTTCGATGGCAACTCTTCTGTTCTGTTTTCTCGCCGGTTTTTTTCATAGTTGCGACACTGGTGAAAGAGTGAAGAGTGGAATTAAGGCAGGAAAGATACTGACTAACGATGGATCCTCATCTGGAGGAGGTAAGAAACCATACGCTGGGAATTATAAAAAGAAAGAAGGGGATGCCAGTTCTGTTTCATCGTATCGTGGTAAGGGGAAAACTCATCAGAATTATACCCGACAGGTTGCTACAGTGGCTATTCCAGCCGCACCGCAGCAACAAAATCCTGCTCCACGCAGATATCAAGATAGGCCTAAGCAAGACAGGCATTTTCAGGCGCTGCCCATGCCTTACTCTCAATTGTTGCAACATCTGTTACAGTTACAGTTGTTTCAGAAGAGGACTTTGGCCCCTCTTACCGGAAATCCCCCACCCGATTATGACGCCAATGCCCGTTGCGTGTTCCATTCTGGAGCACCGGGACATCATATTGACAACTGTAAGGCATTCAAACACAAGGTCCAAGATTTGCTGGATTCAAAAGCCATAAACTTCACCAATGATACTCCTAATGTTATCCAGAACCCGATGTAAAATCATGCTGGGACGAGGGTTAATGCTGTTAAAGATGGGGAACCTTTGGATTTGATATTTGATGTGAATGAGTTGAAGACTCCTTTGTCGGTGGTTAAAGAAAGATTGTTGAAATGGGGAGTATTTCCTGGGTGTGCAGATGGTTGTCCAGAATATTTGCTACAATCTGAGGGTTGTGCTTTGCTAAAGTCAGGTATCCAGAAGATGATCAATGAAGGGCGATTGCAGTTTGACCAGATTAGTAGTCAGAGGAAAGTTGTTGATGAGGGGGATGATATTGCCACAATATCCATTCCATACAGAACAATCAATATATCAGCACCGGCGAGACCAGCGCCGGTTATCATCACTGTCCCAGGACCAGTACCTTATGAGAGTACCAAAGCTGTTCCATGGAATTATGGGGCCGAGGTGTTTTGTAATGGGAAGAAGTGGGAATTGATAGGGTCGTCAGTTGTGAGTTCAGGAATTGAAAATACTGTTGAGGCTGGAGCTATCACAAGGAGTGGTAGGGGTTTTTCTCCATCTAATGACCAATTGGGTAGTTCAAGGTAGGACAAGGGAAAGCAAGTAGTAGATGATTATATACAAAGACCAGTTGTGAATGATTCGGTATCAAAGCAGGTTGGCAATTCTTTTTCAGAAAATGTAGAAGAATTCATGAGATTGATCAGAAAGAGTGATTATAAGATTTTAGACTAGCTCAATCAAACACCGTCAAAGATCTCTATTCTGTCTTTGCTGCTGTGCTCTGAAGCACGCAGAAATGCTTTGTTAAAAGTTTTGAATGCGGCGTATGTACCACAGGAAATATCAGTCAATCAGTTGGAAGGGGTTGTAGCGCATGTAAACGCCGAAAATGGTTTGGGCTTCACAGATTTAGACTTGACTCCGGCAGGGAGGAATCATAACAATGCTTTGCATATTTCTTTGGAATGCAGAGGTTCTTTGATGTCTCACGTGTTGGTTGATACAGGGTCTTCATAGAACGTGTTACCGAAGAAAGCTTTAATGAAATTGGATACACGAGGTTTGATCTGTACGCCAAGTGATTTGGTGGTGCGAGCTTTTGATGGGTCGAGGAGGTTCGTATTTGGGGAGATTGTGTTACCAATTAAGGTTGGCCCAGAAGTTTTCAAAACTACGTTCTACATCATGGATATCCAACCTGCATACAGTTGTTTGTTGGGACGCCCTTGGATCCACGGTGTTGGGGCAGTGACCTCAACATTGCACCAAAAGTTGAAGTACATGGTGGATGGTCATGTGGTTACAGTTTGTGGCGAAGAAGATATAATGGTGAGCCACTTGTCAACATTCAAGTATGTAGAGATGGACGGGGAAATACATGAAACTTTGTGTCAGGCTTTTGAAGCTGTCCAGATTTCTAAGGAGCCTCCGGCGGAGGTTAATCAGCCTGAAGTTTCAATGTCCTCATTTAAAGATGAACGTGCAGTGGCAGAAGCTGGAAATTCCCAGAAATGTTTCATGTATTTCCCCGTCCATCTCGACATACTTGAATGTTGACAAGTGGCTCACCATTATATCTTCTTCGCCACAAACTGTAACCACATGACCATCCACCATGTACTTCAACTTTTGGTGCAATGTTGACATCACTACCCCAACACCGTGGATCCAAGGGCAACCCAACAAACAACTATATGCAGGTTGGATATCCATGATGTAGAACGTAGTGTTGAAAACTTCTGGGCCAACCTTAATTGGTAACACAATCTCCCCAAATACGGACCTCCTCGACCAATCAAAAGCTTGCACCACCAAATCACTTGGCGTGCAGATCAAACCTCGTGTATCCGATTTCATTAAAGCTTTCTTCGGTAACACGTTCAATGAAGACCCTGTATCAACCAACATGTGAGACATCAAAGAACCTCTTTATTCCAAAGAAATATGCAAAGCATTGTTATGATTCCTCCCTGCCGGAGTCAAGTCTAAATTTGTGAAGCCCAAACCATTTTCGGCGTTTACATGCACTACAACCCCTTCCAACTGATTGACTGATATTTCCTGTGGTACATACGCTGCATTCAAAACTTTTAACAAAGTAATTCGGTGTGCTTCAGAACACGGCAGCAAAGACAGAATGGAGATCTTTGACAGTGTTTGATTGAGCTGGTCTACAATCTTATAATCACTCTTTCTTATCATTCTCATGAATTCTTCTATATTTTCTGAAAAAAGAATTGTCAATCTGCTTTGATACCGAATCATTCACAACTGGTCTTTGTATAGAATCATCAACTACTTACTTTCCCTTGTCCTGCCTTGAACTACCCACTTGGTCATCAGATGGAGAAAAAACCCTACCACTCCTTGTGATAGCTCCAGCCTCAACAGTATTTTCAATTCCTGAACTCACAACTGACGACCCTACCAATTCCTGCTTCTTCCCATTACAGAACACCTCGGCCCCATAATTCCATGGAACGACTTTTGTACTCTCATAAGGTACTGGTCCTGGGACAGTGATGATAACCGGCGCTAGTCTCGCCGGTGCTGATATATTGATTGTTCTGTATGGAATGGATATTGTGGCAATATCATCCCCCTCATCAATAACTTTCCTCTGACTGTTAATCCGGTCAAACTGTAACCGCCCTTCATTGATCATCTTCTGGATACCTGACTTTAGCAAAGCACAGCCCTCAGATTGTAGCAAACATTCTGGACAACCATCTGCACACCCGGGAAATACTCCCCCATTCAAAAATCTTTCTTTAACCATCGACAAAGGAGTATTCAACTCATTCACATCAAATATCAAATCCAAAGGTTCCCCATCTTCAACAACATTAACCCTCGGCCCACCATGATTTGGCGTCGGGTTCTGGATAACATTAGGAGTATCATTGGTGAAGTTTATGGCTTTTGAATCCAGTAAATCTTGGACCTTGTATTTGAATGCCTTACAATTGTCAATATGATGCCCCTGCGGAATCAAGGGGTGGATCGCCCTGTAAATACTCAAACATGTCATTTACACTTGCATTTTCATACTCATGTGCATAACAGGTGGAACACGCATAGCCATACGCGGATCCCACCGCCTGCGTCTTGTTTTTCTTGGATACAAAACAAAACCTTATTTTCACTTCCTCTTTTTTTTTCACTTTTTCGTAAAAACACAACTCAACCTTACAACCCACCACTTGCCACTTCACAGACCATCGAAAGAAAACAAAACATTTGTAACTTCCTTCCATTGCTCCACCCTCCTACAACTTTTCACTACTCTTCAAACACTTGCTCCCATCTCTTGACTTTTAAAGAAAAACTTCATGTATCAACACCATTGCCCTATTTCTTCATGATACGAGAACACTCCATCATATTTTCAAACGATGACCTCTGCTTTCCATATCACCTTTCCTCATCCTCTACTTCACAGCAACACATGGGAGGACGAACTCTTTCTTCCTCAACAAAAAAAGGAATAACAGAGGTTGAAGAGTGAACCTAACCATACTCACTCTTTATTTTCTTCTTACATACACACAGTACATCATTTTTCTCACCAACTTCACCTTCTTAACTCGTATCTCTTCCATTCACTTTAACCTCACAAAACTAATAAAACTACACGACCATTGTGTTCATCTTCACTCTCTGAAACGAAATATACCCCCCATATTAACAAAACCTCCAAACTACCATTAAATCATCCATGGACCATAACACTTCCGCCATGTCATCAACCGAACACACTACAAACCTCCACAAACTGCAGCCATCAACCACCCTTATTCTCTTCTCCTTCATGAAATAATCAGCAACAATAACAGAGGCTGCGAGATCGCAACCGTAACATTACCTCCCTTCATCCCCCACATTTCCATGCCTATTGGAAACATATAATACCATGCACCATCGCCTTTATAAGACAACACAATTGTGAAACAAATACTCAACACCACAACGATCAAGGTCACCACCACCTCAGCGAAGTCCTGTCAATGCTCGGTTTCAGCGTTCTGAGCCTCAAAGATCTCATTCTACAGCACGGGGTGCACCCCAGTTTCAGCAAAGGTTTGGCAGGCAAGACAGGGTTGTCGATGCGTTCGAGAGGGCAGTCAAAAGTTTTCAAGAGATTCTCCACAAGGTAGGGACAACTTAGGATATCTTTATGCCATTGTTAGAAAGCTGCAAGAGGTAAGTTCTTAGACTTCAAGCATTATCTTCGTCCCGAAGAGTATTTACTGAAAGGATTGGCTCCAATGGTTTCAGTATGAGATTATAAAGATACCTTTTGAACTAAAGCTATGTTAGTATCTTGAATCAAGTGCGATTTGTTGAATTAAAGAAAATCATTTATGTTCGCATCCTGATTCAAGTGCTTTAACATACTCTTCATTTCATGAAGCTTATGGCCATAGTGGACCTAGAGGTCGTTTAAGCCAGTCAAGATCTCCAAGACAAGCAGCCCACGTGATTTCCTCCCCTCTTTTTTTCACACCCTCAAAATACTCTTGACACCCCCTTTTGTTTTTAATTAAACTAGTTTTTTTAAGAATTTTTTTAGTTAATTAGAATTTTTAGTTTTTAATTTAATTAATTAGTTCTAATCAGAATTTTAGTTAATTAGCTTTTAATTAGGTTTTAATTTTATTAGTTTTTAATTAGAAATTATAATTTGGTTTAATTAATTTTTAACTGAAACTTAGTTTGATTAGTTTTAATTAGATTAGAATTTATTTAATTTTAATTAGAATCCAGTTTTTTAGTTTAATTAGATTTAATTAGAACTTAGTTTTTAGTTAGAATTTAATTAGGTTTCGGTTTAGTTAGTTAATTAGTTTAGGATTAATTAATTAATTTTTTATTAGATTTTAGTTTTTAATTAGTTTTTGGTTTAATTAGGTTTTATTTATCTTAATCCTTAAACTGTCCTCAATTTCTTTTTTTAGTTAATTCTTGATGTACATTTTTGAATTTATCATCATGATACTGATTTTGTATATTCTCTTGTGTCCCGATTTTATTTTTTGTGATTATTTGCTTCTTTGTTTTGGGCCAGATTTTCCTATATTTATTCATGATACCTTTCCATTATGATTTGATTACATGCCCCGATTCTTGTTTTGTACATACACTGTTATTTGTTCACGGTCTTAACTTTGACTATCTTCATGATGCCTATTTTTCTGATTGCCCGTGTTTAAGTCCAAGGGATGGACTTGTGGTTGACTTTATAGTCATGTTCATTGCATTTTATTCATTTTCATTTTCTAACCTCTTTGCTTAATCCATGTTCCCCTTTAGGTTGATTCCCTCTAGGATGTACATACTTAGATTCTTGACTTTAGACAGATTCCCTTAGGATAACTTCCCTTAGGATAGTTTCCCTTAGGATGTTAACTTAGACAACTTACAGTTAGTTCCCCATCTCCCAAGAGAGATTAGACATGAGTCATCCCTAGTTGAGATGTAATTCTCCTACCCCATGACATAGTTGAGAAAGATGTTGATTCTTTTCCGCTTGAGAGAGGTATGTGGCATACTCATCGATCTGATATCCGAGTCAGAGCCCTTCTCTTAATGTGAAGTAAAGATCCATCTTCCACATGTTTGTGGTGGTTCAGTTGAGTATTCTACTTAAGATGACAACTTGTCTCTTCTCTTAACCAACCAACAAACATAATTTTATCCGTAGTCCGAACTACGGACGCTCTGATTTCTCAAAGTTCCTTTTGAGAATACGTAGGCACAAAGTCAATCCTTGGCGAGCAACCTTTTCTTTTTCCTTGTTTACCCATTTTCTTTAGTCAAGATACGTAGGCACGAGATGCGATGTCTTGGCGAGCACACTTAGTGTATATACCCTTAGGTCTTTACCTTAGCATTACCCTTAGCAAATAGATAATAGATAACACAATAAAACAAGAGGTTCCTGTAGAGTACTATAGATATCTAGGATGCTAGCACCTTCCCTAGGTATAACCAACCCCCAAACCTTAGATCTCTTACATTGCTTTGCATTGCAATTAGGGCTTTCGATCTTTACCCTTTCCTTACGATAAATCAAAGTTCGGTGGTGAATTATGATTTGTGATTCAAGATAATTGATAGCTTGATATCCGATTCTCACCGCGACAGAAATGGCGATTTCACTGGGGATTGTCCCTAAGAGGGTTACACCTAACTTATTTTATATGTGTTATTTGTTTTGTATACTTGTATATTTGTATATCTGTATGCCTGTATATTTGTATATAGCTGTCTGCTTGGGTTTTTCTGTGTGCATGGTTGTTACATTGTGTGGTGAGATAAGTCATAACCCGGACTTGAGCGCACCTATGATAGGATTGTGGTGTAATCAATAATTGGCTGTTGGGAGTAATCCTAACATGTCTAGCATATGATGACCACACTCAGTGGAGGCCCCTTTGGGATTATTGATGTCTGATGCGAGTAGTCGTATTGATATCACTTTTTCCGACCTGGGAGTTCGTGAAGCTGAGGACCTTTAGTTACCCTTTACCCCACTTGGCCTTTTTAGGACGTAGTGCAATGATCATCCAGGTGTAGACCTGTGATGGTCGTCATACGATACTGCACTCAGACGAGTTTATCTTGAGAATATTATTAACCCGCACGAGTAGTCGTGTGAGTCGATAATATTCGAAAGATTTATCGATGACTCTGGGAACTGTTTAGAACCCTGTTCGGCAGATCATAAACCCGTAGTACACACTTTTTGGGATGGGTAGACCATGACTCCATGCTCGTGATCTTCAAACCTAGGCCCTTGTTTGTTTGCATGTATATATGTGTATATGTGTGTACTTGTGTTTGTGCACTCATCCATCCATGCATTCATGCACCATTTTTCTAACTCTTCAAGGAACTTAGAGTTATCTTGCAAACATCATAGGTTTTACCATGGATTTTGGAAGTAATACTCTATTTTGCAATCTTTCAAATTTTCAATGAAATAAGACCTTTTTAGCCACTCAAAGTGTTATCCACTTTATGGTGTTTGCAAACATAACTTTTGAGTTCCTTGAATCTCATTTGCATTTTGCACAACACGCATCATGTAGCATTGCATTTATCATTTGTATACATGCTTTTCCCTAAACAGAAACTCATTCGGCCTTCTGTCCTTGTATCAATCAGCTGATTTCTTGGCATTCATACCGAGATGGAAGTAGTTACTGAAGGATAATGGAGAGGACACAGAATATGGATCCCATGTCAGGCTTCAGAGTAATGACTAACCTGATGTTTGGTTTTCCTCCTGACGACAATACTCCACAAGTGGATGTTCCTACTCGACCTCAGCCTGTGCAAGATAATCTAGTTGATGGAAGAGATTCCCGATTTCTGAGGTATATGCCAAATCCTCAGAATGTCCACCCTGTGATAAAGGTGAACGATCCTAGAGTTGTAGAAATTGAGAAAGGAGTTCGTGACCTTGAGGAACAATTGAAGATGATGAAAGGACTCAATGCATCCGGTTTTAAGGCTCATGACTTGTGTCTGGTTTCGGGCGTGGTTATTCCCCCAAAGTTCAAAATACCTGTCTTTGAAATATACAAGGGTGTTAGCTGTCCAAGGTACCATTTGACGATGTTCTGTCGAAAGATGACCGCTTATGTTGATGATGACAAGCTGATGATTCACTGCTTTCAAGAAAGTTTATGTGGTGCATCCTTGATGTGGTATATGTAGCTCAAAAGGAACCATATTCAGTCTTAGGAGGACCTAGCTGACACTTTTGTGAAGAAGTACAGTTATATTATAGACATGGCTCTAGACAGCGAATAGTTGATGAGCATGAGTCAGAAGGACAACGAATCCTTCAGGGAGTACACACAACAATGGAAATAATTGGCAGCCCAAGTTCATCCACCACTCCAAGAGAAAGAGTTGGCCAAGATGTTTCTAAGAACGTTGTTAGATTCTTATTATGTCAGGATGGTAGGCATTGTGCCATTGGATTTCTCCAAAATTGTGGAAGTCGGAGTAAACATCGAGGGCGCATTCAAAAGTGGAAGAATCCAAGAGGACTCGAATAGCCAAGCTAGTGAAGAGAAATCTGTTGATGATTCCCAAGAGGAAGGAAATACTGAAGTTGATGCAATTTTGGATTCTCCTCAGATCTTGCAAGCTCCAATTCCGGTGCCTTATCACCAGTGTCACTATGCATCGCCTATTCAGTGCCAGCAACCATTACCTCGTGAACTTCCGTATCAACAACAAAGGTGGACTCATCAGGATCAACATCAGAATCGACAAGCTCAAAATCTGAATTATCAGAATTAGCGCCAGAATCAGCAGAGACCTCTAAATAGTCTAGAAGGAGAGACTTGCCAGTTTGATCCAATCCCAATGACTTATAGTCAATTGTGGTCTTATTTTGCTCGAAACTTGGTGATGACACTCAGAAAGACTAGAGCCATGAAGTCTCGCCCTCCTTGGTACAATCCAAATGCCAGTTGTGAGTTCCATGATGGAGTAGTGGGGCATCCGATTGAAGAGTGCAAGGTTTTCCAAGAAAAGGTTCAAGAGATGATCGATGATGAAGTGCTAACCTTCAAGGGAGGAAACCCAATTGTGAATGGAACGCCTTCATGCTGATGGATATGAAGACTCAAGAGAGTCAATTCAAAGCCGGCGAAATCAAGAGGAGAGCTCATTAGGCTGTTGTTTGTTTGCTTGCATTTGCTGTTATTTCTTTTGATTGTAAAAGCATGATTTGCATGTAAGAAATTGTTTATTTTAAATGATTAATGCAATGAATATGTTTGTCTTGAAGAAATCCATTCGTATTCACTCTTAAAAGGTTTTTTTTTTTGCTTTATAATGCCAATGCTACCCCAATCTCTTGCCTAGGCAGAGAATTGGAGGGAAGATGATGAAAGTAAAAACGCAAAATTTCTAGTTGTATGCTTTCGAATAAGACCCTGTTGATGATGTAAGGCACTGTTTCAAATCCCCAAACACCAGAGATATAAGGGAGATAGACTCTCTTTAACCCCTTTGAGCCTTGAAGTAGAAGTTTCCTTCCAAATCAAAAAACCCTCAATTTTAACCTGGGGCAGGGTAGGTCTCAGTTAACTTGGTTGTGCATTATGCAAGACACCTTTCATATAAAGGTTGCGCTCACAAATTTTCCTTCATACACATCAAGCAAGTGCCAAAGATGTCTTTCAAGTCAAATGCCAATGATGGTTCGCCGTAATCATTAAGTTGGTTAATCACTTTCCTTACTCAAAGAATGAGTTGAGTCCCTTTCAAGGCAAAAGCTAAGAAAGATGGGAAGCTCATGACATTGCCTTACACAAAAAATTTTGTATGGCAACCAAAAATGATGAAATTTTTAAATCCTTCATCCTGAAAGTCCTCAATGGCAAACAGTTTGGTAAGAAAGTAGTGACTTCCATTTCAAAGTCCCTTGGCTTCTGAACCATCATTACTATCATCAGTACAATTTCCAAACCTCTTGGAACCTAAATGTATAGTCTGAGTTGACTGAGCATAGGATTGGAGAACATCACGAAGAAGGGGTGGGTACAAATAAACTTTGAGCCTTATATCCTTTGTTTCTTAAACCGTGAACCAAGCCACGATACAACCCTCAAAAGATCTAATTGAAGCAGGGTTTATTTCGAAAGCGTACTCGATGAAATAAAGTTTCCTGTCTCTCAAGAGTTATGCTCAAATTTGTGTTGGCTTTGTAAAATTAATGCCATATCCTAACTAGTGATCCAGTCACAAGTTATTGTGATATCTTTTCAATAAAAAGCTTCAAGACTAACATGTGTTTTGCATTAGCAGTTTCAGAATTGACATTTTTTTGCTTACTAACATTGCTTGATATCATAGAAGCTTGCATACGAACATCAGTGATGAGCTTAATCTTTTAAGGCTTGAAACTCTTATGAAAATGGCGATTCATTTCAAGAGGATGATTATATCCAGGGGCATATTGCTTGAAGACTCTGCTAAACATGGGTAAGTTGTCTCCCAGTTGTTGCTTTCACAGTCTGACCATCCATAAGGGGGCATGTTTGAAGACTCGGTTATGCAGAACACTATCAATCTGGGATAGTTACATCAAGATTCGATAAATCTCTCCAAGATTTTGAAGACATTGAAGCATTTTTGATGCCAAGTTTTCTGTAAAATCCTCTTGAGATCACTTTTTCTCATAAACCATGTAATCTGGGGCATTTGAGAATTGAAGACTTTCATCCATTCATAGCAACTGTTGTTCGAAATGGCAACTACCACACATTTCTTCAATGCATAACTCCTTTGTTCTCATAAGCAACTTTCACCCGTGCCCCCAGTAAGCTCTACTTCAGTGGTCATGACAATTCCCCGGTGAATCTCTACTTCAAGCAGTTATGGCGGGTTTGATGCAAGATTTCCCTTGTTTGTAACCTAAGGATTCCCAGTGAATCTCCTTGGCTTCAACCTTCCCCAAGTGAAGTGAACGTCATCTCACTCCTCAGCGGATTTCTTACAACTTCATATTCCCCCAGCAAGGTGGATGTTTATTTGATCCCCATGGAGTCTCAACTCTGACAGCTGTAACATTGATCCGAGCTTCCCCAAAGAGGTAGATATTTATTTTATCCCCTGTGAGACCTCAACTATGGTATCTCCAACTCTATTTTAGACTACTTCAGTTCGTAGTAGATATTCATTTTATCCCCTATGAAGTCTTTCCAATCATGAGTTTGATCCTTTACTAGTGGATCTTTCTCATCTCCAACAGAGTATCAAGATTCATCTTAACAATCCCCTTAGTGAAGTCATGGTGTTCATCCCCAAGTGGAGTGCTCTCTTTTCCCCAGCGAAGTTTGAAGCCTTGATGCAGGATTGTGATTCCATATGTGGCTTCCCATTCATCTCCAGTGATGCTTCTATCTTGTGCAGGCTGACCGAGTATCCTTGTCGAGATGTTGATTTCATCTCTAGTTTACTTCTCTTCATTTTGTTTTCTCAGCATAAGCATAACATGACATTCATACATTTATATAGATACATGGCATCCTTGCATATTTGCATTCTCTGATGTTTATTCATTCACTTTGGCTGCGTTTATCCCCAAGTGACTGAGTTTGTCTTCTCCCTCTAAGTAGAGTCGTCAGCCCTAAGTAGAAAGAGCACATACTTTCAAATTCCCCATTGAGTTTGGCCCTCGTGGAAGATGGTTGCTTTAGTTTTCTTTTCCATTTCTGGATAAGATAAACCCTAGTTGAGTTCACTCCTCACTGGATAGAGTCTTGCTTGACCGTTTCTTTTAAGTTATTTCCTGAATTGAACTTTGGTCCTTGACAATCTCAATTTTGAATCTCTCTAGGTTGTTGAGCCTGAATCGAGTATGCATTTATTTTGCACTTTGTCTCCCCAAGAAGAATCTACTTGAAGATCATCGTTGAAGACAAAATCTTTCTCCAGTAATTTAAGTCCAGACAACGAGTGGCAGCTCTTTATTTGAGCAGCTTGTTTTGGTATCAGGTTTTCTATTTAGATGACAAATAACGGTCTCTTTTCAAGACAGTTTGTCTATCCCCAGCCAGTTATCAAAATTATCAACTGTCCTCCATTAAATTGCATCTCTCTGTAAATCCATCAGAGAAGTTTGTTGAAGACTTTACAAGTGTTTCTCTTTATTTGAGAAATCCTATTACAAGGATTTTGTTTTCTTCTGCAATATCAAATAACAGCAATATTACTCCTCAGTGATGTTCTCCCAGTGACTCCACTAGTCAATTTACTTCCATCAAATGGCATCTCTCTGAGAAGTTTGGTGAAGATTCAGATGATCTTTCTTTTTATTTGAGAAGACATGTTTCACAAGTCAACCGGCCTGCATCTCTTTTGAAGATTCCCCAGTGAAACTTCCAAATCTCCAGTAAGTTATGGATTCCCGCTGAAGTCGTAGATCTCCAGTGAAGTTCCAATTCCCTATGAAAGATACTCTATCATAAGTATTCATTTTCCCAGGAAGAAACTGAGACCAGTCCGCGATCCAAGACCCGGTACGAGGGGAAGTTTGCTTACCCTTTCTAAGTGAAAGACCTTAGTCAAAGAAGAAACTGAGACCAGTCTGCGGTCCATGACCCGGTACGAGGGGAGGTTTGCTTACCCTTTCTAAGTGAAAGACCTTAGTCAAAGAAGAAACTGAGACCAGTCTGTGGCTTGCGACATGAGGTGAGCGGAGGTTTATCATCTTTTAGACATATCATTTGATTATTTAAAGTAAACTTTATTTCATATTCTTTGGTTAATCTCAGTAGTAGATTCTCCAATAAAATTTAAAATAGAACTTTCATCAAGCCTCGGCAGTAGGTATTTTCTTTTATTTTCCTGGAAAGTCTCGACAGAAGATTTCCAGTAGACCTCAGCAGAAGGTGTTTCATTTGTAAATTCTATGGTTAATCTCGGTAGTAGATCTCCAGTAGACTTCAACAGAAGATGTTTCATTTTTTCCAGGATCTCGACAGTAGACTCCATGGTTAACTTTGATGCATCTTTAAACTCCAACAAATAGTCGTCCTCTTTTCAGATTCCCTGGTTATTCTCGGCAGCAGACTCCCCAGTAAATTCTGACCGTTGACACATTCTTTAATAAAAACCTTTGCAGAAGGTATTCCCAAATAAGGTTCAAGTCTCGGCAGTAGACTCCTTAAGTTGATATCTCTTGAAATCCCCACGGTTGACCACGACAGTAGGTTCACCGAGTGGAATTTGTTAGAAGATTTCATCACAAGTTCATCACCCTGTGTTTAAGATACCTTGTGATTGTCGGGTGGTAGTCCCTTCCCCAGTGGAGTTGAGTCTCATCCCCAGTAGAGTTGGATATTTTCCCCGTGGAGTCTTGCTTTGCTAAGTCATCCTCGTCGGGTCTTTCATTCTTTAGTTGTGCTTCAGCGTTTTCCGTATACAGTTATCCCGTGTGACATCATTTCTCCACAGAATCTTTGTATTGCATTTCATATCATATCATATTATGTGCATCTTGTGGCATCTTAGAGCCAAAAATTATGCATGTTTGTATTTAAGTCTCTCTTATCTCGTCGAGACGAAGATTTCAATCTTCATATCTCCGGATAGAAGAAACTTAAATAGGGGCATCTGTCACACCCTAATTTTGACCCTAAGATTATGCATTTTTCGTTTCGCATCGTCTGCATAGCATATCACGCATTTCATCTCACATAATACCCAATTTATCAGCCAAAATAAATTTGTTGGAATTACAACCAATTCGGTCAAATTAAAAGTCAATTGTTCGAAAAATCAATGGACGGAGAACTTTAAAATCGAGCCTGCAGACGTCAGTCATATTAATCTACGTCTTGCGTAGTTTAATCTGGCGTGCTCATTTAAATTTTTCGACCACTTTTCGGTTGCATTTCTGGACAGTTTAAGTTGTTTTAGCGGGAAAAAAATTATTTTGAAATTTGACCAAGCGCTGTATTTTTCCAGTAAATATATTTTGCGCTGATCATTTTGGTGCGTTCGTTTTATTTTTCTAAGCCTGTTGATACCGCCCCGATTTATCATTTTTTACCGATTTTATTTTAATCTTTTAATTAATAATTATTTTTCTTTTATCAATCTGATTTTTAATTTTTAATTTAGGTTTATTTAATAGTTTCATTTTTTTTATCTATTTATCCTTTTTTTTTTTCTTTATATATAACATTTAACATTTGTATTTATCTTATTTTTGGTAAAACTTGAGCATTAAGTTTTATAGTATTCTTTTGTTTTATTTACTTTTTGATGAAAAATGTATGTACCTCATGCTGCTACTTCTTCACCCATAAATTACCAGGCGGTACATACTGAATAAAAAAGGATATGCTTTGGTTCACACAAAAAGTTTCCTCTCTTCATTTTTCCACGTCACCCTCATAATACACACATAACATAAAAAGAGAGAGAGAGAGAGAGAGAGAGAGAGAGAGAGAGAGAGATGAGGTATATTAAAAAAGACCCAGCGCATGGCCATACGCGGGTCCCACCGCCTGCGTCTTGTTTTTCTTGGATACAAAACAAAACCTTTTTTTCACCTCCTCCTTTTTTCTTCTTCAATTTTTTCATAAACACACAACTCAACCTTATAACCCACCACTTGCCACTTCACATACCATCAAAGAAAACAAAACAATTGTAACTTCCTTCTGTAGCGAGCGATTTTGGACGCGGTTCTTAAGCGCTGGTCGCTCTCTGCAGTTTGAGCTTTGACTACAGGTTGATTCATTTTTTATCCTATTGTGAGCTGAATAAGGAAGGGAAATAGATGTCTCCAATTAACCCTGCTTGCATACTGAGTTTAAACAGCGGTCTGTTAGGTTACGGATGCTATCAATGTGGGGGGGCCTTTGTACTGGTTATTTGTATTTTTGCCAATACGGTTTTCTTTCTTCCTAGGACTTTCTAGCGGGGAACAAGGATTAGGATGTTAGGACTGATGCTTTTGAATTACTGCTTTTGATTGATGGAGATATGGGATTTTTTTTTTGTTTAGTGTGCTCGCTAAGATCTTTTCTTTCGATCTTATGCCTACGTATTCCCGTTTACCGAAACAGGGAAATCAGAGCGTTCGTAGTTCCTCCTATTCTATGGGAGGAAATGGGTGTTTTTGTGTCTTGTTCAAAGCCCAAGACGTGAAGCGAAAGGTTGTTTGTATCTTGTTCAAAGCCCAAGATGTGAAGCTGAAAGGTCTATTTGTGTCTTGTTCAAAGCCCAAGACGTGAAGCTGAAGGACCTCGACTTTAGAGAGAATTTGTCATCTTTAAAGAAGGGTTTGTCTGGAGAATTACTTTAACTGGGATACGCGGATCCTAGCAATGCCATAATTTCCTAAGAAGGGGTTTTATCTTGAAGGAGAAGACTTTAACTTAGTGTAGAGCAATGCTATCTTTCCTTAAGAATTTCTCATACTAAAAGAGGGACAGTGGCATGGATGTAGATGATCCAGAGGCTTGCCGCTTACAGAGATTAGATGAAAGGGAATGAGTGTACTGTGTTTGGGTACTGTGAACGAGGCATAACTTTGATGCTAAAAGATTGATTGGATCAACCAGTGGTTTTCTTATACAAAGCCTAAGAGGAGGCTAATATGTGTCTCGTACAAAGCCCGAGAGAGAGGCTAAAAGGTTTTGACCCGACGATGGAGTCGTTTGGTATCTCGTATAAAGCCCGAGATGGAGGCTGTTTGACTCAACAAGAGAGTTTGTTGTATCTCGTACGAAGCCCGAGATGGAGGCGAAAATTTGTTTGGCTCAATAAGAACCTTTTTGTATCTCGTATAAAGCCCGAGATGGAAGCAAAAGGGGTGATTGACTCAACGAGGGAGTCTCTTACGTGTCTCGTACAAAGCCCGAGAGAGAGGCTAAACTTTGTTTGACTCCACTGGGGAGGATCATTGTACAAAGCCCAAGAGGAAGGCTATGGTTACTGTTTCATTTGAGTGACAGGTCCAGTATACTGATTTTTACAGAGAAAATCAGTTCTTATATGAGCAACACTGTACTCATGGATTTTATTCAAGGATCCGGGTTATTCCTGTTCTTTAAGGAAGCGGGAAATCCGAAGGGTATTGAGACTGTCCGAGTCTGCGGGTTTCCTTCTTATTTAACGAAGGGGTCACTTGAGAATGTCTTTGATACTCAAGGAAATAAGACTGTCCAAGTCTAGAGTTCATCTTTTGTACCATGTTTTGAGAAACAGTAGTAGACTCTATGGAAGGACTGTTCTATGAAGATGATTAAGTTCTGTTCCTATACCTCTAGGAGGTCGTCGGGACAATTTGTACGAAGCCCAAGAGGAGGCTGGAATCTTTTAAGAAGCCGATAGGTCCTTGTACGAAGCCCAAGAGAAGGCTATCATTCCCGAAGGAAGAGATCATTATACGAAGCCTAAGAGGAGGTTGTGATTACTTCTAAGAAGCCGTAGGGTCCTTGTACTAAGCCCAAGAGGAGGCGGGGTTGCTTTTAGGAAGCCTGTGGGTCCTTGTACGTTGCCCAAGAGGAGGCCGATGCTTTTAAGAAGCCCGTGGGTCCCAAACCAAAGAAACGTTCAAGAAAAGTTTCACCGAGAATAATTCATTTAGTGAACAGTTCTGAGGTTTGAAGAAATTTAAGAGAAGTTTCACCGAGAATAATTCATCTCTGGGGAATAGAATTTCTTGACAATTCCTAATGAGGACATCCAAAGAGAAGACTGTATCTGGTAATCCTATTGGGGATCTAGTTCAGTCTATTTCTAAGAGTGACAGTCTGAGAAAGGGTTCAAAAAGAATCTGCCTTTCACATCTCCATATTGTTTAACCCCAAGAGGAGGGAAGACTGTGTCTGGTAATCCTATGTGGATCTAGTTTTGACTGTAAGTTCAGAGTGATCAACAGGGCTTTACCTAGTGCTAGACGTAGTTGCCGGGGAAACTCGAAATATCTATACTATTATTACACAGTTGATATGAGTTTATGAAAGGAGACTTACAGCGAAACAGCCCCACAATACAGTTATATATATATATGAAAGCGGTAAATGAAAGCGATAACCACTTACTCGGTTGTAGAGCTTCCATGCTGTTTGGTTAGTTGTTCAACAAATAAAGATTGAAAACAACAATATATTCAAAATCAAAGGAGAAAGTGCTCTGAAATAAAAAGATTTGGGGCTTACAGCTCAAGGAGAGGCCCAGGGTTTTATCAGTGAGCGCACTGTTTGAATTTGTACAGAGGGACTTATACAAGTGACTGAGGCCCAAAATGTTTTTCTGTACAAAGGGATGGGTCTTACACTCTCTCAAGAGGCCCAAAAAGTTTTAAAGAAGAAGAGTGGGGCTTATAACACGAGGGTAGGCCCAGTTGTCTTTTCGCTTAAAAATGGCGATCTCACCGAGGTTTTCTTTTAACACAGAGGGGCTTATACAATAAGTGAGGCCCAAAATGATTTTGGTTAAAAGGGGGTTGGGTCTTACACTCTATTAGAGGCCCAAAAGTTTTGAATGGGTCTTATAGCTCAAGGAGAGGCCCAGGGTTATTTTTCAAAAAGAGCGACGATCGCGCCGTTCTTTTTTTGACGGTATCGGGACTTATACAATTCACTGAGGCCCAAAATGTTTTTGGTCAAGAAAGGATTGGGTCTTACACTCTATTAGAGGCCCAAAAGGTTTTGAATGGGTCTTATAGCTCGAAGAGAGGCCCAAGGTTTTATTTTTCAACGGATGATGATCGCGTCGAACTTTTTGAAATACAACGGGACTTATACAATAAGTGAGGCCCAAAATGGGTTGTATTTACAAAGGATTGAGTCTTACACTCTATTAGAGGCCCAAAAGTGTTTTGAAAATGATTTATGAGGGTTGAATTAATCCAAAAACCCTAATTTGTTTTCAAAAATGTATTTAATTGAATAAAAATTCAATTAAAATGATCAAAATTGTTTAACATGTGAAAAACAAATTGTGATTTTGGATTAATGCTTCAAAAATTATTTATTGACCTACAAAATAATTAGAAAGCATCAAAAGTTGCAAAATCAATGTAGAAAAAATATTTAAAATGTCAAAAACAATTAAAATATTAATTCTTTGCAAAAATATCAATTATACAAAATAAATAATATTTTTGGGATTTTTTGATAAAATAAAATATTTTAACATTTTTATGAATTATCAAAAAAAGAATCAACTCAAAATCATTAAAACTCAGAGAGAAATTAATTTTTGAATCAATTAAACAAAATCACAAAATTCAAATATTTGAATTTGTGAAAAAGGCGCCAAGAACACAAGCAAGAACACGCGCGTTTTTCTGGGTTTGGCTGATTTGCGTTTTCCATCCAGTCTCACTGAATACTTAATCATATCATGCAATTCACATATCATTATGCTCGTATCAACCTCACGATCATGTCTATGTCCATTAATTTCATTTAAATTAAACATACAACAAGTAATCACGAAAAATCCTCAAGAACCCTAATTTTTGCATGAAGGCTAGGATTTTTGATACACGATTCAAACAAAGCAATTAATTGAGGGAAAACATTCCATACATGATTATGAACATATGGCCAAATTATTGTGCGAGGAAATATGCATGGATTGAGAGATGACCGCGTATGTGCTTACCTCCAAGCCGTGACAGCAAGTGCAAAGTGATTTTTGATTTGGAGGTGTTACAGATGAGTGGTGATGATCTGAACAGCTTCCCTACACCCTATGGATTGTGTTTGAATGCTTGGACTTGATTGAAATTGGCTGGATCACTTTGTGGTACCTCAGCTGCAACTTGTTTGAAAATTTGAGCAACCAGCTGGTGATTTTGTGAAATTGGTGTTTCAGAAGTGATCTAAGTGTTTGGATCACTTCTATATGATGTATGTGAGGTGTGTGAGTGATTGGTTTGATTGGAATTGCTCTCAAACTCAAAACCCGATAGCTACCTTGCTAAGAAAGGCATTTTTGCCAAGAGAAAGAGATTTTGAGGAAAGCATCTGTTAGATGGCTTTGGTGTACTCAAACTGATCACAATTGAGCTCTATTTATAGTAGAGCAAGTTTGTTTTGCAAGGAATAGTGAATGGCAGCTGGTAAGTAGGTTTGGCCAATGTTGGCAAATGAAAATCCAAGTCTCCTCTAGCCATTGACTAGAGGTTAGGGCACAGAGCTTTGGTTCCATTGGTCTTGGATAAGTCTTGACTGATTTCAGATGAGAATGGCTCAGTCCATGCCACCTTGATGGTTCCATTGAATGCTTCAATCCAAATTTGGAGTCTTGTCCCTATTTTGGCCATTCTAGGTTCAACATGCTATTTCTTGTTCCATGGACTTTGGAGGTTTGGCTCAGTGATTGTCCCCTTTAGATTCAATCCTCTGAGGTGTCCAAGTGGATAGGAGCATTTGAATTTGGCTGATTTTGGCAAATCGAGCAAAGTTGCAAATTCTGCCTTGCCTTTGACAGATTTCAGCAAGGCAACTTGCCAATGTCATATCTCATGGTGTAAGTTGAATTTGGTAATGTTCTTGGCCATTTTGGAAAGCCCTTACATGATACAACAATTGTTTGAACAAGTTTGGTTTTGATCTCTTTTGATTCCAAGTGAAAAATCCCTCTACATTTGGCAAAAAGTGAGGTCAAATCTGACTTAGTGAAATTTTCACTAAGTGTTTTAACAAAGTGTGATTTCTTGATTTTGATCACTCCATAACTCAAAATCCTTAATGAATTGGACTTAGGTCTAGTTGAAGTTTTTGTAGAGGGTAATGAGGGCTACAAATCCATCTTTGGATGAGAAAAAATGGCCATGTGGTTTAGGAGTTATGACCCTCCAAAGTTAGTGTATTAGTGGTACTTTTTCCATAACTTAGAAAAATTTCTAAGTTTTATGGTTACCCCTTTTACAAGTTATCCCACTTTCTTTGGTTTTTCTTGATGAATGATGATTCAAATCATACATTAACATCATTTTAGGGTTAAAAATCCATTTTGGTGAAAAATCTCAAAAAGTCAAAGTTGACTTTTGTGCACAGTTGACTTTTTATCAGATGAATTCCAAACTGTGCAATTCTTCAGGAAATCATGTCCTTGACCTAAATCAAACTTGATGGGCATGTTCCATGGGTGTCATAGGGTGTATTAAGGCATGTCCTAGGGTTTGGGAGCATGTCCTGGTCAAAAGTCAAAGTTACAGTTGACTTTCCTCGCGAAACCCTAATTGTGGTGCAGATGAAATTGAGACTTGTTGCTCAAGCTTCTTGGATTAATCCATTGTTCCAAATGGATCAATATAGTTCATTTGAGACCCTCAAACCCTCTCTTGAGGTCTTGGCTCATAATTTTCCCTAAAAGTTAACTTAGGGGTGAATTAGGTCAAGAAACCCTAATTCCTGATTTTTTATGTATGCATCCCCTGAGGTCAAATTGACTTGATGCTTGGGTCCATGAGGTTCCATGGAGTATATTAGGTTATGTTTTGGATCATTGGCTTGTGCCCAGATGAAAAATTTCCATCTGGAGGCCCTGGTCGACCAAAACCCTAATTTGGTGACACTGTCGATCTTGAGACTTTAATCCACCTGAAAGGGAGCAGCCTTGTGCTTAATCCTTGAAGCGGGAGTCCTTTTGATCCTTTGTGGATGCTTGAGAGGTTATACAAGTTGAAGATCATGTCATTCCTTGATTGATCCCTTGTCTAAACACTCAGAGAGGGCTTAAAACCCTAATTTTGATTGTAGTGGATGCTCACCCATCTTTGGGGAGACTGATGAAGTATGATGGTTCCCCCATATTGTGATGATGATTTGCACAATGATGGGAAATCTTAGTGGTCAAAATTTGGGGTATGACAGATGCCCCTATTTAATCTTCTTGGACACGAAGGTGTGAATGGCGAAGGTATTCGGGCATTCGGGGTGCAAGAGGATTAAATATCGGAATACCCGAAATTTTGATGGCGGTTATGAATGGTAGCTTGCACATTCATCTTATTTTGCTAAGCAATGATGCTTAGAAAAGGTAAACTTCCCCTCGATCCTGGTTTCCTACCGAGGAACTGGTCTTAGTTTCTGATTTAAACTTCCCCTCGATCCTGGTTTCCTACCAAGGAACTGGTCTCAGTTTCTGAAATAAACTTCCCCTCGATCCTGGTTTCCTACCAAGGAACTGGTCTCGGTTTCTGATGTAAACTTCCCCCCGATCCTGGTTTCCTACCAAGGAACTGGTCTTAGTTTCTTTTGTCAATAAACTTTATTGACAAGGAACGCTATTTGTAGCGGATTTTCCTCAAACTTCTCGCCGAATTTTCCTGGAGAGATGCCATTTGACGGAAAAAGCTTTGACGTCAGACTTGCTGGGGAACCCAGTCGTCTGAGTTGTAGAGGTACACAAACTTCTCTGTTTTGGAGACGCCATTTGTCGATTCTACTAGGGGGAATACGAGTCCCTGGAGAGATTGTTTTCGTTTGGGATCTTACATCATACTTTTCTCGGGATCTTCCCGGAGAAATGCCATATGATGGGGTCCAATTTTGAGGTGCCGATGACCTTTTCATCAGCGGTCTTTTCGGAGAAAAACTGCTGTATTGCTGACTCTCTGCTTAAGAGGCTTCCTCTGGGGATTTTCCTTAATCCGGGAAAGCGAAAATATCACCTTCAATGGCGAAGAGTGACATTTGTTGAAGGTTCTCTGGTCTTTTAGAGGTTCAAGTTATCAAAGTGGTCGAAGGCCAACTTCCTCTCAGAAATAAGCTGGAGGAGAGGTTGTTCAAACGCAGCGTTTCCTGACGAGGCAAGAACTGACAACTCGATTGAGAGGACTGTTATCACTAGGGGACGAGACCGACTAGAGTGATAGTGACGCAATATGAAATGTAAATGAAAATCAAATAATGCATGATGCATGTATGTATATGCGGACAAAACTGACGTGACATACAAACTAAAAGATGAACATGACTGGATACTCGGCTATCGCGGGGCGTGTAAAAATATCTCTGGTTCAAAATAGCAATTCCACCTTGCTTAGGAGAGATAGTCCTTGTTGGGGAGTTACCGTTGGTTGGGCATAGGAGATAAGAACTCGGCCGAGGCGTGTCAGACAAAACGAGGTCTCTGACATAGTTGATCCTTCATTCAGACATACTGGGTTAGAAGGAGTACTTTGATTCTTCACTTTGAAGTTCGCTTACTTCTGAAGAAGCGGTTGATGCTCTTTTGATGTTCAACAGTCAAAAGAAATTGCCATCTTTATTTAAAAGCAGAAAAAGTTTTAACAAGTAAATTCATTTTGTTTTATTTCAAGAATCGTTAATCATGTTAACAACGTCGTTCTGTAAAGCTAAAACAAATAAAAAATACAAACAAAAGTACAAAGGCTCAAATTTTATTGATAGGATGGAGATCAGCCAAACGCGTGATTCCAAAGAGTATTTACAAAGTTAGAAAATGGTACTTTATAGGGAAAAGGGCTACGTTGAAACATAACGACCACTATCCTTCTACCAACTTTGAATTCGGGGCGTCTTGAGCTTCCGTCGAAGATGACCTTGACTGGAGTTTTCTGACAGATGATGTAACTGCTGCTGCTGAGGGATTTGCCTCTGTTGAACATAGTTACTTGCCATTATCCCTAATTTTTGCCTGGATTGTACTATGAGATTTCCAATCCATCGGGATGATTTTTTTTCATGTCTCTAACTTTTGCCTGGACCGCCCTTTCGGGTTTTCAATCCACCGAGACGTTTTTTTTAGGCGAAGTATTTCTTGACTACATCAACATTTGTGGGGTAGGCAAATTCCTCTCCGTCCATGGTTGCAAGTCTCAAGGCGCCGCCTGAGAAAGCTTTCGTGACCACATAGGGGCCATCATAATTTGGGGTCCATTTGCCCCGAGAGTCAGTGAGAAAAGATTGTATCTTCTTGAGCACGAGGTCTCCTTGTCTTAAGACACGAGGTCGGACCTTTTTGTCAAACGCCTTCTTCATTCTCTGTTGATACAACTGACCGTGGCATAGTGCCGTGATTCTCTTTTCTTCGATCAGATTGAGTTCGTCGTGTCGGCTTTGACACCATTCAGCTTCGGTGAGCTTCGCTTCCATCAATACTCGGATTGACGGGATCTCTACTTCTATGGGGAGCACTGCTTCCATGCCATACACTAGAGAGAAAGGGGTAGCCCCTGTTGAAGTGCGGACAGATGTGCGATAACCGTGAAGAGCAAAGGGTAGCATTTCGTGCCAGTCTTTGTAGGTTACAACCATGTTTTGAACGATCTTCTTGATGTTCTTGTTAGCCGCTTCTACCGCTCCGTTCATCTTGGGTCGGTAGGGAGATGAGTTATGGTGTTCGATCTTGAACTCTGTGCACAACTCTTTCATCATCTTATTGTTCAAGTTAGATCCATTATCAGTAATGATCTCGCTTGGAACACCATAACGGCAGATGATATTGTTTTTGATAAATCGGACCACCACTTGTCGGGTTACATTGGCGAATGACGCTGCTTCGACCCACTTGGTGAAGTAGTCAATGGCTACCAGGATGAACCGATGTCCGTTTGAAGCCTTAGGTTCGATCAAGCTAATCATGTCGATTCCCCATATAGAAAAAGGCCATGGGGAAGAAAGAACTTTGAGATGTGATGGCGGTACATAAATTTTGTCAGAGTATATCTGACACTTGTGACACCTCCTCATGTACTTGTAGTAGTCGGATTTTATTGTCAACCAATAGTACCCTGCTCTGAGAATTTTTCTCGCCATTGTGTGTCCGTTGACATGAGTGCCAAAGGATCCTTCATGAATTTCTTTCATAAGCATGTCTGCTTCTGGTCTGTCGACGCATCGGAGCAAAACCATGTCAAAATTCCTCTTATAAAGAGTGTCCCCGCTCAGGAAGAAGTTTCCATCCAATCTTCTGAGGGTTTTTCTGTCTTTTCTGAGTGCCCCAGATGGGTACTCTTGTTTCTGAAGGAAGCATTTGATATCGTGAAACCAAGGTTTGTCATCTATGACTGCTTCGATCGTGAAGACGTAAGTGGGCCTTTCAAGGCGCATGATGTCAATCTTAGGTAAGTCATTCCATCGACCTACGCTAATCATGGAAGAGAGTGTGGCTAAAGCATCAACCATGTGATTCTCCTCACGAGGGATGTGATGAAACCCAACTTTGTTGAAGAAGGGTAACAACCTTCTTGCATAGTCTTTGTAAGGAATCAATCCTGATTGGTATGTGTTTCAATCTCATTTTATCTGATTGATAACCAAGGCTGAGTCGCCGTATACGTCCAAGTTTTTGATCCTTAAATCAATTGCTTCTTCGAGACCCATGATACAAGCTTCGTATTCGGCCTCGATGTTCGTACACTTGAACGTAAGTCTAGCAGTGAAAGGAATGTGGGTACCCTGAGGGGTAACAATGATTGCCCCAATTCCGTTTCCATAATGATTAACTGCTCCGTCAAAGATAAGTCCCCATTGGGAACCTGGTTCTGGCCCTTCAATGGGTAACGGTTCATCGCAATCTTTCATTTTCAAATACATGACATCTTCGTCTGGGAAGTCAAACCCGATTGATTCTTGATCGTCAATCGGTTGATGGGCCAAATGGTCGGCTAAAATACTTCCCTTAACGGCTTTTTGAGCGTGGTACTCTATGTCATATTCTGATAATAGCATCTGCCAACGGGCAATCCTTCCCGTGAGAGCAGGTTTTTCGAAAACGTACTTGATCGGATCCATTTCGGAGACCAACCAGGTAGTATGACGAATCATGTACTGGCGAAGACGTTTGGCTGCCCAAGCCAAAGCGCAACAAGTTTTTTCAAGCATCGTGTACCGAGTTTCACAATCGGTGAACTTCTTGCTCAGATAGTAAATGACAGACTCTTTCCTTTTGGTTTCGTCTTGTTGGCCAAGTACACACCCCATTGAGTCCTCTAGGACTGTGAGGTAAATGATCAGTGGTCTTCCTTCCACTGGAGGTGATAGAATCGGCGGATTCAACAGGTTTTCCTTGATACTGTCGAAGGCAGTTTGGCAATCTTCTGACCAAACGCAATCCTGGTTCTTTTTCAGTAATTTGAAAATCGGCGCACAAGTGGCAGTCATAAGGAATATGAATCTGGAGATGTAGTTCAACCGTCCCAGAAATCCTCTTACTTGTTTTTCAGTTTTCGGAGAAGGCATTTCTCGAATGGCCTTGACCTTGTCTGGATCAACCTCAATTCCTTTCTGGCTGACGATGAACCCTAATAGTTTCCCTGAACGGACACCGAAGGTGCACTTGTTGGGATTCAAGCGGAGCTTGAATTTTCTTAGACGTTCGAACAATTTTGACAGATGTTCGACGTGCTCTTTCTCTATTTTTGATTTTGCAATCATATCATTGACATACACTTCGATTTCTTTGTGTATCATGTCATGAAACAGAGTAGTCATGGCCCTTTGATAGGTTGCCCCGGCATTCTTCAAACCGAACGACATTACCTTGTAACAAAAGGTGCCCCATGGGGTGATGAACGAAGTTTTCTCCATGTCTTTCGGCACGATTTTGATCTGGTTATAGCCCGAGAATCCATCCATGAAGGAGAAAATTTTGAACTTTGCTGTACTGTCCACCAGCATGTCAATGTGTGGTAAAGGAAAGTCGTCCTTTGGACTAGCCTTGTTCAAATCCCTGTAATCTACACACATTCTGACCTTTCCATCCTTTTTGGGAACAGGTACGATGTTGGCTAACCATTGAGGATATTCAGATGTGGTGAGGAAACCCGCGTCAATCTATTTTTGCACCTCCTCTTTGATTTTGATGGCCATGTCCGGGTGAGTCCGTCTCAACCTTTGCTTTACTGGCGGACATTCCGATCTTAACGGTAAATGATGTTCCACGATGCTGGTATCCAACCCTGGCATATCTTGATAGGACCAAGCGAACACATCGGGGAATTCTTTGAGAAGCTTTATCAAACTCTCTTTGGCAGTTGGACTGAGTAGTGCATCAATCCTGATTTCTTTTCTCTCTTGCTCTGAACCCAAGTTTACCATTTCCAACGGTTCTTTGTGAGGTTCAATGGACCTTTCCTCTTGTCTGAGTAATCGAGAGATCTCTTCTGGGATTTCGTCGTCATCTTCTTCTTCAGCCCCAAATACCGGGAACTCAAAGTCGGGAGAAGGCATCAGATCGTATGTTTCAACGGGATGTGAAACAAGCAATCTGCATGACGTGATGATTCGTGTTTAGAAGAGATAGAGAAAATGCAAGTGTGTGCAGTGTTTTATTTTACTGCTTATTTTTTATTTGAATTGTTTTTTAGGATTACCATTTTCTGAAAAAGCAAAAAGAGAAAACAGCAATTAATGCAGAAATTACAGAACGACGTTATTTTATTAATGAACAAGTCAATCCTTGAAACTTCAGCCCTATAAAACAAAACTCTGTCGCTTCGGGCAAAGCGAAGAGGGAAATTAACAGAAAACGAGCCCTATCAAAACATCCGTTTCACCTGGGCAGGGTGAAAGGTTAAAAGATGGCAATTACTTTGACTGATGAACGATCTTCGGAACCCCGACGGCAACCCATTGGCGGCGAACTCCTCGGTGAATCACAAAGTCTGGCACCTTCCTTGATTTGTCTTCAGAAATAACACTGATTTCTGGCAGAGCAGGATCATTAGAATCTGTCTCCCAGACAGAATTGTCGTAGGAGGATTCCTCAGTTGTATTTCGCATAGCATTTGTGCTCTCAGCTGTATTTCCCCATCCAGTTGGCTGGATATCTTCGAGCCTGACACGAGAGCTTTCGGGAGCGGTATACTTGACCATGAAGTCGTATTTTCCACTTGGTTCTCCCAGGGTGTCCCAAATTTCTTTGGAACTGGAGGAGTCATCCCTCTCGACGACGTTGACCTCGGGAAAAGCATAGTTGATGAATTCAAGTCCTGCAAATGTTGCGAATTCATCTTCATGTTGAGTAGTTTCCGAATGACCTGAGTGTTGATCCCATGACATGGTGGGGACACAGGTATTCTGTTCAATGATGCTCAGCTGAGTTTCATTACTCGACTGACTTTCTTGCCCCAAGTTTCCTGGGTAAGGTTGCCACATTGGCAGGCCATCCATTGGGCCATAGTAATTGTAGTCAAAATTGTCTTTCATCGGAGTGTCTTCCTCTAATGAATTTGGCGGAGCACGACATCCTTCCGGATCACAATCTCCATATATCATTTCGACGTTTGATCTTGGTATAAATCTCGGACTTTCTGTAGGAAAGCAAAAAGGAATAGGCACCTCTTCCTGAGACATATAACCGTCCTTGTTAAGGTAGGACTTCCACTCTTCATCTGTGTCAGAGGGATCTTCCTCATTGATAGCATGAACTGTCTGAGACACTGGGTGAAAGAAACCTCCACTGTGGAAGAGATTTTGAAGGGGATGAAGACTTTCATCGCCGGCAGTTGTCTGGGTACAGGTTGCAAAAAAACCAAGACCCTTCTTTGTTTTATTGTCAATGGGAATGACAAGCTGTCCCCATCCTTTTGTATCGGTACTCTCGACCGCTTTGATAGCATCTTTGTATGAGGAAATCGAGGTTCCTCCTTTGAAATGATTGTCCTTGCTCACCGACAGTGCTTGGAACTGCGTTCCAATAACCTCCTCAAGTTTTATACCAGCAGATGATGACAAGTTACTCACCATCAAGGCTTGTTCCCCACAAACCGTGACAAGTTGATCGTTCTTGATGAACTTTAGCTTTTGGTGGAGGGTTGAAGTAACCGCTCCAGCCTGATGTATCCAAGGTCTTCCTAATAAACAACTGTATGTTGCCCGGATGTCCATGACCTGGAAAGTGACTTGGAAAGTGTGAGGAACAATAGTTATGGGAAGATCAACTTCCCTGATAACCATTTTTCTGGATCCGTCGAATGCTTTGATGACAACCTCGCTGATTCTCATCGGAGGGCCTTTGAATGATAATTGCATCAAAGTAGACTTTGGCATAACATTCAGGGCTGACCCTGTGTCTACCAGTACGCTGGCTAAAGCATCGTCCTGGTAGTTAACTGTGATATTGAGCGCCATGTTATGACGGTGACCTTCTTCAGGTAATTCTTCATCACTAAATCCCAAATTATTGCAAGAAGTGATGTTAGAGACAATGCTATCGAACTGTCTGATTGTTACATCCTGTTCCATAAAGGCCTGCTCCCAGACTTTCTGTAGAGCCTCCCTGTGAGCTTCTGAACTGAGTAACAGTGATAATACCGAGATCTTTGAAGGAGTCTGTAACAGTTGATCGACAATGTTGTATTCACTCCTTTGGATGAGCTTCAGCATCTCATCATCATCTTTTGAAAGGTCGGGATTACCGGATTGACCGACTGGTGGATCGGGAGCTTCTGTCTGAAGTTCCTTTTCCTTGTTAGGTTCCCCAACTCCTCGGTTGAAGATTCTACCACTCCGTGTTACACGACTGATGTCTGCAATATTCACGACGGAGGGTAATGGAATTTCCTTTCCATTTTCAATTGTTGTTGCACCGTATCTGTAAGGGATTTCCTTAGTTGATTCATACGGTAATGGTCCCGGTAAATAGATGACTACGGGAACCTTCTGATTTTTCTGACCATCATAAGTAATCTCGATCCGTTCCCGGTTGGGAACCTTAGATTCGTCAAGTAGGGGGATAATGGAAAAAACATCCCTGGTCCTATGATGACCAGAGATCGTGACAACATCCTCAACTTGCTCGGCAAGGTAGTTTGGCGTCCAATTGATGGGTCCAGAACCCGGATATGGACGAATTTCTCCACGATCGACCTGACCTTGAAGAGCTACTCTCACAAGGTAACACCCTTGGTTACTTTCCGAACAGACGCCGCAACGTTCATAGTTGTGTGGTGGCACCTGGCCACGCCCACTTTGAATACAATGTAACCTCACTAGGTTAGCTTCCACAGATCGGACATCCTGACTCTGACGCTGAGTGGGGTTTCTGTTATTGATACTAATTTGCTGAGTATCTTCGTCCATATAGATTGCATCCACCAGTGATTTAACAAGTGCTGAAGTGCCTCCTGGACAAGGGTACAACCTCGATCGTTTTTGCAACCCGCTTTACAGTTTTGATAGTCATGTGATATTAAGAATCCGAGTCGGACCTGCTCAGCATGTAACTCTACCAGGTTGGTATTCATCACGCGAATATCGAAGATCTGAACCATGTTGATTTGATAAGGGTTCCTATCATGGTAGTCTTGGATCCATCCAAGATCCATCTGACGCTGGAGGGCCTCTTGTATGAAAGAGCATCCCTGTTTGTTTACCGAGCAAGTCAGACAGGAACTGTAATCGTGCCGCGGTAGATTATGATACTGGCTTTGCCTTGAGTGCATTGCCACCAAGTTGACATTCATTGCACGTATATCGTGGTTCTGAATGACGTTAGAATTCGTATAGACCATGTTAACTCCACGAACTCGGTGCTCTTGGATCCATCCGAGATCCATCTGTTCCTGTAGAGCTGATTGCACTACCGAACATCCTTGGTTGTCTTTAGAGCAGATATCACACTGATGATAGTTATGAGGTGGCACATGGTCATATCCACTCTGTCTACAATGCATCTTGACCACATTGGTCCTCAATAAGAGTACATCGTGAATTTGATAGACATTATTAGTCTCCTTCTCAATGAGATTGACTGCAGCCTTCTCATGTTGAGGCAGCGGGTTCGTAAGAACATTGGGGTTCGTATCCTTAAAAGATAAGAGCCCACTCCTAACAAGCTTTTGTACGTCGGACTTGAAATTGAGACAAGTCTCTATGTTATGCCCTGGACCTCCTTGATGATAAGGGCAAGTTTGATCCACCTTAAACCAAAAAGGCAGATTTTCCGGTACTGCAAGAGGGGATTTAGTCTGAATGTGCCCCTTGACTAGCAGTAATGGCAACAGCTCTGTGTACGACATGGGTATAGGATCAAACCCTGATGGTCGTGTTGTACGGTTGTTGTTATATGGAGGACGGGCCTGCTGAAGAGGCTGTTGTGTCCTTTGTTGATCAGGTCGGCTCTACGCAACCTGAGGTTGATACGTAGGAACAGGCGCAGGACTGATAGCAGGAATTACAACTGCTACTGGTTGATAACGTCGCCTTTGCTTTCCGAGAGAGATATTCCCAATATCTTGCTCTTTTTTCTTAAGGAGAGCACTACCATATTTCTTAGTACCGCTCGTCGATCCAGCGTCTTTTATCAAACGTCCTTCTCGGACGGCTTCCTCAAGACGTACACCCATGCCGACCATTTCGGTGAAATCACTGGGCGCACTGGCAACCATTCGGTCATAGTAAAATGAGCTTAAGGTTTTTAAGAAGATCTTTGTCATCTCTTTTTCCTCAAGAGGTGGACAAATTTGAGCGGCAATTTCACGCCACCTTTGAGCGTACTCCTTAAAGGTTTCCTTGTCCTTTTGTGACATTGATCTGAGTTGATCTCTGTCGGTGCCATGTCCAAATTGTATTTGTATTGTTGGACGAAGGCTTTGCCAAGATCTCTGAAAGTGTTGATCGTAGCACGGTTTAAACCCATGTACCATTTGAGTGCGGCACCGGTTAAACTATCCTGGAAGTAGTGAATCAGCAGGTCCTGATTCTCTGTCTGAGATGACATTCGTCGAGCGTACATTGTCAAGTGACTTTGAGGGCAAGAGTTACCCTTGTATTTTTCAAAGTCGGGCACTTGGAATTTGTGCGGGACTTTCACATTGGGAACCAAGCAGAGATCTGCGGCGTCCTTTCCAAATAGATCCTGACCACGAATGGCCTGCAGCTCCTTCTGCATTTCCAGGAACTGTTCCTGGAATTCATCCATTCAGTCAAACATAGTTTCCTTTTTACCAAAAAGTATTGGCGAAATCTGTCCTCCCGGGACAGTGTGCACCACAGGGGGTGGTACCGTGACTACGGCGGTGAATCTTGGCGTTTCCCGAAGTTTGTAACCTTCAGGAGTCTTCAGTATGCCCCTGGCATCTTCGCTTTCCCGAAGTTTGTAACCTTCAGGCCCAGCGGCTTCTGTTGTGATTCCCTGATCCTCAGTGATCGGCGGAACATATCCTTCCGGGATATAGTTAACAGGCATACCCCAAGGGCGATCTTTCGGTATCTGATACCTAGGATCATACTTCTCCACTATAGGCGTTGAGGTGATCTCTGAGATCACAGTCCTTTGTAGCTGAGCTTCTGCCATGGCTTGAATGTCGTTACGAAGCTTTCTCATATCCTCTCTCAGAGCGTCGATCTCTTCTTTCAACTCTCTGTTTTCTTCCTCAAGATCATCCATCTTTTTCTGACGATTGGCCCGAGTGTTATACGAATGAGACAGTTTAACTCTAGAATCGAGACACAAACGTGAGATTCGTAGGTAAGAAGAATACGCGATGTGAGAATGATGAATGCAATGATTATATTAATTGTTTTTTGGTTTAATCAAAATAAACTTCGACAATTAGATTGCAAATATCAAACGGTGGGGAAACCCCCTTTTTATTGAAGTTCAAAGGATTACAGAAATGGAAATACAGTAGATTACAAAGTGCAGAAACAGAAGCCTAAGCTAATGGGTCCCGAGTCCTCTCTGAAGAGAAATCGGGTGCTGACTCTAGTACTTTCCCTTTCTTTGACCGGGGCTCTTGGGCCGTTGTCGAGTTGTCATTCCTTTGCCGGGTGAAAGGAGTGAGCAAATTCCTTTGGTCATCTTGATTCTCTACAGCGTGCTGCTCCAAAATTTCAACCAGAGCATCTTTCTCTTTCAGTAATTGCTGTATTTTAATGCACTCTACGTCGAGGGTGCGGTACTTGTTCTTCCAAGACCTTCTCTCCTTCTGGACTTTGTTGAGAGTAACCTGAAGCTTTTCAGTTTCCGTCATGAAATACATGACAGATTCCTTTGGCGGAAGAATTCCGTAACGAGGATAAGGCATCTTCAGCTTGAGAGCTCTAGTTTGTACCCAATGGAGATAAGGCTCCACCGAGACACAGTCCGGTTTTCCTAGAGACTCTCGTCCTTTCTTATGAACGTGTTTCCAAGCGTGCACTATTTCCATCTTTAGTGCTCTGTTGTTTTCTCCTTCTTTGAAGAAAAGACCTTCCAGATGAACACCCAGTGGGATGTGTCTCATCGGGTATCCAAATTGACGAAGAACCAATATCGGATGGTAGTTGATTCCCCCCTTAGTTCCTAAAAGGGGTACGTTGGGGAAGTTTCCACAACGATCGATGATTCTGATTCCATCATAAATCCTATTACACCAATCTATATCAGAGTTGGTAAGAGACATGATCTTCTGCGACCAACGTAAGGCACTCTTGCAATCCCAAAAAGCGGCAGACTTGGGCAAGTGAGATATAAACCATTTATAAAGCAGAGGTACACAGCATGTGATCTCCCCTCCACTGTACAAATTTCCCAAGTGTACAGAATGATACGCATCTGCGAGCAAAGTCGGCACAGGGTTTCCAATGAGAAAAACCTTAATGGAGTTTATATCGACGAAGTTATTGATGTTGGGAAACAAAAATAATCCGTAGGTGAGTAAAACAAAGATGCTTTCAAAAGTAGTCCCGTTCCCTATACTAGCAAAGTATAGAGCTTTCTTTGTTAAGAACTGGGCTGGCAAACCTTGGATGCCACCCTTAGTAGTCATGTGAGTCCTGACCTCAGACTCATCCAAATGAATTGCTCTTGCGATAGTCTGATTCTTTGGAATTTCTTCCAGTCCAGAAAATGGAGCTCGATCTGTGATGTGTAGATCGATCAGATGAGAATACTCCTCCAGCGTTGGTGCTAGCTGGTAATCCGGGAATGTGAAACAGTGATAAACCGGATCGTAGAATTGAATGAGCGCGTCTATGATTCCCTCAATCACATGGACTCTTAACAGTGGTAGCAGACCTCCGTACTTGGCTCTGAAGGCCTCAGGGCTTGTGATCATCCTTGCTAACCTTCTCAAATCTCCTAACTTTGGAACCTTGAAGGTATACTGGTGAGTTCTCCTTCTACCGAAATCCATTAGCGTAATCCTGTTCTCTGATATTTGCAATCACAGTCTTAGTTTAATTTGAAAAACAGAGAGACTAGAAGAGAAGTTTTTTGAATGTTTTAATGTTTTATTAAATGAATGCATGAATGCAGCACACAAAAACATAGAAAAAACATGGGGTCAAAAGGTTGTTGTCATGAAGTCAAGGCTTTACCCATCCCCAAAGGTTTATACTAGGGTGATTTTTGTACCTGTACTCATTATCATCAGCTCCTCCCAGGAAGGCAGACAACAAGCGGATCGCCAGCGAGTTGTGTGCAATCTTAGAGTAAGTGCCATTCACCGAGAATAGATCACCAGCCTCAAATGAGGGTAGTATCGCGTAACAACTATTTCTGATAGTTTCCGCACTACAAAAAAGGTTGGTTTTTCTTAAGTGTATACTCAAACTCACCACATGCGGCATCACACGCATTCCCAGTAGCAGAAAAATAAACACATACTCAATTAGGAAAATCAGTATATATATTTGTCTTAAAAATCCTAGACTTATAAAGCTAAGAATCCTAAGTTCTTGACAGAAATGGGTTCCCCGGCGGAAGCCCCAATCTGTGGTATCAACCAAAGAGGTGAAAAGGAGGAAAGAGAAAAGAGAAAGACTTGCCCCACGGTGGGCGCCATTTTTACTGTAGCGAGCGATTTTGGACGCGGTTCTTAAGCGCTGGTCGCTCTCTGCGGTTTGAGCTTTGACTACAGGTCGATTCATTTTTTATCCTATTGTGAGCTGAATAAGGAAGGGAAATAGATGTCTCCAATTAACCCTGCTTGCATACTGAGTTTAAACAGCGGTCTGTTAGGTTACGGATGCTATCAATGTGGGGGGGCCTTTGTACTGGTTATTTGTATTTTCGCCAATACGGTTTTCTTTCTTCCTAGGACTTTCTAGCGGGGAACAAGGATTAGGATGTTAGGACTGATGCTTTTGAATTACTGCTTTTGATTGATGGAGATATGGGATTTGTTTTTTTGTTTAGTGTGCTCGCTAAGATCTTTTCTCTCGATCTTATGCCTACGTATTCCCATTTACCGAAACAGGGAAATCAGAGCGTTCGTAGTTCCTCCTATTCTATGGGAGGAAATGGGTGTTTTTGTGTCTTGTTCAAAGCCCAAGACGTGAAGCGAAAGGTTGTTTGTATCTTGTTCAAAGCCCAAGATGTGAAGCTGAAAGGTCTATTTGTGTCTTGTTCAAAGCCTAAGACGTGAAGCTGAAGGACCTCGACTTTAGAGAGAATTTGTCATCTTTAAAGAAGGGTATTTCTGGAGAATTACTTTAACTGGGATACGCGGATCCTAGCAATGCCATAATTTCCTAAGAAGGGGTTTTATCCTGAAGGAGAAGACTTTAACTCAGTGTAGAGCAATGCTATCTTTTCTTAAGAATTTCTCATACTAAAAGAGGGACAGTGGCATGGATGTAGATGATCCAGAGGCTTGCCGCTTACAGCGATTAGATGAAAGGGAATGAGTGTACTGTGTTTGGGTACTGTGAACGAGGCTCAGCTTTGATGCTAAAAGATTAATTGGATCAACCAGTGGTTTTCTTATACAAAGCCTAAGAGGAGGCTAATATGTGTCTCGTACAAAGCCCGAGAGAGAGGCTAAAAGGTTTTGACCCGACGATGGATTCGTTTGGTATCTCGTATAAAGCCCGAGATGGAGGCTGTTTGACTCAACAAGAGAGTTTTTTGTATCTCGTACGAAGCCCGAGATGGAGGCAAAAATTTGTTTGGCTCAATAAGAACCTTTTTGTATCTCGTATAAAGCCTGAGATGGAGGCAAAAGGGGTGATTGACTCAACGAGGGAGTCTCTTACGTGTCTCGTACAAAGCACGAGAGAGAGGCTAAACTTTGTTTGACTCCACTGGGGAGGATCATTGTACAAAGCCCAAGAGGGAGGCTATGGTTACTGTTTCATTTGAGTGACAGGTCCAGTATACTGATTTTTACAGAGAAAATCAGTTCTTATATGAGCAACACTGTACTCATGGATTTTATTCAAGGATCCGGGTAATTCCTGTTCTTTAAGGAAGCGGGAAATCCGAAGGGTATTGAGACTGTCCGAGTCTGCGGGTTTCCTTCCTATTTAACGAAGGGGTCACTTGAGAATGTCTTTGATGCTCAAGGAAATAAGACTGTCCAAGTCTAGAGTTCATCTTTTGTACCATGTTTTGAGAAACAGTAGTAGACTCTATGGAAGGACTGTTCTATGAAGATGATTAAGTTCTGTTCCTATACCTCTAGGAGGTCGTCGGGACAATTTGTACGAAGCCCAAGAGGAGGCTGGAATCTTTTAAGAAGCCGATCGGTCCTTGTACGAAGCCCAAGAGAAGGCTATCATTCCCGGAGGAAGAGATCATTATACAAAGCCTAAGAGGAGGCTGTGATTACTTCTAAGAAGCCGTAGGGTCCTTGTACTAAGCCCAAGAGGAGGCGGGGTTGCTTTTAGGAAGCCTGTGGGTCCTTGTACGATGCCCAAGAGGAGGCCGATGCTTTTAAGAAGCCCGTGGGTCCCAAACCAAAGAAACGTTCAAGAAAAGTTTCACCGAGAATAATTCATTTAGTGAACAGTTCTGAGGTTTGAAGAAATTTAAGAGAAGTTTCACCGAGAATAATTCATCTCTGGGGAATAGAATTTCTTGACAATTCCTAATGAGGACAGCCGAAGAGAAGACTGTATCTAGTAATCCTATTGGGGATCTAGTTCAGTCTATTTCTAAGAGTGACAGTCTAAGAAAGGGTTCAAAAAGAATCTGCCTTTCACATCTCCATATTGTTTAACCCCAAGAGGAGGGAAGACTGTGTCTGGTAATCCTATGTGGATCTAGTTTTGACTGTAAGTTCAGAGTGATCAACAGGGCTTTACCTAGTGCTAGACGTAGTTTCCGGGGAAACTCGAAATATCTATACTATTATTACACAGTTGATATGAGTTTATGAAAGGAGACTTACAGCGAAACAGCCCCACAATACAGTTATATATATATATGAAAGCGGTAAATGAAAGCGATAACCACTTACTCGGTTGTAGAGCTTCCATACTGTTTGGTTAGTTGTTCAACAAAGAAAGATTGAAAACAACAATATATTCAAAATCAAAGGATAAAGTGCTTTGAAATAAAAAGATTTGGGGCTTACAGCTCAAGGAGAGGCCCATGGTTTTATTAGTAAGCGCACTGTTTGAATTTGCACAGAGGGACTTATACAAGTGACTGAGGCCCAAAATGTTTTTCTGTACAAAGGGATGGGTCTTACACTCTCTCAAGAGGCCCAAAAAGTTTTAAAGAAGAAGAGTGGGGCTTATAACACGAGGGTAGGCCCAGTTGTCTGTTCGCTTAAAAATGGCGATCGCGCCGAGGTTTTCTTTTAACGCAGAGGGACTTATACAATAAGTGAGGCCCAAAATGATTTTGGTTAAAAGGGGGTTGGGTCTTACACTCTATTAGAGGCCCAAAAGTTTTGAATGGGTCTTATAGCTCAAGGAGAGGCCCAGGGTTATTTTTCAAAAAGGGCGACGATCGCGCCGTTTGTTTTTTGACGGTATCGGGACTTATACAATTCACTGAGGCCCAAAATGTTTTTGGTCAAGAAAGGATTGGGTCTTACACTCTATTAGAGGCCCAAAAGGTTTTGAATGGGTCTTATAGCTCGAAGAGAGGCCCAAGGTTTTATTTTTCAACGGATGATGATCGCGTCGAACTTTTTGAAATACAACGGGACTTATACAATAAGTGAGGCCCAAAATGGGTTGTATTTACAAAGGATTGGGTCTTACACTCTATTAGAGGCCCAAAAGTGTTTTGAAAATGATTTATGAGGGTTGAATTAATCCAAAAACCCTAATTTGTTTTCAAAAATGTATTTAATTGAATAAAAATTCAATTAAAATGATCAAAATTGTTTAACATGTGAAAAACAAATTGTGATTTTGGATTAATGCTTCAAAAATTATTTATTGACCTACAAAATAATTAGAAAGCATCAAAAGTTGCAAAATCAATGTAGAAAAAATATTTAAAATGTCAAAAACAATTAAAATATTAATTCTTTGCAAAAATATCAATTATACAAAATAAATAATATTTTTGGGATTTTTTGATAAAATAAAATATTTTAACATTTTTATGAATTATCAAAAAAAGAATCAACTCAAAATCATTAAAACTCAGAGGGAAATTAATTTTTGAATCAATTAAACAAAATCACAAAATTCAAATATTTGAATTTGTGAAAAAGGCGCCAAGAACACAAGCAAGAACACGCGCGTTTTTCTGGGTTTGGCTGATTTGCGTTTTCCATCCAATCTCACTGAATACTTAATCATATCATGCAATCCACATATCATTATGCTCGTATCAACCTCACGATCATGTCTATGTCCATTAATTTCATTTAAATTAAACATACAACAAGTAATCACGAAAAATCCTCAAGAACCCTAATTTTTGCATGAAGGCTAGGATTTTTGATACACGATTCAAACAAAGCAATTAATTGAGGGAAAACATTCCATACATGATTATGAACATATGGCCAAATTATTGTGCGAGGAAATATGCATGGATTGAGAGATGACCAAGTATGTGCTTACCTCTAAGCCGTGACAGCAAGTGCAAAGTGATTTTTGATTTGGAGGTGTTACAGATGAGTGGTGATGATCTGAACAGCTTCCCTACACCCTATGGATTGTGTTTGAATGCTTGGACTTGATTGAAATTGGCTGGATCACTTTGTGGTACCTCAGCTGCAACTTGTTTGAAAATTTGAGCAACCAGCTGGTGATTTTGTGAAATTGGTGTTTCAGAAGTGATCTAAGTGTTTGGATCACTTCTATATGATGTATGTGAGGTGTGTGAGTGATTGGTTTGATTGGAATTGCTCTCAAACTCAAAACCCGATAGCTACCTTGCTAAGAAAGGCATTTTTGCCAAGAGAAAGAGATTTTGAGGAAAGCATCTGTTAGATGGCTTTGGTGTACTCAAACTGATCACAATTGAGCTCTATTTATAGTAGAGCAAGTTTGTTTTGCAAGGAATAGTGAATGGCAGCTGGTAAGTAGGTTTGGCCAATGTTGGCAAATGAAAATCCAAGTCTCCTCTAGCCATTGACTAGAGGTTAGGGCACAGAGCTTTGGTTCCCTTGGTCTTGGATAAGTCTTGACTGATTTCAGATGAGAATGGCTCAGTCCATGCCACCTTGATGGTTCCATTGAATGCTTCAATCCAAATTTGGAGTCTTGTCCCTATTTTGGCCATTCTAGGTTCAACATGCTATTTCTTGTTCCATGGACTTTGGAGGCTTGGCTCAGTGATTGTCCCCTTTAGATTCAATCCTCTGAGGTGTCCAAGTGGATAGGAGCATTTGAATTTGGCTGATTTTGGCAAATCGAGCAAAGTTGCAAATTCTGCCTTGCCTTTGACAGATTTCAGCAAGGCAACTTGCCAATGTCATATCTCATGGTGTAAGTTGAATTTGGTAATGTTCTTGGCCATTTTGGAAAGCCCTTACATGATACAACAATTGTTTGAACAAGTTTGGTTTTGATCTCTTTTGATTCCAAGTGAAAAATCCCTCTACATTTGGCGAAAAGTGAGGTCAAATCTGACTTAGTGAAATTTTCACTAAGTGTTTTAACAAAGTGTGATTTCTTGATTTTGATCACTCCATAACTCAAAATCCTTAATGAATTGGACTTAGGTCTAGTTGAAGTTTTTGTAGAGGGTAATGAGGGCTACAAATCCATCTTTGGATGAGAAAAAATGGCCATGTGGTTTAGGAGTTATGACCCTCCAAAGTTAGTGTATTAGTGGTACTTTTTCCATAACTTAGAAAAATTTCTAAGTTTTATGGTTACCCCTTTTACAAGTTATCCCACTTTCTTTGGTTTTTCTTGATGAATGATGATTCAAATCATACATTAACATCATTTTAGGGTTAAAAATCCATTTTGGTGAAAAATCTCAAAAAGTCAAAGTTGACTTTTGTGCACAGTTGACTTTTTATCAGATGAATTCCAAACTGTGCAATTCTTCAGGAAATCATGTCCTTGACCTAAATCAAACTTGATGGGCATGTTCCATGGGTGTCATAGGGTGTATTAAGGCATGTCCTAGGGTTTGGGAGCATGTCCTGGTCAAAAGTCAAAGTTACAGTTGACTTTCCTCGCGAAACCCTAATTGTGGTGCAGATGAAATTGAGACTTGTTGCTCAAGCTTCTTGGATTAATCCATTGTTCCAAATGGATCAATATAGTTCATTTGAGACCCTCAAACCCTCTCTTGAGGTCTTGGCTCATAATTTTCCCTAAAAGTTAACTTAGGGGTGAATTAGGTCAAGAAACCCTAATTCCTGATTTTTTATGTATGCATCCCCTGAGGTCAAATTGACTTGATGCTTGGGTCCATGAGGTTCCATGGAGTATATTAGGTTATGTTTTGGATCATTGGCTTGTGCCCAGATGAAAAATTTCCATCTGGAGGCCCTGGTCGACCAAAACCCTAATTTGGTGACACTGTCGATCTTGAGACTTTAATCCACCTGAAAGGGAGCAGCCTTGTGCTTAATCCTTGAAGCGGGAGTCCTTTTGATCCTTTGTGGATGCTTGAGAGGTTATACAAGTTGAAGATCATGTCATTCCTTGATTGATCCCTTGTCTAAACACTCAGAGAGGGCTTAAAACCCTAATTTTGATTGTAGTGGATGCTCACCCATCTTTGGGGAGACTGATGAAGTATGATGGTTCCCCCATATTGTGATGATGATTTGCACAATGATGGGAAATCTTAGTGGTCAAAATTTGGGGTATGACAGATGCCCCTATTTAATCTTCTTGGACACGAAGGTGTGAATGGCGAAGGTATTCGGGCATTCGGGGTGCAAGAGGATTAAATATCGGAATACCCGAAATTTTGATGGCGGTTATGAATGGTAGCTTGCACATTCATCTTATTTTGCTAAGCAATGATGCTTAGAAAAGGTAAACTTCCCCTCGATCCTGGTTTCCTACCGAGGAACTGGTCTTAGTTTCTGATTTAAACTTCCCCTCGATCCTGGTTTCCTACCAAGGAACTGGTCTCAGTTTCTGAAATAAACTTCCCCTCGATCCTGGTTTCCTACCAAGGAACTGGTCTCGGTTTCTGATGTAAACTTCCCCTCGATCCTGGTTTCCTACCAAGGAACCAGTGTTTTAAAAACCGGACCGGTCATCAAACCAGTGAGGGTACTGGGTCACTGGTATATTGGTCGAACCACTGGGCCATAGGTCGAACCGCATGACAAAACCGGATAACTCGGTTGAATAGACCGGTCTATATAACAAAACTATATAGATAAAAAACTGGTCGAACCGGATGATTCAGTCTCTACAAAATATAACTAACAATTAAATTTATTTAAAATATCATATCATATATGTTCACAAGTTCATTATCTAAATTCAAATTTAAAACAAAGGTATCACACATAACAAAATAGTACAAAATTATAAAGTCTAATGGCGAACAAAGTCTAATTGCAACATAATCTAATTAAATAGTTTATAACAAAATAACTCTAATGTGCACCAATTCAAAGGAGGAAAAATTGTTTCAATGTTGGGATCTCTTTCTTCAATATTAAAATCATCTGAGTAAAATCAGCCGCATCCGCAACAACTTCTCCGTCAATAATATCATTAGTTTGTTTTATTTTTTATTTTAATTTTTTATTTCATTTATTTCATTTACTATTTTAATTTTTTTAATTAAAATAATCAAAAAAATGTCGTTTTAATTTTTAAAAAAATGCAATTAAACCGCCGGTTTAGGAAAACCGCTGGTTTTTCCGGTTTTTCCGATTTACACCGGTTTTTACCGGTTTACACCGGTTCAATGATATGAACGATCTAACAACTGAACCAGACCGGTTACCTGGCCGGTTCCCGGTTCGACCGGTCCGATCGGCCGGTCCGGTCTGGTTCATCCCCCGAACACACTACAAACCTCCACAAACTGCAGCCATCAACCACCCTTATTCTCTTCTCCTTCACGAAATAAGCAGCAACAACAACAGAGGCTGCGAGATCACAACCGTAACATTACCTCCCTTCATCCCCCACATTTCCACGCCTATCGCAAACATATAATACCATACACCATCTCCTTAATAGGACAACACAACTGTGAAACAACTACTCACCACCACAACGATCAAGGTCACCACCACCTCAGCGAGTCCTGTCAATGCTCGGTTTCAGTGTTCTGAGCCTCAGAGATCTCATTCTACACCACGGGGTGCACCCCAGTTTCAGCAAAGGTTTGGCAGACAAGAGAGGGCTGTCGATGCGTTCGAGAGGGCAGTCAAAAGTTTTCAAGAGATTCTTCACATGGTAGGGACATCTTAGGATACCTTTATGCCATTGTTAGAAAGCTGCAAGAGGCAAGTTCTTATACTTCAAGCATTATCTCCGTCCCGAAGAGTATTTACTGAAAGGATTGACTCCAACGGTTTCAGTATGAAATTATAAAGATACTTTTTGAACTAAAGTTATGTTAGTATCTTGAATCAAGTGAGATTTGTTGAATTAAAGAAAATCATTTATGTTCGCATCCTGATTCAAGTGCTTTAACATACTCTTCATTTCATGAAACTTATGGGCATAGTGGACCTAGAGGTCGTTCAAGCTAGTCAAGATCTCCAAGACAAGCAGCCCACGTGATTTCCTCCCCTCTTTTTTTCACACTCTCAAAATACTCTTGACACCCCCTTTTGTTTTTAATTAAACTAGTTTTTTTTAGAATTTTTTAGTTAATTAGAATTTTTAGTTTTTAATTTAATTAATTAGTTCTAATCAGAATTTTAGTTAATTAGCTTTTAATTAGGTTTTAATTTTATTAGTTTTTAATTAAAAATTAGAATTTGGTTTAATTAATTTTTAACTGAAACTTAGTTTGATTAGTTTTAATTAGATTAGAATTTATTTAATTTTAATTAGAATCCAGTTTTTTAGTTTAATTAGATTTAATTAGAACTTAGTTTTTAGTTAGAATTTAATTAGGCTTCGGTTTAATTAGTTAATTATTTTAGGATTAATTAATTAATTTTTTATTAGATTTTAGTTTTTAATTAGTTTTTGGTTTAATTAGGTTTTATTTATCTTAATCCTTAAGTTGTCCTCGATTTCTTTTTTTAGTTAATTCTTGATGTACATTTTTGAATTTATCTTCATGATACTGATTTTGTATATTCTCTTGTGTCCCGATTTTATTTTTTGTGATTATTTGCTTCTTTGTTTTGGGCCAGATTTTCCTATATTTATCCATGATACCTTTCCATTATGATTTGATTACATGCCCTGATTCTTGTTTTGTACATACACTGTTATTTGTTCACGGTCTTAACTTTGTTATTTGCTCATTGTGCACTATCCTCATGATGCCTATTTTTCTGATAGCTTGTGTTTAAGTCCAAGGGAAGGACTTGTGGTTGACTTTATAGTCATGTTCATTGCATTTTATTCATTTTCATTTTCAATCCTCTTTGCTTAATCCATGCTCCCCTTTAAGTTGATTCCCTTTAGGATGTACATACTTAGATTCTTGACTTTAGACAGATTCCTTTAGGATAGCTTCCCTTAGGATAGTTTCCCTCAGGATGTTAACTTAGACAACTTACAGTTAGTTCCCCATCTCCCAAGAGAGATTAGACATGAGTCATCCGTAGTTGAGATGTAATTCTCCTACCCCATGACATAGTTGAGAAAGATGTTAATTCTTTTCCGCTTGAGAGATGTATGTGGCATACTCGTCGATCCAATATCCGAGTCAGAGCCCTTCTCTTAATGTGAAGCAAAGATCCATCTTCCACATGTTTGTGGTGGTTCAGTTGAGTATTCTACTTAAGATGACAACTTGTCTCTTCTCCTAACCAACCAACAAACATAGTTTTATCCATAGTCCGAACTACGGACGCTCTGGTTTCTCAAAGTTCCTTTTGAGAATACGTAGGCACAAGGTCAATCCTTGGCGAGCAACCTTTTCTTTTTCCTTGTTTACCCTTAGTGAGGGGAACTACGAATGCTCTGATTCTTTTAGTCAAGATACGTAGGCACGAGATGCGATGTCTTGGCGAGCACACTTAGTGTATATACCCTTAGGTCTTTACCTTAGCATTACCCTTAGCAAACAAATAATAGATAACACAATAAAACAAGAGGTTCCTGTTGAGCACTATAGATATCTAGGATGCTAGCACCTTCCCTAGGTATAACCAACCCCCGAACCTTGGATCTCTTGCATTGCTTTGCATTGCAATTAGGGCTTTCGATCTTTACCCTTTCCTTTGGATAAATCAAAGTTCAGTGGTGAATTATGATTTGTGATTCAAGTTAATTAATAGCTTGATATCCGACTCTCATCGCGACACTTATCATCCGTAGACAGACACTCAAACAGAGGAGACTATCCAATCTTTGGAGGATTTGCTAAGAGCTTGTGTTTTAGAGAAAGAAGGTAATTGGGATACTTACTTGCCATTGATTGAGTTTACCTACAATAACACTTTACATTCTAGTATTGGTATGACACCATTTGAGGCTTTGTATGGTAGAAGGTGTAGAACACCTTTGTGTTGGTATGATTCTGGAGAAAGTGTAATGGTTGGGCGGGATATCGTTCAACAGAATACTGAGAAGATTAAGATGATTCAGGAAAAGATAAAAGCTTCGCAGAGCAGATAGAAGATTTATCATGATAAGAGGAGGAAAACACTTGAGTTATGAAAGGGAGATCACGTGTTCCTGAGAGTCGGTACAGTGACTGCTGTTGGCCATGCTTTGAAATCTTTAAATCTCACGTCACATTTCATTGGTACTTACCAGATTTTGAAGAGAGTATGAGAAGTGGAAAAAAAGTTTCTTTACCACCATCTCTTTCAAATCTTCATAGTGTGGTTCACGTGTCTCAACTTCGGAAGTATGTTCTAGATCCGTCTCATGTAATTCAGATGGATGATGTGCAACTGAGAGAGAACTTAACTGTAGAGGCATCACCTTTTGTGGATTGAGGATTGTGAAGTGAAGCACTTGAGGGGCAAAGAGGTCATCTTGGTGAAACTCATATGGGGGAGGACCTACTGGAGGAATCATGGCGCCTGAGCTGGAGAATCAGATGATAGAGTTTTATCCGAAGCTTTTTCGTTGAGGTAATTTTCGAGGGTGAAAATTCTATAAGTGAGGGAGAGTTGTAACACCACGAATTCAATTAAATTATTTAATTGAGTTTAGCTATATTTAATTTTATTATTTGAGTGATTTAATATGCTTTTTATTATTATTTGGTGAATATATGCGATATATGGCATTAGTGGTTATGTTGGTGGGAGTTAGGAATAATGGTATAAATTAAGTATAATTTTTAATTAATTTTAAAAGGGTTAAATACACAAACCCCCCTGTAATGTTAACGAGTTCTCATTTTAGCCCCTGGTAAAGTTTTTTTTTTAAAACTCCCTCATCTTAGTTAGATTCCTTCACTTAGGCCCCTAATTGCTATATTGCAGCAAAGATTCTTTCATATTGCCTGCGTGGCAGTCCACGTGGCATTTTTATATTTATTTTTATTATTTTTTTCTCGTTTTTTATTTATTTATTTTTAATTTTTTTTCATTTTATTTTTAATTTTTTAATTTTTTAATTTTTTAATTTTTAATTTTTATTTTTTTATTTTTTATTTAATTTATTTAATTTTTAATTTTTAATTTTGTTTTGTTTCTTATTATTGAATGATATCAGTTTCAGCTGCTTTTGCTAAAAGTTCTTCAAAACTATATTGGTATCAAAATTATGAAAAAAAAAATCAATAGAAATTTTTTTTAATAGATTATCAAAATATATTCTTCTATTCTCTATTTATTTTATATCAAAAATATTATAAGTGTATTATATTTCTTTTATATTTTTCTTTTTTAGACTATTTTTAATCTATTTTTTCTGATAAATTGATTAAAAGATATTGGTCTTTTGAATTTGGTTTGAGATTGAACATAATAAAATTGGTGAGATTAATAATTTGACTTTTGTTGGATGAAATTGCATATTTTTTTATCATGGTTAGTTAAAATGCATGTTTTTTGTCTTAATATTTTTACTAATTGATATGTGTATTTATTAAAAATAAGACAATGATTAAAGAAAATATAAATATATATTATTTATCTGTTTAATATTTTACTTATAACATTTTAGTTAATAATCATAATTTCCCCTAATATTTTAGATAAGATTCACAACTTAATAAGCTACTCTATCAATTACATTGTACACGATATTTAATTATTTCATACCATCATTGAATATTGATAAACAAGTATATTAGATGTTTTATTCATGGAAATCACGCGAGTAAATGGATCACCTAAGTGCACTAAGGTGTATATTAAAAACAAATCTGAAAAAATAAATATGAAGACTTCTTTAATATGGAATTAAACTTTGAATTGCATAATTTTATAGGATTAAAAGAATATTTATTATTATTTTTTAAATTATTTATATATGAAAAAATGAGTATGACACTTGATAATTATTCTTGAAACAAAAGAGATGAATGATACATTATTGGAGCAGTACCAGTTTCATGTATGAAAAACAAATAATTTATCCACTAATTTACAAAGCAGAACATGTACACACATATATGTATAAATAACATTTATTAGTAGTATATAATAAGGGGAAAGAAACTAGCTCCTTATTCTTATTATTCCATCTATGATCAAGTGTAGAAAGTTTTTATCCAATAGTTGAAATTTGTTTAACAATCCCATCTTTATCAACCCAAACCCAAACTCTAACACAACGAAAAATAATAATAATAATAAAAAACAAAAAAACAAAAAAACAAAAAACAAAAAAAAATATAGAAAATAAAAAAAATTAAAAAAAATTAAAAAAAAATTAAAAAAATTAAAAAAAAAAAAAAATGTCACGTGGACTGCCACGCAGACAATATGAAAGAATTTTTGCTGCAATATAGCAATCAGGGGCCTAAGTGAGGGAATCTGAGTATTACGAGGGGGTTTTCAAAAAAAAAATTACAGGGGCTAAAATGAGAACTCGCTAACATTACAGGAGGATTTGTATATTTAACCCATTTTAAAATGAGTAGAAACATAGAATAATAAATAAAATAATATAAATACTGATATTTGGGTGAAAATTAGAGTTTTTAGAAAAATAAGAGCAATTAGAGATGTGAAGGGTAAAAATGGAATAACCAAAATAGTGGAATTATGTTTTAATTTAAAAAGAAAAGTGTGAGGGTTAAGGGAATTTTGTTGATACATAGAAGTTACATTGAGAAAAAAAGGCAAGAGGATAAGTAAGGGAAAAAAAAAAGAACAAGGGCTTAGGGAAGAAGATCACCATAGCTAGAACTTGAGTAATTGCTAAAAATTCAGGTAGGAGGGCGGATTACTCTAATATACGTGTTATTGCATGAAGGGTATAGAGGGATCCTCATCCTCCTCTAGGTTTTTCATCTTTTTCCACCATTGTTGAGGGTTGTGTGTTCTTGATTGGGATTTATGAAAAGTATGTTATGAATACTCTAAAATATATGAAATTCATTTTTTGTTTATGCTAGAATTCGCATATGATGTGATTGGATGCATTCTTAATGTTGTTCTTGTTATTAACATGTTAATTTTATGAACATAATCTTAATTCCATGATTGATGATTATTTGATGTTGGGTATGTATAAATTATGTTGGTTGTTGTATAATTGTTATATTATTATTATGTGTCGAATTCTGAGCATTTGACTTTTTACGCAATCAAAATTAGAAGCCCAAAAGGCCTCCAATGGTGAAAAAAGCAGAACTCTACATTCTGCACCGCTGACGACCGTCACCCATGTGATGGGCCGCCCTTCATTGCATCCAACGAGTTGATGGTCGTCAACTTTATGACACTCCACCCGTCACGACCAAGATGACCTTTTTCAAATACGATTTTTATCATAACTTGAGATTCGTGACTCTGTTTGAAGCGTTGGAAAGCTAACGCGTATCACTATCTCATGGTGATGCCCTAAGAGACTAAATGTGCAGTTAAGGGCATGAATAAATTGTTTTCATTAAGGTGTAATATTTTGTGGTGGTTAACAATGATGACAAAACGTTTTATTATTGTGATCGATTGAATTGATGAATACCTCATGAGGAGTGATGTTGATGTTGATGTCGATGCATGAATGATTGTTGAGATTTGCATGTAAAATTATGTGAAATGTTATAATTAATTACATAATTATGATTAGTGAATTATGATTATTAGTTGTGATATTGTAAATATGATCATGTACTATTAAGATAATTATAATTGATTGTGTTGAGGTGAGTAGTTTAGAAGTGGGGACTGGTGTGAATGATGTATTGCATGTTGCTCATGGTTAGAAGTGGTACCATGAGTGTTGTTGTTGTTGCATTACTTGTATGCAATGAATCATATTGTGTCGATGTGTTGAAAGAGGCGAGTCATGGGTTCATAAGTGGGGACCTGTGATCGTCCAGGTTTCAGATGTGGGGACCCGGTTCAAATAAGGAACAATTATTGAGTGGACGAGATCGGTAACAAATCTCTGATGTCCAAATTGGTACCACATGCATAGAGTCGAGTTGTGAGTCACATTGTATACATAAGGGATATGTGAATTGAACTGTTGTGTTGTGGTGTAATTGGATGTGTATTATTGATTGTGTGAGTTAAGCTACCCTTGCATTCTTTTACACCATTAATACATTTAAGCGTATTCCCACCCCTTTCTTGTTTTTGTGTATTGCTCTGTACATTGTTGTACAAATACTCAAAAGGCGTAACTGCTACTCTGAGTTGGAAGATAGCCTTAGAGCTTTTCTTCGTTTATATTATCATTTATCTTTATTTAATTGATTTAATGCTCTGATCTGTAATATCGGGAACATGGCATTTTATTTGTTTTGAGTTAATTATTGGATCATGTTAATTTTATCGAGTATTTCAGTTTGATGAGATAATTGAAGTTTATGCTATTTATTTTAAATTCCACTGCGAGTTTTGAAATTACTCTTTCACTGTGGAGACATCACTCTTGCAAATTGAGAATCGAGAAGTGAAGCACTTAAGAGATAAAGAGATCACTTTGGTTAAGGTGGTGTGGGGAGGACTTGCTGGAGGAAGCGTGACGTTGGAGCTGGAAAGCCGGATGAGAGAGTCTTATCCAGAGTTGTTTTTTTCAGGTAATTTTTTAAGGCAAAAATTCTTTAAGTGGGGGAGAGTTGTAACACCCTGATTTTTAAATTAAATTATTTTAATTGAGTTTAAATACTTTATATTATTTTATTTGAGTGTTAGAGTGCTTTATTTGATTTATTTGGTATTTTTGGGAATTATTGGATTTTTTGTAAAATTATTAGAATTTTTATAATTAAAATTAATAGAGAAATAGAGGAATTTGAGACTTTAGGAGGAAAATATAATTTTAATATTATTTGTGTGGTGAGGAGATAATTACTATGAGTTAAGGGTAAAGAAATTGAATTAATGAGAATAAAATTAGGTTTTTAATTGTTTTAAATAGAAAAATAGGGAGAGAAAGTGTTGGTATGTGAAAAGTTTTCAGCAGAGTTGGGAAACCCTAGCAAAGTAAGAGTAAATCATTCATAGTTGTAGATTCATGGTTTTTGCTGTAAATTTGAGTTAAGGGGGATAAATTGTTCATATATGGGTGTATTATGCATAAAAGATAAAGAGCGATCCTAACCCTCTTCATTGTTATTTTTCCTTTCCTCCATTGATGAGGTTTTGGACCTTGAGATGGTTGTGAAAACGTCTCTAGATCTTTGTGTTATGATACTGTTTTTATATTGTGTTAATTATTAAATTTTGTGTGAATTTATATGTGAAATTCGGAGTTGTGTTGTTCATGTTTATGGGTTTTGGAGATGATGAACATAATAATGATTTTGTGATAAATAGATGTTAATATGATTAATCGGTGTAGTATGATATGCTAAATGTTATGTAATTGATGTATGATGTTGAATTCATGGTGTTAAATGCTCGGGCATGTTAGAATTGTTGGGGGAGTTTACACTAGGGAACATTGATACACAGTGAAGGACTAGGCACCTTTGTGAGAGACACACTAGTTGTCCACCTAAAACCTTAAGGTGATTGGTGAGTGGGTTCTGTAACACCCAGATTTTCGTAAGAATATTTATTTAATTTATTTAAATATTATAGTCGTGAATTTCTGTGATTTGTGTCGATGTCGGTGATTTTGGGAAGTTTTGGTTATTTAATTAAATAATAGTATATATTACGGAATATATTGTATTATTATTTATTTTAAATAATATTAAGGGAATTAAGGGTAAAGTGGATATTTGAGGAGAATTAGTGAGGGCATTATGGAGAAAGCCCAATTTTGAGGCCCAAGGGTTAGAGTGAATATAAAAGGAGGATTTTGAGAATAAGGTTCTTGTTGGTTAGAACGTGCAAAGAAGGAAAGAAGGGAGCTCTGAGGAAAAAGGAAAAAGACGAGGATTTCGTGAAGGTTTCCAAAGGCTCAAGAGAGAACACTTCGGATCGACAATCTAAGGTATGGGGAGTAATTACCTTCATTGTTTTCAATATAGGATTCGATCTAATTGAAGTGGATGTTTTGTGTTTAAGGGTTTGTGGGGTTTTGTGATGAATTGATGATTTCGAGGGTATTTTGTGAATCGATTATTAAGGGTTGAATTTAATCGGATGAAATAGACCTTGGGGCTGATTCCCAGTCGAGTTATTTTGACCCTGTGGAAAAGAGGATTGTAAGGGCCGTAGGGGCAGTTGGGGTTTTGTGAAGGTTTAGGGAATTTAAGGTTCTCGTAGTGTCCTGAATCGACCTAATAGATGTAGGTTTTATGCCGTTGATTTTCGTGGTGCATTAGGACTGTTGTAGGGATGTTTTTGGGTCATTTGGAGCTGTAATCGCAGGTACCTTTGAGGCTGTGGAACCACTGGTGCGTAGCAGCGATTTGCTGTAATCGCAGGTTCGCTAGGTGAACCATCACTTCGCTAGGCGAATGTTCGCCAAGGTTCACAAAGCGAACAGCGCAGCGAGTCCGCGATAACATGAGTGTAGGTCCTGAGATGATTCTGGAGTGGAAGTGGGGATTCGCTGGAAGTCTCGCTAAGCGAATGAATCAGCGAGTAGCTTCGCCCAGCGAATAAACCAGCGAGTATGACAGAGAGTGTTTTTTGGTGTCTTGGTGTGGTGCCTGTGGGATTCGCTGGACGCTTCGCCGAGCGAAGGTTTTAGCGAATAGGTTCGCCTAGCGAATCCTGGAGCGAACGTCAGTTGTTCGTGAAATTTCGTTTCTCTTGCTGTGCTGTTCTGGTGTTTGATGTTGTGATATTTATGATGATTTACCATGATGTTTGGGTGATTATTTGACGAATATGTGATGACATGATTTATATAAGGATTGATGAATGATGATGCACTTATGATGTTTATTGATGATGATGATTATTGACGTTGTGTATCATACATTCATATGCATACTCTGTGACGATGCTTCATTCCCATTGTGCAGATATGAGGTAATTATGACGTGCTCCAGTTCCGATTGCGGGATCGATCCTATTGACGGGGATCTTTGGAGGGGTGATGGCCTAGTGTCCATCGATTATGACGATTGGTACCACATGCATGAGTCTTGTCATGCATTGCATTTTATGTGGCATTGATGAATTTGTGATATGGGGTTTCCTGGTGTTTTCCTTGATGATGACCCTGATGATGTTGTACATGAAGATAATGCCATTTTATGCATATCTTGTTTTATATTGATTAATATGAATCGTGATTACTCACCCTTCCTGTTTGAATGTTGCCTCCACGTGGGTAACGTGCAGGTGATCAGGTTTAGCTGTGGTTGTTTTCGAGGACCTTGAAGTTTATTTGCTTTTGGTCGAGTTAGAGGGTCTTGCTCTGATAATGTAACATCGGGTTGGGGTCCTTTGGGTCGAACTATGTTGTTTCCTTATTTTTGTTGTCATTTGATGATGTGGTTTTATTTTTTATTATTACGATATTTGTTGAAAACCTTTTAATTGAGAATTTTGAGTTCCGCTGCCATATGAAGGGTTTTTTATTTATTTTGAGGAAAACCTTTTTTTGTTTACAGGGCAAGTGTATTATTTTGATTTTAATGAGAAATGTGCACCCTTTGAGGGATTTTTATGCTTTATTTTGATATTTGAGTTGTTTCTGCTGCAACATTATTGGGGGTAGAAAAGGGTGTTACATTAGTGGTATCAGAGCAGGTCGGTCGGTCCGGCCAGGTTTTTACGTGATGTCAGTCCCCTGTCAGTCGACGAGTGTGTACATTGTCAATGTTTTAGTTCTTCTAACCTTGTTGGTGGTGTGTAGGATGACTGGAAGAAATGATCGTGCGATTGCTGATGCGTTGGAATCGGTTGCTAACGTGGTGGCGCAGCTGAATCCAAATGGTGGAGCTCCTGATGAGTTTCGTGTGTTGGGGAAGTTTCAGAGGAACAATCCACCGACTTTTGTGGGTACGCATGATCCAGCAAGTGCACACAAGTGGCTGAAGGCGATCGAGAAGATCTTCAGGGTGATGGGGTGTTCTGATGAGCATCAGGTTCAGTTTGGAACGCATATGCTGGAAGAAGAGGCTGAGGACTGGTGGGATAACACCCGTCAGAGACTTGCAGATGTGGGCACCGTGATAACTTGGGTTGTGTTTAAGCAGGAGTTTCTGGGGAAGTATTTTCCAGAGGATGCTCGTGGCAAGAGAGAAGTGGGATTCCTTGAGCTGAAGCAAGGAGATATGACTGTGGCGGAGTATGATGCGAAGTTCGAGGCTTTGGTGAAGTTCTGTCCGCACTACAATCGTGCAGATGCTGAGATGTCCAAGTGTCTCAAGTTCGAGAATGGGCTGAGACCAGAGATTAAGCAGGATATTAGTTACCAACAGATCCGCATGTATGCTGAGTTGGTTGACAAGAGCAGAATCTACGATGAGGACAACCGAGCTCGATCTGCTCACTACAAGCAGTTGAGTGAGAAGAAAAGGGCACTATAGGGGGAAGCCTTATACTACGTCAGCTGACAAGGGAAAGCAGAAGGCTGCAGAGGGGAAAAAGTCAAGTGGGGGAGCAGCTTCCGCTTCTGGAAAGTGTCATAAGTGTGGCTAGCAAGGTCACCGTGCTGATGTGTGTACCAACAATGTGCTGAGGTGCTATAGATGTGGCAAGAAAGGTCATAGAGCTACTGATTACAAAGATGAGGGTCCGACCTATTTCAATTGTGGTGAGAAAGGTCATATTACTACTCAATTCCAGAAGCCGAAGAAGACTGCAACTGCCGCTCAGACCAGTGGCAGAGTGTTTGCTTTGAGTGGTGCAGAGGTGCCAGAGAAGGACAACCTGATTCGAGGTACTTGTTTTATTAATAATATTGAGTTGATTGCTATTATTGATACTGGTGCTACTCATTCTTTTATCTCACTTAAATGTGCTAATAGATTGGGTTTGAAGTTATCTGATATGAATGGTAATATGGTAATAGAAACTCCAGCTAATGGTTCTGTTACTACTACCCTTGTGTTTTTGAGATGTCCTGTGATGATTTTTGAGAAGAACTTTGTGATGGATTTGGTGTGCCTACCCTTGCACCAGATCGATGTGATCTTTGGAATGAACTGGTTGGAGTTCAACCGTGTTCATATCAATTGTTATACCAAGACTGTAGAGTTTTCCGAGTTTGATGATAGTGGGGAGTTGATGTTCTTATCTGCTAAGCAAATAGACGAACTTGTGGAAGAAGAAGCCGTGGTGTTTGCAATGTTTGCCTTGTTGCAAATTGATCGTGAAGCTGCGAGTGTGGAGTTGCCTGTTGTCTGTGAATTCTGATATGTGTTTCCAGATGACATCAGTGATTTGCCTCCAGAGCGTGAAGTAGAGTTTGCAGTGGACTTAATACCAGGTACGAGTCCAGTGTCGGTGGCTCCTTATTGGATGTCAGCTTCTGAGCTAAGTGAATTGAAGAAATAGCTGGAAGAATTGCTTGAGAAGAGGTTTGCCCAACCAAGTGTTTCCCCGTGGGGTGCTCCTGTGTTGTTAGTGAAGAAGAAAGATGGAAGTATGAGGTTGTGTGTTGATTATCGACAGCTGAATAAAGTGACTATCAAGAATAAGTATCCGCTACCGAGAATCGACGATTTGATGGATCAGCTAGTAGGTGCCTGTGTGTTCAGCAAGATTGATTTGAGGTCGGGTTATCATCAGATTCGAGTTAAGCCTGATGATATTCCGAAGACGGCTTTCAGGACGAGGTATGGACAGTATGAATACACAGTGATGTTGTTTGGTGTATCTAATGCACCTGGTGTGTTCATGGAGTATATGAATCGGATCTTTCATGAGTATTTGGATAAGTTTGTGGTGGTGTTTATTGATGACATTCTGATATATTCTAAATCAGAAGAAGAGCATGCTGAGCATTTGAGGATTGTGTTGCAAGTCTTGAAGGAGAAGAAGTTGTATGCAAAGCTGTCTAAGTGCGAGTTCTGGCTGAAGGAAGTAAGCTTTCTTGGCCATGTGATTTCAAGGGGTGGAATTGTTGTTGATCCCTCTAAGATTGATGTTGTATTACAGTGGGAGACTCCGAAGTCAGCTACTAAGATACGAAGTTTTTTGGGATTAGCGGGTTATTACTGCAAGTTTATTGAAGGCTTTTCTAAGTTGGCGTTACCTTTGACTCAGTTGACTCGAAAGGGTCAAGCTTTTGTGTGGGATGTAGCTTGTGAAGAGAGTTTTGTGGAATTAAAGAAGAAGTTGACGACTGCTCCAATGTTGATTTTGCCCAATCCGAATGAATCTTTTGTGGTGTACTGCGATGCATCGAAGATGGGTCTTGGTGGAGTATTAATGCAGAATGGACAAGTTGTTGCCTATGCTTCGAGACAATTACGAGTTCATGAGAGGAATTATCCTACACATGACTTGGAATTGGCCGCTGTGGTGTTTGTGTTGAAGATTTGGAGACATTATCTGTTTGGCTCTAAATTCGAAGTGTTCAGCGATCATAAAAGTCTGAAGTACTTATTTGATTAGAAGGAATTGAATATGAGGCAGAGAAGGTGGTTAGAGCTGTTGAAGGATTTTGATTTTGATTTGAGTTATCATCCAGGCAAAGCAAATGTAGTGGCCGATGCATTGAGCAGAAAGTCATTACATATGTCGATGCTTATGGTGAAAGAGTTGGAACTAATTGAGCAATTCAGAGATTTAAGTCTGGTATGTGAAGCGACTCCTGACAGTGTGAAGTTGGGAATGTTGAAGTTGACGAGTAGTATTCTGGAAGAAATCCGAATGGCACAACAATCTGACTTAAAGTTGGTTAACCAGTTGACTTTGATTAACTAAGGTAAATGAGGAGAATTTCGGATTGATGGGAATGGTGTGATGATGTTTATAGATAGAGTGTGTGTTCCAGATGTTCCGGAAATCAAGAAGAGTATTCTAGAAGAAGGACATCGGAGTGGGTTAAGTATCCATCCCAGTGCTACGAAGATGTACCAGGATTTGAAAAAGTTGTTTTGGTGGCCAGGTATGAAGAAGGATGTTGCAGAGTTTGTTTATGCGTGTTTGACTTGTCAGAAGTCGAAGGTTGAGCATCAGAAGCCTTTAGGTAAGATGCAACCGTTGAGTATTCCAGAATGGAAATAGGATAGTATTTCCATGGATTTTGTGGTGGGATTACCGAAGACTGCTAAGGGAAATGATTCCATTTAGGTGATTGTGGATATATTAACTAAGTCGGCTCATTTCTTGCCGATGAGGATTAATCATTCTATGCAGAGGTTAGCCGAGATGTATATTGAAGAGATTGTGAAGTTGCATGGGATACCTTCGGGTATTATGTCAAATAGAGATCCGAGGTTTACATCGAGGTTATGGAAGAGTTTGCAAGACGCGTTGGGTACGAAGTTGAGGATGAGTTTTGCCTATCATCCGCAGACGGACGGTCAGACAGAAAGGACTATCCAATCTTTAGAGGATTTGCTGAGGGCTTGTGTGTTGGATAATGGAGGATCGTGGGATAGCCATTTACCATTGATTGAGTTCACGTACAATAATAGTTTTCATACAAGTATTGGGATGGCGCCCTATGAAGAAAGCCCAATTTTGAGGCCCAAGGGTTAGAGTGAATATAAAAGGAGGGTTTTGAGAATAAGGTTCTTGTTGGTTAGAATGTGAAACGGAGGAAAGAAGGGAGCTCTGAGGAAAAAGGGAAAAGAAGAGGATTTCGTGAAGGTTTCCAAAGGCTCAAGAGAGAACACTTCGGATCGACAATCTAAGGTATGGGGAGTAATTACCTTCATTGTTTTCAATATAGGATTCGATGTAATTGAAGTGGATGTTTTGTGTTTGAGGGTTTGTGGGGTTTTGTGATGAATTGATGATTTCGAGGGTATTTTGTGAATCGATTATTAAGGGTTGAATTTAATCGAATGAAATAGACCTTGGGGCTGATTCCCTGTCGAGTTGTTTTGACCCTGTGGAAAAGAGGATTGTAAGGGCCGTAGGGGCAGTTGGGGTTTTGTGAAGGTTTAGGGAATTTAAGGTTCCCGCAGTGTTCTGAATTGACCTAATAGATGTAGGTTTTATGCCGTTGATTTTCGTGGTGCATTAGGATTGTTGTAGGGATGTTTTTGGGTCATTTGGAGCTGTAATCACAGGTACCTTTGAGGCTGTGGAACCACTGGTGCGTAGCAGCGATTTGCTGTAATCGCAGGTTCGCTAGGCGAACCATCACTTCGCTAGGCGAATGTTCGCCAAGGTTCACAAAGCGAACAACGCAGCGAGTGCGCGATAACATGAGTGTAGGTTCTGAGATGATTCTGGAGTGGAAGTGGGGATTCGCTGGAAGTCTCGCTAAGCGAATGAATCAGCGAGTAGCTTCGCCCAACGAATAAACCAGTGAGTATGACATAGAGTGTTTTCTGGTGTCTTGGTGTGGTGCCTGTGGGATTCCCTGACCGCTTCGCCGAGCGAAGGTTTTAGCGAACAGGTTCGCCTAGCGAATCCTGGAGCGAACGTCTGCTGTTCGCAAAATTTTGTTTCTGTTGCTGTGCTGTTCTGGTGTTTGATGCTGTGATTTATGATGATTTACCATGATGTTTGGGTGATTATTTGACGAATATGTGATGACATGATTTGTATGAGGATTGATGAATGATGATGCACATATGATGTTTATTGATGATGATGATTATTGACGTTGTGTATCATACATTCATATGCATACTCTGTGACGACGCTTCATTGTCTTTGTGCGGATATGAGGTAATTATGACGTGCTCCGGTTCCGATTGCGGGATCGATCCTATTGACGGGGATCTTTGGAGGGGTGATGGCCTAGTGTCCATCGATTATGACGATTAGTACCACATGAATGAGTCTTGTCATGCATTGCATTTTATATGGCATTGATGAATTTGTGAGATGGTGTTTCCTGGTGTTTTCCTTGATGATGACCCTGATGATGTTGTATATGAATATAATGCCATTTTATGTATATCTTGTTTTATATTGATTATTATGAATCGTGATTACTCACCCTGCCTGTTTGAATGTTGCCTCCACGTGGGTAACGTGCGGGTGATCAGGTTTAGCTGTGGATGTTTTTGAGGACCTTGAAGTTTATTTGCTTTTGGTCGAGTTAGAGGGTCTTGCTCTGATAGTGTAACATCGGGTTGGGGTCCTTTGGGTCAAACTATGTTGTTTCCTTATTTTTGCTGTCATTTGATGATGTGGTTTTATTTTTGATTATTACGATGTTTGTTGAAAACCTTTTAATTGAGAATTTTGAGTTCCGCTGCCATATGAAGGCTTTTTGATTTATTTTGAGGAAAACCTTTTTTTGTTTACAGGGAAAGTGTATTATTTTGATTTTAATGAGAAATGTGCATCCTTTGAGGGATTTTTATGCTTTACTCTGATATTTGAGTTGTTTCTGCTGCAACATTATTGGGGGTAGAAAAGGGTGTTACAGATTCTCCCACTTATAAATGCTCAAGTCATCACATTCCTATTCAATGTGGGACTATTTCCCCACTTACTCACACTTGCTTATATTATTCCAATACTCCCCCTCAAGTGTGAGTCCACAATTTTCAATGCTCCCTAGTTGAAAGTTCCAATACTCCCCCTCAAGCGTGAGTCCACAATGTTCCCCTTTTTTATACTTGTATAGCCGTTGACAACGGAACACCACTTCCTGGGCATTTTGATACAAGTAAGTCGGTCCTTTTCTCGAACCAAAGGCTCATGATACCATTTGTTGGGGGAGTTTACACTAGGGAACATTGATACACAGTGTAGGACTAGGCACTTTTGTGAGAGACACACCAGTTGTCCACCTAAAACCTTAAGGTTTTAGGTGGACAAGTGGTGTGTCTCTCACAAAGGTACTTAGTGCTACACTATGTATCGACGCTCCCTAGTAGAAATCTTCCCTAACAAGAATATGATTGAGTATGGTTTCAGATGGTTAAAGGTTGAAGAAGAGGAATTTAGAAGTGAGATTTTTAGGAAAATTCCATGCAAAAAGTGACGGGTCCCCTGCTACAATTGATTGGTTTCGTGCTTCGAGTGAAAAATGTTGGACAAAATGTTCAGAACAATCAATTGGTTCCCCCAGATAATCTATTGGTGCCCGTGTTTTTTTGCCATAACTTGAGTTTCGTGACTCCGATTGAGGTGTGGTTTGAAGCATTAGAAAGCTGGCGCATAACACTACCTCATAGTAATGCTTTAGAGGTTAAATGTGTGTATGAGGATGTGATCAATAAGTTTAAATGCGTAAATTAAGTGGTTTGATTCAAACGTTTGTGAGTATTTTATGACTTAGCCGACAGTTTGATGAGTCATTGAGTTGAGTTCTTTATGTTTTAGAATTGTTTTGAATCAAGATGGTTGAGTTTAATATAAATAGAGTGGAGTCTGAAAGGTTTAGAGTGGAATATTAATAGTTAGAGTTGTGTTTGATACATTTAAAGTTGTGTGAATTAAATGAGTTGGGATTTTGCATATGTTCAAAGTTGAGTTACAGAGTAAATGAGTTAAAGTTAGAGTACGCCTTGTGACTCTTAATTTCGAATAAAAAGTGAAAGAGTTATTTGTGAGTGAAGCTAGCGGGATTATACCTGAGTGAATCGCACACTCAAAGATACAACTGAGTTGCTACTGAATTTTATTTAGTCCCAAAGGATAGGGAAAATATTGATAAAACCCAAGGGAAGAAAATGGGTAAGGGGATCGGTTATGCAAAAGGAAGATACTAGCACTTTACGCATCCGTCGTACTCTATGGGAACCATTTCGCTTGCTTCTAGGCTTGGATCAGTTATCTATCTAAAGGCTTCTAGCTAAAAGAAGAGAGAGAGAAGAGAGAAAGAAAGAAAAGAAAGGAAAATGCTCGTGGAGGATTAGGGCCCCGTGCCTACGTATCCTTATAGTGCAATGAGGAAATCAGAGCGCCGTAGTTCAAGGAACCAGGGAAAGAGAAGGAGAATGGAAGAAGGTGGAAGTGTACTCGCCAAGATCATCATAATCTTGTGCCTACGTATCTTACATTCGAATGAATGCAGAATCAGAGCTTCTGTAGTTCAGGGAACCAAGACGGAAAAGGAAAAGGAAAGTGGTGTCAAAACCAAGAGCAAGAGAGGTAGAGAAAAATCTGCTAGGGATACAAAGAAGGATTGATGTCGAAACCAAGAAAGGAAAAAAGAGCAAAAGGACAAGAGAGACTCCACTGGGAGCAAGAGGACACAATGACTATGCTGGGGATCAAAGGGTTAGCGACCCTACTGGGGATCCAAAAAACCAAGAGAAAAAGGGTTCGGTATGTTAACTAACTGGCAGTGGTTAACTGAAGAAAAAGAGATAACGACTCTGGTGGGGGAAAAAGGGTTTGTTGTCAACACACAGGCTGTGATGAACCAAAAGGAGAGAGTACTGAACCAAGAGAAGGTGTCTGACTCTGAAGGGATTTCGGTATATTAACTAATAAATAGTGGTTAACCGAGGAAAGCAAAGGTTGCAACTCTGAGGGAGAGAAAGGTTTTAACAGGTAAACTGTGATCAACCAAAAGAAAGGGTGTGGAACCACGCAAAGGTTGTGACCCACAAGGATGTTGGTATTGACTGAACAAGCATCACTTGACCAACGAAAGGGGTATTTGAACCAAAAGAAGGTTGCCAACCGTTGGGAATTCGGTGTGAACAGAAAGACTGTGATTAACCGAAAAGAAACTAGTGATTGACCAAGAGAAGGTGATTAACTCGAAGGGGGCTCAGTATTTTAATAGACAGGCTGTGGTTAACTGAAAAATGGGTGATTAACCAAGAGAAGGTGATTAACCCAAAAGGAAACTTAGTATGTTAACAGATAGACTGTGGTTAACTGAGAAGACGTGCAAATTAGTGTTTTAACTGACAGGCAGTGGTAAACCAATCAAAGGGAGAAGAACCAAGAGAAGGTTGCGAACTCCGCAAAAGTTTCAGTATTTAACAGGGAGACTGTGTTTAAACGAAGCAAGAATGGGACTGCAGGGGAAAAAGAGAATTGGTTTTAATAGTGTGACTGTGATCAACGAAAGGAAGAATGATTACGACTCTCATGGGGAATCACCAAAAGAAGTGACTAGCCACAAGAAAAAGGTAATTGAAGCTCTCTTGAAGAGAACAAAAGAAAGGTATTGAAACAAGAGCAAGAGATTGATTTTCTGCAGATTGCCAATGATCGTGAATCAATGGAATGGTGATGGATCAACATACTGATTGAAAGAGGTAAGAGTGATCAAGGATCGACTCAACCAGGGAAAAGAGATACGCTACCGCCTAGAGATAGAGATGACTACGCCAGGCACAGGGTCATTCGTCCCCTACCTGAAGTAGTCAGAATGAGAGTAGGAATTCTCCATTCCCATTCCTTCTCTACCACATAGGGTGTAGTACAGAAATTGAAATGGACAGCGTAACAACTCCAATTTGTACAATGCTTCAGTGTCGCGCGAAACTCCGACTCCGCGGAGAAAGAGAGAGAAAGAGAGCTCTAAAGGAAGCCTAAAGAGAAGCGCCAACGGGAAGATCAATAATCAAAACGAAGTTTCAATTAATTAATTAAAAGGGAGGAATATGCTAATAATTTTCCAAATGAATTGAAAAATTATTAAAGCAAAAGGGTGCATTATTGATTATACATGATTAAGCTTATTCTTTGAAGAACAAACTTAGCTCAAACATGAATGAAAGTGCAAAACAGTTCCAAATGACATTAAATATGTGTCATACCCCAAATTTTGACCACTAAGATTCCCACCATTGTGAGAATCATCATCACAATATGGATGTACTATCATACCTCATCAGTCTCCCCAAAGATGGGTAAGCATCCACTACAATCAAAATTAGGGTTTCAAGCCCTCTCAGAGTTCTTAGACAAAGGATCAATCAAGGAATGACATGATCTTTAACTTGTCTAACCTCCCAAACATCTACAAAAGACCAAGAGGACTCCCACTTCAAGGATTAAGCACAATGCCGCTCCCTTCTAAGTGAATCAGGCCTCAAGATCACCAGTGTCACCAAATTAGGGTTTTGGTCGACCAGGGCCTCCAGATGGAAATATTCCTCTGGGCATGAGCCAATGCTTCAAGGCATAACCTATGATGCTCCAAGGGACATCATAAACCTAAGCATCAAGTCAATTTGACCTCAGGGGATGCATACATAAAAAATCAGGAATTAGGGTTTCTTGACCTAATTACCCCTAAGTTGACTTTTGGGACAATTCATGAGCCAAGACCTCAAGAGAGGATTTGAGGGTCTCAAATGCATTACATTGATCCATTTGCAACAATGGACTGATCCAAAAAGCTTGAGCAATAAGTCTCAATTTCATCAGAGCCACAATCAGGGTTTCACGAGAAAAGTCAACTGTAGCTTTGACTTTTGACCAGGACATGCTCCCAAACCCTAGGACATTGATCAATATACCCTATAACACCCATGGAACATGTCCATCAAGTTTGATTTAGGTCAAGGACATGATTTCCTAAAGGATTGCACAGTTTGGAATTCAACTGATAAAAAGTCAACTGTGCACAAAAGTCAACTTTGACTTTTTGAGATTTTTCATAAAAATGGGTTTTTAACCCTAAAATGATGTTAATGTATGATTGGAATCATCATTCATCAAGAAAAATCAAGAAAAGTGGGATAACTTGTAAAAGGGGTAACCATAAAAACATAGAAAATTTTCTAAGTTATGAAATAAAGTGGCTAGGGTACCAACTTTGGAGGATCATAACTCCTAAACCACAAAGCCATTTTTCCCCATCCAAAGCTTGATTTGTAGATCTCATTACCCTCTACAAAAGCTTAAAACTGACCCCCTCCAAATTCCCCATGGATTTTGAGTTATGGAATGATCAAAATCACAAAAAGTGAAAATGTCACTTTTTTCCAACACTTAGTGAAATTTTCACTAAGTCAGAATCTGCCTTCAATTTTTCCCAAATGTAGGGGGATTTTTCACTTGGATCCAAAAGGTATCAAAACCAAATATGATCAAACAGTTGTTGTATCATATGAGGGCTTTCCAAAGTGACCAAGAACATCATCAAATTCCACTTGAGCCATGAGATATGACAAGGGCCATATGCCTTGCTGAAAACTGTCAAGGCTAGGCAGAATTTTGCACTTTTGCTCGATTTGGCAAGATCAGCTCATTCCAAGCCTTGTCATCATCTTGGACACATCTGAGGATCAAATCTAAAGGGGACAAACACTGAGCCAAGCCTTCAAAGTCCTTGGAACCAAAAGTAGCATGCTAAACCTAAAAATCCCTAAAAGAGGGACAAGACTCCAATTTTGGTTTGGAGCATTTAATGGATGCACCAAGGTGGCATGGACTGAGCTTCCTTCAACTGAATTCAGTCAAAGATGATCCAATAACTAGGGAACCAAATGCCTATGCTCTAACCTCTAGTCAACGGCTTGAGAAGACTTGAGATTCCATTGGACAACATTGGCCAAACCTCTGCTGCAGTTGCCATTCACTATTGCTTGCAAAACAAACTTGCTCTACTATAAATAGAGCTCATTTGTGATCAGTTTGAGTACACCAAAGCCATCAAACAGATGCTTTCCTCAAAATCTCTTCTTTCACTCTAATTTTGCCTTCTAAGGCAAGTCACTATCGGGTTTTGAGTTTGAGAGCTTTTCCAATCAAACCAATCACTCACACACCTCATAAACATTATATATAAGTGATCCAAACACTTAAACAACATTTGGAACACTGATTTCACAAAATCACCAGCCAGTTGCTCAAGTTCTTGACAGATTTGCAGTTGGGGTACCATCTCAAGTTCCAGATCATTTCAATCCATTCCAAGCATCTAGGCACACTCCATGGCACCTAGGGAAGCTATCCAGATCATTGGAACCTAGCTGTAACACCTCTAACATAAAACACGATCACCAGCTGCAAGAGGTAAGCATGAGCTCTTCTAACTCTATGATCCATGCAATTTTTTCTGCACAATAATTTGGCCATGTGTTCACAATCATGCATGGAATGTTTTCCCTCAATCAATTGCATTGTTTGAATCTTGTGTAGAATTTCTGAACCTTCATGCAAAAATTAGGGTTCTTGAGGTTTCTCTTTGATTTCTTATTCCGTGTTAAAAATAAATGAAATTAAAGACCATAGACATGATCGTGAGGTTAAAACGAGTAGATTGATATGTAGATTGCATGATATAATCAATTATTAAGTGAGATTGGATAGAAAACACAAATTTGCAGAAACAGAGGGTGGCACGTGTTCTTGGCGCCATTTTTTGAAAATTCAAATATTTGAATTTTGTGATTTTATTCAATTGATTCAAAAATTAATTTCTCTATGAGTTTTAATGATTTTGAATTGATTCTTTTTTCAATAATTCACAAAAATGTAAAAATATTTTATTTTACCAAAAAATCCCAAAAATACTATTTATTTCATATAATTTATATTTTTTCCAAGAATTAATATTTTAATTGTTTTTGACATTTAAAATATTTTTTCCTTCTTGATTGTGCAAATTTTAATGATTTCTAATCATTTTGTAGGTCAAAACATGATTTTTGAAACATTAATCCAAGATCACAATTTGTTTTCCACATGTTTAACAATTTTGATCATTTTTAATTGAATTTTTATTCAATTAAAATATATTTTGGGGAACAAATTAGGGTTTTTGATTAATTCAACCCTCATAAATCATTTTCAAACACTCATGGGCCTCTATTATAGTGTAAGACCCAACCCTTTGTAAATACAAACAATTTTTGGGCTTCACTTATTGTATAAGTCCCGTTGTGTTTCAAAAATTCGGCGCGATCACCGCCTGTTTAAAATAATCATCTGGGCCTCTCCTCGAGCTATAAGACCCATTCAAAAACTTTTTGGGCCTCTAATAGAGTGTAAGACCCAATCCCCTTTTAACCAAAACAATTTTGGGCCTCAGACATTGTATAAGTCCCTCTGCATTAAAAGAAAACCTCGGCACGATCGCCAGTTAAAAAATAAACCTTTGGCCTACCCTCGGGTTATAAGCCCCATTTCTTTTCTTTAAACATTTGGGCCTCTTGAGAGAGTGTAAGACCCATCCCTTTGTACAGAAAACCTTTCTTGGGCCTCAGTCACTTGTATAAGTCCCTGTACAAATTCAAAACCACAGTGCAATCACTAATAAACCTTGGGCCTCCCTTTGAGCTGTAAGCCCCAACATCTTTTCAAAGCACTTTCCCCTTTGATTTTGTATATAATATTGTTATCAAAGCTTTCTTTGTTGAACAACTAACCAAACAGCATAGAAGCTTTACAACCGAGTAAGTGTTTATATGCTTTCCTTTACCGCTTTCATATACATATAACTGTATTGTGGGGCTGTTTCATTGTAAGTCTTCTTTCATAAACTCATATCAACTGTGTAATAATAGTATAGATATTTAGAGTTTCCCCGGCAACTACGTCTAGCACTAAGCCCTGTTGGTCACTCTTAAATACAGTCAAAACTAGATCCCCATAGGATTACCAGATACAGTCTTCCCTCCTCTTGGGGTTAAACAATATGGAGATGTGAAAGACAGATTCTTTTTGAACCCTTTCTCAGACTGTCACCCTTAGAAATTGTCAAAGAAACTCTACTCCCCAGAGATGATCTTTTCTCCGTGAATGACATCTCTTGAGTTTCTTCCAAATTCTCGAACTTTCCTGGCTTGATCCATTCTCGGTGAATGGCATGTCTTGAACTTCTTGGGATTTGGGGACCCACAGGCTTCCTAAAAGCATCCCCGCCTCCTCTTGGGCGTTATACAAGGACCCATCGGCTTCTTAGAAGTATTCACAACCTCCTCTTAGGCTTCGTATAAGGATTCTTCCTTTGGGAAGAGAACCTCCTCTTGGGCTTCGTACAAATTGTCCCTCGGCTTCTTAAAAGTTTCCAACCTCCTCTTGGGCTTTGTACAAATTGTCCCGACGACCTCCTAGAGGTATAGGAATAGAAAGTAGTCATCTTAATAAAACAGTCTTTCAAAGAGTCTAGATCCTACTACTGTTTCTCAAAGCATAGTACAAAAGATAAAACTCTAGACGTGGACAGTCTAATTTCCTTGAGTCTTGAAGAAATTCTCAAGCCCTTTTCAAAAATAGGGAAAACACCAGTAGACTCGAACAATACCCTCAGAATTTCCCATTTCTTTAAAGAACACGAAATAACCCTGATCCTCTGATCAAATCTCAAAGCATAGCCTTACCTTTAAGCAGTCTCTTTATAAGAACTGATTTTCTCTTTTAACCAACATACTGGACCTGTCACTCAACTGAAACAACAATCCTTTAGCCTCTATCTCGGGCTTCGTACGAGATACAAAAAGACTCTCTTGTTGAGTTAAAACTTCTTTTAGCCTCTATCTCGGGCTTCGTACGAGATACAAAAAGACTCTCTTGTTGAGTCAAAACTTCTTTTAGCGTCTATCTCGGGCTTCGTACGAGATACAAAAAGACTCTCTTGTTGAGTCAAAACTTCCTTTTGCCTCTATCTCGGGCTTCGTACAAGATACAAAAAGACTTTCTTGTTGAGTCGATCCTCCTTTAGCTTCTATCTCGGGCTTCGTACGAGATACAAATCACTCTCTTGTTGAGTATAAAAGACTCTCTTGTAGAGTCAACCCTCTTTAGCCTCCATCTCGGGCTTCGTACGAGATACAAAATCACTCTCTTGTTGAGTATAAAAGACTCTCTTGTTGAGTCAATCTCTCTTTTAGCCTCCATCTCGGGCTTCGTACGAGATACAAAACACTCTCTTGTTGAGTATAAAAGACTCTCTTGTTGAGTCAAAACTTCCTTTTGCCTCTATCTCGGGCTTCGTACGAGATACAAAGACACTCTCTTGTTGAGTCAACTCTTTTAGCCTCTATCTCGGGCTTCGTACGAGACACATAAAAGACCCTCTTGATGGGCCAATAGCCTCCTCTTAGGCTTTGTATAAGAAATCCCCGGTTGAGACAATCAACCTTTTAGCATCAAAATTTGTGCCTCATTTACAGTATACAAACATCAACAACTCCTTTTCCTTCGTCTAATCGCTGTAAGCGGCAAGCCTCTGGATTATTTGCATCCACGCCACTGTCCCTCTTTTAGCATGAGAAATTCCTAAGGAAAGATATCATTGCTCTACACTGAGTTAAAGTCTTCTCCTCTAGGTTGAAAAGCCCCTATAAAGGAAATTATGGCATTGCCGGATTCACATATCCCAGTTAAAGTAATTCTCCTTTATAATCAGTCACCCCTGACAAACAGACCCCTTTAGAGATGACAAATTCTCTCTAAAGACAACACCTCTAGCTTCACATCTTGGGCTTTGAACAAGATATAAACCACCTTTAGCCTCACGTCTTGGGCTTTGAACAAGACACCAAAACACCATTTCCTCCCATAGAATATGAGGAACTACGATCACTCTAATTTCCCTATTTCAGTAAACAGGAATACGTAGGCATAAGATTGCAAGAAAAATCTTAGCAAGCACACTAATCCAAAACTCAAATCCCGTACCTTCACCCATCAATCGAAAAGCATCAGTCCTAACATCCTACTCATAAACAGTCCCAGTATTTTTTCTCTAAGAAGAAAGAGGCCCCATCACCATATAGCATTCGTAACCTAACAGACCGCTGTTTAAACTCAGTATGCAAGAAGGGTTAGTTGGAGACATCTATTTCCCTTCCTTCATCAGCTTAATAGGATAAAAAATGAATCGACTTGTAGTAACCCCAAAGAGCGACAGTGCTTAAGAACCACGTCCAAAATCGCTCGCTACAGAAAAGTGGTGCCCACCGTGGGGCCCTGCTTTCTTTCTTTGGGATTTCGCTGGGATAGGACTTTTTGTTGACTCCACTAGGATCTTAGGTCAAAAAACTTTTAAATTGGGGAAGGTACCACAGAATGGCGACTCCGCCGGGGAGCCATTTTTTGTCAGGAACATAGGATTCACAGCTCTTTAAAGTCTAGGACTTTAGGACAAATATATATACTGCTTTTCCTAATTGATATCTGTGTTTATTTTTCTGCTAATGGGAATGCGTGTGATGCCGCATATGGAAAGATTGAGTATACACCTAGGAAAAACCTATTTTAGTGGTGCGGAAACTATCAGAAATGGTTGTAACGCGATACCACCCTCTTCTGATGATTCTTCGAAAAAACATCACCTAGCACGGTTCCTGGCCCGCTGGTGTTTTCTCGACAAGAATTGATGATTTTGAGAGACAGGTACAAAAATCACTAGTAAACCTTTGGGATGGGTAGAGCCTTGACTTCATGACAACGACCCTTTGACCCCATGTTTTTTCTATGTTTTTGTGTGCTGCATTCATGCATTCATTTTAAGAAACATTAAACAAAGAAAAACCTTCTCTTCTAGTCTCTCTTTTTTTCAAATTAAACTAAGACAATGATTGCAATTGTCAGAGAAAAGGATTGAGCTCATGGATTTTGGTAGAAGGAGAACTCACAAGTATACCTTCAAGGTTCCAAAACTAGAGGATTTGAGAGGATTAGCGAGGATGATCACTAACCCTAACGCTTTCAGAGCCAAGTACGGAGGTCTGCCACGTCTGTTAAGGGTCCAAGTAATTGAAAGAATCATGGATGCACTCATTCAGTTTTACGATCCGGTTTATCACTGTTTCACATTCCCGGATTACCAGCTCGCACCAACGCTGGAGGAGTATTCTCATCTAACTGATTTACATATCACTGATCGAGCTCCATTTTCTGGACTGGAAGAAATTCCAAAGAATCAGACCATTGCAAGAGCAATTTATTTGGACGAGTCAGAAGTCAAGACTCACGTTACCACTAAGGGTGGCATCCAAGGTTTGCCAACCCAATTCTTGATAAAGAAGGCCCTGTACTTTTCCAGTATAGGGAACGTGGCCGCTTTTGAGAGCATCTTTGTTTTGCTCACCTACGGGTTATTTTTGTTTCCCAACATCGATAACTTTGTAGATATCAACGCCATTAAGGTTTTTCTCATTGGAAACCCTGTGCCAACTCTGCTCGCAGATGCGTATCATTCTGTACACTTAGGAAATTTGTACAGCAGAGGAATGATCACATGCTGTGTACCCCTGCTATACAAATGGTTTATCTCCCATTTGCCTAAGTCTGCTACTTTTTGGGATCATAAGAATGCTTTACGTTGGTCGCAGAAAATCATGTCCCTTACCAACTCTGACATAGATTGGTGTAATAGGATTTATGACGGGATCAGGTTCATTGACCGTTGTGGAAACTTCCCCAACGTACCCCTTATAGGAACTAAGGGAGGAATCAATTATAATCCAATTCTTGTTCGTCGTCAATTTGGATACCCGATGAGGCATGTCCCACGTAATGCTCATCTGGAGGGTCTTTTCTTCAAAGAAGGAGAAAATGACAGAGCACTAAAGATGGAAATAGTGCACACTTGGAAACATGTTCATAAGAAAGGACGAGAGTCTCTAGAAAAACCGGACTGTGTCTCGGGGGAGCCTTATCTCCACTGGGTACAAACTAGAGCTCTCAAACTAAAGATGCCTTATCCTCGTCACGGAGTTCTCCCGCCAAGGGAATCTGTCATGTACTTCATGACCGAAATAGAAAAACTTCAGGTTACTCTCAATAAAGTTCAATAGGAGAGGAGGTCTTGGAAGAACAAGTACCGCATTCTCAATGTGGAGTGTATCAAAATACAACAATTGTTGAAAGATAAGGATGCTCTGATCAAGATTTTGGAGCAACATGCTGTGGATAATCAGGATGACCAAAGGAATTTGCTCACTCCTTTCACTTGGGAAAGGAATGACAACCTGACAACGGCCCAAAAGCCCCGGTCCAAGAAAAGGAAAGTACCAGAATCAGCACCCGAGTTCTCCTCAGAGAGGACTCGGGACCCATTAGCTTAGGTTTCTATTTTTGTATCTTGTAATTTACTGTTTTTCCATTTCCGCAATCCTTTGAATTCAATAAAAAGGGGTTTCCCCACTGTTTGATATTTGCAATCCGATTGTCGAAGTTTACTTTGAATAAACAAAAATAATTAATATAATCATTGCATTCATCATTCTCACGTCACGTATTCTTCTTACCTACAAATCTCACGTTTGTGTCTCGGTTCTAGAGTCAAACTGTCTCATTCGTACAATACTCTGGCCAATCGTCAGAAAAAGATGGATGATCTCGAGGAAGAGAATAGAGAGTTGAAAGAAGAGATCGACGCTCTGAGAGAGGATATGAGAAAGCTTCATAACGACATGCAAGCCATGGCAGAAGCTCAGCTACAAAGAACTGTGATCTCAGAGATCACCTTAACGCCCATAGTGGAGAAGTATGATCCTAGGTACCAAATGCCGAAAGATCGTCCTTGGGGCATGCCTGTTAACTATATCCCGGGAGGATATGTTCCACCGATCACTGAGGATCAGGGAATCATAGCAGAAGCCGCTGGGCCTGAAGGTTACAAAACTTCGGGAAAGCGAAGATTCCAGGGGCATACCAATAACTCCTGAAGGTTACAAACTTCGGGAAGCGCCAAGATTCACTGCCGTAGTAACGATACCACCCCCTGTGGTGCACACTGTCCCGGAAGGACAGATTCCGCAGATACCTCCTGGTAGAATGGAAACTATGTTCGATAAAATGGATGAATTCCAGGAACAGTTCTTGGAAATGCAGAAGGAGCTGCAAGCCATTCGCGATCAGGATTTATTTGGAAAGGACGCCGCATACCTCTGCTTGGTCCCCAACGTGAAAGTTCCGCACAAGTTCCAAGTACCCGATTTTGAAAAGTACAAGGGTAACTCTTGCCCTCAAAGCCATTTGGTGATGTACGCTCAGCGAATGCCGGCTCAGACAGAGAATCGGGATTTACTAATTCACTACTTTCAGGATAGGTTAATCGGTGCCACCTTAAAATGGTACATGGGTTTAAACCGCGCTACGATTAGCACTTTCAGATATCTTGGCACTGCCTTCGTCCAACAATATAAGTACAATTTGGACATGGCACCAGACAGAGATCAACTCAGGTCAATGTCGCAAAAAGACAAGGAAACCTTTAAGGAGTACGCTCAGAGATGGCGTGAAATTGCCGCTCAAATTTGTCCACCTCTTGAGGAGAAAGAGATGACAAAGATTTTCTTAAAGACCTTGAGCTCATTTTACTACGACAGAATGGTTGCCAGTGTGCCCAGCGACTTCACCGAAATGGTCGGTATGGGAGTACGTCTCGAGGAAGCCGTTCGAGAAGGATGTCTAGTCAAAGACACTGGATCGACAAGCGGTACTAAGAAATACGGTAGTGCTCTCCCTAAGAAAAAAAAGCAAGATATTGGGAATATCTCTCTCGGAAAGCAAAGGCGTCGGTACCAACCGGTAGCAGCTCTAACTCCTGCTATCAACCCCGCGCCTACGTATCAACCTCAGGTTGCACAGAGCCAACCTAATCAACAACAATTTCAGCAAAGGACACAACAGCCTCTTCAGCAGGCTCGTCCTCCATACAACAACCGTACAACACGGCCACCAGGATTTGATCCTATACCCGTATCGTACGCAGAACTATTTCCGTTGTTACTGGCCAAGGGGCATGTCCAGACTAAGTCTCCTCTTATAGTACCGGAAAATCCGCCTTTTTGGTTTAAGGTGGACCAGACTTGCCCTTACCATCAAGGAGGATCAGGGCATAACATAGAGAACTGTCTCAGTTTTAAATCTGACGTGCAAAAGCTTGTTAGGAGTGGAGTCTTATCTTTTAAGGATACGAATCCTAATGTTCTCACAAACTCGCTGCCTCAACCTGAGAAAGCTGCAGTCAATTTGATAGAGGAAGAGTCTAACAACACCTATCAAATTCATGATGTACTCTTGTTAAGAGCCAACTTGGTCAAGATGCATTGTAGACAAAGCGGATACGGCCATGTGCCACCTCATAATTATCACCAGTGTGATATCTGCTCTAAAAATAATCAAGGATGTTCTGTGGTGCAAGCAGCTTTACAGGAACAATTGGATCTCGGATGGATCCAAGAGCATCGAGTTCGTGGAGTCAACATGACCTATACGAATTCCAACGTCATTCAGAACCACGACATCCGTGCGATGAATGTCAACTTAGTGGCGATGCACTCAAGGCAAAGCCAATATCATAATCTGCCGCGGCATGAGTACCATTCCTGTCTGACTTGCTCGGTAAACAAACATGGATGCTCTTTTGTACAAGAGGCCCTCAAGCGTCAGATGGATCTTGGATGGATCCAGGACTACCATGATAGGAATCATTATCAAATCAACATGATTCAAATCTTCGATATTCGCTTGATGAATGTCAGCCTGGTAGAGTTACATGCTACGTAGGTCCAACTCAATTTTCTCACTTTACATGATTATCAGAACTGCAAAGCGGGTTGTGAAAACGATCAAGGTTGTGCCCTTGTCCAGGAAACACTTCAGCACCTGTTGAACCACTGGTGGCTTCCAATCTATATGGATGAAGACACCCAGCAAATCAGTATCACTAACAGAAATCCTACTAGATATCAAAGTCAAGATGTTCGCTCGATGGAAACGGGCCTCGTCAGGTTACACTGTATTCAAAGCAGACGTGGTCAGGTACCACTACACAACTATGAGCAGTGTGGAGTTTGTTCCGTAAATAACCAAGGATGCTACCTCGCTCGAGCAGCCTTTCAACGTCAGTTGGACCGCAAAGAGGTTCAACCATGCTCAAGTTCTGGATCAGTCAATTATCTCACTGATCAAATCGAGGATGTTGTCATAATCTCTGATCATCAGAGGACTAGGGGTGTTTGTTCCATCACCCCCCTACTTGACGAATCGAAAGTTCCCAACTGGGAACAGATCGAAATTGCTTACGATGGTTAGAAAAATCAGAAGGTTCCCATAGTCATCTATCTGTCGGGACCGCTACCGTATGAATCGACTAAGGCTATCCCTTACAAGTACGGTGCAACAATAGTCGAGAACGGGAAGGACATTCCGTTACCCTCTGTCGTGAATATTGCAGACATCATTCGGGTAACACGGAGTGGTCGAATTTTCAACAGAGGAGTTAGAGAACCTAGCAAAGAAAAGGAACCTCAGACAGAAGTTCCCAATCCACCAGTCGGTCAATCCAGTAATCCCGACCTTTCGAAAAACGATGATGAGATGCTGAAGCTCATCCAGAGGAGTGAATACAACATTGTTGATCAGCTGTTGCAAACTCCTTCAAAGATCTCGGTATTATCACTGTTACTCAGTTCAGAAACGCACAGGGAGGCTCTACAGAAAGTCTTAGAGCAGGCCTTTGTGGAACAGGATGTAACAATCAGACAGTTCGATAGCATTGTCTCTAACATCAATTCCTGCAATAACTTGGGATTTAGTGATGAGGAATTACTTGAGGAGGGTCGCCGTCACAACATGGCGCTAAATATCACAGTCAACTGCCAGCACGATGCTTTAACCATCATACTGGTAGACACAAGGTCAGCCCTGAATGTTATGCCGAAGTCCACTTTGATGCATTTATCATTCAAAGGACCTCCGATGGGAACCAGCGAGGTCGTCGTCAAAGCATTTGACGGATCCAAAAAAACGGTTATCGGCGAAGTCGACATTCCCATAACTATTGGTCCTCACACTTTCCAAGTCATTTTCCAGGTCATGGACATCCGGGCAACATACAGTTGTTTATTAGGAAGACCTTGGATACATCAGGCCGGGGCGGTCACCTCGACCCTCCACTAAAAGCTAAAGTTCGTCCAGAACGACCAACTCGTCACAGTATGTGGAGAACAGGCCTTGCTCGTAAGCAATTTATCATCATCCACTTATGTAGAGTCGGAAGGGGTAATCAAAACTCAGTTCCAAGCGCTTTCGCTACACAAGGAGAATCAATCCGAGGGGGGAACTTCGATTTCCTCGTACAAAGATGCTATCAAAGCGGTCGAGAGTGCCAATACAATGGGATGGGGACAACTTGTCATTCCTATTGACAATAAAACAAAGAAGGGTCTCAGGTTTTCTTCAACCTGTACCCAGACTGCCGCTAATGGTGAAAGTTTTCATCCCATTCAGAACTTCTTCCACAGCGGAGGCTTCCTTCAGCCAGTGCCTCAAGAAGTGCATACCATCAATAAAGATGATTCATCTGATACAGAGGAAGAATGGAAGTCCTATCTTAATGAGGACGGTTATACATCTCAGGAAGAGGTGCCTACGCCATTTTGCTATCCCGCACAAAATTCGAGATTTATACCCAGGTCAGATGTCGAAATGAGATACGGAGATTGTGATCCGGAAGGATGCCGTGCTCCGCCAAACTCATTAGAGGAGGACACTCTAATGAAAGACAACTTCGACCACAATTATCATGGCCCGATGGATGGCCTGCCAATGTGGCAGCCTTACCCAGGAGACTTGGGGCAAGAAAATCAGCCGAACGATGAAAGTCAGCTGAGCATCATTGAACAGAATACCTGCGTCCCCACCATGTCATGGGACCAACATTCAGATCAATCAAAACATATCCAGCACGACGATGAATTCGCAATGTTTGTGTCGCACCTCGAAAAATCATCAATCGAAGGACGCGACCCTTACACGAAAGGCGCGGAAAACGGTTCGACAGAGTCGCCACCGAACTTTATTTATCCCAAAAATAGGGAAAGGAAAATATCGAGAAAACCTTTAAGGGAGTGTAAGAACATGGTCGTCGCAACCACATTCTGGGTTCGGGAGTTGGTTACGTGAGGGGAAGGTACGCGCACCCCCTCACGTCCGTTGTACTCAACGGGAACCTCTTAGTTCGAATTGTGAGGAATGTTATCTAAGCTTGTTTGTTTTCTTCTCAACGATATAAGGGAAATGGGTGGTTTTAGGATAGGGTGCTCGGCAAGATCATCGCGACCTCGGGCCTACGTATGCTCATTCGGACGAGAATGAGGAATCAGAGCAATCGTAGTTCGATTACGGGGTTTGACAGAAGAAGATGGTAGTGTGGACGCAAACAGGGGAAAAAGAAAAAGTGTGCTCGCCAAGATTATCGCAATCTTGTGCCTACGTATCTTTACTCGGACGAGAATAAAGAATCAGAGCAGTCGTAGTTCGTGGTACGCCCACGAAAAGAAGGGTTAGGGTTTGAATTTTAGGAGACGGAAGATTGAATGACATACAACCCAAGGGCGTGCCTTGAGAGCCTTCACTCAAGAATTCAAGGAATGCTAGACTCCAAGAACTCAGTTCTTTCGTGAGTTGATTGCAAAAATGTTTGATAACGATTAAGTGTTTTAAGATGAAAGGGTGAATAAATAACAACCCAAGGGCGTGCCTCAAGAGCCATTCATTCGAAGACCCAAGGAATGCTAGATTCCAAGAATCTCCTCCTTTCGTAAGTTGATTAAGAAAAACGTTTGAAAAAAAGATTGGGTCAAATTGGTTGAGAAAAGAAGCGAGGTTTGATACTAGTCCCTATGGGTGCTCCTAGTAACGAAACTACGAGATGTGCGAGTGTGCATTTGACGACGAGTCAAAAGGCACTCGACTTACGCGAATATTTTGAAGAGTGACTCGACGACGAGTCGAGAATTGGTTTGAACATGGTTTGATTTGTTAAATTTTTTAAGGAGAATGACGATTATTCGATAAACGAGACGTCGGCCTCGCAACCAATTAATCGGGGCATTATTGGAATGCTAGATCCAACGACACCTTTTTCATTCGATTTGTTTATGAAATATGTTTGATGAACGACGGAAGTACCACATGGAATGCTAGATTCCAATGGCATTCTTTTGTCCAAATAGTTTAGACGGGTGTTTTAGGAGCGAAAAGGTCGAGTGATCGCCACCTAAGGCGTGCGCCTCAATAGCGGTCACTCAAGAACCCAAGAGATGCTAGACCTCAAGAATTCAGTTCTTTCGCGATTTAATTAAGAAAAAAAGGTTTGAATATGTGTTTTAATCGGGAATTAAATGCTTGAACAAATGATTAGATAAATGTGAATGTGAATACGATATAAATATGAACAAGAATGAACGATAATATAATCAAGATAATATTCGACGTACAATAAACAAGAGAATATTGACAAGAGGTTAAAGTTGACATGAAAGTAAAAATGGTCTCGTTTTAATCGGATTTAATCGGTAAATTGATAATCGACGATCTTTGACTTTCATTGACCTACGCTTTCAGAATAAATCTCGCCTCAATTAGGTCTTTTGAGGGTTGTAACGTGGTCTGGTTTATGGTTTATGAAACAAAGGATATAAGGCTCAAAGTATGATTTGTACCTACCCCTTCTTCGTGATGAACTCCAGTCCTACGTTCAGTTAATTTTGCACACGTTTGCCTTCCAGAAAGGTTGATGGTTCAAGGTATGCTCGACATGGCAGTCACCTTATTTTGTTTTTGATGGATGTCAGTGGCCCTTTGGTTTTGATTTGGTGGTCACTGAGTCTTATTCTGTTTTTGGTGAGGATTTAAGGGCCTCTTTTGATTTTGTTTTTGATCCCATCTTTTGCATGGACTGATTTTGCTTGTCGAGTCCATCGGGATTGCCTTGATCTTTGCCTAAGTCTCCTTTGAGGTGTTCGACTTAGCAGGCTTTTGATTTTTTTTTTGGAGGATTGTGACTGCCAAGTCATGGGTTTTTTGAAAGATAACCGTCATGGCTTTGGAATTTTGCTTTGTGATTTGAGTGTGTATTTGGATTAACTGAACACTACCCTGCCCCAGGTTAAGTGTAAGGGTTTATAGATCCGAAGTAAACTGCTACTTCTTGGCTCGAAGTGGTTAACTAGGGATTATCTCCTTATCTCTCCAGTGTTTGGGGGTTGAAACAATGCCTGTACATCCTCGACGAGATTCTGTCCGAAAGCATACGGTTTGCAATTATGGGTATTTCATTGTCATCATCCTCCCTCCAATCATTGCTAACAACAGCTTGATATAGAAAGTGAAATGGATAAATGTGTCGGTGTTTTGCAGTAAATGGAAAAAATGAGTGAATACGACATAACTGATTCAAAACATGCATAATCAATACATTAAGAAAACCAAATACAAACGACAATGTTTGAAGCAAACAATACTTGAACAAACAAAGACAAAGTACAAGGATGCGAAATGATGGGATGGCGACATGACTGCCTTCTTCGAGGAACTGATCTTCTTGTCTTGACTTGATTGATGCTTGAACTGGCTTGTTCAAAGTTGGAGACTGTTCTGCTTGTCTTTGACAACCCCTTCAATGACTGATGGTCCTGCATGTACATGTGGCAGCATGGTCTTGTTGGATATGATTAATCATTCGTCTACTTTTGGCTCGAGTAATGCATCCGTGTCGAGGAATCGGCTTGATTTGGTGGAGAAGGAAGGAAGTTGAAGTGAGATTCTGAGGTTGAAAATGCAATGCAAGATGCGCAACAGATGCAATGCAATGCAATGACATGTATGCAATACAAGACACAAGATCTAGGATCGCAGATCACAGGTTCAAACATTTCTGAGGTTGGTCGTTCACGGGTAAATGACCAAAGTCTCTGATCAAAGAAACCCTATAGGTAGGCTCTATAAGGAAAGTTATAGGTATTTTACCCACAAACTCACTCACAGGATAGATTCTACGTTGATGGATAAGGTTCCCAGGATTACGGACACAAATCGCATCAATGTCACGCAACAGGCTAGCTGCATTACGACGATAATGACGACAAGGTCTCCCCTGAGCGGGGTCTTCATGCTAGGCGCACAAGGAGAGAGTCCTTGGAGACTAACACTACATGACCACCAATATAGAACTTGGTTCTAAGAGTGGTTCATAGAGTCACGGACCCTTGATGAATCAAGTCGTGCAACAGGCTAGCTGCGTTACAACAGGATCTACGAAAAGGTCTACTCTAGGGGAGCTTTCATGCTAGGCACGCAAGGAGCGAGTCCTTGGGGACTAACACTACTCGACTTCCAATTCTAAACTATGTGTTCTATCTGCTTTTACCAAAGCTCGGGTGTAGAGCTTTACTCATGCTATCATCCCAAGACCCAACAGATAAGCATAATACTGAGCATATAAAAGCCATAAGAGAACAAATACGTAAACGAGAAGAAAAAAGCAAACAAAGATAACGCTCCTCACAAATCACTCTAAGATAGGCTTGACTCTCTCTTGCATGGAGCAAATGTCCCCAGCAGAGTCGCCATCTGTCGCACCTCGAAAAATCATCAATTGAAGGACGCGACCCTCGCGCGAAAGGCGCGGAAAACGGTTTGACAGATTCGCCACCGAACTTTATTTATCCCAAAAATAGGGAAAGGAAAATATCGAGAAAACCTTTAAGGGAGTGTAAGAACATGGTCGTCGCAACCACATTCTGGGTTCGGGAGTTGGTTACGTGAGGGGAAGGTACGCGCACCCCCTCACGTCCGTTGTACTCAACGGGAACCTCTTAGTTCGAATTGTGAGGAATGTTATCTAAGCTTGTTTGTTTTCTTCTCAACGATATATAGGAAATGGGTGGTTTTAGGATAGGGTGCTCGGCAAGATCATCGCGACCTCGGGCCTACGTATGCTCATTCGGACGAGAATGAGGAATCAGAGCAATCGTAGTTCGATTACGGGGTTTGACGGAAGAAGATGGTAGTGTGGACGCAAACAGGGGAAAAAGAAAAAGTGTGCTCGCCAAGATTATCGCAATCTTGTGCCTACGTATCTTTACTCGGACGAGAATAAAGAATCAGAGCAGTCGTAGTTCGTGGTACGCCCACGAAAAGAAGGGTTAGGGTTTGAATTTTAGGAGACGGAAGATTGAATGACATACAACCCAAGGGCGTGCCTTGAGAGCCTTCACTCAAGAATTCAAGGAATGCTAGACTCCAAGAACTCAGTTCTTTCGTGAGTTGATTGCAAAAATGTTTGATAACGATTAAGTGTTTTAAGACGAAAGGGTGAATAAATAACAACCCAAGGGCGTGCCTCAAGAGCCATTTATTCGAAGACCCAAGGAATGCTAGATTCCAAGAATCTCCTCCTTTCGTAAGTTGATTAAGAAAAACGTTTGAAAAAAAGATTGGGTCGAATTAGTTGAGAAAAGAAGCGAGGTTTGATACTAGTCCCTATGGGTGCTCCTAGTAACGAAACTACGAGATGTGCGAGTGTGCATTTGACGACGAGTCAAAAGGCACTCGACTTACGCGAATATTTTGAAGAGTGACTCGACGACGAGTCGAGAATTGGTTTGAACATGGTTTGATTTGTTAAATGTTTTAAGGAGAATGACAATTATTCGATAAACGAGACGTCGGCCTCGCAACCAATTAATCGGGGCATTATTGGAATGCTAGATCCAACGACACCTTTTTCATTCGATTTGTTTATGAAATATGTTTGATGAACGACGGAAGTACCACGTGGAATGCTAGATTCCAATGGCATTCTTTTGTCCAAATAGTTTAGACGGGTGTTTTAGGAGCGAAAAGGTCGAGTGATCGCCACCTAAGGCGTGCGCCTCAATAGCGGTCACTCAAGAACCCAAGAGATGCTAGACCTCAAGAATTCAGTTCTTTCGCGATTTAATTAAGAAAAAAAGGTTTGAATATGTGTTTTAATCGGGAATTAAATGCTTGAACAAATGATTAGATAAATGTGAATGTGAATACGATATAAATATGAACAAGAATGAACGATAATATAATCAAGATAATATTCGACGTACAATAAACAAGAGAATATTGACAAGAGGTTAAAGTTGACATGAAAGTAAAAATGGTCTCGTTTTAATCGGATTTAATCGGTAAATTGATAATCGACGATCTTTGACTTTCATTGACCCAAAATTGAATAAGAATATATGAAAGAGAAATTAGAAATTAAATCGGAAATATGAATACGAAGCATAAAGGTCTCACCTTTATCGAGATTTAATCGAGAATTCGATAAATCGATCGGTATTTGTTTTTCATCGACCTAAAATAAATGTAAATGACACAAAAATGATAGAAAATAAAATAAAATCGAGACAATGAATACGAAGGATAAAGGTCTCACCTTTATCGAGATTTAATCGAGAAATCGATAAATCGATCGATATTTGGTTTTCATCGACCTAAAATATATGTAAATGAATAAAAAATGATAGAAATAAAATAAAATTGAAAATGACATGAAAAATAATAAAGGTCTCACCTTTATCGAGATTTTGTCGAAAAAGCGACAAATCAATCGATATATGTTTTCATTGACCCAATAAATGAATAAAAATAATATTATGAACAATAAATCAAAATATAAACAAATTGTAGGCCTCAAATGAATCAAAACCTAATCGATTTGATTAAGTCATGAATATTTTTATGTCATTGGCCCCATAAAAATGAAATGAAAATAGAATTAATACAAAAATAATTAAATAAAAGATTAGTGTTATAAAAGTCAAAATAAAAGGTTAAAATAGAAAATGAGAACAAATATTAAAAAAGAAAAGAAAAGAGAGGGGTGCGGAAAAATGGCGTGGTGATAATGAAGAAGAGGAATCATGTGGGCCTAAAAGCCCATCATCCTCATTCAAATATGATGGCGCGGGTGAAACAAAAAAGGGGGGTGTAATTAAAAACAACAACCGGGCCTCAAAACCCAATCTGAACACCATCTCATAAAACAAATAAAAACCTATAATGCATATTGGTCAAACGCAGTTTTCATCAACAGCTTTCAACCTATTATAAAAAACGAAAGGAAAAAAAAAACAAAGAAGCTCTGATAGCGGCCATGGCTAAGCAACCTCAAAGATGGTTCAGTCAAAATGCTCTGAAACTACTTCTTCTTCATCACGTGGTAACGGATCCAAAGGAGAAAGGAATTTCAACGCGAACAACGATTGTGCCTCCGTTTTGTATGCGGTTTTCAAGTGCGTATGGGTCTGAAAGTCGTTCCAGATTCGAAGGTTTGTCTATGGTTTCGTTGATTATTATTTCATCTCCTTTTCATCTTTCTTCTTCTGGGTTTTGTGGGTGTTTCGGGTTCCGATTTGAGAATGTTTGTGAATGGGTTTGCTCTGGGTTTGAGTAAGGCTGCGGTGGTTATTCTTATTTTGAAGTTTTTGATGTGGGTTGTTTGATTTGGGGTTGAAGGGTTGTGATGTGTTGGTTGTTGATGAGTTTGGATTGATTTTGGGGTTATGGTTGGCTGAGTTTGGTTCGCGGTTGGAGAAGGGCAATTTGGAGATTTGGCTTTGTTTATGTTGATAAGGAAGATTTGGAGCTCGTAAGGTTTGAGGTAGGTTAATGAAAGGTGAATTGAAGGAAGGTTAAAGATGTGTTTGCGGAGAGGTTTTGACGAGATTTTTTTCGGTTCTCCTTCCACACCCCCTTGACGGTGAAAAAGAACGCTTATTTATAGCTGAAAAGCAAGGGTAGGATGGGGATGACTTGATGAGCTGGGATTTTACGTTTGGAATCGTACGACTTTTGCGAAGGAAATTGTTTTTTACCGTTTTGTCGCTTGCAGGTTGGAAAGTTTGTGGGGTGTGCTGTACGTATATTTTGTAGCAGGTACGGTTTGGTGGTGTTGTGAAATTGGTGGTTTAGCTTGCAAATTGGAAATTGAATAGGTGTAGTGAATTATGTGCAGCGGTTGGTTGTAATACATCATGTGGCTTTGTGTAATTCTTTTTTGTTTGTAATATTTTGTAATGGTTTTGGGTATTTTGTCCGTAAAAAATTGATGATGATACATGGTGGTATAGTGTGCAGGTTAACAAGGTGCATACCAAGTGATGATGGTGTTGGTCAGCGTGTGATAGAATTCCTTTGTAATTCTTGTAAACACTTGTAACAAATGGGCCTTATATTATTTTGGCTCTTTATTGTAAAATGGGCTTTAACTTTTGAGATTGTGGTTTTTGATTGAAAATAATTAATGGTTATTGGTTAAAAGAAAGATGGTGATGTGGTTATTAAAAAACAAATTGAATTTTTGGATTTTGGTTTGAAATGGACAAAAATATGGATATTAAAAAAAGGACCTTGAAATTGGACATGGATATTATGGATAATGGACTTAAAATGGATAGACCAAAATTGTGGATCATTAATTATTTGGATGGATAGTGGAAATGATATTTGGATATGACTTGGATATGAAAATGGATAATGGAATTTGAAAAAAAACTGGATATTAGATTGGATGGATAAAGAAGGTTAAAAAGTGAATATGAATAAAAATGGATAACAAATAAAAGACAGATGAATTTGAAGACAATATATTTTTTTGATTTTTTTTTGAATAATTGTCAGCGGGTAGATGTATAGATGAACACTATAAACAGGTAGGACAAATTTGGGGTATGACAGTTTGCAGGACTAGAATTCATCAACTATGCTTTTCCTGAGGTCAACGTCATCGAGAGAGATGACTCCTCCAGTTCCAAAGAAGTGTGGGACACCCTGGGACAACCGAGTGGAAAATACGACTACATGGTCAAGTACACCGCTCCCGAAAGCTCTCGTATCAGGCTCGAAGACATCCAGCCGACTGGATGGAGAGATACAGCTGAGAGTACAAATGCTATGCAAAATACAACTGAGGAATCCTCCTACGACAACTCTGCCTGGGAGACAGATTCCAACGATCCTGCTCCGCCAGAAATCAGCGTTATTTCTGAAGACAAATCAAGGAAGGTGCCAGACTTTGTGATACACCAAGGAGTTTGCCGCCAATGGGTTGCAGTCGATGTTCCGAAGATTGTTCATAAGTCAAAGTAATTTCCATCTTTAACCACTCACCCTGCCCAGGTGAAACGGATGTTTTGATAGGGTTCACTTTCTGTAAATTTCCCTCTTCGCTTCGCCCAAAGCGACAGAGTTTTGTTTTATAGGGTTGTAGTTTCAAGAATCGACTTGTTCATTAATAAAATAACGTCATTCTGTAATTTCCGCATTTATTGTTGTTTTCTCTTTTTGCTTTTCTTAGAAAATGGTAATCCTAAAAAAACAAATAAAAAATATAAACAAGCAGTAAAAGAAATGCACTGCACACACTTTTTCATTTTTCTCTCTATCTCTTCTAAAACGAATCATCACGTCATGCAGATCGCTTGTTTTAAACCCCGTTGAAACATACGATCCAATGCCTTCTCCCAACTTGGAGTTCCCGGTATTTGGGGCTGAAGAAGAAGTTAACGCCGAAATTCCAGAAGAGATTTCCCGACTACTCAAATAAGAGGATAGGTCCATCGAACCTCATAAAGAGCTGTTGGAAACGGTAAACTTGGGTTCAGAAGAAGAGAGAAAAGAAATCAGGATTGGGGCACTGCTCAGTCCAACTGCCAGAGAGAGTTTGATAAAGCTTCTCAAAGAGTTTCCCGATGTATTCGCTTGGTCCTATCAGGATATGCCAGGGTTGGATACCAGCATCGTGGAACATCATTTACCATTGAGATCGGAATGTCCGCCAGTAAAACAGAGGTTGAGACGGAAGTACAGATGCAGATTGACGTGGGTTTCCTCGCCACATCAGAATATCCTCAATGGTTAGCCAACATCGTACCTGTTACCAAAAAGGATGGAAAGGTCAGAATGTGTGTCGATTACAGAGATCTAAACAAGGCTAGTCCAAAGGACGACTTTCCTTTACCACACATTGACATGCTGGTAGACAGTACAACAAAGTTCAAAGTTTTCTCCTTCATGGATGGATTCTCGGGCTATAATCAAATCAAAATGGCGCTGAAAGACATGGAGAAAACTTAGTTCATTACCCCATGGGGTACCTTTTGTTACAAGGTAATGCCATTCGATTTGAAGAACGCCGGGGCGACCTATCAAAGGGCCATGACTACTCTGTTTCATGACATGATACACAAAGAAATTGAGGTATATGTCGATGATATGATTGCCAGATCTAAGACAGAAGAAGAGCATGTAACCCACCTGTCAAAACTATTCGAGCGTTTGAGGAAGTACAAACTCCGCTTGAATCCCAACAAGTGCACCTTCGGTGTCCGTTCAGGGAAACTCTTAGGGTTCATCGTCAGCCAGAAAGGAATTGAGGTTGATCCTGACAAGGTCAAGGCCATTCAAGAAATGCCTTCTCCGAAAACTGAAAAACAAGTCAGAGGATTCCTGGGATGTTTGAAGTATATTTCCAGATTTATATTCCTCATGACCGCGACATGTGCGCCGATTTTCAAATTACTCAAAAAGAATCAGGACTGCGTTTGGACAGAAGATTGCCAAACCGCCTTCGACAGTATCAAAGAATACCTGTTGAATCCGTCGATTCTATCACCTCCAGTGGAAGGAAGACCACTAATCATCTACTTAACAGTCTTGGAAGACTCCATGGGCTGTGTACTTGGCCAACAAGACGAAACCAAAAGGAAAGAGTCTGCCATCTACTATCTGAGCAAGAAGTTCACCGACTGCGAGACTCGATACACTATGCTTGAAAAAACTTGCTGCGCTTTGGCTTGGGCAGCCAGACGTCTTCGCCAGTACATGATTCGTCATACTACTTGGTTGGTCTCCGAAATGGATCAAATTAAGTACGTCTTTGAAAAGCCTGCTCTCACGGGAAGGATTGCCCGTTGGCAGATGTTGTTATCAGAATATGACATAGAGTACCATGATCAAAAAGCCGTTAAGGGGAGTATTTTAGCCGATCATTTGGCTCATCAACCGATTGACGATCAGGAATCAATCGGGTTTGACTTCCCAGACGAAGATGTCATGTATTTGAAAATGAAAGATTGCGATGAACCGCTACCCAGTGAAGGGCCAGAACCAGGTTCCCAATGAGGGCTTATCTTTGACGGAGCCGTCAATCATTACGGAAACGGAATTGGGGAAATCATCATAACCCCCAGGGTACCCACATTCCTTTCACTCCCAGACTAACATTCAAGTGTACAAACAACGAGGCTGAATACGAAGCTTGTATTATGGGTCTCGAAGAAGCGATCGACTTAAGGATCAAAAACTTGGATGTATATGGCGACTCAACCCTGGTTATCAATCAGATTAAAGGAGATTGGAACACTTACCAATCAGGATTGATTCCCTACAAAGATTATGCAAGGAGATTGCTACCTTTCTTCAACAGAATTGAGTTTCATCACATCCCTCGTGAAGAGAATCACATGGCTGATGCATTAGCCACTCTCTCTTCCATGATTAGTGTAGGTTAATGGAATGACATACCTAAGATCGACATAATGCGCCTTGAACGGCCCGCTTACATCTTCACGATTGAAGCCGTCATAGACGACAAACCATGGTATTACGATATCAAATGCTTCCTTCAGAAACAAGAGTACCCACCTGGGGCACTAAGGAAGGACAGGAAAACCCTCAGAAGGATGGCAGGAAGTTTCTTCCTGAGCGGTGATACACTCTATAAGAGAAATTTTGACATGGTCTAGCTCCGATGTGTAGACAGACCAGAAGCAAACATGCTGATAAAAGAAATTCACGAAGGGTCCTTTGGCACTCATGCCAACGGACATACAATGGCGAGAAAAATTCTCAGAGCAGGGTACTACTGGTTGACCATGGAATCCGACTACTACACGTACACGAGGAGGTGTCACAAGTGTCAGATATACTCCAACAAAATTCATGTACCGCCAAAACATCTCCAAGTTCTTTCTTCCCCATGACCTTTTTCCATATGGGGAATCGACATGATTGGCTTGATTGAGCCCAAAGCTACAAACGGACATCGGTTCATTCTGGTAGCCATTGATTACTTCACCAAGTGGGTCAAAGCAGCGTCGTACATGATAACACGAAAATGTATCATATATTCGCCTTGATTTACGACTAATAATTACGTTATTTCAGCTTAAGTTCCGATTATTCCACGAGTATTCTAGTGTTTTCGCAGGTATTTCATTGTCCAAGCTAAAAAGGAGCAAAGTAGAAAAACATGAAGAAATGAGAAGAAAATAGGAAGAAATGACTAAGAAAAAAAACAGAAAATGGAAAGTGGTGTGTGTGACGACCGTCACACAACCACCACGACCGTCACGCTTCCAAAGGCTGCCACGCCCGTCACACGTACAAAGTGGTTATTATGTTCAGAAATGCAGACGTGGACAAAGAAGACCAATGCACACGCACGATTAGCATTTTCTCCTACATTCTCTCAAACACAGCTTCTCCAACTTCCCATTATCTCCACTATTTTTCACATGAATTCTTAAGTAACTTCCAACCTGTTATCATTATATATATGACCTATCATTTAGTTTGAAGGGACCCAAGATTTGTGCGCGAAAGCGCTGTTCATAGATTTAGGCAGAAATTACCATTGTAAAAGTGGTAGTTCTCTCACATCGAGGAACTACTACACCATTAGTAATTAGGCCTATACCTTGTAACGCTTGGATCAAAGCTTGCCGCCATTTTCAAAGTTAATTCCAGTTTCTTTACAGGTTTCTTTTTATCGCATTATTTATTATAATTGCTTTATTTGCCAAATTTAATTATTATGCCGTTCTTTATCGTAACCGTAATGATTTATGCCTTTTTAATTAATTCCATGTTTGGCTAAATAGTTTAGAGTCCGGCGTATGAGGACCGTCGTTACCGGCGGGACTCGGTAGAAAATAATAGGTGCGAACTTATGATTAAAATTCTGTTTTGGTTTTAATTTCCAAGTCTAATTTAAGTAGCTTTGTCATGAGAGTGAGAGGTTATTTAACACGATTTTGTCACGAGAGTGAGAAATTAATTAAGGTTAGAGCCGGCACTGCGAGAGCGTGGGGGTCGAACCGGATAGTGGAAATTAGGCAACAAATCTAAATACAGCGAGAGCGCTTTAGATACGTTTAGGATATTATTGGCTTTCAAAATATATTTCCTAGTTACCGGGCGAGCGAGAGCAAAATCTTGGGATTAGGGAACATGACTTTAGTTAATATCGTGAGAGCGTGAGGCGAAGTCTTTAAGTTGGTATATTCTACGGAACTAAATTATAGTTGTAATTAGTACCCGTATTCTACAAAGTCCTTTAGGAACGCGGAATCCATATTCCGGCCTCTCTTTATTATCATATTTCCTAAGTTCATTTTTAATTTTAGTTCTAGTTTCCCTTTTATCGAATATTATTAGCCTTAGCTTTATAAAGCAACGATAGATTACAGTAGGTTGACATTGGTCTCTGTGGGTTCGACAATCTTTTATATTACTTCGATATTTCCGTGCACTTGCGGACGCATCAAGTTTTTGGCGCCGTTGCCGGGGATCAACAGTCAATATTTTTATTCCGTTGATGCACCGTAAAGACTAAGGCACTCCCATAAAAAAAATAATAAAAAAAATAAAAAATTTAAAAACTCTGTATCACCCAATTTTTTTCTACAATCACCACTCCCAGTATTTCGAGGAATCGCAAGAATCCCATAATTCCAACCTCAAAATACAAATGGAGAATTTCAATGCATCACTAACTCATTCTCACCCAAATTACCTTTGCAACTACCAATCCCAACATTTTGAGGAGCCGCAAGAATCTCATAATTCCAACCTAGAAATATTAATGCAAGATTTCAATGCGACACTGACTCACTCCCTATATCTCGAGGAACCGCACCCAAATTTCCTCTACGATTACCACTCCCAGTATTTGGAGGAACCGTACCAATCCCAAAATTTTGAGGAACCGCAACCAAATTTTCCCTATGATTACCATTCCCAATATTTCAAGGAACCACAAGAATCTGTTAATTCCAACCTCGAAGCATTAATGGAGGACTTCATTGAAACAACAACTAATTCTAGGGTAGAGTCTATGATGGAGCACTTTGTGGAGACACAAACTCTCCAGAATGAAGATCTTAGAAGGCAACATCTCGATACTTATGAAAACCTTAGGCAGATAAACACAATAGTTGAGTCCCTCACGACTCACGCTGAGGCATTGGAGACTCAAATCTCCCTGCTTGCACAGACACCTATAGGACCCTCCCCTGAGGAGCATGTGGATGTTGTAACAACCATTAATGAAAAACAAATCGAGAATCCTGAGGAGAGTGATAATGAGGTTGAGGAGAGTGATATTGAGGTTGAGGAGAGTTTTGGTGAGGAAGAAGTAGAGATTGAGAAAAATTCACTGGGATCACCTGAAAAGGAGGTCGTCAAAGAGGCAGCGAAGGAAGCACCTAATGTCGTTCCTCCTCCATATACCCCACCAAAGGTAGAATCCCAATCCAAAACGTATGCGGAGGTATTGGAAAATATCTACACCGATGCATCTTTGTTTGAGGTCACGCATAAAAAGAGAAAATTCGAGGACCATGAAACTAGGGATATCATTACTGTTAAGAGGGTAAGGTTAAACTTTGAGGTGATGGATGAAATAACTAAGCCCAAACTCGAAAAGCTATTACTTAGGATAGATCCAGAACCGCCACCACAAGTTCAAAAGAATGAACCACCCCATAGAAGGAAGAGAAGAAAAGGTGAGGGATATGTGAGATGGCTTGATAAGTGGCCATGGAAACCGAAAATTATTAGCCGTCGAGCTATCGACATTAAACAAAGCCCTGCGTGGGAGGAAACTCACGAGTTTTTAATTTAATGTTTTGCTTTTATTGTTTGTGTTTGCAAAAAATAAAGAATTGTATCGCTTGTCACGTCTCAGCCATATTTAGGCGAAAAATCTCTAGGTGACAATCCCTTAAGATGAGTTGGTGCCCACGCACAATCCTATGAATGTCGCTGCTGGTGTTGACACCAATGACAAGTATGATGGGAGAAAGCATGTCTCTCCTGTTCGTAACTTACATCCTCCTTGTTCTTTGCATGGTCAGGTTCCACCTGCACACACCGTACCGTATTTTTCTAAAAAATTTTGCAGGAACTTCCTTCGGAAATAGGCAATATAATGAGCGGCTTCAAGAAAATGAAGTTTCAGCAAATTCAGATAAGTCGTAGTACAAGACACCGGAGTAGAAGTGGCCAGCGAAGACAGGGACGACAAGAGAAGAATCAGCGCGAATTTGGATGTGGTAGTACGCAACGACATTCATACAGGTTCTATCTTTCCTCTACCACCTTTTATCAAAACATTGAGGACAATGTTTGGTTTAAGTGTGGGGGAAGAACATTTACCGCTTTCTAGTTAGATTTACTGTTTTCCAGCATGATTTTAAATTTTTTTTTTGTTTTAAATGTTTCGTCCGTCGGTGCATGTGCTGTCGAGTCTTTATGGTGATTTTATGTTGTCTATCAATTTCCCCATTCCCTTGAGCCACACAAAATATTTTGAAAATTTTTTAGTTAAAAATTGTGTTTCTTTTGAAAATCTTAGGTTATAGACGAAATTGAGGTTAGACTGTGAGACTTGGGAAAATTCTGCAAGATCGGTATCGTCTTAACACCGTGAGCCTCTAACTTATGGAAATCAATTTGATTACTTGTTATGCCATAGCCTTAAGTTCTCACCCACTTAGTAGTCCCTAAGTAGTTTATTTAGCAGTCAGCACCATCCTAAGCACGCACTAAGTAGGAAGCCGATGCAAATAAGTGTATGATCTCAGGCTTAAAAGGCAAATTAAGAAAAGAAAAAAATGAATGCTCCTTCTAAGTTAGGTGATCCTCACCCGATCATTTAGCCCAACGGCGCAAACTTCTTTAGTGATATTTAAGACAATGTGCCAAAAGAAAGAAAAAAAATGATAATAATGAGATCATAGTCGCTAACAGGCCATCCTACCATGAGTGTGAAAGGATAACGGGCTTAATGTGATTGTGCCAGAATGAAAAGGGATAAAAGAAGGCTGAGTGAGTTAGGCTTAGGTATAATGGCATGATTCGGATTGGTTTGTATAGGATGGAGGTTGATGACCGCAAAAGCGGAATTGTGTTGTTACGATATCCTTAGTGAGTGAGCAAGTACCTATCGACACAAACTTAACCAAAGTAGAGTTGGTATCCTAGGATGAGTATCCGTATGCACTATTTGTCTTACGAGTCATGTTTTGCTTGAGCATAAGCAAAGGTTTAAGTGTGGGGTGTTGATAACACGAAAATGTATCATATATTCGCCTTGATTTACGACTAATAATTACGTTATTTCAGCTTAAGTTCCGATTATTCCACGAGTATTCTAGTGTTTTCGCAGGTATTTCATTGTCCAAGCTAAAAAGGAGCAAAGTAGAAAAACATGAAGAAATGAGAAGAAAATAGGAAGAAATGACTAAGAAAAAAAACAGAAAATGGAAAGTGGTGTGTGTGACGACCGTCACACAACCACCACGACCGTCACGCTTCCAAAGGCTGCCACGCCCGTCACACGCACAAAGTGGTTATTATGTTCAGAAACGCAGACGTGGACAAAGAAGACCAATGCACACGCACGATTAGCATTTTCTCCTATATTCTCTCAAACACAGCTTCTCCAACTTCCCATTATCTCCACTATTTTTCACATGAATTCTTAAGTAACTTCCAACCTGTTATCACTATATATAGGACCTATCATTTAGTTTCAAGGGACCCAAGTTTTGTGCGCGAAAGCGCTGTTCATAGATTTAGGCATAAATTACCATTGTAAAAGTGGTAGTTCTCTCACATCGAGGAACTACTACACCATTAGTAATTAGGCCTATACCTTGTAACACTTGGATCAAAGCTTGCCGCCATTTTCAAAGTTAATTCCAGTCTCTTTACGGGTTTCTTTTTATCGCATTATTTATTATAATTGCTTTATTTGCCAAATTTAATTATTATGCCGTTCTTTATCGTAACCGTAATGATTTATGCGTTTTAAATTAATTCCATGTTTAGCTAAATAGTTTAGAGTCCGGCGTATGAGGACCGTCGTTATCGGCGGGACTCGGTAGAAAATAATAGGTGCGAACTTATGATTAAAACTCTGTTTTGGTTTTAATTTCCAAGTCTAATTTAAGTAGCTTTGTCATGAGAGTGAGAGGTTATTTAACACGATTTTGTCACGAGAGTGAGAAATTAATTAAGGTTAGAGCCGACACTGCGAGAGCGTGGGGGTCGAACCGGATAGTGGAAATTAGGCAACAAATCTAAATATAGCGAGAGCGCTTTAGATACGTTTAGGATATTATTGGCTTTCAAAATATATTTCCTAGTTACCGGGCGAGCGAGAGCAAAATCTTGGGATTAAGGAACCTGACTTTAGTTAATACCGTGAGAGCGTGAGGCGAAGTCTTTAAGTTGGTATATCCTACGGAACTAAATTATAGTTGTAATTAGTACCCGAATTCTACAAAGTCCTTTAGGAACGCGGAATCCATATTCCAGCCTCTCTTTATTATCATATTTCCTAAGTTCATTTTTAGTTTTAGTTCTAGTTTCCCTTTTATCGAATATCATTAGCCTTAGCTTTACAAAGCAACGATAGATTACAGTAGGTTGACATTGGTCTCTGTGGGTTCGACAATCTTTTATATTACTTCGATATTTCCGTGCACTTGCGGACACATCAAGTTTTTGGCGCCGTTGCCGGGGATCAACAGTCAATATTGTTATTCCGTTGATGCACCGTATAGACTAAGGCACTCCCATAAAAAAAATAATAAAAAAAAATTAAAAATTTAAAAACTCTGTATCACCCAAATTTTTTCTACAATCACCACTCCCAGTATTTCGAGGAATCGCAAGAATCCCATAATTCCAACCTCAAAATACAAATGGAGAATTTCAATGCATCACTAACTCATTCTCACCCAAATTACCTTTGCAACCACCAATCCCAACATTTTGAGGAGCCGCAAGAATCTCATAATTCCAACCTAGAAATATTAATGCAAGATTTCAATGCGACACTGACTCACTCCCTATATCTCGAGGAACCGCACCCAAATTTCCTCTACGATTACCACTCCCAGTATTTGGAGGAACCGTACCAATCCCAAAATTTTGAGGAACCGCAACCAAATTTTCCCTATGATTACCATTCCCAATATTTCGAGGAACCACATGAATCTGTTAATTCCAACCTCGAAGCATTAATGGAGGACTTCATTGAAACAACAACTAATTCTAGGGTAGAGTCTATGATGGAGCACTTTGTGGAGACACAAACTCTCCAGAATGAAGATCTTAGAAGACAACATCTCGATACTTATGAAAACCTTAGGCAGATAAACACAATAGTCGAGTCCCTCGCGACTCACGCTGAGGCATTGGAGACTCAAATCTCCCTGCTTGCACAGACACCTATAGACCCTCCCCTGAGGAGCATGTGGATGTTGTAACAACCATTAATGAAAAACAAATCGAGAATCTTGAGGAGAGTGATAATGAGGTTGAGGAGAGTGATATTGAGGTTGAGGAGAGTTCTGGTGAGGAAGAAGTAGAGATTGAGAAAAATTCACTGGGATCACCTGAAAAGGAGGTCGTCAAAGAGGCAGCGAAGGAAGCACCTAATGTCGTTCCTCCTCCATATACCCCACCAAAGGTAGAATCCTAATCCAAACCGTATGCGGAGGTATTGGAAAATATCTACACCGATGCATCTTTGTTTGAGGTCACGCATAAAAAGAGAAAATTCGAGGACCATGAAACTAGGGATATCATTACTGTTAAGAGGGTAAGGTTAAACTTTGAGGTGATGGATGAAATAACTAAGCCCAAACTCGAAAAGCTATTACTTAGGATAGATCCAGAACCGCCAACACAAGTTCAAAAGAATGAACCACCCCATAGAAGGAAGAGAAGAAAAGGTGAGGGATATGTGAGATGGCTTGATAAGTGGCCATGGAAACCGAAAATTATTAGTCGTCGAGCTATCGACATTAAACAAAGCCCTGCGTGGGAGGAAACTCACGAGTTTTTAATTTAATTTTTTGGTTTTATTGTTTGTGTTTGCAGAAAATAAAGAATTGTATCGCTTGTCACGTCTCAGCCATATTTAGGCGAAAAATCTCTAGGTGACAATCCCTTAAGATGAGTTGGTGCCCACGCACAATCCTATGAATGTCGTTGCTGGTGTTGACACCAATGACGAGTATGATGGGAGAAAGCATGTCTCTCCCATTCGTAACTTACATCCTCCTTGTTCTTTGCATGGTCAGGTTCCACCTGCACACACCGTACCGTATTTTTCTAACAATTTTTGCAGGTACTTCCTTCGGAAATAGGCAATATAATGAGCGGCTTCAAGAAAATGAAGTTTCAGCAAATTCAGATAAGTCGTAGTACAAGACACCGGAGTAGAAGTGGCCAGCGAAGACAGGGACGACAAGAGAAGAATCAGCGCGAATTTGGATGTGGTAATACGCAACGACATTCATACAGGTTCTATCTTTCCTCTACCACCTTTTATCAAAACATTGAGGACAATGTTTGGTTTAAGTGTGGGGAAAGAACATTTATCGCTTTCATTTTACGGCTTTCTAGTTAGATTTACTGTTTTCCAGCATGAATTTAAAATTTTTTTTTGTTTTAAATGTTTCGTCCGTCGGTGCATGTGCTGTCGAGTCTTTATGGTGATTTTATGTTGTCTATCAATTTCCCCATTCCCTTGAGCCACACAAAATATTTTGAAAATTTTTTAGTTAAAAATAGTGTTTCTTTTGAAAATCTTAGGTTATAGACGAAATTGAGGTTAGACTGTGAGACTTGGGAAAATTCTGCAAGATCGGTATCGTCTTAACACCGTGAGCCTCTAACTTATGGAAATCAATTTGAGTACTTGTTATGCCATAGCCTTAAGTTCTCACCCACTTAGTAGTCCCTAAGTAGTTTATTTAGCAGTCAGCACCATCCTAAGCACGCACTAAGTAGGAAGCCGATGCAAATAAGTGTATGATCTCAGACTTAAAAGACAAATTAAGAAAAGAAAAAAATGAATGCTCCTTCTAAGTTAGGTGATCCTCACCCGATCATTTAGCCCAACGGCGCAAACTTCTTTAGTGATATTTAAGACAATGTGCTAAAAGAAAGAAAAAAAATGATAATAATGAGATCATAGTCGCTAACAGGCCATCCTACCATGAGTGTGAAAGGATAACGGGCTTAATGTGATTGTGCCAGAATGAAAAGGGATAAAAGAAGGATGAGTGAGTTAGGCTTAGGTATAATGACATGATTCGGATTGGTTTGTATAGGATGGAGGTTGATGACCGCAAAAGCGGAATTGTGTTGTTACGATATCCTTAGTGTGTGAGCAAGTACCTATCGACACAAACTTAACCAAAGTAGAGTTGGTATCCTAGGATGAGTATCCGTATGCACTATTTATCTTACGAGTCATGCTTTGCTTGAGCATAAGCAAAGGTTTAAGTGTGGGGTGTTGATAACACGAAAATGTATCATATATTCGCCTTGATTTACGACTAATAATTACGTTATTTCAGCTTAAGTTCCGATTATTCCACGAGTATTCTAGTGTTTTCGCAGGTATTTCATTGTCCAAGCTAAAAAGGAGCAAAGTAGAAAAACATGAAGAAATGAGAAGAAAATAGGAAGAAATGACTAAGAAAAAAAACAGAAAATGGAAAGTGGTGTGTGTGACGACCGTCACACAACCACCACGACCGTCACGCTTCCAAAGGCTGCCACGCCCGTCACACGTACAAAGTGGTTATTATGTTCAGAAACGCAGACGTGGACAAAGAAGACCAATGCACACGCACGATTAGCATTTTCTCCTACATTCTCTCAAACACAGCTTCTCCAACTTCCCATTATCTCCACTATTTTTCACATGAATTCTTAAGTAACTTCCAACCTGTTATCATTATATATAGGACCTATCATTTAGTTTGAAGGGACCCAAGATTTGTGCGCGAAAGCGCTGTTCATAGATTTAGGCAGAAATTACCATTGTAAAAGTGGTAGTTCTCTCACATCGAGGAACTACTACACCATTAGTAATTAGGCCTATACCTTGTAACGCTTGGATCAAAGCTTGCCGCCATTTTCAAAGTTAATTCCAGTTTCTTTACAGGTTTCTTTTTATCGCATTATTTATTATAATTGCTTTATTTGCCAAATTTAATTATTATGCCGTTTTTTATCGTAACCTTAATGATTTATGCGTTTTTAATTAATTCCATGTTTGGCTAAATAGTTTAGAGTCCGGCGTATGAGGACCGTCGTTACCGGCGGGACTCGGTAGAAAATAATAGGTGCGAACTTATGATTAAAATTCTGTTTTGGTTTTAATTTCCAAGTCTAATTTAAGTAGCTTTGTCATGAGAGTGAGAGGTTATTTAACACGATTTTGTCACGAGAGTGAGAAATTAATTAAGGTTAGAGCCGGCACTGCGAGAGCGTGGGGGTCGAACCGGATAGTGGAAATTAGGCAACAAATCTAAATATAGCGAGAGCGCTTTAGATACGTTTAGGATATTATTGGCTTTCAAAATATATTTCCTAGTTATCGGGCGAGCGAGAGCAAAATCTTGGGATTAGGGAACATGACTTTAGTTAATACCGTGAGAGCGTGAGGCGAAGTCTTTAAGTTGGTATATTCTACGGAACTAAATTATAGTTGTAATTAGTACCCGAATTCTACAAAGTCCTTTAGGAACGCGGAATCCATATTCCGGCCTCTCTTTATTATCATATTTCCTAAGTTCATTTTTAGTTTTAGTTCTAGTTTCCCTTTTATCGAATATCATTAGCCTTAGCTTTACAAAGCAACGATAGATTACAGTAGGTTGACATTGGTCTCTGTGGGTTCGACAATCTTTTATATTACTTCGATATTTCCGTGCACTTGTAGACGCATCAAGTTTTTGGCGCCGTTGCCGGGGATCAACAGTCAATATTGTTATTCCGTTGATGCACCGTATAGACTAAGGCACTCCCATAAAACAAATAATAAAAAAAAATTAAAAATTTAATAACTCTGTATCACCCAAATTTTTTCTACAATCACCACTCCCAGTATTTCGAGGAATCGCAAGAATCCCATAATTCCAACCTCAAAATACAAATGGAGAATTTCAATGCATCACTAACTTATTCTCACCCAAATTACCTTTGCAACTACCAATCCCAACATTTTGAGGAGCCGCAAGAATCTCATAATTCCAACCTAGAAATATTAATGCAAGATTTCAATGCGACACTGACTCACTCCCTATATCTCGAGGAACCGCACCCAAATTTCCTCTACGATTACCACTCCCAGTATTTGGAGGAACCGTACCAATCCCAAAATTTTGAGGAACCGCAACCAAATTTTCCCTATGATTACCATTCCCAATATTTCGAGGAACCACAAGAATCTGTTAATTCCAACCTCGAAGCATTAATGGAGGACTTCATTGAAACAACAACTAATTCTAGGATAGAGTCTATGGTGGAGCACTTTGTGGAGACACAAACTCTCCAGAATGAAGATCTTAGAAGACAACATCTCGATACTTATGAAAACCTTAGGCAGCTAAACACAATAGTCGAGTCCCTCGTGACTCACGCTGTGCCATTGGAGACTCAAATCTCCCTGCTTGCGCAGACACCTATAGGACCCTCCCCTGAGGAGCATGTGGATGTTGTAACAACCATTAATGAAAAACAAATCGAGAATCCTGAGGAGAGTGATAATGAGGTTGAGGAGAGTGATATTGAGGTTGAGGAGAGTTCTGGTGAGGAAGAAGTAGAGATTGAGAAAAATTCACTGGGATCACCTGAAAAGGAGGTCGTCAAAGAGGCAGCGAAGGAAGCACCTAATGTCGTTCCTCCTCCATATACCCCACCAAAGGTAGAATCCCAATCCAAAACGTATGCGGAGGTATTGGAAAATATCTACACCGATGCATCTTTGTTTGAGGTCACGCATAAAAAGAGAAAATTCGAGGACCATGAAACTAGGGATATCATTACTGTTAAGAGGGTAAGGTTAAACTTTGAGGTGATGGATGAAATAACTAAGCCCAAACTCGAAAATCTATTACTTAGGATAGATCCAGAACTGCCACCACAAGTTCAAAAGAATGAACCACCCCATAGAAGGAAGAGAAGAAAAGGTGAGGGATATGTGAGATGGCTTGATAAGTGGCCATGGAAACCGAAAATTATTAGCCGTCGAGCTATCGACATTAAACAAAGCCCTGCGTGGGAGGAAAATCACGAGTTTTTAATTTAATGTTTTGCTTTTATTGTTTGTGTTTGCAGAAAATAAAGAATTGTATCGCTTGTCACGTCTCAGCCATATTTAGGCGAAAAATCTCTAGGTGACAATCCCTTAAGATGAGTTGGTGCCCACGCACAATCCTATGAATGTCGCTGCTGGTGTTGACACCAATGACGAGTATGATGGGAGAAAGCATGTCTCTCCCGTTCGTAACTTACATCCTCCTTGTTCTTTGCATGGTCAGGTTCCACCTGCACACACCGTACTGTATTTTTCTAACAATTTTTGCAGGTACTTCCTTCGGAAATAGGCAATATAATGAGCGGCTTCAAGAAAATGAAGTTTCAGCAAATTCAGATAAGTCGTAGTACAAGACACCGGAGTAGAAGTGGCCAGCGAAGACAGGGACGACAAGAGAAGAATCAACGCGAATTTGGATGTGGTAGTACGCAACGGCATTCATACAGGTTCTATCTTTCCTCTACCACCTTTTATCAAAACATTGAGGACAATGTTTGGTTTAAGTGTGGGGAAAGAACATTTACCGCTTTCATTTTACCGCTTTCTAGTTAGATTTACTGTTTTCCAGCATGATTTTAAAATTTTATTTTGTTTTAAATGTTTCGTCCGTCGGTGCATGTGCTGTCGAGTCTTTATGGTGATTTTATGTTGTCTATCAATTTCCCCATTCCCTTGAGCCACACAAAATATTTTGAAAATTTTTTAGTTAAAAATAGTGTTTCTTTTGAAAATCTTAGGTTATAGACGAAATTGAGGTTAGACTGTGAGACTTGGGAAAATTCTGCAAGATCGGTATCGTCTTAACACCGTGAGCCTCTAACTTATGGAAATCAATTTGAGTACTTGTTATGCCATAGCCTTAAGTTCTCACCCACTTAGTAGTCCCTAAGTAGTTTATTTAGCAGTCAGCACCATCCTAAGCACGCACTAAGTAGGAAGCCGATGCAAATAAGTGTATGATCTCAGGCTTAAAAGGCAAATTAAGAAAAGAAAAAAATGAATGCTCCTTCTAAGTTAGGTGATCCTCACCCGATCATTTAGCCCAACGGCGCAAACTTCTTTAGTGATATTTAAGACAATGTGCCAAAAGAAAGAAAAAAAATGATAATAATGAGATCATAGTCGCTAACAGGCCATCCTACCATGAGTGTGAAAGGATAACGGGCTTAATGTGATTGTGCCAGAATGAAAAGGGATAAAAGAAGGCTGAGTGAGTTAGGCTTAGGTATAATGGCATGATTCGGATTGGTTTGTATAGGATGGAGGTTGATGACCGCAAAAGCGGAATTGTGTTGTTACGATATCCTTAGTGAGTGAGCAAGTACCTATCGACACAAACTTAACCAAAGTAGAGTTGGTATCCTAGGATGAGTATCCGTATGCACTATTTGTCTTACGAGTCATGTTTTGCTTGAGCATAAGCAAAGGTTTAAGTGTGGGGTATTGATAACACGAAAATGTATCATATATTCGCCTTGATTTACGACTAATAATTACGTTATTTCAGCTTAAGTTCCGATTATTCCACGAGTATTCTAGTGTTTTCGCAGGTATTTCATTGTCCAAGCTAAAAAGGAGCAAAGTAGAAAAACATGAAGAAATGAGAAGAAAATAGGAAGAAATGACTAAGAAAAAAAATAGAAAATGGAAAGTGGTGTGTGTGACGACCGTCACACAACCACCACGACCGTCACGCTTCCAAAGGCTGCCACGCCCGTCACACGTACAAAGTGGTTATTATGTTCAGAAATGCAGACGTGGACAAAGAAGACCAATGCACACGCACGATTAGCATTTTCTCCTACATTCTCTCAAACACAGCTTCTCCAACTTCCCATTATCTCCACTATTTTTCACATGAATTCTTAAGTAACTTCCAACCTGTTATCATTATATATAGGACCTATCATTTAGTTTGAAGGGACCCAAGATTTGTGCGCGAAAGCGCTGTTCATAGATTTAGGCAGAAATTACCATTGTAAAAGTGGTAGTTCTCTCACATCGAGGAACTACTACACCATTAGTAATTAGGCCTATACCTTGTAACGCTTGGATCAAAGCTTGCCGCCATTTTCAAAGTTAATTCCAGTTTCTTTACAGGTTTCTTTTTATCGCATTATTTATTATAATTGCTTTATTTGCCAAATTTAATTATTATGCCGTTTTTTATCGTAACCTTAATGATTTATGCGTTTTTAATTAATTCCATGTTTGGCTAAATAGTTTAGAGTCCGGCGTATGAGGACCGTCGTTACCGGCGGGACTCGGTAGAAAATAATAGGTGCGAACTTATGATTAAAATTCTGTTTTGGTTTTAATTTCCAAGTCTAATTTAAGTAGCTTTGTCATGAGAGTGAGAGGTTATTTAACACGATTTTGTCACGAGAGTGAGAAATTAATTAAGGTTAGAGCCGGCACTGCGAGAGCGTGGGGGTCGAACCGGATAGTGGAAATTAGGCAACAAATCTAAATATAGCGAGAGCGCTTTAGATACGTTTAGGATATTATTGGCTTTCAAAATATATTTCCTAGTTATCGGGCGAGCGAGAGCAAAATCTTGGGATTAGGGAACATGACTTTAGTTAATACCGTGAGAGCGTGAGGCGAAGTCTTTAAGTTGGTATATTCTACGGAACTAAATTATAGTTGTAATTAGTACCCGAATTCTACAAAGTCCTTTAGGAACGCGGAATCCATATTCCGGCCTCTCTTTATTATCATATTTCCTAAGTTCATTTTTAGTTTTAGTTCTAGTTTCCCTTTTATCGAATATCATTAGCCTTAGCTTTACAAAGCAACGATAGATTACAGTAGGTTGACATTGGTCTCTGTGGGTTCGACAATCTTTTATATTACTTCGATATTTCCGTGCACTTGTAGACGCATCAAGTTTTTGGCGCCGTTGCCGGGGATCAACAGTCAATATTGTTATTCCGTTGATGCACCGTATAGACTAAGGCACTCCCATAAAAAAAATAATAAAAAAAAATTAAAAATTTAATAACTCTGTATCACCCAAATTTTTTCTACAATCACCACTCCCAGTATTTCGAGGAATCGCAAGAATCCCATAATTCCAACCTCAAAATACAAATGGAGAATTTCAATGCATCACTAACTTATTCTCACCCAAATTACCTTTGCAACTACCAATCCCAACATTTTGAGGAGCCGCAAGAATCTCATAATTCCAACCTAGAAATATTAATGCAAGATTTCAATGCGACACTGACTCACTCCCTATATCTCGAGGAACCGCACCCAAATTTCCTCTACGATTACCACTCCCAGTATTTGGAGGAACCGTACCAATCCCAAAATTTTGAGGAACCGCAACCAAATTTTCCCTATGATTACCATTCCCAATATTTCGAGGAACCACAAGAATCTGTTAATTCCAACCTCGAAGCATTAATGGAGGACTTCATTGAAACAACAACTAATTCTAGGATAGAGTCTATGGTGGAGCACTTTGTGGAGACACAAACTCTCCAGAATGAAGATCTTAGAAGACAACATCTCGATACTTATGAAAACCTTAGGCAGCTAAACACAATAGTCGAGTCCCTCGTGACTCACGCTGTGCCATTGGAGACTCAAATCTCCCTGCTTGCGCAGACACCTATAGGACCCTCCCCTGAGGAGCATGTGGATGTTGTAACAACCATTAATGAAAAACAAATCGAGAATCCTGAGGAGAGTGATAATGAGGTTGAGGAGAGTGATATTGAGGTTGAGGAGAGTTCTGGTGAGGAAGAAGTAGAGATTGAGAAAAATTCACTGGGATCACCTGAAAAGGAGGTCGTCAAAGAGGCAGCGAAGGAAGCACCTAATGTCGTTCCTCCTCCATATACCCCACCAAAGGTAGAATCCCAATCCAAAACGTATGCGGAGGTATTGGAAAATATCTACACCGATGCATCTTTGTTTGAGGTCACGCATAAAAAGAGAAAATTCGAGGACCATGAAACTAGGGATATCATTACTGTTAAGAGGGTAAGGTTAAACTTTGAGGTGATGGATGAAATAACTAAGCCCAAACTCGAAAATCTATTACTTAGGATAGATCCAGAACTGCCACCACAAGTTCAAAAGAATGAACCACCCCATAGAAGGAAGAGAAGAAAAGGTGAGGGATATGTGAGATGGCTTGATAAGTGGCCATGGAAACCGAAAATTATTAGCCGTCGAGCTATCGACATTAAACAAAGCCCTGCGTGGGAGGAAAATCACGAGTTTTTAATTTAATGTTTTGCTTTTATTGTTTGTGTTTGCAGAAAATAAAGAATTGTATCGCTTGTCACGTCTCAGCCATATTTAGGCGAAAAATCTCTAGGTGACAATCCCTTAAGATGAGTTGGTGCCCACGCACAATCCTATGAATGTCGCTGCTGGTGTTGACACCAATGACGAGTATGATGGGAGAAAGCATGTCTCTCCCGTTCGTAACTTACATCCTCCTTGTTCTTTGCATGGTCAGGTTCCACCTGCACACACCGTACTGTATTTTTCTAACAATTTTTGCAGGTACTTCCTTCGGAAATAGGCAATATAATGAGCGGCTTCAAGAAAATGAAGTTTCAGCAAATTCAGATAAGTCGTAGTACAAGACACCGGAGTAGAAGTGGCCAGCGAAGACAGGGACGACAAGAGAAGAATCAACGCGAATTTGGATGTGGTAGTACGCAACGGCATTCATACAGGTTCTATCTTTCCTCTACCACCTTTTATCAAAACATTGAGGACAATGTTTGGTTTAAGTGTGGGGAAAGAACATTTACCGCTTTCATTTTACCGCTTTCTAGTTAGATTTACTGTTTTCCAGCATGATTTTAAAATTTTATTTTGTTTTAAATGTTTCGTCCGTCGGTGCATGTGCTGTCGAGTCTTTATGGTGATTTTATGTTGTCTATCAATTTCCCCATTCCCTTGAGCCACACAAAATATTTTGAAAATTTTTTAGTTAAAAATAGTGTTTCTTTTGAAAATCTTAGGTTATAGACGAAATTGAGGTTAGACTGTGAGACTTGGGAAAATTCTGCAAGATCGGTATCGTCTTAACACCGTGAGCCTCTAACTTATGGAAATCAATTTGAGTACTTGTTATGCCATAGCCTTAAGTTCTCACCCACTTAGTAGTCCCTAAGTAGTTTATTTAGCAGTCAGCACCATCCTAAGCACGCACTAAGTAGGAAGCCGATGCAAATAAGTGTATGATCTCAGGCTTAAAAGGCAAATTAAGAAAAGAAAAAAATGAATGCTCCTTCTAAGTTAGGTGATCCTCACCCGATCATTTAGCCCAACGGCGCAAACTTCTTTAGTGATATTTAAGACAATGTGCCAAAAGAAAGAAAAAAAATGATAATAATGAGATCATAGTCGCTAACAGGCCATCCTACCATGAGTGTGAAAGGATAACGGGCTTAATGTGATTGTGCCAGAATGAAAAGGGATAAAAGAAGGATGAGTGAGTTAGGCTTAGGTATAATGACATGATTCGGATTGGTTTGTATAGGATGGAGGTTGATGACCGCAAAAGCGGAATTGTGTTGTTACGATATCCTTAGTGTGTGAGCAAGTACCTATCGACACAAACTTAACCAAAGTAGAGTTGGTATCCTAGGATGAGTATCCGTATGCACTATTTATCTTACGAGTCATGTTTTGCTTGAGCATAAGCAAAGGTTTAAGTGTGGGGTGTTGATAACACGAAAATGTATCATATATTCGCCTTGATTTACGACTAATAATTACGTTATTTCAGCTTAAGTTCCGATTATTCCACGAGTATTCTAGTGTTTTCGCAGGTATTTCATTGTCCAAGCTAAAAAGGAGCAAAGTAGAAAAACATGAAGAAATGAGAAGAAAATAGGAAGAAATGACTAAGAAAAAAAACAGAAAATGGAAAGTGGTGTGTGTGACGACCGTCACACAACCACCACGACCGTCACGCTTCCAAAGGCTGCCACGCCCGTCACACGTACAAAGTGGTTATTATGTTCAGAAATGCAGACGTGGACAAAGAAGACCAATGCACACGCACGATTAGCATTTTCTCCTACATTCTCTCAAACACAGCTTCTCCAACTTCCCATTATCTCCACTATTTTTCACATGAATTCTTAAGTAACTTCCAACCTGTTATCATTATATATAGGACCTATCATTTAGTTTGAAGGGACCCAAGATTTGTGCGCGAAAGCGCTGTTCATAGATTTAGGCAGAAATTACCATTGTAAAAGTGGTAGTTCTCTCACATCGAGGAACTACTACACCATTAGTAATTAGGCCTATACCTTGTAACGCTTGGATCAAAGCTTGCCGCCATTTTCAAAGTTAATTCCAGTTTCTTTATGGGTTTCTTTTTATCGCATTATTTATTATAATTGCTTTATTTGCCAAATTTAATTATTATGCCATTCTTTATCGTAACCGTAATGATTTATGCGTTTTTAATTAATTCCATGTTTGGCTAAATAGTTTAGAGTCCGGCGTATGAGGACCGTCGTTACCGGCGGGACTCGGTAGAAAATAATAGGTGCGAACTTATGATTAAAATTCTGTTTTGGTTTTAATTTCCAAGTCTAATTTAAGTAGCTTTGTCAAGAGAGTGAGAGGTTATTTAATACGATTTTGTCACGAGAGTGAGAAATTAATTAAGGTTAGAGCCGGCACTGCGAGAGCGTGGGGTCGAACCGGATAGTGGAAATTAGGCAACAAATCTAAATACAGCGAGAGCGCTTTAGATACGTTTAGGATATTATTGGCTTTCAAAATATATTTCCTAGTTACCGGGCGAGCGAGAGCAAAATCTTGGGATTAGGGAACATGACTTTAATTAATACCGCGAGAGCGTGAGGCGAAGTCTTTAAGTTGGTATATTCTACGGAACTAAATTATAGTTGTAATTAGTACCCGAATTCTACAAAGTCCTTTAGGAACGCGGAATCCATATTCCGGCCTCTCTTTATTATCATATTTACTAAGTTCATTTTTAGTTTTAGTTCTAGTTTCCCTTTTATCGAATATCATTAGCCTTAGCTTTACAAAGCAACGATAGATTACAGTAGGTTGACATTGGTCTCTGTGGGTTCGACAATATTTTATATTACTTCGATATTTCCGTGCACTTGCGGACACATCAGTACGCCAATGTAACCCGACAAGTGGTGGTACGATTTATCAAAAACAATATCATATGCCGTTATGGTGTTCCAAGCCAGATCATTACGGATAACGGGTCCAACTTAAACAATAAGATGATGAAAGAGTTGTGTGTTGAGTTCAAGATCGAACACCATAACTCATCTCCCTACCGACCCAAGATGAACGGAGCGGTAGAAGCGGCTAACAAGAACATCAAGAGGATCGTTCAAAAAATGGTTGTAACCTACAAAGATTGGCACGAGATGCTACCCTTTGCTCTTCACAGTTATCGCACATCTATCTGCACTTCAACAGGGGAAACCCATTTCTCTCTAGTATATGGCATGAAAGCAGTGCTCCCCATCGAAGTTGAGATCCCATCAATCCGGGTATTGATGGAGGCTAAGCTCACAGAAGCTGAATGGTGTCAAAGCCGACACGAGGAATTAAACCTGATCGAAGAGAAGCGAATCACGGCACTATGCCACGGTCAGTTGTATCAGCAAAGAATGAAGAAGGCGTTTGACAAAAAGATTCGACCTCGCGTCTTCAGAAAAGGAGACCTTGTGCTAAAAAAAATACAACCATTTCTCACTAATTCCCGGGGAAAATGGACCCCAAACTATGACGGCCCTTATGTGGTCAAGAAAGCTTTCTCAGGCGGCGCCTTGAGACTTGCAACCATGGATGGAGAGGAGTTTGCCTACCCCACGAATGTTGATGTAGTCAAGAAATACTTCGCCTAAAAAAAACGTCTCGGTGGATTGAAAACCCGAAAGGGCGGTCCAGGCAAAAATAAGAGACAAGATAAAAAATAATCCCGGTGGATTGGAAATCTCAAAGTACAATCCAGGAAAAAATTAGGGATAATGGCAAGTAACCACGTCTGATCAGTTCAACTCCTCAGCAGTAATGCCATCCATCGAAAGGAAACTCCAGTCACAGTCATCTTCGACAGAAGCTCAGGATGCCCCGAATTCAAAGTTGGTAGAAGGATAGTGGTCGTTATGTTTCAACGTAGCCCCTTTTCCATGTAAATTACCATTTTCTTAATTTGTAAATACTCTACGGAATCACGCGCCTGGCTGATTTCCATCCTATCAATAAAATTTGAGCCCTAGTGCTTTTGTTTGCAATTCTCATTTGTTTTAGCTTTACAGAATGACATCTTAATATGATTAACGATTCTTGAAATAAAACAAAAATGAATTTACTTGTAAAACTTGTTCTGCTTTTAAAAATAAAGATGGCAATTTCTTTTGACTATTGAACATCGAAAGAACATCAGTCGTTTCTCCAGAAGTAAGCGAGCTTCAAAGTGCAGAATCAAAGTGCTCCTTCTAAACCAGTACGTCTGAACGAAGGATCAACTGTGTCAGAGACCTTGTTTCATCTGACACGCCTCGGCCGAGTTCTTATCTTCTAAGCCCGACCAACGTAGCTCCCCACGAGGACCGCTTCTCCTAAGCAAGGCAGAATTGCTATCTTGAACCAGTGATATTTCTACATGCCCCACTGTGACCGAGTATCTAGTCGTGTTCATCCGTTAGTCTGTATGTCGCGTCAATTTTGTTAGCATATACATACATACATCATGCATTATTGATTTGCATTCACATTCATATTGCATCACTATCACTCCAGTCGGTCTTGTCCCATGGTGATAACAGTCTTCTCAATCGAGTTGTCAAGTTTTTTCCTCGTCAGGAAATGTCGCGTCAAAATTATCTCTCTCCTCCAGTTTAATTCTAGATCAGAGTTGGCCCTTGACCACTTTGATAACTTGAACCTCTGAAAAACCAGAGAACCACCAGACAAATGTCACTCTTCGCCATTGAAGATGATATCTTCGCTTTCCCGGATTAAGGAAAATCCCCAGAGAAAGCCTCACGATTAAAGACTTGTAGCAACACATTGATCTTTTCTCTCCAGAGAGTCAATGTCAACAAAGTCATTGGCACCTCAAAATTGGGGTACATCATATGGCATTTCTCTGAGAAGATCTCGAGAAAAGTATAGTGTAATGTTCCCCAAGCAGACAACAGTCTTTCAAGAGACTCGCTCTCCCCAGTAGATTCGGCAAATGGCGTCTCCAACAGAGAAGTTTGTGCACCTCTACAACTCAGCCGAATGGGTTCCCCATCAAGTCTAACATCAAAATGTTTCTATCAAATGGAATCTCCCCAAGAAAATGCAGCGAGAAGTTTGATGAAAACCGCTACGCGTAGCGCCCCTTGTCAATAAAGTTTATTGACAAAAGAAACTTAGACCAGTTCCTTGGTAGGAAACCAAGAGTGAGGGGAAGTTTATATCAGAAACTGAGACCAGTTCCTTGGTATGAAACCAAGAACGAGGGGAAGTTTATTTCAGAAACTGAGACCAGTTCCTTTGTAGGAAACCAAGAACGAGGGGAAGTTTATTTCAGCAACTGAGACCAGTTCCTTGGTAGGAAACCAAGAGCGAGGGGAAGTTTATATCAGAAACTGAGACCAGTTCCTTGGTAGGAAACCAAGAACGAGGGGAAGTTTATTTCAGCAACTTAGACCAGTTCCTTGGTAGGAAACAAAGAACGAGGGGAAGTTTATTTCATCAACTTAGACTAGTTCCTTGGTAGGAAACCAGGATCGAGGGGAAGTTTACCTTTTCTAAGCATCATTGCTTAGTAAAAGAAGAAGGATGCGTGAACTACCATTCTTAACCACCATCAAAATTTTGGGTATTCCGATATTTAATCCGCTTGCACCCCGAATGCCCGAATACCTTCGTCATTCACCCCTTCGGGTCCAAGAAGATTAAATAGGGGCATCTGTCATACCCCAAATTTTGACCACTAAGATTCCCACCATTGTGAGAATCATCATCACAATATGGATGTACTATCATACCTCATCAGTCTCCCCAAAGATGGGTGAGCATCCGCTACAATCAAAATTAGGGTTTCAAGCCCTCTCAGAGTTCTTAGACAAAGGATCAATCAAGGAATGACATGATCTTCAACTTGTCTAACCTCCCAAACATCTACAAAAGATCAAGAGGACTCCCACTTCAAGGATTAAGCACAAGGCTGCTCCCTTTTAAGTGAATCAAGCCTCAAGATCACCAGTGTCACCAAATTAGGGTTTTGGTCGACCAGGGCCTCCAGATGGAAATTTTCCTCTGGGCATGAGCCAATGCTTCAAGGCATAACCTATGATGCTCCAAGGGGCATCATAAACCCATGCATCAAGTCAATTTGACCTCAGGGGATGCATACATCAAAAATCAGGAATTAGGGTTTCTTGACCTAATTCACCCCTAAGTTGACTTTTGGGACAATTCATGAGCCAAGACCTCAAGAGAGGATTTGAGGGTCTCAAATGCACTACATTGATCCATTTGCAATAATGGATTGATCCAAAAAGCTTAAGTAACAAGTCTCAATTTCATCAGAGCCACAATCACGGTTTCGCGAGAAAAGTCAACTGTAGCTTTGACTTTTGACCAGGACATACTCCCAAACCCTAGGACATTGATCAATATACTCTATAACACCCATGGAACATCTCCATCAAGTTTGATTTAGGTCAAGGACATGATTTCCTAAAGGATTGCACAGTTTGGAATTCATCTGATAAAAAGTCAACTGTGCACAAAAGTCAACTTTGACTTTTTGAGATTTTTCATAAAAATGGTATTTTAACCTTAAAGTGATGTTAATGTATGATTGGAATCATCATTCATCAAGAAAAATCAAGAAAAGTGGGATAACTTGTAAAAGCGGTAACCATAAAAACTTAGAAAATTTTCTAAGTTATGAAATAAAGTGGCTAGAGTACCAACTTTGGAGGATCATAACTCCTAAACCACAAAGCCATTTTTCCCCATCCAAAGCTTGATTTGTAGATCTCATTACCCTCTACAAAAGCTTAAAACTGACCCCTCCAAATTCCCCATGCATTTTGAGTTATGGAATGATCAAAATCACAAAAAGTGAAAATGTCACTTTTTTCCAACACTTAGTGAAATTTTCACTAAGTCAGAATCTGCCTTCACTTTTTCCCAAATGTAGGGGAATTTTTCACTTGGATCCAAAAGGTATCAAAACCAAATATGATCAAACAGTTGTTGTATCATATGAGGGCTTTCCAAAGTGACCAAGAACATTATCAAATTCCACTTGAGCCATGAGATATGACAAGGGCAATATGCCTTGCTGAAAACTGTCAAGGCTAGGCAGAATTTTGCACTTTTGCTCGATTTGGAAAGATCAGCTAATTCCAAGCCTTGTCATCATCTTGGACACATCTGAGGATCAAATCTAAAGGGGACAAACACTGAGCCAAGCCTCCAAAGTCCTTGGAACCAAAAGTAGCATGCTAAACCTAAAAATCCCTAAAAGAGGGACAAGACTCCAATTTTGGTTTGGAGCATTTAATGGATGCACCAAGGTGGCATGAACTGAGCTTCCTTCAACTGAATTCAGTCAAGGATGATCCAACAACTAGGGAACCAAAGGCCTGTGCTCTAACCTCTAGTCAATGGCTAGAGGAGACTTGAGATTCCATTGGACAACATTGGCCAAACCTCTGCTGCAGTTGCCATTCACTATTGCTTACAAAACAAACTTGCTCTAATATAAATAGAGCTCATTTGTGATCAGTTTGAGTACACCAAAGCCATCAAACAGATGCTTTCCTCAAAATATATTCTTTCACTCTAATTTTGCCTTCTAAGGCAAGTCACTATCGGGTTTTGAGTTTGAGATCTTTTCCAATCAAACCAATCACTCACACACCTCATAAACATCATATAGAAGTGATCCAAACACTTAAACAACATCTGGAACACTGATTTCACAATATCACTAACCAGTTGCTCAAGTTCTTGACAGATTTGCAGTTGGGGTACCATCTCAAGTTCCAGATCATTTCAATCCATTCTAAGCATCCAGACACACTCCATGGCACCTAGGGAAGCTATCCAGATCATTGGAACCTAGCTGTAACACCTTTGACATAAAACACGATCACCAACTGCAAGAGGTAAGCATGAGCTCTTCTAACTCTATGATCCATGCAATTTTTGTTGCACAATAATTTGGCCATGTGTTCACAATCATGCATGGAATGTTTTCCCTCAATCAATTGCATTGTTTGAATCGTGTGTAGAATTTCTGAACCTTCATGCAGAAATTAGGGTTCTTGAGGTTTCTCTTTGATTTCTTATTCCATGTTAAAAATAAATGAAATTAAAGACCATAGACATGATCGTGAGGTTAAAACGAGTAGATTGATATGTAGATTGCATGATATAATCAAGTATTCAGTGAGATTGGATAGAAAACACAAATCTGCAAAAACAGAGGGTGGCGCGTGTTCTTGGCGCCATTTTTTGAAAATTCAAATATTTGAATTTTGTGATTTTATTAAATTGATTCAAAAATTAATTTCTCTCTGAGTTTTAATGATTTTGAATTGATTCTTTTTTCAATAATTTACAAAAATGTTAAAATATTTTATTTTACCAAAAAATCCCAACAATATTATATATTTCATATAATTGATATTTTTGCCAAGAATTAATATTTTAATTATTTTTGACATTTAAAATATTTTTTCCTTCTTGATTGTGCAAATTTTAATGATTTCTAATCATTTTGTAGGTTAAAACATGATTTTTGAAACATTAATCCAAGATCACAATTTGTTTTCCACATGTTTAACAATTTTGATCATTTTTAATTGAATTTTTATCCAATTAAAATATATTTTGGGGAACAAATTAGGGTTTTTGATTAATTCAACCCTCATAAATCATTTTCAAACACTCATGGGCCTCTATTAGAGTGTAAGACCCAACCCTTTGTAAATACAAAAAATTTTTGGGCCTCACTTATTGTATAAGTCCTGTTGTGTTTCAAAAATTTGGCGCGATCACCGCCCGTTTAAAACAATCATCTGGGCCTCTCCTCGAGCTATAAGACCCATTCAAAAACTTTTTGGGCCTCTAATAGAGTGTAAGACCCAATCCCCTTTTAACCAAAACAATTTTGGGCCTTAGACATTGTATAAGTCCCTCTGCGTTAAAAGAAAACCTCGGCACGATCGCCAGTTAAAAAATAAACCTTGGGCCTACCCTCGTGTTATAAGCCCCATTTCTTTTCTTTAAAGATTTGGGCCTCTTGAGAGAGTGTAAGACCCATCCCTTTGTACAGAAAACCTTTCTTGGGCCTCAGTCACTTGTTTAAGTCCCTGTATAAATTCAAAACCACAGTGCAATCACTAATAAACCTTGGGCCTCCCTTTGAGCTGTAAGCCCCAACATCTTTTCAAAGCACTTTCCCCTTTGATTTTGTATATAATATTGTTATCAAAGCTTTCTTTGTTGAACAACTAACCAAACAGCATGAAAGCTCTACAACCGAGTAAGTGTTTATATGCTTTCATTTACCGCTTTCATATACATATAACTGTATTGTGGGGCTGTTTCACTTAAAGTCTTCTTTCATAAACTCATATCAACTGTGTAATAATAGTATAGATATTTAGAGTTTCCCCGGCAACTACGTCTAGCACTAAGCCCTGTTGGTCACTCTTAAATACAGTCAAAACTAGATCCCCATAGGATTACCAGATACAGTCTTCGTTCCTCTTGGGGTTAAACAATATGGAGATGTGAAAGGCAGATTCTTTTTGAACCCTTTCTCAAACTGTTACCCTTAGAAATTGTCAAAGAAACTCTACTCCCCAGAGATGATCTTTTCTCCATGAATGGTATCTCTTCAGTTTCTTCCAAATTCTAGAACTTTCCTGGCTTGATCCATTCTCGGTGAATGGCATGTCTTGAACTTCTTGGGGTTTGGGGACCCACGGGCTTCCTAAAAGCATCCCCGCCTCCTCTTGGGCGTTATACAAGGACCCGTCGGCTTCTTAGAAGTATTCCCAACCTCCTCTTAGGCTTCGTATAAGGATTCTTCCTTTGGGAAGAGAGCCTCCTCTTGGGCTTCGTACAAATTGTCCCTTAGCTTCTTAAAAGTTTCCAGCCTCCTCTTGGGCTTTGTACAAATTGTCCCGACGACCTCCTAGAGGTATAGGAACAGAAAGTAGTCATCTTAATAAAATAGTCTTTCAAAGAGTCTAGATCCTACTACTGTTTCTCAAAGCATAGTACAAAAGATAAAACTCTAGACGTGGACAGTCTAATTTCCTTGAGTCTTGAAGGCATTCCCAAGCCCCTTTCAAAAAAAGGGAAAACACCAGTAGACTCGAACAATACCCTCAGAATTTCCCATTTCTTTAAAGAACAGGAAATAACCTTGATCCTATGATCAAATCTCAAAGCATAGCCTTACCTTTAATCAGTCTCTTTATAAGAACTGATTTTCTCTTTTAACCAACATACTTGCCCTGTCACTCAACTGAAACAGCAATCCTTTAGCCTCTATCTCGGGCTTCGTACGAGATACAAAAAGACTCTCTTGTTGAGTCAAAACTTATTTTAGCCTCTATCTCGGGCTTCGTACGAGATACAAAAAGACTCTCTTGTTGAGTCAAAACTTCTTTTAGGCTCTATCTCAGGCTTCGTACGAGATACAAAAAGACTCTCTTGTTGAGTCAAAACTTCCTTTTGCCTCTCTCTCGGGCTTCGTACGAGATACAAAAAGACTCTCTTGTTGAGTCGATCCTCCTTTAGCTTCTATATCGGGCTTGGTACGAGATACAAATCACTCTCTTGTTGAGTATAAAAGACTCTCTTGTAGAGTCAACCCTCTTTAGCCTCCATCTCGGGCTTCGTATGAGATACAAAATCACTCTCTTGTTGAGTATAAAAGACTCTCTTGTTGAGTCAATCTCTCTTTTAGCCTCCATCGCGGGCTTCGTATAAGATACAAAACACTCTCTTGTTGAGTATAAAAGACTCTCTTGTTGAGTCAAAACTTCCTTTCGCCTCTATCTCGGGCTTCGTACGAGATACAAAGACACTCTCTTGTTGAGTAAACTCTTTTAGCCTCTATCTCGGGCTTCGTACGAGACACATAAAAGACCCTCTTGATGGGCCAATAGCCTCCTCTTAGGCTTTGTATAAGAAAACCCCGGTTGAGACAAACAAACTTTTAGCATCAAAATTTGTGCCTCGTTCACAGTATACAAACATCAACAACTCCTTTTCCTTCGTCTAATCGCTGTAAGCGGCAAGCCTCTGGATTATTTACATCCACGCCACTGTCCCTCTTTTAGCATGAGAAATTCCTAAGGAAAGATAGCATTGCTCTACACTGAGTTAAAGTCTTCTCCTCTAGGTTGAAAATCCCCTATAAAGGAAATTATGGCATTGCCGGATTCACATATCCCGGTTAAAGTAATTCTGCTTTATAATCAGTCACCCCTGACAAACAGACCCTTTTAGAGATGACAAATTCTCTCTAAAGACAACACCTTTAGCTTCACATCTTGGGCTTTGAACAAGATATAAACCACCTTTAGCCTCAGTCCTAACATCCTACTCATAAACAGTCCCAGTATTTTTTCTCTAAGAAGAAAGAGGCCCCATCACCATATAGCATCCGTAACCTAACAGACCGCTGTTTAAACTCAGTATGCAAGCAGGGTTAGTTGGAGACATCTATTTCCCTTCCTTCATCAACTTAATAGGATAAAAAATGAATCGACCTGTAGTAACCCCAAAGAGCGACAGTGCTTAAGAACCACGTCCAAAATCGCTCGCTACAATATGCATCACAAATCAGGTTATTATATGGGCAAAACTGTGAGAGAATGATCATATTCATACAATGCCAAGAATGAGCACAATTACAAAATCGAAAGATCGAGTATCAGAAAATTCACAATCATGCTTCAAACTGAAATGAAACAGCACCTAAAACATCCATAAAAGTAAATCATATCAATCCATGGAGGTTAGAGGAGGAAAGCATGGCAAACAAGCTTGAAAAAACTCAAAAAAGGCACTCTGTACTGTGGTAATCGATTACCATGAAGCAGGTAATCAGTTACTTACTTCAAAATGGCAGCACTAGTGTAAATTTGTGCAGAGTAATCGGTTAACCTGATATGAGTAACCGATTACCACTGTAACAGTGGCAAAAACAGCTTTTCAAAAAACACTTTTAGCACCTAAATCACTTGTCCAGACTACGACATGCTAGGGTATGAATTTATGCACGAAAATCAAGTCTAACAACAGCAACAAATTAGAAATGGAATCAATTAAATCATCCAGATCATGGATCAAGTAATGGCATAATCAATTCTCACACAAAAAGCATCGAAACTACATCGTGAATGATACGAAAACGTTCGAAAAAGTAAAAAGTGCAAAGAAGGACCAACCTACAAGGCTGAGATGTGTCTTGGATGTTGTTGCAAATGGATCTTGATGAAGATAATCAAGGAAAACCAGAGGAATCTTCATATGTAGCCGAATCGTATCGAAACCGAGCAAATTACGACGAATCTCCAAAATACGAATTCACACCGTAGAATCTTGAAGCAATCACTTGTGATGAATCAAAAGCTAATAAAAATCCAGAAAATCAAGTAAAGGGGCAAGGTGATGAAGGTTAAGCTCAAGAAATAGTCACTTCCAAGGTGAAAGTGACTACTCCTCAATGATGAAATTGAGCTATAGTGAGGTTTGGGAAGAAAATAGAGATGAAGATGAAGAAGTTGCAGAGAAAATCAGAGAGAATGTGGGAGAATTGAGAGTGAGAGAGTGAGAAATGTGTGAAATGGTTGAAAGTTTCAAGCCCCTTTGTGAAATTGTGGAGCCTTATTTATATAGAGTTTTGGTTTGGAGTTTACAGGTTTGGAATATGCTTTGAATTTAGCTTTGGAGCTAGCTTGGGAGTTTGTTACACTTGACTCACTGAGTCAGCGGTTAACTTAGTTAGTTAGGTAGTTAACTCGGTCGAGCAATCCTAGTGTATATCCAAATCAATGGCTCACATGCTTGGAAATTAAGTGACATGGTGCACTTAATTCAAAGTGATGCATTGGAGTAAATGTAAGTGGAGTGTCTTGAATGGTCTTAAACTGTCAAGAATGTTCCACACAACGCTAGAACCAAGTAGAATCCAAGAATAAAGAGAGTGCAAGGTTGCTGTTCCAAAAATGCAGCAAGAATTGCAAAACTGCACAGGGTAATCGATTGCCCTATATGTGGTAATCGGTTACTCTAGGTAAAACTTACCCAAATTGCTTATGAACAAGTGTTGAAGTCCCGGTTTCGATTTTCCACCTCTTGCTTTGATGAATAATCATGGAAACCCTTATTTTGTGCTTGTTTTGAGGATTTGATGACCTTGTGAGGATGCAATTAATCGGGCTTGAAAAACCTGAAATATTCCTGCAACAAGAATCATAGAGAAAAAAATGCGAATGCTTATGCCAGCGATGCGATTGCACATGCTTATGCAAAAGGCAAAAAGGAGGTCAAATTTAGGGTTATGAGAGCTGCCCCTATTTAATCCTCTTGGACCTGAATGTTCGAATTGTGCTAGCTTTTCGATGTTTCGAGGTAGAAGGGGATTAAATAAAAGAGTAGCTCGAAAATTTGGCCGACGGCGGAAAAAAGAGAGGTGCAAGTGTAGAGAGTTTGATTGAATGGAATTTGGCTGAATATCTGCTGGGGAGATGAATTAGTCAAAAGGGAGTATGCTTGATGCATATGTTATGTATGTGCGATTCTACATGATGTTTGATATCATGTCATGCAAAGGTGCTGGTTGAGGTATTGTGCGGTGGTTAGGCAAAGATTGTAGCGAAACAAACTCGACATCTTCAGCTGGGGAAAGAAATCCACGGATGACGACTCCGCTGGAGAAATAACTTGGAGATCTCAGATCTCCAAGCTATTGCCACCATTACTGAAAGAACCATAATGATCTTCAAACCATGACTGACCATGTCTGGGGAACGACCTTACAATCTTAACAGATTCTGCTTAAAGGCATTCCAAGGTCTGAAGGATTCTCTCTGCTTGGGGAAGACAAGAAACCAAAACATACTGCTACTGGGGAATGCCGGTTTCGACCTGCTGGGAATGATGCATGACCTTTGCTGGGGGACAAGAGAACAATCAAGTCTCCGCTTGAGGTACATCATGGCAACGTTATTTGGGGCATTATGGATCTGCTGAGAAATGGAAGGTAAACAACCTTTTCGAAGAAACATAATGGTGCTTGCTAGGGAAGTGATAGCTCTGACGAGGAAATGCCCACCTCTTTAAAGAACCACCATAGTGCTTACCGGGCATTAGGCTTGCCAATGGATATTACCGATTATCCCATAGGAGTTACCAGCAAAATATGCATGCATAATGCTTTCTCTATTGACTTAGCTTTTTATTTTTCTCAACGCTTTATAGTATTATGTGATCACAAATAATCATTTATTTTGCAAACAAAATGCTGAAAAGAAAACAATTGAGAAATCAAGTGATGCATTTTTATTGAATGTGAAAAAAGTTTGTACATAAGATGTGTACAAGGATGCAAAAATCCTTGATGAGGAAATTTACAATAAAACTGAAAAACAAAAATCAACGACAAAGGGAAATTGTGTTTTACATTGATTACAACATTGGCTACCATCCACTGCAAGTCTAGGTTCCAACGCCTTGCGCCAGTCGAGGATGATTTGACCGTTCTGTTACCGTCTAATGTCCAGCTATGATAAGAGAGACTTAAGTTTCCACAGTCAAATGCCTTTATCCCTAATTTTTTCCTGGACATATTTCTATTTTTTTCGTCTACTGGGATACCCATTTTTGCCTAAGTCGCCCTTTCGGGTTTTCAACTTAGCGGGCTATTATTGTTTTTTTTTTGCATTGTGCCTAACTTTTGCATGGACATTTCTTTTTTTTTGGTTCATCGGGACGCCCATTTTTGCCTAGATTGTCCTTGCGGATATTAATCTAGCGGGCTTTTTATCCATTTTTTCAGGCATAATATTTTTTGACTGTATCGGAGTGCACGAGTGATGGCAACTCCTCCTCATCCATGGTGGTGAGGATTAGGGCTCCGCCTGAGAAGGCGTTCTTGACAACAAAAGGTCCTTCGTAGTTGGGGGTCCACTTGCCGCGTGAATCTGAGTGAATAGGTGAATACCTCTTGAGCACGAGTTCGCCTTCTTGGAACGCTCGAGGGAGGACTTTCTTGCCAAAAGCTCTCATGAGGCGTTTCTAATACAATTAACCATGGAAAACAGCTGTAAGATGCTTCTCTTCGATGAGATTCAGTTGATCATATCTGGATTGGACCCATTCAGCTTCATCAAGATCGGCTTTCATAATGACTCTGAGCGAAGGGATCTCGACTTCAATGGGCAGAACAACCTCCATACCATACACAAGCGAATACGGAATTGCCCCAGTAGAAGTACGAACTGAAGTTCTGTAGCCATGTAGTGCAAAGGGAAGCATTTCATGTCAATCTTTGTATGTTTTGGCCATTTTCTGAACTATCCTCTTGATGTTTTTGTTTGCTGCCTCGACGGCACCATTCATCTTGGGCCGATATGGTGAAGAGTTATGGTGCTCGATCTTGAATTCTTGACACAACTCTTTCATCATCTTGTTGTTTAGGTTGTTTGCATTGTCAGTGATAATGCTACTAGGAATGCCATAGCGATAGATTATCTCCTTCTTGATAAATCTGGCAACCACTTGTCGTGTAACATTTGCGTAAGAAGCGGCTTCAACCCACTTGGTAAAGTAATCGATAGCAACTAGAATGAATCGATGACCGTTGGAAGCCTTCGGTTCGATCATTCCAATCACATCAATACCCCATATAGAGAATGGCCAAGGCGAAGTCAAAACATTCAAGGGAGTAAGAGGCACATGGATTTTGTCACCATAGATTTTGCACTTGTGACATTTTTTGGCAAAGTTGTAACAATCTACCTCCATTGTTGTCCAATAATACCCAGCTCGAAGGATCTTTTTTGCCATAGCAGGACCTTTAGCATGTACACCCTCGCAACCCTCATGTATGGACCTTATGATCGTGTTTGCTTCGTGTCTATCCACGTATCTGAGCAACAGGGAATCATAATTCCTCTTGTACAGTACACCACCACTTAAGAAAAATTTGGCGCAGAGTCGTCGAAGAGCTTTCTTGTCAGTGATAGTAATACCTTCGGGATATTCATGTTTTTCTAGATATCTCTTGATGTCGTAGAACTAAGGCTTGTCATCAAACTTGTCCTCAATTGCTAAACAGTGCGCTGGTTCGTTCAAATGATCAATGCGAATAGAAGGAGCTTCATTTTCCCACTTCACCTTGAACATGGATTCCAGGGTGGCAAGAGCATCAACTAGTTGATTTTCCTCCCTGGGAATATGATGAAAGGAGATTTCATCAAAGTAGGGAATCAATTTCGCGATGTGCTTTTGGTACGAAACCAGCTTGAAATCCCAAGTCACAAAGTTCCCTCTGACTTGGCCAATAACCAAAGCAGAATCTCCGTAGACCTCAAGAATCTTGATTCCCATGTCAATTGCCGCTTCAATACCGTAGATACATGCTTCGTATTCAGCCATATTGTTGGTGCATGCAAAGCATAATTTGGCGATGAAGGGAAGGTGAAAACCTGTTGGAGAGATGAGGATAGCACCAATTCCACGACCTTTAGCATTAGAGGCATCGTCGAACACTAGCGTCCATCGCGCCCCTAGTTCGGGTCCTATGTCAGGGTCTGGAGTCTCATAATCTCTGAGAAACAGAACATCCTCATCAGGAAAGTTGAACTTCATTTGTTGATAACCCTCCACAGGTTGATGTGCAAGGTATTCAGACAAAACGCTTCATTTTATTGCTTTCTGGGTAACATGTTGGATATCATACTCAGTTAACAGCATCTGCCACTGAGCAATCCTTCCAGAGACAGCAAGCTTTTCAAATATGTACTTTATCGGATCCATTTTGGATATCAATAAAGTAGTATGGAAAATCATTTATTGTCTTAGGTGTCAAGCAACCCAGACAAGAGCACAACAAGTTTTCTCCAAAAGTGAGTATCTGGTCTCACAATCAGTGAACTTCTTGCTCAAATAGTAAATTGCATGTTCTTTTCTGCCAGTGTCATCATGCTGACCCAATACACATCCCATTGATTCATCGAGAACGGTGAGATACATGATTAAAGGCCTACCAGGAACCGGCAGTACTAAGATCGGCGGTTCTTGTAAATATTGTTTTATCTTGTCAAAAGCTTCTTGACAATCATTGTTCCATTCGACCGATTGATTTTTTCTTAGTAATTTGAATATCTGTTCACAGGTAGCCGTCAAGTGCGAAATGAATCTTGAAATGTAATTAAGTCTGCCCAGAAAGCCACAGACTTCTTTTTCTGTTTTGGGAGGCGACATGTTCTGAATTGCTCGAACCATGTCAGGATCAACTTCAATGCCCTTCTGACTCACAATAAAGCCCAACAATTTACCAGATCAGACTCCAAAGGTGCACTTTGCAGAATTCAACCGTAATCTAAACTTACGAAGTCTGTCAAACAGTTTCTTCAGATGGGCCAAGTGATCATCTTCAGTTTTGGACTTGGCAATCATACCATCCACATAAACCTCAATCTCTTTATGGATCATATCGTGAAAGAGGGTTGTCATGGCACGTTGGTATGTTGCCCCTGCATTATTCAAACCGAATGGCATGACTTTGTAGTAATATGTACCCCATGGCGTGATGAAAGTAGTCTTCTCCATATCTGCTGGGGACATTTTGATCTGATTATAACCTGAGAAACCATAAGACATCAATGTGAGGTAGAGGGAAATCATCTTTCGAGCTTGCCTTGTTGAGATCTCGATAATCGACACACATTCTGACCTTCCCGTCTTTCTTAGGAATTGGAACGATGTTAGAAATCCATTTAGGATATTCGAAGGTGGCTAGGAACCCAAAGTCAAGCTATTTCTTTACCTCTTCTCTGATTTTAAGTGTCATGACGGGTCTAGTCTTCCTGAGTTTCTACTTGACAGGAGGACATTCGGGCTTGAGTGGCAAGTGATGTTTAACGATGTTGGTATCCAAACCGGGCATATCTTGATAGGACTAGGCGAAGATATCAACATATTCTTTCAATAACTTGACTAACTTGAAGTGTACATGCCTTGCGAGGGACGCGCCAACCTTGACTTTTCTTCTGACATCATCAGTACCAAGATTGACAACTTCCACTGGCTCTTTGTGTGGATGAATCTCTTTTTGCTCGTGCTCAAGGAGCCTTGCTAGTTCAGCTGGTAATTCACAATCTTCCTCACCATCTTCTTCGGCATGGTTAATTGGAATATGTTTAGAATGAGCTATTTTGAATATGTTTAGAATGAGCTATTTTGAAAAGTGAAAATAAAAGAAACTTTTGCCATTTGTTTGTGAAAAAGTAAAATAAAGAAAGAAAATAGAGCATGATTTTGAATGCAAAAACTTTCATTTATTGATCACATAATATTGCAAAAGCAGGAGGCACTTTACAAGCTATCCACTCGTCTCGGGCAAGGACGAGGGAATGAGAAAGCAAAATGCATTATATGTTTGTTGGGAAAACCACAGGAATCACAGTGGATGTCCAATTGTTGAGCTCGAAACCTGGGGGCACTTGCGCACAAAGCTTGAAATCTGGTTGCTAGGACCAGCATCATCAATGGCTACCACGATGTCACCCTTTTGGAAACCCGCGCTATTGAACTTGATCAAGTTGCATTGCTTCTGACCATGTGAGCTAGATTGTCGACCAGGACGATAACCCGCTCCAAATCGATTATGCTTTTCAACCACGTCAATCACATGCCCCCAGCCAGGCAATGCACCTTTCTTGATGGTCTCTTTAGCACTCTTGGCGGATGCCAAGGTCATTTGCGGTGATCTATTTTGACTAGTTGAAGCAGAGCTCACATCTTATAACTCGAGACACTGCAACAACACCTCAGATATGCCTTCTTCGGTCTCGATATATCGGAAAGATGACAATTCGCATACAATCAGATCCTCTTTACCACAGACGATGACTAACTGATCATCAAACATGAATTTCAATTTCTGATGTAAAGTGGAAGTAACTGCCCCTGCGGCGTGGATGCATGGGCGACCCAATAGGCAACTGTATGCGGGATTGATATCCATTACTTGGAAAGTAATGGTGAATAAATATGGTCTAACCTTGATGGGTAAATCCACTTCTCCAATAACTTGCCTTCGATAACCATCAAAGGCTCTGACAACTAAGGCGCTCGGCCTCATCTCGCTCCCTTCTACCAGTAATTGACTCAATGTACCCTTAGGCATCACATTCAGGGAAAAGTCGGTGTCCACAAGAACACGAGATAATAAGGCATCCATGCAGGTTACGGATATGTGTAGTGCTCGATTGTGAGCAGCTCCCTCAGGAGGCAATTCTGATTCATTAAAGCCCAAGTATCGACTTGCTATTATGTTAGCCACTACATCATCGAACTCGACAACGGATATATCATGCATCACGTGGGCAGTGTTCAGAACTTTCAACAAAGCTGATTTGTGCGCGGGCGAGCTCATGAGTAGGGACAAGATTGAGATCCTTGAGGGAGTTTGCCCCAGCTGATCCACAATTTTAAAGTCACTTTTCTTGATCAGCTTTAGGAACTATTGATCATCGACCGTCTCTTTGTTCTTTGTGACATCCTCAAACGGAATGACTGGCACTGATACGGAAGTAGATGCCCCTTGTTGAACAACATGGGTTGCAGAGGCAGGCTTCTCCTTGGGAGGAACAATAGTTGGAACTTGTACAGGCTTTGTAGTGACCTTCGGAGCGAACACCCGTCCACTACGAGTCATACCTCCAGTGGTTGTAACATTCACAATCTCAGACTCAGCAAACCTTATCTCTTGACCTCCAGAAAACACAATAGACCCATATCTCCAAGGAACCTCCTTATACTTCTGATACGGAAATGGTTTTGGTGGGCAAACAACGATAGGTTGTATTCTCTTTTGCTTAGGGGATTCAACAGGAACCTTCCTATAAACGATGGGGAATGGCTCGATAGTAGCGACTTCTTCGACAAGCTTATATCTGGCAAATTGAACTTCTCCTCGATTCATCAAAATTTGGACACAACCCTTCAGCCTTCGACACTGGTTGGAATTATCGTAACAAATCTGACACTTACCATGCAGCCCTTTCAACAACCCATGTTCATTCAATCTCTTAATAACCACAATCATCGGGGTCTTTTCCTCGTTAACATCCATGATCAACTCAGCCCTTGAGTTATCTTGAATCATATTAACGGCAGGTCCTCCATGGTTGGGCAACGGATTGTGCTAAATGTTAGGACCTTCCTCAGCAAAAGTCAAAATCTTTCGAACAATGAGTCCCTGAACCTTCGTTTTGAAAATAATACAGTCCTCTGTCGCATGTCCTATGTATCCAGAGTGATAGGCACAAGACGCATTTGGATTATTCTTTGGGTTGAACGGAGGAATTGCAGGTGCAATTTCTTTGGGAACAATTGCCCCTTGATGTACCAAGTAAGGGAACAATTCAGTGTAGGGCACTGGAATTCTGTCGAAATACGGACCCTTGCGATTTCCTTTATTATTGTTATTTTGCCGGTTTTGATTCTGCTGACTTTTATTGTTTTGTTGATTCTGTTGTTGATGTTGTGGTTGTTGTTGATTCTGAGCATTTTGAACTGGTTGTTGTGGATGATACTGGTACGCCGGTTATTGATATTGTCCTGCAGCAATGTACGAATATAGATAGTAAGGCATGGGAGCTATGGGTGCTTGATACTGAGGAGCGAATTTAGCTGTCACAGCGTTGGTTTCACCTTCTTTTTTCTTTGACTGACTGTTCTAAGACTTTCTGTTAGCTAGCTGCTGGGAAGCAGCTTCGGGAATCTTTCTAGTCTTTAACCCGTTCTCAATTCGTTCACCGATGGTTACAATGTCAGCAAAATTTGATGAAGAACTACCCATCATTTTCTCATAATAGTATCCCTGCAATGTACCCATAAAGATGTCAACCAGCTCATTGTCAGAGAGAGCAGGTCGCACACGAGATGTCATCTCACGCTATCTTTGTGCATACTCTTTAAATGTTTCAGCTGAGCGCTGAGACTGGTTCTGCAACTGTAATCTGGTAGGCGCCAAATCAAGATTATATTTGTATTGTTTCAAGAATGCTTTAGACAGATCTCTCCAAGTACAAATTTTGTTGCGTTCTAGGCCCATGTACCAATCCAATGAAGCACCAGACAAACTATCTTGAAAACAATGAACTAGCAATTCATCATTATCAATATAGGATGCCATCTTTCTACAGTACATAGTGATGTGACTACGTGGGCAACTCAAACCTTTATACTTCTGAAGCTCAGGTATCTTGAATTTCCGCAGCAATACAACATTTGGAACCAAACATAAGTCCTTGGCCTCCATGCCAAAAGCAGAAAATCCTTCAATAGCTCTGATACGGTCTTCCAATAACTTTTAATCAGCAGGTCTACATGATCAGCAGGCCTGACGAGAATCTGAGGATTTGGCAGCTGAGATGCAGCCGGAGCGTGCACTAGCAGAGTAGTAAACTGAGAAGGGTATACCAATCCCTGATTAACCATCTGACCGGCATTCTGACCCATTTGAACACCAAACGGATAATTCGGAGGTGGTACCACGATAGCTGAAGATGCCCCAAGGTAAAGCATTCCAGAATGAACATTCTAAATAGCAGTTTGAGCAGCTTGGGATGAAACGGGAACATGAATAGGAGGACCCCTATACACATGCTCATCGCCATCAGAAGTTTCAATGTCAGCCAACACAGGAGTATGACGAGTCTGAACCTGAAGATTCTCATGATCATCACTCACCACTGGAGGTGGGACCGGAGTATGCATATCCCCACGGATATGCAACAACATTTCCACTAGGCATGGGCACAATAATAGGCTGATATGGTACAAAGGCACCATTATTTGCAATCTGAGGAGTGAAATTCGGAGGCATGCCCCAAGGAAAAGCAGTATGCATTTTGTTCAAACCAGGCTGAGAATTTGAAGGATGAGCAGCAGGCTGATTCACAGGCTCAGCCAACACTTCAACAATAGCAGGAGCTGAAATAATAGCCGGAGTAGCAGTAACAACAGGAGGAACAATCACAGCAGGAGTGACAACGGTTGCATCAGTGGCAGGTGCAACAATAGTGGCAGCAGCAGCGGCATCCTTCTAGGCACGAAGGAACTCCATAATAACATCCACATTGGTCTGAAACTAATCCATCCGACCTTGAAATTTAGCGAGAGTTTCCTTATAGGCAGCATTCTCAGCTTCGAAGTCAGCCATGATTTTCGATTTGCTTGAGCGAGTGAAATAGCGATGTCGAGTCGTCGTCTTGCTACAAGGGGAGACAGACAGGGTAAGAAAAGGTTTTTCGGATGAAGGGATGTGCATATGTGTGCATGGATGTATGCAATGCATGCAAAAATAAAGTTTTAAATTCTAGGAATTCGTAAACTTATCTTTGTTAACAATAATCATAAAGCATACAAGTAAAGGTGCAAAGATAAAGCTGGCAAGAAACTTCATTCATTCAACAATAAAGGAAAGAAGTACAAGTCAAGTACAAATTAAATACCTGCCTTTTGGGCTACAACAAAATCAGCCTGGACCCTATAAAAAACCACCCTACAAACAGACAAGAAGTGGAAAACAACCCAAGGATTCTTGTGCGGCAACACATCAGCATATGCATTCCTCAACAACCCAGGTATGTCCTGAAGTACGTGCTCAGCAAATCTGGCTAGACGGCCGTGTCTCTTGCTCCAATACTTTGCATCCTTCATGAGGTTGCACAACAAAGAATGGTTAGGTCCCTGAAGCATATCCTGAAGAAAGGCCTCTTTCTGATCCAAGAGAACTTGAAAATGACGGCTATGTTGCTCCCAATAAGTACTCTCCGTGTTGATCTGACTGATCTGCTCTCGGCTCTGATGTGCTTGATCTTGCAGCTTTTGAATCTCACCGAAGGCTTTGTCGAGCTTGGCTTGACACTGAGAAAAGTCCTTTGCCAACTAATTAGCACGATCTTGCTTACTTTACAGCTTTGTCTTGCACTCTGACAACTTCTCTCGAAGCTCTTCAAGTTGTTTCTTGTAACTCAACTCATCCTTGTAGGCTTGATACTAAGTGTCGGCAAGTTACCTCTTCTTTGAAGTAAGTCCCTCATAGGTTCTCTTCAAAGCATCACCTACTTTCCTTCGTTGTTCTGTTCAATTTCCACCTCTTTGACCATACGCTCGCGCTTTTGATGAAGCTCAATCTATAGGCTTTCCTTCTCGGATGTGACTCTATCAAGGTTGAGACGAAGATCAGCATTCTCCTTCTTCAACATCTCAATAGTCCTCTTAAGTTGGTCAACCTCAGATGGAGGAACAATGGCAAGTTCAGAAAGCTTGGCATTCATGGAAGGCTCGGAAGAAAATGGCAACAAGATCTCTTTGACACGCTCTTTGACCCAAAGTGTGTAAGCTTCCTTGGCTATGCAATTCTTCTTACCCAAATCGGCTCTTCCCTCAAGATGAATCTGAGTCCTAGTGGCACTAAACCTCTTCAGTAATCCCATGTCATCAACCCCTTCATGAAAGATGAATTCTTCCACTACCTCAGGATCTGGCTTGGCAACCATAGGATATCCCAACTGACAGAAGGCAAGTCTCAGATTGTAGTTAATTTCACCCTTTGTACCCAAGTGAGGCACATTAGAGAATTTCCCACAATGAAGAATAACCTGAGTATCATTGTAGACTCAAGAATACCAAGAAATGTCATCAGCAGTAAGAGACATGATTCGTTGAGACCACTTGAGATTACCCTTATTCTCAACAAAGGGACCCTTCTGTGGAAGGTGAGATATGAACCATCGGTACAGCAGGGGAGCATAACAGACAATGGTTCCCTTCTTCTTTTCATTCCTCGAATGAATAGAATGATAGGTATCAGCAAGGAGTGTCGGAACAGGGTTCTTGGATAAAAAGATACTGATGGCAGCCTGATCTACAAAATCCTCCATGTTCAGAAACAGGACGATCCCATATATCAACAAAGCAAGAACGGTGTTGAAAGCCTTCCAGTTTCCGTCCGCAACAAAGGAAGTGGCCTTGTCAACCAGAAACTTTGAAGCAAACCCTCGAATATCCTTCCCTTTAGTCTTGAGATTAGCTTCCACATCCTTCTTACTAATGCAAAGAGCATAAGCAATAAGGGGAAACTTCGGACAACCGCTGGTGTAGACAAAAGGAACCTGCTTATTGATCTCAACCCCCAAGATATAAGCATACTCCTCGAGTGTAGGTGCTAGCTGATAATCCTAAAATGTGAAGCACCTAAGTCGAATCATAAAACTAAACCAGTGTATGAATGGCAGTGATGTTGACTTCAGTGTTGAGGATGGCCAACAGATTACCATAACTGTTTTTGAAAACCCCTATGTTATCTTCAACCACACGGGATGCTAAACCTCTCAAAGTATTCAGCTTAGGCTCCACAAACTTGTAGCTAAAGATACCTCTGCAACCAGTACTCATCTCTATGATAATGTCAACAAAGAATAAGTCTTCGAATAACCTTGAAATGCACATGCAAAAATTAATTTACAGGATAAAATGATATGCAACACAAGAATCAAGAAGCAAGCACTGTCTGAACAATCCGGATATCTGCATATAATTCTGTGTCGATGCGAAATAATCTGATGTGTGTGAGAGAACAAAGGTATGAAGAGGCTTGATTTCCTGCAAAAACCCATATCCCACTCACAGGTGTGATCTAGACACAACAAGGTGGTCCCTAGAAAGGTCGCCCAAACCATAGGACTCAGAATGAAAACCCCCCACCGTAGCGAATTCTCGCAGGACGGAAGTATTCGCAAGCGAATCATGATCTGGGATGTGGCTCTCGTGGTAACCCAACGCGTAAAACGCGGGCCTCACGACTATCAACGTTCTAGCCTATGTGTATGCTAAGCCCGGTGTTAGGACTTTTCTCTCCAATAATATCTACCCATCCCAACAACAGCAGAAAATATAGCAGATATCCAGAATATACAGCATATGAATATTCAAAGCAGTAAAGAATGCAGTAAATAAACATAAAGCTAAAGCGAGAAAAAATAAAGCGAGCAAAACGCAAAAGATAAACACCCAAACAAGCAAGAAAGCAAACAAAACTAGGCGAGAGCCCAACTTGCAAGAGCAAGGACTCCCCAGCAGAGTTGCCAGTTGAAGCTAGCGGGATTATACCTGAGTGAATCACACACTCAAATATACAACAGAGTCACCACCAAATTTTATTTAGTCCCAAAGGACAGGGAAGATATCGATAAAACCCAAGGGAAGAGAAACGGGTAAGGGGGTCGGTTATGCGAAAGGAAGGTACTAGCACCTTACGCATCCGTCGTACTCGACGGGAACAATTTTGCTTGCTTCTAGGCTTGGATGAGTTATCTATCTAAATGTTTCTAGCTAAATGAAGAGAGAGAAGAGAAGAGAAAGAAAGAAAAGAAAGGAAAGTTCTTGTGGAGGATTAGGGCCCTCGTGCCTACGTATCCTCATAGTGCAATGAGGAAATCAGAGCGCCGTAGATCATGGAACCAGGGAAAGAGAAGGAGAATGGGAAAAGGTGGAAATGTGCTTGCCAAGATCATCGCAATCTTGTGCCTACGTATCTTACATTCAAATGAATGCAGAATCAGAGCTTCCGTAGTTCAGGGAACCAAGACGGAAAAGGAAAAGGAAAGTGGTGTCAAAACCAAGAGCAAGAGAGGTAGAGAAAAATCTGCTGGGGATACAAAGAAGGATTAGTGTCGAAACCAAGAAAGGAAAAAAGAGTAAAAGGACAAGAGAGACTCCACTGGGAGCAAGAGGACACAATGACTATATTGGGAATCAAAGGGTTAGCGACCCTACTGGGGATCCAAAAAAATAAGAGAAAAAGGGTTCGGTATGTTAACTGACTGGCAGTGGTTAGCCGAAGAAAAAGAGATAACGACTCTGGTGGGGGAAAAAGGATTTGGTGTCAACAGACAGGCTGTGATGAACCAAAAGGAGAGAGTATTGAACCAAGAGAAGGTGTCTGACTCTGAAGGGATTTCGGTATATTAACTGATAAACAGTGGTTAACCGAGGAAAGCAAAGGTTGCAACTCTGAGGGAGAGAAAGGTTTTAACAGGTAAACTGTGATCAACCAAAAGAAAGGGTGTGGAACCACGCAAAGGTTGTAACCCACAAGGATGTTAATATTGACTGAACAAACAGCACTTAACCAACGAAATGGTATTTGAACAAAAAGAAGGTTGCCAACCGCTAGGAATTCGGTTTAAACAAAAAGATTGGGATTAATCGAAAAGAAACGAGTGATTAACCAAGAGAAGGTGATTAACTCGAAGGGGGCTCAGTATTTTAACAGACAGGCTGTGGTTAACTGAAAAATGGGTGATTAACCAAGAGAAGGTGATTAACCCAAGAGGAAACTCAATATGTTAACAGATAGACTGTGGTTAACTGAGAAGACGTGCAAATTGGTGTTTTAACTGACAGACAGTGGTTAACCAATCAAAGGGAGAAGAACCAAGAGAAGGTTGCAAACTCCGCAAAAGTTTCGGTATTTAACAGGGAGACTGTGTTTAAACGAAGCAAGAATGCGACTGTAGGGGAAAAAGAGAATTAGTTTTAACAATGTGACTGTGATCAACCAAAGGAAGAATGATTACGACTCTTATGGGGAATCACCAAAAGAAGTGACTAGCCATAAGAAAAAGGTAATTGAAGCTCTCTTGAAGAGAACAAAAGAAAGGTATTGAAACAAGAGCAAGAGATTGATTTTCTGCAGATTGCCAATGATCGCGAATCAAAGGAATGATGATGGATCAATAGACTGATTGAAAGAGGTAAGAGTGATCAAGGATCGACTCAACCGGGGAAAAGAGATACGCTACCGCCTGTAGATAGAGATGACTAAGCCAAGCACAGGGTCATTCGTCCCCTACCTGAAGTAGTCAGAATGAGAGTTGAAATTATCCATTCCCATTCCTTCTCTACCACACAGGGTGTAATGCTGAAATTGAAACAGATAGCGTAACAACTCTAATTTATACAGTGCTCTAGTGTCACGCGAAACTCTGACTCCACGGGGAAAAAGAGAGAAAGAGAGCTCTAAAGGAAGCCTAAAGAGAAGCTCCAACGGGAAGATCAATAATCGAAATGAAGTTTCGATTAATTAATCAAAAGGGAGGAATATGCTAATGATTCTCCAAATGAATTGAAAAATTATTAAAGCAAAAGGCTGCATTATTGATTATACAAGATTAAGCTTATTCTTTGAAAAAAAAATTAGCTCAAACATGAATGAAAGTGCAAAAAAGTGCCAAATGACATTCAATATGTATCACAAATCATGTTATTATGTGGATGAAATTGTGCAAGAATGATGATGTTCATACAATGCCAAGAATAAGTACAACTACAAAATCGAAAGATCGAGCATCGGAAAATTCACAATTATGCTTCAAATTGAAATGAAACAGCACCTAAAACATCCATAAAAATCAATCATATCAATCTATGGAGGTTAGAGGAGGAAAGCATGGCAAACAAGCTTGAAAAAACTAAAAAAAAAGCACTATGTACAGTGGTAATCGATTACCACGAAGCAGGTAATCAGTTACTTGCTTGAAAAAGGCAGCGCTAGTGTAAATTTGTGCAGAGTAATCGGTTACCCTGATATGAGTAACCGATTAGCACTGTAACAGTGGCAAAACAGCTTTTCAAAAAACACTTTCAGCACCTAAATCACTTGTCCAAACTACCACATGCTAGGGTATGAATTTGTGCAATAAAATTAAGTCTAACAACAACAACAAATCAGCAATAGAATCAATTAAATCATCAAGATCATGAATCAAGTAATGGCATAATCAATTCTCACACAAAAAGCATCGAAACTACATCGCGAATGATACGAAAATATTCGAAACAGTAAAAAGTGCAAAGAAGGACCAACCTACAAGGCTGAGATGTGCCTTGGATGTTGTTGCAAATGGATCTTGATGAAGATAATCAAGGAGAACCAGAGGAATCTTCAATTGTAGTCGAATCGTATCGAAACCGAGCAAATTGCGATGAATCTCCAAAATACGAATTCACACCGTAGAATCTTGAAGCAATCACTTGTGATGAATCAAAAGCTAATAAAACTCCAGAAAGTCAAGTAAAGGGGCAAGGTGATGAAGGTTAAGCTCAAGAAATAATCACTTCCAAGGTGAAAGTGGCTACTCCTCAATGATGAAATTGAACTATAGTGAGGTTTAGGAAGAAAATGGAGATGAAGATGAAGAAGTTGCAGAGAAATTCAGAGAGAATGTGGGAGAATTGAGAGTGAAGAGAGTGAGAAATGGTTGAAAGTTTCAAGCCCCTTTGTGAAATTGTGGAGCCTTGTTTATATAGAGTTGTGGTTTGGAGTTGATAGGTTTGGAATGTGCTTTGGATTTAGCTTTGGAGCTAGCTTGGGAGTTAGTTACACTTGACTCACCAAGTCAGCGGTTAACTCAGTTAGTTAGGTAGTTAACTCGGTGGAGCAATCCCAATGTAAATCCAAATCAATGGCTCACATGCTTGGAAATTAAGTAACATGGTGCACTTAATTCCAAGTGATGCGTTGGAGTAAATGTAAGTGGAGTGTCTTGAATGATCTTGAACTATCTAGAATGTTCCACACAATGCTAGAACCAAGTAGAATCCAAGAACAAAGAGAGTGCAAGGTTGCTGTTCCAAAAATGCAGCAAGAATTGCAAAACGGCACAGGGTAATCGATTAACCTATATGTGGTAATCGGTTACTCTAGGCAAAACTTGTCCAAATTGCTTATGAACAAGTGTTGAAGTCCCGGTTTCGATTTTCCACCTCTTGCTTTGATGAATAATCATGGAAACCCTTATTTTGTGCTTGTTTTGAGGATTTGATGACCTTGTGAGGATGCAATTAATCGGTCTTGAAAAAACTGAAATATTCCTGCAACAAAATCATAGAGAAAAAGATGTGAATGCTTATGACAGCGATGCGAATGCACATGCTTATGCAAAAGGCAAAAAGGAGGTCAAATTTCGGGTTACGACAATGAACTCTATTGAGTTATGAGCTAACCCTGTTAAATGTTGATGGTTGTGTAATACTTTTTTTACCTTGTTGGTGAGCATTATTGAGTAATTATATGACTATATAGTATGTTGAGTTATACTTTATATTATGCTGAGTTATATTGAGATGTGTGGTTCAGAGAGTAACTACTGTGGTGGCCGTATATTGGCGATGTTATAGGTTCAGAGAGGAACCTGTAATGATTATTGCATTGATGTTGTTTGTTGCATTTCATGCATCATGTATGTTGGAGATAGGTGACGAAATTCGGGCTAATGAGGAGTCTCAGGCTTAGAGATGAGACTTGTGGCAAGTCGGATGGTTACATACTTTGGTCGAGTGGAAAGTCTCAAGTTTAGAGAGGGGATCTATGATGTGTATGATGGTTCATGCAGCAACCAGGTTTAAAGAGGAACAATCGATGAGTGGGTGAATCACTAACATAACTCTAATATCCAAATTTGGAAGCACGTGCATTGGAGTATAGAGTTTGATTACATTGCATACATATCTCCACTTGTGATTGATGATTGTTGTGAATGATTCATATGTTTGATGTTTAAGTGTGTTATCATTTGCTGTTTTATGCACCGCTAACATTTATTAATGTATTCTCACCCCCTGTTGTTTATGTGTTGTACTTTAGTGTAACACTCGAGCCCGAAGAGGGCGGAGAGTGGTCACATGTATCACCCGAGGGAGAGGGAATGGTTGTCGGTGCATGAGGCATGATAATGAGACACTCCTAGCAGCTTCTAGGGAAAACCCAAATTCACATCGGAATGAGAGGTATCGTGAGGTTGTGCGGGTATGAGACTGCATGGTTGAGGAAGGTGATCGAAAAAATAGCAAGTGTAATACTTTCGCCAATGTAGTAATAATAGGGGGAAATCCCCATTATCGATCTCAAGGACTGCGTATAAGTACCGAGTTCAACTATCATCAATTGAACAAAACATACTGGGGGTTTTAAAATTGTTTTGCAAATTATGAATTAACAGTGAGAAAATATAACAGAATAGTAGATTGGTTTTGACAAATATGAGAAACATGCTAGCGCAAGGTGTATGATTTGTCATGTAACAACTCTAAATCCTTATTTCATTAATAAATTCAAAATAATCAATTATTGGTTCTTTAGTCTATTTTCCCCTAAGTCCTCAGTGGGAAAACCTCTGATCATTCATCCTAAATTCTAATTCCATAGGAATTTATGATGAAATCAAGCATTCGTTTTATCAAGAATTTACCGGTTTCTATAGGGTATCCTTAATCCTAGGTGGTATCTACTATAACGTAATCGCACAAAAGCATTCATAATGGCGGTCCGACCTAATTGTTAATCGTGAATCAATTTGTATTGGTCCGACAAAGAAGGCATTAGAAACATTGAATGCTTAAATTGATTATGAAAAACAAATATATTACTAAAAATAAGAATTCAAAGTCGTTTACAGAGTCAAATCAGGGATACCCCCTAGCATTGGGGGGTTTAGCTACTCATATTGTTCAAAGGAAATACAATATAAAAATTAGACATTACAAGTATATGGGTGAACTTGGATCGTCAATTGCTTCTTCTCATGAGAATCTTCCGCCCTCCAAAAACCTTGTCTACTCTCTAATCTTGAATCGTGTAATTCGTTCCTATAAAAAAAGTCCCCTAATTCCTCATAAAACTCTTCTAAATAGTGAAAATCCCATGGCACTGGTTGGAAAAGCCCAAAACACCCTCGCAGCTCAACACTCGGACCAAAAACAAGAAAATAGGAGAATCAACATTTTGAGCCGACACGGCCCGTGTCAGGTGACACGGGAGCCCGTGTTGCTCTTTTGTGTTTTCCAATTTTTCACCCAAGTGCTAGACCCTGTGACACGGCCCGTGTCAGGTGACACGGGCGCCCGTGTTGCTCCACGGCCTCTAGCTTTTCTTGGTACTTGTCTCAGCTTCCATCCTGACACGGCCCGTGTCAGGTGACACGGGTGGCCATGTCAGGCCTCCTATAGGTTGAGCCAAATTCCACCAAAACTCCGGATATTTCCACTTTCTCGCATCGAGTCTTTTGGATCTATTGCTTGGTCCTGAAGAAAATCAAAGGCAGACAACCAAAGCATAAAATGAAGAAAACTTGAAATAAAACCTAAAACAATAAAACGAGTAGAAAACTTACGATAAATAAAATTGACTCAAACAATAACAAAATAAGTGCAGAGTGCTACGGAGTACTAGGATTCTTGTCGAATAAGTGATGAAAATATAGTACAAATGGAGACTGATCACAACCCCAAACTTATCTCGTTTATTGTCCTCAAGAAATGCTTAAGACAACACAACTTGTCACCCCCAAAATTCAATGCTTACCACAATGACGTTGAGAGTTTTTACAACCAACTCTCGCTTCTTCTTTCAAAGTCCCCCGCGTTCCTCATTCTATTATTTCTCTACACTTCCACATCGAAGTACTATTTTACCTGTCAGCTTATTTCTCACTCTCACCAAGACTCTCGGGGTTAAAGTGTTTGCACTCAAACGTTCATAATATGCAATATCAACTCATAAGCTTGAATAAATTCTAATTTCATTTCACATGCACACAACACACACTATTTTAGGTCTTTAGGGTTGTAACGGGGCTTAGGTTAAGGTGGGATACAAAAGAAGGAAAACAGTTTTTTGGGACTCAGGGTAAGTGTTATATTACTTTTCACCATTGTTCATTCTAAACTGTCATCATGGGGAATCTTCAAAGACAACCTTTTTCTTTTGTTATTCAGCTTAACAACTCAGTTTTACTCTTTTTTTTTTCTTTTTGCACTCACCATGTTTAGCATAGGTGTGTATACCCCAAACTTCGAATGAACCATAGAGTTAAAAACAACAACACTTATCTGAGCAGGGTAATGAAGTGATTTGGACAAGGGTTATGATAATTCGGTGATAAAAACAAACAAAGGGATACAAGCTCAACGGGTTAACGAGGGATAATAATTAAATTAAAAAAAGAATGGCTAGAAAGGCTAGGGGTAAAAAGAAACAACGTTCCTCAGTGTGTGTAAGCGTGCAGTGATATTCGAAAAGAACATACGTAAACTCTGAGTGATAGAGACATACCTGAATCATCTCTAATATGAATACTGTGTTTGGCTTTTTTATGCTCTCACCATGTTGGGTAAAGCTGACAGGGTCCATCATACCTCTCGTGTGATGTCGCTTCCCTCTTAACTTTGAATGCACAGGTTCTTCTGTTAGTCGAGCTCGAGAAAGTTGCGCCCAATCACCTTCAGCAGTATCAACTCTTTCGGAGTAATTCCACAACTAGTGGAGTGATTCTTGTCATCCACTATCACTACATTCCTCACTTATCCAGACAATCAAACCAAGAACCTGTAACACTTAAAACACATAACGCACAAGATACATAAACAAATATCAAAAGGTAAAAAGAAAGGAAATAACATAAACAAATAACAAAAACAGTAAAAAAAAACCCCACACTTGAACTAAACATTGGCCTCAATGTTTTATAACATGATGGAGAAGGGTAACTCACAATGATAAAAAGCGTGGGTTGCCTCCCACGTAGCGCTTCGTTTAACGTCGCATGGCTCGACGGTTCATTTGCCCTATTATGGCGGATGCTTCAGCTTCCACACCTTGTTGCTTGTCTTTTTTGAAACAAGTAAACCATCTTTTTCATAGATATAGTCCCCTTTTTGCAACAAGTGACCTCCCACTTCTATAGCCTTGCCTCGATGCCACTTTTTCCTCTTTCTCTCGACTTTAGGATTGGATCTTTGAGTGCTTATGCTTGTTGAAGCTGAAGATAATGGCTCCCTCTGTGAGATTATGAGTGATACTTTCTCTAGTGATGGTCTTGGGATTTGGCTTTCCCCACATGTTCCGATCATGCCAATTGGAGAGCGATTATCTTTTTCCTCCCTTTGGTTTTTGAACTCAAACAGTTTCAACGTTATTTCCTCATCATATGCTTTTAAAGTCAGGGTGCCTTTTTCCATATTGATATTGCATCGACTTGTAAGCAAGAATGGTCGACCAAGAATGATAGGGTTCTCTTCATCTTCCGGAATATCCATGATCTCAAAATAAACTGAAAAGCTGAATTTATCAATTGTCACCAGTACATCCTCTACTACCCCATATGACCGCTTAATGATGAGATCAGCAAATTTAACTTTGTCCTTGTATCACTCACCTTTCCAATACCAAGATTTTTAAAAATAGATAATGGCATGAGGCTCACACTAGCACCAGAATCAATTAGGACCTTCTTGAACGTTCTGTCTTTTATAATGCATGGGATTGCTACTGATCCAGGATCCTTCCGCTTATTGGGGATTCTCCCAGCTTATGATATTTCACTACACATCTCCGTTGACATTGCCATCTCCTCTCCTATTGGTCTCTTTTTACCTATTACCTCTTTCATGATTTTTTTGTACGTGGGCATTTGCTCGAGTGCTTCAAAGAAAGGCATATTGATCTCTAACTTTTTGAACATTGTGATAAATTTCTCAAGGTCTTTCTCTTTTGGATCCTTCTTTGTCACCCTTGGAGGGTATGGTAACTTAATCACAGGTTTAGCCTCCTTTTTCTTTTTCTCGTCAGTTCGCTTTACAGGTGGTATAGCTTATTCTGGTTCTTGCTTATTTTCCCTCACTTACAAATCTACCTCTATGACATGGTCACCATTTGTTGCCCTTTCTTCTTTATCTTCAGCAACTTCGTGACTTCTTGTTGTGACAACATTAATATTCTCATGATTTCTAGGATTTGGTACTGTTGTACTCGGAAGGGTACATTGAGCTTGCATGGAGATTTGTTGTTCTATCTGATCCATCTAAACTTCAAGATTTTTGATCGAAGTGGTGGTGTTCCTTTGATGGTTTTGGGTCTCTTCTTGAAATTGCATATTGTGAGCTGCCATCTTTTCAATGGCTATTTCCCACTCTACTTTCTTAGGAGATTTTTGATGTTGTTGGTACTGTGGTTGATTCTGATCTTTCCAGGAGAAGTTAGGATGATTCTTCTACCCTGGATTGTAAATATTAGCATATGGGTTGTTTTACTTCAAAACTTTTATCTCTTCAATTTGTTTTGCAGTTGCAATGCAATGCATGGAAAAATAAGGTCCACCACAAATCTCACAGTTAACAGCTTACACAGGTTGAACTTGGGCTACACTTTGTGTACCTACATTCATAGCCTTGAGTCTTCTTTCAACTTCAGCAGCAATTTGATCTTCCATCTTTACCACTTGATTAGCAAGTTTCAAGTCAATCACTCCCTCAACTTTACTCACACTTCGGTCATATAATTCCAGATGTTCATTTGCAGCAATGGCATCAATGATCTTCTTAATACCAGTGGCTATTGTAAAGTTGGATGAGCCACCATCAGCTGTATCAATAAGTTGCTTTGTCTTTATTCTGAGGCCATTTACAAACATTTGCATCTGTTTAGTTTGATCCATATTGTGAGTAGGACAAGCTACCAATAACCTCTTAAACCTCTTGTAAGCATCACCAAGTGACTCTCCTTCCTTCTGCTTAAAATTCACAATATCATATCTTTTTCGAATATAAACAGAAGCAGGAAAGTATTTGTTAAGAAAAGTTTTCTCCATCTCTTCCCAAGTAGTAATACTCCCGACAAGTAATGAGTAGAACCATTCTTCAGCATCTTCAGAAAGAGTGAACAAAAACATTCTTAAATTTTTTTGCTTCTTCAGAGTGCCCCTTAATCTTCAAAGTACTGCTCATAGTAAGAAACCTTTGCAAATGCTTATTTGCATCTTCATTAATCTTCCCTGTGAAAGGTCTCTTCTCAAGCTATCAGATTATTATAGGGTGCAGCTGAAAGTGTGCAACATTTACCGATTGATTCACAATAGTCAACCGACCTGCTATAGTATTTGCTCCTCCATAGTCCACAAAAAGTCTCTCTTGAGGCTCAGCCATGATTATTTCTCTGTCTGATTCTGTATCAGAATGATCAGAAACTTCTTCCTCTCTTCCGGGTTCTGAAATTGAAGTGTTCGCTTCTGAATCTGCCAGTCTTGCTTGTTTAGCTTTTCTAAGCCTAGTGTGCAAAGATCGCTCTGGTTTTGCGTCAAAAAGAAATTCAGCTGCGGGTTTTCATCGCATACACAGATTAGATAGAGATTAATAATAATAATAATAAATTATAAAAATATGCAAAAAATAAAATTTTAGTCGCAGAGCAACAAAATTTCAATTGAACTCAAATCAAACTCTATATTTTGGCAGTCCCCGACAATGACGCCAAAAACTTGATCGAAAAAATAGCAAGGGTACTACTTTCACCAATGTAGTAATAATAGGGGGAAATCCCCAATATCGATCTCAAGGACTGCGTATAACTACCGAGTTCAACTATTGTCAATTGAACAAAACATATTGGGGGGTTTTAAAATTGTTTTCCAAATTATGAATTAACAGTGAGAAAATATAACATAATAGTAATTTGGTTTTGACAAATATGAGAAACATGCTAGGGCAAGGTGTATGATTATTCATGTAACAACTCTAAATCCTTATTTCATTAACAAGTTCAAAATAATCAATTTCTGGTTCTTTAGTCTATTTTCCCCTAACTCCTCAGTGGGAAAACCTTTGATCATTCATCCTAAATTCTAAGTCCATAGGAATTTATGATAAAATCAAGCATTTGTTTTATCAAGAATTTACCGGTTGCTATAGGGTATCCCTAGTCCTAAGTGATATCTAATATAACGTAATAGCACAAAAGCATTAACAATGGTGGTCCGACCTAATTGTTAATCGTGAATCAATCTCTATTGGTCCGACATAGAAGGCATTAGAAACATTGAATGATTAAATTGATTATGAAAAACAAATATATTACTGAAAATAAGAATTCAAAGTCGTTTACAGAGTCAAATGAGGGATACCCCCTAGCATTAGGGGGTTTAGCTACTCATACTGTTCAAAGGAAATACAATATAAAAATTAGACATTACAAGTATTGGGGTGAACTTGGATCGTCAATTGCTTCTGCTCATGAGAATCTTCCGCCCTCCAAAAACCTTATCTTCTCTCTAATCTTGAATCGTGTAATCTGTTCCTGTCAAAAAATTCCCCTAATTCCTCGTAAAAATTCTTCTAAATAGTGAAAATCCCATGGCACTGGTTGGAAATGCCCAAAACACCCTCGCAACTCAACACTCGGACCAAAAACAAGAAAATAGAAGAATCAGCGTTTTGAGCCGACACGGCCCGTGTCAGGTGACACGGGCGCCCGTGTTGCTCTTTTGTGTTTTCCAATTTTTCATCCAAGTCCCAGACCCTGTGACACGGCCCGTTTCAGGTGACACGGGCGCCCGTGTTGCAACACTGCCTCTAGCTTTTCTTGGTACTTGTCTCAGCTTCCATCCTTACACGGCCCGTGTCAGGCCTCTTGTAGGTTGAGCCAAATTCCACCAAAACTCTAGATTTTTCCACTTTCTCGCACCGAGTCTTTTGGATCTATTACTTGGTGTCATACCCCAAATTTTGACGACTAAGATTTCCCATCATTGTGCAAATCATCATCACAATATGGATGAACTATTAGTCTCCCCAAAGATGGGTGAGCATCCACTACAATCAGACTTAGGGTTTCAAGCCCTCTCAGAGCTCTTAGACAAATGACCAATCAAGAAATGACATGATCTTCAACTTGTCTAGCCTCTCAAACATCCACAAAGGATCAAGAGGACTCCCACAACAAGGATTAAGCACAAGGATGCTCCCTTCTAGGTGGATTAAGCCTCACGATCGACAATGTCACCAAATTAGGGTTTGGTCGACCAGGGCCTCCAGATGGAAATTTTCCTCTGGCATGAGCCAATGCTTCAAAGCCCAACCTAAGATGCTCCAAGGGACATCATGAGCCCAATCATCAAGTCAATTTAGCCTCAGGGGATGCATTCACTAAAAATCAGGAATTAGGGTTTCTTGACCTAACTCATCCCTAAGTTGACTTTTGGGACAAATCATGAGCCAAGACCTCAAGAGATGATTTGAGGGTCCCTAACACACCACATTGATCCATTTTCAACAATGGATTGATCCAAGAAGCTTGAGAAACAAGTTTCAATTTCATCAGAACCACAGTTAGGGTTTCGCGGAAAAAGTCAACTGTATCTTTGACTTTTGACCAGGACATGCTCCCAAACCCTAAGACATGATTCAATACACCCTATAACACCTATGAAATCAATTCATAAATTTTTATTTAGGTCAAGGACTTGATTTCATAGAGGATCGCACAATTTGGAATTCATCTAATAAAAAGTCAACTGTGCACAAAAGTCAAACTTTGACTTTTTGAGATTTTTCACAATTATGGTTTTTTAACCCTAAAATGATGTTAATGTATGATTGGAATCATCATTCATCAAGAAAAATCAAGAAAAGTGGGATAACTTGTAAAAGGGGTAACCATAAAAAACTTAGAAAATTTTCTAAGTTATGGAACAAAGTGGCTAGGGTACTAACTTTGGAGGATCATAACTCCTAAACCACAAGGCCATTTTTTCCCATCCAAAGCTGGATTTGTAGCTCTCATGGCCCTCTACAAAAGCTTCAACTACCACTCATTCCAATTCCCCATGGATTTTAAATTATGGAATGATCAAAATCACAAAAAGTGAAAATGTCACTTTTTTCCAACACTTAGTGAAATTTTCACTAAGTCAGAATCTGCCTTCACTTTTTTCCAAATGTAAGGGCATTTTTCACTTGGATCCAAAAAGTATCAAAACCAATTATGATCAAACAGTTATTGTATCATATAAGGGCTTTCCAAAATGGACAAGAACTCCATCAAATTCCACTTGAGCCATGAGATATGACAATGGCAATATGCCTTGCTGAAAACAGCCAAGGCTAGGCAGAATTTTGCACTTTTGCTCGATTTGGCAAAATCAGATAATTCCAAGCCTTTTCATCACTTTGGACACATCCGAGGATCAAATCTAAAGGGAACAAACACTGATCCAAGCCTCCAAAGTCTTTGGAACAAGAAGTAGCATGCCAAACCTAGAAATCCCTAAAAGAGGGACAAGACTCCAATTTTGGATTGGAGCATTTAATGGATGCACCAAGGTGGCATGGACTGACACATTTGCAACTGAATCCAGTCAAGATTCATCCAATAACTAGGGAACCATAGCTCTGTGCTCTAACCTCTAGTCAATGGCTAGAGGAGACTTGGATTCCTATTGATCAACACTGGCCAAACCTCTGCTGCAGTTGCCATTCACTATTGATCCCAAAACAAACTTGCTCTACTATAAATAGAGCTCATTTGTGCTCAGTTTGAGTACACCAAAGCTATCAAACAGATGTTTTCCTCAAAATCACTTTCTTTAGGCAAAAATACCTTCTTTAGCAAGGTAACTCTGAGTTTTTGAGTTAGAGAGCATTTCCATCACAGCTCATGATCCAAACACATCCAATATGTCATATTTAAGCTGTCCAAACTCACACAAGTGACCTGTAATCCTTAAATCTCAAAGTCACCTCTTAAAACCTTAAAATAGGCTTTTTTGCATCTTTCAAGCCATGTCTTGATTCAGTCACTTTCCAAACTAGATAAAACCTCAAACACACTCCAAATATCATCCTTGAACTGTCCCAAATGGCTCCCAACATCTGGAACACCATTTGACAGAGTTGATATTTTGGCCATTTTAACCCCTTTTGCAAGAAAGGGACAGTTTTTGTTTTTGCAGGTTCCAGCTGATTCCAATCATCCTAAAAGCTTCTAAGGGATCATTTGAGAGTGTCCAAAGCATCAAACCATTTCTGGAATAAGAAACTTGGCAGATTGCACAAAAAACTCCAAAAGCTCAAAAAGAGGTAAGCATCATGACTTGAACTTTCCAAAATATGCATTGCTTTGAAGTCCACTGATCATGCATCTCTTCTACATGTCATATGTGTTGTGTTTGCATCAATTTATCATGTAATTCATACCTGTATCATGAGATAGCACAGAAAATACAATTAGAGGCCTATTTCAAAACCACTATCGGGTTTTAAAATAGGGACATGATCTGAAAAAACACCACCACCATTGGATTCCTTGTGAAATTCTAGGCAGGATAGACCTAAATTTTGTCTCAATCCATGGAGAAATGAGAAAGTTATGGCCTTCACGTTTCTAAGCCAAAACTTGCATTGCCTTGCCTTGGCAAGGCCTAGGACACAAGGCAAGCCTTATGTATTTGTTGGTTTGTTTTAATCAACGGATGTATCACCACCACAGTGGTAAGGCGCACGCCCTATAACCTTGAGGCCGTGGGTTCAAACCCCACCCAGACCATTTTGTGTTTTCTCACATTTTGCTATTTTTTCCAATATTTTCATGTTTTGTTAATTAATTGGAAAATTAATAACTCCTTCAATTTTAATTATTTTTTATTGGTTCTTTTTGCAAAAAAATCACAAAAATGTTAAAATATTTTATTCCACAAAAAAATAAGATTTATATTATTTATTTAATATAATTAGTATTTTTGTGAATAAAATCCTTTTTAATTGTTTTTAAACATTTAAAAATGAATATTTACTTGGAAAATCAAAACCAAATGAGTTTTAATTCATCTTGTGATTAATCCCTCATTTTTCAAACCTTAAACAAAAATCACAAATGGTTTATTCAAACTTATTTGGTATTTTTATTGGATTTTCTTTAAATATTTACTTTTAAAGAAAGGCAAAATTAGGGTTTCTTTGATTTTCACCCTAACAAACTTTTCCGAACACTCATGGGCCTCTAATAGAGTGTAAGACCCAATTCTTTGTAAATACAAACCTATTTTGGGCCTCAAATATTGTATAAGTCCCGTTGTATTTCAAAAGTTCGGCGCGATCATCGCCCGTTTAAAACAAAGCATCTGGGCCTCTCCTCGAGCTATAAGACCCATTCAAAATCATTTTGGGCCTCTAATAGAGTGTAAGACCCAATCCCATTTTGAAACCAAAAACTTCTGGGCCTCAGTCATTGTATAAGACCCACAGCGTTTTCAAAACCTCGGCGCGATCGTCGCCCTTTTCAAAATAAACCCTGGGCTTCTCCTTGAGCTATAAGACCCATCTTTGTTCACTTTCAATCATTTTAGGCCTCTTGAGAGAGTGTAAGACCCATCCCCTTGTACAGAAAACCTTTCTTGGGCCTCAGTCACTTGTATAAGTCCCTGTACAAAATGACAGTGCGATCACTGATAAAACCCTGGGCCTCTCCTTGAGCTGTAAGCCTCAATTTTCCTTTCAAAAGCACTTTCTCCTTTGATTTTATAACATACTGTTATTTTCAATTTCTTTGTTGAACAAACTAACAAAACAACATGGAAGCTCTACAACCGAGTAAGTGTTTACCCACTTTCTTTATCCGCTTTCATATATATATATATATATATATATATATATATATATATATATATATATATATATATATATATATAACTGTATTGTGGGGCTGCTCACTGTAAGTCTTCTTTCACAAACTTTTATATACTTGTCAAATATCAACCATGTAATACTAGTATAGTTATTTAGAGTTTTCCCCGACAACTACGTCTAGCACTAGGTAAAGCCCTGTTGATCACTCTTAAATACAAACAAAACTAGATCCCCCATAGGATTACCAGACACAGTCTTCCCTCCTCTTGGGGTTAAACAATATGGAGACGTGAAAGGCAGCATTCTCGGTGAACCCTTTCTCAGACTGTCACCCTTAGAAATCGTCAAAGAAACTCTACTCCCCAGAGATGATCTTTTCTCCGTGAATGGCATCTCTTGAGTTTCTTCCAAATTCTCGGACTTTCCTGGCTTGATCTATTCTCGGTGAATGGCTTGTGTTGAACTTCTCGGGATTTGGGGACCCACAGGCTTCTTAAAAGCATCCCCGCCTCCTCTTGGGCGTTGTACAAGGACCCGTCGGCTTCTTAGAAGTTTTCACAGCCTCCTCTTAGGCTTCGTATAATGATTCTTCCTCCGGGAAGATAGCCTCCTCTTGGGCTTCGTACAAATTGTCCCTTCGGCTTCTTAAAAGTTTTTCTCGCCTCCTTTTGGGCTTCGTACAAATTGTCCCGACGATCTCTTAAAGGTATAGGAACAGAAATTAGTCATCTTAATAGAACAGTCTTTCAAAGAGTATAGATCTTCCTATGGCGAACGTACTGTTTCTTGATCTCTCTTAAGCGTAGTGTCGCTCCCGAGGATTTTCATCCATGGTACAAACGCGAAAGTGGCGCGGAAAACAGAGTCGCCAGCAATGTGTATTTATCCCAAGAGAGGGAAAGGAAACACTGCGTAAACCTAAGGGAAGGAAAAGCATGGTCTCGCGACCAAGAGAAACGGGTAAGGGAGTCGGTTACCCGAAGGGAAGGTGTTAGCACCCCACACATCCATCGTACCCGATGGGATCCACGATTGTTGTCTTGATCAAAGGGTGTCGTCATCTGGAGCTCCACTGCTATCGGAAAGGAGAAGGAATGGGAACAGAAAAGAACGAAGAAACGAAGAAGAAAAGAAAAAGAAATGACTCGATAGGACATCGCTCGTCCTATGCCTATGTATTCCCTCGTGCAATGGGAAAGTCAGAGTCAATGTAGTTCGGACAGGAACTGAGGGGGAGGTTGCTCGCCAAGACATTGCCATCTTGTGCCTACGTATCCTCAATCGTACGAGAAAGAGGAAATCAGAGCAGTCGTAGTTTGACCTAACGAGGTCAGTTGTTGTTTTTTATGAGCGACGTTAGATTCGCGTCCAGCAGTTAGGGTCGATGCCTGTTTGCGACGAGACGGAAATAACGTGCCCTTTCCTGAAAATGATTTGAACTTAACGATCCCGAAGGATGAAAAAGGTTTGAGTTTGTTTTTGTGTTTTTTAGACAGAAGTGGATTGAAGTTAGTTCGTAACTTACATTGCACTAAAGTCTACCATGCGGGAACGAGTGAATCGCATGGTCGCCCCCAAATGGGACGTATGCTAAACACTCTAGAAGAGGAGGGGAGACCCCTCATTCTTCATTTCCTACACTTAAGGCTCGAGCATAATATTATTTATATTTATTAAGTGCTTTAGAAGTGTTATGAGATGAGAAGAGAAGACTCAAAGGAAAATAAAACACTAAGGGGAAACTAATTGTCCCTAATGTTATCATGCAAAGGTGGCCCTATAGTTGAGGTTGAAAGGGAAACGTCTACCTAAGTTAGCATGCAAAGGGAAGCCTAATGCTAATCCTACTCCAAGCTTAATCGAAAATTAAGTTGGACTAGGTAGCTCTAAGGGAGTAAATCCAAGACTTAAACAAGTCTTGAGATTCAAGGGAAGAGAAAGAGTGAAAGGGGGAAGAAGAAAAGGCGAATAAAACAAACAAGCAGCAACTACAATAGCGCCTCTGCACCTGCACAGCAGTTAAAGACAGCACACAAGCAAGACAGCTTTTAACAGCACACACATTCAGCGTAAAATAGGTGTAAAAGGCAGCAAGCAGCAAGTGTGAACAATAGACAACACATGAACATACTTAGAACAGCAGCTGTAAAAACAGGGCAGCATGCATCCAAACAAGAAGTGATTGCAAATGAACATGCATAACAAGGCAAATTAAGCATGGAGGTTGCAAACATCAAGGATGAACAAGCATGATCATGTTAACCACTCAAGAACAAGCACATTCCACATAATTGTACGATTTACACATTGATCAAAACAAATCATGCACAAACAACCATGGAGGCAAACATCAATCATGCATCATATGTCCAGCAAGTTGAGCATTAACCAAGAATTAACATGATTCGAATGTGTGTGCAACATGTTCATCGCATCAAGAATGCAACAACGCAAACATGTTAAAAAATGATACAAGTCCATGAATCGCGTGTCGGAAAATTGTGTTCATGCAATAGTGTGAGGTGCAACAGCTCAAAAATGATCCACAAATCATCTTCATATCAATCCATAAAGTTTAGACATGAAAAGGATCCCAAACAACCAAGAAAATGCAAGAAAATCAAGTTCAGCTTCAGTGGTAACCAGTTACAGCATAACTGCTAACCGGTTACACAGTTCAAAATTGCTCCAATTGCGCTGAAAACACACAGTGTAACCGGTTACAGCATAACTGCTAACCGGTTACTCTGGGACAGTAGTGAAAAAAATCAGTTTCAAAAGCACTTTTCAGCAGCAAATCACTTATGTAATCAAGTCCAATGATCATGTAATCAACAATGCACGAAAATTAAGTTCAAACACAATATTCAAACATCATTTAGGTCCAGTAATCATCGACATCCACAATCAAAATCAAACAAAATGATCAAAACACAACAAAAATCAAGGATCTACATCGCATAAGTTGCAATTAAGCTAAAATGAGTGTGGATCTGAAATTAACATACCTACAAAGCTGAGATTTGCTTTGGTAAGTGTTGTAAACAGAATTTGATGAATCCAAGTAGAGAAATCCAAGATCCACAAGCTCCTTGCACTCAAAGGTTGAAAATCCAAGCAATAAGCAACAAAAACTCCAAAATCACTTTCAATAATCACTTCTGAAATTCCAGATCTAGATCCAAACGAAAATCACCAATGAAATGCAGCAATGAAGTGGTAATGAGTGGCTTTAGCTCAAGAATTAACAACTTCCAATGATGATCTTGTTAATCTCTATGGAAGAGCTTTGAGTGTGGTTGAAAATGGAGGTTGAGAGTGAAATGTGAGAGAGAATTGAAAGAGAATTCTGAAAATTGAGAGTGAAATAATGATCTAGGTTGGAGAGGTTTGGAATGAATTGGTTTAAATAACCCCTAGGTTAGGAGTTAAGTTTGGGTTTGGAGTGAGGTTAAGTGGGTGGAAATTGGGGTGAAAATGGATTAGGAAAAGAAAATGAGGAATTTGAGTAGAAGAATGATGGAGAGAATTTGAATTTGGATGGAAAATGATGAAATTGGATCAATTCTAGATCCTTCCCCCACATGCACAAGCAAAGCACATGATCACTAATGATGCAAACTTAATTTTTTTCAAACTACGCCCAGAGTAACTGGTTACAGCATATCTGCTAACCGGTTACACAGTTCAAAAACTTTGAGAATATGCTGAAAATGAATGAGTAACCGGTTATCACATATGATGTAACCGGTTACACAGTTCAAATTTTGAATTTTGGCGCCTTTTGGAGGGAAACTTGGAAAAGTACTTCTGATAGCTGTTTTTGAACCTGTTAAACCTCCGAAACTCAAAACTTGATATTTCCACTGAGTAACACCTGAAAATAACACAAATTCTTGCTGACACCTCGGGATATCCTGCTGTATTAATAATGCCTGACGCTGAATAACCGATCAAAAATTGACTGCCAGGGTTTCTAATCATCAAATCATCTAATGAGCAAAATAAATGCTCAAAAAGACTTTGAAAGCTATTTGCTTGGGTCTGAATATTGCTGAAAATCAAACTTGGACCGATAACGCCATGAGCTGCTGAAAAATACCTTGATCCCATTCCCGAAAGAAATATGCAAATGCAGAAATAACGATGCACATTAAATGAAGCAAAAGCCAAAAAGGTTAGAAAGAAAAGGGCAAATTTTGAGGTGTTACAGCTGCCCCTATTCAAACCTCCTTGGATCCGAGGGTATGGAAGCAAAGGCTTTCAGACAATCGGGGTACACGGAGGTTGAATACCAAAATAACCTGAAAATTTGCACCCTGTGGGGAATATGAAAGTATCTACCAGCTGAATCTGGATTTAAAGATAGAGGGTACCAACCAAAAGTTGGGAAAGCAAGGTATACCAACCAAAAGTTGGGATAACAAAGAAAGTACCAACCAAAGGTTGGAAAAGCAAGGGGTACCAACCAAAAGTTGGGATAGAAGATACTAACCAAGAGTTAGGATGAACGAGAATGCCGACCAAAGGTGAACACAACAAAGGAGACCAACCAAGAGTTGGGATAAAGCCAAGGATACCAACCAAAAGTTGGGATAACGCATAGGATACCAACCAAAAGTTGGGATAACGCATACCAACCAAAAGTTGGAATGAAGCAAAGGATACCAACCAAAAGTTGGGATAACGAGGACGCCGACCAAAGGCGTACTCACCACAAGCAAGACCAACCAAAAGTTGGGATAAAGGTACTAACCAAAAGTTAGAATAACGAAGGAAACCAACCAAAAGTTGGGATAAAGGTACTAACCAAAAGTTAGAATAACGAAGGAGACTAACCAAAAGTTGGGATAAAGGTACTAACCAAAAGTTAGAATAACGAAGGAAACCAACCAAAAGTTGGGATAAAGGTACTAACCAAAAGTTAGAATAACGAAGGAGGCCAACCAAAAGTTGGAATAAAGGTACTAACCAAAAGTTAGAATAACGAAGGAGACCAACCAAAATTTGGGATAAAGGTACTAACCAAAAGTTAGAATAACAAAGGAAACCAACCAAAAGTTGGGATAAAGGTACTAACCAAAAGTTAGAATAACGAAGGAGACAAACCAAAAGTTGGGATAAAGGTACTAACCAAAAGTTAGAATAACGAAGGAGACCAACCAAAAGTTGGGATAAAGGTACTAACCAAAAGTTAGAATAACGAGGATTTCGACCAAGGGCATACTCACAACAAGCAAGACCACTTGGAGGTATTATTGGGCTTAACCTGCCAGTAGGAGTCATCTGTGTCTTCACCTGCTGGGGAGTTTCTGCCATTACTAGCAATCTGCTTGGAAGACGGTAATTGATGGCATCGACTCTGCTAGAGGACAACATCCAACTTGCTCATCTGTGAGGATTAAATGATACCGTTGCTGATGAGAAAAATATCTCCTGACTGTCTGAGAAGAATGAGTGCTCAGGCCCTGTGGGGAAAATAACATCTTTGTCCCAAGAAGATATTCCATAAGTCTCCTGCTGGGGATGCAACAGCGTCAACTTCTAATTTTTTGCTGAGAAAGTGATAAATCAATCACGACTATAGCTGAGGAATTAATCTTCTGTACTCTGCTGAGGAAGATAATCCTCGACACCCTGGCTGGGGAAAATAACAACCTGCTGAGGAGGATGAACTTTTCAATGTCGAGGAGAGTAGCTCTACTAGGGAAGAACAAACTTGTTGCCCTGCAAACAAAATCAACATAAAGTTCTATATGCACAAAGGCTACTTCGATTACCATCACAACGACCGTTGCCTAAGAAATTTCCACTATTTTCTGATATGCTTCGCAAAGCTTAACATTTTCGCATGCAATGTTTTATCAAAATATCAGACGTTTTCACAAACAAAACAACAAAAGTAAAAACACAAATGGAAAGCTTTTGAGTGAAATGAAAATTTTATTGAATGAATTGGCCTGTAAATAGGCATTTACATTCGGAAGCAATTCCTGAAAAGAGGTAATTGCACAAAAAATAAAAGAAAATACACATGTCGGCAATGTGGGGAACATATATCCACCATGATTTGATTCAGCTATGACCCAATATGCCTCACTTATCCGCAGATGTTTTGGCTTTCGAAAAGACTGACTGGACTAATTCCTTTCCTTCAAAATTTCCATGTATCAAAGAATGCTCACAGATCGAGCGCAGATCATAGCCTTTTGCTTTTTAATCCCTAACTTTTGCCTGGATCGCCCTTTTCGGGTTTTCAATCCACCGGGATACCCCTTTTTGCCAAAGTTGCCTTTTCAGGTTTTCAACCTTACGGGTTTATTCTATTTTTTTCTTTTTTATCCCTAATTTTTTCCTGAACCTTTTCTTTTTATGGTTCGTCGGGATGCCTATTTCTGCCTAGACTTTCTTTTTGTGTCCAGCGGGTCTCTTTTATGCAAAGTATTTTTTGACTACGTCTGCGTTCACAGGGGACGTAAAATCTCCGTCATCCATAGTTGAGAGTAATAAGGCTCCACCAGAGAAAACCTGTCTTACTACATATGGCCCTTCGTAGTTTGGAGTCCATTTGCCTCTGTGATTTGTTTGAGGAGGAAGGATCCTTTTCAAAACCAATTCACCAGCCTGAAAACACCGAGGACGCACTTTCTGATCAAATGCTTTCTTCATCTTGCTCTGATACAACCGACCATGTGCAATGGCTGCCAATCTTTTCTCTACAATAAGGTTCAGCTGATTTAGTCTGGAACGCACCCACTCAGCTTCATCAAGCTTCACGTCTGCCAGAATTCTTAAAGAAGAAATCTCAACCTCTAATGGTAGAACTGCTTCCATACCATATACCAGTGAGAAAGGAGTTGCCCCAGTCGATGTGCGTACCAAAGTACGATAACCATGTAAAGCATAAGGCAACATCTCATGCCAGTCTTTATAGGTCACTACCACTTTCTGCACAATCTTCTTGATGTTCTTATTTGCTGCTTCAACAGCCCCATTCATCTTCGGACGATAGGGAGAAGAGTTGTGATGTTCAATCTTAAAGCTCTGACATAGCTCCTTCATCATCTTGTTATTCAAATTTGAACCATTATCAGTAATGATTCTCTCCAGGACTCCATACCGACAGATGATGTCCTTCTTGATAAATCTGGCTACCACTTGTCTGGTGACGTTGGCAAAGGAGGTTGCTTCCACCCATTTCGGGAAATAATCGATGGCGACCAAAATGAAACGATGCCCATTAGAGGCAGTGGGCTCAATCTTCCCGATCATATCAATGCCCCACATAGCAAAGGGCCAAGGCGATGACAACACATTCAGAGGAGTAGGCGGTACATGCACCTTATCTGCATAAATATGGCATTTGTGACATTTCCGGACATATTTAAAACAATCAGACTCCATAGTCATCCAGTAATACCCCGCTCTCAACAGTTTTCTGGCCATAGCATGTCCATTGGCATGGGTACCGAAAGATCCTTCATGAACTTCCTCCATTAACAGGTTTGCCTCGTGTTCATCAACACAACGTAGAAAGACCATGTCAAAGTTTCTCTTGTATAACACGTCATCTTTATTCAGAAAGAAATTTCCTGCCAACCTCCTCAGAGTCTTCTTATCTTTGGTGGATGCACCCCTTGGATACTCTTGACTCTTCAGAAAAACCTTAATATCATGATACCAAGGTTTGCCATCTGATACATCTTCAATTGCAAACACAAAGGCTGGTCTATCCAGACGCATGATTCTGATCAAAGGAGCTTCATTCCAACGATTCACTTGATACATTGAAGATAGCGTTGCCAACGCATCTGCCATCTAATTCTCCACCCGAGGTATATGATGGAAATCGACTATCTCAAAGAACGGTAACAACCTTCTGGCATAATTGTTATAAGGCACCAAGTTCGCTTGACGAGTTTCCCATTCACCTGTAATCTGATTAAGTACCAACGCAGAATCACCATAAACATCGAGGTTCTTGATTCTCAAATCAATTGCTTCTTCTAACCCCATGATGCATGCTTCATACTCCGCCTCATTGTTGGTGCATATGAACGTTAATCGGACAGTGAAGGGTATATGAGAACCCTGTGGAGTTGTAATGATTGCCCCGATTCCGTTACCATATGAGTTAACAACCCCATCAAAGACCAGCTTCCATTGGGACCCAATTTCTGGCCCTTCATCAGGTAGAAGCTCTTCACAATCTTTCATCTTCAGATACATGATATGTTCATCAGGGAATTCAAACTTCATCGGTTGATAATCCTCAATTGGTTGTTCAGCGAGATATTCTGACAAAACACTTCCCTTAATGGCCTTTTGGGTAACATATTAAATATCGTATTCTATCAGAACCATTTGCCAGTGGGTTATTCTTCCAGAAAGTGCCTGCTTTTCAAACACATACTTGATCGGATCCATCTTCGAAATCAAGAGGGTTGTGTGGTTTAACATATACTGCCTCAAACGCTTAGCCGCCCAAGCGAGTGCACAACATGTTTTCTCCAGCATGGAGTACTTCAACTCACAATCAGTAAACTTTTTACTCAGGTAGTAAATGACATGCTCTTTTCTACCTGACTCGTCGTGTTGACCGAGCACACACCCCATTGAGTTCTCAAGAACCGTAAGATACATAATCAATGGCCTTCCTGGCGCTGGTGGAATAAGGACCAGAGGTTCCTGCAAATATTCTTTTATTTTTTCAAACACTTTTTGACAATTCTCATTCCACCTGACCTCTTGATCTTTTCTTAATAACTTGAATATAGGTTCACACGTGGCTGTAAGATGAGAGATGAATCTAGCAATGTAGTTCAAGCTCCCTAGGAAACCACGAAACTCTCTTTCTGTTCTTGGCTCAGGCATTTCTTGAATGACTTTTACTTTAGCAGGGTCAACCTCGATACCCTTTTCGCTGACAATAAAACCCAGTAACTTTCCAAATCTCACCCCGAAGGTGCACTTGTTCGGATTCAACCTTAGTTTGAACTTTCTCAACCTTTCAAACAGTTTTTGGAGATTCACCAGATGCTCCTCCTCTGTTTGTGACTTCGCAATCATGTCATCAACATAGACCTCGATCTCTTTGTGAATCATATCATGAAAGAAAGTCACCATCGCCCGCTGATAGGTTGCCCCAGCATTTTTCAATCCAAAGGGCATCACCTTGTAACAGAAAGTCCCCCAAGGTGTTATAAACCTCGTCTTCTCCATGTCCTCTGGGGCCATCTTGATTTGGTTATACCCAGAGAAGCCATCCATGAAGGAAAACACAGAATATTGAGCAGTGTTGTCCACTAACACGTCAATGTGGGGAAGTGGGAAATCATCTTTTGGGCTTGCTCTATTCAGATCTCTGTAATCAACACACATCCTGGCCTTTCCATCTTTCTTAGGTACAGGTACAATATTAGCAACCCACGGAGGATAATTTGTTATAGCAAGAAACCCAGCATCTAACTGTTTCTGAACCTCTTCTTTAATCTTGACAGCCATATTCGGTTTCGTCCTTCTCAGCTTCTGCTTAACTGGAGCACATCCTTCTTTGAGCGGCAACCGGTGTACCACGATGTCAGTGTCGAGCCCAGGCATGTCTTGGTAAGACCAGGCGAAGATATCCACATACTCTCGGAGCATTTCAATCAATCTTCCCTTGACAGTGTCTTCCAAAGCATCCCCAATCCGTACCTCTTTCTTTGCGTCCTCGGTTCCCAAGTTAACAACCTCGATTTCCTCCTGATGAGGCAGAATGACCTTTTCCTCCTGTTTTAATAGCCTGGCCAATTCCTCGGGTAATTCACAATCTTCATCAGTCCTCTCTTTAGCCTGATATATGGGATTATCGAAGTCATATCGAGCCATAGCTGAATCATGATGGGTGGAATCTGAACAAGAAAACCTGCATGATTGATGATTTATGTTTATCATGGATGCATCAAACAAAAACACATTGCCATTTTGCTGTGGTTTTAATGCAAAAAATAAAAAAAAACAGAAAAACAGGGATTAAAACATTTGAATATGAAAACGTCCTTTATTAATGATAAAGAAAAAGCATAAAAAAACATTCAAGCCCTACAAACAAGAATCACTACATCTTGGGAAGAACGTAGGATTAACATAGATGACAAACAGGAGCAATTACTCTGGTCCGGTCACTTGAATGGCTCTCTCTGACGACCAGTTGCGAAGACTTTGACCTGGAACACAGGGGCAGATCCAACTATCCATATCACAATCACTATCCCCATCCTCATCAATAGCATTGATTCTGTCAAAGAACACACCGGCACTGGTGAAACGAACTAGACCATAGAACTTGGGAGGCTCTTCAGGACGCCTAGGTGGCTTATAACCCAGTCCATGAGTATTCCGCTTTTCCTGGACATCAATAATCTGACCCCACTTTTGTGAACTACCGGCTTCAACCACGGCCCAAGCATCCTTGAAGGAAGACATAGAAATCTCCGGCTGATGTACCACTGTAGGCTGCTCTACCACTTCAGGTTGGCTGATTTCCTTGAGAGATTCCTCGGGGATCTTCACTGCTTCAAAAGTCTGACATAAAGTTTCATGTATTTCGCCATCTACCTCCACATACTTGAAAATAGATAGCTGGCTTATCATGATATCCTCTTCTCCATAAACCGTCACCACATGTCCGCCTACCATATACTTTAATTTCTGATGCAATGTAGATGTCACAGCCCCAGCACTGTGAATCCATGGACGACCCAACAGATAGCTGTAAGCAGGTTGGATGTCCATGATATAGAAGGTAGCATCGAAAACATCTGGCCCAACCTTAATTGGTAGTACAATCTCCCCGAAAACAGACCTCTTCGAGCCGTCGAAAGCGCGCACCACTAAATCCCTAGGTGTGCATATCAATCCTCGGGTGTCCAGCTTCATCAAGGCTTTCTTAGGTAGAACATTCAAAGAGGATCCAGTATCCACAAGCACATGAGACATCAACGATCCACGACACTCAACAGAAATATGCAAGGCATTATTATGGTTTCTCCCAGCTGGAGTCAAGTCAACATCAGTAAAACCCAAACCATTGCCCGCATTAACATGGGCCACTACCCCCTCCAACTGATTAACTGAGATCTCCTGGGGTACGTAAGCAGCATTCAGTACTTTCAGCAGTGCGTTTCGGTGTGCCTCAGAACACAATAAAAGGGACAAGATAGAAATCTTGGACGGAGTATGATGCAATTGATCAACAATTTTATAATCACTTTTCCGAATCAGTCTCATAAACTCTTCTACATTCTAGGAGAAAGAATTATCAATCGGTTTTGCCGTGGAATCATTCACTACTGGCGCTTGCACAAAATTATCTACAACCTGCTTTCCTTGGTCTTGTCTAGAACTACCAGCTTGATCATCAGAAGGGATAAAGACCCTACCACTTCTCCTGATATCCCCTGCCTCATCACGGTTTTCAACACAAGAGTTCACTACAGAAGTTCCCACCAGTTCTTGTTTCTGTCCATTAACAAACACTTCGGCTCCATAGTTCCAAGGAATGGCCTTGGTGCTCTCATATGGCACGGGTCCGGGAGCAGTAATAATAACCGGTGCTGGTCTTACCGGCCCTGAAATAGTGATTGTTTTGAAAGGGATATTAATGGTAGCAGCCTCATTTTTTCTGCTGACAACTTCTTTCTGTTGGTCACACCGGTCAAACTGCAATCGACCTTCATCTATCAACTTTTGAATTCCTGACTTCAACAAACCACACCCATTAATTTGCGACATACAATCTGAACAATTCTCATCACATCCGGGGGACACCCCACCCCTCAATAACCTCTCCTTTACCACCATCAAAGGAGTCCTTAATTCACTAACATCCATAACCAGATTCAAAGATTCATTCTCCTCTAACACCGCATTAACCCTCGGCCCACCATGGTTCGGCATTGGGTTTTGGATGACATTTGGCGTGTCATTTGAAAATTTAATGGCTTTTGAATCCACCAAGTCTTGGAATTTATGCTTAAAAGCTTTGCAGTCCTCGATGTGATGTCCGGGTGCCCCAGAATGAAAGTCGCAGTGGGTGTTGGGATTATAACCCAGAGGTGGATTACCGGTAAGAGGGGCCAAGGTCCTCTTCTGGATTAACTGTAGTTGTAGTAAATGCTGGAACAATAGAGAATAAGGCATGGGAGGTGTTTCAAAATGCCTATCAGCCGTTCTTTGTCTAGCTGGGTAATGGCGAGGAGCCTGATTCTGCTGTTGTTGTGGAAGCGCTGCAGGAATTGTCACTGAAGCTACTTGCTAATTATAGTTCTGGCGTTGCTTTCCCTTACCTCGGTAAGATGACACAGAATTTGCTTCCTCCTTCTTTTTATAATTCCCATAAGGTTTCTTCCCCTGACCAGAAGAAGACCCATCAGTAGCTGGTACTTTCCCAGCTTTGATTCCACCCTCTAACATCTCCCCAACCATGATCAAATTAGCAAACTTGCCTGACATGCAAGGTAACAGTTTTTCATAATAACGTCCCAGCAAAGTATCCATAAACAGATTTAGCATCTCCTTCTCCAACATGGGCGGCTGCACCCTTGCCGCTAGCTCACGCCATCTCTACACGTATTCCTTAAAGCTCTCACTACCCTTTTGAGACATACCCTGTAGCTGGGTCCGATTGGGAGCCATATCAGTATTATATTGGTAATGTTTGACAAACGCTTCCACTAGCTCCCTCCAATTGCGGACGTGGCATCTCTCCAATTGCATATACCATTCTAAGGATGCCCCAGACAGGCTGTCCTGAAAGAAATGCATCAGCAATTTCTCATCTTTAGAGTACGCGGCCATCTTCCTCGCGTATGCCCTGACATGCGTCTTGGGACAAGTGGTACCATTGTATTTCTCAAAAGTGGGCACCTAAAATTTGTGCGGAATTACAACACTGGGAACCAGCCCCAAATCCTCCAGATCTATACCTACAGAATTCTGATTCACCACACCCCTTAGTTGTTCTTCAATCAATCTGAACCTTTGATCATTGTCGGCCTAAGGACCAACATCCCTGCCTGGCATAGAGAAAACGTTATCTTGTTAGTCTTCGAGACAACGACCATGAACAACACAAACACTTCCTCCTCCCACAACAGAAGGAATCACAAGCTGCTCTCCTCCGCCCGGAGGGATCACAACACCAGGAATAGGGATCTCTACGCCCGCAGGACCTCCCTGAGTACCGTTACCAGTGACGCCATTATGGATTCCGCCATGAAGAACCCCGTCTTCATCCACTCTTGTCACTGAGGGTTGGACCAGAGTCCTCAGTTGCTCTTGCCCTTGGGCAACACCTTGTATCAGCTCCATGAATTGGTCTACACGAGCCTACATGGTAGCCATATCAGCCTGCATCTTCTCCATAATTCTCCTCTGATTTGATCTAGTAGAATACCGGTGAATTGGCTGGTTATCAATCCTGCCTGCAACCAAATAATGGTTAGAAAAACCCGGGACGAGCACCTGCGATGCAAAAATGATTATGATTATGCAAATGCAAATGAACATGTTTGGATATTTGCAGGGCGATCCACCCCTTGATTCCAGTTTAAAGACAAGATGGAATGAAACTTCTGCTTATATACCAGAGAAAAATCACTATCAGAGATTACAATCCTAGATAATAAGTCTGAAACAAGAGAAACAAAGATCCCAACCAACAATTCTGGTGGTGACCCAGAATACAACAAAGAAAGAGCCAACTACAGAGTATCACCCACTGCCTAAGCTAGAGCTTTCACCCCTAGGCCTCTTCACTTCAGCTCGTATCTTCAGCTCTTCTATGGTTGCTATGGCCTCATTCAGTTGCTCCTCAACTGCGTGTCTTTGGAACGTCCCTGATAAGATCTCCTCGTCTTTCTTCATGAGCTTCAACTTCAGACTCTCAATCTGCTCCAAATACTTATCCTCTTTCTGCTTGTTGGCTGTGATTGCAGTATTCCGACAAGCATTGAACCTGTGAATTCTTAGTGAAGCTTTGTCCAAGTCTTCCTTCTTTGACTTTAGAACCCTGCTAACACCCTTTAAGGCTTGTCCTACCTTCTGTCTAGCTGTGATTTCATCGACCGACTCCTTTTCTTTCTCAGCGAGCAATTCTGTTTTTAACTTGGCGACATGAATAGCTTCACCTCGCTCATGCTTCAACTGGTAGATTTCTCTTTGCAGCTCACCGTTCTCCTCTCGAAGCTTCTCCTTTTCAGCCCACATTTTGTTATACTTCTCTATCTCAATTGTGGTTGGAGATTCAATCGGTAGGGGGTAAGATGGAGGTTCTCTACAGAACGGTAGAAGTACATTCTCTACTCTCCTCTGAATCCAGTCCTCGTATGCAGGGAAGGCTTTGTTGTTACACTTTTCGAAAGAAGTCTTTCCCTTCTTGTGGCGGTCTCTCCAAGCATTTGCAGCTTCTTTTAATATTTCCGGATTGGCTTCCCCACTCACATATAGAGACTCTTGAACATCTTGGTCCTTCGGCGACTCTTTCAAAGCATACCCAAACTGCCTAATAGCAAGAATAGGGTTGTAATTAATTCCCCTTTTCCTTCCTATTAGAGGTACGTTTGGGTAACCTCCACAGCTGATCAGGATCTCTTGGCCTAACAAATCATGACTGATCCAAATCAAGTTGTCAGCTCTTAATCTCATCAATCTCATTGACCAATCCAATGTTTCTTTGGTGTCTACGAATGCCCCGGATTTGGGAAGGCGATCGGCAAACCACTTGTAGAAAATTGGAGCGCAAAAGTAAAGAGGTCCTCCTCTCCTCTTCTCATTCTTATAATGCATCGAATAGTACAGATCCCCAAGCAAGGTGGGTACTGGATTCTTCGTGGTGAATATCCGGACAGTGTGCACGTCTACAAAATCCTTCACATTAGGGAACAACGTCGTTCCATAAATGCACATAGCCAGGATTGCACTGAACACGACCAACACTTAGCCTTAGCACAAATAGCAGCCTGCTCGATCAAAAACTTCGTACGAAAGCCTTTACACCCCCCTTTACTAGCAACATTTCTCTTCAACAAAGACTGATCCAAACGTAAAGCAGCAGAAACCTTTTCCAGATTGGGAAACTCCTTAGTAGGATAGAAGGGAGCTTCTTCTTTGACAGAAACATCCAAAATAAGAGCATACTCTTCCAATGTCGGAGCTAAAAGATAATCCGCAAACAAAAAACACCGTAGGTGAGGGTCATAGAACTGCACCAGAGTGTGCAGAGCCCTAAACTCATAGTTGGTAACATCTCAGGCGAAACTCAGAATCCTCCCATATTCTCCTCTAAAGTCTGCCAATACCCCAGGTTTTGCCATAGCAGAGATCTTGTGAACAACATCTAGATGAACCTCCGAGAACTTGTACGGGATGATATTCTTTCTCTCTTCAGTGCTAGTATTCATCATGGACAGTCTTCAGATAACCGGAATCAAAGTTAGGATGCAACCCTACAAATGAACAAACATGTTAGAATGCAAAATGATGATGCAAATGCAAACATGGGATCAAGGTATCCACGATGCTCAAAACTGCTGTTGTTCTGCTGACTGAATAAGACCCCAAATATCAGAAACCCAGAAATCCAGAATAACGGCCCATTCAAACTGCCAGAATATCAAGATGACAACAGTACACTGATGATAAATCCAGAAAACCAGGTAGGTTGAAGGTCAAAGTCACCTGCAAACCTGCAAACACCCATCCCCTCTCACATGTGGGTTCTAGAAAACGGGATCCTCAGTCTCAGATTCTCGATTTGAGAAGCAATAGTACATTCATCCCTCGGGGTACAATACTATCGCCAAACAAAGAGGTCGTCCACTGATTCCCCAAAAAATAAGGTCATCCAATAGTAAGTTCCCAGCATTGGGTCCTCGGATCAACAAGTGTAATGGGTTTTCCATTTCTGGACTGCCATTATCACATCTCGGGAGGAGAGGCGTTGCTGAGTTCTTGGGAGACGGTCGCCAGAGTCGACAGTTTTCCAGGTTATATTCCATCGTCTGCCCCAAATGCGTAGGATAGAATATTGCCAAGGAAACCTCGTCTGGATGTGGAGTTTTCATGTATACTAAGTCTGGCCAAATGCCACACAAGTCACACTAATTTCCGCGCTAATCATAGGTGTATGCTCAAGCTTGGGTATTGGGCTTTTCTCTCATGAATCCAACCCACCCTACAAACAGAAAAATCCAGCAGCAGAACAATACAGCATAATAATGAAATGCAATGCTATAAATGCGGTAAGAACAGTAAAACAGTAATACAGTAATATACAACAAAACAAAGCACAATAAATAAAAAACCAATGAAAACAAACAAGCAAGCGCTAGGATCGACTCACAAAAGGGGATGGACCAGCAAGAGGTCAACCTGTCCCCAGCAGAGTCGCCAGCTGTCGCTCCCGAGGATTTTCATCCATGGTATAAACGCGAAAGTGGCGCGGAAAACAGAGTCGTCAGAAATGTGTATTTATCCCAAGAGAGGGAAAGGAAACACTACGTAAACCTGAGGGAAGGAAAAGCATGGTCTCGCGACCAAGAGAAACGGGTAAGGGAGTCAGTTACGCGAAGGGAAGGTGTTAGCACCCCACACGTTCATCGTACCCGATGGGATCCACGCTTGTTGTCTTGATCAAAGGGTGTCGTCATCTGGAGTTGTACTGCTACCGGAAAGGAGAAGGAACAGGAACGGAAAAGAAAGAAGAAACGAAGAAGAAAAGAAAAAGAAATGACTCGATAGGACATCACTCGTCCTATGCCTACGTATTCCCTCGTGTAATGGGAAAGTCAGAGTCAACGTAGTTCGGACATGAACTAAGGGGGGAGGTTGCTCGCCAAGACATCGCCGTCTTGTGCCTACGTATCCTCAATCGGACGAGAAAGAGGAAATCAGAGCAGTCGTAGTTCGACCTAATGAGGTCGGTTGCTGTTTTTTATGAGCGATGTTAGATTCGCGTTCGGTAGTTAGGGTCGATACCTGTTTACGACGAGACGGAAATAACGTGCCCTTTCCTGAAAATGATTTGAACTTAACGATCCCGAAGGATGAAAAAGGTTTGAGTTTATTTTTGTGTTTTTTAGACAGAAGTGGATTGAAGTTAGTTCGTAACTTACATTGCACTAAAGTCTACCATGCGGGAACGAGTGAATCGCATGGTCGCCCCCAAATGGGACGTATGCTAAACACTCTAGAAGAGGAGGGGAGACCCCTCGTTCTTCATTTCCTACACTTAAGGCTCGAGCGCAGTATTCGTTATATTTATTAAGTGTTTTAGAAGTGTTATGAGATGAGAAGAGAAGACTCAAAGGAAAATAAAACACTAAGGGGAAACTAATTGTTCCTAATGTTATCATGCAAAGGTGGCCCTATAGTTGAGGTTGAAAGGGAAACATCTACCTAAGTTAGCATGCAAAGGGAAGCCTAATGCTAATCCTATTCCAAGCTTAATCGAAAATTAAGTTGGACTAAGTAGCTCTAAGGGAGTAAATCCAAGACTTAAACAAGTCTTGAGATTCAAGGGAAGAGAAAGAGTGAAAGGGGGAAGAAGAAAAGGCAAATAAAACAAACAAACAGCAGCTACAACAGCGCCTCTGCACCTACACAGCAGTTAAAGACAACACACAAGCAAGACAGCTTTTAATAGCACACACATTCAGCGCAAAATAGGTGTAAAAGGCAGCAGGCAGCAAGTGTGAACAATAGACAGCACATGAACAAACTTAGAACAGCAGCTGTAAAAACAGGGCAACATGCATCCAAACAAGAAGTGATTGCAAATGAACATGCATAGCAAGGAAAATCAAGCATGGAGGTTGCAAACATCAAGGATGAACAAGCATGATCATGTTAACCACTCAAGAGCAAGCACATTCCACATAATTGTACGATTTACACATTGATCAAAACAAATCATGCACAAACAACCATGGAGGCAAACATCAATCATGCATCATATGTCCAGCAAGTTGAGCATTAACCAAGAATTAACATGATTCGAATGTGTGTGCAACGTGTTCATCGCATCAAGAATGCAACAACGCAAACATGTTCAAAAACGATACAAGTCCAAGAATCGCGTGTCGGAAAATTGTGTTCATGCAATAGTGTGAGATACAACAGCTCAAAAATGATCCACAAATCATCATCATATCAATCCATAAAGTTTAGACATGAAAAGGATCCCAAACAACCAAGAAAATGCAAGAAAATCAAGTTCAGCTTCAGTGGTAACTGGTTACAGCATAACTGCTAACCGGTTACATAGTTTAAAATTGCTCCAATTGCGCTGAAAACACACAGTGTAACCGGTTACAGCATAACTGCTAACCGGTTACTCTGGGACAATAGTGAAAAAAATCAGTTTCAAAAGCACTTTTCAGCAGCAAATCACTTATGTAATCAAGTCCAATGATCATGTAATCAACATTGCACGAAAATTAAGTTCAAACACAATATTCAAACATCATTTAGGTCCAGTAATCATCGACATCCACAATCAAAATCAAACAAAATGATCAAAACACAACAAAAATCAAGGATCTACATCGCATAAGTTGCAATTAAGCTAAAATGAGTGTGGATCTGAAATTAACCAACCTACAAAGCAGAGATTTGCTTTGGTAAGTGTTGTAAACAGAATTTGATGAATCCAAGTAGAGAAATCCAAGATCCACAAGCTCCTTGCACTCAAAGGTTGAAAATCCAAGCAATAAGCAAAAAAACTCCAAAATCACTTTCAATAATCACTTCTGAAATTCCAGATCTAGATCCAAACAAAAATCACCAATGGAATGCAGCAATGAAGTGGTAATGAGTGGCTTTAGCTCAAGAATTAAACAGTTCCAATGAAGAACTTGTTAATCTCTATGGAAGAGCTTTGAGTGTGGTTGAAAATGGAGGTTGAGAGTGAAAATCTGAGAGAGAATTGAAAGAGAATTCTGAAAATTGAGAGTGAAATAATGATCTAGGTTGGAGAGGTTTGGAATAAATTGGTTTAAATAACCCCTAGGTTAGGAGTTAAGTTTGGGTTTGGAGTGAGGTTAAGTGGGTGGAAATTGGGGTGAAAATGGATTAGGAAAAGAAAATGAGGAATTTGAGTAGAAGAATGATGGAGAGAATTTGAATTTGGATGGAAAATGATGAAATTGGATCAATTCTAGATCCTTCCCCCACATGCACAAGCCAAGCACATGATCACTAATGATGCAAACTTAATTTTTTTCAAACTGTGCCCAGAGTAACCGGTTACAGCATATCTGCTAACCGGTTACACAGTTCAAAAACTTTGAGAATATGCTGAAAATGAAGGAGTAACCGGTTATCACATATGCTGTAAACGGTTACACAGTTCAAATTTTGAATTTTGGCGCCTTTTGGAGGGAAACTTGGAAAAGTGACTTCTGATAGCTGTTTTTGAACCCGTTAAACCTCTGAAACTCAAAACTTGATATTTCTATTGAGTAACACCTGAAAAGAACACAAATTCTTGCTGACACCTCGGGATATCCGGCTGTATTAATAATGCCTGACGCCGAATAACCGATCAAAAATTGACTGCCAGGGTTTCTGATCATCAAATCATCTAATGAGCAAAATAAATGCTCAAAAAGACTTTGAAAGCTATTTGCTTGGCTCTGAATATTGCTGAAAATCAAACTGGGACCGATAACGCCATGAGCTGCTGAAAAATACCTTGATCCCATTCCCGAAAGAAATATGCAAATGCAGAAATAACGATGCACATGAAATGAAGCATAAGCCAAAAAGGTTAGAAACAAATTAAACGGGCAAATTTTGAGGTGTTACACATAGTACAAAAGATAAAACTCTAGACTTGGACAGTCTAATCTCCTTAAGTCTCGAAGACATTCACAAGTTCCTTTCAAAAATAGGAAAAAACACCCGTAGACTTGGGCAGTCTCAATACCCTTCGGATTCCCCATTTCCTTAAAGAACAGGAAATAATCCCGGTCCTCAGATCAAATCCATGAGTACAACATTACCCATATAAGAACTGATTTTCTCTTTTAACCAACATACTGGACCTGTCACTCAACTAAAATAGTAACCCTAGCCTCCTCTTGGGCTTTGTACAATGATTCTCCCCAGCAGAGTTAACCTTTGCAGCCTTCATCTCGGGCTTTGTACGAGATACAAAACACTCTCTTGTTGAGTATAAAAGACTCTCTTGTTGAGTCAAACCTTTGTAGCCTCCATCTTGGGCTTCGTATGAGATACAAAATCACTCTCTTGTTGAGTATAAAATCTCTTGTTGAGTCAAACATTGTTAGCCTCCATCTCGGGCTTCGTACGAGATACAAAAACATTCTCTTGTTGAGTATAAAAGACTCTCTTGTTGAGTCAATCCTCTTTTAGCCTTCATCTCAGGCTTTGTACGAGATACAAAACACTCTCTTGTTGAGTATAAAAAGACTCTCTTGTTGAGTCGATCACCTTTAGCCTCCATCTCGGGCTTTGTACGAGATACAAATCACTCTCTTGGTGAGTATAAAAGACTCTCTTATTGAGTCAAACCCTTTTAGCCTCCGTCTTGGGCTTCGTACAAGACACATATAGAAACACTCTCTTGTTAAGTCAACCCTTTTAGCCTCTATCTCGGGCTTCGTACGAGACACAAAAGCATCCTCTTGTTGGGTAAATAGCCTCCTCTTAGGCTTAGTATAAAGAAATCCTCGTTTGATTCAATCAACATTTTAGCATCAAATCTTGCTTTGGTCACAACATACAAACATCAACAACTCCTTTTCCCTCGTCTAATTGTTGTTAACGGCAAGCCTCTGGATTATTTACATCCACGCCACTGTCCCACTTTTAGCATGAGAAATTCCTAAGGAAAGATGGCATTGCTCTAAACTGAGTTAAAGTCTTCTCCTTCAGGTTAAAAATCCCCTATAAAGGAAATTATGGCATTGCTGGATTCACATATCCCAGTTAATGTAATTCTCCTTTATAATCAGTCACCCAACAGTTGTGCCAAACAGACCAAATATTCCCCTTTAGAGATGACAAATTCTCTCTAAAGTCAACACCCTTTCAGCTTCACATCTTGGGCTTCGAACAAGATACAAATAGACCCTTCAACTTCACACTTGGGCTTTGAACAAGATATAAACCACCTTTAGCTTCATCTCCTGGGCTTTGAACAAGACACCAAAACACCATTTCCTCCCATAGAATAGGAGGAACTACGATCGCTCTGATTTCTATATCCCGGGAATACGTGGGCATAAGATTGAAAAAGAATCTTAGTGAGCACACTAATCAAAAAACCCCAAAGTCCCCTACCTCAATCCAATCTGGCGCAGGATCCCAACAAATTCCCCATGAACAGTCCCGGTATTTCATTTTCAACAAAATAAGCAGAGAGAGGCCCATGAACTAAAACCGCATCTGTAAACCAACAGTTTTGACTGTTTAACCTCAGTTTGCAAGCAGGGTTAGTTGGAGACATCTATTTCCCTTCCTTCATCAGCTTCAATAGGATAAAAAATGAATCGACCTGTAGTACCCCAGAGCGACAGTGCTTAAGAACCACGTCCAAAATCGCTCGCTACAGAAAAATGGCGCCCACCGTGGGGCCTTCTCATCTTTCTTTCTTACAATTTAAGGTGAAAACCTTGGACAAGTCATTTTCATGGCGGTGGCCGCCACAGAAAAATGGCGCCCACCGTGGGGCCAAACAAAGGAAGCTTGTCTCTTTATCTCTCTGGTTGAAACCTTCTCTTAGGACGAGTCCCTGGGTTCACAAGGTATCACCAAATGGCGGTTCCATCGGGGAATGTCATTATTGCTAGGATCGGCCATCACTAGGATCTTAGGTCAAAACCTTTAAGTTGGGAAGGTACCACAGAATGGCGACTCCGCCGGGGAGCCATTTTCTGTTAGGATCATAAGATTCATAGCTCTTAAAAAGTCTAGGACATTAGGATAAATATATATACTGCTTTTCCTAATTGATATATGTGTTTATTTTTCTGCTAATGGGAATGCGTGTGATGCCGCATGTGTAAAGATTGAGTATACACCTAAGAAAAACCTCTTTCAGTAGTGCGGAAGCTATCGGAAATAGTTGTCACGCGATACTACCCTCTTCTGAGATTCTTTGAAATACATCACCTAGCACGGTTCCCGGCCCGCTGATGTTATCTCGACAAGAATCAATGATTTTGAGAGACAGCTACAAAAATCACAAGTATAAACCTTTGGGATGGGTAGAGCCTTGACTTCATGACACCAACCCTTTGACCCCATGTTTTTTCTATGTTTTTGTGTGCTGCATTCATGCATTCATTTTAAAAAACATTAAGCAAAGAAAAATCTTCTCTTCTAGTCTCTCTTTTTCCAATTAAACTAAGACAATGATTGCAAATGTCAGAGAAAGGAGATTGCGCTAATGGATTTCGGTAGACGGAAAACTCACAAGTATACCTTCAAGGTTCCAAAACTAGAGGATTTGAGAGGATTAGCAAGGATGATCACTAACCCTAACGCTTTCAGAGCCAAGTACAGAGGTCTGCTACCTCTGTTAAGGGTCCATGTAATTGAGGGAATCCTGGAGGCACTCATTCAGTTTTACGATTCGGTATATCACTGTTTCACATTCCCGGATTACCAGCCCACACCAATGCTGGAGGAGTATTCTCATCTGATTGATCTACCCATTACTGATCAAGCTCCCTTTTCTGGACTGGAAGAAATTCCAAAGAATTAAATCATTGCAAGAGCAATCTATTTGGATGAGTCAGAAGTCAAGACTCACATGACCACCAAAGGAGGAATCCCAGGTTTACCAGCCAATTTTCTGGTAAAGAAGGCTCTGTACTTTGCTAGTATAGGGAACGTGACTGCTTTTGAAAGCATCTTTGTTTTAATCACCTACGGGTTATTTCTGTTTACCAACATTGATAACTTCGTCGATATCAACGCCATTAAGGTTTTTCTCATTGGAAACGCCGTACCAACCTTTCTTGCAGATGCGTATCATTCTGTACACTTAAGGAATTTATACAGCGGAGGAATGATCACGTGTTGTGTACCCCTGCTATATAAATGGTTTATCTCCCATTTGCCTAAGTCTGCCGCTTTTTGGGATCATAAGAGTGCCTTACGTTGGTCGCGGAAAATCATTTCTCTTACCAACTCTGACATAGATTGGTACAAGGATTTATGATGGGATCAGGATCATTGAACGTTGTGGAAACTTCCCCAACGTACCCCTCATAGGAATTAAAGGAGGAATCAATTATCATCCAGTTTTAGTTCGTCGTCAATTTGGATACCCGATGAGGCATGTCCCGCGTAATGCTCATCTGGAAGGTCTTTTCTTCAAGGAAGGAGAAAATGACAGGGCACTAAAGATGGAAATAGTGCACGCTTGGAAACATGTTCATAAGAAAGGACGAGAGTCTCTAGGAGAACCAGATTGTGTCTTGGTGGAGCCTTATCTCCACTGGGTACAAACTAGAGCTCTCAAGCTAAAGATGCCTTATCCTCGTCACGGAGTTCTTCCGCCAAGGGAATCTGTCATGTACTTCATGACTGAAACGGAAAAACTTCAGGTTACTCTCAACAAAGTTCAACAGGATAGGAGGTCTTGGAAGAACAAGTACCGCATTCTCAATGTGGAGTGTACCAAAATACAGCAACTGCTGAAAGATAAGGATGCTCTAATTGAGATTTTGGAGCAACATGCTGTAGAAAATCAGGATGGTCAAAGGAATTTGCTCGCTCCTTTCACTTGGCAAAGGAATGACAACCCGACAACGGCCCAAGAGCCCCGGTCCAAGAAAAGGAAAGTACCAGAATCAGCACCCGAGTTCTCCTCAGAGAGGACTCGGGACCCATTAGCTTAGGTTTCTGTTTCCGCACCTTGTAATTTACTGTATTTCCATTTCCGCAATCATTTGAATTCAATAAAATGGGGGTTTCCCCACTGTTTGATATTTGCAATCTAATTGTCAAAGTTTATTTTGATTAAACCAAAAAACAATTAATATAATCATTGCATTCATCATTCTCACGTCACGTATTTTTCTTACCTACGAATCTCACGTTTGTGTCTCGGTTCTAGAGTCAAACTGTCTCATTCGTACAATACTCAGACCAATCGTCAGAAAAAGATGGATGATCTCGAGGAAGAGAACAGAGAGTTGAAAGAAGAGATCGACGCTCTAAGAGAGGATATGAGAAAGCTTCGTAATGACTTGCAAGCAATGGCAGAAGCTCAGCTACAAAGAACTGTGATCTCAGAGATCACCTCAACGCCCATAGTGGAGAAGTATGATCCTAGGTATCAAATGCCGAAAGATCGTCCCTGGGGCATGCCTATTAACTATATCCCGGAAGGATATGTTCCGCCGATCACTGAAGATCAGGGAATCATAGCAGAAGTCGCTGGGCCTGAAGGTTACAAACTTCGGGAAAGCGAGGATGCCAGAGGCATAATGAGGACTCCTGAAGGTTACAAACTTTGGGAAATGCCAAGATTCACTGCCGTAGTAACGGTACCACCCCCTGTGGTGCACACTGTCCCGGAAGGACAGATTGCACAGATACCTTCTGGTAGAAAGGAAAGTATGTTAGATAGAATGGATGAATTCCAGGAGCAGTTCCTGCAAATGCAGAAGGAACTGCAGGCTATTCGCGGTCAAGATTTATTTGGAAAGGACGTCGCAGACCTTTGTTTGGTCCCCAATGTGAAAGTCCCGCACAAGTTCCAAGTACCCGATTTTGAAAAGTACAAGGGTAACTCTTGCCCTCAAAGCCATTTGGTGATGTACGCTCGGCGAATGTCAGCTCAGACAGAGAACCAGGATCTACTGATTCACTACTTTCAGGATAGTTTAACCGGTGCCGCATTAGAATGGTACATGGGTTTAAACCGCGCTACGATTAGCACTTTCAGAGATCTTGGTACTGCCTTCGTCCAACAATATAAATACAATTTGGACATGGCACCAGAAAGAGATAAACTAAGATTAATGTCACAAAAGGACAAGGAAACCTTTAAGGAATACGCTCAGAGATCACGTGAAATTGCCGCTCAAATTTGTCCACCTCTTGAGGAAAAAGAGATGACAAAGATTTTCTTAAAAACCTTGAGCTCATTTTACTACGACAGAATGGTTGCCAGTGCGCCCAGCGACTTCACCGAAATGGTCGGTATGGGAGTGCGACTCGAGGAAGCCGTTCGAGAAGGACATCTAGTCAAAGACACTGGGTCGACAAGCGGTACTAAAAAATACGGTAGTGCTCTCCCTAAGAAAAAGGAGCAAGATATTGGGAATATCTCTCTCAGAAAACAAAGGCGACAGTACCAACCAGTAGCAGCTGTAACTCCTACTATCAACCCTGCGCCTGTTTCTACGTATCAACCTCAGGTTGCTCAAAGCCAACCGCATTCGCAGCAATTTCAGCAAAGGACACAACAGCCTCTTCAGCAGGCTCGTCCTCAATACAACAACAACCATACAACGCGGCCACCAGGATTTGATCCTATACCCGTATCATACGCAGAACTATTTCCGTTACTACTGGCCAAGGGGCATGTCCAGACTAAGTCTCCTCTTACAATACCAGAAAATCCGCCTTTTTGGTTTAAGGTGGATCAGACTTGCCCTTACCATCAAGGAGGACCAGGGCATAACATAGAAAACTGTCTCAGTTTCAAATCCGACGTGCAAAAGCTTGTTAGGAGCGGGGTCTTATCTTTAAAAGATACGAATCTGAATGTTCTCACGAACCCGTTGCCTCAACATGAGAAGGCTACAGTCAATTTGATAGAGGGAGAGTCTAACAACATCTATCAAATTCATGATGTACTCTTGTTAAGGGCCAACTTGGTCAAGATACATTGTAGACAGAGTGGATATGGACATGTGCCACCTCATAATTATCACCAGTGTGATATCTGCTCTAAAAGCAATCGAGGATGTTCTGTGGTGCAATCAGCTCTACAAGAACAGATGGATCCAAGAGCACTGAGTTCGTGGAGTTAACATGGTTTATAAGAATTCCAACATCATTTAAAACCACGATATCCGTGCAATGAATGTCAACCTGTGGCAATGCACTCAAGGAAGAGCCAGTATCATAATCTGCCACGACACGATTACAATTCTTGTCTGACTTGCTCGGTAAACAAACAGGGATGCTCTTTCATACAGGAAGCCCTCCAGCGTCAGATGGATCTTGGATGGATTCAAGACTACCATGATAGGAATCATTATCAAATCAACATGATTCAAATCTTCGATATTCGCTTGATGAATACCAGCCTGGTGGAGTTACATGCTAAACAGGTCCAGCTCGGGTTCCTGGTATCACATGATTATCAGAGCTGTAAAGCGGGTTGCGAAGACGATCAGGGCTGTGCCCTTGTCCAGGAAACACTTCAGCACTTGTTGAACCACTGGTGGCTTCCAATCTATATGGATGAAGACACCCAGCAAATTAGTATCACTAACAGGAATCCTACTAGATATCAAAGTCAGGATGTCTGGTCGATGGAAACAGATCTAGTAAGGTTACAATGTATTCAAAGCGGACGTGGCCAGGTGCCACTACACAACTATGAGCGGTGTGGAGTTTGCTCAGTGGATAATCAAGGATGCTACCTCGTGTGAGCAGCCCTTCAAAGTCAGTTGGACCGCAAAGAGATTCAACCATGGTCAAGTTTTGGACCAGTCAACTATTTCGCTGATCAAATCGAGGACATCATTGTAATCTCTGATCATCAGAGGACAATGGATGTTTGTACCATTATCCCTCTACTTGACGAATCGAGAGTTCCCAACCAGGAACGGATTGAAATTACTTACGATGGTCAGAAAAATCAGAAGGCTCCCATAGTCATCTATCTACCGGGACTGCTACCATATGAATCAACTAAGGCTATCCCGTACAAATACGGTGCAACAACAATTGAGAATGGAAAGGAAATTTTGTTACCCTCTGTCGTGAATATTGCAGACATCAGTCGAGTAACACGGAGTGGTAGAATCTTCAACAGAGGAGTTGCAGAACCCAGCAAAGAAAAGGAACCTCGGACAAAAGTTCCCAATCCACCAGTCGATCAATCCAGTAATCCCGACCTTTCAAAAAACGATGATGAGATGCTAAAGCTCATCCAAAAGAGTGAATACAACATTGTTGATCAGCTGTTACAAACTCCTTCAAAGATCTCGGTATTATTATTGTTACTTAGTTCAGAAGCGCACAGGGAGGCTCTATAGAAAGTCTTGGAGCAAGCCTTTGTAGAACAGGATGTAACAATCAAACAGTTCGATAGCATTGTCTCTAACATCACTTCCTGCAATAACTTGGGATTTAGTGATGAGGAATTACCTGAAGAAGGTCGCCGTCATAACATGGCGCTCAACATTACAGTCAACTGCCAGGACGATGCTTTAGCCAGCGTACTGGTAGACACAAGGTCAGCCCTGAATGTTATGCCGAAGTCCACTTTGATGCAATTATCATTCAAAGGACCTCCGATGAGAACCAGCGAGGTCGTCATTAAAGCATTTGACGGATCCAGAAAAACGGTTATCGGCGAAGTCGACCTTCCTATAACTATTGGTCCTCACACTTTCCAAGTCACTTTCCAGGTCATGGACATCCGGGCAACATACAGTTGTTTATTAGGAAGACCTTAGATACATCAGGCTGGGGCGGTCACTTCGACCCTCCACCAAAAGCTAAAGTTTGTCCAGAACGCCTAACTCGTCACAGTCTGTGGAGAACAGGCCTTGCTCGTAAACAAATTATCGTCATCCACTTATGTAGAACCGGAGGGGGTAATCAGAACCCAGTTCCAAACGCTTTCGCTACACAAGGACAATCAATCTGAAGGGGGAACTTTGATTTCCTCGTACAAAGATGCTATCAAAGCGGTCGAGAATACCAATACAACAGGATGGGGGCAGCTTGTCATTCCTACTGACAATAAGAAAAAGAAAGGTAATGGCTTTTCCTCAACCTATACTCAGACGGATGCGAACAATAACAGTTTTCATCCCATTCAAAACTTCTTCCACAATGGAGGCTTCCTTCAACCAGTGACTCAAGATGTGCATACCATCAATAAAGATGATTCCTCCGATACGGAGGAAGAATGGAAGTCCTATCTCAACGAGGATGGTTATACGTCTCAGGGCAAAACACAGACTCCCTTTTGCTTTCCTGCACAGAGCCTGAGATTTATACCAAGGTTAGATGTCAAAATGATGTACGGAGATTGTGATCCGGAAGGATGCCGCGCTCCCCCAAACTCATTAGAGGAGGACACTCTGATGAAAGACAACTTTGACCACGACTATTATGGCCCAATGGATGGCTTGCCTATCTGGCAGCCGTATCCCGGAGACTTGGGGCAAGAAAATCATCCGAACAATGAAAATCAGCTGAGCATCAGTGAAAAGAATACCTGCGTCCCCACCATGTCATGGGATCAACACCCAGGTTATCCTGAAAATAACCAGTATGACGATGAATTCGCAACGTTTGCAGGACTAGAATTCATCAACTATGCTTTTCCCGAGGTCAACGTCATTGAGAGGGATGACTCCTCCAGTTCCAAAGAAGTGTGGGACACCCTGGGATAACCGAGTGGAAAATACGACTTCAAGGTGAAATACACCGCTCCTGAAAGCTCTCGTATCAGGCTCGAAGACATTCAGCCAACTGGATGGGGATATACAACTGAGAGTACAAATACTATGCAAAATACAACTGAGGAATCCTCCTACGACAACTCTGCCTGGGAGACAGGTTCCAATGATCCTGCTCCACCAGAAATCAGCGTCATTTCTGAAGACAAAATCAAGGAAGGTACCGGACTTTGTGATTCACCGAGGAGTTCGCCGCTAATGGGTTGCTGTCGATGTTCCGAAGATTGTTCATAAGTCTAAGTAATTGTCATCTTTACTTTAACCTTTTACCTTGCCCAGGTGAAACGGATGTTTTGATAGGGCTCACTTTCTATAAATATCCCTCTTCGCTTCGTCTAAAGCAACATAGTTTTGTTTTATAGGGTTGTAGTTCCAAGAATTGACTTGTTCATAAATAAAATAACGTCGTTCTGTAATTTCCGCAGTTATTGGTGTTTTCTCTTTCTGCTTTTTCCAGAAAATGATAATCCTAAAAAACAAAAATAAATAAAAATGAGCATTGTTCAAAAAAAATAATAATAAAACACTGCACACACTCTTGCATTCTCAATCTCTTTTAAACACAAATCATGACGTCATGCAGATTGCTTGTTTTAAACCCCGTTGAAACATACGATCTAATGCCTTCTCCCAACTTTGAGTTCCCGGTAATTGAGGCTGAAGAAGAAAATGATGACGAAATTCCAGAGGAGATCTCCCGACTACTCAGACAAGAGGAAAGGTCCATTGAGCCTCACAAAGAGTTGCTGGAAACAGTCAACTTAGGATCGGAAAAAGAGAGAAAAGAAGTCAAGATTGGGGCACTGCTCAGTCCAACTGTCAAAGAAAGTTTGACGAAACTTCTCAAAGAGTTTTCCGATGTATTCGCTTGGTCCTATCAGGATATGCCAGGGTTGGATACCAGCATCGTGGAACATCATCTACCGTTGAGATAAGAATGTCCGCCGGTAAAACAAAGGTTGAGACAGACTCATCCAGACATGGCTGTCAAAATCAAAGAGAAGGTACAGAAACAGATTGACGCGGGTTTCCTTGCTACGTCAGAATATCCTCAATGGTTAGCCAACATCGTACCAGTTCTGAAAAAGGACAGAAAGGTCAAAATTTGTGTCGATTACAGAGATCTAAACAAGGCAAGTCCAAAGGACGACTTTCCCTTACCACACATTGACATGCTGGTAGACAGTACAACAAAGTTCAAAGTTTTCTCCTTCATGGATGGATTCTCGGGCTATAATCAAATCAAAATGGCGCTGAAATACATGGAGAAAACTTCGTTCATTACCCCATGGGGTACTTTTTGTTACAAGGTAATGTCATTCGGTTTGAAGGACGCCGGGGCAACCTATCAAAGGTCTATGACTACTCTGTTTCATGACATGATACACAAAGAAATCAAGGTATATGTCGATGACATGATTTCCAAATCTAAAATAGAAGAGGAGCATGTGACCCACCTGTCAAAACTATTCGAGCGTTTGAGAAAGTACAAACTCCTCTTAAATCCCAACAAGTGCATGTTCGGTGTCCGTTCAGGGAAACTCTTAGGATTCATCGTCAGCCAGAAAGGAATTGAGGTTGATCCTGACAAGTTCAAGGCCATTCAAGAAATGCCTTCTCCAAAGACTGAAAAACAAGTCAGAGGATTCTTGGGACGTTTGAACTACATCTCCAGATTCATATTCCTTATGACCGCGACATGTGCGCCGATTTTCAAATTACTCAAAAAGAATCAGGACTGCATTTGGACAGAAGACTGCCAAACCGTCTTCGACAGTATCAAGGAATATCTATTGAACCCGCCGATTCTATCACCTCCAGTGGAAGGAAGACCACTGATCATTTACCTCACAGTCCTAGAGGACTCAATGGGTTGTGTGCTTGGCCAACAAGACGAAACAAAAAGGAAAGAGTTTGCCATCTACTATTTGAGCAAGAAATTCACCGACTGCGAGACTCGGTACACTATGCTCGAGAAAACTTGCTGCGCTCTGGCTTGGGCAGCCAAACATCTTCGCCAATACATGATTCATCACACTACTTGGTTAATCTCAGAAATGGATCCAATCAAGTACGTCTTCGAAAAACCTGCTGTCACGGGAAGGATTGCCCGTTGGCAGATGTTGCTATCAGAATATGACATAGAATACTGTGCTCAGAAAGCCATTAAGGGGAGTATTTTAGCCGATCAATTGGCTCATCAACCGATTGACGATCAGGAATCAATCGGGTTTGACTTCCCAGACGAAGATATCATGTATTTGAAAATAAAAGACCGCGATGAACCGCTACCCAGTGAAGGACCAGAACCAGGTTCCCAATGGGGACTTATTTTTGACGGAGCTGTCAATCATTACGGAAACGGAATTGGGGTAATTATCATAACACCTCAGGGTACCCACATTCCTTTCACCGCTAGACTTACGTTCAAGTGCACAAACAATGAGGCCGAATACGAAGCTTGTATCATGGGTCTCGAAGAAGCGATCGACTTAAGGATCAAAAACTTGGATGTATATGGCGACTTAGCTTTGGTCGTCAATCAGATCAAAGGAGATTGGAACACATACCAATCAGGATTGATTCCGTACAAAGATTACGCAAGAAGGTTGTTACCCTTCTTCAATAAAATCGAGTTTCATCATATCCCTCGTGAGGAGAATCACATGGCTGATGCATTAGCCACTCTCTCTTCCATGATTAGTGTAGGTCAATGGAACGACCTCCCTAAGATTGACATAATGCGCCTTGAATGACCCGCTTACATCGTCACGATTGAAGCAGTCATAGACGATAAACCTTGGTATCACGATATCAAATGCTTCCTTCAGAAACAAGAGTACCCACCTGGGGCACTAAGGAAAGACAGAAAAACCCTCAGAAGGCTAGCAGGCAGTTTCTTCCTGAGCGGTGATACACTCTATAAGAGGAACTTTGACATGGTCTTGCTTCGATGCGTCGACAGACCAGAAGCAGACATGCTGTTAAAAGAAATTCACGAAGGGTCCTTTGGCACTCATGCCAACGGACATACAATGGCGACAAAAATTCTAAGAGCAGGGTACTATTGGTTGACAATGGAATCTGACTGCTACAAGTACATGAGGAGATGTCACAAGTGTCAGATATACTCAGACAAAATCCATATACCGCCTAGACATCTCAAAGTTCTTTCTTCCCCATGGCCTTTTTCCATTTGGGTAATCGACATGATTGGCATGATCGAACCTAAGGCTTCGAACGGACATCGGTTCATCCTGGTAGCCATTGATTACTTCACCAAGTGGGTCGAAGCAGCGTCATACACTAACATAACCCGACAAGTGGTAGTCTGATTTATCAAAAACAATATCATTTGTCGTTATGGTGTTCCGAGCCAGATCATTACTGATAATGGATCTAACTTGAACAAAAAGATGATGAAGGAGTTGTGTGCTGAGTTTAAGATCGAACACCATAACTCATCTCCCTACCGACCCAAGATGAATGGAACGGTAGAAGCGGCTAACAAGAACATCAAGACGATTGTTCAGAAGATGGTTGTAACCTACAAAGACTGGCACGAGATGCTACCCTTTGCTCTTCACGGTTATCGCACATCTGTCCGCACTTCAACAGGGGAAACCCCTTTCTCTCTAGTATATGGCATGAAGGCAGTGCTCCCCATAGAAGTAGAGATCCCATCAATCCGGGTATTGATGGAAGCTAAGCTTACAGAATCGAAATGGTGTCAAAGCCGACACGACGAACTGAATCTGATCGAAGAAAAGCAAATCACGGCAATATGCCATGGTCAGTTATATCAGCAAAGAATGAAGAAGGCGTTCGACAAAAAGGTCCGACCTCGCATCTTCAGGAAAGGAGACCTCGTGCTCAAGAAGATACAATCATTTTTCACTGATTCTCGGGGCAAGTGGACTCTGAATTATGACGGCCCCTATGTGGTCAAGAAAGCTTTCTCAGGCGGCGCCTTGAGACTTGCAACCATGGACGGAGAGGAATTTGCCTACCCAACAAATGTTGACGTAGTCAAGAAATACTTCGCCTAAATAAAAAAATAATAATAAAAAAAAACGTCTCGGTGGATTGAAAACCCGAAAGGGAGGTCCAGGCAAAAATTAGAGACATGATCAAAAATCATCCCGGTGGATTGGAAACCTCAAAGTACAATCCAGGCAAAAATTAGGGATAATGGCAAGTAACTACTTTCGAAAAAGGGGCAAGTCCCTCGGCCGCAGTTACATCATCCGTCAGGAAAACTCCAGTCAAGGTCATCTTCGACAAAAGCTCAGGATGCCCTGAAGTCATAGTTGGTAGAAGGATAGTGGTCGTTATGTTTCAATGTTGCCCTTTTCCCTTAAATTACCATTTTATAACTTTGTAAATACTCTATGGAATCACGCGTTTGGCTGATTTCCATCCTATCAATAAAATTTGAGCCCTTGTGCTTTTGTTTGCAATTCTTATTTGTTTTAGCTTTACAGGACGACATTTTAACATGATCAACGATTCTTGAAATAAAACAAAAATGAATTTACTTGTAAAATTTTTCTGCTTTTAATAAAGATGGCAATTTCTTTTGACTGTTGAACATCGAAAGAATATCGATGGCTTCTCCCAAAGGCGGTTAAGCTTCAAAGTACAGAATCAAAGTACTCCTTCTAAACGAGTTCACCTGAATGAAGGATCAGCTGTGTCAGAGACCATTGTTTCATCTGACACCCCCGACAGAGTTCTTATCTCCTAAGCCCGACCAACGTAGCTCCCCACAAGGACTACTTCTCGTAAGCAAGGCATAATTGCTATCTTGAACCAGCGATACCTCTTCGTCCCCAGCAGTGGCCGAGTATCCAGTCGTGTTCATCTATTAGTTTGTATGTCGTGTAAGTTTTGTCAGCATATACACACATACATCATGCATTACTACTTTACGTTCATATTCATGTTGCATCACTATCACTCTGGTCGGTCTTATCCCCTAGTGATAACAGTCCTCTCAATCGAGTTGTCAGTTCCTTCCTCGTCAGGAAATGTTGCATCTGAACTACCTCTCTCCTCCAGTTTATTTCTGGGATGAAGTCGGCCTTTGACCACTTTGATAACTTGAACCTCTGAAAAACCAGAGAACCCTCAGCCAACATCACTCTTCGCCATGGAAGATGATATCTTCGCTTTCTCGGATTAAGGAAAATCCCTAGAGAAAGCCTCTCAACTAAAGACTTTTAGCAACACATTGGTCCTTCTCTCCAGAATGTCAATGTCAACAAAGTCATCGGCACCTCAAAATTGGGGTACATCGTATGGCATTTCTCTGAGAAGATCTCGAGAAAAGTATGATGTAATATCCCCAAACGAAAGCAGTCTCCCAAGAAGACTCGTTTTCCCCAGTAGAGTCGACAAATGGCGTCTCAAATAGAGAAGTTTGTGCTTCTCTACAATCAAAACTTTTTCCATCAAATGGAATCTCCCCAGGAAAATTCGGCGAGAAGTTTGAGGAGAACCGCTACAAATAGCGTCCCTTGTCAATAAAGTTTATTGACAAAAGAACCCGAGGCCAGTTCCTTGGTAGGAAACCAGGATCGAGGGGAAGTTTATTTCAGAAATTGAGACCAGTTCCTTGGTAGGAAACCAGGATTGAAGGGAGGTTTATATCGAAAACTGAGACCAGTTCCTTGGTAGGAAACCAGGATCGAGGGGAAGTTTATTTCAGAAATTGAGACCAGTTCCTTGGTGGGAAACCAGGATCGAGGGGAAGTTTAAATCAGAAACTGATAACAGTTCCTTGGTAGGAAACCAGGATCGAGGGGAAGTTTACCTTTTCTAAGCATCATTGCCTAGCAAAAGAAGATGAATGTGTAAGCTACCATTCATAACCACCATCAAAATTTTGGGTATTCCGATATTTAATCCTCTTGCACCCTGAATGCCCGAATACCTTCGCCATTCACACCTTCGGCTCCAAGAAGATTAAATAGGGGCATCTGTCATACCCCAAATTTTGACCACTAAGATTTCCCATCATTGTGCAAATCATCATCACAATATGGATGAACCATTAGTCTCCCCAAAGATGGGTGAGTATCCACTACAATCAGACTTAGGGTTTCAAGCCCTCTCAGAGCTCTTAGACAAAGGATCAATCAAGAAATGACATGATCTTCAGCTTGTCTAGCCTCTCAAACATCCACAAAGGATCAAGAGGACTCCCACAACAAGGATTAAACACAAGGCTGCTCCCTTCTAGGTGGATTAAGCCTCACGATCGACAATGTCACCAAATTAGGGTTTGGTCGACCAGGGCCTCCAGATGGAAATTTTCCTCTGGGCATGAGCCAATGCTTTAAAGCCCAACCTAAGATGCTCCAAGGGACATCATGAGCCCAATCATCAAGTCAATTTAGCCTCAGGGGATGCATTCACAAAAAATCAGGAATTAGGGTTTCTTGACCTAATTCATCCCTAAGTTGACTTTTGGGACAAATCATGAGCCAAGACCTCAAGAGAAGATTTGAGGGTCCCTAACATACCACATTGATCCATTTGCAACAATGGATTGATCCAAGAAGCTTGAGCAACAAGTTTCAATTTTATCAGAACCACAGTTAGGGTTTCGCAGAAAAAGTCAACTGTATCTTTGACTTTTGACCAGGACATGCTCCCAAACCCTAAGACATGATTCAATACACCCTATAACACCTATGAAATCAATCCATCAAGTTTGATTTAGGTCAAGGACTTGATTTCATAGAGGATCGCACAGCTTGGAATTCATCTAATAAAAAGTCAACTGTGCACAAAAGTCAAACTTTGAATTTTTGAGATTTTTCACAATTATGGTTTTTTAACCCTAAAATGATGTTAATGTATGATTGGAATCATCATTCATCAAGAAAAATCAAGAAAAGTGGGATAACTTATAAAAGGGGTAACCATAAAAAAACTTAGAAAATTTTCTAAGTTATGGAACAAAGTGGCTAGGGTACCAACTTTGGAGGATCATAACTCCTAAACCACAAGGCCATTTTTTCCCATCCAAAGTTGGATTTGTAGCTCTCATGGCCCTCTACAAAAGCTTCAACTACCACTCATTCCAATTCCCCATGGATTTTAAATTATGGAATGATCAAAATCACAAAAAGTGAAAATGTCACTTTTTTCCAACACTTAGTGAAATTTTCACTAAGTCAGAATCTGCCTTCACTTTTTTCCAATTGTAGGGGCATTTTTCACTTGGATCCAAAAAGTATCAAAACCAATTATGATCAAACAGTTATTGTATCATATAAGGGCTTTCCAAAATGGCCAAGAACTCCATCAAATTCCACTTAAGCCATGAGATATGACAATTGCAATATGCCTTGCTGAAAACTGCCAAGGCTATGCAGAATTTTGCACTTTTGCTCGATTTGGCAAAATCAGATAATTCCAAGCCTTGTCATCACTTTGGACACATCTGAGGATCAAATCTAAAGGGAACAAACACGTATCCAAGCCTCCAAAGTCTTTGGAACAAGAAGTAGCATGCCAAACCTAGAAATCCCTAAAAGAGGGACAAGACTCCAATTTTGGATTGGAGCATTTAATGGATGCACCAAGGTGGCATGGACTGACACATTTGCAACTGAATTCAGTCAAGATTCATCCAACAACTAGGGAACCACAGCTCTGTGCTCTAACCTCTAGTCAATGGCTAGAGGAGACTTGGATTCCTATTGATCAACATTGGCCAAACCTCTGCTGCAGTTGTCATTCACTATTGATCTCAAAACAAACTTGCTCTACTATAAATAGAGCTCATTTGTGCTCAATTTGAGTACACCAAAGCCATCAAACAGATGCTTTCCTCAAAATCACTTTCTTTAGGCAAAAATACCTTCTTTAGCAAGGTAACTCTGAGTTTTTGAGTTAGAGAGCATTTCCATCACAGCTCATGATCCAAACACATCCAATATGCCATATCTAAGCTGTCCAAACTCACACAAGTGACCTGTAATCCTTAAATCTCAAAGTCACCTCTCAAAACCTCAAAATATGCTTTTTTGCATCTTTCAAGCCATGTCTTGATTCAGTCACTTTCCAAACCAGATAAAACCTCAAACACACTCCAAATATCATCCTTGAACTGTCCCAAATGGCTCCCAACATCTGGAACACCATTTGAGAGAGTTGTTATTTTGGCCATTTTAACCCCTTTTGCAAGAAAGGGCCAGTTTTTGTTTTTGCAGGTTCCAGCTGATTCCAATCATCCTAAAAGCTTCTAAGGGATCATTTGAGAGTGTCCAAAGCATCAAACCATTTATGGAACAAGAAACTTGGCAGATTGCACAAAAACTCCAAAAGCTCAAAAAGAGGTAAGCATCATGACTTGAACTTTCCAAAATATGCATTGCTTTGAAGTCCACTGATCATGCATCTCTTCTACATGTCATATGTGTTGTGTTTGCATTAATTTATCATGTAATTCATACCTGTATCATGAGATAGCACATAAAATGCAATTAGAGGCCTATTTCAAAACCACTATCGGGTTTTAAAATAGGGACATGATCTGAAAAAAAACACCACCACCATTGGATTCCTTGTGAAATTCTAGGCAGGATAGACCTAAATTTTGTCTCAATCCATGGAGAAATGAGAAAGTTATGGCCTTCACGTTTCTGAGCCAAAACTTGTCTTGCCTTGCCTTGGTCAGGCCTAGGACACAAGGCAAGCCTTATGTATTTGTTGGTTTGTTTCAATCAACGGATGTATCACCACCCCAGTGGTAAGGCGCACGCCCTATAACCTTGAGGTCGTGGGTTCAAACCCCACCCAGACCATTTTGTGTTTTCTCACATTTTGCTATTTTTTCCAATATTTTCATGTTTTGTTAATTAATTGGAAAATTAATAACTCCTTCAATTTTAATTATTTTTTATTGGTTCTTTTTTCAAAAAATCACAAAAATGTTAAAATATTTTATTCCACAAAAAATCAGATTTATATTATTTATTTAATATAATTAGTATTTTTGTGAATAAATTCCTTTTTAATTGTTTTTAAACATTTAAAAGTGAATATTTACTTGGAAAATCAAAACCAAATGAGTTTTAATTCATCTTGTGATTAATCCCTCATTTTTCAAACCTTAAAAAAAAAATAACAAATGGTTTATTCAAACTTATTTGGTATTTTTATTGGATTTTCTTTAAATATTTACTTTTAAAGAAAGGCAAAATTAGGGTTTCTTTGATTTTCACCCTAACAAACTTTTCCGAACACTCATGGGCCTCTAATAGAGTGTAAGACTCAATACTTTGTAAATACAAACCTATTTTGGGCCTCAAATATTGTATAAGTCCCATTGTATTTCAAAAGTTCGGCGCGATCATCGCCCGTTTAAAACAAACCATCTGGGCCTCTCCTCGAGCTATAAGACCCATTCAAAATCATTTTGGGCCTCTAATAGAGTGTAAGACCCAATCCCCTTTTAAAACCAAAGACTTTTGGGCCTCAGTCATTGTATAAGACCCACAGCGTTTTCAAAACCTCGGCGCGATCGTCGCCCTTTTCAAAATAAACTCTGGGCTTCTCCTTGAGCTATAAGACCCATATTTGTTCACTTTCAATCATTTTGGACCTCTTGAGAGAGTGTAAGGCCCATCCCCTTGTACAGAAAACCTTTATTGGGCCTCAGTCACTTGTATAAGTCCCTGTACAAAACGATAGTGCTATCACTGATAAAACCTTGGGCCTCTCCTTGAGCTGTAAGCCCCAATTTTCCTTTCAAAAGCACTTTCTCCTTTGATTTTTTAACATACTGTTATTTTCAATTTCTTTGTTGAACAAACTAACAAAACAGCATGGAAGCTCTACAACCGAGTAAATGTTTACCCGCTTTCTTTATCCACTTTCATATATATATATATATATATATATAACTGTATTGTGGGGCTGCTCACTGTAAGTCTTCTTTCACAAACTTTTGTATACTTGTCCAATATCAACTGTGTAATACTAGTATAGTTATTTAGAGTTTTCCCCGACAATTACGTCTAGCACTAGGTAAAGCCCTGTTGATCACTCTTAAATACAAACAAAACTAGACCCCCCATAGGATTACCAGACACAGTCTTCCCTCCTCTTGGGGTTAAACAATATGGAGACGTGAAAGGCAGCATTCTCGGTGAACCCTTTCTCAGACTGTCACCCTTAGAAATCGTCAAAGAAACTCTACTCCTCAGAGATGATTTTTTCTCCATGAATGGCATCTCTTGTGTTTCTTCCAAATTCTCGGACTTTCCTGGCTTGATCTATTCTCGGTGAATGGCTTGTGTTGAACTTCTCGGGATTTGGGGACCCACAGGCTTCTTAAAAGCATCCCCGCCTCCTCTTGGGAGTTATCCAAGGACCCGTCGGCTTCTTAGAAGTTTTCACTGCCTCCTCTTAGGCTTCGAATAATGATTCTTCCTCCGGGAAGATAGCCTCTTCTTGGGCTTCGTACAAATTGTCCCTTCGGCTTCTTAAAAGTTTTTCTCGCCTCCTTTTAGGCTTCGTACAAATTGTCCCGACGATCTCTTAAAGGTATAGGAACAGAAATTAGTCATCTTAATAGAACAGTCTTTCAAAGAGTCTAGATCTTCCTACGGCGAACGTACTATCTCTTGATCTCTCTTAAGCATAGTACAAAAGATAAACCTCTAGACTTGGACAGTCTAATCTCCTTAAGTCTCGAAGACATTCTCAAGTTCCTTTCAAAAATAAGAAAAAAAACACCCGTAGACTTGGGCAGTCTCAATACCCTTCGGAATCCCCGTTTCCTTAAAGAACAGGAAATAATCTCGGTCCTCAGATCAAATCCATGAGTACAACATTACCCATATAAGAACTGATTTTCTCTTTTAACCAACATACTGGACCTGTCACTCAACTAAAACAGTAACCTTAGCCTCCTCTTGGGCTTTGTACAATGATTCTCCCCAGCAGAGTTAACCTTTGCAGCCTTCATCTCGGGCTTTGTACGAGATAAAAAACACTTTCTTGTTGAGTATAAAAGACTCTCTTGTTGAGTCAAACCTTTGCAGCCTCCATCTTGGGCTTCGTACGAGATACAAAATCACTCTCTTGTTGAGTATAAAAGACTCTCTTGTTGAGTCAAACATTGTTAGCCTCCATCTCGGGCTTCGTACGAGATACAGAAACACTCTCTTGTTGAGTATAAAAGACTCTCTTGTTGAGTCAATCCTTTTTTAGCCTTCATCTCGGGCTTTGTACAAGATACAAAACACTCTCTTGTTGAGTATAAAAAGACTCTCTTGTTGAGTCGGTCACCTTTAGCCTCCATCTCGGGATTCGTACGAGATACAAATCACTCTCTTGGTGAGTATAAAAGACTCTCTTGTTGAGTCAAACCCTTTTAGCCTCCGTCTTGGGATTCGTACAAGACACATATAAAAACACTCTCTTGTTAAGTCAACCCTTTTAGCCTCTATCTCGGGCTTCGTACGAGACATAAAAGCATCCTCTTGTTGGGTCAATAGCCTCCTCTTAGGCTTTGTATAAAGAAATCCCCGTTTGATTCAATCAACCTTTTAGCATCAAATCATGCTTTGGTCACAGCATACAAACATCAACAACTCCTTTTCCCTCGTCTAATTGTTGTAAGCTGCAAGCCTCTGGATTATTTACATCCACGCCACTGTCCCTCTTTTAGCATGAGAAATTCCTAAGGAAAGATGGCATTGCTCTAAACTGAGTTAAAGTCTTCTCCTTCAGGTTAAAAATCCCCTATAAAGGAAATTATGACATTGCTGGATTTGCATATCCCAGTTAAAGTAATTCTCCTTTATAATCAGTCACCCAACAGTTATGCCAAACAAACCAAATATTCCCCTTTAGAGATGACAAATTCTCTCTAAAGTCAACACCCTTTCAGCTTCACATCTTGGGCTTCGAACAAGATACAAATAGACTCTTCAGCTTCACATCTTGGGCTTTGAACAAGATATAAACCACCTTTAGCTTCATGTCTTGGGCTTTGAACAAGACACCAAAACACCATTTCCTTCCATAGAATAGGAGGAACTACGATCGCTCTGATTTCCCTATCCCGAGAATACGTAGGCATAAGATTGAAAAATAATCTTAGCGAGCACACTAATCAAAAAACCCCAAAGTCCCCTACCTCCATCCAATCTGGCGCAGGATCCCAACAAATTCCCCATGAACAGTCCCGGTATTTTGTTCTGAACAAAATAAGCAGAGAGAGGCCCACGAACTAAAACTGCATCTGTAAACCAACAGTTTTGACTGTTTAACCTCAGTTTGCAAGCAGGGTTAGTTGGAGACATCTATTTCCCTTCCTTCATCAGCTTCAATAGGATAAAAAATGAATCGACCTGTAGTACCCCAGAGCGACAGTGCTTAAAAACCATGTCCAAAATCGCTCGCTACACTTGGTCCTGAAGAAAATCAAAGGCAGACAACCAAAGCATAAAATGCAGAAAACTTGAAATAAAACTTAAAACAATAAAACGAGTAGAAAACTTACGGTAAATAAAATTGACTCAGGCAATAACAAAATAAGGGCAAAGTGCTACGGAGTACCTGGATTCTTGTCGAATAAGTGATGAAAATATAGTACAAATGGTGACTGATCAGAAGGCTTATAAAAATTAATTGGCACTACCTATACCAATAAGATGCATCTTCTTTTTGGTAGTCTAACAAATAAGAACTCCGTAGTTAAGTGTGTTTGACTTGGAGTAGTATTTGGATGGGTGATCTTCAGAGAAGTTTCTTGGAAAACGTGTGAGTGAGTGTAATACCCCAAAATTTGCTCTCCCTCTTTGTCATCATAGCATGGCATTATCATTTATCATATTATATCCACCTCATTAACATTACATTGCATTTAACATAGAAAAATGAAGCATAGCATCCTTCTTACCATCAGGGCATGTGATCAGGTGGAAGGTGGACAATCAAGGGATCATTCAAAGCACAAAAAGGTCAATCGAGTTTCCTCAAGGCAAGCCAAGAGGTCTTTCATGTCTCATACTATCTCAAGGGATCATCCACAACCTCAAGAATGAGAGATTCAATGGGAGATTGAAGCATTACATCTTTCATTATGCAAGAGGTTCAAAAACTGAAGGAAAACCCTCAAAAGAGATAGCTCATTGATCCAAAATCATCCTCAAATGGTATATCTCATCATCCTTTAAGAGGATACACAACATACTCTGAGGAATTTGAAATTGAAGACTGCACATTTTTCTCCTAGGAGGTGGGCACCAAAACTAGGGTTTCCCATTAAATCAGGGAATCTTTGATTTCTTGGACAAAATTTGATGTCATGGTGTTCTACATGTTCTTAAGTGTATGTGTATGGAAAATTACCTCTCAATTGGTTTTAGAAGTGGTTCAATTGGAAGAAAGATCAAAAATCAAGAAAATTGGGGCCAAGTCAAATAATCAGAGGGAAAAGCCAACTCTTGACTTTTTGAGGCCAAATTCATAAAATTCATGTTATATGTGTCCAATGTACAAAATTTGGTCAAGAAACTCCAAAAGAATCATGAAAAAATCAAGAGGTGGAAAGTTGCCATTTTTGGAAGAAGAAGGGTTACTAAAAATAGCAAGTTTTGGCCATTTTGCATCAGAGTTTGAACCAAGGCCATTTAAAATTGAAGCACCAAATGAAAATTCCACTCGGCCACAACAAAAGATCTTGTTTTAAGCTTCATATCCATATGTGGAATATCTCTATTGGAAAAAAATTGAGTGAGATATGATTGATCAAAGTTTGAGCAAAGTAGGTTCAAAACTAGGTCATGACCAAGATTTTCAGGGCACGCGCGCAGTCATTTTCTCAAATAGTTGGTGAGCCAAATGTCCACCCATTTTTCATCAAGATAAAGGCCTCAAATGGAAAAGTTTTCAACATCAAAGTTGTTCTTTGTAGTGTCATCTTTAATATTGATGTTGAGAAAATTTTGAATTGATCAAGTTATGAGTGAGTTATAGTGGCCTCAAGATAGGTTGATTAGGCTGAACTTCCATGCATGTCACTTGCCATGCCATGACTTGCTTCGTACGCATATGTACCAGTTCTTTGTCCATCTGTTTGTGGTCATTTTTAGGCATGTTGGAGGCACCATTTCACTTCAATTTTCAAACCAATATTGTTCCCCAATGTACCTTCTTTCCAATGAACCCATAAACTCCCTAATGCAGTCATTGAGTAGAGAGAAAAACCTCCATAAACCACCCTATGTTGACACTGGTACATTGACAGCATGTTGCACAATTTGGTTCACTCATACTACAAACACTTCCACACTTTGTTTCCACATTTGGTCAAGCACATCACTTACACAATGTTTAGTATCACGTGCCATGCATGGGAATAGAAAGAACAAACTTGCTTAGCAAGTTTCTGATGCATCAGCTTCTGCTACATAAACCGTGTCAACTCTCTTTCTCATTACTCCCACCATAACTGTCATGAGCCAGCTGCATCCTACCATGGCTCTCCCTAACTAACTTGACTCAGTTAGTTAGGGATGACTCATTTAACTCAATGCCAACTCACATAACTCACTCATTTGACCACAGTTGAGCTCAATTAACCACGCATATAAATTCACCTTTCACTCACAAATTGGAAGTTCAGTTTTCATTCTCACTTTTTCTCTCAAAACACTTCAGAAAACTCTCTCATTCTCTCCACATTCTCTGAATTTTTTTCTCTCTCTCTGTACACGAACTTCATCATCCTCTATCACATTTCATCTTCACCATCATCAATGTGCTATTTCTGATCAAAAAATAGGGAGAAGAAGTTGAATTCATCAATTGTATTATGGTCCAGTTGAGTTTGCATTGTGATTTTCTTCAAGATCTCAAGTTTCAACTGCATTTATTTTGCACGAATCAAGCTCAAGCTCAAGGGTGGATCTCTTGTTTTCTTTTGCTTCAAGATTCTGCAAACTTCAGGTTTCAATTACTACAACGCTGTTGCATGGTTTTAGCTTGTTCTTATATGTTTAAAGCTTATTAGAAGCTGTGTGCGTTCTGTTTAGTTGATATGCTCATTAGGAGTTTAGGTGTGATTTTAGGGCAAAATGTATGGACTCAGTTTGTTATGTATGTGCATGATCTGTGATAATTAATTGCATATTTGTGATGTGCTGGAGCTTAGCTTTCGATTGGTGTATTGTTTGTAGAATTCTGGGAATTTTTAAAGTTGCAGACGGTGGCTGTTGGCCGGAGAGGGTGACCGGAGGTCCCCTCCGGCCGGTGACTGTTAGGACTAGGGTTTTCTCATGTTTTAATCCTGTCCGTCCATTTTTCATGATCGGGTGGTCTATAGCGCGACAGCACATTAAAATTCACGTGCTACTCATGTGCCTTGTTTCTGAATTGGACTTAGCCAGAATGCTATCCACACCTCCTTGTTTTAAAGCCCAATCATTCTGAACTGTTGAATTACTACGCCTGCACCCCCATCCACATTGCATTTCATTTTTATTTTCATTTTTTTTACTTGTTTCATAATTGCATTTTAAAAATACCAAAATATCATTAAAAATTCCATGAAAATTCATGTTGCATCTTGACATATTAAAGTAATTTTCCATCATTTTTAATTACAATTTTGTGAATATTTGCATGTTAATTCATAATTTTCTTTTATTGCTCTTGGAAATAGTTTCTATTTTCATACCTTTACTTCAAACTTTTATTTCTCCTAAACCATTAAACATTTTTAGTTCATTCTTGTTGCATTCATTTCATATCACATTAAAATTCATAAAAAACTTTTGTTTACATTTTTTACATTTTTTTCATTATACTTTGATTTCACTCTTTTGCATGATTAACTTTGGTTCTCCACTCTCTTTGACCCCTGATCTAAATGCTTAATTTAGTGGATCTTTGAGTGAAATTTTGTGACATGTTTTTCTTTTGTTTGTAGAGTATCTTGACCAAGTTTCATAATTTTTGGATGTAGTTAGATATTTTTAGTTGAATTGTTCTTTAAGGTACCTCTAATTGAGCTCTAATTGCATGAACCTAACTTTGATTGATGAAAGGAACTTGTGCCATTGTTTGAGGTTTCTTTTTAGGTTATTTTAGATACCCTAAGACTTGCATGAATCAAATTTGGTCAGTAGTGCATCATTTTGCCATGTCTTGATTACTCATCTAAAGTTGAACATCTTATGTGAATAGTTTGACCTAAATGACTTGTGTTTGCATTTATATTCCTCCATCCATGCTTGTATGCTCATTCATGCATGACCAATTACACCTTGAACATGTTAACATACTGACTTCATTCATTTTCAACTCATTCCATAAATGTATGATCATTTCATCTCATGTAGGTGACTTAAATGAATTCAAAACATGAAAACTCCTTCACTTCATCTCTTCTTCATTCATTCACCAATGATTGTTTGCTTTTGTAATGGACTTAAGTAATTTGTAATTGACATTTATAGAAGACATGTTTGAATTCTGGAACTTGATTTAACTTGATTTGTTTGGCCATTTTAACATCATCTTTCTTACTTCTTCATCTTCTTTCTTCTTCCACAAGTAAAGGTGGTTACTTAGAACTTACCCTCACTTCTTTTACCCAATTTAGATGCACTACTATTAGGAGTCAATTAGGACCTTTAGCTACTGCCCCTAAGTGGTTTGAGCCTTTAATTGTTGATTCTTATTTGGTTGTGTGCTTACTTGCTTATCATTTGTTCATATGTGATATTTCTAACATTTTAGGTGCAAATGGTAAGTAAATTGGATGTGGATATGCTTCCACATCCTACCTTCTTCCCTTAACTCCTTTAATGCTTTCAAAGTGTGATTGTGAGACATTTGATGCCACCATTTGCTTAATTGCACACCATCCCTTCTTAGGTTCCTTCTTAACTTCATTAAGAAGTAAGAAGAATACTAAGCTTTCTTCTCTTCTTCTTCTCATCCTCTCTTATCTTCTCTTCAAGCAAGGAGCACATACAACACTAAGGAGTTTCTTTCTTCTTTTCTAAACCTCACTAACCTTAGGATATCCATGCATGATAACACTAGGTGTGTCTTAGTCTCCCCATTAGATTTTACCTTTTTTTCTCCTCCCTTGAGTCTTTCATCTTCTCATCTCAAAGAAAATTCAAAATATCTAATAAAGGTAGGCATGTATTGCATTTAGGCCTTTCATATAAAGAAAAGATTAAAAGGGGTCTTCTCTTATAATCTTAAAATGTATAGCATATAGCCCATCTTGGGTCAATGTGTTAAACATTTGATCTTGTATGAGGGACTTAAATGCAATACTTGTTGAAGGTACAAATAAAAAACACTTCTTCATTTCTTAATCAACAAAAACACTTAATAAACACAAGTATGCTAGTGTGTTTGAACCTTGACAATTGGAACTAAGTGTGGGGGTCTTCTTCACTCTTAGTGTGCTTTCTTACCCATTCCATCTTGGAATGTGAGAATGTACACATTCCAATGACTAAGATCCAGATACACTGTCATATGCAAACAAATCCAAAACACTTCCTTCTAAAAGACAAAAACAAACAATAACGTCTTTCCTTCGGGAATTCTTTTCTCACCTCATTCACTCTTAGCGTACGAACGCGCTTCTACTCGTTCTCTTGCAAGATGGTAACGCACTCGGACCAGCGAGCCTGCAACACCTGAGCTAGAACGTAAGCCGTTCTCTAAAAAAGACAATCCATCCCTAGTGAGGGGAACTACGTCGCTCTGATTCTCATGCTCCCGATGAGATACGTAGGCAGTGGGGTAGGGCCCATGCGAGCACTTCTTTTATTTTCCCTACATTTGTTTCTCTTTCTTTCTCCTTTCTTTCTTTCAGTTCCTTTTCCAGTATCCTTTTCTATCACCCTTTGATCGAGACAAGCAAGCGTGGATCCCATCGGGTACGATGGACGCGAGGGGGTGCTAATACCTTCCTCTCGCGTAACCGACTCCCTTACCCTTTCTCTTGGTCGCAAGACCATGCTTTTCCTTTCCTTCAGGTTTATGCAGTGTTTCCTTTCCCTCTCTTGGGATAAATACACATTGCTGGCGACTCTGTTTCGGTGCCACTTTCGCATTTGTACTAGGATGAAAATCCCGGGAGCGACAGCTGGCGACTCTGCTGGGGACAGATTGACCTATTGCTGGTCCATCCCAAGCGAGTCAATCCTAACACTTGTTTGCTTTTCTTTCATTGGGTGTTTACTGTTGTGCTATATGTTGCTGTTTATTTATTTTACTGTATTTACTGCATTTTAGCATTACATATCATATATTATATTGTGTTGCACTGTTTTGTCTGTTTGGCGGGATGGGATTTCTGAGAGATAAGCCCATTACACAAGCTTAAGTATACACTTAGAATTAGAGTGGAGAGTAGTGGGACCTACGTGCCGTTTGGAGTGCGTTGGGTGTTCACGAAATTCACAGCTAGACGAGGCTATCTTGGGACACGTCGTGGCATGCGCATCTTGCGTATTCCAGGATGTAGATCTAGAGAGCTGTCGACTCTAGTGACCGATCATGAGGACCTTAGTGGAAACATCCCTCTTTAGCGGTGACAGTGGCAGACCACATTCTGTGGCAAACCCATTCGCACCCGAGGGCCCACTTTGGAACTTGCATAGGATGACCTTTATTTTCTAAGGGGAGTCAGCGGACGACCTCTTTGATTGGCATAGCATTGTATCCTGCGGGCTGAATGTGCTATTGCTTCTCAAACCTCCGAAGCTGACAAGCCTTATTTTCTAAGAACCACATGTGAGTATGGGCGGGATGTTTACAGGTTTGCAAGAAACCCAGCCTCCTACCTACCTTACTTGTGATTCTAAGATGATTTCCGACATTGTATCCTATGACAGTGATTTGAGTGTTCATCTCAGATATTGCCGGATTCAGGACGGAGACATAGTGCACACAGTTCAATACAAACACAGACACTTGGTTACCTGATCACATGCCCTTTTGCATTGCATTATCATATCATAACGGTTATGTTTGTCATTTTCAGGTGCATAATACATTTCTGATTCCAATCCATGTGTCTTACAAGTTTCCAGACCCCGTCTTGGGTTCATTGCTCAAAGTTATAGATATGGCTGGTCCGGGTATTCTTGATAGGTTTCAGAAGAGCTACGGGAGTTTGGTTGGGATGGTCCGTACAATCACCAAGTATGAACATGATGCTTTGCACACTCTACTGCAGTTCTACGAGCCTTCGTTGAGATGCTTTCTCTTTCTAGATTACATTTTGATGCCAACACTGGAAGAATTCTCATTTATTTTGGGAATTCCGATCACGCCGGCAATACCATTCTTCTCTGGTAGTTCCCCTAGCGTAAAAGAAATTGCTGCTGCGTTACAAATGGATCAGGCAGTGGTAAAGAGTGGTGTGAGCAGTAAAAATGGAGTTAGCGGATTTCATTTAGAATTTTTGTCTGGACAAGCCCAAGAGGCTGCAAGTGCTAAAAATTGGACGATTTACAATTCCATTCTGGCTCTCTGCATATATGGCCTAGTTCTCTTTCCAATCAGCAAGACTTTGTGGATATGCAAGCAACGAGAGTTTTCGTCCTTAAAAATCCAGTCCCTACTTTGTTAGGAGATTTTTATCATTCCGTGCATTACAAGAACGAGAAAAGAAGGGGAGGATCTGTTAGTTGTTGTACTCCACTGCTGTGTCATTGGTTTTTCAAACATTTGCCTCAGACAGGTGCCTTCGTGGAAACCAAAGATGTGGCGAAATGGTCTAAACGATTGATGGGTTTAACTGCTGATAACATTGTATGGTTTGACCACCGGCTGTTGAGAATAGAGCTTGTCACAAGATGCGGAAATTTTCCAAATGTACCTTTGATTGGCAGAAAAGGAGGGATCAATTATAATCCAGTTTTGGCCATCTGACAGTTTGGGTATGCTTCCAGGGATCCTCCTACAGAGCAAGATGTGGAAGAATCTTTATTCTTTACAGGAACTAAAGATGCGAAGGTGGTAGAAGTAGTAAATGCTTGGAAAGATAAGCATAAAATTGGAAAAGCAGTTTTTGGGAAAGGAGATTGTAGGTCTTATCCTGAATATGACAGATGGATTGAGACGAAAGTAAAAGAATTGCTTTTACCCTTTTCAAGGGGACCTCTTTTATGTTCAGTACAGCCAGAGCAACCCACCATGGTGGCTATTGAAGAATGTGAGAAGTGGAAGAAAATGGTCAGAGAGCTGCAGGTAGAGAATTCTGGAATGAGCAAATGTCTTCAGAAAGCTCTAGCCGACAACAAAGAGTTGGAAAAGAGAGCATTGAAAGCGGAAAAAACCTTGGCTGACAAAGAGGAAGATTTTGATGACAGAGCTCGGTACTTTCGGAAACTTACTTTGGGAGCAGATGACACTAGTCAGGCTCACAAGATTACAAAACAGGCTTTAGCCCGAAGCAAGGATTCATTAGCTCAACTTCGTCAAGCTTGGGATGAAGTCAGAATTGAAAATGCTGAGTTACAGGATCAGGCGAAGATTAAAGACGAGGAGCTTAGAAAGGCACATGAGTAGAGGAGAAGGTATCGGGAAAGTCTCGGTAAAAATCAAGAACAGTTAGAAGAAGCTAGAAGCGAGCTGAAGAATACCAAGAAAAAGCTTGAAGAAGCCATGATAGAAAGAGAGATACTCAAGATGCAAGCTGGCATAAAGAGACACAAAGGAGTGTGTGATGACGAAGCTCTGATGCTGCATATGGGTTCTTTAACTGAAGCTCTTGAGAAAAGGGATGCCTTGATCAAAGAGATGATTGAAAAGCCGAATCACCAGCGTACCCGTATACTTTTTGAGGAGATCAAATACTCAAGTGATAAGCTGAAGGATGTGGAATTGTCAGACTGATGTTCTTTTCCTTGTATTTTGTTGTTAATGGTTACCATCAGGCTTGTTGATGGATCCATTTTTTTTCCTTGTATTGCATTTGCGGATGAGCCTTTCTTAAATGTACTGGAATACTTTATTGAATGAGTATGAGCAGTTTATTCAGAATTACTCTTTATCAGATATCTGTACACAAGCACATGACCACGATACATCTCTTTATATCACGATTTCTGGTCTTCAGATTTCTGTGGTTTGGATTGGAATCAGGGTGTAAAGCACTTTGGAAATGATAAACATAACATTGCATGGCATTGCATATCATTATGCATTTATGTTACTTGCTTTTCAGGTACTCGTTGCAGGGTCTCTAACCTTTATTTGGTTTCAGGCAGTATAGCTGAGAATCATATTCACCGATATTCAACGCGAAGAAATCAAATAAGGATTATGGATCAAGTGCAAAGTGATTTGGCTGAAATGAGGGCGCGTATGGACCAGTTCATGACCCTCATGACTGGCATGGCGCAAAATCAGGAGAGATTGAGGCTTCTGGTCGAGCGTCCAGAAAATGGGCCCGAAGTTGATCAGCATGACAATTCATAGGTACATGGCATTCCTCCTCCCGGTGGCAACCCTCCTCCTGGTGGTAACAATCGGGGTAATGGAAATGGTAGACATGTTGGTGTTACTCTAGAAGATCCTCTGGAAGACCAATTTACTCTGCTGGAAGCTGATGTGGGTAATCACAGTGATCGAAGGTATGATGAGTTGGCAGAAAAGATCAGGGCCATAGAATGCAAGAATTCTATGGGCATTGATGTTACTAGCTTGGGGTTGGTCCCAGGAGTCAGAATTCCTCCTAAATTCAAACCTCCCACTTTTGATAAGTATCATGGTAATGCGTGTCCCCAAACGCATCTTCAAGCTTACTTTGGGAAGATTTCAGCCCATACGGAGGACGAGAAGCTATGGATGCACTATTTTCAGGACAGTTTGGCTGGAGCGTCCTTGACCTGGTATATGAAGTTGAATAGAGCTGCTGTGAAGAGTTGGAAAGATCTGGCAGAAGCGTTCCTGAAGCAATACCAGTACAATATTGACATGGCGCCCAACCGCACTCAATTGCAGGGGTTGTCACAGAATGCCAAGGAGAGTTTCAAAGAATATGCACAGAGGTGGAGGGAAATGGTTGCACAGGTTCAACCTCCCTTGTTAGATAGAGAAATGGCAGATATGTTTATGGGCACCTTGCAAGGGGCCTATCTTGATAGATTGGCTGCTTGTCCGTCAACTGGATTTGCTGACATTGTGATTGCGGGAGAAAGAATAGAAAGTCTGTTGAAACTTGGAAAGATCCAAGATGTAAGTGGGGCTGGCTCTTCTGGGACGAAGAAACCGTTTGCTAGTAGCCAGAAAAGAAGAGAAGGTGATACGAATGTTGTGTTTAGAGGACGAGGCAGGGGGCGTTCTCAAGCTTATTATCAGGTAGATGCTGTAACAATTCCCACACCGTCTGTTCAGAAACAACAACCCCAACAACAAGTTCAGCAGCAACAGCAACAACCTTTTTTCCAGCAAAGGTCTAGGCAGAGGGATCGTAAGATGGATCCTCTCCCTATGACTTATACAGCGCTGTTACCCCAGTTACTCGAGTTAAAGTTGGTAGAACTCCGTACTATGAAAGCTCCTACTGCTGGAAACCTGCCACCTAACTTCGATGCTAATGCTCGTTGTGAGTTCCATTCAGGTGCTCAGGGGCACTCCATTGAAAAATGCTGGGCTTTCCACCATAAAGTACAAGACTTGATTGATGCTAAAGCCATCAATTTCTCTCCCGCTCCTAATATTACTCAGCATCCCATGCCTGATCATAGTGCAGCAAATGTATACGCTATTGAAGATGGGAGGAGATTGAATCTGGTGGCAGACATACATCAAGTGAAAACTTCTTTGTTGGTTGTAAAAGATCTTTTATTGAAGGGACAGGTGTTCCTGGGATGTAATCAAGATTGTTCTGAGTGTATGAATCAGGAGAATGGTTGTAATAAGTTAAAGGTGGGTTTACAGAATCTGATCGATGAAGGATGTCTACAGTTCGACAGAGTCGTGAAAGACACTGATGAGGTATCAACCGTGACCATCTATTATACTCCCGCTGAGATTCAAATGCCGGTCAATGCAGTTCCCGTGGCGAGTGTTGCGCAAGAAAAACCCAGTCCTGTCACTATCACGGTGCCAGGACCAATTCCGTTCACATCCACGAGGGCTATCCCATGGCACTATGGGGCAGATGTATATTACGAAGGTAAAAAGCAGGAAGTTGAGTCGTCAGTCAGCCCAAATATTGATAATGTAGGGGGTGTAGGGGGCTTTACAAGAAGCAGAAGGTTGTTCGCTCCCCAAACCTTGAGAAGTGATAAAGAGGCAGAAGCTGCAGCAAAGGCTAAGGGTAAACAGGTGGTTGAAAATGCGCCTACACCTGAAGCAGAGACAAAGATTACTTTTGATAAGGAGATGGAAGAATTCATGAAGATAATCAAGAAAAGCGATTATAAGATTGTGGACCAATTGAATCAGACCCCTTCAAAGATTTCAATCTTGTCACTATTGATGTGCTCTGATGCGCATCGGCAGGCGTTGTTGAAAGTATTGAAGAGTGCATACCTGCCACAGGAAATTACTGTTAATCAGCTCGAGGGCGTAATCTCCAATGTTAACGTTAGCCATGGCTTGGGCTTTACAAGTAGAGATTTGACTGTTGAAGGAAGAAACTACAATAAGGCTTTGCATATCACGATGGAGTGTAAGGGCACAGTGTTATCTCATGTACTGGTAGACACTGGTTCATCACTTAATGTCTTGCCCAAGAAGGCGTTAATGAAGCTGGAAGTTAATGGTTTGATCTTAAGGCCTAGTGAATTGGTGGTCAGAGCATTCGATGGGACTAGACGATCTGTGTTTGGTGAGGTGGAATTGCCCGTACAAATTGGACCACAGGTATTCAAATCCACGTTCCATGTAATGGACATACAACCTGCATATAGTTGCTTATTGGGACGCCCTTGGATTCACAGAGTCGGGGCTGTTACTTCTACTTTACATCAAAAGCTGAAGTATGAGTTTGAAGGGCAGGTTGTGACGGTGTGCGGGGAAGAAGACATCTTTGTGAGTCACTTGTCCACGTTCAAGTACATTGAAATGGATGGGGAAATTCATGAGATGCTGTGCCAATCATTTGAAGCGGTCAATATTGATGATGCGCCTGAATCTTCTTCTGTACCAGTTGGGGCCGGTACCTCCATTTCATCTTACAAACAAGCTGTCGAAGTCGTCAGGGCAGGCAACGCCCAAGGTTGGGGCAGGTTGATAGAGACCCCAATGAAGGAAGACAAATTTGGTATTGGTTATCATCCCTCTACAACTTCAGATGCGGGGAGCAGTGGACCCATTACTTTCAATAGTGGGGGAATTATCTACACGGACCAGTCTTGTGCAGCTACAAAGGATAGTGTTGACAGTGATTGTGACCTGGACAACTGGGTACGCCCTCATGTTCCGGGACAACAAGTGCAGAACTGGCCCGTTGAAGAAGTCATCCGGGTTACTCTTCAGACAGAGTAATTTTTCTTTGTTTTTTTTCTAACCATAATGCATGTCAAAATCTTACGCTCTGCCCAAGGCGTATAGATTCATTTGTAGGGCCACCCTGGTTGCATTTGCAATTTTTAATCATTAATAAAGGACGTTTTGCAATCAAATTTTGTTCTCTGTCTTTCAGTTTTACTTTTGCATAAAAATAATAAAATGGCAATGTTTCATTTTCTTTTGTTTTTGCTTAAAAAAATAAATTCTAAAATAAGGCATGAACCCGTTCATGCAGACTTGATCCTCCGGATACCACTGATAACGATTTTGATATGGCTATGTATGACTTTGACAATCCGATTTATCAAGCCGAAGAAGGGGACGAGAAAGATTGTGAACTCCCTGAAGAATTGGCCAGATTGTTGAAACAAGAGGAAAGGGTCATCCAGCCTCATCAGGAGACTGTAGAAATCATCAATATTGGTTCCAAGGATGCCAAGAAAGAGATCAGGATTGGTGCCAGCTTGCAAGCAGATGTGAAGAAAACTTTGACTGAAATGTTGCGCGAGTATGTTGACATCTTCGCCTGGTCGTATCAAGACATGCCGGGGTTGGACACGGATATTGTTGTGCACAGGCTACCATTGAGAGAAGAATGTCCGCCCATCAAGCAGAAACTTCGCCGGACTCACCCCGACATGGCTTTAAAGATTAAGGAGGAAGTCCAGAAGCAGTGGGATGCTGGGTTTCTTGTTGTGACTAAATATCCTCCGTGGGTAGCCAACATCGTGCCAGTACCGAAGAAAGACGGAAAAGTGAGAATGTGTGTGGATTATCGAGATCTTAATAAACCTAGCCCAAAAGATGATTTTCCACTACCTCATATTGATGTGCTGGTCGATAATACAGCTCAGTTTTCAGTGTTCTCTTTTATGGACGGGTTCTCCAGGTACAACCAGATCAAGATGGCACCTGAAGATATGGAGAAGACCACGTTCATTACTCCGTGGGGTACATATTGCTATAAAGTAATGCCTTTTGGGTTGAAAAACGCAGGGGCAATGTACCAGCGGGCGATGGTGGCATTGTTTCATGACTTGATTTATAAGGAGATCGAATGTTATGTAGATGATATGATTGCCAAGTCGAGAACAGAAGAGGAACATCTGATTAACCTGAAAAAGTTGTTTGAAAGGTTGAGAAAGTTCCGTCTGAGATTAAATCCAAACAAGTGTACTTTCGGTGTGCGATCTGGAAAGTTGTTGGGTTTCATTGTGAGCGAAAGAGGGATTGAGGTTGATCCTGCCAAGGTGAAAGCAATACAAGAAATGCCTGAACCGAGAACAGAAAAAGAGGTTCGTGGTTTCTTGGGTAGATTGAACTACATTGCAAGGTTCATATCTCACCTAACAGCCACGTGTGAACCAATATTTAAATTGTTAAGGAAAGATCAAACGGTCAGGTGGAATGACGATTGCCAAGTGGCATTCGATAAGATAAAAGAATATTTGCAGGAACCTCCAATTCTAATGCCTCCAGTTGAAGGGAGACCGCTGATAATGTATCTGACAGTACTTGAAGGTTCCATGGGTTGTGTTCTCGGTCAACATGACGAGACAGGTAGGAAGGAGCATGCTATCTACTACCTGAGCAAAAAGTTCAACGATTGTGAATCCCGGTACTCAATGCTTGAAAAGACATGCTGTGCACTTGCATGGGCCGCTAGGCGATTGAGCCAATATACGGTCAGGCACACAACCTTGTTGATTTCAAAAATGGATCCTATCAAGTACATTTTCGAGAAACCAGCACTGACAGGCAGAGTTGCACGGTGGCAAATGGTTTTGACAGAGTATGATATCCAGTATACTTCCCAAAAGGCCATCAAAGGAAGTATCTTGTCCGACTATCTTGCGCAACAGCCGATTGATGATTACCAACCCATGAAATTTGACTTCCCTGATGAGGACATCATGTTTCTCAAAGCTAAAGACTGCGAGGAACCACTCCCTGAGGAGGGGCCAGACCCTGAATCCAAATGGAGTCTGATGTTTGATGGGGCTGTCAATATGAATGGGTGCGGAGTTGGAGCAGTTCTTTTCACGCCGGAAGGTGTTCATATGCCTTTCACTGCCCGAATAACTTTCGAATGCACCAACAATGAAGCAGAGTACGAAGCTTGTATAATGGGGATCGAGGAGGCGATTAATCTACGGATTAAGACCCTTGATATATTCGGTGATTCAGCTTTGGTAATCAATCAAGTGAAAGGGAGTTGGTACACGCACCAAGCAAATCTAGTGTCGTATAGAGATTATACAAGGAGATTGCTGACATTTTTCACAACAGTGAAACTGTACCATATTCCTCGAGATGAGAATAGGTTCGCTGATGCCTTGGCCACTTTGTCTTCCATGATCAAAGTGCAAGGATGGAACCATGTACCTAAGATTGAAGTATCCCGCCTTGACAGACCTGCATTTGTGTTTGCGGTCGACGCAACGTCCGATGACAAGCCTTGGTACCATGATATTAAATGCTTCTTGAGCAATCAAGAGTACCCGCCTGGGGCATCGTCCAAAGACAGGAAGACGTTGAGAAGGCTAGCTGGTAGTTTCTTCTTGAACAAAGATGGCGTGCTGTATAAGAGAAACTTTGACACGGTCCTGCTTAGATGTGTGGATAGACACGAAGCAGACCTGTTGATGATTGAAGTGCACGAAGGCTCTTTCGGCACCCATGCCGGAGGGCATGCAATGGCCAAAAAGTTGTTAAGATCGGGATATTATTGGTTGACTATGGAGTCAGATTGTTGCAAATATGCCCGCAAATGCCATAAATGCCAGATCTATGCAGACAAAGTGCATGTGCCTCCAAATCCGTTGAGTATCATGTCGTCGCCTTGGTCGTTTGCCATGTGGGGCATTGATATGATCGGAAAGATTGAGCCTACAGCTTCTAACGGTCATCGTTTCATCTTGGTGGCGATTGATTACTTCACCAAATGGGTTGAAGCTGCATCCTATGCCAATGTTACAAAACAAGTGGTAGCTCGTTTCTTAAAACGAGATATCATTTGCCGATATGGAGTTCCCGAAAGAATCATTACTGATAATGGTTCTAATTTGAATAATAAGATGATGGCTGAGTTATGCCGGGACTTCAAAATCGAACATCACAATTCTTCTCCATACCGCCCAAAGATGAATGGCGCGGTCGAAGCGGCCAACAAAAATATCAAGAAGATTGTGCAGAAGATGGTTGTCACGTACAAAGATTGGCATGAGATGTTACCATTGGCTTTGCATGGGTATCGAACGTCGGTATGCACGTCCACTGGGGCAACCCCATTCTCACTTGTATATGGTATGGAAGCAGTGCTACCGGTTGAAGTGGAGATTCCGTCCCTCAGAGTCATGATGGATGTTAAGCTAGATGAGGCTGAATGGGTACGAGCCAGATTTGATCAGCTGAGCCTTATTGAGGAAAAGCGATTGGCGGCTGTATGTCATGGGCAATTATACCAGCGCAGAATGAAGCAGGCATTTGACCAAAAGGTGCGTCCTCGGGTTTACAAAGTCGGAGATGTGGTGCTCAAAAGGATCCTTCCTCCCAATACAGATCACAGGGGCAAATGGACTCCTAACTATGAAGGTTCATTCGTGGTTAAAAAGGTCTTCTCGGGCGGAGCCTTATTGCTTATAACCATGGATGGCGAAGACTTTTCATCCCCTGTCAACTCGGACGTAGTCAAAAAATACTTCGCATGAATAGACCCGCTGGATAATAAAAATAAAAAAAATCCAAGCAAAAAAGGGCATCCCGGCGAACCAAAAACAGAATAAGGTTCGGGCAAAAATTAGGGATATAATTGAAAAATTGTACACCCGGTAAGTTAAAAACCCGAAAGGGCAACTTAGGCAAAAAAGGGTATCCTGGTGGATCGAAAACCTGAAAGGGCGGTCCACGCAAAAGAGGGATTTAAGCGAATGACTACGGTCTGAGTTATCTGTACCCCATTACCGTTTGAACAACTGACATTCTGAAAGATAGGAATCGGTCTGATCATTCCTTAGAAGGCAAGGTCGGGGAGTTTTGAAGACATACTGGTCATAGCAGAATGGAAACTCAGTGGAATGCCGTTTTCACATTGCCATTAGGATAATTTCTTTTCTCAATTTTCAGCGATCACCTCTTTCCAGGGATTGCTTCCTGATGTAATTGCATATTTTGGGCTCTCAGTCAATAAATTGAATTTCAATAAAAAGCTTTCTATTTTTGTTTTATTGCTTTGTCTGCAAAAACGTCCTAATTTTTGATAAAACATTGCATTTGAAAACATGGCGGCCTTGCAATAACATGCGCAGAAAAAAAACATTTGAAATTACTTTGAATGTTGAATACTCCCGGATGGTGGATTCTAGCCACGCAATATTCCGGGCATGTGTGCATATTCTTTTGTTGCAAGTAGCAGGTACAGATGATTTTAAGCACAAGACGAGTAATCATTTACCCCACGCAAAAGACTGGGGCAATCACGGGTAAGGAGGTCGGTATTCATCGCTCGGTCGATGATCGTTCATAACGGTTCGATATCAGTGAATTAAGTTCAACTGGGTACCGTTGTATCTTATTAAGTCAATTCTCTCATACAGTACTTCCAACAGCTACAAGCTTTTCTGTGTCGATAACGGTCACAAATTCCCCAAAAGAGTGGTCTCGCCGATACCGAAGCTGATGGTCATTATCCCCAGCGAAGTCGCAGGAGTTTGAAGAGGCTAAATCTTCTGTAAAATCCTCTTATGACATCCTCTTCGGGGACAAATTATTGGTTTGCCCAAGCATGGGGCATGTTTGTTTCCCCAGCATGAAGTGTTGATCATCCCCAGTAGAGTTTGAGGACAGTTGGTCTTCTGTAAAATCCTCTCAAAAGGCATTCCCCAGCACGAGACGCTTTAAAGCAGTTTTCTCCAGCAGAGTTTGTTATAAATTCGTCATCCCCAACGGAATTGTCTAAGGGAAAGCTCGCCTAACATGGGGCATTGTGGTACTCATCCTAAGCTCGATAATCATATTCCTCAGCAGACTACCGTGGATTTGCTTTGGGTTTCCCCAGCAGATCTCTAAGGACTCTTTCCCAACAAGTTACAGTGGAATGGTATAACCAGGATTTGTATGTCCCCGGCAGAGTAACCCTGATTCCCCGGCAAGATCGTATCTCTGGTCATTGTATTCCCCACAGAGTTCAGTGTTGAGTCCTATCAACAATAATCCCCAGCTAAGTTGTTGTTCTTCTCCCCACTAGAGGCCTATTGATCAACAAAATCTATGTCGCGGCAGAGTGATGATATATTTCCTCCCCAGCCAGGTTATCAGGTTGGTTCTCCCCGTAAAAGATCTCGGGTTTGATAGATCCTCATGCAGAGTTTTAATGACCTTTTTAGCAAGATGTCATGCAAAGAAATGCTCATCCCCAGTGGAGTTGTTGTGACCAGAATCCACCCCAAGCAGATGAAGTGATTCCTGGCAGAATCATCGTTTCCTCATATTTTCAAAGTCCAATATATTTTTGGCAAGAATGATAATTCGAAGCAGACGGGTTGTTCATTCATTCTCCGATAATTCGAAGCAGACGGATTGTTCATTCATTCTCCGGCGGAGACATTATCCTTTCAGGAGTCTTTAAAGTCAAATCATTGATAATGGTTCCTCAGCAGAGTTGGCAGAAATGTCTGACGCAGATGCAGAGAGTAATTCAATTTTGAAATTTTAAAAGTTCAACAGTGGATTGGCGAAAGGTCCATCTAAGGGTGGCAAATTAAGTCCAACAGTGGATTGGCGAAAGGTCCATCTAAGGGTGGCAAATTAAGTCCAACAGTGGATTGGCGAAAGGTCCATCTAAGGGTGGCAAATTCTAAAAGTCCAACAGTGGATTGGCGAAAGGTCCATCTAAGGGTGGAAAATTCTAAAAGTCCAACAGTGGATTGGCAAAAGTCCATCTAAGGGTGGCAAAGCAGCCAAAAGTCCAACAGTGGATTGGCAAAAGTCCGTCTTCGGGTGGCAAAAGTCCAACAGTGGATTGGCAAAAGTCCGTCTTCGGGTGGCAAAAGTCCAACAGTGGATTGGCAAAAGTCCGTCTTCGGGTGGCACGAGGCTGCAAAGTCCACTAGTAGCGTGGCAGGCCAGTAGTCGTCTGGCATTGTACAAAAGACATTATTAAAGTCCACCAGTGGCGTGGCAGGCCAGTAGTCGTCTGGAATTGCATAAAAGACATTATTGAAGTCCACCAGTAGTGTGGCAGGCCAGTAGTCGTCTGGAGTTGCATAAAAGACATTGTTACAGTCCACCAGTAGTGTGGCGAGCCAGCAGTCGTCTGGTGTCGTTCAAAAGACAGATTTCTCCGACAATGTTTCATTGAAGATTCAATCCAGCAATGTCGGGGGGTTTCTTCTTCATCATCCAGAGCAAATTTTTGGTTATATTTGGTATTCAATCACTATATACCTTGAAAGTCCGAAAGCAATTGCTTTCAGGCATTCAGGTCTACAGCGCTTGAATAGGGGCAGCTGTAATACCCCAAAATTTGCTCTCCCTCTTTGTCATCATAGCACTTGCTTATCATTTATCATATCATATCCACCTCATTAACATTACATTGCATTTAACATAGAAAAATGAAGCATAGCATCCTTCTTACCATCAGGGCATGTGATCAGGTGGAAGGTGGACAATCAAGGGATCATTCAAAGCACAAAAAGGTCAATCGAGTTTCCTCAAGGCAAGCCAAGAGGTCTTTCATGTCTCATACTATCTCAAGGGATCATCCACAACCTCAAGAATGAGAGATTCAATGGGAGATTGAAGCACTACATCTTTCATTATGCAAGAGGTTCAAAAACTGAAGGAAAACCCTCAAAAGAGATAGCTCATTGATCCAAAATCATCCTCAAATGGTATATCTCATCATCCTTTAAGAGGATACACAACATACTCTGAGGAATTTGAAATTGAAGACTACACATTTTTCTCCTAGGAGGTGGGCACCAAAACTAGGGTTTCCCATTAAATCAGGGAATCTTTGATTTCTTGGACAAAATTTGATGTCATGGTGTTCTACATGTTCTTAAGTGTATGTGTATGGAAAATTACCTCTCAATTGGTTTTAGAAGTGGTTCAATTGGAAGAAAGATCAAAAATCAAGAAAATTGGGGCCAAGTCAAATAATCAGAGGGAAAAGTCAACTCTTGACTTTTTGAGGCCAAATCCATAAAATTCATGTTATATGTGTCCAATGTACAAAATTTGGTCAAGAAACTCCAAAAGAATCATGAAAAAATCAAGAGGTGGAAAGCTGCCATTTTTGGAAGAAGAAGGGTTACTAAAAATAGCAAGTTTTGGCCATTTTGCATCAGAGTTTGAACCAAAGCCATTTAAAATTGAAGCACCAAATGAAAATTCCACTCGGCCACAACAAAAGATCTTGTTTTAAGATTCATATCCATATGTGGAACATCTCTATTGGATAAAAATTGAGTGAGATATGATTGATCAAAGTTTGAGCAAAGTAGGTTCAAAACTAGGTCATGACCAAGATTTTCAGGGCACGCGCGCAGTCATTTTCTCAAATAGTTGGTGAGCCAAATGTCCACCCATTTTTCATCAAGAAAAAAGCCTCAAATGGAAAAGTTTTCAACATCAAAGTTGTTCTTTGTAGTGTCATCTTTAATATTGATGTTGAGAAAATTTTGAATTGATCAAGTTATGAGTGAGTTATAGTGGCCTCAAGATAGGTTGATTAGGCTGAACTTCCATGCATGTCACTTGCCATGCCATGACTTGCTTCGTACGCATATGTACCAGTTCTTTGTCCATCTGTTTGTGGTCATTTTTAGGCATGTTGGAGGCACCATTTCACTTCAATTTTCAAACCAATATTGTTCCCCAATGTACCTTCTTTCCAATGAACCCATAAACTCCCTAATGCAGTCATTGAGTAGAGAGAAAAACCTCCATAAACCACCCTATGTTGACACTGGTACATTGACAGCATGTTGCACAATTTGGTTCACTCATACTACAAACACTTCCACACTTTGTTTCCACATTTGGTCAAGCACATCACTTACACAATGTTTAGTATCACGTGCCATGCATGGGAATAGAAAGAACAAACTTGCTTAGCAAGTTTTTGATGCATCAGCTTCTGCTACATAAACCGTGTCAACTCTCTTTCTCATTACTCCCACCATAACTGTCATGAGCCAGCTGCATCCTACCATGGCTCTCCCTAACTAACTTGACTCAGTTAGTTAGGGATGACTCATTTAACTCAATGCCAACTCACATAACTCACTCATTTGACCACAGTTGAGCTCAATTAACCACACATATAAATTCACCTTTCACTCACAAATTGGAAGTTCAGTTTTCATTCTCACTTTTTCTCTCAAAACACTTCAGAAAACTCTCTCATTCTCTCCACATTCTCTGAATTTTTTTCTCTCTCTCTGTACACGAACTTCATCATCCTCTATCACATTTCATCTTCACCATCATCAATGTGCTATTTCTAATCAAAAACTAGGGAGAAGAAGTTGAATTCATCAATTGTATTGTGGTCCAGTTGAGTTTGCATTGTGATTTTCTTCAAGATCTCAAGTTTCAACTGCATTTATTTTGCACGAATCAAGCTCAAGCTCAAGGGTGGATCTCTTGTTTTCTTTTGCTTCAAGATTCTGCAAACTTCAGGTTTCAATTACTACAACGTTGTTGCATGGTTTTAGCTTATTCTTATATGTTTAAAGCTTATTAGAAGCTGTGTGCGTTCTGTTTAGTTGATATGCTCATTAGGAGTTTAGGTGTGATTTTAGGGCAAAATGTATGGACTCGGTTTGTTATGTATGTGCATGATCTGTGATAATTAATTGCATATTTGTGATGTGCTGGAGCTTAGCTTTCAATTGGTGTATTGTTTGTGGAATTCTGGGAATTTTTAAAGTTGCAGACGGTGGCTGTTGGCCGGAGAGGGTGACCGGAGGTTCCCTCCGGCCGGTGACTGTTAGGACTAGGGTTTTCTCATGTTTTAATCCTGTCCGTCCATTTTTCATGATCGGGTGGTCTATAGCGCGACAGCACATTAAAATTCACGTGCTACTCATGTGCCTTGTTTCTGAATTGGACTTAGCCAGAATGCTATCCACACCTCCTTGTTTTAAAGCCCAATCATTCTGAACTGTTGAATTACTACGCCTGCACCCCCATCCACATTGCATTTCATTTTTATTTTCATTTTTTTTACTTGTTTCATAATTGCATTTTAAAAATACCAAAATATCATTAAAAATTCCATGAAAATTCATGTTGCATCTTGACATATTAAAGTAATTTTCCATCATTTTTAATTACAATTTTGTGAATATTTGTATGTTAATTCATAATTTTCTTTTATTGCTCTTGGAAATAGTTTCTATTTTCATACCTTTACTTCAAACTTTTATTTCTCCTAAACCATTAAACATTTTTAGTTCATTCTTATTGCATTCATTTCATATCACATTAAAATTCATAAAAAACTTTTGTTTACATTTTTTACATTTTTTTCATTATACTTTGACTTCACTCTTTTGCATGATTAACTTTGGTTCTCCACTCTCTTTGACCCCTGATCTAAATGCTTAATTTAGTGGATCTTTGAGTGAAATTTTGTGACATGTTTTTATTTTGTTTGTAGAGTATCTTGACCAAGTTTCATAATTTTTGGATGTAGTTAGCTATTTTTAGTTGAATTGTTCTTTAAGGTACCTCTAATTGAGCTCTAATTGCATGAACCTAACTTTGATTGATGAAAGGCACTTGTGCCATTGTTTGAGGTTTCTTTTTAGGTTATTTTAGATACCCTAAGACTTGCATGAATCACATTTGGTCAGTAGTGCATCATTTTGCCATGTCTTGATTACTCATCTAAAGTTGAACATCTTATGTGAATAGTTTGACCTAAATGACTTGTGTTTGCATTTATATTCCTCCATCCATGCTTGTATGCTCATTCATGCATGACCAATTACAACTTGAACATGTTAACATACTGACTTCATTCATTTTCAACTCATTCCATAAATGTATGATCATTTCATCTCATGTAGGTGACTTAAATGAATTCAAAACATGAAAACTCCTTCACTTCATCTCTTCTTCATTCATTCACCAATGATTGTTTGCTTTTGTAATGGACTTAAGTAATTTGTAATTGACATTTATAGAAGACATGTTTGAATTCTGGAACTTGATTTAACTTGATTTGTTTGGCCATTTTAACATCATCTTTCTTACTTCTTCATCTTCTTTCTTCTTCCACAAGTAAAGGTGGTTACTTAGAACTTACCCTCACTTCTTTTACCCAATTTAGATGCACTACTATTAGGAGTCAATTAGGACCTTTAGCTACTGCCCCTAAGTGGTTTGAGCCTTTAATTGTTGATTCTTCTTTGGTTGTGTGCTTACTTGCTTATCATTTGTTCATATGTGATATTTCTAACATTTTAGGTGCAAATGGTAAGTAAATTGGATGTGGATATGCTTCCACATCCTACCTTCTTCCCTTAACTCCTTTAATGCTTTCAAAGTGTGATTGTGAGACATTTGATGCCACCATTTGCTTAATTGCACACCATCCCTTCTTAGGTTCCTTCTTAACTTCATTAAGAAGTAAGAAGAATACTAAGCTTTCTTCTCTTCTTCTTCTCATCCTCTCTTATCTTCTCTTCAAGCAAGGAGCACATACAACACTAAGGAGTTTCTTTCTTCTTTTCTAAACCTCACTAACCTTAGGATATCCATGCATGATAACACTAGGTGTGTCTTAGTCTCCCCATTAGATTTTACCTTTTTTTCTCCTCCCTTGAGTCTTTCATCTTCTCATCTCAAAGAAAATTCAAAATATCTAATAAAGGTAGGCATGTATTGCATTTAGGCCTTTCATATAAAGAAAAGATTAAAAGGGGTCTTCTCTTATAATCTTAAAATGTATAGCATATAGCCCATCTTGGGTCAATGTGTTAAACATTTGATCTTGTATGAGGGACTTAAATGCAATACTTGTTGAAGGTACAAATAAAAAACACTTCTTCATTTCTTAATCAACAAAAACACTTAATAAACACAAGTATGCTAGTGTGTTTGAACCTTGACAATTGGAACTAAGTGTCGGGGTCTTCTTCACTCTTAGTGTGCTTTCTTACCCATTCCATCTTGGAATGTGAGAATGTACACATTCCAATGACTAAGATCCAGATACACTGTCATATGCAAACAAATCCAAAACACTTCCTTCTAAAAGACAAAAACAAACAATAACGTCTTTCCTTCGGGAATTCTTTTCTCACCTCATTCACTCTTAGCGTACGAACGCGCTTCTACTCGTTCTCTTGCAAGATGGTAACGCACTCGGACCAGCGAGCCTACAACACCTGAGCTAGAACGTAAGCCGTTCTCTAAAAAACACAATCCATCCCTAGTGAGGGGAACTACGTCGCTCTGATTCTCATGCTCCCGATGAGATACGTAGGCAGTGGGGTAGGGCCCATGCAAGCACTTCTTTTATTTTCCCTACATTTGTTTCTCTTTCTTTCTCCTTTCTTTCTTTCAGTTCCTTTTCCAGTATCCTTTTCTATCACCCTTTGATCGAGACAAGCAATCGTGGATCCCATCGGGTACGATGGACGCGAGGGGGTGCTAATACCTTCCTCTCGCGTAACCGACTCCCTTACCCTTTCTCTTGGTCGCAAGACCATGCTTTTCCTTTCCTTCAGGTTTATGCAGTGTTTCCTTTCCCTCTCTTGGGATAAATACACATTGCTGGCGACTCTGTTTCGGTGCCACTTTCACGTTTGTACTAGGATGAAAATCCCGGGAGCGACAGTGAGGATAAAACATGCTGAAAAGACCCATGTTGGTTTGTGGGATCAGTCGATAATCCTAAAAGGAGTCTAGGGCATTACAAATAGTGTAAGAGCCAAACCTCTCCCAGCACGATGTGGTTCGGGAGAGGTTTTTCAGTGCACGAGGCATGACAATGAGACACTCCTAGCAGCTTCTAAGGAAACTCCGATTCACATCGGAATAAGAGGGATCCCGAGGCTGTGTAGGTATGGGACTGCATGGTTGAATGAAGGCTTATAATGATTAATTGGTACTATCTATACCAACAAGATGCATCTTCTTTTTGATATCTTAACAAATAAGAACTCCATAGTTAAACGTGTTTGACTTGGAGTAGTATTTAGATGGGTGACCTTCTAGGAAGTTTCTCAGAAAGCGTGTGAATGAGGATAAAACATGCTGAAAAAGACCTGTGATGGTTTGTGGGGTCATTCGGTAATCTTGAAGGCAGTACGGGGCGTTATATTTAGCCATGTGGTACAAATACTCAGGTAGAGGAGCCTTAGTCGTTGTTGAGTTGGATGATGGTGTAATAGCCTTCTTCATTATTTTCTTCTTTTTGAGTTTATTGTAGTTTCTGCGCGTTACTTTGATACTCTGACACTGTGATGAGTTACCCATTCTGATGGCGTTTTTGAGTTTTTTAATTATTGATTTAATGAACTTGAATTAAATTTTCTTGAGACAATTAAAGTAGTTTTGATGTTTTGAATTCCATTGCTTTATTTTAATCTTTTTGAGTAAGATGCATGTTGAGAACGTGTAACACCATTTTTGAGAAAAGTATTCAGCGTATTTCGTTAAACAAAGATTTTGGGGTTTGGGGCGTTACATATTACGCCATACTCCAAAACACACGATCAACTAAGGCTCCTTTACCTAAGTATCTGTACCACATGCGTAAAGAACAAAACAAACAAACAAATAGGGGGTGAGAATACATTCATATATGTTAGTGGTGCTTGAAACAGCAAGGATGTTGTAATTAATACCATTCATCAATCACATAAATCATCCACAACAATAATCAATAAAAAATGCGGTTATGTATGCAATGTATTCATCTCCTAAACTCCAATGCATGCAGTACAAAGGTTTTGGATATCAGAGGTATGTTACTAAATCATCCATTCGTCATCGGTTCCTCTCTGAACTATGAAATCATCAATGGTTCCTCTCTGAACTTGAGACTCGTCACTGGACCGAAGTCCTAACTCATCACCGGTTCCAGTTTGAACTTGAGACTCATCACTGGACCTAAACCCTACATATCTATGATATACATGATGCAAGACTGCAATAAACAAATGCAATGCTTATCTTAAACCTCCAACTCCAACACTCTTCACTGGTTCCTCTCTAAACCTACACTCAACATGAACATCGCCAATACAAGGCCACAACAATGGTTCCTCTCTGAACCAAACATCTCAGCATAACTTTACACTTTTGCTCCTCACGAGGCATTCATCATAATCTTAACATAATAATTAAAATTATTTAATTTCTCATCACTACTCATCAACAACATCAAAATAACATCAAACAAATTTCAGTACTCAACAAGGCATGTTCATATCAACAATAAAATATCACAATTAACTCTAACAACTTTGTTGAGTCATAGCCCTCGAGGTTGGCATCAATTTTGGTAAAACTAACTTAGCAGAAAGTTGTTGGACAAGATGTCCTAACATGATGAACTAACTGCATGTTAAGATGTTAGACAAGATGTCCTATTAGGTGGATTCGACATCTTTGTCTGTTACAGTTTTGGGTTAACTGTTTTTGGTAACAGGTGTGATTGGAATATGACTTAATTCCAGGCAGCATCTGAGATTGTGGAATCAGAGATTCTGATTCTAAATGGAATATGCAGTTTCCTTGTAAGGAGACATTTTTGGAAACTTGTGATTGAAGAAATGATTAGGTCGCAGATTCTGAGGAGCAGAATTGCTGCGTTTTTGAAGCCCAAGTCCAGTTGTGTTTTGCAATATAAATAGGTTGGATTTAACCTAGTTTAGTGGTTGGATATTGCAGCTGTTTTAGAAGTACTAGGGTTTGTACTTGTGTGAGCCTCTCGTGTATTGTGTGAATACTTGAGAATGACTGTTTATTGAGTTGTAATATTTTTAATCATTGCTGTGATTGGAAGGGAATTGAGAAGGGTCTCATACCTAGGAGTGTCTTAGGTAGAAATCTAGGACGGGTAGTTTCTAGGTGCTAAGTTGTAAACGTTGGAGCTTAGCTTAGAACCAATTCTACTTAGTCATTTCATTCCTGGCTTGGTAGCCCCCAGACGTAGGTGTTGTTGATCACTGAATTGGGTTAACAATTTTTGTGTCTTGTTTACATTCTGCAGTTTACTTTTGTTCTTCCTTAATCCTTGTGAGAAGCAGAGATCAAGTGTCACAACATCCTGTCTGACATCTTAGTGATCTGCTTAACCAGAATTTCAATTGGTATCAGAGCAGGCATCCTGCTCTGTATCTGGGTGAGATTCAAGGACGATACTTTCTGGTTCGATGGATAAAGAAGGAGGAATTCTAAATAGACCACCTATACTTGATGGTTCCAATTATGACTATTGGAAAGTTCGCATGAGAGCATTTATCAAGTCTATGGATGGAAAGGCTTGGAAGTCTATGGTTAAGGGGTGGGATCCACCAAAGATCAAAGACAAAGATAGGAAGCTCACTGAGGAACTGAAACCTGAAGAAGATTGGGATGATGAAGATGATAAGCTTGCTCAAGGAAACTCCAAAGCCTTGAATGCCTTGTTCAATGGGGTGGACAAGAACATCTTCAGACTCATCAAGAATTGCACTGTTGCAAAGGATACGTGGGAAATCCTGAAGACTGCTCATGAAGGTACCTCTCGTGCCAAATCCTCAAGACTTCAGTTGCTTACCACGAAGTTTGAAAACTTAAGAATGAGAGAAGATGAAAGTATACATGACTTTCATATGAATATTGTTGATATTGCCAACACATCTAGTGACCTTGGAGAAAAAATTCCTGAAGTCAAGTTGGTTCGGAAAATTCTAAGGTCTCTTCCCAAGAGGTTTGACATGAAAGTGACAGCTATTGAAGAAGCTCAGGACGTAAATACCATGAAGGTAGATGAGCTTATGGGATGACTCCAAACCTTTGAGATGGCTATTAGCGAAAAGGATGAAAAGAAGAAAAGTCTTGCCCTTGTGACCAACCAAGAAGAGGGTGACACCAAAGAGGATTTGTCCAAAGCTGTAGGGTTCCTTGAAAAACAATTTCATCAACTGGCAAAGCAATTGGATGAGAAGTCTAAGGTAAATGTCAAGGCTCAGACTTCTGACATCTATAGATCAAGAAACTTTGGGAGAAGACCTAGTTATGATAGGAAACCCAGCCGAGGGAAGGGAATTCAGTGCTTTGAGTGTGGAGGTTTTGGACACACAAGAGGTGAGTGTCCTACGTACCACAAGAAGGAGAAAAAAGGTCTATCCACCTCGTGGTCTAAGGATGACTCCTCAAGTGATGGAGAGACTACTAAGAAGGTGTCTGAAATGACTGGAGTGTATAACGGATCACTCAATCCTAAGGACTTTGCCGAATTGTACCAACTAGGACAAGATCAGTAGAATCTTATCTCACAACTGTGTGATAAAAGACTGAACCACCTGGAAACGATCTCGGATTTAGAGGATAAAGTGGAGTGGTTAAATGCCAAACTCAAAAATATGACCAAGTACATAAGGATGATGAACAATAGCTCATATATGCTAGATGAAATCCTTATGTCAGGAAGAAATGCCGGAAGTGGAAATGATCTTGGCTATAATGATCAAGCTGAGATCAAAGGACATAGTACTGGAGGGAACTCAACCCAGGTGATGTCAAGAAAGATGTCTCAACACCATCAACGGCCTCAGAATAACTCTCCAGGAAAACAAAAACTGGACAAACAGTGCTATTACTGTGGGAAGTTTGGTCATATAAAGGCTCACTGTTACAAGTTGAATGAATATCCTAAATCATCAAAACAATCCAGAAGAAGAAGGAAGACTCCCAAAGGGAAGAAGAAATGGATCCCTAAGGATCAAACTGTAGCTTTCATTGCCCATACCTCCCTGAGAGCCTCCGCCAAAGAAGACTGGTACTTTGACAGTGGTTGCTCCAGACACATGAATGGTGTGAAGAAGTTCTTGGCTGACATCAAACCCCATCCCACTGGCCATGTCACCTTTGGAGATGGCTCAAAAGGAGAAATTAAAGGTGTTGGCAAGCTCAAGTATGATGGTCAGCCCTGCCTTGATAAGCTGTTGTACGTCAAAGGATTGACTGCAAATCTAATAAGCATCAGCCAACTATGTGACCAAGGTCTTAAGGTAAACTTCTCTGAATCTGAGTGTCTGGTTACAAATGATAAAGAAGAACTCATTATGAAAGGTACCAGATCCAAGGATAACTGTTACTTGTGGGCTCCTCACGAAACTCAGAGTCCCTCCATTTGCTTGGTGTCAAGGGAGGATGAAGTGAAGTTATGGCATCAGAAACTGGGCCATTTGCACTTAAAAGGAATGAAAGAAATCATATCTAAGGAAGCTGTCAGGGGAATTCCAAATCTTAAGATAGATGAAGGGAAGATATGTGGGGAATGCCAGATTGGTAAACAAACTAGAATGTCACACAAAAGGCTTCAACATCAAACCACCTCAAAGAACTTAGAGCTTCTCCATATGGATTTAATGGGACCTATGCAAGTTGAAAGTCTTGGAGGAAAAAGGCATGCCTATGTGGTTGTTGATGACTTCTCTAGATATACTTGGGTGCACTTTATCAAGGAAAAATTAGAAGTATTTGAAGTTTTTAAAGGATTGTGCCAGAAACTTCAAAGAGAAGTATTTGAAGTTTTTAAAGGATTGAGTCCATAAATGTTATGGTTGATGACTCTCTTATGGAGGTTGAAGCTACAAATGATATTGGAGCATTCTTCCCAATGGAAGAGGAAGATGTCATAGATGATGTTGAAACACCTCAAGACAACTCTAAAGATATTGTTGTACCCAACGATGACAATCATGAACCTATTGTGACCGAGAGAGTTGACAAGGTACCCTCCATCAGAATGCAGAAAGATCACCCTAAGGAACTCATAATAGGGGACCTAAACGGAGGAAGGATGGCCAGATCACGGGATGTGGTGGCAAGTGTCTGCTTTGTGTCAAAGATGGAACCCAAAAATGTCAAAGAGGCCTTGACAGATGAATTTTGGATTAATACGATGCAAGAAGAGTTGTGGCAGTTCAAGAGACATGATGTTTGGGATCTTGTACCCAGACCAGAAGGATCAAATGTGATCGGAACTAAGTGGGTATTTAAGAACAAGTTTGATGAACATGGAGTTGTCACAAGAAACAAGGCCAGACTCGTTGCATAGGGATATACCCAGATAGAGGGAGTGGATTTTGATGAGACTTTTGCCTATGTGGCTAGACTGGAGTTTGTGTGACTGCTCCTTGGAATAGCCTGTCTTCTGAAGTTCAAACTCTTTCAAATGGATGTTAAAAGTGCGTTTTTGAATGGATATCTCAGTGAAGAGGTCTATGTGGAACAACCCAAAGGCTTTGTTGACCCAGCATTTCTAGATCATGTCTACAAGCTGAAGAAAGCCTTATATGGGTTGAAATAAGCTCCAAGGGCCTGGTATGAAAGGCTGACTGTGTTCCTTATTACAAATGGCTACAGAAAGGAAGGAATTGATAAAACTCTCTTCTTCAGAGAAAGGGAAGGTAATCTCATGATAGCACAAATCTATGTTGATGACATTGTTTTTGGAGGAATGTCTGAGGAGATGGTCCAACATTTTGTTAAGCAAATGCAATTTGAGTTTGAAATGAGTTTAGTCGGAGAATTAACCTACTTCCTTGGTCTCCAAGTCAAACAAATGGAAGATTCCATTTTTCTCTGTCAAGGAAAATATGCCAAGAATATTGTCAAGAAGTTTGACTTGGAAAATGCAAAGCACAAGAGGACTCCTGCCCCTACTCACCTGAAATTGACAAGATATGAGAATTATGTAAGTGTTTATCAGAGTTTCTATAGAAGCATGATTGGAAGTCTCCTATACCTTACAGCTAGTAGACCTGATATAACATTCTCAGTAGGAGTCTGTGCAAGGTATCAGGTTGAACCCAAAGCCAGCCATATTAATCAGGTCAAGAGAATTCTGAAGTATGTGAATGGAACATGTAACTATGGACTACTCTACACATACAACTCTGACTCTATATTAATAGGATACCATGATGCTGTCTGGGCTAGAAACACATATGATAGAAAAAATACCTCTGGTGGATGCTTTTTCCTAGGAAACAATTTAATTTCCTAGTTCAGCAAAAAGAAAAACTGTGTCTCCTTGTCTACTGCCGAAGCTGAGTACATTGCAGCAGGGAGTAGCTGCTCTCAAATGATGTGGATGAAACAAATGCTGACTGAATACAATGTTCCACAAGATATTATGACACTCTTCTGTGACAACTTGAGTGCAATAAATATTTCAACTTGAGTGCAATAATTAAGTCGACTGAGGCCTCCAGATGGAAATTTCCATCTGGGCATGAGCCAATGCCTCAAGTTATGGTCTAATAAGCTCAAAAGGATCTCAAGAGGCCATCCACAATGGCCAAATCACCTTGAGGGGCCACCTATCAAAAATCAGGAATTAGGGTTTTGACCTAATTCAACCCTTGAGTTAACTTGTGAAGTGAGGCATGGCTTGAAGCTTCAAAATGAACTTCAAAGACCTCAAATACATCATATTGACATGTTTACAAGATTTGATTGACACAAAGAGTTCAAATCATAAGCCACGAGAACTCAAAACCATCTGATCACAAATTAGGGTTTTTGATGGAAAAAGTCAACCCTACCCTTGACTGTTGGCCTACCCTTGATCTCAAACCTTGGGGAGAGGTCCAAGACATTCCTAAATACCCTTGGAGACCATCCATGAAGTTTAATTGAGCCCAATGATTGATTTCACAAAAGGATCGCAAAGTCAAAATTTCATATGCTGAAAAAGTCAACTGTACAAAAATCCAAGTTTGACTTTTTGAATTTTTGGTCAACCAAGGTTCCTTGACCCTAAAACAATGTTAATATGTGATTTGAATCATCATTCATCAAGAAAACTTAAAGAAAGTGAGTTAACTTGTAAAAGGGGTAACCATAAAAAACTTAGAATTTTTCTAAGTTATGGAACAAAGTGGCTAGGGTACCAACTTCCAAGGACCATAACTTGAGATCCAAGCAACCATTTTGGGTGATCTAAAGCTGGATTTGTAGGTCTTATTACACTCTACAAAAGCTTCAACTACCTCAAACTCCAATTCCTCATGGATTTTAAGTTATGGAGTCATCAAAATGGCTAAAAACATGAAAATGACATTTTTCCTACACTTAGTGAAATTTTCACTAAGTCAGAATCTGCCTTACTTTTTCCAAAATGTAGGGACATTTTTCACCTTGATCCAAGTCAAACCAGGTCTGGGGGTGGAAATCAAAGTTGAAGTATGCCATGATGGCTTTCCAACAAGTACCAGATCATCTCTGAATTCCATTTGAGCAAGGAGATACAACCCTTGGAACATGGCATCATGAACTGGTTTTTACAAGGCAAAATTTGTGCATTTTGCTCGATTTGTCCAAATCTGATAAATCTAAGCCTTGTTATCTATTTGGATACATCTGAGGATAAAACAAGAAGGGAATGATCTGATCCTCAAGCCTCCAAAGTCCAAGAATCTACATTAGGCTTGTCATCCCTAAAACGGCTACAAAGATGCCAAGACTCCAATTTTGTTTCCAAGCCTTTAATGAATGCATCAAGGTGGCATGAACTGAGCCTATTTCAACTGAATTCAGTCAAGACTTATCTCTGAACCAAAGCAACAAAGCCTGTGCTCTAATCTCAAGTCAATGGCTAGAGGAGACTTGAGATTCCATTTGATCACAATTGGCCAAAGGTCTGCTGCAGTTGTCATTCCCTATTGCTTACAAAACAAACTTGCTCTACTATAAATAGAGCTCATTTGTGATCAGTTTGAGTACACCAAAGCACCCAAACTGATGCTTTCCTCAAAATCACCACTTTCACTCCAATTTTGCCTTCTAACTCAAGTCACCGTCGGATTTTGAGTATGAGAGCAATTCCAACCAAACCAATCACACACACACCTCACACATAACATATAGAAGTGATCCATAACACAAAATCACATCTGGAACATCAGATTCTCAAAATCACCAGCCAATTATTCAAGTTCTTGACAGATTTGCAGTTGGGGTACCATCTCAAGCTCCAGATCATTTCCATTCATTCCAAGCATTCAAACACAATCCTTGGCACCTAAGGAAGCTGTCCAGATCATTGGAACCTAGCTGTAACACCTCCATCACCAAACTCGATCACCAGCTGCAAGAGGTAAGCATGCACTCTTCAAACTCCATGATGCATGCATATTTTACTGCACAATAATTTTGCCATATGTTCCTAATCATGTATGGAGTGATAACCCTCATGAATCAATCGTGTATGGAATTTCATTGTGTTCATGCTGAAATTAGGGTTCTTGAGGTTTTCTTCTGATTTCTCACTCAATACTTAATATAAATGCAATTAATCTATATGGTTGTGATCCTTGTTCAAAAGCGAACAAGATTAGTCTTTGAATCGTGCAAAACCATTGAGAAATCATGGAGAAAAGTGAGAAAATTCAAATCTGCAGAAACCGAGCACGCGGGCAAGAACTTGGTGTTCTTGGCGTCCCATTTCAAATATTCAAATATTTGAATTTTTGTTATTTTTGTTAATTGATTCAAAAATTAATTTCTCTCTGAATATTTATGTTTTTGAATTCATTCTTTGTCTTAAAATTCACTAAAATGTTTAAATATTGTATTTTACAAAAAAATCCAATTTATATTATTTATTTAATATAGTTAGAATTTTTGTAATTAATTTCATTTTAATTGTTTTTAAACATTTTTAAATGGAATTCCCACTTTGATCTTTCAAAACCAATTGAATTTCAAACTCTCATGTAATTAAACATGACTTTTCAAAATATTTTTCAAGGTGTACAACTTATTTTTGAATGTATTTGGTACTTTATATCATTTTTTTCATTTAATTTCCTTTGAAAAATAACACTTTAATTTAAAATTAGGGTTTCCTCTTGATTTGAAATTTTCAACACTTTGGGCCTCTAATAGAGTGTAAGACCCAATCCCCTTTTAACCAAAACCATTTTGGGCCTTAGATATTGTATAAGTCCCTCTGCGTTAAAATAATCTCGGCGCGATCGCCATTTCAAAACAAAAATCATCTGGGTCTCCCCTCGTGTTGTAAGTGCCATCTTTCTTTTTCAAAACACTTTTGGGCCTCTTGAAAGAGTGTAAGCCCCAACCCTTGTGTAAATAAACCTCTTTGGGCCTCAGTCATTGTATAAGACCCGATACGATTTTCAAAACAACAGTGTGATCACTGTTAAACCTTGGGCCTCTCCTTGAGTATAATCCCCAACAATCTTTTCAAAAACAATTTCCCTTTTGATTTAAGTTCAAGTATATGTTGTTATCAAAACTTTCTTTAATTTCTTCGAACAACTAACAATACAGCATGGAAGCTTGCTCACCTGTAAGTTTTTTAGCAGCTTTCTTTTACATGCTTTAAATATATATAACTGTATTGTGGGAAGCTGCTCCCCTGTAAGTCTTCTTTCATATCCTTTTAAATACTTGTCATATATCAACTGTATATATACTAGTATAGCAATTTAGTGTTTTCCCCGGCAACTAGGTCTAGAACTAGGTAATGGCAGTTGGTCACTCTTGAATATAGTTAAAACTAGATCCCCATAGGATTTCCAGATACAGTCTTGCCTTCTCTTGGGCTTAAACAATATGGAACAAAGAGAAAGGCAGTATTCTCCGTGAACCTTTTCTCAGGCTGTCACTATTAGAAATTGTCAAAGAAATTCTACTCCCCAGAGTTGATCTATTCTCAGTGAATAGCATCTCTTGAGTTTCTTCAAACCTCAGAACTTTTACTAAATGATCTATTCTCGGTGAATAGAATTTCTTGAACTTTTCTTGGTTTGGGACCCACAGGCTTCCTAAAAGCATCTCCGCCTCCTCTTGGGCTTTGTACGAGGACTCTCCGGCTTCTTAGAAGTTCTCATGCCTTCTCTTGGGCTTAATACAAGGACCCTGAAGACCTCTTAAAGGTATAAGACAGAACTTAGTGATCCTTTGCTATAGCAGTCTTTTCAGTGCCTAATCACAGACCAATTTAGGGTTGATTCTCATCCCTTAATACCCTTGCCTCCCCTGAGGGCATCATACAAAAGATAAAACTCTTCCACACCAATAGAATTGGACAATCTAATCTCCCCTTGAGTCTCAAAGACATTCTCAAGTTCCCTACAAACATAGGAGAAACCCCGGTCACTCTGGATCAATCTCTAGTAGAGATAAAACCCATGGGTTCTAAAACCCAGTCTCTCTCTAAAAATCCCCAAGCCAGGGTCAGTTTATCATCAGTATAACACTATCCCAAATTAGAACCTCAAGGCATCGGATATCTCAACTCTTCTGGAACCCGCAGCAAGAGTTGATTCCCCACTTGGACCTGCCTAGGGATCTCAATAATCCCCAGTAAAAAGATAGCCTCCTCTTAGGCTTTGTATAATGATCTTTCCTCAGTAAAGTTAGCCTCCTCTTATGCTTTATACAATGTTTCTCCCCAGCGGAGCTAACCTTTTCAGACTCTCTTGTTGAGTCAATCATTTTTCAAACTCTCTTGTTGAGTCACTCTCCCTTTCAGACTCTCTTGTTGAGTCAATCACCTTTTCAGACTCTCTTGTTGAGTCAACCTTCTTTAGCCTCAATCTTGGGCTTTGTACAAGACAGATAAAAATACTCTCTTGTTGAGTCAATCTTTTTTCAGCCTCTTTTTAGGCTTGGTATAAAGATTTCCCCTAGCAGAATTTAGCCTCCTCTTAGGCTTTGTATAATGATTTCTCCAGCTTGTTCAGCCACAATCCTGGGCTTTGTACAGGACAGATAAAAGCACTCTCTTGTTAAGTCAAACCCTTTTAGCCTCAATCTTGGGCTTTGTACAAGACATAAATCTTCATAACCTTCCCTTAAGCTTGGGACAAATATCTTCCCCAACAGAGTCAATTCCTCCCAGCTTTCTTTTAGGCTTTGAGAAATACTCTCCAGCAGAGTCAAACTTATTTCATCCTCAATCTTGGGCTTCGTACAAGACACTTAAAATATCATCAGCCGAGTCAGTAAAGTCTCGTATTTAGCCTCAATCTTGGGCTTTGTACAAGGCATATAAATATTTCTTTCCAATAGAGTCAGTTTCTTTTCAGCCTCAATCTTGGGCTTTGTACAAGACACATACAACCCTCCCCGGCGGAGTCAAAATCCCTTTTAGCCTTAATCTTGGGCTTTGTACAAGATAGATAGAACATTTTCCCCGAAAAAGTCAAACTTTCAGCCTCCTCTTAGGCTTTGAATAATGATATCCCCAAAGAGTCAGTCTCTCGTTTGCCTCAATCTTGGGCTTTGTACAAGACGCATATATAAACACTCTCTTGTTGAGTCAGTCATTCCTAGCCTCCTCTTAGGCTTTGTATAAGGACTTCCCTAGTGGAGTCAATCAACCTCTTAGCTTCAACCTTGGGCTTTGATCAAGGCACACAAAAAACAACATCCCCTCGGAGGAAATCAAAATCCCTCTGTAGGAAGTCCTTTCTCTGTTTATCACTTATCAAAACAGATAAATCAAAACAAACCCTAATCCCAGATAACTGTTGTAAGAGGCACACTTGTTGATTCAAATATCCAAGTTGTTGTCCATCTCTTATCCTGGTAAATCCTCTCTTTCATCTAATTCCTATAAGCGGCAAGCCTCTGGATTATTTACATCCATGCCACTGTCCCTCTCATAGCACGAGAAATTCCTAAGGAAAAATGGCATTGCTCTACATTGAGTTAAAGTTTTCCCCTTCAGGACAAGTCCCCTATAAAGGAAATTATGGCATTGCTGGATTCATATATCCCAGTTAAAGTAGTCCTCCTTTATAAACAGTCACCCAATAGTTGTGATAAACAGACGAAATGTCCCCTTTTAGAGATGACAAATTCTCTCTCAGTCAAACCTTTTAGCTTCAATCTTGGGCTTTGAACAAGACACAAATACTCAACCTTCTAGCTTCAATCTTGGCCTTCGAACAAGACACCAAAATATATTTTTCCTCCCTTAGAATAGGAGAAACTACGATTGCTCTGATTTCCCTGTTTCATTTAAACAGGAATACGTAGGCATAAGATTGCGAAGTCTTAGCGAGCATACTAATAAAAAACTCTAGGTCCAGTACCTTCATACCAATCAAAACTGAGGTCCAGTACCTTACCAAAAACATTAGAAAACCCGAACATCAACAAAAACTCACTCTCTCTCTCATATTTCCCAAGAAACTTTCCCAACCCATTAACGAATAAATGCCATCAAGTACAAAGCAAAACCTAAAGCTAACATCCTGTGGATAACTACATATAGGATGGGTAATTGACAACTCCCCATTGTATAACCTGACCCCGAACTCCCCGAATCTCTTTAAGCGTGTGATCAGTTAAACATTCGCGTGCAAGGTTAGTTTTAGATAGCTTCCCTTTCCCTTCCAGCTTCATGGGATAAATAATAAATCAGAAAGTAGCACCCCCTCCTCATTGTCAGGAGAAATCCAAATTCCGCGATAAGGTGGTCGCGTCACCGACAAAAATCGCGCGCTACAGTAAAATGGCGACTCTGCTGGGGACGTCTTTGATCTGTTAGGATTATAGGATTATAGCTCTTAAGAGGTCTAGGATGTTAGTTTTAGGAATGAATATATATATACATATATATATATATATCGCTTTTCCTACTTGATGTCCGTGTTTATTTTTCTGCTAATGGGACTGCGGGTGATGTCGCATGTGGAAAGTTTGAGTGATACCTAAGATAAGTGATGGCATAGACGGGTAATCTTACAGGGAGTGACTCCCGAATAAGCGACCTCGGTAGACCATCGAATCAGTGGAGATACCCTTTGCGGATTCAATGTCTAAACGACTTCGGTTGTTGAAAGCAGATTGTTCGATTGTGGTATCCATGAAACTGAGGATTTAGTAGAATGAGACCATGTGACTATTTTGTAGTACGAAAGCTATCAAAAATAGTTATCACGCGATACTACCCTCATTTGAGATTGCTCTAAGATACTACAGCTCGCTCGGGTGAACTAGCCTGATGTTGTTATCCCAAGGGGGGTCAATGATTTTGAGGACAGGTACAAAAATTCACCATAGTATAACCTTTGGGAATGGGTAGAGCCATGACTCCATGCTCATGACGCTGAACCTTTGACCCCATGTTTTTTCTATGTTTTTGTGTGCTGCATTCATGCATTCATTTCATTAAAAGACTTTAACCAAAGAAAAATTCTCTCTTCTAGTCTCTCTCTTTTTCAAATTAAACTAAGACAATGATTGTAAATGTCAGAGAGAAAGATTGCGTTATGGATTTCGGTAGAAGGAAGACTCACAAGTACACCTTCAAGGTTCCAAAACTAGAGGATTTAAGAGGGTTGGCAAGGATGATCACCAACCCTGATGCTTTCAGAGCTAAATACGGAGGACTGCTGTCTCTGTTAAGGGTCCATGTAATTGAAGGAATCCTGTCTACACTAATTCAGTTCTACGATCCGGTCTATCACTGTTTTACATTCCCGGATTATTAACTTGCACCAACACGGGAGGAGTATTCTCACCTGACTGATTTACCCATCACTGACCAAGCTCCCTTTTCTGGACTGGAAGAAATTCCAAAGGATCAAACCATTGCAAGAGCAATCTATTTAGACGAGTCTGAAGTCAGGACTCACATGACCATTAAGGGTGGAATCCAAGGTTTACCAGCCAAGTTTTTGGTAAAGAAATCCCTGTACGTTGCTAGCATAGGGAACGTGATTGCTTTCGTGAGCGTCTTTGTCCTGCTCACCTACGGGTTATTTCTGTTTCCCAACATTGATAACTTCGTTGATATCAATGCTATTAATATTTTTCTGATTGGAAACTCTGTACCGACCCTGCTCGCAGATGCTTATCATTCTGTACACCTAAGGAATTTGTACAGTGGAGGAATGATCACATGTTGTGTACCCCTGCTATACAAATGGTTTACCTCTCATTTACCTAAGTCTGCCACTTTTTGGGATCATAAGAGAACTCTACGTTGGTCACAGAGAATCATGTCTCTTACCAACTCTGACATAGATTGGTACAATCGAATCTATGATGGGATAAGAATCATTGACCGTTGTGGAAACTTCCCTAATGTACCCCTCATAGGAACTAAAGGAGGAATCAATTATCATCCAGTTTTAGTTCGTCGTCAACTCGGATACCCGATGAGACATGTCCCACGTAATGTTCATCTGGAAGGTCTTTTCTTCAAGGAAGGAGAAAATGATAGGGCACTAAAGACAGAAATAGCGCATGCCTGGAAACATGTTCACAGGAAAGGAAGAGAGTCTCTAGGAAAACCAGACTGTGCCTCTGTGGAACCTTATCTCCACTGGGTACAAACTAGACCTCTGATATGGAAAAACTCCAGGTCACTCTCAACAAAGTTCAATGGGAAAAGAAATCTTGGAAGAAAAATTACCGGATTCTCAATGTGGAGTGTAACAAAATACAGCAACTGTTAAAAGAAAAAGATGCTCTGATCGAGATTTTCGGGCAACATGCTGTAGAAAATCAAGAAGACCAAAGGAATTTGCTCGCTCCTTTCACTTGGCAAAGGAATGACAACCCGAGAACGGCTCAAGAGCACCGGTCAAAGAAAAGGAAAGTACCAGAACCAGCACCTGAGCTCTCCTTAGAGAGGACTCAGGATCCATAAGTCTAGACATTTCCTTTTACAGCACTTTGTAAATTACTGTATTTCCATTTCCGCAATCTTTGAATTAAATAAAACGGGGTTTCCCCGCTGTATGATATTTGCAATCCAATTGTTGATGTTTTTTTTTATTAAACAAAAATTAATATAATCATTACATATCATTCATCATTCTCACATAACGCATTCTTCTTGCCTACGAATCTCACGTTTGTGTCTCGATTCTATAGTCAAATTGTCTCATTCGTACAATACTCGGGCCAATCGACAAAAGAAAATGGATAATCTCGAGGAAGAGAATAGAGAGTTGAGAGAAGAAATTGACGCTCTGAAAGAAGATCTGAGGAAACTTCACAATGACATGCAATCTCTAGCAGCAGCTCAGATACAACAACAAAGGACTGTGATCTCAGAGATCACATCTACGCCCATAGTGGAGAAGTATGATCCTCGGTATAACATGCCTAAAGATCGTCCCTGGGGCATGCCACTCAACTATATCCCGGAAGGATATATTCCGCCGATCACTGAAGATCCGGAAACTGCAGCAGGAGCTACTGGGCCTGAAGGTTACAAACTTCGGGAAAACGAAGGTGCAAGGGGTATGACAGCAACTCCTGAAGGTTACAAACTTCGGGAGAGGGAACCACCAAGAGTCACTGCCGTAATGACTATACCACCACCCGTGGTACACACTATCCCAGAAGGGCAGATTCCACAGATACCTTCTGGTGGAAATGAAAGTATTTACGACAAAATGAACGAGTTCCAGGAGCAATTCTTGGAGATGCAGAAGGAACTGCATGCCATTCACAGCCAGAATCTATTCGGAAAGGACGCCGCAGACCTTTGTTTGGTTCCCAATGTGAAAATTTCGCACAAATTCAAGGTGCCCGAATTTGAGAAATACAAGGGCAACTCTTGCCCTCAAAGTCATTTGGTGATGTACGCTCGAAAGATGTCAACTCCGACAGAGAACCAACAGCTACTGATCCACTATTTCCAAGATAGTTTAACCGGTGCCGCACTCAAATGGTACATGGGTTTAAACCGCACCAAGATCGTCACTTTCAGAGATCTTGGCGCTGCCTTCGTTCAGCAGTATAAGTATAACCTGGACATGGCATCGGACAGAGATCAACTCAGAGCCATGTCACAGAAGGACAAAGAAACCTTTAAGGAATATGTTCAGAGATGGCATGAAATTGCCGCTCATATTTGTCCACCTCTTGAGGAAAAAGAGATGACAAAGATCTTCTTGAAAACCTTGAGCTTATTCTACTACGACCGAATGGTCGCCAGTGCGCCCAGCGACTTTACCGAAATGGTGGCATGGGAGTTTTCCTTGAGGAAGCATTTCGAGAAGGACGTCTGGTCAAAGATGTCGGACCATCAAGCAGTACCAAGAGATACAGTAGTGCTCTCCCTAAGGTTGCTCAGAGCCAACCGAATCAACAATAATATCAACAAAGGACACAACAGCCTCTTCAGCAGGCTCTTCCTCAATACAACAACAATCATACAACGCGACCACCAGGGTTTGACCCTATACCAATGTTGTACACAGAACTGTTTCCACTACTACTGGTCAAGGGGCACGTCCAAACCAGGTCTCCTCTTGCAATACCAGAGAATCCACCTTTTTGGTTCAAAGCGGATCAGACTTGCCCTTACCATTAAGGAGGACCGGGACATAACATAGAAAACCGCCTCAACTTCAAATCTGATGTGCAGAAGGTTGTCAGGAGCGGGGTCCTATCCTTCAAGGATACAAATGTAAATTTTCAGACGAACCCGTTGCCTCAACACGAGAAAGTTGCGGTAAATTTGATAGAGGAGGAGTCTAAACACAACTATCAAATTTACGATGTACTCTTATTGGGAACCAACCTGGTCAAAATGCATTGCAGACAGAGCGGATACGGGCATGTACCATCTCACAACTATCACCAGTGTGATATCTGCTCTAAAAACAATCAAGGATGTTCTGTGGTGCAATCAGCTCTACAGGAACAGATGGATCTCGGATGGATCCAAGATCACTGAAGATGTGAGGTCAACATGACTTATACAAATTCCAACATCATCCAGAACCACAACATTCTGGCGATGAATGTCAACTTGGTGGCAATGCACTCAAGGTAAAGTCAACATCATGATCTGCCACGACACGATTATGATTCCTGTCTGATTTGCTCGGTAAATAATCAGGGATGCTCTTTTGTACAAGAGGCCCTCCAACGTCAGATGGATCTTGGATGGATTCAGGATTACCGCGATAGAAGTCATTATCAAGTGAATATGATTCAAATCTTTGATATTCGCTTGATGAATACCAGCTTGGTGGAATTACACACTAAGCAAGTCCGGCTCAGTTTTCTGACTTTGCATGAATATCAGAACTGTAAAGTGTGTTGTGAGAGTGACCAAGGATGTGCACTCGTTCAAAGAACACTGCAACACTTGTTGAACCACTGATGGCTTCCGATCTATCTAGATGAAGACACACAACAAGTCAGTATGATTAACGGGAACCCTACTAGGCATCAGAGTCAGGATGTTCGATCAATGGAGACAGATCTAGTATGGTTACACTGCATACAAAGTGGACGTGGCCGGGTGCCACCACACAACTATGAGCGCTGTAGAGTTTGCTCTGAAGATAATCAAGGATGCTACCTCGTACGAGCAACCCTTCAAAGTCAGTTGGACCACAAGGAGATTCAACCATGGTCAAGCTCTAGTTTAATGTCAAACTATCGTCCTAATCAAGGCAAAGATGTTGTCTTAATCCCTAAACGAGAAGTGGCCAAAGATGTGTGCGCCATAATCCCTCTACTCCATGAATCAAGAGTTCCTCTCGATAGTGGAAGGATTCTCAACCTCGAACCAATTGAAGCCGGTTACGATGGTCAGAAAAATCAAAAGGCTCCTGTAGTTATCTATCTGCCGGGACCAGTACCGTACAAGTCCGATAAAGCTATCCCTTAAAAATACGGTGCAACAACAATTGAGAATGGAAAAGAAGTTCCATTACCCTCCGTCGTGAATATTGCAGACAACAGTCGAGTAACACGGAGCGGTCGGATCTTCAACCGAGGAGTTGGAGAACCCAGCAAAGAAAAGGAACCTCAAACAGAAGTTCCCAATCAACCAGTCGGTCAATCCAGTGATCCCGACCTTTCAAAGAACAATGATGAGATGCTAAAGCTCATCCAGAAGAGTGAGTACAACATCGTTGACCAACTGTTGCAAACTCCTTCAAAAATCTCTGTGCTATCTCTCTTACTCAGTTCCGAAGCTCATAGGGAAGCTCTACAGAAAGTCTTAGAGCAGCCCTTTGTGGAACAAGATGTAACGAGAAGACAATTCAACAGCATCATCTCCAACATCACTTCATGCAACAACTTAGGATTCAGTGATGAGGAACTGCCGGAAGAGGGCCAAAATCATAATATGGCACTCAACATTACAGTCAACTGCCAGGATGATGCATTAGCCAGCGTACTGGTAGACACCGGATCAGCTCTATATGTTATGCCAAAGTCTACTCTAATGCGACTATTATTTCAAGGATCTCCGATGAGAGGCAGTGAGGTCATTGTCAAAGCATTTGACGGATCCCGAAAAATAGTTATTGGCGAAGTCGATCTTCCCATAACTATCGGTCCTCACACTTTCTAAGTCACTTTCCAGGTCATGGACATCCGGGCAGCATACAACTGTTTGTTAGGAAGACCTTGGATACACGAGGCTGGGGCAGTCACTTCGACACTTCACCAGAAACGGAACTTCATCAAGAACGACCAACTAGTCACAGTCTACGGAGAGCAAGCCTTGATCGTGAGCAACTTATCGTCGTCCACTTGTGTAGAACCAGAGGAGGTTGTAGGAACCCAGTTCCAAGCACTTTTTGTGAGCAATAACAACCAATCAGAAAGAGGAACATCGATTTCCTCGCACAAAGATGCTCTCTAAGTAATCAAAAGTAACAATGCAAAAGGATGGGGACAGCTTGTCATTCCTACTGATAACAAGGCGAAGAAAGGTCTTGGTTTCTCTTCAAACTGTACCCAGATTGCTACTAACGATGAAACCCTTCATCCCATTCAGGACTTCTTCCACAGTGGAGGTTTCCTTCACCCAGTATCTCAAGAAGTACATACCATCAATGAGGGAGATTCCTCCGATACCGATAAGGAGTGGAAGTCCTATCTTAATGAGGACGGTTTTATGTCTCAGGAAAAGGTTCCTACGCCACTTTGCTATCCCGCATAGAGTCCGAGATATATACCGAGGTAAGACGTCAAGATGATATACGGAGGTTGTGTCCGGAAGGATGTCGTGCTCCACCAAAATTGTTAGAGGAGGACACTCTGATGAAAGACAACTTTGACCACGACTATTATGGCCCAATGGATGGCCTGCCTATCTGGCAGCCGTACCCAAGAGACTCGGGGCAAAAGAGTCAGCCGAACGATGCATATCAGCTGAGCATCATTGAAAAGAATACCTACCTCCCCACCAAATCATGGGATCATTACTCAGGGCATTCAGAAAATATCCAGTACAACGATGAATTTGCGAGGATTGCATGATAATAGTTCCTTAACTATGATTTTCCTGAGGTCAACGTCATCGAAGGGGATGATTCCTCCAGTTCCAAAGAAGTGTGGGAAACCTTAGGACAACCGAGTGGCAAGTACGACTTCCTGGTCAAGTACACCGCTCCCAAAAGCTCTCGTATCAGGATCGAAGACATCCAGCCAACTGGATGGAGAGATCCGCCTGAGAGTACAATCATTGTGCAAGATACAACAGAAGAGTTCGTCTACGACAACTCTGCCTAGGAAACAGATTCCAATGATCCTGCTCCACCAGAAATCAGCGTTATTTCTGAAGACAAGCCAAGAAGGAAGGTACGAGACTTTGTGATTCACCGAGGAGTTCGCCGCCAATGGGTCGCTGTCAACATTCTGAAAGTCGTTCATAAGTCTAAGTAATTGTCGTCTTTATCTTAACCTTTCACCTTGCCCAGGTGAAACGGATGTTTTGATAGGGCTCACTTTCTGTAAATGTATCTCTTCGCTTGGCCTAAAGCAACTGAGTTTTGTTTTATAGGGTTGTAGTTTCAAGAATCGACAAGATCATAAATAAAATAACGTCGTTCGGTAATTCCCGCATTTATTGTTGTTTTCTCTTTTCGCTTTTTCAGAAAATGGTAATCCTAAAAACAACTCAAATAATAAAAACAAGCATTTTTCAGAAATTACACTGCACACACTCTTGCATTCTCTCTATCTCTTCTAAAACAAATCATCACGTCATGTAAATTGCTTGTTTTAAACCCCATTGAAACATACGATCCTATGTCTTCTCCCAACTTTGAATTCCCGCTATTTGAGGGTGAAGAAGAAAATGACGAAGAAATTCCAGAAGATATCTCCCGATTACTCATACAAGAGGAAAGGTCCATTGAACCTCACAAAGAGCCGTTGGAAACGGTCAACTTGGGTTCAGAAGAAGAGAGAAAAGAAGTCAAGATTGGGGCACTGCTCAGTCCAACTGTCAAAGAAGGTTTGATAAAGCTTCTCAAATAATTTCTCGATGTATTCGCATGGTCCTATCAGGATATGCCAGGGTTGGATACCAGCATCGTGGAACATCACCTACCGTTGAGACCAGAATGTCCGCCGGTAAAATAAAGACTAAGACGGACTCATCCAGACATGGCCATCAAAATCAAAGAGGAAGTACAGAAACAGATTGACACGGGTTTCCTTTCCACATCAGAATATCCTCAATGGTTATCCAACATAGTACTAGTTCCGAAAAAGGACGGAAAGGTCAGAATGTGTGTAGACTACAAGGATCTGAACAAAGCCAGTGCAAAGGATGACTTTCCCATCCCATACATTGACATGTTGGTAGAAAGTACAGCAAAGTTCAAAGTATTCTCCTTCATGGATGGATTCTCGGGCTATAATCAAATCAAAATGGCGCCGAAAGACATTGAGAAAACTTCATTCATCACCCAATGGGGAACTTTTTGTTACAAGGTAATGCCGTTCGGTTTGAAGAACGCCGGGGCAAACTATCAAAGGGCCATGACAACTCTGTTCCACGACATGATACACCAAGAAATCGAAGTGTATGTCGATGATATGATTGCAAAATCTAAGACAGAAGAGGAGCATGTGACCCACCTGTCAAAGCTATTCGAGGGTCTGAGAAAGTACAAACTCCGCTTGAATCCCAACAAGTGCACATTCGGTGTCCGTTCAGGGAAACTGCTAGGGTTCATCGTCAACCATAAAGGAATTGAGGTTGATCCTGACAAGGTCAAGGCCATTCAAGAAATGCCTTCTCCAAAGACTGAAAAACAAGTCAGAGGATTCCTGGGACGTCTGAACTACATTTCTAGATTTATATTCCTCATGACCGCGACATGCGCGCCAATCTTCAAATTACTAAAAAAGAATCAGGATTGTGTATGGACAGAAGACTGCCAAACCGCCTTCAACAGTATCAAGGAATACTTGTTGAATCCATCGATTTTATCACCTCTAGTGGAAGGAAGACCACTGACCATCTACTTAACAGTCTTGGAAGACTCCATGGGTTGTGTACTTGGCCAACAAGACGAAACCAAAAGGAAAGAGTCTGTCATCTACTACTTGAGCAAGAAGTTCACCGACTGCGAGACTCGGTACACTACGCTTGAGAAAACTTGTTGTGCTCTGGCTTGGGCAGCTAAACGTCTTCACCAGTATATGATTTGTCACACTACTTGGTTAATCTCCGAAATGGATCCAATCAAGTATATCTTTGAAAAGCCTGCTCTCACAGGAAGGATTGCCCGTTGGCAGATGTTGTTATCAGAATATGACATTGAGTACCATGCTCAGAAGGCCGTCAAAGGAAGTATTTTATCTTATTATTTGGCTCATCAACCGATTGACTATCAAGAATCAGTCGGGTTTGACTTCCCAGAAGAAGATGTCATGTACTTGAAAATGAAAGATTGCGATGAACTGCTACCTAGTAAAGGGCCAGAACCAGGTTCCCAATGGGGACTAATTTTGACGGAGCTGTCAATCATTATGGAAACGGAATTGGGGCAATCATCATAACACCTCAGGGTACCCACATTCCTTTCACTGCCAGATTGACATTCAAGTGCACAAACAACGAGGCCGAATACGAAGCTCGTATCATGGGTCTCGAAGAAGCAATTGATTTGAGGATTAAGAACTTGGATGTATATGGCGACTCAGCCCTAATTATCAATCAGATCAAAGGAGATTGGAACACATACCAATAAGGATTGATTCCTTACAAAGATTACGCGAGAAGGTTGTTACCATTCTTCAACAGAATCGAGTTTCATCATATCCCTCGTGAAGAGAATCACTTGGCTGATGCATTAGCCACTCTCTCTTCCATGATTAGTGTAGGTTAATGGAACGACATACCTAAGATTGACATAATGCGCCTAGAAAGGCCCGCTTACATCTTCACGATTGAAGAGGTCATAGACGACAAACCTTGGTATCACGATATTAAGTGCTTCCTTCAGAAACAAGAGTACCCACCTGGGGCATTAAGAAAAAACAGAAAGACCCTCAGAAGATTGGCAGACAACTTTTTTCTGAGCGATGATACACTCTATAAGAGAAACTTCGACATGGTCTTGCTTCGATGCGTAGATAGACCAGAAGCAAACATGCTGATAAAAGAAATTCACGAAGGATCCTTTGGCACTCATGCCAACGGACACACGATGGCAAGAAAAATTCTGAGAGCGGGATATTATTGGTTAACCATTGAATCTGATTGCTACAAGTACATGAGGAGGTGTCACAAGTGTCAGATATACTCAGACAAAATCCATGTACCGCCAACGCATCTCAAAGTTCTCTCTTCCCCATGGCTTTTTTTAATATGGGGAATCGACATGATTGGCATGATTGAACCAAAAGCTCCAAACGGACATCGGTTTTTCCTGGTAGCCATTGACTACTTCACCAAGTGGGTTGAAGCAGCGTCATACACCAATGTAACCTGACAAGTTGTGATCCGCTTTATCAAGAACAACATCATCTGCCGTTATGGTGTTCCAAGCCAGATCATTAATGATAAAGGATCCAACTTGAACAACAAGATGATGAAAGAGTTATGCGCTGAGTTCAAGTTCGAACACCATAACTCATCTCCCTACCGACCCAAGATGAACGGAGCGGTAGAAGCAGCTAACAAGAACATCAAGAAGATTGTTTAGAAGATGGTTGTAACCTATAAAGACTAGCACGAGATGCTACCCTTTGCTCTTCACGGTTATCGGACATCTGTCCGCACTTCAACAGGGGCAGCCCCTTTCTCTCTAGTATATGGCATGGAGGCAGTGCTTTCCATAGAAGTAGAAATCCCATCGATCTGGATATTGATGGAAGCCAAGCTAACAGAGGCTGAATGGTGTCAAAGTTGACACGACGAACTGAATCTGATCGAAGAAAAGCGAATAACGGCACTATGCCCTGGTCAGTTGTATCAATAAAGGATGAAGAAGGCGTTTGACAAAAAGTTTCGACCTCGCGTCTTCAGAAAAGGAGGCCTCATGCTAAAAAAGATACAATCATTTATCATTGATTCCCGGGGCAAATGGACTCCGAATTATGACGGCCCCTATATGGTCAAGAAAGCTTTCTCAGGAGACGCCTTGAGACTTGCAACTATGGATGGAGAGAAATTTGCCTACCCCACAAATGTTGACGTAGTCAACAAATACTTTGCCTAAATAAATAAATAAAAAACGTCTCGGTGGATTGAAAACCCGAAGGGGCGATCCAGATAAAAATTAGAGACATAAAAAAAATCATCCCGATGGATTGAAAACCTCAAAGTACAATCTAGGCTAAAGTTAGGGATTCATGGCAAGTAACTATGTCCAACAGGGGCAAATCCCCCAGCAGCAGTCATGCCATCCATCAAAAAAACTCCAGTCAAGGTCATCTTCGACGGAAGCTCAGGATGTCCAAAATTCAAAGTTGATAGAAGGATAACAGTTGTTATGTTTTAATGTAGCCCCTTTTCCCTTAAATGGCCATTTTCTAACTTTGTAAATACTCTATGGAATCACGCGCTTGGCTGATTTCCATCCTATCAATAAAATTTGAGCCCTAGTGCTTTTGTTTGCAGTTCTTATTTGTTTTAGCTTTACAGAATGATGTTTTTAACATGATTAACGATTCTTGAAATAAAAAAAAAATGAATTTTACTTGTCAAAAATTTTTTTGCTTTTAAAATAAAGATGGCAATTCTTTTGACTGTTGAACATCAATAGAACATCGATCGCTTCTCCAAAGGTGGTTGAACCTCAAAGTGCAGAATCAAAGTACTCCTTCTAAAACCAGTACACCTGAATGAAGGATCGACTATGTCAGACACCATGTTCCATCTGACATCCCCGGCAGAGTTCTGATCTCCTAAGTCCGACCAAGGTTGTTCCCCACAGGGATTATCTCTCCTAAGCAAGGTATAATTGCTATTTTGGACCAAATGGTACGTCTTCGTCCCCAGCAGTGGCCGAGTATCCAGTAGTGTTCATCTATTAGTCTGTATGTCGAGTCAGTTTTGTCAGCATAAACATACATACATCATGCATTATTGATTTACATTCATACTCATATTGCATCACTATCACTCTAGTCGGTCTTATCCCCTAGTGATAAAAGTTCTCTCAATCGAGTTGTCAGTTCTTTCCTCATCAGGAAATGTTGTGTCTGAACAATCTCTCCTCCAGTTTATTTTTGGATTGGAATTAGTCCCTTGACCACTTTGATAACTTGAACCTCTGAAAGACAGGAAGACCTTCGACAAACATCACTCTTCACCATTGAAGATGATATATTCGCTTTCCCGGATTAAGGAAAATCCCCAGAGGAAGCCTCACGACTAGAGACTCTCAGCAACACATTGATTTTTCTCTCCAAGAGAATCAATGTTAATGAAGTCATCAGCACCTCAAAATTGGATTGCATCACATGGCATTTCTCCGAAAAGACAACCTCGAGGAAAAGTATGGTGTAATATCCCCAAGCAGGAAGCAGTCTCTCAAGAGACTCGTTTTCCCCAGTAGAGTCAACAAATGGCGCCTCCAACAGAGAAGTTTGTACAACTTTACAACTCGGACGAATGGGTTCCCCAGCAAGTCTGACATTAAAACTTTTTTTCCATCAAATGGCATCTCCCCAAGAAAATTCGGCGAAAAGTTTGAGGAAAACCGCTACAAATAGCGTCTCTTGTCAAGAAAGTTATTGACAAAAGAAACTGAGACCAGTCCCTTGGCTGAAGACCTGGATCGAGGGGAAGTTTATTAACAAAAGAAACTGAGACCAGTTCCTTGGCTGAAGACCAGGATCGAGGGGAAGTTTATTGACAAAAGAAACTGAGACCATTTCCTTGGCTGAAGACCAGGATCGAGGGGAAGTTTATTGACAAAAGAAACTAAGACCAGTTCCTTGGCTGAAGACCAGGGTCGAGGGGAAGTTTATTGATAAAAAAAACTTAGACCAATTCCTTGACTGAAAACCAGGATCGAGGGGATGTTTATTTTAGAAACTGAGGCCAGTTCCTTGGCTAAAGACCAGGATCGAGGGGAAGTTTTTACCTTTTCTAAAGCATCATTGCTTAGTAAAAGAAGATGGATGAGCAAACTGCCATTCATAACCACCATCAAAATTTTGGGTATTCCGATATTTAATCCTCTTGTACCCCGAATGCCCGAATACCTTCGCCATTCACACCTTCGGGTCCAAGAAGATTAAATAGGGGCATCTGTCATACCCCAAATTTTGACCACCAAGATTTCCCATCATTGTGAGGATCATTACCACAATATGGATGTGCCATCATGCCTCATCAATCTCCTCAAGGATTGTTGAGCATTCACTACAATCAAGAAGTAGGGCTTTGAGCCCTCTCAGAGCACTTAGACAAAGGATCAATCAAGAAATGACATGATCTTTAACTTTTCTAGCCTCTCAAACACCCACAAAGGATCAAGAGGACTTCCACATCAAGAATCAAGCACAAAGTTGCAACATTCCAAGTTGATTAAGCCTCAAGATCGCCTATGTCACCAAATTAGGGTTTTGGTCGACTGAGGCCTCCAGATGGAAATTTCCATCTGGGCATGAGCCAATGCCTCAAGGTATGGTCCAATAAGCTCAAATGGATCTCAAGAGCCCATCCACAATGGCCAAATCACCTTGAGAGTCCACCTATCAAAAATCAGGAATTAGGGTTTTGACCTAATTTAACCCTTGAGTTAACTTGTGAAGTGAGGCATGGCTTGAAGCTCCAAAATGAACTTCAAAGACCTCAAATACATCATATTGACATGTTTACAAGATTTGATTGACACAAAGAGCTCAGATCATAAGCCACGAGAACTCAAAACCATCTTATCACAAATTAGGGTTTCTGATGGAAAAAGTCAACCCTACCCTTAACTGTTGGCCTACCCTTGATCTCAAACCTTGGGGAGAGGTCCAAGACATTCCTAAATACCCTTGGAGGCCATCCATGAAGTTTAATTGAGCCCAAGGATTGATTTCACAAAAGGATCGCAAAGTCAAAATTTCATCTGCTGAAAAAGTCAACTGTACAAAAATCCAAGTTTGATTTTTTGAATTTTTGGTCAACCAAGGTTCCTTGACCCTAAAACAATGTTAATATGTGATTTGAATCATCATTCATCAAGAAAAATCAAAGAAAGTGAGTTAACTTGTTAAAGGGGTAACCATAAAAAACTTAGAATTTTTCTAAGTTATGGAACAAAGTGGCTAGGGTACCAACTTCCAAGGACCATAACTTGAGATCCAAGTAACCATTTTGGGTGATCCAAAGCTGGATTTATAGGTTTTGCTACACTCTACAAAAGCTTCAACTACCTCAAACTCCAATTCCTCATGGATTTTAAGTTATGGAGTGATCAAAATGGCTAAAAACATGAAAATGACATTTTTCCAACACTTAGTGAAATTTTCACTAAGTCAGAATCTGCCTTACTTTTTCCAAAATGTAGGGACATTTTTCACCTTGATCCAAGTCAAACCAGGTCTGGGGGTGGACATAAAAGTTGAAGTATGCCATGAGGGCTTTCCTACAAGTGCCAGATCATCTCCAAATTCCATTTGAGCAAGGAGATACAACCCTTGGAACATGGCATCATGAACTGGTTTTTACAAGTCAGAATTTGTGCATTTTACTCGATTTGTCCAAATCTGATAAATCCAAGCCTTGTCATCCATTTGGACATATCTGAGGATAAAACAAGAAGGGAATGATCTGATCCCCAAGCCTCCAAAGTCCAAGAATCTACATTAGGCTTGTCATCCCTAAAAACGCTACAAAGATGCCAAGACTCTACATTAGGCTTGATCACAATTGGCCAAAGGCCTGTTGCAGTTGCCATTCCCTATTGCTTGCAAAACAAACTTGCTCTACTATAAATAGAGCTCATTTGTGATCAGTTTGAGTACACTAAAGCACCCAAACTGATGCTTTCCTCAAAATCACCACTTTCACTCCAATTTTGCCTTCTAACTCAAGTCACCATCGGATTTTGAGTTTGAGAGCAATTCCAACCAAACCAATCACACACACACCTCACATATAACATATAGAAGTGATTCATTACACAAAATCACATCTGGAACATCAGATTCTCAAAATCACCAGCCAATTGCTCAAGTTCTTGACAGATTTGCAGTTGGGGTACCATCTCAAGTTCCAGATCATTTCCATTTATTCCAAGCATTCAAACACAATCCTTGGCACCTAAGGAAGTTGTCCAGATCATTGGAACTTAGCTGTAACACCTCCATCACCAAACTCGATCACCAGCTACAAGAGGTAAGCATGAACTCTTTAAACTCCATGATGCATGCATATTTTTGATCGCTATTTAGTGTGCCTAAATGATTCTGACTGCAAGTATACAGTCGTATCGCGTAGTTTTAAAAGATTATCGATCCCACAGAGACTAAAAATCGAACGTACCGTTATCTAATGTTACTATCTAAGGCTAATCTGATATGGTTTTTAGGTTCAAAAAGGGAAATTAAAATTTAGGAATAAACTAGTTATGATTAGGGTATCGGTATATAATTTAGTTTACCATCGTGGATCTCATTAGACCTATGCGTATAAAAATTTATCACAATATAATTCTGTAGAAAATACCAGTTTAAAAGCCCTCACCTCACACTCTCGTGGTTATTTCTTCGAACTATACTTTTAAATCAATATGTCTACTCTCGCTAGCCCATATGAGTTTAAAAATAATTTTTGAAAACTAATAAGTCCTAATTAACTTTAAAGCGCTCTCGCTGTTTTTAAAACTAATGCTCGACTTCAGCTATCCGGGTAAAATCTCACACTCTCGTGGTCTTGACCTTAACCTTTGTTACCTTTTTACTCTCGTAATAAAAGTTGGTTTTAAATTAAGAAATCGAAGCCAGAAAATAAGTTGATTTATAATTTTAGCTTAGAAAAATTTAATCCATTTCGGTTACTCAATTACATACCGATAAAATCGGTTTAGCTCGACATACTAATTAAAATAAACATGAATGCGAATAAACAATTAAACTTAAACTCAGACATAATAAAAGAAAACCAGTTGCTATAAATTGAAATGCTAAAAAACTGGTAAATGCGGTCTGAGCAATTCCTCCACAGATCGGCAGGCTTTTGCTTGAATAAATTGAAACAACAAAATGATGAAGGTAGGAAACAAAAACTTAAAGTAAGGTGCAATAGTTCCTCAATGTGAGAAACTATTACTTTGTTCGGTGGTAATAGGGGACAAGAAAAACGGTAAGGGAAACAAAACAAAGCGCAAATGAAATTCTGGAAATAATTCTGCAGCAATACGGCACTTCGGAAAGGAAAATTGACCATCCCTTGTTCTTGGAATCCTTCTCATATATATAGCCTCAGCTATGGCAGTGGTTGGAGAAAATGTAGGGACATCACTTTTACAGTTACTTGGTTTGGAACCTAGAAATCCTCGGAGAAAGTGGAAACGTGCAGCAACTAAATTTTGAAGCCTCGTGACCACGTCTGTGCTTAACGTATTAATTCTATTTTTTATTCCATGACGATTGTGAGGGGGCTGTGACGGGCATGATGAACTTGAAGTCCATGACGATCGTGAGGGGGCTGTGACGGTCGTCACACCAACAAAATATGGTTTCTGCAATTTTCTGCTCTTTTCTTGCTTGTTTCTTGCTTGTTCTGCTTCTTTTCTACACTTTGCATACTTTTGACTTGGAAATTGAAATACCTGCGAAAACACTTAAATATTCTCGGAATAATCGGAGATTAGTCGGAAATGGAATAAGATTTTAACATAAATCAAAGTAAAAATACGATATGTTTTCGTGTTATCAATTTTACTGCACAATAATTTTTCCATATGTTCCTAATCATGTATGGAGTGATAACCCTCAATCAATTGCCATGAATCAATCGTGTATGGAATTTCATTGTGTTCATGCTGAAATTAGGGTTCTTGAGGTTTTCTTCTGATTTCTCACTAAATACTTAATATAAATGCAATTAATCTATATGGTTGTGATCCTTGTTCAAAAGCGAACAAGATTGGTGTTTGAATCGTGCAAAACCATTGAGAATGCATGGAGAAAAGTGAGAAAATGCAAATCTGCAGAAACAGGGCATGCGGGCAAGAACTTGGTGTTCTTGGCGCCCTTTTTCAAATATTCAAATTTTTGAATTTTTGTTTTTTTGTTAATTGATTCAAAAATTAATTTCTCTCTGAATATTTATGTTTTTGAATTGATTCTTTTTCTAAAAATTCACTAAAATGTTTAAATATTTTATTTTACAAAAAAATCCAATTTATATTATTTATTTAATATAGTTAGAATTTTAGTAATTAATTTCATTTTAATTGTTTTTATACATTTTTAAATGGAATTCCCACTTTGATCTTTCAAAACCAATTGAATTTCAAACTCTCATGTAATTAAACATGACTTTTCAAAATATTTTTCAAGGTGTACAACTTATTTTTGAATGTATTTGGTATTTTATATCATTTTTTTTCATTTAATGTCCTTTGAAAAATTACATTTTAATTTAAAATTAGGGTTTCCTCTTGATTTTAAATTTTCAACACTTTGGGTATCTAATAGAGTGTAAGACCCAATCCCCTTTTAACCAAAACCATTTTGGGCCTCAGATATTGAATAAGTCCCTCTGTGTTAAAAAAATCTCGGCGCGATCGCCATTTTAAAACAAAAATCATTGTGTAAATAACAGTGTAAGCCCCAACCCTTGTGTAAATAAACCTCTTTGGGCCTCAGTCATTGTATAAGACCCGATGCGATTTTCAAAACAACAGTGCGATCACTGTTAAACCTTGGGTCTCTCCTTGAGTATAAGCCCCAACAATCTTTTCAAAAACAACTGCCCTTTTGATTTAAGTTCAAATATATGTTGTTATCAAAACTTTCTTTAATTTTTTTGAACAACTAACAATACAACATAGAAGCTTGCTCACCTGTAAGTTTTTTATCAACTTTCTTTTACATGCTTTAAATATATATAACTGTATTGTGGGAAGCTGCTCCCCTGTAAGTCTTCTTTCATATCTTTTTAAATACTTGTCATATATCAAGTGTATATATACTAGTATAGATATTTAGAGTTTTCCCCGGCAACTAGGTCTAGAACTAGGTAAAGCCAGTTGGTCACTCTTGAATATAGTTAAAACTAGATCCCCATAGGATTTCCAGATACAGTCTTGCCTTCTCTTGGGCTTAAACAATATGGAACAAAGAGAAAGGCAGTATTCTCCGTGAACCTTTTCTCAGGCTGTCACTATTAGAAATTGTCAAAGAAATTCTACTCCCCAGAGTTGATCTATTGTCAGTGAATAGCATCTTTTGAGTTTCTTCAAACCTCAGAACTTTTACTAAATGATCTATTCTTGGTGAATAGCATTTCCTGACTTTTCTTGGTTTGGGGCCCACAGGCTTCCTAAAAGCATCCCTGCCTCCTCTTGGGCTTTGTACGAGGACTCTCCGGCTTCTTAGAAGTTCTCATGCCTTCTCTTGGGCTTAATACAAGGACCCTGAAGACCTCTTAAAGGTATAAGAGAAAACTTAGTCATCCTTTGCTAGAGCAGTCTTTCCAGTGTCTAATCACAGACCAATTTAGGGTTGATTCTCATCCCTTAATACCCTTTCCTCCCATGAGGGCATTATACAAAAGATAAAACTCTTCCACACCAATAGACTTGGACAGTCTAATCTCCCCTTGAGTCTCAAAGACATTCTCAAGTTCCCTATAAACATAGGAGAAACCCCGGTCACTCTGGATCAATCTCTAGTAGAGATAAAACCCACGGGTTCTAAAACCCAGTCTCTCTCCTAAAAATCCCCAAGCCAGGGTCAGTTTATCATTAGTATAACACTATCCCAAATCAGAGCCTCAAGGCATCTGATATCTCAACTCTTCTGGAACCCGCAGCAAGAGTTGATTCCCCACTTGGACCTGCCTAGGGATCTCAATAATCCTCAGCAGAAAGATAGCCTCCTCTTAGGCTTTGTATAATGATCTTTCCTCAGCAAAGTTAGCCTCCTCTTGGGCTTTATACAATGATTTTCCCCAGCGGAGCTAACCTTTTCAGACTCTCTTGTTGAGTCAATCATTTTTCAGACTCTCTTGTTGAGTCACTCTCCCTTTCAGACTCTCTTGTTGAGTCAATCACCTTTTCAGACTCTCTTGTTGAGTCAACCTTCTTTAGCCTCAATCTTGGGCTTTGTACAAGATAGATAAAAATACCCACTTGTTTAGTCAATATTTTTCCAGCCTCCTCTTAGGCATGGTATAAAGTTTTCCCCTAGCAGAATTTAGCCTCCTCTTAGGCTTTGTATAATGATTTCTCCAGCTTGTTCAGCCACAATCCTGGGCTTTGTACAGGACAGATAAAAGCACTCCCTTATTGAGTCAAACCCTTTTAGCCTCAATCTTGGGCTTTGTACAAGACATAAATCTTCATAACCTTCCCTTAATCTTGGGACAAATATCTTCCCCAGCAGAGTCAATTCCTCCCTGCCTTCTTTTAGGCTTTGAGAAATACTCTCCAGCAGAGTCAAACTTATTTCAGCCTCAATCTTGGGCTTCGTACAAGACACTTAAAATATCCTCAGCCGAGTCAGTAAAGTCTCGCATTTAGCCTCAATCTTGGGCTTTGTACAAGACAGATAAAGATTTCTTTCCCATAGAGTTAGTTTCTTTTCAGCCTCAATCTTGGGCTTTGTACAAGACACATACAAACCTCCCCGGCGGAGTCAAAATCCCTTTTTGCCTCAATTTTGAGCTTTGTACAAGACAGATAGAATATTTTCCCCGAAAAATTCAAACTTTCAGCCTCCTCTTAGGCTTTGTATAATGATATCCCCAAAGAGTCAGTCTCTTTTTTGCCTCAATCTTGGGCTTTGTACAAGACACATATATAAACACTCTCTTGTTGAGTCAGTCATTCCTAGCCTCCTCTTAGGCTTTGTATAAGGACTTCCCTAGTGGAGTCAATCAACCTCTTAGCTTCAACCTTGGGCTTTGATCAAGGCACACAAAAATCAACATCCCCTCGGAGGAAATCAAAATCCCTCTGTAGGAAGTCCTTTCTCTGTTTATCACTTATCAAAACAGATAAATCAAAACAAACCCTAATCCCAGATAACTGCTGTAAGAGGCACACTTGTTGATTCAAATATCCAAGTTGTTGTACATCTCTTATCCTGGTAAATGCTCACTTTCATCTAATTGCTGTAAGCGGCAAGCCTATGGATTATTTACGTCCATGCCACTGTCCCTCTCTTAGTACGAGAAATTCCTAAGGAAAAATGACATTGCTCTACATTGAGTTAAAGTTTTCCCCTTCAGGATAAGTCCCCTATAAAGGAAATTATGGCATTGCTAGATTCATATATCCCAGTTAAAGTAATCCTCCTTTATAAACAGTCACCCAATAGTTGTGATAAACAGGCGAAATGACCTCTTTTAGAGATGATAAATTCTCTCTCAGTCAATCCTTTTAGCTTTAATCTTGGGCTTTGAACAAGACACAAATACTCAACCTTCTAGCTTCAATCTTAGGCTTCGAACAAGACACCAAAATATCTTTTTCCTCCCTTAGAATAGGAGGAACTACGATTGGTTAAATGTGTAGTGGTATGACGGTTTTGGAATTTTGGAGGTAGTGGGACGGTGGAGTTTGAATTGGAAGAAAGAAAAAGAAGAAGAGGGGAACGTTTCTGTTTTAACACAGAACGCGTCCCAAACCCGCATGACGGTCGTCATGGGACTGTCACGATCGTGACACCAGCAAAATCTGGGGGTTGATAGCAGTTTTGACAGCAAACATTCAATTCTTTTCTTTTTCATAACAGGCAATTGTTAGCACATATGGTAATACTATAATGCATACATAACCATAAATAAAATGACAAAACAAAATAGAATATGACAGGAGCAAATTTAATACCATCAAGATCAATATTAAGCAATAAATTGAATAATTCATTAAAACCAGAAAATATGCTAGCAAAGACTAGCAGTGTATTCAATCATAAATAAAAACTGAATGTAAATTAATTTGTTCCCAACATGTAAAAAAAGAAAAGGAAAAACTAAAAATTGTTTCCAAAGTAAAAGCAGTAAAACATGAAAAAGCAGTGCTTCAAAAATCTAGCCAAGGCGTTTCTTCAAAGATGAAATGGCTTGGTTCTAATGATCAAATTGCTCAACTGTCAGATCCATGAGGTCGACAATCTCTTGTCGCATGGTGTTCAGTTCACCCTTTACTGAGGTGATCTCTTTATGATAGTCATCCATAGTTTTAAGGATGGTAGTCAGATTTGCAGCATAATTTGTGGCATCAACCTTAGGAATGTCAGTGTCATCTTGGAATTCCATAAAGTCAAAATCATGGTAATGAGGGGGTGTCTTAGGATCAATTTCAGGCTCAGGAAAGGTTACTTCAGGTTCAGGCTGTGGTTCATCTAGGTCATATAGCCAGTTGTGTTCGTTGTGCACACTTGTGCGTTCATGATTTGGTAGAGTAAAATGTGGCACAACTACATTATTGATCAGGAGCTGGAAATGGTGTGGACCTTGGTTCCTAATCATGGCCCTATTGAAACAGAAGGTGATATTCATAGGCCTAAAGTCTCCAAAAGGGTTGATTTTAGAAAGTCGGGTCCTAAATCCCATAGCATCGGCTATTTTGGTAATTAGACCACCTATCAGAATTGGGCTGTTTTCATTTCTAATGATTTTGCATAAGTTATTAAACATGAAAGTTAGTCCGTTAACCTCTCGAGATTGAAATGCACAAAAGATAATAAAGAGCTCATCCCTTGAAACACTATTGTCATTCTCAGGCTTTCCAAACAGGGTGTAGGCTAGGATCATATGAAAGTATCGGATGGCAGGGTTATGAATTTCGGTTGACAGCATAGGGTTCATGTCATAATCAGGTCTCCCTGAAATTCTACCCCAGAAGGCATTCAGCTCACCTACTAACATCAAATCCTCTTGTACCACGGAGAAAACGGTGGGTCCTTCAGGGAAACCTAAAAGATCCGACAGTTCCTTAATGGTAAACTGGCAGTGGTATCCAAACAACCTAAAAGTGATTCGGCCCCTATTAATGCCTTTTCCACAGTAAGGATTGTAACTCAATGAACTTAGGAATTCTAAAGTCAGTCTATGATAAGTCTTGCGTTTCTTATTAGCAAAACCCTCCCAACCTAGTTGGTTAAACAGAAAATCAATGCTCTCACCTAGGCCTAAAGAGGTCATGGTGGGTCCGTGGGCAAATTTTGTCAGGGCGAAGGGTCGAAGAGACAGAGCCTCATAGCGATGCCACTGGGCTGCATCTCTGAATTCTACCAACATATTATCTTCGTTCTCCATTTTTTTTAGTGATTAAGCAAGAATGAAATCAGAAGAGGAGAACAGAAAATGTAGAAAGACTTTGTAATCCTGTATTTTGCAATTATATGATTAGCACAGCAATTTCCAAAAAAAAAGTTTAAGAAAATATAAATGAAGCTAGAAATTTGAAAACAAAATAGAATATAGAACATGTAAATAAATAACAATTATAAAGAAGGAAAAACAATCATCATGGGTTGCCTCCCATTAAGCGCTATTTTTAACGTCGTAAGCCTGACGAAACCAATTAGATATTTTAGTTAGGGGGATCAGCGGGCAACTCTAATAGTCTAAGGCTATTTAAATAGTCCCAATTTTCAATGCTATGATAGTGCTTTAAACGTTGCCCATTTACTATGAATGGTTCGTTATTCCTACCCTTATTTTCTATTGCTCCACTCTGTAATACCTTGGTAATTTCAAAAGGACCGGACCTTCTAGATCTTAGTTTCCCAGGAAAGATTTTTAGTCTTGAATTAAATAGGAGCACAACGTCTCCCACACTAAATTATTTTCTAGATAAACGCTTATCATGCCATTTCTTAGTTCGTTCTTTATATATTTTTGCGTTCTCATAAGCGTCTAGTCTTAACTCTTCTAGTTCGTGCAGATCTAGGATTCGCTTTTCACCTGCAGAATCGTACCTTAAGTTCAGTGTTTTAATAGCCCAAAAGGCTTTGTGTTCTAATTCTACTGGTAAGTGACAGGATTTACCATAGACTAGTTTGAAAGGTGTAGTTCCGATTGGTGTTTTGTAGGTCGTCCTATATGCCCATAAAGCTTCATTAAGTTTAGATGACCAATCTTTCTTAGAGGTGGCTACGGTCTTTTCTAAGATTTGTTTTATTTCTCTATTCGAGACCTCAACTTGTCCACTAGTTTGTGGATGATATGGTGTTGCTATGCGGTGTCTTACTACATACTTTGATAGAAGTTTGTCAAATATTTTTTCTATGAAATGAGAGCCACCGTCACTTATGACAAGCCTCGGCACACCAAATCTGGGAAAAATTGTGTTATTGAAAAGCTTTATGATTACTCGTGCGTCATTTGTAGGAGAAGCTATAGCCTCAATCCATTTCGAAGCATAGTCGACAGCTACGAGTATATATTTATTTCCAAAAGATGATGGGAAAGGTCCCATGAAATCAATCCCCCATACATCAAAGACTTCTACTTCCAATATGCCGTTTTGGGGCATCTCATCGCGTCTTGATATGTTACCAGTGCGTTGGCACCGGTCGCAGTTTAGTATTGCAATGTGGACATCCTTCCAGAGGTTAGGCCAAAATAGGCCGGATTGCAGAATCTTAGCGCATGTCTTTGAAGTACTTGCATGTCCTCCATAAGGAGCAGAGTGACATTGAGAGATGATGTCTTCTATTTCAGTTTCAGGGACGCAACGACGAAAAATACCGTCGGCTCCTCTCTTAAAGAGCAGAGGTTCATCCCAATAATAATGTTTTAGATCATGAAATAATTTTTTCTTTTGTTGATAAGATAAGTCTGGTGGAAGTACTCCAGCTGCTAAGTAGTTGACTATGTCAGCATACCATGGCAGTATTGTGTTTGAGTTAATTTCTTCCACGGCTTCTTCTATTTTTGGTTCATTTAAATGTAGTTTAGACATATCACCTTCAAGTGGGGCTATGAGTCGTTCATAAGGGAAATCGTCATTAATAGGGACTGGCTCTGGTTTGATGCCATCTAATCGGGATAAGTGGTCTGCCACTACGTTTGCAGTTCCTTTCTTATCTTTGATCTCTAAATCAAATTCTTGTAAAAGCAGGATCCACCTTAGCAGTCTAGGTTTTGCATCCTTTTTGTTTAATAAATACCTAATAGCCGCGTGGTCTGTATAAATAATGATCTTCGCTCCACTAGGTAAGAACGGAATTTGTCAAGGGTGAAAACCACGGCTAGAAGTTCTTTTTCTGTGGTGGCGTAGTTCATTTGGGCAGGGTCTAAGGTTCTACTTGCATAGTAAATAGTATGGAGCCTTCTATCCCTCCTTTGTCCTAGAACTGCACCTACGACATAGTCACTCGCATCACACATGATTTCAAAAGGTAGTCTCCAATCTGGTGGTTGCATGATAGGTGCGGTGATGAGAGCCGTTTTTAACTGTTCAAACGCTTTTTGACATTTCTCGTCAAAGATAAATTCAGCATCTTTCATTAATAGACCGGTAAGAGGTTTGGTAATTTTCGAGAAATCTTTTATGAATCGTCGGTAGAAACCGGCGTGTCCTAAGAAACTTCGTATTTCTCGTACGGTTTTCGGAGGTTGAAGATTTTATATAATTTCTATCTTGGCTTTATCAACTTCAATCCCTCTGTCAGATACTACGTGTCCAAGTACGATTCCTTGATTTACCATGAAATGGCATTTCTCCCAGTTTAATACGAGATTGACTTTTACGCATCTTTCAAGTACCATTTCTAGGTTCGATAGACATCCTTCAAAACTCTGCCCACAAACAGAAAAGTCATCCATAAACACTTCCATAATGTCATCTATAAAATCAGCAAAGATCGACATCATGCATCTTTGGAATGTGGCAGGAGCGTTACATAGTCCAAACGGCATTCGTCGATAAGCAAATGTTCCATAGGGGCATGTGAAGGTTGTCTTTTCTTGGTCATCAGGATGTATCGGGATTTGAAAGAATCCTGAGTAACCGTCTAAATAACAGAAGTAAGAATGTTTTGCCAGTCGTTCCAATATTTGGTCAATGAATGGTAGTGGGAAATGATCTTTACGAGTAGCTTTGTTCAACTTTCTATAATCGATGCACATTCTACTTCCAGTTACAACTCTTTGTGTTATAGACTCACCTTTTGCGTTCTTAACAACTGTAACACCTCCCTTCTTTGGTATGACATGTACTGGGCTAACCTATTTACTGTCTGATATCGGGTATATAATTCCTGCTTCTAAAAGCTTTTTCACTTCATCCTTGACTACAGTGCTTAAGATCAGATTAATCCTTCTCTGATGTTCTCTAGAGGATTTACAGTCTTCCTCTAGCATAATGTGATGCATATAAATAGAAGGGCTTATTCCTTTAAGGTCGGCGATGTTATAGCCTAACGCAGTTGGGTATTTTCTTAAGACATCTAAAAGTTTCTTAGTTTCGGTCTATCCTAAGTCTGCATTGACTATCACGGGTCGTTCGAGTTCTGCGTCCAAGAATTCATACCTTAAATTATTGGGTAGTGTTTTCAGTTCTAGAGCTGGTTTCTTCGGGCAAGGCAGATGGTCTGGTGTAAGTGCTAAACATTCGCTAAGGCTACCGTCTTGATAACGTTCACGCCAATTATCATCTTCAAAAATCGGAGGTATTGGAATTTTTAGAATATCTGAGTATGTGGTTGGTTCCATCTCTATTTCTCTTACGCACTCATCTATGACATCTAGTAGATAACATGTGTCGTCTATAACTAAAGGTTGTAAGAATTGCGTCAAAATAAACTCAACCTTCTCTTCACCAACCTCAAAAGTTAACCTACCCCTCTTTACGTCTATAATGGCTCCAGCGGTAGCTAAGAATGGTCTTCCTAGTATGATAGGAGTAGTGGAGTCTTCTTTAATATCCATGATTATGAAATCGGTGGGGATATAGAATTGTCCTATGCGAACTGGAACGTTTTCTAGTATACCCACTGGGTATTTAATAGAGCGGTCAGTTAATTGAACAGACATCTTAGTTGGTCTTAAGTCTCCCATATCAAGCTTCTTGCATATGGATAAGGGCATTACACTAATACTGGCTCCTAAGTTGCATAGAGCTTTGTCTATGACGAACTTCCCAATTACACAAGGTATGGAGAAACTCCCTGGGTCTTTCAGCTTAGGAGGCACATTGTTCTGAATTATCGCGCTACACTCAGCAGTAAGTGTAATTGTTTCGTTATCCTCAATCTTTTTCTTATTGGATAGGATTTCTTTAAGGAACTTAGCATATGAGGGCATCTGAGTGATAGCTTCTGTAAAAGGTATCGTGATGTTTAATTGTTTCAGAAGTTCAACAAATTTCTTAAATTGCCCTGCAGTTTTAGAATTTGCAAATCTTTGAGGATACGGAATAGGTGGTTTATAGGGTGGTGGAGGCACATAGGGGTTTTCTTTGTTTGCGGCCTCTTGGTCATTACCTTCCTTTTCCTTCGGTTTATTTTCCTTCTCAGTTGTTGTGCTATCAGGCCTTTGGTACATGGCTGGGTTCTGAAGTCTCGGATCAATGGGTCAGTCTAGTTCTTTACCACTTCTCAATATAACGGCATTTGCATGTCCTTTCGGATTAGGTTGTGGTTGTCCAGGAAATGTTCCAGCAGGAGCAGCAGTAGGTGCTTGTTGTTGTACCACTTGTGAAATTTGGGCTTCAAGCATTTTGTTGTGGGTGGCTAAAGCATCTACTTTGTTTGCTAATTGCTTAATTTGCTCACTAGTGTGTATGTTTTGATTCAGGAAGTCTTTGTTTGTTTGAGCCTGGGTAGCTATAAAGTTTTCCATCATTAGTTCAAGGTTGGACTTCCTAGGGACATTAGGGGCAGCTACGGCATCCTTTTGGTAGCCTGGTGGTGTAGCAGGTGCTTGACCAGGTGCATACAATGCATTGTTGTTTTTATAAGAGAAGTTTGGATGATTCTTCCAGCCCGGATTGTAGGTATTTGCATAAGGGTTCCCCTGAGCATAATTCACTTGGTCACTGGAGACTCCTGCCAAAATTTGACATTCAGTGGCGGCATGTCCAGGTGTTCCGCATAATTCACAATTTTGAGCTACGACAGCCACGGTGGCTGCAGGTGTTATGGTCAAGTTATCAATCTTTTGGGCAAGGGCATCTACCTTAGCATTGACACGATCAAGGCTACTAACCTCGTACATTCCACCTTTTGTTTGGGATTTTTCCACTGCAGTTCTTTCTCCTCCCCTTTGGTAGTGGTTTTGAGCCATGCTTTCGATCAGTTGATAAGCTTCTTCATAAGGTTTATCCATAAGTGTACCACCAGTGGCGGCATCTATTGTCAATCTTGTATTGTACAAGAGACCATTGTAAAACATGTGGATGACTAGCCAATCTTCAAGACCGTGATGCGGACACATCCTCATCATGTCTTTGTATCTTTCCCATGCTTCGTAAAGAGATTCGTTGTCCTTCTGTCGAAAACTATTAATTTGGGCTCTCAGCATAGCTGTTTTGCTTGGGGGAAAATATCGTGCTAAGAATACCTTTTTCAACTCATCCCACGTAGTAACAGAGTTTGATGGCAAGGATTGCAACCAAGCCCAAGCTCTGTCTCTTAATGAGAAAGGAAAAAGACATAGTCTTATCGCGTCTGCAGTTACACCATTTTCCTTCACTGTGTCTGCGTACTGCACAAACTTGGTCAAATGTTCGTTAGGATCTTCTATAGGATTTCCAGAGAATTGATGTTGTTGTACGGCTGACAGCAATGAGGGTTTCAACTCGAAATCATTTTGGTTGATAGCAGGGCCAGTAATGCTGTTATGTGGTTCTTGCTCAGATGGGGTAGCATAATACTTAAGAGGACGGTTCTGTGGTCCTTCAGCCATGTTTCGTTCTTTGACTGATTCAGGAGTATGAGCAAGGATATCGGGAATATTATACTTGCGTTGATACTCAAGTATTCTGCGTCTTAAATGTAAGAAACGCTCTAATTCGGCGATTGGTGGTTGCAAGTCTTCGCTTTGTGAGCGAGTACTTGGCATACAATCGAAGAAAAAGGGAAATTTAGTTTTTTGCCTTAGTCTATACGGCACAACAAAGGAGTTACGGTATCGACTTAATTAGTCTCCGGCAACGGCGCCAAAAAACTTGATCGCTATTTAGTGTGCCTAAATGATTCTGACTGCAAGTATATAGTCGTATCGCGTAGTTTTAAAAGATTATCGATCCCACAGAGACTAAAAATCGAGCGTACCGTTATCTAATGTTACTATGTAAATCTAAGGCTAATCTGATATGGTTTTTAGGTTCAAAAAGGGAAATTAAAGGGAAATTAAAATTTAGGAATAAACTAGTTATGATTAGGATATCGGTATATAATTCAGTTTACCATCGTGGATCTCATTAAACCTAAGCGTATAAAAATTTATCACAATATAATTCTGTAGAAAATACCAGTTTAAAAGCCCTCACGTCACACTATCGTGGTTATTGCTTCGGACTATACTTTTAAATCAATATGTCTGCTCTCGCTAGCCCATAAGAGTTTAAAAATAATTTTTTAAAACTAATAAGTCCTAATTAACTTTAAAGCGATACCGCTGTTTTTAAAACTAATGCTCGACTTCAGCTATCCGGGTAAAATCTCACACTCTCGTGGTCTTGACCTTAACCTTTGTTACCTTTTTACTCTCGTAATAAAAGTTGGTTTTAAATTAAGAAATCGAAGCCAGAAAATAAGTTGATTTATAATTTTAGCTTAGAAATATTTAATCCATTTCGGTTACTCAATTACATACTGATAAAATCAGTTTAGCTCGACATACTAATTAAAATAAACATGAATGCGAATAAACAATTAAACTTAAACTGAGACATAATAAAAGAAAACCAGTTGCTATAAATTGAAATGCTAAAAACCTGGTAAATGCGGTCTGAGCAATTCCTCCACAGATCGGCAGGCTTTTGCTTGAATAAATTGAAACAACAAAATGATGAAGGGAGGAAACAAAAACTTAAAGTAAGGTGCAATAGTTCCTCAATGTGAGAAACTATTACTTTGTTCGGTGGTAATAGGGGACAAGAAAAACGGTAAGGGAAACAAAACAAAGCGCAAATGAAATTCTGGAAATAATTCTGCAGCAATACGGCACTTCGGAAAGGAATATTGACCACCCCTTGTTCTTAGAATCCTTCTCATATATATAGCCTCAGCTATGGCAGTGGTTGGAGAAAATGTAGGGACATCACTTTTACAGTTACTTGGTTTGGAACCTAGAAATCCTCGGAGAAAGTGGAAACGTGCAGTAACTGGATTTTGAAGCCTCGTGACCACGTCTGTGCTTAACGTATTAATTCTATTTTTGATTCCATGACGATCATGAGGGGGCCGTGACGCGCGTGATGAACTTGAAGTCCATGACGATCGTGAGGGGGCTGTGACGGTCGTCACACCAACAAAATATGGTTTCTACAATTTTCTGCTCTTTTCTTGCTTGTTTCTTGCTTGTTCTGCTTCTTTTCTACACTTTGCATACTTTTGACTTGGAAATTGAAATACCTGCGAAAACACTTAAATATTCTCGGAATAATTGGAGATTAGTCGGAAATGGAATAAGATTTTAACATAAATCAAAGTAAAAATACAATATGTTTTCGTGTTATCATTTTACTGCACAATAATTTTGCCATATGTTGCTAATCATGTATGGAGTGATAACCCTCAATCAATTGCCATGAATCAATCGTGTATGGAATTTCATTGTGTTCATGCTGAAATTAGGGTTCTTGAGGTTTTCTTCTGATTTCTCACTAAATACTTAATATAAATGCAATTAATCTATATGGTTGTGATCCTTGTTCAAAAGCGAACAAGATTGGTGTTTGAATCGTGCAAAACCATTGAGAATGCATGGAGAAAAGTGAGAAAATGCAAATCTGCAGAAACAGGGCACGCGGGCAAGAACTTGGTGTTCTTGGCGCCCTTTTTCAAAAATTCAAATTTTTGAATTTTTGTTTTTTTGTTAATTGATTCAAAAATTAATTTCTCTCTGAATATTTATGTTTTTGAATTGATTCTTTTTCTAAAAATTCACTAAAATGTTTAAATATTTTATTTTACAAAAAAATCCAATTTATATTATTTATTTAATATAGTTAGAATTTTTGTAATTAATTTCATTTTAATTGTTTTTATACATTTTTAAATGGAATTCCCACTTTGATCTTTCAAAACCAATTGAATTTCAAACTCTCATGTAATTAAACATGACTTTTCAAAATGTTTTTCAAGGTGTACAACTTATTTTTGAATGTATTTGGTATTTTATATCATTTTTTTCATTTAATGTCCTTGGAAAAATAACATTTTAATTTAAAATTAGGGTTTCCTCTTGATTTTAAATTTTCAACACTTTGGGTCTCTAATAGAGTGTAAGACCCAATCCCCTTTTAACCAAAACCATTTTGGGCCTCAGATATTGTATAAGTCCCTCTGCGTTAAAAAAATCTCGGTGCGATCGTCATTTTAAAACAAAAATCATTGTGTAAATAACAGTGTAAGCCCCAACCCTTGTGTAAATAAACCTCTTTGGGCCTCAATCATTGTATAAGACCCGATGCGATTTTCAAAACAACAGTGCGATCACTGTTAAACCTTGGGCCTCTCCTTGAGTATAAGCCCCAACAATCTTTTCAAAAACAACTGCCCTTTTGATTTAAGTTCAAATATATGTTGTTATCAAAACTTTCTTTAATTTTTTTGAACAACTAACAATACAACATAGAAGCTTGCTCACCTGTAAGTTTTTTATCAGCTTTCTTTTACATGTTTTAAATATATATAACTGTATTGTGGGAAGCTGCTCCCCTGTAAGTCTTCTTTCATATCTTTTTAAATACTTATCATATATCAACTGTATATATACTAGTATAGCTATTTAGAGTTTTCCCCGGCAACTAGGTCTAGAACTAGGTAAAGCCAGTTGGTCACTCTTGAATATAGTTAAAACTAGATCCCCATAGGATTTCCAGATACAGTCTTGCCTTCTCTTGGGCTTAAACAATATGGAACAAAGAGAAAGGCAGTATTCTCCGTGAACCTTTTCTCAGGCTGTCACTATTAGAAATTGTCAAAGAAATTCTACTCCCCAGAGTTGATCTATTGTCAGTGAATAGCATCTCTTGAGTTTCTTCAAACCTCAGAACTTTTACTAAATGATCTATTCTCGGTGAATAGCATTTCTTGAACTTTTCTTGGTTTGGGACCCACAGGCTTCCTAAAAGCATCCCCGCCTCCTCTTGGGCTTTGTACGAGGACTCTCCGGCTTCTTAGAAGTTCTCTTGCCTTCTCTTGGGCTTAATACAAGGACCCTGAAGACCTCTTAAAGGTATAAGACAGAACTTAGTCATCCTTTGCTAGAGCAGTCTTTCCAGTGTCTAATCACAGACCAATTTAGGGTTGATTCTCATCCCTTAATACCCTTTCCTCCCCTGAGGGCATCATACAAAAGATAAAACTCTTCCACACCAATAGACTTGGACAGTCTAATCTCCCATTGAGTCTCAAATACATTCTCGAGTTCCCTACAAACATAGGAGAAACCCCGGTCACCCTGGATCAATCTCTAGTAGAGATAAAACCCACGGGTTCTAAAACCAAGTATCTCTCCTAAAAATCCCCAAGCCAGGGTCAGTTTATCATCAGTATAACATTATCCCAAATCAGAACCTCAAGGCATCTGATATCTCAACTCTTCTGGAACCCGTAGCAAGAGTTGATTCCCCACTTGGACCTGCCTAGGTATCTCAATAATCCTCAACAGAAAGATAGCCTCCTCTTAGGCTTTGTATAATGATCTTTCCTCAGCAAAGTTAGCCTCCTCTTGGGCTTTATACAATGATTTTCCCCCGCGGAGCTAACCTTTTCAGACTCTCTTGTTGAGTCAATCATTTTTCAGACTCTCTTGTTGAGTCACTCACCCTTTCAGACTCTCTTGTTGAGTCAATCACCATTTCAGACTCTCTTGTTGAGTCAACCTTCTTTAGCCTCAATCTTAGGCTTTGTACAAGACAGATAAAAATACCCTCTTGTTTAGTCAATCTTTTTCCAGCCTCCTCTTAGGCATGGTATAAAGATTTCCCCTAGCAGAATTTAGCCTCCTCTTAGGCTTTGTATAATGATTTCTCCAGCTTGTTCAGCCACAATCCTGGGCTTTGTATAGGACAGATAAAAGCACTCCCTTGTTGAGTCAAACCCTTTTAGCCTCAATCTTGGGCTTTGTACAAGACATAAATCTTCATAACCTTCCCTTAAGCTTGGGACAAATATCTTCCCCAGCAGAGTCAATTCCTCCCTGCCTTCTTTTAGGCTTTGAGAAATACTCTCCAGCAGAGTCAAACTTATTTCAGCCTCAATCTTGGGCTTCGTACAAGACACTTAAAATATCCTCAGTCGAGTCAGTAAAGTCTCGCATTTAGCCTCAATCTTGGGCTTTTTACAAGATAGATAAAGATTTCTTTCCCATAGAGTCAGTTTCTTTTCAGCCTCAATCTTGGGCTTTATACAAGACACATACAAACCTACCCGGAGGAGTCAAAATCCCTTTTAGCCTCAATCTTGGGCTTTGTACAAGACATATAGAATATTTTCCCCGAAAAAGTCAAACTTTCAGCCTCCTCTTAGGCTTTGTATAATGATATCCCCAAAGAGTCAGTCTCTTTTTTGCCTCAATCTTGGGCTTTGTGCAAGACACATATATAAACACTCTCTTGTTGAGTCAGTCATTCCTAGCCTCCTCTTAGGCTTTGTATAAGGACTTCCCTAGTGGAGTCAATCAACCTCTTAGCTTCAACCTTGGGCTTTGATCAAGGCACACAAAAATCAACATCCCCTCGGAGGAAATCAAAATCCCTCTGTAGGAAGTCCTTTCTCTATTTATCACTTATCAAAACAGATAAATCAAAACAAACCCTAATCCCAGATAACTGCTGTAAGAGGCACACTTGTTGATTCAAATATCCAAGTTGTTGTACATCTCTTACCCTGGTAAATCCTCTCTTTCATCTAATTGCTGTAAGCGGCAAGCCTATGGATTATTTACGTCCATGCCACTGTCCCTCTCTTAGTACGAGAAATTCCTAAGGAAAAATGACATTGCTCTACATTGAGTTAAAGTTTTCCCCTTCAGGATAAGTCCCCTATAAAGGAAATTATGGCATTGCTAGATTCATATATCCCAGTTAAAGTAATCCTCCTTTATAAGCAGTCACCCAATAGTTGTGATAAACAGACGAAATGTCCTCTTTTAGGGATGACAAATTCTCTCTCAGCCAATCCTTTTAGCTTTAATCTTGGGCTTTGAACAAGACACAAATACTCAACCTTCTAGCTTCAATCTTAGGCTTCGAACAAAACACCAAAATATCTTTTCCCTCCCTTAGAATAGGAGGAACTACGATTGCTCTGATTTCCCTGTTTCATTTAAACGGGAATACGTAGGCATAAGATTGTGAAATCTTAGCGAGCATACTAATCAAAAACTCTAGGTCCAGTACCTTCATACCAATCAAAACTTAGGTCCAGTACCTTACCAAAAACATCAGAAAACCCGAACATCAACAAAAACTCACTCTCTCTCTCATATTTCCCAAGAAACTTTCTCAACCCATTAATGGATAAACGCCACCAAGTACAAAGCAGAACCTAAAGCTAACATCTTGTGGATAACCACATATAGGATGGGTAATTGACAATTCCCCATTGTATAACCTGACCCCGAACTCCCCGAATCTCTTTAAACGTGTGTTCAGTTAAACATTCGCGTGCAAGGTTAATTTTAAATAGCTTCCCTTTCCCTTCCAGCTTCATGGGATAAATAAGAAATCAGAAAGTAGCACCCCCTCCTCATTGTGAGGAGAAACCCAAATTCCGCGATAAGGTGGTCGCGTCACCGACAAAAATCACGCGCTACACCCAGGATAATTTTTGTTTTTGTTGGGTGTGTTTTTTGTTTAACTTCTCTGAACTGTTTTATTGGTTTTTGAGTTAGTCCTTCTAAATTTGTCAATAATGGCTAAAAATGGGGAGAAATACTAACATCACTAACCACTGCTGATTTGTCTACTAACCACTGAGGGGGAGTAGATCTATACTGATTGAGGCGGAGACAAATGTTTCCGCTGCTGCTCTGATGGTGGTCTCCCTGATATTATTCTGCAGGTAAATAAAAGTTAGTTTTAGCCAAAATCAGCCAAAGGGGGAGATTGTTGAGTCCTAGCCCTCGAGGTTGGCATCAATTTTGGTAAAACTAACTTAGCAGAAAGTTGTTGGACAAGATGTCCTAACATGATGAACTAACTGCAGGTTAAGATGTTACACAATATGTCCTATCAAGTGGATTCGACATCTTTGTCTATTACAGTTTTGGGTTAACTGTTTTTGGTAACAGGTGTGATTGGAATATGACTTGATTCCAGGTGGCATCTAAATGGAATATGCGGTTTCCTTGTAAGGAGACATTTTTGGAAACTTGGGACTAAAGAAAGGATTAGGTCGCAGATTCTGAGGAGCATAATTGTGTGTTTTTGAAGCCCAAGTCCAGTTGTGTTTTGCAATATAAATAGGTTGGATTTAACCTAGTTTAGTGGTTGGATATTGCAGCTGTTTTAGAAGTACTAGGGTTTGTACTTGTGTGAGCCTCTCGTGTATTGTGTGAATACTTGAGAAGGACTGTTTATTGAGTTGTAATATTTTCAGTCACTGCTGTGATTGGAAGGGAATTGAGAAGGGTCTCATACCTAGGAGTGTCTTAGGTAGAAATCTAGGACGGGTAGTTTCTAAGTGCTAAGTTGTAAGCGTTGGAGTTTAGCTTAAAACCAATTCTACTTAGTGATTTCATTCCTGGCTTGGTAGCCCCTAGACGTAGGTGTTGTTAATCACTGAACTGGGTTAACAATTTATGTGTGTTGTTTACATTCTGCAATTTACTTTTGTTCTTCCTTAATCTTTGTGAGAAGCAGAGATCAAGTGTCACGACATCCTGTCTGACATCTTAGTGATCTGCTTAACCAGAATTTCAAACTTTTATTCAAAGGTTAAGAGTTATAAACATATCCTTTAAGATCTCAAGGTCAACTCTAACTCAACTCATTTACTTCTCAAGCTCAACTCTAAACATTATAAACAAATCAAAATCAACTCTAAAAATATCAAATCATCAACATATAAACACATATACACATAATGAATTAAAATCCCTAAGAAATATATTTTTCCTAGCTTTCCAACGCTTTTGGTCACGTCTCAATCTGAATTATAGAACTCAAGTTATGCCATTTTTAGTTTTACCTCAAACAATTTCCAAGCCAGATTACAGTAATCGATAACCAATACATGGTAATCGATTACCGATCCTGAAATAGTAAAAAAAACTCAATTTTTGTGCTAGCAATCGATTACCATTACATGATAATCGATTAACACAAAACACATTACGGAAAATACCCAGTTTCTGCAACTTTTTCACGGGAATTTCACTAAAAAAACCTAATTTCTTCACCCAAGACCAATCCCAATCCAGTTTTGAGCATAATGATCATACCTAATCATGTATAAATAATATTCAACTTATAAGGCTACGATTTTCATTATCATTAATAATCAATTCAACATAAAACCATGACGATGTTTATTAATTCAAAGCATATATTTGTGAACCTCAAAACTCATAATTAAACACATGTCTTTCACATAATTTATAGCCATTAGCAGAGCACGAATTTAACTTCAAATCACAATAATCTAAAGAGGTTTTGCACAAACCCCTTTCAAAATTCATTAAACTCATAAATGGAGGAAATTAAAATAAAAGGGAAAAAGATAAGGAATCCTCTATATCCTTTATGCCTAAATACATCATATCATGAACAATCCCCTTTACCTCAAATTTGTAGCAACCTTGGAGCTTTGGCTATGAAGGTTCTCTCTTCTTCTTCCAAAAGATCTCTTAGAGTGTGTTTGGATGAGGTAATTGAGAATTTTCAAGGAGTTCAAAATTATAAGCAATTTAAATGATTCAATTGAAATCCATTCATTTTTAAATTCATTTGTTTGGATGGAGTATTAAAATGATTCATTGTTAAATTTTTAGAGTGTGTTTGTTGGATGAAGCATTTTAATGAGGGAAAGTAATTTTTTAAGGGAAGTTGAAATGACTTAGTCAAGATCCATTGTTTGGATAAAAAATATGGAGAAGGTAACACCCTTCTACCCCAAAGAACAATCACGACAAATATATCAAAGTACATCACCCATGGGTGCCACATTTCGTCATAAAACGTCAAAATAACAAAACCTGCTCCGTAAGCGCGTTAATATCGTCATAAATTCAATCAATGTTATGCAGCAGACAAATTCAAAACTCAATACAATTATAATTCAAAACGTCTTAAATACAGAAACTCGTAACATCATGGTTGTCATTAAGAAAGAACACAATCGTTTGACTCAAACGTCCCGATCCGATGTTACATATCAGAGCAAGACCCTCTAATCAACGGAAATAACCAAAAATACATCAAAGTTAAGTCTTCATGCACCAAACGAGCTAATCCTGACCACCTGCATGTTACCCACGTGGAGGCAACATTCAAACAGGCAGAGTGAGTAATCACAAATAATTATATAAGATATAAAGCAAAAGGTATAGTAGTCACACATATCATCATTAAATCATTCACAATATCATCATACTATCAAATCAAAATCACCAGAAAACATCAATTAATTCACAACATCATCGACACGTCAAATTACTTAGTAATCATGCAATGTCACATAATATGGAATGCAACAACATAGAATCATGCATGTGGTACCAATTCGTCATATTGATGGACACTGGGCCATCACCCTCCAAAGATCCCCACCAATAGGATCGATTCTATACAAGAACCGGAGCACGTCACAAGACACTTCAATCCACACAATGGGATTAAAGTCACCACTGGACCGGAGTCCTAAATATGCCATGATTGCATGATGCAAGCGCCATAATAATCACCATCATAGAATCGTCAAAATTGCATAATCATCCATGAGTATTCATCAAGCAATCACAATACAACATCAATCACACTCCTCACAATTCATCACAATACGTCACAACTCATCATGTTATAATCGTCACGACACAAATCCTCTATTTAATTCCATTTAGCCTCGTTACTAGTTTCCTTATGTTCCCCTACATCTTTTTAGTCTCACAGTTCGAGGGAAACTACATTGCATCGAAATCGGGACATAAATCGCAAACTGGATAATTTTGACAACAGCGCTGCCCATACGCGTTTAGCCATGCCTCATACGCGTATGGCCCTCTTCCTCGCCTCTAGGCTTGCGTATCTTACGGGTAGGGCCATCTGCCCAGACCATTCATACGCGTATCACCCTGGGTCTTACGCATATGACCAGAGAGTATTTTCCTCTCTAAATCCCTTCAATTTCCCATACGCGTAATGGCTAGTCCGTACGCTTATGCCCCATCCCACAGGCTCCCCCTACACGTAATGGCCTTTCCATACGCTTATGACCACTCTACCTTATGTGTACTCTACGCGTATGAGCAGAGGGTCGTGCTGGCTCTGGGGACGGGTGCGTACCATACGCGTATTACCCTGGGAAGTCCCCCTCATACGCGTAAGGCCTCCTCCCTTACGCGTATGGCCAGATGCACTCAAAAACCCAGATTCTCGCATCAGAACGAAAATTTCTCCATTACAGCACCTTCAAACTTCTAAATCATATCCAAAACTACTTCGACTCATTACAGATTCAATGTTCTAATCTACTTCATTGTTTTCATCAATTTTCTTACCATTAGAATCTAGTTTTTTTTTGTTAATCCTAAACCCACAATTTCAGATCTGGTTTATGTTCATCACAACAACAACAAAACTCATACGAATTCAACATCAATGACAGCATTCAACACAAATGCATAGCAGACATCACACACACACACACACACACACACACACACACACACACACACACACAGATTCATGAAAACTCATCATACAATTCGTCATAGTTTCATCAATTTACACACAACACACAGAACCTACGTCTACCTTAAACCAACATCAAATATAATAACCCAGATTACCACCCATACCTCGAATTTCTCAGCAATTGATTCTTTCTCTGTGTCCTACGGTGATTTTTCCTCAGTTCTCTGTGTCGTAGCTCTCCTTCTTCAGTTCTCTCAACTTTCACGATCGTACATTATAACTTCCCTAATTCCCTCTTTTCCTTTCGTCATTCTTACCCCTTGGACCCTAATTATGACTTTCCCATCTTACCCTCACTTAATCCTCCTAACATTACCATCTTACCCTTATTGTTCCTCTCCTTTTATTTTAATTAATAATAATAATAATCTAAAAAATATAATTCACATTATTCTATTATTATTACTACTAAGGTTATTCCAATTAATCGTTTAATTTCTAAAATGCTCTCAATATTCCCTTAGTTCAATAATATCCCACAACACAATACAAATACACCACGCGCCACAATATTTCATAAAAACTCACCGAAAACACTGAATAATCATAATAAATCAATTAAATAAATATTATAATTATTTTGGGGTGTTACAACTCTCCCCCACTTAAAGAATTTTCGTCCTCGAAAATTACCTGAAGGAAACAGAGTCGGATATGACTCCTTCATCTGATCTTCGCGTTCCCAAGTCCAACTCTCCCTAGCTGGTCCGCCCCACAACACCTTCGCCAAAGATATGTCCTTATCCCGTAATTGCTTCATTTCCCTTCCATCTATCTGTACAAGTAATGCTTCGACAATCAAATTATCTCTCACTTGTACATCATCCATCTGGATCATATGCGACGGATCTGGAATGTATTTTCTCAACTGAGACACATGAAACGCATCATGTAAATTCGAAAGCGACGGCGGTAAAGCAATCCGATAAGATACTTCTCCTATTCTCTGCGTAATCTGATACAGACCAACAAAACGTGGAGTGAGCTTCCTAGAATTCAAAGCTCGACCCACACCAGTCACCGGCATAACTCTTAAAAATACGTGATCTCCCTCTTGGAATTCAAGTTCCTTCCTCCTCTTATCGTGATAACTCTTCTGATGACTCTGCGAAGCTCTCATCCTTTCTTGGATCATCTTAATCTTTTCGGTTGTCTCCTGCACAATCTCAGGTCCGAGTACAACACTCTCTCCTAATTCATACCAACACAATGGAGTTCTACACCTCCTTCCATACAACGCCTCATACGGTGCCATCCCAATACTAGCATGAAAATTGTTGTTGTATGTGAATTCAATTAATGGCAAGTGGCTATCCCAGGATCCTCCTTGATCCAACACACAAGCCCTCAGCAAATCCTCTAAAGATTGGATAGTCCTCTCTGTCTGACCATCCATCTGCGGATGATATGAAGAACTCATCCTCAACTTAGTACCCAAAGCGTCTTGCAAACTAGTCCAGAACATCGACGTAAATCTCGGGTGTCTATCCGATACAATACTCGAAGGTATTCCATGCAACTTTAAAATTTCCTCAATGTATATCTCATCAAGCTTCTGCATAGAATGATTAATCTTCACCGGTAAGAAATGAGCCAGTTTAGTCAATCTATCCACAATAACCCAAATCGAATCATTCCCCTTCGTAGTCTTCGGCAACCCTGACACAAAATCCATGGAAATACTATCCCATTTCCACTCTGGAATATTCAACGACTGCATCATACCCAAAGGCTTCTGGTATTCAATCTTTGACTTCTGGCAAGTCAAACACGCGTAGACAAACTCCGTAACATCCTTCTTCATACCTGGCCACCAAAACAATTTCTGCAAATCCTAGTACATCTTCGTAGCACCGGGATGAATACTCAATCTACTTCGATGCCCCTCCTCTAGAATACTCTTCTTAATTGCTGGACCATTTGGAACACATACTCTATCTCTGAACCTCATCACACCATTCTCATCAATCCGGAATTCACCTCCACTACCTTGGTTAATCAAGGTCAACTGATCAACCAACTTCAAGTCAGATTGATAACCCACTCTGATTTCTTCCAGAATACCACTAGTTAGTTTTAACATACCCAACTTCACACTGTCAGGTGTCTCTTCACACACTAAACTCAGGTCTCAGAACTGTTCGATTAATTCCAATTCTCTCACCATAAGCACTGACATATGCAAAGACTTTCTGCTCAATGCGTCAGCCACCATATTTGCTTTACCCGGATGGTAATTCAAATCAAAGTCATAATCCTTCAATAATTCCAACCACCTCCTCTGCCACATATTTAACTCTTTCTGATCAAATAAGTATTCAAACTATTATGATCGCTGAACACTTCAAATTTAGAGCCAAAAAGATAATGTCTCCAAATTTTTAACACGAACACCACAGCTGCCAACTCTAAGTCATGTGTGGGATAACTCTTTTCATGAACCCTCAATTGCCTCAAAGCATACGCAACAACTTGACCATTCTGAATCAAAACTCCACCAAGACCCATTTTTGACGTATCACAATATACCACAAAAGATTCATCCAGATAAGGCAAAATCAATACCGAAGCGGTCGTCAATCTCTTCTTCAATTCCACAAAACTCTCTTCACATGCAACGTCTCACACATAAGCTTGACCCTTTCGAGTCAACTGAGTCAAAAGTAACGCCAACTTTTAAAAGCCTTCGATAAACTTGCGGTAATAACCTGCCAACCCAAGGAAACTTCGTATCTCAGTAGTAGACTTTGGGGTCTCCCACTGTAACACAGCATCAATCTTAGAAGGATCAACAACAATTCCACCACTTGAAATCATATGGCTAAGGAAACTCACTTCCTTTAACCAGAACTCGCACTTCGACAATTTTACATACAACTCCTTCTCTTTCAGCACTCCCAACACAGTTCTCAAATGCCCAACATGCTCTTCTTCAGATTTAGAGTATATCAGAATATCATCAATGAAAACCACAAAAAATTTATCTAATTACTCATGAAAAATCCTATTCATATACTCCATGAACACACCAGGTGCATTGGACACACCAAACAGCATCACAGTGTATTCATAGTGACCATACCTCATCCGGAAAGCTGTCTTCGGAATATCATCAGGCTTAACACGAATCTGATGATAACCAGACCTCAAATCAATCTTGCTAAATACACAAGCACTTACCAACTGATCCATCAAATTATTGATTCTTGGTAGTGGATATTTATTCCTTATAGTCACTTTATTCAGTTGTCTGTAACACACACACAACCTCATACCACTGTCTTTCTTCTTAACTAACAGCACATGAGCACCCCATGGAGAAACACTCGGTTGGATAAACCGCTTCTCAAGCAATTCTTCTAATTGCTTCTTCAATTCACTTAACTCAGAAGCGGACATCCGGTAAGGAGCCATTGACAATGGACTCGTACCTGGGATCAAGTTCACTGCAAACTCTACTTCACGCTCTGGAGGTAAATCACTTATGTCATTCAGAAACACATCCGGAAATTCACGGACAATAGGTAACTCGACACTCGCAGCTTCAAAGAGCTCCTCTATTTTCTTAGCAGACAAGAAGATCAATTCTCTGTTATTGCCAAACTCAGGAAATTCCATGGTCTTATTATAACAATCGATATGAACATAGTTGAACTCCAACCAATTCATTCCAAGAATTACATCGATTTGGTGCAAGGGTAAACACACCAAATCCATCACAAAACTCTTCCAAAAAATCATCAAAGGACATATCGAACACACAAATGTAGTAGTAACAGAACCATTAGCAGGAGTTTCTATTAACATACTACCATTTATATCAGACAATTTCAAACCCAATCTAGTAGCACATTCAAACGAAATAAATGAATGAGTAGCACCAGTATCAATAATAGCGACCAACTCAACATCATTAATAAAACAAGTACCTCGAATCAAGTTATCTTTCTTGGGAACTTCTGAACCACTCAAAGCAAACACTCTGCCATTGGTCTGAGCAGAAGAAGCAGTCTTCTTCGACTTCTGACATTAGTTACTGATGTGACCCTGTTGCGGTGAGAATCGGATATCAAGCTATTAATTAACTTGCATCACACATCTTTGAAATTCACCACCGAGCTTTGATTTATCCAAAGGAAAGGGTAAAGAACGAAAACCCTAATAAGAGAATCTAGGTTCGAGGGTTGGTTATACTAAGGGAAGGTATTAGCACCCTAAGTATTTGTAGTACTCTACGGGAACCTCTTGTTTGTATTTGTGTTATGCTAAAGTTTGCTTGCTAAGGGAAATGTGCTAAGGTAAAGACCTAGGGGTATATACACTAAGTATGCTCGCCAAGACATCGCATCTCGTGCCTACGTATCCTGACAGGAATGGAATCAAAGCATTCATAGTTCCCCTCACTACGGGGTAAAAGGGTGTAAAAGAAAATGTGGAATCTGAGAAGGCATCGGATGTAAAGGAAAAAGGTGAAAAAGAAAAAGGTAGCTCGCTAGGATCTCACAATCCTATGCCTACGTATTCTCAAGGTGAACTTGAGAAATCAGAGCAATCGTAGTTCCCCTCACTGCGGGGTAAAAGAACTCTTGACTGTGGTCAAGGTTCCAAGGGAAAGTAGGGTGAAAAGCTTGAAAGCAAAGCTTGTGAGGATTGATTGTTTTAGGAGAAGAGATTAATGGCTATCTCTTGTGAAAGGATTATGAAGGGTTAGACCGTCGTGAAGGAGAAGAGATTTATGGCTATCTCTTGTGAAGGTTAAAGAAAGGTTTAAGAGTTATAAGAGATTAATGGCTATCTCTTGGGAAGGCTAGGTTAAAAGGGAATGAAGATGTTTACGGGAAAGTAGGGTCTGACAGCAAGACACTTACGTGGAGTGTGGCGACTACAAGCCTAAGGCTAGGTTAAAAGGGTAATGAGCTATCTATGACCTTGCGGTCAATAGAGAGACTTTCCTTTAGAATGAGGGGAGAATAACAATTCTTATGGACAAGAATGTTACAAGGGAATTGAGATTCATATGAACAATATAAGTTCAAAATTCAAAGAGAATATACAACAGTTAAGCATGAATAAATGGTTAAACAAACAAGACAAAAACCCAAAGGCAAAGCATACTTCAAGTTACAATAATTAAGAATGTGAAGTGCCATACAAGGGTGGCACAATGGTGCTCTCAAGAATCAAATTCCAAGGTGAGTGACAAAGGTTTTAGGTCTAAGAATCGAGGGTTGAATAATGCCATAAACCTAAGCAAAAGACTTTATTCAAGGTCACAAGCTAGTCCTCAAATATCCCTCTAATGTGTCCTAAGACACTTGGAAAAATTAGCTCAAGAAGATAAAGGGCAAAGGGGTTGTGCAAAAGTGATTCAAAAATTTAGTTTAGATTACTCCCAATTTTAGAGAATTAGAAATAATTATTAAAATTAATTAAAAAAGGAAAATACAAATATTAGAAAATTAAATTAAACAATAAAAGGTTAATATGAATATTTTAGGGATTTTTAATTAACAAACACTATTTTTAATAAAACAGATTTGAAAAAGGAAAATAAAATAAAAATATTTGAAAAGAAACAACAAGGGGGGTGTGGGTAGCGAATGAGACAAGGCCCGGGTCCAATTCGTATAGTAGCAGAAAAAAGAAATAAAATACCAAAGGGTGTCTGGGGCGAGGGGGATTCGAACCCCAGACCCCTTGGTTTCACATGCGCTGCTCTTACCAGTGGGGTGGCTATACATCCGTTGTATAAGCCCACCCCAGAAATACATATTCCAAAAGCGAAAAATAAAAGGGGCAGCTATAAACACACGTGAAAACATATGCCAACAACATACATCAATTGGTCAAGCAATTTTAAATGACTAACGACAAAACAAAAACCCAGCCACTCACACGCTGTCACACACTCTCCCTCTCCCATGCAACGTAAACAAAAATCACGAATTCATCGTGAAAAACATAAAAATACCATAGCAAAACCCCTCTCTTTTCCGGCCCTGTTCAACCTCATCTCTCCATCATTTTTCACAAACTAACAGCCTAAATTGATCAGCAAAGAATGAGGAATATCATGGTGTTCTTTATTTGAACTAAAATGAAACACACTGTTCCTACGAAAGCAAAAACCAGAGAAACAACAACAATATTTAGAAGTTTAAGACTTCAAACACACGAGCCAAAACAATGATACAGTGGTTCTCATGCTTAAACACAATAACAAACATACACCAGCATCAAAGAAACATATCAAATCATGGCATGCTTGCGAGTTTCAAGGTTTTATAGGCTTACCTCTTGGAGTAGGTCCAAGGCCTCTTCTTAAGCTTGTCCAGTGGTGAAATGAACCTCCCATTGGGCTTATGAAGCTTTAAGAAGGATGTTACAATGCTTGGCTAAGCTGGAAATTCCCTCAAATCTCAAACCGAAGTCCTCTTGTACAAAGATGGTTGAGAATGGTAGATGGTGGGAAGGTTGTTACAGAACTTGTTCAGGTGTATAAACAAGCTCTAATGAAAGTTTGTGGAAGATTTGTGAGGTTTGTGGATGAAATGCTCGAGTGGAAAATGCTTGGACAGTGTTCTTGCAAATGGGAGCATGGAAATGGTAGGTAATGGTGGAGTGATTACAGTTAGAGTTTGAGTGTTTGAAATTTCTCTATATGATGTTTAGAGAGGGTTTGTGGGGTTTGGGAATGAATGCACGAGGGACATGGCTGTTTGAGGTGTTTTTGCAAGTTTGCAAGAAAATGGAGATGAGAGGATGGAGAGAGGATCAGCCTTGGTTTTAAGGTGATTCTGGTGTGTTTTGGAGAGTAAACTGAGGCTCTATTTATAGGAGATGTTGAGGGTTCAAGGCATGGCCAGAATGGTACAACTTGCCAACTTTGCCCTTTTTGAGAGATCTCTTCGTGAGTGAGCTGGCTTGGTTCAAAAGTCCTCAAGAGTTCTGACAAATGATCAGGGTAGGGTTTGGTTTGATGTTGTGGGCTGATTTGATTGGTGTGGAGTCCAAGTTTCAAGGAGAAAGGTGGCTTCCATCCTTTTGTGTTGAAAAAAGTTTATCTTTCATGTCAAGTTGAACCAACTTTGCATAATACCTCAATATCTTAACGTCTCAGCTTGGTACAAATTGTGGCAGAGGTTTGAATGTGGTAATCTTGCACTTAAACATCATAAGAGTGAAGGTTTTGGGTGATTAAAAGAGTAATGCACCATTATGCAAAAATTGGTAACTTGAAATTCAAGAAATGGACCTCAAACTTCAATAATTCGAATCTCTCAGCTCACTCAATGGATGGAGGAGTTCTTGTACTTTTTGGAAAGCCCTCAATGCCCTATACAACTTTCATGTTCAAATATTTTTGATTTGAAGCTTGGAACTATATGAAATATTGAGTTGAAGTTGTGTGAAAACTAAGGTGAAAAAGCTGAAATTTCACCAAGTCCCCAAGGGTGATTTGTCTTCCAAGTCTTGTAAATCAAAAACCATGCACTTTTTGAAAGAGGGTCCTCTAATATGTTTTGTAGATCATGAAAAGAGATTCCATTTGAGCTTTGAGTCACTCAATTTGGATGTGTGGTTTGAAAGTTATGACTGTTTCAATATTTGCACAAGTAGTGAAATTTCCACATTTGAAAAGTTTCATGAACCAAACCTTGCTTCCTTTGCAAGAAACTTCTTAAAACTTGATCTCTCATACCCTAAATCACCAATGAGACATGTCATGATGGATTAAGGACTTGGATGCTTTGTTTTGGATCAAAATCTCTAAGGTTAGGGCCTCAGTCAAAACCCTAATTTCGCCTGTGAATGCACTTGAATGATCTCTGATGATCTTGCTTCTTTAATCATATCTAAGGCTCAATGATGGTTTCCAGGGATGTCTTTTATCATGTGGAGTCAAGTCCTAGGATTTGAGAACAACTCTTGATCCAAAATCAGAGCCATGATTGTCTTGTCATCACAAAACCCTAATTGGAGGCAGGGTGAACTTGTGGATCGAGGCACTTGGTAATGAGAGCCAGTCACACTTGAATTCTTGTTGATTGAGACTTTTAGGATGTATATGAGCTCAATAGTTGCATTTGAGGCCTTCTCTTCTTTAGGAGACTTTGTCCTCCTCTTGGTATAAGTCCTGGCTTTTTCACAGAAGAAACAAACTTGCAAAATGAAATGGTTAGTTAACAATGTATAGATGATTGAACCTAAATGTCAATGCAAGATGTTATGACATCTAAGGGGTAAAATTTGGGGTACAACAGTTGCCCCTATTTAAATAGATTTACCTGATGGCACGAGGAATGGAAATCTGGGGCATCAAGGTGAAAGATGTTTAAATATAGCAAACCAAAAATTTTGCCCTTAGATGGAATGCAGATGCTAAGGACAAGCAGCAAACATGCAAATGCTGACATGCCATGAACTTCTAGTATGATGATATGACGCCATGATAGATGCAAAGGTGCAGACAGACCAGGCACCAGAGATAAAGGTCAAATAATCACAGATGAGCTTACTGGGGAAGGATAAAGGTTAGTATCCATGAGGAAAACTTACTGGGGATACAGACTAACCAACATAAGAGACTCAATGGGGAGACTCTGAGGAAACACTTGGGAAAATAAAAGCACACTCTTTACTGGGCATGGAACCAGAAAGAAGACATGATCTCTTCTAGGGATCAATTTGAAATAAAAGGATAGACATCAACAAAATATTTTCTGGGATTTTCTTATACTGAAGAGTTCAAACAGGATCTTCAAGAAAAGCCAGAAAAGACAGAGAAAGGCACATCCGGAAAAACATCAGATGGAAAAAGAAACCAGACATCCAATAATGGCTTTGAATGAAAGGTACAAATCACAATATCTGAGAAGGCATCAGACGAAAGTGAGAAAACAAGAGTAATCCAAAAAGGCATTGGATGCAAAGAAACCAGTCATCCAATAATGGCTTTGAATGAAAGGTAGAATCACAATATCTAATAATGACTTTAGATAAAATTGAACCAAGTAAGGATCCAAGAAAGCATTGGACAAAAGGAAACCAGTCACGACATTCAGAAGATCATTGAATGAGGCGGGGAAAAACTGGGAGACACATGAGACAGGCAAACATCAGAGGTATTCAGTAAAGCATTGAATAAACTCTGGGAAACAAACTGACAATAGAGACATTCAGAAGAGCATTAAATGAAATTCGGGAAGCATATCAGAGATATTCGGAAAAGCATCGAATAAACTCCGGCACACATCCAGAAAAGCATTGGATGGAGAATGGAAACAGACTTGAAAATATTCAGCAGTCGTTAACCAAAGTCAGAAACGAATTGAAGACATCTAGAAGAGCATTAAATGAAGACAAGAATTCTGAAGATACATCCGAAACGTTTAGAAGAGCATTAAATGAAGACAAGAATTCCGAAGATATATCCGAAACATTTAGAAGAGCATTAAATACACGGGAAAAGGTTTTGAAGACATATCTGGAAGAGCATCAGATAAGCAACATTATATCTGGAAGAACATCAGATAAACAAGGTCATATCCGGAAGAGCATCAGATAGACACAAAATGAGTTCTAGAAAAACGTCACAAGCAAAGTCGTATCTGGAAGAATGTCAGATAGACACAAAGGAGTTCTAGAAAAACATCAGAACATAAGGCACATCTGGAAAAACATCAGACGGTAAAGGAGAAGAAATTTTGGAAAAACATCAGAATTACAAAGGTGTATATCTGGAAACTCATTGGGGAGTGAAACAAAATCTGGAAGGGTATTAGAATACAATGGAAATATCTGGAAAAGCATCAGATATGTTCTGGAAAAACATCAGAACAAAAGACTCAATCTGGAAAAACATCAGAAAGAGAGACACATCCGGAAGAGCGTCAGATGGTAAAAGAAATGAATTTCTGGAAAAGCATCAGAACTACAAAGGACTATCTGGAAAAACATCAGATAGGTTCTGGAAAAACATCAGAACAAAGACTCAGTCTGGAAAAACATCAGAAAGAGAGACACATCCAGAAAAGCTTCAGATGGTTAAAGCAATGTCATTCCGGAAAAGCATCAGAATAACAAAGCGAAATATCTGGAAAAACATCAAATATGTTCTAGAAGAACATCAGAACAAAAGGCTCAATCTGGAAAATCATCAGAAAGAGAGACACATCCGGAAAAGCATCAGATGATGAAAGCAATGTCATTTCAGAAAAGCATCAGAATAACGAAGCGAAATATCTGGGAAAACATCAGATAAGTTATGGAAGAACATCAGAACAAAAGACTCAATCTGGAAAAACATCAGAAAGAGAGACACATCCGGAAGAGTGTCAGATGGTGAAAGCAATGTAATTCTGGAAAAGCATCAGAATTACGAAGCGAAATATCTGGGAAAACATCAGATAAGTTCTGGAAGAACATCAGAACAAAAGACTCAATCTGGAAAAACATCAGATAGAGAAAGGCACATCCGGAAAAGCATCAGATGATGAAAGTAATGTCATTCCGAAAAAGCATCAGAATAACGAAGTGAAATATCTGGGAAAACATCAGATAAGTTCTGGAAGAACATCAGAACAAAGACTAAATCTGGAAAAACATCAGAGAGAGACAAATAAACGACATCTAAGAATGGCATTCGATGAAAAGAGGAACAAACATATCCGGAAAAACGATCGGATAAGAAAGGTCATATCTGGAAGAACGTCAGATAGACACTACAATATCTGTTTGGTAGGTGCCAAATGAGTTGGACTTTGACCACAAGGTAGGACGTGGATAACGACACGACCTCGGGAGAAATGCAAATGAGGATGAAGCACTCATGATATGCATATGGTATAAATTATGCAGATGATATGATCAAATGCAAATGTAAATGTAGATGTCACAGCTCGACTCTTTTGGAAAGAAGACAAGACTGGAAGACTGATTCCTCAACACGGAGATCACTGCCATTCTACTTGGGGACTAGAGATGCTATTACTGAACACAACTCTGCCACACTGGTAAACTGTATCCAAATTGATGATCCTTGTAGGAAGGATGAAGAGCTGCTAGGGGATTCTTCAGGTTAAACTGCCCCATTTTAGCTGAATGTTATAGATGAACTGATCATTGCTTCAGTTTGTCTGAGTCTGTAACTAACTTCTTTGCTGTACGCTGGAAAAACTTGACCCAGTATGAGCCTTGAAAATGATTGTTTTACTGTACACTGGGAAAGCTTGCCCCAGTATGAGTCTTGAAAGGTCTTCTGTGTGAACTAATTCTGAGAAGGACTTGCCCCTGAACAAACAACCCTTGAACTGATTTTTCAACAGGATTTGAAAAGAACTTGCCCCTGATAGGATCACCGACCAAGTTTCTTAATTGTTTGAAAATTCCTTGAGAGGAAAGCTAGTTTGCAAGCAAAAATGTTCATACAAACGTGGTAAATGCAAATTTCATGCAACTTTTGAAATCAAAATCAATTTTCAAAATAAATGAATCACTGGTCTAAACACGGCGGTTCAAGAGATTTAAATGTGAAGTTTAAGCAAAATGTGTAGCACCAAAACAGTTGATCTACAAAGATCTTTGGGAGTCAGTTTACACAACCTTGCTGTAGTATGCTTTCAAAATAACCTTGCTTCAATTAGGTCTTTTGAGGGTTGTAAAGTGGCCTGGTTCACGGTTTAAGAAACAAAAGATAAAGGCTTAAAGTTTATTTGTGCCCACCCAATCTACGTGATGAACTCCAGTCATATGCCCAGTTAACTCAAACTATGCACTCAGGTTCCCATATGTTGGAAATTGCACTGATGATAGTAATGATGATGGTTCAAAATTCAATGGACTTGAGATGACGATCACTACTTCCTTAAAACTTTTGATTGTCATACAAGCTTGTTCTTTCTTCTCTTTGTATAAGGTAAGGTCATGAGCTTCACACCTTTCTTAGCTTTTGCCTCGAAAGGGACTCGGGGCCTGACATTTGCGTCCATATAAAGCCTTATATGGTGTCATTCCAATGCTCGAATGGTAACTGTTATTATAAGTGAATTCAATAATCATCTAAGACACACGCCCTCAACGTGTCTTCCAAGGTCTGAATAGTCCTTTCGGTTTGTCCATCAGTCTGTGGATGATAAGCAGAACTCAGTCTTAGCTTCGTACCTAAAGCCTCCTGTAATTCTCTCCAAAAGGGGGAAGTAAACTTTGGATCTCTATATGACACAATGCTAGACGGCACTCCGTGTAGTTTCACAATCTCTACAATATATATCTCTACAAGCTTGGCTACATTATAAGTGGTTCGCACTGGTATAAAGTGAGCTGATTTCGTTAGTCTGTCCATGATCACCCAAATAGAGTCAAACTTACTCTGAGTCTTCGGTAATGCTCCAAAAAAGTCCATAGAAATGCTATCCCACTTCCATTGTGGAACATTCAGAGACTATAATAATCCAACTGGCTTCTGATGTTCTACCTTAGCTTTTAGACATGTCAAACAAGAAGCCACATACTCAGCTACTTGTTTCTTCATCCCTGACCACTAAAATCTCTACTTTAAGTCTTGATACATTTTTGTTGCTCCGGGGTGAATACTCAACTTACTTTTATGGGCTTCATCCAAAATAGTCTTCCTCAACTCTGCATCATTAGGAACACACACACGCCCGTTACAATGCAAGATGTTGTCTGGTCCCAATTTAAACTCTGGGGCTCTTTCGGTCTCCATCAACTTCCTCTTCTCCTGAATTTCTTCGTCTTCACCCTGTAGGGTCGCAATCTTATTCATCATTTCATTCTCGATAGTGATCATTCCACAATGCATTTTCTCAGTTGAAGTATCCAAGTTCAGGTTTAAGTCTCTAAACTTCTCTAACAGCTCCAACCCCTTCAATGCAATAGTCGAGAGATGAACTGCCCCTATCTAATTGGCTTAAACCTAGTAAGATGAACTGCTACGGCATTCGTTCTTTTAAGGTAGAAGTAAATTAGATATGAAGAAAACCACGAATTTGTCCAAAAAGAAAGAAAATTCTTGGGAGGTGGAATAACTGATCAATGTCGATCCTCGAGTGGACACTGAAAACTTGCAAAGGTCGTTATCACCAAAGGGTGAGAACAGGAAAAAATCTGACACCAAAAGGATGACAGACCTATTACCAACAGGATGACAATAAACACACGCACACAAAGGTAACTGACACCAAAAGAATGACAGTCATATCACCAAAAGGATGATAGTGCACGCACACAGACCCTTCCACCAAAAGGATGAAAATGAGGTCAAAGCCTGCTATTACCAAAAGGATAATAGGGCACACACACACAGACCCTTCCATCAAAAGGATGAAAATGAGGTCAAAGCCTGCTATTACCAAAAGGATAATAGGGCACACACACACACACACAGACCCTCCCACCAAAAGGATGAAAATGAGGTCAAAACCTGCTATTACCAAAAGGATAATAGGGCACACACGCACACATACCCTTCCACCAAAAGGATGAAAATGAGGTCAAAGCCTGCTATTACCAAAAGGATAATAGGGCACACACACACAGACCTTTCCACCAAAAGGATGAAAATGAGGTCAAAGCCTGCTATTACCAAAATGATAATAGGGCACACACACAGACCCTTCCACCAAAAGGATGAAAATGAGGTCAAAGCCTGCTATTACCAAAAGGATAATAGGGCACACACACACAGACCTTTCCACCAAAAGGATGAAAATGAGGTCAAAGCCTGCTATTACCAAAAGGATAATAGGGCACACACACAGCTATCTGACACCAAAAGAGTGACAGACCTATCACCAAAAGGATGATAGTGGACACAACTTACTACTACCAAAAGGATAATAGCAAGCAAAATGATAACAAAGACTGTCACTCACCAAAAGGATGACACATAGACCAAGGTTCACGGATCGGCGACACCAAAAGGATGACGGGTCAATTCAAGCTACTACCACCAAAAAGATGATAGGAACTTCCCACTTGCGAGGACCAACACCGAAAGGATGCATGTTAGGTTGATATGACATGAACGGCTACCACCAAAAGGATGATAGGAAGTTTCTGATTTTGAGGGTTACCAACACCAAAAGGATGCAGGTTAGGTTGAATTTATAGGGTTTACTATCACCAAAAGGATGATAGTAAGGCAATTGACAAAAGGTCAAGTTTGCTGGGTATATGATGAGTGAGATTTATTTGGAAACATCAACAAAAGGTTGAAGTAAAGAACTCAATGAGGAACGCCCACTGACTCGGAGGAATGTTTATTGGTTGGGCTGAGGATGACAACTTCATCAACAAAAGGTTGAGGAACACAACTCAATGAGGAACGCCCATTGACTTGCTTGGAGATCACAATTTCATCAACAAAAGGTTGCAGACTTCATGAGGAACGCCCATGAACCTGAAGAAGATGCCCCTGATTGAGCTAAAGATCACCTTGAGCTTGGGATTATTCAACAAAAGGTTGAAAACTTCGTGAGGAACGCCCAAGGATCTGAAGAAGATGCCCTTGGCTGGGCTGAAGATCGTCTTGGTCTTGAGATATAACTTTGTGAGGAACGCCCATAGACTGATGAAGATGCCCTTGGCTGGGTTGAAGATATTCTTACAGTCTTGAGATTGATCCTGGATCTTGACTATGCATGCACGAATGCTTGATTTTGTAATGATGTTCCATATTGAATGGAAATGCAAATGCAAATGCTGACGCGCGGAGATGCAAGTGCTGGGGGGTATGATTGGTTTTTTGGGATGCACATGATGCATATGATGTCTATGATGTCGAATGCGATGCATATGATGCGTATGATGCATATGATGTCGAATGCGATGCATATGATTGCAGACGGGTGATTGGATATATTTTGGAGAGGTGCCAGCATGGTGGACTTTTGGTAGTTGCCAATGCTGATTGGACTTTGGGTGGTGGGAGGGGTTGATTTCCTCGACACTCAGTTCGTTGAAGACGCCATGATTGAAGCAGACGAAGATGCTCTTGAAACCTCGAATCTGATGACATGATTGATAAGTCATGGTGTTCGTTCCAAGAGAACCACAACTCTGTGCTTGATGATCAAGATGACTTGATGACTTGATGGTGATCAGCTCATGAAGATTATGCTCTTACTCTGAACTGCTTGAAAGTACAGACAGGATATGCCTGCTGCAATGAGTCTTGCCCTAGTCTGAACATGGTAATGGTCTGCCCCTGATTAACCAGTTCTGAAGCGATTTGATCTTTGGATGTTGAGCCTTGATGTGCTTTGAGATGACTTGCCCCTGATTAAGTTGCTGAAGGGTTTGCCCCAGCCTGAGGGTTTTGAGGGAGTCTTGCTTCGGGTCGGCACCACTGAAATTCAAATTCCTCTTCGATTGCCCCTTGTTGAAATCGTCCTGAATGTCTAGCACTGATTTGCAGTTAAAATTGCTCATCTACAAATGGTAATCTTAATGCGATACTCATGCAAGTTTTAAAAAAGTGTCGTTTATTGGAGTGTCACGATGGTGAGACGAATGGACCATTAGCCCAAACGTTGTGCTAATTTTATTGGTGTGAAAGATATAGCAAGGAGAATGACACCAAAGCTGAAGATTAGTAAATATGGGAAGTCATTTTACGCAACCTTGCAATAGTATACTTTCAGAATAAACCTCGCCTCAATTAGGTCTTTCGAGGGTTGTAACGTGGTCTGGTTTGCGGTTTAAGAAACAAAGGATATTAGGCTCAAAATATAATTTTTACCCACCCCTTCTTCGTGATGATCTCCAGTCCTACGTTCAGTTAATTCTGCACATGTTTGTCTCCCAAAAGGGTTGACGGTGTAAGAGTGATGATTCAAGGTATGCTCGACATGGAAGTCACCTTATTTTGTTTTTGGTGGATGTTAGTGACCCTTTGGTTTTGATATGGTGGTCACTGTCTCTTATTTTGTTTTTGTTGAGGATTCGGGGGCCTCTTTTGATTTTGTTTTTGATGCCTATCTTTTGCATGGACTGATTTTGCTTGTCGAGTCCATCAGGGTTGTATTGATTTTTGCCTAAGTCTCCTTTGACGTGCTCGACTTAGCAGGCCCTTTTTTTTTCTCTTTTTTTTTTAATTTTGTTTGAGGGTTGTGACTGCCAAGTCATGGGTATTGATGAGCAACCGTCATGTCTTGTGGAATTTTGCTTTGTGATTTGAGTGCGTAATTGGGTTAGCTGAACACTACCTTGCCCCAGGTTGAGTGTAAGGGTTTGAATATCCAAAGGAAACTACTACTTCTAGGCTCGAAGTGGTTTACTAGGGATTAACTCCTTATCTCTCCAGTGTTTGGGGATTTGAAACAATGTCTGTACATCATCGGCGGAATTCTATCCAAAAGCATACATTTTGTAATTATGGGTATTTCGTTTTCATCATCCTCCCTCCAATCATTGCTAAGCGATGGTTGATAAAGAGAGTGAAGTGGAAATAAATGTGTCTGTGATTTGCAGTAAAAGGAAAAAATGAGTGAATACGACATAACTGATTCAAAACATGCATTGTCAATACATTAAGAAAACCACATACAAACGGTAATGTTCAAATCAAACAAGTACTTGAACAAACAAAGACAAAATACAAGGAAGCGAAATGATGAGATGGCATGACGAATGCCTTCTTCGAGGAACTGATCTTCCTGTCTTGACTTGATTGGTGCTTGAATTGGCTTGATCAGAGGTGAAGACTATTCTGCTTGTCTTCGGAAACCCCTTTGATAACTGATGGTCCTGCCTGTGTATGTGGCGGCATGGTCTTGTTGGATGTGATTCATCATTCGTCTGCTCTTGGCACGAGCTGCGTATCCGTGTCGAGGAAACGGCTTGATTTGCTGGAGATGAAGGAAGGTGAAGTGAGATTCTGAGGTTGAAAATGCAATGCAAGATGCATAATAGATGCAATACAATGACATGAGATGCAATGCAAGATGCAAGATCCAGGATCGCAGATTGTAGGTTGAAACAGTTCTGAGGTTGGCCGTTCACGGGTAAATGACCAAAGTTTCTGATCAAAGAAACCCTATAGGTAGGCTCTATGAGGAAAGTTCTAGGTTCTTTAGCCATAAACCCACTCACATGATAGTTTCTACGTTGATGGATAAGGTTCCCAGGATTACGGACACTAATCGCATCAACGTCACACAACAGGCTAGCTGTATTATGACGATAATGACGACAAGGTCTCTCCTGAGTGGGGTCTTCATGCTAGGCGCACAAGGAGCGAGTCCTTGGAGACTAACACTACACGACCACCAATATAGAACTTGGTTCTAAGAGTGGTTCCTAGAGTCACGAACCCTTCATAAATTAAGTCGTGCAACAGGCTAGCTGCGTTACAACAAGATCTACGAAAAGGTCTACTCTAGGGGAGCTTTCATGCTAGGCACGCAAGGAGCGAGTCCTTGGGGACTAACACTACTCGACATCCAATTCTAAACTATGTGTTCCCTCTGCTTTTACCAAGGTTCGGGTGTAGAGCTTTACTCATGATATCAACCCATGATCCACCAGCCAAGAAGGATAATGATCATAAGGGAAAGCAATAAGAGGACAAATACGTAAACGAGAAGAAAACAAGCAAACAAAGACAACGCTCCTCACAAATCGCACTAAGTTAGGCTCGACTCTCTCTTGCATGGAGCAATTTGTCCCCAGCAGAGTCGTCAGCTGTCTCACCTCGAAAAAAATCACTTAAATCGAAGACACGACCCTTTGCGCGAAAGGCGCAGAACGGTTCGACAGAGTCGCCACCGAACTTTATTTATCCCAAAAGAGGGAAAGGAAAATATCGAGAAAACCTTTAAGGGAAATAAAAACATGGTCGTCGCAACCACATTCCGAGTTCGGGAGTCGGTTACGTGAGGGGAAGGTACGCGCACCCCCTCACGTCCATTGTACTCAACGGGAACCTCTTAGTTCGAATTGTGATGAATGTTATCTAAGCTTGTTTGTTTTCTTTTCAACAATATATGCGAAAAGGTAAAGTAAAAGGTTTCGATTACTAAGGGAAATGGGGTGGTTTTAGGATAGGGTGCTCGGCAAGATCATCGCGACCTCGGGCCTACGTATGCTCATTCGGACGAGAATGAGGAATCAGAGCAATCGTAGTTCGACTAGGGGAAGGGATAGAGGGAAGACGGAAGATGGAAGATGGAGGGAAGGTAGCTCGCCAAGATCATCGCAATCTTGTGCCTACGTATCTTTACTCGGACGAGAATAAAGAATCAGAGCGGTCGTAGTTCGTGGTACGCCCACGAAAAGAATGGGGTTAGTGTTTTTAGGAGACGAAAGATTGAATGACAAACAACCTAAGGGGTGTGCCTCGAGAGCAGTCACTCAAGAATCCAAGGAATGCGAGACTCCAAGAACTCAGTTCTTTTGTGAGTTGATTGCGAAAATGTTTGATAATGGTTAAGTGTTTTAAGACGAAAGGGTGAATGAATAATAACCCAAGGGCGTGCTTCAAGAGCCATTCATTCGAAGACCCAAGGAATGCTAGATTCCAAGAATCTCCTCCTTTCGTTAGTTGATTAAAAAAACAGTTTGAAAAAGATCGAATCGGATTGGTTGCAAAAAGAGATAAGGATCGATACTAGTCCCTAGGGGTGCTCCTAGTAACAAAATCTGTGAAATATGCAAGTGTGCATTTGACGACGAGGCAAAAGGCACTCGACTTACGAGAATGTTTTGAAGAGTGGCTCGACGACGAGTCGAGAATTGGTTTTGGAATGGTTTGATTTGGAAAAGGGTCGAAAGGTTGAATGAACGACAGCTCAAGGGGCGTGCCTTAAGAGCCATCCATTTGAAGATCCAAGGAATGCTAGATTCCAAGAATCTCCTTCTTTCGAAGTTTGATCGAGAAAATGTTTGGTTGTGTGTTTGAATCGAATTAAGGTATGCAAAGAGTTTATTTGTACAAAAACGAGGAGGTTTGATTTGTTAAGTGTTTTGATTAAGTGTATAAACAAAGAAAATGGTTAGATGAATAAGATATGAATATGATATGAATAATATGAATAATAATATAATATGAACGATAATATAATCAAGATAATATGAACAAGATATAATATTGACATAAAAGTAAATCAAGATAATATTTGACGGAAAGTAAAGTTAGTTGTTAGTGGTTAATCGGATGAATCGGGTCCAATGTAGCGCTAAACCATCGTAGCACAATCTATGACGAAGATCACACTATAGGAGGATGCGCAATTTGATCTTTATGCTAAAACACGATGAAGAAATGATATTGATGATCATTCTCCAATTGAATCGTGCCACACGAGAAGAAAAGGTGAAGATCTCGTCTTAATCACAAACTTTAGTCGGTTAATCGAAGACAACCTATCACGATCTCAAAGTATAGAAAGTAATCTCGATGATTACTCACTACAGATTTGAAATAATGAAGGTTAATCGCTTCAACCACCAACATTCGTGAATAGAAAGACTTCATCGATCTAAATGAGAAAAATAGAAGAAGACGATGCGAAATGAAAATGAAGTGGAAATAGAAATGAAATCGGAATGGTCTCGTCTTAATCAAGATTTAATCGAGAGGTCGACAATCTTTAATATTTGACTTTCATTGATCAATAGCTAAAAGAAAAATAAAATGTTGGTCTCATATTGATCTAGATTTTCCGATTTATTCAAATCAATAAATCCAAGACCTTTTGTTATATCATTGACCAAAAGTGAAAATAAAAGAATATGTGAAATGAAAATCATACTAAATGAAATAAAATCGAGAAAAAGAAGAAAGGTCTCACCTTTATCAAGATTTTAAATCGAAAATCGATAAATCTTTGATGTTTGATTTTCATTGACCCAAAATGAATGGTAAAAACAAATAAATCGAAAATAAAATAAATAGGCCTCATATTAACCAAGATTATAGATCTATTTGAAATAAATCAACAAATCATGATGTTTTTGATATCATTGGCCAAAAAAGAATAGAAATAATGAAAAGATAATAGAAACGAAATAAAATCGAAAGGAGGTAAGAAAAAGAATAAAGGTCTCACCTTTATCAAGATTTTAAATCGATAATCGATAAATCATTGATATTTGGTTTTCATTGACCTAAAATTAATAGAAATAATGTAATGGAAAAAAAATAAATCGAAAAGAAAATAAATAGTTAGTAGGCCTCATATAAATCAAGATTTGGAACCGATTTTAAAAAAATCAACCAATCATCAAGATTATTTTTATATCATTGGCCCAAACAAATCAAAGATGAAGATAAAAATGAAATGGAAATAGAAATATTAAAATGATAAACTTGAAAACAAATAAGTTTGTGTAATAATATGTTAACAAAAGAACAAAGTTTAAAACTATAAATAAAAGGGATAGGGCGTATGATTCTAAAGAGGGTGTAAGTGTGAGTGGGAACTTCAAATGGGATTTGAAGCCCATAACAACACAACAAGGCGGGTAGGATTAAACATAAGGATGGTGCACTGAAGCTTACCACAACAATTATTTAAAATGAAGTGATGGCATAAAGTTAGGTCAAAACGTATCAACTTTTTCCAAAATACTCAATCACCATAAAACACAGTTACAGCAACAACAGGGTCAAAAAATTACACGCTCTGACTATTCATTATCCTCGCATGAATCCATGGTCGAAGTGAAAGGGCAAGTTGATTTAAAGAGATCCAACCTTCTCACGTTTCAATTTCACTTCGTTTCCGATTTCACAATCCGATTTCGAAGGTTTGTGTTTCGCGTTTCATTTGATTCGGATCTCAGTTCATCTCTATTTCCGGTTTCAATGGATTTCTCACTTCTTCTCCCTCATTTTGTTTCGGTTTTGAATATGGATTATTGTGTTGAAGAAAATCAGTGAAATTTCTGAGTACGAAGGTTTAAGGTTGAATATTTGGGTTGAGGAAAAAATAAGTGAGGGATGAGAAAGATTTATCTGGTTTAGAGAAATGAAGATTGGTAACAGGTTGTTTTGAAGGTGGTTCAGAGTGAGGGTTTGTTGTGAGATTTGGAGGAAGTTTTAGCAGGGTTGTGTGGCGGCTAGGGTTCACTCCCCGAGTGAAGACTTAGGTTGGTTTTATAGAGAGTTTGGGAGGGTGAAATGGGAAGAGAAAACTTTAGGAATATTGCTGCTGCTGTGTTTTGATGCGTACGATTGTGGGGTCGTTGTGGAAATTTGTCGTGTTGTTCAGGAGATGGCTGTGTGAAAGGTTTGTGGCTGTTGTAATTGGTATGTGATTTCATAAACTTGTGATGCTGACTTTGTAAATTTATTTTTTTAATTATGCAGGTCATCATTTTGTGTGTTGCAGGTTGTGAACCAAGGTGATGCAAGCTCTTTGTAGGGTCACTCGGGTGGGACCTCATGGCGATGTGATTGTGTGAAAACAACGTGCATTGGATGCTTAGAAGGTTGGCTGTGATGGTAAGTGGCTGGTAGTGTATGCGTTGCGAAACGACAATGGTTTGTGAATGCAGCAGCGTTGGTTTGTTGTGTAGCTAGAAAAAGTGGTCCTGGATGTTAGGCTTTTGGAAGTAATATCGGGCTTTGGTTGTAATAAGTTTATTCTATTTTTTTTTTGGGAATTTTGTAACATATGGACTTGGAGTTTTTTTTTTGGATTTTGGAATTGTAATGAAGACAATGGCCTTTGAATAATTATTTGTTATTTGCACATTCTCCTTTAGATTGTGACTTGAACTTGTAATTAATTTGAATGTCGTTCTTAATCCTCGATCGAAAGACACGTCCACTAAAACTTGAAGTTCTAAGTTTGATCTGCAAAAAAGCTTATTAGGACCAAATTCTAACTTCTTGAATTCTCCCTTGAAAATGAACGAAATCTTGAATCGGTCCTTGAGACATAAAATCAACCATAGCTAAATCCTGCATTTTGAATCCATTAAAACCTCGAATCACTGAATCAATCTGAGCTTAACCTTGAACTCAAACCTTTAAATCATGACTTGAAATTTGAATCCAAATCCTTCAACCTGCCTTGAAATTTGAATCAGGACTTGAAATATGAAACTCAACCCACTGCACGAAACCCTAGCTGAAATGTACTGAACTCTGATGAAACACATGAACTTAGCATAGTCTGATAACTTGATCCACACACATATGACCTAGAATGGCACAGAACTCTGATTGAAACCTCAGACACACGCCACTAGAATGAAGCACACCTTGGCCTTGATCTTGAAACCAAACTTGCCTAACCAAGATTAAGTCACAGCCAGATGAACTCCAACTTATGTTGCCCACACTCTTGACTGGATACCTCAAATGAAACTTGACCTGACTCAATTCAACTTCATGATATTTTGTTTTTTTATTTTTTCTAAATAATAGTTAGTATATGGATGTACAAATGAAAGTTATACACATGTAGGACAAATTTGGGGTATGACAGATACGATTCATATATTCCATGAAAATTGCTGGTGCATTGGTCACTCCAAAAGGCATCACCAAATACTCATAATACCCATATCGTGTTCTGAATGCTGTCTTGGGTATATCTTCTTCCTTTAGTAGAATCTGGTGGTATCCCGACTTTAGATCAATCTTAGAGAATATCACAACACCTTTAAGTTGGTCCATCAAGTCATCAATGCGTGGTAAAGGATATCTATTCTTGATAATGACTTTATTAAGTTATCGGTAGTCAACACACAATCTCGACTTTCCATCCTTCTTCTTTACCAATAATACAGGAGCTCCCCACGGCGAGACACTTGGTTGGATAAAATTCTTTGATAGTAAGTCCTCAAGTTGACTTTTCAGCTCTGACAACTCTGATGGGGCCATTCTGTATGGGGGAGTGTGAATAGGTGCAGTTCCTGGGATCACATCAATAGAAAATTCAATGTCGCGTACTGGCGGTAACCTTGGCACGTCTGTTGGAAATACTTCTGGAAAATCTCTTACCACTTGTATCTCATTAATCTCCACTTCTGGTTTCATGCTGATAGAATTTAAGAACACAAACTTCTGGATGCCTCCCTTCAAAGAAATTTTCAATCGGTTGGCATCGAGGAATCGAGAAACATCGGGGTCTGGAAAGATTACAGACTTTCGAGCACAATCCAATAGAACATGATGACTAGATAACCAGTCCATCCCAAGGATCACTCCTAGATGCTTTAGGGGAATGCAAATCAGGTCAACTTTGAATTTCATGCCCAAGATAGTCAAAGGGCATTGCAAGCAAGCTTCATTAAGTATTACCGGTTCAGAAGATGGTATTGTGACCACCAAATCAAAATGCAATGAAGTGACACGTTGTTGTATAGAATTCAAACACTCCACAGAGATGAAAGAATGAGAAGCACCTGAATCAAATAATACTGGAAATAGTTTTTCTTAAATTTCACACTCACCATGGATTAATCCTGAAGCATTTGAATCTTCTTCTCCTCCAATGTGATAGACACGTCCCTTAGCAGTAGGCCGAGTAACATCATTATTGTTGTTGGTAGATGGCACATGATCTCTTCTTGGTGCTCGACAATCCCTAGTAAAATGTCCGAGTCGCTGGCAGAGATAAAAAACTCTCGCTCTTTCTGGGCATTGAGTACTCACATGTCCCTCCTTATTGCAGTTGTAGCACCGAACAGTACCTGAAGCTTGTGATCTCTGACCTTCCCTAACATGTGTTTTAGGCAGGTCCCTTCCATTCCTTTGAGGTCGAGTGTATGGATGTTGTCGCCTGCCCTTGTTATTGCTGTCCTGATGTCCCTCTTTGAAAAAGGCTTAGCGATAGAAAATTCTTAACAAAATTAAAGAACAGTTCTCAGATTCTACCTGGTGTCTAGACGGCCCTTCAGCAGCCCATTTATTTGGACGTCCTTGCTTTATTCCCTCTACCTTACATTTCTCCACTAGCACTTGGAACTGACGAATCTCCAAGGGCTCAACAGATTCCTTAATTTCATATCTAAGTCCTTGCTCAAATCTCTCAAACTTATATTTCTCATCCACATGGTCATGGAAATAGAGGAAATATTTGGCTAGTAAGTCAAATTTATCAGCATACTCAGAGATAGTCATATTATCTTGGTAAAGTCTGAGGAAATGAGTCTCTTTCTCAGATCTAGCACTTGATGGGAAATACTTGTCCAAAAATTTATGTTTGAAAGTTACCCAGCTCAGTGCTTCATTGTTACTCACCATAAGTTGCTTCGCACCCTGCCACCAGGATTCAGCCTCTTCCCTAAGCAAAAAGGTTGCATATTCCACCTTTTTAGCCTCTGTGCAATGGAGGATTTCAAAAATCTTCTCAATTTCCTGTATCCAAAGATCGGCCTTATCTGGGTCATGTTCCCCTTTGAATTTCGGTGGATTTTGACGATTGAAATATGTCAGTTCTCTTGCAGCAGCAACAACTTCCTCTCTCTGATCTCTTAGCGCCTCGCGTTGAGCTTGAATTGTAGCTAGTTGAGCAGAAGTCTCAGCTTGTTAGACAGTAGTTGCATACTGTTGAGCAATAGCAGTAGCTATTGCGTAAATTACCTTAATGGCGCCTTGCCATGTCAGCAATTGGCTGGGTATTTTGTGGGTCGGTAGAAGTTCTTCGTCGGCTCATTGTAACTTCCTACGATTACGCTTGCATTAGAAGGATTTTCAGGATCACGTTCTAACACTTGGGCTATAAAAAGGTGGAATCAAAAGAAGTTAGCTGCATATAAGTTTTCACCTTTTTTAAAATCTAAAATAAGTTCTTAAATAATCACAACACCTATCTAAAACATTAGAAGAAAACTAAACAACTAACAATTTTCATAATCATGCGCCATACAAGATCGTCCCACCCCAAAATATGTATCCAAGGATTATGGCTCTGATACCAAATGTAACATCCCGGATTTTATCCAAGATATTATCTAAAATTTCTAGTAAAAATGTGGCTGTTTTTTTTCTTCTTCAAATTATTAAATTATAAGATGAGAAATTGTAACAATAACAAAATAGAATTTCAAAAAATGTAGGTTTAACAAAATTGAGCAACATTTTGAAAGTTCCTCGTGGAAGAACATCCATGTCCTCACTTCTAAATGAATTCAGATGCTAAAATAAATGAAGTAAAATAGTGTACCACAAATTCAAATTTAAAATGATGTAAATTTATAGAGTATTTTATTCATGTTAAATTTAAGGAATTTAAAATGACACCAAAAAGTAAAGAATTTCAAATTGCTTCTTCACTCTATATAATGAAAATGTTAAATTGTTTGTTATTAATTTTTTAAAATTTGTAAGATGGTCCTCTTATTTTATGAAACTTTCAAATTCACCCCCAAAATTTTTAAAAACTGCAAATAAGTCCCTAATAATGTTTCAAAATTTTCAAATTGCTCCCTTCAAATTTTTTAAAATTGCAAATTGGTCCCTATTTTTTATATTTTAAATTTGACCCAAAAGTTTTAAAATTTATGAAAATGACCCACAAAATTTGACAATGAATCATTTTAATACTCCATCCAAACAAAAGAATTTTAAAATGAATGAATTTCAATTGAATCATTTGAATTACTTAGAATTTTAAATTCTCTAAAAATTTTCAATTACCTCATCCAAACACACTCTTAGGGTTATTTTCATAAATTTTAAAACTTTTAAGTCAAATTTAAAATATGAAAAATAGGGACCAATTTGCAATTTTTGAAAATTTGAAGGGAGTAATTTGTAAATTTTGAAAAAATTTAGGGACTTATTTACAATTTTTTTAAAATTTTAGGGGTGAATTTGAAATTTTCATAAAATATTAGGACCATCTTGCAACGTTTGAAAAATTATTAATAAACAATTTAACATTTGCATTAGATAGAGTGAAGAAACAATTTGAAATTCTTTACTTTTTGGTGTCATTTTAAATTCCTTAAATTTAACATGAATAAAATACTCTATAAATTTACATCATTTTAACAATTTTCCATATTTTTTATCCAAACAATGGATTTTAATCAAGTCATTTAAAATTCCCTCAAAAAATTACTTTCCCACATTAAAATTTTTCATCCAAACACACTCTTAGGGTTTCTCTTCTCTTGCATCTTTTCACCAAAAACAAGTACTAACCAAACTCTCTCTCAATTTTTCTATTTAAATAAATAACACCTAATTCTCTATTATTTTAATTTATTTTAAAAAAATCTCCTCAACTCACACTAATTCCACTCACCTCTCTATTTTATTAAAAACTCTATTTTTCTCCCCAAGTCTCAATATCTCATTTTTCTCCATTATTTTTAATAAATAAAATAGTAATAATTACTAACCACACTCATAAAATTAATTACAACAATTAAATAACTCAAAAACACTCCAAAACTCAATTAAAATAAAATAAAATGAACAAACTTACCAGGGTGCTACAACTCTCTCTCACTTAAATAATTTTTGTCCTTGAAAATTACCTGAAACAAACAACTTTGGATAAGACTCTTTCATCCGGCTCTCTAGCTCCCACGTCACGCTTCCTCCAGCAGGCTTTCCCCATACCACCTTAACCAAAGAAATCTCATTACCTCTCAAGTGTTTCGCTTCTTAATCCTTAATCCGCAAGGGTGATGCCTCAATAGTCAAGTTATCTATGACTTGCACATCATCCAATTGGACCACATGGAACGGATCAGGAATATACTTCCGAAGTTGAGACACCTGAAAGACACTATGAAGATTCGAAAGAGGCGGTGGTAAGGAAACTTTGTATGCCCTTTTTTCTACTCTTTGAAGGATCTGATACAGACCAATAAAACAAGGCATGAACTTTCGCGACTTCAACACATAACCTACCCCAGTCACCGAAGTGACTCTCAAGAATACATGATCTCCTTCCTCAAATTCAAGAGCTTTTGTTTGATTATCATGATAACTCTTTTATTTACTCTACAATGTCTTCATCTTTTCCTGAATCATCTTAACCTTCTCCATAGTCTACTGAATGATATCTGGTCCAAGCATAACACTTTCAACTGTCTCATACCAACACAAAGGTGTCCTACACCTTCTACCATACAAAGCTCCAAAAGGTGTCATTCTAATACTAGAATGGAAACTGTTGTTATAGGTAAACTCAATCAACGAAAAGTAACTCTCATAATTACCTCCTTTATCTAAAACATAATCCCTCAACAAATCACCCAAAGACTAGATAGTCCTTTATGAATGACTGTTCATCTGTGAATGGTAAGCAGAACTCAATCTCAACTTGGTTCCCAAGTGTTATACCCCAAATTTTACCCCTTAGATGTCATAACATCTTGCACTTACATTTAGAGTTCAATCATCTTTGCATTGTTAACTAACCACTATATCTTGCTAGTTTGTTTCTTTTATGTGAAAGCTAGGGTTTGCACAAGAAAGAGGGCTAAGGTTAATAAGCCAGGCTCTCACATATTTCAAGGTCTCCTAAGACATTCTTTGTCCCCCAAGTACAACCATTTGGTCTTGGAGACTAATTATGAAGTCCTCAAATCATATGCCATGGTCTCATGAGACTGGGTTAAGAGAAATCAAGAAGAAACCATCTGATCAAGAGTTGTGGAATTAGGGTTTTAATCTGAAGAATCATTGAAGAGCCTTGTTGTGATCAGTCAATGTCTTGATGGATTCACCAACCATTTGAGCTCACATACATCCAAAAGGTCTTATTCAACAAGAAATCAAGTGTATTTGGCTCCTATCGCAAGTACCATGAGTCACAAGCTCATTTGACCCCAGATTAGGGTTTTGACTGAAAAGTGAAGCTTTTGACTTTTGAAACTTTGATCCAAAATGAAGCATTCAAGCCATAATCCATCATGACATGTCTAATTGTTGAGTTAGAGCATGAGAAGTCAAGTTTTAAGAGGTTTCTTGCAAAGAGGGCAATGTTTGGTCCTTAAAATTTTCTAAGTGTGAAAAGCTCACTCCTTGTGCAAACTTGGGAAGGTCATGACTTTCAAACCACGCATATAAACTGGGTGACTCAAAGCTCAAATGGAAGCTCTTACCATAAACTTAAAAGTGTATCAGAGGACCTTTCTTCAAAAAAAGGCTTGAATTTTAAGTTGTGAGACTTGGAAGATGGGACACATTTATAACTTAGTGAAATTTTGATCTTTTTGCCCTAGTTTTCACACCAACTTCATGGCCATTTTTCACATTGTTCCAAATGTCAAGTCCAAAATTTTTGGACATGAAAGTTGTTCCTTGTTCTTCAAGCTTTCCAAGTATGTGTAGAACTTCCCATTTGGTTAATCCAATCTCAAGTTATGATGTTCTAAAGTTTGATGTTTCAAATTGGAAAGGTTTCATAACTTAGAATTTTTTCTAAGTCTTTTGGACAACCTAATGTGCATGACTTCATGACACTTTTTCTCAATGTTACAAGCTTCATCTGAAGTTGCCTTCCACATGAAAGTTGCTCTATCAAATGCCTACTTTGCATAGAACCAAAAATCTTACAAGTTAGATTAATGGTCATCAAGATATTGTGCACTAAAGTGAGCATGTCACAATGTTGTGTACACTTAGGAAAATTCAGATTTTAACTCTTTGCTACACCAAACTTTGCCATGATCTTTCATGTGTTCCTAAGCAATATCTTAACTTGTCACCAACATGAAAACTATCCTACTCCATGCCATCTTGCAAAAAAGTGTCATACCCCAAATTTTGACCACTTATATTTCCCATCATTGTGCAAATTATCACCATAATATGGATGAACCAACATGCCTCAGTCAATCTCCTCAAAGGTTATTGAACATGCACTACAAACAGGAATTAGGGTTTCAAGCCCTCCCAGAGCCTTAGACAAAGGATCAATCAAGAATTGACATGATCTTCACCTTGCCTAACCTCTCAAACATCCGCAAAGGATCAAGAGGACTCCCACATCAAGAATCAAGCACAAGGCTGCAGCATTCTGAGTGGATCAAGCCTCAAGATCGCCAGTGACACCAAATTAGGGTTTTAGTCGACCAGGGCCTCAAGGTGGAAATTTTCATCTAGGCATGAGCCAATGCTTCAAAGCATAACCCAATATACTCCAAGGGACCTCATGGACCCACTCATCAAGTCAATTTAACCTCAGGGGTTGCATTCATAAAAAAAAATCAGGAATTAGGGTTTCTTGACCTAATTCACCCCTAAGTTAACTTTTAAGGCAAATCATGAGCCAAGACCTCAAGACATGATTTGAGGATCTCCCATACACTAAATTGATCCATTTGCAACAATGTATTGATTTAAGAAGCTTGATCCACAAGCTTCAATTTCATCAGGACCACAATTAGGGTTTTGAGGAAAAAGTCAGCTGTACTCTTGACTTTTGACCCAGAAATGCTCCATAACCTTGGGATATGATTCAATACACCCTACAACACCTATGGAATCCATCTAATAAGTTTGATTTAGGTCAAGGGCTTAATTTCATAGAGGATCGCACAGTTTGGAATTCATCTGGTAAAAAGTCAACTGTGCACAAAAGTTAACTTTGACTTTTTGAGATTTTTCATAATTATGGTTCCTTGACCCTAATATAATGTTAATGTGTGATTGGAATCATCATTCATCAAGAAAAATCAAAGAAAGTGGGATAACTTGTAAAAGGGGTAACCATAAAAACTTAGAATTTTTCTAAGTTATGGAACAAAGTGGCTAGGGTACCAACTTCCAAGGATCATAACTTAAGATCCAAGCAACCATTTTGGCTGATCCAAAGATGAATTTGTAGCTCTCATGGCATACTTTAAAAGTGTCAACTACACCTCATTCCAATTCCTCATGGATTTTAAGTTATGGAGTGATCAAAACGGCTGAAAACATGAAATGTCACTTTTTCCAACACTTAGTGAAATTTTCACTAAGTCAGAATCTGTCTTGCTTTTTTTCCAAATGTAGGGGGATTTTTCACTTGGATCCAAAAAGTCTCAAGACAAACTATGATCATACATGTGTTGTATCACATGATAGCTTTTCAAAATGGCCAAGAACTCCATCAAATTCCATCTGAGCTAAGAGTTGTGACAATGGCAATATGCCTTGCTGCAACTATCATAACAAGACAAATTTGAGCATTTTGCTCGATTTGATCAAATTTTACAAATGACAAACAAGTTTATCCATTTGAACACCTCAGGGGGAGACCAAGGAGGAACCAACACTGATCCATAAGCCTCCCAAGTCTTTGGAACTATAAGTAGCATGCCAAACCTAAAAAGCCTAAAAGGGGGACAAGACTCCAATTTTGTTTTGGAGCATTCAATGGGTGCACCAAGGTGGCATGAACTGAGCCATTTCTAACTGAATGAGTCAAGGATAATCTCTGAACCAAAGACACATAGGCCTGTGCTCTAACCTCTAGTCAATGGCAAGAGGAGACTTAAGATTCCAAAGTGATGCAATTGGACAATGAGTTGCTGCAGTTGCCATTCACTATTGCCTGCAAAACAAACTTGCTCTACTATAAATAGAGCTCATTTGTGCTCAGTTTGAGTATTCCAAAGCACAACAACACTTGTTTTCCTCAAAATCCCTTTCTCTAGGCAAAAATACCTTCTTTAGCAAGGTAACTCTGAGTTTTTGAATTAGAGAGCATATCCATCACAGCTCATGATCCAAACACATCCAATATTCCATATCTAAGTTGTCCAAACTCTCACAAGTGACCTGTAACACCAAAATCACAAAGTCCCCTCTCAAAACCTCAAAATTGGACTTTTAAGCACTTTTCAAGCCATGTCTTGATTCAGTCACTTTCAAAACCAGATAAGACCTCAAACACACTCCAAATATCATCCTTGAACTGTCCCAAATGGTTCCACATGTTGGTTCTTGGATTGGCTAGAATTTTGGTAAAACAAAGGTGTTCAATGTTGATGTCACATGGGTGATGTCTTAACATTGAGTCTTAACATTGGTTTATGTTAAGAAGTTAAGTTGCTGAAGTTGTGATGTCTGATGTTACATGCGATGTTGTGACATCAGGTCTGCAGAAGATTAATAACATCAGGTTTAGTGATGTTGTTAGGGTTTGCATTTTAGCTGGATATTGGGAGAGTTGTTAGTCTCATTGGATGCGGATATCTTGGGATAGATATTCTCTGTTGCATAAAGATTTGATGCAGATTTGTAGGGAGGTTTAAAAGCTGAAGATTTAAGAAGATTTTGAGAGAGAAAATCTGTTTTGAAGATTCAATTTTAAATAACAAATCAGGTCAGATATTGTAGCAGGTCCAAGCCCAATTCAAATAGCTATATAATGCGCATCATTCCTGAAGGAAAAGTAACGAAGAAAGAGAGCTAAAGACTGTGAGTCGATTGAGTCTTCGTGTTTGTAAACCATTCGAGTGTGAATTGGTATTGTTGTTTTGAGTTGTTCTTGATCAAAGCTGTGAAGCAGAATCAAGTTGTGGTATTCAAAGTGTGTGATCTTTGAATTATATCACTGAATTGATTTAGGGATTGAGTAGTGTTCTCATACCTAAGTGATCTCTTAGGTAGAAAGTTCATTAGTAGGAATTAAGTTTAGGAGATTGTCAACGAGGTTGTTGAGCCTGTAAATTAATTCTACAAGTAGTGAATTTCATCCCTGACTTGGTAGCCCCCAGACGTAGGTAGTTAAAACCGAACTGGGTGAACAATTCATTGTGTTGATTGCTTGTTATTGCATTGTCCATTGCAGAGTGTGTTGTTGTGACATCGCACTTAACATCACACATCTGGTACCAGAATTTCAATTGGTATTAGAGCAGGCATCCTGTCTGTCTCTGGGTGAGGTCTAGGGAAGTTACTTTCTGGTGTAAAGATGGACAAAGAAGTTGGAGGATTTGTCAACAGACCCCCTATTTTGGATGGCTCGAATTATGATTATTGGAGGATGCTGAGATTGAAGATGAAGGTGAAGCTGAAGTAGAAAGGGAAAGGGATACTCATGCTGAAGATGAAGTTGATGTTGGACATGATGTTGAAACATCACCTGCTAGGGATGCTACTCCTAGTCCCAAAGGGAAGAAGAATGCTGATGTGGTGGATGTTGGTGACTTATCTGATAATGAAGTTATTGGTAATGCAGTTCCTGGGATTGCCAACAGATTAAAGACAAGGAAAGGAAAGAATGTGGAAACCTCTCCTAAAATGTCAGCTGAAGGCAAGAAGAAAAAGGCCTCTGTGGTTGGTCCAACCAAGTCATGAAGCAAAGTGGCTGTGAAATCCAAAAAGAGAAAGGTGAGGGAGGATTCAGAATCTAAATTTGATGTTGAGGATGATGTTCAAGACATCACACCTGTGAGAAGGTCAATATTAAAAAGAATTGCTGATAAGATCCCTGACATCCCTGTTGACAATATTTCATTCCACTATGCTAGCAGTGCATCCATGTGGAAATTTGTCTGCTAGAGGAGACTAGCACTGGAGAGAGAACTTGGTGGAGATGCCTTGGATCTTAAGGAAGTTATTGAATTGATTAGATTTGTTGGGTTAATGAAGACTGTGTCTGGACTGTCCAAGTGCTACGATGGAATAGTCAAGGAATTTATTGTCAACATTCCTATGCCTATTAATGACAACAGAAGTATGGATTTTAGGAAGGTTTATGTGAGAGGTCAATGTGTAAACTTTTCTCCTGAGGTAATTAACACTTACCTTGGAAGGGATGAGCTGGAGTATAGAGAGTTAGAACAAACAGACAATGCTGTGTGCAAGGAAATCACAGCAGGATAAGTGAAAGTCTGGCCTCTGAAAGGAAAATTGTCTGCCAGTTTGTTAAGTGTGAAATATGCTATTCTGCACAGAATAGGAGCAGCTAATTGGGTCCCTACCAATCACAAGACAACTATCTCTGTTGGATTAGGAAAATTCATTTTTGCTGTTGGGACAAAGAGGTTGTTTGACTATGGGGCTTATATATATGATCAGACTATCAAGCATGCTGCTACAAATGCAGTGAAGATGCCTATTTCCTTTCCCTCTCTCATTTGTGGGATCATCTTGTCACAACATCCCGAGATTCTTCATCAATCTGATGTGGTGTGTAAGAGAGAATCTGCATTGTCAATCCACTATAAGCTGTTTGAAGGGAAGCATGTCCGTGACATTGTCAAGACATCAGCTTCAACATCACAACAGCCACCTGCCAAAACTGGGTTGATTTCAGAATTGGAGGAGGCTTGCAAGGAGTTGGATGAAGTCATTAGAGTAAGTTCTGAAAGAAAGCAGAAATTTGAAAAACTTCTCATGACTCTGAGATTGGCAGAAAAAGAAGATGAAGCCGTCAATGCTAACCAAAATGATGATGATATTGAAGAACCAGGTTCTGAAGAAGGTGGTCCTAGCACTGATGGTGAAGATGGGGCCAGCTCTGATGAAGACTAGTTTCCCTGCTGCCTTTTCTTGATAGTAGTTTAGTTTTTTTTTGCTGTTTTTGTTTCTGCACTTGATGTGCCTAATATGTAATTTGAATATTGTGCCTGTTTATGCACTATTTATGTTTTTATGTTCTATGATTTGTCTTGTCTTAGATGCTAACTTTAGACTGACAATGAGAGCCTATTTAGGACTAACTGTAGTGAGTAGGACTTACTTGTTGAGGTTTGTCCAATTGTGGCTAAAAAGGGGGAGAGCTAGCCAAGAGTTAGTCAAGGTGTTGCAAGGCCAAGAAGAAGATTTAGTAATTGTGTAATGCTAAGGAGTGCAGCTAGTGTGATGCTGAAATGCAGATATTGAGGGTGAGAGCTGTTGAACAGTTGATGGTATGTTTGTTCTTGTTTTGAGGGGGAACTTGCCCTATGATGCTGATTAGTGATTGAAGCTGTTTGAAGAAGTGTTGTTTGAAGAAGTGCTGCTATGAGTTTTTATCCGCTGCTGAAGTCTCTGATGTTGCAGAGATTGTTTTAGCCAAAATTAGCCAAAGGGGGAGATTGTTGGTTCTTGGATTGGCTAGAATTTTGGTAAAACAAAGGTGTTCAATGTTGATGTCACATGGGTGATGTCTTAACATTGAGTCTTATCATTGGTTTATGTTAAGAAGTTAAGTTGCTGAAGTTGTGATGTCTGATGTTACATGCGATGTTGTGACATCAGGTCTGCAGAAGATTAATAACATCAGGTTTAGTGATGTTGTTAGGGTTTGCGTTTTAGCTGGATATTGGGAGAGCTGTTAGTCTCATTGGATGCAGATATCTTGGGATAGATATTCTCTGTTGCATAGAGATTTGATGCAGATTTGTAGGGAGGTTTAAAAGCTGAAGATTTAAGAAGATTTTGAGAGAGAAAATCTGTTTTGAAGATTCAGTTTTAAATAACAAATCAGGTCAGATATTGTAGCAGGTCCAAGCCCAATTCAAATAGCTATATAATGCGCATCATTCCTGAAGGAAAAGTAACGAAGAAAGAGAGCTAAAGACTGTGAGTCGATTGAGTCTTCGTGTTTGTAAACCATTCGAGTGTGAATTGGTATTGTTGTTTTGAGTTGTTCTTGATCAAAGCTGTGAAGCAGAATCAAGTTGTGGTATTCAAAGTGTGTGGTCTTTGAATTATATCACTGAAGTGATTTAGGGATTGAGTAGTGTTCTCATACCTAAGTGGTCTCTTAGGTAGAAAGTTCATTAGTAGGAATTAAGTTTAGGAGATTGTCAACGAGGTTGTTGAGTCTGTAAATTAATTCTACAAGTAGTGAATTTCATCCCTGGCTTGGTAGCCCCCAGACGTAGGTAGTTAAAACCGAACTGGGTGAACAATTCATTGTGTTGATTGCTTGTTATTGCATTGTCCATTACAGAGTGTGTTGTTGTGACATCACACTTAACATCACACATCTGGTACCAGAATTTCACCACACATCTGGAACACCATTTGAGAGAGCTGCTATATTGGTCACTTTTGCCCCTTTTGCAAGAAAGAGCTCAAACTTGTTCCTGAGGATTCCAGTTGGTTCCAACCATTCTAAAAGCTCCTAAGGGGTCATTTGAGGGTGTCCAAAGCATCAAATTGTTTCTGGAACAAAGCACTTGACAGATTGCCCAAAAAGCTCCTAAAGAGGTAAGCATCACAACTTGAACTCTTTGAAATATGCATTGCTTTGAATTCCATTGGTCATGCACATCTTATACATGTTATATATGTTGTGCTTGCACCAATTCATCATGTAATTCATGCCTGTACCATGAGGTTGCACAGAAAATGCAAATGGAGGCCTATTTCAAAACCACTATCGGGTTTTAAAATGGGGACCTCATCTGAAAAAACCACCACCACCATTGGATTCCTTGTGAAATTCTAGGCATGATAGACCTAAATTTTGTCCCAATCCATGGAGAAATGAGAAAGTTACAAGCTTCACATTTTTGGCCAAAATCTTTCCTTACATTGCCTTGGCTAGGCCAAAAACAAGGCAACCCTCATATACCCATGGGGTGGTTTTGATACACGGATGTATCACCACCCCAGTGGTAGAGGGTGCGCACTGGACACAAGAGGTCTGGGGTTCGAATCCCCCTCACCCCAGATCCTTTTTTTATCATTTTCCCACTTTTCATTATTTTTCATATTATTTTTAAATGATTTGGAAAATTAATAACTCTCTCAATTTTAATTATTTTTTATTGTTTCTTTTTGCAAAAAATCACAAAAATGTTAAAATATTTTATTCCACAAAAAAAAAATCAGATTTATATTAATTATTTAATATAGTTGGTATTTTTGTAAATAAATTCATTTTTTATTATTTTTAAACCTTTTAAAAATGAATATCCACCTTGAAAAATCAAGACCAAATGAGTTTTAATTCATCTTGTGATTAAAACTTCATTTTTCAAACCTTAACCAAAAATCACAATTAGTTTATTTAGACTTATTGGTATTTTTGTCATTTTATTCATTTTATTAAAAGGACTACTTTTTAAAAATGATGAAATTAAGGTTTCTTTGATTTTCACCCTCACAAAACTTTTTTCAAACACTTTTGGGCCTCTAATGGAGTGTAAGACCCAACCCCTTTTGAATACCAAAATAATTTGGGCCTCAGTCATTCTATAAGACCCACCGTGTTTTCAAAAACCTCGACGCGATCGCCGTTTCCAAACAAAATCATCTGGTCCTCTCCTTGAGTTGTAAGCCCCATCACTTTTGACAAAAACACTTATGGGCCTCTAATAGAGTGTAAGACCCAATCCCCATGTAAATAAACCATTGTGGGCCTCACACAATGTATAAGTCCCTCTGTACATTTTCAAAATACGGCGTAATCGTCGCCTTTTTAACAAAAATCATCTGGGCTTTTCCTTGAGCTATAAGACCCATATTTATTCATTTTCAAACTCTTTGGGCCTCTAGCAGAGTATAAGACCCAATCCCCTTTTGACCAAACCTTTTGGGCCTCAGTCGTTGTATAAGTCCCCATACAAACAACAGTGCCATCCTTGTTAAATTTTGGGCCTTTCCCTGAACTGTAAGCCCCGATCTCTGTTCAAAGTAGTCTATCCTTTGATTTTGAATCCAAATGTATAGTTGCTATCAAAACTTTCTTTAACATCTATGTTGAATAACTAACAAAACAGCATGGAAGCTCTACAACAGGTAAGTGTTTATCCGCTTTCTTTTATCTGCTTTCATATATATAACTGTATTGTGGGGCTGCTTCACTGTAAGTCTTCTTTAATACCTCTTTAAATACTGGTCATATATCAACTGTATATATACTAGTATAGTTATTTAGAGTTTTCCCCGACAACTACGTCTAGAACTAGGTAAAGCCATGTTGGTCACTCTTAAATACAAACAAAACTAGATCCCCCGTAGGATTCCAGATACAGTCTTCCCTTATCTTGGGGTTAAACAATATGGAACAAAGAGAAAGACAGTATTCTCGGTGAACCTTTTCTCAGACTGTCACCCTTAGAAATTGTCAAAGAAATTCTACTCCCCAGAGATGATCTTTTCTCCGTGAATGGCATCTCTTGAGTTTCTTCCAAACCCTCAAACTTTCTTGGAATGATCTCTTCTGTGTGAATTGCATTTCTTGAACTTCTCTTGGTTTGGAGACCCACAGGCTTCCTAAAAGACTCTCTGCCTCCTCTTGGGCGTTGTACAAGGACCCTTCGGCTTCTTAGAAGTTCTCATGCCTTCTCTTGGGCTTAATACAAGGACCCTGGAGACCTCTTAAAGGTATAAGATATAACTTAGTCATCCTTTGATAGAGCAGTCTTTCCATTGTCAAAAAACCCCAACCATTTTAGGGTTGATTCTCATCCCTTAGATGCCCGTGCCTCCTCTTGGGCATAGTACAAAAGGTAAAACTCTAGACTTGGACAGTCTATTCCCCTTGAGTCTCAAAGATATTCTCAAGTTCCTTCTAAATAGAGGAAGAAACCCTAATTATTCGGGACTAATCTCTAGCAGAAACCCGACCTCTCTCATGAGGGTTCTCCCACTCGGACCTGCCTAAGGATCTCAATAAATCCTTGGCAGTAAGATTAGCCTCCTCTTAGGCTTTGTATAATGATCCTTTCCTCAGGAAAGTTAGCCTCCTCTTGGGCTTTGTACAAATGATTCTCCCCAGCAGAGCTAACCTTTTCAGACTCTCTTGTTGAGTCACTCACTTTTCAGGACTCTCTTGTTGAGTCAATCTCCTTTTAGCCTTAATCTCGGGCTTCGTACGAGACAGCAAAACACTCTCTTGTTGAGTATAAAACACTCTTTTGTTGAGTATAAAAGACTCTCTCGTTGAGTCAATCAACTTTCAGACTCTCTTGTTGAGTCCATCCCCTTTTAGCCTCCTTTTTGGGCTTTGTACAAGACATATAAAAACACTCTCTTGTTGAGTATAAAAGATTCTCTTATTGAGTCAACTCCTTTAGCCTCCGTCTTGGGCTTTGTACAAGACATATAAAACACTCTCTTGTTGAGTCAACTCCTTCCGCCTCCGTCTTGTGCTTTGTACAAGACACAGATAAAACTCCCCAACGGAGTCAAAAATCCCTTTTAGCCTCTATCTTGGGCTTTGTACAAGACAGATAGAACACTTTCCCCGGAAAAGCAAAACTTTCAGCCTCCTCTTAGGCTTTGTATAAAAGAAATCCCCCAACCGGGTCAATTAACCTTTTAGCGTCAACCTTGCGCTTTGATCAAGGCACCCAAAAATCAACAATCCCCTCAGGGGAAGTCCAATCCCTCTTTAGAGATGACAAATTCTCTCTATTAAACTTTAGCTTCAATCTTGGGCTTTGAACAAGACACCAAAACATCGTATTTTTCCTCCCATAGAGTAGGAGGAACTACGATTGCTCTGATTTCCCTATTTCATTAAACGTGAATACGTAGGCATAAGATTGTGAAATCTTAGCGAACATACTAATAAAAAAAACCTAGGTCCAGTACCGTCATACCTCAGTCAAAGGAAAAAACCCAAATCTAGCACCTTATCAAAAGCCTCAGGACACCCTATTCTCAAGCGAAATACCCTAAGACAGACCCCCCCTATTTTGATAGCATTTGTAAACCAACAGTCATCTATTTAAACTCAGTATGCAAGCAGGGTTAATTGGAGACATCTATTTCCCTTCCTTAATCAGCTTCACGGGATAAAAAATGAATCGAACTGTAGTACCAAAGTGATAGGGATTCGAAACCACAAAAATTGCGCTACAGAAAAAATGGCGACCACAGTGGGAGGCATTCTTTCTTACAGTCTTAGGTGGAAAACCTTGAGTACCACAGAAATGGCGACTCTGCTGGGAAGTCATTGTCTGTTAGGATCATAGGATTATAGAGGTCTAGGATGTTAAGACAAATATATATACTGCTTTTCCTAATTGATATTTGTGTTTATTTTTCTGCTAATGGGAATGCGTGTGATGCCGCATGTGGAAAGATTGAGTATACACCTAAGACAGGGGATGGCACTATACGGGTAATCTTACGGGGAGTGAATCCCAGATAAGAGGTCCTGGTCGACCATCAAATCAGTGGAGATGCCCTTTGCGGATTCAATGCCTATACGACTTCGGTTGTTGAAAGCAGATTGTTCCATTGGGTTATCTGAGAAGCTGAGGATTTTAGTAGACTGAAACCATTTTGTAGTGCGGAAGCTATCGGAAATAGTTGTCACGCGATACTACCCTCATTTGAGTTTACTCTAAGATACATCAGCTCGCTCGGATTCCAGCCTGCTGTTGTTATCCCAAGAAGGGTCAATGATTTTGCGGGCAGGTACAAAAAATCACCAGTAAAACCTTTGGGGATGGGTAGAGCCTTGACTTCATGACACCGACCCTTTGACCCCATATTTTTTCTATGTTTTTGTATGTTGCATTCATGCATCCATTTCATAAAAAACATTAATCAAGAAAATTTTCTCTTCTACTCTCTCTTTTTCAAATTAAACTAAGACAATGATTGCAAATATCAGAGAAAAAGATTGCGTCATGGATTTTGGTAGAAGGAAAACTCACAAGTACACTTTCAAGGTTCCAAAAGTAGAGGATTTAAGAGGTTTGGCGAGGATGATCACCAACCCTGATGCTTTTAGAGCCAAGTACGGAGGACTGTTGTCTCTATTAAGGATCCATGTAATTGAGGGAATATTATCCACACTCATTCAGTTCTACGATCCTGTTTATCACTATTTCACATTCCCGGATTATCAACTAGCACCAACGCTGGAGAAGTACTCTCACCTGACTGATTTACCCATTACTGACCAAGCTCCCTTTTCTGGACTGGAAGAAATTCCAAAAGATCAAACCATTGCAAGAGCAATCTATTTGGATGAGTCAGATGTTAGGACTCACATGATCACTAAGGGTGGAATCCAAGGTTTGCCATCCCGGTTTTTGATAAAGAAAGCCCTGTACTTTGCTAGAATAGGGACCATAACTGCTTTCGAAAGCATCTTTGCTTTTCTCTCCTACGAGTTATTTTTGTTTCCTAACATTGATAGCTTCGTTGATATCAATGCCCTTAAGATTTTTCTAATCGAAAACCCCGTACCAACCCTGCTCGCAGATGCTTATCATTCTGTACACTTAAGGAATTTGTACAGCGGAGGAATGATCACAAGCTATGTACCCTTGCTATACAAGTGGTTTATTTCCCACTTACCCAAGTCTGCTGCATTTTGGGATCCTAAGAATACTTTATGTTGGTCGCAGAGAATCATGTCTCTTACCAACTCTGACATAGACTGGTACAATCGAATCTATGACGGGATCAGAATCATTGACCGTTGTGGAAATTTACATAATGTACCCCACATAGGAATTAAAGGTGGAATCAATTATCATCCAGTTTTAGTTCGTCGTCAATTCGGATACCCGATGAGGCATGTCCCGCATAATGCTCATCTGGAAGGTCTTTTCTTCAAGGAAGGAGAAAATGACAGGGTACCAAAGACATAAATAGTGCATGTTTGGAAACACGTTCATAGAAAAGGACGAGAGTCTCTAGGAAAACTAGACTGTGTCTCGGTGGAGCCTTATCTCCACTGGGTACATACTAGAGCTCTCAAACTAAGGATGCCTTACCCTCGTCAATAAGTTCTTTCGTTAAGGGAATCTGCCCTTTACTTTATGTCGAATACGGAAAAAATTCAGGTTACTCTCAATAGAGTTCAACAGGAGAAGAAGTCTTGGAAGAACAAGTACCGTATTCTCAATGTGGAGTGTAAGAAACTACAACAACTGTTAAGAGAAAAAGATGCTCTGATTGAGATTTTAGAGCAACATGCTATAGAGAACCAAGATGACCAAAGGAATTTGCTCGCCTCTTACACTTGGCAAAGGAATGACAACCCGACAATGGCTCAAGAGCCCCGGTCAAAGAAGAGGAAGGTACCAGAACCAGCACCCGAGCTCTCTTCAGAAAGGACTCAGGATCCATAGGTTTAGATTTCCTTTTACAGCACTTTGTAATCTACTGTATTTCAATTTCCGCAATCTTTGAATTCAATAAAATGGGGTCTTCCCCACTATTTGATATTTGTAATCCAGTTGTCGAAGTTTATTTTGATTAAACAAAAACTTAATTAATATAATCATTGCATATCATTCATCATTCTCACATAATGCATTCTTCTTCCCTACGAATCTCACGTTTGTGTCTCGATTCTAGAGTCAAACTGTCTCATTCGTATAATACTAGGACCAATCGACAAAAGAAAATGGATGATCTCGAGGAAGAGAACAGAGGGTTGAGAGAAGAAATCAACACTCTGAAAGAAGATTTGAGAAAGCTTCACAATGACATGCAAGCTCTGGCCGCAGCCCAGATGCAACAACAAAGGACTGTGATCTCAGAGATCACATCGACGCCCATAGTGGAAAAGTATGATCCTCGATATACCATGCCTAAAGATCATCCCTGGGGCCTGCCACTCAACTATATCCCGGAAAGATATATTCCGCCGATCATGGAAGATCCGGAAATTGCAGCAGGAGCCGCTGGACCTGAAGGTTACAAACTTCGGGAAAACGAAGATGCCAGGGGCATGACAGCAACTTCTAAAGGTTACAAACTTCGGGAAGCACCAAGAGTCACTGCCGTAATGACTGTACCACTACCCGTGGTACACACTGTCCCAGAAGGACAGATTCCACAGATACCTTCTGGTGGAAATGAAAGTATGAACGATAGAATGAAGGAGTTCCAGGAACAATTCCTGGAGATGCAGAAAGAACTGCAAGCCATTCGTGGTCAGGATCTATTCGGAAAGGACACCACAGACCTTTGTTTGGTCCCCAATGTGAAAGTTCCGCTCAAATTCAAAGTGCCCGAATTTGAAAAGTACAAGGGCAACTCTTGCCCTCAAAGTCATTTGGTGATGTACGCTCGGAGGATGTTAACTCAGACAGAGAATCAACAGCTACTTATCCACTACTTCCAGGATAGTTTAACTGGTGCCACACTCAAATCGTACATGGGTTTAAACCGCACTAAGATTGTCACTTTCAGAGATCTTTGTACTGCTTTTGTTCAACAATATAAGTATAATCTGGACATGGCACCGGACAGAGATCAACTCAGAGCCATGTTGCAGAAGGATAAGGAAACATTTAAGGAGTATGCTCCGAGATGGCGTGAAATTGCCGCTCAGATTTGTCCACCTCTTGAGGAAAAAGAGATGACAAAGATATTCTTAAAAACATTGAGCTCATTTTACTACGACAGAATGGTCGCCAGTGCGCCCAGTGACTTCACTGAAATGGTCAACATAGGAGTATGCCTCAACGAGGCAGTCCGAGAAGGACGTCTGGTTAAAAATGTCGGATCAACAAGAAGTACCAAAAGATACGGTAGTACTTTCCCTAAGAAAAAAGAGCAAGATATTGGCAATATCTCTCTCGAAAAGAAAAGGCGACGGTACCAACTGTCGTAACCCGAAATTTGATCTCCCTCTTTTGCCTTTTGCATAAGCAAAAGCATTCGCATCGCTGGCATACGCATTCGCATTTTTTCCTCTGGTGTTTTGGTTGCAGGATCTGTAGGTTTTCCAAGCCCGATTAATCGCATCCTCTCAAGATTATTTCCTCATCAAAACAAGCACAAAATGAAGGTTTCCCTACCTATTCATCAATACAAGAGGTGGAAAATCAAAGCCGGAACCACAGCACCTTTTTTAGGGCAAATTGGGCACATTTTGGCCTGGTTAATCGATTAACCATTTGCAGTGCAATTGTGTTAATCGATTAACACAGGCAAAATAGGCACAATTTGCTGCTTTTTCATGACAGCACCTTTGCACACATTTTGGTCTTGGATTCTAGCAGCATATGGAATATTCTAGACTCCTCTAAACATTTCCAAGCTACTCAATTCATTCCAAGTGCATTTGCTATGATACTTCACTTCAAATCAAGTGCACCATGTTCCTTGTTCACCAAGTAATGTGGATCTTTGGATGTTGGAATTCACCTTGGGATGGTTACCGAGTTGGTTCTAACTAACCCAGTTAACCGCTTTGACTCAGTGAGTCAAGTCCAACTAACTCCTAACCTAGCTCCAAACCCAAAGCTAATTCCAAACTAAATTCCAAACCATCTCATATTCCAAACCTAAAGCCTATATAAACACATCTCCATTCACTTTTCAATTCCTCAACCATTCTCTACCATTTTTCACCAAACTTCTCACATTTCACTCTCAATTCTCTCACTTTTTCTTTGATTTCTCTACTCATTCTTCATCTTCATCTCAATTCTTCTCCATCAAACCTCACCAAAAGCTCTTATTCTTGAAAGATTAATCACTTTTCACATTGAAAGTGATTAATTCTTGAGCTTAACCTTCATCATTTGGCATTCTTTGGTTGGATTTCTGGAAGTACATCTCATTCTACTTCAATCCAAGGGTTTCACACCATTTATTTTGGTGCAAGTTCGATTTCGGTGCATTTTCGCGTTTTTGATCGGTTTCGACGCGTTTCGTCTACAATTCAAGGATCCTCTAGTTTTCTCTAATTTTCTACACCAAGATCACTTTGCAACATTTACCAAGGCACATCTCAGCCTTGTAGGTTGGTGGATTTCATTCATTTTATCATTTCGATCGTTTTTTGTATCGTTTGCGATGTAATTTCGATATTCTTGCATGTGAATTGATTAAACTTTTGATAGATCCATGATCTTGATTGTTAATTTATTCTATTATTGATCATTTGCTGTTTCTAAGCTTGATTTTTTGTGCATAATTGTTTGCCCTAGCATTGGAGTGATTGCACAATCAAAAAGTTGGCCAAAAGCACTTTTCAAAACTGATTTTCTGCTCCCTGTACAGTGTTAATCGATTAACACATTGCAGTGCAATTGTGTTAATCGATTAACCTGTGTTTTTTTTCACTTTTTCACGTGTTAATCGATTAACACATTGCAGTACAATTGTGTTAATCCATTAACACTGAACCAGAGGCCATTTTCTTGCATTTTCAAGTGTGTTTGCCATGCTTTCTTCATTTTAACTTCCATTGATTGTCATGCTTGATTTTATGGATGTTTTTAATGTCATTTCACTTCTGGTTGAAGCAAATTCATGAACTTTCGATGCACATTTTCGATTATTCATTTGTTTCATGTTCTTAGCATTGTATGAACATAGCAATTCTTGCACTATTTTGTTCACATGATACAAGAGTTTGTGTGGCATGTTGGTGATCATTTGGCACTGTTTTGCACCTTCCATTTCAGTTTGCATTAAGTTTATTCTTCATGGATACACTTAATCTTGTGTAATCAATAATTCACTCCTTTGTGCTTTAATGACTTTTCATCCTCTTTGGAAAGTTGTTAGCATGTTTATCCCTTGATTAATTAATCGAAACTTTATTTCGATTAATCGATCTTCCCTTTTCCTCTCTTTAGGCCTCCTTTAGAGCTTTCTCTCCCCCCCCCCCCCCCCCCCGTGGAGTTGGAGTTTCGCGCTGCGCCTTGCATCGGAGCACTGTACAAATTGACGCCGTTATGCTGTCCGTTTCTCTACGCAGGAGCACTGTACAGCTTGGAGCTGTTAGGCCATCTGTTTCAACTTCCGCATTACACCTTGTGTGTGTTAGGGAAGGGATGAGAAGGGAGAATTCCTACTCTCATTCTGACTACTTGAGGTAGGGGACAAATGACCCTGTGCTTGGCTTAGTCATCTCTATCTCCAGGCGGTAATGTTGCTTTCCTTCCCCAGTCGAGTTGATCCTTGATCACCCTTCTCTCTTTGCGATCTCTTTCGATCTTTGATCACTCTTATCTCTCTCAATCTCTCTCTTGATCTATCGCCATTATTCTTAGTTACGATTCTTTGTTCCTTGGGTTAGCAAGCTTTCTTCGTTTCAATACCCTATGCTTTTCTTGCGGTTCATCATTGCTTCTTGATTCCCCTGAAGAGTTTCAATTCTCTCTCTTTGGTCCAACACAGCTTTCCTATCACGACCATTTTTCCCCTGGAGTTCGCAACCTTCTCTTGGTTCTTCTCCTTTGTTGGGTTAATCACCTATTCTTGGTTAATCACCCTTTGTTTCAGTTAATCACAGTCCGTCTGTTAATCACTGAGCACCTCTTGGGTTAATCACCTTCTCTTGGTTAATCACCCGTCTCCTCAGTTAACCACAGTCCGTCTGTTAATCACTGAGCACCTCTTGGGTTAATCACCTCTTCTTGGTTAATCACCATTTTCTTCAGCTAACCATAGTCCGTCTTTTAAAATACTGAACCCTTTCGAGTTAATCACCTTCTCTTGGTTAATCACTCGCTTTTCTCTTCGGTTAGTCACAGTCTGTCTGTAAACACCGAATCCCCCGCAGTTGGCAACCTCCTCTTGGTTCGAATACTTGTACCCTTGGGTTAGTAACCTTTCTTTGGTTCAAATACCTTTTTCTTCGGTTAAGTACTGTTTGTTCAATCAGTTTATCGAACCCCTTTGGGTCATGACCTTCGTTCGGTCCTACGCCTGCTTTTCTGGTTAATCGTAGTTTTCTATGCTAAAACCAATGCTTCTCTATCCCCACAGAGTTGCAGTCCTTTCTTTCCTCGATTAATCACTATTTACCAGTAAATATACCGAGGCCCCCTTAGGAGTCAAACACCTTCTCTTGGTTCAGCACTCTCTCTCTTGGTTTATCACAATCCGTCTGTTGACACCAGCTTCTTTTCCCCGCCAGGGTCTACTCTCTTTCTTCGGTTAACCACTGCCAGCCGGTTAATATACCGAGTCTCTTTTTTTCTTTGGTTTCGACACCAATTCTCTTTGCTATCCCCAGCGGAGTTTCTTTCATTCTTGGTTTTGACACCATTCTTTTCCTATTCTTTTGTGCAAACGCTCTTACTGCGGGGTCTTTCCCAGTAGAATTTTTCTTTCACTCTTGCTCTTGATTTTGACGCCACCTCTTTCATCCCCTTGTTTCTCCCTAGTTTTGTTTTCCGTTCAGTTCCCCGAACTACGGAAGCTCTGATTCTGCATTCTTTTGAATGTATGATACGTAGGCACGAGACGCAATGTCTCCGCGAGCACTTTCCTTCTTTTCTTTCTTTTCCCCCTTTCCTTTTTCTCTCCCCTTTCTTTTAGGTAGAAGCCTTTAGATAGATAACCCATCCAAGCCTAGAAGCAAGCGAAATGGTTCCCGTCGAGTACGACGGATACGTTAGGTGCTAATACCTTCCTTTCGCATAACCGACCCCCCGTTCCCGTTTCTCTTCCCCTTGAGTTTTATCGATATTTTCCCTATCCTTTGGGACTAAATAAAGTTCGGTGGCGACTCTGTGTTATCTTTGAGTGTGCTATTCACTCAGGTAGAAACCAACCATCTTCAGTTGGCGACTCTGCTAGGGACTGATTAACCTCTTGCTGGTCCATCCCTTGAGGGGTCTCGCCTAGTTTTGTTTTCCTTCTCTTGCTTATATGGGTGTTTATCTTTAGCGCTTTACTTGCTTTATTTTTATGCTTTAGCTTTTTGTTTATTTATCGCATTTCTTTACTGCTTTGAATATTCATATGCTGCATATTCTGGAGATCTGCTATTTTCTGCTGTTGTTGGGATGGGTAGATATTATTGGAGAGAAAGGTCCTAACACCGGGCCTAGTATACACATAGGCTAGAACATGGATAGTCGTGAGGCCTGCGTTTTGCACGTTGGGTTATCACGAGAGCCACATCCCAGATCGTGATTCGCTTGAGAATACTTCCGTCCTGTGAGAATTCACTACGGCGGGGGGTTTTCACTCTGAGTCCTATGGTTTGGGCGACCTTTCTAGGGATCACCTTGTTGTGTCTAGATCACACCTGTGAGGGGGATGGGTTTTGCAGGAAAACAAGCCGCTTCATACCTTTGTTCTCTCACGCACGTCAGATCTTCGCACCTACGCAGAGTTGTATATGCAGATTATCCAAAAGCTGTTGCATCTCTAACTTACATTATTGCATAATGTTATTGCATAATGCTATTGCATAATGTTATTGCATAGTGTTATTGCATCATCATGTATGCCGAACTTTTGAACTTGAGTTATTGCATCGTCATATGTATGCTTAACCTTTGCATCATCTAACCTTTGCATCATTGGGTGTTGCATATCTCATCTGCACTCCATCTGCATAAGTAACATACGCATACATACCTTTACATTGCATTGCCTTCAAACCAGAAAAATCTCACTTTCTTCCCTTCATCAGCCAGAAGACAGTGACGACCCGATACGGGTACTTCCTCAGATTCAACAAGTCAAAAATCATGGGTGATTCTGATAATACCGCTTACATGGAGACCTTGACACAATTCCAAGGTCGGATGGATCAGTTCCAGACGAACATGGATGCCATCATGGAACTCCTTCATACTCGGAGGGATGCCAGTGTTACCTCTGCTGTCGTCGCCACTGTCACTGATGCAACTGTTTTCACTCCTATTTCTGCAGTTGTTAAAGCGCCAGTTGAGACTATTGTTCAACCTACTATCGATCTGCCAAGTTCTCAGCCTGATCCGAATCATGTGCCTACTGTCTTTCCATGGGGAACGCCCCTGAATTTCACTCCTCATACTGCCAGTGGCAATGCCTTTGTGCCATATCAACCCTTTGTTGTGACCATGCCCAATGGGAACTCTGTTGCTTACCCATGGAGCATGCCTATTCCTATGGTGAACCCAGATGGTCATGAGATTCCTCAGACACAGACTCGTTAGGCTCCCGTGCCAAATGATATGGAGACCCTCGATGAAGATAAATATGTTCATGTTCCGGTCTTGTCTCAATCTGCACAAATTGTTGTTCACAATGTTCATTCTAGAATGCCTTACCATGGGGCATCTGTAGCTGCTATGTCACCTCCTCCTGGTTACCCGTACGGTATTCAAATGGGTCAGATTTCTGGTCAGATGGTTAATTCTGGGTTGATACATCCGTCTCAGTTTTCCTCTCCTCAAGTGCTTGCTCCAGCCGCATCTCAGCCTCCAAATCCTCAGGTTCTTGCCAGACCTGCTAATCAGAACAAACCTGCAGACTACAAGCTATTAAAGGATAGAATCAGAGCTATTGAGGGTTTCTCTGCCTTTGACATGGATGCCAAAGACTTGTGCTTGGTCCCAAATGTTGTGCTACCCCAGAAGTTCAAGGTGCCTGTTTTTCCTAAGTACAAGGGGTTAAGTTGTCCACGAAGCCACGTCACCATGTATTGCAGAAAAATGGCTTCCTACATAGACAATGATGATTTGCTTATCCACTGTTTCCAGGATAGCCTATCTGGGGCTTCTTTGGATTGGTACATGAACCTTGAGCAAGGTAAGATCAGAACCTGGAAAGATTTATCCGAAGCGTTCTTGAAGCAATACAAGTACAAATTGGATATGGCTCCCACCAGGTTGCAACTACAAAATCAAGCTCAGAAAGCCGATGAATCATTCATAGAATACGCTCAGAGATGGCGTGAGATGGCTTCACAAGTCCGACCTGCTCTATCTGATTCAGAGTTGGTTGACATATTCATGGGCACTCTTCAGGGTTTGTACTATGAGAAGATGTTTGGTAGCTCATCCTCCAATTTTGCAGATGTTGTAACCATGGGGAACGCATTGAGAATGGGCTCAAAACAGGGAAAATTGTTGGCACTGTGAGTCAACAATCAGGGGTTAATAAGCCACAAGGTGGGTTCTCTGAAGAACAGGAAGAGGAAACAAATGCTGTCATGGACGGTGTCCACTTTTAAGCGCAAACTCCCATGGCTCATGTGCCATACTGCCCGTACCCATATGTTGCTGCTGCCCAGTACCAACAGCCACTGTATCAACAACCTCCTCAAGCTCGTGATCAGCTAGCCCAAGGCCGAGAGCGTCAGAATCAGTGTAAGCCCAGGAACAATCTAGAACGAAGGAATGATCCTCTAGATCTGATTCCTGTGACATACACTCAACTTCTCCCATATCTGGTTCAGAGCTCGCTGGTGGTTCCCAAAGCTCTGAAGCCTCCACCAGAACCAATCCCACCTGGGTATGATCCCAATGTGCAGTGCGGATATCATGATGGGTCGGCTGGCCATTCAACCAAGGATTGCAAAGCTTTCAAAGCTAAGGTCCAACAGTTGATAGACAAGAAGCATTTAACCGTTCGAGGTGAAAATCTGTGGATGAACGGAAATCCTGTGTCCGTGTAAGGGCCGAGACCGCAAAAGAATCTTCTGAATAAGCCTGTGAGCATTTCCTCAACATCGGTAACCATTATGTCATTCCATATTTCCCATTTGTAATCTTTTTGTTTGTCAAGCGCTGTTCACTTGTAAAACTTGTTTGTTTTCAGATGATAATAATAATGAAATGAATATGCATGTTTTGAATAAATTCATTCGTGTTCACTCATACTTTTAGCAATATCACACATTTGATCAAGCAAAATCAAAAAGAGAATGATGAAATCAGAAAGACATGAGATTACTGTCTGTATGCTTTTGAATAAAACCCTGCTGAGGATGTAAGGCATTTGTTCAAATCCCCAAACACAGGAGTCATAAGGAAGATAATCCCTAGTCAACCCCTTTGGGCCTTGAAGTAGGAGTTTCTTTCAGTACACACAAACCCTCAATTTTAACCAGGGGCAGGGTAGTTTTCAGCTAGTTTGATCATGCGTTCAAATTTCAAAAGAGGAGTACCCCATTCTGAGGATCAACCACATCCTATCCCTCGCAAGAGGTCGGAAAAATCACAAATCCACAATGGTTGTCTCTCATCAACCAAAGGAATGAGGCAATCACTACTCACCTTCACAAATCAAATAAACACGTGTCACACGATTTTGTTCGAGAAAAAAAAAATCAAAATCACAAAAGCAAAAGAGAAAAAAAGAAAAAGAATAAAAGCTCGCTAAGTCAAAAACTCAAAAAGCAAATGACTTAGGCAAAATTCGGGCATCCCGGTAGACTGCAAATTCAAAATAATCAGTCTACGCAAAAATTAGGGAAAACAAAAAGAACAAAACAGAGAATCAAAAGCAAAATTCCTCAATAAGAACAAGTTCGTGTTATCACATGTGACAAAAACAAAAGGTGAGTCACTGCTGCTCCAAAACCCTCTCGGTTCCCTTACCATCACATCTACTATTCAAAGCTCTTTTGAAAGGTGAACGCTTGTGTCAAACTAGCTGAACGTAGGACTGGAGAACATCAAGGAGAATGGGAGGGGTAAAATAATTTTTGAGCCTTATATCCTTTCTTTCTTAAACCATGAACCAGGCCACGTTACAACCCTGAAAAGACCTAATTGAAGCAGGGTTTATTTCGAAAGCATACGACAGTAAGATCACGTCAAAGCTAACTCCTAACGATTTGCTTATCATTTGTGTCGATACTGACATGGCATTCTAGATGGTGATCCATTCACTATATGTCATAATCTTAGTGAACATACTTGGACTTCAAAACTGACATATGCATGGCATTAACATTGTCATTTTCAAAACAAACACTTTTTACTTGCGAATAAGCACTTGACATCAAGAAGGTTTCCACAATGGAAAGCTTGATCATCTCAAGGGGCAAAACGCCTGGAAACTCTGTTGAGAAAAAGAGCCTAACCACCTCAGGATTCAGTCAATCCGAGTCAATCATGACGAGATTCGACAAATCTCTCCATGTTCATTTGGTTAGGGGCATTCCTCCAAAGATTGATCAGACAGGGGCAAAATCACTTCAGAGCTCACATAGAGGCAAACCACCTCAAGAGCGCAAGAATCCGACCTCTCCAAGAGAAGGTTAATCCAGGGCATACTGTTCCGATACCCTGGGGCAAGCCGGATCAAGATCATCCTGTGACACAACTGTTTCCTACTGTGTGACTGGGGCAATCCATGCAGGTACCCAACAGACTGGGGCAGAGTCAGGCTACCAAGGTACAAGTTCTCTCCCTGTTTTGAGGCCAGAGCAATGGTGCAACAACAATTGCTGATCCTGAATTAGGTGTCGGGGAATCACGTCTTTATGGCTTACACCCTAACCTCAACTCTTTCACTTCTCACAATAAAAACACTTGAACCATTGCATAGACCTTCCTCACACTTTGATCACATCACTTCACTCATGCACATCCTTCATCTGGCATAGCACGAAGCCTTGACATAAGCCTAATCTAACTTGACATCTTTTCAAAAACCAATTACCTACATTCTGCATATAGTAACCATCATCGCATAGCATTGCATTTTCAAACGCATAAGCATGTTTATCAAGATAAAGCATTACGCTATACAGGTTCAAATGCACGTCCCAGTCAAAACCCAGTTCTCGTCTGGTAGTCAGTTCTCGTCTGACTTATCTCTTTAAAACCCAGTTCTCGTCTGGTAGTCAGTTCCCGTCTGGCTCATCTTTGCTTAAATCCATTTCACGTATGGTAAACTTAATTCCAGTTCTCGTCTGGTCGTCAGTCCTCGTCTGAATTTTCTCTTTAACGTCCAGTTCTCGTCTGGCTTATCCTTGCAAAACCCAGTTCTCATCTGGTAGTCAGTTCCCGTCTGGCTCATCTTTGCTTAAATCCAGTTCACGTCTGGTAAACTTAATTCCAGTTCTCGTCTGGTCGTCAGTCCTCGTCTGACTTATCTCTTTCAAATCCAGTTCCCGTCTGGCTTATCCTTGCAACATCCAGTTCTCGTCAGGAAATTTTTTATCAAAGCCCAATTCTCGTCTGGTGGTCAGTTCCTGTCTGACTTATCTTTACATAATTTAATCCTTTCCTTGTAGTCAATCCTCGTTTGGCTCATCTGTTCAAAACCCAGTTCTCATCTGGTAGTCAGTTCTCGTCTGACTTATCTCTTTAAAACCCAATTCTCGTCTGACTTATCTTTTTAAAACCCAGTTCTCGTCTGGTAGTCAGTTCCTGTCTGGCTCATCTTTGCTTAAATCTAGTTCACATCTGGTAAACTTAATTCCAGTTCTCGTCTGGTCGTCAGTCCTCGTCTGACTTATCTCTTTAAAGTCCAGTTCTCGTCTGGATCATCCTTGCAAAACCCAGTTCTCGTCTGGTAGTCAATTCCCGTTTGACTTATCTCTTAAATCCAGATCCCGTCTGGTAGTCAGTTCTCGTCTGGCTTAATCAAAATCCAGTTCTCGTCTGGTAGTCAGTTCTCATCTAACTTGCCTCATTCCAATGCCGGTTCTCATGGTTAGTCCTCGTCTGACCTGTCCCTTTAAGATCCAGTTCCCGTCTGGTAGTCAGTTCTCGTCTAACTTGTCTCATCAATTTCCAGTTCTCGTCTGATAGTCATTTCTCATTTGACTCTTTTCTTTAAAACCCAGTTCTCGTCTGGTAGTCACTGCTCGATTGACTTTTCCCTTCAAAATCCAGCTCCTATCTGGTAGTCAGTTCACGTCTGACTTGTCGCTTTGAAAACTAGTTCTCGTCTGGTAGTCAGTCCTCGTCTGACTTGTCCCTTCAACGTCCGGTTCTTGTCTGGCCAACATTTCCAGTTCTCTTCTGGAGCATTCTTTTCAAAATCCAGTTCTTGTCTAGAGCATTTTTTTTCAAAATCTAGTTCTCGTCTGGCAGACCTTTGCAAAATCCAATTTTCTTCTGGCAAACCTTTCCAGAACCTTTTCAATTCCTTGGTCCATCCAAAACCTCTCTGGTCCGTCCAAAACCTGTAAACTTGCGGCATGGTGCCTTAACCAGCATCCTTGCATTGCATGATATCAAACATCATGATCACACATCACATAGCATATGCATCATGGCATGCTTTCCCTTGCTTGACTTATCTCCCGACAGATTTTCAGCAAACCTTGCACTTACCTTTTCTACCTTGCACCGCTCTGTTTGTCGCCGTCGGCCAAATTCTCGAGCTACTCTTTTATTTAATCCCTTTTTACCTCGAATCATCGAAAGGCTTGCGCAATTCGTACATTTAGGTCCAAGCAGATTAAATAGGGGCAGCTGTCGTAACCCGAAATTTGACCTCCCTCTTTTGCCTTTTACATAAGCATAAGCATTCGCATCGCTGGCATACGCATTCGCATTTTTTCCTCTGGTGTTTTGGTTGCAGGATCTGCAGGTTTTCCAAGCCCGATTAATCGCATCCTCTCAAGATTATTTCCTCATCAAAACAAGCACAAAATGAAGGTTTCCCTACCTATTCATCAATACAAGAGGTGGAAAATCAAAGCCGGAACCACAACACCTTTTTTAGGGAAAATTGGGCACATTTTGGCCTGGTTAATCGATTAACCATTTGCAGGGCAATTGTGTTAATCGATTAACACAGGCAAAATAGGCACAATTTGCTGCTTTTTCATGACAGCACCTTTGCACACATTTTGGTCTTGGATTCTAGCAGCATATGGAATATTCTAGACTCCTCTAAACATTTCCAAGCTACTCAATTCATTCCAAGTGCATTTGCTATGATACTTCACCTCAAATCAAGTGCACCATGTTCCTTGTTCACTAAGTAATGTGGATCTTTGGATGTTGGAATTCACCTTGGGATGGTTACCGAGTTGGTTCTAACTAACCGAGTTAACCGCTTTGACTCGGTGAGTCAAGTCCAACTAACTCCTAACCTAGCTCCAAACCCAAAGCTAATTCCAAACCATCTCATATTCCAAACCTAAAGCCTATATAAACACATCTCCATTCACTTTTCAATTCCTCAACCATTCTCTACCATTTTTCACCAAACTTCTCACATTTCACTCTCAATTCTCTCACTTTTTCTCTGATTTCTCTACTCATTCTTCATCTTCATCTCAATTCTTCTCCATCAAACCTCACCAAAAGCCCTTATTCTTGAAAGATTAATCACTTTTCACATTGAAAGTGATTAATTCTTGAGCTTAACCTTCATCATTTGGCATTATTTGGTTGGATTTCTGGAAGTACATCTCATTCTACTTCAATCCAAGGGTTTCACACCATTTATTTTGGTACAAGTTCGATTTCGGTGCATTTTCGCGTTTTTGATCGGTTTTGACGCGTTTCGTCTACAATTCAAGGATCCTCCGGTTTTCTCTAATTTTCTACACCAAGATCACTTTGCAACATTTACCAAGGCACATCTCAGCCTTGTAGGTTGGTGGATTTCATTCATTTTATCATTTCGATCGTTTTCGTATCGTTTGCGATGTAATTTCGATATTCTTGCATGTGAATTGATTACACTTTTGATAGATCCATGATCTTGATTGTTAATTGATTTTATTGTTGATCATTTGCTGTTTCTAAGCTTGATTTTTCGTGCATAATTGTTTGCCCTAGCATTGGAGTGATTGCACAATCAAAAAGTTGGCCAAAAGCACTTTTCAAAACTGATTTTCTGCTCCCTGTACAGTGTTAATCGATTAACACATTGCAGTGCAATTGTGTTAATCGATTAACCAGTGTTTTTTTGCACTTTTTCACGTGTTAATCGATTAACACATTGCAGTGCAATTGTGTTAATCAATTAACACTGAACCAGAAGGCCATTTTCTTGCATTTTCAAGTGTGTTGCCATGCTTTCTTCATTTTAACTTCCATTGATTGTCATGCTTGATTTTATGGATGTTTTTAATGTCATTTCACTTCTGGTTGAAGCAAATTCATGAACTTTTGATGCACATTTTAGATTATTCATTTGTTTCATGTTCTTAGCATTGTATGAACATAGCAATGCTTGCACTATTTTGTTCACATGATACATGAGTTTGTGTGGCATGTTGGTGATCATTTGGCACTGTTTTGCACCTTCCATTTCAGTTTGCATTAAGTTTATTCTACATGGATACACTTAATCTTGTGTAATCAATAATTCACTCATTTGTGCTTTAATGACTTTTCATCCTCTTTGGAAAGTTGTTAGCATGTTTATCCCTTGATTAATTGATCGAAACTTTGTTTCGATTAATCAATCTTCCCTTTTCCTCTCTTTAGGCCTCCTTTAGTGCTTTCTCTCTCTTTCCCCCCCGTGGAGTTGGCGTTTCGCGCTACGCCTTGCATCGGAGCACTGTACAAATTAATGCCGTTATGCTGTCCGGTTCTCTATGTAGGAGCACTGTACAGCTTGGAGTTGTTAGGCCGTCCGTTTCAACTTCCGCATTACACCCTGTGTGTGTTAGGGAAGGGATGAGAAGGGAGAATTCCTACTCTCATTCTGACTACTTCAGGTAGGGGACGAATGACCCTGTGCTTGGCTTAGTCATCTCTATCTCCAGGCGGTAATGTTGCTTTCCTTCTCCAGTCGAGTTGATCCTTGATCACCCTTCTCTCTTTGCGATCTCTTTCGATCTTTGATCACTCTTATCTCTCTCAATCTCTCTCTTGATCTATCGTCATTCTTATTGGTTACGATCCTTTGTTCCTTGGGTTAGCAAGCTTTCGTCGTTTCAATACCCTATGCTTTTCTTGCGGTCCATCATTGCTTCTTGATTCCCCTGAAGAGTTTCAATTCTCTCTCTTTGGTCCAACACAGTTTTCCTGTCACGACCATTTTTCCCCTGGAGTTCGCAACCTTCTCTTGGTTCTTCTCCTTTGTTGGGTTAATCACCTATTCTTGGTTAATCACCCTTTGTTTCAGTTAATCACAGTCCGTCTGTTAATCACTGAGCACCTCTTGGGTTAATCACCTTCTCTTGGTTAATCACTCGTCTCCTCAGTTAACCACAATCCGTCTGTTAATCACTGAGCACCTCTTGGGTTAATCACCTCTTCTTGGTTAATCACCCTTTTCTTCAGTTAACCACAGTCCGTCTGTTAAAATACTGAACCCTTTCGAGTTAATTACCTTCTCTTGGTTAATCACTCGCTTTTCTCTTCGGTTGGTCACAGTCTGTCTGTAAAGACCAAATCTCCCGCAGTTGGCAACCTCCTCTTGGTTTGAATACTTACACCCTTGGGTTAGTAACCTTTCTTTGGTTCAAATACCTTTTTCTTCGGTTGAGTACTGTTTGTTCAGTCAGTTTACCGAACCCCTTTGGGTCACGACCTTCGTTCGGTCCTACGCCCGCTTTTCTGGTTAATCGGAGTTTTCTCTGCTAAAACCAATGCTTCTCTATCCCCACAGAGTTGCAGTCCTTTCTTTCCTCGGTTAATCACTATTTACCAGTGAATATACCGAGGCCCCCTTCGGAGTCAAACACCTTCTCTTGGTTCAACACTCTCTCTCTTGGTTTATCACAGTCCGTCTGTTGACACCAGCTTCTTTTCCCCGCCAGGGTCTACTCTCTTTCTTCGGTTAACCACTACCAGCCAGTTAATATACCGAGTCTCTTTTTTTTCCTTGGTTTCGACACCAATTCTCTTTGCTATCCCCAGCAGAGTTTCTTTCATTCTTGGTTTTGACACCATTCTTTTCCTATTCTTTTGTACAAACGCTCTTACTGCGGGGTCTTTCCCATTAGATTTTTTCTTTCACTCTTGATCTTTTGAACTACGGAAGCTCTGAACTACGGCACCTCTTTCATCCCCTTGTTTCTCCCTTGTTTTGTTTTTCGTTCAGTTCCCTGAACTACGGAAGCTCTGATTCTGCATTCTTTTGAATGTATGATACGTAGGCACGAGACGCAATGTCTCCTCGAGCACTTTCCTTCTTTTCTTTCTTTTCCCCCTTTCCTTTCTCTCTCCCCTTTCTTTTAGCTAGAAGCCTTTAGATAGATACCCCATCCAAGCCTAGAAGCAAGTGAAATGGTTCCCGTCGAGTACGACGGATGCGTTAGGAGCTAATACCTTCCTTTCACATAACCGACCCCCCGTTCCCGTTTCTCTTCCCCTTGGGTTTTATCGATATTTTCCTTGTCCTTTGGGACTAAATAAAGTCCGGTGGCGACTCTGTGTTATCTTTGAGTGTGCTATTCACTCAGGTAGAAACCAGCCATCTTCACCAACTAGTAGCAGCTGTAACTCCTGCTATTAACCCTGTGCATGTTCCTACGTATCAACCTCAGGTTGCTCAGAGCCAACCAAACCAACAACAATATCAGCAAAGGACACAACAGTCTCTTCAACAGGCTCGTCCTCAGTACAACAACAACCATACAACGCGACCACCAGGGTTCGATCATATACCAATGTTGTACGTAGAACTGTTTCCATTACTGCTGGTCAAAGGACACGTCCAGACCAGGTCTCCTCTTATAGTACTGGAAAATCCGTCTTTTTGGTTCAAAGCGGATCAGACTTGTCCTTATCATCAAGGAGGACCAGGGCATAACATAGAAAACTGTCTCAATTTCAAATCTGATGTGCAAAAGCTTGTCAGGAACGGGGTCTTATCCTTTAAGGGTACAAATCCAAATGTTCAGACAAACCCGCTGCCTCAACACGAGAAAGCTGCGGTAAACTTGATAGAAGGAGAGTTTAACCACATCTATCAAATTCATGATGTACTTTTATTGAGGGCTAATCTGGTTAAGATGCACCGCAGACAGAGCGGGTACGGTCATGTGCCGCCTCATAATTATCACCAGTGTGATATCTGCTCGAAAAACAATCAAGGATGTTCTGTGGTGCAGGCAGCTCTACAGGAACAGTTGGATCTCGGATGGATCCAAGAGCATCGAATTCGTGGGGTCAACATGACTTGTACGAATTCCAACATCATTCAGAACCACAACATTCTGGCAATGAATGTCAACTTGGTGGCAATGCACTCAAGGCAAAGCCAACATCATAATCTGCCAAGGCACGATTACGATTCCTGTCTGACATGCTCGGTAAATAAACAGGGATGCTCTTTCGTACAAGAGGCCCTCCAGCGTTGGATGAATTTTGGATGGATTCAAGATTACCACGATAGAAATCAGTATCAAGTGAATATGATTCAAATCTTTGATATTCGCTTGATGAATACCAGCTTGGTGGGGTTACACGCTACGCAAGTCCAGCTCTATTTTCTGACTTCGCATAATTATCAGAACTGTAAAGTATGTCGTGAGAATAATCAAGGATGTGCCCTCATTCAGAGACTTTTACAACACTTGTTATACCACTGGTGGCTTCCGATCTATATGGACGAAGACACACAACAAGTCAGCATGACTAATGGGAACCCCACTAGGTATCAAAGTTAGGACGTTCAATCAATGGACACAGACCTAGTGAGGTTACACTGCATTCAAAGCGGTCTTGGCCAGGTGCCACCACATAACTATGAATGTTGTAGAGTTTGCTCGGAAGATAGTCAAGGATGCTACCTCGTGCGAGCAGCCCTTCAAAGTCAGTTGGACCATAAGGAAATTCAACCATGGCCAAGCTCTGATTCACTGTCAAACTATCATCCTGATCAAAGCAAGGATGTTATCTTGATCCCTAAGCGAGAAGTGGCCAAGGATGTGTGTGCCATAATCCCTTTACTCCGTGAATCAAGAGTCCCTCTTGATGGTGGAAAGGTTCTTAATCTTGAACCGATTGAGGCCAGCTACGATGGTAAGAAAAATCAAAAGGCTCCTGTAGTTATCTATCTACCAGGACCAGTACCGTACAAGTCCGATAAGGCTATCCCTTACAAGTACGGTGCAACAACAATTGAGAATGGAAAGGAAACTCCATTACCCTCCGTCGTGAATATTGCGGACATCAGTCACGTAACACGGAGCGGTCGGATCTTCAATCGAGGAGTTGGAGAATCCAACAAAGAAAAGGAACCTCAAACAGAAAATCCTGATCAACCAGTCGGTCAATCCAATGATCCCGGCCTTTCAAAGAACAATGATGAGATGCTGAAGCTCATCCAAAAGAGTGAATACAACATTGTTGATCAACTGTTGCAAACTCCTTCAAAAATCTCTGTACTATCTCTTTTACTCAGTTTCGAAGCTCACAGGGAAGCTTTACAGAAAGTCTTAGAGCAGGCCTTTGTGGAACAAGATGTAACAATAAGACAGTTCGATAGCATCATCTCCAACATCACTTCCTGCAACAATTTAGGATTCAGTGATGAGGAGTTGCCAGAAGAAGGAAAAAGTCACAACATGGCGCTTAACATTACAGTCAACTGCCAGGACGATGCTTTAGCCGGCGTACTGGTAGACACCAGATCAGCTCTAAATGTAATGCCGAAGTCCACATTAATGCGACTATCATTCAAAGGATCCCCGATGAGGGGCAGTAAGGTCATCGTCAAAGCATTTGACGGATCCCGGAAAGCAGTTATTGGCGAAGTCGGTCTTTCCATAACTATCGGTCCTCACACTTTCCAAGCCATTTTCCAGGTCATGGACGTCCGGGCAGCACATAGCTGTTTATTAGGAAGACCTTGGATACACCAGGCTGGGGCAGTCACTTCGACACTGCACCAGAAACTAAATTTCGTCAAGAACGACCAACTAGTCACAGTCTGTGTAACGCCCCGATTTGTTTAATTGTATTTATATATTTCATTTATGTGAATTTGGTGAAATGTGTGAATTTATTGTATTTTACCTGCTAATTGAGTTAATTAACTAATTTCCCTGATAGGTAAAATATTTGCAATAATTTATAATTTCTCTTCAACTTTTATTTCCTGAAATATATTTCATCGCTATGTTTATGTTTTATCGCGTTTTGAGAGCGTTTGCAAGATATTTGGGATGAGGGGTATTTTGGTATTTTGCTTGGTTATTTTCATAAAATAGAAATTAGAGAGAAAAAGAGAGAAAATAGAAAGAAGGAGAAAGAGAAGAGAGAAAGGAAGAGAAGGGAAAAGGAGAGGAAAAGAGGAAAATCGAGAATTCATCCGTTTCAAGCGCGATTAATCGGGTAAGGGTGAGAAGTTTCAATTATATCTTGCTTGTGTATGTATATGTGTTGTTTATGTATGTGTTTTGGTTGTTTTTACAATGTTTTCCTTATTGATAAATTGATGAACCATTGTCAGAAATCTATATAAATCGCGTTGTATGATTACCCTGTGTTTGGGACAATTGTTGGTACTTGTTTTGCTGTTGAAAATGGATTTGGGGATGAAAAATGGGAATTTTGGGGGAAAATTCGTAGAAAAATTATGCAGGAAAAATTATGGGTTTTCGCTGCCCATACGCGTATCAGGCAAGGCAATACGCGTATTGGGTTGGGCAATACGCGTATGGCAAGGAAGGATTTTAGGCAATACGCGTATGGGAGTGGGCAATACGCGTATGGAGCGAGGCAATACGCGTATTGGATTTTTAGGGGAACTTTTGGGGAAAAATCAGTCTCTGCCCATACGCGTATCACTTTGGGCAATACGCGTATGGATGGGCGAGGGAGCAAGGCAATACGCGTATGGCTCAGGGCAATACGCGTATGGCCAATAAGAGTGCAAAATGTTGTCTTTTCGTGATTCCTTTTCGTTTTACTTCTGTAACTTGTGTTCCGATTATCCGTTTTGAACATTCTTGGTATCGTTGGAAAGCTAATAAAATGTACTTTCTTATTAAAATGGTTTTGAGATTTTTGGACGGTTTAATTATGTCGGGAATTTGGAATAGTGTCATTTTGTCGACTTTTACTGTTGTAATTGTGTGTAATTGATGTGTATTATGCAATGTGCTGTTGATATGGATATTGTATGACTTGTGTGCTGTTGTGTGATGAAAATGCATGTGATAAAATGTTGTGAAGATGGTTTGTGGCCTAAGGGCAAGGAAATGCGTTGTGTGGTATTTGATTATATATGCATGATTATGGATGTGTATATGTGTGCATTTGAATGTCATGAGTCATTGTATGCCAAGCATCATGACATGCATTCTTGTGATGTCATGTGCCCTAGTGGGTGTGAGCGACGAAACGATTCCAGAGGGAATACGCTATAACATCGTGAGTCTTATACCGAGAGGACTGAAAGCGATGATTATAGACGATCGTGAGCCTTATACAAAGAGGACCGAAAGTGATCGGATCGTGAGCCTTATACAAAGAGGACTGAAAGCGATCCATAAACGTCGTGACCCTTATACCAAGAGGACCGAAAGCGGCGGGGAACATCGTTTGCCTGACGGGGAGTTACATTAAGTAACAAGCGATGGTTCCAATAGTTCCTGAGTGAACTAATGTTGAGATTTACGGATGGATGGTACCGCATTTGTGTAGAGTCGTTGTGTCGGTCTCTTTGCATTTGCATAATCATGAATGGATTGATTATGTGTGGAAAATCATGAATGGATTGATTATGTGTGGAAATTGTGAATTGATTGATGATGTGTTGAGCTTGTGATAGCATTGGTGATTTGATATGCATTTGTGATAAATGCATTGGTTGTGGATAATATGTTTTATGTATAGACATATGCTTTGTGACGTGGTGGTGTGTTTTCATATGTTATGACTTGGTATGCCTTATGTGCAAATATGTGAGTATGTTAGATACTTGATATATGCTATGTGGTTGGATTATTAGATATATGTTATGTATATGTGGCATGCTATATGTATTAGTATGTGATGCTTGTGGTGAGAATAACTATGCATGTGAATTTATATGTGTCTGCATATTATTATGCAATCTTGGTTTAGTTGTTATTTCTCACCCTTCTGCTGTGGTTTGTTGCTCTATGAGGCAATTGCAGATTAGTAGTCTTGAAAGCTTTTGTGAAGATTAGTTCTCCATCCGTTTGTCAGTCTGTCTGCTCTGATACGTAACACGGGAGTCGGGGATCGCTTTTGTTATATATGTATACATTTGTTGAATATATTTTGTATTACTTTTGTATGTATATTTATATGTTATAAAATGATTCATTTTGCAAACCAAGACAGTTGTGGATCTTTCCGCTTTATTCCATAACTGAACTTTCCTTTTATATGGAAAAAGTTTCCCTTTTAGGTTTGTTCCATTTTGTGTTATGTATCAAAATTTATGAGCAGGGATTGTGTTTTCTTTATATTGTTGTGACATCCTTGTTTCTGTCGGAAAATTAAATTTTTATTTTACTCTGATTTAATCATGTATTATTTATTCGCGATGGGAATTGGGTTGTTATAAAGTGGTATCAGAGCAGGTCGGTCCGTCCGGCCAAGTTGTTGAGTCAGTTGAATACTGTCGATGTTGTTTGTTCCTTAGTATGTGATAGGTGTGTGAGATACTGTCAGTACTTTCTGGTTGTTCTATTCCGTTGGCTACAGGAGTTAGAATGAGATAAGCGGGGGAGAAGCTGGTACTTCTCCATGTTGCTTCAGGTGTGGAGCGCTGGCTCAGTGTGTTGTGAATTGCAAGATTGTAAGTGTTGTTTGGACAGTGTGGTTCTCGGTTCCAGAAGGGATGCGGAGGTAAGGCTTATGTCAACTAAGGATTTGTGCCTTAGGTAGTTTTGTGCCCAGGATGTAAAGAATGCTATTATAAAGACGGTTTATGCCCCATCATGATTGTCGGCTGTCTATTGACAAATTGAGGAACTGATCACCCTTAATCTCTTGTTGATAGTAGACGGGAATTATGTTGGATGGAATATACATGTCTTTCCGGCTTTGATAGTGTGTGAAATGAATTGTTTGGAATTAAGAAAATGATTACAGATTATTTTGATGAGTTGATGAAGATTCTTATATAGGAAGATGAGGCGGATTAGAGGTTTTGATATGTTGGTCAAGTTGGGAAGTCATTGAGAGAGAATGATTGGGTTTTATTTAAGGGCTGCTTCTCAGAGAGTAGAGATTGAACTTAATTGGACGAAGGTGAATAGTTGAGGTTTATATCTGCTAAGTAAGTAGAAAAATCTTGGTAGATGGGACTAAGATGTGTGTTTTGTCTGTGATGGTAGTGTTCTAGATATACTGTTGTTTTCAATCTTTCTTTGTTGAACAACTAACCAAACAGCATGGAAGCTCTACAACCGAGTAAGTGGTTATATGCTTTCATTTACCGCTTTCATATACATATAATTGTATTGTGGGGTTGTTTCACTATAAGTCTTCTTTCATAAACTCATACCGACTGTGTAATAATAATATAGATATTTAGAGTTTCCCCGGCAACTACGTCTAGTACAAAGCCCTGTTGATCACTCTTAAATAGACAAAACTAGATCCTCATAGGATTACCAGATACAGTCTTCCCTCCTCTTGGGGTTAAACAATATGGAGACGTGAAAGGCAGCATTCTCGGTAAACCCTTTCACAGACTGTCACCTTTAGAAATCGTCAAAGAAACTCTACTCCCCAGAGATGATCTTTTCTTCGCGAATGGCATCTCTTGAGTTTCTTCCAAATTCTCGAACTTTCCTGGCTTGATCTATTCTTTGTGAATAGCCTGTCTTGAATTTCTCGGGGTTTGGGGACCCACAGGCTTCTTAAAAGCATCCCCGCCTCCTCTTGGGCGCTGTACAAGGACCCATCGGCTTCTTAGAAGTATTCACAGCCTCCTCTTAGGCTTCGTATAAATGATTTCTTCCTCCGGGAATGATAGCCTCCTCTTGGGCTTCGTACAAATTGTCCCTCGGCTTCTTTAAAGTTTCCAGCCTCCTCTTGGGCTTCGTACAAATTGTCCCGACGACCTCCTAGAGGTATAGGAACAGAAATTAGTCATCTTAATAGAACAGTCTTTCAAAAAGTCTAGATCTTACTACTGCTGTTTCTCAAACATAGTACAAAAGATGAAACTCTAGACCTGGACAGTCTAATTCCCTTGAGTCTCAAAGACATTCTCAAGTTCCTCTCAAAACTAGGAGATGAAACCCGTAGACTCGGACTGTCTCAATACCCTTTGGATTACCCATTTCCTTAAAGAACATGAAATAACCCTGGTCCTCGAATCAAATCCCTGAGGGCAAACAGTACTCATATAAGAACTAATTTTCTCTTTAAATAAGCATACTGGACATGTCACTCAACTGAAATTGTAACCATAGCCTCCTCTTGGGCTTTGTACAATGATTCTCCCCAGCAGAGTTAACCTTTTAAGACTCTCTTGTTGAGTCCAAACCTTTAGCCTCCATCTCGGGCTTTGTACGAGATACAAAACACTCTCATGTTGAGTATAAAAGACTCTCTTGTTGAGCCACCCCTTCAGCCTCCATCTCGGGCTTTGTACGAGATACAAAACACTCTCTTGTTGAGTATAAAAGACTCTCTTGTTGGGTCACCCCTTTAGCCTCCATCTCGGGCTTCGTACGAGATACAAATCACTCTCTTGTTGAGTATAAAGGATTCTCCTGTAGAGTCAAACCCCTTAGCCTCTATCTCGGGCTTCGTACGAGACACAAAACCACCCTCTTGTTGGGTCAATAGCCTCCTCTTAGGCTTTGTATAAGGAAACCCGATTGAGTCAGTCAACCTTTTAGCATCAATTTGTGCCTCGTTCATAGTATACAAACATCAACAACTCCTTTTCCCCCATCTAATTGCTGTAAGAGGCAAGCCTCTGGATCATCTACATCCATGTCACTGCCCCTCTTTTAGCATGAAAAATTCCTAAGGAAAGATGGCATTGCTCTACACTGAGTTAAAGTCTTCTCCTTTAGGTTAAAACCCCCTATAAAGGAAATTATGGCATTGCTAGAATTCGCATATCCCGGTTAAAGTAATCCTCCTTTATAGTCCGTCACCCAACAGTTGTGACAAACATACCTTCTCTAGAGATGACAGATTCTCTCCAAAGACGAAACTTTTAGCTTCACATCTTGGGCTTCGAACAAGATACAAATAGACCCTTCAGCTTCACATCTTGGGCTTTGAACAAGATATAAACCACCTTTAGCTTCACGTCTTGGGCTTTGAACAAGACACCAAAACACCATTTCCTCCCATAGAATAGGAGGAACTACGATCGCTCTGATTTCCCTGTTTCGGTAAACGGGAATACGTAGGCATAAGATTGAAAGAAAAATCTTAGCGAGCACACTAATCCAAAACCCAAATCCTGTACCCTCACATGTCAAAAACCTCAGTCTTAATCTCCCACCAATCGCCCTAGCACTGTTTTAACAAAATAACCTAAGAGAAACCCACAATCTTTGTAGCATCTGTAAACCAACAGTCATCTGTTCAAACTCAGTTTGCAAGCAGGGTTAATTGGAGACATCTATTTCCCTTCCTTCATCAACTTCAATAGGATAAAAAATGAATCGAACTGTAGTACCAAAGCGATAGTGCTTCGCAACCACGTCCAAAATCGCTCGCTACAGAAAAATGGCGACTCCACTAGGGAAGACGGGATCTTGTTCTCTTCCCATCTCTTAGGTGGAAACCTTAAAAAGTGCCACAGAAGTGGCGCCCACCGTGGGGCCCTTTTCTTTCTTTCTTTGGGGATTTCACTGAGATAGGACCTTTTTGACTTCACTAGGATTTTAGGTCAAAACCTTTAAAATTGGGAAGGAACCACAGAGTGGCACCTCCGCCGGGGAGCCATTTTCTGTCAGGAACATAGGATTCATAGCTCTTAAAAGTCTAGGACACTAGGACAAATATATATACTGCTTTTCCTAATTGATATATGTGTTTATTTTTCTGCTAATGGGAATGCGTGTGATGCCGCATGTGGAAAGATTGAGTATACACCTAGGAAAAACCCCTTTAGTGGTGCGGAAGCTATCGGAAATGGTTGTCACGCGATACCACCCTCTTCTGAGGACTCTTCGAAAAAACATCACCTAGCACGGTTCCCGGCCCGCTGGTGTTTTTCTTGACAAGAGTTGATGATGTTGAGAGACAGGTACAAAAATCACTAGTGTAAATCTTTGGGACGGGTAGAGCCTTGACTCCATGACACCGACCCTTTGACCCCATGTTTTTTCTATGTTTTTGTGTGCTGCATTCATGCATTCATTAAAAAAAAGAGAACATTAAAACAAAAGAAATCTTCTCTTCTAGTCTATCTTTTTCAAATTAAACTAAGACAATGATTGCAAATGTCAGAGAAAAAGATTGCGCTCATGGATTTCGGTAGAAGGAGAACTCATAAGTACACCTTCAAGGTTCCAAAGTTAGAGGATTTAAGAGGTTTGGCGAGAATGATCACAAACCAAGAGGCTTTCAGAGCCAAGTACGGAGGTTTGCTATCTCTATTAAGGGTTCAAGTAATTGAAAGAATCATGGATGCACTCGTTCAGTTTTACGATCCGGTTTATCACTGTTTCACATTCCTGGATTATTAACTAGCACCAACGCTGGAGGAATATTCTCATCTGATCGATTTACACATCACTGATCGAGCTCCTTTTTCTGGACTGGAAGAAATTCCAAAGGATCAGACCATTGCAAGAGCAATTTATTTGGATGAGTCAGAGGTCAGGACTCACATGACCACTAAGGGTGGCATACAAGGTTTGCCAGCCCAGTTCTTGACAAAGAAGGCCCTGTATTTCGCTAGTATAGGGAACGTGACTGCTTTTGAAAGCATCTTTGTTTTACTCACCTACAGGTTATTTTTGTTTCCCAACATCAATAACTTCGTCGATATCAACTCCATTAGGGTTTTTCTCATCGGAAACCCTGTGCCAACTTTGCTCGCAGACGCATATCATTCTGTACACTTAGGGAATTTGTACAGCAGAGGGGAGATCACATGTTGTGTACCTCTGCTATACAAATGGTTTATCTCCCATTTGCCTAAGTCTGCTGCTTTTTGGGATCAAAAGAATACTTTACGTTGGTCGCAGAGAATCATGTCTCTTACCAACTCTGACATAGATTGGTGCAATAGGATTTATGAGGGAATTAGGATCATTGACCGTTGTGGAAACTTCCTCAACGTACCCCTCATAGGAACTAAGGGAGGAATCAATTACCATCCAGTATTGGTTCGTTGTCAATTTGGATACCCAATGAGGCATGTCCAGCGGAATGCTCATCTGGAAGGTCTTTTCTTCAAAGAAGGGGAAAGTGACAGAGCACTAAAAATGGAAATAGTGCACGCTTGGAAACATGTTCATAAGAAAGGACGAGAGTCTCTAGGAAACCGGACTGTGTCTCGGTGGAGCCTTATCTCCACTGGGTACAAACTAGAGCTATCAAGCTAAAGATGCCTTATCCTCGTCATGGAGTTCTTCCGCCGAGGGAATCTGTCATGTACTTCGTGACTGAAATGGAAAAACTCCAGGTTACTCTCAACAAAGTTCAGCGGGAGAGAAGGTCTTGGAAGAACAAGTACCGCACCCTCAATGTGGAGTGTATCAAAATACAGTAACTACTGAAGGATAAAGATGCTCTGATTGAAATCTTGGAGCAGCATGCTGTAGAAAATCCGGATGACCAAACGAATTTGCTCACTCCTTTCACCTGGCAAAGGAATGACAACCCGACAATGGCCCAAGAGCCCCGGTCCAAGAAAAGGAAAGTACCAGAATCAGCACCCGGTTTCTCCTCAGAAAGGGCTCGGGACCCATTAGCTTAGGTTTCTGTTTCCGCACCTTGTAATCTACTGTATTTCTATTTCCGCAATCCTTTGAAATCAATAAAACGGGGTTTCCCCACTGTTTGATATTTGCAATCTAATTGTCGAAGTTTTTTTGATTAAATCAAAAAAATAATTAATATAATCATTGCATTCATCATTCTCACATCACATATTCTCCTTACCTACGAGTCTCACGTTTGTGTCTTGATTCTAGAGTCAAACTGTCTCATTCGTACAATACTCTGGCCAATAGTCAGAAAAAGATGGATGATCTTGAGGAAGAGAATAGAGAGTTGAAAGAAGAGATCGACGCTCTGAGAGAGGATATGAGAAAGCTTCGTAACGACATGCAAGCCATGGCAGAAGCTCAGCTACAAAGAATTGTGATCTCAGAGATCACCTCAACGCCCATAGTGGAGAAGTATGATCCTAGGTACAAAATTCCAAAAGATCGTCCCTGGGGCATGCCTGTTAACTATATCCCGGAAGGATATGTTCCGCCGATCACTGAAGATCCGGAAACTTCTGCAGAAGCCGCTGGGCCTGACGGTTACAAACTTTGGGAAAGCGAAGATGTCAGAGGCATACTGAGGACTCCTGGAGGTTACAAACTTCAGGAAACGCCAAGACTCACGGCCGTAGTCACGGTACCACCCCCTGTGGTGCACACTGTCCCGGAAGGACAGATTCCACAGATACCTTCTGGTAGAAAGGAAACTATGTTCGATAGGATGGACGAGTTTTAGGAGCAGTTCCTGGAAATATAGAAAGAGTTGTAAGCCCTTCGCGGTCAGGATCTATTTGGAAAAGACGCCGCAGACCTTTGCTTGGTCCCTAATGTGAAAGTTCCGCACAAGTTCCAAGTTCCCGACTTTGAAAAGTACAAGGGTAATTCTTGCCCTCAGAGCCATTTGGTGATGTACGCTCGGCGGATGTCAGCTCAGACAGAAAATCAGGACCTACTGATTCACTACTTTCAAGATAGTTTAACCGGTGCCGCATTAAAATGGTACATGGGTTTAAACCGCGCTACGATCAGCACTTTCAGAGATCTTGGCACTGCCTTCGTCCAACAATATAAATACAATCTGGACATGGCACCAGACAGAGATCAACTCAGATCAATGTCACAAAAGGACAAGGAAACCTTTAAAGAGTACGCTCAGAGATGGCGTGAAATTGCTGCTCAAATTTGTCCACCTCTTGAGGAAAAAGAGATGACAAAAATCTTCTTAAAGACCTTAAGCTCATTTTACTATGACAGAATGGTTGCTAGTGCGCCCAGTGACTTCACCGAAATGGTCGGTATGGGGGTACGTCTCGAGGAAGCTGTTCGAGAAGGACGTCTAGTAAAAGACACTGGATCATCAAGTAGTACAAAACGATACGGTAGTGCTCTCCCTAAGAAAAAAGAGCAAGATATTGGGAATATCTCTCTCAGAAAGCAAAGGCGATGTTATCAACCAGTAGCAGCTGTGACTCCTACTATTAATCCCGCGCCTACATATCAACCTCAGGTTACGCAGAGCCAACCTATTCAACAACAATTTCAGCAAAGGACACAACAGCCTCTTCAACAGGCTCGTCCTCTATACAATAACAACCGTACAACGTGGCCGCCAGGATTTGATCCTATACCCATATCGTACGCAGAACTATTTCCGTTACTACTAGCCAAGGGGCACATCCAGACTAAATCCCCTCTTGCAGTACCAGAAAATCCGCCTTTCTGGTTTAAGGTGGACCAGACTTTTCCTTACCATCAAGAAGGACCAGGGCATAACATAGAGAACTGTCTCAGCTTTAAATCTGACGTACAAAAGCTTGTTAGGAGCGGGGTCTTATCGTTCAAAGATACGAATTCGAATGTTCTCACGAACCTGCTACCTCAACATGAGAAAGCTGCAGTCAACCTGATAGAGGGAGAGTCTAACAACGTCTATCAAATTCATGATGTACTCTTGTTAAGGATCAATCTAGTCAAGATGCATTGTAGACAGAGCGGGTATGGCCATGTGCCACCTCATAATTATGACCGGTGTGATATCTGCTCTAAAAACAATCAGGGATGTTTTGTGGTGCAATCAGCTCTACAGGAACAGATGGATCTCGGATGGATCCAAGAGCACCGATTTCGTGGAGTTAACATGGTTTACATGAATTCTAACGTCATTCAGAACCACGACATTCGTGTGATAAATGTCAACCCGGTGGCAATGCACTCAAGACAAAGCCAGTATCATAATCTGCCACGACACGATTACAGTTCTTGTCTGACTTGCTCGGTAAACAAACAGGGATGCTCTTTTGTACAGGAGGCCCTCCAGCGTCAGATGGATCTTGGGTGGATCCAGGACTACCATGATAGGAACCACTATCAGATCAACATGGTTCAGATCTTTGATATTCGCTTAATGAATACCAACCTGGTAGAGTTACATGCTGAGCAGGTCCTACTCGGGTTCCTGATTTCACATAACTACCAAAGCTGTAAGGCGGGTTGCGAAAACAATCAAGGTTGTACCCTTGTCCAGAAGGCACTTCAGCACTTGTTAAATCACTGGTGGATGCCAATCTATATGGATGAAGATACTCAGCAAATTAGTATCAATAACAGGAACCCTACTCGGCGTCAAAATCAGGATGTCCGATCTGTGGAAGCTAACCTAGTGAGGTTACATTGCATTCAAAGCGGGCGTGGCCAGGTGCCACCACATAACTACGAACGTTGTAGAATCTGTTCAGAAAATAACCAAGGGTGCTACCTTGTACGAGCAGCTCTTCAGGGTCAGGTGAATCGTAGAGAGATTCGCCCATATCCGGGTTCCGGACCAATTAACTGGGCACCGAACTACCTAGCTGATCAAATTAAGGACGTTATCGTAATCTCTGATCATGAAAGGAACAGGGATGTTTGTGCCATCATTCCTCTACTTGAAGAAACGAGAGTTCCTAACCAGGAATAGATTGAAATTACTTACAACAGTAAAAAAAATCAGAAGGCTCCCATAGTCATCTATCTACCAGGACCACTACCGTATGAATCAACTAGGGAGATCCCTTACAAATACGGTGCGACGATATTGCATACATCAGTCGTGTAACACGGAGTGGTAGAATCTTCAACAGAGGAGTTGGAGAGTCCAGCAAAGAAAAGGAACCTCAAACAGAAGTTCCCAATCCACCGGTCGGTCAATCCAGTGATCCCGACCTTTCGAAAAACAATGATGAGATGCTGAAGCTCATCCAAAGGAGTGAATACAACATTGTTGATCAGCTATTACAAACTCCTTCAAAGATCTCCGTGTTGTCACTTTTACTCAGTTCAGAAGCGCACAGGGAGGCTCTACAGAAAGTTTTGGAGCAAGCCTTTGTGGAACCGGATGTAACAATCAGACAGTTTGATAACATTGTCTCTAACATCACTTCCTGCAATAATTTGGGATTTAACGATGAGGAATTACCTGAAGAGGGTCACCGTCATAACATGGCGCTCAATATCACGGTCAGCTACCTGGGTGATGCTTTAGCCAGCGTACTGGTAGACACAGGGTCAACCCTGAATGTTATGCCGAAGTCCACTTTGATGCAATTATCATTCAAAGGCCCTCCTATGAGAACCAACGAGGTCGTCGTCAAAGCATTTGACGGATCCAGAAAAACGGTCACTGGCGAAGTCGATCTTCCCATAGCCATCGGTCCTCACACTTTCCAAGTCACTTTCCAGGTCATGGATATCTGGGCAATGTACAGTTGTTTATTAGGATGACCTTGGATACATCAGGCTGGGGCGGTCACCTCGACCCTCCACCAAAAGTTAAAGTTGGTCCAAAACGGCCAACTCGTCACAGTCTGTGGAGAACAAGCCTTGCTCGTGAGTAACTTATCATCATCTACTTGTGTAGAACCCGAGGAGGTTGTTGGGACTCAGTTCCAAGCGCTTTCGATGAGCAAGGACAATCAATCCAAAAAGGGAACTTCCATTTCCTCATACAAAGATGCTATCAAAGAGGTCAAGAGTACCAATACAACAGGATGGGGACAGCTAGTCATTCCTACTGACAATAAAACAAAGAAGGGTCTTGGTTTTTCTGCAACCTGTACCCAGACAACTACTCCCAGCGATGAAAGTCTTCATCCCATTCGAGACTTCTTCCACAATGGAGGTTTCCTTCACCCAGTGCCTCAAGAGGTGCATACCATCAATAAAGATGATTCCTCTGATATGGAGGAAGAATGGGAGTCCTATCTCAACGAAGACGGTTATATGTCTCAGGACGAAACGTAGACTCCATTTTGCTTTCCTGCACAGAGCTCGAGATTTATACCAAGGTCAGATGTAAAAATGATGTATGGAGATTGTGATCCGGAAGGATGTCGTGCTCCACCAAATTTGTTAGAGGAGGACACTCTGATGAAAGACAGCTTTGACCACGACTACTATGGCCCGATGGATGGCCTGCCAATGTGGCAGCCTTATCCAGGAAACTTAGGACAAGAGAATCAGCCAAACAATGAAAATTAGCTGAGCATCATTGAACAGAATACCTGTGTCCCCACCATGTCATGGGATCAACACCCAGGGTATCCTGAAAATACCCAGCACGACGATGAATTCGCAACGTTCGCAGGATTAGAGTTCATCAACTATGCTTTTCCCGAGGTCAACGTCATCGAGAGAGATGACTCCTCCAGTTCCAAAGAAGTATGGGACACCTTGGGACAACCGAGTGGTAAGTTCGACTACTTCGTCAAGTACACCGCTCCCGAAAGCTCTCGTATCAGGCTCGAAGACATCCAGCCAACTAGATGGGGAGATCTACTTGAGAGCACCAATGTTATGCAAAATGCAATAGAGGAATCCTCCTACAACAATTCTGCCTGGGAGACAGATTTCAATGATCCTGCTCCACCAGAAATCATCGTGATTTCTGAAGACAAATCAAGGAAAGTACCAGACTTTGTGATTCACCGAGGAGTTCACTGCCAATGGGTTGCTGTCGATGTTCCGAAGATTGTTCATAAGTCAAAGTAATTGCCATCTTTAACCTTTCACCCTGCCCAGGTGAAACAGATGTTTTGATAGGGCTCGCTTTCTGTAAATTTTCCCTCTTCGCTTCGCCCAAAGCGGCAGAGTTTTGTTTTATAGGGCTGTAGTTTTAAGAATCGACTTGTTCATTAATAAAATAACGCTGTTCTGTAATTTCCGTAGTTATTGCTGTTTTCTCTTTTTGCTTTTCTCAAAAAATGGTAATCCTAAAAAACATCTCAAATAATAAAAACAAGCAGTAAAAGAAATACACTGCACACACTTGCATTCTCTCTATCTCTTCTAAAAATAAATCATCACGTCATGGAGATTGCTTGTTTTAAACCCCGTTGAAACACACGATCCGATGCCTTCTCCCAACTTTGGGTTCCCGATATTTGGGGCTGAAGAAGAGAATGACGACGAAATTCCAGAAGATATCTCCCAATTACTCAGACAGGAGGAAAGGTCCATTGAACCTCATAAAGAGTCGTTGGAAACGGTAAACTTAGGTTCGGAAAAAGAGATAAAAGAAATCAGGATTGGGGCACTGCTCAGTCCAACTGCCAGAGAGGGTTTTGTAAAGCTTCTCAAAGAATTCCCCGATGTATTCGCTTGGTCCTATCAGGATATGCCAGGGTTGGATACCAGCATCGTGGAACATCATTTACCGTTGAGATCGGAATGTTCGCCAGTAAAACAAAGGTTAAGACGGACTCACCCGGACATGGCTATCAAAATCAAAGAGGAGGTACAGAAACAGATTGACGCGGGTTTCCTCGCCACATCAGAATATCCTCAATGGTTAGCTAACATTGTACCCGTTCCGAAAAAGGACGGAAAAGTCAGAATGTGTGTCGATTACAGAGATTTAAACAAGGCTAGTCCAAATGACGACTTTCCTTTACCGCACATTGACATGCTGGTAGACAGTACAGCAAAGTTCAAAGTTTTCTCCTTCATGGATGGATTCTCGGGCTATAATCAAATCAAAATGGAGCCGAAAGACATGGAGAAAACTTCGTTCATCACCCCATGGGGTAGCTTTTGCTACAAGGTAATGCCGTTCGGTTTGAAGAATGTCGGGGCAACCTATCAAAGGGCCATGACTACTCTGTTTCATGACATGATACACAAAGAAATCGAGGTATATGTTGATGATATGATTGCAAAATCTAAGACAGAAGATGAGCATGTGACTCATCTTTCAAAACTATTCGAGCGATTGAGAAAGTACAAACTCCGCTTGAATCCCAACAAATGCACCTTCGGTGTCTGTTCAGGGAAACTCTTAGGTTTCATCGTCAGCCAGAAAGGAATTGAGGTTGATCCTGACAAGGTCAAGGCCATTCAAGAAACGCCTTCTCCAAAACCTGAAAAACAAGTCAGGGGATTCTTGGGACGTTTGAACTACATCTCCAGATTCATATTCCTCATGACCACGACATGTGCGCCGATTTTCAAATTACTTAAAAAGAATCAGGACTGCGTTTGGACAAAAGACTGCCAAACTGCCTTCGACAGTATCAAGTGAAATTCTGGTACATGTGCAGAATTCAGATGTTCTAGAACATGCCGTTCGACATCTGGTCTGACATGATCACAAAGGGCAAGGTATATTGCAATAATCATGGTACTGAAAAGATAAGAGCAAGACACACAGAATTATTAACCCAGTTCGGTCTAACAACCTACATCTGGGGGCTACCAAGCCAGGGATGAAGTCCACTATCAGCAGTATCAATTCAAAGCTAAACTCTCCATTTACAACTCATCACTCAATCACTGCCCAATGACCCTTCTACCTAGATCCTCTCTAGCTATGAGAATCACTTCTCACTCCCAATCATCGCAATAATGTCTAGCAGTTGACAATCCGCCACTGCATCAATGTCTCTTTACCTATACACTGATTACACAGATAAACATGAATCCACACTCCTATGACACATCAACATCTGATGAGAACAATACCTAGCTAAGTATGATGCCAAACTCCACCGTTTGTTAGCTTTTTCCCTTAACTAAGACCACAACCTTGAGTTGCTTAACAGATTCCTCCAAGAATAAAACGTACTGCCTCTTACCTACAGGTTTTGAGGAATACGGGTAACCTTCCCACAAGTCGGGAGGTTTACCTAGACAGAACCCTAGACTTCTACATGTTGAGTCGTCACCTCCAAGGTTACAAACCCTTCTATTTATAACATGTACCCAACTGGATTTGGGCCTTCAATTACAGCTTTAATAGCTGTTACAAATCAGCAGAAACTTCTGCTACAAAATAGGACTTCAATCTAATATTTCCTAATATGTCTCCATATTTAGAAAGTCTTGATTTCTGATTGAATCTTCTAAACCTTCAAATATGTGCCACATAGAATGCATAATTTTCTCTTAAATATTCTGCACAATTCAAAACATAGCTGAATCTCATTAATCCAGCTCAGCAGGCGCGATGTCGAATGCTCCCTCATAGGACATCTTCTTCGACATGTTGTTCCAGTTGTTGAATAACTTCAACACAACATGTTCTGGCATTTCAAAAAGGACATCTTGTAGTACCTGTTCTTCTTAGCAAGTTTATACATCCTATTCTCTATTACAATATTGCTGCTATTATTTGTTTTACAAAAATTAAGCCAATCCTAATACAAGAGAACTAACAATCTCCCCCTTTGGCAAATTTTGGCTAAAACAAATAATCTAAAAACAATTATAAACCAGAAGTTTACAGCAATATAAAAATACAGCCAACAGCTGTAGTGTTCAGAGTCTACAGCACACAACAGCAGATCTTCATGTTGAAAATAATGTCTCACCATCTTTGTTTGACATCTTCTTTGCAGCACTCTGAAGAACTCCACTGTATCAGCACCAACGAACATCAATCTTCAGGATAAAAGGAAGGAAGGTCCTGAAGTTTGTTGATGCACACGAGGAAGAAGATAGCAGAAGACAGCTTGTACTCCCCCTCAATCCAGGAACCTCTTCTTGACATTAAAGACCAATGGTGGCATAAGAGAACTCTTAATTGCTCTTTGAAGGGCATAAGAGGAAACTTAAGACCAAACCCTCCACCACTCCTGGTAACTCAGAACACAGATCACAACTGTGTTCATAACTCAGATCACAGGTCACAAAAATATCCAAACATGATAGACATTTGATTTGACATGTTTGGACAACATATGCAATCATAAACTCCTGTCTGAACCTCTGAGCAACAATCCCTTTCTCCCCCTTTTTGGCCAAAAATTGACAAAGGAGGCCATCACAAAACCAAACCCAGGCACAACTAACCCAAACCCGAACAAAACTCGTAGTTTTTATGAGAACAACCCTTACCTGATGGTAGAGGATAGGAGAAGCCTCTCTAAATAGCAGAGCAATTTCTTAGATATTAACGATCTTTAATTCTTGGTCAAAGAGAATGTTAATTGAGAATGGAAAACCTGTAACTTAATTCAAGGTGCACCATCCATACTGACTTTGAACGCCTTTAATAGCTCTTAGACCAGTCTTGCATAGCCAATCAGCACTTACTAGGCTCCCTTCTTACGCGTGGCTGGATGCACAGTCTAGAATATTCCTTTGTTTGGCTCAGGGAAACATGTCTTGAGTGTTGTTCTGACATCTTACCAAAATAGTTTGTCTGCTTGTTCACAAAGTTATCAACCCAAGACTCCTCAGAGATTTATACATTCCAAGCATATTTTCTTGGATTCCTTCAAAAACAGCAGAGAAAAAGTAGAGTCACCCAGATACAACAATTATGCTTTTCAGACTTCTCCTGCATAGGCACTAACTCCACACAGCTATGATATGTCCCATCATGATGTTTGACATTACACAGCATAAACTTGACCAGCACACATGCTGCAATAGGCTATAGACAACAGCCTTAACATTAAATGCCTTTTATGATATTACACAAATAATGCCACATTCTGGTAAAAGTTGAGCAAGACCTTACCATGGGGATTTTAGATACAAGGTCTGTCAAGTCCAATAAACAAAAGCCCACTCGATTTGAAATTTCTCACATATTCCAAACAAATGTCTTGCAACACAAGATAAGGACTGCCACCACCTTTTGCTTGTATTAGAAGAAACCTCCTGGCAACAACCTTATAACACCCTAATAGAGTCTTCAACATGAAAGTAGCCATGTATTTCCAGAACTACTTACCATCAAAATTAGAATCTACCCATTCTAATCCACATTATGTCAGAACTGCCACTTCAGACGATAATGCTGCTTCTTCCAACTCCATAAGTATGGTACACGACAAACAAAAATGTTGTAACAAAGTGTAGGACATCAGCACGATACAAAAGGACACACCACTTGATCACAACCAGCACCAGCAGTTATACCAAAAGCAAACTCATCAGACAACCAGACAAGACCTAGGCTCATCGTACTAGGACAACCTCTACCAAGGCCCCAAACACAAAGTTCTGGTATCCAATGTGCCAAGAAAAAAACAGTTTCCCAAGAAGGACAGATTCCCACACCAAAGACTACTTTGACTGGTCAGGCGATACAAACAATGACTTTTTATCCATTATAAATAACAAACCTCCTTGCCCCTATCAGCATACCAAGGAAAGAATCATGAGTCAGTCTAACAAGAATGCAGCAAAGAGACACATGCAGGAGGACAAGAAGCCAGATCCACAGAAGTTGAAGGACACACCACCGTCCCCAGCTGGAGCAACTTCTGGAGCAACAAGAACACGAAGGACATCAGAGACAAGGATGAAGACCATCAAGAAAAACCAAGTGCAACTTCAAGCTTCTGATGATGAATGGGACGAAGATTGGAAAACTTTTCTTGATTCGGGGGGTTGGGATAACCTTTAGAACCTTTGTTTGGTGTATTTACTAATCTTGTATGCTTTCAAAAGTTCAATAAATTTCTGTTTTTAATTCTGTTCCATTAAAAGCAATAAGGATCACATCACAGCACACCTAATCCTTATGTATGCAAATTCCTGATTTGCAAAAAAATGCCAACACCAAAAGCTTGTAGATTTATCAATCTCCCCCCTTAACATCTCACTTCCAGCTGCATAAAATTGTAACACTCTCCCCCTATCAAGAATAACATGTGATTCTTCATACCTTGAAGAATGGAAAACATAAGACGCATCTTCATGTCTTCAAGAGCTCACTCTTTGTTCAACTCACAAGTTGAACACAATCATTACTCGTACAAATACTCACATGATCCCAATCTGATCAACTTATCTCTATCTAAGACCACCAGTACTTCTTTGCAGGAAGAATACCTTAAATGAATGGAGAACATGAGACACATCTTCATATTTTCAAGAGCGCACTCTCTGTTCAACATACTTGCTGAACACATTCACCTACTGCTTAACCCTTACATCAGTACCAAAAATCAAGTAGAGACTTGTGATCTCAGGAGACAATCACAATGTTTTGCCAACAGATGTTAAGACATCAGTCTTGACCTCATGAACAGAATCCAGCTGCACTACGGAAAACACCACATTCCAAAACCGAATCTCCAACCTTCCCCCTTTAAGCCTCGGAACCAGAAACAACCAACACAGAAACAGGAAAGTAGTATTCTCTCATCCAACTCTCCAATCTGTAATCAATCACCTTTAACAGCATCCTAGACTCTTTGATCCTTGTTCTTCATGTCCAATTAGTCTGCTAGCGAGAATACTTCTTGAAATCTCAGGTTCTCCACTCCTACAGCAAGGACCAGAAATAAACTGACCTCGGGAGTAAATAACATGTTGATCACACCTTGACCAACTCACACCTCTAAGATAAGTTCCAGGACCAGAAACTTCTTAGACATACCACCCAGATGCCTCCTCTTCCAGATCAGGAGTAGGTTCTAAACCCATGTGATTAAACCACATTTGTTTAGCACCCATAGCATCTGCTATGCCATTCCTTTAGACAACAGAATTCTGCACACTTCTGACATGATGTTCTAACACAATATAGGACATCATTCCAAGGAACACATCAAGAGATCAAAGACTGGAGATTAGCCCTTTTAGGAATAGAGGCAAAAGTAAATTACTTCTCTTCACTTATCAATGCCATTATGAGTGGACTTGAACAATAATCTTCAAGTATCGTTGACAAAGTAAGTTGAAGCAGTTTTGCACATATCCTATCGCCATCCATTTAGAGAGGCACAGCCTTCTCAAATGCACCCTCAGGAGTTATCAGATAGATACGTAGCGGATCAAAACACAAACTCCTCAAAACCTTCAGGTGTCACATATCACCCCTAGCATCATAGTTCAGGTGACACCACAATACCACAGGTTTAAAAATAAATCAAACCTAACGTAACCACAACACAGCAGCTTTTCAACCAAACCTCCAAGCCTTCAGCATATGCCATTGCCTGTCACGAACAGTCCATCCTCCACTTCTAGGGACCATTCTCACACCTATATGAACTACTCCAAGTTCAAACAACTTTTCAGTAGAAAGCTTCTACCTTGACCACGAACCAGAAGGTATCTTCCCTTGGATCTCATCTAGATACAGAACAGAATGACTTGCTCTGATACCAATTGAAATTCTGGTACATGTGCAGAATTCAGATGTTCTAGAACATGCCGTTCGACATCTGGTCTGACATGATCACAAAGGGAAAGGTATATTGCAATAATCATGGTACTGAAAAGATAAGAGCAAGACACACAGAATTGTTAACCCTGTTCAGTCTAACAACCTACATCTGGGGGCTACCAAGCCAGGGATGAAGTCCACTATCAGCAGTATCAATTCAAAGCTAAACTCTCCATTTACAACTCATCACTCAATCACTGCCCAATGACCCTTCTACCTAGATCCTCTCTAGCTATGAGAATCACTTCTCACTCCCAATCATCGCAATGATGTCTAGCAGTTGACAATCTGCCACTGCATCAATGTCTCTTTACCTATACACTGATTACACAGATAAACATGAATCCACACTCCTATGACACATCAACATCTGATGAGAACAATACCTAGCTAAGTATGATGCCAAACTCCACCGTTTGTTAGCTTTTTCCCTTAACTAAGACCACAACCTGAAGTTGCTTAACAGCTTCCTCCAAGAACAAAACGTACTGCCTCTTACCTACAGGTTTTGAGGAATACGGGTAACCTTCCCACAAGTCGGGAGGTTTACTTAGACAAAACCCTAGACTTCTACATGTTGAGCCGTCACCTCCAAGGTTACAAACCCTTCTATTTATAACATGTACTCAACTGGATTTGGGCCTTCAATCACAACTTTAATAGCTGTTACAAATCAGCAGAAACTTCTGCTACAAAATAGGACTTTAATCTAATATTTCCTAATATGTATCCATATTTAGAAAGTCTTGATTTCTGATTGAATCTTCTAAACCTTCAAATATATGCCACACAGAATGCATAATTTTCTCTTAAATATTCTGCACAATTCAAAACATAGCTGAATCTCATTAATCCAGCTCAGCAGGCGCGATGTCAAATGCTCCCTCATAGGACATCTTCTTCGACATGTTGTTCCAGTTGTTGAATAACTTCAACACAACATGTTCTGGCATTTCAAAAAGGACATCTTGTAGTACCTGTTCTTCTTAGCAAGTTTATACATCCTATTCTCTATTACAATATTGCTGCTATTATTTGTTTTACAAAAATTAAGCCAATCCTAATACAAGAGAACTAACATCAAGGAATACTTGTTGAACCCACCGATTCTATCCCCTCCAGTGGAAGGAAGACCACTGATCATCTACCTCACAGTCTTAGAAGACTCAATGGGTTGTGTACTTGGCCAACAAGATGAAACCAAAAGGAAAGAGTCTGCCATCTACTATTTGAGCAAGAAATTCACCGACTGCGAGACTCGGTATACTATGCTTGAAAAAACTTGTTGCGCTTTGGCTTGGGCAGCCAAACGTCTGCGCCAATACATGATCCATCACACTACTTGGTTGGTCTCCAAGATGGATCCAATCAAGTATGTCTTTGAAAAGCCTGCTCTCACGGGAAGAATTGCCCATTGGCAGATGTTGCTATCAGAATATGACATAGAGTACCATGCTCAAAAAGTCGTTAAGGGGAGTATTTTAGCCGATCATTTGGCTCATCAACCGATTGACGATCAGGAATCAATCGGGTTTGACTTCCCAGACGAAGATGTCATGTATTTGAAAATGAAAGGTTGCGATGAACCGCTACCCAGTGAAAGGCCAGAACCAGATTCCCAATGGGGACTTATTTTTGACGGAGCTGTCAATCATTACGGAAACGGAATTGGGGCAATTCTCATAACACCTCAGGGTACCCACATTCCTTTCACTGCCAGACTTACGTTCAAGTGCACAAACAACGAGGCCGAATACGAAGCTTGTATTATGGGTCTCGAAGAAGCGATCGACTTAAGGATCAAGAACTTGGACGTATATGGCGACTCAGCTTTAGTTGTCAATCAGATCAAAGGAGATTGGAACACATACCAATCAGGATTGATCCCTTACAAAGATTACACAAGAAGGTTGTTACCCTTCTTCAACAGAGTCGAGTTTCACCACATCCCTCGTGAGGAGAATCACATGGCTGATGCTTTAGCCACTCTCTCTTCCATGATAGTGTAGGTCAATGGAACGACCTGCCTAAGATTGACATAATGTGCCTTGAGTGGCTCGCTTACATCTTCACGATTGAAGCAGTCATAGACGACAAACCTTGGTATCACGATATCAAATGCTTCCTTCAGAAACAAGAGTACCCACATGGGGCATCCAGAAAGGACAGAAAAACCCTCAGAAGACTGGCTGGCAGCTATTTTCTGAGCAGTGATACACTTTATAAATGGAACTTTGATATGGTCTTGCTCAGATGCGTAGACAGACCAGAAGCAGACATGCTGATGAAAGAAATTCACGAAGGGTCCTTTGGCACTCATGCCAACGGACACACAATGGCGAGAAAAATTCTAAGAACAGGGTACTATTGGTTGACCATGGAATCCGACTGCTACAAGTACATGAGGAGGTGTCACAAGTGTCAGATATACTCCGACAAAATCCATGTACCGCCAACGCATCTCAAAGTTCTCTCTTCCCCATGGCCTTTTTCCATATGGGGAATCGACATGATTAGCATGATTGAGCCCAAGGCTTCGAATGGACATCGATTCATCCTGGTAGTCATTGACTATTTCACCAAGTGGGTCGAAGCAGCGTCATACGCCAATGTAACCCGACAAGTGGTGGTCCGATTTATCAAAAACAATGTCATCTGCCGTTATGGTGTTCCGAGCCAGATCATTACTGATAATGGATCTAACTTAAACAATAAGATGATGAAAGAGTTGTGCGTAGAGTTCAAGATCGAACACCATAACTCATCTCCCTACCGACCAAAGATGAACGGAGCAGTAGAAGTGGCTAACAAGAACATCAAGAAGATTGTTCAAAAGATGGTTGTAACCTACAAAGACTGGCACGAGATGTTACCCTTTGCTCTTCACAGTTATCGCACATCCGTCCGCACTTCAACAGGGGCAACCCCTTTCTCTCTAGTATATGGCATGGAAGCAGTGCTCCCCATAGAGGTAAAGATCCCATCAATCAGGGTATTGATGGAAGCTAAGCTTACAAAGCCTGAATGGTGTCAAATTCGACACGAAGAACTCAATCTGATCGAAGAAAAGAGAATCACGGCACTATGCCACGGTCAGTTGTATCAACAGAGAATGAAGATGGCGTTTGACAAAAAGGTCCGACCTCATGTCTTCAGGAAGGGAGACCTCGTGCTCAAGAAGATACAATCATTTCTCACTGATTCTCGGGGCAAGTGGACTCCGAATTATGACAGCCCCTATGTGGTCAAGAAAGCTTTCTCAGACGGCGCCTTGAGACTTGCAACCATGGACAAAGAGGAATTTTCCTACGCCACGAATGTTGATGTAGTCAAGAAATACTTCGCCTAAAAAAAACGTCTCGGTGGATTGAAAACCCGAAAGGGCGGTCCAGGCAAAAATTAGAGACATAATAAATAAAAAAATCATCCCGATGGATTGGAAATTTCGAAGTACAATCCAAGCAAAAATTAGGGATAATGGCAAGTAACTACGTTCAACAAAGGGGCAAATCCCTCAGCAGTAGTTACGTCGTCCATCAGAAAAACTCCAGTCACGGTCATCTTCGACAGAAGCTCAGGATGCCCCGAATTCACAGTTGGTAGAAGGATAGTGGTTGTCATGTTTCAACATAGCCCTTTTCCCCCTAAATTACCATTTTCTAACTTTGTAAATACTCTATGGAATCACGCGTTTGGCTGATTTCCATCCTATCAATAAAATTTGAGCCCTTGTGCTTTTGTTTGCAATTCTTATTTGTTTTAGCTTTACAGAACGACGTTTTAATATGATTAACGATTCTTGAAACGAAACAAAAATGAATTTACTTGTTAAAACTCTTCTGTTTTTGAAATAAAGATGGAAATTCTCTTGACTGTTGAACATCGAAAGAATGTTGATCGCTTCTCCGAAGGTGGTTAAGCTTCAAAGTACTCCTTCTAAGCCAATGCGCCTGAAGGAAGGATCAACTGTGTCGGATGCGAATGTTCCATCTGACACCCCTCGGTTGAGTTCCCATCTATTAAGCCCGACCAGCGTCGCTCCCAACAGGGACCGTTTCTCCTAAGCAAGGCGGAATTGCTATCTTAAACCAACGGTACGACTTCGCCCCGCGATGGCCGAGTATCCCGTCATGTTTATCTTTTAGTCTATATGTCGCGTCAGTTTTGTCAGCATATACATACATACATCATGCATTATTGATTTGCATTCACATTCATATTGCATCACTATCACTCTAGTCGGTCTCATCCCCTAGTGATAACAGTCCTCTCAATCGAGTTGTCAGTTCTTTCCTCGTCAGGAAAGGTTGCGTCTGAACACTCTCTCTCCTCCAGTTCAGTTCTGGATCAGAATTGGCCCACTTTGATAACTTGAACCTCTGAAAGACCATAGAACCTTCAACCAATGTCACTCTTTGCCATTGAAGATGATATTTTCTCTTTCCCGGATTAAGTAAAATCCCCAGAGAAAGCCTCTTAATCAGAGATTCGGCAATACAGCAGTTTTGCCCCGAAAAACCACTGATGAAAAGGTCATCGGCACCTCAAAATTGGATCCCATCATATGGCATTTCTCCGGGAAGATCCCGAGAAAAGTATGATGTAAGACCCCAAACGGAAGCAGTCTCTCAAGAAACTCGCTTTCCCCAGATAGAGTCAACAAATGGCATCTCCAACAGAGAAGTTTGTACACCTCTACAACTCAGACGACTGGGTTCCCCAGCAAGTCTGACATCAATCTTTTTCCATTAGATGACATCTCCCCAGGAAAATTCGGCTAGAAGTTTGAGGAAAACCGCTACGTATAGCGTCCCTTGTCAAGAAAGTTTATTGACAAAAGAAACTGAGACCAGTTCCTTGGTAGGAAACTAAGATCGAGGGGAAGTTTATTTCAGAAACTAAGACCAGTTCCTTGGTAGGAAACCAGGATCGAGGGGAAGTTTACATCAGAAACTGAGACCAGTTCCTTGGTATGAAACCAAGATCGAGGGGAAGTTTATTTCAGAAACTGAGACCAGCTCCCTGGTAGGAAACCAGGATCGAGGGGAAGTTCAATTCAGCAACTAAGACTAGTTCCTTGGTAGGAGACCAGGATCGAGGGGAAGTTTTTACCTTTTCTAAGCATCATTGCTTAGCAAAAGAAGATGAATGCGTAAGATACCATTCATAACCACCATCAAAATTTCGGGTATTCCGATATTTAATCCTCTTGCCCCCCGAATGCCCGAACACCTTCGTCGTTCGCACCTTCGGGTCCAAGAAGATTAAATAGGGGCATCTGTCATACCCCAAATTTTGACCACCAAGATTCCCATCATTTTGAAAATCATCATCACAATATGGAGGAATCATCATACCTCATCAGTCTCCCCAAAGATGGGTGAGCATCCACTACAATCAAATTTAGGGTTTCAAGCCCTCTCAAAGTTCTTAGACAAAGGATCAATCAAGGAATGACATGATCTTCAACTTGTCTAAACCTCTCAAACATCCACAATGGATCAAGAGGACTCCCACAGCAAGGATTAAGCACCAGGATGCTCCCTTCTAGGTGGATCAAGCCTTAAGATCGCCAGTGTCACCAAATTAGGGTTTTGGTCGACCAGGGCCTCCAGTTGGAAATTTTCCTCTAGGGATGAGCCAATACTTCAAATCATATCCTAATATGCTCTATGGAACCTCATGGACCCAATTATCAAGCCAATTTTTCCTCAGGTGATGCATACATCAAAAATCAAGAATTAGGGTTTCTTGACCTAATTCACCCCCAAGTTGGCTTTTGGGACAAATCATGAGCCAAGACCTCAAGAGAGGATTTGAGGGTCTATAATACACTATATTGATCCATTTGCAACAATGGATTAATCCGGGAAGCTTGAGAAACAAGCCTCAATTTCATCTGAACCACAGTTAGGGTTTCGTGAGAAAAGTCAACTCTAACTTTGACTTTTGACCAAGACATGTTCCCAAGCCCTAAGACATGATTCAATATACCCTATAACACTCATGAAACATGTCCATCAAGTTTGATTTAGGTCAAGGACATGATTTCCTAAAGGATTGCACAGTTTGGAATTCATCGGATAAAAAGTCAACTGTGCACAAAAGTCAACTTTGACTTTTTGAGATTTTTCACAAAAATGGATTTTTAACCCTAAAATGATGTTAATGTATGATTTGAATCATCATTCATCAAGAAAAATCAAAGAAAGTGGGATAACTTGTAAAAGGGGTAACCATAAAAACTTAGAAAATTTTCTTAGTTATGAACAAAGTGGCAAAGGTGCCAACTTTGGAGGATCATAACTCCTAAACCACAAAGCCATTATTCCCCATCCAAAGCTTGATTTGTAGATCTCATGGCCCTCTACAAAAACTTCAACTAGACCTCATTCCAATTCTTCATGGATTTTGAGTTATGGATTGATCAAAATCACAAAAAGTGAAAATGTCACTTTTTTCCAACACTTAGTGAAATTTTCACTAAGTCAGAATCTTCCTTCACTTTTTTCCAAATGTAGGGACATTTTTCCCTTGGATCCAAAAAGTATCAAAACCAAATATGATCAAATAGTTGTTGTATCATATAAGGGCTTTCCAAAATGGCCAAGAACATCACCAAATTCAATTTGAGCTAAGAGTAATGGTAGTGGCAAAATGCCTTGCTGAAAACTGCCAAGCCAAGGCAGAATTTTGCATTTTTGGTCGATTTGCCAAAATCAGCCAATTTCAAGCCTTGTCATTATCTTGGACACATCTGAGGATCAAATCTAAAGGGGACAATCACTGAGCCAAGCCTCTAAAGTCCTTGGAACAAGAAGTAGCATGCCAAACCTAGAATTGCCTAAAAGAGGGACAAGACTCCAATTTTGGATTGGAGCATTTAATGGATGCACCAAGGTGGCATGGACTGACACATTTGCAACTGAATTCAGTCAAGATTCTTCCAACAAGTAGGAAACCAAAGCTCTGTGCTCTAACCTCTAGTCAATGGCTAGAGGAGACTTGGATTTTCATTTGCCAACATTGGCCAAACCTCTGATGCAGTTGCCATTCACTATTCCTTGCAAAACAAACTTGCTCTACTATAAATAGAGCTCATTTGTGATCAGTTTGAGTACACCAAAGCCATCAAATAGATGCTTTCCTCAAAATCTCTTCTTTCACTCCAATTTTGCCTTCTAAGGAAAGTCACTATCGGGTTTTGAGTTTGAGAGCTTTTCCAATCAAACCAATCACACACACACACCTCATAAACATCATATATAAGTGATCCAAACACTTAAACAACATCTGGAACACTGATTTCTCAGAATCACCAGCCAGTTGCTCAAGGTTTTAACCAAGTTGTAGCTGAGATACCATGAAGTGATCCAGCCATTTCCAATCAAGTCCAAGCATTCAAACACACTACATAGGATGTAGGGAAGCTGTTCAGATCATCACAACTCATCTGTAACACCTCCAACTCAAAAATCACATTGCTCTTGCTGTCACGACCTTCAAGTAAGCCTAAACTTGGTCATCTCTTAATCTATGCATATTTCCTCGCACAATACTTTTGCCAAATGTTCATAATCATGCATAGAATGTTTCCCTCAATTAATTGCTTTGTTTGAATCGTGTATCAAAATTCTCAGCCTTCATGCAATTTTTAGGGTTCTTGAGGTTTTGTCTTGATTTCTTATTCCATGTTAAAAATAAATGAAATTAAAGACCATAGACATGATCGTGAGGTTGAAACGAACAGATTGATATGTGGATTGCATGATATAATCAAGTATTCAGTGAGATTGGAGAGAAAATGCAAATCTGGGCAAAACTCAGAACACGCGCGTGTTCTTGGGTGTTCTTGGCGCCCTTTTTTGGAAATTCAAATATTTAAATTTTGTGATTTTATTTAATTGATTCAAAAATTAATTTCTCTCTGAGTTTTAATGGTTTTGAATTGATTCTTTTTTTAATAATTCACAAAAATGTTAAAATATTTTATTTTACCAAAAAATCCCAAAAATATTATTTATTTCATATAATCGATATTTTTGCCAAGAATTAATATTTTAATTGTTTTTGACATTTAAAATATTTTTTTTCCTTCTTGATTTTACAAATTTTTATGATTTCTAATCATTTTGTAGGTCAAAACATGATTGTTGAAACATTAATCCAAGATCACAATTTGTTTTCCACATATTAAATAATTTTGACCATTTTAAATGAATTTTTCATTCATTTAAAATACATTTTGAAAACAAATTAGGGTTTTTGATTAATTCAACCCTCATCAAACTTTTTCAAACACTTTTGGGCCTCTAATAGAGTGTAAGACCTAATCCTTTGTAAATACAAACCTATTTTGGGCCTCACTTATTGTATAAGTCCCGTTGTATTTCAAAAAGTTCAACGCGATCATCGTCCGTTGAAAAACAAACCTTGGGCCTCTCCTCGAGCTATAAGACCCATTCAAAAATAAAACTTTTGGGCTTCTGATAGAGTGTAAGACCCAATCCCCTATTAACCAAAACAATTTTGGGCCTCAGGTATTGTATAAGTCCCTCTGCGTTAAAAAAAAGTTCGGCGCGATCGTCGCCCTCTTAAAAATAAATCATCTGGGCCTCTCCTAGAGCTATAAGACCCATTCGAAAATCTTTTGGGCCTCTATTAGAGTGTAAGACCTGACCCCCTTTGAAAACCAAACCATTTTGGGCCTCAGTCTTTGTATAAGACCCACTGCGTTTTCAAAATCTCGACGTGATCGCCATTTCAAACGAAAAATCATCTGGGCCTACCCTCGTGTTATAAGCCCCACTCTTTTTCTCTAAACCTTTTGGGCCTCTTGAGAGAGTGTAAGACCCACCCATTTGTACAGAAAACCTTCTTGGGCCTCAGTCACTTGTATAAGTCCCTCTGTACAAATCGAAAGTGTAATCACTGATAAACCTTGGGCCTCTCCCTGAGCTGTAAGCCCCAATCTTTCATTTCAAAGCACTTTCTCCTTTGATTTTGAATATACTGTTGTTTTCAATCTTTTTTTGTTGAACAACTAACCAAACAGCATGGAAGCTCTACAACCGAGTAAGTGGTTATATGCTTTCATTTACCGCTTTCAAATACATATAACTGTATTGTGGGGCTGTTTCACTGTAAGTCTTCTTTCATAAACTCATACCGACTGTGTAATAATAGTATAGATATTTAGAGTTTCCCCGGCAACTACGTCTAGTACTAAGCCCTGTTTATCACTCTTAAATAGACAAAACTAGATCCCCATAGGATTACCAGATACAGTCTTCCCTCCTCTTAGGGTTAAACAATATGGAGACGTGAAAGGCAGCATTCTCGGTGAACCCTTTCACAGTCTGTCACCTTTAGAAATCGTCAAAGAAACTCTACTCCCCAGAGATTATCTTTTCTCCGTGAATGGCATCTCTTGAGTTTCTTCCAAATTCTCGAACTTTCCTGGCTTGATCTATTCTCTGTGAATAGCCTGTCTTGAATTTCTTGGGGTTTGGGGACCCACAGGCTTCTTAAAAGCATCCCCGCCTCCTCTTGGGCGCTGTACAAGGACCCGTCGGCTTCTTAGAAGTATTCACAGCCTCCTCTTAGGCTTCGTATAAATGATTTCTTCCTCCGGGAATGATAGCCTCCTCTTGGGCTTCGTATAAATTGTCCCTTGGCTTCTTAAAAGTTTCCAGCCTCCTCTTGGGCTTCGTACAAATTGTCCCGACGACCTCCTAGAGGCATAGGAACAGAAATTAGTCATCTTAATTGAACAGTCTTTCAAAAAGTCTAGATCTTACTACTGCTGTTTCTCAAACATAGTACAAAAGATGAAACTCTAGACCTGGACAGTCTAATTCCCTTCAGTCTCAAAGACATTCTCAAGTTCCTCTCAAAACTAGGAGATGAAACCCGTAGACTCGGACAGTCTCAATACCCTTTGGATTTCCCATTTCCTTAAAGAACAGGAAATAACCCTGATCCTCGAATCAAATCCCTGAGGGCAAACAGTACTCATATAAGAACTGATTTTCTCTTTAAATCAGCATATTGGACCTGTCACTCAACTGAAACAGTAACCATAGCCTCCTCTTGGGCTTTGTACAATGATTCTCCCCAGCATAGTTAACCTTTTCAGACTCTCTTGTTGAGTCCAAACCTTTAGCCTCCATCTCGGGCTTTGTACGAGATACAAAACACTCTCTTGTTAAGTATAAAAGACTCTCTTGTTGAGCCACCCCTTCAGCCTCTATCTTGGGCTTTGTACGAGATACAAAACACTCTCTTGTTGAGTATAAAAGACTCTCTTGTTGAGTCACCCCTTTAGCCTCCATCTCGGGCTTTGTACGAGATACAAAACACTCTCTTATTGAGTATAAAAGACTCTCTTGTTGGGTCACCCCTTTAGCCTCCATCTCGGGCTTCGTACAAGATACAAATCACTCTCTTGTTGAGTATAAGGGATTCTCCTGTAGAGTTAAACCCTTTAGCCTCTATCTCGGGCTTCGTACGAGACACAAAAGCACCCTCTTGTTGGGTCAACAGCCTCCTCTTAGGCTTTGTATAAGGAAACCCGATTGATTCAATCAACCTTTTAGCATCAATTTGTGCCTCGTTCACAGTATACAAACATCAACAACTCCTTTTCCCCCATCTAATTGTTGTAAGCGGCAAGCCTCTGGATCATCTACATCCATGCCACTGCCCCTCTTTTAGCATGAAAAATTCCTAAGGAAAGATGGCATTGCTCTACACTGAGTTAAAGTCTTCTCCTTCAGGTTAGAACCCCCTATAAAGGAAATTATGTCATTGCTAGGATTCGCATATCCCGGTTAAAGTAATCCTCCTTTATAGTCCGTCACCCAACAGTTGTGACAAATAGACCTTCTTTAGAGATGACAGATTCTCTCCAAAGACGAAACTTTTAGCTTCACATCTTGGGCTTCGAACAAGATACAAATAGACCCTTCAGCTTCATATCTTGGGCTTTGAACAAGATATAAACCACCTTTAGCTTCACGTCTTGGGCTTTGAACAAGACACCAAAACACCATTTCCTCCCATAGAATAGGAGGAACTACGATCGCTCTGATTTCCCTATTTCGGTAAACGGGAATACGTAGGCATAAGATTGAAAGAAAAATCTTAGCGAGCACACTAATCCAAAACCCAAATACCGTACCCTCGCATGTCAAAAACCTCAGTCTTAATCTCCCACCAATCGCCCTAGCACTGTTTTAACAAAATAACCTAAGAGAAACCCACAATCTTTGTAGCATCTATAAACCAATAGTCATATTTTCAAACTCAGTTTGCAAGCAGGGTTAATTGGAGACATCTATTTCCCTTCCTTCATCAGCTTCAATAGGATAAAAACTGAATCGAACTGTAGTACCAAAGCGATAGTGCTTCGCAATCACGTCTAAAATTGCTCGCTACACCCAAAAATCAACAATCCCCTCAGAGGAAGTCCAATCACTCTTTAGAGATGACAAATTCTCTCTAATAAACTTTAGCTTCAATCTTGGGCTTTGAACAAGACACCAAAACATCGTCTTTTTCCTCCCATAGAGTAGGAGGAACTACGATTGCTCTGATTTCCCTGTTTTAATAAACGGGAATACGTAGGTATAAGATTGCGAAATCTTAGCCAGCATACTAATAAAAAAAACCTAGGTCCAGTACTGTCATACCTTAGTCAAAGGAAAAAACCCAAATCCAACACCTTATCAAAAGCCTCAGGACACCCTATTCTTAAGCGAAATACCCTAAGACAGACCCCCCTATTTTGATAGCATCTGTAAACCAACAGTCATCTGTTTAAACTCAGTATGCAAGCAGGGTTAATTGGAGACATCTATTTCCATTCCTTAATCAGCTTCACAGGATAAAAAATGAATTGAACTGCAGTACCAAAGCGATAGTGATTCGAAACCACACAAATCGCGTTACAAAAAGGAAAAGAGCTTTCCATTTGGTTCACTAGGATACAAATTATCGTGTGATAAAGTAGGAATTATGGTGTAGTTTCATTACCAAACCATGCTTTCCACTTGATCCATGCTGAACCATATCTCCAAGTACAACCCTACTGACTTTCTTTCCATCAATTTCCAATACCTTTTTCCATAAAGCCCGTGCAAGAAAGGTTCCAACTACAACCACTTTGTACTATATGGTGGACATACAAAAGCCAAAACAAAAAACCATTGTGTAATGCTCCATTGTGCCACAATTCTTGAACCATGCTCTGACTTAAACCCTTGCTTAAGCCACCACTGCTCTTCTCACTTGGCTCAAGTAGGATTATAGAAGGTCATGCGCATAGATTCAGCAACCCTACCATTATTCTCCTCAAGACAAAGCCAATAACCAATGAGTTTCAATGACATTACCAGCTGGATTTTGCTATAAAAGGAGACTCAATTCTCCTTTGTTCACACACATCAGAACACACACTATCCACTTCATTACAAACATACTATTCTAAAGGAGAGAGCTCGTGAGAACCAAGTATCACTAAGAGCAAGCATCCCATCAGCAGCTTACACACTACTACCTTGGAAAGGAAAAGGATCAGATAGTTGATTTAGAAGAAGCTGTGGATTGTCTCCACTTGGTATGCCTCTTCTAAATCCTTATGCTCTCCTATTTCATTTTCATGGCCTTTGAATGATAGCATGTTGTCATATATATTGATATGAGAGGATAGTTTGGTTGTCTGTTCAAAGCTTTGAGTATACATCATCATATAGTTTGATTAAGTTGAGTGTGAATGCCCCAACTCGTATGCCATTTTGCCATATGTTTGAGTTATTTTTTTAAGTCATATGAAGTGTGGTATCATTCTGCTCTTTGCGTACTCCTCCTGGGTATTTTATTTTGTTGATTTTAATGGAAAAATGAGAGTGATAATGGCTGTGAAAGAAAGGGGTTAGCCATGGCTTTCGTCTGGTTTTGTTCACGATAGTTTAGGGCTAGTATTACATGTTTGCATGAAGATGATGGGTTGTGGCAGCGTGTGATTGGCAAGGTTACTATTTTGTCGTCTTGTGACTTAAATAACAAGTGACCAATTAATCAGATGTCTACTTGTATTTTGTACATCTCCACGTTATTTGAACCTGGCACATTTTTGAAACACTCATGGAATATATGTTTATAGGGTTGGATTATACATTGGATGTATAGCCACCCCAGTGGTATGAGCAACACGCGTGTATACAAGGGGTCTGGGGTTCGAATCCCCCTCGCCCCAGACTCTCTTTTGATCTCTTTTTTCTCATTTCTTCAACCCTTCTGGACTGGGCCTTGCGCAAAATCACTAATCACACCCCTCCTGTTTAGGTCCAGACGTGTAAATAATATGATTTGGTTCACTTTGGGTTTACTTACACACCCCCTGTCTTGGTTCATGTCAAACATTTTCATTTTTCTTTTTATTTTAATTACACTTATTTTAAAAAATAGTTTTTGTTGATGAAAAATTCCCAAAAGTTTTATATTAACATTTTAATGTTTAAATTAATTTTCTAAATTTTTTTTTTATTTTCACATTTATTTTAATATTTATTTTAATTTTGTGAATTTAAGAACATGTTTTATACTTAATTTTTGAACTTATTTTGCAAAGGACCTCTTCTCACCACTTTTTTTAGATGGTTTTCTATAGTGTTTTAAGACACTTTGAGAGGTTGTTTGGAGTTTGATTTTGACCTTGAATAAGGTCTTTTGATTAGGGTTTGATTGTTTTGTTTAACCCTCGATTCTAAGGCTCGATGCCTTTGACCCTTCACTTTGAAACTTGACTTTGAGAGGGCTACTTTGCCCGTCTTTTTATGACCTTCCACACAATCATTCTTAAGTGTTTGAACTTGAATTTAGACCTTGGTCTTGGATTTGTGTGTCCACCTCCTTAATTTTAAACACCCCACCAATGTAACAATCTTTGTTTATAACTTGTTTTGACCTAATTCTTTATGGCACTTCTTAAGGTGTTTTACAAATTGAATTTGTGTTGAAAAGATTGCTTTACTCATAACTTCATGGTTCATGAGCACATTGCCTTGCTTATATGTTCACTCATTCATGTTATTGTGAACTATCTCATTATATCTTGCCATGCTCATACATGGATGTTTACCTCAATATTTTGATATTGTTCATACTTAATTGATGTTTATCCCCTTTGAGTTCTTCAACTCATATTGTTTACTCATACTTTAATCCCTCTTCAACTCTTGTTTACAAGAAGTTGTTTTCCCCTCCTTCCAAAGGAAAGTTTCTCTATTGACCTCAAAGTCATAGATAGCTTTACCATCTTGGCCTCATTAGAGCCATCTTCAACCCTTGACCTTATAGTCATAGGTAACCCTCTCCCACCTTGACCTCATAGTCATAGGTAGCATCTTCCCTCCTTGACTTCATAGTCATAGGTATCTTACCCTCTTGACCTCAAAGTCATAGAGCCATCTTACCATCCTTGACCTCATAGTTATAGGTAATCTTCCACCTTTGACCTCATAGTCATAGGATCCCATCTTGGCCTCATAGCCATCTTCAACCTTTGACCTCATAGTCATAGGATCCCATCTTGGCCCCATAGCCATCTTCAACCTTCGACCTCATAGTCATAGGATCCCACCTTGACCTCATAGTCATAGGTAACTTATAATCTTGGCCTCATAGCCATCTTCAACCTTTGACCTCATAGTTATAGGATCCCACCTTGACCTCATAGTCATAGGTAACTTATCATCTTGGCCTCATAGCCATCTTCAACCTTTGACCTCATAGTCATAGGATCTCATCTTGGCCTCATAGCCATCTTCAACCTTTGACCACATAGTCATAGGATCCCACCTTGACCTCATAGTCATAGGTAACTTATCATCTTAGCCTCATAGCCACCTTCAACCTTTGACCCCATAGTCATAGGATCCCATCTTGGCCTCATAGCCATCTTATCCCTTGACCTCATAGTCATAGGATCCCATCTTGGCCTCATAGTCATCTTATCCCTTGACCTCATAGTCATAGGATCCCATCTTAGCCTCATAGCCATCTTATCCCTTGATCTCATAGTCATAGGATACCATCTTGGCCTCATAGCCATCTTTTCCTCTTAACCTCATAGTCATAGGAAACACTTAACAATCCTTGACCTCATAGTCATAGGATACCATCTTGGCCTTATAGCCATCTTTTCCTCCTAACCTCATAGTCATAGGAAACACTTATCAATCCTTGGCCTCATAGTCATAGGATACCATCTTGGCCTCACAACCATCTTTTCCTCTTGACCTCATAGTCATAGGACACACTCATCTTTCCTTGACCTCATAGTCATAGGTAACCATCTTAGCCTCATAGCCATCTCTCCACCCTTGACCTCATAGTCATAGGTAACCATTTATCATCTTGGCCTCATAGCCATCTCTTCAGCTTGACCTCATAGTCATAGGTAACTCTTATTTTCCTTGACCTCATAGTCATAGGTAGCACTTATCAAACCTTGACCTTAGAGTCATAGGATACTTACTTTTCCCCTGGCCTCATAGCCATTCACCTATCAAAACTTAAACTTAGAGAGTTCTTTAACTCTATATGAGCTCACACTCATTCCCCTTGGAACTTTGGCCATAGTCAATGGTTCCTCGACCGCTTAGTGAGGTGAACTATGGCTGCTCTGATTCTTTAGTCAGGATACGTAGGCACAAGATGCGACATCTTGGCGAGCACACTTAGTGTATATACCCCTAGGTCTTTACCTTTACCTTTAGCAGATCCCCTTCGCAAGCAAACATAAACATAACACAAATATAAACAAGAGGTTCCTGTAGAGTACTACAGATACTTAGGGTGCTAATACCTTCCCATAGTATAACCAACCCCCGATCCCCGATCTCTTAGCTGTGTCTTTACATAGCGCAATTAGGGTTTTCTTCGATCTTTACCCCTTCCTTTGGATAAATCAAAACTCGGTGTTGAATTTCAAAGATGTGTGATTCAAGTTAATTAATAGCTTGATATCCGATTATCACCGCAACACCAAGGCTTCTTTCAAACTCTCCCAAAACCTTGACGTGAACCTCGAATCTCAATGTGAAACAATTCTTGAAGGAATACCATGCAACTTCATAATCTCACTGTTGTAGATCTCTTCTAGCTTCTGCAATGGGTAACTGATCTTTATCGAAACAAAATTAGCTGACTTATTCGTTCTACCCATTACAACCCAGATCGATTCACTTCCTTTCGCGGTCCTTGGCAATCCCACTACAAAATCCATGGAGATACTATTCCACTTCCACTCAGGAATGCTCAACGATTGCTTCAATCTAGATGGCTTCTAATGCTCGATCTTTGACTTCTGACAAGTCAAAAAAGAATACACAAACTCGATAACATCCTTCTTCATATCTAGCCACTAAAACACTTTCTTAAGATCTTGATACATCTTCGTGGCTCTGAGATAAATAATCAAACTACACTTGTGACTTTCTTCAAGAATTATCTTCTTAAGCTCTAGCAAATCTAGCACACAAACTCTGTAATGAAACTTCATAATCCCATTCTCATCTACTATGAAGTCCACTTCTTTACCTTGATTAAGAAACACCAATTGATTAATCAATACCAAATCCAACTTCTAACCTTCCTTCATCACTTCTAGTATGCTACTAGTCAACTTCAGCATACCTAACTTCACCCTTCTTGACGTCATCTCACACACCATGCTAAGATCTCTTAACTATTAATCAAATACATTTCTCTAACCATTAGCGCCAACATATGCAAATACTTACTACTCAACGCATTTACTACCACATTAGCTTTACCATGATGGTAACTCAACTAAAAATTGCAGTCCTACAAAAAATTCTAGCCACCTCCTCGGCCTCATATTGAGCTCCTTCTGATCAAACAGATACTTCAAACTCTTATAATCGCTGAATACACCAAACCTCGAACCATACAGATAATACCTTCAAATTTTAAGCACAATGATTACTGCTGCCAACTCCAAATCATGGGTAAGATAATACCTCTCGTGAGTCTTGAGTTGACTAGAAGCATACGTTACAACTTAAATCTTCTGAATAATCACACCACCTAAACCCATCTTAGATGCATCACAATATATAACAAAAGATTCACTCACATCTGGTAATATAAAAACTGGCCCCGAATTCAACCTCTTCTTCAACTCTTGGAATTTTGTTCACACTAAACATCCCACACATAAGCTTGTCTTTTCTGTGTCAACTGAGTCAAAGGAAAATTCAACTTCTAAACGCCTTCTATGAACCTTGTATAGTAACCATCCAAACCCATAAAATTTCTGATCTCCATAACTGACTTAGGATTTCCCACTGCAACACTGCGTATACCTTCGACGAATAAACTGCTATTCCACCATTAGAGATCACATGACCAAGGAAACTTAATTCTCTAACTAGAATTCACACTTGGACAACTTAACATACAACTTCTTCTCTTGCAAGGTCTGCAACACAACTCTCAGGTGTTCTGTGTGCTCTTCGTCTAACTTCGAATATATCAAAATATCATCTATGAACACTACGACAAACTGATCCAAGTAGGGGTGAAAAGTATAGAGGTATGATTGGTTCTCTTTTATATCTTACTGCATCTAGGCCAGACATTATGTTTATCATATGTATGTGCGCTCGTTATCAATTGGCTCCTAAGGAATCACATTTAAAAGCGATAAAACACATCCTTAGATACCTTCATGATACATCTAAGTATGGGTTTTAGTATTCCAAGGGAAGCGGTTGTAATTTGGTTGGTTATACCGATTCCGATTTTCCTGGTGCAAATCAGATAGGAAAAGTACTGGTGGGACTTGCCACATTTTTCAAACTCCTTAGTAATTTGGCATAGCAAGAAACAAGTTTCTGTTTCTTTGTTACCTGCTGAGGCGGAATACGTCGCAGCCGGTAGTTGTTGTGCTCAAATTTTGTTACCCATATAACAATTACTTGATTTTAACAATAAACTACAATGTATTCCTATTATGTGTGATAACACTAGTCCTATCAATCTAACCAAAAAACTGGTGCTATATTCTCGCACTAAACATATTGAGATACATCACCACTTCCTATGTGACCTTGTTGAAAAATGGAATGTCGTATTTGAGCATGTTGATAGCAAAAATCAACTTGCAGATATTTTTACAAAACCTCTTGCAACTGAACCGTTTTTCAACATTCGAAGGGAATTAGAGATACTTGATATCAAAAATCTTCCCTAAATATGATTTGTTGCATGCATTTTATATTCTTTTACTCTAAACTTTCTTGGAAGTTCAATTACATACATGTGCATCCCTCATCAATTCATAAGCAAGGTAATATTGTTCCATTTTCTCCCTTTCAAAGTAAGCCTTAACTACAACAAATAATGCTTTTTATGACGAAGCTTTCACCACGAACTATATAAAACCGAATGTGCATGTAATGGGAGCACCTTGTTTTATTTTTAAAAAAATCAATATGTTACCTTGGTTTTATGAAAATCCAACATAAATGTATGCTCAGGGTTTGAGATTCGATTCCCAGCTCTTGCAGTTTTATGTTTTATATGGAACTAAAAGGCACCTTTAATTTTTATAGATTTTACGTCGGATATGTTACCTTTGTTTTCATTAAAACCGAGATAAATACTCTCTAATTTTTTATTCTTTTTGGAACCAAAAATGTGCCTTTAATTTTTATAGATCTTACATCGGATATGTTACCTCTGTTTTCATTAAAACCGAGATAAATACTCTCAAATTTTTTATTCTTTTTGGAACCAAAAAGGCGCATTTATTTTTATAGATTTTACGTTGGATATGTTACCTCGGTTTTCAGTATAACCGCGATAAATACTCTTTATATTTTTTATTCACTCAGTGTCTACCTCATTCACTTCTCGAGCCCTAACGAAAGAACACTTCTTCTCTAGCCAACGAAAGAACACTTATTCTCTAAGTAGCTCTAGCGAACGAAAAAACTCTCTCACCATTATTCTCCGATATGTATTATTGTTGTTATTGTTCTTGTTGTTGCTTTGGTTGATTAATTTTGTTCTTATTATTCTCCATTACTGTTGTTCTTGTTATTCTCTTTATTTTTTTTATTCCCTCATTGTCTACCTCACTCACTTCTCGAGCCCTAGCGAAAGAACACTTATTCTCCAATGAGCCATAGCGAACAAAAAAAATCTCTCACCATTATTTTCTAGTATATTATTATTATTGTTGTTGTTGTTCTTTTTGTAGCTTTGGTCCATTACTGTTGTTCTTAATATTCTCTATTACCGTTGTTGTTGTTATTTGTTTTGAGAAGTTTTATTTTTGTTGGTTGTGTATTGTTTTTTTTTTCTTTTTTTCATTGATCAAAAGGAAATAGTACAAGATTCTTGGATTACATAATTTTTTCCACATCGGATTAATATCCTCTAGCACTATAGGAATCTTCCCAATCTACGACTCGCTCCTCACTACCCTCATCTGAGTCATAGTAAACAATCTTCCTTGACACTTTTCTTTTCTTTTTTCAGCATCTTCTTCTTCTTCTTGGCCTTCCTCACCCTCATTGCATCCCTGATAGCAGTCGTCCCAGATAGCTGGGCCTCCTTAGTTGACTGTTAATGGTGTTGTACTGTGGTGATGGTTTTATTCTCAATATTGACTTCTATTGAGATAATTCTCTTAGCCTTCTCAGATGGAGAACTCATGTTTTTAAGAAGTTAAGAAAATTAAGTTGAAGATAAGGAAACCCAGTATATGAAAGTGTGCATTTATAGAAGAGGTTGAGTGACTCAAGTGCCGCTCATGGAAGATGAAACATATGGTGATTTAGTGCTTGTAATGATTACTTCATATGGTTAATATTCTTGAATGACGTGTGACCGTCTAAAGAAATGAAGAAAATTTTCAATCATTATAGTCGTTTCTCTCTTTTGGGAAGAGCATATGTTATTATTTTTTATCTGAATCAAATTTTCCCACATATTTTTCATTTACAAAGAGAGTAGTGCATCAGATTTCTGCAAATGGTTCTCACGTATGCCTAAGTTTAATGTAATTACTTGGAGTGCATAAGAAATTTCTAATTGTAATTTTTCATTTCTAAACAAGTTTTTTATGGCACTGATCCTTCTAACACTAGATGGTCAATTGTTCTTCAAGGTAAACATCTTCCTGATAGTACTGATGAAAATCAAGATTTTAATTATGAGACGCCTTGTTTAGAAACACATGTATGTCAAGCATCTGAAGAAAATGATTAAGATGATGTGCATGTTATTCGTTATGATCATGACGAGGGGATATGGGAAAACTAGTAAGTAAATGTTTTATATCCCTTTGAAATTTATAATTAATCATTTTACTCATTTTCAATCATTGTACTATATATTTAAAGATCTTATTAATTGACCTAATTAGTTTCAAATGTTGTTCAAAATATAGGTGCTTAAGTACCTGTGACAAATCCTATTAAACAACCTACAAAACTTTCCATTTCGGTTATTTCTTTTGTTTCATAATACTTTGGTTTGATTTTGGTTTAATCAATGCATATTTGTTGTACAATGTTTTAGATTGAGAAATTGGCAAAATGTACAATATTTATGTTTCAGGAATCTGCAAAATATGGTTCTATATTCAGGAATATCGTTCTGTAATACAAGTGCAAACGACCGTACAAAGAAAACTTATCCTTTCGGTGTTTACGTAAAAACGAGGTAATAACATTGAGACATTACCTCAGTTCTACAAAACATCGAGTGTTAATATTGGGCGCGCCATCCAGTTCTGAAAATAATAAATATGCTACTGTTGGGTATTAAACTCACGACCTTTTAATTTCTAACCTCAATTTTAAAAGCACCGAGGTGACAAGTGATTGCTTTTTATGTCACCCTTCGTTACCTTGTCTGTGTAGCTGAGGTTAAATGCATTTCGCGGCCGAAGTTAGATGTGTTATTTGTAGTAGTGCTTTTACTTTTGCATGTTATCTTTGTTCCCAATGCTTGATATATTTGATGTATGAAATATTTCATGAATATCCACTTCCAAAAATCTTAATTGATGTCTTTCAATTTATATGCTTATAGTGACCTCATGCTATTCTATTTCATAATTGAAATATGGTGCTTGTGAACATGTTCTCTATTATTAGCTCTTACATGATATATGTGATGGTGTTGTTTAACTATTCCACCATGAAATAAGTTTGAATGTGATGTAATGCCAACAAAATTCTTGTTGTGTGACATTGATATGATGGCATTTCTGTTTTTGGTTTGAGTGGTGATAAATCTATAAAATCGCCTTGCTAGAGCACATGCGTGTGCAGCATTCGGGAGCACCAAAATTATATGTCACGTGAAGGTTTAGCTTTTGAAGAAACTTAAGATTTTGTGATTACATTGTATCCTTCATCTTTCATGTTCATTGTGTATGTTATTTGGCATAAGTTGTGGCAAATATGTTATCACGTTGCTTTAAATGCTTTTATTTATGCTTAGGCATTCTTTTTACAATATGTACATCATTCTATGTGAGTGTTGTGGTGCTAATGATCTTACATTTGAAAACGCCTCTGTGTGTGTTATATTAGTTTATGTGTGATATAAGATACTTCTCATGGCTTGCTTTGTCTCTTTTTGATATTGTTAAAGGGGGAGAAGCATCTACAAGATGAAGTTGGGATTCATACATTCAGGCGGAGTCTTCATGAAAACATGAAACAAATCGTCTCAAGTTTTTCCATCATCAAAAAGGGGGAGTATGTGTGTGTAACTTTATGTTAGATGTATTTTGAATGATGACAAAACTAGGATACTTTAGCGTTGGTGTATATTGGACGGTATCCTCTGGTTCTCAATGTGCATCTTAGAATTATGAAGCATAAAAATATATTGGAAAAGATTCATACATAAAAAATGCATAAAAAATAAGATTTATGGGGAAAATAACATATGTGTCGACATATACATGTTTCAGATCAACACATAGAAGAAATTTTTTTCTATGTGTCGACACATCCAATTTTCAGGTCGGTGCATGTATTGCATTTTTAAAGCCTATAGGCTATGTTAGATGTGTTGCCTCTATATGTCGACACATAACGTGTAAAGGTCAACATATGACCTATTCAGGTCAGCGCATAACCTTTACAGGTCAACATCAAACATAGAGTTTGTAGGGTTGCATTGCGACATTTCTCTTGTAAACTACATTTGCAAAGTAAGGTTAATTTCACTATCTCATTTCGAGTTCAAATTGAGGGAAGACGTACCCATAGCGAGGCCAATTGGGGAACTGCCAAAATAAATCCTTGTGTACTCTCTCTCTCTCTCTCTCTCTCTCTCTCTCTCTTGCCATCTCTTTTACATTTCATTTGAAAATAGTTGAGTTCATCATTTGTGTGATTAATTTGTTTGGTAAATTCTTTTTAAAATCATTTGAAAAATGTTTTGTTGAGTTGATCACAGTTCTTTGGATTGTGGCTGGATTTTGAAATCAACAAAACAATACAAATTTCCAAACAAAATCGATTGCACACAAGGTGTTCAATAATTTGTCTCTATAGTATTTTTGTGTGATTTATCATTGGATATAGCATTTCTTATTGAGTAGCTTTCAAGGGATTACAATTGAAACATATTGATTGAATTGCTTCTTATTATCTTTGACTGGTTTACATATACACTTATTCGAGCTTTTTTTCTAGCGGTTCAGTTTAGACGAATCGATCCAAATAACTTCCGCTAGCCATTGTTTTTTAAAACAGTTTTTTGTAAAGAAAATTTTTTGGGGATCTATTCACCCCTTCTAGATAAGTCGCCTTCGTCTAACAATGAGGGCACTCATTTTTGCAATAAACTAGTCGAAAATATGATGGAAAAATATGGAGTCAAACACAAAGTTGCTATAGCCTATGTATCATCTACTAAGCAGTGAGCAAGCTGAGGTGTCAAATAGAGAAATAAAAAGGATATTAGAGAAAGTGGTAAATCCATCAAAGAATGATTGGTCAAATCACCTGGATGATGCCTTATGGGTTTACAAGACTACCTACAAGACTCCTTTAGGCATATTTCCCTATAGATTTTATGCATAAATACAAACAAAGTACACATAATCATTCATTATTTTGGTGCCATCTAGAATCAAGTAGATGACGTCCAATTTAGCTTGTGGTATTGTAAATTGGTTTGAGATCTTTGGGGGGTTTCAAATAAGAAAACCAAAGTGAGGTTTTCCTTAAAGATCAAAGTGGGTATTTGAAGGTTTTGGACAAGATTACACATATTTGGATTCGATCGAGTAAAGGCTTTGAAGAGCTACAGTTCTTGCAAAGGAGTAGCGTGAGACGGTGAATCAAATTGGTAAATCTTGGGTTACAACAAGTTGCAATTTGGATTCGATTGTGTGAAGGATTTGAAGAGCTAAGGTTCTTGAAAAGGAGTAGCGTGAGACGGAGAATCAAATTGGTATTGTTGGGTGACTTGATCAACCTCAGATCAAGGGAAGAGAAAGTTTTAGGATCAACATAAAACATAGGGTTTGTAGGGTTGCGTTGCTACATTTCTCTTGTAAACTACATTTGCCAAGAAAAGGTAATTTCACTATCTCAATACGAGTTCAAATTGAGGGTAGACGTACCCATAGCGAGGCCAATTAGGAAACTACCTAAACAAATCCTTGTGTACTCCCTCTCTCTCTCTCTTTCTCTCTCTTGCCATCTCTTTTACATTTTGTTTGAAAATTGTTGAGTTCATCATCTGTGTGATTAATTTGTTTGGTAAGTTCTTTTGAAAATCATTTGAAAAACGTTTTGTTGAGTTGATCACATTTCTTTTGATTGTGGTTGGATTTTAAGACAAACAAAATTATACAAATTTCGAAACAAGATCGATTGCACACAAGGTGTTTGATAATTTGTCTCAATAGTATTTTTGTGTGTATTATCATTGGATATAGCTTTTCTTGTTGAGTAGCTTTCAAGGGATTACAACTGAAACATGGTGATTGAATTGTTTATCATTATCTTTGATCGATTTTCATATACACATATTCAAGCTTTTTGATAGCGGTTCGGTTTGGACGAATCGATCCAAATCACTTCCGCTAGCCATTGTTTTTTAAAACAGTTTTTTGTAAAGCAAATTTTTTGGGGATCTATTCAACCCTCTAGATAAGTCGCCTTCATCTAAAAATGAAAGCACTCATTTTTGCAATAAATTGTTTGAAAATACGATGGCAAAATAGGGAGTCAAACATAAAGTTGCTACAACCTATCATTTACAAAGCAGTGAGCAAGTTGAGGTGTCAAATAGAGAAATAAAAAGGATATTAGAGAAAGTCGTAAATCCATTAAGGAAGGATTGGTGAAAGCACTTGGATGATGCCTTATGGGCTTACAGGACTGCCTACAAGACTCCTTTAGGCATGTTTCTCTATAGATTTTATGCATACACACAAACAAAGTACACATATTCATTCATTGTTTTGGTGCGATCTAGAATCAAGTTGATAGCGTCCAATTCAGATTATGGTATTGTAAATTAGGTTGAGATCTTTGGGGTGTTTCAAATAAAAAAACCAAGGTGGGGTTTTTTTTAAAGATCAGAGTGGGTATTTATAGGTTTTGGTCAAGATTATGCATATTTGGATTCGATCGAGTGAAGGCTTTGAAGAGCTACAGTTCTTGCAAAGGAGTAGCGTGAGACGGTGAATCAAATTGGTAAATCTTGGGTTACAACAATTTGCAATTTGGATTCGATTGAGTGAAGGCTTTGAAGAGTCGCGGTTCTTGTAAAGGAGTAGCGTGAGACGGATAATCAAATTGGTATTGTTGGGTGACTTGATCAAGGGAAGAGAAAGTGTTAGGATCAACATCAAACATAGGGTTTGTAGGGTGGCATTGCTACATTTCACTTGTAAACTACATTTGCAAAGTAAGGTTAATTTCACTGTCTCAGTTCTAGTTCATATTGAGGGTAGACGTACCCATAGCGAGGCCAATTGGGGAACTGCCTTAAAAAATCCTTGTGTACTCTCTCTCTCTCTCTCTCTCTCTCTCTCTCTCTCTCTCTCTCTCTCTCTCTCTCTCTCTCTCTCTCTTTCTATCTCTTTTACATTTCGTTTGAAAATTGTTGAGTTCATAATTTGTGTGATTAATTTATTTGGTAAATTCTTTTGAAAATAATTTGAAAAACATTTTGTTGAGTTGATCGCAATTATTTAGATTGTAGTTGGATTTTAAGATCAATAAAACTATACAAATTTCCAAACAAAATCGATTGCAAACAAGGTGTTTGATAATTTGTCTCAATAGTATTTTAGTGTGATTTATCATTGGATATAGAATTTCTTGTTGAGTAGCTTTGAAGGTATTGCGATTGAAACATATTGATTGAATTGCTTATCATTATCTTTGATTGGTTTTCATATACACATATTCGAGCTTTTGGATAGCGGTTTAGTTTAGACGAATCGATCCAAATCACTTCCTCTAGCCATTGTTTTTAAAAACATTTTTTTGTAAAGCAAATTTTTTGGGGATCTATTCACCCCCTCTAGATAAGTCGCCTTTGTGTAACAATGAGGACACTCATTTTTGCAATAAATTATTTGAAAATATAATGGAAAAATATGGAGTCAAACATAAAGTTGTTATAGCCTATAATCTACAAAGGACTGAGCAAGCTGAGGTGTCAAATATAGAAATAAAAAGGATATTAGAAAAAGTGGTAAATCCATCAAGGAAGGATTGGTCAAAGCACCTGGATGATGGCTTACGGGCTTACAATGAAGGTGTGAAAAGTACACAAGAAGGGGGTGGGGTTGAATTGTGTTTAACATTTTCTTTTAATTTAGCTTATGATCAGAGTTTCAGAATCAAAACTGATGTTCAGATTCTAAGTTAATTCGTTTGGCAGTGGATATATTAGAAGTAAATAAAATAACAGCAAAAGACACAAAAGATTTATACTGGTTCCTCTCCTACTTGAGAGTAGTCCAGTCCCCATGCCTCACAAGAGATTTTCATTATAACCACTTCATGATTACAATCGTTTATGCTTCTGCATAAGACTTTTGCAACTGCTCAGACCAACTGTCTGAGACTTCCCTTACTTAGAGCACATGTCTAAGACTTAACCTTTGCTCACACCATTTGGCTGAGCCACCTGCTCTTCTGTCATCTGGTTGAGACTTTCCCTTTGCTTAGAGCACATGTCTAAGACTTCCCTTTGCTCACATCCTCTGGCCGAGCCACCTGCTATTCTGGCCATCTAGACTGAGACTTCCCTTACTCAAGCTGCACTCGAGACTTCTTGCTCCCGCCCCTCAGATGGAGACTTCCCCACTTTCTCAATCAAACTAGCTGAATAAAACTTTCACATCTCAAGCACTTAAACAACGAGACTTACGTGGCTTAAGCATCTTGGCTCAAGACTTGTTTCTTGAATCCCAATGAGACAAGGCTTTTTGCTCAAGCACATAACAGGAGACTTAATATAAACTACTGAAGGCTTAGCAGAGTAGAGAATAAGATGTACATGATGCAAGTATCAGAGGTACGGGAAATCACCATAACAAAGACCTAAAGTACTTAAGATTTCTCAGATATTTAATGAGAAGAAATCTTAAGGCTTTTACAATCACAACCTAAAACAGAAAATCTGTATATTACATTAGAGTTGATAATTGTTTGATCTTGCCACTCCTTCAACAGAAGAATCCTTATTCAAAATTCAAACTTGAATCTTCATCCATATATATAGCCTTTGTAGAAACTAGTCGTTGAGAAAGTGTCTTGAACAAGTGTCTTTGCCTTTACTCCATAGTACAAGAGACGTTGAAGATGGATGGATAGAAGATTCTGAATCCAGTGTGTAACACGTTTAACCTTCGAGTCTTCAAATGGTTTTGTACTGATAGAGTCGTTAGGATCAGATATCCATATAACGTACCAGCTTTTCTTGAGCCTTGTAATCTTATAGACTCGAGCTAACAGGCTGATAAGACAATACAACTTGCTTTCAGTAGTACGGATAATCCATAGCTTTATCACTAACTCTGAATGGCACCAAATGCTGATATGCAATTACCAAGTGTAGAAACTCGTCTAAATGCTAAGGCCTAAAGTTCAGAGTCTGCGTCAAACCACGCTAAAAATTGTTCTTCAGACTCTACCACCAGAATCTAGAAATGAAGCAACTCCAAGTGTGTCTAAGTAAAACAGATTCTGATTATTTATGTACAAGAACAAGAACCTGCATAAACAAAACACACATTAAATAAACCATTGTTCTTTTAATACTTTTGTTATCATCAAAACTAAAAGAGAAAATGCCAAGAACAAATCTTGTTCTAACATACAGGACTGCCTAGAAGACTCTTTTAGGCATGTTTCCCTATAGATTTTATGCATACACACAAACAAAGTACATATAATCATTCATTATTTTGGTGCCATCTAGAATCAAGTTGATAACGTTTAATTTAGCTTGTGGTATTGTAAATTGGGTTGAGATCGTTGGGGGGTTTCAAATAAGAAAACCAAGGTGGGGTTTTCCTTAAAGATCAAAGTGGGTATTTGAAGGTTTTGGACAAGATTACGCATATTTGGATTCGATCGAGTGAAGGCTATGAAGAGCTACGGTTCTTGCAAAGGAGTAACGTAAGACAGTGAATCAAATTGGTAAATCTTGGGTTATAACAATTTGCAATTTGGATTCTATTGAGTGAAGGCTTTGAAGAGTTGTGGCTCTTGCAAAGGAGTAGCGTGAGTCGAAGAATCAAATTGGTATTATTGGGTGACTTGATTAAACTCAAATCAAGGGAAGAGAAAGTGTTAGGACCAACATCAAACATAGGGTTTGTAGGGTTGTATAACTACATTTCTCTTGTAAACTACATTTCCAAAGTAAGGTTAATTTCACTATCTCAATTCGAGTTCAAATTGTGGGTAGACGTACCCATAGCGAGGCCAATTGGGAACTGCCTAAATAAATCCTTGTGTATTCTCTCTCTCTCTCTCTCTCTCTCTCTCTCTCTCTATCTCTCTCTCTCTCTCTCTCTTGCTATCTCTTTAACATTTTGTTTGCAAATTGTTGAGTTCATCATTTGTGTGATTAATTTTTTTGGTAAATTCTTTTGAAAATCATTTGAAAAACGTTTTGTTGAGTTGATCACAATTCTTTGGATTGTGGTTGGATTTTAAGATCAACAAAACTATACAAATTTCCAAACAAAATCGATTGCACATAGGTGTTCGATAATTGTCTCAATATTATTTGTGTGATTTATCATTGGATATAACATTTCTTGTTGATTAACTTTCAAGGGATTTCATTTGAAACATATTGATTTAATTGCTTATCATTATCTTTGATTGGCTTTCATATACACATATTTGAGCTTTTTTTATAGCAGATCCGTTTATACGAATCGATCCAAATCACTTCTGCTAACCATTTTTTTTAAACAGTTTTTTGTAAAGAAATTTTTTTGGGGATATATTCACCCCCTCTAGATAAGTCACATTCGTCTAACAATGATGGCATTCATTTTTGAAATACATTGTTTAAAAATATGATGGCAAGATATGGAGTCAAACATAAAGTTGCTATAGCCTATCATCTACAAAGCAATGAGCAAGCTGAGGTGTAAAATAGAGAAATAAAAAGGATACTAGAGAAAGTGGTAAATCCATCAAGGAAGGATTGGTCAAAGCACCTGGATGATGCCTTATGTGCTTACAAGACTGCCTACAAGACTCTTTTAGGCACGTTTCCATATAGATTTTATGAATACACGCAAACAAAGAACACATAATCTTTCATTGTTTTGGTCTACTCTAGAATAAATTTGATAACGTACAATTTGGCTTGTGGTATTGTAAATTGGGTTGAGATCTTTGGGGGGGTTCAAATAAGAAAACCTAGGTGGGGTTTTCCTTAAACATCAAAGTGGGTATCTGAAGGTTTTGGACAAGATTACGCATATTTGGATTCGATCGAGTGAAGGCTTTGAAGAGCTACAGTTCTTACAAAGGAGTGGCGTGAGACGGTGAATCAAATTGGTAAATCTTGAGTTACAATAATTTACAATTTGGATTTGATTGAGTGAAGGATTTGAAGAGTTGCGGTTCTTGCAACAGAGTAACGTGAGACAGAGAATCAAATTGGTATTGTTGGGTTACTTGATCAAGATCAGATCAATAGAAGATAAAGTGTTAGGATCAACATCAAACATAGGGTTTGTAGGGCTGCATTGCTACATTTCACTTGTAAACTACATTTGCAAAGTAAGGTTAATTTCACTGTCTCAGTTCTAGTTCAAATTGAGGGTAGACGTACCCATAGCGAGGCCAATTGGGGAACTGCCTAAAAAAATCCTTGTGTACTCTCTCTCTCTCTCTCTCTCTCTCTCTCTCTCTCTCGCTCTCTCTCGCTCTCTTTCTCTCTCTTTTACATTTCGTTTACAAATTGTTGAGATCATCACTTGTGTGATTAATTTGTTTGGTAAATTCTTTTGAAAATCATTTGAAAAACGTTTTGTTGAGTTGACCACAGTTCTTTAGATTGTGGTTGGATTTAAAGATAGTCAAAACTATACAAATTTCCAAACAAAATCGATTACACACAAGGTGTTCTATAATTTGTCTCAATAGTATTTTTGCATGATTTATCATTGGATATAGCATTTCTTGTTGAATAGCTTTCAAGGGATTGCGATTGAAACATATTGATTAAATTGCTTATCATTATCCTTTATTGGTTTTCATATACACATATTCGAGCTTTTTGATAGAGGTTCAGTTTAGACGAATCGATCCAAATTACTTCCGCTAGCCATTGTTTTTTAAAAGAGTTTTTTGTAAAGCAAATTTTTAGGAGATCAATTCACCCCTCTAGATAAGTTGTCTCCGTCTAACAATGAGAGCACTCATTTTTGCAATAAATTATTTGAACGTATGATGGAAAAATATGGATTCAAACATAAAGTTACTATAGCCTATCATCTACAAAGCAGTGAGCAAGCTGAGGTGTCAAATAGAGAAATAAAAAGGATATTAGAGAAAGTAGTAAATCCATCAGGGAAGGATTGGTCAAAGCACCTGGGTGATGCTATATGGGCTTACCGGACTGCCTACAAGATTCCTTTCGGCATGTTTCCCTATAGATTTTATGCATACAGACAAACAAAGTACACATAATCATTCATTATTTTGGTGCCATTTAGAATCAAGTTGATAACGTCTAATTTAGCTTGTGGTATTGTAAATTGGCTTAAGATCTTTGGGGGGTCTCAAATAAGAAAACCAAGTTGGGGTTTTCCTTAAAGATCAAAGTGGTTATTTGAAGGTTTTGGACAAGATTACGCATATTTGGATTCGATCAAGTAAATGATTTGAAGAGCTACAGTTCTTGCAAAGGAGTAGCGTGAAATGGTGAATCAAATTGGTAAATCTTGGGTTACAACAATTTGCAATTTGGATTCGATTGAGTGAAGGCTTTGAAGAGCTGCGGTTCTTGCAAAGGAGTAGCGTGAAACAGAGAATCAAATTGGTATTGTTGGGTGACTTGATCAAGCTGAGATCAAGGGAAGAGAAATTGTTAGCATCAACATCAAACATAGGGTTTGTAGGGTTGCATTGCAACATTTCTCTTGTAAAGTACATTTGCAAAGTAGGGTTAATTTCACTATCTCAATTCGAATTCAAATTGAGGGTAGACGTGCCCATAGCGAGGCCAATTGGGGAATTGGCTTATCAAATCCGTGTGTACTCTCTCTCTCTCTCTCTATCTATCTATCTCTCTCTTTCTCTCTTACATTTCGTTTGCAAATTGTTGAGTTCTTAATTTGTGTGATTAATTTTTTTGGTAAACTCTTTTGAAAATCATTTGAAAAACGTTTTGTTGAGTTGATCACAATTCTTTGGATTGTGGTTAGATTTTAAGAATGTCAAAACTATACAAATTTCCAAACAAAATTGATTGCACACAAGGTGTTCGATAATATGTCTCAATAGTATTTTTGCGTGATTTATCATTGGATATAGAATTTCTTGGTGGGTAGCTTTCAAGGGAATGCGATTGAAACATATTAATTGAATTGCTTATCATTATCTATGATTGGTTTTCGAATACACATATTCGAGCTTTTTGATAGCGGTTTGGTTTATACGTATCGATCCAAATCACTTCCGCTAGCCATTATTTTTTTAAACAGTTTTTGTAAAGCAAATTTTTTGGGGATCTATTCACCCCCTTTAGATAAGTTGCCTTCGTCTAATAATGAGGACACTCATTTTAGAAATAAATTGTTTGAATATATGATGGCAAAATATGGAGTCAAACATAAAGTTGTTATAGCCTATCATTTACAAAGCAGTGAGCAAGTTGAGGTGTCAAATAGAGAAATAAATAGGATATTAGAGAAAGTGGTAAATCCATCAAGGAAGGATTGGTCAAAGCACCTGGATGATGCCTTATGGGCTTACAAGACTACCTACAAGACTCCTTTAGGCATGTTTCCTTATAGATTTTATGCATAAACACAAACAAAGTACACATAATCATTTATTATTTTGGTTCCATCTAGAATCAAGTTGATAACATCCAATTTAGCTTGTGGTATTGTAAATTGGGTTGAGATCTTTGGGGGGTTTCAAATAAGAAAACCTAGGTGGGGTTTTCCTTAAAGATCAAAGTGGGTATTTTAAGGTTTTGGAAAAGATTACGCATTTTTGAATTCGATCGAGTGAAGGCGTTGAAGAGCTACGATTCTTGCAAAGGAGTAGCGTAAGATGGTGAATCAAATTGGTAGATCTTGGGTTACAACAATTTGCAATTTGGATTCAATTGAATGAAGGCTTTGAAGAGTTATCGTTCTTGCAAAGGAGTAATGTGAGACGGAGAATCAAGTTGGTATTGTTGGGTGACTTGATCAAGCTCAGATCAAAGGAAGAGAAAGTGTTAGGATCAACATAAAACATAGGGTTTGTAGGGTTGCATTATCACATTTCTCTTGTAAACTACATTTGCAAAGTAAGGTTAATTTCACTATCTCAATTTGAGTTCAAATTGAGGATATACGTACCCATAGCGAGGCAAATTGGGGAACTTCCTAAATAAATCCTTGTGTACTCTCTCTCTCTCTCTTGCCATCTCTTTTACATTTTGTTTGCAAATTGTTGAGCTCATCATTTATGTGATTAATTTGTTTGGTAAATTCTTTTGAAAATCCTTTGAAAAATGTTTTGTTGAGTTGATCACAATTCTTTGGATTGTGGCTGGAGTTTTAGATCAACAAAACTATACAAATTTCCCAACAAAATCGATTGTACACAAGGTGTTCGATAATTTGTCACCATAGTATTTTTTTTTTTGTGATTTATCATTGGATATAGCATTTCTTGTTGAGTAGCTTTTAAGGGATTACGATTGAAGCATATTGATTGAATTGCTTATCATTATCTTTGATTAGTTTTCATGTACACATATTCGAGCTTTTTGATAGCGTTTCGGTTTAGACGAATCGATCCAAATAACTTCCGCTAGCCAGTGTTTTTTAAAACAGTTTTTTGCAAAGAAATTTTTTTGGGGATCTATTCACCCCCTCTAGATAAGTGGCCTTTGTGTAATAATGAGGGCATTCATTTTTGCAATAAATTGTTTGAAAATATGATGGCAAAATATGGAGTCAAGCATAAAGTTGCTATAGCCTATCATCTACAAAGGACTGAGCAAGTTGAGGTGTCAAATAGAGAAATAAAAAGGATATTAGAGAAATTGGTAAATCCATCAAGGATGGATTGGTCAAAGCACCTGGATGATGCCTTATGGGTTTACAGGACTGTGTACAAGACTCCTTTAGGCATGTTTCCCTATAGATTGTCTATGGGAAGTCTTGAAACTTGCCATTTGAGTTAGAGCATAAAGTATTTTGGGCCATAAAAAATTTGAATTTCAATTTAACTGTTGTTGGCCAAGCTATAATGCGTCAACTCAATGAGCTTAAGGAACATAGATTGTTCTCTTATGAAAACATTGAATTGTACAGAGAGAAAACAAAAGGGTTGCACGACAGAAAGTGCCAGAGAAAAGAGTTAGTTGAAGGTCAGAAGTTTCTTTTGTTCAATTATAAACTTAAGCTTTTTCCAAGAAAACTCAAGTCTATATGGTTTGGTCCCTTTAAATTAGTAAAGATTTATCCTCATGGGGCAGTAGACTTGTTGAATGAAAGAATATGTGACGAATTTTAAGTGAATGGTCAAAGAGTAAAGTCCTATCTTGGTGAACCCTTTCTCAACACAAGGGTTGCCTTAGATTTAAATGATTCATCTTGATTACGTTGAAGTCAGGCTACAAGATTATAAAATAGCACTACTGGGAGGCATTCCAGATTAACTTTTCTTTCCTTTTAGTTCATTGTGTTTTCAGATGATGTTGATGAATTGATAAAGTGTGGTAGTGTTACTATTAAGTGATGTAATGCCCACAATATGGGAATCCTACATGTAGAATGAAGCATTGGGTACCTCACAAAATAATGAAGAGAGAAAAATTAGTAGCATACTGAAATTCTGGTATTAGATATGAGATGTCGAAATAGATGTCACGACACTAATATCTGAACAATGATCAATATAAGAATGATATAAAAATAGTAAACAATAGCAAAGAGACACAAGCAATTGTTAACCCAGTTCGGTGCAATCACACCTACGTCTGGGAGCTACCAAGCCAGGAAGGAAATCCACTAAACAGAATTAGTTTGAAGACTCTCAGTAAACACACTCCAGTTTACAATCTTCTCACCTAATCTCTACCTGTGAGATTTCTATCTAAGACACTTAGACAAGAGACACCTCTCACTCCCCCTCAATCACATGCAGTGATAACTATAGAATAATACTAAAGAGAAGAACACACTTCAAATACAAAGCTTGATCTTGCTTAAAAGCTTCAATCAAGAACAAAGCACTCGTACTTAAAAGCTTAGAGTGGACAAATTACAACTCAACTAACCAGTCCAATTCAAGCATCTAATAGATGAATGAATGGCTCACAAAAACAATACAATGCTTAAACCCTAAAACTCGAACGCAGCTTTCAATAACTTATTCTCACTACTCAGCAATTAGGGTTGAACATCTTTAAATAATAATAAACTCCTTGGGCTTGGGCATTAGCAGATCTTTGATTCAATTAATAATTAAAGCTAATTATTCTCCATATCTTTTTGCAAGAAAATAGCAACAACCTATTCTTCAAAATATCACAGAAATTGCTTGCTTCAATTTAAAGATACTCCAAGATTTTCGCACGCAATTACTGAATAAAAGCACAACAGATTGCAAAAAGAGCGCAGCAAATAAAACATAACATTCTCAACAGAATGTTCTGTTAACAGATGTTAGGACATCGTGTTTGACATCATGCACAAAGTCCTGCAATACTAAGAAATACCACCTGCAGAATGTTAGTAACAACATGTCAAGACATCAAGTAAGACATCTTGATGAACCACATTGTTTTAGCAAAATTGCTGCCAATACAGAACTAAAAAACTCCCCCTTTGGCAAATTTTGGCTAAAACACTATAGCACCAACAATGAACAGAGATCCCTGCAGCAGAAGCAACACACAAACACATCTAACATTCCAAGATAACCAGAAACTCCCTCTCAAGCCAAGGAGCAGAGAAAACCAAGAAAACCAGCTGCACACACAGAACAAAACTACTAAGCTACTCTCCCCCTGTTTAGCCAGAATTAGACAAACATCTGACAGAAAATTCCATAACAAACATCGCTAAAATTAACATATAGAAGCTGTCATCAAAAGAGCAGTACAAACATCTTCAAAATTAAGATTATGCACACAAGAGTGCCACCAGAAAACCAGAATAGAATTCAAGCACACAAGGGTGCCAAAAGAAATCCAGAAAAAGAACCAAAATAACAACGAAAAAACTTCATGAACAAATCACTCAAGCATCTCCAGAACCAGCAGAGTCCTCACTCTCAGAATTGTCTTCATCACCCTCTGCATTGCCATCAGACTCACCAGAACCACCCTCCTCAGAACCTTCCTTCTCATTTGCATCCTCAACAGTATCACCTTCAGCCATTCTAAGAGTCATGATCATTCTTTCAAACTTCAATTTTCTTTCAGTACTGACTCTAATAACCTCATCCAGTTCCTTGCAGACTTCTACCAACTCAGAAATTACCCCAGACTTGTTTGTGGGTTGGTGTGAAGTAGAGGCAGATGTCATGACAATGTCAGGGACATGTTGACCTTCAAACAATTTATAGTGAAGGGACAAGGCAGACCCCCTTTTGCAAACAACATCAGAATGAGATAGGATACCAGGGTGCTAATTTAAAATAATGCCACAGATAAGGGAGGGGAAGGCAATGGGCATCTTCACAGCAAAAGTGCCAGCTTGCTTCATAGTCTGATCAAATATAAAGGAACCATAATCAAAACTCTTCTTAGTCCCAACAGCATATATAAACCTTCCTAAACCAACAGAAATAGTGGAAGTGTGATTTGTGGGGACCTAGTTAGCAGCACCTATCCTATGCAAAATAACATATTTAACACTGAGCAGGCCAGCAGATAACTTGTGTTTCATAGTCCAACCTTCAACCTGATTAGCTGTGATAGTTTGCACACCTGATTATCAGTATCTTCCAGCTCACATTGATCATCTTCATTTCTGCCAAGGTACTTGTTGATTATGGTAGGAGAGAATTCCACACACTTTCCTCTAACATACACCTTTCTGAAATCCTTATTATTCTTATCATTACAATCAACAGGAATGTTGACTATAAACTCCTTCACTAGCACATCATAGCATTTTGAAAACTTGGTCACTGTCTTCATCAATTCAGCATGCTCAATCAAAGCCATTACCTCCTTACACTCCAAAGCGTCTTTCCCTAACTCTCTCTCTAGTGCTATCCTTCTTTGATAAACATACTTCCACCTTTGAACATTGTCAGCATAGTGGAAGGAGATGTTATCCAAAGGAACATCAGGGACTATTCCAGAAATCCTTTTTAACACAGTCTTTTTCACAAGAGTGATATCTTAGACATCTTCTTCAACATCAAAGTCTGAATCAGTGTCAGACCTAGCCTTCCTTTTCTTGGAGCTGGTAGCCACCTTGCTCCTTGATTTTGAAGGGCCAACAGCAGGTTTCTTCTTAGTACTCCTAGCAGGAGTTTTCTCAACAGTAGTTATTCCTCTTCTGGTCCTCAATCTTTTGACCATCCCAGGGTTCACACAAGCAATCAGGTCATTGTCTGACAGGTCATCAACATTCACAATATTGTCATCCTTTGCATGCTCCTTTTCCTTAGGGTCAGGATCATTACTTTTGGTAGGAGAGCTTTTCTTTACCGAAGATGTTTCAACATCTTGTTCAACCACAGTTTCAGCATTTACCAACACAGAGCTAGCCAGTGTGTGAAGATTTTCTTCAGGGTTATCTTCCTCAGAATTTGAAGCATCATCATCCCTTTCCTCACTTTGATTCTCATTTAAAGTGGGGACAGCATTAATTTGAGAAAGTGGGATCGAAATCCCAGGAACCTTACGATCACCATACAACAGTCCAGTGACAATACTTTTAATGGTTCTATCCACATACTTACTACCTTCCCTATGATCATAAGAAGACTCAACAGTGGTTTTAGAGGAGTTACCTGCAGGTGTACGTTTGGAACTTCTTACATGCAGTTTACTGGGCCGTGTCTTTTCAGTTTCAGAATGGGGAATCATGGATAATGGAGCAACGTCAAGAACAGCTTCAGGAGAGATATCTTCCGAAGAAACCCTAGATTTCGAAGGGGTGGGATTTTTAGCAGGAGAGTTCTTGGACGGAGAAGAATATTGTTGAGACATTGTAAACTTCTTGCAAAGGCTTGAACTTGGAGTAGAAATACTTCTTTTTATGAGAGGGAAGGTGATAGGACTAAGCACGTAAGAAGCAAGATGGATGTAACGCGTGGGAACAATGCGATAAAATGATTGCCTATGGTAGGGGGCTGCTTTTGTTGGAAACTTAAAAGGAAGTAAATGATATTTCCACAAAATAGTAAACGACCTTTTAAATTTTTAAATTTCAATGAAAGTTGCCCACACGCCATTAATTGCTACAGATCTTCATAAATACAAATGCCTAATTTTCCTCTTAAGATTTAAAATTGACTTGCATCCAAAGCCTTAGTGAAAATGTCAGCTAACTGCTTCTCTGTGGCAACATGTTCTAGAGTAATAACCTTGTCTTCTACAAGTTCCCTTATGAAATGATGACGAATATCAATGTGTTTGGTCCTGCTATGTTGAATAGGGTTCTTAGATATGTTTATAGCACTCAAATTGTCACAATACAATGTCATGACATCCTGTGTGACATTATATTCAGTGAGCATTTGTTTCATCCATACTAGTTGAGAACAACTACTTCCAGCTGCTATATACTCTACTTCAGCAGTAGATAGAGAGACACAATTTTGCTTCTTGCTAAACCATGATATAAGATTGTTCCCCAAGAAGAAGCAACCTCCTGAAGTGCTTTTCCTATCATCAGCACTTCCAGCCCAATCAACATCACAATATCTAGATAAAGTGTAGCCAGATCCATGTGTGTATAGCATACCATAATCACATGTTCCATTTACATATTTCAGAATTCTGTTGACTTGATTAATATGACTCACTTTGGGTTCAGCTTGATATCTAGTACAAACACCTACAACAAAAGCAATGTCAGACCTGCTAGCTGTAAGATAAAGTAGACTTCCTATCATACTCCTATATAAACTTTGGTCCACATTAACACCATTTTCATCTTTAGATAACTTCAGATGAGTAGGAGCAAGTGTTCTTTTTTTACTGGCATTCTCCATCCCAAACTTCTTAACTATGTTCTTGGCATATTTACTCTGAGATAGAAATATAGAGTCTTCCATCTGCCTGACTTGCAACCCAAGAAAATAAGTTAACTCACCAACAAGACTCATCTCAAATTCAGACTGTATTTGTTGAACAAAATGTTTAACCATCTTATCTGACATCCCACCAAACACAATATCATCAACATAAATTTGAGAAACCATGAGTTTCCCTCCTTCATCTTTGACAAAAAGAGTCTTATCTATGCCACCTTTTCTGTATCCATGCTCAACAAGAAATTCAGTAAGTCTTTCATACCACGCTCTTGGAGCTTGTTTCAAACCATATAGAGCTTTCTTCAACTTATAAACATGTGCAGGATAGGTTGGATCAATGAATCCCTTCAGAGGAACAGAATTCAGCAAATTTGTGATTTTCAAATTCCTTCCCATGATCACTTCTGATTCTAACAATATTACTCTCCTTTTCTCTTTGGAGTCTTTGGCAAAGCTCTCTGAACACATCAAACACTTCAGATTTTTCTCTAATAAAACTCACCCAAGTATATCTGGAGAAATCATCAACAACCACATAGGCATACTACTTCCCACCAAGACTTTCCACTTGCATAGGCCCCATCAAATCCATGTGAAGTAGTTCCAACACTTTTGAAGTAGTGAGATGTTTAATCTTCTGATGTGACATCTTGGTTTGCTTTCCAATTTGACATTCACCACATACCCTTTCTTCTTCAATCTTTAACTTAGGTATTCCTCTGACAGCTTCCATGGAGATGATTCTTTTCATACCTTTTAGATGTAGATGACCAAGTTTTTGGTGCCACAACTTCACTTCATCATCTGTAGCAAGAGCACAAATGGATGAGTAACTAGAATCTAGAGGAACCCATAAGTAGCAGTTATCCTTAGATCTGACTCCCTTCATGATCACTTCATTCTTTTCATTTGTAACCAAACATTCAGATTTGGTGAAGTTGACAATGAATCCTTGATCACACAGTTAACTAATGCTGATCAAATTCGCAGTTAACCCTTTTACCAGCAGTACATTATCAAGGTCTGGAACTCCTGAGCAATTCAGCTTTTCAACTCCCTTGATTTCACCCTTGGCTCCATCACCAAAAGTCACATAGCTTTTGGAGTGAGATTTGATGTCAACCAACAAATTCTTAATCCCTGTCATGTGTCTAGAACAACCACTATCAAAATACCAATCCTCCTTAGCTGAGACTCTGAGAGACATGTGAGCTATCAGGCTGGTAGCAGTAGTCTTGGGAATCCATTGTCTTCCATTAGTAGAAATGTTTGTATTTGACCTAGGTTGAGGAGCAGGTTTGGGATATCCATAGAGTCTGAAGCAAAAAGGTTTTATGTGACCAAAACACCCACAGTAATGGCATCTCCATCTTTGGAATCTTCCTCTTAAGTGGTTGGAATGATGTTGAGGCATATTATGTTTAGGTTCAGATACATGTTTTCTCTCATGATGTTGAGACATCTGATGTGACATGTTACGTTTAGGTCCAGAAGGACTATCATCAGAAGATGATTTCTTCTCTCCCTTAAATCCCAACCCAGTAAGATCACCTGCCATTTTTCCACTCTGAAGGATTTCATCCAATGTGTCAGTTCCACTGTTCAGCATTCTGACAGACTTGGTCATTTGATCAAGTTTGGAGTTCAACAACATGACTTCATTCTCTAGCTCAACTTTTTCAGCCTTCAGTTGAATGATAAGTTTCTTCTGTCTCTCCCCTTCAAGACATACTTCTTCACTTCTGAGACACAGCTTTTTGTAGGAAGCTGCAAGTTCTTCAAAGGTCAATTCATCATCACTAGAATCTTCATCAGAGACACGTCTTCCAGTCAAGGCAGTTACATGTTTAGCAGATTCTTCTTCAATTTCACTTTCAGAGTCCTCATCAAACCAGGAGACAGCTAGGCTTTTCTTTTGTTTCTTGAGGTAAGTAGGACATTCAGCTCTAATGTGACCAAATCCCTCACAACCATGACACTGAATTCCTTTTCCTTGAGTGGATTTTTCTTCAGACCTTGTTCTCCTTCCACCATCATTGGACCTGCTGATGTCAGACGAGTTGTTCTTGACATTTGATCTTGACTTTATGTCTATTCTCTTCATCACCTTGTTAAACTGTCTTCCTAGTAGAACTATAGCATTAGATAGGCTTTCATCACCATCCAGGATACTCTCCTCCTCTTCATCTTCAGTATTGGAAACAAATGTTATGCTCTTGGCTTTCTTTTCAGATCTGTCACTTATTCCTAGTTCAAATGTTTGAAGAGATCCAACAAGTTCATCAACCCTCATCTTGCTGATATCCTGAGCTTCTTCTATGGCAGTCACTTTCATGTCAAATCTCTTTGGAAGAGATCTGAGAATTTTTCTTACCATCTTTTCATCAGACATCCTTTCACCTGGGGCACTTGAAGCATTTGCTATTTCAAGAATATTCGTGTGGAAGTCATGTATGCTCTCATCTTCCTTCATCTTTAAGTTTTCAAACTTGGTAGTCAGCAGTTGAAGTCTTGACATCTTTACTTTGGAAGTACCTTCATGAGTAGTTTTGAGTATGTCCCAAGCATCTTTAGCTATCTCACAAGTGTTCACCAATCTGAATATGTTTCTATCAATTCCATTGAACAAAGAATTAAATGCTTTAGAGTTTCCAAGAGCCAGTTCATCCTCCTCCTTAGTCCATTCTTCCTCAGGTTTCAGATCAGATGTTTCTTTTCCATCTTTCCCAATAATGACAGGATGTTTCCATCCTTTTAATACAGCTTTCCAGGCCTTACTATCCAATGATTTCAAGAAGGCCACCATGCGTGGTTTCCAATAATCATAGTTAGATCCATCCAAGATGGGTGGTCTATTCACAAATCCTCCTTCCTTATCCATAGTACCAGAAAATGTCATCCCTAGATCTTACCCAGAAACAGAACAGGGTGCCTGCTCTGATGCCAATTGAAATTCTGGTATGAGGTATGAGATGTCGAAATAGATGTCACGACACTAATATCTGAACAATGATCAATATAAGAATGATATAAAAACAGTAAACAATAGCAAAGAGACACAAGCAATTGTTAACCCAGTTCGGTGCAATCACACCTACGTCTGGGGGCTACCAAGCCAGGAAGGAAATCCACTAAACAGAATTAGTTTGAAGACTCTCAGTAAACACACTCCAATTTACAATCTTCTCACCTAATCTCTACCTGTGAGATTTCTATCTAAGACACTTAGACAAGAGACACCTCTCACTCCCCCTCAATCACATGCAGTGATAACTATAGAATAATACTAAAGAGAAGAACACACTTCAAATACAAAGCTTGATCTTGCTTAAAAGCTTCAATCAAGAACAAAGCACTCGTACTTAAAAGCTTAGAGTGGACAAATTACAACTCAACTAACCAGTCCAATTCAAGCATCTAACAGATGAATGAATGGCTCACAAAAATAATACAATGCTTAAACCCTAAAACTCGAACGCAGCTTTCAATAACTTATTCTCAATGCTCAGCAATTAGGGTTGAACATCTTTAAATAGTAATAAACTCCTTGGGCTTGGGCATTAGCAGATCTTTGATTCAATTAATAATTAAAGCTAATTATTCTCCATATCTTTTTGCAAGAAAATAGCAACAACCTATTCTTCAAAATATCACAAAAATAGCTTGCTTCAATTTAAAGATACTCCAAGATTTTCGCACGCAATTACTGAATAAAAGCACAACAGATTGCAAAAAGGGCGCAGCAAATAAAACATAACATTCTCAACAGAATGTTCTGTTAACAGATGTTAGGACATCGTGTTTGACATCATGCACAAAGTCCTGCAATACTAAGAAACACCACCTGCAGAATGTTAGAAACAACATGTCAAGACATCAAGTAAGACATCTTGATGAACCACTTTGTTTTAGCAAAATTGCTGCCAATATAGAACTAACACATACAAAGAAGGAAAATAATGAAGAAGACCAACCAGATGCTGATAAAATTAAGGATGTAAACAAGGAGGCAGATGCAGAATAGAAAGACAAGCAAGAAAAGAAATTGGTTGATGAGGTTGAGGATTCTGTAAAGGACTCACACAAATCTGTGTTTGATGTGGAATTTGAGACAGAGGCAAACACTAAAATGACATCAGCAGTCACTCCAGAAAAAATGAAATCATCTGTGAAGGAAAGCTCCCCTATGCCAGCCAAGTTAAAAATGACTCATACAAAGCTCAATTTTCCTGCCAAGGAAAGCCCTGCAAAATAGAAGGAGGTTCCCACATCTATCAGGATGGAAGATGTCCCTAAGGTACCCAAGGTTGTAACAATACCAATTCTGTAGGACCCTGACCAAAAGAAAGAAGCAAGGAAGAAGAAAAATGAGGATCAGGCTGTGAGGAAAAGCAGCAGGCTTCAAGCCTAGCTGATATTTTCTCTGATCTTTACAGGTTGAGAAGTCATGGTGTGCCACTACTCACCAAATGATAGTGAGGACCCTCTCCTTACTCTATGTTTAAGGGTATGACATCTACCATCACGATTTTTGTTTACCAAACATTTCACTATCATTTAATCATTTGCCTCTTAGTTTTAAGTCCTAGTTGAGTCATTTAATTTCTGCCATTTTGTTAGTCCCATTTTCTTTCAAGTAATGAAATCATGTTTGTTTATTTTAGTAGAAGAGTAGCTTGTTCTCTTTGCTTATGTTCTTAAAAATAAAATAAATAAAAAAAGAGAAACATAACTAACCACAACCCCCTGATTATAAAAGTAAACTCTAAAGACATAGAATGAAACTAATTTGGTTATGGCAATGTTAGAAACAAGGTCTTGATAGCTGATCAATGCACTTTTTGTGTTTCTGATAGCCCTTGTCATGCCTTTGATAGTCAAAAAAGTAGATAGCCTTTTGAAAAATGAATTTCTTTAAAATATGGAATAAGAGCTCATTGTAGGCTTTAGTTAGGGGAGGAAAACACTGTTGTTTAAAGACTTAGCACTAAGGACACACTCCATATGCTAATAAACACACAAAAGTGTGTAAATGAAGTAAGCCAAAGAGCACTTCAAAAATAAGTTCTTGTGCCTGAAACTGGAAGAACAAGGTCCTGTGCCAAAAACTGGAGGAACATTAGATGCCTTCACCATTAGTAATAGGTTGGACTCATTACAAGTGAGATCCTATCAGGTGAAAAGGTGGAGCATCTAGAAAAACTTGTGAATAATAATAAATGCATGTGTAATCCTAATTATTCTGTGAACAAAAGGTCTAAAGCAAAGCAGTTAAACCCCTTTTCTAAAACTTAAAAATAAACTCTTAGACCATAGAACGAGGCAACCGAAGTTGAATTTAGGCTAGCTATCTTGATTGAAGAACATTGTACTGACTATAAACATCAGTAAAGAACAACACACACACACACACACTAGATTGGTAATGAGACTGAGTTGTGCTAATTTTTGGAAACGGTCCTCTTAGTTGAATTCTGGGATTAATCATGAGTTATAACTGATAGTAAGGGTGGTTGTTGGATGGTTTAGTTTATGTTTCATAATTTATCACATCACCTGAGGACTTGTAATGATTCAAGTTTGGGGGTATGCTAACCCACTTTTTTGAGTTATTATACAGTCTAATCTCTTGTTTAAAGCTAGTAGATTTATCACTTTATATTTGTTTTAATGCATTATAGATGTCTCTACAGTATTTAGCTTAGAGCACAATATGTGCTCTCTTTATATTTGTTTTAAGTTGTGTTTTGATGAGCCGTGGCAAGATAGTCAGGGACACAACCTGGGAGTTCAAGCTGGAACAAAGTTGAACTCAGCTAAGGAGTGAAAATGAAGCAATGAGCTAAATCCCTAGGGCATGCATGGAAAAGAAGCTGCATTATAAAAGAATATATGTTTAAGTGTTGGTGGAATTTCCTTGAGTTAAATGGATAAGACTCGTGGCACTAAAATACAAAAGAAGGTACAATAGTATGTCCACAAAGGAGCGCACCATGTAGAAAGAATAACGTCGACTGCACCTCTGCCACTGCAGACAATCACATTACACCTTGTCCCCCGCTATTGTCCCTGTTCCTGATTTATTGTAAACGAAACTGAAGGAAAGAAGAGAATATGCCGATTTGATATTTGGCTTAATGTGATCCTCAAAGGGCCCATGATCCAAGACAAGGGAAAAGAAACCCTAGCTGAAGGCTTATAAATAGACATTATTGAAATTTGCTAAAGGAGTTCATCACCTTAGAGAAATTCATAGAGAAGATTATTACAAGGTAAAGTGGAGAGAAAGGAGAGCTTCTTCTTCTCACCATTTCTAGTGCTAATTGCTGAAGCCTGGCACGATGGGATTCTTCACTTGCTAATTATCCATCACAAGGAAGTTTCACGTTACTCTTAGGTTGCCATTTCTTTTTCATCTTTTTCTTAAGAATGTTTCCTTTCATAACCAACTTTGTAAGTTTTACTTAGCTCATTATGAGCTAAACCCTTTGTTTATTGAGCAATGAGAATTTAATATGAATTTGTTCTTATATTAAAATGGTGTGTTTCCAGTGCCTTGTTTTATTATGTGTTAACATGTTGAAATCTAATTCTTTGAATTATCAACTTAGAAGAAGATAAAAGCTTGTTGTTGTGAGATATCCAACAATAAGTGGATTTCATGATAAAAGTAGTTGCACAAGTAGTATAGAGATATTCACTCATTTAGTTTTCTTAGAGATAATAAATTACAACTGTAAAGGAATTTCAGGAGATAAACAAATGTATCCTAGGGTTACAAGTGTGATTTAGAGATTTGTTCCCTTGCCATAGTATGCATGCTTTTGATGTTGTAAAAATACACTCTTAGATCACTCACTGACCTTTCCAAGAATGCCACTTCACATCATATATACATAGTTACTTCATGCATATTAATGGATCACAACTCATCTTACACTCCCTTGATATATTCACTACATCCTCTATGCATTATTAAGATATTGATTTAAGGGAAACTGAACTTGTGACAATAAACTATTCTTTTTAATCTTTCTCATGCTTAATTTCTAAATATAGTTACTAATAAAATCAACCTATGTTACTTCCACTCCCCGTGGGTACGATATCCTTACTTTTTATCACTTGCTACTTTATAACGAACATGTATACTTGCATGTAACACGTTTTCGAGCAACAACATGCCTAGCAGAATGGTCTGCTTAGAAATGGAGTAAGGAGGTGTCAAATGGGCCTATTGGTAACTCTATAAAGGGGCATCGATAATGAATTCTGTTATACCCCAAATTTTACCCCTTAGATGTCATAACATCTTGCACTTGCATTTAGGTTCCAATCATATATGCATTGTTAACTAACCAATATCTTGCTAGTTTGTTCTTTTATGTGAAAGCTAGGGTTTGCACAAGAAAGATGACAAGGTCATTTATCCAAGTTCTCATATACTATAAAATCTTCTAATACACTCCTTGGCTCCATACAACCATCACAAGTGTTCACCAGTTGATTGAGATTGATAATTGAAGTGATCTGTTCAAGAAAGACAACTGAGCTTCCAGGGTTCAACCATTTGTTCTTACAAGCTAATCATGAAGTTCTCAAGTCATATGCCAGGACCTCTTATGTTGGGATCAAGAGAAATCAAGAATTGTGGAATTAGGGTTTTGACCTGAAGAATCATCAGGAATCTTGGTGTGATCATTCAATGCTTTGATTATTTCATCAACCAATTAAGCTTACATACATCCAAGGGATCTTACTCAACAAGAAATCAAGAGTTTTTGACTCCTATCACAAGTGGAATGAACCTCAAAGTTCATCTAGCCCCAGATTAGGGTTTTCTTCAGAAGAAAGTCGACTGTGCCCTAATTTATGGTCAAAGCATGGTCCCAAGCCATGGTACATGATCCATTGTATTCACAAACATCCTTGGAACTCATCTAAAGTATTGGAGAAGGCCAAAGTTACAAGTTCATTGAGGATCGTACTGTGGAATTCATCTGACCTAATTTTCACCTGACAAAGTCAACCCTTTGACTTTTGAAATTTTGACCCAAGATAAAGCATTCAAGCTATATTCCATCAAGACATGTTTAATTCTTGATTTAGAGCATGAGAAATCACCATTTGAAAGGTTTCTTGCAAAAAGGGCAAGGTTTGGTTCCTAAATTTTTCTAAGTGTGGAAGAATTCACTCCTTGTGCAAAATTGGAAAAGTCATAACTTTCAAACCACACATCCAATTTTTGTGACTCAAAGCTCAAATTGAAGCTCTCATCATGAACTTCAAAACATATTAGAGGGTCCTTATCCAAATGAGGCTTGGTTTTTAAGTTAGAAGGCTTGGAAGTTCAAGGCACTTAAAAACTTAGTGAAATTTCACTACATTTTGTCCTAAAAATCAGCCAACTTCATCTCCATCTTTCATCAAGATCCCTTTGGATCTAGAACTTGGAGTGAACATGAAAGTTATAGAGGACATTTAGGGCTTTCCAAAATGGACTAGAACTCCCCAATCCATGGAGGGAGCTGAGAGATTCGAAGAAGAGAAGTTTGAGGTTCATTTCTTGAAATTCAAGTTACCAACATATGCATAATGATGCATAATCACTCTTAATCACCAAATGCCTCACCTTTATGATGTTTAGAAGCAAGGTTAGTGTATTTTGGACCTCTTCCATGAGCTACACAAGTTGCAACTGAAAATATATTAGTTTATGTCAAGTTCATGTAAGTTGATGCAAGGAGAGAGAAACTTTTCCAAGACACATGGTCACTTCTTTGTTCTTACAGCTTGGAGCCTTGGTCCAATCCCATCTGTACACCTCAACAGTGCAAACCCTATTCCTGACCATTTTCTAGAATGTTGGAGTGCCCTTGACTCAGCATAACAGCTTGCACGGTGGAAATTTAGAGAAAGGGTGTTTTTGGCAAGTTGTGATTTCTGACCATGCCTTCACTCCTCCACTTCTCCTATAAATAGAGGATCAATCCTCATTCCAAGACACACCAGAATCAACCCAAGATTAGGCTGATTACTCTCTGCATTCTCTCACTCACTCTTTCTTGCAAATTTGCAAGAACTTTACCCCAGGTCATTCCACTCGTGCATTTCACAAACCTACTCCACAAACCACCTATATACATCCATTAGAACTCATTCCAACACCTGGAAAAGTTCTGTAACACCATATACACCATCCACCATTTTTACACTCTATTTTACAAGAAGGATCGGGTTGGTATCTTGAAGTACTTTCCAAGCACCTCAACCATCTGTATTTCATCTCCTAGCATCAATAGAGCATGGCAAGTCTTTATTTCTATTCTATAAGCACCATAGAAGAAGCCTTGGACTTTCTCCAAGAGGTAAGATTTCCAACCTTCGAAACTGACATGTTCATGCACTTTTCTATGTTCATTTGATTAGAAAAATGTAGTGTGTGTTGTATTTTGTTGTTCTGAATGATTGCTGGCTTTATATTGTTGGAATATGTCATGTTATAACATGTTGAAATTTTGTGGAGTTGCACTGTTATGTGTTGATTCGTGAATCATATGATTGTTGTTAATGGAAAGTAATGTCATATTTGGGTTCATGTTGATTTTTACTCCAACTATGATCTTTACTTCATGAGATTTGGTTGAGAAATGAGTGAGATAGAGGGAGAGGAAGTTCTGGCCATTGTTGTTGTTGCTAGGACCCGAGCGAGAGAGAGTAGCAAAGAAGATGATGGTGATATGGCACCCAGTCAGCCCAACATGGTGCTGAGGTGGCCATTTTGGTTGGTCTTTAAAATAAAAATAAATGAAGGCATTATATGTTTGGATGTAATAGCCACCCCAGTGGTAGAAACCTTGCCATGCCTTTCCCTTTCGCCTGCCTTGCGTGGGTTCGATCCTGCGGATCAACCCTTTTAAATTTTTTCTGATTTTTCACTTGTTTTGTTATATTATTGAGTGTTTGTATCCTTTGTTCACTATGCGCACATAGCTCAGATGATGTATGTTTTGTGATTGAGTCTCCCAGGGCGTGGGTTCAACACCCATATGAGACACTTCCTTTCTTTTTTAATACATGTTTCATTTAATTTTTATGGTTTGTGCCTCAATTTTAATTGATCATAACTTGTTCATTTTTTATCCTTTCGGATCCATTCTTTTGCAAAATGTTCATTGTAATGTCTATTTTATGGTTGTAAAAAGAAATTATCAAAAATAGTTAATTTTAAGGTATTGGTAAAGTTTGAAAATGAGGGATCTTTTTAGGGTTTTTATGAAAACTTCTTTGTTCTTTTGGTTCTTTTTCCATGATTCGTTGGTTTTGTCTTGATGGATTGAAGCCTAAATGCATGTTGTTTGAACCTTGTATGATGTTATATCATTGTATGTCACTTGATTCACTTTTATCCCATGAGGTTTAATGTGTTGTTTACATGTAAATGTCTTTGCAAATACCTTGTTCATACCATGAGATCTTGTTAGATCATTTACCCTTGTGACATGAAATTGTTTGACCAAACATGTGTGCATGTATGCCTTGAATCTTTGATACCATGTTTAAGTTGTTCTTAAGTGTTTATATGTCTTGGATTGTAACCTTGAATGCATGAACCTTGTGATGTTGTCACCCTCTCAAATGCATGTCTAAAACCTAAAACTCTTGTACGGTTGTTACCTACTTGTCCACATGTTCAAACTTGTTCACATGATACCTTTGATACATGTTTGTTTATGTTTACATGATTGTTTATTACACATGTATGCTTATGAGCTTGTGTTTGTTACCTCCTCCTTGTTGAACTTTATCCATGAGAACTTAGTCATTGTTTGCTTATGTATTGTAACATCTTTGTTTCACATATTCCTTGGTTGTCACCATTAGTATGTATATCCCTATGTGAAGTTTTTTTGGTTATTACCTTAAACCCTTTTGAAATAAACTTGACCTTGAGTGTTGTTACATTCCTATGTTTTGCTTTGGTTCTTACCATGCTCATGTTTTCATCTTGTTTTATATGTCTGTTACCTTGAACTTCTTTAAGTTTCCCCCCAAGTGAGGCTAAGCTCTTTAGCTCTCCTCCTTAATCCTCTTTATACCCCTCCTTCCAAAGGAAAGACTCTCTATTGACCTCAAAGTCATAGATAGCTCATTATACCATCTTGGCCTCATTAGAGCCATCTCAAACCCCTTGGCCTCATTAGATCCATTTCTCCCTCTAACCTATTTAGGTTCCCCTCTTGTGAGCACTATCATCATAGTTACTCACTTCCCCCCTTGGCCTCATTAGAGCCACTTACCTTACCAATTAGGATTCACCTAGAGTTCTTCAACTCGATGTGAGCATCATCATCATGATGTTCCCTCCCCCCCCCCCCCTTTTTTGGCCTTATTAGAGTCATTCATCATAACTTAGAATTAGGAGAGTTCTTCAGCTCTATGTGATTCTCATCATCATGAGTATTCACTTACCCTTCACAACTTAGACTTAGAGAGTTCTTTAAACTCTATATAAGTACCATACTCATTCCCCTTTGGAACTTTGGCCATAGTCAATGGTTCCTCACCCTTAGTTAGGTGAACTACGGTTGCTCTAATTCTTTAGTCAAGATACGTAGGCACAAGATGCAACGTCTTGGCGAGCATACTTAGTGTATATACCCTTAGGTCTTTAACTTTAGCACCTTGGTCTTCACCATAGGTCTTTACCTTACCCTTAGCAGATTCCTTTAGCAAGCAAACATAGCATAACACAAACACAAACAAGAGGTTCCTGTAGAGTACTACAGATACTTAGGGTGCTAATACCTTCCCTTAGTATAACTAACCCCCGAACCCCCGATCTCTTAGCTGTGTCTTCACATAGCGCACTAGGGTTTTCTTCGATCATTACCCTTTCCTTTGGATAAATCAAAGCTCGGTGGTGAATTTCAAAGATGTGTGATTCAAGTTAAATCAATAGCTTGATATCCGATTCTCACCGCAACAGAAATGGCGACTTCACTGGGGATTAAGATTAGGAGGGTTAAGCCTACCTTGTTTTATTTGTTTATTTATGTTTTGCTTGATTGCTTGTATATCTGTATATATCTGTATATTTGCGTGGGTTCTTTTGTTTGGCAGGGTGCTACTTTTGAGTGGTGAGATGAGTCCTAACCTGGACTTGAGAACACATGTGATAGGATTGTGGTGTAATCAATAGTCGGCTGTTGGGAGTAGTCCTAACATGTTTGGCATATGATGACCACGCTCAGTTGAGGCTCCTTTGGGATTATTGATGTCTGATGTGAGTAGTCACATTGATGTCAATCTTTCCGACCTGGGAGTCCGTGAGACTGAGGACCATAGTTACCTTTACCCCACTTGGCCTTTTTAGGACGTAGTGCGATGGCTATGAGGGAGTAGTCCCAAATAGTTGATACCCGATACTACACTCAGACGAGTTTATTTTGAGAATATTATTAACCCGCGTGAGTCACGTAGGCCGATAATATCCGAAAGATTTATCTATGACTCTGAGAAATTTTAGAACCCTGTTCTACAGTTGATAAACCTATAGTACGCACCTATTGGGATGGGTAGACCATGGCTCCACGCATGAGACCCCTAAACCTAGGACTTGTGTGCTTTTGTTTGTGTGTACATATGTTTGTGTTTGTGCTTATGTGTTTTGTGCATTGCATACATCTCATTGCATCCATTTGTTGGTTTTAAGGAACTCAGTCGTCTTTCCTTTTGTAAATCAGAGGTATCATGGATATTGAGAAAAGGAACACTAAGAATTACAATTTCAAGAAGCCCAATTTAATAGAGTTGAAGAAGCTAGCAGCTTTGGTGTCTTGCCCTGAAGACTTCAGAAAGCGTTATGGAAGATTGATTGGTATTCTCAAAACCAAGATGGAAGATGGTATTCTTGACACATTGGTGCAGTTTTATGACCCTCTTTACCATTGCCTCACCTGTCCCGACTACCAACTTGTTCCGACAGTGGAGGAATATTCTTATTAGTTTGGTCTACCTGTGAAAGAACAAGAGCCTCTCAGTGGTCAAGAGAAGATTCTTTCACCAAAGGAGATTGCTAATTCTATCCATTTAGAAATGTCTGAGGTCAAGCCTCACCTCACCACCAAGAATGGGATCAAGGGTCTACCTGCTGTCATACCCCAAATTTTGACCACTAAGATTTCCCATCATTGTGCAAATCATCACCATAATATGGGTAGTCCATCATGCCTCATTAGTCTCCCCAGAGATGGGTGAGCATTCACTACAAACAACAATTAGGGTTTCTAGCCCTCTCAGAGCTCTTAGACAAAGGATCAATCAGGGAATGACATGATCTTCAACTTGTCTAACCTCTCAAACATCCATAATGGATCAAGAGGACTCCCACAACAAAGAATCAAGCACAAGGCTGCAACATTCTGAGTGGATCAAGCCTTAAGATCGCTAGTGTCACCAAATTAGGGTTTTCGTCGACCAGGACCTCCATATGGAAATTTTCCTCTGGGCATGAGCCAAGACCTCAAGACATGATTTGAGGGTCTCTAATACACTATATTGATCCATTTTCAACAATGGATTAGTCTAAGAAGCTTGATTCTCAAGTTTCAATTTCATCTGAACTACAGTTAGGGTTTCACAGAAAAAGTCAACTATAGCTTTGACTTTTGACCATGACATGCTCCCAAACCCTAGGACATGATTCAATACACTCTATAACACCTATGAAGCATATCCATTAAGTTTGATTTAGGTCAAGAACTTGATTTCATAGAGGATCGCACAGTTTGGAATTCATCTGACATAAAGTCAACTGTGCACAAAAGTCAACTTTGACTTTTTGAGATTTTTCACAAATATGGTTCTTTGACCCTAAAATGATGTTAATGTATGGTTGGAATCATCATTCATCAAGAAAAATCAAGAAAAGTGGGATAACTTGTAAAAGGGGTAACCATAAAAACTTAGAAATTTTTCTAAGTTATGGAACAAAGTGGCTAGGGTACCAACTTTGGAGGATCATAACTCCTAAACCACAAGGCCATTTTTCCCCATTCAAAGCTGGATTTGTAGCTCTCATGGCCCTCTACAAAAGCTTCAAACACAACTCATTCCAATTCATCATGGATTTTAAGTTATGGAATGATCAAAATCACAAAAAGTGAAAATGTCACTTTTTTCCAACACTTAGTGAAATTTTCACTAAGTCAGAATCTGCCTTCACTTTTTTCCAAATGTAGGGGCATTTTTCACTTGGATCCAAAAAGTATCAAAACAAATTATGGTCAAACAGTTGTTGTATCATATGCGGGCCTTCCAAAATGGCCAAGAACTTCATCAAAGTCCACTTGAGCCATGAGATATGACCATGCCAATATGCCTTGCTGAAAACTGTCAAAGCAATGCAGATTTGGGAGTTTTGCTCGATTTGCTCAAATTTTGCAAAGGGCAAGCAAATCTATCCATCTGAACACCTCAAGGAGGGACCAATGAGGGACAAACACTAATCCATCAGCCTCCCAAGTCTTTGGAACCAAAAATAGCATGCCAAACCTAGAAATCCCTAAAGAGGGGACAAAACTCCAATTTTGTTTTGGAGCATTTAATGGATGCACCAAGGTGGCATGGACTGAGCCATTTCCAACTAAATTCAGTTAAGACTTATCCAAGACCAAGGGAACCAGCAGCCTGTGCCCTAACCTCTAGTCAATGGCTAGAGGAGACTTGGATTCTCATTGATCAACATTGGCCAAACCTCTGCAACAGTTGCCAACCACTATTGCTCCCAAAATAAACTTAATCTACTATAAATAGAGCTTATTTGTGATCAGTTTGAGTACACCAAAGCCATCAAACAGATGTTTTCCTCAAAATCACCTTCTCACTTCCAAATTTGCCTTCCAAAGCAAGTCACTATCGGGTTTTGAGTTTGAGAGCAATTCCAACCAAACCAATCACACACACACACACACCTCATAAACATCATATAGAAGTGATCCAAACACTTAAACAACATCTGGAACACTGATTTCTCAGAATCACCAGCCTGCTGCTCAAGGTTTTAACCAAGTTGCAGCTGAGATACCATCTTCAGTTCCAGCTTGTTTCCAACCATTCCAAGCATTCAGACACATCACTTGGCACCTAGGGAAGCTATCCACATCATTGGAACCTAGCTGTAACACCTCTAACATAAAACACGATCACCAGCTGCAAGTGGTAAGCATGAGTTCTTCTAACTCTATGATCCATGCATTTTTTGCTGCACAATAATTTGGCCATTTGTTCATAATCATGCATAGAGTGTTTTCCCTCAATCAATTACTTTGTTTGAATCGTGTATGAAATTTTTTAGCCTTCATGCAAATTTTAGGGTTCTTGAGGTTTCTCTTTGATTTCTTATTCCATGCTTAAAATAAATGAAATTAAAGACCATAGACATGATCGTGAGGTGAAAACGAGCAAATTGATATGTAGATTGCATGATATAATCAAGTATTCAGTGATATTGGATAGAAAATGCAAATCTGCAGAAACAGAGGGTGGCGCGTGTTCTTGCCATTGTTCTTGACGCCCTTTTTCAAAATTTGAATATTTGAATTTTGTGATTTTTCTTAATTGATTCAAAAATTAATTTCTCTATGAGTTTTAATGATTTTGAGTTGATTCTTTTTTCAATAATTCACAAAAATGTTAAAATAATTTATTTTACCAAAAATATTATTTATTTCATATCTTTGATATTTTTGCAAAGAATTAATCTTTTATTTGTTTTTAACATTTAAAATATTTTTTCCTCCTTGATTTTCCAAATTTAATTGGTTTCCAATCATTTTGTGGATATAAACCTGATTTTTCAAACATTAATCCAAGATCACAATTTGTTTTCCACACATGTTTAACAATTTTGATCATTTTAATTGAATTTTTATTCAATTAAAATATATCTTGAAAAACAAATTAGGGTTTTGATTAATTCAACCCTCATCAAACTTTTTTCAAACTCTTTGGGCCTCTAATAGAGTGTAAGAGCCAATCCCCTTTTAACCAAAACCTTTTTGGGCCTCATATATTGTATAAGTCCCTCTGCGTTAAAAGAAAACCTCGGCGCAATCGCCAGTTCAAAATCAAACCATCCGGGCCTACCCTTGTGTTGTAAGACCCATTTCTTGTCTTTAAACAATCTTTGGGCCTCTATTAGAGTGTAAGACCCAACCCCTTTGTAAATACACCACCTTTTAGGCCTCAGTCATTGTATAAGTCCCACTGTATTTTCAAAAACAATGGCGCGATCATCGCCTTTTTTAAAAATCAATTGGGCCTCTACTTGAGCTGTAAGCCCCACCACTTGTATAAAAATAAATCATTGGGCCTCTTGAGAGAGTGTAAGACCCATCCCTTTATACAGAAAACCTTTTTTGGGCCTGAGTCACTTGTATAAGTCCCTGTACAAATTCAAAACAACAGTGCAATCACTGATAAAACCTTGGGTCTCTCCTTGAGCTGTAAGCCCCAACAATCTTTTCAAAGCACTTTCTCCTTTAATTTTGAATATAATATTGTTATCAAAGTTTTCTTTGTTGAACAACTAACCAAACAGCATGGAAGCTCTACAACCGAGTAAGTGTTTACCCGCTTTCTTTATCCGCTTTCATATATATATATATATATATAACTGTATTATAGGGCTGCTCACTGTAAGTCTTCTTTCACAAACTCTTATATACTTGTCAAATATCAACTGTGTAATACTAGTATAGTTATTTAGAGTTTTCCCCGGCAACTACGTCTAGCACTAGGTAAAGCCCTGTTGGTCACTCTTAAATACAGTCAAAACTAGATCTCCCATAGGATCACCAGACACAGTCTTCCCTCCTCTTGGGGTTAAACAATATGGAGACGTGAAAGGCAACATTCTCGGTGAACCCTTTCTCAGACTGTCACTCTTAGAAATCGTCAAAGAAACTCTACTCCCTAGAGATGATCTTTTCTCCGTGAATGGCATCTCTTGAGTTTCTTCCAAATTCTCAGACTTTCCTAGCTTGATCTATTCTTGGTGAATGGCATGTCTTGAACTTCTCGGGGTTTGGGGACCCACAGGCTTCTTAAAAGCATCCCCGCCTCCTCTTGGGCGTCGTACAAGGAACATTCGGCTTCTTAAAAGCTCTCATGCCTTCTCTTGGGCTTAGTACAAGGACCCAGAGACCTCTACAGGTATAGGAACAGAACCTAGTCATCAATTTCCTAGAGCTGTCTTTCTGAGTCAAGTGCCAGACCAGTTAATGGGTTGACCTTCATCCCTTAACAAACCAGCCTTCTCTTGGGCATCATACAAAGATCATTCACTATCTGAGAATCAATTTCTCAAAACACCAGTAGACTTGGACAGTCTCAATACCCTTTGGATTTCCCATTTCCTTAAAGAACAGGAAATAACCCTGATCCTCTGATCAGTACCAAAGCACAGCCCTACCTTTAATCGTTCCCTTTATAAGAACTGATTTTCTCTTTTATCCAATATACCGGACCTGTCACTAAACTGAAACAATAACAACACAGCTAGCCTCCTCTTGGGCTTTGTACAATGATTCTCCCAACACTCTCTTGTTGAGTATAAAAGACTCTCTTGTTGAGTCACACTTTTTTAGCCTCCATCTCGGGCTTCGTACGAGATACAAAATCACTCTCTTGTTGAGTATAAAAGACTCTCTTGTTGAGTCAAACTTTTTAGCCTCTATCTCGGGCTTCGTACGAGATACAAAAACACTCTCTTGTTGAGTATAAAAGACTCTCTTGTTGAGTCACACTTTTTTTAGCCTCCATCTCGGGGTTCGGACGAGATACAAAAACACTCTCTTGTTGAGTACAAAAGACTCTCTTTGAGTCAAACCTTTTGAGCCTCCGTCTTGGGCTTCGTACAAGACACATATAAAAGCACTCTCTTGTTGAGTCAACCATTTTAGCCTATATCTCGGACTTCGTACGAGACAGATAAAAATCACCCTCTTATTGGGTCAATAGCCTCCTCTTAGGCTTTGTATAAGGAAATCTCGGTTGATTCAATTAACCTTTTAGCATCAATCTGTGCCTTGCTCACAGTATACAAACATCAATAACTCCTTTTCCCCTTCATCTAATTGCTGTAAGCGGCAAGCCTCTGGATTATTTACATCCATGCCACTGTCCCTCTTTTAGAATGAGAAATTCCTAAGGAAAGATAGCATTGCTCTACACTGAGTTAAAGTCTTCTCCTTCAGGTTAAAATCCCCTATAAAGGAAATTATGGCATTGCTGGATTCATATATCCCAGTTAAAGTAATTCTCCTTTATAATCAGTCACCCAACAGTTGTGATAAACATCCCCTTTAGAGATGACAAGTTTTCTCTCAGTCAAACTTTTAGCTTCACATCTTGGGCTTTGAACAAGATATAAATCACCTTTAGCTTCACGTCTTGGGCTTTGAACAAGACACCAAAACGACCTTTTTCCTCCCTTAGAATAGGAGGAACTACGATCGCTCTAATTTCCCTGTTTCACTAAACGGGAATACGTACGCATAAGATTGAAAAAATCTTAGCGAGCACACTAACCAAAAACCCAAAATCCAGTATATCCACCAAATCACCCCAAAAGCAGTAAATCTAAACACCTTACCTCACCAATAGTCTAGATACTCTATTCTTAACAAATAACTGAAAAGAGACCCACCTCCATATAGCATCTGTAACCTAACAGACCACTGTTCAAACTCAGTATGCAAGCAGGGTTAATTAGAGACATCTATTTCCCTTCCTTAATCAGCTCAATAGGATAAAAAATGAATCGAACTGTAGTACCCAAGCGACAGTGATTCGAAACCACAAAAACTGCGCTATAGAAGAATGGCGACCACAGTGGGAGAGACAAAGGTCTTGTTCTCCTCCCATCTTTTCGGAAGAACCTTAAGTTTAGAGACTTTCCACAGGAAAAAAATGGCGCCCACCGTGGGGCCCTCTTTTCTCTTTCCTACAATCTTCGGTGGAAACCTTGAGTTCTCGAAATGTCACAGAAATGACAACTCTGCTGGGGAGTCATTGTCTTTATAGGATCATAAGACTAGAGGTTTAGGATGATTAAGACAAATATATATTTTTCTTTTCCTAATTGATATCTGTGTTTATTTTTCTACTAATGGGAATGCGTGTGATGCCGCATGTGGAAAGATTGAATATACACCTAAGATAGGTGATGGCAATGTGGGTAATCTTACTGGGAGTGAATTCCAGCTAAGAGTCCCCGATCGACCATTAAACTCAGTGGAGACTCCCTTTGCAGATACATTGCCTATACGACTTCGGTTGTTGAAAGTAGTGTGGTCGACTGGGTTATCTGAGAAGCTGAGGTTTTTAGTAGACTTAAGCCATTTTGTAGTGCGGAAGCTATCAGAAATAGTTGTCACGCGATACTACCCTCATCTGAGATCACTCTAGGATACATCAGCTCACTGGCGATCCGCTTGCTGTTGTCATCCCAAGAGGGGTCAATGATTTTGCGGACAGGTACAAAAAATCACCAGTATAAACCTTTGGGGGGTAGAGCCTTGACTTCATGACACCGACCCTTTGACCCCATGTTTTTTCTATGTTTTTGTGTGCTGCATTCATGCATTCATTCATTTAAAAAACATTCAACAAAAGAAAAAATCTTCTCTTCTAGTCTCTCTTTTTCAAATTAAACTGAGACAATGATTGCAAATGTCAGATACAGAGATTGCATTAATGGATTTTGGTAGAAGGAAAACTCATAAGTACACCTTCAAGGTTCCAAAGTTAGAGGATTTGAGAGGTTTGGCGAGAATGATCACTAACCACGAGGCTTTCAGAGCCAAGTATGGGGGACTGTTGTCCTTGTTAAGGGTCCATGTAATCGAGGGAATCCTGTCCATGCTAATCCAGCTCTACGATCCGATTTATCACTGTTTCACATTCCCGGATTATCAGCTAGCACCAACGCTGGAGGAGTACTCTCACCTGACTAATTTACACATTACTGATCAAGCTCCCTTTTCGGGTCTGGAAGAAATTCCAAAGGATCAAACTATTACAAGAGCAATTTATTTGGACGAGTCCGAAGTCAGCACTCACATGACCACTAAGGGTGGCATCCAAGGTTTGCTAGCCCAATTCTTGATAAACAAAGCCATGTACTTTGCCAGTATAGGGAACGTGTCCGCTTTCGAGAGCATCTTTGTTTTGCTCACCTACGGGTTATTTTTGTTTCCCAACATTGATAACTTCGTAGATATCAACGCCATTAAGATTTTCCTGATCAGAAACCCTGTACCAACCTTACTCGCAGATGCGTATCATTCGGTACATTTAAGGGATTTATACAGCAGAGGAATGATCACGTGTTGTGTACCCTTGCTTTACAAATGGTTCACTTCCCATTTGCCTAAGTCTGCTGCATTTTGGAATCAAAAGAATACTTTACGTTGGTCGCAGAGAATCATGTCTCTTACCAACTCTGACATCGATTGGTACAATCGAATCTACGACGGGATCAGAATCATTGACTGTTGTGGAAATTCCCCAAATGTTCCCCTTATAGGAACTAAGGGAGGAATCAACTATCATCCGGTGTTAGTTCGTCGTCAATTTGGATACCCAATGAGGCATGTCCCGCGGAATGCTCATCTGGGAGGTCTTTTCTTCAAGGAAGGAGAAAATGACAGGGCACTAAAGACAGAAATAGTGCATGCTTGGAAACACGTTCACAGGAAAGGACAAGAGTCTCTAGGAAAACCAAATTGTGTCTCGGTGGAGCCTTATCTCCACTGGGTACAAACTAGAGCTCTTAAGCTGAGGATGCCTTACCCTCATCAGGAAGTTCTTCCATTAAGGGACTCTGCCCTTTATTTCATGTCTGAGACAGAAAAGCTTCAAGTTACTCTCAGCAAATTTCAGCAAGAGAAGAGGTCTTGGAGGAACAAGTACCGTATTCTCAATGTGGAGTGTAAGAAAATACAACAGCTATTAAGAGAAAAAGATGCTCTAATTGAGATTTTAGAGCAGCATGCTATAGAGAATCAGGATTACCAAAGGAATTTGCTCGCTCCTTTCGCTTGGCAAAGGAATGACAACCTGACAATGACCCAAGAGCCCCGGTCAAAGAAAAGGAAAGCACCAGAACCAGCACCTGAGCTCTCTTCAGAGAGGACTCAGGATCCATTAGTTTAGATTTCCTTTTTCAGCACTTTGTAATCTACTGTATTTCCATTTCTGCAATTCTTTGAATTCAATAAAACGGAGTTTCCCCACTGTTTGATATTTTCAATCCAATTGTCGAAGTTTACTTTGAATAAACAAAAATAATTAATAATTATTGCATTCATCATTCTCACTTAACGCATTCTTCTTCCCTACGAATCTCACGTTTGTGTCTCGATTCTAGAGTCAAAGTGTCTCATTCGTACAATACTCGGGCCAATCGTTAGAAAAAGATGGATGATCTCGAGGAAGAGAACAGAGAGTTGAGAGAAGAGATCGACACTCTGAAAAAGGATCTGAGAAAGCTTCATAACGACATGCAAGCTCTAGCAGAGGCTCAAATGCAGCAACAAAGGACTGTGATCTCAGAGATCACATCGACGCCCATAGTGGAAAGATATGATCCTAGGTACAAAATATGTCGAAAGATCGTCCCTGGGGCATGCCACTTAACTATATCCCAGAAGGATATGTTCTGTCGATCGCTGAGGATCTGGGAACCGCAGCAGGAGCCGCTGGGCCTGAAGGTTACAAACTTCGGGAAAGCGAAGATGCCAGGGGCATGACAGCAACTCCTGAAGGTTATAAACTTCAGGAGACACCGAGAGTCTCGGCCATAATGAGTATACCACCACCCGTGGTACACACTGTCTCGGAAGGACAGATTCCACAAATACCTTTTGGTGGAAATGACAGCATGTTCGACAGAATTAATGAGTTCCAGGAACAGTTCCTGGAAATACAGAAAGAGTTGTAAGCCCTTCGCGGTCAGGATCTATTTGGAAAAGACGCCGCAGACCTTTGCTTGGTCCCTAATGTGAAAGTTCCGCATAAGTTCCAAGTTCCCGACTTTGAAAAGTTCAAGGGTAACTCTTGCCCTCAGAGCCATTTGGTGATGTACGCTCGGCGAATGTCAGCTCAGACAAAGAATCAGGAGCTGCTCATTCACTACTTTCAGGATAGTTTAACCGGTGCCGCGTTAAAATGGTACATGGGTTTAAACCGCGCCACGATCGGCACATTCAGAGATCTTGGCACTGCCTTCGTTCAACAATATAAATACAATTTGGACATGGCACCAGACAGAGATCAACTCAGATCAATGTCACAAAAGGACAAGGAAACCTTTAAAGAATACGCTCAGAGATGGCGTGAAATTGCCGCTCAGATTTCTCCACCTCTTGAGGAAAAGGAGATGACAAATATCTTCTTGAAAACCTTGAGCTCATTTTACTATGATAGAATGGTCGCCAGTGCGCCCAGTGACTTCACCGAGATGGTGCGCATGGGAGTTCCTCTTGAGGAAGCCGTCCGAGAAGGACGTTTAGTTAGAGACGCTGGATCATCAAGTAGTACAAAACGATATGGTAGTACTCTCCCTAAGAAAAAAGAGCAGGATATTGGGAATATCTCTCTCAAAAAGTAAATGCGTCGTTACCAACCAGTAGCAGCTATAACTCCTGCTATCAACCCTGCGCCTGTTCCTACGTATCAACCCCAGGTTGCGCAGAGCCAACCTAATCAACAGCAATATCAGCAAAGGACACACCAGCCTCTTCAGCAGGCTCGCCCTCAGTACAACAACAACCGTACAATGCGACCACCAGGGTTCGACCCTATACCAATGTTGTACGCAGAACTGTTTCCGTTACTACTGGTCAAGGGACATGCCCAGACCAAATCTCCTCTTACAGTACCGTAAAATCCGCCTTTTTGGTTCAAAACGGATCAGACTTGTCCTTACCATCAAGGAGGACCAGGGCATAACATAGAAAACTGTCTCAGTTTCAAATCTGATGTGCAAAAGCTTGTTAGGAGCGGGGCCTTGTCTTTCAAAGATACGAATCCGAATGTTCTCACGAACCCGCTGCCTCAACATGAGAAAGTTGCAGTCAATTTGATAGAATGAGAGTCTAACAACAGCTATCAAATTCATGATGTACTCTTATTAAGGACCAATATGGTCAAGATGCATTGTAGACAACGTGGGTACGGCCATGTGCCACCTCACAATTATCACCAGTGTGATATCTGCTCTAAAGACAATCAGGGATGTTCTGTGGTGCAATCAGCTCTACAGGAACAATTGGATCTCGGGTGGATCCAAGAGCATCGAGTTCGTGGAGTCAACATGACCTATACGAATTCCAACATCATTCAGAACCACGACATCCGTGCAATGAATGTCAACTTGGTGGCGATGCACTCAAGGCAAAGTCAGTATCATAATCTACCAAGGCACGATTACAATTCCTGTCTGACTTGCTCGGTAAACAAACAGGGATGCTCTTTTGTACAAGAGGCCCTCCAGCGTCAGATGGATCTTGGATGGATCCAGGACTACCATGATAGAAATCCTTATCAGATCAACATGATTCAAATCTTTGATATTCGTCTGATGAATACTAGTTTGGTGGAGTTACACGCCAAGCAAGTCCAACTTGGTTTTCTCACTTCGCATAATTATCATAACTGTAAAGGATGTTGTGAGAGTAACCAAGGGTGCGCTCTCGTTCAGAGAACTTTACAACACTTATTAAACCATTGGTGGCTTCTGGTGTATCTGGATGAAGACACGCAACAAATCAGTGTGCTTAATGGAAACCCTACTCGGCGTCAAAGTCAGGATGTCTGATCTATGGAAACAAACCTAGTGAGGTTACACTGCATTCAAAGCAGACGTGGCCAGGTGCCACCACATAACTATAAACGCTTGATGTTACCTCGTGCGGGCAGCCCTTCAGATTCAGTTGGACCGCAAAGAGATTCAGCCATATTCCGTTTCGGGGTCCATTGACTGGATGCCAGACTACTTCGCTGATCAAATCAGAGACGTTGTCATAATCTCTGATCATCAACAAAACAAGGAAGTTTGTACCATCATCCCTCTACTGGACGAATCAAAGGTTCCTAGCCAGGAACTGATTGAAGTTACCTACGACAGTCAAAAAAATCAGAAGGCTCCTGTAGTTATCTACCTGCCGGGACCATTACCGTATGAATCAGCTAAGACGATCCCTTACAAATACGGTGCGATAATAATTGAGAATGGAAGGGAAATTCCATTACCCTCCGTCGTGAATATTGCAGACATCAGTCAAGTAACACGGAGCGGACGAATCTTCAACCGAGGAGTTGGAGAACCTAACAAAGAAAAGGAATTTCAGACAGAAGCTCCTCATCCACCAGTCGGTCAATCCAGTAATCCCGACCTTTCGAAAAACAATGATGAGACGCTGAAGCTCATCCAAAGGAGTGTATACAACATTGTTGATCAGTTGTTACAAACTCCTTCAAAGATCTCTGTGCTATCACTTTTACTCAGTTCCGAAGCCCACATAGAGGCTCTACAGAAAGTCTTAGAGCAGGCCTTTGTGGAACAGGATGTGTCAATACAACAGTTCGATAGCATCATCTCTAACATCACTTCCTGCAACAACTTAGGATTCAGTGATGAGGATTTGCCAGAGGAGGGCAAATGCCATAATATGGCGCTCAATATCACAGTCAACTGCCAGGACGATGCTTTAGCTAGCGTACTGGTAGACACAGGATCGGCCATCAACGTTATGCCGAAGTCCACTTTAATGCGACTATCATTCAAAGGATCCCCGATGAGGGGCAGTGAGGTTATCGTCAAAGCCTTTGACGGATCTCGGAAAGTAGTTATCGGCGAAGTCGACCTTCTCATAACTATCGGTCCTCACACTTTCCTAATCACTTTCTAGGTCATGGACGTCCGAGAAGCGTATAGCTGTTTATTAGGAAGACCTTGGATACATCAAGCTGGGGCAGTCACTTCAACACTGCACCAAAAACTGAAGTTTGTCAAGAACGATCAACTCGTCAAGGTCTGTGGAGAACAAGCCTTGCTCGTGAGTAACTTATCATCATCTACTTGTGTAGAACCAGAGGAGGTTGTTGGAACCCAGTTCCAAGCACTGTCGGTGAGCAATGAGAATCAATCAGAATAAGGAACCTTTATTTCCTCAAACAGAGATGCTCTCGAAGTGATCAAAAATAACAATACAAAAGGGTGGGGACAGCTTGACATTCCTACCGATAACAAAACAAAGAAGGGTCTTGGTTTTTCCTCAACCTGTACCCAGACTACTACTAACGATGAAATTTTTCATCCCATTCAAGACTTCTTCCACAGTGGAGGTTTCCTTCACCCAATACCTCAAGCAGTCCATACCATCAACGAGGGAGATCCTTCCGATACAAAGGAAGAGTGGAAGTCCTATCTTAACGAAGACGGTTATATGTCTCAGGAAGAGCTTCCTACGCCATTTTGCTATCCTGCACAGAGTTCGAGATTTATACCCAGGTTAGATGTCAGAATGATATACGGAGATTGTGATCCAGAAGGATGTCGTGCTCCGCCAAACTCATTAGAGGAAAACACTCTAATGAAGGACAACTTTGACCACGACTATTATGGCCCAATGGATGGCCTGCCTATCTGGCAGCCGTATCCAGGAGACTTGGGACAAGAAAATCAGCCGAACAATGAAAATCAGCTGAGCATCATTGAACAAAATACTTGCGTCCCCACCATGTCATGGGAATAACACTCAGGTCATTCACAAAATATCTCATACGACGATGAATTGGCAAAGCTTGCCGGACTAGAATTCATCAATTATGCTTTTCCCGAGGTCAACGTCATCGAGAGAGATGACTCCGCCATTTCCACCGAAGTGTGGGACACCTTGGGACAACCGAGTGGAAAATTTGACTATATGGTCAAATACACTACTCCTGAGAGCTCTCATACCAGGCTCGAAGACATCCAGCCGACTGGATGGGGAGATTTACCTGAGAGCACAAATACTATGCAAAATACAACTAAGGAATCCTTCTACGATAATTCTGCCTGGGAGACAGATTCCAATGATCCTGCTCCACCAGAAATCAGCGTTATTTCTGAAGACAAATCAAGGAAGGTACCAGACTTTGTGATTCACTGAGGAGTTCGCCGCCAATGGGTTGTTGTCGATGTTCCGAAGATTGTTCATAAGTCAAAGTAATTGCCGTCTTTAACCTTTCACCCTGTCCAGGTGAAACGGATGTTTTGATAGGGCTCACTTTCTGTAAATTTCCCTCTTCGCTTTGCCCAAAGCGACAGAGTTTTGTTTTATAGGGCTGTAGTTTCAAGAATCGACTTGTTCATTAATAAAATTACGTCATTCTGTAATTTCTGCATTTATTGCTATTTTCTCTTTTCGGATTTTTTTTCAGAAAACGGTAACCCTAAAAAACAATTCAAATACTAAAAAACAAACAGTTTTTTAGAAAATACACTGCACACACTCTTGCATTCTCTCTATCTCTTCTAAAAACAATCATCACGTCATGTAGATTGCTTGTTTTAAACCCCGTTGAAACATACGATCCAATGCCTTCTCCCCACTTTGAGTTCCCGGTATTTGGGGCTGAAAAAGAAGTTGACGACGAAATTCCAGAAGAGATCTCCCAACTACTCAGACAGGAGGAAAGGTCCATTGAACCTTACAAAGAGCCGTTGGAAACGGTAAACTTGGGTCCAGAAAAAGAGAGAAAAGAAGTCAGGATTGGGGCACTACTCAGTCCAACTGCCAAAGAAAGTTTGATAAAGCCTCTCAAAGAGTTTCCCGATGTATTTGCTTGGTCCTATCAGGATATACCAGGGTTGGATACCAGCAGCGTGGAACATCATCTACCGTTAAGGTCAGAATGACCGCCACTAAAACAAAGGTTGAGACGGACTCACCCGGACATGGCCATCAAAATCAAAGAGGAGGTACAGAAACAGATTGACACGGGTTTCCTCGCCACGTCAGAATATCCTCAATGGTTAGCCAACATCGTACCCGTTCTGAAAAAGGACAGAAAGGTCAAAATGTGTGTCGACTACAGAGATCTAAACAAGGCTAGTCCAAAGGACGACTTTCCTTTACCACACATTGACATGCTGGTTGACAGTACAGCAAAATTCAAAATTTTCTCCTTCATGGATAGATTCTCGGGCTATAATCAGATCAAAATGGCGCCGAAAGACATGGAGAAAACTTCATTCATTACCCCGTGGGGTACCTTTTGTTACAAGGTAATGCCGTTCGATTTGAAGAACGTCGAGGCAACCTATCAAAGGGCCATGACTACTCTTTTTCATGACATGATACACAAAGAAATCGAGGTATATGCCGATGATATGATTGCCAAATCTAAAACAGAAGATGAGCATGTGACCCACCTGTCAAAACTATTCGAGCGGTTGAGAAAGTACAAAATCCGCTTGAATCCCAATAAATGCATCTTCGGTGTTCGTTCAGGTAAACTGCCAGGATTCATCATCAGCCAGAAAGGAATTGAGGTTGATCCTGACAAGGTCAAGGCCATTCAAGAAATGCCTTCTCCGAAAACTGAAAAACAAGTCAGAGGATTCCTAGGACGTCTGAATTACATTTCCAGATTCATATTCCTTATGACCGTGACCTGTGCGCCAATTTTCAAACTACTTAAAAAGAACCAGGACTGCGTTTGGTCAGATGACTGCCAAACCGCCTTCGACAGTATTAAGGAATACCTGTTGAATCCACCGATTCTATCACCTCCAGTGGAAGGAAGACCACTAATCATCTACCTCACAGTCTTGGAAGACTCAATGGGTTATGTACTTGGCCAACAAGACGAAACGAAACGGAAAGAGTCTTCCATCTAGTATTTGAGCAAGAAATTCACCGACTGCGAGACTCGATACACTATGCTTGAGAAAACTTGTTGCGCTTTGGCTTGGGCAGCCAAACGTCTTTGCCAGTATATGATTCATCACACTACTTGGTTGATCTTCGAAATGGATCCAATCAAGTATGTATTTGAAAAGCCTGCTCTTACGGGAAGGATTGCCCGTTGGCAGATGTTATTATCAGAATACGACATCGAGTACCACGCTCAGAAAGTCGTTAAAGGAAGTATCTTAGCCGATCATTTGGCTCATCAACCGATTGACGATCAGGAATAAATCGAGTTTAACTTCCCAGACAAAGATGTCATGTATCTAAAAATAAAAGACTGCGATGAACCGCTACCCAGTGAAGGGCCAGAACCAGGTTCCCAATGGGGACTTATCTTTGACAGAGCCGTCAATCATTATGGAAACGGAATTGGGGCAATCATCATAACCCCTCAGGGTACCCACATTCCTTTCACCGCCAGACTTACGTTCAAGTGCACAAACAATGAGGCCGAGTACGAAGCTTGTATCATGGGTCTCAAGGAAGCGATCGACTTAAGGATCAAGAACATGGATGTATATGGCGACTTAGCTCTGGTTATCAATCAGATTAAAGGAGATTGGAACACATACCAATCAGGACTGATTCCTTACAAAGACTATGCAAGAAGGTTGTTACCTTTCTTCAACAGAATTGAGTTTCATCACATCCCTCGTGATGAGAATCACATGGCTGATGCCTTAGCCACTCTTTCTTCCATGATTAGTGTAGGTTAATCGAACGACCTACCTAAGATCGACATAATGCGCCTTGAACGGCCCGCTTACATCTTCACGATTGAAGCAGTCATAGACAATAAACCTTGGTATCACGATATCAAATGCTTCCTTCAGAAACAAGAGTACCCACTTGGGGCACTAAGGAAGGACAGGAAAACCCTCAGAAGGCTAGCAGGCAGTTTCTTCCTGAGCGGTGACACACTCTATAAGAGAAACTTTAACATGGTCTTGCTCCGATGCGTAGACAGACCAAAAGCAGACATGCTGATAAAGGAAATTCATGAAGGCTCCTTTGGCACTCATGCCAACGGACACACAATGGCGAGGAAAATTCTAAGAGCAGGGTACTACTGGTTGACCATGGAATCTGACTGCTACAAGTACATGAGGAAGTGTCACAAGTGTCAGATATACTCCAGCAAAATTCATGTACCGCCAACGCATCTCAAAGTTCTCTCTTCCCCATGGCCTTTTTCCATATGGGGAATCGACATGATTGGTATGATTGAGCCCAAGGCTTCGAACGAACATCGGTTCTTTCTGGTAGCCATTGACTACTTCACCAAGTGGGTTGAAGCAGCGTCATCCGCTAATGTAACCCGACAAATGGTGGTCTGCTTTATCAAAAACAATCACATCTGCCATTACGGTGTTCCGAGCTAGATCATTACCGATAATGGATCTAACTTGAACAATAAGATGATGAAAGAGTTGTGCGCAGAGTTCAAGATCGAACACCATAACTCATCTCCCTACCGACCCAAAATGAACGGAGCGGTAGAAGCGGCTAACAAGAACATCAAGAAGATTGTTCAAAAGATGGTCGTAACCTACAAAGATTGGCACGAGATGCTACCCTTTGCTCTTCACGGTTATCGCACATATGTCTGCACTTCAACAGGGGCAACCCCTTTCTCTCTAGTATATGGCATGGAAGCAGTGCTTCCCATAGAAGTAGAGATCCCATCAATCCAGGTATTGATGGAAGCTAAGCTTACAGAAGCTGAATGGTGTCAAAGTCGGCACGACGAACTGAATCTGATCAAAGAAAAGCGAATAACGGCACTATGCCACTGTCAGTTGTATCAGCAAAGGATGAAGAGAGCGTTTGACAAAAAGGTTCGACCTCGCATCTTCAGAAAAGGAGACCTTGTGCTCAAGAAGATACAATCGTTTCTCACTGATTCTCGGGGCAAATGGACTCCGAATTATGATGGCCCCTATGTGGTCAAGAAAGCTTTCTCAGGCGGTGCCTTGAGACTCGCAACCATGGATGGAGAGGAATTTTCCTACCCCACAAATGTTGATGTAGTCAAGAAATACTTCGCCTAAATATAAAAAAAATGTCTCGGTGGATTGAAAACCCGAAAGGGCGGTCCAGGCAAAAATTAGAGACATGAGTAAAAAATTATCCCGGTGGATTGGAAATCTCAAAGTACAATCCAGGCAAAAATTAGGGATAAATGGCAAGTAACTACATCTAACAGGGGCAAGTCCCCCAGCAGCAGCAATGCCATCTGTCAGAAAACTCCAGTCAAGGTCATCTTCGACAGAAGCTCAGGATGTCCCGAATTCAAAGTTGGTAGAAGGATAGCGGTCGTCATGTTTCAATGTAGCCCTTTTCCCTTAAATTACCATTTTCTAACTTTGTAAATACTCTATGGAATCACGCGCTTGTCTGGTTTCCATCCTATCAATAAAATTTGAGCCCTTGTGCTTTTGTTTACAATTCTTATTTGTTTTAGCTTTACAGAACGACGTTTTAATATGATTAACGATTCTTGAAACGAAACAAAAATGAACTTACTTTTTAAAACCTTTTTCTGCTTTTTAAATAAAGATGGCAATTTCTTTTGACTGTTGAACATCGAAAGAACGTTGCTCGCTTCTCCAGAAGTAATCGAGCTTCAAAGTCCAGAATCAAAGTACTCCTTCTAAACCAGTATGCCTGGATGAAGGATCAGCTATGTCAGATGCGAATACTCCATCTGACATCCCCGGCAGAGTTCTTACCTCCTAAGCCCGACCAACGGTGTTCCCCGCAGGGACTATTTCTCCTAAGCAAGGTAGAATTGCTATCGTGAACCAGTGATATTTTTCATCTCCCGCTGTGGCCGAGTATCCAGTCATGTTCATCTATTAGTCTGTATGTCGTGTCAGTTTTGTCAGCATAAACATACATACGTCATGCATTGTTGATTTACATTCACATTCATATTGCATCACTATCACTCTAGTCGGTCTTATCCCCTATTGATAAAAGTCCTCTCAATCGAGTTGTCAGTTCTCTTTGATTTTCCTCGTCAGGAAATGTTGCCTCTGAACTACCTCTCTCCTCCAGTTTATTTCTGGATTAGAATTGGCCCTTGACCACTTTGATAACTTGAACCTCTGAGAAACCAGAGAATCTTCGACAAACGTCACTCTTCGCCATCGAAGATGATATCTTCGCTTTCCCGGATTAAGGAAAATCCCCAGAGAAAGCCTCTTAAGCAGCGATTCGGCACTACAGCAGTTTTTTTCCAAAAAAAACCGCTGACAAAAAGGTCATCAGCACCTCAAAATTGGATCACATCATATGGTATTTCTCTGAGAAGATCCCGAGAAAAGTATGATGTAATATCCCCAAGCAGAAACAGTCTCTCAAGAGACTCGTTCTCCCCGATAGAGTCAACAAATGGCGTCTCCAACAGAGAAGTTTGTACACCTCTACAACTCAGACGACTGGGCTACACCAGCAAGTCTGACATTAAAACTTTTTCCCATCAAATGGCATCTCCCCAGGAAAATTCGGCGAGAAGTTTGAGGAAAACAGCTACAGATAGCGTCCCTTGTCAAGAAAGTTTATTGACAAAAGAAACTGAGACCAGTTCCTTGGTAGGAAACCAAGATCGAGGAGAAGTTTATTTCAGAAACTTAGACCAGTTCCTTGGTAGGAAACCAGGATCTAGGGGAAGTTTATATCAGAAACTGAGTCCAGTTCCTTGGTAGGAAACCAGGATCGAGGGGAAGTTTATTTCAGAAACTGAGTCCAGTTCCTTGGTAGGAAACCAGGATTGAGGGGAAGTTTATTTCAGAGACTGAGACCAGTTCCTTGGTTGAGGACCAGGATCGAGGGGAAGTGAAATTCTGGTATAACAGATCCCAGATGTCCTACATGATGTCGAGACATCTGGTCTGACATAAACAGCAAGGCAATTATAGACAATTAAATACGTTGCTGAAAAGAAAAGTGCACACAGAATTTGTTCACCCAGTTCGGTCTAACAACCTACATCTGGGGGCATACCAAGTCAGGAAGGAAGTCCACTATTAGCAGTATTAAATAACAGACTCAACAATACCAGTTGACAATCTACTCACTTAATCCCTACCCAATTACCCTTCTACCTAAGTTCTCCCTAGGTAAGAGACTCTATCTCACTTCCAATCATCGCAATGATGTCTAGCAGTCAACATCTTAGCCACTGCATCAACAGCTTGATTTCCAACAACTCTCCAAACACATAAAAATAGAAGACACGCTCCTATAACAACACCTAGACATGACCCTCATGACTAAGAACAATGCTTAGAGTTGCTTAACAGCTTCCTCTAAGAACAATACATCTCTTACCTACAGGCTTAAAGATAAACATGATGACCATCCCACAAAACCGGGTGGTTCATCAACCAACACAGCCCTTATAATTTACATGATGGTTGGCCTCCTAAAACTAGGTTACAATGCTTCTATTTATAACCTATTTCCCAATTGGATTTGGGCCTTCAAATCACAACAAATCAGCTGCTCCAAATCTGCAAAAGATTCTGCTACTAAATAGATCTTCAATCAAATCTTCAATTAAATCTTCAATTAAATCTAATTATTCTCCATATCTTTTTGCATGAAAATAGTAACAATATCTGCTCAATATAAGATTGTAACTGAAAATATCTTCTCCAAGATATTCGCACACAATCTCTCTAACAGATCTTCTCAAGACATACTTAAACAAATGCAGCCCTAACAAAACACATCAGACTGATGTTCTGATGTTCTGTCAACTGATGTCAAGACATCAAGTTTAACATCAGCATATAAAACTCCAACCCTGTAACAACTAATGTTAGGAACCAATGTTAAGACATCAGACATATGACATCAACATTGTTCAACTTTGTTTTACCAAAATTCCAGCCAATACAAGAACTAACAATCTCCCCCTTTGGCTAATTTTGGCTAAAACAATCTCTGCCAACATCAGAGATACCTGCAGCGGAAAAACTTCATACTCCTAACATTCCAAAACACAACCAGCATCAATCACATCCAAAATCTGCTCAAAGCTAAACTCCCCCTCAAAACAGGAACCATCAAAACAGCTGCACAAACTACACACTCCCCCTCAAGCCTAGAACCACAACAGACAACTAGGCAACAGCTAGGCTAACTCTCCCCCTTTTTAGCCACAATTGGACAAACTCTGAATCTGCCAACCAACATACTCAGAACATAATCCAGACTCAACAGCTACTACTGTACGTTCTCTCCCCCTTTTTGGCCAAAAATTGGCAAACATTGGTGTAAATGTATACTTCTGATTCAATCCATTGACACACAAATCTATAGAACCAGGTCTAAACTATCAAGTACACCATGAACTTCACCAGTAACACAATGTCACGACATCTTGTCTGACATTACAATCTGGATAAACAACTTCTTCAACAAAAGATCAACTCTGCCTATCTAAGATAACCAGTGCTCCTTTGCAAGAAGAACACCTTAAATGAATGGAAAACATAAGACTCATCTTCATGTCTTCAAGAGCGCACCCTCTGTTCAACACACCTGCTGAACGCATTCACAAAATGCTTAATCCTCAAACAATCCAAGTACCACACTAGTACAGACAGAAGTTCTCCCCTTATATTTCACAACTGATGCTCCTTGACCAGTACATCATAGCATTTGGAAAATCCAGACACAGTCTTCATCCATCCAGTCAGGAATGCTTCACACAATCATCCACAAGTTCTGAAGCACACTCACAATGCCTTCCACTGAACTCTAAGTAAACTCCTCTTACTTATAATTAATAACACACATCAAGACAAGTGTGACATCTCCCATCAACAAAGACCCTCACAAAGTTTTTCCAAAACTGCATAAAATTGTCTTCAGACTTCTCCTCAGAAGCATGTGCGCACATGATACAAACAATTAGCTTCACATGGCTAGAACCATTCATGTCCACACCAACATGCCATCCAACAGCCTAATGTCATAACATGTTATCTGACATTATCTCCTCATAATAGGCAACCAATCTCCACAAGCTTGATCAGCATGCAAGCTTCACAATATATGTACCTTTGCTGTAGAATCCATAGACAAGTACTCCCCCTGTCATGGTTAACTAATGCTCTAGATGGAGATGAACATTTGAGCACACTTGCTGAGCACATTCACATACTGTACTTTCACTTTTGGAGAACACAACCAAGTATCCTGACTTGTTTGACACTGCTCACAGACTCCGCAAATTCTCTGCTTTACTGAGATCTAATCTCTTCAAGAGATACTTGTAGCAGAAGAAGGAACAACTCTCTAAAAAAATGTTCTGATCAGATCACATCACAATCCCTCTACCATTACATCCACCAGTAGTTGTTGATACTAGTGAAGTCTTCAAAATTAGTAGTCATGCTTTGCCAGAACAAACTACTAAAAACAAGACCAGAATCTCCACATTCTAATTCACATAGTCAGAAACATCTCTTCTGACAAAAATGCCTGAGCATCCAACTCCACACGCACACTCTCAATCATCTTCCAAATATAACCATCAGCAATCATGATGTTACAACATCACCATTCAACAACATCTTTTGGGGACATCAGCTTCTTATTACCATTCAGAGGACTCATTTCGTATAGAAGTCCTTCAAGAAGCTCCCAATAAAACACAGTCAGAGTAGCTTATTCAGGTTAACATACACACCTGAATACCATGAGCTCGCACACCCTCTCTGAAGCAAAGAGTTCAGACTGCAAATTAGTATACTCACATGATTCCCTCTTGGTTTGTTATCTTCACATGCTCCAAAACTCCACATCTTGCCAGGCTGATCAACTACTCTCTAGCATGACTTGACAATAGGGCTATGTCCCCTTCACATGCTTTTCTTCTGCCTTTAGCGATACACATCCAATCATCTATCTTTGACATTTGGATCAATTGATGAATATCCACATTCAGACTTTCAAGCAATCAATACCTGATCTACTTCAGTCTTCTCTACATTCTCCTTCCAAAGCAGACCTTCTACTTCATCATTCTCCCGTATGATTAGGTAGATTCTCTTTAGATACAATGTAGGTAATCATCCCAGATAATGTCCAATCACAAGTTAGAACATCTTCCACACACCAAAACATCAACACCATGATTCTTGATATGCTCCACCAACTGGACTTACTCTAGCATAGTAATCCAAAGAACCAGAGGAATAAACATTCATCCACCTTCAAGAAAAATAATCTCCTTGAGTCTTCAACTCATCACCCTTTTGCCCAAGAGTAACTTGTTCCAAGACAATCCTCAATAATAACCAGCTGCCACACTCTGATTATCTTGATTCTTCGAATTCACTTCTGAGATCAACCAAATGCCACAGTTTTATCACCTCAAGCATGAATCCTCATATGAAAACAGCCAAATGCCATATTTTGACCTTTTTCACGTTTGTCAGAACTCTCACAAAGATATCCTGATCCACCAAGGAAACCAGATCTTCAAGTCACAAGTTCCAATTGCTCAATAGCAAACACACTTAGACTCCCTAAGCCATGGTCATGTAACATCTTCTCCTTCCTGCAGCTCCTGCAAACTGCCATGAGAACGATCTTTTTGAAGCATCCTATTGTTTATTCCTGTAGATCACCCTATCAAAAGCTGATGTGCCACATCACCAGTTGAGACTTCTGATGTTAAGCTAGATGTCAGAACATTATGTCACCCAACTGTTGAATTCAGCTCTACCTTCTGCCACTCAGAAGAACCTCCTCCCTTTGCCGAAATAGATTTCCATGCTCTCATAGACTTGATTCAACAATCAAGTTTGAGTAGACAACCTCCATCCTGCTTAGGAACTCCAAAGACTTCAAACCTACCACATCTGAATCTTCAGAAAATAAGTAGTCCAAGACTACCCCATAGCAATACTAAAGAAAGTCACTTCCCTTAGTAGAGCCGTCAGTAGAAAGCCAGAGATAACTGCCACTTATCCTCGACCTTCACAACCAGAGCAAACACCATGCTCCAAACCACTTAGATCAGAAATAAACTGATCCAAGCTGTAACCAACAAGATTATGATGTCTTCATAGTCTTCCGTCTTCATCTTCAACAGCACCACCATCTGGACAAGTCATTCACAATACTTTCTAGGAACAGATGCTAAGCAATAATCCCAGGTCAACACCTAGGCGACTTGTGAGCGAATGTAGAACCCCTCCCATGATTCTCCAAACCTCTGATGAAAAAATGTTAAAATAATTGACAGAACATCCTTAATCTTGTCTTTCAAGGATAATCAATTAAATACTTGTGAATATCACAAATAGCAATTGATCTTAAATCCATGTGGTTTAACCCTTCTTTAGATTCTAGCATCTTCTGAATCTTCTTCATGACAACCATTCATACCACAAAAGCCTTCCAAGTTAGGTCAGTGTCTTGATCTTTCACTCCACCCTGAGCAAAGAATTGAAGTGATGTTTCAACATCAGTTCCGACATCAGTCTAAATCACATTAAACATCTACTAGGATTTGGAGACTACAACCATAATAATCCACACATATCTCTTGCAGTGAACACACGAGAACATATCAACATCTGATCAACTTCTAAGATCAGACCAACAAAACTGCAGTAACTTGCATAACACACTCTTCCAGAAGCTTCTCCTTATAAGCACAAGGTTCAGGCCTCTTGTCTAACTTAAGAGTAATAACATACCATAGACAATCTGCTACTTCCAATCCTTCAAGCCACAAAATTGAAAGAGCTCACGCATACACCAATTGACCACAGGCTGATTTACACTGCTACTGCACACAAACTCTTGGATGCATTTTTCCTATAAAATTGTCCTCAGACATTTTAGCTTAAACAGGGATCATCTCCTTCTCTTCTGCTATCAAGATTACTACCTTTTCTTCAACCAGCTCCAGCTGAGATGCTATGACATTATGAACAGCATCTCAAAAATTGTTCAACTTCACAGCTTCAGTGATCCTTCAAAACAGCTACAATCTAATAGGACTTTGACTCAGCATTTACCATAAACTGCTGATGTGTAGCGCGATGTCGAGACATTAGGATTGACATATCAAGCTCAACTTCTTTCTTGATGAAACTTCCTCCAGTTCATGATTTTGAAAAACAGAAACATGTATCTTCACAAGATAATTCATCTTCAGATATACCAGAACTACATTGGACACCATAAATACGCTTAAGAGATAACTTATCAAGATCTTCACTCCCGCATGAATGATTTGACAGTGATACTCTTTTGCTTTGGCTCCACCCTCTTCTTTCATCATCAAGAAAATTGAGAAGGAATGAATCAGTGTTCTGGACAGATTGGTCTTCAATATCTGATTTGAAATATATTCTTCTTCTGCTGAGGAGACCAAACTGTAAAGTCTTTCCAAGAAAATACCTTCCTAAAGTCTCACCACCAGAGACACAAGAAACAACCAGGGTTACATTAGATACCATGCAGTGGAACACACAACAACTCCTCAACACCCTTCAGGCACTACTCAATAATCCTTGCACACCATCACCATAATCCAAGTGCCAACAAAAAGGTTTGACAATAAATCAAACTCACAACAGCAGTTCTCCACCAAAGCTACACACCTGATAACAACAGACAGGTCCAATACATACCCTGTCATGAATAGTCCATCCTTCACTTCAAGGGATCAAGCAAACAACTATATGAACTGACCAAGTCCATAACTCAGCAAAACTATCTTCCTTGCTCATTAACCAGAAAGAATCTTCCCTAGATCTCATCCAGAAATAGACAGGATGCCTGCTCTGATACCAATTGAAATTCTGGTATAACAGATCCCAGATGTCCTACATGATGTCGAGACATCTGGTCTGACATAAACAGCAAGGCAATTATATATAGTTAAATACGTTGCTGAAAAGAAAAGTGCACACAGAATTTGTTCACCCAGTTCGGTCTAACAACCTACATCTCGGGGCATACCAAGCCAGGAAGGAAGTCCACTATTAGCAGTATTAAATAACAGACTCAACAATACCAGTTGACAATCTACTCACTTAATCCCTACCCAATGACCCTTCTACCTAAGTTCTCCCTAGGTAAGAGACTCCATCTCACTTCCAATCATTGCAATGATGTCTAGCAGTCAACATCTCAGTCACTGCATCAACAGCTTGATTTCCAACAACTCTCCAAACACATAAAAATAGAAGACACACTCCTATAACAATACCTAGACATGACCCTCATGACTAAGAACAATGCTTAGAGTTGCTTAACAGCTTCCTCTAAGAATAATACATCTCTTACCTACAGGCTTAGAGATAAACATGATGACCATCCCACAAAACCGGGTGGTTCATCAACCAACACAGCCCTTATAATTTACATGATGGTTGGCCTCCTAAAACTAGGTTACAATGCTTCTATTTATAACCTATTTCCCAATTGGATTTGGGCCTTCAAATCACAATAAATCAGCTGCTCCAAATCGGCAAAAGATTCTGCTACTAAATAGATCTTCAATCAAATCTTCAATTAAATCTTCAATTAAATCTAATTATTCTCCATATCTTTTTGCATGAAAATAGTAACAATATCTGCTCAATATAAGATTGCAACTGATCTTCTCCAAGATATTCGCACACAATCTCTCTAACAGATCTTCTCAAGACACACTTAAACAAATGCAGCCCTAACAAAACACATCAGACTGATGTTCTGATGTTCTGTCAACTGATGTCAAGACATCAAGTTTAACATCAGCATATAAAACTCCAACCCTGCAACAACTAATGTTAGGAACCAATGTTAAGACATCAGACATATGACATCAACATTGTTCAACTTCGTTTTACCAAAATTCCAGCCAATACAAGAACTAACAAGTAGTTTACCTTTCTAAGCATCATTGCTTAGCAAAAGAAGAAGGATGCGTGAACTACCATTCTTAACCACCATTAAAATTTCAGGTATTCCGATATTTAATCCTCTTGCACCTCGAATGCCCGAATACCTTCGCCATTCACCCTTTCGGGTCCAAGAAGATTAAATAGGGGCATCTGTCATACCCCAAATTTTGACCACTAAGATTTCCCATCATTGTACAAATCATCACCACAATATGGGTAATCCATCATGCCTCATTAGTCTCCCCAAAGATGGGTGAGCATTCACTACAAACAACAATTAGGGTTTCTAGCCCTCTCAGAGCTCTTAGACAAAGGATCAATCAGGGAACGACATAATATTCAACTTGTCTAACCTCTTAAACATCCATAATAGATCAAGAGCACTCCCACAGCAGAGAATCAAGCACAAGGCTGCAACATTCTGAGTGGATCAAGCCTTAAGATCGCTAGTGTCACCAAATTAGGGTTTTGGTCGACTAGGGCCTCCAGATGGAAATTTTCCTCTGGGCATGTGCCAAAACTTCAAGACATGTTTTGAGGGTCTCTAATACACTATATTGATCCATTTGCAATAATGGATTAGTCTAAGAAGCTTGATTCTCAAGTTTCAATTTCATCTGAACTACAGTTAGGGTTTCACGGAAAAAGTCAACTGTAGCTTTGGACCAGGAGATGCTCCCAAACCATAGGACATGATTCAATACACCCTATAATACCTATGGAGCATATCCATTAAGTTTGATTTAGGTCAAGGACTTGATTTCATAGAGGATCGCACAGTTTGGAATTCATCTGACAAAAAGTCAACTGTGCACAAAAGTCAACTTTGACTTTTTGAGATTTTTCACAAATATGGTTCTTTGACCCTAAAATGATGTTAATGTATGGTTGGAATCATCATTCATCAAGAAAAAACAAGAAAAGTGGGATAACTTGTAAAAGGGGTAACCATAAAAACTTAGAAATTTTTCTAAGTTATGGAACAAAAAGGCTAGGGTACCAACTTTGGAGGATCATAACTCCTAAACCACAAGGTCATTTTTCCCGATTCAAAGCTGGATTTGTAGCTCTCATGGCCCTCTACAAAAGCTTCAAACACAACTCATTCCAATTCATCATGGATTTTATGTTATGGAATGATCAAAATCACAAAAAGTGAAAATGTCACTTTTTTCCAACACTTAGTGAAATTTTAACTAAGTCAGAATCTGCCTTCACTTTTTTCCAAATGTAGGGGCATTTTTCACTTGGATCCAAAAAGTATCAAAACCAATTATAATCAAACAGTTGTTGTATCATATGAGGGCCTTCTAAAATGGCCAAGAACTTCATCAAAGTCCACTTGAGCCATGAGATATGACCATGCCAATATGCCTTGCTGAAAACGGTCAAAGCAAGGCAGATTTGGGAGTTTTGCTCGATTTGCTCAAATTTTGCAAAGGGCAAGAAAATCTATCCATCTGAACACCTCAAGGGGGACCAAGGAGGGACAAACACTGATCCATCAGCCTTCCAAGTCTTTGGAACCAAAAATAGCATGCAAAACCTAGAAATCCCTAAAGAGGGGACAAAACTCCAATTTTGTTTTGGAGCATTTAATAGATGCACCAAGGTGGCATGGACTGAGCCATTTCCAACTGAATTCAGTCAAGACTTATCCAAGACTAAGGGAACCAGCAGCCTGTGCCCTAACCTCTAGTCAATGGCTAGAGGAGACTTGGATTCTCATTGATCAACATTGGCCAAACCTCTGCAGCAGTTTCCAATCACTATTGCTCCCAAAACAAACTTGCTCTACTATAAATAGAGCTCATTTGTGATCAGTTTGAGTACACCAAAGCCATCAAACAGATGCTTTCCTCAAAATCACCTTCTCACTTCCAAATTTGCCTTCCAAAGCAAGTCACTATCGGGTTTTGAGTTTGAGAGCAATTCCAACCAAACCAATCACACACACACCTCATAAACATCATATAGAAGTGATCCAAACACTTAAACAACATCTGGAATACTGATTTCTCAGAATCACCAGCCAGCTGCTCAAGGTTTTAACCAAGTTGCAGTTGAGATACCATCTTCAGTTCCAGCTTGTTTCAAACCATTCCAAGCATTCAGACACATCACTTGGCACCTAGGGAAGCTATCCACATCATTGGAACCTAGTTATAACACCTCTAACTCAAAACACGATCACCAGCTGCAAGTGGTAAGCATGAGCTCTTCTAACTCTATGATCCATGCATTTTTTGCTGCACAATTATTTGGTCATTTGTTCATAATCATGCATAGAGTGTTTTCCCTCAATCAATTGCTTTGTTTGAATCGTGTATGAAATTTCTGAGCCTTCATGCAAATTTTAGGGTTCTTGAGGTTTCTCTTTGATTTCTTATTCCATGCTTAAAATAAATGAAATTAAAGACCATAGACATGATCGTGAGGTGAAAACGAGCAAATTGATATGTAGATTGCATGATATAATCAAGTATTCAGTGAGATTGGATAGAAAATGCAAATCTGCAGAAACAGAGGGTGGCGCGTGTTCTTGCCATTGTTCTTGGCGCCCTTTTTCAAAATTTGAATATTTGAATTTTGTGATTTTATTTAATTGATTCAAAAATTAATTTCTCTCTGAGTTTTAATGATTTTGAGTTGATTCTTTTTTCAATAATTCACAAAAATGTTAAAATATTTTATTTTACCAAAAATCCCAAAAATATTATTTATTTCATATATTTGATATTTTTGCAAAGAATTAATCTTTTATTTGTTTTTAACATTTTAAATATTTTTTCCTCCTTGATTTTCCAATTTTAATTGGTTTCCAATCATTTTGTGGATATAAAACTGATTTTTCAAACATTAATCCAAGATCAAAATTTGTTTTCCACACATGTTTAACAATTTTGATCATTTTAATTGAATTTTTATTCAATTAAAATATATCTTGAAAAACAAATTAGGGTTTTGATTAATTCAACCCTCATCAAACTTTTTTCAAACTCTTTGGGCCTCTAATAGAGTGTAAGACCCAATCCCCTTTTAACCAAAAACTTTTTGGGCCTCAGATATTGTATAAGTCCCTTTGCGTTAAAAGAAAACCTCGGCGCAATTGCCAGTTCAAAATCAAACTATCTGGGCCTACCCTCGTGTTGTAAGACCCATTTCTTGTCTTTAAACAATCTTTGGGCCTCTATTAGAGTGTAAGACCCAACCCCTTTGTAAATACACCACTTTTTGGGCCTCAGTCATTGTATAAGTCCCACTGTATTTTCAAAAACAATTGCGCGATCATCGCCTGTTTTAAAAATCAATTGGGCCTCTCCTTGAGCTGTAAGCCCCACCACTTGTATAAAAATAAATCATTGGGCCTCTTGAGAGAGTGTAAGACCCATCCCTTTGTACAGAAAACCTTTTTTGGGCCTCGGTCACTTGTATAAGTCCCTGTACAAATTCAAAACAACAGTGCAATCACTAATAAAACCTTGGGCCTCTCCTTGAGCTGTAAGCCCCAACAATCTTTTCAAAGCACTTTCTCCTTTAATTTTGAATATAATATTGTTATCAAAGTTTTCTTTGTTGAACAACTAACCAAACAGCATGGAAGCTCTACAACCGAGTAAGTGTTTACCCGCTTTCTTTATCCGCTTTCATATATATATAACTGTATTGTGGGGCTGCTCACTGTAAGTCTTCTTTCACAAACTCTTATATACTTGTCAAATATCAACTGTGTAATACTAGTATAGTTATTTAGAGTTTTCCCCGGCAACTACGTCTAGCACTAGGTAAAGCCCTGTTGGTCACTCTTAAATACAGTCAAAGCTAGATCTCCTATTGGATCACCATACACAGTCTTCCCTCCTCTTGGGGTTAAACAATATGGAGACGTGAAAGGCAGCATTCTCGGTGAACCCTTTCTCAGACTGTCACTCTTAGAAATCGTCAAAGAAACTCTACTCCCCAGAGATGATCTTTTCTCCGTGAATGGCATCTCTTGAGTTTCTTCCAAATTCTCAGACTTTCCTAGCTTGATCTATTCTCGGTGAATGGCATGTCTTGAACTTCTCGGGGTTTGGGGATCCACGGGCTTCTTAAAAGCATCCCCGCCTCCTCTTGGGCGTCGTACAAGGAACCTTCGGCTTCTTAAAAGCTCTCATGCCTTCTCTTGGGCTTAGTACAAGGACCCAGAGACCTCTACAGGTATAGGAACAGAACCTAGTCATCAATTTCCTAGAGCTGTCTTTCTGAGTCAAGTGCCAGACCAGTTAATAGGTTGACCTTCATCCCTTAACAAACCAGCCTTCTCTTGGGCATCATACAAAGATCATTCACTATCTGAGAATCAATTTCTCAAAACACCAGTAGACTTGGACAGTCTCAATACCCTTTGGATTTCCCATTTCCTTAAAGAACAGGAAATAACCCTGATCCTTTGATCAGTACCAAAGCACAGCCTTACCTTTAATAGTTCCCTTTATAAGAATGATTTTCTCTTTTATCCAACATACAGGACCTGTCACTAAACTGAAACAATCACAACACAGCTAGCCTCCTCTTGGGCTTTGTACAATGATTCTCCCAACACTCTCTTGTTGAGTATAAAAGACTCTCTTGTTGAGTCACACTTTTTTAGCCTCCATCTCGGGCTTCGTACGAGATACAAAATCACTCTCTTGTTGAGTATAAAAGACTCTCTTGTTGAGTCAAACTTTTTAGCCTCTATCTCGGGCTTCATACGAGATACAAAAACACTCTCTTGTTGAGTATAAAAGACTCTCTTGTTGAGTCACACTTTTTTTAGCCTCCATCTCGGGCTTCGTACGAGATACAAAAACACTCTCTTGTTGAGTATAAAAGACTCTCTTTGAGTCAAACCTTTTGTGCCTCCGTCTTGGGATTCGTACAAGACACATATAAAAGCACTCTCTTGTTGAGTCAACCCTTTTAGCCTATATCTCGGGCTTCGTACGAGACAGATAAAAAGCACCCTCTTGTTGGGTCAATAGCCTCCTCTTAGGCTTTGTATAAGGAAATCTCGATTGAGTCAATCAACCTTTTAGCATCAATCTGTGCCTTGCTCACAGTATATAAACATCAACAACTCCTTTTCCCCTTTATCTAATTGCTGTAAGCTGCAAGCCTCTGGATTATTTACATCCACGCCACTGTCCCTCTTTTAGCATGAGAAATTCCTAAGGAAAGATAGCATTGCTCTACACTGAGTTAAAGTCTTCTCCTTCAGGTTAAAATCCCCTATAAAGGAAATTATGGCATTGCTGGATTCACATATCCCAGTTAAAGTAATTCTCCTTTATAATTAGTCATCCAACAGTTGTGATAAACATCCCCTTTTGAGATGATAAGTTCTCTCTCAGTCAAACCTTTTAGCTTCACATCTTGGGCTTTGAACAAGATACAAATCACCTTTAGCTTCACGTCTTGGGCTTTGAACAAGACACCAAAACGACTTTTTTCCTCCCTTAGAATAAGAGGAACTACGATCGCTCTGATTTCCCTGTTTCACTAAACGGGAATACGTAGGCATAAGATTGAAAAAATCTTAGCGAGCACACTAATCAAAAACCCAAAATCCAGTATATCCACCAAATCACCCCAAAAGCAGTAAATCTAAACACCTTACCTCACCAATAGTCCAGATACTCTATTCTTAACAAATAACCAAAAAGAGACCCACCTCCACATAGCATCTGTAACCTAACAGACCGCTGTTCAAACTCAGTATGCAAGCAGGGTTAATTGGAGACATCGATTTCCCTTCCTTAATCAGCTTAATAGGATAAAAAATGAATCGAACTGTAGTACCCAAGCGATAGTGATTCGAAACCGCAAAAACCGCGCTACACCTGCCAAGTTCTTGTTTGACAAAGCCTAGCTAAGATGAATAGTATGAGGGCATTCGAAGCAATCTTTGCACTCCTTGTCTATGGCTTGGTCTTGTTTGCTAATATTGAGGAGTTTGTTGATATCAACGCCATTCGGATCTTCTTAAGTGGAAATTGTGTACCCACTCTGCTTAGTGATACTTATCACTCTATCCACCATAAGACCCTCCAAGGAAAGGGTACCATTTCATGTTGTGCATCTTTGCTCTACAAGTGGTTTGTTACTCATTTGCCTCGAACATCGCGCTTCAACGATAATCCAGACAAGCTTCGTTGGTCTCATAGAATTATAACGCTCACCCATACTGATATCTTTTAGTACGATTCAGCCTACGACAAAGAAGTCATCATTGATAGTTGTGGCCCGTTCCCCAATGTACCACTTCTTGGTGTCAGAGGTGGGATTAGATATAACCCTATTCTTGCTAGACGTCAATTTGGATTCCCTATGGAAGAAAAGCCTAAGAGCATCCTTTTGTCCGGTTTCTTTTATTTTAATGAGGAAGCCAGTGTAGAAACTAAGAGCAGTGTTTTGCATGCTTGGGGAAAACTCCACAAAAGAACTAAGAATGACTTGGGAAAGAGAAACTGTGTGGCCTTTGAACCTTTCCTTCGTTGGGTTCGATCTCGAGCTCATGATCTTAAGATGCCATATTTCTCCGAGAGACCTCCACAACTTATTGTTGTATCTCCCTCTATCATTCCTATTGAGCGCATGGAGGAGTATCAAGAAAATCTAGCAAGGATGAAACTTGAGAGAGACACGTGGGAAGGAAAATACCACGCCATCTATGCTGAAAAGATGGAAATGAAGAAACAGATGAAAGAGAAAGATAAGTTGATTAAATGGCTTGAGAGACGTGTGATTGACAGACTAGTGGCGCCTGAGAATTTATTTTTCTCTAGCATGCAACCCACTCCTAGCACTCATGAGTATTCAAGTATTCCACCGACATCTGGCGCTTGGAAAGGGATTGTTGACGAGTTGATCTTAGGGAATGACAAGTTGAAGAGACAGAAAAGGAGGCGTGAAGTGGAGTATCCCTAGATAGGATTACTTTTTAGGCCTGGCTGTTTCTTTTTATCTCTTTTTATTTTTAACTTCTTGAATGTACTTTGACAGTTGTAACTTTTCTCAATATTTAATGAAGTGAAGCTTATTTTGAAAAATTGTCTCTTGAGTTCCTTAAAACCAAATTGCATACGCATTACGTCTTGCATCTTTTGTTAAACCTATCAAGGAACTAATTATGTTTTGCAGACTTTTGCAAGAGATGGACTTTGGAAGGAAAAGAACTTGGTCGTACACCTTCATGGTTCCCGATGTTGAGCAGCTGAAGGAATTGGGAAGATTGATTGAAGATCCAGTGGCTTTCTCATTGAAGTATTCTCCCACTGCTGTGGCTCCAAAGAGCTGAAGGACTGCTAGAAACTTTGGTTCAACTTTACCATCCCCTTGATCACTGCTTTGTGTTTCCAGATTACCAACTGACACCAACCTTGGAAAAATACTCCGCTTTGATGGGTCTCCCTATCAATAATTCTCCTTCATTCTCACGATTGGAAGACGAGCTCAGTGCGAAGGACATTGCCAAAGGGACAAGGCTCAGGCTGTCTGATATTCAAGCCCACATGACTGTCAAAGGGGGACTTACTGGATTAACCGCTCAATTTTTGTTCGAGAAAGCCCGTTACTTTGTTGATAGGAAGAATATTGTACTATTTGAATCCACTTTCGCTTTGCTAGCTTATGGATTGTTTCTGTTTCCCAATGCTAAAGACTTCGTCGACGTCAAGGCTATTCAAATCTTTATGCTCAGGAATCCCGTTCCTACTCTGTTGGCTGATACTTATCATGTCATTCACTCAATGTACATGCGAGATGGAGGTCAGATTGTCTACTGTGTTGCTCTCCTGTATAGGTGGTTTATTTCGCACCTACCAAGGACCGCAACCTTTTGGGATGTGGAAGATTGTACTATTTGGTCCAAAAAGCTCATGAAGCTCACTCATGCTGACATCAAGTGGTATGACCCAATCTATGGAGGAATTCTTATGATTCACAGTTGTGGGGATTTCCCCAATGTACCTCTTATGGGTAGAAGAGGATGCATTAACTATAATCCCGTTCTCACTCGCTGACAGCTAGGTCACCCAATAGGAGATACCTAATCTTGGCAATCTGCAAAGGCTTTTTCTTGAAGAAGGAGAGAATCTCGAGTTCATGCTCAGAGTTGCACACGCCTGGCATTGCATAAACAGACAAAGATGGACTGCGATGGGGAATCCCGACTGTACCGTCACCAAGGCTTGTTTAGAATGGTCCCGTGAGAAGGCTCTTGTGATGAGGATACCTTATCCACGTCATAAACCTCCCAAGAATGAAGAGCTAAAGCTGAAGAAGGGGATGGAAGAGTTGACCCTTTATAAAGCGAAGATGCAATAGCAAATCAACAAACTCATGAGGGAGCTCAATGGATAGGAAGGACCGTCTGCCAGTGGATTTGATCTCTAGTTTCCTTTTTATGTTATTTTCTATTTTAGCTATGTAATGAACTTTGAAGGTGTACTGCCTATGTTGTAATATTTTCCAATTTACTAATGAAAGAGTTTGTTTTGAGAAATATCCTCTTATCTACAATATTTGCATACTTTTAGTGCCTTGATAATGTTGCTTGCATTTGCATTTGCATTTTGCATCATTTCATGTCATAACATGTGTTTTCTTTCCTGTCGTGTCTTATTCCGTGGTCTTCTCTTCAGAAAAACCGTCACACTGAGTCTTCAACGCCAATACAACACACAAGCCCGAGCTCGCCAGAGAATGTCTGAACACGATTTTGAAATGGATAGAGTCAACAACGAGTTGAATGATCTACGAGGAGGTATGGGGCAGATTATGGAAGCTTTACAGGTTATTAGAGCAAAAATGGATACTCAGACTACCATGGTCTCTGAAATTGTCACTCCAATCGTGGAACCTGCTACTAATGTTAACACTAATCCCTTACCTCTTTTGGGTATGCCTTATGGTTTTGTACCTCCGCCAATTCCTACCACTACTCAACAAGAGGTTCCTATGGGTAATGAGAATCCCAAAGTTATCACAACTTTTGCTCCACCAGCGGTGCATTCTCAAGTACATCCTGTTTTTCACAACCCACAACCAGTTTATGACTACCTCGAGATGTCTGAGGAGGGGGACGAACGACACGAAAGATTGAAAGAAAGTGTTAAGACTATCCAGAGAAAAATGAGGGCGATGGAAGGAAGCAATGTCTTTAGTACTGACGCTAGAGATATGTGTTTGGTTTCTGGCTTAGTGATTCCTCCAAAGTTTAAAACTCCGAGCTTTGACCTATACTCAGGTACGACATGCCCAAAATCACACTTGATCATGTATTACCGAAGAATGGATGCGTATGTGGATAAAGACAAATTAATGATCCATTGTTTCCAAGATAGTTTGAAGGGAGCTTCTGCAAAGTGGTACATGATCTTATATCAATCCAGAATCCACAATTTTCAAGACTTATCGGATGCTTTCATGAAGCATTATAAGTACAATATGGATTTGGCCCCTGACCGAAGACAACTTTTGAGCATGTCCCAAAACAATTCTGAGTCTTTCAAAGAATACGCTCAACGATGGAGGGAGACTGCTTCCTAAGTAGAACCCCCATTATCTGAAAAAGAGCTGGCTAACTGGTTCGTGGACACCGTGAAACCAGAGTTCTATGAAAGAATGATTAGCAGCGTTAGCGCCAACTTCGCTGACATTGTTGCCGTGGGTGTAAAAGTAGAGGCTGGTTTGAAAAGTGGAAAGTTGATCAGTTCTTCGAACAATTCAAGCAGTACCAATTTCAAGAAACCTCCAAGCAACTTCCATAAGAAGAAGGAAGGGGAAACCAATGCCGTTATGACAGGTAGGAAAAAGAGTTCAGTTTGGAGACAACCGTTTTATCAACAGCAGTCAAATCCAAATTTTGCTCAACAACCAATCTATCCAATGCAGTTTTCCCCATAACATTATGTGGCAGCTATAACACCAAATTTTAATCATCAGTCCGCGTAGCAGGCGCCAGTATTCCAACAATAGCCCAGTTATCAGCAAGCACCTAGTGCTCCAACTTTCCAACAACCACAACAGAGGCCACAAGCTTCTCCATCAAATGCTCCCTACAGAAGACAAGGTGTCAAACCTTCATTTCACCCATTCCAATGACCTACACAGAACTCTATCCCTCTTTGGTTCAACAAGGTCTGATTATCATAAGACCTATGGGCCCACCTTCAGAAAAAGTCATGCAATTCCATAATCCTAATGTCAACTTTATATTTCATCAAGGAGCTACCGGTCATGACCTAGAAGGTTGCCTTGCATTGAAATATGTTGTGAAAGGCTTGATGGAAAAGAAGGTTTTATCCTTTGTAAATAATCGACCAAATGTGAAAAGTAACCTGTTACCTACGCATGGGTATACAAATGCTATTGAAGGTGAGAAGGATGAAGTATTGATAATGGATGCGTCGAAAATTAAAACTCCTGTCAGGATTTTCCATTCCAAACTGTTTGAAGCTGGGTTGGTAAAAGTTAACCACGACAACTGTGAAGAGTGTGAGGCCAATATCAGAGGGTGTCAGTTGGTTCAAAGTGATATTCAGAGTTTAATTGATGAAGGTTTCCTACAAGTTTTCAGTAAGATAAAGAAAGAGGAAGTTGCGGTGATAGAACTTGTATTTAACTTGCCTGAATCAAAAGAGAAAGTTCCCGTTTCCAATATGCCGAAGTCTGGTTCTGTGGTCCCTGTCTTCAATAAACCAAGGCCAGTTTTCAGTACATCAGAACACCTTGTTGCTTCCATTACTAATTAGTCAAGATCGAGAAACATCAAATAACCTGTTCCATTCCGATTCAGGAATTCCAAAGTTGTGCCATGGAGGTATGAAGACACTATGGTTAACAAGAGATATGAAGAGGTGGTTCCAAGGAAAGAGGTGGGAACCACTGATGAAGATGTGACAAATATTGCTGGGACTGGGAAGATGACCCGAAGTGGTAGAGTTTATACCCCTATCTTCAAAGGGGTTGTGCCTAAAGAGATTGTTACTCCTGTACCTGCTAAGGATAAAGAAAAAGAAGTGGTTACTAATGAAGAGGATGCTGGATTCTTGAGAATCATTAAAAGAAGTGACTATAGGGTGGTGGATCAGCTTCACCAAACTCCCTCAAAAATCTCCATATTATCTCTGTTGTTGAACTCGCCTACTCACAGGGCTGCATTACAAAAAACACTGGCTCAAACCCATGTTGCCCGAAACATTACTGCTAGTCAGTTTGACAGCGTCATCGCAAATATCATGACCTGCAATACTCTCAACTTCAGCCACGAATAATTTCCCAAGGGGGGTCGAGAGCATAACCTTGCTTTGCATGTATCGGTAAAATGCCAAGAAGACACTTTGGCAAGAGTTCTTGTGGACGCAGGCTCCTCTTTGAATGTTTTACCAAAAAAACTCTTGAAAAGTTGGCTTACAAGGGAGCTGAAATGAAGCATACCTCTTTAATCTTCAAAGCTTTTGATGGCTCAAGAAGGTCTGTGATGGGAGAGATTGAGTTACCAATTCTGATTGGCCCACATGTTTTCAATATCATTTTTCAAGTGTTGGATATTAATCCTGCATACAATTGCCTACTTGGAATGCCTTGGATCCATGGGGCGGGTGATGTGACTTCAGCCTTGCATCAAAGGATGAAATTTGTGGTCGGTGAAAAATTGGTGATTATACACGGTGAAGAAGATCTGATGGTCAGTAACCTGTCTTCCTTCCGTTATATTGAGGCTGACGAAGATGCTTTGGAAACTTCTTTCCAAGCTCTTGAGATAGCCAATGTTGTTTGCTAGACATTGAAGAGCCGGTGGTCCCTAGTTTTCCATCTTTTGCTTCCTTCAAAAGTATGAAATCTGCCCTAAAAGAAGGTGTCCCTGAAGGTTGGGGAAAGGTCATTAAGATTCAAGAAAGGAAGAAATACCAAGGGTTGGGTAAAAACCAACTCATGGCCAAGCAGCTGCTTCAACAACACGGCCAAGGACTATCCAGGAAATGTTTATTAGAAAAGGACATCAAGTCAACGCCGTGATTGGGGCAGAAGAAGATGAAGACATCAATCATTTGGTTTTTCAGTGTGACGCTGCACTAGACAATTGGGAAGCTATTGAGATCCCTTTATTGTTTCCTGAGCCAGAGTAATATGTTTGTTTTCATTTGTTAGTTTTCAATTCCATAGCCATGCCCAAGGCTATTGGACTATTTTGTATGGGTCACCGCTTTCAAATTTTATTAATCAATGAAGATGATGTTTTGTTAAACTCTTTTGTCTTTATTTACTGTTTTTTCTCTTAAGGAAAAATGGAAATCTTTTCAAACTACCAAAAACATTTTTTGTTTGCATTCAATTTTGTGCATTTTAATAAAATAAGTCCCTCCATCATGCAGAGCAATCCACGAACCTGTTGTGTTCAATGACCCTACTTTCACTATTAACTTTGATTCACCCATCTATCAAGTTGAGGATGAGGAAAAGGAAGATTATGAAGTCCCGGACGAGTTGGCAAAAATGTGTGAGTACGAGTACACGGCTCTTCAACCGCATGAGGAAGAAATTGACACTATCAATCTTGGTACCGACGAAGAGAAGAAAGAAGTCAAGATTGGGGCAACGCTTGGGGCAGAAGTCAGACAACGGTTAGTTGAGCTTCTTTAAGAGTACGTGGATGTGTTTGCATGGTCTTATCAGGACATGCCTGGTTTGGATACAGATATAGTAGTTCATAAACTACCACTCAAGCCTAAATGCCCGCCAGTGAAACAGAAACTCAGAAGAAGTAGACCTGACATGGCTCTCAAGATCAGAGATGAGGTCAAACGACAACTTGATGCAGGATTTTTTGCAGTCTCAAAGTACCCCGAATGGGTGGCCAACATTGTGCCCGTGATTAAGAATAATGGTAAAGTGCGAATGTGTGTGGATTATAGGGACCTTAACAAAGCCCGTCCAAAGGACGATTTCCCTCTGCCACATATCAACACTCTTGTAGATAACACACAGTTTTGCAGTTTTTTCCTTTATGAACGGTTTCTCCAGTTACAACCAAATCAGAATGAACCCTACTGACATGGACAAGACTACGTTCATTACTCCTTGGGGAACCTATTGCTACAAAGTCATGCCCTTTGGTTTGAAAAACGCAGGAGAAACCTATCAGAGAGCTATGGTGACCTTGTTTCATGACATGATACATAAGGAAATTGAGGTGTATGTCGATGATATGATTGCTAAATCCCAGAGTGAGGAGGACCATTTGGATCACCTTCTGAAATTGTTCAAGAGACTCCGGAAATATCAATTGAGGTTGAACCCTGCTAAGTGTACCTTCGGTGTCAGATCAGGAAAGTTACTTGGTTTTATCGTTAGCCAAAAAGGAATTGAGGTAGACCCCGACAAAGTGTGAACTATTCAAGAGATGCCAGCTCCGCAAACTGAGACTCAAGTAAGAGGTTTTCTTGGTTGTTTGAATTATATCTCCAGGTTTATCTCCAACATGACTCCCACTTGTGAACCGATCTTCAAGTTGCTTCGCAAAGACCAAACTATAGAGTGGAATTCCGACTGCCAGCAGGCCTTTGACAAACTCAAGAGTTACTTGCAAGAACCACCGATCTTGGTCCCACCTGTTCCAGGGAGACCCCTCTTCATGTATATGACTGTATTGGAAGGATCAATGAGTTGTATTTTAGGCCAACATGATGAATATGGGCGCAAAGAGCATGCCATTTATTACTTGAGCAAAAAAGTTTACTGATTACGAGAGCCATTACTCACTTCTAGAAAAGACCTGTTGTGCTTTAGCATGAGCCACTAGACGTTTAAGGCAGTACATGATATGTCATACTACTTTATTAATCTCAAAAATAGATCCAATCAAGTATATCTTTGAAAAGCCTACTCAAACAGGAAGACTTGCTCGTTGGCACATGCTCTTATCTGAGTATGATATTCAGTACGTCACTCAGAAGTCCATCAAGGGAAGTGTATTGGTAGATTACCTCGCAGATCAGCCTGTAGAAGCCTATAGGCCTCTCAAGTTTGATTTCCCAGACGAAGACATTATGGTTGTGAAGGATTATGAAGAGCCAGGCCCTGAGGAAGGTCTCGAACCTGGTTCACGTTGGAAAATGATGTTTGATGGCTCTTCTAACTACAATGGACATGGTGTAGGTTCCGTGTTGATAAACCCTGTTGGTGGTTATACCCCGTTTACAGCAAGACTCTGTTCTGAATGCACAAACAACATTGCTGAATATGAAGCGTGCATTCTGGGTTTGGAAGTGCCCATTGATCTCAGAATCAAGATTTTGGAAGTCAGCGGAGATTCTGCTTTGGCTATCTACCAAGTCAAAGGTGAAAAGGAAACTAAAGACAAGAATTTGATCCTATACCATGCTTATATTGTGGAGATGATCCAATACTTTGATGAGATCAATTTCTGTCATGTCCCACGATTAGAAAACCACATAGCTGACGTTTTAGCCATGTTAGCTTCAATGTGGAAGGTTAATTTTGTCAATGCAGTGCCACTCATTAGTATCGAGCGCAAGACTGAACCCGCCTACTGCCAATTGGTTGAAGAAGAGGTGGATGGGAAACCATGGTTTCACGACATCATGAACTATCTGAAAAATCAAGAGTATCCTGCAAATGCTTCCACTCTCGACAAGAAAACCTTGAGAAGGTTATCATCCAAGTTTTTACTTAGCAATGATGTACTCTACAAAAGGAATCATGACATAGTGTTGCTAAGATGTGTTGATAAACAAGAAGCAGACCTGTTGATTCACGACATCCACGAAGGAGCATTTGGCACTCACGCCAATGGGCATGACATGGTTAAGAAGATTTTGAGGGATGGATATTATTGGTTGACTATGGAAACCGACTGCATCCAATACGCCAGAAAATGTCACAAATGCCAGATCTATGCTGACAAGGTGCACATACCTCCAACATTGTTGAATGTTTTGTCATCACCTTGGTCGTTCTCTATGTGGGGCATTAATATGATTGATGCTATTAAGCCAAAAGCTTCCAACTGTCATCGTTTCATCTTACTGGCTATTGACTATTTCAAAAAATGGGTCGAAGCAGCCTCCTACACCAACGTGACCAAGCAAGTGGTTGCTCGTTTTATCAAGAATCAGATCATCTGTCGTTATGGAATTCTAAACAGGATCATAACGGACAATGGAACTAATTTGAACAACAACAAAATGAAGGAGTTGTGTCACAATTTTAAGATTGAACACCATAATTCTTCACCTTAGTGTCCAAAGATGAACGGAGTTGTCGAAGCTTCCAACAAAAACATCAAAAAGATCCTGCAAAAAATGGTCAAGACTTATAAGGATTGGCATGAGATGTTACCATTTGCTTTGCATGGATACAGAACTTCGGTTCGAACTTCGACAGGGGCAACTCCCTTTTCTCTAGTGTATGGGACGGATGTTGTTCTCCCCATTGAAGTAGAGATATCGTCTTTGAGAATTCTGATGGAAACTAAGCTTGATGAAGCAGAGTGGGTCCAAGAAAGATATGATCAGCTGAACCTCATTAATGAGAAACGACTGACTGCCATGTGTCATGGTCATTTATATCAGAGGAGGATGAAGAGAGCATTTGATAAGAAAGTCCATGTTCGTGAATTCCATGAAGGAGAGCTCGTACTCAGAAAAATCTTGCCATCTCAGAGGGATGTACGCGGAAAATGGGCGCCCAACTATGAAGGCCCGTTCGTCGTGAAAACAGTGTTCTCAGGAGGTTCCTTAATTCTTACAAAGATGGATAGGGAACAACTCTCACACCATGTGAATGCTGACTCAGTAAGAAAATATTACGCCTAAAAACCCGCTAAGTCAAAAACCAGAAATGGCGACTTAGGCAAAAAAGGGTATCCCGGTGGGTCATAACCTATGAAGGAGACTCAGGAAAAAGTTAGGGATTAAATAAAAAGAAAAGAGCTCGCTAGGTTGAAAACCTGAAAGGGCAGCCTAGGCAAAAATGAGCGTCCCGGTGGACTGAAAACCCGAAAGGGCGGTCCAGGCAAAAGTTAGGGACAAAAAGGTGTTTCACTAAGTCAGAAAGGGTTGTCACCCATACCAAGGAGTTCAAGACGGAGTTCAAGCTTCATCGCTCTCATCAGTAGCAAGGTTTTGAAGGACTCTTAGTCATTAGGGATAGTAGTGGTCATTGAATACGACGTAACCCTTTTCCTATTGCCACTTTTCTAATTGTAATGTTCCATGGAACATTGCCATTAGCAAGTTATCATTTTAATGAAATCAGATTTTGGACCATTCTTTGTTTGATATTTATCATTTGCTCTACTCTTTTCTTGTTATGCAAAACTTCACTTATTTTTTAATAATGGTTTTGAAAGTGGAAAATTTCGAAATAAAAACAAATCTTTTTGAGAAAACACAATGAAAACATAATTTACTTTGGCTCTTGGGATGATTCAGTGAAATCACTTGCCTTCCCCGGTGACTCTTGTTGTGACGAAAGCACTGTTAAAACCATCTGGTGTATGTTTCCCCAGCGATACAACCTCAATCGACAATGTTTCCTGGATCGGACACTTCAGTAATGACTAACGACCGTGACCTAAAGGATGCCTCCCCAGCATTTTCCACAAATGCATGTTGAAAGTGGAAAGAATTACCTTCTCTAGTGAAAGAAGTTTGTTCCATATTCGATCCTCAGAGTGGCTGTTTCTCTTCAGATTCAGTGTGACTCCTGGCGATATATGTGTTATCCATCCATCCCTTTTCCCCAGTCTGTCGTCTCTCGTCACAGTCGTCTCTTGCATATCATTGAGCATTCGTATCATACCATATCATTGTGCATTTTTGCATTGGGTGTGTCTTTCTTATGGGTCTTTACCTCCTTTACCTTTAATTTGCTCAAGTTATGTATCCTTTTGAGTTCGTGGGTTGTTATCCGTGTCCTGTTTGCGCCTGGTTTTCACTTGCATGCGTCAATTTGATTATTATCCATATTCCCCAAGAAGTCTAGTCATCACTATGCAACCTCGGTAATGTCCTACCTGATATCTAATCTCTGTTTGCGAGCCAATCATTATTGGTGTTTGTTAAAGTCCAGTGTCCATTGGCGTGCTTGTTTTTTAATCCAATCATAATTGGTGTCTAAGTCCAGTATTCACTGGCATTGTTTCAGTATCGATCATCATTGGTATCGTGAAGTCCAGTATTCATTGGCACTGTCTTTAAATCCAATCCTCATTGGTCAGTCTTAACTATATGTCTTTAAATCCAATCTTAATTGGTCAGTTTTAACTGTAAATCTAAAGTCCGGTCTTTACTGGCACAGTTCTAATATCGATCATCATCGATATCGTTAAAGTCCAGTAATTACTGGAATATTTTAAATCCAATCAGCCTCAGTATTGTAAAGTCCAGTGATTACTGGTTTTGCTTGAGAACCTATTTTTCTTTGGTATTCTAAGTCCGGTATTCACTGGCGTTACCTCAGAAATTATCAACATTGATGTACCAAGTCCAGTGTTTACTGACATTGTTTTAAAAATATCGATCATCATCGGTATCGTAAAGTCCAGTATTCACTGGCACTGTCTTTAAATCCAATCTTAATAGGTCAGTTTTAACTGTAAATCTAAAGTCCAGTTTTCACTGGCATGTTTTAATGTCGGTCATTATCGGTATATTAAAAGTCCAGTGTTTACTAGCATGGTATTTCCAAGTCCAATCATTATTGGCACTCTAATCTTATTCCCCAGCAGAGGTTTTGGTCTTCACCAATATCCACGTGGAAGTCCAGTATTCACTGGCCTTTATTGAAAGTCTGATCATAATCAGCGTCTGAAGTCCAATCTTTATTGGCATCCTGAGATTGGTCATTACCAATATCTTTTGAAAGTCCTTATGATTATCATCATTTGGCTCATACAGAGATTGTGTTTGTCTCTGTCTTTTCTGGTTTTTTTCTTGAAGATCACATTCGAACTCTTCAGTATAAGAAATTCCCAGAAAGTCTTTTGTTGGGTGTCTATCCTTTTGATCAAATTGATCCCCAGTGGAGATCATGTCTTCTTTCTGGTTTCATCCCCAGTAAAGAGTGTGTATTCCCCTTTTATTTGTCCCCGATGTCGCCCGGTCATATTTGAACCTGTCGTCCGTCTCCCTGGATCTTTCCCCAGTGGAGAATATCCCTCTGACTTCTGTCTCCAGTAAAGACCTAGGGTGCTCCCCACTTTTATTTTCTATCCCCAGTGTTTTCCTAGTCACTCCCCAGTAAGCCTCTTCTGTTGATCGTTAACCTATATCCCCAGTGAGTCTTGCTTGTGGATACCAAACCTTTGTTCCTCCCCAGTGAGGACCACCGGTGGATGTCTGCCCTTTGCCTTTTGGTGTCATGTTTTGTCTGCACTTTTGCACCATCATAACATCATATCATCATACTAGAAGTTCATGGCATGTCACCATTTACGTGTCTATCGCCTATCCTTAGCATGTGCATTCCATCTAAGGGAAAAATTGTCGGTTTTCTATATTTAAATACCTTTCACCTTGATTTCCCGAGGATTATCATCTCTCGTGCCATCCGGTAAAAGTTATTCAAATAGGGGCAACTGTTATACCCCAAATTTTACCCCTTAGATGTCATAACATCTTGCACTTGCATTTAGGTTCCAATCATCTATGCATTGTTAACTAACCAATATCTTGCTAGTTTGTTATTTTATGTGAAAGCTAGGGTTTGCATAAGAAAGATGACAAGGTCATTTATCCAAGTTCTCATATACTCCAAAATCTCCTCCTTGGCTCCATACAACCATCACAAGTGTTCACCAGTTGATTGAGATTGATAATTGAAGTCATCTGTTCAAGAAAGAAAACTGAGCTTCCAGGGTTCAACCATTTGTTCTTACAAGCTAATCATGAAGTTCTCAAGTCATATGCCAGGACCTCTTATGTTGGGATCAAGAGAAATCAAGAAGAGATTATCAGATCGAGAGTTGTGGAATTAGGGTTTTGACTTGAAGAATCATCAGGAATCTTGGTGTGATCAGTCAATGCTTTGATTGGTTCATCAACCGATTGAGCTTACATACATCCAAGAGATCTTATTCAACAAGAAATCAAGAGTGTTTAACTCCTATCATAAATGCAATGAATCTCAAAGTTCATCTAACCCCAGATTAGGGTTTTCTTTAGAAGAAAGTTGACTATGCCCTAATTCATGGTCAAAGAATGGTCCCAAGCCATGGGACATGATCCATTGTATTCACAAACATCCTTGGAACTCATCTAAAGTATTGGAGAAGGCCAAAGTTACAAGTTCATTGAGGATCGTACTGTGGAATTCATCTGACCTAATTTCACCTGACAAAATCAACCCTTTGACTTTTGAAATCTAGACCCAAGATAAAGCATTCAAGCTATATTCCATCAAGACATGTTTAATTCTTGAGTTAGAGCATGAGAAATCACCATTTGAAAGGTTTCTTGCAAAAGGGGCAAGGTTTGGTTCCTAAATTTTTCTAAGTGTGGAAGAATTCACTCCTTGTACAAAATTAGAAAAGTCATAACTTTCAAACCACACATCCAATTTTTGTGAATCAAAGCTCAAATTGAAGCTCTCATCATGAACTTCAAAACATATTAGAGGGTCCTTATCCAAATGAGGCTTGGTTTTTAAGTTAGAATGCTTGGAAGTTCAAGGCACTTAAAAACTTAGTGAAATTTCACTACATTTGTCCTAAAAATCAGCCAACTTCATCTCCATCTTTCATCAAGATCCCTTTGGATATAGAACTTAGAATGAACATGAAAGTTATATAGGACATTTGGGGCTTTCCAAAAAGTACTAGAACTCCCCAATCCATGGAGGGAGTTGAGAGATTCGAATAAGAGAAGTTTGAGGTTCATTTCTTGAAATTCAAGTTACCAACATATGCATAATGATGCATAATCACTCTTAATCACCAAATGCCTCACCTTTCTGACGTTTAGAAGCAAGGTTAATGTATTTTGGACCTCTGCCACGAGCTACACAAGTTGCAACTGAAAATATATTAGTTTATGTCAAGTTCATGCAAGTTGATGCAAGGAGAGAGAAGCTTTTCCAAGACACATGGTCACTTCTTTGTTCTTAAACTTGGAGCCTTGGTCTAATCCCATCAGTACACCTCAACAGTGCAAACCCTATTCCTGACCATTTGTTAGAGTGTTGGAGTGCCCTTGACTCAGCATAACAACTTTCACGATGGAAATTTGGAGAAAGGGTGTTTTTGGCAAGTTGTGATTTCTGACCATGCCTTTACTCCTCCACTTATCCTATAAATAGATGATCAACCCTCATTCCAAGACACACCAGAATCACCCCAAGATCAGGCTGATTACTCTCTGCATTCTTTCACGCACTCTTTCTTGCAAATTTGCAAGAACATTGCCCCAGGTCATTCCACTCGTGCATTTCACAAACCTACTCCACAAACCACCAATATACATCCATTAGAACTCATTCCAACACCTGGAAAAGTTCTGTAACTCCATATACACCATCCACCATTTTTACACCCCACTTTGCAAGAAGGATCGGGTTGGTATCTTGAAGCACTTTCCAAGCAGCTCAACCATCTGCATTTCATCTCCTAGCATCAACAGAGCAATGTAGGTCTTTATTTCTATTCTATAAGCACCATGGAAGAAGCCTTGGACTTTCTCCAAGAGGTAAGATTTCCAACCTTCGAAACTGACATGTTCATGCACTTTTTCTATGTTTATTTGATTATCAAAATGTAGTGTGTGTTGTATTTTGTTGTTCTGAATAATTGCTGGCTTTATATTGTTGTAGGAATGGCAGGCAGACCCAAACCTGCGGGGCCCACCCGCACACGAACCCGAGTCAACGGGTGAAAACCCGAGTTGACTAGGTTCGGGTTTGGGTAGTGTGAAACCCGAAACCACACCCGCTATATATATATATATATATATAATTTCAAATAATTTCAATGTTGTTGTTGTATTTTTGTGTTTTTATTACGGGTTCGGGTTTGCGTGGAAAAACCTGAACCCAACGGGTGTGGGCGTGGGTGTTATTTTGCCACCCGAATAGCTTTTGGGTTCGGGTTTAGGTTCGGGTGGTGATTTCGGGTGCGGGTTTGGGTAGTGTGAAACCCGCACCCGACCCGACCCGTTGCCATCCCTATATTGTTGGAATATGCCATGTTATAACATGTTAAAATTTTGTGGAGTTGCACTGTTATGTGTTGATTCGTGAATCATATGATTGTTATTAATGGAAATTAATGTCATATTTGTGTTCCTATTGATTTTTACTCCAACTTTGATATTTACTTCATGAGATTTGGTTGAGAAATGAGTGAGATAGAGGGAGAAGAAGTTCTATCAATGTTGTTGTTGCTAGGGCACGAGCGACAGAGAGTAGCGAAGAAGATGATGGTGATATGGAACCCAGTCAGCCCAACGTGGCGCTGAGGTGGCCATTTTGGTTGGTCTTTAAAATTAAAATAAATGAAGGCATTATATTTTTGGATGTAATAGCCACCCCAGTGGTAGAAACCTTGCCATGCCTTTTCCTTTCACCTGCCTTGCCTAGGTTCGATCCTGCGGATCAACCCTTTTGCATTTTTTCTGATTTTTCGCTTGTTTTGTTATATTATTGAGTGTTTGTATCCTTTGTTCACTACGCGCACATAGCTCAGATGGTGTACGTTTTGTGATTGAGTCTCCCAGGGCATGGGTTCAACACCCATATGAGACACTTCCTTTCTTTTTTAATACATGTTTCATTTAATTTTTATGGTTTGTGCCTCAATTTCAATTGATCATAACTTGTTTATTTTTTATCCTTTTGGATCCATTCTTTTTGCAAAATGTTCATTGTAATGTCTATTTTATGGTTGTAAAAAGAAATTATCAAAAATAGTTATTTATAAGGTATTGGTAAAGTTTGAAAATGAGGGATCTTTTTAGGGTTTTTATGAAAACTTCTTTGTTCTTTTGGTTCTTTTGCCATGACTCGTTGGTTTTGTCTTGATGGATTGAAGCCTAAATGCATGTTGTTTGAACCTTGTATGATGTTATAACATTGTATGTCACTTTATTCACTTTGATCCCATGAGGTTTAATGTGTTGTTTACATTAAATGTCTTTGTAAATACCTTATTCATACCAAGAGATCTTGTTAGATCATTTACCCTTGTGACATGAAATTGTTTGACCAAACATGTGCACATGTATGCCTTGAATCTTTGATATCATGTTTAAGTTGTTCTTAAGTGTTTATATGTCTTGGATTGTAACCTTGAATGCATGAACCTTGTGATGTTGTCACCCTCTCAAATGCATGTCTAAAACCCAACACCCTTGTATGGTTGTTACCTACTTGTCCACATGTTCAAACTTGTTCACATGATACCTTTGATACATGTTTGTTTATGTTTACATGATTGTTTGTTACACATGTATGCTTATGAGCTTGTGTTTGTTACCTCCTCCTTGTTGAACTTTATCCATGAGAACTTAGTCATTGTTTGCTTATGTATTATAACATCTTTGTTTCACATATTCCTTGGTTGTCACCATTAGTATGTATATCCCCACGTGAAGTTTTTTTGGTTATTACCTTAAACCATTTTGAAATAAAATTGACCATGAGTGTTGTTACATTCCTATGCTTTGCTTTGGTTCTTACCATGCTCATGTTTTCATCTTGTTTTATATGTCTGTTACCTTGAACTTCTTTAAGTTTCCCCCCAAGTGAGGCTAAGCTCTTTAGCTCTCCTCCTTAATCCTCTTTATTCCCCTCCTTCCAAAGGAAAGACTCTCTATTGACCTTAAAGTCATAGATAGCTCATTATACCATTTTGGCCTCATTAGAGCCATCTCAAACCCCTTGGCCTCATTAGAGCCATTTCTCCCTCTAACCTATTTAGGTTCCCCTATTGTGAGCACTATCATCATAGTTGCTCACTTCCCTCATTGGCCTCATTAGAGCCACTTACCTTACCAATTAGGATTCACCTAGAGTTCTTTAACTCTATGTGATTCTCATCATCATGAGTATTCACTTACCCTTCACAACTTAGACTTAGAGAGTTCTTTAAACTCTATATGAGTACCACACTCATTCCCCTTTGGAACTTTGGCCATAGTTAATGGTTCCTCACCCTTAGTTAGGTGAACTACGGTTGCTCTGATTCTTTAGTCAGGATACGTAGGCACAAGATGCGACGTCTTGGAGAGCATACTTAGTGTATATACCCTTAGGTCTTTACCTTTAGCACCTTGGTCTTCACCATAGGTCTTTACCTTACCCTTAGCAGATTCCTTTAGCAAGCAAACATAGCATAACACAAACACAAACAAGAGGTTCCTGTAGAGTAATATAGATACTTAGGGTGCTAATACCTTCCCTTAGTTTAACCAACCCCGAACCCCCGATCTCTTAGTTGTGTCTTCACATAGCGCACTAGGGTTTTCTTCGATCTTTACCCTTTCCTTTGGATAAATCAAAGCTCGGTGGTGAATTTCAAAGATGTGTGATTCAAGTTAAATCAATAGCTTGATATCCGATTCTCACCGCAACAACTTCCTCTTGGGCTTTAGGGGCTTTAGGGACTTCATGTTCTGTTGCATCATCTAGTGACTTGTGGCCCTGTGAAGTAAATGCCCGAGAGAGGCGACTACGATAACCCAATGGTTGGGAACCTCGATGGTGCGAACCATCAAAGAGTTATCATTAACTCGTGGTCTCATGGTTCTGGACGTTGTCCTCTCACGTCATACCAACCCGGTTTGGGACACACGACTGAGCCTAACTTTTTCAGGGTTGTTTTCAGCCATCACACTTGCGTTACAAATATACATAGAGAAAAACAACTCAAAGCAAAGTCACAATTTTCACAAAATCAACCAAATTTTAGTCTGAGTCAAATCTAAGGATGCATCTGCGAAAACATTTCAGAGCAAATCCGAAGATGCATCTCCGGACAAACATGTGATTCTCTTCCATGGTAGAAACGTCATTTCTGCCATAACCCTCCAAAAATACCTCAATGCATGTTCTTGTAGACTACCAATTTCAATTAAATTAATATCTTTTTTTAGAGGCAATCTAAATATTTATATAAAATAAAAAGACAAAAATTGGGGGAAACCCAACAATACAACAACGAGAGTCTAATGGCATAAGGATTGCCAAAAAGAAAGCTAAAAATACAAAAGACGAAAAAATTGGGAAAAAGGAACACCCAAAAAAGAAGTAAAAATCCTTCAAGGGACGCAAACCAAGAAGAATCAACCAACAAACCGCCAACTAGAGCTCTGATTGCCAGATCCAACATTGACAAACCAAAAAAACACTAGCAACACCAAAACCATTGATCCTTCTAGAGAATGTCAAAACTCTTGATCTGCTATTGGGTAATACACATGATAGGATTCTGAAGCCAACCAAAAAAGAAAGGTGAAGTCAATGCTGATCTATTAAAAAACCAAGTCCAAGCCACAAAACTACTCTTATCAACCACCTCTTTCACGTTTGTTGACTATCCGGTAAACAACTTATCATTACGCACCAACCAGATAGTCCACACCACTGCATGCCAAATCATGAAAAAAGTTCCCCTAGACTTATCCCTACCACCTAACGAAATAAAAACTCAAAAAGAAGTCATAACTCCTTAGGAAGAGCCAAATGAATTCCTAACCACCCAAAAATCCTATACCAAACACTTGAAGCAATGTTACAAGTGACCAATAAATGAGAGGCTATTTCAATCCAATCCCCACAAAAGATACAAGATATACCCTCCGGGTCATCAATGACCTTTCTCTTGAGCAGATTTTCCTTAGTAGGAAATTTGTCTTGCAGAAGTTAGCAAGAGAAAACCGCCACCTTAAATGGAGCCAAATTATTCCAAATAAGGGGGAATCAATGTATTTTCCCTATATAGAGTATCCTCAAGTGAAGGGAAAAGGTCATCAAGAATATGATAAGTCGACGCCACCGAGAACAAGCCATCTCTAGTATGTCTCCACACCCACCTATCATTCTCCTCACTAAACTTATACTCCTGCAAGATCGAGAAAAAATATCAGAGACCATAGATTCCTCATACACGAAGAACGGTCTCCTCCAACCAAGGTCCTAAGAAATCCTCTCATCTACCCACCTACCAATTTCATGGGAAGAGTCTCTGAAACCTAGTCCTAAGGGGTATACTCCCTATCCAATGGTCTTTCCAAAATTATGTCTGAAGACATGTCCCAACCTTCTTAACAAGCCCAAGCTCAAACCAATTAGGAAAATCGTCCTTTTTAGATCCAAGGAGGGACACTCCTTCCCACCAAGAAGAGATGAAGCGAGATCCCAAAGATTGGCCCCACATAAGGAAGTGATAATAGAGTGACTATACTTGGAAGAAAGAATATAGAAGCAAAGACCAGAAGCACCCATCAGAAGTCTCCATCCCCATTTAGCTAACAAAGCTATATTACCTTCTGAAGATCTCTAACACCTAAACCCCCAAATTTCTTAGGTTTACACATATCAGGCCATTTAACCCACAAGCTCTTGAAATCTCCTTTCACACCACCCCATAGAAACCTCCTATGGATCTTCACTAATTTCTTCCACACTTTCACATGCATTTTTAAAAAGGAGAGAAAGAACACAAGAATAACATTGAGGACCGAATTTAGAAGAATGACTCTTCCCCAAGACATACATACTTATGACTCCAAGAGTGAAGACTCTTCCAAATTATATTAACTAGAGGTTCTCAAGTAGACTTCAACTGAGGGTTGACACAAACTACTATCTAATGCACGTAAAACAACTAACCACAAATCAAAAAATAAAAAAGTGATAAAATTTTAAAATACTTACCTAATCAAAATAATAGGAAGTAGCTTGAATGTACAAAATTATGGAAAGGAGGAGAAACTTGAATGTTGCAGAGCTCTAATAATAGAAGCTTGAATGAATGAATGAGAAGTTCGAATGTTGTCGAGCTCAAATAATTTGTTTTGAGAACTTTTTAAAAAAATAAAAAAAGAGGAAGAGAGAAAGTTTGACGCGAGAAATACATCTCTGGACAATCCACTAATTTTTGAATAAATGATATTTACAAAAATATCTACAGACGTATTTTTGAATAAATGATATTTACGAAAATACATCTACGGACGTATCTTTTAACGCATACAAAAATACATCTCCGAATTAAATTTTAACATAAAATATATGTCTCTTCAACGTGATCTAAAAAATGATTTAAAAAAGTACATGTTTTTAATTTTCACAATGGAGAGAAACACACGTAACGGTGGAGAGCGCCCCCATAAAAAACAACGCGGGAATTTCTGTATGATTCTCCGTTCGTTCCATCATCCAACGAATCATCAGTTTCTTAAAAAGAAAGAAATAACAGCAGGTGTCCATCCAATGAGTCGGCAGAGTAAGATCTCTCAATCTCCACAGTTACTACACGTACTCTCCACTACCACGTCTTCTTTTCTTCCACATGTCGGTTTTGTTCCATCTTTATAAATACAAATAAATCTCCTTAATATCTTATCACTACTATATTACAACGTTCATTCCTCCTTCCTCACTTCACAAATCATAACTACTATGTCTCAAAAACCATCATTCTACCCTCAAGTTGAATCCACCAATCCAGACGCAAATTCTCCCTTCTCCCATTCATCTTCCTCTTCATCCATGTATCCATCAATCACCAACGATCATCTCTCACCAGAATATCCAAAAACTGCGCAACAACAACCATCAGAACATGTTCTCGTCACTGTCCCCGACGTGATTCTCCATCTCATAGAAAAAGATTCAAGCGTCCACTTAGCTTCCGGCAACTTAACCATAGTAAGCCTTAAAGAAGGAAACAACGTAGCAGCAGTTATCGCTCGTATCGGCAATCAAATCCAATGGCCGTTAGCGAAAGACGTTTCAACAGTGAAACTCGACGAGTCCCATTACTTTTTCACACTTAAGGTTCCACAGGGTAATAATAAAGAGGATATTGAGTCTGAAGTTTTGAACTACGGATTGACGGTTGAAACAAAAGGGCAAGAGAAGGGTTTGGTTTTGAAGGAACTTGATAAGGTTCTTGAAAAGTATAGTTTTCTTTCTGTGGAGAAGGTGAAGGGTGTGAAAGGGTGGGAGGTTTTGGAGAAAAAGGAAGCTTTGGAGGAAAGTTCCGCGGCTGCTTATTGGACAACGTTGGCACCAAACGTGGAGGATTACAATGGAAGATTTGCAAGATGGATTGCGGCAGGGTCAGGACAAATGATCAGGGGGATTCTGTTTTGTGGAGATGTTACTGTGGAGAGATTGAAATGGGGGAATGATTTCATGAAGAAGAGGTTGCAACCAGGTTCTTCTCAATCACAAATTAGTCCACATGCCATGGCGGGCGTGAAAAGGTTCGATATTTTGAAAATTTGCAAGTTTTATATATATATGTGAATTCAGTTTGTTTGTTATTTATGTGGGTGTTTTTACAGGGTTAAGAAGTTGACAAAGATGTCAGAGAAAGTGGCTCTTGGTGTTCTCTCTGGGGTTGTTAAGGTGTCTGGTTTTTTTACTAGTTCGGTTGTGAACTCTAAGCCAGGGAAGAAGTTATTTAGTCTTCTTCCTGGAGAAATTGTACTTGCTACACTTGATGGATTCAGTAAGTTAACTTATATTTTGACTTTATTAATTAAGTGCTTATTTATTGTTCTTGACTATTGATTCTTTGGCTTTTTGTATATGATGTTCAGATAAGGTGTGTGATGCTGCAGAAGTAGCTGGAAGGAATGTTATGTCCACTTCATCAGTTGTGACCACTGGACTAATTACACATAAGTAAGTTTAGTTAATTCTCTCTAATTTACTCTTCTGTTATATATCATGATTCGGTATGATTGACATTATTTTTTCTTGTCTGTTTTGGTTTATATTAGATATGGAGAACAAGCAGGTGAGGTTACAAATGAAGGACTTGGCGCTGCAGGGCATGCATTTGGTACAGCCTGGGCTGTGTTCAAACTAAGGAAGGCACTCAACCCCAAGAGTGTCATCAAACCAACAACAATTGCTAAAGCTGCTGCCCAAACAAGTTCTACTCATCTGAAGGCTAAAAAATAAGAACTCAATCATGGCAACAAAAGAATGAGAATCTTCTACTCTTTATACAGAGAGATAGACTAGTTTAATTAGTTTTTTTTAATTCATCTTTCATCATGTGTATTTTGTAGTTAATTATAAATGTTGTGGGAAAATGGATTGTATTTTTTTTTTACATTTCTACTAGTCCAAAATATAGATTTTTCAACATGTTTTAAGATATGTTGCTTCTCAGTTTTGCTTTTATCTGATGTAAAATATCTAAACTGCATGAGTATTTTTCCACTGGTTTACTATACATTCAAATATGACACATATGCAAACCATAACTTTCATTCTAAAATACGTCTGTTTCCAACAGTTAATGATACAATCAAACTCTCCAAGAGAGTTCTTTTCACTTAATAACTAGTTTTGAATGGCTTATAAGTCTTGAGATCCAATACCACCCCAGCAATAGAACCAACAGCAGCCAATACTGAAATGATGAGGCAACATCCACTAAGAATCTGAAGTCCAAGCCACCTATTAGTCCATTTTCCGATCTTTTTCTGTGAGACGTACATGTCTATCGGGAAATAAACTGTTAATGGCCAGAATCCAAAAGCTCCAAGTAATCCAACCACATCATTGAAAAATGGTAATAGCATGGCTATGATGGTTGTCAACAACACAAAAATAGTCCTCCATATTAAGCGGAAGAAGTTGAGTTTGTACACTCCAATGCAGGGAATTGGTATATCATATTCTGCTGTCACAAACTTGTTTTTTGGCCACTTACTTGCACTCCACTTCTCAACAAATGCAAAAAATGGCTGGGAAAATACCTAACACAATGTAATTTACACTTAAATTTGATCTGACACAGACACTAAGCATGTGTATCGGTGTCTAGTCTCTGGTGACTAGACACCAGAGACGCCGCATTTAATTTAATCTGAAGTGTCGGTGCTGCATAGACAATAAGATAACATGGGCTTAAGAGTAATAAGATATAATACCTGGTATGCTCCAATTAGGTGCACAACAATTGCAAAGTTGGCAATGTCAAGAAGCCAATAAGGGTCATAGAATCCAAAACCAGTCAATAGATTTCCAGGTACATGATCTCCAAAGGCAGCATAACCCATACTTCCACACAGTAAATAAAACACTGTAGTAATCGTGATGCTCAACATAGTGGCCTTTTTCATGGTCTTGTGCTCAGCAGGAGGAGATTTTAAGGTGTCCTGTACAACAAAACAAACATGTTTTACTATGTAACATTGTGCATTCTGTAAAGAAATGTGTATATTATCATGATGTGCCTTATCTGAATTACCTGAATTTCAATGAGTATAACTGAAAAGGAGTATGCAAAAGCCATTGCTCCTAAAGCTTGTAAACTCCTCCATATTTTCTGTGTGGCAGTAACTGTTCCAGCTGGTGTCACTGTGCCAATACTAATTCCCATCAAGCGACCATGAAAAGTTCGATTTTCTACATGATAGAAAAATAAGAGTGAGAAGTTGCATAAAAAAATATTTGTTTCATGATTCTGTATATACATTTCTGCTTGTACCTGCTACTTTGGCCACACCTAAACCCAATCCAACCGCAGAATAAGTGAAGGACATGATAGCTGCAACTATAGATAGCCACCATACTTGATCAAAGTCCGGGATTTGAGAAAGTATCACTTCTGCTATACCAAATGCTATCATGTACACATTACTTGACATATGACATGGATCATTTCCATGACTCTCGTGGTAACAATTCGACCTTTTTATGGCCCTAAGAAACAGGCAGAAATGTCAATAACACGGCATCAATACAGTTAATATAATCATAAACGAATAATTAATGGCACATATGCCTTAGCAACTCACATCATGCTAACGGAGGCAGCAATAGTGTATCCAATCGCAATTCCAAACAGATTCACATATTGAATCAAACCACAAATTTTAAACTTCTTCCCTCCTGAAACTCAAAAACAATGACAATCAAATTCCATTATATATAATTCCACCACACTTAACTACATTACATATTCTTGATCTTGATGTTACCTAAGATAGACTTTACTGCATCCGTGTAGGTGTAATTTCTCGGTCCAGTAACAGAATCATCTGTTCTGTAACACTGTGTTAGTAAACTAGAAGTATAGAGATTGATGACCGCGAATAGAAGCATGACAGCAGGTCCAACAGCCCAACCAAGCTGAGCTATTGCCCATGACAACGAAAGAACTCCCGAGCCTATCACAGCAGTGATGATATGTGCCGATGCTGTCCAAAATGTTCCTGCAATACAATACAACAATCAATTCATTAGGAATCAAACCTGCTACTAAGTCAAAATGTAAAATATAGTCTAAATTTAGAACCTGTTCTCTTAACGCGGCCATCGTCGTCGAAGCACTTGGATTGAATGGTGGTTGGTTTAGTCTCAGTTTTGATTTTAGGCAGTGGTTCCAGTTCTATGTAGTGTCTGATATCTTTTCTCTCTTCTGTCTGTAATAGAAAATTGAATATATCAAACATATAAGAAAAACTAAAAAAATGGGATTAAAATTGCTCTTACAACTCCTTGGTAGATTCTGCTAGGAAGAGTTCTACTTCTTGGCAACATTGTTATTGTAATCTGAATGTGATTTTGGTGAAAGTGAATGAGAATTTTTATAGGAAAAGTTGATGTGTGTGCATTGTACAACCAACGTACAACACGTTTTCAGTGATAAATGATAGCTAAAACAGTGATATTTTATCATGATTATTGGAGAGGGATTATTTCAGATTGTAATGAATGCTTCTTTGGATGGTTATGAACACGTGGTGGCTTTTGAGGAAACAAACAAATCATCACACTTTAACTGTAAGAGTGCATGGGGCCAACTACCGATTTAGACGGTTAAATATGAGCCAACAAAGTTATATCCATCACCACATATTCTTGGAATTTAGAGTGAAGGGATAAGAAAATGATAACTTTGTGTTATTGCGTTCCAGCATGGAGTTTGTATGTTCTCTTAAAGGTACATTTTCTCGATATAAATCGGATATCCTCTGTGCATCCTGTGCGCACAAGTGCGTTGTGCGCAAAGATTAATCTCTTAAATCAAAGAGGACCACAATAAATAGTAAAGCCTTCTTACTGTTTTGTATCCGCTCAAGACACATTTGGATTAACAGTATTTTGTAAAAGTAATTAATCAATTCAAAGCAGTCTCGACTATCGACGGGGTGTTAGCAGTAGCAGATGTTGGTGTGGTTCCTTTTCATTAGGGTCAGGTTAGGTCAATGTTGGAATGTTTTGTTAGTTTGCGAGCTTTATCATGTCCAATCTAATTAGGACAATCTCAATGCTTAATTGCGCTTACTATAGAGAAGAGGGATGACGTGTGATGTGAATTGCTCAAACAAAGGACTGCCTTTATTGTTCTCACAGCTGCACTTAATTGCCGACATTAAGGATAGGAAGGTAATTTTCATATTACCAAGAGATGTCATAAATACTAGTGTGATATGTGTTATCTCACTGTTCGGTTTGATTGATATCAACTAACTACCTATAATTGGAATATGGTACCAAACCACCACAAATGCCCTTTCCTTAATTTCAAATTAACCTATAAGCACATGCCCTTAATCGTCATTGACTAATGGAAAGTCATTGTCCAATGAAAATGGCTCTTTTCGCCACGTGGCAAATTTTTTTTGAAATTTTCTTACCCTTTCCCTCTTTCTCTCACGGTCTCTCTCTTTCTCACGTTCCCTCTCTTTCTTCTCTCACTCTTTCACCGTCTCTCTCTTCCCTAGCGCCGCCGTCCCTATCTCCGGCCACCACCACCTCCAACCGAAACCCCATTTCTCTCTCCTTCCTCTTCTTTCTCGTCTGCCCCCTTTCTCTCTCCGTGTTCTCTCTTTCAACCAAAACCCTAAATCGTCGTCACCATATCTACGGCCATCACCACTTCCATATATTTTCATGGCAACCCATATTCTCGTCCTTCTCTTGGAGATTTCATTTTCCTCAACGATTTCACAAATCGGTTGTGCTGCTCAAGGATTTGTGGGTTTATCCTTTCTTCATATCCTTTCACGGTTTGCCTCTACTATATTTGGTTCCATTTTTGTTTTATTTCGTCTGATATCTAAGTTTGGGCGTGTCATGTATGATCCAATTTAAAGTTGTATTTTACCATGCTGTTCTGATTTTATCTGCTCTCTTAATTTCTTAATCATTCTGATTTTGTTTTGGTTTGGATGGAGGTTTTGATTTGAATGTGTTATGATATCTGGTTTTAGTTCTGAGTTCTGGTTTTAGTTCTGAGTTCTGGTTTTGATGGTTTTGGTATTAGGTTTTATTTTTTTTTATATGGAAATGTGTAGGGATCCGTTAATGAGGATTTTGGGTTTTGGTGAAGGTTTGTGAAGGATATGGCTCATTCTGAGTTCGGGATCTCGTCTTGCGATTGCATAAGGTAGACAGTCACAATTACCCTGTGTGATATCTCATATCATGTATATTGCTTTTGCCATTATTTTTTAATGTTACGCCATTATTGGAAATTCCAAAGGTGATATACATTTGTTCATTATAAATGCAGGCCATGGATTTCGATTGTTTATGGAGCACTGATTGCATTCTGTGAGAACTATATACGGGTCGAGGGACAATAGTTGTTGCTCTTAAAATCGAGGTATGCTGGTTTTGTTATTCCATGATCTATGCTTCTGTGCCATGAATAATATCTGGACTGAAGTACTTTACATTAGTTGTTTGAAACTTATACATTCTGTTTCAGACCATAGATGGTTGTAGGTTGGTATCATTCACATCCTGGATTTGGATGCTGGCTTTCTGGAGTGGACACTAATAAACAACAGGTTTTCAACTTTTGAACAATGTTTGATATGGTTTTGAATTTTTGGGATATGAATATGATAACCGCTCTTCAAAACTCTGATCTTGTATGATTAATGATGAAGTCCTTGTGTTATTTTCGTTTTGCAGCTGTTTTGGAAACCTGGTTTTAGAAGTCGCGTTGCGGTTTTACTGCTGTGAGAAAATTGTCACAATCCTGATGGCCCTTGATGTACTTGGCAACACATCTTATCCTCTTGATTTTGCCCAAGCGGGTGCCTTGAATGTACATGCCAAGAAGGACCCTGTCAACAAGTTGATATTTTCAAGTGCATTAGCAGTCATGAAGATTTCTTCCTATCGAGGTCTTGACCGTCATAAGCACTATAAGGTTCCTTGGTCTATTAACAAATTGGTGAAACTTATCCACTATTCCCTTTGTCCATTGTTTCCACTTGTATGAAACTTTTGTCTTGAATTTAGTACTAGAATTTAAATGCTAGAAACTCAATGCTTGCTATTTGAATATTTTCACTCTGTTGCAACTTGACGATGGATTTCGAACTACTGTGTTATGTGTTTTAGTCAGGAAATTGTTCTTTTTTGTTGATTTTATGGGCATATGATCACAAACAGGTGTTGCGTGATTTTGTTACTGTGGATTCCTTTGTTCAAGATATATTTGCTCCTCTTGATCAACTTTTGGTGTGGTAATGGAAACTCCGTAAAGTTACCAGAAAAGCAATTAGAACCCCTTGTAGAACAACTGCGAGCTTCAAATCATTAAGGCTATGAGCCGCTCCTTCTGACTTCACTCCATATTCTACTTTTTTTGCGAAAATGTCCAGGTTACTTACTCTTGAATCATGATTTCCATGCAGGTTCTGTGTGTTTCCATCCATGACACGCGTATTAGGACAACGACCAATTCATCGCAACGATCATAGGACCAGTCATTTGCATGCTACTTCTCCATAGATTTACCCTTTTCAATTGGATAATAGCTTTTAACAATCATTTGACAGAAATATTTATTTTAAATTTCTGGAATCTCAAAATCTGCTTCATTTCCTAAAACTATACCAATTTTCTAATACTGATTTCAGATACTGGCAATTGTATTACTGAGCAATAGTTGCTTAGAGTATATGCATAAATTATGAGCATATGTAGCCATTCATGTTATGAACAACATGCCACAAAAATTGACGGGAGATTTTTAACATACCCCGTGTAGGTCTAATTATTAATCTTCCTTTGTTTTTTTTAATGTGTCTTCCTGCTAGGTATAAACAAGCAGCATTTTGCTACGAGGAAGTGATATTAGCTCAACCAACTGTTCCACTCTATCACTTAGCATATGCTGATGTAAGTAACTTCTTTTGGAGTAATGATTAACATCATCTTGATCTTAACTAAGCATTGCATTAGAGATACACAGGTTTACCTGGTATGAGTTATAAACATCATCTTGACTTCGATGGTATTGTGGTATTGCTAGGTACTTTATACGCTTGGTGGATTAGAAAATGTCCAAACTGCCAAGAAATACTATGCATCCACTATTGACTTAACTGGAGGCAAGAATACCAGAGCACTCTTTGGTGTATGCTTGGTGTGTTCTTTCTCCTTTTATTCAATCTCATTGTTTAGTTTCTGTGGTCATATACAACTTACAAAGTTCACGATTCTGTTATCTGAATATAAGCCTGCTTTGGTATGTAAATTGTTGTATATCTGTTTTAATCATGTTGTGGTATCTTCAGGGTCGATGCTTGGTAGTTGTAACAAGGTATGATCTACTTTTGCAGGACTGACAGTGCTATTAAGTTTGGATGGTTTTTCATGTTTTACCTGGTATTGACTATTTTGCTTTATGCATGTTAGCTTTGTTTTGCATTTGGACAAAATTTAATTACCCTCATTTCTTTTTATGCTTATAGCTTCACCTTGGATTCTGTATCTTAGCTGCAGCTACTCCTCCTATAGTTTTCAAAATAAAATCCTTGACGTATGTTGACTTCCTATCCACACACACACACCTCATATAATATGACTTTGTTGCTTATTCCTAATTTTTTTTATGTGTATAGGTTGTGTTATTCTCATTATTTTGGTCTTATGCTTAGTGATGTCTTCTTTTTTATACAAAGGCATTCTGTCAGCCATAGATGTAGTTGGTGACTATACTTTGGTTGGGGTAAGTATGCTTGTCTTGAAGTATTTAGGATTCCTGCATGTGTTTCATTGTTATATGTTGTAACATTTCCAATTTGTTTACACAATTTCACACATGTTAAGCCAGTTTAACATTATTCACACAATTTTCCAAACAGTGTAAAACTTTCTGCTTCTAAACGATCGACAATTGGTTTTATTTTGTCGATTTTCTTCTTTCTCTGTTGCGTTACAATTGTTTTCCATGTTTTCTTGCCTTATCTTATTTTACATTGTTGCATTTTCTATTTAAGTAGTTGCTTTCAATGGTTATCAAGTCTTTTGATTACGACTTTGTCATTGCTGTCAAATTGTTTTCTGTTATTTGTATTATGCAATACTTGACAAGATTTTGAGAAGATTTCATTCAGCCTGCAGGTGTCATATACCTCTTAGTTCCTTGATGCCATTAACTATGCAATTGCAAGATGCGGATATGGATGTGCTCAATTTAAGTATAGGTGGACCTGATGTAAGGTATGATAAGCAATTTGTCTTTGTGATTGGAAACCAATGTTTTTTTATAGGAAAACACGATGCTTTGATCAAAGAATTCACTTCTTGGATTTGTTATATATTTATATTAGTTCATAAAATGAGCATTCTGAGCTGTTTTTGTGATCATGAGGATGCTGTACTTTGTTGGAACTTGAAAGTTGATTCTTACTTTTATAGATGTTGGTATATAGATGTAAATATTTGATGATGTAATAACATCATTCATTAATTTTTGGTGTGTTCATTCATGCAGAAGCCTTTGAACAACGACTAACAAACTGCTGGAGGGGATTCTTTAGTGTATCTTCTTATTCGCAGTATTTCAATGTAGATACAGATGTTGTTATGACCATATTAATAAGTTCCTTGAATCCAGCTGGTGGAGACTTCTGCAAGATAGATGCCAACCCTGATTTGTGCATTCCGTCTTTTTTACTCTTGATGCTTCTATACTTTCTATATTTAAAACAGAGTTACAAATTTTAATGTGGGAGTTTCTTTTTAAGGAATATCTTGTAATTTTTCTTCCAAAATGCATAGATTGTCCATGCTAATCACTATTAAATACTAATAGTGTGATTCTTCTATGTCATTATAGATATGGGCTCATGGACCTTTGATGCTAGCTATATGAATGCGGGTGCATGGTCTATCTATGGTTATGCGGGTGCGGCGAATTATAATGCAACACCGAAGAAACTTCCCAAGATGCAAGCAGAAATGAAATGGCACAAGAAGCTGAAGTTATCGATGAACATGAGAGTACAGATGATCAGTTTTCTACATTCTTATCCTAATTACGATCTTAGATGTAAAGTGGCTATGTATATAGATTATCTGCTTTCACTCCCTGGTGATGGTGATAACAAGCAAGCTTGAGAAAATGACGCAAAGAAGAATGAGGTTTGAAATATTATGCTTCACTGTTTTCTTGCTTCTGTTAGTAGCTACAGTGTACAAAAGTGTTTGCTTCTGTTAGTAGCTACAGTTACTTACTATAGAAAACTAACTTATATTCGAATGAGGAATTTTATAAGTTTTAGCATATGATAAATTTTGTTAAATACCAATCTAAAAATGTTAATTTTTAAAATTAATGCATTCCTTGTGAATATGTGATTGACTCTTTGGAATATCTGTTGTGTTTCTGTGAACTCACCTGTTTCCTATGAATGTTGAATATGTTTTTGCAGTCTGCACCAGTGAACATTATTGTTGGTTCTCATGTCTGGGTGGAAGATCCAGTACTAGCATGGATTGGTGGTGAAGTTACTAAAATCAATGGTGAAAATGTCCATGTTTGCACTGGAGATGGGAAAATAGTGAGTCAAACTATGTGAGAACACTGTTATTTTACTTTGTTTGTTTTATAATATTCTCTTTTTACATTTTGTCTGTTTATTACTGTCAATTATAGTCAGATATACTATTTTGTCAAATTATGACTCCATTCTTATTCCACCTTGATACAAAGAGCTATGTGCGCCCTGTAATGAATTTGTAAATCCCACCTCTCAAAAAGGCTGATCTTCCTCTATGACTAAAACAATAATGTCGAAAGTTTAATATTTCATAGATGACGTCTTTTCTATAGATTCTACTTTACCTGTTGTTTCTACTTTGAAATCACAATTGAGTAGAAATTAGATTTGGGCCATATTTATTTATTAGTATGCTGTCCTCGCCTAGATTTATGGGTGTGCCATATTTTAATTGCCGACAAGACCAATTTATCTCTTCCAAGTGAAGCTACTTTGATCCTAAACTGAAGCTTGAGTCCTAAACTTTCTAACATGTAGTAGTACATATTTATTCAGTTATTTTATCTTCAGGCAATGGAAGATTTCTGTTGTGGATCGCATCAACGTAGACTTGGCAAAAACAAGACCAAAAGTTAAAGCAATTCGCTGGATCAATGGAATATCATATGCTCCTCAGAAACCTCAATTCTTTTTCAAATTTCAATTTTTTTCTTTCATTTCAAATTGAAATTAAAACTTTCCCTAGATAGTGTGGCAAATACATTTTTCCTTGATTGAATAGCCTTCATGTCCTCTATTAGCACCTAAACAACAAACAGCTCATGCCACAGAAGTATCTCTTCATCAACAAACATATCACATTCATGGCTTAACTTTTGAATTTAATTTATATTTTAATGTTAGGTTATTCATATCATGTTGTTATGGTTCTAGATACTCCCATTTCTTTGAATTGTTATAAAATGTCAGGGATACACTTGCAGTCACTACGCATGTCCAATCTGCAGTAAGTCATTGGGAGATATGGCGATAAAAACGGATTCTTCTATAATCTTCTATATAAAGTCTAAAGTTGTAAAATTCTATGTATTTATTGATCATTTATAATTCTATACATGTGTTAGCATACTATTAGAGATAAACTACAGCATATCTGATTAAATTTCAATGCCTTAATTTTTTTAAGCATGTCTGAAATTTCAATACAGCAAGTGATGTTGTTAGGACTGTTAAATTTCAGTGACTAAATTTTCTGATTAAATATATAGATAAACTACATATAATATAAATTTGTTTATATTTATACTATTTCTTAGTGATCCATTTTGTTAGAGGTTTAGTTTTAATATTGATTTGGTGTTGGCATAAATATCATAGTAAAAGCTACAACATATTTACTTATGCTGCGTACAAGTTGAAATAGATTATATAGATGTTTAAAAGTTTCATGTCAAACAACACTTAGTTAAATAAAAAAACTGTACTAATGAAGTTATATATTGTATTAACATGACAATATTCATTAGTATATCCAAATAGTTATTTGTTGAGATGATTACTCTTCATATATTTTAATTGACATCTTATCATTTATTGTCTTAAAATGAATTTAAATCTAACTAATTTAACGCTGATTTTTATGCTATACTACATGCAAGTTCGGAACAATGTTATTGTTTATATATCTGTCTTTACAATTCATCAACATGGTAGATGTCCACTTAATTTTGATTGCCTCTTGAATTTGGTCATGAAATCAAGATAGTTTTGAGATACTTCGTCCTTTTGCATGTATGCATCTGCATAATGAAGACCAGTGTTTTTCTAAAACCTTTTTATTAGCTTTTGATTTAGTTTATGTTATTCATCAAATTACTTTTGGCTAGCAGACCTTTGGGTGAATTGTTCATCATCTGTGTTCACTTTTCTGTAACTATTATTATTTTTTTTTTGTAAATGATATTTGTTACCTTTCTTAGTAGCAACCATTAAATTTTATTGTTTGATTGATTTTATACTATGTTTATTTTGGTATTTCACACGTGAGCACAATACATATGTTATTTTAATTTATAATTGTCAAAATTCTTTTTTTTTCTTTCTCTATTTTACAGGTCCTTTTTCCTCCTTTTGTTTGTAGGATTATTTAATATATTATTCCTAGATAAAAAAATATCTTTATAAACTACTTAGATAAAAAAAAAAATTATCAAAAGGGCATAAGCAAATGATAAACATATAAATTGCTTTAAAATTTATTTATTGTATGTATAATCATACATGTCCTAACTTTTAAGATGTATATAAATATTTAAAAGCCATTTAAAAAAAAAACATTTTCTTAAATCTTCGCAATAATTTTGTTTCTCTTTTTTATTTTTTTCTCTATTTCATGATTCATTTTTTCTTCTTCTTTTTTTTTTAATTATTTAATACCATTAAATTTATATGATCTCTATTTATTTTATAATTATAAAAGTTATTTGAAATTTAAATATACATTTAAACATATTATATATAGTATCAATTTAATTTACCCGTGCAGGAGCACGGGTATCTTACTAGTACTGAACTAAAATCTGATATGAAATTAAGGAGAAAATAATAAAGAATTGTATTAATATTATCGTATTATATGAGTAAATAATTATATACTTTTCTTTTTACAGAAATAATTATATACTTAAAATATGTAAAATAAATCTACAACAATATTTAACATATCTCACACATTTGTTTCAAAGATTAAAATGTCGATCAAAGCTAATACTGTAAGACCACCTCTAGCGGAGGTTCTTGCAAACGGTTTGTCAGCGTGGCACACAAACTTTTTGCTTTTCCATCTGCCAGCGTGGTCAACGAGGAAATAACAAGCAACGACACAATTCAATTTCTTTTATTTTTTAAATTGAAAAAGTTACTTTTTTTTTTATTTTTTCAACTTCTTTTTTATTATAAATATAATTTTGGTTTCAAAAAATTTACCAACACAAATTTTTCTCACTTTTATTTTCTCTTCAATTTGAAATTTCTCTCTCACAATTTCATTATTTTATTCCTAAACTTTTAAGTTTGATTAATTATGTGATATTATTTATTTTTATTGTTTTTAATTATATATCAAGTATTTGAGATTAATTTTAATTATCATTTTAAATTATAAGTTTAATTTGAATTTTATTTAATTTATATCAAATTTAATTTAAATAATTAAAATTATTACTTTAATTAATATAAAATTTAATATGAATAAAATATTAATATATAAAATAAAGTTGTGGGACCCAATATGAGTTCTTCAGAGTTGCACCATTGGAGTGAAAAACTAGTTGAGTTGCTTCAAGCTGACGTGGCTTAATAGGTCCCACAAAGAATCCAAAAATGAGTTCACGGTTGGAGATGCTCTAAGATGGTAATATCAACTATGAGTAATGTTATCATGACATTTAAAAGCACACTTAAACCGTATTTACATACGATACATTACTTTTTACAGGTTTGTTATCTTGGCACCCCATTTTATACCTACACTGTATTTCTGAACTGTACGGACGACACTGTTCATGTACGGCCATGTACGGACGTGCGCTATTTATGTACGGACAGGTACTATTCATGTACGAAAATACGCTACTGTTTATGTACGGACGACACTATTTATTGTACGCTCATGCACTGTTCATGTACGGACGTCACTATTCACCGTCCGTACATATGGTGTGGATGTATGCTTGGTGTCAAAATAGCATTTTTATACTTTTTATTCTATTTTACTATTTGTTATATTCTTTGGAAAATGTGTCTCAATCAAAATGAACTTTAGAATTACCCTCTTAAACATGTGGTGTAGAAAAAATTGGTGTAGAAATGGCATCCCTCTATCAAGTATATATGTATAAAAAAATGTGCATTACTCAAGAACCAAAACGATAGTGTACTCATTTTTTAATAATTTAATGCGATGTTCAAAGTCATGTAACAGTTAATTAAATTGGTCTTTGTATTAATATCGGTAGAGATAATAATGTAAGTTGGTGATATCTAATTTTTCAGCTGTGAAATTGTATAGTAGTTCAAAGACATTCACAAAATCCCAATTATAGATTAATAATATGCTTCATGTATGATGCATTGGTTCAAATATTAATTTTAAAAACAGCGGAAATATAGCTCAACATCAGAATTTTTTTTTTAAAATAACACATTTTTTTAAAAAACTTTCCAAAAAAACTAACTTTTCAGATTAATTACAGAAATGGCGGGGTTTGTAAACCTAGTCCAAGGGTGGCGCCATATGAAATAACGTCTCAGTTGGAGGCCACAAGCCATTTCATATGGCGCCTCAGGCCATATAAATTTCATAAAAAAATGCCTGAGGTCAAGCCATATGAAATGGCGCCTCAGGCCATTTGCTTTTTTTATTTTTTATTTTTTATTTTTTTAATGTTTGTTTTTAATTTTGTGCAGAGGTATGGGTAGGAACAGTAGAAAAAGAGTGTAGGCATGCACTGTTGAGTCATGCAGAGTGTGATCTTGTCAATAGTATAGCCATGCAGAGTTGTGTGGTCATGTCAAGGATAGTGTGTAGGCATGCAGAGCAACACATGGCTCTTTGGCAATGCTTTTCTGAAGCAATTGACAATCAAGGCATGCCCTTTTAGACTAATGGCATCTTTCAGGAAGCGAAGCGATTCCTGGAAGGTAAGGTCAATGGGTCCGGAGCACACTTGCATACTAACCAATCTAAGTCAGGATCATCGCAAGCTCGGCTCTCAGATGATCTGCAACAAAATTCTATCAATCGTGAGCGTGGACAAGGTCCCATGTCATAGCAGCCTGTTCCAAGGTCCGACTGGACCCAACCAACTATCTCCATGTTCTTCACCAAGTCAGTACTCTATGTAATGTGTACCGTAAAAGCATTGAAGTAGTCGCAAAGGAGGACTACTGGCCTACATACGAAGGTGAAATTGTGTGGCATAACGACTTGATGCGAAGAAATAAAAAGGGTCGCCCTATCAGTAGCCGGATTCAAACGGAGATGGATACAAGTGAAAAAATGGTGAGGTTGTGTAGTTTGTGCCGCCAGCCAGGCCACAATCGCACTAAGTGTCCAAATGTATTAGGTCATAGCACAGCGGCATAATTACTTATGTAATCTTGTCTATTTATAATAAGAACAAATTTCATTTCATTGATGGCATACATAACTCAATACAACAACATAACAAACTTAAACGAAGCATCACTTAACGAAACCTATTACCAAATCATAAAATAACAATAACAATAACAATAACAATAACAATAACAATAACAACACATAAAAGCAGCTTATCTAGGCAATTACAACCATCAACTTAATTTCCTCTTGTAACATCATCATCATGAGGACACCAGCATCATTTTCCACTTTCCTCCAAGTCCGGGTGACTCCGTCTGGACCAGACTTCTCAACCTGCCTCTCTATCTTCCTGATCTTTTCACCTGCCTGAAATTCTTCTGGTAGCCAGCGGCGAAGTTCCCTGTGCAAATGCTCCAACGTCTGGGTGTTCTAGAGTAGCATCTCCAACGGAGGCTTGACAGCTGAATATATAACTAGGGCATTTCGTTTCATCAGTGGAAACTCTGGCCACTTTTCCTCCGTTGCTGATGACGACGAGGGCCGGCTATTTGAGGATGAAGACATCGTGTTGAGTAAGGGAGACTTTGGGAGACTTTGGGATATTGGTGAGGGAAGGGAGGCAATTAGGGTTTGGATGACAATTGCTGTGCAAAAACAAGTGAGGGAGAGCCTTTATTTATAGGCACAGCATAACATATAAAATAATATAATATTTAGTATATTAAAAAAATATAAATTAAACATAAAAAAATATTTAAAAAAAAAGAAAAAAAGAAAATGGCCTGAGGCGCCATTTCATATGGCTTGACCTCAGGCATTTTTTTAGGGCATATTAAATGGCCTGAGGCGCCATATGAAATGGCTTATGGCCTCTAACTGAGGCGTCATTTCATATGGCGCCACCCTTATATTGGGTTTTCAAATCCAGCCATTTCTGTAATTAATCTGAAAAATGGGTTTTTTTGGAATTTTTTTTGAAAATGTATGTTAGTTTAAAAAAAAATCCTCAACATCATGCATGAATTACTATTTTCAAACTTGAAAAATCCAATTACAGTATTATAAAAGTCTTTTGGAGGATTTTCATCAAAGTCCGGTCCTTTATTCGAACCAAACTCTGATACCACTGTTAAAGGAAGATTTCTACTAGGCAGCATTGAATATTGTGGGATTTTTCTTTCTAGAGCAACACTTTTGTGAGAGACACACCACATACTCACCTATAACCTTAAGGTGATAGGTGTGTGGGTTCTCCTACTTATAAATGTTCAAATCACCACATTCCTATTCAATGTGAGACTATTATCCACACTACTCATACTTGTTAATACTTAACATATATGACCCATGGCCCATACAAACTCAAATAATCATACTTGATGACATTGTAAGAGAAATCAATATTTTAAAATTATTAAAATATTGAAGCAACCAAGCATTTCATTCAAACAAAAATTGTAACAATTTCTCTAATCTATCTTGACAACAATTAAAAATTGAAAAATATATTGAAAACAATCAATCATGGAAGATATGACAGCCATAAGAAAATGAGAGCAAAAATTCAATTTCTTGGTATGTCTTTAGTTGCAACAGATGCTGCAGTAATTACAAAGACAACACAGTGCCAGATATCTTGAAATCTTGACATCATAAGGCTGATTTAAGCTTCCTTTTTAAGTAATTCCTGCAAAGTGAAAACAATAATATTACACCGTATTTCCTTTTTAAGTAATTCTTGAAATCAGGAATGCTATCTTGACACCCTTTCCTACACCTACACCGTATTTCCGTACGATACGGACGGTACTGTTCATGTACGGACATGTACGGACGAATATTATTCATGTACGGATGACACTATTCATATGTACGGAAATACGCTACTGTTCATGTACGAACGTTACTATTCATGTACGGGCGGCACTATTCATATGTACGAAAATACGCTACTGCTTTGTTGGCAGCATCATCAACACTCTATCTCTTCTTATTGCGTATGCATTCTCTACACCATATAAAAAATTATTTCTAATATTTCTTTATCAATGTAAACGCGGAAGAGGAGTTATTAATCTCTCAAAAGCTAAAAAATGAAATTGACCATAAACAATGTTTTCAAGATCAAAAGAATCATACATAATGATTGAATAATTAAAAAAGAGCATTTTTTATTATACCACATAGGTTTCTTAGGCACCACGCGAATTTCCGTTTTTGCCCCCAGTATTCGGGTATACACATTCAGACGCACCATTTTTTTTAAAACATTGATTTGTTCCGGAAGTGCATATCAGGAATAATTCCTGATCTGCAGATCCGGAGAAATAGCAGAACTTTATTTTTTTTTTAAATCAGTTTTGTTAGTTGGTCGCAGATGTTAATATATCGTGGCAACTTAATATACATTCGAAAACACCTATATATAAAATAAAATGATATATATACATAATAATACTCCTGTCAAAATACAGTACATAAATGTAATAAAAATAGAATGCATCAAACAAAAAACTACTGTGTATGCCGAAGGATCTCTCCTGGCTCCCCTGCTCCTCTGCCCCTACCCGTCGTCCTGGCTCGATGTCTGTGGTACTGAAGTGCCCCCCGAGCAATCTCAATAATCCTATCCATGGCAAGTCTGCCACCAGAGCCCTCAGGGAGGTGACCGTCCGCAATGGCCGCCCGCGCTATCTCCTCTATATCACGACAGCGAGGTACCACATCCTGAGTATGATCCAGCTGAGACTGCCGCTCCTCTAATATCTCCTGATGAGTAGGTCTGGGTGGCGATCCCTCAGCAGTGGGCCCCATGCATGGGTGTGAGACAGTATAGAACCACATGATGTACCCGGCAGCAACGCTCCAATCTCTCGGCGCTCTGGTCGCCCGAGCCTCTCCCGGTACCAAGTGGGACTGGAAGTCAGCATATGTCTCACCTATCTGCGTGCGGGTCAACCCTAGAGGAGTAGACTCATGAGGCATCCTAGGGATCGTCTGCGTGTATTTTGACAGGAGTATTATTATGTATATATATCATTTTATTTTATATATGGATGTTTTCAAATGTATATTAAGTTGCCACGATATATTAACATCTGCGACCAACCAACAAAACTGATTTTTTTAAAATAAATAAAGTTCTGCTATTTCTCCGGATTTGCACATCAGGAATTATTCCTGATATGCACATCCGGAACAAATCAACGTTTTTAAAAAACGTGGTGCGTCCGGATGTGCACATCCGAAATCAGGGGGCAAAAAATAAATTTCATGCGGTGCCTAAGAAACTTATGGGGTGTATTAAGAAATCCTCTTAAAAAAATCAAATCATGAGGTGAATAACTCTACCTTCAAGTGCCATAAAATAGTAACTGTTTTGAATTGATGTTGTGTTGGAGAAATTTTTCAAAATATTAAATTGATAAATAATAATGATTAAATTATCAAAATAAATGGTCAAAAGTTGAAACTGTCAAGAATCAAACCAGAGACCTTATTGTGATAGGGCGCGTGGTCATAAGGTGTCACCATCAGACCAACACAACTTTTCATGAAATGATTTGCTATTATTGATATATAATGGTTTGCGAATGGTCATATTTAAACCATTGAAACATTGTTTCTCCTTACTCATTAGTACAAATTTTTCTTATAAAGAGATACTTGTCAGCCATAAAAGATATACGAAAATAAATATTTTCAAAGCAAAACATTATATATAAGTCATTTCTTTATTTTTCTAGTGCACGAGAATAAATGAGGAAACTTTATTCAGTAAAATATCATTAATCGATATGCTTAATATGAATGTGCGATTCAAGTTAATGTTTTCAAAGTATCCTGAAGGGGATTCGTCAGTTAACCCTTTTGCATCTAATTTGCATAAATTGCTGGGGGTGAATCGAACTTAAAGCTTAGTGTAAACACACGCTTTGAAATTATTTTGTGCAACTTTCATTGTACCTTCTTCATCATCTTCTTCTTGTTCATGTTTTGCAGCAAACCCCCAACACAAGATCTAACAATCTTTAGATTCGATTCGGCTTTTTGTGATTAATTTATGGTTGCAACTTTGATGGAGAAATGGATCCATGCTCTTTTATTCATAACCATGATGAAAGGTACATAATAATTCGATTACATTAATATATATTCATATAATGTTTAAAATTCATGTATAATATTATACGATGATAATAATGTGTATTTATATTAAGTTTAACATCTGATATTAAATTATACATGCATGATTTATAAACTATTCAAATATGTGAAATGAAATAATTATGAATATGTTTGTTAAATATTTTTCTTTAGAGAAAATAATTTATTTTAATTAATAATGCATTATTTCTGGATGAGATTATTTGGTAATAATTAAAAGAAATTAAAATCATGAATTTGAATATATGGTAAATTTATTGGTAACATAAAATGGTGTAAATAACATGTTAAGAATATCAAGAAACTGTTTCAAATGTATTGTTGTTTATGCAAGAATAATTTAAAAAGTAAAATGATTTATCTCATATCATATGTGTATCATAATATGAAATTATTATTTCTTATTTATCTTGATATTAAAAGTACTTTGGATATATTTTTATCTTGTTGTAAATTGATAAGTGTTCATCGAAAAACGTTACAAGAAATATCAATGATGTTGGTATATTGTTCATTTTGTGATTTTTATTTGAATATACCATAAAACATTGTTATATAAGAAATATAGATTTATCACATAGAATTTGTTATGCATATGTTATTAATGCAAGAAAATTGTTTATTTTAAGAGAATAAAAATGAATTCTATGGTGTTATTTTTATATGGAGTTTACGAATCACATGTTTGAACCCACTGTATGAAATAAAAGTTAGTCAACTCAAATTTGTAAGATCATACTTGTCAAAATGGTTAATGCATTAAATATATTTTAGATATATTTAAATGAACGTAAAACTTCAAAATAAAAAGGTTGGTAAATGAAGAATGACATAAAAGTTGTGTATATGACAAAATAAATGACTAAACTGTCATGGTGATAGTTTGTCAAAACTATCAAGAATATAAAAATATACTTTGTATATGATAATTGTACAAATGTGCTAAAAGTGTCATGCTTTGATGATAATTGGTGAATACTATCAAGAGTACATAAATTAATTATAATAGTTGAAAGATTGAATATTCAAAGTTTGTTAAAGTTTAAAAATGTTGCAATTCTTTGACGAAAGGTTTGACAAGGATATGATGTCTTTGGATATAATGTTGAAGACAATGAAGATGTCATTAGGGATGTGGAACAAGCTCATATCTAATTAATTATCGATAGTGAAAACTTAACTCACACTTGATTATCATTAAGTCTTGAGTTCAGTGATGAAAGTACAAATAGACACTTCCCAATGGGTAAAAGTACTTGGACCATAAAAATAAGTGTGGTAGGATGAGGTTTTCCTCTTAATAGACATATAATATATGTTTGTTGGAATACATAATTATGGGTGCATTTCTGATATAGTCTACCTATATGAGAATGAAGGGGTGCCGCTTGTAGCGAGCAATTTTGGACGTGGTTGCGAAACACTATCGCTTTGGGGGTACTACAGTTCGATTCATTTTTTATCCTATTGAAGCTGATTAAGGAAGGGAAATAGATGTCTCCAATTAACCCTGCTTGCATACTGAGTTTGAACAGATGACTGTTGGTTTACAGATGCTACAAAGATTGTGGGTCTCTCTTAGGTTATTTTGTTAAAATAGTGCCCGGGTGATTGGTGGGAGGTTTAAGACTGATGCTTTTGGGTAGATTTGGTGAAGATACTGGATTTTGGGTTTTTGATTAGTGTGTTCGCTAAGATTTTTTCAATCTTATGCCTACGTATTCCCGTTTAACGAAATAGGGAAATCAGAGCGATCGTAGTTCCTCCTATTCTATGGGAGGAAAAAGGTTGTTTTGGTGTCTTGTTCAAAGCCCAAGACGTGAAGCTAAAGGGGGTTTGTATCATGTTCAAAGCCCAAGATGTGAAGCTGAAGGGTTTATTTGTATCTTGTTCGAAGCCCAAGATGTGAAGCTAAAGGGTTTTGACTTTAGAGAGAATTTGTCATCTCTAAGGGGGAGTTGTTAATGTTTGTATGCTATGGACAAGGCACAACTTTGAAGCTAAAAGGTTGATTGACTCAACTGGGGGTTTTCCTTATACAAAGCCTAAGAGGAGGCTATTGACCCAACAAGAGGGTGCTTTTATGTGTCTCGTACAAAGCTCGAGAGAGAGGCTAAAAGGTATTGACTCAACAAGAGAGTCTTTTATATGTCTCGTATGAAGCCCGAGAGAGAGGCTAAAGGAGTTGACTCAACAAGAGAGTCTTTTATACTCAACAAGAGAGTGTTTTTGTATCTCGTATGAAGCCCGGGATGGGGGCTAAAAGGAGGATTGACTCAACAAGAGAGTCTTTTATACTCAACAAGAGAGTGTTTTGGTATCTCGTACGAAGCCCGAGATGGAGGCTAAAAGTGTTTGACTCAACAAGAGAGTCTTTTATACTCAACAAGAGAGTGTTTTGGTATCTCGTACGAAGCCCTAGATGGAGGCTAAAAGTGTTTGACTCAACAAGAGAGTCTTTTTACTCAACAAGAGAGTCTGAAAAGGTTAGCTCCGCAGGGGAGAATCATTGTACAAAGCCCAAGAGGAGGCTAACTTCTCTGAGGAAGGATCATTATACAAAGCCTAAGAGGAGGCTAACTTTCCTGAGGAAAGGATCATTATACAAAGCCTAAGAGGAGGCTAACTTTCCTGAGGAGGGATCATTATACAAAACCTAAGAGGAGGCTAACTTTCCTGAGGAAAGGATCATTATACAAAGCCTAAGAGGAGGCTATTGTAACTGTTTCAGTCTATCGACAGGTCCAGTATGTCGGATAAAGAGAAAATCAGTTCTTATATGGGTAATGTTGTGCTTAGGGATTGATTAGAGGATCAGGGTTATTTCCTGTTCTTTAAGGAAATGGGAAATCCAAAGGGTATTGAGACTGTCCAAGTCTACGGGTGTTTTGAGAAATCGATTCTCGGATAAGTGAATGATTTTTGTATAATGCCCAAGAGAAGACTGGTATGTTAAGGGATGAAGGTCAACCCATTAACTGGTCTGACACTTGACTCAGAAAGATAGCTCTAGCAAATTGATGACTAGGTTCTGTTCCTATACCTGTAGATAGGGCTGTTTTCGGTCCGGTCCGGACCGGTTAACTAAGGAACCGGATGTTGGACCGATACCCCTATCGGGTAAAACTGGACCGGTTCGAAACAGTGATGGACCAAATTAAAGAACCGGTACTGGTCCAGAATTTTCGGGTAAACCGAAATCGGACCGGTTAACCGGTTATTTGGAAGTGAGAACCGGAACCGAACCAGTGTTTTCAGTTCGGGTACCCGGCCCATCCAATAAAAATGCATATTTTGGATTTTTTTTTTCAAAAAAAACATAAAATTTTTAACAAGATTACAAACTTTACAAATACATTTGTTCAAAACAGCCCTAGTTATAATTATAAACTTCATCAATCATCATCATATTCATACAATACAACATGCTTGTTCAAAGTTATAATTACAAAATACTAGTTTTACAAAACAACAAAACAACATCACAAATACATTTGTGAATGATATATGCCTCAGAACAATTTCATCATTGGCAAGTAACTATAAAATAAAAAAGAAGCGACATGCGGATCCTATTCCTGACCAAAGTCATATGTTAGAGGTTCATCTTGAGGTTCTTCAAGCTGTAAAATAAAAAATATAAGTTAAACAAGGCAACTTAAATGTAATACTCAATATAAATACAACATAAACCAAGAGATACTTACAATACTTGCAGTGCAACCCTTTTTAATACCATATTTCTCCTTCACCCAATCACCCCCACAAAGTACCATTTCAACTGTCTTAGTTTTCATATAAGATCGTTTCGGATCAATAACCCTTTTACCAGCACTAAAAGTTGCTTCTGAAGCAACAGTTGTAATTGGAACAGTTAGGATATCCTTTGCTAATTTACTAAGAACAGGATACTTGGCTTCATTCCCCATCCACCGAGTTAAAACATCAAACTTAGTGTTTGGGGGAACCTTCAAGGGTGACTCCTCAAGATATAATTCAAGATCAGATTTTGAATTAGAACTACCAACAACAGTTTCTAAAAACATCTCAAAACTCCTCCTTCCCAACCCAGAACTAGTTCCTATTTCAGGAGTTTCAGTTACAGGGGCATCATTAACTCCATAGGTATCTTGATACATTTGGAATAGAGTTTTTAAGTTGGTTGCCAACTCTTGTTCATAGGCAGTGGCTTGAGTAGGATTTGGATACAAGAAGGGATATACCCATTTGATGAAGATCATTTTATACCTATTTGAACAAGAAGAGTTGTCAACCAACTAAAGTATTTGCAAGCCTCAGAATCTGAGACAAGTAATGTCACACAAAGAGGTAACATAATTGGACTCAGAGGCAACAACTAATGTCACACTCACACAAAGAGGTAACAGAATGCAGACTCAGAGACAGCTAATGTCACACAAAGAGGTAACATAATGCAGACTCAGACAGATTCATCATAGGCAAGCCTTACTAGCCTTTCAAGCCTCAAATTCATCATAGGCAGATAACATATAAGCCAGACAGAGCATACAAGCATTACAAGCCTCAAATTCATCATAGGCAAGTAACTATAAAATGAGGCAACAACAGGGTAACATATAAACCAGACAGAGCATACAAGCATTACAAGCCTCAAATTCATCATAGGCAAGTAACTATAAAATGAGGCAACAACAGGGTAACATATAAACCAGACAGAGCATACAAGCATTACAAGCCTCAAATTCATCATAGGCAAGTAACTATAAAATGAGGCAACAGCAGGGTAACATATAAACCAGACAGAGCATACAAGCATTACAAGCCTCAAATTCATCATAGGCAACAACAATTAATCACAAGGCAACACCAAGCAGAATAGTAGCTACCTAAAGTATAAATATTGGCAACTTATTTAACTATCAACTTGGAAGATGTACATACCTTGGATCAAGAACTGCACCAATAGAAATCAATGTATTAGACTCTGACCAATACTTGTCATACTTCAACTTCATTTCATTAGCAAGGGCCTGCAACTGAGGATTATTTGAGATGCTTGAGGGTTTATCAAGTAAAACCTTCACCCTGTAAAGCTCAGACAAAAACAAATTAGCAGTAGGGTAAGATGTGCCACTGATAATTGATGTTACATCAGCAAAAACCTCCAAAAATTTGCAAATGTCATGAACATCTTCCCAATCATTTGCATCAGGCAAATAACTGAGAAAGGCTCCATTTTCTTCAGCATATCTAGGCCATACTTCTCTGTAATGGTAAGCAGTGGACAACATCAACCAAGTTGAGTTCCATCTTGTCTTAGTATCCAACACTTGCATTCTGCCTTCAAGTTGCATCTCATCAACAAATTTCTTGAATGCCTTGCACCTAGTTTCAGAATTCAGCAAATATTTGACACCATTCCTAATCTTATCAACAGTCACCTTAATCATATCAAGGCCATCCTGAACCAACAAATTTAAGATGTGTGCACAACATCTAACATGAAACAGTTTACCATCCAATGGTAGATTTCTCCTACCAGAATAATCCCTCTTCAATCTAGAGATGCAGTTATCATTGGCACTAGCATTGTCAACTGAAATAGAAACAACCTTATCCCTTATTCCCCAATCATCCATCACCTTAATCAACTCCCTACACAAAACTTCACCAGAATGTGGTGGTGGCACATTTTTAAAAGATAAAACTCTTTTGTGAAGTTGCCATTTTGAATCAATGAAATGGTCAGTCACAGTCATATAACCAATTTTTTGTTCACCAGACCACCACAGGTCAGTTGTAAGACTGATCCTTTTAATTATAGACATAGACCTTTTCATCTTAACTCTCTCAGCCTTATAAAAAGTCTCACAATCCAACTTAACCTGTTGTCTACTAATCTTTTTGTACCATGGATAAATTTCTTTAAGAAATTCATTAAAAATAACACCTTCCATAATAGAAAAAGGAAATTCATGACCTAGAATCATATGAGCTGCAACTTCTCTAACCCTAGCATGGTTATATGTCCAAGTTGCCAAACTAGAAGTACTATCAGATTCAGCACCTACATTTAACCTAGACTGTGCAACTTCTTTGTCAGTATTACCTCTCAACCTCAGCTTTCTTTGAATGCAATTTTCTAAATGTTTTTTACCATTAGAAGTACTTTTCCATTTCACATCATAAGTATAAAGCTTACCACACCATTTGCATTTCCATTTCTTGGCACCATTAGGCATCTCAATAAGTACCATCTCAGTATGAACAGCAGATTTCTTGGGATGAGGAGCTTTACCAAAAGCATTAATCTGGCTCTGTGAACTCTGAGCTGGGTCAACTGGAGGGGTTAGCTCATCAGCAGAAGTTGTATTGTGAGTTGTAGTTGTATTTTGTGTGGTAGATGTATTTTGAGTGGTTACATCAGTTGGAATTGAAACTGGAACTCCCAAGTCAATCATCTCACCAATCTCTATATTGCCTCCATCCATTGTCTCCTCTTCCCCATCAAGCAACATGTTGATATCAATCAGATCATCCATGGTTGGAGTCAATGAAGAATCTTGAAAAGACATTACAAGAAAAAAATATATCAATCAAATAATAATAGAATACGAAACAAAATAAAACTGAGTCATTTAATATAACCTCAGCAACACAATTTATTATTATGCCAAGTTACCAACATAGAACCACAACAACAAAATTTACAAGATACAGCCTCAAATCAAAACCCTAGACCAAAAATACAACCTCAGCTCAGCCTCAAAATTTTCAAAACAAACCCTCAAATAAAAACCCTAGGTCAAAATTATGTTTCAAATCTACGCATTTTAGGTCAAAATTTATACAAGTTGTATAACAATACTTCATACCTCAAACAGTCAAACATGCAAACTATGTACTAAAACAGAACAACATAAAACAAAATAATGTGTATAGAGTTTGGATACATTACACAAGTAAAAGATTTGTCTTGAATGCTTTCCACGGTTCACCAACAATCACAACACAACAGAATGATGATCAAACTTGAAGCCCTAGGAGAGAGAGACGAATGGAAGAGCAATAACAGAGCTACTAGCATGTGAGGTTAGAGAGAGTGAGAGACGAGAGAGAGAGACTGAGAGCGTCTGGGAAAAGAGAGAGGAAAAAATGAGAAAACCCTACAATTTTAGAATTTATATGCATAGTGAAACCGGATACTCGTTGGATACATGGATACGGTTATTTCTGCTGGATACGAATACAAATTATATCCAATACCATACCAAAGGCCATTTCGGCCGGGTCTTTGGGACGGCTCTACCGGACCGGTTCTCAGACCGGTTCCCAGTTTTAGAGGCCCACACACAGCCCTACCTGTAGAGGTCTCTGGGTCCTTGTACTAAGCCCAAGAGAAGGCATGAGAGCTTTTAAGAAGCCGAAAGGTCCTTGTACGACGTCCAAGAGGAGGCGGGGATGCTTTTAGGAAGCCTGTGGGTCCCCAAACCCCGAAAATTTCAAGACATGCTATTCACTGAGAATAGATCAAGCCAGGAAAGTCTGAGAATTTGGAAGAAGCTCAAGAGATGCCATTCACGGAGAAAAGATCATCTCTGGGGAGTTAGAGCTTCTTTGACAATTTCTAAGGGTGCTTTTAAGAAGCCTGTGGGTCCCCAAACCCCGAAAAGTTCAAGACATGCTATTCACTGAGAATATATCAAGCCAGGAAAGTCTGAGAATTTGGAAGAAGCTCAAGAGATGCCATTCACGGAGAAAAGATCATCTTTGGGGAGTTAGAGCTCCTTTGACAACTTCTAAGGGTGACAATCTGAGAAAGGGTTAAAAAAGAATCTGCCTTTCACATCTCCATATTGTTTAACCCCAAGAGGAGGGAAGACTGTGTCTGGTAATCCTATGGGGATCTAGTTTTGACTGTATTTAAGAGCGATCAACGGGGCTTTACCTAGTGCTAGACATAGTTGCCGGGGAAAACTCTAAATAACTATACTAGTATTACACAGTGGATATTTGACAGGTATATAAAATTTTGTGAAAGAAGACTTACAGTGAGCAGCACCACAATACAGTTATATATATATGAAAGCGGATAAAGAAAGCGGGTAAACACTTACTCGGTTGTAGAGCTTCCATGCTGTTTGGTTAGTTTGTTCAACAAAGAAAACTTTGATAACAATATTATATTCAAACTCAAAGGAGAAAGTGTTTTGAAAAGATTGTTGGGGCTTACAGCTCAAGGAGAGGCCCAAGGTTTTAACGATGATTGCACCATTGTTTTGAATTTGTACAGGGTCTTATACAAGTGACTGAGGCCCAAAAGGTTTTTTGTACAAAGGGATGGGTCTTACACTCTCTCAAGAGGCCTAGAGGCCCAAAGATTTATTTTTGTACAAGTGATGGGGCTTACAGCTCAAGGAGAGGCCCAAACTTTTTGACGGTATCGGGACTTATACAATACACTGAGGCCCAAAAAGGTTTGTCAAAAAGGGATTGGGTCTTACACTCTATTAGAGGCCCAAAGGTTTGAAAATGTTTTGTGAGGGTAAAAATCAAAGAAACCCTAATTTTTGCTTTTCTTTAAAAGTAAATATTTAAAGAGAATCCAATAAAAAAACCAAATAAGTTTGAATAAACCATTTGTGATTTTTGTTTAAGGTTTGAAAAATTAGGGATTAATCACAAGATGAATTAAAACTCATTTGGTTTTGATTTTCCAAGTAAATATTCACTTTTAAATGTTTAAAAACAATAAAAAAGGAATTTATTCACAAAAATACTAATTATATTAAATAAATAATATAAATCTGATTTTTTTTTGTGGAATAAAATATTTTAACATTTTTGTGATTTTTTGCAAAAAGAACCAATAAAAAATAATTAAAATTGAAGGAGTTATTAATTTTCCAATTAATTAACAAAACATGAAAATATTGGAAAAAATAGCAAAATGTGAGAAAACACAAAATAGTCTGGGTGGGGTTTGAACCCACGACCTCAAGGTTATAGGGCGTGCGCCTTACTACTGGGCTGGTGATACATCCGTTGATTGAAACAAACCAACAAATACACAAGGCTTGCCTTGTGTCCTAGGCCTGGCCAAGGCAAGTTTTGGCTCAGAAACGTGAAGGCCATAACTTTCTCATTTCTCCATGGATTGAGACAAAATTTAGGTCTATCCTGCCTAGAATTTCACAAGGAATCCAATGGTGGTGGTGTTTTTTTTAGATCATGTCCCTATTTTAAAACCCGATAGTGGTTTTGAAATAAGCCTCTAATTGTATTTTCTGTGCTATCTCATGATATAGGCAAGGATTGCATGACAATTTGGTGCGAACACAACACATATAACATGTACAAGATGTGCATGATCAGTGGACCTCAAAGCAATGCATATTTTGGAAAGTTCAAGTCATGATGCTTACCTCTTTTTGAGCTTTTGGAGTTTTTTGTGCAATCTGCCAAGTTTCTTGTTCCAGAAATGGTTTGATGCTTTGGACACTCTCAAATGATCCCTTAGAAGCTTTTAGGATGATTGGAATCAGCTGGAACCTGCAAAAACAAAACCTGGCGCTTTCTTGCAAAAGGGATTAAAATGGCCAAAATAGCAACTCTCTCAAATGGTGTTCCAGATGTTGGGAGCCATTTGGGACAGTTCAAGGATGATATTTGGAGTGTGTTTGAGGTTTTTTCTGGTTTGGAAAATGACTGAATCAAGACATGCCTTGGAAAATGCCAAAAAAGCCTATTTTGAGGTTTTGAGAGGTGACTTTGAGATTTAAGGATTACATGTCACTTGTGAGAGTTTGGACAGCTTAGATATAACATATTGGATGTGTTTGGATCATGAGCTGTGATGGAAGTGCTCTCTAACTCAAAAACTCTGAGTTACCTTGCTAAAGAAGGAATTTTTGCCTAAAGAAAGTGATTTTGAGGAAAGCATCTGTTTGATGGCTTTGGTGTACTCAAACTGAGCATAAATGAGCTCTATTTATAGTAGAGCAAGTTTGTTTTAGAATCAATAGTGAATGGAAACTGCAACAGAGGTTTGGCCAATGTTGATCAATAAGAATCCAAGTCTCCTCTAGCCATTGACTAGAGGTTAGAGCACAGAGTTGTGGTTCCCTAGTTGTTGGATCGTTCTTGACTGAATTCAGTTGCAAATGTATCAGTCCATGCCACCTTGGTTCATCCATTAAATGCTCCAATCCAAAATTGGAGCCTTGTCCCTCTTTTAGGGATTTCTAGGTTTGGCATGCTACTTCTTGTTCCAAAGACTTTGGAGGCTTGGATCAGTGTTTGTTCCCTTTAGATTTGATCCTCAGATGTGTCCAAAGTGATGACAAGGCTTGGAATTATCTGATTTTACCAAATCGAGCAAAAGTGCAAAATTATGCCTAGCCTTGGTAGTTTTCAGCAAGGCATATTGCCATTGTCATATCTCATGGCTCAAGTGGAATTTGATGGAGTTCTTGGCCATTTTGGAAATCCCTCATATGATACAATAACTGTTTGATCATAATTGGTTTTGATACTTTTTGGATCCAAGTGAAAAATGCCCCTACATTTGGAAAAAAGTGAAGGCAGATTCTGACTTAGTGAAAATTTCACTAAGTGTTGGAAAAAAGTGACATTTTCACTTTTCTTGATTTTGATCATTCCATAACTTGAAATCCATAGGGAATTGGAATGAGTGGTAGTTGAAGCTTTTGTAGAGGGTAATGAGAGCTACAAATCCAGCTTTGGATGGGAAAAAATGGCCTTTTGGTTTAGGAGTTATGATCCTCCAAAGTTGGTACCCTAGCCACTTTATTCCATAACTTAGAAAAATTTCTAAGTTTTTATGGTTACCCCTTTTACAAGTTATCCCACTTTTCTTGATTTTTCTTGATGAATGATGATTAAAATCACACATTAACATCATTTTAGGGTCAAAGAACCATATTTGTGAAAAATCTCAAAAAGTCAAAGTTGACTTTTGTGCACAGTTGACTTTTTGTCAGATGAATTCCAAATTGTGCGATCCTTTGTGAAATCAAGTCCTTGACCTAAATCAAACTTGATGGATATGTTCCATAGGTGTCATAGGGTGTATTGAATCATGTCCCAAGGTTTGGGAGCATGTCTTGGTCAAAAGTCAAAGCTACAGTTGACTTTTCCCACGAAACCCTAACTGTGGTTCAGATGAACTTGAAACTTGGGAATCAAGCTTCTTGGATCAATCCATTGTTGCAAATGGATCAATGTAGTATGTTAGAGACCCTCAAATCCTCTCTTGAGGTCTTGGCTCATGTTATGTCCCAAAAGTCAACTTAGGGGTGAATTAGGTCAAGAAACCCTAATTCCTGATTTTTAGTGAATGCATCCCCTGAGGGTAAATTGACTTGATGATTGGGTCCATGATGTTCCATGGAGTATATTATGTCATGCTTTGAAGCAATGGCTCATGCCTAGAGGAAAGTTTCCATCTGGAGCCCCTGGTCGACCAAACCCCTAATTTGGTGACACTGTCGATCTTAAGGCTTAATCCACCTGGAATGCTGCAACCTTGTGCTTGATTCTTGCTGTGGGAGTCCTCTTGATCCATTGTGGATGTTTGAGAGGTTAGACAAGTTGAAGATCATGGCAATTCTTGATTGATCCTTTGTCTAAGAGCTCTGAGAGGGCTTGAAACCCTAAGTTTTGATAGTAGTGAATGCTCACCCATCTTTGGGGAGACTGATGAGGCATAATGGTTCACCCATATTGTGATGATGATTTGCACAATGATGGGAAATATTAGTGGGCAAAATTTATAGAGTTCAAGAGCTTAACTCTTAAATTCTCATGAAAAGGATATGAGACACAATACCTTATTAAATGTGTCATATTAATAATTTGATCAATGGTACCGAGATTTCATGTGTGAGTTATACAAGCTTATTCTAATGAATAATTGGTTCAAAGTTTGTCTACCAATCTATTCAGGGATGAGTGAAAACTTAACTTAGTAAGTAATGGTTCAAATCGTAAGATACCTTTATCTGAAACCATGAAATTTCCTGAATAATGGATTTAGATATATTTTGAAAATGGTGGGGGATTGTTGGAGAAATTTTCAAAATATTAAATTGATTAATAATAATGGTAAAATTATCAAAATAAATGGCCAAAAGTTACAACTGTCAAGAATCAAACCAGAGACCTTATTGTGATAGGGCGCGTGGTCATAAGGTGCCACCATAAGACCAACACAACTTTTCATGAAATGGTTTGCTATTATTGATATATAATGGTTCGCGAATGGTCATGTTTAAACCATTGAAACATTGTTTCTCCTCACAAATTGGTACAAGTTTTTCTTATAAATATAGATACTTGTCAGCCATAAAAGATATACGAAAATAAATAATTTCAGAGCAAAAAATTATATATAAGTCATTTCTTTATTTTTCTAGTGCACGAGACTAAATGAGAAAACTTTATTTAGTAAAATATCATTAATCGATATGCTCAATGTGAATGTGCGATTCATGTTAAGATTTTCAAAGTATCCCGAATAGGATTCGTCGGTTAACCCTTTTGCATCCAATTTACATAAATTGGTGGGGGGCGAATCGAACTTAAAGCTTAGTGTAAACACGCGCTTTGGAATTATTTTGTGCAACTTTCATTGTACTGTCTTCATCATCTTCTTCTTGTTCATGTTTTGCAGCAGATCCCCAACACAAGATCTAACAATCTTTAGATTCGATTCGGTATTTTGTGATTAATTTATGGTTGCAACTTTAATGGAGAAATGAATATATGCTCTCTTATTCATAACCATGGTGAAAGGTACATAATAATTCGATTACATTAATATATATTCATATATTGTTTTAAATTCATGTATAATATTATACGATGTTAATAATGTGTATTTATTTTAAGTTTAACATTTGATATTAAATTTATACATGCGTGATTTATAAACTATTCAAATATGTGAAATGAAATAATTATGAATATGTTTGTTAAATATTTTTCTTTGGTGAAAATAATTTATTTTAATTAATAATGCATTATTTCTGGATGAGATTATTTGGTAATAATAAAAAGAAATTAAAATCATGAATTTGAATATATGGTAAATTTATTTGTAACATAAAATGGTGTAAATAACATGTTAAAATTATCAAGAAACTGTTTCAAATGTATTATTGTTTATGCAAGAATAATTTAAAAATTAAAATGATTTATCTCATAGCATACGTGTATCATAATATGAAAGTATTATTTCTTATTTATCTTGATATTAAAAGTAATTTGGATATATTTTATTTTGTTGTAAGTTGATAAGTGTTCATCGAGAAACGCTACAAGAAATATCAGTGATGTTGGTATATTGTTCATTTTGTGATTTTTATTTGAATATACCATAAAACATTGTTATATATGAAATACAGATTTATCACATAGAATTTGTTATGCATATGTTAGTCATGCAAGAAAATTGTTTATTTTAAGAGAATAAAAATGAATTCTATGGTATTATTTTTATATGGAGTTTACGAATCACATGTTTGAACCCACTATATGAACGAAAAGTTAGTCATCTCAAATTTGTAAGATCATGGTTGTCAAAATGGTTAATGCATTAAATATATTTTAGATATATTTAAATGAAAGTAAAATTTCAAAATAAAAAGGTTGGTAAATGAAGAATGACATAAAAGTTGTGTATATGACAAAATAAATGACTAAAGTGTCATGGTGATAGTTTGTCAAAACTATCAAGAATATAAAAATATACTTTTTATATGATAATTGTACTAATGTGCTAAAAGTGTCATGCTTTGATGATAGTTGGTGAATACTATCAAGAGTACATAAATTAATTATAATAGTTGAAAGATTGAATATTCAAAAATGTTAAAGTTTAAAAATGTTGCAATTCTTTGACGAAAGGTTTGACAAGGATATGATGTCTTTGGATATAATGTTGAAGACAATGAAGACGTCTTTAGGGATGTGGAACAAGCCCATATCTAATTAATTATCGATAGTGAAAACTCAACTCACACTTGATTATCATTAAGTCTTGAGTTCAATGATAAAAGTACATTATTAGAGTGATTGAAGTACTTAATGATAGACACATTCCAAGAGGTAAAAGTACTTGGACCATAAAAATAAGTGTGGTAGGATGAGTTTTCCTCTTAATAGACATATAACATATGTTTGTTGGAATGCATAATTATGGGTGCATTTCTGATATAGTCTACCTATATGAGAATGAAGTGGTGCCGCTTCATAGGGTTCAAGGGCTTAACTCTTAAATTCTCATGAAAAAGATATGAGACACAAGGCCTTATTAAATGTGTCATATTAATAATTCGATCAACAGTACTGAGATTTCATGTGTGAGTTATACAAGCTTGTTCTAATGAATAATTGGTTCAAAGTTTGTCTGCCAATCTATCCAGGGATGAGTGAAAACTTAACTTACTAAGTAATGGTTCAAATCGTAAGATACCTTTATCTGAAACCATGAAATTTCCTGAATAATGGATTTAGATATATTTTGAAAATGGTGGGGATTGTTGGAGAAATTTTCAAAATATTAAATTGATAAATAATAATGGTTAAATTACCAAAATAAATGGCCTGAAGTTGCAACTGTCAAAAATCAAACCAGAGACCTTATTGTGATAGGGCACGTGGTCATAAGGTGCCACCATAAGACCAACACAACTTTTCATGAAATGGTTTGCTATTATTGATATATAATGGTTCGCGAATGGTCATGTTTAAACCATTGAAACATTGTTTCTCCTCACCAATTGGTACAAGTTTTTCTTATAAATAGAGATACTTGTCAGCCATAAAAGATATATGAAAATAAATAATTTCAGAGCAAAAAATTATATATAAGTCATTTCTTTATTTTTCTAGTGCACGAGACTAAATGAGAAAACTTTATTCAGTAAAATATCAGTAATCGATATGCTTTATGTGAATGTGCAATTCATGTTAAGGTTTCCAAAGTATCCTGAAGGGGATTCTTCGGTTAACCCTTTTGCATCCAATTTGCATAAATTGGTGGGGGCGAATTAATCTTAAAGCTTAGTGTAAACACACGCTTTGGAATTATTTTGTGCAAATTTCATTATGCCGTCTTCATCATCTTCTTCTTGTTCATGTTTTGCAGCAGACCCCCAACACAAGATCTAACATTTCGTCAATAATAGAACAAACAGAAATCATTCACACCAGTGAATTTCTCAATCTCATACTTTGTTGACGCATCTTCTTCTCCACACTCACCACACCAATTTGTTGTGAAAAACAATACCGGAACAACAAAGTATAATCGGTTTTTTGATCAGCAAGAAATCCATAAGGGTATAAAAAGGGAAACAAAAAGAACACAATGAAATTGGTTGAATCTGTTTTTCTATTCACTTTCTTAATAAGGGTTCAAAGATTACAAGTGAATACTAACAATTAACCTCTCTCAACAACCTGAGAAAACTAGTCTATGTATAGACTTATAAACTGTTATTCTTTACTTTCTCTTTGAGACAAGATTACAAGTGTTACAGAATAGCAAATAACCTCTCTCACCCTGATTAGGATTTGCACCAAACCCCCAAAGATCAAAGACTATCATACTATTGATAAGAAAACTAACATACTAACCTAATGGGTTTTTACACACAGACCCATTACACAAGCTAACTTAGGGAACAAGCTAACTTAAACACAAAGCTAACATATTTCGACAGCATGCTTGAACAGACTTGGACTACAGCATGCACAACTCGTGTCAAACCGTGAAGCTACCCTTCTTTTCAGATATGGAAGATCATACAAAACTGCAACCACAAAGCATATTAAGAACATTTATCCCGGGTTCGAACCAAAAGATCTGATACTAGTTGTTGGGAAAAACAAACAAAGCATAAAGATAAAGAGGAACACAATCACAACACAAGAATATAACGTGGAAACTCTAAAACCGAAGAAAAAACCATGATCATTGTCAAATGACAACCAGAGAATAACACTGAGTGAAAATTGTTACAACACATAATATTCCCTCAACTAAGTGTTTACTGTGAATTTTGGTAAACAACCTCTGCTCTATCAATCTTAAACGAAAACTGACTAACTTGCAGGATCGACCACACAAATCCTAGGACATGTGCTAAATTTGAGAGAAAAGTGTAAATGACAAATGGAAAATAAAGAGAATGTAAATTGAACTCCACGTTCGACAATGCTGAAATAAAAATCTAACTGAACTCCACGTTCGACTACTTGCAATAAGGTAAAGTAAAGGCTCGAAATTTAAAGGGCTGTAAATAAAGGATGCAGAAATTAAAGGCGTCGAAAGGAAATGACAATAAGTAAAAAGCTTTGAAAGTAAAGGCTCGAATTGATAAAAATGCATTAAGGTAAATTGCAACAAAGTAAAAGTGCTTGAACTCCAAGTTCTTGAATGTAAAAAGTGCAAGAAAGTAAACGACTGTCGAATGTAAATAGCAAGGAAATAAATGGCTTCAAAGATAAAATGCAGAAATGTAAAGACTTTTGAAAGTAAAATGCGACGAACTCCACGTTCTTGAAAAGTAAAGGCTGGAATGATAAAAGTGCTGTCGAAGGTAAAATGCAGGAAAAATAAAGGACTTTGAAAGTAAATGCAATGAATTAAAGGTGAACTCCACGTTCTTGAAAATAAAAGACTTTGAAAAGTAAATGCTTGAAGATTAAATGCTTGAATGTAAAAGTGCAGTCGAAGGTAAATGCAGAAAGTTTAAATGACTTTGAAAGTAAATTTGGCATGGAAAGTAAAATTCAGGAAAACGTAAAGTGCTGAAACATAAACATGATGAAGATAAATTGCATTGATGAAAGAAGGTGGTGTTACATTACGTACATTCTCACGAACTCATTTCTCTACACGCGGATACTTTGAGTTTCTTTGAGTAACTAGTACAAAAATATGAACACACCTTATTACATAGAACTAACTCCTATTTATAGTGCTAGGAAATAACTACTAAGTGGTGGTTATTGCTTCAAACGTGTGGATTTTGGCGCCTTCTCCTTGGCCTCAACTGTTCCCACGTTCACAACTGCTCATATTTGAATTTCAAACATTGGAAATTCCCTCCGACCTTAGTATAACAACTGCAGCGCGCGTTTCCATATTCCCATGGTCGAAACCTTTCCTAACACTTAGCCATTTTGAGGCTTCCAAAAAACCCCTATTCGACTCAGGCTTCACCAAAGCTGGGTCGAAGCCTTCTTTATGTTAAAAATAATTTTTTAACTTAAAATAGCTTTGATTCTTTCTAGCGTCGAAAACGAGGGTTAACAAATTGCCCCCAAGGAATGCCCTTTCGCCAGAATTGGTAGGAAGGTCATTTCTTAATATAATAACCATTTCGACGCTTGATTGCATGGCCTCGACTGAATAATCCACTAATTTCTTAGTGGATGAATTGTTCAGTTTCTCTAACCCACGCTTATGACGTCATACCATCATGACAAATCCTTAAACGTCTCTTCAGCCGTATTCATCATAGCACTTTTCTTGAAAATAGACGTTTGCAGTCTGAACATAACTGCTACCTTTCATCACGTCTCTAAGAAAAGAACACGCGTCCCACTAACGCCTCAACTTCAACGGTAGATCCAAGGCTCTTGGGATTTTCAAACGTCTATAAATACCCACTTCCACCACTTTGTGAACTTTCCACACTCTCACATTTTCAAACGAACATCTTCTTCTCTTCAGTTTCTCTTACGCAAAACCCAGAAAAAAACACCATCTTTTCGTCTTCTTCAATAATGGCGTCTTCCCAAACCAATCCTCAACCAAAGAAGACTCAGAGAGGCAAGGTTACTCCATTTAAACAAACCATTCCTCCATTCGCTAATATTCCAGGCCCCCAACTAGTGGATAACCGTCGTTGCATGCCGGAACCCACCACTAAAGAAACAAGAGCCATATACCAGTCTCAGGTAATGATTCCTATAGTTATTTCTGACAAGCCTTACGCATTGTCTGGTCCTTTAGCTGATGTGGACATTTCTAATGAGAGACTAAGTGAGTTTCTCCCCTCGTACCAGAAAACAAGACCGTTAGGGCAAAAGAGTTTTCCCAAAATCAACGCTGCTGCTGAAACTTCTCCTGAAGAAATCCCCTTGCCCAAAATCAACGTTGGCTATCTCACTTATGGCACCAGGCTGGTGAGAGCTGTCAATCCCTTGAAGGAATTCGACCAATGGATGGCGAAGATGGAGAAGGTCAAAGCTGAACACTGGAAGAATATAGGGATTTATGACCTTCTGATGCTGTTGAAGACCAGCTTACCATACTGTCTGAACATGTTGGCAGCGTCCTTATACTTTTGGGACATCACCCATTATACCTTCCATCTGCCATGTGGAATGGTTACTCCAACCTTGTTCGATGTAGCTTCCATCACAGGGCTTCGCCCAGATGGCCTTACTTATAACCCTGATGTTGATGCTGAAGACACCATCAATATTTCAGGCTCTAAACTTACATACAATCTCTTCATCAAACACCACTTTAAGCAAGAAGAAGACAAAGTGTCTGATGAAGAACATATTGCTTTTCTCACAGTCTGGCTGTCGAGATATGTTCTTTGTACAAAATCTTTGCAGGTAGCTAAGAAGTACCTGCCCCTGGCGAATCAGCTTCACCACAACAGAGGAACCTGCTTGAGTGAACTCATCCTGGCGAACCTCTATGAGTCTATTAGTGAAGGGGCTTCCCGACTTAGAAATATGGAGGCCCAAGGTCCTATGCATTTGAGTGGGCCTCTTTGGCTACTTCAATTGTGGCTTAATGCTACATTTGAGGCTAGCCTCCCCAGAAAAGGCCTAGTTGATGAAGCCTCTGCTGAAATCAGGGAAATGAGTGTCGAAGGGACGCGTCTGGCCAAACTCACTCCCAATGATGATGGTGAAACCCTTTAAAGGGCCTTTACCAGTTATATTATGATGTTTGCCAAGCGCTATGAGTTCACTCCTAGCATGGCACCTTTTGCTCAGAGGAGATACGACCCTGTGTGGTTTAAAAGGCCATTTCCAAATTCTCACCAAACTCTTGATTAGGAATCTGTTGCTATCTGGGAAGCCTTTTTGATTCCCAGATTCTTTATCCACAGGCTGAACTTAGGGAGAGGTTTATCAGCACTGATTGCTTATCAACCAAACCTTGTCTCTCGACAGTTTGGGTTGGCCCAGAGCTTCCCTCAATGCTTGTATGAGAGAAATGGCCAAGTAATTCTTCACAGTTCTTGCTTCGACGAGGAAAATGTCTCCCTTACACTCGACAGCCAGAATGAGAAAAGAAGAGTCCTCTCGCCTGTGTTTTTTGAGCCTTCTTTTCTATGCACTTCCTCATTCCACCAATGGTGGTCGAAGCATAGTGAGCACTTTCTTGATGTGGCTACATTTTCTTCATTACTTGACCAAGCTTTTCTCAATGTGCAGGACAAGACAAAAAAGAGTAAGTTTACTCACATCAAAGAAATACAGGCTTTTCAAAAGTACTTTGAAACTATCTATCGACCAGATGATCTTAGTCGAACCATTCATGAGGCTGCTGTCACTCTAAAGAGAAAATTTCTAGAAAAGCTGGATGAACTAAAAATTCTTCCAAACGTCCCTCGTAAGAAACGTTATGAGGTAGCTTTTAAACTTTTTCCTCCAAAGTTCCCTCGACTGCCTAATGCTGATTTTGGAGTGGCGCTTGCCCCTCCATTTCCAGATTGGTTTGTCTATGGGGAGTCTTTAAAACTTCTTCGACAGCAGTCTCAGCCAAAGGCCCAACAAGTGGTTCCGACTAACCATATGTTAGACAGTTTTAAAGGACACCTTCATATAGGAATTCAGGACGTTCGTGTCGAATCTGAAATATATGAAGGTTTGAAACCCTTAATCCATGGCTTTATAACTAACCACGTAATCATTAACTTGTAACAATTTTTACTGTCTTTCAGCTGTGCCTAGGAAAACTGCTTCAACTAGGGTTGCTACCTTAAAAAGTGGCAAAGAACCAGAGAACACACAGGTATATTTCACATCCCCTGCTTACGCTTTGACTATATGAATTTCTTTCTTATATTTGCATTGCCTCTTCAGACTGGTCGAAAACCTCCAACACCTTCCAAGAAAGGTAAAAAGGATACCCCAGCTATTATTATAGCTTCAGAGGCCTCAGATGAATCTCCTAAGGAGGTTCTTACAAAGAAAAGAAGAAAACCAATAAAGGCATCTGGACCTACTGGCCCACCTCTTTCGAAGGTGGCCAAAATACTCGAAAAGGCACCTACAACAAGTGGTGTCGAAAAAGAACCTTCCACGGTGGCCTCGAGAACACCTCTTGGTGACCATGGGAGTGATAACTCAAGTCCTGCTGCTGTACAAGCTCAGGTATGTGCACCATTTTTTCATTATACTGACGTTTTTTGCCCAAATGATTTCAATCTCATTTTCTCCACTTATGTCCTTTAGGCACATATAATCATCAATCCTGATCCCCAACTAACTCCAAGCAACCTTGCCACCAACATAATTACCAATCCCACTCCTCAACCAACTACAGGAAGCTTCACCACCACAATCCTCAACAGCCAAGGTGAGCTAACTTATCACCCATTTTCTAATATTGGCTCTGGTTTGAGTGAGATTAATCAACCTACTCCACATGCTGCAGAACACACTACACCACCAGTTCAAACCACTACTTAAAACGCACAAGCTGATGGCGCCAATTCTGATGATGATGATGCCTCAAGTCCACCACCTTTTAATCTGGCTAATTTCATGGATGATGATCAATTGGTTGAAGAAGAAAGAAATGAACCTGAAGTTCAAACACACAACGACAATCCTGGTCAAGCTGCGCTTGAGGAGACAAATGAACCACATCCCACACCAGCTGATGACCAGGAGGATATTCGACCAACTACTGAAGAGCCTGACGAAGAGATGGTGGTCGAAGAAGAAAAAGATGAGGAAGGAGAAGAATCAGAAGAAGAGGAGGAAGAAGAACAAACTGATCCTAATCCCCACCATACTCCTTCGCCTGTGGTTCAGCAAACCATGGCTAACATTCCACCTCCTGGAGATTCACTGACAGCACTCAAGTGGTCGAACCCACGTGAGTATTCCAAATTAATACTTGGGCAGAAGTATGGTTCTTCTTCTTCTGTCTCTTCGACTCTAGCATCAGATGACTTCGCCAAACCAATCCTCCAAGCCATAAAGAAAAAATTCTTCAGGGGGGACATTCACAGAGTTTTGGCTTCAGACCCATCTGCAACTTCTTATCTGAAGGATACCCTTAGAAAGCTTGAACTCACCACTCTTAATCCAGACGTTTCTGGTTTTCTGATAGAATTAACTGCTGTGGTGAACCAAATAGCTGCAGTGATAAAGCTGATTCCATCTATCAGGAATACCCTAGAGGAAACATCTGGTCTTGAGAGTGCAGCTTGGTGCGGTGCAAAGGAGTCATATGAGAAGGTCGAAAGTATAGAGGCTGATCAAAAGAAAACACAAGATGAAATAGCCTCCAATCAGAAGAATATTGAAGCCTGGAAGCAGCAAATCACTGAGTTACAAGCTAAAATTGAGGATACTAAAAAACGCAACCGTGATTTACGGAACTTCGACACCACTGAGATGGCTAGGGAAATGAAACATGCCATAGATCGTATTGAGGCAGCCCAAAAACTTGAGAAACAGCGTGCCACAGCCAAGCTTGATGAATCCTTGTGCAATGCTCACCTCAAACATCACATCGAAACCTTTGCCCAGTTGGAGTCGAGGCTTCCCTTCTGATGCTTTCAAGACCTGTATTTGTTCAACCAATCATTTGTTTCTTGGCCTTTTCAGGACCTTATGTAATGACAGTTTTATGCCTTTGGCATTGATTAATCAATCGTTATTATTTCGCCATTAACTGCTTTCGACCCATATTATATTATGATGCATTTTATTTATTGCCTGGCATCTAAGTCAAATTCGCAATTAAGACATTCTGCCTTTTTTTCTTGGTAAACGAAACTTTCTTATTTTTAAAAACTTCGAGGCATAAGCCTTTAACTTTAAAGTAACATTTATAGCATAGCCCTCAGGCATACTTCCAAGAATAACTCACGTGTTTCCACCGTTTGACTGGCCAATCCAATCAATACTTCGCCTCTATAAATTCTCTTCCACATGACCAAGTTTTGCATAGAAGCAAACATGAACAATTCAGAGAAATCATCAGCCACGAAAATGGCTGGAAAGGCAAAGGCAGTTGAGGAAACAAAGAAGAAGAAGGCAACAAAGAAACCTGAAGCCTCTATTGGAGCAACCTCTTAAGCCAAGAAGAGAGAAACTAAAATGACGATCTCTAGGAAAGGACGCTCCAGCACCCAGGACTCTAATGATGAACCAGATGCAGATTATATGGATTTCCTCAAATCCATGGATTGGAGAGATTATGAATAACCTTTCCTTAAAAAAAATTGTTGTGTTGATTCTTCTTTGCTTTGTATGCCATATTAGCCTGACTTGGCCTATTTTGGCTTTCTTCTTATTGAATAAAGCTTACGTTCTAATATGAATCTCTTGCAGCATAGGCCTATATTTTTTCAAATACTTTCCATTTACTTTCAAGATTCTTTTATCTTTGTCTAACTCTTCGACTTTATAAGCTCCATTAGAGAAAACTTGTATGACTTGGAATGGACCCTCCCACTTAGGAGACCATTTGCCTAATGTTTTATCCTTTCGATGCATAGGCAAAATCACTTTCCAAACTAAATCCCCACATGCAAAAGATTTGGACTTAACCTTTTTGTTGTAGGATTCTTCGACCCTTTTCTTTTGTCTTCTTAACAACTCCAAGGCTCTAAGCCTTTCTTCATCCAAATCCACTAGTTCATTCATCATCATTTCCCAATAATCCTCAGAGGGAATCTCATGAAGTCTTTGAACTCTTATGGATTGTAAATAAATCTCAACAGGCAATACTGCATCATGACCAAAAGTAAGTCGAAATGGGGTAGTATTAGTAGCCTCTTTAGGGGATGTTCGACATGCCCAAAGAACTTGGTCTAATGTCTTGTGCCAATTTCTAGGCCTCTTTCCCACATGCTTCTTGATTAGTCCAATCACTATCTTATTGGCAGCTTCGACTTGCCCATTGGCCTGAGCATAATAAGGTGTAGAAGTCAATAACTTAAAACCTATTTCTTTGGCAAACTCCAGCATCTTTCGACCAGTAAACACTAATCCTTGATCCGTAGTGATTATCTCAGGAACACCAAATCTATAAATAATGTGATTTTGAATGAATTCAATAACATCTTCTTGACCTATATTCGCCAGTGGTATTGCTTCAATCCACTTGGTGAAATAATCAATTCCCACCAAAATATATCTTTGGTTCTTTGAAGATGCTGGTCGAATCTCTCTCACTATATCCAAAGCCCATCCTCTGAAAGGCCATGGTTTCACTATGGAATGTAATTCACTCGCAGGGATATGCTGTATGCCAGCATGAATTTGATATTCTTGGCAACCCTTAGCAAATTCTATGCAATCTTTCAGCATAGTAGGCCAATACATGCCTTGTCGAAATAATAACCATTTCATCTTCTGGCCAACTTGGTGTGCTCCACATGCCCCACTATGTACTGTCGAAAGAGCCAAATATGCCTCTGCTTCACTAAGGCATTTCAATAAGACTCCCTCAGGGGTCTTTTTAAATAATTCATTACCCAAAAGTACATAGCTTAAAGCTTGATACCAGATTTTTCGCTCTGTCGAAGCCGTTAGATTTTGCAAATATTCAACTATAGGCTTCCTCCAGTCTTCATCTGTCAAATTATCTATAGCAAAAATTTCAAAATTTTCGCCATCTATGCATCCAAGCTTAGTTGTTTCTAAGTCTGATGGGCACAATCCAACAGCCACCACTTTACCTCTTGCTTCAATTACTTCTTAAAGATTTTCCTTCGACACTTTGTATCCAGAGGCAATTTGAGCCAAGTCATTAGCAACTTGATTCTCTATTCTAGGTATGTGTTGGATGGCCACTACCTCAAATTTCTTTAATAATCTATTGGCTATCACAAAGTACATAATGAGATTTTCTTTAACACATTTATATTCCTTTGTGATTTGTTTTATAACCAATTCTGAGTCTCCCATTATTTCGACTCTAGTTGCCCCCAATTCTAACAAAATTTCAAGGCCAGTAATTAATGCTTCATATTCAGCCTCATTGTTAGAGCAAGGTCTTTCGACCTTGTACTTGAATTTTGTTGGAATTTGTTCAGGAGAAATAATGTATATTCCCACTCATGTTCCATTTTTATGACTTGATCCATCAAAGTATAACTTCCAGGATTTTAATTCAACATAATTCAAATCATTTTCATTTATGGAGTGGTCAACTATAAAGTCTTCAACTATTTGCCCTTTCACAGCTTTTAAAGGTTGATATGTTAGAGAAAATTCTGTTAATGCTAATGCCCATTTGCCAATTCGACTATGCAAAATAGGCTTAGATAACATATGTTTTACAACATCAAAGTGAGAAGAAACATACACATCAGCTGGCTTTATATATTGCTTCAATTTAGTACAAGAGAAATACAAGCATAAACATAATTTTTCAATCATGCTATACCTAGTTTCTGCATCATTTAAAACTCGACTAAGGTAATAAATGGCTCTTTCGACTCCATTTTCATCCTCCTGAGCTAACATGCTCCCTAGAGTTTTATCTGATGTAGCTATATACAATCTCATACTCTTGTTTCTACAAGGTGGTGAAAGAATTGGAGGGTGGCTTAGGTACTCCTTGATTTTGTCGAAGGCTTCCTGCTGTAATTGCCCCCACTCAAAACCATCTTTGTTGAAACGAAGCAATGGTGAAAAGGCTTGTGTTTTGCCACTCAGGTTGGATATAAACCTTCTTAAGAAGTTGATCTTGCCCAGCAACGACTACAACTCCTTTTTAGTTGATGGTGTTTTCGCCTCCATTATGGCTTTGGTTTTATTCTGATTTATTTTGATCCCTTTCTTGTGGACCACAAAGCCTAGGAAATCCCCTGCCTGCACACAAAAAGCACATTTGAGAGGATTCATTTTAAGACCATATTTTCTCATCCTTTCAAAGGACTGTCGAAGATGGTCAATGTGACTCTTCCCAGAAATAGATTTCATAACAATATCATCAATGTAAATTTGCATGAATGTATCTATAAAATCATGGAAGATTGAATTCATCGCCCTTTGATAAGTGGCACCAGCATTTTTTAGACCAAAAGGCATCACTACCCATTCATAGGTGCCTAAGGCTCCAGGGCATCTAAAAGCAGTTTTATGAACATCTTCCTCAGCAATGAATATTTGGTTGTAGCCAGAATATCCATCCAGCATACTAAGATATTCATGTCCTGCTGCAGAATCTATTAACATTTCTGCTACTGGCATTGAATATTCATCTTTAGGAGTTACAGAGTTTAAATCTCTAAAATCAATGCAAACTCTCAAAGACCCATTCTTTTTAATAACAGGTACTATATTAGCCAACCATTCGACATACCTTGCCGTGCGAATGAATTTGCAACAAAGCAGTCTTTCGACTTCCTCTTTGATCTTTAACAATATCTCTGGAGCAAACCGTCTTGGATTCTGCTTGACTGGTTTTTTCCCAGGTGTCATAGGTAACCTGTGTTCGACCAGCTCCCTGCTCAAACCAGGCATCTCATCATAATCCCAGGCGAAGCAGTCCTTGAACTCTTTCAACAACTGAACCACTCCAACCTTCAACTGGGGATCAAGGTTGGCACTGATGTAGGTAGGCCTTTTGGTTGTCCCCTCACTGAGGTCAACTTCTTCTAAAGGATCTTGTGCTAGCATTTTGATATTATTCGCCAGCGGATCCTTCTCAAATCCCAAAGGCTCATCTTCATAGATGGCGTCGAGCCTCTGGCTTTGCTCTCCAGTTTCAACCTTATCTGGAGGTTTTAGGTCGAAGTCCTTACCAGGACCTTCTTGATAAAATTCAGAAATGGCTTCGCCAGCTATATAGTCATTGGCGGCTTCCAAAGCCGCTTGTAGTTTTGTTTCAGCCACATAGGCCGAAATTCTTTTTAAAGCTTCGAACTCAGTCATGATCACTGAATTCACTTCCCCATCCTGTGGGCTCTATTGGAGGCGAGCCTAGGCATGGCAACCTTCCTCCTGGTACTTCCCTGTCCCATCTGAAACCTTCGACAGGGTGTAAATACAATGAATAAAATGTTTCTTCATCAGGCGTAAACTCAAAGTCCGCTGGAGGACATGGAGCAATGTTCGCCAAATGTTTCTCAAATTGTCTACTATCCACATGATTAATAGGCACCTTAAAGTACCCTTGATCAGCTTCAATATTTTCAACTATCCCATCTGGTCTCCAAATGGTGATTCTCTGATGCATAGATGAAGGTACAACTCCTATCCCATGAATCCACTATCTTCCCAAGAGTATATTGTAGTTAGCTTTCGTCTCAATGACCATAAACACTGTTGGTCTGGTAATGGTTCCCACAGTAAGATCCACTTGAATTACTCCTAGAGTGGAACTAACTTTTCCTTCATAGTTCGACAGAACCATGTTGTGGGGTTTGGTATCAGTCTCAAACTTCCCAATCTTGCTCAGCAAAAATCTTGGCATTAAGTTAACAGTTGCACCACAATCCACCAAGATTTTGTTAACAGGAACATTTTCTACTTTGCCGGTGATGTAGAGAGGCTTCAGATGACCCTTCATTGCCTCTGTGGGGCATTCAAAGAAATCATTCTGTTCTTCGACGCACCCATTATTCATGATGTAATAACACACAGGCTTGTGTGCCAACATTTCTAATTCAGCAGTTTGGTCCAAGTCTTTGACCTCTGAGACTTGACCAAATTCTTTTGGCATCACTGATACCACATTCACAAGAATATCTAGAGAAGCTGCTGACTCACTGTCGAAATTATCAGTCATATTCTCATCATCTTCAACTTTCTTCGCTGGCTGAACATTGAACAGCTTTCGTCTTATGGGCATCTTCTCAATTGTCCCAGCTTAATTGTCAACATTGGTGCTTGACTCTCCTTGTACCTGAGCCTCCCTGATAGCTTTTCGCCTACGTTGCTCTCTTCGCCATTGTGATCTAGACATGGGATTTTTACCCTTGTAATTTTGAGAGATGTATGATGACTTGTTGGTGGTATGGTTCTCTTTTCTATACTCGAATGAAGAACCTCTTTCCACATTGAATTTCTCCCACTTCTGCTTCTGTCCTCTTCCTTCGATGGGCTTGATCCAACTACCTGTTGGCACATTCGCAGCTGGTTTGAATGTACCTGGCCTAACTCCTGGTACTTGATTTTTCAACCCTGTCGAAAGTCGTCTATGGTCAAAACCTCTGGGACCTTTGTTTACCTTCTGCCCCCAGCTTCCACCAGCTTTTTTGACATCTTCTAACTTGTGAGCAGCTTTCTCATAAAAAATGACACTGTATCTAGGACATAGCATTACTCCAGAACCTTTCTTCTGGCAACGGTGCAGAAAATCCACAATTGTCTCCTCTTGCTTAGGATAAGCTATTTTGTTGCGCTCTTCTTGTTCATCTGCCTTACTCACTTGTTCAGCTTTTTGATCTGTAATTTCAACCATATTGACATTAATTCTATCCTTTAAGCACATCTTGGAGAAATGAGCTTCAAGACTTTCAGTGGCCTTCGCCAGACATCCACCACTTACTGCTGCTTTTGCAGCTTTTTGGGAAGCTTCTTGCCAAGCAGCTTTTTCAGCTTCAACCATTTCTTCAGCATTAACCTTTTCGACATTAGGAGATGTCTTGAAGAATTGTTCAGCAGCCATACATATCCAATTTTCTACCAAACAACCATCCATGTCTATCATCTCTCCTACCAATAGCATGTCATCTTCCAATTCTTTAACAACTTGGACTTTGGGGGCATTTCTGCCCATAGCCTCATTGGTGCTGATGCTATCTGCGCTAGAATTAGATTCTTCAACCAATTCGACCATGTTAATGCCTTCAGTGGCATTTATCTTTAATTCACTTACTGCCATATCCAAAACCTTGGCAGCATTATCCATTTCAACAAATTTATCAGCAGTTTCTTTGGTCACCAACATTAGACTGGTACCATCAACATTCAGGCCATTTGTAGCCTTCTTAAAACCTTCAGTTATCACAGGATTGGTGGCAAAGTCCTAAGTAACCTCCACTATGTTGACTGACTGATCAAATCCTTCTGTGGCTTCGACCATTTGAACCTCGTGAGGCTCTATGTAGTTAGCCTGTGCAACTTGCAATGGGTCAGAGTCAATTTTCATCTAAGATTGGCCTTTGTCACCAAACTTCAGCGTCCCTTCTTGAATAGCATTTTGCACCAAATCCCTGAAAAGAAAACATTGAGAAGTTTTATGACCCAAAAAATTATGGTACTTACAAAAACCTCTTTTCTTTCTTTGTCTAAAGGTGGCATCTTAGCACCAGCAGGCACTATCATTTGCCCATCTTTAACTAACAAATAAAAAATTTCGTCACATTTAGTGACGTCGAAAGTGTATGTTTTCTTAGGAAATTTGTCGTTAGATTCGACAAGATTTTTTCCATTTGAAGGAGCTAATAATTTGCAGGCATAAGGTGGACCTTGCTTTAACTCAGCAACATCAACCTCATTTCCGTCGAAGTAAGATGTTTCATCATATGAATTCTCCACATCTTCATTACATTCGACAAAGGCTACTTTTTTACCCCTGCTGAATTTAGCCTTTTCTTCTTTCAGCCTTTCTAGTTGTCGAACCCTATTAGCCAACTGGGCCATATCTCTAAGATATTGGGTATCTAATTTCTTCCTAATGGAATAATCAAGACCCCCAGCAGCCATTTCGACCAACTCATGTTCTGGCACTTGTGTGAAGCACCTGGCTTTAAGAAGTCTAAACTTATTCAAGTAATCATCAATTGGCTCAGTAACTTTGCGTTTGATGCTAGCCAATTCTTTCAAACTAATCTTAGTTTGCCCCATGTAGAACTGTTCATGAAACAAATGCTCTAACTGGGTCCAATTGTATATGGAATTTGGAGGCAAAGTAGTGAACCATGTAAAGGCATTCTTGGTAAGGGAACGTGGGGAGTATTTGATTCTGAGGCTTTCGTCAGCTGCAATTTTGCCTGCTTCAATCAAATACCTAGCCACATGTTCGACAGTAGATTTAGTAGTATCTCCTGAAAACTTGCTGAACTTTGGAACCTTCGTCCTAGGGGGTAATTCTGCTTGGAGAATATAATCCATTATAGGCGAAGTATAATTTGGCCTTGTGAAGCCAAGATTCACACCATTTCTGGTCATTATCCTTTCCACCATGGCTGCAAGATTATTTTCCTCTGCTTGATTTTGGTGTCGAACCTGTCTAAGGAACTGATCAGCATTTTGGTTCCTGTTCACCATCACTACTGGTTCTTCCTCCATCTGGATTGGCATCTGGTTCGTTGGTGGTTCGACTCTAAAATGATCAATCATCTCTTGATCTTCCAAGTTCATCCCATGTACATGGCGTGGATGACGTCTTGGGATATCTTCGACAACAGTTGCTCTTCGATCCACCGCTGGTACTCCCATAAAGTCAGCCATACGTGCCAATTGTGCAGCCAATTGTTGGTTAGTTTGAGTTGTATTCTGAATCAAGGGTTGAAAAACTTCTCCCATTGTCTGAGACAAAGTATGCACCATTTGCATGTTACTTTCATCCATCTGCTGTCTCAAACAATTTATGGATGTATTTGTAAGACTAGGCGCTTGAACGGAATAACCAACACCTATACTCTGATTGTTTCGACCCCCTGATCCTGATCCTTGTAATGACGAGGACACTACATTCTCTAAAAATACAGGTGGAGCATTCTGCAGATTTTACATCATTGATGTAGGCATACCATAGGGTTGACTCCTCGACCCTGGATGTGGAAAACCTAGAGGAGGATACTTCCTGTACACTGAACTTCCTCCTGGGGGTGTTGGTGAATTAGGACTTTGTGGTCCTATGTATTCTAGCACCGGTTGAGTATATGATTTTGTGAATGTTGATCCTAGTTCAAACACTACTAATGAAGATGACGTTTGTCCTCCTGTCGAAGACACTGGTGATGGTGTGCTTTGAGACCCCATACTGCTACTTGACTGAGTGTTTGAAATACTCCCTTGAGGATCAACTTGTTGATTAGCATTAGTTACCATTCTCTTAGTGTATCTTCTCTTTGGTATTCCTTAGTTTGTTGTGGCTAACTTCCCACTTCTCAATAACATACAACGAAAGTATTTCTTCACCAAGAAAGATAAGGTTAACAAAAAGTATAAAACTTAGCACTTGGTCCCACTAGGCGTGCCAATTTGTTTACTATGAATTTTGGTAAACAACCTCTGGTCTATCAATTTTAAACGAAAACTGACTAACTAGCAGGATCGACCACACAAGTCCTAGGACATGTTCTAAATTTGAGAGAAAAGTGTAAATAACAAATGAAAAATAAAGAGAATGTAAATTAAACTCCACATTCGAAATTGCTGAAATAAAAATCTAATTGAACTCCACGTTCGACTACTTGCAATAAGGTAAAGTAAAGGCTCAAAATTTAAAGGGCTGTAAATAAAGGATGCAGAAATTAAAGGCGTCGACGGGAAATGACAATAAGTAAAAAGCTTTGAAAGTAAAGGCTCGAATTGATAAAAATGCATGAAGGTAAATTGCAACAAAGTAAAAGTGCTTGAACTCCACGTTCTTGAATGTAAAAAGTACAAGAAAGTAAACGACTGTCGAATGTAAATAGCAAGGAAATAAATGGCTTCAAAGATAAAATGCAGAAATGTAAAGACTTTTGAAAGTAAAATGCGACGAACTCCACGTTCTTGAAAAGTAAAGGCTGGAATGATAAAAGTGTTGTCGAAGGTAAAGTGCAGGAAAAATAAAGGACTTTGAAAATAAATACAATGAATTAAAGGTGAACTCCACGTTCTTGAAAATAAAAGACTTTGAAAAGTAAATGCTTGAAGATTAAATGCTTGAATGTAAAAGTGCAGTCGAAGGTAAATGCAGAAAGTTTAAATGACTTTGAAAGTAAATTTGGCATGGAAAGTAAAATTCAGGAAAACGTAAAGTGCTGAAACATAAACATGATGAAGATAAATTGCATTGATGAAAGAAGGCGGTGTTACATTACGTACATTCTCACGAACTCGTTTCTCTACACGCGGGTACTTTGAGTTTCTTTGAGTAACTAGTACAAAAATATGAACACCCCTTATTACATAGAACTAACTCCTATTTATAGTGCTAGGAAATAACTACTAAGTGGTGGTTATTGCTTCAAACGTGTGGATTTTGGCGCCTTCTCCTTGGCCTCAACTGTTCCCACGTTCACAACTGCTCCTATTTGAATTTCAAACATTGGAAATTCCCTCCAGCCTTAGTATAACAACTGCAGCGCGCGTTTCCATATTCCCATGGTCGAAACCTTTCCCAACACTTAGCCATTTTGAGGCTTCCAAAAAACCCTATTCGACTCAGGCTTCACCAAAGCTGGGTCGAAGCCTTCTTTATGTTAAAAATAATTTTTTAACTTAAAATAGCTTTGATTCTTTCTAGCGTCGAAAACGAGGGTTAACACTAAGCTAGGCCCCCAGTACACTCACACCCTCCAAAAAAATTATTTAACTACATCTCACAACACTCTATATATAATTAAATACAAGCTTAAAGTGATTTTGACAGGTGCATCTTAGAATGAAAAACTTGCATCCTATATATAATCGTAAACTCCTTCTTCCTTCACAAAACTAATCGATGTGGGACTTCAAAGAACTTGAATCCTATATATAGTATTGAACTCCATCTTCCTTCACAAAACTAAGCAATGTGGGAGTTCTTCAACATGTATATTTTCAACTAACCTCAATAGTAACAAAAGAAAAATTTAAAAGAATGAGATTGAATTTGAAGAATCAAAGAAAAGGATAAGTCGTTTACCTACTACTATAGTGCTTGGAAGACCTATTTGTACACAACATTGGTAGTAGTCGAACATGATTCTTTGTCCTTATTGTGAATTAAAATTTTCAAACCATTTTTACTTTTAACTCTTGAAATTACTACATACAATTGGCCATGACTACATACAATTACCCCAAACTCTTAATTCCAAGCTTCATTTTGTATGTAGCAAATAATGTATTCTCATGACCTTGAGAGCTCATGATATCTTCCAGCTTAAGCTGGAAGATATCATAAAATGCTTTGGATAAAACGCTGAAAGAGTTAATTGCTACATACAATTAAGAGCTCTTCATTTTTATAATTTTCTAAAAGTTTGGGATGTGGTTTCTCAACAATTGAACTAATATGATCCTCAAAACATGGAATTAAGAGCTTTTGAGGAACTTCTATATCTACCAAACCATCTTTTGATTCATAAATCTTACCATCCCCATATTTAAAATCCATTTTGAGAACTCAGCTAGTTCTGAAGAACTTGTATTCTATGAACCTTATTGAAGCCTCGTATTTTTTGTTATAGTAAGAACTTAACAATAATCGCATACATAAGATGAGCAAATTGAAGCATGGACTATATCAGAACGACTTTCTCTTGAAACAACAGGAAGAACTTGTCTAAAATCTCCTCCAAAAACTATTACTTTGCCACCAAATATTGTATTCACATGACCTTGAGAGCTCAAGATATCTTTCTGCGTTTTATCCAAAACCTCAAAACAGTTTTTATTAGCCATAGGTGCTTCATACCATATTATAAACTTTGTTTGTACCAATAACTTTGAATGTTCAGTATTTTTATCAATACTACAAGTAGAGTTTTCAAGTGTTGGCACATGAATTTTGAACTTTGAGTGTGTTGCCCTTCCACCTTACAATAATAACGAAGATATCCCACTCGAAACAAAAGTAAGTACAATTTTTTTCGGCAAACGCAATGCACTTGATAGAGTTCTCCACATGATTTTTTTTCAATATCTCCATAACCATGTAAAAAAACACCCCTTGTCGCTGATTGTTCATAGCTTGCATGATTTTATCAAAAATGGCACATTGTTCATCTATCAATTGAAATGTAAGGATTATCATTAAAAATAACACATTATCACTTAATAATATATTTTTTACATAAAATTGTTATTAGTAAGTTAATTAAATGTAAGTGAACAAAATAAATCACTGAATTTTTTTGTCCAGTATAACATTGTAATCACGTCCTTCATAAATGTGTCGGTTGCCAATGTGTCTTGTGACATATGAATTTGGATAAGGCATACCAGAAAATTCCTTCAAACTTATTCAATTTGCTTGCAACAGTTTCTTAATTTCGATAAGTGTCAAATTTCGTATCTCTTCCTCAATCAATTGTGTCGAGGCGAGAAAAATGACCACGACTATTCGCACGCTCGAGGTGATAATAGAATCACCATCAAACTTTATTTGTTTCAAAAGAAAAGGGAAAATATCGATGAAACCGAAGATGAAAGATGATGGCAAATGCCAACAATAGTGATCAAATCATTTTTGAGGATATCTCAAAATATATGACCCTTAGTGATCAGTTTAAATATATAAATTTTTAATGGACTTATTCATTTTGCGAATTTACCAACTCTCACATCCAACGATGTGTAGAGAAGGATACACCTTTTGGTGCCTTCCCTCTTGGGAAATATTTATCAAGATTTCTTGATGAATGAGGTAAAAATATTTTAAGGTTGAAATAATCAGGAAAATATGGTTAAACCCTTAAAATTTTTTTTTTAATATTTTACTCATCTAAATTAAATTGTTTCTAAAGCATAAAGATGAGTATTTTAAGTGTTTTATAGATAAAGGGTGCAAACAATGACAACGGGTGGTATAAAACAAGAAAAGTCAACATAAGGCCCAATTTTCACAAAAAAGGCAGAATTATGCAAGGCCAATCGATTAACACGAGATGATAATCGATTAGAAAAGTTTGAAACAACTATTTTTAGATCAGATCCAAACTTTATTTGTGCCTCAAGCAAATCAAATCTCAGCATTTATGAAGAATTCACAGAATCTTGAGAAATTGGAAAATCTAATCGATTAGATCCACAAACCAATCGATTAGGAAACTCAAAAAAGAAGATTTTTTATTTGATTTTTTATTAGCCAAATCTGCACTTAATGCTTGCCTGAAATACACGCTTAAATCCTCAGAAAACACATTATAAATAGGTACTCTCTTCTCACTCTTTTCCATTGCATATTTTTCATTTAAAACATATCAGTGAGATTATTCTTGCAAGAACATCATGAATCCAAGAAGGTTGAGTTTCACCTCTAATCCTCTAATTGATGATTTCACCACCAAACAACAAGAAATAAGATACTTTCAACACTTTGCAAATTGAACCCTTATGAGAGTCCAAACCATAACTCCAGAAGAATTCAAAGGATGCAAATTATTCAAAACCTTTGAAGAACTTAACCTCTCTACCTTTCTATGTAAGCCTTAAAAAAGGATTTATACATCCCTTGTGAAGATTTTATTCTTAAACCTTCATCTCACTAATGGAATACTACAAAGCGAAGTAAGAAGACATAAGATAAATCTCTTGGTAGAAGAATTTGGAGTATTGATAAATATCCCTCGTGAAGATAGAATCATTGAGCTTAAGTACAACTACATCAATGTTGCATCCTCCCTCGTGAAAGAACCATTAGCACACATACCTTATCTATTCATTTCTGGATACATTTACCCTGAAAGTTGAATGACTCACTATGTAATAAATCACATCCTTTTTCCTAGAAAAGACAATTACGATCTCCTAACCCGAGTAGATGTACAAATAGTTTGGTTGATAGAAAAAAGTCAAGGTAAAATGGGCACAACAAGTAATTGACTACATGATAGAAAGCAAGGAAAAAGGTTCATACCTCCCATACTAAAATCTAGTCACAAAAATTCTGGAAGAAACGGGGTACAACTTTGAAGATGAAGAGTTCAAGGAAGAAACAAATATAATAGGAACATTTGTTCTATCATCAATGCAGTACGATCTAAAAGACAGAAAGATCATTGAAAAGGAACCATCAAATGAGAACATAAGAAAGGCCAAAACTTAGGATTTACCCATAGAGATAGAAAGCTCAAACAGCCCCCCTCAGATACTCACAAAGACCTCCTAAAAATCATAAATGGTAAAATAAATGTTATCAAAGACAATATCGACTTCATTTTCCGCTACTTCATCCCTGACCAAACCAACTACCACATGACTTTTTCCTCTATAATGATCTTGATGTAGAATAATCTCACTTAAGTTGTTCACTTTCTATTTTCTATTTTGCAAATTTTAATTCAGCAGTTTACTTCTTGTACTTTCAAAATTTTCCCTTCATGCAAATTCCATTCCTGTAAATTTAGATTTCCTAGTAATAATACGAGTATGATATTTTTCTTTCTTTAAATGTCTAAATTGCCCTTGTATGCATATTTACTTTTGCAATGCATCTTTACCCGCCTTTTTTATTTTGACAAAGGGGGAGAAGTATACAATCAAGGCGAGCAGGGTATATATTCTATCTAACTCAGGATGAGTTATAGCTTCAAATATATCTATATTGTTTCTTTTACCACCTCCTCTGATATATGTGTTGATATAATAAAAAAGGGGGAGAATGTGGAACCTTTCTTTGCAGGTGATGTGCTTTTAACAAGGACATCAACTTTTGATGATGACAACTAAAGTATTATGATAAGTCAAGCATGAACAATTATACAGATAAAGATGAAACTTATCTTTAGGATGATGATGGAAAACAAAGAAAGCAACTAAAGCCTCATCTCGAGCCACTCAAGCATGTGTCAACATAAAGAGAAGTATCCGACAAAGTCTTGAAGCAAAGTGGTGATCTCAAAATTTAGTATTGATTTAATGATTGTAAGGCAAAAGGACTTTATCATAAAAACATATGGCTAAAGCACACACACAGACACACTAAACTATTCGCAAAATGCTTTACTAAAAGAAAATATTATGAAAAACATCAAAAAGTAATGACAGATGAACTTGGAGGAGTCAAAATAGCTATAGGCGATTTTTTGTCCAATCGATTAGAAATGCACAAACTTAAGGCCTAAGATGTCTTGAAGGCGCCTTGATTATGTGCAATAGCTAGATATCTTAACCTTCCTTTTTAAGAACTTACAAACAATTACTTAAACCTTCTAATCGATTATGAATATGCTATATCGATTAAATAGCCTTAAAATGCATTAATTTGAAATTCCATTTTTTGAACCAACCTCATGCCTATAAATAGAGGGTCCATTTCTCATTCCAAACCATCTAAAATCATGTTTTGATACTTTCATCTCTCTCTCTCTCTCTCTCTCTCTCTCTCTCTCTCAAAACATTTCTTTAACTTTCTCTCGCTATGTTTTTAGCCTAAGTGATTTTGTGAGAAAAGTCCCTTTGTGAGTGAGATTATTTTTGTAATTATGGAAAGGATAAAATTGTAAATTCACCAAGGGGATATTTTGTGTACATGTTGGTTGAATACTATCCACTTAAGGATTTGTTTGGGTTAAAAGCTAAACCCGTAAAAAGCTTTTTGTTTGGGATTGTGTGATTTAGTCCTAGTTTAGATTGGAGATCAGCCCGTAATAAAATCTCTTGGGTTCTTGGTCAGCCCGGTGTTAAAACTAAGATAGGTTGAAGCTCAGCCCAGTATTAAAAGCTTCACAGGTTCGAGATCATCCCAATGTTATAATCTCACAGGTTTTTTGATTATTTGTAAAACCAAGGTATTGAGCTTAAAGGTTTTGGAACTTGAAGTCTAACTGCTCCAAGGTTTGTGTTTGTAAAAAGATTACTAACTGCTTCACTACACCATTAGGAAGGAAGATTGGACACTTATCTTTCAAGTTTATTATGAAGAAAAGACAACAAAGTCCATATCTATCATCTTGTATTTTTTGGTTGAAGATCAACCACCATTCCTTATATAAGGGGGTTCGTGAGCCTTTCCTACTAAAATCTCTCAATTTTTAATGGAAACTCTCAATATCAATTCTTGGGGACAGGACTAAGCCATGTTTTTACTGAACCTATATAACTCTTGGTGTTCTCCTTATTCCCTTAACTCTTTTAATTTACTGCATTTTATTTTCCCTTAAGTCATTTTTCCAAACCACACAATTCACCCCCTCACCCCTCTTGTGTGTGAAGTCTCAAGTCCAACAATATGGTCTTGTTGAAAGAAAGCATCAACATATATTAAATGTTGGGAGAGTATTTCTTTTTCAATCAAAACTTTCTAAACAATATTGGTCATACGGAGTCTTACAATCCACCTACATCGTTAATAGAATTCTCACTCCCATCTGGAAAAATAAGTCACCTTATTTTCTAGATTTTGTGATCATGCAAATATCAATGAACTCAAATTTTTTGACTCCCAATGCTATGTCTTTACCATTCAAAATCATAGAACAAAATCGAATGTTAGATCTAGAAAGCATATATGATTAAAACACAAGCAATGTGTCAAAGGGGTTGTTTTACCTGACCTAAACACCAAAACTATTTTTATTTGCAGACATGTAACTTATCATAAACATATCTTACCTTATCATAACTTGGATTCACCTTTTCATTGGAATTATCTCTCCACTCATCCTATTTCTACAAGTCCTGATATTGTGAATATGGAACCTGACCATGGACCTATTTCACCAAACATTGACATTGACACCATATCTCATATGCATCACACACATGATGAACCTGCTTTAAACATCTATGATCAAATAAATGACCATACATATGCCAATGAACCCATCAATGACATTAACCAAAACATCAGAAGATCAACTAGAACTAAACATAAACATGGCCACTTATCTAAATATATATGCATTTTTTCCAGTGGATTTAGTCACATATAATTCTTCAGGTACTCATTACTATATCTCTCATTATCATTCATATGTTGACACTTACAAGCATATAACACATTTTCAATGTCCCTCGATGTTGATGATGATCATGTTAGTTATAATCAATCTAGCACTAAGAAATGTTGGATTCAAGCCATGAATTTTGAGTTACAAGTATTGCAACAACACAAAAATTAGACTTTTGTAGACACTCATACACATATCAAACCCATAAGAAGAGGAGTTTGCAAAGTAAAACACAAGGAAGATGGATCAATTAAAGCATATTAAGCAAGGGTAGTTGCAAAGGGATACAATCAGGTAAAAGGAATTGTTTTTTTTAAGTATCACATGTATCCAAGATCACAATTATGAGAGTCCTTCTTGCATTAGCATCCATCAAACCTTGGCATCTACATCAGTTAGATGTAAACAATATTTCTTGCATGGTGACTTGCAAGAGGAAGTTTACATTAATTTTCCTCAAGGTTTTACAAGCCCTAAACTTAATCAAGTCCTCAAGCTACTCAAGTCCCTTTATGGTATCAAACAAGAAAGGAAAAAATAGTATGAAATTTTTTCAAATATCTTTCTTGATCAAAGGTATAAGCAATCTGCGTGAGAAAAATCTTTTTTCAATCTCCATAAGGATTATTACTTCATAGCTTTTCTAGTGTATGTATATGATGTAATTCTAATAGAAACTTCCTTGATGATTTTAATAAGATCTATAAAAGTTTGGACTATCAGTTCAAGTTTAAGGACCTTATCTAGTGAAAACATTTTCTTGAAATTGAGGTAGCTCAATCCAAAATTGGCATTACCACATGTCAAAGAAAATATTTCCTTGATCACTTACATGATACATGATTACTTAGAGCTAAACCTGCTAATACACCTTTTGACCCTTCAATAAAATTAAACCAAGATTCATCAGGTTCTTTTGAAGATGTTACAAGTTATAGAAGACTTGTACGCAAACTTCTGTATCTGACAACTACAAGGCCTGAAATTGCTATTGTCACGCAACAACTCAGCCAATTCCTTACTTCACCTACCTATTATTACTCACTATGAGACTGCCTACAAATTATTAAACTACCTCGAAGTTTCAACTATTTGAGGCATGTTGTTCAGGAGAGATGCACATCTACAATTGCTTGGTTTCATTAATGCAGATTAGGCAAGATGCAATAAGACTAGGAGATCTGACAGTGGTTATTGCTTATTCCTTAGCTCGTTCTTGATTTCATGGAGATCCATGAAATAAAATATTGTGTCTATAATTTATTTTGAGGCATAGTATAGAGCTATTTCTTTTGCCTCTTGTGAGTTTCATTGACTTGTCCCATTACTTGGAGAATTAGAAGTTCAATGCAATGAACCTCCAGTTTTAGACTGTGACAATCAAAGTTCTATAAATTTTTATTCCAGTCTTCTTTTCCATGAGAGAACTAAGAAAATTGAAATTGACTATCATTTTGTTTGAGAAAGAATCCAAAAGGGAATGTTCAAGCTACTTTCAATTCACACCAATGTTCAAATTGCTGATTTTTTAGCAATCCCTTGTCACCCAAGTCTTATCATTATTTTATATCCAAGTTCAACATGTTAGACATATGCCATGATTGGCTTAAAGGCATGTTGAACTTGTAATTTGAAACTCAAGTCACTTGCCAAATTACTTCTCAAACATGTAACTTGTACTACAAGTCACTACTTTGCATTATGCCTTTTACATGACTTGCTATTGTAGGTTGTTAATGTTGGGTTCTTATAGTTTGTTAGGATATACACATGATATAAGTATCAACTTGTAACTAACTTGTATTCAATTCCATTTCCAATCGATTGAGTTTGTAAGTTTTTCTCCCTTTTCTCTTATTTTTATAGTTCTTATGCTTCGTGAAGAACTTCATGAAGTGCACTCTCTCTCTCTCTCTCTCTCTCTCTCTCTCTCTCTCTCTCTCTCTCTCTCTCTCTCTCTCTCTCTCTCTCTCTCTCTCTCACACACACACACACACACACAGTTGTATCATGGGGTATGTCGTCCAAACTACTTGCATTCATATTTCATGTAGTGTGAAAGTTGAGCGTGTTTTTAAAAATTTTATTTGTGGTAGTATTCATTGTTGGTTTAAGTCCTAGAGGCCAATGCTTTTATGATTAAATTTAAAACTTGTATCATGTTAATTATTTATAATAAAAAAAAAATCTTTAGGTTTGTTTCAAACTAATAAAGTACATATAATGTTTAAAGTATTTAATGGAACATTGTGACTTAATTGTTAGATACTATTAAACACAAGGATGTCATTTTTAAAATACTTGTAGTCAAATAGGGGTGGAAATAGGCTGGGTCGAGTTAGACTTTGTCAAGCCTAAGTCTAACCTGCCAAAAAACTGAAGCCGAAGTCTAGCATGTAGTCTGTCATAGACTTATTTTTAGGTCTGGTGAGCTTGTTAGCCTACATAAAAGCCTATTAGTTTAAACATATGTAAATAAGCAATTAAAAGAATATTTAAATAGACTAACAAACTAAAAAACCAATGAGACTAAAAATTTATTTGCATTGACTTATTTTAACTTACATGTTATTATAAGTTTTGTGAGACTATTTGTTTAAGATAACTTATGAAAACAACTTATAAAATTGTTCATAACGTGTTTTCATCTTATTTTCATAAGTTTTTCATAAGTTCTCCAAGATAACTAATTTTTATTTATATATTTTAATTCAAAGTACAAAACATAACATAATGATAATAAAAAAGTTATTTATATTTATTTAAATAGACCGGTCTGTTAGGTTTAAAAGGTTTTTTTCATAGGTTGAGGTTTAATTTTTTTTAACTAAATAAGCTTATAAAAAAGTCTAAATCTTTTCTATTTAAAAAAAAAAATTTAGCCTAACTTGAGTCTGTATAGACTAAGCCTTAGACCCCTATTATTGGTCTAACCTATTTCCACCCTTATAATCAAATTTTATTATAAAATAGAATAATAGTAATCTATTAAGACTAATATGTGAGTAGGTTGTTTACCGCATCTCATATGTCATAAATATAATATATCAAATTTTTATATTGAATTGATTCTCTATGAAAATATTGTAACATGTAAGTTTCATAAGTTATTTTTAATGTATGTATCACCCTGTGACCTTAAATTTTTTTTTTACTGGGCTGTAACCTTAAATTACTATGATCACTACATGATTAGTTAAGCGTTTTAATATTGTCGAATATTGTGTGTAACAAAAAAAATATATAAAGTTGATTAAATAGACACTTTACAAATCATGTAAAAGATATAAATAAAAACTTTTAGTTTTTAGTTTAAAAACTATTTAGAGAAAAATGTTTTTTAGTAGATTTATAGTTTTTTTAGATTAAAAAACTTTTCAAAGGAAAAAGTTATTATGAAAATAATTTATTCTTTTAAATGCCATTTTAGTGTAAACAAGTTTATTAAAACAAAATTTTCTTGAAAAAGTCTTAGAAAGTATTTTCTAGCCACTGTTTTTTCTGAGTTGTTAGAAAGTTCGTTTTCCGAGAAAAGGCGGGTAGGGAATATTTTATAAAAGTTTATTATTTTATTTTTAAATACAATTATTTGTTAAATTAAAGTAATCATTTTTACATAGGTATTCAAAATCCACAATAGTATTTTAGTAAATTTACTATTATTTTTGTTTTTAAAATGGTTTTAGAGTACAAATTATTTATTAAATTTAAGCAATCAATCTCTTCGTTTAGTATTTTCTTCAATTGATAATTAATTCAATCGAGTTTTTTTAGAAGCAATTAGTTTTAAATATGATTTATTGAGAAGTTGTATATGAGAAGTGATAGTTTTGGGGTGTACTTCTATCTTAGAATACATATGTACTCTACTTTATTTAAAAAAAAAATTAAAATAATATATATTAATTTTAACTTTATAAATAATAAAATTTAAGACATGGGTAAACTTTTCTGTCGGAATTGTTACTTGTTTATGGGTTAAAAGGAAATGATGAACCCTTCTCTTTTTCTTTTCTTTCTTTTTTTTTTAACATTTTTCTTTACATTCAGAAGTATACATGTGGTTATGCTTTGAATAATTTTTGAGATTTTGCTGAGATTTTTGTAGGGTTGTAATTGTACCGACAATTTCGTGAGGTCTATAATAATTTAAATTTTGTATAAATATAAATCATATGTTGTTAATAAAAACACTTTACAATGTCTCAATTTTGGTATCACGGATTTGTGTACTTCAATAGCGTAAAACCTCTTATTAGTTTTAGACTCATAGAGGATATCCCTCTTGATGAATGGTTAAGATCGAATATCATTCACTATCGATTGATAATGAAGAGAATATTAGATTTAGTAAGTTTGAGCTCAATACAGATGAATATTAAAAGTTATATAAAACACATATCACTGATACGAAACAAAGGGCTTGATCAAGGTGGGTGTGACAGCTACGAGATCTTTTGACGATATTATCAAAATGTTGAAACGTCCTGAATCATCTAGTAATATGTTTAAGTTTTAACCATCTAGACACTTCCAGGTAACTTCACCTCCACTGTATTCTCTCTAATAGAAATGGCACTATTGGCTAGTTAGACCTAAACCACCCATCAATGCCCCTAAATGGCACAATAAGGATTGGTCTACGAATGCCTTGAATATACCCAAACTGACGCAGACACCTCTCAGGTAAATATCTAGCCACGTGACTCTCCCATAACAAATAATCCAAAAAATAAGTTGTATCATCGCACTTCCGATGCACTATATGGCCTGTAAGGTGTTTATATGACATCATCTATGGTCAACACGTCGATCCTCCGCATGTACTCCTCTAGACCGCATGAATGAGAATATCTCGCCCTTCATTTGGTGGCTTGTGGAGATCCTTCGGTGATAGGACCACGATCACGTCTGTCACAAATGGACAAAAGATGGTTATATATTCAACATTGCATAAGAAAAAGAAATTATATATACGAAATGTTTTTGATAAATATGAAAAAATAAATAAAATACAATAAATATGCATACCTGAAAAAGACTCATATAGTCTACAAGTTATCTCGTCTCAAAGACAGATGCCTCTTCAAGGGTAGTATATAATATCGTCAAAGCAATATAACTCCATGCCTAATCGAAATGCGCAAAGTTCGCAAACATGGATATGTATCTAGCATTGATGTATACGTGAGACTTATCCGCTAAGATTAATTATACAAGATGCAACATGTATACCCTAGCGGCCGCCTCATACATAGAGTGTTCCACCAAATTTTTATATATTTCCCATAACCAAGCGAGACGGAGGCGAACACCCCTATTATCTCTAAACTCATCCAAGACCAACCTAGGTGTAACCCCCAAGAAACACTCATCCTACATACACACAATCTCATGGTTAATGACATGAGCGGTGAAAAAGCTACATGTAATGGGGATATGGAATAGGCTAGAGACATCATCCAAGGTAATCTCTATCTCACCAAATTGAAGATGAAAGGAGAAAGTCTCCTTATGCCATCACTCAACAAAAGCAGACAACAATGAAGCATTAAGCATGATGAGGGAACAATCCACCAACAAAAGCAAGATGGCATCAATGATATTCACCCCGACTTCATCTAGCATTTGCACATTATAGAATTTCTTCAACTTCTCCCCATGGGAGGACACCTTCAATCGGGTGCGGTCATGAAGAAATTAAAGTATTAACCATCTGTTACTTTAAATTAATTAGTAATAACTAAAAACAATTTAGAATACAATATTTATACCTCTCCCTTCCATAATCTAAATGACACATCTATGTTTACAAACAACTCTATAACAGCCTGAGTTGCCACCTCCATATCAGTTGCAATAGGAAAATTTATATTAACCTATGGAGGAACCTCGATATCATCCTGAGGAGAAACCTCGATATAATCCTTAGTTGTCGACTATACATCATCAATAATGGAAACATCCATTTTGACATCATGATTTATGGTTCGTCTACATCTACCTCATCTATGTTGTAAAGTGTGGGGTAACCAAGGTTGCTTTATCCTCCTATGGTGAGAACCGGCGAGGACTACTGTACCCGTTCTAATATACAACTATTCTCCATCATCTTTGTTACCTCCACTAGAGCATTCTACAGCTGCTCTCTCTGCTCTATCGGTCAATCTAGAAATTGTTTCATTTCAGAACCAACAATGTGAAGTATAACAGAAGTTACTGTAATTCCCCGACTTATTATTTAAATTTTTTATTTAATTATTTGCGTGATTCAGCCTTCATATGAGAATTATGGTATTCATAGAGTGCGGGGGTAATTTTACAATTTACTAATTACCGGGTTAAGAGCTGTGAGAGCACATAAATAATACTATTTTAATTATTACTTAATTTTTGGTAATAAAATAAAATAATAGGAAGTGGAGAATTGTGATTAAATAATTATTTAATTGAATATTTATTTAATTTAAATATTTATTTGATTTAAATAATTATTTAATTTATTAAATAAAAGAAATGACCAATTTTGTGATTAATGGAAAGTAGAAGGTAGAAGGAGAGATAATTAGATTTATTTGGGTAAAAATCATAATTTTGAAAAATAAGCGCATAATTTTGAAAAATTTAAGTTGGTTGCACACTCCCAGAAATTTCTGTCTCTATCAAAATTCTTCCACTTTTTCTGCACGCATACGTAGACCCACTGTCCCCCACTATACATTCACGTTTTTCAAACCTATTATCACAAAAATCTAAACTCACATTTAAAAAAAAACACCTATTTTTTAGACACATTTATTTATTTAGGTGTTAATTTTAGAACCTTGAGGACAAGGTTCAAGTGAACCCGTCGGCAATGATAGAGAGTATTATTATTAATTAGATATTTTAATTATTATTTAATATAATTAGATATTTTAATTATTATTTAATATAATAAAATTAAGAGAGAGATAAAAATAAAAACTTTCATTGATTTCCTTGATACCAATACAAATAGAGCACTACACTATATATACAACTCTAAACATATCTTAACCATCCAAGTGACATAATCAAAAAGACCTAAGAAACTTCTAGAATAATACTAATTAATTATATTAAATAATAATTAAAATATCTAATTAATAATAATACTCTCTATCATGTTGTGTCATTTTCATGGCAGGTTATGTGCAGAATGGTTTGTCGTTGGTCTATGCAGATTTGTAATGTCGTTGTTGCTTTGGTCTTGTATGGGGCATATCGTACGGATTTGTGCAGGCTTGGAGTTCTTTGCAGCAGAGTTTTCGTTTTGGCTTGGAGTGCTTGGAGTGTTATGTAATTTTGTTGCAGTAGTGTGTTATGGAAGGCTTCATGTCCCTTTTTTTTACACCTTCCTTGTAACAAAAATGTAGTAGCACATTTGTAATGGGCTTTGTCTTATAACATAGAATAAACTTGTAAATTAAAATGGGTCTTAGTTTGAATTCATTTTGGTGTAATGGATAATAGAGATGTAATTGGATTTAGATAATGGAATTGAATTATGGATGACATGGATAATGAAATGTTTTAAATGGGTATTGGATTAAAATGGATATTGAGATGGAAAATGAGTGGGTAATAAAAATGGATATTGGATGAATATTAAAAATTTTAAATGAATGGAGATTGGATAATGATGGATTATAAATGGATTTTTGAAATGAATATTGAAATGAATGAATAAAATATGGATAATTGAAATGAATTGGATTATGAATGGATTTGGATAAATGGATTAAAATATGGATAGTGGACAAAGTGGATAAAAATGGTTATAGGAATGAATATGGGTAAGGAATGAGTTTTGTAATGTGCCTCTACATTTGAACAACACTTGAAACATTGATGATTGAACTCGACTGCCACGAATCTTGAATGACATCACAACCTTGAATCCATCTTAAAATGATTTTGATTTGAACGGAAAACTTGACAAATCCTTAGATCAATGACGATAACCTGAACCACACAATCAGTACTTGCAAATAGCCTGAAATGTACCAACTGCCTTAACCTTTAATGGCTCTGCAACTTGACTTCACCAGATGACTTGAATTGGGACAAAAATTCTAATTGAAGTCTCACTTTTATTATGCACACCCTGGCCTTGATCATGAAACAAACTCTTGTTCGACTAAGATTAGGCCAGACCCAATTGAACTTCAGACACCACTGCACATACACTTGCCTTGATAGCCTCAAATGAGCCTTGATTCAATTTTGTACAACTGAGCTCAGACAATAAGGAAACTGAAAGAAGAAACAACATATTGCTTGGATCTTGAATGTTGCGGTGAGAATCGGTTAACAAGCTATTAATTAACTTGCATCACAAAACTTTAAAATTCACCACCGACTTTGATTTATCCAAAGGAAAGGTTCAAGATCGAGAAAACCTAAAGGGGGGAGATCTAAGGTTCGGGGGTTGGTTATACTAAGGGAAGGTATTAGTACCCTTAATATCTGTAGTACTCTACAGGAACCTCTTGCTTAATTTGTGTTATATTATGTTTTGCTTGCTAAATTATCTGCTAAGGGTAAAGACCTAAAGGTATATACACTAAGTTTGCTCGCCAAGACATCGCATCTTGTGCCTACGTATCTGACTAAAGAATCAGAGCAACCGTAGTTCACCTAACTAAGGGTGAATTTGAGGAACCATTGACTATGGCCAAAGTTCCAAGGGGAAATGAGTATTCATGATCACGATACTCGTATAGAGTTAAATAACTCTCTAAGACTAAGTTGAGAAACTAACCTAAAGTTGACTTTAAATAAAGTCAAAAGGGGAAGTGAGTACACATCATGATGGTAACTCACATGGAGTTTAAGAACTCCAAACCTAATTCTAAGTTATGAGAAAAATGGCTCTAATGAGGCCAAAAATTAATAAAGGCTCTTATGAGGCCTAGGTGTTGTGATTTGTTTATTGACTTATGCGTCCACTTAGGAGAACTTTCCTTTAGAAGAAGGGGTGATAACATCTTATGAGCAAGAGTGTTACAAGTGAAATGAGATTAAATGAACAATATGAGTTCAAGGATTCAAAGGTGATAAACATTAATCAAGTGAAAATAACATTAAAGCATGACATATACATGTATGAGTATGGAAAAGTTTTGAAATTTAGAGTGAGGCAATCATATCAACACAAATTCATCTTGCAGGAAAACTCTAAGAGGTACCACAAGCTATGGACAAGGGTGATGAGCATGGCTACATCCAGGCGGTGCTCACAGATTAAGAGAGTGGACACTCAATCTCAAAGCCAAAGTTTAAATCCAAGTTGAAGCAAATGGGTGTGTGAGATGTTAGACAAAATCCAAACAAGACACACTCACAAGTCCTTGATAAGGTTGATAATCACACTCAAAATAAACTCTTAAAAATGTCTCAAAACAAACTAGAAAATTTTCCCGAAAGTGGTAAGAAAATAAGTTCAAAATTAAGATTGAAACAAAATTCCTAAAAGTCACAAAATTAAAATAAATATTAAAGTAAAGTGAAAATAAAGATTTTATAAAATTAAACTAAACATTTAAATGTTATTTTTTTTGAATTCTTGGAATTTCTATTGGCAAAAGCTATTTTAAATAAGTGAAATTATGATAAGAAAATGAACTAAACAAAATTGAAATGAAACAAACAGGGGGGTTTTGTTAGTAAAGTGAGAATGAACTGAGTTTAGTTATTTCGTGCATATGGGCCTAAACAGGAGGGTGCAATTAACAAAACTATAAAGCCCAAGACCCAAATGAAGCAAAATAATCAGGCAGGGGAAATAATAATGAGACGTACGCAAAGTTATGTATCACGCTTGTATCAACCGGTCACTTAATAATAAGTGACTAAAAGAAAAAAGACGTCCCACCCAATCCCCAGCTGCCACGACTCTCCCTTCCCCATGCTACGTGAGAGAAAAGCTATGTATGACGTGAAAAAAACCAGGAAACGAATGACATGGTCCCTTCTTACTCAATCATTTTCATGCTCATTTTCCAACCAAAACACATGAAATAAAGAACTAAGGTGTAAAGCTCAGTTAGAAGAACACCTCTAAACCCTAAACAAAACAAAACCACGGCTGGAACTTGAAGAAAACAAAGCATGAAAACATGTTTTTAGGGCTGCCATAAATTTTGACTCTACACAACCAATACGAGCTCCAGACCTGCCACTCTTCATTCTCATGCTAAACGAGCCTTGACCAAAATCTTAAGGAACAAAAACATCACAAAGTGACACTCATATTGAAATTCTGGTATCAGACGTGTGATGTTAAGGTGCGATGTCACAACAACACACTCTGCAAATGGACAACAATAACAGTAACAAAACAGCACAACGAATTATTCACCCAGTTCGGTCTAACTACCTACATCTGGGGGCTACCAATCCAGGGATGAAATTCACTACTTGTAGAATTAATTTACAGACTCAACAACCCAGTTGACAATCTCCTAAACTTAATTCCTACTAGTGACTTTCTACCTAAGAAACCACTTAGATATGAGAACGCTACTCAATCCCTAAAACACTTCAAAGATCACACACTTTGAATAGCACTACTTGATTCTGCTTCACAGCTTTGATCAAGAACAACTCAAAACAATAATACCAATTCACACTAGAATGGTTTACAAATCATAAACGAAGACACACACGACAATCAGTCTTTAGCTCTCTTTCTTCCTCAATTTTCTTTAGAACTGGTGCGCTTTATATAGCTCCTTGACTTGGACTTGGACCTCCTACAATATCTGACTTGATTTGTTATTTAAAACTGAATATTCAAAATAGATTTTCTCCTAAAATCTTTTTAAATCTTCAACCTTTTAAATCTCCTACAAATCTGCACCAGATCTCCTATGCAGCAGGAAATATCTATCCCAAGATATTCGCATCCAATGAGACAGCTTGCTCTCCACAATTCCAGCTAACACGCAAACCCTAACATCACAACCTGATGTTATTAATTCTGCAGATCTAATGTCACAACATCGCCATGTGACATCAGACATCCAAACTTCAGCAATTTAAATACTTAACACAGCCCAGTGTTAAGACTCAATGTTGCAACATCAGCACCTTGACATCAACATTGAACATACTTTGTTTTACCAAAATTCCAGCCAATCCAAGAACTAACAATCTCCCCCTTTGGCTAATTTTGGCTAAAACAATCTTTGCACCTTCAGAGACTTCAGCAGCGGAAAAACTTCAATAATTTTTAAAACTTCAAACAGCAGCATCTTCAATAAAGACTTCACAAAACTCTGCTGCAGCACCAAGTTCAACAGCTACAATCTTCAACCAGCTGCACATATTTCAACATTAGCAGCAATGAGCACTCCCCCAATGTAACAACCAGCATAGCAGCTGTTCAGCAATTACTCCCCCTCAATGCAAAAACCAGCATTAGCAGTACTTTCTTTGACAACATTTGACATTTTTTGATACTCTTGACTCCCTTGGCTATTTCTCCCCCTTTTTAGCCACAATTTGACAACCTTCACCTGGCAGTTGACTAACCATTTTCAAAAAAAACTCCAACTGCTCACAACCCTTTCTAGCACATTTAGTCTTCATAAATGCATATTCCCAATTTACTTCTTAACCTTTCAAATTGGTTTGCATCTAAGGCTTTAGTGAATATGTCAGCCAGCTGTTTATCTGTGGCTACATGCTCCAAGGTAACAATTTTGTCTTCTACCAATTCCCTTATGAAGTGATGCCTTATGTCTATGTGCTTCGTTGTACTATGCTGTATAGGATTTTTAGATATATTAATGGCACTCAAATTATCACAGTATAATGTCATAACATCTTGTTTGACATTGTATTCACTCAACATCTGCTTCATCCAAACCAGCTGAGAGCAACTACTTCCTGCTGCTATATACTCAGCTTCATCAGTTGAGAGAGTGTAGCGAGCGATTTTGGACGCGGTTCTTAAGCGCTGGTCACTCTCTGCGGTTGAGTTTACTACAGGTCGATTCATTTTTTATCCTATTGTGAGCTGAATAAGGAAGAGAAATAGATGTCTCCAATTAACCCTGCTTTGCATACTGAGTTTAAACAGCGGTCTGTTAGGTTACGAATGTTATCAATGTGGGGGGGCCTTTGTACTGGTTATTTGTATTTTCGCCAATACTGTTTTCTTTCTTTTTATCTGGGCAGAAGGTTTCTGGTGGGGAACAAGGATTAGGATGTTAGGACTGATGCTTTTGAATTACTGCTTTTGATTGATGGAGATATGGGATTTGGGTTTTTTGTTGATTGCGCTCGCTAAGATTTTTTCTTTCGATCTTATGCCTACGTATTCCCGTTTACCGAAACAGGGAAATCAGAGCGTTCGTAGTTCCTCCTATTATATGGGAGGAAATGGGTGTTTTGGTGTCTTGTTCAAAGCCCAAGACGTGAAGCGAAAGGTGGTTTGTATCTTGTTCAAAGCCCAAGATGTGAAGCTAAGAGGTCTATTTGTGTCTTGTTCAAAGCCCAAGACGTGAAGCTGAAAGGCCTCGGCTTTAGAGAGAATTTGTCATCTCTAAAGAGGGGAGAAGGATAATTACTTTAACTGGGATACGCGAATCCGAGTAATGCCATAATTTCCGAAGAAAGGGTTTTAACCTGAAGGAGAAGACTTTAACTCAGTATAGAGCAATGCCATCTTTCCTTAGGAATTTCTCATGCTAAAAGAGGGACAGTGGCATGGATGTAGATGATCCAGAGGCTTGCCGCTTACAGCGATTAGATGAAGGGAAAGGAGTTGTTGATGTTTGTGTACTGTGAACGAGGCACAACTTTGATGCTAAAAGGTTGATTGGATCAACCAGTGGTTTTCTTATACAAAGCCTAAGAGGAGGCTAATTTCCGCTAGGAAAATCATTATACAAAGCCTAAGAGGAGGCTATTTTGTGCTAGGAAAATCATTATACAAAGCCTAAGAGGAGGCTATTTTGTGTCCCGTACAAAGCCCGAGAGAGAGGCTAAAAGTTTTTGACCCGACGATGGAGTCTTTGTGTCTCGTACGAAGCCCGAGATGGAGGCTATTGTTTGTTTGGCTCAATAAGAACCTTTTTGTATCTCATATAAAGCCCGAGATGGAGGCGAAAGGGTGATCGACTCAACGAGGGAGTCTCTTATGTGTCTCGTACAAAGCCCGAGAGAGAGGCTAAAACGTTGTTTGACTGCGCTGGGGAGAATCATTGTACAAAGCCCAAGAGGAGGCTAAGGTTACTGTGTCAGTTAAGTGACAGGTCCGGTATACTGATTTTGAAAGAGAAAATCAGTTCTTATATGAGCATCACTGTACTCATAGGTTAGATCTGAGGATCGGGGTGGTTTCCTTTTCTTTGAGGAAACGGGAAATCCAAAGGGTATTGAGACTGTCCGAGTCTGCGGGTTTCCTTCCTATTTAACGAAGGGGTCACTTGAGAATGTCTTTGAGACTCAAGGAAGTTAGACTGTCCGTGTCTAGAGTTTTATCTTTTGTACTATGCTGTGAGAAACAGTAGTAGACTCTATGAAAGGACTGTTCTATGCAGATGACTAAGTTCTGTTCCTATACCTCTAGGAGGTCGTCGGGATAATTTGTACGAAGCCCAAGAGGAGGCTGGAAACTTTTAAGAAGCCGACGGGTCCTTGTACTAAGCCCAAGAGGAGGCTATCATTCCCGGAGGAAGAGATCATTATATGAAGCCTAAGAGGAGGCAGTGAATACTTCTAAGAAGCCGTAGGGTCCTTGTACGAAGCCCAAGAGGAGGCGGGGTTGCTTTTAGGAAGCCTGTGGGTCCTTGTATAATGCCCAAGAGGAGGCCGATGCTTTTAAGAAGCCTGTGGGTCTATCATCTCCTTTCCATTAGGAGAGATAACTCTTTTAAAGATAAAAACCACTGGTAAACGTGCGAGGTTTACTATCCAGCGACTTTTAGCTTTTAAAGAGGGTTCCTTAGTTAAGGTCCAAGATTATGACCGTAGTGGGTACCCAAACCCCGAGACATTCAAGGAAAGCTATCCACAAGGAATAGATCAAGTCAGGAAATTTCGAGAATTTGGAAGAAACTCAAAGATGCCATTCACGGAGAATACATTCATCTTGGGGAGTAGAGCTTCTTGACGATTCCTAAGGAGGACAGCCGAAGAGAAGACTGTATCTGGTGCTCCTATTGGGGATCTAGGCATCTATTTCTACGACTAAATGAAACGGCGTCACCTAGTTCTAGACGTAGTTGCCGGGGAAACTCGAAATATCTATACTATTATTACACAGTAGATATGAGTTTATGAAAGGAGACTTACAGTGAGCAGCCCCACAATACAGTTTATAATATGAAAGCAGTAAACGAAAGCGATAACCACTTACTCGGTTGGAGTGCTTCCATGCTGTTGGGTTAGTTGTTCAACAAATAAAGATTAAAAACAACAGTATATTCAAAATCAAAGGAGAAAGTGCTTTGAAAAAGAAAGATTTGGGGCTTACAGCTCAAGGAGAGGCCCAGGGTTTTATCAGTGAGCGCACTGTTTAACTTTGTACAGAGGGACTTATACAAGTGACTGGGGCCCAAAATGGTTTTCTGTACAAAGGGATGGGTCTTACACTCTCTTAAGAGGCCCAAAAAGGTTTTCTGGAAAAAGAGTGGGGCTTATAACACGAGGGTATGCCCAAATGATTTTTCGTTTAAAAATGGCGATCGCCCCGAGGTTTTCTTTTAACGCAGAGGGACTTATACAATAAGTGAGGCCCAAGATGTTTTGGTTAAAAGGGGGATTGGGTCTTACACTCTAATAGAGGCCCAAAGTGTTTTGAATGGGTCTTATAGCTCAAGGAGAGGCCCAGGTGATTTTTGAAAAGGCGACGATCGCGCCGTTTGTTTTTTGACGGTATCGGGACTTATACAATATACTGAGGCCCAAAATGATTTGGTCAAAAAAAGGATTGGGTCTTACACTCTATTAGAGGCCCAAAGTGTTTTAAGAAAAAGAAATGGATCTTACTACTCGAGGGTAGGCCCAAGTTTATTTCAAAAAAGGCGACGGTCGCGCCGTTTACTTGTACAGAGGGACTTATACAATGAATGAGGCCCAAAAAGTTTTTGTACAAGGGGGGATGGGTCTTACACTCTCTCAAGAGGCCCAAAGTGTTTTGAAAATGATTTATGAAGGTTGAATTAATCCAAAATCCTAATTTGTTTTCAAAAATGTATTTAATTGAATAAAAATTCAATTAAAATGATAAAAAATTGTTTAACACATGGAAAACAAATTGTGATCTTGGATTAATGCTTCAAAAATTAAGTATTGACCTATAAAATAATTAGAAAGCATTAAAAGGTGCAAAATCAATGTAGAAAAAATATTTAAAATGCCAAAAACAATCAAAATATTAATTCTTTACAAAAATATAAATTATATGAAATAAATAATAATTTTGGGATTTTTTGATAAAATAAAATATTTTAACATTTTTGTGAATTATTAAAAAAAGAATCAACTCAAAATCATTAAAACTCAGAGAGAAATTAATTTTTGAATCAATTAAACAAAATCACAAAATTCAAATATTTGAATTTCTAAAAATGGCGCCAAGAACAATCTGAAGAACACGCGCGTGTTCTTGGTTTCTCAGATTTGCATTTTCTATCCAATCTCCATGAATACGTAATCATATCATGCAATCCATATATCATTATGCTCGTCTCAACCTCACGATCATGGCTATGTACTTTAATTTCATTTAAATTAAACATACAACAAGAAATCACGAAGAGACCTCAAGAACCCTAATTTCTGCATGAAGGCTAGGATTTTTGATACACGATTCAAACAATGCAATTAATTGAGGGAAAACATTCCATGCATGATTATGAACATATGGCCAAATTATTGTGCGAGGAAATATGCATAGATTGAGAGATGCCCAAGTTTGTGCTTACCTCCAAGCCGTGACAGCAAGTGCAATGTGATTTTTGATTTGGAGGTGTTACAGATGAGTTGTGATGATCTGAACAGCTTCCCTACACCCTATGGATTGTGTTTGGATGGTTGGACTTGATTGAAATTGGCTGGATCATTTTGTGGTACCTCAGCTGCACTTTGGTTAAAACCTTGAGCAACCAGCTGGTGATTTTGTGAAATTGATGTTTCAGAAGTAATCTAAGTGTTTGATCAGCTCATATGTGATGTATGTGAGGTGTGTGAGTGATTGGTTTGATTGGAATTGCTCTCAAACTCAAAACCCGATAGTGACTTGCCTTAGAAGGCAAAATTGGAGTGAACGAAGAGATTTTGAGGAAAGCATCTGTTAGATGGCTTTGGTGTACTTAAACTGACCACAATTGAGCTCTATTTATAGTAGAGCAAGTTTGTTTTGGGATCCACAGTGAATGGCAACTGCAGCAGGTGTTTCCTCAATGTTGGCCAATGGAAATGCAAGTCTCCTCTAGCCATTGACTAGAGGTTAGGGCACAGAGCTATGGTCCTCTTGGTCTTGGATAAGTCTTGACTAATTTCAGATGAGAATGGCTCAGTCCATGCCACCTTGATGGTTCCATTGAATGCCTCATTCCAAATTTGAAGTCTTGTCCCTATTTTGGCCATTCTAGGTTCAACATGCTATTTCTTGTTCCATGGAGTTTGGAGGCTTGGCTCAGTGATTGTCCCCTTTATATTCAATCCTCTGAGGTGTCCAAGTGGATAGGAGCAATTGAATTTGGCTGATTTTGGCAAATCGACCAAAGTTGCAAATTCTGCCTTGCCTTGACAGATTTCAGCAAGGTAACTTGCCAATGTCATATCTCATGGTGTAAGTTGAATTTGACAATGTTCTTAGCCATTTTGGAAAGCTCTTACATGATACAACAACTGTTTGAACAAGTTTGGTTTTGATCTCTTTTGATTCCAAGTGAAAAATTCCCCTACATTTGGCAAAAAGTGAGGCAGAATCTGACTTAGTGAAAATTTCACTAAGTGTTGGAAAAAGTGACATTTTCACTTTTCAGCCACTTTGATCACTCCATAACTCAAAATCCTTAATGAATTGGAATGACTTGTAGTTGAAGTTTTTGTAGGTGATAATGAGGGCTACAAATCCATCTTTGGATGAGAAAAAATGGCCTTGTGGTTTAGGAGTTATGGTCCTTCAAAGTTGGTACCCTTGCCACTTTATTTTTAACTTAGAAAAATTTCTAAGTTTTATGGTTACCCCTTTTACAAGTTATCTCACTTTTCTTGATTTTTCTTGATGAATGATGATTCAAATCATACATTAACATCATTTTAGGGTTAAAAATCCATTTTGGTGAAAAATCTCAAAAAGTCAAAGTTGACTTTTGTGCACAGTTGACTTTTTATCAGATGAATTCCAAACTGTGCAATTCTTCAGGAAATCATGTCCTTGACCTAAATCAAACTTGATGGACATGTTCCATGGGTGTCATAGGGTATATTCAATCATGTATTAGGGTTTGGGAGCATGTCTTGGTCAAAAGTCAAAGTTACAGTTGACTTTTTCCTTAAAACCCTAATTGTGGTGCAGATGGAATTGAGACTTGTTGCTCAAACCTCTTGGATTAATCCATTGTCCCAAATGGATCAATATGGTATATTAGAGACCCTCAAATCATCTCTTGAGGTCTTGGCTCATGATTTGTCCCAAAAGTCAACTTAGGGGTGAATTAGGTCAAGAAACCCTAATTCCTGATTTTTGATGAATGCATCCCTTGAGGCAAAATTGACTTGATGCATGGGTTCATGAGGTTCCATGAAGTATATTAGGTTATGTTTTGGATCAATGGCTTGTGCCCAGATGAAACTTTTCATCTGGAGGCCCTGGGTGATCAAAACCCTAATTTGGTGACACTGGCGATCTTGAGGCTTGATCCACCTAGAAGGGAGCAACCTTGTGCTTAATCCTTGAAGTGGGAGTCCTTTTGATCCTTTGAGGATGTTTGAGAGATTAGACATGTTGAAAATCAAGTCATTTCTTGATTGAGCCTTTGTCTAAAGCTCAAAGAGGGCTTGAAACCCTAATTTTGATTGTAGTGAGTGCTCACCCATCTTTGGGGAGATTGGTGATTTACCCAATGATGGGAAATCTAAGTGGTCAAAATTTGGGGTATGACAGATGCCCCTATTTAATCTTCTTGGACCCGAAGGTGTGAATGACGAAGGTATTCGGGCATTCGAGGTGCAAGAGGATTAAATATCAAAATACCCGAAATTTTGATGGTGGTTATGAATGGTAGCTTACGCATTCATCTTCTTTAGCTAAGCAATGATGCTTAGAAAAGGTAAACTTCCCCTCGATCCTGGTCTCCTACCAAGGAACTGGTCTTAGTTTCTGATTTAAACTTCCCCTCGATCCTGGTTTCCTACCAAGGAACTGGTCTTAGTTTCTGATTTAAACTTCCCCTCGATCCTGGTTTCCTACCAAGGAACTGGTCTTAGTTTCTTTTGTCAACTTCCCCTCGTTCTTGGTTTCCTACCAAGGAACTGGTCTTAGTTTCTGATTTAAACTTCCCTTCGATCCTGGTTTCCTACCAAGGAACTGGTCTTAGTTTCTTTTGTCAACTTCCCCTCGTTCTTGGTTTCCTACCAAGGAACTGGTCTTAGTTTCTTTTGTCAACTTCCCCTTGTTCTTGGTTTCCTACCAAGGAACTGGTCTTAGTTTCTGATTTAAACTTCCCCTCGATCCTGGTTTCCTACCAAGGAACTGGTCTTAGTTTCTTTTGTCAATAAACTTTCTTGACAAGGAACGCTATTAGTAGCGGTTTTCCTCAAACTTCTCGTCGAATTTTCCTGGGGAGATGCCATTTGAGTGGGAAAAGATTTGATGTCAGACTTGTTGGGGAACCCATTCGTCTGAATTGTAGAGGTACACAAACTTCTCTATTTTGGAGATGCCATTTGTCGATTCTACTGGGGAAAGCGAGTCTCTTGAGAGACTACTTTTGTTTGGGGTTACATCATACTTTTCTCGGGATCTTCCCGGAGAAATGCCATATGATGGGATCCAATTTTGAGGTGCCAATGACCTTCTCATCAGTGGTTTTTCGGAGCAAAACTGGCGTGCTGCCGAATCTCTGATCACGAGGCTTTCTCTGGGGATTTTCCTTAATCCGGGAAAGCAAGGATATCATCTTCAATGGCGAAGAGTGATATTTATTGAAAGTTTTCTCTGGTTTTTCAGAGGTTCAAGTTATCAAAGTGGTCAAGGACCATCTTCTTTCCAGAATTAAACTGAAAACGAGGTTGTTCAGACACAGTATTTCCTGACGAGCCAAGAACTGACAACTCGATTGAGAGGACTTCTACCACTAGGGGACAAGACCGACTAGAGTGATAGTGATGCAATATGAAATGTGAATGCAAATAAAAAATGCATGATGTATGTATGTATATGCTGACAAAACAGACATGACATACAGACTAAGGGATGAACACAATTGGATACTCGGCCATCGCGGGGCGAAGAAGTACCGTTGATTCAAAATAGCAATTCCACCTTGCTTAGGAAAGATAGTCCTATTGGGAACTATGTTGATCGGGCTTAGGAGATGAGAACTCGGCCGAGGATGTCAGACGAAACATGGTTCCTGACATTATTGATCCTTCATTCAGGAGTACTGGTCTAGAAGGAGTACCTTGATTCTGCACTTTGAAGTTCGCTTACTTCGGGAGAAGCGATCGATGTTCTTCTGATGTTCAACAGTCAAAAGAAATTGTCATCTTTATTTTAAAAGCAGAAAAAGTTTTAACAAGTAAATTCATTTTTGTTCTATTTCAAGAATCGCTGATTAAGTTTAAACAACGTCGTTCTGTAAAGCTAAAACAAGTAAAGAATTACAAACAAAAGCACAAGGGCTCAAATTTTATTGATAAGATGGAGATCAACCAAACGCGTGATTCCAAAGAGTATATACAAAGTTAGAAAATGGTAATTTACAGGGAAAAGGGCTACGTTGAAACATAACGACCACTATCCTTCTACCAACTTTGAGTTCGGGACATCCTGAGCTTCCGTCGAAGATGACCTTTGACTGGAGATTTCCTCCGATAGATGATGTAACTGCTGCTGAGGGACTTGCCTCTGTTGAACATAGTTACTTGCCATTATCCCTAACTTTTGCCTGGATTGTACTATGAGATTTCCAATCCATCGGGATGATTTTTTTCATGTCTCTAACTTTTGCCTGGACCGCCCTTCCGGGTTTTCAATCCACCGAGACGTTTTTTTTTTTTAGTTTTAGGCGAAGTATTTCTTGACTACATCAACATTTGTGGGGTAGGCAAATTCTTCTCCGTCCATGGTTGCAAGTCTCAAGGCGCCGCCTGAGAAAGCTTTCGTGACCACATAGGGACCATCATAATTCGGAGTCCACTTTCCCCGAGAATCAGTGAGAAATGATTGTATCTTCTTGAGCACAAGGTCTCCTTTTCTGAAGACACGAGGTCGGACCTTTTTGTCAAACGCCCTCTTCATTCTCTGTTGGTACAACTGACCGTGGCATAGTGCCGTGATTCGCTTCTCTTCGATCAGGTTCAGTTCGTCGTGTCGATTTTGACACCATTCAGCTTCGGTAAGCTTAGCTTCCATCAATACCCGGATTGATGGGATCTCTACTTCTATGGGGAGCACTGCTTCCATGCCATATACTAGAGAGAAAGGGGTTCCCCCTGTTGAAGTGCAGACAGATGTTCGATAACCGTGAAGAGCAAAGGGTATCATTTCGTGCCAATCTTTATAGGTTATAACCATCTTTTGAACAATCTTCTTGATGTTCTTGTTAGCCGCTTCTACCGCTCCGTTCATCTTGGGTCGGTAGGGAGATGAATTATGGTGTTCGATCTTGAACTCTGCACACAACTCTTTCATCATCTTATTGTTCAAGTTAGATCCATTATCAGTAATGATCTCGCTTGGAACACCATAATGGCAGATGATATTGTTTTTGATAAATCGGACCACCACTTGTCGGGTTACATTGGCGAATGACGCTGCTTCGACCCACTTGGTGAAATAGTCAATGGCTACAAGGATGAACCGATGTCCGTTTGAAGCCTTGGGCTCAATCATGCCAATCCTGTCGATTCCCCATATGGAAAAAGGCCACGGGGAAGAAAGAACTTTGAGATGTGATGGCGGTACATGAATTTTGTCGGAGTATATCTGACACTTGTGACACCTCCTCATGTACTTATAGCAGTCGGATTCCATGGTCAACCAATAGTACCCTGCTCTTAGAATTTTTCTCGCCATTGTATGTCCGTTAGCATGAGTGCCAAAGGATCCTTCATGAATTTGTTTCATGAGCATGTCTGCTTCTGGTCTGTCGACGTATCGGAGCAAGACCATGTCAAAATTTCTCTTATAAAGAGTGTCACCGCTCAGGAAGAAGTTTCCAGCCAATCTTCTGAGGGTTTTCCTGTCTTTTCTGAGTGCCCCAGATGGGTACTATTGTTTCTGAAGGAAGCATTTGATATCGCGATACCAAGGTCTGTCGTCTATGACTGCTTCAATCGTGAAGATGTAAGTGGGCCTTTTAAGGCGCATGATGTCAATCTTAGGTATGTCATTCCATTGACCTACACTAATCATGGAAGAGAGAGTGGCTAATGCATCAGCCATGTGATTCTCATCACGAGGGATGTGATGAAAGTCGACTCTGTTGAAGAAGGGTAACAACCTCCTTGCATAGTCTTTGTAAGGAATCAATCTTGATTGGTATGTGTTCCAATCTCCTTTTATCTGGTTAATAACCAGGGCTGAGTCGCCGTATACGTCCAAATTTTTGATCCTTAAATCAATCGCTTCTTCGAGACCCATAATACAAGCTTCGTATTCGGCCTCGTTATTTGTACACTTGAACGTAAGTCGAGCGGTGAAAGGAATGTGGGAACCCTGAGGGGTAACAATGATTGCCCCAATTCCGTTTCCATAATGATTAACTGCTCCGTCAAAGATAAGTCCCCACTGGGAACCTAGTTCTGGCCCTTCACTGGGTAGCGGTTCATCGCAATCTTTCATCTTTAGATACATGACATCTTCGTCTGGGAAGTCAAACCCGATTGATTCTTGATCGTCAATCGGTAGATGAGCCAAATGATCGGCTAAAATACTTCCTTTAACGGCTTTCTGAGCATGGTACTCTATGTCATATTCTGATAGTAACATCTGCCAACGGGCAATCCTTCCCGTGAGAGCAGGTTTTTCGAAAACGTACTTGATTGGATCCATTTCGGAGACCAACCAAGTAGTATGATGAATCATGTACTGGAGAAGACGTTTGGCTGCCCAAGCCAAAACACAACAAGTTTTCTCAAGCATCGTGTACCGAGTCTCGCAGTCGGTGAATTTCTTGCTCAAATAGTAAATGGTAGACTCTTTCCTTTTAGTTTCGTCTTGTTGGCCAAGTACACATCCCATTGAGTCCTCTAGGACTATGAGGTAAATGATCAGTGGTCTTCCTTCCACTGGAGGTGATAGAATCGGAGGATTCAACAGATATTCCTTGATACTGTTGAAGGCGGTTTGGCAATCATCTGACCAAACGCAATCCTGGTTCTTTTTGAGTAATTTGAAAATCGGCGCACACGTCGCGGTCATAAGGAATACGAATCTGGAGATGTAGTTCAAACGTCCCAAGAATCCTCTGACTTGTTTTTCAGTTTTCGGAGAAGGCATTTCTTGAATGGCCTTGACCTTGTCAAGATCAACTTCAATTCCTTTCTGGCTGATGATGAACCCTAGTAGTTTCCCTGAATGGACACCGAAGGTGCACTTGTTAGGATTCAAGCGGAGCTTGAATTTTCTTAGACGCACTACAACAAAAGTAAGTTATAACATCGCACCTTAGACAACGCTTTAATACAAAAGCGCTGCTATAAGTTAAAAACAAGGAATCTATTCATTTAAAAAAATAAAAGCGCAAAAAATATAAGACCTTAGACAGCGCTTTGGTCAAAAGCGCTTTCTAAGATCTTATAAATTTAAAAAAATATAAGACCTTAGACAGCGCTTTCGTAAAAAGCGCTTTCTAAAGTTTTATTAATTTAAAAAAAAAATTAAAGGAAAATATTAGACAACGCTTTCATTAAAAGCGCTGTCTAAGGTCTTAAAAATTAAAAAAAAATAAAATCGAAAGCGCTGTCTAAGGCCAACTTTAGAAAGCGCTTTGAAAAGCGTTGTCTAAGATCCACCTTAGAAAGCGCTTTTATGACAAGCGCTATCTAAGGTCTAATTAAATTAAAATATATGAATAGTCAGTATTCATTTTCATATTTCCGCTCTTTCTTCTCCCCTGCTAGTGAACAGAGCTCAAAACCCTTGCGAACGAAAAACCTTCACCGTCAACCGTCCTCCACCGTGCCGTCGTTCGTTGTTGCCGTCGTTGCATTGCCGTCCGTCCGTTTCTGCTCATTGCCGTCGTTTTCGTTTCTGCTCATTGCCGTCGTCGTTCGTTTCTCTTTCTGCTCTTTGATATATTTCGTTCTTGCATTACCGTTGTTACCGTCGTTAAAGGTACGTCGTTGTTGTGAAGAATAGGGTTTTGTTGCTTTACATTGTTGTTGTAGGGTTTTGTTGCTTTACAATGTTGTAGTGAATGATTATGTTTGATGAGTTTTGTTAATGAAGTTATGTTGGACTGTTTTATTAATGAAGTTTTGTAGTGAATGAGTATGTTTGAAGTTTTGTTAATGAAGTTTTGTAGTGAATGAGTATGTTTGATGAAATCTTCTAAAAAACTCTAAAAAACTCTTAAAATTAATGGAGTTTTGTTAAAATTGATGGAAATAGTTTAGTTTAGTTTTTTTTTTCCACCTCTTAAATCTTCTAAAAAACTCTTAAAATTGATGGAAATGTCCTCTGAATTTTAGAATTCAAAGCTTGTTTTTGAAGCCTTAAAATTCTAGAATTTGAGATGGTTGAGTTAATAAACAAATATAATGAACATAAACATTTCACTAAAACATAAGAAATTCAACCAGTTACATATCAAACACTATCAAACTTGTTCATTTCTTGATTAATATGGTTGAATTAATGTTATTTTGTTGACCTTAATAAGTAGGAAAACCATGGATAAAAAATGGATTGATGCCGATCGATTGTCCAAAGAGTACGAGAATGGGGTATTGGATTTCGTTAAGTTTGCTGTTCAACACGCTGACGCTGAAGAGCTCAATCGAATAAAATGTCCTTGCTTGGGTTGTTGTTATGTGGGTAGGGTTGACGCAGATGGATTGAAATCGCATTTACTGATGAATGGAATTGATCGAAGTTATAAGTGTTGGATACATCATGGGGAGAAAATTAACGAGAATGTTGAACCGACGGGGAAAAGTAATACGACCTATGCTTCAGATGACAAAGACACGGAAACATACGATTGTGATCGAGTCGAAGAGATTGCAGAAGCAGTTGTAGAAGATCTTCATGATTGTCCCGAAATGTTTGAGAGGTTGGTAAGCGATGCAGAGAAACCGCTCTATCAAGGTTGCACTAAATTCACAAGACTGTCTGCGGTATTGAAGTTGTACAACTTAAAGGCGGGCAATGGATGGTCGGATAAAAGTTTCACAGAGTTGTTGGCCCTTTTGAGAGAAATGCTACCGGAGGATAATGTTCTTCCCAATCGAACCTATGAGGCCAAAAAAATGTTGTGTTCTATTGGCATGAGCTATGATAAGATACATGCTTGTCCAAACGATTGCGTTTTGTTTCGAAACAAATATGCATCGTTAACTGAGTGCCCTAAATGCGGTTTGTCTCGATATAAGAAAAAATTGTCTCCAGCCAAGGTCTTATGGTATTTTCCTATAATACCGAGATTTAGGCGCTTGTTTCGTAGTGAAACCGATGCAAGACACCTGACTTGGCATGCAGATGAAAGAATTATTGATGGAAAGTTGCGACATCCGGCTGATTCACCACAGTGGTCGAAAATTGATAATAATTATCCTGACTTTGGAGAAGAAGCAAGAAACCTTCGCTTGGCATTATCTACTGATGGAATGAACCCGCATGGTCTTCAAAGTATCTCACATACCACATGGCCTGTGATTCTTATGATTTATAACCTACCTCCGTCGCTATGCATGAAGCGTAAGTACATGATGTTATCTATGTTAATCTCTGGGCCTAAACAACCAGGGAATGACATAGACGTATACTTGACACCTTTGATCGAAGATTTAAAGATATTGTGGGAGAACGGTGTGGAGGTTTATGATGGATATAGGAAAGAAAGTTTCAATTTGAGGGCGATGTTGTTTGGCACAATTAATGATTTTCCAGCTTACGGGAATCTATCAGGGTACAACATAAAAGGTGAAAAAGCGTGTCCTATTTGTGAAGATAAAACAGTTTCGAAGCGATTAGAGTTTGGTCATAAGAATGTCTTTCTCGGTCATCGTAGATTCTTAAATGCCAAACATAACTACCGTGGGTGGAGACAAGAATTCAACGGAGACATCGAACAAGGTAGAGCTCCACCTATGTTGTCAGGTGACCAAGTTTTTAAAAAGGTGAAAGATATGCGTACTGAGTTTGGCAAACCTTTTGCACATAAGGTTGTCAAAGGTGGGTGGAAAAAGAGGTCGATATTTTTTGAATTGTCAAAGGTGGGGATTATACCTGAATTAGCACCCGTGAAGAAAGGAAGACGAACATATCTACCACCTGCTGCTTTTACTCTGTCTAGAAAGGAGAAGAAAATATTGTGTAAGTTTCTGAGTGGAGTTAAAGTTCCAGAAGGATACTCTTCAGATGTCAGAAGACTTGTGTCTATGAAAGACCTCACGTTGAAGAGTTTAAAGACACACGACGACCATGTTATAATGGAACACTTTCTACCAATAGGTATACGTTCTATTTTGCCAGTGAAAGTAAGAAGCGCCATAACTAATTTGCGTTTTTTCTTTAGGTCAATTTGTAGTAAGGTAATCGATCCCGATATCTTACCAACACTACAAAAAGAGATAGTTATTACCTTGTGTGAGCTTGAAATGTATTTTCCTCCCTCTTTTTTTGACATAATGGTACATCTAGTTGTTCATCTTGTGAAAGAGACACAGTTGTGTGGACCAGCTTATATGAGATGGATGTACCCTGCTGAACGTTATATGAAAATATTAAAAGGGTACGTGAAAAGCCGAAGTTGACCAGAGGGGTGTATTGTTGAACGATACATTGTTGAAGAAGCGGTTGAGTTTTGTACTGAATATTTGTCCAATGTTCAGTCGATTGGACTCCCCAAAGCTCATATTTTTGAAAAAAAGGATGGTAAAAAATTAATTGGAATTAAAATTGTGACAGTATCAAGGGATGAACGGGATCAAGTGCATTTGCATGTTCTGCACAATGATAATGAGGTTGAGCCATATGTTGAGATGCACAAGGATGTACTCCGAGGGTTAAATCAGAACAGAAATGAAAATTGGATAGTACGAGAGCACAATCAAAGTTTCATACAATGGTTAAAGGATCATATTTATTCGAAGCGCTCTTCAGATCCTGCTTCAGTAACAGAAAGGTTGAGATGTTTGGCATATGGTCCAAGTTTGCATGTGTATTCTCATAGCGCATACGCAATTAATGGATACACATTTTATACCAAAGACCAAGACGATAAAAGTACTATGCACAATAGTGGTGTCACCGTCCTAGCTGAAGCAATGCACATATCAAGTATGAAGGACTTAAACCCCAAATATGCAAATCTGTCATATTTTGGAGTTATTGAGCACATTTGGGTGTTTGATTACGAGAAGTTTCAGATTCCAATCTTTGGTTGCAACTGGGTAAATAGTAGTGGCATACGAATGGATAAGTCTGGATTTTTGCAAGTGGATCTTAATAGGGTGGGGTACAAAGATGAACCTTTTATTCTAGCATCTCAAGCTAGACAAGTGTTCTATGTCACTGACCCGACGAGTACGAAATGGTCTATAGTGCTTCTATCTAACAAAGTGGTTGATGATAGCGGTGTAGATCAATGTGATATTGATGTTGAGAATGAGTCATGCATTTGACGGAATGAGTTGAATACAAATGATCAAGATGAGGATCTTATAGCGGATGAGTCATATATCAGAAATGACCATAACGAGGGAATTTGGATCCATTCATCCGTCCGCATTGCTAAGACACAAGTAATTCATATTCCAACCAAGAAAAGAAATAGATGTTAGTGAAAGAGGTAAAATTTGTTATATACTTGATTTCTTTATTATATTTGTTATATATTATGTCATATTTGTTATATATTAGTGAAAGAGCATTTTATTTTCATTTTTTACATGGTAATGTTATTTAGACTCCAACAAGATCCAAAACAAAGGATATAGCTGTTAATCTTACACTTGTTTAATCTTACAGTGGACATTGGTTGTTGGTCGCAATTAACCACAGCGGAGAGTCAACCCCATTATTACATGGAATTATGTGAAGGTATATTAATTATCACATGTTTTATTATATTAGTGATGCTACTTGATAAAACTTAGGATTTATCCATATTTTCTTTTAATTGAATTACAATCTTTGTGTTTTCAGGACCTATAATGTAGATTTGAAGCAATGCTTTGGTTGGATGCAAAAGTATTAGTATAAGTAATATGTTCATTTGTAGAAAAAATGTAATGATTTGTAATTATAAATAGGTGTATATATAATTTTGGTTTGTAATTTTAAATATATATATTGGTTTGAATTGCCAATTGTTTTGCATATATAATTTTGGTGTAAATTGCCAATGGTTTGAATTGCCAATTTCTGAAAAAAATTGCTGGTTGAAAAACAGGTAAAATTCTGGTTGAAAAAACCTGGTAAAAATTGTGGTTTAAAAAAATTTATATAAAATTTTTCGTATACCTTAGACAGCACTTCTGGAGAAAGCGCTGTCTAAGGTAGGGCTTAGACATCGCTTCTAACAAAAGCACTGTCTAAGGTAGGGCTTAGAAAGCACTTTTGACAAAAGCGCTGTCTAAGGTATACCTAGAAAAATTCAAAAAGGTTGACCTTAGACAGCGCTTTTATTGAAAGCGCTGTCTAAGGTATACCTTATAATGTCAAAAAGCGCTGTCTAAAGGTACCATAGACAGCGCTTTTCATTAAATATACCCCACTTTAGACAGCGCTTTTGGTATTACCCAAAGCGCTGTCTAAACCTATAGCAGCGCAGGTTTATACAGCGCTTAAAAGCGCTGTCTAAGGGCAAAAAAAGCGCTGTCTAAGGTCTTTTTTGTGGTAGTGCGTTCGAACAATTTTGACAGATGTTCAACGTGCTCATCCTCTGTTCTTGATTTTGCAATCAAATCATCGACATACACTTCGATTTCCTTGTGTATCATGTCATGAAACAGAGTAGTCATGGCCCTTTGATAGGTTGCCCCGGCGTTCTTCAAACCGAACGGCATTACCTTGTAACAAAAGGTACCCCATGGGGTAATGAACAAAGTTTTCTCCATGTCTTTCGGCGCCATTTTGATCTGGTTATAGCCCGAGAATCCATCCATGAAGGAGAATACTTTGAACTTTGCTGTGCTGTCAACCAGCATGTCAATGTGTGGTAAAGGAAGGTCGTCCTTTGGACTTGCCTTGTTCAGATCCCTGTAATCGACGCACATTCTGACCTTTCCGTTCTTTTTGGGAACGGGTACGATGTTGGCTAACCATTGAGGATATTCAGATGTGGCGAGGAAACCCGCGTCAATCTGTTTTTGTACTTCCTCCTTGATTTCGATGGCCATGTCCGGGTGAGTCCGTCTCAACCTTTGCTTTACAGGCGGACATTCTGCTCTCAACAGTAAGTGATGTTCCACGATGCTGGTATCCAACCCTGGCATATCCTGATAGGACCAAGCGAACACATCGGGGAATTCTTTGAGAAGCTTTATCAAACCCTCTCTGGTAGTTGGACTGAGCAGTGCCCCAATCCTGATTTCTTTTCTCTCTTGCTCTGAACCCAAGTTTACCGTTTCCAACGGCTCTTTATGAGGTTCAATGGACCTTTCCTCTTGTCTGAGTAGTCAGGAGATCTCTTCTGGAATTTCGTTGTCATTTTCTTCTTCAGCCTCGAATATCGGGAACTCAAAGTTGGGAGAAGGCATCGGATCGTATGTTTCAACTGGGTTTAAAACAAGCAATCTGCATGACGTGATGATTCGTGTTTAGAAGAGATAGAGAAAAATGCAAGTGTGTGCAGTGTATTTGTTTTACTGCTTGTTTTTATTGTTTTGTTTTTTAGGATTACCATTTTCTTTGAAAAAGCAAAAAGAGAAAACAGCAATTAATGCGGAAATTACAGAACGACATTATTTTATTAATGCACAAGTCGAATCTTGAAACTACAGCCCTATAAAACAAAACTCTGTCGCTTCGGGCAAAGCGAAGAGGGAAATTTACAGAAAACGAGCCCTATCAAAATATCCGTTTCACCTGGGCAGGGTGAAAGGTTAAAGATGGCAATTACTTTGACTGATGAACGACCTTTGGAACCTCGACAGCAACCCATCGGCGGCGAACTCCTCGGTGAATCACAAAGTCTGGCACCTTCCTTGATTTGTCTTCAGAAATGACGCTGATTTCTGGTGGAGCAGGATCGTTGGAATCTGTCTCCCAGGCAGAATTGTCGTAGGAGGATTCCTCTGTTGCATTTTGCATAGCATTGGTGCTCTCGGCTGTATCTCCCCATCCAGTCGGCTGGATATCTTCGAGCTTGATATGAGAGCTTTCGGGAGCAGTGTACTTGACCATAAAGTCATATTTTCCACTTGGTTGTCCCAGAGTGTCCCAAAATTCTTTGGAACTGGAGAATTCATCCTTCTCGATGACGTTGACCTCGGGAAAAGCATAATTGATGAATTCTAGTCCTGCAAACGTTGCGAATTCATCGTCATGTTGAGTAATTTCCGAATGACCTGAGTGTTGATCCCATGACCTGGTGGGGACATAGGTATTCCGTTCAATGACGCGCATCTGAGTTTCATTGTTCGGCTGACTTTCTTGCCCCAAGTTTCCTGGGTAAGGCTGCCACATTGGCAGACCATCCATTGGGCCATAGTAGTGTAGTCAAAGTTGTCTTTCATCAGAGTGTCTTCCTCTAATGAATTTGGCGGAGCACGGCATCCTTCCGGATCACAATCTCCGTAGATCATTTCGACATCTGATCTTGGTATAAATCTCGGACTTTCTATAGGAAAGCAAAGAGGCATAGGCACCTCTTCCTGAGACATATAACCGTCCTTGTTAAGATAAAACTTCCATTCTTCATCCGTGTCAGAGGGATCTTCCTCATTGATAGCATGAACTGTCTGAGACACTGGGTGAAGAAAACCTCCACTGTGGAAGAAGTTTTGAAGGGGATGAAGACTTTCATCGTTGGCAACTGTCCGGGTACAGGTTGCAGAAAAACCAAGACCCTTCTTTGTTTTATTGTCAGTGGGAATGACAAGCCGTCCCCACCCTGTCGTATCGGTACTCTCGACCGCTTTGATAGCATCTTTGTATGAAGAAATTGAAGTTCCTTCTTTGAACTGATTGTCCTTGCTCACCGATACTGCTTGGAACTGAGTTCCAATAACCTCCTCGGGTTCCACACAAGTAGACGATGATAAGTAGCTTACAAGCAAGGCTTGTTCCCCACAAACCGTGACAAGTTGATCGTTCTTCACGAACTTTAGCTTTTGGTGGAGGGTCGAAGTAACCGCTCCAGCTTGATGTATCCAAGGTCTTCCTAATAAACAACTGTATGTTGCCCGGATGTCCATGACCTGGAAAGTGATTTGGAAAGTGTGAGGACCAATAGTTATGGGAAGATCCACTTCACCGATAACTATTTTTCTGGATCCGTCGAATGCTTTGACGACGACCTCGCTGACTCTCATCGGAGGGCCCTTGAATGATAATTGCATCAAAGTGGACTTCAGCATAACATTCAGGTCTAACCCTGTGTCTACCAGTACGTTGGCTAAAGCATCGCCCTGGCAGTTAACTGTAATGTTGAGCGCCATGTTATGACGGCGACCCTCTTCAGGTAATTCTTCATCACTAAATCCCAAATTATTGCAGGAAGTGATGTTAGAGATAATGCTATCGAATTGTCTGATTGTTACATCCTGTTCCACAAAGGCTTGCTCCAAGACTTTCTGTAGAGCCTCTCTGTGTGCTTCTGAACTGAGTAACAGTGATAATACTGAGATCTTTGAAGGAGTCTGTAACAGTTGATCAACAATGTTATATTCACTCCTTTGGATGAGCTTTAGCATCTCATCCTTGTCTTTTGAAAAGTCGGGATTACTAGATTGACCGACTGGGGGATCGGGAGCTTCTGTCTGAAGTTCCTTTTCCTTGTTAAGTTCTCTAACTCCTCGATTGAAGATTCGACCGCTCTGTGTTACTCGACTGATATCTGCAATATTCACGATGGAGGGTAATGGAATTTCCTTTCCATTTTCAATTATTGTTGCACCGTACTTGCAAGGGATAGCCTTAGCTGATTCATACGGTAATGGTTCCGGTAGATAGACAACTATGGGAACCTTCTGATTTTTCTGACCATCATAAGTAATCTCGATCCGTTCCTGGTTGGGAACTCTAGATTCGTCAAGTAGAGGGATGATGGCAAAAACATCCCTGGTCCTATGATGACCAGAGATTGTGACAACATCCTCAACTTGTTCGGCAAGGTAGTTCGGCGACCAAATGATGGGTCTTGAACCTGGTTATGGACAAATTTCTCCATAATCGACCTGACCCTGAAGAGTTGCTCTCACAAGGTAACACCCTTGGTTACTTTCCGAACAGACGCTACAACTGTCATAGTTGTGTGGAGGCACCTGGCCACGCCCACTTTGAATACAATGTAACCTCACTAGGTTACCTTCCATTGACCGGACATCCTGACTTTGACGACGAGTAGGATTCCTGTTATTGATATTAATCTGCTGAGTATCTTCATCCATGTAGATTGGCATCCACCAGTGATTTAACAAGTGCTGAAGCGCCTCCTGGACAAGGGTACAACCTCGATCGTTTTCACAACCCGCTTTACAATTTTGATAGTCATGTGATATTAAGAATCCAAGTCGGATCTGCTCAGCATGTAACTATACCAGGTTGGTATTCATTACGCAGATATCGAAGATCTGAACCATGTTGATTTGATAGGAGTTCCTATCATGGTAGTCTTGGATCCATCCAAGATCCATCTGACGCTGGAGGGCCTCTTGTATGAAAGAGCATCCCTGTTTGTTTACCGAGCAAATCAGACAGGAACTGTAATCGTGCCGCGGCAGATTATGATACTGGCTTTGCCTTGAGTGCATCGCCACCAAGTTGACATTCATTGCACGGATGTCGTGGTTCTGAATGACGTTGGAATTCGTGTAAACCATGTTAACTCCACGAACTCGGTGCTCTTGGATCTATCCGAGATCCATCTGTTCCTGTAGAGCTGATTGCACTACCGAACATCCTTGGTTATCTTTAGAGCAGATATCACACTGGTGATAGTTATGAGGTGGCACATGGCCATATCCACTCTGTCTACAATGCATCTTGACCAGATTGGTTTTCAACAAGAGTACATCGTGAATTTGATAGACATTGTTAGTCTCTTTCTCAATCAGATTGAAAGCAGCTTTCTCATGTTGAGGCAGCGGGTTCGTGAGAACGTTGGGATTCGTATCTTTGAAAGATAAGAGCCCGCTCCTAACAAGCTTTTGCACGTCGGATTTGAAATTAAGACAAGTTTCTATGTTATGCCTTGGACCTCCTTGATGATAAGGGCACGTTTGATCCGCTTTAAACCAAAAAGGCGGATTTTCCGGAACTGTAAGAGGAGACTTAGTCTGAATGTGCCCCTTGGCTAGCAGTAACGGAAATAGTTCTGCGTACATCACAGGTATAGGATCAAATCCTGGTGGCCGTGTTGTACGGTTGTTGTTATATGGAGGACGAGCCTGCTGAAGAGGCTGTTGTGTCCTTTATTGATCAGGCTGGCTCTGTGCAACCTGAGGTTGATACGTAGGAACAGGCGCGGGGCCGATAGCAGGAGTTACAGCTGCTACTGGCTGATAACGTCGCCTTTGCTTTCCGAGAGAGATATTCCCAATATCTTGCTCTTTTTTCTTAGGGAGAGCACTACCGTATTTTTCAGTACCGCTCGTCGATCCAGTGTCTTTTACCAAACGTCCTTCTCGGACGACTTCCTCAAGGCGTACGCCCATGCCGACCATCTCGGTGAAATCACTGGGCGCACTGGCAACCATTCGGTCATAGTAAAATGAGCTTAAGGTCTTTAAGAAGATCTTTGTCATCTCTTTTTCCTCAAGAGGTGGACAAATTTGAGCGGCAATTTCACGCCACCTCTGAGCATACTCCTTAAAGGTTTCTTTGTCCTTTTGCGACATTGATCTGAGTTGATCTCTATCGGGTGCCATGTCCAAGTTGTACTTGTATTGTTGGACAAAGGCAGTACCAAGATCTCTGAACGTACTGATCGTAGTATGGTTTAAACCCATGTACCATTTGAGTGCGGCACCGGTTAAACTATCCTGGAAGTAGTGAATCAGCAGGTCCTGATTCTCCGTCTGAGCTGACATCCGCCGAGTGTACATCACCAGATGGCTCTGAGGGCAAGAGTTACCCTTGTATTTTTCAAAGTCGGGCACTTGAAACTTGTGCGAGACTTTCACATTGGGGACCAAGCAGAGGTCTGCGGCGTCCTTTCCAAATAGATCCTGACCGCGAATGGCTTGCAACTCTTTCTGCATTTCCAAGAACTGTTCCTGGAATTCCTCCATTCTATCAAACATAGTTTCCTTCTTACCAGAAGGTGTCTGTGGAATCTGTCCTTCTGGAGCGAGCAAATTCCTTTGGTCATCTTGATTCTCTACAGCATGCTGCTCCAAAAATTCAATCAGAGCATCTTTTTCTTTTAGTAGTTGCTGTATTTGGATACACTCTACGTCGAGGGTGCGGTACTTGTTCTTCCAAGACCTTCTCTCCCGTTGAACTTTGTTGAGAGTAACCTGAAGCTTTTCAGTTTCCGTCATGAAGTACATGACAGTTTTCCTCGGTGGAAGAATTCCGTAACGAGGATAAGGCATCTTTAGCTTGAGAGCTCTAGTTTGTACCCAATGGAGATAAGGCTCCACCGAGACACAATCCGGTTTTCCCAGAGACTCTCGTCCTTTCTTATGAACGTGTTTCCAAGCTTGCACTATTTCCATCTTTAGTGCTCTGTCATTTTCTCCTTCTTTGAAGAAAAGACCTTCCAGATGAACACCCAGTGGGATGTGTCTCATCGGGTATCCAAATTGACGAAGAACCAATATTGGATGATAGTTGATTCCTCCTTTAGTTCCTATGAGGGGTACGCTGGGGAAGTTTCCACAATGGTCAATGATTCTGATTCCCTCATAAATCCTATTACACCAATCTATATCGAAATTGGTGAGAGACATGATCTTCTGCGACCAACGTAAGACACTCTTGCAATCCCAAAAAGCAGCAGACTTGGGCAAGTGAGAGATAAACCATTTGTAGAGCAAAGGTACACAGCATGTGATCTCCCCTCCGCTGTACAAATTTCCCAAGTGTACAGAATGATACGCACCTGCGAGCAAAGTCGGCACAGGGTTTCCAATGAGAACAACCTTAATAGCGTTGATATCGACGAAGTTATTGATGTTAGGAAACAAAAATAACCCGTAGGTGAGCAAGACAAAGATGCTTTCAAAAGCAGTCATGTTCCCTATACTAGCGAAGTACAGGGCTTTCTTTGTCAAGAATTGGGCTGGCAAACCTTGGATGCCACCCTTAGTGGTCATGTGAGTCCTGACCTCAGACTCGTCCAAATGAATTGCTATTGCAATAGTCTGATTCTTTGGAATTTCTTCCAGTCCAGAAAATGGAGCTCGATCAGTGATATGTAAATCAGCCAGACGAGAATACTCCTCCAGCGTTGGTGATAGCTGGTAATCCGGGAATGTGAAATAATAATAAACCGGATCGTAGAACTGAATGAGCGCATCCATGATCCCCTCAATCACATGGACTCTTAACAGTGGTAGCAAACCACCGTGCTTGGCTCTGAAAGCCTCTGGGTTAACGATCATCCTTGCTAACTTTCTCAAATCCTCTAGCTTTGGAACCTTGAAGGTATACTGATGAGTTCTCCTTCTACTGAAATCCATTAATGCAATCTTTTTCTCTGATATTTGCAATCACAGTCTTAGTTTAATTTGAAAAACAGAGAGACTAGAAGAGAAGTTTTTTGAATGTTTTAATGTTTTATTAAATGGATGCATGAATGCAGCACACAAAAACATAGAAAAAACATGGGGTCAAAAGGTCGTTGTCGTGAAGTCAAGGCTCTACCCATCCCCAAAGGTTTATACTAGGGTGATTTTTGTACCTGTACTCATTATCATCAGCTCCTCCCAGGAAAGCAAGACAACAAGCGGATCGCCAGCGAGTTGTAGAGCAATCTTAGAGTAAGTGCCATTCACCGATAATAGATCACCAGCCTCAAATGAGGGTAGTATCGCGTAACAACTATTTCCGATAGTTTCTGCACTACGAAAGGGTTTGGCTCCTCAGCTTCTCAGACTTAACAACCGGCCCATTGGCTATAAGAGTGAATGGGTTGCGTTGGTCAGCCTCCACTAAGGTTGATGGTCGACCCCGTCGCCATCACTTATCTTAAGTGTATACTCATTCTCACCACATGCGGCATCACACGCATTCCCAGTAGCAAAAAAATAAACACGTATAGCAATTAGGAAAAGCAGTATATATATTTGTCCTAATCATCCTAGACTTATAAAGCTAAGAATCCTAAGTTCCTGACAGAAATGGCTCCCCGGCTGAGTTACCACTCTGTAGTTTCTACACAAGGGATAAAAAGAAAGAAGAAAAAGAGAGATCGGCCCCACGGTGGGCGCCATTTTTTTCTGTAGCGAACGATTTTGGACGCGGTTCTTAAGCGATGGTCGCTCTCTGCGGTTGAGTTTACTACAGGTCAATTCATTTTTTATCCTATTGTGAGCTGAATAAGGAAGGGAAATAGATGTCTCCAATTAACCCTGTTTTGCATACTGAGTTTAAATAGCAGTCTGTTAGGTTACGAATGCTATCAATGTGGGGGGGCCTTTGTACTGGTTATTTGTATTTTCGCCAATACTGTTTTCTTTCTTTTTATCTGGGCAGAAGGTTTCAGGCAGGGAACAAGGATTAGGATGTTAGGACTGATGCTTTTGAATTACTGCTTTTGATTGATGGAGATATGGGATTTGGGTTTTTTGTTGATTGCGCTCGCTAAGATTTTTTCTTTCGATCTTATGCCTACGTATTCCCGTTTACCGAAACAGGGAAATCAGAGCGTTCGTAGTTCCTCCTATTATATGGGAGGAAATGGGTGTTTTGGTGTCTTGTTCAAAGCCCAAGACGTGAAGCGAAAGGTGGTTTGTATCTTGTTCAAAGCCCAAGATGTGAAGCTAAGAGGTCTATTTGTGTCTTGTTCAAAGCCCAAGACGTGAAGCTGAAAGGCCTCGGCTTTAGAGAGAATTTGTCATCTCTAAAGAGGGGAGAAGGATAATTACTTTAACTGGGATACGCGGATCCGAGTAATGCCATAATTTCTGAAGAAAGGGTTTTAACCTGAAGGAGAAGACTTTAACTCAGTATATAGCAATGCCATCTTTCCTTAGGAATTTCTCATGCTAAAAGAGGGACAGTGGCATGGATGTAGATGATCTAGAGGCTTGCCGCTTACAGCGATTAGATGAAGGGAAAGGAGTTGTTGATGTTTGTGTACTGTGAACGAGGCACAACTTTGATGCTAAAAGGTTGATTGGATCAACCAGTGGTTTTCTTATACAAAGCCTAAGAGGAGGCTAATTTCCGCTAGGAAAATCATTATACAAAGCCTAAGAGGAGGCTATTTTGTGCTAGGAAAATCATTATACAAAGCCTAAGAGGAGGCTATTTTGTGTCCCGTACAAAGCCCGAGAGAGAGGCTAAAAGTTTTTGACCCGACGATGGAGTCTTTGTGTCTCGTACGAAGCCCGAGATGGAGGCTATTGTTTGTTTGGCTCAATAAGAACCTTTTTGTATCTCGTATAAAGCCCGAGATGGAGGCGAAAGGGTGATCGACTCAACGAGGGAGTCTCTTATGTGTCTCGTACAAAGCCCGAGAGAGAGGCTAAAACGTTGTTTGACTGCGCTGGGGAGAATCATTGTACAAAGCCCAAGAGGAGGCTAAGGTTACTGTGTCAGTTAAGTGACAGGTCCGGTATACTGATTTTGAAAGAGAAAATCAGTTCTTATATGAGCATCACTGTACTCATAGGTTAGATCTGAGGATCGGGGTGGTTTCCTTTTCTTTGAGGAAACGGGAAATCCAAAGGGTATTGAGACTGTCCGAGTCTGCGGGTTTCCTTCCTATTTAACGAAGGGGTCACTTGAGAATGTCTTTGAGACTCAAGGAAGTTAGACTGTCCGTGTCTAGAGTTTTATCTTTTGTACTATGCTGTGAGAAACAGTAGTAGACTCTATGAAAGGACTGTTCTATGCAGATGACTAAGTTCTGTTCCTATACCTCTAGGAGGTCGTCGGGACAATTTGTACGAAGCCCAAGAGGAGGCTGGAAACTTTTAAGAAGCCGACGGGTCCTTGTACTAAGCCCAAGAGGAGGCTATCATTCCCGGTGGAAGAGATCATTATACGAAGCCTAAGAGGAGGCAGTGAATACTTCTAAGAAGCCGTAGGGTCCTTGTACGAAGCCCAAGAGGAGGCGGGGTTGCTTTTAGGAAGCCTGTGGGTCCTTGTATAATGCCCAAGAGGAGGCCGATGCTTTTAAGAAGCCTGTGGGTCTATCATCTCCTTTCCATTAGGAGAGATAACTCTTTTAAAGATAAAAACCACTGGTAAACGTGCGAGGTTTACTATCCAGCGACTTTTAGCTTTTAAAGAGGGTTCCTTAGTTAAGGTCCAAGATTATGACCGTAGTGGGTACCCAAACCCCGAGACATTCAAGGAAAGCTATCCACAAGGAATAGATCAAGTCAGGAAATTTCGAGAATTTGGAAGAAACTCAAAGATGCCATTCACGGAGAATACATTCATCTTGGGGAGTAGAGCTTCTTGACGATTCCTAAGGAGGACAGCCGAAGAGAAGACTGTATCTGGTGCTCCTATTGGGGATCTAGGCATCTATTTCTACGACTAAATGAAACGGCGTCACCTAGTTCTAGACGTAGTTGCCGGGGAAACTCGAAATATCTATACTATTATTACACAGTAGATATGATTTTATGAAAGGAGACTTACAGTGAGCAGCCCCACAATACAGTTTATAATATGAAAGCAGTAAACGAAAGCGATAACCACTTACTCGGTTGGAGTGCTTCCATGCTGTTGGGTTAGTTGTTCAACAAATAAAGATTGAAAACAACAGTATATTCAAAATCAAAGGAGAAAGTGCTTTGAAAAAGAAAGATTTGGGGCTTACAGCTCAAGGAGAGGCCCAGGGTTTTATCAGTGAGCGCACTGTTTAACTTTGTACAGAGGGACTTATACAAGTGACTGGGGCCCAAAATGGTTTTCTGTACAAAGGGATGGGTCTTACACTCTCTTAAGAGGCCCAAAAAGGTTTTCTGGAAAAAGAGTGGGGCTTATAACACGAGGGTATGCCCAAATGATTTTTCGTTTAAAAATGGCGATCGCGCCGAGGTTTTCTTTTAACGCAGAGGGACTTATACAATAAGTGAGGCCCAAGATGTTTTGGTTAAAAGGGGGATTGGGTCTTACACTCTAATAGAGGCCCAAAGTGTTTTGAATGGGTCTTATAGCTCAAGGAGAGGCCCAGGTGATTTTTGAAAAGGCGACGATCGCGCCGTTTGTTTTTTGACGGTATCGGGACTTATACAATATACTGAGGCCCAAAATGATTTGGTCAAAAAAAGGATTGGGTCTTACACTCTATTAGAGGCCCAAAGTGTTTTAAGAAAAAGAAATGGATCTTACTACTCGAGGGTAGGCCCAAGTTTATTTCAAAAAAGGCGACGGTCGCGCCGTTTACTTGTACAGAGGGACTTATACAATGAATGAGGCCCAAAAAGTTTTTGTACAAGGGGGGATGGGTCTTACACTCTCTCAAGAGGCCCAAAGTGTTTTGAAAATGATTTATGAAGGTTGAATTAATCCAAAATCCTAATTTGTTTTCAAAAATGTATTTAATTGAATAAAAATTCAATTAAAATGATAAAAAATTGTTTAACACATGGAAAACAAATTGTGATCTTGGATTAATGCTTCAAAAATTAAGTATTGACCTACAAAATAATTAGAAAGCATTAAAAGGTGCAAAATCAATGTAGAAAAAATATTTAAAATGCCAAAAACAATCAAAATATTAATTCTTTACAAAAATATAAATTATATGAAATAAATAATAATTTTGGGATTTTTTGATAAAATAAAATATTTTAACATTTTTGTGAATTATTAAAAAAAGAATCAACTCAAAATCATTAAAACTCAGAGAGAAATTAATTTTTGAATCAATTAAACAAAATCACAAAATTCAAATATTTGAATTTCTAAAAATGGCGCCAAGAACAATCTGAAGAACACGCGCGTGTTCTTGGTTTCTCAGATTTGCATTTTCTATCCAATCTCCATGAATACGTAATCATATCATGCAATCCATATATCATTATGCTCGTCTCAACCTCACGATCATGGCTATGTACTTTAATTTCATTTAAATTAAACATACAACAAGAAATCACGAAGAGACCTCAAGAACCCTAATTTCTGCATGAAGGCTAGGATTTTTGATACACGATTCAAACAATGCAATTAATTGAGGGAAAACATTCCATGCATGATTATGAACATATGGCCAAATTATTGTGCGAGAAAATATGCATAGATTGAGAGATGCCCAAGTTTGTGCTTACCTCCAAGCCGTGACAGCAAGTGCAATGTGATTTTTGATTTGGAGGTGTTACAGATGAGTTGTGATGATCTGAACAGCTTCCCTACACCCTATGGATTGTGTTTGGATGGTTGGACTTGATTGAAATTGGCTGGATCATTTTGTGGTACCTCAGCTGCACTTTGGTTAAAACCTTGAGCAACCAGCTGGTGATTTTGTGAAATTGATGTTTCAGAAGTAATCTAAGTGTTTGATCAGCTCATATGTGATGTATGTGAGGTGTGTGAGTGATTGGTTTGATTGGAATTGCTCTCAAACTCAAAACCCGATAGTGGCTTGCCTTAGAAGGCAAAATTGGAGTGAAAGAAGAGATTTTGAGGAAAGCATCTGTTAGATGGCTTTGGTGTACTTAAACTGACCACAATTGAGCTCTATTTATAGTAGAGAAAGTTTGTTTTGGGATCCACAGTGAATGGCAACTGCAGCAGGTGTTTCCTCAATGTTGGCCAATGGAAATGCAAGTCTCCTCTAGCCATTGACTAGAGGTTAGGGCACAGAGCTATGGTCCTCTTGGTCTTGGATAAGTCTTGACTAATTTCAGATGAGAATGGCTCAGTCCATGCCACCTTGATGGTTCCATTGAATGCCTCATTCCAAATTTGAAGTCTTGTCCCTATTTTGGCCATTCTAGGTTCAACATGCTATTTCTTGTTCCATGGACTTTGGAGGCTTGGCTCAGTGATTGTCCCCTTTAGATTCAATCCTCTGAGGTGTCCAAGTGGATAGGAGCAATTGAATTTGGCTGATTTTGGCAAATCGACCAAAGTTGCAAATTCTGCCTTGCCTTGACAGATTTCAGCAAGGTAACTTGCCAATGTCATATCTCATGGTGTAAGTTGAATTTGACAATGTTCTTGGCCATTTTGGAAAACTCTTACATGATACAACAACTGTTTGAACAAGTTTGGTTTTGATCTCTTTTGATTCCAAGTGAAAAATTCTCCTACATTTGGCAAAAAGTGAGGCAGAATCTGACTTAGTGAAAATTTCACTAAGTGTTGGAAAAAGTGACATTTTCACTTTTCAGCCACTTTGATCACTCCATAACTCAAAATCCTTAATGAATTGGAATGACTTGTAGTTGAAGTTTTTGTAGGTGATAATGAGGGCTACAAATCCATCTTTGGATGAGAAAAAATGGCCTTGTGGTTTAGGAGTTATGGTCCTTCAAAGTTGGTACCCTTGCCACTTTATTTTTAACTTAGAAAAATTTCTAAGTTTTATGGTTACCCCTTTTACAAGTTATCTCACTTTTCTTGATTTTTCTTGATGAATGATGATTCAAATCATACATTAACATCATTTTAGGGTTAAAAATCCATTTTGGTGAAAAATCTCAAAAAGTCAAAGTTGACTTTTGTGCACAGTTGACTTTTTATCAGATGAATTCCAAACTGTGCAATTCTTCAGGAAATCATGTCCTTGACCTAAATCAAACTTGATGGACATGTTCCATGGGTGTCATAGGGTATATTCAATCATGTATTAGGGTTTGGGAGCATGTCTTGGTCAAAAGTCAAAGTTACAGTTGACTTTTTCCTTAAAACCCTAATTGTGGTGCAGATGGAATTGAGACTTGTTGCTCAAACCTCTTGGATTAATCCATTGTCCCAAATGGATCAATATGGTATATTAGAGACCCTCAAATCATCTCTTGAGGTCTTGGCTCATGATTTGTCCCAAAAGTCAACTTAGGGGTGAATTAGGTCAAGAAACCCTAATTCCTGATTTTTGATGAATGCATCCCTTGAGGCAAAATTGACTTGATGCATGGGTTCTTGAGGTTCCATGAAGTATATTAGGTTATGTTTTGGATCAATGGCTTGTGCCCAGATGAAACTTTTCATCTGGAGGCCCTGGGTGATCAAAACCCTAATTTGGTGACACTGGCGATCTTGAGGCTTGATCCACCTAGAAGGGAGCAACCTTGTGCTTAATCCTTGAAGTGGGAGTCCTTTTGATCCTTTGAGGATGTTTGAGAGATTAGACAAGTTGAAAATCAAGTCATTTCTTGATTGAGCCTTTGTCTAAAGCTCAAAGAGGGCTTGAAACCCTAATTTTGATTGTAGTGAGTGCTCACCCATCTTTGGGGAGATTGGTGATTTACCCAATGATGGGAAATCTAAGTGGTCAAAATTTGGGGTATGACAGATGCCCCTATTTAATCTTCTTGGACCCGAAGGTGTGAATGACGAAGGTATTCGGGCATTCGGGGTGCAAGAGGATTAAATATCAAAATACCCAAAATTTTGATGGTGGTTATGAATGGTAGCTTACGCATTCATCTTCTTTAGCTAAGCAATGATGCTTAGAAAAGGTAAACTTCCCCTCGATCCTGGTCTCCTACCAAGGAACTGGTCTTAGTTTCTGATTTAAACTTCCCCTCGATCCTGGTTTCCTACCAAGGAACTGGTCTTAGTTTCTGATTTAAACTTCCCCTCGATCCTGGTTTCCTACCAAGGAACTGGTCTTAGTTTCTTTTGTCAACTTCCCCTCGTTCTTGGTTTCCTACCAAGGAACTGGTCTTAGTTTCTGATTTAAACTTCCCTTCGATCCTGGTTTCCTACCAAGGAACTGGTCTTAGTTTCTTTTGTCAACTTCCCCTCGTTCTTGGTTTCCTACCAAGGAACTGGTCTTAGTTTCTTTTGTCAACTTCCCCTTGTTCTTGGTTTCCTACCAAGGAACTGGTCTTAGTTTCTGATTTAAACTTCCCCTCAATCCTGGTTTCCTACCAAGGAACTGGTCTTAGTTTCTTTTGTCAATAAACTTTCTTGACAAGGAACGCTATTAGTAGCGGTTTTCCTCAAACTTCTCGTCGAATTTTCCTGGGGAGATGCCATTTGAGTGGGAAAAGATTTGATGTCAGACTTGCTGGGGAACCCATTCGTCTGAATTGTAGAGGTACACAAACTTCTCTATTTTGGAGACGCCATTTGTCGATTCTACTGGGGAAAGCGAGTCTCTTGAGAGACTGCTTTTGTTTGGGGTTACATCATACTTTTCTCGGGATCTTCCCGGAGAAATGCCATATGATGGGATCCAATTTTGAGGTGCCAATGACCTTCTCATCAGTGGTTTTTCGGAGCAAAACTGGCGTGCTGCCGAATCTCTGATCACGAGGCTTTCTCTGGGGATTTCCCTTAATCCGGGAAAGCAAGGATATCATCTTCAATGGCGAAGAGTGATATTTATTGAAAGTTTTCTCTGGTTTTTCAGAGGTTCAAGTTATCAAAGTGGTCAAGGACCAACTTCTTTCCAGAATTAAACTGAAAACGAGGTTGTTCAGACACAGTATTTCCTGACGAGGCAAGAACTGACAACTCGATTGAGAGGACTTCTACCACTAGGGGACAAGACCGACTAGAGTGATAGTGATGCAATATGAAATGTGAATGCAAATAAAAAATGCATGATGTATGTATGTATATGCTGACAAAACAGACGTGACATACAGACTAAGGGATGAACACAATTGGATACTCGGCCATCGCGGGGCGAAGAAGTACCGTTGATTCAAAATAGCAATTCCACCTTGCTTAGGAAAGATAGTCCTATTGGGAACTATGTTGATCGGGCTTAGGAGATGAGAACTCGGCCGAGGATGTCAGACGAAACATGGTTCCTGACATTATTGATCCTTCATTCAGGAGTACTGGTCTAGAAGGAGTACCTTGATTCTGCACTTTGAAGTTCGCTTACTTCGGGAGAAGCGATCGATGTTCTTCTGATGTTCAACAGTCAAAAGAAATTGTCATCTTTATTTTAAAAGCAGAAAAAGTTTTAACAAGTAAATTCATTTTTGTTCTATTTCAAGAATCGCTGATTAAGTTTAAACAACGTCGTTCTGTAAAGCTAAAACAAGTAAAGAATTACAAACAAAAGCACAAGGGCTCAAATTTTATTGATAAGATGGAGATCAGCCAAACGCGTGATTCCAAAGAGTATATACAAAGTTAGAAAATGGTAATTTACAGGGAAAAGGGCTACGTTGAAACATAACAACCACTATCCTTCTACCAACTTTGAGTTCGGGACATCCTGAGCTTCCGTCGAAGATGACCTTTGACTGGAGATTTCCTCCGATAGATGATGTAACTGCTGCTGAGGGACTTGCCTCTGTTGAACATAGTTACTTGCCATTATCCCTAACTTTTGCCTGGATTGTACTATGAGATTTCCAATCCATCGGGATGATTTTTTTCATGTCTCTAACTTTTGCCTGGACCGCCCTTCCGGGTTTTCAATCCACCGAGACGTTTTTTTTTTTAGTTTTAGGCGAAGTATTTCTTGACTACATCAACATTTGTGGGGTAGGCAAATTCTTCTCCGTCCATGGTTGCAAGTCTCAAGGCGCCGCCTGAGAAAGCTTTCGTGACCACATAGGGACCATCATAATTCGGAGTCCACTTGCCCCGAGAATCAGTGAGAAATGATTGTATCTTCTTGAGCACAAGGTCTCCTTTTCTGAAGACACGAGGTCGGACCTTTTTGTCAAACGCCCTCTTCATTCTCTGTTGGTACAACTGACCGTGGCATAGTGCCGTGATTCGCTTCTCTTCGATCAGGTTCAGTTCGTCGTGTCGATTTTGACACCATTCAGCTTCGGTAAGCTTAGCTTCCATCAATACCCGGATTGATGGGATCTCTACTTCTATGGGGAGCACTGCTTCCATGCCATATATTAGAGAGAAAGGGGTTGCCCCTGTTGAAGTGCAGACAAATGTTTGATAACCGTGAAGAGCAAAGGGTATCATTTCGTGCCAATCTTTATAGGTTATAACCATCTTTTGAACAATCTTCTTGATGTTCTTGTTAGCCGCTTCTACCGCTCCGTTCATCTTGGGTCGGTAGGGAGATGAATTATGGTGTTCGATCTTGAACTCTGCACACAACTCTTTCATCATCTTATTGTTCAAGTTAGATCCATTATCAGTAATGATCTCGCTTGGAACACCATAATGGCAGATGATATTGTTTTTGATAAATCGGACCACCACTTGTCGGGTTACATTGGCGAATGACGCTGCTTCGACCCACTTGGTGAAATAGTCAATGGCTACAAGGATGAACCGATGTCCGTTTGAAGCCTTGGGCTCAATCATGCCAATCCTGTCGATTCCCCATATGGAAAAAGGCCACGGGGAAGAAAGAACTTTGAGATGTGATGGCGGTACATGAATTTTGTCGGAGTATATCTGACACTTGTGACACCTCCTCATGTACTTGTAGCAGTCGGATTCCATGGTCAACCAATAGTACCCTGCTCTTAGAATTTTTCTCGCCATTGTATGTCCGTTAGCATGAGTGCCAAAGGATCCTTCATGAATTTGTTTCATGAGCATGTCTGCTTCTGGTCTGTCGACGTATCGGGGCAAGACCATGTCAAAATTTCTCTTATAAAGAGTGTCACCGCTCAGGAAGAAGTTTCCAGCCAATCTTCTGAGGGTTTTCCTGTCTTTTCTGAGTGCCCCAGATGGGTACTATTGTTTCTGAAGGAAGCATTTGATATCGCGATACCAAGGTCTGTCGTCTATGACTGCTTCAATCATGAAGATGTAAGTGGGCCTTTTAAGGCGCATGATGTCGATCTTAGGTATGTCATTCCATTGACCTACACTAATCATGGAAGAGACAGTGGCTAATGCATCAGCCATGTGATTCTCATCACGAGGGATGCGATGAAAGTCGACTCTGTTGAAGAAGGGTAACAACCTCCTTGCATAGTCTTTGTAAGGAATCAATCTTGATTGGTATGTGTTCCAATCTCCTTTTATCTGGTTAATAACCAGGGCTGAGTCGCCGTATACGTCCAAATTTTTGATCCTTAAATCAATCGCTTCTTCGAGACCCATAATACAAGCTTCGTATTCGGCCTCGTTATTTGTACACTTGAACGTAAGTCGAGCGGTGAAAGGAATGTGGGAACCCTGAGGGGTAACAATGATTGCCCCAATTCCATTTCCATAATGATTAACTGCTCCGTCAAAGATAAGTCCCCACTGGGAACCTAGTTCTGGCCCTTCACTGGGTAGCGGTTCATCGCAATCTTTCATCTTTAGATACATGACATCTTCGTCTGGGAAGTCAAACCCGATTGATTCTTGATCGTCAATCGGTAGATGAGCCAAATGATCGGCTAAAATACTTCCTTTAACGGCTTTCTGAGCATGGTACTCTATGTTATATTCTGATAGTAACATCTGCCAACGGGCAATCCTTCCCGTGAGAGCAGGTTTTTCGAAAACGTACTTGATTGGATCCATTTCGGAGACCAACCAAGTAGTATGATGAATCATGTACTGGAGAAGACGTTTGGCTTCCCAAGCCAAAGCACAACAAGTTTTCTCAAGCATCGTGTACCGAGTCTCGCAGTCGGTGAATTTCTTGCTCAAATAGTAAATGGTAGACTCTTTCCTTTTAGTTTCGTCTTGTTGGCCAAGTACACATCCCATTGAGTCCTCTAGGACTATGAGGTAAATGATCAGTGGTCTTCCTTCCACTGGAGGTGATAGAATCGGAGGATTCAACAGATATTCCTTGATACTGTCGAAGGCGGTTTGGCAATCATCTGACCAAACGCAATCCTGGTTCTTTTTGAGTAATTTGAAAATCGGCGCACACGTCGCGGTCATAAGGAATACGAATCTGGAGATGTAGTTCAAACGTCCCAAGAATCCTCTGACTTGTTTTTCAGTTTTCGGAGAAGGCATTTCTTGAATGGCCTTGACCTTGTCAAGATCAACTTCAATTCCTTTCTGGCTGATGATGAACCCTAGTAGTTTCCCTGAATGGACACCGAAGGTGCACTTGTTAGGATTCAAGCGGAGCTTGAATTTTCTTAGACGCACTACAACAAAAGTAAGTTATAACATCGCACCTTAGACAACGCTTTAATACAAAAGCGCTGCTATAAGTTAAAAACAAGGAATCTATTCATTTAAAAAAATAAAAGCGCAAAAAATATAAGACCTTAGACAGCGCTTTGGTCAAAAGCGCTTTCTAAGATCTTATAAATTTAAAAAAATATAAGACCTTAGACAGCGCTTTCGTAAAAAGCGCTTTCTAACGTTTTATTAATTTAAAAAAAAAAATTAAAGGAAAATATTAGACAACGCTTTCATTAAAAGCGCTGTCTAAGGTCTTAAAAATTAAAAAAAAATAAAATCGAAAGCGCTGTCTAAGGCCAACTTTAGAAAGCGCTTTGAAAAGCGCTGTCTAAGATCCACCTTAGAAAGCGCTTTTATGACAAGCGCTATCTAAGGTCTAATTAAATTAAAATATATGAATAGTCAGTATTCATTTTCATATTTCCGCTCTTTCTTCTCCCCTGCTAGTGAACAGAGCTCAAAACCCTTGCGAACGAAAAACCTTCACCGTCAACCATCCTCCACCGTGCCGTCGTTCGTTGTTGCCGTCGTTGCATTGCCGTCCGTCCGTTTCTGCTCACTGCCGTCGTTTTCGTTTCTGCTCATTGCCGTCGTCGTTCGTTTCTCTTTCTGCTCTTTGATACATTTCGTTCTTGCATTGCCGTTGTTACCGTCGTTAAAGGTACGTCGTTGTTGTGAAGAATAGGGTTTTGTTGCTTTACATTGTTGTTGTAGGGTTTTGTTGCTTTACAATGTTGTAGTGAATGATTATGTTTGATGAGTTTTGTTAATGAAGTTATGTTGGACTGTTTTATTAATGAAGTTTTGTAGTGAATGAGTATGTTTGAAGTTTTGTTAATGAAGTTTTGTAGTGAATGAGTATGTTTGATGAAATCTTCTAAAAAACTCTAAAAAACTCTTAAAATTAATGGAGTTTTGTTAAAATTGATGGAAATAGTTTAGTTTAGTTTTATTTTTTCCACCTCTTAAATCTTCTAAAAAACTCTTAAAATTGATGGAAATGTCCTCTGAATTTTAGAATTCAAAGCTTGTTTTTGAAGCCTCAAAATTCTAGAATTTGAGATGGTTGAGTTAATAAACAAATATAATGAACATAAACATTTCACTAAAACATAAGAAATTCAACCAGTTACATATCAAACACTATCAAACTTGTTCATTTCTTGATTAATATGGTTGAATTAATGTTATTTTGTTGACCTTAATAAGTAGGAAAACCATGGATAAAAAATGGATTGATGCCGATCGATTGTCCAAAGAGTACGAGAATGGGGTATTGGATTTCGTTAAGTTTGCTGTTCAACACGCTGATGCTGAAGAGCTCAATCGAATAAAATGTCCTTGCTTGGGTTGTTGTTATGTGGGTAGGGTTGACGCAGATGGATTGAAATCGCATTTACTGATGAATGGAATTGATCGAAGTTATAAGTGTTGGATACATCATGGGGAGAAAATTAACGAGAATGTTGAACCGACGGGGAAAAGTAATACGACCTATGCTTCAGATGACAAAGACACGGAAACATACGATTGTGATCGAGTCGAAGAGATTGCAGAAGCAGTTGTAGAAGATCTTCATGATTGTCCCGAAATGTTTGAGAGGTTGGTAAGTGATGCAGAGAAACCGCTCTATCAAGGTTGCACTAAATTCACAAGACTGTCTGCGGTATTGAAGTTGTACAACTTAAAGGCGGGCAATGGATGGTCGGATAAAAGTTTCACAGAGTTGTTGGCCCTTTTGAGAGAAATGCTACCGGAGGATAATGTTCTTCCCAATCGAACCTATGAGGCCAAAAAAATGTTGTGTTCTATTGGCATGAGCTATGATAAGATACATGCTTGTCCAAACGACTGCGTTTTGTTTCGAAACGAATATGCATCGTTAACTGAGTGCCCTAAATGCGGTTTGTCTCGATATAAGAAAAAATTGTCTCCAGCCAAGGTCTTATGGTATTTTCCTATAATACCGAGATTTAGGCGCTTGTTTCGTAGTGAAACCGATGCAAGACACCTGACTTGGCATGCAGATGAAAGAATTATTGATGGAAAGTTGCGACATCCGGCTGATTCACCACAGTGGTCAAAAATTGATAATGATTATCCTGACTTTGGAGAAGAAGCAAGAAACCTTCGCTTGGCATTATCTACTGATGGAATGAACCCGCATGGTCTTCAAAGTATCTCACATACCACATGGCCTGTGATTCTTATGATTTATAACCTACCTCCATCGCTATGCATGAAGCGTAAGTACATGATGTTATCTATGTTAATCTCTGGGCCTAAACAACCAGGGAATGACATAGACGTATACTTGACACCTTTGATCGAAGATTTAAAGATATTGTGGGAGAACGGTGTGGAGGTTTATGATGGATATAGGAAAGAAAGTTTCAATTTGAGGGCGATGTTGTTTGGCACAATTAATGATTTTCCAGCTTACGGGAATCTATCAGGGTACAACATAAAAGGTGAAAAAGCGTGTCCTATTTGTGAAGATAAAATAGTTTCGAAGTGATTGGAGTTTGGTCATAAGAATGTCTTTCTCGGTCATCGTAGATTCTTAAATGCCAAACATAACTACCGTGGGTGGAGACAAGAATTCAACGGAGACATCGAACAAGGTAGAGCTCCACCTATGTTGTCAGGTGACCAAGTTTTTAAAAAGGTGAAAGATATGCGTACTGAGTTTGGCAAACCTTTTGCACATAAGGTTGTCAAAGGTGGGTGGAAAAAGAGGTCGATATTTTTTGAATTGTCAAAGGTGGGGATTATACCTGAATTAGCACCCGTGAAGAAAGGAAGACGAACATATCTACCACCTGCTGCTTTTACTCTGTCTAGAAAGGAGAAGAAAATATTGTGTAAGTTTCTGAGTGGAGTTAAAGTTCCAGAAGGATACTCTTCAGATGTCAGAAGACTTGTGTCTATGAAAGACCTCACGTTGAAGAGTTTAAAGACACACGACTGCCATGTTATAATGGAACACTTTCTACCAATAGGTATACGTTCTATTTTGCCAGTGAAAGTAAGAAGCGCCATAACTAATTTGCGTTTTTTCTTTAGGTCAATTTGTAGTAAGGTAATCGATCCCGATATCTTACCAACACTACAAAAAGAGATAGTTATTACCTTGTGTGAGCTTGAAATGTATTTTCCTCCCTCTTTTTTTGATATAATGGTACATCTAGTTGTTCATCTTGTGAAAGAGACACAGTTGTGTGGACCAGCTTATATGAGATGGATGTACCCTGCTGAACGTTATATGAAAATATTAAAAGGGTACGTGAAAAGCCGAAGTTGACCAGAGGGGTGTATTGTTGAACGATACATTGTTGAAGAAGCGGTTGAGTTTTGTACTGAATATTTGTCCAATGTTCAGTCGATTGGACTCCCCAAAGCTCATATTTTTGAAAAAAAGGATGGTAAAAAATTAATTGGAATTAAAATTGTGACAGTATCAAGGGATGAACGGGATCAAGTGCATTTGCATGTTCTGCACAATGATAATGAGGTTGAGCCATATGTTGAGATGCACAAGGATGTACTCCGAGGGTTAAATCAGAACAGAAATGAAAATTGGATAGTACGAGAGCACAATCAAAGTTTCATACAATGGTTAAAGGATCATATTTATTCGAAGCGCTCTTCAGATCCTGCTTCAGTAACAGAAAGGTTGAGATGTTTGGCATATGGTCCAAGTTTGCATGTGTATTCTCATAGCGCATACGCAATTAATGGATACACATTTTATACCAAAGACCAAGACGATAAAAGTACTATGCAAAATAGTGGTGTCACCGTCCTAGCTGAAGCAATGCACATATCAAGTATGAAGGACTTAAACCCCAAATATGCAAATCTGTCATATTTTGGAGTTATTGAGCACATTTGGGTGTTTGATTACGAGAAGTTTCAGATTCCAATCTTTGGTTGCAACTGGGTAAATAGTAGTGGCATACGAATGGATAAGTCTGGATTTTTGCAAGTGGATCTTAATAGGGTGGGGTACAAAGATGAACCTTTTATTCTAGCATCTCAAGCTAGACAAGTGTTCTATGTCACTGACCTGACGAGTACGAAATGGTCTATAGTGCTTCTATCTAACAAAGTGGTTGATGATAGCGGTGTAGATCAATGTGATATTGATGTTGAGAATGAGTCATGCATTTGACGGAATGAGTTGAATACAAATGATCAAGATGAGGATCTTATAGCGGATGAGTCATATATCAGAAATGACCATAACGAGGGAATTTGGATCCATTCATCCGTCCGCATTGCTAAGACACAAGTAATTCATATTCCAACCAAGAAAAGAAATAGATGTTAGTGAAAGAGGTAAAATTTGTTATATACTTGATTTCTTTATTATATTTGTTATATATTATGTCATATTTGTTATATATTAGTGAAAGAGCATTTTATTTTCATTTTTTACATGGTAATGTTATTTAGACTCCAACAAGATCCAAAACAAAGGATATAGCTGTTAATCTTACACTTGTTTAATCTTACAGTGGACATTGGTTGTTGGTCGCAATTAACCACAGCGGAGAGTCAACCCCATTATTACATGGAATTATGTGAAGGTATATTAATTATCACATGTTTTATTATATTAGTGATGCTACTTGATAAAACTTAGGATTTATCCATATTTTCTTTTAATTGAATTACAATCTTTGTGTTTTCAGGACCTATAATGTAGATTTGAAGCAATGCTTTGGTTGGATGCAAAAGTATTAGTATAAGTAATATGTTCATTTGTAGAAAAAATGTAATGATTTGTAATTATAAATAGGTGTATATATAATTTTGGTTTGTAATTTTAAATATATATATTGGTTTGAATTGCCAATTGTTTTGCATATATAATTTTGGTGTAAATTGCCAATGGTTTGAATTGCCAATTTCTGAAAAAAAATTGCTGGTTGAAAAACAGGTAAAATTCTGGTTGAAAAAACCTGGTAAAAATTGTGGTTTAAAAAAATTTATATAAAATTTTTCGTATACCTTAGACAGCACTTCTGGAGAAAGCGCTGTCTAAGGTAGGGCTTAGACAGCGCTTCTAACAAAAGCACTGTCTAAGGTAGGGCTTAGAAAGCGCTTTTGACAAAAGCGCTGTCTAAGGTATACCTAGAAAAATCCAAAAAGGTTGACCTTAGACAGCGCTTTTATTGAAAGCGCTGTCTAAGGTATACCTTATAATGTCAAAAAGCGCTGTCTAAAGGTACCATAGACAGCGCTTTTCATTAAATATACCCCACTTTAGACAGCGCTTTTGGTATTACCCAAAGCGCTGTCTAAACCTATAGCAGCGCAGGTTTATACAGCGCTTAAAAGCGCTGTCTAAGGGCAAAAAAAGCGCTGTCTAAGGTCTTTTTTGTGGTAGTGCGTTCGAACAATTTTGACAGATGTTCAACGTGCTCATCCTCTGTTCTTGATTTTGCAATCAAATCATCGACATACACTTCGATTTCCTTGTGTATCATGTCATGAAACAGAGTAGTCATGGCCCTTTGATAGGTTTCCCCGGCGTTCTTCAAACCGAACGGCATTACCTTGTAACAAAAGGTACCCCATGGGGTAATGAACAAAGTTTTCTCCATGTCTTTCGGCGCCATTTTGATCTGGTTATAGCCCGAGAATCCATCCATGAAGGAGAATACTTTGAACTTTGCTGTGCTGTCAACCAGCATGTCAATGTGTGGTAAAGGAAGGTCGTCCTTTGGACTTGCCTTGTTCAGATCCCTGTAATCAACGCACATTCTGACCTTTCCGTCCTTTTTGGGAACGGGTACGATGTTGGCTAACCATTGAGGATATTCAGATGTGGCGAGGAAACCCGCGTCAATCTATTTTTGTACTTCCTCCTTGATTTCGATGGCCATGTCCGGGTGAGTCCGTCTCAACCTTTGCTTTACTGGCGGACATTCTGCTCTCAACAGTAAGTGATGTTCCACGATGCTGGTATCCAACCCTGGCATATCCTGATAGGACCAAGCGAACACATCGGGGAATTCTTTGAGAAGCTTTATCAAACCCTCTCTGGTAGTTGGACTGAGCAGTGCCCCAATCCTGATTTCTTTTCTCTCTTGCTCTGAACCCAAGTTTACCGTTTCCAACGGCTCTTTATGAGGTTCAATGGACCTTTCCTCTTGTCTGAGTAGTCGGGAGATCTCTTCTGGAATTTCGTTGTCATTTTCTTCTTTAGCCTCGAATACCGGGAACTCAAAGTTGGGAGAAGGCATCAGATCGTATGTTTCAACTGGGTTTAAAACAAGCAATCTGCATGACGTGATGATTCGTGTTTAGAAGAGATAGAGAAAAATGCAAGTGTGTGCAGTGTATTTGTTTTACTGCTTGTTTTTATTGTTTTGTTTTTTAGGATTACCATTTTCTTTGAAAAAGCAAAAAGAGAAAACAGCAATTAATGCGGAAATTACAGAACGACATTATTTTATTAATGCACAAGTCGAATCTTGAAACTACAGCCCTATAAAACAAAACTCTGTCGCTTCGGGCAAAGCGAAGAGGGAAATTTACAGAAAACGAGCCCTATCAAAATATCCGTTTCACCTGGGCAGGGTGAAAGGTTAAAGATGGCAATTACTTTGACTGATGAACGACCTTTGGAACCTCGACAGCAACCCATCGGCGGCGAACTCCTCGGTGAATCACAAAGTCTGGCACCTTCCTTGATTTGTCTTCAGAAATGCGCTGATTTCTGGTGGAGCAGGATCGTTGGAATCTGTCTCCCAGGCAGAATTGTCGTAGGAGGATTCCTCTGTTGCATTTTGCATAGCATTGGTGCTCTCGGCTGTATCTCCCCATCCAGTCGGCTGGATATCTTCGAGCTTGATACGAGAGCTTTCGGGAGCAGTGTACTTGACCATAAAGTCATATTTTCCACTTGGTTGTCCCAGAGTGTCCCAAACTTCTTTGGAACTGGAGAGGTCATCCTTCTCGATGACGTTGACCTCGGGAAAAGCATAATTGATGAATTCTAGTCCTGCAAACGTTGCGAATTCATCGTCATGTTGAGTAATTTCCGAATGACCTGAGTGTTGATCCCATGACCTGGTGGGGACATAGGTATTCCGTTCAATGACGCGCATCTGAGTTTCATTGTTCGGCTGACTTTCTTGCCCCAAGTTTCCTGGGTAAGGCTGCCACATTGGCAGACCATCCATTGGGCCATAGTAGTGTAGTCAAAGTTGTCTTTCATCAGAGTGTCTTCCTCTAATGAATTTGGCGGAGCACGGCATCCTTCGGATCACAATCTCCGTAGATCATTTCGACATCTGATCTTGGTATAAATCTCGGACTTTCTATAGGAAAGCAAAGAGGCATAGGCACCTCTTCCTGAGACATATAACCGTCCTTGTTAAGATAAGACTTCCATTCTTCATCCGTGTCAGAGGGATCTTCCTCATTGATAGCATGAACTGTCTGAGACACTGGGTGAAGAAAACCTCCATTGTGGAAGAAGTTTTGAAGGGGATGAAGACTTTCATCGTTGGCAACTGTCCGGGTACAGGTTGCAGAAAAACCAAGACCCTTCTTTGTTTTATTGTCAGTGGGAATGACAAGCCGTCCCCACCCTGTCGTATCGGTACTCTCGACCGCTTTGATAGCATCTTTGTATGAAGAAATTGAAGTTCCTTCTTTGAACTGATTGTCCTTGCTCACCGATACTGCTTGGAACTGAGTTCCAATAACCTCCTCGGGTTCCACACAAGTAGACGATGATAAGTTGCTTACAAGCAAGGCTTGTTCCCCACAAACCGTGACAAGTTGATCGTTCTTGACGAACTTTAGCTTTTGGTGGAGGGTCGAAGTAACCGCTCCAGCTTGATGTATCCAAGGTCTTCCTAATAAACAACTGTATGTTGCCCGGATGTCCATGACCTGGAAAGTGATTTGGAAAGTGTGAGGACCAATAGTTATGGGAAGATCCACTTCACCGATAACTGTTTTTCTGGATCCGTCGAATGCTTTGACGACGACCTCGCTGACTCTCATCGGAGGGCCCTTGAATGATAATTGCATCAAAGTGGACTTCAGCATAACATTCTGGGCTAACCCTGTGTCTACCAGTACGTTGGCTAAAGCATCGCCCTGGCAGTTAACTGTAATGTTGAGCGCCATGTTATGACGGCGACCCTCTTCAGGTAATTCTTCATCACTAAATCCCAAATTATTGCATGAAGTGATGTTAGAGATAATGCTATCGAATTGTCTGATTGTTACATCCTGTTCCACAAAGGCTTGCTCCAAGACTTTCTGTAGAGCCTCTCTGTGTGCTTCTGAACTGAGTAACAGTGATAATACTGAGATCTTTGAAGGAGTCTGTAACAGTTGATCAACAATGTTATATTCACTCCTTTGGATGAGCTTTAGCATCTCATCCTTGTCTTTTGAAAAGTCGGGATTACTAGATTGACCGACTGGGGGATCGGGAGCTTCTGTCTGAAGTTCCTTTTCCTTGTTAAGTTCTCCAACTCCTCGATTGAAGATTCGACCGCTCCGTGTTACTCGACTGATATCTGCAATATTCACGACGAAGGGTAATGGAATTTCCTTTCCATTTTCAATTATTGTTGCACCGTACTTGCAAGGGATAGCCTTAGCTGATTCATACGGTAATGGTTCCGGTAGATAGACGACTATGGGAACCTTCTGATTTTTCTGACCATCATAAGTAATCTCGATCCGTTCCTGGTTGGGAACTCTAGATTCGTCAAGTAGAGGGATGATGGCAAAAACATCCCTGGTCCTATGATGACCAGAGATTGTGACAACATCCTCAACTTGATCGGCAAGGTAGTTCGGCGACCAAATGATGGGTCTTGAACCTGGATATGGACGAATTTCTCCATAATCGACCTGACCTTGAAGAGTTGCTCTCACAAGGTAACACCCTTGGTTACTTTCCGAACAGACGCTACAACTGTCATAGTTGTGTGGAGGCACCTGGCCACGCCCACTTTGAATACAATGTAACCTCACTAGGTTACCTTCCATTGACCGGACATCCTGACTTTGACGACGAGTAGGATTCCTGTTATTGATATTAATCTGCTGAGTATCTTCATCCATGTAGATTGGCATCCACCAGTGATTTAACAAGTGCTGAAGCGCCTCCTGGACAAGGGTACAACCTCGATCATTTTCACAACCCGCTTTACAATTTTGATAGTCATGTGATATTAAGAATCCAAGTCGGACCTGCTCAGCATGTAACTATACAAGGTTGGTATTCATTACGCGGATATCGAAGATCTGAACCACGTTGATTTGATAGGAGTTCCTATCATGGTAGTCTTGGATCCATCCAAGATCCATCTGACGCTGGAGGGCCTCTTGTATGAAAGAGCATCCCTGTTTGTTTACCGAGCAAATCAGACAGGAACCGTAATCGTGCCGCGGCAGATTATGATACTGGCTTTGCCTTGAGTGCATCGCCACCAAGTTGACATTCATTGCACGGATGTCGTGGTTCTGAATGACGTTGGAATTCGTGTAAACCTTGTTAACTCCACGAACTCGGTGCTCTTGGATCTATCCGAGATCCATCTGTTCCTGTAGAGCTGATTGCACTACCGAACATCCTTGGTTATCTTTAGAGCAGATATCACACTGGTGATAGTTATGAGGTGGCACATGGCCATATCCACTCTGTCTACAATGCATCTTGACCAGATTGGTTTTCAACAAGAGTACATCGTGAATTTGATAGACATTGTTAGTCTCTTTCTCAATCAGATTGAAAGCAGCTTTCTCATGTTGAGGCAGCGGGTTCGTGAGAACGTTGGGATTCGTATCTTTGAAAGATAAGAGCCCGCTCCTAACAACCTTTTGCACGTCGGATTTGAAATTAAGACAAGTTTCTATGTTATGCCTTGGACCTCCTTGATGATAAGGGCACGTTTGATCCGCTTTAAACCAAAAAGGCGGATTTTCCAGAACTGTAAGAGGAGACTTAGTCTGAATGTGCCCCTTGGCTAGCAGTAACAGAAATAGTTCTGCGTACATCACAGGTATAGGATCAAATCCTGGTGGCCGTGTTGTACGGTTGTTGTTATATGGAGGACGAGCCTGCTGAAGAGGCTGTTGTGTCCTTTGTTGATCAGGCTGGCTCTGCGCAACCTGAGGTTGATACGTAGGAACAGGCGCGGGGCCGATAGCAGGAGTTACAGCTGCTACTGGCTGATAACGTCGCCTTTGCTTTCCGAGAGAGATATTCCCAATATCTTGCTCTTTTTTCTTAGGGAGAGCACTACCGTATTTTTCAGTACCGCTCGTCGATCCAGTGTCTTTTACCAAACGTCCTTCTCGGACGGCTTCCTCAAGGCGTACGCCCATGCCGACCATCTCGGTGAAATCACTGGGCGCACTGGCAACCATTCGGTCATAGTAAAATGAGCTTAAGGTCTTTAAGAAGATCTTTGTCATCTCTTTTTCCTCAAGAGGTGGACAAATTTGAGCGGCAATTTCACGCCACCTTTGAGCATACTCCTTAAAGGTTTCTTTGTCCTTTTGCGACATTGATCTGAGTTGATCTCTGTTGGGTGCCATGTCCAAGTTGTACTTGTATTGTTGGACGAAGGCAGTACCAAGATCTCTGAACGTACTGATCGTAGTATGGTTTAAACCCATGTACCATTTGAGTGCGGCACCGGTTAAACTATCCTGGAAGTAGTGAATCAGCAGGTCCTGATTCTCCGTCTGAGCTGACATCCGCCGAGTGTACATCACCAGATGGCTCTGAGGGCAAGAGTTACCCTTGTATTTTTCAAAGTCGGGCACTTGAAACTTGTGCGGGACTTTCACATTGGGGACTAAGCAGAGGTCTGCGGCGTCCTTTCCAAATAGATCCTGACCGCGAATGGCTTGCAACTCTTTCTGCATTTCCAAGAACTGTTCCTGGAATTCCTCCATTCTATCAAACATAGTTTCCTTCTTACGAGAAGGTGTCTGTGGAATCTGTCCTTCTGGGACAGTGTGCACCACAGGGGGTGGTACCGTGACTATGGCAGTAAGTCTTGGCGCCTCCCGAAGTTTGTAACCTTCAGGAGTCTTGAGTATGCCCCTGGCATCTTTGCTTTCCCGAAGTTTGTAACTTTCAGGCCCAGCGGCTTCTGTTGTGATCCCCTGATCTTCAGTGATCGACGGAACATATCCTTCCGGGATATAGTTAACAGGCATGCCCCACGGACGATCTTTCGGCATCTGATACCTAAAATCATACTTTTCTATGATGGGCGTTGAGGTGATCTCTGAGATCACAGTTCTTTGTAGCTGAGCTTCTGCCATGGCTTGCATGTCGTTACGAAGCTTTCTCATATCCTCTCTCAGAGCGTCGATCTCTTCTTTCAACTCTCTGTTTTCTTCCTCAAGATCATCCATCTTTTTCTGACGATTAGCCCGAGTATTATACGAATGAGACAGTTTGACTCTAGAATCGAGACACAAACGTGAGATTCGTAGGTAAGAAGAATACGCGATGTGAGAATGATGAATGCAATGATTATATTAATTGTTGCTTTTTGGTTTAATCAAAATAAACTTTGACAATTAGATTGCAAATATCAAACAGTGGGGAAACCCCTTTTTATTGAATTCCAAAGGATTACAGAAACGGAAATACAGTAGATTACAAAGTACAGAAACAGAAACCTAAACTAATGGGTCCCGAGTCCTCTTCTTTGACCGGGGCGCTTGGGCCGTTGTCGGGTTGTCATTCCTTTGCCAGGTGAAAGGAGCGAGCAAATTCCTTTGGTCATCTTGATTCTCTACAGCATGCTGCTCCAAAAATTCAATCAGAGCATCTTTTTCTTTTAGTAGTTGCTGTATTTGGATACACTCTACGTCGAGGGTGCGGTACTTGTTCTTCCAAGACCTTCTCTCCCGTTGAACTTTGTTGAGAGTAACCTGAAGCTTTTCAGTTTCCGTCATGAAGTACATGACAGTTTTCCTCGGTGGAAGAATTCCGTAACGAGGATAAGGCATCTTTAGCTTGAGAGCTCTAGTTTGTACCCAATGGAGATAAGGCTCCACCGAGACACAATCCGGTTTTCCCAGAGACTCTCGTCCTTTCTTATGAACGTGTTTCCAAGCTTGCACTATTTCCATCTTTAGTGCTCTGTCATTTTCTCCTTCTTTGAAGAAAAGACCTTCCAGATGAACACCCAGTGGGATGTGTCTCATCGGGTATCCAAATTGACGAAGAACCAATATTGGATGATAGTTGATTCCTCCTTTAGTTCCTATGAGGGGTACGCTGGGGAAGTTTCCACAACGGTCAATGATTCTGATTCCCTCATAAATCCTATTACACCAATCTATATCGAAATTGGTGAGAGACATGATCTTCTGCGACCAACGTAAGACACTCTTGCAATCCCAAAAAGCAGCAGACTTGGGCAAGTGAGAGATAAACCATTTGTAGAGCAAAGGTACACAGCATGTGATCTCCCCTCCGCTGTACAAATTTCCCAAGTGTACAGAATGATACGCACCTGCGAGCAAAGTCGGCACAGGGTTTCCAATGAGAACAACCTTAATAGCGTTGATATCGACGAAGTTATTGATGTTAGGAAACAAAAATAACCCGTAGGTGAGAAAGACAAAGATGCTTTCAAAAGCAGTCATGTTCCCTATACTAGCGAAGTACAGGGCTTTCTTTGTCAAGAATTGGGCTGGCAAACCTTGGATGCCACCCTTAGTGGTCATGTGAGTCCTGACCTCAGACTCGTCCAAATGAATTGCTATTGCAATAGTCTGATTCTTTGGAATTTCTTCCAGTCCAGAAAATGGAGCTCGATCAGTGATATGTAAATCAGCCAGAAGAGAATACTCCTCCAGCGTTGGTGATAGCTGGTAATCCGGGAATGTGAAATAATAATAAACCGGATCGTAGAACTGAATGAGCGGATCCATGATCCCCTCAATCACATGGACTCTTAACAGTGGTAGCAAACCACCGTGCTTGGCTCTGAAAGCCTCTGGGTTAACGATCATCCTTGCTAACTTTCTCAAATCCTCTAGCTTTGGAACCTTGAAGGTATACTGATGAGTTCTCCTTCTACCGAAATCCATTAATGCAATCTTTTTCTCTGATATTTGCAATCACAGTCTTAGTTTAATTTGAAAAACAGAGAGACTAGAAGAGAAGTTTTTTGAATGTTTTAATGTTTTATTAAATGGATGCATGGATGCAGCACACAAAAACATAGAAAAAACATGGGGTCAAAAGGTCGTTGTCGTGAAGTCAAGGCTCTACCCATCCCCAAAGGTTTATACTAGGGTGATTTTTGTACCTGTACTCATTATCATCATCTCCTCCCAGGAAAGCAAGACAATAAACGGATCGCCAGCGAGTTGTAGAGCAATCTTAGAGTAAGTGCCATTCACCGATAATAGATCACCAGCCTCAAATGAGGGTAGTATCGCGTAACAACTATTTCCGATAGTTTCCGCACTACGAAAGGGTTTGGCTCCTCAGCTTCTCAGACTTAACAACCGGCCCATTGGCTATAAGAGTGAATGGGTTGCGTTGGTCAGCCTCCACTGAGGTTGATGGTCGACCCCGTCGCCATCACTTATCTTAAGTGTATACTCATTCTCACCACATGCGGCATCACACGCATTCCCAGTAGCAAAAAAATAAACACGTATAGCAATTAGGAAAAGCAGTATATATATTTGTCCTAATCATCCTAGACTTATAAAGCTAAGAATCCTAAGTTCCTGACAGAAATGGCTCCCCGGCTGAGTTACCACTCTGTAGTTTCTACACAAGGGATAAAAAGAAAGAAGAAAAGAGAGATCGGCCCCACGGTGGGCGCCATTTTTTTCTGTAGCGAACGATTTTGGACGCGGTTCTTAAGCGATGGTCGCTCTCTGCGGTTGAGTTTACTACAGGTCAATTCATTTTTTATCCTATTGTGAGCTGAATAAGGAAGGGAAATAGATGTCTCCAATTAACCCTGCTTTGCATACTGAGTTTAAATAGCGGTCTGTTAGGTTACGAATGCTATCAATGTGGGGGGGCCTTTGTACTGGTTATTTGTATTTTCGCCAATACTGTTTTCTTTCTTTTTATCTGGGCAGAAGGTTTCTGGCGGGGAACAAGGATTAGGATGTTAGGACTGATGCTTTTGAATTACTGCTTTTGATTGATGGAGATATGGGATTTGGGTTTTTTGTTGATTGCGCTCGCTAAGATTTTTTCTTTCGATCTTATGCCTACGTATTCCCGTTTACCGAAACAGGGAAATCAGAGCGTTCGTAGTTCCTCCTATTATATGGGAGGAAATGGGTGTTTTGGTGTCTTGTTCAAAGCCCAAGACGTGAAGCGAAAGGTGGTTTGTATCTTGTTCAAAGCCCAAGATGTGAAGCTAAGAGGTCTATTTGTGTCTTGTTCAAAGCCCAAGACGTGAAGCTGAAAGGCCTCGGCTTTAGAGAGAATTTGTCATCTCTAAAGAGGGGAGAAGGAGAATTACTTTAACTGGGATACGCGGATCCGAGTAATGCCATAATTTTCGAAGAAAGGGTTTTAACCTGAAGGAGAAGACTTTAACTCAGTATAGAGCAATGCCATCTTTCCTTAGGAATTTCTCATGCTAAAAGAGGGACAGTGGCATGGATGTAGATGATCCAGAGGCTTGCCGCTTACAGCGATTAGATGAAGGGAAAGGAGTTGTTGATGTTTGTGTACTGTGAACGAGGCACAACTTTGATGCTAAAAGGTTGATTGGATCAACCAGTGGTTTTCTTATACAAAGCCTAAGAGGAGGCTAATTTCCGCTAGGAAAATCATTATACAAAGCCTAAGAGGAGGCTATTTTGTGCTAGGAAAATCATTATACAAAGCCTAAGAGGAGGCTATTTTGTGTCCCGTACAAAGCCCGAGAGAGAGGCTAAAAGTTTTTGACCCGACGATGGAGTCTTTGTGTCTCGTACGAAGCCCGAGATGGAGGCTATTGTTTGTTTAGCTCAATAAGAACCTTTTTGTATCTCGTATAAAGCCCGAGATGGAGGCGAAAGGGTTATCGACTCAACGAGGGAGTCTCTTATGTGTCTCGTACAAAGCCCGAGAGAGAGGATAAAACGTTGTTTGACTGCGCTGGGGAGAATCATTGTACAAAGCCCAAGAGGAGGCTAAGGTTACTGTGTTAGTTAAGTGACAGGTCCGGTATACTGATTTTGAAAGAGAAAATCAGTTCTTATATGAGCATCACTGTACTCATAGGTTAGATCTGAGGATCAGGGTGGTTTCCTTTTCTTTGAGGAAACGGGAAATCCAAAGGGTATTGAGACTGTCCGAGTCTGCGGGTTTCCTTCCTATTTAACGAAGGGGTCACTTGAGAATGTCTTTGAGACTCAAGGAAGTTATACTGTCCGTGTCTAGAGTTTTATCTTTTGTACTATGCTGTGAGAAATAGTAGTAGACTCTATGAAAGTACTGTTCTATGCAGATGACTAAGTTCTGTTCCTATACCTCTAGGAGGTCGTCGGGACAATTTGTACGAAGCCCAAGAGGAGGCTGGAAACTTTTAAGAAGCCGACGGGTCCTTGTACTAAGCCCAAGAGGAGGCTATCATTCCCGGAGGAAGAGATCATTATACGAAGCCTAAGAGGAGGCTGTGAATACTTCTAAGAAACCGTAGGGTCCTTGTACGAAGCCCAAGAGGAGGCGGGGTTGCTTTTAGGAAGCCTGTGGGTCCTTGTATAATGCCCAAGAGGAGGCCGATGCTTTTAAGAAGCCCGTGGGTCTATCATCTCCTTTCCATTAGGAGAGATATCTTTTAAAGATAAAAACCACTGGTAAACGTGCGAGGTTTACTATCCAACGACTTTTAGCTTTTAAAGAGGGTTCCTTAGTTAAGGTCCAAGATTATGACCGTAGTGGGTACCCAAACCCTGAGACATTCAAGGAAAGCTATCCACAAGGAATAGATGAAGTCAGGAAAGTTTGAGAATTTGGAAGAAACTCAAAGATGCCATTCACGGAGAATACATTCATCTTGGGGAGTAGAGCTTCTTGACGATTCCTAAGGAGGACAGCCGAAGAGAAGACTGTATCTGGTGCTCCTATTGGGGATCTAGGCATCTATTTCTACGACTAAATGAAACGGCGTCACCTAGTTCTAGACGTAGTTGCCGGGGAAACTCGAAATATCTATACTATTATTACACAGTAGATATGAGTTTATGAAAGGAGACTTACAGTGAGCAGCCCCACAATACAGTTTATAATATGAAAGCAGTAAACGAAAGCGATAACCACTTACTCGGTTGGAGTGCTTCCATGCTGTTGGGTTAGTTGTTCAACAAAGAAATATTGAAAACAACAGTATATTCAAAATCAAAGGAGAAAGTGCTTTGAAAAAGAAAGATTTGGGGCTTACAGCTCAAGGAGAGGCCCAGGGTTTTATCATTGAGCGCACTGTTTGACTTTGTACAGAGGGACTTATACAAGTGACTGGGGCCCAAAATGGTTTCTGTACAAAGGGATGGGTCTTACACTTTCTCAAGAGGCCCAAAAAGGTTTTCTGGAAAAAGAGTGGGGCTTATAACACGAGGGTATGCCCAAATGATTTTTCGTTTAAAAATGGCGATCGCGCCGAGGTTTTCTTTTAACGCAGAGGGACTTATACAATAAGTGAGGCCCAAGATGTTTTGGTTAAAATGGGGATTGGGTCTTACACTCTAATAGAGGCCCAAAGTGTTTTGAATGGGTCTTATAGCTCAAGGAGAGGCCCAGGTGATTTTTGAAAAGGCGACGATCGCGCCGTTTGTTTTTTGACGGTATCGGGACTTATACAATATACTGAGGTCCAAAATGATTTGGTCAAAAAAAGGATTGGGTCTTACACTCTATTAGAGGCCCAAAGTGTTTTAAGAAAAAGAAATGGATCTTACTACTCGAGGGTAGGCCCAAGTTTATTTCAAAAAAGGCGACGGTCGCGCCGTTTACTTGTACAGAGGGACTTATACAATGAATGAGGCCCAAAAAGTTTTTGTACAAGGGGGGATGGGTCTTACACTCTCTCAAGAGGCCCAAAGTGTTTTGAAAATGATTTATGAAGGTTGAATTAATCCAAAACCCTAATTTGTTTTCAAAAATGTATTTAATTGAATAAAAATTCAATTAAAATGATAAAAAATTGTTTAACACATGGAAAATAAATTGTGATCTTGGATTAATGCTTCAAAAATTAAGTATTGACCGACAAAATAATTAGAAAGCATTAAAAGTTGCAAAATCAATGTAGAAAAAATATTTAAAATGCCAAAAACAATCAAAATATTAATTCTTTACAAAAATATCAATTATATGAAATAAATAATATTTTTGGGATTTTTTGATAAAATAAAATATTTTAACATTTTTGTGAATTATTAAAAAAAGAATCAACTCAAAATCATTAAAACTCAGAGAGAAATTAATTTTTGAATCAATTAAAGAAAATCACAAAATTCAAATATTTGAATTTCTAAAAATGGCGCCAAGAACAAGCTGAAGAACACGCGCGTGTTCTTGGTTTCTCAGATTTGCATTTTCTATCCAATCTCCATGAATACGTAATCATATCATGTAATCCACATATTATTATGCTCGTCTCAACCTCACGATCATGGCTATGTACTTTAATTTCATTTAAATTAAACATACAACAAGAAATCACGAAGAGACCTCAAGAACCCTAATTTCTGCATGAAGGCTAGGATTTTTGATACACGATTCAAACAATGCAATTAATTGAGGGAAAACATTCCATGCATGATTATGAACATATGGCCAAATTATTGTGCGAGGAAATATGCATAGATTGAGAGATGCCCAAGTTTGTGCTTACCTCCAAGCCGTGACAGCAAGTGCAATGTGATTTTTGATTTGGAGGTGTTACAGATGAGTTATGATGATCTGAACAGCTTCCCTACACCATATGGATTGTGTTTGGATGGTTGGATTTGATTGAAATTGGCTGGATCATTTTGTGGTACCTCAGCTGCACTTTGGTTAAAACCTTGAGCAACCAGCTGGTGATTTTGTGAAATTGATGTTTCAGAAGTAATCTAAGTGTTTGATCAGCTCATATGTGATGTATGTTAGGTGTGTGAGTGATTGGTTTGATTGGAATTGCTCTCAAACTCAAAACCCGATAGTGACTTGCCTTAGAAGGCAAAATTGGAGTGAAAGAAGAGATTTTGAGGAAAGCATCTGTTAGATGGCTTTGGTGTACTTAAATTGACCACAATTGAGCTCTATTTATAGTAGATCAAGTTTGTTTTGGGATCCACAGTGAATGACAACTGCAGCAGGTGTTTCCTCAATGTTGGCCAATGGAAATGCAAGTCTCCTCTAGCCATTGACTAGAGGTTAGGGCACAGAGCTATGGTCCCCTTGGTCTTGGATAAGTCTTGACTAATTTCAGATGAGAATGGCTCAGTCCATGCCACCTTGATGGTTCCATTGAATGCCTCATTCCAAATTTGAAGTCTTGTCCCTATTTTGGCCTTCTAGGTTCAACATGCTATTTCTTGTTCCATGGACTTTGGAGGCTTGGCTCAGTGATTGTCCCCTTTAGATTCAATCCTCTGAGGTGTCTAAGTGGATAGGAGCAATTGAATTTGGCTGATTTTGGAAAATCGACCAAAGTTGCAAATTCTGCCTTGCCTTGACAGATTTCAGCAAGGTAACTTGCCAATGTCATATCTCATGGTGTAAGTTGAATTTGGCAATGTTCTTGGCCATTTTGGAAAGCTCTTACATGATACAACAACTGTTTGAACAAGTTTGGTTTTGATCTCTTTTGATTCCAAGTGAAAAATTCCCCTACATTTGGCAAAAAGTGAGGCAGAATTTGACTTAGTGAAAATTTCACTAAGTGTTGGAAAAAGTGACATTTTCACTTTTCAGCCACTTTGATCAATCCATAACTCAAAATCCTTAATGAATTGGAATGACTTGTAGTTGAAGTTTTTGTAGGTGATAATGAGGGCTACAAATCCATCTTTGGATGAGAAAAAATGGCCTTGTGGTTTAGGAGTTATGGTCCTTCAAAGTTGGTACCCTTGCCACTTTATTTTTAACTTAGAAAAATTTCTAAGTTTTATGGTTACGCCTTTTACAAGTTATCTCACTTTTCTTGATTTTTCTTGATGAATGATGATTCAAATCATACATTAACATCATTTTAGGGTTAAAAATCCATTTTGGTGAAAAATCTCAAAAAGTCAAAGTTGACTTTTGTGCACAGTTGACTTTTTATCAAATGAATTCCAAACTGTGCAATTCTTCAGGAAATCATGTCCTTGACCTAAATCAAACTTGATGGACATGTTCCATGGGTGTCATAGGGTATATTCAATCATGTATTAGGGTTTTGGAGCATGTCTTGGTCAAAAGTCAAAGTTACAGTTGACTTTTCCCTTAAAACCCTAATTGTGGTGCAGATGGAATTGAGACTTGTTGCTCAAACCTCTTGGATTAATCCATTGTCCCAAATAGATCAATATGGTATATTAGAGACCCTCAAATCATCTCTTGAGGTCTTGGCTCATGATTTGTCCCAAAAGTCAACTTAGGGGTGAATTAGATCAAGAAACCCTAATTCCTGATTTTTGATGAATGCATCCCTTGAGGCAAAATTGACTTGATGCATGGGTTCATGAGGTTCCATGAAGTATATTAGGTTATGTTTTTGATCAATGGCTTGTGCCCAGACGAAACTTTTCATCTGGAGGCCCTGGGTGATCAAAACCCTAATTTGGTGACACTGGCGATCTTGAGGCTTGATCCACCTAGAAGGGAGCAACCTTGTGCTTAATCCTTGAAGTGGGAGTCCTTTTGATCCTTTGAGGATGTTTGAGAGATTAGACAAGTTGAAAATCAAGTCATTTCTTGATTGAGCCTTTGTCTAAAGCTCAAAGAGGGCTTGAAACCCTAATTTTGATTGTAGTGAGTGCTCACCCATCTTTGGGGAGACTGGTGATTTGCCCAATGATGGGAAATCTAAGTGGTCAAAATTTGGGGTAAGACAGAGAGATACACAATTCTGCTTCTTACTGAACCAGGAAATCAGATTATTCCCTAGAATGAAACAGCCTCCTGAAGTGCTTTTCCTATCATCTGCACTTCCAGCCCAATCAGCATCACAATATCCTCTTAAATCAGTCCCAGAATCATGACTATATAGCATCCCATAGTCACTTGTGCCATTCACATATTTCATAATCCTCTTCACTTGATTCAAGTGACTCACCTTAGGATCTGATTGATATCTGGCACACACTCCAACAGCAAAGGAAATGTCAGGTCTGCCTGCTGTGAGATACAGTAAACTCCCAATCATACTTCTGTACAAGCTTTGGTCCACACTCACTCCATTTTCATCCTTGGATAGCTTAAAATGAGTAGGAGCAGGTGTCCTTTTGTGATTGGCATTATCCAGGCCAAATTTCTTTACTATGCTCTTAGCATATTTGCTTTGAGAAATAAAGATGGAATCCTCCATTTGTCTGATTTGTAGTCCAAGAAAGTAGCTAAGTTCTCCAACCAAACTCATTTCAAATTCAGATTGCATTTTTTGAACAAACTGTTTCACCATAGCATCTGACATTCCCCCAAATACAATGTCATCCACATAGATTTGGGCTACCATTAACTTTCCGCCTTCTTCCTTGACAAACAAAGTTTTGTCAATCCCTCATTTTCTATATCCATTTGCTGCTAAGAATTTTGTCAGCCTTTCATACCAGACCCTTGGAGCTTGTTTCAAGCCATACAGAGCTTTTCTCAGTTTGAACACATGATTGGGGAAGTTTGGATCAGTGAATCCTTTAGGTTGGTCTACATAGACTTCTTCATTCAGATAGCCATTCAGAAACGCACTCTTCACATCCATTTGGAACAGCTTAAATCTTAGGTTACAAGCCACACCCAAGAGTAGTCTGATGGATTCTAATCTAGCCACTGGAGCAAAAGTCTCATCAAAGTCAACTCCCTCAACTTGAGTATAGCCTTGTGCAACAAGTCTAGCTTTGTTTCTTGTAACTACTCCAAGCTCGTCAGACTTGTTTTTGTAGATCCACTTTGTTCCAATAACATTCACCCCTTCTGGTCTTGGCACAAGATCCCAGACATCATTTCTTCTGAACTGCTCCAGTTCTTCATGCATTGCATTTATCCAAAACTCATCAGTCAATGCTTCCTTAACATTTTTAGCTCAATTTTGGAGACAAAGCATGAACTTGCTATAATATCTCTTGACCTAGTTCTTACTCCAGAGTTTGGATCACCTATAATGAGCTCCTTTGGGTGGTCCTTCTGCACTCTGATGGAGGGATCCTTATAAGGTTGCTCCGCTTTAGGCTCAGCAGCAGCAACACTAGGAGTTTGGCTTCTGTCTTCAGCTTCTAGTGTAACTTCACCAACTGATGTCTCAACAGCATCTGGGATATCATCATCTTCTAGCGTGTCACTGTCATCAATCACCACATTGATTGACTCCATCATCACCTTGGTTCTAGAGTTGAACACCCTATATGCTCTGCTGTTAGTAGAGTATCCCAAAAATATGCCTTCATCACTTTTGGAATCCAATTTTCTTCTCTGCTCTCTATCAGCCAGTATATAGTATCTACTTCCAAAAACATGGAAGTATTTAACATTAGGTTTTCTTCCCTTCCATAGTTCATACAGAGTAGATGAAGTGCCTCTTCTCAGGGTAACCCTGTTGTGAATGTAGCAGGCAGTGTTCATGGCTTCAGCCCAGAAATGATAAGGAAGTTTCTTGGCATGAATCATTGCTCTAGCCGACTCTTGGATAGTTCTGTTCTTCCTCTCAACAACTCCATTTTGCTGAGGGGTGATAGGCGATGAAAACTCATGACTTATACCTTCAACAGCGCAAAATTCTTCAAACTTGCTATTCTCAAACTCTCTTCCATGATCACTTCTTATTCTGACAACCTTACTCTCCTTTTCTCTTTGGAGTCTTTGACAGAGCTCTTTAAAGACATCAAACACCTCTGATTTGTCTTTGATGAAGTTCACCCAGGTGTATCTTGACTAGTCATCCACAACTACATAAGCATATTTCTTTCCACCCAGACTTTCTGAAGAAACGAAAAACACAAGAAGGGGGGTTGAATTGGGGTTTTCAAAAAATAAAGCACAAAGAACACGTTGGTTATCCTGGTTCGTGTGAACTCAAACTACTCCAGTCCACCCGCCAAGGTGATTTCGCCTCTCTCTCTTGAGGACTTAATCCACTAATCAGTAAAGATTACACATTCACAGAGACAACTGTCACTGTCTTCTTGAGTTTTAACCACAACTCGGTTTTGTCAAGGGATTTCAAATGAAAATGAACAAGTGTATAATATGCTTCTAATAAGCTATATCACAACTGTGATGTTTACAAAATATTTTGACCGAATTGAAAACAGATGAAACTTTGATGAATTGTAAAAAGTATGTGCGCAAGTGTGTTATGGTCATCTGCAGGGACTCTTTAAATAGATGAAATGTTTTGATCCGTTGGATACGAGAGAACCATTTTTGGAGATTGATCATAATGCCATTGAATGCTCTTTCCAAAAATATAGATTTTGTCTGGAACAATCCGTTACTTTGTGATACTCATAATTGAAGGATAGCGTATCAGAGTCCATGTTGATTTGTTGAATGATCAGAGTTTCTGGCTTGATGCAGCTTTGGTGCTGAAGCATGAGACATTCATCATCAGAACTTCGCTCGATCAGAATTTTGCTAGTTTAGATCTTGTGATGCTTCCATATCAGAGCTTCGCTTGATTAGAACTTCGCTAGTCTAGAACTTGTGATGCTTCTATATCAGAACTTCACTTGATTGGAACTTCGCTAGTCTAGATCTTGTGATGCTTCTATATCAGAACTTCTTTATATTAGAACTTCCCTACATATCATAATAAATGAATTAAGGAGCATCAAGTTCTAAATAATATAGTGTTTGTTATCATCAAAACTATTAGGAATGTAGAATCAATTCTTGTTCTAACAATCTCCCCCTTTTTGATGATGACAAAAACTTATATTTTGATAATTAATTAAAAGAGTATGGAGATAGAGGACTCCCCCTGAGTTGAAAATTTCCTTGAAAAAGTTTTGATTTAAGATTACCAAGAAGTTCTGATTTCCATTTTCCTGCTTTCTTAACAAAATGTGGGAACAGAGGTTAAAATGTTCGAGACATAGTCCCGGTGCACTGTTATATTTCAAAATATTCTACGTTCTCCCCCTTTGTCATTAATCAAAAAGCGAAAAGATACATGAGAACATAAGTAAGCAACATGAGCAAGATAAAGCAAAAAGTAAGCAAGGCAATAGAAACATAAAAGAATCTAAGGTAGAGGAGCAGGTGGAAGTCTTGTGAACAAAGCTTCCAGAAGATCTTTGATCTGATTAGCGGATTCTTCTTGCTTGCCAAGCATCCCTTTAATTTCTGCGTTAGTTTCATCCTGTTTGTCCAATCTTTTTCTTACTGCCTCATTCTCTTTCTTCAACTCATCCAGAGTTTACAGCACTAGAACAGATGAAGTTGACTCTTCAGAAGGTACCAAATTCTCAGAGCTTTTAGCAGAATCTTTCTTTGGAGAGGCTTCAGGTGATTTTTCTTCGACTTCGGTGATAATCAGAGTTTGATGCTCAGAGATTTCTTCCTGAGGTTCTGAAACCATAGGAGCTTTCCAGCCTAGAGGAAGAATGGGTTTCTTTTCCCAGAATCTTAGAACTTGCTCATTGAAGATCTTCATATGGTCACAGAAGTTCTGTTGGGCTATGTCATAGCTGAGTTCCTTCATCTTCTTAGATTTAGAATTAAACCATTTTCTGAATTTGGTCCAGAGATAGTCAGAGGCAGCTGGATTCAGATTCTCCATACAACCCTGCTTCAGAAAGTTAATCCATTCCTGCATTTCTACCTCGAATGCCAATAAAGAGTTACCAACATCTGATTTGGAAATTTTTGGTTTTGGTTTGGGAATGGCTACTTTGTGAGAGGTTGAGGTAAGTTTGTCTAGAGCTTCTAAGTCAATTATGGTTCTGAGGGGATCTTCTGAGAGATTTGTAGGAGGAGAGTCAGAAATGAGAATGGGAGAGGTAGGTGATGTAATTTCTGAAGAGATGACATCTTGTGGGGAACTGGTGAAATTAGGTGAGGGTTGAAAGAAGTTGAGAGGACAGTTGATACCAGGAATAGAGGTGTCAGAGTTTTGAATTTGATGTTCTGGTTGGGAGGAAGTGAAGAGAGGTTCAAGGTCAATGTCAGACAGAACTTGTGCAAGTTCTGGTTGTGGTTCAATAAAATCAGAAGGAGTGGGGTCAATGTCAATGTCAAAATCGTCAAGAGTTTGTGGTGAAGGTGAAGGATTTTCAGAAGGTTTAGGAGAAGATGGGGTTTCAGATGTTGATACCAATATGGATTCGACGACAGAAATGAAAGAAGAGTTACCTTTCATTTTAACAGCTTTGGAAGTCTTGGGGGTTTTCTGAGGAGTTCCTTCAGAGGCTTTTCTTTTTCTTGATGTTCTGGTGGCAACTTCTAGAGGTGCTTGCCTGAGCTATTGTAGAGAAACTTCTGGAAGGGTTCCATCAGCTTTACACGCATCCAGATATCTGAGAACAATTTCTGGATGAGTATCTGCTGAGAAGAGAGGAAAATCTTTCAGAGGGATTTTCCTGGTGGTGATGACTTCCTTAGAGATTTGGGTTGGATCCTTCTTGATGGTCTCAATGATTTTCATCTTCTTGAGGTTCTTTGCATTGAGAGGTCTTCCAGCAATAGTTTCTAGATCAGAGATTTTCTGAGCTTCAGTTAGGTATTCTATCAGCTTATTCTCTGTTAGAATATCTGAAATTAGTCTACCTAGAGGGATCCATTCTCTCTTGGTTCTTTCGTCTTCTCTTGTTTCCTTGACACTGTTCTTCAGATGATTGAATAGACTGTGAGGAAGATTCGCTTTGGTAAAGGTGGAGATGAGGTACAGAAGATACTGTTGATCGTTGTTGATGTAGTCAGACGAGCTTGAAGGTTTCCTGTGATAGACACACCCAAGAATGATTCTGGCCCAAATTCTGTGACGATCCTTTAGGTCTTTGATTTTGTTGGAGTGTTGTCCGGAGGTGAAGATTTCCTTTGAGATAGTATTTAGATCAGTGCCCTTTTCCATCTCACTGCATCTAATTCCTGATCCATCATGATCAATCAGTTTACCAATGAGAGCTTCAGTGATGACAATCTTCTTTCCCATTACGTACGAAGTTACTTGATAATTAGAGGCCGATGCAAAAATCCAGAATTCCTTAACGAGTTTGGGAAAAACTGGACCCATTAAGCGATTAAAGTATTTGGTCCATCCTTGAAACTCAACCTCAGGAATAAGGTCATACCCATTTTCTTTCATGCTTTCAAAATCAACGATGAGTTCACAGAGAACTTCAAGAGAGGCAATGGGAGTGAGAAGAGTTCTTGAGGGCTCAACGTACCTTTCTTCAATGACTTGGTCAGCAGATTCTTGAGACATTGCTTATTGAGAGCAGGAGGCCATTGTTCACAGACTTAGGGTTTTGGGAACACACAGAGGAACAAGAAATGTAGAAAGCAAAACAAGAAAAGCAAAACAAGAGATACAAATAAGGAGAAAGCGGTAGAGAGCTAAGTGAGTGATAGTGAGCGTGTGAAGGTGTTAGAATTGACATATATATAGGAGTGACCAAGAAATAAATAGCAATTAAAAACAATAAACATAATGATTAATAGCTGTAATGATTTCTGACACGTGTTCCAGAGTTTGACACGTGTTCATCATCGAATAAAATCTGGAGCAAAAGTTGACATGTGTTTGCTAGAGTGAACTGAATGATCTATCCTTGAAATGAAAAGTTCAGATCTTCTGAATAGATTCTGAGGCAATCTTTCTTCTCACTTCTGAAGAATTATTGGTCAGATGTTCACAAAAAGAAATTCTGAGAGTTAAAAATATAGAAATTACGTTTTCATTCTGGACATAATTCTATACAGAGATTTTTCAGAATGAAATTAAATCTATCTTCAGCAAGGGGTTTGGTGAAAACATCAGCCCATTGATGGTCTGTGTCAATAAATTTTAAACAAAGAATTCCCTTTTGAGTATAGTCCCTAATGAAGTGATGTTTAATTTCTATATGTTTAGCCCTAGAATGCAAAATAGGATTTTTATAAAGACAGATGGCAGAAGTATTGTCACAGAGGATAGGGATGTTACTCTCGTAAATGTGAAAATCCTCAAGGTGATTCTTCATCCAGAGCATCTGAGTACTGCATCCAGCTGCAGCTATATATTCAGCTTCAGCTGTTGATAGTGCAATGGTGGATTGTCTTTTGCTGGACCAAGAGATTAAGTTGTCTCCCAGAAACTGGCAACTTCCAGAGGTACTTTTTCTTTCTATTCTATCTCCAGCAAAGTCAGCGACACAGTATCCTACCAATTTGTATTCTCTGGACTTTCTATAGCAAAGACCAAGATTAGTAGTGCCTTTCAGATATCTGAAAATTCGCTTAACTGCTGTTAAGTGAGATTCTCTAGGATCTGATTGGAATCTAACACAAAGACAGACGCTATAGAGAATATCAGGTCTTGAAGCAGTTAAATAAAGGAGAGAACCAATCATACCTTTGTAGAGCTTCTGTTCTACTTTCTTACTTACCTCATCCTTTTCCAGAATGCATGTGGGATGCATAGGAGTTTTGGAAGGCTTACTTTCTGACATTTCAAATTTCTTCAGAAGATCTCTGACATACTTGCTTTGATGTATGTAAGTTCCTTCTGGAGTTTGATTGATTTGAATTCCCAAGAAAAACTTGAGTTCTCCCATTAAGCTCATTTCAAATTCTGCCTGCATAGTCTTAGCAAATTCTTTGCCCAAGGAGCTTTTAGTGGATCCAAAAATTATATCATCTACGTATATTTGACAGATCAGAATGTGATTTTTAAATGACTTACAGAATAAAGTTGTGTCCACCTTCCCTCTGGTAAAATCATTTTCTAAGAGAAAGTTACTTAGTCTCTCATACCAAGCTCTGGGAGCTTGTTTTAGACCATATAACGACTTCTTAAGTTTATAAACATATTCTGGATGTTTTGTGTTTTCAAAACCAGGGGGTTGATGCACGTAAACTTCTTCATCAATGTAACCATTTAAAAACACACTTTTGACATTCATCTGATAAAGAGTGATGTCATTATTTACAGCAAATGAAATTAAAAGTCTGATAGATTCTAACCTTGCGACTGGAGCAAAGGTTTCTGTATAGTCTATCCCTTCTTGCTGACTATAACCTTGTACAACCAGTCATGCTTTGTTTCTGAAAACTTCTCCTTGTTCATTCAGTTTGTTTCTGAAGACCCATTTGGTTCCAATGATGTTGAAGCCTTTGGGTTTAGGGACTAGATCTCATACGTCGTTTCTGGTGAACTGATTTAATTCTTCCTGCATTGCGAGTATCCAATCATTGTCTGAGAATGCTTCATCAATAGAAGTTGGCTCAACCAGAGAGACTAATCCCACTAGAGATTCTCCAGTCTTTTTGAATGATGATCTTGTTCTGATTGGTTCATCCATCTTTCCCAGAATTTTATCTTCGGGATGTGTTAGAGAACTTCTGGATTGTCTTTTCTGGATGGGTTCTTCAGAATTAGAGTTTCCTTCTGTTGTGTTTGACTGTTTTTCTGATGATCTGGTTTCAGTGCCTGTAATTTTAACTTCTATTTCTGCAAGAGATTCATCATGCTTTGGCTTTTGAAGGCCAAGCTTGTCATCAAATCTGACACAAATGGATTCTACCACATTTCGTGTTTCTGTGTTATATACTCTGTATCCTTTTGAACGTTCAGAGTATCCTAACATGAAACATTTTTGTGCCTTAGAATCAAACTTGTTCAGAGGATCATTAGTGTTTAAGATAAAGCATGTACATCCAAATGGATGAAAGTAAGAAATGTTGGGCTTTCTGTTCTTCCACAATTCATATGGAGTCTTTTCCATAATAGGTCTTATAGAGATTCTATTTTGAATGTAACACGCTGTATTAACTGCTTCTGCCCAAAAGTGTTTAGCCATGTTAGTCTCATTGATCATGGTTCTGGCCATTTCTTGTAGAGTTCTATTCTTGCGCTCTACAACTCCATTTTGTTATGGAGTTCTAGGACAAGAGAAATCATGAGAAATGCCATTTTCATTAAAAAATGTTTCTAAATTTTTGTTTTCAAATTCCCCACCATGATCACTTCTAACTTTTACAATTCTAAACTCTTTTTCATTCTGAATTTGGTTACAGAAAGTAGAGAATACAGAGAGTGACTCGTCCTTGTGTTTTAAGAACTTTACCCATGTCCATCTGCTATAGTCATCTACGATCACTAATCCATACTTCTTGCCACTGATGGATGCAGTTTTCATTGGTCCAAACAGATCTATATGTAGAAGTTCTAATGGTCTGGAGGTAGAAACAACATTTTTTTGGTTTAAAGGAGGGTTTGGAAAACTTGCCTTTTTGACATGCTTCACACAGAACATCTGAACTGAACTTCAGGTTAGGAAGTCCTCTGACCAGATTGAGTTTGTTAATTTGAGATATTCTTCTCATACTAACATGCCCCAATCTTCTGTGCCAGACCCATTGCTCGTTGTCAGCAAACAAAAGACATTTTACATTCTGACTTTTTATGATCATATCATCAACTTGTTTTGGTTTATATGGAGCTTCTCCTTTAGGATTAACATATCCTATGCCTTTTCTCCCATTTCTACTAACTCCATAGATCATTGAAGCCATTTTGCTTCTGTCTATGTTTTTAGCTAGAAATTTTTTAAAATCACAGTCGTAATGTTTTAAAATGTTATCAGAACTAGTGGGAACTACTGAGTCAGATTTTTTCTGAGATTTTTGAGATTCAAAAGAGTTGAGTTTTGAAATGGTTTCTTTTAACTCAGAATTTTCTGCTTTTAGTTTTGTGTTCTCTTCAGACTCAGATACCAGATCATGTTTCAGATTCTTATATTTGAGCTGAAGTTCTGATAGTTTTCAAGAATTTCTGACAGACTTTCTTCTAATTGAGATCTAGAAAATTTAGAGAATACCTCTTTAGTTTTTGAGTCAGAGTCTGATTCTGATGAGTTGGAATCATCTGATATGTTGGCCATTAGGGCAATGTTGGCATGTTCATTTTCTGATTTGGATTCCGCTTCAAAAGATTCCGAGTCATCCCAGGTAGCCATAAGACTTTTCTTTCTTTCCTTGTTAAACTTCTTATTTGGCTTTTCTTTCTGCAGCTTAGGACAATCACTTTTGTAGTGTCCAGGTTCCTTGCATTCGTAACACACCACCTCTTTGTTTCTTGACTTTTTGTGTCCAGAAGATGGTTCAGAATGACTGCTTGATCTTCTAGAGTTTCTGAATTTCCTTTGCCTATTTTTCCATAGTTGTTGGATTCTTCTGGAAAGGAGTGATAGTTCTTCTTATTCTGAGGAGCCACCAGAGCTTTCTTCTTCTGCCTGAAAAGCTTTAGTTTCATATTTATATTTAGATTTAAGAGCAACAGACTTGCCTTTCTTCTGGGGTTCATCTTCTTCTAGTTCTATCTCGTGACTTCTTAGAGAGCTGATCAATTCTTCAAGAGATATTTCGTTGAGGTTCTTGGAGAGCTTTAGTGCTGTGACCATGGGTCTCCACACTTTTGGTAAGCTTCTGATGATCTTCTTGACATGATCTGCTGTTGAGTACCCTTTATTCAGAACTTTCAGTCCAGCAACCAGAATTTGAAACCTTGAGAACATTTTCTCAATTGTTTCATCTTCTTCCATTTTGAAGGCTTCATACTTCTGGATGAGAGCCAGAGCTTTAGTCTCTTTGACTTGAGTGTTGCCTTCATGCGTCATTCTCAGAGAATCAAATATGTGTTTGGCAAATTCTCTGTTAGTGATCTTCTCATATTCTGTGTGGGAGATCGCACTAAGGAGAATCGTTATGGCCTTGTGATGATTTCTGAAATCTTTCTTCTGTTGATCCGCCATATTTTTCCTTTCAATCTTCTGACCGTCTTTTCCAACAGGATAAGTGTAACCATCAGTTACCATATCCTAGAGATCGCCGTCATGAGCCAGAAAGAAACTTTCGATTAAGTCTTTCCAGTAATCAAAGTTTTCACCGTCAAACACTGGTGGTTTACCACTGATTTTGTCATTGTAGTTCTGAACGAGTTCCGCCATAGTGTTTTTCCTGAAGGATCTTTTATCTGACACGGTTAAGTGTTAGCACCCAGAACCAGGCGCTCTGATGCCAATTGAAGAAATGAAAAACACAAGAAGGGGGGTTGAATTGGGGTTTTCAAAAAATAAAGCACAAAGAACACGTTGGTTATCCTGGTTCGTGTGAACTCAAACTACTCCAGTCCACCCGCCAAGGTGATTTTGTCTCTCTCTCTTGAGGACTTAATCCACTAATCAGTAAAGATTACACATTCACAGAGACAACTGTCACTGTCTTCTTGAGTTTTAACCACAACTCGGTTTTCTCAAGGGATTTCAAATGAAAATGAACAAGTGTATAATATGCTTCTAATAAGCTATATCACAACTGTGATGTTTACACAATATTTTGACTGAATTGAAAACAGATGAAACTTTGATGAATTGTAAAAAGTATGCGCGCAAGTGTGTTATGGTCATCTGCAGGGACTCCTTTAAATAGATGAAATGTTTTGATCCGTTGGAGATGAGAGAACCATTTTTGGAGATTGATAATAATGCCATTGAATTCTCTTTCCAAAAATACAGATTTTGTCTGGCACAATACGTTACTTTGTGATACTCATAATTGAAGGATAGCGTATCAGAGTCCATGTTGATTTGTTGAATGATCAGAGTTTCTGGCTTGATGCAGCTTTGGTGCTGAAGCGTGAGACATTCATCATCAGAACTTCGCTCGATCAGAATTTTGCTAATTTAGATCTTGTGATGCTTCCATATCAGAGGTTCGCTTGATTAGAACTTCGCTAGTCTAGATCTTGTGATGCTTCTATATCAGAACTTCACTTGATTGGAACTTTGCTAGTCTAGATCTTGTGATGCTTCTATATCAGAACTTCTTTATATTAGAACTTCCCTACATATCATAATAAATGAATTAAGGAGCATCAAGTTCTAAATAATATAGTGTTTGTTATCATCAAAACTATTAGGAATGTAGAATCAATTCTTATTCTAACACTTTCAACCTGCATAGGTCCCATCAAGTCCATATGAAGTAGTTCCAATACCTTGGAGGTGGTGTCATGTTGAAGCTTCGGATGAGACATCTTTGTCTGCTTCCCTTTTTGACAGTCTCCACACACCTTTCCTTCCTCAATACTAAGTTTGGGAATCCCTCTGACTGCTTCTGAGGAGATGATTCTCTTTATTCCCTTTAGGTGAAGATGTCCCAACTTCTGATGCCAGATTTTAACATCATCTTCTTTAGCAAGCACACACGTGGAAGAATTTGAGTTTTGAGGCACCCAAAGATAACAATTGTCCTTAGATCTGGCTCCCTTCATAATGACTTCTCCTTTATCATCTTTGACCAAACATTCAGACTTTGTGAAGTCTACTTTGAATCCTTGATCACAAAGTTGACTAATATTAATCAAATTTGCTGTTAGTCCTTTAACAAGAAGAACATTCTCCAGTCTGGAAGCACTAGCACAGTTTAGTTTACCAATACCATTTATTTCTCCTTTGATCCCATCACCAAATGTAACATAGCCAGAAGACTGAAGTTTCACATCTTCAAGCAGATTCTTTACTCCAGTCATGTGTCTTGAACACCCACTGTCAAAATACCAGTCTTCTTTGGTAGAAACCCTTAAGGAAGTGTGAACTATCAGGCTGGTAACTTTAGGAACCCATTGCTTCACCACCTTAGGCCTGACCTCTTTCTGTCTGGGTTGAGGAGCAGGATTTGGATAACCATGGAGCTTGAAGCAGGAGGACTGCATATGTCCAACCCTGCCACAATAGAAACATCTTACTCTGTCACCTCCAAAGTGGTTAAATCTTTTGCCGCTTTGATGATAATGCTGTGGATGCCACCCATAATGTTGTCTCCTTCTTCCATAGTTGGATTGTCTTCTTCTGTACTGAGGATGCTGTCTTCTATGGTGATGAGGCTTCCTTCTTCCATAGTGATGAGGCACAACATTGTTGTATCCATATCCATACCAGTTTTCCTGATGTTGAGACATCTGATGAGACATGTTCTGTTTGAACCTTGCAGCTTGCATGCTATTGTGATATTGGGGAGGCATATACTGACTGGCTCCTTGGGGATGCATCTTCCTCTGATGAGGACCATTCTTCTTCTCAACATTCTGGGGCTGAACAACCTTCTTAGGTGTAGGACCCTGTCTCTTAGGTTGATGTTGAGACAATGGTTGAGACATCTCCTTCTTTGTTCCTGAAGTGCTTGCCACATATCCTATACCTGATTTATCTCCAGCAGCTTTCTCTGACTGAAGAATCTTATCAAGAATAGCTGTACCACTGTTCATCATCCTAACGGATTTTGTCATCTGATCCAGTTGAGACTTAACTAGTACAACTTCATTTTCCAGATCAGCTTTTTCATTTTCAAGCTGAGCAATCTGTTGCTTGTGACACTTGTTTTCTTGACAAATCTCAGCACTTTTTAAACACAGCTCTTGATAAGTAGATGCTAACTCCTCATAAGTTTTTTCTCCATCACTATCATCATTTGACACAACAGTTCCCGTTAAGGCTCTAACATGCCTTGCTGACTCACCTTCACTTTCACTATCAGATTCAGACCAGGAAACTGACATGCCCTTCTTCTGCTTCTTCAAGAATGTGGGACATTCTTTCTTGACATGTCCATACCCTTCACATTCAAAGCACTGAACACCTTTATCCTGGGCAGTCATCTCTTCATCTTTCTCTTTTGACTTGCTGATGTCAGAAGAGATGTTCTTGACACTAGGCTTGTATTTATTGTTCCACCTTTTTAACACTTTGTTGAACATAGCAATGGCTTGAGACAAATCTTCCTGAGAATCATCATCTTTGACTTCCTTAGCTTCTGCAGGAGTGGAGACCAAAGCAATACCGTTGGGCTTCTTTTCTGGTTCTTCTTCATTCAAACCAAGCTCAAAAGTTTGAAGAGATCCAATGAACTCATCAACTCTCATCTTGCTGATGTCTTGAGCTTCTTCAATAGCAGTCACCTTCATCTTGTACCTCTTAGGAAGGGACCTAAGAATCTTCCTTACAAGCTTCTCTTCTGACATTTTCTCTCCAAGAGCACTAGATGCATTGGCCAGCTCAAGAACACTCATGTGGAAGTCATGAATAGTCTCATCTTCCTTCATCTTCAGACTTTCAAACTTTGATGTTAGAAGCTGAAGTCTAGACATCTTCACTCTAGACGTTCCTTCAGTGTAGCCTTCAAAATATCCCACGCTTCCTTAGCAACTTCACATGTATTGATTAACCTGAAGATATTCTTATCCACTCCATTGAAAATTGCATTTAGAGCTTTGGAATTTCCAAGGGCAAGCTCATCTTCTTCCTTGGTCCATTCTTCTTCAGGCTTTGGCTTTGAGGTGCCTTCTTTATCTTTGCCAGCATCATCTTTCTCACACACAACAGGTGTTTTCCACTCTTTAATAATAGCCTTCCAAGCCCTGCTGTCCAAGGATTTTAAGAAAGTGGTCATCCTTGGCTTCCAATAGTCATAATTGGATCCATCCAAAATAGGGGGTCTGTTGACGAATCCTCCAACTTCTTTGTCCATCTTTACACCAGAAAGTAACTTCCCTAGATCTCACCCAGAGACAGACAGGATGCCTGCTCTGATACCAATTGAAATTCTGGTATCAGAGTGTGATGTTAAGGTGCGATGTCACAACAACAACTCTGCAAATGGACAGCAATAACAGTAACAAAACAACACAATAAATTGTTCACCCAGTTCGGCCTAACTACCTACGTCTGGGGGCTACCAAGCCAGGGATGAAATTCACTACTTGTTGAATTAATTTACAGACTCAATAACCCAGTTGACAATCTCCTAAACTTAATTCCTACTAGTGACTTTCTACCTAAGAAACTACTTAGATATGAGAACGCTACTCAATCCCTAAAACACTTCAAAGATCACACACTTTGAATAGCACTACTTGATTCTGCTTCACAACTTTGATCAAGAACAACTCAAAACAATAATACCAATTCACACTAGAATGGTTTACAAATCATAAACGAAGACACACACGACAATCAGTCTTTAGCTCTCTTTCTTCCTCAATTTTCTTTAGAACTGGTGCGCTTTATATAGCTCCTTGAATTGGACTTGGACCTCATACAATATCTGACTTGATTTGTTATTTAAAACTGAATATTCAAAACAGATTTTCTCCTAAAAGCTTTTTAAATCTTCAACCTTTTAAATCTCCTACAAATCTGCACCAGATCTCCTATGCAGCAGGAAATATCTATCCCAAGATATTCGCATCCAATAGACAGCTTGCTCTCCACAATTCCAGCTAACACGCAAACCCTAACATCACAACCTGATGTTATTAATTCTGCAGATCTAATGTCACAACATCGCCATGTGACATCAGACATCCAAACTTCAGCAATTTAAATACTTAACACATCCCAGTGTTAAGACTCAATGTTGCAACATCAGCACCTTGACATCAACATTGAACATACTTTGTTTTACCAAAATTCCAGCCAATCCAAGAACTAACACATAACATAGGAACATATAGAAACCTAAACCAAACTCACCAAAACAATTTCAAAGAATAAAGCAAAATGGAATCGATACACTTAGAACTCGAACCAGACCTGACATGGTGTAATCATGCTAAAGCAAAATTCACAAAAACATTCATATCAATCATCCATAGGCTGGTGGAAATGCAAATATAAACATAACAATAGAAAAGAGTCATCTACGACTTATACGTGTGCATACTGTTATGAGTATAAAAGTAAAGTGAGTGGAACTTACCAAGTGGAGAAGATCCACTGTCTCTTCTCTTGGTAGCTTAGGAATACTCTCTGTTCAAATGATAAAGCGCAAGGTGCTGGTGTAATGAAGGTTGACGACGAGTTTCGTACGTATTGAACCCGCAACAGGTTCCATTGTTGTTGGATGAAACAACGATCAAGGCATGTTGGTGATGCATGATGTTTGGCCTTATTCTCCCTATTTCTTGTTGGTTTATTAAGAAAGAAAGAATAAGGGCCGGTGAGCAAATGGTATGCTGCCTCTTATTATCAAGTGATGAGAGGACAGACTAAATTAATGTCGCACTGTGTTGTCGCAAATGAGTCGTCGGAGCCAAAACGAAAAGCAGTCAGAACTGAACTCCGCCTTGGAAGCTGTTTGGAGTAGCTTTGAACGAATTTGCGCAACACACATGCTACAAACTTGAACCATCCACATGGTTTCCATCCGAGCCTTGCAGCAACTGCTGTTGTGTTCCTATATTCTCATTGTTAGTGTTAAGAATAGTTGGTGTCCGCAAGAAAAATGGTATGGAAAAGAGTTGATGATTTCTTGTGTGAAGATTCGGATATGTGGTATTTATGCTTGGCTATTTTTTATGTTAGCCTTGTGAGTAAGGAGGATGGAGAAGTTTTGAAGTGGCCTCACGTGTGGTTGTTATTGGATAGATTGAAGGAAGATTTATGGCAAGATTTTGGCGTGTTTTTGCAAGAGGGATGAAAATAGAAAAAACAGAGGGTTCTTTTTTGTGATTCGCAGCAGGCAATGGAGGGGGGTCTGTTATGTGTTGGTTTTTGATTTCATGTTTTGGTAGAAGCAATAAAAAGGAGGAAGTATGGAGTGAAGGATAGCACGGAGATTTTCTTTTTGTTTGTGAATGATCTTCAAAGGAGAATGACTCTCCTTTTTATAGGCAGGGCAGCTGGATATGGTACTTAGAAACACATTGGATATTATTTTTATTTAAAAGGAAAACTATCACAAGGATCATACGCCTGTCTTTGGTGCTGACTTTTCTTGAGCCACGTGAAGCCTCTCCTATGGTTGCTTGTTTTGACACTCTTGTCAGCGGGAAAAGGAGGGCTGAGGAGCAAGAAAATCTGTTGTACCATGCTTTGCACAATGGTCTTTTATTATACACTATGGTATTACTTCATGAAAGTACAATAGTTTGTACTTTTGAAATCTCTTTGGCACGATTTGGTGAGAAAATGTCACATTGGAAGATAGCAAAAATCAGAAAAGTGTACTTGGTGGATTTGGTTCAAGTTCTAGTTCAACATGAAATGTAGTTTGTGTAATGAAACTACATCAAAAGGTCCATTTTGTCACATGATATTGTCAAGTTTAACAAACCAAATGAGTTGGTTCTTGATTCTCTTGAAACATGGCATGGAGTAGAATGGCTTTGGTGTTTTGGAAAGCTTGAAATTTAGCCCAGAAATATGGGAAAAATCGTGGACAACATTGAGGTGCCAAAGAGTTTGAAAATTATGAATTTTCTCAAGTCTGTACATATTTCAACATGTCATCTTTAGTGCATAATAACTCAATAACCATTCCATCAAATCTTGAGATTTTTGGTTCTATGAAGAGTGGGCATTTGATAGAGTAAGTTTCATGTGGAGAGATTCTTGAAATGAGGTTTGGAATAGTGTGAAAATCAACCATGAAGTCATGCACACCAAGCTGCCAAAAGACTTAGAAAAAAAAATTCGAAGTTATGGAAATTTCACAACTTGAAACACCTATCTTTAACACATCATAACTTGAGATTGGCTTATCCAAATGAGGAGTTCCACACATGCTTGGAAAGCTTGAAGAACAAGGAACAACTTTCATGTCCAAAGATTTTTGATTTGAAGCTTAGAACTATGTGAAAATTGAGTTAAAGTTGGATGAAAATTAAGGTGAAAATGATGAAATTTGCACCAAGTCCCGAAGGCATATTGTGTTCCAAGTCTCATAACTTAAAAACCAAGCAATTTCTGAAAGAGAGTCCTCTAATAAACTTTGAAGATCATGGAAAGAGCTTCCATTTAAGCTTTGAGTCACTTAATTTGGATGTGTGGTTTGGAAGTTATAACTATTTCAATTTTGCACAAGAGGGGAAATTTCCACATATGAAAAGTTTCATGAACCAAACCTTGCATCCTTTGCAAGGAACTTCTTGAAACTTGATCCCAAATACTTTAAATCATCAATAAGACATGTCGTGATGGATTGAGGTCTTGGATGTTTCATTTTTCATCAAAATCTCAAGGATTAGGGTTTCAGTCAAACCCTAATTTCACTGTGTATGTACTTGAATGATCCCTGATGACCTTGCTTCTTTTAATCACACATAAGGCTCCTAAATTGTCTCCATGGATGTCTTTTATCACATGGAGTCAAGTCCTAGGGTTTGAGAACAACTCCTGATCAAAATCAGAGCCATGATCCACTTGCCCTGACAAAAACCCTACTTTGGATACAGGGTAAAATTGTGGCTCAAGTTACTTATGATGAAAGCCAAATGGTCTTGAATTCTTGTTGAATGATACCTTTTGCATGTAGGTAAACTCAATTGGTTGATGAACCAACCAAATCTTGACTGATCATGACAAAACTTCTCAGTGATTCCTCAGGTTAAAACCCTAATTCCACAGTTTGGTCTGAAGGTCTTTTGTTGACTTGATTTGACCTAATGTCTTGAGATCTTGGTACCAATCAAATGGTGAATCTTTGTGATGATTGTATGGAGCCATAGAATGCCTTAGGAGGCCTTGAATCTCTCTGTGTAAACCCTAGTTTCAAACATAAGAGAAACAAACTGCAAGATATGGGTTAGTTAAATAGTGCATATATGACTGATCCTAAATGTCTATGCAAGATGTTATGGCATCTAAGAGGTAAAATTTAGGGTACAATAGTTGCCCCTATTTAAATAGCTTTACCATATGGCACGAGGAAAGAAGATCCTTGGGACATCAAGGTGAAAGGTATTTAAATATAACAAACCAAAAATTTTGCCATTAGATGGAATGCAGATGCTAAGGACAAGTGACGGACATGCAAATGCTGATATGCTATGAAATTCTAACATGAGGATATGATGCCATGATAGTGCAACGATGCAGACAGACCAGACACTAGAGATAAAGAGCAGACAATCACAGGTGAGTAACACTGGGGAAGGATGGAGGTTAGTATCCATGAGGTAAACTCACTGGGGATACAGGCTGACCAACAGAAGAGACTCACTAGGAAGACTCTGAGGAAATACTGGGGATAGAAAAGTAAAGGGGGAAACCCTACAAATCCTCACTGGAGATGAGAGCCACAGAGGTATTCTCCACTGGGGAAAGATCCAGGGAGATGGACGACAGGTTCATATATGACCGGACGACACTGAGGTAATAAATACACATTCTTACTGGGCATGAAACCAGAAAGAAAACATGATCTCCTCTGGGGATCAGTTTGAAATAAAAGGATAGACATCCTACAAAGATCTTCTGGGGATTTCTTATACTGAAGAGTTCAAACGGGATCTTCAAGAAAAGCCAGAAAAGATAGAGACGAACTCTGCGTGCGCCAGATGATAAAAGATGACTGGACTTTTTAGCTAGGGATAAGGTTAATTTGGTTTGTGAAGAGTACCAGTATGAGTTGGCTTTGGAAAGTAACAATATCAGTTGGATTTTGAATGCCAGTATGAGCTGGATTTTAGGTATCAGTATGAGCTGGATTTTAGGTTCATACTTGACCTGGTTTCAAACGACGGGTTCATATGTGACTCAAAGTTTTGGTTCATATGTGTAGGTTCAAACGACGGGTTCATATGTGACTCGAAGTTTAGGTTCATAAGTGACCTGGGTTCAAACGAAGGGTTCATATGTGACTCGAAGTTTAGGTTCATATGTGACCTGGGTTCAAACGACGGGTTCATATGTGACTCGAAGTTTAGGTTCATATGTGACCTGGGTTCAAACGACGGGTTCATATATGACTCGAAGTTTAGGTTCATATGTGACCTGGGTTCAAACGACGGGTTCATATGTGACTCAAAGTTTAGGTTCATATGTGACCTAGGATTTAGGTTCATATTTGACCTAGTCTCAAACAATGGGTTCATATGTGACTCGAAGTTTAGGTTCATATGTGACCTGGGTTCAAACGACGGGTTCATATGTGACTCGAAGTTTAGGTTCATATGTGACCTGGGTTCAAACAATAGTTTCATATGTGGCTCGAATTTTAGGTACATATGTGACCTGGGTTCAACCAACGGGTTCATATGTGACTCGAAGTTTAGGTTCAATGTGACCTGGGTTCAAACAACGGGTTCATATGTGACTCGAAGTTTAGGTTCATATGTGACCTGGGTTCAAACAACGGGTTCATATGTGACTCGAAGTTTAGGTTCATATGTGACCTGGGTTTTAAACGACGGGTTCATATGTGACTCGAAGTTTAGGTTCATATGTGACCTGGGTTTTAAACGACGGGTTCATATGTGACTCGAAGTTTAGGCTCATATGTGACCTGGGTTCAAACAACGGGTTCATATTTGAACGAAGTTTAGGTTCATATCTGACCTGGGTTCAAATAACGGGTTCACGTCTGACTCGAAGTTTAGGTTCATATGTGACTTGGGTTCAAACAACGGGTTCATATGTGACTCGAAGTTTAGGTCCATATGTGACCTGGGTTCAAACAACGGGTTCATATGTGACTCGAAGTTTAGGTTCATATGTGACCTGGGTTCAAACAACGGGTTCATTTGTGACTCGAAGTTTAGGTTCATATGTGACCTGGGTTCAAATAACGGGTTCATATGTGACTCGAAGTTTAGGTTCATATGTGACCTGGGTTCAAACAACGGGTTCATAAGTGACTCGAAGTTTAGGTTCATATGTGACCTGGGTTTTAAATGACGGGTTCATATGTGACTCAAAGTTTAGGTTCATATGTGACCTAGGTTCAGACAACGGGTTCACATTTGACTCGAAGTTTAGGTTCATATCTGACCTGGGTTCAAATGACGGGTTCACATCTGACTCGAAGTTTAGGTTCATATCTGACCTGGGTTCAAACAACGGGTTCACATCTAACTCAAAGTTTAGGTTCATATCTGACCTGGGTTCAAACAACGGGTTCACATCTGACTCAAAGTTTAGGTTCATATCTGACCGGGTTCAAACAACGGGTTCATATCTGACTCAAAGTTTAGGTTCATATCTGACCTAGGTTCAAACAACGGGTTCACATCGGACTCGAAATTTAGGTTCATATCTGACCTGAGTTCAAACAACGGGTTCACGTCTGACTCGAAGTTTAGGTTCATATCTGACTTGGGTTCAAACAACGGGTTCACATTTGATTCAAAGTTTAGGTTCATATCTGACCTAGGAAATACAATGCCAACAATTACTGGATTTTAAGTTCCATATGAGGAGATTAAGTATCAGATGGGTCAATACCGGGGTTGCATAACTGAAGATTAGACTTCCTAGGGAATACCAATGATGGTTACAAAAGGTTGGGTAGTACCAGAGATGGATAAGCTTCTCATAAGAGGCTGCCACTTATCGCCATAGAAAAACAAGCTTCTTCAAGAGACTGCTACTTAGTGTTGGGTATAAATTCCAAAGAGATGTTGATATCACAACACTGCTAGAGAATGAGTTTTGTCTTTAAAGATTCTTCCTGCGAGATAAAGTGCAAAATAAATGCACGTTCAAACTAGATTTGGAAATCATATCCGCCAAGGACTTAAAGTTCAGTCTAGGAACAAGCTAGAAAGAAACAGTCAATCAAGACTCTAATCACTGAGGAATGAGCTCAAATGGGGATTTATCTTATCCAAATATGGAAAAGACAACTGAACCAACCATCACCCACGAGGATAAAACTCCGTGGGGAATTCAGAAGGATGGGCACTTTATGCCTAGGGCTGTCAACTCTATTGGAGAGAAAAGACAAACCCGGACACTTGGGGATATAACGCCAAAGTGAACAAATCAGGTAAACACCAGAAAAGGTAGCAGAAATACTAAGATGATATGCATATGCTTATGCTGACGAAACAGACAAGAAGCGAAATCGGAGATGAAATAAACATCTCGACAAGAATACCCAACCAAACTCATCAGATTGGACCATTACTGGGGATGAACTTGCAGAATTAGTAGTTCTGCTTCAAGATTACAACCTTCTCTGGTGAGAACAGCACTCCACTTGGTATAGTATCATGACTTCACTAGGATTTCCATCATGAGCTTGATCTCTTCACTGGAGGGAAAAGATCCATTAGGAATTGTCAAGTTTAACTGAAGTAACAGTTTACTGGGGAGCTAGCAAAAGATATCACAAAAGCTGAGTAGTTATGCATAACTCATTTTCCCCAGAGTACACGGTCTGTCAGAAGAAAATATCAAGAGGATTTTACAGAAGAATTGCATGCAAGATGCTTCAATATCTTCAAACTCTTAGAGAGATTCATAAATTTTGGCATAACGGCCCCAGATTAACTGTATTCTCACAACAAGGTCCTTGAACATGTCCATTGGGGAACAAACTTGCCCCTGTCATCTTAATTGACCTGTGAAGGCGATGCCGTTGACTTTTTAGAGATTTACTGAATCTCGACTTGACTGCTTCTGCTTAATTGCTCTTGTGAGAGTAAGTCTTCAAAAGGATTTTACAGAAGAATTGGCATACCAGATGCTTCAATATCCTCAAACTTTTGAAGAAGAAATGAACCTCGGTGTAACTGCCCCAGTTCAACTGTATTCACAACACAAAGTACTCAGACTGCGGTTGAAACTACTGAAGAAATAAACTTGCCCCTACTGATGGGTCACTGGAGTCCAACTTGTCATAAGATAACCGGGAGAAGACTTGCTCTAGTATTTTGAACTTTGAAGAGTTCGGTCCCTGATTCAATAACTCTTGGAATGGTGGATTGGCAAATCCTTCCGCTTGGTTGCCCCTGATTGAGCTTCCTTTATCAAGTCAAATTCCCTAGCTGGCTACATTCATTGGGATTTCTTTGATATCGAATTATTTTTGCAAACAAGTATTGTTCATTTAAAGTTGGCAATTTCAAAGAAGAGTTCATGCAAGCTTTTGAAAAACAAAGTTTATTGATGAAACACACACGGTGGAATGATTAAATAATCAAAACAAAGGTAAATCTAGCCACTTATGGTCTGGTAGATGAAGTGATCAATACATACACATCACAAAGATTATTAGGAGTCAGGTTAATCAGCCTTGTTGTAGTATGCTTTCAAAACAACCTTACCTCAATTAGGTCTTTTAAGGGTTGTAACGTGGCTTGGTTCACGGTTCATGAAACAAAAGATAAAGGCTCAAAATTTGTTGGTCCCACCCCATCTTTGTGATGAACTCCAATCCTAAACTCAGTTAACTCAAGCTATGCATTCAGATTCCCATAGGCTAGGAATTGAATTGATGATAGTTGATGATGATTCAGACACCTTGGTAGTCATTACTCCCTTGCAGAATTTGGTTATCCTTTATTGCTGAGGTTCTGAGACCTCCTCTTGTCTTTGTTTGAAGTTTTGAGACCTCTTCTTCTTCATTTAGGTTATGAGACCTGTAGCGAGCGATTTTGGACGCGGTTCTTAAGCGCTGGTCGCTCTCTGCGGTCTGAGCTTTGACTACAGGTCGATTCATTTTTTATCCTATTGTGAGCTGAATAAGGAAGGGAAATAGATGTCTCCAATTAACCCTGCTTGCATACTGAGTTTAAACAGCGGTCTGTTAGGTTACGAATGCTATCAATGTGGGGGGGCCTTGTACTGGTTTTTTGTATTTTCGCCAATACTGTTTTCTTTCTTTTTACTTGGGCAGAAGGTTTCTGGCGGGGAACAAGGATTAGGATGTTAGGACTGGTGCTTTTGAATTACTGCTTTTGATTGACGGAGATATGGGATTTGGGTTTTTTGTTGATTGCGCTCGCTAAGATCTTTTCTTTCGATCTTATGCCTACGTATTCCCGTTTACCGAAACAGGGAAATCAGAGCGTTCGTAGTTCCTCCTATTCTATGGGAGGAAATTGGTTTTTGGTGTCTTGTTCAAAGCCCAAGACGTGAAGCGAAAGGATAGTTTGTATCTTGTTCAAAGCCCAAGATGTGAAGCTGAAGGTCTATTTGTGTCTTGTTCAAAGCCCAAGACGTGAAGCTGAAAGACCTCGACTTTAGAGAGAATTTGTCATCTCTAAAGAGGGGAGAAGGAGAATTACTTTAACTGGGATACGCGGATCCGAGCAATGCCATAATTTCCGAAGAAAGGGTTTTAACCTGAAGGAGAAGACTTTAACTCAGTGTAGAGCAATGCCATCTTTCCTTAGGAATTTTTCATGTTAAAAGAGGGACAGTGGCGTGGATATAGATGATCCAGAGGCTTGCCGCTTACAGCGATTAGATGAAGGGAAAGGAGTTGTTGATGTTTGTGTACTGTGAACGAGGCACAGCTTTGATGCTAAAAGGTTAATTGGATTAACCAGTGGTTTTCTTATACAAAGCCTAAGAGGAGGCTAATTTCCGCTAGGAAATTCATTATACAAAGCCTAAGAGGGGGCTATTTTCCGCTAGGAAAATCATTATACAAAGCCTAAGATGAGGCTATTTTGTGTCCCGTACAAAGCCCGAGAGAGAGGCGAAAAGGTTTTGACTTGACGATGAAGTCTTTTGGTGTCTCGTATAAAGCCCGAGAGAGAGGCTAAAAGGGTTGACTCAACAAGAGAATCTTTTATACTCAACAAGAGAGTGATTTTGTATCTCGTATGAAGCCTGAGATGGAGGCGAAAAGGGTAATTGACTCAACAAGAGAACCTTTTATGTGTCTCGTACGAAGCCCGAGAGAGAGGCGAAAAGGTTGTTTTACTCCACTGGGGAGAATTTTGGTATCTCGTACGAAGCCCGAGATGGAGGCTATTGTAACTGTTTCAGTTGAGTGACAGATCCAATATACTGATTTTAAGAGAAAATCAGTTCTTATATGAGCAACACTGTACACAGGGATTTTATTTGAGGATCAGGGATATTTCCTTCTCTTTGAGGAAATGGGAAATCCAAAGGGTGTCGAGACTGTCCGAGTCTGCGGGTTTCCTTCCTATTTAACGAAGGGGTCACTTGAGAATATCTTTGAGACTCAAGGAAGTTAGACTGTCTGTGTCTAGAGTTTCCTCTTTTGTACTATGCTGTGAGAAACAGTAGTAGACTCTACGAAAGGACTGTTCTATGAGGATGACTATGTTCTGTTCCTATACCTCTGGGAGGTCATCGGGACAATTTGTACGAAGCCCAAGAGGAGGCTGGAAACTTTTAAGAAGCCGACAGGTCCTTGTACGAAGCCCAAGAGGAGGCTATCATTCCCGGGGGAATAAATCATTATACGAAGCCTAAGAGGAGGCTGTGAATACTTCTAAGAAGCCGTAGTGTCCTTGAATAATGCCCAAGAGGGGCCGATGCTTTTAAGAAGCCCGTGGGTCTATCATCTCCTTTCCATTAGGAGAGATAACTCTTTTAAAGATAAAAACCACTGGTAAACGTGCGAGGTTTACTATCCAGCGACTTTTAGCTTTTAAAGAGGGTTCCTTAGTTAAGGTCCAAGATTATGACCGTAGTGGGTACCCAAACCCCGAGACATTCAAGGCAAGCTATCCACAAGGAATAGATCAAGTCAGGAAAGTTCGAGAATTGGGAAGAAACTCAAAGATGCCATTCACGGAGAATACATTCATCTTGGGGAGTAGAGCTTCTTGACGATTCCTAAGGAGGACAGCCGAAGAGAAGACTGTATCTGGTGCTCCTATTGGGGATCTAGGCGTCTATTTCTACGAATAAGTGAAACGGCGTCACCTAGTTCTAGACGTAGTAGCCGGGGAAACTCGAAATATCTATACTATTATTACACAGTAGATATGAGTTTATGAAAGGAGACTTACAGTGAGCAGCCCCACAATACAGTTTATAATATGAAAGCAGTAAACGAAAGCGATAACCACTTACTCGGTTGTAGTGCTTCCATGCTGTTTGGTTAGTTGTTCAACAAAGAAAGATTGAAAACAACAGTATATTCAAAATCAAAGGAGAAAGTACTATGAAAAAGAAAGATTTGGGGCTTACAGCTCAAGGAGAGGCCCAGGGTTTTATCAGTGAGCGCACTGTTTGACTTTGTACAGCGGGACTTATACAAGTGACTGGGGTCCAAAAAGGTTTTCTGTACAAAGGGATGGGTCTTACACTCTCTCAAGAGGCCCAAAAAGGTTTAAAGAAAAGAGTGGGGCTTATAACACGAGGGTAGGCCCAAATGATTTTTTCGTTTAAAAATGGCGATCGCGCCGAGGTTTTCTTTTAACGCAGAGGGACTTATACAATAAGTGAGGCCCAAGATGTTTTGGTTAAAAGGGGGATTGGGTCTTACACTCTAATAGAGGCCCAAAAGGTTTTGAATGGGTCTTATAGCTCAAGGAGAGGCCCAAGGGTTTTTATTTTTAAACGGGCGACGATCGCGCCGTTTACTTGTACAGAGGGACTTATACAATGAATGAGACCCAAAAAGTTTTTGTACAAGGGGGGATGGGTCTTACACTCTCTCAAGAGGCCCAAAAAGTTTTGAAAATGATTTATGAGGGTTGAATTAATCCAAAACCCTAATTTGTTTTCAAAATGTATTTAATTGAATAAAAATTCAATTAAAATGATCAAAAATTGTTTAACACATGGAAAACAAATTGTGATCTTGGATTAATGCTTCAAAAATTAAGTATTGACCTACAAAATAATTAGAAAGCATTAAAAGTTGCAAAATCAATGTAGAAAAAATATTTAAAATGCCAAAAACAATTAAAATATAAATTCTTTGCAAAAATATCAATTATATGAAATAAATAATATTTTTTGGGATTTTTTGTGAAAATAAAATATTTTGACATTTTTGTGAATTATTAAAAAAAGAATCAACTCAAAATCATTAAAACTCATAGAGAAATTAATTTTTGAATCAATTAAACAAAATCACAAAATTCAAATATTTGAATTATTCAAAAATGGAGCCAAGAACACAAGCAAGAACACGCGCGTTTTTCTGGGTTTGGCTGATTTGCGTTTTCTATCCAATCTCCATGAATACGTAATCATATCATGTAATCCACATATCATTATGCTCGTCTCAACCTCACGATCATGTCTATAACACTTAATTTCATTTAAATTAAACATAAAACATGAAATCACGAAGAAACCTCAAGAACCCTAATTTTTGCATGAAGGCTAGGATTTTTGATACACGATTCAAACAATGCAATTAATTGAGGGAAAACATTCCATGCATGATTATGAACATATGGCCAAATTATTGTGCGAGGAAATATGCATAGATTGAGAGATGACCAAGTATGTGCTTACCTCCAAGTCGTGACAGCAAATTCAAAGTGATTTTTGATTTGGAGTTGTTACAGATGAGTTGTGATGATCTGAACAACTTCCCTACACCCTATGGATTGTGTTTGGATGGTTGGACTTGATTGAAATTGGCTGGATCATTTTGTGGTACCTCAGCTGCACTTTGGTTAAAACCTTGAGCAACCAGCTGGTGATTTTGTGAAATTGATGTTTCAGAAGTAATCTAAGTGTTTGACCAGCTCATATGTGATGTATGTGAGGTGTGTGAGTGATTGGTTTGATTGGAATTGCTCTCAAACTCAAAACCCGATAGCTACCTTGCTAAGAAAGGCATTTTTGCCAAGAGAAAGAGATTTTGATGAAAGCATCTGTTAGATGGCTTTGGTGTACTCAAACTGATCACAATTGAGCTTTATTTATAGTAGAGCAAGTTTGTTTTGCAAGGAATAGTGCATGGCAGCTGGTAAGTAGGTTTGGCCAATGTTGGCAAATGAAAATCCAAGTCTCCTCTAGCCATTGACTAGAGGTTAGGGCACAGAGCTTTGGTCCCCTTGGTCTTGGATAAGTCTTGACTGATTTCAGATGAGAATGGCTCAGTCCATGCCACCTTGATGGTTCCATTGAATGCCTCATTCCAAATTTGAAGTCTTGTCCCTATTTTGGCCATTCTAGGTTCAACATGCTATTTCTTGTTCCATGGACTTTGGAGGCTTGGCTCAGTGATTGTCCCCTTTAGATTCAATCCTCTGAGGTGTCCAAGTGGATATGACCAATTGAATTTGGCTGATTTTGGTAAATCGACCAAAGTTGCAAATTCTGCCTTGCCTTGACAGATTTCAGCAAGGCAACTTGGCAATGTTGTATCTCATGGTGTAGGTTGAATTTGGCAATGTTCTTGGCCATTTTGGAAAGCTCTTACATGATACAACAACTGTTTGAACAAGTTTGGTTTTGATCTCTTTTGATTCCAAGTGAAAAATTCCCCTACATTTGGCAAAAAGTGAGGCAGAATCTGACTTAGTAAAAATTTCACTAAGTGTTGGAAAAAGTGACATTTTCACTTTTCAGCCACTTTGATCACTCCATAACTCAAAATCCTTAATGAATTGGAATGACTTGTAGTTGAAGTTTTTGTAGGTGATAATGAGGGCTACAAATCCATCTTTGGATGAGAAAAAATGGCCTTGTGGTTTAGGAGTTATGGTCCTCCAAAGTTGGTACCTTTGCCACTTTATTTTTAACTTAGAAAAATTTCTAAGTTTTATGGTTACCCCTTTTTCAAGTTATCTCACTTTTCTTGATTTTTCTTGATGAATGATGATTCAAATCATACATTAACATCATTTTAGGGTTAAAAATCCATTTTGGTGAAAAATCTAAAAAAGTCAAAGTTGACTTTTGTGCACAGTTGACTTTTTATCAGATGAATTCCAAACTGTGCAATTCTTCAGGAAATCATGTCCTTGACCTAAATCAAACTTGATGGGCATGTTCCATGGGTTTCATAGGGTATATTAAATCATGTATTAGGGTTTGGGAGCATGTCCTGGTCAAAAGTCAAAGTTACAGTTGACTTTTCCCTTAAAACCCTAATTGTGGTGCAGATGAAATTGAGACTTGTTGCTCAAACTTCTTGGATCAATCCATTGTTCCAAATGGATCAATATGGTATATTAGAGACCCTCAAATCATCTCTTGAGGTCTTGGCTCATGGTTTGTCCCAAAAGTCAACTTAGGGGTGAATTAGGTCAAGAAACCCTAATTCCTGATTTTTGATGAATGCATCCCCTGAGGCAAAATTGACTTGATGCATGGGTTCATGTGGTTCCATGAAGTATATTAGGTTATGTTTTGGATCATTGCCTTGTGCCCAGATGAAAATTTCCATCTGGAGGCCCTGGTCGACCAAAACCCTAATTTGGTGACACTGTCGATCTTGAGACTTGATCCACCTAGAAGGGAGCAGCCTTGTGCTTAATCCTTGAAGTGGGAGTCCTTTTTTATCCATTGTGGATGTTTAAGAGATTAGACAAGTTGAAGATCATGTCATTTCTTGATTGATCCTTTGTCTAAGCACTCAGAGAGGGCTTGAAACCCTAATTTTGATTGTAGTGGATGCTCACCCATCCTTGGGGAGGCTAATGAAGCATAAAGGTACATCCATATTGTGATGATGATTTTCACAATGATGGGAAATCTAAGTGGTCAAAATTTGGGGTATTACAGATGCCCCTATTTAATCTTCTTGGACCCGAAGGTGTGAATGACGAAGGGATTCGGGCATTCGGGGTGCAAGAGGATTAAATATCGGAATACCCGAAATTTTGATGGTGGTTATGAATGGTAGCTTACGCATTCATCTTCTTTAGCTAAGCAATGATGCTTAGAAAAGGTAAACTTCCCCTCGATCCTGGTTTCCTACCAAGGAACTGGTCTCAGTCTCTTTTGAACTTCCCCTCGATCCTGGTTTCCTACCAAGGAACTGGTCTTGGTTTCTTTTGAACTTCCCCTCGTTCTTGGTTTCCTACCAAGGAACTGGTCTTAGTTTCTAATTTAAACTTCCCCTCGATCCTGGTTTCCTACCAAGAACTGGTCTTAGTTTCTTTTGTCAATAAACTTTATTGACAAGGGACGCTATGTGTAGCGGTTTTCCTTCAAACTTCTCGCCGAATTTTCCTGGGGAGATGCCATTTGACGGAAAAAGGTTTGATGTCAGACTTGCTGGGGAACCCAACGTCTGAGTTGTAGAGTTGCACAAACTTCTCTGTTGGAGACGCCATTTGTCGATTCTACTGGGGAAAGCGAGTCTCTTGAGAGACTGTTTTCATTTGGGATCTTTCATCATACTTTTCTCGGGATCTTCCCAGAGAAACGCCATATGATGGGGTCCAATTTTGAGGTGCTAATGACCTTCTCATCAGTGGTTTTTCAGAGCAAAATTGGTGTGCTGCCGAATCTCTGATCACGAGGCTTTCTCTGTGGATTTTCCTTAATCCGGGAAAGCAAGGATATCATCTTCAATGGCGAAGAGTGATGTCTGTTGAAGGTTCTCTGATCTTTCAGAGGTTCAAATTATCAAAGTGGCCAAGTGCCGACTCTGATCTAAAGATACACTGGTGGCGAGATTGTGCAGGCGCAACACTTCCTGACGAGGAAAGAACTGACAAACTCGATTGAGAAAACTGTTTATCACTAAGGGACAAGACCGACTAGAGTGATAACGATGCAATATGAAATGTAAATGCAAATCAAAAATGCATGAAGTACGTATGTATATGCTGACAAAACAGACGCGACATACAGACTAATGGATGAACACAATTGGATACTCGGCCATCGCGGGGAGAAGAAGTACCGTTGGTTCAAAATAGCAATTCCACTTTGCTTAGGAGAGATAGTACCTGCAGGGAATACCGTTGATCGGGCTTAGGAGATGAGAACTCGGCCGAGGCGTGTCAGACGAAACAAGGCTCTGACACAGTTGATCCCTTCATTCAGGCATACTGGCTTAGAAGGAGTACTTTGATTCTGCACTTTGAAGTCCGCTTACTTCGGGAGAAGCGATCGATGTTCTTCTGATGTTCAACAATCAAAAGAAATGCCATCTTTAATTTAAAAGCAGAAAAAGTTTAACAAGTAAATTCATTTTTGTTTTATTTCAAGAATCGCTGATTAAGTTTAAACAACGTCGTTCTGTAAAGCTAAAACAAGTAAAGAATTACAAACAAAAGCACAAAGGCTCAAATTTTATTGATAAGATGGAGATCAGCCAAACGCGTGATTCCAAAGAGTATATACAAAGTTATAAAATGGTAATTTACAGGGAAAAGAGCTACGTTGAAACATAACGACCATTATCCTTCTACCAACTTTGAATTCGGGGCATCCTGAGCTTCCGTCGAAGATAACCTTTGACTGGAGATTTCCTCCGATAGATGATGTAACTATTGCTGAGGGACTTGCCTCTGTTGAACATAGTTACTTGCCATTATCCCTAACTTTTGCCTGGATTGTACTATGAGATTTCCAATCCATCGGGATGATTTTTTTTCATGTCTCTAACTTTTGCCTGGACCGCCCTTTCGGGTTTTCAATCCACCGAGACATTTTTTTTCTTTTAGTTTTAGGCGAAGTATTTCTTGACTACATCAACATTCGTGGGGTAGGCAAATTCTTCTCCGTCCATGGTTGCAAGTCTCAAGGCGCCGCCTGAGAAAGCTTTCGTGACCACATAGGGGCCATCATAATTTGGGGTCCATTTGCCCCGAGAATCAGTGAGAAATGATTGTATCTTCTTGAGCACGAGGTCTCCTTTTCTAAAAACACGAGGTCGGACCTTTTTGTCGAACGCCCTCTTCATTCTCTGTTGATATAACTGACCGTGGCATAGTGTCGTGATTCGCTTCTCTTCGATCAGGTTCAGGTCGTCGTGTCGACTTTGACACCATTCAGCTTCGGTGAGCTTCGCTTCCATCAATACTCGGATTGACGGGATCTCTACTTCTATGGGAAGCACTGCCTCCATGCCATATACTAGAGAGAAAGGGGTAGCCCCTGTTGAAGTACGGACAGATGTGCGATAACCATGAAGAGCAAAGGGTAGCATTTCGTGCCAATCTTTATAGGTTACAACCATCTTTTGAACAATCTTTTTGATGTTCTTGTTAGCCGCTTCTACCGCTCCGTTCATCTTGGGTCGGTAGGGAGATGAGTTATGGTGTTCGATCTTGAACTCTGCACACAACTCTTTCATCATCTTATTGTTCAAGTTAGACCCATTATCAGTAATGATCTCGCTTGGAACACCATAACGGAAGATGATATTGTTTTTGATAAATCGGACCACCACTTGTCGGGTTACATTTGCGTACGATGCTGCTTCGACCCACTTGGTGAAATAATCAATGGCTACCAGGATGAACCGATGTCCGTTTGAAGCCTTGGGCTCAATCATACCAATCATATCGATTCCCCATATGGAAAATGGCCACGGGGAAGAAAGAACTTTGAGATGTGATGGTGGTACATGAATTTTGTCGGAGTATATCTGACACTTGTGACACCTCCTCATGTACTTGTAGCAGTCGGATTCCATTGTCAACCAATAATACCCTGCTCTCAGAATTTTTCTCGCCATTGTGTGTCCGTTGGCATGAGTGCCAAAGGATCCTTCATGAATCTCTTTCATAAGCATGTCTGCTTCTGGTCTGTCGACGCATCGGAGCAAGACCATGTCAAAATTTCTCTTATAAAGAGTGTCACCGCTCAGGAAGAAGTTTCCAGCCAATCTTCTGAGGGTTTTCCTGTCTTTTCTGAGTGCCCCAGATGGGTACTCTTGTTTCTGAAGGAAGCATTTGATATCGTGATACCAAGGTCTGTCGTCTATGCCTGCTTCAATCGCGAAGATGTAAGCGGGCCGTTCAAGGCGCATTATGTCGATCTTAGGTATGTCATTACATTGACCTACACTAATCATGGAAGAGATAGTGGCTAATGCGTCAGCCATGTGATTCTCACCACGAGGGATGTGATGAAAGTCAACTCTGTTGAAGAAGGGTAACAACCTTCTTGCATAGTCTTTGTAAGGAATCAATCCTGATTGGTATGTGTTCCAATCTCCTTTTATCTGGTTAATAACCAGGGCTGAATCTCCGTATACGTCCAAGTTTTTGATCCTTAAATCAATCGCTTCTTCGAAACCCATGATACATGCTTTGTATTCGGCCTCGTTGTTCGTAAATTTGAACGTAAGTCTGGCAGTGAAAGGAATGTGGGAACCCTGAGGGGTAACAATGATTGCCCCAATTTCGTTTCCATAATGATTGACTGCTCCGTCAAAGATGAGTCCCCACTGGGAACCTGGTTCTGGCCATTCACTGGGTAGCGGTTCATCGCAATCTTTCATCTTTAGATACATGACATCTTCGTCTGGGAAGTTAAACCCGATTGATTCTTGATCGTCAATCGGTTGATGAGCCAAATGATCGGCTAAAATACTTCCCTTAACAGTTTTTTGAGCGTGGTACTCTATGTCATATTCTGATAGTAACATCTGCCAATGGGCAATCCTTCCCGTGAGAGCAGGTTTTTCGAAAACGTACTTGATTGGATCCATTTCGGAGACCAACCAAGTAGTATGACGAATCATGTACTGGCGAAGACGTTTGGCTGCCCAAGCCAAAGCGCAACAAGTTTTCTCAAGCATTGTGTACCGAGTTTCACAGTCGGTGAATTTCTTGCTTAGATAGTAAATGGCAGACTCTTTCCGTTTAGTTTCGTCTTGTTGGCCAAGTACACATCCCATTGAGTCCTCTAGGACTGTGAGGTAAATGATCAGTGGTCTTCCTTCCACTGGAGGTGATAGAATCGGAGGATTCAACAGATATTCCTTGATACTGTCGAAGGCGGTTTGGCAATCTTCTGACCAAACGCAATCCTGGTTCTTTTTGAGTAATTTGAAAATCGGCGCACACGTCGCGGTCATAAGGAATATGAATCTGGAGATGTAGTTCAAATGTCCCAGGAATCCTCTGACTTGTTTTTCTATTTTCGGAGAAGGCATTTCTTGAATGGCCTTGACCTTGTCAGGATCAACTTCAATTCCTTTCTGGCTGACGATGAACCCTAGTAGTTTCCCCGAACGGACACCGAAGGTGCACTTGTTGGGATTCAAGCGGAGCTTGAATTTTCTTAGACGTTCGAACAATTTTGACAGATGTTCAACGTGCTCATCCTCTGTTCTTGATTTTGCAATCAAATCATCGACATATACCTCGATTTCTTTGTGTATCATGTCATGAAACAGAGTAGTCATGGCCCTTTGATAGGTTGCCCCAGCATTCTTCAAACTGAACGGCATTACCTTGTAACAAAAGGTACCCCATGGGGTAATGAACGAAGTTTTCTCCATGTCTTTCGGCGCCATTTTGATCTGGTTATAGCCCGAGAATCCATCCATGAAGGAGAAAACTTTGAACTTTGTTGTGCTGTCAACCAGCATGTCAATGTGTGGTAAAGGAAAGTCGTCCTTTGGACTTGCCTTGTTCAGATCTCTGTAATCAACACACATTCTGACCCTTCCGTCCTTTTTGGGAACGGGTACGATGTTGGCTAACCATTGAGGATATTCAGATGTAGCGAGGAAACCCGCGTCGATCTGTTTCTGTACCTCCTCCTTGATTTTGATGGCCATGTCCGGGTGAGTCCGTCTCAACCTTTGCTTTACTGGTGGACATTCCGATCTTAACAGTAAATGATGCTCCACGATGCTGGTCTCCAACCCTGGCATATCCTGATAGGACCAAGCGAACACATCGGGGAATTCTTTGAGAAGCTTTATCAAACCCTCTCTGGCAGTTGGACTGAGCAGTGCTCCGATCTTGATTTCTTTTCTCTCTTTTTCTGAACCCAAGTTTACCGTTTCCAACGGCTCTTTGTGAGGTTCAATGGACCTTTCCTCTTGTCTGAGTAATCGGGAGATCTCTTCTGGAATTTCGTTGTCAACTTCTTCTTCAGCCTCGAATACCGGGAACTCAAAGTTGGAAGAAGGCATCGGATCGTATGTTTCAACTGGGTTTAAAATAAGCAATCTGCATGACGTGATGATTCGTGTTTAGAAGAGATGGAGAAAATGTAAGTGTGTGCAGTGTTTTGATTTTACTGCTTGTTTTTATTATTGAATGTTTTTTAGGATTACCATTTTCTGAAAAAGCAAAAAGAGAAAACAACAATTAATGCGGAAATTACAGAACGACGTTATTTTATTAATGCACAAGTCGAATCTTGAAACTACAGCCCTATAAAACAAAACTCTATCGCTTTGGGCAAAGCGAAGAGGGAAATTTATAGAAAGCGAGCCCTATCAAAATATCCGTTTCACCTGGGCAGGGTGAAAGGTTATACATGGAAATTACTTTGACTGACGAACGACCTTCGGAACCTCGACAGCAACCCATTGGCGGCGATCTCCTCGGTGAATCACAAAGTATGGCACCTTCCTTGATTTGTCTTCAGAAATGACGCTGATTTCTGGTGGAGCATGATCATTGGAATCTGTTTCCCAAGCAGAATTGTCGTAGGAGGATTCCTCTGTTGCATTTTGCATAGCATTGGTGCTCTTAGCTGTATCTCCCCATCCAGTTGGCTGGGTATCTTCGAGCCTGATACGAGAGCTTTCGGGAGCAGTGTACTTGACCATATAGTCGTATTTTCCACTTGGTTGTCCCAGAGTGTCCCAAACTTCTTTGGAACTGGAGGAGTCATTTCTCTCGATGACGTTGACCTCGGGAAAAGCATAATTGATGAATTATAGTCCTGCAAACGTTGCGAATTCATCTTCATGTTGAGTAGTTTCTGAATGACCTGAGTGTTGATCCCATGACATGGTGGGGACACAGGTATTCTGTTCAATGATGCTCAACTGAGTTTCATTGTTCGGCTGCCTCTCTTGCCCCAAGTTTCCTGGGTAGGGCTACCACATCGGCAGGCCATCCATCGGGCCATAGTAATTGTGGTCAAAGTTGTATTTCATTGGAGTGTCCTCCTCTAATGAATTTGGCGGAGCACGACATCCTTCCGGATCACAATCTCCGTAGATCATTTCGACATCTGATCTTGGTATAAATCTCGGACTTTCTGTAGGAAAGCAAAAAGGCATAGGCACCTCTTCCTGAGACATATACCCGTCCTTGTTAAGATAGGACTTCCATTCTTCATCTGTGTCAGAGGGATCTTCCTCATTGATAGCATGAACTGTCTGAGACACTGGGTGAAGAAAACCTCCACTGTGGAAGAAGTTTTGAAAGGGATGAAAACTTTCATCGTTGGCAACTGTCTGGGTACAGGTTGCAGAAAAACCAAGACCCTTCTTTGTTTTATTGTCGGTGGGAATGACAAGCCGTCCCCATCCTGTCGTATCGGTACTCTCGACCGCTTTGATAGCATCGTTGTATGAAGAAATTGAAGTTCCTTCTTTGAACTGATTGTCCTTGCTCACCGATAGTGCTTGGAACTGAGTTCCAATAACCTCCTCGGGTTCCACACAAGTAGACGATGATAAGTTGCTTACAAGCAAGGCTTGTTCCCCACAAACCGTGACAAGTTGATCGTTCTTGACGAACTTTAGCTTTTGGTGGAGGGTTGAAGTAACCGCTCCAGCCTGATGTCTCCAAGGTCTTCCTAATAAACAAATGTATGTTGCCCGGATGTCCATGACCTGGAAAGTGATTTGGAAAGTGTGAGGACCAATAGTTATGGGAAGATCAACTTCGCCGATAACTGTTTTTCTGGATCCGTCGAATGCTTTGACGACGACCTCGCTGACTCTCATCGGAGGGCCTTTGAATGATAATTGCATCAAAGTGGACTTCGGCATAACATTCAGGGCTGACCCTGTGTCTACCAGTACGTTGGCGAAAGCATCGCCCTGGCAGTTAATTGTAATGTTGAGCGCCATGTTATGACGGCGACCCTTTTCAGGTAATTCTTCATCACTAAATCCCAAATTATTGCAGGAAGTGATGTTAGAGACAATACTATCGAACTGTCTGATTGTTACATCCTGTTCCACAAAGGCTTGCTCCAAGACTTTCTGTAGAGCCTCCCTGTGGGCTTCTGAACTGAGTAACAGTGATAATACCGAGATCTTTGAAGGAGTCTGTAACAGTTGATCAACAATGTTATATTCACTCCTTTGGATGAGCTTCAGCATCTCATCTTTGTCTTTTGAAAAGTCGGGATTACTAGATTGACCGACTGGTGGATCAGGAATTTCTGCCTGAAGTTCCTTTTCTTTGTTGGATTCTCCAACCCCTCGGTTGAAGATTCGACCGCTCCGTGTTACACGACTGATGTCTGCGATATTCACGGCGGAGGGTAATGGAATTTCCTTTCCATTCTCGATTATTGTTGCACCGTATTTGTAAGGGATTGCCTTAGCTGATTCATATGGTAGTGGCCCCGGTAGATAGATGACTATGGGAACCTTCTGATTTTTCTGACCATCATAAAAGACCTCGATCCGTTCCCGGTTGGGAACGTTAGATTCGTCAAGTAGAGGAATAATGGCAAAAACATCCCTGATCTGGTGATGACCAGAGATGGTGACAACATCCTCAACTTGCTTGGCAAGGTAGTTCGGCAACCAAATGATGGGTCCTGAACCTGGATATGGATGAATTTCTCCATGATCGATCTGACCCTGAAGAGCTGCTCTCACAAGGTAACACCCTTGGTTACTTTCTGAACAGACGCTACAACTGTCATAGTTGTGTGGTGGCACCTGGCCACGCCCACTTTGAATACAATGTAACCTCACTAGGTTACCTTCCATTGATCGGACATCCTGACTTTGACGACGAGTAGGATTCCTGTTATTGATACTAATCTGCTGAGTATCTTCGCCCATATAGATTGGCATCCACCAGTGATTTAACAAGTGCTGAAGTGCCTCCTGGACAAGGGTACAACCTCGATCGTTTTCGCAACCTGCTTTACAGTTTTGATAGTCATGTGATATTAAGAATCCAAGTCGGACCTGCTCAGCATGTAACTCTACCAGGTTGATATTCATTACGCGGATATCGAAGATCTGAACCATGTTGATTTGATAGGAGTTCCTATCATGGTAGTCTTGGATCCATCCAAGATCCATCTGATGCTGGAGGGCCTCTTGTATGAAAGAGCATCCCTGTTTGTTTACCGAGCAAATCAGACAGGAACTGTAATTGTGCCGCGGCAGATTATGATACTGGCTTTGCCTTGAGTGCATCGCCACCAAGTTGACATTCATCGCACGGATGTAGTGGTTTTGAATGACGTTGGAATTCGTGTAAACCATGTTAACTCCACGAACTCGGTGCTCTTGGATCCATCCAAGATCCATTTGTTCCTGTAGAGCTGCTTGCACCACAGAACATCCTTGGTTGTCTTTAGAGCAGATATCACACTGGTGATAATTATGAGGTGGCACATGGCCATATCCACTCTGTCTACAATGCATCTTGACCAGATTGGTCTCCAATAAGAGTACATCGTGAATTTGATAGACATTGTTAGTCTCTTTCTCAATCAGATTGACTGCGGTTTTCTCATGTTGAGGCAGCGGGTTCGTGAGAACATTAGGATTCGTATCTTTGAAAGATAAGAGCCCGCTCCTAACAAGCTTTTGCACGTCGGATTTGAAATTGAGACAAGTCTCAATGTTATGCCCTGAACCTCCTTGATGATAAGGGCATGTTTGATCCACTTTAAACCAAAAAGGCAGATTTTCCGGAACTGAAAGGGGAGACTTAGTCTGAATGTGCCCCTTAGCCAGCAGTAACGAAAACAGCTCTGCGTACGTTACGGGTATAGGATCAAACCCTGATGGTCGTGTTGTACGGTTGTTGTTATATGGAGGACGAGCTTGCTGAAGAGGCTGTTGTGTCCTTTGTTGGTCAGGTTGGCTCTGCGCAACCTGAGGTTGATACGTAGGAACAGGCGCAGGGCCGATAGCAGGAGTAACAGCTGCTACTGGCTGATAACGTCGCCTTTGCTTTCCGAGAGAGATATTCCCAATATCTTGCTCTTTTTTCTTAGGGAGAGCACTACCGTATTTTTTAGTACCGCTCGTTGATCCAGTGTCTTTTACCAAACATCATTCTCGGACGGCTTCCTCAAGACGTACACCCATGCCGACCATTTCGGTGAAATCACTGGGCGCACTGGCAACCATTCGGTCATAGTAAAATGAGCTTAAGGTCTTTAAGAAGATCTTTGTCATCTCTTTTTCCTCAAGAGGTGGACAAATCTGAGCGGCAATTTCACGCCACCTTTGAGCATACTCCTTAAAGGTTTCCTTGTTCTTTTGCGACATTGATCTGAGTTGATCTCTGTCGGGTGACATGTCCAAATTGTACTTGTATTGTTGGACGAAGGCAGTACCAAGATCTCTGAATGTACTGATCGTAGTACGGTTTAAACCCATGTACCATTTTAATGCGGCACCGGTTAAACTATCCTGAAAGTAGTGAATCAGCAGGTCCTGATTCTCCGTCTGAGCTGACATCCGCCGAGCGTACATCACCAGATGGCTCTGAGGGCAAGAGTTACCCTTGTATTTTTCAAAGTCAGGCACTTGGAACTTGTGCGGGACTTTCACATTTGGGACCAAGCAGAGGTCTATGGCGTCCTTTCCAAATAGATCCTGACCGCGAATGGCTTGCAGCTCTTTCTGCATTTCCAAGAACTGCTCCTGGAATTCATCCATTCTGCCAAACATAGTTTCCTTCTTATCAGAAGATGTCTGTGGAATCTGTCCTTCCGGGACAGTGTGCACCACAGGGGGTGGTACCGTGACTACGGTAGTAAGTCTTGGCGCCTCCCTAAGTTTGTAACCTTTAGGAGTCTTGAGTATGCCCCTGGCATCTTCGCTTTCCCGAAGTTTGTAACCTTCAGGCCCAGCGGCTTCTGTTGCGATTCCCTGATCTTCAGTGATCGGCGGAACATATCCTTCCAGGATATAGTTAACAGGCATGCCCCAAGGACGATCTTTCGGCATCTGATACCTAGGATCATACTTTTCTATGATGGGCGTTGAGGTGATCTCTGAGATCACAGTTCTTTGTAGCTGAGCTTCTGCCATGGCTTGCATGTCGTTACGAAGCTTTCTCATATCCTCTCTTAGAGCGTCGATCTCTTCTTTCAACTCTCTGTTTTCTTTCTCAAGATCATCCATCCTTTTCTGACGATTGGCCCGAGTATTATACGAATGAGACAGTTTGACTCTAGAACCGAGACACAAACGTGAGATTCGTAGGTAAGGAGAATACGCGATGTGAGAATGATGAATGCAATGATTATATTAATTGTTCTTTTGGTTTAATCAAAATAAACTTCGACAATTAGATTGCAAATATCAAACAGTGGGGAAACCCCTTTTTATTGAATTCCACAGGATTACAGAAATGGAAATACAGTAGATTACAAAGTGCAGAAACAGAAACCTAAACTAATGGGTCTCGAGTCCTCTTCTTTGACCGGGGCGCTTGGGCCGTTGTCAGGTTGTCATTCCTTTGCCAGGTGAAAGGAGCGAGCAAATTCCTTTGGTCATCTTGATTCTCCACAGCATGTTGTTCCAAAATTTCAATTAGAGCATCTTTCTCTTTTAGTAGTTGCTGTATTTTGATACACTCTACGTCGAGGGTGCGGTACTTGTTCTTCCAATATCTTCTTTCCTTTTGAACCTTGTTGAGAGTAACTTGAAGCCTTTCAGTTTCCGTCATGAAGTACGTGACAGATTCCCTCGGTGGAAGAATTCTGTAACGAGGATAAGGCATCTTTAGCTTGAGAGCTCTGGCTTGTACCCAATGGAGATAAGGCTCCACAGAGACACAGTCCGGTTTTCCCAAAGACTCTCGTCCTTTCTTATGAACCTGTTTCCAAGCTTGCACTATTTCCATCTTTAGTGCTCTGTCGTTTTCTCCTTCCTTGAAGAAAAGACCTTCCAGATGAACACCCAGTGGGATGTGCCTCATCGGGTATCCAAATTGACGAAGAACCAATATCGGATGATAGTTGATTCCTCCTTTAGTTCCTATGAGGGGTACGCTGGGGAAGTTTCCACAACGGTCAATGATTATGATTCCCTCATAAATCCTATTACACTAATCTATATCGGAATTGGTGAGAGACATGATCTTCTGCGACCAACGTAAGACATTCTTGCAATCCCAAAAAGCAGCAGACTTGGGCAAGTGAGAGATAAACCATTTGTAGAGCAAAGGTACACAACATGTGATCTCCCCTCCGCTGTACAAATTTCCCAAGTGTACAGAATGATACGCATCTGCGAGCAAAGTCGGCACAGGGTTTCCAATGAGAAAAACCTTAATAGCATTGATATCGACGAAGTTATTGATGTTGGGAAACAAAAATAACCCGTAGGTGAGCAAGACAAAGATGCTTTCAAAAGCAGTCTCGTTCCCTATACTAGCAAAGTATAGAGCCTTTTTTGTCAAGAACTGGGCTGGCAAACCTTGGGTGCCACCCTTAGTGGTCATGTGAGTCCTGACCTCAGACTCGTCCAAATGAATTGCTCTTGCAATAGTCTGATTCTTTAGAATTTCTTCCAGTCCAGAAAATGGAGCTCGATCAGTGATATGTAAATCAGTCAGATGAGAATACTCCTCTAGCGTTGGTGCAAGCTGGTAATCCGGGAATGTGAAACAATGATAAACTGGATCGTAGAATTGAATGAGCGTGTCCATGATCCCCTTAATCACATGGACTCTTAACAGTGGTAGCAAACCACCGTGCTTGGCTCTGAAAGCCTCTGGGTTAACGATCATCCTCGCTAACTTTCTCAAATCCGCTAGCTTTGGAACCTTTAAGGTATACTGGTGAGTTCTCCTTCTACCGAAATCCATTAGTGTAATCCTTTTCTCTGATATTTGCAATCACAGTCTTAGTTTAATTTGAAAAACAGAGAGACTAGAAGAGAAAGTTTTTTGAATGTTTTAATGTTTTATTAAATGAATGCATGAATGCAGCACACAAAAACATAGAAAAAACATGGGGTCAGAGGGTCGTTGTCATGAAGTCAAGGCTCTACCCATCCCCAAAGGTTTATACTAGGGTGATTTTTGTACCTGTACTCATTATCATCAGCTCCTCCCAGGAAAGCAAAACAACAAGCGGATCACCAGCGAGTTGTAGAGCAATCTTAGAGTAAGTGTCATTCACCGAGAATAGATCACCAGCCTCAAATGAGGGTAGTATCGCGTAACAACTATTTCCGATAGTTTTCGCACTACGAAAGGGTTTGGCTCCTCAGCTTCTCAGACTTAACAACCGGCCCATTGGCTATAAGAGTGATTGGGTTGCGTTGGTCAGCCTCCACTGAGGTTGATGGTCGACTCCGTCGCCATCACTTATCTTAAGTGTATACTCATCCTCACCACATGCGGCATCACACGCATTCCCAGTAGCGGAAAAATAAACACGTATAGTAATTAGGAAAAGCAGTATATATATTTGTCCTAAACATCCTAGACTTATAAAGCTATGAATCCTAAGTTCTTGACAGAAATGGGTTCCCCGGCGGAAGCCCCAATCTGTGGTTCCCTGCCTAAGAGATGGACCAGCATAGGTCAATCTTTCTCTTCGGTAGAGTTCCCATTTTCCATAGAAAATGGGGATGATGCCCTAAGGCAGAAAAGGAGACTCCCCAGCAGAGTCGCCATTTGTGTAATTTTTCACACAAGAGAAGTAGAAAGAAAGGAACGGGCCCCACGGTGGGCGCCATTTTTTCTGTAGCGAGCGATTTTGGACGCGGTTCTTAAGCGCTGGTCGCTCTCTGCGGTCTGAGCTTTGACTACAGGTCGATTCATTTTTTATCCTATTATGAGCTGAATAAGGAAGGGAAATAGATGTCTCCAATTAACCCTGCTTGCATACTGAGTTTAAACAGCGGTCTGTTAGGTTACGAATGCTATCAATGTGGGGGGGCCTTGTAATGGTTATTTGTATTTTCGCCAATACTGTTTTCTTTCTTTTTACCTGGGCAGAAGGTTTCTGGCGGGGAACAAGGATTAGGATGTTAGGACTGGTGCTTTTGAATTACTGCTTTTGATTGACGGAGATATGGAATTTGGGTTTTTTGTTGATTGCGCTCGCTAAGATCTTTTATTTCGATCTTATGCCTACGTATTCCCGTTTACCGAAACAGGGAAATCAGAGCGTTCGTAGTTCCTCCTATTCTATGGGAGGAAATTGGTTTTTGGTGTCTTGTTCAAAGCCCAAGACGTGAAGCGAAAGGATAGTTTGTATCTTGTTCAAAGCCCAAGATGTGAAGCTGAAGGTCTATTTGTGTCTTGTTCAAAGCCCAAGACGTGAAGCTGAAAGACCTCGACTTTAGAGAGAATTTGTCATCTCTAAAGAGGGGAGAAGGAGAATTACTTTAACTGGGATACGCGGATCCGAGCAATGCCATAATTTCCGAAGAAAGGGTTTTAACCTGAAGGAGAAGACTTTAACTCAGTGTAGAGCAATGCCATCTTTCCTTAGGAATTTCTCATGCTAAAAGAGGGACAGTGGCGTGGATATAGATGATCCAGAGGCTTGCCGCTTACAGCGATTAGATGAAGGGAAAGGAGTTGTTGATGTTTGTGTACTGTGAACGAGGCACAGCTTTGATGCTAAAAGGTTAATTGGATTAACCAGTGGTTTTCTTATACAAAGCCTAAGAGGAGGCTAATTTCCGCTAGGAAAATCATTATACAAAGCCTAAGAGGAGGCTATTTTCCGCTAGGAAAATCATTATACAAAGCCTAAGAGGAGGCTATTTTGTGTCCCATACAAAGCCCGAGAGAGAGGCGAAAAGGTTTTGACTTGACGATGAAGTCTTTTGGTGTCTCGTATAAAGCCCGAGAGAGAGGCTAAAAGGGTTGACTCAACAAGAGAATCTTTTATACTCAGCAAGAGAGTGATTTTGTATCTCGTATGAAGCCCGAGATGGAGGAGAAAAGGGTAATTGACTCAACAAGAGAACCTTTTATGTGTCTCGTACGAAGCCCGAGAGAGAGGCGAAAAGGTTGTTTTACTCCACTGGGGAGAATTTTGGTATCTCGTACGAAGCCCGAGATGGAGGCTATTGTAACTGTTTCAGTTGAGTGACAGATCCAATATACTGATTTTAAGAGAAAATCAGTTCTTATATGAGCAACACTGTACACAGGGATTTTATTTGAGGATCAGGGATATTTCCTTCTCTTTGAGGAAACGGGAAATCCAAAGGGTGTCGAGACTGTCCGAGTCTGCGGGTTTCCTTCCTATTTAACGAAGGGGTCACTTGAGAATGTCTTTGAGACTCAAGGAAGTTAGACTGTCCGTGTCTAGAGTTTCCTCTTTTGTACTATGCTGTGAGAAACAGTAGTAAACTCTACGAAAGGACTGTTCTATGAGGATGACTATGTTCTGTTCCTATACCTCTAGGAGGTCGTCGGGACAATTTGTACGAAGCCCAAAAGGAGGCTGGAAACTTTTAAGAAGCCAACGGGTCCTTGTACGAAGCCCAATAGGAGGCTATCATTCCCGGGGGAAGAGATCATTATACGAAGCCTAAGAGGAGGCTGTGAATATTTCTAAGAAGCCGTAGTGTCCTTGAATAATGCCCAAGAGGAGGCCGATGCTTTTAAGAAGCCCGTGGGTCTATCATCTCCTTTCCATTAGGAGAGATAACTCTTTTAAAGATAAAAACCACTGGTAAACGTGCGAGGTTTACTATCCAGCGACTTTTAGCTTTTAAAGAGGGTTCCTTAGTTAAGGTCCAAGATTATGACCGTAGTGGGTACCCAAACCCCGAGACATTCAAGGCAAGCTATCCACAAGGAATAGATCAAGTCAGGAAAGTTTGAGAATTGGGAAGAAACTCAAAGATGCCATTCACGGAGAATACATTCATCTTGGGGAGTAGAGCTTCTTGACAATTCCTAAGGAGGACAGCCGAAGAGAAGACTGTATCTGGTGCTCCTATTGGGGATCTAGGCGTCTATTTCTACGAATAAGTGAAACGGCGTCGCCTAGTTCTAGACGTAGTAGCCGGGGAAACTCGAAATATCTATACTATTATTACACAGTAGATATGAGTTTATGAAAGGAGACTTACAGTGAGCAGCCCCACAATACAGTTTATAATATGAAAGCAGTAAACGAAAGCGATAACCACTTACTCGGTTGTAGTGCTTCCATGCTGTTTGGTTAGTTGTTCAAGAAAGAAAGATTGAAAACAACAGTATATTCAAAATCAAAGGAGAAAGCGCTTTGAAAAAGAAAGATTTGGGGCTTACAGCTCAAGGAGAGACCCAGGGTTTTATCAGTGAGCGCACTGTTTGACTTTGTACAGCGGGACTTATACAAGTGATTGGGGCCCAAAAAGGTTTTCTGTACAAAGGGATGGGTCTTACACTCTCTCAAGAGGCCCAAAAAGGTTTAAAGAAAAGAGTGGGGCTTATAACACGAGGGTAGGCCCAAATGATTTTTTCGTTTAAAAATGGCGATCGCGCCGAGGTTTTCTTTTAACGCAGAGGGACTTATACAATAAGTGAGGCCCAAGATGTTTTGGTTAAAAGGGGGATTGGGTCTTACACTCTAATAGAGGCCCAAAAGGTTTTGAATGGGTCTTATAGCTCAAGTAGAGGCCCAAGGGTTTTTATTTTTAAACGGGCGACGATCGCGCCGTTTACTTGTACAGAGGGACTTACACAATGAATGAGACCCAAAAAGTTTTTGTACAAGGGGGGATGGGTCTTACACTCTCTCAAGAGGCCCAAAGAGTTTTGAAAATGATTTATGAGGGTTGAATTAATCCAAAACCCTAATTTGTTTTCAAAATGTATTTAATTGAATAAAAATTCAATTAAAATGATCAAAAATTGTTTAACACATGGAAAACAAATTGTGGTCTTGGATTAATGCTTCAAAAATTAAGTATTGACCTACAAAATAATTAGAAAGCATTAAAAGTTGCAAAATCAATGTAGAAAAAATATTTAAAATGCCAAAAACAATTAAAATATAAATTCTTTGCAAAAATATCAATTATATGAAATAAATAATATTTTTGGGATTTTTTGTGAAAATAAAATATTTTGACATTTTTGTGAATTATTAAAAAAAGAATCAACTCAAAATCATTAAAACTCAGAGAGAAATTAATTTTTGAATCAATTAAACAAAATCACAAAATTCAAATATTTGAATTATTCAAAAATGGCGTCAGGAACACAAGCAAGAACACGCGCGTTTTTCTGGGTTTGGCTGATTTGCGTTTTCTATCCAATCTCCATGAATACGTAATCATATCATGTAATCCACATATCATTATGCTCGTCTCAACCTCACGATCATGTCTATAACACTTAATTTCATTTAAATTAAACATAAAACATGAAATCACGAAGAAACCTCAAGAACCCTAATTTCTGCATGAAGGCTAGGATTTTTGATACACGATTCAAACAATGCAATTAATTGAGGGAAAACATTCCATGCATGATTATGAACATATGGCCAAATTATTGTGCGAGGAAATATGCATAGATTGAGAGATGACCAAGTATGTGCTTACCTCCAAGTCGTGACAGCAAATTCAAAGTGATTTTTGATTTGGAGGTGTTACAGATGAGTTGTGATGATCTGAACAGCTTCCCTACACCCTATGGATTGTGTTTGGATGGTTGGACTTGATTGAAATTGGCTGGATCATTTTGTGGTACCTCAGCTGCACTTTGGTTAAAACCTTGAGCAACCAGCTGGTGATTTTGTGAAATTGATGTTTCAGAAGTAATCTAAGTGTTTGATCAGCTCATATGTGATGTATGTGAGGTGTGTGAGTGATTGGTTTGATTGGAATTGCTCTCAAACTCAAAACCCGATAGCTACGTTGCTAAGAAAGGCATTTTTGCCAAGAGAAAGAGATTTTGATGAAAGCATCTGTTAGATGGCTTTGGTGTACTCAAACTGATCACAATTGAGCTCTATTTATAGTAGAGCAAGTTTGTTTTGCAAGGAATAGTGCATGGCAGCTGGTAAGTAGGTTTGGCCAATGTTGGCAAATGAAAATCCAAGTCTCCTCTAGCCATTGACTAGAGGTTAGGGCACAGAGCTTTGGTCCCCTTGGTCTTGGATAAGTCTTGACTGATTTTAGATGAGAATGGCTCAGTCCATGCCAGCTTGATGGTTCCATTGAATGCCTCATTCCAAATTTGAAGTCTTGTCCCTATTTTGGCCATTTTAGGTTCAACATGCTATTTCTTGTTCCATGGACTTTGGAGGCTTGGCTCAGTGATTGCGCCCTTTAGATTCAATCCTCTGAGGTGTCCAAGTGGATAGGAGCAATTGAATTTGGCTGATTTTGGCAAATCAACCAAAGTTGCAAATTCTGCCTTGCCTTGACAGATTTCAGCAAGGCAACTTGGCAATGTTGTATCTCATGGTGTAGGTTGAATTTGGCAATGTTCTTGGCCATTTTGGAAAGCTCTTACATGATACAACAACTGTTTGAACAAGTTTGGTTTTGATCTCTTTTGATTCCAAGTGAAAAATCCCCCTACATTTGGCAAAAAGTGAGGCAGAATCTGACTTAGTGAAAATTTCACTAAGTGTTGGAAAAAGTGACATTTTCACTTTTCAGCCACTTTGATCACTCCATAACTCAAAATCCTTAATGAATTGGAATGACTTGTAGTTGAAGTTTTTGTAGGTGATAATGAGGGCTACAAATCCATCTTTGGATGAGAAAAAATGGCCTTGTGGTTTAGGAGTTATGGTCCTCCAAAGTTGGTACCTTTGCCACTTTATTTTTAACTTAGAAAAATTTCTAAGTTTTATGGTTACCCCTTTTTCAAGTTATCTCACTTTTCTTTATTTTTCTTGATGAATGATGATTCAAATCATACATTAACATCATTTTAGGGTTAAAAATCCATTTTGGTGAAAAATCTCAAAAAGTCAAAGTTGACTTTTGTGCACAGTTGACTTTTTATCAGATGAATTCCAAACTGTGCAATTCTTCAGGAAATCATGTCCTTGACCTAAATCAAACTTGATGGGCATGTTCCATGGGTGTCATAGGGTATATTCAATCATGTATTAGGGTTTGGGAGCATGTCCTGGTCAAAAGTCAAAGTTACAGTTGACTTTTCCCTTAAAACCCTAATTGTGGTGCAGATGAAATTGAGACTTGTTGCTCAAACTTCTTGGATCAATCCATTGTTCCAAATGGATCAATATGATATATTAGAGACCCTCAAATCATCTCTTGAGGTCTTGGCTCATGGTTTGTCCCAAAAGTCAACTTAGGGGTGAATTAGGTCAAGAAATCCAAATTCCTGATTTTTGATGAATGCATCCCCTGAGGCAAAATTGACTTGATGCATGGGTTCATGAGGTTCCATGAAGTATATTAGGTTATGTTTTGGATCATTGCCTTGTGCCCAGATGAAAATTTCCATCTGGAGGCCCTGGTCGACCAAAACCCTAATTTGGTGACACTGTCGATCTTGAGACTTGATCCACCTAGAAGGGAGCAGCCTTGTGCTTAATCCTTGAATTGAGAGTCCTTTTTGATCCATTGTGGATGTTTGAGAGATTAGACAAGTTGAAGATCATGTCATTTCTTGATTGATCCTTTGTCTAAGCACTCAGAGAGGGCTTGAAACCCTAATTTTGATTGTAGTGGATGTTCACCCATCCTTGGGGAGGCTAATGAAGCATAAAGGTACATCCATATTGTGATGATGATTTTCACAATGATGGAAAATCTAAGTGGTCAAAATTTGGGGTATTACAAGACCCTTTTTTTTTCCTTTTTTTTTGTCCTCGTTGAGGTTTTGAGACTTCTTCTTGTCTTCCAAGGTTTTGAGACCTCGTCTTTGTCTTATGAGGTTATGAGACATCGTATATTTTATTGTCACTTGATTTGAGAGAGCTGACTACTGTCTTGCATGAAGCACTTGCATTAGAATACACAACCAAGTTAACTGAGAACTACCCTACCCCAAGGTTAAGACTTAAGGGTTTTTTGTGTAAGGAAAGAAAAACTCCTACTTCTAGGCTCGAAGGGTTAACGAGGGATTATCTTCCTTATTTCTCCAGTGTTTGGGAATTGAAACAATGCCTTACATCCTCGTCAAGGTTTAATCGAAAACATACCACAACAATTATGGATAATATTTTCATCATCTTCCCCAATCTCTGCTTAACAACAATTTTGATAAGTGGAATGAAACAAGATAAGGATATATATTTTTTGTTTTCCTGAACATAAAAGTAGATGAGTGAAACGAATGGACTTAATTAAAAGGTGCACAAACATTTCATTAATCTTGCCAATTTGTAAGTACAACCAAGCTTATAAGCAAAAACAAATTCAACACAAAGGAAATACAATTAAAAATGCTGAAATGAACAAAATACAGCCGGCTTTGGCAAACTGATTTCAGAAGATTTCAGTTTTCGGGTCCAAGCGAAGGAACACCTTCACCACTAATCACTAGCTCCTTGTGATACAGAATCTTGAGAGGCCTCACGGGTCTTTTGCCTTTTGCTTCAATAATTGAGATATTGACTTCTGACATACCTTCTTGAGGTTGCAGTGTATTCAGCAGGCTTATCAGTCTTACTTTGAACTCTTTACACTCTTCAATAAGATGCCCCATTGTCTCGGTATGGAATTTGCATTCAGTCTCCGGATGATCTTCTTCGAAAATTAATTCCTGGTCATAAATCATCTTTTGCACAGTTGTTTCTAAGGCTCGACAACCATCCAAGTCATGCCCTTCGGCTCCTTTATGGAATTCACAAATTAGGTTTGGATCGTGCCAAGGTCCTGGCACAGGGTTGAGAAGTCGAGGAATTATCAACTTGTTTTGCATCAACAGTGGGAAGAGCTTGCTCAAAGGCACAGGAATAGGCTTGAAGTTAACATGGTATTTTCTCTTGTTTTGGTCTTGAGAACTTTGAGGATAAACAACCGTAGGAGGCTCGAACACCCTTTTGGTAGACACCTGATGACTACGATATTCTGCTGTAAGACCAAGATCAAATGCTGGCTGGTACGAAGTTTCCCCAAAGACAGATCCTTGGCATGGGAGAATCATGGGAGATGGCAAAGGTTTGTTGATTTTAATGCCTTGAGGCATGAATGAGATCTTCTCGGAGTCCAACGGATTCTGAACCTTACTCGGGAGCACCTTACAGTCTTCAGTTGAATGCCCCTGTGCCCCAGCATGGTAGTCACATCGAGCATTGGCGTCAAAGCCTGGTGGGTACGAAAATGGTACTGGATTTAATTCTTTCGGCACTATCAATCTGCCCTTGATTAAAACTGGCAACATTTGACTGTATGTCATTGGTAGCGGAGAGAAATGCCTTTCTGGCTTAATTGGCCTTGGTCGAGCATGTTGACGCGGTTGACGGTGGTCTGGCCTTGGATACTGAGGCGGTCCTTGAGTTAGAGGAACCATAAAAGAAGATAAACTGACAACTTCTCTAGGAGTAACAGGATGAGCATGCTCCTCTCCTTTCATCAGAGCTTGCAAAGTTTCCAGAACCCAGCTCATCTGGCATTTGAGGATTCTAACCTCATCTTTCAAGTCTTCCTGGTTCTTTAGAATTTCATTCATTGTTGCCATTGTCCTGAATAAGTGCTAGGTATCCTTCGGACATAGAGGAAGAGAGACTCAGGACTGAGAAATGAAATCATAATGCGCATGCAATGCAAGATACAAATGCAAAAGTTTCATGGAACTTGGGCGTTTGTGAGATATCAAGAGGTATATAAAAGACTCATTCTCATTAATAGCACAATGAATTACAAAAGTTAATACACTTCCACGAGTCTTAAACATAATGCTAAATAAAAGCTAAAAAGTCCTAAGGAGATTCTCCTAGGAGCCTCATGTTGAGTCTTCTGATCTCTTTTTCCATCTGATCTCTTTCCGTGACGAGATTGTCGACGCTTGTTTTCCAGACCGTAGGCTGAGCATTAGAGGAACTTGGACCCTCATGGATCTTTCTTTTCTTGTAGGAGATCATTTCTTCATTCTTGGTTTGTAATTGTTTCTAGAGTTCAAAGTTTTCTTCAACGACAACTTGATACTTGAGTTTCCATGCTTCCCCTTACTGTTGGGCCTGTTTCAATAGTATCTCCAATTCTTCTTCTTTTGACATGAAATACAAAATAGGTTCCTCTTTTATGGGGATTGGTTCCTCCCTTTTGTACGACATCCTCAATTCAATGGATCTTTTTTGGACCCGTTGGAGGTAAGGTTCTAAAGAAACACAGTTAGGTTTCCCTAAGGAACTACTTCCTCTTTTGCGCTTGCTTCCCCAGGCATTCAAGATTAACTTCTTTTGCTCCTCATTCCTGTCATATTCTTCAAAGTAAATGCTTTCCAAATGAACGCTAAGAGGTTTATCCTTCAAAGGGTACCCTAATTGGCGTCGTGCCAATACAGGATTATAACTAATTCCACCTTTGATGCCAAGAAGAGGCACGTTGCCAAAGTTTCCACAGCTGTCTATAATCAAAATTCCATCGTACACTCGACTATACCAGTCAATGTCTGCATGAGAAAGGGCCATAATATTTTTGGACCACCATCCTTTCTTGGAATCCCAGAATGCGCTCGCCTTCGGTAGATGCGAAATAAACCATCTATACAACATAAGGACACAGCAAGTGATTTGTCCGTTACCATGAGCATTTCTTGTATGGACTGAGTGATAAGCTTCAGCGAGTAAAGTAGGTACAGGATTTTGCTTTAGGAATATCTTAATTGCATTCAGATCCACAAAGTTGTCAATATTCGGGAACAAGAAAAGTCCATAGATGAGTAGGGCAAAAACAGCTTCAAAGGCATCCCTGTTGGAGTGCTTAGCGAAGTAATGGGATTTCTCAAACAAAAATTTAGCAATCAAACCAAAAATTCCTCCTTTGGAAGTTAAGTTGTTTTTGACGTCAACTAACTCCAAGTGAGCTCTCTTAGCTATCTCTTCCTCGTTAGGGTTCCTCTCGAAGATAGGAAACGGGGACTCGTCTTCAATAGGCAAACCAACTATCTGATAATATTCTTCAAGGGTGGGCAAGAGCTGGTAATCAGGAAATGTGAAGCAATGATACTTTGGGTCGTAGAACTGAAGCAAAGTCGAGAGGAGTCCTTCATCAATGTTTTTCTTTAACAAGGTCCATAACTTCCCATATCTGTCTTTGAATTCTTCAGGGTCAGTTAACAAATCTCCCAATCTCCTTAGGCCATCCAATTTAGGGCTCTTGAAAGTGTATTTCACAGTTTTCCTTCTTGTATTGTCCATGATATCCTTCTGACATTTCACAAAAAAGGGAAGTCTGAGTTCCATGAAATTGATATGTCATGAATGTTTATGATGTATGGATGCAAGGCAAGCACATATACACATATTCACAAATGTATGAGCACACAAAAGTTCTGGGTTAAGAGCATGGAGTCATGGTTTACCCCCTATTGGTATGTACTATTGGTTTTCACATGCCGAACAAGGTTCTAAAAGGTTTCCAGAGTCGACAACCCATCTTTCGGATTTTATCGATTTCCCAAATGACTTGGTGGTCAATAAAATTCTCAAGAGAATCTCGTCTGAGTGTAGTATCGCGTAGCAACCAATTCAGGAATAGACTCCATCATAGTCCTCGCACTACATCCTAAAAGGCTTAAGTGGGGTTTGGAAATAACTATGGTTCTCAGTATCAATGGCACCTACGTTGAGAGTAGCACGTTTTCACGAATGGACCCGTTCAACATGACTAAACTCTCAAGATGGCCTAAACTGAGTGATGGTGTCTCAAGTCAACTTTTTCAGGAATCGACTCCCTCAAAGCCTCCTTGAATATACCATCGTCCTATCATAAGTGCACTCAAATCCGGGTTAGGATTTATCTCACACTCAAAATCATATAACAAAACAAGCATAAACAAGGTGGGCTTAACCCTCAAAAGGAGTGTCCCCAGTAAAGTCGCCATTTCAGTTGCGGTGAGAATCGGATAACAAGCTATTAATTAACTTGCATCACAAAACTTTGAAATTCACCACCGACTTTGATTTATCCAAAGGAAAGGTTCAAGATCGAGAAAACCTAAAGGGGGGAGATCTAAGGTTCGGTGGTTGGTTATACTAAGGGAAGGTATTAACACCCTTAATATATGTAGTACTCTACATGAACCTCTTGCTTAATTTGTGTTATATTATGTTTTGCTTGCTAAATTATCTGCTAAGGGTAAAGACCTAAAGGTATATACACTAAGTTTGCTCGCCAAGACGTCGCATCTTGTGCCTACGTATCTGACTAAAGAATCAGAGCAACCGTAGTTCACCTAACTAAGGGTGAATTTGAGGAACCATTGACTATAGTCAAAGTTCCAAGGGGAAATGAGTATTCATGATCATGATACTCGTATAGAGTTAAAGAACTCTCTAAGACTAAGTTGAGAAACTAACCTAAAGTTGACTTTAAATAAAGTCAAAAGGGGAAGTGAGTACACATCATGATGGTAACTCACGTGGAGTTTAAGAACTCCAAACCTAATTCTAAGTTATGAGAAAAATGGCTCTAATGAGGCCAAGAATGAACAAAGGCTCTTATGAGACCTAGGTGTTGTGATTTGTTTATTGACTTATGCGTCCACTTAGGAGAACTTTCCTTTGGAAGAAGGGGTGATAACATCTTATGAGCAAGAGTGTTACAAGTGAAATGAGATTAAATAAACAATATGAGTTCAAGTATTCAAAGGTGATAAACATTATTCAAGTGAGAATAACATTAAAGCATGACATATGCATGTATGAGTATGGAAAAGTTTTGAAATTGAGAGTGAGGCAATCATATCAACACAAATTCATCTTGCAGGAAAACTCTAAGAGGTACCACAAGCTATGGACAAGGGTGATGAGCATGGTTACATCCAGGCGGTGCTCACAGATTAAGAGAGTGGACACTCAATCTCAAAGCCAAAGTTTAAATCCAAGTTGAAGCAAATGGGTGTGTGAGATGTTAGACAAAATCCAAACAAGACACACTCACAAGTCCTTGACAAGGTTGATAATCACACTCAAAATAAACTCTTAAAAATGTCTCAAAACAAACTAGAAAATTTTCCCAAAAGTGGTAAGAAAATAAGTTCAAAATTAAGATTGGAACAAAATTCCTAAAAGTCACAAAATTAAAATAAATATTAAAGTAAAGTGAAAATAAAGATTTTATAAAATTAAACTAAACATTTAAATGTTATTTTTTTTGAATTCTTGGAATTTCTATTGGCAAAAGCTATTTTAAATAAGTGAAATTATGATAAGAAAATGAACTAAACAAAATTGAAATGAAACAAACAGGGGGGTTTTGTTAGTAAAGTGATAATGAACTGAGTTTAGTTATTTCGTGCATATGGGCCTAAACAGGAGGGTGCAATTAACGAAACTATAAATCCCAAGACCCAAATGAAGCAAAATAATCAGGCAGGGGAAATAATAATGGGACGTACGCAAAGTTATGTATCACACTTATATCAACCGGTCACTTAATAATAAGTGACTAAAAGACAAAAGACGTCCCACCCAATCCCCAGCTGCCACGACTCTCCCTACCCTATGCTACGTGAGAGAAAAGCTGTTTATGACGTGAAAAAAACCAGGAAACGAATGGCATGGTCCCTTCTTACTCAATCATTATCATGCTCATTTTCCAACCAAAACACATGAAATAAAGAACTAAGTTGTAAAGCTCAGTTAGAAGAACACCTCTAAACCCTAAACAAAACAAAACCACGGCTGGAACTTGAAGAAAACAAAGCATGAAAACATGTTTTTAGGGCTACCATAAATTTCGACACTACACAACCAATACGAGCTCCAGACCTGCCACTCTTTATTCTCATGCTAAACGAGCCTTGACCAAAATCTTAAGGAACAAAAACATCACAGAGTGACACTCATAACATAGGAACATATAGAAACCTAAACCAAACTCACCCAAACAATTTCAAATAATAAAGAAAAATGGAATCCATACACTTAGAACTCGAACCAGACCGGACATGGTGTAATCATGCTAAAGTAAAGTTCACAAGAACATTCATATCAATTATCCATAGGCTGGTGCAAATACAAATATAAACATAACAATAGAAAAGAGTCATCTACGACTTATACGTGTGCATACTGTTATAAGTATAAAAGTAAAGTGAGTGAAACTTACCAAGTGGAGAAGATCCACTGTCTCTTCTCTTGGTAGCTTAGGAATACTCTCTGTTCAAATGATAAAGCACAAGGTGCTAGTGTAATGAAGGTTGACGACGAGTTTCATACGTATTGAACCCGCAGGAGGTTGCGTTGTTGTTGGATGAAACGACCGTTAGGGCATGTTAGTGATGCGTGATGTTTGGCCTTGTTCTCTCTATTTCTTGTTGGTTTATTAAGAAAGAAAGAATAAGGGCTGGTGAGCAAATGGTCTGCTGCCTCTTATTATCAAATGATGAGAGGACAGACTAAATCAATGTCGCACTGTGTTGTTGCAAATGAGTCGTCGGAGCCAAAACGAAAAGCAGTCAGAACTGAACTCCGCCTTGGAAGTTGTTTGGAGTAGCTTTGAACAAATTTGCGTAACACACATGCTACAAACTTGAACCATCCACATAGTTTCCATCCGAGCCTTGCAGCAACTATTGTTGTGTTCCTAGATTCTCATTGTTAGTGTTAAGAATAGTTGGTGTACGCAAGAAAAATGGTATGGAAAAGAGTTGATGATTTCTTGTGTGAAGATTCGGATATGTGGTATTTATGCTTGGCTATTTTTTATGTTAGCCTTGTGAGTAAGGAGGATGGAGAAGTTTTGAAGTGGCCTCACATGTGGTTGTTATTGGATAGATTGAAGGAAGATTTATGGCAAGATTTTGGCGTGTTTTTGCAAGAGGGATGAAAGTAGAAAAAGCAGAGGGTTCTTTTTTGTGATTCGCAGTAGGTAACGGAGGGAGGTCTGCTATGTGTTGGTTGTTGATTTCATGTTTTGGCATAAGCAATAAAAAGGAGGAAGTATGGAGTGAAGGATAGCGCGGAGATTTTCTTTTTGTTTGTGAATGATCTTCAAAGGATAATGACTCTCCTTTTTATAGGCAGGGCAACTGGATATGGTACTTAGAAACACATTGGATATTATTTTTATTTAAAAGGAAAACTATCACAAGGATCATACGCCTGTCTTTTGTGCTGACTTTTATTGAGCCACTTGGATCCTCTCCTATGGTTGCTTGTTTTGACACTCTTGTCAGCGGGAAAAGGAGGGTTGAGGAGCAAGAAAATATGTTGTACCATGCTTTTCACAATGGTCTTTTATTATACACTATGGTATTACTTCATGAAAGTACAATAGTTTGTACTTTTGAAATCTCTTTGGCACGATTTGGTGAGAAAGTGTCACATTGGAAGATAGCAAAAATCAGAAAAGTGTACTTGGTGGATTTGGTTCAAGTTCTAGTTCAACATGAAATGTAGTTTGTGTAATGAAACTACATCAAAAGGTCCATTTTGTCACATGATATTGTCAAGTTTAACAAACCAAATGAGTTGGTTCTTGATTCCCTTGAAACATGGCATGGAGTAGAATGGCTTTGGTGTTTTGGAAAGCTGGAAATTCAGCCCAGAAATATGGGAAAAATCGTGGACAACATTGAGGTGCCAAAGAGTTTGAAAATTCTGAATTTTCTCAAGTGTGTACATATTTCAACATGTCATTTTTAGTGCATAATAACTCAATAACCATTCCATCAAATCTTGAGATTTTTGGTTCTATGAAGAGTGGGCATTTGATAGAGTAAGTTTCATGTGGAGAGATTCTTGAAATGAGGTTTGGAATAGTGTTAAAATCAACCATGAAGTCATGCACACCAAGCTGCCAAAAGACTTAGAAAAAAAATTGGCTTAAATGCAGTTTTAGTCCCCCTATTATTGATTTTTCTCACTTTTGGTCCCCCCATTTCCAAATCCTGGATTTTAGTCCCTTAAGTTTCATTTTATGAGGATTTTGGTCCCCCATCCCAATTTTGACCCAACTGTTCATGTACGGACAAAATGAACAGTGCACGACCGTACATGAACAGTTGGGTCAAAATTGGGATGGGGGACCAAAATCCTCATAAAATGAAACTTAAGGGACTAAAATCCAGGATTTGGAAATGGGGGGACCAAAAGTGAGAAAAATCAATAATAGGGGGACTAAAACTGCATTTAAGCCAAAAAAATTCTAAGTTATGGAAATTTCACAACTTGAAATACCTATCTTTAACACATCATAACTTGAGATTGGATTATCCAAAGGAGGAGTTCCACACATGCTTGGAAAGCTTGAAGAACAAGGAACAACTTTCATGTCCAAAGATTTTTTTATTTGAAGCTTAGAACTATGTGAAAATTGAGTTAAAGTTGGATGAAAATTAAGGTGGAAATGATGAAATTTTCACTAAGTCCCGAAGGCATATTGTGTTCCAAGTCTCCTAACTTAAAAACCAAGAAATTTCTGAAAGAGAGTCCTCTAATACAATTTGAAGATCATGGAAAGAGCTTCCATTTGAGCTTTGAGTCAGTCAATTTGGATGTGTGGTTTGGAAGTTATGACTATTTCAATTTTGCATAAGAGGGGAAATTTCCACATATGAAAAGTTTCATGAACCAAACCTTGCTTCCTTTGCAAGAAACTTCTTGAAACTTGATCCCAGATACTTTAAATCATCAATAAGACATGTCATGATGGATTGAGGTCTTGTATGTTTCATTTTGAATCAAAATCTCAAGGATTAGGGTTTCAGCCAAACCCTAATTTCACTGTGAATGTACTTGAATGATCCCTGATGACCTTGCTTCTTTTAATCACACATAAGGCTCCTAAATTGTCTCCATGGATGTCTTTTATCACGTGGAGTCAAGTCCTAGGGTTTGAGAACAACTCCTAATCAAAATCAGAGCCATGATCCACTTGCCCTGACAAAAACCCTACTTTGGAGACAGGGTAAAATTGTGGCTCAAGTTACTTTTGACGAAAGCCAAATGGTCTTGAATTCTTATTGAAGGAGACCTCTTGCATGTAGGTAAACTCAATTGGTTGACGAACCAATCAAATCTTGACTGATCATGACAAAACTCCTCAGTGATTCCTCAGGTTAAAATCCTAATTCCACAGTTTGGTCTAAAGGTCTTTTGTTGACTTGATTTGACCTAATGTCTTGAGATCTTGGTACCAATCAAATGGTGAATCTTTGTGATGATTGTATGGATCCATAGAATGCCTTAGGAGGCCTTGAATCTCTCTGTGTAAACCCTAGTTTCAAACATAAGAGAAACAAACTACAAGATATGGGTTAGTTAAATAATGCATATATGACTGATCCTGAATGTCTATGCAAGATGTTATGACATCTAAGAGGTAAAATTTAGGGTACAACATTGAATAATGGTTGGAAACACCACTGAGGGTATTTACAGGTAGGACAAATTTGGGGTACGACATGACGTCTATGCTCCTCGGGAGTATTGGCAATCAGCTACAGGAGTAGTTGTTGAGTTAGGGGATGGTGTATATGCCCCCTTTACCTTTTATCTTAGGGTCTTAGAGGATTCGCTATAATATATAGCATAGGGAATGGGATGTCTTCCGTCATTTGTGTTATTGTAGCACCCCAAAATTTTCCCTCTCTTTTTTTTCTAACCTTTTTCTGGCTTTTTGTTTCGCACTCATTTTTGCATCTCATTAGGTCATAACTCATAATCATATAATGCATTGGTCTTCTAAGACATGAGATTACAGTGTTTCTTTGAATATGGGTTTTCTATTTGCCTTGAGATTCTTTCATTCAGTTTGGGCAGAGATTTGAATTCTCATGGTTGTAATTGCCTATCAGTGATCATCAAATGTCAAGTTTATCTGCCTCAAGATTTCTCAAAGTCATCAAGAGCCTAGGGTTTCATCACTTCTTTGGTTCAAGTTATTTGGCAAGCTTATGTTCAACGGGCTCAAGGTTATCTGTGCGTGATTGACTTCTCAGGCAATGTGTATTCAAGGTCAAATTGTTGTGTGTGGAACTCATCAGGTCATCAAGCAGTGGTTCATGTGAGATTTGGTCCAGAACATCAGAGACTCAGAAATCTGTTTTCAAGGCAAAATTGGTTGTTGTTCAGTTTGATGCTTTGGTGGATCCTAGTGGTGATTATTCAAGGTATTGAAATTAAAAGCTAAAGTGGAGGACTGCTGTGATGTTGTGAAAAGTTTGGAATTGGTGTAATGTGGTTATCCACTTTTAGAACCATCTTCCTTTGTCCATGTACAAAACCACAATCCATTCTTCCAATTTTCAATGTCCATATGGTTTTCCATTATTTTTTTTTCTAATAAATTTCCAATATCCATTAGTTTAAATCCATATCCAAATTAAAGTTTCAATATCCAATTCAATAACCAAATATCCATTCATTTTTCTTTAACCCATTTCAAATTCATTTTAACCATTTTTGTCCAAATATTAACCAATTACCCAAATCCATCCATATCCATTTTGTCTAACCCATTTATCCATTTAGGTTTCAAATTCCATTTGTACATTTAATCCATTTTCACATATTCAATTTTCATTTTTTATCCTAATTACAATATTAAGCCTAACACAAGTGCAGCCGAGCTATATGCTACAGTGTGATTACAAGCATTCACCAGGAGGACCCACCAAGCCATTAGACATGATTCACTACCACAAATTAACTCACTCACACACCAAACTTGTGCAAACTACAACACCAACAGCAACTTTTCACGCACATCACAAACGGTAAAGCCACGATGCTTACACCACGAGCCTGCGCAAAAACACTGCTCCATCAACTTGTACAACCTTCCGCTGCGAGTCCTGCAAAAACAACAACAACAATTTTCAAAAGGACAATAATTTACAGCTCACCCTAACAGAATTTCAGCTACAAATCCTAAACTATCCCTAAGTCATGTTATAAAAACTGAAGCTGCAAATAGAATTGGGCAGAGTTTTTGAGAGGGATCTTCCCATTTTCTGCAGAAACGAACCACCTTCATCCCTTTCAATTCCTCATCAACAAACATCAATAAAAGCTAAAACCTGTAGAAACCAACTCCACGATTCCAATTTCTTTTTTTTGCAAACTTCATCAACCCACGCCTCATTGTGATAAAAAGTATTCTTCTTCTTCATGAATTTGTCACTAACACCTGCAAAATCGTACGCAAAGACTCAGAGCATCAAAATTTGAATTCAACACTTGCAATCTTCATCATATCATCATCACCTTTGCAATTCAACAGCAACGACGCTCAAAAACTCAAGAACTCATAAGAAGAAGGCGGGATGAATCGAAAGTAAAAGCGAGAACGTGAAGTGAGAACGTGAAGCGTATACCTGAATTTGTGGATTGAAGAGCCATCGGAGCGACTCCGATAGGTAAGTGTTTCTATCTGTTACGTCTTCTCCTTTTTTTCTCTCTCGTTCGCATTGTACTATGTCATTCGCTCTGATTTGATTCATGTTGTTGTTTGGATCTGTTGTTCGTGCACTTCCATTTTTTGCTCTGGTGTTTTTGTTGTGTGTAACCTCTGAGTGTTGTGCTCCATGTTACGATTTTGCCGGAACCTTTTCCGAAACGTTGAAAAAGGATGAGACGAGTGAGTTTCTGGTGCGGCGTCGTCGTTTACTGGCGTAGTTTGTGAGATGGAGGGAGACGAGCGGAACGGAGAAGACGCGATGTGAGTGGATGTCACAGTTTGAATGGAGAGAAACAGAGGTGAGGTTCTCGTGTGTTGCCGGCGACAAAGTTGAGGTTGGAGTTGTTGTGAAACGGTGGCAGAACGAAGAGGATGTCACAAGGCGGAGGAAGGAAATCGGCGCCGACACAGAGAGTTGAAAGAGAAGCGGAATATCAAGGAGAATTAGGGAAGATGATGTATTTAGGTTTTTAACCCTCTGTGATATGGACCGGGCCTTAGGCCCATCTGATTCATTTCCACACCCGTTTTTCCCTCGCTACACCCCCGTGGCTGAAACAAAAAAACACCTGGGCCTAAGACCAACAAGACCCACGCCTGGATACTTAATCATCACTCCCAAAATGTTAGTTGCACCCCCTAGACAAAAATAACATTGGGCTTAGAGGGATAAGCCCATTCGCCCAGTTCTTTTCCCACCCCCCATTTTCAGAATTACACCCTTGTTTTTAGTTAATTCTAGTTTTTGTTGGATAATTAGAATAGCTTTATATTAGAATTAATTTTTAATATGGTTTTGATTATTTCTTTTTAATTGAATTTTGTTTTAGATTAGAATTAGATTAGCTATTAATTTTTTATTTTAATTAGAGGTTAGTTTTAATATTAGTTTTTAATTCTAAAATTAGTTTTAGGATTAACTTTCTTTTAATTAGTCTATAACTTTAGAATTAGATTTTTAGTTAGAATTAACTTGATTTAGTTTTAGGTTTAATTCTTTAGAATTAGTTACTAATATTGATTAACTCTTAATCTTAGGATAATTGTTGACTAGTTTTTAATCTTGCTTTTAATTAGCATTTTAATTCTAATTTTGACTTAGACTAATTTCTGATTAAATACTTGACTTTCCTCTTGCTTGACTTACTCTTGTGATTGCGATGCTTTGTGTTTACTTGTTGATTAATCTGTATTCACATGCTCCCTTAAGGCTCCTAGTCCGACTTAATTTCTGATTAAGCTCGGAGTAGGATAGACATTAGGCTCTCAATCCAAGCATGATAACATTAGGTAGACTCCCCTCTTGATCCTGACTTTAGGGCCACTTTGCATAATAACTTGTAGGTTCAGTATCCCTTAGACCTTCCGTGAGTCCCGAGTCTTTTCTCTCACACCCATGCGATCGAGACCGTACCCTTTTTTCGTAGTACCACGAACTACGAATGCTCTGACTTCCTCTCTCTGGATAGATTGAGGATACGTAGGCACAAAACGGCGATGTCTTGGCGAGCACCCTTCCTTCCATTTCCCGTAGTTCCGCGAACTACGGATGCTCTGATTCTCATTTTCGATGAGATACGTAGGCACGAGGATCCCTATCCTTGGCGAGCACACTAACAGCTAACTTCCCCTCTTCTCTCGCACCCTTGCGATCGAGATCAACCTATTAACCGAGATTTTTCTCTATCCCTAGCGCGATCGAGACCTTTTCAACCCGTAGGTCGAACTACGACTGCTCTGATTTCCTCTTTCTCGTCCGATTGAGGATACGTAGGCACAAGACGGCGATGTCTTGGCGAGCAACCTCCCCCCTTTAGTTCGTGTTTGAACTACGTTGACTCTGACTTTCCCATTGCATGAGGGAATATGTAGGCATAGGACGAGTGATGTCCTATCGAGTCACTTCTTTTTCTTTTCTTCCCCGTTTCCTCGTTCTCTTCCGTTCCCGTTCCTTTCCTTTCCAGTAGCAGTGGAGCTCCAGACGACGACACCCTTTGATCGAGACAACAAGCGTGGATCCCATCGAGTATGATGGACGCACGGGGTGCTAACACCTTCCCTTCGCGTAACCGACTCCCTTACCCGTTTCTCTTGGTCGCGAGACCATGCTCTTTTCCTTCCCTCGGGTTTACGCAGTGTTTCCTTTCCCTCTCATGGGATAAATACACATTGCTGGAGACTCTGTTTTCCGCGCCACTTTCGCGTTTGTACCATGGATGTAAATCCTCGAGAGCGACATCTGGCGACTCTGCTGGGGACAGGTTGACCTCTTGCTGGTCCATCCCCTTTTGCGAGTCAATCCTAGCGCTTGTTTGTTTGTTTTCATTGGGTGTTTACTGTTGTGCTTTATTTTGTTGTATATTACTGTATTACTGTATTTACCGCATTTTTTTTGCATTTCATTTCATTACTGTCATATGCTGTACTGTTCTGCTGTTGGATTTTCTATTTGTAGGGTGGGTTGGATTCATGAGAGAAAAGCCCAATACCCAGGCTTGAGCATACACCTATGATTAGCGTGGAAAGTAGTGTGACTTGTTTGGAATTTGGCCAGACTTAGTATACATGAAAACTCCACATCCGGACGAGGTTCCCTTGGTAATGTTCTATCCTGCTCATATGGGGCAGACGATGGAATGTAACCTAGAAAATTGTCGACTCTGGTGACCGTTTCTCCGAGGACTCAACAACGCCTCTCCTCCCGACATGTGATAATGGCATAACAGAAATGGCAAACCCATTACACTTGTCGATCCAAGGACCCAATGCTGGGAACTTGCATAGGATGACCTTCTTTTTTAGGGGAATCAGTTGAGGCCTCCTCGATTGATGATGATGTCAAACCAGAAATGGTGATCGTATCATCATTTCTCGACCTGAGAGCCCGGGATACTGAGGATCCTCGGTTTTATAGAACACACATGTGAGAGGGGTGGGTGTTTGCAGGTTTGCAGGTGACCTTGGCCTTCAACCTATCTGGTATTCTGGTTTTCCTATCAGTGTGGACTTATCAGCCTGGTATTCTGGTTTTCTTCAGAACAGACTTGTGAACTTATTCAGTCAGCAGCACAACAGTTATTCGGAATATGTGGAAACTTTGATCCCATGTCTGCTGCATTCATATTGCATTGCATTTGCATCATGTGCAAGTCCCTGTTGAGAATCATATTATACACGAGCGTACCATCGTCCGAGATGGACATTCTTCTTCTCTTGATGCCACAGCCTATCAGAGCTTTGCCTTCTCTGTGCCAAATTTCCAAGGGGTAATTCCAAAGGCGGAGCCTAAGGACCCATGGACTGTTCAGTTTGATGAAAGATGTCATGTGTTGGAAGAGAAGCTTGATGCCCTAATGAAGCGTGATACTCTTGATTTGAATGCTGCGAGCATGTGTTTGGTGCCCGGTCTTGTGTTACCTCCAAAGTTTCAGATGCCAAAGTTTGAGCAATACAAAGGGGATAGCTGTCCGAAGCAACATTTGGTGATGTTTTGTCGAAGAATGACCTCACATGTCTATAATGATAAGCTCATGATTCACTGTTTCCAGGACAGTCTGAGTGGGGCATCGTTGAGTTGGTACATGCAGTTGGAAAGTGGTTGCATCCGATCATGGTCAGATCTAGCCAACGCCTTTGTAAAGCAGTATAATTATAATCTTGATATGGCTCCCAGCCGCCTACAGTTGCAGGGTTTGTCTAAAGCGGATAATGAATCATTCAGAGAGTATGTTCAGAGATGGAGAGAGTTAGCTGCTTGCGTTCAACCACCACTGGTGGAAAGAGAATTGGTTGATATGTTCAAGGATACTTTGCAAGCACCATACTTCGATAAGTTGATTGCAACATCAAAGTTTTCTGACTTGATAATAATTGGAGAAGGCGTCGAGTTCGGTATCAAGAGCGGAAAAATCCAAAGCGCCTCAAACTTCCCGGCTAGTGAAAGTGAATCAGTTGTCAGTTCTCAAGAGGAATGGGAGGAAGAAAGTAATTCCATCCAAGAATATCCCCCACCTCATCCTCAGTATTCATGTGTTTCAACGGTTCAGAGTCAACAATCTTCTGGGTCTTCGTATCAGGGATCTCCTAAGAATCAACGGTCATACTGCCGTCAGCCGCGTCAGCACGCCCGACAAAGACCCAGAAAGCCAGAGAGGCACTTCACTCAATTGCCAATGTCATATCGTCAGATGCTGCCAGATTTGATAAGAGGTGGATTGATAGTGCCGAAGGAATTGAAGCCAGTGCCTTTTCCGTATCCACCAGGTTTTGATGTCAACGCCCGTTGTGATTACCATGCTGGAGCACAGGGGCATTCAACTGAAGATTATAAGGTGCTCAAAAGCAAAGTTCAGACACTGCTTGACTCCAATATGTTCTCGTTCACGCCTCAGGGTATTCAGATCAACAATTCTCCTTCATCCAATCAAGTGGGTTCTGTAGCGAGCGATTTTGGACGCGGTTCTTAAGCGCTGGTCGCTCTCTGCGGTTGAGCTTAAAACTACAGGTCGATTCATTTTTTATCCTATTGTGAGCTGAATAAGGAAGGGAAATAGATGTCTCCAATTAACCCTGCTTGCATACTGAGTTTAAACAGCGGTCTGTTAGGTTACGGATGCTATCAATGTGGGGGGCCTTTGTACTGGTTATTTGTATTTTTGCCAATACTGTTCTCTTTCTTTTTACCTGGGCAGAAGGTTTCTGGCGGGGAATAAGGATTAGGATATTAGGACTGGTGCTTTTGAATTACTGCTTTTGATTGACGAAGATATGGAATTTGGGTTTTTGTTGATTGCGCTCGCTAAGATCTTTTCTTTCGATCTTATGCCTACGTATTCCCGTTTACCGAAACAGGGAAATCAGAGCGTTCGTAGTTCCTCCTATTCTATGGGAGGAAATGGGTGTTTTGGTGTCTTGTTCAAAGCCCAAGACGTGAAGCGAAAGGTGATTTGTATCTTGTTCAAAGCCCAAGATGTGAAGCTAAAAGGTCTATTTGTGTCTTGTTCAAAGCCCAAGACGTGAAGCTGAAAGACCTCGACTTTAGAGAGAATTTGTCATCTCTAAAGAGGGGGAAGGAGAATTACTTTAACTGGGATACGCGGATCCGAGCAATGCCATAATTTCCGAAGAAAGGGTTTTAACCTGAAGGAGAAGACTTTAACTCAGTGTAGAGCAATGCCATCTTTCCTTAGGAATTTCTCATGCTAAAAGAGGGACAGTGGCATGGATGTAGATGATCCAGAGGCTTGCCGCTTACAGCGATTAGATGAAGGGAAAGGATTTGTTGATGTTTGTGTACTGCGAACGAGGCACAACTTTGATGCTAAAAGGTCGATTGGATCAACCAGTGGTTTTCTTATACAAAGCCTAAGAGGAGGCTAATTTCCGCTAGGAAAATCATTATACAAAGCCTAAGAGGAGGCTATTTTGTGTCTCGTACAAAGCCCGAGAGATAGGCTAAATGTTTTTGACCCACTGGGGCATATCGTTATACAAAGCCTAAGAGGAGGCTAGCAAAGAGTTGACTCAGTTGGAGAATCTTTTATACTCAGTAAGAGAGTGTTTTTGTATCTCGTACAAAGCCCGAGAGAAAGGCGAAAAGGTTGTTTTGACTCCACTGGGGAGAATTTTAGTATCTCGTACGAAGCCCGAGATGGAGGCTATTGTAAGTGTTTCAGTTGAGTGACAGATCCAATATACTGATTTAAAAGAGAAAATCAGTTCTTATATGAGCAACACTGTACTCAGGGATTTGATTTGAGGATCAGGGATATTTCCTTCTCTTTGAGGAAACGGGAAATCCAAAGGGTATCGAGACTATCTGAGTCTGCGGGTTTCCTTCCTATTTAACGAAGGGTGCTTGAGAATGTCTTTGAGACTCAAGGAAGTTAGACTGTCCGTGTCTAGAGTTTTATCTTTTGTACTATGCTTCGAGAAACAGTAGTAGACTCTATGAAAGGACTGTTCTATGAGGATGACTAGGTTCTGTTCCTATACCTCTAGGAGGTCGTCGGGACAATTTGTACGAAGCCCAAGAGGAGGCTGGAATCTTTTAAGAAGCCGACGGGTCCTTGTACGAAGCCCAAGAAGAGGCTATCATTCCCGGAGGAAGAGATCATTATACGAAGCCTAAGAGGAGGCTGTGAATACTTCTAAGAAGCCGTAGTGTCCTTGAATAATGCCCAAGAGGAGGCTGATGCTTTTAAGAGGCCCGTGGGTCTATCATCTCCTTTCCATTAGGAGAGATAACTCTTTTAAACATGAAAACCACTGGTAAACGTGCGAGGTTTACTATCCAGCGACTTTTAGCTTTTAAAGAGGGTTCCTTAGTTAAGGTCCAAGATTATGACCGTAGTGGGTACCCAAACCCCGAGACATTCAAGGAAAGCTATCCACAAGGAATAGATCAAGTCAGGAAAGTTCGAGAATTTGGAAGAAACTCAAAGATGCCATTCACGGAGAATACATTCATCTTGGGGAGTAGAGCTTCTTGACGATTCCTAAGGAGGACAGCCGAAGAGAAGACTGTATCTGGTGCTCCTATTGGGGATCTAGGCGTCTATTTCTATGAATAAATGAAACGGCGTCACCTAGTTCTAGACGTAGTTGCCGGGGAAACTCGAAATATCTATACTATTATTACACAGTAGATATGAGTTTATGAAAGGAGACTTACAGTGAGTAGCCCCACAATACAGTTTATAATATGAAAGCAGTAAATGAAAGCGATAACCACTTACTCGGTTGTAGTGCTTCCATGCTGTTTGGTTAGTTGTTCAACAAAGAAATATTGAAAACAACAGTATATTCAAAATCAAAGGAGAAAGTGCTTTGAAAAAGAAAGATTTGGGGCTTACAGCTCAAGGAGAGGCCCAGGGTTTTATCAGTTATTGCACTGTTTGAATTTGTACATGGGGACTTATACAAGTGACTGAGGCCCAAAAAGGTTTTCTGTACAAAGGGATGGGTCTTACACTCTCTCAAGAGGCCCAAAAAGTTTTAAAGAAGAAGAGTGGACTTATACATGGCGATCGCGCCGAGGTTTTCTTTTAACGCAGAGGGACTTATACAATAAGTGAGGCCCAAAATGATTTTGGTTAAAAGGGGGTTGGGTCTTACACTCTATTAGAGGCCCAAAAGTTTTGAATGGGTCTTATAGCTCAAGGAGAGGCCCAAGGTTATTTTTCAAAAAAGGGCGACGATCGCGCCGTTCGTTTTTTGACGGTATCGGGACTTATACAATACACTGAGGCCCAAAGATGATTTGGTCAAAAAAAGGATTGGGTCTTACACTCTAATAGAGGCCCAAAAGTGTTTTGAAAATGATTTATGAGGGTTGAATTAATCCAAAACCCTAATTTGTTTTCAAAATGTATTTAATTGAATAAAAATTTAATTAACATGATCAAAAATTGTTTAACACATGGAAAACAAATTGTGATCTTGGATTAATGCTTCAAAAATTAAGTATTGACCTACAAAATAATTAGAAAGCATTAAAAGTTGCAAAATCAATGTAGAAAAAAATATTTAAAATGCCAAAAACAATCAAAATATTAATTCTTTGCAAAAATATCAATTATATGAAATAAATAATATTTTTGGTATTTTTTGATAAAATAAAATATTTTAACATTTTTGTGAATTATTAAAAAAAGAATCAACTCAAAATCATTAAAACTCAGAGAGAAATTAATTTTTGAATCAATTAAACAAAATCACAAAATTCAAATATTTGAATTTGAAAAAAAAGACGCCAAGAATAGCTGAAGAACACGCGCGTGTTCTTGGTTTCTCAGATTTGCATTTTCTATCCAATCTCCATGAATACGTAATCATATCATGCAATCCACATATCATTATGCTCGTCTCAACCTCACGATCATGTCTATGTACTTTAATTTCATTTAAATTAAACATACAACAAGAAATCACGAAGAAACCTCAAGAACCCTAATTTCTGCATGAAGGCTAGGATTTTTTATACACGATTCAAACAATGCAATTAATTGAGGGAAAACATTCCATGCATGATTATGAACATATGGCCAAATTATTGTGCGAGGAAATATGCATAGATTGAGAGATGACCAAGTATGTGCTTACCTCCAAGTCGTGACAGCAAGAGCAGATGTGATTTTGAGTTGGAGGTGTTACAGATAAGTTGTGATGATCTGGACAGCTTCCCTACACCCTATGGATTGTGTTTGGATGGTTGGACTTGATTGAAATTGGCTGGATCATTTTGTGGTACCTCAGCTGCACCTTGTTTGAAAATTTGAGCAACCAGCTGGTGATTTCATGAAATTGATGTTTCAGAAGTTATGTGAGTGTTTGATCAGCTCATATGTGATGTATGTGAGGTGTGTGAGTGATTGGTTTGTGCAGAATTGCTCTCAAACTCAAAACCCGATAGCTACCTTGCTAAGAAAGGCATTTTTGCCAAGAGAAAGAGATTTTGAGGAAAGCATCTGTTAGATGGCTTTGGTGTACTCAAACTGACCATAATTGAGCTCTATTTATAGTAGGGCAAGTTTGTTTTGCAAGGAATAGTGCATGGTAGCTGGTAAGTAGGTTTGGCCAATGTTGTCCAATGAGAATCCAAGTCTCCTCTAGCCATTGACTAGAGGTTAGGGCACAGAGCTTTGGTCCCCTTGGTCTTGGATAAGTCTTGACTGATTTCAGATGAGAATGGCTCAGTCCATGCCACCTTGATGGTTCCATTGAATGCCTCATTCCAAATTTGAAGTCTTGTCCCTATTTTGGCAACTCTAGGTTCAACATGCTATTCCTTGTTTCTTGGACCTTGGAGGCTTGGCTCAGTGATTGTCCCCTTTGGATTCAATCCTCTGAGGTGTCCAAGTGGATTGGAGCAATTGAAATTGGCTGATTTTGGCAAATCGACCAAAATTGCAAATTCTGCCTTGCTTTGACAGATTTCAGCAAGGCAACTTAGCAATGTTGTATCTCATGGTGTAGGTTGAATTTGGCAATGTTCTTGGCCATTTTGGAAAGCTCTTACATGATACAACAACTGTTTGAAAAAGTTTGGTTTTGATCTCTTTTGATTCCAAGTGAAAAATCCCCCTACATTTGGCAAAAAGTGAGGCAGAATCTGACTTAGTGAAAATTTCACTAAGTGTTGGAAAAAGTGACATTTTCACTTTCAGCCACTTTGATCACTCCATAACTCAAAATCCTTAATGAATTGGAATAATTTGTAGTTGAAGTTTTTGTAGGTGATAATGAGGGCTACAAATCCATCTTTGGATGAGAAAAAAATGGCTTTGTGGTTTAGGAGTTATGGTCCTCCAAAGTTGGTACCTTTGCCACTTTATTTTTAACTTAGAAAAATTTCTAAGTTTTATGGTTACCCCTTTTACAAGTTATCTCACTTTTCTTGATTTTTCTTGATGAATGATGATTAAAATCATACATTAACATCATTTTAGGGTTAAAAATCCATTTTGGTGAAAAATCTCAAAAAGTCAAAGTTGACTTTTGTGCACAGTTGACTTTTTATCAGATGAATTCCAAACTGTGCAATTCTTCAGGAAATCATGTCCTTGACCTAAATCAAACTTGATGGACATGTTCCATGGGTGTCATAGGGTATATTCAATCATGTATTAGGGTTTGGGAGCATGTCTTGGTCAAAAGTCAAAGTTACAGTTGACTTTTCCCTTAAAACCCTAATTGTGGTGCAGATGAAAATGAGACTTGTTGCTCAAGCTTCTTGGATCAATCCATTGTTCCAAATGGATTAATATGGTGTATTAGAGACCCTCAAATAATCTCTTGAGGTCTTGGCTCATGGTTTGTCCCAAAAGTCAACTTAGGGGTGAATTAGGTCAAGAAACCCTAATTCCTGATTTTTGATGAATGCATCCCCTGAGGCAAAATTGACTTGATGCATGGGTTCATGAGGTTCCATGAAGCATATTAGGTTATATTTTGGATCATTGCCTTGTGCCCAGATGAAAATTTCCATCTGGAGACCCTGGTCGACCAAAACCCTAATTTGGTGACACTGTCGATCTTGAGACTTGATCCACCTAGAAGGGAGCAGCCTTGTGCTTAATCCTTGAAGTGGGAGTCCTTTTTGATCCATTGTGGATGTTTGAGAGATTAGAAAAGTTGAAGATCATGTCATTTCTTGATTGATCCTTTGTCTAAGCACTCAGAGAGGGCTTGAAACCCTAATTTTGATTGTAGTGGATGCTCACCCATCTTTGGGGAGGCTAATGAAGCATGATGGTTCATCCATATTGTGATGATGATTTTCACAATGATGGGAAATCTAAGTGGTCATAATTTGGGGTATTACAGATGCCCCTATTTAATCTTCTTGGACCCGAAGGTATGAATGACGAAGGGATTCGGGCATTCGGGGTGCAAGAGGATTAAATATCGGAATATCCGAAATTTTGATGGCGGTTATGAATGGTAGCTTACGCATTCATCTTCTTTAGCTAAGCGATGATGCTTAGAAAAGGTAAACTTCCCCTCGATCCTGGTTTCCTACCAAGGAACTGGTCTCAGTCTCTTTTGATTTAAACTTCCCCTCGATCCTGGTTTCCTACCAAGGAACTGGTCTTAGTTTCTGATTTAAACTTCCCCTCGATCCTGGTTTCCTACCAAGAACTGGTCTTAGTTTCTGATTTAAACTTCCCCTCGATCCTGGTTTCCTACCAAGAACTGGTCTTAGTTTCTAATTTAAACTTCCCCTCGATCCTGGTTTCCTACCAAGAACTGGTCTTAGTTTCTTTTGTCAATAAACTTTCTTGATAAGGGACACTATTCATAGCGGCTCTCCTCAAACTTCTCGCCGAATTTTCCTGGGGAGATGCCATTTGAGTGGAAAAAGTTTTGATGTCAGACTTGCTGGGGAACCCATTCGTCTGAGTTGTAGAGGTGTACAAACTTCTCTGTTGGAGACGTCATTTGTTGCCTCTACTGGGGAAAACGATTCTCTTGAGAGACTGTTTTCATTTGGGATCTTTCATCATACTTTTCTCGGGATCTTCCCGGAGAAACACCATATGATGGGGTCCAATTTTGTGGGGCCGATGACCTTTTCATCAGCGGTCCTTTCGGAGCAAAACTGGCATGCTGCCGAATCTCTGATCACGAGGCTTTCTCTGTGGATTTTCCTTAATCTGGGAAAGCAAGGATATCATCTTCAATGGCGAAGAGTGATGTTTATTGAGAGTTTTTTCTGGCTTTTCAGAGGTTCAAGTTATCAAAGTGGCCAAGCGCCGACTCTGATCTAAAGATACACTGGTGGCGAGATTGTGCAGACGCAACACTTCCTGACGAGGAAAGAACTGACAAACTCGATTGAGAAAACTGTTTATCACTAGGGGACAAGACCGACTCAAGTGATAGTGATGCAATACGAAATGTGAACGCAAATAAAATGCATGAAGTATGTATGTATATGCTGACAAAACAGACGCGACATACAGACTAATGGATGAACACAATTGGATACTCGGCCATCGCGGGGCGAAGAAGTACTGTTGATTCAAAATAGCAATTCCACCTTGCTTAGGAGAGATAGTCCCGTTGGGAGCTATGTTGATCGGGCTTAAGAGATGAGAACTCGGCCGAGGATGTCAGACGAAACAAGGTCTCTGACACAGTTGATCCCTTCATTCAGGCATACTGGCTTAGAAGGAGTACTTTGATTCTGCACTTTGAAGTTCGCTTACTTCGGGAGAAGCGATCGATGTTCTTCTGATGTTCAACAGTCGAAAGAAATTGCCATCTTTATTTTAAAAGCAGAAAAAGTTTTAACAAGTAAATTCATTTTTGTTTTATTTCAAGAATCGCTGATTAAGTTTAAACAACGTCGTTCTGTAAAGCTAAAACAAGCAAGAATTACAAACAAAGGCACAAGGGCTTAAATTTTATTGATAAGATGGAGATCAGCCAAACGCGTGATTCCAAAGAGTATATACAAAGTTAGAAAACGGTAATTTACAGGGAAAAGGGCTACGTTGAAACATAACGACCACTATCCTTCTACCAACTTTGAATTTGGGGTATCCTGAGCTTCTGTCGAAGATGACCTTTGACTGGAGATTTCCTCCGATAGATGATGTAACTACTGCTGAGGGACTTGCCTCTGTTGAACATAGTTACTTGCCATTATCCCTAACTTTTGTCTGGATTGTACTATGAGATTTCCAATCCATCGGGATGATTCTTTTTTCTCATGTCTCTAACTTTTGCCTGGACCGCCTTTTCGGGTTTTCAATCCACCGAGACATTTTTTTTTTAGTTTAGGCGAAGTATTTCTTGACTACATCAACATTCGTGGGGTAGGCAAATTCCTCTCCGTCCATGGTTGCAAGTCTCAAGGCACCGCCTGAGAAAGCTTTCGTGACCACATAGGGGCCATCATAATTTGGGGTCCATTTGCCCCGAGAATCAGTGAAAAATGATTGTATCTTCTTGAGCACGAGGTCTCCTTTTCTGAAGACACGAAGCCGAACCTTTTTGTCGAACTCCCTCTTCATTCTTTGTTGATACAACTGACCGTGGCATAGTGCCGTGATTCGCTTCTCTTCGATCAGGTTCAGTTCGTCGTGTCGACTTTGACACCATTCAGCTTCGGTGAGCTTAGCTTCCATCAATACCCTGATTGACGGGATCTCTACTTCTATGGGAAGCACTGCCTCCATGCCATATACTAGAGAGAAAGGGGTAGCCCCTGTTGAAGTGCGGACAGATGTGCGATAACCATGAAGAGCAAAGGGTAGCATCTCGTGCCAATCTTTATAGGTTACAACCATTTTTTGAACGATCTTCTTGATGTTCTTGTTAGCCGCTTCTACCGCTCCGTTCATCTTGGGTCGGTAGGGAGATGAGTTATGGTGTTCGATCTTGAACTCTGCACACAACTCTTTCATCGTCTTATTGTTCAAGTTAGATCCATTATCAGTAATGATCTCGCTTGGAACACCATAACGGCAGATGATATTGTTTTTGATAAATTGGACCACCACTTGTCGGGTTACATTGGCGAATGACGCTGCTTCGACCCACTTGGTGAAATAGTCAATGGCTACCAGGATGAACCGATGTCCGTTTGAAGCCTTGGGCTCAATCATACCAATCATATCGATTCCCCATATGGAAAATGGCCGTGGGGAAGAAAGAACTTTGAGATGTGATGGCGGTACATGAATTTTGTCGGAGTATATCTGACACTTGTGACACCTCCTCATGTACTTGTAGCAGTCGGATTCCATGGTCAACCAATAATACCCGGCCCTGAGAATTTTTCTCGCCATTGTGTGTCCGTTGGCATGAGTGCCAAAGGATCCTTCGTGAATTTCTTTCATGAGCATGTCTGCTTCTGGTCTGTCGACGCATCGGAGCAAGACCATGTCAAAATTTCTCTTATAAAGAGTGTCACCTCCCAGGAAGAAGTTTCCAGCCAATCTTCTGAGGGTTTTCCTGTCTTTTCTGAGTGCCCCAGATGGGTACTCTTGTTTCTGAAGGAAGCATTTGATATCGTGATACCAAGGTCTGTCGTCTATGACTGCTTCAATCGCGAAGATGTAAGCGGGCCGTTCAAGGCGCATTATGTCGATCTTAGGTATGTCATTCCATCGACCTACACTAATCATGGAAGAGAGAGTGGCTAACGCATCAGCCATGTGATTCTCATCACGAGGGATGTGATGAAAGTCGACTCTGTTGAAGAAGGGTAACAACCTTCTTGCATAGTCTTTGTAAGGAATCAATCCTGATTGGTATGTGTTCCAATCTCCTTTTATCTGGTTAATAACCAGGGCTGAGTCGCCGTATACATCCAAGTTTTTGATCCTTAAATCAATCGCTTCTTCGAGACCCATGATACATGCTTCGTATTCGGCCTCGTTGTTCGTACATTTGAACGTATGTCTGGCAGTGAAAGGAATGTGGGAACCCTGAGGGGTAACAATGATTGCCCCAATTCCATTTCCATAATGATTAACTGCTCCGTCAAAGATGAGTCCCCACTGGGAACCTGGTTCTGGCCCTTCACTAGGTAGCGGTTCATCGCAATCTTTCATTTTTAGATACATGACATCTTCGTCTGGGAAGTCAAACCCGATTGATTCTTGATTGTCAATCAGTTGATGAGCCAAATGATCGGCTAAAATACTTCCCTTAACGGCTTTCTGAGCATGGTACTCTATGTCATATTCTGATAGTAACATCTGCCAACGGGCAATCCTTCCCGTGAGAGCAGGTTTTTCGAAAACGTACTTGATTGGATCCATTTCGGAGACCAACCAAGTAGTATGACGAATCATGTACTGGCGAAGACGTTTGGCTGCCCAAGCTAAAGCGCAACAAGTTTTCTCAAGCATTGTGTACCGAGTTTCACAGTCGCTGAATTTCTTGCTTAGATAGTAAATGGCAGACTCTTTCCATTTAGTTTCATCTTGTTGGCCAAGTACACATCCCATTGAGTCCTCTAGGACTGTGAGGCAAATGATCAGCGGTCTTCCTTCCACTGGAGGTGATAGAATCGGAGGATTCAACAAATATTCCTTAATACTGTCGAAGGCAGTTTGGCAGTCTTCTGACCAAACACAATCCTGGTTCTTTTTCAATAACTTGAAAATCGGCGCACAAGTGGCGGTCATAAGGAATATGAATCTGGAGATGTAGTTCAAACGTCCCAGGAATCCTCTGACTTGTTTTTCAGTTTTTGGAGAAGGCATTTCTTGAATGGCCTTGACCTTGTCAGGATCAACCTCAATCCCTTTCTGGCTGACGATGAACCCTAGTAGTCATGGCCCTTTGATAGGTTGCCCCGGCATTCTTCAAACCGAACGGCATTACCTTGTAACAAAAGGTACCCCATGGGGTAATGAACGAAGTTTTCTCCATGTCTTCCGGCGCCATTTTGATTTGATTATAGCCCAAGAATCCATCCATGAAGGAGAATATTTTGAACTTTGTTGTGCTGTCAACCAGCATGTCAATGTGTGGTAAAGGAAAGTCGTCCTTTGGACTTGCCTTGTTCAAATCTCTGTAATCAACACACATTCTGACCTTTCCATCCTTTTTGGGAATGGGTACGATGTTAGCTAACCATTGAGGATATTCAGATGTAGCGAGGAAACCCGCATCGATCTGTTTCTGTACCTCCTCTTTGATTTTGATGGCCATGTCCGGGTGAGTGCGTCTCAACCTTTGCTTTACTGGCGGACATTCCGATCTCAACGGTAAGTGATGTTCCACGATGCTGGTATCCAACCCTGGCATATCCTGATAGGACCAAGCGAACACATCGGGGAATTCTTTGAGAAGCTTTATCAAACCCTCTCTGGAAGTTGGACTGAGCAATGCTCCGATCCTGATTTCTTTTCTCTCTTTTTCTGAACCCAAGTTTACCGTTTCCAACGGCTCTTTGTGAGGTTCAATGGACTTTTCCTCTTGTCTGAGTAGTCGGGAGATCTCTTCTGGAATTTCGTTGTCATTTTCTTCTTCAGCCCTAAATATCGGGAACTCAAAGTTGGGAAAAGGCATCGGATCGTATGTTTCAACGGGGTATAAAACAAGCAATCTGCATGACGTGATGATTCGTGTTTAGAAGAGATAGAGAAAATGCAAGTGTGTGCAGTGTTTTGATTTTACTGCTTGTTTTTATTATTGAATGTTTTTTTTTAGGATTACCATTTTCTGAAAAAGCAAAAAGAGAAAACAGTAATTAATGCGGAAATTACAGAACGACGTTATTTTATTAATGAACAAATCAACTCTTGAAACTACAGCCCTATAAAACAAAACTCTGTCGCTTTGGGCAATGCGAAGAGGGAAATTTACAGAAAACGAGCCCTATCAAAATATTTGTTTCACCTGGGCAGGGTGAAAGGTTAAAGATGGCAATTACTTTGACTGATGAACGACCTTCGGAACCTCGACGGCAACCCATTGGCGGCGAACTCCTCGGTGAATCACAAAGTCTGGTACCTTCCTTGATTTGTCTTCAGAAATGACGCTGATTTCTGGTGGAGCAGGATCATTGGAATCTGTCTCCCAGGCAGAATTGTCGTAGGAGGATTCCTCTATTGCATTTTGCATAGCATTGGTGCTCTCAGCTGTATCTCCCCATCCAGTTGACTGGATATCTTTGAGCCTGATACGAGAGCTTTCGGGAGCAGTGTACTTGACCATAAAGTCGTATTTTCCACTTGGTTGTCCCAAAGTGTCCCAAACTTCTTTGGAACTGGAGAAGTCATCCCTCTCGATGACGTTGACCTCGGGAAAAGCATAATTGACGAATTCTAGTCCTGCAAACGTTGCGAATTCATCTTCATGTTGAGTAGTTTCCGAATGACCTGAGTATTGATCCCATGACATTGCGGGGACACAGGTATTCTGTTCAATGATGCTCAGCTGTGTTTCATTACTCGGCTGACTTTCTTGCCCCAAGTTTCCTGGGTAAGGCTACCACATTGGCAGACCATCCATCGGGCCATAGTAATTGTGATCAAAGTTTTCTTTCATCAGAGTGTCTTCCTCTAATGAATTTGGCGGTGCACGACATCCTTCCGGATCACAATCTCCGTAGATCATTTCGATATCTGATCTTGGTATAAATCTCGGACTTTCTGTAGGAAAGCAAAAAGGCATAGGCACCTCTTCCTGAGACATATAGCCGTCCTTGTTAAGGTAGGACTTCCATTCTTCATCTGTGTCAGAGGGATCTTCCTTATTGATAGCATGAACTGTCTGAGACACTGGGTGAAGAAAACCTCCACTGTGGAAGAAGTTTTGAAGGGGATGAAGACTTTCATCGTTGGCGGCTGTCTGGGTACAGGTTGCAGAAAAACCAAGACCCTTCTTTGTTTTATTGTCAATAGGAATGACAAGCCGTCCCCACCCTGTCGTATCGGTACTCTCGACCGCTTTGATAGCATCTTTGTATGAAGAAATTGAAGTTCCGTCTTCGGATTGATCGTTCTTGATCACCGATAGTGCTTGGAACTAAGTTCCAATAACCTCCTCGGGTTCCACACAAGTAGATGATGATAGGTTACTCACAAGCAAGGCTTGTTCCCCACAGACCATGACAAGTTGATCGTTCTTGACGAACTTTAGCTTTTGGTGGAGGGTTGAAGTAACCACTCCAGCCTGATGTATCCAAGTTCTTCCTAATAAACAACTGTATGTTGCCCGGATGTCCATGACCTGGAAAGTGATTTGGAAAGTGTGAGGACCAATAGTTATGGGAAGATCCACTTCGCCGATAACTGTTTTTCTGGATCCGTCGAATGCTTTGACGACGACCTCGCTGGTTCTCATCGGAGGGCCCTTGAATGATAATTGCATCAAAGTGTACTTCGGCATAACATTCAGGGCTGACCCTGTGTCTACCAGTACGTTGGCTAAAGCATCGCCCTGGCAGTTAACTGTAATGTTGAGCGCCATGTTATGACGGTGACCCTCTTCGAGTAATTCCTCATCACTAAATCCCAAATTATTGCAGGAAGTGATGTTAGAGACAATGCTATCGAATTGTCTGATTGTTACATCCTGTTCCACAAAGGCTTGCTCCAAGACTTTCTGTAGAGCCTCTTTGTATGCTTCTGAACTGAGTAACAGTGATAATACTGAGATCTTTGAAGGAGTCTGTAACAGTTGATCAACGATGTTATATTCACTCCTTTGGATGAGCTTTAGCATTTCATCTTTGTCTTTTGAAAAGTCGGGATTACCAGATTGACTGACTGGCGGATCAGGAATTTCTGCCTGAAGTTCCTTTTCTTTGTTGGATTCTCCAACCCCTCGGTTGAAGATTCGACCGCTCCGTGTTACACGACTGACGTCTGCAATATTCACGACGGAGGGTAATGGAATTTCCTTTCCATTCTCGATTATTGTTGCACCGTATTTGTAAGGGATTGCCTTAGCTGATTCATACGGTAGTGGCCCCGGTAGATAGATGACTATGGGAACCTTCTGATTTTTCTGACCATCATAAGTAACCTTGATCCGTTCCCGGTTGGGAACTATATATTAGTCAAGTAGAGGGATGATGGCAAAAACATCCCTGGTCCTGTGATGACCAGAGATCGTGACAACATTCTCAACTTGATCGGCAAGGCAGTTCGGCGACCAAATGATGGGTCCTGAACCTGGATATGGATGAATTTCTCCATGATCGATCTGACCCTGAAGAGCTGCTCTCACAAGGTAACACCCTTGGTTACTTTCCGAACAGACGCTACAACTGTCATAGTTGTGTGGTGGCACCTGGCTACGCCCACTTTGAATACAATGTAACCTCACTAGGTTACCTTCCATTGATCGGACATCCTGACTTTGACGACGAGTAGGATTCCTGTTATTGATACTAATCTGCTGAGTATCTTCGTCCATATAGATTGGCATCCACCAGTGATTTAAAAAGTGCTGAAGTGCCTCCTGGACAAGGGTACAACCTCGATCGTTTTCGCAACCCGCTTTACAGCTTTGATAGTCGTGTGATATTAAGAATCCGAGTCGGACCTGCTCAGCATGTAACTCTACCAGATTGGTATTCATCACGCGAATGTCAAAGATCTAAACCATGTTGATTTGATAGGAGTTCCTATCATGGTAGTCTTGGATCCATCCAAGATCCATCTGACGCTGGAGGGCCTCTTGTATGAAAGAGCATCCCTGTTTGTTTACCGAGCAAATCAGACAGGAACTGTAATCGTGCCGTGGCAGATTATGATACTGGCTTTGCCTTGAGTGCATCGCCACCAAGTTGACATTCATCACACGGATGTCGTGGTTTTGGATGACGTTAGAATTCGTAGAGACCATGTTAACTCCACGAACTCGGTGCTCCTGGATCCATCCAAGATCCATCTGTTCCTGTAGAGATGCTTGCACTACAGAACATCCTTGGTTATCTTTAGAGCAGATATCACACTGGTGATAGTTATGAGGTGGCACATGGCCATATCCACTCTGTCTACAATGCATCTTGACCAGATTGGTTTTCAACAAGAGTACATCATGAATTTGATAGACATTATTAGTCTCTTTCTCAATCAGATTGACTACAGTTTTCTCATGTTGAGGCAGCGGGTTCGTAAGAACATTAGGATTCGTATCTTTGAAAGATAAGAGCCCGCTCCTAACAAGCTTTTGCACGTCGGATTTGAAATTGAGGCAAGTCTCAATGTTATGCCCTGAACCTCCTTGATGATAAGGACATGTTTGATCCGCTTTAAACCAAAAAGGCGGATTTTCTGGAACTGAAAGGGGAGACTTAGTCTGAATGTGCCCCTTGGCTAGCAGTAACGGAAATAATTCTGCGTACGTTACAGGTATAGGATCAAATCCTGGTGGCCGTGTTGTACGGTTGTTGTTATATGGAGGACGAGCCTGCTGAAGAGGCTGTTGTGTCCTTTGTTGGTCAGGTTGGCTCTGCGCAACCTGAGGTTGAGTCATAGGAACAGGCGCGGGGCTGATAGCAGGAGTAACAGCTGCTACTGGATGATAACGTCGCCTTTGCTTTCCGAGAGAGATATTCCCAATATCTTGCTCTTTTTTCTTAGGGAGAGCACTACCGTATTTTTTAGTACCGCTCGTTGATCCAGTGTCTTTTACCAAACGTCCTTCTCGGGAGGCTTCCTCAAGACGTACGCCTATGCCGACCATTTCGGTGAAATCACTGGGCGCACTGGCAACCATTCGGTCATAGTAAAATGAGCTTAAGGTCTTTAAGAAGATTTTTGTCATCTCTTTTTCCTCAAGAGGTGAACAAATTTGAGCGGCAATTTCACACCACCTTTGAGCATACTCCTTAAAGGTTTCCTTGTCCTTTTGCGACATTGATCTGAGTTGATCTCTGTCGGGTGCCATGTCCAAATTGTACTTGTATTGTTGGACGAAGGCAGTACCAAGATCTCTGAATGTACTGATCGTAGTATGGTTTAAAACCATGTACCATTTAAGTGCGGCACCGGTTAAACTATCCTGGAAGTAGTGAATCAGCAGGTCCTGATTCTCCGTCTGTGCTGACATCCGCCGAGCGTACATTACCAGATGGATCTGAGGGCAAGAGTTACCCTTGTATTTTTCAAAGTCGGGCACTTGGAACTTGTGCGGGACTTTCACATTTGGGACCAAGCAGAGGTCTGCGGCGTCCTTTCCAAATAGATCCTGACCGCGAATGGCTTGCAGCTCTTTCTGCATTTCCAAGAACTGCTCCTGGAATTCATCCATTATGTCAAACATAGTTTCCTTCTTACCAGAAGGTGTCTGTGGAATCTGTCCTTCCGGGACAGTGTGCACCACAGGGGGTGGTACCGTGACTACGGCAGTAAGCCTTGGCGCTTCCCGAAGTTTGTAACCTTCAGGAGTCTTCAGTATGCCCCTGGCATCTTCGCTTTCCCGAAGTTTGTAACCTTCAGGCCCAGCGGCTTCTGTTGCGATTCCCTGATCTTCAGTGATCGGCGGAACATATCCTTCTGGGATATAGTTAACAGGCATACCCCAAGGACGATCTTTCGGCATCTGATACCTAGGATCATACTTTTCTATGATGGGCGTTGAGGTGATCTCTGAGATCACAGTTCTTTGTAGCTGAGCTTCTGCCATGGCTTGCATGTCGTTACGAAGCTTTCTCATATCCTCTCTCAGAGCGTCGATCTCTTTTTTCAACTCTCTGTTTTCTTCCTCAAGATCATCCATCTTTTTCTGACGATTGGCCCGAGTATTATACGAATGAGACAGTTTGACTCTAGAATCGAGACACAAACGTGAGATTCGTAGGTAAGGAGAATACGCGATGTGAGAATGATGAATGCAATGATTATATTAATTGTTTTTAGGTTTAATTAAAATAAACTTCGACAATTAGATTGCAAATATCAAACAGTGGGGAAACCCCTTTTTATTGAATTCCAAAGGATTACAGAAATGGAAATACAGTAGATTACAAAGTGCAGAAACAGAAACCTAAACTAATGGGTCCCGAGTCCTCTTCTTTGACCGGGGCGCTTGGGCCGTTGTCGGGTTGTCATTCCTTTGCCAGGTGAAAGGAGCGAGCAAATTCCTTTGGTCATCTTGATTCTCTACAGCATGCTGCTCCAAAATTTCAATCAGAGCATCTTTCTCTTTCAGTAATTGCTGTATTTGGATACACTCTACGTCGAGGGTGCGGTACTTGTTCTTCCAAGATCTTCTTTCCTTTTGAACTTTGTTGAGAGTAACCTGAAGCCTTTCAGTTTCCGTCATGAAGTACATGACAGTTTTCCTCGGTGGAAGAATTCCGTAACGAGGATAAGGCATCTTTAGCTTGAGAGCTCTAGTTTGTACCCAATGGAGATAAGGCTCCACCGAGACACAGTTTGGTTTTCCCAGAGACTCTCGTCCTTTCTTATGAACATGTTTCCAAGCTTGCACTATTTCCATCTTTAGTGCTCTGTCACTTTCTCCTTTTTTGAAGAAAAGACCTTCCAGATAAACACCCAGTGGGATGTGCCTCATCGGGTATCCAAATTGACGAAGAATTAATATCGGATGATAGTTGATTCCTCCCTTAGTTCCTATGAGGGGTACGCTGGGGAAGTTTCCACAACGGTCAATGATTCTGATTCCCTCATAAATCCTATTACACCAATCTATATCAGAGTTGGTGAGAGACATGATCTTCTGCGACCAACGTAAGACACTCTTGCAATCCCAAAAAGCAGCAGACTTGGGCAAGTGTGAGATAAACCATTTATAAAGCAGAGGTACACAGCATGTGATCTCTCCTCTGCTGTACAAATTTCCCAAGTGTACAGAATGATAGGCATCTGCGAGAAAAGTCGGCACAGGGTTTCCAATGAGAAAAACCTTAATAGCGTTGATATCGACGAAGTTATTGATGTTAGGAAACAAAAATAACCCGTAGGTGAGAAAGACAAAGATGCTTTCAAAAGCAGTCTCGTTCCCTATACTAGCAAAGTACAGAGCTTTCTTGGTCAGGAACTGGGCTGGCAAACCTTGGGTGCCACCCTTAGTAATCATGTGAGTCCTGACCTCAGACTCGTCCAAATGAATTGCTCTTGCAATAGTCTGATTCTTTGGAATTTCTTCCAGTCCAGAAAATGGAGCTCGATTAGTGATATGTAAATCAGTCAGATGAGAATACTCCTCCAGCGTTGGTGATAGCTGGTAATCCGGGAATGTAAAACAGTGATAAACCGGATCGTAGAACTGAATGAGCGCATCCATGATTCCCTCAATCACATGGACTCTTAACAGTGGTAGCAAACCACCGTGCTTAGCTCTGAAAGCATCTGGGTTAACGACCATCCTCGCTAACTTTCTCCAATCCCCTAGTTTTGGAACCTTGAAGGTATACTGGTGAGTTCTCCTTCTACCGAAATCCATTAATGCAATCTTTTTCCCTGATATTTGCAATCACAGTCTTAGTTTAATTTGAAAAACAGAGAGACTAGAAGAGAAAGTTTTTTGAATGTTTTAATGTTTTATTAAATGAATGCATGAATGCAGCACACAAAAACATAGAAAAAACATGGGGTCAGAGGGTCGTTGTCATGAAGTCAAGGCTCTACCCATCCCTAATGGTTTATACTAGGGTGATTTTTGTACCTGTACTCATTATCATCAGCTCCTCCCAGGAAAGCAAAACAACAAGCGGATCACCAGCGAGTTGTAGAGCAATCTTAGAGTAAGTGCCATTCACCGAGAATAGATCACCAGCCTCAAATGAGGGTAGTATCGCGTAACAACTATTTCTGATAGTTTTCGCACTACGAAAAGGTTTGGCTCCTCAGCTTCTCAGACTTAACAACCGGCCCATTGGCTATAAGAGTGAATGGGTTGCGTTGGTCAGCCTCCACTGAGGTTGATGGTCGACCCCGTCGCCATCACTTATCTTAAGTGTATGCTCATTCTCACCACATGCGGCATCACACGCATTCCCAGTAGCAGAAAAATAAACACGTATAGCATTTAGGAAAAGCAGTATATATATTTGTCCTAATCATCCTAGACTTATAAAGCTATGAATCTTAAGTTCCTGACAGAAATGGGTTCCCCGGCGGAAGCCCCAATCTGTGGTTCTCAGCCCAAGAAATGGACCAGCATAGGTCAATCTTTCTCCTCAGCCGAGTTGCCATTTTCCGTGGAAAACGGGGATGATGCCCTAAGGCAAAATGATATCGGCCCCACGGTGGGCGCCACTTTTCTGTAGCGAGCGATTTTGGACGCGGTTCTTAAGCGATGGTCGCTCTCTGCGGTTGAGCTTAAAACTATAGGTCGATTCATTTTTTATCCTATTGTGAGCTGAATAAGGAAGGGAAATAGATGTCTCCAATTAACCCTGCTTGCATACTGAGTTTAAACAGCGGTCTGTTAGGTTACGGATGCTATCAATGTGGGGGGCCTTTGTACTGGTTATTTGTATTTTCGCCAATACTGTTCTCTTTCTTTTTACCTGGGCAGAAGGTTTCTGGCGGGGAATAAGGATTAGGATATTAGGACTGGTGCTTTTGAATTACTGCTTTTGATTAACGAAGATATGGGATTTGGGTTTTTTGTTGATTGCGCTCGCTAAGATCTTTTCTTTCGACCTTATGGCTACGTATTCCCGTTTACCGAAACAGGGAAATCAGAGCGTTCGTAGTTCCTCCTATTCTATGGGAGGAAATGGGTGTTTTGGTGTCTTGTTCAAAGCCCAAGACGTGAAGTGAAAGGTGATTTGTATCTTGTTCAAAGCCCAAGATGTGAAGCTAAAAGGTCTATTTGTGTCTTGTTCAAAGCCCAAGACGTGAAGCTGAAAGACCTCGACTTTAGAGAGAATTTGTCATCTCTAAAGAGGGGGAAGGAGAATTACTTTAACTGGGATACGCGGATCCGAGCAATGCCATAATTTCCGAAGAAAGGGTTTTAACCTGAAGGAGAAGACTTTAACTCAGTGTAGAGCAATGCCATTTTTCCTTAGGAATTTCTCATGCTAAAAGAGGGACAGTGACATGGATATAGATGATCCAGAGGCTTGCCGCTTACAGCGATTAGATGAAGGGAAAGGAGTTGTTGATGTTTGTGTACTGCGAACGACGCACAGCTTTGATGCTAAAAGGTCGATTGGATTAACCAGTGGTTTTCTTATACAAAGCCTAAGAGGAGGCTAATTTCCACTAGGAAAATCTTTATACAAAGCCTAAGAGGAGGCTATTTTGTGTCTCGTACAAAGCCCGAGAGAGAGGCTAAAAGTTTTTGACCCAGTGGGGCATATCGTTATACAAAGCCTAAGAGGAGGCTAGCAAAGAGTTGACTCAGTTGGAGAATCTTTTATACTCAGTAAGAGAGTGTTTTTGTATCTCGTACAAAGCCTGAGAGAGAGGCGAAAAGGTTGTTTTGACTCCACTGGGGAGAATTTTGGTATCTCGTACGAAGCCCGAGATGGAGGCTATTGTAACTGTTTCAGTTGAGTGACAGATCCAATATACTGATTTAAAAGAGAAAATCAGTTCTTATATGAGCAACACTGTACTCAGGGATTTGATTTGAGGATCAGGGATATTTCCTTCTCTTTGAGGAAACGGGAAATCCAAAGGGTATCGAGACTATCTGAGTCTGCGGGTTTCCTTCCTATTTAACGAAGGGTGCTTGAGAATGTCTTTGAGACTCAAGGAAGTTAGACTGTCCGTGTCTAGAGTTTTATCTTTTGTACTATGCTTCGAGAAACAGTAGTAGACTCTATGAAAGGACTGTTCTATGAGGATGACTAGGTTCTGTTCCTATACCTCTAGGAGGTCGTCGGGACAATTTGTACGAAGCCCAAGAGGAGGCTGGAATCTTTTAAGAAGCCGACGGGTCCTTGTACGAAGCCCAAGAGGAGGCTATCATTCCCGGAGGAAGAGATCATTATACGAAGCCTAAGAGGAGGCTGTGAATACTTCTAAGAAGCTGTAATGTCCTTGAATAATGCCCAAGAGGAGGCCGATGCTTTTAAGAAGCCCGTGGGTCTATCATCTCCTTTCCATTAGGAGAGATAACTCTTTTAAACATGAAAACCACTGGTAAACGTGCGAGGTTTACTATCCAGCGACTTTTAGCTTTTAAAGAGGGTTCCTTAGTTAAGATCCAAGATTATGACCGTAGTGGGTACCCAAACCCCGAGACATTCAAGGCAAGCCATCTACAAGGAATAGATCAAGTCAGGAAAGTTCGAAAATTTGGAAGAAACTCAAAGATGCCATTCACGGAGAATACATTCATCTTGGGGAGTAGAGCTTCTTGACGATTCCTAAGGAGGACAGCCGAAGAGAAGACTGTATCTGGTGCTCCTATTGGGGATCTAGGCGTCTATTTCTACGAATAAATGAAACAGCGTCACCTAGTTCTAGACGTAGTTGCCGGGGAAACTCGAAATATCTATACTATTATTACACAGTAGATATGAGTTTATGAAAGGAGACTTACAGTGAGCAGCCCCACAATACAGTTTATAATATGAAAGCAGTAAATGAAAGCGATAACCACTTACTCGGTTGTAGTGCTTCCATGCTGTTTGGTTAGTTGTTCAACAAAGAAAGATTGAAAACAACAGTATATTCAAAATCAAAGGAGAAAGTGCTTTGAAAAAGAAAGATTTGGGGCTTACAGCTCAAGGAGAGGCCCAGGGTTTTATTAGTTATTGCATTGTTTAAATTTGTACAGGGGGACTTATACAAGTGACTGAGGTCCAAAAAGGTTTTCTGTACAAAGGGATGGGTCTTACACTCTCTCAAGAGGCCCAAAAAGTTTTAAAGAAGAAGAGTGGACTTATACATGGCGTTCGCGCCGAGGTTTTCTTTTAACGCAGAGTGACTTATACAATAAGTGAGGCCCAAAATGATTTTGGTTAAAAGGGGGTTGGGTCTTACACTCTATTAGAGGCCCAAAAGTTTTGAATGGGTCTTATAGCTCAAGGAGAGGCCCAAGGTTATTTTTCAAAAAAGGGCGACGATCGCGCCGTTCGTTTTTTGACGGTATCGGGACTTATACAATACACTGAGGCCCAAAGATGGTTTGGTCGAAAAAAGGATTGGGTCTTACACTCTAATAGAGGCCCAAAAGTGTTTTGAAAATGATTTATGAGGGTTGAATTAATCCAAAACCCTAATTTGTTTTCAAAATGTATTTAATTGAATAAAAATTCAATTAAAATGATCAAAAATTGTTTAACACATGGAAAACAAATTGTGATCTTGGATTAATGCTTCAAAAATTAAGTATTGACCTACAAAATAATTAGAAAGCATTAAAAGTTGCAAAATCAATGTAGAAAAAATATTTAAAATGCCAAAAACAATCAAAATATTAATTCTTTGCAAAAATATCAATTATATGAAATAAATAATATTTTTGGGATTTTTTGATAAAATAAAATATTTTAACATTTTTGTGAATTATTAAAAAAAGAATCAACTCAAAATCATTAAAACTCAGAGAGAAATTAATTTTTGAATCAATTAAACAAAATCACAAAATTCAAATATTTGAATTTGAAAAAAAAGGCGCCAAGAACAGCTGAAGAACACGCGCGTGTTCTTGGTTTCTCAGATTTGCATTTTCTATCCAATCTCCATGAATACGTAATCATATCATGCAATCCACATATCATTATGCTCGTCTCAACCTCGCGATCATGTCTATGTACTTTAATTTCATTTAAATTAAACATACAACAAGAAATCACGAAGAAACCTCAAGAACCCTAATTTATGCATGAAGGCTAGGATTTTTGATACACGATTCAAACAATGCAATTAATTGAGGGAAAACATTCCATGCATGATTATGAACATATGGCCAAATTATTGTGCGAGGAAATATGCATAGATTGAGAGATGACCAAGTATGTGCTTACCTCCATGTCGTGACAGCAAGAGAAGATGTGATTTTGAGTTGGAGGTGTTACAGACAAGTTGTGATGATCTGGACAGCTTCCCTACACCCTATGGATTGTGTTTGGATGGTTGGACTTGATTGAAATTGGCTGGATCATTTTGTGGTACCTCAGCTGCACCTTGTTTGAAAATTTGAGCAACCAGCTGGTGATTTCATGAAATTGATGTTTCAGAAGTTATGTGAGTGTTTGATCAGCTCATATGTGATGTATGTGAGGTGTGTGAGTGATTGGTTTGTGCAGAATTGCTCTCAAACTCAAAACCCGATAGCTACCTTGCTAAGAAAGGCATTTTTGCCAAGAGAAAGAGATTTTGAGGAAAGCATCTGTTTGATGGCTTTGGTGTACTCAAACTGACCATAATTGAGCTCTATTTATAGTAGGGCAAGTTTGTTTTGCAAGGAATAGTGCATGGTAGCTGGTAAGTAGGTTTGGCCAATGTTGTCCAATGAGAATCCAAGTCTCCTCTAGCCATTGACTAGAGGTTAGGGCACAGAGCTTTGGTCCCCTTGGTCTTGGATAAGTCTTGACTGATTTCAGATGAGAATGGCTCAGTCCATGCCACCTTGATGGTTCCATTGAATGCCTCATTCCAAATTTGAAGTCTTGTCCCTATTTTGGCAACTCTAGGTTCAACATGCTATTCCTTGTTTCTTGGACCTTGGAGGCTTGGCTCAGTGATTGTCCCCTTTGGATTCAATCCTCTGAGGTGTCCAAGTGGATTGGAGCAATTGAAATTGGCTGATTTTGGCAAATCGACCAAAATTGCAAATTCTGCCTTGCTTTGACAGATTTCAGCAAGGCAACTTGGCAATGTTGTATCTCATGGTGTAGGTTGAATTTGGCAATGTTCTTGGCCATTTTGGAAAGCTCTTACATGATACAACAACTGTTTGAACAAGTTTGGTTTTGATCTCTTTTGATTCCAAGTGAAAAATCCCCCTACATTTGGCAAAAAGTGAGGCAGAATCTGACTTAGTGAAAATTTCACTAAGTGTTGGAAAAAGTGACATTTTCACTTTTCAGCCACTTTGATCACTCCATAACTCAAAATCCTTAATGAATTGGAATGACTTGTAGTTGAAGTTTTTGTAGGTGATAATGAGGGCTACAAATCCATCTTTGGATGAGAAAAAATGGCCTTGTGGTTTAGGATTTATGGTCTTCCAAAGTTGGTACCTTTGCCACTTTATTTTTAACTTAGAAAAATTTCTAAGTTTTATGGTTACCCCTTTTACAAGTTATCTCACTTTTCTTGATTTTTCTTGATGAATGATGATTCAAATCATACATTAACATCATTTTAGGGTTAAAAATCCATTTTGGTGAAAAATCTCAAAAAGTCAAAGTTGACTTTTGTGCACAGTTGACTTTTTATCAGATGAATTCCAAACTGTGCAATTCTTCAGGAAATCATGTCCTTGACCTAAATCAAACTTGATGGACATGTTCCATGGGTGTCATAGGGTATATTCAATCATGTATTAGGGTTTGGGAGCATGTCTTGGTCAAAAGTCAAAGTTACAGTTGACTTTTCCCTTAAAACCCTAATTGTGGTGCAGATGAAAATGAGACTTGTTGCTCAAGCTTCTTGGATCAATCCATTATTCCAAATGGATCAATATGGTGTATTAGAGATCCTCAAATCATCTCTTGAGGTCTTGGCTCATGGTTTGTCCCAAAAGTCAAATTAGGGGTGAAATAGGTCAAGAAACCCTAATTCCTGATTTTTTATGAATGCATCCCCTGAGGCAAAATTGACTTGATGCATGGGTTCATGAGGTTCCATGAAGCATATTAGGTTATGTTTTGGATCATTGCCTTGTGCCCAGATGAAAATTTCCATCTGGAGACCCTGGTCGACCAAAACCCTAATTTGGTGACACTGTCGATCTTGAGACTTGATCCACCTAGAAGGGAGCAGCCTTGTGCTTAATCCTTGAAGTGGGAGTCCTTTTTGATCCATTGTGGATGTTTGAGAGATTAGACAAGTTGAAGATCATGTCATTTCTTGATTGATCCTTTGTCTAAGAACTCAGAGAGGGCTTGAAACCCTAATTTTGATTGTAGTGGATGCTCACCCATCTTTGGGGAGGCTAATGAAGCATGATGGTTCATCCATATTGTGATGATGATTTTCACAATGATGGGAAATCTAAGTGGTCAAAATTTGGGGTATTACAGGTTCATCAGTTCAGGTCATGGAAGAAGTCACCGAGAGCAGTTGTGTAGATGATTATCAGACTGACTTCGACGAGCAATTCTGAAGATGGCTAGTTCAGTAGCAAGTCAAGATTGGAAAGCCCAGTTCCCCGGAGCTGACTATCTTTTAGATCATGTCATTTCTTTGCATTTGTAGTTTCTTTTCTGTTAAAGTGCAAACTCATTTGTAAAACTCGTCTGCTTTCGATTGATAATGATAATGAAATGAATATGCATGTTTTGGTTAAATCCATTTTTGTCCACTCATACTTTTTTTATCGATATCTAACACTTGTTTAAGCAGAATCCGAGGGAGGATGATGAAATTCAAAGACGCAGAACTTCTAATTGTATGCTTTTGAACAAAACCCTGCTGATGATGTACAGACATTGTTTCAACTTCCCAAACACCGGAGACATAAGGAAGATAATCCCTTGTAAACCCCTTTGAGCCTAGCAGTAGGAGTTTCTTTCTGAAAATGGAAAAAACCTCAACCTTAACCTGGGGCAGGGTAGGTTTCAGTTAATTTGACCGAGCGTTCAAATTTCAAAAGGAGTGTCCAATTCGTGGATCAAATCACAATGGTTATCCCTCACCAACTAAAGAGTGAGGCAGTCACAACCCTTTCAAACAAGTCCGACAAGCCAGTGTCACATGATTTATTCAAAAAAAAAAGAATCAAAAGAAAAAAAGAAAGCCCGCTAAGTCGAAACTTGAAGACAAGTGACTTAGGCAAAAGTTTGGACATCCCGCTGGACTTCAAAATCGAAAAAATTAAAAGAATTTGTCCAGGAAAAATCAGGGAAAACAAAAGAATGAAAAGCGAAAATAAGAGGAACAAAAAGAAAAATCCTCAAGTAAAGAACAAGTCGTGTAACTACAAACACCGAAGACAAAAGGGGTGACTGTCACTCCGAAAACCGTGTGGGTCCTTCTATCCTCCTATCATTCATTAACCTTTTTTATAGGTGAGCGCTTGTGTCGAGTTAGCTAAACGTAGGACTGGAGAACATCAAGGAGATTGGGTGGGTTAAAACAAAACTTTGAGCCTTATATCCTTCTCAAACCGTGAACCAGGCCACGTTACAACCTTCAAAAGACCTAATTGAAGCACGGTTGTTTCGAAAGCATACTTCGGTAAAGATCGCATCGAAACTGACTCTTTAAAGGATTTTCTTACCATTCATGTTGGTATCAATGACATTTTGATTAGTGATTCATTCACTATATGTCGCAACATTTTTCTAGTGAACAGACTTGGATTTCAAAACTGTCATCTGCATTGCATTAAAATTGTCATTTTCAAAACGAATTGTTTTACTTGCGAGTAAGTACTTGACATCAGGAAAGTTTCTACAACGGAGAGATTGATCAAAATAAGTTGCAAGATGCCTGAGTACTCCGTTGAGCAGGGGCAAGTCATATCAAAGGGGCAATTCATTCCAAGATTCAGCCAATCTGGGGCAATCATGTCGAGATTCGACAAATCTCTCAAAGGTCAGTCAGTCAGAGGAATTCCTTCGCAGATCAGCCAGTCAATGGCAAAATCACTTCAAGGCTGGGGCAAGCCACCCCAAAAGCAAAAGGATATTCTCTTTGGAGAACGGTTAATCAGGATCATGGGGCAAGATATGTCAGATCTTCATGATACATCCTAAGGACAAGTTCTTTTTGGATTATGCTGCATACAGGGCACATTCTTTTGGTCACATCTGCAGGGTTCATGTTGATAGCTAACACGTGACGACCCCAGTAGAGTCTCTCTCCCTAGCAGAGATAGCTGGATTTTTATCTCTCGGTAGAGTGTCATGAAGATCATGATTATTCTCCCAGCAAGAGTTCAAGAGTTCGCTCTCCCCTAGCCAGGTGGTGAAGTTCACTGCTCGTCAGTAAAAGTTCATAGGCATGTACAGGATAAGAGTGTTGGATTTGTGATCCCCCAGTTTGCGGTAAAGTGGTTCCCATCTCCCCAGCAGAGTAAGGGTAGAACGCAAATCTTCAAGAGAGGAGTAAAACTCAATGTTATCCCCTAGCAGAGTTGATGTCGTCAAACATCGTTCCCCAAGCAAAGTCGTCAATGGTGGCCGGTATTCCCCAGCAGGTTAAGGGCGTTTCCCCGGCAGCAGGTTAAGTTCAATGATATTCCCTAGCAAGTTCGGTGTTATTGAATTCATTCCCCAAGCAGTGTTTGGTGCTAGTCATCTCAGTGGCTAGGTCAACAATGGATGTCCCTGGCAGATTCCAAGTCCAATGGTTATTGGCACATTTTTTGTAGCAGATCATTGGGTTATGTCTTCAGTAGTTGTTATTCTTGATCCCCAACGGAGTGTGGGTTCTCTTCGGGTTTCATCTTCAGCAAAGGTTATATCAGGAAGGCCGCTCGGTACGACTTCCTTAGCAGGGTTTGTGACCTCGGAGATGGTTCAGTTTGTCATCCCCAGTGGAGTTGGCCTCTTCTCTTCAGCATTTATTTTGCTGGAGGGGTCCTTTTGCATATAGTAAGCATATTTGCATTGCATCCTCAAACGCGTAGCATTTCCATTTCGTATGGAGCATTACACCATAGAAAGAAATTCAAACATATGCATGCGAAGCATAAGCCAGATTTGGTACCTTGTACAGAAGCCCGAATCAAATTTCAGTCAAAATAGTGACATATCCCCAGAGAGAATGCCGAGCCATTCCTCAGCAGACAATTTCTTTCCGTCAAACCCCTTTGACGATGTGTTCCGAGCTCAGGTTGTGTACCTTCGGATATGTTCAGTTTCTTTCCGTCAAACCCCTTTGACGATGTGTTCCGAGCTCAGGTTTCGTACCTTCGGATGTGTTTTACCTTCGGATATGTATCTTTTCTTTCCGTCAAACCCCTTTGACAATGTGTTCCGAGCTCAGGTTGCGTACCTTCGGATATTTTCATCTTCTTTCCGTCAATTCTTTGACGATGGGTTTCTTCAAACATGTTTCCTTTCTGTCATCCCTATGACAATGTGTCTCCTTCGTTCATATTTCCTTTATGTCATCCCTATGACAATGTGTCTCCTTCGTTCATATTTCCTTTCTGTCATCCCTATGACAATGTGTCTCCTTCGTTCAGGTTTTCTTTATGTCATCCCCATGACGATGTGTCCCTACGGTGACATTTCCTTTCTGTCATCCCTATGACAATGTATTATCTTCGTTCAGATTTTCTTTCCGTCAATTCTTTTACGATGTGGCCCTTCGGTCGGGTGTTCGGGCTGTCTTTCCGTCAATTCTTTGACGATGTGGTCCGTTAGGTATCTTTTCTTCCCGTTAACCCTTTGACGAGGTGTTTCTTGGGTTTCATCTTCTTTCTGTCATCCCCATGACATTGTGTCCCCTCGGTCGGGTGATCGAGCTATCTTTCCGTCAATTATTTGACGATGTGGTCCGTGAGGTATATTTTCTTTCCGTCAAACCCCTTTGACGATGTGTTTTCTTTGGGTATGTTGTTTTTCTGCCAAATCCCTTTGATGAGGTGTGACTGGGCTCCAATCATCTTTTCTCCCCACAGTTTGCAAATTTCCGGGTTCTTTTGGTATTCAATCACCTTCTACCATGAACGTCTGAAAGCCGTTGCTATCATCCTTTCAGGTCCAAGTTCATTGAATAGGGGCAGTTGTAGCACCCCAAAATTTGCCCTCTCTTTTTTTTTCTAACCTTTTTCTGGCTTTTTGTTTCGCACTCATTTTTGCATCTCATTAGGTCATAACTCATAATCATATAATGCATTGGTCTTCTAAGACATGAGATTACAGCCTTTCTTTGAATAAGGGTTTTCTATTTGCCTTGAGATTCTTTCATTCAGTTTGGGAAGAGATTTGAATTCTCATGGCTGTAATTTCCTATCAGTGATCATCAAATGTCAAGTTTATCTGCCTCAAGATTTCTCAAAGTCATCAAGAGCCTAGGGTTTCATCACTTCTTTGGTTCAAGTTATTTTGCAAGCTTATGTTCAACGGGCTCAAGGTTATCTGTGCGTGATTGACTTCTCAGGCAATGTGTATTCAAGGTCAAATTGTTGTGTGTGGAACTCATCAGGTCATCAAGCAGTGGTTCATGTGAGATTTGGTCCAGAAGATCAGAGACTCAGAAATCTGTTTTCAAGGCAAAATTGGTTGTTGTTCAGTTTTATGCTTTGGTGGATCCTAGTGGTGATTATTCAAGGTATTGAAATTAAAAGCTAAAGTGGAGGGCTGCTGTGATGTTGCGAAAAGTTTGGAATTGGTGTAATGTGGTTATCCACTTTTAGAACCATCTTCCTTTGTCCATGTACAAAACCACAATCCATTCTTCCAATTTTCAATGTCCATATGGTTTTCCATTATTTTTTTCTAATAAATTTCCAATATCCATTAGTTTAAATCCATATCCAAATTAAAGTTTCAATATCCAATTCAATAACCAAATATCCATTCATTTTTCTTTAACCCATTTCAAATTCATTTTAACCATTTTTGTCCAAATATTAACCAATTACCCAAATCCATCCATATCCATTTTGTCTAACCCATTTATCCATTTAGGTTTCAAATTCCATTTGTACATTTAATCCATTTTCACATATTCAATTTTCATTTTTTATCCATATTAATATATTAAGCCTAACACAAGTGCAACCGATCTATATGCTACAGTGTGATTACAAGCATTCACCAGGAGGACCCACCAAGCCATTAGACATGATTCACTACCACAAATTAACTCACTCACACACCAAACTTGTGCAAACCGCAACACCAACAGCAACTTTTCACGCACATCACAAAAGGTAAAGCCACGATGCTCACACCACGAGCCTGCGCAAAAACACTGCTCCACCAACTTGTACAACCTTCCGCTGCGAGTCCTGCAAAAACAACAACAACAATTTTCAAAAGGACAACAAATTACAGCTTACCCTAACAGAATTTCAGCTACAAATCCTAAACTACCCCTGAGTCATGTTATAAAAACTGAAGCCGCAAATAGAATTGTACAGAGTTTTTGAGAGGGATCTTCCCATTTTCTGCAGAAATGAACCACCTTCATCCTTTCAATTCCTCATCAACAAACATCAATAAAGGCTAAAACCTGTAGAAACCAACTCCACGATTCCAATTTCTTTTTTTTGCAAACTTCATCAACCCACGCCTCATTGTGATAAAAAGTATTCTTCTTCTTCATGAATCTGTCACTAACACCGGCAAAATCGTACGCAAAGATTCAGAGCATCAAAATTTGAATTCAACACTTGCAATCTTCATCATATCATCATCACCTTTGCAATTCAATAGCAACGACGCTCAAAAACTCAAGAACTCATAAGAAGAAGGCGGGATGAATCGAAAGTAAAAGCGAGAACGTGAAGTGAGAACGTGAAGCGTATACCTGAATTTGTGGATTGAAGAGCCATCGGAGCGACTCCGATAGGTAAGTGTTTCTATCTGTTACGTCTTCTCCTTTTTTTTCTCTCTCGTTCGCATTGTACTATGTCATTCGCTCTGATTTGATTCGTGTTGTTGTTTAGATCTGTTGTTCGTGCACTTCCATTTTTTGCTCTGGTGTTTTTGTTGTGTGTAACCTCTGAGTGTTGTGCTCCATGTTACGATTTTGCCGGAACCTTTTCTGGAACGTTGAAAAAGGATGAGACGAGTGAGTTTCTGGTGCGATGTCATCGTTTACTGGCGTAGTTTGTGAGATGGAGGGAGACGAGCGGAATGGAGAAGACGCGATGTAAGTGGATGTCACAGTTTGAACGGAGAGAAACAGAGGTGAGGTTCTCGTGTGTTGTCGGCGACAAAGTTGAGGTTGGAGTTGTTGTGAAATGGTGGCAGAACGAAGAGGATGTCACAAGGCGGAGGAAGGAAATCGGCGCCGACACAGAGAGTTGAAAGAGAAACGGAATATCAAGGAGAATTAGGGAAGATGATGTATTTAGGTTTTTAACCCTCTGTGATATGGATCGGGCCTTAGGCCCACCTGATTCATTTCCACACCTGTTTTTCCCTCGCTACCCCCCCCCCCCCCCCCCATGGCTGAAACAAAAAAACACCTGGGCCTAAGACCAACAAGGCCCACGTCTGGATACTTAATCATCACTCCCAGAATGTTAGCTGCACCCCCTGGACAAAAATAACATTGGGCTTAGAGGGATAAGCCCATTCGCCCAGTTTTTTTCCCATCCCCCATTTTCAGAATTACACCCCTGTTTTTAGTTAATTCTAGTTTTTGTTGGATAAATAGAATAGGTTTATATTAGAATTAACTTTTAATATGGTTTTGGTAATTTCTTTTTAATTGAATTTTGTTTTAGATTAGAATTAGATTAGCTATTAATTTTTTATTTTAATTAGAGGTTAGTTTTAATATTAGTTTTTAATTCTAAAATTAGTTTTAGGATTAACTTTCTTTTAATTAGTCTATAACTTTAGAATTAGATTTTTAGTTAGAATTAACTTGATTTAGTTTTAGGTTTAATTCTTTAGAATTAGTTACTAATCTTGATTAACTCTTAATCTTAGGATAATTGTTGACTAATTTTTAATCTTGCTTTTAATTAGCATTTTAATTCTAATTTTGACTTAGACTAATTTCTGATTAAATACTTGACTTTCCTCTTGCTTGACTTACTCTTGTGATTGCGATGCTTTGCGTTTACTTGTTGATTAATCTGTATTCACATGCTCCCTTAAGGCTCCTAGTCCGACTTAATTTCTGATTAAGCTCGGAGTAGGATAGACATTAGGCTCTCAATCCAAGCATGATAACATTAGGTAGACTCCCCTCTTGATCCTGACTTTAGGGCCACTTTGCATGATAACTTGTAGGAATCAGTTTCCCTTAGACCTTCCGTGAGTCCCGAGTCTTTTCTCTCGCACCCGTGCGATCGAGACCGTACCCTTTTTTTGTAGTACCACGAACTACGAGCGCTCTGACTTCCTCTCTCTGGATAGATTGAGGATACGTAGGCACAAGGCGGCGATGTCTTGGCGAGCACCCTTCCTTCCATTTCCCATAATTCCGCGAACTATGGATGCTCTGATTCTCATTTCCGATGAGATATGTAGGCATGAGGATCCCTATCCTTGGCGAGCACACTAACAGCTAACTTACCCTATTCTCTCGCACCCTTGCGATCGAGACCAACCTGTTAACCGAGCTTTTTCTCTATCCCTAGCGCGATCGAGACCTTTTCGACCCGTAGGTCAAACTACGACTGCTCTGATTTCCTCTTTCTCGTCCGATTGAGGATACGTAGGCACAAGACGGTGATGTCTTGGCGAGCAACCTCCCCCCTTTAGTTCGTGTCCGAACTACGTTGACTTTGACTTTCCCATTGCACGAGGGAATACGTAGGCATAGGACGAGTGATGTCCTATCGAGTCACTTCTTTTTCTTTTCTTGCCCGTTTCCTCGTTCTCTTCCGTTACCGTTGCTTACCTTTCCAGTAGCAGTGGAGCTCCAGACGACGACACCCTTTGATCGAGACAACAAGCTTGGATCCCATCGAGTACGATGGACGCGTGGGGTGCTAACACCTTCCCTTCACGTAACCGACTCCCTTACCCGTTTCTCTTGGTCACGAGACCATGCTCTTTTCCTTCCCTCGGGTTTACGCAGTGTTTCCTTTCCCTCTCATGGGATAAACACACATTGCTGGCGACTCTGTTTTCCGCGCCACTTTCGCGTTTGTACCTTGGATGCAAATCCTTGGGAGCGACAGTTATGTTTTGTTTTGTTTTGTTTGAGTTGTTGTTGAGACTTTATGTCAGACTTTGTTTAATTTCTACTGCTTATTTTACTTGACTATTTAGTATTTGAGGATTTTATACTTGGTGAAGCATGCATGACACTCTAATATCTGACTTTTTATTTGAAATATTTTATTAAAGGTCGAGTCGGGGATTAGGGTATTACATAGTGGGATTAGGATATAACATAGTGGTATCAGAGTAGGTCGGTCATTCCGGCCAGGTTTTGTGATTTTTATCTGTTTCCTAGTACGTGACATGTCAGTGAAACACTATCGATCCTTGTTTGTTTTTCTTACTGCTTATTAGTAGGAGCGAGATTGAAACAAGTGGGGGAGAAACTGTTGCTTCTCTAAGATGTTTTTAAGTGGAGATTTGGTTAAGCATGCTGGTGATTGCAAAATTGCAAGTTTTTGGATGAAGTTATGTTATTTCCCGATCCCAAAGAGAGTACGGATTCGAGGTTTATGTTTGTTGGTCAAGTTGAGATATCTTTGAGGGAGAAGAATCATATACTTGTGATGTTTGCTTCTATGAGGGTGGAGAACGATGTGGTGGCTAGTGATATGTCGGTGGTGTTTGAAATTCCTGATGTTCCCCTGAAGATATTTGTGACTTGCCTCTGGAACGTGAAATTGGGTTTGCCATAGTTTTAGTACCTACTGCTAGGCCAGTGTCGATGGCTCCATGCAGGGTGTCTGCATTAGAGTTGGATGAGATGAATAGTCAGTTAGAATACTTACTTTAGAAGAAATTGGTCAAACCAATTGTATCACCGTGGGGAGATCTAGTGTTGTTAGTGAAAAAGAAAGACAACAATATGAGAATTGTTTGTTGACTATCGCCAGTTGAACAAGGTTACTATCAAGAATAAGTATCATCTTCCTAGGATCGACGACCTCATGGATCAGTTAGTGGGTGTCTGTGTTTTCAGTAAGACCGGCTTGAGATTGGGTTATCATCATATTAGATTAAAGGATGAAGATATTTTGAAGACTACATTCAAAATGTGATATAGTCACTATGAGTACTCGGTAATGTCGTTCGGTGTGTCTAGTGCTCCTAGTGTGTTTATGGAGTTTATGAATAGGATCTTCCATCCCTATTTGGATCAGTTCGTAGTGGTGTTCATTGATTATATTCTAGTGAATTCTAAATTAGACGAAGACCATATTGGATGGTGTGCTTATGTAGAATGGGCGGGTTGTAGCTTATGCTTTGTGGAAATTGAAAGTTCATGAGAGGAATTACCCTACTCATGATTTAGAGTTGGCAACTGTAGTTTTTGTGCTGAAGTTGTGGAGACATTATTTGTATTGTTATAGATTCGAAGTATTCAACTATCACAAGAGTTTGAAGTTTTTTTTATCAGAAGGAGATGAATATGAGACATAGAAGATGGTTGGAATATTTGACAAATTACGACTTTGGTTTGAACTACCACCCAGATAAAGCCAATGTTGTAGCAGATGCTTTAAGTCGGAAGTCCTTACACATGGAAAAATTGATGGTTAGAGAATTGGCCTTGATTGAACAATTCAGATATTTGAGTTTGATATGCGAGGTGGTTGCAGATAGTGTGAAGTTGGGTATGTTAAAGTTGACTAGTAGTTTCCTTGATGAGATGAGAGAGAGTCATAAGTTGGATGTGGCCTTGGTTGATTGTCTGTCATCAGCTAATGATGACGAAGATTTTAGAGTCGATGAGAATGGGATCCTTAAGTTTGGGGATAAAGTTTGTGTGACTGATGTACCGAAACTTAAGAAGACTATTTTGGAGGAGAGTCATCGAAGCAGTTTGAGTATCCATCCTAGAGCTACCAAAATGTACCAAGATCTCAAGAGGATGTTTTGGTGGCCAGGAATGAAAAGGGACGCTGCAATGTTTGTATATTCATGTTTGACTTGTCAAAAGTCAAAGATTGAGCACTAGAAGTCGTCTGGACTAATGCAACCATTGGATATTCTTGAATGGAAGTGGGATAGTATAATGATGGATTTTGTGACTGGGATATCGAATACTTCAAGGGGGTTTGATTCGATTTAGGGGATCGTGGATAGACTGACTAAATTGGCACACTTCATTCTGATTAAGACCAATTTTCCTTTGTAGAGGCTGTCAGAGATTTATCTTGCAGTGATTGTGAAGCTTCATGGTATTCCATCCAATATTGTGTAGGATAGAGATCTGAGGTTCACTTCCAGGTTTTGGGAGAGCTTTCAAGAAGCTCTTGGTACTAAGTGAAAGTTGAGTTCTGCGTATCATCTACAGACTGATAGTCAGATTGAGAGGACTATCCAGTCTATGAAGGATCTATTGAGGGCTTGTGTCTTAGAGCACAGAGGTGCTTGGGACGATTTTATGCCACTGACCGAGTTTAATTATAATAACAGCTATCACTCGAGTATTGGGATGGCACCATTTGAAGCATTGTATGGGAGGAGGTGTGGGGCTCCTCTTTGTTGGTATGAGTATGGCGAGAGTATTGTTCTTGGACCAAAAATTGTTTAGCAAACTATAGAGAAAGTGAAGATGACCCAAGAAAAGATGAAGACATCTCAGAGTAGGCAGAAGAGCTATCATAATAAGCGGAGGAAGGCCCTCGAATTTCAAGAGGGAGATCATGTGTTTTTTAGAGTCACCCCGGTGACTGGTGTTGGGAGAGATTTGAAGTCTAAGAAGCTCACCCCTCATTTTATTGGTCCCTATCATATTTCCCAGAGGATTGGAGTTGTTGCTTAGAGGGTGGCCTTGCCACCGTCTCTTTCAAATCTGCATGATATTTTCTATGTGTCTCAGTTTCAAAAGTCTATTCCTGATCCATCGCATATTATCCAGATGGATGATGTCCAAGTGAGACAGAATTTTACTATGAAAGCATTGGATACCAGGATTGAGGATTGTAATACCCCATATTTCCCTTAAATGCGCAAGTAGGTGTCAGTTGGGATTAACTGACTTCCTATGCACTCTAACTTGTGTCAATTGGAATAATTGAAGCTCTTAAGTGCTCTAAATGACATCAGTTGGGACCAATAGAGTAACTAGTGGACTCTGAAGAGATCAATTATTGATAAAAGAGACAGACCAATATTAATAAGTATAAGAGAGAATATTTTGGTAACTCTAATATTTGGTCAATTGGTGTTAGATGAAAAAATATCAAAGGGAGATATTTATGTCATTAACTATTATTATATATTATATGTATATATACATAGATTTGGTGGAAAAGAGAAAGAAAAAGATAGTAAGAAATAGAGAGAAAGAAGAGAAAAAAGGAGAAAACGAAAGAAGAAGAAACCCTAGAAGTGGAAGAAGAGGAAGCCTTCACCATTCATCATCTCATCTTCATGAATCACAAATTCTTCAACTTTATCTTGTTCTAGAGGTGAGTTCCATTAGATAGTATAACTTTGGGAGGGAAGAAAATCATGTTTGGGAATTTAGGTTTTGTGTGAAAACATGTTGAATTGAAGTTTGAATGTTGTAATATGATGAATTTCATGCTCTACCATGTTGTTATGAGTTTGATGACTTTGTATAGTGATGATCTACATTTTCGTTGTTTTGGTTATGTTGAATTGGGAATTTCCCCCGGGAATTGAACGACTCTGTTTTGGTCGTTTGACTTCCCAAATATGTGTATTTTTTAGACTTTAACTTGTTTTGCCCAAGCATTTTTCCGATCAATTAATTTTCTGTATTTTCGTCCCCAAAATCAAATAACTTAATTTTTAAGTTGTTTTAAAAGAAAAATCACTTATTGACAGAAAATTCAAAATTGGAAAACCTTTTTTTGAAAAATCAGATTTTTGGGAAAATTAGAAAAATCGCAAGTAGACTTAGAAGGAGAATGACCACCTTATTTCAAGTATATCTTGAGTTTCGGAACTTGAATTGAGGCACGGTTTAAAGGTTGGAAAGTTAACACAATAAAATTTTTTTAGGAGTAGATAAATTGGGTCTAGGGATGCTACAACAGGAGTAGTTTGCTGATTTTTATATCAGAGGCGTAGTTAGTTTCAGTCAGGCGTTGGTCGTCATGTTTCAGACATAACTTAAGTTTTGTAAGTTCATTTGGGGTACCATCAAATGCATTAGAAAAAAATTTTAATGATATTTTTAACTAGAATTTTTCATAATTTTATCATAAGTATATAATTTTTGGCGCCATTTTGAAGTCAGACGAAATATTTTACCCGATGCGAGTACCCGTTCTTGTGGTTTGATTAAATTGAATTGATTGGTACATTAAGTCCTAACATAACAATCATATTCTTAAAATAGGCTTTCTAATATTTCTGGAATATATTCATTTGCTTGATTCCGACTCCGTTTGATATTTTAAATAATTATTCGAATATGATGTGTGATAAGTATGAAGCACAATTTTGGGACTGTTTGAAGATTTTAGAGTTGGTATTGACTAGTCTTGAGTTGTTTAGAGTTGTGAGAGTGTAATTGATAATTTGATATGTTTTAGAAGTTCCTTTAAGCAACTCTGATAAGTTTTAGAGTTATGTTAATAAGTTTAAGAAATAGACTTGTTACCTTAGAGTTGTTAGTTACTATTTGAGTAACTTTGATATGTTTTAGAGTTGTATTGGTATGCCTTGGCGATAAGAGTCATTACCCTATTAATGGTATGACACAAGTAATAATAATAGTGAGTTACTCTATCGATGAGTTTTTGAGAATTTTGAAAATTATGAGTTTTTTCGAATTGTGAGAAATTATGAGTTTTTGAGAATTTTGAAAATTATGAGTTTTTGCAAATTTTGAGAAATTATGAGTTTTTTAGAATTTTGAAAAATTATGAGTTTTTGGAAAATTTTGAGAAATTTTGAGTTTTTAAGAGTTTTTGAGAAAATAATAATTTTTTTGAAAAACTATGAGTTCTTGAAACTTTTTGAGTTGTTTTGAGTAGTTTGATGAGTTGAGGACAATTGGTAATAATGTAAATTTACCTTTTGAGATAAATAATTAAATTATTTTTGAAAATATTTTCTTTCTAGTATAGTAATCCAGATAGGGATTACAGTGATGATCTTGAATGACGTTTTGAGTATGGTAATCTAGAGAGGGATTATAGTGATGGCCTTGAAGGGAGTTATGAGTATAGTAATCTAGAGAGGGATTGCAGTGATGGCCAAAAAATGTGAATTATAAGTTCAAGAGTGGAACCTTTTGTGAATGAATGAGACTTGTGTTGCATTATGATTTTGAGATGATGATGATATGGCCTAGTTCAAAGAGGGACTATGGCGGTCTCAATTCTAGAGAGGTACACGATTCAGAGAGGAATCAGAGAGATGAGAATATCAGTAACATACCTCAGATCCTAATGATTTTGGTACCAAGTGCATTTAAGATGGAGATTGTGGCATTGCATTGCATTTTCATTATGACTTGTTGGATTGTGTTTTTAAGCGTGATTGAGAATATTGTTATACTAATTATTACTATCCTATCTTTATGAAATTTCACCATTAATATTTGTTAAATGTAATCTCACCCCCTATTTGTTGTTGTGCGTCTGTGCTCCTCGGGAGTACAGACAATCAGGTACAGGAGTAGTTGCGGAGTTGGGGGATGGCGTATATGCCCTCTTTAGATTTTGTCTTGAGGTCTTAGAGGAGTCGCTATGATATGTAGCATAGGGAATAAGATGTCTTCCGTCATTTGTGTTATTATTTTTGTTTGAGTTGTTGTTGAGACTTTATGTAGGACTTTGTTTTATTTTCGCTGCTTATTTTACATGACTATTTGGTATTTGAGGATTTTATATTTGGTGAAGCATGCATGACACTCTAATACATGAATTTTTATTTGAAATATTTTATTAAATGTCGAGTCGGGGATTAGGGTGTTAAATAGTGGGATTAGGATGTTACAGTTGCGACAGAGAACTTCTGGTGTGAATGGGGGAGGGGTTACCTATAATGTTAGAACTCTGACGCTCAAGTCAGTAAGTGAATAATGAGAAAGTATTCAAATTGTGCTTTAAACTTGTTACCTGAAATGGCGTCATAATATATATATATATATATATATATATATATATATATATATATATATATATATATATATATATATGACAGAGTAATAACTACCTCGCAATCTTTCAGACGTGAAAAACGGAAAATCTTTGGACCTGCTTAGGGCATGGATCTCCTGCAACTGAGTACATGATACTCTAGTGGTTAGGAGAATGTTTTAGTAGTCGATTGAGCATCTGACTGGAAGATTTGAACCCGGGGTGTTCCGTCCAAGGATGAACGAACCAACTAAGAAGTGGTCGGATCGAGGTAGATATGTCTGACCTAGAACAGTTGCCTTCGAGACTTATCGGGGCTGATGGAGGGTCGTAGAGTCTTTAGTAGGTTTGGTCAGTTATATTGAAGGATTTCGGTTCCCGGTTGCCAATCTCTCTTTATGCGCCACCATTGTTCGCAATGCCAAACATCTATTCAGAAGAGTGATTATAATCTTTCTAGGGAACCAAAACACTCAAGTATTACATGTGAGAGAAGTGGCTGTTAATATGACATCTTTCTTTTCATATAGTTAGTTCATAAATATAGGAATAACTAGAGCCACTTCTCGTTTAGGCTTCCGTTTTCCTTTATTCTTGAGCAGTTATCTCCTTTCTCCTATGAAATTTCCCTTTATGTATATGATATTATTATTGTGATATGGCTAAGAAATTGTAGAAGAGCGTGAAAGGGAAATCAGTGAATCCATCGTCTCCATGGGAAGGTTCCATATATTCTTTGATTGTTTTTATCTTTTTCAAAGAGGGAAGCTCGAATAAAGCCTTTTTAGAATTGGGTGAATCGTCGCTTTGGGGTCTCATCGTCCCCGGTGAAAATTATAAAATTTATAGTGAGTATGGTAACTGTATCGCTTCTCTGTACGAGTATCTTTTCAAAACCTTGGGTGTTCATTTTCCCTTCATCACTTTCTAGGTAGTTGTTTTTAACTACTTGATGGTGGGTCCATCTCAACTTCATCCAATGAGTTGGGAGTACGTTAAGGCTTACTAGTATTGGTGTGAATATTTGATTAGGAAACCCTCTATGGTTCTGTTTTTTCAAATTTTTTGTTGCAACTGGGGTACCAGGGCTCAGCCGAGAGGACGAGAGTTATTTTTGTTGGTGCTGACGATAAATGTTTTTGAAGATTTCCACGAGTTACCAGCTTTCATGGACCGGTACTTTTTGGTTACCCCCATTCACTCTTGGAATCATGTAAATGTATGTGAGGTTGAGTAAAAAATGGAAGGTAGTTGTAAACCCTTGTTTCCTTATTGCTGGTCGGTGAAGCACTTTCTCCTAGTGAATGGCTCCTATATCTATGGAGAAAGTGTTTTTTCTATTGAGGATTCTTTTTAGAAGAAGAAGCTAGTGGATTTTGTTGGCCACTTAGGTTACATCGGAGGTGTAGTCCCTTCAGACGAAGCCGATAAAAAACTCCTGAAATGCCTGATATATATATCTTTGTTGGCGGGGTCTTGTTCTCATGAGGGTCATCGGGCCGCCTTTGATAAACATCAAATTTCCTTTTCTCTTTATTGTTGATTAAATCCTTCTTTGCGTCTGTGTCAGAATAATGATTGTATTTTCGTGGAGATATAATGGAGGACGAAGTAAGAGTCTGGGTCCGGAAATAGGGAATACAACCACCTGGCGTCAGTGTGGGTCTTCTTTTTCCATCAAGACCTTCTCAAAATGTTTCTCTCTTGACTACTCCTCTAGGCACGCATGTGGATCCATATTATTGCCTCGGTCTTTCTCGTGATCGTTGCGATTCAATCTTTGAAAATGATTGGGTATTTTTTCTAATCTTTCCGGGCAGGCCCTAAGAGAGGAGTTGATCACCCTAGCTTATTTTGATAAGTGGACTTCTATCGCCTTATCCTTATCCAGATCTGGTTGTTGGGAAGCTTTTTGAGCAGACATGGCGCATGAAGAAAGGAGTCGAGTGGAGAGGAGTGTGAACACTTTAACTTACTGAATACATATTTAAGAGAGCCGCATAAAGTTTATGCTTCCCTACAAGAGACATATAAAGTTTTGGCTCCGTTCAATCTTTCTGGCACTGTGGATAGTCAGGTGATGCATCTGACGAGAACATTGGAGAAAAGGACCCGGGTTCTAGATTCTGCCCAAAGGGAGTTGGAGTTGTTGCACAGTCAAAATGCTTCTTTGGCCCAAAAATTGAAAGAATGTTCTTATGTGAATCTTGGGGTGGTTGTGAAGTATTTTGAGAAATGTCTACAATAATTAGTATTTCCATCATCCACTTATTGTTTCGAGGGAGCAAATCCGGTCGGGTCAAATTCTACAAAGACGGAAGGGTTGTCTCTGTAACACCCCATTTTTCCAATTTAAATTGAAATACTAAATAATACCTTAAAATCAGAGTTTTTCACCAAGAGTGGAATGTCACATCATCAAAACCAATATAAGCTCTTTATTGTGTTAAATTAACTAAGGAATCAGCGGAAATAATCATTTAGTTTCAAATTCACGGCCATCTGCCCAATATGCACCAATAGTTCCTTAAAACAAGGTTCTCCATAAAATAATTCAATAAAATGGAATACGTAACAAAGAATGTAATAAAATCAAAACAACTACAAAAATATCCTGACATCCCGTGTTACGTATCAGAGCACTCCTATAGACTCGAACAGGCAACACGAACATCCAAGCAACCTAAGTACCTGGGTTATTTGTACTTCCGAAGAAGCACAGACACAACAACAACAACAACAAAGGGGTGAGAAATCACATTCAATATTATCGGTGAATGAATACATGATAACAAGGTAGCATTCACGTATATAAGTCAACAACACACCAACACGACCTACTGTCCAATATCATCAACAACGCCAAATAATAATGTAATGCAACACGACACCATGCATGCGGTACCGACTCATTGGTTCATTCAATCGAACCCCTGATAGATCACATACACCTCTACTTGGCAATGATCTATCCCCCACCATTCTCCATATAGGAGTACGGACGAATCACATACACTCCTCCTGAGCAATGATTCATCCCACCAATCACAATGAATATGCAAGACTCAACTATGTACAACAAAACATGTAAACAAGTGTAAATACATGCACATGATCCTCCTGATCACATCATACATATCATCAACACCATCGTTAAGTAATTTGCTTCATACACACCAAACACCTAATTAATTAATTAATTAATTAAACTTAGTAAAATTAATATTTTCATCACCAACGTTTTATTTCTCAGCACCTGGCACCTATTCCCAACCTCTCAAACCAAAAGAAACCGAATCGGACGCGAAAACGGGAAAGAAATCGCGAAACGGTAAAATTCTGCAACTTCGCTGGCCATACGCGTATTGCCATATGCCATACGCGTATTGCCAGCTCGCTCGCCCAACCCATACGCGTATTGACTCCCTTCGTACGCGTATCTCCTCACAATGCCCAAGTCCTTACGGGTATTGCCTTATGTCGTACGCATACGGACATAGACCTCTTCACACTGAATTTTCCTAGTCCCAACACAATACGCGTACGGCCCCCCTATTACGCGTATTTCCTCACTTTCATACGCGTATTGCCGCGTATCAGCTTTCCCATACGCGTATCGCCTTACCTGATGCGCGTATGGTCAGATCTATTACGTAAATCACCAGAGACCTCACCATTCTGCACTCTGCTACGATTTCCACACTTCTTCACTTCCAACCAGTCCTATAATCGTTTCTACATTGATTTTAGGTCCAATTTTCATCTTTTATCTTGTACCTAGAATTACTACATGTTTTATAGGTCTATAATCTTAAATCGTTTTCCCAATTGAATCCAATCAACAGATTATCAGTACAAGTTCATACACAACAGCATCATCAACAGAAAATCACAAAAACATACATCGATTCATGCACGATTTCATATTCATAACAGGCATATACAACTAATCAACAACACAACGATTCTGCATATGAAATCCTACGGGGTTAAGGACTCCCCACTACCCTATCATGAATAAAACATCAATATTGAACCCTCTTCTCCCCCTTACCTCGAATCTTGAAGAATTCCTGCGAAAATCCTGATCAAATGCAAGCTCTAGCACACCCTTGATCTTCCTTTCTCCTAAGCCTTTCTCTTTCTCTCCAAAATTCTGATTAACTCTCAAACCCTTAATTTTCACTAATCACCACTTAATTACCAAACTGTCCCTCATCAGCCCAATAATGAATTATCTTATTTTATTTTAATTCAACAAAATTGTCACACTAATATTAATATTACTAACAATAATAATAATAATAATAATAACAATAATAATACTAAAATAATAATATTACTATTATTAATTAAATTATCATTATTATTAACTATACCACTATTAATATTAATCAAAAGGCTTTATCTCACCAACTCACTTTCTAACTAAGGGCAACCCTTAAACGCACTCAAAACACTCCCTCAAACAAGGTAACACAAATAAAATAACACAAGACGTCTAAATAATTAAAATGGGGTGTTACAACTCTCCCCCACTTAAATTATTTTCGTCCTCGAAAATTACCTGATGGAAACAAATCTGGATACGACTCCCGCATCCTGCTTTCCAATTCCCAGGTCACACTGCCTCCTGCAGCACCTCCCCAAGCTACTCTCACCAGGGGTATCTCCTTCCCCCTGAGTTGCTTCATCTTATGATCTTCGATCGTCAACGGCATCGTCTCTACTGTAAGATTTTCCCTGATCTGAACTTCGTCTCTCTGAATCACATGAGACGGATCTGAAACATACTTCCGAAGTTACGACACATGAAACACGTCATGCAAGTTCGAAAGTTCTGGTGGCAACGCCACTCTGTAGGCAACTGCACCAACTTTCTGCAAGATCTGATACGGTCCAATAAACTTAGGATCCAACTTCTTAGATTTTAAAGCACGGCCCACACCAGTCACTGGGTTAACTCTTAGGAACACGTGATCACCTTCACTGAATTCCAATTCCTTCCTCCGATTATCATGGTAACTTTTCTGTCTACTCTGAGACGCTTTCATCTTTTCACGGATCATTTGAATTGTCTCAGTAGTTTGTTGCACAATTTCAGGTCCAAGCACCACATTCTCACCTGTTTCATACCAACACATAGGTGTCCTACACCTCCTACCATACAAAGCTTCGAAAGGCGCCATTCCGATGCTAGAATGGTGACTGTTATTATACATGAACTCAACCAATGGCAAATGAGTATCCCACGCACCACCTTTTTCCAATACACAGACCCTCAGCAAATCCTCCAATGACTGAATAGTCCTCTCTGACTAACCATCGGTCTGTGGATGATAAGTCGAGCTCAACTTCAACTTAGAACCCAAGGCTTCCTGCAGACTCCTCCAAAATTCTGAAGTAAACCTCGGATCTCTATCCGACACTATGCTCGACGGAACACCATGTAACTTCACAATTATCCTGATATAAATTTCTGCCAGCTTCGACAATGGAAAACTGATGTTAATTGGTATAAAATGTGCGGACTTCGTAAGTCGATCCACCACTACCCAAATAGCATCAAAGCCTCTCGCCGTATTTGGCCAACCAGTCACAAAATCCATAGCAATAATGTCCCATTTCCATTCAGGAATCTCTAACGGTTGCATCAATCCCGAAGGCTTCTGGTGCTCTACTTTTGACTTCTGACATGTCAAACAAGCGTAGACAAACTGAGCCATGTCCCTCTTCATATCGGACCACCAAAACAACTTTTTCAAATCATGGTACATCTTTGTAGCTCCCGGATGAATACTCAAGCTACTCCAATGACTTTCCTCCAAGATTGCCTTCTTCAATTCCTCATTATCCGGTACACAAATCCTGCCCCGAAATCTCAACACACCAACATTATCCACCTTAAAGTCACTATCAGGATCATCTCCTCCTGTAGGCATCAAGTCCACTAATTTCACATCCAGTTTCTGATTTTCCTTAATTACATCCAAAAAGTCATTATTCACTTCCAGCATACCTAATCTAATACTTCCCGGTGTAGTTTCACAAACCATACTCAAATCTCTGAACTGTTCAATCAATTCCATTTCCTTCACCATTAACGCAGACATATGGATTGTCTTCCGACTCAGAGCATCTGCCACAACATTATCTTTTCCCGGATGGTAACTCAAATTGAAATCGTAATCCTTTAAGAACTCTAACCACCTTCTCTGCCTCATATTCAATTCTTTCTGGTCGAACAAATATTTCAAACTTTTGTGATCACTGAATACTTAAAATCTTGATCCATACAAATAATGTCTCCAGATTTTTAACATGAACACCACTGCAGCTAATTCCAAATCATAAGTAGGATAGTTTCTCTCATGAACCCTCAACTGTCTTGAAGCATAAGCCACTACCTTGCCACCTTGCATCAACACACCGCCTAATCCCATCTTAGACGCGTCGCAATACACTACAAAAGAATCATTTGGACTTGGTAAAATTAACACTGGTGCTGTAGTCAACTTCTTTTTTAGTTCCTCAAAACTTTCCTCACAGGCAGCATCCCAGACAAAAGCTTGATTCTTCTTGGTCAACTGAGTCAATGGCAACGCCAATTTAGAAAACCCTTCAATGAATCTTCTATAGTAACCTGCCAAACCCAAAAAGCTTCTAATCTCTGTTGCGGTCTTCGGAGTTTCCCACTGAAGTACTGCACTTACTTTAGAGGGATCCACCGATATACCATCACCAGAAATCACATGGCCCAAGAAACTCATGGTCCTCAACCAAAATTCACACTTCGAGAGCTTTGCAAACAGTTTATTATCTTTCAACACCTGCAATGCAATTCTCAAGTGACCTGCATGCTCTTCGTCAGACTTAGAATAGATCAGTATATCATCAATAAATACCACAATAAACTGATCCAGATAAGAATGGAAAATACGATTCATATATTCCATAAATACACTCGGCGCATTAGCCACTCCGAAAGGCATCACTGCATATTCGTAATGCCCGTAGCGAGTCCTGAAAGCAGTCTTCTGAATATCACCTTCCTTTACTCTAATCTGATGGTAACCCGACCTCAGATCAATTTTGCTGAAAACACGAACTCCTACCAGCTGATCCATTAAGTCATCAATCCTCGGAAGTGGATACTTATTCTTAATGGTTACTTTATTCAACTGACGGTAATCAATGCACAGACGCATACTGCCATCCTTCTTCTTCACCAGCAACACTGGAGCTCCCCACGGCGACACACTTGGTCTAATAAACTTCTTATCGAGCAGTTCTCCGACCTGAGATTTCAACTCTGCCAATTCTGATGCAGACATCCTGTATGGTGCCATAGAGATAGGTCTGGTACCCGGTACAAGATCAATAGTGAATTCAACTTCCCTCGTCGGAGGCAACTCTGTGATGTCATTTGGAAACACTTCAGGAAATTCATTCACTACCAGTAATTCATTAACTGAAGTCTTGCTTTCAATAGATAACGAGGCAAACACCGCAAACAGATTCACTTCGTCCTCCAACAACGCCCTCAACTCTTTGCTAGATAGCGAATCTGCTAATGCTTCCTCTTTAGGAGTAAGAAACAGTAATGTCTTCCTGAAGCAATCAATATACACCCGGTAGAACTCCAATCAGTTCATTCCCAAAATAACATCAAGATTACCGAGTGGCAGACAAATCAAGTCCACTCAAAAATCTCTACCAAACATGGTCAGCAGACACTTCAAACACACCAACGAAGTAACCACAAAACCAATAGATGGAGTTTCAATCGTCATCCTCTGCTCTAGAGTAGATGGCACAATCCCCAATCTCTTCACACAGTCAACAGAAATAAACGAGTGTGTTGCACCCGTGTCAATGATAGCAACCAAAGGAACATCATTAATAAAGCAAGTACCTTTGACGGAATGCTCCTCCTCAGTGGATTGGGCTCCCACCAAGGCAAACACCCTCCCACCAGATTGAGACGCCTGAGACTTCTTCGGCTTCTCACAGTGAGTACTGATGTGACCCTTCTCTCCACAATTATAACAAGTAGGCATAGTGGCTTTGCAATCAGCTATAACATGACCTGCTTTGCCACACTTGAAACACTTCTTCACCTCATTCTGACAGTTGTTAGCACGGTGACCCGCGCCACCACATCGAAAGCACTTAAGAGTATCAGTACCTGCTCCCTTCTCTTTAGGTTTCTTTCCCACATCAGTTTTCTGTTTCCCCTTATCAGCTGGAGCACTGTAAGGAGTGCCTCAAAATCTCTGTTTACCCTTCTTCTCATTCACAACTTTGTAATGAGCAATTATGGCTCTGTTGTCATTATCATAAATTCTGCTTCTGCTTACCAGCTCTGGATAGTTTCTTATCTTCTGACAAGCAATACTCAATTTGATCTCGGGATGCAGCCCGTTCTCAAACTTCAAACACTTCGAAGTCATAGCTTCTTCAGTATTGTAATGAGCACAATACTGAACCAGCTCCTCAAACTTAGCGGCATACTCAACAACATTCTTATCACCCTGCTTTAGCTCCAGAAATTCAACTTCCTTAGCACTACAAATGTCTTCCGGAAAATACTTTTCCAGAAACTCAGCTTGAAACACAGCCCAAGTAATCTCAGTACCTGCAGCTTCCAATCTCTGACGACTATTGTCCCACTAAGCCTCAGCCTCTCCTTCCAGCATATGCGTACCAAACCGTACCCTCTGAGCATCACTGCATCCCATGGTCCTGAAGATCTTCTCCACAGCCTTCAGCCATTTCTGTGCAGCTTCTGGATCTAAGATACCTCCCTCATAAGTAGGCGGCTTATTGCTCTAGAGCTGTGCTAAGTCACGAAACTGAGCACCTCCAGCCTGATTGGCATTCTCTACAGCTTGTGCCATGGCTTGCATAGCAGCAGCAAGAGCAGCATTATTCCTTCCTTCCATACTGTTCAACAATTAACATATGGTCAGAACACCCAAACAACTCCTATACTAAGGACAGACTCAACTACAATATCTGGTCGGACGGATCGACCTGCTTTGATACCAATTGTAACACCCCACTTTCCCAATTTAAATTGAAATACTAAATAATACCTTAAAATCAGAGTTTTTCACCAAGAGTGGAATGTCACATCATCAAAACCAATATAAGCTCTTTATTGTGTTAAATTAACTAAGGAATCAGCGGAAATAATCATTTAGTTTCAAATTCACAGCCATCTGCCCAATATGCACCAATAGTTCCTTAAAACAAGGTTCTCCATAAAATAATTCAATAAAATGGAATACGTAACAAAGAATGTAATAAAATCAAAACAACTACAAAAATATCCTGACATCCCGTGTTACGTATCAGAGCACTCCTATAGACTCGAACAGGCAACACGAACATCCAAGCAACCTAAGTAACTGGGTTATCTGTACTTCCGAAGAAGCACAGACACAACAACAACAACAACAAAGGGGTGAGAAATCACATTCAATATTATCGGTGAATAAATACATGATAACAAGGTAGCATTCACGTATATAAGTCAACAACACACCAACACGACCTACTGTCCAATATCATCAACAACGCCAAATAATAATGTAATGCAACACGACACCATGCATGCGGTATCGACTCATTGGTTCATTCAATCGAACCCCAGATAGATCACATACACCTCTACTTGGCAATGATATATCCCCCACCATTCTCCATATAGGAGTACGGACGAATCACATACACTCCTCCTGAGCAATGATTCATCCCACCAATCACCATGAATATGCAAGACTCAACTATGCACAACAAAACATGTATACAAGTGTAAATACATGCACACGATCCTCCTGATCACATCATACATATCATCGACACCATCGTCAAGTAATTTGCTTCATACACACCAAACACCTAATTAATTAATTAATTAATTAAAATTAGTAAAATTAATATTTTCATCACCAACGTTTTATTTCTCAGCATCTGACACCTATTCCCAACCTCTCAAACCAAAAGAAACCTAATCGGATGCGAAAACGGGAAAGAAATCGTGAAACGGTAAAATTCTGCAACTTCGCTGGCCATACGCGTATTGCCCCATGCCATACGCGTATTGCCAGCTCGCTCGCCCAACCCATAAGCGTATTGACTCTCTTCGTACGTGTATCTCCTCACAATGCCCAAGTCCTTACGCGTATTGCCTTATGCCGTACGCGTACGGACAGAGACCTCTTCACACTGAATTTTCTAAGTCCCAACACAATATGCCTACGGCCCTCCTATTACGCGTATTACCTCACTTTCATACGCGTATTTCCGTGTATCAGCTTTCCCATACGCGTATCGCCTTACCTGATACGCGTATGGCCAGATCTATTATGCAAATCACCAAAGACCTCACCATTCTGCACTCTGCTACGATTTCCAAACTTCTTCACTTCCAACCAGTCCTATAATCGTTTCTACATTTATTTTAGGTCCAATTTTCATTTTTTCTCTTGTACCTAGAATTACTACATGTTTTATAGGTCTATAATCTCAAATCTTTCTCCCAATTGAATCCAATCAACAGATTATCAGTACAAGTTCATACACAACAGCATCATCAACAGAAAATCACAAAAACACACATCGATTCATGCACGATTTCAGATTCATAACAGGCATATACAACTAATCAACAATACAACGATTCTGCATATGAAATCCTACGGGGTTAAGGACTCCCCACTACCCTATCATGAATAAAACACCAATATTGAACCCTCTTCTCCCCCCCTTACCTCGAATCTTGAAGAATTCCTGCGAAAATCCTGATCAAATGCAAGCTCTAGCACACCCTTGATCTTCCTTTCTCCTAAGCCTTTCTCTTTCTCTCCAAAATTCTGATTAACTCTCAAACCCTTAACTTTCACAAATCACCACTTAATTACCAAACTGTCTCTCATCAGCCCAATAATGAATTATCTTATTTTATTTTAATTCAACAAAATTGTCACACTAATATTAATATTACTAACAATAATAATAATAATAATAATAATAATAATAACAATAATAATACTAAAATAATAATATTACTATTATTAATTAAATTATCATTATTATTAACTATACCACTATTAATATTAATCTAAAGGCTTTATCTCACCAACTCACTTCCTAACTAAGGGCAACCTTTAAACGCACTCAAAACACTCCCTCAAACAAGGTCACACAAATAAAATAACACAAGACGTCTAAATAATTAAAATGGGGTGTTACAGTCTTTGTCCTTGAATAAGGCCTCTGTGTCCCTTTTTTTGTATACTCCTATGGAGTGTCTGTAATCGTACTATATTTGTGTTTTTTAGTGAAGTTCTTCTTCGTTCATGTTTAAAGTATGCTTGTTTTATCACGGATATAATTCTGTCCTGTTGTGCTGTGTTATGTTTATATACCAGCAATTTATGAAGGCTTTCTTTTTCCATAAAAGTTATCAGATGAGAAAGATTAAAATGCAAATAAATTTGTGTTGTGTCCAGGATTTCTAGACAATTGGCTTTAAAATTTTGTTGGGGTTTTATATCATGGCTAGTTAAATAATGTTGGTTCATATTATTACCTTTTGGTCACTAGTTTTTATATCGCACTCCTTTAATCGTAACATTCGATCTTGTGAAAGTTGGGAAGTGTCGAGATCAATTTTGAGCTTTTAAATCTTTTGTGAAGCTAGGTTCATTTAATTTGTTTATGAGTATGTCACATGAAGATGTACGCGTTTTATTCATGAGGTATTATTCCGATTAGATGTAACCATACTTCGATCTTGCATTCACAATGAAAAGAGGGCATGAAACCGGCTAGAGAGGACATGATTTGAATTGTGCTCTGTGTCACAGAGGATCATTCCCCATCCAAGGGTAGATAATCCCCGTCCTTGTCCACGAGGTAAAGCTCGGATCGAGGTGGAATTCTCCAGGATCCACCACTATCGCCCTTGGATTGGCTAGATCTGAAGGGGGGTGGGTGGGTGCCTCAGCTACACATAAATGCATATATTTCTTTGACAAAAGGTATTTGAATGTAGTATTTGGATGTGTAAAGCATCTCTGATAGCACCCCGGGAATTAATTGTTGTAGTCAGATGTACAAAAGCGTCTCAGATAGCTCCGGTAGATTCTGAAGGCACGCAATGACGATATGGGGAATTAATTGATATAGTTGTATGTGCAAAGCATTTCCAAAAGCACCCATGGACTCCAAAGACGCGCTCGGAGCTGAGGGTTTCTGATTAGTCAGATGTTCAAAGAGTCTCCGCGGCACCCCTGAAATCTTTAGGTGCACCGGGCACTGCGGGAATTTGATTGCTTTAGTCGAAAGGGAGAAGCGTCTCCGACAACGTCTCTGAAATATTGAGTCGGGTATCAACTACATTGGTTGTATCCCAATTCACTATTAATATAAGTAATCACAAGGGAACAAACAGTTCAGACTTTAAAATGATTTTGTTATAACAAAGAATCACAAGTATATGCTATGTGGTAATTTACTCACGCATGTACAAATATGAGTGAAATAGAAAGAACAAAATGAAATATAACCAAAAGGGTATTTCGCCACTTATTTCTCATGAAGGTATTTTTTTCGCTCAACCTTATTTTGGAGTGTGGATGCCCAGTCTTTGGAGTTGCCGTATGAGGGATGTCATGTTGATTTCCATAGTTGTGCTTTCTCCTTGATTCTGCTGAAGCGCATTATGTATCTTTATTGTTGCTTAGAGATCAATGTGCAAGACAGGTGGCTCTCCATGAAGGTTGTGTTACTTAAGCATTAGGTGCATAGGTGAGACCACGACACCTAACGTCGCAATAAAGGGCCTCCCTAAGATGCAATTATAAAGAATTTTGCATGGAAAGACTAATAACTAAGTGCTAATAGACCAAATGTTTCTGAACTCCCACACATAAAATATTAGCCCCATATATCTCTAAGGGCGAGTTATCGTCCCATTGAATGCTTGCAAATCCGAGCCGTTATATAGTATTAGGCTTTCTCAGTCTAAACCCATTTTTCCGAACAATGAAGAATATATGATATCACACGAATTTCCTACATCAATAAAAATTTGTGAGACGTTGAATTATCCTATAATTGTTATGATTATCAAAGGAAACAACTCGTTTGAAATGTCCCCAACCTTTTCTGAGTCTTAGAACCCCAACATTGGTCGATCGAGGATTATGAACAATGAGTTATCACCACTCTTGTAGACGATCATCATTTCAGAGATCTTCCTCTTGACTGTCCCTTTAGAAAGGAGGTTTGTACGAGGTGCCCTGCCAATGATGGCGGCGATATATGGGCGCTTGCCCTTATTGGTTTATCCCTTTTTGCCGTTGGGCCAAATTCAGGAATCTTTATGGGGGATTGGTCTTTGGAGTTTCTTATTGGTCTCGCTTACCGCCTTTGACATATTTGGAGAGCCGACCTCTCTTGATCAATTCCTCAATTGTATCTTTGAGTTGGATGAAATCGTCAATGTTGTGGCCATGTCCCCAATGAAAACGACTTTATTTTGATTTATTTTTCCCGGCAGTCTCGCAGACAGGGTTAGGGTGTCAGATTCCTACCTCGGTATTAACGCATTATCCATAGATTTTTCCTAGGGAATTGTTCAGAGGCATGTACTTATAGTATATGCCATACGTTCCCTTATCAACATCTTCCCTTCTTTTACAGGATTCCATCCACAGGGGGTGCTCAAAGTTTTCATTAGCAACAGATATTAGATTACTAAAATGGGTGTTCAACTTATCCTTTAGTGTGATGTGTTGTTGATTTAGGTTTAACATCTCTCGGGTAGTTTTTAACTTTTTTCCTAACTTGGTGCAGAAAGGATGATCATGAAGGAGGCCATTTTCGAAGATCCAGTATTGGAGGGATTCTTCGGTTCCTTCCACTTCTATTGAGACTAAAATGAATTGATCGATTTACGACCGTAAAACTCTTTTGTGCTCCCTGCATGATGTCATTCAAATCAGCTATAGTCACTGGTTATCTTTCCTGTGCAGTAAAATATGCGGTAAGTCGATTGCAAAAATCCGTCCATGATTTGATGCAACCATGGAGAAGGACATTATACCTTAGTATATCTGATCCGACCAGTATCAATGCCAATAGTTTGCATTTGGAAGCTTCATTGGTGTTGTAATAGGTAAGTTGTTCGCTGACAAGTTATACGTTTTCGTCAGGATCTCCTTTTCCATCGTATTATCCCAATTCGGGAGGCTTTTGCATTAATATGGATATCTTACTTTCTAAGATCCGGTAGCATAAAGGATATTTAGGTTGCGTCCAGATCAATTGATATTCATCATGATCCGATGATGAAGCATAAGTGCCTCAGTCTCCACCCGGACTCCGTGGAAGAGAATTTCGCTTTCCGCCTTTATATCGCCCCATTGATTTCTGGAAATTGCCTTTTCTCGTTGTGGATGATTCTGGTCATGCAAAGTGATTTCTCCTAGATAAGACCTCTTGCACTGAATTCGCTCGGGGTTGGGCATCGTGGAGGGTTTCTTTCAAGTGAAGGAAACTTTCTTCTACCACTTTTTAGTTTTGTTGCTTAATGACACTGTAAATACTGTTGATTAACTCGTTCATACCTTGAGAGCCAAGTTTTACCTTGAGAAAGTTGAAATCATATGAGATCCTAATAAATTTCATAGGAAGCGGAGTCAAAACTCTAGGAGGTGGCGCTTGAACTGTTCTTGCGCTCGGTGGAGAAAGGAACAGATATGGCTGCTGAGGAGCGTAGAGATTAAAGTTTGTTTCAACGGAAGGAGAAGTTATGTTCCATTGATAGGAGTGTCGTAACCTGAAATTTGACCTTCCCTTTTGCCTTTTGCATAAGCATGTGCATTCGCATCGCTGGCATACGCATTCGCGCTTTTTCTCTGTGATTTCGTTGCAGGGACATTCAGGTTCTCCAAGCCCGGTTATTTATATCCTCACAAAGTCATCACATCATCAAAACAAGCACAAAAAAAGGGTTTCCATGCCTATTCATCAAGGCAAGAGTTGGAAAGTTGAAATCGGGGCTCCAACTCTTGTTCCTAAGCAATTTTGGTAAATTTTTCCTAGGGTAATCGATTACCATTTTGCTAGGAAAAATAGGGTAATCGATTACCCTGTGTAAATTTGCAGTTTCTGCTGCATTTTCAGGACAACAACTTTGCACTCTCTTTTCTCTTGTGTTCTACTTGATTCTAGCATTGTGTGGAACATTTTAGACAGTTCAAGACCATTCAAGACACTCCACTTATATTTATTCCAATGCATCACTTTGAATTAAGTGCATAATGTTCCTTAATTTCCAAGTGTGTGAGCCTTTAATTTGGATTTGCATTGGGATTGTTCAATCGAGTTAACTAACTAACTAACCGAGTCAACTTCCGACTCGGTGAGTCAAGTGTAACTAACTCCCAAGCTAGCTCCAAAGCTAACTCCAAAGCACATTCCAAACCTATCAACTCCAAACCAAAACTCTATATAAAAAAAAGCTCCACCATTTCACAAAGGACCTTCAACCATTTTCAATCATTTCTCACTCTCTTCATCTCAATTCTCTCATTTCACTCTGCATTTTCTGCAATTTCTACACCTTCATCTTCTTCTTCAAACCACACTAAAGCTCCATTATCACCATTAAAGAGTAGTAAATTTCACATTAAAATTGCTTTCTCTTGAGCTTAAGCCTTCATTCATCTTCAATTTTGTTTGGATTTCTAGAATCACAGCAAATTCTACTTCAATTCAAGTGTTCATATCAATTAATTCGGTGCAAATTTGATCTCGGTGCATTTTCACGTTTTTGCTCGGTTTTGCTACGATTCGAAGTGCAAGTGCAGAATTCTCTGGTTTTCTTGCTTTCTTCTCTCTACGTTTCACTCACAACAATCACCAAGCCAATTCTCCAGCTTGTAGGTTGGTAGCTCTTACTCTATTTACTGTTTCGATCGCTTTCGCGCATTTACGATGTAGTTTCGATATTTTTTCGATTCGATGAATCATGTGATGGTTGGATCTTTGATCTCTATGTTTAATGCTTTCAATTTTTGTTTAAATGCTCATACATGATATAATTTTCGTGTACAAATTCATACCATAGCATGTGGTAGTTTGGATAAGTGATTAGGTGTTGGAACTGCATTTTGAAAAACTGTTTTTTAGCACTGTTACAATGGTAATCGATTACTTATATGAGGGTAATCGATTACTCTGGACAAATTTTCACTAATTCTGCAATTTTTAAGCAGATAATCGATTACCTGCATTGTGGTAATCGATTACCACTGTAGCAGAATGCCATTTTTAAGTTTTTCCAAGCTTGTTTGACATTTTTTCCTCCTCTAACTTCCATGGATTGATATGCTTGATATTTGTGGATGTTTTAGGTGTTGTTTAGCCTCTGTTTGAAGCATGCTAGACAACTTTCGATGCTCGATTTTTCCATTATCAATTGTTGGCAATTTTGACAATGTTTGCTCATGATCATTCTTGCACGTCTTTTGCTCACATGATAACATAATTTGTGATACATGCTAATTGATATTTGATATTTTTTTGCACTTTCATTCATGTTGGCATTACGTTTGTTCTTCAAAGAATGAGCTTAATCTTGCATAATCAATAATCCACACTTTTTCTTTAATGATTTCCCATCTCTTTGGAAAATTGTTAGCACATCAATTCCCTTTGATTGATTAATCGAAACCTTGTTTCGATTAGTTGATCCTTCCTTGCTCTTCTCTTTCGGTTTCCTTTAGAGTCTTGTTCTCATGATTCCCTTTCGAGCCGGAGATTCGCAGGACGCACTGGAGCACTGTATAAATTGGCACTGTTATGCTGTCAGTTTCAATTTCCGCACTATACTTTGGTGCTAGAGAAGGGATGGAAGTGGAGAATTCCTACACTCATCTTGATTATTTTAGGTATGGGACGAATGACCCTGTGCACGGAATAATCGTCTCTATCTCCAAGTTGTAGTGTTTCTCAATCCTCAGTCGAGTCGATCCTTGATCACTCCTACCCCTTTCAATCTCTCTTTTGATCAATCACCATTCTCTTGGTTAAAGATCTTGGTCTCTTGGGTTAGTAACCATCTTTTGGTTCAACACCTCTCTTCTGATCAATCATTGTTCATTGATTCCCCATCAGAGTTGTGATCATTGGTCCCTTTTGGTTAATCACAGTCATAATGTTAATACCAATTCTATTTTTCCCCTGCAGTCGTAATCTTTTTCTTCGGTCAACACAGTCTTCCTGTTAAACACCGAAACCCTTGCGGAGTTCGCAACCTTCTCTTGGTTCTTCCCCCTTTGATTGGTTAACCACTGCCTGTCAGTTAAAACACCAATTTGCACTTCTTCTCAGCTAACCACAGTTTATCTGTTAACATACTGAGTTCCTCTTGGGTTAATCGCCTTCTCTTGGTTAATCACTAATTTCTCAGTTAACCACAGCCTGTATGTTAACATACTGAGCTCCTTTTGAGTTAATTACCTTCTCTTGGTTAATCATCATTCTTTTTGGTTAATCATAGTCCGTCTATTAAAACCAATACCCGGTGAGTTAGTAACCTTTTCTTAGTTCGAATACTCGCACCCTTGGGTTTGTAACCTTTTTTTGGTTCAAAAACTCTTTCTTCGATCAGATACTGCTTGTTCAGTCAGTGTACCGAACTCCTTAGGGTCACGACCTTCGCTTGGTCCCACACCCGTCCTTTGGGTCACGAACATTCGTTTCGTTCCACACTCGTCCTTTGGGTCACAACCTTCGCTTGGTTCTACACCCGTTCTTTTGGTTGATCACAGTCTATCTGTTAAAACCTTTCTCCCCGCACGGTTGCAATCATTTTTTTCTTCGGTTAACCACTGTTTATCAGTTAATATACCAAAATCCCTCCAGAGTCAAGCACCTTCTCTTGGTTTAGTACTCTCTTCTTTTGGTTCATCACAGCCTGCCTGTTGACACCAACCCTTTTCCCCCCACAGAGCCTTAATCTCTTGTTCTTTGGTTAACCACTGTCAGTCAGTTAACATACCGAATCCTTATTCTCTTGGTTTTGACACTATCCCTTTGTTTATTTCCCAGTAGGGTAGCTTACCCTCTGGTCCCCAGTATAGTTGCTTTGTTCTCTTACTCCCCAGTTGAGTCGCTTTTATTCCTTTTGCTCCTTTATCTTCCTGGTTTCAACACCATCCTTGCACTTTATCCTCAGCACAATTACTACCTTTTCCTTTGCACTCCTTTCTTGGTTTTGACACCAATTCTTTTGAATCCCCAGTGTATTTTTTCTCTATCATCTTTTGCTCTTGGTTTTGACACCACTTTCCTTTTCCTTTTCCGTCATGGTTCCACGAACTACGGACGCTCTGATTCTTCATTCATTCGAAGGTGCTAGTACCTTCCTTTTGCATAACATACCCCCTGGCCCGTTTCTCTTCCCCTTGGGTTTTATCGATATTTTCCCTGTCCTTTGGGACTAAATAAAGTTCGGTGGCGACTCTGTTGTATCTTTGAGTGTGCGATTCACTCAGGTATAATCCCGCTAGCTTCAGCTGGCGACTCTGCTGGGGAGTCCTTGCTCTTGTAAGTTGGGGTCTCGCCTAGTTTTGCTTGCTTTCCTTGCTTGTTTGGGTGTTTATCTTTTGCGCTTTACTCGTTTTATCTTTACGCTTTATTTACCTTATGTTTATGGCTTAAATGCACTTTTGGTCCCCATAGTATCATTTTTCTGAACTTTTGACCCCCCTTTAAAAAACCCAGGTTTTGGGTCCCTTGTTTTGTTTTTTTTTTTGGGATTTTTTTGGTCCCCTCTCCAAATAAGGGTATGTGGCACTTTTCTTGCTGATGTGGATTAGCTGACTAGGATTATGTATTTTATATTCATTTACATAATTAATATTTCTATCTTTATTTTAATTAAAACATTTTTATTGAAAGTTTAATATTTAAAAACATTTTTAATAACAGAATATTAAAAGTCAATTTTATAAATACCAATGTGTATGTCAAAACGTGTTCTTCCCCAAATCCTTTCTCTGAACGCTCTTAACCCTAGATTTCATATTTTCCCCAGAACATTTTGTTGAATCCAGAAATCCAAATCTCGTGCGTGCTTTTTCTTGCAATCTTCCATGGAGAATCCCAATCACGGTTCCAGTTCCGAGAAGACAAAAGGAGTGAAATTTTGTCTTAGGTACGTCCAATGTTTTAGGGTTAGTTTAATGTTAATGGTGGTCCCCTAATGTTTTAGGGTTTCTATTGTTGTACTGTAATGTACAAGGGGGACCCCCAATGTTTTAGGGTTTGCATTCTGTGTGGTCTGTTTTAGGGTTTAATGTTAATGGGGACCCACGATACTTATTTGTTCATTTTTAATGCGTGGTTTGTGGTCCCATTCTGACTTTCATGTTGTCTTTGATATAAAACAGGCCAACCAAGTGTCACGCAATTAGGTTTAGGATTCATCATGGAGGTGATTTAGTTGATACTTCTGTAAGACTGTATATTTGTGGGTTTGTGTCAGAAATGAACTGGAAGTTTGATGTTGATTATCTTTCCTACATGGAATTGTTGGCACTGATTAAGAAAGAGGGATATGTGGACATTAAGTTTATCTGGTATTTGAACCCTAGGAAAAGCTTTAGTCTTGGGCTTAGACCACTTAATTCTGACAAGGATGTGTTGCAAATGATAAAGGAGGTTGAGGGTTGTGAACTTGTAGATCTCTATGTTGAACATAGTGTTAGTGTACCTGACATTGTAGAAGAGACAGATGTAGGACATGAAATATTTTCCAATGATGATGTTGTTGAGGTGACTGTTGAAGAGGGTGGGGATAAGACTGCTGAGGGGAATGATGAAGAGCGTGGGGAGAAGGTTTCTGATGGTGAAGAGGGTGTGGAGAAGGATGAAGAGGGTGAGGAGAAGGTTTCTGATGTGAATGGTGGAGAGGAGATGGACAATGTTGAAGAGGGTGGGGAGAAGGTATCTGATGTGAATGGTGAAGAGGAAGGTGGGGTTGGCAATCAAATGGATGATGAAATGGGTGTTGTAATGGATGATGAAGTGGAGGATGAAGTGGTTAGTGATCATGAGTTAGATTGGATAAGTGTTTTACCTAATGACAATGTTAACTCAAATGTTAAGGACTTTCACATTGGGGAGGATTCTGACCAACTGGGCACCCCAAATGAAAGTGAAGATGATGAGGAATGTGAGAGTTTCCCTGCTTATAAAGTTGGTGAGGGAACAAAGTTTGAGCTAGGGATGAGATTTAACACTAAGGAGTTGGTGAATGAGGCTATAAAGGAGTATGCCATGATGGAGAAAAAGAATATCTACCTACATAAGAATGATGGAAAGAGAATGGTTGTTAAGTGTATCACTGATTGTAAATTCTATATGAGAATAGGAAGGAGGGTTGGTAAACAGTATTGGCAGGTAGTGTCCTTGTATGATGAGCATACATGTCATAGAACTGCTCAAAATAGACAGGTTAAGACTGAATGGCTGGGGAAGCAGTTTAGCCATATATTAAGGCATAGTCCTGATTTGAAACCAGCTGGTTTAGTGGCTATGAGTTTTGAGAAATGGGGTGTTAAACTTTCAACTGACCAGGCTTACAGGGCTAAGAGAAGAGCAATGCAAATCATTCAAGGTGCTGGTAGGGACCAGTTCAGTCATCTAAGAACCTATGCTAATGAGCTCCTTGCATCAAACCCTAATAGTAACATAAAGTTGCAATGCTGTGACTCTGCTGCTGGACCAGTTTTTGAGAGAATCTACATCTGTTTAGAGGCATGTAAGGTTGGGTTTGCATGCTATTGTAGGCCACTTATTGGTCTTGATGCATGTTTTCTAAAAGGGGAGTTTGGTGGGTAGTTGATGTCAGCTGTAGGTAGGGATGGAAATAATCAAATATTTCCTATAACTTATGCTGTTGTGGAGGCAGAAACAAAGGACTCTTGGGAGTGGTTTCTAAATTTGCTACTTGATAACTTGCAAGGAAAAAATCAAAGGGCATATGCTTTCATATCTGATCAGTAAAAGGTAAATGATACTTAATTAATTTCCATACTTTGATTGTCTATTGACTTAATCTAATATGATCTTTAATTGTAAACTGCAGGGTCTTGTTCCAGCTGTTCAAGGTTTGAGTGAGTATGTGGAGCAAAGGCTATGTGTCAAGCATTTGTATGGGAATTGGAAAAAAAAAGTATCCTGGGATGGAATTGGAGGAAGCATTGTGGAGTGCTGCAAGGGCAACCACTGTTCAGGGGTGGGAGAGGGCAATGTTGAGGATAAAAGGATTGAATGAAGATGCTTGGGAAGACATGAAAAAGGTACCAGCTGAATATTGGAGCAGGTCACATTTTAAAACTTATTCTAACTGTGACCTCCAGGTGAACAATATGTGTGAGGCTTTTAATAGGGCTATCCTAGAATATAGGGATAAACCAATTATCACCCTCTTAGAAGGGATTAAGCATTACCTGACTAAGAGGATCATACAGCAAAATGAAATGATGGTTAAGTATGCTGGTGATCTTTGCCCAAGAATTCAACTAGTACTTGAGAAGAATAAGAGATTAGCTGAAAGATGGACTCCAACTTGGCATGGTGATGATGAAATGGCAATATTTGGTGTAACTAATGGTATAGAAACATATTGTGTGAACCTTAGGGAAATAACATGTGCTTGTAGGAAATGGAACCTGACTGGTATCCCTTATAGTCATCCAATATCGTGCATGTGGCATAATAAAACACAACCAGAAGAATTCACTTCTGATTATTATAGGTATGGAATGCTACTTTGTATTATTGGTCTTGTTGCTACTTGTGTTATAGTTCTGATTTTTGTGTTTTATATGTGCAGGAAACATACTTTTCAAAAGACCTACTCACATATCATATTCCCAACTAATGGACCCCAGCTCTGGCCTGTGAATGATGCACTAGTAATTAATCCCCCTGTGATGAGAAGGGCAATTGGACGCCCCAAGAAGATGAGAAACAAAACAAATGATGAACCCAAAAATCCACATGTCTTGCCAAGGAAGCTTCAAACTGTCACATGTAAGAAATGTGGATCCATGGGCCATAACATGAGGACATACAAGGGGAAGAGAGCAGCTGATAGGGTCATGCCTAAGGGAGGGAACAAAAAGCAGAAAATTCAGGATAAGGAAAAGAAAGGTGCAAAGGGAAAGAAGCAAAAGAAACGTGCAAAGGGAAAGAAGCAAAAGAAGGGAGCAAAGGGTGAAAAGGAGTCAACTCAGGAGATTGGTTCATGCTCTCAAGCTCCACAGCCTACCCAAGAATAGGAATGTCTAGATTTAGTGTCATTATGTAACTGTCATGACATATGATGTCATTTTGGATTTGGTGTCTACATTTAGTGCTATTATGTAACTGTCATGACATATGCTGTCATTTAGGATTTGGTGTTTGATGTTTGGATTTGGTGTTTGTTTTTTATGTTGCAATTATGAATCCATTATGTAATATGAATGTTGATATTTTGAGTAATGGTATATTTTGAGTATATGCTGATACTGATATTTACAAAGCTATCATTTAGTATATGATGTACTAATGAAGCTATCATTCTGTTATTATTGTACTAATGTTACAAAGCTTTATACGTCTGTTAATTATAGGTTTGTGCTAATATTTACAAAGCAATGCATGCAAAAATTATAGGTCTGTTAATTTAACCAAACATTACAGGTCATTATACTGATATTATAGGTCTGTTAATTTAACCAAACATTAAAGGTATATGTCTGTTAATTCGACCAAAGCTATGTTGTTGTACTGATATTGATGTACTGATATAGTTCTGCTAATTCAACCAAACATTATAGGTCATTGTTGTACTATATAGTTCTGTTAATTCAACCAAACATTATAGGTCATGTATTACAACCATAATAATCAACATTTTCATTATACATTTTCAGGGAAAGAAGCACAAACATAATAATCAAACACAAACAAATACACTACAGCAGCTCTGGTTGCAAGTTAACATTTTCATTATACATTACAGGTCTGAGATTACAAACTACTCAACATTTTGTTTGAGATTACAACCAAACCTAACACTTAACCATTACAAACTACTTTGTTACATTAGATACAACTCATCCAATCAACACCACTATTGTCATTCCCATAATAAATTTGTTCAACATCTTCAAATATTTGATCTCTAACTTGAGCTCTTCTTCTCTAACAGTCGCTTCAATAAGCTTAACCTTTTCTTGGTTCAATTTTTGATGCAGAGAAGATATAACTTCCTTGGCACGTTGAGACATTTCTTCATCAAACCAGACAAAGTGAGAACATCTCTTGTATCCATGACTCTAGCAAAATAGATGAAGAAATTAGGGATTTACTTGATTATAAGACAAACAATGGAAGAAATTAGGGATTTCACGACAAACCTTGTACATCCCACAACCAAAAAAATGACGACCTGGGTTTTGATCCGTCCAGGCCGTCATCAATGGCGACAAAATCCCATACTTGCATTCAACGTCAATGGAGCGAGACACAGTGCGCTTTCTTGTAGAAGAATACGCAGACATCCTGGTGAGGGTTGAAGGGTGAGGATTGGAACGAAATTAGAATTTGCAAATGATTAAGCTGCTTAGGGTTTCTGAAATTGGAAGATTGGGGAAGAACAAGAGATTTAGGGTTACTGGGTTTTTCAAATGGGGAAGAAGACCAACAAATATAAGTACACGTATATGTCTTGGTAATGACTTTAATTAAAAAAAAAATTATATTCAGAATAATAATAATAACATAAAGTTAATATATTAATTATGTAAATGAATATAAAATAATACATAATCCTAGTCAGTTAATCCACATCAGCAAGAAAAGTGCCACATACCCTTATTTGGAGGGGGGGACCAAAAAAATCCCCAAAAAAAACAAAACTAGGGACCCAAAACCTAGGTTTTTTTAAAGGGGGATAAAAAATTCAGAAAAATGATACTATGGGGACCAAAAGTGCATTTAAGCCAATGTTTATTTACTGTATTTCTTTACTGGTTTGAATATTCATATGATGTATATTTTGGATATCTGCTATATTATCTGTTGTTGTTGGGATGGGTAGATATTATTAGAGAGATAAGTCCTAACACCGGGCTTGCGCATGCACATATGCTAGAACGTGAATAGTCGTGAGGCCTGCATTTTGCGCGTTGGGTTACCACGAGAGCCACATCCCAGATCATGATTCGCTTGAGAATACTTCCGTCCTGCGAGAATTCACTATGATGGGGGGTTTTCATCCTGAGTCCTATGGTTTGGGCAACCTTTCTAGGGACCACCTTGTTGAGTCTAGATCACACCTGTGAGTGAGATATGGGTTTTTGCAGGAAAACAAGCCTATTCATACCTTTGTTCTCTCACGCACATCAGATATTTGCACTGACATAGCGCTACATATACAGATTATCCAGAAGATGTTGCATCTCTAACCTGAATTTTTGAATACTATTATTGCATCATCATGTATGTCGAACATTTGAACCTGTTATTGCATCATCATATGTATGTTGAACTTTTGCATCATCTAACCTTTGCATCAATGGGTGTTGCACATCTCATTTGCATTTTCGCCTGCATAAACAACATATGCATACATACATTTGCATTGCATACATCCAAACCAAAAAAAAAGCTCACTTTCTTCCCTTCATCAGCCAAAAGACGACGACGACTCGACACCGATACTTCATCAGATCCAATAAGTCAAGATTCATGTCTGAATCTGAGAATACCACTTACATGGAAACCTTGGACCAGTTCTAGGGTAGGATGGGTCAATTCCAGGATAACATGGATGCCATCATGGAACTCCTTCGTACTCGGAGGGATGCCACTGTTACCTCTGCTAATGTCGCAACTGTCACTGATGCAACTGTTGTCACTCCTGTTGTTACTTCTTCTCCTGTTGTTGTTGAAGTGTCAGTTGAGACTATTGTTCAACCTACTATCAACCTATTAAGCGCTCAGCCCGCACTGAATAGGATGCATGTCACTATCCTTGGGGAATGCCCCCGAATTTCACTCATCAGACTGCCAATGGTGGTGCCCTCGTGCCTTATCAAACTTTTGCCATGCCTGTGCCTAATGGGAATTATGTTGCTTACCCATGGGGCATGCTTACTCCTATTCCACTTCTTGTGGTAAACCTGGATGATTATAAGATTCCTCAAGCACAGACTCGCCAAGCTCCTGTGCCAACTGATATTGAAGTTCCTAATGAAGATGAACATGTTCATGTTCCGGTCTTGTCTCAATCTACTCAAACTGTTGTTCACAATGTTCATCCTGGAATGCCTTACCCTGGGGCATCTGTAGCTACTATGACACCTCTTCCTGGTTATCCATATGGTGTTCAGATGGGTCAGACTTCTGGTCATATGGTTAATTCTGGGTTGATACATTCGTCCCAGTTTGCCTCTCCTCAAGTACTTGCTCCAGCCGCGTCTCAGCTTCCAAATCCTTAGATTCTTGTCAGACCTGCTGATCAGAACAAACCTACAGACTATAAGCAGAGGACAAAATCAGAGCTATTGAGGGTTTCTCTACTTTTGACATGGACGCCAAAGACTTGTGCTTGGTTTCAAATGTTGCGCTACCCCAGAAATTCAAGGTGCCTGATTTTCCTAAATACAAAGGGTTGAGTTGTCCACGAAGCCACATCACGATGTATCGCAGAAAAATGGCTTCCTACATAGACAATGATGATTTGCTTATCCACTGTTTCCAGGATAGCCTATCCGGAGCTTCCCTGGATTGGTACATAAACCTTAAGCAAGGTAAGATCAGAACCTGGAAAGATCTATCTGAAGCGTTCTTGAAGCAATACAAGTACAACTTGGATATGGCTCCCACCAGGTTGCAACTGCAAAATCAAGATCAAAAAACTGGTGAATCATTCAGAGAATATGCTCAGAGGTGGCGTGAGATGGCTTCACGAGTCCCACCCGCTCTATCTGATACAGAGTTGGTTGACATATTCATGGACACTCTTCAGGATTTGTACTATGAGAAGATGGTGGGTAGCTCATCCTCCAATTTTGCTGATGTTGTGACCATTGGGGAACGCATTGAGAATAGGCTCAAAACAGGGAAATTGCTGGCACTGTGAACCAACAGTCAGGGGTCAATATGCCACAAGGTGGGTTCTATAAAGAAAAGGAAGAGGAAACAAGTGTTGTCATGGCTGGTGTCCACTTTCAAGTACAAACTCCCATGGCTCATATGCCATACGGTCTATACCCATATGTTGTTGTTGCCCAATACCAACAACCACCATATCAACAACCTCCTCAAACTCATAATCAGCAAGCCCAAGGCCGAGAGCGTCAGAACCAGCACAAGCCCCAGAATAATCTAGAACGAAGGAATGCTCTTCTAGATTCAATTCCTGTGACATACAGTCAACTTCTCCCATATCTGGTTCTAAACTCGCTGGTGGTTCCTAAAGCTCTGAATCCACCACGAGAACCATTCCCACCTAGGTATGATCCCAATGTGCAATGCAGATATCATGTTGGGTCAGCTGGGCATTCGACTGAGGATTGCAACGCTTTCAAAGCTAAAGTCCAACAGTTGATCGACAAGAAGCACTTAATCATTGAAGATGAGAAACTGTGGGTGAACGAAAATCCCTTGACCGTGTAGGGGCCAATATTGCAAAAGCATCCCTTGAAATAATTGATCAAGCCTGAGAGAACTTCCTCAACAACGGCAATCAATATGTCACTCCATCTTTTTCATTTGTAATCTTTCTTGTTTGTCTAGCACTATTCATTTGTAAAACTTATTTGTTTTCAGATGATAATAAAAATGAAATGAATATGCATGTTTTGAATAAATTCATTCGTGTTCAATCATACTTTTTATCAGTATCACACATTTGATAAAGCAAAATTAAAAAGACATGAGATCATTGTCTGTATGCTTTTGAATAAAACCTTGCTGACGATGTAAGGCATTTGTTCAAATCCCCAAACACTGGAGTTATAAAGAAGATAATCCCTAGTCAACCCCTTTGGGCCTTGAAGTAGGAGTTTCTTTCTGTACACAAACCCTCAATCTTTAACCAGGGGCAAGGTAGTCTTCAGTTAGTTTGACCATGCGTTCAAATTTCAAAAGAGGAGCACCCCATCTGCGGATCAACCACATCCTATCCCTAGCAAGAGGTCGGAAAAATCACAGATCCACAACGGTTATCCCTCACCGACCAAAGGAATGAGGCAGTCACAACACACCTTTACAAATCAAACTAACACATGTCACACGATTTTGTTTAAAAAAAAGGATCAAAATCACAAAAGCAAAAAAGAAAAAACAAAAAGCCCGCTAAGTAAAAAACAAATGAATTAGGCAAAAATTAGGGCATCCCGGTAGACTGCAAATCCAAAGTAATTAGTCTACGATAAAATTAGGGAAAACATAAAGAACAAAATAGAGAATCAAAAGAGAAAAATCTTTAATAAGAACAAGTTTGTGTTATCATATGTGACAAAAACAAAAGGTGAGTGTCTGCCGCTCCAAAACCCTCGTCGGTTCCTCTACCATCACATCTACCATTCAAAGCCCTTTTTGAAAGGTGAACGCTTGTGTCAAATTAGTTGAATGTAGGACTAGAGAACATCAAGGAGAATGGGTGGGTTAAAATAAATTTTGAACCTTATATCCTTTCTTTCTGAAACCGTGAACCAGGCCACGTTACAACCCTCAAAAGACCTAACTGAAGCAGGGTTTATTTCAAAAGCATACTACGGTAAAATCACGTCAAAGCTGACTCCTAAATATTTGCTTATCATTTGTGCTGGTATTGACATGGAATTCTTAATGGTGATTCATTCACTATGTGTCATAATCTTAGTGAACATACTTGGATTTCAAAACTGACATATGCATGGCATTAGCATTATCACTTTAAAAACAAACATTTTTTACTCGCGAATAATCACTTGACATCAAGAAAGTTTCCATAATGGAAAGTTGGATCATCTCAAGCGGCAAAACGCCTGAAAACTCCGCTAAGAAAACAGGGCCTAGTCACCTCAATATTCAGTCAATCTAGGACAATTAAGTCAAAATTCGACAAATCTCTCAAAGATCAGTTGGTCATTGTAACGCCCCAATTTTGTTAGATTTATTTAATCGAGTCGATTTAATTATTTTTATTATTATATTATTTTATTCTTGACTTTTATTTGGTAATATATTATTTTTCATTGTTTTTATGTTTTATCGCATTTTGGGAGTGTTTGCGAGATATTTGAGTGTAGGGGTATTTTGGTCATTTTACTTATTTTCTTAAGTTAGAACTTAAAGAGAAAAAAGAGAGAAAATAGTAAGGAAGGAAAAGGGAAAGAAGGAAAAGAGAAAGAAAAGAAGAAAAGAGGGAAAAACTTGGAAAGGAAGAAATCTAATCAACCGACTTTTGAAAATACGGTTAAATCGGGTAAGGGAGCGAAGCTCGATTATCTTATACTTGTGTATGACTATGTATGTATGTATGTATTTGTTTGTTGTTGGGTTGAAATTGAATATAGAACCAAAACCATAATATGTTGAGATTGTTGGAAATTTATTCAAATTGTGTCTGAAATCATGTTTTAAAGTTCATAATTGCTGAGATATGTTAGATAGAGGTTGTTGTGCAATCTATTGGTAATTTTCTGGTGTTTTGGGGAGATTTGGAGTTGAATTTGGGTGAACCCGTAGCAGAAAAATTCTGCAGGAAATTCTGGGTTTTTCTCTGCCCATACGCGTAACACGCAGGGCAATACGCGTATTGGTTTGGGCAATACGCGTATGGCAAGGGGAATTTTGGGCATTACGCGTATGGAAATCCATTTTTCTCGGCCATCTGCTGATTTGCGTATTGGTACGTGTATCTGGCAAGGCAATACGCGTAACATGGGAGGCATTACGCGTATGGAGTTTTTAGTGGGATTTTTTGGGAGAATTTGGTCTCTGCCCATACGCGTATCACTTTGGGCAATACGTGTATGGATGGGCGAGTGAGATGGGCATTACACGTATGGCTCAGGGCAATACGCGTATGACCAGAGAGGGTGCATAATTTTTCCATTTAGCGATTCCTTTTCTTTTTGATTCCATAACTTGTGTTCCGATTATCCATTTTGAACATTCTTGGTATCGTTGGAAAGCTATTGAGATGTACTTTCTTATTAAAATGGTTTTGAGATTGTTGGCCAATTTAATTATGTCGGTAATTTGGAAATGTGTCATTTTGTCGACTTTTACCGTTTTAATTGTGTGTATTTGATGTATTATCATGCAATGTGCTTTGGATATATATATCGTATGACTTGTGTGATGTTATATGATGGGAATGCATGTGATGAAATTTTGTGATGATGGTTTGTGGCCTAAGGGCGAGAAAATGCATTGTGTTGTGTTTAATTGTATATGCATGAGTATGGATGTGTATGTGTGTGCATTTGAATGTCATGAGTCATTGTATGCCAAGCATCATGATATGCATTCTTGTGATGTCGTGTGCCCTAGTGGGTGTGAGCGACGAAACGGTTCCAGAGGTAATCCGCTATAACATCGTGTGCCTTATACAAAGAGGTGTGAGCGATGATTGTAGACGATCGTGTGCCTTATACAAAGAGGCGTGAGCGATCGGGTCGTGTGCCTTATACAAAGAGGTGTGAGCGATCTATAAACGTCGTGTGCCTTATACAAATAAGTGTGAGCGACGGGGAACATCGTTTGCCCGACGGGGAGTTACACTAAGTAACAAGCGATAATTCCAATAGTTCCTGAGTGAACTAATGATGAGAATGATGGATGGACGGTACCGTATTGCATTGCATAGAGTCGTTGTGTCGGTCTCTGTGCATTTGCATAAATCATGAATGGATTGATTTTGTGTGGAATTGTGAATGGAATTGATGCTGTTGATATATATATATATATATATATATATATATATATATATATATATATATATATATATATATATATATATGTTGGTGATAAATGCATTGTGGATGGTTGATATACCTTGGTGATGGATATATGAGATATGCATTGTGTTGTTTTGTATTTGAACTATAGTGTAAGTTGTGGTGAGAATATCTTCACATGTGTATTTTTGTGTTATTATATAATTGTATGCAACTGTATTATGATTGTGTTTCTCACCCTTCTGCTGTTTTGAATGCTCTATGAGGCATTGCATATTAGATGCTGGAGGTCTTTTTGTGAAGCTTAGGTCTTCATTCTTTTGTCGGTCGGCTCTGATATGTAGCACCGGGTAGTCGGGGAGATCGTTTATGATTATGTGTATACGTATATATGTTCTTTCTGGATTGTACATGTATGACTCTATATATAACAGACAAACTTTTATGTTATATATATATATATATATATGAGATTTCAGTTGCAGATTTTCCGCTTTTATTTTGTATCTGATTTGTGGGTGTTAGGAACTGAGTTCCTCTGTTATTTGCTACCTGATTGTTGCATATCTATATGAGCAGGTTGTGGTATTTGGTTTCAATTGATGTGACGCCTCTGTCTATGCCATGAATGTTTGAATTATACTCTGATTATTTGTTATCGCTTTATTTAATTGGGGGTATAGATTGGGGGTGTTACATTAAGTGGTATCAGGGCCAGTCCGTGTCAGTTTGTGTCAGTCCGTGCCAGTCGTTGTGTTTGGGTGAGCTGTTTGTTTAACCATAGTTGTTGTTATTGGATATGAACAGAATATGGCTGGTAGGAATGATGCTGCTCTTGTTGTTGCTATGCAAGCTATGGCTCAGGCTGTGCGGGGTACACCTAATGCTGGTGCGAATGATGAATTCAGGAAGAACAAACTGCCTGTCTTCAAAGGGAGACATGATCCAGATGGTGCACAGATTTGGCTTAAAGAGATTGAAAGAATCTTTCGAGTGATGGACTGTGCTGAGGAAAATAAGGTGAGACTAGGTACTCACATGTTGCAGGAGGAGGCTGATGATTGGTGGGTTAGTACGCGTCATGTGTTGGAAGCTGCAGATGAAGAGGTCACTTGGACTTTGTTTAGCAGGGAGTTTTTGAGGAAGTACTTTCCTGAAGATGTTAGAGGAAAAAAGGAAATAAAGTTCTTGGAGTTGAAACAAGGTAATATGTCTGTTGTGCATTACATTGCTAAGTTTGTGGAGCTTGTTCAGTTTTATCCACATTATGCTGAAGCAACTGCGGAGTTTTCCAAATGTGTGAAGTTTGAGAACGGATTGCGTCCTGAGATCAAGCAGGCAATCGGTTATCAAAGGATTATGAGGTTTTCAGATCTGGTGGATTGTTGTAGAATTTTTTAGGATAGCAAAGCTCGTTCTACTCACTATAAGAGTGTGAACGAAAGGAAAGGGAAGCAACCGTTTCGTGGTGGTCCTTATGTGACACCAGCTGACAAGGGTAAGCAAAGGGGAAATTTTGAGAAAAGCCCAAGTGGGGGAGGTATGTCTAATCCTCTGAGATGTTATAGGTGTGGTGACTTAGGACATCGTCAGTTTGAATGTAGAAAAGATATGAGGAAGTGTTCCAACTGTGGAGGTTTAGGGCATGTCGCAGCTGATTGTAAGAGGAATGTGGTCAAGTGTTTCAACTGTGGTGAACCTGGTCATGTTAGTACGAAGTGTCCGAAACCAAAGCAAGCTCAAGCTGGGGGGAAAGTGTTTGCATTGGCAGGGACTCAGACTACTAGTGCAGATCGTCTGATCAGAGGTACTTGTTTTATTAATAGTACGCCTTTAGTTGCTATTATTGATACCGGAGCGACTCATTCGTTTATTTCGTCTGAGTGCGCGAAGCGTTTGAATCTTTTGTTGTCTTCGATGGGTGGAGAGATGGTTATTGATACTCCAGCAATGGGGTCGGTAACTACTTCTTTGGTTTGTTTAAGTTGTCCTTTGACCATTTATGGTAAAGATTTTGAGATGGATTGGGTGTGGTTGCCGTTGGAGGGGTTAGATGTGGTTCTGGGTATGAATTGGTTGCAGTTCAATCGAGTTCATATCGATTATTATCATAAGTTGGTGCGATTTCCTTCTCTTGAAGAAGACGAGGAATCGAGTTTCTTATCTACCAAAGAGTTGAAGAAACTTTTGCCGGACGAAGCTCAGTTGTTCGGGTTGTTTGCATCGTTGACTGTGGAGAGTCAAGTTGCATTGGATGTGTTTCCAGTTGTGTGTGAATTTCCAGAGGTGTTTCCAGAGGATATTTCTGATGTGCCGCCAGAAAGAGAGGTGGAGTTTTCTATAGATCTAGTTCCTGGTACTAGACCTGTATCTATGGCACCTTATCGTATGTCGGCATCTGAGTTGGTTGAGTTGAAGAAGCAGTTGAATGAATTGCTAGAAAAGAGGTTTGTGAGACCGAGTGTATCGCCTTGGGGTGCTCCAGTTTTATTTGTGAAGAAGAAGGATGGAAGTATGCGATTGCGTATTGATTATCGCCATCTGAATAAAGTGACGATTAAGAATAAGTATCCTCTTCCAAGAATTGATGATCTGATGGACCAATTGGTAGGTGCGTGTGTGTTTAGTAAGATTGATTTGAGGTCAGGTTATCATCAGATTAGAGTAAAAGAGGAAGATATTCAGAAGATGGCTTTTAGGATATGATACGGTCATTACGAATATTCTGTGATGCCGTTCGGGGTTTCTAATGCGCCGGGTGTGTTTATGGAGTATATGAATCGTATTTTCCATGAGCATTTGGATCGATTTGTTGTTGTGTTTATTGATGACATCTTGATTTATTCTAAGTCCCAGGAGGAGCATGCGGAGCATTTGCGTGTTGTGTTGCAAATTTTGAAGGAAAGGAGACTTTTTGCCAAGTTGTCCAAGTGTGAGTTCTGATTGTCAGAAGTGAGTTTTCTTGGGCATGTGATTTCATGTAATGGTATTGTTGTGGATCCATCTAAAGTAGATGCGGTTCTACAATGGAAGGCTCCTAGATCTGTTACTGAAATTAGAAGCTTTTTGGGTTTAGCTGGATATTATCGAAGATTCATTAAAGGATTTTCCAAGTTAGCATTTCCATTGACCCAACTGACTTGTAAAGGTAAAGCGTTCATTTGGGATATTCAGTGTGAGGAAAGTTTTAGTGAGCTGAAGAGAAGATTGACTACAGCTCCGATTTTGATCTTACCGAATCCTAGTGAACCGTTTGTGGTGTATTGTGATGCGTCTTTGATTGGTTTAGGTGGGGTGTTGATGCAAGAAGGTAAGGTTGTGGCTTATGCTTCGAGGCAATTGAGGATTCATGAGAAGAATTACCCTACTCATGATTTGGAATTAGCGGCAGTGGTTTTTGTGTTGAAAATTTGGAGGCATTATCTCTACGGTGCGAGATTCGAAGTCTTTAGTGATCATAAAAGTTTGAAATACTTGTTTGATCAGAAAGAGTTGAATATGAGGCAACGAAGATGGTTGGAATTTTTGAAGGACTACGATTTTGGCTTGAATTACCATCCTGGTAAAGCTAATGTGGTAGCCGATGCGTTAAGCCGGAAATCTTTGCATATGTCCGCTTTGATGGTTAAAGAGTGGGAACTTTTGGAAGCATTTAGAGATTTGAGTTTGGTGTGTGAATTGACATCTGATAGCGCGAGGCTTGGTATGTTAAGGGTCACTAATGATTTTATGTTAACCGTTAGCGAGAAACAGAAGCTGGATGTGAAATTTGTTGATTTGATGACGGTTGGAGATCAAAGTATGAATGGTGACTTTAAAGTGGATGATAAGGGTGTTTTGAGATTTCGTGGTAGGATTTGTATTCCTGATGATTCGGACTTGAAAAAGATGATTTTGGAGGAGGGACACCGGAGCAGTTTGAGTATACATCCGGGAGCTAATAAGATGTATCAAGATTTGAAGAAGATCTTTTGGTGGTCTGGATTGAAGAGGGATGTGGCTCAGTTTGTTTATGCGTGTTTGACGTGTCAGAAGTCAAAGGTAGAACATCAGAAGCCTAGTGGATTGTTGCAACCGTTGGATATTCCCGAGTGGAAATGGGACAACATTTTTATGGATTTTGTGACAGGATTGCCGAATACACAGAGGGGACATAATGCCATTTGGGTGGTTGTGGATAGGCTGACTAAATCGGCGCATTTCATTCCGATTGACATAAGTTTTTCTTTGGAGAGATTGGCTGAGATTTATATCAGGGTGATTGTGAAATTACATGGTGTTCCGTTGTGTATTGTTTCAGATCGAGATCCAAGGTTTACTTCTAGATTTTGGGAAAGTTTGCAAAAGGTGTTAGGTTCCAAGTTGAGATTGAGTTCTGCTTATCATCCGCAGACGGATAGTCAGACCGAGAGAACTATTCAGTCGTTGGAAGATTTGCTGAGAGCGTGTGTTCTTGAGCAAGGTGGTGCTTGGGATAGTTATCTTTCGTTGGTGGAATTCACGTATAACAACAGTTTCCATTCAAGTATTGGAATGGCACCTTTTGAAGCGTTGTATGGAAGAAGATGTCGAACACCGTTGTGTTGGCATGAATCTGGTGAGAGTTCGGTGGTTGGAACGCAGTTAGTGCAACAAACTATTGAAAAGGTGAAACTTATTCGTGAGAAAATGAAGGCTTCTCAGAGTAGACATAAGAGTTATCATGATCGAAGGAGGAAAGATCTTGAGTTTCAAGAAGGCGATCATGTATTTTTGAGAGTGACACCGGTGACGGGTGTTGGTCGTGCATTGAAGTCGAAGAAGCTTACTTCTCGGTTTATTGGTCCTTACCAGATATCCGAGATAGTGGATGCTGTGGCTTATCGGGTGGCGTTGCCGCCGAGTCTTTCGAATTTGCATGATGTGTTCCATGTTTTACAGCTTCGAAAGTATGTTCCGGATCCGTCGCATGTGATTCCGATGGATGAGGTAGAGGTAAGCGAGAACCTTACGGTTGAGGCATTACCGGTGAGAATTTTGGATCGCGAGTTGAAGCGGTTAAGAGGCAAGGATATTGCGCTTGTGAAAGTAGCGTGGGGAGGCACTGTTGAGGGCAATTTGACTTGGGAGTTGGAGAGTCGGATGCGGGAGTCGTATCCGGAGATGTTCGTCTCAGGTAATATTTTCGAGGATGAAAATTTCTAAGTGGGGGAGAGTTGTAACGCCCCGGTTTTGTTAGATTTATTTAATCGAGTCGATTTAATTATTTTTATTATTATATTATTTCATTCTTGACTTTTATTTTATAATATATTATTTTTCATTGTTGTTATGTTTTATCGAGTTTTGGGAGCGTTTGCGAGATATTTGAGTGTAGGGGTATTTTGGTCATTTTACTTATTTTCTTAAGTTAGAACTTAAAGAGAAAAAAGAGAGAAAATAGTAAGGAAGGAAAAGGGAAAGAAGGAAAAGAGAAAGAAAAGAAGAAAAGAGGGAAAAACTTGGAAAGGAAGAAATCTAATCAACCGACTTTTGAAAACACGATTAAATCGGGTAAGGGTGTGAAACTCAATTATTTTATACTTGTGTATGATTATGTATGTATGTATTTGTTTGTTGTTGGGTTGAAATTGAATATAGAACCAAAACCATAATATGTTGAGATTGTTGGAAATTGATTCAAATTGTGTCTGAAATCATGTTTTAATGTTCATAATTGCTGAGATATGTTAGATAGAGGTTGTTGTGCACTCTATTGGTAATTTTCTGGTGTTTTGGGGAGATTTGGAGTTGAATTTGGGTGAACCCATAGCAGAAAAATTCTGCAGGAAATTCTGGGTTTTTCTCTGCCCATACGCGTAACACGCAGGGCAATACGCATATTGGTTTGGGCAATACGCGTATGGCAAGGGGAATTTTGGGCATTACGCGTATGGAAATCCATTTTTCTCGGCCATCTGCTGATTTGCGTATTGGTACGCGTATCTGGCAAGGCAATACGCGTAACGTGGGAGGCATTACGCGTATGGAGTTTTTAGTGGGATTTTTGGGGAGAATTTGGTCTCTACCCATACGCGTATCACTTTGGGCAATACGCGTATGGAGAGGCGAGTGAGATGGGCATTACGCGTATGGCTCAGGGCAATACACGTATGACAAGAGAGGGTACAAAATTTTGCCATTTAGCGATTCCTTTTCTTTTTGATTCCATAACTTGTGTTCCGATTATCCATTTTGAACATTCTTGGTATCGTTGGAAAGCTATTGTGATGTACTTTCTTATTAAAATGGTTTTTAGATTATTGGCCGATTTAATTATGTCGAGAATTTGGAAATATGTCATTTTGTCAACTTTTACCGTTTTAATTGTGTGTATTTGATGTATTATCATGCAATGTGCTTTGGATATATATATATATATATATATATATATATATATATATATATATATATATATATATCGTATTACTTGTGTGATGTTATATGATGGGAATGCATGTGATGAAATGTTGTGATGATGGTTTGTGGCCTAAGGGCGAGAAAATTCATTGTGTTGTGTTTAATTGTATATGCATGAGTATGGATGTGTATATGTGTGCATTTGAATGTCATGAGTCATTGTATGCCAAGCATCATGATATGCATTCTTGTGATGTCGTGTGCCCTAGTGGGTGTGAGCGACGAAACGGTTCCAGAGGGAATCCGCTATAACATCGTGTGCCTTATACAAAGAGGTGTGAGCGATGATTATAGACGATCGTGTGCCTTATACAAAGAGGTGTGAGCGATCGGGTCGTGTGCCTTATACAAAGAGGTGTGAGCGATCCATAAACGTCGTGTGCCTTATACAAAGAGGTGTGAGCGACGGGGAACATCGTTTTCCCGACGGGGATTTACACTAAGTAACAAGCGATGATTCCAATAGTTTCTGAGTGAACTAATGATGAGAATGATGGATGGACGGTACCGCATTGCATTGCATAGAGTCATTGTGTCGGTCTCTGTGCATTTGTATAAATCATGAATGGATTGATTTTGTGTGGAATTGATGCTGTTGATATATATATGTTGGTGATAAATGCATTATGCATGGTTGATATACCTTGGTGATAGATATATGAGATATGCATTGTGCTGTTTTGTATTTGAACTATGGTGTAAGTTGTGGTGAGAATATCTTCACATGTGTATTTTTGTGTTATTATATAATTGTATGCAATTGTATTATGATTGTGTTTCTCACCCTTCTGCTGTTTTGAATGCTCTATGAGGCATTGCAGATTAGATGCTGGAGATCTTTTTGTGAAGCTTAGGTCTTCATTCTTTTGTCGGTCGGCTCTGATATGTAGCACCGGGTAGTCGGGGAGATCGTTTATGATTATATGTATACGTATATATGTTCTTTCTTGATTGTACATGTATGACTCTGTATATAACAGACAAACTTTTATGTTATATATATATATATATGAGATTTCAGTTGCAGATTTTCCGCTTTTATTCTGTATCTGATTTGTGGGTGTTAGGAACTGAGTTCCTCTGTTATTTGCTACCTGATTGTTGCATATCTATATGAGCAGGTTGTGGTATTTGGTTTCAATTGATGTGACGCCTCTGTCTATGCCATGAATGTTTGAATTATACTCTGATTATTTGTTATCGCTTTATTTAATTGGGGGTATAGATTGGGGGTGTTACAGTTGGGGGCATTCCTCCAAAGATCGATCAGCCAGGGGTAAAACCACTTCAAAGTTCACATTGGGGTGGGCTACTTCAAGAGCACAAGAAATCAACCTCTCCAAGAGATGGTTAATCAGGGGCACATTGTTCCGATACACTGTGCCATGTCAAACTTGTGACTGGGGCAATCCATGTAGATACCCAACGGACTGGGACAGAGACAGGCTACCAAAGTACAAGCTCTCTCCCTATTTTGAGACAAGAGCAATGGTGCATCAACAACTGTTGATCCTGAAGTAGGTGTCGGGGAATCACGTTTTTATGGCTGCACCCTAACCTTAACTCTTCCGTCTCCCCTAACAAAAACACTTGATAGATCCTCAAGAACCATTGCATGGACTATTCTCATGCATTAATTATTCATCTGGCATAGCATGAAGCCTTGACATAAGCTCGATCATACTTGACATCTCTTCAAAACCTGATCACTGACATTCTGCATATAGTAATCATCGTCGCATAGCATTGCATCCTCAAACGCGTAGCATATTTATCAAGTTTGAGCATTACGCCATACATGTTCAAACATGCGTCCCAATCAAAATCCAGTTCTCGTCTGGAAGTCAGTTCTCGTCTGATTTGTCTCTTAAACCCAGTTCTCGTGTGACTTGTCATATCAAAATCCAGTTCTCGTCTGGTAGTCAGTTCTCGTTTGATTTGTCTCTTAAAACCAGTTTTCGTTTAATAGTCAGTTCTCGTCTGATTTGTCATATCAAAATCCAATTCTCGTCTGGTAGTCAGTTCTCGTCTGATTTGTCTCTTAAACCCATTTCTCGTCTGGTAGTCAGTTCTCGTTTGACTTGTCATATCAAAATCCAGTTCTCGTCTGGTGGTCAGTTCTCGTCTGACCTATCTGTTCGAAATCCAGTTCTCGTCTGGCTTATCCTTTCAAAGTCCAGTTCTCGTCTGGAAAATTTTCCAGTTCTCGTCTGGTTCACCTTTTCAAAGTCTAGTTCTCGTCTGGCACACTTTTTCAAAGTCCAGTTCTCGTCTGGCAAACTTTTCCAGTTCTCGTCTGGCGCACTTTTCCAAAGTCCAATTCTCGTCTGGCGCACTTTTTCAAAGTTCGGTTCTCGTCTGGCGCATTTTTCCAAAGTCCAGTTCTTGTCTGACGCACCTTTTCAAAGTCCAGTTCTCGTTTGGCAAATTTTTGCAAAGTTCAGTTCCCATCTGATTAGTCTCTTTAAAACCCAGTTCTCGTCTGGTAGTCCGTTCTCATCTGACCAATCTTTACAAAATCCAGTTAGTTCCCTTCTAATTTATTCAAACTTTTCCAGTCCTCGTCTGACAAACCTTTCCGGAACCTTTTCAATTCTTTGGTCCATCCAAAACCTTTCTAGTTCTCTCTGGTCCGTCCAGAACATGCAAACTTACAACACACTACTCTAACCAGCACCGTTGCATAACATGATATCAAGCATCATACATGCATCTAGCATACTTCTTTTGCCTGATTCATCTCCCCAGCAGATATTCAGCCGAACTTCTCACCTATCAACTCTCAACCTTTTTCTTTTGTCGCCGTCGGCCAAATTTTCGAGCTACTCTTTTATTTAATCCCCTTCTACCTTGAATCATCGAAAAGTTGGCGCAATTCGAACATTCAGGTCCAAGAGGATTAAATAGGGGCAGCTGTCGTAAACTGAAATTTGACCTTCCCTTTTGCCTTTTGCATAAGCATATGCCTCCGCATCGCTGGCATATGCATTCACGCTTTTTCTCTGTGATTTTGTTGCAGGAATATTCAAGTTTTCCAAGCCCGATTATTTATATGCTCACAAAGTCATCACATCATCAAAACAAGCACAAAATAAGGGTTTCCATGCCTATTCATCAAGGCAAGAGTTGGAAAGTCGAAGTCGGGGCTCCAGCACTTGTTCCTAAGCAATTTGGGCAAATTTTTCCTAGGGTAATCGATTACCCTGTGTAAATTTGCAGTTTTTGCTGCATTTTCAGGACAACAACTTTGCACTCTCTTTTCTCTTGTGTTCTACTTAGTTCTAGCATTGTGTAGAACATTCTAGACAGCTCAAAACCATTCAAGACACTCCACTTACATTTATTCCAATGCATCACTTTGAATTAAGTGCACCATGTTCCTTAATTTCCAAGTGTGTGAGCCTTTGATTTGGATTTGCATTGGGATTGTTACACCGAGTTAACTAACTAAATAACCGAGTCAACTTCCGACTCGGTGAGTCAAGTGTAACTAACTCCCAAGCTAGCTCCAAAGCTAACTCCAAAGTACATTCCAAACCTATCAACTCCAAACCAAAACTCTATATAAAAAAAAGCTCCACCATTTCACAAAGGACCTTCAACCATTTTCAATCATTTCTCACTCTCTTCACTCTCAATTCTCTAATTTCTCTTTGCATTTTCTGCAATTTCTACACCTTCATCTTCATCTTCTTCTTCAAACCACACTAAAGCTCAATTATCACCATTAAAGAGTAGCAAATTTCACATTGAAATTGCTTTCTCTTGAGCTTAAGCCTTCATTCATCTTCAATTGTGTTTGGATTTCTAGAATCACAGCAAATTCTACTTCAATTCAAGTTTTCATATCAATTAATTCGGTGCAAATTCGATCTCGGTGCATTTTCGCGTTTTTGCTCGGTTTCGCTACGATTAGAAGTGCAAGTGCAGAATTCTCTGGTTTTCTTGCTTTCTTCTCTCTACGTTTTACTCCCAATAATCACCAAGCCAATTCTCTGACTTGTAGGTTGGTAGCTCTTACTCTATTTACTGTTTCGATTACTTTCACGCATTTACGATGTAGTTTTGATATTTTTTCGGTTCGATGAATCATGTGATGGTTGGATCTTCAATCTCCATGTTTAATGCTTTCAATTTGTGTTTGAATGCTCATACATGATGCAATTTTCGTGCACAAATTCATACCATAGCATGTGGTAGTTTGGATAAGTGATTAGGTGCTGGAAGTGCTTTCTGAAAAGCTGTTTTTACCACTGTTACAGTGGTAATCGATTACTCATATGAGGGTAATCGATTACTCTGCACAAATTTTCACTAATTCTGCTATTTTTAAGCAGGTAACCAATTACCTGCATTGTGGTAATCGATTACGACTGTAACAGAATGCCATTTTTGAGTTTTTCCAAGCTTGTTTGACATTCTTTCCTCTTCTAACTTCCATGGATTGATATGCTTGATATTTGTGGATGTTTTAGGTGTTGTTTAGCCTATGTTTGAAGCATGCTTGACAACTTTCGATGCTCAATTTTTCCATTATGAATTGTTGGAAATTTTGACAATGTTTGCTCATGATCATTCTTGCACATCTTTTGCTCACATGATAACATGATTTGTGATACATGCTAATTGATATTTGGTACTATTTTGCATTTTCATTCATGTTGTTATTAAGTTTGTTCTTCAAAGAATGAGCTTAATCTTGTATAATCAATAATCCACACTTTTGCTTTAATGATTTCCCATCTCTTTGGAAAATTGTTAGCACATCAATTCCCTTTGATTGATTAATCGAAACCTTGTTTCGATTAGTTGATCCTTCCTTGCTCTTCTCTTTAGGCTTCCTTTAGAGTCTTGTTTTCTTGATCCCCTGTCAAGCCGGAGATTCGCACGACGCACTGGAGCACTGTACAAATTGGCGATGTTATACTGTCCGTTTCCATTTCCACACTATACTTTGGTGCTAGAGAAAGGATGAGAGTGGAGAATTCCTACACTCATCTTGATTATTTTAGGTAGGGGACGTATGACCCTGTGCCCGATAATCGTCTCTATCTCCAAGTTGTAGTGTTTCTCAATCCTCAGTCGAGTCGGTCCTTGATCACTCCCACCCCATTCAATCTCTCTTTTGATCAATCATCATTTTCTTGGTTAAAGATCTTGGTCTCTTGGGTTAGTAACCATCTTTTGGCTCAACACCTCTCTTCTGATCAATCATTGTTCATTGATTCCCCATCAGAGTTGTGATCTTTGGTCCCTTTTGGTTAATCACAGTCATATTATTAATACCAATTCTCTTTTTCCCTTACAGTTGCAATCTTTTTCTTCGGTCAACATAGTCTTCCTGTTAAACACTGAAACCCTTACGGAGTTCGCAACCTTCTCTTGGTTCTTCTTCCTTTGATTGGTTAACCACTGTCTATCAGTTAAAACATCAATTTTCACCTCTTCTCAGTTAACCACGGTTTATCTGTTAACATACTGAGTTCCTCTTGGGTTAATCACCTTATCTTGGTTAATCACCCATTTCTCAGTTAACCACGGTCTGTCTGTCAACATACTGAGCTCCTTTTGAGTTAATCACCTTCTCTTAGTTAATCACTCATTCTTTTTATTTAGTCATAGTCAGTCTGTTAAAACCAATACTCGGTGAGTTAGTAACCTTTTTTTGGTTCGAATACTCGCACCCTTGGGTTTGTAACCTTCTTTTGGTTCAAAAAGTCTTTCTTCGGTCAGATACTGCTTGTTCAGTCAGTGTACCGAACTCCTTTGGGTCATGACCTTCACTTGGTCCCACACATGTCCTTTGGGTCATGACCATTCGCTTGGTTCCACACTCGTCCTTTGGGTCACAACCTTCGCTTGGTTCTACACCCGTTCTTTTGGTTGATCACAGTCTATTTGTTAAAACCTTTCTCCCCACATGGTTGCAATCTTTTCTTTTTTCGGTTAACCACTGTTTATCAGTTAGTATACCAAAATCCCTCAAGAGTCAAACACCTTCTCTTGGTTCAATACTCTCTTCTTTTGGTTCATCACAGCCTGCCTGTTGACACCAACCCTTTTCCCCCCACAGAGCTCTAATCTCTTGTTCTTCGGTTAACCACTGCCAGTCAGTTAACATACCGAATCCTTATTCTCTTGGTTTTGACATCATCCCTTTGTTTGTTTCCCAGTAGGGTAGCTTACCCTATGGTCTCTAGTATAGTTGCTTTGTTCTCTTACTCCCCAGTTGAGTCGTGTTTATTCTTTTTGCTCTTTTATCTTCCTGGTTTTGACACCATCCTTGCACTTTATCCTCAACACAGGTACTACCTTTTCCTTTGCACTCATTTCTTGGTTTTGACACCGATTCTTTTGAATCCCCAGTGGATTTTTTCTCTATCTTATTTTACTCTTGGTTTTGACACCACTTTCCTTTTCCTTTTCCGTCATGGTTCCACGAACTACAGACGTTCTGATTCTTTATTCATTCGAATGTAAGATACGTAGGCACAAGATTGCGATGATCTTGGTGAGCACACTTCCACCGTCTTCTATTCCTCTTCTCTGTCCCTGGTTCCATGAACTACGACGCTCTAATTTCCTCATTGCACTATGAGGATGCGTAGGCACGAGGGCCCCAATCCTCCGCGAGCACCTTCTTTCTTTCTTTCTTTCTTTTTCTCTTCTCTCTCTTTCTTTTTAGCTAGAAGCATTTAGATAGATAACACATCCAAGCCTAGAAGCAAGCGAAATGCTTCCAGTCGAGTACGACGGATGCGTAAGGTGCTAGTACCTTCATTTCTCATAATCGACCCCCTGATCCGTTTCTCTTCCCCTTGGGTTTTATCGATATTTTCCCTATCCTTTGGGACTAAATAAAGTTCGGTGGCGACTCTGTTGTATCTTTGAGTGTGTGATTCACTCAAGTATAATCACGCTAGCTTAAAGGAGGTTGTCGATGTTGCACGCGCAACCACTAAAGCGGCTTAGCGTGTGGTGGAGGAACAGTAGCTCTTGATCCAACCATTCTGTGGGATCGACAAAGTTAGAAGTATTGACAACCAGTGATCAGAAGAATTAATAGACCTTTATCGGTGTTGAATTTGATTCAATCGAACGTGATCGAGTTAAGTCTACAATTTATAGGTCTCCTACTTAGAGGTTGAAGTGAACTCGACACTGAGTGTACAAATGGAGAATCGTTGAATATGCGATAATTAGGAGTCAAATTTCCACAGATGGCCCCATTGTTCCGTTTTGGAACTATAAATGTGAAGTGTGGTGGAAGTTACGGCGAATGAGAACTTCTAGTGCGACTGAGCAAGAGTGGGGGTGTACCTGCAAGGTTAACACTCCAACGCTCAAATCAGTATGTGAATAATGAAAGAGTGTTCAAATTATGTTTGTAACTTGTTACCTGAAATGGAGTCATTCCTTTATATATATATATATATATATATATATATATAGGAAAATGCTAACATACACCCAAAATTGGTGGGCCCCACATAAAAATACACTACATCTATTTTCTTTCTATTTTTTTTCATCATCTTTTTAATGTGGGTCCCACCCAAAATTGTATGTAGATACCACGTTTTTTAAAAATGTGGGTAAAAATACATGCAAAATTTTAAAATTTACAAAAACATTTCAACAATGCAAATATAAAAATATGATTTTCTTAAAATATTTGTTATAAATTCAAAATTGTCAATATAAATACATAATAAAAAAATTACTTTTAAATATTCAGTAGAAACTTCAAAAAATATAGTAGAAATATAAAATTTTCCCCAAAATTTACAAAATGATCATTTGAATGAAAGTTGTAATTTTTATTATGATAAAAGTGATATTAATGGAGGCAGAGTGTCAGGTTCAATGAGATCAGTGACATGTAAAATTGTCTAAGCTTTGCCACATGCAAGTTGCCATGAACAGGCCCTGTTCTATAATTTATATTTCCTTTCTATTTGACTTGTAACAAAATGGACCCAGCGGCCCAATTCTCACTTTTTTTTTTCAATCACCAAATTAAAAAGAAAACTCAAAATTCAATTTTTTTAATGTGAAAATAAAATAAAAATAAAAAATAAAAAATTGAATATCTATAGCTACAATACTTAGCGATTTTCGCTTCTTCAACCGATTGTAGAGAGCAATTAAATATTTGAATCATTTGAAAAAAAAAATTCAGGTAAAAGTTAGTATACATTTTCCAACTAAATACTGAAGCCACTTTTTATTATGTATAATATATTTTGAAAAGTCCAAATTTGTATTAATTAAATAAACATGTCATGAAACAATAAACATCTTACAATATTTTTCTATCACTTATAATCATCAAATTGAAAAGATAAAATCATTTTTGTCTAATAGAAATTATAAATAGTTGGCCATATTTATCATGGCCCATACTTTATAGCCCATATTTTTCTTGATCCATTTTTTGTTATATAGTTTTTCCTTTATCCTAAATATACTCATGTTCTATTTATCACAACCCATAGTGGGTACTGTTCATTGTACCTCGTACATTACTCACTCACTCTAGCAAAACAAAATAATTAAAAAAATCCTTAAAATTCGGAAATTAGAATCCGAATGCATGCACCCTAAAGACAACAAATTTAATCTCATAGCCACGCGAAATACATAAAAAATAAGCCCAAAAATTGAAATCGAAATTTATGGTAATCACAACAAACTCAATTTCAGAACCACACCAAATACATTTAACAAAATAAATTCGAAGATTAAAATTCATATTTGACTTTGAATATTGAAATTTGGACACATCCATTTAAGTGTGCACGAGGAGTCTTTTCATCCACCACTCTATTACATTTGAAACCAACTTCTCAACTTCTCTAAAAAATAGAACAAAGCTCTCATTTATCAGAATTCAACTTTTTTCAACCACGCTGTTAATATTTACTTTTGTTTATTCAAACCAAGTAATTTATCAACTTATATTCTTTTACATTCAAACTAAGCACACTCATTTCACATATTTGGTAAGTTCCTCATATCTTTGCTTTTTCTGATTTTTTATTCATGTAACTCATTAATAGCTTAATATATTATAATTAAGCTACATTAAGTTACATCCAATAGAAATGAAATTCTTAAAATTTGGTATTAACTTGGGACATTTGAGGGTTAAGGTTGATGTTTGGTTTGGTTTCTACTCTCTGCGTGTAATTTGACTTTCAAAATTCGAACCCCCATTACGAATAACAAAATCTATATTTCTCTATTTGTCATTAAGCAGTTCATTATAGGAATGTGAAGAATAGAATAAATCCTTTCTAGATCGGGATAGGGAAGCGTTAGCTTGACTTGACTCCGCTCGCCTGCTAAAGCTAAGTAGGCTTTTCAAAGTGGTGAAGTGGGGGCGGAAAAAGTCTCGTAACGACAAAGTATTAGCTTATAAAAATTGTTTTGGTTAGACAATCTAAAGCTTGACAGTTGCTGCTTTGTGCCACAGCTGGTGCTGCCCCCCTTGTCTTCAGTAAGAACTTACTACCCCAATAGGTAGGGGCTTCCAGTGAGATATTGAACTTGCCTCACTAGAATAGTAAGTTATTTCACTGATTGTTCATTCTATCTTTGAATTTGCTTGATAGATTCTGTTAGTATGCAGTCAGTTCCCATATCCTTGAGCTTGCAACAGCTTCATAATTCTATTTGCTTATACATTAGTTATGTTTATTTGATTATGATATGTCTTTTCTTGTTTGATTATAGGAAAATGGCTAACGAACAACAACCATACATACATGGTCGGTTGTCCCAACATGCTTTAGTGCATCATGAGAGATTTAAATCGACACGAGTTATTAGAGAATCATCTCGTACTTCCAAGGGATCCTCTTATCGTAGTCATGTATCTCTGGCTCATAACAAAGCACACACTGCTTCCATTCATGGTGATGCACATGCGAACTATCTACATCCTCTAGTCGAACCTAATGCTACCACACCTGATAATTTTTTGGGAGGCCCCGAAGACATTTCACTACTTCCTCTATATGCACACCATGCTGCTAGGCACTTGTGGGAGGGAGAGATAACAAAAATGTTTATTTAATATTTTAAACATCTATTTTATACTAATTGAATTGTATGACGTTGATGCATTTATTTTTGCAGTATCGTGAGATGTTGAAATGTCCAAACCATGGTAGGAAGATATCAAAGCTTCCACATCCAGATGAGCCCTTGTTTTAGGACGTATTGGAACTATTTGGTATGGAGGACTTTTGTAGGACATGATAGAGTTATATTGACCATGGTTCATTATCTGCGTTAGTTGAAAGATGACACTCAGATACGTCATGATTTCATCTACAGATAGGTGAGATGACTATCACCCTTGATGATGTATCGTGCCTCATACACCGTCCTACAAAAATAATATTGATGGATCACTTTATCAATAGTGGACCTAAGGCACTCGATCTAATGGTGATACAATATGGACCTAATCTGAGTAAAACCCAAAGTGGTATAGAAGACACCAAATAATGTCATGCTAGATTTTCATTCCTGTCAAAAAAGTATATTAACTACCTGAATGCAGTTGTGGTTGTTGCAAGTGATGATGTATAGGTTTCCTATTGATCCGCTGTCACACACGAGTCAAAAAATGAGTAAATAAAAACTGTAGTGTAGAGAAGCGACACCCGAGAGTCGTATCGCAAGGACTCTTGGATTATTTTTACCAACTAATTGGAACAAAGGGGGAGGGGGGGGGGGGGGGGGTAGGTTTCGATTAAGATCGCAATTAAAAGAATTTGATTAAGATTAATATTGAGAAATTAGTCTACTGTTTTGTCCCTAACTTATCATCGATTAATATAATTCCAAAGCCCTAACGGTTTTGATTCCCTTTTCAATTACAACAACAAATAATAAGCGTATTAATACTAATATATGATATGTGCTCCTAAGTTCTAAATTAAGCAAACAGATTAGGCATACATAAATTAAGCAAACGAACTTATGGAACATACATCAATCGAAATTAATCAACTCTAATCTATAAGCATCAATTGAATTAAAAAAACAATGGAAACTAAATTAAGCAATCCGATTTACAGAAAGAATTTGAAAGGAATTTAAATTGATTTGGAAATTATAAGAAAAACCTTAAAGTGGATGGAGACCGGTTACAACAGATTAATCCCTAGGGCGTTAGTTATTCATAGAATTCGTACCAAGTTCTCTTTTTAGTGAATGATGAATAATGAATCCTAAAACTACTAATTTGTTTAAATAGAGCAAGGGAATTCAGGACTAATAGCAACCTACCCGAAAAAAATACAAAATCGGCCCTAAAACTAAGTATTTTCGTAAGTCTTTATTGAAAATGAATTATGTGACTCTACTGCATTCCTAATTTTCTTCTTACTTCAACACAAAACTTGTAGCTTATCCTCCCAGATTTCCAACACATATTAGAAGGCATCAATCCGATTCTCATAACTCAAGTTATGACCTGCACAACAAGAAGGTGTAAATAACTATTTATTTGGAAAAATAAGCACTTATTCAGAAAATAAGCAGAACTCAACTTACTTTCAAAAATATATTAAAATAGATTAAAATAATGTGAAAAGTCATATAAAAGAATTAGCACAAATAAAAATATAGTGTATTAAATTTGGAGCACCGTTATTGCACATGTTTGGACCACTTGTTTGGAGCACATGTTACTGCACATGTGCAGTCTATTTTCCTTTCTCTAGGTTGTCCCCTCCGTCTTCTTTTTTATTTGTCCATTTTTACGAGTCTTCTCTAGTTTCTCCTTTCCCTTTTCTTTTTTTTCCATGTAACGTCTTTTTTTTCCTCACCCTTTTGTCTTTTTTCATTTTTATTGTCATTTTTTATTGATGACAAAGGGGGAGAAATAGGTTTTAGGGTCTTTATCTAGAGTATATGGAGTAGCAAGGGATTAGATTTTGAGTATTTTTATCAAATGATCAATCCCAAATATCCATAAATTTGGATGAATTTCTTTGTAATTTCGATGTTATATCAAATGGATAAAATTTCCTTATGTTTTTCTTTGTTTTTATTTTGTTTGAATGAATATCTTGAATGATCTGTTATATCTCTGAATCTTGGTGTGTTTGTTAAAATATCTGAATATTTTCTTAATGAACTATTTTCTGAGATTTATATGTGATTTTAAGTCTTAAATTCAGAGGGAGCTTGCAAACCTAACTCTAAAAATTTAAAACTAAGAATAATGGTTAAGCCAAGAAAATTTTGTAAGTCTAAAATTTAGGGGGAGCTTACAAACCTGACTCTGAACTTTAGATGATTGTCAGTATGGAGCTTGCAAACCCCATTCTGAACAATCTAGCTGAGAAAGTTTTTGAAGTCTAAAACTCAAGGGGAGCTTACAAATCTTAATCTGAATTTTCGTTTTCTTATCTGACTTAAGATTTTATTAAAATCAAAATTATTTTGAGTCTTAAACTCACGAGGAGCTTGAAAACCCCACTCTGTATATTTCAATTCAAGAAATAATTTTGAAAGTATATAACTTAGAGAAAGCTTACAAACCCATCTCTGAAGTTTTATAAGTATGATTGCTTATTGAATAAAAATTGTTCATCAAAATACATGGATTTGTCATCATAAAAATGGGGAGATTGTTGGAACAAGTTTGGTTTTACAACTATCCTTAAATTTTGATGATAACAAAGTGTAAGAGAGAAAATTTGTACTTTAACCATTATGTTGAGTTTGTAGAAAAATTAGAACATATTATGACTCTGAAGATGTCCAAACTCTGAACCAAAGAATATAAGCATTCAAACAAGTCAATTTTGATCTATTAAATCAATGTTCTGAACAGAAGTTCTCTAGATTGACTCTGATATAAATCTCTAACTATCAGCTTGTGAAAGTCTCAAAACCCAGTTGTCCAAAGACTATATTTGTTTTATCAAGTTCTGATGAAAGACTTTGGAAATGCTACTTAAGATTCAACAACAAATATTAGAAGCCTCTGAATGGAAGTTGTCCAAAAGTCAACAAAGATTTGATGTGACAGAAGTACAAAAGCAAATCTACTTTTTCCATAAATTATTGTACTATGTGTCAAAGAAGTCTTCCGCTTCCCATCATCCTTACCAGCTACAGGCTACAATGCCAATCTAGTGTTTTATTTAAAGTGTTCTTTATACAATGGATACTTAGAGGATATTTCATCATCGACTGCAACGAATCTATTTTGCATATATAAAGAGAGGACTTTGAAAATTGAAGAAAAATACTTGCTACACACGCTGATCATATATCATCCCTTACACACAGGAAACATATACAGAAAATAAGAAATGTTGTTTACACTTATACACTTAGAACAAAATATCGTTGAATATTCTTGTTAAGTGTAATACTAGATTGTAAACTTGTGTATCTGCTTATCTGAAGCATCTTGTAAACACAAAACTATTATTACAACTTTGATTGTAATCCTCAAGCGACCAGGTTAGGTCAAGCTCTTGAGAAGTTAATAACAAGTTGTTATTGAGGTTGGAATCTTCTTAAGAGACTGGGTAGGTTAAGGTATTAAAGAGTCAGTGACCGTTTGTTTTCTTAGGAGACAAATTGGGTCAGAATCCTGAAGAAGTTTGTGACAGGTTGTAACTGCATTTGTAATCAGGTTTGATTATTGGATTAATTCATTGTCTAAGGCAAATCACCTAGGTGGATATACTGGAGGTAACGTTATTAATGACAAACCAGGATAAAAATCCTTGTGTTCTTTATCATTCTATTTATTGCTTTAAGCTGTTGTTTTGAGTTGTAAAAAAATATTATTCTTGAAACCCAATTCAAACCCCCAATTTCTTATGTTTCTTGAACCTTCAATGTGATATGATTCATACATTGTCATGAATCATTTCATGACTAAAATATTTATGCTTTATTTCAATTTGGGAAATATGATCTAAGTCAAAGAGTTTCAGGAATCGAATAACATGAGTTGATTTATGACTCAGATCACAACATTAAAATTTAGTCATCTTTACCATTTGGGTAGATTCATTGGACAGTATTGTCTCAAATCACTTAAGTCTTTTTACAATGAATTTTTGCTATTTTTCAAGCATGTATATAAAGCTTTGTTTTCACCCGTTTCATAATTCTAATTAAAATTAATTGAGTAATTATTAGATAAATTTATTTGTCTCCCTCAAAAGCAAAAGGCTTCATGTTGGGCATGAAGATTAATCCATCTTACGAGTGTGAGATTGTTTTGTGAGAATATCAATTAGTTTGCTAATGTGTCTTGAGTTAATTTCTTTCTAGTTTCTGGTGATTAAAGTTATCCTTTAGTGATCAAGATGTTGAATTGTAATATTAGATTGTAAATTTATTAATCTAATATTAAATCTCTCATGGATTAATCTTCATGCCCAACATGAAGCCTTTTGCTTTTGATGGAGACAAATAAATTTATCTAATAATCACTCAATTAATTTTAATTAGAATTATGAAACGGGTGAAAACAAAGCTTTATATAGATGCTTGAAAAATAGCAAAAATTCATTGTAAAAAGACTCAAGTGATTTGAGACAATATTGTCCAATGAATCTACCCAAATGGTAAAGATGACTAAAGTTATCCTTTAGTGATCAAGATGTTGAATTGTTTTGAGGAAGTCCATCTTACGAGTGTGAGATTGTTTTGTGAGAATATCAATTAGTTTGCTAATGTGTCTTGAGTTAATTTCTTTCTAGTTTCTGGTGATTAAAGTTATCCTTTAGTGATCAAGATGTTGAATTGTAATATTAGATTGTAAATTTATTAATCTAATATAAATCATATTTTTCAGTTCCCTTCTTTCAATATCATATTGTAAGAAGGCTAAAGCTAAGTGGGACACACTTCAAGTTCTCCACAAGGGAACTGAAGACTTCAAGCAATCTAAAATTAGCACCTTGACAAAATAGTGCAAAAAAAATTTCGTATGGAAATCAAAGAAGTTATGATCTCCATGCAAATGAGATTCTCCCACATAATCAACAAACTATAAAATTCAAAACTACATCTAATTAGGATTTGCTAAGAAAACTATAAGGTCTATGTGTAGGGAGTGGCAACGTAAAGTAATTGCTATCAAAGAATCTCATGATTTTAAATCACTTGATATATCAACGCTTTTCAGAAAGCTACTGAACATGAACATGAGATGAAAAAACTTGAATCAAGTGATAAGAACGCAACATAGAAAGAAAAAAAAATATGAGAAGAAAAACATCTTCTTGAAGGCCTCAAATTTCAAGAGCAAAGTCGAGGACGATGAAGATGATACTAGTGAAAAGTCTTCAAAGGATGAAGAGATGAGATTGTTTGTTAGTTTTGAAATACAAGATACTAAGAGACATATGAATAAACCGTGTGTTTTGAAAAGCACTACAGAGACATTATTATATAGAGAGAGTTTACAACTAATTACATGATATAGTCGATGTGGGGCTATTTTATATAAAAATATTCTTAACACTATATATTTACAAATATCAACACTCCCCCTCAATCTTGAGCATATAAGTCAAATGCACCAATCTTGTTACATATATAATTAGTTATGGGGCTTCACAGGGATTTTTTAAACACGTCTTCCAATTGATCATTAGAGTTGACAAAGCTTGTGACGATTTCACCTGACTCGATCTTCTCTCTGACAAAGTAACAGTCTATCTCAATATGTTTGGTCATCTCATGGAAGACTGGATTTGAAGTAATGTGCAATGCAACTTGATTATCACAAATAAGTGTCATTGGTTTTGCTTCTTCAATTTGAAGTTCCTTGAGAAACTATTTTAACCAAATAAGTTCACATGTCGCCATTGCCATGACCCTATACTCTGCCTCAGCGATTCATTTTGCAACAGCGTTTTATTTCTTACTTTTCCAGGATATAAGGTTTCCTCCAACAAGTACACAATACCCATAGGTGGATCGTCTATCAATGGGTGACCCTGCCTAATTAGCATCAGAGTTTCCAACTATCAGAGTATGTCCTTTATCTTCATACACTAGACCTTTTCCTGTAGCACATTTGATGTATCTCAGAATTCGGATAACAACATCCATGTGTTCCTAACTGGTGGAATTTAAGAGCTAGCTTACCACACTGACTACAAAAGAAATGTTCGGACGAGTGACTATGAGATAATTTAACTTTCCAACCAATATTCTATACCTTCCTGAGTCAGATAGAGGCTCACCCTGATTAGGTAGTAGTTTGACACTTGGATCTATAGGAGTATTAGCTGGTTTAGCATTCAACAAACTTGTTTCTTCCAAAATATCCATGGCATATTTCCGCTGAGAAATCACCAAACCAGCTTTAGATTGAGCTACCTCAATACATAAGAAATAACAAAGTTTACCAAGATCTTTTGACTAAAATTGATTCGAGAGATGTTGTTTTAATAGGAGTATTCCCACTTGATCACTACCAGTTATGAAAATATCGTCTACATACACAATAAGATAAGTACACCCTTGGGATGAGTGACGATAAAAAACATAATGGTTAGCTTCACTATGGACCATACCAAAATGTTGTACTATAATGCAGAACCTGCCGAACCAAGCTCTCGGGGATCACTTAAGACCATAAAGAGACATGTGTAGCCTACACACCATATTCAATGACTCCCCCTGAGCAACAAAACCAGGTGGTTGCTCCATATATACTTACTCTTCAAGATCACCATGTAAAAAAGCATTTTTAATGTCAAGTTGATGAAGAGACCAATGTCGAATGGCTGTAATGGCTAGAAGAAGTCTAACAGATGCCATCTTGTCCACAGGCGAAAAGGTATCACTATAATCCAACCCAAAAATCTAAGTGTATCCTTTGGCTACCAAGCGAGCTTTAAATCGATTAATCTTATCATCTAAACCATCCTTCACTGTATAAAGTCAACGACAACCTACTAAAGATTTCCCAGGGGTAGAGGAACCAGTTCTCAGATACCACTGCTTTGAAAAGCACACATTTCATCAATCATTGTTTGCCTCCATTCACGGTGAGATAATGTTTCACCTGTAGTTTTAGGAATAGAAACATAAGACAAAGAAGACAAACAAGTATACTGCAAATGGGAAAGACGATGATAACATAAATCAATATAATGTGGAGAAGGATTTTGTGTTTGACGTATACCTTTTCGAAGGGCAATCGGAAGATCGGACTCAGGTTGCAGGATCAGATCCGGTGATGGCGGGAGCGTCGGAGGAGAGTCTGCAATAACCTCAAGGACATGTACGTCAGACGTTGGTTGACGACGCTGATATGTTTGAAGTGGGTGAGAAGTTGGGGGGTCAACTGTAGACCTATTTAGTGGTCCAGGTTCCCTAGAATGATGGGGGAAAATGGCAGATGAGACTTCTGAAAGAGGTGTGGTAGTACTTTCTTGAAGGGGTTTCAGAGTATCTTGGCTGGACTCGAAATATGGAACAGACTCGAAGAAGGTAACATCGGCCGATATGAGGTATCATTGTAGAGTATGTGAATAACAACGATAACCTTTTTGGGATCAATGATAACCAAGAAAGACACACTTTAGTGATCGAGCTGATAGTTTATCAATACCAAGAGAGAGATCGCGTACAAAATATGTGGACCCGAAGACTCGGGGAGGAATTGAGTGAAGTGGGGAACTGGGAAAAAGGATTTAATCAGGGATTTTATTGTTAAGGTCATATGAGGGCATGCGATTTATAAGGTAACATGTCGTTAGTACATCATCCCCCCAAAACCGAAGTGGAACATTACCATGGAGAAGTAGGGTCCTAGTGGTTTCTACGAGATGCCGATTTTTTCATTCTGTTTTGTTGTGGTGTGTGAGGGCAAGATGTTTGATGAAGTATACCTTTGTGTGACATAATTTTTTTAAATTGTTGGGATAATTATTCACGGGCATTGTCACTTCTTAAGGTACAGATATACACACCAAATTGAGTTCTTATTTCTCGATAAGATTGTTCAAAAATAGAAAATAATTCAGATCTATTCTTCATTAAAAATAACCACGTGCAACATGGAAAATCATCAATAAAGGTGACAAAATACCTAGACTCAAGAGTAGAGACAGTACGCGAGGGGCCCCAAACATCGGTGTGAACTAAAGCAAAAGGTGACGAAGCTCGTTTATTAACTTGATTGGGAAATTGAATACGAGTGTGTTTCCCTAACTGACACGTCTCATAATGTAAATTAAATACCTTTGATAAATTTGGAACCAACTTATGTAATTTGGAAAGACTTGAATGACCTAACTGAGCATGGATAGTGAGTGGAGAATATTTGGTTGAGCATGTCTAAGATGCCACTAAGAGTTAAGAGAGGCTTTGAGACTCATATCTGACACCAATCATTCGTCCTGAACTCTGATCTTGTAGGGTAACATTATTATTAGTGAAGGTGGCACTACAATCATGAGAACGAGTTAAACAACTGACTGAAAGTAAATTAAATGGACAATTAGGTATATAGAGGACATAAGTAACAGAGAGAGAAGGTATAAATTGAATAATATCAATCCCTTCAGATCAGGTTTGAGAGCCATTGGCAAAAGTTATAGTAGGTAAGAAACCAGAGGTAGAGAGGGATGAGAACATATTTTTATTACTGATAATATGATCAGACGCACTAGAATCAAGGACCCAAGGTCCAAAAGAAGATGATTAAGAGAGGCAAACAGATGGACTACCAGTGCGTGCTACATAGCAGTAGAATTTGAGTTCTAATAATTTTGATACCACCGAGGAAATCATCGTAGTTTGGTGTAAATTTTTTAGGAGTAGCCATGAGTATCTGAAGAGAGAAAATATCACGCGATCAGTCGCCAGACGTGCTGTCACATGGGGTTCAGGTGGCAGCGTGTGAGGCCCACGCGTAGAGATGGAGGTGGCGCGTGTGGGCGCTGTTTACTGGGAAAAATAGTAAACAACCTCTGGTCTATCAACTTTATGTAAAAGTGAGAAACTTACAGGATCGACCAAACTAAATCCTAGGACATGTGCTAATCGTTTTTCTGTGTAGTTTTCTGGAAAAGTTTCAAGGACATTTCGACAGAGTTCAAAAGTAAAAAAGATCTACTTCAAGAAATGTAAAGTAACTAAAAGGTAAAAAAGACTTCAAGAACACTTCGACGACATACATAAGTAAAAAAAAGGATTTACTTCAAGAAATATTAGGCAATTAAAAGGTAAGAAGGGCTTTAAAAGGGCTTTAAATCGAAAAGGCTGGTAAATGTAGAAGTTAACTTGCATGAAATAAATAGAGACTTTAATGAAAGAAACTTATTAAATTGCATTGAATTATAAAAGTGGTGTTACATCAACATACATTCTCACACGCTCTTTTCTCTACGCTGGTACTTTGAGCACACTGAGTTTTTTGTATACAATTGAACACACCCAAATCTATTGCTAAGACTTGCTATTTATAATGGTTAAAAATAACTACCCACTACCGGGCTACTAATCAGGACGAAACACATGGCGTCGTGCATGTCTTCACTTCTTGGATGAACGCCACATGTCTTACTCCAGCATCGGATAAGAACAATTGTTCCTTACCATTTTTGAATTTTAAATTTCCAAATCGAACAGTGCTCCTTAGCCTTCTGTCGAAGAATCCTCTCAAACTCTTAGAAATATTTCTAAGTCTTTTAAACTCTCTCTTCTCTGCAGAACGATAGCTTTCGACTAGACTTTTCTGCTAGCAACATTTTTGTCGAGATCTCGTAGAATCTTCAGAAATCTAATTTCTCAGAAAAACTCTTAATCCAACATCAGGCGTCGAAATTAGGAGCTAACAAATTGCCCCCCAAAAATGTCATTTTCGACACTATTTACAGAAAAAAGACATTTTTTGAAAATGTAATTCAACGCCTTATTTAGACCTTGTATGGTTTCGACGCTTATTAGTAGCTTCAATTGTTCACCTTCCCTTCAGCAGATCTATGACGTCGTAGCCATTATTGCTAAATCTGACATGTCTTTTCAAATCACGTAGAATCTTAGTCATCATTACCCCTCCCTATGGTCTAGGAGATCATGGGGAGGTAGGCATTTATTATCACCATTTCATAAAAAAAACATGGGGGAAACACATGTCCCACGATTAATATAACTTTTCACAAATTTTTCCAAACCGCTTTCACTTCCCCACGTATAAATACCAACTCTCACAATTGCTTTCACTTTTTTGCATCTTCTTCCTTTCAAATCTCCCAATGATTTATGTACTTAAAAAAAAACCTCAAACTTCTCCATTTTCCAACGAAAATGGCTTCCTCTACACGATCCACCAAAGACACTACTAAAGTCATCAAAGATGGTGGCAAACCTGCGAGAGCTCCGAAAAAAATTTCCCAACTTACCCAATTTGACTCTGTTGCTGGACCTACCATGGTGGGGAACCAGCAATATCTTCCTGAGCCCATTGATGAAGAAAAAAGGAGAATCTACACTTCTCATGTACTTATTCCCTTAACTGTCTCTGATAAGCCATTGGCTTTGTGTGGCCTTTTAGCTGATTTGAAAATAGATCCTCCTAGGTTTAAGGAATATTTCCGTTCTTATCACAAATACAAACCTGTAGGGCAATGTAGAAAACCTAAGGCTAGCACTGAAAATCCCGCTAATCCCAATGATCCTTCGACTGAAGAAGCCATCGACCTTAGATACTTAAACCATTTTAGGGCTTTTAGAGCAAGCCCGTCCTTTAAGGATCCCTCTGATTACTTAGGGTGGTTGAGTAAATTAGAGAAAATGAAATCTGACATTTGGAAGAAAATGAGTATTTATGACCTGATTATGCTGTCGAAAGTAGGTCCTGATTACTGTTCGAATATGTTGATTTTGTCCTTGTACTTTTGGGATAGCACCCATTACACCCTTCATCTCCCATGTGGCATGATGACTCATACCCTTTTTGACATAGCCGATATCACATGGCTTAAACCTACTAGGAATACCTATGGTCCTGACTTCATGGTCGAAAATAACATAGGCTTTACTACTTCTAAAGCGGCTTATTCGACCCACATAGCTCACTATCATGATAAGAGCACGGATGAGGTATCGGACGTCGAACATATAGCTTTCTTAGCCTTGTGGTTGTTATGTTGTGTCTTCTGCTCGAAGTCACTGCAGGTCGCTACAAAGTTTTTGCCATGGAGAACCAACTACATGTTGTTCATGACTTATGTTTGAGCGAGTTGATTCTAGCCAGCCTTTATGAGTCCATGAGCGAAGGGGTCACCCAGCTCAAAAGCCTAGCTGACAAAGGAAGTTTGCTACTCTCTGGTACCTTCTGGCTGCTTCAGTTGTGGCTAAATGCATCATTCAAAACTTGTCGCCCTCTCAAAAATCAAATCAACGAGGATGTGAAAAATCGAAGAGTAGAAGGCCCTCGTTTGGCAAAGTTGACACCTGCCGATGACGGTCGACCTGTCCAACAAGATTTCACAAGATTTATCATGATGTTCGCCAAACACTATGACTTTACGCCCAACATGGCTCCTTTCGCTGCAAGAAAGTGTGGTCCTGAGTGGTTCACCAGGCCATTCCCAACACCATCGAAAGCACAAGCAGCAGAATTGATTTCGATTTGGGAAGCCTTCTTAACCCCTAGGGTCTTAACCCTCAGGTTTAACCTCTCAAAAAGGCAAGTGACCTTGATAGCTTACCAACCAAATTTAGTCGCTTGACAATTCAGATTGATTCAAGCTTTACCTCGACCAATCTATGACAAAAAGGGTGCTCTTCTTCTTTACAATACCAGCCATATTGAAGCAATGGCCATCAAGCGGATTGCACGATATGCTGGTCGAACTAAACTTCTTCCAATGGCTTTCGAACTAAACTTCCTTTGCACTCAGCAATTTGACGACTGGTGGAAGACATATTATGCTGAAGAGTTTTTTTACGTGCTTGCATTCATGTACCACATTAACAAGGCTTTCCTCTCTGTGCAGGAAAAAGTGAAGAAAGGTACTTCGACGCACATTAAAGAAATCCAAGCCTTCCAAAAATACTTTGAAACTATTTATCGACCAAATGATCTTGGTCGAACCATCGACGATGCAGCTGTCACTCTGAAGGAATTTTTTTTAAAGAAAATAGAGAACTTAAAGATACCTTTGTACATTCCTCCTGAGAAACGATAAGAAACAGCTTTCAATTTGTTTCCTCCCAAATTCCCTTGACTGCCAAGTGCTGACTTTGGAGTGGCTCTTGCCCCTCCATTTCCAGATTGGTTCGTTTGTGGGGATTCTATCAAAATCCTTCGCCAGCAATCAAAACCAAAAGCACAGCGGGTGGTTCCGACCAAGCATACACTAGACAGTTTCAAAGGGCATCTTCATATTGGGATCGAAGATGTTCGCATCGAATCTGAAATATATGAAGGTGTGGAACTGGAGAATTTCGATCCAACATTTTCTTGCCTATTTATTTTCACATATAATGACTATTTTTTCTGTTTGTTTAGCCACGAAGATTCCTTCGAAGAAACCACCAACTCGAAAGCCTGCAGAAGTGAAGGAAGAACAAGGGAGCAAGACAACAACAACAACAACAAAGGTATATTCACATCCTTTATCAAATTTATCATTATATATTCATTATTTTCTAACATTGTCATCTTCAGGGCGCTCGAAAACAACCTCCAACTCCCTAGAAAAGGAAGACCACGGATGATGCACTAGTGATCATCGAATTTGAAGATGAAGACTTATCTCCAACTGCTGAATAACCTCTGAAGAAGAAGAAAAAACAACTAAAGATCGACGAAGCCATCGCTCAATCTCAGGCGAAAGGCATGAAGGTTGTGATCAAGAAACCCACAAAACTGGCCATCTTGGAGCCAACACCTGAAGAAATGGCGAAAAAGGCTGCAGAGCAACCTGAAAGTGATAACTCAAGTCCCGAGATAGAGGCTCCTAAGGTACGAAAATGATTCACACATATACCTTATTGCCCTTGGTTTTTCTCTTCGACTAATAACTTTGTTGATATCTTTCAGAATGACGCATGAACTTTAACTCAACCAGCCGTCCAATCCACCAATCCAGCAATCCTCACTAGCGAAGGTGAACCAACATACCACCCTACTTCGACAAAGGATTCTGAGAAGAGTTCACTAAGCGAAATCAACCAGGTGGTCGAGAGACAACGCGAAACTTCTCCACCCAAGACCACCACACAAACTTCTCACACTAGCGAGTTTGACCACGAAGATGATCAAGACAAAGGCATGCAGGCTGAAACAACTAGGGATGACATGGCAGTGGATAACTCTGAGGCGCCAGTTGAAGAAGAAGCTGATGACATATCTCCAAGAGTCGACACTTCAGATGCCGCTGAAGATGATGTTATGGAAGAAGGAGGTAAACATTTCACGCTCCCTAACAATCAATGACTATTGAGGATTTTATGGACGATGATGAAAACGTCAAAGCTGGTAATGATCCTGATGCAGAGGAGGAAGGAGACGTTCAAGAGGAATAATTGTCGAAACAACTCCTAACCCTAATCTGCCAACTGCAAAGGATTCGAGTAAAACCTCCATGATGCTTTCTATAGAAGAACTAGAGGCCCTGAAAAAGAATAATCCTCGTGAATACTTAAAAGTTTTACTTGGTTCCAGGGGAAGTTCGTCTGACAAAACCCTCAGTTCGCCCTCTGTATCTGGTGGTCAAACCACTGCTGATTCTTCAAGCCAGATATTGTCAAAGATTAAAGAAAAGGTTTTCAAGGGTGATTTGTTTCAACTTATTGAGTCTGACCCCACTTCTCCAGCTGTTTTGAAAAGTCTCTTCAAAGAGGTTGATATTCTAACTGCCTCTCTAGAAATTGCAAATATTATCTTGGAGCTGAACTCAATGGTTGATCGAATTGTTGCGGACCTTGCCAAAATCAAAAAATTTTTGAAAGATATTAAACATCAAACTGGTTCGGTCGCGGCTGCATGGGACGCTGCTATAGAATCCACCAATAGACTGGCGAATTTAGAGCAAATCCAAGAGCAAAACAAGGCTCAGATCGAAACCAATGACCAAAACATCAAATCCTGGGAGGCACAGATAAAAGAGCTGCAAGTGAAGACTTCGAATGCTAAGAAACAGAACGTCGAGCTTGAAAAATTTGACAATTCCCAAATGGAGAAAGAGCTTAACATCGGTCTGGATTCTGCTGCTAAAGCTCAAAAACTAGAAGCAGTACTGGAGACCATGAGGTCGAACCAGTCCCTTTGTGAGAGGCGGCTAAAGCTTTTAAGGGAGAAGTACTTCACCATGAAAAAAAACTTGTCGTTCTAGATTCCAAAGACTTTTATTTCTTGCTTTTTTACTATTCCTTGAATTCTGTAATGCTTGTTTGCCTTTGATGTAACGAATTTAGCCATTTTGGCACTGTGTTTTATTTTATTCTGCCATATTAGCTTTGTTTATTTTGCATGCGTAATTACTCTCTAGCTATTTTTACCTCTTGAAGAGCAGGCTTTTACTTTTTTAAGTACTTTCCATTTACCCTCAAGATCCTCCTATCTTGATCAAGTTCCTCGATCTCATAAGCACCATTTGAAAAAACTTGTATGATTTGAAAAGGGGCTTCCCACTTAGGAGACCATTTTCCCAAAGACCCATCCTTTCGATCCATAGGTAAAATTACTTTCCAAACCAATTCTCCAGGAGAGAAAGTCTTCACTTTGACTTTCTTATTGTAAGATTGTTCTACCTTCTTCTTCTGCCTTTTCAGCAATTCTAAAGCATTGAGCCTTTCTTCATCTAAGTCGACCAATTCATCCATCATCATATTCCAATACGACTCAGATGGGATCTCATGGTGCCTCTGAATTCTTACCAACTGAAGATAGATTTCAACTGGTAGTACTGCGTCATGGCCAAAGGTCAATCGAAAAGGCGTGGAATTCGTTGCCTCCTTGGGGGAAGTTCGACATGCCCAAAGGACTTGGCCCAATGTCTTATGCTAATTTCTAGGCTTTTTTCCCACATGCTTCTTAATTAGGCTAATTACCACTTTATTTGCTGCTTCGACCTGACCATTAGCCTGAGCATAGTAGGGAGTAGAGGTTAACAGTTTGAAACCCATTTCTTTAGCGAATTCCTGCATCTTTCGACCAGTAAAAATGGATCCCTGATCCGTTGTAATAAGTTCTGGGATTCCAAACCTATAGATGATGTGTTTCTTAATAAATTCGATCACATCCTCTTGTTCAACATTTGGTAAAGGTATAGCTTCGATCCACTTTGTAAAGTAATCAATACCTACCAAAATGTACCTTTGACTTTTAAGATGACGTTGGTCGAATCTCACCAACCAGATCCAAAGCCCAACCTCTAAAGGGCCACGGTTTGACTATGGAGTGTAGTTCGCTTGCAGGGACATGTTGTATACCTGCATGCACTTGGCACTCTTGACATCCTTTTGCAAATTCGATACAATCTTTCAACATGGTAGGCCAATACACGCCCTGTCGAAACAAGAGTCATTTCATTTTATGGCCTACCTGATGTGCCCCACATGCCCCATTATGGACAGATGAAAGGGCTAAGTATGCCTCTGATTCACTAAGGCATTTGAGCAAGACTCCTTCAGGAGTCTTTTTAAACAATTCATTACCCAAAAGAGCATAACTCAAAGCTCGATACCTGATTTTTCGCTCTATAGATGCTGTTGGATTTTGCAAATATTCTACTATTGGTTTCTTCCAATCTTCGTCCGTCAAACTATCTACAGATAAGATTTCCAAATTTTCCTTATCAGCGTATCCTAGCTTTGTAGCTTCCAAATCTGATGGGGATAATCTGGTTGACACAACTCTACCTCTGACTTCGATTGCGTCTTGAAAATTTTCTTTCGAAGTTTTGTACCCAGAAGCAATTTGAGCCAAGTCATTGGCTACATGATTCTCAAATCGAGGTATGTGGAGCACTCACCATCTCGAACTTTTTCAGTAATCTATTGACTACTACAAAGTACATGACGAGATTCTCTTTCACACACTTGTATTCCCTTGTAATCTGTTTGATGACTAACTCTTAATCTCCCATTATTTCGACTCGAGTTACCCCCAATTCTAACAAAATTTCAAGTCTGGCTATTAAGTCTTCATATTCTGCCTCGTTGTTCGAGCAGAGACCCTCGACTTTGTATTTGAATTTTGTTGGGGTTTTATTAGGAGAGATAATCAAGACTCCTACGCCTGTGCCATCTTTATGACTTAAGCCGTCGAAATATAATTTCCATGGTTCAAGCTCAAGATAATTTGACACGTTCTCGCTTATAGAGTGGTCGACAATAAAGTCTGCTACCACTTGTCCCTTAATGGCCTTTAAAGGTCTATACGTTAGGGAGTATTCAGTTAATGCCAATGCCCACTGTCGTAACCCTAAATTTGACCTCCCTCTTTTGGCCTTTTGCATAAGCATGCGTATTCGCATCGTTGGCATACGCATTCACGCTTTTCTTTGTGTGTTTCCTGTTGTAGGATATTCAAGTTTTCCAAGCCCGATTAATCATATCCTCACAAGGTCATCACCTCATCAAGACAAGCACAAAATGAGAGTTTCTATGCCTATTCATCAATACAAGAAGTGGAAAATCGAAGTCGGGACCACAACACCTTTTTTTAGGCAAATTGAGCATATTTTGGCCTGGTTAATCGATTAAACATTTGCAGTGCAATTGTGTTAATCGATTAACACAGGCAGAATAGGCATAATTTGCTGGTTTTTCATGACAGCACCTATGCACACATTTTGGTCTTGGATTCTACAGTATTCTAGCAGCATGTGGAGTATTCTAGACATCTCTAGACATTTCAAAGCTATTCAATTCATTCCAAGTGCATTTGCTCTAATACTTCACTTCAAATCAAGTGCACCATGTTCCTCGTTTTCCAAGTAATGTGGATCTTTGGATGTTGGAGTTCACCTTGGGATTGTTACCGAGTTAGTTCTAACTAACCAAGTTAACCGCCTTGACTCGGTGAGTCAAGTCCAACTAACTCCAAACCTAGTTCCAACCCCAAAGCTAATTCCAAACCAAATTCCTAACCTCTCATATTCCAAACCTAAAGTCTATATAAACACACCTTCACTCACTTTTCAAAGGATCCACCATTTTCACCAAATTTCTCACATTTCACTCTTAATTCTCTCACATTCTCTCTGATTTTTTCTGCTACGTACATCTTCATCTTCATTTTAATTCTCTTCCAAAACCTCACCAAAGCTCTTCATTCTCCATTGAAGAAAAAGCTACTTTCACCTTGAAAGTACTTTTTTCTTGAGCTTAACCTTCATTGCCATTCCATTATACTGGTTTTTGTGAAGTTTCAATAGCTATTGGATTCATCTCAAGTGGTTGATACAAGTTTCTTCGGTGATAATTCTCATTTTGGAGTTTTCGTCGCGATTTGATCGGTTTCGATACGTTTCGGCTATAACTGAAGATTCCTCTGGTTTTCTTTGATTATCTTCATCAAGATCACATTGCAACATTTACCAAGGCACATCTTAGCCTTGTAGGTTGGTGAATCTCTTTCATTTTTCTGTTTCGATCGTTTTCGTATTTTTCGCGATGTAGTTTCGACGTTTTGGCATGTGAATTGATTATACCATTGCTTGATCCATGATCTTGATTGTTTAATTGATTCTATTGTTGATTATTTACTGCTTCTAAACTTGATTTTTCGTGCATAATTGTTTGCCCTAGCATTGGAGTGATTACACAATCAAAAAGTTGGCCAAAAACACTTTTCAAAACTGATTTTCTGCTCCCTGTCCACTGTTAATCGATTAACACTTTGCAGTGCAATTGTGTTAATTGATTAACCAGTGTTTTTTTGCACTTTTTCAAGTGTTAATCGATTAACACATTGCAGTGCAATTATGTTAATTGATTAACACTGGTCCAGAAGGCCATTTTCTTGCATTTTCAAGTGTGTTTGCCATGCTTTCTTCATTTTTACTTCCATTGATTGTCATGCTTGATTTTATGGATGTTTTAAATGTCATTTAACTTCTGTTTGAAGCTCATGCTTGAACGTTTGTTGCACACTTTCGATTATTCAAATTGTTCATATTTTGGCATCATGTGAATATAATCATTCTTGCATTTCTCTTTGATCACAATAACATGACTTTGTGTTGCATATTTGTTGTTAATTTGGTACTGTTTTGTACTCCCTTCCTTGGTTTTGCATTAAGTTTCATTCTTCATGGATGAACTTAATTTTGTGCAATCAATAATTCACACCTTTTACCTTAATGATTTTTCATCCTCTTTGGAAAATTATTGGCATGGCTTTTACCTTTGATTAATTGATCGAAACCATGTTTCGATTAGTTGATCGTCCCCTTTCCTCCCTTTAGGCTTACTTTAGAGCTTTCTCTCTCGATCCCCCGTGGAGTTGGAGTTTCGCGCTACGCCTTACATTGGAGCATTGTATAATTGAAGCTGTTACACTGTTCGTTTCTCCATGCGGGAGCACTGTACAACTTGGAGTTGTTGTGTTGTCTGTTTCAACTTCTGCATTATACCCTGTGTGTTAGAGAAGGAATGAGAAGGGAGAATTCCTACTCTCATTCTGACTACTTCAGGTAGGGGATGAATGACCCTGTGCTTGGCTTAGTCACCTCTATCTCCATGCGGTAGTGTGCTTTCTTTCCCCAGTCGAGTCGATCCTTGATCACTCTTTTCCCTTTGCAATCTCTTTCGATTCTTGATCACTCATATCTCTTTCGATCTATCTTTTTTGATTAATCACCTTCTTGGTTACGATCCTTTGGTCATTGGGTTAACAAACTACCTTCGTTTCAATACCCTATTCTTTTCTTGCGGTCAATCATTGTTCTTTTGATTCCCCTAGAGAGTCTCTTTTCTCTTTCTTCGGTTAAATGTAGTACTCCTGTTACACCCGAATCCCCTGCGGGGTTCGCAACCTTCTTTTGGTTCTTCTCCCTTTGTTGGTTAATCACTGCTTGTCAGTTAAAACACCAATTTTTGCACTCCTTCTCAGTTAACCACAGTCCGTCTGTTAAAACACTGAGTTTCCTTGGGTTAATCACCTTCTCTCGGTTAATCACCCATTTTCTTCAGTTAATCACAGCATGTCTGTTAAAATACTGAACCCCTTTTTGAGTTAATCACCTCCTCTTGGTTAATCACACATTTTTTTCGGTTAATTACAGTGTTCTGTTAAAAACCGAACCCCCAAGCGGTTAGCAACCTCTTTTGGTTCAATAACCTTTTTCGTTGGTCAAGTGTTGTTTGTTCAGTCAATACCAACGCCCCTTTTGGGTTACGACCTTTGATCGGTCCCACACCCGTTCTTCTGGTTAATCACAGTTTTCTATGTTAAAACCAATGCTTCTCTATCCCCACAGAGTTGCAGTCCTTTCTTTCTTCGGTTAACCACTGTCAGTCAGTTAATATACCGATGCCCCCTCAGAGTCAAACACCTTCTCTTGGTTCAACACTCTCTCCCTGGGTTTATCATAGTCTGTCTGTTGACACCAGCCTCTTTCCCCCGCCAGAGTCTTACTCTCTTTCTTCAGTTAACCACTGCCAGCCAGTTGAGATACCGAGTCTCCCTTTTCTCTCGGTTTTGACACCATCCCTTTATTTGGATCCCCGGCAGTTCTTTGATATTTTCTTCCCCAGTGGGGTCTTTCCTATTCCCTTTGCTCTTACTTTCTTGGTTTCGACACCAATCCTCTTTGTTATCCCCAGCGGAGTTTCTTTCATTCTTGGTTTTGATACCATTCTTTTTGTAGTCTCTTGTGCAATCGCTCTTACTGTGTGGTCTTCCCCAGTAGAGTTTTTCTTTCACTCTTGCTCTTAGTTTTGACACCACTTTTTTTCTGTTTCTTTCTTGTTTTGTTTTCCGTTCCGTTCCCCGAACTACGGAGGCTCTGTATCTGCATTCTTTTGAATGTCAGATACGTAGGCATGAGACGCGATGTCTTGGCGAGCACACTTCCACCTTTCTTTCCTTCTTCCCTTCATCTTTTCCTTTCTGTCCCCTAGTTCCATGAACTACGATGCTCTAATTTCCTCATTGACTATGAGGGTACGTAGGCACGAGGGCCCCAATCCTCCGCGAGCACTTTCTTTCTTTTCTTTCTTTTTCCCCTTTCTTCTCTCCCCCTCCTCTTTATTTTAGCTAGAAGCCTTTAGATAGATAACCCATCCAAGCCTAGAAGCAAGAGAAATGGTTCCCGTCGAGTACGACGGATGCGTAAGGTGCTAGTACCTTCCTTTCGAATAACCGACCCCCGTTCCCGTTTCTCTTCCCCTTGGGTTTTATCGATATTTTCCCTGTCCTTCGGGACTAAATAAAGTTCGGTGGCGAATTTGTGTTATCTTTGAGTGTGCAATTCACTCAGGATGTAAACCAGCCTTCTTCAGCTGGCGACTCTGCTGGGGAGCCTTGCTTACAAGTTGGGGTCTCGCCTAGTTTTGTTTGCTCTCTTGCTTGTTTGGGTGTTTGTCTTTTGCGCTTTACTTGCTTTATCTTTATGCTTTAGCTTTATGTTTATTTACTACATTTCTTTACTACTTTGAATATTCATATGTTGCATATTCTAGATATCTGCTATTTTCTGCTGTTGTTGGGATGGGTAGATATTATTGGAGAGAAAGGTCCTAACGCCGGGCCTAGTATACACATAGGATAGAACGTGGATAGTCGTGAGGCCTGCGTTTTGCGCGTTGGGATATCACGAGACCCACATCCCAAATCGTGATTCATTTGAGAATACTTCCGTCCTGTGAGAATTCACTACGGCGGGGGGTTTTTATTCTGAGTCCTATGGTTTGGGCGACCTTTCTAGGGACCACCTTGTTATGTCTAGATCACACCTGTGAGGGGATGGGTTTTTACAGGAAAACAAGCCACTTCATACCTTTGTTCTCTCACACACATCAGATTCTTCACCGACACATCAGATTATGTTGCACCGACACAGAGTTATATGCAGATATCTGGACTGTTCAGACTTGATTATTTAGACAGTGTTGGCTTCTTGTTGTTGTGTTGCATATCATTTCATCATGTAAATTAATTTTTGCATGTGCATTTTCAGGTTTTCGAGGACTAATCTTTTGTTGACATTACCATAGAGATGAGTACTGGTTGTCGTGGAATCTTCAGTTACAAGTTTGTGGAGCCTAAGTTGGGTACTTTGAGAGGTTTGGCATCTTTGTTGGTTGGAGATCACAGAGGGATTTTCATAGGTACTTATGGTAATCTGTTGACCATCCTCAACACTGAAGTTAACATCACTGCTATTCACACTCTGGTTCAGTTCTACGACCCGCCATATAGGTGCTTCACATTTCAAGATTATCAGCTAGCACCTACACTTGAGGAGTATGCTTATATTCTGGGGGTTTAGATCAAGAAGCAGGTTTCTTATGTCTACACTAGCGGTTGTCCGAAGTTTCATCTTATTGCTGATGCGCTTTGCATTAGTAAGAAAGATGTGGAGGATAATCTCAAGACCAAAGGGAAGGGTATTCGAGGGTTTGCTTCGAAGTTCTTGGTTGACAAGGCCACTTCTTTTGCTAAGGATGGACACTGGAAGGCTTTCAACGTCGTTCTTGCTTTGCTGATATATGGGATTGTCTTGTTTCCGAATATGGAGGATTTCATAGATCAGGCTTCCATCAGTATCTTCTTGTCCAAGAACCCTGTTCCGACACTTCTTGCTGATACCTACCATTCTATTCATTCCAGGAATGAAAAGAAGAAGGGAACCATCGTCTGCTGCGCTCCTCTGTTGTACCAATAGTTTATGTCTCACCTTCCACAGAAAGGTCCCTTTGTCGAGAATAAGGGTAATCTCAAGTGGTCTCAACGAATGATGTCCCTTATTGCTGATGACATTTCTTGGTATTCTCGAGTCTTCGATGACATTCAGATCATTCTTCATTATGGAAAATTCTCCAATGTGCCTCTCTTGGGTACAAAGGGTGGAATTGACTACAATCCGAGAATGGCCTTTCGACAGTTAGGATACCCTATGGTTGCCAAGCCTGATCCTGAGGTAGTGGAGGAGTTCATCTTTCATGAAGGGGTTGATGACATGGGTTTGTTGAAGAGGTTTAGTGCCGCTTGGACTCAGATTCATCTCTAAGGAAGATCCGATTTGGGTAAGAAGAATTGCGTAGCCAAGGAAGCTTACACACTTTGGGTCAAAGAGCGCGTCAAAGAGATCTTGTTGCCATTCTCTCCTGAGCCTTCCATGAATGCCAAGCTTCCTAAACTTGCCATTGTTCCTCCATCCGAGGTCGATCAACTCGAGATGATTATTGAGAAGTTGAAGAAGGAAAATGCTGATCTTCGTCTCAACCTTGATAGAGTTACTTCCGAGAAGGATAGCCTGCAGATTGAGCCCCATCAGAAGCGCGAGCGCGTGCTCAAAGAGGTGGAGGTTGAACAGAACAAGCGTAGAAAGGTGGGTGATGCTTTGAGGGGCACCTATGAGGGACTTGCTTCAAAGAAGAGACAACTCGCCGATGCTTATTATCAAGCCTACAAAGAGGCTCTGAGCTACAACAAGCAACTTGAAGAGCTTCGAGGGAAGTTATCCGAGTTCAAGGCGAAGTGGCAAAGTGAACAAGACCGTGTTAATCAGTTAGCAAAGGACTTTTCTTAGTGTCAAGCCAAGCTAGACAAAGTCTTCGGTGAAATTCAGAAGCTGCAAGATCAAGCACATCAGAGTCAATAGCAGATTAGTCAGCTCAACATAAAGAGTACTCATTGGGAGCATCAAAGCCGTCATCTATAGAATCTCTTGGATCAGAAAGAGGCCTTTCTTCAGGATATGCTTCAGGGACCTAATCATTCGTTGCTGCGTAAACTCATGAAGGATGTAGAGTATTGGAGTGAGAGGTATGGCCGGCTGGCCAAATTTACTGAGCATGTAATGAAGGACCTATCTGGGTTGTTGAGGGATGCATATGCTGATGCATTGGCACACCAACTTCCTCGGGCTGTTTTCCATTTCTTGTTTGTGGGTAGGGTGGTATTTGATAGAATCCATGCGGATTTTGTTGTAGCCCAAAAGGAAGATATTTGACTTGTGTTCGACTTATGCTTCTTTCCTTTATTACTGAATGAATGAAGATTCTTGCTCACTCTATCTTTTATGCCTTTACTTGTATGCTTTATGATTATTGTCAACAAAGATAAGTTTAAGAATTCCTGGAATTTAAAACTTTATTTTTGCATGCATATCATACATTCATTTGCACACATATGCACGTCCTTTCATCCGAAACCGTTGCTCATCCTTGTCCACCTTCCTTGTAGCAAGACGACGACTCGATATCGGTATTTCACTCGCTCAAACAAATCCAGAATCATGGCTGACTTTGAAGCTGAGAACGCTACTTACAAGGAAACTGTGGCTCAATTCCAAGGCCGGATGGATCAGTTCCATACAAACATGGATGTCATTATGGAACTCCTTCGTGCCCAAAGGGACGCTGCTGCTACTGCCACTGTTGTTGTAACCCCTACTGATGCAACTATTGTCACTCCTGTTGTGAGTGTTCCTCCTGTTGTTACAGCTACTCCTGCTGTTGTTGGTCATTCCCCTGCTAGAGTTGAAGTACCAATTGAGCCTGTGAATCAGCCTGTTGTTCAACCCGGTTTGAACCAGATGCCTGCTGGTTTTCCTTGGGGCATGCCTCCGAATTACACTCCTCAGATTGCGAATAATGGTAGTGCCTTCATGCCATATCATCCTTTTGTTACGCCCATGCCTAATGGGAATGCTACCGCATATCCATAGGTCATGCCTGCTCCAGTCCTGACTCCCGTGGTGAATGATGATCTTGAGAATCTTCAGGTTCAAACTCATCAAACTGCCAGATTGGCTGACATTGAAACTCCTGATGAAGAAGAGCATGTGTATAGAGGTCCTCCTATTCATGTCCCGGTCTCATCTCAAGTTGTTCAAACTGTTGTTCCAAATGTTCATCCTGGGATGTTCTATCCTGGGGCATCTTCCTCAGCTGCTGGGGTACCTCCTCCGAATTATTCGTATGGTGTTCCAATGGGTCAGAATACTGGTCAGATGGTTAATCCGGGTTTGGTGTATCCTTCTCAGTTTGCTACTCCGCAAGCACGAGCTCCGGCCGCTTCTCAGCTGCCAAATCCTCAGATTCTTGTCAGGCCTGTTAATCAGAGTAGATCTGTTGACTACAAGTTGTTGGAAGACCATATCAGGGCTATTGAAGGGTTTTCTGCTTTTGGCATGAAGGCCAAATATTTGTGTTTGGTTCCAAATGTTGTGCTGCCACAGAAATTCAAGATACCTGATTTGCCAAAATATAAAGGTTTAAGCTGCCCGCGTAGTCACATCACTATGTACTGTAGGAAGATGGCATCCCATATTGATAATGATGAATTGCTTGTTCATTGTTTTCAAGATAGTTTGTCTGGTGCTTCATTGGATTGGTACATGGGCTTGGAGCGCAGTAAAATCCGTACTTGGAGGGATCTATCTGAAGCGTTCGTGAAACAATACAAGTATAATCTTGATCTGGCGCCCACTATATTGCAATTGCAGAATCATTCTCAGCGCTCCACCGAAACATTCAAGGAGTATGTACAAAGATGGCGTGAGATGGCATCTCGTGTGCGACCTGCTCTCTCTGACAATGAGTTGGTTGACATCTTTATGGGTACCTTACAAGGATCTTACTATGAGAAAATGGTGGGTAGTTCTTCATCAAACTTCGCTGATGTTGCAACGATTGGTGAACGGATTGAAAACGGTTTGAAGACTGGAAAGATTCCCGGAGCTGCTTCCTAGCAGCCGGCCACTAGAAAATCTCAGAACAGTCAGTCTAAGAAAAAGGATGGTGAAGCCAACGCTGTGACAGCTCAAGTTTCTCCTCAGTATCAAGCTCTCATGGTTCCCATGCCATATTATCCATATTCGTACATTGCTGTTGCACAATATCAACAACCTCCATATCAGTATCATCCACAACAAACAATTCAGAATGCTCAGAATCAGTAACAGAATCAACCGAACAACAAAAATCAGCAGAATCAGAACCGTCAGAACAATAACAATCAAGGAAACCGTAACCGTCCGAATTTTGATAGAATTCCGGTGTCATACACGGAATTATTTCCTTACTTGGTTCACCAAGGGGCAATCGTCCCCAAGAAGATTGGACCTGCAATTCCTCCATTTGGTCCGAAGCATAATCCAAATGCATCCTGTGCTTATCATGCTGGATACGTAGGACATGCAACAGAGGATTGCTTTGTTTTCAAAACCAAAGTTCAGGAACTCATTGATAAGAAGGTTCTGACTTTTACTGAGGAAGGACCTAACATTCAGAGTAATCCGTTGTCGAATCACAATGGACCTGCAGTTTACATGATTGAGGATAATTCAGGGGCTGAATGCTCCTCTGGTTAGAAGTAGTGCAACTTGATCAAGTTCAGTAGCGCGGGTTTCCAGCAAGGTGACATTATGGCAACTATTGATGATGCTAGTCCCAGTAATCAGACTTTAAGCTTTGTGCGCAAGTGTCCGCCAGGTTTCAAGCTCAACAATTGGACATCTACCGTGATTCCTGTGGTTTTCCCATATAACATGTAATGCATTTTGCTTTCTCATTCCCTCGTCCTCGCCCGAGACAAGTGGATAGCTTGTAAAGGGCATCACATTTTTGCAATATTATGTGATCAATAAATAAAAGTTTTTGCATTCAAAATCATGCTTTATTTCTTTCTTTATTTTACTTTTTTTTCACAAATAAATGGTAAAAGTTTCTTTTCTTTTCACTTTTCAAAATAGCTCATTCTATTCATAAACATGCATAAATAATAAAAGCATTGATAACAAGATGGCAAACATCCATTGTAATTCTGGAATTCCAATTAACCAAGCTGAAGAAGATGGTGAGGAAGATTGTGAATTACCGACTGAACTAGCAAGGCTCCTTGAGCACGAGCATAGAGAGATTCATCCATACAAAGAGCCAGTGGAAGTCGTCAATCTTGGTACTGATGAGGTCAGAAGAGAAGTCAAGGTTGGCACATCCCTCGCAGAGCATGTACACTCCGAGTTGGTCAAGTTATTGAAAAAATATGTTGATATCTTCGCCTGGTCCTATCAAGATATGCCTGGGTTGGATACCAACATCGTTGAACATCACTTACCACTCAAGCCCGGATATCCTCCTGTCAAGCAGAAACTCAGAAGGACTAGACCCGACATGGCACTCAAAATCAGAGAAGAGGTAAAGAAGCAGCTTGATGCTGGGTTCCTAGCCACTTCCGAATATCCTGAATGGATTGCCAATATCGTCCCAATTCCTAAGAAAGATGGGAAAGTCAGAATGTGTGTGGATTATCGAGATCTCAACAAGGCAAGCCCGAAGGATGATTTTCCTTTTCCTCATATTGATGTCTTGGTAGATAACACAGCGCAGTTCTCTGTCTTTTCCTTTATGGACGGTTTCTCAGGATATAATCAGATCAAGATGTCCCCAACCGATATGGAGAAAACTACTTTTATCACGCCATGGGGTACATATTGTTACAAAGTCATGCCATTCGGTCTAAAGAATGCAGGGGCAACATACCAACGTGCCATGACGACCCTCTTTCACGATATGATCCATAAAGAGATTGAGGTTTACGTGGACGATTTAATTTCCAAATCCAAAACGGAAGATGATCACCTGGTTCATCTGAAGAAACTGTTTTACAGACTCCGGAAGTTTAGACTGTGGTTAAATCCTGCGAAGTGCACCTTCAGAGTTCGATCTGGTAAACTGTTGGGTTTTATTGTTAGTCAGAAAGGCATTGAAGTTGATCCTGATAAGGTTCAGGCAATTCAGAACATGCCACCTCCCAAAACAGAAAAAGAAGTCTATGGCTTTCTGGGCAGACTCAATTACATTTCAAGGTTTATTTCCCATTTGACGGCTACCTGTGAACCAATGTTCAAATTACTAAGAAAAAATCAATTGGTTGAATGGAATAATGATTGTCAGGATGCATTTGACAAAATAAAACAATACTTGCAAGAACCACCGATCTTAGTACCGCCGGTTCTTGGTAGGCCTTTAATCATGTATCTCGTCGTTCTTGATGAATCGATGGGATGTGTATTGGGTAAACATGACGACACTGGCAGAAAAGAACATGCAATATAATATCTGAGCAAGAAGTTCACTCATTGTGAGACCAAATACTCACTCTTAGAGAAAACTTGCTGTGCTCTGGTCTGGGCTGCTCGACGCCTACGACAATATATGATTTGCCATACTACTTTGTTGATATCCAAAATGGATCTGATAAAGTACATATTTGAAAAGCCTGCTGTCTCTGGAAGGATTACTCGGTGGCAGATGCTGTTAACTGAGTATGATATCCAACATGTTACCCAGAAAGCAATAAAAGGGAGCGTCTTGTCTGACTACCTCGCTCATCAACCTGTAGAAGGTTATCAACAGATGAAGTTTGACTTTCCCGATGAGGATGTTCTGTTTATCAGAGATTATGATACTCCAGACCCTGACATAGGACCCGAACAAGGGGCGCGATGGACGCTCGTGTTCGATGGTGCCTCCAATTCTAAGGGTCGTGGAATCGGTGCTATGCGCAACTCTCTCACAGGTTTTCACCTTCCCTTCACTGCAAGATTATGCTTTGCATGCACCAACTGTCGTAACCCGAAATTTGACCTCCCTCTTTTGGCTTTTGCATAAGCATGCGCATTCGCATCGTTAGCATAAACATTCGCACTTTTCTCTGTGTGTTTCTTGCCGCAAGATATTCAGGTTTTCCAAGCCCGATTAATCATATCCTTACAAGATCATCGCATCATCAAAACAAGCACAAAATGAAGGTTTACATACCTATTCATTAAGACAAGAGGTGGAAAACCACAACCGGGATTCCAGTATCATTTCCTGAGCAATTTGGGCAAAAATTGACTGAAGTAACCGGTTAACGCATGGTGAGTAACCGGTTACTCAGTGCAATTTTGAAATTACTGCTGCATTTTTGAGACAGCAGCCATGCACTCTCCTTGGTCATTGATTCTACAGTGTTCTAGCAGTGTGTGGAATATTCTAGACATCTCTAGACATTTCAAGACATTCCAAGTGCATTTATTCCAATGTTTCACTCTAATTCAAGTGCACCATGTTCCTTGTTTCCCAAGCATATCAACCTTTGGATGATGGAGTGCACCTTGGGATAGTTACCGAGTTAACCGCCTTGACTCAGTGAGTCAAGTCCAACTAACTCCTAGCCTAGTTCCAAACCCAAAGCTAATTCCAAACCAAATTCCAAACCATCTCACACTCCAAACCTAAAATCTATATAAACTCACCTTCACTCATTTTCAAGGACCTTCAACCATTTGCTCCATTTCACTTTCAATTCTCCCACATTTCTATCCCAATTTCCTGCAACTTCTTCATCTTCATCTCAATTCTCTTCCAAACTTCACCAAAAGCTCTTACATCTTGAAGGATAATCACTTTTCACATTGAAAGTGATTATTTCTTGAGCTTAACCTCATCATTTGTCATTTCTTGGTTGGATTTCTGGAAGCACACCTAATTCTACTTCAATTCAAGAGTTCTACAACATTCAATTTGGTGCAAAGTTGATTTCGGTGCATTTTCGCCTTTTTGATAGGTTTCGATACGGTTCGTCTACAAGTTGAAGATTCCTCTGGTTTTCTTTGATTTTCTGCATCAAGAATCCTTTGCAACAATTACCAAGGCACATCTCAGCCTTGTAGGTTGGTAGATCCATCTTTTCTCTCTGTTTCGATTGATTTCGCGCGTTTACGTTGTGATTTTGATCATGTTCGGTTTGATTTACCATGCAATTGTTTGATCTGTGATCTTCGTGATTATTGATTTCAAGTTGTGTCTAATTGCCCTTACATGATGTAATTTTCGTGCACAAATTTGTATCTAAGCATGTGGTAGTTTGCATAACTGAACATGTGCTGAGAATCAGTTTTGAAAAGCTGTTTTTGTTGTTTTTTTTCACCACTGTTCAGTGGTAACTGGTTAACGTCTGGTGGTTAACCGGTTACTCGGTGCAATTTTCCTCAAGAATGCTAATTTTCAAGCAAGTAACCGGTTAACGCATGGTGAGTAACCGGTTACCACTGAACAAAATGGCCAATTTGGAGTTTTTTCAAGTTCGTTTGACATGCTTTCTTCCGTTTAACTTCCATTGATTATCATGCTTGATTTTATGGATATTTTAAATGTCATTTCACTTCTGGTTGAAGCATATTCATGAACTTTCAATGCACATTTTCGATTATTCATTTGTTTCATGTTCTTAGCATTGTATGAACATAATCCTTTTGGCACTATCTTTGTTCACATGATACATGATTTTGTGTGGCATTTTGATGATCATTTGGCACTGTTTTGCACCTTCTATTTTAGTTTGCATTAAGTTTATTCTTCATGGATAAACTTAATCTTGTATAATCAATAATTCACACCTTTTTGCTTTAATGACTTTTCATCCTCTTTGGAAAGTTGTTAGCATGGTTCTCCCTTGATTAATTGATTGGAACCTTGTTTCGATTAATCGATCTTCCCTTTTCCTCTCTTTAGGCTTCCTTTAGAGCTTTCTCTTTCGATCCCCTCGTAGGATTAGAGTTTCGCGCTACGCCTTGCATCGGAGCATTGTACAAATTGACGTCGTTATGCTGTCCGTTTCTCTATGCAGGAGCACTGTACAACTTGGAGCTATTACGTCGTCCGTTTCAACTTCTGCATTACACCTTGTGTGTTAGAGAAGGAATGAGAAGGGAGAATTCCTACTCTCATTTTGACTACTTCAGGTAGGGGACGAATGACCCTGTGCTTGGCTTAGTCATCTCTACCTCCAGGCGGTAGTGTGCTTTCCTTCCCCAGTCGAGTCGATCCTTGATCACTCTTTTCTCACTCCAATCTCTTTTGATCCTTGATCACTCTTTGCCCTTTGCAATCTCTTTCGATCCTCGATCACTCTTATCTCTTTCGATCTCTCTCTTGATTAATCACCTTCTTAAATACGATCCTTTGTTCATTGGGTTAGCAAGCTGTCTTCGTTTCAATACCCTATTCTTTCCTCGCGGTCAATCATTGTTCTTTTGATTCCCCTGGAGAGTCTTTCTTCTATTTCTTCGGTTAAACACAGTACTCCTGTTAAAAACCAAATCCCGTGCAGAGTTCGCAACCTTCCTTTGGTTCTTCTCCCTTTGTTGGTTAATCACTGTTGGTCAGTTAAAGCACCAATGTTCGCACTTCTTCTCAGTTAACCACAGCCCGTCTATTAAAACACTGAGTTCCTTGGGTTAATCACCTTCTCTTGGTTAATCACCCTTTTCTTCAGTTAACCACAACCTATCTGTTAAAATACTGAACCCCCTTTTTGAGTTAATCACCTCCTCTTGGTTAATCACTCATTTCTCCTGGTTAAACACAGTGTTCTATTAAAAAACCGAATCCCCTGCAGTTGGCAACCTTTCTTGGTTTAAATACTTGCACCCTTGGGTTAGTAACCTTCTTTTGGTTCAATACCCTTCTTCGTTGGTCAAGTGTTGTTTGTTCGGTCAATACCAACGCCCCTTGTGGGTTACGACCTTCGATCGGTCCTACACCCGTTCTTCTGGTTAATCACAGTTTTCTCTATTAAAACCAATGGTTCTCTATCCCCCACGGAGTTGCAATCCTTGTTCCCTCGGTTAACCACTGTTCATCAGTTAATATACCGACGCCCCCTGCAGAGTCAAACACCTTTTCTTGGTTCAACACTCTCTCTCTTGGTTTATCACAGTCCGTCTGTTGACGCCAGCCTCTTTTCCCCGCCAGAGTCTTACTCTCTTTCTTCGGTTAACTACTGCCAACCAGTTAATATACTGAATCTCTCTTTTCTCTTGGTTATGACACCATCTCTTTATTTGGATCCCCAGCAGAGCCCTTTCTATTCATTTGGCTCTTACTTTCTTGGTTTCGACACCAATCCTCTTTGTTACCCCCAGCGGAGTTTCTTTCATTCTTGGTTTTGACACCATTCTTTTTCTAGGTTCTTGTCCAATCACTCTTGCTGTGTGGTCTTCCCCAGTAGAGTTTTTTCTTTCACTCTTGCTCTTGGTTTAGACACCACTTCTTTTGTTTCCTGTTTCTTTCTTGTCTGTTTTCCGTTTGGTTCCCCGAACTACAGAAGCTCTGATTATGCATTCTTTCGAATGTCAGATACGTAGGCATGAGATCGCAATGATCTCGGCGAGCACACTTCAACCTTTCTTTCCTTCTCCTTTTCTTCCTTCTTCTTTGTCCCCTGGTTCCATGAACTACGACGCTCTAATTTCCTCATTGCACTATGAGGGTACGTAGGCACGAAGACTTTGATCCTCCGCGAGCACCTTCTTTCTTTCTTTTTCTTTTTCCCCTTTTTCTCTCTCTCCTTTTCTTTAGCTAAAAGCCTTTAGATAGATAACCCATCCAAGCCTAGAAGCAAGCGAAATGGTTCCCGTCGAGTATGACAGATGCGTTAGGTGCTAGTACCTTCCTTTTGCATAACCGACCCCCCGTTCCCGTTTCTCTTCCTCTCGGGTTTTATCGATATTTTCCCTGTCCTTTGGAACTAAATAAAGTTCAGTGGCGACTCTGCTGTTATCTGTGAGTGAGCGATTCACTCAGGTGTAAACTAACCATCTTCAACTGGCGACTCTGCTGGGGACAGATTGTCCTCTTGCTGGTCCATCCCTTGAGGGGTCTCGCCTAGTTTTCTTTGCTTTTTCTTGCTTATTTGGGTGTTTATCTTTCGCGCTTTACTCGCTTTACTTGCTTTAGCTTTATGTTTATTTATTGCATTTCTTTACTGCTTTGAATATTCATATGCTATATATTCTGGATATCTGCTGTTTTCTGCTGTTGTTGGGGCGAGTAGATATTATTGGAGAGAAAGGTCCTAACACCGGGCCTAGTATACACATAGGCTAGAACGTGGATAGTCGTGAGGCTTGCGTTTTGCGCGTTGGGATATCACGAGACCCACATCCCATATCGTGATTCGTTTGAGAATACCTCCGTCCTGTGAGAATTCACTACGGCGGGGGATTTTCATCCTGAGTCCTATGGTTTGGGCGACCTTTCTAGGGACCACCTTGTTGTGTCTACATCACACCTGTGAAGGGGATGGGTTTTTGCAGGAAAACAAGCCACTTCATACCCTTGTTCTCACACACGCCAGATTTCTTCACCGACACATCAAATTATGTTGCACTGACACATATTTATGTGTAGATATCCGGATTGTTCAGATTTGATTAGTCAGATAGTGCTGGCTTCTTGTTGTTGTGTTGCATATCATTTCATCATGTAAATTAATTTTTGCATGTGCATTTCCAGGTTTTCGAGGGCTTATCTTTTGTTGGCATTATCTTAGAGATGAGTACTGGTTGTCGTGGCATCTTCAGTTACAAGTTTGTGGAGCCTAAGCTGGGTGTTTTGAGAGGTTTGGCATATTTGTTGGTTGGAGATCACAGAGGGGTTTTCATAGGTACTTATGGTAATATGTTGACCATCCTCAACACTGAAGTCAACATCACTACTATTCATACTCTGGTTCAGTTTTATGACCCGCCATATAGGTGCTTCACATTTCAGGATTATCAGCTAGCACCTACACTTGAGGAGTATGCTTATATTTTAGGGGTTGAGATCAAGAAGCAGGTTCCTTATGTTTACACTAGCGGTTGTCCAAAGTTTCATCTTATTGCTGATGCGCTTTGCATTAGTAAGAAAGATGTGGAGGATAATCTCAAGACCAAAGGGAAAGGTATTCGAGGGTTTTCTTCGAAGTTCTTGGTTGACAAGGCCACTACTTTTACTAAGGATGGAAACTGGAAGGCTTTCAACGCCGTTCTTGCTTTGCAAATATATGGGATTGTCTTGTTTCCGAACATGGAGGATTTCGTAGATCAGGCTGCCATCAGTATCTTCTTGTCCAAGAATCCTGTTCCGATGCTTCTTGCTGATACCTACCATTCTATTCATTCCAGGAATGAAAAGAAGAAAGGAACCATTGTCTGTTGTGCTCCTTTGTTGTACCGATGGTTCATGTCTCACCTTTCACAGAAGGGTCCCTTTGTTGAGAATAAGGATAATCTCAAGTGGTCTCAACGAATCATGTCTCTTACCGCTGATGACATTTCTTGGTATTCTCGAGTCTTCGACGAAATTCAGATCATCCTTCATTGTGGGAAATTCTCCAATGTGCCTCTCTTGGGTACAAAGGGTGGAATTAACTACAATCCGAGAATGGCCTTCCGACAGTTGGGATATCCTATGGTTGACAAACCTGATCCTGAGGTAGTGGAAGAGTTCATCTTTCATGAAGGGGTTGATGACATGGGTTTGCTGAAGAGGTTCAGTGCCGCTTGGACTCAGATTCATCTCGAAGGTAGAGCCGATTTGGATAAGAAGAATTGCGTAGCCAAGGAAGCTTACACACTTTGGGTCAAAGAGCGCGTCAAACAGATCTTGTTGCCATTTTCTCCCGAGCCTTCCATGTATGCCAAGCCTCCTGAACTTGCCATTGTTCCTCCATCTGAGGTCGATCAACTCAAGCTGATTGTTGAAAAGTTGAAGAAGGAGAATGCTGATCTTCGTCTCAACCTTGATAGAGTCACTTCCGAGAAGGATAGCCTACAGATTGAGCTCCATCAGAAGCGCGAGCGCGTGCTCAAAGAGGTGGAGGTTGAACAGAACAAGCATAGGAAGGTGGGTGATGCTTTGAAGAGCACCTATAAGGGACTTGCTTCAAAGAAGAGACAACTCGCCGATGCTCATTATCAGGCCTACAAGGGGGAGCTGAGCTACAACAAGCAACTTGAAGAGCTTCGAGGGAAGTTATCCGAGTTCAAGGCAAAGTGGCAAAGTGAACAAGACCGTGCTAATCAGTTAGCAAAGGAATTTTCTTAATGTCAAACCCAGCTAGACAAAGTCTTCGGTGAGATTCAGAAGCTGCAAGATCAAGCACATCAGAGCCAAGAGCAGATTAGCCAGCTCAACACAGAGAGCACTCATTGGGAGCATCAAAGCCGTCATCTACAGAACCTCCTGGATCAGAAAGAGGCCTTTCCTCAGGACATGCTTCAGGGACCTAATCATTCGTTGCTGCGTAATCTCATGAAGAATGCGAAGTACTGGAGTTAGAGACACGACCGTCTAGCCAGATTTGTTGAGCATGCATTGGAGGACCTACCGGGGTTGTTGAGGGATGCATATACTGATGCATTGCCGCACCGGCTTCCTTGGGATATTTTTCATTTCTTATCTATGTGTAGGGTGGTATCTGATAGGATCCGTGCGGATTTTGTTGTAGCCCATAAGGCAGATATTTGACTTGTATTCGACTTGTACTTCTTTCCTTTATTGCTGAATAAATGAAGATTCTTGTTCACTCTATTTTTTATGCCTTTACTTGTATGCTTTATGATTATTGTCAACAAAGATAAGTTTAAGAATTCCTGGAATTTAAAAATTTATTTTTGCATGCATATCATACATTCATCTGCACACATATGCACGTCTCTTCATCCAAAACCGTTGCTCATCCTTGTCCGCATTCCTTGTAGCAAGACGACGACTCGACATCGGTATTTTACTCGCTCAAACAAATCCAGGATCATGGCTGACTTTGAAGCTGAGAACGCTGCTTACAGGGAAACTCTGGCTCAATTCCAAGGTCGGATGGATCAGTTCCAGACGAACATGGATGTTATTATGGAACTCCTTCGTGCTCAGAGGGACGCCGCTGCTGCCACCACTGTGGTTGCAACCCCTACTGATGCAATTGTTGTCACTCCTGTTGTGACTGTTCCTCCTGTTATTACGGCTACTCCTGCTGTTGTTGTTCCTTCTCCTGCTAGAGTTGAGGTACCAATTGAGCCTATGAATCAGCCTGCTGTTCAGCCCAGTTTGAACCAGATGTCCGCTGGTTTCCCTTGGGGCATGCCTCCGAATTACACTCCTCAGATTGTAAATAATGGTAGTGCCTTCATGCCATATTAGCCTTTTGTTGCACCCATGCCTAACGGGAATGTTGCCGCATATCCATGGGTCATGCCTACTCCAGTCCTGCCTTCAGTGGTGAATGATGATCCTGAGAATCCTCAGGCTCAAACTCATTAAACTACTGGATTGGTTGATACTGAAACTCCTAATGAAGAAGAGCATGTGTATAGAGGACCTCCTATTCATGTTCCGGTTTCGTCTCAAGTTGCTCAAACTGCTGTTCCGAATGTTCATCCTGGGATGTTCTATCTTGGGGCATCGTCCTCAGCCGCTGGGGTACCTCCTCCGAATTATCTGTATGGTATTCCGATGGGTCAGAATGGTGGTCAGATGGTTAATCCGGGTTTGGTGTATCCTTCTCAGTTTGCTACTCCGCAAGTGAATGCTCCTGCCGCTTCTTAGCTGCCAAATCCTCATATTCTTGCCAGGCCCACTAATCCGAGTAGATCTGTTGACTACAATTTGTTGGAAGACCGTATCAGAGCTATTGAAGGGTTCTCTGCTTTTGGCATGGAAGCCAAAGACTTGTGTTTGGTTCCAAATGTTGTGCTACCGCAGAAATTCAAGATACCTGATTTGCCAAAGTATAAAGGTTTAAGCTGCCCGCGTAGTCACATCACTATGTATTGCAGGAAGATGGCATCCCATATTGATAATGATGAATTGCTTGTTCATTGTTTTCAAGATAGTTTGTATGGTGCTTCATTGGATTGGTACATGGGCCAGGAGCGCAGCAAAATCCATACTTGGAGGGATTTGTCTGAAGCGTTCATGAGACAATACAAGTATAACCTTGATCTGGCACCTACTAGATTGCAATTGCAGAATCAGTCACAGCGCTCAGCTGAAACATTCAAGGAGTATGCACAAAGATGGCGTGAGATGGCATCTCGAGTACGACCGACTCTCTCTGACAATGAGTTGGCTGACATCTTTATGGGGACATTGCAAGGATCTTGCTACGAAAAAATGGTGGGTAGTTCTTCATCAAACTTCGCTGACGTTGTAACGATTGGTGAACGGATTGAGAACGGTTTGAAGACTGGAAAGATTCCTGGAGCTGCTTCCCAGCAGCCGGCCACTCGGAAGCCTCAGAACAGTCAGTCCAAGAAAAAGGAAGGTGAAGCCAACACTGTGACAGCTCAAGTTTCTCCTCAGTATCAAGCTCTCATGGCTCCCATGCCGTATTATCCATATCTATACATTGCTGCTGCACAATATCAACAACCTCAGTATCAGTATCATCCGCAACAACCAGTTCAAAATACTCAGAATCAGCAACAGAATCAACAGAACAAAAATCAGCAGAATCAGAACCGTCAGAACAACAACAATCAAGGAAACCTTAAGCGTCCGAATTTCGACAGAATTCCGATGTCATACACTGAATTATTTCCTTATCTAGTTCACCAAGGGGCAATTATCCCCAAGCAGATTGCACCTGCAATTCCTCCATTTGGCCCGAAGCATAACCCAAATGCGTCTTGTGCCTATAATGCTGGATACATAGGACATGCAACAGAGGATTGTTTCGTTTTCAAAACCAAGTTTCAGGAACTCATTGATAAGAAAGTTCTGACTTTTGCTGAGGAAGGACCTAACATTCAGAATAATCCATTGCCGAACCACGGTGGACCTGCAGTTAATATGATTGAGGATAGTCCGAAGGCTGAATTGATCATGGATGTTGACGAAGTAAAGACCCCGATGTCCGTGGTTTTCAAGAAATTGAATGAACACGGGCTGTTGAAAGGGTTGCATGGTAAGTGTCAAATTTGTGACGATAATCCCAACCAGTGTCGAAAGCTGAAGGGTTGTGTTCAGATTCTGATGAGCCGAGGCGAAGTGCAATTTGCCAGATCTAAACCTGTTGAGGAAGTTACCACTATTGAGCCATTCACCATCGTCTATAGGAAGGTTCCTGTGGAATCTCCTAAGCAGAAGAGGGTGCAACCCATCATTGTTTTCCCGCCGAAGCCGTTTCCATATCAGAATTCTAAAGAGGTACCATGGAAATATGGGTCTACTATGTTTTCTGGAGGTCAAGAGATAAGGTTCGCCGAATCCGAGATCGTGAATGTTACAGTCGGTGGAGGTATGACTCGCAGTGGACGAGTATTTGCCCCGAAGGTCACTACAAATCCTGTTCAAGTTCCAACTATTGTCCATCCCAAGGAAACATCTGCAACTGCAACCCCTGCTGTTCAACAAGGGGCACCTTCTACCGCAGTTCCATTACCAACTATCCCGTCTGAGGATGTTTCAAAAAGCAAGGAGACCCTTAATGATCAAGAGTTCCTTAAGTTGATCAAGAAAAGTGACTTTAAAATTGTGGATCAGCTGGGTCAGACTCCCTCGAGGATCTCAATTTTGTCCTTACTCATGAGTTCGCCTGCGCACAGATCAGCTTTGTTGAAAGTGTTGAACAGTGCCCATGTCCTGCAAGATATATCCATCGTCAAGTTTGACAATGTAGTGGCCAACTTAACTGCAAGTCGGGATTTGGGTTTCAATGAATCAGAATTGCCTCCTGAAGGAAATGCCCACAACAAAGCGCTGCACATATCTGTAACCTACACAGACATCGTGTTATCTCGTGTTCTAGTGGATACCGGTTCTTCTCTCAATGTGATGCCTAAGGGCACATTGAGTCAATTACTGGTGGAAGGAAACGAGATGAGACCAAGTGCCTTAGTTGTCAGAGCCTTTGATGGTTCTCGAAGACAGGTCATTGGAGAGGTGGACTTACCCATCAATATTGGGCCGTATTTGTTTACCATTACTTTCCAAGTGGTGGATATCAATCCTGCGTACAGTTGCCTATTGGGTCATCCATGGATCCACGCGGCAGGGGCAGTTACCTCCACTTTGCATCAAAAGTTGAAGTTCATGTTTGACGATCAGCTTGTCATTGTCCGTGGTGAAGAGGATTTAATTATAAGCGAGTTATCATCTTTTTGATACATCGAGACCGAGGATGGCATAGCTGAGGTGCCGTTGCAGTGTCTCGAGTTCGAAGATGTCAGCCCTGCTTCAACTAGTCAAAGTAGATCACCACAATTGACTTTAGTATCTGCTAAGAGTGCTAAGGAGACTATCCAGAAAGGAGCTTTGTCAGGCTGGGGGCACGTGATTGATGTGGTCGAGAAGCATAATCGTTGTGGATTGGGTTATCATCCTGGTCGTCAATCTGGTTCCTCTGGTCAGAAGTAGTGCAACTTGATCAAGTTCCATAGCGCAGATTTCCAACAGGGTGACGTCGTGGCAGCTGCTGATGATGCTGGTCCCAGTAATTAGATTTCAAGCTTCGTGCGCAAATGTCCGCCGGGTTTCAAGCTCAACAATTGGACATCTACCGTGATTCCTGTGGTTTTCCCATATAACATGTAATGCATTTTGCTTTTTCATTTCCTCGTCCTCGCCCGAGACGAGTGGATAGCTTGTAAAGGGCCTCGCACTTTTGCAATATTATGTGATCAATAAATAAATGTTTTGCATTCAAAATCATGCTATGTTTTCTTTCTTTATTTTACTTTTTCACAAAAAAACAAATGGCAAAAGTTTCTTTTCTTTTCACTTTTTAAATAGCTCATTCTAAACATATTCATAAACATGCAGAACTAATAAAAGCATTGATAACAGCATGGCAAACATCCATTGTAATTTTGGAATTCCAATTAACCAAGCCGAAGAAGATGGTGAGAAAGATTGTGAATTACCGGCTAAACTGGCAAGGCTCCTTGAGCACGAGCGTAAAGAGATTCAGCCACACAAAGAGCCAGTGGAAGTTGTTAATCTTGGTACTGATGAGGTTAGAAGAGAAGTCAAGGTTGGCGCATCCCTTGCTAAGCATGTGCACTCCGAGTTGGTCAAGTTATTGAAAGAGTATGTTGATATCTTCTCCTGGTCCTATCAAGATATGCTTGGGTTGGATACCAACATCGTTGAACATCATTTACCACTCAAGCCCGGATGTCCTCCTGTCAAGCAAAAGCTCAGGGAGACTAGACCCGACATGGCACTCAAAATCCGAGAAGAGGTAAAGAAGCAGCTTGACGCTGGGTTCCTCGCCACTTCCAAGTATCCTGAATGGATTGCCAACATTGTCCCGGTTCCCAAGAAGGACGGCAAAGTCAGAATATGTGTGGATTATCGAGATCTCAACAAGGCAAGCCCGAAGGATGATTTTCCTTTGCCTCATATTGATGTCTTGGCAGACAACACTGCACAGTTTTCGGTCTTTTCCTTCATGGACGGTTTCTCATGATATAATCAGATCAAAATGTCCCCAGCTGATATAGAGAAGACTACTTCATCACACCATGGGGTACATATTGCTACAAAGTCATGCCATTCAGTCTAAAGAATGCAGGGGCAACATACCAGCGTGCCATGACAACCCTATTTCACGATATGATTCATAAAGAGATTGAGGTTTACGTGGACGATATGATTGCCAAATCCAAAACTGAGGATGATCACTTGGTTCATCTGAAGAAGCTGTTTGACAGACTCTGAAAGTTTAGACTGCGGTTGAATCCTGTGAAGTGCACCTTCGGAGTTCGATATGGTAAATTGTTGGGCTTTATTGTAAGTCAGAAGGGCATTGAAGTTGATCCTGATAAGGTTCGGGCAATTCAGAACACGCCGCCTCCCAAAACCGAAAAAGAAGTCCGTGGATTTCTTGGCAGACTCAATTACATCTCAAGATTCATTTCTCATTTGACGGCTACCTGTGAACCAATGTTCAAATTACTAAGGAAAAATCAATCGGTTGATTGGAATAATGATTGTCAGGAAGCATTTGACAAAATAAAACAATACTTGCAAGAACCACCGATCTTAGTACCGCCAGTTCCTGGTAGGCCTTTAATCATGTATCTCACCGTTCTCGATGAATCAATGGGATGTGTATTGGGTCAACATGACGACACTGACAGAAAAGAACATGCAATATAATATCTGAGCAAAAAGTTCACTGATTGTGAGACCAGATACTCACTCTTGGAGAAAACTTGTTGTGCTCTGGTCTGGGCTGCTCGACGCCTACGACAATACATGATTTGCCATACTACTTTGTTAATATCCAAAATGGATCCGATAAAGTACATATTTGAGAAGCCTGCTATCTCTGGAAGGATTGCTCAGTGGCAGATGCTGTTTACTGAGTATGATATCCAACATGTTACCCAGAAAGCAATAAAAGGGAGTGTCTTGTCTGACTACCTTGCTCATCAACCTGTAGAGGGTTATTAACAAATGAAGTTTGACTTTCCCGATGAGGATGTTCTGTTTATCAGAGACTATGAGACTCCAGACCCTGATATAGGACCCGAACCAGGGGCGCGATGGATGCTCGTGTTCGATGGTGCCTCCAATTCTAAAGGTCGTGGAATCGGTGCTATCCTCATCTCTCCAACAGGTTTTCACCTTCCCTTCACTGCCAGATTATGCTTTGCATGCACCAACAATATGGCTGAATACGAAGCATGTATCTACGGTATTGAAGCGGCTATTGACATGAGAATCAAGATTCTTGAGGTCTATGGAAATTCTGCCTTGGTCATCAGTCAAGTCAGAGGGAACTTTGTGACTCGGGATTCCAAGCTGGTTTCGTACCAACAACACATAGCAAAGTTGATTCCTTACTTTGATGAGATCACTTTTCATTATATTCCCAGAGAGGAAAATCAATTAGCTGACGCTCTTGCAACGTTAGCATCCATGTTCAAGGTCAAGTGGAAGAATGAAGCTCCTCATATCCGCATTGATCACTTGAACGAACCAGCACACTATATAGCAATCGAGGATGAGTCTGATGACAAGCCTTGGTTCTACGACATCAAAAGATATATGGAAAAATAAGAATATCCCGAGGGTATCACTATCACTGACAAGAAGGCTCTTAGGCGGCTTTGCGCCAAATTCTTCTTAAGTGGTGGTATACTGTACAAAAGGAATTATGATTCCGTGTTGCTCAGATGCGTGGATAGACACGAAGCAAACATGATCATAAGGTTCATACATGAGGGCTGCGAGGGTGTACATGCTAAAGGTCCCGCTATGGCCAAGAAGATCCTTCGGGATGGGTATTACTGGACAACAATGGAGGTAGATTGTTACAACTTTGCCAAAAGATGTCACAAGTGCCAAATCTACGGAGACAAGATCCATGTGCCTCCAACTCCATTGAATGTCTTGACTGAACCTAGGCCATTTTCCATGTGGGGTATAGATATGATTGGAATGATCGAGCCGAAGGCTTCCAACGGTCATCGATTTATTCTGGTTGCTATCGATTACTTCGCCAAGTGGGTTGAAGCTGCTTCTTATGCAAACGTTACACGACAAGTGGTTGCTAGATTCATCAAGAAAGAGATAATCTGTCGTTATGGCATTCCTAGCAACATTATCACGGACAATGCAAGCAACTTGAACAACAATATGATGAAGGAGTTGTGTCAAGAATTTAAGATCGAGCACCACAACACTTCACCATATCGGCCCAAGATGAATGGCGCCGTTGAAGCAGCAAACAAAAACATCAAGAGGATTGTCCAGAAAATGGTCAAGACTTACAAAGATTGGCATGAAATGCTTCCCTTTGCATGCATGGCTACAGAACTTTAGCTCGCACTTCTACTGGGGCAACTCCGTATTCGCTTGTGTATGGTATGGAGGCAGTTTTACCCATTGAAGTCGAAATTCCTTCGCTCAGGGTCATCATGGAAGCATGTCTTGACGAAGCTGAATAGGTTCAATCCAGATACGACCAGCTGAATCTCATCGAAGAGAAGCGCCTTACAGCCGTTTGTCATGGTCAATTGTATCAGAAATGCCTCAAGCGAGCTTTTGACAAGAAAGTTCTCCCTCGAATGTTCTGTGAAGGCGAACTCGTGCTCAAGAGATATTCACCTGTTCACTCGGATCCACGAGGAAAATGGACTCCCAATTACGAAGGACCTTTTGTTGTTAAGAAAGCCTTCTCAGGCGGAGCCCTGATCCTCACCACAATGGATGGGGAGGAGTTGCCATCGTCCGTAAACTCCGATACGGTCAAAAAATATTATGCCTAAAAAAAATGGATAAAAGTCCACTAGATTGACATCCGCAAGGACAATCTAGGCAAAAATGGACGCCCCGATGGACTGAAAAAAAGAAATGTCCATGCAAAAGTTAGGGACAATGGAAAACAATAATAGCCCGCTAAGTTGAAAACCCGAAAGGGCGACTTAGGCAAAAATGGGCATCTCGGTGGACGAAAAAAAATGTGTGAAAACATGTCCAGGCAAAAATTAGGGATAAAGGCATTTGACTGTGAACACTTGAGCCTCTTTTCATCACGGATGGACCTCAGACGGTAACAGAGCAGTCGAATCATCATCAACTGGTGCAAAGCGTTAGAACCTAGACTTATAGTGAATGGTGGCCAATATTGTAATCAATGCAAAGCATAATTTCCCTTTGCCATTTACTTTTGTTTTTCAATTTTATTGCAAAGTTCCTCATCAAGGAGTTTGCATCCTTGTACACACTTTATGTACAAAATTTTCACATTCAATAAAATGCATTCTTTGTCATCTCAATTTGTTCTCATTCCAGTATTTTGTTTGCAAAATAAACAATTACTTGCGATCACATAATACTAAAAAGCGTTGAGAACAATAAAAAGCTAAATCAATCAAGAAAGCATTATGCATTACATGTGTTATTGGTAACTCCTGCAGGATAATCAGTAATATCCATTGGTAAGCCTAACGCCTAGCCGGCAGTGTGATGGTTTTGTGAAGAAGTTGTTATCTCCTCAGCAGTTCCTCAACAGAGTCATCATTCTCCCCAACAGGTTGCCAAGGTGTTCCCAGTAAAGATGTTTTGCTCTCTTTTCCCCAGCAAGGGTTGTGCATCGTCTCCAATGATTAGGAACTATCTGTCACCAGCAACAGTGGTTTCTCCTCAGCTGAGTCAACATGATTCGGAAACTTCTTTTCCCCATTCAGAGCCAGTATTGGTAGGAAGGATTGATTTAATTCTTTCATCCCCAACGGAGACAGCCATGGTGATTTAGAAACCTGAGATGTTCTCAGTTCCTTTCCCCGGCGGGATCATAATCCTTTGTGAACTCTCTTCTCCAACAGAGTTTGTCTTTATCTGCGGGTCCTCTCCCCGGTCGAGGGTGTCGAAGTCGTTTTGCTACGATTTCTCCCTAACCGCCTCGCTATGCCTTATCTTGCGCCTTTACGTTGCATGATATCAAGCATCATGTAGAAACGCATACATGGCATATGCATCGATCATACTCCTTCTCCTTTTGCCTGACTTATCTCCCAGTAGATTTTCAGCCAAACGTTGCACTTTATCTTTTCTACCTTTGCACCGCTCCTTTTCTCGTCGTCGGCCAAATTCTCGAGCTACTCTTTTATTTAATCTCCTTTTACCTCGAATCATCGAAAAGCTAGCGCAATTCGTACATTCAGGTCCAAGATGATTAAATAGGGGCCGCTGTCGTAACCCAAAATTTGACCTCCCTCTTTTTCCTTTTGCATAAGCATGCGCATTCGCATCGTTAGCATACACATTCACACTTTTCTCTGTGTGTTTCTTGCCGTAGGATATTCAGGTTTTCCAAGCCCGATTAATCATATCCTCACAAGATCATCGCGTCATCAAAACAAGCACAAAATGAAGGTTTACATACCTATTCATCAAGACAAGAGGTGGAAAACCACAACCGGGATTCCAGTATCATTTCCTGAGCAATTTGGGTAAAAATTGACTGAAGTAACCGGTTAACGCATGGTGAGTAACCAGTTACTCAGTGCAATTTTGAAATTCCTGCTGCATTTTTGAGATAGCAGCCATGCACTCTCCTTGGTCATTGATTCTACAGTGTTCTAAAAGTGTGTGGAATATTCAAGACATCTCTAGACATTTCAAGACATTCCAAGTGCATTTATTCCAATGTTTCACTCTAATTCAAGTGCACCATGTTCCTTGTTTCCCAAGCATATCAACCTTTGGATGATGGATTGCACATTAGGATTGTTACCGAGTTGGTGCTAACTAACCGAGTTAACCGCCTTGACTCGGTGAGGCAAGTCCAACTAACTCCTAGCCTAGTTCCAAACCCAAAGCTAATTCCAAACCATCTCACACTCCAAACCTAAAATCTATATAAACTCACCTTCACTCATTTTCAAGGACCTTCAACCATTTGCTCCATTTCACTTTCAATTCTCCCATAATTCTCCCACATTTGAATGTCTTGACTGCATCTTGGCCATTCTCCATGTGGGGTATAGATATAATTGGAATGATCGAGTCGAAGGCTTCCAACGGTCATCGATTCATTTTGGTTGTTATCGACTACTTCACCAAGTGGGTTGAAGCTGCTTCTTATGCAAACAATACACGACAAGGGGTTGCCAGATTCATCAAGAAAGAGATAATCTGTCTTTATGGCATTCCTAGCAACATCATCATAGACAATGTAAGCAACCTGAACAACAATATGATGAAGGAGTTGTGTCAAGAATTTAAGATCGAGCACCACAACTCTTCACCATATCGGCCCAAGATGAATGACGTCGTTGAAGTAGCAAACAAAAACATCAAGAGGATTGTCCAGAAAATGGTCAAGACTTACAAGGATTGGCATGAAATGCTTCCCTTCGCCCTACATGGCTACCAAACTTCAGTTCGCACTTCTACTGGGGCAACTCCGTATTCGCTAGTGTATGGTATGGAGGCAGTTCTACCCATTGAAGTCGAAATTCCTTCGCTCAGAGTCATCATGGAGCAGGTCTTGACGAAGCTGAATGGGTTCAATCCAGATATGACCAGCTGAATCTCATCGAAGAGAAGCGCCTTACAGCCGTTTGTCACGGTCAATTGTATCAGAGACGCCTTAGGCGAGCTTTTGACAAGAAAGTTCTTCCTCAAACATTCTGTGAAGGCGAACTCGTGCTCAAGAGATTTTCACCTGTTCACTCGGATCCACGAGGCAAATGGACTCCCAAATACGAAGGACCCTTTGTTTTCAAGAAAGCCTTCTCAGGTGGAGCCCTGATCCTTACCACAATGGATGGGGAGGAGTTGCCATGGCCCGTGAACTCCGATACAGTCAAAAAATATTATGCCTGAAAAAAATGGATAAAAGTCCGCTAGATTGACATCCGCAAGGACAATCTAGGCAAAAATGGACATCCCAATGGACCAAAAAAAAGAGATGTCCATGCAAAAGTTAGGGACAATGAAAAAAAACAACGATAGCCCGCTAAGCTGAAAACCCGAAAGGGCGACTTAGGCAAAAATGGATATCCCAGTGGACGAAAAAAATATATAGAAAAACATGTCCAGGAAAAAATTAGGGATAAAGGCATTGACTGTGAACACTTGAGCCTATCTTCGTCACAGCTAGACCTCAGACGGTAACAGAACAGTCCAATCATCATCAACTGGTGCAAGGCGTTGAAACTTAGACTTACAGTGGATGGTAGCCAATGTTGTAATCAATGCAAAGCATGATTTCCCTTTGCCATTTGCATTTGTTTTTCAATTTTATTGCAAATTTCCTCATCAAGGATTTTGCATCCTTGTACACACTTTATGTACAAAATTTTTTACTTTCAATAAAATGCATTCTTTGTTATCTCAATTTGTTTCATTCCAGTATTTTGTTTGCAAAATAAACAATTATTTGCGATCACATAATACTAAAAAGCGTTGAGAACAATAAAAAGCTAAATCAATCGAGAAAGCATTATGCATTGCATGTGTTACTGGTAGCTCCTGCGGGATAATCAGTAATATCCATTATTAAGCCTAACGCCTGGCCGGCAATGTGACGGTTATGTGAAGAAGTTGTTGTTGTCTCAGCAGTTCCTCAGCAGAGTCACCATTCTCCCCAGCAAGCGCCATTACTATTTGTCGAAAAGCTTGTTTGTTTGCAGGAAGGTTGCCGAAATGTTCCCAGCAGAGACATTTTGCTCTCTTTTCCCCAGCAAGGGTTGTACATCATCTCCAGTGATTTGAAACTATCTGTCTCCAGCAGCAGTGGTTTCTCCTCAGCAAAGTCAGCATGGTTTAGAAGGATGTTTTTCCCCACGCAGAGCCAGTCTTAGTAGGAAGGATCAATTTGATTCTTTCATCCCCAACAAAGACAGCTATGATGATTTAGAATCCTGAGATGTTTTCAGTTTCTTTCCCCGGCAGAATCATCATCCTGTGTGAACTCTCTTCTCCAGAAGAGTTTGTCTTTATCCGCGGGTCCTCCCCCCGACCGAGGGTGTCGAAGTCGTTTTGCTACGATTTCTGCCTAACCACTTCACACTATGCCTTATCTTGCGCCTTTGCATTGCATGATATCAAGCATCATGTAGGAACACATACATAGCATATGCATCGATCATACTCCCTCTCTTTTTGCCTGACTTATCTCCCAGCAGATTTTCAGCCAAACTTTGCACTTACCTATTCTTTCTTAACACTCTTCTTTTGTCGCCGTCGACCATATTCTCGAGCTACTCTTTTATTTAATCCCCTTTTACCTCGAATCATCGAAAAGCTAGTGCAATTCGTATATTCAGGTCCAAGAGGATTAAATAGGGGCAGCTGTCGTAACCCAAAATTTGACCTCCCTCTTTTGGCCTTTTGCATAAGCATGCGCATTCGCATCGTTGGCATGCGTATTCGCGCTTTTCTTTGTGTGTTTCCTGTTGCAGGATATTCAAGTTTTCCAAGCCCGATTAATCATATCCTCACAAGGTCATCACCTCATCAAGACAAGCACAAAATGAGGGTTTCTATGCCTATTCATCAATACAAGAAGTGGAAAATCGAAGCCGGGACCACATCACCTTTTTTTAGGAAAATTTGGCATATTTTGGCCTGGTTAATAGATTAACCATTAGCAGTGCAATTGTGTTAATCGATTAACACAGGCAGAATAGGCATAATTTGCTGCTTTTACATGACAACACTTTTGCACACATTTTGGTTTTGGATTCTACAGTATTCTAGCAGCATGTGGAGTATTCTAGACATCTCTAGACATTTCAAAGCTATTCAATTCATTCCAAATGCATTTACTCTAATACTTCACTTCAAATCAAGTGCACCATGTTCCTTGTTTTCCAAGTAATGTGGATCTTTGGATGTTGGAGTTCACCTTGGGATTGTTACCGAGTTGGTTCTAACTAACCGAGTTAACCGCCTTGACTCAGTGAGTCAAGTCCAACTAACTCCTAACCTAGTTCCAAACCCAAAGCTAATTCCAAACCAAATTCCAAACCTCTCATATTCCAAACCTAAAGTCTATATAAACACACCTTCACTCACTTTTTAAAGGATCCACCATTTTCACCAAATTTCTCACATTTCACTCGTAATTCTCTCACATTCTCTCTGATTTTTTCTGGTACATCTTCATCTTCATTTTAATTCTCTTCCAAAACCTCACCAAAGCTCTTCATTCTCCATTGAAGAAAAAGCAATTTTCACCTTGAAAGTGCTTTTTTCTTGAGCTTAACCTTCATTGCCATTTCGTTATACTGGTTTTTGTGGAGTTTCAATAGCTATTAGATTCATCTCAAGTGGTTGATACAAGTTTCTTCGGTGATAATTCTCATTTTGGAGTTTTCGTCGCGATCTGATCGGTTTCGACACGTTTCGGCTATAATTGAAGATTCCTCTGGTTTTCTTTGATTATCTTCATCAAGATCACATTGCAACATTTACCAAGGCACATCTCAGCCTTGTAGGTTGGGGGATCTCTTTCATTTTTCTGTTTCGATCGTTTTCGTATTTTTCGCGATGTAGTTTCGACGTTTTGGCTTGAGAATTGATTATACCATTGCTTGATCCATGATCTTGATTGTTTAATTGATTCTATTGTTGATCATTCACTGCTTCTAAACTTGATTTTTCGTGCATAATTGTTTGCCCTAGCATTGGAGTGATTACACAATCAAAAAGTTGGCCAAAAGCACTTTTCAAAACTGATTTTCTGCTCCCTGTCCAGTGTTAATTGATTAACACTTTGCAGTGCAATTGTGTTAATCGATTAACCAGTGTTTTTTTGCACTTTTTCAAGTGTTAATCGATTAACACATTGTAGTGCAATTATGTTAATCGATTAACACTGGTCCAGAAGGCCATTTTCTTGCATTTTTAAGTGTGTTTGCCATGCTTTCTTCATTTTTACTTCCATTGATTGTCATGCTTGATTTTATGGATGTTTTAAATGTCATTTAACATCTGTTTGAAGCTCATGCTTGAACATTTGTTGCACACTTTCGATTATTCAAATTGTTCATATTTTGGCATCATGTGAATATAGTCATTCTTGTATTTCTCTTTGATCACAATAACATGACTTTGTATTGCATATTTGTTGATCATTTGGTACTGTTTTGTACTCCCTTCCTGGGTTCTGCATTAAGTTTCATTCTTCACGGATGAACTTAATTTTGTGCAATCAATAATTCGCACCTTTTGCCTTAATGATTTTTCATCCTCTTTGGAAAATTATTGGCATGGCTTTTCCCTTTGATTAATTGATCGAAACCATGTTTTGATTAGTTGATCGTCCCCTTTCCTCTCTTTAGGCTTCCTTTAGAGCTTTCTCTCTCGATCCCCCGTGGAGTTGGAGTTTGGCGCTACACCCTACATCAGAGCACTGTACAATTGAAGTTGTTACGCTGTTCGTTTCTCCACGCGAGAGCACTGTACAACTTGGAGCTGTTGTGCTGTCTGTTTCAACTTCTGCATTACACCCTGTGTGTTAGAGAAGGAATGAGAAGGGAGAATTCCTACTCTCATTCTGACTACTTCAGGTAGGGGACGAATGACCCTGTGCTTGGCTTATTCACCTCTATCTCCAGGTAGTAGTGTGCTTTCTTTCCCCAGTCGAGTCGATCCTTGATCACTCCTTTCCCTTTGCAATCTCTTTCGATTCTTGATCACTCCTATCTCTTTCGATCTATCTCTTTTGATCAATCACCTTCTTGGTTACGATCCTTTGGTCATTGGGTTAACAAACTACCTTCGTTTCAATACCCTATTCTTTTCTTGCGGTCAATCATTATTCTTTTGATTCCCCTGGAGAGTCTCTTTTCTCTTTCTTCGATTAAATACAGTACTCTTATTACACCTGAATCCCCTGCGGAGTTCGCAACCTTCTTTTGGTTCTTTTTCCTTTATTGGTTAATCACTGCCTGTCAGTTAAAACACTAATGTTTGCACTCCTTCTCAGTTAACCACAGTCCGTCTGTTAAAACACTGAGTTTCCTTGGGTTAATCACCTTCTCTCGATTAATCACCCCTTTTCTTCAGTTAACCACAACCTGTCTGTTAAAATACTAAACCCCTTTTTGATTTAATCACCTCCTCTTGGTTAATCACTCATTTTTCTCGGTTAATTACTGTGTTTTGTTAAAAACCGAACCCCCAAGCGGTTAGCAACCTCTTTTGGTTCAATACCCTTTTTCGTTGGTCAAGTGATGTTTGTTCAGTCAATACCAACGCCTCTTTTAGGTTACGACCTTTGATCGGTCCCACACCCGTTCTTCTGGTTAATCACACTTTTCTCTGTTAAAACCAATGCTTCTCTATCCCCACAGAGTTGCAGTTCTTTCTTTCTTCGGTTAACCGCTGCCAGTCAGTTAATATACCGATGCCCCCTCAGAGTCAAACACCTTCTCTTGGTTTAGCACTCTCTCCCTGGGTTTATCACAGTCTATCTGTTGACACCAGCCTCTTTCCCCCGCCAGAGTCTTACTCTCTTTCTTCGGTTAACCACTTCCAGCCAGTTGAGATACCGAGTCTCCCTTTTCTCTCGGTTTTGACACCATCCCTTTATTTGGATCCCCAGCAGTTCTTTGATATTTTCTTCCCCAGTGGGGTCTTTCCTATTCCCTTTGCTCTTACTTTCTTGGTTTCGACACCAATCCTCTTTGTTATCCCCAGCGGAGTTTCTTTCATTCTTGGTTTTGACACCATTCTTTTTCTAGTCTCTTGTGCAATCGCTCTTACTGTGTGGTCTTCCCCGGTAGAGTTTTTCTTTCACTCTTGCTGTTGGTTTTGACACCACTTCTTTTGTTTTCCTGTTTCTTTCTTGTTTTGTTTTCCGTTCGGTTCTCCGAACTACGGAGGCTCTAATTCTGCATTCTTTCGAATGTCAGATACGTAAGCATGAGACGCGATGTCTTGGCGAGCACACTTCCACCTTTCTTTTCTTCTTCCCTTCTTCTTTTCCTTTCTGTCCCCTGGTTCCATGAACTACAACGCTCTGATTTCCTCATTGCACTATGAGGGTACATAGGCACGAGGGCCCCAATCCTCCACGATCACTTTCTTTCTTTTCTTTCTTTTTCCCCTTCCTTCTCTCTCTATCTCCTCTTTCTTTTAGCTAGAAGCCTTTAGATAGATAACCCATCCAAGCCTAGAAGCAAGCAAAATGGTTCCCGTCGAGTACGACGGATGCGTAAGGTGCTAGTACCTTCCTTTCGCATAACCGACCCCCGTTCCCGTTTCTCTTCCCCTTGGGTTTTATCGATATTTTCCCTGTCCTTCAGGACTAAATAAAGTTCGGTGGCGACTCTGTGTTATCTTTGAGTGTGCGATTCACTCAGGATGTAAACTAGCCATCTTCACCCACTTACCAATTCGACTATGCAAAATAGGTTTAGATAACATATGCTTAATGATATCGAAATGAGACAAAACATAAAAATCAACTCGCTTTATATAGTGATTTATATACAAGCATAAACATAATTTCTCAAGCATGTTATACCTAGTTTCTGCATCGTTCAGAACCCTACTAAGGTAATAAATGGCTCTTTCGACGCCATTTTCGTCCTCTTGAGCCAACATGCTCCCTAAGGTTTTGTCCGACGTAGATATGTACAATCTCATGCTCTTACTTCTACAAGGCGGTGCTAGGATTTGAGGATGACTCAAATATTCTTTGATTTTGTCAAAAGCTTCCTATTGAGCTTGCCCCCATTCGAATCCCTCCTTGTTCAATCGGAGTAGAGGTGAAAAGGCTTGAGTATTTCTGCTGAGATTTGAGATAAATCTTCTTAAGAAATTGATCTTTCCCAACAACGATTGTAGTTCCTTTTTTGTCGATGGTGCTTTCGCTTCCATGATGGCCTTGGTCTTATTTTGATTTATTTCGATTCCCTTTTTGTGGACCACAAAGCCTAAGAAGTCTCTCGCCTGCACACAAAAAGCGCATTTGAGAGGGTTCATTTTGAGACCATGTCTTCGCATCCTTTTGAATGACTGTCAAAGATGGTCAATATGATTCTTTCCTGAAACAAACTTCACAACAATATCATAAATGTAAAGCTGTATAAAAGTTTCTATGAAATCATGGAAGATTGTATTCATTGCTCTTTGATATGTTGCCCGAGCATTTTTTAGGCCAAAAGGCATCACTACCCATTCGTAAGTGCCTAAAGCCCCAGGGCATCGAAACGCCGTCTTAGGGATATCATCTTCAACAATAAATATTTGGTTATACCCAGAATACCCGTCGAGCATGCTAAGGTATTCATGGCCAGCGGAAGAATCAGCTAACATTTCCGCCATAGGCATTGAGTATTCGTCCTTTGGGGTCGCAGCATTCAAATCTCTGAAGTCTATGCAAACCCTTAAAGTCCCATTCTTTTTTATAACAGGCACAATGTTTGCAAGCCATTCGACATACCTGGCTGTTCGAGTAAATCTGCAACGGAGTAGCCTTTCGACTTCCTCTTTGATCTTCGAGAGTATTGCTGGTGCAAATAGTCTGGGATTTTGCTTGATCGGCTTCTTTCCAGACTTGATTGGCAACGTTAATTTAACCAACTCTCTACTCAAACTAGGCATCTCGTCGTAATCCCATGCAAAACAGTCTTTGAACTCCCTTAGCAATTGGATTACTTCGACTCTGAGTTATGGACTAATGTTGGCGCTAATGTAAGTAGACCTTTTCACTGCCCCCTGTCCCAAGTCGATCTCTTCAAGAGGATCTTGCGCTAGCATTCTAATATTGGTTGCCAACGGATCCTTCTCGAAACCCAAAGGCTCATCATCATATATGGCGTCAAGCCTTTGTTCTTCATCCCGAACCTGATCAGGTGGTTTTGGATCAAAGTCCTTACCATGACCTCCTTTATGTGAATCATTGTTGGCTTTGACAAACATATTTTTAACTTCAGCCTCTAAGGCCGCTTGCAATTTGTTCTCGGCTATATAAGCCGAAATCTTTTTCATCACTTCGAGTTCAGACATCATCATTGAATTCGCTTCCCCAACCTGTCGAGGTTATTCCAGGTACAGGTACAGGGTATACAAAATCATCCTCACCTACTACCTCTCTATCCCATCTAAAACCATTAACGGGATGCAGATGCAATGAGCAGTATGCTTCATCATCTGGAGTAAAAGAAAAATTAACCGGATTGCAGGGAGCAATATTGGCCAAATACTTATCGAACTTGCGTCTGTCGCGGTGGTTGATTGGGGCCTTAAAATATCCTTGATCGGCCTCAATATTCTCAACGATGTCGTCTGGCCTCCATATTGTGATCCTCTGGTACATAGAAGATGGTACGGCCCCAATTCCATGTATCCATTCTGGTCCCAACAGTAAATTATAGTTTGCCTTAATGTTTCGACCACCATAAAAACTGTAGGCCTTGTAACCGTTCCAACTGTCAGGTCAACCTGTATAACACCAAGAGTGGTGCCAATTTTTCCTTCATAATTCGACAAAACCATGTTGTGTGGTTTAGTGTCTGTATCGAATTTTCCAATCTTTCTCAGCATAAAGTGCGGCATCAAATTCACTGTAGCGCCGCAGTCAAGCAAGATTTTATTCACTGGAACATTTTCAACTTTTCCAGTAATTAATAGACGCTTCAGATGGCTCTTCATTGCCTCATCTGGCCGTTCAAAGAACGGGTTCTGCTCTTCGACACAACCATTGTTCATTACATAGTAGCACACTGGTTTGTGTGCCACCATTTCAGCTTCTGAATAGGCATCAACCTCTTCAACCTCCGTGATCTGATCAAATTCTCTAGGAAATACTGATACCACGTTCATAATGATGTCCAATGAGGCTTCTAAATCAGAATCAAAGTTATCCGTCATCATCTCATCCCCCGCCACAGCCCGATCATGTTTCTCTCTGGCCTCTTTGACTTGGGTTTGAACAATTTTCACCCTATAGGCAATTTTTCGACAATTTTTGTCTTCCCCTTTCCGTTGCTTTCGGTAGGCAGGTTTGTACTTGATTCCGCCTCATCTTTCGACTCGGCTTCCCTTTAGGCTTTCCTCCTTCGCTGCTCCCGCCTCCACTGCGACCTTGACATGGGATTTCTACCTTTATAATTTTCAGAAATGTGGGCCAATTTGTTGGAGGATTGATATTCCTTGTGATAGGTATGTGAAGAACCCCTATTGACGTCGAAATCTTTCCACTTTTGTTGACTTTTCTCCCTATTCTCATTTGGTTTTACCCACTTGCCATTAGAAATTTCAGCAAATGGTTTAAACGTAGCAGACCTTGCCTCTGGCACTCTAGCATTTGGTTGTTCCTGGTTTGATGCAGACCTCCTAGGATCGAAACTCCGCGGGCCATGATGGGTTTTCTCCTCCCACCTTTGCTTGGCCTTTCACACTCCTTCGAGATTTTGCGCTGCCTTTTTGTCGACACAGTGCTACACCTGGAGCACCACATAACTTCAGACCCCTTCCTTTGACACCTGTGTATAAAGTCAATCAAATTTTCTTCCTCTTTTGGGAAGGCCAGGTTGTTGTACTCTTCATGTCGGCGTTCATCACCGACTTCTATGGGTACCTCCTGAGAAATCTCCACCATATTGACTTCCATTTCGACATCCTCAGTGATGTCAAGCTTGCACAATTCCATCTGTAGGCCCTCAGCAGCCTTATCCATCTGAACGAAACCGTCAGCAGTTTCTTTTGTTACCAACATCCACTGGGAATCCTCAGTAACTCCCTTGTCAGCGCCTTCAGTGACCCCAACACCATCAATAGTGTTATTGGTGAATCTTTCGACAGCATCGGTAGAAAAACTCCTTATGAATTCTTGGTCGAGATTTTCAGTAATCCTGACCATGGCTGCCTTACTGTTGAAATCATCAGCGATTTTGACCATATTAACATCATTGTTGAGGCCTCCAGCAACCTCGACCATATGAACCTCCGTTGGCTCTGTATAATGAGCATCAGCCACTAGTAGGGGATCTGAATCGATCTTCATTTGGTTTTTGGACTTCTCTCCGAACTTCAGCCTTCCTTCTTGGATTGTGTTCTGAACAAGATCCCTGAAAAGAAAACATTGAGAAGTCTTATGGCCCAAGAAATTATGATATTTACAAAATTCTCTCTTTTTCCTTTGCTCTAAAGGAGGCATTTTAGCACAGGGGGGCACTATCATTTGACCGTCCTTAACTAACAAAACAAAAATTTCGTCACATTTAGTAACGTCGAAAGTATAAGTTTTCTTGGGGAATTTGTCATTTTTCTCTGGTTCGACAGGATTTTTTCCATTCTAAGGGGCCAACAACTTACAAGAATAAGGTGGGCCTTGTTTTAACTCAGCAAGATCGATCTCGCCTTCGCCGAAACATACTGGCTCATTACAATATTTTTCATTTTCGTCATCAACTTCGATGTAGGCCACCTTTTTATTCTTATTTGCCCTAGCCTTTTCTTCTTTCAGGCATTCTAGTTGTCGAACTCTATCAGCCAATTGAGCCATATCTTTTAGGTATTGAGTATCTAATTTCTTCCTAATAGAATAATCAAGGTGAATATCCTATTCCTAAAGATTGGTTATTTCGACCCATATTAATCCCAGATCCTGACCCTTGTAAAGGCGATGTCATCATGGGTTCTGAATATACTGGGGGGGGCGTTTTGTAAATTTACCATCATCGAAGTTCGCATCCCATAAGGCTGTTCTCGACCGTTTAGAGGCATCGAAAAACCTGGTGGCGAAAAATGTCGATATGTAGACGTTCCTATTGGTGGGGGAGTCACAGGGGGTCCCCTTGGCCCAATATAAGTTAAAACTGGTTCAGTATGAGAAATCGAATGTGTTGGTGTCGAACTTGCCATAGATGGCATAGTTTCAGATATGGACACAGAAACCGTGGGTCCTCCAGTCGAAGGCCCTGAGATTGATTCTGCATTGACACCTGACATAGTTTGAGGATTTGAACTATTTGGCTGATTAGTACTTGCCATTTTCCTCGTATACTTTCTTTTTGGTCTCTCTTCGTTTGCGGTGGCTACTTTTCCACTTCTTAATAACATATAACAAAGTACTTAACACAGAAAAGATAATAAAAAACACGGAGTTATAAGTTTCTTTTTGAAAATGCAAGAAATTCGTTTAGCACTGTCCCACTGGGCGTGCCAATTTGTTTACTGGGAAAAATAGTAAACAACCTCTAGTCTATCAACTTTATGTAAAAGTGAGTAACTTACAGGATCGACCAAACTAAATCCTAGGACATGTGTTAATCGTTTTTCTGTGTGGTTTTCTAGAAAAGTTTCAAGAACATTTCGACAGAGTTCAAAAGTAAAAAAGATCTACTTCAAGAAATGTAAAGTAACTAAAAGGTAAAAAAGACTTCAAGAACACTTCGACGGTGTACATAAGTAAAAAAAAAGGATTTACTTCAAGAAATATAAGGCAATTAAAAGGTAAAAAGGGCTTTAAATCGAAAAGGCTGGTAAATGTAGAAGTTTTCTTGCATGGAATGAAAAGAGACTTTAATGAAAGAAACTTATTAAATTGCATTGAATTATAAAAGTGGTGTTACATCAACATACATTCTCACACGCTCTTTTCTCTACGCTGGTACTTTGAGCACACTGAGTTTTTTGTATACAATTGAACACACCCAAATCTATTGCTAAGACATGCTATTTATAATGGTTAAAAATAACTACCCACTACCGGGCTACTAATCAGGGCGAAACACACGGCGTTGTGCATGTCTTCACTTCTTGGATGAACGTCACATGCTTTCCTTCAGCATCGGATAAGAACAATTGTTCCCTCCCATTTTTGAATTTTAAATTTCCAAATCGAACGGTGCTCCTTAGCCTTCTGTCGAAGAATCCTCTCAAACTCTTAGAAATATTTCTAAGTCTTTTAAACTCTCTCTTTTCTGTAGAAAGATAGCTTTCGACTAGACTTTCCTGCTAACGACATTTTTGTCGAGATCTCGTAGAATCTTCAGTAATCTTATTTCTCAGAAAAACTCTTAATCCAACATCAGGCGTCGAAATTAGGAGCTAACATGCGCATGCGGAGCTTTATTTCGGTGAAAAAGTGGGGAATGGATGGATTGGAGGTGGCGCTTTTGCCGGTAGGTTAAGTTTGCTGAAAGGTCGTTGGGAACAATAGTGACAGCGGCGGTAGTGCGGTTTTGATCGGAGAATTTTGAAAATTGATGCCAGAATAAGTCACAGAAGGGTATGGAAGGCAAACTGGAGTTATGACACGGTTTGCCAAAAATTTCTCACCGGAAGACAGTGGGTCAACTGGGTAAAGCACGGTGAATGATTGATATCATGTTAAGAAATGTGGTTGGACCTAACTTACCCTACAAAACCAGCTTTAAAACCGGCTTGTAGGGTAAGGATTGCCCCCACTTATAAATACATGTTCAGGCCATACAGTATCCGATATGGGACTCTTAACACACCCCTTCACGCCCAAGTTTGGAGACCTGGAGCGTAGAAAATAAATGGTGGGTGGTCCAATAGCGGAAACCTCATTGTAGGTGGCCCACCAGATCATTAAACCAAAGGCACTTATATCATTTTAAAATACAAGAGACTAAGAGACTTATGAATAAATCGTGTGTTTTGAAAAGCACTACAGAGACATTATTATATATAGAGAGATTACAACTAATTACGTGATATAGTCGATGTGAGACTATTCTATATACAAATATTCTTAACACTATATATTTACAAATATCAACAGTTAGAAATTACAATATATATATATATATATATATATATATATATATATATATATATATATATATATATATAAGGAAAAATAATCTTAAGCATTCTGAAAATAGTTTAATGAAGTTTGAAAAGAAGCGTGATTAGAAAAAGAAGGAAGAAAGGCAAGTAACATGTCATAAGTGCGTTAAACTCGAACACATCAAAATTGATTGTCAAAGTTTAGTGAAGCACAACGAAAAGTAATCATTCTACAAGATGAATATAACAAATTCCAAGGGTCTTAGAGTCTACATATCTTGGGAAGATGAAGAAGATTCATCCTCTTTTGATAACAACTCAGATGGAGATGAGATATCTCATACATGTCTGATGGTGCATCATAAAAACAAATATTTAGAAATAAGTGATTATGAAACACATTTTATACATTCTTATAATGAGTTCTCAAATGTTTTTCACCAAATACATGATGAGGCTTTATTTGATTTTAAGAAAATCTCCCTCCAAAATAAGATAGTTTTGAAAATTTATGAATAAGTCTTAAAACTTAAGGGTGTTATTGAGTCTTTGAAAGAGGACCATGTATGTCAAGCTAAAGATAAATTGTGTCCTTGAGTATGATACTTGTCATAGTTTAAAAATTAAAATTAACAACTTAAAAGGACAAATGGCAAAGCTCTCTAAAACTCCTACTATTGTTTTTATTAGTCCAAGTGATGAAGGGAAAAGTTTTAAAATATCTAATAAGAAAAATGTCCATGTGAATAGGAAGAATAGAAATAACATTTCTCTTAAAGTGATTTGTTACTATTATAGTGAAAAATGACATATTAGGCCTTAATGTCACATTAGAAATGTAAAAGTTTCTAATGGTCTCATGAAATTGATACCTAAAAGTCATAGTACTAGCCCCAAAGGGTCAACGCAAGTTGGGTATCTAAATTACCTTGTTGATCTTCATGTAGCAATGTCTTACAACTACAAATATGATCTGGTTCCTAGATAGTAGCTATTCAAGGAATATGACATGAGACACATGTATGTTTATTGACTTCATCAAGAAAGAGCAAAACTACATTACATATAGAGACAACAGTAGAGGTAAAATTATAGGTGAAGATATTGTGAAAAATTCCTCCATAATCACCATAAACGATGTAGTTGTAATTAAAGTGCTTAAATATAACCTCCTAAGCATTAGTCAATTTTGTGACAAAGGTTATACTATTTTTTTTACGCCATAAGTTTCTTAATTTATCATAAAGTTGATACGAAGAGAATGTTTAAGGGTTGAAGAGTTAATAATGTTAATATGTTGAACCTATATGATGTATTAAATAATGGTATCAAATGTTTAGTTATCTGGAGTGAATACTCTTGATTTTAGGATATACGTTTGGGTCATGTTCATTTTGATTTAATTGATAAGATAGAATTCAAGAATTTAGTAATTGGTCTACCTAAAATAAAATTTAAAAAAAAAAGCTATGTGATGCATGTCAAATGGGAAATCAGACAAGAGTATGTTTCAAATAAAAAATTGTGTTACCACAATTAAACCTCTTGATTCTCCATCTAGATCTCTTTGGTCTCTCATGAACTAAAAATCTAGGAGGAAATTACTATGACTTCATAACAGTAGATTATTTCACTTGATTCACTTGGACTCTATTCTTAGGACACAAGGAAGAAACCTTTAAAACTTTTGTTAGATTTGCTAAGCTTGTCCAAAACCAACTTAGTTTGAAAATTAGCACTTTAATAAGTGATCATAGTGATGAATTTGTTAATCACCACTTTGAAGAAATTCGTGACATAAAATGATATAACCTACAACTTCTCATGTCCATGCACCCTACAACAAAATCGTGTTGTAGAGCGTAAAAATCGTGTTTTAGAAGAACTAACACTGACCATAATAATTGAGATGGGTCTACACAAGTTCTTCTGGTCGATGCTATTAACACCATATGACACGCCTTAAATATGGTGGTCATTAGAAATTTCCTAGAGAAGACCTCATATGGGTTACTTAACGGTAGAAATGTTTTATCTTAAATAATGGTACAGAAAATTGGGTATGTTTGATGCGAAAGACGATGAAGGTATCATTATTGGATATTTTTATATAGCAAAGCTTATTGAGTTTTCAACAGTAGTACCTCTGTCATTTAAGAATCAATTCATGTAACATTTGATGAATCCAATCCCAAGAGACGGGGAAAGGTAAATCTTCTAGTTTTGCTGTTTTAGGAATAGACATAAAAGAGTTAGTAAAAAATGGCGCTACATAAGGTGATCCTCCGTCAGGTTTTCTGGATCTCTATGCTTCAAAACATCAATTATGTACCTAAAGCCATATTGTATTTTGTCAAGTCATTCACAAAGTGTCTTTCATTATATTTCAAATGGCCTAATATGTCATGCCATCTAAATACATAGCCAGTTCATGATTGTGAATTTCTCACCTAATTGTCCCCTTCCAACCGCTACCACTTGGCACAGATCTCAACATAAATGGACATTTAACTTTCATGCTAAAAGTGTCTTGAGAGAAATTATTTTTCTTGTAGTTTCGTCCTCTCTAATAACCCATAATTAATTCATCTTTCCTCTATCTGATCTCATTTGCGGTATTCGAATGAACAATAACAACAATAAGCAGGGACAGACCTAGAACTTTTAAATTGTGGGGGCAATAATTATTATAAATTATTTTTAAAAAATATTAATTCATAAATATCAACAACTTCTTTATATTGATCTAAAATTATAAATAAATTTTGCTGCAAAAAATTAAATCATGAATCAACAAATTACACTAATTTAACTCAATTAACACATATCAATTAAGTTACTTCACCCCGTCAATAATTATTATAAATTAAAATGGTAACAAATCAATTTTTATCATTTTCAATAAAATATTAAAATAAAATTTTACAATTAAAAGTATAAAAATATAATGTTATTATTTTTAATAAAATTTTATATTATAAAAATATTTAATTAAAAAAATATTATTAACTAAATATTTTTTTTAAAATGCAATTTAATAATGTATTTCATATCTTCAAGAACCTTTTTCTATATTCAATTTCATGTATCTAAAAACAAACAACATTGTTTTATTATTAAATCAGACATATAAATTAGTCAACCGATAATGTGTTAAAAATACTTAAATTTAGTTTTATGTTAAATGTATACTATTAATGTCTCTTTTCTATTTTATATCTATCTATCCATCACCTTAACTTTTTTTATTATGATAAGTATATACCAATATTTAATCAAGGTTGAAACTTTAGTGGGGGCAGCAGCCCCCAAACCATTTGCAGTAGTCCGTCCCTGACAATACGACTATGTTGTTTATCAATAGATTGTACCAACGGTAACACGTCATCCCGGGAGGGAAATATCTATTATTTACAACATATAAAGAATGAATTATTTATGCCAAAAATACTCCAAGTCCATCACAAGTTAAAAACAAAACATGTAAGTAAAACGTACAACGTCGGTGGTGAAGAACTGCGTTAAATCTGTAGATGAACAATCAATCTAAAGAGCATACAAATAAAGCTTGAACTACCAAAATTTTTCACACTAGGCTAAAATTTCGATACACCAAAAATTTTACAAAAACCCAAAACTCTTGCTGTTTCTCAGATTTTTCAAAAAATATGGTAACAATGTCGGTTTTTTTCCAAAAAAAATACTGGATTTTTTTAGAAAACACGACATAAATGTATCGTTTTTTTATAAATTCCGATAAAAACTCATATTGAATTTTTTTAAATGCGATAAAAATGCAAAGTTTTCATCAATTTCGGAAAAATTTGTGTCGGATTTTTTGCTACCACTATCGAATATTTTGATTTTTATAGTTTCAATCAAAGTGAATTATTTTGACCAACTGTCATTTTAAAATAAGTAAAAGATAAAAAAAGATATTTTGGTCAAATACAAAAATAGTAGGGGATGATAGAACAAAATCCCCACTAAGCAATATAAAAACCTAGCATATTTTTTCTGGGCCAAGAGCCCAATCAAGAATATTCTATCATAACCGTTGCTAAATTGGTTCTCGGTTCTCCAGTTTAGTTACTCTATTACTCTCAGTTGACACACAAGACAAACTCATGGTTACTATCACAAGTTACAATATAAAGAGGAGTTAATGTTTTCACATTGCTTGTATCATCTGTCCTTTCTTAAGGAAGAGAAAAATACTAGAAGTGGGTGAAATCAAATGGAAATCAAATGGAAAGTTGTTAGTTTGTCCCTAGAGGAGTTAATGTTTGCCATAATGATCTACTAACCCGACATCACATCAAACATCTAATCAGTAATTTTAATGATATCAATCTGATCGATTGCATATGCTAGTTGGTAGAAGCGCTAAGACGGAGTATTTGTTAAACTCAATTATGGTGGTTGTTAAATTTAATACTATTATTAATATATGTCATATTTTATACTCTTTCTTTTTTATTTATATAGCTTGCTTCTGAAGTTTTTTTATGAACATGTTCAAAACAACCTTCGACTTGAAGAAGTACACTTCGATGACCATAAAAAGAAGTACTACGTGCTCTGCAGTGCTAGTAATAGAATTTACTATGGAAATAATGATGCATGAGAAGCTGGTCAGTTGTAAAATTTAAGTCTCACCGTCCTTTTTACATTAGTAAGAAATGGTTTAAGAAACTTCAACTCAAACTGTCCTTTTTTGTCTTTAGTTAGACATGGTTTAAGAAACTTCAACTCAAACTATCAATATTTTGACTTTTTGCTTATCCTGCCACAAATTTGAAAAAAAAAATTCTATAATGCCACACTTTAAAAAAGAAGTCTCAAAATGCCATGTTTTTTGGTCTTTTGTGGTATTTTTTTATTGTTTTTCAGACAACACCATCTCAGATGGCGATGTGTTAAGGACCTAGTGTTGGTCCGCCATCTGAGATGGAGGCCTTTTTTTTTTTTTGTTTATTATTTTCTTAAAATGTATAAATATATTTTAATTGATTTTTCTATTATTTTAATTATTAAAATGGAATTTTTTTTAATATTATAAATGATATTATATTTAAGTAGAATATTAATGGCTCAATTTTTTTATGCAAGTATTTAATGAAGTATTGAAATTAAGATATTTAACTAGTATTTATTTAATCAAATCGAATATTAAATAATTTTAAATGACACATTAGGAAAAAAATAATATCATATATAATATTATTATTTACAAAAGGATTATAATAGGATTGTGCCAAAAAAAAATTAATTTTCCTCCTCATCTGAATCTTCGTCAAGAAAATGATTGCCGGTTCCACATCTGGCAGGAATACGAATTCTGCAACCACGACCTACATTTTCCGTTGGATTAGGAGGAAGAGTGGTTGAAGTTGTGGGCTGATTGGTAGAGGTAGGTATGACAGGAGTTTGGTTTGGGAAAATATGAAACGACTCAAAATTCTCAAAAAAATCATTTGGAGGAATCCCGCTAAATTCTTGTGATAATTGAGTGGGGTTAGGGGCAGTAGGCCCGATGGTTGCGACATAATAGTCGGACACATCGAGGGATGAGGATGGTCGGTTTGTGAATGAGGAATTAAAGTTTGGTTGTGGAATTGGTGTGTGGTGTCTTGGTGGCTGGTGGAGTTGTTGTTGTTGGCTTTGATAGCTGAAGGGTGGTTGTTGTTGAGGAGTTTGGAAGGTGTAATGTGTTGGTGTAGGTTGAGTCTGTGTTTGGTAGTCTTGTGGTTGATATGACGTGGACGTGGATGTCTGATGATTTTGGAAATTATGTTGTGGATGATTTGACACCTGATGTGTGGGGTATCGTTCACGGGGGTCAATTAAAAATTGTTCAACGGATGCGTATTGAAATGGGAGGGTATGAAACTAATTCAAGTATTCTTGAGTTGGTTTCATTTCACCCTGGAACTGTACTCCAGTCAAGCGTAACCGTTGTCTGTTTTTCCAAAGTCTACGTTCAGATTTATTTAGACTGGTGTAGTGGTACTTCCTTGACTCTTGCATTGTCATATTATGTTGATTTTGGAGGCATTTTGGAGGGTTGGGTATTTCTTGATAATACCCAAACTGCAATTTTACCCTATCGGACTGATGCATCTCAGCAATCCAAAAACATAAGATAGGGGTGGTTGCATTCCAAATCAGCTGATCGTCAGTTTGTATTGGTGGATACTCAAGATATGGCCTCCATTTGAACTATAAATGTATCCGTATTTTTTTTTAGTTCAAGCAAAAAATTTATTGAAATAAATAAAAATAGTTAATGGTGGTGAAATTACGTTGTGTGGTAACATTTAATCTATGACGCGACGGTAACCGTTGAGGTAATGGCGAGGGTTGTTAGAGCAATTTTTCTTCCTCGCGCGGTCTGTAGCCCATCTAATAAGTAAAAGAAAAAAAATTAGTGTAACTAACAAATATAAATAATAGAGATAGAAGAGTAAATAGAAACTTACAATGTTGCGTACGGGTATCGTATTGTGTTTGAACTGATGGGTGCAATAAATGCCATCCTTGAAAATCCCCATGCTTGTAAAAGAATAACACAACCTCTCATTCCATCAACAGTAATATTAGCTGCTTTGCACATTTCTCTATATAAATATGCCAATACAGCTGATCCTCAACTATAAGTACCACACTCTTCCAAGTCGTTAATAAATGGAACCCACATAGAATTAATACTTTTGCCACCTTTGTCAGAGAACAACACGAGCGCAATGCATAATAATATATATTGTTTTGCATACAAACAAAGTTCATCGTGTGTTGAATTTTCGGAAACTAAGTTTTGTTTAAAAATTTGTTTAAGCCAACTTAGACTTAAACATTGACCTTTTATTACATTACTAGGTGGTTCTCCACCGAAAAACTCAGTCCATGTTGAGTAGGGAAGCTCGGTAGGCCCCACTACCGGATTACCATTCACACGGAGACCCAAAAGCATACTTACATCTTCCAATGTTATTGTACACTCACCCGTTGGAAAGTGGAACGTATGGGTTTCGGGTCTCCATCTTTCTAGTAAAGCATAGATTCTTCATCTGGGATGGCGGACAAACAGTACAAAAATGGACCCACGTGTAAGGCCTCCAACTCAGATGACGGACGACAACATGAAAAGTTCACGTGTACATGGCCTCCATCTCAGATGGCGGACACACACAAGCATAGTAATGGGCCGCCATCCCAGATGGCGGACCCTGTATGCATGGTTAACACGTGTCCCTGCCTTCCCTACTATAAGTCTGCATACAAAATGGCTATATAATTTATATACAACTAGTTCAAACATAACACACACTCAATGGCTCAAAACAATTTCAGAGTCCAAGTCCATTACGATGGAAATATTTATTCCGATGTCAGGGCCGACCCAAATAAATTGGAGGCCCTGTTCTGATTTTTATAATAAACCGCTAATAAAATAAAGGATAACATATATACTAAAATTTCTTTTTAAAATTACATACATTTTTTATTAGTAGCTGGTATAATAGAAAGTTATGTAAGGTAAGTTGATAGATATACAAAGACATAAGATAAGATGTAGGTGCTTGAGTTTGAACATGCCACATCCTACTTAATCATTTTTAAAGGTGAAATTCTCAACTACTAAATTACTTGATAAAAAAATTATAATTATTTAATTATTATTTTAAACTATTAGTGTTATGGATTGAACTATATACATTCAACTTCTTTTAATCATTAACTCAATTAATTAAATCAAACGAGTTAGATTTTTCACCATAGATTAGACTAGATTAAGCTAAATCAATAAAATATCTTTTAAATTTAACAATTTATTTTATTATTTATTTAATAGTAATGATTTAATTAAAATAATTTTTAATTTACTAACTTTTTAATATATTATTATGAAATAAAATTTAAAGAATGCATTATAAAAAAATATCAAATCACTATAAAATAAAATAAAATGAATTGCGTATAAATATTAGTGCATGATATTTGAATGAAAAATGATTTACAAAATTAAATAAATTGAATATATATTAAATACTTTCATATGATAGTATTGTCAATTGAAAAAATAGTACAGTGATTAATTGAAATAGTTTCAAAATAATAAATAGCATGTGAATAAAGAATAAAACCATTGAAACATAATGATGAATTTATCTTAAAATAATAGTCAGTATATATATTAATCATAGGGATCACATACTATACATATTTTATTTTGAGGCCCCCTACTCATTTGAGGCCCTGTGATGTGGCACTGGTTGCACATGCACAGGGCCGGGCCTGTCCGATGTTAATGTCGAGGTAGTATTTCAAAACACAAACATGCAGATATTCAAAATAAGTCACAATTCCAATTTTAGCCACCTGAGAGAAAGAATTGAAACAAAAATTCAACAACGTATATCCGACATTTATTATCGCTATCCATGTTTTAACGAAGGTGATAATAGTGTCACATATACAACTACAAAAATAGAAGACGATAACGACGTCAACCTGATGTTCCGGTGTCACACATCGTATAACGTATCAAACATGATCGAATTATACGTATGTATCGTCGAACAAAATGAAGCGCCACAAACTGTGTATCCGACGCAAGAATCACAAGCGCACCAATATCAAATGAGTCAGGAGTCTACATTAACGTTGTCACCGGAACCAACAAACACGTACAACGAACCATTTTTTGCAGATGAGGAAATTGGTGAAGATAGTGACATAGAAGTGGTGCATGAAGTTAGTACCCCAAAATCTTTTTAGCGGTGATAGCGACGACTCCGACAATGATGTTGACGTTGGGCAACAACATCAAGCGCTGGACCTTTACAATCCACCACTCCACATGAGAAATCCAACATACATGGATGATGAAGATGTCTCAATATTCGAAGAACCCCGGCCGCTTCGGATCGAAGGTGGGTTACTTGGTTTGGAATTTGAAAACAAAGAACAATGTGTGTTTGGCATACGACAATTTCACATCAGAAATTGTCTAGACTATAAAGTTTATAAGTCATATACAAAACGGCTTATAATCATTTGCGAACGCAAAGAATGCAACTTCACATGTAGGGCCTCCGTGGAAAAGGGCAGTACTACATGGAGAATAACTAAGGTTAGCGGACCACATACCTATACTTCTAACGCCATGTCCCAAGATCATTCCAAATTGGATTCAAACCTAATTTATGATAGTATCAAACCTCTGATTAATGATGATGCTTCACTCAAGGTGAAACACATCATAGCCCATATCCGTGACAAATTCGGCTACACCATTTCTTACAAGAAGGCATAGATTGCTAAGAACAAGGCTATTGCTTCTATTTATGGTAACTGGGAGACATCATACAACGACCTCCCACAATGGTTGTTGGTGATGAAAACATTTGTACCCGGTACTGTCATAGAATTAGAAACCCTTCCTGTGTGGTCGAACGAGGGGACACAAATTAGTGGAACTAGGATTTTTCACCGTCTTTTTTGGGCTTTCCGACCTTGCATCAATGGTTTTGCATTCTGCAAACCAGTTGTCCAAGTGGATGGCACATGGTTATATGGAAAGTACAGGGGAACTTTGCTATTGGCCGTTGCTCAAGACGGTAACAGGAATATATTTTCAATTGCTTTTGCATTGGTAGAGGGTGAAACAGGTGAAGCATGGAGTTTTTTCTTAAGGAATCTTAGAAGGCACGTTACACCACAACCCAACCTGTGTCTGATCTCCGATAGACACAAGTTGATAATAAGCGCCTATAATAACCCAGATAATGGTTGGCAGTATCCTCCCTCCTCACACGTCTTTTGCATCAGGCACATAACACAAAACTTTATGAGGGAAATAAGGGACAACGAACTTCGTGAAAAAGTTACTAGCATGGGTATCTTCTGAAACTTATCTTTCTATATACCTCTGGCAATAACTCGCATAGACTAATCTATTTTTCTTTTTCATGCATAGGATACGCATTAAATGAGTCTACGTACGAATACTACAGACGAGAGGTACGTAAAGCTAACATACAGGCATTTAATTGGCTGGAACAAATTCCACGAGACAAATGGACAAGGGCGTTTGATGGAGGCAAAAGATGGGGTCATATGACCACCAACCTTGCTGAATCAACGAACTCAGTTCTGAAGGCCACACGCAACCTTCCGATTACAGCTCTGGTAAAATCAACATACTATAGATTGGGCTCTCTTTTGGGAAAAAGAGGACACGAATGGACTAAATCGTTGGGTTCTGGCCAAGTGTATACTGATAACTGCATGAAGGGTATTGAGATAGAAACTCTCAAATCAAATAGCCACAAAGTTATGCAATTTGATCGACAAAGGTTCTGCTTTCTTGTCCAAGAAACGGTGATTTATAACGACGGTAGACCGGCTACCCATTACAATGTCGACCTAAGGAATCAGACATACGAGTGCGGAAGATTTCAAACTTTCCACATCCCTTGCTCACATGCAATTGCTGCTTGTTCCAGCATAAGACAGGACTATACTGTGCATATAGCTGATGTGTTCAAGGTTGTTAACGTGTTTAAGGTCTATGAGGAGAGCTTTATCGGGGTCCCTACTGATACAACTTGGCCACAATACGAAGGTGACACTCTATGCCACAACGACAACATGCAGAGGAAAAAGAAAGGTCGTCCAAACAGTAGCCGGATAAGAACTGAAATGGACAACATTGAAAAAGAAAAAAGGCAGTGCAACATTTGTCGCGAAATCGGACATATGCGCAGGAAATGTCCAAATAGGGCTGGACCTTCCAATTAGTTTTGGAACAAATTTTATTTTATTTTGTTGTACTTTTATTTATTAAACTCTTGTATGTCCTTCCCTAACAACAACACCATCTTTTATATTGAGCGTAACAAAATAATGATACAACTCATTCAGGATGACAACATAACCAAAACAAAATATAACAAAAAAAAAATACAACACGATTAATAATACAACAAACCATTATGATTGACCATCTTGACGTATTAAACAACAACAGCTAAAACAAGTGGATCTACAACGCCGCGGTTTACTTCTTCGCTATGTGCGGAAAACATACACTGGACATCCAGATCATTTTCAACCCGGTCCCAGTAATGAAGGTAGGTACCATCTGGGTTGGCATCCGTTAGAGTTATGTAGGGACAATAATATTCAATTTTCCTAACGCATTAAGTTGGACCACCTAACTGTCGAAACCCTGCATTGATGGCAGAAACCAATTGCCGGAACTTCCATTGTGGATTCAATAACACCCTCATGTGTTTGTCTGTTTCAAAAAAAATAACACACGCCATAGACATGATTATGAAATACACGAAACAATTAGGCAGACGAAAAAAAGGAGAATGATTTGTTGTGTCCTCAACACCTCTATTTATAGTAGCTCAAAGAGAGGGAATTTTTTTTTTCACATTGCTATTGGCCGAAAAACCATAATTTAATATTTTTAATTTATTCAATTTAAATTATTCCAAATTAATTAAATTCATGCAATTAAATACTAATTAATATTCAAAAAAAATTTAGTACAATATAATTACTTCATTTTTTAGATTTTTTTTTTAATTTGTAATATTATATATTATTTTAATAATTAAAATATTAAAATAACATTTAAAAACATTTAAAATAATTTTAGAAATTAAAAACGAAAAAAAATAAAATAAAAGCAGTGCGTCATCCCAGATGGCGGACCAACACTAGGTCCCTGACACGTCGCCATCTGGGATGGAGGGGTCTGAAAAATAATAAAAAAATACCACAAAAGGCCAAAAAACATGGCATTTTGGGACTTTTTTTTCAAGGTGTGGCATTATGGGATTTTTTTTCCAGGTTTGTGGCAGGGCAAGCAAAAAGTCCAATATTTCAGCCACTGGATGTCACAAATGGTAACTATGTAATATGTATTGTTTATTAATAACAATTAACGACTAAAAAATGACACGATCCCATGTTTGATCCTCTCCTTCAATGTTTTATTTTCATCATATATTTATCTCTATTTCTTTCTTAATATTTTCTCTCTTTTATTCTTTTTATTACTATTTTTTATTTCTTCTATTGTATTACATTTATGTTAATTGAAGGGAAGAGAATAATAGAAAGAGATCATTGTTGGATGAACTATATAACACGTAAGTATACACAGTTTATAGTAGCAAGTGATAAAAAGTAAGGGTATTGTTTTTGCAGGGAGTGTAATAACTTAGATTGATTTGCAAAACTATGTAATGTGTGTATATGATGTGATATGTCGTTTCAGAGGATGTCGAAACGTGATCTTATGGTGTATTCCTACGAACATATCTAAGAAAGCAAGGGGACAAATTCCTAAACCTCACATTTAAGTTTAATGCATGTCTGGTTTCTTTCCAAATTTCCCTTATGACTGTAGCTTTTTATGCCTAAAGTAGTTATTCTAGTGAATATGCATATCGTACTATTTTCAATCATATTTATCACGAGTTCCACTTGTTAATGGATTTCTTACAACAATAAGGTTTTATCTTTTTCTAAGATGATCAGCCAAAGAATAATATTTATAATATTATAATGCATGATAAAATCAGTCACTAACATCACATCAAAAGACACAAGATTAATTCATATTAATTTCACATTGCTCAACATAAGAGAGTTTAGCTTATGATGAGCTCAGTACATACATCAACACTAGTTCCAAGCTAAATGGTCTTAAAGATATAATGAAAAAGAAATGAAAATCTAGGAGCAACTTCTTCGTATTCTTACAATCTTCAATCAACAAGATATGTGTTTTTTCATGCCAGATACTACTGCTTTCTACTCAAGAAGAAGAGAAGAAAAATCTTCCACACTTGATTCAGCTACTTTCACACAAGTTTCTCTCAATTATTTCTCTCTTAGTCTGCACCTCAAAGTAACCTTTTCATTTCTTCCAATAGGTATTTTTATAGACAAACTCATTTAGGGTTTTCTGAGATATTGGATCATGGACTTCTTTATTATCCATCACTTTTGGGCCCATGATAATCAACATAGTCTCTTCATTCCTTCTCTTTCGTACCAGTTTCAAGTGAGGTACACAACACATGCAGGAGATAAAACGTCTGGTGATAAACCTATTATGCAGGGGGGGACAAGTCGCTTTCTAATGGCTGTACTATTTTCAGTCATTTGTCTTGTAGTGTTTTGATCCTCTCCCTTTACTTTCTAACTTAACTATCTGCTTTCTCACTAATGTCCTTTCGTCTCTATATTCCTCTAGATATTTCACTTCTTTCATCATCTTCTGGCCCTAAAGCCTAGTAAACACAGAGTGTATTCCTAGCGCGACATAACTCTTCATCAAAGTGACTCCTACACAAGCACAAAGCACATAAATTCACCAAATAGAGCACCTAGTGTGCTCTATACTAATCTAGCTAAAAACAGCAAAACTCAAATGAATACTCAATTCAAACTCAAGTGAAGCAATACATTTTCAAGTGTTAATGGCTTAAATATCTCACAATATATGAGTTATCATATCCCCAAACTTAAACTATTACTTGTCTGTTGCATCGCGAAAAATACGACCTACAAGTGCATCACACGCTCTCATATGATTGAACATAGTCTCCACTGAACTTTATTTATTCCCAAGAAGGAAAGGGAAAATATCGACAAAACTCTTAAAAGAAATAGAAAATGGTTCTCGCAACCAAATTCGGGTTCGATAGTCGATTAGGCGAAGGGAAGATATTAGCACCCTTCACATCCGTTGTACTCAACGGGAACCATTTAATTAGATTTGCGATTAGAATGTTAACTTATGTTTATTGTTTTTTTCTGATTATAAAAATGCTAAAAGGGAAATAGAAAGGGTCGAAAAAATATTTTTATGAGGGTGATTGACAAGATAGCGGGTCTTGCTCCTACGTATCCTCAAGTGCGATGAGGAATTCAAAGCTTCGTAGTTCGGGCAAGACAAAAGATATTTTTGGGTTTTTTGCTATAGTGCTTGACGACACGTTGAATTTCACTCCTACGTATCCCCAGGTGCGATGGGGAGCTCAAAGCTACGCAGTTCTTGGTAGCAAATGAGTGTTAGTTGATTGATTTTAAAGAACAAATGTTTAGGTTGCATTCCAGCGTTTAAACGTTGCTTGTATGCTCGAGCATGAGAGGATTAAGCGTTTAATGTTATCGTAGTAGAAGGATCCTATTTGATCGCGTTCTAGTGTTTAAACGTTGCTTGTATGCTCATGCATGAGAGGCTTAAGTGTTTGTTTGTATTGCGTTAGAATGGATAAAACATTATTCGCTTGCGAAAAGGTTTTCGATCACGCGGGGGAGAGAAAAATATAGGTTTGATGTGCTGAATTTTTTTTAGGCGGACGACGAATACTCGACCAATGAAGCGCACTCCAACCATTTGTTTATTCGAGGAGCAGCGAGGCATGCACCTCCCTGTCCCTTTTCGTCCAAGTTTGAGATGTCAAAGATCATTGGTGGAAGATAAATGTTCGCGGTAGTGAAGCGTGCACCTCCCACTTGCTTATTCGAGGAGATGAAGGATATGCATCCCCCATTCGTTTTTCATACACGTTTAATTTAGAGTGTTTTATTCGGAAGATGAAAGTTTGAGCAATATGGTGTGCGCCAACCACTCACTTATTTTATGAGCAGAAGGATGTGCATCCCCCATTCCCCTTTTCAACTAGTTTTACTGAGAAAAATATTTTAAAGATAAATTGTGAAAATAGGTTTGAAGACAAGTCGAACAAAAATAATCGAGAAGTAGGGCAATGCACGAAATATGTTAACGCGCAAAGGTAAAAACATAAAGATGCGAGTAGTAACGCAAGGTTGTGAGTTTTGTTACGGGGATGCAAATTCTAATGCGAGGGCGCGAATTCTAGTGTCATGAAAGTTAACGCGCAAATTGTAATGCAAGGTCATGAATTCTAACGCGAGGTCGCGAGTTCTCTTGCGAAGACGCGAATTCTTACGCGAGGGCGCAAATTCTAACGTCACAAAAGTTAACTCGCGAAAAGAGATATTGCAGGGAAAAGTAACATAGCATAATGAAATGAAACGTAACGAAAAGAAAATTAGCATAACGAAATGAAAGGCAACCACATGAAAGGTAACACAACGAAAAGTAACATAACAAAATTAGAAGGGCTCTCATACGCAATGGCTTAGCACAATGCAATGAATTGTGCAAGGCATCACACCGTTGTTAGCTGGGATTTTTGGCCCATAAGGAAAACCCAGCAAACAAGGAAAAGTCTTATAATAACAGCAGTTTGATTGCGCTTTGGGGACTTAGAGAAATTATTAGTTGTTGAAGTGAGTGGTTCGACAAGATCGGCTTCGACCAGGCAGGCAGATTCGAAATGAAGCTGGTTGAAGAAGCGGTTGTTTGGGCGCGATTTGTTGTCACATTCAAATATTGGTAACTGCTTGGGTTCTTATCCAGAGGGACACATGGAGGAAATTAGAAAATACACTACATGCAGAAGTGCACGTGGCGAACCAATGGGAGAAGAATGTTAGAGTAGTTATTTTAGATTTCTATATATAGTGGTTCATTTTATTGGATTAGGGTGTTCATTTGTACTATAAAAATCTCACAAAGAAACTCAAAGTATCAGCGTTAAAAAAAACAAGCGAATGGCTGAGAGAATGTAAGCACAGATGAAACATCATGTTTACTATTCAATGAAAATTTTCTTAATTCATTTAGTTTACATTGTCTTCATCATTTTCATCTTTTCCCTGTGTTGTACCCCAAATTTTACCCCTTAGATGTCATAACATCTTGCATATCATATAGGTCAATCATTCGTACATAACTAACCAAGTTATTAGCTATTCGTTTGTTTTGTTTCCTCTGTGAATCAGGGTGTGCTTCCAAAGGTTTAGTGGAGGGATCAATCAAAGTTTTGGGTAGATCACCCTCCAATCCATTTTCGATTTCATTTCAATTTCCAATTTAAGTTTCAATTATATTTTTCATTCAATTCAAGTTCTTTCTTTTAAATTCCTTTTCAAGTCTCCCAATTCAAGTCAATTTCCATTTTAATTCAATTTTCAAGTTCAAGTGTCTAGTTTTATTTCAATTTCAATCTAGTTCAAGTCTTATTCCTAATCGTTTCAAATACAATAAAACAAAAATCAAAAGAAAAGTCATTCTCAAAAAATATACACATTTTTTTTACAAGTCCATATTGTATGTTTTACAAAAATCCTATAAAAACAATAAGGCCCATTGCCAAAGATAAAAGGTCAAAGTCAAAAACCAATTGCTACAAAAAAATGGAAAGGAACAGGTCTGGCTGCAGCGATTTACACAAAAAAGGAGTCCTGCTATCACTGCATAAAGCTCCCCGCCATCACTTGCTGCTATGCCACAATAACAATTGGCAAAGCCATAATCCAACAGACCTCCACCACGCTTGTACTTCCCAATACCTGCAATTGAAAATAACAATTCATCACAACCCTGTATTGAGAATGACTTATCAACCATATCAAGACAAATTGATGGTATCAAAAAATAAGTGAATAAGTTTATGTTTTGGATTTTTTAAAGAGGGCAATACAAGAGAAAAAGGGGAGAGCGGTGAGAATAAAAAAGGGGGAACGGGACCTTCATCGATTTTCTTCAACAATAAACTCTCAGAACAACCCAATACTCAAACCTTCAAACGAGATCCCTCTTCACCCCAACCACTCTTTCTCGTTAATCCTTCTTCTTCCAAACTTCAAAAACTCAACCTTTCATAAACCCAAACCAGCAACAACAACAAACCAAATCGTACAACCCTTCGCTCATTCACAAACACAAACACACCCATCCAATCCTGAAACCCTCTTCTCCTTTCAACCAAATTCCAAATTCTCAAATCATCAAAACCAAACAAACACACAAATCCAGAGAACCCATAACTCAGAAATAGAAGAAGAGAGATGAAATAGAAGGAAAACGAACGAGATAAATCGATACAAACCATAAAACCTGAGCGAGACCTTGAGAATGAAATCGAAGCGAGTTTGAACACCGAACATGGAAAAGGTTCGAGACACGTCGAAGTTTTTTGTTACTTTGTTTCTGGCGTTGATTAATTTCAAGTATCTTTCTTTATTTATCTTGAACCGAGTTATCAGTGTTGATGAGGAGAAACAAGACCATGGTGTTTTCTCTTAACCTATTTGCTTTTTTCTAAGAGAATGATAAACACTGCTGAGGTCATATGGTGTTGGCTATGGGCTTGATGCAAGCCGTGTTGTTTGACTTCACCTTTGTTCTTTTATTTATTTATTTATTTATTTTAATTTAATCTTTGATCATGTTTAGATTTGGGCTTAGAGCCCGTGTCCCTTCTAGTTTTCACACACCATCCTTATTTCTTTCTAAAATAAAAGCTTGCCGTGTTTTTGAAGAGGGGTAGATGGATTTAAAGCCCATGATAACTTCTTGTCTACACCCTGGCCCTACTGCGCTGCACTCCTTCCTCACTTTATTTCCATTTCATCTTGATTCTCATTTCGATTTTAGGGCCAATAATATACAAAAATCATGACTTGGTTGATTTATTCAAATCACTAAAAAATCTTGATTCGTATGAGGCCCATGTTTTATTTTTGTTGGTCGATGAAAGTAAAAAATCATTAGATTATCGATTTCTCGATTAAATCTTGATTTAGACGAGACCAACTTTATTTCCATCTCTATTTCATTTTCTTTATTTTAGGGCCAATGATATATAAAAATCATGACTTTGTGGATTTGTTCAAATCACTAAAAGTCTTGATTTATATGAGGCCACTTTCATTTCTTTTTTGTTGATCAATGAAAGTCAAATATCGTTAGATTATCAATTTATCGATTAAATCTTGATTTAGACGAGACCAAATTTATTTTCATTTCGATTCCATTTTCTTTATTTTGGGTCGATGATATAACAAACTTCCTGGTTTGGTTGATCTCATTAAAGCGACAAAACTTTGATCAATATGAGACCACTTTCTTTTCATTTCAGTTTCATTCACTTTTAGTCGATGAAAGTCAAGAATCATGGTTGTCAATTTCATTGATAAGTTATGATTAAGACTAGACCAATTTCAAAAATTCTCTCGATTAATACTAATTCGATTAAAGTCTTATCAAGCACTTTTCTCATAAAAAATGAAAGAAGAGGACCGTTGGAATCTAGCATTCTAGCGGAAACCTCGAGCGAATGGTGTCAAGTCTCACACTTTGGGGTAGCCATTATTCATTCTTTCGCTCCTTAAAAGCATTTAATTTTAATTTGGACAAATAAGAGCCGTCAAGATCTAGCATCTTGGCACAACTCTTTGAATAATTGATTTTCATCAAGTGTTCATGGTCCATCGAACAACTTTCATATTAACTTGGGCTAATAAGAGCCGTCAAGATCTAGCATCTTGGCACAACTCTTTGAACAATTGGTTTTCATCAAACTTCCATAGTCCGTTAAATAATTTTCATTATCAAATTGGACAAATAAGGACTGTTAAGATCTAGCATCTTGACATAAACCTTTTGAGTTTCTTTTATCATCAAAAGCTCTTTGTCCTTAAAACAATCCTAATCATAACTTGGATGAATAAGAACCGTCAAGATCTAGCATCTTGGCACAACTCTTCGAGCAATTGATTTTTATCAAGTGTTCATTATCCATCAAATATTTTTCATTATCAACTTGAATGAATAAGATCCATTAGAGTCTAGCACTCTAGCATAACTCTTTGAACATTTGATCAAATGTTCGCCATTCACTTAAAATACCTCAACCAACAACTCATAGTAATCAGAACTACGGAAGCTCTGATTTCTCATTCTTTAATGAGAATACGTAGGCACAAGGATCATAATTCTTGGCGAGCCACTTTCCACCTTTTGCCACCTCTTACCTTTGTCAATCGTCATCTCAAGAATCCATCATTCTTTAAGGATATCAATACTTCAAAGTACATCAAATCTTTTTTCGAAATAAACTTGAAAGAAAAGGATTGTTAGAATCTAGCATTCTAGCATAACCCTTTGAAAGATTGGTCTCAAGTCTTACACATTGAAGTAGTCAATCATTTCCTTCTTTCATCCTTAAAACACTTAATAACAATTTGGACTAAGAGATGTTAGAGTCTAGCACTCTAGCACAACTCTTTGAACCATTGATCTTTATCAATGTTCGTTGTCCAACAAACAATTTTCTCAAACCAATCTTGAATGATAGAGAGTGTTAGAGTTTAACACTTGAGCATAAACTCTTTGATTATTTGATGATCATCATTCTTAAAATACATCCAATCATACTCAAAACTCCATTTTATGGACAAATCTTGATTTTTATCAAGAGACCAAAACACCTTCAACCATTGACCTCGTAGTCATTGGTAACATCTTCCCTTGACCTCATAGTCATAGGATACTTTCCCCTTGGCCTCATAGCCACTTACATTACAACTTGGAATAAGAGAGTTCTTTAACTCTATGTGAGTATCATGATCATGAATACTCGTTCCCCTTGGAACTTTGACCATAGTCAATGGTTCCTCACCTTAGTTAGGTGAACTACGATTGCTCTGATTCCATCCTCATAAGGATACGTAGGCACGAGACTCCGAAGTCTTTGCGAGCACCCTAGTAATAAAACCTATTTAGGTTCTCTCTCCTTTAACAATAATCATTTACCTTCCTTTCCCATTATAAGTAGAAGATTAGATACAAACCCGAAGCTAACACTTTTTTAACCTTAACTAAATGGTTCCCGTTGAGTACAACGGATGTGAGGGGTGCTAATACCTTCCCCTTGCATAACCGACTCCCGAACTCAGACAATGGTTGCGATAACCATATCTTATCCTTTCTTTTAGGGGTTTTATTCGATATTTTCCCTTTCCTTATATGGAATAAATAAAGATCGGTGGCGAATCTGTTAAGTTCATCCCGCGGGCGTGCGATTGCGCTTCGCGAGGTCATTCTCATTTTTCGAGGTACGACACCCTGCCTTTATTTTCTTTTAAACGTTTTTAATATCTTTTACTTTTACCTTACTTTCTCCTACAAGAAGTTTACAAACTCGTTATTTACGTTATCCTCATACACTCCTTCGACACAGTCAAAGTCCATAATCCTAAGAACATAAAGGAAATAGCAATAAACAAACCCTTAAGCACTTCGTCCTAAGGATTCATTGGTTGATCTTGCTAGTAAACCATATATTTGGAGACCAACGGTTGTTTACCATTTTTTAGGGTAAACAAATTGGCACGCCCAGTGGGACCTGTGCTAAGTGTGTTTTATTTATATCATCCCTTATTTTTCTTACTTTAGAAGAATTAGGTTATACTCTTAGGAACTTTTTCTTGGCATTTATAAATGCTCTGGATAAGGTTAGTCGAGACCAATTGAGATCCAGTGTGCTCTGAGTATTGATCTGTTAAGATAATAAGAGCAATTGATGAACTCAGAGTTGTTCAAATTAATATTATCTAACTCTAAGGTTTTATTAATTGGTGCATTTGAGATCATTTGGACATTTAGTAGTGTTACTAACTAATGAGTATTTCCTATATCTTTTCTTTTTCCCTCATTTTCCAAAGATAGAAACATTTGGAGAAAGAGAAGTTGGAGTGAAGGAAAGGAAAGGAAGGAAAAGGAGAGAAATCCAAAGAGCTCAAGATCAAGAATTATCCTCTACTCTTCATCATTTCATCTCGTATTTTTCATCATCATCATCTTCTAATCCAGATGGGTTCTAGATAGATGCTTTAGTTGTAGAGTTTCTTGAGTTTTAGAGTTAGGTTGATATTGTGAGAAAATGAGTAATCTTGCTAAAATCATGAATCTAACGGTTGAAAATTGATATTAATTGTGTAGTATAATTGTATTGTGCATATAATCAATGATGATGCTTGTTTTGGTTGTTTGGAAATGTTTTGGCTTGAGAAAGATGGATTTTTGAACCCTTGAGCCATGGAAAACGCAAGCAGAATTTCTGCTTCTGGTGCAGAGCGTCGAGCGGTGCGTAGAGCGTCGGGCGATGGCCAAGGGGTGCAGCGTGGAGCGCTTCTGTAACTTTTAAGTTTTTAGCAAGGTTCTTACGCCTCTGCTTCGCCGGGCGAAGTAGAGGCGAAGGGGGTGTAGCGCGATTTTTGTGGTTTCGAATCACTATCGCTTTGGTACTACAGTTCGATTCATTTTTTATCCCGTGAAGCTGATTAAGGAAGGGAAATAGATGTCTCCAATTAACCCTGCTTGCATACTGAGTTTAAACAGACGACTGTTGGTTTACAAATGCTATCAAAATAGGGGGGTCTGTCTTAGGTTTATTTCGCTCGAGAATAGGGTGTCTTGAGGCTTTTGATAAGGTGCTGGATTTGGGTTTTTTCCTTTGATTGAGGTATGACGGTACTGGACCTGGGTTTTTTAATTAGTATGTTCACTAATATTTCGCAATCTTATTCCTACGTATTCCCGTTTAACGAAACAGGGAAATCAGAGCAATCGTAGTTCCTCCTATTCTATGGGAGGAAAAAGGTGTTTTGGTGTCTTGTTTAAAGCCCAAGATTGAAGCTAAAAGGTTTATTTGTGTCTTGTTCAAAGCCCAAGATTGAAGCTAAAAGGTTTGACTGAGAGAGAACTTGTCATCTCTAAAGAGGGTTTGTTGATTTTTGGGTGCCTAGATCAAAGCGCAAGGTTGACGCTGAAAGGTTAATTGATTCAGCTGGGGGATTTTTTTCTTATACAAAGCCTAAGAGGGGCCTGAAAGTTTGGCTTTCCCGGGGAAAATGTTCTATCTGTCTTGTACAAAGCCCAAGATTGAGGCTAAAAGGGTTTGACTCAACAAGAGAGTCTTTTATACTCAACAAGAGAGTGATTTAGTGTCTCGTACGAAGCCCGAGAGGGAGGCTAAAAGGGGATGGACTCAACAAGAGAGTCTGAAAGTTGATTGACTCAACAAGAGAGTCTTTTATACTCAACAAAAGAGTGTTTTACACTCAACGAGAGAGTGTTTTGCTGTCTCGTACGAAGCCCGAGATTGAGGCTAAAAGGAGATTGACTCAACAAGAGAGTCTTGAAAAGTGAGTGACTCAACAAGAGAGTCTGAAAAGGTTAGCTCCGCTGGGGAGAATCATTTGTACAAAGCCCAAGAGGAGGCTAACTTTCCTGAGGAAAGGATCATTATACAAAGCCTAAGAGAAGGCTATCTTACTGCTGAGGATTAGATCCATAGGCAGCCCCAGGGTGGGGAACTCTCATGAGAGAGACCGAGTTTCTGTTGGAGATTGGTTCAGAATAATTAGGGTTTCTTCCTATGTTTAGAAGAAACTTGAGAATGTTTTTGAGACTCAAGGGGATTTTAGATTGTCCAAGTCTACTGGTGAAGAGTTTTGTCTTTTGTAGGATGCCCAAAAGAGGGCAAGGGCCTCAAGGGATGAGAATCAACCCTAAAGTGGCCAGAGGTTTGACACTGGAAAGACTGCTCTAGCAAAGGATGACTAAGTTATGTCTTATACCTTTAAGAGGTCGTTAGGGTCCTTGTATTAAGCCCAAGAGAAGGCATGAGAACTTCTAAGAAGCTGAAGGGTCCTTGTACGAAGCCCAAGAGGAGGCAGGGATGCTTTTAGGAAGCCTGGGGGTCCCTAAACCAAGAGAAGTTCAAGAAATGCAATTCACAGAGAAGAAATCATTCCAGGAAAGTTCGAGGGTTTAGAAGAAACTCAAGAGATGCCATTCACGGAGAAAAGATCATCTCTGGGGAGTAGAGCTTCTTTGACAATTTCTAAGGGTGACAATTTGAGAAAAGGTTCACCGAGAATACTGCCTTTCTCTTTGTTCCATATTGTTTAACCCCAAGAGAAGGGAAAACTATATCTGGAATCCTACTGGGGATCTAGTTTTGATTGTATTTAAGAGTGACCAACATGGCTTTACCTAGTTCTAGACGTAGTTGTTGGAGAAAAATCTAAATAACTATACTAGTATATATACAGTTGATATATGACCAATATTTAAAGAGGGTATGAAAGAAGTCTTACAGTGAAGCAGCCCCACAATACAGTTATATATATGAAAGCAGATAAAAGAAAGCGGATAAACACTTACCCGTTGTAGAGCTTCCATGCTGTTTTGTTAGTTGTTCAACAAAGAAATTAAAGAAAGTTTTGATAGCAACTATTCATTTGTATTAAAAATCAAAGGATAGAATACTTCGAACGGAGATCGGGGCTTACAGTTTAGGGAAAGGCCCAAAATTTAACAGTGATGGCACTGTTGTTTGTACTGGGACTTATACAACGACTGAGGCCCAAAAAGGTTTTGGTCAAGAGGGGATTGGATCTTACACTCAGCTAGAGGCCCAAAGAGTTTAAAAATTAATAAAGATGGGTCTTATAGCTCAAGGAGAATCCCAGATGATTTTTGTTAAAAAGACAACGATTGCGCCGTATTTCGAAAATGTACAGAGGGACTTATACAATGTGTGAGGCCCACAATAGTTTATTTACACGGGGATTGGGTCTTACACTATATTAGAGGCCCAAAGTGTTTTTGTACAAGTGATGGGGCTTACAACTCAGGAGAGGCCCAATGTTTTGTTTGAAAACGGCGATCGCGCCGAGGTTTTTGAAAACACAGTGGGTCTTATACAATGACTGAGGTCCAAAAAGTTTTGGTTTCAAAGAGGGATTAGGTCTTACACTCTATTAGAGGCCCAAAGTGTTTTTGAAAAAGATTTGTGAGGGTGAAAATCAAAGAAACCCTAATTTCATCATTTTTAAAAGTAATTTTCAAAGAAAATTAATTAAAATGATAAAAACACCAAATAAGTTTGAATGAACAACTTGTGATTTTGGTTGAGGTTTGAAAAATGATGTTATAATCACAAGATGAATTAAAACTCATTTGGTCTTGATTTTTCAAGGTGGATATTCATTTTTAAAAGGTTTAAAAACAATAAAAATTAATTTATTTACAAAAATATCAACTATATTAATTAATTAATATAAATATGATTTTTTTGTGGAATAAAATATTTTAACATTTTTGTGATTTTTTGCAAAAAAAAAGCAATAAAAAATAATTAAAATTGAGAGAGTTATTAATTTTCCAAATTTTTTAAAATAATATGAAAAATAATAAAAAAAGTGAAAAAAGTGATAAAAAGAGGATCTGGGGCGAGGGTGATTCGAAACTTAGACCTCTTGTGTACAGCGCACGCCCTCTACCACTAGGGTGGTGATGCATCCGTGTATCAAAACCACCCCATGATATATGAGGGTTGCCTTGTTTTTGGCCTGGTCAAGGCAAGGCAAGACAAGATTTTAAACGTGAAGCTTGTAACTTTCTCATTTCTCCATGGATTGGGACAAAATTTAGGTCTATCCTGCCTAGAATTTCACAAGGAATCCAATGGTGGTGGTGGTTTTTTCAGATGAGGCTCCTATTGAAAAACCCGATAATGGTTTTGAAATAGGCCATGATTTGCATTTTATATGCTACCTCTTGTTACAGGCATGAATTACATGATGAATTGGTTCAAACACAACATATATAACATGTATAAGATGTGCATGATCAGTGGACTTCAAAGAATTCAAGTTGTGATGCTTACCTCTTTATGAGCTTTTTGTGCAATCTGCCAAGTACTTTATTCCAGGAACAATTTGATGCTTTGGACACCCTCAAATGATCACTTAGAAGCTTTTAGAATGACTGGAACTAACTGGAATCCTCAGGAACAAGTTTGAGCTCTTTCTTGCAAAAGGGGCAAAAGTGACCAATATAGCAACTCTCTCAAATGGTATTCCAGATGTGTGGAACCATTTGGGACAGTTCAAGGATGATATTTGGAGTGTGTTTGAGGTTTTATCTGGTTTTGAAAGTGACTGAATCAAGACATGGCTTGAAAATTGCAAAAAAGTCCAATTTTGAGGTTTTGAGATGGAACTTTGTGATTTTGGTGTTACAGGTCACTTGTGAGAGTTTGGACATATTAGATATGACATATTGGACGTGTTTGGAACATGAGCTGTGATGGAAATGCTCTCTAACTCAAAAACTCAGAGTTACCTTGCTAAAGAAGGTATTTTTGCCTAGAGAAAGGGATTTTGAGGAAAGCAAGTGTTGTACTGCTTTGGTGTACTCAAACTGAGCACAAATGAGCTCTATTTATAGTAGAGCAAGTTGGTTTTGCAAGCAATAGTGAATGGCAACTGCAGCAACTCACTGTCTAATTGAATCACTTTGGAATCTTAAGTCTCCTCTAGCCATTGACTAGAGGTTAGAGCACATGCCTATGGTTCAGAGCTTATCCTTGACTCATTCAGTTAGAAATGGCTCAGTTCTTGCCACCTTGGTGCACCCATTGAATGCTCCAAAACAAAATTGGAGTTTTGTCCCCCTTTTAGGTTTTTTTAGGTTTGACATGCTACTTATAGTTCCAAAGACTTGGGAGGCTTATGGATCAATGTTGGTTCCTCCTTGGTCTCCCCCTGAGGTGTTCAAATGGATAAACTTGTTTGTCATTTGCAAAATTTGATCAAATCGAGCAAAATGCTCAAATCTGCCTTGTTATGACAGTTGCAGCAAGGCACATTGCCATTGTCACAACTCTTAGCTCAGATGGAATTTGATGGAGTTCTTGGCCATTTTGGAAAGCTCTCATCTGATACAACACATGTGTGATCATAGTTTGTCTTGAGACTTTTTGGATCCAAGTGAAAAATCCCCCTACTTTTGGAAAAAAAGCAAGACAGATTCTGACTTAGTGAAAATTTCACTAAGTGTTGAAAAAAGTGACATTTCATGTTTTCAGCCATTTTGAGGTGTAGTTGACACTTTTAAAGTATGCCATGAGAGCTACAAATCCATCTTTGGATCAGCCAAAATGGTTGCTTGGATCTCAAGTTATGATCCTTGGAAGTTGGTACCCTAGCCACTTTGTTCCATAACTTAGAAAAATTCTAAGTTTTTATGGTTACCCCTTTTACAAGTTATCCCGCTTTCTTTGATTTTTCTTGATGAATGATGATTCCAATCACACATTAACATCATTTTAGGGTCAAGGAACCGTAATTATGAAAAATCTAAAAAAGTCAAAGTTTGACTTTTGTGCACAGTTGACTTTTTATCAGATGAATTCCAAACTGTGCGATCTTCTATGAAATCAAGTCCTTGACCTAAATCAAACTTGATGGATGGATTCCATAGGTTTTATAGGGTGTATTGAATCATGTCCCAAGGTTAGGGAGCATGTCTGGGTCAAAAGTCAAGAGTACAGTTGACTTTTTCCTCAAAACCCTAATTGTGGTCCTGATGAAATTGAAGCTTGTGGATCAAGCTTCTTGAATCAATCCATTGTTGCAAATGGATAAATGTAGTGTATGGGAGACCCTCAAATCATGTCTTGAGGTCTTGGATCATGCTTTGTCCCAGAAGTCAACTTAAGGGTGAATTAGGTCAAGAAACCCTAATTCCTGATTTTTGGGTAAATGCATCCCCTGAGGTTAAATCGACTTGATGATTGGGTCCATGAGGTCCCTTAGAATATATTGGGTTGTGCTTTGAAGCATTGGCTCATACCCAGAGGAAAATTCCCATCTGGAGGCCCTGGTCGACCAAAACTCTAATTTGGTGACACTAGCGATCTTGAGGCTTGATCCACTCAGAATGCTGCAACCTTGTGCTCGATTCTTGATGTGGGAGTCCTCTTGATCTTTTATGGGTGTTGGAGAGGTTAGACAAGTTAAAGATCTTGTCATTTCTTGATTGATCCTCTGTCTAAGGCTCTGAGAGGGCTTGAAACCCTAATCTTTGTTTGTAGTGCAGGCTCAATAACCTTTGAGGAGATTGATGAGGCATGATGGTTCATCCATATTGTGATGATGATTTGCACAATGATGGGAAATCCTGGTGGTCAAAATTTGGGGTATGACAGGGGGCACCGCCGGGCAAAGCCCTGAGCACCGGGCGCTTCTGGGACTTTTTCAATGCTTTTCTTTTCTTTTAAAATCCATATCTTTTGACTCGGGTGTCCGATTTAAGCGTTCTTTATATCGATGTGAAGCTATGAAAGTGTTCTATGCTATGGAAAGTGCGAATATTGTTTATGAGATGGAATTTATTTGATTATGTTTAATAAACATAATTAAGTGATTTATGCAAAAAAGAACTTTTGAAAATTTAAAAGCTTCAAGAGGTGAGTTAGTGAGGAAACCTTAGTACAATGGAATGACTTAGAGAATTGTACGACAATGCTTACATCGATACTAGAAGAGTGTCTTTGTTAAGTAGTTGTTAGTGGAGGATAGTAATTCCTCCGGTTTGTAGTCTATCCCTTAATAAATACCGTGACCCGTGTTGAAGAGCCCCTTGTGCGGGATGGCCGGGGAGAAATATTTATTAAGTAGGTAACCATGACCCGTGTCGAGATCCTCTTATGTGGGATGGCCGGGGAGAAGTTACTTAGTGGTTAGTACCGTGACCCGTGTCGAGATCCTCTTGTGTAGGATGGCCGGGGAGAAGTACCATTTGTAGATAACCGTGACCCGTGTTGAAGAGCCCCTTGTGCGGGATGGTCGGGGAGAAGTTATCTACGTTAAGGATATGTGACTTGTGTTTAATACCCTTGTGCGGGATGGCCGGGGAGAAGATTCCTTAACTAGTCTTTCTTTTTGTGTATTGTGCGATTGTTTCTCTAGACAGAATGTTTGAGCTCAACGTCTAGTTCCTTCCCCCGACTTGAGCTAGACTAAGATAGAACCTTTTAAAGCCGAGAGAAACTATAAGATAGGGAACTCACTGAGATTTGATGTATCTCACCCCACTATTGTTGATTATATTTCAGGTACTTCAGGTTCCGCGAAGGGTAAGGATAAAGCCGTGTGATTATCCTTACTTATTTGATGGCTTAGCTTCTGTTGTGGAGTTTTTGAGATAATTGTCAATCTAGTTCTTAGTTTTTATCTTTTGAACATCTTGTATACATTATGCCTTATTAGTTTCTTTTGTATTAAGTATTGGGCATAGTATGTATATAATGTGTTAACTAGGAACTTGTATATTTCAGTACCAAATAGTTGGATTCATGTATAGTATTTATGCTTTGATGTATGATATTATATGTGGGTGTTACAGTTGGCATCAGAGCAGGTCGTATCCTCGACCTAGCCATGAAATAGTATAAGTATTTCTTTCCGTTTAATATGCGTTGGGTCGCCATTGGTCTTAAGTGTTATATTTATGGTATTGAGCCTGATCAACTTAATCCTATCTGTATGACCTTTAGGAACATGGCTGACAGACGTAGAAGTAATCGTGGTAGACCCAAAACTACTCCAGCTGGGACGAATCCGCCAGGTGGCGATGAGAATGCTCATTTGTATCAGTTTATGCAACAGACGCAGCAGCAACAGAACCAGTTCATGCAGCAAATGGTACAATAAATGAATGGAAGTTTTCATCCTCAGGTGGTCGTTCCAGAAGCTGCAGGTGGGAGTTTTTGAGATTTCTTCCGCATGAATCCTCCAGAATTTCATGGCGGATTAGATCCCATAAAGGCTCACGAATGGGTGTCTGGTATGGAAAGAATTTTCTTGATAGTGCATTGTAGTGAGGAGAATAAGGTGGTATTCGCTTCTCATTCGTTGAAGGGTCCTTCCATGAGATGGTGGGAGAGTGCTTCGGCTCTTATGACTACTCAGGGTGTGCCCAAGGTCTGGGAACAATTAAAGGCAAATTTCATGGAGAAATATTTCCTAGCTCCTTGAGGATTCAGAAGGAGTTTGAATTTCAACAGTTAAGACAGGGTAGTATGACTGTGGCCAGTTATGCTGAAAACTTTGAGGACATGGCTGCTTACTCTAGGCAGGCTATGTATGCTCCAGACGAAAGGTGGAAAGTAGACCAATTTCTTTTTGGACTGAAAGTTGAAATCTCTCATAGTGTATCTCAGAGGGAGTTCACTACTTATGCTGAAGTTCTAAGGCAATGCTATGTGGCTGAGCATAGTTTGAAGAAAGTCCATGCTAAAGGTGTTGCAAGTAGGGTGAATCAGGGTGATCGTGGGAGATCTAGTCAATAGTTTGGACCTAGATCACTAGCTTTCAAAGGAAAGCAGGTTGCTAGACCTAATGCTATTCCTCTATGTAGGGTGTGCAACAAACGTCATTTTGGGAAGTGTGCCGATGGGAGTTTTAGGTGTTATAATTGTAATGGATTGGGTCATGTGGCTAGAGATTGTACTCAGAATAGAAACGAAGTGCAAGGGAGGAATACCGGGAGGGTTTATACTTTGGATGCAAGGAAGAAGAAGAATAACAACTCTTTGATTGCGGGTACGTGTTTCGTAAATGGGCATCCTTGTTTTGTTTTATTTGATTGTTGGGTAACACATTCTTTTGTGTCAATGCAATGTATGAAGTGACTTGGGTTGCAAGCTATTCCTTTGTCTCCTTCTATGGTGGTCACTACCGCCATTTATGAAATGGTTGAGACACCGTTGATGTGTGAAAATTGTGTTTTTTCTATGGATGGTAGAGTTTTTCGGATTGACCTTATTTATTTACCGCTTAAGAAAGTTGATGTCGTTTTGGGGATGGATTGGCTTTCTGCTAATTCGGTGTTTATTGGGTGTGAGGAAAAGCTAACCATTATTCCATCTGTTGAGGCTACCCCGAAGGATGTGTTAACAACTATATTAGAAGGTACGGTTGGAATGATAAATTTCTTGTTTGAGAAGGAGAAATCTGTTTTACTGGTTCTTACTAAGGGGGAGAGTAGTGACCAGCAGGTGCTGAGTATTCCTATAGTCTGTGAGTTTCTCGAAGTTTTTCTAGAGGACGTCACTTCTCTTCCCCCGGAGAGAGAAGTTGAGTTCTCTATTGACCTAGTACCGGGAACAACTCCTATATCCGTTCCTCCCTATCGGATGGCACCACTTAAATTAAGAGAATTAAAGGACCAATTGGAGGATTTGATGGCTAAACATTTTGTTAGACCCAGTGTTTCACCGTGGGGAGCTCCAGTTTTGTTGGTAAAGAAGAAATATGGCGGAATGCGTCTGTGTATTGATTATCGTAAGTTGAATAAAGTCACCATTAAGAACAAGTACCCCTTACCCAGGATAGAGGACCTGTTGGATCAATTGAAGGAAACCTGTGTGTTCTCGAAGATTGATTTACGGTCGGGTTATCACCAGATCCGTGTGAAGAGTTCCGATGTGCATAAGACTGCATTTAGAACCCGTTAAGGCCATTACAAATTCTTGGTGATGCCTTTCAGTGTGACTAATGCTCCAGCTGTTTTTATGGATTACATGAACCGTATATTTCAAGCTTACTTTGACCAATTCGTCGTGATCTTTATTGACGACATTCTTATTTATTCTCGTACTCCACAAGAGCACGGAGAACATCTGAGAATTGTCTTATCGGTATTGCAAGAGAAGCAACTTTTTGCTAAGTTAAGTAAGTGCGAGTTTTGGATTTCGGAATTTAAATTACTTGGTCATGCCATATCTCAGGGTGGTGTGGTGGTAGATTCGTCAAAGGTAGAAGTAGAGATTAATTGGGAGAGACCGAAGAATGCTTCAGAAGTTAGAAGTTTATTGGGATTGACAGGGTACTATAGAAGGTTTATCAAAGGTTTTTCTCAATTGGCCCTACCAATGACCAAACTTACTCGAAGAGAGTATGCTTATGAGTGGGATTCGGGTTGTGAACAAAGCTTTATGAAATTGAAGGAAAGTTTGGCGTCTGCTCATGTGTTAATCATTCCTGATCCTAACAACTCTTACGAAGTATTTTGCGATGCTTCTAAGATGGGATTAGGAGGTGTTCTGATGCAAGGCGGTCAAGTGGTAGCTTATGCTTCTCGACAATTGAAAGTTCATGAGAAGAATTATCCAACTCATGATTTGGAACTAGCAGCAGTTGTGTTTGCACTGAAGGTGTGGCGTCATTATTTGTATGGTGTACGTTTTGAAATGTTTAGCAACCATAAAAGTTTGAAGTATTTATTTGACCAAAAGGAGTTGAATATGCGACAAAGAAGGTGGATGGAGTACTTAAAGGATTATGACTTAGAATTAAAGTATCATCCAGGAAAAGAAAATAAAGTAGCAGACACTTTAAGTCAGAAAATGGTTCATAGCGCCGAATTGATGATATTGGAGTATGCTTTGTTGGAAAAGTTTAGAGATCTTAATCTCTAGTTTGTGTGGACTCCAAATGGTGTAATTATGGGAAATTTGAATGTCAATTCTACTCTAAGAGATGAGATTCAACAAGAACAAGTTTTAGAGGAGAAGTTTCAAGAGATGTTACTTCAACCGGGTTTTACACGAGCAGCGGATGGGATTGTCCTGTTTAACCAGAGGATTTGTGTTCCGAATAACGCAGTATTGCAAAGAAAGATTTTGGATGAAGCTCATAAAGGTACTTTTACGATACATCCTGGTTCTTCGAAGATGTATCAGGACTTAAAGAAGGATTATTGGTAGTCCGAAATGAAAAAGGATATTGCGGTGTATGTGTCAGAATGTGCAGTGTGCCAACAGGTGGAGATTGAACACAAAAGACCGGGCGGTCTGTTGCAACCTTTAGAGATTCCAGTTTGGAAGTGGGATAGTATTTCTATGGACTTTGCAGTAGGTTTAACCCGTACGCAAGGTGGTTATGATTCTATTTGGGTGATTGTGGATCGACTAACGAATCTGCACATTTCTTAGCCGTGAAGACTACTTACAAGGCAAGTCATCTTGCAAAGTTGTTTATTTCTGAAATTGTGAGATTGCATGGTGTTCCCTCTAACATTGTGTCCGATAGAGATCCAAAGTTTACTTCAAGATTTTGGAAGGCTTTTCAACAAGCTGTGGGTACGAGGTTGTGTTTGAGCACGTCTAATCATCCTCAGACGGATGGTCAGACTGAGCGACCAATCCAAACAATGGAAGATATGTTAAGAGCTCGTGTGCTAGAAAGTAGAGGAAATTGGAAAGAACTTCTACCGTTGATCGAGTTTTCTTATAATAATAGTTACCATGCGAGCATCGGTATGGTTCCTTATGAAACATTGTATGGAAGAAAATGTAGAACACCTTTGTGTTGGGCGGAAGTTGGTGAAGATAGAATTTTGGGACCTGAAATTATCCAAGAGACTATGGAAAAGATTCTAATGATCCGTGAGAAAGTTAAACAAGCACAAGATCATCAAAAGAGTTATGCAGACAATCGTAGGAGACCTTTAGAATTTGAGGAAGGTGACCATGTGTTTTTGAAAGTTACTCCGAGATTGAGATTGAAAGGACCATTTAAGGCACGCAAGTTAAGTCTGAGATACGTGGGACCGTATCAGATCTTAGAAAGAATTGGTGAAGTCACTTACAGATTAGCCTTACCACCATCTCTATCAGAGATGCATGACGTCTTTCATGTATCTCAGCTCCGAAAGTTTATTCCTGATCCTCTTCAGCCAGTTCTACCAGACTCAGTGGAAATAGAAGCAGACTTGACTTTTGAACCTCAACCGAGGCGTATTGTGGGAAGAGAAACAAAGGTATTAAGGAACAAGGACATTTCTCTTGTTAAGGTGCAATGGGATGTGACGCATCTGGGTGATGCTACTTGGGAAATAGAATCGGAAATGCGAGATGCTTACCCTCACATGTTCAGGTAATCTTTTAATTCGAGGACGAATTTCTATTTAAGGAGGGGAGGATGTAATACCCCGTATTTTATAAATGTTCTGGATAAGGTTAGTCGAGACCAGTTGAGATCCAGTGTACTCTGAGTATTGATTTGTTAAGATAATAAGAGCAACTGATGAACTCAGAGCTGATCAGATTAATATTATCTAACTCTAAGGTTTTATTAATTGGTGTATTTGAGATAATTTAAACATTTAGTAGTGTTACTAACTAATGAATATTTCCTATATCTTTTCTTTTCCCCTCATTTTCCAAAGATAGAAACATTTGGAGAAAGAGAAGTTGGAGTGAAGGAAAGGAAAGGAAGGAAAAGGAGAGAAATCCAAAGAGCTCAAGATCAAGAATCATCCTCTACTCTTCATCATTTCATCTCGTCGTCTTCTTCATCATCATCTTCTAATCCAGGTGGGTTCTAGATAGATGCTTTAGCTGTAGAGTTTCTTGAGTTTTAGAGTTAGGTTGATATTGTGAGAAAATGAGTAATCTTGCTAAAATCATGAATCTAACGGTTGAAAATTGATATTAATTGCGTAGTATAATCGTATTGTGCATATAATCATTGATGATGCTTATTTTAGTTGTTTGGAAATGTTTTAGCTTGAGAAAGATGGATTTTTGAACCCTTGAGCCATGGAAAACGCAAGCAGAATTTCTGCTTCTGGTGCAGAGCGCCGGGCGGTGCGTAGAGCGCCGGGCGACGCGAAGCGTACGCCTCTGCTCCATCGGGCGATGGACAAGGGGCGCAACGTGGAACACTTCTGTAACTTTTAAGTTTTTAGCAAGGGTCTTAGGCCTCTGCTTCGCCGGGCGAAGTAGAGGCGAAGGGGGCACCGCCGGGAGAAGCCCTGAACGCCGGGCGCTACTGGGACTTTTCCAATGCTTTTCTTTTCTTTTAAAAATCCATATCTTTTGACTCGGGTGTCCGATTTAAGCGTTCTTTATATCGATGTGAAGCTATGAACGTGTTCTATCCTATGGAAAGTGAGAATATTGTTTATGAGATGGAATTTATTCGATTATGTTTAATAAATTAAATTAAGTGATTATTGCAAAATAGAACTTTTGAAAATTTAAAAGCTTCAAGAGGTGAGTTAGTGAGGAAACCTCAGTACAATGGAATGACTTAGATAATTGTGCGGCAATGCTTACATCGATACTAGAAGAGTGTCTATGTTAAGTAGTTGTTAGTGGAGGATCATAATTCCTCCGGTTTGTAGTATATCCCTTAATAAATACCGTGACTCGTGTTGAAGAGCCCCTTGTGCGGGATGGCCGGAAAGAAGTATTTATTAAGTAAGTAACCGTGACCCGTGTCGAGATCCTCTTGTGCGGGATGGCCGGGGAGAAGTTACTTAGTGGTTGGTACCGTGACCCGTGTTGAGATCCTCTTGTGTAGGATGGCCGGGGAGAAGTACCATTTGTAGATAACCGTGACCCGTGTTGAAGAGCCCCTTGTGCAGGATGGTCGGGGAGAAGTTATCTACGTTAAGGATCCGTGACCCGTGTCGAGATCCTCTTGTGTAGGATGGCCGGGGAGAAGATTCCTTAATTAGTCTTTCTTTTTGTGTATTGTGCGATTGTTTCTCTAGTCAGAATGTTTGAGCTCAATGTCTAGTTCCTTTCCCCAGACTTGAGCTAGACTAAGATAGAACCTTGTAAAGCCGAGAGAATCTATAAGATAGGGAACTCACTGAGATTTGATGTATCTCACCCCACTATTGTTGATTATATTTCAGGTACTTCAGGTTCCACGAAGGGTAAGGATAAAGCTGTGTGATTATCCTTACTTGTTTGATGGCTTAGCTTCCGTTGTGGAGTTTTTGAGATCATTGTCGATCTAGTTCTTAGTTTTTATCTTTTGAACATCTTGTATACATTATGCCTTATTAGTTTCTTTTGTATTAAGTGTTGGGCATAGTATGTATATAATGTGTTAACTAGGAACTTGTATATTTCAGTACCAAATACTTAGATTCATGTATAGTATTTATGCTTTGATGTATGATATTATATGCGGGTGTTACACCTTTATTTGGATTCTAAATGCCACCCCTGGAAGAGATTATCCCTATGGAATGCCAACATCCATGATGGCAGGCTTGCAACCAAATATGTCAACTTTTAGTGACAATGTATTGGCCACAACGCCATTACATAACCCTTACAATGCCTCAATGTCAACCATCAATAATATGGCATGACCAACAGGGATAAATTACATCCCTCAGAATTTGCCATAATAAAACACTACTTCTATGATGGCTATGAGGCAACAAATGGACGAGAGTACCCTGGAAATGGTAAACACTCTCACCCAAAAAATAGGGAGCATCTTTAATCCATTAATTTCTAACACAATCCTAACTTATGAAGTGTTGGCAAGCCAAATGGAGTGTATTGCTGATTTCTTTAACACACTCCCAATACCAATTCGACCAACTCCACAGATATCTAACGTAGAAACAGTCGTAACCCCTGAGAATACGACAACATTGGTCCAAAATCAAGGGTTGCAATAAAATCTTCCTTTAAATGGGGAGCAGATAGTGCAAAACGACCCCACTCCTCTGATAGTTCAGAGGAATCAAAATGTTGTTCAGGTACTTAGGCAAGTCCAGTAAAACAATTTTGCAGGGCAGAACAATATAACGAACGTGGTCGAGCAAATCTTAGCCAAGAATGGATTGAATGTAGGAATCTATCGACCAAAATTTATTTCCCCACTGCCAGAATATATTCAACAGTCAGAAGTCCCTAAGGGATTAAAGACCCCAAAATTCACCAAGTTCGTTGGAGAAACTAATGAGTCCACAGTAGAACATGTCGCAGGTATCAAACTGAGGCTGGCTACTTAGCTAATAACGAGAACTTAAAACTAAAATACTTCCCAAGTTCTTTAACCAAAAACACATTTACATGGTTTATGACTCTTCCTCCCCAATCTGTACAAACATGGAGCCAGTTAGAAAGGCTATTCCATGAGCAACTTTATATAGGGCAGTCGAAGATTAGCTTGAAAGAATTAGCAAGTGTTAGGCGGAAGGTCCCTAAATAAATAGAGGACTACCTCAATAAGTTAAGAGTTCTCAAAGCCAGGTGCTTTACGCAAGTACCAGAGCACGAGTTAGTCGAAATGGCCGTGGGTGTCCTAGACTAGTCTATTAGAAAGAAATTGGATACCCAATATCTAAGGGATATGGCACAACTTGCAAATAGGGTTCGTCAAGTTGAACGCTTGAAAACTGAGAAACCCAGAACTAGTAAGTATCATAAGAAAGAGAAAGTCACTTACATAGACGCAGACGAGTACGTCTCCGACGTATGAGAAGATAGTATAGATGTAAACGAAGTCAATGTGGCTGTGTTGAAGCCAGAACCCCCATACACTTGTAAACTTTTAAAACCATCCAATGGGAAGAACCTTGTTGAAACTAACAAGAATGAAAAGTTTACCACTAGAACTTATACCTTTGATATCACGAAATGTGACAAAATCTTTGATCTGTTAGTTAAAGATGGTCAAATACTAGTGCCTCCTGGTTTGAAAACCCCTCCTTTAGAACAAAGGAAGAAAATAGGGTTTTGCAAATATCATAATTTCCTAGGTCATAAGACTTCTCAATGTTTTCTTTACAGGGACTTGTTTCAGAAAGCTTTGAACGATGGAAGACTCCAATTTGGCGAGAAGCCAAAATCAACAATTAAAGTGGATGTCGACCCCATGCAAATGGAGGAAGCACACTATGCTGAGCCTCTTGAAATCCTAATGGTGGATGCTACTAATGGCTCCAACATGGAAGTCGACAAGGAAGAACGGATCTCTGCTGTTGATGACTCTGATTTCCAAGAAGTTTACCATAGGCTGAAGAGGGGTTAATCGACTTTCTGGAGCATTTCAAGCTGAACGACTCCAAAACAATGTTGTGTCCACACTACAGCATGGTCTTCGACGAAGAGGCTGCGAAGAAAGTGGAAAGATCCCAAAGGACCAATCCTGGTCGTGGACGCGTTGGAGGTCGAACGTCGAGGTACGCTCCTAACAGTGGGGGCAGGTCCCGTCGAAATGAGGACTACAGGAGGCAGTTCCAGCAGCCTCGACAAAAGACCTTCAAGCCACCTACAGGAGCGCCAAAAGATAAATGGATGAAACCTACTAACCACAAGGGGGAAAGTAACCCAAAATGGAAAGAGGTTGATCCAAAACCTGGGATGCCAAAGGACAAGACCTAGAAGAAGGCAAACAAAATACCTCATGTGCCTCCGACCTACAAGGTAAAAAATCCCATGACACACACTCAATGAAGGCGCTATCAAAGAAGGAAGAAAGCTGAAAGGGAGGCTCAAGCCAATGGGCATGGGACGCCAGCAGAGAAGCATGAGGCGACTGTGGAAAAGAATTTATTTTCAGAAAAAAAAATTATCCAAAAAAAACAATTTTTTTTTTTGGAAAAGAAATTTAACGTTTTTTTTATTTATTAATTTTTTTTATTTACTAGAATTTTTTTTTTGTTTTGTTGTTTTCGAAAAAAATATTTAAAAAATAATAATTTTTTTATTTTTTTGAAGGAAAACAATTTTCAAATTAAAAAAGACTAATTTGGTTTTTATTTTGGATATGGATGTCCAAAATATGAATTTAGTTAAAACCATATTAATAATATATCCAAAATATGATTTTGGTTAAAATCATATTAATAATTAACCGGTTTTCAATGACCAGATTTAAATATGGATAATTTAAGAGAATTTCTTAAAGCACCTTATGTGCTTCTTAGACACCATGCGGATTTCCTATAATGCTCATAGTTTTCGGAGATATATCTCTGGATGCACCTTATTTTAACTAAAAGTTAAGATATTTCGGAGATGTATATCCAAACACACCAAAGATCAATTGAACGTTGAAATATTCTGGAGATATATCTCTGAAACAATTTGGAGCATATTGTCGTGCCAGACTTTTCTCCTCCCACACTTTTTCATTTCTCTTCATCTCTCTGATTCCAAAATTTCCCAAACTTCACCAAATTTGATATCTTCTGTCCGAGGATCAAGTAATCATCAAGCTACATCCAGTGCATCATTCAACATCTTCCGAATCATATAATCCGGGAAAGTTTTTCAAGTTTCTGATAAATATTCGAGTTTTGTTGTAAACGAGTTAGAATCCATTGGTAGGTGTTGAAATGCTTAGAAATTAGATGAAATATAGTTTAGAGTAACTACATGTATTGCTTGTTGGCTCAAATGGACGATCAGGACCTCAAATTTGTGATTCTGAGGGGCAGAGGAAGCCATTGGCGTGACCTCTGAGTTGCAGAATGTTTTGGAGATACATCTCCAGAAACATTCAACGTTTCATGTACTCTGGGTGATTTCAGAGATACATCTGTGGAATGTTTCCGTAGTTGTATCTCCGGAATCATTAGAGTACATGAGACGTTGATTGTTTCCGGAGATGTAACTCCGGAAGATTCTCAGTCTGTTTTTTTTTCTTTTTGTTTTATAATTTTTCTTATTTTGTAAACTCATTGTACGATTAATTATATTATATCTTTCAGGCATAATGGCTGACAGAGCCGACCGATTGAGGCATTGACAGGTTGCCCAACACGCATCCGTTAGACGAGAGCGTAGCCAGCCGGGTCTGGATGCAGCAGGTACCTATGGTCAGGGAGAGGCATCGATTGCTGATGTATAGTCTACTCCTGAGGCTCAGTCCACTCCTGTGGCTCAGCCTTCACCTCAGGCCACTCTATCTACGTCTTGGGACACTCCAGATACATCTCAGGCCACTCCATCTACGTCTCAGCCCACTTCACCTTCTTCATCTTCTTCCCGCAGACCACAGGATGCATCAGCTAACGCGTCATTTCCTCCATCATCTGGCAGGCGACAGGATGCACCTGTGCCACCTCTTGTTGATCTGGTGCCACCTCGTATTGACCTGGTCGCACCTACTAATCGTGATGCATCAGTGCCACCTCTGGAGGGTGATGTTGCTAATGTCGAGCCAGAGGCTTTTAGAGGGGCCCAACTGATATGTCCCTACTTCCTTTGTACCCAGACCACACTGCCAGACATATATGGGACGGAGAGGTAGCATTAGTCACATTGTTACTATATTTCTTACATTAATTTAAATTGCTGACATTGATTATTTCTAACATTAATTCTTGCTGACATTGATTATTTCTGGAAATTCACAGGTGCGTGAACCCCATAAGTTTTTGAACCATGGGCAGAAGATTTTAGCGTTGCATCAGCCTGAGGCGGAGTGGTTTCAGTTGATTCTCACGGCTTCTAGGTTGAGTGACCTATGCTTGACCAGTTGCACTTTGGTCAACCACGGGAAGATGAGAGCATTTGTGGAGCGATGGCACTTAAAGACCTCTTCCTTTCATCTCCCGCACAGTGAGATATCGATTACACTGGAAGATGTCTCGTGTTTGTTGCATCCACCTATCAGAGGGATATTTCTCCATCATGGTTGGATGACCAAAGATGAGGCGGTCGATATGATGGTGGACCATTTGGGGGCTGATCCAGTGAAGGCGCTGAGGGAGGTGGATAGGACTAGGGGTGCTCATGTTAGGTTTTCGTTCTTGAAGGAGAGATTTGATGATGCTCTCGTTGCTGCAGCGCAGGCTGACGGTGATGCCCAGGAGGTGGAGATCCACGTGAGTCATGCTTTGAGGTGTTATTTTATATTTTTAGTTGACACTGTGCTTTTTGTGGACACGAGTGCCACCTATACTGACGTTGCATACCTCTGGTACTTCTTGGATATCACACGGATCCATGAGTAAAACTGGGGGATAGCTTGCTTGGCCTATCTATATTTGAAGCTGAGAGATGGATGTCGATGGACGACGAGGCAGACCACAGGCAGCACGACGCTACTGGTGGTAATAATTTTTTATCCTTGATTGTTTTTTATTTTTTTCATTTCATATTTGCGATAATTATTGATCCCTGAATGCTTTTTTATTTTTATTTCAGGCCTGGATCCTCCAGCACTTCCCGTGCATCGCTGGCTGGTCGTGTTGGGATTAGTACACTAAAGAGATGCCCTGTGCCTGTGCTTTTATCCCTCTGAGAGGGAACCATACGGTCGAGTCTTTCAGAGTTTATCTTGACCGCTTGGTTGCTGAGGAGATGTTTGCTGATTATCAGAGTCATATGGTACCGGATGAGGCTCGGGCTACCATAGCACCGAATGAATGGATCTACATCGACAGATACATCAGGTGGTTCTTCAGGGTCTCACATTTGTACATGGTGCCGACAGCTCCAGGATATCTGCCGAGACCCACTCATCAGGAGATTTTAGAGGAGCAACAGTCTCAGATGGATCGTACTGAGGATGTCTTGCCTCGTTATCGTCGCATAGTGGAGATGGCGCGGGCAGGCATTGCCGAAGGTATCTTCCCTGAGGGGTTTGCTGTCAGACGAGTACTAGATGTCATTATTGCGGAGGCACATGGGGCACTTTTGTACCACAGACATCGCACGAGGACAGGGGGTTCGAGGGCCGAGGAGGCAGACCAGGCACAAGAGGCAAAGGAGAGGTTGCCAAGCACACCCAGTAGTTGTCTGTATTTATTTTGTTTCAGTACTGTATTTTGTACGTTTTTCCTGACATTGTTATTGCATTTTGGCCTTAAGGCTTGCATGACATCATATTACTATATTGTTATGTTATTTTGGTGTGTATGTTATTTTATAATTTATCTGCGAACAAATACACAATGCGTTTTAAAAAAAACATGTTCTGAAAAACTTCAGAGATGTATCTCCGAAAAGTGTTCGTAAATGCATCTCCAGACAAATTCAAATGGAAATGGGCTATGGAAGATATGTTATGACCGTTTAAGGTTTAAATGGTTCCAGAGATATATCACCGGAATATTATTAAGCCATGGGGCGCGTCCGGAGAAATATCTCTGGAATCTGAGGATATTTTTCGAAAACCAGATGGTGGAAAAGAAACCCATGGGGTGGGATAAGAAATTCTCTAATTTAAATAACCAGTTAATTTGAGCACCCCTAGTTACAGTTATATCTAGGGGTGTGCATGGTTGGTTAATTTTAGAAACCAAACCATATCCATTTTTAAACCATTTAAATGATATGAATTTATAACCATAACCACATTTCAATCAAAACCGGTTATGAAACCAGTTATTAATTCGGTTATGATTACACAACCGTTTTTTTTACAAATCCGATTTTAAACCAGATATTTTTAAAAACTAGTTTCAAATTGATTATTTATAAATTTGGATAAAAAATTAATTTATTTTTTGGTTTAAAAACCAGATTATTTTTAAAACTGGATAAAAATCGGTTTTAATTTATTTAAAAGTCGGTAATTTTTTGAAACTGATTTTTAAAACTCAAATTATACGACAAAAAAATTAAATTTTTAAAATTGGTTCTATTAATCATGATATTTTCAATTATGACATACTTTGACAATATTTTGGTCAAAAATTTCTTTTTGTACGGAACAGAATTTTGATAAGATTTGCATCTCATATTTTTCCACCATTTTCTAATAAAATTTATCAAAATTCGTGCCTATTCTATAGTAAATTCTAGTTATAAATTCCACTACAAATTTACTCTACTGTAAGTAAACTCTAAGAGCAAAAGAAACATCTACACACAGGATCAACATGGAATGTAAAGAAAGTGCAAAGTAATGATTTAGCATATGGATTTTAAGCATACTCAAATTAATACCAAAGCGAAAGACATCACAAATAAAGAGAAAATTCACGACCAAGACATCAAAAACTCTAATGAAGACCAAAATGCAATTACACAGAGCATTAACAGACTAATATGTTAAAAAAAACCAAGCCAACAAGAGTTTTCTTAATTTTTGTTATATAAACACATCATAATAACTAATTATACATAAAAAAAATCTCTATTATGCAGGACAAAGAACAACCACAACCACTAAAATAGTGTAGGATTTTTCATTTGCATACGCAACACACCCATTAATTAGGTTTAGTAGAATGGGCCTTAGGCTTTAGTACATCCCATACTATGTCTAAAACTACCAACACTCAGTGTTAGGCTGAGACTATTATACACTAGCAACTGAATTTTGTTAGCAAAGCTCATGTAACCAGCATTCTAACAATTTAGCATAAAAAATATCAGTTCCAAGTGGTTTCAAACCCTCTCTTCAATTTTTCTTATCAATCATTCCCCCTCATTTCCTCAGTAATATAAATCCTAATTTCTAACAATTAGAAATCATGAAACCGGATCTTGAAACAGACTGCAGAGTCAATCAAATGCAGAAGCATGTATACTACAATGAAAATTAAACAATACAGGTGCTGAAATATGAATTAAACCTGTATAATCTAACCACAAATTTCACCAGACATTCATAAACCCAATCAACCAAAAACTACAATGCATAGCTTAGATTAGTGTATAATATGATTAGGTGATTAGGGGGAAATGGGTCTCCCTCAAAACTTGATGCAATGGAGAAGAAAATTTTCTAGAGGTTTTTGAGGATGAAGATGAAACGACCCCACTGAAATTGTGTAATAGGATCAAATTTAAAATTGGAAGTTCAAATTTGAAATTGGATGCATTTTTGGGTTTTGGATAATAACCGAATTATAAACGGATCAAAAAACAAAATATAGATGAATAACCAACCATTTATAAATAATCTGGTTGATAATCATTTTTTTATATTTGAATATTTAAAATGGATTTAAATACGATTATGAATTTAGGCCTTATAATTGAATATTTTATTAACCCCTTATATAGTTATATCATCGTAATTAAATTAATGATTGATGTAAACTAATTATTGCTAGGTAGAAACTGAAAAGTCCTTGTCTACACAAGTCTTATAAATTATATCTTAGGTGTAGAACTTTTACTTTTTATTTTTAGACTTAATTTTATAATTTTCTTTTAAAAAAATACAAAAAGAATATTGCATGTAAATTTCTTTCTATTTGATTTTACGTTGCTATTGAGTTTTTTTTGTTAGAAAAAGGATATGGCATACTACTGTTTGATTCATAAATAGATAAGATTGCAAAATCAAACTAAAAATATGCTCGATTTGAAAAATAAATAGCAAAAGCATAAAAAAAATCATGGACAGGTCCGATTTAGAAAACGAGTATGTACATTCAGAACGATGAGTGGATCCTACAGCAGACTAAGTTCATCTTAGGATGTTATGGTAGAGGGATCCCCTCACTCACGGGTTCCAACCGGTTAATTTTGCAGGTTTACAAGACACATAGTTCGATGGAGGATCAATTTAGGATCCATATGAACATATGAGAATGTTTTATGAAACTTATTCTTTACGTTGTCTAAATGGAGTAATTGGAGATTTAAAAAAAATAAGATTGTCTACTTTCACCTTAATTGAAAAAAAAAAATAGTTAGATGCTTTGCTAAGTGGTATAATCAGTACATGGAGTGAGCTTAAAGAAAAACTCTTAAGGAGGTTTTATCCAATTAGAAAGTACATATATAAGATGGTAGACATCACAAAATTTCGAACAATTTGATGTTAAATTGGTGCTGAAGATATTTTCATCGCTTGGTTTAAACGATATGGCACAAACAAAATACTTCATGCATGGATTAAGAGGTAACACTCGAATGCTTGTCCATGCCTCAACCGGAGGCAATATGAGAAACAATTCAAAAATAAAAGTGAAATAAATGTTGAAATATTATATTAGATTAGATTTGATTTAATATAATTCAAGTTGCGTTAGTCTAAGGCCAAAGTTATTTAGGCTTTGTTATTTAGTATGTTATTTTAGTCAAGTTACTTAGGTGTATAAATAGATACTTTGTAATTCAGTTCTTAACAATTCAATTCAATAACATTCTCCTTATTCTCTCTATTTCTCTCCTCACTAAAAGTGTCTCACGCACTAACAAATTGGTATCTAGAGCTCCGATTAGATTCTTGATCGTGCTTTCAAGAATCACACGCCAGAGATCGAGTTTCTGGGATCGTGGGTTGTTGTTGATTAATCGCTGCAAAGATGAATGGTAATGGAAATTTACCAAACTCCCTTCCAACTCTTGATGGCAAGAATTGGCTTCGATGGAGAAAACAGATGCAATCTCTATTTGGCTTTCATGAAACCCTAGAAGTGGTTACTAATGGCGTTCCTGCGCTTGGTGAAAATGCAATCGAAGCACAGAAAATCGCTCACAAGGAGGCCAAGAAGAAGGATTGCAAGGTGGCGTTCTACATCCAATCGGAGGTTGATGCAGATAACTTCGACAGAACCGCTAATGTTGAATCAGCGAAGGAGGCGTGGGATATTCTGTCGAAGTACTATGAAGGAGGCGAGTAAGTTAAGGTTGTCAAGTTGCAAACTTTGCGATGACAATATGAATTGTTGTCAATGGGAGAAGATGAAAAGATTGTATGCTATGTGTCGAACGTGCAGAAACTCGTCCATCTCATGAAGGGTTGTGGTGAAACCCTAACTGATAAGATGATAGTTGAGAAGGTAATGCGTACGTTGACCTCTCACTTTGATCACATTATCGTAGCTATTCAAGAATCCAACAATCTTGAAACCCTAAAACTGGAAGATTTTGTTGGTTCGTTGGAAGCGCGTAAGATTAGGATTGTCGAAAGGAAAGGAGTTCAAGACTCGATACAAGCACTACAGGTGCAATCGTGGAAGAAGAATGGTGGTTCCAACAAGTTCAAAGGCAAAATCGACAAGACTCAGGGCAAGAAGTCTTGGTCAAATCCTCACAAGAATAAGATTGATGATAGAACTTTTGAATCCTCAAAAAGAGAAGAAGGAAATTCCTATCATAAAGACTAAGTAGAGAAAAAAGGTGTGCAGTGCTATAATTGTGAAAAGTATGGTCACTTGGGCAAGAATTGTTGGTACAGGAAAGACAAGGGTTCGACAAAAGGCAAGGACGAAGGAGAGAACAAATGATTCTGATGATATGGTGGTTATGGATGCATTTGCAGATGACCATGTCGAATCCAAGATCTGGTTCATCGACTCAGGCTGTTTGAATCACATGACTGGTAAAAAAAACATGGTTAGTAGATTTTAACGATTCGAAGAAGAGTAAGGTGAAACTTGCTGATAATAGCTCTTTGTCAGCAGAAGGTATTGCAACATAGTTATTTAAATGAGTAATAGAGCAAAAGCCTTGATCAAAGATGTACTCCATGTCCCTAGAACGAAGTGCAATTTGTTAAGTGTTGGACAACTGGTCGAAAAGGGGTTTTCAGTGGTTATGAAAGATGGAGCCTTAGAACTTTTCGACATCCAGAATAACTTGGTTTTGAAATCTCCTATATCAAAGAATATAACATTTATGACAATGATTAGTTCGACTGAGGTACAATGTCTGAAAATAGTTGTCGATCACAAAAATAGTTGGTTGTGGCATCTGATGTTTGGCCATCTGAACTTTAGGTCGCTAAATCAACTGATCACTCAAGATATGGTAACTGGTATACCAAATCTTGAGATGCCTGACAAACTCTGTGAAGGTTGTCTAGTCGGAAAGCAATCCAGGAAGTCTTTCGTTTCGACTATGCCAATGAGATCATCTTGCATACTCGAAGTTGTACATTCAGATGTATGTGACCCTTTTGAAGAGCTTACCATTGGTGGAAACAAGTATTTTATCTCATTTGTCGATGAGTACAGTCGAAAGCTTTGGATCTATCTGATCAAACGAAAGGACGAAGTATTTAAAATCTTTAAGAGATTCAAGATACTTGTCGAAAACCAGGGTGAAAAGAATATTAAACTTCTGCGAACAGATGGAGGTGGCGAATACACATCCAAGATATTTGAAGCATTCTGTGCAGAATATGGTATTGATCATGAGATAACTGCTCCTTATACTCCTCAACATAATGGAATAGCAGAAAGAATAAAGAGGACCATATTGGACATGGCAAGATGCATGCTGAAGCAGAAGATTTTTCCAAAGTCCTTATGGGGAGAAGCTGTTTCGACTGCTGTTAATATTCTGAACTGGTGCCCTACCTAGAAGCTGAAGAACAAGGTTCCTGAAGAAGTTTGGAGTGACAAACGACCATCAGTAAGTCATCTAAAGGTGTTTGGCTCTATTTGTTACAAGCATATTCCTGATGGTAGGAGAAGGAAACTTGATGATAGGAGTGAACCTATGATTCGACTATGATTAGCATATGTTTGACAACTTGGATTATGCGGGGTATGTTGAAATATTAGACTAGTTTAGATTTGATTTAATATAATCCAAGTTGTGTTAGCCCTAAGCCCAAAGTTATTTAGGGTTTGTTATTTAGTTTGTTATTTTAGTCAAGTCACTTAGGTGTATAAATAGACACTTTGTAATCCAGTTCTTAACAATTCAATTCAATAATATTCTCCTTATTCTCTCTCTTTCTCTCCTCACTAAAAATGCCTCACGCACTAACAATAAATCATAGAGAATATGGACCAAAATGAAAATTTTGCAATGAGTGATAGAGGTTCTAGAAGGAAAGGAATACTAGCACTCAATATTCAAAGTTCCTAGTTAGCTAGTCACAAGAAAATGAGTGTTCATCTCAAAGCATTGAAAAATAAATTATCAAATGCAAAAATGAAACATATATAGTCGAATATGATGGTCAAAGGTCTAGAAGGGGATTGAATAGATCAAATTCATTCGTTTAATTTTAAAAATTTGAGATACTTGGCAAATACGTTAATCGTTAAAATGATTTTGAAATAGATTTACATTGTTCCGTTGTGAAATGAGAATAATGAATGGATTGAGGTGGTGGACTCATGACGTGGTTGTGTAAGTCTCTAGAGCAGTTACACGGAATGGACGTGCAAGGTTAGCACTTCAATTTCTAAGTTTATGATGTTAGACATGTGACTCCAAACATGAGAGAAGGTGAATTATGGAGGTTTGAAAAACTTTAGTTGAAAACAAAATCATTTGCAAAATAATAGTTTGAAAACATTTAAAAACAAATGAATAAATAGGCAGCAAGAAACCAAAGAAAATTACAGGAAAATAAAAAAGATAAGGGAGAGAGAAAAACACAAGAGAGTTATACTGGTTTGACCTAAAATGGCCAACTCCTTCCTAGAGAGTTATCTTTGAGAGTATCCAGTAAACTTGAGAGTTTTTAGAAGGATGTGCCCATGAATCCCCTTATACAAGAAAATGAAGTTTTAAAGTTATCTTCCAACCAGATATTGAACAAGGCTTAGAAGGATTATCCTCAAAACCAACAAATATTTTTCAAGGGTTGATCTCGAATTAAAATGGAGTTTTGAGATTTCTATCATCTGAATTGAACCAAGGTTTTATACAGGCTAAACACAAACCTAGTTGAGATTTTAATCGGACAGATCTCGAACTAACAGAGCTTTTATACCAAACTGAACTCATGAACTAAGTGATATTTTAACCGAGATGATCTCAAACCAATAGACATTTTCACTGGGTTGAGCTTAAGAACTGTTTTGGAGATTTTACTAGCTTATCTTCTGATCTTGACGGCTGATCAGAACCTGAGTTGGGCCAAAGATGACACCTGTGATGTTTGGTGTGAGTGATGAGGAGAGGGTGTACCTGCAAGGTACTCTGATGCTAAAGTAAGAATAGAGAGAGAGAGAGAGAGAGAGAGAGAGAGAGAGAGAGAGAGAGAGAGAGAGAGAGAGAGAAAGAGAGAGAGAGAGAAAGAAAGGCAAGTACAAAGTATGTATTTCGTAGGGTGAATTAGAATACCTGACCCTCTCAAATGAATGGGTTTTTATAGTGCCCCCAACGCGTGACAAACAGTCCCTATTTTCGGGGTGAAATAACGTTTCCCAAAGAATAGGTAACTGCCAGAAACTAGCCGTTGGGATGGGAAGAGGTGCCCGAAACTAGATGTTGCCGCGGGCAGAGGCTCAGTTGCGGGCACGAGCATCGTGACTGTTTCTGGATGGTGGAACCGTGCGTAACGGGCAGGAGCTACCGAGGAGGGGTAGGTGACCCTTGGGGTCATCCGACCATATTTTCTCGGTAGAGGGGCAGAATGGTAAATGCTGCCACAAATTAGCTGGACTTAGGCAATTGGGCCGTTTTGTGAGCAGAAACGGATTGGTCCATGCCTAGCCATTGGGCCAGTTCAGAACAGGAGCCCTCCAAGTCGTTGCTCCCGAGCATGGGAGTGATGACTTAAGGGGGAGGTTCAGAAATGGTCGTTGGTTGTCGACGAGATGAGACTATTCTACGATGCCCGAGGGAGTTAGTGCCCGCGGGATACGTAACGTTGTTTGGCGTGCCCGACGTACGGGGTGCCCAACTGTTAATGTGATCTGAAGAGGTGAAGTGCCACGTGTGTCTTGAGCCTTGTGCTGCATTGAATGCATCATGATGGCTAGGCTAGGGTCATGATGATGCCCCTAGCCGCGCATGCTCGTGCACATGCCTTTATATGGTCTATAAATAGAGGGAGAAGCTGTTCATTTGCACTTTTCGATTCTCTATCTTCTTTCGCTCCTTTGCTCTGAGCTCTTCCGTTCACCGCCGTCCAACCGTCGTCAAGGCGCCGTCCGACCGCCGTACAAGCACCGACCATCCTTCTTCGACCCTCTAATACTTCCTCGACCACGTAAGTTGCTCAACTTGACTTTAGTTTCAGGCTTTTAAGGTTTCTGATCTTCTAGAATGCATGTTTTTAGGGTGAAACTAGGTAGTGTAGTAGTGGTTTCCGGTGGCTGTCGGTGGTAGGCGGTGGTTTGGCCAGTTTTAGCCGCTGCCATGGTCGTCGAAAGCTTACGAACTTAGGACTTTAGGTTGATTCTGGCTCCATTGCGACGACGAGAGCGTTTGTCGCCGGCGGAGCTCATGAATTTTCCGGTGTACCTATGAGTTTTTCGGCAGATTCATGAGTTTTTCGGTAGGCCTTCAAATGATATTTTGGATAGCAAACCGGAAAGGATTTCCCCATGCGTGTTGGAGGGGTTGCTCCCCGGGCATCTCCTCGCTCCATTAGCTGTGCCATTTGAGTATGGCTTAGGTCGGGGACGTCGTCCTTGGGCCTTTGCGCGCCCTTTCACTTGACTAGCGGTGGAAGAGTGGATTTGATTTTGTCATCGAATTCACTTTTATCCTCTGCTTTTCAGGTGAAGGAGATGACCCGTGAAACTAAAGACAAAATTCTTATAAACTCGTCCGAGGAGAGCTCCTCAGAAAGTAGTGACGCATAAGACACAACTACTCCCAGCGATGTCGGTGAGACCCCACCTGCGAGGACCTCCGCGGAAGAGTGGTCAGTCACGGAACCTGTGGAGCATGCCTCTGTTTTTTCTTCATATACTGGGGACGTCTTCACGACCGTGGGGGCTAAAGGGGAATGGAAAGTTCATTTCCCTGGAGAGCACGACTGCATCTGCACGGACTATGGGGAGATGTTCCCGATGTATGAGTACGTATTCAAGGATATTGGGCTGAGACTGCCCTTCACTGAATTCCAGAGGTCGGTCTTTGTGTATTTAGATCTGGCCCCTCATAGCTGCAACCCAATTCCCTAGCCTTTATCCGGGTGTTCGAATTGACGTGCGAGTTCCTGAAGATAGGAGCTACCCTCCCCTTGTTCTTTACAGTCTTCCATTTCCAGCGGCAGCCTCTGTTTTCTCCGGAGACTGCTTTCTCCTACGTTGTGCTATAGCCCTAGCGGTGGGGATCGATTGTGAGCTGATGGCAGGCGACAGCAGGATCTAGGCCGGGCATTTTTACGGCGCTCCAAGCGAACAAATCAACATTCTCTCGAAGGTAAGCTTTGAGTTGTTTCCTCACTAAGTCGGGGAGTCCAGTCCCGTTCTTCACTCCTCGTTGGGGGTCTTTGCCAAGGAGGACAAGTTTGAACTCGCCATCTAGAATCGGGCTCATCGGATGGGAGCTCTCGCCGGTACTAGTTGAAGCTGAGGGGCTGCTCGAACAAGTCTGGATCTCCTTCCCCTTCTTTTGGTCGTCTTCGGAGAAGCGGCTGTCAAGGTCAATTTATTCGACTCGGGCAGCGGCCTTGCCTCCTCAGAGCTGCTGGGCAGGGCCGGCTTGCTGAAAGTCTTTGGCTTGGTGGCGATGGTGTTTAGTCCTTTGGTGGCTGCTTCGAAACATCTTCTTGCTGCCTCGATGTGCCCGTGCAGAGTGGCGACCATACCCTTATAAGTGTAATACTTCATCTTCAGGTGCACGGTTGATGGTACGGCCACCAATTCGGCCACCCAAAGATGCACTGATAGAGAGAAGGGCAATCGATGACCAGGAATTGGAATTTGATAGACCTGGCCGTCTTCGTAGATTTGAAAGTCACGATCAATTCCCGTATCCCCAGGGCTTTGTGACCGACCCGTTGAAACCATGTAGGTCAGATCCTACTGTTCGCCCGCGCGAACAAACGCTGGCCTTCCGTCGTTGGTTCGCTTGCGGGACCGGCCAGACGAATCCCAGAACTAGGAATTGGAAGCGTATGTTTTTACTTCATTTACGTTTGTTTAAGTGTCACGTTTAAGTGATTTGGGTGACGCGAAGAATATCTTAACGGTTGCGAGTTGGTTTGCAGAAGAAGCAAAGAAAGGCAAGGGAAAGCAAAGCAGAAAAAGAACAAAAAATATAAAGACTTTAAATTATATGCGGAAGAGGAAAATAAATTGCATTAAATGAGATTTGGACGCAAGTATACATTTGTTTGTGGGAGTGAACTCGTTTCTCTCTAAGCTTGGTACTTTGAGTATTTTCCCTTTACAATCTGAAAAAATGCGACCTTAAAAATAGAAAAAACAATGCCTTATATAGGTCTAAAAAAATAACTGTTTGTCTGCCCAAACGTTTTCTGAAGCTAACACGTGGCACCCCACTCTCTTTTCAACTTCCCATGGTTTTGGAATTTTCAAACTTTTTCCCGCCTAAACAATCGTTCCTTGAAACCGACATCAGCTTATTTCCGACGCCAGGACTTATCGACGGTCCTTCGACACGCCTTTCCGCTAGTGTCGACTCGACACTGCCTTGCACCTCTCTCATACGTCGGCTTGTTTTGGACATTTCCGGTCAACACCTGCCAGTCGAAATCTAGTGCCAACAAATTGCCCCCTCAAAAGGCCAGTTTCGACTGAGCATTGTGTCGACGGAGAAATCTGGATTTTTGGTTTCTCACACGATTTTGACGGCTTCCCTTTTTTGCAAACCGTTTTTGTCTTCTTTCTTAACACGTGGCAAGCGCCGCCTGACATGATGATGGCAATCTCCTCCCACGATTTCTAAGAAAAACGCCATGATGTCTAGTCTCATCCAAGTTATGGGCTTTGACACCAAACACCACTTATTTTCAGAAGTTGGGAAGTCTTGACTTTTCATTTTCTGCATGCGCCCTATAAATAATCCTCTTTAGAAACCCTTTCACTTTCGCAACTCCTCTTTCACAAACCCTCATTTGCTCTAAACAACTTTGTGACATTTTCCTTCCCTGACTCTTTGTCTCCTTTTACGCTTCTCTTCTCCAATGGCTTCATCAAGAACACCTATCACTCGCATCCCTCAAACCACTGGCAACAACCCTGTTGCGTACGTCCTTTCAGAAGCGGAAACACATCAATCTCTTCCTCTACCATTTTCAGCTGACGAAACGGTGGTGTCCAACTGGTGCCGTCAAATGGTTATTCCATTCGCAGTGGAAAATATGCTGTATGGTTTCCATGGTCCGTTCCCAGACAACAAACCTAGTCCTCAAGAACTTCAGAAGTTCTTCCCTTGTTTTGATCAAACGATTCCACCCGCTTTTAAGAAAGGGGGTACCTTGGATCTTAAATACATGGCACCAAAGTCGAGAGTTTTCAGGTCTATGCCAACTCCCGGTAACAAGGATTATCTCGCTTGGCTCGACAAAGTCGAAGGGAAACGTCAACAACAATGGAAGAATTATGGCATCTTCGACGCCATCCAACTCTCCAGAACTGCCCACAGGGTTAACCCTTGTTTGCTCCTGTCGTCGATGTATTTTTGGGAAGGGTCGACAAACACATTCCACCTCCCTTGTGGTATGCTCACTCCGACACTTTTTGATGTGGCGGCCATTACTGGCCTTTCGCCACTGGGTGAGACTTTCGACCCGACTTGGGAGACGGAGAACGCTTTCGACTTCGAGCGTGCTAGTTTCCAAAACTACATAGAGGATCACCATGACAAAAACTCCCAAGAAGTCTCTGACGAAGAACACATTGCTTTCTTAACCCTCTGGTTATCATACTACATGTTTTGCCCTGGCTCCCTGCAGATAGCCAAAAGCTTTATTAACTTGGCCATTCAGATTCATGAAGGCCGACAAATATCTCTGGCCAAACTCCTGTTGGCCTCCCTTTATCATTCTCTTGGCCTGTCGGCCATGAGACTAAAACTCCTACATCAAACCACTAAGGCCTTAAACATCTCAGGGCCTATGTGGTTGTTACAGCATTGGCTCAACGCCACCTTTGAGCATAAACTGGGATATCCAGCTTCAGCAAGGATGGAGATCCTCAACAAAACACGTTCTGTCGAGGGGTTGCGACTAGCCTTGACGACTACTCAAGAAGCTCCAAGACAAGCCCTCTTCATGAGGTATCTGAGTATGTTTGTGGAAACTTCCTCTTTTTTTCCTGACATGGCGCCATTTGTGGAGCGTAAGTTTGGACCCGACTGGTTCAGAAACCCATTCCCTGGAGTCTCACCTCAGGCTGCTGCACTGTCGAATGCTGTATGGCGGGCGTTTCTTACTCCTACCATGATTTCTTTCCGTATCGAAACAGGGAACAATGGGTATGGTTTTATGAACTACTGTCCAAATTTGGTTGCTCGACAATTTGTCCTGAGCCAAATGTTACCAAAACCTTTGGTGAGGCATTCTGATGATATAGTCCGGTCTGGTCGACGCCTCACTCACGTTGGCCACAAAGCTTGCATGAGGTTCGTCAGAGCCTCTCAAAATTTGGAGCTACCGGTTTTCTCCTTCCGACCTTACTTTTTCACTACTCAGGAATTTGATGCTTGGTGGTTGGAGTATCAAACCCAAATTTTCACCCCTAACCTCTTTCTGGCAAACGTGGTCGACGCCTTTGCTTCTACAGCTGGTATCCCTAAACCGTCGACCACCGTGGATGTCGATCCTGTAGACGAAGTTTCAACAAAAGTATGTCCCAGACTTTTGATTTTATATACATATATATTTTTTGTAAGTCTGGACTAAAGAGTGGCAATGTTGCTTTCAGGGGCGCAAACGGGAAATAACTACTGGGTCCACTTCCACTAGACCTGCCAAAAAACCCAGGGCCAACCTTGTACAGGTGTGTTTATTTCCTTTTTCTGTGGCTTTGTCATCCCCTGGTTCTCATATTGTCTCTGCGCAGGTTTCTGAGAAGGCAACGTCCCCCGAAAGGACTGAATCGAACAAGAGTACTCACTCCCGAGTTTTTACTGCAACGGCTCCAGCATCTCCTCCTGCTACCTCTTTGGTGAGGAAGAAAAAGGTTCTGACGTGACGGACACCCTCAAAGCCCAACATCTCGACAACGGCCCCTGTTGTTTCGCGCAACCTTGAGGACGCTTTCGACCCAATTCCTTTTGTCGCCCTTCCCAAGACAACGACTCCTGTGCAGGTAATTTGACTTTATTTACTTCCCAGTTGACCTTGGGGGCGACTAACTCACTAGTATTTTATTTTTTGGTAGGAGCATGTGGTCATTTCGACCACTGTTGATGAGGGTGATATCGGATCGGCTGCAGATGCTCCCAACGCTAGTGTAACCATTACGCCAAGTCCCCAAAAGACTGACGAATTTCATTCCCTTGTGCATGAGGAAAACTTGGCAAAGACACCTCCTGCTGCAACTGAAAATGTCGAGCCTGATGACACACTCCCTGAGGTCACTGTCATTCCTCCGCCTGCCGTGAGCACCGTCGCCGGAGAAAAACCCCAAATTCCTGAAAACTAACCAGAGAAGGCCCCACCTGCTGCTGAGGAATCTCCTACTCCAGAGGCACTCCTAGCGGACAAAGCCACAAACCCAGCTGCAACTCTAAAGGCGCTACACAAGCTTCGACAGACAGCTGAAGAGATTCAACCCACCAGTTCGACCTCGATTCCCACTCCAGAAGTGGATGCCTCTTTCAACCTCAAACTTCAGCAGCTGAGGTCTTACCTTTTTTAGGAACAGTTTCTGGCAGCCGTTGCTGAGGAATCTGACATAGCTAATGACGTGTTCAACCTCCTGAGTGAAATTTCTGAGTTCCAGCTTCCTGCCCCCATGGCCACCTATCTAATTGAGTTCTAAGCTTTCTTTATTCAAATGGCCAAGGATCTCTCGACGCATCATCAGACCGACGCCCAGATTCAGTTTCGTCACGAAGACATGAAGCGCGAATGGCATCTTAGTTCCGTCTGTGAACAGAAACTTGGAGACTACAAAGCCAAAAAACAAGAGCATTCCAACAAACACCAAGCCTTCGACCAGCAGATATCTGAATATCAAGCCCAAATCATGGAGCTGACGAAAAGGATAGCCGAGGTCGAACGTCAGAAAGCCTCTTTGGACTCGGCTGAGCCTTTGCCCTCTCAAGAAACCATTGACCACGAAGTCGCTCAGGGCCTTGTGCATGTCGAAGCGGCGATGAAAATTAAGGACGCCATCAGCCGTATGCAACGACGCAAGATTATTCTTGAGAGCAAAATAACCCATGAGAAGGTCCTCTTTGATGACTTTAAGGCTAGATTCCCTGAATTCCCTTAGGTTTTATATTGATACAATGTAATGCACCTTTTTGTAAGCCATTCTTGGCCTTATACTTAATGAAATTTATGTTTTGATGCGAACCTCTTGTAGCATGGGTCTGTATCTTTTTAAATATTTCCCATTTACTCTTAAGACTCGTTGGTCCGCCCCCAACTCCTACACTTCATATGCGTTGTTACTGAACACTCGCATCACCCTAAATGGTCCTTCCCATTTAGGGGACCATTTTCCCATCGTTTGATCTCGTCGATCCACGGGCAACACGACTTTCCAAACGTAGTCGTTTGCGGCAAAGGTTTTTTCCTGAACTTTTTTATTGTAGGCCCTGGCGACTCAAGCCTTCTGGCGTAGCAACACGTTTAACGCGACCATTCTTTCCTCGTCTAAGTTTACAAGCTCGTCTAACATCATCTCCCAGTATTGATCCGACGGAATCTCATATTGTCGCTGCACTCTGACGGATTGCAAGTGTACTTCCGCAGGTAACACAGCGTCGTGTCCGTAGGTTAGACGGAATAGAGTCGAATTTGTCGACGCTTTGGGTGATGTCCAACATGCCCACAGCACTCGACTCAGCGTTTTATGCCAGTTCTTTGGCTTTTTCGCAACGTGCTTTTTGATCAAGCCAATTATTACTTTGTTGGCTGCCTCAACCTGACCATTTTCCTGGGCATAGTAAGGCGTCGAAGTAACCAACTTGAAACCCGTTTCTGCCGCAAACTCTTGCATCTTCTGCCCCACAAACACAGAACTCTGATCTGTTGTGACTGTCTCGGGTATCCCAAATCTATACAAGATATGATTTTGGATGAAGTTTATCACAACCTCTTGATCCACTTTCACCAAAGGCACGACCTCTATCCATTTCGTGAAATAGTCTATTCCTACGAGGATAAACTTTTGCTGCTTTGACGAAGCTGGCCGAATCTCTCCGATTATGTCCAAAGCCCATCCCCGAAAAGGCCATGGTTTGACAATCACATGTAATTCACTGGCTGGGACATGCTGGATGTTGGCGTGCTTTTGACAGTCCTGGCAACCTTTCGCGAAATCTATACAATCCTTAAGCATGCTGGGCCAATAGAAGCCTTGTCGACACAAAAGCCATTTCATTTTCTGGCCAACCTGGTGAGCCCCACAAGCCCCACTGTGTACCCCCGAGATTGCCAAATATGCATCCGTGTCTCCCAGACACTTTAGTAACACCCTTTCTGGAGTTTTCTTTAGTAACTCGTTTCCCATCAGGAGATAGCTCATGGCTCTATACTTGGTCCTTCGATCGGAGCTGCCCTGTGGGTTCTCCAGATACTCTATAATTGCTCTTCGCCAGTCCATTGGTGGCATATCGTTAACAAAAACCTCACCACTTTCTAAACCTTCGACCAAACTCATCGAATCTTTGGGTATCGACATGCTTGGTGGCGCCCGTATATTTGACACCATCTTCTTTCTGGTTTCGACGAAACCTTTTAACTTACCTTCCGACACTTTATACCCCAACGTAATTTGCGCCAGTTCGTTAGCTTTCTGGTTTTCTATCCTTGGCACATACGAGATGCTGACAACTTTGAAATGTTCCAACCAACGCTTTGCCAACGAAAAGTAACCCAGAAGATGTTCACTCACACATTTATACTCTCTGGTAATTTTTTTAATCACCAATTCGGAATCCCCTTTTATTTCCACCTCTCTGGCTCCCAAGTCTTTGAGTATCTTGAGACCAGTAATTAAGGCTTCGTATTCTGCCTCGTTATTTGAACATTTGCCACCGACTTTACATTTAAAGGTAGTTGGAATCCCCTGCGGGGAGATTATTAGGATTCCGACACCTGCTCCATTCTTATGGCTCGACCCATCAAAGTACAATTTCCACGGGGCGACGTCGATGCTATGTATCGACGTATCGATCACCGCGTGGTCGACAATGAAGTCAGCCACTATTTGACCCTTCATCGCCCTTAAAGGGACCTATGTTAGGGAAAATTCAGTTAATGCTAGTGCCCATTTCCCAATTCGACTATGCAAAATAGGTTTGGACAACATATGCTTAATAACATCAAAGTGCGACGAAACATAAACATTAATTGGTTTGATATATTGCTTTAATTTCATACATGAGAAGTACAAACATAGACATAACTTTTCAATCATAGTGTATCTAGTCTCAGCATCTATCAATATCCTGCTAAGGTAATAGATGGGTCTTTCGACACCACCATCATCCTCTTGTGCTAGCATACTGCCTATGGTCGTGTCCGACGCCGCAATGTATAACTTCATGTTTTTATTGATACTAGGTGGTAGTAGGATTGGAGGCTTTGTAAGATATTCTTTGATCGCGTCGAAAGCCTCTTGTTGTTCTTGCCCCCAGCGGAATTCACTTTCTTTCTTGGTCTTGAGTAGTGGTGAAAACACTTTCGTCTTGCCACTTAGGTTTGAGATGGACCTCCTCAAGAAATTTATCTTTCCTAACAAAGATTGGAGCTGCTTCTTTGTTGTCGGAGGCTTGAGATCTAGGATTGCCCTTGTTTTGTTCTGGTTGATCTCGATGCCTCGCTTGTGGACTACGAAACCTAGGAAATCTCCTGCACGAACACCAAAAGCACATTTTAGTGGATTCATCTTTAATCCATATTTTCTCATCCGCTCAAATGAGCGTCGAAGGTGATCGAGATGACCATCCTCTGATGACGATTTTATGACTATGTCATCAATGTATACCTGCATGAAATTCTCAATAAAATCATGAAATATGGCATTCATAGCCCTTTGGTAGGTTGCCCCCGCGTTTTTCAAACCGAAAGGCATCACCACCCATTCATATGTTCCCAAAGCTCCAGGACATCGAAATGCGGTTTTGGGAACATCTTCCTCGGCTATAAGAATTTAATTATAACCGGAATACCCGTCGAGCATGCTCAAATACTCAAATCCCGCGGCTGAGTCGACTAGCATTTCTGCCACGGGCATTGGGTATTCGTCCTTAGGAGTAGCGTTGTTCAAATCCCTAAAGTCAATGCATACTCGAAGGGTCCCATTTTTCTTAATAACCGGAACTATGTTTGCTATCCATTCTACATACCTTGCAGTTCTGATGAACCGACTTTTGAGCAACCTTTCGATTTCTTGTTTGATCTTCAACGTCACCTCAGGGGCAAAACGTCGAGGAGGCTGCTTTACTGGCCTCTTGCCTGGCTGGATTGGGAGGCGATGCTCGACTACGCTCCGACTCAAACCAGGCATTTCGCCATAATCTCAAGCAAAAAAGTCCTTGTATTCCTTCAACACTCTAACCAGTTTAGCCTTCATGGTTGGTCCCACGTTAGTGCTCACGTAGGTGGGCCTTTTTTTCGTTCCATCCCCCAAGTCGACTTCCTCAAGTGGGTCTTGGGCTTGCGTTCTTTGTAGTTCATAATCTAGCCCCTTTTCAAACCCTAGAGGCTTATCATCGTAAATGCCATCAAGCCTCTGATTTTCTTTGTCATGTTCGGCTCCCTTGGTTACTTGGAGAGTTTCGACTTTTTCGAGTGCCGACATTTTCCTGTTTTCAGCCAAATAGGCCGAAATCTGAGTCATACCTTCTGACTCAGCAGTCATCTTCACCACTAGTAGACCACCCTGTTGGTGGCATCTCCATTGGCTCCATACCAGCGTCAGCAGCGTCCCAGATGAACCCATAGTCGGGGTCTAGGTTCAGGACACGACCCATGTCGACGGAAGCATAAGATCCTGATCCGTCATCACAAGGAGCCACATTGGCTAAGTGCTGGTCAAAAGATTTCTTAGTACATTTGGCTTCGTCGGCTTTGTAATAGCTTTGGTCTGCTTCAATATTTTTGACGATGCCATCCTTCCTCCAAATGCTTAACCTTTGGTGCATGGTTGATGGTACTGCCCCAATTCCATGGATCCACTCACGTCCTACCAACAGATTGAAGTTCGCTTTCGACTTGATGACCATGAAGAGCGTCAGCCTGTTGGTCGTCCCTACTGCCAGATCCACTTGGACAACTCCCAGGATGTTACTGGTCTTGCCTTCGTAGTTGGACAAGACCATGTTGTGCTGTCGGAGGTCAGCCTCCGTCTTTCCAATTCTTTTGAACAAATTGTGAGGCATCAGGTTCACAGTCGCTCCACCATCCATAAATACTTTGTTAACCGACACCCCATCAATCTTTGCCTTTATGAACAACGGCTTCAAATAATACATCATCGCAGGGGTAGGACATTCGAACATAGCCGTTTGTTCCTCGACCACGCCACTGTTCATTACATATAACAGAGTGGCTTGTCTTCCGCATTTTCCCCTGTGATGAAGTCGTCTTCAGTCTCGGAGATCTCCGACACCACGTCATACTCAGCTGGTAGGACCGACACAATACCGCAGTTTACCACGAAATCTTCGCCATAGGTGTCGTCATACATGTCTTCATCAAAATCGCCTTCAGGTGAGGGGTCGTACTCTTCATCGGATTGAGGAGAATATTTTGGTTCCTCTTCGTCTGACTGAGGAGTATACTCTGGCTCTTTCTTGTTTTCTTCCATCAAAGTGCACTTTGAGCTTTGAGTCGACACCACTTCCTTCCCTCCTGAAGCGTTCAAAGTTACTGCCATGGTCTGGTTCGCCGCCACCTTGCTCTTCTCTATCCACTTTCCTTTCGGGTACTGGCGTTTCTGCGCAGATGCTCCGACAGCCTTTGCCTTTGAAGTTGCAGCCTCTCTTTCAGCCTTCTTATTTCGCTGATAGCGCCTCCATTGGGTCCTGGTCATAGGGTTCTTTCCTTTGTAGTTGGGGGACACCCTATATCCTGCTTGCTCGACCCTTTCATCAGCGACATTCCCTTCCTTCTCCAAATCAAGAGCTTTCCACTTTGGCCTCTTGCTTCCTTTCTGATTCACCGGGGCCATCCACCTTTCCTGTGGGGCGTCTGATGGTGGCACGAAAGTTTTGGGCCTTGCCTCTTGGAACAACTTTCTGTACTCTTCGTTTCGACGAGGGACCCCGCTCTGGTCGAACACAAACCTTGGGACAGGTGGCTTGTTATCTGACAGCACTTCTTTCTTGCTTTCCTCGTACCTCTCAGCAGCCTTCTCATCGAACACGGCATTACACCTAGGGCATAGTGCGGCTTTGGAGCCGCTTATCCTGCACTTTTCCTGAAACTCTTCCAAACTTTGACCAGCCTGGGGGTACACTTCTTCGAGTCTACCCTTTGCTTTCTTATCGGAACCCTCAGTAGTTTCGACCATCATGCATTCCACCATTTCAACCCTTGGTGGTTTGTCGGAGCCCTCAGTAGCTTCGACCATCAAACACTTGTACACTTCTGAATACAAAGCCTCTTCGACCTTCAGTGGGTCAGTGTCCACCTGCATCTTCAGCTTCTTGCCAAATTGGAGTCGACCCTCCTTCAAAGCCTTTTGCACCAAATCCCTGAAAAGAACACATTGAGCTGTTTTATGACCAAGGAAATTATGAAACTTACAAAATCCCCTCTTTTTCTTTTGCTCTAGAGGGGGGTCTTTCAAACCAGACGGAATAATAATTTGACCATCTTTAACTAGTAAATCAAATATTTCATCACATTTCGAAACGTCAAAAGTATAAGTTTTAGCGACGTATTTATCCGTCTTGTTAGTTTCTGTGGGATTTTTCCCGTTCGATGGTTTCAACAATTTGCATGTATAGGGCGGTCCTGGCTTAAGTTCAGCCACGTGGATCTCGCTCTCATCGACCGATTCCTCTTCGTCGGACGAGTATTCGTCTGCAGCCACATAAGCCACTTTTTCCTTTTTTCGGTATCTGTTAGACTGAGCTTTTTCAGCCTTCAATCCTTCGACCTGGCGAACCCGGTCCGCTAATTGCGCCATATCTCTGACATATTGCGTGTCCAACTTTTTCCTAATCGAATAGTCTAGGCCGCCAGCGGCCATTTCGACTAACTCATGTTCAGGGACTTGAGTGAAGCACCGTGCTTTCAAAAGTCTAAACCTATTTAAGTACTGGTCTACCGACTCCGCGGCCTTGCTTTTGACGCTTGCCAATTCTTTTAAGCTTATTTTTGACTGTCCCATATAGAATTGTTCGTGAAAAAGCCTCTCCAATTGCGCCCATGTATGAATGGACTGTGGGGGGCAATGTGGTGAACCACGTGAACGCATTCTTTGTGAGGGAGCTTGGGAAATATTTCAATTTCAAATCCTCATTGTTTACTATATCACCCGCTTCGGTTTGATACCTAGCGACGTGTTCGACGGTGGACTCTTCTGTTTCCCCAGCGAACTTGGTAAACTTTGGCACTTTCCATCCCCTAGGTAATTCTGTTTGTAGGACAAAATCTGGCAAGGGAGATGTATAGGTTGGCCGTCGAAGGCCAGGGTTCGCCCCATTATGGACCATGATACGTTCTACCACAACTTCCAAGTTATGTTCTCCAGCCAGAGCGTCCTGTCGAACCTGTTGGACAACAAAATTCGGATCTTGGTGCCTATGGACGATTACAGGGGGTCTTTGAACCCTCCTAGGAGTTTCCTCGAACTCGCGGGGTTGTTCTATGGTTTCGTCGAAGACTTCTTCTTGACGAGGTGGCGTCACCAGTCGCGGTGGTGGGGTCTGTCGACCCTGAGCCCTAGGTGCGCCTAAGAAATCACCGATTCGCGTCATCTGAGTCGCCAATTGCTGGTAACTCTGGGTTGATTCTTGTATCAATGGCCTTAATATTGTACCCATCTGCTGAGTCAATATGTGAACCATCTCATGGTTACTCTCGTCCATTTATTGCCTCATAACCGCGACGGAACTAGAGGTAAAGGTCGGTATGGATTGAGAGGACATGTTGAATCCCGGAGGTCGAACCAACGGGTTCGACAAGGGTCCTATCCCCTGATAAGTCGAAAATACTGGGGACGAATTCTCTCCAAACAAATGCCCGCTAGAATGCACACTTGACATGAACTCTGGTGGCATTCCATACGATCTAGGTATGGGCATGGTGATACTAGGCATATATTGCCCCGTAGTCCCAACCGTTGTCGGCCTAGGGTCATTTCGGCGCGGTGTTGTAATTGGTCCGCTAGGAGAGGTTGACACCGCTGATATGGTACCAGAGCCAACATCAGTTGTGTGTGTCCCTACCGCCGTTTCCGTCGGAGACGGTTCTAAGTTTGGTCGTGGTGTTACTATCTTACCACTACGCAAAAACATATACTCAATTCACACGCGTCCCACCGGGTGTGCCAATTTGTTCGCCCGCGCGAACAAACGCTGGCCTTCCGTCGTTGGTTCGCTTGCGGGACCGGCCAGACGAATCCCAGAACTAGGAATTGGAAGCGTATGTTTTTACTTCGTTTACGTTTGTTTAAGTGTCACGTTTAAGTGATTTGGGTGACGCGAAGAATATCTTAACGGTTGCGAGTTGGTTTGCAGAAGAAGCAAAGAAAGGCAAGGGAAAGCAAAGCAGAAAAAGAACAAAAAATATAAAGACTTTAAATTATATGCGGAAGAGGAAAATAAATTGCATTAAATGAGATTTGGACGCAAGTATACATTTGTTTGTGGGAGTGAACTCATTTCTCTCTAAGCTTGGTACTTTGAGTATTTTCCCTTTACAATCTGAAAAAATGCGACCTTAAAAATAGAAAAAACAATGCCTTATATAGGCCTAAAAAAATAACTGTTTGTCTGCCCAAACGTTTTCTGAAGCTGACACGTGGCACCCCACTCTCTTTTCAACTTCCCATGGTTTTGGAATTTTCAAACTTTTTCCCGCCTAAACAACCGTTCCTTGAAACCGACATCAGCTTATTTCCGACGCCAGGACTTACCGACGGTCCTTCGACACGCCTTTCCGCTAGTGTCGACTCGACACTGCCTTGCACCTCTCTCCTGCGTCGGCTTGTTTTGGACGTTTCCGGTCAACACCTGCCAGTCGAAATCTAGTGCCAACACCTACGTAGGGAGTCAGGTGTGATTCATCTTGCTGGAGGGTGGAAAACAGCTGCGAGTACTTGATGTCGACATAGCTGCCTTGGTCGACTAGGATACGACGAACATCAAAGTTAGCCATCTTGGCTCTCACGAGCAGCGGAATGCTTGAGTTGGGAGCCCCACCGAGAAGCTCTTCACGGTAGAAAGAGATGGGGACCAACTCTTCCTAGAATTTGTCGAGCATGGTACTCCTGTTGGAGCTCGTGCTAAAAAGATGCTCGAATTTCTTTTTAACGGAGCCCACAGTAACCTTATTGAATCCCCCTCCGGAGATGACCATGGCGGGGGGGAAGGTGTAACACCCTAAACCCCCGCGACAAATATTAACAAAATATCAGAGTAAAATAACACAAATAGATTTAGGATGCTACTTTCAACTACACAACTTTTCATGCATACGATAAACAACACATCAATATCGTAACTAAAACATAGTATTTAAACATTCGCACAACAGCGGAAATTCAACAAACTTTGAAACATGTTTAATCACACATAAACATTCTCACATTAAATAGTAATAACACATAATGAAATAAATGACTCTAAGCGTTCCGACAACCCGGTGTTACAATCAGAGCAGACGCGACTCAACGAAATAAAAGAGAAGACCTCGTCTTCGCTAACTCCAACTCCACACTAATCCTGCTTATCTGCACGTTACCCACGTGGAGGTAACATTCAAACAGAAGGGGTGAGATTCTCAAATCAATATAAGAAATGCATAGTATAAGTATGAAAGCATAAAACATTACACCATCTACCCTATCATCACAACATCCACACAACTAGCATTTCTAACACAACAGACAATCAACATACATAATGCAATGCAATGAGACCCACGACTCGACTCAATGCATGTGGTACCAATTTGACCCCTGTTTCATGGTCATAATTCCAGTCGGAATTTCATAATAGTCGCTCACACCCCACATGGGCACACGACATTCATGGTCGCTCACACCCCACATGGGCACACGATCACCCGTAATCGCTCACACCCCACATGGGCACACGATTACCTCAACAACAAAAATGACATCGACACGATTCTATTTAAGGAATCCGAATAAGACGCTCACACCCCACATGGGCACATGGTTTATCCCACTCTTATGCAACATGTCATGCATACAACGACATCACACTACAACAACATGCCATGACAAATACAACAACAATTTCATGCATATGACCATCAACACATTAATACATCATTCTACAATGATACAACAAGCAGTCTATACCTGCCAACAACAACAATCTACAACTACAATGTACATACACACCAACGAATCCATCATTTCAACTTACAACACATAACAACATACAAAAAACCCAATTAATGCGTCAAAGGGTTGGAATTCCGGTACTGAAATTAATTTTAACAAAAATTATATAAAACCAGCTTTCCAACGCTTCGAACGGCGACTAAAACAGACATACAGATTAAAAGTTATGAATTTTTGAAGTTTAGAAAATTTTTGTCCATAACAGCAATTAACAGCACTGTCATGCTCGCTGCGAGTCGCTACTGCTCGCTATTGGTCGCTACCGGTCGCTACTGATCGCTACCGGTCGCTACTGGTCGCTATTGGTCGCTATGCGAACTTTCCTGGACAGCAAACCAGAAAAATGTGATTTCAGCACCATTCCACCCCATCCCTTCTCCGATTTCACTCCCAAACAGCCCCAAAACACACATACAATCACGAATTAACATACATACAATTAGAAATACATAGACCACAATCTAACTGATCGATTTATGCATTTTCCTCTTATCCAAACCTCCGACATACAAAACCCCAATTCCCAAATCAACAGAAACAATACATAGGATAATCCTAAAGTTTTATCTACCCTTATACAAACATTATGCACCCATTAGAGATTAAAGAACCCCACCCTTACCTTAGATGAAGATTCTTCAGATGTCTCTAAGTCCTATCTCTGCTTCCCGTTCCCTTTTCTCTTCCGTTCTTCTTCTCCAGAAACACGATCGTTCCAAACTGATTCTCCCCTTTCCCATTTTCCTCTTTTTCCTACTATAACCCTTAGACCCTTATTATGTTGTTCCTTCTCTATCCTTACTAACCACCGCGAAAGGACCACTTTGCCCTCCCTATATCTTGTTTTTCCATTATATTATTAATATCCCAATATTATTATTATTATTATTATCTTACTAATTAAATAATAATAACAATATTTCTTAATAATTCATGTTAATATTATTAATCAATATTCCCAATATTAATCAACGAATTACTAACCACACCACTCCTTCCTGCACCCTAATCCCTATAATTCTAAGGCCACTACCTCATACCAAGGGCAACCCAAACACGATCATAACACGCATAATCATACACAAACACACAACATCATTCAATTTTAATTACGAAGAATAGTTAAAATAAATCGGGGTGTTATGTAGCGAGCGATTTTGGACGTGGTTCTTAAGCACTGTCGCTCTGGGGTTACTACAGGTCAATTCATTTTTTATCCTATTGAGCTGACTAAGGAAGGGAAATAGATGTCTCCAATTAACCCTGCTTGCATACTGAGTTTAAACAGCGGTCTGTTAGGTTACGGATGCTATATGGTAATGGGGCCTCTTTCTTCTTACTTTGTTTAGAACGAAACACCGGGAATGTTTATGGGAAATTTTGTTAGGATGCTAGGACTGATGCTTTCGATTGATATGTGAAGGTATGGGATTTGGGGTTTTGGATTAGTGTGCTCGCTAAGATTTTTCTTTCAATCTTATGTCTACGTATTCCCGTTTACTGAAATAGGGAAATCGGAGCGATCATAGTTCCTCTTATTCTATGGGAGAAAATGGTGTTTTGGTGTATTGTTCAAAGCCCAAGACATGAAGCTGAAAAGGTGGTTTATATCTTGTTCAAAGCCCAAGATGTGAAGCTGAAGGGTCTATTTGTATCTTGTTCGAAGCCCAAGATGTGAAGCTAAAAATGTGTTGTCTTTAGAGAGAATTTGTCATCTCTAAAGGGGTCTGTTTGTCACAACAGTTGGGTGACTGACTATAAAGGAGGATTACTTTAACCGGGATATGTGAATCCTAGCAATGCCATAATTTCCTTTATAAGGGGGTTTTAACCTGAAGGAGAAGACTTTAACTCAGTGTAGAGCAATGCTATCTTTCCTTAGGAATTTCTCATGCTAAAAGAGGGACAGTGGCGTGGATGTAAATAATCCAGAGGCTTGCCGCTTACAGCAATTAGATGAAAGGAGTTGTTGATGTTTGTATCATGTGAACGAGGCACAGTTTTTGATGCTAAAAGGTTGATTGACTCAACCGGGGTTTTTCTTATACAAAGCCTAAGAGGAGGCTATTGACCCAACAAGAGGGTGCTTTTGTGTCTCGTACGAAGCCCGAGAGGGAGGCTAAAAGGATTTGACTCAACAAGAGAGTGCTTTTAGAGGTGTCTTGCACGAAGCCCAAGACGGAGGCTAAAGGTTGACTCGACAAGAGAGTCTTTTATACTCAACAAGAGAGTGTTTTGTATCTCGTACGAAGCTCGAGATGGAGGCTAAAGAGAGAATGACTCAACAAGAGAGTCTTTTATACTCAACAAGAGAGTGATTTTGTATCTCGTACGAAGCCCGAGATGAAGGCTAAAAGGATTATTGACTCAACAAGAGAGTCTTTTTTTGTGTGTCTTGTACGAAGCCCCAGACGGAAGCTAAAAGTTGTTTGACCTAACAAGAGAGCCTTTTATACTCAGCAAAAGAGTCTCTTTGTATCTCGTACGAAGCCCGAGATGAAGGCTAAGAGGATTACTGTTTCAGTTAAGTGACAGGTCCAGTATGTTGGTTAAAAGAGAAAATCAGTTCTTATAAAGAGATTGATTAAAGGCTATGCTTTGGGATTTGATTAGAGGATCAGGGTTATTTCCCGTTCTTTAAGGAAATGGGAAATCCAAAGGGTATTGAGACTTCCCAAGTCTACGGGTTTTATCTTTTGTACTAGGCTTAAGAAACAATAGTAGTACGTTCACGGTAGAAAGATCTAGACTCTTTGAAAGATTGTTCTATTAAGATGACTAATTTTTGTTCCTATACCTCGAGGAGGTCGTCGGAACAATTTGTACGAAGCCCAAGAGGAGGCTGGAAACTTTTAAGAAGCCGAGGGACAATTTGTACGAAGCCCAAGAGGAGGCTCTCTTCCCGAAGGAAGAATCCTTATACGAAGCCTAAGAGGAGGCTGTGAATACTTCTAAGAAGCCGTAGGGTCCTTGTACAATGCCCAAGAGGAGGCGGGGATGCTTTTAGGAAGCCTGTGGGTCCCCAAACCCCGAGAAATTCAAGACAGGCTATTCACAGAGAATAGATCAAGCCAGGAAAGTTCGAGAATTTGGAAGAAACTCAAGAGATGCCATTCACGGAGAAAAGATCATCTCTGGGGAGTAGAGTTTCTTTGACAATTTATAAGGGTGACAGTCTGTGAAAGGGTTCACGGAGAATGCTGCCTTTCACGTCTCCATATTGTTTAACCCCAAGAGGAGGGAAGACCGTGTCTGGTAATCCTATGGGGATCTAGTTTTGTTTGTATAAGAGTGATCAACTGGGCTTAGTGCTAGACGTAGTTGCCGGGGAAACTCTAAATAGCTATACTAGTATTACACAGTTGATATGAGTTTATGAAAGAAGACTTACAGTGAAACAACCCCACAATACAGTTATATGTATATGAAAGCGGGTAAAGAAAGCATATAAACACTTACTCGGTTGTAGAGCTTTCATGCTGTTTGGTTAGTTGTTCAACAAAGAAAGATTGAAAAAAACAGTATATTCAAAATTATAGGAGAAAGTATTTTGAAAAGATGTTGGGGCTTACAGCTCAAGGAGAGGCCCAAGGTTTGTCAGTGATCGCACTGTCGAATTTGTACAGAAGGACTTATACAAGTGACTGAGGCCCAAGAAAGGTTTTCTGTACAAGGGGATGGGTCTTACACTCTCTCAAGAGGTCCAAAATGTTTTAAAGAAAAGAAATGGGGCTTATAACATGAGGGTAGGCCCAGATGATTTGTTTTTGAATTGGCGATCGTGCCGAGGTTTTCTTTTAACGCAGGGGGACTTACACAATGTCTGAGGCCCAAAAAGTTTTGGTTAAAAGGGGACTGGGTCTTACACTCTAATAGAGGCCCAAAAGATTTATTTTTGTACAAGTGGTGGGGCTTACAGCTCAAGGAGAGGCCCAGGGGCATTTGCTTGAAAATGACGATCGCGCCGAGATTTTTGAAAACGCAGTGGGTCTTATACAATGCATTGAGGCCCAAAATGGTTTGGTTTTCAAAGGGGGTTGGGTCTTACACACTAATAGAGGCCCAAAAGATTTTGAATGGGTCTTATAGCTTGAGGAGAGGCCCAAGGTTTGTTTTTCAACGGATGATGATCGCGTCGAACTTTTTGAAATACAACGGGACTTATACAATAAGTGAGGCCCAAAAATAGGTTTGTATTTACAAAGGATTGGGTCTTACACTCTATTAGAGGCCCAAAAGTGTTTGAAATTGTTTGATGAGGGTGAAAATCAAAGAAACCCTAATTTGTTATTCTTTAAAAGTAAATATTTAAAGAAAATCAAATAAAATACCAAATAAGTTTGAATAAACCATTTGTGATTTTTGTTTAAGGTTTGAAAAATGAGGGATTAATCACAAAGGATATTAAAACCCACTAGGTTTTGATTTTCAAAGTAAATATTCACTTTTAAAATGCTTAAAAACATTAAAAAGGAATTTATTCACAAAAGTACTAATTATATTAAATAAATAATATAAACTTAATTTTTTTGTGGAATAAAATATTTTACCATTTTTGTGATTTTTTGAAAAAAGAACCAATAAAAAATAATTTAAATTGAAAGAGTTATTAACTTTCCAATTAATTAACAAAACATGAAAATATAGGAAAAAATAGCAAAATGTGAAAAAAACACAAAATGGCATGGCTGAGGTTTGAACCCACGACCTCAAGGTTATAGGACGCACGCCTTACCATTGGGGTGGTGATACATCCATTGCTTGAAGTGAAACCACAAATATACAAGGCTTGCCTTGTTTTCTAGGCCTGGCCAAGGCAAGGCAAGGCAAGTTTTGCCAAGAAACGGGAAGGTCCATAACTTTCTCATTTCTCCATGGTTGGGACAAAATTTATATGCATCTGGCCTAGAATTTCACAAGGAATCCAATGGTGGTGGTATTTTTTTCAGATCATACTCCCTCCTCAAAATCCGATAGTGGTTTTGAAAACGGCCTATAATTACATTTTCTATGCTACACTTTGATACAGGCATGAATTACATGATGAATTGGTTCAAACACAACATATATAACACATATGAGGTGTGTATGATCAGTGGACTTCAAAGCAATGCATATTTTGGAAAGTTCAAGTCATGATGCTTACCTCTTTTTGAGCTTTTGGGAGTTTTTGTGCAATCTGTCAAGCCTCTTGTTCCAGAAATGGTTTAATGCTTTGGACACTCTCAAATGATACCTTAGAAGCTTTGAGAATGGTTGGAATCAGCTGGAACCTGCAAAAACACAAACTGACCCTTTCTTGCAAATGGGGTTAAAATGACCAAAATAGCAACTCTCTCCAATGGTGTTCCAGATGGGGGGAACCATTTGGAACAGTTCAAGGATGATATTTGGAGTGTGTTTGAGGTTTTATCTGGTTTGGAAAGTGACTGAATCAAGACATGGCTTGAAAAATGCACAAAAAGGCCTATTTTGAGGTTTTGAGAGGTGACTTTGTGATTTTGGTGTTACAGGTCACTTTTTATAGTTTGGATCACCTACATATGATGTTTATGAGGTGTTAGGATCATGAGATGTGATGGAAATTCTCTCTAACTCAAAAACTCAGAGTTACCTTGCTAAAGAAGGTATTTTGGCCTAAAGAGGGGGATTTTGAGGAAAGCATCTGTTTGATGGCTTTGGTGTACTCAAACTGAGCACAAATGAGCTCTATTTATAGTAGAGCAAGTTTGTTTAGGGATCAATAGTGAATGGCAACTGCAGCAGAGGTTTGACCAATGGTTGAACTTTGGAATCCAAGTCTCCTCTAGCCATTGACTAGAGGCTAGGGCACATGGTTGTGGTTCCCTTGGTCTTGGATAAGTCTTGACTGAATTCAGTTGCAAATGTGTCAGTCCATGCCACCTTGGTGTATGTATTGAATGCTCCAATCCAAAATTGGAGTCTTGTCCCTCTTTTAGGGATTTCTAGGTTTGGCATGCTACTTCTTGTTCCAAGGACTTTAGAGGCTTGGCTCAGTGTTTGTCCCCTTTAAATTTGATCCTCAGATGTGTCCAAAGTGATGACAAGGCTTGGAATTATCTTATTTTTCCAAATCGTGCAAAAATACAAAATTCTGCCTAGCCTTGGCAGTTTTCAGCAAGGCATATTGCCCTTGTCATATCTCATGGCTCAAGTGGAATTTGGTGATGTTCTTGGTCATTTTGGAAAGCCCTTATATGATATAATAACTGTTTGATCATATTTGGTCTTGATACCTTTTGCATCCAAGTGAAAAATCCCCCTACATTTGGAAAAAAGTGAAGGCAGATTCTGACTTAGTGAAAATTTCACTAAGTGTTGGAAAAAAGTGACATTTTCACTTTTTGTGATTTTGATAATTCCATAACTCAAAATCCATAATGAATTTGGAGGGAGGTCAGTTTTAAGCTTTTGTAGAGGGTAATGAGATCTACAAATCAAGCTTTGGATGGGGGAAAATGGCTTTGTGGTTTAGGAGTTATGATCCTCCAAAGTTGGTACCCTTGCCACTTTGTTCATAACTTAGAAAATTTTCTAAGTTTTTATGGTTACCCCTTTTACAAATTATCCCACTTTTCTTGATTTTTCTTGATGAATGATGATTCAAATCGTACATTAACATCATTTTAGGGTTAAAAAACCATAATTGTGAAAAATCTCAAAAAGTCAAAGTTGACTTTTGTGCACAGTTGACTTTTTATCAGATGAATTCCAAACTATGCCATCCTTAAGGAAATCATGTCCTTGACCTAAATCAAACTTGATGGACATGTTCCATGGGTGTTATAGGGTATATTGAATCATGTCCTAGGGTTTGGGAGCATGTCCCGGTCAAAAGTCAAAGATACAATTGACTTTTCTCGCAAAACCCTAATTGTGGCTCTGATGAAATTGAGACTTGTTGCTCAAGCTTCTTGGAATAATCCATTGTTACAAATGGATCAACGTGGTATGTTGGAGACCCTCACATCATGTCTTGAGTTCTTGGCTCATGATTTGTCGCAAAAGTCCACTTAGGGGTGAATTAGGTCAAGAAACCCTAATTCCTGATTTTTGGTGAATACATCCCCTGAGGCTAAATTGACTTGATGATTGGGTTTATGATGTCCCTTGGAGCATCATAGGTTATGCCTTGAAGCATTGGCTCATTCCCAGAGGAAAATTTCCATCTGGAGGCCCTGGTCGACCAAAACCCTAATTTGGTGACACTGGCGATCTCGAGGCTTGATCCACTTAAAAGGGAGCAGCCCTGTGCTTAATCCTTAAAGTGGGAGTCCTCTTGATCAATTGTAGAGGTTTTGGAGGTTAAACAAGTTGAAGATCATGTCATTTCTTGATTTATCCTTTGTCTAAGGCTCAGGGAGGGCTTGAAACCCTAAATTTGATTGTAGTGGATGCTCACCCATCTTTGGGGAGACTGATGAGGTATGATGGTTCCTCCATATTGTGATGATGATTTGTACAATGATGGGAAATCTTAGTGGTCAAAATTTGGGGTATGACAGATGCCCCTATTTAATCTTCTTGGACCCGAAGGTGTGAGTGGCGAAGGTATTCGGGCATTCAGGGTGCAAGAGGATTAAATATCGGAATACCCAAAATTTTGATGGTGGTTATGAATGACATTTCGCGCATTCATCCTCTTTTTCTAAGAAATGATGCTTAGAAAAGGTAAAAACTTCCCCTCGATCCTGGTCTTCAGCCAAGTAACTGGTTTTAGTTTTCTGATATAAACTTCCCCTCGATCCTGGTTTCCTACCAAGGATCTGGTCTCAGTTGCTGAAATAAACTTCCACTCGATCTTGGTTTCCTACCAAGGAACTGGTCTCAGTTTCTGAAATAAACTTCCCCTCGATCCTGGTTTCCTACCAAGGAACTGGTCTCAGTTTCTTTTGTCAATAAACTTTATTGACAAGGGACGCTACGTGTAGCGGTTTTCCTCAAACTTCTCGCCGAATTTTCCCGGGGAGATGCCATTCGATAGAAAAAATTTTGATGTCAGAGTTGCTGGGGAACCCGGTCGTCTGAGTTGTAGAGGTGTACAAACTTCTCTGTTTGGAGACGCCATTTTTCGACGCTATCGGGGAAAACGAGTCTCTTGAGAGACTGCTTCTGCTTGGGGTCTTACATCATACTTTTCTCGGGATCTTCTCAAATAAATGCCATATGATGTGATCCAATTTTTTTTTTGATTTGCCGATGACCTTTTCATCAGGGGTCTTTTTGGAGAAAAACGGTTGTATTGCCGAATCTCTGCTTAAGAGGCTTTCTCTGGGGATTTTCCTTAATCCTGGAAAGCAAAGATATCATCTTCAATGGCGAATAGTGACATTTGTCGAAAGTTCTCTGGTCTTTCAGAGGTTCAAGTTATCAAAGTGGTCAAGGGCCAACTCTAATCCAGAAATAAACTGGAGGAGAGATATTGTTCAGACGCAACATTTCCTGACGAGGAATGAACTGACAACTCGATTGAGAAGACTATTATCACTAGGGGACACGACTGACTAGAGAGATAGCGATGCAATATGAATAATAATGTAAATCAATAATGCACGATGCATGTATGTATATGCTGACAAAACTGACGCGACATACAAACTAATGGATGAACACGACTAGATACTCGGCCATCGCGGGGCGAAGAAGTACCGCCGGTCCAAAAGTAGCAATTCTGCCTTGCTTAGGAGAAGTAGTCCCTGCATGAGAACTCGGCCGAGGATGTCAGATGAACCATAGTCTCTGACACAGTTGATCCTTCATTGAGGTATACTAGTTTAGAAGGAGTATTTCGATTCTGCACTTTGAGGCTCGAACACCTTTGGAGAAGCGATCGATGTTCTTTCGATGTTCAACTGTCAAAATAAATTGCCATCTTTATTTTAAAAGCAGAAAAATTGTTAACAAGTAAGTTCATTTTTGTTTTATTTCAAGAATCGTTGATCATGTTAAAATGTCGTTCTGTAAAGCTAAAACAAATAAGAATTGCAAACAAAAGCACAAGGGCTCAAATTTTATTGATAGGATGGAAATCAGCCAAACGCATGATTCCAAAGAGTATGTACAAAGTTAGAAAACGGTAATTTACAGCGAAAAGGGCTACGTTGAAACATAACGACCACTATCCTTCTACCAACTTTGAATTCAGGGCGTCCTGAGCTTCTGTCGAAGATGACCCTGACTGGAGTTTCTGATGGATGGCATGACTGTTGAGGAGTTGAACTGATCAAACGTAGTTACTTGCCATTATCCCTAACTTTTGCCTGGATTAGACTTTGAGATTTCCAATCCACCGGGATGATTTTTTATCATGTCTCTTATTTTTGCCTGAACCGCCCTTATGGGTTTTCAATCCACCGAGACGTTTTTTTTCTTTTATTATTATTTTTATTTAGGCGAAGTATTTCTTGACTACATCAACATTTGTGGGGTAGGCAAATTCCTCTCCATCCATGGTTGCGAGTCTCAAGGCACCGCCTGAGAAAGCTTTCTTGACCACATAGGGGGCGTCATAGTTCGAGGTCCATTTGCCCCGGGAATCAGTGAGAAATAATTGTATCTTCTTGAGCACAAGGTCTCCTTTCCTGAAGACGCGAGGTCGGACCTTTTTGTCGAACGTCTTCTTCATTCTTTGCTGATACAACTGACCATGACATATTGCCGTGATTCGCTTCTCTTCGATCAGATTTAGTTCGTCGTGTCGACTTTGACACCATTCAGCTTCTATAAGCTTAGCTTCCATCAATACCCGGATTGATGGGATCTCTACCTCTATGGGGAGCACTGCCTCCATGCTATATACTAGAGAGAAAGGGGTTGCCCCTGTTGAAGTGCGGACAGATGTGCGATAACCGTGAAGAGCAAAGGGTAGCATTTCATGCCAATCTTTGTAGGTTACAACCATCTTTTGAACGATCTTCTTGATGTTCTTGTTAGCCGCTTCTACCGCTCCGTTCATCTTTGGTCGATAGGGAGATGAGTTATGGTGTTCAATCTTGAACTCAATGCACAACTCTTTCATCATCTTATTGTTCAAGTTAGATCCATTATCAGTAATGATCTGGCTCGGAACACCATAACGGCAGATGATATTGTTTTTGATAAATCGGACCACCACTTGTCGGGTTACATTAGCGTATGACGCTTCTTTGACCCACTTGGTGAAGTAATCAATGGCTACCAGGATGAACCGATGTCTGTTCGAAGCCTTAGGCTCAATCATGCCAATTATGTCGATTCCCCAAATGGAAAAAGGCCACGGGGAAGAGAGAACTTTGAGATGCGTTGGCGGTACATGGATTTTGTCAGAGTATATCTGACACTTGTGACACTTCCTCATGTACTTGTAGCAGTCAGATTCCATGGTCAACCAATAGTTCCCTGCTCTTAGAATTTTTTTCGCCATTGTATGTCCGTTGGCATGAGTGCCAAAGGATCCTTCATGAATTTCTTTTATCAGCATGTTTACTTCTGGTCTGTCTACGCATCAGAGCAAGACCATGTCAAAGTTTCTCTTATAGAGATTATCACCGCTCAGGAAGAAACTGCCTGCCAGCCTTCTGAGGGTTTTCATGTCCTTCCTTAGTGCCCCAGGTGGGTACTATTGTTTCTGAAAGAAGCATTTGATATCATGATACCAAGGTTTGTTATCTATGACTGCTTCAACTGTGAAGATGTAAGCGGGCCGTTCAAGGCGTATTATGTCGATCTTAGGTATGCCATTCCATTGACCTACACTAGTCCTGGAAGAGAGAGTGGCTAATGCATCAGCCATGTGATTCTCCTCACGAGGGATGTGATGAAACTCGACTCTGTTGAAGAAGGGTAACAACCTTCTTGCGTAGTCTTTGTAAGGAATCAACCCTGATTGGTATGTGTTCCAATATCCTTTAATCTGATTGATAACCAGGGTTGAGTCGCCATATACATCCAAGTTCTTGATCCTTAAATCGATCGCTTCTTCGAGACCCATGATACAAACTTCGTATTCGGCCTCGTTGTTCGTACATTTGAACGTAAGTCGGGCAGTGAAAGGAATGTGGGTACCCTGAGGTGTTATGATGATTGCCCCAATTCCATTTCTGTAATGATTGACATCTCCGTCAAAGATTAGTCCCCATTGGGAACCTGGTTCTGGCCCTTCACTGGGTAGCGGTTCATCGCAGTCCTTTATTTTTAGATACATGACATCTTCTTCTGGGAAGTCAAATCCGACTGATTCCTGATCATCAATCGGTTGATGAGCCAAATGATCGGCTAAAATACTTCCTTTAACAGCTTTCTGAGCGTGGTACTCTATGTCATATTCTGATAGCAACATCTGCCAACGAGCAATCCTTCCCGTGAGAGTAGGTTTTTCAAATACATACTTGATTGAATCTATTTCAGAGATTAACCAAGTAGTGTGACGAATCATGTACTGGCGCAGACGTTTGGCTGCCCAAGCCAAAGCGCAGCAAGTTTTCTCAAGCATAGTGTACCGAGTCTCGCAGTCGGTGAATTTCTTGCTCAAATAGTAGATAGCAGACTCCTTCCTTTTGGTTTCGTCTTGTTGGTCAAGTACACTCCCATTGAGTCCTCGAGGACTGTGAGGTAGATGATCAGTGGTCTTCCTTCCACTAGAGGTGATAGAATCGGAGGGTTCAACAGGTATTCCTTAATACTTTCGAAGGCGGTTTGACAATCCTCTGTCCAAACGCAGTCCTGATTCTTTTTAAGTAATTTGAAAATCGGCGCACATGTCGCGGTCATGAGGAATATGAATCTGGAGATGTAGTTCAAACGTCTCAGGAATCCTCTGACTTATTTTTCAGTTTTTGGAGAAGGCATTTCTTGAATGGCCTTAACCTTGTCAGGATCAACCTCAATTCCTTTCTGGCTGACGATGAACCCTAAAAGTTTTCCCGAACGGACACCGAAGGTGCATTTATTGGGATTCAAGCGGAGTTTGTACTTTCTCAACCACTCGAATAGTTTTGACAGATGGGTAACATGCTCCTCTTCTGTCTTAGATTTTGCAATCATATCATCGACATACACTTCGATTTCTTTGTGTATTATGTCATGAAACAGAGTAGTCATGGCCCTTTGATAGGTTGCCCCGACGTTCTTCAAACTGAACGGCATCACCTTGTAACAAAAGGTACCCCACGGGGTAATGAACGAAGTTTTCTCCATGTATTTCGGCGCCATTTTGATCTGGTTATAGCCTGAGAATCCATCCATGAAGGAGAAAATTTTGAACTTTGCTGTACTGTCTACCAGCATGTCAATGTGTGGTAAAGGAAAGTCGTCCTATGGACTAGCCTTGTTTAGATCTCTGTAATCGACACACATTCTGACCCTTCCGTCCTTTTTTGGAACGGGTACGATGTTGGCTAACCATTGAGGATATTCTGATGTGGCGAGGAAACCCGCGTCATTCTGTTTCTGTACCTCCTCTATGATTTTGATGGCCATGTCCGGGTGAGTCCGTCTCAACCTCTGTTTTACTGGCGGACATTTCGAGCTCAACGGCAGATGATGTTCCACGATGCTGTTATCCAACCCTGGCATATCCTGATAGGACCAAGCGAATACACCGGGAAACTCTTTGAGAAGCTTTATCAAACTCTGTTTGGCAGTCGGACTGAGCAGTGCCCCAATCCTAATTTCTTTTCTCTCCTCCTCCAAACCTAAGTTTACCGTTTCCAACAGCTCTTTATGAGGTTCAATGGACCTTTCCTCTTGTCTGAGTAATCGCGAGATCTCTTCTGGAATTTTGTCATCAACTTCTTCTGCAGCCCCAAATACTAGGAATTCAAAGTTGGGAGAAGGCATCAGATCGTATGTTTCAACGGGGTTTAAAACAAGCAATCTGCATGACGTGATGATTTGTGTTTTAGAAGAGATAGAGAGAATGCAAGAGTGTGTGCAGTGTATTTTGGAAAACTGCTTGTTTGTTTTATTGATTTGTTTTTTAGGATTACCATTTTCTAAGAAAAGAGAAAAGAGAAAACAGTAATAAATGCGGAAATTACAGAACGACGTTATTTTATTAATGAACAAGTCGATTCTTGAAACTACAGCCCTATAAAACAAAACTCTGTCGCTTTGGGCAAAGCGAAGAGGGAAATTTACAAAAAGTGAGCCCTATCAAAACATCCGTTTCACCTGGGCAGGGTGAAAGGTTAAAGTAAAGATGGCATTTACTTAGACTTATGAACAATCTTCGGAACATCGACAGCAACCCATTGGCGGCAAACTCCTCGGTGAATCATAAAGTCTGGTACCTTCCTTGATTTGTCTTCAGAAATGACGCTGATTTCTGGCGGAGCAGGATCATTGGAACCTGTCTCCCAGGAAGAGTTGTCGTAGGAGGATTCCTCTATTGCATTTTGCATAGCATTTATGCTCTCAGTTGTATCCCCCATCCAGTTGGCTGGATGTCTTCGAGCCTGATACAAGAGCTTTCAGGAGCGGTGTACTTGACCATATAGTCGTATTTTCCACTGGGTTGTCCCAAGGTGTCCCATACTTCTTTGGAACTGGATGAGTCATCCTTCTCGATGACGTTGACCTCTGGAAAAGCATAATTGATGAATTCTAGTCCTGCAAACATTGCGAATTCATCGTCGTGCTGGGTATTTTCAGGATAACCTGGGTGTTGATCCCATGACAAGGTGGGGACGCCGGTATTCTTTTCAATGATGCTCAGCTGATTTTCATTGTTCGGCTGATTTTCTTGCCCCAAGTTTCCTGGGTAAGGCTGCCAGATAGGCAGACCATCCATCGGGCCATAATAGTTGTGGTCAAAGTTGTCCTTCATCAGAGTGTCCTCCTCTAATGAGTTTGGTGGAGCACGACATCCTTCCGGATCACAATCTCCGTATATCATTCCGACGTCTGACCTGGGTATAAATCTCGGTCTCTGTGCGGGATAGTAAAAGGGCATAGGCACCTTTTCCTGAGACGTATAACCGTCCTTGTTAAGATAGGACTCCCATTCTTCCTCCATATCATAGGAATCATCTTTATTGTTGGTATGCACTTCTTGAGGCACTGGGTGAAGGAAACCTCCACTGTGGAAGAAGTCTTGAATGGGATGAAGACTTTCATTGCTGGTAGTAGCTGTCTGGGTACAGGTTGCAGAAAAACCAAGACCCTTCTTTGTTTTATTGTCAGTAGGAATGACTAGCTGTCCCCATCCTGTTGTATTGATACTCTCGACCGCTTTGATAGCATCTTTGTATGAGGAAATGGAAGTTCCCTCTTTGGATTGATTGTCCTTGCTCACCGACAGTACTTGGAACTGAGTTCCAATGACCTCCTCGGGTTCTACACCAGTAGATGATGATAAGTTACTCACGAGCAAGGTTTGTTCTCCACAGACCGTGATGAGCTGGTTGTTCTGGACGAACTTTAACTTTTGGTGGAGGGTCGAGGTGACCGCCCCAGTCTGATGTATCCAAGGTCTTCCTAATAAACAACTGTACATTGCTCGGATGTCCATGACCTGGAAAGTGACTTGGAAAGTGTGAGAACCAATAGTTATGGGAAGGTCGACTTCGCCGATAACCGTTTTTCTAGACCCGTCAAATGCTTTGACGACGACCTCACTGGTTCTCATCTGGGGTCCTTTGAAGGATAATTGCATCAAAGTGGACTTCGGCATAACATTCAGGGCTGACCCTGTGTCTACCAGTATGCTGGCTAAAGCATCGCCCTAGCAGCTGACCGTGATATTGAGTGCCATGTTATGACGGCGACCCTCTTCCGGTAATTCCTCATCACTAAATCCTAAGTTATTGCAGGAAGTGATGTTAGAGACAATGCTATCGAACTGTCTGATTGTTACATCCTATTCCACAAAGGCTCGCTCCAAGAATTTCTGTAGAGCCTCCCTGTGTGCTTCTGAACTGAGTAAAAGTGACAGCACAGAGATCTTTGGAGGAGTTTGTAACAGTTGATAAACAATGTTGTATTCACTCCTTTGGATGAGCTTCAACATCTCATCATCGTTTTTCAAATGGTTGGGATTACTGGATTGACCGACCGGTGGATTGGGAACTTCTGTCTGAGGTTCCTTTTCTTTGTTAAGTTCTCCAACTCCTCGGTTGAAGATTCGACCACTCCGTGTTACTCGACTGATGTCTGCAATATTCACGACAGAGGGTAATGGAATTTCCTTTCCATTCTCGACTGTTGTTGCACCGTATTTGTAAGGGATAACCTTAGTTGATTCATACGGTAATGGTCCCAGTAGATAGATGACTATGGGAGCCTTCTGATTTTTCCGACCATCGTAAGCAATTTCGATCCGTTCCTGGTTGGAAACTCTCGATTCGTCAAGTAGAGTGATAATGGTACAAACATCCCTAGCCATCTGTTGATCAGAGATTACGAAAGCGTCCTCAATTTGATCAGGGAGGTAGTCCAGCACCCAGTTGATTGGTCCGAAACCCGGATATGGGCGAATCTCTCTACGATCCACCTGACCCTGAATAGCTGCTCGCACAAGGTAACATCCTTGGTTACTTTCCGAATAGACTCTACAACGTTCATAGTTCTATGGTGGCACCTTGCCATATCTACTCTGTCTACATTGCATCTTGACCAGGTTGACCCTCAATAAGAGTACATCGTGAATTTGATAGACGTTGTTGAACTCACCCTCTATCAAATTGACTGTAGCTTTCTCGTGTTGAGGCAGCGGGTTTGTGAGAACATTAAGATTTGTATCCTTGAAAGATAAGACCCCGATCCTAACAAGCTTTTGCACGTCGGATTTGAAATTGAGACAGTTCTCTATGTTATGCCCTAGTCCTCCTTGATGGTAAGGGCAAGTCTGATCCACCTTAAACCAAAAAGGCGGATTTTCCGGTACTGTAAGAGGACACTTAGTCTGGACATGCCCCTTAGCCAGTAGTAACGGAAATAGTTCTGCGTACGATACGGGTATAGGATCAAATCCTGGTGGCCGCGTTGTACCGTTGTTAGTGTATGGAGGACGAGCCTGCTGAAGAGGCTGTTGTGTCCTTTGTTGATTAGGTTGGCTCTGCGCAACCTGAGGTTGATACGTAGAAACAGGCGCAGGGTTGATAGCAGGAGTCACAGCTGCTACTGGTTGATAATGCCGCCTTTGCTTTCCGAGAGAGATATTCCCAATATCCTGCTCTTTTTTCTTAGGGAGAGTACTACCGTATCATTTTGTACTACTTGATGATCCAGCGTCTTTAACTAGACGTCCTTCTCGGACGGCTTCCTCAAGACGAACTCCCATACCGACCATTTCGGTGAAGTCACTGGGTGCACTGGCAACCATTCTGTCGTAGTAAAATGAGCTCAAGGTCTTTAAGAAGATCTTTGTCATCTCTTTTTCCTCAAGAGGTGGGCAAATTTGAGCATCAATTTCAAGCCATCTCTGAGCGTATTCCTTAAAGGTTTCCTTGTCCTTTTGTGACATTGATCTGAGTTGATCTCTGTCTGGTGCCATGTCCAGATTGTATTTATATTGTTGGACGAAGGCAGTGCCAAGATCTCTGAAAGTGCTAATCGTAGCACGGTTTAAACCCATGTACCATTTTAGTGCGGCACCGGTTTTAACTATTCTGAAAGTAGTGAATCAGTAAATCCTGATTCTCTGTCTGAGCTGACATTCGCCGAGCGTACAACACCAAGTGACTCTGAGGACAAGAGTTACCCTTGTACTTTTCAAAGTCGGGCACCTGGAATTTGTGCGGGACTTTCATATTAGGGACCAAGCAGAGGTCTGCGACGTCCTTTCCAAATAAATTCTGACCGCGAAGGGCCTGCAGTTCTTTCTGCATTCCCAAGAACTGTTCCTGGAACTCATTCATTCTTTCGAACATGTTGTCGTTTCCACCAGAAGGTATCTGTGGAATCTGTCCTTCCGGGACAGTGTGTACCACGGGCGGTGGTACAGTCATTATGGCCGAGACTCTCGGTGCCTCCCGAAGTTTGTAACCTCCAGGAGTTGCTGTCATGCCCCTGGCATCTTCGCTTTCCCGAAGTTTGTAACCTTCAGGCCCAGCGGTTCCTGCTGCGGTCCCCTGATCCTCATTGATCAACAGGATATATCCTTCCTGGATATAGTTAAGTGGCATGCCCCAGGGACGATCTTTCGGCATTTTGTACCTAGGATCGGACTTTTCCACTATGGGCGTTGAGGTGATCTCTGAGATCACAGTCCTTTGTAGCTGAGCTTCTGCCATGGCTTGCATGTCGTTATGAAGCTTTCTCATATCCTCTCTCAGAGCGTCGATCTCTTCTGTCAACTCTCTGTTCTCTTCCTCGAGATCATCCATCTTTTTCTAACGATTGGCCCGAGTATTGTACAAATGAGACAGTTTGACTCTAGAATCGAGACACAAACGTGAGATTCGTAGGTAAGAAGAATACGTGACGTGAGAATGATGAATGCAATGATTATATTAATTGTTATTTTTCTGGTTTAATCAAAATAAACTTCGACAATTAGATTGCAAATATCAAACAGTGGGGAAACCCCGTTTTATTGAATTCAAAGGATTACGAAAATAGAAATACAGTAGATTACAAGGTGCGGAAACAGAAACCTAAGCTAAGGGGTCCCGAGTCCTCTCTGGGGAGAAACCGGGTGCTGATTTTGGTACTTTCCTTTTCTTGGACCGGGGCTCTTGGGCCGTTGTCTGGTTGTCATTTCTTTGCCAAGTCAAATGAGCGAGCAAATTCCTTTGGTCATACTGATTCTCCACAGCATGTTGCTCCAAAATTTCGATCAGAGCATCCTTGTCTTTCAGTAGTTGTTGTACTTTGGTACACTCCACATTGAGAATGCGTGTTCTTCCAAGACCTCCTCTCCTGTTGAACTCTATTGAGAGTAACCTGAAGTTTTTCCGTTTCAGTCATGAAGTACATGACAGATTCCCTTGGCGGAAGAACTCCGTGACGAGGATAAGGCATCTTTAGCTTGAGAGCTCTAGTGTGTACCCAGTGGAGATAAGGCTCCACCAAGACACAGTCCGATTTTCCTAGAGACTCCCGTCCTTTCTTATGAACATGTTTCCAAGCGAGCACTATTTTCATCTTTAGTGCCCTGTCATTTTCTCCTTCCTTGAAGAAAAGACCTTCCAGATGAGCATTACGCGGGACATGCCTCATCGGGTATCCAAATTGACGACGAAGTAAAACTGGATGGTAGTTGATTCCTCCCTTAGTTCCTATAAGGGGTACATTTGGGGAAGTTTCCACAACGATCAATGATCCTGATCCCGTCATAAATCCTATTGCACCAATCTATGTCAGAATTGGTGAGAGACATGATTTTCTGCGACCAACGTAAGGCACTCTTATGATCCCAAAAAGCAGCAGACTTAGGCAAATGGGAGATAAATCATTTATATAGCAGGGGTATACAACACGTGATCCTTCCTCCATTGTACAAATTCCCTAAGTGTACAGAATGATACACGTCTGCGAGCAAGGTCGGCACAGGGTTTCCAATGAGAAAAACCTTAATGGCGTTGATATCTACAAAGTTATCGATGTTGGGAAACAAAAATAACCCGTAGGTGAGCAAAACAAAGATGCTATCGAAAGCGGCCACGTTCCCTATACTGGAAAAGTACAGGGATTTCTTTGTCAAGAATTGGGCTGGCAAACCTCGTATGCCACCCTTAGTGGTAAAATGAGTCCTGACTTCCGATTCGTCCAAATAAATTGCTCTTGCAATGATTTGATCCTTTGGAATTTATTCCAGTCCAGAAAATGGAGCTTGATCATTAATATGTAAATCAATCAGGTGAGAGTACTCCTCCATCGTTGGTGTGAGCTGGTAATCCGGGAATGTGAAACAGTGATAAACCGGATCGTAAAACTGAATAAGTGCATCCATGATTATTTCAATTACTTGGACCCTTAACAGAGGTAGCAGACCTCCGTACTTGGCTCTGAAAGCATTAGGGTTAGTGATCATCCTTGCTAATCTTCTCAAATCCTCTAGTTTTGGAACCTTGAAGGTATACTTATGAGTTCTCCTTCTACCGAAGTCCATGAGCGCAATCTTTTTCTCTGACATTTGTAATCATTGTCTTAGTTTAATTTGAAAAAGAGAGACTAGAAGAGAAGTTTTTCTTTGTTGTAATGTTTTTTAGATGAATGCATGAATGCAGCACACAAAAACATAGAAAAAACATGGGGTCAAAGGGTCGGTGTCATGAAGTCAAGGCTCTACCCCCCCCCCCCCCCAAAGGTTTATACTAGTGATTTTTGCACCTGTCTCTCAAAATCATCAGTTCTTGTCGAGAAAACACCAGCGGGCCGGGAACCGTGCTAGGTGATGTTTTTCGAAGAACCATCAGAAGAGGGTAGTATCGCGTGACAACCATTTCCAATTGTTTCCGCACTACTAAAAGAGGTTTTTCCTAGGTGTATACTCAATCTTTCCACATGCGGCATCACACGCATTCCCATTAGCAGAAAAATAAACACATATATCAATTAGGAAAAGCAGTATATATATTTGTCCTAAAGTCCTAGACTTTAAAGAGCTATGAATCCTATGTTCCTAACAAAAATGGCTCCCCGGCAGAGTCACCATTCTGTGGTACCTTCCCAACTTTAAAGGTTTTGACCTAAGATCCTAGTGAAGTCAAAAAAAGTCTTATCCCAGTGAAATCCCCAAAAAATGAAAGAAAGAAAGAAAAGGGCCCCACAGTGGGCGCCACTTTTCTGTAGCGAGCGATTTTGGACGTGGTTTTTAAGCACTGTCGCTCTGGGGTTACTACAGGTCGATTCATTTTTTATCCTATTGAGATGAGTAAGGAAGGGAAATAGATGTCTCCAATTAACCCTGCTTGCATACTGAGTTTAAACAGCGGTCTGTTAGGTTACGGATGCTATATGGTAATGGGGCCTCTTTCTTCTTACTTTGTTTAGAACGAAACACTGGGAATGTTCATGGGGAATTTTGTTAGGATGCTAGGACTAATGCTTTTCGATTGATATGTGAAGGTACGGGATTTGGGGTTTTGGATTAGTGTGCTCGCAAAGATTTTTCTTTCAATCTTATGCCTACGTATTCCCATTTACCGAAACAGGGAAATCAGAGCGATCGTAGTTCCTCCTATTCTATGGGAGGAAATGGTGTTTTGGTGTCTTGTTCAAAGCCCAAGACATGAAGCTGAAAAGGTGGTTTATATCTTGTTCAAAGCCCAAGATGTGAAGCTGAAGGGTCTATTTGTATCTTGTTCGAAGCCCAAGATGTGAAGCTAAAAAGGTGTTGTCTTTAGAGAGAATTTGTCATCTCTAAAGGGGTCTGTTTGTCACAACTGTTGGAGGATTACTTTAACCGGGATATGTGAATCCTAGCAATGCCATAATTTCCTTTATAAGGGGGTTTTAACCTGAAGGAGAAAACTTTAACTCAGCGTATAGCAATGCTATCTTTCCTTAGGAATTTCTCATGCTAAAAGAGGGACAGTGGCGTGGATGTAAATAATCCAGAGGCTTGCCGCTTACGGCAATTAGATGAAAGGAGTTGTTGATGTTTGTATCCTGTGAACGAGGCACAGTTTTTTATGCTAAAAGGTTGATTGACTCAACCGGGGTTTTTCTTATACAAAGCCTAAGAGGAGGCTATTGACCCAATAAGAGGGTGCTTTTGTGTCTCGTACGAAGCCCGAGAGGGAGGCTAAAAGGATTTGACTCAACAAGAGAGTGCTTTTAGAGGTGTCTTGCACAAAGCCCAAGACGGAGGCTAAAGGTTGACTCGACAAGAGAGTCTTTTATACTCAACAAGAGAGTGTTTTGTATCTCATACGAAGCCTGAGATGGAGGCTAAAAGAGAGACTGACTTAACAAGAGAGTCTTTTATACTCAACAAGAGAGTGATTTTGTATCTCGTACGAAGCCCGAGATGGAGGCTAAAAGGATTATTGACTCAACAAGAGAGTTTTTTTTTTGTGTGTCATGTACGAAGCCCAAGACGGGAGCTGAAAGTTGTTTGACCCAACAAGAGAGCCTTTTATACTCAGCAAGAGAGTCTCTTTGTATCTCGTACGAAGCCCGAGATGAAGGCTAGGAGGATTACTGTTTCAGTTAAGTGACAGGTCCAGTATGTTGGTTAAAAGAGAAAATCAGTTCTTATAAAGAGACTGATTAAATGCTATGCTTTGAGATTTGCTCAGAGGATCAGGGTTATTTCCTGTTCTTTAAGGAAATGAGAAATCCAAAGGGTATTGAGACTTCCCAAGTCTACGGGTTTTATCTTTTGTACTAGGCTTAAGAAACAGTAATAGTACGTTCACGGTAGAAAGATCTAGACTCTTTGAAAGACTGTTCTATTAAGATGACTAATTTCTGTTCCTATAGCTCTAGGAGGTCGTCGGGACAATTTGTACGAAGCCCAAGAGGAGGCTGGAAACTTTTAAGAAGCCGAGGGACAATTTGTACGAGCCCAAGAGGAGGTGTAACACCCCCAATCTACACCCCTAATTAATTAAAGCAGAAAAAGAAAATTCAAAATTTCATCAGAGTATATTTAAATTATCATGGCATAGACGGGGAGAATCACATTATAATGAAACAAATCATACAACACCTGCTCATAAAGATATGCAACAGTGGGGTAGCGATCAACAGAGGAGCTCAGTTCCTTACACCCACATTTTAGATTTTAGAATAAAAGCGGAAAATCTAAAACTGAATATCATATATATATATATATATATATATATATATATATATATATATATATATATCACATGAAAAGTTCATCATACATCAAGTTATACATGCACAAGCCAAAAGATATATATATACATAATACACAATAATCACAAACGGCCTCCCTAACTACCCGGTGTCACATATCAGAGCCGACCGACAAAAGAATGAAGTCCTAAGCTTCACAAAAAGACCTCCAGCAACTCTAATCTGCAATGCCTCATAGAGCATTATAAAACAGCAGAAGGGTGAGAAAAACAATCATAATATAATTGCATACAATTATATATAACATTAAAAATACACATATATACGGTTCTCACCACAACTCACGCCATAATTTACACACAAAACAACACAAGGCATATTTCATATTTCCATTACCAAGGTATAATAATCATGCACACTAAAAGTATCACCAACACATATCCATATATCAATTTATCAATTTTATCCACAATTCCACACATAAACAAACCATTAATGATTTATGCAAATGCAAGAGACCGACACAACGACTCTATGCATATGCACATGCGGTACCGACTTTCAATGTTTCTCATCACTAGTTCACTCAGGAACTCTGCTGGAATCATCGCTCGTTACATCACTGTAACTCCCCGTCGGGCATACGATGTCCCCCGTCGCTCACACCCCACACGGGCACACGACGTTTATGGATCGCTCACACCCCACACGGGCACACGACCCGATCGCTCACACCCCACATGGGCACACGATCGTCTATAACCTTCGCTTTCGGTCCTCTTATTTTTAAGGCTATTCATACCTCTTATTTTTAAGGCTCACGATGTTATAGCAGATTCCCTCTGGAATCCAAACCGTCACTCAGGACGTCACAACAATGCATATCATGATGCTTGGCATACAAGGACTCATGACATTCAAAATGCACACAGATACACATTCATAATCCTGCATATAATTATCAATTACCACACATTGCACTTTCTTGTCCTAAGGCCACCAATCATCATCACAATATGTATTTCATGCAATTTCATCACACAACAGTACACAGGTCATACAATATCCACCCTAACAGCATATTGCATATACACATCAAGTTCACACAATTGAAACGACAAAAGTCGACAAAAAAACATATTTTCTAATTCTCGACCTAATTTAATCGGCCATCAATCTCAAAACCATCATCATAAGCAAGAACATTTCATAAGCTTTCCAACGATATAAAGAACGTTCAAAACGGATTACCAGATCAAAAGTTATGGAATTAAAAAGAAAATAAAAGTGTGAAAAATCCTAAGAACCGCCCGGCGAAACAATTAAACCGCCCGGCGAAACACCCTTCACCGCTACTTCGCCCGGCGAATCAGAGGCGTCACCATTTCTACCAAAATGACTCAATAGAGTCAGGAACTTGTAACCTCTGCGCCTCTCCAAAACCGCCCGGCGAAATCACGAATCGCTCGGCGAAAGGTGAAAACCGCCCGACGCTTTACACCAGATGCAGAAAATTCTGCTACGTGTGACACTGTTCCATAACCCCAAAAATCCCATTTTCCCCACCAGACCATTTCCAACAGCAAAACAATTATTAGCAATGGTTCCTAAACATAGTGAGATCATACAAAACAATTTATATCGATTTTTGTCCGTGAAAACATCGATTTCTACTCGTTTACGCGTTTTCGACCTATAACCGAAAACTATGGAAAAAGGCAATACAACATGCAAACACACATACATAATCATACACAATGATAAGATAATCGAGTTTCGCACCCTTACCCGATTAAATCGTGTGTAGAAAAGTCGGGAGATTGATTTCTTCTTTCTCAAGTTTTTCTCTCTTTTTTTCTTTCTCTCCTTTTCTTCTTTTCTCTTTTTCTTCTTTTCCTTACTATTTTCTCTCTTTTTCTTTCTATTTATATACTAACTCAACCAAAATAAATCAAAATGCCCAAAATACCCCTACACTCAAATATCTCGCAAATGTTCCCAAAACGCGATAAAATATAATCACGATGAAAAATAACATATTTCCAAATAAAAGTCGAAAATAAAATAATATAATAATAAAATAATCAAAACGACTCAATTAAATAAAAATACTAAAACTGGGGCGTTACAACTCTCCCCCACTTAGAAATTTTCGTCCTCGAAAATATACCTGAGACGAACAACTCTGGATACGACTCCCGCATCCGACTCTCCAACTCCCAAGTCAAATTGCCCTCAGCAGCGCCTCCCCACGCCACTTTCACAAGTGCAATATCCTTGCCTCTCAACCGCTTCACCTCGCGATCCAAAATCCTAACTGGTAGTGCCTCAACCGTAAGGTTCTCCCTTACCTCAACCTCGTCCATCGAAATCACATGTGACGGATCCGGAACATACTTCCGAAGCTGTGAAACATGGAACACATCATGCAAATTTGACAGATTCGGCGGCAACGCCACCCTATAAGGCACAACACCCACTCTTGCGGATATCTGGTAAGGACCAATAAACCAAGAAGTAAGTTTCTTCGATTTCAATGCACGACCAACACCCGTTACCGGTGTAACTCTCAAAAATACATGATCGCCCTCTTGAAACTCAAGATCCTTCTGTCTCAGATCATGATAACTCTTTTGCCTACTCTGAGAAGCCTTCATTTTTTCACGAATAAACTTCACTTTTTCCGTAGTCTGTTGCACCAACTCCGGCCCAACCACCGAACTCTCACCAGATTCGTGCCAACACAACGGTGTTCGACACCTTCGTCCATACAGTGCTTCAAATGGTGCCATTCCAATACTTGAATGGAAACTGTTATTATACGTAAATTCAATCAATGCAAGATAACTATCCCACGCACCACCTTGTTCAAGAACACATGCTCTCAACAAATCTTCCAACGACTGAATCGTCCTCTCCGTCTGACCATCCATCTGCGGATGATAAGCCGAACTCAATCTCAATTTAGAACCCAACGCCTTCTGTAAACTTTCCCAAAATCTCGAGGTAAACCTAGGATCTCGATCCGAAACAATACTTAACGGAACCCCATGCAACTTCACAATCACACTAATGTAAATCTCAGCTAACCTCTCCAACGAAAAACTGATGTCAATCGGAATGAAATGAGCCGATTTAGTCAGCCTATCAACAACCACCCAAATAGAATTATGCCCTCGTTGTGTACTCGGTAACCCTGTCACAAAATCCATCGAAATGCTATCCCACTTCCACTCAGGAATATCCAACGGTTGCAACAAACCATTAGGCCTCAGATGTTCCACCTTTGATTTCTGACAAGTCAAACATGCATAAACAAACTGAGCCACATCTCTTTTCAATCCAGATCACCAGAAAATCTTCTTCAAATCTTGGTACATCTTGTTCGCTCCCGGATGTATACTCAAATTACTCCGGTGTCCTTCCTCCAAAATCATCTATTTCAACTCCGAATCGTCCGGAATACAAATTCTACCTCGGAACCTCAAAACACCATTAATATCCACTTGGAAATCACTATTTGCATCTTTTTCTCCCACCAACATCAAATCTACAAATTTCACATCCAGCTTCTGCTTCTCACTAACCGTCAGCAGAAAATCATTAGTAATCGTCAGCATTCCAAGCCTTACGCTATCCGACGTCACTTCACATACCAAACTCAAATCTCTAAACGATTCCAAAAGTTCCCACTCCTTAACCATTAAAGCGGACATATGCAATGATTTCCGACTCAACGCATCGGCTACCACATTAGCTTTACCAGGATGGTAATTCAAGCCAAAGTCGTAGTCCTTCAAAAATTCCAACCATCTACGCTGCCTCATATTCAACTCTTTCTGATCAAACAAGTATTTCAAACTTTTGTGATCACTAAAGACTTCAAACCTTGCACCGTAGAGATAATGCCTCCAAATCTTCAACACAAAAACCACAACCGCTAATTCCAGGTCATGAGTAGGATAATTCTTCTCATGCACTCTCAATTGCCTTGAAGCATAAGCCATCACCTTACCTTCTTGCATCAGAACACCACCTAGACCAATCAAAGAAGAATCACAATAAACCACGAATGGTTCATTAGGATTCAGCAAAATCAAAATCGGAGTTGTCGTCAATCTTCTCTTCAGCTCATTAAAACTTTCCTCACACCTAATATCCCAAATGAACGCCTGCCCTTTACAAGTCAACTGGGTCAAAGGAAGTGCTAGCTTAGAAAAACCTTCAATAAACCTTCGGTAATAACCGGCTAATCCCAAAAAGCTTCGAATTTCAGTAACAGATCTCGGAGCCTCCCATTGTAGAACTTCTTCTACTTTAGATGGATCCACAGAAATACCATTACCTGAAATTACGTGTCCAAGAAAACTCACTTCCGACAACCAGAACTCACACTTGGACAATTTGGCAAAAAAATTCCTTTCTTTCAAAACCTGCAAAACAATACGCAAATGCTCCGCGTGCTCCTCCTGAGACTTAGAATAAATCAAAATGTCATCAATAAACACAACAACAAATCGATCCAAATGCTCGTGAAAAATACGATTCATGTACTCCATAAACACACCTGGCGCATTAGAAACCCCGAACGACATCACAGAATATTCATAATGACTGTATCGTGTCCTAAAAGCCGTCTTCTGAATATCTTCCTCTTTCACCCTAATCTGATGATACCCTGACCTCAAGTCAATCTTACTAAACACACACGCACCAACCAACTGATCCATCAGATCATCAATTATCGGAAGAGGATACTTATTCTTAATCGTCACCTTATTCAACTGGCGATAATCAATACACAATCGCATACTCCCATCTTTCTTTTTCACCAATAAAACTGGAGCACCCCAAGGAGAAACACTTGGCCTCATAAACCTCTTTTCCAACAACTCATTCAACTGCTTCTTTAACTCAACCAACTCAGATGCCGACATACGATAAGGTGCCATAGAAACAGGTATAGTACCAGGAACTAGATCTATAGAAAACTCCACCCCTCTCTCTGGCGGCAAGTCTGAAATATCCTCAGGAAACACTTCTGGAAATTCACACACAACAGGAAACAGCTCAAGTGAAACTTGACTGTCCACAGTCAAAGATGCAAATAACCCAAACAACTGAGCTTCATCCGCCAAAAGTCTCTTCAACTCTTTGGTAGATAAGAAACTCGAGTCTTCGTCTTCCTCAAGAGAAGGAAACCTTACCAAATTATGATAACAATCAATATGAACCCTGTTGAATTGCAACCAATTCATTCCTAAAACCACGTCTAAACTCTCCACAATTAGTACACTTCCTCATATCTTTCCTGCACTCAAACTGACGATGCCCCAACTCCCCACATTTATAACATCTCAGAGGACCCGACATTCCTCCTCCACTTAACCTTCGATCAAAAGTACCCCTTTGTTTACCCTTATCAGCTGGTGTTACATACGGACCACCACCAAACTGTTGCTTCCCTTTCCTCTCGCTCACACTCTTATAGTGAGTAGAACGAGCCTTACTATCCTCCTCATAAATCCTACAACAATCCACCAAATCAGAAAACCTCAGAATCCTTTGATACCCAATTGCCTGCTTTATCTCAGGACGTAATCCGTTCTCAAACTTTACACACTTAGAAAATTCCGCAGTCGCTTCAGGATAATGAGGATAGAACTGCACAAGCTCCACAAACATAGCAGTATAATCAACAACAGACATATTACCTTGTTTCAGTTCCAAGAACTCAATTTCCTTCTTTCCTCTTACATCTTCAGGAAAATACCTCCTCAGAAACTCAATGCTAAACACAGCCCAAGTAATCTCCTCCTCTGCAGCTTCCAACACATGACGTGTACTGACCCACCAATCATCAGCTTCTTCTAGTAACATGTGAGTACCCAGTCTCACCTTCTGATCCTCAGCACAATCCATAACCCGAAAATTCCTTTCAATCTCTTTAAGCCATACCTGGGCACCATCAGGATCATATCTTCCCTTGAAGACATGCAGTTTGTTCTTCCTGAACTCATCATTACCCCAGCATTAGGTGCACTCTGCACAGCCCGAGCCATAGCTTGCATAGCAGCAGCCAAAGCAGCGTCATTCCTACCAGCCATATTCTGTTCATTTCCAATAACAGAAACTATGGTTAAACAAACAGCTCACTCCAACGCCACACCGACCAAGGACTGACACAAACAGGAACGAACTGACACGGACTGGCTCTGATACCACTTAATGTAACACCCCCCAATCTACACCCCAATTAATTAAAGCAGTAAAAGAAAATTCAAAATTTCATCAGAGTATATGTAAATTATCATGGCATAGACGGGGAGAATCACATTAGAATGAAACAAATCATACAACACCTGCTCATAAAGATATGCAATAGTGGGGTAGCAATCAACAGAGGAGCTCAGTTCCTTACACCCACATTTCAGATTTTAGAATAAAAGCGGAAAATCTAAAACTGAATATCATATATATATATATACCACATGAAAAGTTCGTCATACATCAAGTTATACATGCACAAGCCAAAAGATATATATACATAATACACAATAATCACAAACGGCCTCCCTAACTACCCGGTGTCACATGTCAGAGCCGACCGACAAAAGAATGAAGTCCTAAGTTTCACAAAAAGACCTCCAGCAACTATAATCTGCAATGCCTCATAGAGCATTATAAAACAGCAGAAGGGTGAGAAAAACAATCATAATATAATTGCATACAATTATATATAACATTAAAAATACACATATATACGGTTCTCACCACAACTCACGCCATAATTCACACACAAAACAACACAAGGCATATTTCATATTTCCATTACTAAGGTATAATAATCATGCACACTACAAGTATCACCAACACATATCCATATATCAATTTATCAATTTTATCCACAATTCAACACATAAACAAACCATTAATGATTTATGCAAATGCAAGAGACCGACACAACGACTCTATGCATATGCACATGCGGTACCGACTTCCAATGTTTCTCATCACTAGTTCACTCAGGAACTCTGCTGGAATCATCACTCGTTACATCACTGTAACTCCCCGTCGGGCATATGATGTCCCCCGTCGCTCACACCCCACACGGGCACACGACGTTTATGGATCGCTCACGCCCCACACGGCCCGATCCCTCACACCCCACATGGGCACACGATCGTCTATAACCATCGCTTTCGGTCCTCTTATTTTTAAGGCTATTCATACCTCTTATTTTTAAGGCTCACGATGTTATAGCAGATTCCCTCTGGAATCCAAACCGTCACTCAGGACGTCACAACAATGCATATCATGATGCTTGGCATACAAGGACTCATGACATTCAAAATGCACACAGATACACATTCATAATCCTGCATATAATTATCAATTACCACACATTGCACTTTCTTGTCCTAAGGCCACCAATCATCATCACAATATGTATTTCATGCAATTTCATCACACAACAGTACACAGGTCATACAATATCCACCCTAACAGCATATTGCATATACACATCAAGTTCACACAATTGAAACGACAAAAGTCGACAAAACAACATATTTTCTAATTCTCGACTTAATTTAATCAGCCATCAATCTCAAAACCATCATCATAAGTAAGAACATTTCATAAGCTTTCCAACGATATAAAGAACGTTCAAAACGGATAACCAGATCAAAAGTTATGGAATTAAAAAGAAAATAAAAGTGTGAAAAATCCTAAGAACTGCCTGGCGAAATAATTAAACCGCCCGGCGAAACACCCTTCGCCACTACTTCGCCCGGAGAATCAGAGGCGTCACCATTTCTACCAAAATGACTCAATAGAGTCAGGAACTTGTAACCTCTGCGCCTCTCCAAAACCGCCCGGCGAAATCACGAATCGCCCGGCGAAAGGAGAAAACCGCCGACGCTTTACACCAGATGCAGAAAATTCTGCTACGTGTGACACTGTTCCATAACCCCAAAAATCCCATTTTTCCCCACCAGACCATTTCCAACAGCAAAACAATTATTAGCAATGGTTCCTAAACATAGTGAGATCATACAACACAATTTATATCGATTTTCGTCCGTGAAAACATTAATTTCTACTCGTTTACGCGTTTTCGACCTATAACCGAAAACTATGGAAAAAGGCAATACAACATGCAAACACACATACATAATCATACACAATGATAAGATAATCGAGTTTCACACCCTTACCCGATTAAATCGTGGGTAGAAAAGTCGGGAGATTGATTTTTGTTCTTTCTCAAGTTTTTCTCTCTTTTCTTCTTTCTCTCCTTTTCTTCTTTTCTCTTTTTCTTCTTTTCCTTACTATTTCCTCTCTTTTTCTTTCTATTTATATACTAACTCAACCAAAATAAATCAAAATGCCCAAAATACCCCTACACTCAAATATCTCGCAAATGTTCCCAAAACGCGATAAAATATAATCACGATGAAAAATAACATATTTCCAAATAAAGGTCGAAAATAAAATAATATAATAATAAAATAATCAAAACGACTCAATTAAATAAAAATACTAAAACTGGGGCGTTACAGGAGGCTCTCTTCCCGAAGGAAGAATCCTTATACGAAGCCTAAGAGGAGGCTGTGAATACTTCTAAGAAGCCGTAGGGTCCTTGTACAACGCCCAAGAAAAGGCGGGGATGCTTTTAGGAAGCCTGTGGGTCCCCAAACCCCGAGAAATTCAAGACAGGATATTCACAGAGAATATATCAAGCCAGGAAAGTTCGAGAATTTGGAAGAAACTCAAGAGATGCCATTCACGGAGAAAAGATCATCTCTGGGGAGTAGAGTTTCTTTGACAATTTCTAAGGGTGACAGTCTGTGAAAGGGTTCACCGAGAATTTTGCCTTTCACGTCTCCATATTGTTTAACCCCAAGAGGAGGGAAGATTGTGTCTGGTAATCCTATGGGGATCTAGTTTTGTTTGTATAAGAGAGATCAACTGGGCTTAGTGCTAGACGTAGTTGCCGGGGAAACTCTAAATAGCTATACTAGTATTACACAGTTGATATGAGTTTATGAAAGAAGACTTACAGTGAAATAGCCCCACAATACAGTTATATGTATATGAAAGCGGGTAAAGAAAGCATGTAAACACTTACTCGGTTGTAGAGCTTCTATGCTGTTTGGTTAGTTGTTCAACAAATAAAGATTGAAAACAACAGTATATTCAAAATTAAAGGAGAAAGTATTTTGAAAAGATGTTGGGGCTTACAGCTCAAGGAGAGGCCCAAGGTTTGTCAGTGATCGCACTGTCGAATTTGTACAGATGGACTTATACAAGTGACTGAGGCCCAAGAAAGGTTTTCTGTACAAGGGGATGGGTCTTACACTCTCTCAAGAGGCCCAAAAAGTTTTAAAGAAAAGAAATGGGGCTTATAACAGGAGGGTATGCCCAGATGATTTGTTTTTGAATTGGCGATCGTGCCGAGGTTTTATTTTAACGCAGGGGGACTTACACAATGTATGAGGCCCAAAAAGTTTTGGTTAAATGGGGGTTGGGTCTTACACTCTAATAGAGGCCCAAAAGATTTATTTTTGTACAAGTGGCGGGGCTTACAGCCCAAGGAGAGGCCCAGGGTCATTTCTTTGAAAATGACGATCGCGCCGAGATTTTTGAAAACGCGGTGGGTCTTATACAATGAATTGAGGCCCAAAAAGGTTTGGTTTTCAAAGGGGATTGGGTCTTACACTCTAATAGAGGCCCAAAAGATTTTGAATGGGTCTTATAGCTCGAGGAGAGGCCCAAGGTTTGTTTTTCAACGAATGATGATTGCGTCGAACTTTTTGAAATACAACGGGACTTATACAATAAGTGAGGCCCAAAAATAGGTTTGTATTTACAAAGGATTGGGTCTTACACTCTATTAGAGGCCCAAAAGTGTTTGAAATTGTTGGATGAGGGTGAAAATCAAAGAAACCCTAATTTGTTATTCTTTAAAAGTAAATATTTAAAGAAAATCAAATAAAATACCAAATAAGTTTGAATAAACCATTTGTGATTTTTGTTTAAGGTTTGAAAAATGAGGGATTAATCACAAAGGATATTAAAACCCACTAGGTTTTGATTTTCAAAGTAAATATTCACTTTTAAAATGCTTAAAAACATTAAAAAGAAATTTATTCACAAAAATACTAATTATATTAAATAAATAATATAAACTTAATTTTTTTGTGGAATAAAATATTTTAACATTTTTGTGATTTTTTTGCAAAAAGAACCAATAAAAAATAATTAAAATTGAAAGAGTTATTAATTTTCCAATTAATTAACAAAACATGAAAATATAGGAAAAAATAGCAAAATGTGAAAAAAACACAAAATGGCATGGGTGAGGTTTGAACCCACAACCTCAAGGTTATAGGGCGCGTGCCTTACCATTGGGGTGGTGATACATCCATTGCTTGAAGTCAAACCACAAATATACAAGGCTTGCCTTGTTTTCTAGGCCTGGCCAAGGCAAGGCAAGGCAAGTTTTGCCAAGAAACGGGAAGGTCCATAACTTTCTCATTTCTCCATGGTTGGGGACAAAATTTATATGCATCTGGCCTAGAATTTCACAAGGAATCCAATGGTGGTGGTATTTTTTTCAGATCATACTCCCTCCTCAAAATCCGATAGTGGTTTTGAAAAAGGCCTATAATTGCATTTTCTATGCTACACTTTGATACAGGCATGAATTACATGATGAATTAGTTCAAACACAACATATATAACATGTATGAGGTATGTATGATCAGTGGACTTCAAAGCAATGCATATTTTGGAAAGTTCAAGTCATGATGCTTACCTCTTTTTGAGCTTTTGGGAGTTTTTGTGCAATCTGTCAAGCCTCTTGTTCCAGAAATGGTTTGATGCTTTGGACACTCTCAAATGATCCCTTAGAGGCTTTGAGAATGGTTGGAATTAGCTGGAACCTGCAAAAACACAAACTGGCCCTTTCTTGCAAACGGGGTTAAAATGACCAAAATAGCAACTCTCTCAAATGGTGTTCCAGATGGGGGAAACCATTTGGGACAGTTCAAGGATGATATTTGGAGTGTGTTTGAGGTTTTATCTAGTTTGGAAAGTGACCGAATCAAGACATGGCTTGAAAAATGCACAAAAATGCCTATTTTGAGGTTTTGAGAGGTGACTTTGTGATTTTGGTGTTACATGTCACTTTTGATAGTTTGGATCATCTACATATGATGTTTATGAGGTGTTAGGATCATGAGATGTGATGGAAATGCTCTCTAACTCAAAAACTCAGAGTTACCTTGCTAAAGAAGGTATTTTGGCCTAAAGAGAGGGATTTTGAGGAAAACATCTGTTTGATGGCTTTGGTGTACTCAAACTGAGCACAAATGAGCTCTATTTATAGTAGAGCATGTTTGTTATGGGATCAATAGTGAATGGCAATAGCAGCAGAGGTTTGGCCAATGGTTGCACTTTGGAATTCAAGTCTCCTCTAGCCATTAACTAGAGGTTAGGGCACAGGGCTGTGGTTCCCTTGGTCTTGGATAAGTCTTGACTGAATTCAGTTGCAAATGTGTCAGTCCATGCCACCTTGGTGTATGTATTGAATGCTCCAATCCAAAATTGGAGTCTTAGCCCTCTTTTAGGGATTTCTAGGTTTGGCATGCTACTTCTTGTTCCAAGGACTTTGGAGGCTTGGCTCAGTGTTTGTCCCCTTTAAATTTGATCCTCAGATGTGTCCAAAGTGATGACACGGCTTGGAATTACCTGATTTTTCCAAATCGAGCAAAAATGCAAAACTCTGCCTAGCCTTGGCAGTTTTCAGCAAGGCATATTGCCCTTGTCATATCTCATGGCTCAAGTGGAATTTGGTGATGTTCTTGGTCATTTTGGAAAGCCCTTATATGATACAACAACTGTTTGATCATATTTGGTCTTGATACCTTTTGGATCCAAGTGAAAAATCTCCCTACATTTGGAAAAAAGTGAAGGCAGATTCTGACTTAGTGAAAATTTCACTAAGTGTTGGAAAAAAGTGACATTTTCACTTTTTTGTGATTTTGATCATTCCATAACTCAAAATCCATAATGAATTTGGAGGGAGGTCAGTTTTAAGCTTTTGCAGAGGGTAATGAGATCTACAAATCAAGCTTTGGATGGGGAAAAATGGCTTTGTGGTTTAGGAGTTATGATCCTCCAAAGTTGGTACCCTTGCCACTTTGTTCATAACTTAGAAAATTTTCTAAGTTTTTATGGTTACTCCTTTTACAAGTTATCCGACTTTTCTTGATTTTTCTTGATGAATGATGATTCAAATCATATATTCACATCATTTTAGGGTTAAAAAACCATAATTGTGAAAAATCTCAAAAAGTCAAAGTTGACTTTTGTGCACAGTTGACTTTTTATCAGATGAATTCCAAACTATGCCATCGTTTAGGAAATCATGTCCTTGACCTAAATCAACCTTGATTGACATGTTCCATGGGTGTTATAGGGTATATTGAATCATGTCCTAGGGTTTGGGAGCATGTCCTGGTCAAAAGTCAAAGATACAGTTGACTTTTCTCGCGAAACCCTAATTGTGGCTCTAATGAAATTGAGACTTGTTGCTCAAGCTTCTTGGATCAATCCATTGTTACAAATGGATCAATGTGGTATGTTGGAGACCCTCAAATCATGTCTTGAGGTCTTGGCTCATGATTTGTCCCAAAAGTCCACTTAGGGGCGAATTAGGTCAAGAAACCCTAATTCCTGATTTTTGGTGAATACATCTCCTAAGGCTAAATTGACTTGATGATTGGGTTTATGATGTCCCTTGGAGCATAATAGGTTATGCCTTGAAGCATTGGCTCATGCCCAGAGGAAAATTTCAATCTGGAGGCCCTGATCGACCAAAACCCTAATTCGGTGACACTGGCGATCTCGAGGCTTGATCCATTTAAAAGGGAGCAGCCCCGTGCTTAATCCTTAAAGTGGGAGTCCTCTTGATCCATTGTAGAGGTTTGGGAGGTTAGACAAGTTGAAGATCATGTCATTCCTTGATTGATCCTTTGTCTAAGGCTCAGAGAGGGCTTGAAACCCTAAATTTGATTGTAGTGGATGCTCACCCATCTTTGGGGAGACTGATGAGGTATGATGGTTCCTCCATATTGTGATGATGATTTGCACAATGATGGGAAATCTTAGTGGTCAAAATTTGGGGTGTGACATGTTACAGAAGGTTTCCCACGGACTATGTGCTTCGAAGTAGGGGGAATATTGAGTCCCTCGGGAATATAGAAATCCTCAGGCTGCGATATACTCATGGCGAACTGAAGGCTCATCTCTTCCGAGGAAGGCACCTCTTCCTCGACTTTCTTGGACTCCTGAACGTTCTGCCGGGGAGCCTCCCTCTTCTTGGTAAACTGTTTCAGGTGCCCGTCCCTAATTATCATCTCGATGGTATCCTTCAGGTGGATGCATTCGTCGGTTGTATGGCCGTGACTTTTATGGAAACAGCAGTATTTTGACTTGTCAGTACTCGGCTTGGTCAAAATCTATTTAGGGAATCGAACCCCTACATGTTTGAACTCTGCGTTGGCGCATTCGGAGAGGATTTTCTCCCTAGAAACAGTCAGGGGAGTATACTCATGGAAGCGGCTGAAAGGTACTTTGTTGTCCCGGGACTCCCGGGAGCGATCTTCATGTCTTCTATCTCCCATATGAGATGTCGAGGGTTCATCGTTCTTGGAGGTCTGGGCACTCTCCTGGTGGCGTGAGACCCTGGCGGAGCTGGCCGCTTCTTTCTCCTCGCACTGTATATATGCTTGCGCCTTGAGGAGGAAGGCGTCCAAAGTCCTCGAAGTTTCGATGCGAACAGCTTTGGCGAATTCTGTACGGGGACGAAGTCCTCACTCGAGCAAGAACTTCTTCATGTCATCGGTTGTTGAGACCTGTACTGCTTATTTATTGAACCTCTTGATGTAGGCGTGGAGAGGTTCATCTTTCCCTTGAATTATGGCGTCAAGGGAGGCTTCAATCTTCGGGTGGCGGCGGGATGCCGTAAAGTGTCTGGAGAACATTCTCCCAAACTATCTCCACGAGGTGATGGACTCGTCGGGGAGTTTTTTATACCCGATCATCGCTTCCTTCCTGAGCGTGGTGGGGAATAATCTACATTTAATGGCGCCCCGGATGCCACGATAGGCGAGCAAAGCATCAATATTCTCGATGTGCTCGTCAGGATCTGTCGTACTGTCATAGGTGCCCAAAGACAGTGGTTTCTCCAATCCCTTGGGGAGGCGCATGGCCATAATCTCATGAGACAGAAGGTTGCGAAGCTTGTCGTCGCTGCTGCTACTGGTCCATGACAGGGAGCGGGTGCTTTGCTCAAGAATAGGTCAGTGACTCCTGCGGGGAGATGGGGTTCGTGCCCGACCCTTAGGTTTGGGCGGAGGCGAACGCTGGTCCCTCCTGGTCCGCTTGGTTCCCAGGGAGTACTGGCTCTGTGGGGAGATGTAATCATGCTTTTTGATGGCACAGGACTCTGGCTCATGTGGTGCCTGACGGTGTCTTTCACGTCGGGGAGGTGGGCTTCTGGATCTTCGACACTCTTTCCTAGGCGGAGGGGATCTTGGTCGGCTAGATTCCTCTAGGGCTCCAATCCTAGCGTTTTGTTGAAGGATTATGAGGTTGGTTTTGTTGAGGGCTTCAAGAAGGGCCGCCACAGCCGGGTCGGCGTGGGCGGAACAGGAACAAGCTGGTGGTCTAGGAAGGGCTGATCCTCAACATGATCAGCACGAGCAGGGGAGGGAGACGCGGTGGCTCCATCTCTCAGATGATGGGCCTTGCCCCCAAGGAAGGGTGCAACTCCGTCAGTATTAGTCTTGCTGACGGGTAGAAAAGCGGAATTGTGGCCATCATGAATGTGATCTTGGCTTGCCATGTTTGGAATCTTGGAGAAAGGATTGTTTTGGTCTTTAATTTGCGACGAAGGAAGATGGGGATAACAGGATTCCCACAGACGGCACCACTAATCTTAACGGCTGATCAAAACCTGAGTTAAGCCAAAGATGACGTCTGTGATGCTGGGTGTGAGTGATGAGGAGGGGGTGTACCTGCAAGGTACTCCGATGCTAAAGTAAGAATCCAGAGAGAGAGAGAGAGAGAGAAAGGCAAGTACAAAGTATGTATTTCTTAGGGTGAATTAGAATACATGACCCCTAAAATGAGTGGTTTTTTACAGTACCCCCAACGCGTGGCCAACGGTCCTTATTTACGGGGCAAAATAACTGTTTCTCGAAGAATAAGTAACTGGCAGAAACTAGTCGTTGGGACGGGCAGAGGTGCCCAAAACTAGTCGTTGCCGCGGGCAGAGGCTCAGTTGCAGGCATGAGCATCGTGACCGTTTCTAGATGGTGGAACCGTGCGTAATGGGCAGGAGCTACAGAGGAGGGGTAGGTGACCTTTGGGGTCATCCGACCATATTTTCCCGGTAAAGGGACAGAAAGGTAAATGCTGCCCCAAATTGGCTGGACTTAGGCAATTGGGTTGTTCTGTGAGCAGTAGCGGATTGGGTCATGCCTAGCCATTGGGCCAGTCCGAAACATCTACACAAACCAAAATAGAGCTTTTTCTCCAAGGTGAAACTCACAAACCAAATGGAGACTTCCTAATACAATCCTCAAACCATACAAGAGCTTTTAATTGGTTTATCTCACAAACAAAAATAACTTCCTATAGAAGAAATATTTACTCAAGAGATAATATACTCTTGGTAAATTTACAATTTTCCCCTCACCTGGAACAAAAATCATTACTTAGACTCAAGAATACTCTCAAAGCACTATGGCTAAATGAATGTGAGAAAAATGAGAAATTTTGTAAAAATGATGATAGAAATGAAAGTTAAATCAAAATCTTGTTTTCTGGATGTAAGAAAAGTGATAGATAAGCTGTCTATTTATAGGTCAAGCCATGGTATAAATTTGGAAACATTTAGTGGATATTTTAAGTCATCTAATCGATTAGGCTAATCAATTATTTGACCCCAAAAAGGAATGTTTTGATTTCTTGTCGTTATCAATCATTAAAAGATTATCCCAATAGATTTTTGACTCAACCTAGTCAAAATAATCAATTAGGTTATTAGCTATAATGAATTATTTAGTTGGAAAAAGTCTTCCAATCAATCAGACACTCCTTTAATAAGCTGGCTAGGCATTAAAAACAATTTTTCAGGTGGTTTAAATAAAATATGAAAGTTTCTCAAATATTTTTAGTGTTTGTGATTTTTCCATACTATTTCAAGAGATACCCTTGTGTCATTATAAGACATTGGTCACTCAGACAGACACAACCAGACGAGCTTTCACACTTCCTCTCTTTCAAAACTCTGAAGCTTCCAATCTTGGCACCATTATCTTTGAGTTTAATATCACACAATACCTTTTAATCATCTTAATGAGGCTTGAAGTATCTTCATGTTGATTATCATCATCTGAGAGTTGAAAAGGTTAAACCACCGGTGAACATTGAAACAAAAGTCTTAAATTGAATGTCATTTGACCACAGTGTTAACTTCAAAGAGATGATTTGATCTTCAAGAGGATAACGTGATTCAAGAAGATATCTTATTAAACCATCTTGAGTATCTTTACCTCTTAATCTATCTTAAACAGATAAGGACTTCACTTGATATCGTTTAATACTAAGTGTTATCATCAACAAAACAAAATAAATACTCGGCTGACTTGCAGATTTCCTGTCAACAAACTTCACCACCTTGGATCTCCTTGAAAATACTTGCAAGCACATAAATACACATTATTTCCCTTTTTGATGATGAAAACACATCTCTCAAGGAGGTGGTAAAAACACAGATAAATTACGTAATGGTTAAACTCCCTCTCACATGAGTAGAGAGTATACTCAACTCCCCTTGAGTGTATACATCTCCCCTTTGGTATAATAAAAAAGGCGGGATAAAGATGCTAGAAAATAGCGATAAACATGAAACCATATAGACTACATGATTACACGTGTTACCTGATAAAGATATGGACAAGAACATAGATTAGAGTGAGGCGCAAATGACCATGACATAAAACCATACTTATCCCCATGCATGGTAGTATCCAACTTTGAGATCAAATGGTAGGTAAGCTTTAAAGGAGTTCCTCCACTTTATTATTCTTCGAACAAATCTCAATTATCTTTAAATCTTTCTAAATTTGGAGGTACTTCTAGGATCTACTTCTTTCATATTTATATTCCTTTTAGGAAGTAATCATTTCCCTTTAGGAAATATTTGGACATCTTTTTATTAGCCTCGTTGATATTGTATGTCTTAGATTGATATTGGGCTCTAGGAATACTGATTTTGGTACCTCATTTACTTCCCATTCTCACGCTTTTGCTTATAAAATACCTTATGTTCTAGCAAAAAATGGTTAGTTACACCAAAAGTGCTAATTCCCCTTGTCCTGGATATTTGGGGATTTGAGAGCCATACTTGTGTTGTGTATTGTCTCAAGATGATTGTGTATTGCTTAACCCTCATGTGGGAGCTCCTTTTATAGTCTTCCATTAAGATATGCCATTAAGAGAATTCTCTTGGCCTTTTGAGGTTACATGGCCATCATTGCTGTAACTCCCCTTCATGAATGTAGGCTTTGAAGCTCTGGTAACGTCCGCATTGATGCGCCGCCACCGTTACAACTGTTGGTGTGCCATTTGAGTTCATGTTCGATGTAAGTACCGGGTTGATGGAGATCAGTACTCGGCCTCGTAGGAGTTCGGCTGATCGGAGTCGGGCTCCCTGACCGGCCTGGGTTATGGATGACTTTAATGCGTCATGAGTGGCTATTCTCTAGCTATTTTTGAACGTTGGGCTCCTATTAAAGTCATTTTTCTCTTCCCTTTACTCCTACACTCTTATTCTCCTTTAAACAAGTTCGTTTCAACTTCAAGTGTTCTCTTCATTTCAGGTATTTTTTTCTTTCGGTCTTGATTTTCCTCTATTTTCTTTAATAGAAATGGTAGTCCTTAGGGAATGTGATGATGAGGGCAAGGTCATCCATAAGAGTGACGAGGAGAGGAGAAGATTATGGAAAGAAAACATGCAAGAGATGAGGGGTTCTTTAGGGGTAGAAGAGTATAGGTGAGTCATGGACAAATTTTATAATGATATTCTCACTTCTGAAAGTGATTTTAACTCTAACTCTTCAGGTTCTGTAGAAATTCTAATGGAGACCGGTGCTCCCTTTGATTCTGAGGTTATGAACCATAAGAATAGTACTGCTGATGACATGGATATTTCCAAAATCCGATCCATGAGGATTATGTCCTCTACTGGTTCCGAGGATGATGTTATTTTGGAACCATGTGGTCCAGAGGAAAGAGTGTGTACACTTCGGCCAAAAGATGTTTACGACGAATTTTCTACTTCTATCCTAGTATTTTGGAAGATTTAAACATCTGTATCCCTTTTTCCGACTTCGAGGTTGACGTGTTGAAGTCCGTCAATATAGTACCTTCCCAACTCCGTCCTAACAGTTGGGGATTTATATAGGCTTTTGAGAGGTTTTGTGAGGTTTTGAACATTGTTCTGACCATAGGCTTGCTCTTCTCCTTTTTTGAGGTAAAAGGAGTTGATAACCGGAGTTGGGTTCAAATCAGTGGAATTCCTAGCCGAAGCTTCCTTCAGGCTTATACCTCAAATTATAAGAATTAATAAGATCGTTTCTTGAGGGTCTGATGTGGGCCGAGATGTCCGCAAGTGTTATACGCCTTATATGGATATCTGCGGTTTCCTCACTACTAGACCAAAGATCCTGTGTCGGTTACTGGTTTTAACAAGGAAAAACTGAATGACTTGGAACTCCAATCCTTGGCCATTCTTGACTCATTCCGTATGATGAGGATCAAAGAATTGTTGCCCTTAGATGAAGACCGACTTCTTGCCTTTCTGGGTAATCATCATCTTTTGCTTTAAATATTTCTCGTCTTTATTTTATTCTAACCTTAAGTTGCTTTCTTGCAGACAAGATGACTGATCTGACTGTAGCCGAGCAAAAGAGATTGATGCAGGAAGCTCGGGAAGCCCAGAGAGGGGCTGGGGGTGCTTCTGCATCCAAATCCGATTTAAGTGGGTTAGAGGTCCGAGCATCAAAACGATCCAGGGGGACGAGTACTAAAGCCGCCCCGAGTAAAGGTGAGCCCCAACCTCTTGTTCTTCCTGTTCAAAATGAGATCTCTCAAGGTGATCCAAAGAAGCTGAAGGTTCTAATGAATAAAGATATCCATCAAGCCGAAATGGAGATCAACTCCCTCATGCGAGGTCCTGGGGGAAATTCTGCGTCTGGGGAATTCAAGTTTTGGTCCAATGACTTTGATGGCTTCAAATTTCTTCGTGATCACCTCAATGCTACCGAGGATGTTAATAAAGTTAAATCCATTGGACAACAAAAGATTACACAGAACATTAGTTCCTATCTAATGAGATGTGTCGTCCTAGCCCGTGGTTTATTTGAATCATCTAACGACTCTGAAAGATATCCCGAAGGGATCTCAAGGCCCAGTCAATGGCGCTGACGGGAATGTGAACCCGACCAATAATGATGTTACCAATGAGACTTCGGCTGCTACATGATCTTGTTGTTTTCTTATTTTAGTTAGTCATTCTTCTAGATGCGTTTTTTATGTAATCTTTTCAACCTTCGGGCTTTATAATGAGCAAAATTGAACAAAATTTGGCCCTTTTGTGGCTTTCCTTTTGCTAATGTTATTTTCTTTTACCATCATTTTGATTCCTTTGCAAAATAATCATGTGCGTATATCCAGCTCCTCGGGCACTAAGTTAAAATAACTTAAGGTGTCCGATTATAAAGTGTCGGGTATTATTGTGCTACTTTGCTTTGCTTAGTTTGATTTCTAAGGCTTCTTGGATAGCTCATTACTCAGCTATCTATTAAAAAACCTGGCTATATAGCTCTGACACTTTAGAGAGTCCATAACTCTTATAGTCTTAGGTGCCGATTACGATATTGACTTGGGTTTCCTTTTGTCAGAGACTTGCTCCCAGTTTTTTATAAGCCTTTGGCAGTTGGTCATGAATGACTTTGATACCCATGAGCCCCAAGTTTTTTTTTGGTGTGCTTAGACCTAGATGTTTCATCATTTTCATAATTGATTATCCGGCCTATGTGCACGGAACGAGTAGACACATTTATAAGTGTTTGTTTAACCCGTATACGTGGGACAAGGCAACAAGTTTATGGGCGACCTATATACGCGGAGCAAGTCAACATATTTATATGAGTTTAATAAACCCTTGTACGTGGAGCGTTTGTGGGCGACCTATGTACGCGGAGCAAGTCAACACGTTTATAGGAGTTTAATCAACCCTTGTACACGGAGTGTTTATGGGTGACCTATGTACGCGGAGCAAGTCAACACGTTTATAGGAGTTTAATCAACCCTTGTACGCAGAGCATTTTTGGGCGACCTATGTACGCGGAGAAAGTCAACACGTTTATAGGAGTTTAATCAACCCTTGTACGCGGAGCGTTTATGGGTGACCTAAGTACGCGAAGCAAGTTAACACGTTTATAGGAGTTTAATCAACCCTTGAACACAGAGCGTATATGGGCGACCTATGTATGCATAGCAAGTAAACACGTTTATAGGAGTATAATCAACCCTTGTACGTGGAGCGTTTATGGGCGACCTATGTACGCGGAGCAAGTCAATAGGTTTATAGGAGTTTTCCGATTTATAACTCACCATCTTCAGCCGAATACGTATAAACAAGCCATAAAAAAATTTAGTCCAGGTGCCTCATTAAAAACCCTTACCCTTGCAAGGGAAAAGAGTGCAACCCGGATCCTTTATTCGTTATTGAATTACATAATTTTTAGCTGAAATATAGCCTAAAATTGGATACATTCCATGTCCTAGGTATTTCTACTCCCTCTAATGTTTCCAGCTTGCAGGCTCTGTTGTTTAGTTTTCGAAGTACCCAGAATGGGCCTTCCTAGTTGGGGACAAGCTTTCCCTTGTTTTTTGGGTCTGTGATATTCTTCAAGACCAGGTCGCCCCCTGGAACTCCCACCGTTGGACTTCCAGGTTGTATCTTCTTGCCAACCTCTATTTTGCAGCGACTTCTCTGACCCGTGCTGTCTCTCTAACCTCATCTATCTGATCAGCCGAGATGTTCAAGTTATCCATGTTGGCGACTTTATCAAAGTGTTCACACCTCAAAGTCGGGGTGTTGATTTCCACTGGTATCATTGCATCAACTCCATACATCATCCTGAAGGGTGTCTCTTGAGTAGTAGAATGTAGTGTTGTGTGGTATAATGACCACAAGATCTTGGGTAGGTACTCGGCCAACATTCTTTTTGCCTTCTCCAACTTCTTTTTTATCCCTCCTAGGATAACCTTGTTTGCAGCTTCTGCTTGGCCATTGGTTTGGGTCTGTTCCACAGATGTGAACCTGTTTTTTATTACATAATCCCTGCAAAAGTTTATGACGGAAGTGCTTGCAAATTGGGCTCCATTGTCAGAGACTATGATTCCAGGAAAACCGAACCGGCATATGATATTCCTCCAATAAAATTTGCAAACCCTCTCGGGTGAGATCCGAGCAAAAGCCTCGGCCTCCACCCATTTTGTGAAATAGTCAACTGCAACGATTAGGAACTTGAGCAGTCCTGAAGCAACTGGGAATAGTCCTAGGATGTCTGCTCCCCACTGATGGAACGACCATGGAGATGACATCAAATCGACTCGGCTAGTAGGTGTTTAATTGGAGCGAATACTTGGCACTTTTCGCACTTGCTAACGTACTCAATGCAATCTCGCATCATATACAGCTAGTAGTACCAGGCTCTTAGGATTTTTCCGGATAGTGCTCTCCCACCGATGTGGCTACCACAGGCTCCCTCGTGGACCTTTTTAATTACCAGTTCAATCTCAGGCTCTGACACGCATCTAAGCATACGTGTTGACTTACCCATCTTGTACAGCGTGTCCAAGATTATGACGTATCGGGTGTAGCGAGATTTTTTTTGTGGTTTCGAATCACGATCGTCTTGGTACTACAGTTCAATTCATTTTGTTATCCTTTGAAGCTGATTAAGGAAGGGAAATAGATGTCTCCAATTAACCCTGTTTGCATACTGAGGTTAAACAGTCAAAACTGTTGGTTTACAGATGCTATCAAAATCGTGGGTCTTTCTTCGGTTATTTTGCCTAAGAACACAATGTCTGGACTATTTGTGAGGTTTTTGGTAATGTGCTTAGATTTGATTCTTTTGGGTTGATTAATGGAGGTACTGGATTTTGAGTTTTTGATTAGTGTGCTCGCTAAGATTTTTCAATCTTATGCCTACGTATTCCCGTTTAACGAAACAGGGAAATCAGAGCGATCGTAGTTCCTCCTATTCTAAGGGAGGAAAAAGATGTTTTGGTGTCTCGTTTAAAGCCCAAGACAGAGGCTAAAAGTTTGACTGAGAGAGAACTTGTCATCTCTAAAGAGGAACTGTATGCCTTGATTAAAGCACAAGTTTGATGCTAAAAGGTTGATTGGCTCAACCGGGGATTTCTCTATACAAAGCCTAAGAGGAGGCGATTGACCTACTCAACAAGAGAGTGTCTTTATATGTCTCGTACGAAGCCCGAGATAGAGGCTAAAAGGGTTGACTCAACAAGAGAGTACTAACAAGTGACTGACTCAACAAGAGAATGCTTTTATATGTGTCTTGTACGAAGCCCAAGACAGAGGCTAAAAAGGTCCGACTCAACAAGAGAGTACTTTTATCTGTCTTATACGAAGCCTAAGATGGAGGCTAAAAAGGTTTGACTCAACAAGAAAGTCTTTTATACTCAACAAGAGAGTGATTTGATGTCTCGTACGAAGCCCGATATAGAGGCTAAAAGGAAGATTGACTCAACAAGAGAGTCTTTTATACTACATAAGAGAGTGATTTATTGTCTCATACGAAGCCCGAGATAGAGGCTAAAAGGAAGATTGACTCAACAAGAGAGTCTTTTATACTAAACAAGAGAGTGATTTGTTGTCTCGTACGAAGCCCGAGATAGAGGCTAAAAGGAAGATTGACTCAACAAGAGAGTCTTTTATACTCAATAAGAGAGTGATTTGTTGTCTCGTACGAAGCCCGAGATAGAGGCTAAAAGGAAGATTGACTCAACAAGAGAGTCTTTTATACTCAATAAGAGAGTGATTTGCTGTCTCGTACGAAGCCCAAGATAGAGGATAAATGGGTTTGACTTAACAAGAGAGTCTTTTATACTCAACAAGAGAGTGTTTTAGTATCTCGTACGAAGCCTGAGATGTAGGCTAAAAGGTTATTGACTCAACAAGAGAGTCTTTTATACTCAACAAGAGAGTGATTTAGAATCTCGTACGAAGCCCGAGATGGAGGCTAAAATGGTTATTGACTCAACAAGAGAGTCTTTATACTCAACAAGAGAGTCTGAAGAGGTTAGCTCCGTTGGGGAGAATCATTGTATAAAAGCCCAAGAGGAGGCTAACTTTCCTGAGGAAAGGATCATTATACAAAGCCTAAGAGGAGGCTATCTTCTGCCGGGGGATTATTGAGATCCTGAGACAGGTCCAAGTGGGAGAGCCCTCATGAGAGAGACCGGGTTTCTGCTGGAGATTTATCCAGGATGATTGGTGTTTTTTCATATGTTTAGAAGGAGCTTGAGAATGTCTTTGAGACTCAAGGGGATAAGACTATCCAAGTCTACGGGTGTCAAAGAGTTTTATCTTTTATAGGGTGCCCAAAAGAGGGCAATGGCTTTTAAGGGATGAGGATCAACCCTAAAGTGGCCAGAGTTTTGACACTAGAAAGAATGCTCTAGCAAAGGATGACTAAGTTCTATCTTATACCTTTAAGAGGTCATTAGGGTCCTTGTATTAAGCCCAAGAGAAGGCATGATAACTTCTAGGAAGCCGAAGGGTCCTTGTACAACGCCCAAGAGGAGGCAGGGATGCTTTTAGGAAGCCTGTGGGTCCCCAAGAGAAGTTCAAGAAATGCATTTCACAGAGAAGAGAACATTCCAGGAAAGTTCAAGAATTTGGAAGAAACTCAAGAGATGCTATTCACGAAGAATAGATCAACTCTGGGGAGTAGAGTTTCTTTGACAATTTCTAAGGGTGACAGTCTGAGAAAGGGTTCACCGAGAATGCTGCCTTTCTCTTTGTTCCATAATGTTTAACTCCAAGAGAAGGGAAGACTGTGTCTGGTAATCCTATGGGGGATCTAGTTTTGTTTGTATTTAAGAGTGACCAACTGGCCTTACCTAGTTCTAGACGTAGTTGTCGGGGAAAACTTTAAATAACTATACTAGTATTACACAGTGGATATATGACAAGTGTATAAAAGGATGTTAAAGAAAACTTACAGTGAAACAGCCCCACAATACAGTTATATACATATGAAAGCAGTAAATGAAAGCGAATAAACACTTACCCGTTGTAGAGCTTCCATGTTGTTTGGTTAGTTGTTCAACAAAGAAAGTTTTGATAATAATATTATATTCAAAATCAAAGGAGAAAGTGCTTTGAAAAGATTGTTGGGGCTTACAGCTCAAGGAGAGACCCAAGTTTTAACAGTGATTGTACCGTTGTATTGTAAATCGTATAGAGGGACTTATACAATATGTGAGGCCCAATATGGTTTTATTTACAAAGGGGTTTGGGTCTTACACTCTATTAGAGGCCCAAAGAGTTTTTGTACAAATGACGGGGCTTACAACTCAAGGAGAGGCCCAAAGTGTTTTGTATTAAGAAAAAGAATGGGTCTTATAGCTCAAGGAGAGGCCGAAGTGATTATTTTGAACTGGCGATCGCGCCGAGACTTTTGAAAAATGTGTTGGGTCTTATACAATGACTGAGGCCCAAAATATTTTGGTTTTAGAAAGGGATTGGGTCTTACACTCTATTAGAGGCCCAAAGAGTTTTAAAATGAGAGCTGGGACTTACAACTCAAGGAGAAGCCCAATTGTTTTTTTGTTAAAAAACGACGATCTCGCCAAACGTTTGAAAATATACAGAGGGACTTATACAATATATGAGGCCCAAAAGGTATTTTTTACAAAATGATTGGATCTTACACTCTACCAAGAGGCCCAAAGAGGTTTTTAAATATTTGAGTATGATTAAAATCAAAGAAACCCTAATTTTCATCTTATAAAAGTAACTTTTCAAAGGAAATTAATAAAAAAAAAAGACAAAAATAACAAATAAATTTAAATAAACCACTTGTGATTTTTGGTTAAGGTTTGAAAAAGGAGGTTTTAATCACAAGATGATTTAAACCTTATTTGGCTTTGATTTCCAAAATGAATATTCATTTTAAAATGTTTAAAAAACAATTAAAATGAATTTTTTCACAAAAATACCAACTATATTAAATAAATAATATAAATTTGATTTTTTTGTAGAATAAAATATTTTTCTATTTTTGTGATTTTTCAGAGAAAGAACCAATAAAAAAATGATAAAAATTGAGTGAGAAATTAATTTTTCAAATCATTAATAAAATAATATGAAAAAAATAAAAAAATAGGAAAAAGTGATAAACAAAGAGGTCTGGGGCGAGGGGGATTCGAACCCCAGACCTCTCGCTTTCCAATACTCACAAACATACTAGTGTTTCCACTAGGGCACAATGTCAATTCATTATATACATGGCAAATGAAAAACATAAGGCAAACTTGGTTGGAAAACCTGAAGAATGGCGCCATGGCCATCTTCTTCCTCGAGCTCGTGCATGAAGCACCCTATCTCACTTGTCTCTCATCCATTTGACATGATTCAAACACCAAACTAATGCTTTTTTTAACAAGGATCATGATGGTAATATTCAATTTTGTTGAAATGGATTGAATCAGAACATAACAAGTTAAAATCTGAAGAACCCTAAAACTTGCATGAACTCAAGGAAATCCTATATACGAATTGTAAACAATAATTAATTGAGGGGAAACACTCAACATATGATGACAAGCAATTGGCAAAAGTATCATGCGAGGAAATATGCATGGATCATGTTATGAGAGTTTTGAAGCTTACCTTGATGCAAGCTGAAATGGAACTCTGCATAGATGGTGTTTCAAAAGTGATTTGATGATCCCTACAGCTTCAATAGATGTTGTTGAGTGGATTGCAAGCCTTAGAACACTTTGAAAATCTTTGGATCAAGTTGGAGGAATCCAACTGTAGAATTGAGGCATAATGGCTTGGTTGAAGAGTGATTTTGAGCTAAAGGTGTTACAGAGATGGTTTAAGTGTTTAAAAACCTCATATACATCATATGTGATGTGTTTGAGCAATTGGAATGGATTGCTTAAGGCTGCAACTCAAAACCCGATGTTGGTTGCTCAAAAACAAAGAAATTTGGCACTTAAGAGAGAATGAGAGAAAGCAATGATGTAAGTTGCTTTGGGGTCATTTGAATAATCAATTGGAACCTCTATTTGTAGGTGATCAACTCTTGTCTTGGAGGAATAGTGAATGGCTGCTGGATCAGATCACCTTCAATGGCTTTGGCTTGGTGGCATTTCTTCTCATGCAAGGCAACCTAGCCCCTCCCAAGAGCAGGGTTATGTCTTGACCAAATCCACATTCTTTAGATGTTTTTATTGTTTTTTAATCAGAGAACTTGACTGAGGAGAGTGGTAATCTTGAAATTGCACTATTCCACATTAATGCCCTTGAATTCAAGGCATAATATACCAAAATGCATTGATCTCAAGTTGGAAGATCCTTTGGCTTTTGGACTCAGCTTTGCAAGTTGGATCATTTGGATTAGGATCAGATTAGATGAATGTAGCATATGGATCATTGGTCTTGAATCAGAAATCGTGTAAAGCAAGCAAAAGTGCAAACTAATTTTTCCAAACAGTTGTAGTAGCATGACTTTGGGCATGGATTTCTCTTGGCTCAAGTTGAATCAATTCATGCTAGTAAGCTCTTTGAATTCTTAGCAACATATGCAACAATATTGATGTTTACCTTTGGAATTGATTCCACATCCAACTATGTGAAAAAACCTCACAAGTTTTTGTGTTTTCAACAAAATCTGTCTTGGACAGAATTTTGTCTAAGTGTTGAAAAATGATGCATTTTCATGTTTTTGGCATTTTGGTCCAATCATAACTTGAAATCTATGAGGAATTGGAATGAGGTGTAGTTGACACTTTTAAAGCGTGCCATGAGAGCTACAAATCCATCTTTGGATCAGCAAAAATGGTTGCTTGGATCTCAAGTTATGATCCTTGGAAGTTGGCACCCTAGCCACTTTGTTTCATAACTTAGAAAATTTCTAAGTTTTTTATGGTTACCCCTTTTACAAGTTATCCCACTTTCTTTGGTTTTTCTTGATGAATGTTGATTCAAATCACACATTAACATCATTTTAGGGTTATGGAACCATAATTGATCAAAAAATAAAAAAGTCAAACTTTGACTTTTGGGCACAGTTGACTTTTTATCAGATGAACTCTAAACTGTGTGGTCCTCTATGAAATCTAGTCCTTGACCTAAATCAACCTTGATGGATTAATTTTATAGCTGTTATAGGGTGTAATGAATCATGTCCTAGGATTTGGGAGCATGTCTGGGTCAAAAGTCAAAGATACAGTTGACTTTTCCCTCAAAACCCTAATTGTGGTCCTGATGAAATTGAAACTTATAGATCAAGCTTCTTGGATCAATCCATTGTTACAAATGGATCAATGTAGTGTATTGGAGACCCTCAAACCATGTCTTGAGGTCTTGGCTCATGATTTGTCCCAAAAGTCAACTTAGGGGTGAATTAGGTCAAGAAACCCTAATTCCTGATTTTTAATGAATGCATCCCCTGAGGCTAAATTGACTTACTGATTGGGTCCAGGAGGTTCCATGGAGTATCTTAGGTTGTGCTTTGAAGCAATGGCTCATTCCCAGATGAAAATTTCCATCTAGAGGCCCTGGTCGACCAAAACCCTAATTTGGTGACACTATCAATCTTGAGGCTTGATCCACTCGGAATGTTGCATCCATGTGCTTAATCCCTGATGCGGGAGTCCTCTTGATTCTTTGGGGGTGTTTGAGAGGTTAGACAAGTTGAAGATCATGTCATTTCTTGATTGTTCCTTTGTCTAAGGCTCAGAGAGGGCTTGAAACCCTAATTACTGTTTGTAGTGAATGCTCACCCATCTTTGGGGAGACTGATGAGGCATGATGGTTCATCCATATTGTGATGATGATTTACACAATGATGGGAAATTTTAGTGTTCAAAATTTGGGGTATGACAGATGCCCCTATTTAATCTTCTTGGACCCGAAGGTATGAATGGCGAAGGTATTCGGGCATTCGGGGTGCAAGATGATTAAATATTGGAATACCCAAAATTTTGATGGTGGTTATGAATGGCAGTTTGCCAGTCCATCTTCTTTTGCTAAGGAATGATGCTTAGAAAAGGTAAAAACTTCCCCTCGATCCTGGTTTTCAGCCAAGGAACTGGTCTCAGTTTTCTAAAATAAACTTCCCCTCGATCTTGGTTTCCTACCAAGGAACTGGTCTCAGTTTCTGATATAAACTTCCCCTCGATCATGGTTTCCTACCAAGGAACTGGTCTCAGTTTCTTTTGTCAATAAACTTTCTTAACAAGGGACGTTATTCGTAGCGGTTTTCCTCAAACTTCTCGCCGAATTTTCCTGGGGAGATGCCATTTGATAGGAAAAAATTTTGATGTCAGACTTGCTGGGGAACCCATTCGTCTGAGTTGTAGAGGTGCACAAATTTCTCAGTTTGGAGACGCCATTTGCCGACTCTACTGGGGAAAACGAGTCTCTTGAGAGACTGCTTTCGCTTGGGGATATTACATCATACTTTTCTTCGAGATCTTCTCAGAGAAATGTCATACAATGTACCCTAATTTTGAGGTGCTGATGACTTCATTAACATTGACTTTCTGGAGAGAAAAATCAATGTGTTGCTGAGAGTCTGTAGTTTGAGAGGCTTTCTCTGGGGATTTTCCTTAATCTGGGAAAGCGAAGATATCATCTTCAATGGCGAAGAGTGACATTTGTTGAAAGTTCTCTGGTCTTTCAGAGGTTCAAGTTATCAAAGTGGTCAAGGGCCATCTCCAATCCAGAAATAAATTGGAGGAGAGAGATTTTTTAGACGCAACATTTCCCGACGAGGAAAGAACTGACAACTCGATTGAGAGGACTTTTATCACTAGGGGATACGACCGACTAGAGTGATAGTGATGCAATATAATCATGAATGTAAATCAATAATGCATGATGTATGTATGTATATGCTGACAAAACTAACACGACATACAGGCTAATGGATAAACACGACTGGATACTCGGCCACAGCGGGAGATGAAAAGTATCGCTGGTTCAAGTTAGCAATTCTGCCTTGCTTAGGAGAGATAGTCCCTATGGGGAACATCGTTGGTCGGGCTTAGGAGGTAAGAACTCTGCCGAGGGTATCAGATGGAGCATTCGCGTCTTACATAACCGATCCTTCATTTAGGCGTACTGGTGTAGAAGGAGTAATTTGATTATGCACTTTAAAGCTCGATCGCCTTTGGAGAAGCAATCAATGTTCTTTCGATGTTCAATAGTAAAAAGAATTGTCATCTTTATTTTAAAAAGAAGAAAAAGTTTGACAAGTAAATTCATTTTTGTTTTATTTCAAGAATCGTTGATCATGTTAAAACGTCATTCTGTAAAGCTAAAACAAATAAGAATTGCAAACAAAAGCACAAGGGCTCAAATTTTATTGATAGGATGGAAATCAGCCAAACTCGTGATTCCATAGAGTATTTACAAAGTTTAGAAAATGGTAATTTAAGGGAAAAGGGCTACATTAAAACATGACGACCGCTATCCTTCTACCAACTTTGAATTCGGGGCATCCTGAGCTTCCGTCGAAGATGACCTTAACTGGAGTCTTCTGATGGATGGCGTGATTGCTACTGGGGGATTTTCCCCTGTTGGACGTAGTTACTTGCCATTATCCCTAACTTTTTCCTAGATTGTACTTTGAGATTTCCAATCCACCGGGATGATTTTTTATTATGTCTCTAATTTTTGCCTGGACCGCCCTTTCGAGTTTTCAATCCACCGAGACATTTTTTTTTAGTTTAGGCGAAGTATTTCTTGACTACGTCAACATTTGTGGGGTAGGCACACTCTTCTCCATCCATGGTTGTGAGTCTCAAGGCGCCGCCTGAGAAAGCTTTCTTGACCACATAGGGGCCGTCATAATTCGGAGTCCATTTGCCCCGAGAGTCAGTGAGAAATGATTGTATCTTCTTAAGCACAAGGTCTCCTTTCCTGAAGACGCGAGGTCGGACCTTTTTGTCAAACGTTTTCTTCATTTTTTGTTGATATAACTGACCATGACATAGTGCCGTTATTCACTTTTCTTCGATCAGATTCAGTTCGTCGTGTCGACTTTGACACCATTCAGCTTCTGTAAGCTTAGCTTCCATCAATACCCAGATTGATGGGATCTCTACTTCGATGGGGAGCATTGCTTCCCTGCCATATACTAGAGAGAAAGGGGTTTCCCCTGTTGAAGTGCGGGCAGATGTGCGATAACCGTGAAGAGCAAAGGGCAGCATCTCGTGCTAGTCTTTATAGGTTACGACCATTTTTTGAACGATCTTTTTGATGTTTTTGTTAGCCGCTTCTACCGTTCCGTTCATCTTAGGTAGGTAGGGAAATGAGTTATGGTGTTCGATCTTGAACTCTGCGCACAACTCTTTCATCATTCTATTGTTCAAGTTAGATCCATTATCAGTAATGATCTGGCTCGGAACACCATAACGGCAGATGATATTGTTTTTGATAAATCGGACCACCACTTGTCGGGTCACATTAGCGTATGATGCTGCTTCGACCCACTTGGTGAAGTAGTCAATGGCTACCAGGATGAACCGATGTCCGTTTGAAGCCTTGGGCTCAATCATGCTAATCATATCAATTCCCCATATGGAAAAAGGCCATGGGGAAGAGAGAACTTTGATATGCGTTGGAGGTACATGGATTCTGTCAGAGTATATCTGACACTTGTGACACCTCCTCATGTACTTGTAGCAGTCAGATTCCATTGTCAACTAATAGCACCTTGCTCTCAGAATTTTCCTCGCCATTGTGTGTCCATTGGCATGAGTGCCAAAGGATCCTTTATGAATTTCTTTTAGCAGCATGTCTGCCTCTGGTCTGTCTACGCATCGGAGCAAGACCATGTCAAAATTTCTCTTATAGAGTGTATCACCGCTTAGGAAGAAACTGCTAGCCAACCTTCTGAGGGTTTTCCTGTCTTTCCTTAGTGCCCAAGGTGGGTACTCTTGTTTCTGGAGGAAGCATTTGATATCGTGATACCAAGGTTTGTCATCTATGAGTGCTTCAATCGCGAAGATGTAAGCGGGCCGTTCAAGGCGCATTATGTCGATCTTAGGTAGGTCGGTCCATTGACCTACACTAATAATGAAAGAGAGAGTGGCTAAGGCATCAGCCATGTGAGTCTCATCACGAGGGATGCGATGAAACTCGATTATGTTAAAGAATGGTAACAACCTTCTTGCATAATCTTTGTAAGAAATCAGTCCTGATTGGTATGTGTTCCAATCTCCTTTGATCTGATTGACGAACAGAGCTGAGTCGCCATATACATCCAAGTTTTTGATCCTTAAGTCGATCGCTTCTTCAAGACCCATGATACAAGCTTCGTTTTCGGCCTCGTTGTTTGTACACTTAAATGCTAGTCGGGAGGTGAAAGGAATGTGGGTACCCTGAGGTGTTATGATAATTGCCCCATTTCTGTTTCCGTAATGATTGACAGCTCCGTCAAAGATTAGTCCCCATTGGTAACTTGGTTCTGGCCCTTCACTGGGTAGCGGTTCATCGCAATCTTTCATTTTTAAATACATGACATCTTCGTCTGGGAGGTCAAATCTGACTGATTCCTGATCTTCAATCGGTTGATGAGCCAAATGATCGGCTAAAATACTTCTTTTAACGGCTTTCTGAGCGTGGTATTCTATGTCATATTCTGATAACAACATCTGCCAACGGGCGATCCTTCCCGTGAGAGCAGGTTTTTCAAAGACGTACTTGATCGTATCCATTTCGGAGATTAACCAAGTAGTGTGACGAATCATGTACTAGCGAAGACGTTTGGCTACCCAAGCCAGAGCACAACAAGTTTTCTCAAGCATAGTGTACCGAGTCTCGCAGTCGGTGAATTTCTTGCTCAAATAGTAGATGGCAGACTCTTTCCTCTTTGTTTCGTCTTATTGGCCAAGTACACAGCCCATGGAGTCTTCCAAGACTGTTAAATAGATGATCAGTGGTCTTCCTTAATACTGTCGAAGGCGGTTTGGCAATCTTCTGTCCAAACGCAGTCCTGGTTCTTTTTGAGTAATTTGTAAACCGGTGCGTATGTCGCGGTCATAAGGAATATAAATCTGGAAATGTAATTCAAATGTACCAGGAATCTTCTGACTTGTTTTTCAGTTTTCGGAGAAGGCATTTCTTGAATGGCCTTGACCTTGTCAGGATCAACCTCAATTCCTTTCTGGCTGACGATGAACCCTAAAAGTTTCCCTGAATGGACCCCGAAAGTGCACTTATTGGGATTCAACCGGAGTTTGTACTTTCTCAACAGCTCGAATAGCTTTGACAGGGGGATCACATGCTCCTCTTCTGTCTTAGATTTGGCAATCATATCATCGACATATACCTCTATTTCTTTGTGTATCATGTCATGAAACAGAGTAGTCATGGCCCTTTGATAGGTTTCCCCGGTGTTCTTCAAACCGAACGACATTACCCTGTAACAAAAAGTACCCCATGGGGTGATGAATGAAGTTTTCTTCATATCTTTCGGCGCCATTTTTATCTGATTATAGCCCGAGAATCCATCCATGAAGGAGAATACTTTGAACTTTGTTGTACTGTCAACCAACATGTCAATGTGTGTGTAATACCCCAAAAATTTGCCCTCTCATTTCTTCATATCGTTTAGCATGAGCTTTCATTGCATTGCATTGCATTCAAGCATAGAAAAACAAAACATCAAGCATTTAGCATTGCATCTTGCATAAGGGCATGTGACCAGTTGTTCCTCAAAGGTGTGGATCATCCAAAGCAAGAGAATAAGAGCCAAGTGTTTCTCACAAGCCTCAAAGGTCTCTTACATCATATATCATCCCCATTTGATCTCACAAGTCATTGGAAGATGCTAACTCATCAAGAAGTTTGGACAGTGCATCACCTCCTATCACAAAAAAAACAGTCAAAATTAGGGTTTGGATTCAAGTGGTCTCCTGATGAAACTTTGATTCAAACTTGATCTCATTGTTTCCTACATGATATTAAGTGTCTAAGGAAGGAATATTGGCCATTGATTCATTTCAGAAGAAGTTCAATTGATCAGTTGCTTGATAATCAAGAAATTGGGGAAAAAGTCAACAGTTCAAAAGGAAAGTCCACCATGGGTTTTCAAAGGTTCAAATCATGTCTCCCAAGTCCATAGACCTTCATATGGCCCTCAAATGTTAAGATTCATGTCATTCATCAAGAATCAAGAAGTAGGGGAAAAGTTACTATTTTTGGAAAATGACCTATAATGTGAAATTTCCATTTTTGGCAACTTTTCAAACCAACTTCAACTTGACTTTTCATCATCAAAAAAGCTTCAAATGAATTTTACTCAAACATGAAAGTTGAAGATCTTTCTCTCCCCTTTCCAAAAAGTACTAGATCATTTCCATACCATTTGTGGTTCTCAAGTTATGATCAAAAGACTCAAGGGTGGTTTTTAGAGTTTTCACATGGTTCAATTTTTCCACTTTGTGAAAGAAGCTTCCAAATGACTTGTATTGGTTTCAAGTTGACAAAATCAGTTCATAAACTCAAAGTACACTTCATTTAGTGCAGAATTGGTCTTGGAATCATGTCATTACATGAAGTATTTCTCACTTATTTCACAAAAATGCAAATGTGCAAGATGATCCAAAACTCACAAACCAATCTACCACAAGGCCCATTTTCAATTCATTGATGATAAGTACATGAAATGAGAGTGATCCATCATCATAAGCATGACCATGCACGTGTGGATGAGGGTGTACACACCAATTTGCCAATTTGCAAAACACTTCCAAGAGCCTTAACCAAGGGTTTAGCTAAATCCTAACCATGATCAGAAGCCTAACCAAGGATATATAAAGAGACTCACACGTTCATTTCACACTCATGCACTCTCATTTGCTCAGATTTGAAATTTTGCTCTCAACTTTCTTCTCTTCGAAACTCCACTCTCCTAGGGTTTCATTGATTTCTCTTCACATTTCCTTGATCAGTGAACTTCATAGAACACGAATCATCCATTGATTGAGGCTCATACAGAGGTTTTCACTAGGTTCAGTTTTGGAAGCTTCATCTTCAAATCTCAAGATCTAGCCTGATTCAAGCTTCTATTTGCATTTATTTTGCAAATAGAACTCAAAAGAGGAAGATCTGCACTCTTACAATGGATTTCTAGGAGTATTTTGGCTTGTTTCAAGTTTCAGGTGAGTTGAATTTCATCATCTTATAACTTGATTTTCTTGTGCGCATTGTGTTCTCCATGTGCTTGTGATCATGCTGATATGTTTAGATTTAAATTTGGACGTATAACATGAGAGTATTGTGGATCTGAATTTTTTAGATCCAAACTTTTTGTCTTCGATTTGCACAAATTACACATGTTATGATGAAATTGATGTGATATTTAAGATCAGCATGAAATTTGGAGTGAGACTGTGGTGGAGTTTTTGAATTCTGGAGAATTTTATGTTTGGTGTTGCCGGAGAAGACGACCGGAGCTAGGGCTCCGGCGTCTGGTTCATTTTCAGGTGATCTGAGTTCCTTCAGGAAGGTGAAATCATGACCGTTCGTGGATGTGATCTGATGGTTGTTATTGTGCCAGCACATTAAAAGGAGAGGGTGTCTCTCACGTGCCTTGTTTTTCCATTTTAATCCGTTTGTGTGCCTCCCTATGTGTGTTGTGGTGTGCGCGTGATCCTGACCATTGATGGTGCTTACATTGTGTTGTGATTGATTGAATATCATACGCTGGATCAATCTGAGGGTGTGTGTGAGTCAAGATTTTTGATTGGGAATATGTTGACCTGCGCTTTGGATTGGGCTGGATTTTCATTGCTTTTCGTACCCCCATACTGAGCCCAATGCTCATTTTGAACGTGAGAATTACTATGACTGCACCCCTGGCCCATGCTATGTCTTTTTTTTTTATTATTTTGCATATCATTTTCATTTTTTATTTTTAAAATTAGTTTGATGCATTTAAAAATCATAAAAAAATTTATGAATCATCTTCATAGTTTTATAAAATTTTTACAAATTTTATTTTCCATTTTTCTATTATTTTTTGCATCTGAATTAATTGTTGTTTGAATTTCTTTTTGAAATGTTTCATTTGTGAACACCTTGCATTGCTGATTTTATTTCTTATTATTGGTACATAGTTTGATCCTCATTCTTTTTGCATATTTCAGAGGACACTTTGAAGCATTGAAAAACATTTTTGTCATATTTTTAAGATCATCTTTACATCCTTTTTGAGCCATTTCTTTGTGCATGATCATGTGAAACCCTTATTACTTTGCCATGCTTGTTTGATTGAGTTTATTTGTGATTCTTTGCATGAGCTTTTGGTATGATATTTGCCTCTGGTTGAGGTCTCTTGAGACCTAATTTGATAATTGTTGAATCATGTTTGGTATTTGTTTGATGACTCTTGTATGAGGTCCCTTTTTGTGAAATTCTTTGATCATGTTTATTTACTTGCTTGAGAAGGCACTTGTGCCATTGTATGAGATCACTCTTTTGACTTCTTGAGCCATTTTTAGATCATTATAGGTCTTTTGAATGAAGTTATAGGTCATTGGTTTGAAGTTGATGCTTTCTTTGTGTACATGTTCAATACTTGTTTCACATGTCTCCTTTTGACCTAATTCCTCATCCTTTTTCATCTAAGTGCCAACTTGACTTGTAATTGGTTTGTTTATGCCATGCCATACTATCCATTTGCATTTCATATGATGTATTCCTCTAACTTTAAAGCATTGCATTCATCCCATATGCCATTCATGTCTTACTTTGCATACTTGAACATGTTTCATCCAAATGCATGTTTCTTTTTCTTCTAGTTTCTAAATGACTTGTAATTGCTTGAATGTGATTGGCTTGTGCATCTTATCTTCATCCTAACATGCCATATCACTTCTGACTTGGATACTTGAGTTTCATCTTGAACTTTTTTGGTTTGACTTATGCCTTAAGTAACTTCTTTCCATGTTAAATTCATGTTCATATCTTCTCACTTCTTCTCCTAATCACTCTTAATGCTTGGATACTTGATTGTATGCCTCATATGACATTTGTACATCATGTTTAGGCACATGTTTAGGTCATCCACATTCTGACTTTGACATTATTTGAAGCATTATTGCATGATCACTTTGCATATCCACTCATTCTTTATCTACTTCTTTCATAATGCCTTTCTTTGTGGTTTAAGGAATTGTTTGTGTGCATTAGATTTGTGTTTTCTCTCATATCATTAGAGGGAATTCTTGTGATGTGCATTCTGACCTTATGCTTTCCTTGACCTTTAAGATGCTTTTACTTTGGTTATTGAATTTGTGTAAGCCTTAATTGTTCATCTTAATTGGTTTTTTCATTTGTAAATGTTTGCACTAACCATTTCAGGGGCCAATGGTAAGTCACTTGAGTGTGGATATGCATCCACATTCTAATCTCTTCCCTCATATTTTAATCATTCACTTTGTGTTGTTTAAGCATTTTATGATGCTTTGCTTTCATAATCTTCTTTCTTCCCTCTTAGAAACAACTTAACTTCCATCTTGGAAGTAAGTTGTTTTCTTTCTTTCTCTTCTCCTTTCTCTTGGGATTAGGTTTCTTAAACCTCACTAAACCTTAGGATCACCATGCATGATAACATTAAGATTGAGTCTTAGTCTCCCTCTTTAGTTTTTACCTTTACTCCTCCTTTTTTAGTCTCTTCTTCTCATCTTAAAACAAAAGTAAAAAACACCTAATAAAGGCAAAACAAATATTGTATTTGAGCCTTTCATGTAAGAATGAGATAGTGAGGGATCTTCTCTCATTTTCTCAGAATGTTTAGCATACGTCCCATCTCGGGTCGATATGCGAGGTATTCGATCTTACACGAGGGACTTAAATACAATGTGCGTTACAAATATAAAGTAATCAAAACACTTCTTTCTTAAAAGACAAAAACAAACAACAATTCTCTTCTCATCTCTTTCAATCCTTCCTTAAGGACTCGTCAAGTCCGTTCTACTGCAAACAGGTAACGCCTAAGTCTCCCTACAGTGAGCTGCAACACCTAACTGTTGGAACACGCACTCTGACGTTTCCACTAAAAACACAAACAAAGCGACCCTCGTTAAAGGGAACTACGTCGCTCTGATTCTCATGTTCCCGATGAGATACGTAGGCAGTGGGGTAGGGCCCATTCGAGCACTTCTTTTATTTTCCCTACATTTGTTTCTTCATTTCTTTCCGTTCTCGTTTCTTTTCCTTTCCGGTAGCAGCGGAGCTCCAGACGACGACACCCTTTGATCGAGACAAGCAAGCGTGGATCCCATCGGGTACGATGGACGCGTGGGGGTGCTAATACCTTCCTCTCGCGTAACCGACTCCCGAACCCAGTTCTCTTGGTCGCAAGACCATGCTCTATCATTTCTCTCAGGTTTATGCAGTGTTTCCTTTCCCTCTCTTAGGATAAATACACATTGCTGGCGACTCTGTTTCGGTGCCACTTTCGCATTTGTAATTGGATGAAAATCCCGGGAACGACACATATCCAAGCTTATTTTGGGAGGATCTCAGCCCATACTGATGATGAGAAGTTATGAATGCATTACTTTCAAGACAGTCTGGCTGGAGCTTCTTTGACCTGGTATATGAAATTGAACAGAGCTGCTGTGAGAAGTTGGAAAGATCTGGCAGAAGCATTTCTAAAGCAATATCAGTACAATATCGACATGGCGCCCAACCGCACTCAACTACAAGGGTTGTCACAGAATGCTAAGGAAAGTTTCAAGGAATACGCTCAAAGGTAGAGAGAGATGGCTGCACAGGTTCAACCTCCTTTGCTGGACAGAGAAATGGCAGATATGTTTGTGGGCACCTTGCAAGGGGCATTTCTTGAAAGATTGGTTGCGTGTCCATCAACCGGATTTGCTGACATAGTGATTGCTGGAGAAAGGATCGAGAGTTTGTTGAAGCTTGGGAAGATCCAAGATGTAAGTGGGGCTGGCTCCTCTGGAACGAAGAAACCATTTGCTAGTGGTCAGAAAAGAAGAGAAGGTGATACAAACGCTGTGTATAGAGGACGAGGAAGAGGACGTTCTCAAGCTTATCACCAGGTAGGTGCAGTGACAATCCCAGCACTATCTGTTCAGCAACAACAACCACAACAACAAGCTCAGCAGCAACAGCAGCAACCTCCTTTCCAATAGAGGTCTAGGCAGAGGGACCGTAAGATTGACCCTCTCCCTATGACTTATTCAGCGTTGTTACCTCAGTTACTCAAATTGAAGTTGGTTGAGCTTCGTACTGTGAGACCTCCTGCCGCTGGCAACTTGCCACCTAATTTTGATGTTAACGCTCGTTGTGATTTCCACTCAGGTGCTCAGGGGCATACTACTGAGAAGTGTTGGGCGTTTCAGAATAAAGTGCAAGACTTGATCGATGCCAAAGCAATAAATTTCTCGTTACCTCCTAATATTATCCAGAACCCCATACCTAATCATGGTGTGGCAGATGTGCACGCTGTTGAGGACAGAAAGAAATTGAACTTGGTGGCAGATATCAGTCAGGTGAAAATTCATTGCTAGTGGTGAAGGGTTATTTATTGAAGGGACAAGTGTTCCCAGGTTGTGAGCAAGAGTATTCTGAGTGTATGAGTCAGGAGAATGGCTGTAATAAATTGAGAGTTGGTTTGCAGAGTCTGATTGACGAGGGTCGTCTACAGTTTGACTGGGTTGTGAAAGATACTGATTAGGTGTCAACTATGACCATCTATTATACTCCTACAGAAATTCAGGTGCCTGCAAGTACAGCTCCTGTAGCAAGTGTTGTGCAAGAAAGATCCAGTCCTGTTACCATCACGGTGCCAGGACCAGTTCCGTTTACATCTACGAAAGCAATCCCATGGCACTATGGGGCAGACGTGTATTATGAAGGGAAAAAGCAGGAAGTCGGGACATCAGCCAGTTCAAATATTGATAATATGGGTGGTGTAGGTGGCTTTACTAGGAGCGGAAGGTTGTTTGCTCCCCAAACTTTGCGCAGTGATCAAGAAGTTGGGGCAGCGGCAAAAGCTAAGGGAAAACAGGTGGTTGAGAGTGTGCATGTGCCTGAAACAGAGACAAAGATTACCTTTGACAACGAGGTAGAAGAGTTCATGAGGATAATAAAGAAAAGTGATTACAAGATTGTCGATCAACTGAACCAGACGCCCTCGAAGATTTCAATTTTGTCATTGTTGATGTGTTCTGATGCACACCGAGAGGCTTTGCTGAAAGTGTTGAAGAGAGCCTATGTTCCACAGGAAATTACCGTCAATCAGCTTGAAGGTGTGATTTCTAACGTCAATGTCAGCCATGGATTGGGTTTCACGAGCATGGATTTGATTTCTGAAGGAAGAAACCACAACAAAGCTTTGCACATTACAATGGAGTGCAGGGGTGCAGTGTTGTCTCACGTGCTGGTAGAAACTGGTTCCTCGCTCAATGTCTTGCCTAAGAAGGCGCTGATGAAGCTAGAAGTTGATGGTTTGATTTTAAAGCCAAGTGATTTGGTTGTCCGAGCGTTCGATGGAACGAAAAGATCTGTGTTTGGAGAAGTGGAATTACCCGTGCAAATCAGACCGCAAGTGTTCAAATCTACATTCCATGTGACGGATATACAGCCTGCGTATAACTCCTTATTAGGTCGCCCATGGATTCATGCGGCCGGGGCTGTTACATCCACCTTACACCAGAAGCTAAAATACGAGTTCGAGGGACAAGTTGTGACTGTGTGTGGTGAAGAAGACATTTTCGTCAGTCATTTGTCCACGTTCAAGTATATTGAGATGGATGGGGAAATCCACGAAATTCTTTGCCAGACGTTTGAAGCGGTAAATATTGACAACATGCCTGAATCTTCCCTTGCACCAGATAGAGCGGGTACATCCATTTCGTCCTATAAGCAAGCTGTCGAGGTTGTCAGAGCAGGCAATGCCCAAGGCTGGGGCAAGCTGATAGAGACACCAATGAAGGAGGACAAGTTTTGTATTGGTTATCATCCCTCTATGACTTCAGTTGCAGAGACCAGTGGACCCATCACTTTCAGCAGTGGGGGAATCATTTACCCAGATCAGCCTTGTGCAGCTACAGAAGATGGCGTTGACAGTGACTGTGACTTGGACAACTGGGTACGCCCACGTGCTCCGGGACAACCATTGTAGAATTGGTCCGTTGAAGAAGTCATCCGAGTTACTCTTCAAACAGAGTAATTTTCTTTGTTTTTCTAACCATAATGCATGTTAAAATCTTGCGCTCTGCCCAAAGCGTATAGATTCATTTGTAGGGCCACCCTGTTTGCATTTGCAATTTTAATCATCAATAAAGGACGTTTTGCACTCAAATTTTGTTCTCTGTCTTTCTTTTTTATTTTTGCACAAACATAATAAAATGGCAATGTTTTGTTCCTTTTTGTTTTAAAAATAAATTCTAAAATAAAGCATGAACCCGTTCGTGCAGACTTGATCCTCCGGATTCCATTGATAACGATTCTGCTATGGCTATGTATGACTTTGACAAACCGATTTATCAAGCCGAAGAAGGGGATGAGAAGGGCTGTGAACTCCCTGAGGAACTAGCCAGATTGTTAAAACAAGAGGAAAGGGTCATCCAGTCTGTCATACCCCAAATTTTGACCACTAAGATTTCCCATCATTGTGCAAATCATCATCACAATATGGGGGAACCATTCTATTTCATCAGTCTCCCCAAAGATGGGTGAGCATTCACTACAATCAAAATTAGGGTTTTAAGCCCTCTCAGAGCCTTAAACAAAGGATCAATCAAGGAATGACATGGTCTTCAACTTGTCTAGCCTCTCAAACATCCACAATGGATCAAAAGGACTCCCACTTCAAGGATTAAGCACAAGGTTGCTCCCTTCTAAGTGGATTAAGTCTCAAGATTGACAGTGTCACCAAATTAGGGTTTTGGTCGACCAGGGCCTCCAGATGGAAATTTTCATCTGGGCATGAGCCAATGATCCAAAAAATAACCTAATATACTCCATGGAACCTCATGGACCTAAACATCAAGTCAATTTGACCTCAGGGGATGCATACATCAAAAATCAGGAATTAGGGTTTCTTGACCTAATTCACCCCTAAGTTGAATTTTGGGACAAATCATGAGCCAAGATCTCAAGAGAGGGTTTGAGGGTATCTAATGAACTATATTGATCCATTTGGAACAATGGATTAATCCAAGAAGCTTGAGCAACAAGTCTCATTTTCATCTGCACCACAATTAGGGTTTCGCAAGGAAAGTCAACTGTAACTTTGACTTTTGACCAGGACATGCTCCCAAACCCTAGGACATGCCTCAATATACCCTATGACACCCATGGAACATGTTCATCAAGTTTGATTTAGGTCAAGGACATGGTTTCCTGAAGAATTGCACAGTTTGGAATTCATCTGATAAAAAGTCAACTGTGCACAAAAGTCAACTTTGACTTTTTGAGATTTTTCACCAAAATGGATTTTTAACCCTAAAATGATGTTAATGTATGATTTGAATCATCATTCATCAAGAAAACCCAAAGAAAGTGGGATAACTTGTAAAAGCGGTAACCATAAAGCTTAGAAATTTTTCTAAGTTATGGAAAAAGTACCACTAATACACTAACTTTGGAGGGTCATAACTCCTAAACCACATGGCCATTTTTTCTCACCCAAAGATGGATTTGTAGCCCTCATTACCCTCTACAAGAACTTCAACTAGACCTAAGTCCAATTCATTAAGGATTTTGAGTTATTGAGTGATCAAAATCAAGAAATCACACTTTGTTCCAACACTTAGTGAAAATTTCACTAAGTCAGATTTTGCTTCACTTTTTACCAAATGTAGAGGGATTTTTCACTTGGAATCAAAAGAGATCAAAACCAAACTTGTTCAAACAGTTGTTATATCATGTAAGGGCTTTCCAAAATGGCCAAGAACATTGCCAAATTCAACTTACCCCATGAGATATGACATTGTCAAGTTGCCTTGCTGAAATCAGCCAAATTCAATTGCTCCTATCCACTTGGACACCTCAGAGGATTGAATCTAAAGGGGACAATCACTGAGCCAAGCCTCCAAAATCCATGGAACAAGCAATATCATGTTGAACCTAGAATGGCCAAAATAGGGACAAGACTCCAAATTTAGATTGAAGCATTCAATGGAAGCATCAATGTGGCATGGACTGAGCCATTCTCATCTGAAATCAGTCAAGACTTATCCAAGACCAAGGGAACCAAAGCTCTGTGCCCTAACCTCTAGTCAATGGCTAGAGGAGACTTGGATTTTCATTTGCCAACATTGGCCAAACCTACTTACCAGCTGCCATTCACTATTCCTTGCAAAACAAACTTGCTCTACTATAAATAGAGCTCAATTATGATCAGTTTGAGTACACCAAATCCATCTAACAGATGCTTTCCTCAAAATCTCTTTCTCTTGGCAAAAATGCCTTTCTTAGCAAGGTAGCTATCGGGTTTTGAGTTTGAGGGCTTTTCCAATCAAACCAATCACTCACACACCTCACATACATCACATATGAGCTGATCAAACACTTAGATCACTTCTAAAACACCAATTTCACAAAATCACCAGTTGGTTGCTCAAATTTTCAATCAAGTTGCAGCTGAGGTACCACAAATTGATCCAGCTAATTTCAATCAAGTCCAACCATTCAAACACACTCCATAGGGTGTAGGGAAGCTGTTCAGATCATCACCACTCATCTGTAACACCTCCAAATCAAAAATCACTTTGCACTTGCTGTCACGGCTTGGAGGCAAGCATATACTTGGTCATCTCTCAATCCATGCATATTGCCTCGCACAATAATTTGGCCATATGTTCATAATCATGTATGGAATGTTTTCCCTCAATTAATTGCTCTGTTTGAATCGTGTATCAAAAATCCTAGCCTTCATACAGAAATTAGGGTTCTTGAGGTTTCTTCGTGATTTCATGTTTTATGTTTAATTTAAATGAAATTAAGTGTTATAAACATGATCGTGGGGTTGAGACGAGCATAATGATATGTGGATTGCATGATATGATTACGTATTCAGTGAGATTGGATGAAAAACGCAAATCAGCCAAACCCAGAAAAACGCGCGTGTTCTTGCTTGTGTTCTTGGCGCCTTTTCCACAAATTCAAATATTTGAATTTTGTGATTTTGTTTAATTGATTCAAAAATTAATTTCTCTCTGAGTTTTAATGATTTTGAGTTGATTCTTTTTTTAATAATTCACAAAAATGTTAAAATATTTTATTTTATCAAAAAATCCCAAAAAATATTATTTATTTCATATAATTGATATTTTTGCAAAGAATTAATATTTTAATTGTTTTTGACATTTTAAATATTTTTTCTACATTGATTTTGCAACTTTTAATGCTTTCTAATTATTTTGTAGGTTAATACTTAATTTTTGAAGCATTAATCCAAAATCACAATTTGTTTTTCACATGTTAAACAATTTTGATCATTTTAATTGAATTTTTATTCAATTAAATACATTTTTGAAAACAAATTAGGGTCTTTGGATTAATTCAACCCTCATAAAACATTTTCAAAACACTTTGGGCCTCTAATAGAGTGTAAGACCCAATCCTTTCTTGACCAAAACATTTTTGGGCCTCAGTGTATTGTATAAGTCCCGATACCGTCAAAAAACGAACGGCGCGATCGTCGCCTTTTGAAAAATAACCTTGGGCCTCTCCTCGAGCTATAAGACCCATTTAAAACTTTTGGGCCTCTAATAGAGTGTAAGACCCAACCCCCTTTTAACCAAAAAAAAAACTTTGGGCCTCACTTATTGTATAAGTCCCTCCGCGTTAAAAGAAAACCTCGGCGCGATCGCCATTTTTAAACGAAAAGTCAACTGGGCCTACCCTCGTGTTATAAGCCCCACTCTTTTTCTTTAAACTTTTTGGGCCTCTTGAGAGAGTGTAAGACCCATCCCTTTGTACAGAAAACAATTTTTGGGCCACAGTCACTTGTATAAGTCCCTCTGTACAAATTCAAACAGTGCGCTCACTGATAAAACCCTGGGCCTCTCCTTGAGCTGTAAGCCCCAAATCTTTCTTTTTCAAAGCACTTTCTCCTTTGATTTTGAATATACTGTTGTTTTCAATCTTTCTTTGTTGAACAACTAACCAAACAGCATGGAAGCTCTACAACCGAGTAAGTGTTTATACGCTTTCATTTACCGCTTTCATATACATATAACTGTATTGTGGGGCTGTTTCACTGTAAGTATTCTTTCATAAACTCATATCAACTGTGTAATAATAGTATAGATATTTCGAGTTTCCCCGGCAACTACGTCTAGAACTAGGTGACGCCGTTTCGTTTGTTCGTAGAAATAGACAGCTAGATCCCCAATAGGATCACCAGATACAGTCTTCTCTTCGGTTGTCCTCCTTAGGAATTGTCAAGAAATTCTATTCCCCAGAGATGAATTATTCTCGGTGAAACTTCTCTTGAATTTCTTCAAACCTCAGAACTGTTCACTAAATGAATTATTCTCGGTGAAACTTTTCTTGAACGTTTCTTTGGTTTTGGACCCACGGGCTTCTTAAAAGCATCGGCCTCCTCTTGGGCATCGTACAAGGACCCACTGGCTTCCTAAAAGCAACCCCGCCTCCTCTTGGGCTTAGTACAAGGACCCTACGGCTTCTTAGAAGTAATCACAGCCTCCTCTTAGGCTTCGTATAATGATCTCTTCCTCCCGGAATGATAGCCTCCTCTTGGGCTTAGTACAAGGACCTCTCGGCTTCTTAAAAGCTTCCAGCCTCCTCTTGGGCTTCGTACAAATTGTCCCGACGACCTCCTAGAGGTATAGGAACAAAACCTAGTCATCTTAATAGAACAGTCCTTTCAAAGAGTCTACTACTATTTCTCAAAGCATAGTACAAAAGATGAACTCTAGACTTGGATAGTCTAACTTCCTTAAGTCTCAAAGACATTCTCAAGTGCCCCCCCCTTCGTTAAATAGGAAGGAAACCCGCAGACTCGGACAGTCTCAATACCCTTCAGATTTCCCGCTTCCTTAAAGAACAGGAATAACCCGGATCCTTGAATCAAATCCAGGAGTACAGTATTATAAGAACTGATTTTCTCTTTAAAATCAGTATACTGGACCTGTCACTCAACTGAAACAGTAACCATAGCCTCCCTCTTGGGCTTTGTACAATGATCCTCCCCAGTGGAGTCAAACAACGTTTAGCCTCTCTCTCGGGCTTTGTACGAGACACATAAAAGACTCCCTCGTTGAGTCCGTCATCCCTTTCGCCTCCATCTCGGGCTTTGTACGAGATACAAAAACACTCTCTTGTTGAGTATAAAAGATCCTCTTATAGGGTCAACCCTTTTTAGCCTCTCTCTCGGGCTTTGTACGAGACACATATTAGCCTCCTCTTAGGCTTTGTATAAGAAAACCACTGGTTGATCCAATCAACCTTTTAGCATCAAAGTTGTGCCTCATTCATAGTACACAAACATCAACAACTCTTTCCCTTTCATCTAATCGCTGTAAGCGGCAAGCCTCTGGATCGTCTACATCCATGCCACTGTCCCTCTTTTAGCATGAGAAATTCCTAAGGAAAGATAGCATTGCTTTACACTGAGTTAAAGTCTTCTCCTTTAGGTTAAAATCCCCTATAAAGGAAATTATGGCATTGCTAGGATCCGCGTATCCCGGTTAAAGTAATCCTCCTTTATAAACAGTCACCCAACAGTTGTGACAGACAAACCCTTCTTTAGAGATGACAATTTCTCTCTAAAGTCGAGGTCCTTCAGCTTCACGTCTTGGGCTTTGAACAAGACACAAATAGACCTTTCAGCTTCACATCTTGGGCTTTGAACAAGATACAAATCACCTTTCGCTTCACGTCTTGGGCTTTGAACAAGACACCAAAACACCCATTTCCTCCCATAGAATAGGAGGAACTACGAACGCTCTGATTTCCCTGTTTCGGTAAACGGGAATACGTAGGCATAAGATCGAAAGAAAAGATCTTAGCGAGCACACTAAACAAAAAAACCAAATTCCACATCTCCATCAATCAAAAGCAGTAATTCAAAAGCATCAGTCCTAACATCCTAACCCTTCTTGCTGTGACCAATTATCCTCCTTGGGTTGCTAACATCGTGCCGATACCGAAGAAAGACGGAAAGGTTAGAATGTGTGTGGATTATCGAGACCTTAACAAAGCTAGTCCTAAAGATGATTTTCCACTACCCCACATTGATGTACTGGTTGACAATACAACTCAGTTTTCAGTGTTCTCGTTTATGGATGGTTTCTCCGGGTACAACCAGATTAAGATGGATCCTGAAGATATGGAGAAGACCACATTCATTACTCCATGGAGTACATATTGTTATAAAGTGATGCCTTTTGGGTTGAAAAATGCAGGGGCAACGTACCAACGAGCAATGGTAACCTTATTCCACGACTTGATTCACAAAGAGATTGAATGTTATGTGGATGACATGATTGCCAAGTCGCGAACGGAGGAAGAACATATGGTTAACTTGAAAAAGTTGTTTGAATGGTTGAGAAAGTTCCGTTTAAGGTTGAATCCAAACAAGTGCACTTTTGGGGTGCGTTCTGGAAAGTTGTTGGGTTTCATTGTGAGTGAAAAAGGGATTGAGGTTGATCCTGCCAAAGTGAAAGCAATACAAGATATGCCTGTACCGAGAACAGAAAAAGAGGTTCGTGGTTTTCTGGGTAGATTGAACTACATTGCAAGGTTCATATCTCACCTAACAGCCACGTGCGAACCAATATTCAAACTGCTAAGAAAAGATCAAACGGTCAGGTGGAATGACGATTGCCAATTGGCGTTCGATAAAACAAAAGAATACTTGTAGGAACCTCCAATTCTCATGCCTCCAGTTGCAGGGAGACAGTTGATAATTTATTTGACAGTGCTTGAAGGTTCTATGGGTTGTGTTCTCGGTCAACACGACGAGACAGGTAGGAAAGAGCATGCTATCTACTACCTGAGCAAAAAGTTCAATGACTGTGAGTCCCGATACTCAATGCTTGAGAAGACATGTTGTGTACTTGCATGGGCTGCTAAGCGATTGAGGCAGTATATGATCAGGCACACAACCTTGTTGATTTCAAAAATGGATCCTATCAAATACATTTTCGAGAAACCAGCAGTAACAGGCAGAGTTGCACGGTGGCAAATGGTTTTGACAGAATATGATATCCAATATACTTCTCAAAAGGCCATCAAAGGAAGTATCTTATCAGACTATCTTGCGCAACAACCGATTAATGATTACCAACCCATGAAATTTGATTTCCCTGATGAGGACATCATGTTTCTCAAAGCTAAAGACTGCGAGGAACCACTCCCAGAGGAGGGGCCAGACCCTGAATCCAAATGAAGTTTGATGTTTGATGGGGCTGTCAACATGAATGGGTGCGGAGTTGGAGCAGTTCTTATCATGCCGGAAGGTGTTCATATGCCTTTCACTGCCCGAATAACTTTTGGGTGCACCAATAATGAAGCAGAGTATGAAGCTTGTATAATGGGAATTGAGGAGGCGATTAATTTACGAATTAAGACCCTTGATATCTTCAGTGATTCAGCTTTGGTAATCAATTAAGTGAAAGGGAGATGGTACACGCACCAAGCAAATCTGGTTCCGTATAGAGACTATACGAGGAGGTTGCTGACATTTTTCACAACAGTGAAGTTGTACCATATTCCTCGAGATGAGAATAAGTTTGCTGATGCCTTGGCCACTTTGTCTTCCATGATCAAAGTGCAAAGATGGAATCATGTACCTAAGATTGAAGTGTCTCGTCTTGACAGACCTACATTTGTGTTTGCTGTTGATGCAACGTCTGATGACAAGCCATGGTTTCATGACATTAAGTGTTTCTTGAAAAGTCAAGAGTACCCGCCTGGGGTATCTACTAAAGATAAGAAGATGTTGAGAAGGTTGTCTGGTAGCTTCTTCTTGAATCAGGATGACGTGTTGTACAAACGAAATTTTGACATGGTTCTGCGCAGATGCGTGGATATACACGAAGCAGACCTGTTAATGCAGGAAGTACATGAAGGCTTTTTCGGTACCCATGCCGGAGGACATGCAATGGCTAAGAAATTATTGAGGTCAGGGTATTATTGGTTGACAATGGAAGCGGATTGTTGCAAGTACGCCCGTAAGTGTCACAAATGCCAGATCTACGCAGACAAAGTACATGCTCCTCCAAATCCGTTGAGTGTCATGTCGTCTCCTTGGCCCTTTGCCATGTGGGGCATCGACATGATCGGAAAGATTGAGCCTACTGCTTCAAACAGCCATCGTTTCATCTTGGTCGCCATTGATTATTTCACTAAATGGGTTGAAGCAGCATCTTATGCCAACGTTACTAAGCAGGTGGTAGCTCGTTTCCTGAAACGGGATATCATTTGTCGCTATGGAGTGCCCGAGAGAATCATTACTGATAACGGTTCTAATCTGAACAATAAAATGATGGCTGAGCTGCGCCGAGACTTCAAAATTGAACATCACAATTCTTCTCCGTATCGCCCGAAGATGAATGGCGTTCTGGAGGCGGCCAACAAGAATATTAAGAAGATTGTGCAGAAAATGGTTGTCACATATAAAGATTGGCATGAGATGTTACCATTTGCTTTGCATGGGTAACGAACGTCAGTACGCACGTCCACTGGGGCAACACCATTCTCACTTGTATACGGTATGGAGGAGTACTACCGGTTGAAGTTGAGATTCCACCCCTCAGAGTCGTGATGGATGTCAAGTTAGACGAGGCTGAATGGGTTCGCGCCAGATTCAATCAGTTGAGCCTTATTGAAGAGAAACGACTGGCAGCTGTGTGTCATGGGCAGTTATACCAGCGGAGGATGAAGCAGGCATTCGACCAAAAGGTGCGTCCTCGGGTTTACAAAGTTGGAGATGTGGTACTCAAAAGGATCCTTCCTCCTAGTACGGATCACAGGGGCAAATGGACTCCCAACTATGAAGGTCCATTTGTGGTTAAGAAGGTCTTCTCGGGCGGAGCCTTATTACTTACAACCATGGACGGCGAAGACTTTTCATCCCCTGTCAACTCAGACTTAGTCAAAAATTACTTCGCATAAATAGACCCGCTGGACAAAAAAGGAAAAGTCCAGGCAAAAAAGGGCATCCCGGCGAACCACAAAAACAGAATAAAAAGGTTCGGGCAAAAATTAGGGATAAAATAAAAAAATTGTACACCCGATGAGTTGAAAATCCGCAAGGACAACTTAGGCAAAAAAGGGTATCCCGATGGATTGAAAGCCCGAAAGGGCGGTCCATGCAAAAGAGGGATTTAAGAGAACGACTACGATCTGAGTTATCTGTACTCCATCACCGTTTCAGCAACTGACTTTTCAAAGGGTAGGAATCGGTCTGATCATTCCTCAGAAGGCAAGGTCGGGGAGTCTTGAAGACATACTGGCCATAGCAGAATTGAAACTCAGTGGAATGCCGTTTTCACATTGCCATTAGGATAGTTTCTTTTCTCATTTTACAGCACTCTCCTCTTTCCAGGGTTTGCTTCCCAATTGTACTTGCCTATTCTGGGCTCTTCAATCAATAAATTGAATTTCATTCAATAGCTTCTCATTTTGTTTTATTGTTTTGTTTGCAAAAACGTCCGAATTTTTGATAAAACATTGCATCTGAAAATGTTGTGGCCCTACAAATAACATGCGCAGAAAAACATTTAAAATCACTTTGAATGTAGAGTAATCCTGGATGGTGGCTTCAAACCATGCAATATCCTGGGGCACGTGTGCATATTCTTTTGTTGCAGGTAACAGGTACAAGTATTCCAAGAGCATGGATCATGACGAGGAATCACTTATTCCCATACAGAATACCGGGGCAGTCAAGTTCAAGAAGGGTCCCCACGTCACTTTTTGTCACAACGTTTACTGATTGAGTCCATCTTCGACCGCCGGTCATTCACGATGGTTCGATATCGACAAGTTACTATCAACTGGGTTGCGTTGTATCTTATTAAGTCGATTCTCCTATTCAGTACTTCCAACAACTACAAGCTTTTCTGTGTCGATAACGGTTGTGAATTCCCCAGTAGAGTTGCCTCACCGTTAATGGTCATGCCTCAACGAGCGTTCAAGAGTTTGAAGATGCCAAGTCTTCTGTAAAATCCTCTTGGGACGATTTCTTCAGATCCGCCGCGAAAGCGAGTTTGTGATTATTCCCACGCAGGGGGCATCATAAAATTCCCCAGCGGAATGCGTTCTAGATCTATTATCTCCAGTAGAGTAACCTCTCAAGCCTCGGCATTTGTCTGAGAGTTTGAAGATGCGTGGCCTTCTGTAAAATCCTCTTAAGAGACATTCCCCAGCGAAAGACGCTTTGAAGTGGTTCTCCCCAGCAGGGTATTGTCAACTCATTATCCCCAGTGGAGTCGTCAAGCAGAAGATTTACCTAGCATGGAACATTATGGCTCTTATTCTAAGCTTGACAGCTTTGTTCCTCAACAGATTACAATAAATTTCTGGTGTCTTTACCAGCAGATCTCTAGGGACTTTTTCCCAGCAAGTCATAACAGAATGTCTTCTAACCAGGATTTGTGTATCCCTGACGGAGTAGTTTCGGTCCCCAACAAGACTTGTTTCTGAAAGCAGTTTTCCCCACAGAGTTCGGCATTGAACCTTGTCAACAATACTCTCCAGCTGAGTTGTTGTTCTTACCCACAGAAGTCTAGCAGGTCAACAGAATCTTTTCCTCAGCAGAGTGTTAGCAGATTCTCCTGGGATTTGATAGATCCCCAAGCAGAGTTTTAATAACTTGTCTTCTTCAGCAGAGTGTTATTACATTCTTTCCCCAGGCAGGTCAGAAAATTCTTATCCCCAATGGAGTTGCTATGACCAGAATTCGTCCCCAGGCAGATGAAGTAATTTCTGGCAGAGTCATCACTCTCTTATATTTCACAGTCCAACTTATTTTGGGCAAATGTGACAATTCGAAGCAAACAGATTGTTCATTCATTCTTCAACAGAGATACCATCCTTTCAGGAGTCTCTAAAGCCAAATCATTGATCACTGTTCCTCAGCAGAGTCAGCAAGGATGTCTGACATGCATGCAGAGTGTAATCCAGTATTGGAAGCATCAAAGTCCAACCGTAGATTGGCAAAAGTCCATCTAAGGGTGGAAAATTCTCAAAGTCCAACCATAGATTGGCAAAAGTCCATCTTAGGGTGGCAAATCAACGCAAAGTCCAATTGCAGATTGGCAAAAGTCAATCCAAGGGTGGCAAACCATCAAAGTTCAACCACAGATTGGCAAAAGTCCATCTAAGGGTGGCAAATTCTCAAAGTCCAACCGTAGATTGGCAAAAGTCCATCTTAGGGTGGCAAATCAAGGCAAAGTCCAACCGTAGATTGGCAAAGTCCACCCGTAGTGTGGCAAGTTAGTAGTCGTCTGACTCCAGTTAAAAAGACAGCAGCTAAGTCCAACCGTAGATTGGAAAAAGTCCATCCAAGGGTGGCAAATCATCAGCAAGTCCAACCGTAGATTGGCAAAAGTCCACCCGCAATGTGGCATTTCAGCTGCAAAGTCCAACCGTAGATTGGCGAAAGTCCACCCGTAGTGCGGCAAGTCAGTAGTCGTCTGACTCCAGTTAAAAAGACAGCAGCTAAGTCCAACCGTAGATTGGCAAAAGTCCATCCAAGGGTGGCAAATCATCAGCAAGTCCAACCGTAGATTGGCAAAAGTCCATCCAAGGGTGGCAAATCATCAGCAAGTCCAACCGTAGATTGGAAAAAGTCCACCCGCAGTGTGGCATTTCAGCTGCAAAGTCCAACCGTAGATTGGCGAAAGTCCACCCGTAGTGTGGCAAGTCAGTAGTCGTCTGACTCCATTCAAAAAGACAGTTTCAAGACCAACCGTGGATTGGTGAAAGTCCACCCGTAGTGTGGCAGGCCAGTAGTCATCTGGCTTCGTTCCAAAAGACATTGCTAAAGTCCACCCGTAGTGTGGCAGGCCAGTAGTCGTCTGGCGTCGTTCTAAAAGACATTGCTAAAGTCCACTCGTAGTGTGGCAAGCCAGTAGTCGTCTGGCGTCGTTCAAAAAGACATCCCTTCAGTGTTATTCTTCCCATCAAATTTTTCTTCAAGCAGAGTTCATTTGGTTGGGTTTATATCCCTTTCTTTTTCTCTACAGAGTGCAAATTTTCTGGTTATTTTTGGTATTCAATCCCTTCATACCTTGAAAGTCTGACAGCAATCGCTATCATCCATTCAGGTCTATAGTGATTGAATAGGGGCAGCTGTAATACCCCAAAAATTTGAACTCTCATTTCTTCATATCGTTTAGCATGAGCTTTAATTGCATTGCATTGCATTCAAGCATAGAAAAATAAAACATCAAGCATTTAGCATTGCATCTTGCATAAGGGCATGTGATTAGTTGTTCCTCAAAGGTGTGGATCATCCAAAGAAAGAGAATAAGAGCCAAGTGTTTCTCACAAGCCTCAAAGGTCTCTTACATCATATATCATCCCCATTTGATCTCACAAGTCATTGGAAGATGCTAACTCATCAAGAAGTTTGGACAGTGCATCACCTCCTATCACAAAAAAAACAGTCAAAATTAGGGTTTGGATTCAAGTGGTCTCCTGATGAAACTTTAATTCAAACTTGATCTCATTGTTTCCTACATGATATTAAGTGTCTAAGGAAGGAAGATTGGCCATTGATTCATTTTAGAAGAAGTTCAATTGATCAGTTGCTTGATAATCAAGAAATTGGGGAAAAAGTCAACAGTTCAAAAGGAAAGTCCGCCATGGGTTTTCAAAGGTTCAAATCATGTCTCCCAAGTCCATAGACCTTCATATGGTCCTCAAATGTTAAGATTCATGTCATTCATCAAGAATCAAGAAGTAGGGGAAAAGTTACTATTTTTGGAAAATGACCTATAATGTGAAATTTCCATTTTTGGCAACTTTTCAAACCAACTTCAACTTGAATTTTCATCATCAAAAAAGCTTCAAATGAATTTTACTCAAACATGAAAGTTGAAGATCTTTCTCTCCCCTTTCCAAAAAGTACTAGATCATTTCCATACCATTTGTGGTTCTCAAGTTATGATCAAAAGACTCAAGGGTGGTTTTTAGAGTTTTCACATGGTTCAATTTTTCCACTTTGTGAAAAAAGCTTCCAAATGACTTGTATTGGTTTCAAGTTGACAAATTCAGTTCATAAACTCGAAGTACACTTCATTTAGTGCAGAATTGGTCTTGGAATCATGTCATTACATGAAATATTTCTCACTTATTTCACAAAAATGCAAATGTGCAAGATGATCCAAAACTCACAAACCAATCAACCACAAGGCCCATTTTCAATTCATTGGTGATCAGTACATGAAATGAGAGTGATCCACCATCATAAGCATGACCATGCACGTGTGGATGAGGGTGTACACACCAACTTGCCAATTTGCAAAACACTTCCAAGAGCCTTAACCAAGGGTTTAGCTAAACCCTAACCATGATCAGAAGCCTAACCAAGGATATATAAAGAGACTCACACGTTCATTTCACACTCATGCACTCTCATTTGCTCAGATTTGAAATTTTGCCCTCAACTTTCTTCTCTTCGAAACTCCACTCTCCTAGGTTTTCATTGATTTCTCTTCACATTTCCTTGATCAGTGAACTTCATAGAACACGAATCATCCATTGATTGAGGCTCATACAGAGGTTTTCACTAGGTTCAATTTTGGAAGCTTCATCTTCAAATCTCAAGATCTAGCCTGATTCAAGCTTCTATTTGCATTTATTTTGCAAATAGAACTCAAAAGAGGAAGATCTGCACTCTTACACTGGATTTCTAGGAGTATTTTGGCTTGTTTCAAGTTTCAGGTGAGTTGAATTTCATCATCTTATAACTTGATTTTCTTGTGCGCATTGTGTTCTCTGTGTGCTTTTGATCATGCTGATATGTTTAGATTTAAATTTAGAGGTATAACATGAGAGTATTGTGGATCTGAATTTTTTAGATCCAAACTTTTTGTCTTCGATTTGCACAAATTACACATGTTATGATGAAATTGATGTGATATTTAAGATCAGCATGAATTTTGGAGTGAGACTATGGTGGAGTTTTTGAATTCTGGAGAATTTTATGTTTGGTGTTGCCGAAGAAGACGACCGAAGCTAGGGCTCCGACGTCTGGTTCATTTTCAGGTGATCTGAGTTCCTTCAGGAAGATGAAATCATGACCGTTCGTGGATGTGATCTGATGGTTGTTATTGTGCCAGCACATTGAAAGGAGAGGGTGCCTCTCACGTGCCTTGTTTTTCCATTTTAATCCGTTTGTGTGCCTCCCTATGTGTGTTGTAGTGTGCGCGTGATCCTGACCATTGATGGTGCTTACATTGTGTTGTGATTGATTGAATATCATACGCTGGATCAATCTGAGGGTGTGTGTGAGTCAAGATTTTTGACTGGGAATATGTTGACCTGCGCTTTGGATTGGGCTGGATTTTCATTGCTTTTCGTACCCCCATACTGAGCCCAATGCTCATTTTGAACGTGAGAATTACTATGACTGCACCCCTGGCCCATGCTATGTCTTTTTTTTTTTATTTTGCATATCATTTTCATTTTTTATTTTTAAAATTAGCTTGATGCATTTAAAAATCATAAAAAAATTCATGAATCATTTTCATAGTTTTATAAAATTTTTACAAATTTTATTTTCCATTTTTCTATTATTTTTTGCATCTGAATTAATTGTTGTTTGAATTTCTTTTTGAAATGTTTCATTTGTGAATACCTTGCATTGCTGATTTTATTTCTCATTATTGGTACATAGTTTGATCCTAATTCTATTTGGATATTTCAGAGGACACTTTGAAGCGTTGAAAAACATTTTTGTCATATTTTTAAGATCATCTTTGCATCCTTTTTGAGCCATTTCTTTGTGCATGATCATGAGAAACCCTAATTACTTTGCCATGCTTGTTTGATTAAGTTTATTTGTGATTCTTTGCATGAGCTTTTGGTATGATATTTGCCTATGGTTGAGGTCTCTTGAGACCTAATTTGATGATTGTTGAATCATTTTTGGTATTTTTTTATGACTCTTGTTTGAGGTCCCTTTTTGTGAAATTCTTTGATCATGTTTGTTTACTTGCTTGAGAAGGCACTTGTGCCATGGTATGAGATCACTCTTTTGACTTCTTGAGCCATGTTTAGATCATTATAGGTCTTTTGAATGAAGTTATAGGTCATTGGTTTGAAGTTGATGCTTTCTTTGTGTACATGTTCAATACTTGTTTCACATGTCTCCTTTTGACCTAATTCCTCATCCTTTTTCATCTAAGTGCCAACTTGACTTGTAATTGGTTTGTTTATGCCATGCCATACTATCCATTTGCATTTCATATGATGTATGCCTCTGACTTTAAAGCATTGCATTCATCCCATATTCCATTCATGTCTTACTTTGCATACTTGAACATGTTTCATCCAAATGCATGTTTCTTTTTCTTCTAGTTTCTAAATGACTTGTAATTGCTTGAATGTGATTGGCTTGTGCATCTTATCTTTATCCTAACATGTCATATCACTTCTGACTTGGATACTTGAGTTTCATCTTGAACTTTTTTGGTTTGACTTATGCCTTAAGTAACTTCTTTCCATGTTAAATTCATGTTCATATCTTCTCACTTCTTCTCCTAATCACTCTTAATGCTTGGATACCTGATTGTATGCCTCATATGACATTTGTACATCATGTTTAGGCACATGTTTAGGTCATCCACATTCTGACTTTGACATTGCTTGAAGCATTATTGCATGATCACTTTGCATATCCACTCATTCTTTATCTACTTCTTTCATAATGCATTTCTTTGTGGAAGTAAGTTGTTTTATTTCTTTCTCTTCTCCTTTCTCTTGGGATTAGGTTTCTTAAACCTAACTAAACCTTAGGATCACCATGCATGATAACATTAAGATTGAGTCTTAGTCTCCCTCTTTAGTTTTTACCTTTACTCCTCCTTTTTTAGTCTCTTCTTCTCATCTTAAAACAAAAGTAAAAAACACCTAATAAAGGCAAAACAAATATTGTATTTGAGCCTTTCATGTAAGAATGAGATAGTGAGGGATCTTCTCTCATTTTCTCAGAATGTTTAGCATACGTCCCATCTCGGATCGATATGCAAGGCTTTCAATCTTACATGAGGGACTTAAATACAATGTGCATTACAAATATAAAGTAATCAAAACACTTCTTTCTTAAAAGACAAAAACAAACAACAATTCTCTTCTCATCTCTTTCACTCCTTCCTTAAGGACTCGTCAAGTCCGTTTTACCGCAAATAGGTAACGCCTAAGTCTCCCTACAGCGAGCTGCAACACCTAACTGCTGGAACGCGCACTCTGACGTTTCCACTAAAAACACAAACAAAGTGACCCTCGTTGAGGGGAACTACGTCGCTCTGATTCTCATGTTCCCGATGAGATACGTAGGCAGTGGGGTAGGGCCCATTCGAGCACTTCTTTTATTTTCCCTACATTTATTTCTTCGTTTCTTTCCGTTCTCGTTTCTTTTCCTTTCCGGTAGCAGCAGAGCTCCAGACGACGACACCCTTTGATCGAGACAAGCAAGCATGGATCCCATCGGGTACGATGGACGCGTGGGGGTGCTAATACCTTTCTCTCGCATAATCGACTCCCGAACCCAGTTCTCTTGGTCGCAAGACCATGCTCTATCCTTTATCTCAGGTTTATGCAGTGTTTCCTTTCCCTCTCTTGGGATAAATACACATTGTTGGCGACTCTGTTTCGGTGCCACTTTCGCGTTTGTACTTGGATGAAAATCCCGGGAGCGACAGTGTGGTAAAGGAAAGTCGTCCTTTGGACTAGCCTTGTTTAGATCTCTATAATCTTCACACATTCTGACCTTTCCGTCCTTTTTTGGCACTGGTACGATGTTGGCTAACCATTGAGGATATTCTGACGTGGCGAGGAAACCCGCGTCAATCTGTTTCTGTACCTCCTCTTTGATTTTGATGGCCATGTCTGGATGAGTCCGTCTCATCATCTGTTTTACTGGCGTACATTCCTATCTTAACGGTAGATGATATTCCACGATGGTGGTATCCAATCCTGGCATGTCCTGATAGGACCAAGCGAATACATCGGGGAATTCTTTGAGAAGCTTTATTAAACTTTCTTTGACAGTTGGACTGAGCAGTGCCCCAATCTTGATTTCTTTTCTCTCTTTTTCTGAACCCAAGCTGACCATTTCTAACGGCTCCTTATGAGGTTCAATATACCTTTCCTGCTGTTTGAGTAGTCGGGAGGTTTCTTCTGGAATTTAGTCGTCAACTTCTTCTTCAGCCCCAAATACCGGGAATTCAAAGTTGGGAGAAGGCATTGGATCGTATGTTTCAATGGGGTTTAAAACAAGCAATCTGCATGACGTGATGATTATTTTTAGAATAGATAGAGAGAATGCAAGAGTGTGTGCAGTGTATTTTCTTTGGAAAACTGATTGTTTTTAATATTGAGTTGTTTTTTTAGGATTACCATTTTCTGAAAAAAAAAATGAAAAAAGAAAACAGCAATAAATGCAGAAATTACAGAACGACGTTATTTTATTTATGATCGGTCGATTCTTGAAACTACAGCCCTATAAAACAAAACTCTGTCGCTTTGGACAAAGCGAAGAGGGATATTTACAGAAAGTGAGCCCTATCAAAACATCCGTTTCACCTGGGCAGGGTGAAAGGTTAAGATAAAGACGACAATTACTTAGACTTATGAGCGACTTTCGGAACATCGACACCAACCCATTGGCGGCGAACTCCTCTGTGAATCACAAAGTCTGACACCTTCTTTCTTGACTTGTCCTCAGAAATGACGCTGATTTCTGGCGGAGCAGGATTGTTGGAATCTGTTTCCCAGGCAGAGTTGTCGTAGACAAACTCTTCTATTGTATCCTGCATAGTATTTGTACTCTCAGGTAAATCTCCTCATCCAGTTGGTTAGATGTCCTCGAGCCTGATACGAGAGCTTTTAGGAGCGGTGTATTTGACCAAGAAGTCGAACTTCCCACTTGGTTGTCCTAAGGTGTCCCACACTTCTCTGGAACTGGAGGAGCCATCCCTTTCGATGACGTTGACCTCGGGAAAAGCATAGTTGATGAATTCTAGCCCTACAAGCTTTGCAAATTCATCGCCGTGCTGGATAGGTTATGAATACCCTGAGTGTTGATCCCATGACATGGTGGGGACATAGGTATTCTTTTCAATGATGCTCAGCTGATTTACATCGTTGGGCTGATTTTCTTGCCCCAAGTCTCCTGGATACGGCTGCCAGATAGGCAGGCCATCCATTGGGCCATAATAGTCGTGGTCAAAGTTGTCTTTCATCAGAGTGTCCTCCTCTAGTGAATTTGGTGGAGCACAGCATCCATCTGGATCACAATCTCCGTATATCATTCTGACATCTGACATGGGTATAAATCTCGAACTCTGTGCGGGATAGAAAAATGGCGTAGGCACCTCTTCCTGAGACATATAACCGTCCTCGTTAAGATAGGACTTCCATTCTTCATCTGTATCGAAGGGATCACCCTCGTTGATGGTATGGACTTCTTGAGACACTGGGTGAAGGAACCCTCCACTGTGGAAGAAATCCTGAATGGGCTGAAAACTTTCATAGTTAGTAGCAGTCTGGGTACAGGTTGAGGAAAACCTAAGACCCTTCTTTGTTTTGTTATCAGTAGGAATGACAAGCTAACACATCTCTTTGCATTGTTACTTTTGATTACTTCGAGAGCATCTTTGTATGAGGAAATAGAGATTCCTTTCTCTGATTGATTCTCATTGCTCATCGACAGTGCTTGGAACTGGGTTCCAACAACCTCCTTGGGTTCTACATAAGTGGATAATGACAGGTTACTCACGATCAAGGCTTGTTCTCTGCAGACTGTGACTAGTTGGTCGTTCTTGACGAACTTCAGTTTCTGGTGTAGTGTCGAAGTGACTGTCCCAGCCTGGTGTATCCAAGGTATTCCCAACAAACAGTTATATGTTGCTCGGATGTCCATGACCTGGAAAGTGATTAGGAAAGTGTGAGGACCGATAGTTATGGGAAGGTCGACTTCGCCGATAACTGCTTTCCGAGATCCGTCAAATGCTTTGACGATGACCTCATTGCCCCTCATCGGGGATCCTTTGAATGATAGTCACATTAAAGTGGACTTCAGCATAACGTTGATGGCCGATCGAGTATCTACCAGTACGCTGGCTAAAGCATCATCCTGGCAGTTGACTGTAATATTGAGCGCCAAGTTGTGGCCTTTTCCTTCTTCTGGCAGTTCCCCATCACTAAACCCCAAGTTGTTGCAGGAAGTGATGTTAGAAACGGTGCTATCGAACTATCTTATTGTTACATCCTATTCCACAAAGGCTTGCTCTAAGACTTTCTGCATAGCTTCCCTGTGAGCCTCAGAACTGAGTAATAGAGATAACACAGAGATTTTTGAAGGAGTTTGCAATAGTTGATCAACAATGTTGTATTCACTCTTTTGGATAAGCTTCAGCATCTCATCGTTGTTTGCTGAAAGGTCGGGATCATTGGATTGACCGACTGGTTGATTGGGAACTTCCGTTTGAGGTTCCTTTTCTTTGCTAGGTTCTCCAACTCCTTGGTTGAAGATTCGACCGCTCCGTGTTACTCGACTGATGTCTGCAATATTCACGACGGAGGGTAATGGAACTTCTTTTACATTCTCAATTATTGTTGCATCGTACTTTAAGGGATCGCCTTATTGGACTTGTACGGTACTGGTCCCGATAGATAGATAACTACAGGAGCCTTCTAATTTCTCTGACTGTCTTAAGTAACTTCAATCAATTCTTGGTTAAGAACTTTCGATTCGTCAAGTAGAGGGATGATGGTACAAACATCTTTGGTCCTTTCGCGATTAGAGATTACAACGACATCTTTGATTTGATCAGCGAAGTAGTTGGGCATCAAGTTGATGGACCCTGAAACTGGACATGGTTAAATCTCTTTACAGTCCAACTGACTCTGGAGGGCTGCTCGCACGAGGTAGCATCCTTGATTATTCTCCGAGCAGACTCTAGAACGCTCGTAGTTGTGTGGTTGCACCCGGCCACGTCCGCTTTGTCTTCAGTGTAACCTCACTAGGTCTGTTTCCATTGATCGAGCATCCTGACTCTGATGCCTAGTAGGGTCCCCATTAATTATACTGACTTATTGCATGTCTTCATCTAGATAGATCGGAAGCCACCAATGATTTAACAAGTGTTGCAAAGTTCTTTGAACGAGAGCACATCCTTGGTCACTCTCACGACATCCCTTACAGTTCTGATAATTATGCGAAGTCAGAAAACCGAGTTGAACTTGCTTAGCGTGTAATTCTACCAAGCTGGTATTCATTAAGCGAATATTGAAGATCTGAATCATGTTGATCTGATAAATATTTTTATCATGGTAGTCCTGGATCCACCCAAGATCCATCTGACGCTGGAGGGCCTCTTGTATAAAAGAGCATCCCTGATTGTTTACCGAGCAAATCAAACAGGAATTGTAATCATGCCGCGGTAGATTATGATACTGGCTTTGCCTTGAGTGCATTGCCACCAAGTTGACATTCATCGCACGGATGTCGTGGTTTTGAATGATGTTGGAATTCGTACAAGTCATGTTAACTCCACGAACTCAATGCTCTTGGATCCACCCAAGATCCAATTGTTCCTGTAGAGCTGATTGCACCACAAAACATCCTTGATTGTTCTTAGAGTAGATATCACACTGGTGATAATTGTGAGGTGGTACATGGCCATACCCGCTCTGTCTGCGATGCATTTTGACCAGATTGGTCCTTAATAAGAGTACATCATGAATTTGATAGCTGTTGTTAGACTCTCCTTCTATCAAATTGACTGCAGCTTTCTCGTGTTGAGGCAACGGGATCGTGAGAACATTCAGATTCATATCTTTGAAAGATAAGACCCCACTCCTAACAAGCTTTTGTACATCGGATTTGAAACTGAGACAATTTTCTATGTTACGCCCTGGTCCTCCTTGATGGTAAGGATAAGTCTGATATGTTTTGAACCAAAAGGGCGGATTTTCCGGTATTGGAAGAGGAGACCTGGTCTGGACGTGCCCCTTGACCAGTAAGAGTGGAAACAGTTCTGCGTGCAACATCGGTATAGGGTCAAACCCTGGTGGTCACGTTGTACAGTTGTTGTTATATGGAGGACGTGCCTACTGAAGAGGCTGTTGTGTCCTTTGCTGATATTGCTGTTGATTCGGTTGGCTTTGCGCAACCTGAGGTTGATACGTTGGAACAGATGCAGGGTTAATAGCAGGAGTTACAGCTGCTACTGGTTGGTAACGTCGCCTTTGTTTTCCGAGAGAGATATTCCCAATATCCTATTTTTTTCTTAGGGAGGGCACTATCGTATCTTTTTGTACTACTTGATCATCCAGCATCTTTAACTAAACGCCCTTCTCGGACGGCTTCCTCAAGATGAACTCCCATGCCCACCATCTCGGTGAAGTCACTAGGCGCACTGGCGACCATTCGGTCGTAGTAAAATGAGCTCAAGGTTTTCAAGAAGATCTTTGTCATCTCTTTTTCCTCAAGAGGTGGACAAATCTGGGTGGCAATTTCACGCCATCTCTGAGCATACTCCTTAAAGGTTTTTTTTTTCCTTCTGCGACATGGCTCTGAGTTGATCTCGGTCCGGTGCCATGTCCAGATTATACTTATATTGTTGAACGAATGCAGTGCCAAGATCCCTAAAAGTAGCGATCTTAGTGCAGTTTAAACCCATGTACCATTTGAGTGCGACACCGGTTAAACTATCCTGGAAGTAATGGATCAGTAGCTGGTGGTTCTCTGTCTGAGTTGACACCTTCGAGCGTACATCACCAAATGACTTTGAGGGCAAGAGTTACCCTTGTACTTTTCAAATTTGGGCACTTTGAACTTGTGCGGAACTTTCACATTAGGGACCAAACAAAGGTCTGCGGCGTCCTTTCCAAATAGTTCCTGACCGCGAATGGCCTGCAGTTCTTTCTGCATCTCCAGGAACTGTTCCTGGAACTCATTCATTCTGTCGAACATACTTTCACTTCCACCAGACGGTATCTGGGAAACCTGTCCTTCCGGGACAGTGTGTACCACGGGTGGTGGTATAGTCATTACGGTAGAGACTCTTGGTGCCTCCCGAAGTTTGTAACCTTCAGGAGTTACTGTCATGCCCCTGGCATCTTTGCTTTCCCGAAGTTTGTAACCTTTAGGCCCAGCGGCTCCTGCTACAGTCTTCGGATCTTCCATGATCGGCGGAATATATCCTTCTGGGATATAGTTGAGCGGCATGCCCCAGGGACGATCTTTTGGCATTTTATACCTAGGATCATACTTTTCCACTATGGGCGTAGATGTGATCTCTGAGATCACAGTCCGTTGTTGCTGCATCTGGGCTGCTGCCAGAGATTGCATGTCACTATGAAGCCTTCTCAGATCTTCTTTCAGAGTGTCGATCTCTTCTCTCAACCCTCTTCTCTCTTCTTCGAGATCATCCATCTTCTTTTGTCAATTGGCCCGAGTATTGTACAAATGAGACACTTTGACTCTAGAATCGAGACACAAACGTGAGATTCGTAGGGAAGAAGAATGCGTTTATGCGAGAATAATGAATGATATGCAATGATTATATTAATTAATAATTTTATTAATCAAAAGAAGCTTCGACAATTTGATTGCAAATATCACACAGTGGGGAAACCCCGTTTTATTGAATTCAAAGATTGTGGAAATGGAAATACAGTAGATTACAAAGTGCTGTAAAAGGAAATATCTAAGCTAATGGATCCTGAGTCCTCCCTGAGGAGAGCTCAGGTGCTGGTTCCGGTGCTTTCCTTTTCTTTGACCGGGGCTCTTGAGCCTTTGTCGGGTTGTCATTCCTTTTCCAAGTTAAAGGAGCGAGCAAATTCTTTTAGTCATCCTGATTTTCTACAGCATGTTTCTCTAAAATCTCAATCAGACCATCTTTATCTTTCAACAACTGCTATATTTCCTTACACTCCACATTGAGAATGCGGTACTTGTTCCTCCGAGATCTCCTCTCCTGTTAAACTTTGGTGAGAGTAACCTGAAGGCATCCTCAGCTTGAGAGCTCTAGTTTGTACCCAATGGAGATAAGGCTCCACCGAGACACAGTCCGGTTTTCCTAGAGACTCTTTTCCTTTCCTATGAACATGTTTCCAAGCATACTCTATTTCTGTCTTTAGTGCCCTGTCGTTTTCTCCTTCCTTGAAGAAAAGACCTTCCAGATGAGCATTCTGCGGGACATGCCTCATTGGGTATCCGAATTGATGACGAACGAGAATTGGATAATAGTTGATTCCTCCATTAGTTCCTATAAGGGGTGTGTTTGGGAAGTTTCCACAATGGTCAATGATTCTGATCCCGTCATAGATTCGATTGTACCAATCGATGTCAGAGTTGGTAAGAGACATGATTCTCTACGACCAACGTAAAGTATTTTTTTGATCCCAAAATGCGGCAGACTTTGACAAATGGAAAATGAACCATTTGTACAGTAGGGGTACACAACATGTGATCATTCCTCCACTGTACAAATTCCTTAAGTGTACAGAATGATACGCATCTGCGAGCAAGGTTGATACGGGATTTCCAATCAAAAATATCATAATGGCATTGGTATCTACAAAGTTATCGATGTTGGGAAACAAAAATAACCCGTAGGTGAGCAAAACAAAGATGCTCTCGAAAGCGGCCACATTCCCTATACTAGTAAAGTACAGAGCTTTCTTTATCAAGAACTGGGCTGGTAAACCTTGGATACCACCCTTAGTGGTCATGTGAGTCCTGACATCTGACTCGTCCAAATAAATTTCTCTTGCAATGGTTTGATCCTTTGGAATTTCTTCCAGTCCAAAAAAGGGAGATTGATCAGTGATATGTAAATCAGTCAGGTGAGAATACTCCTCCAATGTTGGTGCTAACTGATAATCCGGGAATGTGAAACAGTGATAAACCGGATCGTAGAACTGAATGAGTATGGACAGGATTCCCTCAATTACATGGACCCTTAACAGAGACAGCAGTCCTCCATACTTAGCTCTAAAATCCTCAGGGTTGGTGATCATCCTCGCCAAACCTCTTAAATCCTCTAACTTTGGAACCTTGAAGGTGTACTTATGAGTTTTTCTTCTACCGAAATCCATAACGCAATCTCTTTCTCTGATATTTGCAAACATTGTCTTAGTTTAATTTGAAAAAGAGAGACTAGAAGAGAAATTTTATTTTTGCTTTTAATGTTTTTTAAATGAATGTATGAATGCGGCACACAAAAACATAGAAAAAACATGGGGTCAAAGGGTCGGTGTCATGAAGTCAAGGCTCTACCCATCCCCAAAGGTTTATACTGGTGATTTTTTGTACCTGTTTGCAAAATCATTGACCCCTCTAGGGATAACAACAACAAGCGGATCACCAATGAGCCGATGTATCTTAGAGTGATCTCAAATGAGGGTAGTATCGCGTGACAACTATTCCCGATAGCTTTCGCACTACAAAATGCCTTCAGTCTACTAAAAACATCAGCTTCTCAAATAACCCGATCGACCACACTACTTTCAACAACCGAAGTCGTATAGGCAATGTATCTGTAAAGGGAGTCTCCACTGAGTTTGATGGTCGATCGGGAACTCTTAGCTGGGATTCACTCCCCGTAAGATTACTCGTATAATGCCATCCCCTATCTTAGGTGTATACTCAATCTTTCCACACGCGGCATCACACGCATTCCCATTAGCAGAAAAATAAACACAGATATCAATTAAGAAAAGTAGTATATATATTTGTCTTAACATCCAAGACCTCTAGTCCTATGATCCTATATAGACAATGACTCCCCAACAGAGTCGCCATTTCTGTGATACTTTATGAACTTAGGGCATTCTACCCAAGAAGGTGAGAAAGAAAAGCTCTCCCACTGTGGTCGCCATTCTTCTGTAGCACGATTTTTTTTGTGGTTTCGAATCACGATCGTCTTGGTACTACAGTTCGATTCACTTTTTATCCTGTGAAGTTGATTAAGGAAGGGAAATAGATGTCTCCAATTAACCCTACTTGCATACTGAGGTTAAACAGTCAAAACTGTTGGTTTACATATGCTATCAAAATCGTGGGTCTTTCTTCGATTATTTTGCCTAAGAACACAGTGTCTGGACTATTTGTGAGGTTTTTGGTAATGTGTTTAGATTTGATGCTTTTGGGTTGATTGATGGAGGTACTGGATTTTGAGTTTTTGATTAGTGTGCTCGCTAAGATTTTTCAATCTTATGCCTACGTATTCCCGTTTAACGAAACAGGGAAATCAGAGCGATCGTAGTTCCTCCTATTCTAAGGGAGAAAAACGATGTTTTGGTGTCTCGTTTAAAGCCCAAGACATAGGCTAAAAGTTTGACTGAGAGAGAACTTGTCATCTCTAAAGAGGAACTGTATGCCTTGATTAAAGCACAAGTTTGATGCTAAAAGGTTGATTGGCTCAACCGGGGATTTCTCTATACAAAGCCTAAGAGGAGGCGATTGACTTACTCAATAAGAGAGTGTCTTTATATGTCTCGTACGAAGCCCGAGATAGAGGCTAAAAGGGTTGACTTAACAAGAGAGTACTAACAAGTGACTGACTCAACAAGAGAATGCTTTTATATGTGTCTTGTACGAAGCCCAAGACGGAGGCTAAAAAGGTCTGACTCAACAAGATAGTACTTTTATTTGTCTTATACGAAGCCTAAGACGGAGGCTAAAAAGGTTTAACTCCACAAGAGAGTTATTTATACTCAACAAGAGAGTGATTTGATGTCTCGTACGAAGCTCGAGATAGAGGCTAAAACGAAGATTGACTCAACAAGAGAGTCTTTTATACTCAACAAGAGAGTGATTTGTTGTCTCGTACGAAGCCCGAGATAGAGGCTAAAAGGAAGATTGACTCAACAAGAGAGTCTTTTATACTCAACAAGAAAGTGATTTATTGTCTCGTACGAAGCCCGAGATAGAGGCTAAAAGGAAGATTGACTCAACAAGAGAGTCTTTTATACTCAACAAAAGAGTGATTTGTTGTCTCGTACGAAGGCCGAGATAGAGGCTAAAAGGAAGATTGACTCAACAAGAGAGTCTTTTATACTCAACAAGAGAGTGATTTGATGTCTCGTACGAAGCCTGTGATAGAGGCTAAAAGGGTTTGACTCAACAAGAGAGTCTTTTATACTCAACAAGAGAGTGTTTTAGTATCTCGTACAAAGCCTGAGATGAAGGCTAAAAGGTTATTGACTCAACAAGAGAGTCTTTTATACTCAACAAGAGAGTGATTTAGTATCTCGTACGAAGCCCGAGATGGAGGCTAAAATGGTTATTGACTCAACAAGATGGTCTTTTATACTCACCAAGAGAGTCTGAAGAGGTTAGCTCTGTTGGGGAGAATCATTGTACAAAAGCCCAAGAGGAGGCTAACTTTCCTGAGGAAAGGATCATTATACAAAGCCTAAGAGGAGGCTATCTTCTGCGGGGGGATTATTGAGATCCTGAGACAGGTCCAAGTGGGAGAGCCCTCATGAGAGAGACCGGGTTTCTGCTGGAGATTTATCCAGGATGATTGGTATTTTTTCATATGTTTAGAAGGAGCTTGAGAATGTCTTTGAGACTCAAGGGGATAAGACTATCCAAGTCTACGGGTGTCAAAGAGTTTTATCTTTTATAGGGTGGCCAAAAGAGGGCAATGGCTTTTAAGGGATGAGGATCAACCCTAAAGTGGCCAGAGTTTTGACACTAGAAAGAATGCTCTAGCAAAGGATGACTAAGTTCTATCTTATACCTTTAAGAGGTCGTTAGGGTCCTTGTATTAAGCCCAAGAGAAGGCATGATAACTTCTAGGAAGCCGAAGGGTCCTTGTACAACGCCCAAGAGGAGGCAGGGATGCTTTTAGGAAGCCTGTGGGTCCCCAAGAGAAGTTCAAGAAATGCATTTCATAGAGAAGAGAACATTCCAGGAAAGTTCAAGAATTTGGAAGAAACTCAAGAGATGCTATTCACGAAGAATAGATCAACTCTGGGGAGTAGAGTTTCTTTGACAATTTCTAAGGGTGACAGTCTGAGAAAGGGTTCACCGAGAATGCTGCCTTTCTCTTTGTTCCATAATGTTTAACTCCAAGAGAAGGGAAGACTGTGTCTGGTAATCCTATGGGGGATCTAGTTTTGTTTGTATTTAAGAGTGACCAACTGGCCTTATCTAGTTCTAGACGTAGTTGTCGGGGAAAACTTTAAATAACTATACTAGTATTACACAGTGGATATATGACAAGTGTATAAAAGGATGTTAAAGAAAACTTACAGTGAAACAGCCCCACAATACAGTTATATACATATGAAAGCAGTAAATGAAAGCGAATAAACACTTACCCGTTGTAGAGCTTCCATGTTGTTTGGTTAGTTGTTCAACAAAGAAAGTTTTGATAATAATATTATATTCAAAATCAAAGGAGAAAGTGCTTTGAAAAGATTGTTGGGGCTTACAGCTCAAGGAGAGGCCCAAGTTTTAACAGTTATTGTACCGTTGTTTTGTAAATCGTATAGAGGGACTTATACAATATGTGAGGCCCAAAATGATTTTATTTACAAAGAGGTTTGGGTCTTACACTCTATTAGAGGCCCAAAGAGTTTTTGTACAAATGACGGGGTTTACATCTCAAAGAGAGGCCCAAAGTGTTTTGTTTTAAGAAAAAGAATGGGTCTTATAGCTCAAGGAGAGGCCCAAGTGATTACTTTGAACTGGCGATCACGCCGAGACTTTTGAAAAATGTGTTGGGTCTTATACAATGACTGAGACACAAAATATTTTGGTTTTAAAAACGGATTGGGTCTTACACTCTATTAGAGGCCCAAAGAGTTTTAAAATGAGAGCTGGGACTTACAACTCAAGGAAAAGCCCAGCTGTTTTTTTGTTAAAAAACACAACGATCTCTCCGAACGTTTGAAAATATACAGAGGGACTTATACAATATGTGAGGCCCAAAAGGTATTTTTTACAAAAGGATTGGGTCTTACACTCTACCAAGAGGCCCAAAGAGGTTTTTAAATATTTGAGTATGATTAAAATCAAAGAAACCCTAATTTTCATCTTTTAAAAGTAACTTTTCAAAGGAAATTAATAAAAAAAAGACAAAAATAACAAATAAGTTTAAATAAAACACTTGTGATTTTTGGTTAAGGTTTGAAAAATGAGGTTTTAATCACAAGATGATTTAAAACTTATTTGGCTTTGATTTCCAAAATGAATATTCATTTTAAAATGTTTAAAAAACAATTAAAATGAATTTATTTGCAAAAATACCAACTATATTAAATAAATAATATAAATTTGATTTTTTTGTAGAATAAAATATTTTACTATTTTTGTGATTTTTCAGAGAAATAACCAATCAAAAATAATAAAAATTGAGTGAGAAATTAATTTTTCAAATCATTAATAAAATAATATGAAAAAAATAAAAAATATGAAAAAAAATAAAAAATAGGAAAAAGTGATATAAAAGAGGTCTGGGGCGAGGGGGATTCGAACCCCAGACCTCTCGCTTGCCAATACTCACAAACATACTAGTGTTTCCACTAGGGCGCAATGTCAATTCATTATATACATGGCAAATGAAAAACATAAGGCAAACTTGGTTGGAAAACCTGAAGAATGGCACCATGGTCATCTTCTTCCTCGAGCTCGTGCATGAAGCACCCTATCTCACTCGTCTCTCATCCATTTGACATGATTCAAACACCAAACTCATGCGTTTTTTTAACAAGGATCATGATGGAAATATTCAATTTTGTTTAAATGGATTGAATCAAAACATAACAAGTTAAAACCTGAAGAACTCTAAACCTGGCATGAACTCAAGGAAATCCTATATACGAATTGTAAACAACAATTGATTGAGGGGAAACACTCAACATATGATGACAAGTAATTGGCAAAAGTATCATGCGAGGAAATATGCATTGATCATGTTATGAGAGTTTTGAAGCTTACCTTGATGCAACTGAAATGGAACTCTGCATAGATGGTGTTTCAGAAGTGATTTGATGATCCCTACAGCTTCAATGGATGTTGTTGAGTGGATTGCAAGCCTTGGAACACTTTGAAAATATTTGGATCAAGTTGGAGGAATCCAACTGCAGAATTGAGGCATAATGGCTTGGTTGAAGAGTGATTTTCAGCTAAAGGTGTTACAGAGATGGTTTAAGTGTTTGAACACCTCATATACATCATATGTGATGTGTTTGAGCAATTGGAATGGATTTCTTAAGGCTGCAACTCAAAACCCTATGGTGGTTGCTCAAAAACAAAGATATTTGGCACTTAAGAGAGAATGAGAGAAAGCAATGTTGTAAGTTGCTTTGGGGTCATTTGAATAATCAATTGGAACCTCTATTTATAGGTGATCAACTCTTGTCTCGGAGGAATAGTGAATGGCTGCTGGATCAGATCACATTCAATGGCTTTGGCTTGGTGGCATTTCTTCTCATGCAAGGCAACCTAGCCCCTCCCAAGAGCAGGGCTATGTCTTGACCAAATCCACATTCTTCGGATGTTTTTATTGTTGTTTAATCAGAGAACTTGACTGAGGAGAGTGAGAATCTTGAAAGTTCACTATTCCACATTAATGCCCTTGAATTCAAGGCATAATATGCCAAAATGCATTGATCTAGAGTTGGAAGATCCTTTGGCTTTTGGACTCAGCTTTGCAAGTTGGATCATTTGGATTAGGATCAGATTAGATGACTGTAGAATAGGGATCATTGGTCTTGAATCAGAAATCATGTAAAGCAAGCAAAAGTGCAAACTGATTTTTCCAAACAGTTGCAGCAACATGACTTTAGGCATGGATTTCTCTTGGCTCAAGTTGAATCAATTCATGCTAATAAGCTCTTTGAATTCTTAGCAACATATGCAACAATATTGATGTTTACCTTTGGAATTGATTCCACTTCCAACTATGTGAAAAAACCTCACAAGTTTTGGTGTTTTCAACAAAATCTGTCTTGGACAGAATTTTGTCTAAGTGTTGAAAAATGATGCATTTTCATGTTTTTGGCATTTTGGTCTAATCATAATTTGAAATCTATGAGGAATTGGAATGAGGTGTAGTTGACACTTTTAAAGTATGCCATGAGAGCTATAAATCCATATTTGGATCAGCAAAAATGGTTGCTTGGATCTCAAGTTATGATCCTTGGAAGTTGGTACCCTAGCCACTTTGTTTCATAACTTAGAAAATTTCTAAGTTTTTTATGGTTACCCCTTTTACAAGTTATCCCACTTTATTTGGTTTTTCTTGATTAATGTTGATTCAAATCACCCACTAACATCATTTTAGGGTTAGGGAACCATAATTGATCAAAAAATCAAAAAGTCAAACTTTGACTTTTGGGCACAGTTGACTTTTTATCAGATGAACTCCAAACTGTGCGATCCTCTATGAAATCAAGTCCTTGACCTAAATAAAACTTGATGGATTGATTTCATAGGTGTTATAGGGTGTATTGAATCATGTCCTAGGGTTTGGGAGCATGTCTGGGTCAAAATTCAAAGATACATTTTACTTTTCCCTCAAAACCCTAATTGTGGTCCTGATGAAATTGAAACTTATAGATCAAGCTTCTTGGATCAATCCATTGTTGCAAATGGATCAATGTCGTGTATTGGAGACCCTCAAACCATGTCTTAAGGTCTTGGCTCATAATTTGTCCCAAAAGTCAACTTATGGGTGAATTAGGTCAAGAAACCCTAATTCCTAATTTTTAATTAATGCATCCCCTAAGGCTAAATTGACTTGCTGATTGGGTCCAGGAGGTTCTATGGAGTATCTTAGATTGTGATTTGAAGCAATGGCTCATGCCCAGATGAAAATTTCCATCTGGAGGACCTGGTCGACCAAAACCCTAATTTGGTGACATTGTCAATCTTGAGGCTTGATCCACTCAGAATGTTGCAGCCTTGTGCTTAATCCCTGATGTGGGAGTCTTCTTGATTCTTTGGGGTGTTTGAGAGGTTAGACAAGTTGAAGATCATGTCATTTCTTGATTGATCCTTTGTCTAAGGCTCAGAGAGGGCTTGAAACCCTAATTCCTGTTTGTAGTGAATGCTCGCCCATCTTTGGGGAGACTGATGAGGCATGATGGTTCATCCATATTGTGATGATGATTTGCACAATGATGGGAAATCTTAGTGGTCAAAATTTGGGGTATGACATCGGGAAGTTATTCTTTTAATCTTCTGGGCTTCATTGACATCTTCAGGTAATATTTCCTGGGTCAGATAGCTGATGATAGGCCTCATACATCCTTGGACATCCTCTATTGTTAATACTTCCTTTGATTGAATGTTGGGTGCTTCAAGAATTTCTTAGATCACAGCCTTATTCATTCCTGAATTCTTTGAGCTTGCTAATCGGGCTAGGAGGTCGGCCCAGGCATTGTTTTCTCTTGGGATGTGGGCGAATTCAAATTCTAAGAACGCTTTGGATATTCCTGAAGCTTTCCGAAGGTACTTTATCAGGGTGGAATCCTTCGTCTGGTACTCGTTCTTCATCTGTGTGACCACTAGCTAGGAGTCGGTCTTCACAAATAAATGTGTTACTCCGACCTCTCTCGCCAACTTCATTCCAGAAATCAAAGCTTCATACTCTGCTTGGTTATTGCTAACCTAAAAATTGAAACCTAAAGAGTATTCTAATGTTAGATCTCCGGGTCCTTCCAAAATTATTTCGGCTCCGCTTCCCTTGAGATATGAAGATCCATCTACATAGAGGATCCATTTGTTTGAGATCTCTTCTCCAGCTGGTGCACTTAATTATACCACAAAATCAGCCAGTGTCTGTGTTTTGATACTGGTTCTGGGCACAAAGTTGATGTCATACTCGGAGAGCTCTACTGCTCACTTGACCATCCGTCCTGCTAAGTCGGGCTTTTTCAGTATTTATTTAATTGGGTAATTCGTCTCGACTGTGATGGGGTGACCTTGAAAATAATGTCTCAGCTTCCGGACTGTGATAACTACTGCCAACGCCAATCGTTCAATCTTCTGGTACCTTAGCTCAGGCCCTTTTAGAACTTTGCTGATAAAGTACACAGGTCGCTCTCCGTCTTCTCCATCTTGTAATAAAATCGAGCTAAGGGCTTTATCCGTAACCGACAAGTATAAGCCCAAAGGTGTGTTTTCTTTGGGCCTTACTAGGATAGGAGGCAAGGACAGAAAACACTTTACTTCTTGAAAGGCTTCTTCACATGCCTCTGTCCATTCAATCTCCTTAGACTTCCTTATAGCTGCAAAGAAGAGTATTGATTTGTCAACTGCACATGATAAAAATCGTGACAATGCGGCTATTCTTCCGGTCAGCTGTTGGACCTCTTTTTCGTGGTTGGACTTCTCATATCTGTTATAGCATGGCATTTTTCCGGGTTCACTTCGATTCCCCGGTTGGTGAGCATAAATACGAGGAACTTCCCGACTTGTACTCCAAAGTTACACTTGTGCGAGTTCAGTCTCATGTTGTAGCTTCTTATGGATACAAAGGTTTCTATTAAATCCTTTACATGTGACTAGTTTGCGCCTGTCTTAATAACCATGTCATCTACATAGACCTCCAGATTCCGACCTATTTGAGTAGCGAACACCTTATCCATCACCCTTTGGTAAGTAGCCCCCGCATTTTTTAGTCCAAAAGGCATAACCTCATAATAATAATTGTCCTGATGTGTCATGAAGGCGGTTTTTGGTGTGGCTATTGGATTCATCCAGATCTGATTATATCCGGAGTATGCATCCATAAAGCTGAGCAAACAGAACCCAGACGTAGCATCTATCATCCGGTCAATATTTGGAAATGGTTACGGATCTTTAGGACACGCCTTGTTGAGGTCCGTGAAGTCCACACACATTTTCCATTTCCTGGATTTCTTCTTTACCATCACCACGTTGGATAACCAGGTCGGATACTTGATCTCCTTGATGAACCCGGCCTGTAACAACTTCTCGACTTCCTCTACAATTGCTTTCCTCTTTTCATCACCATCCCTTTTTTTCCTTTTGGAAACTGGCTTGATATCCAGATCGATTGCTAAGTTATGGCACGTGAAATTGGGATCTATCCCTGGTGAAATTCTGGTATAACAGATCCCAGATGTCCTACATGATGTCGAGACATCTGGTCTGACATAAATAGCAAGGCAATTATAGACAGTTAAATAAGCTGCTGAAAAGTAAAGTGCACACATAATTTGTTCACCCAGTTCGGTCTAACAACCTACATCTGTGGGCATACCAAGCCAGGAAGGAAGTCCACTATTAGCAGTATTAAATAACAGACTCAACAATACCAGTTGACAATCTACTCACTTAATCCCTACCCAATGACCCTTCTACCTAAGTTCTCCCTAGGTAAGAGACTCCATCTCACTTCCAATCATCGCAATAATGTCTAGAAGTCAACATATCAGTCACTGCATCAACAACTTGATTTCCAACAACTCTCCAAACACATAAAAATAAAAGACACACTCCTATAACAATACCTAGACATGACCCCCATGACTAAGAACAATGCTTAGAGTTGCTTAACAGCTTCCTCTAAGACCAATACATCTCTTACCTACAGGCTTAGAGATAAACATGATGACCATCCCACAAACCGAGTGGTTCATCAACCAACACAGCCCTTATAATTTACATGATGGTTAGCTTACTAAAACTAGGTTACAATGCTTCTATTTATAACCTATTTCCCAACTGGATTTGGGCCTTTAAATCACAACAAATCAGCTGCTACAAATCTGCAAAAGATCCTGCTACTAAATAGATCTTCAATCAAATCTTCAATTAAATCTTTAATTAAATCTAATTATTCTCCATATCTTTTTGCATGAAAATAGTAACAATATCTACTCAATATAAGATTGCAACAGAATATATTTGTCCCATGATATTCGCCTGCAATCTCTCCACCAGATCTTCTCAAAACACACTTAAACAAATGCAGCCCTAGAAACCACATCAGACTGATGTTCTGATGTTCTGTCAACTGATGTCAAGACATCAGGTTTAACATCAGCATACAAAACTGTAACCCTTCTGAACTTAACATCAACTCAATGTTAAGAACACATGTTCAAGTCACATGTTCCAATTGCTCAAAAGCAAGCACACTTAGACTCCCTAAGCCATGGTCATGTAACATCTTCTCCTTCCTTCAGCTCCCGCAAACTGCCATGAGAACGATCTTTTTGAAGCATCCCATTGTTCATTCCTGTAGATCACCTTATCAAAAGCTGATGTGCCACATCACCAGTTGAGACTTCTGATGTTAAGCTAGATGTCAGATCATTATGTCACCCAACTGTTGAATTCAGCTCTACCTTCTGCCACTCAGAAGAACCTCCTCCCTTTGCAGATACAGATTTCCATGCTCTCATAGACTTGATTCAACAATCAATTTTGAGTAGACAACCTTCATCCTGCTTAGAAACTCCAAAGACTTCAAACCTACCACATCTGAATCTTCAAAAAATAAGTAGTCCAAGACTACCCCATAGCAATACTAAAGAAAGCCACTTCCCTTAGTAGAGCCGTCAGTAGAAAGCCAGAGATAACTGCCACTTATCCTCGACCTTCACAACCAGAGCAAACACCATGCTCCAAACCACTTAGATCAGAAATAAACTGATCCAAGCTGTAACCAACAAGATTATGATGTCTTCATAATCTTCCGTCTTCATCTTCAACAGCACCACCATCTGGACAAGTCATTCATAATACTTTCTAGGAACAGATGCTAAGCAATAATCCAAGGTTAACACCTAGGTGACTTGTGAGTGAATGTAGAACCCCTCCCATGATTCCCCAAACCTCTGATGAAAAGATGTTAAAACAATTGACAGAACATCCTTAATCTTGTCTTTCAAGGATAATCAATTAAATACCTGTGAATATCACAAATAGCAATTGATCTTAAATCCCTGTGGTTTAACCCTTCTTCAGATTCTAGCATCTTCTGAATCTTCTTCATGACAACCATTATGACAACCATTCATACCACAAAAGCCTTCCAGGTTAGGTCAGTGTCTTGATCTTTCACTCCACCCTGAGCAAAGAACTAAAGTGATGTTTCAACATCAGTTCCGACATCAGTCTAAATCACATTAAACATCTACTAGGATTTGGAGACTATAACCATAGTAATCCACACATATCTTTTGCAGCGAACACACGAGAACATATCAACATCTGATCAACTTCCAAGATCAGACCAACAAAACTGCAGTAACTTGCATAACACACTCTTCCAGAAGCTTCTTCTTATAAGCACAAGGTTCAGACCTCTTGTCTAACTTAAGAGTGATAACATACCATAGACAATCTGCTACTTCCAATCCTTCAAGCCACAAAATTGAAAGAGCTCATGCATACACCAATTGACCACAGGCTGATTTACACTGCTACTGCACACAAACTCTTGGGTGCATTTTCCCTATAAAATTGTCCTCAGACATTTTAGCTTAAACAAGGATCATCTCCTTCTCATCTGCTATCAAGATTACTACCTTTTCTTCAACCAGCTCCAGCTGAGATGTTATGACATTATGAACAGCATCTCAAAAATTGTTCAACTTCACAGCTCCAGTGATCCTTCAAAACAGCTACAATCTAATAGGACTTTGACTCAGTATTTACCATAAACAGCTGATGTGTAGTGTGATATCGAGACATTAGGATTGACATATCAAGCTCATCTTCTTTCTTGATGAAACTTCCTCCAGTTCATGATTTTGAAAATTAGAAACATGTATCTTCACAAGAGAATTCATCTTCAGATATACCAGACCTACATTGGACACCAATACCAGGAAGATCTCCTAATTAGGTCACCATAAATACGCTTAAGAGATAACTTATCAAGATCTTCACTCCCGCGTGAAAGATTTGACAGTGATACTCTTTTGCTTTGGCTCCACCCTCTTCTTTCATCACCAAGAAAATTGAGAAGGAAGGAATCAATGTTCTGGACAGATTGGTCTTCAATACCTGATTTGAAATATATTCTTCTTCTGCTGAGGAGACCAAACTCTAAAGTCTTTCCAAGAAAATACCTTCCTAAAGTCTCACCACCAGAGACACAAGAAACAACCAGGGTTACATCAGATACCATGCAACAGAACACACAAAAACTCCTCAACACCCTTCAGGCACTACTCAATAATCCTTGCACACCATCACCATAATCCAAGTGTCAACAAAAAGGTTTGAAAATAAATCAAACTCACAACAGCAGTTCTCCACCAAAGCTACACACCTGATAACAACAGACAGGTCCAATACATACCCTATCATGAATAGTCCATCCTTCACTTCAAGGGATCAAACAAACAACTATATGAACTGACCAAGTCCATAACTCAGCAAAACTATCTTCCTTGCTCATGAACCAGAAAGTATCTTCCCTAGATCTCATCCAAAAACAGACAGGATGCCCGCTCTGATACCAATTGAAATTCTGGTATAACAGATCCCAGATGTCCTACATGATGTCGAGACATCTGGTCTGACATAAATAGCAAGGCAATTATATACAGTTAAATAAGTTGCTGAAAAGTAAAGTGCACACAAAATTTGTTCACCCAGTTCGGTCTAACAACTTACATCTGGGGGCATACCAAGCCAAGAAGGAAGTCCACTATTAGTAGTATTAAATAACAGACTCAACAGTACCAGTTGACAATCTACTCACTTAATCCCTACCCAATGACCCTTCTACCTAAGTTCTCCCTAGGTAAGAGACTCCATCTCACTTCCAATCATCGCAATGATGTCTAGCAGTCAACGTCTCAGTCACTGCATCAACAGCTTGATTTCCAACAACTCTCCAAACACATAAAAATAGAAGAAACACTCCTATAACAATACCTAGACATGACCCTCATGACTAATAACAATGCTTAGAGTTGCTTAACAGCTTCCTCTAAGACCAATACATCTCTTACCTACAGGCTTAGAGATAAACATGATGACCATCCCACAAACCGGGTGGTTCATCAACCAACACAGCCCTTATAATTTACATGATGGATGGCTTACTAAAACTAGGTTACAATGCTTCTATTTATAACCTATTTCCCAACTGGATTTGGGCCTTCAAATCACAACAAATCAGCTGCTACAAATCTGCAAAAGATTCTGCTACTAAATAGATCTTCAATCAAATCTTCAATTAAATCTTCAATTAAATCTTCAATTAAATCTAATTATTCTCCATATCTTTTTGCATGAAAATAGTAACAATATCTGCTCAATATAAGATTGCAACAGATTATATTTGTCCCATGATATTCGCCTGCAATCTCTCCACCAGATCTTCTCAAAACACACTTAAACAAATGCAGCCCTAGAAACCACATCAGACTGATGTTCTGATGTTCTGTCAAATGATGTCAAGACATCAGGTTTAATATCAGCATACAAAACTGCAACCCTTCTGAACTTAACATCAACTCAATGTTAAGAACTCATGTTAAGACATCAGACATATAACATCATTAACAACACCATTGTTTTACCAAAATTCCAGCCAATACAAGAACTAACACTTGGCATGTCTGAAGGTTTCCAGGTGAAAAGATCCACATTGTCTTTTAGTGGTAATCCTAGTACCTGCACCTGTTCTCCCGAGAATCCTAGTAGACTGCCTTTGAATGGTAATAAGTCCATCGTATCGAGCCCCATTCCTCTGAAAGCATCCCAATACAGTATGTCAGCTGAGCATCCGAGGTCTATCAATACCCTTTTCACGCTCTAGTCTCTTATTTGTACTTTAATAACCATGGGATCATTTTCTTGAGCTAGGACGCATATGGCATCTCATTTTAAGAATGTTACAGCATCTAAGTTGCCTTCCGATTTCTATGGAGATCTCTGGTCGATATGCATAACTGCCCTAGCATATCTCTTTTTGGCCGAACTTGTTTCTCCACCACCAGTAAACCCTCCAGTGATGATGTTTAGCGTGTGTTGAGCTGTCTTTGTCTCGTGACCCTCTTCGGCATCTGAACTCTTCTTCCAAGATGACTTTTCTGGTCCCGACTCGTCTCGGCGGGGACTTCTCTTATTATTTTGTGGTCGAGAATCCTTCACATATGCCAAGAGATGACCTCTCTGGATTAGAGCTTCAATTTCTTTTTTTAGCTATTGACAGTCCTCGGTGTGTTGTCTTACAACGTCCCATTCTGCTGACGCATGACCTCCATCATGGCTAGCAGTTGAGCCATGTCTGGAGGATCTCCTTTAGAGGACATGTAGTTAGTGTAAGGTGTGGTCTGGGAGAGTTTTACCTAGGCCCCATGGTGGGCGCCAAATGTTCTAGCCAAAAATGGTTAGATACACCAAAAGTGATAATTCCCCTTGTCCTGGACAAGAAGAATTACGCTATCTATATTGTGAGGGATATTTGGGGATTTGAGAGCTATACTTGTGCTGTGTATTGTCTCAAGATGATTGTGTCTTTCTTAATCCTCATGTGGGAGCCCCTTTTATAGTCTTCCATTAAGATATGCCATTAAGAGAAGTCTCTTGGCCTTCTGAAGTTACATGGCCATCATTCCTGTAAGTCCCCTTCATAAATGTAGGCTTTGAAGCTCTAGTAACGTCTGCATAGATGCACCGCCACCGTTACAACTGTTGGTGTGCCATTTGAGTTCATGTTCGACGTAAGTACCGGGTTGATGGAGATCAGTACTCGGCCTCGTAGGAGTTCGGCTGATCAGAGTCGGGCTCCCTGGTCGGCCTGAGTTATGGATGATACTTGCCTAGCTCTCTGCATTGCTTGACCTTTCTTGCTATCGTAGTCTAGTTCCTGCTTAAGCTTGTCCTGGTACATAACTCGACTTAAGATATATTTGGCATGTACACCTTATACATAAGCGAAAGGTTAGGCAACATAATTTAAATGACTATGTATTTTAATAAACCACTTTCTAAAGAGTTAATCAAAGTTTTCCAATTTTTTGACCTTTGTTAAGTGAACTACCTCAAAATTCAACATAAATTGAGAAGACTCCCCCAAAGAGGAAATGACAAGATATCGTTAAAAACTCCATTTCCATGAATCACTTGATACAAGATTTGGCTAAACATCATTTGAATCGATACGACCACCATCGATCTTTAGACTCTAGAAACATCAGGAACATCAAAACTGTTGAACACCACCATCAATGCATTAACAAAGAACATTTTGATCACCACCATCGATGCCAAAAAAAAATCTATTGAGAATTACCACCAATGATAACAAAATATTGCACTCCTTTCTCCAAAAAAAAAAACTCCAAGCGCAAATAAGACTTAGTAAAAATAATTTAAAAGTGCAAAGAAACGAATAAATTGCTTATTTAGAAGGTTGGTCAGAGTTTTTCAATTTTCAACTTCTAAAAATTGTACCACCTTAAACCTCAAGTTACTTGAGTAAATTCCCCTTTTTTGAGGGAACGACAAAAATACCATCGTAAATCCTTCTCTATGAATCGTTTGACTCGAGAATTGGGTTAAACAACGTGACTGATAAATTCATCACAGACTCCACGTCTCAACCTACTAAGAGGTTAAATGATCATCACAAATCATCATAATTTTTTAGAAGCATCCTCAATGAAATAAGCTTTGATCACGTCTGTTGAAATACACCTTAAATGAACATACTTTTATCATAAGCTTCAGGATCATCAATTGTCATAAAAAATGAATTTTATTTGTATACTCGAAAATATATATCTTGCTTTGTACAAATTCATTTAATATGCATCAAGGTTTCATTAAAGCTACAAATACTCCTTACAAAATAAATCTCGTTTTCACCGTTGATAGCCAAATATTTTTGGGTCCTAGTGTGATTGCATGTGTCTTGATGAAGTCAACAAATATGCATAGGGGTCAACAAAGGATGTGCAAAAGATCAAAAAGGCTATGGATTAATATTGCAACTTTCATGAAGAATAAGCTTTGATTGTTTAAGTTATCTTCAATTATTGGTACAAGTTTTAATTCAAGCTTGGATATATACTCAGTGCTCAAAAATTACCTAAATATTTATTCATATGCATACACACAATTTAATCCATTTTCCATTGGTTCTCATATGTTTTCAAACATTATTTTTCAAAACCTTCAGTAATGTAACCGGTTACATGGTGAGGTAACCGGTTACATGAACCTGGACAGAACGTCTCTGTTATGACTATTTGCATTTTTTCATTGAGGTAACTGGTTACATGAACTTGTTTTTTGAAAAATTATTACGTTACTTTTGAGATAACCGGTTACATCCCTAGGTAACTGGTTACCACTGAACCAGTAGCATTTTTTCAAAAAAGTGATGGTTTAAACATATTGTGCATTTACACCATGAATCATTTCATTGATTAAACTTTTTATACCATTTCCAACTGGTGTAATGCTATTATAAATATTATGGTTAAAACTTCTTATGATGAAAGCGGTAAAGTGTGGAAAGTAAAGAATACCGAGAAATATCCTAGTTCCCCTCACAGTCCAAGAGTACTCCAGTCCCCTTTCAATATGAAAGAGATTTTACTAGTGTTAGATTTCATGGACAAGACAATCCTTATCTTCCTATACAGACTCTAACAACAACAATTACCAAGAACAATCCTCTTCGATTTTTCACAAAAGTTCACTAAGAGAACAATCCTCTACTTAATGAACCTCTTGCTTCCAACAATCCTAGACATCAAGGTATTTACAACCAAATCTGGAAATTATTTAAGTAAAAGAAGATGATGAATATATATCAATCACTAAGATTAATCTTCACTTTCAAGTAATTAATTCACAATGATATAGTAGTGCTCAAGTGTTTATGAATGTAGGAGAAATGTTTTCTGAATTGATATGAAAGTAGTATGCAGAAATTTCTCAATGAAAATTCAAGTATCAAAACACTTGTATGAAAATGAGTGAGTAATTGATGTTAAATTGTTATGAAAGAGGTGTGTTTTGAAATCTAAAAATGACAGTATTTATAATAGCATTACACCAGTTTGAAAGGGTATAAAAAGTTTAATCAATGCAATGATTCATGGTGTAAAGGCACAATATGCTTAAACCATCATTTTACTGATGCTACTGGTTCAGTGGTAACCAGTTACCTCAGGGATGTAACTGGTTACCTCAAAAGTAAAATATAATTTTTCAAAAAATAAGTTTATGTGACCGGTTACCTCAATGAAAAAATGCAAATATGCGTAACACAGAGGTTTTGTCCAGGTTCATGTAATCGGTTACCTCACTATGTAACCAGTTACATTACTGAAGGTTTTAAAAATTACTTTTTGAAAACATATGAGAACCAATGGCAAATGGATTAAAATGTGTGTATGCATATTAATAAATATTTAGGTAATTTTTGAGCACTTAGTCTATATCAATGCTTGAATTAAAACTTGTACCAATAATTAAAGATCACTTAAACAATCAAAGCTTATTCTTCATGAAAGTTGCAATATTAATCTATAGTCTTTTTTATTTCTTGCTCATCCTTTCTTGACCCATATGCATATTTGTTTACTTCATCAAAACAAAGAGTTTGGAGAAGCTTGACTTCACTTTAGTGTGTTTTGTAGTATGTTAATGGCTCTGATACCAAATGTGAAGTCAAGCTTCTCCAAATTCTTTGTTTTGATGATGTCAACCATTAAACAATTGAAGTGCTTGTGTCTTTGTTGAACTAGACAAGAAAATGATCCCCCTAAGTTCAATATCCCTTTGAAATAATGCTATCTCTTGATGCAGAAGGTTTCGACAGATTTGATACAATATATTGAGATTACTTGTTTGCTGCATAAGTTAGATGCAAGGTATACAAGACACATGCAATCACACAAAAGAAGAAAACTACGGGGGAAAATAAAAGGTAACACATATGTATTCATAAAACATTCATTACATTATGTAACGAAGATAAAGAAGAAACCAACATAAACATAACATTAGAACATAAAGAACAAGGTCTAAACATGAAATAAAGCAAATTACATAATTGAAACATAGACAACATAAGCAACATAAAGTAAAGAAACAAGCAACAATGGACACTCTAGTCTTCTTCTTCCATATCATCCTCCTCATACTCTTGGTTTTGGTTGGAATTCCTAATTTCCTCAAGGAGTGCTACGCGGAGGTTGTCGATACAGGTATTAATCCAGCCTTCCACAGAACGCATAGAATGGTATAAGAATTAATTTGTATAACTACCTTCTGGAATCTCAATCGGAACTGGAGCCGGAGCTTGAGTTGGAATTAGAGTTGGAGTTGGAGTTTGTTCAATGTGTTTAAATTTGCCATCAACATCTTGGAAAATCCCTATGTTTTTGTTAGCCGTTTTAGAGCTTATTTCAAAAATTTTGGATGTCATCTCCAACTTTGGTTCCCTTTTCAAATCAACCTCACAAGGAGAAGATATTTGGGATGCTGTATAAAATGGCCCATTTGTTCCTACTAGTGTTGTCGATTGCGTTGAGACAAAAAAGATTAAAAATTCATGGAATGAAGTTGATATGGAAGAAGAAGACTAGAGTGTCCATTGTTGCTTGTTTCTTTACTTTTTGTTGCTTATGTTGTCTATGTTTCAATTATATATGTTGTCACTTTGCTTAATTTCATGTTTAGACCTTGTTCTTTATGTTTTAATGGTATATTTCTGTTGGTTTCTTCAATATCTTCGTTACATTCTGCTATGAATTTTTTATGAATACATATGTGTTATTTTTTATCTTTTCCCCATCTTTTTTGATAATGTCAAAGGGGAAAAGATTTATTGTGTGATTGCATGTGTCTTGTATATATTGTATCTAACTTTTGCAGCAAACAAGTAATCTCAATATATTGTATCAAATCTGTCCAAACCGTCTGCATCAAGAGATGGCATTATTTCAAAGGGATATTGAACTTTGGGAGCATTCTCATGTCTAGTTCTACAAAGAAACAAGCACTTCAATTGTTAAATGGTTGACATCATCAAAAAGGGGGAGAATGTGAAGTCAAGCTTCTCCAAATTCTTTATTTTGATGAAGTCAACAATTTAACAATTGAAGTGCTTCTGTCTTGGTAGAACTAGACATGAGAATGCTCCCCCTAAGTTCAATATCCCTTTGAAATAATGCTATCTGTTGATACAGATGGTTTGGACAGATTTGATATAATATATTGAGATTACTTGTTTGCTGCAAAAGTTAGAAACAAGGTATACAAGACACATGCAATCACACAAGCAATCTTTGGTTTTCAAAGATGGTGGTAGTAGTAACAAACCCCCTCTATTCTCTGAAGAATGTTTTGACTTTTGGAAAATCCATATGAAAGTACACTTAGAAGCACAAGGAGAAGATATTTGGGATGTTGTACAAAATGGTCCATTTGTTCCTACTAGTGTTGTCGATGGCGTTGAGTCAAAAAAGATTAAAAATTCATGGAATAAAGATGATAAAAAGAAGGTACTCTACAACAAGAAAGCAACCAACATACTTCAAAGTTCACTTAGCATGGATGAATTCTTTCGAATTTCTCAATGCACAACGACAAAGGAAATATAGGATACGTTAGTAGTAACTCATGAAGGAACCGCTGAAGTAAAAAGATCAAGATTGAATACATTATGTCAAGAGTATGAATTATTCAGAATGCAGCCCAGAGAATCAATCCTTGATCTAGAAAAGAGATTTGTTCACTTAACTAATCACCTAATTGCTCTCGGTAAGACTTTTACTAACAATTAATTAAATCTTAAAGGTCTTAGGTCTTTAACTAGGGAATGTTAACCAAAGGTGACAGCGATATCAGAAAAGAAGAGTCTTTCTACCATGACGTCCATTTCCTTGTTCGGAAAACTTCAAGAACATGAAATAGAACTTGAAAGATTAGAGAAACATGAAATACAAGTAAAAGACTCAAAAGATGTTGTATTAAAGACAAGAGTCAAATTTCATGATAGCAATCAAGAGGAGGAATCCACTAATGACGATGAAAGTCTTATTAAAATGTTTGAAAAGCTCTTGAGAAAAGAAAGGAAAAGGGAGGTCATTCACAAAGAAGCACCAACAAGGAGAGTTACATGTTTTGAATGTGGAAAAATGGGACATGTCAAGAGAGAATGTCCTACACTTGAAAAGTAAGAAAACTTCAAAAACAAGAATCACAAAAAGGAAAAGAATGCATATGTAGCATGGGATGACAATGAAATAAGTTCATCTTCAGATGAAGATCATGCATGCAAGGCATTGATGGTCTCACATCATTCAAGTGATGAAGATGAGAAAATTGAGTACCTAGATGTAACTAATTGTTTTGTAGGTACTTGAAGATCATATGCTAGCATTGTCAAATCAAGATTGATCATTCAAGACACTAGACCATATAATATGGTAGTTCTAAAAGTTTCATTGATTAAAAAGATGTTTTGAAGAAGCATCAATATTGATATCAACTTTGACATCAAATTCTTATGAAGGAGATAAGTGTCGAATTTTGTGCTATTAATTTTCAATTATAATAATATATCATTCCTATGTTATCACCTTGCTTTATACTTTATTCTACTTTGTCTTCTTTTTGTTGATATCAAAAGAGGGAGAAATAATAGGTATTGTATTTGTTCTTGTTCATAATTCTTTCAGGGAAGAAAGCCTTGAATTGCAAATTAAAGGGGGAGACATACAAGATAAGGGGAGATTCTAGTTGCTACTCAACATTTCAAAAAGTCACATATTGAAGCAACTCATTGATGAACAAGTTAAATTTCAAAGAATGGTTTGTCATCATCAAAAAGGGGGAGAATGTGAAGAAGATTTCTTCTTGTCCTAGGTTATAGTTTTGATGAAGACAAACACATCAACAAAAAGAAGAGTCAAAGTTTGAAGACTAGAGCAATCAAGTTCAAATTATCAAAATGCCTTGAAAAATTAATGAAAGAATCAAGATGGTTGCATATGCATTACAATTAAAGTATATATATCTTAATTGCTCATAAAAATCATTCATATTCATCTTAAACCTTTCATGCATCTTTTAAAATTATTTTTAAATTAACTATTCTGTTTTTGGTAAATTATGCCATTTCAAACCGTCGTAATAACACTTTAAACCGCCACACTTTGCACAATTTTCTCATATGTTTCCAAAAAGAGTTTTTCAAAACTTTAAGTGAGGTAACCAGTTACATGTTGAGATAACCGGTTACATGAACATTTTTTTTAAATATTGTTACGTTACTTTTGAGGTAACCGGTTACATCCCTAGGGTAACCGGTTACCACTGAACCAGTAGCACTTTTTCATGAAAATGATGGTTTAAACATATTGTGCCTTTACACCATGAATCATTGCATTGATTAAACTTTTTATACCCTTTACAACCGGTGTAATGCTTATATAAACCATACTTTTTAGAATTCAAACTCATCTCTCTTTCATAGCAATTCAAAACTTATATTCTCTCATTTTCAAAATCAAGTGTTCTTGACATAACTTTTTGTTGAAACTTCTGCACATCAATTTTATTACGTTTTCAAATAGTTTCAAATACATAAAATCATTGAGCACTTGTACTTCATATTAAGAATTGCCTACTTGATAAAGAAGATCAATTCTAGGAATTGATGTACATTGTTATACAACTTCAAACACTTTTTAAAATTCATATTGTTGTGACTTCCTTGCTGTCCATGATTGTTGGAAGCAAGAGAGTGAATAAGAGAGGATTGTTATCTTGTTTCACTTTGTAAAGATCATAAGGGGATTGTCCTTATTCATTGTGTTGCTTATGTTAAAAGATTGTAGGATAGGTCTTGGTGGAAGACTTGTACAAAGATCTGACATAGTGCAAATCTCTCACGGGGAGTGAGGGGGTGGCGTACTCTCAGATTGTGAGGAGAACCAGGATATATCATTGTGTCCTTTACTTTCTGCATTTATTTTTCAGCATATTTACTTTCATATCATTTCTGAAAAATAACAAAATCAATGCTAACACTTCAAATTGAGAAAAGTCCAATAAATCTAATCACCCCTTCTTAGAGACCACACATAAACTTACAAGTAGTTATAAGAGGTCTAGGGTTATTACCTTTAGACCTTCTTAATTTATCATAACAAAATGGCTCTAGGTGTATAAGCTTATGACAAAACGAGAATTTATAAATAGGGCAATTCAACTTCTTCCAATTTAAACCTTTATTATGAGATTTACTAGATTTAAAACCTAATTCAATTTTAGTAAATGAAGACCTTTGATTTGATATAATAAAATCTAAGTTTTCTTTTCCCTTAGTAAATCTACTTAGGTTTTTGTTGCGGTGAAAATCAAATAACAAATTATTAATTAACTTGCATCATATTTCTTTTACAACCGACTTTGATTTATCCAAAGGAAATGTTCAAGATCGTTAGAAAAACCTAAGGGGAAGAGATCTAAGGTTCGGGGGTTGGTTACGCCTAGGGAAGGTATTAGCACCCTAAACGTCCGCAGTACTCTACGGGAGCCTCTTGCTAATGTTATCTTATGTTTGCTAAAGGTTCTATGCTAAAGGTTGAAACCCTAGGGGTTAGTATCTAAGTATACTCGATAAGGCATCGCACCTTACGCCTACGTATCCTCGGGAGTAGAATCAGAGTATGCGTAGTTCTACTTCTACTGAACTATTGACTATGGCCAATATTCAGAGGGGAAATGAGTACAAGCTCATTGTAGAGTTTAAGAACTCTCTAAGTCTAGTTGTAATGGACCTATGTTTTGTTTTAGTCAGTAGGGGAAAGTGATAATTCATTAGGATGAATATCACTAAGAGTTTAAGAACTCTCTCCTAAAGCTATTTGTAATTTCTATGGCTCTGATGAGGCCAAGAAATAAAGTTTCTCCTAAGAGGTTACTTAGGTTAAGGTGGGGGCTAATGACTTTAAAAGTCGATGTATTTCACCTTCCTTTGGAATAGGGGAAAGATGATGATAAAAGAATAAAAGTCATAGAAGATGAAACATTTGATATAAGATAATATAATGAAAGCAACATAAGCATGAGGATGGCAATATGTTTCATGACAAATGATGAGTAGACAGGAGATAAATATCAAGTAGACAAAGACAAACCAAAGATATTAAACTTGAGAAATATATCACAAATCATAAGTCAAGACATAGTCATGAATAAAAGATTAATTAAGATGATATTCAAAGTTGAATAATACCAATCACAAATTAAATCAACAACCAAATGACAAGATAAATTAAAGAAGAATTAAACCACACATTCAAAATATCAATAAGGTCATAAAGGTTTAATAATTTAATCAAGATAAAGAGAGTGGAAACTCACATTAATAATAAATCAACTTAAATAACTATTTAAGAAAATAAATTACTAAATAAAATAAATATTTTTTGGAGTTTTTAGAGTAAAACTAAGATTTTCTAAAAAGATAAATAAACTGTTTTTTTTTTGAATTTTTAATAAGCTTGAGATATAAAGAAAATGATGAGATAAAAAGAAAATGATTTAACAAAAAAAGAGGAAGTGTCCCATGTAGGGTTGAACCCACACCATTGGATTCAGCAACACAAAACCAAGGCCAACTGTGCTAGGTGCGCGTAGTGAACATAAAGTGCAAGCAATGAATAAAATATCAAGGCGAAATGGAAAATCAGAAAAAAACAAAAGGGTTGATCCGCAGGATCAAACCCAGGCAAGGCATGTGAAAGGTGAAGGCGTGCTAGTGTGTGGTCGTTGGGACGGCGTGTTTCATCCAAACAATATACAACTCAAATAACATATAAGGCAAACAAGTCCATGAATTCTAAGCAAACCAAACACGCACCATCCTCAAGCCTCTCTCCAACTAAATTCTCACTTGCACAGCCAGATTCACACATCTATAATTCAGTTAATACTCAGCCACATTTAACAAAATAAAACTTCAAATTAATTAGCAAAACATGAGGATTATGATGGTGTGACTTCAAAACATGGAAGAATTGAATAAGCAGAAACAAAGAACATTCATCCTAGCATCTTAGGTCAAGACATCTAACCTATCTGAACATGACAGTCCAACTACTAGCATGCCAGAATAAATCCTTTACCGAAAAATACATAGATCCAACAGTTGAAGTAAAACAAAAGTAACTATAAAATTAAAACAAGGCTGAGGATTAAACGTATGAAACAATGGAAATGATCATGGCATTCAGTAGGTATAGCAGGGCATGTCAATTCCTAACTAGCATAAAGATCACCAATGAGAATATTTCACACAGGCAGGTACTTATAGCACACAATATTGGCAAGATTTGAATCAAGTAGGCACACGTAGAATACATCAACCGTAAATACCCAAAGCATACTAACTCAAAATAAAAAGCATGGCAGCTACGATGTATCAAGAATAGGCACAATAAATGTAATCCTTGATTTTAGCAATAAGGAAAATTTCAACAAACAGACATACACAACACATATTAGCAAGATTTATTGACATTCAAGTTTTAAGGCATGGCAGTGATTCAGAGATGCATTAGTAAAACAATATCATAGAAACATAATGCCTGTCAAATGGCAGTTCAGAAGTGCAGAGATAATATGGAAAAGTTAAAGATCAATGTTAGGGGTATAGCAGGGCAGCAACATAATGACTAACTGGAAACTCTACCAGTCAGGTTTATGCAAACATAGATTCAATAAACTTGGCATGGACATACACTTTTAAGGTTAACAGTAAATGACATACAAATGAATGCATATACAAAGGGCTCGTGGAAGTAGTGTGAATGTGTCTATCAGCCATACCATATACATGTTCAACAAACCAGATGCAAAGGTAAAAAGACTTTAGCTTCTCAAACAAAATGGTTCAAAGCAAAGATCAAGGTATAACACAAAACATTGAAGCAAGTTCAGACATATGAGCACATGCAGAAATATATGCGTTCCCTATTAGCAGGCATATCAGATGAAGAGCTCAGAATTCACAGGAATATCTTAGACATAAAGCTCAACATGAATGAGTGTAGCAGATTATTCACATCAAAACTGCTTTATGAGATCAATAATAATCACCAAAATGAGCTTGGCGAGGCAGATTAAACAGTACAACATTTTAAGATTTAAACAATTCCAATCCTCAAACGAAACCAAATAGCACCATGTTAACACACTTTAAAGTAAACCTTGGATAAATGACTATGTGGATTAAAGGACATAATGCAGACAATAACCAAGCTCGTATCACAAGTAAGAAGATTCATTCATATACTTTAATTGTCCAATACATTGAACCCAACAATCTTAAGATTTCAACACCACAAAGGAAACCATAGCTAAAACAAATGCTTGACACATACATCCTGAAGTGAATACATAACCAACACACACATAGCAATACAAAAGTACAGATCATAAAAAAAACACGTTAGCTCAAATATTAGGATTCATAAACATCAGCCAGTCCATAGAAGTTGAAAATGCTGGAGACAAATGAATGTATGCACATCAAGACAGTAGGAAAAAGTATGTTCATAAAAAAAAGATCATTTACCCATCAAGATATGCTTAACAGACATCAATATAAGAATATACAGGGCCAAGTCTTCAAGGATTCTCAAAAAAAATAAACTTCTATCCTAACACATAAAGTGGGCATGTATTAATAGATGACATATTACCAAGATAGCGGTTCACACTTGAACCAAACAAAAGAAAAGAATATTGCACATACAAATATATGTAACAGTAACAGTTCAAGTAATAACTCCTTAGAATAAATGGTTACAAACAGAGTTGAATATTTGTCAGTGAATTCACCTTGAAAGCAACAAATCAAAGCTTCATGTTATTAACAATAGATTATACATGTGTGTGGTTAGTGACAGAACATATGGGTTTGTATGACTAAGGATAAATAAAGGTAAACATGCTTAGTCAGATCTAATGCAATCATGGATATGTGCCTTAGTACAGGTACATACATGTGGTAGTGTGTGGAAAACAGATTGGCTTAGGATTTCTAAGACAGTCAATCACAGCTAGTAACCAATCAAAGTATACTCAGTCATTCAATTCAAAAACAACCAGAAGTTTAGGTGGTGGTGTTGGACATACAAGCTGATAACAAGATATAATGCACAACTTCAACATATAGCTGGTATATTAAGACTTAAACCATGAGATAACAACAACTCAGATTTAGATTAAAACACTCAGCATAACCATGTGCATACTTTAGCAATTCACACATCAATCTTCAACACATAGATGGATTAAACTAAAGCCAAGCACACATACAATAAGTTTAGGCTTATACCAAATGTCAGTCAAAATGACACGTAGAAAACAAGTATGATATGGTAGATGTAATGCTGCAGAACTGATGCACATGATTCAAGTGACAAGTAAATGGCATATCAAAACAGGTTTATTATTTCAAAGTGAAAACACATAACTGATGGCAACGTACTAACATATCAATCTCTTTGCACAAATCAAATATGGTGGCTATGATAGTGCTAATTGATTTTTACAGAACAAAACTCATTTAGACACAGAAAACAACAAGCATCTGACCAAAAATCATGAACTACAAGATGAAACAACCCAGTTTAAAAGTCCTATTATGCTAAATAGATTATAAATCTTATGCATACAAAGCAATAGCTCAACAGAATATCAATTTAAGCACATGTGACAAATCTTGATTCATTACTTATTTCAGGCATATCAACAATGTAGCCATACTAAAAAAAAATGGATAACATCAATAAACACAGAGTGACAAGACAAATGTTCAATACATGGAGGTATCCATATTTGACAACATAACAACATATTGCACATTATAGATGGTCATGAGCAGTCATAACAACATTGGTAACAACATTTAGAATAACAACATCGTACAAATAACTCAAAGCATGTGTTCATATGACTTGGAATGATCATGAGCAAAAAAAAGCATTAAATGAACATGATAAAAATGAAAAGGGAAATAGGAATGATATCAAACAGAAGCTTTGTTAATGCCTTAAGTGTTCAGAACACCTCCACAGCCACTCAGAAATTCACTTCCTCAATTCACACGAAACTTGAAAAAAATGTTTGTGAGGACAATTGTTGATCAGAGCTGAATAGCTACCCTCCTTATATAGGCATAGTAATGGGTTGATATTATGGGCCGGGTCAGGATCAACTCCCTCCTCCAAGAGTAGTAGCTAGGGGTTTGAAAAGGGACTCAAATGTTGAAATTCTGAGGTGGCAACGCTCCTCCACTCTGAACGCATTGCAGGTGCCATAGGGCTCGATATGGATAGCATCTTCTCACCTTTCCTTGGTCATCAGCCTATGTAGGTGCAGTTTGGGGAAATGAGAGCAACGTTGCTCTGCTCCTCTCGCAGGTGGCGCAGAAGATGGTGGAAAAGGGAAGGTTGAAGCTTTGCTTTGTGCAATTGAAATCCCATGGAGCAATTAAGGAAAATTAGGGCAAACGATATTGAAGTTGTGGCGCCAAAGTTTGGGAATTGAATTTAAAAGAACTTGCAACCACTTGAAGGAATTGGTTTCTCTGCAAAATCGAAAAAGAAACAAAAAAAGGAAGAAGAAAAATATTTCTAGGACGCGTGTCAGCTTTCAATTGGTCCAAAATGACCGTTGAAAAGTTAAAGAAAGATAATGCCTTCTGATTGGCTAGTGGTGATATTCATCCTCCAATCAGAATTTCCCATAAATCCATAAATGCCAAATGAAAATGGTGCACGTATTGTTTTTTTGCTTAATAAAAAATTAAATGACATTTCTATTAAATTGCCACACCTAAATTAAAATCTTAAGATTATTTTAATACTAATGATGATTAAATTAATTACTAATAAAATATGACTTAATTTCAATTAATAAATTTTAAAATTAAAATTTAGGCATTTTGAATAAATTTTAACCAAAATAAAAAAAAAAAGATAATTAATTCAAAATCAAACAAATTAAAACTAAAATTAAATCATCAACTAAATTAATTAATTAAGCTAATAACCAATTAAAATATTTAAAATTCAAAATAAATAAACATAAAAACATGTTAAAATTAAATTAAGATAAGATAAATAAAATAAAATGCTAAATAAATTAAGGCAAAATAAATAAAAAGAAATTAAGATAAAAAAATACAGAGAAAATAAATCACATAGCCTTTAGCAAAAGATGAGGGTAAAATTTGGGGTACAACAGTTGCCCCTATTTAAATATCTTCACCTGATGACGTGAGAGATGAAGATCCTCATGTAATCAACAGTGAAAGATATTTAAATACAGATAACCAAAAATTTTGCCCTCAGATGCACACACATGCAATGCAACAGACATGATGCCAAGGAGATGCAAGAAAATGCAGACACAACAAGACACCAAGGGGCAAACAGGAGACAAAAAGATCACAGAGCTTCACTGGGGAAGGACGGAAGCTAGTATCCATGAGAAACACCTCACTAGGGATACAAGCTAACCAACAAAAGAGACCCACCAGGGAGACTCCAAAGAAACACTGGGGAAAAGGCCACAGACAAACTCCACTGGAAACAAAAAACTAGGGAGAAAGACTACTGGGGGACAAAACAAAACCCACGTTCTTCCTAGGCAAGAAACCAGAAAGAAGAACCTGATCACTAGGGATCAGTCAAAAGACAGACAACCAAGCAAAGACTTCCTGGGGATTCTATACTGAAGAGTTCAAAATGGGATCTTTAAGAAAAGCCAGGAAGACAGAGACAAACCCTGCGCACCAATTAGGAGTCTTAAGGGTTGAGGAAAATTTGTTCCAAGGAGCTTAACTTAAAGCAAGTTTTCAAAAATCCAAGGTAAGGGTTCAATGTTCGACACGATTCGAACAAGAACGGTTTTAAAACAAGAAGACAATGCTTGACACGATTCAAACAAAGTCCAAGTTCAAGTCTGACACGATTCAGACAAGAACAAGCTTTAAAACACGAGACGATGTTTGACACGATTCAAACAAAGTCCAAGTTCAGGTATGACACGATTCAAACAAGAACAGGTTTTAAAGCACAAGACAATGCTTGACACAATTCAAACAAAGTCCCAGTTCAGGTCTGACACGATTTAAACGAGAAAAAGTTTTAAAACACAAGACAATGTTTGACACGATTCAAGCAAAGTCCAAGTTCAAATTTGACACAATTCAAATGAGAACAATTTTAAAACAGAAGACAATGCTTGACACGATTCAAGCAAAGTCCAAGTTCAAGTTTGAAACGTTTCAAACGAGAACAGTTTTAAAATGAGCAGACAATGCTTGACACGATTCAAACAAAGTCCCAGTTCAGGTTTGACACGATTCAAACAAGAACAATTTTAAAACGGGCAGACAATGCTTGACACAATTCAAACAAAGTCTAAGTTCAAGTCTGACACGATTCAAACAAGAACAAGCTTACAAAAATCTTTAATGTTAGACTTCTTGGGGAACAACAAAGGTTTAAAGATTCAAATCTGGCGCGCAAAGGTTAAGACCGAACAAGCACGACACAAGGCAAACCGGGAATGTCTCTACTTCACTGGGGAAATAAAGACAGGCACAAACAAAAGACCACAAGCAACACAAAGCACAAGGATGCGAAGATGCTGGGGTATGATGCATATGCTTAGCTATATGCTAGAAATGACGCGAACGACGCAAAACAGGAGAGAAGAAAGGATAACACAAGTCAACACCCTGAAACCCAAACATCAAGGACAATCGGGCAATCTTCTTTTCTCTGGAGATGGCAGATCCGTGCCAAAAATACAGTACTTCTAACTCTTCCTGTACCAACTTGATTCCATAAAACATCTTGATACTAGAGTAAAACTTAGTTTATCTTTGTGTTTTCTTAGAAATTGCAATATTTCCGTTTTCAAAAATCAAGTGGAAATGACAAAGTTTTGCAAAATAAAGATGATAGTGCAATAAACAAGAAGATAGCTCAATAGTTGATATTCATTGAAAAATGGTGACTTGCCAAATAGCAGAGTCCCATGAAATATTACAAATGCAACAAAATGGCAGTTTGGCAAAGGTTACATTGCATTCAATGACCAGTAACAAACTCTATGGACTAAAACTCTAACAGCTGACTTCTCTGGGGATTCCCGGATATAGGTGAGATGTCCTTCAAGCATAATACTTTCGTACCGAATCTGCATTCACAGGGTGCGCAAGCTGTTCACCATCCATAGTTGTAAGAAACAAAGACCCTCCTGAAAAGACCGTCTTGACTACAAATGGACCTTCATAATTGGGTGCCCATTTACCGCGGGCGTCTCTTTGTGAAGGTAGAATCTTTTTAAGTACCAATTCTCCTTCTCTGAATTCTCGAACGCGGACCTTCTTATCAAACGCTCTCTTCATCTTCTTCTGGTATAAATGACCATGGCACATGGCCGTCAAACGCTTCTTATCAATTAGGTTCAGTTGATCATATCTTTCTCGAACCCATTCTGCTTCACCAAGCTTGGTTTCCATCAATATCCTTAATGAGGGTATTTCAACCTCTATAGGGAGGACAGCATCCATCCCATATACTAGAGAAAAGGGGGTTGCCCCTGTTGAGGTTCTAACTGATGTTCTGTACCCATGTAGTGCGTATGGCAACATCTCGTGCCAATCCTTGTATGTTTTGACCATCTTCTGAAGAATTTTCTTAATATTCTTATTTGCAGCTTTGACCGCTCCGTTCATCTTCAGACGATACGGTGAAGAGTTATGGTGTTCAATTTTGAAGCTGTCGCACAGTTCCTTCATGGTTTTGTTGTTCAGATTGGTTCTGTTGTCAGTTATGATCCTGCTGGGGATCCCATAACGGCAAATGATATTGTTCTTAATGAAACGTGCAACTACTTGCTTAGTCACATTGGCGTATGAAGCGGCTTCCACTCACTTAGAGAAGTAATCAATAGCCACCAAAATAAAACGATGTCCATTAGACGCTTTAGGCTCAATTGCTCCAATCATATCGATGCCCCACATAGAGAACGGCCAGGACAATGATAGCACATTCAACAGAGTAGGAGGAACATGCATTTTGTCCGCATAAATCTGACATTTATGGCGTTTTCTAACATACTGAATGCAGTCAGTCTCCATAGTCAACCAATAGTATCCAGCCCTCAAGATCTTCCTAACCATGGAATGTCCATTGGCATGGGTGCCAAAAGCTCCTTCATGGATATCATGGATCAGCATGTCTGCTTCTCTCTTATCGACACATCTTAACAAAACCATATCATGATTCCTTTTGTATAGTACACCGTTGCTGATGAAGAACTTGGCTGGCAACCTTCGCAGAGTCTTCTTATCAAGAACGGAGGCATTGGCTAGATATTCTTGATTCTTTAGAAAGTTCAAAATATCATGGAACAAGGTTTGCCGTCTGATTCTTCTTCAATAGACTGGCAGTGGGCAGGCTCAGTCCTCCTTTCAATACTGATTACTGGATCTTCATTGATAAATCTAACTTGCCACATTGAAGCCAGTGTTGCTAAAGCATCAGCCACATGATTCTCAGTACGTGGCACATGACGAAATGTTATCTCATCAAAACACTTAATCAACTCCAAAGCATATGCCTGATAAGGGATAAGCTTCTCATCTTTTGTCTCCCACTCGCCTCTGATTTGATAAATGACTAGAGCAGAGTCACCCATAACTTCAAGAAAACAGATTCCAAGATCGATTGCAGCTTCCAGACCCAGAATGCACGCTTCATACTCAGCAATATTATTTGTACACCCAAAATCCAACCTGGCTGTCAAAGGGGTGTAGCCACCTTCAGGATTAATTATAATAACACCTACTCCATGTCCCTTATAATTGGACGAACCGTCTAACATCATCTTCCACCTATACTCAGCTCTGGGATCTTCTTCAGAGCTTGACTCTTCACAATCTTTCACTGCCATGATATCCTCATCAGGGAAATCAAACTTGAGTGGTTCATAGTCTTCGACTGGTTGGTCGACAAGATATTCTAAAAGAACACTTCCTTTAATGGCCTTTTGAGTGACATACTGAATGTCATACTCAGATAATAATATGTGCCAATGGGCAAGTCTACCCGTTTGAGCAGGTTTCTCAAAAATGTACTTTATCGGATCCATCTTGGAAATCAACAAGGTAGTATGACAAATCAAGTACTGTCTTAGACGTTTGGCGGTCCAAGCCAGAGCGCAACAAGTCTTTTCAAGTAGTGAGTAACGGCTTTCACTGTCTGCAAACTTCTTACTCAGATAATAAATTGCATGTTCTTTCCGGCCAGTCTCGTCATGCTGTCCCAAAACACAGCCCATAGACTCTTCCAAAACAGTCAAATACATGAAGAGAGGTCTACCGGGAACCGGAGGAATTAGAATAGGAGGTTCTTGGAGATAACTTTTGAGTTTCTCGAAAGCTTGTTGACAGTCAGCATTCCATTCTACTGGATGATCCTTATGGAGTAATTTGAAAATTGGAGCACATATCGGAGTCATGTTGGAGATGAACCTGGAGATGTAATTCAAATGGCCCAAAAATCCTCTGACTTGAGACTCGGTTTGAGGAGCTGGCATTTCTTGAATCGCTCGTACTTTATCTGGATCCACTTCAATGCCCTTCTGGCTAACAATGAAACCCAATAACTTCCCTGACCTGACTCCAAAGGTACATTTTGCAGGGTTTAACCTCAACAGATACTTTCGAAGTCTTTTGAACAATTTCAGCAAGTGATCTACATGTTCTTCTTTATTTCGAAATTTGGCTATATTATCGTCCACGTACACCTCTATCTCTTTGTGGATCATATCATGAAACAAAGTCACCATAGCCCTTTGGTATGTTGCCCCGACGTTCTTCAATCCAAAAGGCATAACCTTGTAACAATAAGTTCCCCACAGGGTAATGAAAGTGGTTTTATCCATATCAGCCGGATCCATTTTAATCTGATTGTAGCCTGAAAAACCATCCATAAAAGAGAACATGGTAAAACGAGTCGTGTTGTCTACCAGCGTGTCGATATGGGGTAGAGGGAAATCATATTTGGGACTAGCTTTATTAAGATCCCTGTAGTCCACGCACATTCATACCTTTCCATTCTTCTTCATTACTGGAACAATATTAGCTACCCACTCTGGGTACTTGGAAACTGCTAAAAATCCAGCATCCAACTGTCTCTTAACTTCATCTTGAATCTTGAGAGCCATGTCGGGATGACTTCTGCGAAGCTTTTGTTTTACTGGCGGGCACTCAGGCTTGAGGGGTAACTTATGGACCATAATATCCGTATTTAAACCAGGCATGTCTTGGTAGGACCAAGCAAACACGTCCACATACTCTTTAAGGAGCGAAATCAACCGCGGTCTATTTTCTGGTTTCAGTGATGCCCCAATCTTGACCTCTTTCTTCTCATCCTCAGTGCCAAGATTAATGACATCCACCTGCTCTTCATGAGGCTGGAGATTCGTATACTGGTAGTCACATATATTCGCTAGATCCTTGGGCACCTCATAATCCTCCTCCTCCTCAGCTTGATAGACAGGGGAATCGAAGTTAATGGTAAGAGCGAGGCCATTGAATACAATAGGTTTATGATTCATTCTGCATGGTAGAATGACTTATATTATTAAAATGCACAACAATTCAAGAACATGCGAGATGAAGATGCTTTTGTTTGAAAAGATTGCCATTTTTTTCAGAAACAGAATGCAATAAAGTGAAAATGACAAAAATTTAGCAAAAGAGTCATTTCATTGATTTAAAGTTTGAAAACGGAGGCCCGTACAAAAAAATCCACTAGCTTTGGGCAAGACTAGGGAGATGAAAACAACAAATCTAAACAAGTTACTCTGGTTCCGGGTACAAAGTTGGGATCTCAACAGACTCCCAATTGCCTAATGCGCCTTCTTGGCGAAAAACCAAACGATCAATGTCTTCGTCTTCTTCAGCACTTCCTATGATTGCATGGACCTGATGTCCACCTCTGATAAATGTCTCATGCACAGTCTTTATCTTCATTCCTCTTCCTCTTGTACCTGATGCAACCTCATCTTCTGGAGTTGGTCTGTAACCCAACCCTTGGTGTCGGATCCTCTTCTCAACCTCAATAACTTCGCCCCAACCTACGGGCACGCCTTCTTGAAGGGCAGACTGGATACTCTTATACGAAGCAAAGGATGGATATTCCGGTACCACTGGCTTCTCATTGTTGATCATAACTGCATTAGCTATTTCCAGGGCTTGGAAAGAAGTCTCCAACGCATCCTCATCAGCCTCAATATAACGGAAGGACGACAAGTTACTAACCATCAAGTCTTCTTCCCCATGCACGATGACCAGCATATCATCGACCACAAATTTCATCTTCTAATGTAGGGTTGAAGTAATGGCGCCCGCCTCATGGATCTAGGGTCTTCCAAGTAGGCAGCTATAGGCAGGGTTAATGTCCAAAACTTGAAACAGCACGTTGAATTCCTGAGGGCCAATCAAAACCGGTAGCTCAATTTCCCCCATCACGGATCTTCGTGAACCATCAAAAGCTTTGACAATTAACGATGTGGGTCTCATGATCCCTCCTTTGTATGCCAGCTTATCGAGGGCCCTCTTCGGTAAAACATTCAGGGAGGATCCTGTGTCTACAAGAACTCTAGCCAATGTGTCCTCCTGACACTTCATTAATATGTGCAGAGCAAGATTGTGTTTCCGACCTGATTGGGTCAGTTCTTCATCATTGAAGCTGAGCGTATTGCATGCAGTAATGTTAGCGATAATATGATCAAACTGTCCGGCGGTAATATCCTGAGCTACATGAGCTTGAGCCAATACTTTCTGTAGTGTTGCTTGGTGGACTGGTGAATTAATCAATAGAGATAAAACAGAAATCTTAGACGGAGTCTGATGGAGCTGATCCACGACCCTGTAGTCACTTCTTTTTATTATTCTGAGAAATTCTTCGTCATCCTCCTTGGAGATCACTTCTTTACCTTTGTCATTGGTAGGTATACGCACATCACCTTCTTTACCAGACACTTCTTTGTTCACAGGGGTATAAATCCTTCCACTCCTCGTCATTCTTCCTGTTCCTACTATATTGGACACATTCTTCTCATCAGCCCCCACCTCTTTCTTTGGGACTGGTTCCTCTATAACGACCCCCACCTCTTTCCTTGGGATCACTACTTCCTTCTTCTTACCACCTGTATGTCTTCGTAGATCCATGGTAATGCTTTGGTTCCTCTGAACTTGAACAGGACTGGTCTTGGGAAATTATTTCGCCTGGCGTGATTAACAGGGGAAACAACTTCAGATTTGTTGAATCTTGGAACTGATTGTTTAAACACTGGACTCACGGTACTTGCCCATGGATTGTTGAACACAAGGACTACTGATATGTACGCTTCTTCATCAAACACTGGCACTTGCTTTGGAAAATTGAACACTGGTTCAATCACTGTTACTCTGCTTTCTTTTCTGAAAACCTGTAAGAAACCTTCATTAATCAGTTGTTGAATATCATCTTGAACTAATTGACACCCTTCACCACTACCATCACACTCTACACATCCATCATGGCAAACTTTGACCAAACCGGCGCTGAACAGCTTGGCATGAAACATTCTCAGGGGAGTTTTAATCTTTGCTGCATCTGAGATCAATACTTCATCATTCTCGTCTTCGACAGCATTAGTTGACCCATGAGTTGGCAAGGGGTTACTCTTCACATTTGGCTGGTTATTAGCAAAAGACAGAATGTTCTTCTCTATCAAACTTTTCACTAGATTCTTTAATGCCAAACATCCTTCTAAATCATGGCCCACCCCTCCTTGATGGAAAGCACATGTTGCATTAGGGTTGAAGAACTGCAGAGATTTCTCAGATGGTGGCCCCAACGGCCTAGTAACAATTAATCCTTGCTCGACCAGAGAAGGGTACAATGCTGTATATGTCATCGGTATGGATGGAAAATTTTGTGTTACCGCCTGTCTTCTTGGAGGGGTATTTTGCTGTGGCGCTGGCCGCCTCGGCTGTTGGTAATTCTGATTTTGATTCTTCGGCCACTGCTGCTGATTTTGTGGCTGGGAAACAGGAACTTGATACATTATCTGATGATTAAAATTGGGCATAACAGACGCCACGTATGGTTGTTGTGCGAACTGCATAGGGTAAACTGGCTGTTGAGGAAAACTGGGACCTGGTTGTGGTTGGAATAGAGATCGTTTAGGATTCTGCCTCTTCCCTGTCATAACAGCATTAGTCTCGCCTTCCTTCTTCTTATGAAAATTACCCGGAGACTTCTTGACACTGGCGCTAGTGGAACTGTTAGGTGAACTGGCTACCTTTCCACTTTTCAGACCTGCCTCCACTTTCATGCCAATTGCAATGATATCAGAGAAATTGGCACCAATATTACTAATCATTTTCTCATAGAATTCCGGCTTTACAGTGTCTACAAACCAATCAGCTAATTCCTTCTCAGTCAATGGTGGTTCAATCTGTGATGCAGTCTCTCTCCACCTTTGAGCATATTCTTTGAATGACTAGTGTTCTTATGAGTCATGGTCAATAGCTGTCTACGATCAGGAGCTAAATCCAAGTTATACTTATAGTGCTTTATGAAAACGTCCATAACATCTTGGAAACATTTAATCTGAGATTGGTCTAAGCTTAAGTACCACTTTGCGGCAGCGCCCTTCAGGCTGTCTTGGAAACAATGGATCATTAACTTATCGTTATCCATATATGCCTCCATTCTTCGGAGATACATGACCAAGTGGGCCTTAGGACACGTAGCACCAGAGTACAATTCAAAGCTTGGCAACTTGAATTTTGGTGGAATTACTAGATCAGTGACCAGGCACATATCCTTAAGGTCAGAACTGAAGACATTGTCTCCCTCCATGGCCTTCAGCTTTCTCTGCATAATCTCCATATTGGCTCTTAATTTCTCATTACTGTCATCTTCTTCTATACACATATCGTCATGGTCAAAATGATGCTGATTTTGAAAAACGGGTTGAAAATGGGTCTGCACCGCTGGTGGGGCATAAGTTGGAATAGCTTGCTGATTCCCATCAAACAGTGGTACTGCTTGTTGTGTGGATTGTGGAGCCGTGACTCTCATAAAGTCACGTGGCATTCCCAGAGTAGGGCCTTCAACAGGTATGGCGGGTGGTTCAACAGTTGTAGCTGCGAATTCTGAGACCACAGTGACCTGTGTATCCATCTTTGCTCGTATAACATTCAGGGCTTCCATGATCTGCCCCATACCACCTTTTAGTTCGTTAAGCTCGTTGTCAACATGATCCAAGTTCTCGCAATCTACTGACATTCTTCTTCTTCGAGCCTGTGCCCGGGTATTGTAACGATGCGAGGAATTCAGGGTGACGGTTCAACAACAACTGGAGAAGATAAAACGACAATGAGACACAGAAGAAATGCACATGCACATGTGAAAATGCAGACGAGATGCGCATGCAGGCTAAACCATCAAGAACTAAAAGAGTTCGCAAACAGTGTAAATAACAGAATTACTAATAACATAACTTTCCCATTGAAAATAAGATAAGTGCTTACAGAAAGGAAGTGTTACAATCATTGTTTGGATCACATTAAAAAGAAATACAACTTTTAAAAATAAGATTACAACAATAGATTACAACTATGGAAAATAGGGCAGCCCTTCGCCTTCCATGATCTCTTTGATAAGTTGCTTGGTTTTGTCCTTCTCCAAAGTCAGCTCCCCTAATAACTCCATCCTTCTCTGTTCAGCACTTGTGGACGCCTCATAATACGGAGTGGGCTTTCTCATGCTGAGTGAAATCCCTCGTGCCCATTTCAGATGAGCTTTAGTGACAGGACCGTTGGTGATCCATTTTTGATAATTAATGAGAAGCTATGCTTCCCTTATCTTGAGTTTTTCTTCAAATCCTTCTTCGTATCCATAGTACATCAGCTCCAATTCTTCTGGTCTAGGCTCTTCTTCAATTGGATGACCCAACTGGCAATGTGCGAGCACGGGGTTATAGTTTATACAACCAAGTCGACCCATGAGTGGCACATTAGGATAGTCTCCACAACTAACAATTATTATGGTTCCTTCAGGGTCTGTATCGTACCACTTGATGTCAGAATGCCTTAGTTCCATTAGTTTCTTGACCCAAAGAGCGTTGTCACTCACTTCCCAAAACGTTGGTGTCGTAGGTAGGTATGAAATGAACCACTTGTATAGTAATGGAGCACAGCAAACAATCTCACCTTTACTCCTCATAGTCTGCGTGGTGACTGAGAAGTACATAAAGATTCTGATTGCTTGGACGTCGACAAAATCTTTAACATTGGGAAATAGGAATAATTCGTACACCAGCAAAGCAAACATTGACTCAAACATTACAGAGTTTCCGCTTTCTTGAAAGTGGAGAGCTGTCTCAATTAGAAATTGGGCAGGTAGCCCACGATACCCTTCCCTGGTGGTCATGTTTTCTCGGATGTGTCTCTTTCGGGTCCCCAATCCTACGGAAATATCCTGATTAATGAATTCTTCTTCCACACCGAAAAAATGAGGGTGATGCTGAACGGGTAATCCTAGCATATGTGAGTATTCTTCTATGGTCGGGACTAACTGGAAGTTTGGAAAGATGAAACATCGGTATACTGGATGATACCGCTGTACCAAGGTTTCTAGCAGTCCTTCTTTTACTTGCAACTTCATTAATGATAACAGGTCCCCATACTTGTCAATAAAGCTTGGTGAATCTTCAATTCTTCCTCCAATCTCTATCAAATGCTCAACATTAGGGATCAGGAAATTGACGGGCCAGTTTATGTTCTTAGTAGCGTCCATTTTCTACAAAGTCTGCAAAACAAAATTTAGTACCTCGATAGTTTAGCAAAAAAAAATGTGAAATGAAACATGATGCAATGCAGGTGCAAAGCTAATCTATCAAGAAACACAGAAAATTGCAAGGCTTTTGACAATGGTATTTCAAAAATTCTTCTTCATTAAGTAACTTTGGCATTCATTACATTCGGAGCAGAGTATCTTCATGCTCTTAGTACAAAGTAGGTTGTTCCCATAACTAAAAAGATAACAACAACAATGAAAATAAATAACACGGGGAACCAGCAGCAAGATCTTTAGAAGTTAGATCCGCCGGTGGATGTTTCCCCCTCCTCATCCATCTCCCTCATCAGTTTTTCAATGCGTCCCTTAATCCTTTTCTTCTCGATTAAGGTCTCCTTGTCTAGTTCTTGTCTAGTTCTAAGTGGCTTGTGACGGGAATAGGGTCTCCTTATCACGCTGGCTATCTCACGAGACCATTCTAGATGCGCCTCATTGACGGAGCACTCCGCCTTCCACAACTTCCTATTGATTTGACACCAAGCTTGCTCAAGAAGCATTTTCATTTCGTAGCCGTCTCGTTCCCCCTAATACATCATGTGTAAATCCTCCTTGATTATGGGTCCCTTCCCCATATGACCTAGTTGTCGATGGGCGAGCACGGGATTGTAGTTGATGCAGCCGTTTCTTCCCAACAGGGGTACATTAGGACAATCCCCGCAGCTGGTAATTATGACAATCCCTTCTTCTGTTGGGCTATGCCGTTTGACATCTGTGTGCTTCAAACTCATCAGTTTTTCAATCCATACTTGACAATGTTCTACCTCTCAGAAAGCCGGAGTTTTTGGCAAGTAGGCTGTGAACCACTTATAGAAAAGAGGTATACAGCAAACAATCTCTCCACATCCTTTGTTGTATTTGGTTTGAACCGCGTGGTACATATCAGCCAGCAAGGTAGGGACTGGGTTATGGACTCTGAAAATTTGTATTGCCTGAGTATCAACGAACTGCTTTGCGCCTGGAAACAGAACCAGCCCATAGATCATTAAGGCAAATGTTGCTTCATACAGTTCCTCTTTTCCCCTATTCTTGAAGTACATTGCTTTCTCAAACAAGAATAGTGAAGATTTTCCAATTCGTCCTTCTTTAACAACTAAATTTGCCTGGATATCGGCAAATCTGATTCCGGTAGTCGTTGCAATATCTCTAGCTGATGGCATTGATTCTAAACCGGAGAAAATTAGGGCATCTTTGACGGGAATCCCAATTATAGCAGAAAATTCCTCTAAGGTTGGAACTAATTGGAACTCAGGGAATAAGAAGCAACGGTAATTGGGGTGATACAATTGCACCAACACTTCCAATGGTCCCTCAGTCACTGGAACCCTCAGTAGTTGTGAGAGGTTTCCATATTTGTCAGCAAAGTTTGAAGGATCCTCAATCATGTCACACATCCAGATCAGTTGTTGAAGTTCTGGGAGCTCGAAGTAATAAGGCCAAACTTGCTTTTAGATTCCATATCAACAAAGTATGCAAAAATATCATTAGTTTCTTGATAGTTAGAAAAAAAATGCTAATGCAATGCAAAGTTTCATGGAATTCAGACGTCCGCAAAATATCAAGAGATATCAAAAGTCCTCATTTTCATTGAATAAAAGGTGAATTACAATAGTTGATAAACTTTCAAAAGCCTCAAAACATAAATCTAAATAAAAGCTAGAAAGTCCTAAGGAAATTCTCCTAGAAGCCTTGTGTTGAGTCTTCTGATTTCTTTCTCCATCTAATCTCTTTCTGCGACGAGGTTGTCAAGAATGGATTTCCAAGCGGGAGGCTTAGTGCTTGAGGGACTTGGATCTTTTTGGGCCTTTCTCTTCTTACAGGAGAGTAACTCCTCATTCTTGGTCTGCAGTTGCTTTTGGAGTTCCAGATTCTCTTCAACGACCACTTGATACTTAAGCTTCCAGGCTTCTTCTGACCTTTGGGCTTGTCTTAGAGAAATCTCCAGCTCTTCTGCTTTTGACATGAAGTACAAAACAGGCTCTTTCTTTAAAGTAATTGGCTCTTGTCTTTTGTAGGGTATCTTTAGCTCTATAGCTCTTCTTCTAACCCATTGGAGGTAGGGCTCCAAGGATACACAGTTAGGTCTTCCTAAAGAACTTCTTCCTCTTTTACGTTTGCTACCCCAAACGTTCAAGATCAACTCTTTCCGTTCTTTGTTCTTGTCATATGTTTCGAAGTAAATACTTTCCACATGAACACTGAGAGGTTTGTCTTCTAGAGGATACCCTAATTGGCGTCGCGCCAATACATGATTGTAACTGATACCACCTTTGATACCAAGGAGAGGCACGTTACCATAGTTTCCACAACTATCTGTAATCAGGATTCCATCATACACCCTATTATACCAGTCAATATCTGCATGGGAGAGTGCCATAACTTTCTGAGACCACCATCCTCCCTTGGAATCCCATAATTCTCCTGCCTTTGGTAGATGCAAAATAAACCATCTATACAGTATAGGGACACAGTAGGTAATCTGTCCATTTCTATGAGCGTTTCTTGTATGGACTGAGTGATAGGCTTCAGCAAGCAAGGTAGGTACAGGATTTTGTTTCAAGAAGATTTTGATTGCATTTAGATCCACAAAGTTGTCTATGTTTGGAAACAAGAAAAGTCCATAGATAAGCAATGCAAATACAGCTTCAAAGGCATCCCTGTTGGAGTTCTTAGCAAAGTAATGAGCCTTTCCAATCAAGAACTTAGCAGTTAACCCCAAAATTCCTCCCTTAGAGGTTAAATTACTTTTGATGTCAACTAACTCCAGGTGAGTCTTCTCAACTATTTCTTCTTCTTTTGGATCCTTCTCGAAGATAGGAAACGGGGATTCATCCTTGATAGGTAGACCAACTATCTGAGAGTACTCCTCAAGGGTGGGTAAGAGCTGATAGTCAGGGAACATGAAGCAGTGATATTTTGGATCATAAAACTGAAGTAGAGTTGAGAGAAGTCCTTCATCAATGGTCTTCCTTAACAAGACCCACAACTTTCCATATCTACTTAGGAATCCTTCAGGGTCTGTTAACAAATCTCCCAATTTCCTTAGGTCATCCAATTTGGGACTCTTGAAAGTGTATTTGATGGTGTTTCTTCTTGAGCTATCCATGATATTCCTCTGATATAAGAAAAGAAGTCTGAGTTCCATGAAACAGATGCAACATGAATGCTTATGCTATATGGATGCAATAAACACACATAGTGCACAAACAAACAAAGGCAAAAAGGGGATAGGTTAAGCATGGAGCCAAAGGTTCACCCCTCCCATTGGTATGTTCTATTGGTTTTCACCTGCTGAACGGGTTCTAAGAAGTTCCCAGAGTATACAATCCATCTTTCGGATTTTAAGGATTTCCCAGATGACTTGGTAATCGATAAAATTCTCAAGAGGATCTCGTCTGAGTGTAGTATCGCGTGACAACCAATTCAGAAATAGACTCCATCATGGTCTCCGCACTACATCTAAAAGGCTTAAGTTGGGTTTGGTAACTACGATTCTCAATATCCCGGGCTCCTAGGTCGAGAGTAGCACGCTTTCACGAACGAATTCATTCAACATAACTAGACTTTCGAGAGGACCTCAACTGAGTGATGGTGTTATCAATTCAACCTTTCAGGATTCGACTCCCTCAAAGCCTCCTTGAATACCATCGTCCTATAATAAGTGTACGCTCAAATCCGGGTATAGGATTTATCTCACTCATAGATATCATGTCAACCCAAATTAAATAGAAAAAGTCAAGCAAGAAAAGATATACAGATATATAAGCAGGTATGACATACACAAGCATATACAAGTAAATAAGCAAACATGAATAAAAAACAAGATAGGCTTAACCCTCTTAGGAAAGGACCAGTAATAGGTCTAACTCCCCGGATCTTTCCCCAGTGAAGTCGCCATTTCTGTTGCGGTGAAAATCAGATAACAAATTATTAATTAACTTGCATCATATTTCTTTTACAACCGACTTTGATTTATCCAAAGGAAAGGTTCAAGATCATTAGAAAAACCTAAGGGGAAGAGATCTAAGGTTCGGGGGTTGGTTACGCCTAGGGAAGGTATTAGCACCCTAAACGTCTGTAGTACTCTACGGGAGCCTCTTGCTAATGTTATCTTATGTTTGCTAAAGGTTCTATGCTAAATGTTGAAACCCTAGGGGTTAGTATCTAAGTATACTCGATAAGGCATCACACCTTACGCCTACGTATCCTCGGGAGTAGAATCAGAGTATGCGTAGTTCTACTTCTACTGAACTATTGACTATGGCCAATATTTAGAGGGGAAATGAGTACAAGCTCATTGTAGAGTTTAAGAACTCTCTAAGTCTAGTTGTAATGGACCTATGTTTTGTTTTAGTCAGTAGGGGAAAGTGATAATTCATTAGGGTGAATATCACTAAGAGTTTAAGAACTCTCTCCTAAAGCTAGTTGTAATTTCTATGGCTCTGATGAGGCCAAGAAATAAAGTTTCTCCTAAGAGGTTACTTAGGTTAAGGTGGGGGCTAATGACTTTAAAAGTCAATGTATTTCACCTTCCTTTGGAATAGGGGAAAGATGATGATAAAAGAATAAAAGTCATAGAACATGAAACATTTGATATAAGATAATATAATGAAAGCAACATAAGCATGAGGATGGCAATATGTTTCATGACAAATGATGAGTAGACATGAGATAAATATCAAGATATCAAGTAGACAAAGACAAACCAAAGATATTAAACTTGAGAAATATATCACAAATCATAAGTCAAGACATAGTCATGAATAAAAGATTAATTATGATATTCAAAGTTGAATAATACCAATCACAAATTAAATCAACAACCAAATGACAAGATAAATTAAAGATGAATTAAACCACACATTCAAAATATCAATAAGGTCATAAGGGTTTAATAATTTAATCAAGATAAAGAGAGTGGAAACTCACATTAATAATAAATCAACTTAAATAACTATTTAAGAAAATAAATTACTAAATAAAATAAATATTTTTTTGGAGTTTTTAGAGTAAAACTAAAATTTTCTAAAAAGATAAATAAACTATTTTTTTTTTATTTTTAATAAGCTTGAGATAAAAAGAAAATGATTTAACTAAAAAAGAGGAAGTGTCCCATGTAGGGTTTGAACCCACACCATTGGATTCAACACACAAAACCAAGGCCAACTATGCTAGGTGCGCGTAGTGAACATAAAGTGCAAGCAATGAATAAAATATCAAGGCGAAATGGAAAATAAAAAAAAAAACAAAAGGGTTGATCCGCAGGATCGAACCCAGGCAAGGCATGTGAAAGGTGAAGGCGTGCTAGTGTGTGGCCGTTGGGACGGTGCATTTCATCCAAACAATATACAACTCAAATAATATATAAGGCAAACAAGTCCATGAATTCTAAGCAAACTAAACACGCGCCATCCTCAAGCCTCTCTCCAACTAAATTCTCACTTGCACAGCCAGATTCACACATCTATAATTCAGTTAATACTCAGCCACATTTAACAAAATAAAACTTCAAATTAATTAGCAAAACATGAGGATTATGATGGTGTGACTTCAAAACATGGAAGAATTGAATAAGCGGAAACAAAGAACATTCATCCTAGCATCTTAGGTCAAGACATCCAACCTATCTGAACATGACAGTCCAGCTACTAGCATGCCAGAACAAATCCTTTACCGAAAAATACATAGATCCAACAGTTGAAGTAAAACAAAAGTAACTATAATATTAAAACAAGGCTGAGGATTAAACGTATGAAACAATGGAAATGATCATGGCATTCAGTAGGTATAGCAGGGCATATCAATTCCTAACTAGCATAAAGATCACCAATGAGAATATTTCACACAGGCAGGTACTCATAGCACACAATATTGGCAAGATTTGAATCAAGTAGGCACACGTAGAATACATCAACCGTAAATACCCAAAGCATACTAACTCAAAATAAAAAGCATGGCAGCTAAGATGTATCAAGAATAGGCACATCAAATGTACTGCAAGACATAAGTAGCAGCCTAAGTGTGTAGAAATAGAATGTCACAAAACAAAACTTGGGTGAGAAGTTGCAAGGCATGGCATGATAATAAACATAAGCTCAACAATCCAATAGTATGGCATGGTAATCCTTGATTTTAGCAATAAGGAAAATTTCAACAAACAGACATACACAACACATATTAGCAAGATTTATTGACATTTAAGTTTTAAGGCATGGCAGTGATTCAGAGATGCATTAGTAAAACAATATCATAGAAACAGAATGCTTGTCAAATGGCAGTTCAGAAGTGCAGAGATAATATGGAAAAGTTAAAGATCAATGTTAGGGTATAGCAGGGCAGCAACATAATGACTAACTGTAAACTCTACCAGTCAGGTTTATGCAAACATAGATTCAACAAACTTGGCATGGACATACACTTTTAAGGTTAACAGTAAATGACATACAAATGAATGCATATACAAAGGGCTCGTGGAAGTAGTGTGAATGTGTCTATCAGCCATACCATATACATGTTCAATAAACCAGATGCAAAGGTAAAAAGACTTTAGCTTCTCAAACAAAATGGTTCAAAGCAAAGATCAAGGTATAACACAAAACATTGAAGCAAGTTCAGACATGTGAGCACATGCAGAAATAGATACATTCCCCATTAGCAGGCATATCAGATGAAGAGCTCAGAATTCACAAGAATATCTTAGACATAAAGCTCAACATGAATGAGTGTAGCAGATTATTCACATCAAAACTGCTTTATGAGATCAATAATAATCACCAAAATGAGCTTGGCGAGGCAGATTAGACAGTACAACATTTTAAGATTTAAACAATTCCAATCCTCAAACGAAACCAAATAGCACCATGTTAACACACTTTAAACTAAACCTTGGATAAATGACTATATGGATTAAAGGACATAATGCAGACAACAACCAAGCTCGTATCACAAGTAAGAAGATTCATTCATATACTTTAACTGTCCAATACATTGAACCCATAAATCTTAAGATTTCAACACCACAAAGGAAACCATAGCTAAAACAAATGCTTGACACATACATCCTGAAGTGAATACAAAACCAACACACACATAGAAATACAAAAGTACAGATCATAAAAAAAACACGTTAGCTCGAATATTAGGATTCACAAACATCAGCCAGTCCATAGAAGTTGAAAATGCTGGAGACAAATGAATGTATGCACATCAAGACAGTAGGAAAAAGTATGTTCATAAAAAAAGATCATTTACCCATCAAGATATGCTTAACAGACATCAATATAAGAATATACAGGGCCAAGTCTTCAAGGATTCTCAAAAAAATAAACTTCTATCCTAACACATAAAGTGGGCATGTATTGATAGATGACATATTACCAAGATAGCAGTTCACACTTGAACCAAACAAAAGAAAAGAATATTGCACATACAAATATATGTAACAGCAACAATTCAAGTAAAAACTCCTTATAATAAATGGTTACAAACAGAGCTGAATATTTGTCAGTGAATTCACCTTGAAAGCAATAGTTCAAAGCTTCATGTTATTAACAATAGATTATACATGTGTGTGGTTAGTGACAGAACATATGGGTTTGTATGACTGAGGATAAATAAAGGTAAACATGCTTAGTCAGGTCTAATGCAGTCATGGATAGGTGCCTTAGTACAGGTACATACATGTGGTAGTGTGTGGAAAACAGATTGGCTTAGAATTTCTAAGACAATCAATCACAGCTAGTAACCAATCAAAGTATACTCAGTCATTCAATTCAAAAACAACCAGAAGTTTAGGTGGTGGTGTTGGACATACAAGCTGATAACAAGATATAATGCACAACTTCAACATATAGCTGGTATATTAAGACTTAGAACATGAGATAACAACAACTCAGATTTAGATTAAAACACTCAGCATAACCATGTGCATACTTTAGCAATTCACACATCAATCTTTAACACATAGATGGATTAAACTAAAGCCAAGCACACATACAATAAGTTCATGCTTATACCAAATGTCAGTCAAAATGACACGTAGAAAACAAGTATGATATGGTAGATGTAATGCTGCAGAACTGATGCATATGATTCAAGTGACAAGTAAATGGCATATCAAAACAGGTTTATTATTTCAAAGTGAAAAACACATAACTGATGGCAACATACTAACATATCAATCTCTTTGCACAAATCAAATATGGTGGCTATGATAGTGCTAATTGATTTTTACAGAACAAAACTCATTTAGACACAGAAAACAACAAGCATCTGACCAAAAATCATGAACTACAAGATGAAACAACCCAGTTTAAAAGTCCTATTATGCTAAGTAGATTATAAATCTTATGCATACAAAGCAATAGCCCAGCAGAATATCAGTTTAAGCACATGTGACAAATCTTGATTCAAAACATATTTCAGGCATATCAACAATGTAGCCATACTAAAAAAATGGATAACATCAATAAACACAGAGTGACAAGACAAATGTTCAATACATGGAGGTATCCATATTTGACAGCATAACAACATATTGCACATTATAGATGGTCATGAGCAGTCATAACAACATTGGTAACAACATTTAGAATAACAACATCGTACAAATAACTCAAAGCTTGTGTTCATATGACTTGGAATGATCATGAGCAAAAAAAAGCATTAAATGAACATGATAAAAATGAAAAGGGAAATAGGAATGATACCAAACAGAAGCTTTGCTAATGCCTTAAGTGTTCAGAACACCTCCACAGCCACTCAGAAATTCACTTCCTCAATTCACACGAAACTTGAAAAAAATGTTTGTGAGGACAATTGTTGATCAGAGCTGAATAGCTACCCTCCTTATATAGGCATAGTAATGGGTTGATGTTATGGGCCAGGTCAGGATCAACTCCCTCCTTCAAGAGTAGTAGCTAGGGTTTTGAAAAGGGACTCAAATGTTGAAATTCTGAGGAGGCAACGCTCCTCCACTCTGAACGCATTGCAGGTGCCACAGGGCTCGATATGGATAGCATCTTCTCACCTTTCCTTGGTCATCAGCCTATGTAGGTGCAGTTTGGGGAAATGAGAGCAACGTTGCTCTGCTCCTCTCGCAGGTGGCGCAGAAGATGGTGGAAAAGGGAAGGTTGAAGCTTTGCTTTATGCAATTGAAATCCCATGGAGCAATTGAGGAAAATTAGGGCAAACGATATTGAAGTTGTGGCGCCAAAGTTTGGGAATTGAATTTAAAAGAACTTGCAACCACTTGAAGGAATTGGTTTCTCTACAAAATCGAAAAAGAAACGAAAAAAGGAAGAAGAAAACTATTTCTAGGACGCGTGTCAGCTTTCAATTGGTCCAAAATGACCGTTGAAAAGTCAAAGAAAGATAATGCCTTCTGATTGGCTAGTGGTGATATTCATCCTCCAATCAGAATTTCCCATAAATCCATAAAGGCCAACTGAAAATGGTGCACGTATTGTTTTTTTCTTAATCAAAAATTAAATGACATTTCTATTAAATTGCCACACCTAAATTAAAATCTTAAGATTATTTTAATACTAATGATGATAAAATTAATTACTAATAAAATCTGACTTAATTTCAATTAATAAATTTTAAAATTAAAATTAAGGCATTTTGAATAAATTTTAACCAAAATAAAAAAAGGATAATTAATTCAAAATCAAACAAATTAAAACTAAAACTAAATCATCAACTAAATTAATTAATTAAGCTAATAACCAATTAAAATATTTAAAATTCAAAATAAATAAACATAAAAACATGTTAAAATTAAATTAAGATAAGATAAATAAAATAAAATGCTAAATAAATTAAGGCAAAATAAATAAAAAGAAATTAAGATAAAAAAAATACATAGAAAATAAATCACATAGCATTTAGCAAAAGATGAGGGTAAAATTTGGGGTATAACAGTTTTCATGCAAATCTTTCACTTCCTTTTTTATCCAGACACAAGTCACACATTTACTAGCTTGGTTTTTAAGATGAGCCATTTTATATCTTAGTGTTTCATTTCTATTTTCTAGAAACTCTATATATTTAAGATCTAAGTTTCTCTTTTATATTTTATCATGTTCCTCAATTAACTTAGCATTTAATTTTAATATTTGCTTGTAGGATAAATTTGTTACAACGCAACTATTTTCTTCATATGAAAATTTCAAGCAAACTTATTCATCTTCTTTGCCGGATGAATAATCTTCGAAGTTCAAGAGTTCTTCTTGACGTTGAGCCTATAAAGAAGTTTCTTGTCAATGCTTCTTCCTTATTTCTCATTTCTATGTTTCCACTAGATGACACTTCTTCATCTTCTTCATATTTTCTCCTTGATGAAATTTCTTCATTATCAGATTATGAGTTTTTTTTAGGATCGTTCGTCCACTGAAATTAATATTTTGAAAAAGATTATTGGAGTTGACTTTTCTTCTTCTTCAAACAAGGTCTTTGACGAAGTTATTAAAGATTATTCTAGGGTTCTTGAACTTATCCCTTCATCTTTAAGTAGTTAAATCAACTCGTTAAGTTTCTCGATGATTTCCTCTTTCATAAATTTTTCTTGAAAATTGAGAACATTTCCATCTCTTGATTTGCAAATTATATTAGGTTTGTAATTCAAATTATTAACTCTTAGATATTTCTTAGTGACGAAGGTTCTAACATAGCTTTCAACATTTCTAATGGTTTAACCCCTTCTATGAAGATATCATTCACATTCATATGGTGTTTCAACTTCTTTGCAGTGTGTTCCTTCCCTCTTGTTCGATGCTTAGAGAGACTCCATAGATCATCTCAAGAGTGTCCTACATTTCCTTGGTGAATCTAAAACTAAAAACATAGGGAAATTCACTTTCACTTAAATACATAACCAAAATGATTTTATTTTTAAAATCAAATTCAATCTCTTTTTCCCTCTTTGATCCAAAGAAAATAGGGTTTATCTACTACTTCACTATTAGCATAGTGAGTAAGGATAATCAAACCATTGATTATTGGCTCCCAGAATTCAAGATTAATAAAATTGAACTAAAACTTTAATTTTAACTCTCAACAAGTCAAACATATCACCATTAAATAGTGGAGATGTGTTAAGGAAAGTCCTTTTGTTAGAAGAAGTGTTAAAGTCATCTTATTCTTGAGACAATTAGTATTTAAATAGGAATTAGGCTCTAATTGTTAGACATGTGACCTCATACATAAGAGGGGAGGGGTGAGTTTTGGATGTTTGAAAAGAAAATCATTTGCGAAATCAAAGTTTGAAAACATTTAAAACCAAATGAACAAATAGGCAGCAGAAAACCAAACAAAAATATCGGAGAGTAAAAGAGATAAGGGAGAGAGATAAGAATAATTAAAGAGTCAAACAAATTCGGCCTAAAATGACCTACTCTTGTCCCTAAGAATTATTCTTAAGAGCTTTTAAAAGGGTGTGCCCACGAACATCCTTACACAAGAAAATGAAGTTGTAAGGCTAACTTCCAACCAATCAATGAACAAGGCTTATAATGAGTATCATCCAAACCATTAGATATTTTCAAAGGGTTGATCTTGAACAAAAATGGAGTCTTGAGTTGGTTATCCTCAAAATCTAACTAAGGTTTGATACAGGCTGACCACGAACCTAGTTGAGATTTTAACAGGTTTGATCTCGAACCAACTAAGCCTTTATACCAAGATAAACACATGAACCAACTAGGGTTTTAATCGAGTTGATATCAAATTAATATATATTTTAATCGGGCTGAGCTTAAGAACCATTATGGACATGTTATTGGCTGATATTCATGAACCAAAAGATACCTTTTTCTTCAAGACGAAACTCACAAACCAAATGGAGACTTCCTAATTCAATCCCCATACTAAACAAGAAATTTTAACAGGTTTAGCTCTCGCAACCAGAAATAACTTCCTACAGAAGAAATGTGAACTCAAGAGATGATACACTCTTGGTTTACAATATTTCCCTCACCCAAAGCACGAATCCTTACTTAGACTCAAGAATACGCTCGAAGCACTATGGCTAAATATATGTGATAAAAATGAAAGATTTAGTAAAAATGATGAGAGAAGTTAAAATGAGAACAACACTCATTTTTTGGATGTAAAAAAGTGATGGGAAACTATCTAATTATAGTCCAAGGTGTGGTATAAATTTGGAAACATTCAGTGGAAAATTTAACTCATCTAATCGATTATGCTAATAAATTATTTTACCTCAAAAAGGAATGTTTTGATTTTTAGTCGTTGTCAACCATTAAGATACTATACCAATCAATTTTTGACTAAACCTAATAAAATAAACAATTAGGTTATTAGATCTAATCGCTTATTTAGTTGGTAAAGGTCTTCCAATCAATTAAAAACTTCCCTAAGCGGTTGGCTAGGCTTTAAAAACATTTTTCGGTGGTTTAAATAAAATATGAGAGACTTTTCAAATATTTTTAGTGTGTGTGATATTTCCATAGTATTTCCAAAAATTCGCTTGTGTCTTAACAAGACACTGGTCACACAAACGTACACGACTAGGCAACTTTTAAAGTTTCTCTCTTTCACAAATCTGAAGCTCCAAGTCTTGTATAATTATCTTTGAGTTTAATATCACACAATAACCTAGAATATTCTTAATGAGGCTTGAGGTATCTTCATGTTGATTAACATCATCTGAGAATTGAGAGCTTAAACCATCATTGAACCTTAAAACATAAGTCTTTACTTGAATGTTGTTTGACCATAGTGTTGACTTCAAAGAGATTACTTGATCTTTAAGAACATTCTTAAGAGAATAGGTTAATCAACCATGTTGAGCATCTTGGACTGCTTGAGCTATCTTCAACAGATAATAACTTCACTTGATATCACATAATATTAACTTTTGTCATAATCAAAACCAAAAATCTACTCAATTGACTTGCATTTTTGCTGTCAACAAACTTCACCACTTTGGATCGCCTTGACAATATACCTGTAAGCACATAGATCCACAAATGATTGAGTGCAAAAGAGGTATAGTGAAGTATGAAAAGTGTGTTTACCTTAAGTCTTATATATGTGTGTGTGTGTGTGTGTGTGTTTGTGTGAATGGAAAGTGTGTGTGTGTGTGTGTGTGTGTGTATGTGTGTGTGTGTGTGTGTGTGTGTTTATTTGTTTATTTATGTGTGTGTGATGGATAGTTATTGAACCTTTCTCCAACTTGGGCTTATTACTTGGGAATTGCAAATGGGCCTTTCATTTATTGAGCTCTTAGTCTCCCAAAACATACGCAATTAAAAGTTTTGTATGTAGCAAATCAAACACCAAAAAAGTAAAGATAGTGAGAAGAAAATATGTGAATAAATCTTCACCAATTCAAATAACAAGTTTGAATTATATTAGATTAATCTAATTTTATAATCTAGAATTACAATATAACCATTTAATGAACAAAAATATCACTTAGAAAACTTAATCTAATCTAATCCAACTTTTACTTAATTAAACATTATTAATACAAGAAAATGTAGAGTATGCAAATCTATACAAAACACGAAATTTAATATATGAGAAAAAGATTGAGTTTCTTGAATAAATACAAGAAACCCTATTAGGTTATACAAAAGATAGAGAAGAAGGAAGAAGAAGAATAAGAATTGGTTAAAAGTGTTTTACCATTCACTTTCTCAATAAGGGTTCAAAGGTTACAAGTGCATGCCAACAATTAACCTCTCTCAACAACGTGAGAGAACTAGTCTATTTATAGACTACTAAGCTAACTTATCCTACAAGCTAACTTAACAATTGGGCTTACAACAAGGCCCAATTCGACATGCTAACATAAACACAAAGCTAACATATTTCAACAGCATGCACAACTCTTGTCGAACCATGAAGCTACCCTTGTCAATATTAGAGGTCGATCCAAATACCACAAATATCCACCTTAGAACAAACTATACACTAACAAGGGAACATACTAGCTTTCATCATGCAGCTTTATCAACTGCACACATTGGAAAAACTTGTTACTCGACATTGTCTTGGTGATCATATCTGCAACATTGTCATCAATCGAAACCTTTAGTATATGGACTTCTCCACGCTTGATTATCTCTATGATGAAGTGCAGCCTCACATCAATGTGCTTGATTCACTCATGATAGGCTGAATTCTTCAACAGATGTATTGCACTTTGACTATCACATTTAACAGTGATAACTCGACCTTGAAGTTTCAGCTCCTTAGCAAAACCTTCAAGCCACAATGCTTCTTTCACTGCTTCATTGAAGGTAATATATTCTGCTTCAATTGGTTTATAAACCAAAAACCTTCTAAAGTGTTGCTTTCCAACTGATTGTTGTGCCAAACATAGTGAAAACATATCCAAAAATAGATTTTCTGGAATCCATACAACCTGCATAATCAAAGTCGACAAATCCTTCGATTTCGACTTTGCTATCATGACCATATGCTCCACCATAAATCAGGACTCTGCTCAGAGACCCATTGATGTACCTAAGAATCCACTTTAATGCTTTCCAGTGCGACTTCCCATGATTGCCATATACTTGCTTACAAGGCTCACTTTGTACGCTATGTCTAGCCTCGTACAGACCATAACATACATCAAAGAACCTACTATACTAGCATATGGAATGCTATTCATATAGAATCTTTCGACTTCATTACTAGGACTTTGAACCACACTCGCTTGTACTGAGGATTAGTCGGTGTTAGAACATGCTTTGAATTCAACATACCAAACTTGTCGAGAATCTTCTTCAGGTATGTCTCTTAAGATAAGCATAATCTCGTCTGCTTTATATCTCTTCTTCATAACATCTTCGACATTGTTGCTTGTTATGATGATGTCGTCCACATAAAGCAATAAAATAACAAGTGAATTTCCAAGTCGAAATCAGAAGTAAACACAGTGGTCAAACTGGCTCCAAGTGAAACCAATGTGTGTCATGACCTTGTCGAATCTTCTATTCCATTGTCAAGGAGATTGTTTTAAATCATACAAGAACCTATTCAGCTTGCACACATAATCTTCCTTTCCCTTTTTTGCATATCCTTTAAGTTGCCTCATCAGGATTTTTTCATCTAGATCACCATATAGGAAGGTTGTCTTTGCATCCATCTGTTCAAGTTCTAGGTCGAACTTCACCACCATGGATAATAACATTCTAATGGATTTATGATTTACAACAGGTGAGAACATGTCATTGAAGTCGACACCTTCTTTCTGAGTGAACCATCTAGCAAACATCCTTGCCTTAAAATGCTTCGACAGCATTCCTTCGACACTTGCTTTCTATCTCTCCACTTATAGCTGACTAACTTGGCCCCTACTGGTTTCTCGATCAACTCTCAAGTCTTATTATCATTAAGATATTTCATTTTATCATCCATGGTTTTCATCCATTCAATCTTGTCTCGACTCCTCATAACTTCCTTATAGTCTCTAGGCTCTTTGTCCAGAACCTCACTTGCAAAGATTAAGGCATAAGTTATAAGATCTACATAACCAAGTCTCTGAGGTGTCTTGATGACTCTTCTCAACATGTCTCTTGCCAACAGGTAGTCATTATCATTCTCCTCATTTTTGACAGTAGCTTGTGTTTCTTCTTCGACTTCATCTGGGTCATGCAATTCAGCATCACTATGCTTCACCTCAACAAGAATATCTTCTTGTTCCAGCTCTTCTTCAGAGATCTTCAAACTTCGACCAATGTCATCAGTTTTATTGAAAGCCATCTCAACTTCATTGAAAACTACATCTCGACTTGTGATACACCTTCTATGACATGGCTCTAGCCATCAAAACCTATATGCTTTGTCTCCTTCAGGGTATCCAAGGAACATACATCTCAGAGCTCTAGGTTCGACCTTATCCTGCCTAATATGAGCATAGGATAAACAACCAAATACTCTAAGTCTATCGAGACTAAGTGGATGTCCCGACCAGACTTCTTCAGGTGTCTTCATTCCCAAGGTTGTCGAGGAACGCCTATTTATCAAGTATGTTGCAGTTGCAGCAGCTTCTGCCAAAAACACCTTCAATCCTGCACTTACCAACATGCACCTTACCCTTTCTAGAATGGTTCAATTAAACCTTTCAACCAAACCATTTTATTTGGGATTCCCTGTAGTAGTTTTATGCCTTGCAATACCAGAAGTTAGGCATGGCAAATAAATCCGGGCCCCGGCCGCCCCCGCCCCGAAATTAACGGGGAAAATCTGATTTAAACGGGGCGGGTGCGGGAGCGATATTCTTTGTGTGTAACACAACTAACCACAACTACATTCTTGATCACCAACTTGATCTTGTATATAGAACCTTCAACCTTTAAGAATCTTCAGTCTTCACACTTGCAACAATTTTCATACAATTTTTCTTGTAAGACTTAAACTTGTTTGTCACAACATTGATTTTAGCAAGGAACTCCACTTCCTATGGAGAAGAATAATTTTTTCTTTAATGGAACTTCAAATCACAAATTCCACAAACATATCCAAAAATAGAAATAATACACTTCAACATACATTAGCAATCTACTTAGTTTCGGCACAAAATAACATCACACACTCATATAAGGTTGATTGATCTTCATACACAAGATGAAGGTTATGTTTTGAGAAAGATAGAGGATTTTTATAGTAATTATTCTATGATTTGATATGTGTTATTAAAACAAAATGAAATAAGGCTTTATATAAGTGCTTAAGAAATAGTCCAAAATAAGTGTAAAATTACTTAACTTATTCGAATCAAAGGTGTTAAATGAATATAATCAAATGATAAAGATAACTAAAAATTTCATGTTTTGATTAGATTCATGAGTCTATTCATGTGAGTAGATTCATGAAAATTCTTGTATTCGAATCAAATTTTCGAAATTGAGACATGGCATGAAATTTCGAGTCATGAATTGATTCCTGACATTGCATGAACCAGATCACATTGCATGAACCAGATCACATATCACGTGACCAAAAGAAAATTTGAAAAAACACATTTGAGTAGATTCCTATGTAGTCATAAATCGATTCACAAAGTTAAATTCATCTAATTCGATTCACCAACTTTCTCGAGTTGATTCATTTAAGGATAACTTTAGTCAAACTTACATATTATGCATGAAACAACCATTTTTTACCTAGTCTGAGAGGGCAGTTTCATGAGGAACTCAATTATACAATAAATTTAACAAAGACAATATATAAAATAGAAACTAACCTATAATACACTTATACAATTTAATCATCAACTTGTACAACAAGGTCAAGCTCTTAGGATTGATTTTTGTGGCATTGGACATGCAAATGGTCAATGTGTTTATGAAGGTCTACTAGAAGAGAAAAATAACTATATGGGTAATTATTCGAAGAGTAATTTGTACTGCAACATGTATAATTCATGGTGGAAAGACCATTCAAACTTCAAATGGGGGTAACAATGATGATAAAGCATCAAATAAAAATCAACATATATAAAAGTATAGTCCTTTAAAAGAAACTATACTTCAAATTCCTAAAAATGAAACAATAAACTTTTAAAATAATCAAAGTTAATAAATAAACATCCATCTAAAACAATGAAACATCCATAAAAAAAATCTCGAAACTTATATCTGGCAAATGTTAAAGCAAATGGTTGCTTAGTAAAGTAGAGATTTTGCTGGAAGTTTCGTTGACAATCCAAAGTATGAAAGTTGCAACACATTTTGTTTGAGAAAAAGGATAGTATACATACTGGTGGATACTACATGTCAAAGATACATTTATTTAAGGGAGTTGAGAGAGGTATTGGAGGAAGAATTTGAAAATAAAAATGAAGAAACAAATGAAAAAGTGAGGTGAAAAAATAGAAAGTGGAAGTCACCAAAAAGATAAGTAACTAAAAAGCAATACTAGTAACTAAAGAATTTATTGAGGGAGAAGGAATCTACTTTGGCGTAGTTTGTTCTCCACTTGCTAGGATCGAAACAATTAGGTTGGTTGTTGGCCTAACAAACATGAACAACTGGTATATGTGTAAAATGAACGTGAAATGTGCATTCCTAAATGGCCCCTTAGATGAAGAAATTTATGTTACATAATCAGTTGGGTTTGTGAAGCAAGACCAAGAAAGCAAGGTATACAGATTGTATGAAGCTCTGTATGGACTCAAGCAAGCTCTAAGAGGTTGGAATAAAAAGATAGATAGTTTCCTAAGAGAGAAGAAATTTATGAAGTGAAAAAATGAGCATGGAATATATCTCAGAAGAAGCAGTAGTGATCTGCTTATACTATGTCTCTATGTCGACGACTTGTTGATAACAGGAAGCTACAAAAAGGAGATCGAAGACCTTAAAGGTGATCTGAGCGAGAAGTTCGAAATGTCTAACCTGGACAATATTTCATACTTCCTTGGTATATAATTCTACAAGAGTAGTTGAGGCCTGATGATGCATCAAAGAAGATATGCATGTGAAATACTCAAAAGATTTGAGATGGAAGATTGCAATGCAACTTTGACACCTACTGAACCAAGATTGTAACTGTTGAAGGACTCGGATAAAGTTGATGTCGATCTAACTCGGTATAGAAGACTCATTGGATCATTAAGATACTTTTGCCACACAAGTGCCGATCTATCATACATTGTAGGTATAGTGAGTAGATTCATGTAGAAGCCAAAGATATCACACCTTGCAGCCACAAAGAGGATACTAAAGTATCTCAAAGGAACTCTTGACTATGTAATTTTGTTTCCTGCAGTAGAAGAAGAAAAATAATACAAATTAGTGGGATACATCGACTTGAGTTGGTGTGGTGATGCTGAGGATAAAAAATCCACAACTAGGTATGTGTTTATGCTAGGCGGTGCACCAGTTGCTTGGAGCTCAAGAAAAGAACCAGTAGTTGTTAGTGAGAAATTTTGACGCCATGTATTTGATTTGAATATGATAAGCAAAAAGAAACATTTTTGAAGTGTTTTGGACTTCAACAGGAGTTGTTGAAGATTCCAGTCGAAGTGGTCCTTCATGAAGGATACGCTGGGTTGAAACAAGTTTAGAAATATTTCTAAGTTTGGATGGCAATTTTGACGGAGGCGATATGGAGCTTGCGTTCGACAGAGAGTTTGAATTTTGAATAAGGATAATAAATGTCTTTTGTTCTTATCCATTTATTAGAAATGACGTGTGTAAAGTTGTGGCGAATTGAAGACATGTAGAGCAAAACATGTCATATTCTGGAGAAAAGACCGTTGATGATAGTTATTTTCGACGTAGTATAAATAGGAGTCTTAGTGTATTGGATTTCTGTGTGTTCAATTATTGTACAAATACTCACAAATCACTCAAAGTATCTAAGTTAATTGAGAAAAGAGTTTTCATTGAGAATGTACGTCTGAAACACCATTATTTTCATTTCAATTGAAGTTTACTTTCAGTTTTGTCAAGTACTTCTTTTATTGCAATTTTACTTTGAAGTTTCTTTATTGCAATTCATTTATCGATTTCTGCAAATTTACCCTTTTAAACTTTAAACAATCTTCTACAATTATAAGCATTGTCAAAATGTTATTAAGATTTTCAGAAATCGTTTGAACGATAGCAATGTCCTAGGATTCACTGGTTGATCCTACAAGTAAACCATTTTTTGGAGACCATCAGTTGTTTACCAATTCTCACGGTAAACAAATTGGGTCGCCCAGTGGGACAGTGCTATTGTTTAAAAACATTTTTTCTTTCTGATTTTTTTTTGCATAAGTTCTTTATTTTTACTATCTCTCTAAACTTCATTGCATGAGACTTAGGAGTGGTAGAATAGCCACAAACAATGAGGAAATATCAAGGAGAAGATACGTAAGGAGGATGGTGAATCAAAATCCACAAAAAAATGGAGAACCACCCCTTCGTCTTCGACAGGGGGAAATACGGTTCTAGCATCTGTGTCTGAAACTGTACCATCCACGGCAAGTACGACACATGTGCAGTCAATTGCTCAAAGTGGACCTTGAAATTCTGGTATCAGATGTGTGATGTTAAGTGTGATGTCACAACAACACACTCTGCTATATGAACAAGGAAATAACAACAGTAAATAACAAAATGAATTGTTCACCCAGTTCGATCTAACTACCTACGTCTGGGGGCTACCAAGCCCTGGAGGAAATTCACTATAAGTAGTATTAAATTACAGAATCAACAATCCCAGTTGACATCTACTAATCTCAATCACTACCCAATGACACTTCTACCTAAGAGAACACTTAGATATGAGAAACCACTCACTCCCTAAATCACCTCAGTGATACAATTCAATGATTACACTTTAAAACCCACCTTGATCCTGCTTAACAGCTTTGATCAAGAACAACTCTCTCTTGCTTAACAGCTCTAGAGAAACCAATTACAACTCAAAATAGTAACACCAATTCAAACATGAATGGTTTACAAAAACACAGGAAAACTCAAATTGACTCTCAGTCTATGCTCTCTGTCTTCGTTATCTTCCAACATAAGGTTGAGGCTGCTTTAAATATCATTCTGACTTGGGCTTGGACCTCTTCCAAAAATCTGATTTGATTTGTTATTAAACAGAATTTAAAACAGATTTGATCTTCTAATCTTTTTAAATCTTTTCAAATCAACCCTAATGAAGTTACATGATCTGCTCCATATCTGATTGAAATTTCTTCTCCAAGAAATTCACATCCATTCTCTCTAGCAGATCTCCTCAAAACAAACTAACACGCGCAGCCCTAAAACATCACAACCTGATGTTTTGATGTTCTGATAACTGGTGTCAAGACATCAAGTATAACATCAACACATAAAACTTCAACCATGCAATAACTAATGTTAGGAACCAATGTTAAGACATCAAACATATGACTTCAACATTGTTCAACTTTGTTTTACCAAAATTCCAGCCAATACAAGAACTAACAATCTTCCCCTTTGGCTAATTTTGGCTAAAACACTCTCTGCCAACATCAGAGATACCTGCAGCGGAAAAACTTCATACTCCTAGCCTTCCAAAACACAACCAGCAGCAATTACATCCAAAATGTGCTCAAAGCTCCCCCTCAAAACAAGAACCAGCATACCAGTTATTCAAACATGCACACTCCCCCTCAAGCCTAGAACCACATCAGACAACTAGGCAACACATAGGCTAACTCTCCCCCTTTTTAGCTACAATTGGACAACCACCAACAAGTTATACCCTAACACTTACAACAGTTAGTCCTACTAGCTCTCCTTGTCAGTCAACAGTTAGCACCACAAGACAAGACAAATCATAGAACAAAAACCAGATAAGCATAACAGTACTTTTATCCAAGTTACACAACATGCATCCAATGTGTAAAAACTACAACCTACAAAAGCAAAAAAAAACAGCAGAAGCAGCAATTCAATCTTCATTAGTATCATAACCATTTGTAGCATCCTCTTCTCTTTCCTCTGAACCTGAATCTTCAGCATTGACACCCACATCATCTTCACCCTGTTCCAAGGATTTGATCATCTGCTCAATTTTCATCTTCCTAGCAGTGCTAGTACTGATCACCATATCAAGATCCTTGCAGACCGCCTTTAATTCTTCAATCAACTCAGTTTTAGTACAGACCTTCTTAACACCAGAACTTGATGTTACAACAATGTCTGGAACATGATTCCCAACAAACAACTTGAGATGCAAAGATAAAGTTGACTCCCTCTTACATGCTATATCTGAACTAGTTAAAATTCTAGGATGTTGATCTAAGATCATTCCACAGACAAGGGAAGGGAATGCTATAGGCATCTTGATACCATTAGTGGTAGCATGCTTCACAACTTGATCAAATATGTAATTTCCATAATTGAACTTGACCTTTTTCCCAACAGCATAAATAAACCTTCCTAATCCCACAGCTATGGTGGTTTTGTGATTAGTAGGTACCTAGTTAGCAGCTCCAATTTTGTGCAAAATAGCATACTTGATACTGAGTTTGCTAGCTGTCAATTTACCCTTAAGTGGCCAAACCTTCACTTGAGTGGATGTGATCTCTTTACACACATCATTATCAGTCACTTCCAATTCAAAAAACTCTTGATCATCTCTTCCCAGATACTTATTGATGGTACTAGGAGAGAAATTAATACACTTACCCCTAACAAACACCTTCATGAAGTCCACACTTCTTTTATCAGAAATGTCTATAGGAATGTTAACAACAAATTCCTTAACAAGTCCACTATAGCACTTAGAGAATTTAGTCACAGTTTTCAACAGGCCAGCAACATGAATGAGCTCCATAATTTCTTTCATCTCCAATGCATCTTTGCCAAGCTCTCTTTCCAGAGCTAATCTCCTTTGACACACAAATTTTCACATTGGAGCACTGCTAGCATAATGAAAGGATATGTTGTCCACTGGCACTTCAGGAACCTTATTAGAAATTCTCTTCAAAATGGACTTTCTGACTGGGGTGATGTCTTGAACATCTTCCTCAACATCATATACTCAGATTCAGATTATTCTCTAATCTTTCTCTTTTTGGAAGTCACAACAACCTTGCTCCAAGATTTTGTTGGACCAACAACAGATGTCTTTTTCTTCTTGCCTTCAGCTGTCATCTTAGGAAAAGATTCCACAGTCTTTCCTTTTCTAGTCTTCAATCTATTGGCAATACCAGGAACAACATTACCAATTACTTCATTATCAGATAAGTCAACAACATCCACCACATCAGCATTCTTCTTCCCTCTGGGACTAGGAGTAACATCCCTAGCAGGTGATGTTCCAACATCATGTTCAACATCAACCTCATCTTCAACATGAGTATCATTATCTTCAACTTCAGCTTCTGCATCTTCAATGACAGAAACAGCCAATCTGTGAAGATTGGTTTCAGAAGTTTGCATGTCACCCTTTTTTCTAACAGATTGATCAGCAGGCATTTGACTCAGAGGTCTAGATATTCCCTTCACAAAAATCCCTTTCTCAAAATTTTTTGTGACAATCTGATCAATACTTTTGTCCACGTCTACCCTTTCTTCAACAGCTTGAGGAAGAGGGGTGGTAGTCTTAAGAGTAGATTTGTCTCCAAATAAAACACTAGTGACAAACGCTCTACTTTTGCTATCATCAAATTTCTTACCCGCAGATTAATCAGAAGTATTACCTTTTGAAGGCCTCTTAGGTTGATACTTCTCAGGTCTTTTCTTTTCTGAACCTGGAATCATAGAGAGAGGCGCTATGTCCAAGGCTTCATCCATTGAAACTTCTTTCCCCGAAACCCTAGATGTTGCATGCGAAGAGCTCTTTGAATCAGACTTCTTGGAGGGAGATGACCCATGTTGAGACATTGTTCCTTTGAAACAGTTGAGGTACAAGGATGTGTTGTGTCTTCCGATCTTTGGGGAGAAGATGAACAGACTTGGAGTGTGGAGATTGACGTAGCGTGTGAGAGTAACAATAGGGAATGATAGCCTAAGGTAAGGGAGTTGCTTTTGTTGGTCACTTAAAAGCCAATAAATGCATTTTCCCCACCAAAACAAATTTCCTTTTAAATTTTTGAAATTTAATAAATGCACACCATAAGTCACTAACCTTTGATGCCTTTTCCACATGCCCAAATTTCTACTTAAGACTTCACAAATTTCAGCACACATATCTTTAGGGAAATTGTCATTACACTTCATATCTGAGTGATCAACCTTTATGACCTTAGTTTCTTCAAGATTTCCTCTGAATAGTTGCATAGCACTAGGTTGTTTGGTGATCCTTCTAATGTCACATTCAGATGTCATAACATCATCCTTGACATTACATGATGAGCTGGATTCTTGAGGAACCCATAAATAACAGTTATTTATGGATCTAACTCCCCTCATAACGACTTCACTCTTCTCATTAGTCACTAAACATTCATCTTTAGTGTAGCTAACCTTGAATCCTTCATCACATAACTGACTGATGCTAATCAAATTAGCAGTCAATCCTTTGACAAGAAGTACATTATCAAGATTAGGTCCAACCTCACAATTCAATTTTCCAACTCCTTTAGCTTCCCCTTTTTCTCCATTACCAAAAGTTACATCATTTGTGGAGTAAGTCCTGATATCTACCAAATGATTCTTGAAACCAGTCATATGCTTTGACCAACCACTGTCAAAATACCAACCATCCATAGTCGGGGTTCTAACAGATGAGTGAGCTAATAGACATGTGACAGTAGCTTTAGGAACCCATTGTTTAACAGCCTGAGGCCTGTTCTGCTTCTGTCTAGGTTGAGGAACAGATTTGGGATAACCATGCAGTTTAAAGCAAGAAGATTGTATATGGCCAAATCTTCCACAATAGTAACATCTCACTCTTTGAATCTCTTCTCTGAAGTGATTGAAATGTCTGCCACCTTGATGATGATTTCTGTCATACTGCTGAGGTTGCCATCTGTCAAAATATTGATGTTGTCTTCTCCCATAATTAGGTTGTCTTCTGTAGTGATGAGTCTGTCTTTTGTAATGATTAGGCTATCTTTTACCATGATAATGCGACCTTCTTCTGCCATAACCATAAGGCACAGCATTATTAGGTCCAAAACCATACATTTTCCCTTGATGTTGAGACATCAGATGGAACATGTTATGTTTGAGACTAAAAGCCTGCATACTCCTATGGTATTGGGGAGGCATATACTGCCTAGCTCCAGAAACCTGAGGCTTTCCTTGAGGTTGAGGCAAAAACTTCTTAGGTACAGGACCACAGCCTTTTCCATTATTTTGTGGCCCAAGGTGAGGGACAACCTTCTTAATTCCAGAACCATGTCCTTTTTCATGATGAAGAGGAATGTTCTGTTTAACCCCAGAAGAACTAGCCTCTGCAGATATCTTCTTCTCACCCTCATATCCTAGACCAGCCTTATCACTTGCCCCTTTTCCAGCTTCAAGTATTTTATCCAGAGTGTCAGTTCCACTATTTAACATTCTGGTGGATTTTGACATTTGATCAAGCTGGGATTTTAACAACAAAACTTCATTCTTAAGTTCAGCTTTATTAGTCTCAAGCTGTATAATCATCTTCTTCTGCTTCTCCCCTTCTTGACAGACCTCTTCACTTTTCAGACACAACTCTTGATAAGAAGATGCCAGCTCTTCAAAGGCCAATTCACCATCACTATACTCTACATCAGAGGCACATAGTCCAGTCAATGCCTTAACATGCTTGGCATTCTCTTCTTCACTTTCACTATCTGTATCAGACCAGGAACAGATAACCCTTTTTTCTGCTTTTTGAGGTATGTAGGACATTCTTTCTTGACATGACCATAACCTTCACACTCATAGCATTGAACTCCTTTGTCATGATTGGACTTTTCTTCATCTCTTGTTTTCTTCACTTGATCACTAGACCTATTATTGTCAGATGTGATGTTCTTAACATTAGGTCTATAGTTTCTGTCCATTCTCTTTAACACCTTATTAAATTGTCTCCCAAGCATCACAACAGCATTTGACAGTTCCTCCTGAGTTTCAAAATTACACTCCTTCTTATAATCTTCAGTATTAGACACCAAAGCTATGATTTTGGTCTTCTTTTCAGGCTCCTCATTCAATCTCAACTCAAAGGTTTGAAGAGAACCAATCAACTCATCAACCCTCATCTTGCTGATGTCTTGAGCTTCTTCAATAGTAGTCACCTTCATTTTATATCTCTTGGGAAGGGATCTGAGAATCTTCCTTACCAGCTTCTCTTCAGTCATTCTTTCTCCTAAAGCACTAGAAGCATTGGACAGCTCAAGAATATTCATGTGAAAATCATGAATGGTTTCATCCTCCTTCATCTTCAGATTTTTAAACTTTGTAGTCAGCAGTTGAAGTCTTGACATCTTGACCTTGGAGGTTCCTTCATGAGTAGTTTTCAAGACATCCCAAGCTTTCTTAGCTACTTCACAAGTGTTTACCAGCCTAAAGATGTTCTTGTGAATACCATTAAAGATTGTATTCAAGGCTTTTGAATTTCCAAGTGCAAGCTCATCTTCTTCCTTGGTCCAATCTTCCTCAGGTTTCAGCTTAGTTGTACCATCCTTTTCAACAAAAACAGGTGCTTTCCATTCTTTTAAGACAGCCTTCCAAGCCATGCTGTCTAATGACTTCAAGAAGGTAACCATCCGTGGTTTCCAATAGTCATAATTAGAGCCATCTAGAATAGGGGGTCTATTCACAAATCCACCACTCTCCTTGTCCATTGCACCAGAAAGTATCAGTCCTAGATCTCACCCAGAAGCAGAGCAGGATGCTTGCTCTGATACCAATTGAAATTCTGGCATTAGATGTGTGATGTTAAGTGTGATGGCACAACAACACACTCTTCTATATGAAAAAGGAAATAACAACAGTAAATAACACAATGAATTGTTCACCCAGTTTGGTCAAACTACCTACGTCTGGGGGCTACCAAGCCAGGGAGGAAATTCACTATAAGTAGAATTAAATTACAGACTCAACAATCCCAGTTGACATCTACTAATCTTAATCACTACCCAATAACACTTCTACCTAAGAGACCACTTAGATATGAGAAACCACTCACTCCCTAAATCACCTCAGTGATACAATTCAAAGATTACACTTTAAAACCCACCTAGATCCTGCTTAACATCTTTGATCAAGAACAACTCTCTCTTGCTTAACAGCTCTAGAGAAACCAATTACAACTCAAAATAGTAACACCAATTCAAACATGAATGGTTTACAAAAACACACGAAAACTTAAATTGACTCTCAGTTTATGCTCTCTGTCTTCGTTATCTTCCAACATAGGGTTGAGGCTGCTTTAAATATCATTCTGACTTGGGCTTGGACCTCTTCCAAAAATATGATTTGATTTGTTATTAAACAGAATTTAAAACAGATTTGATCTTCTAATCTTTTTAAATCTTTTTAAATCTTTTCAAATCATCCCTAATGAAGTTACATGATCTGCTCCATATCTGATTGAAATTTCTTCTCCAATAAATTCGCATCCAATCTCTCTAACAGGTCTCCTCAAAACAAACTAACACGCGCAGCCCTAAAACATCACAACCTGATGTTCTGATGTTCTGATAACTGATGTCAAGACATCAAGTATAACATCAACACATAAAACTTCAACCCTGCAACAACTAATGTTAGGAACCAATGTTAAGACATCATACATATGACTTCAACATTGTTCAACTTTGTTTTACCAAAATTCCAGCCAATACAAGAACTAACAGACCTATTTTGTCTTATGTAGGAACACAGAGTCCACCAGAGACCCCCCTCCAGTGGGGAGTAATTTATTTAGGCCTTATATGCCTGGATTTTCAATGCCCCTAATAGGTCGCGAACAGCCTTATGGCATGCCAACATCAATGATGGCAAGTTTGCATAATACAACATCAGCATTCACAGACCCAGTGGTGAACGTAACTTCGTCATTGCAAGGATCTGGTTCAGGCGTTAATAATATAGGTCAAATTATCCAATATTTAGGGACATGATTTCCTACCCAAATGCCTAATATCACCAATAATTCTGCAGCGGTGATAAGCCAACAAATGGACGAAAGCAATCACGAAATGGTCCAAATACTTTCCCAACAAATGGGTGTGATATTTAACCCTTTAACCCAAAACACTACCCAAACAAACCAACAATTGGCAGCGCAAATGAAGTGCATTGCCGATTTCTTTGGTGTTCCACAACCCCCTCAACAGTCCCAAAGGGAATAGATGGTAGAGAACCCAGGGGTAGTCTTGGAAGAGGACCCCATAATTAACCAAGTCCAATGAAATTTACCCTAGGCGAACGTGGTAAATCAGGGAGTAGGAGTCGAACCAACTAGGATTGAACCTCCTAGAATTGAACAACCAATTCCAAGGGAAAGGGAACCAAGGGTAGTGATGGTGAATAGAAACCAAAACGTTGTTGAAGTCATAAATCAGGTTCGACATGATGATATGGCAACAGACAATAATTTAATAGCCATGGTCGAAAGAGTTATGGCAAGGAATTGGGTAAATATTGTCCTTCATAGGCCAAATTACACATCACCTTTGTCTGAGTATATCCTACAAATAGAATTACCCCCTAGATGGAAAGTCCCCAAGTTTACTAAATTTTCTAGGGACACTAGTGAGTCCACAGTCGAAAACGTGGCTAGATACCTAATAGAGGTAGGTGAAATTGCCCATAATGAGAACCTAAGGATGAAATATTTCCCAAGTTCACTTACAAAGAATACCTTTACATGGTTCACCACATTGCCAGCGAATTTAATACATAATTGGACTCAACTAGAAAGATTGTTCCATGAACATTTCTACATGGGGTAGTCGAAGATAAATTTAAAGGAATTGGCCAGCATTAAGAGGAAATTCTCTGAGCCAATAGATGATTACTTGAATAAGTTTTGTTTACTTAAGGCCAGGTGTTTTACACAAGTGCCTGAGCATGAGTTGGTCGAAATGGCCGCTGGTGGCCTTGACTACTCCATTAGGAAGAAACTGGATACCCAATACCTGAGATACATGGCCCAATTGGCCTATAGATTTCGACAGGTAGAACGCCTGAAAGCTGAAAAAGCCAGGGCAAATAAGAATAACAGAAAGGAAAGGGTAACCTACGTCAAATTTATGGAAGATAAACAAGAAACAAATAGTGATCCTTTTTTGGACGAGTGTGAAATTGACCTTGTTGAACTAAAGTAAGGACCACCTTATTCCTGTAAAGTCCTAACACCTTCGGATGGAAAAAAATCATGTTGAACCAGAGAAGAGTTATAGGTTCCCCAAGAGAACTTATACCTTCGACTTCACCAAGTGTGACAAAATCTTTGATTTATTAGTAAAAGATGGTCAGATGATAGTTCCTCCTGGTGCTAAAACACCCCCCCTTTAGAACAAAGAAAAAAGAGGGGTTTTTGCAAATATCATAACTTTCTGGGCCATAAAACTTCTCAATACTTTCTTTTCAGAGATCTTGTTCAGAACGCTATCAAAGAAGGAAGGCTCAGATTCACTAACAAATCGAAGGATCAAATGAAGATAGATTCTAATCCTCTCCCAGTGGCGGGTGCACATTTCTATGAGCCATCCATGGTCAATATGGTGGAGGTATCTGAGGACTTCACCAATGGAGTTGTAATGGTCGAAGTTGCTGAAGGCTTCGCCAAAGAAGTCACTGACGACTTCAACAAGGAAACCCCTGAAGGTTTCATTCAAGAAGCTACTGTGAGCTTCAACCAAGAAGTCACTAAGGACATCGACAAAGAAGCTACTGAAAGCTTCACCAAAGAGGCTACTGAAGGTTTCATCAAGGAAGTCATTGAGGACTTCGACATGGAAACCACTGAGGGTTTCATCCAAGGAGTCACTGAAGGCTTCAACAAAAGAATCACTGAGGGTTCCAATCAAATGATCACAACACATGAAACTGCTGAGGCTTTCATACAGGTTGATAAAATGACTAGGGCCACCGAGGGCTTTAGAGTCAAGCTGCAAGAGTTGGACATCACTGAGGGTGCTAACTTAGGGGTCAATATGGGTGAAATGACCCAGGAAACTGCAATGGAGGTTGATGAACAAAGCCTCGGGCAGGAAGAATATGTCAAAGTGGCATATCCCAGGCAGGATAAGAACCTGGTCGAATTCCTTCACAGGTGCCAAAGGAAAAACTCTGAAGTAATGTTGTGCTCAAGGTGCAGCTCAGTCTTTGATAGGAAGGCTGCAAAAAATATACAGGGGGTTCGACGAGCCAAAAATAAGAATAACTAGATAGATTCTCATAACCACTTTGCCTTCGATCAAGGGGGAAGACCTGGGAAGCATGAGCAAGGTGGACAATGACTGTTTGGAATGAACCAGCCACATTCAAGCCTACTGTTGATGCCCCTAGGGGCAAGTGGGTGAAACTTATCGAAAGGAGGGAACAATGCCAAAAGAAATGACAAAACGTTAAAGTGGAAAGAGGTTTGTCACTAGCATACGGTAAGGAGTTCCAAGCCTTGAAACAGTTAGCGTGGCGCTCTAAAAATTATAAGGGTAAAAACCCAATGTTAAGGTCTCAATGGAGGAGACAACAGAGAAGGCGAAAAGCTAAAAGAGAGGCTGCAGAGAAGGTAAAGGCTGAGTCAAGCAGTAACATACCCCTCAAGAAGGACAGGAACAAAGACAGGAAGCATGTCGAAAGAAATTATTTTCTAATCAAAAGGAGGAAGTGAGAGAGAAATTGAACCAAGTCGCTGCAGAAGATGACATGTTGACGGATGACTTTGACTCAGGTTCAGAGCCTTTGTTAGATATCATTTGCAACGTGGTGTCCGTATTGCCTAGGGAATACGAACAAATCACAGAGATGGAGAAACCTGAGGATGAAATTGAATTGGAAGTGGCCAGTCACAGGCCAGTATGCTATTACATACTAAATAATGGATTGGTCGAAGAACAAAACACCTTTTTTGAAAGGCCATACGAGAACATGATGAACCATGTGAAGCCTCTATTTATTAGAGGCAAAATAGAAAATGTTGGAATAAATAAGATCTTAGTTGATGGCGGAGCGGCCATAAATTTGATGTCGCACTACATGTTTAAGAAAATTGGGAAGAATGACACTGATACCAATCCCCACAACATGGTTTTGTCGAACTATGAAGGAAAAATGGGTACTACAATAGGGGTAATACAAGTGGACCTCACAGTTGGAACCATCACAAGGCAAACTATGTTTATGGTAATTGCATCGAAGGCAAATTACAATCTGCTTATTGGTCGAGAGTGGATTCATGGTGTTGGCGGAGTTCCTTCTTCACTACACCAGTGCATCTCCATCTGGCGAAGCGATGGGGTTGTGGAGAATATATAAGCTGACCAAAGCTACTACATGGCTGAGGTCAATCAGGTGAATGGGCGGCACTTCGACAAAAATCTAGCCCACATTGCACCTTGCAATCCTGCAGGGTTCGACTTCACACCTACTGATAATGCATTATGTTCCCTTTACCTGCATCTAACCCATGGTTTCCAATGGGATAGGGAAGTAATAGGTGAAGAAGATTTTGTGTTTGGAACGGAAGGAATCTAACCAACTGGTTAGGGAAGCGAATTTGGTGACGATGACTGAGTCAGAGACACTAAAAAAGATTTTGCCTTACATAGCCAAAAATAAATTAAAAGCGGCCCTAGAGGCTGAGGTCAAGTACATGGCTGTCTAAGCCAAAAATAATGAAGAGCACTTTGAAAGACCTGGTAAGGACTTCGATCCAGAACCACTAGACAAGGATCAAGGTGAAGAGCAAGGCCCAAGGCTTGACGCCATCTATGATGACGAGCCTTTGTGTTTCAAAAAGGATCCTCTGGCGAACAACATGAAGATACTGGCGCAAGACCCTTTAGAAGAGATCGACTCGGGAGAGGGGGCAACAAAAAGGCCAACATACATCAGTGCCAACATTATCCCATAGCTCAGGGTCGAAGTAATCCAACTACTGAAGGAGTTCAAAGACTGCTTCGTGTGGGATTACAACGAAATGCTAGGTTTATGTAGAGATCTGTTCAAACTGAAGCTGCATATAAAGCCTGGGAAGAAGCCTATCAAGTAGACTCCAAGGCTTTTTTCACCTGAAGTTCTATCGAAGATCAAAGAGGAGGTCAAAAGGCTTCTAAGATGCAAATTCATCCGTACGACCAGGTATGTCGAAAGGATTGCCAATATTGTTCCAGTCATTAAGAAAAATGGCACTTTAAATGTTTGCATTGACTTTAGAGACTTGAATGCTGCAACCCCAAAAGATGAGTACCCAATACCTGTGGAGGAGATGTTAGTCGATTCTGCTGTAGGACATGAGTATCTAAGTATACTCGATGGGTATTCTGGATGCAACCAGGTTTTCATTGCTAAAGAAGATGTGCCAAAGACGACATTTCGATGTCCCGGAGCCTTAGGCACCTACGAATGGATGGTGATGCCTTTAGGCCTAAATAATGTTGGGGAAACTTATCAAAGAGCAATGAACTCTGTATTTCATGACTTTATTGAAACTTTCATGCAAATTTATATTGATGACATTGTGGTTAAGTCTGTTTCAGGGAAAACTCATATAAACCATCTTCGAAAATCATTTGAGATAATGAGTAAGCATGATCTAAAGATGAATCCTCTTAAGTGTGATTTTTGTGTGCAGGGGGCGATTTTCTAGGCTTTATGGTCGATAAGAAAGGAATCGAAATCAACCAGAACAAGACCAAGGCCATCATGAAGGCGAAAACGCCTTCGACAAAGAAGGAGTTATAGTCATCGCTGGGAAAGATCAACTTCCTAAGGAGGTTCATCTCAAACTTAAGTAGCAAGACTCAAGCCTTCTCAACTCTGCTTCGACTCAAGAAGGAAGGATTTGAATGGGGGCAAGCTCAGCAAGAGGCTTTTGACAAGATTAAAGACTACCTTGCCCACCCTCCAATTCTAGTACCTCCTTGTAGGAATAGAAGTATGAGATTGTACATATATACATCTAATACAACTTTAGGGAGCATGTTGGCTCAAGAGGATGAAAATGGCGTCGAAAAAGCCATTTACTACCTTAGTAGAGTCTTAAATGATGCAGAAACTAGATATAGTATAGTCGAAAAGTTATGTCTATGTCTATACTTCTCATGTACAAAGTTAAAGCATTATATAATGCCAGTTGATGTTTACGTTTCGTCTCATTTCGACATTATTAAACATATGTTATCTAAACCAATTTTACATAGTAGAATTGGTAAATGGGTACTGACCTTAACTGAATATTCTTTAACTTATATGCCTTTAAAGGCTGTTAAAGGACAAGTGGTAGCAGACTTTATAGTCGACCACTCTGTAGTCGAGAACTCCCTAAACTATGTGGAGCTTGAATCTTGGAAGTACTGATTATTTCTCCTAACAAAATTCCAACAAAACTCAAGTACAAGTTCGAAGGCCTTTATTCAAACAACGAAGTTGAGTACGAAGCTTTGATAGTCGGTCTTGAGATCTTGTTGGAATTGGGGGCAACTCGAGTTGAAATAATGAGTGACTCAGAGTTGGTTATAAAAAAAACCACAAAGGAATATAAATGTGTTAAGGAAAATCTTATCATGTACTTTGTGATAGCCAACAGACTGCTACGAAGATTTGAAATGGTAAGTATTCGACACATACCTTGACTTGAGAATCAAGAGGCCAATGATTTTTCCCAAGTTGCTTCTGGATACAAAATTTTGAAAGGAAAATTACAAGATGCAATCGAAGTCAGAGGAAAAATTGAGTCAACTAGATTATCCCCAACAGATCTGGAAACGATGAAGCCAGGATATGCTGACGAAGAGAGTTTTGAGATATTGGCCATAAATAGTTTGACAGACGAAGATTGGAGAAAGCCAATAGTGGAATACTTACAAAAACCAATAGCATATGTTGAACAAAAAATAGATATCGTACTTTAAGTTATGTTCAGATGGGGAAGGGATTATTTAAAAAGACGCTTGAATGTGTCTTACTCAAATGCCTTAGTGAGTCTGAGGCGTACTTAGCCCTCTCTAATGTCCATAGTGGGGCATGTGGGGCACATCAGATGGGTCATAAAATGAAATGGTTGTTATTTTGACAAGGGATATATTGGCCTACCATGCTTAAAGATTGTATTGAATTCTCAAAAGGATGCCAAGAATGTCAAATACATGCAGGCATTCAACATGTTCCTGCAAGAGAATTGCATTCCATAGTGAAGCCTTGGCCCTTCAGAGGGTGGGCTTTGGATTTAGTTGGAGAGATTCGACCAACATCATCCAAAAGTCAAAAATATAATCTAGTGGGGATAGACTATTTCACTAGTGGATTGAGGCTATACCATCGGTAAATTTTGACCAGGAGGCAGTGATCGAATTCATCCAAAAGGGTCAAGAAACCATTACAACGAATCAAGGATCAGTTTTTATTGGTCGAAAGGTTCAAGAATTTGCTAAAGAAAGGGGGCTCAAACTTTTGACATCCACACCTTACTATGCTCAGGCTAATGTTCAAGTCGAAGCAGCAAATAAGGTAGTGATTGGCCTAATCAAAAAGTATATGGGGAAGAAGCCAAGGAATTGACATAAGACATTGGACCAGATTCCATGGGCATGTCGAACCTCCCGTAAAGATGCTACAAACACTACACCTTTTCGACTAACATATGGTCTCAATGCAGTGTTACTAGTCGAAATCTACCTACAGTCAACTAGAATTCAAAGACAGCATGAGATCCCATCTGAGTTTTATTGGAATATGATGTTGGATGAGTTAGTTGACTTAGACGAAGAAAGATTAAATTCCTTAGAATTATTAAAGAGACAAAAAAGAAGAGTAGTGAAATCATATTACACAAAGGTCAAAGTTAAGTTGTTTTCGACTGGAGATCTAATTTGGAAAGTAATTTTTCCAATGGAACGAAAATATAGAGTATTGGGTAAATGGTCTCCTAAGTGGGAGGACCCTTTTCAAATCATCCAAGTTTTTTCTAATGGTGTATATGAAGTCAAAGAATTAACTGAGGATCGAAGAGTCTTGAAAGTGATTGGGAAATATTTGAAAAAAATATAAGCCTGCACTTTAAGAAATAAAGATAACTAAAGAATAGTCCATACATAAACAGTCGAAGTCAAAATGGTGAATCAAGATGCATAGGTTGCGAAAATGGCTAAGTCAGTACATAAAATGCCACAAAGGGCTTAACATCATTACAACAAAGAAACAAAATTTGACGATTACAATCAAGTTAAAAAGGGAGGGAGGCTTTCATATTTTGGTATTTTGACCTTTGAAGCATCAAGCGTCGCTCACAGGCAGATTTGTTGGTCGAAAAGCCATCAATTTCCTTCCCAAGTTTTTGAGCCCGTTCAACATGATGCATGCCGACTTGAATTTCTTTGGCCAGTTCATCGTGATCAAACTTCAGAAGTTCTTATTTGCGATCCTTGCCCTTTGAAATTTTAGCCTGCAACTCCTTGATTTGTTGGTCCCAAGCTTTGACATTCGTGTCACAGGCTTCGATTTCTTTTTTGTTTTGTTCAGAGCCCTTCTCTAATTCTGCAACTCTTGCAATGGATTTAGTGGCTGCAACCCATTAAGCCATCTGGGTTTCTGATTTTTTCTTAATTTTATTCGAAGCCTCCTTTACACGGTTAAGATCTGCAATAACCTGGTCAACCAGTAACCCTAAATCCATAATGACATCTGCAACTTCTAGGGAAACGACCAAGACATCAACTCGTTTCAAGAGATCTTTGATCCCAAAGTAAGCAGAAGTGTCAGCCTCCAAAAGTTGGAACAGGTCAGTATCAAAGGCTTTCTCTTTAATCTTGAGAAGCAAGTCATCACCAGATTTGCTGGCAGATTGATCACTCGATGCAGTTGAAGTACTAGCGCTTTTTTCAGTCGAACTGCATCTTGCACTAATCATGGCCTTCAGGTATTCAAGTGGCATGCGCTGCTTCAGTGACTCTAGGTTCTCGTGGGTAAGGGTAGCAGTAGTTCCAGTTGAAGGCGCTGAAGTCTCCTTGGCAGCGTCATAACTTATTTTGGTTTTGGGTTGGTCAGTTTGTTGTTCGTCATCTTCTTCATTGTCATTATTATCTGCTTGCTCTTCTTCTTCTTCTTCTTCTTCCTCATGAGCTTCCATCTCGAAGTTAAACATAGAGCGACCCTTTTCCTCCCCATCTTCATCATCCAAGCCACCAGTGCCTTATTTTACATTAGTTGGTGAGCCATCTTCAGATTTGTCTTTGACATTTCCTTTAGTATGTGGCATCTCCGTGTCACCTTCCACGTCAACAAGGGCCTCATTCTCTGGTGGGTTTTGGTCATGTTCAGAATCACTCGTTTGAGAATGTTTTGTGGTAAATTTTGGTGGAGAATTCTTTTGATGATCGTCAGTAAGTTGACTCACCTCATCTGTAGATTCTTTGTTGGAATCTTTAGGAGATGTTGGTTGATAAGAGGGAGTACTTGTAGGATGGTAGGAAGGATCGCTGCTTGTTGTGGGGAGGACTTGTTGGATGATGGGTTGCTCCTTGCTAACTGAGACACCCTAAAAAAATGGGTAAGTCGAAGATAAGTAAGAAGAAATTATCAGCTCAAGAGGTTAAGGTAGAATTGTTTGCCTTAGGACCTTCAGTCCCAGGGCTAGAGTTGTCACTTTTGACTTAATTAGGAGTAGTCTTAGTTATCTGTCCTTTAGTGTTTTGATCAGTATCAACTTCAATGACTTTGGGAGTGAGAGGCTTCTTCACAAGAGCCTTGATAGCTTTTGGTTTAGGTTAGGAACTGGCATCAGAAATTTTTGCCTGCTTTTTCTTCTTTCTTGGTTGTATGGAGGTGTTTGGAGAGAGGTCTTCATCATCTGATTCAATCACCTGGACCTCGGGCTTTTCTTGTTTCCTTTTCTTGGGTGTTGGTGGTGGTCTTCGACTACCCTGGAAGGAAACATACCTTAGATGTTAGAATGCAAAGACAATATAAAAAACTATAGTAATCACAAGGTATACCTTCGCTATTGCCTTAGTGGTTTTGTCTTCACCCTTCTCTTCGACGACGTCCTTCTCTGTGGTAGCAGGTTTCTTGGCAGGAATCCTCACAGATGCAAGAAAAGTCAATGCAATATTACAAGTAAAAATAAAAATAAATAAAGAATTGATGAAGAAATAATGTCGAAAAATCTCACATTCCACACCTTCGTATATTGGAGACTATATGCGAACGTGTTCTATGCCATTATGAAGGTGACCTTTGAAACTGCCCAAATTATGCTTAGTCAGAACCACCCGCAAGGCACGTTTTTGTGATTCTTGTCGAAGGATTTTTACAAAATCCCCACATACGAACTAGTCTGGAAATTAAGGACTAAAAGCCACACCAAATTCAGCAATGGGCAGTTGAGGAAATTATGGGGAATACATGTTAAAAGCTAGTTTGTACCGTTGTTCAAGTTTAACGTATGAAGATAGTTTTAAATCCTCTAATTTCTTTGTAAATTTTTCTTTCAATGTGACTGCTGCTTTGCGAATGGTTCGACTAAGATCATCAGGTTTGTAGGCAGTTTCAAAGTACTTTTGGAATGCTTGGATTTCTTTGATGTGTGTCAAAGTACCTTTCTTGACTCTTTCCTGCACAGAGGAAAAAGCATGAGTTAGGTGCTAAGTGAAAGCAGAGACGTCGAAAATTTCTGTAGTATAGTAATCTTTCCACCAAGTATCAAATTCTTTGGTACAAAGGAAGGATGGTTTGAAGGCTACAGGAGTAAACTGCGTAATGCCAGAGTATTTAGCCAATTCTTTGTTGCAGTGGGCTTTTATATGGATCATATTATAAAGAATCAGGGAGCCTTTCTTAGCGAAAAATGTTGTGGTTTAATCTGAATAAGACCAAACTGTCGAGAGACAAGATTTGGTTGATATCTGACGAGAGTAAATCAAAGTCTTGAAGGTGTGAGTCTTGTGGCCAATAGTCCGGGGGTGAGGAATGTTTCCCATATAGCAAGGGACTCTACTTCTTGGTATTTCGAAGAAGAAGGAAAGCTTCTTGTAAACCACTCGGGGCCAACCTTTCTATCAACAAAGGGAGCCATGTTTGGTGTGAACTTGTAGCGTTTGCCGAACATCATCACATAACCAGTGAAGGTTTGCTGGAGATTTAACCCTACATAACTTGGGGTCAGTAAAACAAGTTTTGTTCCTTTAACTCTCCTATTCTTCACTTCGTTAGCTTCTGCATTTATAGGGTTGTGAACAGGAAGATATGCTTCAAAAGTGGCATTCAGTCATAATTGTAGCAGCCAGAAAGGGCTAGAAAGTAGCAAATTTCCTTTGGACTTAATGGTCTTGATTGTTTTAACTCCTTCCCCTAAAGAATCATAGAGGTTGGCCAGGATCATCTCGCTGAGACAAAGGTTATGTCTAGCATACAGCTGGTTCACCATCGTTAGATACCTCTTCGCCACTTGTAGGGACCTCGAGCAGAAGACGCAACGAGATAGCCATAAAGCAAGGAAGGAAATGTGCTCTTGGTCAAAGACTTCGTTAGATTCCTTGTCGTGGTAATATGCAATATAGGTTGTGAAAGCAGCTTTGCTGGTGTCAAAACCTATAGAGTCTTCAGCTAGGAAGTTAGGGTCATAGGTTTCCCCAACTGGCTTAATCCCGGTGATGGCAGCAACGTCAAAAAGGGTTGGAGTCATCATTCCACAAGGAAGATGGAAATTATTGTGGGTGTTATCCCAAAAATACAAAGAAGAAATTAACATGGATTGGTAATAGCCAGGACCAACCTTCGATAGTTGAATCATGTCGAAGATACCCATGTTTTTCCAAACTTAGGTTTTACTTTTTCCATCTTCTCCAACAAGGCAAGGTAATCTGACGGGTCCTTAAATAAAGGGCACGATCTAAATACCCTTAAGCTATTGTTCATGTATTTTAGATTGATGGGTTCTTTGGAGGCTTCAGTCGAAGGGGAACCTTGGCCATCATTTTTCAACTTTTCATCAACCTCAACATCCTCACTAGCCCTAGGTCTTTTTCCATTAACTATGGGTTTGTAACGATGATATGTAGGGAAAATTCCTTAAGCCTAGCAGAGATAGCAGAAAGGTTTGCAAGGGGACCTAACATAGCATGTGTTTTACCAGTAACAGAGATAGGGATTAATACCTGAGATTGATAGATTATGCACTTCTCTTCTTCAAGAGGAGGTTCGGGTATGTACTGTTGGTTACCCACCACTGTTGGGCCCAAAATCTTGTGAATTGGAGCAAGTTCAGATGATTTCTTGGTGCTCTTGGTTGAGTCTTTGGATTTTTTTGGTGGAAGACGCCATTGATACAGTAGAGATTGAAGAAAATGGTTGTTGTTTACGTAAGAGATGAAGAGTTCAAGAGAAATGTGTTCTTGCTAATAAGTTCAGAAAGTAGAAAAGATTGAAAATGGTGGTTTTCACTATTTATAGGCTAATTGAATTGGAAGCAGTTCACTTCATGCATTAATGGTTGAAAAGGAAGTGGGACACGTGCCAGCCAGAGAACCGGTGATGAGATAGTGGCAGTTAATTTGACCCATGATCTCCTAGGGACTAGGTGTGTGATGATTACAAAAATTCACGCATGGTTTATAGCGGTAAAATCGTGAGTGTAAGTTATTGATTAACTTAACTCATAAAGCAAGAGTCGCCACTGCGCTTTTATTTATTCCACAAAGGAAAGGAAAAAGAGCGAACAAAACCTAAAGAGTTCTAAACCAACAAGAACAAATAGAGAATGGGTAAGGGGGTTGGTTACGCAATGGGAAGGTGCTAGCACCCAAAACGTCTATAGTACCCTATAGGAACCCTTTGAAATATCTACGCTTTTTGGTCTGAAAATGGTTTGCTTGAAAGAGATTGGGGAGAGGAGAGGAGAATTATTTTTTAATATTTTTGTGTTTGGAGAGACTTGTCGCCTCATGCCTACGTACCCACGATGTGCAATGTATGATCAAAACCTCGTAGTTCGTGGTACAAAGAACAAAAAATTTGTTTGTTTTGGTTAATTTTAAATGTAAAGACAAGTCGTCATTTCCAAGCGAATAATTCCGCTTAAAGAAATGAATCATGTCTAAACTTATGAAAAGGTTTAAAAGAAGAAGTGTATAAGGCACAAAAAAGAGATTGATGAGTTTTTATATTTTTTATGTTTTTTATGAAATGGTCAAAATATGATTAACATGGATTGACATTTATTAAAGAAAACAAAGTTAGAAATCACTTGACCAAAGTCAAGGTTTTATTATGAAAGCGGTTTTAAGTTTGAAAACAAGAAGGTTTTTGAAAAAGAGAGGAAGTTTTGAAAATTTAAGAAGGGGTGGAGAAGAAGTGACTATCTTAATGCATAAAATAAAAGCTAAGGATAAGAAAGATCTAACCACATGGACAAGCTCCATAGCATAAGCATTTTTCCCTTTTTGATTTGGTCTTGATTCAAAATAAGTCTTCAAAAAAGGACTCCAAGTATCCAAAATCCAAGGTTTTCCATCACAAACTCCCAAGCATAGGTTAGGATCCTAATTCTAAGTCCAAAAGTCCATAATCAAGAGTATAGGTCCGCCAATGCAAAGGATAGTAGCCATAGTCTTTTAGTGGTTTAATCCTTTATTAATGTTTTTGAGTCCAAAATGGACGAAAGAAAAACAAAGCACAAGATAATATGGTCCAAGTGGACAAAAGAAAAATGGCATAAACATAAACATGAATATGATATAATGACATAAAGCATAAAAAATAATAAAAAGAGATAGGGAGCGAGAAAGAATTGTAAAGAAGGTTAGAAGTTAGTGGTTAGTAGCACAAGGCTCTAGTGCCATAAGCCTTCACCGATTATTCCGTTTCGCGTTATGAACTATAGCGATTAAACAATGCACTTAGGCCAAAGTTAATGAATTTGACAGAAGATTGGTAGAACCAAAGTCTCTACAACGCCAAGTTTCAAAGATTATGGACCTAATGCAAAAAGATCAATCACCATTGGGTTGACGCGACCAATCAAGGTCCGGACCACGAAAGTTCAAATTTCGAATTGGATAAAGAGAGACAAATGTTGCGCTATGTTAAGCAATCGCCGAGTAATATACGGAGTAATTACCCTATAATGAGGTCGGTCAATAGATCTTTGTGTTAATGCATGCTAGATGAACGATATGTAGAACGTCATCCGAAAGCAATACCGCACGAAAAGAAAATAGGTAACGATCTAGTCTTGATCAAGAATTCAACAAAGAAATTCTAAGATCCATAAGACTTTCATCGATCAAAATAAAAAAAGAAATAGATGAAGAGAAAGCTAATTGAATTACAAAGTCAAGAACCTTTCATCTTCAAGTTCAATCACCTTTAATTGATATATTTAAGTGTGAAAATATATCACTAATTCAAAGCACCTCAAATGAATTCAACAATTCATTAAAAGATAGATTTGAACTAATGAATGTTTAATTACTTTAACCATATCCAAAGTCCATTGAAATTGAAGAGAAATTAATCTCAACAATGCATTTCAAGGCTAAAATAAGAAGAAAGGGGAAGAAAAGACGGAGAAAAACTAAAACAGCCCCAGAAACAAGTGAAAATCACATTCTGGAAGATGAAGATGAAGCTTCAACAATGGTGAAAGATGAATTACCACTTCAAATCTGAAAATTCCTTCAAATTGCTTCAAGATCTACACTCCAAAACCTTGATCTACTATAATTGATGAACAAAAACAAGAATGGATGAAGGTTTAGCTCAAAGTTAAACAAGATTCAATGTGAATTCTTGTTAACTTTCAAAAGAAGAAAAGTGAGCTTTTAGTGAAATTTGTGGTTGGGAAGAGAATTTGCAAGAGGTTTGTTGGCTATCAAAAGCTTGAATGAATGAATGAAATGAAGGTTTTATTTATAGAGTTAAGGCTTGGAAAATTTGGTGGTTTGGAATTAGGATTGGAAGATCAAAATTAGGATTGAAATTCAAATTTGGAGGGAAATCACAAAAGAGTGGTGATTAGTGATGGTACATGGTGGGAATTAATTATGATGATGTAGGGAATTAAAATGGGATGATCTAGAATATTCCACATGTGATCAAAATGATGAAAATTGGTGCCAATTGCTGCAGAATTTGAATTTGGCACATTTTTTCACAAATTGCACGTGTTAATCGATTAACCACTTCACAGTGTAATTATGTTAATCGATTAACCAGTGCAAAATGGGAAAAATGGCTTTTTGATGTGTTGTCTTGGCTCTGGCTCGATTTTCTTGCTTGTCAAAGAAGACATGGAAATAAACACATGAACCTTGGAGTCCCTTGAATAATAATTAATTAAATCTTGGAAACTCTTGATCATATAATTTTTTAATTAATCGCAGGTCAACTTTGACTTTATTCAGATGAAATCCATTCGAGCTGAGGGACTAATGTTTTGGTATTTTTAACCTGTTCTTCCCCTGAAAAATGTTAGTGAAAGAAAACAAAATATTTTTGGATTTTAATTAATGGTTAGTAAACATAAACAATTAAACAATAAAACAACTAACAAACACACACAAACCCAAAGATCCCTGCAAGGCACAATCCTATAGAAGAGGGAACCAATGTGTGATCTTGTTTGTATGAAATGCAAATGACATGTGGGGTAAAAATTAGGGTATTACAGTTTTTTTAGGAGACATTTGAGAAAAGTTGTCATGATGACTATGACGTCATAGCAGACAAATGGTTTCTGGCGTTGAAAGTGAGTTTCAAAAAATGCCCTTTTCTCCATTTAGTCGAAAAAGACATTTTTGGGGGGCAATTTGTTAGCTGGAACTTTCGACGCCAAGGATTTGATTTGAATATGATAAGCAATTTCAACGGAGGCGATATGGAGCTTGCGTTCGATAGAGAGTTTAAATTTTGAATAAAGATAATAACTGTCTTTTGTTCTTATCCATTTTTTAGAAATGACGCGTGTAAAGCTGTGGCGAATTGAAGACATGCAGAGCAAAACATGTCATTTTCTAGAGAAAAGATCGTTGATGACAGTTATTTTCGACGTAGTATAAATAGGAGTCTTAGTGCATAGGATTTCTGTGTGTTCAATTATTGTACATGTACATGCCAAATATATTTGAGGCCGAGTTGCGTAGTCGGCCAAGATTAAAGTATGAACTAGACTATGATACTAAAAAGGGTCGAGCAATACAAAGAGCTAGGTAAGTATCTTCTATAACCCGGACCGGTCACATAACCCGACTCTCATCAGCCGAGCTCCTACGAAGTCGATTATATACCCCATCAACCCGGTACTTACGCCGGACATGAGCTCAATCGGCATACCAACAGTTGTAACAGTGGCGGCGCATCAATGCGGACGTTACCAGAGCTTCAAAGCCTACATTCATGAAGGGGAGTTACAGCAATGATGGCCATGTAACGTCAGAAGGCCAAGAGACTTCTCTTAATGGCATACCCTAATGAAAGACTATAAATGGGGCTCCCACATGAGGGTTAAGCAAGACACAATCATCTTGAGACAATACACCACAAAAGTATAGCTCTCAAATCCCCAAATATCCCTCACAATATAGACAGCGTAGCTCTTCTTGTCCAAGACAAGGGGAACTAGCACTTTTGGTGTATCTAACCATTTTTTGCTAGAACATTTGGCGCCCACCGTGGGGTCTAGGTAAAACTCTCTCAAGCCACACCTTACACTAACAACATGTCCTCTGAAGGAGATCCTCCAGACATGGCTCAACTGCTCGCCATGATGGAGGTCATGCGTCAGCAGAATGAGACGCTGCAAGACAGCATACAAGTTCTTCAACAACAAAGTCAGGCTGGCGGCGACCGTGAGCAGGACGTTCTCGAGCCACAACCTCTTTCTCAAGAGATATGGGACGACTACGTCCCGCAAAACTTTAAAGCACCATCACTAACCTCTTATGATGGGAAGACGGGTCCTCAGGAGCATGTTATTGCCATTAACAATCAGATGGCCATAATTGCCCTTTCCGATTCACTGAAGTGCAAGCTCATGGTCGGTACCTTTAAGGATGTAGCTCTAAGATGGTACATGAGCCTTCCTCGGCTCTCCATCATAAGCTACCAAGACTTGACTAAGAAGTTAGTACAACATTTCTCAGCAAGCAAGCGCCGAAAGGTGTCCATGACCGCACTGTTCAGTGTTCGACAGAAACAGTCAGAATCATTACGTGAGTACCTGACTCGATTCAATGAGGAAACCCTCAAAATATCTCATCCAAACTAGGAACTATTTGTAGGAGCTTTTCAACATGGACTACGAGCCGGACAGTTCAATGAGCCGTTAGCTCAGAAGCCGACTATCAGCATGGACGATATCACTACCCGGAACAGCAGTGAAAAGACAAAGAGCAAGGAAGAGGCGGCGAACAGAAGAAAGGAGCATCCTCGGGTAGCTATGCGCGAGAGACATGCTCCCAGACCATATAGACGGTCATATGAGTCGGACAAAGACCTCACCCTATTGAACGCGAGCAGGAGAGATATCCTAAAATAAGTCGACCATATGAACCTGTTACCGGAGCCTCATCGTCCCAAAAGAGCCAACACTATCATGGGAAGGAAACCTGAGGCTTGGTGTAATTACCACCGTATACGGGGACATCACACTGAGGACTGTCAACAGCTGAAAAAAGAAATTGAAGCTCTAATCCATAGAGGTCATCTCTTGGCATATGTGAAGGATTCTCGACCATAAAATAATAAGAGAAGTCCCCGCCGAGACGACCCGGGACCAGAAAATTCATCCCGGAAGAAGAGTTCAAATGCCGAAGAGGGTCACGAGACAAAGACAGCTCAGTACACGCTAAACACCATTGCTGGAGGGTTTGCTGGTGGTGGAGAAACAAGTTCGGCCAGAAAGAGATATGCTAGGGCAGTCATGCATATCGACTAAAGATCTCCAGAGAAACCAGAAGGTAACTTAGATGTTGTAACATTCTCAAAACGAGACGCCATAGGAGTCATAGCTCATGAAAATGATCTCATGGTTATTAAAGTACAAATAAGAGACTGGAGTGTGAAAAAGGTATTGATAGACCCCGAAAGCCCAGCCGACGTACTGTATTGGGATGCTTTCAGAGGAATGGGGCTCGATACAACCGAGTTATTACCATTCAAAGGCAGTCTAGTAGGATTCTCGGGATAACAGGTTCAGGTGCTCGGGCACCTAGCGTTGCCGACCACCTTTGGCAACTCGGCTAATGCGAAGATCGTCCGAGTGAGGTACCTGATAGTCAATGCTGCTTCACCCTATAACATCATTATAGGTCGGCCATCATTCAACGCCCTGGAAGCTTTGCTTTCAAATCTGTATTTGACCATGAAATTCCCAGTCGGAGATGGCCGGGTTGGTATTATCAAAGGCAACCAGGGGCTGCCGAGAAAGTGTTACAAGGATAACCTAAAGTTGAAAAGAAAGTAACCCTTAGGAGAAGCATATCCCAAGAATACCCTCAAAGTTCACTTGGTCGACATAGACCCACGTGATGATTCAGTTGAAGACAACATAATGCCTAACGAAGAAACAAAACAAGTCCAGATTGGGCACCTACCGTCCCATGTTACTCACATCGGAGTCAACTTGTCCCCCGAAAAAGAGAAAGAGATTGTTCAAACACTAAAAGACAATGTGGGTCTTTTCACCTGGAAACCTTCAGACATGCCAGGGATGGATCCCAATTTCATGTGCCATCACTTAGCAATCGATCCAGATATCAAGCCAGTTTCCCAAAGGAAAAGAAAGGGTGGTGATGAAAATAGGAAAGCAATTATAGAGGAAGTCGAGAAGTTGTTGCAGGTCGGGTTCATCAAGGAGATCAAGTATCCGACCTGGTTATCCAACGTGGTAATGGTAAAGAAGAAATTCGGGAAATGGCGAATGTGTGTGGATTTCACGGACCTCAACAAGGCATGTCCTAAAGATCCGTATCCATTGCCAAACATTAACCGGTTGATAGATGCTACGTCTGGGTTCCATTTGCTCAGCTTTATGGATGCACTCCGGATACAATCAGATCCGGATGAATCTAATAGACACACAAAAAACCGCCTTCATGTCACATCAGAGCAATAATTATTATGAGGTCATGCCCTTTGGACTCAAAAATGCTGGGGCTACTTACCAGAGGCAGATGGATAAGGTGTTCGCTACTCAGATAGGTCGGAATCTAGAGGTCTATGTAGATGATATGGTTATCAAGACAAGCGAAAACTGGTCACGTGTAAAGGATTTAATATAAACCTTTGCATCCATAAGAAGCTACAACATAAGACTGAACTCGGACAAGTGTACCTTTGTGTCATACCCCAAATTTTGACCACTAAGATTTCCCATCATTGTGCAAATCATCATCACAATATAGGGGAACCATTCTATTTCATCAGTCTCCCCAAAGATGGGTGAGCATTCACTACAATCAAAATTAGGGTTTTAAGCCCTCTCAGAGCCTTAAACAAAGGATCAATCAAGGAATGACATGGTCTTCAACTTGTCTAGCCTCTCAAACATCCACAATGGATCAAAAGGACTCCCACTTCAAGGATTAAGCACAAGGTTGCTCCCTTCTAAGTGGATTAAGTCTCAAGATTGACAGTGTCACCAAATTAGGGTTTTGGTCGACCAGGGCCTCCAGATCGAAATTTTCATCTGGGCATGAGCCAATGATCCAAAATATAACCTAATATACTCCATGGAACCTCATGAACCCAAACATCAATTCAATTTGACCTCAGGGGATGCATACATCAAAAATCAGGAATTAGGGTTTCTTGACTTAATTCACCCCTAAGTTGACTTTTGGGACAAATCATGAGCCAAGACCTCAAGAGAGGGTTTGAGGGTCTCTAATGAACTATATTGATCCATTTGGAACAATGTATTAATCCAAGAAGCTTGAGCAACAAGTCTCATTTTCATCTGCACCACAATTAGGGTTTCGCGAGGAAAGTCAACTGTAACTTTGACTTTTGACCAGGACATGCTCTCAAACCCTAGGACATGCCTAAATATACCCTATGACACCCATGGAACATGTCCATCAAGTTTGATTTAGGTCAAGGACATGGTTTCCTGAAGAATTGCACAGTTTGGAATTCATCTGATAAAAAGTCAACTGTGCACAAAAGTCAACTTTGACTTTTTGAGATTTTTCACCAAAATGGATTTTTAACCCTAAAATGATGTTAATGTATGATTTGAATCATCATTCATCAAGAAAAACCAAAGAAAGTGGGATAACTTGTAAAAGGGGTAACCATAAAACTTAGAAATTTTTCTAAATTATGGAAAAAGTACCACTAATACACTAACTTTGGAGGGTCATAACTCCTAAACCACATGGCCGTTTTTTCTCATCCAAAGATGGATTTGTAGCCCTCATTACCCTCTACAAAAACTTCAACTAGACCTAAGTCCAATTCATTAAGGATTTTGAGTTATGGAGTGATCAAAATCAAGAAATCACACTTTGTTCCAACACTTAGTGAAAATTTCACTAAGTCAAATTTTGCTTCACTTTTTGCCAAATGTAGAGGGATTTTTCACTTGGAATCAAAAGAGATCAAAACCAAACTTGTTCAAACAGTTTTTATATCATGTAAGGGCTTTCCAAAATGGCCAAGAACATTGCCAAATTCAACTTACCCCATGAGATATGACATTGTCAAGTTGCCTTGCTGAAATCTGTCAAAGGCAAGGCAGAATTTGCAACTTTGCTCGATTTGCCAAAATCAGCCAAATTCAAATGCTCCTATCCACTTGGACACCTCAGAGGATTGAATCTAAAGGGGACAATCACTGAGCCAAGCCTCCAAAGTCCATGGAACAAGAAATAGCATGTTGAACCTAGAATGGCCAAAATAGGGACAAGACTCCAAATTTGGATTGAAGCATTCAATGGAAGCATCAAGGTGGCATGGACTGAGCCATTCTCATCTGAAATCAGTCAAGACTTATCCAAGACCAAGGGAACCAAAGCTCTGTGCCCTAACCTCTAGTCAATGGCTAGAGGAGACTTGGATTTTCATTTGCCAACATTGGCCAAACCTACTTACCAGCTGCCATTCACTATTCCTTGCAAAACAAACTTGCTCTACTATAAATAGAGCTCAATTGTGATCAGTTTGAGTACACCAAAGCCATCTAACAGATGCTTTCCTCAAAATCTCTTTCTCTTGGCAAAAATGCCTTTCTTAGCAAGGTAGCTATCGGGTTTTGAGTTTGAGAGCTTTTCCAATCAAACCAATCACTCACACACCTCACATACATCACATATGAGCTGATCAAACACTTAGATCACTTCTGAAACACCAATTTCACAAAATCACCAGCTGGTTGCTCAAATTTTCAATCAAGTTGCAGCTGAGGTACCACAAATTGATCCAGCCAATTTCAATCAAGTCCAACCATTCAAACACACTCCATAGGGTGTAGGGAAGCTGTTCAGATCATCACCACTCATCTGTAACACCTCCAAATCAAAAATCACCTTGCACTTGCTATCACGGCTTGGAGGTAAGCATACACTTGGTTATCTCTCAATCCATGCATATTTCCTCGCACAATAATTTGGCCATATGTTCATAATCATGTATGGAATGTTTTCCCTCAATTAATTGCTTTGTTTGAATCGTGTATCAAAAATCCTAGCCTTCATGCAGAAATTAGGGTTCTTGAGGTTTCTTCGTGATTTCATGTTTTATGTTTAATTTAAATGAAATTAAGTGTTATAAACATGATCGTGGGGTTGAGACGAGCATAATGATATGTGGATTGCATGATATGATTACGTATTCAGTGAGATTGGATGGAAAACGCAAATCAGCCAAACCCAGAAAAACGCGCGTGTTCTTGCTTGTGTTCTTGGCGCCTTTTCCACAAATTCAAATATTTGAATTTTGTGATTTTGTTTAATTGATTCAAAAATTAATTTCTCTCTGAGTTTTAATGATTTTGAGTTGATTCTTTTTTTAATAATTCACAAAAATGTTAAAATATTTTATTTTATCAAAAAATCCCAAAAATATTATTTATTTCATATAATTGATATTTTTGCAAAGAATTAATATTTTAATTGTTTTTGACATTTTAAATATTTTTTCTACATTGATTTTGCAACTTTTAATGCTTTCTAATTATTTTGTAGGTTAATACTTAATTTTTGAAGCATTAATCCAAAATCACAATTTGTTTTTCACATGTTAAACAATTTTGATCATTTTAATTGAATTTTTATTCAATTAAATACATTTTTGAAAACAAATTAGGGTCTTTGGATTAATTCAACCCTCATAAAACATTTTCAAAACACTTTGGGCCTCTAATAGAGTGTAAGACCCAATCCTTTCTTGACCAAAACATTTTTGGGCCTCGGTGTATTGTATAAGTCCCGATACCGTCAAAAAACGAACGGCGCGATCGTCGCCTTTTGAAAAATAACCTTGGGCCTCTCCTCGAGCTATAAGGCCCATTTAAAACTTTTTGGGCCTCTAATAGAGTGTAAGACCCAACCCCCTTTTAACCAAAATCATTTGGGCCTCAGATATTGTATAAGTCCCTCCGCGTTAAAAGAAAACCTCGGCGCGATCGCCATTTTTAAACGGAAAAATCATTTGGGCCTACCCTCGTGTTATAAGCCCCACTCTTTTTCTTTAAACTTTTTGGGCCTCTTGAGAGAGTGTAAGACCGATCCCTTTGTACAGAAAACAATTTTTGGGCCACAGTCACTTGTATAAGTCCCTCTGTACAAATTCAAACAGTGCGCTCACTGATAAAACCCAGGGCCTCTCCTTGAGCTGTAAGCCCCAAATCTTTCTTTTTCAAAGCACGTTCTCCTTTGATTTTGAATATACTGTTGTTTTCAATCTTTCTTTGTTGAACAACTAACCAAACAGCATGGAAGCTCTACAACCGAGTAAGTGTTTATACGCTTTCATTTACCGCTTTCATATACATATAACTGTATTGTGGGGCTGTTTCACTGTAAGTATTCTTTCATAAACTCATATCAACTGTGTAATAATAGTATAGATATTTCGAGTTTCCCCGGCAACTACGTCTAGAACTAGGTGACCCCATTTCGTTTGTTCGTAGAAATAGACAGCTAGATCCCCAATAGGATCACCAGATACAGTCTTCTCTTCGGCTGTCCTCCTTAGGAATTGTCAAGAAATTCTATTCCCCAGAGATGAATTATTCTCGGTGAAACTTCTCTTGAATTTCTTCCAAACCTCAGAACTGTTCACTAAATGAATTATTCTCGGTGAAACTTTTCTTGAACGTTTCTTTGGTTTGGGACCCACGGGCTTCTTAAAAGCATCGGCCTCCTCTTGGGCATCGTACGAGGACCCACAGGCTTCCTAAAAGCAACCCCGCCTCCTCTTGGGCTTAGTACAAGGACCCTACGGCTTCTTAGAAGTAATCACAGCCTCCTCTTAGGCTTCGTATAATGATCTCTTCCTCCCGGAATGATAGCCTCCTCTTGGGCTTAGTACAAGGACCTCTCGGCTTCTTAAAAGCTTCCAGCATCCTCTTGGGCTTCGTACAAATTGTCCCGACGACCTCCTAGAGGTATAGGAACAAAACCTAGTCATCTTAATAGAACAGTCCTTTCAAAGAGTCTACTACTGTTTCTCAAAGCATAGTACAAAAGATGAAATCTAGACTTGGATAGTCTAACTTCCTTGAGTCTCAAAGACATTCTCAAGTGCCCCCCCTTCGTTAAATAGGAAGGAAACCCGCAGACTCGGACAGTCTCAATACCCTTCAGATTTCCCGCTTCCTTAAAGAACAGGAATAACCCGGATCCTTAAATCAAATCCAGGAGTACAGTATTGCTCATATAAGAACTGATTTTCTCTTTAAAATCAGTATACTGGACCTGTCACTCAACTGAAACAGTAATCATAGCCTCCCTCTTGGGCTTTGTACAATGATCCTCCCCAGTGAAGTCAAACAACGTTTAGCCTCTCTCTCGGGCTTTGTACGAGACACATAAAAGACTCCCTCGTTGAGTCCGTCATCCCTTTCGCCTCCATCTCGGGCTTTGTACGAGATACAAAAACACTCTCTTGTTGAGTATAAAAGATCCTCTTGCAGGGTCAACCCTTTTTAGCCTCTCTCTCGGGCTTTGTACGAGACACATATTAGCCTCCTCTTAGGCTTTGTATAAGAAAACCACTGGTTGATCCAATCAACCTTTTAGCATCAAAGATGTGCCTCGTTCACAGTACACAAACATCAACAACTCTTTCCCTTTCATATAATCGCTGTAAGAGGCAAGCCTCTGGATCCTCTACATCCATGCCACTGTCCCTCTTTTAGCATGAGAAATTCCTAAGGAAAGATAGCATTGCTCTACACTGAGTTAAAAATCTTCTCCTTTAGGTTAAAATCCCCTATAAAGGAAATTATGGCATTGCTAGGATCTGCGTATCCCGGTTAAAGTAATCCTCCTTTATAAACAGTCACCCAATAGTTGTGACAGACAAACCCTTCTTTAGAGATGACAAATTCTCTCTAAAGTCGAGGTCCTTCAGCTTCACGTCTTGGGCTTTGAACAAGACACAAATAGACCTTTCAGCTTCACATCTTGGGCTTTGAACAAGATACAAATCACCTTTCGCTTCACGTCTTGGGCTTTGAACAAGACACCAAAACACCCATTTCCTCCCATAGAATAGGAGGAACTACGAACGCTCTGATTTCCCTGTTTCGGTAAACGGGAATACGTAGGCATAAGATCAAAAGAAAAGATCTTAGCGAGCACACTAAACAAAAAAACCAAATCCCACATCTCCATCAATCAAAAGCAGTAATTCAAAAGCATCAGTCCTAACATCCTAACCCTTGTTCCCCGCTAGAAAGTCCTAGAAAGAAAGAAAACTGTATTGGCGAAAATGTAAATAACCAGTACAAAGGCCCCCCACATTGATAGCATTCGTAACCTAACAGACCGCTGTTTAAACTCGGTATGCAAAGCAGGGTTAATTGGAGACATCTATTTCCCTTCCTTCATCAGCTCACAATAGGATAAAAAATGAATCGACCTGTAGTTTAAGCTCAACCGCAGAGAGTGACCAGCGCTTAAGAACCGCGTCCAAAATCGTTCGCTACACTTTGGAGTACAAGCTGGGAAGTTCCTCAGATTTATGCTCACCAACCGGGGAATCGAAGCGAACCCGGACAAATGCCAGGCTATAATAGATATGAGAAGAGGGAGAGAGGAAAGAAAGGCTTTTAAAGGACTCAGAACCCAAGGATATCTAGGGAGTAGCCATTAACAGTCATCATTACACTGGAGAAAATGAAAGGACACGACCCTCCAAGGAATTCATGACGCGTAAGGACCTGAGAAGAAAAGCCGACCTATAGCACGTCACCTATCAAATATATCCGGGTTCATGTTACTGCCGAGTACTGTACCCTTGTAAACGGATATAGTACTCGGGGGGCTTATGTACATGCCAAATATATTTGAGGCCGAGTTGCGTAGTCGGCCAAGATTAAAGTATATACTAGACTACGATACCAAGAAGGGTCGAGCAATATAGAGAGCTAGGTAAGTATCTTCTATAATCCAGACCGGTCACATAACTCGACTTCCATCAACCAAGCTCCTACGAAGTCGAGTACAGACCTCATCTACCGGTACTTACGTCGGACATGAGCTCAACCGGCATACCAACAGTTGTAACGGTGGCGGCGCATCAGTCCATACGTTACCATAGCTTCAAAGCCTACATTCATGAAGGGGAGTTACAACAATGATGACCATGTAATGTCAGAAGGCCAAGAGACTTCTCTTAATGGCATATCCTAATGGAAGACTATAAAAGGGGTTCCCACATGAGGGTTAAGCAAGACACAATCATCTTGAGACAATACACATCACAAGTATAGCTCTCAAATCCCCAAATTTCCCTCACAATATAGACAGCGTGGCTCTTCTTGTCCAGGACAAGGAGAACTAGCACTTTTGGTGTATCTAACCATTTTTGGATAGAACTGTACAAATACTCACAAATCACTCAAAGTATCTAAGTTAATTGAGAAAAGAGTTTTCGTTGAGAATGTATATCTGAAACACCAGTATTTTCATTTCAATTGAAGTTTACTTTCAGTTTTGTCAATTACTTCTTTTATTGCAATTTTACTTTGAAGTTTCTTTATTTCAATTCCTTTATCAATTTTTGCAAATTTACCCTTTTAAACTTTAAACAATCTTCTACAAATATGAGCATTGTCAAAATGTTCTTAAGATTTTTCAGAAATAGTTTGAACGATAGCAATGGCCTAGAATTCACTAGTTGATCCTGCAAGTAAAACATTTTTTGGAGAACAGTAGTTGTTTACCAATTTTCACAGTAAACAGTAGTAAAGATGTCTTCATGTGAGCCTAAGTACATAGTTGCCTCCCTTTGTAAATGTCAAGCAACGTGGATGGTGAACCTGATCGAGGAGATTTCAGGAGAAGACCATGGAGCAATGATCATGAAGATCGGCAACATGTCTGTTATCAACCTGGGAAAGAACCCCGATAGCACATGGAAGAAGAAAACACATCGAGGTGAGGTTCCATTATCTTCAGGAGCAAGTAGCAAGTGGGAAGCTGAACTTGAAACACTGCAGAACCGAGAACCAGATTGTAGACATCATGACAAGGATGTACAAGTCGAATTGTTCAAGAGATTGAGAACTATGATGAATATAGATAGCTTACACACAATGAATTTGGTGGTGTGATAAATATGTAATTCTATGTATTAAGCATGCTGTAAGATTTAACAGAGTCCAATTCAAATGTATTCGATAGAGTAGTCGAATATAGTTTTAGTCGAACCATATAATTGTCGAAGGAGTAACCTCGACAGAGTTAAAACTTAACATTTGTTAGTTGAATTAGTTAGAGATTACTTGGTGTGCAAGTAATCTCATATATAAATATTGAGGTACCCTACTGTTGTAAGTTGTCATTGTATAAGAGAAATTCAGTTAGAATAAATGCATAGATAAACTCTGTAGAATTTGATCCATCTTCTTCCCTCTCTCTCAAAATCCTAATTTCTCTTTTCTTCCCAAATTCACTTTCAGATATTTCTTTTCTTTTCAGATCATTCTGCACGGGAATCATCTTGCAACTAATGAGTGGTTGAATCACTTGAGTGAAGAATGAGGAACGAGAAGAACACTCAATTAAAAAGATTGATTCTCATTTAATCAAGATTGATTCGAATTATCTTCAAGATTGAGGTTAATTCCAACAATGTGATGGATGAATTATTAGCAAAGATATAGTAAAATTTGGGAGCAAAGTGCCTATGATCTTGGAGCTATAATTTAGATTATGACTTCAATGATCCTTTTATAAAGGAGCGTGGTGGATGATTGAATCCCAACGACATAGCAGGACATGGTGAACTCACCATGAACAACATAAACATGTTCTAAATTGGTTCACATAAGTCCTCTTTATACATCTCATATGGGTCATAAGCGAGTGGACCGAAATTGCTAACGTTATTTGGACATAAGCCACAATATTCATGACAATCCACTATAAAACTTTGAAATAACATAGTTAGGATTTCAACCTTTCATAATGAGGTTTATACATTCCTAGTTTAGTGTTTTTTTATAGATAGAAATCCGTAGTGTTTATTTAACACGATAAACTCACTTGTTATAAATGAATTGCACCAATTGTCAAGTGGTAAGCAACTTGAATAAGTGTGCAAAGAAATTTTCCCTCTCCATTATGCATATCCAAAAGGACTTTTCTATGTGTGACTAATTGGTGTTATTGGACCACTTTAGTTTCATTAAGAAAAAAAGTGTGAACTTTGTGTGAATACGGTTGAAAGATGATGTTGGCAAGATATATGTTGTGCAAGAAAGTGGGAGTCTTGAGAACAAAAAAAGATGAGATGGACTTTATTAGGTAAGTATGAGAATATAAGATCCAATAATATGAAGGGTTAATGAAATTTTTGTTCCTTCTAAATATCTCATATTTCACTTTTAGTCCCTTCAAAAATTTCTTTTAAAGAATGGACCTCATAAAATTTTTAATTTTAACTTTTGGTCTTTCTTGCCAAAATCGTCGCTAAAACCGTCATCATTTCCGTCGTTAAATAAAAAACCGTCGTCATTTCCGTCGTTAAATAAAAAACCGTCGCTAAAACCGGCTAAAACCGTCGCTAATTCTGTCTCTAAGTTGTAAAAATAGTCGCTAATTGGCAGGAGAGACCAAAAGTTAAAATTAAAAATTTTAAGAGGATCATTCTTTGAAGGAAATTTTTGAAGGGCCTAAAAATAAAATTGAGATATTTATGAGGACCAAAAACTTCATTAATTTTAATATTAATATCAATGAATCATCAATTTAATTTCTAAAGTAGCACTCTCACTTTAAAATATATAATTATAATAATAATAATAATAATAATAATAATAATAATAATAATAATAATAATAATAATAATAATAATAATAATAATAATAATAATAACTTGTTAAAATAAATAAAATTAGTCAATTTTAATCCTAATAAAATTTGAAAATGGAAAAATGAAAATGACATAAAATCGAATATTATTGAATGTATTTGAATGTCATTATGTAAAAATCGCTAATTGATTTAAATAAAAATCACTAAGCAGTCCAAAAAAATTGAAAACAATATAAAATCAAATATTATTAAATGTATTTTGATGTTATTTAAAAAAAAAAAAGTTCGCATAAGCTTAAATTCTAAATAAATTTTTAACGAACTAAATTGAACCACATGAAATTAAATCAAATCGAATATAAATTTTTAATTAATCATAAAAATCAAATTGAATTGCAAATAATTTTATTAATGAATCTAATAAATTTTTATCTCAAAAAGAATTCAAACCGCACTTATTCATCACAATTTATAACCTAACTTCAAACCAAACAAACACTAAACTAACTTAGTGATTTAATCTAAATTTTACATTTTAAAACCAAGAGAAAATAAAAAGGTTGTAGACAAGTGGTTTAGTTTAGTGAAAGGGATAGATAGTTGACCGAGAAAAGACAACATGGGAAACAAGGGTTAGCTAGGATGTTTTATGATCTCACTCACACCAATCATAATAGCCTAAGTCCAAGCAACCACTACCTAACAATATGGGCATCAATACTTTTCATCCACACACTATCATATCCTTTTCTTTCTCCACCCTTATGCATGCTCTACAAACCCTATTTTTGCTTTTTTTAAAACTTTTTTGGCAGCTTTTTTACCCATTTTCTGTGCTTATCTCAATCTTCTCATTATTTTATCACAAGACATCTCACCAAACTTTGGGAACTTTTCCTACCAGCTACATTTTTGCTATCTTGCGCATGTAGTTTAGTACTCTACTTTCTGTATCTGTCATTGTCATGGTTTGGTACGCTTAGGCCCAGTTATGGCCCAAGTGAATTAATAGATCTTCCTCTTGCAAGACCAAACGAGTTATAATGTCCTACACTCATAAAGGCACTGAAAATAAATAAATAACATAAAGAAAATTCAGCAGAATTTAATTGCCAACTATGACTCTATAACAAAATCAATAAAAACAAATAGATAGGTAAGAGGAGGTTGTGACATTTTTCTAATTTTGATCATTATTATTCATACATGTCAACTACAAATGTCTGAAAATATCTTATACCAAAATAATATAATTCAAAGTACATTTTTTAAAAACGTAAGTCAAGTCTACTATGCGATTCAAACCAATTAGTAATACTAAGTGCGAAATTAAATTTAAGACGACGACTCTAACGATAGTAAGGATCGCGGAGGCTAGCAATATCCTTGATATCTCATGTAGCTTTGAAATTTTGAGAATTGTTAGATAAGACGTTTAATAAAAGTTTAAAATATATAAACATTTTTTTTAAATCTCGTTTTTCTCATTTGTCAACCGAATTGAGAGTTTGAGTTAATCCACATATCATTCTCTGGAGATTCTAAATCATAACATTGTCGTCATGGAATTGACGCATTCACACTATCAATGATTTTTGATCATTAGCTTGAAATCATATGATCTATACTTAAAATTCAATATTCATGAAAAATCAATTTAATATTTAATTTGAATTGTTCAATTTTGATACGATGATTATAAATGATACGTCTGTGTAACTGCATCAAGATGGCGGGTGTGACAAATCCAATTTCCCACATCTCTTTTTAAATTTGAATACAACTCGGTTCATCAAGTTAGACTAGAGGAACTTTAGATTACTAGGGTTAGTTTTTCTTTTTTTTAAAAAGCCTTTAAACTAGAGCATTTATTTTCTTATATTGTTGAATAATAATTGGCCATGAAAGGGCTGGGATGTTCCTTTCAGTATCTGACATATGGCCTCATTTGTCAACTAGCAACTTGTCCATTGCATCACAAATTTGGAGAAGAGAAAATAAGATCATCAATTTATTGATGATAATATCATAATCCAATTTGCCCAACTCACCACCACATATATAGTTGAAAAAATTGGTACCAACAAGTGCCAGAAGCTGAACAATAGATCCAATTCTAACTAAGCTTGTAGGGTATTTATTAGGTCTGACTCTGGTCCTCAGATATGGCTGATGCCTTTGTCCCATACAAATAATAGAACAAAATCAACTCCTTAAGTGGTGACAATTAACCAAAAATAAATTTGATTATCGTTATCTTAATTGTATTGTATTGTTTGTTATAATAATCCAACAAAGTACTAATTCAGAATTCAAATTTGTTAGTCTTCAAAGACCAAAGTCACACACGAATATTGTCAAAAAAGTAAGTGAATAGAGCCACTATTGTCGTTTAGTAATTATTGCATTATAATAAACAGTAGTAAAAGAATGAAAGAATTGGTGTTAATTCATATTCAATCTAAAAGCTTAGATTCTCGAATTTTTTCTTCTTCTAAATCCTACAAAGACTAGACAACACACATAGAACTTTTTAACCACTACATAGAATCCTACAAAGACTAGACAAAACATATAGAACTTTTGAACCACTACATAGATTTTGTAGGACTTATTAAGAAAAAACATATAATTAACTTAAATATATTTGCGATACCAGAATTAGTCTTTTTGATTGCATCACAGAATCCTTATGGACCTTTCTACGTGTGTTCCATAATACTATGTGGTAGAGATTAGAGAGAACAAAGAATCAATTAAGTAATGATTTAATTTGTTGAGAACGAGATTAGGACTTAGGTTATAGTACTAATTAATAGTAGTATTAAGAAAAAGGAGTATCTTGACTAAGGTTGGAATTAATAGAAAGATGAGGAGGGGTCCACAGTGATTGATGGTGGTTGAGGGAGGACCCACCGCCGTAGCAGAGCACATGTGGCTACGTTGGACGGCTACCAACTACAGGCATATAGCATACACGGTTTGGTAGAGTTCAGTGGGAGTGTTCCTTCCTTATCTTACCACGAGTTATGTTTGTCTCTACTTTTCACTCACTTCTAAATATTCATTGCTAACCACTCTTTCGTTTCATAAAATGGATATATATGTGTCAGAAAAACTTATGTATATTAATATATAAATTTACAAAAATATTGCTTCTAGAAATTGAATCATAGACGGGTAATTTATATCCATTTAATTCAAATATTTCACCCGCTCTAAATTATTTTCATATTAAGAATAAAATAAATTTTATTTATTTAAATATTATTATTATTAATTGTAACTATTAAAAAAAATTAAATGAGTTAAAATATAATAAATGAAAATCATTAATATTGCATAAATATTTTAAAATAAAAATCATTTTAATTTGGCATAGACAAGTATTAAAAACGTACCACTTTATATGAGATTGAGAACATGATTTATTTATATTATAACGATAAAATTAATGAAATTTTACATAAATTATACACCAACAAAAAAATAATAATATTTAAAAATATATATTATACAATTTAATTGATTTGGAAACTTTTTTTTAAGTGTTGCTGGTGATAATATTTTTGGATGAATTATGATACATCATTTTTTCTTAAAAATTTCATGGGTTATTATCACCAAGAAAAAAAATTGAGTTTATTGAACACGTGATGCATCTGGTTTATATATAAACTAAATAATAAATAAAAATGTCAATTTTGTTTTAAATAATGACAAAAGGGAGTATGTTCAATGCGGGTGTATCTTTGAACTTTTTTATTATTTAGTGACGGTCATAATTGTGAGGTTTAAAGCTTAGAATAATATGATGTTTTTACCATTATGTAGACTTTATAGTAGGATTATAGGGTTAGATGTTATACGATATTCTTTTAGGAACAATTGTCTCAAGGAATGAGTGTCAATGAATCATGCAAGTTCTCATCATCTGACAGCCTATGGAGACTAGTTAATTGTGATTTAATGTTCCTTTATGGCATGACAACTTTATGGCTATGATGTTGTAGATCACCCTTTAAGGATAACTCCCTTAGATGGCAGTTGTCAGGGGATCTAATAGCCCATGTAATTTGGAAGCCTTGAATTAGGTGCAGTTAGGGCGTTACCATCTTGTGATCTACCTCAGCTTATCAGATTTGGTGACTCGCTACTACGAGGTTTGAGCTTTGGTCAGGACCAGAACAATAGTTATCTTTGTCAGACTTTCCTTCTTAATATGGCAATTTGTAATGATCCTTAGAATATGTGTCACGGTAATCATGTGTTATTCTTTTCGATTCATTAGAGATCCCTAATGTTCAGCCCGTCATGTTTTTGCTCCTTCCTTTGGTCGTAGTCATTAGTGATTTGGAATTTACACTGACTTTACTTTTCTTTCTATCATGTGGGTTGTAACTTTTGAAGTATGTAGAACATGGTGAGGCATATGGAGATTATTTTAAAGGAATCATGCATATATTGATGTTTTTAATAGGAAGTGGAATCCCTCTTAATGGAACGACCTTCACTCATTAACCCCTTCGCAAAATTTTCAGACCTCTAACTAACGGTTCTTGAATTGATAGGTGTTTTGATTATTGGACTGGTCGAGGATGTTACCTTTCAATACTCGATGTGATGATTTAGGGTGTGATTAACTGCAAGATTTCTCATATTTCTGTACTGGTATGTCAGTGTACTTGACTCCTCTTGGAGTCGGAATGTTGTGATGACTTTTGACGTTGTGTGCACTTCTATTTATTAAGGGGTGTGTCATAATCTCAACTCAAACCTTTGACACTTCCCTTATTCGCCACACATTTTCTAGCTTTGGATCTAGCAGTTCTAATGTGAGACACATATTTAATGGCTCATGTGGAAGTTGAGGCGTTATGATTAGTTTGTGGGAAATGGAACGCTTTGCATCCTCACTTGGGGTTTTTGTATTGGTCCATTGTCGGCCCTCACTTCTAAGTTATTGGATCTGACCCATTGGTATTCTTTTCTCTTATTAGGTTGACTTATAAAAAGGAATTTTTCTTCATCTTTGTTTTCTTTTTCTTTTTCTTTTTGTTCATTTCATACCTCAAACTTTCATGTTTATGCATTTCCTCTTCTAAAGTTTTTTTATTGAAGCTTCCTTTTTGCACAAAATTGCCATTCAATGAACTTCGTATAATATTGACCTTTTTTCACTGATGAGTTCTTTCATTTATCTTACTACTTTATCTTTTTCATTTATGAAGAATCTGCCATTGTTGACCATTGGTGTGTGTCATGTCTTGCATTATCGCTCCAAGTCACACCTCATTCGCCTCCTCTTACAATGACAATGAATATTGTATGAAGTTTTCTTAATTTTTTTCTACTATAATAAATGGTGGTGTGATCATATGCGTTGGTGGTCACTTCCTTAACCCCTAGTGTAATGAATGGAAATGGTAGTTGTTTATAGAAGTAGCAAAAAATGTGGAACCTTGTTTTGCAGGCGATGTGCCTTTAACAAGGACAACAACTTTTGTTGAACTTTTGATGATGACAACTAATTGATAATGACACCAATGTCTTCTAACAAGTCAAGCATAATTGATTAAGTGGATAAAAATGCAAACCTAATTATCAAGGTTTGATAGACTAGATCTATCTAATGATGACAACCTAAATGGAATATTAGCTCAAACCTCATCTCAAGTGAACTCAAGCAAGTGTTTACAAAAGAAAGCATCTGACAAAGTCTTTAAGTACAAGAAAGCCCTACCTTAGTCTGAGTGAATCTTTTGTAAAAGCAAAAAGACATTCTCGTAAAAGTGGATGGCTAAAACATACACGCATGCACACGCACGCACGCGCGCACACACACACGCACGCGCGCGCACACACACACGCACGCGCGCGCGCACACACACACACTAAAACTAATTTTCAAACTGATTTTTCTCAAGAAATTTTTTTTTAAATGTCTTGAAATTGTGCCAGATGAATCGGGAACAGTCAAAATTGCTATGGTCAAAATTTTACCTTTTCTAATCGATTAGAGCACTTGTCTAATCTATTAGATCAACTCAAAATTGAGCTCTAAGCGATTACAGCATTACCTTAATGATATCAAACAGCTGGATATATTTTCTTTCCTTTTTGGAACTGGTAATCGATTATCATTAAAGGTTTTAATCAGTTAGCATTAGGTTCTGATCGATTAGATTATCTTAAAAGACATTAAAACCAATTTCCTTTTTGAGTCAACCTCTAAGCTATAAATAGAGGTCCCTTCACTCATTTCATCCAGAATCGTGTTTTGACATTTCTCTCTCTCTCTCTCTCTCTCTATATATATATATATATATATATATATATATATATATATATATATATATATATATATATATATATATCTCAAAAATTTCTTCTAACTTTCTCTCACTAATGTTTTAGCCAAAGTGCTTATTTGAGAAAGTCCTTTTGTCAGTGAAGATATTTTGAAATTTTTGAAGGGTAGAATTATAAATTCACCAAGGGAATCTTTTGTATACACCTTGGTTAAATATTATCCATTTATGGATTTTTTGGGTTAGAAGTTAAACCCGTAAAATAATTGTTGAAGATTGTGTGTTCAAACCTTTGTTTAGATTCAAAAAGCTTGATAGGTTCGAGATTAGCCTATGGTAAAAACTCATAGGTTATTGGTTAGCCATTGGTAAAACCAAGGTTAGGTTAAAGCTTAGCCTTTGATAAAAATCTTGGATAAGGTTCGAGATTATCACGGTATTAAAATATCCCAGATTATTGGTTAGCCTGTATAAAACCTATGGAACCTTGTTTAGCAGGTGATATGCCTTTAACAAGGACAACATCTTTTGTTGAAGTTTTGATGATGACAACCTATTCATGTTGACAAACTATTTAACAAGTCAAGCATAAGTGCTTAAACATATAAAGATGCAAACCTAAGTATTAGGGTTTGATGGACTTTACTATCTGATGATGGAAACCAAGTGGAATATTAGCTTTAGCCACATCTTAAGAGAACTCAAGCATGTGTCTTCTAAAAGAAAGCATATGAAAAAGTATTTAAATTTAAGATAACTCTACCATAGTCTGAGTAAACGTTGTAAAGCAAAATGACATTCTCGCAAAAGTACATGGCTAAAACACACGCACTAAAACTTATTTTCAAACTAATTTTTCTCAAGAAAATATTTTCTAAAATGTTTTGAAGTTATGCCAGATGAATTAGGATCAGTAAGAATTGCTATGGGCAAAGTTTTTCCTTTTCTAATCGATTGGAGCTCTTGTTTAATTGATTAGGTCAGTTCAAAATTGAGCTCTGAGTGATTACGATAGTGCCTTCATGATGTACAACTACTAGATATATTTTCCTTCCTTTTTGGAACTGGCAATCGATTATCATTGAAGTTTATAATCGATTAGCACTAGGATCTAATAGATTAGATTGTCTTAAAATGCATTAAAAGCAATTTCCTTTTTTTATCCAACCTCTAGGCTATAAATAGAGGTCTCTTCCCTCATTTTATTTCATCTAGAATCATGTTTTTGTTACTTCTCTCTCTCTCTCTCTCTCTCTCTCTCTCTCTCTCCCTCTCTCTCTCTCTCTCTCCCTCTCTCTAAAAATTATTTTAAACTTTCTCTAACCATTGTTTAGCTGAAGTGCTTATTTGAGAAAGTCCTTTTGTGAGTGAGGATACTGTGTAATTATGAAATGATAGAGTTGTAAATTTACCAAGGGAATCTTTTGTATACACCTTGGTTAAATATTATCCATTTAGGGATTATTTGTTTGGGTTAGAAGTTAAACCCATAAAAGCTTTAGTTTGGGGATTGTGTGATCAAACCCTAGTTTAGGGTTAAACTCAGCCTGTGATAAAAGCTTGATAGGTTCGAGATTATCTCGTGGTAAATTCTCTAAGGTTCCTGGTTAGCCTATGTTAAAACCAAGGATAGTTTAAATATTAGCATGTGATAAAAGTTTGGAAAAGGTTCGAGATTAGCCCGATATTAAAATCTCCTAGGTTATTAGTTAGACTGTGTAAAATCAAAGTTTAAGGTTTGTGAGTATAGCTTGTGGTAAAATCTTACAAAGTTTGTTCAGAAGCTTGAATACTAACTGCTACGAGATTCGCGTGGGAAGAAGACTAACCTCTTCGATATGGAGTTTGTGGAAAGAAGACTAACTATTTTGATCTACTGATTGTGGAAGGAGTACTAACCGATTCAATCCACCATTTGGAAGAGGAGACTCAACTGCTATATCCCAAGTCTTACTGTTTAGGTTGTAAGTAACCAATTTTACTTGTATAAGGTGGTTCGTGACCTACTAAAAGCTTTCAAAGTTTGTTGGAGACTCTAAAGATCAATTCTTAGGAAGAGAAGTAGGTTGTTTTCTTGTTTGATTGAACCTTTATACATCTTGGTGTTCATCTCTTTCCCTTAACTCTTTACTTTACTAAAATTATATTCCGCATTTTATTTTCCTCTGCTAAATACTCAAAACGATTTTCGAATTGTTTTTAATCTTCGATTTGCAAAGTTTTTCAAAACCATGTTTTTTGGGACCATGCAATTCACCCCCCCCCCCCCCCCCCTCTGGTGTGGTAAGTCACATGTCAAACTAAACCAAGGTTTAAGATTTGCGAGCTCATCCCGTGGTAAAAACTTACAAAGTTTTTTTAGAAGCTTGAAGACAAACCTCTTCGATCTACCATTCGTGGAAGAAGTTTTTCGATCTATTGTTTATGGAAAAAAGACTAACTGATTCAATCCACCGTTCGAAAAAGAAGACTCAACTGCGAAATTCCAAGTCTTATTGTGTAGGTTGGAAGTCAACCATTTTTCCTTATAAAAGGGGGTTCGTGAGTTTTACCTACTAAAAGCACTCAAATTTTATTGGATACTCTCAAGATCAATTCTTCGGGAGAGGAGTAAGTCATTTTCTTGTTTGGCCGAACCTCTATAAATCTTGGTGTTCATCTCTTTCCCTTAACTCTTTACTTTCCCAAATGTTTTCTGATGCTTTATACTCAAATGTTTTCAAAATGCTTAATACTCAAATGTTTTTAAAATGCTTTTAAACTCTGATTTTAATCTATAAAGTTTGTCAAAATCATGTTTTTCGGGACCGCACAATTCACCCCCACCCTCTTGTGTGGGAATTCACATGTCCAACAAGTGGCATCAGATTCTAACTCCTGTTTAATGAATAATCATCTCAAGAGGAAGATGACTTCTGACAAGATATCTTTTATAAACACGACACCATTTTTCAATGATAGTAGATTTTATATTTGGAAATATAGGTTTAGATTTTTTTTTACAAAGCATAATTAATTAATTGTGAGAAACAACAGTCTATGTTCCGTTTATCCTTACTCGTCAAGCTAATTATGAAGTAATAGATAAACCTGATTCTCTTTGGACAGAACAGGAAAAGAGAAAATATGAAATAGATTTTAAAACTAAGAACTTTATAATAATGTCTCTAGATGATAGTAAAATTTATTATGTTCATCATTGTAAAACCGTCAAGGAAATGTGGTATACTTTGAAATGATATATGGATCTCTTCTAAATATCGAACAAGAGAAGATGAACACACGAGGCGAAGAAGATGAAGAAACTAATCCCGAAAGTTTTTCAAAGTTTATAAAAATTGGAAATTATATTGGAAATTGCATTAAAAATAAATATATAAGAGTAATGAATTGGAATTTAATCTAACTCTTAAATCAAAAGATAGGAACTTTCATAAATTTCAGGAAAAATCAAGAAAGAAGGAAAATGTAGAGAAATTGAACGACCTAGTTCAATTACTCAAAAATGAAGGAATACAAACCGAAGAATCATCATCTTTATCATACACATATCATACAACTCTAGTAGAATTCTTTGAAACATATACTTAGTAGTTGAACGATCCTCAGAAGATTCAATATCAAATGAAGGACACTCTTGTTCAAGGAACAACAAAGAAGAAGAAAAAGAAGAAGAAAAGGTATCTTCAATACTCGAACGAAGAAGAGGATGAGAGAAATTAACTTCAGGGAGAAATATAAAAAAATCTTATTCCAACGAAGAAGATGAAATGCTTAAAGGTATCCTATGAGACAGATACTATTCCAGGTATCAAACCATCTTATGTTTAACTGTTTAGAATGAGTAGTCAATTAGAGTAAGAAAATGATAAACTAAGAGAGTGTACCCTAGGTTTTAAAGAATCACTACGATATATCAAAGAAATAAATAATTAATATAAGATAGAAATAACTAAGCTTAGAAATTTGAAAGAAGAATGTAAGAGGTGTGAGTCCCTTATAAAAGAAGCAATAGATTTATCCTAAACCCTAGAAATGGATTAGGATTTAAAAGGGATATAAAAGCTAGGAACAACATAGATCATAAGGATATGAAGCGCCTGACTTATAAGCGTAGACAATGTAAGATAATAGGTCACTTAGAACCTTTTTGTTTTGATAAATTGAAAATATATAAAGGTAATAACCTTATATCTCCTGGAACTAATGCACCTGGATCCAATAAAATATGGGCACCGAAGGTGAAAGCTTAGTGTTTTGCAGGTATGCTTTGTAGCACGGAGATTTGACAATTATTATTGAAGTTGTGCAAATCGATAGTATAGTTCTAAAGTATACAATATTTATGAAGTCTCTGACCCAAGGATGAATGATGATGGCAAATAATCAACTATTGTGATCAAAGCAGATTGTTTGAGAATACCTCAAAGTTTATGATCCTTAGTGATCAGTTGAATGAACATGCCTGTAATGGACTTATTCATTTTGTTGCTTATACCAACTTTTGCATCTAAGAATGTGTAGAGAAGAATACCCCATACTATATTTGGTGTTTTCCCCTTGTAGGGAAGTATTTATTAATATTTCTTGATAAAAGATGTATAGATTATTTTTAGGTGAAAATACTCAGATAACTCTGATTAAACCCTTTAAAATAATGAATTTAGTTTTACCTATCTTAAGTAAATATTATTCTAACCTAAAAGATGAGTGTTTTAAGTGATTTTTTAAAAGGAGGTATAAACAAAGTCAAGTAGAGGTGTGTCACGGCGCGAAAAATAACCACAGGTGCTCGCACGCCGGAGATGATAACTGAGTTGCAACCAAACTTTATTTATTCCAAAAGGAAACAGAAAATATTGATAAAATCCTTAAAAGAAAAATAAAATGGTCATCTCAACAAAATTCGGGTTCGGGAGTCGATTATTGGAGGGGAAGGTATTATCACCCCTCACATCCGTTGTACTCAACGGGAACCTTTTAGTTGGATTTGCGATTAGAATGTTAGCTTACATTATTTGCATTCTTCAAGTAATACAATGTTCAAAAGGAAAAGAAAAGGGGTCACAAAAAGGTTTTTATTAGGGTGTTTGACGAGATTGCGGGTCACGCTCTTATGTATCTCAGGTGCGATGAGGAATTCAAAGCAACGTAGTTATTCGTAGCAAATGTTTATTTATTGGTCAATTTTAACGAATGATGCTTAGTTCGCATACGAATGGAAAACATCGCTTGCTACCCAAAACATGGAGGATTGAACATTTGCACCACATCAGAGTAGACAACATAATCTGAATTCTCACATATTTATTCTCGACGCATTTGAGTGGAAGGTGTTACTTACTACTCGCACATAGTAGAAATGAAGCTTTGTTTACATCGTCTCGGAATGGATAAAGCTATTTCGTTTGTGAAAAGGTTTTTGACATTGCACTATGGCAGAAAGAGATGATTTGATTGGTTGATGTTTGTTTTTGAGTGAATGACGAACACACAGATGGTAGGCTAATTATAGTCATCATATGAATATTCTAGGTTACGAGGGACACATGTCCAACCCAACCTTTTTCAACCGAGTTATTTGTGAAATTTGTGTGGCGAATTAAGTCGTGTTTCTTGAATGGATGACGAGTATTCGCGCAAGAGGCTAATTACGATCATCACATAATTACTCGAGATTACGAGGCACAAGTACGTCCAACCCAATCTTTTTCGTCCACAAAAGAGTAAACTCGATTCGTTTATTTAATTTGTTTTGAAGTAGATGATGAACATTTGAACGGTGGGCTAATTACGGCCATCACACGAATATTCGACATTAGAAGAGACAAGTACGTCCAACCTAACCTTTTTCTTCCAATTTATTGCGAAAAAGTTTTCAAAGCGATTAAATTTGGAAATTTTAGTTTTGCATTAATTCAAAATCGATCGAAAAATGGTAAGTTTGAAAATATAAGTTGATGTTGAATCAAGGATTTAATTCACGTTGATTCGTAATTAATCGAAAATGAATTTTGAAAAATACCATTTGACATTAAATCAAATATTTTTATAATTATTGAAAATATTTATTTTATTTATCATTTATTTATTAAATTAATTATAACAATTAAGAAAATAAATAAAATAATAAAAGAAAATAAATAAAATCAAAAGGGGTGTGATAGAGCAATATAAGACTATGGAGATAGCAAAAATAAAGAATCATAGCCCAAGGCCCAAACAACAATCCAAAATATAAACAAAAAAACAAATAAAATAAAAAAGGGGGGTTAACCCGCGTGGGGCCCACACGAGATCATCTTTTTCCTCCATGAGAAAAGAAACTAGCAGTGGTGAATTTAAATGCAATTTTGAAAAAAAAAATACTCACTACTAGTCTCTTCGATCTACATGTAATTGTCTCAAATTTTCATAAAAAAATTCATCTACTCGATCTCAAAAACACAATGGTATGGTCAAAATCAACAATCAACAACTAAAATTTTCGAAAAATAGTCGTTTACAATGGGATGCACAAGACTTGATTTTCCAAAATCCAAATTATTGGTGTTTTTGTGCAATTTAGTGATGCTTAAGGATCATGAGGTATGCAGAAACATAACAATGTAGAGAAAATCAATAAATAATAAGCATTAAAGGCTACCTAGACGAATTACACGAAGAACACTATGAACTTTCTGGAGAGAAACCCGGATTCCGGCGAGGATCCGACGAAGTTCCGGTGAGGTGAGTTTTCCACTTTTCTTTATAGATTAGGACTCATTGCAACTACCTCTTCCTCAATTTAGCATTATTTCACAATTTCGGCGACTTTTTCCAAATCGAGTTCAAAATGAACTTGAATGAATTTGAGTTTTTTGTGTGGTTTGTTGTAAGAATTATGGTGGTGATGATGTTGTGCAATGATTCAAAGAAAATGGATGGAAATTGGATCAAATTGGGAGGGTTTTTACTCAAACTCCAGGTTTCTTCAAAAATGAAGAAATTAGAACTTTGTGAATGAAATGATGTTAATTTATAGGCTTTACAATTAGTTTAAAGTATGGTTGAGGAATTATGAAAAAATGTAAAAAGTGTGAGTAAATTTGGATGAATTTGAATGCATTTGAATCTGATGAAAATATCTCAATTCCAATCTCAAATTTTGATATATAGTGTAACTGGATATGATCAAATGAGGTGTGAATGAAATGTTTGATGAAGCAAAATAAGTGTGATCATTTTTTGTCTTTTATGCCCAAAATCTTGAATTTTTCTTTAACTTTTGAAATAAATGGTGGATGATTAAATAAGAATTATAATGGTGATGTAATGAGAATTTAGCTTGAATTTTATTCCCATGAAATTTACTATTTTTTATTTTTTATGCATATGATGCAAAAAATAAAAATGATGCAAAATGACTTGAATATTTTAGTCAACTTTAACATTACTTTTGTTCATTTTTTGACTATGAATAATGAAAAATTCATATGATGAATGATAGGAATTTGTTTGGAATGATGCAACCATAGAATTATGCAAATGATCAAAGGTTGACTTTTGGTTTACTTTTATAGAATTAACTTGGAATGAATGGATTTTGAATTATGCATGGCATATGATGTATGTAATGTACTTAGAATGTTTTTTTGAAAATTTCAAATGAGTTAATACTTGACTTAAAGTAGATAAAAACATGGGGGCAAAATTAAGGTATGACAGGGTGCATCAATCAAAGCCCAAAAACAAGACATTTTGAATTGGGCCAAAATAATGGATTAGGACCAACATTTAATCGATTAGGTGAAGCGAAAATTCATATATTTGAAAGTTGAAGCTCACCAAAAAGGCTAGTTGGTGAGACATAAATGAATCAGATAGTTTCAACGATTAACTCTTAAATTCTACCATTTCTAATCGATTAACACTTACTTCTAATTTATTAGACTAAAGATATAAATAGAGGTAAAAATATCATTCTTCTCATATCATCATTTCTTCACTTGTGCATTGCATTAAAAACATATTAGTTCTTTCACTCGTCCATCATCACCTCAAAATGGCCTCAAAAGGAATTCGCTCCTCCAAACCTTCATCCTCATACTTCTCTGAAGACTTATCTTCCCAATCTCAAGAAATCAACTTCAACCTGAACCACCCTAATCGAGAACTTTTTATCACTCACTATTTGGATGAAGAACTATTCAAGAAAAACTCCTTCATGAAAGCCTTCAACTTCGCCGGGTTAAGGAATTTTGTGTTTGAAAAGCCTCAATAAAGGTGCCCCGAATTGTTAAGAATGTTTTATGCCAATCTCTACTACAAAGACGACATCATTAAAGGTGAGAAAAATAAACAAAAAGGGGGGGGGGGGTTGAATTGTGTTTTCCAAATCTTCAACTCCTAAGTTAAGAAACATCCCATCACCATATCTCTTGAAGATTTTTCTCAAGTATGCAACCTACCCTTCATGGAGGAAGATTATGATCAACCAGATTTTGAAGGTAATGAATTTGATTTTGAAAGTCATGCATACTCTCTACTCATTGATCCTGCTTCTGGAATTCCAACTCCCTTCAACATTGGCCTCATCCGTCCAAATACATGATTGATTCATTAAACAATGAATCATGTACTTTTTCCAAGAAAAGGTAACTATAGTACCCTCCAAAAATCAGATGTTCCTGCAGTTTGGTTTTTAGAAAACAAAAATGTGAAAAATTGGTCAAATGTCGTACTTAACTACATGTTAGATAGTAAGAGGAAAAACCTCACCTTACCCTATGCCAAACTCGTCACTAAAATCCTATCCCATAACGACTATGAGTTTGGAGAAGAAGAATCAGACTTTATGCATACAAAGACAGGGCAAGCGGTTATAAGCAATATAGGACATGCAATTCAAGATAGAGAATTTGTCCCACTACCACTAAGAAGAGCAAGGCAGCAAAGAAATGATAACCTTCCTCCATCCTCCTCAAGCATCGTCAACGTCATATGTGATGAACAAAGAACAATGAATCACCTTCTTCCCTAGGATCATCATCTTTTCTTCTTGCATTCTATTTCTTAACCCAGTAGTGAAAACATCCCTTTTTGGGATATCTTCATATTTATGACTCTTTGAAGAGGCCATGATGATACTTATGACGAGAGAAAGAGAGATCACACCGAAAAGAGGCTAAAGTCTCACATGATTCAGTTGAGTTTCTAATATTGGTTATTTCTAATAGTGGGAGAGCATACCTATTTATAGCGCGTCTTCTGATGATTTTATCGTACATTTGTGGAAAGCAATCAATGGAAATTATGATGATTAAAAATTAGATTAAAATCTTTCCAAAATAGGTATGACAATCAATTGGCAAAAAGCTCCAATCGATTGGATAATAAAATATTTTAGGGTTTTGTGCGTTCATTATTAATGTTCAGATTTGATTACCTTGGAGAACATGTTTAGCTTGGAAATGATTTTAAAATATGAGCTCTAAGCTTCTCCAATCAATTGTCTCAATGTGAAAATCGATTGAGCTTTCGTCAATCAGCCTCTTGGTACATTTTGGGCCTTGTGCTGGATTTTTATTACTTTTACGCACCCCCTGTTCAGCCTTATTGCGCCTCCTTTCTATGAAACACCTAGAAACTCGTCTTTTTGGTTAAAAAACATAATTTATCAAGATGAGCAAAATTAAATCCTCTATTTTTAAGGATTAAACATATTTTTCTAATTATCGCAATCTTAAAAAAGTGTACTGCCTCTATTACCAAGAGGAATTGAAAAAAGACCCCTTAAAGGGAACACCAATCACATTATATTGTGTCCTTCTTTATGTATCATTAGATGCAAGAGTTGGTTCAAACAATGAGATGGGTAAGTCCATCACAGACATATCCATTCAACTAGTATGAGGTTTAACTGATCACTAAGGATCTTAAATGTTGAGATATTCTCAACAACGCTTACTTTGATCACTTTTATTGATGTTTTCTGTTATCGTACCTTCTTGGATAAATATTGTATACTTGAAAGTATACTCTTTGCTTTGCGCAACGCCATTAATAATTATCAATGCTTCAGGCTGCAAAGCATACTTGCAAAACACTAAGGTTTCACCTTTAGTACCATAATTTTGTTGGTTCCAGGTGTGTTAGTTTTCCCATAAGTTCTATGATTATTACCTTTAGGAATTTTCAATTTTTCAGAATAGAAGGGATCTAAATTCCCTAATTTCTTATAGCTTGCGTGTTTATAAACTGGATGATTCTTTTTCTTATGATTTTTTGACATGTTTTCTTATGATTTAAATCTTACTAGGCTTTCTATCTAATTTGAATCCTAATCCATTTTCATTTAAGAAAGTTATTTGAGTTGATAGGATCAAGTCATGTTTTTATTTCCATTTCGTAAACTTACATAGGGTATCATGCAATCCAATTACTCCCTTTTTCAAAGAGACCCAAGTCTCACATGATTCACTTGAGTTTCTAATATTGGTTATTTCTAATTTAAGTGATTTAATATTTTCTTCAAGAAACCCTAAATACTCCTTAAGATCTAAGTTGCATTTTATAAGTTTATCATTTTCTTCAATCAACTTAGCACTAATTTTAAACAACTCTTTATAGGATGGTTACTTACCTCAAAATCATCTTCCTCGTAAGATGCCTTTTTATCGGAAAAATAGCTAGTGTATTATTTTTGCCAATTGTAGTTAAAAAGGGGTTTTATCCCCAGTATCGATCTCGAGGACTGAGTTGTAAATATAAGTTCTGATAATGGTTCAATTAAACAAAAGAAAATAGGGGTTTTGAATTTGTTTTGAAAGTTATAATAAACAATGAGAAAATAAACAGAATGATAAAATTGACTTTTAACAGATATAAGAGAGCATGCCAGGGTAAGGTGTATGAATTGCTTTGCACTAACCTAAATCCTTATTCAAGGAGACAATGCTTTAAACTAACCTTTACCGAATCCTAAGAATTTTTTTCCCTAATTCCTTAGCCAGAAAAACCTTTGGTATTCATCCTATACCCTAATTCCTTAGCAGTTTAGGATGAATATCAAGCTTTGTATTTTTACCAAGATTATTACGGTTACTACAGATTATCCCTATTCCTAGGCGATTTCTACTGTAATATTATTATGCAAAAAAACGTTAAGTTGGTTTGTCCGACCTAAATCTTAACCGTAAATCAAATTCCATTGGTCAGATAGAAAAAGCATTAAGAAGTTTGCACAATAAAATAGATTAATAAAAAGCACTTATCTCATAGAATAAAGGTAAACAGAGTCAATACTATAGCAATTCAGGGACACCCCTTAGAATTGGGGGGTTTAGCCGTTCATAATATTCAAAGAGATTACAGCAGATATATTAGACATTACAAGATAAATGGATGACTTTGATCTTCAATTGTGAGTGCTCATGAAAATCTCCATTCTCCGAATCCCTTGAACGCACCAATTTTGATCGTAAAGTTCTTCTGTGTTCTCAAAAAAGTGTTTTTCTCTTTCCAAACAGTAGCCTAAATAGTCACAGATCACATAACAGCACTAGGAAATGCCCAAAATACCCTCCGGAGTCACGTAGTACAAAAATCCACAAAAATCAGAAGATGTAGCGCCTTGGCCAACTCGGGTCGTGTCAGCTGACACGGGCGGCCGTGTTGGCCCTCTGCCTTACTGTGTAAAAACCATTCTTCCCAGGCTTGATGACACGGGCCGTGTCAACTGACACGGGCGGCCGTGTCAGCTCCCTAGTGTCCTTAAACTTTTCCTTTTCTTGATTCTAGCCTGACACGGCCCGTGTCAGGTGACACGAGTGGTCGTGTCAGCCCCCTGCTATCCTTCGAAAATCATCTTCCAATCTCCGAAACCTTCATTTTCTTCGCATACATCCTTTGGGATTTGTATCTGGACCTGAAACCATAAAAACTACCCTACAAACCCGTAATATGCTACTAAATCGACATAAAACTCTAAATCATAATATGCTATAATGAAACTGCAAAAGGTGGAATTAACTCAAGCAACAATAAAAGAAACCAACAGAGTGTTACCGATTTCTTGAATTTATGCCAAATAAATGAATGAAACCTCATAGAAATGGTGACCGATCATAACCCCAAACTCAGCTCATTGCTTGTCCTCAAGTAATGTTTTAGGAAGCAACACGGTCACCCCCGAATTCCAAACAATCAATTTACCACAACACAGCTGATAACTTTCGCAAACATCCTTTCTTTTTCCCAATCAAGTTTCCTGCGTCCCGACCCGAACATTCCGCCACACTTCCACATCAAAGTATCTCTATACCTGTCAACTTTTCACACTCTCACCAAATCTCTCTGGGTTAAATCATTTACACTCAACAGTCAGAGTATGCCACATTAACTCATAAGTTTGAATATCATTTATCTTTATCTCACACACACACAATACAAACTTTTTGAGGACTTTGAAGGTTGTAATGGGGCTTAGGGTCAAGGTGGGATAAACAAACAAAAAGGGAAAACAAGTGGTTTAATTCTCATCTTTAGTGTCATCATTCTTATCTCTGTGTTCTTTGCACTTTTCACAATTAAGGTTATCAGACACCGTTATGACAGGATTTTTAGTTTTTGCTCACATTTTTCTTTTGAGCTTGCTTTGCAAATTTCAAACTATATCATCCTCTAGGTAAGTGCTTTATTCACTTTTCATTTTTGTGTTTCTCTCTTTTTTTTTTTAAATCTTTTCTCTTCTTTTCCTCTCTTTTTTTTCTTGCACTTACCTAGTTCTAATGAGTGTCCTAACCCCAAACTCAGTATTTTTCACATATCAAAATTTGACAACACCTAAATGAGCAGGATAAGGGAGTGTTTGGCTTACGGTTTAATTATGCGGTAAATAAACAAACAAAAGGTGAAAGGCTCAAGTGGGGTTAAACGAAGGATAACATAACATAAAGGGGCGGTTGGAAAGGCTCGGGGTTAAAAGAAACAATTGCCTCAGTGTAAACGTGTGCAGTGAAATTCCAATAGACAAATACGCAAACTAAGAGTGATGAAGTCATACCTGCAGAACTCTCATGATGATAATGTGTTTGGCTTTTTATGATTCTCACCATGTCTGGTATAGCTTATAGGTTTTGAAATACCTCTAGTGTGGTGTAGTTTCCTTTCCGGCTCGGGTGTACAGTACTCCAATCTTCGGCCAGTTTCAACACGTTACGTCCAATAATCTACTTCAGCCGTGTTCACTTTTGGGGGTTTCCTGGGGAGAAAGTCGGGGCTGCTTCTTTTCATCCACTAACTACACATTTCATCATTCATCCGGCAAAAATACCCTCAATATGTAACACGCGCAATACAAGCACACTAATCAAAGTTAAACACCAACAATAGAAATAAACAGTAAAGGAATGCAATGCAATGCAGAATTGAAAATACTGAAAACAAGAACCCCCCCCCCCTCTCACACTTGAACCAAACATTGAAATCAATGTTTTAGGACAAGATAGGAGGGGAACGCACAGAGCCTCACTGAGGAGGAGGAAATTGCAACATTAACTGTTGCATCAACTGGTACATCTCATCCATCACCGCTCCCTGACGAGCCTGCTCTACCCCTTGGCGTGACTGCTCCACTCGGAGGTCACCTAACTCAGTTCGCACCCACAACCATGGGTCTTGGGTCATAGATGATGACCCTCCACTGGTATGGGTTGGCATTTCACGAGGAGGCACAAACTGCTCCTGGTCCTGAATATCCTCATCCTGCTGGTCACCTGCATCAAAATCTTCAAACTTGACCTCGTCCACAGGGACGGTCTTAGCATACAACCAATTATCACAATTTTTAATATAAATTTTTTTCGGGTTAGGGAGAGCTATAAAAAATTTATGATGATTAAGCACAGAATAAAAATTAGCTCCACTAGAAATCATGCCTTGTTGGATCAGGGCATTCAAGTCCAACTTCATCTTACCCGCCACTGGGGTTTGAGTATCCAAGATAGGGCCATATTCAAAATGCCTCGCTATCTTGGTAATCATACCCCCAATAGAAATACCTCCTTAGGCCGCTCGACCCACTCGTCCCAGATAGTCAGCCACAAAAGCGGCAACATTCACCGACATCATTTTAGTCATAGTATATAGGAAAAACAATTCCCTCTTAGTGGCCACGCCAGTGCTGTCACCGCTGCCAAATAAAGTATAAGCAAGCCCCTTTTAGGCATATCTAAAGCAAGGGTTCTGGATGCCCGAGGCTTTTGTCGCTTTCGCAACATACTCGAGCCTACCTGTAATGGCAGTCCAGAAAGTACCAGCGTCAAAGTCATCTGGAACAGCTCTGGGGTCAGTAGTCGGGAGTCGGAGAATATTTCCCAACTCCTCCACAGTTAAAGAATGATCGCCATTAAAAAGACGGAACTCTAACGTACCATAATATTCACGAGCGGTACTTGTCCAGAGTTTATGCAATTGAAATTCCACAGTACTCAAATATTCCAAAGTGATGTGTTCGTAAGTGGGAGCTTTGAGTTGCATAAATTCCAGTATCTCTAAAACATGGAACATTCGGTGCACTTCTACCATTAATCCTAGCTCAGACAGAGTGGTATCGCACATACACCTGGTGGGTGTGATCCTCCGTTTAACATGACTAGAATATCGCAGTTCTTGTGCCGGCGTGGCGAACATTATGTCATGGGGATTAGGAGTACGGCTGCTCCGTTTCTGTGTTCCGGATGCTTCCGCAGCAGGTTGTTTTCCTTTAACCATTCTTCGCGGAGGCATTTTGGTACCTAAAAAATTACACTAAATTAAAATACAACATTAGTAGAAAAAGTTGTCGGAATGTTGTAGGCAACGTAGAATGGAACACTTTTTGTGAAGGAATTTTTTTAATGCGGTAAAGTGGGGAAAGATTGAAGCTTTTGTTGGTTAGGGTTATGGAGGTTTGAGAGGATGAAGGAAAAGATGAAGGAAAAGGTGAATAATGAGAGAGAAAGATTGAAATTCTGATGGTTAATGAGTGAGAAGAGGTGTTTAAATGGGTGGGGCCCACAAGAAACACGGGCTACAAGAGAGTTGAAAAAAAATTTCGCTTGCCTGACACGGGCCGTGTCGGGTGACACGGGCGGCCGTGTCAGGCCACTGCCTCCACTCCAAAATATCAATTTTCAACACCCAAGCTTCAGTAGAGCTGACACGGGCAGCCGTGTCAGCCTACTGTAAACCTCAAAAATTTGACTTTCCACGCACTTCCTGACACAACCCGTGTCCGGTGACACGGGTGCCCGTGTCAGGCCACTGTTTTTTCAGTTTTTTCGTCGTTTCTTCGGTTTTACTCATTCTTTCTCCGACATAATTCTATTGATAACTGATGAAATATTTCATGATTTGAGATGCCTTCGCTCTTCTGTGAAAGACTCTGCACGTATTTACATAAAACCTAAAACACAACAAAAACAAAAGAAATGATTAGCGATAAAACACGTGGGTTGCCTCCCACGAAGCGCTTCGTTTAACGTCCCATGGCTCGACGGTCGTCCATCTTATCCTGCAAGATGAACTACATCTATCTGACCACCCTCATATCCTTGGTAATAGGGCTTCAACCTCTAGTCATTCACCTTAAAAGTGTCATTGTTTGCTTGATTTTTTTAATTCGATTGCTCCATGGGGAAACACCTTGTGAACAATAAACGGTTCCGACCATTTAGACCTCAGCTTTCCAGGGAACAGCTTTAATCTGGAATTATATAACAGAACCAATTGTCCTTCCCAAAATTCCTTCTTTTGGATCCTTCGATCATGCCATTTTTTAGTTTGATCTTTGTAAACCTTGGCATTCTCGTACCCTCGATTCCGAAATTCTTCTAACTCATAGAGTTGAAGGATTCGGGAACCTACCGCTTTGGAAAGATCCAAATTAAGGAATTTCGATGCCCACAAAGTTATGTGTTCAAGCTCTAAAGGTAAGTGACAAGCTTTTCCATACACGAGTTGATAGGGAGACATACCTATGGGTGTCTTGAAAGCAGTTCTGTATGCCCACAGCACATCATCTAACTTGGTTACCCAATCCTTTCGAGATGAACTCACAGTCTTTTCTAGGATCTGTTTGAGTTGATGATTCGACACTTCCACTTGGCCACTGGTTTAAGGGTGGTAAGGGGTAGCAATTCTATGCTTCACATTATACTTTCGGAGTAGTTTCTCCATGAGATGATTTAGGAAATGCGTTCCTTCATCACATATTAGAGATCTTGGCACTCCAAAACTTGCAAATATATTTTCTTTCAGAAATTTGACTACCACTTTCGCATCATTAGTTGGCAAGGCAACGACTTCTACCCATTTAGAGACATAATCCACTGCCACTAAAATGTAATTTTTTCCAAATGATGGAGGGAATGGGTCCATGAAGTCTATACCCCAAACATCAAACAACTCAACTACCAACATGGCATTCTGAGGCATCTGATTTCCCTTTGAAATATTGTCTGTTTGCTGACATCTGTCGCACTCCTTGACTATCTCTTGGGCATCTTTGAACAGTGATGGCCAATATAACCCTGACTGGAGGACTTTTGCGGCGGTTCTATCACCACCAAAGTGCTCTCCATAGTCTAAGTCATGACAAGCTTTAAGAACAACCCTATGTTCCTCCTCTGGAACACACCTTCGAACCAACCCATCTAAACCTCGTTTGTATAAGAATGGGTCATCCCATAAATAGAACCTGCAATCATGCAAAAACTTCTTTTTGCTGTTAGAGTCAAAATCATCAGGGATAACACCACCTACCAAATAGTTCGCATAGTCTGCGAACCATGGAACATCAATAACAGCGAAGATGTGTTCATCAGTAAACTCATCCTTTATTGGGCGTTTTTCCTCTGTTTCTTCAATTGGTGACATTCAAGAGAGGTGATCTGCAACAGTGTTTTCACACCCTCTCTTGTCACAAATCTCCACATCGAACTCATGTAGGAGCAAGATCCGTCTCAGTAGTCTTGGCTTAGATTCCTGCTTAGCAAACAAATACTTCAAAGCAGCATGGTCAGTATAAATAATGACTTTAGAACCCAACAGATATTGCCTGAATTTATCGAAGGCATAAACTACTACTAACAACTCCTTTTCAGTATTTGCGTAATTCATCTGTGTAGGGTTCATGACATGACTAGCGTAGTAAATAACATGTAATAATTTTTCTCTTCGTTGTCCTTGAAATTCTGGTTAAGTAGATCACTAAGATGTCAGACAGGATGTCGTGACACTTGATATATGCTTCTCACAAGGATTAAGGAAGAACAGAAACAAACAGCAGAAAGAAAACAACGCACAAAAATTGTCAACCCAGTTCGGTGATCAACAACACCTACGTATGGGGGACTACCAAGCCAAGAATGAAATCAACTAAGTAGAATTGGTTCAAAGTTAAACTCCGACGTTTACAACTTAGCACCTAGAAACTACCCTTCCTAGATTTCTACCTAAGACACTCCTAGGTATAAGACCTTCTCAATTCCCTTCCAATCACAACAATGACTGAAAATATTACAACTCAATAAACTGTCCTCCTCTGGTATTTACGCAATACAAGAGAGGCTCACACAAGTACAAACCCTAGTACTCTATAACAGCTGCAATAATCAATGCATTCTAGGTCAAATCCATCCTATTTATATAGCAAAACAGAACTGGATTTGGGCTTCAAAAATGCAACAATTCTTCTCCACAGAATCTGCGACCTATTCTTTTCTTCAATCCCAAGTTTCCAAAAATGTATCCTTACTAGGAAACCGCATATTCCTTTTAGAATCAGAATCTCTAATTCCTCAATCCCATATGCCACTTGGGATCAAATCATATTCCAATCACACCTGGAACAAACATACAGTTATTCCAAAACTCTAACAAACAAAGATGTCGAATCCTCCTGATAGGACATCTTGTCTAACATCTTAACCTGCAGTTAGTTTACCATGTTAGGACATCTTGTCCAACATCTTTCTACTAAGTTAGTTTTACCAAAATTTATGCCAACTTCAAAGGCTTGGACTCATCAATCTCCCCCTTTAGCAGATTTTGGCTAAAACTAACTGTAATTAACCTGCAAAAAAATAAGAGCGGGGAGACCTTCATCAGAATAGCAGCGGAAACACACCTTTGTCTCCCCCTCAACCAGTACCTTCAACCAGTACCTTCTGCAAGCAGCCCAAAGCTACTCCCTCTCAGTGGTTAGTAGTATAACAGCAGTGGTTAGTGATGTTAGTATTTCTCCCCCTCTTTAGCTACAATATGACAAAGGCAGAATGACTAACTCAAATACCAAATAAGCAGTTACTAATAATTAAATTACACAGCCAACAAAAGTAAAAAATATCCTAGGCATTCAACCCTTACACAAAAAAAACTAGAAACGTAAATAAAAGTACACATGAGCATGAGAGAAGTCTGAATAACCCTCTCAACCTGATGGGAAAACATATTCATAGAATTGAATATCATTCCCACAGCTAGTGGAAAGTTATGCCTCGTCAGATAGGCAAACTCCAAGCTTGCCTCTCAATGCCTCAAATTGATTTGCATCCAAAGCTGTAGTAAAAATGTCAGCTAATTGGTTTTCCATGGCCACATGCTCCAAAGTTATGATTTTGTCCTCTACAAGTTCTCTAATGAAGTGATGCCTGGTGTCAATATGTTTAGTTCGGCTGTGCTGAATGGGATTCTTTGAAATATTTATTGCACTCAAGTGTTATACCCCAAATTTTGACCACTAAGATTTCCCATCATTGTGCAAATCATCACCACAATATGGATGTACCTATATGCCTCCTCAATCTCTGTTGGTAGCGGTATAGGACAAGCAACAAAAGTTTTGGAAGTATTTTTCCGGGAATTATCGTGTCCACAGAGATCGGTGCTACTGAACTGCCGTTCGACAATTTAAATGTTAATGAGTTTGGTTTAAAATGTTTCAAACATAGAAACAGAAAAGTAAATATTAACACAAGAAAATTCATTCATCAGAGAGAAAAGACTTATCAAGCATGTATATATTCCACTCGTCACAGACTTAAACTTATCGACCAGTTGCACTCAACTTAAAATACTCCTCAATATCACCCGGTATCGCTCACAATAGTGTTCATCTCTGACACACCGAGCTGAGAAACAACCGTATCACTCTCTTCGTCACTCTCGGGCACGAAGCCTCGAAATACAAAAGGCATTTAAGTTCCGACACCCATACGGATTGTTAGCCCTAAATCTATCTCTAGCATCCAGAAACTAACAGATAATTATCCTTAATCGAAGTTTGTGACGTTTATCTCTAACACGACCCAAACCCCGAGCATTTAAGCAAAAATCAAGAACAATCACCAACATAGATTTGTAAAGAAAATTAAATATAACGCCATGGGCGACAAATGTACATAAGATCAAAGTAAAAACATATACAAACCCAACAAAGAAGAAAGACATGAAGAAAATCAGAAATGAACCAAACACTTCACGGATTGTCAGAGCCGATCGATGAGAAATACACCCCGAATCATCCAAATGCAAGCTTCCATGATGTTTTCTAAGCAAATCCAATAAAGAAATGAAGTTTGATGGAGTGGGAGCAAAAAATACCCAAACCAACCCTAGAAAAATCTATTCTAATCTATTTATAAAGGGGCTGAAAATCACAGACCGCGCTAAGCGTGCTGTCATTTATTGTTAAACCGCCTTAAATCCCGCTTAGCGGGATCCAGACCGCGCTAAGCGGGCAACCTTCTGTAACTAGCTTCATCCCCGCGCTAGGAGCGCGCTAGCAGCATGCCTAAAAAATCTAACTTTCTTCAAAACTGCTCCTAGCTTCCTTTTATTTGTTCAAATGGTACATCTTTGAGCCTTTATTTGCTCATTGCTCCAACAATGCTTTATTACCTACAAAATGAATGGAAAACTATCAATTGTTACACAAATGAACCAAAAACACAAATATATACTAACTACGTATTTATACACAAATTGGGGTTTATTCAAACGATATTTACCAAAAAACATTGATAAGTGCAACAAAACTTATATACAAAAATAGGTACAATTTGCACTTATCAATCTCCTCAAGAATTGTTGAGCATTCCCTGCAATCAAGCATTAGGGTTTTAAGCCCTCTTAAGGCACTTAGACAAAGGATCAATCAAGAAATGACACGATCTTCAACTTAGCTAACCTCTCAAACACACATAAATGATCAAGAGGACTCCCACATCAGGAATCAGGCACAAGGTTGCAACATTCCAAGTGGATTAAGCCTCAAGATCGCCAGTGTCACCAAATTAGGGTTTTGGTCGACCAGGGCCTCCAGATGAAAATCTTCATCTGGGCATGAGACAATGCTTCAAAATATAACTCAAGATACTCCAAGGGACCTCATGGACCCAATCATCAAGTCAATTTAGTCTCAGGGGATGCATTTACTAAAAATCAGGAATTAGGGTTTCTTGACCTAATTCACCCCTAAGTTGAATTTTGGGACAAAAAATGAGCCAAGACCTCAAGACATGATTTGAGGGTCTCTAATAAACCACATTGATCCATTTGCAACAATGGATTGATCCAAGAAGCTTGATCCACAAGTTTCAATTTCCTCAGGACTACAATTAGGGTTTCGGGGAAAAAGTCAACTTAACCTGTGATTTTTGACCTGGACATGTTCCCAAACCCTGGAACATGATTCAGTACACCCTATAACACCTATGGAACATATCCATCAAGTTTGATTTAAATGAAGGACTTGATTTCACAAAGGATCGCACAGTTTGGAATTCATCTGATAAAAAGTCAACTGTGCACAAAAGTCAAGTTTGACTTTTTGAGATTTTTCACAATTATGGTTCCTCAACCCTAAAACAATGTTAATATGTGATTTGAATCATCATTCATCAAGAAAAATCAAAGAAAGTGAGTTAACTTGTAAAAGGGTAACCATAAAAAAACTTAGAATTTTTCTAAGTTATGGAACAAAGTGGCTAGGGTACCAACTTCCAAGGATCATAACTTGAGATCCAAGCAACCATTTTGGATGGTCCAAAGATGGATTTGTAGCTCTCATGGAATACTTTAAAAGTACCAACTACACCTCATTCCAATTCCTCATGGATTTTAAGTTATGGAGTGATCAAAATGGCTGAAAACACAAAAATGACATTTTTCCAACACTTAGTGAAAATTTCACTAAGTCAGAATCTGCCTTATTTTTCCCAAATGTAGAGGCATTTCTCATTGTAATTCAAGTTGGATCAAAACCAAAGTTGGACATCATGTTGAAATAGGATATATCAGCTTTCCAAAATGTCCAAAAACTCCATCAAATTCCATCTGAGCTAGAATATATGATGGCTGCAATATGCCTTGATGCAAACTCTCTTGCAAGACAGATTTGTGCATTATGGCTCGATTTGATCAAATTGTGCAACTCTAAGCATGGTTATCCATCTGCACACCTCAAGGGGGAACAAACAATGGACAAGCACTGATCTATCAGCCTCCAAAGTCCCAAAATCTACAATAGCCATGCCAAACCTAAAAAGCCTAAAGAAGGCCAAGACTCCATTTTTGTTTTGGAACTTTTAATGGATGCTTAGAGGTGGCATGTATCATAGCAAAGATGAACACTTCAGTCAAGCCTTATCCTTGAATCAAAGAACCATAGGCCTGTGCTTAATCTCAAGTCAATGGCTAGAGGAGACTTGAGATTCCATTTGATCACAATTGGCCACAGACCTGTACCAGTTGCCATACATTATTGTAGCCAAAGAAAATTTGTTGCACTATAAATAGACCTCATTTGTGATCAGTTTGAGTACACCAAAGCACCCAAACTGATGCTTTCCTCAAAATCACCTCTTTCACTCCAATTTTGCCTTCGAACTCAAGTCACTATCGGGTTTTGAGTTTGAGAGCAATTCCAACTAAACCAATCACACACACACACACACACCTTATAAACATCATATAGAAGTGATCCAAACACTTAAGCAACATCTGGAACACCAGATTCTCAAAATCACCAGCCATCTACACAAGCCTTTGACATATTTGCAGTTGAGGTGCCAAATCAAGTTCCAGCTCAATCCAATCCACTCCAAGCATTCAGACACACTCCATAGCACCTAGGGAAGCTGTCCACATCATTGGAACCAAGCTGTAACACCTCTAACTCAAAACACGATCACCAGCTGCAAGAGGTAAGCCTTAACTTGGTCATCTCATGATTCTTGCATATTTCCTCGCACAATACTTTTGCCATATGTTCATAATCATGTATGGAATGTTTCCCCTCAATTAATTGCTTTGTATGAATCGTGTGTAGAATTTCTGAGCCTTCGTGCAGAATTTAGGGTTCTTGAGGTTTCTCTTTGATTTCTTATTCCATGCTTAAAATAAATGAAATTAAAGACCATAGACATGATCGCGAGGTGAAAACGAATAGATTGGTATGTGGATTGTGTGATTTCATCAAGTATTCAGTGAGATTTATGAGAAAATGCAAATCTGGGCAAAACTCAGAACACGCGCGTGTTCTTGGCGCCCTTTTTCAAAATTCAAATGTTTGAATTTTGTGATTTTTATTGAATTGATTCAAAAATTAATTTCTCTATGAATTTTAATGATTTTGAGTTGCTTCCTTTTTTAATAATTCACAAAAATGTTAAAATATTTTATTTTACAATAAATTCCCAAAAATATTATTTATCTCATATACTTGATATTTTTGCAAAGAATTAAATTTTATTTGTTTTTTAACATTTAAAATATTTTTTTCCTTCTTGATTTTCCAAACTTAAATGGTTTTCAATCATTTTGTGGATAAAAACATGAATTTTGAAACATTGATCCAAGATCACCACTCATTTTTCACATGTTTTCAATAATTTTTATTAATTTTTAAACAAAATTAATTTCATTTTAGACAAAATTAGGGTTTTGATTGATTACACCCTCATCAATCTTTTTCAAACACTCATAGGCCTCTAATAGAGTGTAAGACCCAATCTCTCTTTAAAACCAAAATAGTTTGGGCCTCAGTCATTGTATAAGACCCACAGTGTTTTCAAAAATCTCGGCGTGATCGCCAATTTAAAATAAAAACACTTGGGCCTCTCCTAGAGTTGTAAGCCCCATTCTTTTTCTTAAAATCACTCATGGGCCTCTAATAGAGTGTAAGACCCAATCCTTTTTTTAACAAAAACCTTTTTGGGTCTCAGACATTGTATAAGTCCCTCTGCGTTAAAAAAATATCGGCGTGATCACCATTTTCAAACAAGAAAATCATCTGGGCCTACCCTTGTGTTATAAGTCCCATTTCTTTTTTTTAAATAATCTTTGGGATTCTCCTTGAGTTGTAAGACCCAACCCTTGTTGTACATAAACCTTTTTGGACATCAGTCGTTGTATAAGTCCTGGTACAATATTCAAAACAACGGTGCGATCAATGTTAAACTTTGGGCCTCTCCTTGAGTATAAGCCCCACCAATCTTTTCAAAACAATTCCCTTTTGATTTTGATTCAAATATATGTATTGTTATCAAAACTTTATTTAGTTTCTTTGAACAACTAACAATACAGCATGGAAGCTTGCTCACCTCTAAGTTTTATCGACTTTCTTTTACTCGCTTTCACATATAAATAATTGTATTGTGGGAAGCTGCGCATGGTTAGTCTTCTTTCATACCCTTTTAAATACTTGTCATATATCAACTGTATATATACTAGTATAGTTATTTAGAGTTTTCCCCGACAACTAGGTCTAGAACTAGGTAAAGCCCTGTTGGTCACTCTTAAAATACGAACAAAACTAGATCCCCATAGGATCTCCAGATACAGTCTTGCCTTCTCTTGGGCTTAAACAATATGGAATAAAGAGAAATGCAGTATTCTTTGTGAACCTTTTCTCAGACTGTCACTTTAGAAATTGTCAAAAAAATTCTACTCCCCAAAGTTGATATATTCTCGGTGAATAGCATCTCTTGAATTTCTTCAAATAACAGAACTTTCACTAAATAATCTATTCTCGGTGAATAGCATTTCTTGAACTTTTCTTGGTTTGAGACCCACAGGCTTCCTAAAAGCATCCCCGCCTCCCTTTGGCTTTGTACAAGGACCCTCCGGCTTTTTAGAAGTTCTCATGCCTTCTCTTGGGCTTAATACAAGGACCCTGACGACCTCTTAAAAGTATAAGACAGACCTTAGTCATCCTTTGCTAGAGAAGTTTTTCCAATGTCAGACCTCAGGCCACTTTAGGGTTGATTCTCATCCCTTAATGCCCTTGCCTCCTCTTGGGTATCATACAACAGATAAAACTCTTCCACACCAGTAGACTTAGACAGTCTAATCCCCTTGAGTCTCAAAGACATTCTCAAGTCCCTTACAACTATAGGAAAAACCCTGGGCATTCTGGATCGATCTCCAGCAGAAACCCAGTCTCTCTCATGAGAGTTCCCCGACCAGGGTCAACACTACCTTAAATCAGAACCTCAAGGTACCTGACACCTCAACTCTTCTGTAATCCTCAGCAAGAGTTGATTCCCCCACTTGGACCTGCCTGGGGATCTCAATTATCCCTGGCAAAAGATAGCCTCCTCTTAGGCTTTGTATAAGGACCTTTCCTCAGCAGAAATCTAGCCTTCTCTTAGGCTTTGTATAATGATCCTTCCTCAGCGAAGTCAGCCTCCTCTTGGGCTTTGTACAAATGATTCTCCCCAACAGAGCTAACCTTTTCAGACTCTCTTGTTGAGTAAATCACTTTTCATACTCTCTTTTTGAGTCAATCACTTTTTAGACGCTCTTGTTGAGTTAATCACCTTTTTGGACTCTCTTGTTGAGTCAACCTTTTTTAGCCTCAATCTTGGGCTTTGTACAAGACAGATAAAAATACTCTCTCGTTGAATCGTTCTTTGTCCAAACTTGGTATAAAGATTTCCCCTAGGAGGAGCTAGCCTCTTCTCAAGTTGTGTAGAATAATTTCTCCTGCTTGTCCAGCCTCCATCCTGGGTTTGGTACAGGACAGATAAAAAACCCTCTCTTGCTGAGTCAAATCACTTTAGCCTCAATCTTGGGCTTTGTACAAGACATAAATCTCCCTCTCTTAAGCTTAGAATAGATATCTTCTCCAACAGAGTCATTTCCTCCCAACCTTCCTTTAGGCTTTGGTGAATGATTTTTCCCCAAGAAGAGTCAAACTCATATCAGCCTCCTCTTAGGCTTTGTATAATGATTCTCCCAGTAAGGTCAAGCTCAATCTTGGGCTTTATACAAGACATATAAAAATATCCTCACCAGTTCAAATTCTCATTTCTACCTCAATCTTGTGCTTTGTGCAAGACAGATAGAACATTTTCCCCCAGAAAATTCAAACTTCCAACCTCCTCTTAGGCTTTGTATAAAGAAATCCCCTAGCCGAGTCAATTAACCTTTTAGCATCAACCTTGTGCTTTGATCAAGGCACACAAAAATCAACAATCCTTCTTTAGAGATGACAAATTCTCTCTCAGTCAAAACCTTTTAGCTTCAATCTTGGGCTTTGAACAAGACACCAAACATCTTTCTCCTCCCTTAGAATAGGAGGAACTATGATTGCTCTGATTTCCCTGTTTCGTTTAAACGGGAATACGTAGGCATAAGATTACGAAATCTTAGCGAGCATACCAATCAAAAACCCTAGGTCCAGTACCTTCATATCAATCAAAACTTAGGTCTAGTACTTTACCAAAAACACACAAACATCAACAAAAACTTACTCACTCGCTCATACTTCCCAAGAAACTTTCCCAACCCATTAACAGATAAACACCATCAATTATAAAGCAAAACCTAAAGCTAATATCCTGTGGATAACCGCATATAGGATGGGTAATTGACAACTCCCCACGGTATAACCTGGCCCCGAACTCCCCGAATCTTTTTTAAGTGTTTGTTCCGTTAAACATTCGCGTGCAAGGTTAGTTTTAGATAGCTTCCCTTTCCCTCTCAGCTTCATGGGATAAATAAGAAATCAGAAAGTAGCACTCGCTCCTACCATTGCGGTGAGGAAAACCCAGCGATAAGGTGGTCGCGTCACCGACAAAATTTGCTCGCTACAGGAAAATGGCGACTCTGCTGGGGAGTCATTTTATTTGTATAGGACTAGGATTATAGCTCCTAAGAGGTCTAGGATGTTAGTTTTATGATGAATATATATATCACTTTTCCTAATTGATATTCGTGTTTACTTTTCTGCTAATGGGACTGCGGGTGATGCCGCATCTGGAAAGATTGAGTATACACCTAAGATAAGTGATGGCACTAGACGGGTAATGTTATAGGGAGTGACTCCCAATTAAGAGACCCCGGTCGATCATCGAATCAGTGGAGACACCCTTTGCGGATTCAATGCCTAAACGACTTCGGTTGTTGAAAGCAGATTGTTCGATTGTGGTTGTCCATGAAACTGAGGATTTAGTAGGCTGAGACCTTGTTACTATTTTATAGTGCGGAAGCTATCGGAAATGGTTGTCACACGAAATTACCCTCATTTGAGATTACTCTAAGATACTGCAGCTCGCTCGGGTAAACCAGCCTGCTGTTGTTATCCCAAGAGGGGTCAATGATTTTGAGGACAGGTACAAAAAATCACCAGTATAACCTTTGGGGATGGGTAGAGCCATGACTTCATGACACCGAACCTTTGACCCCATGTTTTTTTCTATGTTTTTGTGTGCTGCATTCATGCATTCATTTCATTAAAAAATTATAAACAAAGAAAATTTTTCTCTTCTAGTCTCTCTTTTTCAAATTAAACTAAGACAATGATTGCAAATATCAGAGAAAGGAGATTACGTTATGGATTTCGGTAGAAGGAAGACTCACAAGTACACCTTCAAGGTTCCTAAACTAGAGGATTTGAGAGGATTGGCACGGATGATCACCAACCCTGATGCTATCAGAGCCAAATACGGAGGACTGCTATCTCTGTTAAGGGTCCAATCAGAAAAATCTTAATGGCATTGATATCAACAAAGTCATCAATGCTGGGAAACAGAAATAACCCGTAGGTGAGTAAGACAAAGATGCTCTTGAAAGCAGTCACATTCCCTTTACTAGAAAAGTACAGAGCCTTCTTTATCAAAAACTTGGCTGGTAAACCTTGGATTCCACCCTTAATGGTCATGTGAGTCCTGACTTCTGACTCGTCCAAATAGATTGTTCTTTCAATGGTTTGATCCTTTGGAATTTCTTCCAGTCCAGAAAAGGGAGCTTGGTCAGTGATGGGTAAATCAATCAGGTGAGAGTCCTCCTCCAGTGTTGGTGCTAGTTGATAATCCGGGAATGTGAAACAGTGATAGACCGGATCATAAAACTAAATGAGCGTAGCCAGTATTCCTTAAATTACATAAAACCCTGTACCGACCTTGCTCGCAGATGCTTATCATTCTGTACACTTAAGGAATTTTTATAGCGAAGGAATGGTCACATGCTGTGTACCCCTGCTATACAAATGGTTCACTTCCCATTTACCCAAGTATGCTGCATTTTGGGATCATAAGAGTACTTTACGTTGGTCACAGAGAATCATGTCTCTTACCAACTCTGACATTGACTGGTGTTGCACCCCAAAATTTGCCCTCCTTACTTTAGTACTAACTGGTTTATGTTTCATTTCATTTTTGCATTATCATGTGTGCATATCATTGGTTCTTAGCATGGGGTCAAGGTGCCTGAGGCAAGTTCAAGAGGAGAAGATGTTCTTCAAAGGGTCAAGCAAGAGAGTTCAAGTGGATCACTTTCTCCAAACCAGTGCAGAAAGTAGGGTTTTGAGATTCTTGGGTTTAGTGCTCCAATGGGCAAGCTCCTTGGGTTTCTATCATCACCAAATGGCATATCTTAGTTTTGTTGGAGAGGATACACATCATATTCAGAGGAATTTGGATTTGGAGACTGTGTTATTTCCTCCTAGACTGAGGGTACCAAAACTAGGGTTTGCTATAAAGTCAGTTTATTTCTGATTTTTTGGGCAAGACTTGATTCCATGGTATTCCTTGGGTCCCTAAGTATCTAGGAATGGAAGGTTGTCCATCAGTTTGATTCAGGAGAGATTCAATTGGCCAATGGATTGGGAATCAGGTGAATTGGGTAAAAGTCAACAGTGAGAGGGGAAGTCAACTGTGGAATGTTGAGTCTCTCTCCAAGGTTTTCAAGGTCTCACATCCTCATATGGTCTTCAAAGGTCAAGTTTCATGCCATTTATCAAGAATCAAGGGTTGGTGCAAAAGTTACTAAATATGGAAATGACCTAAAATTTGAAAGTTTCCTTTTTGGGCAAGTTCCTGTACTGCATTCAACTTAACTTTTAACCATCAAGAAAGCTTCAAATTAATTTTCCTCAAACATTAAAGTTGAATATCTTTTTCTCCTCTTTCCAACAAGTACTAGTGGGTCTCCATATCATTTGTGAAACTCAAGTTATGGCCAAAAGAAGGCAAAGTGGTTTTTAGGGTTCCATTTTCACAACTTTTGCACTTTGGGACATATGGACCTATAATTAATTCCATTGCTTCAAGGCACTTTTCAACATCAAAGGACAATCCATAAGGGTCATTTTGGACCTTTGAATCAAGTGAATCCATGGTGTATTTATCACTTATTCTCCATTATTCAAAATTGCCAAGTCATTGAAAAATCATGAATCAAATTGTTTCAAGGCCCAATTTCAACGTGGGTGTGATTAGCAATTAGAAGTTAAGTGATCCATCATGAAATGTTTGAATATCCATGCAGGGAAGAGGGTGTACTTAACATTATGTAATTTTCCAAAATTGCCCAAAACTCTTTAGCAAAGGAATTTCCAAGGCCCAAACCATTATCAGTGAGAAACCCTAGAGTATTTAAACTCATTAATGCACTGGTTAGGTCAGAGAACACGTGATATTTGGAGGATAAGAGAGCTTGAACCCTAAGACTTGAATCTTTCATATCTCTCAATCCACTAGGACTTTTCAAGAAATTCTTCCACCATCTTCATCCTTGGTGTCCATAGAGTGCAAACCATCCCCATTCGCAGCTAAGAGCAAGGATAAGGGTTGTGCCATCTCAGGTTAGTCATTCTTTTGATGATCATAAAACACAAATTTTAAACGTGCATATTGATGTGTGGCATCCATGGATCATGCTGATATAATTTTTTTTGAATATGGACGTGTAGATTGACCATACTTTGAGTTTAAAGTTTTTGAACCTAAGCTTCTTTTATTCAAATCTCACTATACTTGCATCGTTTGTAATTTTTTATTGGATATTGTTAATCCTCATGAAAATCTAGTCAAGAACATGTACTCCTTTGCGTTTTCTGGGTGGTTTTATAGTTGCAGGTGGCGGCCGGAACTAGGGTTCCGGCGACTGGTGGTGGTCCGGCGAGGTGAAGGGTTGGAGGTAAGGGACGAAATCACAGCCGTCCGTTGGCTTCATCGTGTGGCTATCAGCTGGCCGCGTGTTGTTTTTTTTCTTTTCTGATTTTTATTTTACTGATTGCGTGTTTATTACCACATGCTAGTTATTATGTGCCTTCAATCCCCAGCCATATATCTCACTTACTTTTGATTCTATTGACCAATTCTGGTGCATACGATGAATCGTGCGGACATTATCATGCCAACAAATAAAAATTTCCATGTACCACGCGCGTGGAATTATTTTTGTTTTATTTTATTTCTGAGTGATCGTGTGGGTGCGTGTGTTGTTGTTTATGCTGTGCACGCGAATCTGAACTGTTGATTACATTTACTATGTTGATTGATTGACTTGGTGTGGCGCGTAGGATCAATCTAAGGGCAGGTGCGCAGTCAACTGGTTGACTAAAGTCTACATTTGTTTCTTTTTTATTTTTTTTTATTTTTCTGATGGACCTTTTGACTGGGCTCGCTAATGACACCCCTCCCTCTCAGCCCAGGTTCTCTTTCAACGTGTTTTATTTACTTTTCACACCCCCTTGCATTTATTTATTTATTTATTTTATCTAATTATATTGTTTTCATTTTTAATTATTAAAAATAGATTTTTGCATTAAAAAATTACCAAAAAATTCATGCATCATATTTATCATTTTATAAAATTTTCACAAAATTTATTTTTTATTTTTATTTTATTTTTTATCATCTAAATTACATATTTGTTTATTTTCTTTTTGAATTACTCATATCATGCATACTTAAAATTGTTTATTTTATTTCTCTGCATCCATAAAATATTTTCAATCCGTTCTTTTTGCATTTGTTAGATAACATTCTGAAGTGCATTAAAATATTTTTCTTTCATTCTTAAAATCATCTCATATTGCATTTTAGTTCTTCCCTTTTGCATGTTGAACCATGATCCTCTCCTGACTTGGCATAATTGTTTGAGTGACTAACATCTTGAATTTTTGCAGGAGTTTTTGGTATTTGGTTTGTCTCTGGTTGAGCAATATTGATATTTAATTTGGGAATTTTGGGAGTTATTTCTCTAATTATTTGATTGCTTTCACTTGAGATCTTCTTGTATGCATATTTCTGATCATGCCTGAGTTTTTGTTTGAAAAGGCACTTGTGCCATTGTCTTGGGGTTGTTTATTTGACTTCTTAATTCATGTTTGGATTGTTATCACTATTATATGCCATTGTTTGGTTTTCATTTGCCTTGATATTATTTATGTCCGTTTGGTACTAACCTTTTATGTAGGGGCTGAGGTAAGTTCTTTGAGGGTGTGGATAAATATCCATGTTCACCCTTACTTTTTCCTTCTCTCATCTTCTCTTTTCTTTAGGCTTAGGTTGTCGTCAAACCTCACTAACCGTAGGTCACCCATGCATGATAACATTAGGACTCTTAGTTTCCCTTTAGAGTTTCCCTCGTGTCTTCTCTCATCTCATCTCAAACTTCTTGAAAACATTTAATAAGTATAAAGTGTATTGTGCACGAGCCTTAAGCGCGGGGAATGAGAAATGAGGGGCTTCCTCTCATCTTTCTAGAGTGCTTAGCGAGCGTCCTGTCTTGGGAGGATGCGTTAAGTATTCGCCCATGTGCCCTAGACTTTGGTGCAATGCAAGTTATGAACTAACTTAAGTCACTTCTGTCCTAAAAAATACAAACAAACTTCAAACCTTTTTGTCCTTCGGAATTGTCAAACTAAAGGCTATTTTCAAAAAGGGCACGTTACCTTCCGTCTGAGTCGCAAACAGGCATCGACCCTAACTGCCGGACGCGAACTTAACGTCGCCCATAAAAAACACAAAAAGAACTTGGTTCGAACTACGTTGACTCTGAATTCCCCATTGCACAAAAGGGGGTATGTAAGCCTAGGACGTCGACGTCCTACCGAGTCTGTCTTTGTCTTCCCCTTCTCTGTCTTAGTACAGCCATAGATGATAGGATAACTCACCCTTAGATTAGACAACAAGCGTGGATCCCATCGAGTACGATGGACGCGTGGGGTGCTAGCACCTTCCCCTCGCGTAACCGACTCCCGAACCTAGGTTATGGTTGCGATGACCATTCCTTACCCCTTCCTCAGGTTTATGTGGTGTTCCCTTTCCCTCTCTTGGGATAAATTTACACGGCTGCCGACTCTGTTTTTCCACGCCACTCTCACGTTTGTACCTGGATGAAAATCCTGGGAGCGACAGCTGGAGACTCTGCTGGGGATTCTGGTTGACCTATGCTGGTCCATCCCTAAGCGAGTCAATCCTAGCACTTGCTTGTCTTTGTTCTCTTTGGGTGTTTTTGTGTTTGTTTTGCTTTATTTATTGTATTTTATTTTTACCGCATTTTCTGCATTGGATTTCATTTTTATTACTATCATACTGTTGTGTTGTGCTGGCTGTTTTTGTTTTGCAGGTTGGGTTGTTCTGAGAGATAAGCCCAATACCCAGGCTTGAGTATACCCTAGGACTAGAGTGGAAAGTAGTGGGACCTACGTGCCCGCTTGGTACGTTTGTGTGTACACGAAATTCACAACCAGACGAGGCTACCTTGGGACGCATTCTAACGTGTGTGTCTTGCACATGTTGGGGTGTTAATCTAGAGAGCTGTCGACTCTGGTGACCGATCATCGAGGACCTTAGTGGAAACATCCCTCTTTAGTGGTGATAGTGGCAGACCACATCCTGTGGCAAACCCATTCGCACCCGAGGGCCCATTTTGGAACTCGCATAGGATGGCCCCTATCTTTTGAAGAGAATCAGTGGAGGCACTCCTCGATTGACGATAGTACTGTACCCCGAGGGATGAATGTACTATTGTTTCTCGACCTCAGTGCCAAAGCTGAGGACCTTCCGCTTTGGAGAATCAGTTGAGGCCTCCTCGATTGATGATGATGCCAAACCAGAAATGGTGAACGTATCATCATTTCTCGACCTGAGAGCCCGGGATACTGAACATCCTAGTACCCACACGTGAGAGGGAATGACTGTTTGCAAGTAACCGAAACCTTCAACCTACCCTGCTTTTCTGGATTCCTCATCAATGTCTGATTATTTGGGTTCCTGGTTATCTTAGTGGTTCAGAATTCTGGTTTTCTGGGTTGTGGTTCTCGTTCAGTTAACATCATAGTACATCCAGCAGTGTTGCCTTGATCCCATGTTTGCATGAGCATATCATTTTTCTTGCATACTGACATGTTTGACATTTTTCAGGGTTTGCATCTTACTCTTGATTCCGGTTTTCTGAGGTTACCTTAGCATGGATGTCCAGAGAAAGAAGACTGTTGCCTATTCGTTCCCAGATCCGACCTTGACATTGATTCACAAGCTGATTAGTATGGCTGGTCCCGGAGTTCGTACAGAGTTCAGTGGAGGGTGTGGGAGACTTCTGAAGTTTGTTTACAATATCTCCAAGTATGAGAAGGATGCCATTCATACACTTCTTCAGTTTTACGATTCGTCTTTGCGTTGCTTCACTTTCCCAGACTACATCTTGGCCCCAACGTTGGAGGAGTTCTCATTTATTTTGGGAATCCCCATCAGGCATGACATAGTATTCTTTTTCGAAGAACACCCCGAGATAAAAGAAATGGTTGTTGCTCTTCATATTAGTGAACCCGTTCCGAGCAGTAATATTGAGGAAAAACAAGGAGCTAAGGGTTTCTTATTGAAGTTCTTGTTTAATCAAGCTTGCATACATGTTAAAGAGAAGAATTGGACTGCCTTCCAAGCTATTCTGGCTATGTGCATCTATGGGATTATTTGGTTTCCTAATGTTCCTGATCTGGTAGATATGCATGCTGTCAGAATCTTTATTTCGAAGAATCCTATACCTACCTTGTTAGGTGATGTGTATCACTCAGTCCACTACAAGAATGAAAATAGGCGTGGAAAAACTGTGAGTTGCTGTACACCACTCTTATCTACTTGGTTTCTGAGCCATCTCCCTGAAACTGGTGCCTTTGTTGATACGAAAGATTCTCTGAAGTGGTCAAAGAGGTTAATGGGCTTGAAGGCTGACAACATTATTTGGTTCAATCATGACTTGCTAGGAATGGAGATTATTTGCAAGTGCGGAGAATTCCCTAATGTACCCTTAATAGGGAGAAGAGGTGGAATTAACTATAATCATTCCCTTGCCATCAGGCAGTTTCGTTATCCTTTGAAGAGTGCACCTGAAGAGCGAGATGTCAGAGAGTCCTTATTCTTCGATGGTACTGAGGATCAAGAGATGATAAGGAAGGTTGTGAATGCTTGGAAGCAGGTGACCAAGAAGGGTAAAACTTCATTCAGGAAATGTAATAACCGAGCTTTCTCTTCCTATAAAGAGTGGATTAAGAAGAGAGCAGAAGAGGAGCTTCTTCCCTTCCCAGTGGAGCCACCTTTGTATCCTTTGACGATCGAGCCTCCTACCACGGTTGAGATAGAGAAGTTTAACAAGTTGTAGGCTGAAAAGGAAAGACTGCGGGAAGAAAATAGTGAGCTAAAAAGAGAGATTTATCAGTTGAAGCATGAGCGGGGTGAAGTTATTCATACCGCCAAATTGAAGACAGAGCTTCTTGCTAAGGCAGAAAAAGAGCTAGCTGACATGGTCGCATCCAAACGAAGGATGGAGCAAGCTTTGGATGGTATCAGTAAGGTTCTCGAGGCTAAGAAGGAGGAATTGGACGAGGCTTTGTTAAAAATTCACAGGTTCAATAATCACTGAGAAACTGCGATGGCTGAGAATAAGAAAAAGGAAGACGGTTATCTAGCTCAGATTGATGAGTTGAAGTCGAAGCTCAAGAAGAAAGACGTTGAGATCTTATCAGGGATATTCCAGAGACAAGTAGTCGAGGGTCGACTTAATGAAGCCATGGCCTCCATAGAGGAACTGAAGGTCCAAGTTGAAGTGAAGAAACCTAGACATGAGGGTCCTAGCATGGATGGTGTTTCTGGAGAAGACGCTTGGGAGTTACATTGCCGATACTTGGAAGGGATCATGCATAGGAGAGACGTTCTCATTCAAGAGCTAATTCAGAGACCAAAGCATCCTGACACTAGAAAACTGTTCAAAGAAATTCAAGATTGGAGCAGAAAGAATAATGGATGGGGGGATTGACACTTGTGGACTTTGATGACATGCCGTAGTTTTCTATTCTCTTTTATTGTATTCGGATCACCACCAGGCTTGTTGGTTGGGACCTATGACTGTTATGTTCAGACTTGTTATCTTGGATTTGTGATTGTTGACATTTGGTTTTCCTCTGGTTTTCTCAATATACGAGCAGAAGTTCCGTTCTATATTGTTGTTAAACTGGAATCAAGGGGTGGATCGCCCTGCGGATATTCAAACATGTTCATTTGCATTTGCATATTCATAATCATTTTGCATGACAGGTGTTCAAGGCTGGTTATTCTTATTTTGATATGGTTTTCTTCAGAATTGCAGACTTAACTCCTCAGGCCATTCAAGAGTTGATCATGGAGCAAGCTGAGTTGAGGGAAATGCGAGGCCATATGGGGCAGCTTATGGGGAATATGCAAACTCTCATGCAAGACCAGAAGATGCTGAGGGAGGAGGTCAATCAGATGAAGACTCAGATGGGTCTGGCCATGGAAATTTTGAATAGGGCGTTGAAGAAGGAAGACAACCCTGTGCCCGCTTCTGCAATAGAGATCCTTACTCCTCCCATCTCTTTGGGATTTGATCGTGGATTGCCTCGTGAATCTCTTCCACAAGCTGAAGTTCCAGGACTTTTCCAACCGCAACCAGGTCTTGGCTCCCAAGAGAAGCTCAAGGGCAAAAAGTGTACACAGGGACAGAAGAAGTCTGAAAGAGTTTTTCATCCGCTCCCTATGCCATACTCTCAACTATTGCAGCATCTCCTTCAGTTGCAACTGGTACAGAAAAGGACTTTGGCTCCTCTCACTGGTAATCCTCCACCAGGCTATGATGCAAGAGCCCATTGTGATTTCTATTCTGGGGCACCAGGGCACACTGTGGAGAAATGTAGGGCCCTTCAGCATGCTGTCCAGGATCTGATTGATTCGAGGAAAATTGAATTCACACCGAACAGCATAAGCATACAAGGTGGTCCCACTCTAGCTGTTGAAAAAGAAGTGGGTATCCCCGTTGTTTCTCCCAAAGCCACATCAGGTCAGGGGCATTTCTTGGTCTTAGAATCCCCACATCCGCAAATGCTGCCTATGCCTCGACCAAGTCTGAATAGAAAAGTGCCTGAAAAGATTATGCGCTCAAATCAGCATAAACAACAGAAGTATCAGCGTCAGAATCAGCATAGGCCGCGCAACAACTTGGAAAGAAGGAATGCCCCTCTTCATCCAGTTCCCATGTCGTACAGTCAACTCTTGCCACACCTGGTTCGAAACTCATTGGTGGAGCCTAAGACTCTGAAGCCTGTTCCAGAACCATACCCTCTGGGGTACGATCCCCATGTGCAATGTGGATATCATGGAGGATCTATGGGGCACTCAACCGAAGATTGCAAATCCTTCCAAGCCAAAGTGCAACAATTGATTGACAAAGGGTACATATCATTTCCAGAGGAGACTTGGTTGTGCATGTCGACCTCTCATCTGTTTGAAGACTTCAAGGGTCGTCTACTAAAGCCAGTAGTCCAAGCGGAGTCAAGTCTTCTCAACAGCGGCAGTCATCAGTTTCTTTACTGCATTTTCATTTGTAGTTCTTCATTTCTTGTTAAAACATCGTATGCATGTAAGACTTGTTTGTTTTTTTTTATGATGATATTAATGCGATGAGTATGTTTTCCTTGAAGTAATCCATTCGTGTTCACTCTTAAATGTTTATATGCACTGCAATACCAATTTTCTTGTTTAGAAACTCTTGAGGGAGGATGATGAGACGAAAATGCAAAAAAACTATGGTTGTATGTTCGAGGATAGAACCCTGTTGAGGATGTACAGGCATTGTTTCAAACCCCTAAACACTGGAGATATAAGGGAGATAAACCCTCGTTAACCCCTTTGAGCCTTGAAGTAGGAGTTTCTTTCGTACGAAAAAACCCTCATACTTAACCCAGGGGCAGGGTAGGCGTCAGTTAGTTTGACCGAGCGTTCAAATTTCAAGGAGAGTGTGCGTCTGAAAGGTCAAGAGATGTGAAACCACGATGGTTATCCATCAACAACTAAGGAGTGAGGCAGTTACAACCCTTTCAAGCAAATAAGACAACCAGTGTCACACGCTTTGTTCAAAAAGGGGAATATAAAAAAAAGGAGAGAAAGCCTGCTAAGTCGAAACTTGTAAACAAGTGACTTAGGCAAAAGTCAGGGCATCCCGCTAGACTTCAAAAATAAAAAAAAAACTCAAAAGAGTCAGTCCAGGCAAAAATTAGGGATCAAAAAATCAAAAGAAAGAAAAAGCGAAAAGCGTTACAACAGAAAATCCTCGATAAGAACAAATTTGTGTGATCACAGACACAAAAGGAACGACTGTCACTCCAAAACCTCCTTAGGTGTCAAACCATTAGTGGCATGGGTCCCTTAAAGATCGTAAACCTTTTGGGAGATGAGCGTTTGGGTCAGATTAACTGAACATAGGATTGGAGAACATCACGGAGAGTGGGTGGGCACCGATAAATTTTGAGCCATAAATCCTTTTTCTGAAACCGTGAACCAGACCACGTTACAACCCTTAAAAGTCCTAATTGAAACAGGGTTTATTCCGAAAGCGTACTTCAACAGGATAGCGTTCCTGACTCCTACGAGTTATGCTAATAAGATTTGTCAGTATTACATGTGCGCATTGTTTTGCCATTCAAAAATCGAGGTTGCATCCCAGCAAGTGATTCGTTCACAAGGCTCGGCGACGCATTTTCAATAAAACTTCAAGGTTAACATGAGTGTTGCATTAGAATTGTCATTCTCATAATAAACATTTTCTGCTTGCATGTGTTTGATGTCAAAGAAGCTTACACAGTGAACGTCAGTCAAGAAACTTGATCCTGCCAAGTTGGGATGCTTGAAAATTATGAAGGACAATTATATCAAAGGGCAGGCTGCCAAGAGACTCAGTGCAGAGTAGGCTCTCCCCAGTAAGTCGTGTTAAGATGTAGCCAATCTGGGGCAGTCACGTCGAGAAACCTCTCTGAAATTCAGTTATCCTGGGGTTTTCATTCTAAGATCAGGGGCAAAGTCACTTCAAAGCTCATATTGGGGCATGCCATCTCTAGAGCGTGAGGGATTGTCCACTCCTGAAAATGGTTAATTGAAAACACCTCTTCAAAGTCAAGATACTAAAGCAGAGTATTTTCAAGTCATTACAATCCCTTTCGAGGTAATATACTTCATGGATTATGAAGACTGGGGCAGTTATGTCGAGATATTTCTCCAAGAGTTTGAAGACTCTGGGCGGTACGAACGCCTGATCTTCTATAAAATCCTCTTGAGACGATTTCTTCCATTAGACCTGGTGGTATGGGGCAAGTGGAAAGTTCAGAGGGCCGTTTATGACCTTAGAAACAAGTCAGGATTGAATGGCAACAGGATTGTATTTCCCCAGCAGTTTGCTTCCCCCAGCATTGAGATCGCACTTTCCTCAGCAGAGCAAACCTTCCCCAGCAGGAGACCTGGAAAGTATTCTCTCTGAATCAAGACGTTATCTCCCCACAGAATCAGGGTGTTCATCTTCCCCATCCAGTCAGGAAGCGTGCCTTCGCCGACGATGTCATATTCTAAATCCCCAACAAGAAGGGAGTAAAGTCATTCTCCCCACCAGCAGGCTAAGTTCAGTAGTATCCCCAAGCAGGATGGTATTATGGACTATTTTTCCCCAAGCAGGATGGTATTATGGGCTGGCATCCCCCAGCAGGTCCTGAGCCCAATTGGATATTAGCAATCTTCAGTAACAGACTTCCGGTTCCGATATTGGCGTTCATTCTCAACTCCCCCAACAGAGGAGAAATCTCAGGTTTTGGATGTTACCTTCAGTGAAAGACAGGTGGGGCCCCCGGTAGTTCTTTCGGGATTTCATCCCCGGTAGAATTTGTGGATCCAAAGAGTCGGTCAGTGTGATCCTTCACAGCAGAGTTCCTGGATTCAGAGGACAATTTATTTTTGTCATCCCCAGTTGAATTGGTCTTTTCTCTCCGGCATTTATTTTGCTGGAGGGACCCCTTTTGCATATCATAAGCATTTGCATTGCATCCTCAAACGCGTAGCATTTCCATTTCGTATGGAGCATTACGCCACTATTCAAACATTTGCATTCGAAGCATAAGCCAGGTTTGGTACTTTCTTTGCCAGTTTTCTTTCCCAGCAGAGATGGCATAACTCAGGAGATTTTGGAGGGATGCGTTCCTCATACTTGTGCTCCCCGGCAGAGTCTTTTATTTAGACTTCTCCTTTCCCCGGCGGAGTCATCTTATCTGTGGATCATGGGTCCGTTAGAAGTTTGCCTTTGTTTGGCCTTTCCCTTTTGTGAAATCCCGTTCTCGCTTGACATATTTTGTTTTCCAGAGGTGGTTTAAACCAGAAATTTTGTTTCACGTTATCCCCAGTGAAGTCGCCGTTTGTTTTGCTAGTTCTCTTTATCAGCAGAGATAGCAATCTTTTGAAGATTTTCTTCGTCAGTTCCCTTTATCAGCATGGATGACATTTATTTTGCTAGTTCTCTTTATCAGCAGAGATAGCAATCCTTTGATATTTTCTTTCGTCAGTTCCCTTTATCAGCAGGGATGGCATTTATTTTTCTAGTTCTCTTTATCAGCAGAGATAGCAATATTTTGGATATTTATTTCGTCAGTTCCCTTTATCAGCAGGGATGGCAGTTGTCGCTAGTTCTCTTTATCAACAGAGATAGCAATATTTTGGATATTTACTTCGTCAGTTCCCTTTATCAGCAGGGATGACATTTATTATGCTAGTTCTCTTTATCAGCAGAGATAGCAATATTTTGGATATTTACTTCGTCAGTTCCCTTTATCAGCAGCGATGGCATTTATTATGCTAGTTCTCTTTATCAGCAGAGATAGCAACCCTTTGAAGATTTTCTTTCGTCAGTTCCCTTTATCAGTAGGGATGGCAATTATTTTGCTAGGTCTCTTTATCAGCAGAGATAGCAATCCTTTGAAGATTCCTTTCGTCAGTTCCCTTTATCAGCAGGGATGGCATTTGTTTTGCTAGTTCTCTTTATCAGCAGAGATATCAATCTTTTAAAGATTTCTTTCGTCAGTTCCCTTTATCAGCAGGGATGGCATTTATTTTGCTAGGTCTCTTTATCAGCAGAGATAGCAATCCTTTGAAGATTCCTTTCGTCAGTTCCCTTTATCAGCAGGGATGGCATTTGTTTTGCTAGTTCTCTTTATCAGCAGAGATAACAATCTTTTGAAGATTTTCTTCCGTCAGTTCCCTTTATCAGCAGGGATGGCATTTATGTTGCTAGGTCTCTTTATCAGTAGAGATAGCAATCCTTTGAAGATTCCCTTCGTCGGTTCCCTTTATCAGCAGGGATGGCTTTGTTTTGCTAGTTCTCTTTATCAGCAGAGATAGCAATCTTTTAGATATTTTCTTTCGTTAGTTCCCTTTATCATCAGGGATGACATTTGTTTTGCTAGTTCTCTTTATCAGCAGAGATAGCAATCTTTTGAGGATTTCTTTCGTCAGTTCCCTTTATCAGCAGGGATGGCTTTTGTTTTGCTAGTTCTCTTTATCAGCAGAGATAGCAACCTTTTGGATATTTCCTTTGTCAGTTCTCTTTATCAGCAGGGATGGCATTATTCTGCTAGGTCTCTTTATCAGCAGAGATAACAATCTTTTGAAGTATTTCTTTCGTCAGTTCCCTTTATCAGCAGGGATGACATTTGTTTTGCTAGTTCTCTTTATCAGGAGAGATAACAATCTTTTGAGGATTTCTTTCGTCAGTTCCCTTTATCAGCAGGGATGGCTTTTGTTTTGCTAGTTCTCTTTATCAGCAAAGATAGCAATCTTTCGGATATTTCCTTTGTCAGTTCTCTTTATCAGCAGGGATGGCATTATTCTGCTAGGTCTCTTAATAATCAGAGATAGCAATCTTTTGAAGTTTTTCTTTCGTCAGCTCCCTTTATCAGCAGGGATGACATATTTTGAGACTCCTTTGTCAGTTCCCTTTATCAGCAGAGATGACATAACATGGGAGAGTTCGTTTCATTTTATACCCAGCATACCTGGCGCTCGTTCGTATTGTGACAGTACAACATTTATGGTTAATTCTCCAGTGGAGGATTGCAAATTTCCGGGTTCTTTGGTATTCAATCTCCGTGCATCCTGATTGTCTGAAAGCCGTCGCTATCATACCCTCAGGACCAAGTTGATTGAATAGGGGCAGCTGTTGCACCCCAAAATTTGCCCTCCTTACTTTAGTACTAACTGGTTTATGTTTCATTTCATTTTTGCATTATCATGTGTGCATATCATTGGTTCTTAGCATGGGGTCAAGGTGCCTGAGGTAAGTTCAAGAGGAGAAGATGTTCTTCAAAGGGTCAAGCAAGAGAGTTCAAGTGGATCACTTTCTCCTAACCAGTGCAGAAAGTAAGGTTTTGAGATTCTTGGGTTTAGTGCTCCAATGGCCAAGCTCCTTGGGTTTCTATCATCACAAAATGGCATATCTTAATTTTGTTGGAGAGGATACACATCATATTCAGAGGAATTTGGATTTGGAGATTGTGCTATTTCCTCCTAGACTGAGGGTACCAAAACTACGGTTTGCTATAAAGTCAGTTTATTTCTGATTTTTTGGGAAAGAATTGATTCCATGGTATTCTTTGGGTCCCAAAGTATCTAGGAATGGAAGGTTGTCCATCAGTTTGATTCAGGAGAGATTCAATTGGCCAATGGATTGGGAATCAGGTGAATTGGGTAAAAGTCAACATTGAGAGGGGAAGTCAACTGTGGAATCTTGAGGCTCTCTCCAAGGTTTTCAAGGTCTCACATCCTCATATGGTCTTCAAAGGTCAAGTTTCATGCCATTTATCAAGAATCAAGGGTTGGTGCAAAAGTTACTAAATATGGAAATGACCTATAATTTGAAAGTTTCCTTTTTGGGCAAGTTCCTGCACTGCATTCAACTTGACTTTTCACCATCAAGAAAGCTTCAAATGAATTTTCCTCAAACATTAAAGTTGAATATATTTTTCTCCTCTTTCCAACAAGTACTAGTGGGTCTCCATATCATTTGTGAAACTCAAGTTATGGCCAAAAGAAGGCAAAGTGGTTTTTAGGGTTCCATTTTCACAACTTTTGCACTTTGGGACATATGGACCTATAATTAATTCCATTGCTTCAAGGCACTTTTCAACATCAAAGGACAATCCATAAGGGTCATTTTGGGCCTTTGAATCAAGTGAATCCATGGTGTATTTATCACTTATTCTCCATTATTCAAAATTGCCAAGTCATTGAAAAATCATGAATCAAATTGTTTCAAGGCCCAATTTCAACGTGGGTGTGATTAGCAATTAGAAGTTAAGTGATCCATCATGAAATGTTTGAATATCCATGCAGGGAAGAGGGTGTACTTAACATTATGTAATTTTCCAAAATTGCCCAAAACTCTTTAGCAAAGGAATTTCCAAGGCCCAAACCATTATCAGTGAGAAACCTTAGAGTATTTAAACTCATTCATGCACTGGTTAGGTCAGAGAACACGTGATATTTGGAGGAGAAGAGAGCTTGGACCCTAAGACTTGAATCTTTCATATCTCTCAATCCACAAGGACTTTTCAAGAAATTGTTAATCCTCATGCTGATATAATTTGTTTTGAATATGGACGTGTAGATTGACCATACTTTGAGTTTAAAGTTTTTGAACCTAAGCTTCTTTTATTCGAATCTCACTATACTTGCATCGTTTGTAATTTTTGATTGGATATTGTTAATCCTCATGAAAATCTGGTCAAGAACATGTACTCCTTTGCGTTTTCTGGGTGGTTTTTTAGTTGCAGGTGGCGGCCGGAACTAGGGTTCCGGCGACTGGTGGTGGTCCGGCGAGGTGAAGGGTTGGAGGTAAGGGACGAAATCACAGTCGTCCGTTGGCTTCATCGTGTGGCTATCAGCTGGCCGCGTGTTGTTTTTTTATTTTTTTTTCTGATTTTTATTTTACTGATTGCGTGTTTATTACCACATGCTAGTTATTATGTACCTTCAATCCCCAGCCATATATCTCACTTACTTTTGATTCTATTGACCAATTCTGGTGCATACGATGAATCGTGCGGACATTATCATGCCAACGAATAAAAATTTCCATGTACCACACGCGTGGAATTATTTTTGTTTTATTTTATTTCTGAGTGATCGTGTGGGTGCGTGTGTTGTTGTTTATGCTGTGCACGCGAATCTGAACTGTTGATTACATTTACTATGTTGATTGATTGACTTGGTGTGGCGCGTAGGATCAATCTAAGGGCAGGTGCGGAGTCAACTGGTTGACTAAAGTCTACATGTGTTTCTTTTTTATTTTTTTTATTTTTCTGATGGACCTTTTGACTGGGCTCGCTAATGACACCCCTCCCTCTCAGCCCAGGTTCTCTTTCAACGTGTTTTATTTACTTTTCACACCCCCTTGCATTTATTTATTTATTTATTTTATCTAATTATATTGTTTTCATTTTTAATTATTAAAAATAGATTTTTGCATTAAAAAATTACCAAAAAATTCGTGCATCATATTTATCATTTTATAAAATTTTCACAAATTTTATTTTTTATTTTTATTTTATTTTTTATCATCTAAATTACATATTTGTTTATTTTCTTTTTGAATTACTCATATCATGCATACTTAAAATTGTTTATTTTATTTCTCTGCATCCATAAAATATTTTCAATCCGTTCTTTTTGCATTTGTTAGATAACATTCTGAAGTGCATTAAAATATTTTTCTTTCATTTTTAAAATCATCTCATATTGCATTTTAGTTCTTCCCTTTTGCATGTTGAACCATGATCCTCTCCTGACTTGGCATAATTGTTTGAGTGACTAACATCTTGAATTTTTGCAGGAGTTTTTGGTATTTGGTTTGTCTCTAGTTGAGAAATATTGATATTTAATTTGAGAATTTTGGGAGTTATTTCTCTAATTATTTGATTACTTTCACTTGAGATCTTCTTGTATGCATATTTCTGATCATGCCTGAGTTTTTGTTTGAAAAGGCACTTGTGCCATTGTCTTGGGGTTGTTTATTTGACTTCTTAATTCATGTTTGGATTGTTATCACTATTATATGCCATTGTTTGGTTTTCATTTGCCTTGATATTATTTACTCTTTCCTTCTCTCATCTTCTATTTTCTTTAGGCTTAGGTTGTCGTCAAACCTCACTAACCGTAGGTCACCCATGCATGATAACATTAGGACTCTTAGTTTCCCTTTAGAGTTTCCCTCGTGTCTTCTCTCATCTCATCTCAAACTTCTTGAAAACATTTAATAAGTATAAAGTGTATTGCGCACGAGCCTTAAGTGTGGGGAATGAGAAATGAGGGGCTTCCTCTCATCTTTCTAGAGTGCTTAGCGAGCGTCCTGTCTTGGGACGATGCGTTAAGTATTCGCCCCTGTGCCCTAGACTTTGGTGCAATGCAAGTTATGAACTAACTTAATTCACTTATGTCCTAAAAAATACAAACAAACTTCAAACCTTTTTGTCATTCGGGATTGTCAAACTAAAGGCTATTTTCAAAAAGGGCACGTTACCTTCCGTCTGAGTCGCAAACAGGCATCGACCCTAACGGCCGGATGCGAACTTAACGTCGCCCATAAAAAACACAAAAAGAACTTGGTCCGAACTACGTTGACTCTGAATTCCCCATTGCACAAAAGGGAGTACGTAGGCCTAGGACGTCGACGTCCTACCGAGTCTGTCTTTGTCTTCCCCTTCTCCGTCTTAGTACAGCCATAGATGATAGGATAACTCACCCTTAGATTAGATAACAAGCGTGGATCTCATCGAGTACGATGGACGCGTGGGGTGCTAGCACCTTCCCCTCGCGTAACCGACTCCCGAACCCTGGCTATGGTTGCGATGACCATTCCTTACCCCCTTCCTCAGGTTTATGCGGTGTTCCCTTTCCCTCTCTTGGGATAAATTTACACGGCTGGCGACTCTGTTTTTCCGCACCACTCTCGCGTTTGTACCTGGATGAAAATCCTGGGAGCGACAACTGGTACAATCGAATCTATGACGGGATGAAAATCATTGACCGTTGTGGAAACTTCCCTAATGTATCCCTCATAGGAATTAAAGAAGGAATCAATTATCATCCAGTTTTAGTTCGTCGTCAGTTCGGATACCCGATGAGACATGTCCCGCGTAATGTTCATCTGGAAGGTCTTTTCTTCAAGGAAGCAGAAAACGACAGAGCACTAAAGACAGAAATAGTGCATGCCTGGAAACATGTTCACCGGAAAGAAAGGGAGTCTCTAGGAAGACCAGACTGTGTCTCGGTGGAACCTTATCTCCACTGGGTACAAACTAGAGCTCTCAAGCTGAGGATGCCTTACCCTCTCCAGGAAGTTCTTCTGTTAAAGGAATTTGTCCTGTACTTTATGTCAGATACGGAAAAACTTCAGGTTACTCTCAACAAAGTTCAACAGGAGAAGAGGTCTTGGAAGAACAAGTACCGTATTCTCAATGTGGAGTTTAACAAAATACAACAATTGTTAAAAGAAAAAGATGCTCTGATCGAGATTTTAGAGCAACATGATGTAGAAAGTCAAGAAGACCAAAGGAATTTGCTCGCTCCTTTCACTTGGCAAAGGAATGAACACCCGACAATGGCCCGAGAGCCCCGGTCAAAGAAGAGGAAAGTACCAGAACCAGCACCTGAGCCCTCCTCAGAGAGGACTCGGGATCCATAAGTTTAGACATTTCCTTTTACAACACTTTAAAATTACTGTATTTCCATTTCCGCAACTTTGAATTCAATAAAACGGGGTCTCCCCACTGTATGATATTTGCAATCCAATTGTCGAAGTTTATTTTGATTAAACAAATTATATATATATATATATATATATATATATATATATATATATATATATATAATATAATATAATCATTGCATATCATTCATCATTCTCACATAACACATTCTTCTTGCCTACGAATCTCACGTTTGTGTCTCGATTCTAGAGTCAAACTGTCTCATTCGTATAATACTCGGGCCAGTCAACAAAAGAAAATGGATAATCTCGAGGAAGAGAACAGAGAGTTGAGAGAAGAACTCGACGCTCTGAAAGAAGATCTGAGGAAACTTCACAACGACATGCAAGCTCTGACAGCAGCTCAGATACAAAGGACTCTGATCTCAGAGATCACATCTACGCCCATAATGGAGAAGTATGATCCTCGATATACCATGCCTAAAGATCGTCCCTGGGGCATGCCACTCAACTATATCCCGGAAGGATATATTCCGCCGATCACGGAAGATCCGGAAACTGTAGCAGGAACCGCTGGGCCTGAAGGTTACAAACTTCGGGAAAGCGAAGATGCAAGGGGGCATGACAGCGACTCCTGAAGGTTACAAACTTCAGGGAAGGGAAGCACCAAGAGTCACTTCCGTAATGGATATACCACCACCCGTGGTACACACTGTCCCGGAAGGACAGATTTCCCAAATACCGTCTGGTGGAAACGAAAGTATGGACGAGAGAATGAGGGAATTCCAAGAACAGTTCCTGGAAATGCAGAAGGAACTGCAAGCTATTCGCGGTCAGGATCTATTCAGAAAGGATGCCGCAGACCTTTGTTTGGTCCCAAATGTGAAAGTTCCGCACAAATTCAAAGTGCCCGAATTTGAAAAGTACAAGGGTAACTCTTGCCCTCAAAGTCACTTGGTGATGTACGCTCGGAGGATGTCAACTCAGACAGAGAACCAACAGCTACTGATCCATTAATTCCAGGATAGTTTAACCGGTGCAGCACTCATATGGTGCATGGGTTTAAACCGCACTAAGATCGTCACTTTCAGAGATCTTGGCGCTGCCTTCGTTTAACAATATAAGTATAACTTGGACATGGAACTAGACAGAGATTAGCTCAGAGCCATGTCACAGAAGGATAAGGAAACCTTCAAGGAGTATGCTCAGAGATGGCGTGAAATTACCGCCCAGATTTGTCCATCTCTTGAGGAAAAAGAGATGATAAAGATCTTCTTGAAAACCTTGAGCTCATTTTACTACGACAGAATGGTCGCCATTGCGCTCAGTGACTTCACTGAGATGGTGGGCATGGGAGTTCGTCTTGAAGAAGTGGTTCGAGAAGGACGTTTGGTCAAAGATGCCGGACCATCAAGCAGTACCAAAAGGTACGGTAGTGCTCTCCCTAAGAAAAAAGAGCAAGATATTAGTAATATCTCTCTCGGAAAGCAAAGGCAACGGTACCAACCAGTAGCAGTTGTAACTCCTGCTATTAACCCTACGCTTGTTCCTACGTATCAACCTCAGGTTGCTCAGAGCCAACCGATTCAACAACAATTTCAGCAAAGGACACAACAGCCTCTTCAGCAGGCTCGTCCTCAATACAACAACAACCGTACAACGTGACCACCAGGGTTCAACCCTATACCAATGTTGTACGCAGAACTGTTTCCACTACTACTGGTCAAGGGGCACTTCCAAACCAGGTCTCCTCTTACAATATCGGAAAATCCGCCCTTTTGGTTCAAAGCGGATCAAACTTGTCCTTACCATCAAGGAGGACCAGGGCATAACATAGAAAACTGCATCAGCTTCAAATCCGATGTACAGAAGCTTGTTAGGAGCGGGGTCTTATCCTTCAAGGATACAAATCCTAATGTTCAGACGAACCCGTTGCCTCAACACGAGAAAGCTGCGGTAAATTTGATTGAAGAAGAGTCTAAGCACATCTATCAAATTCGTGATGTACTCTTATTGGGAACCAACCTGGTCAAGATGCATTGCAGGCAGAGTGGATATGGTCATGTACCATCTCATAACTATCACCAGTGTGATATCTGCTCTAAAAACAATCAAGGATGTTCTGTGGTACAATTAGCTCTACAGGAACAGATGGATTTCGGATGGATCCAGGATCACCGAATTCGTGAAGTCAACATGACTTATACAAATTCCAACATCATTCAAAACCACAACATCCGTGCAATGAATGTCAACTTGGTGGTAATGCACTCAAGGCAAAGCCAACATCATAATCTGTCACGGCACGATTACGATTCCTGTCCTATCTGCTCAATAAATGATCAGTGATGCTCTTTTTTACAATAGGCCCTCCAGCGTCAGATGGATATTGGATGGATTCAGGATTACCGTGATAGAAATCAGTATCAAGTGAATATGATTCAAATCTTTGTAATTCTCTTGATGAATACCAGCTTGGTAGAGTTACATGCTAAGCAAGTCCAGCTCGGTTTTCTGACTTTACATAATTATCAGAACTGTAAGGGATGTCGTGAGAGTGACCAATGATGCGCTCTCATTCAAAGAACTTTTCAACACTTGTTAAACCACTGGTGGCTTCCGTTCTATTTAGACGAAGACACGCAATAAGTCAGTATGATTAATAGGAACCCTACTAGGCATCAAAGTTTGTATGTTCGATAAATGGAAACAGATTTAGTGATGTTACACTGCATACAGAGCGGACGTGGTCGGGTGCCACCACACAACTATGAACGCTGTAGAGTTTGCTCTGAAGATAATCAAGGATGTTACCTCATGCGAGCAACCCTTCAGAGTCAGTTGTGAAATTCTGGCACAGATATCAGATGTCCTACATAGATGTTGAGACACTGATATCCAACACAATGAACAAGATAACAATAATAATAACAGTGCAGAAAGTAAAGAACACAGTGATATGTTTACCCAGTTCGGATCAACAATCCTACTCTGGGGGCTACCAAGCCAGGGACGAAACCAATATACGATAGTATCAATTCACATATCATACAATAACCAAATCCTGTTATAATCTGCTCACTTAATCACTACCCTTCCTATGACTTCTACCTAAGACTCACCTAGGTATGAGGCCCTCCTCAAATCCCTCTACAACCACAACCCGTGATTGGTTTCTTTCCACACAAGTAACACCACGAAAGTCACACTTTCAAAACACACAATTCTCAATACTTCAAAGCTTAAGAGAATTGACACACAAGAAACTCAATGCTTAAAAGCTTATGAGTAACTGACAGAACTTACAACACAAAAACCAGTCCTTATACTGTTATCAGAATGATACCAGTTAGGCTCACAAATAACACTCGAAAACCCTAACAAAAACACACGTAAGTTCCACACCTAAACTAGGTTTACACCAGTCAATATATAGCATTAAATCTGGACTGGACTGGGCTTCAAAAATGCAGCAAATAGACTGCTCACAAATCTGCAAAATAAACTCCAACAAAATAGGTCTTCAATCTAAAGTTTCCTAATATGTCTCCATAATTAGAAAGCGCTGAAAATCCGAAAACCAACACTAAAACACAATCCAAAAATACTTTGGATGCCACATAGGATAACCAAATATTCACAGAATATTCAGAACAATTAACAGCAACAGAATCTTCTGTAAAACTGAGTTTAGGCGCGATGTCCTATGAGCCAGTATGGGACATCTTCATCCGACATGTTGAATGCAGCAAGTTAGAACATCTTAGAACATCTTGTTTCAACATCTTGCTGCTAGAATAGTTTTAGCAAAATAAATGCCAACCACAAAATCAACGAAATAACAAGTTGGACCATAAAGAGATTCGACTGTGTCCAAGTCCTGGGTCAATCAACTTGATGCCCAACTATGACGCTGATTGAATCAAGGACGTTGTCGTAATATCTGATCATAAGAGGACCACGGATGTTTGTACCATCATCCCTTTACTTGACGAATCGAAATTTCCCAACCAGGAACTGATTAAAATTACTTACAATGGTTAGAAGAATCAGAAGGCTCCTATAGTTATCTATCTACCAGGACCGTTACCGTATGAATCAACTAAGGTTATCCTTTACAAATACAGTGCAACAACAATTGAGAATGGAAAGGAAATTCCATTACCCTCCATCGTGAATATTGCAAACATCAGTCGAGTTACACAGAGCGGTCGAATCTTCAACCGAGGAGTTGGAGAACCTACCAGAGAAAAGGTACCTCAAACGGAAATTCCTGATCAACCAGTTGGTCAGTCTAGTGATCCCGACCTTTCAAAGAACAGCGATGAGATGCTGAAGCTCATCCAGAAGAGTGAATGCAACATTGTTGATCAGCTGTTGCAAACTCCTTCAAAAATGTATGTGATATCGCTTTTAGTCGGTTCCGAAGCTTACAGGGAAGCTCTACAGAAAGTCTTAGAGCAAGCCTTTGTGGAACAAGATGTGTCAATAAGACAATTTGACAACATCGTCTCCAACATCACTTAACGCAATAACTTGGGATTTAGTGATGAGGAACTGCCGGAAGAGGGCCCAAATCATAACATGGCACTCAATATTACAGTCAACTGCCAGGACGATGCTTTAGCCGGCGTACTGGTAGACACCGGATCGGCTCTAAATGTGATACCAAAGTCCACTATAATGCGACTATCATTCAAAGGATCTCCGATGAGAGGCAGTGAGGTCATTGTCAAAGCATTTTACGGATCCCAAAAAACAGTTATCGGCGAAGTCGACCTTCCCATAACTATCGGTCCCCACACTTTCCAAGTCACTTTCCAGGTCATGGACATCAGGGCAGCATACAGCTGTTTGTTAGGAAGACCTTGGATACACGAGGCTGGGGCAGTCACTTCGACGTTTCACCAAAAGCTGAAGTTTGTCAAGAACGACCAACTCGTCATAGTCTGCGGAGAGCGAGCCTTGATCGTGAGCAACTTATCGTCTTCCACTTGTGTAGAACCAGAGGAGGTTGTTGGAACTCAGTTCCAAGCACTTTCGGTGAGCAATGAAAACCAATCAGAAATAGGAACGTCGATTTCCTCGTACAGAGATGCTCTCGAAGTGATAAAAAATAACAATGTAAAGGGATGGGGACAGCTTGTCATTCCTAAAAAAAACTCGAATAATAAAAACAAGCAATAAAAAGAAAATACACTGCACGCACTCTTACATTCTCTCCATCTCTTCTAAAAACAATCATCACATCATGCAGATTGCTTGTTTTAAACCCCGTTGAAACACGTGATCCAACGCCTTCTCCCAACTTTGAATTCCTGGTATTTGAGGCTGAAGAAGAAAATGACAAAGAAAATCCAGAAGAGATCTCCTGATTGCTCAGACAAGAGGAAAGGTCCATTAAACCTCACAAAAAGCCGTTGGAAGCGGTCAACTTGGGTTCAGAGGAAGAGAGAAAAGAAGTCAAGATTGGGGCGATGCTCAGTCCAACTGTCAAAGAAAGTTTGATAAAGCTTCTCAAAAAGTTTCCCAATGTATTCACTTGGTACTATCAGGACATTCCAGGGTTGGATACCAGCATCGTGGAACATCATCTACCGTTAAGATCAGAATGTCCGCCAGTAAAACAAAGGTTGAGACAGACTCATCCAGACATGGCCATCAAAATTAAAGAGGAAGTACAGAAACAGATTGACGCGGATTTCCTCGCCACATCTGAATATCCTCAATGGCTAGCCAACATAGTACCAATTTCGAAAAAGGACGGAAAGGTCAGAATGTGTGTAGACTACAGGGATCTGAACTAAGCAAGTCCAAAGGACGACTTTCCCTTACCACACATAGACATGCTGGTTGACAGTACAACAAAGTTCAAAGTCTTCTCCTTCGTGGATGGATTCTCGGGCTATAATAAAGATCAAAATGGCGCCGAAAGACATGGAGAAAACTTTGTTCATCACCCCATGGGGTACCTTTTGTTACAAGGTAATGTCGTTCGGTTTGAAGAACGCCGGGCAACCTATCAAAGGGCCATGACTACTCTGTTTCATGACATGATACACAAAGAAATCGAGGTATATGTCGATGATATGATTGCCAAATCCAAAACTGGGGAGGAGCATGTGACCCATCTGTCAAAGTTATTCGAGCGTCTGAGGAAGTACAAACTCCGCTTGAATCCCAATAAGTGCACATTCGGTGTCCGCTCAGGGAAACTTCTAGGATTCATTGTCAGCCAGAAAGGAATTGAGGTTGATCCTGACAAAGTCAAGGCCATTCAAGAAATGCCTTCTCCAAAGACTGAAAAACAAGTCAGGGGATTCTTGGGACGTTTGAACTATATTTCTAGATTTATATTCCTCATGACCGCGACATGTGCGCCGATCTTCAAGTTACTCAAAAAGAATCAGGACTGTGTTTGGACAGAAGATTGTCAAACCGCCTTCAACAGTATCAAGGAATACCTATTGAACCCACCGATTCTATCACCTCCAGTGGAAGGAAGACCGCTGATCATATACCTAACAGTCTTGGAGGACTCCATGGGTTGTGTATTTGGCCAACAAGACGAAACAAAAAGGAAAGAGTCTGCCATCTACTATTTGAGCAAGAAATTTACCGACTGTGAGACTCGGTACACTATGCTTGAGAAAACTTGTTGTGCTCTGGCTTGGGCAGCCAAACGTCTTTGCCAGTATATGATTCGTCACACTACTTGGTTAATCTCAAAAATGGATCCAATCAAGTACGTCTTTGAAAAGCCTGCTATCACGGGAATGATTGTCCGCTGGCAGATGTTGTTATCAAAATACGACATCGAGTACCATGCTCAGAAAGCTATTAAGGGAGGTGTTTTAGCCGATCATTTGGCTCATCAACCGATTGACGATCAGGAATCAGTCGGGTTTGACTTCCCAGATGAAGATGTCATGTACTTGAAAATGAAAGATTGCGATGAGCCACTATCCAGTGAAGGGCCAGAACCAGGTTCCCAATGGGGACTAATCTTTGACGAAGCTGTCAATCATTACGGAAATGGAATTGGGGCAATCATCATAACACCTCAGGGTACCCACATTCCTTTCACCGCCCGACTGATATTCAAGTGCACAAACAATGAGGCCGAATACGAAGCTTGTATCATGGGTCTCGAAGAAACGATCGACTTAAGGATCAAGAACTTGGATGTATATGGTGACGTAGCCCTAGTTATCAATCAGATCAAAGGAGATTGGAACACATACCAATCAGGACTGATTCCTTACAAAGACTATGCAAGAAGGTTGTTACCATTCTTCAACAGAATCGAGTTTCATCATATCCCTCGTGAAGAGAATCACATGTCTGATGCATTAGCCATTCTCTCTTCCATGATTAGTGTAGGTCAATGGAATGACATACCTAAGATCAACATAATGCGCCTAGAACGGCCCGCTTACACCTTCACGATTGAAGCAGTCATAGACGATAAACCTTGGTATCACGATATCAAATGCTTCCTTCAGAAACAAGAGTACCCACCTGGGGCATCAAGAAAAGGCAGAAAGAATCTCAAAAGATTGGCTGGCAACTTCTTTCTAAGCGGTAATACACTCTATAAGAGAAACTTTGATATGGTCCTGCTCTGATGCGTAGACAGACCAGAAGCAAACATACTGATAAAAGAAATTCACGAAGGATCCTTTGGCACTCATGCCAACGGACACACAATGGCGAGAAAAATTCTGAGAGCAGGGTACTATTGGTTAACAATGGAATCTGATTGCTACAAGTACATGAGGAAGTGTCACAAGTGTCAGATATACTCAGACAAAATCCATGTACCGTCAACGCATCTCAAAGTTATTTCTTCCCCATGTCCATTTTCTATATGGGGAATCGACATGATTGGCATGATCGAACCCAAGGCTTCGAACGGACATCGGTTCATCTGGGTAGCCATTGATTACTTCACCAAGTGGGCCGAAGCAGCGTTATACGCCAATGTAACCCGACAAGTGGTGGTCCGATTTATCAAAAACAATCTCATCTGCCGTTATGGTGTGCCTAGCCAGATCATTACTGATAATGTATCCAACTTGAACAACAAGATGATGAAAGATTTGTGCGCTGAGTTCAAAATCGAACACCATAACTCATCTCCCTACCGACCTAAGATGAATGGAGCGGTAGAAGCAACTAACAAGAACATCAAGAAGATCGTTCAAAAGATGGTTGTAACCTATAAAGACTGGCACGAGATGCTACCCTTTTCTCTTCACGGTTATCGCACATCTGTCCGCACTTCAATGGGGGCAACCCCTTTCTATCTAGTATATGGCATGGAAGCAGTGCTCCCCATAGAAGTAGAGTTCCCATCAATCCGGGTATTGATGGAAGCTAAGTTAACAGAAGCTGAATGATGCCAAAGTCGGCACGACGAACTGAATCTGATCGAAGAAAAGCGAATAACGGCACTATGCCATGGTCAGTTGTATCAGCAAAGGATGAAGAAGGTATTTAACAAAAAGTTCTGACCTCGCGTCTTCAGAAAAGGAGACCTCGTGCTCAAGAAGATACAATCATTCCTCACTGATTCCCGGGGCAAATGGACTCCGAATTACGACGGCCCTTATGTGGTCAAGAAAGCTTTCTCAAACGGCGCCTTGAGACTCGCAACCATGGACGGAGAGGAATTTGCGTACCCCACAAATGTTGACGTAGTCAAGAAATACTTTGAATAAAAAAAACGTCTTGGTGGATTGAAAACCCGAAAGGGCGGTCCAGGTAAAAATTAGAGACATAATCAAAAAAATTATCCCGGTGGATTGGAAATCTCAAAGTACAATCCAGGCAAAAATTAGGGATTCATGGCAAGTAACTACGTCCAACAAAGGGAAAAATCCCCCAGCAGCAGTAATTCCATCAGTTAGGAAAAACTCCAGTCAAGGTCATCTTCGACGGAAGCTCAGGATGTCCAGAATTCAAAGTTGGTAGAAGGATAGTGGTCGTTATGTTTCAATGTAGCCTTTTTCCCTTAAATTACCATTTTCTAACTTTGTAAATACTCCATGGAATCATGCGTTTGGCTGATTTCCATCCTATCAATAAAATTTGAGCCCTAGCGCTTTTGTTTGCAATTCTTATTTGTTTTAGCTTTACAGAACGACATTTTAACATAATTAACGATTATTGAAATAAAACAAAAATGAATTTAATTGTCAAACTTTTTCTGCTTTTAAATAAAGATGGCAATTTCTTTTGACTGTTGAACATCGAAAGAACATCGATCGCTTCTCCAGAAGTAATCGAACCTCAAAGTGCAGAATCAAAGTACTCCTTCTTAACCAGTACACCTGAATGAAGGATCAACTGTGTCAGATCGAATATTCAATCCGACATCCCCGACAGAGTTATTATCTCCTAAGCCCGACCAACTGTTTTCCCCACAGGGACTATCTCTCCTAAGCAAGGCAGAATTTCTATTTTGGACCAAATGGTACTTCCTCGTTCCCCGAAGTGGCCGAGTATCCAATCATGTCCATCCGTTAGTCTGTATGTCGCGTCAGTTTTTTCAACATATACATACATACATCATGCATTATTGATTCATACATATTCATATTGCATCACTACCACGCTAGTCGGTCTTATCCCCTAGTAATAAAGGTCCTCTTGTCAATTGAGTTGTCAGTTCTTTCCTCGTCAGGAAATGAATCATCTAAGCAATCTCTCTCCAATTTATCTCTAGATTAGAGATGGTCTTCGACCACTTTGATAACTTGAACCTCTAAAAAGCAAGAAAACATTCGACAAACATCACTCTTCGCCATTGAAGATGATATCTTCACTTTCTCGGATTTAGGAAAATCCCCAGAGAAAGCCTCTTAATCAAAGCTTAGGCAATAGAGCAGTTTTTCTCCAGAAAATTCGCTGATGAAAGGGTCATCAGCACCTCAAAACTAGAATACATCACATGGCATTTCTTCGAGAAGATCTCGAGGAAAAGTATGATGTAATACCCCCAAGCAGAAAGCAGTGTCTCAAGAGACTCGTTTTCCCTAGTAGGGTCAACAAATGGTGTCTCCAATAGAGAAGTTTGTACACCTCTGCAGCTCAGACGAATGGGTTCCCCTGCAAGTCTGACGTCAAAATTTTTTCCATCAAATGGAATCTCCCCAGGAAAATTCGGTGAGAAGTTTGAGGAAAACCGCTACGAATAGCGCCCCTTGTCAAGAAAGTTTATTGACAAAAGAAACTGAGACCAGATCCTTGGTAGGAAACCAGGATCGAGGGGAAGTTTATATCAGAAACTGAGACCAGATCCTTGGTAGGAAACCAGGATCGAGGGGAAGATATTATCAGAAACTGAGACCAGTTCCATGGCTGAAGACCAGGATCGAGGTGAGATTTAGTCCAAAAGAAAACTTAGACCAGTTCCTTGGTAGGAAGCCAGGATCGAGGGGAAGTTTGTATCCGAAACTAAGACCAGTTCCTTGGTAGGAAACCAGGATCGAGGGGAAGTTGTACCTTTTCTAAGTATCAACACTTGGCAAAAGAAGATGAATGCGTAAACTACCATTCATACCCACCATCAAAATTTTGGGTATTCCGATATTTAATCCTCTTGTACCCCGAATGCCCAAATACCTTCGCCATTCACACCTTCGGGTCCAAGAAGATTAAATAGGGGCATCTGTCATACCCCAAATTTTGACCACTAAGATTTCCCATCATTATCCAAATCATCACCACAATATGTATGTACCTATATGTCTCCTCAATCTCCTCAAGAAATGTTGAGCATTCCTTGCAATCAAGCATTAGGGTTTTAAGCCCTCTTAGGGTGCTTAGACAAAGGATCAATCAAGAAATTACATGATCTTCAACTTAGCTAACCTCTCAAACACACATAAATGATCAAGAGGACTCCCACATCAGGAATCAGGCACAAGGTTGCAGCATTCCAAGTGGATTAAGCCTCAAGATCGCCAGTGTCACCAAATTAGGGTTTTGGTCGACCAGGGCCTCCAGATGAAAATCTTCATCTGGGCATGAGCCAATGCTTCAAAATATAACTCAATATACTCCAAGGGACCTCATGGACCCAATCATCAAGTCAATTTAGTCGCAGGGAATGCATTTACCAAAAATCAGGAATTAGGGTTTCTTGACCTAATTGACCCCTAAGTTGACTTTTGGGACAAAACATGAGCCAAGACCTCAAGACATGATTTGAGGGTCTCTAATAAACCACATTTATCCATTTGCAACAATGGATTGATCCAAGCAGCTTGATCCACAAGTTTCAATTTCCTCAGGACTACAATATGGGTTTCGGGGAAAAAAGTCAACTGAACCTGTGATTTTTTACCTGGACATGCTCCCAAACCCTGGAACATGATTCGGTACATCATATAACACCTATGGAACATATCCATCAAGTTTGATTTAGATCAAGGACTTGATTTCACAAAGGATCGCACAGTTTGGAATTCATCTGATAAAAAGTCAATTGTGCACAAAAGTCAAGTTTGACTTTTTGAGATTTTTCACAATTATGGTTCCTCAACCCTAAAACAATGTTAATATGTGATTTGAATCATCATTCATCAATAAAAATCAAAGAAAGTGAGTTAACTTGTAAAAGGGGTAACCATAGAAAAACTTAGAATTTTTCTAAGTTATGGAACAAAGTGGCTAGGGTACCAACTTCCGAGGATCATAACTTGAGATCCAAGCAACCATTTTGGATGGTCCAAAGATGGATTTGTAGCTCTCATGACATACTTTAAAAGTGTCAACTACACCTCATTCCAATTCCTCATGGATTTTAAGTTATGGAGTGATCAAAATGGCTGAAAACACAAAAGTGACATTTTTCCAACACTCAGTGAAATTTTCACTAAGTCAGAATCTGCCTTATTTTTTCCCAAATGTAGAGGCATTTTTAATTGTAATTCAAGTTGGATCAAAACCAAAGTTGGACATCATGTTGAAATAGGATATATCAACTTTCCAAAATGTCCAAGAACTCCATCAAATTCCATCTGAGCTACAAGATATGATGGTTGCAATATGCCTTGATGCAAACTCTCTTGCAAGATAGATTTGTGCATTATGTCTCGATTTGATCAATTTGTGTAACTCCAAGCATGGTTATCCATCTGCACACCTCAAGGGAGAACAAACAAGGGACAAGCACTGATCTATCAGCCTCCAAAGTCCCAAAATCTACAATAGCCATGCCAAACCTAAAAATCCTAAAGAAGGCCAAGACTCCAATTTTGTTTTGGAACATTTAATGGATGCTTAGAGGTGGCATATATCAGAGCAAAGATGAACACTTAAGTCAAGCCTTATCCTTGAATCAAAGAACCATAGGCATGTGCTCTAATCTCAAGTCAATGGCTAGAGAAGACTTGAGATTCCATTTAATCACAATTGGCCACAGACCTGTACTAGTTTCCATACACTATTACAGCCAAAACTAACTTGTTGCACTATAAATATACCTCATTTGTGATCAGTTTGAGTACACCAAAGCACCCAAACTGATGCTTTCCTCAAAATCACCTCTTTCACTCCAATTTTGCCTTCGAACTCAAGTCACTATCGGGTTTTGAGTTTGAGAGCAATTCCAACCAAACCAATCACACACACACCTCATAAACATAATATAGAAGTGATCCAAACACTTAAGCAACATCTGGAACACCAGATTCTCAAAATCACCAGCCATCTTCACAAGCCTTTGACAGATTTGCAGTTGAGGTGCCAAATCAAGTTCCAGCACAATTCAATCCACTCCAAGCATTCAGACACACTCCATAGCACCTAGGAAAGATGTCCACATCATTGGAACTAAGCTGTAACACCTCTAACTCAAAACACGATCACCAGCTGCAAGAGGTAAGCCTCAACTTGGTCATCTCATAATTCATGCATATTTCCTCGCACAATACTTTTGCCATATGTTCATAATCATGTATGGAATGTTTCCCCTCAATTAATTGCTTTGTATGAATTGTGTGTGGAATTTCTGAGCCTTCATGCATAATTTAGGGTTCTTGAGGTTTCTCTTTGATTTCTTATTCCATGGTTAAAATAAATGAAATTAAAGACCATAGACATGATCGTGAGGTGAAAACGAGTAGATTGATATGTGGATTGTGTGATTTCATCAAGTATTCAGTGAGATTGATGAGAAAATGTAAATCTGGGCAAAACTCAGAACACGCGCGTGTTCTTGGGTGTTCTTGGCGCCCTTTTTCAAAATTCAAATATTTGAATTTGGTGATTTTTATTTAATTGATTCAAAAATTAATTTCTCTCTGAATTTTAATGATTTTGAGTTTATTCTTTTTTTAATAATTCATAAAAATGTTAAAATATTTTATTTTACAAAAAATTCCCAAAAATATTATTTATCTCATATACTTGATATTTTTGCAAAGAATTAAATTTTATTTGTTGTTTAACATTTAAAATATTTTTTCCTTCTTGATTTTCCAAACTTAAATGGTTTTCAATCATTTTGTGGATAAAAACATGATTTTTGAAGCATTGATCCAAGATCACCACTCATTTTTCACATGTTTTCAATAATTTTTATTAATTTTTAAACAAAATTAATTTCATTTTAGACAAAATTAGGGTTTTGATTGATTCCACCCTCATCAATCTTTTTCAAACACTCATGAGCCTCTAATAGAGTGTAAGACCCAATCCCTCTTTGAAACCAAAATAGTTTGGGCCTCAGTCATTGTATAAGACCCACGGTGTTTTCAAAAATCTCGGCTCAATCGCCAGTTTAAATAAAAACACTTGGGCCTCTCCTCGAGTTGTAAGCCCCATTCTTTTTCTTAAAATCATTCATGGGCCTCTAATAGAGTGTAAGACCCAATCCTTATTTTAACCAAAACCTTTTTGGGCCTCAGACATTGTATAAGTCCCCCTGCGTTAAAAAAATCTCGGCGCGATCGCCATTTTCAAACAAGAAAATCATCTGGGCCTATCCTTGTGTTGTAAGTCCCATTTCTTTTATTTAAATAATCTTTGGGCTTCTCCTTGGGTTGTAAGACCCAACCCTTGTTGTACATAAACCTTTTTGGGCCTCAGTCGTTGTATAAGTCCCGGTACAATATTAAAAATAACGGTGCGATCACTGTTAAACCTTGGGCCTCTCCTTGAGTATAAGCTCCACCAATCTTTTCAAAACAATTCCCTTTTGATTTTGATTCAAATATATGTATTGTGATCAAAACTTTCTTTAATTTCTTTGAACAACTAACAATACAGCATGGAAGCTTGCTCACCTGTAAGTTTTATCGGCTTTCTTTTACTCGCTTTCACATATAAATAACTGTATTGTGGGAAGTTGCGTATGGTTAGTCTTCTTTCATACTCTTTTAAATACTTGTCATATATCAACTGTATATATACTAGTATAGTTATTTAGAGTTTTCCCCGACAACTAGGTCTAGAACTAGGTAAAGCCCTGTTGGTCACTCTTAAAATACAAACAAAACTAGATCCCCATAGGATCTCCAGATACAGTTTTGCCTTCTCTTGGGCTTAAACAATATAGAACAAAGAGAAAGGCAGTATTCTTCGTGAACCTTTTCTCAGGCTGTCACTTTAGAAATTGTCAAAGAAATTCTACTCCCCAGAGTTTATCTATTCTCGGTGAATAGCATCTCTTGAATTTCTTCAAATCATAGAACTTTCACTAAATGATCTATTCTCGGTGAATAGCATTTCTTGAACTTTTCTTGGTTTGAGACCCACATGCTTCCTAAAAGCATCCCCGCCTCCTCTTGGGCTTTATACAAGGACCCTCTGGCTTCTTAGAAGTTCCCATGCCTTCTCTTGGGCTTAATACAAGGACCCTGACGACCTCTTAAAGGTATAAGACAGAACTTAGTCATCCTTTGCTAGAGCAGTCTTTCCAGTGTCAGACCTCAGGCCACTTTAGGGTTGATTCTCATCCCTTAATGCCCTTGCCTCCTCTTGGGCATCATACAACAGATAAAACTCTTCCACACCAGTAGACTTGGACAGTCTAATCTCCTTGAGTCTCAAAGAAATTCTCAAGTCCCTTACAACTAATGGAAAAACCCAGGGCATTCTGGATCGATCTCCAGCAGAAACCCAGTCTCTCTCATGAGAGTTCCCCGACCAGGGTCAACACTACCTTAAATCAGAACCTCAAGGTACCTGACATCTCAACTCTTCTGTAATCCTCTACAAGAGTTGATTCCCCCACTTGGACCTGCCTGGGGATCTCAATTATCATCGGAAAAAGATAGCCTCCTCTTAGGCTTTGTATAAGGACCTTTCCTCAGCAGAAAGCTAGCCTTCTCTTAGGCTTTGTATAATGATCCTTCCTCAGCGAAGTCAGCCTCCTCTTGGGCTTTGTACAAATGATTTTCCCCAGCGGAGCTAACCTTTTTAGACTCTCTTGTTGAGTCAATCACTTTTCAGACTCTCTTGTTGAGTCAATCATTTTTTAGGCGCTCTTGTTGAGTCAATCACCTTTTCGGACTCTCTTGTTGAGTCAACCTTTTTTAGCCTCAATCTTGGGCTTTGTACAAGACAGATAAAAATACTCTCTCGTTGAGTCGATCTTTGTCCAAAATTGGTATAAAGATTTCCCCTAGCAGGAGCTAGCCTCATCTCAAGTTGTGTAGAATAATTTCTCCAGCTTGTCCAGCCTCCATCCTGGGCTTGGTACATGACAGATAAAAAACCTCTCTTGCTGAGTCAAACCCCTTTAGCCCCAATCTTGGGCTTTGTACAAGACATAAATCTCCATCTCTTAAGCTTAGAACATATATCTTCTCCAACAGAGTCATTTCCTCCCAGCCTTCCTTTAGGCTTTGGGGAATGATTTTTCCCCAAGAAGAGTCAAACTCATTTCAGCCTCCTCTTAGGCTTTGTATAATGATTTTCCTAGTAAGGCCAGCCTCAATCTTGGGCTTTATACAAGACATATAAAAATATCCTCACCAGTTAAAATTCTCATTTCAACCTCAATCTTGTGCTTTGTGCAAGACAGATAGAACATTTTCCCTCGGAAAATTCAAATTTCGAGGCTCCTCTTAGGCTTTGTATAAAGAAATCCCCTAGCCGAGTCAATTAACCTTTTAGCATCAACCTTGTGCTTTGGTCAAGGCACATAGAAATCAGCAATCCTTCTTTAGAGATGACAAATTCTCTCTCAGTCAAAACCTTTTAGCTTCAATATTGGGCTTTGAACAAGACACCAAACATCTTTCTCCTCCCTTAGAATAAGAGGAACTACGATTGCTCTGATTTCCCTATTTCGTTTAAACGGGAATACGTAGGCATAAGATTGCGAAATCTTAGCGAGCATGCCTATCAAAAACCTTAGGTCCAGTACCTTCATATCAATCAAAACTTAGGTCTAGTACCTTACCAAAAACACCCAAACATCAACAAAAACTCACTCACTCGCTCATACTTCCCAAGAAACTTTCCCAACCCATTTACAGATAAACACCATCAATTATAAAGCGAAACCTAAAGCTAATATCCTGTGGATAACCACATAGAGGATGGGTAATTGACAACTCCCCATTGTATAACCTGACCCCGAACTCCCCGAATCTCTTTTAAGCGTTTGTTCCGTTAAACATTCGCGTGCAAGGTTAGTTTTAGATAGCTTCCCTTTCCCTTTCAACTTCATGGGATAAATAAGAAATCAGAAAGTAGCACCCCCTCCTACCATTGCGGTGAGGAAAACCCAGCGATAAGGTGGTCGCGTCACCGACAAAAATCGCTCGCTACATCAAGTCATCCATATCATTTGAGAACAGCTACTCCCTGCTGCAATGTATTCAGCTTCAGCAGTAGATAAGGAGACACAGTTTTGCTTTTTGTTGAATCAGGAGATTAGATTATTCCTTAGAAAAAAACATCCACCAGAAGTGCTCTTTCTGTCATCTGCATTTCCATCCCAGTCAGCGCCACAGTATCCTATTAGTACAGAGTCAGAGCTGTGTGTGTAGAGTAGTCCATAGTTACATGTACCATTCACATATTTTAGAATTCTCTTGACCTGATTAATATGGCTAACTTTGGGTTCAGCCTGATACCTTGCACAGACTCCTATTGAAAATATTATATCAGGTCTGCTGGTTGTAAGATATAAGAGGCTTCCAATCATGCTTCTATAGAGACTTTGATCAACACTTACTCCTTTCTCATCTCTAGATAATTTCAGATGAGTAGGGGTCGGAGTCCTCTTGTGTTTTGCATTTTCCAAGCCAAATTTTTTAACAATGTTCTTGGCATTTTTCCCTTGACAAAGAAATATAGAGTCATCCATTTGTTTAACTTGGAGACCAAGGAAGTAAGTTAATTCTCCAACTAGACTCATTTCAAACTCATATTGCATTTGCTTAACAAAATGTTGAACCATCTCTTCTAACATTCCTCCAAAAATGATATCATCAACATAAATTTGTGTTATCATGAGATTTCCTTCTCTTTCTCTGACAAAGAGGGTTTTATCAATTCCTCCCTTTCTATAGCCATTTGTAACAAGAAAGTCAGTGAGCCTTTCATACTAGGTCCTTGGAGCTTGTTTCAACCCGTATAAGGCCTTCTTTAGCTTGTATACATGATCTGGAAATATCGGATCAACAAAGCCTTTGGGTTGTTCCACATAAACTTCTTCATTGAGATATCCGTTCATAAAAGCACTCTTGACATCCATTTGAAAAAGCTTGAATTTCAGCAGACATGTTATCCTAAGTAACAGTCTTACAGACTCCAGTCTAGCTACAGGAACAAAAGTTTCATCAAAGTCCACTCCCTCTATCTGAGTGAACTCCTATGCAACAAGTCTGGCCTTGTTTCTAGTGACTACTTCGTGCTCATCAGACTTGTTCTTAAACACCCATTTTGTGTCAATCACATTTGATCCTTCTGGCCTTAGTAAAAGATCTTAGACATCATGTCTCTTAAACTGCCACAGCTCTTCTTGCATCGCATTAATCTAGAATTCATCTGTCAAGGCCTCCTTGACATTCTTGGGTTCCATTTTTGACACAAAACGGGCACTTGCAACAACATCACGAGATCTGGTCATCCTTCCTCCATTTAGATCCCCTATTATGAGTTCCTTGGGGTGATCTTTTTGAATTCTGATGGACGGTCCTTTGTCAACCCGCTCAGTCATCGTTCAGGATTGTCATTGTTTAATATTGTGGCACCTTCAGAGTTGTCTTGGGGTGTTTCAACATCCTCTTTGACATCCTTCTCCTCCATAGGAAAGAATGCTCCAACATCATCTGTAGCTTCGACTTCCATAGGAGAGTCATCAACTACAACATTTATGGACTCCAGTACCACTTGAGTTCTTGAATTATAGACTCTGTATGCTATGCTATGAGTAGAATATCCTAGAAAGATTCCTTCTTCACTCTTGGGATCCATCTTTCTTCTCTGCTCACGGTCTGCAAGGATGTAGTATTTGCTTCCGAAGACATGGAAGTATTTCACAGTTGGATTTCTGCCTTTCCAGAATTCATACAGTGTGACAGATGTTCCATACCTGATAGTGACCATGTTTAAGATGTAGCATGATGTGTTCATTGCTTCAGCCCAAAAGTGATAAGGAAGTTTCTTTACATGCAGCATAACCCTTGCACACTCTTGAATTGTTCTATTCTTTCTCTCGACCACACCATTCTGTTGAGGAGTGATGGGTGAAGAGAATTCATGGCTGATTCCTTCTGAGGAGCAAAACTCATTAAACTTACTGTTCTCAAACTCCTTCCCTTGAACACTTCTGATTCGAATAATCCCACTATCCTTTTCTCTTTGAAGTTTCTGACACAGTCATTTGAAAACTTCAAAAACTTATGACTTCTCTTTAATAAAATGTACCCAAGTGTATCTAGAGAAATCGTCTACAACAACATATGCATACCTTTTTCCACCCAGGCTTACAACTTGCATAGGTCTCATTAGTCCACGTGGAGGAGCTCTAAGTTCCTTGAGGTTGTCTGATGTTGAAGCCTTTTATGTGACATTCTGGTTTGTTTGCCAATTTGGCATTCACCACATATTTTTCCTTCATCTATCTTCAAATTAGGAATTCCCCTGACAGCTTCCTTGGATATGACTTCCTTAATTCCTTTCAAGTGCAAGTGACCAAGTTTCTGATGCCATATCTTCACTTCATCTTCCCTTGACACTAGGCAGGTGGGAGGGCACTTAGTTTCATGAGGGGCCCATAGGTAACAATTGTCCTTAGATCTGGTACCTTTCATGATGAGTTCTTCTTTGTCGTTTATAACTAGGCACTCAGATTCAGAGAAGTTAACCTTAAGGCCTTGGTCACACAATTCGCTGATGCTTATTAGGTTTGCTGTCAAACCTTTGACATACAAAACCCTATCATGGTTGGGTTGTCCATCATACTTTAACTTACCAACACCTTTTATCTCTCCTTTTGAGCCATCTCCAAAGGTGACATGACCAGTGGGATGAGGTTTGATGTCTGCCAAGAACTTCTTGACACCAGTCATGTGTTTGGAGCAACCACTGTCGAAATACCAGTCTTCTTTGGCATAGGCTCTCAGTGAGGTATGAGCTATAAGGGCTACAGTTTGACCCTTAGGGGTCCACTTCTTCTTCCCTTTGGGAGACTTCTTTCTTCTTCTGGATCGTGTTGATGATTTAGGATATCCATTTAACTTATAGCAGTGAGCCTTTATATGACCAAACTTCCCTCAGTAATAGCACTGTTTATCATGTTTTTGTTTTCTTGGAGAGATGTTCTGAGTTCTTTGATGATGTTGGGACATCTTTCTCGACATCATGTGAGCTGAGTTCCCTTCAGTCCTATATTCTTTGATCTCAACTTGATCATTATAGCCGAGATCCTTTCCACTTCTGGTATTTCTCCCTGACATAAGAATTTCATCTAGCATATCTGAGCTATCGTTCATCATTCTTATGTACTTGGTCATGTTGTTAAGTTTGGAGTTTAACAATACCACTTTATCCTCCATATCAGAGATCGTTTCCAAATGATTCAGTCTCTCATCACAAAGTTGGGAAATAAGATTCTGCTGATCTTATCCTAATTGACAGAGTTCAGCAAACTCATTGGGGTTAAGTGATCCGATGTCTGATTCCTTGTCAGAATCATAAACTCCAGTCATAGCTGACACCTTTTTAGTAGACTCTCCATCGCTTGAGGAGTCATCCTCAGACCACGAGGTGGATAGACCTTTTTTCTCCTTCTTGTGGAACGTGGGACACTCACCTCTTGTGTGTCCAAAACCTCTACACTCAAAGCACTGAATTCCCTTCCCTCGGTTGGGTTTCTTATCATAGCTAGGTCTTCTTTCAAAGTTTCTTGATCTATAGATGTCAGAAGTCTGAGCCTTGACATTGGTCTTAGACTTCTCATCCAGTTTCTTTACCAGTTAATGAAATTGTTTTGCAAGGAACCCTACAGCTTTGGACAAATCCTCATTGGTGTCACCTTCTTCTTGGTTGGTCACCAGGGCAAGACTTTTCTTCTTTTCATCCTTTTCGCTGATAGCCATCTCAAAAGTTTGGAGTGATCCCATAAGCTCATCTATTTTCATAGTATTTATGTCCTGAGCTTCTTCAATAGTTGTCATTTTCATATCAAACCTTTTGGGAAGATACCTTAGAATTTTCTGAACCAACTTGGCTTCAGGAATTTTCTCTCCAAGGTCACTAGATGTGTTGGCAATATCAATGATATTCATATGAAAGTCATGTATACTTTCATCCTCAGGTTCTCAAACTTAGTGGTGAGGAGCTAAAGTCTTGACGATTTAACACGAGAGGTACCCTCGTGAGCAGTCTTCAGAATTTCCCAAGCATTCTTTGCAACAGTACAGTTTTTGATGAGTCTGAAGATGTTCTTGTCCATGCCATTGAACAAGGCATTCAAGGCTTTGGAATTTCCTTGAGTAAGCTTATCATCTTAATCATCCCAGTCTTCTTCAGGTTTCAGCTCATCAGTGAGCTTCCTGTCATTGTCTTTGATCTTTGGTGAATCCCACCCTTTGACCACAGACTTCCAAGCTTTACCATCCATGGACTTGATAAATGCCACCATGTGTACTTTCCATTATTCATAATTGGAGCCATCAAGTATAGGTGGTCTATTCAGAATTCCCCCTTATTTATCCATCGAACCAGAAAGTATCGTCCCTGAATCTCACCCAAATATAGAGCAGGATGCCTGCTCTGATACCAATTGAAATTCTGGTTAAGCAAATCACTAAGATGTCAGACAGGATGTCGTGACACTTGATCTCTGCTTCTCACAAGGATTAAGGAAGAACAAAAACAAACAGCAGGAAAAAAACAACACACAGAAATTGTTAACCCAATTTGGTGATCAACAACACCTACGTCTGGGGGCTACCAAGCCAGGAATGAAATCAACTAAGTAGAATTGGTTCTAAGTTAAACTCCAACATTTACAACTTAGCACCTAGAAACTACCCTTCCTAGATTTCTACCTAAGACACTCCTAGGTATGAGACCCTTCTCAATTCCCTTCCAATCACAGTAGTGACAGAAAATATTACAACTCAATAAACTGTCCTCCTCTGGTATTCACGCAATACAAGAGAGGTTCACACAAGTACAAACCCTATTACTCTATAACAGCTGTAATAATCAGTGCATTCTAGGTCAAATCCATCCTATTTATATAGCAAAACAGAACTGGATTTGGGCTTCAAAAACACAACAATTCTGCTCCACAGAATCTGCGACCTATTCTATTCTTCAATCTCGAGTTTCCAAAAATGTCTCCTTACTAGGAAACCGCATATTCCTTTTAGAATCAGAATCTCTGATTCCTCAATCTCAGATGCCACTCGGGATCAAATCATATTCCAATCACACCTGGAACAAACATACAGTTATTCCAAAACTGTAACAGACAAAGATGTTGAATCCTCCTGATAGGACATCTTGTCTAACATCTTAACCTGCAGTCAGTTTACCATGTCAGGACATCTTTTCCAACATATTTCTGCTAAGTTTGTTTTACTAAAATTTATGCCAACCTCAAAGGCTTGGACTCATCAGTCCTAAAACTGCCCCCACAGCAATATCGCTTGCATCACACATGATCTCAAATGGTAGAGACCAATCAGGGGCAATAACAATTAGTGCCGACACTAATTTGTTCTTTAGTGTCTTAAATTCATCGGCACGCTCTTTATCAAACACAAAAGCCTTATCCTTAACCAAAAGAGTAGTTAGAGGTTTGGCTATCTTAGAAAAGTCTCTTATGAACCTGCGGTAAAAACCTGCATGTCCTAAGAAACTTCTTACACCTTTTTCATTAATCGGCTGTGGAAATTTTGAGATCACATCAATTTTCGCTTGGTCCGCTTCTTTTCCCTTGTGGGAAATTTTGTGACCCAATATTATTCCTTCTCGCACCATGAAGTGGCACTTCTCCCAATTGAGAATCAAGTTGGTTTTCTAGCATCTTTCTAAAACAAGAGAGAGGTTAGTCAAACAATTATCAAAAGAAGAACCAAAAATAGAAAAATCGTCCATGAACACTTCCATATGCTTTTCAAGCATGTCAGCAAAAATGGATGTCATGCATCTTTGGAATGTAGCGGGCGCATTGCACAACCCAAATGGCATTCTTCTATAAGTAAAAAGACCATAAGGGCATGTGAATGTCGTCTTCTCTTGATCTTCCGGAGCAACTTCTATTTGATTATAACTGGAGTATCCATCAAGGAAACAGTAGAATTCATGACCCGCCAACCTTTCCAACATTTGATCAATGAATGGCAACGGAAAGTGGTCTTTTCTCGTTGATAAGTTTAACCTCCTGTAGTCAATACACACTCGCCAACCTATAACCGTCCTTGTAGGGATGAGCTCATTCTTCTCATTCAAGATCACGGTGGTTCCCCCTTTCTTAGGAACAACATGTACTAGACTAACCCATGAGTTGTCAGATATCGGATAAATAAGCCCTGCATCTAACAACTTCACCACTTCTTTTCGAACTACTTCCTTCATGGCGGGGTTAAGTCTTCGTTGGGGTTGGACAACCGGTTTATGATCATCTTCCATGAGAATCTTATGCCTGCAAACTGTAAGACTGATACCTTTTAAATCCTGAATTTCCTATCCAATGGCATTTTTGTATTTTTTTTGGACTTGGATGAGCTTGTCCTCTTGAACACTCTTGAGGCTTGATTTTATGATAGTCAGGCATTTACCTTCGGTGTCAAGGAAGATATATTTGAGATTTTCGGGGACTTGTTTCAACTCTGTCCCTTTCTTCGTCTCCTTATTCTCTTTCGATAACTGAGGTTGCCTTAGATCTTCCCACCGGAGTGGTCTATATCCTTTCCCTAGAGGTTGTGCTTTCATCATAGCTAACACTTCTGATTCTTTATTGTCAACTTCATGGTCACTTTCAAAAATGGACAAACCCAACACTCTTTCCAAAGGTAACTGTAGAGCATTTAGAGGATTCTCATGGGAAATCACTTGATCTATCACCTCTATGGTGAGACTAGTGCCAACATCATCTTTGTATTTCATGGTGTTTCGAACATCGATTTTCAATTCCTCATCATAGACTTTCAACATCATAGTACCTTCCTCTATGTCTATCAAACACCTTCCGGTCTCAAAAAAGGGTCTTCCAAGAATGAGAGGAATTTCCTCATCTTCCGGCATCTCTAAAATTACAAAATCCACTGGGAACACAAACTTATCAATCTTCACAAGGACATCTTCAACAACACCGTAAGGTTTCTTTACATAATGATTAGTAAATTGAAGTGTCATCCTAGTATCCTGCACCATTCTTATCCCCAATTTCTTATAGATGGATAATGGCATGAGACTCACACTTGCTCCCAAATCGATAAGAGCTTTTTTGAATGACCTATCCCCAATGGTGCAAGGGATGGTGACGAAACCTCGATCTTTCTTCTTCGCCGGAATCTTCATACCCTGCAAAATAACACTACAAGTTTCGGTTAGAATAATAGGATTAGTATCAACGGTGCACTTCTTTGATATGATGTCCTTCATGAACTTGGCATAGGTAGGCATTTGTTCAAGCGCCTCCAAAAATGGGATGTTGATTTCAAGCTTCTTGAACATCTCTAGAAATCTTTCAAAGTTTTTCTCGTGCTGCCCCTTTTCTTATTTCTTGTTGGGAATGGGAGCTTTACGACCAGTTTTTGTTCACCACTCTTCTCTTTCACCACCGGTGTAGGTACAATCACTTCCTCATCAACAACTTTATTTTCTTTAATCTCCAAATCGACTTCAATCAATTGGTCTTCATTTTCATACTCTTCCTCAGGAGCTTCAAGAACTTTACCGCTTCTGTTAGTCACAGCACTAACATTCTGATGATCTCTTGGATTTGTTATGGTAGCACTCGGAAGAGCACCTGGTGCTTGAACACTGGTAAGTTGTTGTGTTATCTGACTCATCTGTACTTCAAGATTTTTTATGGAAGCAGTGATGTTCCTTTGATTATTTCTCGTTTCCTCTTGGAATTGAGAACTCTGGGCAGCCATCTTTTCAATGGTCAGCTCCCAATCTGCCTTCTTTAGTGCTTGTTATTGGTAGGGTTGATGTGATTGTTGCTGGACATTCCCGTGTTGATCCTTCCACGAGAAGTTGGGATGATACCTCCAACCCGGATTATAAGTCTGAGAATAAGGATTATTTTGCCTTAGATACTTAATCTCCTCAATTTGTTGCGCAGTCGCAATGCAATGTGCAGTAAAATGCGGTCCATTACAAATCTCACAATTAATTGCTTGGACCGGTTGAACTTGGGCAACAGTCTGAGTGTTCACATTCATTGCCTTCAATCTTCTTTCTACCTCGGCAGTAATCTGATCTTCCATTTTTACCACCTGGTCTGCCAGCTTTAAGTCAATGATCCCTTCATGTTTACTCACAGTACGATCATACAGCTCCAAATGCTCATTTGCTGCTATAGCTTCTATAATCTTCTTTATACCAGTGGTTGTTGTAAAGTTTGATGAACCACTGACAGCTGTATCAATTAATTGTTTGGTCTTCATTCTCAACCTATTCACAAACATCTGCATTTGTTAGGTAGGGTCCATATTGTGAGTTGGACAACCTACCAATAACCTTTTGAACCTTTTATATGCATCCCCAAGTGATTCTCCCTCTTTCTATTTAAAATTCACTATGTCGTAACGCTTTCGGATGTAAACAGAAGCAGGGAAATACTCATTCAAGAATGTTGTTTTCATTTCTTCCCAAGTAGTGATACTTCCTGCAGGTAGGGAGTAAAACCACTCTTTAGCATCTTCCGCTAAGGTGAATGGAAACATCCTTAGCTTCTTCGCTTCTTCTGAGTACCCCTCAATCTTCAAGGTTGTGCTCATTGTAAGAAACCATTGCAAATGTTTGATCGCATCTTCATTTATTTTTTTGGTGAACAGTCTCTTTTCAAGCTGCCTGATCGTAGTCGGGTGCAACTGAAAGTGTGGTACATTGACCGGTTGATTCACTATGCTCAACCGCCCGGTTGGAGCATTAGCTCCACCATAATCACCCAGAAGTCTCTCAGCTGGTTGATTTCCAGACATGATTACAATCTCTGGTTGTGTCTCTGTGTCTGCATCAGCTCTTGAGTCAGAATTCTCAGAATGAACAGAAATTTCTTCCTCTTTTTCCGGTTCTGAAATTACCGGTTTTGAACCTGACACTGCCAGTCTTTCTCTTTTAGGTTTTAGGAGTCTTGCGCGCAACGATATTTCTGGTTCTGCGTCAAAAAGAAATTCAGCTGAGGGCTTTCCTCGCATACATAGATTAGACAACTATCAGTATAAATCCAAAACTTATAAAATAAAAATAACAAAAATAAAGTTTTAGTCACAGAGTGACAAAATTCCAATTGAATTAAAATAAAAAAACTTATATTTTGGCAGTCCCCGGCAATGGCACCAAAAACTTGATCTGAAAAATAGTAAGTGTACTATCTTTGCCAATTGTAGTTAAAAAGGGGTTTTATCCCCAGTATCGATCTCGAGGACTGCGTTGTAAATATAAGTTCTGATAATGGTTCAATTAAACAAAAGACAATAGGGGTTTTGAAGTTGTTTTGAAAGTTAAAATAAACAATGAGAAAATAAGCAGAATGATAAAATTGACTTTTAACAGATATAAGAGAGCATGCCAAGGTAAGGTGTATGAATTGGTTTGCACTAACCTAAATCCTTATTCAGGAAGCCAATGCTTTAAACTAACCTTTACCGAATACTAAGTGTCGCGGCCGGCTAAAAATTATCGAGTCGCCATCATATTTTTTTAAGGAAAGTAATGATAAACCTAAAAATCCTTAATCCCAAGGGCAGAGATTCCTACGGTTCGGGAGTCGGTTAAGTGAGGGGAAGGTGTTAGGCACCCCTCACTTCCATTGTACTCAATGGGATCCTCCTTAGATCTTAGGGTATGTTTGTTTGTTTGTCTAACTTCACTTATGTACAAAAGAGTCCTAAGTTTTTTTATTATTGTACTCGCTAGGGTTTACAACCCTATGCCTACGTACCTTCAATTTTGAAGGATCAGAGTAACCGTAGTTCACCTCCCCTATTCCTACCCCTAATCCTAATCCTAACCTTAATCCCAAACCTAATCCACTATTTATACTCTTGGATAAAGAGTTCTATCCCTTAATCTGTTGTTTATACTCCTAGATAAGGAGTTCTATCCCTTAATCTATTGTTTATACTCCTAGATAAGGAGTTCTATCCCTTAATCAATATTTATACTCCTAGATAAGGAGTTCTATCCCTTAATCTGTTGTTTATACTCCTAGATAAGGAGTTATATCCCTTAATCTATTGTTTATACTCCTAGATAAGGAGTTATATCCCTTAATCTATATTTATACTCCTACATTAGGAGTTCTATCCCTTAAATCCCGATTCATTTATTTATACTCTCGAAGGAAGAGTTTTATCCCTTATCCATTGTTTATACTCTCGGATGGAGAGTTATATCCCTTAATTTATTGTTTATACTCCTAGATAAGGAGTTTTATCCCTAATCCATTATTTATACTCTCGGACAGAGAGTTTTATCCCTAAAAACCCTATCCATTATTTATACTCTAGGACGGAGAGTTTTATCCCTTAATCCCCTATCCTTTGGCCTTTGTTTATACTCTTAGAACCTAAGAGTTTTATCCCTTATCTCATCCCTTATTTAGACTCTCGGACCAAGAGCTTTATCCCAAAAAAATCCCTTTATATCCCTTATTTTTAAGAAGAATAAAATCCATAAATTCCATAAAATTTCATAAGACCCAAAATCCCATTTATGCTAAAAATATGGCAAAAACAAATCCCCAAATTATCCTAGAAAAAATGACTCTTGAATTCAATGTAAATCCTAAGATAACAGCATTTTAATCCCCAAAAAATTAAATTAAATTTATTTTTACCCCAAAACCCAAATTTTTCCAAATAAAAACCAATACTAAAATTAAAAAATAAAATTCAAATCCTATTTTCTTTAAAGAAAGAAAAGACCAAGTATATTGAATATATGAAATATAAATTTAAATCCAACCCCACAATTAACCCAAAAATTTCCCAATAAAAATCCTAAACAAAATTAAATCCCTATTTGAAAATAAATTGTTTTAAATATATAAAACTATTTATTATGAAAATAATCAACAAATAAAAAACCCCTAAATATTTATCCTAATTAAATAATTAAATTAAGTTATTAATTTAATTATTAAAACCATAAAATCCTACTTCTAACCCTAATTAAAAATTACCCTAATTAAATAATTAAATTAAGTTATTAATTTAATTATAAAGAAAAACCCTATATAAAAACTAACCCAGTCACATAATTAAATTAAATTGATAATTTAACCAATTAAAAAACCCTAAACCCTAATTAAAAATAAAACCCTTATTAGATAAATAAACCACGTCATTAATTTAATTATCCAAAAAGACCGGGGGTGTATTCTCCTCTTAATAAGCAGTGGGCCCATGAAATTGGGGGTGCCAATATCAGTCTGAGCGCAAGGCCCATCAACTGAAACCCAAGTCAAAACAAAATTCCACGATTGAGAGAGTCTGACCGTTGACTCTCTCTACACCCCACGATCATAATCCGATTGACCAAATCCCACGTGATTTCCACCTTTGATCTTGCTTATTAATCTAAGTAATTCAAAACAATGGTTCAGATTTAAAGTCCCCGTAGGCTCTCTGTGGACGCACGTACACGGACCAACCTGTTGACTCCAACGGTTAACCTCATCTAACAGCCAGAATAACGCCACTTGGCGCAAATCAAAGGGAATATCTAGGAGGTACTTAATCCTCATTTCCTTCAGACCCCCTCATTTCTTCCTCTCCCTTCTCTCACTAACGCTCTCTCTCTCTCTAAGCATCACTCCCTCTCACTTCTCTCTAAAATTTCCGTCGCTGGTGGGCCGTCCGGCCACCGCGCGACACCCCACAAGCCACCACAAATTCCAGAATCCGGTTGAGGATTCAACCGAGATCTTCAACCACCAAGAACCCTAACCCCCCAAAACATGAACCCTAACCCTTCTTTAACCCAGAAACCCAGATTTCCCTTGAACCCCAAGAACCCTAAGGGTTCAACGATGAACCTTAACCCTAACCCATATAAACCCTAACCCTAAACACGAACCCTAACCCTATTAAATTCCCAGAAACACCCGAACCCCACACAAAACCAACAATTAACACCAAACGAAGACGGATTCACAATAATCAATAACAATAAAATAAAAAGCTACGTATGCCTACCTCTCCCGCAGTGACACTGGTCGTATATTCTGTTTTTTCCTCTTCTAATCTCTCTCCTTTTTCTTGCAGGTGAACAAAGGATTCTCAGTTGGGTTCGATTCGCCTCCGTCCCCCTTTTTTAGATTTTTTGCTTTAGTTTATATAGGATTAGAACTTAGGTTTAGAAATTAATTGTAGATTGAATCCGTTTTAGGAATTTTTGATGTCCTTTTTGATTTGTTGTAACTTTTAGAATTAGGGTTTCTATTTGTAATTTTTGGATCTGATTTGGGACTTTGTACTCATTTTGATTTTGTATTGATATTTGATCCGAAAATTAATAGACATTGATTCATTTGGATCTTGTTTTGATACGGTCTCAATTGATTTTGTCAATCTGCGCAGAATTAGGGTTTGGGCCACTTGGGGAAGACGAAGACACACGGGTCAACGATTTTGACCAACCATAAAAAAAAAAAATAAAAAAAAAATAAAATGAAAAAAAAATAGTAATTATTAATATTGTTAAAATAATAATAACCACAAAACATGTAAATATTTACAACACCCAATTAAAAGACTAATCTTAAATGTTATTAGTAACATAATATCAAATAAATAAAAATAAAATAAGAATAAAAACCCTATTAATATAAATATTAATAATGATCATAAAATAAGATAATAACTATAAATATTACTAATAAGAATAATAACCATATTAGAATACTATTAAAATAAATAATGATTATAAACTAATAACCATAAAATTAAAGGACTGATCCCCTTAATTACGGGTAAAAAAAAAAAACCTAAGTTGATTAAACTTAATTCTAAAGACCTTTAACTTAGATAACTATTATAAAAAATCATTCTTAGAATTTTCTGAAGAAAAAAAAAAAAGAGAACCAATAACAATAAAAAGTATTCTTTTAACTCTAAGAAAGACTTTACTTAATATATGTAATAATTAATCTTAAAACCAGATTCTAAATATTATCTAATAAAATTAAGCTAAAACTTTTTTAATCTCTAACTAAAGATAAAAATCCCTTATATAAAACCAAACCCCAAATAGGCCTAAAAGTACTAACAAACCCCAAAATCCCAATGACTTCTAAATGACACCCCCTGGTAGCACAAAAATCCAAAAAGATAAAGAACACTGGTCAAAATTTAGGGTACTACACTAAGAATGTTTTTTTATAATTTCTTAGCCAGAAAACCCTTTAGTATTCATCATATACCCTAATTCCTTATCAGTTTAGGATGAATATCAAGCTTTGTATTTTTATCAAGATTATTACGATTTCTACAGAGTATCCCTATTCCTAGGCGATTTCTATTGTAATATTATTATGCAAAAAGCGTTAAGTTGGTTTGTCCGACCTAAACCTTAACCGTAAATCAAAAAAAATTCATTGGTCAGATAGAAAAAGCATTAAGAACTTTGCACAATAAAATAGATTAATAAAAAGCACTTATCTCATAGAATAAAGGTAAACAGAGTCAATACTATAGCAATTCAGGGACACCCCTAGCATTGGGGGGTTTAGCCGCTCATAATATTCAAAGAGATTACAACAGATAAATTAGACATTACAAGACAAATGGATGACATTGATTTTCAACTGCGAGTGCTAATGAAAATCTCTGTTCTCCGAATCCCTTGAACGCGCCAATTCTGACCGTAAAATTCTTCCGTATTCTCAAAAAAGTGTTTTTCTCTTTCCAAACAGTAGCCTAAATAGTCACAGATCACATAATAGCACCAGGAAATGCCCAAAATACCCTCCGAAGTCACGTAGTACAAAAATATACAAAAATCAGAAGATGTGGCGCCTTGGCCAACACGGGTCGTGTCAGCTGACACAGGCGACCGTGTTGGCCCTCTGTTTTACTGCGTAAAAACCATTTTTTCCAGGATTGCTGACACGGGCCGTGTCAGCTGACACGGGCGACCATGTCAGCTCCCTGGTGTCCTCAAACTTTTCCTTTTCTTATTTCTAGCCTGACACGGCCCATGCCAGGTGACACTGGTGGCCGTGTCAGCCCCCTGCAATCCTTCCAAAATCATCTTCCAATCTCTGGAACCTTCATTTTCTTCGCATACATCCTTTGGGATTTGTATCTGGACCTGAAACCATAGAAACTACCTAACAAACACGTAAAATGCCACTAAATCGACATAAAACTCTAAATCATAATATGCTATAATGAAACTGCAAAAGGTGGAATTAACTCAAGCAACAATAAAAGAAACCAACAGAGTGTTACCGATTTCTTGAATTTATGCCGAATAAATGAATGAAACCTCATAGAAATGGTGCCTGATCACCTTTAAGCAAACTTCATATTCTATGTTAGAATAAGATTCTTTTATAGTTCTCTCTGAGGTTGATTCTTCTTTGTTTGTTAATAATTTATATTTTCTTCTTTAAAAAATTTCACTGGACGACACTTCTTCACATCATCTTACACATGAGGTTCCTTTATTCGATGTTGAATCTTCTGAAGATCAGTCAATTATTGAATATGTTTTTTCAAATGAAGCCATGGGATTTGTTTGATAGGAGTTTGATGAAGTTGATGATTCTTCAATGTTTGAGCTTGTGCCTTCATCTTTAAGTAATTAAACTATTTCCTTCAATTTCTTAATAAATTCTTCCTTCTTTGATTTCTCCTGAAATTTACCATCATTCCCATCTTTTGAGTTAGGGATTGGATTGGGTTTCCAATTATTATTTCTTAGATATTGATAAGTGAAAAAAGTTCCAATATAATTTCTAACATTTCTAAAATTTGAAAAGAATTTATGGAAGAAATACTTGGACAAACTCCATATATCATTTCAAGATTAACCCATATTTCATAACAGGTTTTACAATTGCGGATATAAAGAAGTTTACTATCATCCAAAGTAATTACTAAAAGGTTTTTGGCTTTAAAATAGATTTCAAAATTTATATTTTCTTCTACAATCCAAAGAAAATGTGGTTTATCTACTATTTATCTATTACTTGGTGAGTAGGGATAAAAAGACCTTTGATTAGAGTTACCCATAATTCAAAACTAATAATTTGAATGAAAATTATAAATCTAGCTTTCCATATTTCAAACCTAGCTCCATTAAATACTGGAGTTGTGTTTAGGAAAGAACGCTTGTTTAAAAATGTGTAGGTAGTCATCTTCCTTCTGAGGTGATTTGTCCTTATATAGGAGTTAGAGGGTGAATTGTGGATTTTAAAAAAAACTAGAGTTTTAAAAAAAATGGATCATTATAAAAGTTTAAGAACATTTTTAAATTATTTTATAATTAAGGATCTCAGTTGGTTCATGGTGTAGTTTAGTGTGTTTCTGGTATTTTTCCCACTTTCAAACATATTTTTCACTATCCACTTTCAAACATATTTTTCACTATCCTTTATTAGAGTGGGCTAATAATAGCCTAACTTGAGATTTTTTTGAGTAAATGATTGCCCGTTAATGGGACTACTTCATGATACTTGGTAGGCCTCTGTTAAGACCAATGTGATTTTGTTTTCCCATAGGCACCTCAACATTGGGGAGATTTTTTCCATCTTGTAAAGCTTTCCAGACAACATGTTATAATTTATTGCACGCGTTCAAATCTTCTTTGTTCCATCTTGTTTGATTGGAGTTTTCTTGACAGTAGATAGAGTGTTATGGGCATCATCCAACTAGTGGTTTGAGAGACTTTAAGAGTGTTGGTTTCCTCTAGAGTTATGTTCCCTAGGCACATATGATATCTAAAAAGCTTTAACATATGAGTCGTTAATGGCTTTGAGGCTTAAAGCACCCATCTTAAGGGCTATGACCATGCTGGTGATGAGGGATTTATACTTGGATTAGTTATTGCTGGGATTAAATTCAAACTTCAAAAACTACTCGATCAAGAGGTCATATAGTGCCTCTAATACTATTCTAGTGCAACTTCTTATCATGATTGAGGCATACACCACACAAATAGTATTCATACGTGGGGAGTCTCCTCTCCTAAACTTTGCTAGAAAATCCACTAGCACCTCCGACTTGATACTTCCTCTAGGTATATATATATATAGCTCTACTACGAAGGATATCATCCTTCATCCAAGATTTAGCTTCTTCAAAACCTGTTGAATGGGGTATTGGTTTTCACCATGACACATTGTCCTTGAAAGTAGGGTATAAGATTTCTCGTAGTTATCACGACTGCCAAGGCGAGGCTCTCGATCTTGTGGTACCTAGCCTTAACGCCCTTTAACACCTTACTCATAAAGTAGACATGTTTCTCAACTTTGTCTTTCTCATGGATGAGCACATAACTCATCGCCTTGTGAATAACATATAGGTATAGGTAGAGGGATATTCCTACCACTTAGCATGCCAATAGAGGTGTCATCGTCAAGAAGGCCTTCCGTTTGGAGAATGCCTCTTGGCACTTGCTTGTCCATTCAAACTTATCTTTCGTTTTCATGGCTACAAAGAAATGGAACGCATTGCCCCCTACATAAAAAACAAAATGGACTAGAGCAGCTGAGTGCCCTGTTGGTTGTTGAACCTCTTTAATGTTGGATGATATTCTCATGTTGACAATGGCTTGAAACTTTGTCTAGATTTTCCTTTATCCCTCTCCTTGCTAACATAAATCCCAGGAACTTACTTTCCTGCACACCAAAAGAGAATTTGACGGGGTTTAAGCGCATGTTATACCTCCTTACTGATTCGAATATGTATTTCAGATATACGGTGTGGCTTCCCACCCCCTCCATCTAATGTCTTCACAATCATATCATCAATGTAGACTTCCAGGTTCCCCCTATTTGCTTTAGGAATACAACATCCATAAGCATTTGGTAGGTAAGACCTGCATTTTTCAATCCAAAAGGAATAGAATTGTAGTAGTAATTGTCTTGGTAGGACATTAATGTCGTCTTGGGCGGCCACATACTCCATTTTAAACATATTGTAGCTTGAGTAGGCGTCCATAAAAATAAAAACTTTTTAACTAGATGACCCATCGATCAGACGGTCAATATTGGGAAGTGGATATGGATCCTTAAGGAAGACGGTATTTAAGTTCCTGAAGTCAACATACATACGCCATTTGTTTGATGCCTTATAGGCCAAAACCGCGTTGGCTAGCCAGGATGGGTACTTAACCTCAGTTATGAAGCCAACATTTATCAATTTTTGAACTTCCTTATTAATAGCCTTTCACTTCCCCTCTCTAACTTTACACTTCCTCTAAGATATTGGCTTCATGGTGGAATCAATGGTGAGCCGATGGCAGAACACACTGATATATATCCCTAGAATTTCAGAGAGAATTCAAGAGAATAAGTCAACATTATTCCTTAATAAGGAAAACAACTGCTTCTCCTCAGCTTCAGACAAGGATGTTCCAAGCTTGGTGATTAGGAAGTCAAAAGATCTAATATGGACCTCCTTTAGGTACTCTGCAGGAGCGAGCCTTTTATTCTCTGCCTCTAACCTGGGATCCAAATTTGTATCATCAATTTATTGCTCGCCTGACTGTGGGATGGCGACGAGGTCCATATTTACCCTTCTAATTTCCAAATTTCTCAGATAATATTTTTGGGTGATCTCTTGGTCCCCCTGGATCACCCAATCTGGTCAGCTGGATAACGTATATTTCATGCTCAAATGCATGGTGAATAGGACATCCCCCAAGAGGTTGAGGATGGACCGCCCCATGATGATATTGTATAGTGACGAGGCATCTACTACAATATATTTTACCTTGATTCTCTTTGCGCTTGCCTCCAACCCAAGCATCGTCTCGAGGGTTATGTGGCCTTTCACTTACACATGTTTGCTTGAGAAACCAACCAAGGAGCCTTGAAATGCTCGTATGTCATCTGGATCAGGCTGAAGCCTCTAAAATGCCTTCCAAAACAAGACACCTATTGAACTTTCGGGGTCAATCAACACTCCCTTTATATCCCAATTTTCATATTTAACCACGATGACCATGAGATCATTGTTATGAGGGAGGATATTAAAGGCATTTTTGCTGGAGAAGGTGATTTATGACTTTGGCTCTTTCTCCAAACCTATTTTAGGATTGGCAAGTATAGTGTTAGTCGTAGAAACCTATTTGGCATACTTCCACTGGGAAGAAATGGATTATTCGCGGTTGGAAAACCATATCTCAATGGTGTTAAAGAAGATATATGATATTTGTTTTTCCACCCGCATGGAAAAGGTGACTGAAGTGACTGGTGAATCATAATGAATGTGACTTAGGTTAGTTTTACCGGGCCCCCGTGGTGGGTGTCAAACGACAACCTTGTATTTTGAGGGTTGTATGTGATGTTTTAGGAATTTTTATGGCATTCGAGCAAGTTCATGCAGAGTGGTGAAAAGTTATGGATCTTTGAATCTTAGGTGAATCGAATGACCTATTCCTCAACCTTATGATGATGTATTTATAGAGGCCTATTAGGCCTGGATCTTTAGACCCAATGAGAGGTTATCCTGCTCCTCTCTTAGGAGTGTGGGATGTGAAAACCGTTACTCCCTCTATTATTCTGGAGAACATGGTTCACCCTTTGACTGAACTTTCCATATCGTTGGTGTGCAAGGACACGTCACTCCCTGCATTTTTCAAGTGAGTGAGAGAAGGTTTGACTCAAATTCAAAGGGAGTGAATACTACGATCAATGGGCAACTAGAATCTAACCTTGAGTGACATGTAATGATAATTATGTACTCATCAAGAGCTCACTTATCTTTCTTTTTTTACTTACCATCTCTTAAGCAAAAACCAATTTTTAAAAAATGTTGTCTTTTTTCCTTTGTTTTGTTAATACCACTTTTTCATAGAAGCATTATTCTCATATTCTAATCTTGAATTTAACACAGTTGGATTAGCGGCATGGTTTCGATTAACCATTATGACAGGTGGACGCTCAACTTCCTTAGGCACCTCTTGTTCGACTACCTGGGGCACAAATTATTGTCCCTGATTTACTGTGTTTTCCTCCAAAACTACCCCTTCATTTCGAACCTGCCTAGCGACTTAGGGTTGAACAATGGGTCGAACTTGCGCTGGCGGAGTGCCATTTAAACCAAAAATTCGATTCATTTAAGTTGCCAACTATTGGTAACTCTGATTTGTATTTTGAATCAATGGGTTAAATATAGTACCCATTTGTTGAGTGAGAGTATTGGCCATATCATGGTTACTCTCTCTATTTGTTGTCTCATCGCCATTACAAAATTCGTTACAAACGTCAACATTTCCTGGGAACCAAATCCCATCCCCATATGGGGTGGTATAGTTCGACCATGATTACCTATGGCCGACCCAGACGCTAAAATTGGTGAATATGTATTTGTAGCATTATCAATAAATGTTGAAGGGTTAGTATGTAGGTTTGCCATCATTGATGTTGGCATCCATAAGAATTAGAGAAAAACAAGTTCTTCTAATTCCAGTTTTCCCGCTTCATATTCTTCTAAGAATTTTGATCATTCTAACGAGTGTGAAACACGCAATATTTTAGAAAACAAAATTTATGATTTGCATAATTATTTACTTGGAAATTTGGTAAATAAAACAAGTTTCAATTAATACTTAAGGGATTAAACTCGAAAAGATACTGGAACATATTTGTGTGAATCATGACTTTCGAACCACATATAGTTATGAAATTTGAAATGCAATGTTTGAGATAATTAGTTAAATTTGACTGAAATCAAAATGTAAAGGATTTGAAAGGAAAATGACCGAAAGTAACTTAAACGCATAAATGACTTCAATGTAAAAGACTTGAAATTTATAAGTGTGGAATGCATACGTACATTTCTTCACTCGTTTCTCAATCACACAGATACTTTGATTTTGTAGAATTTTAATTACAACTGCAGACCCTTACAACATAAGCAAGGATCTACTTATATACTAATCCAAAATAAATTCCTACAACGGTCAACTAAACATATCACGCCATATTTTTTGCTTCCATGCAATCTCTTTCTTCGACGAACTTCCACGTATCTCAGAATAACTACATGGTCTTATCCAATTCTAACTCGTTTGATTAAGCAGAATAACCAACCTAAATATTTGAAAATTCCACTAAGTCCAAAGACTCCATAAATACTCTTTGACCTTTGACTACAAGATTCGACTGAAATTGCTAAATCATCTTTCGATAGGTCAAATTTACCGAATCAAACTCATGGTCTCGATTAACCATGTTCGACCTCACACCTCACCATGGCATGCCCTAGTGTTTTAGTTGCCATTAATATATATGTCAAAAATCCAAGGTAACAAATTTCCCCCCAAAATGCCATATTTCGATTTAGATCATAAAAGAGAAAGGTGGCATTTTTTATTTTATTTTCGACATTGTTTCAACTTCTTCACAGACATCATCATCATCATTACTACTTTCCTGTGCTTTGTCATTTTCCATGAGATCTCTTCAGAATCTCATCATCACTCTTATTTTCTAGGTGAACATGAGTGTGCACGTCTTCAATAACTGCTCCACTCACATCAATGCCACTACTTAGTGATACACAAAACTGTTCCAACTCTCCCATGCGTACGCTATGTGTCTGATCCTGGACAAACATTGAAACTCTATAAATACCTAGTTCCACTCTCCTTCTCATATTCTTCGTTCAACCAACCCATTGACTTCCTCTTACGCATAAAAACCCTTCAATTTCTCTTGCAAAAGCTTATAACTTCAACAATGGCAGCCAAAACCTCAACTCCACAATTTGACACTGGGAAAAACCCTCTGGCCTTCACGATTTTTCTAGAAGAAGATGAACAAGGTAGAGATTTTGTACCTGAACCAACATTGTCAAAAGAAAAAATATCCAACTTGACAAATTAGGTACTCATCCCTTTTTCTCTATCTAATAAGCTTTTTGCCTTCTTGGGACCATACTCGACTACAAAGTAAAATGATGGGAAAGTTAAGAAATGTTTCCCAGGTTACCCAGTTACCATCCCTTCAGCGTTTGAAGAACACTCCCTCGATATGTCCTTTATGGAAAAACCTACACGCGTATTTCGATCTGCGCCTCCTGCTGAAAACAAAGAATACCTCGCTTGGCTCGACAAAGTCCAGCCCCAAAGAAAGAAACAATGGCAAGACTTATGCATCTATGACATGATCAAAATATGTAGAACTGTCCATAGATATAACCCATCCTTGTTACTTGCGTCAATCTTTTTCTGGGAAGGTTCGACCAATACCTTTCAATTTCCTTGTGGTATATTAACACCAACTTTATTCGATGTGGCAGCCATCACATGGCTAAACCCTCTAGGCGAGAACTTTACTCCGACCATTGAAACAACCAACGAATTCACTGCCGAACAATTCTGTTTCAATAACTTTATCACTGACAACCATGATAAGAAATCGTCATAAGTCTCCGACTAGGAGCATATTTCCTTTTTAACCCTTTGGCTTTCTTACTATATTTTCTGTTCTAGCTCCTTACAAAACAGGTTGAAGAAAGACGGGTTAAAGCTACTAGGCTTGCCCTACTTACCCCAAGAGATACCCGTCTTTCAACCGAAGCTGTTTTCAAGAAATACTTCTTCATGTATGCAGACTACACTACGTTTGTTTCCTCTATGGCCCCTTTTGTTAGTTAAAGTCATGGACCAGATTAGTCTAAGAGATAATTTCTACTTCTTTCTCCTGAACACCTTTTTGAGGCCCACGACATCTAGGTAGCTTTTATTTAGCCTATTATCATGTCGATCATAATTTCGTTTGAAAGACGTGGTCCGGGTCTCGTTACCTATCAGCCCAACTTAGTGGCCAGATAATTTGCCTTCAACCATTTTCTACCAAAATCCATTTTCCGCAACTACTGAACTGTTAGAGAAAAGAATATCAAACATGTCTAGGCTTCCATACTAATGGATTCATTACTCTAACCCCCTTTAAATTTCAATCTTCTTACCTATGTATACAACAATTCAAAGAATATATCACCATTTCTGTGAATCATTTGACTCTTCTTCAACACCTAACATACATTTTTTTCATCTCTACAGGATAAATTCAAGAAAATTAGAGGTACGAACATCAAGGAAATTCAAGCTTTCCAAAAATACTTCAAAATTGTGTATAATCCATGTGAGCTTAGTCGAACTATCTTCAGCCCTTACTTTAAAACATAAAGTTACTGAAAACTCCCAAACTTGAATTTGCTCTAAAATTCTATTTTTCCAAGCTTCCACCAATGCCAACATGTGAATTTGGCATGGCTTGTCATCCTTCATTTCCACACTGGTTTATTTAAAGAACTTTATCAGCTTTAAATATTGAACTGAAAAAAGCTCGCCATAGAGTAGTTTCAACTAAGTGTGACATAGACAATTTAAAGGCCATCTCCATGTTGATATTGAACATGTTCAAATCTTGTCAACCATCTCAGCAGGTGAGATATAGAACTCTTAGGAACCTCTTAACTTTCTTTATGTTCCTCTTTATTTAGTTGTGTCTAACGTTTGTAGCTGCACATCTTGCTTCAAAACTGCCGAATAATACAAGTAGCTTTTCCCCTTGAGGATCTAGATTATTAATACATATATTATATAATTGGTTGACATATCATCATTAAATTCTTATGTATATTTGATGGAGACAACGTGTGGTTTATTTTCTCTATAATTAAATACTCAACATGTTTTACCATAGAAGTTGATTCATTAAGGTCTGAGAAAGCCTGCCTTGCTAATTTTTGTTTCAAGTGAGGTTGCATATCACCTATATCCATAGAAGTATACTCAATTTAAAGGAATTGATCAAAGTATTTATCTTCCTTCTTTATGAACCTTGTAATAAAGTATACAATCGATTCATCTTTGTGATGTCTCGAAATAATCAATTTGGTTGTTGAAACTTCAAGTTGAGACCAATAAAATGTGTCTTGGAAACACTTTTTCATGTTTGCTTAGGTTTTAATAGAATTAGGTGGTAAGGAACAATATCCAGTGAAATTTTGGAATCCATTTTGGTTTCCTTCTCCCTTACTATGAAGTGAACCATCCAATATGTTTCATAATTGGTTTTCCATTTGGACCAAGGAATCATTATACCTAACAACTTAGGATAAAGCTTCCTATACATTGGCATATTTATAAGTTTTAGTTGTATCTCAAAAAACCTTTTAATGGTTTCAACTATGAGATTAGGAAACCCTATTAATATTAAACATGAGGTGAGTATTACCCATTTTGTCTCTCTAGTTTATATTAGAAAGTATTTTTCATTAGAGCTCATGGTATCATTTGAGAATTATATTGGTATAATGGATTTGTAACCCATGTCCTCTCAAAATTATAACCACCAACAGGTCTTAATAAATTTGAACCTATAAGAGGTGGTGCATCAGGTCATGGTAGTTATATTGTAGAATTAGTCAATATAGTTGGGTAATATTTTTGGAACAAAATTGGTTTATCCCATATCCCTTCGGTTTTTATGATAACAAAGTATTTAAAGAACAATTAGGTATACTAATGTTTGTTCAAGTGTGCAGGACCATAGACTAAAATTTCATATAGAATCCAAGTATTGGCTCTGACAATGAACATCTAAAGAGAAGCTTAAAGACCATAATTTGATGAATCGGAAGCTGAAGACCAGGCTTTGAAGAAGTTAACTTCTGAAGAGGTTAACATATGAAGATCATAGTCTGAAGACCAGACTTTGAAGAAGTCTGCTTTTGATGATCAAAACTTGAGCAAATCAAAGCTCAAGGACCAAGGTAACTCTGATGGGTCATTATCAACCTCTGAGTCTACTTTGTCATGTGAAGATCTAAGCTATATTTTCATCATTGAGTCTATTAAGATACAATTGCTAATTCCTTTTGTGGCAAAGGGTTTTCAAACTAGCCTTCATTGACCTTGACTATTTGGTGAAACATCCTAATGTCTCTTTTAAAGCTTCTCAAAGGAATCTACTGTGTTGGATCTTCAACGAATATTTTCCTCTTTATTTAAGGAGCTGAAAACTTGAAGAAAAATATACCAATTGACACTCAAAGAGAAATTACTCTTTCAACATAAAAGCATAAGTTGAACTTAGGATTTCTTATCCTTGTCTATCTTAGAAATCCTTAAGTCTTGAAAGAGCCTATTTGCTTTGTATTCTTTATACACCTCTAATTGTATATCAAGTGTATTTTCCCAACAATCATTTATCTGCTAGGTAGATTATTAGAAGTCTCTTACTAAATGTTTGAGAATTTGAAGTCTCTTGCTTGTGTGTTTGAGCATTTGAAGTATATTTCCTGTGTGCTTTAGCATAGAAGTCTTTTGCTTGTGTGCTTGAGAATTGGAAGTCTCTTGCTTATATGCTTAAGCATAAAAGTCTCTTACTTTAGCATTTGAGAATTGAAAGTCTCTTGCTTGTATGCTTGAGAAAATTGTAATCTTGTGTGATTATAGTGAAAATCTCTTGTAAGTACAAGGAGACTGGATTACTCTCAAGTAGTGATAGGAACCAAGATAGCTGTGTGTGTTATTCTTCTTTCTTACATTTCTAATCCTGCCTACCTCTGACTGATTCATATTTTATAACTTGTTTTTAGAATCGGACCAAGTGTTTAAAAAGAAAGAAAAGGTCAACACAATTCAACCCGTCTGCTTGTGTTTTTCTCACCTTCAAATATCTCCATTGTTTTTTAGTCTAATAACCTATAATCAGTCTTTATTATTCGGTAACTAGCCAAAGGCTTCTCCTCCAACATAAGAGATATTGTTCGCTTACACTATGTTGTCGTAAGGAGATATTTTGCGTCATCCCAAATTATCATATTGCATCAGGAAGACTCATATCAATATGTATCTATCCAAACTGAAGATTATCATGATTTAGTTTATCAGTCGCAATTGGCTACTCCTAGGGTAAGCTCTGGAAAATTATTATGCAAGGAATTTATAGGAATAAAATTACATGTTGTATAGAATCTGGTTAAACTTATGAAGGGGATTTCATTGCGATAATCGACTGGCTTTTCATTGCAACATTTTCCAGCTCTTGTACTCTTAAGTTATATTAGTGGTCAGGGTGACATAATTTTCACCATAATTGACATGTTTTTCCTCGAACTATCTAAATTGTTGAACCTTATTATAAATCATGGGATTAACAATGTCATATAGTTGTGAGAGAAGTGTGTAAGTAAAGATAAATCATAATGATAAAGAAAAAAATGCATGAAAATAGACTTATTTAATTAATTATGTGTTAAGTGAATGGCAAAATAAAGTATTTATAGACAAATCTAGTCCTATTAGACAAAACTTCATGAATCTAGCCTTAATCGTCTACTTTCATAGATAATATTTGATTTTTCTCGTTGTTGGGTGTATGCAAAGCCGTCTCAAGTTTTTAGAGGCCCATTGTTGGTTAGCCATAGTTTAACCATGAAAAAACAAATAGAGGCCCTATTTAACCATGACTCAGCCAAAAAAATATTTTATGAGGCCCTATTTGTTTATAGTTTAACCATTTCAAATTTGAGGCTCTGTGCGGTAGTCCGTCTTACTGTAGCGAGCGATTTTGGACGCGGTTCTTAAGCGCTGGTCGCTCTCTGCGGTTGAGCTTGAACTACAGGTCGATTCATTTTTTATCCTATTGTGAGCTGAATAAGGAAGGGAAATAGATGTCTCTAATTAACCCTGCTTTGCATACTGAGTTTAAACAGCGGTCTGTTAGGTTACGGATGCTATCAATGTGGGGGGGCCTTTGTACTGGTTATTTGTATTTTCGCCAATACTATTTTCTTTCTTTTTTACCTGGGCAGAAGGTTTCTGGCGGGGAACAAGGATTAGGATGTTAGGACTGATGCTTTTGAAATACTGCTTTTGATTGATGGAGATATGGGATTTGGTTTTTTTGTTGATTGCGCTCGCTAAGATCTTTTCTTTCGATCTTATGCCTACGTATTCCCGTTTACCGAAACAGGGAAATCAGAGCGTTCGTAGTTCCTCCTATTCTATGGGAGGAAATTGGGGTTTTGGTGTCTTGTTCAAAGCCCAAGACGTGAAGCGAAAGGTAGTTTGTATCTTGTTCAAAGCCCAAGATGTGAAGCTGAAAGGTCTATTTGTGTCTTGTTCAAAGCCCAAGACGTGAAGCTGAAAGACCTCGACTTTAGAGAGAATTTGTCATCTCTAAAGAGGGGAGAAGGAGAATTACTTTAACTGGGATACGCGGATCCGAGCAATGCCATAATTTCCGAAGAAAGGGTTTTAACCTGAAGGAGAAGACTTTAACTCAGTGTAGAGCAATGCCATCTTTCCTTAGGAATTTCTCATGCTAAAAGAGGGACAGTGGCGTGGAAATAGATGATCCAGAGGCCTGCCACTTACAGCGATTAGATGAAGGGAAAAGAGTTGTTGATGTTTGTGTACTGTGAACGAGGCACAGCTTTGATGCTAAAAGGTTGATTGGATCAACCAGTGGTTTTCTTATACAAAGCCTAAGAGGAGGCTAATTTCCGCTAGGAAAATCATTATACGAAGCCTAAGAGGAGGCTATTTTGTGTCTCGTACAAAGCCCGAGAGAGAGGCTAAAAGGTTTGACTCAACAAGAGAGTCTCTGTATCTCGTACAAAGCCCGAGATGGAGGCTACAAGGTTTGACTCAACAAGAGAGTCTTTGTATCTCGTACAAAGCCCGAGATGGAGGCTAAAGCGTTGTTTGACTCCGCTAGGGAGAGTCATTGTACAAAGCCCAAGAGGAGGCTATGTCAGTTAAGTGACAGGTCCAGTATACTGATTTTGAAAGAGAAAATCAGTTCTTATATGAGCATCACTGTACTCATGGGTTAGATCTGAGGATCGGAGTGGTCTCCTTTTCTTTAAGGAAACTGGAAATCCAAAGAGTGTTGAGACTGTCCGAGTCTGCGGGTTTCCTTCCTATTTAACGAAGGGGTCACTTGAGAATGTCTTTTGAGACTCAAGGAAGTTAGACTGTCCGTGTCTAGAGTTTTATCTTTTGTACTATGCTTTGAGAAACAGTCGTAGACTCTATGAAAGGACTATTCTATGGAGATGACTAAGTTCTGTTCCTATACCTCTAGGAGGTCGTCGGGACAATTTGTACGAAGCCCAAGAGGAGTCTGGAAACTTTTAAGAAGCCGACGGGTCCTTGTACGAAGCCCAAGAGGAGGCTATCATTCCCGGAGGAAGAGATCATTATACGAAGCCTAAGAGGAGGCTGTGAATACTTCTAAGAAGCCGTAGGGTCCTTGAATAATGCCCAAGAGGAGGCCGATGCTTTTAAGAAGCCCGTGGGTCTATCATCTCCTTTCCATTGGGAGAGATAACTCTTTTAAAGATAAAAAACCACTGGTAAACGTGCGAGGTTTACTATCCAGCGACTTTTAGCTTTTGAAGAGGGTTCCTTAGTTAAGGTCAAAGATTATGACCGTAGTGGGTACCCAAACCCCGAGACATTCAAGGCAAGCTATCCACAAGGAATAGATCAAGTCAGGAAAGTTCGAGAATTTGGAAGAAACTCAAAGATGCCATTCACGGAGAATACATTCATCTTGGGGAGTAGAGCTTCTTGACGAATCCTAAGGAGGGCAGCCGAAGAGAATACTGTATCTGGTGCTCCTATTGGGGATCTAGGCGTCTATTTCTACGAATAAATGAAACGGCGTCACCTAGTTCTAGACGTAGTAGCCGGGGAAACTCGAAATATCTATACTATTATTACACAGTCGATATGAGTTTATGAAAGGAGACTTACAGTGAGCAGCCCCACAATACAGTTTATAATATGAAAGCAGTAAATGAAAGCGATAACCACTTACTCGGTTGGAGTGCTTCCATGCTGTTTGGTTAGTTGTTCAACAAAGAAAGATTGAAAACAACAGTATATTCAAAATCAAAGGAGAAAGTGCTTTGAAAAAGAAAGATTTGGGGCTTACAGCTCAAGGAGAGGCCCAGGGTTTTATCAGTGAGCGCACTGTTTGACTTTGTACAGCGGGACTTATACAATGACTAGGGCCCAAAAAGGTTTTCTGTACAAAGGGATGGGTCTTACACTCTCTCAAGAGGCCCAAAAAAGGTTTAAAGAAAAAAGAGTGGGGCTTATAACACGAGGGTAGGCCCAAATGATTTTTCGTTTAAAAATGGTGATCGCGCCGAGGTTTTCTTTTAACGCAGAGGGGCTTATACAATAAGTGAGGCCCAAAATGTTTTGGTTAAAAGGGGGATTGGGTCTTACACTCTAATAGAGGCCCAAAGTGTTTTGAATGGGTCTTATAGCTCAAGGAGAGGCCCAGATGATTTTTATTTTTAAACGGGCGACGATCGCGCCGTTTACTTGTACAGAGGGACTTATACAATGAGTGAGGCCCAAAAAGTTTTTGTACAAGGGGGGATGGGTCTTACACTCTCTCAAGAGGCCCAAAAGTGTTTTGAAAATGATTTATGAGGGTTGAATTAATCCCAAACCCTAATTTGTTTTCAAAATGTATTTAATTGAATAAATATTCAATTAAAATGATCAAAAATTGTTTAACACATGGAAAACAAATTGTGATCTTGGATTAATGCTTCAAAAATTAAGTATTGACCTACAAAATAATTAGAAAGCATTAAAAGTTGCAAAATCAATGTAGAAAAAATATTTAAAATGCCAAAAACAATCAAAATATTAATTCTTTACAAAAATATCAATTATATGAAATAAATAATATTTTTGGGATTTTTTGTGAAAATAAAATATTTTAACATTTTTGTGAATTATTAAAAAAATAATCAACTCAAAATCATTAAAACTCAGAGAGAAATTAATTTTTGAATCAATTAAACAAAATCACAAAATTCAAATATTTGAATTTATGAAAAATGGCGCCAAGAACAGCTGAAGAACACGCGCGTGTTCTTGGTTTCTCAGATTTGCATTTTCTATCCAATCTCCATGAATACGTAATCATATCATGCAATCCACATATCATTATGCTCGTCTCAACCTCACGATCATGTCTATGTACTTTAATTTCATATAAATTAAACATACAACAAGAAATCACGAAGAGACCTCAAGAACCCTAATTTCTGCATGAAGGCTAGGATTTTTGATACACGATTCAAACAATGCAATTAATTGAGGGAAAACATTCCATGCATGATTATGAACATATGGCCAAATTATTGTGCGAGGAAATATGCATAGATTGAGAGATGCCCAAGTTTGTGCTTACCTCTAGGTCGTGACAGCATGTTCAAAGTGATTTTTGATTTAGAGGTGTTACAGATGAGTGATGATGATCTGAACAGCTTCCCTACACCCTATGGATTGTGTTTGGATGGTTGGACTTGATTGAAATTGGCTGGATCATTTTGTGGTACCTCAGCTGCACTTTGGTTAAAACCTTGAGCAACCAGCTGGTGATTTTGTGAAATTGATGTTTCAGAAGTAATCTAAGTGTTTGATCAGCTCATATATGATGTATGTGAGGTGTGTGAGTGATTGGTTTGATTGGAATTGCTCTCAAACTCAAAACCCGATAGCTACCTTGCTAAGAAAGGCATTTTTGCCAAGAGAAAGAAATTTTGAGGAAAGCATCTGTTAGATGGCTTTGGTGTACTCAAACTGATCACAATTGAGCTCTATTTATAGTAGAGCAAGTTTGTTTTGCAAGGAATAATGCATGGCAGCTGGTAAGTAGGTTTGGCAAATGTTGGCAAATGAAAATCCAAATCTCCTCTAGCCATTGACTAGAGGTTAGGGCACAGAGCTTTGGTCCCCTTGGTCTTGGATAAGTCTTGACTGATTTCAGATGAGAATGGCTCAGTCCATGCCACCTTGATGGTTCCATTGAATGCCTCATTCCAAATTTGAAGTCTTGCCCCTATTTTGGCCATTCTAGGTTCAACATGCTATTTCTTGTTCCATGGACTTTGTAGGCTTGGCTCAGTGATTGTCCCCTTTAGATTCAATCCTCTGAGGTGTCCAAGTAGATAGGAGCAATTGAATTTGGCTGATTTTGGTAAATCGACCAAAGTTGTAAATTCTGCCTTGCCTTGACAGATTTCAGCAAGGCAACTTGGCAATGTTGTATCTCATGGTGTAGGTTGAATTTGGCAATGATCTTGGCCATTTTGGAAAGCTCTTGGCCATTTTAGAAAAATTTCTAAGTTTTATGGTTACCCCTTTTACAAGTTATCTCACTTTTCTTATTTTTTCTTGATGAATGATGATTCAAATCATACATTAACATCATTTTAGGGTTAAAAATCCATTTTGGTGAAAAATCTCAAAAAGTCAAAGTTGACTTTTGTGCACAGTTGACTTTTTATCAGATGAATTCCAAACTGTGCAATTCTTCAGGAAATCATGTCCTTGACCTAAATCAAACTTGATGGACATGTTCCATGGGTGTCATAGGGTATATTCAATCATGTATTAGGGTTTGGGAGCATGTCCTGGTCAAAAGTCAAAGTTACAGTTGACTTTTCCCTTAAAACCCTAATTGTGGTGCAGATGAAATTGAGACTTGTTGCTCAAACTTCTTGGATCAATCCATTGTTCCAAATGGATCAATATGGTATATTAGAGACCATCAAATCATCTCCTCAGGTCTTGGCTCATGGTTTGTCCCAAAAGTCAACTTAGGGGTGAATTAGGTCAAGAAACCCTAATTCCTGATTTTTTATGAATGCATCCCCTGAGGCAAAATTGACTTGATGCATGGGTTCATGAGGTTCCATGAAGTATATTAGGTTATGTTTTGGATCATTGCCTTGTGCCCAGATGAAAATTTCCATCTGGAGGCCCTGGTCGACCAAAACCCTAATTTGGTGACACTGTCGATCTTGAGACTTGGTCCACCTATAAGGGAGCAGCCTTGTGCTTAATCCTTGAAGTGGGAGTCCTTTTTGATCCATTGTGGATATTTAAGAGATTAGACAAGTTGAAGATCATGTCATTTCTTGATTGATCCTTTGTCTAAGCACTCAGAGAGGGCTTGAAACCCTAATTTTGATTGTAGTGGATGCTCACCCATCTTTGGGGAGACTAATGAAGCATAAAGGTACATCCATATTGTGATGATGATTTTCACAATGATGGGAAATCTAAGTGGTCAAAATTTGGGGTATTACAGATGCCCCTATTTAATCTTCTTGGACCCGAAGGTGTGAATGACGAAGGGATTCGGGCATTCGGGGTGCAAGAGGATTAAATATCGGAATACCCGAAATTTTGATGGTGGTTATGAATGGTAGCTTACGCATTCATCTTCTTTAGCTAAGCAATGATGCTTAGAAAAGGTAAACTTCCCCTCGATCCTGGTTTCCTACCAAGAACTGGTCTCAGTCTCTGAAATGAACTTCCCCTCGCTCCTGGTTTCCTACCAAGGAACTGGTTTTAGTTTCTTTTGTCAACTTCCCCTCGATCCTGGTTTCCTACCAAGGAACTGGTCTTAGTTTCTTTTGAAATAAACTTCCCCTCGATCCTGGTTTTCTACCAAGGAACTGGTCTTAGTTTCTTTTGAAATAAAATTCCCCTCGATCCTGGTTTCCTACCAAGGAACTGGTCTTAGTTTCTTTTGTCAATAAACTTTATTGACAAGAGACGCTATGTGTAGCGGTTTTCCTTCAAACTTCTCGCCGAATTTTCCTGGGGAGATGCCATTTGAGTAGAAAATGTTTTGTTGTCAGACTTGTTGGGGACCCCAGTCGTCTGAGTTGTAGAGTTGTACAAACTTCTCCGTTGGAGACGCCATTTGTTTCTACTGGGGAAAGCGAGTCTCTTGAGAGACTGTTTTCATTTGGGATCTTTCATCATACTTTTCTTGGGATCTTCCCGGAGAAACGCCATATGATGGGGTCCAATTTTGAGGTGCCAATGACCTTCTCATCAGTGGTTTTTCGGAGCAAAACTGGCGTGCTGCCAAATCTCTGATCACGAGGCTTTCTCTGTGGATTTTCCTTAATCCGGGAAAACAAGGATATCATCTTTAATGGCGAAGAGTGACATCTGTTGAAGGTTCTCTGATCTTTCAGAGGTTCAAATTATCAAAGTGGCCACGTGTCGACTCTGATCTAAAGATACACTGGTGGCGAGATTGCGCAGACGCAACACTTCCTGACGAGGAAAGAACTGACAAACTCGATTGAGAAAACTGTTTATCACTAGGGGACAAGACCAGCTAGAGTGATAATGATGCAATATGAAATGTAAATGCAAATAAAAAATGCATGAAGTACGTATGTATATGCTGACAAAACAGACGCGACATACAGACTAATGGATGAACACAATTGGATACTCGGCCATCGCGAGGTGAAGAAGTACCGTTGGTTCAAAATAGCAATTCCACCTTGCTTAGGAGAGATAGTCCCGTTGGGAGCTATGTTGATCGGGCTTAGGAGATGAGAACTCGGCCGAGGTGTGTCAGACGAAACAAGGTCTCTGACACAGTTGATCCCTTCATTCAGGCATACTGGCTTAGAAGGAGTACTTTGATTCTGCACTTTGAAGTCCGCTTACTTCGGGAGAAGCGATCGATGTTCTTCTGATGTTCAACAGTCAAAAGAAATGCCATCTTTAATTTAAAAGCAGAAAAAGTTTAACAAGTAAATTTATTTTTGTTTTATTTCAAGAATCGCTGATTAAGTTTAAACAACGTCGTTCTGTAAAGCTAAAACAAGTAAAGAATTACAAACAAAAGCACAAGGGCTCAAATTTTATTGATAAGATGGAGATCAGCCAAACGCGTGATTCCAAAGAGTATATACAAAGTTAGAAAATGGTAATTTACAGGGAAAAGGGCTACGTTGAAACATAACGACCACTATCCTTCTACAAACTTTGAATTCGGGACATCCTGAGCTTCTGTCGAAGATGACCTTGACTGGAGTTTTCCTGACGGATGATGATGCAACTGCTGCTGAGGGACTTGCCTCTGTTGAACATAGTTACTTGCCATTATCCCTAACTTTTGCCTGGATTGTACTATGAGATTTCCAATCCATCGGGATGATTCTTTTCATGTCTCTAACTTTTGCCTGGACCGCCCTTTCGGGTTTTCAATCCACCGAGACGTTTTTTTTATAGTTTTAGGCGAAGTATTTCTTGACTACATCAACATTCGTGGGGTAGGCAAATTCCTCTCCGTCCATGGTTGCAAGTCTCAAGGCACCGCCTGAGAAAGCTTTCGTGACCATATAGGGGCCATCATAATTTGGGGTCCATTTGCCCCGAGAATCAGTGAGAAATGATTGTATCTTCTTGAGCACAAGGTCTCCTTTCCTGAAGACACGAGGTCGGACCTTTTTGTCGAACGCCCTCTTCATTCTCTGTTGATACAACTGCCGTGGCATAGTGTCGTGATTCGCTTCTCTTCGATCAGGTTCAGGTCGTCGTGTCGACTTTGACACCATTCAGCTTCGGTGAGCTTCGCTTCCATCAATATCCGGATTGATGGGATCTCTACTTATATGGGGAGCACTGCCTCCATGCCATATACTAGAGAGAAAGGGGTTGCCCCTGTTGAAGTACGGACAGATGTGCGATAACCATGAAGAGCAAAGGGTAGCATTTCGTGCCAATCTTTATAGGTTACAATCATCTTTTGAACAATCTTCTTGATGTTCTTGTTAGCCGCTTCTACCGCTCCGTTCATCTTGGGTCGGTAGGGAGATGAGTTATGGTGTTCGATCTTGAACTCTGCACACAACTCTTTCATCATCTTATTGTTCAAGTTAGATCCATTATCAGTAATGATCTCGCTTGGAACACCATAACGGCAGATGATATTGTTTTTGATAAATCGGACCACCACTTGTCGGGTTACATTGGCGAATGACGCTGCTTCGACCCACTTGGTGAAATAGTCAATGGCTACCAGGATGAACCGATGTCCGTTTGAAGCCTTAGGCTCAATCATGCCAATCATGTCGATTCCCCATATGGAAAAAGGCCACGGGGAAGAAAGAACTTTGAGATGTGATGGCGGTACATGAATTTTGTCGGAGTATATCTGACACTTGTGACACCTCCTCATGTACTTGTAGCAATCGGATTCCATGGTCAACCAATAATACTCGACCCTGAGAATTTTTCTCGCCATTGTGTGTCCGTTGGCATGAGTGCCAAAGGATCCTTCATGAATTTCTTTCATGAGCATGTCTGCTTCTGGTCTGTTGACGCATCGGAGCAAGACCTTGTCAAAATTTCTCTTATAAAGAGTGTCACCGCTCAGGAAGAAGTTTCCAGCCAATCTTCTGAGGGTTTTCCTATCTTTTTGAGTGCCCCAGATGGGTACTCTTGTTTCTGAAGGAAGCATTTGATATCGTGATACCAAGGTCTGTCGTCTATGACCGCTTCAATCGCGAAGATGTAAGCGGGCCGTTCAAGGCGCATTATGTCGATCTTAGGTATGTCATTCCATCGACCTACACTAATCATGGAAGAGAGAGTGGCTAATGCATCAGCCATGTGATTCTCATCACGAGGGATGTGATGAAAGTCAACTCTGTTGAAGAAGGGTAACAACCTTCTTGCATAGTCTTTGTAAGGAATCAATCCTGATTGGTATGTGTTCCAATCTCCTTTTATCTGGTTAATAACCAGGGCTGAATCGCCGTATACGTCCAAGTTTTTTATCCTTAAATCATTCGCTTCTTCGAGACCCATGATACATGCTTCGTATTCGGCCTCGTTGTTCGTACATTTGAACGTAAGTCTGGCAGTGAAAGGAATGTGGGAACCCTGAGGGGTAACAATGATTGCCCCAATTCCGTTTCCATAATGATTGACTGCTCCGTCAAAGATAAGTCCCCACTGGGAACCTGGTTCTTGCCCTTCACTGGGTAGCGGTTCATCGCAATCTTTCATCTTTAGATACATGACATCTTCGTCTAGGAAGTCAAACCCGATTGATTCTTGATCGTCAATCGGTTGATGAGCCAAATGATCGGCTAAAATACTTCCTTTAACGGCTTTCTGAGCATGGTACTCTATGTCATATTCTGATAGTAACATCTTCCAACGGGCAATCCTTCCCGTGAGAGCAGGTTTTTCGAAAACGTACTTGATTGGATCCATTTCGGAGACCAACCAAGTAGTATGACGAATCATGTACTGGCGAAGACGTTTGGCCGCCCAAGCCAAAGCGCAACAAGTTTTCTCAAGCATCGTGTACCGAGTCTCGCAGTCGGTGAATTTCTTGCTTAGATAGTAAATGACAGACTCTTTCCTTTTAGTTTCGTCTTGTTGGCCAAGTACACATCCCATTGAGTCCTCTAGGACTGTGAGGTAAATGATCAGTGGTCTTCCTTCCACTGGAGGTGATAGAATCGGAGGATTCAACAGATATTCCTTGATACTGTCGAAGGCGGTTTGGCAATCTTCTGACCAAACGCAATCCTGGTTCTTTTTGAGTAATTTGAAAATCGGCGCACACGTCGCGGTCATAAGGAATATGAATCTGGAGATGTAGTTCAAACGTCCCAGGAATCCTCTTACTTATTTTTCAGTTTTCGGAGAAGGCATTTCTTGAATGGCCTTGACCTTGTCAGGATCAACTTCAATTCCTTTTTGGCTGACGATGAACCCTAGTAATTTCCCCGAACGGACACCGAAGGTGCACTTGTTGGGATTAGAGCGGAGCTTGAATTTTCTTAGACGTTCGAACAATTTTGACAGATGTTCAACGTGTTTATCCTCTGTTCTTGATTTTGCAATCAAATCATCGACATATACCTCGATTTCTTTGTGTATCATGTCATGAAACAGAGTAGTCATGGCCCTTTGATAGGTTGCCCCGGCATTCTTCAAACCGAACGGCATTACCTTGTAACAAAAGGTACCCCATGGGGTAATGAACGAAGTTTTCTCCATGTCTTTCGGCGCCATTTTGATCTGGTTATAGCCCGAGAATCCATCCATGAAGGAGAAGAGTTTGAACTTTGTTGTGCTGTCTACCAGCATGTCAATGTGTGGTAAAGGAAAGTCGTCCTTTGGACTAGCCTTGTTCAAATCCCTGTAATCGACACACATTCTGACCCTTCCGTCCTTTTTGGGAACGGGTACAACATTGGCTAACCATTGAGGATATTCAGATGTAGCGAGGAAACCCGCGTCGATCTGTTTCTGTACCTCCTCCTTGATTTTGATGGCCATGTCCGGGTGAGTGCGTCTCAACCTTTGCTTTACTGGCAGACATTCTGATCTCAACGGTAAGTGATGTTCCACGATGCTGGTATCCAACCCTGGCATATCCTGATAGGACTAAGCGAATACATCGGGAAATTCTTTGAGAAGCTTTATCAAACCCTCTCTGGCAGTTGGACTGAGCAGTGCTCCGATCCTGATTTCTTTTCTCTCTTTTTCTGAACCCAAGTTTACCGTTTCCAGCGGCTCTTTGTGAGGTTCGATGGACCTTTCCTCTTGTCTGAGTAGTCGGGAGATCTCTTCTGGAATTTCGTTGTCATTTTCTTCTTCAGCCTCGAATACCGGGAACTCAAAGTTGGAAGAAGACATCGGATCGTATGTTTCAACGGGGTATAAAACAAGCAATCTGCATGACGTGATGATTCGTGTTTAGAAGAGATAGAGAAAATGCAAGTGTGTGCAGTGTTTTATTTTTACTGCTTGTTTTTATTTGAATGTTTTTTAGGATTACCATTTTCTGAAAAAGCAAAAAGAGAAAACAGCAATTAATGCGGAAATTACAGAACGACGTTATTTTATTAATGAACAAGTCGATTCTTGAAACTACAGCCCTATAAAACAAAACTCTGTCGCTTTGGGCAAAGCGAAGAGGGAAATTTACAGAAAACGAGCCCTATCAAAACACCTGTTTCACCTGGGCAGGGTGAAAGGTTAAAGATGGCAATTACTTTGACTGACGAACGACCTTCGGAACCTCGACAGCAACCCATTGGCGGCGAACTCCTCGGTGAATCACAAAGTCTGGCACCTTCCTTGATTTGTCTTCAGAAATAACACTACTTTCTGGTAGAGCAGGATCATTGGAATTTTTCTCCCAAGCAGAATTGTCGTAGGAGGATTCCTCTGTTGTATTTTGCATAGCATTCGTGCTCTCAGCTGTATCTCCCCATCCAGTTGGCTGGATATCTTCGAGCCTGATACGAGAGCTTTCGGGAGCGGTGTACTTGACCATAAAGTCGAATTTTCCACTCGGTTGTCCCAAGGTGTCCCACACTTCTGTGGAACTGGAGGAGTCATCCCTCTCGATGACGTTGACCTCGGGAAAAGCATAGTTGATGAATTCTAGTCCTGCAAACATTGCGAATTCATCTTCATGTTGAGTAGTTTCTGAATGACGTGAGTGTTGATCCCATGACATAGTGGGGACATAGGTATTCTGTTCAATGATGCTCAGCTGAGTTTCATTACTCGGCTGACTTTCTTGCCCCAAGTTTCCTGGGTAAGGCTGCCACATTGGCAGACCATCCATTGGACCATAGTAATTGTGGTCAAAGTTGTCTTTCATCGGAGGGTCCTCCTCTAATGAATTTGGCGGAGCACGGCATCCTTCCGGATCACAATCTCCGTAGATCATTTCGACATCTGATCTTGGTATAAATCTCGGACTTTCTGTAGGAAAGCAAAAAGGCATAGGCCCCTCTTCCTGAGACATATAACCGTCCTCATTAAGATAGGACTTCCACTCTTCATCTGCATCAGAGGGATCTTCCTCATTGATAGCATGAACTGTCTGAGACACTGGGTGAAGAAAACCTCCACTGTGGAAGAAGTTTTGAAGGGGATGAAGACTTTCATCGTTGGCGGCTGTCTGGGTACAGGTTGCAGAAAAACCAAGACCCTTCTTTGTTTTATTGTCAATAGGAATGACAAGCCGTCCCCATCCTGTCATATCGGTACTCTCGACCGCTTTGATAGCATCTTTGTATGAAGAATTTGAAGTTCCTTCTTTGAACTGATTGTCCTTGCTCACCGATAGTGCTTGGAACTGAGTTCCAATAACCTCCTCGGGTTCCACACAAGTAGATGATGATAAGTTGCTCACAAGCAAGGCTTGTTCCCCACAAACCGCGACAAGTTGATCGTTCTTGACGAACTTTAGCTTTTGGTGGAGGGTTGAAGTAACCGCTCCAGCCTGATGTATCAAAGGTCTTCCTAATAAACAACTATATGTTGCCCGGATGTCCATGACCTGGAAAGTAATTTGGAAAGTGTGAGGACCAATAGTTATGGGAAGATCAACTTCGCCGATAACTGTTTTCTGGATCCGTCGAATGCTTTGACGATGACCTCGCTGACTCTCATCGGAGGGCCCTTGAATGATAATTGCATCAAGGTGTACTTCGGCATAACATTCAGGGCTGACCCTGTGTCTACCAGTACGTTGGCTAAAGCATCGCCCTGGCAATTAACTGTGATATTGAGCGCCATGTTATGACGGCGACCCTCTTCAGGTAATTCCTCATCACTAAATCCCAAATTATTGCAGGAAGTGATGTTAGAGACAATGCTATCTAATTGTCTGATTGTTACATCCTGTTCCACAAAGGCTTGCTCCAAGACTTTCTGTAGAGCCTCTCTGTGTGCTTCTGAACTGAGTAACAGTGATAATACTGAGATCTTTGAAGGAGTCTGTAACAGTTGATCAACAATGTTATATTCACTCCTTTGGATGAGCTTTAGCATCTCATCTTTGTCTTTTAAAAAGTCTGGATTACTAGATTGACCGACTGGTGGGTCAGGAATTTCTGCCTGAAGTTACTTTTCTTTGTTGGATTCTCCAACCCCTCGGTTGAAGATTCGACCGCTCCGTGTTACACGACTGATGTCTGCAATATTCACGACAGAGGGTAATGGAATTTCCTTTCCATTCTCGATTATTGTTGCACCGTATTTGTAAGGGATTGCCTTAGCTGATTCATACGGTAGTGGCCCCGGTAGATAGATGACTATGGGAACCTTCTGATTTTTCTGACCATCATAAGTAACCTTGATCCGTTCCCGGTTGGGAACTCTAGATTTGTCAAGTAGAGGAATGATGGCAAAAACATCCCTGGTCCTGTGATGAGCAGAGATCGTGACAACATCCTCAACTTGCTCGGCAAGGTAGTTCGGCGACCAAATGATGGGTCCTGAACCTGGATATGGACGAATTTCTCCATGATCGACCTGACCCTGAAGAGCTGCTCTCACAAGGTAACACCCTTGGTTACTTTCCGAACAGACGCTACAACTGTCATAGTTGTGTGGTGGCACCTGGCCACGCCCACTTTGAATGCAATGTAACCTCACTAGGTTATCTTCCATTGATCGGACATCCTGACTTTGACGACGAGTAGGATTCCTGTGATTGATACTAATCTGCTGAGTATCTTCGTCCATATAGATTGGTATCCACCAGTGATTTAACAAGTGCTGAAGTGCCTCCTGGACAAGGGTACAACCTCGATCGTTTTCGCAGCCTGCTTTACAGTTTTGATAATCATGTGATATTAAGAATCCGAGTCGGACCTGCTCAGCATGTAACTCTACCAGGTTGGTATTCATCACGCGAATGTCAAAGATCTGAACCATGTTGATTTGATAGGAGTTCCTATCATGGTAGTCTTGGATCCATCCAAGATCCATCTGACACTGGAGAGCCTCTTGTATGAAAGAGCATCCCTGTTTGTTTACCGAGCAAATCAGACAGGAACTGTAATCGTGTCGCGGCAGATTATGATACTGGCTTTGCCTTGAGTGCATTGCCACCAAGTTGTCATTCATCGCACGGATGTCGTGGTTTTGAATAACGTTGGAATTCGTGTAAACCATGTTAACTCCACGAACTCAGTGCTCTTGGATCCATCCAAGATCCATTTGTTCCTGTAGAGCTGCTTGCACTACAGAACATCCCTGGTTGTCTTTAGAGCATATATCACACTGGTGATAATTATGAGGTGGCACATGGCCATATCCACTCTGTCTACAATGCATCTTGACCAGATTGGTCTTTAACAAGAGTACATCATGAATTTGATAGACATTGTTAGTCTCTTTCTCAATCAGATTGACTGCAGCTTTCTCATGTTGAGGCAGCGGGTTCGTGAGAACATTGGGATTCGTATCTTTGAAAGATAAAAGCCCGCTCCTAACAAGTTTTTGCACGTCGAATTTGAAATTGAGACAAGTCTCAATGTTATGCCCTGAACCTCCTTGATGATAAGGGCATTTTTTATCCGCTTTAAACCAAAAAGGCGGATATTTCGGAACTGAAAGGGGAGACTTAGTCTGGATGTGCCCCTTAGCCAGCAGTAACGGAAACAGCTCTGCGTACGTTACGGGTATAGGATCAAATCTTGGTGGCCGTGTTGTACGGTTGTTATTATATGGAGGACGAGCCTGCTGAAGAGGCTGTTGTGTCCTTTGTTGGTCAGGTTGGCTCTGCGCAACCTGAGGTTGATACATAGGAACAGGCGCGGGGCCGATAGCAGGAGTAACAGCTGCTACTGGCTGATAACGTCGCCTTTGCTTTCCGAGAGAGATATTCCTAATATCTTGCTCTTTTTTCTTAGGGAGAGCACTACCGTATTTTTTAGTACCGCTCGTTGATCCAGTGTCTTTTACCAAACGTCCTTCTCGGACGGCTTCCTCAAGACGTACACCCATGCCGACCATTTCGGCGAAATCACTGGGTGCACTGGCAATCATTGGGTCATAGTAAAATGAGCTTAAGGTCTTTAAGAAGATTTTTGTCATCTCTTTTTCCTCAAGAGGTGGACAGATTTGAGCGGCAATTTCACGCCACCTTTGAGCATACTCCTTAAAGGTTTCCTTGTCCTTTTGTGACATTGATCTGAGTTGATCTTTGTCGGGTACCATGTCCAAATTGTACTTGTATTGTTGGACGAAGGCAATACCAAGATCTCTGAATGTACTGATCGTAGTACGGTTTAAACCCATGTACCATTTGAGTGCGACACCGGTTAAACTATCCTGGAAGTAGTGAATCAACAGGTCCTAATTCTCCGTCTGAGCTGACATCTGCCGAGCGTACATCACCAGATGGCTCTGAGGGCAAGAGTTACCCTTGTATTTTTCAAAGTCGGGCACTTGGAACTTGTGCGGGACTTTCACATTTGGGACCAAGCAGAGGTCTGCGGCGTCCTTTCCAAATAGATCCTGACCGCAAATGGCTTGCAGCTCTTTCTGCATTTCCAAGAACTATTCCTGGAATTCATCCATTCTGTCAAACATAGTTTCCTTCTTACCAGAAGGTGTCTGTGGAATCTGTCCTTCCGGGACAGTGTGCACCACAGGGGGTGGTACCGTGACTACGGCAGTAAGTCTTGGCGCCTCCCGAAGTTTGTAACCTTCAGGAGTCTTGAGTATGCCCCTGGCATCTTCGCTTTCCCGAAGTTTGTAACCTTCAGGCCCAGCGGCTTCTGTTGCGATTCCCTGACCTTCAGTGATCGGCGGAACATATCCTTCCGGGATATAGTTAACAGGCATGCCCCAAGGACGATCTTTCGACATCTGATACCTAGGATCATACTTTTCTATGATGGGCGTTGAGGTGATCTCTGAGATAACAGTTCTTTGTAGCTGAGCTTCTGCCATAGCTTGCATGTCGTTACGAAGCTTTCTCATATCCTCTCTCAGAGCGTCGATCTCTTCTTTCAACTCTCTGTTTTCTTCCTCAAGATCATCCATCTTTTTCTGACGATTGGCCCGAGTATTGTACGAATGAGACAGTTTGACTCTAGAATCGAGACACAAACGTGAGATTCGTAGGTAAGGAGAATACGCGATGTGAGAATGATGAATGCAATGATTATATTAATTGTTTTTTGGTTTAATCAAAATAAACTTCGACAATTAGATTGCAAATATCAAACGGTGGGGAAACCCCTTTTTTATTGAATTCAAAGGATTACAGAAATGGAAATACAGTAGATTACAAAGTGCAGAAACAGAAACCTAAACTAATGGGTCCCGAGTCCTCTTCTTTGACCGGGGCGCTTGGGCCGTTGTTGGGTTGTCATTCCTTTGCCAGGTGAAAGGAGCGAGCAAATTCCTTTGGTCACCTTGATTCTCTACAGCATGCTGCTCCAAAATTTTAATCAGAGCATCTTTCTCTTTTAGTAGTTGTTGTATTTGGATACACTCTACGTCGAGGGTGCGGTACTTGTTCTTCCAAGATCTTCTTTCCTTTTGAACTTTGTTGAGAGTAACCTGAAGCTTTTCAGTTTCCGTCATGAAGTACATGACAGATTCCCTCGGCGGAAGAATTTCGTAACGAGGATAAGGCATCTTTAGCTTGAGAGCTCTGGTTTGTACCCAGTGGAGATAAGGCTCCACCGAGACACAGTCCGGTTTTCCCAGAGACTCTCGTCTTTTCTTATGAACATGTTTCCAAGCTTGCACTATTTCCATCTTTAGTGCTCTGTCATTTTCTCCTTCTTTGAAGAAAAGACCTTCCAGATGAACACCCAGTGGGATGTGTCTCATCGGGTATCCAAATTGACGAAGAACCAATATCGGATGATAGTTGATTCCTCCTTTAGTTCCTATGAGGGGTACGCTGGGGAAGTTTCCACAACGGTCAATGAATCTAATTCCCTCATAAATCCTATTACACCAATCTATATCAGAGTTGGTGAGAGACATGATCTTCTGCGACCAACGTAAGACACTCTTGCAATCCCAAAAAGCAACAGACTTGGGCAAGTGAGAGATAAACCATTTGTAAAGCAAAGGTACACAGTATGTGATCTCTCCTCCGCTGTACAAATTTCCCAAGTGTACAAAATGATACGCATCTGCAAGCAAAGTCGACACAGGGTTTCCAATGAGAAAAACCTTAATAGCATTGATATCGACGAAGTTATTGATGTTGGGAAACAAAAATAACCCGTAGGTGAGCAAGACAAAGATGCTTTCAAAAGCAGTCCCGTTTCCTATACTAACGAAGTATAGAGCCTTTTTTGTCAAGAACTGGGCTGGAAAACCTTGGATGCCACCCTTAGTGGTCATGTGAGTCCTGACCTCAGACTCGTCCAAATGAATTGCTATTGCAATAGTCTGATTCTTTGGAATTTCTTCCAGTCCAGAAAATGGAGCTCGATCTGTAATGTGTAAATCAGTCAGATGAGAATACTCCTCCAGCGTTGGTGCGAGCTGGTAATCCGGGAATGTGAAACAGTGATAAACCGGATCGTAGAACTGAATGAGCGCATCCATGATTCCCTCAATCACATGGACTCTTAACAGTGGTAGCAAACCTCCGTGTTTGGCTCTGAAAGCCTCAGGGTTAGTGATCATCCTTGTCAACCTTCTCAAATCCCCTAGTTTTGGAACCTTGAAGGTATACTGGTGAGTTCTCCTTCTACCGAAATCCATTAGCGCAATCCTCTTCTCTGATATTTGCAATCACAGTCTTAGTTTAATTTGAAAAATAGAGAGACTAGAAGAGAAGTTTTTTTAATGTTTTAATGTTTTATTAAATGAATGCATGAATGCAACACACAAAAACATAGAAAAAACATGGGGTCAGAGGGTCGTTGTCATGAAGTCAAGGCTCTACCCATCCCCAAAGGTTTATACTAGGGTGATTTTTGTACCTGTACTCATTATCATCAGCTCCTCCCAGGAAAGCAAAACAACAAGCGGATCGCCAACGAGTTGTAGAGAAATCTTAGAGTAAGTGTCATTCACCGAGAATAGATCACTAGCCTCAAATGAGGGTAGTATCGCGTAACAACTATTTCCGATAGTTTCCGCACTACGAAAGGGTTTGGCTCCTCAGCTTCTCAGACTTAACAACCGGCCCATTGGCTAGAAGAGTGAATGGGTTGCGTTGGTCAGCCTCCACTGAGGTTGATGGTCGACCCCGTCGCCATCACTTATCTTAAGTGTATACTCGTTCTCACCACATGCGGCATCACACGCATTCCCAGTAGCAGAAAAATAAACACGTATAGCAATTAGGAAAAGCAGTATATATATTTGTCCTAATCATCTTAGACTTATAAAACTATGATTCCTAAGTTCCTGACAGAAATGGGTTCCCCGGCGGAAGCCCCAATCTGTGGTATTCACACAAGTGAAGAGAACAAAGGTTTGTCCAAGGTTTCCACCTTAAACGTTTAAGAAAGAAGATTGAGCCCCACGGTGGGCGCCACTTTTCTGTGGTGGCCACCGCCATGAAAATTACTTGTCCAAGGTTTTCACCTAGAATTGTAACAAAAGAGATGATCAGCCCCACGGTGGGCGCCACTTTTCTGTAGTGAGCGATTTTGGACGCGGTTCTTAAGCGCTGGTCGCTCTCTGCGGTTGAGCTTGAACTATAGGTCGATTCATTTTTTATCCTATTGTGAGCTGAATAAGGAAGGGAAATAGATGTCTCCAATTAACCCTGCTTTGCATACTGAGTTTAAACAGCGGTCTGTTAGGTTATGGATGCTATCAATGTGGGGGGGCCTTTGTACTGGTTATTTGTATTTTCGCCAATACTGTTTTCTTTCTTTTTTACCTGGGCAGAAGGTTTCTGGCGGGGAACAAGAATTAGGATGTTAGGACTGATGCTTTTGAAATACTGCTTTTGATTGATGGAGATATGGCATTTGGTTTTTTTGTTGATTGCGCTCGCTAAGATCTTTTCTTTGGATCTTATGCCTACGTATTCCCGTTTACCGAAATAGGGAAATCAGGGCGTTCGTAGTTCCTCCTATTCTATGGGAGGAAATTGGGGTTTTGGTGTCTTGTTCAAAGCCCAAGACGTGAAGCGAAAGGTAGTTTGTATCTTGTTCAAAGCCCAAGATGTGAAGCTGAAAGGTCTATTTGTATCTTGTTCAAAGCCCAAGACGTGAAGCTGAAAGACCTCGACTTTAGAGAGAATTTGTCATCTCTAAAGAGGGGAGAAGGAGAATTACTTTAACTGGGATACGCGGATCCGAGCAATGCCATAATTTCCGAAGAAAGGGTTTTAACCTGAAGGAGAACACTTTAACTCAGTGTAGAGCAATGCCATCTTTCCTTACGAATTTCTCATGCTAAAAGAGGGACAGTGGCGTGGATATAGATGATCCAGAGGCCTGCCACTTACAGCGATTAGATGAAGGGAAAGGAGTTGTTGATGTTTGTGTACTGTGAACGAGGCACAACTTTGATGCTAAAAGGTTGATTGGATCAACCAGTGGTTTTCTTATACAAATCCTAAGAGGAGGCTAATTTCCGCTAGGAAAATCATTATACGAAGCCTAATAGGAGGGTATTTTGTGTCTCGTACAAAGCCCGAGAGAGAGGCTAAAAGGTTTGACTCAACAAGAGAGTCTCTGTATCTCGTACAAAGCCCGAGATGGAGGCTACAAGGTTTGACTCAACAAGAGAGTCTTTGTATCTCGTACAAAGCCCGAGATGGAGGCTAAAGCATTGTTTGACTCTGCTAGGGAGAGTCACTGTGCAAAGCCCAAGAGGAGGCTATGTCAGTTAAGTGACAGGTCCAGTATACTGATTTTGAAAGAGAAAATCAGTTCTTATATGAGCATCACTGTACTCATGGGTTAGATCTGAGGATCGGAGTGGTCTCCTTTTCTTTGAGGAAACTGGAAATCCAAAGGGTGTTGAGACTGTCCGAGTCTGCGGGTTTCCTTCCTATTTAACGAAGGGGTCACTTGAGAATGTCTTTTGAGACTCAAGGAAGTTAGACTGTCCGTGTCTAGAGTTTTATCTTTTGTACTATGCTTTGAGAAATAGTAGTAGACTCTATGAAAGGATTGTTCTATGGAGATGACTAAGTTCTGTTCCTATACCTCTAGGAGGTCGTCGGGACAATTTGTACGAAGTCCAAGAGGAGGCTGGAAACTTTTAAGAAGCCGACGGGTCCTTGTACGAAGCCCAAGAGGAGGCTATCATTCCCGGAGGAAGAGATCATTATACGAAGCCTAAGAGGAGGCTGTGAATACTTCTAAGAAGCCGTAGGGCCCTTGAATGATGCCCAAGAGGAGGCCGATGCTTTTAAGAAGCCCGTGGGTCTATCATCTCCTTTCCATTGGGAGAGATAACTCTTTTAAAGATAAAAACCACTGGTAAACGTGCGAGGTTTACTATCCAGCGACTTTTAGCTTTTGAAGAGGGTTCCTTAGTTAAGGTCCAAGATTATGACCGTAGTGGGTACCCAAACCCCGAGACATTCAAGGCAAGCTATCCACAAGGAATAGATCAAGTCAGGAAAGTTCGAGAATTTGGAAGAAACTCAAAGATGTCATTCACGGAGAATACATTCATCTTGGGGAGTAGAGCTTCTTGACGATTCCTAAGGAGGGCAGCCGAAGAGAATACTGTATCTGGTGCTCCTATTGGGGATCTAGGCGTCTATTTCTACGAATAAATGAAACGGCGTCACCTAGTTCTAGACGTAGTAGCCGGGGAAACTCGAAATATCTATACTATTATTACACAGTCGATATGAGTTTATGAAAGGAGACTTACAGTGAGCAGCCCCTCAATACAGTTTATAATATGAAAGCAGTAAATGAAAGCGATAACCACTTACTCGGTTGGAGTGCTTCCATGTTGTTTGGTTAGTTGTTCAACAAAGAAAGATTGAAAACAACAGTATATTCAAAATAAAAGGAGAAAGTGCTTTGAAAAAGAAAGATTTGGGGCTTACAGCTCAAGGAGAGGCCCAGGGTTTTATCAGTGAGCGCACTGTTTGACTTTGTACAGCGGGACTTATACAAGTGACTAGGGCCCAAAAAGGTTTTCTGTACAAAGGGATGGGTCTTACACTCTCTCAAAAGGCCCAAAAAAGGTTTAAAGAAAAAAGAGTGGGGCTTATAACACGAGGGTAGGCCCAAATGATTTTTCGTTTAAAAATGGCGATCGCGCCGAGGTTTTCTTTTAACGCAGAGGGACTTATACAATAAGTGAGGCCCAAAATGTTTTGGTTAAAAGGGGGATTGGGTCTTACACTCTAATAGAGGCCCAAAGTGTTTTGAATGGGTCTTATAGCTCAAGGAGAGGCCCAGATGATTTTTATTTTTAAACGGGCGACGATCGCGCCGTTTACTTGTACAGAGGGACTTATACAATGAGTGAGGCCCAAAAAGTTTTTGTACAAGGGGGGATGGGTCTTACACTCTCTCAAGAGGCCCAAAAGTGTTTTGAAAATGATTTATGAGGGTTGAATTAATCCAAAACCCTAATTTGTTTTCAAAATGTATTTAATTGAATAAAAATTCAATTAAAATGATCAAAAATTATTTAACACATGGAAAACAAATTGTGATCTTGGATTAATGCTTCAAAAATTAAGTATTGACCTACAAAATAATTAGAAAGCATTAAAAGTTGCAAAATCAATGTAGAAAAAATATTTAAAATGCCAAAAACAATCAAAATATTAATTCTTTACAAAAATATCAATTATATGAAATAAATAATATTTTTGGGATTTTTTGTGAAAATAAAATATTTTAACATTTTTGTGAATTATTAAAAAAAGAATCAACTCAAAATCATTAAAACTCAGAGAGAAATTAATTTTTGAATCAATTAAACAAAATTACAAAATTCAAATATTTGAATTTATGAAAAATGGCGCCAAGAACAGCTGAAGAACACGCGCGTGTTCTTGGTTTCTCAGATTTGCATTTTCTATCCAATCTCCATGAATACGTAATCATATCATGCAATCCACATATCATTATGCTCGTCTCAACCTCACGATCATGTCTATGTACTTTAATTTCATTTAAATTAAACATACAACAAGAAATCACGAAGAGACCTCAAGAACCCTAATTTCTGCATGAAAGCTAGGATTTTTGATACACGATTCAAACAATGCAATTAATTGAGGGAAAACATTCCATGCTTGATTATGAACATATGACCAAATTATTGTGCGAGGAAATATGCATAGATTGAGAGATGCCCAAGTTGGTGCTTACCTCTAGGCCGTGACAGCAAATTCAAAGTGATTTTTGATTTGGAGGTGTTACAGATGAGTGGTGATGATCTGAACAGCTTCCCTACACCCTATGGATTGTGTTTGGATGGTTGGACTTGATTGAAATTGGCTGGATCATTTTGTGGTACCTCAACTGCACTTTGGTTAAAACCTTGAGCAACCAGCTGGTGATTTTGTGAAATTGATGTTTCAGAAGTAATCTAAGTGTTTGATCAGCTCATATGTGATGTATGTGAGGTGTGTGAGTGATTGGTTTGATTGGAATTGCTCTCAAACTCAAAACCCGATAGCTACCTTGCTAAGAAAGGCATTTTTGCCAAGAGAAAGAGATTTTGAGGAAAGCATCTGTTAGATGGCTTTGGTGTACTCAAACTGATCACAATTGAGCTCTATTTATAGTAGAGCAAGTTTGTTTTGCAAGGAATAGTGCATGGCAGCTGGTAATTAGGTTTGGCCAATGTTGGCAAATGAAAATCCAAGTCTCCTCTAGCCATTGACTAGAGGTTAGGGCACAAAGTTTTGGTCCCCTTGCTCTTGGATAAGTCTTGATTGATTTTAGATGAGAATGGCTCAGTCCATGCCACCTTGATGGTTCCATTGAATGCCTCATTCCAAATTTGAAGTCTTGTCCCTATTTTGGCCATTCTAGGTTCAACATGCTATTTCTTGTTCCATGGACTTTGGAGGCTTGGCTCAGTGATTGTCCCCTTTAGATTCAATCCTCTGAGGTGTCCAAGTGGATAGGAGCAATTGAATTTGGCTTATTTTGGAAAATCGACCAAAGTTGCAAATTCTGCCTTGCCTTGACAGATTTCAGCAAGGCAACTTGGCAATGTTGTATCTCATGGTGTAGGTTGAATTTGGCAATGATCTTGGCCATTTTGGAAAGCTTTTACATGATACAACAACTGTTTGAACAAGTTTGGTTTTGATCTCTTTTGATTCCAAGTGAAAAATCCCCCTACATTTGGCAAAAAGTGAGGCAGAATCTGACTTAGTGAAAATTTCACTAAGTGTTGGAAAAAGTGACATTTTCACTTTTCAGCCACTTTGATCACTCCGTAACTCAAAATCCTTAATGAATTAGAATGACTTGTAGTTAAAGTTTTTGTAGGTGATAATGAGGGCTACAAATCCATCTTTGGATGAGAAAAAATGGCCTTGTGGTTTAGGAGTTATGGTCCTCCAAAGTTGGTACCTTTGCCACTTTATTTTTAACTTAGAAAAATTTCTAAGTTTTATGGTTACCCCTTTTACAAGTTATCTCACTTTTCTTGATGAATGATGATTCAAATCATACATTAACATCATTTTAGGGTTAAAAATCCATTTTGGTGAAAAATCTCAAAAAGTCAAAGTTGACTTTTGTGCACAGTTGACTTTTTATCAGATGAATTCCAAACTGTGCAATTCTTCAGGAAATCATGTCCTTGACCTAAATCAAACTTGATGGACATGTTCCATGGGTGTCATAGGGTATATTCAATCATGTATTAGGGTTTGGGAGCATGTCCTGGTCAAAAGTCAAAGTTACAGTTGACTTTTCCCTTAAAACCCTAATTGTGGTGCAGATGAAATTGAGACTTGTTGCTCAAACTTCTTGGATCAATCCATTGTTCCAAATGGATCAATATGGTATATTAGAGACCCTCAAATCATCTCTTGAGGTCTTGGCTCATGGTTTGTCCCAAAAGTCAACTTAGGGGTGAATTAGGTCAAGAAACCCTAATTCCTGATTTTTTATGAATGCATCCCCTGAGGCAAAATTGACTTGATGCATGGGTTCATGAGGTTCCATAAAGTATATTAGGTTATGTTTTGGATCATTGCCTTGTGCCCAGATGAAAATTTCCATCTGGAGGCCCTGGTCGACCAAAACCCTAATTTGGTGACACTGTCGATCTTGAGACTTGATCCATCTAGAAGGGAGCAGCCTTGTGCTTAATCCTTGAAGTGGGAGTCCTTTTTGATCCATTGTGGATGTTTAAGAGATTAGACAAGTTGAAGATCATGTCATTTCTTGATTGATCCTTTGTCTAAGCACTCAGAGAGGGCTTAAAACCCTAATTTTGATTGTAGTGGATGCTCACCCATCTTTGGGGAGACTAATGAAGCATAAAGGTACATCCGTATTGTGATGATGATTTTCACAATGATGGGAAATCTAAGTGGTCAAAATTTGGGGTATTACACTTACACGCCCTCAAAGACAACCCTGATGTGACACCTTACATTTGACTCTTTTTTCCATGTCTCGCTTTTTTTGTGATCTCTTATAATACCCTATATTTCCTAAAATGCTCTAAATAATATTAGTTGAGATCAACTGGGTTCCGGTGTGCTCTGAGAGTTATCTATTGAGATAATTAGAATAATTGATGCGCTCAGAGTTGATTTAATTAATATTATCTGAATTTGAGGTTTTATTAGTTGGTACAATAGAGACATTTTGGATACTCTTAAAAATTGTACTTTTAACCAAGTTAGTCTTACTAACTTTTCATGTTACTACTTTGAGCCTTTTGTTCCAATTTTGTGGGAAAAGTAAGAAGATAGAAAAGGAAAAAGAAAAGAAACATAGTAATAGAATGAGAGAAAGAAGAACATAGAGAAAGAAGAGAAAAGAGAAAGAAATAAGAAAACCTAGAAGAAGATGAAAAAGAACCCATTCATCATCCCTCATTATCTCATCTTCATCATCAACAACTTTTTCATCATTATCTAGAGGTGGGTTCTAGATATACACTCTAAGTTAGGGTTATTAGATAGATTGGAAAATGTTGAGTTGATGTGTTCTTGTTTCCAATACTATGAAATCCATGTGAATGTGTCAATAATCATGTGATTATGTTGTTTTATTGCATATTCTTATTTTTATCTTGTGGGTGGAGCTTGGGTATAAGTGGGGTTGAAAACCCCTTTGAACTACAAAGATTCTGCAGGTCAGAATCCTGGAAACACATGGTTCGCACAGTGAGCCAACCGCGACCAACACAGCCTGCTACGGTCGCACTATGAGCTCATAGCGAGCCGTAGGCGAGACCTCCCCTTGGGGTCGCACAACGACCACTAAGGCATTTTTGTTCTGCAATTAATTTCCCTTGTTTCGCCCAGAGTTCACACAACAAACTCAAAGCGAGGCGACCTCGCCTAGGGCTCGCATAGTGAGCCTGGCAGTTTTATTTTCTTTTGTTTGTTTATTATTTGGATGCTTCATATGCATGAATTATCATACCATGGATTGTTTTACATGATTATTATGAGTGTTATGCATGCTTACCATGGATTTTTTTGTCATGAATGATGATAACATATTGTAAATTTGTAAAGGAAGGTGAAGGTGAGGAAAAACCCTTAATAGAATTAAATGGAATGAACTAGTGATGTAACGAATATGATAGATGACTTAGATGATGATGTGTATGCATAGGTGTGCATCCTTGACAAGTAGTTGTCAAGTGGAGAGGTGAGACATTATATGGAACATGTGTTGGTTTTGTGTTACTTTGAGAATAAGATGAATGTGTCCGCCTTGTGATTGTCGAATACAATCATGTTTATGTGTGTGCTCATGTAGTCGAAAACAATCCCTTGAGAGGTATCGTTCCAAGAGTTAAGGCTTATATAGAGAGTTCCTCCAGAATATTCACACTATTACTTTGACAGGTTTGATTCCCGTGTGTACGAATGGAGCCTGGGGGTAAATAGACTTGTGATGGGGGTATACCTATAAAAAGTGACGATTCATGTGGATAATGTTTCTCTTGGATCCGAATCCATTTCGTATGTCAAAGTAGATACAAGGATTCGTGACCCGTGTTGATAACTCTAGACGTAGGGTTGACCAGGGAAAGATGCCTTGATGTGGTTTCTGATTAGTGATAGTTTGAGTTGTTGAACTCAAGCAACATGTTTTGATATAGTGTAGAGTTGTGAACTTAAGTCTTTCCTCCTTTTGACTTGAGTTAGTAAGATATTTAGTACCTTGTAAAGCCGAGGGAATCCATAAGATAGGGAACCCATTGGGATTATTATCTCACCCCGTGTTGTTGAATACTTTTCATGTGGTTCTGATTCGGTGAGGGGTAATGACAAGGTTGTTTGATGTCCTTACTTGTCTTGGATTTTTGGATGGCATTGTTCTGCTATGAAGACTCTATTTTGAGATCATTTGATGTGATCTAGTTCTTAGTCTTTTGAGCATCTTGTGTATATTATGTCGTTGTCTTAGATTTTATGTGTTGGCATGTAATGTATACAATGTGCTACTACGAACTTATGTGTATTTCAATACCAAACTTGCAAACATGTATACTATGTATATTCTAGACATATGTTATATATGGGTGTTACATCTCTTATATGTGAGTGCATTCTTCTATGTAGTAATGTTTTAAATGATATCAAAGCTAGGAGAGTCCTTTAGTGTTTTTGTATATTGGGTGGTATCAATAAAAGTTTAGATGTGCATTGAATATCTTAGCCTTAGGATGCATACAAATGGTTTTGAAAATGATTGGAAAAGCCTTAGGCATGCTGCATACATCAAAGACAAAGTTTTATCTGTGGACACACGAGTTTAGGTCGACCTATATAAGTTTTTGCTTCGGTATAGGTCGACACATAGCTTGGACATGCCAATCTCCACGCATCAAAATTAAAGCCTGTAGGCTCTGCCCATAGGTCATCTCATTTATGTCGGCCTAAGTACCTTAACAGGCCGACCTATTGCTTTCATAGACCGGCATGTAGCTTTCAAAAGCTTAAAGTTTATTTTGCATCTTATTTTTTCTTGCATCCTTTTTGCCTATTTTCACACACACACACACACACATACACACATATATATACTCATACATGCACCTTTTTCTAGCAAGGTACTAGTGAATTACCAAAACGAAACCAGAATTACAAAGTTTTCCCATCATCTCCAACCTCTCTTCTATGCATACACACAATCAAACTACACATAACCATTTTTTTGATTGGGTGACCATCTAGATTAGGGTTGATAACGTCCAATTAGGTTGGTGTAACTGAGAATATTGGGTTTGGATCTTTGTGTGATTTAAATAAGAAAACCAAGTTGGGGTTTTCCTTCAAGATCATTGGAATTTGAAGGTTTTGGACAAGATCACGCAAACAAGGATTCGACCGGGTGAAGGCCTTAGGACAAGGTGGATCCTAGGAAGGGAGTAGCGCGAGACGGTGAATCGTGTTTGGGAATCCTGGGTTCAACAAGTGCGTGCTAGGAATTAATTCGACCGAGCGAAAACCTTGAAGATGTGGGGTTCTTGCAAGTAAGTAGTCAAGAACTAGTGGATTGTAGAAGCATTATTGGGGACTTGATCAAACCTTGATCAAGGGTTTAGAGGTGGTTGAATCAACAAAAAACCATAGGGTTTATGGGGTTAGAGTTTTTCACCTCTTGTATAAATATTTTTTCAAAGATAAGGTTAATTGCAAGTATCTTAATTTGATTTCGGATTGAGGGTAAAAGTACCTATAGTGAGGCCGATTGGGGAACTGCCTAAACAAATCTTTGTGTGTCTCTCTCCTTATTTCTTCGATAGGGGAACTACCTAAACAATGTGATGAGTTATGTGTATGATATTTGTGGTGTGTGTTTACTTTCAAGTTTTAAGGTCTTCAGGTTGACACAATTTTCGTACAGGTCGGCCTATGAGAATCAATTTTTGCATTTTTTTGGAAAGTTACACTACAGGTCGACACACAATATTTCAGATCGACACATGTTTTAATTTTCTGAAATTCTTGTTGGTTCACTTCACTATATGCCAACCTATGACATGGACAAGTCGACACATGTGTGTTGAGGCCGACTCATAAGTGAAGATTTGTGACATTTCACTTCATTCTCTCTTATCTCTTGCATGCACAAAAACCCTCAAACATCTCAAATTCACTTTAATACCTAAATTCGTAAAGCCTTGTGGTTCATCTCATTTTATCATTAACATCTCATCATCTGTCTTCAAATATTTCCACCATATCCTTCACATTGTCATCATTTTCTTCCATTTTTTCCTTTCAATCCCAAAACACATCTTATCTCATCAAAATCTGAATTTCCTTCTTGTTTCCTATCTAGAGTTGTTTCTTTGTGTTGTGTTCTACTTGTCCCTTGTGTTGGAGTGTGTGGGTACTCACAGTTCTCTAATTCTCTCACACTTTTCATTCAAACATTTTCACAAACATTTGGTGTGCACACCTCATCTCAACAATTTCATGGCTTCCAAGTCCAAAAGTTTGGCTAAGGGCAAGAACAAAGCTACTTCATCTACCACGGCTTCAGAGAATCCATTTACCTTGGTTTCAAAGAAATATGCAAGAGATTTTAAGATCAAGCATATGTCACGTCTTATTGTCAAGCAATACATGTGGAAGAAGGATAAGATTGAAGGCTTGTATCTACCTGAGGTTTTGAAGTAAGTTGAGCATCAAGAGATTGGTTACTTCTTAGAGTTGGCTCAAGACTATAATGAGGATCTTATCAGTGTGTTTTACTCTAGACTACATGAAAAGGATGGTTGTAGCTTTAAGTTTTATATTGGCAACAAAATTTATCATTTCACAAATAATTTATGGGATACATCATTTGGTATCACTATTAATGACCCAAATGTTGATGAAGAAATTGATGAGCTGGTAACCAACTCTGACACGCATAAGGACTTTGATTGGGGTTTTCACTTGAATGAGTTACTCAAAGTTCCTCATCCTGTAAATTGCTATGATCTCATCTCCACGGGACAACTGAAGATGTTGCTTAGGATCTTGTTGTGGATTGTGTCTCACATTCTACTTTCTAAGAATGGTGGCTTCTCAAGAGTTGATTCTCTTGAAATTCACCTAGTTTACATTTTGCTGCACAAAATCAAGACAAGTTGGCCACATTACTTTGTGTATCGCATGTTCTCTTTCAGGTCACGCAACAAAGTTACATCCCTTTGCTATCACTCTATGATTGCCAAAATTCTAAATTATTTCAACATCGGTATGCCAAATATTCTCTACAAATCTTCTGGTTTGTCTCAAGAATTCTCTCATTTTACCTTGACAAACATGAATTATTTTTGGGATATCAATCGTCGTGCCTATTATCTTCGCCTGGGTAAGAACATAAGGAAGCTCTATAACTATGATGATCTAACTGCTATTGATGAATAGGCTGGAGAGGATCATATGGATGATGGACAGCCTGTTGAGGTTCCTCATGGTGCTCCAGAGGGCGATGCTACCATGCAAGATGTGCATAATGGAGTTGGTCACGGTGGTGATTTTCATGCCAGTTCTGGTGATACTTCCACTATAGTAATCATGCTGCAAAATATGCAGATGCAACAAGATGAGAGATATGTTGCATAAATAGAGCAGTTTCGTATAATGCAAGAAAATATGGTCACTTAGGATGCTTATTTTCATTCTGTTGCTGCGTATACGACTGAGAGTCTCATGTCCATACAGAACACTGTGAATGAAAATCATGTTGTTGCTATGGATATGACCAATTACATGATTAGGGCTCAAGAAGATGATGTTGCTCATTATGATCGCTTTTACCGCAAGGTATACGAAGCCGCTACCATGGATGGAAGACCAAGGCCAATGCCAAGAGGACGTGCAAGGCATTGAAGTGTGCTATAAATGTGTTGTTGTTTTGAGTTTGGTGTGTTGTGTCTTTTGTGTTGCGTCTTTTGAGTCTTGCTTGTGTCTTTTGAGTTTGGTGTGTTGCTTTTTCATTATGTTATAGTTTGCTGCTTGCTTTTGGTGTGTATGAATAATAGTCTAATATGTTTAATGGTTGTACTATGTGTGTGACTTAAATAAATCTTATGCATGTTGTTGTGTTTTATTAACTTTGTGTTATTTACATATGTGTTGTATGTGAGTGCACGACTTATTCTTTGCAATTGCCTATGTGTAGTATAATATATATGTGAATTGTGCATCTATGTGATGCTTCTGATGGGTTACTTGTCTCTCTTTTATTTTGTCAAAGGGAGAGAAGATTATGAAGAGGATAATGCATAAATTCAGGGGGAGTTTTTCATGCATAAATTCAGGGGGAGTTATTCAGTGTACCGTAGAAAAACGCAATGTCGATATGATTCAAGTTTTGCCATCATCAAAAAGGGGGAGTATGTGAGTGCATTCTTCCATCAGGTCATGTTTTGAATGAAGTCAAAACTAGGAAAGTGCTTTAGCGTTTTTGTATATTGGGCGGTATCAACCAAAGTTTAGATGTGCATTGATCATCTTAGCCTTAGGATGCATACAAATGGTTTTGAAAATGATTGGAAAAGCCTTAGGCATGCTACGTGCATCAAAACAAAGTTTTATCTATGAACATTGTTGCATAGGCCGACACACACGAGTTCAGGTCGACCTATAGAAGCTTTTGCTTAAGTATAGGTCGACACATAGCTTGGACAGACCGACCTCCACACATCAATATTAAATCCTGTAGGCTCTGCCCAGAGGTCGTCTCACTTAGGTCGACCTAAGTACCTCGACAAGCCAACCTGTAGCCTTCAAAAACTTAAAATTTGTTTTGCATCTTATTTTTTCTTACATCCTTTTTGCCTATTTTTACACGCACACACATACACACACACGCACACACTCACTCATACGCATGTGCGTAAACACACACACACACACACTTATACTCATACATGCACCTTTTTCTATCAAGGTACTGGTGAATTACCTAAACAAAACCAGAATTACAAAGTTTTCCCATCATCTTCAACCTCTCTTCTATGCATACACACAATCAAACTACACATAACGACTTTTTGATTGGGTGACCATCTAGATTAGGGTTGATAACGTTCAATCAGGTTGGTGTAACCGAGAATATTGGGTTGAGAACTTTGTGTGTTTCAAATAAGAAAACCATGTTGGGGTTTTCCTTCATGATCATTGGGATTTGAAGGTTTTGGACAAGATCACGCAAACACGAATTTGACAGAGTGAAGGCCTTAAGACAAGGTAGATCCTTGCAAGAGAGTGGCGCGAGATGGTGAATCGTGTTCGGGAATCTTGGGTTCAACAAGTGCATGCTAGGAACTAATCCGACCGAGCGCAAACCTTGAAGACGATGAGGTCTTGCAAGCAAGTAGTCAAGAACTGGTGGATTGTAGCAGCATTGTTAGTGACTTGATCAAGGGTTTGGAGTTGGTTGAATCAACAACAAACCACAGGGTTTGTGGGGTTAGATTTCTTCACTTCTTGTATAAATATTCTTGCAAAGATAAGGTTAACTGCAAGTATCTCAGTTCGATTTCGGATTGAGGACAGACGTACCCATAGCGAGGCTGATTGGGAAACTGCCTAAATAAATCTCTCTCTCTCTCTCTCTCTCTCTCTCTATATATATATATATATATATATATATATATATATATATATATATATATATATATATATATATATATATATATATATATATATATATATATATATATCTTTAATTGTTGTTCTTGCAAACTATCGAGTTCGTTATTATTTCGATTAATTCGATTGTAAATTATTTTTCAATTATATTTAAATTATTGTTGTTCATATAATCATAATAACTTTGATTGTGATTGGATTTTAAACATCAACAAAACAAATTGAATTTCCAAACTTTATCGATCGCACCCAAATTGTTTGATAAATTGCCTTTGTGTATTTTAATTGATTTTTATTCATTGGAAATAAGCTTTACGCATAGCTTTGCATTTAATTGATTTGTAAATTAATCGTTGTTGAACAATTTGTGTTCATTATCATCTAATTGGTTTACGTTATGCATATCCGACCTTTTTTATAGTAGGTTCGGTTGGACAATTCGATTCAAGTTGTTTCCGATGTGCCATAAAACTTTTGAAAACTATTTTTGCCAAAAATTTTGTTTTTAAATTTTTGATCTATTCAACCCCCCTCTAGATCGAAGCTTATCGTCTAACATTATCTATGTGTGTGTTATTTCTTCGGATTGTGCTTCTATTAAGAAAATTATTTCAGTTAGATGCACTACAAACATGAAATACGATTAAAATGTTGAATTGTCAAGTTCCTCATGTGTTTGACTATTTTGTTGGGTCCTATAGTGTACTCATTCAAGTCTCACATTGAATAGTGAAAAAAATGGATTTTCATCCAAGTTCCGCATCGAGTAATGAGAAGAAAAAAGAATATGGGTATTAATATAAATAAAATGAGTTAGTTTGAGTTTTTTTACCACAACAACTCTAGCCATGTCGGGGAAATGAGTTTTGAGTAATTGTGTGTCATGAGAAAGTTCGTGAAAGAGTTTATTATTTTTTCGTTTAAAAGTTATAGTTGAAAGAGTTTGTATTTTTTCATTAAAAAAATATAATTAAAAGAATTTATAATTTTTTCGTCAAAAAATTATAGTTGAAATATTTAATTTTCCGTTCAAAAGTTTTAATTGAAAGAGTTTACCATTTTTCTGTCAAAATTTATAATAAAAAAGATTTATAATTTTTCAAAAATTGTAGTCGAGAATTTTCAATTTTATCCATATAAAAAATTACAACTATATGAAAGTGTTTGTAATTTTATCCTTATAAAAATTACAAAAGTAACAAGTTAAGAATAAAATTATTTTGTTGGACATAGGTACAAAATTGTCAAATCACATTAAATGGGTAATAAATGGGTAAATTTTAATTTTAATTTTTATTGAAATTTGTTGTTTTTTATGTTGTCACAACATAACTATGACACTCATGAGTATCACAAATTTTAATAAACTTGAAAAATGTTTGAAGGTTATCATTTCGTGGCAATTGTGCAAAGTGTGACTATTGGAAAAATTAGTAACACAAGTGGGAAGACAAAAAAAATCAATTAACAATAATTAGCAATGACCAATTATCACATATCCCCGATATATTATCTCTCGAATGAGGTGATAACGCCTAAGTATGTGTTTGGATCATTGGTCAGATCAAGGCTCCTTAGCTTATGCTATAGCACCATTGTTATCACAATAGAGATCAATGGGATCCATAATGGTAGGGACTATGCCAATTTCACTAATGAAATTATTGATCTAAACAAGTTCCTTTGCTGCATTTGAGCCAACAATGTACTCGACCTCGGTTGTAGAATCATCAACTATTTCTTGCTTTGAACTTTTCCAACTCACAACGCCACCATTTAAGCAGAACACATAACCAGATTACGATCTGAAGTCATCCTTATTTGTCTGGAAGCTAGCATCGGTATATCCAATTACAACAAGCTCTTCCTGACCTCCATATACCAAGAATGATTCATTAGTCTTTATCAAGTACTTATGGATATTCTTGACAACTACCCAATAAGCATCATCGGGATCAGATTGGTACCTACTCTTTGCACTTAAAGCATATGAGACATTTGGTCGAGTACATAACATGGCATATATGATAGATCCTATTGCAGATGCATATGAAATCTTATTCATATGATCCCTTTCTTTCTTAGTTGAAGGGGATTGTGTTTTTGATATACACATGTAATGTTGCATAGGTATGAATCCTTTCTTAGAATCATGCATATTAAAGCATCTCAGAACTTTGTCTATGTATGCACTCTGACTTAGGCCAAACAGTTTTTATGATCTATCTCTATAGATCATGATTCCTAATATATAAGCTGCTTCACCAAGGTCTTTCATAGAAAATCATTTCCCTAAACAAGTTTTCACTTGTTGCAAGGTAGGGACATCGTTTCCAATGGGTAATATGTCATCTACATAAAATACCAGGAAGACGATCATGCTACCACTAACCTTCTTGTAGACATAAGGCTCATCTTCATTCTTTATGAATCCATATTGTTTTACAGTTTCATCAAAACAAAGATTCCAGCTTCTGGAAGCTTGCTTCAATCCATTGATTGATCGCTGTAACTTGCATATCTTTTGGGCTTCTTCTGGTATGTCAAATCCTTCAGGTTGTGTCATGTACACATCCTCAAGAAGATTCACATTAAGGAAAGCAGCCTTGGCATCCATCTGCCATATTTCATAATCATGATATCCAGCGATAACAAGTAAAATCCGAACAGATTTAAGCATTGCAACTGGTGAAAAGATTTCATTATAGTCTACCCCATGAATTTTTTTTATAGCCTTTAGCAACCTGTCTTGCCTTATAGGTATGTACCTTACCATCCATGTCAGTCTTCTTTTTAAAGACCCACTTGCATCCTATAGGATTAACTCCTACAGGAGGCTCTACCAAGGTCTAAACCTGGTTCGTGTACATGGAATCCATTTTAGATTTCATGGCTTCTAGCCATTTCTCAGACTCATGACCAGTTACGACCTACATCACCTTGATCAGTTATGATATATCCATATTTCTCTGGTTGGTGACATATCATGCTCGACCTACGCTGGTCTTGTTCTACTTGAGCAGATTTCTCTTCCATAACTACTTGTGATTCCTGCTCTAATTCCTCCATAGGTGTATCAATGCTTTATGATTCTTGACTTTCTTTCCGCTGATTCATTTGGAAATAAAGTCCTTTTCCAAGAAAACTCAAGTTCGAGCGACAAACACTTTTCCCTCAGAAGATTGTAGAAGTAATACCCTCTTGTTTCTTTAGGATACCCCACAATTAAGCATTTGTCAAATTTTGGCTCAAGCTTAGTTGAAATTTGTCGTTTCGCATAAAATTCACAACCTCAAATCTTCATGTAAGACATATGTGGTTTCTTACCACTCCATATCTCATATGGTGTCTTCTCAACCTTTTTGGATGGAACACGGTTAAGTGTGTAAGCTGTTGTCAGTTGTGCATGTCCCCAAAAGGAGTTTAGAAGAACGACGTGACTCATCATGGATCAGACCATGTCTAACAAGGTTCGATTTCTTCTCTCAGATACCCCATTCCATTGTGGTGTTCCAGGAGGAGTGAGTTGGGATATAATCCCACACTCTTTTAGATGGCCATCAAACTCTGGGCTTAAATATTCACCGCCTCAATCTGATCGAAGAGTTTTAATATTCTTACCTAGTTAGTTTTGTACTTCATTCTTGAACTCCTTGAACTTTTCAAAGGATTTAGATTTGTGTTTCATTAAATACACATAACCATATCTACTGAAATCATCAGTAAATGTGATGAAGTATTGAAAAACTCCTTTGACTGGTATGTTCAGTGGTCCACATACATCAGTATGTATGAGGGCCAAAAGATCATTAGCCCTTTCACCTTTTCCTGTGAATGGGGACTTTGTCATATTTCCAATTAAACAAGATCTGCATGTATCATATGATTCGTAATCAAAAGAGTCCAAGAGTCCATCTTTATGGAGTTTGGAGATGCGTCTCTCATTTATATGGCCTAAGCGAAAATGTCAAAGGTAACTTGGATTTAACTCGTTAGGTTTCATCATTTTAGTATTAATGTTATAAATTGACATTTCAAGATAAAGGACATACAATTTATTGTTCATTTGTGCAGTAGCATAGAATATATCATTCAAATAAATGAAGCAACAATTGTTCTTTATTATGAATGAAAAACCAAACTTGTCCAAACAAGAAATGGAAATAATATTCCTGCTAATTGCAGGTACATAATAACAATTCTCTAACTAAATTATTAAACCACTAGGTAAAGTCAATACATAAGTTCCTACAGCTAAAGCAGCAACCTTTGCTCCATTTCCAACTCGTAGGTCAACTTCACATTTTGCCAAATCTCTACTCCTTTCTAGCCCCTGCACATTAGTACAAATGTGAGAATCACATCCAGTATCCAATACCTATGAGGCAGAAGTAAATAAATTTATTTCTATAACAAAAATACCTAAAGTCGAAGTCTCCACTCCATTCTTCTTATCTTCTAGGTACTTTTGGCAGTTTCTCTTCCAGTTTCCGGTCTTACTGCCATAGAAGCAAGTGCCCTCCTTTGTTATGCCTCATTTAGGCTTCAAAGCATGAGCAATAAGTTTGGGTCTGGAAACTTCCTTGTCATTCCCTTAACACCCTGCTTGGTGGGCCTTTTGTTCTGCTTCTTTCCATTACCGACCATCAGAATGGACTTCCCTTTTGATTTCAAATTCTACTCAGCAGTTCTTAACATGCTTAGAAGCTCTAGAAGAAGTTTATCCTTATCATTCATGTTAAAATTAAGGACAAATTGACTGAAGCTCTTCGACAACGATTGCAGGATCAAATAAGTCGCAAGCTCCTTTTTTAAGGGAAAACTCAATCTTTCAAGGTTCTCCACATACCCAATCATCTTGAGTACATGGGGACCTACTAGGGCTCCCTCAGCTAGCTTACCTTAAAAAGGGCTTTTGAAACTTCAAATCTCTCATGCCTTTCCTGCTCTTAATAGAGCATCTTCAGGTGTTCGATCATATCGAACGCTGTCATGTTTTCATGTTTCTTTTGCAATTCAAAATTCATGGTAGACAGCATAAGGCAAGCAGGTTCATTGGCATCACCAGCATGTTTCTTATAAGCATCTCTTTCTGCCTTAGGAGCAGAACTAGGAGGCTCCTCTTCAGGAACAGGTGTCTCTAAGACATACAACTTTTTATCATGTTTGAGGACAATCCTTAGGTTTCGGTGTCAATCCATAAAATTTGTCCCAGACAATTTTTCCTTATCAAGGATTGATCGCAAAATGTTGTTAGAAGTGTTTGTTGTCATGGTAAGCTACGTAAAAAAAATGTGAAATTATAAGTATCAATTAAAACCAACATATTCAATTAGGCCTTTAATTAAATATGCTCCCACTATTTTACTCAAACCAAATTACCCTCACCATTTGATTCGGAAAATCCCGTTGGAAGATTTTCTAATGGATCGAGATCCATATTTAACTTTGTTTTATATCAGTGTTAGGTTGAATACACAAAACTCAGTTATTTAGGTAGGAACTCTTTCCAATTGTATCTAATACAATTCTCGAATATTTTTAGTTGGGTGAATAACTCCTTATTCTATTCCATCATATGGATCATTCCCAACTCTTGCTTCTAAACGTATATAATCTTATTATAATTTGTTTAGTTAAGTTTGACCCATTGTTTTAGAAATTGGATATTACATTTATCTCATCACACCTTACCAATATAGAACATGCACCTCGTGTTAGGCAAAACCTACATTATTCGATACTAGTCTTGACGAGTTCTAAAACTTGGAAAGCATAAACTTAATATTCAATTTTGAGGGAATTTTCAATTAGTTTAATCCCATCGACTTATTTATCATATAAATCGTCTCTTACATGCATCAACATACATACAAAATGAAACAGTTATGGCCCCTAGCGCAATTGTTCTCCCAAGATAATGAGAGAACCTAAGCTAAACCTAATAACGATCTACGCTTCTCCAAGCAAGATCTCCAAGGTTGTCCTCCTTTGATCTTGTATTCTTCTTTTTCTTCATAACATTACATAACATCAAAGAATACTCATTTTACATACCAGGGAGTGAGATGAGAAAAGAAGTTACATCAAGAGATTAAAAGAGAGGTACGACACGCAGGTCGTATTTTAAAATCCCAAAACAAAATAAAGGAAAACTAAGGCCATAACTGATCGCCACAAGAGAACAATAATAAGCATATTATTATTATTAATAATTTAAATCTTGTTAATTAAATAAATCAAATTAAATTTCAGCGAATGAGCACAACTTTTAGGCCGTCACAACCCTAATCGCAAACCTCTTTGACATCACAACCCTTGTACCGTCATGAACCCTAATGCAACAATTTCATACCGTCAAAACACCATGATTGAAAATTCAATATGATTGATCGACATGACATTGCTTCATCATACTAACGTCGGATTCCGAAGCAAATGAACATGGATCGCTCAAAGGAATAACAATCATTACGTGATTTAATGGATGAAATAGAAACAATATATCCAATATACCATCTTTGCATCAGAGTTACTTATATCACATATAAAAATTTGATCGATCATATTTGTGTAACTTAAGGACCATCAATATATCGCTGCTTCATCATACTAATGTCGGATTCCGAAGCATAGTCAATATCGATCATCCAAATCGTACACAACCTCTTTCCAAAATTCAATTACTCTATTATAATTTAATTTATTATGTGTTTTAATCGAATTAAAACATAAAGACAGAAAATAAACAGTTATCAGATGCATGGTTTCGTAAGTGGCTTTGATACCACTGAAGGGAAATATGATATCCAAAATGCAACGAAAAATAAAATTTTCCCTTTAGTGATCCTTACGAATGGCCATGATCAATGATAGAACGGTTACCTCTTATGAAACCTTTGATTCTATATCGAAGGAGTGATCACGAGCGATGTATGATGAATAATGCCTTTACTCAGTCCACACAAACAGATTCCTTCAGTCTCAGTGCTAGCTGCTACGATTGAAGGCTTTGAGTGAGTGAGTGAGTGAGTGAGTGAGAGAGAGAAAGGGAGAGAGAAGGAAAAATACGACTAGGGTTTCACAGTCTGAATTTTCATCAATAGTGTATGCCTTTTCACAAGGGTTCTATTTATAGAGACACTTGTGTGGACTGCAAGCTAAAAAAGCCCACTTAAGTGTATGTGCACCATATCTTACGGTGTACCGTATATCGCCTAAGCGCGTGGTACCTTACCACATTTCGTATTCTACTTAAGTGCATTGTACCTTACGGTGTTCTACATTTACTTAAGTGCATCGTACCTTACGGTGTTCCTTATTTACTCTACCTCTTATCAATATGTTTTTATGTGTGTGACTCTGTAGGTTTTTGCGACGTTGGCAATTATATTAAATTACACATTTAACCTAATAAAAGTGAGTGGTATCTAGCAGCACATCACTACTACCCAAGCCACAAAAATGTCATGTGATCTCACAAAACCTTTTTTGATAATACTTGTGTGTATAATTACCCTTTTACCCTTATGTCTATATTGAACACAAGGCATATACTGTGTCATCCTTGTCTAGTTCAATATTTGACCCTTAAACATTTATCCTGTTATGCAGGATGGGCAAATTCCATTTAGGTCACTCATGTCCCTCAGCATGCTTTGTGGAGTACCCATCAATTGTCTTTATGGCCATCCAGTTACGGACAATGTTAGATCAACAATAAAGTACTCGACTCTACATCTAGGGTCCATAGGGGTTTCAGGTCGAAACTATCACCATGAGAGTAACTTATGACATTTTGCATAACATTCTATGTAGTACTCTCATATCGGGTCAATCCAGTATAAATATTACTCCTAATATTCATACCTAAGTTAAAACTTGATAACTCCTTATCCATGATCCATGAGATGTGATCATCAGTCTATCTACATAATAGTCTTAATGCTTTAAGGTTATCCCACTTCACAGTAAAGTTCGACTACGGATACTTTAAGAATAATGTCTTTATGTTTAATGGGATCTCATGATTAAGTCACACATAATATTTCATTAAACGGACTAGCTATTCTAGGGACTTTATTATCTTGGAAAAACAAACATAATAAAGAAATGCATTTTATTATTAATAAATAATTCGATACAAGTACCCAAAGTAATGGCCTCTAGGGATTACACCAATAGAAGCCTCATATCAATATGTATCTAACCAAACTGAAGATTATCATGATTTAGTTTATCCCGCAACTGGCTACTCCTAGGGTAAGCTCTGGAAAAAGTATTATGCAAGGGATTTAAGGAATAAAAGTACATGTTGTATAGAATCCGGTTAAACTTATGAAGGGGTTTTCATTACAATAATCAACTGGCTTTTCATTGCAACATTTGCCAGATCTTGTACTCTTGAGTTACTTTAGTGTTTTGTGTTCCAGTGTTTTGTGTTCTCTTATTCATGTGTGTGCTATTTCCTCGAATCATGCCTCTATGAAGAAAATTATTTCAGTTAGATGCACTACAAACATGAAATACGATTAAAATGTTGAATTGTCAAGTTTCACATATGAGTAGTGAGAAAAAAAAAGAACATGAGTATTAACATAAATAAAATGAATTATTTTGAGTGTTTTTTTATCACAACAACTCTAGCCTTGTCGGTGAAATAAGATTTGAGTAATTGTGTGTTATGAGAGTTTATCACAACAACTCTAATCTTGTCGGTGAAATGAGTATTAATATAAAAATAAAAAAGAGTTTGTAATTCTTTTGTCAAAAAATTGTAGTTGAAAAAATATATAGGCAAAATATCATTTTTTGTCCTTTACCTTTATCTCGGGGTTTATTTTTGTCCCTTAATTTTAAAAAGTGTCATTTTGGTCTCTTAACTCTTCAAAACGTTTCATATTAGTCTTTTTCATCTTATTCGCGACGGAAAAATTAAAAAATTAGTCGCTAAATTCGTCGCTAATAAGACAAAATGACTAATATGAAACGTTTTAAAGAGTTAAGGGACCAAAATAATATTTTTTAAAGTTAAGGGATCAAAATAAACCCCAAGATAAAGTTAAAAGATAAAAAAAAAGTATTTTGCCAAATATATAACTTTTCGTTCAAAAGTTTTAATTGAAAGAGTTTGTCACTTTTTGGTTTAGAAATTATAATTTAAGATTTGTAATTTTTTTTTTCAAAAGTTATAGTTGAGAATTTTCAATTTTGTCCATATAAAAATTCACAATTATATGAAAGTGTTTATACTGTTATCCTTATAAAAATTACAAAAAAAAATTACAAGTTAAGAACAAAATAATTTTGTTGGATATAGGTACGAAATTGTCAAACCACAGTAAATGGATAATAAATGGGTAAATTTTAATTTTTATTGATTTTTGTTTATTGATATTTGTTTTTTTATGCTTTCACAACATAACTATGACACTTTCATGAGTATCACAAATTTTAATAGACTTGAAAAATGTTTGCAGGTTATCATTTCATGGCAATTGGGCAAAGTGTGACTATTTGAGAAATTAGTAAAACCCAAGTGGGAAGACACAAAAAGAAGAATCAATTAACAATAATTAGCAATGACCAATTTTACCCATAGATAAGAAGAATGTTATTGTCATACAAAAAAGAGGAAGGTTGATATTTTGACAAAATATGATGACTGTACCGATAACGGACCCCATATCATGACCAATAAACGTACACACATGTGTGCTGCCACTTACCAAGTTGGTTAATGTACTATCAACATTATGTGATTAATATTTTATGTACACACATGTAATTTGTACCCAAAAGGGTGTTTGATAAAAAGTACTTCTACCAAACAATGGCTTATGTAAGGCATCCTTGTCTGTTCTTTGGTATTCTCTAAGGTCATCTTGATGCCGTGAGGATCTAAAGATGAGTCTAATAGGACCCACTCCAACTCATGCATGTGATGTGGGTTAAGAAACCATAAGTGTCATTAACAACATATTATCTCTCTCTAATATACTCCTTTTAACATACATCTTTTATTAATTTAAAACTAATATATATATATATATATATATATATATATATATATATATATATATATATAATCTTTTAATACAATTATAGAGATTAATCTCATAAAAAAACTACGAAAATTAATCTTTTAAATAGGAAGAACCATAATATACAACAAATTTTAAATTTTTTTTCTAAAATTTAACAGAGTTGCATGAGTGTTCAAATTTAAATCCGTTCAAATAAAATAAAAAGCAAATTGATCCAAAAAAAAACTAAAAAATTATTTTAAAAATTGTATTGTTTTGAAAATGTTTGAATTCTCTTTTATAAAAACAGTTTATATCAAATCAAATTCCGGAATAATTCAAATCGAATTAAATTCACAAACACTTCCATTGCATACTCAAAATATCTAATGTATCCTCTTGAACAGAATTTATTTATTTATAATACATGAGTCTTCTGACCCATGCCACTTGCTGGCTGCGGTGGACCTTAAATCAAAATTCAAAACTAAAAATTTCTTGAGACTTGAGAATTGAAAAATAATAAATAATAAATAAATAAATATTTGAAATTATGGAAGGTTCTAATAGCTCTACCTAACACCTTTGAAAAAGAAAAAGGAGAGGGTTGGGTTTGATGGTTGGAAAGTGACTCTTCCCATTATCTGTGCCTGTGGGAAGGCCATAGTTTTTGGGATCTGGTTGGATATTAGCTACCATCCGTTATGTCCTTTTCTGTTTATTGTTATCTAAGATATGTCTTGCACTGCTTTTCAAAAAAGCACTTATTTTATTTCTTTTCGGTAATTTTGTTTGTAATATTAAGCTTTTTTTTCAACGATTAAAATGAATTTAATTTTTTTTTAGGCATAAATATTTTGAAGATAGTAATTCGTCTTAAGATATACAATTATAATTATTTTGAATTTAGATATTTACGGTTGTTTGAAGGATTTATAATGAAAGGGTTCATAATAAATCTAGCATGTTTTTAACTGTTAGATTTAATCGAATGGTCACCCGTATGAGGCATCGGATCTCATGGAGATGATTTTAAGTGTTTGTCTATATCAGAACATACGTCATTTTAGATATCCATTCATTCATGCACTGAAACTACTTTCTCATATATTCATTAACTTGGGTGTTGTAGTACTAACCTTACAAGTCTACATCTGCTCCGTTGTACCAGAAGCTAGCTCAATTGCACCAGAACTCAAGCTTATTTGATCTCTATGTATTTTTTGTTCCAGGACAGAACAACGATACTGTATATGAGAATCATCTTTTAATTCTCATGAATTTCCACAAAGAGCCACCACCTATTCGTCACGATCTCGGATCATCGGTCTTATCTCTTTCAAAACAATGATCTCTTTCTTGCAAAGGTCATCAATCCAGACTTTGTTGTCTTAGTAACATCGAAAGAAACTTGTTCGACTGTCGCATACAATGTCGTCGTTGCGCCAACTATTGTAACAAACGTTCAAGATTTGGTGAGGGAAACTTTCACTTCTCCCATCGACTGAAGAGACTCCGGTCTTGGTTACTCCTCCTACAGTTCCAACGCATCAAAATGTAGCACCTCCAACAATCACATAATGAACTTTACAAGTTCTTCCAAACTTTCAACCTCTTTTTTAATCGGTCCATGGTCAAGCTTCAAAGCAACATTCGTCGCAACCCATAATTCCTAGACATGAAATGCTCTACAATCTCCTATTGTTGCAAGTTATTTTAGGCGCGTAAGGGCAAACATTATGTTGAACATCTAATGCAGCCGCAAGTGTACGATTGTGCGAAGCAGTAAAAGATATCGAATCACAGAGACCAATGGCTTAAGTACCGAATTTCGTCCTATCAATGTATATCTAGAGAAATAAAAAAAATATGGATTTTGGTAAACAACTTAAATGAAAAAACACTTAAATGAAAACAACTTATTTGTAAAATCACTTAAATTCCAATTAAGGCAAACAGGATTTATAGTTATGGTTCTTACTCAAACACAATCGTGTGATCCACATCACTTCTATTACGAGAATTCTGCAGATATTATAAAAAATAGATAAATATAGGCAATAATTGCTTTCGCCTGCGCATTCCCCTATTGACGACAAATAATTCTTCTACTTCCGCACGACCGAATTATTCGCCGATGATTCGTTACTTTTACTCAGCTATATAATTTTCTCAAATGCGTCCAAGGGCTTTCGCTGTATTGGACTCGGTTGTTTAAAAATCTTTGCTTCGGTATCGATACATCCTTTCAGACTACGATCCATCACCATAGATAGTGATAACATGAATAATTGATGAGTATTGTGTGTATTTGATGATGTTATAATGTTGAGAATGTTAATTACAATTGGCTAACAATCTAAATGTTGAATATTAATGATGTTTTTATAATGGGGTGGTTATAATAATGTTGTGTGAAAGATGCTTATATGTGTCGATAATAAATTGTTGAACATGAATCATTGTGGTGATTATTAAAGATGTTGCATATTTAATTATACATATGCTATATTTATGTTGATTATGTTGCTGGTGACATACACGGTCAGAAGAGGGGGCAAATGTGTATGTATTATTGTTGCATGTTGAGAGTCCACAAATTCATGTTGTCGGAACTACGGTTCTTTTTTTGGTGAGCCTCGATCCTATGGTGTTAGATCAGGTGCGAGTAGCTAATTCTTATTATGGAGAATTAGTGAAGTGTTACCTATGGTGATGGTAGCGATTTAGTGTGCTCTGATTCCAAGAGGGAATCCGATCCTATGGTGGAGATTGGGGAGCGAAATGAACCTGAGTGTTCATATTTGGTACCACATGCATGTTGAGTCGGTGTTGAGTACATTGTATAAGTGTTACATTTGTATTGATTGTTGTTGATGTGTCATTGGATGAGAATACTTAATATTGGTGCCGATTGAGTAATGTGTATGTTGTTGTTATGTTATAATATGCTCCTGCTTGTTTTCATTGTTAATTATTGAAGTGTATTCTCACCCCTTTGCTTTAATGTTGTCCACCATAGACAACTTGTAGATACTCAGGAGTAGCATTGTTGAAGTAAGTGGAAGATAACTCTTCGAGTGACTTCCATTAGTTTGTTGTTTTATTAGTAGGGTCTTGCTCTGATCATGTAACATCGGGTTGGGAACGCTTGTTTTCACTTGTTTTATTTTGTTGAAGTTACTATTTATGTTTTGTTAAGATCTCAAAGTTGTGGTGAGTTGAATAATACAACTCCTTTTTCTGCATTATGAAGGTTGAGGTTTATGATACTAAATATCATGGGTTGCAATATTATATTTATTTGATTTATTAATGATTATGCTGCGATGATACATTAAGTGAAGGAGAGCATGCAATTACAAGTTCTAAATTGTTGTGTTATAACCCGTGTTATGGAGCAGACTATGTTTAATTGTGTGTGACACCCTGAATGGTTGCATTTTGTTTAATTAAATTCCATATTAAACTGTATGCGGGGTTTAGGGTGTTATGCCTTCCACTTATTCGTCGCCTTAAAAAATAAGGAGAGGTTTGAGTGGACCCCCAAGTGCGATGAGGCTTTCACCAAAGTCAATAACTTCCTCTCATATCCCCCATCCTCACTCGCCCGAGATAGGGGTCGTTGTTTATGCTCTACCTCTCAGTCACTGATTGGGAGATGATCTCAGTCCTTGTTCAAGAAATAGACGGGGAGGAGAAACCTAAGTATTTCATAAGAAAAGTGCTCAGAGGTGCAAAAGCGCGCTATCAAAAGATTGAGAAGTTGGTGATAGTCGTCGTTGTTGCAGCAAGGAAACTGTGACCATATTTGCAGGGTTACAAGATCCTGATAAAACCAACTATCATGTTCGACAAGTCTTGAATAAACCCAATCTAGTAGGAAGGATGGTATCCTGGGCGGTGGAGCTTTCAGAATACGACATCCAATCCTGAGGGGATTCATCAAGTCACAAGCCCTGAAATATTTTATAGAAGAATTCAGCTCACTTGTAGATTAGGAGATGCCCACAGAGTGGGTGCTATTTGTAGATAACGCCTCTAACATAAAAATGAGTGGTTCCAGAATAGTCCTAGAAGGATCGGGCAATATACTCATTGAGCAAACCTTAAGATTGGAGTTCACCGCCAACAATAACCATGCAGAGTATGAAGCTCTCATCGCCAGAATGATCCTTGCCTTAGAAATGTGAGCCTTCATATTGAAGGCCAAAATGGATTCCCGGTTGGTCGCCTACCAAGTTATTAATTGTAGGAGTCAATTACTTTACCAAATGGATAGAAGCAAAAGCAGTGGCCAACATTACGCCAAAAATAATGCACTGTTTCTTCTGGCGGAAGATTGTGTGCATATATGGGCTCCCTGGGGCCATCGTCTCCAAAAATGGAACCCAATTCGCCAGCTCTATGGTCACCTACTTTTGTAAAGACTTGGGAGTACAAACGAAATTTGTAACTGTTGTACACCCTTAAGCTAACGATCAAGTATATTCGGCAAACAAGGTAGTTATTAAGGGACTCAAGAAGAAACTTGACGAGGCCAAAGGCTTATGGGCGGACCTTCTCCATGTATGTTATGGTCGTACCACACCATTTCACATTCAACTACCAAGGAAACTCTATTTCCATGGTCTAAGATGGTGAATCATAAATAGATAATCCTTATTAGTGGATTGTATTGGTGAGGAGACTATCGTGGTAATCTTGCAAGTAGGAATTTTTGATAGTTTGGTTGATCTATTAGGATCTGAGGTGGTATAAGAAGGTTTGGTGATATTGGCGAAGTAGGATGTGTGTCATTTATAATAGGATGTGGTGTGGAATTTAAGGCTCATGGTGATGGTGTTGAACATTATCAAACAAGTCATTTAGATAAGTGGGATTATAATATAGAGGAGAAATTCTAGGTGTATTATTCTCAAATGACTTGAACTGATAAGGAAATATATGTTAAAAAATGTGACATCTCTATAAATAAAAATTTCCTTGGAATGCAAGTAAAATATAATGTGTCATTTAACTTTTTAAACCTAAATACATGCATCTTCTAAATCTAGAATCCAAATTCTTTCTGTTAGAATTTAAAGTATATATAAATCATAATGAGCCAAAAAACTTTAAGAAAAGTGATGTCTGGTATTGTCTGATGTAGAATTTGATATGGTGATTTTTTAGTCAAAAATTAAGTATGCAATCAATTCATAATGTGTACAACATGACAAGTCAAAAATTAAGTATGCAATCAATTCATAATGTGTACAACATGACAAACACCATGAGCCCAATAAATTCGGTAGGTGTGCTTGAAATAAGATGACTCTATCTATGCCAAATATGTGTTGGTTCTTTCTATCAGTAATTCAATTTTTTGGCGTGTGCGATCATATGCTACTTGATGAATTATTTTGTATGATTTATAAAATTAATTGAGAATGAATTTATTACCATTATTTGACATAATGATTTTTAAAAAAAAATTGAGTAAGCTTCATTTAGAAATACATCAGTGTTATCCAAGAGACGAGAATGTCATGAGATCTGAGATAATCTTTATGTGATAATGATTATCTGTATAATTATCATTTTTCCTTATATCTCTATATTTGATCACAAAACATAGCTTATGTCACTCATATACAATCAAATCTTATATTCCTAGAGACTCGAGTATACTCAATAACAACCAATAAGCTTAATATCACATATTGATTTATTTCATCATATGATCATTTATTTAACAGTCATACTTAATCAAGGGATTTGTAAATATTACTCATACACATGTAAGAGGAAAATATTTCATCTGGGTCACGTGTCTCCTTATACATGACTTGTGGAGTACTCAGTTAGGACCATAATGAAGCGCTCAATTTCTCATGTTAGGACCATAATGATTTCAGGTCAAAGGGTGACATACACCATCACCAACACCACTGTTAGAATAACTTATGAAACTTACATAACATACTATGTAATATTCTCAAGGTAGGTCAATCAAGTACAAATTTCACAACTAATATTTATATATATATATATATATGTGTGTGAAGACTTGATATTTCATATCTATGATTTGTGAGATATGACCATCAACCTATTTACATAATAGTCTCTATGAATTATTATTATTATTATCTCATTTTATAGGAAAGTTTGACTACAAATACTTAAGAATGAGATCCTTATATTCAATGATATCTCACATTTAAATCTCAATGTTCCATTAAATAGATTAACTATTCTAGGACTTTATTAGTTTGAAACAAGCCTAATAAGATGTTTTGTTTGAAAATACTTGTATTCAATACATTGAAAATTAAAACAATTGACTTTTATAAAGAATAAAATGTGTTTTTTTTTAAAAGACTTGTATTCAATGCAATATATATATATATATATATATATATATATATATATATATATATATATATATATATATATATATATATATATATATATATATTGCATTGAATACAAGTCTTTTAAAAAAAAACACATTTTATTCTTTATAAAAGTCAATTGTTTTAATTTTCAATGTATTGAATGCAAGTATTTTCAAACAAAGCATAATTTTTTTTGTAAATAGTCATATCTCACAAATCATAGATATGAAATATCAAGTCCACACACACACGCGCGTGCGCGCAAGCACACACGCACGCGCGCACGCGCACACACGCACGCACGCGCGCACACACACACGCACACACACACACACACATACACACACACACGCACACACACACACACATGCACACACATGCACACACACACATGCACACACACACGCACACACATACACACACACACACTAGTTGTTAAAGTTATATTTAATTGACCTACCTTGAGAATACTACATAGTATGTTATGTAAGGTTCATAACTCATTCTCACAGTGGTGGTGGTGTATGTAACCCTTTGACCTAAAACCATTATGGTCCCAACATGAGAAATTGAGTGCTTTAGTACTACCAAATGATGTTTATAACAGGACAATTATAAAGTCGACTAACTAAGTACTCCACAAGTCATGTATAAGGACATACGTGAACTAGATGAAATATGTTCCTCTTAGATGTGTATGAGTAATATTTACAAGTCCCTTGAATAAGTATGATTGCTACATGAACGATCATATGCTGAAATAAATCAATATGTGATATTAAGTTTATTGGTTGTTATTGAGTATACTCTGATCTCAAGGAATATAAGATTTGATTGTATAAGAGTGAGATAAAGTATGTTTTGTGTTCAAATAAGAGATATACGAAAAAATGATAATTATACACATAATCATTATCACATAAAGGTTATCCTAGATCTCATAACATTCTCGTCTCTTTGTGTTAAAGAAATATGATTAGACCTAACTCAACCCTGCAAAACCGGTTAGTAGGGTGAGGATTTCCTCCACTTATAAACACATGTTCAGGCCATAGATTGTCCGATGTGGGACTCTTAACACCCCCCTCTCACGCCCGGGATTTGGGTCTGTAGCATGGAACTAAATGGTGAGTGACCCAATGGATCTTAAACACGAGGCTCGGATACCATGTTAAAGAAATGTGATTGGGTCTAACTCAACCCTACAAAACCGGTTAGTAGGGTGAGGATTGTCCCTACTTATAAACACATGTTCATGTTATAAATTGTCCGATGTGAGACTTTTAACATTTTGATAACAATAATGTATTTCTAAACATTGTTCCATATTTATAATATTAAATAGGTGATTTAATATTATTGTTAATATTACGCGAACATACAAGATCTCACACATAAAGAGAGATATGAGGGAGATGAAATAAATGAATAAAATTCATTTATTGAAGTGTTCATTCATTTGTGCATTCTCAAAATCCTGTCTGCACTAAGATTATGAGTTTGTATTCTCTATAAGGCGTATGTTCTTTCATAGTTAGCACTATAGGAGAAAAATTCTCTCGTTACAGATTTTGTTCGTGTGGACAGAATAAAGGTGTTGTTGTTCATGTATCGCTCGTGATCAATTTATTTTGAGGTTCAAGGTTTTTTTTAATACAAGACTATAGGTAATCAATCAATTCATGTCTCGTGACCATTCATAATAGTTTGATTTATTTTTCTAATGTGAAACACGAAATTGGTGGTGAGTTGGAAAAGTTTGTTGCAGAAGGTTTATGGTACGGTGGTAGAAGTCTTTGGTGGATGAAAATGGGGTATCTATAAGGTTAACATTCCAACACACAAGTTATTGAAGTCAGAAAGGTGAAACTTGCAAGTGTATAATGAATTGTGCATTGGTACGGCTTGGAGTCACAATTATATATCAACGACGGTTAGAATGCCTCTGGTAAATACAACACCTTGTACGAAAGGTTGTTGGATCGACCCCAACGATTGAGATGAACGTGGTGTCTGACTTTAGTTTGACATCTCTCAACGAGGGTGTGTACTACGTATGTTCAATATGATAAACTGAGCTTTGGACCGGGCTTCATATTTAGCTTAAATGTTCTTATTGGACTAAGTTTAAAATTTATTAATGTCCATCCAAATAAATTTCAAGTTTAAATTTTTCGTCCTAAATACTCTTGTAAAGATCAAACCCTGCCCATGATGGAGCACCATCATTGTTCTACATCGGTTTGGAGAGGTATAACTAACACTTGGCCCCATATGAAACCTAATATTTTTTGTATAGTCAATGACAGCCATACCATTAAATTCTGGCAAGAACCTTAGGCGCAAGCAGGGCCTTCTTAAATATATATAGTCACATCCTCTATCCAGATCGGTGAAACAAATTTCTTTATTTTATTTCTTCTTTTATTATTTGCATCTCCAAAATTAAATTGAACTTAATTTCCTAATATACATATAAGCAAAACATTGATGGTTAATAATATTTTTAGGTCGATAAAGAAGAAAAAAAATCCTCCTTATTATTCCAAGCCACCCAGAACAAACCAATCCAATTCCATTGCTCTCTGACCCCACGACATGACCCTCAGTTAATGCGGCAGATAAAATTTGAATGGTAGGTAGGATCATTTTATTTTAGTTGCTCCCAACTTTAAATGTGATTTATGCAATTTACCTATTAATAAAAACTTCCTTATATATTGTCAAACACGCAATAATGCACCTAGAAACATTGCTCGCACCAAAGCTACCAATATCAACAAAAGAGACATTTTCTCATCTTCATTTACTTTACCTAAAACTATTGGAAAACATTCTTTTAATACAAAACATCAACATATATTTTGTTACAATGTTACTACATGTTATGTAGTACTTGAATGTTGCTATGTTTGATTATATATAACATATGATGAAACCAAAGTACATTACATAGTATGCTGGACTTTCGTTGGATCCAATATATCTTCTAGAATGAGGTCAAATTATTTTATTAATATTAATCCAAAAAATTTAGATGTGAGTATTTTATCTTCTAGGTTTCACTTATCTAATTGATGTTTCTAACTTTATTGTAAATAGTATAAAGAGTGTATAGGCATGTTGATACCAAATGTAGCACCAAATTGAGTAGAGCATAGTGTATAATGGATATGTGTAAGGTGAAATAAAGAAAGGCAAAGCCTAGGTAGGATCACATGTAAACATGCCAAAGTTAAGAAGTCGGTTGGAAGAAGGCCTAATGAATTAAATAATTGTTTGAAGGTTGGTAGAATGGTGCATGTGGTACTCTTATGAAGGAAGGACAATGCTTCGTCATTTCACGTTTTAGATAATGTTATATTATTATCTTTATATGTATTGAGCTTGCTATTATTGAGAGAAAGGAAGATAGAGAATTGTAAATAATCATGGAGCATTCTTTTGTGCACATGACTATGCCATATATGTTCTTTCATTAACAAGAATATATTAGGTTAAGATATCATATTTGAGAGGATATCTTATGAATATGTATATTAGGTTAAGAAATCATATTTGAGATGATAATTTATGAATATGTGTTTTTTCAAAGATAAAATGATAATAATTATTAATAACTCAGATACAAATTAGTTAGAGATAAAATAATAATAAATTATTAATAACTCAAATACACAGTACTTAGTATTGAAGTTCAAACTCCGGTGATAACGTCGATAAGGTCAAACTTAGTAATTTTGATTTTTGTCGGTTAAGATGTGCGGATTATGTTTTATAGATTAGTTTTATAACATAGAATTAATTTAAATTCAAATATTAATATAATATTATATTAGGTATAAGGCCATTGTAATTGAAGAAATTTTCTCCTCCTCTCACAGCTTATCCACTCATGTAAACATGAATATACCTATCATCTCCTTTTTCTTTTTTTCTTTTTCTCCAAAAAAAGACAAACCCTAAAAGTCTCTAAAAGTCCATAAGAATCTAAAATTAGATTTCAATACGGAAGAAAAAGGAAAACTAATAAAGATCATCACTAGGACTCATTGGTCTATAATATTTTGTAACACATGAATGCATATTATAATAATATTATTCAATAAACAGAATTTGAAGCTTCAAAGAAATAGACACCAAACCCTGTCTAACACCATAACCTAAGGATTATGTAAATTAATTAATCCATTAATGAATTAACCAATTAAATAATTAAGATAAGATTAGCCATGACATAGAATGTGATTATGCAGTTAAATATAATTAAAAGAGCTGTCATTAGTCATTACTTGTCAACTCATACATCAAATAAAAAACTCAAATTCAAATTCAATTTCAATTTCATAATCATATAAAAGATGAATCAATAACAATAATATTAACCTATTCCCAGATTCACAAATTGAAACAGAAGAATTATAGAATTTAGATGAAAGTTACAAGGCAAAAAAAATAGCCAATAATGTTCAGCTATACTGATATACTATATATCTTATGCTTCAACAACTAATTATTTATACAAATTACATAAGAAAATAGAAAATATCTTGTTTTTCAAAATTAATGAAATTTCATTCTCTGTTTTTCCAACACTATAGCTATTTCTCTTCATTCTTCATTTCATTTCTAAGCCTTTGTAATCCCAAACACCAGCTTTCAAACCCAAGAAATCAAAAGCAGGTGCTTTTCCGTCGCTAGAATTTCCAACAATCTCGTCACAGCTGCAATCTTTACTGTTCCGTAAACCCAAACTACAAACAAAACAGAGACTATTGTTGTTGGTGCTGTTGTTTCTGTCTCTGTTTTTGAATTGTTCTTCAGATTCTTGTTGCCGTGGAGGACTTATTGTTAACTCAAGATTCAAATCCGGACACCGCTCTAACACCGACCCTTTAATCATCATCTCTTGATGATTAGGACTATGATCATGATTATGATAATGATTATGATATTGTTCTTGTTTGATAGACGGAGCGAAAGATATAATTGATGTGGGTGTGGTAGCGGCTATAGCAGTAGTAGAAGTAGTAGTTGATACCGATGCAGCAGCAGCTACAGCTATAGTTACACCTTCTTGATTCTGATTCTGGTTCTGAAGATGAAGAACTTGAGAATGAGTTTGAGATACAGGGAGAGATTGAGAATGAGAAACCTCGTTTAAAGGTCTATGAGTAGCAGGGTCAATTCCTCTATTCAAAAGCTTTCTTCTGATATGAGTATTCCAATAATTCTTTATCTCATTATCTGTTCTACCAGGTAATCTTCCGGCTATCAAAGACCATCTATAAAAGAAAACCAATTAATTAGTTAAAAAGGAGTTGTAATCGTAAAAGAATGTTTTCATGAAAATGAAGTTTTTTGGAACTTACTTGTTACCAAGAAGACTATGAAGTTTGATAATAAGTTCATCTTCTTCTTCGGTAAAGTTCCCGCGTTTGAGGTCCGGTCGGAGATAATTAATCCAGCGGAGGCGACAGCTTTTGCCGCAGCGGAGTAAGCCAGCAGCTTTAGGAAGAGATCTCCAGCAGCCTTCACCATGAGCACGAATATAAGAAATCAATCTATCGTCTTCTTCTTTAGTCCAGGCACCTTTGTTAGTATGAGCTTTTTCACAACAGGGTGATCTTCCCATGGTTGGTTAGAGAAAAACAAGAAAGGCAGTAGTGTAAGAAGCAGTTGAGGTTATGATTTTATAGGGAGTTTGACCTAAGAGAAAAGAATGGGGACAGAGAGAGAAGACAGAAAATAGCTTCTAGATGTGAGTTGGTGAGACAGGTTAAAGAGAGTGGCTGTTGTTGGGTATATAGATATATATAAGATGATATTTATATAGTTTTCTTTGGTTCAATTATATAACGGGTTAAAAAGACATTAACTATGGGTTACCTTCAGGTTGGTGTAAAGTAGAATATATTAAAGTATGGGCAAGCCTAAGACAAGATGTGATCACTTGCCTCTTTTAAGAAAAAAGAGAAACATAATTCATATCTTATACGCTTTATTAATCTTATATTATATAATACTCCCTAACTTGTCTATTTACCCTTTCACCTTCAAAAAAAATATATTATATATACTATTATATACTAGTTTGATGTGAAATATGTAAGTATAATTATAAATATATTTTTTAATTTTAATTTTTTTAATTTTGATGAGAGCTAATTTGTTTTGTTAACAAAACAAATTTTGATTATTTAAATGTGTAGATGGTGTTATGTGATGAGTAAGGCACCTTTGTATTTAATGAATTGGGATTAATTAAAAATTATTAGTATTTCTTTTACAGAGATCTGTGAAATCAAATTAAAGTTGGATTGAGATCTAACTACCTTAATTTCACTAATGAATTTGATTGATTCTTATTGTCATCTTAAAAAGTTGTAGCCTCTAGCCTTTCAATCACTTTTATATTTTATAAAAAAAAAATGTTAATTATTTTTATTAATTACAAAAAAAAATATGAATAGTTAACGGATCAAAAACATAACAGATATATTACGTGGTCACATAACTGAACTCTAAACCGAATTAATCGGTGAACCGGATTAATCGGTTCAGTGGATGTTAGTGGTATAAAAGAAAAACATAAGAGATTTGATTTGATGTGGGTTTAATGTCTCTTAGTGATTTGGGTAAGTTAGTTGCAAAAGGCAATTCCCTGAAAGAAATGTTTTAGTAGTTGGGTATTGATGTGAGGAAATATAGAGATGGTAATGGTAGTTGTGGTTCTTTATTCTATTGGTGTATTATCATTCATGAGAGAGAGGGTAGATCAAATAGATAGGTTTCTAGAAGTGTTTGAGGATGGTGAAATAAGAGAATGGGAGAATAGGAAATGCCAAAAATGAGTGTGGTTGGAGTTGTGGTTGTACATGGCCTTTGGTTCACCTTCCACTTTTCATTTTTTTCTTTTTTTCCTTAAACCTTATGATGCAAGTTTAGGAAAAGTATACCAAGAAAAAAGGTTGGAATTGGGGGGCCTTATTTACCTTTTTGTTCTAATCTTCTTCTCCATTTTCATATTATAATAGTCAAGTGGAAGGTAAGAATTAATATAATTTGTGTTCTTATTATTGATACGGATAGTTAGATTGAACTATCTAAATTTAATAGAGATTTTGATTATTTTATAATTAAAATACAATACTATATTTAAAATTTGAATCGTCTGATTTTCATCCAAGTATCATCGATACTCTGGCTTTGAAAGCGAATGAAAATTATAAATATTTATTGAAGAGTGTGGACGTAGTTGAAATGCTATCTTTCTCTTATATGATATGAAATAATTTGAAAAAATATATTAATAGGTACAAGTAGTTTTCAAGGAATAGGAGAGTTGGAAAAGATTCAGTCCACCACATGGGTAAAATTTTGGAAGTATATTACCACTTTTCACCCTTTTCTGACTAAACTTATAATTCAAAGTCCAAAATCCCCTTCAGCTATATGTTGAACATTGACATGAGTGTACCACACCCCGGTAACTAATTTTTTTTTATGTGTATAGAATAATATATACTTGATTTTCAAGACAATTTTTATTTGAAGTTTTAACTGCATTCAATTTACAGACCAGTTTTGGTGTTGCTAATATGCAAAAGAAATTTGTTGTATCTGTTTGTGAGTTTAATGAGAATGAACAACTCAACTAAGATGATGAGCATATAATTGCAATATTAAATTGAAATGTTTATTTTATTCGGTGAGGCAACAGCACTACCTAACTCTGTTGGATAGGTACCGAAAAGATGCAATGTGCGTATGATACTAAAGTTGCCAATAATAAATGTATGGATGAAACGCGTAACTACTCACATCAATTAAATTTGTGAGCATCGCCCTTGGTCGCTATCGGTTGGGTGTAATTATTGCAAGGAGATCACTCTATAATGTCCTTCTTAGCTAACCCAAAATGGAGTAGCAACCTAAGGCCTCAACTCATCAATTAGTCTTGAATACCAAATGCAACATTAGTCACATGGAGAAAAATTATTAAACAAAATGGACTTGGCTCTCATGTATAGAATAGAAGGAAGAAAGAAACTGTGGCGTACGGTTTGCATTTGCATGATTATTTTTGTATGGTGACAGACAGCACAGCAACACGAGTTTGTCATGTGCTTAGGTATTCATGGGAGGGTAAAGGGTTGTCCTGAGTCCTAACTTCTCAGAGACTTTACCTACCTCTTGGGTTGTCATCCACATGTGTCTTCCTGGACTTGCTATGCTTTTTCTGATATGTTTTATATTATATATTTGGTGGATAAGAGTTAAAAAAAGATTTTATTCAGGATTCAAGAATAACCTTGCTCGTATAAATGAGAATATTTTTTTGTTGTTTAACATTATTGGCAGACACCACCACCACCCTGCAGATTCCATTCTACCTCAATGTCTTCTTACGCGCAATTTAGTAGAGTCTTCCCTTTATTCCTTTTCTTATCACTTTTCATTTGTTTCCTATTTAAATATAACAAATTGTCCAGCCAAGTGATAATATTTTCATTAAATTACTATTAGATTTCATGCATTATATGTGCATCACAGGTAGTGTACAATTATTAAAGATCCAATGTTGAAGATTTCCATGTTAAACATGGATCAGAGTTTCTCCCGGCTAGTTCATTATGTTGCAATTATAAACACGTCGAATAGCTAAGGCATATAGGTATCATTGATCCTCAGGCGCGTAGTAATTCTTCTAGTGTATAATCCATGTTTTCAAATTCTGATTTCTTGCAAATAACATAAACTAACAACAATTTAACTACACGCCTTTTCTGATCTTCAAGAGAAAAGGAGCACATAACTGGGACTACGGAAATTTGTATGTACAAAGTAATACTGATGCTGCTCTTAAATGGAGTATTCAGTTGAATTTATAGTCTATGCATATACCCAATAGCTGTAGCGCGTAGAATTTTTCTTATTGGTACTAGGAAAACATAGGCTGAAACTGCAAAAATGAACTCAATACTGGTCATCATGGGCCACACAAACGTGACATCCAACAGAGCTGAGCAAATCAAAATCTACTTTCCTCTTTTGGAATTTTCATACAAGTAAGTGAGGATGACCACTGCAGCAGCAACTACAGCTCCAACAGCACTTTGTGCCAGTACGGTTGCATCCTTAGGAGCATTCGCCTTTGAACTTGGCACAAAGCCAAGCTCTGAAAGTTTCTTATGTGATTCAGCATAATCTCGAAAAAATGCATCCTCATCCTGCCAGAGGGAGAGTTCGAAGAAAAAAACATGAAACATCAGACAGATTTCATTTAACTTAATGATGGATCAACAACAGTCAGAATTTTGATGCAAATAACCACTAATGATTTTCTTCAATGGATTTGGAGCAAAACAGAAACTTGATATTAATGTCTTAGTTTAAATTAGATCTTTAACCTCAATAGTATGTAACAGAAGGAAAACAACACCAATGCATGGAAATTGCCCATTGGCCACTCGTTGGCCGAGTAGAAAGTGCTCATATCTATCACATATTTAGTACGAAAGCTGTTGGTTTTGCCACTCAATTCGCACATGGGGAAAATCTATGAAATGGCAATAATAAACTCCAAAGCATGATGCTTATGGGGAAGGACCTACTAATCAACTTGCCTAATGCAACGAGTTCCAATCAAAAGATTGAACCAATAAACAATGCAACAAGCCTACAAATGGATTTATGAAATGCTATAGAAATATCGTAATTGGCAGGACACGGCATGAAAGCAGTTTTCAGCATGTATGTGTTATTTTAATTAAACAATCCCAATTACCTTCGCATACAGCTCAACATAACGGCGAAATTCAGGATCATCGACTAAAGCCCTGTCCGTTGGAAGTTTAAGCAGCCCTGCAGAATCTTCTTCCAAAAGTATCCTGATATTTAACAACAACAAAAAATGAAGCTCTTATCAAATTGGGATGCAAAACTGAAAGTCTACATATGTCCTTGTAGTAAGGCAAAAAAAATTAACAATAATGCACGCAACGTTAAGTCTTACTCAAAGTATGAGTTATCAAACTTCAGAGGGTCTTCTGTCCAAGCGCCTTCAAACCCTGATCTCTCTTGATGTGCTCTTCCCTTGTAACACAGAAAACACAAATAAGAATTTATGGCAGCAATCACAGCATGTAATAAAAAGATATATACAAAAGAAGAATCACCAGTGTATGTGCCCCAGACAGCGCAACAATATCCTTGTCAGTCAAGCCCATACGATAAAAGATATCACGGAGATGCGACTCACCTAAAAATAGCATTGACATGTTTATATGCTTTCATATAACAATCTTAGTCTTATTTCTTAGCCTTGTTGATGAGAAGGGAATTCAGAGAAAAGAAAATCCTTTCACGGGTAATGGTAAGATATTTACCAAGCCCAAGTCAACAAAATTGTTGTGTATCCCTGACTAACTTAGAAACTCACCTTTTTTAGCATCGGGAAGCCGCCCATCTCTGGTAGATATTTTTGAATCCTACATGACACGGAAAATTAGAGAATAATAGGTTCATGGATTTCATAACAACTAATGTTCTAACGAAAGGTACGGCACAGCATACCCTTCTTCCGGGAACAAAGTTGACTGTGGGACCCCCAGTAACCTCAACTGCAACAACACCTGCAAGCTGGAAGCACAAGGGAAGAAAATAACTGTTGTTTCAGATTCACGTAATCTATGTGGCAGCTAGTTTAATTCTCCACAAAGGAATGTATAATCTGTTTTATGCAACGCAGCCCTACACAAGAGATACATAATGCTCCCCTTCCCTCTTTGTTTCAATATGTACCAGAATTGATCAACTTATATGTGATATACAAGAAACTCCAATCACTGTCTTGATTCTGATAGAAACTTAAACAGTAACTAAGGGAATTTTTGCTTTTTAAAAATTAAATTCCTAACATTTACAAACTTTTAAAAGTACTATACATGGAAATCAAATGGCATTCAAATTCATTGTAGAGACATAGGCACTAAGGTTGGAGCATGTCAAAAACTAATCACAAGAAGTACACCTCAACTAGGTGAAAAGCTAAGATGATGAAACTTGAAACTCATTCCATTAGCTGACACAGGAACTTGAAACATCACTTTTATACATTTCTTAACTATCAAAATTTACGTGTACTTCTGTAACTACCCCAGAGTTGATATAGCTACCAAGAAATGTAGATTTTTTCCCTCAGGCTTTTGCCCAGGAAAGGCTTCTGGGTAGTATAAAGCTGGTCATCGGTGTTATTGCAATGAATGAGGCAGAATGTTGCCAAAAAACAGAACAACGCATTATGGGAGGAAGGAGCTTGTGTGTAACAGGGCACTAATCTAAGAGCATGTTATGTATGTAACTTAAAAGAAATTCATACATCCACCTAATAATGATATTCAATCATGATCAAGCAGCAAAATAGAAGCAAGAACAGGATAAACTGATACCACCTAACACTGTAGGAAAAACCCTAAGCAAAGAAGCATCTGTAAGTTTTGATTGGCCAGACTCACAATGTATAATATGAATAATTTAAGTTGTAAGTGGCACAAAAAGAACCCCATAATAGACATAAGATAAATAATTTAATCTAATCAATATTGTAAGACACTCCAGACAAAATTGAAAGTCATTGACCCCATTCGACAATTTCCAGCAAACAACTTTAGCACAAAATCATTCGATTCATTTTAGATTTTCATGATAACTGGATGAAAACAAATGATCACCTGATAAAGGTCTGCATATGAGATTTTAGGATGCTTTGCCTTCACTTCCTCTGTGACATCAGAAAACAAATAACCTTTTAGAAAGACAATCAACCAATGATATCCATACTAATTAAAACAAAACACTTATTAGGAGAGATAAAAATTGGAAACTGAAATTGATTCTATTATTTTTTTCATATATCTAATAGAATTGATTATATTCTACTTTATTCTAATAAAAGGCAAAACAATGAAACGATATAAATCAAAATCAACCCTACATGTCATCATCATATTGTTAATTTAATACACCAATAGCACCGAGTATACGCATATAGAAAAGCATAGAGCATCTCAAGACTCAATTTATATGCATCTACCAATAATAAAGTGATAGTTAAATGGTAAGTTTAGGGGAAAATTAGTTAGTGAATAACATACCACAGAAATCAATAGCTTTCTTCAAACCATTGTTAGCGCCGTGAGAATACTCTTCCTCGTTCCGGATAGAACCGTTAGGTCCACCGGTCTTCGAGCTGGCATCGTAAGTGCCCGCATCGTGCCAACTGAAACAGAAGAAAAAAATTTTCAAACATGAAAAATTGTATGGTAAAATTGCAACGCAGAATCGAAGTGTTGACCGTGTGATTGACGAAGGATAACAACAATTTGAAAGCGATAAAACGATGAAATATAGGGATGAATAGAAATTGGTTTTTTGGAGAAGTTACGCTAAGCGAAGCATGATAGGAGCGCAGTTTCTGTTGGCGATGAGTGCTCGGAGATCGCGGCGAGCCTTTTCGATCTGCTTGAGGTATTCTGCGTCTACCACCACCGGTAACGCCATTTTCAGGGGAATAACGGATTCTGATGGGCGGAGAAAACTAAACAGTAGTTGTTGCAGCACTGCGATTGTGTATACGGAATTGGAATGGATAACTGAAAGTGAATGTGTGGGTGGTTGGTATTTCCAAGTTCTGTGTCTTCGCACTCCTCTTGAGTCTTGACACGTGGTATTGTTTTATGGGCTCACATATTCAACAACATATCCATCTTGAAATTGTCTATAGAGGAGAACTAGACAAATAATACATGTATTAAAATAGGAGAAAAAGGGAAATGTACTTTCAACCAATTACAATTACAATTACAATTATAATTATGTATTAGAATAAAATATATTTTTATTTTAAAAATACTAATATTATATGGCAATTATAAATATTTTGATTAGTTGTATGTGTAAAACGGTCTTACACTGAAATATCATTTTTTAAGTATCATTTTTTTACACATATTAAAAAAAGCTAATTAATATTATTATTTTTCAAATAATAATTCTTTTTTATTTATAATATTCTTAATTATTTATTATATTCATTTTACTTTTTTTCTCTTTGAAATAATTATCTATAGATAACTTTTGACAAAAGTGTAATTGATATTATCTTGAATTTTGCAAGTGACAATTAAAAAAGAATAAAAAATTACTATTAAGAAAGTGACACTTAAAAAAGAATAGAAGAAGTATAGAATAAATAATTTATTTGATTAAGAAAATAAATATATTTGATTAAATACATAAGTAATAGAAGATTTTGTTTTCATAGAATGCGTTCTGGACTGGGGCGGGGTCTGCTCCTCAATCGAGCAGGCCCAACCCACACGTCCTGGGGTGGCCCAACAAAGGCCTCTTATCACAACTAACGTCGAGCACAGGTCCACCTCAACAGTGTCGGGCACACGCCACACCTCGGCGGTGTTCGGGCACACACGACATAGAGCATCGGGCAGAGGCGCTAAGTCTCTCCGAGCTCGCCTCTCCTCGACACTCAGGTGCTCCTTCCCGCGAGGAGCCATCTCCTTCTGTACATAAGAGTCCTCCCCGCGAGGACACGTCTCTCCACGACACGCAAGACTCATCCCCACGAGGACACGTTCTCATGTAACCGCCCACTCCCGATGGAATCGGTCTGCCCTAATTCCGAAGATCTAGGAGCGGTTACCCCAGGGCGAAGACCACGTGCTGGTCTTCACTACGCCACGTAAGCCCTGGAAGTTACTTGGATTGGGCCTGGCAATCCAGCCCAGTGCTAGTGACCGTTGGCCCCGCGCTGGGGGCTCTCTATAAATACTCTCTCACTTGAGAGGGTCAGGTTACACACTCTCTTTCACTCTAACCTTCTTCTTCTGTACTTGCATTTCTCTTACAGTTATCTTACTTGAGCGTCGAAGTACCTTGCAAGTACACCCCCCTCCCCCCCGTCGTCTTTCAACCGCACCGGAGCTGAAGTCCATACGACGTTGCTGGCCACTGAATAACTGTCTGATCCAGGTACGATCAGTGGCGCCGTCTGTGGGAAACCTTGCTTCCCCGTTTTTCCTCCGATAAACCAAAGCAATCCTCTCGTTCATCACCAACTTGGCCAACAACCCGTCTGCTACCAAAGCTCTGGACACCATCCTCGCGCAACTCGAGAACGGAAACCACCATGAGGACGCTGCTACCCTCAACGTCGATGAATGCGACGTAAGAGACGGGCAGACCGCGTCCCCGGACTCCCAAGACATGGCTTACGACGCCGTCCGCCAAGACGACCAGCAGGCCATCTTTCAGCCAGTTGCTCCCCCGCCCAATGCCGATTCGAGCACCGTGGCCCTGTTTGCCTTGATCAATCAGACCAATCAGCTAATCGCACATCAGAACACCAGAATTGAAGCACTAGAGCGAGGGCGGACACGGCAATCTTCCCCACGAAGACATCGTCGTCCGCCCTCACCTCGCCGCTCTCCTTCCCCGCGAAGGAATCCTTCCGAAGAATCTCGAAACCCCTCGCCGGTGCGCGAAGGCCGTCGGCCACGCCTTGAACGCCCCCAGCCGACGATCTCCTAGAAGCGTCATCGTTCCCCGCCTAGGAAGGAACCCAGACCCTCAACTACCAAGAATTCCAAAACCACCGAGGAGAGACCGAGGAACCGTTCGAGGAATTCCCCTCCACGGCGATCCCCTTCGAGGTCCCCGGCCGAAAGCGACGACGACGACCAGAGGACCCCTCTGTCATGGGAGATCATGAACGCCCCAATTCCTGCGGGCATGGAGAAACCCCCGCCACTAGGGACCTACGACGGTCTGGCCGACCCCGACGATCACGTCGAAAGTTTCGAAGCCAAGCTCGACTTCAGAAACGTCAGGGGAGCCATTAAGTGCAGGTTTTTCCCCACCACCTTGCGGAAGGGTGCCATGACATGGTACAAGGGTCTGGCACCCGGGTCGATCACATCCTGGAAGCAACTAAGACAACGTTTCACCAAACACTTTACTGCATCTCGTCGACACCCGAAGACGGAGGCTGCCCTAGAGAGCATCTTCCAGGGGAAGAATGAATCTCTCCGGAACTACATTGAGAGATTCAACAGAGAAGCTGTCGAGGTTCATACGACCGACGACATGAAGAAGTATTTAATCATCCATGGAATATGTTTTGGATCTGATTTTTCCAAGTCTGTGGGCCTCCGCAGACCCCGTCGTCTGGAGGACCTCCTCCAACGAGCTCAGTCGTACATCGAGCTCGAGGAGTCGGAGGCACCGCAGATCGCCCTTGAGTCGAGACGCAAGAAGGGCCCCCACGGCCACAAAGAAGAAGACTCTCCTCCCCGACGAGGAGGAGAAAGAAAGAAAGAAAATCGCCCCCGGGATCCTCGTGAACCGCGCGGACCAGCTGGCCGGTTCTCGGAATACACCCCGCTTAACGCTCCCCGCGCGCGAATCCTCTCCGAGTGCCAGAACTCGGAATTTCAAAAAGGAGGCGTCTGTTTTCTGAAGCCGACTACCCGCAAATCGAACACGGACAAGTCAAAGTACTGCAGGTTCCACCGGAGCCACGGGCATGTCACAAAAGACTGCATCCATCTCAAGGATGCAATTGAAATCCTTATCAAGGAAGGGCACTTGAAGAAATACGCCCAGAAGAATGATACTCCTCGTTCCAGCTCCCGGGAAGCCCAGAACGTCGAGGAGACGACACCTCCTCCCGACGAGAGTCGGCTTCAGGTCGCCCTCAGCGTCACTCGACCCGAAGACTTCTTTGTCCCCGTAATCATTGAGGGCCAAGAAGCAATTCGCAACATGTGGGCGACCTTCCCCCTCGAGGACCCCGTCGCTGCCCGTAGCACCTGGGAAGGCTTCCCCAAAGCAATTGTCATCTCCGGGGGTGGCGACCAAGGCTGCGCGGTCGGCGAGATGTACGCTCACCTTTTCGGGACTCTCCAACTCGACGAGAGACATCTGACCCCATACGTCGGCTCAGACCTGCAGGGATTCAACGGAACCACCACCAGACCATGGGGCTACGTTGAACTGATGGTCACATTCGGGGCCGAAGACACTGCCCGACAGGTGAAGACCCGCTTCCTGGTGGTCGAATGTTCATCCCTTTACAACTGCATCCTCGGGAGGACCACCCTGGCCGAGCTTAGTACCATCAATGGTCCACCTCAAAATGAAGTACTACACGGCCAGGGGACGAGTAGTGACGATGCACGGGGACATAGACGCGGCCAGGAGATGCTTCGACGCCGCCATCAAAGGCATGAGTTCCATCGGCACCAAACCCAAGACCGTGGCAAAGCCACCCCCAGACACCGAACAGGTACCTCTCCCGCGCGTCAACACGGTCGAACTCGACAGTAGGTTCCCGGGCAAACCCGATGAAGACGGGGCAGAAGACCTCGACCTCCAGGCGGAAAACAACGGGCGGCCTCTCCACCCAACGCGCCCCATCCCCGACGGAGACTTTGAGCTCGTGGTCCACGGGGACGACCCAGACCGTAACGTGAAGATTGGCACCAGGATCCCCGACCTGGCGAAGGAGCAGCTAAAGGCATGTCTCCGGGAGAACGCTGATATGTTCGCATGGAGCGCCTCCGAGATACCTGGCCTTGACCCCGAGGTGGCTTGCCATCAGCTCGCACTAGACCCGGCCGTTAGGGCCATAGCTCAACGTAGGCATAAGCAGTCTCCCGAAAAAACGGAGGCTGCTGAAAAAGCTGTAAAGACCTCCTAGAGGCGAATTTTGTAACACCCCGTTTTGTCTTATTTATTTAATTGAGTCGATTTAATTATTTTCGTTATTATATTATTTCCTTCTTGACTTTTATTTGATAATATATTATTTTTCATCGTTATTATGTTTTATCGCATTTTGAGAGCGTTTGCGAGATATTTGAGCTGAGGGGTAAAATGGTCATTTTGAGAGGTTAGATATTTTAGAAAAATTAGATATTTTTAATAAATAGGAAGTGGAGAGAAAAAGAGAGAAAAGAAAGGGAAAGGAAAGAAAGAGAGAAAGAAGGAAAAGGAAAGGAAAGAAATGGAGAAGAGGAAAAGAGGTGGAAATCGACATAGATCCATTTCAAGCGCGATTAATCGGGTAAGGGTGAGAAGTTTCGATTATATCTTGCTTGTGTATGTATATGTGTTGTTTGTTGTAATTGTTTTGGTTGTTTCACAACTTTTTCTCATTGATAAATTGATGAACAATTGATAGAAATTGATGTTTTCACGGATGAATTTCGATATAAACTGCGTAGAATACTTGTCGATTATGTTGGAACATGTTTTGGTTGATATATTGTGATTTGGAAGTGTTTGGGTGGAAGAAATGATGAATTTTGGTCCCATATGACCTATATTGACGCTGCTGTGAATTTCTGGGTTCGCAGGTTCGCTTTGCGAACCCTAGCGAAGGGGAAAGCGAAGGTTCACCTAGAAGTTCGCATTGCAAACTTTATGCTATTTTTTCTCTGCCACAGTTCGCTGGGGGTTCGCATTGCGAATAGGAAAGCGAACGTGACAGATTTTCCATTTTGTTTCCTTCATAACTTTTGATCCGTAACTCGGATTAAGGCACGGTCGGATGCGTTGGAAAGCTCTTTCAATGCTCTTTATGATAGTGGAATAGGAACATATGTTTATGCCATGGATTGATATGGTAGAGTTAAATATTGTGATGAATGTGATAAGTGTAGTTTATGTTTTCACCAAAATTCATGAATCGGGAATCCGATTGATATGGGACTTGTAGCCTTGGAAAGAGAATCCAATGTGCTAGTAATTGGTTATGTGATACCATATGTTAACTAAGAATAGTTGGTAGAGGATGATTAGTGGTTTGTAGGTTTTGTTGTGTTTGTTGGTGTTCGATACGATATGCTATCGTCATATAAATGTGGGGCTTTTGTGCTATTTATATGATGTTGATGCATGTGATAATGATGTTGTTGTGTGGTTAAATACATTGTTTGATTGAATATTAATGTATGTTGTTATAATGTTGTTGTGGGTAGCCTTCGTGGCGTGAATCCTAGTGTTTTGAATATTAACGAATGATTGTATGATTATTGTGGTTTATGATGAAATGCATTGTTTATGTGAAATTCAATATATGTTGTTTGGTGGCCTTTATGGTTTGAAATGCATTGTTTGAATTGGTTTCCAATGCATGAATAATGATGATGAGATAATTCATATTGTTGAATTGTGAATGTGCATTTGATTGTCATGAGTCATTATATGCCAAGCATCATGATATGCATTCTTGTGATGTCGTGTGCCCTAGTGGGTGTGAGCGACGAAACGATTCCAGAGGGAATCTGCTATAACGGTCATGAGCCTTATACAAAGAGGACCTAAAGCGACGTTATAGACGATCGTGAGCCTTATACAAAGAGGACCTAAAGCGATCGGATCGTGAGCCTTATACAAAGAGGATCTAAAGCGATCCATAAACGTCGTGAGCCTTATACCGAGAGGACCTAAAGCAACGGGGAACATCATTTGCCCAATGGGGAGTTACACTAAGTAACAAGCGATGATTCTAATAATTCCTGAGTGAATTAATGATGAGAATGATGGATGGATGGTACCGCATTTGCATAGAGTCGTTGTGTCGGTCTCTTTACATTTGCATAAATCATGAATGGATTGATTATGTGTGGAAAATCATGAATGGATTGATTATGTGTGGAAAATCATGAATGGATTGATTATGTGTGGAAAATTGTGAATTGATTGATTATGTGTTGAGCTTGTGATAGCATTGGTGATTTGATATGCATTCGTGATAAATGTATGTTTTATGGATGATATGTTTTATGTATAGACATATGCTATGTTTTGTGGGGATGTTGTACATTACAATGATTGTATTAATTATCTATGATATGCTATATGTATTAGTATGTGATGCTTGTGGTGAGAATAACTATGCATGTGAATTTATATGTGTTTGCATATTATTATGCAATCTTGATTTAATTGTTATTTCTCACCCTTCTGCTGTGGTTTGTTGCTCTATGAGGCAATTGCAGATTAGTAGTCTTGGAGGCTTTTGTGAGGATTAGTTGTCCATCCGTTTGTCAGTCTGTCTGCTCTGATACGTAACACAGGAGTCGGGGAACGCTTTTGTTATATATGTATACATTTGTTGGATCTATTTTGTATTACCTTTGTATGAATATTTTGATGTTATAAAATAATTTATTTTGTAAAACAAGTCAGTTATGGATCTTTCCGCTTTATTCCATAATTGAACTTTCCTTTTGTTGGAAAAAGTTTCCCTTTTATGTTTATTCCATTTTGTGTTATGTATCAAATTTATGAGCAGGGATTGTGTTTGCTTTCTTTAAATGTGGCATCCTTGTTTTTGTCTAAGGATAAAAAATTTATTTACTCTGATTTATTTATGTATTATTTATTCGCGATGGGAATTGGGGTGTTACATTAGTGGTATCTGAGCAGGTCGGTCCGTCCGGCCAAGTTGTTGAGGCAGTTGGTGTGACAGTTGAATACTGTCGATGTTGTTTGTTCCTTAGTATGTGATATGTGTGTGAAACACTGTCAGTACTTTATGGTTTTCTAATCCTTTGTCTTCAGGTGTGAGAATGAGATAAGTGGGGGAGAAGCTGGTGCTTCTCCAAGTTGCTTCGGTTGTGGAGCGTTGGTTGCAAGATTGTAAATGTTGTTTGGACAGTGTTGTTCTCGGTTCCGGAGGGAATGCAGAGGTAAAGTTTATGTCAACTAAGGATGTGTGCCTTAGGTAGTTTGTGCACAAGATGCAAGAAATGATATTATAGTTTGGTAAAGACGGTTTATGCCCCATCATGGTTGTCGGCTGTCTATTGACAAATTGAGGAACTGATCACCCTTAATCTCTTGTTGATAGTAGACGAAATTATGTTGGATGGAATAGACGTGTCTTTCCGACCTTGATAGTGTGTGCAATGAATTGTTTGGAATTTAAGAAAATGGTTACAGATTGTTTTGTTGAGTCGATGAAGATTCTTATATCGGAAGATGAAACGGATTAGAGGTTTTGGTAAGTTGGTCCAGTTGGGAAGTCATTGAGAGAGAACGATTGGGTATCGTTAATGGTTGTTCTCAGAGATTAAAGTGTGAACTCAAATTTGACGAAGGTGAGGACTTGAGGTTTATATCTGCTAAGTAAGTAGAAAAATCTCAGGGGATAGGACTTAGATGTTTGTTATGTTTGTGATGATAGTTTTCTAGAAATTGGCAGAAAGGCCACAGTGATGGACTACCAGTTGTGCGTGATTCCAGATGTGTTTCCGGATGGAATGTTGGATGTTAGCGTTAGAATTACTCAGATTCAAAGAGCGGTTGGAAGATTTACTGGAAAAAGGGATTTGTGAGACCAAGTGTGTCGTCTTAGAGAGCTCCAGTATTGTTAGTAACAAAAAGGAAGGATGATTGAACGGAATAACAAGCATGATGTGTATAATGGTATTGAGACTATGGAAAGTAAAACTTAGAGTTTTGGTGAGTTTTGGGGTTTTTAAAGTTTTAGAGCATTAATAGAAATCTTGAGAAACCTCGAGGTGTGGATGTAATATTTGAGAGTTCTTTTTGGTTGTTTGTTGCTACATGTTGGGATTTATGGAATTTGGACTGTTAAGAGAAGAAATTGTGTATGGATTACTAATAGTTGAATAAGGTAACGATTGAGAACAAGTGTCCACTTTCATGAATAGATGACTGGAATGGTTTGGTTGAGTTTGAGTGAAATTACAATTGTTTGGAATGTTTGATAAGAGTGGTGAATTGTGTGAGTTGAGGCTTTGATCGATTTAATGTGATTGGTAATGTTTGTGGAGTAGAGGAATCGTATCTTCCATATTTATTTGGATAAGTTCGTAATGGCTTTGACTGAGGATATTCGGATCTGTTATAAACTCAGAGGAAGAACAGGTAGAGTGTTTGAGATTTGAATTACAAGTGTTGAAAAGAGACGAAGTTTTATGCTAAGTTATTCAAGTGAGAATTTGGGTTGAAAGAGGTTAGTTTCTTGGATATGTTATTTCGGATGAGAGTATGGTTAATGGATCCATCGGAAGTAGATGCAGTTCTACAATGAGAGGCTCCGAAGTTGGTTAAGGAGATTAGAATCTTTTTGGACTTTAGTTGGTTATTACCGGAGGTTATGGAATGCTTTTCCAAGTTAGCGTTTTCATTACTTCGATTGACTTGCAAAAGGTAAGTCGTTTGTTTGGGGATGTTCATTGTAAGGAAAGTTTCAGAGAGCTAAAGTAGAGGTTGTCTACGGCTCTAGTTTTGATTCTGTCTGATCCTAATAAACTGTTTTGGAATATTGGGATGCGTCCTTGATGAGTTAGTATGTGTGTTAATGCAAGAGGGTAAAGTCGTGGCTTATGCTTTACTACAATTGAGGATTCATAAATGGGTCTATACTATTCTGGATTTGGGATTGGTTATGGTTGTATTGTGTTGGAATATTTGGAGGTATTATATTTATGGTTCTAGGTTCGAAGTGTTTAGTAATCACAAGAGTTTAGAGTACTTGTTTGGTTTGAAGGAATAGAGTATGAGACAACGGGGATGGTTAGAATTCGTGACGAGTTATGAATTTGGCTTGGATTATCCTTCGGGAAAAGCTAATGTTGTGCCTGAAGAGTTAGGTCGATAGTCTTTGCATATGGCAGTTTTGATGGTCAGAGAATTAAAATTATTTGAACAGTTCAGAGACTTGTGTCTGGTGGGTGAGATAACACAGTAGAGTGTGAGGTTAGGTCTATTAGAAATGAACTATGCTTTTTCTGGTGAATATTAGAGAGAGTCAGAAGTAGGATATGGAATTGGTAGATTTGATTGTTGCGAATAATCTGAGTGCGCATCGAAAGTGTGATGTGGCATATTTCGTATATGAGTGTGTGACTTGTAAGAGTTCATAGGTTGAACATTGGAAACATGTAGGAATGATGAGACCATTGGACGATTCAGAATGGAAGTGTTAGGTGAAAGGTTTAAATATTATTCATGGGCTACTATGTAGATGGATGTATTAGTTACATGTTTGATGGGTAAATCACAACGTTGTTGTATGGATGTTATGTTTGGTATTCTGGTTTTGTGGATGTTGTTGAGATGATGTTATGTCGTGGAACTTTATGTTCTTGTTTGTGTTGTTGCCTCGTTTCCATCGTGATGGTTCGAGTGCGAGTAGCTAATTCCTGTGTGGAAGATTAGGGGAGTGTTACCTGGGTGTTGGTAACATGGTTTTCTTTGAGTCGTGAGTTAGTCGTCAAGTGCATTGTATGTGCTTTGCATCTTGTCGTTGTCGTTGTCGTCGTTGTCATGTCGTTGTTGTAGTTGCTGTTAGCAAGGTGGTTTGTCAGTTTGTGTTATTCATGGTGTGCCTTTTGTTGGCATGATAGTTTGTTAGTCGGATGCGAGAGTCGTATCCGGAGTTGTTCGTATCAGTTATATTTTCGAGGACGAAAATGTCTAAGTGGGGGAGAATTGTAACGCCCCGTTTTGTCTTATTTATTTAATCGAGTCGATTTACTTATTTTCGTTATTATATTATTTCCTTCTTGACTTTTATTTGACAATATATTATTTTTCATCGTTATTATGTTTTATCGCATTTTGAGAGCGTTTGCGAGATATTTGAGCTGAGGGGTAAAATGGTCATTTTGAGAGGTTAAATATTTTAGAAAAATTAGATATTTTTAATAAATAGAAAGTGGAGAAAAAAAGAGAGAAAAGAAAGGGAAAGGAAAGAAAGAGAGAAAGAAGGAAAAGGAGAGGAAAGAAATGGAGAAGAGGAAAAGAGGTGGAAATCGACATAGATCCGTTTCAAGCGCGATTAATCGGGTAAGGGTGAGAAGTTTCGATTATATCTTGCTTGTGTATGTATATGTGTTGTTTGTTGTAATTGTTTTGGTTGTTTCACAACTTATTCTCATTGATAAATTGATGAACAATTGATAGAAATCGATGTTTTCACGGATGAATTTCGATATAAACTGCGCAGGATACTTGTCAATTATGTTGGAACATGTTTTGGTTGAAATATTGTGATTTGGAAGTGTTTGGGTGGAAGAAATGATGAATTTTGGTCCCATATGACCTATATTGACGCTCCTGTGAATTTCTGGGTTTGCAGGTTCACTTTGCGAACCCCAGCGAAGGTTCGCCCAGAAGTTCGCATTGCGAACTTTATGCTGTTTTTCTCTGCCACGGTTCGCTGGGGGTTCGCATTGCGAATAGGAAAGCGAACGCGACAGATTTTCCATTTTGTTTCCTTCATAACTTTTGATCCGTAACTCGGATTGAGGCACGGTCAGATGCGTTGGAAAGCTCTTTCAATGCTCTTTATGATAGTGGAATAGGAACATATGTTTATGCCATGGATTGATATGGTAGAGTTAAATATTGTGATGAATGTGATAAGTGTAGTTTATGTTTTCACCAAAATTCATGAATCGGGAATCCGATTGATTTGGGACTTGAAGCCTTGGAAAGAGAATTCAATGTGCTAGTAATTGGTTATGTGATACCATATGTTAACTAAAAATAGTTGGTAGAGAATGATTAGTGGTTTGTAGGTTTTGTTGTGTTTGTTGGTGTTCGATGCGATATGCTATCGTCATATAAATGTGGGGCTTTTGTGTTATTTATATGATGTTGATACATGTGATAATGATGTTGTTGTGTGGTAAAATACATTGTTTGATTGAATATTAATGTATGTTGTTATGATGTTGTTGTGGGTAGCCTTCGTGGCGTGAATCCTAGTGTTTTGAATATTAACGAATGATTGTATGATTGTTGTGGTTTGTGGTTTATGATGAAATGCATTGTTTATGTGAAATTCAATATATGTTGTTTGGTGGCCTTTATGGTTTGAAATGCATTGTTTGAATTGGTTACCAATGCATGAATAATGATGATGAGATAACTCATATTGTTGAATTGTGAATGTGCATTTGATTGTCATGGGTCATTGTATGCCAAACATCATGATATGCATTCTTGTGGTGTCGTGTGCCCTAGTGGGTGTGAGCAACGAAACGATTCCAGAGGGAATCTGCTATAACGGTCGCGAGCCTTATACAAAGAGGACCTAAAGCGACGTTATAGACGATCTTGAGCCTTATACAAAGAGGACCTAAAGCAATCGGATCGTGAGCCTTATACAAAGAGGACCTAAAGCGATCCATAAACGTCGTGAGCCTTATACCGAGAGGACCTAAAGCGACGGGGAACATCGTTTGCCCGACGGGGAGTTACACTAAGTAACAAGCGATGATTCCAATAATTCTTGAGTGAATTAATGATGAGAATGATGGATGGATGGTACCGCATTTGCATAGAGTCGTTGTGTCTGTCTCTTTGCATTTGCATAAATCATGAATGGATTGATTATGTGTGGAAAATCATGAATGGATTGATTATGTGTGGAAATTGTGAATTGATTGATTATGTGTTGAGCTTGTGACAGCATTGGTGATTTGATATGCATTCGTGATAAATGTATGTTTTATGGATGATATGTTTTATGTATAGACATATGCTATGTTTTGTGGGGATGTTGTACATTACAATGATTGTATTAATTATCTATGATATGCTATATCTATTAGTATGTGATGCTTGTGGTGAGAATAATTATACATGTGAATTTATATGTGTTTGCATATTATTATGCAATCTTGATTTAGTTGTTATTTCTCACCCTTCTGCTGTGGTTTGTTGCTCTATGAGGAAATTGCAGATTAGTAGTCTTGGAGGCTTTTGTGAGGATTAGTTCTCCATCTGTTTGTCAGTCTGTCTGCTCTGATACGTAACACGGGAGTCGGGGAACGCTTTTGTTATATATGTATACATTTGTTGGATCTATTTTGTATTACCTTTGTATGAATATTTTGATGTTATAAACTAATTTATTTTGTAAAACAAGTCAGTTATGGCTCTTTCCGCTTTATTCCATAATTGAACTTTCCTTTTGTTGGAAAAAGTTTCCCTTTTATGTTTATTCCATTTTGTGTTATGTATCAAATTTATGAGCAGGGATTGTGTTTGCTTTCTTTAAATGTGGCATCCTTGTTTCTGTCTAAGGATAAAATTTTTATTTACTCTGATTTACTTTTGTATTATTTATTCGCGATGGGAATTGGGGTGTTACAAATTTTATTTCGGAGGCCAAGTACACAACCTGGCTGTCCAACGTTGTACTCATCAAAAAGAATAATGGAAAATGGAGGATGTGTGTTGATTATACTGATCTTAACCGGGCTTGCCCGAAAGACTGCTATCCTTTACCTAACATCGACCAACTGGTCGACAATTCTGCAGGTTACAAACTATTATCCTTCATGGACGCTTACTCAGGATACAACCAAATTCCCATGGACAAGGTCAAAAAATAGCACAAGGCTTTCATGACCGAGTCGGGCAATTACTACTACAACGTGATGCCTTTCGGCCTGAAGAACGTCGGTGCGACCTACCAGCGGATGATGAACAAGGTTTTCCGGGCTGAAATCGGCGACATGCTCGAGGTCTATATAGACGACATGATCGTCAAATCCGTAGAAGAAGTCGACCACGCCGCGCACCTCAAGAAGGTGTTCGACACAGCGAGGAGATGCCGCATGAGGTTCAACCCAGACAAATGCACCTTCGGCGTTCGGGCAGGTAAGTTCCTCGGCTTCTACCTCACAGAGCGAGGAATCGAGGCCAACCCCGACAAGTGTAGAGCTTTTTCCGAGATCCCTACTCCGGACTCAAAGAAGTCAATACAATCATTGAACGGGATGCTCACCGCCCTCTCCCGCTTCGTCGCCAAGTTTGCGCAGTATGCACTCCCATATTTCAAACTTCTTCGACAAAAAGCGGAGTTTGAATGGAGCGAAGAATGCGAGCAGGCGCTCCTCAACCTAAAACAAGTCTTATCGCAACCCCCGGTCCTTTCAAGGCCTGAGAGCGGGGAGACATTTTTCTTGTATCTCGCAATCACGAGTGAAGCAGTCAGCGCCGTCCTCATTCGGGAAACCCCGGACGGGCAGAAACCAATTTACTTCACGAGCAAGGCCCTCCAAGGCCCCGAGCTCAGGTATCAACAGATAGAGAAAGTCGCCCTGGCCCTCGTCACCGTGGCCAGGAGGCTACGCCACTACTTCCTTGCACACACTGTCGTCGTAAGGACCGAACAGCCTATAAGGAAACTCCTTGGACGTCCGGATATGGCGGGGAGGATGCTCAGGTGGTCGCTCGAACTCGCCGAGTTTGACATCCAATACGAGGGAAGGAAAGCCCTGAAGGCTCAGGTATTGGCCGACTTTGTGGCAGAGATGACCGTCCCGGAACCTTCGACCAACAGATCCCAAAAATGGACGATCTATGTCGACGGAGCATCCAGCCCGAAGGGAAGCAGGGCAGGCATCATCCTCGAAAACGAGGAAGGCATCCTGATCGAGGTATCCCTCGAACTATCTTTCTCGACATCGAACAACCAAGCGGAGTACGAGGCTTTCCTTGCCGAACTTCGGCTGGCCGAGGACCTCGGCGCCAGGGAGGTCAAAATCTTCACCGACTCCCAGCTCGTGGCCTCGCAAGTCCGAGGAGAGTACCAGGCCAAGAACGACAACCTCGTCGAATACTTGACCTTGGTGAAAGAAAAGATGAAAAAGTTCACCTCCGCAGAACTAACTCACATCCCTCGCGAGCACAATACCCGAGCAGATGTCTTGTCCAAATTGGCAAGCACAAAGAAGAAAGGCGGGAACAGATCCTTCATACAAGAAGTGTTTTCCCGCTAGAGCATCGACAAACTCGCTCCGATGGCGGACATAAACGCCATTGGTGACAGCAATTGTTGGATGACCCCTGTATACGAGTACCTCACGACGGGCAAACTGCCCGAAGACCCCAAAAAAGCAGGAATGGTCAAGCGACGGGCGTGCTCGTACGCCATAGTCGAGGATAAGCTATACCAGCGAGGGTTTTATATTCCCCTCCTCAGATGTGTCAAGGAGACCGAGGTCCCCGGCATACTCCAGGGGATCCATGAGGGAATCAATGCAGAGCACCTAGGTGGACGATCGTTAGCCCGTAAAGCATTTCGGGCAGGGTATTACTGGCCCACCATGCAACAGGACGCCAAGGAACACGTCAAGAAGTGTGATAGATGCCAACGACATGGGGACATGCACCTCGCTCCTCCTAACGAGCTCAAAACACTGTCCTCCCCGTGGCCGTTTGCGTGGTGGGGGATGGATATCCTCGGACCTTTCGTCCAGGGGTCGTATCAAAACAAATACCTCATCGTCAGGGTGGACTACTTCACGAAGTGGATTGAGGCAGAAGCATTGGCCAAAATCACGGCCTTCAACATACTACGTTTCTACAAGCGGAACATCCTCACCCGATTCGGTGTACCCTAAGCTATCATCACCGACAACGGAAGACAGTTCACCGACAGGAACTTCCAAGACTTCGTCACCAAGCTAGGCACGAAGCAGCACTTCACGTTGGCCGAGCACCCTCAAATGAACGGGCAACCTAAAGCTGCGAACAGAGTAATCCTCCGAGGATTGAAACGTCGACTAGGCGACGCCAAACAACGGTGGGTCGAGGAGCTACATAGCATCCTCTGGGCCTACCGGATAACCCCGCATTCCACGACCGAGGAGACCCTTTTTCGTCTAACCTACGGAATGGAAGCGGCGATCACCGTGGAAATCAGGGAACCCTCGAGGAGGACAGAAGCCCCCCTTGACGGGGACGCGAACGACGAAGCCCTGAGGGAAGAACTCGATTTCGTAGAGGAGACACGTTCGGGCGCTTCTCTCCGAGAAACTTCACTTAAGCAGAAAATAACACTACGTTATAACGACAAAGTTATCAAACGTGATTTTCAGATGGGCACCCTCGTCCTACGAAGGAACCAGAAAGACTCGCGAGAAGGCAAACTCACCGCGAACTAGGAGGGCCCGTACCGCGTCCGCGCAAAAACGGGGACAGGAGCCTACTTCCTCGAAAATCTGCACGGGGAAGAACTTGCTCGACCATGGAACACTGAGAAGCTCAAACAGTACTACAGTTAAGCACTGCCCACGACTCACTAGCACCGCGATTACGGGGATGCACTAAGGTACGAGTGCGACACCCCTATACAGAACACGATGATCAAAGGCCGCGTTGTGTGTGCGCGAGGACTTTTGATCCGACGGGGATATCTCGATCGAGCTCCGCCGTCGTCGTACCAATTAGGCAAAACACCCAGCTCGCGATGGGAAGTCCACACCATGAAGCTAAGACCTCGACCGAGCTCTTAGCCTCGTTGAAGGTCAGAACACATCTCCGACCACCCGACTAGCTCTCCACGCGGTCAAGGGTTTTCATAGTCGAGTAAATCCCCAAAGTCTATTACTTAGACAAAAACAAACAAAGTACAGCAAATGCAATAACATCACACACAATTAAAACAGCACACTAGCAGATAAACAAAAATGCATTAAAGCGGGCAGAAGCCCAGTGTACAGGTATTACAAAGGTATCAAAAGCCCCTGGCACATAGGCCGGGCACAAATCATTACAAAGAAAAAATGGCACGCAGGCAAAAAACAAAAGACCAAAAAAAGTAGTGGCATGCAGGCCAAACAAGTAAAAGAACTAGAAGGCGATCTCATCCTCGACCCGGCTTCCATCTTCCTCTTCCTCCTCCTCTGGCATGTCCAACTTGCCATCGACCACACGAAGGAACGGGCTGATTCTGTCGAGCACAAGCTGAACACCTGGATTCTCGGCACCGACCTGCTCCACTGCATTCTTAAAGCCTATCTCCAGGGCCTCCAGACTATCTTGCTGAAGTTCCCAAATTTTGGCGACCAAGGCTGCGCGGTCGGCGAGATTTTTCTCCGCGGCGGATTCGCTCTCTGCGGGACGGACAGCAACTTCCAATTCTCCAACCCTGGTCTGAAAGCGATCACGCTCCTCTTGAGTCACCTTCAGCGCAGCCTTGGCCTCATTCAGCTCGCGGAGGGTGTTGGCGTAGTCCTCACACTTAGCCTGGGCTTTTTGCAGATCAGCCACGACCTCGTCCTTCTCCCTCTTGAGGGCAGTGCATTCGTCCTTCAGCTTCTGTAACTCGGAGGCAGAGGGGGTCTCCTCGTTCAAAATCAGGGCAGTCTCGAAGACTCGCATCATAGCCGCAAGGTCTTCGACAAGTGCCTCTCTCCTGGCCGCATCGTCCATTCCCAGAACTGCCTTCACCTCGGCCTCAGCAATGACAGGGGGGCTTCCCCCGAAGAAATTCCGCTGAAGGTGACAGACGGGCATCAAAAACTTCTCCAAGGAGGCAGGGTCCACGAGATCCATGAGGACAAGTCCCTCGGTCCTCGCTTTCTTGGCAGGGGTGCCCTCCGGAGGGGGAGACTGGCTACACTGTGGAGAGGCGGAGCCACTCGTCGTCCCAGCCGACGTCGCGGTCTGAATAACTTCTCGAACGCGGCTCTTGGTTGGCTTGGGTGCCCGTTCCGCGGCCAACTTCATGATGCGCTCAGTGGCGCTCGACATTTGAGCTGTAAGAGAAAACATGGAAAAAGTTAGCATAAAGAAACAAAACTAAATGGATGCCCGAACAGGACAAGGAGCTCCTACCTAAGAACCTCTTGGCCTCCTCGGGAGACTTGCACTCATGGAGACCCCGGGTGTTTATGTAACGGGCCGCGGTCACAACCCTTCCTCGAGAGTCAAGGAGGTATTTTCCATCCCTACCAACGCACTCTGCCCGGTTAAAACCGGTGACATACTCGACCAGCGTGGCGTACACTCCTTTGTCCTCCTCCGACAGCTCGCCAGGCTTCACGAGGTAGTCCTCCGTACCGAGCGCGAAGTGCGCATCCTCCCACTCCAGGGGACACTTGGACACAAACCTTTCCTCCCCGAAACTATCGGGCATGATGCCGTAGAGCGTACCCACAGCCCCGTGCATCGCGGGCATGACATAGTAGAACCTATCCTTGAAATTCCTAATCGAATCCGAGTACGCCTTGAACAGCTTCCTCGGTTGTTTGAAAGAGACCCAACTATGTCGCCCATGGTCCGTTGAACGTTGGAGATGGAAGACGCGGAAGAAGAGCGTGAGGGTGGTCCCGATCTTGAGATAGTTACACACGATCTCAAATGCCCGCATGAAGGCAAGCGCGTTAGGGTGAAGCTGGGACGGCGCCAAGTGCAGACGGTTGAAAACCCCCAATTGAAAGCTGTTGAAGGGGAGACGAATACCGACCTCTTTAAAGGGAACCTCAACCCACAGTAATTCGAACATATGCGGTGGTGTGCCCGAGGTTGAAAAACCGTCCACTTCGCCTCTTTGCCCTCGGGGACGTTCTCAACGAAAGCGAAAGCGTCCGTGTCGTCGGCAGCGAAACGCGACTTTATGCGCAGAGGCTCCTCCCCTGCCCATTCGGCGGCCGGACGCACGAGCTCATCCCCAGGGATCTGAGCGGGTCCATCCACGTCGGGTTCAGTGTCTATCTGGAGAATCCCCATAACCCTCACAACCATTTTTTTACCTGAAAAGCAGAGGAAATAGGTGAATTCGTTGACCGCGACCAAATCCACCCTTCCGCCGCCAATCAAGTGAAAGGGCAGCGAGAGCAAAGAAAATGTTCGGGGACACGGCGAACTGCCCGAGGCCGTTACCCCCTCCCTTCTTCGGCTCTCCAACCCTTCCATCTCGTTTCCCCGTGACATTCATCACATGTCCTCGGGGTATTCATCGAGTCCTCGGGTTATTCATCGAGTCCTCGGAATATTCATCCCAAGCCTCCGCCAATACTACCGAAACCCTAGGAACGTCCCGCCGTTCCCAGCCGGAACTCAAGGGATTACCGGGAACTTCATCAGTTCACCAGAAAACCACAAACAGAAAGTAAAATGGAAAAGAAGGGATCAGAAGCTTACTTGGAACGGTGGTGGAAACTTGACCGGAGCAGAAGATACGGCAACGTACGGCGGTGAACGACGGCAGAGCAGCGACAGAGATAGAAAGAAGAGGAGAGCGAAAAAGGTGGAAACATGCAACTGACACGAACTCGGCCCCTTTTATAGGCTCCTCACGAGACTCTAGGATTTCCTATGCAATCGATTACGCTACCCTAGCGTAGCCTCCCTAGGCAATGATGAGGGGTGACACGTGGCACACGCTTCCCCAGGCATGTCTTTTCATTCCCCAACACGTCTTTTCGTTCACCTCGGTTCAGACTCCTCGTATCACCACGACATCGCCCATCTGCGACCAGTCTAGCGCGAGCAGATCTATTTGTTTCTTCCCGGTTTACCAACTGTTCCTCGTTTAGAGTCCCTTCCCCTGGTTGGACACGCCCTCGACATAGTACTGACTAGGGGTGGCAAAACGGGCCCGGCCCGCGGGAAAATCCTGTTTTACCCGTCATTTTTTGCGGGGCGGGCCTGAATTTTGAACCCACATATTTAAGTATGCCCGCCCCGCACCGCAAAAAAGAAGGGCGGGCGTGGGGCGGTCACGGGTATGCCCGCGGGTAAAAATTTAGGAACAAATAAAATTAATTTTATTTTATGATATCTTATGGCCCAATAGGCCCATACCAAAACAACCCATTATCAAATTATATCATGATTTTTTTATTTTAATTTTATTTTATGATATTTTATTTGTTGAATTTAATTATTGAATGTAAGATAATGATAGTGTTTTTTTATTGGTAGTATTAGGATTTATGAGTTTTTTTAAAAATTATATCATGAGTGAAAAAATGTTTTTTTTAATGAGAGTGGCGGGCTTGCCCGCATGCCCGCAGGCCCGTCATTAAATGAGGCGGGCCTAGAAAATGAGCCCGCATCTCTACCTTTGCCCCCCCGCCCGCCCCGTTTTTTTGCGGGCTTTTGCAGGGCGGGCATGCCCGTTTGCCACCCCTAGTGCTGACCCTAAAGTCATTACCCTGATACCTCAGAGCAACGACTTGGGGGGCTCCTGTTCTGGACTGGGTCGGGGTCTGCTCCTCAATCGAGCAGGCCAAACCCACACGTTCTGGGGTGGCCCAACAAAGGCCTCTTATCACAACCAACGTCGAGCACAAACCCACCTCAACAGTGTCGGGCACACGCCACACCTCGGCGGTGTTCGGGCACACACGGCATAGAGCGTCGGGCAGAGGCGCTGAGTCTCTCCGAGCTCGCCCCTCCTCGACACTCAGGTGCTCCTTCCCGCGAGGATCCATCTCCTTCTGCACATAAGAGTCCTCCCCGCGAGGACACGTCTCTCCTTGACACGCAAGACTCCTCCCCACGAGGACATGTTCTCATGTAACCGCCCACTCCCAATGGAATCGGTCTGCCCTAATTCCGGAGATCTAGGAGCGGTTACCCCAGGGAGAAGACCACGTGCTGGTCTTCACTATGCCACGTAAGCCCTGGCAGTTACTTGGATTGGGCCTGGCAATCCAGCCTAGTGCTAGTGACCGTTGGCCCCGCGATGGGGGCTCTCTATAAATACCCTCTCACTTGAGAGGGTCAGGTTACACACTCTCTTACACTCTAACCTTCTTCTTCTGTACTTGCCTTTCTCTGACCGTTATCTTACTTGAGCGTCGGAGTACCTTGCAGGTATACCCCCCCCCCCCCGACCGTCTTTCAACCGCACCAGAGCTGAAGTCCATACGACGTTGCTGGCCACTGAATAACTGTCTGATCCAGGTACGATCAGAATGTCTATGTATTTAATACATTGAGTGTCTATACTATTTTATTGAATAAAATGATTATGATAAAAGATAGTGAAGTGGCAAAGTTGTATTTATCTACATTGGATTTGTATTTCTGATGTGGTAGAAAAGAGACTGATTTGTAAAATTAACACTTTAACGTATAAGTCAGTAAAAGAAATCAGAAGTAATGTGTGGTAGAATGGATTGAATAGTGTATTACCCTTATATACCAATAGTGGTTGAAACAGCTCGTGTAAGCTGCGATGAGTTGTGAGGACATACGTCAGATTAGACTGGGCGATGATTGATGTGTTGAAGGATGTAATTGTTTGCTTCTGGTTAGAACGAAAGGTCTACCTACTTTGCATGCATGTCAACTCGAGGTTTGCTCTTTGGCCTTTCTTTATGGGTCTTGCGAATGACGCATAACATTTGCCATCCAAGTCTTTGTCCTACTATATAGAATTGGGATTTTGTAATGTATATATTAAGGTCGGCTATTTAACATAAGTAAATGAAGGGTCTTAAAGTGGCGTATTTAGCATTATAAACATGTGCATTAAACGTCTTTATATTAATTAACGATTTTTTGCTATAAGGCTCTAATGCGTGTCCCTTTGTTTGATGGTAATGATGTTCCATATGTCCTAGGATACTCGAGTGCTTTAAACAGTCTCCAATGAGATCTTGATTGTTGGTAGTATGCTTCACACTTTCCAATGTAGTAGATCGCACAATTCAGTGTTATGGAAATGCATATAAAAAGTTCTTGAACTATTAATCTTCTCTTTTTCGCTACTTGTGGATTTGAGAAACTCTTATTCTTCTTCTTCGTTTTCGATTTCTTCAGTTGTTTCCAGATTCTCGCACTGGCCTTCATCCTCGATCAACTTGTGCCCCTTTTTTCAGCGCATGAGCTCATAAATTTTCTTCTTTTAATGTAATGCCTATATTCCCCTTTCTTTCAATATTGCTTTCTTTATTATGGTTTATGGAGAAGATAGTAATGGGGTTTAATTAAGGAGATTGGTTGTGATTTAGTGGCTTATTTCACGAACATTTATTTTAATATAATGTCTAGATTCCCCTTTATTTATTATGCCTAGACTCCTTATTTATTAGTGTATACAATTAATGCAATCTTACAAATATGCAACAACAAATATGAATGAATGAATGCTTGTAAAGTAAAAGGATAGGGAAAGCGAAAGATACACAGAGATATATAGTACTTCGACATTCGTCCTCGCTTTGCCTACATGCACGCTTCATTGGATGATGTCATCAGAACATAATCACGATCTTCCATTATGATGATAAAATGTTCACAATGTTTTGATTACAAAGAACTCACATAATAATTCCCTCTGATGAGCAGACACTAAACTGCTACCACAATACAAGATTCCTCAAGATCTTGACCCAATAACCTCGCCTTCCACAATAAACTGCTCCAAGTATTCGTCTGTGGCGATCCCACTGATTTCTTGTCCGATCGATTTCCATTAATTGATCGTATATTGGACAACTCCAAACTTTGTATGTAAGCAATCTTTCTCTGACGCCGCTAAAGAAGGACAACTTCCAACTCCGCCTTACAAACCGTTGATACTTGATTATGCCAAAGTCTTCCTTGGAGTATAATGGAAACTCTCATTTTGTTAGATAACAACTCAATGCCAAATTGCACTCAAGAAACGATACTTGCATTTGTTGCAATAAAAAAAACCAGTTACACACAAAAACACTAGATAATATAATGTATCACTAGTCTCCCTTACACTCAATATTTAGAGGATGGTCCATAAACAAGAAAAAAACTAAGGATGAAGATCGTGAACAGTGCCATAAAATCTCAACAACAACTGACATTACAAGTGATTAGTCAAGTAATTCAGTTTTTATGAATGAAGAACACACACAAGGTTCAATCAATTTTCTAGATGGCTGGGTATTGGTTCTTGATTGTTATCAAGAGCTTGATTAATTTTCAACAAGATTGATCAACTCACTCTCAAATTCACAGAAGGACAAAAACCAAATTGCACAAAACAAGATGCAACAAAAAAGATAAATAATCGACATGTGTTCAATAAAAAGGTTGGTGTTTGAAAAAGAAGATAGAAGAGTGGTGTAAATATGAACGCACTAAGAAGAGAAGACAAAAAATCACAATTTTTGTCTCTATGGATCACCATAGATTTTCCACAATTGTTAATTTCACCATAAGAAACAATCATTTAAATAAGTGGTGGGAAATTGGATTTTTTTAAGGCTTAATTTGAATCAAGAAGGATTTGTGATTCAAATCAATCTTGACAGTGGCAAAAAAGGGCGCTTTTTAAAGTTAATTATTCGAATCATTATTTGCACTTGATTCGAATCAATTGAGGTTATGGTTCGAATCTTGTGTAATTTTTAATCTGAATAATTTGATCCAAAATGATATTCCAATTTTCAATAGGTGATTGATTCGAATCAAATATAACACATGATTCGAATCAAATACCAAATCATCAAAAATTCAAATGTTCTAACTTGTGATTCAAGCTACTTGTGTGGAAATGACAAAACAATAACTTTAATAGACTCAAAAAGGAAATGACTAACATTGATCAAATTAATATATCATGAAATGTAAAGGGTTCTCAGTGGTACACTTAAGTAGTCAAAGCGATTACAATCAAATTGAAAGAATATTACAATCACACAGATGAATTGAAGTAACAGGAAAATTACAAATAAGCAATGAAACAATAATCGAAATGTAAAACATCAAAACATACTTGATACTTAAAGCACATAAACGATACCAAATGATATTATATGCTTTCATTTACTAGTAGGATTTAGTTCATGTCCTACAAAGAAACATTGGAAAGGAATAAAACATATATTTCAATGTCTCCAAAGTACATTTGATTTTGGTTTGTTTTATTCTAACGATATAAAATCAGTTTTGTTTAGTTATGCAGATGCAGGATATTTGTTAGATCCACATAAAGATAAATCACAAACTGGATGTCTTTACATATGGTGACACTACAATATCATGGAGATCTCAAAAGCAAACACTTGTTGCAATTTCTTCAAATTGTGCTGAAGAAATTTCCCTTCATGAAATAAGCAAATAGTGTATATGGTTAAGATTGATATATTCAATGAGCGTCTAGTTACCAACTGATAAGAATCCAATAATTTTGTATGAAGACGATATTGCATGTGTTATCTAGATGAAAGAATGTTACATCAAAAGTGATACAAGCAATCATATCCCACCAAAGTTCTTCCCATTCACACGAGAACTCGAAAGAAACAAAAATGTTGATATTTAATATATTCGTTCGAGTGATAATGTAGTAGATCTATTCACAAGGGCACTTTCTACAACAATTTTCAATAAGCATGTACAAAGCATTATAATACGTCACCTTCAAAAAATTTGAAGAAGAACTATGTGTTTGGTTGAGAGAAAGCATAATATTGTACTTTTTTTCCCTTATTTCCTTATTAAATTTTGAGCATTTCTTAATGCACCACCCAAGTTTCTTAGGCACCACGTGAAATTATTTTTTTGCCCCCTGATTCCAGATGTGCACATCCGGACGCACCAAAATTTTAAAATACGCATAAGTGTTCTGGATATGCATATCCGAAAACAATTCTGATGTGCACTTCCGGAAGAATTTTTTATTAATTCCTGCCAGACCTTCTTCCTCCCCCTCATTCTTCACTTTTTCATTTCCAAACTCCCTCAAATTCTCTCAAACTCTCAAATTTTCAATCACCTCAAATCTCGATTTTTTCCTCTCGAGTTCGGCACAAAGTAACATCTACAACGATCAAGAGACTCCAAATCCTCCGTATCTTATTTTAATCGGTAAGTTTTTGTTCTGGACTGGGTCGATGGCTAGGCATGGCCCAATCCGCTTCTGCTCCAGAGCGGACCAAATTGGCTAAGTCCAATCCACAGAGGGGCAAAAGTTACCTTTCTGCCCCTCCAACCGGGCAAGGAATGCAACGTTCCTCCTCGGAATTACTGCCCGTCATGCACGGCTTCATTGCTCCCCGAACAGCTATGGGAAGGTGCCCGGAACTATGTCTATGCCCGACGTAACAGCTAGTTTTGGGCACCCTGCCCGACATAACGGCTAGTTTGGGTAGTTACCTATTCTTTGGGGAAAACAGTTACTTCGCCCCGAAAATAGGACCGTTGGCCACGCGCTGTGGGCTCTATATAAACCCTCTCGCTTGAGAGGGTCAGGTATCCAATATTCACTCTAAGAATTCATACTTTGTACTTGCCCCTTTTCTCTGACCCTTTCTTACTTGAGCGTCGGAGTACCTTGTAGGTACACCCCCTCCTCTCCATACGACCAGCATCCCTGACGCACTTGGCGGCCCAATTCTACAGTATCTGATCCAGCCTTCACGATCAGTGGCGCCGTCTGTGGGAATCATTGTTCTCCCCATCTTTCTTTCCTCAGAAACCGAAGATCAAAACAATTCTCAAACATCATCACGATCATGGCCTCCCAAGATTGCACCAAGGATGCTCGCCAAACCACCATCCTCCCCGTCAACAAATCTGACATTGACGGCCAGTCATCTCTCCTCCGAGATACCCGTTTCCTCAGGGACGGAGCCACTGCTTCTCCTTCCCATACCCCTACTGATCGCAACAACGATCAACCATCACTTGACGTCCAGCCTGTTCTTGTTCCGCCCAACGCCGACCCGGCCATAGCAGCCCTCCTGGAGGCGATCAACAAAACCAACACCCTGATCCTGCAGAAAAACGAGAGGATCGGGGCGTTAGAAGAGTCCAACCGTCCAAGATCCCCTCCCACGCGGAGGAACCAGAGACGATCAAGGAGCCCACATCCCCGGAGAGACATCGACCGAAGACTGCGCCAAGAGCCTGATTCTCGCGCAGCCCGGAAGCGCGACCAAATCTCCCCGCGTGACCAGCCCGCTCATGACCGCAAGAGGATTCGAAGGAATGAGCAATCTCCGCCGGTCAAGTCTAAAGGGTCCGCCTTCTCCTCGAAGGAACCGCTCACCTTCCCCTCGAAGGAACCGATTGCCTTCTCCTCGAAGGAATCACTCACCTTCTCCACGAAGGAACCGCTCCCCTTCTCCCCGGAGGAACCGCCGTCGCGAGCATCCCATTCGGTCCCCATCATACACCAGTTCTAGCAGCGACGACGAGCTTCGCGGCCCGTTGTCCCAGGAGATCTTGGCTACCCGTCTCCCAAAAGGCTTGGAGAAACCCCCGTCACTTGGCACGTATAACGTAACCACTGACCCCGACGAGCACATCGAGAACATCGATGCGCTGTTAGACTATCGCGGCATACGAGGCGCCATCAAATGTCGACTGTTCCCAACCACGCTCTGGAAGGGAGCAATGACATGGTACAAGCAACTGCCCGAGGAGTCCATTACCTCGTGGAGACAGCTGGGCAGGATGTTGTCGCGGCACTTCACAGCATCTCGCCGCCACCCCAAAACTGAGGCCTCCCTTGGAGCCATAATCCAAGGAAAAGATGAACCTCTCTGCGCATATATCGTGAGGTTCAACAAGGAAGCTGTACAAGTCCCTACAACAGACGAAATGAAGAAGTTTTTGCTCGAGCAAGGGCTCCGCCCAGGCTCTGAGTTTTCTAAAGCCATTGGGCTCGCACCACCGAGGAACTTAGACGCCCTCCTCCTCAAAGCCCAATCACACATTCAGTATGAAGAGAAGGTTGTGGCAGCAACGTCCGAGCATCACGCCATCAGGAGAATGCTCGGGCATCCAGAGGAGAGGAAGCCTCGACATCTCGTCGGGGCGAACGGAGGCGCGAGGATTGTCCTCCTGACTCCCGTGACAACAAGGGGCCCTCCGGGCGGTTCCATGACTACACTCACCTGACGGTCTCCAGGGAAAAGATCTTGTCCGAATGTGCCAATTTGGAGTTTAAGCAGGCAGGGGTCCGCTTCCCCAAGCAGCTGTCGAACAGACCAAACGTAGACAAATCAAAATACTGTCGTTTCCACAAGAGTCACGGCCACACTACGGAGGACTGCATCCATCTGAAGGATGCCATTGAGATACTGATCAGGGACGGGCACCTGAAATAATTCGCGAAGAAGAAGGACACTCCTCGGCAGGACGCCCAGGAGTCCAAGAAGATAGAGGAGGAAGTGTCCTCCTCGAAAGACGCCAACATACAGGTCGCTATGTCTATATCGCGACCGGGGGACTTCTACGTCCCGGACGGGCTCAACGCCCCTACTTATTTCGCGGCCCACAGCCCGTGGGAGACTTTTCCCTCCGTCATGGTCATCTCTGGCGAGGGCTTCAACAAAGTCACTGTGGGCTCCGTGAAACGCAAGTTCGAGCATCTGATCAACACGAGCTCCAATAAAGTGACCACGCTCGATCAGGCCCTGAAAGGCTCCGTACCCATCTCCTTCTACCGGGAAGAACTCCTCGGTGGATCCCCAAACTTGAGCATACCTTTGCTCGTCAGAGCCCGAATGGTGAACTTCGACGTTCGCAGAATCCTAGTCGACCAGGGCAGCTCGGTCGACATCATGTACTCCCAACTGTTCTCAACGCTTCAGCTGGACGAATCGCACCTTACCCCCTATGTAGGGTTCGATTTGCAGGGATTCAACGGATCAGTGACCAAGCCGTGGAGCTACGTCGAACTGATCGTGACCTTCGGATCAGCTGAGATGGCCAGATCCATCAAGGTGCAATTCCTGGTGATCGACTGCCCGTCGCTATACCTGTGCATTTTTGGAAGGCCAACTATGGCCGAGTTGGTAGCGGCACCCTCAACAGTCCACCTGAAGATGAAGTATTACACTTCGAAAGGAATGGTCACCACCCTGCACGGCGATTTCGAAGTTTCACGTAGGTGTTTCGAGGCAGCTACAAAGGGGCTCAACGCCATTGCGTCCAAGCCAAAAGCATCGGACAGGCCAGCATTGCCAAGAAGCTCCGAGGAAACCAAGCCTCTTCCCCAGGTCGACTCCATCGACCTCGACAGTCGCTTCCAAGAAGAAGACCAGCAGGAGGAACGAGCAGCTTCAGCCAACCCGTTCACATCGTCCAGCAGCAGCTCCCATCCAATGCGCCCAATACCAGATGGCAACTTCGAGATCATTCTGTTCGGCGATAACCCTCAGTGGGGAGTGAAGATTGGAGTAGATCTGCTTGACATCGCGAAGAAGCAGCTCAAGGCATGGCTCCGCGAGAATGCCGACCTCTTCGCATGGAGCGCCGCCGAAATGCCCGGCTTGGATCCATCCATCACATGCCACTAGCTGACAATTGACCTGGCCGTCAAGGCCGTAGCACAACGTAGGAGAAAGCAGTCTCCGGAGAAGACGGAGGCTGCTGAAAAGGCTGTAAAGGACCTCCTCGAGGCCAAATTTATTTCGGAAGCCAAGTACACCACTTGGTTGTCCAACGTTGTATTAGTTAAAAAATCTAATGGAAAATGGCGCATGTGCATCGATTACACCGATCTCAATAAGGCATGCCCGAAGGATGCCTACCCCCTCCCCAATATTGATAAACTTGTTGATAATTCTGCTGGTTTTAAACTTTTATCGTTCATGGACGCCTACTCAGGCTATAATTAAATTCCAATGGCAATGTCCGACAAAAAATATACGGCCTTCATGACCGAATCTGGCAACTATTACTACAACGTAATGCCCTTCGGCCTAAAGAACGTCGGAGCAACATACCAACAAATGATGAACAAGGTATTCCGGGGAGAAATAGGCGACATGCTCGAAGTCTACATGGACGACATGATCGTGAAATCCCACGAGGAAACCGATCATACTGCCCACTTGAGAAAGGTCTTCGAACAGGCCAGGAAATACAAAATGCGTTTTAATCCGGAGAAGTGCACGTTCGGTGTCCGGGCAGGCAAATTCCTCAGCTTCTACTTAACGGAACGAGGAATCGAGGCCAATCCCGATAAATGTCGGGCATTCTCCGAGTTTCCTACGCCCAAGTCCAAAAAATCCATCCAGTCCCTCAACGGGATGCTCGCATGTCTATCCCGTTTCGTGGCTAAGTCCGCCCAACACGCCCTACCATTCTTCAAACTCCTCCGCAAGGAGGAGACATTTGAATGGACCGAGGAGTGTGACAAGGCCTTTATCCATCTAAAACGAGCACTTTCAGAGCCACCGGTCCTCTCTCGCCCAGACAATGGCGAAATGTTGTACCTGTACCTCGCCGTGGCAACCGAAGCAGTGAGCGCCGCTCTCATCCACGAGACACCTAACGGGCAGAAGCCCATTTATTTCACGAGCAAAGCGCTGCAAGGACCAGAGTTAAATACCAACAGATAGAGAAGGTGGCGCTGGCCCTCATCAACGCAGCCAGGAGATTAAGACACTACTTTCTGACTCACACGATCATGATTCGAACAGATCAACCCATAAAGCAGATGCTCAGACGACCAGACATGGTTGGTCAGATGCTCAAATGGTCGTTGGAACTGTCCGAATTCGACATCCAATACGAAAGCAGGAAAGCTCTCAAAGCCCAGGCTCTGGCCGGCTTCGTCGCAGAGATGACATTCGCAGACTCCCTCGCGAGCGAAGCACGCAAATGGACCATTTTTGTGCACGGTGCCTCCAGCTCGGCAGGAAGCGGTGCAGGCATTATACTGGAAAGCAACGAAGGTATTATCGTTGAAGTATCACTCACCCTGTCCTTCCCAACCTCCAACAACCAGGCTGAATACGAAGCCTTCCTCGCTGGGCTACGCCTGGCCGAGGACCTGGGCGCAGAGGAAGTTGTCATCTGCACAGACTCACAACTCGTGGCCCTCCAGGTCCTGGGAGAATATCAGGCCAAAAACGACAACCTGACCGAATACTTGGCCCTGGTCAAGAAGGAGATGGCGAAGTTCACAACAGTGGAAGTGAAACATGTCCCCCGCGAACATAACGTGCGAGCAGACGTGCTATCCAAACTAGCCAGCACAAAGAAGAAAGGCGGAAACAAATCCGTCATACAGGAAGTACTTCCTCGACCCAGCATCGAGAAGGCCTCTGCGACACTCGACGTGCAGGTGATCGGCGGCAACAACTGCTGGATGACCCCTGTCTACAACTATCTCGCCAAAGACGAACTTCCTTCCGACCCAAAGGAGGCCAGCACAGTCAGGCGAAGAGCCTGCTCTTACGTCTTGGTCGAAGATAAACTCTACAGGCAGGGATTCTCCATTCTGCTGCTCAAGTGTATCGAGGAAGAAATGGTCGCGCACATCCTGCGCGAAATCCACGAAGGAATCAACGCCCAACATCTCGGCGGAAGGTCGCTTGCCCGAAAGGCCCTCCGAGCAGGGTACTATTGGCCGACCATGCAGCACGACGCGAAAGAACACGTGAAGAAATGCGATAAATGCCAACGACACGGGGACATGCACCTAGCTCCGCCTAACGAGCTCAAGGCTATGTCTTCCCCGTGGCCATTCGCCTGGTGGGGCCTAGACATCCTATGACCCTTCGTGGTAGGATCAAGCCAAAACAAGTACCTAATAGTGGGCGTAGACTATTTCACAAAGTGGATAAAAACGGAAGCTCTAGCCAAAATAATTGCCCTCAACATCCTACGTTTCTACAAACGAAACATCCTTGCACGTTTCGGTATCCCCCAAGCGATAGTAACGGACAATGGGACGCAATTCACGGACAGGAAGTTCCAAGACTTCGTCGCCCAACTGGGCACGAAGCAGCACTTCACATCCGTAAAGCACCCTCAAACAAACGGACAGGCTGAAGCAGCCAACCGAGTCATCCTTCGAGGCCTCAAGCGAAGGCTGGACGAAACAAAGAAGGTATGGGTCGAGGAACTGCACAGCGTACTCTGGGCATACCGCACAACTCCACACTCAACGACCGGGGAAACACCTTTCCGTCTAGCATACGGGATCGAGGCTATAATTCCCGTCGAAGTTCATGTGCCCTCTAGGCGGACAGAGTCGCCCCTAGACGAGGAGATGAACGACGAGTCATTACGAGAAGAACTCGACCTTGTCGAGGAAATCCGAACCGGAGCAGCCCTCTGCGAAGCCTCACTGAAACAAAAAATTACCATCAGGCACAACGCCAAGGTGATACGACGAGAGTTCGACGTGGGAAGCCTCGTTCTAAGAAGAAACCACAAGGACTCTCGAGAAGGTAAACTAGCAGCCAACTGGGAGGGGTCGTATCGCGTCCGAGCAAAAACGGAAAATAGGGCCTACTACCTGGAACATCTCACCGGGGAAGAACTCGCTCGACCATGGAACGCTGAAAAGCTAAAACAATACTACAGCTAAATTCTCAGTTCGACCCATCACAACGACGGACGTTAGCTACTGACCACTATGCACGTCTAGGTACAAGCGTCGCATACGAATAAAGCAGAACCTCGCTCAGTAACGAGCCGGGTAACTGCTCGACAGCGGTCCTCGATCGAGCATCGCTGTCGTCAAAGTACCATGACTGGCAGAACCCTAGCTCGCGATGGAACATTCACGCCGCGAACTCATGCCTCAAACGCGACCTGAGCTCCGCACCCCCGCCAGGATATTCCCCGGCCGTTCGACCAGTTCCCCTCACTGCCGAACACATCTACAACGAGCAATCCTCCCAAATTATTCGCACAAGTCAAATACCCCATATCACAAGCGGACATACATTCACAACGAGCATGAGTACAACTCTTAGGGAAAAATAAAAGCAAGTAAAATCATGATGATGCCAGAATCAAACATGTAATAAATTAACATAATAAATGACTGCAAGGGCCACGATTGTACTAAGTTACATGAAACGGGGGCCACGCCCCCCAAAAATTAAATTACAACGGTTACACGGCACGCAGGCCGGACAAATTACAACATTAAAAACACAAACTCCTCACTCTTCCGCGTGCTCGGCAGGCTCGGACTGGGGCCCCTGGTCTTCTGCGGGTTGATCCTCGGTAAGGAGAGCATCGGGCATAATGATCCGACCATCCTCAACGTGCGCCAGATAATAGGTACCCTCGTCGGAAAAGTCAAGCTCGGGATTCACCACCCGCAGTTGAGCCACGGAATTTTTGAAAGACTCCTCCGCGACGACAATACCATCATCCTCGGCCGTCAGCAAACGGCCAACCAGCTCGGATCTTGTCTTCAATTCTTTCACGTCTTCCGGCTCATCCTCGTCGTGCAGATCGTTCCCATCCTCGTCAACCTCGATTTCCCAGACGTATGTACTGTCCTGGGCAGCTTCGGACAGGGGCTCGACGACGTAATACCATTCCTTAAATGTCTGTATCGACTCCGAAAACGGTTTGAACAACTTGCGAGGCTGCTTCAAAGAAACCCAGCCGTACTTCTTCCCCGACAGCTGCCGTTGGAGATGAAAGACAGTGAAGAACAAAGGAAGAGTAGCCCTTATAGAGAGATGCTCGCATACCAGCTCGAACGCCCAGATGAAGGCCAACGAGTTAGGATGCAGTTGCGTGGGGGCCAATTTTAAATGCTCGAACACTGACTGTTGAAAATCAGTGAACGGCAACCTCAAGCCCAGCTCCTTGAAAGCGTATTCATACATGGTAAAACGGTCCCCGAAGTGCGTACAGACACGATCGTCCAAGGAAGGGAAATGCACCTTCCACTCTCCCTCCTGTCCAACCTCCGTGAAAACGTCCACCAAGGACTTTGCGAAAGTGGACACATGCTCGGCAGGTTCGGCCACTTCCCACTCCTCCGCGGAGAACCCATCGACGTCCTCGTCCATGTCGTCCAACTCTTCCTCCTCCCCGACATTGCTGGAAGAACTCGAAGTCGTCGAACTCGAAGCCGTCGAGCTATTATTATCTTCGGAGCCCGTTTCTTCCTCAGACGTATCTATAAGTACCTCTCTATCTGGCCCCGTCGCCATTACGATCACCTGAAAAGCAGAGAAGAAAGTGAATTCGACAACGAATCAAATCCACCCTTCCACCGCTAAGTCAAGTGAAAGGGCGCGCAAAGAGCTGAGGACAACGTCCCCGGCCTAAGCCCTAACATCAAAGGAAAAGCTGACACCTCCCCGCGAGGAGACGTTCGAAGCCAATCATCCCCGCACTCATACCCAGTTTCCGTTTGAAGCTTCGCCGGAAATCGCAAAGCGTCACCGGAATCTGGGAATGTCCTACCAGAAAACTCATCACTCACTCAGATGATGAACAAACAAGGCGGTCACACATGCATAGTTGTCGCAACATCGTCGTGGACCACCCCGCTCGCTGAAACATACTACTAACTCCGGCGACATGTCAGAGGTAGAAAAATGGCACAGCCACCGTCCACCACCAACAATCGCCGGAAACTCACTCATTTCGTCCTCTAAACCTAGCCCTAACCACATGCAACCTACCATTGACAACAAAAAGGACTTACTTGATTTAAGTAGACGAAAGTAGCTGCTCGAAGCTTGAAGCGGTGGTCGGAGAAGGCGGACGGCGGTTACGGACAAGAATGCTGAAGGAAACGGAGAGAACTCAGAGCAAAAAGTTCCAAATGAAACGATTTTCCCCTTTTTATACAAAGGGGCACGTGCGAACACGCGCTCGTAGGCCATGATGGTTATCCACTAGCCATCATTGCCTATTAACTGCTACACGGAGCTCTAGGCACACGTGGCATCCCATCGTTTCCAATTCTGTCTGACCGTTACTCTCCCCGAACACCGGGCAACAAGATCACGACCACGAATTTCACGAACACCAGGGGTCACGGGCGCATTAAGACAATCCTCCTCGTCTCCAAACGACGACTCCATGCTAGCTCCCCGAAGCAACGAATTGTCCTTAAGTCATCACTCCCATGCTCGAAAGCAACGACTTGGGGGACTCCTGTTCTGGACTGGGCCGATGGCTAGGCATGGCCCAATCCGCTTCTGCTCCAGAGCAGCCCAAATTGCCTAAGTCCAATCCACAGAGGGGCAAAAGTTACCTTTCTGTTCCTCCAACCGGGCAAGGAATGCAACGTTCCTCCCCGGAATTACTGCCCGTCACGCACGGCTTCATTTCTCCCCAAACAGCTATGGGCAGGTGCCTGGAACTATGCCTATGCCTGACGTAACAGCTAGTTTTGGGCACCCTGCCCGACATAACGGCTAGTTTGGGTAGTTACCTATTCTTTGGGGAAAACGGTTACTTCGCCCCGAAAATAGGGCTGTTGGCCACGTACTGAGGGCTCTATATAAACCCTCTCGCTTGAGAGGGTCAGGTATCCAATATTCACCCTAAGAATTCATACTTTGTACTTGCCCCTTTTCTCTGACCCTTTCTTACTTGAGCGTCGGAGTACCTTGCAGGTACACCCCCTCCTCTCCATACGACCAGCATCCCTGACGCACTTGGCGGCCCAATTCTACAGGATCTGATCCAGCCTTCACGAACAGTTTTCAAATTTTAGAGTTTCGGAGTAATTTTCGAGTAATCGATTTAGAGTAGATATTTAGGTGTAGAAATTGTTAGGTTGTATGAATAACATAAGTTAGAGACAATGTAGGTCTTTTTTACTGCTTCAAACGGACGATCAGGGCATTAAAATTCCCTTTGCATGTTACAGTGGTCATGGCTGCCATTTTTAAACTTCAAAAAACGTACCGGATGTGCAGATCCAGAAATATTTTAACGTTTAGTATTCTAAGTGTTTCCGGATGTGCACATCCGGAAATACCCAACGTTAAAAATTCTTTGTCCTTCCGGATGTGCACATCCGGAAGACTATTTTTTTTTTGTTTAATTATTTTAAAAAAATCTAATTTATTTATTATGCTTTGCAGATTAGATGGCTGGCAGAGACGATCGTATCATACATGGACGGACAACTCAGCACGCATTTGTCCGACGTGAGCGGATGCAGTCTACAGCCGAGGCTTCCAGCATAGAGGGAGTTGGGGTAGACCCTATAGCTGAGGGACATCCTACACCACAGTCATCCACATCACAGGTTCAGGCCACTTCCACATCTCAGGTACAGGTCACTCCCCCTTCAGCCGCCGATTCTACATCTCGTTGGCGACGCGTTTCTACTGGTAGTTCATCAGGGTCCCAGCCCGCACGCAGACGTCGTTGGGAGACTCTAGCTCCATCAGTTGCTTCTCCTCGTTCCCCTGTTCTTGTTCCTGTTCCAGATGGTGATCACCTAGCACATGATGGTGTTGACGCTGATGACGATTTCGATGAGCTGGGCGGTTACCCCGGGGGACCGTCTGATATGTCCCTACTCGTGGGGTACTCTGAGCATACTGCCAGATATGTCTGGCTAGGACAGGTAACCTTTTTCGGTTTATTTATAGAATTGTTTACGTTGAAAATATGTTCATTTGTAACATTGTTTTATTTGGAAATTTTCAGGCGAAGGATCCCCAGAAGTTCTATAACCATGGGGGCAAGGTTATAGACATGCTTGAGATGCTGCCAGAGGCTGAGTGGTTCACGTCTGCACTTGCTGCCTCTGGTCTTGGAGACCTGTCTAGGATTGGGTATTCCCAGATCCAATACGGTATGCTGATGGCCTTTGTTGAGAGATGGCACCCTGAGACATCGATCCAGGATGGCGGGTAGGGGCAGAGGAGCAGGGGAGCTAGGAGAGATCCTTCGCCATACTTAATATACATTTGACAACATCAATATATAAAATAAAATGATATATATATATATATATATATATCATTTTATTTTATATATTGATGTTGTCAAATATATATTAAGTTACGACGATATATTAACATATGCGATCAAGCAACAAAATCGATTTTAAAAAAAAAAAAAGTTCTGCTGTTTTCCGGATCTGCAGAGCAGGAAAGTTTTCGGATGTGTACTTCCAAAACGCATCAGCGTTTTTTTAAAAATTGGTGCGTCCGAATGTGCACATCCGAAATCAGTGAATAAAACCAAAAATTCAGGTGGTGTCTAAGAAACCTGGGTGGTGTGATAAAAAATTCTCTAAAGGTTTTATCCCAATAAATTCTTTCTAATAAGATTTTTAGCGAGGTAACATGTGCTACCACAAGATTCTCCCCGACAAGACTTTAATGAAATCCCACGACAGATATTTCAAAGGAGTGTTATAAAAATTAGAAAATACTAATTATTCTAACCACGTGTTTTACTATTATTTTGAAATATCTATCTAAAATATAACAAAAAATAGTAAGGTATTCATCATAATGTCAAATTAGAATGATAATGTTCTATTTACAATATCAACTTAAAATAGTAATATAAATTATTTCATTTTTTATGTAATAATTATAATTCTAGTAGTATGATATATCCTGAGTACTAATTTATATCGACCTATTAGTTCACAAATATCATAAAAGACATTGAAACATCCTGTTTTCTCAACATAATTCACTTTTTCTTAATTTTTGGTAGTGTCCGAAAGCACTGAACATTTGAAATAGTGACCCATAGAAGACTTGTTCGTTGTTGGCCTTTTTGAAATGTTTATCCTCGTCGTGGTTGACACGTGCCAGAGATAATTTAAGCTAGAAGTATTTTTGAGTTGTGAGAGGTGCATAAGAATAAAAAATAAGAAATGTAATGGTATAACAGAGAAATACGAAAAAGAAAGTTTTAAATATATATAAGTAGAGCAGGGTATTTTCGGTCAAAAAAAAGAGTAGAACAGATTATTTATCCACAGGAGCAAATTCCTTATACGTATAGGTCGGTCGTCTTTGATCATGTCATATAGATGGTTTATATCCAAATCACCTTATGTGTGTGCTTTTGCTATTTCAAACAAACCTTTTTTTTATCACAGGCATGTACATGATTAACAAATAAAATCAGTCTAACTCACAAAAATACAAGAAAAGAAAGGCTCTTCTAACTGTTCTCTAAAGAATACAAGAAAGGACTCCTTACACTGCATGGAAGACTAAATTTTAACATATGGTTTTGAGGGTGGGCTGGAATTAGAAGTACATATCTATGGAGAATTTCGCCGAATCGTGCTTATGAAGTTCTCCACTGCAACTCTACCTGGATGCGACCATTCTTGGAATCTATAAGATGGTATTTCTCATTGATTCTCTTGTTAGAAACAACGTCCCCAAGGTTGATATTGACATATCCCAGTGTTTCCTAATGAGGAAAGGAGCAGCAGAGAACAATGAAACTCAATCATATATCAACTAGCATGAAAAGGGAAAAAAAGAAAGAAAAAAAAAAAGAAAAAAAATGGACATTTCTTGAGCGCTTTTGTTTCAAAGCACAATTGACATGAGTTTGTATTTTAGCAATGAAAAGCAAATCCAAGTAACACTTCAGAAAAAAGGATAATCTATAAAGCATAGAAAAATTGAACATGTGTGTACTTTGATAACTCCATACAGCATGGAAAATTGAAGCGGGATTACATTAAACACGTTTAATTAAAGCAAGGTTAAACTAGAGTCCTCATTTATGAGAAACTTATAACCTACACTTCTTTCCTTAAACGTAAATATGGATTACATTTTTGTCTATTTTACTGTAAATAAAAGGGACTTTTTAATGGTGGCAAACCACTTGAAATGATCCTTTCAGTACAATATTTTCTCTCTTTACAATCTTCAATGTAATTGTAAACTAATTTTCGAACATTTTATTTACAATCTTTAAAGATAGTGTGAGTAGGGCTGGCAATCAGACTAATACTTAATGGACATCCTCAAAAAATACTCAAAATGTGTAGAGTGAAAACCCGTCAAATGGGTCAAATGGGTAATTATCTTCTAAAATAAACAGATATGAGTATGGGTACCCATCCCACCCGATAGCCGAACAATATATATTTCAGTATTTTAATAGCCGCACAATATATATTTCAGTATTTTAATTTTTATTGTATGCCTATCAATTTTAAAAAATACATCAATGTTAAATTATCAAGCATTTTAATTTAAGTATTTGTTTATATCATAACTCAACAATAAAATTTTTGAAATTTTTCTTAATGTTGTTAAAAAGTTAAAATGATACGATATTTAATAATTGATCGATTAATTTTTATTAAAAATATGGATACGGGTATGTGTACTTGGGTATACATTGAATATGGGTACGGTTCAGGTACAAACATTTGGGCCCACGCAACTTGGATACGGGAATTTTTTCCAAAACGTCGGCGCGGGGACGAGTACTATAGTACAATGCCCATTGCTATCCCTAAGTGTGAATCTTAATAGAGACTAAGTCCTAATTTTAAATTGGATTATAATTTATAATGTAATGCAAAAGTGGTTTAATTGTTCATGACATTTGTTTTTGGTTGAAAGAACTTGTGAATCACTTGGTCTACATTTTTTATATTTGGATTTTGAATCATTAAATGTTTGTGCATGTTCCACTAGTACTTTGATTATTTTCAACAATTTGAGGTTCCATAAAGCTAATTTTCACTTTTGCAGTTGACACCAACTAGACAGATTTTACTTTCTAAAAGGCATAACCATATTACTTATTAATAGTACATTATATAATTCAGAACGGTAGAGTTAAGAATTATACCTTCTGATGGAGCAGGTTTCGTGATGAAGTGCTGACAACCTCTACATGTAGTTTGTCATTGGTGGGAGGCTCCTCTACTAGAAACTGGAACTCATCTTCCCATCTTGGATCCCTGTTCTTTTTTATGCGCTGTAATAGCAACCAATGCATCATTAGCATTCCACACAAAAAGCAGATTTCAATATGAATATAATGCACATTTACCACTACTACTTTATCCATATTTGTCTTTGACACTTCCTATATCTTGTTCTTGTATATTTTTTGAAGTATTAGTACAAAAACAATAACCGCCACTAAAGCTTCTTCCCACAAGGTCAGCTTAGGCACATCAATCAAAACTGCTTTATAATATTATAAATCATGTCTTAAAAAACCATCTAAATCTAAATCCTTCTTAATGACTTGGCCTATAGTTTTTTTAAGTCAAGCTCTTAATCGCCTAATGCCAACTCAATCTATTCTCATTATAAGGGCCTCTGCGGATATTCTCAACAGATGCCTGAATCATCTAACCCGAGATACTACTACCTTTTCCAAAATAGTGTTACCTTACTCTATCTAATGCATTCATGCATAACCTTTTTGTCTTGTGCATTCACTCATTAGTAATATACTCATTTCTACAACACTGAACTTATTTCTAGTTAGAGCCAACATTTCTATACAAAGTCATACAGCAATAAAAAAACCTTATGCTTGAATAAAAAATTTCCATCACAAATACGACTCATCCATTTCATCCAACTCACTTGAATAGAAGCTTTTAGGGATACTGAGCTGCATAAGAGTTTACCAAGTTAGAGCTTATACACATAAGCACCCTCTTCTAAGTGGTATATATTAGTGACGGCCTACAGGGGATTAGTTGAGTTGATAGAATTTCAGAAACTAACGAGGCATGTTTTAAAACCTCGGCTTGTAAAGATGATTTCCCCGATATTTTAGGGGAAAAAGGTTAGGGAGTCTTCTATTTTATTCATCTAAAAGAAAAGAAAGAAAGTTAGAACGCAAGTATTCCTTAGAATCTTGTACCTTAGTCTTTTTTTCTTCCCCTCTGAAAATAATACGTACATGTGGATTAGTGTGGTACTTCCCTTCAACATCTTGAGCTTCATGAACTATGACTACAAGAAGACCTCCACCAGCTGGAGTGCCTTCAGGAGCTTTAGGTATTGTTTGTGTCTCATCAAAGCCCTTGCCCATCTCCTCTTCGTTGAAGGGTTTATAAGTCAATTCCACAACAATCTGTCCTCGTGATTTCTCATTTTGAGGGTCATTGGGATCCAATGTTTTTAAAAGGTCCAGAGTAAAACGTTTGGTCTCTTCAGGAGAAACTTCTTTTAAAGTGATCACATTCATACCCATCTTATCATGCTTCCCAACCTAAGCATAGACATAAAACAACATTCAGTCAAGATATCACAAGAAGAAATTATAAGATAAGACTTTCAGCTCAAGAGGTTTACCTGTTCCCAGTCATAAACATTGAGCTCTAAGACCTGGGACTCTGGATCTTTGACTACCAAATTAAATTCTTCATTCCATTCAGGATTTAAGTTCTTGTGCTTTACAGTAGTCTTTTTTGATGGCATCTTATCGTCATTAAACTTTAGTTTCACGTAAGGATCAGCTGCACCAAGAAGATCTTTCTTCTTTAACTTTGTGGCATGCAGAACCTTTACATGTAAAATCCCAACAGGCCTCCTCAAAGCTCTAAGATTCCCAATAACATTCACAAGAGAAAAGGCATAAATGAGTTAAGAGGTGAACATACCATTACATCAGGAATATTAATTTAGAAAAGTGAAGAAATATACTTTGCCGGATCTAGTATTTGAACTTCCAGGTTTTTGGGCCACAGATACATGTTTGCAACCTGATCTTTGATAAGCTCCTGGAAACACACTTTAAATTAGTTTAATAGTCATAAATCCTGAATTAAACCAATGCTAGCTACAGACATCTACAAAGACATGGATATATATTAAGGGCAATATTATCTTTCTCTATTATTACCTATAGCGACAAATGTACATTTCAGAAGGAAGAAAAGGTTGTACATGCCACATAATATTACCGTCAACTTTCTGTTTTCACTTTATTCTGTAATAATAAAACCTCACTATCCTACAATTCATCATATGCATCCAATATCAAATGTTACATGCTAAAATTATACTGGGGAGTAAAACGTCCTGCTAAACCTAAAAGAAAGGCTTCTGGCAAAAAGGGCAACAACATCCAACTGACACCACTAAACCACATACAATTATACCATCGATGAACTATTAAGTAACATCTGACAAGCCTACAGACCATTCAATCTCAGAACTCTACATTTCTCATTTCTTCGTGTTTGCATTAATATCATACATGCCAATTCAATCAAGAACACATTGGTTCAATTTCTTTAGCAATTAAATTTCTATCTTCAACACAAATAGTAACCCAAGTATGACGCAAGAAATTATTCCATTATAATTCCCCCATCATTCTTCAAGCATGATGATTTGTTCAAAAACATTGCATATAAAAATTAACGGACTCCTGATAATATCAAATTTCAAAATAAGATCCACTTGAGCAAACAATGGTTCATTTCAAGGACGGGGAGATTGTCTATAAAGCAGGAACCTACTTGGGGAGTGGAAGATGAACGTCCGCAATTCTAGGCCTCAAACATTAGGATAGGAGGGGGATCACACAAACAGATCAAAAGTTACAGGGTATATACCTGAACAATCCCGTAGACACCAGGAATAGACATAAGATCAGCCCCCATAAGTTTTAGGCCAAAGTCAACATGTGGCTGCATGTAAATATACAACAAAGATCAAGACAGAGAGTAAATATTAGTTGTATAGCATGTATTACACGTAAAATAATCATGTGTCAAGGTTTCTTTTCAACATTCAAAATAAAATCAAGTAGCAAGTTATAAGGGGGAAAAGGTTATAAGTCCAGCTGCTCCAGCGTCATTAAAGTTATCATAAAATGAATATAATAACTTCAGACATCAACATCATGATTCATAAGTATCAACTAAAGTATGCCTACAATCATGAACCATTTACATCATTCCATACAAAAGCAAACCATCACCAAAACAAAACAAAGAAAAACAAAAATATCTTTAAGGTTGTTAATCTATAAATGAGGGGAAAAAATCAAAAGCTATTTACATGTGATCATGTTGTTGACAACAGATCAAAGACTGGCCATTGATCATCTCTACAATATTCCTTCAGTCTCCCAAAAGATTATGGAAAACAACTTTTATTTTTTTTTAAAACTCAACAATCACCAACCTTTTCCATGAGAGAAACAAAGATGTTGGCAAAGCAAGGAAAGCTGGGAACCAAAGGCTTCAAAGTAATGCGAGGCAAAAGAAAAACTTGCAAATCAACAACCTGACAAATGACAAATAATTTAGCATGATAAAAAGGAACAAATTTATCCATTCTCAACTAACACAAAACAAAGTTTACCTGAACGGTTGCTTTCAACCCAAATGCCTTTACAGCAATGGTGACATTAGGATTTCCAGCCCATTTTATAGAAGGCTCCATAATCAACTCCTTCTCGTCAGTCACGTAAACTTTCATTCCTATTAATATGACAGAAAATATTAAGAATATACAACAATAACACAAATAAGTCATCAAGACAAAAATGAATTTGGTGTAAAATAACAGCAAAGCAGAAATAAGAGCAATACAACCCTTTGTAATCAGATATGAAGACATAAAATAATAATAATAATTTTTATGACTTTTAACAATTGTGTCACACATAACAAGACCCAAAAAGGGTCTTCTAAGGAAATGCCTCCAATGACGCATTGTGTTTTTTCAAATTCATAACAGGAATAGTCATCATATTAGGCCGGCCACGTCAACCAAAGTACAACAAAACGATAAATCTTCGTTTCAAACTCAGTACTTAAGAGGAGGATTTACAAACAGTGATATCCAATCCTTTACACACAACAAAACACTCAGTAAATTTAGCAAACACAATAACCCCCAAGGGTTGGCCTAGTGGTGGAGACTTGGGTCTTGAGAGTGTGCTCCTCTCAAGGTCTCAAGTTCGAATCCTATTAGATGCAATCAACCCTTGTGTGGGCTAGTCCATACGGAGCTTTGCTCCGACTTTAAACGGGGCCCCCGCTAGTGGACGGTGGAATTGGTCCCTCTTGGATTAGTCGGTCGCAAGACCGGATACCAAGATTTCCAAAAAAAAAAAAAATTTAGCAAACACAATGATAAAAAACAGCGACAATATATTAATTATCAGTAAAGACAGTAAAAAAGGTCCAAACCCAAGAATGCATGTGTATCTACAAACCTTGAAAAGTTGGGGGCAGGGACCCCAGAGTGAGTGTTTGAAACTCAACAGAATCAATTTTATATTTTGGAATCTGCTCTTCAATAATGGGTTTTGCAATGTTCTTAGCAGTCTTGCAAATTGCCTAAATAAGAAAATAAACAAAAAAAAAAAAAAAAACTTAATTCCAAAAAACAGAACAGCAAAAAATGTCAAATGTAAATTGAGAACAGTTGTTAAAGCATATAAAAACAACATACCTTTTCAAGATAAGGCCACATAAGTTCTATAAACTTATTAAGCCAATCAACCTAGAGAAAAAACACAAACAAAAAACAATAAATCCTAAATTCCAAAACCCTAAACCTAAAGAAAGTAATGTATCATATAATAGCTGAACAGTGCTAGCTAATTTACCCTATCAAAATCAGGACTCTTAATCCAATTAGGAATCTCAGGAAGCATTCGTTGCAAGCTCTCAGCATCTTGATCCACCAGTGGCTTAATTTCAGGATCCTGTTCAATCCAACACCAAATTAAAAATCTCAAACACGAATTTCAACTTTCAACACAAAAAGAATCACGACGAATGCTAATGCTACAACAACACAAACCTCAACATCGGTAGGTTGAAAGTAAATGAAGAGAATGTAACCAACAGTGAGACCAATTGAAATTCCAAAACCGAAACCGAAAACCCCAAAAATGGTACTGAAGAAACCCATTCCAGATACAGTTTTGAATCGATCTAGCGAATTTCAGATCGGGATTTGTTTTCAGTTTAGCATTGGTACTGTGTGATGCTGAAACGGAAAGTGTGAAGAACGGAAAATGATTGGGTGTTGTTATCCTTAAATCTAGGGATGGTGTGGGGTAGATGAATGAAACGGATGGAATTCAACAGAAACTGATTGACGAAGAAAGCAAGGCATCAATTCAATATAATAAATTCATCGTTATTTTCAATTTTGATATTTAATTTATTTTGGAAAATTAATGTCCAAATCATTGTTTAACTTTAACTGATTCTATAATTAGAAAATTTGCATCAAAATACTATAATTAAACTATTTTCAAAATAATAGAGTTGTAGTTAACATTATTAGTACTGGTATTAGTATTTAAGGATATTGTTTAAAGGATAAAAAAAACATAACTTTTGTATAGAGTTATATATAATAATTAGTACTACTACTTTACAACAATTTAACTTATTTAAACAATGTGGTTGGGACTTTCTATAATAGATACCAACAAATATTATATTTAAAAACTAATTTCTGTTTTAAAGATAAACTTTATTTCTTAATTTTTTTATAACAAATATGCTTCGAACACTTGCTATTTTTTTTTTATGCTTTTTTTTTTATGCATAAAAATATATGTAGACGTGGCGAGTGTGAGAAGCTGTTGGTCGGCATGGTATATGTCAAAGTCAAATCATATAGATATGTTTATGCTTATTTCAAAATAAGATAGAGATACAAATAATTCTTACCCGAAGACATTTTCTTTTAAGTCAATGTCAAATTCGTGTGTACTTATTTCTTTTACATTGGTGCATTAGTGAATAATATATAGGGTTTGTTCTGGACTGGGCCGGGGTCTGCCCCTCAATCGAGCAGGTCCAGTCCACACGTTCTGGGATGGTCCAACAAAGGCCTCTTAGCACGACCCATGTCGAGCTCATGCCCCTCTTCAACATTGTCGGGCACACGCACGGCATAGAGAATCGGGCAGGACGTTAAGCCTCTCCGGGCTCACTCCTCCTCGACACTCAGGTGCTCCCCCCTCAAGGAGCCATCTCCTTATACATATCCTCCCTGCGAGGACACGTCTCTCCCCGACACGCAAGACTCCTCCCCGCGAGGACACGTTCTCATGTAACCGCTCACTCCCGATGGAATCGGTCTGCCCTAATTTCGGAGATCTAGGAGCGGTTACCCCAGGGCGAAGACCACGTGCTGGTCTTTGTAACACCCCTTCTATACCCCGTACAAAAACCGGAATAAACTAATCTTATAAATAAAACATCAGAGCAAAGAATAATTTATCATGATATAGCCAGAGATGTCACACCAACGTGAACTAAAAACAACCTGCTCATAAAGATATATATAACACCTGGATAGTTTTTATAAACAAAGGAACTCCGTTCCAAAATATCAGCATTCAGTTACAGAATTAAAGCGGAACATCCATAACTGATGTCATCACAAAATATAAGTATGTCATATACATATTCATACAAGGCCACTATATACAAGCTAAAAGAAACGTCTACTCTCGAACCCCGACTACCCGTGTTACATATCAGAGCCGACAGAACGACAAAAGACGAAGACACTAATCTTCGCAAAAGACCTCCAGCGTCTAATCTGCAATGCCATTACAGCATTAAACCACAGCAGAAGGGTGAGAAACAGGGTTATAATATAATTGCATATCATTATATAACACTTAGCAAAATATGCACAATTATTCTCACCACACAAATACGATACTTGTAAACAACACAAGACATATTAAACCCATTTCACACATCAATCACATAAGCATATACATTAACACAATGCATAACAAATCCTTCTCAAAATTCAACACATAAACATTCATGTAATGAATTATGCAAATGCACAGAGACCGACACAACGACTCTACGCATGCGGTACCAATCCAACCTTGTAATTCATTAGTCCCCCAGGAACTCTTGGAATCATCGCTCGTTACATAGAGTAACTCCCCGTCGGGCCTACGATGTTCCCCGTCGCTATAAACCATTATTTCAGGGCGTACGACGTTTATGGATTGTTTTCGACCACTATTTCAAGGCGCACAATCCGATTGCCATAGTCCACTATTTCAAGGCGCGCAATCATTTGTGATTAATCGCTTCTACCATTATTTCAGGGCGTAAGACGATAAAACTGATTCATCTATGAATCTTCCAATGCAAGAATGCATATCATGATACTTGACACATTAATGACTCATGCCAACATCAAATGCTCATGCATTAACAATAATCATGTATTTCAAGTACATATAAAGTAATGCACACAATTGCCCAAAATGGCCACAAACACCAATATACCATTCCACAACATCAAATTCCCATCAAAGAATCATCACACAAGCCATCTCATAACATATCATAATATGTCTTACAATATTGAAAAATAACTCAAAATTCCATTATTCGGTTTTCCGAAAAAGTCGGCTAAAAGTCGGCCAAAAATAATATTTTCTATCATCATCAAAAAGTACTCATCGACAGCTTCGATTCGGTATAAAGAACTCTTAAATACGATAAACGGTTAACAAGATATGAATATTTCAAAATAATGCGAAAACGTAAACCGGACGCCCGACACTACGAAACGGTTTGTAAAAACTGTACCGATTGGACCAAGTTCAGACCCCAAAACTATTTTTCCTAGAAAGAACATCTCGTTAGCTTTCCAACGCTTCAAACGGGGGTTAAAACCGACTTACGGTTCAAGAGATATGAATTTCCGAAGTTTCCCCGACAAACCCGAATTTATGGTTCAGCACAGTATGTATCGATACATAAGCCTATGTATCGATACAAAAAGCCACATGTATCGATACATAGCACGCATGTGTCGACACATGCTGTAGTGAAAATGTTGTTTTTCCCAATTTTCACAGTATGTATCGATGCATAAGGGTTATGTATCGATACATAAACCATTTCGTATCGATACATAGCTGTTATGTATCGATTCATAGCCCTGTTTTTCCCAAAAATCAGATTTTCTCAAAATACACCTTTGCTGCCATTTTTCCAAGTGCCCGTAAACTCGACTAAATCGAACATTTTCATCGAAACAAACATATACGCGCAATCACCAAATACATAAGAACAATTTAGAACACATAAACGAAATTTCTACGACATTCGATTTTTCGATTAAATTTCAACCTTTCAAAAACCAGAATTTTCAAACATCACCAAATCGAATAAAAAGCACGTTTTACGACGACCTAACCTTACTCGATACAACTACGTAATTTATTTCGAATTCTAACCGTGAAAACATCGATTTTTATCGATTTCCTACAATTCGACCTAAACGGACAAAACAACGGAAACCTAACGAAAACTAACCAAAACATAACCAAACTTCATGAAACTTTAAACAGCAACTCACATACATATAACCAACCAACACATGTATTTATACGACTTTTCGACCGTAAAATCATCGGTTTCTATCGATTTCGTTCAATACGGCATAAACGGAAACATATGGAAAACCAACCAAAACATCCACACAAAACATACATAATCATACACAATCAATATAATAACCGAGTTTCGCACCCTTACCCGATTTAATCGTGTTCTAGAAAGTCGGGAGATTGATTTCTTCCTTCACAAATTTTTCCTCTCTTTTCTTCTTTCTCTTCTCTTTTCCTCTTCTCTCTTTTTCTTCTCTTTTGGGAAACTCTTACTAACTTTTCTTTTTCTTCTTTTTCTAAACTTATACTAACTATTTTCTTTTATATTTTCTTAACTTAAAAATTCTAAACATTTCTAATAAATATCTAAACTAACTATTATTAACTAACACTATTAATTATGAAATATGTCATATACCCTCTATTCCAATTTTTCCCGCAAACTCTCAAAAACGGTAAAAATACACAATGTGCAAAAATAACATATATTCACACCAATTAGCAATTAACATATATTGCTCAATTAAAAATAAAGACTCGACCAATTAACACCAAAAAGCACGGGAAAAGGAAATATTAAAAACGGACCGTTACAACTCTCCCCCACTTTAGAAATTTTCGTCCTCGAAAATATTACCTGATTCAAACAACTCCGGATACGACTCCCGCATCCGACTTTCCAATTCCCAAGTCAAATTGCCCTCAGCAGCGCCTCCCCACGCCACTTTCACAAGTGCAATCTCCTTGCCTCTTAACCTTTTCAACTCGCGATCTACAATCCTCACCGGTAAAACCTCAACCGTAAGATTATCTCTTACCTCAACCTCATCCATCGGAATCACATGAGACGGATCTGGAACATACTTCCGTAGCTGTGAAACATGGAAAACATCATGTAGATTCGAAAGATTCGGTGGCAATGTTATCCTGTAAGCCACTGCACCAACTCTTTCGGATATCTGATATGGACCAATAAAACGTGAAGTAAGCTTCCTCGACTTCAAAGCACGTCCAACACCAGTCACCGGCGAAACCTTCAAAAACACATGATTACCCGCTTGAAACTCAAGATCTCTTTTCCTTTTATCATGATAACTCTTTTGCCTACTCTGAGAAGCTTTCATCTTCTCCCGAATAAGTTTCACCTTTTCCGTCGTTTGTTGAACTAACTCAGGTCCAACTACTGCACTTTCACCAGATTCATGCCAACACAAAGGTGTTCGACATCTTCTTCCATAAAGTGCCTCAAAAGGTGTCATTCCGATACTAGAATGGAAACTGTTATTATACGTAAACTCGATCAATGAAAGAAAACTGTCCCAAACTCTACCTTGCTCAAGAACACAAGATCTCAGTAAATCTTCCAATGACTGAATTGTTCTCTCCGTCTGACCATCAGTCTGCGGATGATAAGCAGAACTCAATCTTAGCTTAGAACCTAACGCCTTTTGCAAACTTTCCCAAAATCTGGAAGTAAACCTCGGATCACGATCAGAAACAATACTCAACGGGACGCCATGTAACTTCACAACCACACTGATATAAATCTCAGCCAAACGCTCCATAGAATAACTGATATCAATCGGAATAAAATGCGCCGATTTAGTCAGTCTATCCACGATCACCCAAATAGCATTATGCCCACTCGGAGAATTAGGCAAACCCGTCACAAAATCCATCGATATATTATCCCATTTCCACTCCGGAATATCCAACGGTTGCATTAATCCTGCAGGCCTCTGATGTTCCACTTTCGACTTCTGACAAGTCAAACACGCATAAACAAACTGAGCCACATCTCGTTTCAAACCAGACCACCAAAATATTTTCTTCAAATCTTGGTACATCTTATTAGCACCAGGATGTATACTCATACTACTCCGGTGTCCTTCCTCAAGAACCATCTTTTTCAACTCTGCATCATCCGGTATACAAATTCTACCACGGAATCTCAAAATACCCTGATCATCCACTTTAAAGTCACCGTTCACTTCTTGATTTCCAACTAGCAACAAATCAACAAGTTTCAAGTCCAACTTCTGTTTCTCTATAACAGACAACAGAAAATCATTAGTGATCTTTAACATACCAAGCTTCACACTCTCATGTGAAAGCTCACAAACCAAACTCAAGTCTCGAAATTGTTCCAGAAGTTCCCACTTTTTCACCATCAAAGCAGATTTACGCAAAGATTTCCGACTCAAAGCATCAGCTACCACATTAGCCTTACCAGGATGGTAATTCAAGCTAAAGTCATAGTCCTTCAGAAGTTCCAACCATCTCCGTTGCCTCATATTTAACTCTTTCTGATCAAACAAGTATTTTAAACTTTTATGATCACTAAAGACTTCGAATCTAGCACCGTAGAGATAATGCCTCCAAATCTTTAATACAAAAACCATCGCAGCTAATTCCAAATCATGAGTAGGATCATTCTTCTCATGAACTCGTAACTGCCTCGAAGCATAAGCAACCACCTTACCATCTTGCATCAAAACACCACCTAAACCAATTAGAGATGCATCACAATACACAACAAACGATTCATTAGGATTCGGTAAGATCAAAATCGGAGCTGTAGTTAATCTCTTCTTCAGCTCGTTGAAACTTTCTTCACATTGAATATCCCAAATAAATGCCTTACCCTTACAAGTCAGTTGGGTCAACGGAAGTGCCAACTTGGAAAAACCTTCGATAAACCTTCGGTAATATCCAGCTAAACCCAGAAAACTTCGAATTTCAGTAACAGATCTAGGAGCCTCCCATTGTAGAACAGCCTCTACTTTGGATGGATCCACAGCAATACCATTACCTGAAATCACATGCCCAAGAAAACTCACTTCTGACAACCAGAACTCACACTTGGACAACTTAGCAAAAAGTCTCTTCTCCTTCAGAATCTGCAACACAATTCGCAAATGCTCCGCATGTTCTTCCTGAGACTTAGAATAAATCAAAATGTCATCAATAAAAACAACAACAAAATGATCTAAATGCTCATGGAATATACGATTCATATACTCCATAAACACACCCGGCGCATTAGAAACCCCGAACGGCATCACAGAAAACTCGTAATGTCCGTATCGTGTCCTAAAGGTCGTCTTCTGAATATCCTCCTCTTTAACCCGAATCTGATGGTATCCTGACCCCAAATCAATCTTACTAAACACACTTGCACCCACTAGTTGATCCATCAAGTCATCGATCCTTGGAAGTGGATACTTGTTCTTAATCGTCACTTTATTCAACTGCCGATAATCGATACACAAACGCATACTTCCATCTTTCTTTTTGACCAACAAAACAGGAGCACCCCAAGGTGATACACTAGGCCTTACAAACCTCTTTTCCAACAACTCATTCAATTGTCTTTTCAACTCCACCAACTCAGATGCTGACATCCGATATGGTGCCATAGATACAGGTCTAGTACCAGGAACTAGGTCTACAGAAAACTCCACCTCTCTTTCTGGCGGCACATCTGAAAAATCATCCGGAAACACCTCCTGAAAATCACACACAACAGGAAAACTTCCAATTGCAACTTGACTCTCCACAGACAACGATGCAAACAATCCAAACAACTGAGCTTCCTCCGCCAAAAGTTTCTTCAACTCTTTGGTAGATAAGAAACCAGATTCCCTTTCTTCTTCAAGAGAAGGAAATCTCACCCGCTTAAGATAACAATCAAGATGAACACAATTGAACTCTAACCAGTTCATTCCCAGAATCACATCCAAACCCTTCAATGGCAAACATACCAAGTCCATCACAAAATCTCTACCAAAAATTGTCAAAGGACAACTTAAACAAACGAAAGAAGTAGTTACCGACCCCGAAGCTGGAGTATCGATAACCATCTCTCCACCCATCTTAGACAACACCAAATTCAAACGTTTCGCACAATCAATCGAAATAAACGAATGAGTCGCTCCAGTATCAATAATAGCAATTAAAAGATTACTATTAATAAAACAAGTACCTCTGATCAAACGATCTGCATTAGTAGGCTGAGCTCCCGCCAATGCAAATACTTTCCCTCTAGGTTGAGCTTGCTTCGGTTTCGTGCACCTCGTACTAACATGGCCAACTTCCTCACAATTATAACATGTAACCCCATTCTTCCTCCTACAATCAGCAGCCACATGACCCTTCAAACCACAATTAGCACACTTATCCACATTATTCATATTCCTCTTACATTCCGATATACGATGACCTAAACCACCACAATTGTAACATTTCACAGCAGAATTCATTCCTCCACCACTAGGCTTCCTATCAAAAGTAAACTTCTGTTTCCCTTTATCAACAGGGGTAGCATAAGGCCTACCTCTGAACTGCCCCTTTCCTTTCTTATCATTCAGATTCTTGTAATGAGTAGCACGCGCTTTGCTATCCTCATCAAAAATCCGACTCTTGTTCACCAACACTGAAAACTGTCTTATCTCCTGATAACCGATACCTTGCTTGATTTCTGGCTTCAAGCCATTCACAAATTTCAAACACTTAGACCTCTCCGAACCAGCCGTATTATAATTGGGACAAAACTTCACCAGTTCTTCAAACTTAGCAGCATAATCCGCAACAGAGGAATTATCCTGCTTCAGTTCACGAAATTCAATTTCCTTTTTACCTCTCTCATCTTCCGGAAAATACTTTTCAAGAAAAGCATCTTTGAACACAGCCCATGTAACCACTATCTCATCCTCCTCAAACCTCTGAGAAGCATTCGCCCACCAGTCCTCAGCCTCATTTTCCAACATATGAGTACCAAACTGCACCTTCTGATCCTCGAAACACCTAATGAAACGGAAGATCTTCTCAATCTTCTTCAGCCAAATCTGTGCTCCCTCAGGATCATGAGTACCCTTGAAGCTCGGTGGATTATTCTTCTGAAACTTATCCATACTACGCGATTCCTCGTCCGCCGCAGCATTGGGTAAATTCTGCATCGCTTGCGCCATAGCTTGCATGGCCGCAGTCATAGCAGCATCGCGTCTTCCCGCCATAATCTGAACATTCCCAATGATAGCAAATTATGGTTAAACAACCACACAACAGAGTGCAACAGTCCAACAACGACACAAAGACACGGTCGGACAGACCAAACAGACATTGGCTCTGATACCACTTAATGTAACACCCCTTCTATACCCCGTACAAAAACCGGAATAAACTAATCTTATAAATAAAACATCAGAGCAAAGAATAATTTATCATGATATAGCCAGAGATGCCACACCAACGTGAACTAAAAACAACCTGCTCATAAAGATATATATAACACCTGGATAGTTTTTATAAACAAAGGAACTCCGTTCCAAAATATCAGCATTCAGTTACAGAATTAAAGCGGAACATCCATAACTGATGTCATCACAAAATATAAGTATGTCATATACATATTCATACAAGGCCACTATATACAAGCTAAAAGAAACATCTACTCTCGAACCCCGACTACCCGTGTTACATATCAGAGCCGATAGAACGACAAAAGACGAAGACACTAATCTTCGCAAAAGACCTCCAGCGTCTAATCTGCAATGCCATTACAGCATTAAACCACAGCAGAAGGGTGAGAAACAGGGTTATAATATAATTGCATATCATTATATAACACTTAGCAAAATATGCACAATTATTCTCACCACACAAATACGATACTTGTAAACAACACAAGACATATTAAACCCATTTCACACATCAATCACATAAGCATATACATTAACACAATGCATAACAAATCCTTCTCAAAATTCAACACATAAACATTCATGTAATGAATTATGCAAATGCACAGAGACCGACACAACGACTCTACGCATGCGGTACCAATCCAACCTTGTAATTCATTAGTCCCCCAGGAACTCTTGGAATCATCGCTCGTTACATAGAGTAACTCCCCGTCGGGCCTACGATGTTCCCCGTCGCTATAAACCATTATTTCAGGGCGTACGACGTTTATGGATTGCTTTCGACCATTATTTCAAGGCGCACAATCCGATTGCCATAGTCCACTATTTCAGGGCGCACAATCATTTGTGATTAATCGCTTCTACCATTATTTCAGGGCGTAAGACGATAAAACTGATTCATCTATGAATCTTCCAATGCAAGAATGCATATCATGATACTTGACACATTAATGACTCATGTCAACATCAAATGCTCATGCATTAACAATAATCATGTATTTCAAGTACATATAAAGTAATGCACACAATTGCCCAAAATGGCCACAAACACCAATATACCATTCCACAACATCAAATTCCCATCAAAGAATCATCACACAAGTCATCTCATAACATATCATAATATGTCTTACAATATTGAAAAATAACTCAAAATTCCATTATTCGGTTTTCCGAAAAAGTCGGCCAAAAATAATATTTTCTATCATCATAAAAAAGTACTCATCGACAGCTTCGATTCGGTATAAAGAACTCTTAAATACGATAAACGGTTAACAAGATATGAATATTTCAAAATAATGCGAAAACGTAAATCGGACGCCCGACACTACGAAACGGTTCGTAAAAACTATACCGATTGGACCAAGTTCAGACCCCAAAACTATTTTTCCTAGAAAGAACATCTCGTTAGCTTTCCAACGCTTCAAACGGGGGTTAAAACCGACTTACGGTTCAAGAGATATGAATTTCCGAAGTTTCCCCGACAAACCCGAATTTATGGTTCAGCACAGTATGTATCGATACATAAGCCTATGTATCGATACAAAAAGCCACATGTATCGATACATAGCACGCATGTGTCGACACATGCTGTAGTGAAAATGCTGTTTTTCCCAATTTTCACAGTATGTATCGATGCATAAGGGTTATGTATCGATACATAAACCATTTCGTATCGATACATAGCTGTTATGTATCGATTCATAGCCCTATTTTTCCCAAAAATCATATTTTCTCAAAATACACCTTTGCTGCCATTTTTCCAAGTGCCCGTAAACTCGACTAAATCGAACATTTTCATCGAAACAAACATATACGCGCAACCACCAAATACATAAGAACAATTTAGAACACATAAACGAAATTTCTACGACATTCGATTTTTCGATTAAATTTCAACCTTTCAAAAACCAGAATTTTCAAACATCACCAAATCGAATAAAAAGCACGCTTTACGATGACCTAACCTTACTCGATACAACTACGTAATTTATTTCGAATTCTAACCGTGAAAACATCGATTTTTATCGATTTCCTACAATTCGACCTAAACGGACAAAACAACGGAAACCTAACGAAAACTAACTAAAACATAACCAAACTTCATGAAACTTTAAACAGCAACTCACATACATATAACCAACCAACACATGTATTTATACGACTTTTCGACCGTAAAATCATCGGTTTCTATCGATTTCGTTCAATACGGCATAAACGGAAACATATGGAAAACCAACCAAAACATCCACACAAAACATACATAATCATACACAATCAATATAATAACCGAGTTTCGCACCCTTACCCGATTTAATCGTGTTCTAGAAAGTCGGGAGATTGATTTCTTCCTTCACAAGTTTTTCCTCTCTTTTCTTCTTTCTCTTCTCTTTTCCTCTTCTCTCTTTTTCTTCTCTTTTGGGAAACTCCTACTAACTTTTCTTTTTCTTCTTTTTCTAAACTTATACTAACTATTTTCTTTTATATTTTCTTAACTTAAAAATTCTAAACATTTCTAATAAATATCTAAACTAACTATTATTAACTAACACTATTAATTATGAAATATGTCATATACCCTCTATTCCAATTTTCCCCGCAAACTCTCAAAAACGGTAAAAATACACAATGTGCAAAAATAACATATATTCACACCAATTAGCAATTAACATATATTGCTCAATTAAAAATAAAGACTCGACCAATTAACACCAAAAAGCACGGGAAAAGGAAATATTAAAAACGGACCGTTACAGTCTTCACTACACCATGTAAGCCCTGGCAGTTACTTGGATTAGGCCTGGCAATCCAGCCAAGTGCTAGTGACCGTTGGCCCCGCGCTGGGGGCTCTCTATAAATACCCTCTCACTTGAGAGGGTCAGGTTACACACTCTCTTACTCTCTAACCTTGTACTTGCTTTTACTTGTGACCCTTGCCTTACTTGAGTGTCGGAGTACCTTGCAGGTACACCCCCCCCGGCCCGTCTTCCAACCTCACCAGAGCTGAAGTCCACAAGACGTTGCTGGCCATCAAATACTGGCTGATCTAGGTACGATCAGCGGCGCCATCTGTGGGAATCCTTGCTTCCCCGTTTTTCCTCCGATAAACTAAAGCAATCCTCTCGTTCATCGCCATCATGGCCGGCAACCCGTCTGTTAACAAAGCTCTGGACACCGTTCTCGCGCAACTCAAGAACGGGAACCACCGCGAAGACGCTGCTGCCCTCCACGTTGAAGAAGGCGACGTGAGAGACGGGTAGACCGCCTCCCCAGACTCCCAAGACGCGGCTTACGACGCTGCCCAGCAGGACGACCAACAAGCCGTCTTTCAGCTAGTTGCTCCTCCGCCCAATGCAGATGCGAGCACCGTGGCCCTATTTGCCTTGATCAATCAGACCAATCAGCTGATAGCACACCAGAATACCAGAATTGAAGCACTAGAGCAAGGGCGGACACGGCGATCTTCCCCGCGAAGACATCGTCGTCCACCATCACCTCGCCGCTCCCCTTCCCCGCGAAGGACTCCATCCGAAGAATCTCGAACCCCCTCGCCGGTGCGCGAGGGCCGTCGTCCACGCCTTGAACGCCCCCAGCCGGCGGTCTCCCAGAAGCGCCATCGCTCCCCACCTCGAAAGGAACCCAGACCCTCCGCAACTACCAAGAAGTCCAAAACCACCGAGGAGAGACCGAGGAATCGTTCGAGGAATTCCCCTCCACGGCATCATCGATCCCCTTCGAGGTCCTCGGCCGAAAGGGACGACGACGACCAGAGGACCCCTTTGTCATGGGAGATCATGAACGCCCCAATTCCTGCGGGCATGGAGAAACCCCCGTCATTGGGGACCTACAACGGTCTGGCCAATCCCGACGATCACGTCGAAAGTTTCGAAGCCATACTCGACTTCAGAAACGTCAGGGGAGCCATTAAGTTCAGGTTTTTCCCCACCACCTTGCGGAAGGGCGCCATGACATGGTACAAGGGTCTGGCACCCGGGTCGATCACCTCCTGGAAGCAACTAAGACAACGCTTCACCAAACACTTTACTGCGTCTGGTCGACACCTGAAGACGGAGGCTGCCCTAGAGAGCATCTTCCAGGGGAAGAACGAATCTCTCCGGAACTACATTGAGAGATTCAACAGAGAAGCTGTCGAGGTTCACACGACCGACGACATGAAGAAGTATTTGATCATCCATGGACTACGTTTTGGATCTGATTTTGCCAAGTCCGTGGGCCTCCGCAGACCCTGCCGTCTGGAGGACCTCCTCCAACGAGCTCAGTCGTACATCGAGCTCGAGGAGTCGGAGGCAGCGCAGATCGCCCTTGAGTCGAAACGCAAGGAAGGCCCCCGCGGCCATAAAGATGAAGACTCTCCTCCCCGACGAGGAGGAGAAAGAAAGAAAGAAAATCGCCCCCGTGATCCTCGTGAACCGCACGGACCAGCTGGCCGGTTCACGGAGTACACCCCGCTCAACGCTCCCCGTGCGCGAATCCTCTCCGAGTGCCAGAACTCGGAATTTCTGAAAGGAGGCGTCCGTTTTCCGAAGCTGACTACTCCCAAATCAAACACTGACAAGTCGAAGTACTGCAGGTTCCACCGGAGCCATAGGCATGTCACAAAAGACTGCATCCATCTCAAGGATGCAATTGAAATTCTCATCAAGGAAGGACACTTGAAGAAATACGCCCAGAAGAATGACACTCCTCGTCCCAGCTCCCGGGAAGCCCAGAACGTCGAGGAGACGACACCTCCTCCCGACGAGAGTCGGCTTCAGGTCGCCCTCAGTGTCACTCGACCCGAAGATTTCTTTGTCCCCGCAATCATTGAAGGCCAAGAAGTAATTCGCAACATGTGGGCACCCTTCCCCCACGAGGACCCCGTCGCTGCCCGTAACACCTGGGAAGGCTTCCCCAAGGCAATGGTCATCTCCGGGGGTGGTTACGAGAAGTTGTCCGTTGGGTCGATCAAGATGAAATTTGATGAACTGGAATCAGCAACGTCGGCGAAGACAACCACCCTCGAAAAGGTGCGAGGGAACTCAAACCCTATCACCTTATACCTCGAGGAGCTCCCCGGCGGAGCACCCAACGCCACTATCCCCCTCCTGGTCAGGGCTCAAATGGCGAATTTTGACGTTCGAAGGATCCTTGTCGACCAGGGCAGCTCGGTCGACATCATGTACGCTCACCTTTTCGGGACTCTCCAACTCGACAAGAGACATCTGACCCCATATGTCGGCTCAGACCTACAGGGATTCAACGGAACCACCACCGGACCATGGGGCTACGTTGAGTTGATGGTCACACTCGGGGCCGAAGACACTGCCCGACAAGTGAAGACCCGCTTCCTGGTGGTCGAATGTCCATCCCTTTACAACTGCATCCTCGGGAGGACCACCCTGGTCGAGCTTACGACGGTACCATCAATGGTCCACCTCAAAATGAAGTACTACACGGCCAGAGGACGAGTAGTGACGATGCACGGGGACATAGATACGGCCAGGAGATGCTTCGACGCTGCCATCAAAGGCATGAGTTCCATCGGCACCAAGCCCAAGACCGCGGCAAAGCCATCCCCGGACACCGAACAGGTACCTCTCCCGCGCATCAACGCGGTCGAACTCGACAGCAGGTTCCCGAGCGAACCTGATGAAGACAGGGCAGAAGACCTCGACCTTCAGGCGAAAAACAACGGGCGGCCTCTCCACCCAACGTGCCCCGTCCCAGACGGAGACTTTAAGCTCGTGGTCCTCGGGGACGATCCAGACCATAGCGTGGAGATTGGCACCGAGATCCCCGACTTGGTGAAGGAGCAGCTGAAGGCATGTCTTCGGGAGAACGCTGATCTGTTCGCATGGAGCGCTTCCGAGATGCCTGGCCTTGACCCCGAGGTGGCTTGCCATCAACTCGTAGTAGATCTGGCCGCTAGGGCCATAGCTCAACGTAGACGTAAGCAGTCTCCTGAAAAAGCTGTAAAAGACCTCCTAGAGGCGAATTTTATTTCGGAGGCCAGGTACACGACCTGGCTGTCCAACATTGTACTCGTCAAAAAGAATAATGGAAAATGGAGGATGTGTGTTGATTATACTGATCTTAACCGGGCTTGCCCGAAAGACTGTTATCCTTTGCCTAACATCGACCAGCTGGTCGACAATTCTGCAGGTTACAAACTATTATCCTTCATGGACGCATACTCGGGGTACAACCAAATTCCCATGGACAAGGTCGACAAATAGCACACGGCTTTCATGACCGAGTCGGGCAATTACTACTACAACGTAATGCCTTTCGGCCTGAAGAACGTCGGTGCGACCTACCAACGGATGATGAACAAGGTTTTCCGGGCTGAAATTGGTGACATGCTCGAGGTCTACATGGACGACATGATCGTCAAATCTGCGGAAGAAGTTGACCATGTTGCACACCTCAAGAAAGTGTTCGACACAGCGAAGAGGTGCCACATGAGGTTCAATCCTGACAAATACACCTTCGGCGTTCGGACAAGTAAGTTCCTCAGTTACTACCTCACAGAGCGAGGAATCGAAGCTAACCCCGACAAGTGTAGAGCTTTTTCCGAGATCCCTACTCCGGACTCAAAGAAGTCAATACAATCATTGAACAGGATGCTCACCGCCCTCTCCCGCTTCGTCGCCAAGTCGGCGCAGTACGCACTCCCATTTTTCAAACTTCTTCGACAAAAAGCGGAGTTTAAATGGAGCGAAGAATGCGAGCAGGCGCTCTTCCACCTAAAACAAGTCTTATCGCAACCCCCTGTCCTCTCACGACCTTAGAGCGGGGAAACACTTTTCTTGTATTTGGCCGACTTCGTGGCAGAGATGATCGTCCCGGAACCTTCGACCAACGGATCCCAAAAATGGACGATTTATGTCGACGGAGCATCCAGCCCGAAGGGAAGCGGGGCAGGCATCATCCTCGAAAACGAGGAAGACATCCTGATCGAGGTATCCCTCGAACTATCCTTCCCGACGTCAAACAACCAAGCGGAGTACGAGGCTTTCCTCGCCGGACCTCGGCGCCAATGAGGTCAAAATCTTCACCGACTCCCAGAAGAACTCGATTTCATCGAGGAGACACGTTCGGGCGCTTCTCTCCGAGAAGCTTCACTAAAACAGAAAATAACACTACGTTATAACGACAAAGTTATCAAACGTGATTTTCAGGTGGGCACCCTCATCCTACGAAGGAACCAGAAAGATTCGCGAGAAGGCAAACTCGCCGCGAACTGGGAGGGCTCGTACCGCGTCCGCGCGAAAACGGGGACAGGAGCCTATTTCCTCGAAAATCTGCACGGGGAAGAACTTGCTCGACCATGGAACGCTGAGAAGCTCAAACAATACTACAGTTAAGCACTGCCCACAACTCACGAACACCTCGATTACGGGGACGCACTAAGGTATGAGTGTGACACCCCTATACAGAACACGATGATCGAAGGCCGTGTTGTGTGTGCGCGAGGACTTTTGATCCGACGGGGATACCTCGATCGAGCTTCGCCGTCGTTGTACCAATTAGGCAGAACACCCAGCTCGCGATGGGAAGTTCACGCCACGAAGCTAAGACCTCGACCGAGCTCTTAGCCTCGTTGAAGGTTGGAATACGTCTCCGACCACCCGACCAACTCTCCACGCGACCAGGGATTATCAAGGTCGAGCAAATCCCAAAGTCTTTATTACTTAGACAAAAACAAAGTATAGAAGTCTTTATTACTTAGACAAAAACAAAGTATAGAAATCTCTATTACTTGGACAGAAACAAACAAAGTATAACAAATACTATAACATCACACACAGTATAAACCATACAAACAGCACACAAGCAGATAAGCAAAAATGCATTGAAGCGGGCAAAAACCCATTGTACAGATATTACAAACAAGTATCAAAAGCCCCTGGCACACAGGCCAGGCGTACGTATCGAAAAATAAATAAAACGGCTCGCAGGCCGAATCGAACGAAGAAGAAAAGCCTACTCGGCGACGGTCCCTTCGAGCTCCTCGCGTTCATGAACCTCGTCCACCCGCATCGGCTGCACGATCTGACCGTCGACCACCTCGGAGTCGGGGTCAATCCCTTCGGTTGTGAGGTCGGGGTTGAGGACCCGAAGCTGCTGCACGGCGTTCCTGAAACCTATATCAGCCGATACGAGGTTGTCCTCCTCGGATTCCCGGAGCTTCGCTATCAGTGCTGCCCGCGAGGTCAGCAACCTGTCTTCCTCGGTTTCCTCATCAGCTGGACGGACAACCTCCTCCAACTCGGCATTCCTCGCCAAGAGATGATCCCTCTTCTCTTCAATCCCGACAAGACGTCTCCGCTTTTCCTCAGCATTCTTTAACTTTTCCTCCTACTTCCCTTGAAGCTCGACCTGGGCCTGGTTCTGGCTTTTGCAGTCGGCCAGCTCCTTGCCCACCTTCTCCATTTCGGCTGAGATGGACCAGAAACTCTCGCGCAACCTGTTCAGCTCGTCTTCCAGGCACGTCTCGTCGTTCAGAACCAGGGCAGCCGCGCAAACCCGCATCACAGCGGACACATCCTCCACCAGTGCCCTTCTCCGAGAGACCTTGTCGACGCCTAGGATGGCCTGAGCTTCGGGGGCACCCACACATAGGGAATTATTCCCCATGAAAAAGTTCGGCCTCGAGTGACAAGGCGGGAGCACAAATTTTACAGCAGGGGGACTCTCGTTCTCAGTAAGGTCGATGGCCACTGTGTCCGTAATCCGCTGCCTCTTCGGGGAACCCTGGGGGCTGGGAGAATCACTATCCTGGTGAGAGCCAGAAGAACCCCCGGCTGTCTGAGTGGGAACGGATTCCTGCGCTCGGATCTGCTCGAGGCGGCTTTTGCCTCCCTTCTTCGTAGCGCGGTTAGCCTTCAACTTTTTGAGGCGCTCCTCAGCAATCGACATCTTACCTGCAAACAGAAAACAAAGAGGTCAGTAATTCGAAAAGAAGGACGAAGGGAAAGGAAGGTCGGGGAGGCCACCCCACCTAACAGTTCGAGAGCTTCCTCGTCAGAAAACATCTCGAGGAGAGCCCTAGTGTTGATCAGTCGACGCTTCGTTAAGACCTTCCCGTCGTCGCCCAGAAGGAAGTCCCCGTTTGGCGTCACGAGCTTGGCTTTGTTAAACCCACTGACGAACTTGACTATGGCCTCGTGAGCTAAGTGATCCCCTTCACAGAGTTTACCAGGGTTGACGATATAGTTGTCTGTTCCCCTCTTGAAGTGTTTTTCAGTCTAGAACAACGGAAACCTGGGCACAAGGGCCTCCTCTCGCCGCCCATCTACTTCTTCGACGACCCGACAATACACTGTATTTACGGCCTCATGTGTGACCGGCCTCACGAGGTAGTACTGATACTTGAAATCTCGCACGGAGTCTAGATAAGTGTGAAACAGGCTGCTCACCTGCTTGAAGGACACCCAACCATGCTTGCCGTCGACAGCCTGTCGTTGAAGATGGAAAATACGAAAGAATAGGGGCACCGTCGCCCTAATCTTCATGTATTTGCACACGAGCTCGAAAGCCCTGATGAAAGCGAGAGAGTTGGGGTGGAGTTGAGAAGGGGCCAAACGAAGCCAAACAAACACTGACTGTTGAAAATCCGTGAAGGGCAAACGTCACCCCGCCTTGTTGAACATAAACTCATATACGGGAAACCGCATCCCGCTATATGTCGAGCATATTCGATGATGTGGCAAAGGCCTGAACACGTTCCACGACTTCGGTGAACCTACTAGGAGGTGCTCGACGGTACAAAATATGTCGGCTTCGTTCAGGTCGACAAACTCGGAGATCATGTTCACTGCCTCTTCGCAGGCCCACTCGTCAGGAAGCCTCTCCCCGACGCTGGTTGTCTCCGCCATAGGTGAATCGGGCCCGTCGTAAATATCCAAAGATCCCTCGGTCACTGGCAATACGTCCATTTACCTGAAAAGCATAAGGAAATGCTGAATTCGATGACCCATATCAAATCCACCCCCTCCACCGCTGATCAAGTGAAAGGGCGAGGAAGGAATGTCGGGGAACGCGAACCCGCGACCATCCTCAGGTCCGCGGGGAGCGAAATTGAGCGGGACCCTGGGGTATTCGACCCATATCCCCGAGATAAACGTCGGTCCCCCGGGGATTCCATCCTTAATCCCCGGGATGTTCAACAAAAGAACTGAGAAACGTTCATCTCATGACCCCGAGATATTCTTCGTGTCCTCGGGGATTTCATCATCTCTCCCCGCGAGATTCAACAACTAAACTATGAAATTCCGCCGTTTTCGCCGGATATTTCGTGATTTCCATGAGAACTTCATCAGTTCACCATAAGATTCACCCTACAAATGCAGACGAAAGGAGAAAAAAGAAAGAAACTTACTTTAAATAACTCTCGTTAGGGCTCTGGCACGGCAGTTGGCGGCGGCGTTCGGTGGCAAAATAAGAGAAGGAAGAAAGAATGAATCTGAGCAAAGGGGGAAAAAGTGCAAATGGGACGAGATGACCCTTATTTATAGGGCTCTCACAAGTTTCAAGGGCTCCTAGGCAATCGATTACGCTACCCTAGCGTAGCCGCCCTAGACAATGATGAGCTGCGACACGTGGCGCACACTCTCCCAAGCGTGTCATTTCATTCCCCAACACGCGTCTTTTCATTCACCTCGTTTCAGACTTCCTGTGTCCCCGCCAGTCTAGCACGAGCAGGTCTACTCGTTTTTTCACGGTTATCAACTGTTCCTCGTTTAGAGTCTCTTTCCCGGCTGGACCTCGTCCTAGACATAGCACTGACCCTAAAGTCATTGCCCTGACACCTCAGAGCAACGACTTGGGGGGCTCCTGTTCTGGACTGGGCCGGGGTCTGCCCCTCAATCGAGCAGGCCCAGCCCACACGTCTTGGGATGGCCCAACAAAGGCCTCTTAGCACGACCCATGTCGAGCTCATGCCCCTCCTCAACATTGTCGGGCACACGCACGGCATAGAGCATCGGGCAGGGTGTTAAGCCTCTCCCGGCTCGCTCCTCCTCGACACTCAGGTGCTCCCCCCTCGAGGAGCCATCTCCTTATACATATCCTCCCCGCGAGGACACGTCTCTCCCCGACACACAAGACTCCTCCCCGCGAAGACACGTTCTCATGTAACCGCCCACTCCCGATGGAATCGGTCTGCCCTAATTCTGGAGATCTAGGAGCGGTTACCCCAGGGCGAAGACCACGTGCTGGTCTTCACTATGCCACGTAAGCCCTGGCAGTTACTTGGATTGGGCCTGGCAATCCAGCCCAGTGCTAGTGACCGTTGGCCCTGCGCTGGGGGCTCTCTATAAATACCCTCTCACTTGAGAGGGTCAGGTTACACACTCTCTTACTCTCTAACCTTGTACTTGCTTTTACCTGTGACCCTTGCCTTACTTGAGCGTCAGAGTACCTTGTAGGTACACCCCCCCGGCTGTCTTCCAACCTCACCAGAGCTGAAGTCCACAAGACGTTGCTGGCCATCAAATATTGTCTGGTCCAGGTACGATCAGGGTTAAATATGTATTAGATTATTTAAAATATCACAAATTTTAAGTTTGGTCCCTTAAAAAATTTCCTTCAAACTTTAGTTCTCTGAAAGTTTTTCGTCTCTAACTTTAGTCTCTCCTGTTAGTTTCCACTAACAGAGGATGATGTTGCGTGCCACATATGTAAAAATCACTTGTCAACTGTGTATTATTATTCTGCCTAGTTAGAAATGTTTTTCCCTTCTATTTCTCCCCCACCTTCCTCTTCCACAATGAAAGCCCTAATCCTCTTCATCACTTTGTGTGTTGTAGCTTCTTCTTCTCTTCTCTCTTCTCCTTCCTAATCTTCCTTCTTCTTCATCATGTCCACGTCATCTAGGTTCAGCAAGGTCGTCCCACATCATTCCAAGAGTGTTACCAATAGTGAAGGGAAAAAGTGTGGATGCAAGGGTACTTTGATTTCCTACATGTGCAAGAATGGAAAGAATCAAGGTAGATTATTTTGGAGATGTTCTTTTTAGAAGAATGAGGGTACTTGCAATATGTTTCTTTGGGATGATGAAATTGCAGAAGGGAACACTACTACGAAAAACCCATTTAACGACGCTAGGTTTACCACGGATTCGTATCCCAACGTTGTAATACGTTAAAAAATTTATAACGTCATATTTAACGATGGTACTAAAGAACCGTTGTAATACACGCTGTGTAACAAGCTTCGATTCCCAGCTACTACATTTTTTTTCCATATTTTTACATTTTAAACACGGTTGTATTAAAACACCGTTGTAATACAGGTAACAAGCTTCGATTCCCAGCAATTATTTTATTTTAAACATATATTTTATTTCTTTTGTTAGTGTTTTTAAGTGTAAGAGAATAGTATATATAACTTTAAAAATAAAACTGTAAGAGATGAGCATATATAAAATAACATTTTATTAAGATTCCATTAAAAAGAGTACATTGATAATCATATTACATATATTAATCAATGTCAGAGCCCATTGCTGCAAATGCATCTTCATAATCCAGACATCTCACCTCACTCCCCTCATCGGAATCATAATAAACTGTTCTCCTTTTCTTCTTTATCTTTTTCTTCTTCAGCTTCTTCTTCTTCTTCTTATCCTTCCTCACCCTTAAGGCATCCCTAGCCGCTGGTTGGACCTCCTCTATTGGCGCCTGACGTTACTCATTGGTGATTCTAGCATTCTCATTTGTAGAACTCATTGTTATGAAGAAATGTAAAGTTGTCTATTTATATATGAGGTTGAAGATGAATAGTCTGATAGTTTAATGCTTGCAATGATGATAACTTGTAAATGGTTGATATTCTGGAACGATATTTTTTGAAAAACAGAGAAAATTTTAAATCATTATGGCCAGAGTGTTCTCTACTTTGGGAAGAGCAAGGGTTATAATATTACAACAGTTAGTAATAATAACCGTAGCGATACCCCTTATACTAGGCAACAACATTTTTCTATTTTACGTAATTATAGAAAAATGTTGTTGCCTGGAGTCGAACCTTGTACCAATTAGAAGGGTTATCGCTACGGTTAATATAACTAACCGTTGTGATATTATTAAAATAATATATATACTTATCATTACGGTTATTTTAGAAAACCGTTGTGAAATATTTACCTATATAAGGGAATTAACTTTCTATTATTGACAGTAGCGCCGTTTCCTTCATAGCGAAACCCTAGCACCCATTTTTGGCAGCAAACTTCATCTTTTTATAGAATCCGCGAGAAGAAATACAAGAAGTATGAAGCTTTTGATTTAAGCTTCTTCCTCCTTGTAGTTATTCTTGCAGAATCTAAAACTAGATGAACATGGTGATGATGCTGGCGGTAGCAAGCGTAATGTACATATTATTTATGGAAAATAAGGTAGTCTTCTACTTCAATCTTTTTGTTAGATAGTTCCCATTATCTCGTTTGCTTCATGTTGTTTTTGTTGATTGTTCTCATTTTGTGCAGATTCGACTTCAATGCTTCACAAGCAAGGTGAACTTCATTTTAATGGTACAACCCCACTTCTTAGGGTTTTGTTTCAACTTTTGGTTGTTTTATTTTGAATACTAACTAATTTTCTTCATTGCTTCCCACTTCTTAGGGTTTATTTCACATGGTGATGATGATGGTGGTACATATATATACGAATTCATTATGATAAGGTACATATATATGAATTCATTCTTATATTATATATGAAATTTAGTTTATTATATACTATGTATATTGTTTGTTTCACTATCCTTTTATTGAAAATGCAATCAGTTAAATTGATATAGAACATTAGTTTATTATATATATATATATATACTATGTATATTGTATATAGTTAAATTGAATACTTACTAATTTTCTTCATTGCTTCCCACTTCTTAGGGTTTGTTTCACATGATGATGATGATGGTACATACATATGAATTCATTCTGATAAGGTACATATATATATGAATTCATTCTGATATTGTATATGAAATTTAGTTTATTATATACTATGTATCTTGTTTGTTTCACTATCCTTTTATTGAAAATGCAATCAGTTAAGTTGATATAGAAACTTATAATTTGAAAATTAGGATGTATTTGAAAACCAACCTTTATCATGTCAATGTTTTTCGAATTGCATTTATTTCATTCAGCACATTTAATGTTCCTTAACATAAAATTTATGGTCCAATGGTCCGTTTGCTTCAATTCATCGATATCTTTTCTTATACTTTACCTCATCGTCGTCACTAATCATCGTGGTTGTTAAGATCATGATTGTTATGATGATAAAATCGCGATGATTTTTGGCGATGATGAGGTAAACTATAATAAAAGATATCGACGGATTGAAGGAAACCGACCATTGAACCATAAATTTTATGTTAAGGAACATAAAATGTGCCGAATGAAATTGATGCAATTCGGAAAACAGTGGTGTGTTTAAGCTGGTTTTCAAGAACAGTTAAATTTTCAGATTATATAGTTCTTTACTAATTTTAATGGTTGTATTTCTTTAATTAGATGTATGGTAAAACAAGCAATATACATTTGTATTTAATAAACTAAGGGTACATTCCACAACGGTTGAGACACATAATCGTTGTGATAGTTAATATATATGACAACAGTTGATACTCATAACCGTTGTGATAGTTAATTGATATTACAACGGTTGAAATACCTAACCGTTGCAATATAACGCGCGCTTCCAGAATACAACAATAATTTCCAGATCGTTGTAGAAACGGCGAACTTACAACAACAATATATATAACAACGCCTTCGCCCGCGTCATTATATGTCATTCCCAACCGTTGCTAAATGGGTTTTTCGTAGTAGTGGAAGGAAGATGTTCAAGGGGTGGATGTTGAATGGAGCAAGGATGATAGGGATATGCAAATGGTGGAAACCTTTAAGGAGCTTTATGAATCTTCAATGAAGAAGAACAATAGGTTGAAGATGAAGCTCAAGGCAGAGGAATTTTATGGAAATTTGAAGATTGTTTGTGTTATAATTTCAGTATTGGTCAACATGTATTTTGTTATTATGTGTAATTGTTGAATTGACCGAATGATATGTATTGTTGTTTTGTTATGAACAAATTGGTTATGAACGTGTAATGTTGTCTTAATGATATGCAATGTTGTTTTGTTATGAACAATTCTTCAAAATGTAATGTTGTTCTGTTATGAACAATTTGATAAAATTTGGTTAAGTTATTTGGCTAAGTTTGATAAAATTGTTCAACATGTAATGTTGGCTTAATGATATATAATGTAGTTTTGTTATGAACAATTGTTCAATATGTAATGTTGTTTTGTAATGATATGATTGACTTTGTCTTAAAATATTGTATTGTGTTGCAATGCCATAACAGTGACAATATACCAAAAGATTTGTATACCAAAATGACCTATAATAAAGTGACCATAAAATGACATAACATTGACAGTATACCAAAATACTTGTTATAACTGCATACCAAAAAAGTATGTTGGTCCAAAAGACCTCACCAGTACATTACATCAGAATAAGAAATAGTATTTTGGGCCTAAAGACCTCATCAGTACATTACATCACAATTGTAAATTCATAAATTCAGCAAAACATCATATCAGTTTATCATAAACATCAGTTACACAAAACCAGTCTGCCCTTCATTGTGTTTGACCCTTGCCAATGCTGCAGTCATCTTCAGGTATAACCACTGGATTATCAGGTTCTTTCCCTGGGCCTGGTATGTTCTTAGACTTCAGTGTCTTCAACCTCACACTTTGTCTTTTTTCAGCCAAGTCATTATCTTGTGTTTTATACCTGCTTTGTGTCCTAAATTTTGGTGGTTCACTGCTGCTTGGCCTAGACAATGTTGTTCTTATTCCAGGTGGTTTGAAAGAAGTGTTCCTACACATTTTAGGTTGCCTCCCAAAGAAAACTTTGGGACCACCTTGCCTTGGCTGAGATGTATTGAGAGGTGACTTGTCAACTCTCAGTGGTTGAATGTCTAAGACACCAACACCTGTTAGTACAACAGCAATAGTCTCATCTAATGTTATTGAGTTTTCCACGACAGTACCCTCAGGTTCATCTGGATCCTTTGGCTCACTTGCATCCTTGACAGTAGGGGCATCATCCAATTTGACAGACTTTTGCTCACTTGCCACATTTGCTCAGTTGCTTCCTTCACACTATTTACAGTTGCCTCATTTTGATCACTTACCACATCCACATTCTTCAATTCAGCCTCATCTTGATCACTTGCCACATCCACATTCTTTGCATTTGCTTCATTTTCAGCACTTGCCACATCCATATTCTTCACAGTTGCTTCCTTCTTAGTGTGATCATTTGCTTCATTTTGATCACAAGCCACATGGTCATTCCTCACACTTGTTTCCTCCTCAACTAGACTTGCTTTCTTCAAAGTTGATTCCTCCACATTGACACTGTTTCTCTTCATAGTTGCTTTTCCTTTGACAATAGCCTTTGAGGTACTTCCATCCTTAACAGTTCTTGCTTTACCTATTCCCACATTTTGACTTGTCTCATTGGTCTTTGCTTTATTTGGTTATTTGTTTGTTGACCCCTTAGGCCTCCTCTGCAATATACAAGTATGGAAAAGTTCAGTATTAACATATTAACCACAGTATGACACATTAAAAATATGTACAGAATTAACATATTTATAAAAGTGGAACCTTGCCTTTTTTTATGCATCATTAGTTTGACTTGCTTGTGTATGTATTTGTTGAGTTGCGTCTATAAGGTTTTCTTGACTGACTTGAATATCCTTTGTTTTAGCTTCCACTTATTGCTTCCATTTCTTGCATGTCCTTTTGTTATGGCCTAGTTGAAAACAGAATCTGCACCTATGGTTTGTGTTGGTTCTTTGCCATTTTATTTTGGCTCTCTTCATCAGGTTCCCTCCTTCTCAGTTTCTTAGGCCTACCTGGGCCACATTTAAAGCTAGGTGGTAGCATTGCCTCATTCTCAGTTCTAGGCCACTTGTTCTGTCTATTTAGTGGGGTAATTACCTCACTGTAGCATGCTTGATAAGTGCTCTTGTGATAGCATTTGTGAACATATTTTACAGGGTCATCTACCTTCCTATAGATGGCAGCCACAGCATGTTTACAGGGAATACCTACAAGTTCCCAATAGTTGCAAGAACAAGTTTGTTTTTCTAGATCTACCATAAAACTATCAGTAAACAACACATGAGTCACTTGAAATTTTAACCTACCAACATATGTAGCTGTCCAACTAGCATTCTTCTCTATTTCCCTATCCAATATCCTTAAGGGATTTGTCATTATGTTTCCCTTATAACCCTCCACCTTTTCCCTAAGAGTAGCAAACCTCCCCATTAAATAATTCCTAATCCACTCAAACATTGTAATGATGGGTTTGTCTCTTTGTAACAATATGGTTACATTAAAGGACTCACTCAAATTATTCATTAAGACATCACATTTTGAAAATATAGGAAAAGCATGCTTACACCATTTTTTTTGGAATTGCCTTTATCCACTCATAGGCCTCAAAGTTCACATCCTTAATCATGAGCATCTTCGCTTCATGAGCTTCATAGTAGGTAGCGTTGGCAGCAGCCATCATAAGGTCTCTAAACAAGGTCCCTCCTCCAAATTTCTTCTTGAAGTTTATATATAGATGCCTTTGACAAAATCTATGTTCATATGCTGGATACTCTTCTTCAAAAACCTGCACTAGGCCCTAATCAAGAAAAACAATAACTTCATTAACATAATGTAATGTATGCAAAAAAATAAGATCCATCAGTGCAATAGAACTACCTTTTGTTGGTCAGATATAAAGCTTCATCTTCCATCTCATATATCTTCAATTAACAACTTCATAAACCAGCTCCAAGAATCCTTTGTCTCCATCTCAACCACAACAAAGGCAATAGGTAGGTATTGGTCGTTGGGGCCTCTCCCAACAGCAATCAAAAGAATACCACCATATTTATGCTTCAAATGGCATCCATCCAAGCCAATGAAAGGTCTACATGTTCTCGTCAAGGCTTTCTTAGTGCCATCAAAGAACATATATCATCTCTCAAATCTTGGATTCAACCTTTCACCTGGAGAACTAGTACTGATTTTAAATGTATTACCAGCTAAAGCCCTTTTCAATTCAGCACCATATGACCATAGGAGGCTATACTGTTTGCTTTAGCCACCTTCAACAATGGCTCTTGCTATTTGTCTAGCCTTAAATGCCCTACATCCTGGGATTTATGTTGCATACCTTTTCCTTACATCAGCTACTACCTCACTTAACCTCATCCTAGGATTATTCTTCAAGCCATCAACAATTACTTTAGCAACCCACTCAGCTCTAGCATTTCTGTTAAAGAATTGTCTGCCACACTTGTGTTTTGCAAATAGAGTTTTTATCCTAAAAGTGGTTGAGGTCAGTACCCTACTACACAACACTGTATAGTCACATTTCTTCTTGTCCTTGCACACAACCCTACATCTATTTTTATCATTTTTTTCAAACTTTACTTCCCTACCATTCAACACATTGTGTTCTAATATGGCATCCTTGAACACATTGTGTTCTTCGGTACGTGAAGAAAGAATAAGATATGGGATTGGGAATTAGAAAGGCTTTGGGAAATTGGTTGTAGGAAGAGAAGGGAAAAGGGAAAAGCTCCAATTTCGAGGTAATGAGGATTGTCTACTTTTAGGTGGTCTCTGGCTTGCAGGACAATGATAGATCCTTACCCTCCTATTTGCGCCCTGTTGGGATTTTTGATGGGTTTTCCCCAATTTTTTATTTCTATGATTTATGAGTTGCAATGTGTTCTTACTTGGATTGTTATCATTTTTTTGACTGTTTTTGTGTAGGAATTTATGTAACACCTTAATCCCCGACTCGACTTTTAAAAAAACAATCCAACTAAAAATCCACAATTAGAGTGCCATGCATGTTTCACCATAGCATAAAAACATCAAATACTAAATAGCCATGTAAAAGTAAGTAGCAGAATTAAACAAGTGTGACATAAAAGTCTCAACAACAAAAAATACCAACATAAATAAAGCATAACACAAATAACAAATGATATCTCATCCCAATGCTACATATCAGAGCGATTCCTCTAAGATCTAGTGATTAAAAGATAAAGAGACATCTACGCCATCCTTTAACTTAAGCGGTGTTGTACCTCGAAAAATAAGATTCTTCGCGATGAACGCAGAAAAAATTTAGTTCAAATAGAGTCGCCACCGAACTTTATTTATCCTAATGAAGGAATAGGAAAATATCGATAAAACCTTTAAAAAGCAAAATAATGGTCGTCGCAACCATATTCGGGTTCGGGAGTCAATTACGCAAGGGGAAGGTATTAGCACCTGTCACGTCCGTTGTAATCAGCGGGAACCTCTTAGTTAGATTTGCGATTGGATGTTAGCACATGTTTATTTACTTTCTTCGAATGATAAAAGAACTAAAGAGAAAGGAAGTGAAACCACTAAAGGGGAAAAAGGGAAGACTAGATGATAGGGTGCTAGCCAAGGATTGGGACCCTTGTGCCTACGTATTCTCATTGAAAGATAAGAAATCAAAGCGTTCGTAGTTCAGAGGACTACGGGGAAAAGGATTTGGGTAAAAAGAAAAAAAGGTAGTTCATCAGGATCTCGTGATCATGTGCCAACGTGCCCTCATAGTGCAATGAGGAAGTCAGAGCTCCATAGTTTGGGGGACTACAGTTGGTTGGTTTGTGTTTTTTAATGAACGAGTGTTTATATCGCATTCTAACTACTAAATATTGGCTTGTCTGCTCACTATGGGAGGCTAAAGCACTAGTTTATATGCGCAATAGAAAGGACTAAACAATGTTCTTTGAGAAAAGTTGTTTTGAGTTGTGGATCGTACGGGGGCAAAGAATTAGTTAGTGTATTGAGGAGGTTTCAATCGCACGATGGCGAGAAAAAAGAGTTTGATGTGTTGATGTTGATTTTAGGGTTTTGAGAAGAGATTGTTTTTTATTTGGATTGCGCTAAGGACTATGGGCAGAGGTGGATATTTCGAATCATTCTGCCAAACGTCTTGTGTCCAAAATACTCAAAGTGAGTGGAGGAAAACTCCATTCTCACTCATTCTCCACGCTTAAGGCTTGTGGCGCGCAATCTTAATCGCCTTTTATTGTGTTTTTGAGTTTATTCAAGAAAATGCCGCTTGACGTTGGATCAAGGATTTTATCACGGGATGAGAAACAATTTAAGATGGAAAAGGTTAATGGCGACGCATGAAGCGGTCGACTTACAAAATGGGGTATGGCTTGATATATGGATCAAGAATGCTTTGGGTGTGGTTGATGGCGATGCATAAGGCGGTTGACTTATAGGGGTTAGGAGAGGATACCACTTGACGTTGGATTAAGGGTTTGAGGAAAGGTGAAGTCGATCCTAGTTCCTAAGGAGTAACTAGCAAGCAAAAACCACAACCAAAGAAAAGCGAGAAAGTAAAGAAAGTACACCAAAATGGGGAGAGGGATACATGAAAAATACAGGGGAAATATGAGAGAAATAAAGGGTCTCGTTGTCAGGTAGCCCAAGAGAAAGTCGTGTGTGTGCCCAGTGTCCTAAGCTAAGACAGAGAAAATAAAGAATCCAACTCCAAGCCTCCTTTTGCTAGAGTTGAGTACAGGGTCCAAAACTCCATGAAAGGGATAGTAACCATAGTCCAAAGTCAGTGTCTTTTAGGGTTTGAATTATTTTATCATGTTTTTGTATTTTCATCCGATGAAGAATAAAAGAAGAAGCAAATGACAAAATGATAAATGAGCAATGAAATAAATAGCAGAAAGTAAATGGCGGTTAGTAAATGGCAAAAAAATAAAGAGCGGAAAGTAAAGTTAGATGTTAGAAGTTAGTAGTTAATGGTTATTGATCGGATGAATGCTCTCTCGAATCGGGACCAATTAGCGCTATGTTGCAGTCGTAAGTGGACTTATGTAGAAGTCGCACCTATCGAAGGTCGGTCAATAACAATATTTATATTAAAACATGCTAGAGAAATGATATGTAAATCATTCTCCTAAAGCCATGCCACACAAAAAGAAAGGCTTAATACCCTTTTTAGTCCCTTACCTATACCCTTGGGTCCATTTTGGTCCTCTTTCTTTTAAAAGTTCCAATTTGATCCTTTACGTTGTCAAACAGAATCATATAAGTCCTTTCCGTCAAATATTGATTGTTAGTACTTGTGATTGGCTGAAATTTTGGTAAAACTATGTTAATGTCATGGTTGATGTTTCAACATGAGCTTCTATCATTATTGTGTTATTATTTAACAGTCTGGTGTGTTAAAGGTGTAAGGGCTGCAGTTGTGTGCTGATGTTAAATCCGATGTCGTGACATCAGTTGTGAACATCAGTCAGAGATGATTTATTAGGGCTGCGCGTGTTGCTAATGTTAATAAGATATTTTGCTGAAGAGAGTGAGAAATTGTAGGCGAATATCTTGGTAAAGATATATTCAGTTGCAATCAGATTTGGAGCAGATCTTGTTGATGTTTTTAAGGCTAAAAGATATGAAGATTTAATTGAAGATTTAATTGAAGATTTGATTGAAGATTTAATTGAAGATCTATTTAGTAGTAGAATCTTCTGCAGATTTGTAGCAGTTAAAATGCTGAGATTTAAAGCCCAAATCCAGTTGGGAAAAAGTTATAAATAGAATGCTTGTAATCTAGAATAGGCACGGGTCCAAGATGTAGATCATTAGGGCTTAGTCTAAGTGAACCACTCGGGTTGTGAGATGGTCACTGTGTTCTTACTCAGAAACCTGTAGGTAATGAGTTTTGTATTGTTCTTGGATGAAGCTTTGAAGCAACTCCAAGGTGTGTCATGGAAGTGTGACTTCTATGTGTTTGGAGAGTTGTTTAAATCAAGCTGTTGATGCAGTGGCGGAGATGTTGACTGCTAGACATCATTGCGATGATTGGGAGTGAGATGGAGTCTCTTACCTAGGGACGACTTAGGTAGAAGGGTCATTGGGTAGTGATTAAATTAGGTAGATTGTCAACTGGTCTGTTGAGTCTGTGATTTGGTACTACTAATAGTGGACTTCCTTCCTGGCTTGATATGCCCCCAGATGTAGGTTGTTAGACCGAACTGGGTGAATAATCCTTGTGTGTTTTTCTGTTGTTTTACATTGCAGAGTGTGTTGTTGTAACTTCACACATAACATCACAGGCTTTTAGTGTCTTGTTCATACAGCAGATATTGATGTTGTGACATCGCACTTAACATCACATATCTGGTACCAGAATTTCAATTGGTATCAGAGCAGGCATCCTGTCTGTTTCTGGATGAGATCTAGGGAAGATACTTTCTGGTTAATGAGCAAGGAAGATAGTTGTTTGGATGATCCTTTGGAGTGAAGGATGGACTATTCATGATAGAGTATTGTTGGCACGTGGTGTGCAAGGATTTTTTAGTAGTGCCTGAAGGTTGTTGAGGTGCATGGTATCTGATGTAACCCTGGTTGGTTCTTGTATCTCTGGTGGTGAGATTCCAGGAAGGAATTATCTTGGAAAAACATTAGGGTTTGGTCTCCTCAACAGGAAATTATCTGATTTTGTAGTCTATGCAAGACAGCTTCAACCGGTTGGTTAGAGATACCAAAGATACTTGAGGATTATCTCATATCTTTATTTTGGGAAAGAAGTGATCATAAGGTGAATGGATCTTTTTAAAGAGTGTATGACATGGAAGTTTCAGAAGAATATAGTTCAAATCAAACGTTGAAGACCAATCTATTTAGAACAGTGAAAGAAGAGGGTAGAGCCAAAGCGAAATAGTATCACTGTCAAATATTTCATGCGGGAGTGAAGATCTTGATAAGTCATCTCTCAAGCTTAGTTGTGGTGACCTAATGAGGAGGAAGTTTCATCAAGAAAGAAGTTGAGTTTAATATGTCTCGACATCGCGCTACACATCAGCAGTCTATGGTAAATGCTGAGTCAAAGTTCTATTAGATTGTAGCTGTTTTGAAGGATCACTGAAGCTGTGAAGTTGAATAATGGTTGAGATGATGTTTATAATGTCATTGCATCTCAGATGTGCTGGGTGTAGAAAAGGTAGTAATCTTGATAGCAGAAGAGAAGGAGATGATCCTTGAGGACAATTTTATAGGGAAAATGCATCCAAAAGGTGGGTGTAGTAGCAGGGTAAATTAGCCAGTGGTCAATTGGTGCTTGCATGAGATCTTTCAGGATTCAAAGTAGCAGATTGTCTATGGTATGTTTATGCAGAAGGACAAGAGGTCTGAACCTTGTGCTTATAAGAAGAAGCTTCTGGAAGAGTGTGTTATGCAAGTTGGTGATATGTTCTCATGTGTTCCCTACAAGAGATATGTGTGGATTAATATGATTGTAGTCTCCAAGTCCATAAGAGATGTTGAATGTGATTTAGACTAATGTCAGAATTGATGTTGAAACATCATTTCAGTTCTTTAGTAAAAGATCAAGACACTGACCTAACCTGTAAGGCTTTTGTGGTATGAGTGATTGTCATGATGACTTGAAGAAGAATCAGAAGATGCCGGTTGTGTGAGAAGGTTACCTTGAGAGGAGTTAAGTATGTGTCTGCTGTTGATAAGGGTGTGCACTCAACTAATGACAAAATACATTGACGGGAGACTATGTATATGTCTGATGTAAAAGTGCAGGACTGTTGAAGTGTCGAGAATATACTTTTCTCTATGTGGTTGTTTATTTCTCTTCGTGGTGTGTTGGTGTGAGAGAACTCTGTGAAACAATCATAACAGTAAGATTGTGTGTTCTATAGTGTATTTAGAAGTGGTATTATTTGGCATAGTTATGGGGTAGTCTTGGACTACTTGTTGTCTGAAGATTCAAATGTGGTTGGTTTAAAGTCTTTGGAGTTTCTGAGCAGGATGGAGGTTGTCTACTCAAACTTGATTGTTGAATCAATTCTATGAAAGCATGGAAATCTGTTTCTGCAAAGGGGGGGAGGTTCTTCTAAGTGGCAGAAGGAAGAGCTGAATTCAACAGTTGGATATCATAATGTTTTGACATCTAGCTTAACTTCAGAAGTCTCAGCTGGTGATTTGGCACATCAGCTTAAGATAGAGGTGATCTACTGTTATGGAAGTTATGGATGCTTCAATAAGATCTATCTCATTTGCGGTAGCTGTGGTTTGAGAAGATGTTACATGGCTTAGGGAGTCTAAGTGTGTTTGCTCTTGAGCAAGTGGAACGTGTGACTTGGAGATCAAGTTTCCTTGGTGGATCAAGATATTTTTTGAGAGTTCTGACAAACGTGAAAAAGTCAAAATGTGGCATTTGATTGTTTTCATATGAGGATTCATGAATGAGGTGATCAAACTGTGGCATCTGGGAAGTGGATTCGAAGAATCAAGATAATTAGAGTGTGGCAGCTGATTATTTTTTAGGATAGTCTTGGAACAAGTTACTCTTGGGCAGAAGGGTGATGAGTTGAAGACTCAAGGAGATTATTCTTCTTGAAGGTGGATGAGAGTTTTATTATCTAGTTCTTTGGATTACTATGCTATAGTAAGTCCAGTTGGTGGAGCATATCAAGAATCATGGTGATGATATCTTGGTGTATGACAGATGTTCTAACTTGTGTTGGAACATTATCTGGTTGGAGATCCTTAGTGAAGGATGATTGTGCTATGGTTCAGAAGCGTAATGCCTACATTATGCCTAAGGAGCGTCTACATAGTCATACGGGAGAATGATGAAGTTGAAGGTCTGCCTTGGATGGAGAATGTAGAGAAGACTGAAGTAGATCAGGAAGTCTAAAGATGAAGAGTATGATAGGGAATGACTACCTTTGGAAAAAGGGACAATGGTACCAATATGCATGTGCTCAGCAAGTGTGCTCAAATGTTCATCTTCATCTAGAGCATTGGTTAACCATGACAGGGGGAGTACTTGTCCATGAGTTCTGCAGCAAAGGTGCATATATTGTAAAGCTTGCATGATGATCAGCTTGTGGAGACTGGTTGCCTCTTATGAGGATCTAATGTCAGATAACATGTTATGACATTAGGTTGTTGGTTGGCATTGGTTGTTATGACAATTGGTGCACATGCCTCCAAGAAGAAGTCTGAAGACAAGTTTATTGGTTTGGAATGTATAATCTTCTGTGGAAGTCTTGGAGTGATAATGTTGTGAGCAAGCAGACATTGTGGGATAAGATGTCAGAACATGGTACATGACATGTTTTTCTTGAGCCAAGCAAGGATTTATTTTGGACGGCGGTGTAAGGATAAGGTGAAACACGTGTCTTCGACTATGCATGGAACTGTTTTGGCACAATTTATGGTAAGAATCAGTTAGAGGCAATAAAGGCGGTAGACATTGAATTTGGATGGAGTTTTTAGTTCCTAAAATAGCGTTTCTATGACCAAGAACTTTGACTATTCAAGGCTCGTTAATTCCAAAGTAACTGGTCCGCGATTTATAGAGGTTATTCTTTGCTCCTTCAGCCAGTGAGTGTTCTTGTTTCATAAGTCTTATGGATTTTGTTCGTTTTTGGGTGAGCACTACTTGGGTCTGGTTTTGTGAGGGCTTTCTTTGCCAATTTGTGGCTAAAAAGGGGGAGATAAAAGGAAAGGGTTTTGCTGAATGGTTTGCGCAGATGCTAAGTCTGGAGTCTGCAGTTCCAGATATGGTTCAGAGATGTCAAAAAGTGAAATTCTGGTATATCAGACTACAGATGTCCTATAGAATGTCTGGACATCTGATCTGAACAAAACAGCATGGCAAGGTATAAACAAATAGAACAGTACTGAAAAGCATAAACAACACACATAATTTGTTCACCCAGTTCGGTCTAACAACCTACATCTGGGGGCATACCAAGCCAGGAAGGAAGTTCACTATCAGTAGTATCAATTCATAGACCCTACAATCAATACACCCGTTGATGATCTACTCACTTAATCATTACCTAATGACCCTTCTACCTAAGTCCTCCCTAGGTAAGAGACTCCATCTCACTTCCAATCATCGCAATGATGTCTAGCAGTCAACACCTCAGCCATTGCATCAACAGCTTGATTTCCAACAACTCTTCAGTCACAAAAAGTAAAAGACACACTTCCATGACAATACCTAGACATGACACACATGACTAAGAATAATACTTAGAGTTGGTTAACAGCTTCCTCCAAGAACAATACTCACTCTTGCTTAAAAGCTTCGAGGAGAACAGTGACCATCTCACAATCCGAGTGGTTCACACATACCAACTCTCCTAGAGAGTGGTTCACAATACGAAACCCTAATAATTTTACATCTTGGAATCGTTATCAAATCAGGTTATAAACACTCCTATTTATAACCTACATCCCAACTGGATTTGGGCTTCAAAACGCAGCAGAGAGACTACACACAATTCCGCAAAATAAACTCCAAGAAAATAGGTCTTCAATCTAAAGTTTTCTAATATGTCTCCATATTTAGAAAGTAGTGAAAATCCGAAAACCAACACAAAATCTCAACCCAATTACTTTGGACGCCACATAGGGTAACTAAAAATTCACAGAATATTCTGCATCTGTTAAATCATAACAGAATTTAACTGTCCAGCTCAGCACAGGCGCGATGTCGAATGATTCAGCATAGGACATCTTATCCGACATGTTGCTCCAGATGATGAGAACTTCTCATCTCAACATGTCTCAGCATACAATAAGACTTCTTGCTTAACCTGTTCTTCTTAGCAAGTTACCATGTCCCTATTAAACATATTGCTGCTACAAAAACGACAGACAATGATGTTCGCCAATAATAGAATGACAGCACGCGACAGATTCACATAAAACGCAGCACAAACACCAAACCAACTTAACAGGATGTTCTGTCAACAGATGTTAGGACATCATGTTTGACATCAGTACACAGTCCTGCTAACTTTAAGAAACACAAACTGCAGAATGTTAGAGACAACATGTCACGACATCAAGTAAGACATATTGATGTAACAGGGTGTTTTAGCACAGATGCTACCAATTCAGAACTAACAATCTCCCCCTTTGGCAAATTGTGGCTAAAACACTATAGCATCAACAATGAACAGAAATCCCTGCAGCAGAAGCACATACAAACACTTCTAACATTCCAATAAAATCCAGAAACTCCCCCTCAAGCCAAGGAGTTGTGAAACCCAGCATGGAAAACCAAAACAACCAGCTGCACACACAAAACAACTAAAAAACAGGCAACAACTCTCCCCCTTTTTAGCCAGAATTTAGACAAACCAAAAAACCCGCAGAAAGAAATTCCATCAACAAATCGAAGCTACCCCTCAACACCAGAAACAACCAACATCACACACAACCAACTATGCAATAAGGGCAATCAACCAGTAGCAGAACACATTCAACTCAGAAGCTTGTACAACTTTGATTCAATACATTGACAACCCAATGACATGACCAAGATCAACCAGTCAAGTCCACCCAGAACTAAACCAGTCACACAATGTCATGACATCTTGTCTGACATTACACCCTCACCAGAGGTACACTATCATAGATTGTTTGAAACCACACACGATCTTGATAAACAACTGTACTACTGCAACAACAAATCCAAAACAGAAGTCCAACTCCCCCTATCTAAGATAACCAGTGCTCCTTTGCAAGAAGAACACCTTAAATGAATGGAAAACATAAGACTCATCTATATGTCTTCAAGAGCGCACCCTCTGTTCAACACACCTGCTGAACGCATTCACTTAATGCTTGAGCCTCAAGCAAACCAAGTACCACACAAGTACAATTAACAAACAGAAGTTCTCCCCCTATATTTCACGAATGATGCTCCAAAAATCTTCAGCTCATTTGCTCCACAAGCATCAAACTGATCCACTTCTAGCAAGTCATATTCACATCAGACATCCAAGACAGTCCTTAACTCATCATTCTCCCGTATGATAAGATAAACACGTCTTAGACAAAAAGTGATCTCAGAATCCTACTCCAAGGATAACTAACCCAAAGATGTTATAACGTTGGTTAGGACATCTTCCACACATCATAGACACCACACATCATGGTTCAGGATATGCTCCACCACTGGACTTACTATCTGCATAGTAATCCCACTGAAGATCTTTAAACAACACTGCGCCGCCAGCTTGAACAAAGAAAACTTCAGGAACCCAGAGAGAAATAAACTCTCATTCACAAAAAGAAGGTATGCTTCAACCCAGATCTTCTGCCACAAGCTCCCAGAGAACAAGAACCTCCTTACAAGTTACACAAGAGCAATCAATTTCAATCATCCTCAAGTTCTAAAGCATAAACACACTGCCTTCCACTGAACTCTAAGTAAACTTCTCTTACTTAGAATTAATAACACACACTGAGACAAGTGTGATAACTCCCGTCAACAAAGACCCTCACAGAGCTCTTCCAAAATCTGCAGAAAAAAATAAATTCTCCCAAATACAAATAAAACTGTCCTTCAGACTCCTCCTCAGAAGCATGTGCGCACAAGATCCAAACAATTTGCTTCGCACATCAAAACACCATCCAGCAGCCTAATGTCCTAGCATGTTATCTGACATTATATCCTCATAAGAGGCAACCAATCTCCGCAAACATACAGGCTTCACAACATATGCACCTTTGCAGCAAAATCCATAGACAAGTACCCCCCCTCCCCCGTCATGGATAACCAATGCTCTAGATGGAGGTTGACCATTGAGCACCAGATCTTCACACACTTGCTGAGCACACTCACATACTATACTCTCACTCCTAGATAACACATCCAATTATCCTGACTGGTTTGACACTGCTCACAACCTCCACGAATTCTCAGCTTACTTAAAAGCTTTACTGAGATCCAATCTCTTAAAGAGAAAGAATAGTTCCAAAAAAACTTTCTGATCAAATCACCCCATCTGACACAATTCCTCTGCCATTACATCCACTAGTAGTTGTTGATACTAGTGAGGTCTTCAAAAATAGTAGTCATGCTTTACCAGAACATACTACTAAAAACAAGATCAGAGTCTCCACATTCTAATTCACATAGTCAGAAACACCTCTTCTGACAAAAATGCTTGATCATCCAACTCCAAGTGCACAATCTCAATCATCTTCCAAATAACCATTAACAATCATCATTTGGGACATCAGCTTCCCATCACCATTCAAAGAACTCATTGCACATAGAAGTCCTTCAAGAAGCTCCCAATAAAACACGGCCAGAGCAGCTTATTCAGGTTACCATAAACACCTAAACACCATAGAGAGGAATGAACTAGCACAACCTCTTCATTCTAACTCACTTAGATCAGAAATAAACTAATCCAAGTTGTAACCATCAAGATTATGATGTCTTCATAGTCTTTCATCTCCATCTTCAACAGCATCACCAACTGGACAGCTCAATCAGAATACTTTTCAGGGACAAATGTTAAGCCAATAATCCCAGGTCAACACCTAGGAGACTTTTGAGCGAATGTAGAACCCCTCCCATGATTCTTCAACCCTCTGATGAAAAGATGTCTGAACATCTGACAAAACATCCCCAATCTTGAATCTCAAGGATAATCAATTAAATACTTGTGAATTTCACAAATAGCAATTGATCTTAAATCCTTATACAATAACCCTTCTTCACTGCTATAGCTGAGCTCCACCAGATCATGTCATGAACACTCATAAAGTATTCAGTCTTGTTGCAAGTATCTTCTTCAATGACAATGTTGAGATACCAAGGCTGCCACTCTTGACTCAAGTAACTAAGACTTTCTCTGAACAAGTCTTCTTTACCTCAACAAATCTTCAAACAGATTGGATTCACTCTTAGGGTCAAGAGAGATGCATCCTTCCTTGCTGATTTTATGAAAGGTGAAAATAAATCACCTCCACGGTCTTCACCCCTATGCCTCCTAGGAAGCACCTCCTAGTCTAAAGAATAACTAGAAGACTCCAGAACATGACTCAGTTGCCTTGATTGGACTTGATCATCATATCAAGTGTCTTCAACAACATAATCAACAAGAAATCATCAAACCTCTAGAGCATGAGCTTGAAGATTCATCTTACCCTTCAATCTGGCTTCAGCATACATGATGAAGCCACTCACCCATGTACCAAGTCATACAAGACTCAACCATCACAAAGACACCCCTCTGCTCCCGACTTTGGGATGCTATGTGACATCACACCGGTTGACATCAGAAAACCCCTCTACAGCCTTCAGGCAAGACGTAATAACCCACGCCACTCCATGTACAGTAGGTCAACATAGGTTTAAAAATAAATCAAACCACACAACAGCTCACCACCAAAGCTACACGCATGACAACTTCAAACAAAGCCAATACACACCCTATCATGAATAGTCCATCCTCTTCTTCAAGGGACCATTCAAACAACATATGAACTGACCAACTCCATACAACCTCTCAGCACACCTAATTTCCTTGCACATGAACCAAAAAGTATCTTCCCTAGTTCTCATCCAGAAATAGACAGGATGCCTGCTCTGATACCAATTGAAATTCTGGTATATCAGACTACAGATGTCCTATAAAATGTCTGGACATCTGATCTGAATAAAACAGCATGGCAAGGTATAAACAAATAAAACAGTACTGAAAAGCATAAACAACACACATAATTTGTTCACCCAGTTCGGTCTAACAACCTACATCTGGGGGCATACCAAGCCAGGAAGGAAGTTCACTATCAGCAGTATCAATTCATAGACCCTACAATCAACACACCCATTGATGATCTACTCACTTAATCACTATCCAATGACCCTTATACCTAAGTCCTCCCTAGGTAAGAGACTCCATCTCACTTCCAATCATCGCAATGATGTCTAGCAGTCAACACCTCAGCCACTGCATCAACAACTTGATTTCCAATAACTCTTCAGTCACAAAAAGTAACAGACACACTTCCATGACAATACCTAGACATGACACACATGACTAAGAATAATACTTAGAGTTGCTTAACAGCTTCCTCCAAGAACAATACTCACTCTTGCTTAAAAGCTTCGAGGAGAACAGTGACCATCTCACAATCCGAGTGGTTCACACATACCAACTCTCCTAGAGAGTGGTTCACAAGAACGAAACCCTAATAATTTTACATCTTGGAATCGTTATCAAATCAGGTTACAAACACTCCTATTTATAACCTACATCCCAACTGGATTTGGGCTTCAAAACGCAGTAGAGAGACTGCACACAATTCTGCAAAATAAACTCCAAGAAAATAGGTCTTCAATCTAAAGTTTCCTAATATGTCTCCATATTTAGAAAGTAGTGAAAATTCGAAAACCAACACAAAATCTCAACCCAATTACTTTGGACGCCACATAGGGTAACTAAAAATTCACAGAATATTCTGCATCTGTTAAATCATAACAGAATTTAACTGTCCAGCTCAGCACAGGCGCGATGTCGAATGATTCAGCATAGGACATCTTATCCGACATGTTGCTCTAGATGATGAGAACTTCTCATCTCAACATGTCTCAGCATACAATAAGACTTCTTGCTTAACCTGTTCTTCTTAGCAAGTTACCATGTCCCTATTAAACATATTGCTGCTACAAAAATGACAGACCATGATGTTCGCCAATAACAGAATGACAGCACGCGACAGATTCACATAAAACGCAGCACAAACACCAAACCAACTTAACAGGATGTTCTGTCAACAGATGTTAGGGCATCGTGTTTGACATCAGTACACAGTCCTGCTAACTTTAAGAAACACAAACTGCAGAATGTTAGAGACAACATGTCACGACATCAAGTAAGACATCTTGATGTAACAGGGTGTTTTAGCACAGATGCTGCCAATTCAGAACTAACAAAAAGGATGTCCTAACCTTAGGTTGGTGTTGAGTCTTTGTGACTTGTGTCCTGAGTTATGAACACAGTTGTGACTTGTGTTCTGAGTTACCTGGGTTGGCAGAATGGCACTTCTTAAAGTTCCATGTTATGCCACAGATTGACCAGGGGGTCTGATCAAAGAAGGTGTGCAGAATTCTCTTATGCCACCATTGGTCTTTTATGTATAGACAAACATTTTTTTCTGGAGGAGTCTTCTACAACTGTTCTGGGTCTGTCCTGGAAGGAAAAAGAAATGTGTTGTATTGAGGGGGAGTGTCAGATATCTTCTTCCTCATGTGCACCAAGTGACTACAGGACTGTCTACTCCTTAGGTCCTAATGTGCTGCCTGAAGCTGTTGTGATGTGGTGCTCTGTGGTGATGTTATGTCAAGCATGATGTCCTAACACCATTCAAAATTTCCCAAGAAGATGATTCTCCATAACTGTTGGTTACTGTTAGGGATGTGATTGCGGCTGTAATCTGAGTTGTAATGTTTATATATGTGTTTTAGCCAAAATTAGCCAAAGGGGAAGATTGTTAGTACTTGTGATTGGCTGAAATTTTAGTAAAACTATGTTAATGTCATGGTTGATGTTTCAACATGAGCTTCTATCATTATTGTGTTGTTATTTAACAGTCTGGTGTGTTAAAGGTGTAAGGGCTGTAGTTGTGTGCTGATGTTAAACCCGATGTCGTGACATCAGTTGTGAACATCATCATAGATGATTTATTAGGGCTGCGCGTGTTGCTGATGTTAATAAGATATTTTGCTGAAGAGACTGAGAGATTGTAGGCGAATATCTTGGTAAAGATATATTCAGTTGCAATCAGATTTGGAGCAGATCTTGTTGATGTTTTTAAGGCTAAAAGATATGAAGATTTAATTGAAGAATTAATTGAAGATTTGATTGAAGATTTAATTGAAGATCTATTTAGTAGCAGAATCTTCTGCAGATTTGTAACAGTTAATATGCTGAGATTTAAAGCCCAAATCCAGTTGGGAAAAAGTTATAAATATAATGCTTGTAATCTAGAATAGGCACGGGTCCAAGATGTAGATCATTAGGGCTTAGTCTAAGTGAACCACTCAGGTTGTGAGATGGTCACCGTGTTCTTACTCAGAAACCTGTAGGTAATGAGTTTTGTATTGTTCTTGGAGGAAGCTTTGAAGCAACTCTAAGGTGTGTCATGGAAGTGTGACTTCTATGTGTTTGGAGAGTTGTTGAAATCAAGTTGTTGATGTAGTGGCGAAGATGTTGACTGCTAGACATCATTGCGATGATTGGGAGTGAGATGAAGTCTCTTACCTAGGGAGGACTTAGGTAGAAGGGTCATTGGGTAGTGATTAAATTAGGTAGATTGTCAACTGGTCTGTTGAGTCTGTAATTTGATACTACTAATAGTGGACTTCCTTCCTGGCTTGGTATGCCCCCAGATGTAGGTTGTTAGACCAAACTGAGTGAACAATCCTTGTGTGCTTTTCTGTTATTTTATATTGCAGAGTGTGTTGTTGTAACATCACACATAACATCACAGGCTTTTAGTGTCTTGTTCATACAGCAGATATTGATGTTGTGACATCGCACTTAACATCACATATCTGGTACCAGAATTTCATTGATAAACGACGTTAGAAATTGGGGACGTGGCAGCTGAGGTGGCGATAGACAGGACGTGGCAGCTGAGGTGGCATAATGATTTTTTATTATTACATTTAATAATTAATTTTCACACATTTTAATATAAAATAATTGGGCTAAAGCCCATGTTCTTTAAAGTAGTAGCCCAATTATCAAGATTTATTATTATAGTGTTAAAAAGTGCTTTATAAACACTTGATATTATTACTACAAATTCAATGTGGGACTTCAATAAAAAAAACTACTAATATGCTCAACAAAAACTCCACAAGCCACAAGAAATGTGAATACCAGAACAATCACTTGGCCAGGTACCACTGAGCTATCGCTACAGTTATCATCCTTAAGCCAAAGTTACAGTAGAAACATCTATTCGACGATAAACAGGTCTAGGATAGGTTGCATTAAATTTGACATGAACTTAAGTGTGAAATAATAATAAATATGAGCAGTTATATTAGCTTGAATGATTACATGATGGGATTAATTTCACTCGTCACTCGCTACGTTGTCGTCAACGAGAAGCTTGTAGTTATAGAAATGTGCAATATTGAACAATCAAAATTACAACAATAACTGGTAGCTCTACATGTACAATCTAAGAAAATGCTGCTCAGTTCAAGGAATAGTTGTCAACTGACAGCACTATACAGCTGGCCAATTTGGAAAACAAAATTGAATCACAAATTCGGTTATCACCCTCGAATGTTTTTTTGTACTTCTATATATTTGCCTCGATGAATTCTCGGTATTCTCTCTTCATTTTAGCGCCTGAAACAGTCCTGTAAAATTAATGTAAATCATTAGCAGTCAAGACTAGAAAGAATATCAATTAAGCAAGTCACAATCGCCTCTAAATCTCTTTAGAATAAAGATGACAATTAGCAACTTTAGTTAATGTGTATTTCAACAGTGATAAGAATTAACGGTTAATGTTTATTTTTTGGTGGAAACACAACCATATATCTTAATGGAGATGATAGATAATAAGAGAAAAGATCAAGCAGTACTAACTTAAGATTCTCCTTGTTTTTAAAAAACTGCACGCAAGGAGTACCCATGATTCCAGCTGCTTCTGCTATTTCTGGATCTTCCTCTATATCAATTTCAACAAAATGTACACTCTGATCATATTCATCAATTACCTGCCACGGGAAAATTTTGGAAAAACATTATTACTGTTCAATATAAGAGTGAGAATACTATCAAAAAAAGGAAGCAAAAGTAGTTTCATTTAGTTATTGAGTCATGCATTATATAACCACTAACGTTTTCTCTTATATGAGATACATGTTATTACATTAAGATTGCTTCGTGTTTTAAATGTTAAATCTTGAGCATACAGAAAAAGTGTGACTCTTGTATCGCACTGAGTTTAGGGAAGAACTGAAGGATAGTGGAGTCTTTGCCAAGATCTTTGCTGAGCATATTAGCAGTTTTTTTATTGAAGTCCCACATTGAATTTGTAGTAATAATATCAAGTGTTTATAAAGCATTTTTTAACACTATAATAATAAATCTTGATAATTGGGCTACTACTTTAAAGAACATGGGCTTTAGCCCAATTATTTTATATTAAAGTGTGTGAAAATTAATTATTAAATGTAATAATAAAAAATCATTATGCCACCTCAGCTGCCACGTACTGTCTGTCGCCACGTCAGCTGCCACGTCCTCAATTTCTAACGCCGTTTATCAATATTTGACGGAAAGGACTTAATTGATTATGTTTGACAACGTAAATGACTAAATTGGAACTTTTAAAAAAAAGAAGACCAAAATGGACCCAAGGGTATTGGTAAGAGACCAAAAAGGGTATTAAGCCCAAAAAGAAAGAAGAAAGAATCTCATCTTTAATCAAGAGTCTCAAATGATTAACCAATGGCAACCTATCAATGGCTCAAAATGTCAAGAATGATCCAATGATCATTCATTAACAAGTTTGAAGCATTGAAGGTTCAATCAACCTTGCAACCATTTCTCTATGATATTCTATATCTCATCAACCAAATAATAAAATAAAAAACAAAAGCAAACAAAATATTAAAATAATGAAATAAAAAGATCTAATAATGAAATTAAAGAAAAATAGAATAAAATCAAGATATCAAAAATTTTAGGAAGAAAAACAAATTAATATGTTAACTTATAAACAAATTAAAATAATAGAAAGGAGGTGTTGGGCTGAAGCAAATGAGTGTGGAAATCAGGTCTGAGCCCAAATCAAGACATGGCCAAGGGTGTGACCCGTATGCGGAGGGTGTGAATTAAAATCCAATTGGGCTGAGCTCATAACTAAATAAAAAGAAATGTTTTGAAAAAACAAAAGATCAGCAGTGAAGAAAATAATTCACATGTTACCTCACTTCTCCCTTCCATTTTTCAATCGTGGCGGCTCCCATCTTCCCTCAAATCGTCGGCCTGTGCAAGCGATTCCGCCATCACTTTAATTCCATTTTCGATTTTGTTTCCCACTCTTTTGTGTGTTCTCATCTCAATCTTGTCTTTTCTTCTCTCGGTCTTGTTTTGCTCGCATCTCTCTCGATTCTGTCTCTCTCTTAAACTCGTACTTCACCACGAAGGTGGTTAAAGAAAACATGAGGGTTTGTGGTTTGAATCACGTTTGAGTGGTCTGTAGTTGTATATGGTGAGAAGAGTAAAAGAAGGGTTGCAAATGTTGTTATTGATTTGGTGTGAGGTTGAGCAAAGGTTTCATTTTTTTGAAGATTTGTAATGGTTTTGTGCAAGAGTTGTTTTGGATTTGTATGGAATATTGAAGTTACAGTGATGAAGAAATGAAAAGGTTTCTTATCAATTTGTATTGAAGTTGAAGTATACAAACTCACCTTCCATTGAAGGAGCCAAGGAAGAAGATGAAGTTGTAACAGAATTCTGTTACAACAGTTAGAATGGAATTGAAAAACGCAGTGCAGAGTAAAAATGGTTATATTATTCAATGTGTAAAATGAGTGTGATACAAGGCTTATATACAAGATATCTTAGCAACCAATAAAAACTGTACACGTGGACAATGAATCTAAGATACAAAATGCTATCTAATAAATGGAGAAGAGTAATAAGCTAATATCCCCCCTCAAGTTGGACTATGTATACTACAAAGTCCTAACTTGGCCAAGATGCTAGAGAGAGCAGGAAGATGGAGAGGCTTTGTAAACATATTTGCTAGCTGGTTAGAGGTAGAGATAGGAAGTAAATGCAAGAGTTTTGACTGAATCTTCTCTCGAATAACATGACAATCCAGTTCTATGTGTTTGCTTCTCTCATGAAAAGCTGGATTATGAGCCAAGTAAATGGCAGACTTGCTATCACAATAGACTGCTGCAGGCTGGGGAAGATGAATCTGAAGGTCTTGCAGGATGTATTGCAACCATTGCAGCTCACAAGAGAGAGAGGCTAGTGCTCTATACTCAACTTCAGTAGATGATCTGGAAACAGTCTTCTGCTCCTTAGATTTCCAACAAATGAGAGAAGATCCAAGCATGATGCAATATCCTGTAACAAATTTACGAGTATCTGGACATCTTGCCCAATCAGAGTCAGCAAAGGTATATACTTTAAGTTGACTAGAAGCAGGATAAAAAAGACCTTTAGCAGGAACAGACTTGAGATATCTAAGGACTCTAATAACAGCCTGATAATGAGGTGTAAGGGGTTTTGAAACATACTGGCTAAGGTGTTAAATAGCATAAGATATATCTGGCCTTGAATTGGTGAGGTAGATGAGTCTGCCAATCAGTCTCCTATAAATGGTAGGATCCTCCAATGGTTGTCCTTCATGAATGGAGAGTTTGACAGTTGGATCAAATGGAACTGAAGATGGCTTAGAGGCTAGTAAACCACTATCTTCAAGGAGCTCTAAAGTGTATTTTCTCTGATTGAGAAAAATACCAGCTGTAGTTCTAGCAATTTCAAAACCAAGAAAATATCTCAATTGACCAAGATCTTTGATTTTGAAAGTGTGATGAAGGAGCTGCTTGACTTGTGTAATTTCAGCCATAGAGGTGCCTGCTAATACAATATCATCTACATATACCAATAGTGCAGTGAAATAATTGTTGGTTAGTTTAACATAAAGAGAATGATCAGCCTGAGATTGTTGGTATCCAATGGAAATAAGAAAGGATGAAAGTTTGGAATACCACTGTCTGCTTGCTTGCTTTAAACCATACAATGACTTATGTAGTTTACAAACTTGAGAAGAACTAGAAGAATGGAGGCCAGAAGGAAGAGTCGTGTATACCTCTTCATGGAGATCTCCATGCAAAAAAGCATTATTAACATCCAGTTGCTCCAAATGCCATCCTTTGATAGCTGCTATGGATAAGAGAATTCTGACAGTAGTGAGTTTTGCCACTGGAGAAAAAGTATCAAAGTAATCCATTCCTTCTAATTGGGTATACCCTTTGGCAACCAACCTAGCTTTGTATCTCTCAATAGAACCATCTGCTTTATATTTCACTTTGTAAACCCATCTACAACCAATAGGGTGTTTTCCAGCAGGAAGATCAACTACTTCCCATGTATTATTCTCTGCAAGAGCCTGTAACTTAGTATCCATGGCATGCTTCCAACAATCAAACTTGATGGCTTGGTTATAGGTTTTAGGCTCAATGTTAGAGGAAATGGAGCAACAAAAATGTTTATATGATGAAGAACAGTTATTGTAAGATATGACAGAAGATAAAGGATGTGCAGTTTTAAAGTCATTTGAATGAGATGCAGATGTATCATGAGATGCAAGATAACAGTGATAATCTGCTAGGTAGCTTGGAGGGTGAGAGACACGGGTGGATTGTCTTAAGGATATAGAAGGAGTAGGACTTATGGATGAATATGATGAACCATCAGAGATAGGAGGAGAATTAGCAGACACAAAAGATGGGGAATGACTGTTGGATAAGGGAGGGACTGGAGTTGAAGGAGTATTATTATGAGAAGGACCATTGGTTAAAGGAGAAGTAGAGTCATTATGGTTACTAGGATTATGTGATAAAGGAGATAAAGATGGACTGGTGGCAATAGGGAAAGACTGATTGGGTGGGAGAGATTGAATGACAGGTGTACTGTTAGATGTGCTAGAATCAAGGGAGAGAGAAATATCAGTTGTACTAGTAGGAGAAGACAACATAGGTAGGTCTGCATATAGGGAAAGAGGATCAGGATTGACATGATCGTGAGTAGTACTAGGTTTGGATGGATTTTTGAAAGGAAAATAGTCTTCATAGAAAATAACATTCCTTAATACAAAAACATTATGATTCTGCAGATCATATAAAATGTAGCCTTTAGTACCATCTTTAAATCCAAGAAAAACAGATTTTCTAGCTCTAGGGGAAAATTTGGTTCTATGGGCTTGTAAGGTAGTAGCATAGCTAAGACAACCAAACACTTTTAAATGAATTAGAGAGGGTGGTTGAGAATACAACATTTCATAGAGAGATTTGGAATTTAATATAGGTGAAGGTAATCTGTTTATAACATGAATAGCATGTTGGACAGAAAAATTCCACATGGTGAGAGGAATGTTAGAATGGAAATATAATGATCTTGCCACATTTAAAATATGTTGGTGTTTTCTCTCAACCACCCCATTTTGTTGGGGTGTTTCAACACAAGTAGTTTGGTGGATTATGCCTTTGGAAAGCAGAAATGAAGATAAAGACATAAATTCAGTTCCATTATCAGATCTAAGGCATTTAAGTGTAGTTTTAAATTGGTTTTCAATGTAAGCTACAAATTGAATTAAACTGTTTTTGGTTTGATCTTTTGTTTTAAGAAATATCACCCAGGTATATCTACTATAATCATCAACTAGAGTGAGAAAATATTTGTGGCCTAACATAGAGATGGTGGAATAAGGACCTCATACATCAGCATGTAAGATATCAAAAATAGAATCAGAAAGTGATACACTATTTGGAAAAGGTAATTTCCTTTGTTTGCCAAGATGGCATGAATCACAAGGAATATTACTAGATTTACATGGTATGAAAGGAAATGTTTGTGATACAGATTTTATGCCTACATTGGAAATGTGACATAATCTCAAATGCCACAAATTATAAGGATCAGTAGTAGTGGAATTACAGGCTGATGACTTGTTGATAGCATCCAAGACATACAAGCCTATTTGGATCCTAGCTGTACCAATCATTGCCTGTGAATGATTCTGCAGGATTTTGCAGGTATCAGCCTCAAAATAGACATAGCAATCATTATTACTAGTAAGTTTGGCAATGGAAATGAGATTAACATGAAAATTAGGAATATAAAGGACATTATGAAGGGTTAAAGAGGGTGAAATGACCACATTACCAGACATAAAAGCAGTGAGAGATGATCCATCAGGTAAGTTAACATTGATAGGAATAATATTTTTGCAATCAGTAAAAACATGTATGTCATATGAAATGTGGTTTGTTGCTCCAGTATCCAAGATCCATAGATGAGAAGACTTACCATTGGTATTAGAGGACTGAGAGATCATGGCAAGAGGAGAGGTTGACACAGAATTGGCTTGAGATGGTAGTTTTGATTGTTGGAGCAATTCAAGGATATTGTTGCACTGCTCTTGAGTGAAAACACATGGAGAAGCCTTTGAGTCTTGCTGAGGAGTGTCACACACAGCATTGATAGTGGCAACAGGCTGATTATTGCTGTGAGGTGACTGACTTTTGCTTTTGCCCTTATAACCAGGTGGATAACCATGTTTGATAAAACATGTTTCCACTGTATGATTGGTCCTACCACAATGTGTACACACACGATTGTGACCTCTAGTAGAACCTTGATTCTTGCCTTTAAAAGAATTAGATCCAAGTTTGGGATTTGAGTTACCATAGTTGGCTTGAACTTGACAAGCAGCATTCAATTCTTCAGGATTGGAAGAAGCTTGAGCCAATGTAGAAGCTGAGCTATTCAGTTCACGTTCTTGTTGAATGATAAGAGAAAAAGCTTTGTCAAGATCAGGCAAAGGACTCATCGTCATTATCTGTGACTTGGAATGGGTGAATTTTTCATTCAGACCCTTGAGAAAACGAATCACTTGGTCTTGAGCACGATACTTTTGTGCAGAAGCAACAACACCACAAGAACATGGAATTGTGCAAGAGCAAGTTATAATTGGTCTATAATTGTCTAGTTCATCCCATAACACCTTCAATTGAGTAAAGCAATTTGATACATCATTGTTACCTTGGCGTAGCTTGTACACATCTTCTTGTAAATCAGAAATGCAGAATATATCACTATGTGAAAACCTAATTTGAAGATTCTTCCAAACACCTGCAGCACTGTCAATCCAAAGAACTGATTTGGCAATTGAGTCAGAGATAGAGCGATGAATCCAAGCGAGCACCATCGTGTTGCAGCGAATCCACGGCGCATATAGAGGATCTGAAACCGGTGGTTTGTTGAGAGATTCATCAATGAACTTGTCCTTGTTCTTAGAGATCAATGCAATGTGCATAGATCTTGCCCAACTATGATAGTTCTTGTCATCAAGAAGAGGAGTAACAAGCACCAAAGCAGGATTTTCGTTTGGATGAAGATATAACGGATTTGTTGAATTCGTTAAAAAATCGAGAAACTGCTGGTATGCCATTGTTAAGAGAAATACAGATCGATAGGGATGCAAGAAAACGGATCAAAAAACAGAAGAAAAACGATACCGCGAGAATGCGAAACGATGAGGTGAACAACAATGGCTACCAGAGCTGTATGAGCTCTGATACCATATTGAAGTTGAAGTATACAAGCTCACCTTCCATTGAAGGAGCCATGGAAGAAGATGAAGTTGTAACAGAATTCTGTTACAACAGTTAGAATGGAATTGAAAAACGCAGAGCAGAGTAAAAATGGTTCTATTATTCAATGTGTAAAATGAGTGTGATACAAGGCTTATATACAAGATATCTTAGCAACCAATAAAAACTGTACACGTGGACAATGAATCTAAGATACAAAATGCTATCTAATAAATGGAGAAGAGTAATAAGCTAATAATTTGCATGTGAGTTTTTATGAGGGAGGATTTGAAGGTTTTTGTTGTGATGATTTTTGCAGAGTTTGGTTTATGGCTTATAAAGAATTCTTTTATCGAAGGGAAAATGTGTTTTGAAATATGGTTTTCTTTTATGAATTTGTTTATGGTTTATGTTTTTTATGAGAGAATTCGTTGAGCAAAGGAACGAATGTGTCAATTGTGGAATCTGTTATGCTCATGTGCGTCCTTTTGTGTGTTACGTATCCATTTTTTTGCTCGGTTTATTTTGGTAGGAGCTTAGCCTTAGCTTGTTGGCTTGGAATTCTTGGCGTCTTTTCATAATTTGGTCTTGGCTTGGTGTAATGAAGTAGCGGACTTGTGAAATATTGTCTTCGTAGTCGTTTTGCTCTGGCCGTGTTTGTATGGCTCATTTGGCTTGCAGTTTATGGCTTTCGTCTTGTCATGTTTTCATGTAGCTGGCTTTTGGTAGCTTGCTTGTTGCAACATGGGCTTACTATTTTCTTTCTTTTTTTTGTCTTGCCGCTTTGGTACACATACCTCATTTTTTTTCCAATTTGTAATGGAAATGGCATGATGGGCTTTTGAATTTATGTAACTTGTAATGAGCCGTTTTTTTAGTCTATATATTTTGTACCTTGATTGGGCTTTGTATTGTTATTGACACCTCCTTGGAGTATTCTTAAACTTTATTTTGATGCACTTTGAATTGGGCTATGATTATTATTTGCACCCTTGAAATTTATTTGAACCATGCTTGAACCTTAGTCATGATGATTGAAACTCAAATTGTTATGATGTATGACTTTGAACTCCTAATTAAATTGAATCAAAAACCTCATTCAAAACCAAATTGCAACATCTTGAATTTTCTCTTGAAATGAATAAAGTCTTGAATCACTTCTTGAACTTATAAAATCCACCATGAATCGATCTTTGAGAAATAAGGTTAATCACGAATCAACCTTGAACTTTTGAATGGACTAAAGCCTTAAATTGCAAATGAACAACGAATCAATCTTGAACTTGGCCACTTAAATCTTGGTGAACCACAACCTTCAACTTGAAACTCCTTGAACATGCCTTGAAAATTATAATCATGATTTGAAATATGAACCTCAAATACACTGCACAAAACCCTAATTGGAAATGATCTGGTTCTTAATGATTTTCAACCATGAAGCACTTAATTTTAACACAACCTGATAACTTGAGAATGAAACACATTTTCTTGTTTGACTAGGATTAGGTCAAACTTAATTGAATTTTAACCATTATTGCATACACACACTTGCCCTGATAGCCTTGATTGAAACTTGGGCTTAGACAACAAGAAAAATGAAGGCAACGACACATATTTTTGAATTTTTGAATAAAGGTAAGTAAACATAAAAATAAACGAAAACACTGATGAGGTTAATATTATACAATTAGGATAAAATTTGGGTATGACAAGCGGCTACTCATGTACCTGATTGTCTGTACTCCCGAAGAGCACAAACACCAAAACGATAGACAGGGGGTAAGAATGTATCCAACAAATGTTAACCGTGAAATTCAGCAAAACAGGATATTAATAACGAATATAATGGAATTCTCAATCACATTCAAAACACAATTAAACATATCATAATGCGATTGCAATGTAATGCCACCATCTCCTTCTCAAATGCATCTAGTACCAAAATCACTGAGATTAGAGGTATGTTACTGATACTCCCATGTCTTTGGTTCCTCTCTGAACTGTGTCGCTCATTGGACGTTAGACCGCCATAGTACCTCTCTAAACTAGGTCATCACTGGACTGAAGTCCTACCTATCTCTAAAATACATGAATGCATGATTACAAACAACACAAACATGCAACATCATCATCATCTCAACATCATAATAAAACACAAGTCTCAAACATTCTAAAAAAAGTCCCACTCTTGAACCTATAATTCGCCAATCACAGGCCATCACTGCAACCCCTCTGGATTACTATACTCAAATCTCCAATCAAGGTCGTCACTGTAATCCCTCTAGATTACTATACTTAAATCTCTAATCAAGGTCGTCACCGTAACCCCTCTGAATTACTATACTCAATTGCCAATTATGGTTGTCACTGTAATATCTTTGGATTACTATACTTTAATCGCCAATTAAGGTTATCACTGTAATCCCTATAGATTACTATATTAAAAAATTTATTTTAAAATCAATTTAATCATTTTATCTCAAAAGGTAAAGTTAGGTTATTACCAAATATCCTCAACTCATCAAATTTCTCAAATAAACTCAAAAAGTCTCAAAGACTCATATTTTCTCAAAAACTCCTATTTCTCAAAAACTCATGTTTTATGAAAAACTCATTATTATTATTATTATTATTATTATTGTGTCGGACCATCAACAGGGCAATGACAACCAATTTCCTTAATTTACTCAAAAGTGACCCAAATGTCACAAAAAGGACTCTAATGTCACAAGATGCTCTAAAATGTCACCAAAGGGCTCCCGAACTCCAAAAACTCTAGGAATTGCTCAAAATAACCTTCGAATATCCCAAGGGTAATTTAAAATACCTAATTATCTAAGGATAAGATTCACGAGTGATAACTCTACAAAGGATGTCAACAATGTCAACAATGCTCTAATTAATATCAACTTAAGTGTATCCTATGTTCTGATCTCCAGCTCTAAACAACTCAAATGTAACTCTCACAACTCTATAATAACTCTAACTAAATAAAATAAAACCCTTAAACTTATCAAAAAGGTAACGAAATGTCACCACACTCAAAATTTCTCAAAATTATTGACCTAACTCTAAAATTATCTCACTTTAAAATAGCACCAACTATTATACACTTATGGTAAAATTATAAAACTATATAGTTTAAAATTTCTTCAAACCCTCTTTCAAACACACTTAACTGTACCTCAAGCAGAGTTATGAAACTTCAATTCTATTCATTTCAATCCAGCCTTATCACGACAATTTGTGCATGAACTCTAAAACAAAATATCTGACTTCAAAATATCATGAAAAATTATATACTCGTGATAAAATTATGAAAATTTCTTGTTTGAAAGATCATTAAATCTTCTTTCTAACGCAACTGGCGGCATCCTAATAGGACTTACGAAACCCGAGTTACGCGTGAGACATGATGACCAACGCAAAAATGAAATTGACTACGCCTCTAGTGTAAAAACCAGCAAATTGCTACTGTTTTAGCACCCCTAAACCCAGTTTCTCTACTTCAAAAGGAAGACTTTCAATACAACTGATGACATCTCAAACCGACTTACGAAACTCAAGTTATGCCTGAAATAAGGCGGTTAACCCCCTTCTATGGCTACCTGCGATTTTCTGCGTTTTTCACTTTATTAAACAGATCCAAAACTCGGCCAATTAGCTCAATTGACTTCCAACCTCCCCAAAACAGATAAGGTTAACTATGGATAATAAGAATTTAAACATTACTGGTTTATATTCTCACATAGCCAAAACCATATGCTATGTTTGAGATGACCTTTAACTATGATCACATATCGACCAAAAACTATGGTCATTATAAAATTGGGAAAATCAAAGGACCCAAACAGAGTCATTCGAATTCCCAGGGGCAAAATCTCAAATCTACAACAACAATCAACCAGATAACCAAAAGAACTCATAATCAAATCATCACCACTACAAGATTATAAACCTACAAACAATAACACTTATAGAGACCTTAAGGGGATTTATCACAAATCCCCTTTTAGAGTCTGAGAGCAATGACGTACAATAATATTCTCAACAATCGCACCAATAAGGGTTTTGCTCAAACCATATTTGGCCAATTCACACAGATAGTAAGAAAAAAGGGAAAGTTAGGGAAAAATCATATAAACACCAAGACTCTGATATAAGGGTAAGGAACCCTCATTATCTTGCATGTCTAACTCACTCATAAGCAGATAATTCTCCCCCTTACCTCGAAATTGAAGCTTTTCCTTTTCCTTCATTTTCTATGATTGATTCCTAAAGCCTTGTGCAATTCCAATTCCCACGATCTGTCATTTCTCAATTTTTCTAATTTTTCACGTTAACCTAGTCTCACTCTTATTTTTTAGAATATATATATATTGACCTAATTTGCCTCAAATCCCAATTTGGCTTACACCCTTATCCTCACACCCCAAAGAATATGACACTCATATTTTATTCCCAAAAAAATGCATTTTCTAAATAAAATATGACACTTTATTTTATTTAAATAAAAATTTTAAATAAATAATTATTTGGTAAAAATACTTAAAATGTGAATTATTCTCAATAATTCTATTTTTTCTAATTATTACTAAATAATTAAAATTGTCTAATTATCTCTAATAATTTAAATAAATCCTATTTTATTTTTTCGTTCTCAAACTCTATAATCTCAGTAATTATTAAATTACTAAAATACCCCTAAGTCTCCCTAAACACCAAAATAACACAATTAACACACATAAACATTCCAATAATTAAATAAAATAATAATCTAAAAATCGAGGTGTTACAACTCTCTCCCACTTAAAAAGATTTTTGCCCTTGAAAATTACCTGACGAGAACAAATTTGGATATGACTCCCTCATTCAGCTCTCCAGCTCCCAAGTCAGACTCCCTCCAGTAGGTCCTCCCCAGACCACCTGCACTAAATCAATTTCTTTCCCTCTGAGCTACTCCATCTCTCGATCCTCAATCCTTATATGCATTGCTTCAGCAATTAGATTCTCTGTCACTTGTAAATCATCCATTTAGATGATATGTGACGGATCAAGAACGTACTTTCAAAGCTAAGATACATGAAAAACATCGTGTAGGTTTAAAAGAGACGGTGACAAGGCCACCTTGTAGGCAACAACTATAATCCTATGGGAAATTTGATTGGGAGCAAACAACGAGGAGTAAGCTTATTAGACTTCAAAGCCCTCATAACACCAGTCACAAAATCCATCTTTATATTGTTCCACGTCCATTCAGAAATATTTAATCGTTGTATCAGTCCAGGCGGTTTCCAGTGCTCAATCTTTGACCTCTGATAAGTCAGACACGAATAAACAAACGGGGCAACATCCCTTTTAATTCCTAGCCACCAAAACATTTTCTTGAGGTATTGGTACATTTTAGTTGTCCAGGATGAGTACTCAAACTGCTTCGGCGACTCTCCTCCAAAATAGTCTTCTTAAAGTCTAACTTATCAGGTATGTAAACTCTACCTAGAAACTTAAATATCTCATCTTAACGACTCTAAAATCTTTATCTTCATTAGTTGATGACATATGATCAACCAAGGCTACATTCAGCTTCTGACTCTCTCTGTTCTCATAAAAAAAACACTAATCAACTTTAACATACCCCACTTTATACTATCTGCGGTCACCTTACACACCCAACTCAAATCTCCAAATTATTCAATCAATTCCAACTCTCTAACCATCAATGTCGCAATGTGCAAGGACTTCTGACTCAAAGCATCAACTACTACATTGGCTTTACCAAGATGGTAGTTCAAACCAAAGTCATAGTCCTTATAAAATTCCAACCATCTTCACTGCCTCACATTTAGCTTCTTCTGATTAAATAAATACTTTAACCTCTAGTGATCGTTAAATACCTATAATATAGAACAATACAACTAATGTTTCCACAACTTCAGCACGAAAACCACATATGCCAATTATATATAATGAGTAGGGTAGTTCCTCTCATGAACTTCAACAGTCGTGAAGCATAAGCTACTACATGTCCATTTTGCATAAGTACACCACTCAAGCTCATCTTGGACACATTGCAATATACCACGAAAGGTTTTTTTGGGTCTGGAAATATCAATACTGGTGCTATCGCCAACTTTTTATTCAATTCACTCAATTGTGCTGGAGTCATTATGTAAGGTGCCATCGACACAATTCTATGACGGAGTCAACTTCTCACTCTGACGGTAAGTCACAAATGTCCTCAGGAAACACACCAGGAAACTCAACACCACATGCATATCACTAGCCATAATATTGCATTCCACTCTTAAGGAAGAGAACATCACAAACACCTGATGGTCCTCCTTTAATGAGATCTCAACTTGTTTGACGAACATGAAGCCCGGTTTCGTACTCTCTTCTTGTTCAATAAATAACCCAGGCTCAACAACTCCTGCACTCCTGCAATCGACGACATGTTAAACCAATCATCCACACCTGAAACGTTTTGTAGAAGCAGAAGCCTCTTCCCCACTTATTTCAACACTGCCCCTGCCGGCAAATGAGCACCAACGATGTTTCATACACACGTCACGTACTAGGAAATAAATAAAAATAAAACAGCCTGGCCGGACGGGCCAACCTGCTCTAATACCACTATGTAACACCCTAACCCCCATCTTGACATTTAAAAAAATAATCCAACTAAAAATCCACAATTAGAGTGTCACACATACTTCACCATGGCATAAAAACATCAAATACTAAATAATTGTGTAAGAGTAAGCAACATAATTAAACAAGTGTGACATAAAAGTCTCAGCAGCCAAAAACTCCAACATAAATAAAGCATAACATAAATAAGGAATGACATCACACCTCTAGTGCTACATATTAGAGAGTCTCCTCTAAGACTCAATGATAAAAGCTAAAGAGGCATCGACGTCTTCCTCTAACTCAAGTGGTTACTCCTATACCTGATTATCTATACTTCCAAAGAGCACAAACGCCACAATAACAAACACGGGTGAGAATACATCTAATAAATGTTAATAGTGAAATTCAGCAAAACAAGATAGTAATAACGAATATAATGATATTCTAAATCACATTCAAAACACAATCAAACAAATCATAATGCAAGTGCAATGCAATGCAACAATCTCATTCTCAAACTCACGGGGTACCAAAATCACTGGGATCAGAGGTATGTTGTTAATATTCCCATGTATTTGGTTCCTCTCTAAAATATGTCTCTCACTAGATGTGAGACTGCCATTGTCCCTCTTTAAATCAGGCCATCACTGGACCATATTCCTACCTATTTCTAAAATACATGAATGCATGATTACAAACAACACAAACATGCAACATCATCATCATCTCAAAATCATAACAGAACACAACTCTCAAACATTCTAAAATAAGTTCCACTCTTGAACCTATAATTTGCCAATCACAGGACGTCACTGTAATCCCTCTGGATTAATATACTCAAATCGCCAACCAAGGTCGTCACTGTTGTAACACCCTTTTCTACCCCACGAATAAACACGGCAAAATACACAAAATATCAGAGTAATAATCACCTCAAAGGGTGCACATTTCTCAATAAACTCAAAATAACACAATTTCCCTATACACCAAGGGACTTCCATCAAAATTAAATCAAAAGCCTTCACATGCCAGCGGAATTCAAAACTTCCAATTTAAACGGTTTTCAACAAACGTCATAATAATTCAAATAAAACCACATCATCAAATAACACAAAAATAAAGAAACAACATAGTTCGACTCAAAGGACCCCAACCCGATGTTACACTATCAGAGGAAGACCCTCTAAATCGACCAAAGCAAATAAACTTCAAGTCCTCGAAGACGTCCACGGCTAAACCTGATCACCTGCACGTTACCCACGTGGAGGCAACATTCAAACAGGCAGGGTGAGTAATCACAATTCAATATAAGTCATATAAAGAAAAGACATCAATAGGCAACAGTTGTTTTCATCACACACTACAGCTTCTCGCCCTAAACATCACATAAAACATCACATCACCAATATCACTCATATGCGATTATGCAATGCCACCAAGGATGAAATGCAACGTCATCGAATGCATGTGGTACCAAATCGTCACAATAATGGACACTAGGCCATCAACCCTCCACAAGGGAGCACGTCAGAAAATACTCCAATCCGCACAATGGGATTGAAGCCACCACTGGACCGAAGTCCTAAATCGTCACTGGACCGAAGTCCTAAATCGTCATTGGACCGAAGTCCTAAATCGTCACTGAACCGAAGTCCTAACATCATTAATAGACCGAAGTCTAAATGCTATGAATGCATGATGCACAACGTCATAATCATCATCAACAACAAAAGTTATTAAGTGCATCATCATTCATCAAATATCATGTTAATCCACATCGTCATTTAATCATCAAAACATCATGAATCGTCATCTCATAATCGTCAATATACTCATGGTACTTCACATAATCATTTTATCATCAAACATCACACACAAACATCTAATAAGCATCAATAACGTCATATCATCATATAATCATCAAAACATCATCTTTATCACATATAACACGTCAACACAGAGCATAAATTCACCACAACATCACAACATCAATATAACCCAAGACAGATATTTTCATGAATTTTAATTCAATAAAAAATATATATTTTCAGTTCCAGGTCGCGCTAAGCGCGCTGTTCACTGCCTCGAAGAGGCAAAATTTTCCTTGACCGCGCTAAGCGGGCTCTGCAATTTTTGCAGAAAAACCCTGCGATAACAGCACTTCCCCATCTGCGATTCCACACTCCAAAACCCATATTTTTCCTCAAATCATCACAAATTATGTTATTATAACCTATAACTATCATATATACATCAATAACAATAATCATCACATAGTAAAACATCACAATTCATCATCCCTAACCTCAATTCCTAAGTTTTCCCACAAAACCCTAATTACCCACAACACCTAATCTTTATATCACAAATATTGTAAAGCGATGCTCCCCATACCTTAGAGTTTGATTCTTTCGATTTTCTCTCGAAGTTTCGCCGAAAATCTTCTATGCCCTGGCCCCCCTCTCACTTGTTCTTCAGAGCACCTTTGCCTTTTTCTCAAAAATAATACGAATAATGAGTTCCTTTCACTATTCTCTCTTAAAATACCCCTAAATGTGCTCTTCCCATCTTACCCCCACTAATTCTCCTCAATTGTCCACTTCGCCCTTAATTCCTCTAATATTATTTTATCATGAAGGCTGGATCAGATCCTGTAGAATCAGGCCGCCAAGTGCGTCAGGGATGTTGGTCGTATGGAGAGGAGGGGGTGTACCTGCAAGGTACTCCGACGCTCAAGTAAGAAAGGGTCAGAGAAAAGGAGCAAGTACAAAGTATGAATTCTTAGGGTGAATATTGGATACCTGACCCTCTCAAGCGAGAGGGTTTATATAGATCCCCCAGCGCGTGGCCAACGGTCCTATTTTCGGGGCGAAATAACCGTTTCCCCCAAAGAATAGGTAACTACCCGAACTAGCCGTTATGTCGGGCAGGGTGTCTAAAACTAGCCGTTATATCGGGCATAAGAGTGGTTTCGGGCACCTGCCCTTAGCTGTTCGGGGAGCAATGAGGCCGTGCGTAACAGGCAGTAATTCCGGGGAGGAACGTTGCATTCCTTGCCCGGTTGGAGGGGCAGAAAGGTAACTTTTGCCCCTCTGTGGATTGGACTTAGGCAATTTGGGCCGCTCTGGAGTAGAAGCGGATTGGGCCAATTCTAGCCATTAGTCTATTCCAGAACAAGAGCCCCCCAAGTCGTTGCTCTCGAGCATGGGAGTGATGACTTAAGGACTGCTCGTTGCTCCGGGGAGCCAGTATGGAGTCGTCGTTTGAAGACGAGGAGGATTGTCTCAAAGTGCTTGTGGCCCCAGATGTTCGTGAGATTCGTGGTCATGACATCATTGCCCGGTGTTCGGGGAGACTAATGGTCAGATAGTATTGGAAACGTTGGGACGCCACGTGTGCCTAGAGCTCCATGTAGCAGTTAATAGGCAATGATGGCTAGTGGATAGTCATAATGGCCTACGGGCGCGTGTTTGCACGTGCCCCTTTGTATAAAAGGGGAAAATCGTTCCATTTGGAACTTTCTCTTTCTGATTTCTCTTTGCCTCCCTCAAGTTCTTGCCCGTCACCGTCTTCTGCCTTTCCGACCACCGCGTCAAGCTTCGAGCAGCTTCTTTCTTCTACTTAAATCAAGTAAGTTTTCCGATCCTTTGCTTGCTATGCTTCTGTTTGTTGTTAGTGGTAGATTGCATGTGGTTAGGGCTAGTTTTAAAGGACAAAATAGGTGGATTTCTGGTGACTGTTGGTGGTGGATGGTGGTCGTGCCATTTTTCCACTTCTGACATGTCGCCGGATGTGTCTGTATGCTCCAGTTAGGAGGGCGGTTGACGGTGTCGTCGCGATGGCGACGCTTGCGTAACCATCGCGATTTTTCGTCTTTTGAGCGAATGATGAGTTTTTCGGCGGAACACCCTCAGATTCCGGTGAAGCCTTGTAATTTCCGGCGGAGCTTCGAACGGAAACTGGGATTGAGTGCGGGGAAGCTCCTCGCCAGGGGATGATATGTTTCGAGCGTCTCCTCGTGGGGAGGTTCCAACCTTTCCTTTGATGTTAGGGCTTAGGCCGGGGACGTTGTCCTTAGCCCTTTGCGCGCCCTTTCACTTGATTTAGCGGTGGAAGGGTAGATTTGATTTGCTGTCGAATTCACATTCTTCTCTTCTTTTCAGGTGATTGTAATGGCGACGGGGCCAGATAGAGAAGTTATTATAGATACATCCGAGGAAGAGACGGGCTCCGAAGATAGGAGCAGCTCGACGGCCTCTAGTTCGGCGACTTCGAGTTCTTCTAGCAATGTCGGGGAGGAGGAAGAGTTGGATGTCATGGAGGAGGACGTCGACGGGTTCTCCGCGGAGGAGTGGGAGGTGGCCGAACCTTCCGAGCATGTGTCCACGTTCGCAAAGTCCTTGGTGGACGTTTTCACGGAGGTAGGGCCAGAAGGGGAGTGGAAGGTGCACTTCCCTTCCGAAGACGATCGTGTCTATACGCACTTTGGGGACCATTTTACCATGTACGAATATGCTTTTAAGGAGCTGGGCTTGAGGTTGCCTTTTACTGATTTTCAGCGGTCAGTGTTCGAGCATTTGAAGTTAGCCCCTACATAACTGCACCCTAATTCATTGGCCTTCATCTGGGCCTTCGAGTTGGTATGCGAGCATCTTTCCTTGGGGGCTACTCTCCCTCTGTTCTTCACTGTTTTCCATCTCCAAAGGCAGCTGACGGGGAGAAAGTACGGTTGGGTTTCTTTGAAGCAGCCCCGCAAGTTGTTTAAGTCATTTTTGGAGTCAATCCGGACATTCAAGAAACGATACTTCATCGTTGAGCCCGTGTCCGAGGTTGCCCAGGACAGTCCGTATATTTGGGAGATCGAGGTTGACGAGGACGAGAACAAGCTGCACGACGAGGAGGGGAGGTATATTGGGCAGAGGCTCTACAAGTTCCCCCTCCAGTGGGCACCCGACCATTTTGCTAAGAAGCCTGGTGACTATGTCTTTCAGCCGAGCAACCTACGCGGGCAGGACGTCGCGACGTACGAGGTGCTGGTGAAGTGGGTCTACTCCTTCTGGCTTGCTGAGCGCTGGACGAGCAAGGGCAACGCGATCTTCGAGGAAGATGGTAGTCAGAGGGTCGAGCGTTGATTCATCAACGTTAAGGCACTGCTGGAGTGCAAGACTCCCGCGGACGGTGAGAAGCTGCTCGGTAGTCTTAGTTATTAAGATTTTGTTCATGTCATTTCTTTTCCTCGTATCTAACATGTTCGCGTTTTGTTTGTGCAGGTGAGATGCCTCAGGCGCATGACAGGGTTGTAAGGAACGCCCTCGCGAGGAATAAGGCCGGGGCGGCTCCTCTGAAATCCTGATTTGCTGATGCTCGTGCTCCTCCTCTTATTCAAACTGCTGCGGGGACCTCTTCTTCTCCCACTTCTGCTCCTCGGGGGTCTCCTCTGTCCTTGACCGGGCGAGCGAAGTGACCAGGGGTAGCTGACGCCGTGAACCTTACTCGGGTGTAGGAGAAAGGGAAGTTCGAGCTTCCTCCCTGTATCCTTGATAGGAGGTTTTTTGAAGGCAACTCTTTGGCCGTTCCCCGGGCGGAATCTCTTCGCTTGGAAGGTATGGATCGCCCGAGCAAGAGGGCGCTGGTGGCCCAAGACGCTTCTGCCTTGGTCAGGATGCTAGAGATGGCGACTGTTTATGCTGAAAGGGACTCTGCAACTGAGTCCGAACTCAATGATGCCCGTGCTTCTGTGGCGTCCCTTAAGGAAGAGGTCAAGAGTGCTGGTGAGGCTTGGAAGAAGGCTGAAGAGGAGGCAGACAGGCTGAAGGAGGAGAACTCCACGCTGGCGGCGGAGAAGAAAGTTGTCGAGGAGCTGATCAGAGAGCTGAGGGCGGTCAATGCCCCGGGTGTCGACGAGCCGGACGATGTGAAAAACTTGAAGACTAGATCCGAGCTGGTTGCTCGCATACTGCTGGCCGAAGACGACGGTATTGCCATCGCGGAGGAGTCCTTCAAAAATGTTGTGGCTCAATTACGGGTGGTGAACCCTGAGCTCGATTTTTCTGTCGAGGGTACTCACTACCTGGCGCATGTAGAAGATGGTCGTATTGTCGTGCCCGACGGTCTCCTTGAAAGTACCCCCAAGGATCAGCCCGCAGAGGACTAGGGACCCCAGCCAGAGCATGCCGAGCATGCGGACGAATGAGGAGTTTGTATTTTCTGATGTTGTTGTAATCTGTCCGGCCCGTGTGCCGTGGAATCATTGTAATTTATTTTCTTTTCGGGGGGCATGGCCCACGTTTGATGTAACTAAGTACAATTGTGGCCCTTGTGGTCACCAATTATGTTAACTTATTATATTTCTGGCTTCGTCATCTGCATGATTTTACTTGCGTTTATTTTTGCTAAGTGTTGTATGCATGCTCGCTGTGAATGTATGTCTGCCCGTGATAGGGGTATTTGACTTGTGCGAATATTTTGGGGGGATTGCTCGTAATAGATGTGTTCGATAGTGTGGGGAACTGGTCGAACTGCCGGGGAATAACCTGGCCGGGGAGCGGAGCTCAGGTCTCGCTTGAGGCCTGAGTTCGCAGCGTGAACGTCCCATCGCGAGCTGGGGTTCTGCCAATCATGGTACTTTAACGACGGCGATGCTCGATCGAGGACTGCTGTCGAGCAGTTGCCCGACTCGTTACTGAGCGGGGTTATACTTTAATCGTATGCGACGCTTGTACCTAGACGCGTATAGTGTTCGGTAGCTGATGTGCGTCGTTGCGACGGGTCGAACCGAGAATTTAGCTGTAATATTGTTTCAGCTTTTCAGCGTTCCATGGTCGAGCAAGTTCTTCCCCAGAGAGATGTTATAGGTAGTAGGCCCCATTTTCTGTTTTTGCTCGGACACGATAGGGTCCTTCCCAGTTGGATGCTAGTTTGCCTTCGCGAGAGTCTTTGTGGTTTCTTCTTAGAACAAGGCTTCCCATGTCGAACTCTCGCCGTATCACCTTGGCGTTGTGCCTGATGGTAATTTTTTGTTTTAGTGAGGCTTTGCGAAGGGCTGCCCCGGTTCGGATTTCCTCGAGAGGTCTAGCTCTTCTCTCAACGATTCGTCGTTCATCTCCTTGTCTAGGGGCGACTCTGTCCGCCTAGAGGGCACGTGAACTTCGACGGGAATTACAGCCTCGGTCCCGTATGCTAAACGGAAAGGTGTTTCCCCGATCGTTGAATGTGGAGTTGTGCGGTATGCCCACAATACACTGTGCAGTTCCTCGACTCACGCCTTCTTTGTTTCGTCCAGCCTTCGCTTGAGGCCTCGAAGGATGACTCGGTTGGCTGCTTCAGCCTACCCGTTTGTTTGAGGGTGCTCCACGGATGCGAAGTGCTGCTTCGTGCCCAGTTGGGCGACGAAGTCCTGGAACTTCCTGTCCGTGAATTGCGTCCTGTTGTCCGTTACTATCGCTTGGGGAATACCGAAACGTGCGAGGATGTTTCATTTGTAGAAACGCAGGATGTTGAGGGCAGTTATTTTGGCTAAGGCTTCTGCCTCTATCCATTTTGTGAAATAGTCCACGCCCACTATGAGATATTTGTTCTGACTTGATCCTACCACGAAGGGTCCTAGGATGTCTAGGCCCCACCAGGCGAATGGCCACGGGGAGGACATAGCCTTGAGCTTGTTAGGCGGAGCCAGGTGCATGTCCCCGCGCCATTGGCATTTGTCGCATTTCTTCACGTATTCTTTCACGTTGTTTTGCATGGTCGACCAGTAGTATCCTGCACGGAGAGCCTTTCGAGCAAGGGACCTTCCGCCTAGATGTTGGGCGTTGATTCCTTCGTGGATTTTATGCAGAATGTGTGCGACCATTTCCTCCTCGACATATTTGAGCAGCGGAATGGAGAATCCCCGTATGTAGAGTTTATCTTCGACCAAGACATAAGAACAGGCTCTTCGCCTGACTATGCTGGCCTCCTTTGGGTCGGACGGGAGTTCGTCTTTGGCTAGATAGTTGTAGACTGGGTCATCCAACAGTTTTTGTCACCGATCACCTACACGTCGAGTGTTGCGGAGGCCTTCTCGATGCTAGGTCGAGGAAGTACTTCTTGTATGACAGATTTGTTTCTGCCTTTCTTCTTCATGCTGGCTAGTTTGGATAGCACGTCTGCTCGTACGTTATGTTCGCGGGGAACGTGTTTCACTTCCACTGTTGTGAACTTTGCCATTTCCTTCTTTACCATGGCTAAGTATTCAGTCAGGTTGTCGTTTTTGGCTTGGTGTTCTCCCCGGACCTGGAGGGCCACGAGTTGTGAGTCTATGCAAATGACGACTTCCTCTGCGCCTAGGTCCTCGGCAAGGCGTAGCCCAGCGAGGAAGGCTTCGTATTCAGCCTGGTTATTGGAGGTTGGGAAAGACAGTGTGAGTGATACCTCGACGATAATTCCTTCGCCGCTCTCCAGTATGATGCCCGCGCCACTTCCTGTAGAGCTTGAGGCACCATCGACGAAGATGGTGCATTTGCGTGCTTCGCTCGCAAGGGAGTCTGCGAACGTCATCTCCGCGACGAAGTCGGCCAGAGCTTGGGCCTTAAGGGCTTTTCTGCCTTCGTATTGGATGTCGAATTCGGACAGTTCCAGCGACCATTTGAGCATATCTGGTCATCCAAGCAGCTGCTTTATGGGCTGATCTGTTCAAACCACGATCGTGTAAGCCAGGAAGTAGTGTCTTAACCTCCTGGCTGTGTTGATGAGGACCAGCGCCACCTTCTCTATCTGTTGGTATCTTAACTCTGGTCCTTGCAGTGCTTTGCTCGTGAAATAAATGGGCTTCTGCCCGTCAGGCGTCTCGTGGATGAGAGCGGCACTCACTGCTTCGGTTGCTACGGCCAGGTATAGGTACAATGTTTCGCCGTTGTCCGGGCGAGAGAGGACCGGTGGCTCTGAGAGTGACCGTTTCAGATGGAGAAGGGCCTTGTCGCACTCCTCGGTCCATTCGAATGCTGCCTCTTTGAGGAGGAGTTTGAAGAACGGTAAGGCGTGCTGGGCGGACTTGGCCACGAAACGAGATAGTGACGCGAGCATCCCGTTGAGGGACTGGATGGATTTTTTGGACTTGGGCGTAGGAAACTCGGAGAATGCCCGACATTTGTCGGGATTGGCCTCGATTCCTCGTTTCGTTAAGTAGAAGCCGAGGAATTTGCCTGCCCGGACACCGAACGTGCACTTCTCTGGATTAAAACGCATTTTGTATTTCCTGGCCTGTTCGAAGACCTTTCTCAAGTGGGCGGTATGATCGGTTTTCTCGTGGGATTTTACGATCATGTCGTCCATGTAGACTTCGAGCATGTTGCCTATTTCTCCCCGAAACACTTTGTTCATCATTCGTTGGTACGTTGCTCCGGCGTTCTTCAGGCCAAAGGGCATTACGTTGTAGTAATAGTTGCCCGATTCGGTCATGAAGGCTGTATATTTTTTGTCGGACATTGCCATTGGGATTTGATTGTAGCCCGAGTAGGCGTCCATGAACGATAAAAGTTTAAAACCAGCAGAATTATCAACAAGTTTATCAATATTAGGGAGGGGTAGGCATCCTTCGGGCATGCCTTATTGAGATCGGTATAATCAATGCACATGCGCCATTTTCCATTAGATTTTTTAACAAATACAACGTTGGACAGCCAAGTTGTGTACTTGGCTTCCGAAATAAATTTGGCCTCGAGGAGGTCCTTTACAGCTTTTTCAGCAGCCTCTGTTTTCTCCAGAGACAGCTTCCTCCTACGTTGTGCTACGGCCTTGACGGCCGGGTCGATGGTCAGCTGGTGACAAGCGACAGATGGATCCAAGCCGGGAATTTCCGTGGCGCTCCATGCGAAGAGGTCGGCATTCTCTTAGAGGCATGCTTTGAGCTGCTTCCTCGCGATGTCAGGCAGGTCTGCTCCGATCTTCACTCCCCGTTGGGGGTCTTCGCCGAACAGAACTATCTCGAAGTTGCCATCCGGGATTGGGCGCATCGGATGGGAGCTGCTGTTGGACGACGTGGACGGGCTGGCTGAAGCTGCTCGTTCCTCCTGTTGGTCATCGGGGAAGCGACTGTCGAGGTCAATAGAGTCGACCTGGGGCAGGGGTTTGGCCTCCTCGGAGCTGCTTGGCAGTGCTGGCTTGCTCGACACTTTTGGCTTGGGTGCAATGGTGTTGAGTCCCTTTGTAGCTGCTTCGAAACACCGTCGGCCAGCTTCTGTATCGCCGTGGAGGGTGGCGACCATCCCTTTCGAAGTGTAATACTTCATCTTCAGGTGGACGGTTGAAGGGCACTGCTACCAACTCGGCTAGAGTTGGCCTTCCAAAAATGCATTGGTAAAGCGACGGGCAGTCGATTACCAGAAATTTCACCTTGATGGATTTGGCCGTTTCAGCTGATCTGAAGGTCACGATCAACTCGACGTATCCCCACGGCTTGGTTATAGACCCATTGAATCCCTGTAAATCAGACCCTACATAGGGGGTAAGGTGCGATTCGTCTAGCTGAAGTGTTGAAAATAGCTGGGAGTACATGATGTCAACCGAGCTGCCCTGGTCGATGAGTATCCTGCGAACGTCGATGTTCGCCATCCGGGCTCTGACGAGCAATGGTATGCTTGAGTTCGGGGAGCTGCCGAGGAGTTCTTCCCAGTAGAAGGAGACGAGGACGGAGCCCTTCTGTGCCCGATCAAGCGTGGTCACTTTGCTGGAGCTTGTATTGATCAGGTGTTCGAACTTCCGTTTCACGGAGCCCACAGTGAGTTTGTTGAAACCCCCGCCAGAGATGACCATGGCAGAGGGAAATGTCTCCCATGGGCTGTGGTCCGCGAAATATGCAGGGGCGCTGAACCCGTCCGGGACGTTGAAGTCCTCGGGTCGCGATATGGACATAGCGACATGTACATTGGCGTCTTCCGAGGAGGGTACCTCCTCCTCGACCTTCTTGGACTCCTGGGCGTCCTACCGAGGAGTGTCCTTCTTCTTCGTGAACTGCTTCAGGTGGCCGTCCCTGATCAGTATCTCAATGGCATCCTTCAAATGGATGCAGTCCTCCGTAGTATGGCCGTGACTTTTGTGGAAACGGCAGTATTTTGATTTGTCCATGTTTGGTCTATTCGGAAGTTGTTTGGGGAAGCAGACCCCAGCCTGTTTGAACTCTGAATTGGCACATTCGGACAAGATCTTTTCCCTGGAAACGGTCAGGGGAGTGTAGTCATGGAACCGCCCGGAGGGGCCCTTGTTGTCACGGGAATCACGAGGACGGTCCTGGCGCCTCCGTTCACCTCGACGAGATGTCTAAGCTTCTTCTCCTCTGGACGCCCGAGCGTTCTCCTGATGGCGTGATGCTCGGACGTTGCTGGCCGCAACCTTCTCTTCATATTGAATGTGTGATTGGGCTTTGAGGAGGAGGGCTTCTAAGTTCCTCGGTGGCGCGAGGCCAATGGCTTTAGAAAACTCAGAGCCTAGGCGGAGCCCCTGCTCGAGCAGAAACTTCTTTGTTTCATCCGTCGTCGGGACCTGCACTGGTTCTTTGTTGAACCTCTCGATATATGCGCGGAGAGGTTCGTCTTTACCCTGGATTATGGCTCCAAGAGAGGCCTCAGTTTTGGGGTGGTGGCAAGATGCTGTAAAGTGCCGCGAGAACATCCTGCCCAGCTGTCTACACGAGGTAATGGACTCCTCGGGCAGTTGCTTATACCATGTCATTGCTCTCTTCCGAAGCATGGTCTGGAACAGTCTACATTTGATGGCGCCCCGTACGCCGCGGTAGTCTAACAGTGCATCGATGTTCTCGATGTGCTCGTCGGGGTCGGTGGTCCCGTCGTATGTGCCAAATGACGGGGGTTTCTCCAAGCCTTTTGGGAAACGGGTAGCCAAGATCTCCTGGGACAACGGGCCGCGAGGCTCATCATCGTCACTAGAACTGGTGTATGATGGAGACCGAATGGGATGCTCGCGACGCCGATTCCTTCGTGGAGAAGGTGAGCGGTTCCTTCGAGGAGAATGTGAGCGGTTCCTTCGCCGGGAAGGTGAGCGGTTCCTTCGCGGGGAAGGTGAGCGGTCCCGTCCTTTAGACTTGATCGGGGGAGATTGCTCGTTCCTCCGAGTCCTCTTGTGGTCATGAGCGTGCTGGTCACGCGGGGAGATCTGGTCGCGCTTCCGGGCTACCCGAGGATCAGGTTCTTGGCGCAGCCTTCGGTCAATTTCTCTCCGGGGCTGCGGGCTTCTTGATCGTCGCTAGTTCCTCCGCGTAGGAGGGGATCTCGGACGGTGGGACTCTTCTAGTGCCCCGATCTTCTCGTTCTGCTACAGGATCAGGGTGTTGGTTTTGTTGATCGCCTCCAGGAGGGCTGCCACGGTCGGGTCGACATTGGGCGGAACAGGAACGGGCTGGACGTCAGTGATGGTTGATCGTTGTTGCGATCAGCAGGGGTAGGGGAAGGAGAAGTAGTGGCTCCATCCCTAAGGAAACAGGCATCTCAGAGGAGAGATGACTGGCCGTCAACGTCAGATTTTTTGACGGGGAGGATGGTGGTTTGGAGAGCATCCTTGGTGCGATCTTGGGAGGCCATGATCATGATGATGTTTAAGAATTATTTTGATCTTCGATTTCTGAGGAAAGAAAGATGGGGAGAACAAAATTCTCACAGACGGCGCCACTGATCGTGAAGGCTGGATCAGATCCTGTAGAATCAGGCTGCCAAGTGCGTCAGGGATGCTGGTCGTATGGAGAGGAGGAGGGTGTACCTGCAAGGTACTCCGACGCTCAAATAAGAAAGGGTCAGAGAAAAGGAGCAAGTACAAAGTATGAATTCTTAGGGTGAATATTGGATACCTGACCCTCTCAAGCGAGAGGGTTTATATCGATCCCCCAGCGCGTGGCCAACGGTCCTATTTTCGGGGCGAAATAACCGTTTTCCCCAAAGAATAGGTAACTACCCGAACTAGCCGTTATGTCTGGCAGGGTGTCCAAAACTAGCCGTTATGTCGGGCATAAGCGTGGTTTCGAGCACCTGCCCTTAGCTGTTCGGGGAGCAATGAGGCCGTGCGTAACGGGCAGTAATTCCGGGGAGAAACGTTGTATTCCTTGCCCGGTTGAAGGGGCAGAAAGGTAACTTTTTCCCCTCTGTGGATTGGACTTAGGCAATTTGGGCCGCTCTGGAGTAGAAACGAATTGGGCCAATTCTAGCCATTGGTCCAGTCCAGAACATTATTTAATTTAAATAATAATACATCATATTCCATAACATATGCTATTATTTAATTAAATAACCCAAAACTTCATAAAATCACCGACATCCACACAAATCACCGAAATTCACGAATATAATATTTAAATAAATAAATTAAATATTCTACGAAATTTGGGGCATTACAACTGTAATCCCTCTCGATTACTATACTCGAATCGCCAATCAAGATCGTCACTGTAATCCCTCTGGAGTACTATACTCAAATCGCCAATTATGATCGTCACTATAATCCCTCTGGATTACTGTGCTCAAATCTCCAGTTATGGTTTCCACCGTAATCTGCTCAAAAATATGTTTTAAAATAATTTTAATAACTTTATCTCAAAAGGTAAAGTTGTGTTATTACCAAATATCCTCAACTCATTAAATTGCTCAAATAAACTCAAAAAGTCTCAAAGACTCATATTTTCTCAAAAACTCATTATTATTATTATTATTATTATTATTATTATTATTATTATTATTATTATTATTATTATTATTATTATTATTATTATTATTATTATTATTATTGTGTCAGACCATCAAAAGGGTAATGAAAAACAATTTCCTTAATTTACTCAAAAGTAACCCTAAGGTCACCAAAAGGACTCTAATGTCACAAGATACTTCAAAATGTCACCGAAGGGCTCCCAAACACCAAATACTCCAGGAAATGCTCAAAATAACCTTCGAAAACCCCAAGATAATCTAAAGTACCTAATTAATCTATTGGTAAGATTCACGAGTGATAACTCTACTAAGGACATTGCAACAATTTTCCTCAAAATTACTAAAAAGGTAACCTTATGACGTCAACAACCATCCAATCTCAGCTCAAGTGTATCCTATGTTCTGGTCTCCAACTCTAAACTAATCAAAAGTAACTCTGAAAAAATCTATAATAACTCTGACCAAATAACGTAGGACCCTTAAACTAATAAAAAAGGTAAGGAAATATCACCACATTCAAAATTGCTCAAAACTCTAGATCTAACTCTAAAATGTTCTCACTTCAAAATAGCACCGACTATTATACACTTATGATAAAATTATGAAACTATCCAATTTGAAAATTCTTTAAACCCTCTTTTGAACTCACTTAACTGTATCTCAAGCAGAGTTATGAAACTCCAGTCTATTCACTTTAGTTAAGCCTTATCGCGACAGTTCCTGCATGAACTCTAAAACATAATGCCTGGCTTTAAAATAGCATGAAAAATTATATACTCTTGATAAAATTATTAAAATTTCTTATTTTAAAGATCATTGATCCCTCTTTCTAACACAACTGACAACATCCTATAAGGACTTACGAAACTCAAGTTATGAGTGAAACATGATGACCAACGCAAGACTGAAATTGACTACGCCGTTGGTATAAAAACCTGTAAATTGTTACTATTGTAGCACCCATAAACCCAATTTCTCTACTTCAAAAGGAAGATTATCGCGTTATCTTTCCAATGCAACTAACAACAGCTTAAACCGACTTACGAAACTCAGGTTATGCCTGAAATAAGGCGGTCAACCCCCTTTTATGGGTACTTGCGATTTTCTGCATTTTTCACTTTATTAAATAGATCCAAAACTCGACCAATTTGCTCAATTGAATCCCAACCGCCCCAAAACAACGAAGGTTAACCATGGATAATAAGAATTCAAATGTTACATGTTTATATTCTCACATAACCAAAACCATATGCTATGTATGAGATAACCTTTAACTATGGTCACATATCGACCAAAAACTATGGTCATTACAAAATTGGGAAACCAAATGACCCACACATAGTCGTTTGAATTTCTGAGGATAAAATCTCAACTCTACAACAGTAATCAACCAGATAAGCAAAATAATTTATACGATCAAATCATCACCACTACAAGGTCATAAACCTACAAATAATAGCACTTATAGAGACCTCAGGGGATTTATTCCAAATCTCCTTTTAGAGTGTCAAAGCAATGACATACAAAAATATTCTCAACAATCGCACCAATAAGGTTTTGCCCAAATCTTATTTGGTCAATTCACACAGATCATAAGAAAAAGGAAAAATTAGGGAAAAATCATATAAATATCAAGACTTTGATAGAAGGGTATAGAACCCTCACTAGCTTGCATGTCTAAATCAACCATAAGCAGATAATTATTCCCCCTTACATAGAAATTGAAGCTTTTCACATTCCTTCTTTTTCTACAGTCAGTTCCTAAAGCCTTGTGTAGATCTAATTCCCATGATCTGCCGCTTCCCAATTTTTCTAATTTTTTACGTTAACTTAGCCTGACTCTTATTTTTAGAATATACACCAACCTAATTTGCCTCAAATCCCAATTGTGCTTACACAATCACCCTCACCTCCCAAAAAATATGACGCTCATATTTTATTCCAAAAAATATATTTTTAAAATTAAATATGATACTTTATTTTATTTAAATAAAAATTTTAAATAAATAATTATTTAGTAAAAATACTGAAAATATGAATTATTCCCAATAATTATATTTTATTCAATTATTATTAAATAATCAAAATTGTCTAATTGTTTATAATAATTTATCTAAATCCTATTTTATTTTTTCATTCTCAAACTCTATAATCCCAGTAATTATTATATTACTAGAATACCCCTAAATTTTCCAAAACATCAAAATAACACAATTAACACACATAAATATTCAAATAATTATGTAAAATAATAATTGTTGGTGCAGTAAAGCAACAAGCAAAAATTAATTAAGTACCCAGTTTTTTTGTCGTCTCTACAGGGATCAGTGCGAGAAAGAATGTCGTTCAACGGTCTCTACATTTCTAAGTTTATGGTGCAAAAGTTTTGGTTTAAAAGATTTAAGGAACCAAAATTAAAGGCATAAAATATAAAAACTGAAAATATAAAGTAAAGACTGAATTATAAACGGAGCCTTGTTGGGATTAGATCTCATCAATTGATAACACATGCATTCTTCATATCATTTTATACATAAATCACTTGTTCGTCTAACATCATCACGTATCACTCACGACATACATATCCTCTCGGTCCCCGCATGTTGTGGGTGATTTTGTACCGATCAATAATTGCTCTCGCACATTACCAATCAATACAAAGTATTTAAAACCTACATGAATGTTAAGCTTACATCCATTTCTGGCATCTAGACCCAACAGATATTACTATAACATCCATATCAAACTAATGAGTAGTTCATATACAAAGCCATGATCATAATACGTACATATGATTAATCCTTTTTACATGCATTCAACTAATTTACCTCATGGATGTGAACAAAGTTATTCATCAATATTCTCACGCACCCTTACGATATTGTTCGTCAAGCGTTATCGCAGTCTTTATTCCATTAATGACTAGAAGCTATTCAAATTAACAATTAACACAATGCTAAAAAGCTAAGATGCAAATGAGTATCAAATCACAAAACCATGTCAAAAGTTTGCTCATTGATAGATGAAAATATAAGATCAAGGATTTGAAATAGGTTTTGTCAAGACCCACAAATAAGCAATCAAAGATAATCAACAATAGAGAATCAAAACTAGTTCACAAACATAGATTAGAAGAAATACATAAGGTATCAAAAGATTACATCCAAACCCCAACAAGAGATCAAAGATCTTACCTTCTCCCTCTTAGGGTTTGAGTTTCTCTCTCTAAAATATTCTTGAAATAAAGAGAGATAAAGTTCTGATGTTAAAGTTATCTTCTTTTTTAAAAATTGTGAAATATATATATATATATATATATATATATATATAATACATTCAGGAATTTCGAAGTTCGCATTGCGAACTTTTCATTTGCAAAGCGAACATCAAAATAGGTACCTGATGTGCCTCTGATCTGCTTAAACAGCCTCAGAAATTCTGCATAAGTTCGCAATGCGAACTTTTGTTTGCAAAGCGAACTATTCACCTTCAAGTTCGCATTGCAAACTTGGGTGCATTTTGCCACTAACTCTTTCATGATGTCCTTCGCCACGCCTTCGCTAGAGCGATGAAACAGCGAACGTTCGCTGGGAAGTTCGCAAAGCGAACTTCAGTCCCTTTTCCCACTGACTTAAGTCTGGGAGCGTTCGCTAGAGCATTGCCAGACGTTCGCAAAGCGAACCTTCGCTGGCAAGTTCGCAAAGCGAACTTACTGAAGTTCTTCTCTTCCTTTGGCAATCCTTGTCCAATCTTTAGTGTCTTACTCATTGATGTTTTATGCCTATTTTCTGCACCATAACACACACATCAAAGAATCCAAAGGTATTTGCAATATAATTGAAGAAACACACAAGAACATGAATTACATTATGAAAACATGAGAATTGAGTTGAAAAGTGCCAAGAAAGATGGTTCATTTTAAGTCAAAATTTGCACTTGTGTTACAATTTTCCCCGAGATTTTGAATGACCCTTTGAGAGTTGTTTGATTCTCTAGAATTGTGATTTATTTTATTTGAAATGTTTTCCCATAGTTTTTGTGAGTCGACCTTTTTTTGGAATTTTTCCAAAAACTAACATAACTTAATTTTTTTAGTTATTTTTATCAGAAACCACTTTTTGGCGAAAATATTAAACTTGAAAACCTTAACTTTTGAAAAAACAAACTTTCGGAAAGTTAAAAAAAAAATCAATTTTTTTCAAGAAGGGGGCAGAGCAGCGAGGCGGGGGCCGATTTAAAAAAAAATCTAGTCGCGCGACAGGACCTCCGCAGCGAGAGGTGGACCACGCGGCAGAGGAGCCGCGACGGCCGACCGGAAAAAAAGTAGTGCGGCTGGCAGGCAGATGGCAGTGGATGGTCGATTTTGGCCCTATTCTGATTTTGGGCGATTTTGGCGTTTTTCGAATTTTTGGGTGATTTTTGGGTTTTTCCGAATTTCCGTGTCATTTTTATGTTTTTCAAAATTTTGAGCATTCTGTGTAATTTTTGGAGTTCAGGAGTCTTCAGAGACATTTTAGAGCAATTGGTGACTTTAGAGTCCTTTTTGTGACCTTAGAAACATTTTTGAGTAAATTAAGAAAACTATTTATCCTTACTTTTTTGAGGGTGAGACACAGTAATAATAAAGATTTTTGAGTAAATGTTGAGTTTTTGAGAATTTTGAGACAATATGAATTTTGAGGATTTGGAAAACTTATGAGTATTGAGACGTCTTGAGTTTAATGAGTATTTCGATGAGTTGAAATTTAGGGTAATAACATAACTTTACCTGTTTGAGGAGAAATTATTAAAATTGTTTTAAAACATACTTTTTTTGTATAGTAATCCAAGAGAAGGATTACATTGATGGCCTTAAATGGTGTTTAAGTTATTAATTCAGATAGAGATTACACTGATAGCCTTGAATATCGTTTTGAGATAGTAATCTAAAGAGGGATTATAGTGATGGCCGATTATGGCAAGTTACAGGTTCAAGAGTGCAACCTTTTGTGAATTATGAGATTTGTATCATCTTATTATTTTGAGATGATGATGTTGTTGTATTGTTGTGTTGTTGTGATCATGCATTCATGTTTTTCAGAGATAGCTAAGACTTCGGTCCAATGATGGGATGGTTCAAATAGGAACTATGGCGGTTTCATGTCCAGAGAGGGACACGGTTCAGAGAGGAACCAGAGACACGGGGATATCAGTAACATACCTATGACCCTAGTGATTTTGGTACCACATGCATATGAGATAGAGATAATGACATTGCATTGCATTTGCACTATGATTTGTTTGATTATGCATTAAGTGTGATTTAATAATATTGTTATGTTCGTTATTATTATCTTGTATCGTTGTTATTCACCATTAATAATTATTAGATGTACTATCACCCCCTATTTGTTGTTGTGGCATCTGTGCTCCTCGAAGTACAAATAATCAGGTATAAGAGTAGTTACTAAGTAAGGAATGGCGTCTATGCCCCCCTTTAGCTTTTATCATTGGATCTTAGAAGAGTCGCTCTAATATGTAGCACTTGGGATGAAATGTCATTCATCATTGTGCGATGCTTTTATTTTGTTTTGTTGGAATTGTTAATGAGACTTTATTTTGAACTTTTTTGAATTTTCGTTGCGTATTTGCATTATTATTTGGATTTTGAGGTTTGTGTTTTTGTGACACTTTAATACTTGGTTTTATTCAAACTATTTTTTTTAAATGTTGAGTTGGGGAATTTGGGTGTTGCATAGTGTTATCTGGGCAGGTCGGTCCGTCCAACCAGGTTTTGTGATTGTCTTTTTTCATGGTGTACGACATGTGTGTGAATGTTGTCGATACAATGTTTCTTCTAATAGTTATTTGTTGTTGTAATAGAGAAATGGCTGGAAGAAATAATTATGCTATTGTTGATGCCTTGACAGTCTCAGCTCAAGTGTTGCAAGCTCATCAGAATCCATAAGTTGAAGGTGTTGAATCTCGTAGATTGGACAGGTTTCTGAGGAACATGCCATTAACCTTCCAAGGAAGGCATGAACCAGAAGGCACACAAGTTTGGTTTCAATAGACCGAGAAAATATTATGAGTGATGGCATGTGCCGAGGCACAGAAGATTCTTTAAGATGTTTATATGTTGTCTACAGAAGCTGATTATTGGTGGGATAATGATAGACAGAGGTTTGAGGCTAATGGCACAGTGATTACTTGAGCTGCTTTCAAGGGAGCATTCTTAGAGAAATATTTTTCGACTGATGTGTGTAACAAGTAAAAGGTGGAATTCCTTGAACTTAAGCAAGGAAATATGATTGTTACAGATTATGCTGCCAAGTTTGAGGAATTGTCTAGGTTCTGCCCTCACTATAATGAGGTGGAGTCTTAAGTGTCTAAGTGTATCAAGTTTGAGAATGAATTACGCCCAGCGATTAAGCAATTTATTGGGTATCAGGAAATTTGTCAGTTCTCCATGCTAGTTAACAAGTGTCGTATATATGATGATGACAATCGTGTTAGATCCTCTCATTACAAGAGTGTCGATGACAAGAGAAATGGTAATCATAATAATGGAAGGCTTTCATTGCTCTAACACATAACATAAGACTTACTTAGCTCAAGCTTCTCAGCAAGAGACTTTGATGCTCAAGCGCATATCAAGAGACTTTATCTAAACTAGTAAACAATCATGTTTAGCAAAGTAGAGAACAAGGTGTACTTGATCAAAAATAAGAGGTACAGGGTAATCACCATAACAAAGACCTTAAGCACTTAAGATTTCTAAGATATTCAATGTTTAAGAAATCTTAAGGCTTATTACAATTTACAACATATAACAGAAATTCTGCATACTCGATTGGGTTGCTTATTGTTGATCTTATTATTCCTCCATCCTGACAGAGGTGTAGAACACTTCTATCCTTCTTCGTTTTCCTTTTATATTTATCCTTTGGTTTGCTCCTTGTTGAAGACTTCAGTTTGAATCTTCAGCAGCTTATATAGCAGTTGTAGAAGACTAGCTGTTGGAAGAGATAAAAAAACAAGTGTCTTTTTTCCATAGTACACGAGACGTTGACGAGAGATACACCAAAAGATCTTAATTCATTATGTAACATGTTTCACCATTGCGTCTTCCATATAATCTTGTACTATAGATCCGTTAAGAGTAGATATTCGTAAAGCATGTCAACTCTTCTTGAGCCTTATGAATATAGACTCTAGCTGACAAGCTGATAAGATAATGTAGCTTGCTTTTTGGAGTACGGATAACTCAAGCTTTATTATTAACTCTGAATGTTCACCAGAAGTTGGTACATTAACTTAGTGTAGAGACAATATGTTGTTCTTCTGATGTTGAGGCTTTCAGCTTCAGAGTCTATGCCAAAAATCACTTAGAGAGTGTTCTTCAGGTTCTGATCCACCAGAACCTAGTAACTCAGCTCCTCTAAAATGCATCCTTATATCATATTCTGAATGCCTTCTCTTCAAGCTTTAGAACCTGTATACTTGGAACACTCATTAGATTACACCATTGTGTTGGGAAACAAGTGTGATTTATATGGAGAAACAAGTGTGAGTTCTAAGTCCCACATTGCTTAGATAAGTGGAGGTTAAGCACTTTATAAGTAAGAGGACCCATACACCTATCACGTTAAGGTTTTAGGTGAATATGTGGTGTCTCTCTCACTTGTTTAGGTGAGTCTTTAAACTTTAGGTGAATGTTTGACCCAAAGTGTATGCTTTCCCCTCATGATTGCCCATCACATTGTTCTTTCAATACTTTGTTATCGTCAAAACCCAAGAGATATATGTCATGAATAAATCTTGTTCTAACAATCTCCCCCTTTTTGATGATGACAAACATAAGTATTAAAAGGACAATGTTGGGCAGTTATAATTTTCTTGGCAACATCAAGGTATGAGGATTGTAAGCTCCCCCTGAGTCTAATAGTCCAAGGTTGAGTTCTGTAAACTTCCCTTAAGTACTATATTTAAGAAAAAATATTTTAATTCTCTAAGCAATATCAGAGTATGGGGTTTGTAAGCTCCCTCCGAGTCTAATAGTCCAAGGTTGAGGTATATAAGCTCCCCCTTAGTTCTATATTCAAGAAAATTAAATATATCATTCGAGAAAGAACACCAAAAAAAAAAAACCAAAATAACAGAAAATAACATAAATTTAAAAGTACATTAATTATAAATGAACAACATTAAATCTAAAAGGTTCAGATTCTTTATTAAGTACAATTATATCTTTCTGTAGCGCGATTTTTGTGGTCTTGAAGCACTATCGCTTGGGTACTACAATTCAATTCATTTTTTATCCTATTGAGCTGATTAAGGAAGGGAAATAGATGTCTCCAATTAACTCTGCTCGCAAACTGAGGTTAAACAGTCAAAACTCTTGGTTTACAGATGCTATTAAGACGTGGGTCCCTCTTCGGTTATTTTGTTAAGAACACAGTGTATGGACTATTTGTGAGGTTTTTGGTAAGATGTTAGGATTTGGTGCTTTTGGGTTGATATCTGAAGATACTGGATTTTAGGTTTTTGATTAGTATGCTCGCTAAGATCTTACAATCTTATGCCTACGTATTCCCGTTTAAAGAAACAGGGAAATCAGAGCGATCATAGTTCCTCCTATTCTATGGGAGGAAAAAGGTCGTTTTGGTGTCTTGTTCAAAGGGCAAGACATGAAACTAAAGGTGATTTGTATCTTGTTCAAATCCCAATATGTGAAGCTAAAGGGTTTATTTGTATCTTGTTTAAAGCCCAAGATGTGAAGCTAAAAGGTTTGGATGAGAGAGAATTTGTCATCTCTAAAGGGGGATATTTGGTCTGTTTATCACAACTGTTGGGTGACTGATTATAAAGGAGAATTACTTTAACTGGAATATGTGAATCCAGCAATGCCATAATTTCCTTTATAGGGGATTTTTTACCCGAAGGAGAATACTTTAACTCAATGTAGAGCAATGCCATCTTTCCTTAGGAATTTCTCATACTAAAAGAGGGACAGTGGCGTGGATGTAAATAATCCAGAGGCTTGCCACTTACAGCAATTAGATGAAGGAAAAGGAGTTGTTGATGTTTGTATAATGTGAGCAAGGCACAGATTTGATGCCAAAAGGTTAATTGACTCAACCGAGGTTTTCCTTATATAAAGCCTAAGAGGAGGCGATTGACCCAACAAGAGGGTGCCTTTTATTTGTTGTCTCGTACGAAGCCCGAGATAGAGGCTAAAAGGGTTGACTCAATAAGAGAGTACTAACAAGTGACTGACTCAACAAGAGAGTGCTTTTTATGTGTCTTGTACGAAGCCCAAGATGGAGGCTAAAAGGTTTTGACTCAACAAGAGAGTCTTTTATACTCAACAAGAGAGTGATTTGATGTCTCGTACGAAGCACGAGATAGAGGCTAAAGGGAGATTAACTCAACAACAGAGTCTTTTATACTCAACAAGAGAGTGTTTTAGTATCTCGTACGAAGCCCGAGATAAAGGCTAAAAGGGAAGTGACTCAACAAGAGAGTCTTTTATACTCAACAGGAGAGTGTTTTTCTATCTCGTACAAAGCCCGAGATGGAAGCTAAAAGGGTTAACTCCGCTGGGGAGAGTCATTGTACAAAGCCCAAGAGGAGGCTACCTTACTGCTGTGGATTCTGGAGATCCTGAAGCGGGTCCAAGTGTGGGGAACTCTCATGAGAGAGACCGGGTTTCTGCCTATGTTTGAAGGGAACTTGAGAATGTCTTTGAGACTCAAGGGTCTTAGACTGTCCAAGTCTAGAGTTTCATCTTTTGTATAATTCCCAAGAGGAGGCGCGGGTATTAAGGGATGGGTATCAACTCCACAACGGCCGGAGTTTTGACGCTGGAAAGACTGCTCTAGCAAAGGATGACTAAGTTCTGTCTTATACCTTTAAGAGGTCGTCAGGGTCCTTGTATTAAGCCCAAGAGAAGGCATGAGAACTTCTAAGAAGCCGAAGGGTCCTTGTACAATGCCCAAGATGAGGCGGGGATGCTTTTAGGAAGCCTGCGGGTCTCCAAACCAAGAGAAGTTCAAGACATGCTATTCACCGAGAATAGATCAAGCCATAAAGGTTCTTGAATTTGGAAGAAACTCAAGAGATGCTATTCACGGAGAATAGATCAACTCTGGGGAGTAGAGTTTCTTTGACAATTTCTAGGAGTGACAGTCTGAGAAAGGGTTCATCGAGAATGCTGCCTTTCACGTTTCCATATTGTTTAACCCCAAGAGGAGGGAAGACTGTATCTGGTAATCCTATGGGGGATCTAGTTTTGACTGTATTTAAGAGTGACCAACAAAGCTTTACCTAGTGTTAGACGTAGTTGCCGGGGAAAAATCTAAATAACTATACTAGTATTATACAGTTGATATTTGGCAAGTATATAAAAAGGATGTGAAAAAAGACTTACAGTGAAGCAGCCCCACAATGCAGTTATATACATATGAAAGCGATAAATGAAAGCGGATAAACACTTACCCATTGTAGAGCTTCCATGCTGTTTTGTTAGTTGTTCAACAAAGAAAGCTTTGATAACAATATTATATTCAAAATCAAAGGAGAAAGTGCTTTGAAAAGTTTGTTGGGGCTTACAGCTCAAGGAGGGGCCCAAGTTTTAACGATGATCGCACCGCTATTTTGAAAACTGTACAGAGGGACTTTTACAATATGTGAGGCCCACAAAGTGGTTTGTATTTACAAAGGATTGGGTCTTACACTCTACTAAGAGGCCCAAAGGTTTTAAAGAAAGGAAATGGGGCTTATAACACGAGGATAGGCCCAAAAGTTTTTTCGTTTTTGAAATGGTGATCGCGCCGAGGGTTTTGAAAACGCAGTGGGTCTTATAAAATGACTGAGGCCCAAATTATTTTGGTTTCAAAAAAAGGGTTTGGGTCTTACACTCTATTAGAGGCCCAAAAATGTTTTGAAAAGAAAATAATGGGGCTTATACTCAAGGAGAGGCCCAGATGATTCATTTAAAAAGGCGGCGATCACACCGTGATTTTGAAAACCACTGAGGGACTTATACAATGACTGAGGCCCAAATTATTTTGGTTTCAAAAAAATGGTTTGGGTCTTACACTTTATTAGAGGCCCAAAAATGTTTTGGTTTTCAAAGGGGATTGCGTCTTACACTCTATTAGAGGCCCAAAAATGTTTGTAAAGAAAATGAATGAGTCTTATAGCTCATGGAGAGGCCTAGGGTTTTATTTTAAAAGGCGACGATCGCGCCGTGATTTTGAAAATACAACGGGACTTATACAATATCTGAGGCCCAAAAAATGGTTTGTATTTACAAAGGATTAGGTCTTACACTCTACTAAGAGGCCCAAAGGTGTTTTAAAGAAAAGAAATGGGCCTTATAACACGAGGGTAGGCCCAGATGATTTTTGTTTGAAAACGGCGGTCGTACCGAGGTTTTTGAAAACACAATGGGTCTTATACAACGACTGAGGTCCAAATTATTTTGGTTTTCAAAGGGGATTGGGTCTTACACTCTATTAGAGGCCCAAAAATGTTTCTAAAGAAAATAATGGGGCTTATACTCAAGGAGAGGCCCAAATGATTCATTTAAAAAGGCGACGATCGCACCATGATTTTGAACCACTGAGGGACTTATACAATGACTGAGGCCCAAATTATTTTGGTTTCAAAAAAAGGGTTTGGGTCTTACACTCTATTAGAGGCCCAAAAATGTTTTGAAAACGATTGATGAGGGTTGAAATCAAAGAAACCCTAATTTTGTTTTCCTTAAAAAGTAAATATTTAAAGAAAATCAATAAAAATGATAAAAATACCAAATGAGTTTGAATAAACAACTTGTGATTTTTGTTTAAGGTTTGAAAAATGAGGTTTTAATCACAAGATGAATTAAAACTCATTTGGTTTTGATTTTCAAGGTAAATATTCACTTTTAAAATGTTTAAAAACAATTAAAAATGAATTTATTCACAAAAATACTAATTATATTAAATAAATAATATAAACTTGATTGTTTTTGTGGAATAAAATATTTCAACATTTTTGTGATTTTTTGCAAAAAGAACTAATAAAAAATAATTAAAATTGAGGGAGTTATTAATTTTTCAAATCATTAAAATAATAAGAAAAATAATAAAATATGAAAAAGTGGTAAAAAAGAGGATCTGGGGCGAGGGGGGATTCGAACCCCAGACCTCTTGTGTGCAGCATGCGTGCCTTACCACTGAGGTGGTGATACATCCGTGTATTGAAACACAACCACAAATATACAAGGCTTGCCTTTTTTTTGGCCTGGCCCAAGGCAAGGCAAGGCAAGATTTTGGTCAGAAACGTGAAGACCATAACTTTCTCATTTCTCCATGGATGGAGACAAAATTTATATGCATCTGGCCTAGAATTTCACAAAGAATCCAATGGTGGTGGTGGTTTTTTCAGAAAATAAATCCTCCTCAAAACCCGATAGTGGTTTTGAAATAGGCCATATTTTGCATTTTCTGTACTACCTCTTGGTGCATGCATGAATTACATGATGAATTGGTTCAAACACAACACATATAACATGTATGAGATGTGCATGATCAGTGGACCTCAAAGCAAGGCATATTTTAAAGAGTTCAAGTTGAGATGCTTACCTCTTTAGGAGCTTATTGGGCAATCTGTCAAGTGCCTTGTTCCAGAAATGTGTTGATGCTTTAAACACTCTCAAATGATCCTTTAGAAGCTTTTAGGATGATTGGAACCCGTTGGAAACCTCAGGAATGGAAACTGGCCCTTTCTTGCAAAAGGGGCAAAAGTGGCCAAAATAGCAACTCTCTCAAATGGTGTTCCAGATGTGTGGAACCATTTGGGACAGCTCAAGGATGATATTTGGAGTGTGTTTGAGGTTTTATCTGGTTTGGAAAGTGATTGAATCAAGACATGGCTTGAAAAATGCAAAAAGGCTCTATTTTGAGGTTTTGAGAGGGGACTTTGTGATTTTGGTGTTACAGGTCACTTGTGAGAGTTTGGATCAATTCTATATGATGTTTATGAGGTGTGTGTGTGTGATTGGTTTGGTTGGAATTGCTCTCAAACTCAAAACCCGATAGTGACTTGCTTTGGAAGGCAAATTTGGAAGTGAGAAGGTGATTTTGAGGAAAGCATCTGTTTGATGGCTTTGGTGTACTTAAACTGAGTACAAATAACCTCTATTTATAGTAGAGCAAGTTTGTTTTGGCTGCAATAGTGAATGGCAACTGCAGCAGAGGTTTGGCCTTGATCAATGGGAATCCAAGTCTCCTCTAGCCATTGACTAGAGGTTAGGGCACAGGTTGTTGGTTCCCTTGGTCTTGGATATGTCTTAACTGAATTCAGTTGGAAATGGCTCAGTCCATGCCACCTTGGTGCATCCATTGAATGCTCCAAAACAAAACTGGAGTCTTGTCCCCTCTTTAGGGATTTCTAGGTTTGACATGTTATTTTTGGTTCCAAGGACTTGGGAGGCTGATGAATCAGTGTTTGTCCCTCCTTGGTCCCCCCTGAGGTGTTCAGATGGATAGACTTGTTGGTGATTTGTAAAAATTGGGCAAATCGAGCAAAATGCACAAATCTGCCTTGCCGTGACAGTTTGCAGCAAGACACATTGGCATGGTCATATCTCATGGCTCAAGTGGATTTTCATGGGGTTCTTTGCCATTTTGGAAAGCTCTCATATGATACAACATATGTGTGATCATAGTTTGTTTTGATACCTTTTGGATCCAAGTGAAAAATGCCCCTACATTTGGAAAAAAGTGAAGGCAGATTCTGACTTAGTGAAAATTTCACTAAGTGTTGGAAAAAAGTGACATTTTCACTTTTTGTGATTTTGGCCATTCCATAACTTGAAATCCATGAGGAATTGGAATGAGGTGTAGTTTAAACTTTTAAAGTATGCCATGAGAGCTACAAATCCATCTTTGGATCAGCCCAAATGGTTGCTTGGATCTCCAGTTATGATCCTTGGAAGTTGGTACCCTAGCCACTTTGTTCCATAACTTAGAAAATTTATAAGTTTTTTATGGTTACCCCTTTTACAAGTTATCCCTCTTTTCTTGATTTTTCTTGATGAATGATGATTCCAATCACACATAAACATCATTTTGGGGTCAAAGAACCATAATTGTGAAAAATCTCAAAAAGTCAAAGTTGACTTTTGTGCACAATTGACTTTTTGTCAGATGAATTCCAAACTGTGCGATCCTCTATGAAATCAAGTCCTTGACCTAAATAAAACTTGATGGATTGATTTCATAGGTGTTATAGGGTGTATTGAATCATGTCCCAAGGTTTGGGAGCATGCCTGGGTCAAAAGTCAAAGGCACAGTTGACTTTTTCCTCAAAACCCTAATTGTGGTTCTGATGAATTTGAAACTTGTTGATCAAGCTTCTTGGACCAATCCATTGTTGCAAATGGGTTAATGTGGTGTATTGGAGACCCTCAAATCATGTCTTGAGGTCTTGGCTCATGATTTGTCCCAAAAGTCAACTTAGGGGTGAATTAGGTCAAGAAACCCTAATTCCTGATTTTTTATGAATGCATCCCCTGAGGTTAAATTGACTTGATGATTGGGTCCATGAGGTTCCATGGAGTATATTAGGTTATGCTTTGAAGCATTGGCTCATGCCCAGAGGAAAATTTCCATCTGGAGGCCCTGGTCGACCAAATCCTAATTTGGTGACACTGGCGATCTTGAGGCTTGGTCCACCTGGAATGCTGCAACATTGTGCTTGATTCTTGCTGTGGGAGCCCTCTTGATCCATTGTGGATGTTTGAGAGGTTAGACAAGTTTGAAGATCATGTCAAATCTTGATTGATCCTTTGTCTAAGGCTCAGAGAGGGCTTGAAACCCTAATTTTTTATAGTAGTGAATGTTCACCCATCTTTGGGGAGACTGATGAGGTAGGATGATTCATCCATATTGTGATGATGATTTGCCCAATGATGGGAAATCTAAGTGGTCAAAATTTGGGGTATGACACTTTCTCCCTCTTTTGTCATATAAAAACGAATAAAAAAAGAAAAAGAAAAGAATTACAGTCATAAATGCATTAACATAGCATCATTACGTGACCGGTTTTCAAGGAAGAGAAAACGATCAAGTAGCAGAGATCATTAAAGAGTTATACAATGCATGATTATTTTTTATTGGTCATAGCAGTTCCAAGGATCAAGCAAAGGATTTTATTTTAACGTTTGGGTTACCCAGAATCCATTATAAAAGCAATCGAAGTCTAGGCTATTTTCATCAACATCCAAAAAACACTATGGAGTCCTCAGGTGAAAGTGTTAAGATCTTAGTTGTGACAGAAGTCTCAGAGAACTCTACTAGTCTGAAAAATTAGGATCTTCAGAAGCCAGCTGATTCTGAGGTATCTGCAACTGGTCCCTTATCCCCTACACTGAATACTTCTGATGAGGGTTCGTCCTCAGCACCTTAGAGACCTACTGAAGAAGGTTAATCTTTCAGTGAGTTGAAACTAAGAAGGAAATCAATGAAGAAGAGAAAGAAGAAGATGATAAATAAGATGTTTTATCAACTGGGTATCCCAAAAGCAGAAGATGAGGATGTGAATGAAGATGTGCCCAACATCAGTTGGGAAAACTGGGTTGGTTATAAGGCAATGGAAGAGTTGGATTATAATAATCTTTGTACCTTCAAGTTCCTTTTTATTGTAATCCCTTTTTATTGATTAATGAAAAAGCTGTTTGGACCAATTTTATTTGCATGTGTACTCTTTTAATTTTTCTCTATGATTTTTCGATAAAAAAAACATAAATGAATTAAGAAGATGAACAAAGATAACAATTAACTTGTTAATAATAACATTTAAAATTGTTAAGAGAATCTTAATAAGACTAAATACTAGACATCATTTTTCAAGAGTCAGAATTTTAAAAGATTGATTTGACTAATCAAAGTTAAAGCAATTAAATACTCAAGGTACTTGGATGAATTGACTCTATAAAACCCTCAACAAACTGACTTTCCTAATCACTTAATCTTCTGAACAAAAAAATATATAAGCATAAACAAATTTGGGTTCCAAAGAGAGATTTCAGAAAGACAGCAGTGTTGCACGCAACAGCTCAAGCAAGTACAAAGAGTGCAGCAACTAAAGGGTCTACAAGCAAGCAGACAAACTCATAAGCACATACCTTTTCGGCAACCTTTGTTGAGATACAAAGAAGAAGGAAAACTTCTAGGTCAAAGCGCAGGAATCATCTGAGGAAGGAGGTTACTGAGTTTGTTAGAGAAGATTGGAAAATTATTTAAATAATTTGGATATGTCAGGTGAGTCTAGGGAATACCTTAAGATAGATCAAAATATATAGAATGTTTAGTTAAGAAAATGTAACAGCTCCCAATCTTTCAATAAAGATCATGCATTTTTTTATAGTTTTAATCCTATTTATTATTTTTTTGAACAACATGATAAACACACACACACACACACATACACACACACACACACACACACACACACACACATATATATATATATATATATATATATATATATATATATATATATATATATATATATATATACATACTTGAACAAGAATATGAACAAGAACAATTTTTAATAACAAGACTGCTTAATACAAGATGTTTAACAATTACAATGCATATATTTGTAGAAATCAAACATTAGAAACTCTCATAGGTAGCTTCAAGTTTTTCTCTTCGAATTTTAGAAGAATCATCCTTTGAACTTATGATAACTCCATGTTGGATAAACAGTTCTGAAAGAACTCGTCCATAAGGAATGAGGAATGTTTTTTCCCTTGTGAAATGATGAAAGAGTCTCCTTCAGATAGTCAAACATAACTTGAGGAAGATCAATCTGCAGATCTGAATTGAGAAGAAGTATCAAATATTTTTCAATAAGGTCCACAAGGTCCAGATCTTTGTCCTTAGGTAGCAAGTTTGAGTTCAGAATCTGATTCCAAATAATTGCATAAGGACGAAGATTTGAGACCTGAGATATGTTTGATGGATCCACAAAAGTACACCAAGTAAGAAGATAGTATTCCCAAACGAAAGTGCTTGTAATTTCTCCAATCTTCTCATAGTTGATTACATTGGCAATCGTCTTAGAGGTTACTATTATAAAAACACCAGAAACCTTGGAAAGAATAACACACTTAGTTCAATAACGAAAGCATTAATCCAAAACTCTTATACAAGACTTGGATAAGTGAAACCACAGAGCATATCAAAGTATACATTCCAACCTAATTCAGACACAGTCTTCCAAAAGTTAAAACCAAGTTTAAGCAGCTCATCAAAATCCACAAACTTTTCATTGATGATAACTAGTCGATTCAAAGAAGAATTGACTAGAGAATTCATCTCAAGTTTCGTTTGAACAACACAAAAGAAAACAATAAAAAAAGAAACTGAATAAGACTCTAAAGAAATAAGAATCTTATCAAAAGAACATAAAGAAGACACAAAATGATGTTTCACAAAGATATGGGATAAAGATAATACAAATATATAAAAGAAAACATCATTACTCTAGGGTTCTTACCCAACAGATTTCTTGCAGCCACCAGATGAAAATCAATTTTATGGAGTTTTAAGTAAACATATATATTTTTTAAGATTTTTACTTAAACTGCTTTATCAGAAGTAAAGATTCCTTTTCTGAATCTCAGAGATTGACAATTTTTTAGAAGCTATATGTCATCAAAGTCTAGAAGGATTAGACTTCGAGTGAGACATCTTTTGTTAGTCATCAGTCATTGATATTCTATTCAGAAGCAAACATTTTCTCTTGGAACTAGATTCAAGCTTGATTAATGAATATTAAATTGGTTTCTTTGACAACTAACTTACAACAGTATCATCACAATAGGTGAAGGTACTGGTTCCATAAATATGATCATCACCTAGTTAATGACATATTCAGTATAGACAAATACAACATAGTTTCTTTTTAAAGATATTTGAAGATTCTTAAAATAATTTCTCTAGATATCTAACAGAGACTTTGTATTTATGCATACATAAATATTTCATTGAGTCAAGAAATTTGTAAGGAAAGAACATAACATACCTTTTTTTTTGTTTTCTTGGTCATGCTCCGGATGAGTATTCAAATCTGACCATCGAATCTGAATATTGTCTTGAGTGGATTTTGATTCATTAGCATTTACACCAATGATTCCACTTTCTCCATCAAACTTCAAGCTTTTAGCACTTGATTATAAGATGTAGTCTCTTCTTCCATCAAATGTTGTAAACAACTATGGAAGATTCCTTGCTCATTTCTTATGTCATATCTGTAGCAAATACAAATATAGATATTGGTACTCATATTTCTATGAGTCCAGAAGTGTTAGTCTTGACAGACTCCTTCCTGCTTTATGCCTCAATCTGATAGCATTACCATGATTCATTCCAGATTATGAGTCTAGGATGAGTAATGGTACTAACAAAATCTTGTTTTTAGCAGAGTCTTTGATTTCATTGTCTTGGATTAAATCTTTTGACTTTGAAATTTGATAAGCGTAGATTCAGATAATGTTTGCTATCAGCCATTGACATAAAACAAGTTTACAACACTGTCATAGAATTCCCACAAATAGAAGAAGAAATAAAAGGTTTCTCATAGAATTGTTCTTTAACACAGATTCTATGACAGCCTTAAATTTCCAAAAGAGCAATGGAGTCACTTAAGATATTATCTTTAGATGCAGACTCCTCATTATCAATATTGAAGCATGATAGATTGGAGTTATCTTTCTTTCTCTTCAATAATTGATTTTTATTCCTAGATTCAGATTGGTTCTTTGGAAGAAGTAATGACCAGCAATGCCTGATTACATTCTTCATCAGATTCTGAATCCTCAACCATGTCAGCTTCATTAGAATAGTCTTTGAAGATCTCTGACATTTTTCTTTTTGGGTTTTTCTGGTAGTATTTCTCTCTGTTCTTAAGATTTGGGAAATCAGTTGAAATAAGAAGCTTTTGAAGTTACTCTTTGTAAGTTCTATGATTTGTGGATTGGCTACATTTTGGTAAAGCAATACGCAGTTAGCAAGATGTTAAACCAGATGTTCTGCCATGTCAGTCAGACATCATGTTCTACATGATGTTGTGACATGTTCCAGGACATGTTATACTAGATAGTTAGGGCATGACTATTTTGGTAATTTTAGTGTAATTTTTTTGTGTATTATGATTCACACGTGGGCGACTTTTATGGGAGTATATTGTGGGAGTTTCTGTTATTGCAAATTTTGTTACTTTTCATAAAAAGGATCCTTGAGCCTTTTTATTAAAATTTGTATTTTTTCTCCTATTATTATGCAGGTTGATTTGTAACCAGTTTATACTGATTGCTGCTATTTGTGCATCTCAAGAAGCCCAAGTCCAGTAGGTCTGAAGGCTATTTAAAGAGAAGAAAAACTCTATTGGAGCAAGAGAGCATAACGTGCGAATCTTGTGTAATAAGGATTAGTCATTGTTTTGGTTGGTCTTTAGGGTTTTTGTTTGTTAATTGTATGTCACCCATGTATCTTCTTATGCATTGAGTTTGACTGATTGTCCACTCTAAAGCTTTTAAGCAAGAGTGTATTGTTCTTGGTTGAAGCTTCTAAGCAAAACCGAGTATTGTCTTAGAAGTGTGCTACTTCTATTGTTTGTTGTTTATACAATTACTGGGATTGAGACTGTTTGATATCACTGAGGTGATTAGGAAGTGAGAGGGGATTCTCATATCTAGATGGCGGTTTCTAGGTAAAAGTTTCACGGGTAGTGATTAGATGATAAGTTGTTAACAAGGGAGTTTAACTTTTAACTAATACTATTAGTGGATTTCCTTCTTGGCTTGGTAGCCCCTTGATGTAGGTGAGTTGCACCGAACTGGGTTAACAATTCTGGTGTTTATTTAACTTTTCAGTCATTTAAATTTCTGCATCTTTTGCTTGTGGGTTCAAGCTATTATTGATCCTGGTGTTGTAACATCTGTCTCGACATCTGGTATCTGCATGCTAGAATTTTAATTAGCATCAGAGCAGGCACCCTGTTCTGTTTTGGGTGAGCTCCAATGAGATACTTTCTGGCACTAGAGACATGGAACTAGGATTTGTCAACAGACCGCCTATTTTGGATGGCACCAACTATGATCACTGGAAGGCGCATATGGTTACCATTATAAAATCTATGGATAGAAAAACTTGGAAAGTAGTTATCAAAGGTTGGGAACACCCTGTTGTGAAGGTCAAAGATGTGAAGGACACAACTGAATTGAAGCCAGAAGAGGATTGGTCTAAGGAAGAAGAGGATCTTGCTCTTGGAAACTCCAAAGCCTTGTATGCCTTATTCAATGTAGTTGATAACAATATTTTCAGGCTGATAAATATATGTACTGCAGTCAAAGATGCATGGGAATTCTTAGAATCACTCATGAAGGCACATCAAAAGTAAAGATGTCATGACTTCAACTTCTCACCACCAAATTTGAGAATCTCAGAATGAAATATGACGAGTCCATTCATGACTTTCACATGAATATTCTTGATATTACCAATACATCTAGTGCCTTGGGAGAGAAGATGTCAGACGAGAAGTTGGTTAGAAAGATTCTTAGGTCATTGCCTAAGAAGTTTGACATGAAGGTCACAGCGATTGAAGAAGCCCAAGACATCAGCAACATGAAAGTGGAGGAGCTTGTTGGGTCACTTCAAACTTTTGAATTGGCTATCAATGAAATATGTGAAAAAAGAACAATATCATGACTTTTATATCCAACACTAATGGTGAAGAGGTTCAATGTGACATGGAGACTGATGAAGGAATTTCTAATGATATTGTGCTTCTAGGGAGGCAATTCAATAAGTTGCTGAAGAGTATGGATAAGAAGTCAAGACTATATGTCAATAACATGTCATTCGACATCAGGAAGAACAATGATTTTTAGAGAAAAGCAATAACAAAGGAGAAGCCCAATCAAGGAAAAGGTAGTCAGTGTCATGAATGTGAGGGTTTTGGTCACATTAGATCAGAATGTCTCACGTACCTCAAGAAACAAAAGAAGGGCATGTTTATTTTTGGGTATGATGATGATTCTGAAAGTGAACTTGATGTTGAAACTGCTAAGCATGTTGCACCCCTCACTGGCAGATATGAATTTGATAAAGATTCATGTGATCAGAATATCTCTTATGAAGAATTGGCTATTTCATACATAGAGCTTTGTGTCAAAAGTGAAGAGGTGTGTGTAACACCCCAAAATTTGCTCTTTGCTTTTAGCTAACTGGCTTATGTTTCTTTGCATTTCTTGCATTAGCATTTGTGCATAGCATTGGTTCTTAGCATGGGATCAAGGTACTTGGTTTATCTCAAAGGAGTCTCAAGCCTCAAGGTGGTTTGAGGGGTTCATCATATCTTCATAAGATCAAGAATGGCAAGAGTTTTCAAGTGAATCTTTCCCTCCTAACCAGAGGGACCAGATTAGGGTTTTGACCCAAAGGACTTCTTGAAGGGCTTTGTGGATTCAAGCATGCTCTCATGGTTTCCATTTTATCACAAACACTCATAGAGGAAGGCTTAGCTAGTGGTTCATTGTGGAAGATGTTCAGTGGATCAGTTACTTGTGAAGTAAGTAAAAGTCAACTATAAGGAGGAAAATCAACCATGGAATTTTGAGGTCCTCTTCATTATTTTTAAGGTCTTGTGCCCTCATATGGTTCTCAAATGTCAAGATTCATGTCATTCATCAAGAATCAAGAGTTTGTGCAAAAGTTACTAAATATGGAAATGACCTATAATTTGAAACTTTCCATTTTTTGCAGTTTTTCCACCATATTCAACTTGACTTTTCATCATCAAAGAAGCTTCAAATGAATTTTCCTCAAATATGAAAGTTGAAGATCTTTCTCTCCCATTTCCAAAAAGTACTAGATTGTCTCCATATCATTTGTGGTTCTCAAGTTATGATCAAAAGAAGGCAAGGTGCTTTTTAAGGTTTTCTCATGTATTCGTTTTTCCACCTTTTGAATTTTGATTCAAAATGACTTGTAATGACCTCTAATGCTTCAAGTCACATTACAACATCCAAGTACACTTCATGAGGACCATTTTTGACCCTTAAACCAAGTGGATACATGCCATGTACTCCACTTATTTCACAAAATGCATTTTTGCAAGATGGATCAAAACTCACAAACCAATCAACCACAAGGCCCAATTTCAATTCCATTGTGATAAGCAAGTGAAATGTGAGTGAATCATGCTGATTTCATGACCCATGCACGTGTGGATTAAGAGGTGCATCACAACTTGCATTCTTGCAAATTACTTCCATTAGCCTTAATCAAGGGATTAATGAAACCCTTATCATGCTCAGTGCTCTAACCAAGTCTATATAAAGAGGATCACACGTTCATTTCACCCTCATGCACCCTCATTTGCTCATAATTCCATTTTTCACTCACACTTTCTCTCCTTCGAAACTCTCTCCTCTCAAGGGTTTCTGAAGATTTTTCTTCATATTCTTGATCTACACACTCCATAGAACAAGAATCAACCATCATTTGAAGCTCTAAGCAAGGTTTTCACCATACACGAATTTGAGGTGCTCACCTTCAAAATCCAAGATCCAGCCAGATTCAAGCCTCTATTTGTATTTATTTTGCAAATAGAGCTCAAAAGGAGTAGATCTGCAGCTTCCAGAGGGTTTTCTTGGTGTATTTTGAGCTCTGCAATTCTCAGGTTAGTGTGAAATTCATCATCATGTAACTTGATTTTATGGTGTGCATTGTGTTCCTCATGAGTTGCTGATCATGCTGATGTGTTTAGATGTGATTTTAGACGTGTATCATGGTTGTATTGTAGATCTAAAGTTTTTTGGATCCAAACTTATTTTCTTCGATTTGACTTGTGTGTTTATTGTTTGATGAAATGAATTGCATATCCTGAATCCTTGTGAAAATCTAAACAAAGTGATGTACTCATTCTTAATTTCTGGAGATTTTTGATGTTGAGGTCACCGGAGAAGACGACCGGAGCTAGGGCTCCGGCGTCTGGTTTGTTTTTCAGGTCACCGAAAGCTGAAGGAGGAAGACGTAACCTGGACCGTTGGTGGTCCAGGTCTGATGGCTCAGATCTTGCCACTTCATTTAATTTTCTTTTGTTTTATTTAATGTGCGTGTGTGCTACTCCATGCTTGTTATCATGTACCACAGATCTGCACCTTACATCTTGCATGATTTTATGATTGATTGACTTGATCTGGAGCGTTTGATGAATCTGATGGTTGTTGTTGAGCCAACGCATTAAAAACTCACTTGCTTGTCACGTGCCCTTATGTTATGTCTAGATTGATCATTGTGTTTGCTTGCTCATCATTATTATCATGCGCGTGTTAATCTGAGCCTTTCATCTTGATTACTTGGTTTTGGTTGACTGATTGTGGAGTGTTGGATTGATCTGATGGCGTGTGTGGGTCAATCATGTTGACTGATTCTTTTTTTTGTTGGACTGCGCATTTTTTGTTTGTTTGTGTGGACTGGTCTTGCTTTTCCCACCCCCTCCTTCAGCCCATTTGATGTTTTCAACGTGGATTGTTGCTTGTTGCACCCCTGGCTATTTTATTTTCTTTTTATTTTCATTTAATTGTTTCATTTTGCTTTTTAATTTTAAAAAATAGTTTTAAGCATCAAAAAATTAGCAAAAAAATCATGGATCATCTTTGGCATTTTATAAAATTTTAGAAAATTTTATTTTCCATTTTTATTTTATTTTGTGCCTCTGAATTAATTGCTTGATTATTTTCTTTGTGATTTTCTTCAATTGTGCACACATTGCCTTGTGGATTTTTGTTCTCATCATTGGTATATGATTTGCATCCCATTCTTTTTGCATATCTTAGAGGACATGTTGAGGTTCCTAAAAACATTTTTGTTTCATTTTTAAAACTTTTTCATATTGCACTTTAGTCCCTTTCCTTTGCATATTGGTTCATGGTTCCTATGTGATCTTTGCCTAATTGATTGAGGTACTTAAACTTTGAATTTTGGTGTGATATTTTGACATGTTGTTAGTCTCTGACTTAGGTCATTTGGGTTCTGATTTCACAATTTTTGAATGTCATTTGATATATGTTTGATTATTTGTGCCTAAGTGAATTTTGCATGATCATCATATGACATCTCTTAACCCTAATTGATTTTCCATGCCTAATTGATTGAATTTCTTTATGATTCTTTGCATGGGCTTTTGGTATGATGTTTACCCCTGGTTGAGGTCCTTTGAGACTTATTTTTGCAATTTATGGATCATGTTTGGATATGCTTAATGTTTGGACTTTGAGTTTCCCTTTGTGGACTTTCTTTGGTGCATAATGTTTCATGCTTTGATCTTCCCTTGCACATGAGAATTGTTGATGATGTTATGATCTTGGTTCTGACTTGCTTTCATCTTCATCTTATTTTTCTCATTTCATCTTGATATGAAGTTCATTGGTGCTTAATTGTGCATTTTATATAAGTATGCTTACATTCTTTCATGAGTACCTTTGCATGCTTACTTGAGATGTTTTGCATGACCTTTGAGATTTGGTTATTTGATGTGAGTTGGATATACCTTATATGATGTGCTTGCTGCCCTATCTTGTTTCTTATCTCATCCTTCTCTTTCTCTCTTCCCTTTCACTCTCTTCCTCCCATGAATCTCAAGACTTGTTTAAGTCTTGGATTCTCTCCCTTTAGAGCTACCTAGTCCAACTTAATTTTTGATTAAGCTTGAAGTAGGATTAGCATTAGGTTTTAGGTAGTCGTCTCTCCTAAGCCTCACTAACCATAGGTTACCCATGCATGATAACATTAGGACTCTTAGTTTCCCTTTAGAGTTTCCTTTGGGTCTTCTCTCTTCTCATCTCAAAACTTCTTGAAAACACTTAATAAAGATAAAGTGTATTGCGCACGAGCCTTAAGCGTGGGGAATGAGAAATGAGGGGCTTCCTCTCATATTTCTAGAGTGCTTAGCGGGCGTCCTGTCTTGGGACGATTCGTTAAGTATTCGTCCCTGTGCCCTAGACTTTGGTGAAATGCAAGTTATGAACTAACTTAAAAAACACTTATGTCTAAAAAACACAAAACAAATTCAAATATTTTTATCCTTCGGGATTGTTGGGTTTCAAACTTCATTTACAGAAAGAGCTCGTCGCTCACGTAAAAAACACTTACCCATTCGTGGTCGTACCCACGAACTACATCAACTCTGATTCCTCTCTCTCGTTCGATTGAGGATATGTAGGCACAAGACAGCGATTCTCTTGGCGAGCAACCTTCCCCTACAGTTCCCGTCCGAACTATGTTGACTCTGACTTTCCCATTGCACTGAGGGAGTACGTAATCCTAGGGCATCGAATATGTCCTACCGAGTCCGTCTTAGTCACCCCCATCCCCGTTTTCTTTTGCAGCCATAGATAGTAGGACAGCTCACCCTCCGTTTAGACAACAAGCGTGGATCCCATCGAGTACGATGGATGCGTAGGGTGCAAACACCTTCCCCTCGCATAACCGACTCCCGAACCCTGACTATGGTTGCGATGACCATGTCTTTCCCCCTTTCTCTTCAGGTTTATGCAGTGTTTCCTTTTCCTCTCTCGGGATAAATACACATTGCTGGCGACTCTGTGTTTTTTGCGCCACTCTCGCGTTTGTACCGTTGGATGCAAATCTTTCGGGAGCGACAACTGGCGACTCTGCTGGGGACTCTGGTTGACCTCTTGTCGGTCCATCCCCTTTAGCGAGTCGATCCTAGCGCTTGTTTGTTTTTTTCGTTGGGTGTTTATTTGTTGTGCTTTATTATGTTGTATATTACTGTTTTACAGCTTTTATTGCATTGCGTTTCATTTTATTACTGTCATACTGGATATTGCTGTGTTGTGCTGACTGGTTTCTGTTTGGCAGGTTGGGTTGTTCTTAGAGATAAGCCCAATACCCAGGCTTGAGTACGCCCTAGGACTAGAGTGGAGAGTAGTGGGACCTACATGCCAGCTTGGTGCGTTTGTGTGTTCACGAAATTCACAACCAGACGAGGCTATCTTGGGACGCATTCTGATGTACGTGTCTTGCGCATTTCAGGGTGTTAATCTAGAGAGTTGTCGACTCTGGTGACCGTTTCTCCGATACCTCAGTTGCGCCTCTCCTCTCGGCCTGTGATAATGGCAGACCATAAATGGCAAACCCATTACACTTGTCGATCCGAGGACCCAATGCTGAGGGACTCGCATAGGATGATGCCAAACCAGAAATGGTGAACGTATCATCATTTCTCGACCTGAGAGCCCGTGATATTGAGGATCCTCGGTTTTCTAGAACCCACATGTGAGAAGGGATGGGTGTTTCCAGGTCTGCAGGAAATCGAAACCTTCAACCTACCCGGTTTTCTGGATTTCTCATAAGTGTTTGATTATCTGGGTTTCTGGTTATTTCAGTGGTTCGGTATTCTAGAATTTTGGTTTTCTGGGTTGTGGTTCTCGTCCAGTTAACAGCACAGCACATCCAGCAATGACGCCTTAATCCCATGCTTGCATGTGCATATCATTTTTCTTGCATTCTAACATGTTTGACATTTTTCAAGGCTTGCATCTTAGTCTTGATTCCAATTTTCTGAGGTTGCCTTAACATGGATATCCAGAGAAAGAAGACTGTTGCGTATTCGTTCCCATACCCGACCTTGACGTTGATTCACAAGCTGATTAGTATGGCTGGTCCCGGAGTTTGTACAGAGTTCGGTGGAGAGTATGGAAGACTTCTGAAGTTTGTCTACAATATCTCCAAGTATGAGAAGGATGTCATTCATACACTTCTTCAGTTCTATGATCCGTCTTTGCGTTGCTTCATATTCCCAGACTATATCTTGGCTCAAACGTTGGAGGAGTTCTCATTTATTTTGGGAATCCCCATCAGGCATGACATAGTATTCTTTTCTGAAGAACGTCCCGAGATAGGAGAAATGGCCATTGCTCTTCATATTGGTGAATCCGTTCTGAGCAGTAATATTATGGAGAAACAAAGAGCTAAGGGTTTCTTATTGAAGTTCTTGTTTGATCAAGCTTGCATACATGTTAAGGAGAAGAATTGGACTGCTTTCCAAGCTATTCTGGCTATGTGCATCTATGGGATTGTCCTGTTTCCCAATATTCCTGATTTGGTGGATATGCATGCTGTCAGAATCTTTATTTCAAAGAATCCTATACCTACCTTGCTAGGTGATGTGTATCACTCAGTCCACTACAAGAATGAAAATAGGCGTGGAAGAACTATGAGTTGTTGTGCACCACTCTTATCTACTTGGTTTCTGAGTCATCTCCCCGAAGCTGGCACTTTCGTTGATACGAGAGATTCTCTGAAGTGGTCAAAAAGGTTAATGGGCTTGATTGCTGACAACATTGTTTGGTTCAACCATGACTTGCTAGGGATGGAGATTATTTGCAAGTGCGGAGAATTCCCTAATGTACCCTTGATAGGGAAAAGAGGCGGAATTAACTATAATCCTTCCCTTGTTATCAGGCATTTTGGTTATCCTTTGAGAGGTCCACCTGAAGAGCGAGATATCAGAGAGTCCTTATTCTTCAATGGTACTGGGGATCAAGAGATGATAAGGAAGATTGTGAATGCTTGGAAGCAGGTGACCAAGAAGGGAAAAACTTTATTCGGGAAGTGTAATAATCGGGCTTTTCCTTCCTATGAAGAGTAGATTAAGAAAAGAGCAGAAGAGGAGCTTCTTCCTTTCCCGGTGGAACCTCATTTGTATCCTTTGATGATCGAGGCCCCCACGACTATTGATATAGAGAAGTATGATAAGTTATGGGCTGAGAAGGAGAAACTCCGAGAGGAGAATCGTGAGCTGGGCAAAGAGGTTGGTCAGTTGAAGCACGAAAAAGGTGAAGCTATCCATGCTGCCAGGTTGAAATCAGAACTTTTGGCTGTGAAGGAGAAAGAATTGTCTAAAGAAGCCATAGCCAGAGAGAAAGTGGCTCGAGCGTTGAAAAGTGTTAGCAAGGTCCTTTCGTCCAAAAAGAAAGAGTTGGCTTATGCTATGTCAAGAATTCACAAGTTCCATGACCGTCAGAATACAACGATTACTGCCAACAGGTTGAAATAGGACAAGTATCTGGAGCAGATTGAAGGTTTGAAGATAAAGCTTCGAAAAAAGGATAAGGAGATTTTATCAGGGATCTTTGAAAGGAGAGCAATTGAGGAAAAGCTCAAGGAAACCATGGTAGACATGGAACAGCTGAAGATCCAAGCCGAAGTGAAAAGAGCCAGAAGCGAAGGTCCAAGTTCAGGTGGAGCTTCTGGAGAAGATGATTGGGAATTGCATAGTCGTTATTTAACAGGGATCTTGCACAGGAGGAATCTTTTGATTCAGAGACCAGAGCATCCTAATACCAAAAAGCTTCTCAAGGAAGTGCAGAATTGGTGCAAAAAGAATGTCGAATGGGGAATTCTAGCACGGCTGAGTCTTGATGATATGCCTTAGTTTCCTTGCTGCTGTTTTCTTTGTATTTCCAGGATCACCGCCAGGCTTGTTGGTCGGGATCTTTGTTTATGCTTATTCAGACTTGTGTTATAACTGATGCTTATTCTCTTTATATGATCAAGAATTCAGTTATCTTCTGTTGTTAAAACTGGAATCAAGGGATAGATCGCCTTGATAATGTTCATACATGTTTGCATTTGCATTTGCATAATCATCTCATTTTTGCATTGCAGGTTGTCTTGGATTCTTTGGTTTTCTTATGCTCTCTCTTTTTGACAGTCAGGATTGATCAACCAACTCATCGGTATTCTACCAGGCTTAATCAAAGCAGAGTGATGGGCAAAGTTCAGGCAGACATGGCAGCTATGCAAGCTCGCATCGATCAATTCATGGAGATGATGCAGGGTGTGGTGCAGAGTCAGAATGAATTCAGAACTCTAGTTCAACCTTTGGTGTCGCAGGTTGATGAAAATGGTATTTTACACGGTGGTTTTCTTAATCGTGTTATTCCTCCAGGCGGAGGTGGTGCTGGTATCAACATTCCTATCACTGGTGCTGGTGGACAGGGTGGGATTCCTTCAGTGGTTGGAGAAGGAAGCACTGTTCGAGCTATCCATGGCCATCGTATTGATGATCAATAGGATGATGTTTTTTCAGTCAGAAGCTTGGACGTTGGCCTTCCTGTGGTCAGTGATGAGAGGATCTGTTTAATTGAGGCGCAACTGAAAGGGGTTGTGAAGCAGGATGATCTGGGAATAGATTTGGACGACCTAGGGTTGGTCCCTGATATTTTCATTCCGCACAAGATTCAGATTCCTACACTGGAGAAGTATAACGGTTCTACCTGCCCGAGAACTCATGTAAAGGCGTATACCAGGAAGATGGCTGCCCATGCCAAGGACGAAAAGCTAATGATGCACTTTTTCCAAGACAGCCTGTCCGGCGCATCTTTGGAATGGTATATGGCGCTGAAGAGTAGAGATGTTCATACTTGGAGAGAGCTAGCTGCAGCTTTTATCAAGCATTACCAGTACAACACAGACATGGCTCCCAACAGAACTCAGCTGTTGAGCATGTCCCAGAAAAATGATGAGAGTTTCAAAGAATACGCGCAAAGGTGGCGTGAATTGGCGGCTAGGGTACAACCACCAATGCTGGAAAAAGAGATGTTGGATATGTTTATGGACACACTGCCTAAGCACTATTATGAAAAGCTATTGCCTTGTTCGCTAGGCAAGTTTGCAGATGTGATTGCTATCGGACAGAAGGTAGAGGTTGGAATTAAGGCTGGAAAGGTTTCTAGTGGTGACGGATCGTCTTCTGGGCATGGAAAGAAGCCATTTGATGGTTATAAGAAGAAAGGAGAGGCCAGTGTTGTATCATCTTACAAGGGAAAAGGGAAACAGTGCCAAAATAATAATCAACAAGTAGCATCGGTAACTATCCCAGCAACGTTACCTCCACCACAGCAACAAAGGAATAATGCTAATCAGAATAGGCAGCAGGGCCAGTATCAGAATAGATAAAGAAATGCAGAGAGGCATTTTGAGCAACCACCAATGTCGTATGCACAATTGTTGTAACATTTGCTGCAGTTGCGTCTAGTTGAGCTCTGTACCCTGGCTCCACCAACGGGGGAATTCCCACGAGGCTACGATGCTAATGCACACTACAATTTTCACTCTGGTGCTCCGGGGCACACTGTGGAGAAGTGTAGGGTATTTCATCACAAGGTGCAAGACCTTGTAGACTCCAAGGCTATCAACTTCTCGAACACTGGGCCTAATGTTATTCAAAACCCGATGCCCGATCACAGTGGGCCGAGGGTGAATGCGATAATTAAGGAATGTGAAGTTTTGAATTTGATCATGGATGTTGAGGAGCTAAAGACTCCGCTGGCTGTGGTTAAAAACAGGTTATTGAAGGGTGGCGTATATCCGGGTTGTGATGAGAACTGCTCAGATTGTTTGACGAAGGATAATGGTTGTGATTCGTTGAAGAGGGGTATCCAGAATATGATTAATGAGGGCTGCTTACAGTTTGATAGAGGTAATCACCAAGAAAAGGTTATTAGTGAGAAGGTTGCTACTATCACCATTCCTTTCAAGACGGTTACTATTTCAGGTCTGGCAAGGCCACCTCCAGTTATTATCACAAGGGCAGAACCCATTCCGTATGAAAGTTCTAAGGCTATTCCCTGGAATTATGGCGCCGAGGTGTTTGTCAATGGACAAAAGCAGGAATTAATGACCACTTCACTAGTGGGTACTAGTTCTGAGGTTAAGGTTGAAGCTGATGCTATAACGAGAAGTGGTAGAGTGCTTACGCCTTTTAATGATCAACCCAGTACTTCTAGGCAGGATAAGGGAAAACAGATAGTTGATGGTTCTGTTCAGACTCCAGTGACTATTGATTCTACAGTGAAGCCGGTTGATGATGCTTTTTATGAAAATGTAGAGGAGTTTATGAGACTCGTCCGGAAAAGTGATTACAAAATTGTGGACCAGTTACATCAGACCCCGTCCAAGATCTCTATTATGTCTTTGTTGTTATGCTCTGAAGCTCATAGGAATGCTCTTCTGAAAATTTTGAATGCAACCTATGTTCCTCAAGAGATTTCTGTTAACCAGCTGGAAGGGGTTGTAGCGCACGTGAATGCGGGTAATGGCTTAGGCTTTACAGATCTTGATTTGACTCCCGCTGGAAGGAATCATAACAATGCCCTGCATATTTCGATTAAGTGTCGTGGTTCACTGATGTCACATGTGTTGGTCGATACTGGATCATCGTTGAATGTATTGCCAAAGAAAGTATTAATGAAGTTAGATACCTGGGGACTTATTTGTACACCAAGTGACTTGGTGGTGCGAGCTTTTGATGGCTCGAAGAGATCTGTCTTTGGTGAGATTGTGCTTCCGATCAAGGTTGGGCCGGAAATCTTTGATGCAACATTTTATAAAATGGATATTCAGCCAGCATACAGCTGTCTGTTAGGTCGTCCTTGGATCCATGGTGCAGGCGTTGTAACCTCCACTTTGCATCAAAAGCTGAAATACATGGTTGATGGTCACGTGGTGACAGTGTGCGGAGAAGAGGACATGATGATTAGTCAGCTGTCAACCTTTAAATATGTGGAAGTGGATGGTGAAATCCATGAGATGCTGTGTCAGGGGTTTGAGAAGGTGAAGGTTTCTGAAGAGGTTGTCCAGTCTGAAGCTATAGAGCAGCCTGCAGTGGCAGATCAGTATGAGGTTTCTATGTCTTCCTTTAAAGACGCCAAAGCTGTGGTTGAAGCTGGTAGCTCACAAAGGTGGGGCCAAGTGGTTGAAGTTAAGGAGAAGAGGGATACCTATGGATTGGGATACAAGCCACCCAGGAAAGTCGGGGATCCTCCCAAATTCTATGGCCCGGTCCGTTTCACCAGTGCCGGTGTTTTCTTCGACAGAGTTAATGCCATCGAGGAAGAAGGGGACAGTGATTGTGATTTGGATAGCTGGATCCGCCCTTGCGTCCCAGGAGAAAGTCTGTGCAACTGGTCTTCTAAAAAAGTCATTCAAGTGACTAGTTTCGAGTAATTGCTTTGTTTTCCTGCTATGTTAATCCTGCGTTCTGCCCAAGACGTAGTGATTTTATTTGTAGGGCTTTTAACTGTTGCATGTTTTGCTTTATCATCAATAAAGGACTTTTCACACTCAAATATTTTGATCTCTGTCTTTCTGTTTTATTTTTATGCATTAAAAACCCACATCAAAATGGCAATGTGTTTCTTTTGTTGCATACATAATAAAACATACCTTATCAATCATGCAGGTCTTTTTGTTCAGATGACACCAATCATGACTCAGCTATAGCTCGGTATGACTTTGACAATCCAATCTATAAGGCTGAAGAAGAGACTGACGAAGATTGTGAACTGCCTGAAGAGTTGGCCAGATTGTTGAAGCAAGAGGAGAGAGTCATCCTACCTCATCAGGAGGAAATTGAGATTGTGAATCTGGGAACCGAGGATGCCAGAAAGGAGGTAAGGATAGGGGCTGCATTGGAAGACAGTGTCAAGGGAAGATTGATTGAAATGCTCCGTGAGTATGTGGACATCTTCGCCTGGTCTTACCAAGACATGCCTGGGCTCGATACTGATATTGTTGTACATCGGCTACCACTTAAAGAAGGTTGTGCTCCGGTCAAGCAAAAGTTGAGAAGAACTAAACCGGAGATGTTTGTCAAAATCAAGGAAGAGGTTCAGAAACAGTTAGATGTCGGTTTTCTTACCGTAAAAAATTATCCTCCATGGGTTGCTAACATCGTGCCTGTACCTAAGAAGGATAGGAAGGTCAGGATGTGTGTTGATTACAGGGATTTGAACAGAGCAAGCCCAAAGGACGACTTCCCGCTCCCTCATATTGACATATTAGTTGACAATACTACTCAGTATTCGGTGTTTTCCTTCATGGATGGCTTCTCTGGGTATAACCAAATCAAGATGGCCCCAGAGGACTTGGAGAAAACAACATTCATAACACCGTGGGGAACGTTTTGCTACAAAGTGATGCCCTTTGGATTGAAAAATGCAGGGGCAGCCTATCAGCGGGCGATGGTGACTCTCTTTCATGATATGATTCACAAAGAGATTGAGGTCTATGTTGATGATATGATTGCGAAGTCACAGACGGAGGAAGAACATCTGGTGAATCTTCAGAAGCTATTTGAAAGATTGAGAAGGTTCAGACTGAGGTTGAATCCTAACAAATGCACCTTCGGGGTGAGATCAAGAAAATTGCTGGGATTTATTGTTAGTGAAAAAGGTATCGAGGTTGATCCTGCAAAGGTAAAAGCCATACAAGAAATGCCTGTGCCGAAAACAGAAAAAGAGGTTCGTGGTTTCTTGTGGAGATTAAACTACATTGCTAGGTTCATCTCTCATCTCACAGCCACGTGTGAACCAATATTCAAGTTGCTAAGAAAATATCAAGCGGTCAGGTGGAACGAAAATTGTCAAAAGGCGTTCGAGAGAATAAAGGAATATTTGCAGGAACCTCCGGTCCTTATGCCACCAGTGCCCGGACGACCTTTGATTATGTATCTTACGGTTCTTGAGAATTCAATGGGTTGTGTGCTCGGTCAACAAGATGAGTCAGGTAGAAAAGAGCACGTCATCTACTATCTGAGTAAAAAGTTTACTGATTGCGAGTCAAGGTACTCAATGTTGGAGAAAACATGTTGTACACTCGCCTGGGCCGCTAAGCGTTTGAGGCAGTATATGTTAAACCATACAACCCTCTTGATTTCGAAGATGGATCCGATCAAGTATGTGTTTGAGAAGCAAGCACTTTCTGGTAGAATAGCCCGTTGGCAGATGGTTCTGACGGAATACGATATTCAGTATGTTTCCCAAAAGGCCATTAAGGGAAGTGTTTTGTCAAAATATCTTGTCGAGCAGCCAATCGAGGATTATCAACCGATGAAGTTTGAATTTCCAGATGAGCATATTATGTATCTGAAGATGAAGGATTGTGAAGAACCTTTACCTGATGAACGACCTGAGATTGGATCTCAGTGGAAGTTGGTTTTTGATGGAGCTGTTAATTCATATGGTAACGAAATCGGGGCAATCATTACGACTCCAAGGGGTTCTTATATACCCTTCACCGCCCGATTGGCGTTCGTATGCACCAACAATGAGGTAGAGTATGAAGCATGCATCATGGGGTTAGAAGAAGCAATTGATTTAAGAATCAAGAACCTCGATGTTTATGGTGACTCTGCGTTGGTGGTTAATCAGATTACAGGTGAATGGGAGACTCGTCAAGCGAATCTTGTTCCATATAACAACTATGCCAGAAGGTTGTTACCTTTCTTTGACAGAGTGGACTTCCATCACATTCCCCAGATAGAGAATCAGATGGTTGATGCGTTGGCAACGTTGTCATCAATGTATCAAGTGAATCGTTGGAATGAAACTACTTTAATCAGAATCATGCGCTTGGACATACCTGCTTTTGTATTTGCAGTTGAAGGTGTATCAGATGGCAAACCTTGGTACCATGACATCAAAGTCTTTTTGAAGAGTCGGGAATACTCAGCTGGGGCATCTTCCAAGGATAAAAATACATTGAGGAGGTTATCAGGAAATTTCCTGTTGAACAAGGACGATGTGTTATACAAGAGAAACTTTGACATGGTCTTGCTACGTTGTGTTGATGAACACGAGCCAGGCCTGTTAATGGAATAAGTTCACGAAGGTTCCTTTGGTACTCATGCCAATGGGCATGCTATGGCAAGAAAGCTGTTGAGAGCGGGGTATTATTGGATGACTATGGAGTCTGATTGTTTTAAATACGCCCGAAAATGTCATAAATGCCAGATTTATGCTGACAAGGTGCATGTACCACCTACTCCTCTAAATGTTTTGTCGTCACCTTGGCCTTTTGCCATGTGGGGCATTGACATGATTGGGAAGATCGAGCTGACTGCTTTGAATGGACATCGTTTTATCTTGGTGGCTATTGATTATTTTACGAAGTGGGTAGAAGCAGCATCGTATGCCAACGTCACCAGACAAGTGGTAGCCCGGTTTATTAAGAAGGACATCATCTGCCGATATGGAGTCCCAGAGAGAATCATTATTGATAATGGTTCAAATCTGAATAACAAGATGATGAAGGAGCTATGTCAGAGCTTTAAAATCGAACATCACAATTCTTCTCCCTATCGCCCGAAGATGAATGGGGCTGTTGAAGCGGCTAATAAGAACATAAAGAAGATTGTGCAGAAGATGGTAGTGACATACAAAGACTGGCATGAGATGTTGCCTTATGCTTTGCATGGTTATCGTACTTCGGTACACACATCAACTGGGGCAACCCCTTTCTCACTGGTGTATGGTATGGAAGCAGTTCTGCCATTAGAAGTTTAGATTCCTTCTTTGAGAATTCTGACAGACGTGAAGCTTGATGAAGCTGAGTGGGTACGTTCTCGGCTCAATGAACTGAACCTCATTGAAGAGAAGAGATTGAAAGCCATTGCGCATGGCCGGTTGTATTAGAGCAGGATGAAAAAAGCATTTGATCAGAAAGTGCGTCCTCGGTGTTTTCAAACTGGTGAATTAGTTCTGAAAAGGATCACTCCTCCTCAAACAGATCACAGGGGCAAGTGGACTTCGAATTACGAAGGGCCATATGTAGTAAGACAGGTTTTCTCTGGTGAAGCCTTATTACTCTCAACTATGGACGGCGAAGATTTTACGTCCCCTGTGAACGCGGATGTAGTCAAAAAATACTTTGCATAAAAAAGGACCCGATGAACATAAAAAGAAGGTTCAGGAAAAAATGGGGCATCCTGGAGAACCATAAAAAGAGAAGGTTCGGGAAAAAATTAGGGATAAAAAGAAAAAAGAAATAAACCCGCAAGGTTGAAAACCTGAAAAGGCAACTTTGGCAAAAATGGGCATCCCGGTGGATTGAAAACCCGAAAAGGGCGATCCAGGCAAAAGTTAGGGATTTAAAAGCAAATACTACGATCCGCGTTCGATCTGTGAGCGCTATTCACACTTGGAAAATTCGAAGGAAAGGAATCAGTCCAGTCAGTCATCTTCAAAAGCCAAGCATCTGCGGATAAACAAGTCATATGGGTTATAGCTGAGTCGAGTCATGGTGGATGTCTGTTCCCCACATTGCCGACATGTGTTTTTTCTTTTACTTTTTGCGCAATTACCTCTTTTCAGGAATTGCTTCCAAATGTAAATGCCTATTTACAGGCTGATCATTCAATAAAATTTACATTTCAGTCAAAGAGCTTTTGTTTTTGTTTTACTTGTTTTGTTTGTGAAAATGTCCGATATTTTTTATAAACATTACATGCTAAAATGTTGAGCTTTATGAAGCAAGTGGGAAAACAGTGGCAATTGCTTAGGCATCAATCACTATGATGATAATCAAAGTAATCATTTTTGCACATAGACTTTTCTGTTGGTTTTGCAGGATGACAGATGTACCTCCCCAGTAGAGCTGCTCTCTTCAACTTTGAAGTCTGATCGTCCTCAGCAGTTTGCTGCTCTCCCTAATTAGAGTATCGAGGATTGTCTTCCTCAGCAGAGTAAAAAAGTAATTCCCCAAGCGGAGCCGTTGAGGTTCGTCCCCCTCAGCAGGATATAAGAGGATCGTCCCCCTCAGCAGGAGTACAGAGGATTGTATACCCAGCCGAAGTTGTGTTTGGATTATTATTCCCCAGCAAGCATTCAGAAGTTGATTGCTCTAAGGTGGATGTTGTTGTATCTCCAGCATGAGATTCGTGGACAAAGATGTTATTATCCCCACAGAGTCTTGGGGTCTACTTTCCTCAGTTGGTTAGAAAGTATAGCCTCACCGACAACAGTTTGATCTAATCCCCAGCAGGGTGAGGGTAAAGTTATTTCCCTAGCAGCAGATTAAGCTCACCGACATCCCCAAGCAGAGTCTGGTGGTGATTGGTATCCCCAGCAGGTCTTAAGTCCAATCGTTTTTGGCAGGCGTCAAATCCAAGTTCTGAAGTATTTGGTGATCCCCGGCGGAGGAGTTTCCATCTTCAGTATTCATCTCCCTCCCCAGCTGAGTGGGTATTCTCTCAGAGATTCGTCCATCTCCAGCAGAGTTGTTGATCTTGATATTCCCCATCAGAGTGGGTATTCTCTCAGAGATTCGTCCATCTCCAGCAGAATTGGTGATTGTGATCTTCCCTAGCAGGGTGAAGTTTTCCTCAACGGGATTTCTTTGGTTCGATGACAATGTAATTTATCGTCCTCGGTGGAGCTGCTTCTGTTCTCAGCGTTTATTTCGCTGGGACGGTCTTTTGCATCCCATAAGCATCTTTTTGCATGGCATCCTCCCAAATGCGTAGCATTTCCACTTTGTGTAGAGCATTACGGCAAAATTCAAACATATGCATCTGAAGCATAAGCCAGGTTTGAGTTTTCCTTCGTCAGGAAAGCTGGATTTCAGGAAATATCATTCGACTTTACTCCACAAGTGTGGGTTTAGTCATTCGAGGCAATATTTGACAGTCTCACGGCAGAGTTGTTTGCCAGGATCGTTAATCCATGATTTCATTTTTACCCCTTCGTCCAGGTGGTCCTTTGGTTTATCCCCTCAAGGTTTTTACCGTCAGACACTCGTCCGTGTTTCCTTCGGCACCCGTCCGTGTTTCCTTCGGCGCCCGTCCGTATTGACCTTTTGATGACACTCGTCCGTGTTTCCTTTGGCACCTGTCCGTGTTTTCTTTCCTTTTACTCTATACTGTTTTTCTAGACACCCGTCCGTGTTGCCTTCCATTCCCCATCGAGATTAATCCCCGATAAAAGTCGCTTTACAACCTTTCGATACCCGTCCATATTGAAACTCTTTACACCCGTCCGTGTACCTTTTCGATACCCGTCCGTATTGAAACTCTTTACACCCGTCCGTGTACCTTTTTGATACCCGTCCGTATTGAAACTCTTTACACCCGTCCGTGTACCTTTTCGATACCCGTCCGTATTGAACCTCTTTACACCCGTCCATGTACCCTTTCGATACCCGTCCATATTAAACCTTTTTACACCCGTCCATGTATCTTTTCGATACCCGTCCATATTGAGACCTTTTACACCCATCCGTGTATCTTTTCGATACCCATCTGTATTGGAATCTTTTTTATTTCTTGACACCCGTCTGTGTTTATCCCCAGCATAGCTAACACTCGTCCGTGTTGTGACAGTGCAACATTTATTGCTTGTTCCCCAGCGGAGTCGTCCCTTCTTTGAGGATTGCAAATTTCAGGTTTCTTTTGGTATTCAATCTCCGTGAATCCTTTCAACGCATGACAGCCGTTGCTATAATACCTTCAGGACCAAGTTGATTGAATAGGGGCAGCTGTAACACCCCAAAATTTGCTATTTGCCTTTAGCTAACTGGCTTATGTTTCTTTGCATTTCTTACATTAGTATTTATGCATAGCATTGGTTCATAGCATGGGATCAAGGTACTTGGTTCATCTCAATGGAGTCTCAAGCCTCAAGGTGGTTTGAGGGGTTCATCATATCTTCATAAGATCAAGAATGGCAAGAGTTTTCAAGTGAATCTTTCCCTCCTAACCAGAGGGGCCAGATTAGGGTTTTGAACCAAAGGACTTCTTGAAGGGCTTTTTGGATTCAAGCATGCTCTCATGGTTTCCATTTGATCACAAACACTCATAGAGGAAGGCTTGGCTAGTGGTTCATTGTGGAAGATGTTCAGTGGATCAGTTACTTGTGAAGTAAGTAAAAGTCAACTGTAAGGAGGAAAGTCAACCATGGAATTTTGAGGTCCTCTTCATGATTCTTAAGGTCTTGTGCCCTCATATGGTCTTCAAATGTCAAGATTCATGTCATTCATCAAGAATCAAGAGTTTGTGCAAAAGTTACTAAATATGGAAATGACCTATAATTTGAAACTTTCCATTTTTGGCAATTTTTCCACCACATTCAACTTGACTTTTCATCATCAAAGAAGCTTCAAATGAATTTTCCTCAAACATGAAAGTTGAAGATCTTTCTCTCCCATTTCTAAAAAGTACTAGATTGTCGCCATATCATTTGTGGTTCTCAAGTTATGATCAAAAGAAGGCAATGTGCTTTTTAAGGTTTTCTCATGTATTCATTTTTCCACCTTTTGCATTTTGATTCAAAATGACTTGTAATGACCTCTAATGCTTCAAGTCACATTACAACATCCAAGTACACTTCATGAGGACCATTTTTTACCCTTAAACCAAGTGGATACGTGCCATGTACTCCACTTATTTCACAAAATGCATTTTTGCAAGATGGAGCAAAACTCACAAACCAATCAACCACAAGGCCCAATTTCAATTCCATTGTGATCAGCAAGTGAAATGTGAGTGAATCATGCTGATTTCATGACCCATGCACGTGTGTATTAAGAGGTGCATCACAACTTGCATTTTTGCAAATTACTTCCATTAGCCTTAATCAAGGGATTAATGAAACCCTTGTCATGCTCAGTGCTCTAACCAAGTCTATATAAAGAGGATCACACATTCATTTCACCCTCATTTGCTCAGAATTCCATTTTTCACTCACACTTTCTCTCCTTCGAAACTCTCTCCTCTCAAGGGTTTCTGAAGATTTTTCTTCATATTCTTGATCTACACACTCCATAGAACAAGAATCAACCATCATTTGAAGCTCTAAGCAAGGTTTTCACCATACACGAATTTGAGGTGCTCACCTTCAAAATCCAAGATCCATCCAGATTCAAGCATCTATTTGCATTTATTTTGCAAATAGAGCTCAAAAGGAGTAGATCTGCAGCTTCCAGAGGGTTTTCTTAGTGTATTTTGAGCTCTGCAATTCTCATGTTAGTGTGAAATTCATCATTATGTAACTTGATTTTATAGTGTGCATTGTGTTCCTCACGAGTTGCTGATCATGCTGATGTGTTTAGATGTGATTTTGGACGTGTATCATGGCTGTATTGTAGATCTAAAGTTTTTGGATCCAAACTTCTTTTCTTCGATTTGGCTTGTGTGTTTATTGTTTGATGAAATGAATTGCATATCCTGAATCCTTGTGAAAATCTGAACAAAGTGATGTACTCATTCTTGATTTCTGGATATTTTTGATGTTGAGGTCGCCGGAGAAGACGACCGGAGCTAGGGCTCCGGCGTCTGGTTTGTTTTTCAGGTCACCGGAAGCTGAAGGAGGAAGACGTAATCTGGACCGTTGGTGATCCAGATCTGATGGCTCAGATCTTGCCACTTCATTTAATTTTCTTTTGTTTTATTTAATGTGCGTGTGTGCTACTCCATGCTTGTTATCATGTACCACAGATCTGCACCTTACATCTTGCATGATTTTATGATTGATTGACTTGATCTAGAGCGTTTGATGAATCTGATGGTTGTTGTTGTGCCAACGCATTAAAAACTCACTTGCTTGTCACATGCCCTTATGTTATGTCCAGATTGATCATTGTGTTTGCTTGCTCATCATTGTTATCATGCGCGTGTTAATCTGAGCCTTTCATCTTGATTACTAGGTTTTGGTTGACTGATTGTGGAGTGTTGGATTGATCTGATGGCGTGTGTGGGTCAATCATGTTGACTGATTATTTTTTATTGGACTGCGCGTTTTTTGTTTGTTTGTGTGGAGTAGGCTTGCTTTTCCCACCCCCTCCTTCAGCCTATTTGATGTTTTCAACGTGGATTGTTGCTTGTTGCACCCCTGGCTATTTTATTTTCTTTTTATATTCATTTAATTGTTTCATTTTGCTTTTTAATTTTTAAAAATAGTTTTAAGCATCAAAAAATTACCAAAAATATCATGGATCATCTTTGGCATTTTATAAAATTTTAGAAAATTTTATTTTCCATTTTTATTTTATTTTGTGCCTCTGAATTAATTGCTTGATTATTTTCTTTGTGATTTTCTTCAATTGTGCACACATTTCCTTGTCGATTTTTGTTCTCATCATTGGTGTATGATTTGCATCCCATTCTTTTTGCATATGTTAGAGGACATGTTGAGGTTCCTAAAAACATTTTTTTTCATTTTTAAAACTTTTTCATATTGCACTTTAGTCCCTCTCCTTTGCATATTGGTTCATGGTTCCTATGTGATCTTTGCCTAATTGTTTGAGGTACTTAAACTTTGAATTTTGGTGTGATATTTTGACATGTTGTTAGTCAATGACTTAGGTAATTTGGGTTCTGATTTCACAATTTTTGAATGTTATTTGATATATGTTTAATTATTTGTGCCTAAGTGAATTTTGCATGATCATCATATGACATCTCTTAACCCTAATTGATTTTCCATGCCTAATTGATTGAATTTCTTTATGATTCTTTGCATGGACTTTTGGTATGATGTTTACCCCTGGTTGAGGTCCTTTGAGACTTATTTTTGCAATTTATGGATCATGTTTGGATATGCTTAATTTTTGGACTTTGAGTTTCCCTTTGTGGACTTTCTTTGGTGCATAATGTTTCATGCTTTGATCTTCCCTTGCACATGAGAATTGTTGATGATGTTATGATCTTGGTTCTGACTTGCTTTCATCTTCATCTTATTTTTCTCATTTCATCTTGATATGAAGTTCATTGGTGCTTAATTGTGCATTTCATATAAGTATGCTTGCATTCTTTCATGAGTACCTTTGCATGCTTACTTGAGATGTTTTGCATGACCTTTGAGAATTGGTTATTTGATGTGAGTTGGATATACTTGATATGATGTGCTTGCTGCCCTATCTTGTTTCTTATCTCATCCTTCTCTTTCTCTCTTCCCTTTCACTCTCTTCCTCCCATGAATCTCAAGACTTGTTTAAGTCTTGGATTCTCTCCCTTTAGAGCTACCTAGTCCAACTTAATTTTTTATTAAGCTTGGAGTAGGATTAGCATTAGGTTTTAGGTAGTCGTCTCTCCTAAGCCTCACTAACCATAGGTTACCCATGCATGATAACATTAGGACTCTTAGTTTCCCTTTAGAGTTTCCTTTGGGTCTTCTCTCTTCTCATCTCAAAACTTCTTGAAAACACTTAATAAAGATAAAGTGTATTGCACACGAGCCTTAAGCGTGGGGAATGAGAAATGAGGGGCTTCCTCTCATATTTCTAGAGTGCTTAGCGGGCGTCCTGTCTTGGGACGATTCGTTAAGTATTCGTCCCTGTGCCCTAGACTTTGGTGCAATGCAAGTTATGAACTAACTTAAAAAACACTTCTGTCTAAAAAACACAAAACAAATTCAAATATTTTTATCCTTCGGGATTGTTAGGTTTCAAATTTCATTTTCAGAAAGAGCTCGTCGCTCACGTAAAAAACACTTACCCATTCGTGGTCGTGCCCACGAACTACATAAGCTCTGATTCCTCTCTTTCGTCCGATTGAGGATATGTAGGCACAAGACAGCGATTGTCTTGGCGAGCAACCTTCCCCCACAGTTCCCGTCCGAACTACGTTGACTCTGACTTTCCCATTGCACCGAGGGAGTACGTAGGCCTAGGGCATCGAATATGTCCTACCGAGTCCGTCTTAGTCACCCCCATCCCCGTTTTCTTTTGCAACCATAGATAGTAGGACAGCTCACCCTCCGTTTAGACAACAAGCGTGGATCCCATCGAGTACGATGGATGCGTGGGGTGCTAACACCTTCCCCTCGTATAACCGACTCCCGAACCCTGACTATGGTTGCGATGACCATGTCTTTCCCCCTTTCTCTTCAGGTTTATGCAGTGTTTCCTTTCCCTCTCTTGGGATAATACACATTACTGGCGACTCTGTGTTTTCTGCGCCACTCTCGCGTTTGTACCGTTGGATGCGAATCTTTTGGGAGTGACAGTGTGTAAGATAAGAGAAACGCATAAGAGAATCATAGCTCAAATACAGGCTGAAAAAGAGAATTTTTTATCTACTATCTCTGGTCTACAAGATGAGGTAACTCTATTAAATTCTAAACTTAAAAACATGACCAATTATGTGAGAATGTTGAACAATGAATCTGATGTGTTGGATGAGATTCTTCAAGTTGGGAAATAAGGTAAAATATTAACTGGTATAGGGATTAATTATCGGTCTTTAAATAATCAAAGAAAAACCCATGTGACAAAGTTTGTTCCTGCTGAAGTAAAACATGAGCTTACTATGTCTGACCAAATGTTGCAACATCCTGCCAAATTTCAAAAAACTCAGACTAAAGCCAAGTTCCAGCCTTGGAAATGTCATTATTATGGTAAATATGTTCATATAAAACCTTACTGTTACAGACTGTATGATTATCCAAAACGTCCAACACAACCTAGAGCTAGTCATGTGATGATTAAGAATAGAAAGAAGTGGAAACTTAATGGTTTTGATACTTCTAATTTGAATGTTACTGTTAATAACACTGTTAATACAAGTGCTCATATGTCTCTCTCTATAAGATCTTGGTTACTAACCCTGAGTCTGATGTTAGAACATCTTTTGCTTGAAAAATTAAATGAAGCATAACTTAATAAGCTTCAGCCTGATTTCCTTCATATAAGAACATAAGGATTCAAATATAGTCTTGAGCATTAGACATATCAATGATGTTGATTGTTAAGTGCAAAATATGACTTAAATTGAACCATCTTTATTGGTATTTTTCAACTTATTTCTCATGTTTTAATGGATTTATTTCTTGTTCTTGTGTGATTCTTCAAATATATTGCAAATGCCTTTGGATTCTTTGATGTGTATGTTATTGTGCAGAATATAGGCATAAAACATCAATGATTAAGACACAAAGGATTAGACAAGGAAGCCAAATAACTGAATAAGAATCAACAAGTTCACTGTGCGAACACCAATGAAGTGAAAGTGAATACTCGCTGTGCGAGGTCCTGGCAAAGCCATAGTGAACCATCTCAGATTAGAGGCAGTAGGAAAAGAACCCAAAGTTCGCTGGGCAAAGTTGAAGTGAAGCAGTTCGCTGTGCGAAGAAGTGTTCGCACGTCGAACTCATATATTTTCCAAGGGCAGTTTAACTGTTCCTGAGGCACTTGAAGTGCCCAAAAGTAGACTTCGCTGGGCGAATAGGTTATTCGCTAGGCGAACAATACATATTTTGTAAATACTATATAAGTACTTTTTCTTGCTTTTTAGATATAACTTTTCAAAACTTGTACTTTTTGGGATCAAAATTTTATCACTCTTCGTTCCAAGTATATTATAGAGAGAGAAACACAAATCCTAAGAGGGAAAAGGTAAGATCTTCAATCTCTTGTTGGGTTTGGATGTAATCTTTTGATACCTTATGTATTTCATCTAATATATGTTTGTGAACTAGTTTTGATTCAATATTGATGTTGACTTTGATTTCTTATTTGTTGGTCTTGAAAAAACCTTTTCAAATCTTAGATCTTAGATATCCATCCATCAATGAGCAAACTTTTGACACAGTCTTGCAAGTTGATATTCACTAGTATCACTTTTATTTTATTATATTGATTAGTAGCATTATTAGCATGAGTAGGATCAATTCGGTAAAAGACCACGATAACATTTTTTACACAAGCGGTATTGTGAGGATGCGTGATAATAGAGATGAAGAATTATGTTCACATACATTTGGCAAATTAGTTGAATACATGTAAAAATGGTTAATCATGTGTACGTATTCTGATCATGGCATTATATATGAATCAAATCATTAATTTGATATGGATGTTATTTGAACATCTGTTAGGTCTAAACTATAGACATAGATTTAGGTTTAACATTCAAGTGAGTATCAGTTCTTAATGCTCTGTGTTGGTTTTGCTGCGTGAGACATCGCCTATGAGACAATACGGTTGGCCTCTCGACTTTGCGTTAGACATAACCTTTGTTATGGGTGATATGTGATGGTATTAGATGAACGTTTGAGTTGTGTATAACATGATAAAAAGAATGCATGTGTTATCAATTAATGAGATCCAATCCCAACAAGGCTCCGCTTATATTTCAATCTTTACTTTATATTTTCTGCCTTTATTTATGGTACTTTGATCTTTCAACCATTTTGTAACCATAAGCTTAGAAATGTAGAGACCATTTAATGACATTCTTTTCCTCGCACCAATCCCTGTGGAGACGATATAAATCCCGGAGGGAATCCTTCCAAATCTAAATTTTTGCTTCTTGCCGCTTTACAACAGTTCGAACATTGATATACTTAGAATGAGATAGAGCACCTACCAGAATGCATCTAACTCTAAATATATTTTCAATAATTTTCTTCTAAGGTAGTGTGAGAGACTTTCAAACATTGATCATCCCTACACCATTAACTTCTATAGTAATACCTTTCTCAAGAGTATTTTATAAACCTTCATCAAAACCCTTTATTAATACCAACGAGTTAAAAATATGTTTTATTTAATCCATCGTTTAAATTCAACGGAATCACCCTTTGAATATGGTAAGATTAGGAGTGTAATATTTTTCATGTGGTACTTAACTCCTTCTTGAAGGAAAGTCTTTAGCAGACATATTTTTCTCATTGGATCATTATCTTCACCACTGTTATGTTAGAACAAGATTTGTTCTTGATATTTTCTCTTTAGTTTTGATGATAACAAAAGTATTAAAAGTATAATGGTTTATTTGATGTGTGTTTTATTTATGCAGGTTCTTGTTCTTGTACATAAATAATCAGAATCTATTTTACTTAGACACACTTAGAGTTGCTTCAATGCTAGCTTCTGGTGGCAGAGTCTGAAGAACAATTTCTAGTGTGGTTTGACGAAGACTCTGAACTGAAGGCCTCAACATTCAGACGAGTTTCAACACTTAGTAATTATATATCAGCATTTAGTACCATTTAGAGTTGGTGATAAAGCTGTGGACTATCTATACTACTAAAAGCAAGTTATATTATCTTATCAGCCTGTCAGCTTGAGTATACTGGATTGCAAGGTTCAATAAAAGTCGGTATGTTCTATGGATGTATGCTCCTAATGGCTCTATTAATATAGAAACTCTTGAAAGACTCAAAGGTTAAACGTTCTACACACTGGATTCAAATCTGATGTGCATCCATCTTCAACGTTTCTTGTACTATAGAGCAAAAATAAAAACACTTGATCAAGTAACCTTCTCAACGGCTAGTTTCTGGAAAGCTTATATATATATATATATATATATATATATATATATATATATATACATGGCTGGAGATTCAAGCCTGAATTTTTAACAAGGATTCTTCTGTTGAAGAAGTAGCAAGATCAAGCAATTATCAACTCTGTGTAATATGCAAATTTTCTGTTTTAGGTTGTACTTGTAAAAGCCTTAAGATTTCTTACCCCTGTACATATTTAGAAATCTTAAGTGCTTTAGGTCTTTGTTATGGTGATCTCTCGTACCTCGCATTGCTTAAGTGCTTGAGCTGTGAAATTCTTATTCAGCTAGTATGATTGAGGAAGAAGTCTCGAGTGCTGCTTGAGCAAGGAAAGTCTCAATCTGGATGGCCAGAAGAGCTGGTGGCTCGGTCAGAGGATGTGAGCAAAGGGAAGTCTTAGACATGTGCTATAAGGAAAGGGAAGTCTCAACCTAAAGATAGATGAGCAGGTGGCTCAGTCAGATGGTGTGAGCAAGGGTAGTCTTATACACGAGCTCTAAGCAAGGGAAGTCTCAAATAGTTGGTCTGAGCAGTTGTAAAAGTCTTATTCAGAAGCATAAGCGATTGTAATCATAAAGTGGTTATAATGAAAAGCTCTTGCGAGGCAATGGAATTGGAGTAATCTCAGTTAGGGGAGGAACCAGTATAAATCTTTTGTTTCTTTTACTGTTATTTTATTTACTTCTGTTGTATCCGCTGCCAAATGAATTAACTTAGAATCTGAACATCAGTTCTGATTCTGAGTTTCTGATCAGAAGCTAAATAATAAGAAAACACGAAACACAATTCAACTCCCCCTTCTTGTGTACTTTACACACCTTCAATTAGTATCAGAGCATGGTATGTGCTTAACACTTAACAGTGGTGCAGATATTGATCCAATAAGAAAAGTATATTTCTTCTTCAAGAAGGAATCAAGTGCCACATGAAAAATATCATACAACTTTTCCTACCATATTCAAATGTGTGATTCCATTGAATTTAAATGATGGAAAATCTAAACATATTTTTAACTTATTGAACTTGATAAAAGGGTTGCTGAAGGCCTATAGAATATCCTTGAAAAAGGTATTACTATAGAAGTTGATGGTGTTAAAGATGATAATCTTGAAAATCCCTTTCACTAACTCAGAAGATGTATATTGAATATCTTCAGATCTAGTTGCATTCTGGTAGATGCACTTTCTCACTTCTGAGTATATCAACATCATTGATATGTCTGATGCTTTGACTATATTTGAAGTCTTGTGCTTGGGTTTGTGGGGATCAATTTTTGAAGCTTGAAGTAGTTACACTTCATCTAATCTTTTCAAGCAAATTCTGAGAATGTTGTTTCTTGACTTAAATCTAAAGTCACAGTTTTTTTTATGTTTACATCTTGAATCTACTGTGTTCTGAAGGTTTGCCTTGCAGTCTTCAAAAGAAAGAAATGAAGTTGGATGATGAAAAACTATTCAACAAATCACTTTCTACTTTTTAGCTTAAGTTCTTTGGAAGGACTAATGATGAGAAACTTAGGTTTCTTGTCAGAAGGACTTCTATACTGGCTGAACGGATTGTGATATCTATTGATAGAAGAGTAACTTCAAAAGCTTCTAAAATATTTGTAATTCAAGTGATTTTCCAAATTTGAAAGCAAGAAGAAAATTCTACTAGAACCTAATATCAGATGCTCATCAATGTTTAATCGTTTGAAGCTGATATTAATGCATGATGTAGAATAAGAGAAGCATTTGTGTTCTGAAATAAAAAATCAAGTATTGAAAAAAAAGAGATGTTGTTAAAGCTATCTTGTTTCAAAATATTTGATTATTTGAAGTTTGTTCTTTAAGGTGATATCTTAAGACACTCCATTGCTTCTTAGTTAAGAACCATCATGGAATTTGTTTTAAAAGACATTTCTATGAGAAGTCTTCAACTTTTCTTTGAGTTTTGTTAGTTGTACTAAGACAGTACTCTGATCTGCTTTATGTCAACCTCTGATAGCTAACACCATATGGTTTTGAGCTTGTGAATGATTTCAAAGTCAAAAGATTTGATCTAAGATAATGAGATTATTGATATTGCTTAGAACAAAATTTTGTTCTTATCATATCTCATTCTAGACTCATACTCTAGAGTGACTTATGATCTGCTGTTAGATTGAGATATGAGGCATAAAAGAATCTATTTGTACTTATATGTATAGTCTTATAAAAATATGAGTATCATAATGTATCTACTACAGATATCATGTAATGAAGCAGATGCATCCTCCACAAGGTTGTTTACAACATTGATTGGAAGAAGAGCCAACAACCCATATTCAAGTACTGGTGGTACTGAATTTGGTGAGAGTAGTGGAATAAGTGGTTAGACAGCCATTGAATCAGAATCCACTCAAAGTTGTGCTCAGACTCTATTGGTCAAGTCTGAATACTGAATCGAGTCTTGCCAAATAAAAAAAGTATGGTATGTTCTTTTATGGTTTATCTTTTGATTCAATGAAACGTTTGTTTAGATATTAATACAACGTTTATGTTAGATCTCTAGGGAAGTTCTTATCAAATCTGATGATGATCACATGTATGAAAATAGTTTTTTCACGTTTGTGTTAATATTGTTGCTTGTTAGCTATCTAAAAGAAGACAATTCAATATTCATATATCACTCATGACTCTTTTTTCAAGATAAAGTGCTAGTTCTGAATAGAATCTTAGAGACTTTTTACTGACAGATGATATCTCTGTCTAAGTCTAGACTCACTAGACTCTGATGGTTGATAGCTTTTGAAAGTTGTTAGTTTATGAGGTTCAGAAGAAGATTCTTTTTTACAGTCTTAAGTAGTTTAATTAAAAAAAAATTGAAAGTTTTTTTTTAATACTTAACCTTTCATAAAGGTGAAACTCATATGGTGTAATTGAAATATCTGCTGGATAAAGAACCATTGGGTAATGATGTTTTCTCTTGTAGTACTTGTTGTTACTTTTCCCTATCCTATGAAACATCATTGCGTCCTTTTTGTAACAAGATTCTTATTTCTGTAAGATTCTTGTTCAGTTTCTTTTCTTTCTTCTTCTTCTTCTCTTTCTTTTTTTCTTCTTATTTGTGTGTTGATCAAACCAAACTTGAGATGAGTTCTTCAATTTATTCTCCATTGAATCAGCTGATTATTATCAATGAAAAGTTTGTGCAATTTGATGAGTTGCTTAAGATTGGTTTCAACCTCTGGGAGAATGTGTCTAAACAAAGGTGGAATGACTACTTTGAGATACTCTGTGGTTTTACTTATCCAAGTCTTGTCAAAGAGTTTTGGATTAATGCCTCCATTTTTTAGCTGAATTCTGAGTATGCTATTATGTCTAAAGCAACTAGTGTTTCTATAACAGTAACCCCTAAAGCGATTGCAAATGTGATCAATTGTGAGGAGATTGGAGAAATCCCAATAACTCTTATTTGGGAACACTATCTTCCTACTTGGTATATCTTTGTATATCCATCTAATACATCAGTGGTCTCTAATCTTCTTCCTGATGTTGTTGTTTGGAGTCAGATTCTGAATTCAAACTTATTGCCTAAGGATAGAGATTTAGACCTAGTGTACCCTATTGAAAAAGATCTGCTTATACTTCTCAATTCAAATTTGAAGATTGATCTTCCTCAGAGTTATGTTTGACCATCTGAAGAGGCCTCTTTCTTATTTTAAAAGGGGAAAGACATTCTTCATACCTTTTGGATGAGTTATTTATGAATTACTTGTTCAGCAAGGGGTTAACATAAGTTATGAGTCTAGTTCTTCCAAAATTTGGAGAGACAAGTTTTAAGCTATCTACGAAAGATTCTGATGTTAGATTTTCTGCATAGTCATGCTTTGTACTGTTGTTGAAATCTTTGTATTAAGCATCTTATTAATAAATTATGAGTTTGTTTATGCTTGTGTTCAGTTTTTACTGATTAATATTTATTTGTGTTGTTCACTGAGAATCTGAAACAGATAAAATAACTCAAATGTATACAACTTATTTTATTAATAAAAAGGAAGCTATTAGAAGACAATTATATTTTTCTATTCTAATGGATGTGTCCTAAGGAACTCCCTAGGATCATCTAACATGTCTAGATTGTCTAAGTAATCTTGCCACTCATCCTTAGCAAACTCCAAAGCCTCCTTCCTCAGTTTGTTTCTACGTCTGGATCCAGAAGATCTTCTTCTTGTGTGTGTCTTCACAAAGGATGCTGAAGAGGAGAGCACTTTTGAAGCTGTCTGCTTGCTTGTAGGTTCTTCAGTTGCTGCTTTGCTTTGATTCACTTGAGTTGCTGCATTCAGTAGTGATGCCTTCCTGAAATCTCTATTTGGAACCCATATTTGCTTTTTCTTATACATCTTGGTGTTTTAGGGATTAAGTGATGGTGGAAGAAAACTTATTATAGTCCTTTTATAGACGTGTTACATTTATTGTCTTGAGTTTAATATTATTTAAGTACTGATTAAATTTTATCAGTATTTTAATGATAGCTCTTGGTAATGTAATCTCAACGCCTAACCTATTAAGATTCTCTGAATAATTATGAATTTATGTCTGATTTGTTCTAACTGTCGTTTTTGTGTCAGTTTCACTTTGATAGTGTACCTTCAGAAAATCTAAAGAAAATTCTGGAATGTAAATGTATGCTAAAGAAGTAATTGGTCTGATAAATATTTTCATTAACTAAACTAAAGGATTACATTTTTTCTTTATAAAAAAAAGGGTACAAGATGATCTCTAAATTTGATCTCTAGCTATTACATTGCGTGCCTAACAGCGTCCACTGTTGTTATAGTCTACCTCCTAATCTTCTGAATCAATCACTTCTTCCTCTTCTATATCTGGAAGAGAGTGATATAACTTCTTGTTGGCCCTCATTTTCTTATTCCTTGATCTCTGTATGCTTCTTCTCTGAGGTTTCAAGGCAGCTACTGTTGAACTTCCTTCTGAAGGTCGTTCAGGTGTTGTTGAAGTAGCCTCTTCAGAAGCAAGCTGTGTTGAGAGTATATGTAAAGTTGTAGAGGACTCAGAAGCAGCTTGCCTCTGAAGGGATTGTATTGGCAAGCTTGTACAACTCTCGCTTGTGTCTGTTACGACAGATGCCTTATGAGTCTCAGATGTTGACTCCGTATTCTTAGGATTGGTGATTGATGAAAATGATTTAGGAGTTGGATGTTTTTATAATGACTTTTGTGGATACCAAGAGTCTAAAATTAATCCTTGTTTAATTCTTAGAACGGTAACAACCACTAAAAATTCAAAGCGTGCACTTTACAAACCTTAATGACACTTATTACTTGATTATTCTTCCTTTTTGAAAACTGATCCTGTAATGATGATATGAGTTACATTTATTAGTGATATTTTTTTCTTTTCCCTTCTTTTCCTTTTATTCTTTTTGATGTGACAAATGGGGGAGAAATAATAGTAAGTATTTAAGTGGAAACTGAACTCATTGAATACTTGTCCTATACATATTGGTCATTTATTTTCTGTTACCTTTCCCAGGACGCATTTTTAACTTTTTGTACATAGGTCAAAGGAAGAGCTTACACACCTCATACTTAGCCTATCAGACCCAGAATGAGCGTACAAACCTCATATTCTGGTGTTGCCAAGGAAAGTTAAAAAGGGAATCATATTTTAACTCTCTTGTACATAATGTTAAGAAAGAGCAAATCTCTGACTTACCTATGTGACTCAGAAGGAGCTTACAAACCTCGTATTCTGGTGTTGCCAAAAGGAGTTAAAATGCAATTATCTTGGTGTTCTTAAATATGGAACTAAGGGGGAGCTTACAAAACTCAACCTTTGAACTGTTTGACTCAGGGGGAGCTTACAAACCTCAGACCCTGATGTTATTAAGAAGACTAATTTATTTTTCTTGAAAAATGGTTCTTAATGTTAGAGTAAATTAAACTCAGCTGTGAGCTATCAGACTTAGGGGGAACTTACAAACCTCATACCCTGTTGTTGCATAGAAAATTAAATGCCTAACAATGTCCTTTAAATACTTGTGTTTGTCATCATAAAAAAGGGGGAGATAGTTAGAACAATATATGTTCTTGATATTTTCTCTTTAGTTTTGATGATAACAAAAGTATTAAAAGTATAATTTATTATTTGATGTGTATGTTATTTATGCAGGTTCTTGTTCTTGTACATAAATAATCAGAATCTGTTTTACTTAGACACATTTGGAGTTGCTTCATTGCTAGCTTCTGGTGTCAGAGTCTAAAGAACTATTTATAGTGTGGTTTGACGAAGACTCTAAACTGAAGGCCTCAGCATTCAGACGAGTTTCTACACTTAGTAATTATATATAAGCATCTATTACCATTCAGAGTTGGTGATAAAGTTGTATTGTCTTATCAGCCTGTCAGCTTGAGTCTATAGGATTGTAAGGCTTAAGAAAAGTTGGTATGTTCGATGGATGTCTGCTCCCAATTGCTCTATTAGTAAATAACCTCTTGAAAGACTCAAAGGTTAAACATGTTACACACTGGATTCAAAATCTGATGTGCATCCATCTTCAACGTCTCTTGTACTATGGAGTAAAAGCAAAGACACTTGATCAAGTAACTTTCTCAACGACTAGTTTCTGGAAAGCCTATATATATGGTTGAAGATTTAAGCTTGGATTTTTAACAAGGGTTCTTCTATTGAAGGAGTAGCAAGATCAAGCAATTATCAACTCTATGTAATATGCAGATATTCTGTTTTAGGTTGTAATTGTAAAAGCCTTAAGATTTCTTACCCCTGTACATATTTAGAAATCTTAAGTGCTTTAGGTCTTTGTTATGGTGATCTCCCGTACCTCTAATGCTTGCATCATGTACACCTTGTTCTCTATTCTGTTGAGCCTTCAGTAGTTTAGATTAAGTCTCATGTTGTATGCTTGAGCAATAAGTCTTGTCTCATTGGGATTCAAGCAACAAGTCTTGAGCCAAGCTGTTTAAGCCACATAAGTCTCATTACTTAAGTGTTTGAGTTGTGAAAGTCTTATTCAGCTAATCTGATTGAGCAAGAAGTCTCGAGTGCTGCTTTAGCAAGGGAAGTTTCATTCTAGATGGCCAGAAGAGCAGGTGGCTCGGTCAGAGGATGTAAGTAAAGGGAAGTCTTAAACATTTGCTTTAAGCAAAGGGAAGTCTCAACTTGAAGATAGATGAACAGGTGGCTTAGTCAGAAGGTATGAGCAAGGGTAGTCTTAAACACGAGCTCTAAGCAAGGAAAGTCTCAGACAGTTAGTCTGAGCAGTTGTAAAAGTCTTATGCAGAAGCATAAGCGATTGTAATCATAAAATGTTTATAATGAAAAGCTCTTGTGAGGCAAGGGGACTGGAGCACTCTCAGTTAGGGGGGAACCAATATAAATCTTTTGTGTCTTCTGTTGTTATTTTATTTACTTCTATTATAGCCACTGCCAAATGAATAAACTTAGAATCTGAACATCAGTTCTGATTCTGAGACTCTGATCAGAAGCTAAATAATAAGAAAACACGAAACACAATTCACCCTCCTTTTTCTGTACTTTTCACACCTTCATGTTAAGTGTTATGCATAAACCATGCTCTGATACTAACTGAAGGTGAGAAAAATACACAAGAAGGGGGGTTGAATTGTGTTTTCTGTTTCTTAACTTTTCCTCTTATAAGAGTTCAGAATATAAACTGGTGTTCAGATTTTGATTATCCCATGCAGCGGAATATTAATATAATCAAATAAAAGATAAAGAACACATTAAGATTTATATTGGTTCCTCCCAAATGAGAGTATTCCAATCCCCTTGCATCACAAGAGATTTTCACTATAACCAAAACTTGATTACATTCGCTTATGCACTTAAGCATAAGACTTTTCTTTGCTCAGACCCTCATCCCGAGACTTCCTGCTTAAACCCCCCAGCTCCAAGACTTCTGCTTAGGTTCCACGAACCCAAGTCTTACTTGCTTAAGCCCCTCAGGCTCAAGACTTCTGCTCAAACCCTCGATCCAAGACTTCCCTGCTTAAATTCCACGAATCCAAAACTTCTGCTCAAGCCTCTTAGGCCCATGTCTTCCTTGCTTAAGTTCCACGAACTTAAGACTTCTTCTCAAGCCCCTCAGGCCCAAGGCTTCCTTTCTTAAGTTCCACAAACTCAAGAATTCCTAGCTCAGGTTCCACGAACCCAAGACTTCTACTTATACTCTCAAGTATAAGACTTATGCTCAGACTCACGGTCTAAGACTTTCTGCTCAATCAATAACTGATCTAGACTTTTAAGGTTCTAGCACATAACATGAGACTTACTTGGCTCAAGCTTCTCAGTATGAGACTTTGGTGCTCAAGCACATAGCAAGAGACTTTATCTAAACTACTAAACAATCATGTTTATCAAAATAGAGAACAAGGTGTACTTGATGCAAAACCAGAAGTACAGGGTAATCACCATAACAAAGACCTTAAACACTTAAGTTTCTAAGATATTCAATGTTTAAGAAATCTTAAGGCTTATTACAATTTACAACATATAACATAAATTTTGCATACTCGACTGTGTTGCTTATTGTTGATCTTATTATTCCTCCATCCAGACAGAAGTGTAGAACACTTTTATCCTTCTTGGCTTTTCTTCTATATTTTCCATTTTGTTTGCTCCTTGTTGAAGACTTCAGTTTGAATCTTCAACAACTTATATAGCAGTTGTAGAAGACTAGTCGTTGGAAGAGATAACTTGAACAAGTGTCTTTGTTTTTCCATAGTATAAGAGACATTGATGAGAGATACACCAAAAGATCTTAATCCATTATGTAACATGTTTCACCATTGCGTCTTCCGTGTAATCTTGTACTATAGATCCATTGAGAGTAAATATCAGTAAAGCATGTCAACTCTTCTTGAGCCTTGTGAACATATACTCTAGCTGACAAACTAATTTGACAATGCAACTTGCTTTCTGCAGTACAGGTAAATCAAGCTTTATTACTAACTCTGAATGTTCACCAGAAGCCGGTATATTAACTTAGTGTAGAGACAATATGTTTCTATTCTAATGCTGAGGCATTTAGCTTTAGAGTCTACGCCAAACATCACTTAGAGAGTGTTCTTCAGGTTCTGATCCACTGGAAGCTAGTAACTCAGCTTCTCTCAAATGCGTCCTTATATCAGATTCTGAATGCCTTCTCTTCGAGCTTTAGAACCTGCATATTTGAAACACACATTAGATAACACCGTTGTTTTTTCAATGCTTTGTTATCATCAAAACCCAAGAGATATATGTCATCAACAAATCTTGTTCTAACAGATTGGAAATTTCACAATGAAGTACGACTTGAAAGGATTTCAAATATTAAACTCATGATGGAGGGAAAAAGAAACATTTCATTAAAAAATAATGTTGACACAAATTCGTTCATTAATTCAATATGTTTGAATTCCACTTCCAATTATAAGATCCAAGTTAAGTGATTTGTTCAATCATTAAATTAAAATAGTTTAGGCTTTATAACCAAAAACTTTGGGAACCAAGTCCCTCAATACTTGTTGTCCATTATACAACATATTTGACAAGAATTTTATCGATAACATTCATCTAAACAAATAATCAATTATGAATTTATAACATCAATGCAGTTTGAAAAACACGCCGCAAATTAGAATCTATTTAACATAGAAATTCGAAAAATATTGGTCAATATCATTAGTAATGACAACATAAGCAACATTTGGACATGTGTGTGGGTCTGATGATTCAGATGAATTTGAATTTTATTTCATCCAATATGAATCTTTTGGTAGCATTGGCGGTGAAGAGGACCTTCGAGAACTGCCGACATAAATGAACATAAGAGGGGGAAAGATGTCAAAGACACCATGGAGAGTGTCGTTGATGCAAATCAATAGATTTTATGAAAGGGGTTTTATATTTTCAATGGATTTCAAAAAGCAAATCCCTTAAATTCTGAGTTATGGGTTCAAACAAATTTTAAGGTTTCCACGAAATTTTGGGATTTCTGAGTTCTATGTTTAATCAGTTTTGGTTAAGATTTTCTGATTTCTTGAATGAAGGATGGGTTTGAGAAAGATCAGAAGATTTATGTGTTCCACATATAGAAGGATGTAGGGTAGTTCAAGTGATTTTGTTTGGGAAGAATAAGGGTTTTCGAATTTTGGGAAAGAAAATGATGAGTTCAACGAGGGAAGAAGGTGAAAGTAAAGGGAAAAATTATGAATTCTCTAATCATTTGGTGAAGGATGGTGTAGAGGAAGAAGTTTTGAGGACGAAGCAGCTTTAGAGAAGAATGGTTTCATGAGAATAAGGTTAATATTGGTATTTGATTTTATATTTTTGGCAAAATACCCTTTTTGGTCCTTTAACTATACCTCGAGGTTCATTTTGGTCCCTTAACTTTAAAAAGGTCCATATTGGTCCCTTAACTCTTTAAAACATTCCAAATTAGTCCTTTTTGTCTAATTAACGACCGATTTTTAAATTTTCTTCGTCGCTAATAGGACAAAAAGGACTAATATGGAACGTTTTGAAGAGTTAAGGGACCAACATGAACCTTTTTAAAGTTAAGGGACCAAAATGAACCCCGGGTATAGTTTAGGGACCAAAAAGGGCATTTTGCCTATATTTATTCATAAAAAAGAATTATTAATATTTTTTGTTAAATCAACTAAAATCATATAATATCGCTTTTAAAGCACTAATATAGAGTGAGCACTTATAACAGTAATCATCCCAATGCGCTAATTTTTTTTGCCAACACTTTTTAGTAGCGTTTTGTAAAAAGGGTTATTACAACATGGCCCATATATTAGCATCCGATATAGAGGCGTTATCATAAGTCTCTATTTGAACAATTTTAATAACACTTTATAAAGAAAACGCTATTAAATTAACGCTATTGTAAACCAAATTGTAGTAATGCTTGAAGCCGCTCTTCATTAGGGCGAAGGTGGACTCCAAGGTCGTGAACAAAGTGTTTGTCGATGGGGGTGCCACTGTTAACTTGATGTCGTATTCAACTTTTAAGAAAATGGAGAAGATTGACGAGGATCTCAGGCCCCATAACTTGGTGTTGTCCAATTATGAGGGCAAGACTAGTAACATACTAGGCGTGATCCAGGTGGACCTATTGTTGCGGTGAGAATCGGATAACAGGCTATTAATTAACTTGCATAACATTTCTTTGAATTCACAACCGACTTTGATTTATCCAAAGGAAAAGTTCAAGATCGAGAAAACCTAGAGGGGGGAGATCTAAGGTTCGGGGGTTGGTTACGCCTAGGGAAGGGATTAGCATCCTAAACGTCCGTAGTACTCTATGAGAACCTCTTGTTTTAACTTGTTATTTCTTACTCGCTTGCAAGGGTGTTATGCTAAAGGTTGAAAGCCCTAGGGGTTTGTTTCTAAGTATACTCGACAAAGCATCGCACTTTGTGCCTACGTATCCTTACGGGAGTGGAATCAAAGTATCTGTAGTTCACCGATCTAAGGGTGAGGGATAGGAACCATTGACTATGGCCAAAGTTCCAAAGGGAAATGAGGATGAGCTCATTTTAGAGTTCACGATAACTCTCTAAATCTAAGTTATAAAGGGGAAAGTGAGTTCTCATGATGATGAGAATCACATGGAGTTTAAGAACTCCAACATACTTCTAAGTTATGATTTCATTGGCTCTCATGAGGCCAAGAAATAAGGGTGAACCTAGAAGGATAAGGTAAGATGACTTCAAGAGTCAATTTGAGGAAGGTCTCCCTTTGGAATGGGGGGAAGGATAACAGTTGTAAAATACTAAGATAAAGAGATTATAATGCAAATACGATTATGTAATAATACATGAATAAGATAATGAGATGAGATAAAATCATGATATCAATGCAAAGTGAGAATTATATATATTAGACAATGATCAAACATGATAGATAGACATAACATGGCACGATGAATAAGAAAGTGTAACAAAAGCCCTAATAAACATTCATGATCTAATCATGCATAAAGACCTCAAAATATATTCAATGAGGAAAATGTAGCAAAAAGAAGGGAAGAAAAAAGATAAAAATCAAGTAAGTTATGACATTTTGAAAATTGAGCATCAACTTAAAAATAAAGATAAAGCCAACAAGTAATAAAAAAGAGGAAATGGCATTTTGAGGATTTGAACTTGTACCATATCGCTTGCAGCCTAAAATCATCACCACCAGGCCAACGCGCACATTTTAACATATGAGGGATAGCACAAATGTATATTTCAAGATAAGCGAAGTTCAGAAAAATAAATAAAAGGACTGGGGCGAGGGGGATTCGAACCCCAGTCCCAGAGGTAGGCAAGGCATGCGTTTGTGTGTGCTTGCCACTGGGGTGGCTGTTACATCCAATACTATGGTCGCTTCAATAAACATATAACACCAACATGTGCGCATTTCCCAAATAAACCATACAAACCAAACAGAAGGTACACTGCTCGTGGCTGCCATGTTTACCACACCAAACATCAACAGCCATGCTTACTCATTCAAAATCCAAGAATGCCACTCGTATCAAATGTCCAGTCAAACTTAATCACACAAACTGATCATTAATCAACAATTATTCGAAAGCATAGGGTAAAAAAAATCTCATACACGACCATGGTAAAACAGCAAGCATATACCATTCAATTAGGCACCACACAAGAACATAACTTGAATGCAATAAACACATGAAGGCTAACAGTAGCATGGTATTGGTTCACTAGTATGCTAAATGAATAGAGCTATTGTGAAATAACACACATAGATTCAAAGATCAAGAAAATCAATCAAAACAAGCAGTAGGTAATCATGATGTTGTTTCAAGGCAGTGAGCTAACAAATCCAAAGTGCCATCACAACAACCAGCATGCCTCATGTTTACAGGAGGTTTGATGAAATAAAGACAAATTGGAACACATTTAACAAACAAGCAAATCCCAATTAGCATGTATATCAAAAACATATTCAAGACCTAGCACTTAGTGGAGAATAGCAAGAAGGCTTAATACTGATATCAAATGATTGGCAAAGTAAAGAGTTTAAAAAGCAAGCTACCAAAGGAATGTTATGGCATAAAGACAAATTAGTTCTTAAGGTACTATAATGTTCAAGTCACAATTCAATATGTCTCAATGATTAGTGAAAGAAAAGGGCAGATCAGGTTAGATATGAAGGCATATTCAGCATGTTGGTGACAGATTCTTATGATTAAAAGAAAAGACAAATAGAATGGGAATAACAACAATAACCCAGGTAATCAGCAGCATACCTAGTCATGACATTACAAGGCATTGAACTGACATACAAGATATTTGGATAGCATTTCAAGCAATGATGCAATTGGGCATAAAGACACATATTGTGGAATCTAAAACAAAAAAGCATGGATTCAAACATTAACTTAAAGTAAACAGAATAAACACTGCCAGAGCAAGGTGAGCTAGATTCATAGCATTTTAGAAGCGTGGCATTGTCATAAAACAAGAGTTCAACAGAAATGTTGGTATATTTAAAACAGATAGCAATTAGGCATATACAACAAACCACATTTATCAAAAGGGAAAACAAACAGCCATGTTTCAAAGACAAGCACATGAGTAACATGATGATCAGGGGTGTTCGTGAATTAGACACACATAGCCAAAATAGAACTAACACACGTCGTGACATTCAAGACCGGATTCTAACAAAAAGGGTGTCATTTATACAAATAGTAGTGTATGACAAAATAAGTAACATTAAGTAAACATCTTTATTAACCATACATATATAGAATCAGAATATCACAAAGCCTAACTTAGGAAACAAATCAAACACAACCATTCTAGCATACTCATCATGAACACAATGCAACATTATGACATTACAAAAACGTGGCTTCTGAAGTCACAGTCTAATGGAAACACATACAAAATGAAATGGCTAGTTGCACAACAATGAGGCATATGACAGGAACAATACCAAGGTAAAACATCCAAATTTATCATTCAAAACTTAAACATATATTGCCACAAAATTATTCCAACAGGGGTAATACAAGTCAATGGCTAACAGTCCATACAATCCAAACTTAAACACATGATCAAACAATAATAAAGACAGTAAGGCATATCAGTTATGAACAAAATCATCAATATTACAAAATCCACAAAAATAAGGTTAAAACCATAACTGAGTACACAAACATGCTCTTATATATGTGGTGGCAGAAGAAGATACATTCATGCTGTTTAAACAAGAACCATTAGACAACATCAACAATCATTAAAATCAACAACAAAGATTGCTAAACTCAAATATTCCACAACTTAAAAACACACCAGAAATTCAAAGAGGGACAAGGTCCACGAGCTTCTAATCTCAAAGTCTCTTACATATAACATCCAAGCAGTTTAAAAACATCAAACATTAATCTTATCAAGATAAAACCACAATGAGAACTTAAAGCTACAACCACTTAGCTGACAAAACAGAGGTATTAACACTTAACACCTAGATAATCATGTGTATCAAATCAAAACATCACTTTACTTTGAGAACTCAAGTCATGAGCATATAAGCAAAATGTTCAAGCAGACATCAATCAGACACGCATACAAGAACAACGAAATACATAATGAAAACATAAAATGAGCATTATTAACAAAAGTGTAGGAATACAATACCAAGTGGAATGATGTCCATTGTCTTCAAGTGTGATTACTGCCTTCCCTTCCAAGAGCGAACTCCAAGACCAACCTCCAATTTGCTAGCTCGAGACTCTTATGGAACTTCAGAGGAATTTAGAGTGTTTTTTGAGAGAGTTGTTGATGCCTCTGTTGTGTTGAGGAGAGTCCCTTTTATAGGCTGAACGAGGGAGGAGCGAGTCCAAACATCAAACACTTGGAGTGCTCAGTAGGAATTGGAGCCAACGTCTCTTTTAAAATTCAAAAACGGTCCACTCCTTGGAGACAGATCCGCTGCTTATGCTGTGCAAAATTCCAGATGTGCAGAGTTGATTCACCATTTCACGTATTGCTTCTGAGCTCCTCACTTGAGGTCATTGGAAGAGGTATCAAACAAGGTAAATGTTGGAGATGGCGTGAAGAGGTTCGCAGGTGGTGGCAGATTGAATGCTGAAATTGGTAACTCTTCAGAATCACTTTTATGAACCAAACCGTTGAGAGCTGAAATGGGAATTGCTTCTTGGAGAATTCAAACTACACAAATTGCGCGCCACAGATTGAATTTGAAGTGGTTTGAATGAATTAATTCACTTGTTTGTTGTTTTGAATTTCTTTCCTTTCCAATCTGATTTTCGCGAGCATGGACGAGGGAGGAGAAGCATTTGGTTGCTTTTTGGTTTCTTTAGTGCCACATGTTGTTTCCTCATTGGTTGATAATTGAGTTAAAAAGTCAACACAACCATGCTTGATTCCTATTGGTTCTTGGCAATGAAATTAAAATTAAATCCAATGTTCTTGTAGCATTTGGTCACGATGGGCTCATCATGTGGGCTCATGAAGTAAAATCAGAAATGGTTTTTTATATTCTTGTTATAAAAGAAAGTGATTAGGAAAAACAAATAATAATGGATGATTTGGCAATTGATTAGGATTAGATGTGGTTTAGTAGAATTAAATTGAACGAATTGGATAAAATAGGTTAAATGAAGGACTATTGAAATAGGTTAATGAAAATGAAGGTGATAATTGAGGGTAGATAAAGTGGGTAGAAATTTGGTCATGTAGGGGTTTGGGTTATGGAGACATCTCCTTGAAATGAGAGACTTGCTTGGTTCAATGCTTCATCCAAAGACTTGATCAATCACTCCTTGAATCTCTTCAAGATAATACCTGGAAAAAAACAAACACAAACAAAACCTGATAAAAAGGGTTAGCTATGCAGCAAGCTTGACCTAAAATGATATGCAAGAGATCAATGGATCTAAGGGAAAAATTCGGGGTACAACAGTTGCCCCTATTTAAATATCTTCACCGGATGGCACAAGGAACGAAGATCCTTGGGACATCAAGGTGAAAGGTATTTAAATATAGCAAACCGAAAATTTTGCCCTTAGATACAAAGACATGCAATGTTACTAATATGATGATATGATGCCATGAAAGATGCAAAAATGCAGACAAAATAGGACACCAAAGAAAAAGAGCTGCCAACACAGAGGGAAGCTTCACTGGGGAAGCAAGAAGAAGGTTAGTATCCACGAGGAAGAGACTCCCTGGGGATGCAGGCTAACCAACAAAAGAGACTTACTGGAGAGACTCTGAGGCAACACCGGGGATAGAAAACGGAAGGTAATTCTCTACTGGGGAAAGATCCAGGGAGGTGGACGACAGGTTCAAACATGACCGGACGACACTGGGGAAAAACACAATCTTACTGGGCATGAAACCAGAAAGAAGACACGATCTCCACCAGGGATCAGTTGAAACAAAAGGATAGACACCCGCAAAAGATTTTTTGGGGATCTCTTATACTGAAGAGTTCAAACGGGATCTTCAAGAAAAACCAAAAAAAGACAGAGACAAACTCTGTGTGTGCCAAATGGAAAACACCTGGAATTCAAAAAAGTAATAAGGCTAATGAGCCAAGAAAAGACTCTGGTATTCACAAGAGTTAGTTGAAATAACAAATAATTGCTTTATCAGTATGAGCTGGATTGGTAATTTGGGTTTAGGTTTATTTTTTACCAGATTTAAGCAATACAGGTTCACGATAACCCAAAAGAGAACAACTGGTTCCCGATAGCCAGAAATAGAAAAACTGGTTCACGATAATTAGAAATACAGATTCACGATAATCTGATTTCAAACAAATGGTTCACGATAACCAGCAATAAATAAGCAAATGGTTCACGATAACCAGAAATACAGATTCACGATAATCTGATTTCAAACAAATGGTTCATGATAACCAGCAATAAATAAGCAAATGGTTCACGATAACCAGAAATACAGATTCACGATAACCTGATTCCAAACAAGGTGGTTAACGATAACCAGAAATACAGATTCACGATAACCTGATTTCAAACAAAGTGGTTCACGATAACCGAAAATGCATAAGCGAATGGTTCACGATAACCAGAAATGGAGATTCACGATAATCTGATTTCAAACAAAGCGGTTCAAGATAACCGGAAATGCAGGCTCAAAATAACCTGATTTCAAACAAAGCGGTTCACGATAACCGGAAATGCAGGCTCATGATAACCTGATTTCAAACAAAGTCAGATGTTACTGGATTTACGAAATTTCCCAAATGGGGTGATATAGGTAATAAGATGGTTGCAGGTTAGACTTCTTGGGGAATACTGCATAAACGGTCAGAATCTGGCGCACAGAGGTGAAAAACCGGACATAAGCAGAGCAAAGACAAAGACCCAAAGACCCACCAAAGGGGAAAGGAAAAAAAAACAAAACCACCCAAACAAACACCCAAAAAAAATGCAAAGATGCTCAATGCTATGGCATGATGCGAATGCTCAATGATATGCAAGAAACGACAGACCGGGGACAAACAAAAGGAAAAACACCATGTCCACCACAAAGAGTCACACTAAAATCTGAGCAAATAGTCAGTCTTCAAAACCGATATGGGAACATTTATAATTTACTGGGGCAACAACTTTTCTTCAAACATCTTGCATAGATACCGGTGAGACGCCCTTAGTAGTTGGCCATCGTTAAAGCATTTAAATTAGGGAGACATTGCCAACCTTCTTTAGAGCTCAAAGTTTTTTCAAAACATTCCGCTTTTAAAATCATTATTAATAAATAAGTGAAGTTTTGCATAACAATGAAAAATATCAGAGTAATGATAAATATCAAACAAAGAAGTGGCTCAAGAAAACTGATTTCATTAGAATGGTAACTTGCCAATAGTGAAGTTCCATGGATCATTACAATTGAAAAATGGCAAAAGGAAAGGATTACATCATATTCAATGACCTACTCCCTAATGACTAAAGTTCTAGAATTCTTCTCAAGCATAATATTTCCGTACAAAGTCAGCATTCACGGGGTGTGTGAGCTGTTCACCATCCATTGTTGTGAGGAATAAAGAACCTCCTGAAAATACAGTCTTTACCACAAATGGACCTTCGTAATTAGGCGCCCACTTTCCACGAGCATCCCTTTGAGATGGCAGAATCTTTTTTAGTACAAGCTCTCCTTCTCAAAATTCTCGGACACAGACCTTCTTGTCAAACGCCCTCTTCACCCTTTTCTGATACAGATGACCATGACACATAGCAGTCAGTCGTTTCTCGTCAATGAGGTTCAGTTGGTCATATCTCTCTCTAACCCATTCAGCTTCGTCAAGCTTAGTTTCCATCATTTCTACTTCAATGGGGAGTACAGTATCCATTCCATATACAAGAGAAAAAGGGGTTGCCCCTGTCGAGGTTCGAACCGAAGTTTTGTATCCGTGCAAAGCAAATGGTAACATCTCGTGCCAATCCTTATAAGTCTTGACCATTTTCTGCAGGATCTTCTTGATGTTTTTGTTGGCAGCCTCGACATCTCCATTCATCTTAGGACGGTAAGGTGAGGAATTATGATGCTCAATCTTGAAATTATCACATAACTCTTTCATCGTCTTATTGTTCGGATTTGTTCCGTTGTCAGTGATGATCCTGTTGGGAATCCTGTAACGACAAATGATGTTATTCTTGATGAAACGAGCAACTACTTGCTTAGTCACATTGGTAAAGGAAGCAGCTTCAACCCATTTAGTGAAATAGTCAATGGCCACTAAAATGAAACGATAACCATTGGAAGCCTTCGGCTCAATAGCTCCAATCATATCAATGCCCCACATAGAGAAAGGCCAAGGGGATGACAACACATTCAACAAAGTAGGAGGAACGTGCATTTTATCCGCGTAGATCTGGCACTTATGGCATTTCCTGGCGTATTGGATGCAATCAGCTTCCATGGTCAACCAATAATACCCATCCCTCAAAATTTTCTTAACCATGGCATGTCCGTTGGCTTGAGTGCCAAAGGCTCCTTCGTGAATGTCGTGAATCAATAGGTCTGCTTCTCGTCTATCAACACATCTTAGCAGGACCATATCATGATTCCTCTTGTAAAGCACGTTGTTACTGAGAAAGAAATTGGATGACAATCTTCGCAAAGTCTTCTTATCAAGATTGGAAGCATTAACAGGATATTCCTAAGTTTTTAGATAATTCATGATGTCATGAAACCAAGGTTTTCCATCCACCTCTTCTTCAACTGCCTGGCAATAAGCGGGTCCGGTCTTGCGCTCGATACTGATGAGAGGTGCTTCATTGTGAAACCTGACTTGCCACATTGAGGCCAACATAGCTAGAGAATCAGCTATGTGATTTTCAGTACGGGGGACATGACGGAAAGTGATTTCATCAAAACACTTAATCAATTCCATAATGTAAGCACGATATGGAATAAGCTTTTCATCTTTGGTTTCCCATTCACCCTTGACTTGATAAATGACCAACGCAGAATCACCCATAACCTCAAGAACGTTGATTCCAAGATCAATAGCAGCTTCTAGTCCCAAAATACATGCTTCGTATTCAGCAATATTGTTTGTGCATTCAAAATCCAGCCTTGCTGTGAAAGGGGTGTAACCACCATTGGGGTTTATCAACACCACACCTACGCCATGTCCTTTGAAATTGGAAGAACGTCAAACATCATCTTCCATTTATAACTGGTCTCAAAGCCTTCATTAGGGTCAGGCCCTTCACAACCTTTCACTACCATAATGTCTTCATCCGGGAAGTCAAACTTGAGCGGTTCATAATCTTCAACAGGCTGATCTGCGAGGTATTCTGATAATACACTCCCTTTAATAGCCTTCTGAGGTATATACTGGATATCATACTCTGACAATAGCATATGCCAACGGGCAAGTCTTCCTGTTTGAGCAGGTTTCTCGAAGATATACTTTATTAGATCCATTTTTGAGATCAACAAAGTAGTGTGGCATACCAGATACTGCCTCAAACGTTTAACGGCCCACGCTAGGGCACAACATGTTTTCTCAAGTAATGAATAACGGCTTTCACTACCAACGAACTTCTTACTCAAGTAATAAATGGCATGTTCTTTGCGACTGATTTCATCACGTTGGCCCAATACACAACCCATGGATCCCTCTAGAACAGTCATGTACATGATAAGAGGTCTTCCAGGAACAGGAGGAATCAGAATAGGTGGTTCCTGTAAATAGCTTTTGAGCTTCTCAAAAGCTTGTTGGCAAGCAGCATTCCATTCTACAGTCTGGTCTTTGCGGAGCAGTTTGAAGATCGGTTCACAAATTTGAGTCATGTTGGAAATGAACCTGGATATATAGTTCAAACGACCCAAAAATCCTCTCACTTGTGATTCCGTTTGTGGAGCTGGCATTTCTTGAATAGCTCGCACCTTGTCGGGATCTACTTCAATTCCTTTCTGGATGACGATAAAACCGAGCAACTTCCCTGATCTGACACCAAAGGTACATTTGACTGGATTCAACTTTAACTGATACTTCCGGAGTCTCTTAAACAACTTTAAAAGATGATCCAAATGTTCTTCCTCGCTTCGGGATTTAGCAATCATGTCATCCACGTACACTTCAATTTCCTTATGGATCATATCATGGAACAAGGTTACCATAGCTCTCTGGTAAGTTGTGTCTGCGTTCTTCAAACCAAAGGGCATAACTTTGTAACAGTAGGTTCCCCACGGGGTGATAAATGTAGTTTTGTCCATGTCTGCTGGGTCCATTCTAATCTGGTTGTAACCGGGGAAAACCGTCCATGAAGGAAAAAAATGCAAACTTAGCTGTATTATCTACAAGAGTGTCAATGTGTGGTAGTGGGAAATCGTCCTTGGGACTAGCTTTGCTGAGATCCCTGTAATCTACGCACATTCGCACTTTACCATTTTTCTTCATAACCGGCACGATGTTGGCTACCCATTCTGGATATTTTGAAACTGCCAAGAATCCTGCATCCAATTGCTTCTTAACCTCATCTCTGATTTGGAGAGCCATATCTGGTCTACTTCTACGGAGCTTCTGTTTCACGGGTGGACATTCAGGCTTGAGTGGTAGCTTATGAACTACTATATCTGTATCCAATCCAGACATGTCTTGATAAGACCAAGCAAACACATCTACATATTCTTCCAAAAGCAGGACTAGCCGTTGTCTGATCTCTGCCCCAAGGGTTGCCCCAATCTTTACCTCTTTCCTCTTTTCTTCAGTGCCAAGGTTGATGAAATCAACTTTTTCTTTGTGTGGCTGAAGATCCGTGTACTGATACTCACACATTTTTCCATATCATCGGGGACCTCATAATCCTCCTCTTCCTCAGCTTGATAAATGGGTGGATCAAAGTCGATAGTGAGAGTCGGGTCATTGAATACAATGGGTTTGGGAATCATTCTGCACGATGGATGGATTCATCTTATTAAAAATGCACAAACATGAACGCAAGAAGGAGAAAAAATGCAGTTTTGAAAAAATTGCCATTTTCTTAAAACGGAAACAGGAATAAAGACAAAGAATTTTAACAAAACAAACACTTTCATTAATTAATAAGATTTAAAAGTGGTGGCCCATACAAAATAATCCGAAAGCCTCGGGCAAGGCTGCGGAATTGAAAACATCAAAGCTAACAAACAAATTACTCTGTCAATGGGTACAAAATAGGTATCTCAATGGCTTCCCAGTTACTTAAAGCAGCGTCACACCGAAACACCAAGTGATTGATATCTTCGTCTTCAGCATCCTCAATAATTGCATGAACTTGCCGTCCTCCACTGACGAACACTTCTTGAATGGTCCTTAGTCTTCCCTTTGTTGAAGCAGCTTTTCCCTCAAGAGTTGGTTTGTAACCCAACCCTTGGTATTTCTCTCTTTCGGGGACTTCGACGATCTTGCCCCAGCCTTCAGGTACTCCTCCTCGCAGAGCAGATTGAATGCTTTTGAAAGAAGCGAAAGATGGACAATCATAGGCCACTGGTTCCTTGTCGTCAAGCATAACGGCATTAGCTATTTCAAGAGCCTGGAAAAAAGTTTCCAAAGCATCTTCATCCGCTTCAATGTAACGAAACGAGGACAAATTACTGACCATCAGGTCCTCCTCACCATGTATGATAACTAACTTCTCGTCGGCCACGAACTTCATCTTCTGATGTAAGGTAGAGGTTACAGCACCCGCCTCGTGGATCCAAGGTCTACCCAACAAACAACTGTAGGCAGGATTGATATCCAAGATCTGAAAAAGGATGTTGAATGTCTGAGGGCCAATTAAAACAGGTAGCTCAATTTCTCCCACCACCGATCTTCTTGAACCATCAAAAGCTTTGACAATAAGAGAGGTGGGTCTCATCATGGCTCCTTGGTAAGACAATTTATCAAGAGTTCTTTTCGGCAAAACATTCAAGGATGAACCAGTATCTATGAGAACTCTGGCCATCGTATCCTCCTGACATTTTACTGATATATGTAAAGCAAGATTATGATTCCTTCCAGCTCGGGGTAACTCCTTGTCACTAAAGCTAAGAGTATTACAGGCTGTAATGTTGGCAACGACATAGTCAAACTGTCCAGCTGTTATATCCTGAGCTACATGTGCCTGGGCTAGTACTTTCTGCAAAGCTAATCTATGAACTGGCAAATTAACTAACAGAGATAAGATCGAAATCTTGGACGGTGTCTGATGGAGCTGATCTATCACTTTGTAATCACTCCTCTTGATGATTCTTAGGAACTCTTCATCTGCTTCTTGAGAAATTACCTCCTTTCCCTTATTTCTGGCTGGGGTGGGGGCAATAGTCTCATTGGGTGTGGTTTCCTTGAAGGAAGGAGTGTATCCTCTTCCACTTCGGGTCATCTTCCCAGTTCCAAATATATTGGTCACTTCTTCCACAGTAGTTCCCACCTCTTTCCTTGGAACTACTCCTTCAACAGTGATTCCCACCTCTTTCCTTGGAATCACGTCTTCTCGTCTCCTGCTACTCACAACATTCTCATAGACCTATGGCACGACTTTGGTCCCTCAGAACCTAAATGGAACAGGTTGTCTGATGTCACGTTGCTTGGAATGACTAATGGTGGAAGCATTAATCGCTTCAGGATTGTTAAAAATTGGTACTGGTTTATTAAATACAGGAACCACAGACCCAGATTTGGGTGCGTTGGACTCAGATACCTGCCCTCTTGGCTTTGGCAGGTTAAACACAGACTCAGTCGTTGTAACTTTGTTCTCCTTTTCTCTACTGAACACATTTAGGAACCCTTCATTGATCAAATACTGAACGTCATCTTGGACCAAATGGCAACCCTTGGTACTGACATTACATTCTTCACAGTCATCATGGAAAACCTCAACTAACCCAGCTTTAAACAGTTTGGCATGGAAAATCTTGATAGGAGTTTTGATCTTCGTTGCGTCCAAAACTAAGACCTCATCTTTCTCATCTTCTATGGCATTAGTGGTCCCGTGGGTAGGTAAAGGATTGTTCTTCACATTTGGTTTATTATCAGCAAATGAAAGAATATTCTTCTCCATCAAAACCTTCACTACGTTCTTCAACGCTAAACAGCCATCTAAGTCATGACCAGCGCCTCCTTGATGAAAAGCACAACTTGCATTTAGGTTGAAGAAAGGCATAGATTTCTCTATCGGTGGTCCCAAAGGTCTAGTAACAATCAACCCCTGCTCCACTAAGGAAGGGTAAAGCTCTGTATATAACATTGGTATAGGTGGAAATGCTGGCTTTCCTCCTTGTTTCTTGTGGGGAGAATGTTGTTGTGGAACCTGTGGTCTTGGTTGCTGATAATTCTGGTTTTTAGGCCATTGCTGATAAGCTGTCTATTGATATGCCGGCGCCTGCTGCGCTGCTTGGTGATTGAAAGTAGGCGTAACTGCAGCTATGTAGGGTTGCTGAGCATATTGCATCTGGTAAATTGGATGTTGCAAGAAATTTGGTCTCTGCTGTTGCTGGTACATTGGTTGCTTCCATCGAGGGCTCTGGGCCTTCCCTGCCATAATGGCATTAGTTTCTCCTTCCTTCTTCTTATGAGAATGACTAGGGGACTTCTTAGCACTGACGCCAGCTGAACTACTCGGAGACCCGATTACCTTTCCACTCTTTAATCCTGCCTCTACCTTCACGCCAATGGCAACAATATCAGCGAAATTTGCACTGACACTGCTGATCATCCTCTCATAAAACTCAGGCTTTACTGTGTCTACAAACCAATCGGCCGACTCTTTCTCAGTCAATGGTGGTTCGACCTGAGAAGCAGTCTCTCTCCAACGTTGTGCGTATTCTTTGAAAGTCTCGGTACCTTTTTGGGCCATACTCAATAGCTGCCTACGGTCTGGAGCTAGATCCATATTGTACTTGCAGTGTTTCACAAAAGCATCAGTTACATCCTGGAAACAACGGATCTGGGACTAGTCCAGACTTAAATACCACTTAGCAGCAGCCCCCTTCAAACTGTCCTGAAAACAATGGATCATCAGCTTGTCATTGCGTACGTGCGCGACCATTCTTCGGTAGTACATGATCAAATGGGATTTGGGACATGTGGCCCCTGAGTATAATTCAAAACTTGGTAATTTAAACTTGGGTGGGATTACCAAATCTGAAACCAAACACATGTCCTTGATGTTAGTACTGAAAGCATTACTCATCTCCATTGCCTTCATCTTTCTCTGCATTGTTTCAATACTTTCTCTCAACTTCTCGTGTCTATCATCTCCTTCTTCTGACACATCAAAATAGTCATAGGGATGGTGCTTATGGAAAACCGGATGCACTTGCGTTTGTACCGCTGGCGGAGCATAAGTAGGAATAGCCTGAAGAGTCTCATTGACCAAAGGAATTGCTTGTTATGTTGTCAAAGGAACTGTAGCACGGATAAAATCTTCTGGCATGCCCAGAGTAGGGATGACAGGGACGATAGGAGGTTCTACCGTTGTGGTGACGATTTCAGAGACCACAATGGTCTGGGTGTCCATCTTTGCTTTCATAACATTAATTGCCTCGAGGATTTGTCCCATTCCTCCTCTTATCTCATTCAATTCATTGTTGACTCTGTCCATTTCTCCGTAAGCCTCTAACATCCTGAATCGAGCTTGGGCCCGAGTGTTGTAGTTGTGTCTGGGATTCAGTGTGACTATTCTAAAGAGAACACGGTGACATAAGACGAAGACAAGGAAAGAAAATGCACATGGAGATGCAAATGAGGATGCAAATGCAAATGCAGGCTAAACTATCAAGAAACCAAAGAAATTTCGCAAATAATATAGATAATAGATTTCTTGATAAAACAAAACTTCTTCATTCAAGAGTCTGGTGAATATTACATCCGGAGCAGTGTATCCTTATACGCCAGGTACATAAGTGGAAATACATCAAAATGAAAGGGAACAATGATAACAGAAATGTCAATACTAACACTAGAGATTGAATCCACCGGTTGATGATCCCTCTCCTCCATTGATTACTCTCATTATTTTGATGATACGCTCCTTTGTTTCCTCCTTTACGAGAACCAATTCTCCTAACTCTTCCACCATCTTCTGCTTTGTCTTGGTAGGCGATTCATGGTGAGGATGTGGCTTCATCATTACACGAGCTATATCACGGGACCATTTCAAGTGAGCCTCCGTGACTGGGCATTCAGCTTTCCATAATTGTCTGTTAATCTGACGCCAAGCGCGCTCCAATCGCATCTTCATTTCAAAACCTCCTCTTTCATCATAAAACATCATCTGCATATCTTCGTCATCTGGAATTCCTTTCTTCAGATGACCCAACTGACGGCGTGCAAGGACAGGGTTGTAATTGATACAACTGTTTCTTCCCATGAGAGGCACATTGGGGCAATCCCCATAACTATGGATTATGATGATTCCTTCTTCAGTTGAATCATACCATTCGATGTCGGTATGCTTCAACTCCATCAGCTTTTTGGACCAAATCTTACAGTCTTCGACCTCCCAGAAAGTCGGAGTCTTTGGCAGATAAGAAACGAACCACTTGTAAAAGAGGGCTACACAGCAAAAAATCGGCCCACAGCCTCTTGTGTATCTGGTCTGTATGGAATGGTAAACATCAGCTAGCGGCGTTGGGACTGGATTATTGACTGTAAAAAGCTGAATGGCTTGGGTATCCACGAAGTTTTTGGCATTTGGGAACAGGAACAATCCATATATCATCAGAGCAAGGGTTGATTCAAACAAAACCTCACTTCCTCTGTTTTTGAAGTATAGAGCTTTTTCCATCAAGAACTGGGCAGGCAATCCACACTTCCCTCCTTTGTTAGTCAGGTTGGCTTGGATGTCAGATAGTCTGATTCTGGTTACTCTGGCGATGTCTCTGGCGGAAGGCATTTCTTCAATCCCAGAAAAGATGGGGGCTTCTCTTACTGGAATTCCTATCATGGCTGAGAACTCCTCTAGGGTTGGCACCAACTGGAATTCAGAGAATACGAAACAGCGGTACGCGGGATGATACAACTGGACCAAAACTTCGAGGAGACCTACAGTCACTGGTGTCTTCATCAGTGAAATGAGACATCCATATCTGTCAGCGAAAGCTGACTGATCTTCAACCATCTCTCCCAACCACAACAAACGCTCCACCTCCGATAGTTCAAAGAAATAAGGCTAGACTCTCTTCCCTGTAGCATCCATTTCTATAAAATCTGCAAAACAAAATTAGTAACTTAATAGTTTAGCGGGAATGCAAAATGTAATGCAAAGTTTCATGGAATTTAGACACTTGGAAAATATCAAGAGATATCAAAAGACCTCATTTTCATTAAATAAAAGGTGAATTACAATAGTTGATACACTTTCAAAAGCCCTAAACATAAAGCTAAATAAAAGCTAGAAAATCCTAAGGAAATTCTCCTAAGAGCCTTGTGTTGAGTCTTCTGATTTCTTTCTCCATCTGATCCCTTTCTGCGATGAGGTTGTCAAGAATGAATTTCCAAACAGGAGGCTGACTGTTAGAGGAACTTGGATCTTCTAGGGCCTTTCTCTTCTTACATGAGAGTAACTCTTCATTCTTGGTATGTAGTTGCTTCTGGAGTTCTAGGCTCTCTTCAACAACCACTTGATACTTGAGCCTCCAGGCTTCTTCTGACCTTTGGGCTTGTCTTAAAGAAATCTCCAGCTCTTCTTCTCTTGACATGAAGTACAAAATAGACTCTTTCTTCAAAGTAATCGGTTCTTGCCTTTTGTAGGGCATCTTTAGCTCTATAGCTCTTCTTCTAACCCATTGTAGATAGGGCTCCAAGGACACACAGTTAGGTCTTCCTAAAGAACTTCTTCCTCTTTTGCGCTTACTACCCCAAGCGTCCAAAATCAACTTCTTCTGTTCTTCGTTCTTGTCATATGCTTCAAAGTAGATGCTTTCCACATGAACACTGGGAGGCTTATCTTCCAAAGGATACCCTAATTGGCGTCGCGCCAATACGGGGTTATAACTGATTCCACCTTTAATGCCAAGAAGAGGCACATTGCCATAATTTCCACAGTTATCTATAATCAGGATTCCATCATACACCCGATTATACCAGTCAATGTCTGCATGGGAGAGTGCCATAACCTTCTGAGACCACCATCCTTTCTTGGAATCCCAGAATGCACCTGCCTTTGGTAGATGTGAAATAAACCATCTATACAGTATGAGGATACAGCAGGTAATCTGTCCATTTCTATGAGCGTTTCTTGTATGGACTGAGTGATAGGCTTCAGCAAGCAGGGTAGGTACTGGATTTCGTCTCAAGAAGATTTTGATTGCATTTAGATCCACGAAATTGTCAATGTTTGGAAACAAGAAAAGTCCATAGATGAGCAATGCAAATACAGCTTCAAATGCATCCCTGTTGGAGTTTTTAGCAAAATAACGAGCCTTTTCAAACAAGAACTTAGCAGTTAATCCAAAAATTCCCCCCTTAGAGATTAAATTACTTTTGATGTCAACTAGCTCCAGATGGGTTTCCTTGGCTATTTCTTCCTCTTTAGGATCCTTCTCGAAGATAGGAAATGGGGACTCATCCTTGACAGGCAAACCAATTATCTGAGAGTATTCCTCAAGGGTGGGTAAGAGCTGATAGTCAAGGAACGTGAAGCAGTGATACTTTGGATCATAAAACTGAAGCAAGGTTAAGAGGAATCTTTCATCAATGGTCTTCTTCAACAACACCCACAACTTCCCATATCTGTTTATGAATCAATCAGGGTCTGTTAGCAAATCTCCCAATTTCCTTAGGTCATCCAATTTGGGACTCTTGAAAGTGTATTTGATGGTGTTTCTTCTTGAACTATCCATGATATCCCTCTGATATAAGAAAAGAAATCTGAGTTCCATAAAATTGATGCAACATGAATGCTTATGATGTATGAATGCAAAGCACACACAGAGCAAACACAAACAAAGGCAAAGGGATATAGGTTGAGCATGGAGCCAAGGGTTCACCCTTCCCATTGGTATGTTCTATTGGTTTTCACCTGCTGAACGGGGTTCTAAGAAGTTCCCAGAGTCGACAACCCATCTTTCAGATTTTAACGATTTCCCAGATGACTTGGTAATCAATAAAATTCTCAAGAGAATCTCATCTGAGTGTAGTATCGTGTGACAACCAATTCAGAAATAGACTCCATTATGGTCACCGCACTACATCTTAAAAGGCCAAGTGGGGTTTGGTGACTACGGTTCTCAATATCACGGGCTCCTAGGTTGAGAGTAGCACGCTTTCACGAATGGATTCGTTCAACATAACTAGACTCTCAAGAGGGCCTCAACTGAGTGATGGTGTTCTCAATTCAACTTTTCAGGATTCGACTCCCTCAAAGCCTCCTTGAATACCATCGTCATATCCTAATTGCACTCAAATCCGGGTATAGGATTTATCTCACTACTCAAGAACCAAGCCAACAAAAGATAATCAAGCACAACATATATACAGGCAATCAAACAGATATACACAAATATAGCAAACAAGCATAAGTAAAACAAGCAAAAACAAGATGGGCTTAACCCTAAAAAACAAGGATCTTTCCCCAATGGAGTCGCCATTTCTGTTGCGGTGAGAATCGGATAACAAGCTTTTAATTAACTTGCATCACATTTCTTTGAATTTACAACTGACTTTGATTTATCCAAAGGAAAGGTTCAAGATCGAGAAAACCTAGAGGGGGAGATCTAAGGTTCGGGGGTTGGTTACGCCTAGGGAAGGGATTAGCATCCTAAACGTCTGTAGTACTCTACGAGAACCTCTTGTTTTAACTTGTTATTTCTTACTCGCTTGCTAAGGGTGATATGCTAAAGGTTGAAAGCCCTAGGGGTTTGTTTCTAAGTATACTCGACAAAGCATCGCACTTTGTGCCTACGTATCCTTACGGGAGTGGAATCAGAGTATCCGTAGTTCACCGATCTAAGGGTGAGGGATAGGAACCATTTACTATGGCCAAAGTTCCAAAGGGAAATGAGGATGAGCTCATTTTAGAGTTCACGATAACTCTCTAAATCTAAGTTATAAAGGGAAAGTGAGTTCTCACGATGATGAGAATCACATGGAGTTTAAGAACTCCAACCTACTTCTAAGTTATGATTTCATTGGCTCTCATGAGGCCAAAAAATAATGGTGAACCTAGAAGGATAAGGTAAGATGACTTCAAGAGTCAATTTGAGGAAGGTCTCCCTTTGGAATGGGGGGAAGGATAACAGTTGTAAAATACTAAGATAAAGAGATTATAATGAAAATACGATGATGCAATAATACATGAATAAGATAATGAGATGAGATAAAATCATGATATCAATGCAAAGTGGGAATTATATATATTAGACAATGATCAAACATGATAGATAGACATAACATGGCAGGATGAATAAGAAAGTGTAACAAAAGCCCTAATAAACATTCATGATCTAATCATGCATAAAGGCCTCAAAAATTAATATTTTTACTAATTTATTTTTATATTTGAAAAATAGATTCAATGAGGAAAATGTAGCAAAAAGAAGAGAAGAAAAAAGATAAAAATCAAGTAAGTTATGACATTTTGAAAATTGAGCATCAACTTAAAAATAAAGATAAAGCCAACAAGTAATAAAAAAGAGAAAATGACATTTGGAGGATTTGAACTCATGTCATCTCGCTTGCAGCCTAAAATCATCACCACCAGGCCAACGCGCACATTTTAACATATGAGGGATAACACAAATATATATTTCAAGATAAGCGAAGTTCAGAAAAATAAATAAAAGGACTGGGGCGAGGGGGATTCGAACCCCAGTCCCAGAGGTAGGCAAGGCGTGTGTTTGTGTGTGCTTGCCACTGGGGTGGCTGTTACATCCAATACTATGGTCGCTTCAATAAACATATAACACCAACATGTGCGCATTTCCCAAATAAACCATACAAACCAAACAGAAGGTACACTGCTCGTGGCTGCTATGTTTACCACACCAAACATCAACAACCATGCTTACTCATTCAAAATCTAGGAATGCCACTCGTATCAAATGTCCAATCAAACTTAATCACACAAACTGATCATTAATCAACAATCATTCGAAAGCATAGGGTAAAAAAAATCTCATACACGGCCATGGTAAAGCAACAAGCATATACCATTTAATTAGGCACCACACAAGAACATAACTTGAATGCAATAAACACATGAAGGCTAACAGTAGCATGGTATTGGTTCACTAATATGATAAATGAATAGAGCTATTGTGAAATGACACACATAGATTCAAAGATCAAGAAAATCAATCAAAACAAGCAGTAGGTAATCATGATGCTGTTTCAAGGCAGTGAGCTAACAAATCCAAAGTACCATCACAACAACCAGCATGCCTCATGTTTACAGGAGGTTTGATGAAATAAAGACAAATTGGAACACATTTAACAAACAAGCAAATCCCAATTAGCATGTATATCAAAAACATATTCAAGACCTAACACTTAGTGGAGAATAACAAGGAGGCTTAATACTGATATCAAATGATTGGCAAAGTAAAGAGTTTAAAAAGCAAGCTACCAAAGGAATGTTAGGGCATAAAGACAAATTAGTTCTTAAGGTACTATAATGTTTAAGTCACAATTCAACATGTCTCAATGATTAGTGAAAGAAAAGGGTAGACCAAGTTAGATATGAAGGCATATTCAGCATGTTGGTGACAGATTCTTATGATTAAAACAAAAGACAAATAGAATGGTAATAACAACAATAACCTAGGTAATCAGCAGCATACCTAGTCATGACATTACAAGGCATTGAACTGACATACAAGATATTTGGATAGCATTTCAAGCAATGATGCAATTGGGCATAAAGACACATATTGTGGAATCTAAAACAAAAAAGCATGGATTCAAACATGAACTTAAAGTAAACAGAATAAACACTGCCAGAGCAAGGTGAGCTAGATTCATAGCATTTTGGAAGCGTGGCATTGTCATAAAACAAGAGTTCAACAGAAATATTGGTATATTTAAAACAGATAGCAATTAGGCATATACAACAAACCACATTTATCAAAAGGGAAAACAAACAGCCATGTTTCAAAGACAAGCACATGAGTAACATGATGATCAGGGGTGTTCATGAATTAGACACACATAACCAAAATAAAACTAACACACGTCGTGACATTCAAGACCGGATTCCAACAAAAAGGGTGTCATTCATACAAATAGTAGTGTATGACAAAATAGGTAACATTAAGTAAGCATCTTTATTAACCATACATATATAGAATCAGGATATCACAAAGCCTAACATAGGAAACAAATCAAACACAACCAGTCTAGCATACTCATCATGAACACAATGCAACATTATGACATTACAAAAACGTGGCTTCTGAAGTCACAGTCTAATGGAAACACATACAAAATGAAATGGCTAGTTGCACAACAATGAGGCATATGACAGGAACAATACCAAGGTAAAACATCCAAATTTATCATTCAAAACTTAAACATATATTGCCACGAAATTATTCCAACAGGGGTAATACAAGTCAATGGCTAACATTTCATACAATCCAAACTTAAACACATGATCAAACAACAATAAAGACAGTAAGGCATATCAGTTGTGAACAAAACCATCAATATTACAACATCCACAAAAATAAGGTTAAAACCATAACTGAGTACACAAACATGCTCTTATATATGTGGTGGCAGAAGAAGATACATTCATGCTGTTTAAACAAGAACCATTAGACAACATCAACAATCATTAAAATCAACAACAAAGATTGCTAAACTCAAATATTCCACAACTTAAAAACACACCAGAAATTCAAAGAGGGACAAGGTCCACGAGCTTCTTATCTCAAAGTCTCTTACATATAACATCCAAGCAGTTTAAAAACATCAAACATTAATCTTATCAAGATAAAACCACAATGAGAACTTAAAGCTACAACCACTTAGCTGACAAAACAGAGGTATTAACACTTAACACCAAGACAATCATGTGTATCAAATCAAAACATCACTTTACTTTGAGAACTCAAGTCATAAGCATATTGTCACTCCCGGGATTTTCATCCAAGTACAAACGCGAAAGTGGCACGAAACAGTGTCGTCAGCAATGTGTATTTATCCCAAGAGAGGGAAAGGAAACACTGCATAAACCTGGGGGAAGGAAAAGCACGGTCTTGCGGCCAATAGATATGGGTTCGGGAGTTGGTTACGCGAAGGGAAGGTGTTAGCACCCAACACGTCCATCGTACCCGATAGGATCCACGCTTGCTGGTTCGATCAAAGGGTGATAGAAAAGATACTGGAAAAAGAGCTGCTAACTGGAGAGCTGGAAAAGGGATGGAAAGAGAATGAAAAACAAATGTAGGGAAAATAAAAGAAGCGCTCGAATAGGCCCTACCCCCACTGCCTACGTATCTCATCCGGAACATGAGAATCAGAGCGACATAGTTCCCCTCACCTAGGGAAAACTGTTTGTGTTTTTTAGTGGAAACGTCAACGTTCGCATCCTAGCAGTTAGGTGTTGCAGCTCGCTTTAGGGAGACTTAGGCGTTACTTGTTTGCGGTAGAAAGGACGTGACGAATCCTTAAGAATGGAATGAAGAAGATGAGAGGAGAATTGTTGTTTGTTTTTGTCTTTTAAGAAGAAGTATTTTGATTGTTTTTTGTGTTTTGTAACACGTATTGCATTCAAGTCTATGATATAGGATCGAATGCGTCGCATGGTCGTTCTAACAGGACGTATGCTAAACACTCTAGAAAGGTGGAGAGAAACTCCCCTCCTTCTATTGACCACATACAAGGCTCACATGCAATATGCATTAGTCTATTATTACATGTCTTTTTACTCTTTATTTTGAAGTAAGAAGAAGAGAGACTCAAAAGGGGAAGCAAAAGGTGAAATCTAACGAGGGAGACTAAGACTCAAACCCTAAAGTTGTCATACATGGATGTTCCTATGGTTGATGTGGTTTAAAAAACCTAATCCTAAGAGAAAGGAGAAGAAGAGTGAATTAAACAACTCACTTCTAAAGTAGAAGATGAGTTGTAACTCAAAAGGGAGAAGAAAGAAGTTATTCAAGGGAAGCATATAAATGCTCATCATGATCACAAGTTGAATGATTAAAGGACATAAGAGAAAATGGAAGAAAGAAGTGTATGTGGAATCATATCCACACACTTACTTACCCTTAGCACCTACATTAAAAGGTTAGTTCAAAAACTATTTACAAGAAATCCTAAGTAAAAGAACTTGGTCAAACAAGCAAATGAAAGGAAATAATGAAAACAGCAGCTATTACAGTCCACATGCAACAGAACAGCAGTAAATTTAGCTTCATATACCAAACAGCAAACAACAGCACATGTTCAGCATACAAAATGGGTGTAACAAGCATTCGGCAGCACATACTACAGCATATATGTGTCCAGGCAGCAGTGGAAGATTAGAGACAGCATGCATTAACAAATAATTTCAATCATGAACAACCATTATCATGCATCAAGCCTTACACATTCATCAAACAAACACGATCACAATCACATTACAAATCATGGTGAACAATCCTTGAAATCAAACATGTTATAATGCACATTACAAAAGAATACACATTGTCAAGAATATGAGCAAGTCAAAAACAAGTATACATCTCTTGAAATGGAAAGCAAATGAACATGCGCATAGTAATTCCAGCAACATAACATCAATTAGCAATTAATAAGCTCAAAGTGTGTGCATCATGTGTTCATCACATCAATTAATCTACAATGCAAATATTATGTTCAATGATGAAAAACAAAGGCACGTGTGTCGTAAAATCAAGTTCGTACTGTGGTGTGAGTTAAAATAGCTAAAAAATAATCCACCAATCATCAATGCATTGATCCATGAAGTTTAAACATGTTAAGGATGTCAAACAAGCAAGAAAATGCAAGAAAATCACATTCTGCACTAGTGTTAACCGGTTAACAAACGGTGAGTAACCGGTTAACAGTTCAAAATCAGCCAAAATATGCAAAAAATACACATGTTAACCGGTTAACATAATTACACTATTTTTGTGTTAACCGGTTACTCTGGGACAGTAGCAAAAAAAACCAGTTCCAAAAGCACTTTTCAACAGCAAATCACTTATTCAAACTTCCAAATGAACATGTAATCAATTAGGCACGAAATTACATTGAATTACAGTCAACAAACATCAATTGGATTCAATTAACAACCACATCAAGAATCATATTCAAGCATATGAATCCAAATCGAAAATCCACAAAGATCTACATCGAATAAGTTGCGAATAAGCTAAAACAAGTGGAGACTTAGGGAAAACCAACCTACAAAGCGGAGACTTGCTTTGGTAATTGTTGCAAAGTAATCTTAGTGCAGAAAATGAATGAAAACCAGAGATTTTTCAATCAATAGCCGAAACGCATCGAAACCGAGCAAAAATCGCAAAAATCCACCCAAAGTCCAACTTGCACCAAAATAAATGGTGAGAGACCCTAGGATTGAAGAAGAACAAGCTGAAATTCCAGAAAATCCAACCAATGCAAACCGAGAGATGAAGTTTAGCTCAAGAATTAATCACTTTTCAATGTAAAAAGTGATTATTTTTCAAGAAATAAGAGCTTTTGTGTGTGGTTTTGGAAGAGAGAAGTAGAAGTTGTAGCAAAGTGAAGAGAGAAATGAGAGTGAAATGTGAGAAATTTGAGAAAATGGTTGAAGGTCCTTGAAAATGAGCGAAGCATCTCTTAAATAGATTTTAGGTTTGGAGTATGAGAGGTTTGGAATAAGGTTTGGGTTTGGAGCTAGGGTCGGAGTTAGTTAGACTCAACTCACCGAGTTAAGTTTGTTAACTCGGTTAGTTAGGATCAACTCGGTTGCTTGGAAAACAAGGAACCATAACTGGTGTATGGGTGTGTGACTTGGGCTGCAATCAACGCCCTGTGACTTGTGAACTTTCAGCATGAAACCACCATGTTCGAGCCCTCGTATCACCTTCATAACTTATTCAAATGAAAAAATGTCCAACATCAAAGTTGAAGAGGGCATGGAGATGAACAACTTTGATGTTCAACAATTTTCCATTTGAAGCCTTCTTGATGGAGAAAATTGGCTTGACATTTGGCACGCCAATTGTTCGGTGAAATTATGGCCTGGAGGCCTGAACTTGCCTTGCCATGACTTGAGATTTGCCTTGATTTTACCAAACTTTGATTGATCATAACTCCCTTAATTTTGATCCGATGGAAGAGTTCTTTATATGGATTTGAAGCTTAGAGTGTGATCTTCAATTGGTTCAACTTGGGCCTAAAGTTTGGAGCTTTCATCATGAAGAAAGTAAGCCTCAAAGTGTAGTGCAAAATGGTCCAAACTTGCCATTTTTGGAAACCCTAAGTTTCTAAAAATGGAAACTTTGTACATTTCTTGATTTTTCATGATTCCTCCATCATCTCTTGATCAAATTTTGTCCAATGAACATATGTAATTTGAATTTCATGAATTTGACCTTGAAAAGTCAGGAGTTGACTTTTTCCTCTGCCCAGTTGACTTTTCCCCAAATTGCCTGATTCTCAATCAATTGACCATTTGAACCTCTTCTTAAATGAATTAATGAGCAATCTTCCATCTCTAGAACCTTGAGGACATGTAGAATACCATGAGATCAAGTCTTGCCCAAGAAATCAGAAATAAACTGCTTTCATGGCAAACCCTAGTTTCAAACCCTTAGTCTAGGAGAAAATAGCACATCCTCCAAATCCAAATTCCTCTGAATATGATGTATATCCTGTCTAAAAAAGATGAGATATGACATCTGGAGGGGATAAAAGCTCAAAGATTTTGCCCATTGGGGCATTCCACTCAAGAATTCCAAAACTCTAGTTTTGCACTGATTAGGGTGATGTGATTCCCCACATTATCTTGTCAAGCTTGATCATATAATGAGGTGAGGACCCAATAAGACCTCTTGAGGCTCAAGGCTCCTTGGATTTGACTTAGGCACCCTGATCCCATGCCAAAGAACCAATGAAATGCAAATGGTGATTATGCCAAAATGCAATGCAGCATAAGCCAGTAAAAGCTAAAAGCAAGAGGGCAAATTTTGAGGTGCTACAGCTGCCCCTATTCAAACATCTTGGATCCGAGGGTATGATAGCGACGACTTTCAGACAATCGAGATACATGGAGATTGAATACTAAAATAAACTAAAATTTGCAAACTGTGGGGGTAACAAAATAGAATTGTTAACGAGGACGGCCGAAGACGGACTCGAAAAGAAAGACCGACTGAAAGCGGAATTTCAACAGCAAATGAGTACGACCGAAAGCAGACTCGAAAAGAAAGACCAACCGAAAGCGGAATTTCAACAGCAAACGAGTACGACCGAAAGCGGACTCGAAAAGAAAGACCGACCGAAAGCGGAATTTCAACAGCAAACGAGTACGACCGAAAGGGGACTCGAAAAGAAAGACCGACCGAAAGCAGAATTTCCCCAACAAACGAGTACGACCGAAAGCGGTATTTCCCCAACAAATGAGTACGACTGAAAGTGGACTCGAAAAGAAAGACTGGCCGAAAGCGGAATTTCAACAGCAAACGAGTACGACCGAAAGGGGACTCGAAAAGAAAGACCGACCGAAAGCGGAATTTCCCCAACAAACGAGTACAACCGAAAGCGGTATTTCCCCAACAAACGAGTACGACTGAAAGTGGACTCGAAAAGAAAGACTGACCGAATGCGGAATCGAAAAGAAAGACTAAGTCAAAGATAGATTTTCAAACCCGAGATAGGTACAATTCTCATACCCGCAAAAAGGATTCCGCTGGGGAAAAGAGAAATCTAGACAGACAACTCTGTAGGGGAGTATATGAAGGAATAGGAGGGACGTATCCACTGGTTGCTTTGTAATGTTTGAACAACATCTCCTGAGTCACATCACTTTCTGCTGGGGAAAGAGTCTGGTAGAAGGTATCAAACCTGGCTTATGCTTCGAATGCATATGTTTGAATTTTTCTATGGCGTAATGCTCCATGCGAAATGGAAATGCTACGCGTTTGGGAGGATGTCATGCAAGGATGCTTATGCAATGCAAAAGAGGCGCCCCAGCAAAATAAATGCTGAAGACGAAGGCAACTCCATCGGGGACGACAAACTAAGTTGTTCTCTGAATTAAGAGACCCTGCTGAGAAAGATTTCACTCTGCTGAGGAAGACATTGATCACAAACTCTGCTAGAGATGAAAGCTCTGATAGACCACCCACTCTGTTGGGGATGGATAACAACAACTATTGAAGCTGGAACCCAAAGAGAACTTCTTTCCACTGGGGGTTACCAATGGCTTCTACCTGAATCTGAAAGAATGCCAATAACGATTGGACTTGAGGCCTGCTGAGGAATATCAACTGCTGTTGAACACCATTTGTGAGGATCGCCACCAAACCATGCTTGGGGTAAACAAGTCAACAACACCAACCCTGCCTGGGGGTATTATTGAACTTACCCTGATGCTAGGAGATACTCTTACCTCTATCCTGCTGGGAACATTAGCCGCTACCAGCAAATCTGCTTGGAAAATGGTGATTGACAACACTAGCTCTGCTAGGGGATGCCACCAAGCTCAAACTTCTGTTAGGAATCAGACCAAATCATTGTTGGTGAGAAAATATTGCCTGATTAGCTGAGTGGGATGTGTTTAGACTCCGTGGGGGAATAACCTTTGTCTAAATAAGATACTCTACCAGTCTCTTGCTGGGGATACAATCGCATCAACTTCTGGCTATCTGCTAAGAGAGTAATGGACCAACCACCACTCTAGCTGGGTATTTAATCCTCTGTACTCTGGCTGGGGAGAGTAATAACCTGCTGAGGAAAAGATTAACCTTACCCTGCTGGGGATTAGAACACTCAGCTACTAGTGAAACAAGCATCTCCTCTCCTGCGGAGGTAACTAAATACCAGGCCTCTGACTGCTTGCCGTGGAGTAATAGATCAAACTCTGCTGAGGATGATGATCTTTCAGATGCTGAGGAGAGGCACTCTACTAGGGAGAAACCCTACTACCCTGCAAACAGAATCAACAGACAACGCAAAATAGCTATCTAGATTATCATCCTAATGACTATTTCTTGAGCGATTTCCACTGTTTTCCGATATGCTTCGCAAAGCTTAACATTTTGCATGCAATGTCTTATCAAAATATCGGACCTTTCACAAACAAAACAGTAAAAATAAAACAAACATGGAAAGCTCTTTGACTGAAGTGAAAATTTTATTGAATGAATTGGCCTGTAAATAGGCATTTACATTCGGAGGCAATTTCTGAAAAGAGGTAATTGCACAAAAATAAAAAGAAAATACACATGTCGGCAATGTGGGGAACAGATATCCATCATGATTCAATTCAGCTATGACCCGTATGTCTCGCTTATCCGTATATGTTTTGACTTTCGAAGAGACTGACTGGGCTGATTCTTTTCCTTCAGAATTTCCATGCATCAAAAGTGTTCACAGATCTAATGCAGATCGTAACCTCTTGCTTTTAAATCCCTAATTTTTTCCTGGATCGCCCTTTACGGGTTTTCAATCCACCGGGATACCCATTTTTGCCAAAGTTGCCTTGTCAGGTTTTCAACTTTGCGGGTTTATTCTTTTTTCCTTTTTTTTTATCCCTAAGTTTTGCCCGAACCTTTTCTTTTTATGGTTCGTCGGGATGCCCCTTTTTGCCTGGATCTTCTTTTTATGTCCAGCGGGTCTCTTTTATGCAAAGTATTTTTTGACTACGTCTGTGTTCACAGGGGATGTAAAATCTTCACCATCCATAGTTGAGAGTAATAAAGCTCCGCCAGAGAAAACCTGTCTTACTACATATGGACCTTCGTAATTTGGAGTCCATTTGCCCCTGAGATCTGTTTGAGGAGGAAGGATCTTTTTCAACACCAATTCACCAGCTTGAAAGCACCGAGGATGCACCTTTTAATCAAATGCTTTCTTCATCCTGCTCTGGTACAACCGGCCATGTGCAATGGCTGCCAATCTCTTTTCCTCGATAAGGTTCAGCTAATTCAATCTGACCCGTACCCATTCAGCTTCATCAAGCTTCACATCTGCCAAAATCCTTAACGAAGGAATCTCAACCTCTACCGGTAGAACTGCTTCCGTACCATATACAAGCGAGAAAGGTGTTGCCCCAGTTGATGTACGCACTGAAGTACGATAACCGTGTAAAGCACAAGGCAACATATCATGTCAGTCCTTGTACGTCACTACCATTTTCTGCACAATCTTCTTGATATTCTTATTTGCCGCCTCAACAGCCCCATTCATCTTCGGGCGATAGTGAGAAGAATTATGATGTTCAATCTTAAAGTTCTGACACAGCTCCTTCATCATATTGTTATTCAAATTTGAACCATTATCAATAATGATTCTCTCCGGGACTCCATACCGGCAGATGATGTCCTTCTTGATAAACCGGGTTACTACTTGCTTGGTAACGTTGGCATATGAGGCTGCTTCTACCCACTTCGTGAAATAATCAGTGGCAACCAAAATGAAACGATGCCCATTGGAAGAAGTCGGCTCAATCTTTCCGATCATATCAATGCCCCACATGGCAAAGGGCCAAGGTGATGACAACACATTCAAAGGAGTAGGCGGTACGTGTACCTTATCTGCATAGATCTGGCACTTATGACACTTCCGGGCATACTTGAAACAATCAGAATCCATAGTCATCCAATAATACCCCGCCCTCAACAGTGTTCTGGCCATAGCGTGCCCATTGGCCTGAGTACCGAAAGAACCTTCATGAACTTCTTCCATTAACAGGCCTGCCTCGTGTTCATCAACACAACGTAGCAAAACCATGTCAAAGTTCCTCTTGTATAACACATCATCTTTATTCAAAAAGAAGTTTCCCGCCAGCCTCCTCAGAGTTTTCTTATCTTTGGTGGACGCGTCAACCAGATACTCTTGACTCTTCAGAAAGACCTTAATATCATGATACCAAGGTTTGCCATCTGCTACCCCTTTAACTGCAAACACAAAAGCGGGTCTATCCAGACGCATGATTCTGATCGAGGGAGTTTCATTCCAACAGTTCACTTGATACATCAAAGATAGCGTTGCCAACGCATCTGCCATCTGATTCTCTAACCGGGGTATATGATGGAAATCAACTCTGTCAAAGAAAGGTAACAACCTTCTGGCATAGTTGTTATAAGGCACCAAGTTCACTTGACGAGTTTCCCATTCACCTATAATCTGATTAACCACCAACGCGGAATCACCATAAACATCGAGGTTTTTGATTCTCAAATCAATTGCTTCTTCTAACCCCATGATGCATGCTTCATACTCCGCCTCATTATTGGTGCATATGAACACTAACCGGGCAGTAAAGGGTATATGAGAACCCTGTGGAGTCGTAATGACTGCCCCGATTCCGTTACCATATGAGTTGACAACCCCATCAAAGACTAGCTTCCACTAGGATCCAATCTCAGGTTCTTCATCATATAGAGGCTCTTCACAGTCTTTCATCTTCAGATACATAATATGCTCATCAGGAAATTCAAACTTCATGGTTGATAATCCTTAATTGGTTGTTCGGCAAGATATTCTGACAAAACACTTCCCTTAATGGCTTTTTGGGAAACATGTTGAATATCGTACTCTGTCAGAACCATCTGCCAACGGGCTATTCTTCCAGAAAGCGCCTGCTTTTCAAACACATACTTGATCGGATCCATCTTTGAAATCAAGAGGGTTGTGTGGCTTAACATATACTGCCTCAAACGCTTAGCTGCCCAAGCGAGCGCACAACATGTTTTTTCCAGCATTGAGTACCTCGACTCACAATCAGTGAACTTTTTACTCAGGTAGTATATGGCATGCTCTTTTCTACCTGACTCGTCTTGTTGACCGAGCACACACCCCATTGAGTTCTCAAGAACCGTAAGATACATAATCAATGGCCTTCTTGGCACTGGTGGCAAAAGGACTGGAGGTTCCTGCAAATATTCTTTTATCTTCTCAAACGCCTTTTGACAATTTTCATTCCACCTGACCGCTTGATCTTTTCTTAGCAATTTAAATATTGGTTCACAAGTGGCTGTAAGATGAGATATGAACCTAGCAATGTAGTTCAACCTCCCCAGAAAACCATGAACCTCTTTTTCTGTTCTCGGCTCAGGCATTTCTTGTATGGCTTTTACCTTAGCAGGATCAACCCGATACCTCTTTCGCTGACAATAAACCCCAGTAGTTTTCCCGATCTCACCCCGAAGGTGCACTTGTTCGGATTCAACCTCAGTCTGAACTTTATCAACCTATCAAAAAGCTTCTGAAGATTCACCAGATGCTCCTCCTCCATTTGTGACTTCACAATCATGTCATCAACATATACTTCGATCTCTTTGTGAATCATATCATGAAAGAGAGTCACCATTGCCCGCTGATAAGTTGCCCCAGCATTTTTCAATCCAAAGGGCATTACTTTGTAACAGAATGTCCCCCACGGTGTTATGAACGTTGTTTTCTCCATGTCCTCTGGGGCCATTTTGATTTGGTTATACCCATAGAAGACATCCATGAAGGAAAACACAGAGTATTGAGCAGTGTTGCCTACTAACACGTCAATGTGAGGGAGCGGGAAATCATCTTTTGGGCTTGATCTATTCAAATCTCTGTAATCAACACACATCCTGACCTTTCCGTCCTTTGGTACAGGCACAATGTTAGCAACCCACGGAGGATAACTTGTCACAACCAGAAATCCAGCATCTATCTGCTTCTGAACCTCCTCTTTGATCTTGACAGCCATTTTAGGTTCCGTTCTCCTTAATTTCTGCTTGACCGGAGTATATCCCTCTTTGAGCGGCAACCGGTGTACCACGATGTCAGTGTCAAGCCCAGGCATGTCTTGGTAAGACCAGGCGAAGATATCCACATACTTTCGAAGCATCTCAATCAATCTTCTCTTTACATTGTCTTCCAAAGCAGCCCCAATCTTTACCTCTTTCTTCGCATCCTCTGTTCCCAAATTAATAATCTCAATCTCCTCCTGATGAGGCACAGTTACCCTTTCCTCCTGTTTTAGTAATCTGGCCAATTCCTCAGGAAGTTCACAGCCTTCCTCAACCTCTTATTCAGCCTGATATATGGGATTATCAAAATCATACTGAGCCATAGCCGAATCATGAGGGATGGACTCTGAACAAGGTAACCTGCATGATAGATGATTCATGTTTCATTATGTATGCAACAAACAAAACACATTGCCATTTTGATATGATTTTATGCACAAAAGGAAAATAGAAAAACAGGGATCAGAAATATTTGAATGCGAAAAGTCCTTTATTATTGATAAGGAAAAGCATATGAAATGTTCAAGCCTTACAAACAAGAGTCACTATGCCTTGGGCAGAGCGTATGATCAAACATAACAGAAAAAATAAAGACAATTACTCGGGGCTAGTCACTTGGATGATCTTCTCTGATGACCAGTTGCGTGGACTTTGACCAGGCATGCAGGGGCGGATCCAATTATCCATGTCGCAATCACTGTCCCCATCCTCTTCAATAGCGTTGACTCTATCAAAGAATACCCCAGCACTGGTAAAACGAACCGGGCCGTAAAACTTCGGAGGCTCTTCAGGACGCCTGGGTGGCTTGTAACCCAACCCATAAGTATCTTGCTTCTTTTGTACCTCAATAATCTGACCCCATTTTTGTGAGTTTTTAGCTTCAACTACAGCCCGTGAATCTTTGAGGGATGACATAGAAATCTCCGGCTGCTCTACTATTGTAAGCTGCTTAACTACTTTAGATGGACTGACCTCTTTAGGTACTTCTTCATGCACTTTTACCGCTTCAAAAGCATGGCATAACATTTCCTGTATTTCGCCATCTACCTACACATATTTGAAAGTAGATAGATGGCTTATTATAATGTCCTCCTCTTTGCAGACTGTCACCATATGTCCATCCACAATATATTTCAGCTTCTGATGGAGTGTAGACGTTACAGCCCCAACACTATGAATCCACGGCCGACCAAGTAAACAGCTGTAAGCGGGCTGAATATCCATTATATAGAATGTGGCGTCAAAGACCTCTGGGCCAACCTTAATTGGTAGCACAACCTCTCCAAAAACAACCCTTTTAGAACCATCAAATGTGCACACTACCAAATCACTGGGCGTGCATATCAGCCCTCGGGTATCCAACTTCATCAATGCCTTCTCGGGCAAAACATTTAAAGATGATCATGTATCCACAAGCACGTGAGACATCAATGACCCACGACACTCAACAGAAATATGCAAGGCATTGTTATGGTTTCTCCCAGATGGAGTCAAGTCAGCATCAGTAAACCCCAAACCATTGCCTACATTAACATGTGCTATCACCCCCTCAAGCTGATTGACCGAGATCTCTTGGGGTACATAGGCAGCATTCAGTACTTTCAACAACGCGTTTCGGTGAGCTTCCGAACACAAAAACAAGGATAATATGGATATCTTAGATGGCGTCTAATGCAAATGATCCACAATTTTATAGTCACTTCTTTAAATCAACCTCATAAATTCCTCTACATTCTCGGAGAAGGGACTATCAGCTGGCCTTACTACGGAGTCAGTCACCGTCGGGGTCTGCACAGAATTATCTACGGTCTGTTTACCCTTGTCTTATCTGGAATTATCAGCCCGTTCATCGGAAGGAGTGAAAATTTTACCGCTTCGAGTAATAGCTCCCGCTTCTTCATTATTTTCAAAACTGGAACTGGCTACCAACGTTCCCATTAATTCTTGTTTCTGCTCATTAACGAAAACTTCTGCGCCATAGTTCCAAGGAACGACCTTGGTGCTCTCATAAGGAATGGGTCCAGGACCTGTAATTATAACCGGTGTTGGTCTTGCCGCCGCTGAAATTGTAATTGTCTTGAATGGAATAGTGATAGTAGCCACATTGCTGCCAATAACCTTTTTTCGTTGGTCACATCTGTCAAACTATAACCTACCTTCATCGATCAACTTTTGAACTCCTGATTTCAACAACCCACAACCACTCGTCTGTAACATACATTCTAAACAGTTCTCGTCACAACCGGGGTCCACTTCACCCATCAATAATCTCTCCTTTACCACCATCAAAGGAGTCCTTACTTCGTTCACATCCATAACCAGATTCAAAAATTCCTTCTCCTCTAACACAACGTTAACCCTTGGCCCACCATGATCAGGCATTGGGTTCTGTATAACATTCAACCCATCATTCGAAAAATTTATAGCCTTGGAATCCACCAAGTCTTGGACTTTGTGCTTAAAAGCCTTGCAGTCCTCGATATGATGTCTGGGTGCCCCATAATGGAAGTCGCAATGGGCGTTAGGATTATAACCCGGAGGTGGATTACCAGTGATAGGAGCTAGAGTCCTCTTTTGAATTAGCTGCAGCTGAAGTAAGTGTTGGAATAACTGTGAATACGGTAGAGGTGGAGTGTCAAAATGTCAGTTCTGTTTGGGCGTAAAATGCTGCTGGCGTGGAGCACGATTCTGTTGCTGCTGTGGAGGCGCTGCCGGAATTGTCACTGATGCTACCTGCTGGTTATAATTCTGGCGTTGCTTCCCTTTGCCTCGGTAAGACGAGACAAAATTGGTTTCCTCTTTCTTTTTGTAATTCGCATATGGTTTCTTCCCCTGACTAGAAGACGACCCATCATTATCCGAAACTTTCCCAGCTTTGATTCCACCCTCTAGCATCTCTCCAACCATGATCAAGTCAGCAAACTTGCCTAACATGCAAGGTAACAGCTTTTCATAATAATGTCCCGGCAAAGTATCCATGAACAGATTCAGCATTTTCTTCTCCAGCATGGGTGATTGTACTCTTGCCGCCAACTCGCGCCACCTCTGCGCGTACTCCTTAAAACTTTCACCACTCTTTTGAGACATATTTTGTAACTGTGTACGATTGGGAGCCAAGTCAGTATTATATTAATAATGTTTCACAAATGCTTCCACCATCTCTCTCCAGTTGCGTACATGGCTCCTCTCAAGTTGCATATACCATTCCAGGGACGCTCCAGACAAGTTGTCCTGGAAGAAGTGCATCAGCAATTTTTCATCACGGGAGTAAGCAGCCATCTTTCTTGCATACGCCCGAACATGTGTCCTGGGGAAAGTAGTGTCGTTGTACTTCTCAAAAGTGGGGACTTGAAATTTATGAGGAATTCTCACATCAGGAACCAGTCCTAGGTCGTCCAGATCCATGCCCACAGGATTTTGATTTACCACCCCTCTTAGCTGCTCTTCAATCATTCTAATCCTTTGGTCATCAACAATCGAGAGACCAGCATCTCCACCTGGTACAAAAAAAACATCGTCTTGTTGGTCATCAAAGTGATGGCAATGAACTGCATGGATATTGTTTCCTCCTCCAACCACAGAAGGAAACACCACATTCTCTCCTCCGCCCGGAGGGATAACAACAGTGGGAACTGGAACTCCGCCCAGAGGTCCATTCTGAATATTGTGTCCATTAGTACCTCCGCCGGAGGAATAACATTGTTCTGGACACCACCATGAAGTACCCCATTCTCATCCACCCTTGCTACCAAGGGCTGAACGAGAGTTCGGAGTTGCTCATGTCCCTGTACGACTCCTTGCATCATTTCCATGAATTGGGTGATACGGGCTTGCATGGCGGCCATTTCTGCTTGCATTTGCTCCATTACTCTTTTTTGGTTGAGTCGAGTAGAATATTGATGAATCGATTGGTCAGCTATCCTGCCTGAAATTAAATAAGAGTTAGGGAAACCCGGAACAAGTGCCTGTTATGCAAAAATGCTTATGATTATGAGAATGCAAATGTCATGTTTTTCATCGCCAGGGCGTTTTACACCCTGATTCCAGTCTTAATCATAAGAATCTCAATAATAGTAACACAATGTTGAGAGAAAAATATTGCGAAGAACTGTGCTGTGATAAACAGTTGTGATAATGTGCTGGTGAATAGCGTGATGCCGAAAAAACCCCTTTGAATAAGCCATTCATTGAATTCAACAGAAAACTAATAAGTGCCGAAGCATTTTACAACGAGACCGTAAATAGGAAGTACATCAAGGAAATGGCTCCATCAACAAACCTGATGGTAGCCTACAGTACATCAACAAAACTACATTAAGAAGATGGTAAAGTAAGATCAAACATCTAACTCCAAATCTTTCAATTTCTCCCTAGAATGCTTGATTTCTTCAAAAAAGATTCTGGTGCGCTGATGCTCGGCCTTTCAATCATCTCTTTAATCAAAATGTCTCTCCTTTGCAGAGCTTCGGCTAATGAATCTGCGTGCATCAGGAGAGCTTCATCAGTACTCGCTTCCTTAAACCTTTTCACCCCAACTTGTATCTTGAGTCTTCCCATCTCCATCATGGCATCCTCAAGCTTTTTCTTGGATATTTTTAGTTCATCATTAACATTCTCCAGCTGCTCTTGGCTTTTTCCAAAGTCTTCCCGATGCTTTCTCCGTTGTTCATGCGCTCTAAGAAGCTCATCGTCTTTGGCCTTTAATTGCTCTCGCAACTCTGTATTCTTCATTCTGACCTCATCCCAGGCTTGCTGAATCTTGGCTAGCGTGTCTTTAGTCTGGGCTAAAGCCTGTTTGGTCCTCTTGTGAGCTTGAATGGCAGCGTCGGCACCCTTACTAACTTTCTGGAAATGTTGAGCCCTTTCTGCAAAATCCCTTTCTCTTGCTGCTAAAATTTGTTCCGCGTCTTGGGCTTTCTATTCCAATCTTTTGTTGGTATATAACGCTTCTTGAAGATGATTGCTCAACTCAAAATTCTCTCCTTGAAGCTTTTTCGTCGAAGCTTGCAACTTGTCGAATTCTTTCGCAGTAGCAGTACTTCTTTCTTTCTCACCCTCAGGATACAGAAGGGGCGCCTTACCAAAAGGAAAATGAAAATCTTCAACTCTTTTCTTTACCCACTCTACATATGCTGGATAAGCCCGATTGTTGGGTTTGCCTAGAGCAACTTTCCCTTTCTTCAGTACACTAACCCAGCTTTCAGAGACTCTTTGTGTTGTTTCCAAACCATATGATGTGTGGAAATACAGGGACTCCTCTACATCTCTCTTAATGGGCGGACCCGTCAGAGCGTACCCAAATTGCCGGACGGCCAAAGAAGGATTGTAGTTGATTCCCCCCTTTCTTCCTATTAGTGGAACATTAGGAAACTCACCACAACTGTGGATGATGTTCTTGCCAATTAGCCCATGATCTACCCATATGATGTCCTTGGCAACTAGTCCCATTAAGCGCTCACTCCATTCTAGAGAATCGTTAGAATCCACAAAAGCTCCTGATTGCGGTAAGCGACTTGCAAACCACTAATAAAACAAAGGTGCACAGCAACGAACTATCCCTCCTCTTTTCTTTTCATTTCTGTTGTATAAGGCGTAGTGAAGATCTCCCAACAGCGTTGGTACCGGATTTTTCATCATGAATATCCGAATGGCGTCCGTATCAACAAAACCAGGCTCGTTGGGAAACAATACAATGCCGTATACACAAAGGGCTAGCAAAGCATTAAAAACAACCCAATTTTCGTCTTTCGCAGCCTCCTGAGCCTTCTTTATCAAATACCCTAGCTTGTAACCACGAAGCTTTCCTTTGTTAGAGATATTGGCTTCTAACTCTGACTTGCTCAAATAAAGAGCACCAGCCACTTTTCCAAAGTCAAGATCACCCACAGACCCAAAGAAAGGAGGCTCCTCTTTGATGGCAATCCCTAACATGTTGGAATACTCCTCCAAAGTAGGTACCAAAAAATAATCTGGAAATACAAAACACCTCAGATGAGGGTCGTAGAACTGCATCAAAGTATGAATGACCCTGTATTCATAATCACTGACATTGCAGACAAAAGATAAAATCCACCCATATTTCTCTTCGAAAGCTTCCCGCACTTCAGGGCTCGCCATTCCTTTCAGGACAATAATATGGCCTAAAGTAGGCGTTAGGAACTTGTAACTGATGATATTCTTCCTCTCTTTAGTATTCATCCTTGTGAGAACCTGATGACTGGAATCGGGGGTAAAATATGCACCTGGAAATGAATAAACATGTATGTTAGGATATGTAAATGCAATGCAAAGGGCATGGTATCAAGGTGCCAAGTGTCTGTGCTGGACTGTGAACGGTGTCAGTGTAGCTCTGAGAACAATATAGAACCATAGATAGGAACCATCTGAATACAATAGGATGAATTCTCCTTTTGTTTAATGACAACAGAAAACCGGGTATGTGGGAGGTTATGGTTACCTGCAAACCTGTAAACAACCCGCCCTTCTCACGTGTGGGTACTAAGATCCTCAGTATCCCGAGCTCTCAGGTCAAGAAATGATGATACGTTCACCATTTATGGTTTGACATCATCATCAATCGAGGAGGCCTCAACTGATTCTCCAAAACGAAAGGTCCTCAGCTTCAGGCACTGAGGTCGAGAAGCAATAGTACATGCATCCCTCAGGGTACAGTACTATCGCCAATCGAGGAGTGCCTCCACTGATTCTCTTTCAAAAAGGACATCCTATAGCAAGTTCTCAGCATTAGGCCCTCGAATCGAGAATGTGCAATGGGTTTGCCATAGAACGTGGTCTGCCACTGTCACATCTCGGGAGGAGTGCTGCAACTGAGTCCTCGGGAATGGTCAGCAGAGTCGACAATTCCTCAAGAGAATAAATACTGGCCTGTATAAACATACAGTAGTAGATAACTCATGATAGAACCTCGTCTGGTTGTGGGTCTCATGAACAACAATACGTGGTCACCACCACGCAAGCGTCATGACTATCCACTCTAATACCTATGTGTGTACTCAAGCCTGGGTAGTGGGCTTATCTCTCAGAACACCCTGCCCGCCAAACAGAAAACAACAGCACAGTCCAGCATAATAATCACTTTACTTTAAGAACTCAAGTCATGAGCATATTGTCGCTCCAGGGATTTTCATCCAAGTACAAACGCGAAAGTGACACGAAACAGAGTCGCCAGCAATGTGTATTTATCCCAAGAGAGGGAAAGGAAACACTGCATAAACCTGGGGGAAGGAAAAGCATGGTTTTGCGACCAATAGATCTGGGTTCGGGAGTCGGTTACACGAAGGGAAGGTGTTAACACCCAACACGTCCATTGTACCCGATGGGATCCACGCTTGCTGGTTCGATCAAAAGGTGATAGAAAAGATACTGGAAAAAGAGCTGCTAATTGGAGAGCTGGAAAAGGGATGGAAAGAGAACGAAAAACAAATGTAGGGAAAATAAAAGAAGTGCTCGAATGGGCCCTACCCCACTGCCTACGTATCTCATCGGGAACATGAGAATCAGAGCGACGTAGTTCCCCTCACCTAGGGAAAACTGTTTGTGTTTTTTAGTGGAAACATCAATGTTCGCGTCCTAGCAGTTAGGTGTTGCAACTCGCTCTAGGGAGACTTAGGCGTTACCTATTTGCGGTAGAAAGGACGTGACGAATCCTTAAGAAGGGAATGAAGAAGATGAGAGGAGAATTGTTGTTTGTTTTTGTCTTTTAAGAAGAAGTGTTTTGATTGTTTTTTGTGTTTTGTAACACGTATTGCATTCAAGTCTATGATATAGGATCGAATGCGTCGCATGGTCGTCCTAACAGGACGTATGCTAAACACTCTAGAAAGGTGGAGAGAAACTCCCCTCCTTCTATTTCCCACATACAAGGCTCACATGCAATATGCATTAGTCTATTATTACATGTCTTTTTACTCTTTATTTTGAAGTAAGAAGAAGAGAGACTTAAAAGGGGAAGCAAAAGGTGAAATCTAACGAGGGACACTAAGACTCAAACCCTAAAGTTGTCATACATGGATGTTCCTATGGTTGATGTGGTTTAAAAAACCTAATCCTAAGAGAAAGGAGAAGAAGGGTGAATTAAACAACTCACTTCTAAAGTAGAAGATAAGTTGTAACTCAAAAGGGAGAAGAAAGAAGTTATTCAAGGGAAGCATATAAATGCTCATCATGATCACAAGTTAAATGATTAAAGGACATAAGAGAAAATGGAAGAAAGAAGTGTATGTGGAATCATATCCACACACTTACTTACCCTTAGCACCTACATGAAAAGGTTAGTTCAAAAACTATTTACAAGAAATCCTAAGTAAAAGAACTTGGTCAAACAAGCAAATGGAAGGAAATAATGAAAACAGCAGCTATTACAGCCCACATGCAACAGAACAGCAGTAAATTCAGCTTCATATACCAAACAGCAAACAACAGCTCATGTTCAGCATACAAAATGGGTGTAACAAGCATTTGGTAGCACATACTACAGCATATATGTGTCCAGGCAGCAGTCAAAGATTAGAGACAGCATGCATTAACAAACAATTTCAATCATGAACAACCATTATCATGCATCAAGCCTTGCACATTCATCAAACAAACACGATCACAATCACATTACAAATCATGGTGAACAATCCTTGAAATCAAACATGTTATAATGCACATTACAAAAGAATACACATTGTCAAGAATATGAGCAAGTAAAAAACAAGTATACATCTCTTGAAATGGAAAGCAAATGAACATGCGCATAGTAATTCCAGCAACATAACATCAATTAGCAATTAATAAGCTCAAAGTGTGTGCATCATGTGTTCATCACATCAATTAATCTACAATGCAAACATTATGTTCAATGATGAAAAACAAAGGCACGCGTGTCGTAAAATCAAGTTCGTACTGTGGTGTGAGTTAAAATAGCTCAAAAATAATCCACCAATCATCAATGCATTAATCCATGAAGTTTAAACATGTTAAGGATGTCAAACAAGTAAGAAAATGCAAGAAAATCATATTCTGCAGCAGTGTTAACCGGTTAACAAATGGTGAGTAACCGGTTAACAGTTCAAAATCAGCCAAAATATGCAAAAAAATACACATGTTAACCGGTTAACATAATTACACTGTTTTTGTGTTAACCGGTTACTCTGGGACAATAGCCAAAAAACCAGTTCCAAAAGCACTTTTCAACAGAAAATCACTTATTCAAACTTCCAAATGAACATGTAATCAATTAGGCACGAGATTACATTGAATTACAGTCAACAAACATCAATTGGATTCAATTAACAACCACATCAAGAATCATATTCAAGCATATGAATCCAAATCGAAAATCCACAAAGATCTACATCGAATAAGTTGCGAATAAGCTAAAACAAGTGGAGACTTAGGGAAAACCAACCTACAAAGTGGAGACTTGCTTTGGTAATTGTTGCAAAGTAATCTTGGTGCAGAAAATGAAAGAAAACCAGAGATTTTTCAATCAATAGCCGAAACGCTCGAAACCGAGCAAAAATCGCAAAAATTCACCCAAAATCCAACTTGCACCAAAATAAATGGTGAGAGACCCTTGGATTGAAGAAGAACAAGCTGAAATTCCAAAAAATCCAACCAATGCAAACTGAGAGATGAAGTTTAGCTCAAGAATTAATTACTTTTCAATGTAAAAAGTGATTATTCTTCAAGAAATAAGAGCTTTTGTGTGTGGTTTTGGAAGAGAGAAGTAGAAGTTGTAGCAAAGTGAAGAGAGAAATGAGAGTGAAATGTGAGAAATTTGAGAAAATGGTTGAAGGTCCTTGAAAATGAGTGAAGAATCTCTTAAATAGATTTTAGGTTTGGAGTATGAGAGGTTTGGAATGAGGTTTGGAATGAGGTTTGGGTTTGGAGCTAGGGTCGGAGTTAGTTAGACTCAACTCACCGAGTCAAGTTAGTTAACTCGATTAGTTAGGATCAACTCGGTTGCTTGGAAAACAAGGAACCACAACTGGTGTATGGGTGTGTGACTTGGGCTGCAATCAAGGCCTTGTGACTTGTAAACTTTCAGCATGAAACCACCATGTTCGAGCCATCGTATGACCTTCATAACTTATTCAAATGAAAAAATGTCCAACATCAAAGTTGAAGAGGGCATGGAGATGAACAACTTTGATGTTAAACAATTTTTCATTTGAAGCTTTATTAATGGAGAAAATTGGCTTGACATTTGGCACGCCAACTATTCGATGAAATTATGGCCTGGAGGCCTGAACTTGCCTTGCCATGACTTGAGATTTGCCTTGATTTTACCAAACTTTGATTGATCATAACTCCCTCAATTTTGATCCGATGGAAGTGTTATTTATATGGATTTGAAGCTTAGAGTGTGATCTTCAATTGGCTCAACTTGGGCCTGAAGTTTTGAGTTTTCATCATGAAGAAAGGAAGCCTCAAAGTGTAGTGCAAAATGGTCCAAACTTGCAATTTTTGGAAACCCTAAGTTTCTAAAAATGGAAACTTTGTACATTTCTTGATTTTTCATGATTCCTCCATCATCTCTTGATCAAATTTTGTCCAATGAACATATGTAATTTGAATTTCATGAATTTGACCTTGAAAAGTCAGGAGTTGACTTTTTCCTCTGCCCAGTTGACTTTTCCTCAAATTGCCTGATTCTCAATCAATTGACCAATTGAACCTCTTCTGAAATGAATTAATGAGCAATCTTCCATCTCTAGACCCTTGAGGACATGTAGAATACCATGAGATCAAGTCTTGCCCAAGAAATCAGAAATAAACTGCTTTCATGGCAAACCCTAGTTTCAAACCCTTAGTCTAGGAGAAAATAACACATCCTCCAAATCCAAATTCCTCTGAATATGATGTATATCCTGTCTAACAAAGATGAGATATGACATCTGGAGGGGATAAAAGCTCAAAGATCTTGCCCATTGGGGCATTCCACTCAAGAATTCCAAAACTCTAGTTTTGCACTGGTTAGGGTGATGTGATTCCCCACATTCTCTTGTCAAGCTTGATCATATGATGAGGTGAGGACCCAATAAGACCTCTTGAGGCTCAAGGCTCCTTAGATTTGACTTAGGCACCCTGATCCCATGCCAAAGAACCAATGAAATGCAAATGGTGATTATGCCAAAATGCAATGCAGCATAAGCCAGTAAAAGCTAAAAGCAAGATGGCAAATTTTGAGGTGCTACACATATAAGCAAAATGTTCAAGCACACATCAATCAGACACACATACAAGAACAACGAAATACATAATGAAAACATAAAATGAGCATTATTGACAAAAGTGTAAGAATACAATACCAAGTGGAATGATGTCCATTGTCTTCAAGTGTGATGATTGTCTTCCCTTCCAAGTGCAAACTCCAAGATCAACCTCCAATTTGCTAGCTCGAGACTCTTACGGAACTTTAGAGGAATTTAGAGTGTTTTTTGAGAGAGTTGTTGATGCCTCTGTTGTGTTGAGGAGAGTCCCTTTTATAGGCTAAACGAGGGAGGAGTGAGTCCAAACATCAAACACTTGGAGTGCTCAGTAGGAATTGGAGCCAACGTCTCTTTTGAAATTCAAAAACGGTCCACTCCTTGGAGACAGATCCGTTGCTTATGCTGTGCAAAATTTCAGATGTGCAGAGTTGATTCACCATTTCACGTATTGCTTCTGAGCTCCTCACTTGAGGTCATTGGGAGAGGTATCAAACGAGGTAAATGTTGGAGATGGCGTGAAGAGGTTCGCAGGTGGTGGCAGATTGAATGCTGAAATTGGTAACTCTTCAGAATCACTTTTATGAACCAAACCGTTGAGAACTGAAACGGGAATTGCTTCTTGGAGAATTCAAACTACACAAATTGCGCGCCACAGATTGAATTTGAAGTGGTTTGAATGAATTAATACACTTGTTTGTTGTTTTGAATTTCTTTCCTTTCCAATCTGATTTTCGCGAGCATGGACGAGGGAGGAGAAACATTTGGTTGCTTTTTGGTTTCTTTAGTGCCACATGTCGTTTCCTCATTGGTTGATAATTGAGTTGAAAAGTCAACACAACCATGCTTGATTCCTATTGGTTCTTGGCAATGAAATTAAAATTAAATCTAATGTTCTTGTAGCATTTGGTCACGATGGGCTCATCATGTGGGCTCATGAAGTAAAATTAGAAATGGTTTTTTATATTCTTGTTATAAAAGAAAGTGATTAGGAAAAATAAATAATAATGGATAATTTGGCAATTGATTAGGATTAGATGTGGTTTAGGAGAATTAAATTGAATGAATTGGATAAAATAGGTTAAATGAAGGACTATTGAAATAGGTTAATGAAAATGAAGGTGATAATTGAGGATAGATAAAGTGGGTAGAAATTTGGTCATGTAGAGGTTAGGGTTATGGAGACATCTCCTTGAAATGAGAGACTTGCTTGGTTCAATGCTTCATCCAAAGACTTGATCAATCACTCCTTTAATCTCCTCAAGATAATACCTAAAAAAAAACAAACACAAACAAAACCTGATAAAAAGGGTTAGCTATGCAGCATGCTTGGCCTAAAATGATATGCAAGAGATCAATGGATCTAAGGGAAAAATTCGGGGTACAACACCTATCAATTGGTTTGACATCCAGACCAACTCTATTTATGATCATCAATCCCAATGCTAATTACTATCTGCTGCTTGGATGTGAGTGAATACATGGAATTGGAGCAGTGTCGTCGACGCTGCTCCAAAGGGTAGCCATCTGGAGGGAAGATGGCATCGTTGAGAATATATAATCCGACCAAAGCTATTGTAAGGCCGAAATAGGCAAGGCTGGTAAAAGAGATTTTGACAGGAATTTGGCGAAGATATCGCCATGTTATGCTGCAGAAGAGGTGCACACCTCTGAGAAAGACTCAACCTACTATTTGAATTTGCACCCAAATTATGGATTTATCTGGGACAAAAATAGGTAGAGAGTGGGTTTGTCGAAGAGGGAAGTTTGCCTCCCACAGGGTGGACAATGGTCAATGAAGATGACTGTTGAGTCAAAGTCGTTGGCTTAGATTTCGGCCTATATGGCTAAAAACATAATAAAATCAGCCCTAGAGGCTGAGATTTCTCAAAATGTGGCTTTTAAAGCCAGTATCAAAAGCTCTGAAAACATTGGAGATGGCCCGATGGGCCGGACAACAGCTTTAGAAATTCGGAGGATCGATTGCATTTTTGACAACGAGCCTTTGGGGTTTGAAAAAGACCCACTTGAAACTAATAAGAAAATGCATACCCAAGACCCTTTAGAAGAAATAAACTTGGGTGAAGGAGCGGAGAAGCGACCAACATACATCAGCACTAGGATTGATCTGGATATGAAGAAGAAGGTGGTCAAGCTGCTTAAAGAATATAGAGACTACTTCGCATGGGACTACAATGAGATGTCAGGGTTAAGTCGAGATATGGTGGAATTAAAACTACCAATTCGGCCCGGGAAGAAACCGATGAAGCAGTTACCAAGGATATTCGTGCCAGAAATAATGTCGAAGAACAAGAAAGAAATCAAAAGCCTGCTCAAGAGCAAGTTTGCATAGACTTTAGAGATATAAATAATGCTACGCCTAAAGACGCGTACCCCATGCATGTGGCAGTAATGCTAGTCGATTCAGCCGCATGTCATGAATATTTAAGCATGTTAGATGGTTACTCTGGGTATAATCAAACATTTATAGTTGAAGAAGACATACCCAAAACGACATTTCGATGCCTATGTGCGTTAGGAACTTATGAATGGATAGTGATGCCCTTTAGTCTGAAGAATGTTAGGGCAACCTACCAACGTGCCATGAATTCTATGTTCCATGATTTCATCGAGACTTTTATGTAGGTTTATATTGATGATATCGTTATAGAATCCGCATCAGAAAATGGCCACTTGGACCATCTTCGGCAATCATTTCAAAGGATGAGGAAATATGGATTGAAAATAAATCCATTGAAATGTGCTTTATGTGTTGGTGCGGGAGATTTTCTAAGATTCGTGGTGCACAAGAAAGGCATAAAGATCAATCAGAATAAGACTTATGTACCTCGAAAAATTAAGAACAACCTCGCGAAGCACGATCGCACACTCGTGGGATGGACTTAACAGAGTCACCGTTGATCTTTATTTATTCCCATAGAGGAAAATGGAAAATACCGAATAAAACTCCTAAAAGAAAAACAAGGATATGGTCATCACAATTTCATACAAAACAAGTGTGTGTAGATAAAAGGTGTTAATTGTAAGAAAGCCCAAGAGTAAGCTATGTGAGCGTGTAAGGCAAAATTCATTGTAAGAAAGTCCAAAAGTAAGCTATGTGAGGTTGATAGCAATGCTAAAAGCGATCGACTTACAAAGACGTTAAAATGGGCTCGACATTGGATCGAGAATTATTTTATCTTTTTGAAAATGGTTTAGTATGATAGAAAAAGAAACACTTGGCATTTGACCAAGGTTTTTGAAAATGGAACTTGGTGTTGACTAAGTACTTTGATTTATTTTTGAAATATTGATTTTTATTTTTTATTTTTGTTGCTTATTTATCAAAAGGAAATAAAAGAAGAAAAAAAAGTGAATAGAAATTAGAAACAAGGGGTGGGGATACACTTGATAATTGGGGAATAACGAAGCGATTGAAGTACAAGTCATCAAACAAATAAATGCAAACACGCGAAAGAAAATAGCTCATTGTAAGAAGACCCAAAAGTAAGCCACGTGACTCGAAAAATAAACCAAAATCAAAGGCAACTGAATTTAGCTCTAAACTAACTTAGAGGAGATTCATGTAATAATCACTCTATAAGAAGTCGAGCAAAACTATATGCCTTCAAACGATTTTCGGAAGTTAAATTGAATTTCAACTCTGAAATTACAACACAATAAAGTCAATGCACAATTAATCAAATAATATTTTTAACAATTTTTAAAATACAATTAACTAATTAAACTATAATTCACTAATTAAATAATCAATAAAAAATCCAATCAAAAGAATAAAAGAAATAATAAAAAAACAAACAATGATGCATACATAAATATGAAGGTATTAACATCAAACTATATTGGTCCTAGAGTCCTATCCCACAATATTCTTAAAATTAATTAATATATTAATATATAAAGAATAAAAATATAAATATATAAAAAAAAACAAGAAATTTAAACACAATGAAACAAGGAAAAGGGCGGAGAAGACTTGGTACAAGAGAGTTAATTTTTTTTCTTCAAAATCCATCCAACAACAAATAAGTTTGTGACAAATGGCACAATAAAGAAAAAAATTAATCAAGATAAATATCTCTCTCTATTTTATTTCAAAATAATAATAAAATAAAAAACAAATATTTTTCTTACTTACTCTCTCACTGTGTTTCTCCCTCTCTCATTTAGAACAACACCAAGAACAAACACCAATGAAAATGCTTTCATCCCCTTTTTATACACAACATAAAATTTCGGAATTAGATCCTCTCCTGCTTTATATATTCTGCCATCTCTCATGTTCATAATCTAATGGTTAAAAAATTAGGAGAAATAATTAATTTAAAAAGACATTTAAGAAGAGAGAATGTGGCAAAAATTTCAACGGGAACTATTCTTTTTTTATCTCATATTCTCTCTCTTCTCAAATGTCTTTTTTAATTAATTATTCCTCTTAATTTTTTAACCGTTAGATTATGAACAGGAGAGATGGTATAATAAATAAAGTAGGAGAGAATCTAATTCCTAAAATTTCTATCTCTGATATTTTTTATATTTTTCAAAACAAACAAACAACAACAAATTCTTTCATCTCTAAAATCCAAACAAGAAGATGCAAGCAAATGAAAAATTAATGGTGAGTTTTGTATGGAATGGAGTGTTAAGATGGAAGGATGGTTAGAAGTTACAAGGTTATGGTGTTAAGATGAAAAATTATGAGAAAGTGGTGTATATGAAGTTTTGTGGATGGAGTTTGTATAGTTTCTTGAAGTGAGTATTATGGTTGTGAAATGGAGGTTTAGTTTGGTTTTCACATCTTCATGAAGAAAAAATTTATGGTATAAATGGTGGAAATATGTTTGAGTTGTGAATGAAAATAAATGAATAAGTTAATTAAGGATTGTGAATGTTGGATTTTGTTGTGGAACATAAAAATGAAGTGAGATTTATTTGAGAAGATGATTTAGTTTGGTGTATGGAACTAATATATTTAGGAAAGGTGAGCTTTTTATGTATGGAAGAGAAGTTGATTGAATTGAAAATGAAGAGTGGGAGATGAATGTTGTTGGTGTTTAAATGAAGATGGAAGGTAGTATGTGGTTGTAGCATGCGATTTTTGTCGGTGACTCGACCACCTTACCGCAATGGTTGGAATTAGGTGTTACTTTCTGATTTCTTATTTATCCTATGAAGCTGGAAAAGAAAGGGAAGCTATTTAAAACAAACTTTGCACGCAAATGTTTTCTTTAACAAAGGCTAAGAGATTGAGGGTTCGGGGTCAGGTTATACAAAGGGAAGTTGTCAATCACCCAGTGTATATATGGTTATCCATAGACCTTTTATGACATGTTTTTCTGTTTGGTTTAAATACTTTCTGGTGTTTATCTGACGTGGGTTGGGAAAGTTTCTCCTTTGAGGGGTTTGAGAGGATGTTTTGGTGATTTTTGGGGTTTCTGTTGTTTTTGGGAAGGTACTGGACCTAAAGTTTTTTATTTGTGTGCTCGCTAAGATTTCGCAATGTTATGCCTACGTATTCCCGTAAAGAAAACTGGGAAATTAGAGCAATCGTAGTTCCTTCTATTTCTATGAGAGGAAAATGTTTGGTGTCTTGTTTAAAGCCCGAGATTGAAGCTAGAGGTTATTTGTGTCTTGTTCAAAGCCCAAGATTGAAGCTAAAGGGGTATTTGTGTCTTGTTCAAAGCCCAAGATCGAAGCTAAAAGGGGTGACTGAGAGAGAATTTGTCATCTCTAAAGGGAGATATCTCACCTATTCATCACAAAATATTGGGAAATTGATTATAAGGGAAATTACTTTAACTGAGATATGTGAATCCAGCAATGCCATAATTTCCTTTATAAGGGTGATGTCATGAAGAAAGAAACTTTAACTCAGTATTAAGCAATGTCATTTTTCCTTATGAATCTTTCATGCTAAGAGAGGGGCATTGGCATAGATGTAAATAATCCAGAGGCTTGCCACTTACAGCTGTTAGATGAAAGATGATTTTTTACCAGGATAAAAGAAGAACTCCAGCTTGGATTTCGAATCAACAAGTGTGCCACTTACAGCAATTATCTGGGAAAAAGATTTTGGCTGTCTGTTTTGATGTGTGATGTATAGAGAAAATATCCTTCTGCATAGTGGACTCAGGGTCTCATCTGAGGGGATGTTTATTTTTGTGTGTCTTGATCAAAGCCCAAGGTTGAAGCTAAGAGGTTGACTCTACTAGGGGAGTTTTATATTTGTCTTGTACAAAGCCTAAGATTGGGGCTGAAAAGGGATTGACTCCACTAGGGAGGTTTTATCTGTCTTATATAAAGCCCAAGCTTGAGGCTAACTCTATTGAGGAAAATCATTATACAAAGCCTAAGAGGAGGCTGATTGGGGAATTTCTTATATGAAGCCTAAGAGGAGGCTAGCTTCTGCTGAGGATTATTGAAATCTAGATATAGGTCCAATATGTATTGGGGATTGAAGGAGAGTTGAAATATCATATGCCCTGAGGTTCTGATTCTGTTAGGGTTTTATTGATGGTAAATTAAACCTGTCTGGATTTTTTAAGGTGAAGGTTTAAACCTTGAGTTTTGAAAACCTATTGTGGTTTCAAACTCTGTTGGAGATTAGTGTATTGATGAAATGATCAGGTTTTTTCCTGTGCTTTTAGAGTGTCTTTGAATGAGAAATTTGAGAATTTTTAGGGAATTTAAAATTCTAAGCAATTTAAATGATTCAATTGAAATTCATTCAGTTTTAAATTATTTTGTTTGGATGGAGTATTAAAATGATTCAATGTAAAAAATTTGGGGTCATTTTCATAATTTTTAAAGCTTTTGGGTCAAATTTAAATTATGAAAATAGGGGGCCAATTTGTAATTTTTGAAAATTTGAAGGGACCAATTTGTAAAATTTGAAAATTATTAGGGACTAATTTGCAATTTTTTGAAAATTTTGGGGGTGAATTTGAAATTCTCATAATATATGAGGACCATCTTGCAAAATTTGAAAAATTAATAATAAAAAATTTAACATTCATATTATATAGAGTTAAGAAGCAATTTGAAATTTTTTACTTTTTGGTGTCATTTTAAATTCCTTAAATTTAACATGAATAAAATACTCTATAAATTTACATCATTTTAAAAATTCTCCATATTTTTTATCCAAACAATTGGTTTTGATTAAGTCATTTCAAATTTCCTCAAAAAATGACTTTCCCTCATTAAAATCCTTCATCCAAACACACTCTTAGGAAACTTTAGGGCTTCTTTGAGATCCAAGAGGAGATGAGACTTTCCAAGTCTACTGGTATGAAGAGGTTGACTCTTAGTTGGAGAATGATCTTTGTATGATGCCCAAGAGGAGGGTAAGACTGTCCAAGTCTACTTGTATGAAGCCCAAGAGGAGGTTGGGGTTTTAAGGGATTAAGATCAACCCTACAATGATATTTTGGATTCTGGCTCTCTAGAGGATTGAACTAGTAGAGATGACTAAGTTTTGTCCTATACCTGTAGGAGGTCTTCGGGTCCTTGTACTAAGCCCAAGAGAAGGCTGAGAACTTCTAAGAAGCCGGTGGGTTCTTGTACTAAGCCCAAGAGGAGGCTGGGGTGCTTTTAGGAAGCATGTGGGTCCAAGCCTCAGAAAAGTTCAAGAAAGGTTTCACCGGGAATAAGTCTTTTCTTTGCAGAACAGTTCTAAGGTTTGAAGAATTCAAGAAAGGTTTCACGGGGAATTAATCCTCTTTGGGGAAATGAATTTCTTGTACACCTATATTTCTAAGTTAGGATAGTCTTGAGAAAAGTTTCACCGGGAATAATGTCTTTCTCTGTTCCATATTGTATAAGTCCAAGAGGAGGCAAGACTGTATCTGGAGTTTCCTATGGGGAACTAGTTTTGACTGTGTTGAAAGAGTAACCACTGGTTTGATCTAGACCTAGACCTAACTGCTGGGGAAAACTCTAAGCAAGTATATACAATCATATATATATACAGATGAAATATATAAACAAGTATGTATTGAAGAGGTAGTGGAACTTACAGTCGTGCAAGCCCAAGCATAATAACTACAACTGTATGGTTAGTTGTTTAAAGAAATTTTTGATAAAACTTTGAATTTGAATCTAAATAAAAAAGAAAGTTGTTTAAAAGGAAGTATGGGGCTTATACTCACAGGGAGACCCAAATGATCTCTTTTGGAAAGGCGACGATTGTGTCGTAGTTTTGAAAACCACAGAGGAACTTATACAATGACTAAGGTCCAAATTATTTATGTACAAAGGATGTTGGGTCTTACACTCTATTAGAGGCCCAAAAGTTTATTTTTATACAAGATATGAGGCTTACAACTCAAGGAAATGCCCAGATGAAAAATAGCGATCGCATAGTTATTTTGAAAATTGTATCGGGACTTATACAATGACTGAGGCCCAAAAGGTTTATGTACAAAGGAATGAGACTTACACTCTACCAAGAGGCCCAAAAGTGTTTTGAAAAATGTTTGATAAATTAAAATTAAGAGAAACCCTAATTTTAATTAAAAAATAGTTTTTAAAGGAAATTAAATATAAAATGATACAAAATATCAAATATATTAAAAAACAAGTTGTCAACTTTAAAAAATATTTTGAAAAATCATGTTAAATCACATGAAAGCTTGAAATCCAATTGGTTTTAAAAAATCAAGGTGAGAATTTCATTTAAAAATGTTTAAAAACATATAAAAATGAAATTAAATTCAAAAATCAAACTATATTAAATGAATAATAAAAATGTGATTTTTTTTGTAGAATAAAATATTTAAACATTTTTGTGACTTTTTAAAAAAAGAACCAACAAAAAATGATGAAAAATGAGAAAGAAATTAATTTTTGAAATCATTTAATAAAAATATCAAATATTCAAAAATTCAAATATTTGAAAATGGCGCCAAGGCCATCTTCTTCTTCCTCACGACTACCCGTCATTGCCAATTTACAAAACCTCTCATATCTCTCTGATTACTCAATGAAAATGACTTTTGTAAACATGAAACTTGCTCGTTTTTGAACAAGGATTCTAATGGTACCAATTAATTGCATTTATATTAAGTGTGGAGTGAGAAATCAGAAGATGAACTCAAGAACCCTAATTTATGCAAGAACACTATGAAATCCTATACATGATTCATACATAGCAATTGATTGAGGAGAAACACTCTACATAAGTGCAGAAACATGTTTGTAACTTGAAAACACATTTATGATGCATTGATCATAGAGTTTGAGAGTGTCAGGCTTACCACTTGCAAGAAGAATTCGAATTCTATGTTGGAGGTGTTACAAATGTTGTGTAATTATCTGGATAGTTTTAATGGACCTCAAGTAATGTGTTTGAAGGCTTGGAATGAATTGAATCAACTTAGAACATGTTGTGGCACCTCAACTTCAAATAGGCCAAAAAGCTTGAGCAAATGGGGGTGACTTTGTGATTCTGATGTTCCAGATGAGTTTTAAGGTTATGGATCACTCATATATGATGTATGTGAGGTGTTGGCATGATTGGTTTTGATAAAATTACTCTCAAATGGAAAATTTGAATGTTACTTGAATGAGAAGCAAAATCTGGTTTTTTGAGAGTGATTTGGAGGAAAGCATGTGTTATGGTGCTTTGATGTACTTGAATTGATCAGAAAGAAACTCTATTTATAGTAGAGCAAGTTTGTTTTGGGAGCAATAGCGAATGAAGGTTTATCACCCTATTATCTAATGGTTTTTGTCTTGTTGCCAAAGTCTCCTCTAGCCATTGACTTGGGTCAATCATGCAGGCCTATGGTCTTCTGATACTTGAGTTTATCATGACTCATTTGCAATGTTGTGGACTGATACATGTCAGCTCTATGCATCCATTCAATGCCTCGTGACAAATTTGAAAGTTTTGGATATGAACTTTGAATGTCACATGCCAAATGATGAGGACTTCGACTTGCAAGGCTCTATGGTGTTGTAGCTCTGCAGAGATCATGTTCATTGCACTTTAGAAACTTGTCTTGTATGGTGACAAGGTTTGCCAAGTCATGGAAATAACAAAATCGTGGGGCAAGTGCAAGACTGTCTTGCAAAACCAGTCTTGGAGGTGTCATGTTTCCATGCTCATAATTCCTACTCAAGTTGAATTAGGATGAGTTCTGGTACTCTTTGGAAAGCTTGTATATCCTACTTTAACTTTGATGTCCAACATTGGTCTTGGATCAACTTGGATCAAGGTGAAAAATGGCCTCAAAGTTGGTGAAAAACTAAGACAGATTCTGTCCAAAATTTTCACTAAGTGTTGGAAAAAGTGACCATTTTCATGTTTTTGTGATTTTGATCAATCTATAACTCAAAATCCATGATGATTTGGAATCTGATGTAGTTTACAATTTTGAAGTATGTAATGAGAGCTTTCATTTGAGCTTTGGATGGAAGCAAATGACTTTATGGTTTGGGAGTTATGACCTTGCAAAGTTGGTACCAAATCAATTTTGTTCCATAACTTTGAAATATTTAAGTTTCTCAAGGTTGCCCCTTTTTCAAGTAACCTTACTTTTCTTGATTTTTCTTGATGGATGATGATCCAAACCATGAATTAACATTGTTTTTGACTTAGAGAAGCCTTGATTGTCAAAAAATTCGAAAAGTCAAACTTGGTTTCTAGGCACAGTTAACTTTTTGTCAGATGAATTTCAAACTTTGTGATCCTCTATGAAATCAAGTCCTTGACCTAATTCAAACCTAATTGATGGATTACATAGTTTTTTAGAGTGTCTTGAATCATGTCCCAAGGTTTTGGATCATGTCTTGGTCAAAAGTCAAAGGTACAATAGACTTTTCATCAGGAAACCCTAATTGGCCCAGATGAATTTGAATCTTTGTATTGCTTGTGAACCAAGCTCTTTGAGTCAACTGAACCTTGTAAATGGATCAATATGATGGATTGGAGGTCATCAAAACTCTTCTTGAGGTCTTGGCTCATGTCTTGCTCCAAAAGTCAACTTAGGGGTGAATTAGGTCAAGAAACCCTAATTCTTAATTTTTGATGAATGTATCCCCTGAGACTATTTTGACTATATGATTGGGTCCATGAGGTCCCTTTGAGCTTCTTGGGTCATGTTTTGAAGTATTGGTTCATGCCCAGGTGAAAAGTTTCATCTGGAGGCCCTGGTCGACCAAAACCCTAATTTGGTGACACTGGCGATCTTCAGGCTCGATCCACTTGGAATGTTGCAATCTTGTGCTTGATTCTTGATGCGGGAGTCCTCTTGATCCTTTATAGATGCTTGAAAGGCTAAACAAGTTAAAGATCATGTCAATTCTTGATTGATCATTTGTCTAAGTGCTCTTGGAGGGCTCAAAACCCTAATTCCTGGTTGAGGTGAGTGCTCAACAATCCTTGAGAAGATTGATGAGGTATGATGGTACATCTATATTATGGTGATGATTTGCAAAATGATGGGAAATCTTAGTGGTCAAAATTTGGGGTATGACAGATGCCCCTATTTAATCTTCTTGGACCCGAAGGTGTGAATGACGAAGATATTCAGACATTCAGGGTACAAGAGGATTAAATATCGGAATACCCGAAATTTTGATTGTGGTTGTGAATGGTAGCTGATTTGCTCATCCATCTTTTTTTGCTAAGTAATGTTACTTAGAAAAGGGTAAAACTTCCCCTCGATCCTGGTCTTCAGCCACGAAACTTGTCTTAGTTTCTTTTTTGGAATAAACTTCCCCTCGATCCTGGTCTTCAGCCATGGAACTGGTCTTAGTTTCTTTTGAAATAAACTTCCCCTCGATCCTGGTCTTCAGCCATGGAACTGGTCTCAGTTTCTTCTTTTTGAAATAAACTTCCCCTCGATCCTGGTCTTCAGCCACGGAACTGGTCTTAGTTTTTTTTGAAATAAACTTCCACTCGATCCTAGTCTTCAGTTGTGGAACTGGTCTTAGTTTCTTCTTGTTGAGTTCTTTTCTTGATAAGGAATAATATCCGTTGTAGCGGTCTTCATCAAACTTCTCTCCGAGTTTTACTGGGGAGACGCCATTTGATGGAAAAAGATTTGATTTCAGACTTGCTGGGGAAATCCATTCATCTGAACTGCAGAGGTGTGCAAACTTCTTTGTGGGAGATGCCATTTGTCGACCCTACTGGGGAAAACGAGTCTCTTGAGAGACCGCTTTTTGCTTTGTGAGGTTACATCATACTTTCCTTCGAGACCTTTCTCGGAGAAATGTCATGTGATGTGATCCAATTTTGAGGTGGTGATGACTTCATTAACATCGAATTTCTTAGGAGAAAAACCGATGTATTGCCGAGATTCTTCGGTTAAGAGGCTTTCTCTGGGGATTTTCCTTAATCCGGGAAAGCGAAAATATCATCTTTAATGGTGAAGAGTGATGTTCCAAAGGTGTCAGTCGAATGTCTTTTTGCCTTTCAGAGGTTTAAGTTATCAAAGTGGTCGAGGACAATCTCCAGTCCAGAAATAAACTAGGGAGAGATTGCTTAGGCGACACTTTTCCGGACGAGGAAAGAACTGACAACTCTATCGGTGAGAGGACTTTATCACTTGGGGATGAAAATGACCAGAGTGATATTAATGCAACATATGTATGAATATGAATCAGTCATGCATGATGTATGTATGTTTATGCTGACAAAACAGACGCGACATACAGACTGGTGAACGAACACGACTGGATACTCGGCCACTGTGGGGGATAAAAAGTATCATTGGTTCAAGAAAGTAATCCTTTCCTGCTTAGGAGGGGTAGACCCTACTGGGGAAGAAAAAACCATCAATTGGTCTTCAGAGGTAAGAACTCTGTCGGGGATATTAGATGGGACATTACATCTGAAATAGTTGATCCTTCATTCAGGTGCACTAGTTTAAAAGGAGTACTTTGATTCTGCATTTTGAGCTTTAACCACTTCCGGAAAAGCCATCGATGTTCCTTTTTGTGTTCAATAGTAAAAAAGAATTGTCATCTTTATTTTTAAAAGCAGAAGAAAATTTGGCAAGTAAATTCATTTTTGTTTTGTTTCAAGAATCGTTGATCATATTAAAAATGTCATTTTGTAAAGCAAAATAAATGAGAATTGCAAACAAAAGCACTCAGGGCTCAAATTTTATTGATAAAATTGTAATCAGCCAAGCGCGTGATCCCATAGAGCATTACAAAGTTTAGAAAATGGTAATTTAACGGAAAAGGGGCTACATTGAAACATAACGATCGTTATCCTTCCACTAACTTTGAATTTTGGACATTCTGAGCTTCTGTCGAAGGTGACCTTGACTGAAGTTTTTTTTTTTACGGATGGCGCCACCGCTGGGGATCTAACCTTGTCGGACGTAGTTACTTGCCATGAATCCCTAATTTTTGCATAGATTGCCTTCTGAGATTTTCAATCCATCGGGATGACTTTTGCTTATGTCTCTAATTTTTGCCTGGACCGCCCTTTCAGGTTTTCAATCCAACGAGACGTTTTTTTTTATTATTATTTTTATTTAGGCGAAGTATTTCTTGACTGCATCAACATTTTTGGGGTAGGTAAACTCCTCTTCATCCATGGTTGCGAGTCTCAAGGCACTGCCTGAGAAGGCTTTCTTAACAACATAAGGTCCATCATAATTCGGAGTCCATTTGCCTCTGGAATCAGTGAGGAATGAGTGTATCTTTTTTAGCACAAGGTCACCTTTCCTGAAGACATGGGGTCGGACATTTTTGTCAAACGCCTTCTTCATTCTTTGCTGATATAACTGACCGTGACATAAAGTCGTCATTCTCTTTTCTTTGATTTGGTTCAGTTCATCGTGTCAGCTTTGACACCATTCAACTCCTATTAGCTTGGCTTCCATCAATACCCTGATTGATGGTATCTCTACTTCTACGGGGAGCACTGCTTTCATGCCATATACTAGAGAGAAAGGGGTTGCCCCTGTTGAAGTGCGGACAGATGTGCGATAACCGTGAAGTGTAAAGGGTATCATCTCATGCCAGTCTTTGTAGGTTACAACCATCTTCTGAACGATTTTCTTGATATTCTTGTTAGCCGCTTCTACCGTTCCATTCATTTTAGGTCGGTAGGGAGATGAGTTATGGTGTTCGATCTTGAACTCAGCGCACAACTCTTTCATCATCTTGTTGTTCAAGTTGGATTCATTGTCAGTGATGATCTGTCTTGGAACACAATAACTGCAGATGAGATTGTTCTTGATAAATCGGATCACCACTTGTCTGGTCACTTTGGTATATGACACTGCTTCGACCCACTTGGTGAAGTAGTCAATGGCTACCAGGATGAACCGATGTCCATTTGAAGCTCTGGGTTCAATCATGCCAATCATGTCGATTCCCCATATAGAAAAAGGTCATAGAGAAGAAAGAACTTTGAGATGCGACGGCAGTACATGGATTTTGTCAGCGTATATCTGACACTTGTGACACCTCCTTATGTACTTGTAGCAATCGGATTCTATTGTCAGCCAATAATATCTCGCTCTCAGAATTTTTCTCGCCATTGTGTGTCCGTTGACATGAGTGCCAAAGGAGCCTTTGTGAATCTCTTTCATCAACATGTTTACTTCTTGTTTGTCTACGCTTCTGAGCAAAACCATGTCGAAGTTTCTCTTGTAGAGTGTATCACCATTCAGGAAGAAGTTGTCAGTTAGTCTTCTGAGAGTCTTCCTGTCTTTTCTTGATGCCCCAGGCGGGTATTCCTGTCTTTGAAGGAAGCATTTGATATCTTGATACCATGATATGTCGTTGATGACTGCCTCAATCGTGAAGATGTAAGCTGGCCTATCAAGGAGCATTATGTCAATCTTAGGTACATCATTCCAATGATTTACATCAGTCATGGATGAGAGAGTAGCTAGTGCATCATTCATGTGATTTTCTTCACGAGGGATATAATGAAACTCGATTCTGTTTAAGAATGGTAACAACCTTCTCGCGTAATCTTTGTAAGGAATCAATCCTGATTGGTATGTGTTCCACTCTCCTTTGATCTGATTTATAACCAGGGTTGAGTCTCCATACACATCCAAATTCTTAATCCTTAAGTCAATAGCTTCTTCGAGACCCATGATACAAGCTTCATATTCGGCCTCGTTGTTTGTGCATTTGAATGTCAGTCGGGCGGTGAAAGGAATATGGGAATCCTGAGGTGTTACGATGATTACCCCAATTCTGTTTCCATAAGTATTGACAGCTTCGTTGAAAATTAGTCCCCATTGGGAACCTGGTTCTGGCCCTTCATTGGGTAGCGGTTCATCGCAATCTTTCATTTTCAAGTATATGACATATTCGTCTGGGAAGTCAAATCTGACTGATTCCTGACCGTCAATCAGTTGGTGAGCCAAATGATCGGCTAAAATACTTCCTTTGACGACTTTCTAAGCATGATACTCTATGTCGTATTCTGATAACAACATCTGCCAACGGGCAATCCTTCTTGTGAGAACAGGCTTTTCAAAGACGTGCTTGATCTGATCCATTTCAAAGATTATCCAAGTAGTGCGACAAATCATGTACTAGCGAAGATGTTTGGCTGCCCAAGCCAGAGCGCGACAAGTTTTCTCGAGCATAGTGTACCGAGTTTCACAGTTTGTGAACTTCTTGCTTAGGTAATAGATGTCAGACTCATTTCTTTTTGTTTCGTCTTGTTGGCCAAGCACACAACCCATGGAGTCTTCCAAGACTGTTAAGTAGATGATCAGTGGTCTTCCTTCCACTGAGGGAGACATAATTGGTGGATTCAACAAATATTCTTTGATGTTGTTGAAAGCTTTTTGGCAATTTTCCATCCATACGCAGCTTTGATTCTTTCTGAGTAGTTTGAAGATTGGCGCGCATGTCACGGTCATTAGGGATATGAACCTTGAGATGTAATTCAGACGTCCTAAAAATCCTCTGACCTATTTTTCAGTCTTTGGTGAAGGCACTTCTTGAATGGCCTTGACCTTGTCAGGATCAACCTCAATTCCTTTCTAGCTGACGATGAATCCTAAGAGTTTTCCAGAGCGAACATCGAACGTGCACTAATTAGGATTCAAGCAGAGTTTATATTTCCTCAGACGCTCAAATAACTTTGATAGGTGTTCCACATGTTCTTCTTCTATTTTAGATTTGGCGATCATGTCATCGACGTACACTTCAATCTCTTTGTGCATCATGTCATAAAACAGAGTCGTCATGGCCCTTTGATAGGTTGCCCCCGTGTTCTTTAGACCAAACGACATTACCTTGTAACAAAAGTGCCCCATGGGGTGATGAATGAAGTTTTCTCCATATCTTCTGGCGCCATTTTGATTTGATTATAGCCCGAGAATCCATCCATGAAGGAGAAGACTTTGAATTTTGTTGTACTGTCTACCAGCATGTCAATGCGTGGCAGGGGAAGTCGTCCTTTGGACTGGCTCTGCTCAGATCCCTGTAGTCTACACACATTCTAACTTTTCGGTCCTTTTTTGGAACTGGCACTATGTTGGCTAACCATTGAGGATATTCTGAGGTGGCGAGGAAACATGCGTCAATCTGCTTCTGCACTTCCTCTTTAATTTTGATGGCCATATCTAGATGAGTCCTTCTCAGTCTTTGTTTTACCGGAGGACATTCCGTTTTTAGTGGTAAGTGATGTTCCACGATGTTGGTATCCAACCCTGGCATGTTCTGATAGGACCAAACAAATACATCTGGAAACTCTTTAAGAAGTTTTATCAAGTCTTCTCTAACAGTGTAGCTGAGCAGTGCCCCTATCTTAACTTCTTTCTTTCCTTCTTCTGAACCCAAATTAACTGTTTCCAACAGCTCTTTGTGAGGCTCAATAGACATTTCCTCTTGCCTAAGTAGTCAGGAGATCTCTTCAGGAATTTCTTCGTCTTCGTCCTCGTCTTCTTCAGCTTCAAATACCGGGAATTCAAAGTTGGGAGAAGACATTGGATCATATGTTTAAATGGGGTTTAAAACAAGCAATCTGCATGATGTGATGATTCGTTTTTTAGCAAAGACAGAGAGAATGCAAGAATGTGTGCAGTGTATTTTCTAAAAAATGCTTGTTTTTATTTTGGGTTATTTTTAGGATTACCATTTTTTGAAAAATGAAAAGTGAAAACAACAATAAATGCGGGAATGGCATAATGACATTATTTATTCATGATTTGTCGATTCTTGAAACACAATCCTATAAAGCAAAACTCTGTCGCTTTGGGCGAAGCAAAGAGGGACATTTATAGAAAAGTGAGCCCTATAAAAACATTCATTTCACTCGGGCAAGGTGAAAGGTCAAAACAAAGATGGTAATTACTTCGACTTATGGACGGCTTTCGGGACATCGACTGCAATCCAATGGCGACGAACTTCTATGTGAATCACAAAGTCCGGTACCTTCCCTCTTGGTTTGTCTTCAGAAATAATGCTGATTTCTGGCGGAGTAGGATCATTGGAGTCTTTTTCCCATGAAGAATTGTCATAGGAGAACTCTTTTATCGCATCTTCCATAGTGTTTTCACTCTTAAGGGAATCTCCCCAACCTGTTGGTTGAATGTCCTCAAGTCTGATACGAGAGCTTTCGGGAGCAGTGTATTTGACTAGGAAGTTGTATTTGTCGCTTGGCTGTCCTAAGGTGTCCCATTTTTCTATGGGAATGGATGAGTCATCTTCCTCAATGACGTTGATTTCAGGAATCGTGTAGTTTATGAACTCTTGCCCTGCGATCCTTGCGAATTCATTAGCATGGTTTGGGACACTCTTGGAGTGTGCTGGGTAATGATTCCATGACTCTGGGCTAACCTGTGTATTCTTTTCAAGATTATTCAGCGATAAACATTGGCTGGCTAACTCTTTTGCCCCAAGTCTTCCATGTATGGCTTCCAGATGGGCAAGTCATCCAGGGGATCATAATAATCGTAGTCAAATTTGTCTTTCATTAGATTGTCTTCCTCTAATGAATTGGGTTGATCACAACATTCTTCAGGATAACAATCTCCATGGATCATCCGGACGTCTGATCTTGGTATATATCTCGGGCTCTGCTCTGGAAAACAGAATGGCATGTGCACTTCTTCCTGAGACATATAATCGTCATGGTTAATGTAAGATTTCCACTCTTCATCCACATCGGAGGAGTCATTTTCGTTGATGGTGTGTACTTCTTGAGATACTGGGTGGAGGAAGCCTCCACTATGGAAGAAATCCTGAATGGGACAAAAACTTTCATCCTTCTTAGTAGTTTGGGTACAGGTTGAAGAGAAACCAAGACCTTTTCTTGTTTTGTTATCCGTAGGAATTATAATCTGTCCCTATCCTTTTACGTCATTACTCTCGATCACTTTGAGAGCGTTTTTGTATGATGAAATCGACGTCCCTCTTTCTTGTTGATTCTCATTGCTCACCGAGAGTGTTTAGAACTGAGTTCCAACGACCTCCTTTGGTTCTACATAGGAGAATGATGATAAGTTGCTCATGATTAAGGCTTGCTCTCCACATACTGTGACTAAATTGTCATTCTTGAAGAACTTCAACTTCTGGTGAAGTGTCTAAGTGACTGCCCCAGCTTCGTGTATCTAAGGTCTCCCCAATAAATAGTTGTATGCTGCTCAGATGTCCATGACTTGGAAAGTGTGAGGACCGATGGTTATGGGAAGATTGACTTCGTCGATAACTGTTTTTCTAGATCCGTCAAAGGCTTTGACAATAATCTCACTGCCCCTCATTGGAGCTCCTTGAAATGATAGTCGTATCAGAGTTGATTTTGGCATAACATTCAAAGATGATCCTGTGTCCCCCAGTACGCTGGCTAAAGCGTCGTCTTGGCAGTTGAATGTAATGTTGAGTGCCATATTATGGTTCTTACCTTCCTTCGGCAATTCTTCATCATTGAATCCCAAGTTGTTGTAGGAAGTGATATTGGAGATGATGCTATCAAATTGCCCTACCGTCACATCTTGTTCTACAAAGGCTTGCTCTAAGACCCTCTGTAGAGCTTCCCTGTGAGCTTCTGAACTGAGCAGGAGAAAAAGTACAGAGATTCGAGACGGAGTTTACAACAATTGATCCACAATGTTGAACTCACTTTTCTAGATGAGCTTTAGCATCTCCTCGTTGTTCTTTACAAGTTCTGGATTACTAGATTGACCGACTTGTTGGTTGGGAACTTCCGTTTGAGGTTCCTTTTCTTTGGTAGGTTCTCCAACTCCTTTGTTGAAGATCCGACCGCTCCGGGTAACTCGACTGATGTCTGCAATGTTCACAATGGAGGGTAATGGAGTTTCTTTTCCATTTTCTATGGTCGTTGCACCATACTTTTAAGAGATAACCTTTTCTGACTTATACGGTATTGGACCTGACAAGTAGATAACCACAAGGGATTTTTGGGCCTTTTGACTGTCGTAGGCCACCTCAATCAGCTTCTAGTTAGAAACTTTTCTTCCATAAAGAGGGATCTTTGATTCATTGAGTAGAGGAATTATGGCGCAAACGTCCTTGGTTATTCCATGATCGGAGATTATGACAGCGTTTTTGTTCTGACCAGGGAGGTAATCTTGTATTATGTTGATCTACCCAAAACTCGAACATGGTCGAATCTCCTTCCGGTCCAACTGATTCTGGAGGGTTGCTCGCACTAGATAACATCCTTGGTTATTTCCGAGCATACTTTACAACGCTCATAATTATGAGGTGGTACCCGACCATATTCTCTTTGTATGCAGTGCATCTTTACTATATCTGTTTCTATTGAGCGGATATCATGACTTTGATGTCTACCAGGATTCCCATCAGTCATGCTAATCTATTGTGTGTCTTCATCTAGGTAAATCGGAAGCCACCAGTGGTCCAACAGATGTTGAAGTGTTCTTTGCACAAGCGCACACCCTTAGTCGTTTTCGTAGCATTCTTTACCGTCTAGATAATCATGTCAAGCCAGAAAACAGAGCCCGACCTCCTTAGCATGTAATTCCACTAGACTGATATTCATCAAGCGTATGTCAAAGATTTGAACCATATTGACTTGATGGTCATTCCTTTCACGGTAGTCTTAGATCCATCCGAGATCCATTTGACGTTGGAGGGCCTCTTGTAAAAAGAGTATCCATGATTGTCTGTTGAGCAGAATGGACAAGTCCTGTAATCGTTCCGCGACAGATTGTAATACTGACTTTGTCTCGAATGCATCGCCACTAAATTGACGTTCATTGCGCGGATGTCGTGGTTCTGAACAATGTTGGGATGTGCATGGGCCATGTTTACTTCACGAATTCTATGATCCTGAATCCAGCCCAGATCTATTTGTTCTTGCAAAGCTGCTTGTATTATGGCACACACTTGATTGTCCTTGGAGCAAATATCACACTGGTGATAGTTGTGAGATGGCACATGGCCGTACCCGCTTTGTTTGCAATGTATCTTTACCAGGTTGGTTCCCAGTAAGCGTACATTATGAATTTGATAATTGTTGACAGGCTCTTCTTCTATCAAATTCACTATAGCCTTTTCATGTTGCAGTAATGGGTTCGTCTGAACATTTGGATTACTATCCTTGAAAGATAAAACCCCGTTCTTGACAAGCTTCTGTACATCAGACTTGAAGCTGAGACAATTCTCAATGTTATGTCCCGATCCTTTTGGTAAGGGCAAATTTGATCTGCTTTGAACCAAAAAGGTCGATTTTCTGGTACTGCGAGAGGAGTCCTGATCTCAACATGCCTCTTGGCCAGTAGAAGTGGAAATAACTCTGCGTACAACATCGGTATAGGATCGAACCCTGTTGGTCGTGTAGTACGATTGTTGTTATTTTACTGCAGGCGAGCCTGTTGAAGAGGTTGTTACGGCCTTTACTGATACTGTTGTTGACTTGATTGGCTCTAAGCAACTTGAGGTTGATAAGTCAGAGCTGGCGTCGGGTTGATAGCGGGAGTTATTGCTGCTACCGGTTGATACCTTCGCCTTTGCTTTACCAGAGGATATTACTGATCTCTTGCTCTTTCTTTTTTTGGAAAACACTACTGTATCCTTTAGTACTGCCAGATGGCTTTGCATCTTTGACCAATCGTCCTTCTCGGAATGCTTCTTCAAGGCATACTCCTATGTTTACCATTTCAGTGAAGTCACTGGGCGCACTGGAGATCATTCGGTCGTAATAAAACGAGCTCAATGTTTTCAGGAAAATCTTTGTTATTTCCTTTTCCTCGAGAGGGGGACAGATCTGGGCGGCAATTTCACGCCATCTCTAAGCATATTACTTGAAGGTTTCCTTATCCTTTTGTGACATTGCTCTGAGTTGGTCCTTATCCGGTGTCATGTCCAAGTTGTATTTATACTGCTGAACGAAGGCTGCCCCGAGATCCCTAAAAGTACTGATCTTGGTGCGATTTAAACCCATGTACCATTTGAGTGCGGCACCGGTTAAACTGTCTTGGAAGTAATGGATCAGTAGCTGGTGATTTTCTGTCTGGGTAGACATTTTTCGAGCGTACATCACCAAATAACTTTTAGGGCAAGAGTTGCCTTTGTATTTTTCAAAGTTAGGCACCTTGAATTTGTGTGGTATTTTTACATTAGGGGCCAAACAGAGGTCAGCGACGTCCTTTCCGAATAAGTCTTGACCGCGAATGGCATGCAATTCCTTCTGCATTTCCAAGAATTGTTCCTGGAACTCATTCATACTTTCGCAGACGTCTTCGTTTCCACCAGAAATTGCTTACGGAATCTGTCCTTCCGGGACAGTGTGTACCACTGGTTGTGGTATAGACATTACTGCGGTGATTCTTAGAGCTTCGGTGCCCTGAAGTTTGTAACCTTTAGGAGTTACTATCGTAACCCTTGCATCTTCATTTTCCTGAAGTTTGTAACCTTCAGGTCCAGTGGTTCCTGCTACGGCTCCTGGGTCTTCAGTGACTGGTGGGATATATCCTTCAGGTATAAAATTGAAAGGCATGCCCCAGAGGTGTCTTTTAGGCATGTTGTACCGATGATGACTATCATGTGTCTCAAATATGGGTGTAGATGAAATCTCAGAGATCACAGTCCTTTGATGTTGTTGCTCCTGAGCTGCGGCCAAGGATTGCATGTTACTATGAAGTTTTTCCAAACTTTCTTTTAGAGCGTCGATTTCTTCTCTCAGCTCTCTGTTCTCTTCCTCGAGATCGTCCATTTTCTTTTGTCGATTGGCCCGAGTGTTGTATGAATGAGACAGTTTGACTCTAGGATTGTGACACATACGTGAGACTCAAGGATAAAAAATGTGTTATGTGAGAATGATGAATGATATGGAATGACATATTTTTTTAGTTTTTGTTTTCAAAAGAAACTTTAACAATTAAATTGCAAATATCACATAGTGGGGGGAGACTCTTTTTATTAAATTCGAAAGATTGCAGTATTTTACAAAGAAAAGTACATTATTTTACAAAGTGCGGGAAAGAAACGTCTAAGCTCATGGATCATGAGTCCTCTCTGAAGAGAGCTTAGATGCCGGTTCCTGTATTTTTCTTTTCTTTGATCGGCCTCTTCAGCAGTTGTCGGGTCGACAATCCTTTGCCAAGTGAAAGGAGTGAGTAAATTTCTTCGTTCTTCCTGACTTTCTATAGCATGTTGCTCTTATATCTCAACCAGAGCATCCTTTTCCTTTAGCAATTCCTGAATCTTGGTATATTCCAAATTAAGGATCTGGTACTTGTTCTTCCAAGAATTCTTCTTACGTTGGACTTTGTTGAGAGCGACCTGGAGTTTTTCCGCATCAGACATGAAATAAAGGACAGATTCCTTTAGTGGAAAAACTTCTTGGCGAGGGTAAGACATCCTCAGCTTTAGGGATTTAGTTTGCATTCAGTGGAGATAAGGTTCCATGGAGGTATAGTTTGGTCTTCCCAGAGACTCTCTTCCTTTCCTGTGAATATGTTGCCAGGCATGCACTATTTCTTTCTTCAGTGCCCTGTCATTTTCCCCTTCATTGAAGAAAAGACCTTCCAGATGAACATTATATGGGATATTCTTCATCGGGTATCCAAGTTGACGGTGAGCTAAAATTGGATGATAGTTGATTCCTCCTTTATTACCAATGAGGGGTACATTGGGGAAATTTTCACATCTGTCGATGATCTCTATCCCTTCGTAAATCCGATTGTACCAATCTATGCCAGAATTTGTAAGAGACATAATCCTTTGTGGCCATCGCAGAGTACTCTCGTGATCCCAAAAAGCAGCAGACTTGGGCAAATGGGATGATGAATTATTTGTAGAGTAATGGTACACAACATGTGATCATTCCTCCATTGTACAAGTTCCTTAAATGTATAGAATGATAAGCATCCGCGAGCAAGGTTGGCACGGGGTTTCCAATCAAGAATATATTAACAGCATTGGTATCGACGAAGTTGTCAATGTTGGGAAAAGGGAATAACCCATATATGAGCAGAACAAATACGTTTTCGAAGGCAATTATGTTTCCTACACTAGCAAAGTATAGGGCTTTCTCCATTAGGAATTTAGCCGGTAAACCTGGGATTCCTCCTTTAGTGGTTATGTGAGTCCTAACTTCTGACTCATCCAAAGAGATTGCTCTTGCAATGGCCTGATCCTTTGGAATTTCTTGCAGTCCAGAAAATGGAGCTTGATTAGTGATAGGTAAATCAATTAGGTGGGAGTAGTCTTCCAATGTTGGTGCGAGCTGGTAATCTGGGAAAGTGAAGCAGTGGTAAACCGGATCGTAGAACTGTACCAGCATAGATAGGATCCCTTCAACCACCTTGACCTTTAATAGAGACAATAGTCCTCCGTGCATAGCTCTGAAAGCCTCGGGATTGGTAATCATCCTTCCCAATTTCCTTATGTCCTCTAGTTTCGGAGCCTTGAAGGTGCACTTGTGCGTTTTTCTTCTACCAAAATTCATAACGCAACCTCTGATATTTGCAATTATTGTTTTAGTTATTTTGGAAAAGGATTTTTTTTCTTGTTTGAAAAGAGTTTTTTAATGAATGCATGAATGCAGCAAATAAAAACATTTGAAAACATGGGTTTAGGGGTTCAACACGAGCATGAAGTCATAGCTCTACCCATCCCCAAAGGTTGTACTATTTAGTTAATTTTTGTACCTGTAGAACAGGTTCTACAAGGTTCCCAAAGTCATTGACCCCTCATAGGGATATCAACAGCAAGCTGATTCACTCGAGCGAGCTGTAATATCCTAGGATGAATCTCTTTTGAGTGTAGTACCACGTATCAACTATTCCTGATAGTCACCGCATTACCAAATGGCCATATGGTTAAATGTCTACTAAATCCTCAGGGTCATGGGTACCGCACTGGGATAAACGATGCTTTCACGATAATCGGTCGTTCAACATCAATATTTCCACACGGGTACCTCGCCTAATTCGGTAGACTGCCAAGTTAGCTTGGTCGGGATTCACTCCCTATAGGCGTTTCCCGGATATGTCACCACTTATCTTAATGTTCTCTCAAACTTTCCACATGCGTATCAATCGCATTCCCAGTTAACATAAATTTAAACACGGATATCAAGTAATATGACAGTAAATGATATATATATATATATATATATATATATATATATATATATATATATATATATATATAGAAGGAGGAGATCATTTGACACCGGTGTCAAAATATTAAATTTGACACCAAATCCTACCCCTTTATTATTATGCATTCAATAGCTAAGATATATTTACTTAAAACTAACACATGAGTGTTTTACGAGAATTTATCTTAGCCATTGAATGAATAATAACAAAGGGGTAGGATTTGGTGTCAAAGTTAATATTTTGACACCGGTGTCAAATGATCCCCTCCCATATATATATATATATATATCTATATATATATCTATATATATATATCCATATATATATATATATATATATATATATATATATATATATATATGGATATATATATATAGATATATATATATATATATATATATATATATATATATATATATATATATATATATATATATATATATATATATAGTAGAAAGTATGTAAAATAAATGCTAAGCAAAGCCTAGACCTCTTAGGAACTCTAATCCTAGGAGTCCCCAGCAGAGTCGCCATTTTTCTGTAGCGTGTGATTTTTGTCGGTGACGCAACCACCTTACCGCAATGGTTGGAATTGGGTGCTACTTTCTGATTTCTTATTTATCCTATGAAGCTGGAAAGGAAAGAGAAGCTATCTAATACTAACCTTGCACGCAAATGTTTTCTTTAACAAATGCTAAGAGATTGGGGGTTCGGAGTCAGGTTATACAAAGGGAAGTTGTCAATCACCCAGTGTATATATGGTTATTCATAGACCTTTTATGGCATGTTTTTTTATTTGGTTTAAATACTTTCTAGTGTTTATCTGTTGTCGGTTGGGAAAGTTTCTCCTTTTAGGGGTTTGAGAGGATGTTTTGGTGATTTTTGAGTTTTCTGTTGTTTTTGGGAAGGTACTGGACCTAAAGTTTTTAATTTGTGTGCTCGCTAAAATTTCGCAATCTTATGCCTACGTATTCCCGTAAAGAAAATTGGGAAATCAGAGTAATCGTAATTCCTCCTATTTCTATGGGAGGAAAATGTTTGGTGTCTTGTTCAAAGCCCAAGATTTAAGCTAGAGGTTATTTGTGTCTTGTTCAAAGCCCGAGATTGAAGCTAAAAGGGTATTTGTGTCTTGTTCAAAGACTAGGATTGAAGCTAAAAGGGGTGACTGAGAAAGAATTTGTCATCTCTAAAGGGAGATATCTCACCTATTCATCACAAAATGTTGGGAAATTGATTATAAGGGAAATTACTTTCACTGGGATATGTGAATCCAACAATGCCATAATTACCTTTATAAGGGTGATGTCATGAAGGAAGAAACTTTAACTCAGTATTGAGCAATGCCATTTTTCCTTGTGAATCATTCATGCTAAAAGAGGGGCATTGGCATGGATGTAAATAATCTAGAGGCTTGCCACTTACAGGTGTTAGATGAAAGATGATTTTTGACCAGGATAAAAGAAGGACTCCAGCTTGGATTTCGAATCAACAAGTGTGCCACTGCTCGACGATGATGGGATCTGGAATGTGCCAGACGAGGGGGTGGATTGAACCTTAATGGGATGCTTAACTTAGTAGTGGGTTGGGTCTGCCCGACTGATGGTCAGGCGTCGGCCCAGTCCATAATAGTTTTCATGTGTGGTAAGTGAAGTTGTAGTAACATGGTGGAAGAGAAATGTACGTGAATAGTGGTATGAAGTGTTTTTGTGAAGAAATTATGTTTTGCAAGTGGTCTTCATGTAAGTACCATTTTAGTTTTCTATCATTTTCCAACGAGAGTGAGGGATTTGAATAGTGATAAGGGCGACTGGCTATGGTTCAAGCAATGTGTCAACTATATATACTATAAGTTAGGGATTTATATTTTTATTAATTGCCAACAATACCTTTCTGTTATTTTAGTGATAAAAGATCGAAATTAAACTAGTTAGTCCACATAAAAACAAACATTTAAAAAATAATCAAAATAAAATTGAAATAAAATCATAACTAATTCTATTTATTTTTATGAATATTTTGACTAAAAAAACAGACTCGAAAATAAAATAAAAAAGTCGGACGCAAAAGTGCTCGAAAAAATAATTTTAACGCACCAAAATGATCAGCGCAAAATAAACTTATTGGAAAAATACATCGTTTGATCAATTTTTGAAATAAATTTTGACAGGTTAAAAGGCTCAGACCGATCAAAATGAGACCGAAAAAAGTAGTCGAAAAATTAAAACGAGCATGTCAGGCTAAACTATGTGAAACGTAAATTAATATAATTGACGTCCGCAAGCTTTATTTAAAAAAAATCGTTCACTGGTTTTACGCATAATTGAGATTCAGTTTGACAAGTATGTCTGCAAATCTGAAAAATTATTCTGACTGACAATTAGGGCATTATGCAAGATGAAATACATGTCATGCTATGCAAATGATGCATATGCTATGATAATTGTATTGATTCGACGATTCAGGATCAAAATTGAGGTATGACAATGACGAAAGCAATCGCAGATCTCAAGCCTCCGCCAACAAAGAAACAACCCCAATCTTTATTTTGAAAGATCAATGTCTTGAGAAGATTCATCTCCAACCTAAGTGGAAAAATCCAGTCGTTCTTGCCACTCCTTCGACTCAAGAAAGATAACAACTTTGTTTGGGGGATTGAACAACACGAGTTTTGATAACATCAAACAATATTTAATGAAGCCTCCAGTACCGCTACCTCCAAGTAGAAATAGAAGCATGAAATTGTACATAGTCGCATCGGATTCGACCATAGGCAGTATGTAAGCACATGAGGATGATAATGGCGTCGACAGAGCCATATATTACCTCAGTCGAATCCTAATGGGTGCGGAAACTAAACTCAATTGAAAAATTATGTTTGGGCTTGTACTTCTCATGTACTAAATTAAAGCATTGTATTAAACCAGTTGAAGCTTACGTTTACTCTCATTTCGACATTATTAAACATATGCTATTAAAACCTATTATGCATAGTCGAATAGGGAAGTGAGCGTTGGTGCTCACTGAATATTCATTGAATTATTGTCCTTTGAAAGCAATAAAAGGAAAAATTGTCGCAGATTTCATTGTTGACCATTTAGTGGTCGACACAGTGGAAGCATATGTGGGAACTAGACCGTGGAAGTTGTACTTCGACGGTTTCAAGCATAAGGATGGCTCATGAGTAGGTATTTTGATACTTTCGCTGGAGAACATACCCACCAAGTTCTGATACAAGAATAAAGGGGCATGTTATAATAACGAGGTCGAATATGAAACCTTGATAACAGACCTTCAGATTCTATTAGACTTTGGGGCAAGAGAAGTCGAAATAAAGGGAGACTCAGAGTTGGTGATTTGACAGTTAAAGAAGGAGTACAAATGCATTAAAGTGAACTTGATGTCATACTTTATACAAGCCAACCGTTTGTTGAAGCGATTTGACCAGGTGTCGATCAATCACATACCTCGACTAAAAAATAAGGAGGTTAATGATTTGGCTTAAGTAGCCTCAGGACACAAAATTTCAAAGGAGAGGTTAGAAGACCTAGTCGAGATTAAAGAAAAGTTAGTATCAGAGGATAACGCTCGAGACACCTCGTCAATCTTAAAACTTCATGGGGCACATGAACTTGAAGGTTCACAAGACTTAGAGGACTTGGAATTCGACGGAGGTGTGAAGTGTGAAGTTTTAGCCATTGACTTAATGTCAAATAATTATTGGTGAAAACCCATAGTCGAATATTTGCCAAATCCAACGGGGCTACCGATAGAAAGATTAAGTACATAGCTTTGAGCTATGTAGTTATGGGTAACAAATTGCTGAAAAAGACTCCTGAATGCCTTCTCCTCAAATGCGTGGGCGAAAGTGAAGCCTACTTGACAATATCTGAGGTGCATAAGGGGTCATGTGGCTCGCGCCAAACTGGTCATAAGATGGAATGGTTGTTATGTTAACTGGGGGTATACTGGCCAACCATGTTGAAAGATTGTATAGACTTCGCCAAAGGTTGCCAAGAGTGCCAGAAGAATTCAGGTATCCAATATATGCAGCGAGTTACATTCAATAGTAAAGCCATGACCTTTCAGATGTTGGGGTTTAGACATAATTGGTGAGATCAAACTCTCTTCATCAAAAGGACATATGTATATTTTGGTGGGAATAGACAATTTCACTAAGTGGATAAAGGCTATACCTTTCCCCAATGTCGACTAAAAGAAGGTGATAAGTTTCATCCAAAACCATATCATATACAGATTTGAGATTCTTGAAACTATTACCACTGACCAAGGCTCAGTTTTTACAGGGCGTAAAACGGTGGAATTCGCCTCTGTAACAGGGTTTAAAATATTTACCTCGACATCATATTATGCTCAGGCCAACGGTCAGGCCTAAGCGGCCAATAAGATTTTGACTCGGCTGATTAAAAAACATGTGGGGCAGAATCCAAAGAATTTGCATAAAACCTTAAATCAAGTTCTATGGGCATGTCGCAACTCTCCCAAAGAGTCAACTTATTCTACTCCTTATCGACTTGTGTATGGGCACGACTGTTAACATTGTAGGTAACAGGGGGTTTTGTATATCGTCTCCACAGGGATTGTCGTGATATTGCTTGCCGTTATGCAGTTTTAAATGTTTTAAGAGGGGTTTTCAAAATTTGTTTGTTTTGGATCATAAGTTTGTCACGATTTTTGTAGCAAAGATTAAATTATAAAAGATGTTTGTTTAACAAGATATATCAAAAATAGATTTCATTAACCTAACTTATAAATATTCGATTAATCAAGCATGTGGATTCATTTCTGATTAATACAATCACATATCCTCTCCATACCGTCTATGTCTAAAGTGGTGTCGTGAATATTATTGTATCTGTCATTAGATGATGTCTCATGCTAGCAATCAATACAATAATCGTTAAGAACAACGCAAAGCAAATATCAACTCACAAATCTATGTCCAGAGTTTGTTTGTTGATAGATGAATATTTTAGATCAAGGTTTTTAAAATCTATGTCTAGAGTGATGCAAATCATAAATGGATCATTAAGAGCAAAAACATTCAACATGCTAATCATTCACTTGTTCACATACAAATAGATCAAAAGAAATACATATAAGTTAAGATAGACTATCTATACCTTTGATACAAAGGATTTAGATACCCATCGTCGTGATAGCTTGCTCTACAAGACAAAAAAGAATATGAATGAGCATCCAAGATAAAGAATCGATTTAGGATCCGAATCGAGCTTCTACTTGTAAAATATCACTTCTTGATGAAGAAATGATGAAACTGGGGTTTTTTCTCCCCAAGCCAATGTTGCAATTTCAAAAAATTAGGGTTAGTAAGTTCTTATCCCCTTAAAGTGGAAAAAATGACATAAATATCTTTCCAAAATTTGTCTTGTTCGCACTGCGAACTTCACGTATAGGCACTTCAAGTGCCTCTAAACAGTTAAACCGCCCCTGAGGTTTCCTTGACTTTGCATTGCGAACCTGCTCACTCAGACATCGTATTGCCACCAACCAGGGGTTTAGCTACTGACATCCAAAAGTTCTGGTTTGTTGTTCCTTCACCTTGAGCTCGCACTGTGAGCTTGCTTTGACCTCGTTACTCCTTCGAACAGCAAACCTACAGACTTCTTCCTCATTTCTTTGGCTTCCTTGTCCATTCAAATGTGTCTTGTTCTTTGACAATCCAACTTATTTCCTATACAATATCACACATATCAAGGAATCCAAAGGTAATATCATTTATCTTGAAGAACCACACAAGAACATAAAATAATTCAATTAAAACTTGAGAAAAGAGTTGAAAAATGTCAAGAATCATGGATCAAAATAAGGCATATTTGGCATTCAACAACGACGCAATATTGTCTCTATAAATCTACCTATAGCCAGTCAGGATTCAAAGGAAATCTAAAATCCCAACTGAGTTTTATTTGGGAATGATGTTCGACGAGTTGGCTCAGTTAGATGAGGATAAATTAATTGCTCTAAATGTCTTGTTAAGACAAAAGGAGAGGAATGCTAAAGCCTGCAACAAAAAAGTGAAGTCCAAAACATTTAATGAGGGCGACCAAGTTGGGAAGGTCATGTTGTCTATGGATCGAAAAGATATGATATTGGGCAAGTGGCCCCCAAATTGTGAAGGACCTTTTAAGATTCTGCAAACATTCTCAAATAATGCATATGATATTGAATAGTTGACCCTTGAGGGTCTAACCCTGCGAATAAATGGCAAGTATTTAAAACACTATCGGCCCATTTTGCAGGAAATACACATAGATTCAGAATAATCAATAAATTTCAAAATCAAGAAGGCTTCAGAGAACTGATAGCCTTTAACATCGACAAAATGCTATAAAAGGCATATTTAAAGATTACATCGGGTTTAAACGTCAAAACGTCGCCACAAACGGCGAAAGATAAATAAAGTTGTTATCCTAGAAAGGGAAATTTTGGCTTGACTCACTCATATTGAACTTTGGCTGAGGTGAATCGACGATCAATCTGAGAAATGATTGAAGCACAGATCGTAAGCTCGATGTCAAGAGCGACAATTGTCTCCAAGTATCGAATACCTTTCTAAGTCTCCTCGTCCAATTGGATTTGGCTAACTCTTCGGAGGTTGGTTTTCTCTGCCTCAACATCCTGTATCTTCTTCTTCTAGACATCAATTTGAGTATCTAGGGCAGTGACAACGTTATTTTCCTGACAAAGGATTTCTTTAAGTTCTTTGATGCGTTGGTCCGATTCGCTAGCCAAGTTCTACGCTTTAGATATCCCAGTCACTTTGGGTGCCATCTTGGTCTTGGTGTCATGCCTACGTTGAAACTCGGCCTGAACTTGGTTAAAAAGAGGTCCAAAAGTGAATAAAAAGTTGACCACTTCGACAAGAGTATCAGGGATGTCCAGTTTCTTTATAAGATTTTTGATGCTATAGCCATATATGAAGTGTTTCTCCCAAGCTTCGAAAAGATCGACATCCCCAACAATGGCCTTTAGTTGCTTTAGAATCGAGTCAACAGGCTCAGAATCGATGGTACCACTAGATACGGTCGAAGAACTTGAACATCTGTCAGTGGAATTGCCTTTGGTACTGAGACCCATTTTCATGTAGGCCATGGGATTATTTGTTTTCAATGTGTCCAAGAGTAGTCTTCTTGGCAGTTAAGGCATCTGGTTTCTCTGTTCTAGCATTATAGGCAGTTTTAAAATTAGGATTTTTGCCACCATTGGATGTCTCAGTAGTCTCTTTGGGCGGTTGTTTTTTTAGAGGTTGATATTTTTTCATAAGATTGTTGAGGCTCTTTTTTATCGAGCGTAGCTCTTGGGGAAATGTCGTCCATATCCATATGGGTTTTCTCTTTCTCAGTCGATGTTGAAGAAGACGAGTCAGTGAGAGACATTTTGCTAGTAGATTGGTGAGAAGTGTTGTCTTTAACTTCTAAAGGCTTGTTAACTTCGTCCATAACAGCTGCAATAGCAAAAATTTAATGTGCTGGTGAACTGTTGGTCGGCGTAGGCTTATCACTCGAAGTCGTTGCAGGTTGAGCTGTTAGTTTATCCTGCAGATGAGATAATTGTCAGTATTTAACAAAAAAGGAAACATAGTGAGCAAAATAAAGTTTGAAAGTACCTTTAAGGTTTCACTATCAGGACTGGAGTTGGCACTCTCATTCGATGCCAATTTCCTAGGGATTTTCTTTATTTCAATGCCTCTGTTCTTCTTCTTGTGTGGAGGGGGCTTTGGAGATGAGTCTTATAAGATAACAGGTTCAGTGGTTGCGGTGGCGGACACACCTTCTGTAGTACTGTCATTGACCTGCATGGCAAAGATCTCAAATAAGTAAAAAAGCATAAGCTATGAGATGCCAAGAGAGCACATCCCTGAAGTACATACCTAGGCAGGGTTAGAAGAGGTCCCCTCGATTTTGGAATGGTTGAGGGTCCCTTCAGCCTTGACAGCTTCTATCGTCCTCTTCTTATGTTCGACGATTATGATGAAACAAAAACAACGACAAATTTAAGGTTAAAGAAAAGAAAGTGGATAATGGAGGAAATTTGAAATGATCTCTTTGCTTTCTTCACCCTCATGTATGGGAGTTTCGACCCTGACATTATTTATGTCGACACGAAGGTGGCCTTTGAAACTGTATAAATTCAGCTTAGTCGGAGTCACTCGCTGCGTAGACTTTCAACTTATGTTTTTGTGTACCTTCAAGAATTCCCCGCAAATGAAACACCATGGAAACTGGGGAGTGATGGCCAGATCCATGTTGCTGGTCGACAAGGGGAGAAATGTAAGAGGATAAAACTTGAGGGTGAAATCATATCTCTTTTTTACATAGGAAGAAATCTTTAGATCGGTAAGCTTCGCCTGTATTTTGTCCTTCAGAGTCCTGACTGCCTCACTGATCATCCGTCTAAGATCATTTGGGTCATTGATAAATGCAAATTATACCTATTTTTGTATATAAGTTTTGTTGTACTTATCGATACTTTTTGTCTATATCGTTCGAATAAACCCCAATTTATTTATAAATACGTTTACTTTATATTTTAGTGTATATATTGCGTATCGTGTAAATATTACTGAGTTTAATTGATTTTATCTCATTTTTGGTAGGTATTCAAGCAAGGTTAACTTGCCATATTCATGAAGAACATTGAATAAGCTTTCCAGTGCTTCCGACCGTGCGTAAATCAGAGATACGGTTCAGAAGTTGTGGTCAAAATAAGGACTGGTTTGCTGTCTAGTGCGCTTTGCGAGTTGACAGCGAATGTTCGCTTTGCGAAGGTCCAGCGAAGGCCCCAGCGAAGGAGTCTAGAATTGGACAGGGGAGAAAAGAACCAAAGTTTGCTTTGCAAACTGTGCAGCAAGTATTCACTTTGCGAATAAATCGTTCGCACTGCGAACTTATGGAAATTTGCATAAGCGGTTTGACTGTTCAGAGGCACTTAAGTGCCATTTTTTGAGGTTCGCTAGGCGAATGATTCGTTCGCAAAGCAAACGTGACAAATTTGTAATTGTATATAGTTCATTTCAGTCACTTTTTAGGTTATGGGTTTGGGTAATTTTTGCTCCCACTCCATCAAACATCATTTTTCAGTAGGATTAGCTTAGAAAACAACATTGGAGCTTGCATATGGATGATCCGGAGTCGAATCTCTCATCGATTGGTGTTGACAAACTAAGAAATGTTTGGTTCCTCTTCTTCTCTTCTCTTTGTAATCTCTTTTTGTTGGGTGTCTGTATATTTACTATGAACATATGTATCTTTGTTGATCATAATATTGTATAAAATCTGCTTTACAAATCATTATCGATGTCTTCCTTGATCTTTTTGCATTTATGTTTAGATTTGTGTTATGTTAGAGATAAACATCATGAATCTTGATTAGGGATGGATATATATTGTCTAGATGCTAGAGATAGATTTAGATAATAATCTTTATGGTGTCGGAACTTAATGTCTTCTGTGTTTCGAGGCGTCGTGCGTGAGAGTGACGACGAGAGTAATACGGTTGCTCTCTCAGCTCAGTGTGTCAGAGATGGACACTGTTGTGAGCGATACTGGATGATTTTGACGAGTATTGTAGTATAGTGAAAATGATCGATAAATTTATGTTTGTGATGAGTGGATTATATGTATGCTTCATAAGTTTCTTTTCTCCGAAGAATGTATACTTTTTATGTTCTTATTTACTTTCCCGCATTTACCTTAAAACCAATTTAATCCAAACTCATAAACGCGGAAGATTGTCGAACGACATTCTTTCCCTCAAACCGATCTTTGTGGACACGACATAAATCCCAGAGGGAATTCTTTCTGAAAATAAATATTTTTGTTGTTTGCCCTATTCTGCAATCAACAAAATAGCGTCGTTGCCGGGGATTGGTTTTGATATTTAACCGCATTGCGATAGTTTCTTTGTTTTTGAGTTTTGTATATATCGTATATATTGTCTGTTTCCATTATGTTTGTTCAAGTGTTGTATACATTTTGTTCCCGTAACGTTTATTTAAGTATTTAGTTAGGACACTTGCTTTTGGTTTGCGCGGTGAGGCATCACTATGGCATGAAGGAAGGAAGTTGCTAGCTAAGCATTGTAAAGGCGTCGAGCTTACGACGTAAAACAAGCATGGTGTATTCTTTTCTTTTATTATTGTTTTGTTTAGGTAGTGTGGTGAGCATTAATTAAACAAGTTGTACTCGGATTTTTCGTAAAATTCTCAAATCTTCACTTTACAACTTGTTTAATGAATTTTTGCCGGTTATTCAGTTTGTGTATATTAATAGTTTTCGCATTTGTCAATGAGCTTGTTTTGAGTAGCTTGAGGAAGTTGTGGTGATTTTCCAAGTTTAATCGTTTCAACTTGCGAATGTATGGTAATGATATTGTTAAGTTTTGTACACGTCCAAGGTATGCATTTATCACTTTCTTGACTTTAGCATATTCCTGATACTTAGGCTCTTTACAAACTTCCATGTCATTCATTCTTTTGTATACTTGTTCTTGTGTGAATCACTTTAGTTCCCAACCTTTTTGTGAGGTGGCTTTCCATTGTTCATATATGTGGAGTACCAACATTCTTGTTCTAACTAGATTTTATTATGCTTAATCTTTTGTTTGTGTTGATTATATGAATGCATGAAAAGGATCAAGGCAATTTTGTTTTATTTTGAGCACAACTACCTTAGCCAAATAGTCATTCACCTTGTGAGCGTGTGATCATTCGTAACCCCTTTGAGCTTTTTGATCCATGTTTTATTTAAACTTAATGCTTGTCTATGAGTGTTTAGTTCACTTATTTTTTATTGGATTTTGTTTTTTCTTGGACCTCAACTTTGTGTTGTTGTATGGATTTTTTCCTTGCCTTAGAAAGTATGGAGTATTCACATGATGATGTGGTTGAATTCAAGTTGGGGAGAGAATGATTGCTTACTCATTGGTTGAATTCTATGAGGATTGAAAAAGAAAAGAAAAAAAGAGAAAAATATGACAAAGAAAAAAAAAAGAAAAAAGTGAAAAAGAAAGAAAAAGAAAATCCTTGAGAAAGGAAACAAAAAGAGTTCAAATAATTGTGCTAAATAATTATTGTGTGTTGTGTAACACTTGGGATTGTGGAAGAAGTTGATTGGAATTTTTGTGTTTGAGTCTTTTTGAGTTGATTACTCCCTTAGGTTTGGGCAAGTTTTTGTTTCAATTACCTTTAGAAATTGCCCCTTGTTTGTTTACCCGACCACATTACAACCTTGAAAGTCCTTGTGATTCTTGCCTTTGTATGTTCAGTATGATTTTTGGATGGTTGCATAATTTAGTCTTTTGTTTTCAAGATTGTTGTGTGAGTGAAAAGTACCTCATTTTGTGTTTTTCATCTACCGATGATTATTTTTGCTAGGTGTGATTCACATTGGAACCTGTGTTGTTTTAGGATGTTTGGCATGATTTTTGTATTTTGCATTTGTTTCGTGACTATGTTATCGTTGTAGTTTAGTGGTAAGTATTTACTTTGTGTGTACTATTTTTCATTTGAACTATACATTTGTTTCCGTTTTTCAAAACCTGTTGATTCGTGATTTTTTGGTTATTGCTTTTGTTTCTTTGAGTCACTTGATTTTTGTTTGAGGACAAACAATTATGTAAGTTGGGGAGAGTTTGATAAGTGCAAATTGTACTTATTTTTGTATATAAGTTTTGTTGCACTTATCGATACTTTTTGTCTATATCGTTCGAATAAACCCCAATTTATTTATAAATACGTTTACTTTACATTTTAGTGTATATATTGTGTATCGTGTAAATATTACTGAGTTTAATTGATTTTATCTCATTTTTTGTAGGTATTCAAGCAAGGTTATCTTGCCATATTCATGAAGAGCATTGAATAAGCTTTCCAGCGCGTCAGACCGTGCGTAAATCAGAGATACGGTTCAGAAGTTGTGGTCAAAATAAGGACTGGTTTGCTGTCTAGTTCGCTTTGCAAGTTGACATCGAATGTTCGCTTTGCGAAGGTCCAACGAAGGCCCCAGCGAAGGAGTCCAGAATTGGACAGGGGAGAAAAGAACCAAAGTTCGCTTTGCAAACTGTGCAGCGAGTATTCGCTTTGCGAATAAATCGTTCGCACTGCGAACTTATGGAAATTTGCATAGGCGGTTTGACTATTCAGAGGCACTTAAGTGCCATTTTTTGAGGTTCGCTAGGCGAATGATTCATTCGCTAAGCGAACGTGACAGATTTGTAATTGTATATAGTTCATTTCAGTCACTTTTTAGTTATGGGTTTGGGTATTTTTTGCTCCCACTCCATCAAACATCATTTTTCAGTAGGATTAGCTTAGAAAACAACATTGGAGCTTGCATACTGAGTCGAATCTCTCGTCGATTGGTGTTGATAAACCAAGAAATGTTTGGTTCCTCTTCTTCTCTTCTCTTTGTAATCTCTTTTTGTTGGGTGTTTGTATATTTGCTATGAACATATGTATCTTTGTTGATCATAATATTGTATAAAATATGCTTTACAAATCATTATCGATGTCTTCCTTGATCTTTTTGCATTTATGTTTGGATTTGTGTTGTGTTAGAGATAAACATCATGAATCTTGATTAGGGATGGATATCTATTGTCTAGATGCTAGAGATAGATTTAGATAATAATTTTTATGGTGTCAGAACTTAATGTCTTTCGTGTTTCGAGGCGTCGTGCGCGAGAGTGACGACGAGAGTAATACGGTTGCTCTCTCAGCTCAGTGTGCCAGAGATGGACACTGTTGTGAGCGATACTGGATGATTTTGACGAGTATTATAGTATAGTGAAAATGATCGATAAATTTATGTTTGTGACGAGTGGATTATATGTATGCTTGATAAGTTTCTTTTCTCCGAAGAATGTATACTTTTTATGTTCTTATTTACTTTCCCGCATTTACCTTAAAACCAATTTAATCCAAACTCATAAACGCGGGAGATTGTCGAACGACATTCTTTCCCTCAAACCGATCTCTGTGGACACGACATAAATCCCAGAGGGAATTCTTTCTGAAAATAAATATTTTTGTTGTTTGCCCTATTCTGCAATCAACAAAATAGCGTCGTTGTCGGGGATTAGTTTTGATATTTAACCGTATTGCGATAGTTTCTTTGTTTTTGAGTTTTGTATATATCATATATATTGTCTGTTTCCATTATGTTTGTTCAAGTGTTGTATACATTTTGTTCCCGTAACGTTTATTTAAGTATTTGGTTAGGACACTTGCTTTTGGTTTGCGCGGTGAGGCATCACTGTGGCATGAAGAAAGGAAGTTGCTAGCTAAGCATTGTAAAGGCGTCGAGCTTACGACGTAAAACAAGCATGGTGTATTCTTTTCTTTTATTATTGTTTTGTTTAGGTAGTGTGGTGAGCATTTATTAAACAAGTTGTACTTGGATTTTTCGTAAGATTCTCAAATCTTCACTTTACAACTTGTTTAATGAATTTTTGCCGGTTATTCAGTTTGTGTATATTAATAGTTCTCGCGTTTGTCAATGAGCTTGTTTTGAGTAGCTTGAGGAAGTTGTGGTGATTTTCCAAGTTTAATCGTTTCAACTTGCGAATGTATGGTAATGATATTGTTAAGTTTTGTACACGTCCAAGGTATGTATTTATCACTTTCTTGACTTTAGCATATTCATGATACTTAGGCTCTTTACAAACTTCCATGCCGTTCATTCTTTTGTATACTTGTTCTTGTGTGAATCACTTTAGTTCCCAACCTTTTTATGAGGTGGCTTTCCATTGTTCATATATGTGGAGTACCAACATTTTTGTTCTAACTAGATTTTATTATGCTTAATCTTTTGTTTGTGTTGATTATATGAATGCATGAAAAGGATCAAGGCAATTTTGTTTCATTTTGAGCACAACTACCTTAGCCAAATAGTCATTCACCTTGTGAGCCTGTGATCATTCGTAACCCCTTTGAGCTTTTTGATCCATGTTTTATTTGAACTTAATGCTTGTCTATGAGTGTTTAGTTCACTTATTTTTTATTGGATTTTGTTTTTTCTTGGACCTCAACTTTGTGTTGTTGTATGGATTTTTTCCTTGCCTTAGAAAGTAGGGAGTATTCACATGATGATGTGGTTGAATTCAAGTTGGGGAGAGAATGATTGTTTACTCATTGGTTGAATTCTATGAGGATTGAAAAAGAAAAGAAAAAAAGAGAAAAATATGACAAAGAAAAAAAAAGAAAAATGTGAAAAAGAAAGAAAAAGAAAATCCTTGAGAAATGAAACAAAAAGAGTTCAAATAATTGTGCTAAATAATTATTGTGTGTTGTGTAACACTTGGGATTGTGGAAGAAGTTGATTGGAATTTTTGTGTTTGAGTCTTTTTGAGTTGATTACTCCCTTAGGTTTAGGCAAGTTTTTGTTTCGATTACCTTTAGAAATTGCCCCTTGTTTGTTTACCCGACCACGTTACAACCTTGAAAGTCCTTGTGATTCTTGCCTTTGTATGTTCAGTATGATTTTTGGATGGTTGCATAATTTAGTCTTTTGTTTTCAAGATTGTTGTGTGAGTGAAAAGTACCTCATTTTGTGTTTTTCATCTACCGATGATTATTTTTGCTAGGTGTGATTCACATTGGAACCTGTGTTGTTTTAGGATGTTTGGCATGATTTTTGTATTTTGCATTTGTTTCGTGACTATGTTATCGTTGTAGTTTAGTGGTAAGTATTTACTTTGTGTGTACTGTTTTTCATTTGAACTATACATTTGTTTTCGTTTTTCAAAACCTGTTGATTCGTGATTTTTTGGTTATTGCTTTTGTTTCTTTGAGTCGCTTGATTTTTGTTTGAGGACAAACAATTATGTAAGTTGGGGAGAGTTTGATAAGTGCAAATTGTACCTATTTTTGTATATAAGTTTTGTTGCACTTATTGATATTTTTTGTCTATATCGTTAGAATAAACCCCAATTTGTTTATAAATACGTTTACTTTACATTTTAGCGTATATATTGCGTATCGTGTAAATATTACTGAGTTTAATTGATTTTATCTCATTTTTTGTAGGTATTCAAGCAAGGTTATCTTGCCATATTCATGAAGAGCATTGAATAAGCTTTCCAGCGCTTCAGACCGTGCGTAAATCAGAGATACGGTTCAGAATTTGTGGTCAAAATAAGGACTGGTTTGCTGTCTAGTTCACTTTGCGAGTTGACATCGAATGTTCGCTTTGCGAAGGTCCAGCGAAGGCCCCAGCGAAGGAGTCCAGAATTGGGCAGGGGAGAAAAGAACCAAAGTTCGCTTTGCAAACTGTGCAGCGAGTATTCGCTTTGCGAATAAATCGTTCGCACTGCGAACTTATGGAAATTTGCATAGGCGGTTTGACTGTTCAGAGGCACTTAAGTGGCATTTTTTGAGGTTCGCTAGGCGAATGATTCGTTCGCTAAGCGAACGTGACAGATTTGTAATTGTATATAGTTCATTTCAGTCACTTTTTAGGTTATGGGTTTGGGTATTTTTTGCTCCCACTCCATCAAACATCATTTTCAGTAGGATTAGCTTAGAAAACAACATTGGAGCTTGCATACTGAGTCGAATCTCTCGTCGATTGGTGTTGATAAACCAAGAAATGTTTGGTTCCTCTTCTTCTCTTCTCTTTGTAATCTCTTTTTGTTGGGTGTTTGTATATTTGCTATGAACATATGTATCTTTGTTGATCATAATATTGTATAAAATATGCTTTACAAATCATTATCGATGTCTTCCTTGATCTTTTTGCATTTATGTTTAGATTTGTGTTGTGTTAGAGATAAACATCATGAATTTTGATTAGGGATGGATATCTATTATCTAGATGCTAGAGATAGATTTAGATAATAATTTTTATGGTGTCAGAACTTAATGTCTTTCGTGTTTTGAGGCGTCGTGCGCGAGAGTGACGACGAGAGTAATACAGTTGCTCTCTCAGCTCAGAGTGCCAGAGATGGACACTGTTGTGAGCGATACTGGATGATTTTGACGAGTATTGTAGTATAGTGAAAATGATCGATAAATTTATGTTTGTGACGAGTGGATTATATGTATGCTTGATAAGTTTCTTTTCTCCGAAGAATGTATACTTTTTATGTTCTTATTTACTTTCAAGCATTTGCCTTAAAACCAATTTAATCCAAACTCATAAACGCGAGAGAATGTCGAACGACATTCTTTCCCTCAAATCGATCTCTGTGGACACGACATAAATCCCGGAGGGAATTCTTTTCAAAAATAAATATTTTTGCTGCTTGCCCTATTCTGCAATCAACAGTCATATACAATTTCAAAGTATTTTTAGAAAGCCTGAATCTCTTTGATGTGTTTCGATCTACCTTTCTTGAATTTTTGTTGCAAAGAGGAAAAATCATTAGTGAGATGTTGTCATACTGTTGCAGTATCCATAAATTCTCGGGCATAATAAGCTCTCCACCAAGTGTCAAACTCTGGGGTGCAGTAATAAGTGTCAAAGAGGCTAAGAGTAGGTCAGCCGTCAGCATGTCGAGTGAACCGTTAGAGGTAGTCATCCTCAGAATAGTTGACGGTGCTGAGACATAACTCACTTTTCTTCTTGAAAAAAGGGAGAGGAATGGTTTGAGTGATTCCGAACTGGCATGCTACCAATTTGGGTCGGTAACTAAGGATTCTCATGTGGTATTTAAAAGGTTTAAGTCGGACGGAAATGAGTTTAGGTGTCAAGAATGATGACCAAATCCTTTTTCCTTTTCTCTAGTGCTTGGAAGTGATCCGGTAAGCCATTATGGTCCGTGAGTCTTTCTAACAAAAAGGGTCATAGTCGAGGTAAAGTTATAGTGTTTGGAAAACATTGTTAAATAGGAGCCGAATGCGTCCCAATCAGACTTGCTCTTATCAATAGAAGTCAGAAGATTCAGTCGAATACCTTCAATACTTCGACCACTGATGATTGGGTCAACATTGTCAGGGCGTTCGACTTTCAATGAAGCTTCAAATGTGGCATTAAGCCATAACTGAAGTAGCCAGAATGGTCTAACAAGCAAAAAATCGTTTTTAGGTTTGATGCTTCTTAGGGCTTCGTTGGCTTTTCCTAGTGATGCGTACAAGGACCCTAAGATTAGTTGGTTGAGACACGCATCTTTTCCCTCATGTAGCTGGTTGGCAAGGGTCAAGTATCTTTTAGCTAACTCCATGGACCAACAACAGAAAACACTTTTAGACAACCATAAAGACATGAAGGTGATGTGTTCTTTAGCAGTGACCTTAGGGACGTCAGTGACATGATAGTCTGTGATGTACCTAGTGAAACCAACATGATTGCCGTCAAACTCAATGTTATCCTTATCTTGCTCAGTGGGGTCGAAATTACCACCATCAGGGTGAAGGCCAGTAATGGTCGTCACATTGAAGAGCGTGGGTGTTAACATTCGGCAAGGAAGTTTGAAGGTGTTAGTCCTGCTCTCCCATTAGTAAAGGGAGGCGACAAACATGTTTTGGCAATATGTCGGGCCAGTCCTCGATAGTTTGATCAAGTAGAATATGGCTACTTCTTTCCATACATCGCTCATTTAGGCTTCTATCTTATCTAACCATGAGATATAGTTATTACATTTTTTGGTTGGGGGAGCAGAGCAAAAAACTCGCAAACTGGTGGTTTGGTATTATAATTCCATGGGTTCCTTAATGCTAACTACGGGCTTAGTCATATGGTAAGCAGGAAAGAAATCTTTAAACTTAGAAAGATCCTCTGCAGGGTCAGGTGTAGGACCCATGAGAGCGTGGTTAGTTCTAAAAATGGTAAAAGGGATGAGTACATGTGACTTATAGATTCGAAGTTTCTCTTAAAGGTTTGGAGGTTTTGGAACATATTCCCAATTCCCTATTACAGTGGCGTTGTTCAACATGTAGGCTTGGGGAAGGGGTTCTTTGGAAGCCTTGACATTCTTGGTTGAAGGTGGCATTTTTTTAGAGACTTTAAGTTTTTCAAAGGAAATTTGGAGAAGAAGATTTTTGCAAGGAAGATTTCGGAAAAAATGATGTAAAAGTGTTGAAAATGTGAAGACATACTATTTACAGTGGGAGAATTTGAGGCTCTTCAGTCCCTTCAACTGAGTTATTGGTACAAGGTAAGGGTCACGTGGCACTTCCCTAGAGGAAGAAGTTAGAGCGTCCTACTACACGTAGCTACCATACCCTATGAATCTAGTGCCATGATGAGTAGAGGTATGTGGAATTGGAAAAAGCATGTTTTCGAGGTGACAGTTGAAAGAAACATCATGATGAGAATGACGTCAGCCCACTAGATGAATAATGACTAGAAAGGTAAAAAAAGGCCCTTATCTCCTAAAATCAGCGAAAGAGACCTTTTTGGGGGCAATTTGTTAGTTGGGATTTTCGAATAAGGAAAAACCCCAACAAACAAGGGCAAAGTTGAAGAAGTCTTGGTTCGACCAGAGTCTGAACTTAGTGAAATTTTCGGATATTTCAAAATACATTTCGACTAATTGGTATCATCGACCGCGTAGTCTGTTCGAAAGTGGCAAATCGGTCGACAAGGCGGTTATTTGGGCGCGCAGTGTCACATTCGAATATCAATAACTGCCTGAAGGTTTCCTTTTGAAGAGGCACATGGAGAAGGTGAAGCTGTGAGAAAAACACAAGAAATTGGGGGTTTGAATTGGGTTTTCCATTTTGAAAGCTTTTTGTGTAACTTAAAATAAAGATCATAAATAAGCTAACAATAAAAACACACGATATATCCTGGTTCACTTGAAAAAATATCAAGTTAATCCAGTCCACTCGCCAAGGTGATTTTGCCTTAGACAAGGACTTAATCCACTATAACCAAACTGATTACAATTGCACGAGCCAACTTCTGGTGACTAACAACCTCTAAGACTCGCCAGCCTTAGACTTCTTAAGATTCTGATCCAACTGGTCTCTTAAGGAAACAATGCACAAGCTAATTGCAAGTGACTAACTACCCTAAGACACACTGCCTTAGTCTCCCTAAAAATTCTGACCCAACTGGTCCAATAGGGAACGTAAACAACAGTTTGCAACAAGAGTTTTGTTTACAATAATTATGCTTCTACATAAGCAGGGTAAACATACATTTTTGCTCAATCTAACTTAGAGAAATCTACAGTAATACATTCTTCTTCATTGTATTGTAGTGCTTACTGCTCACTCATAAGTTTCTTCATTTCTTGAGTATGATCTTCATATACATCAGTGTTTCTAATATTTCTTCTTTTACACTGAGTATTACATTGTTTACTGCTCACTCATGATTAATCATGCTTGTAGCATGCATCTGTTCTTTTTTGCTCATGCTCATCAGCTCCTTCTTCGTTGAATGATCAAATCTTTATATAGCCAAAAATAGATCTGTTGGAGGGCAGATCAGTAATATGATGAGAGTACTGGCGACTTGAAATAATGTCGTTATGCTAGGTTTGAAAATCGTACGCTGAATCTGCCCTTTGTACCACCAAATCAGGGTAGTGGAAAAGAACACGCTTTATCTGTACTATGTACTATTTTCCCACGCAAACGTTTCATCTTCTTCTATTCATCAGAGGCTTCTGAATTGATTTGATTGAAGCATGATCAGAAGAATGAATCATTGGGTCTTTGGAGTCTTGAGTCTTCAGAACTTGTTCAACTGAACCTTGTCTTCAGAGTCTTCAGCACTTCTAGTTCAGAACCCTTGGTTATCAGAATATTTAAGTCTTCAGATCTTCAGCACGTCGTTCAACAGAACCTTGTCTTTAGAATCTTCAGCACTTAGTCTTCATAACCTTTAACCTTCAAAATCCTTAAGTCTTCAGATCTTCAGCACGTTGTTCAGCAGAACTTTGTCTTCAGAATCTTCAGCACTTAGTCTTCAGAAGTTAACGACCTCAGAAGCACTACAGGCTTCAGCATAAGAACATCAGAGCCATATCCAGAGATCAGTTCTAAGAGACGTTACAACAGCAACATAGTGTATTCTCATAATCTTTCTGACGTACAGTAGATTAGAACCAATTCTTGCTTCTTCACATAGAAGTGACCATAAAGAATATCAAAGTGATGTAGCACACGGTCTTTATTAAAGTTAGAACCTCTTTTTTAAACCATCAGAATAACAAATGTTAGAGCACCTAAATTGTTCTTCACACAAATACTCCATTGTTATCATCAAAACATCAAGATAAGATGCATAACCAAATCTTGTTCTAACAATCTCCCCCTTTTTGATGATGACAAAACCATGTATTTTGATATAACAATTTATACAGGGTAATCACCATAGTCTACAAATTCAGAGTTTAAGCTCTCAGCTCCCCCTGAGTCTATTAATCTCAAAATCTCATTTATGCTTGTTCAGAGTCTCCCCCTGTTCCCAAGACTCACAAAATAAAATTTGAGTTCTTCAGAACATAATAATAGAGAAGGAATACTTCCCTACAATAACTCATCAGAGTATGACTATAACGCTAGGTCTTCATCTCAGAACCTGGTTACTATCAGAACTTGACGAAAAATCAAAACTTCTTAAATATCATAGTTTGATTGGAAGTGACTTCTCTTTTGTCCATCTTTTCTTAGATTCACCAATCTTATCAGATTCAGAGCATGACTTAATTTATCAGAATATCATCGTTGCAGAGCGTATCTTCTGAATGATATCTTTGAATCAGAGAATTGAATTGACTTGCTTTCAAGGAGATTTCTTCTTCCGACGCTTTAAATCTGAATTTCATACTTTCAGAGAGTTCACAACTTCTGATCACTATGATATGAAACAAGATTTCTTGACTTTCAGACAGTTCACAACTTCTGAACAGTACCGAAACATCTATTTAATCAAACCAGTTTTCTTGACTTTCAGAAAGTTTACAACTTCTGAACAGTACTGGAACATCTGTTTAATCAAACCAGATTTCTTGACTTTCAGACAGTTCACAACTTCTGAACAGTACTAGAACATCTGTTTGAATAATCATATATTCTCAAAGTGTAGAACTTCTTAGCCATGATTATCAGAGTTGAAAGTATCCATAAGATTTGCAATCTTTTTATGTTCAACCTATCTAGAATGCTATGTGGACTTTTTTCAGAGTTCCTTAATTGAAACATCAAACAAATAGTTAGTTGCAAAAAGCATTATATAGGCATTATGTAATGTTTGAGTTCTAGATTCTGAGAATAAGAACTATCAAAATCATTTAATTTTCTCCCCCTTTTTTTGTCATAATAAAAAAGATAATGTAATACCATATATATTCAAGGATCAAAACAATGACAGAGCCAAAAGAAAATAAGACAGAATCCTAAGGTTTAGAGCCAAAGAAAATAAAAGCCTAAGTGCCTAGGTGCCTAAGTTCCAGAGGATGAAGGATTTGCAGGCAGCTTGTTCAGAATCTGTTGAAGCAAGTTCTGAAGGGAGTTGTTGACTACCTTCTGCTCAGCAATGCTTTCCTTGAACATTTTCTGTTCTTATTTCATATTATGATGATCTTGTTTGATTTCATCAATTACACGTTCCAAGCGCACAAGAACGAGTTCAGAGGATGAAGCAATCAGAGCGGCTAGTTTGGCTTTCTCTGCATTTTCAGCTTCTTGTGCCATCCGGACCGCTTCAACATTTCTAGCTTCTTCTTCTGCTAGAAGTCTTGCTGCTTCAGCAACTTTTGCTTCAGCTTCTTTTTGCTTTACTGCAAGAAGCCTGAATTGCCTTATCCTTTCCTTTTCTTCTTCCTTGTCCTTCACCAGTTGAACTGAGTCAACTTTAGACGCTTCTGAGAAATTTGAGATTCTCTCAAACTCAGATTCTAACCATTTCTGAAAACCTCCCCAAGAGCACTCAAGCTCCATATGCTTAGTGCTTGTATTAGCTTCTGCTTTTAATTTGGCTACCCTTTTTAAAGCCTTGTTACAAAACACATTAATGTATTCATCAAGAGTTTTGGGAACATGTTTTTCATAAACAACCAAAGCAAGGTTAGGTTCAGCAGAAGTTATTTCAAGAGGTATTTGTTCAGTTGTTGGTTCAGGAGTAGGTATTTGCTCAAGAAGGTCTGAGACTGTATAGGGCTCAGAGGTGACAATTTCAATGGTCTCAGAACTTGTTTCTTCAGAGAGGTTGGGTGAATGACGATCAGAGTGTTGAGACACAGACTCAACAGTGTCTGTTATAGGTTGATGGAAAGCAAAGTATAATAAGTCTTAAGAAGGTGAGGAATCAGGTGTTGGGAATTGAGGAAGTGAGGTGGTTATGGATGAAGTGAAAGTGGGAATACTTTCAGACGGAATGGGTGTGGTGATTGATGAGAATTGAGTTTGTTGAACAGTGGTTTTACATAAAGAGGTCGTTGGGGGTGGAACTGAAAAAGATGGTGGTTTAAATGCGACTTGAGAAATGGGAGTGGGAATTTGAATAGTGTTTGTATCAGAAGTGGTTAGTGATGATGAAGCATCAATAGATTGCGTAGCAGCTATTGAAATAGAGGGAACAAAAACAAGTTTACTAGATCTTTTAGAGTAAGAAGCTATAGCTAGATTCCTGGAAGTTCCAATCTTATCATCCTTCTTCCTCTTCTTGGATTCAGACACTCCTTCAACTTGTTTCCTTTTTCCTTTGGGAGGATCAGCCAGAGTTGGTGCATGAGCAGGATCATCATAACTGAACTTTGACATGTCAAGTCCTACTTCTCTCATCATAGCCTCAATAGTAGCAATTACCTCTGGGTTGTCGCCTTTTGAATACAGGGGATAGTCCTTCACTGGAATCCTGTGTTTAATCACAGAAGCAGGAGATACCGAATATGGTTTCACATGTACTTCCTTGATTATCCTCATATTCTTAAGGATCGTGGCATTTAGGGAATCTCCAATGCTTGGCGTTAAATCTTCTGTATGCATGGCTTCTTTAGTTAGAAATTCCACTAATCCGCTTTCAACAAAAATATCAGGTAAGTGGGAACCGATTTTTCTGGAAAAGCTACTATCCTTGTCTTGGCCACCGTATCCCTTAAATGATAGAACAGAATGGAGGGTAGACACATCTTCTGTTATGTAATCAAATAGTACAAGATATACTTCTGATTGGCGTTGAAGTAGTCGGAGGAACTTGATAGAGGTCTTGGATTGATGCAGCTCAGAATGATCTTGTGCCAAATCCTTAGTTTATCATGTACATCCTTACCCGTATACTTTGATTTCTCCGGAAAGTAGTTGATGAAGATAGTTTTGTCAATGGTTTCTTTCATAAACTTGCAGTTTCCTTTCATTCCATACACTCGCTTGTTTTTCAAGAATTCCATTTCCAGAAGGTCTGAGATTGATTTCTCAGTGATAACTATCGTTTTTTCCCAGAACATGAGAAACTACATGAAGACAATCACATTCTGCTTGTCTCCATAAGTCCTTCACAAGAGCTTCAAAAATTGGACCTTTGACCCTTTGAAAATATTGATTCCAACCTTGAGATTCTAGTTCAGCAGAAAGATCATACCCATTAGCAGCAAGATTGTCAAAATCAACATCTAGTTCTTTAAGAACAGTCAGTTTCTTTGCCTCAATAATACAGTTAGCTGAAATGTCCCTTTGTGTGATATGATCTTTGTCAATCACAGGAAGTGATGATGATGATGTTGAAATGACATTTGAGGTGGTTGTTGAGGTTGAAGACGGAGGAGCTGAAGAAGATGATAATCCAGTAGAGGGGTTCAAAGATTGTTCCAATTCAATGGCGAGTTGAACTACTTCTTGTTGAGAGGTAGTCATCATGTTGATTGTTGAGATAGAAGGAATGATGATGAAGTTTGTTGTTGAAAATAAAGAAAGCACAGAGAGCAGTTTGAAGTAAAAGAGGGTTTAGGGTTTCTAAGATGTAAAAAGGAGTGAAGTGGTGTGAGTGGGTATATAACTTGTGTGTGGAGTGAAGTTGAGTGAACGTGACGTGTTAAACATAATAATGAAAATTAATAAATGAGCGTAATCATGATTTAACCAATTCCAAGAAAATGTATTGCTCACGCGTCAATCATCCTTTAATCAAATGACACGTATTGAATTCCTCAGAGTCTGGAAAACCAAAAGATTTCCTTCTGATTAGAGACACTTCTGACAAAGCATCCTCTGATAACTGAGGTTAGAACTAAATGCTTCCGAGTTTAAATAAAAATCTAACATCTTCAGACTCTGACTAAGCATATCTAATTCTGATGAGATCTTACTCTGAACAGTAGTCCATTTTCAGATGTTTCAGAATAAATAGAAATCTATCTTTAGTCAAGGGTTTTGTAAAAATATCAGCCCATTGAAGGTCCGTATCTTAAGAATTTTAAACATAAGATTCCCTTCTGAACATAGTCTCTAATAAAATGATCTCTATGTGCTTAGTCTTATAACGTAAGATTAGATTTTTACTTAAACATATAACAACAGTATTATCATTAAGGATAGAAATGTTACTCTCATTTATCTGATGATCTTCCAGCTGATTCTTCATCCATGGCATATGTGCATTGGATAGAGACGTGGATACGTACTCTGCTTCTGCTATTGAGAGTGCTTGTTGATTGCCTCTTTCTTTGATCATGACATTAGATTCTTCCAGAGATCCTCTTCCTTTTCCAGAATACATGTTGGATATATTGGAATCTTCACTGTTGTGCAATCCATCATGTTGAATTTCTTTAGAAGTTTTCTTGCATACTTGTTCTTGTTTTTGAACAAGATCCCAAACGTCATCTCTGGTGATTTGATTCAGTTCTTCTTGCATGACTAGAATCCACTCATTTTCTCTTGAAGCTCCATCAACTGATGTTGACTCAATCAGAGACACTAGACCCAGAAGAGTTTCTTCGGAGTGTCTGAAGGATGAGTGAGTTCTGAATGGATCAACTTTATCTTTAGGAATCAATTCTTCAGAAAGAAAAATCTTTTATCTGTTCTTCTTCTGATGAGATGAATTGTTCTCATCTTCTGATAAGGTTATATTTGAATCTGGAGAGTCTGCATCTTTGTCTGCTTCTCTTGAATCTTCTACTTCTTAGATTCTTGATGACATGATCTTCAGATCTACAACCTTTTCAACTGTCTTTGACTTCTCAGAGTCAAGCTTATCATTGAATCTGACATGGGTTGACTCCTCTACAATTCGTGTTTTTGTGTCATAGATTATGTAGCTTTTAGAGCATTCAAAATATCCCAACAATAAACACTTTTGAGCAAAGATTCCAGAGTCAATGATTTCTTCTTTCTGGTTTCCTCAGAAACTGACGAAGCCTCCAGGCTTAAGTTCCAGACTGTGAAACATATGCCTTCTTCACGTCATGAGTCATGAGCAACTACCGTTCAGTTACCATGACTGGTGTTTCAACTGAGTTGCTAAGGATATCTCTGAGTCTGAGTCTGATTTAGGTTCTGATGATATATAGTCTTCTGGTTCTCCAGAAACTTCATCTTCAGTTGCTGCTACTAGCACAACATTTGCTAGTTCTTCATCAGATTCATCTTCTTCAGAATCAGAGTCGTTCCAAGTTGCCATTTAAACTTTTCTTCGCTTTGGAGAAATTCTTCTTAGACTTCTTCTTCTTCTTGAACTTTGGACACTCGTTCTTGTGATGACCTGGCTTGTAGCAGATAACCTCCTTTCCAGAGTTATGCTTCTTCTATTCAGATGATGACTTTGAGCGGCCTTTGATTCTTCTGAAGTTTCCTTGCCTATGCTTCTAGAGTTTGCTGATTCTTCTAATTTTATCTTCTGATCTTCCATTTGAATCTTCTGATTCTTTCTCAGCTTGATAAGCCTTTGCATTTCCAGGTTCAGACTTAAGAACGATGGATTTGCTCTTCTTCTTCATCCAACTCTATCTCATGATTTCTCAAAGAACTAACACGCTCTTCAAAACTTACGCTGTTGAGATCTTTTAATAGCTTTAGAGCTGTTACCATAAGTATCCATTTCTAAGACGGACTTCTGATGATCTTTTTCATATGTCCAGCAGTTGAGTAGCCTCTGTTCAGAACTTGAGTTCTGTGATTAGCATTTGAAACTTTGAAGACATGATCTCAACTGTTTCATCATCCTTCATTTTGAATGCCTCAAGGTTTTGGATTAAGCCAAGCACCTTGGTCTTCTTAGCTTGAGCATTTCCTTCATCAGTCATCTTAAGAGAATCAAGAATAAATTTGGCATCACCTTCTCATACTTAGTATAAGAGATAGCATTTAGCAATATGATTCTTGCCTTATGATGACTTTGTATTCTTTCTTCTGTTGGTTGATTATATCACTTCAGAATATTTTAGCACATGTAGCATCAACTGGGTGAATGTAGCCATCAACTACCAAATCCCAAAGATCTACATCAAAACCAAGAAAGAGCGTTTCTATTTTGCCAGTAGTTAAACTTTTCACCATCAACGACTGGTGGTTTGATATTGTAATGATCTTCCCCTTTAGTAGTGGTATTAACAATAACTGCCATGTTATTGTTTGCTGTGAAAAATGGTAAACAACCGCTGATCTTCCAAATCTAACTTTGGTGACTCACAGGATCGATCAGATTGATCCTAGGACACGTGCTAACAATTGATCTAAGGCGCATTCTAAGGAAATAAGTACTTCGACATAACTCATAAAGAAAGTTGGTTGAAAGCATAATCTAGACAATGTTTTTAAAATGTTAAGTTAAAAGACTGAAAAAGGTAAAAAAGAAAAAGTCGAAGGCGTGCAGTAAAGGTTGAAAACTATAGAAAGTGCAGAAATATAACTTGTGTTAAATAGGAGATAAAAGCTTAACGAAAGGTTGAAGTAAATTGCATTGAAAGATAAATGGTGTTTACATCACGTACATTCTCACAAGACTCTTTTCTCAACACGCGGATACTTTGAGTGAATTTGGAGTTACTTGTACAAAGTGAACACAACACCCCGAATCCTATTGCTAGAACCCTTATTTATAATACCTAAAACTAACTGTTATAAACTGCCTGAAATAATAATTGAATGACAAGTGTCGCATTGCATGCTTCCATCACTTGGATGTACGCCACCTGTCATTCTTCAAGAGCGAACCAAAGTAACTACTCCCTCCTTTATTTGAATTTGAATTCCCAGCGTCGGACATCATCAGCCTTCTCGGTCGAAGGTGCCCTCTTTAACTCTTAGAAATATTTTCTAAGTCCCAAAAAGACATCCTTTCCTCTTACGAGCACCTTCGACTTAAACCTATCACACAGATCCTGTCGGAAGCTTCTCTAAACCTCTTCAAGAGCTTAACATTCCCATCAACACTTCGAACTTCATATGGGCGTCGACCCCAAACGAAGAAGGACAGTCACTCAGGGCATCCTTCTCTGGCTTCATCAAAATGTTTGCTAAGCGCTATGAGTTCACACCAAGGATGACGCCCTTTGCTGAACGAAAATATGGCCCTGAATGGTTTACCAGGCCCTTTCCTCCTTCGTTCAAAAAACATGAAGAAGAATCGCAGCGTGTCTGGGAGGCATTCCTCATCCCTCGACTTATTGTTCATCGACTCAACTTACTAAAGGACCAAACCTCTCTTATGGCCTATCAACCAAATCTTGTCTCTCGACAGTTTGGTTTAGTCCAGACTCTACCTAAGTGTATGTACAAGAAGAAAGTCCATGTTATCCTCCCCAACACTATCTACGATGCCATAGAGAGTTCGACACACCTTGTGCGACATGCTCATCGATCACTCCTGACTCCCGTCTACTTTGAACCTTCTCATCTCTGCACCCAAGAATTCCACGACTGGTGGTCAAAATATTATGCTGCAGAATTCCTTGATGTCTCCAGCTTCGCTCAGTTGATTGACCAAGCTTTTGTTGATGTGCAGGAGAAGATCAAGAAAGGTAAATCCGCTCATATTAAGGAGATTCAGGCCTTCCAGAAGTACTTTTAAACTGTTTATCGACCAGGCGATATTAGTCGAACCGTCCGCGAAGCTGCGGTTACGCTAAAGGAGAAATTTTTAAAGAAAATGGAGAGTTTGAAACTCCCTTCATATGTTACTCCTGAGAAACGCTATGAAGTGGCTTTCACACTATTTCCTCCAAAGAATCCTCGACTGCCATCTGCTGATTTTGGAGTGGCTCTTGCCCCTCCATTTCCAGATTGGTTCATCTGTGGGGACTCTATAAAGATCCTTCGTCAGCAGTCGAAACCCAAGGCTCAGCAGGTGGTTCCGACTAAACATATGCTAGACAATTTCAAAGGACACCTTCATGTTGGTATCGAAGATGTTCGCATTGAATCCGAAATACATGAAGGTTTGGATTCTTCGATTTTATGCTCTTTCACTTGAACTTTATCATTACTGACATGTGGTAATTTGGCTTGTTTTGCAGTTGTACCCAAAAAGAACACCCCTCAGCACCTGATCGAAGCCAAAGGCGAAAGCAGCAAGGTACATCACACACCTTTCCCTTTCGTTGATTATTCTTTCTCCCCCTAATACTTCTCAATTTCAGGCTTCTTCCAAACCACCTCCGACACCTCAAAGGAAGTCAAAGAGGGGTACTGCCCAAATTATCTTCGATTCCGAGGATGAGGACCAATCTCCTCCTGAAGATTTAAAACTCAAGAAGAGGAGGGAGCCAAGCCAAGAATCTGGTGCAGCTGCTGGCCAATTTGAGCCTACAATGGCTAAAGTCCCCAAAAAGACCACTACTACGAGTAAAGTTGCAGAAGCCCCTTCTGGAACCGCCTCTAAACCAGCTGCAGGTCATGCTGAAAGCAATAACTCTAGCCCTGATGCTGAAGGAGTCAGGGTAACTTGTCATATTTTTCTTTAAATAAAAACTTATTTACCTTGTTTTCTTTAATCTGACTTGCTTCGATTTGATTCAAGCTGATGCTAGTGGTTCGAACCCACTGGTGGATAATCCTCTTTCTCCCACCACCCTCCTGAATAGCCAAGGTGAGCCCACATACCATCCCACTTCTGACTTGGGCTCTGGAATGAGTTCACTAGGTGAAATTAACAAGCCTGGTTTTGAAACAGCTCCCCCTTCGCCAGCAAAGACTGCTACCCAGCAGTCTCAAACAGATGGCTCCGACCATGAGGCAGACGATGTTCAGCAGGATCCTGACACAAAAAATCCAAAAACTGCTGCCATGGATGAAGACCCACCCTTGGTCAATGAAGAGGGATCCCCAAATGACGAACCCATTGGGGCTGCCAATGTTAACCCAGAAGGAGAGGAAGAAATGGAAGAAGATGATGATGAGACCATGCACCAATCTAAACTTGATGGCCATGATGATGACAATGAAGATGAAGACAAAATGGACGAAGATGAAGAGGAGGAGAATAAAGGTGAGGAGGAGAAGACTGACAAATGACCTATCAACGAGCCAACCCATGTCGAAGCCATTACTACCCCAACACCTACTGCTGCGACTGAAGGCAAGGCAGCCTCAACTGTGTATGGAGCAGGACTTTCTGAAGAGGAACTGGATGCCTTGAAGACTAACAACCCTCGTCAATACATAAAGATCCTTCTTGGGCGTCGAGGAAGCTCATCTGATAAAACTCCCAGTGCTTCGACTACCTCTGGGGATCAGCCTTCAAGCAAATCTGAGGACAGTATCCTTCTGAAAATCAAAAACAAGATCTTTAAGGGTGACCTTTTCACACTCTTACTGATGGATGATGTCACTCATATCTCTTTGAAAAGTCTCCTCCAACAAGTTGACATTCACGTTATTTCTCCAGAATCTGCCAACGTCATCTTAGAGCTTGGCACTATGATTGACCAAGTCCATGGTGACCTCAAACGCCTGCCCCAAATCGAAAAGGCCATTTCAACCAAAGCTGGAAGTGAGGTTGTCGCTTGGACTGCTGCCACTGATTCTGAGAATAAGGTAGCCGAATTGGAGGAAACAAAAGAAAAGAACAAGCAAGAAATCACCTCCAATGAAGAAAGTATTGCTTCCTGGGAGCGAAAGATCAAGAAACTTCGAGCCAAGATCTCAAAGGCCAAAAAGCGTAACGCTGAATTGTCTGTCTTCGATGACTCTGGCTTGTCGAAAGAGCTTGAAAATGCCATAACTTTTGCTGAAAAAGCTCAACGACTGGAGAAGGAAGTTGCACACTTAAAATCTGACAAGGCCTTATGTGAAAAGCGTCTTGACCTCCAGAAGTCGAAGTACTTAAAGATGAAGGAGAATCTCCCATTTTAGCTTGTTACTCTCTTTGTAATTTTTTAATTTGATGCTCTATGGCCCTTTGAGGCATTTATATGTAATGACTACTAAGCCATTTTGGCATTCATAAATACCATTATTGGCTTTGCCCTTGTTATGTCGAATTACTTCTTAACAATTTTAATTTCTTGAAGTGCTGGTTTATATTTTTTCAAATACTTGCCATTTACTTTCAAGATTCTTTTATCCTCATTTAATTCTTCAACTTCATAGGCTCCATTAGAAAATACTTGCGTAATTTGAAACGGGCCCTCCCATTTTGGGGACCATTTGCCCAAGGCTCTAACCTTTCGATCCATAGGCAGGATTACCTTCCAAACTAAATCTCCAGGTGAGAAGGTCTTGATTCTAACCTTCTTATTATAAGACTTCTCCACTTTTTTCTTTTTTCTCTTCAAAAGTTCTAAGGCTTTAAGTCTTTCTTCGTCCAGATCTACCAGTTCGTCTAACATCATATTCCAATAAAGCTCAGAGGGAATTTCATGATGTCTCTGAATCCTAGCTGACTGGAGATATATCTCAACAGGTAACACTGCATTGTGACCAAAAATCAATCGAAAATGAGTAGTGTTGGTTGCTTCCTTGGGAGAGGTTCGACATGCCTAGAGGATCTGGTCCAATGTCCTATGCCAATTTCTAGGCTTCTTTCCCACATGTTTCTTGATCAGACCGATCACCACTTTATTATCTGCTTCGACTTGACCATTAGCCTGAGCATAATAAGGTGTGGAGGTTAGGAGTTTGAAACCCATCTCTTTTACAAACTCCTGCATCTTTCGACCTGTAAAGACCGATCCTTGATCTATTGTGATCGTTTCTGGGATTCCAAACCTGTAAATGATGTATTTTTAAATGAACTTGATCACATCCTCTTGATCCATATTTGGTAAAGGTACCGCCTCGATCCACTTCGTAAAATAGTCAATTCCCACCAAAATGTATCTCTGATTCTTGGAGGATGCCGGTCGAATCTCTCCAATCAGATCCAAAGCCTAACCTATAAAAGGCCATGGTTTGACTATATAATGCAACTCACTTGCAGGGATATGCTGTATGCTAGCATGAACTTGACATTCTTGGTAACCCTTGGCAAATTCAATGTAGTCTTTTAGCATCGTAGGCCAATACATGCCTTGTCGAAATAATAGCCACTTCATCTTATGGCCTACCTGATGTTCCCCACTATGGACAGTCGAAAGGGCCAGATATGCTTCTGTTTCACTAAGACATTTAAGTAAGACCCCCTCAGGGGTCTTTTTAAACAATTCATTGCCTAGAAGGACATAACTTAAGGCTTGATACCTAACCTTTCGCTCTGTGGATACTGTCGGGTTTTGCAAGTACTCGACTATAGGCTTCCTCCAGTATTTATCCGTCAAGTTGTCTATTGCAAAAATCTCGAAATTTTCTTCATCAGCATATCCAAGCTTTGTCACTTCTAGGTCTGATGGGCATAATCCAACAGATACCACTTTGCCTCTAGCTTCGATTGCCTCTTGTAAATTTTCCTTCGAAACCTTATACCCAGAACCAACCTGAGCCAAGTCATTGGCCACTTGATTTTCCAGTCGAGGTATGTGTCGAATGCTTACTACTTCGAATTTCTTCAATAGTATATTGGCCACTACGAAGTACATGATAAGATTCTCCTTAACACATTTATACTCCTTTGTAATTTGCTTTATGACCAACTCTGAATCTCTCATTATTTCGACTCGAGTTGCCCCCAATTCTAACAAAATTTCAAGTCCAACTATTAAGGCTTCATACTCAGCCTCGTTGTTGGAACAAAGTCCTTCGACCCTGTACTTAAATTTTGTTGGAATTTTATCCAGAGAAATAATTAGCACACCTACACCTGTGCCATCTTTGTGGCTGGAGCCATCGAAGTATAACTTCCAAGGTTCCAATTCGACATAATTCAACATGCTTTCGTTTATGGAGTGGTCAACTATAAAGTCTGCTACCACTTGTCCTTTAACCGCCTTCAGAAGCTTATAAGTTAAAGAGTACTCAGTCAATGCTAGTGCCCATTTACCGATTCAACTATGCAAGATAGGTTTAGACAACATGTGCTTAATAACATCGAAATGAGACGAAACATAAACATCAACTGGCTTTATATATTGCTTCAATTTTGTACAAGAGAAATACAAGCATAGGCATAATTTTCCTATCATGCTATACCTAGTTTCCGCATCATTCAAAACTCTACTGAGGTAGTAAATGGCTCTTTCGACACCATCCTCATCCTTTTGAGCCAACATGCTCCCTATGGTTTTGTCTGATGCAGCTATGTACAATCTCATACTCCTATCCCTACAAGGCGGTGAAAGAATTAGGGGATGACTCAGGTATTCCTTTATCTTGTCGAAGGTTGCCTGCTGCTCCTGCCCCTATTCAAACCCATCTTTATTGAATCGAAGCAATGGTGAAAAAGCCTGCATTTTTCCGCTTAGGTTCGATATGAATCTTCTCAAGAAATTGATCTTGCCCAGCAGTGACTGCAGCTCCTTTTTTGTTGATGGCGCTTTCGCTTCCATGATGGCCTTGGTCTTGTTCTGGTTGATCTCGATCCCCTTTTTATGGACCACAAAGCCTAGAAAATCCCCTGCCTGCACACAAAACGCACATTTAAGAGGATTCATTTTAAGACCATGCTTTCCCATCCTTTCAAAGGAGTGTCGAAGATGGTCTAAATGATTCTTCCCTGAAACAGACTTGACCACAATATCATCAATATATATTTGCATGAAAGTCTCTATATAATCATGGAAGATTGAGTTCATTGCTCGTTGATATGTTGCCCCAGCATTTTTGAGGCCGAAAGGCATCACCACCCACTCGTAGGTGCCTAAGGCTCCAGGGCAGCGAAAAGCTATTTTGGGGACATCATCTTCAACAATGAATATTTGGTTATAGCCAGAGTACCCATCTAGCATACTAAGATACTCATGTCTTGCGGCAGAATCGACTAGCATTTCTGCCACAGGCATAGAATACTCATCCTTAGGAGTTGCAGTATTTAAATCTCTAAAGTCTATGTAAACTCTTAAGGAACCATTCTTTTTAATAACATGTACAATGTTAGCTAACCATTCGACATACCTGGCAGTGCGGATAAATTTGCATCGAATGAGTCTTTCGATTTCCTCCTTTATCTTCGAGAGAACCTCTGGGGTAAACCATCTTGGATTCTGTTTAACTGGCTTATTCCCAGGCTTGATCGACAACCTGTGTTCGACCAACTCTCTACTCAAACCAGGCATTTCATCGTAGTCCCAGGAGAAACAGTCTTTAAACTCCTGTAACAGCTGGGTAACTTCGACCTTAAGTTGTGGGTAAAGATTGGCACTAACATATGTTGGCCTTTTAATCACCCTTTCTCCTAGGTCGATTTCTTCCAGTGGATCCTGAGCTAGCATCTTAGTGTTACTTGCCAGCGGATCCTTCTCGAATCCCAAAGGCTCATCGTCATAAATGGCGTCAAGCCTCTGGCCTTGCTCTGCATCCTGAACCTTATCAGGTGGCTCTGGGTCGAAGTCCTTACCAGGACCTTCTTGGTGGAATTCAGGATTGGCTTCGCCAGCCATATATTCGTAAGCAACCTCCAAAGCCGCTTGTAGTCTGGTTCCAGCCACGTAGGCCGAAATCCTTCTCAATGCTTCGAACTCAGTCATTATCACTGAATTCACTCCCCCACCCCGTGGGGTCTACTGCAGGCTCGCTAAGGTATGAAAGTCTTTCCCCTGGCACCTCTTTATCCCAACGGAAACCCTCGACGGGATGTAAGTACAATGAGCAAAATGTCTCTTCGTCTGGGACAAACTCAAAATCTGCTGGACCACAGGGGGCAATGTGAGCCAAATGTTTGTCGAACTGACGTCTATCTACATGATTGATTGGTGCTTTAAAATACCCCTGGTCAGCTTCAATGTTTTCGACTATGTCGTCTGGCCTCTAGATGGTGATGCGTTGATGCATCGGAGATGGCACTGCACCAATGCCATGTATCCATTCTCGTCCTAAGAGCAGATTGTAGTTGGCTTTTGTTTCTACTACCATGAAGACAGTAGGCCTAGTGATTGTCCCCACTGTTAAGTCGACTTGTATCACCCCCAGAGTATAACCAACTTTTCCTTCGTAATTTGAAAGAACCATGTTATGTGGCTTAGTGTCAGTATCATATTTGCCAATCTTGCTCAGTAAGAAATGTGGCACCAAGTTCACTGTTGCGCCACAATCGACTAATATTTTATTTATTGGCACGTTCTCCACCTTGCCAGTAATGTAGAGGGGCTTTAGGTGACCCTTCATTTCCTCTGTGGGTCGCTCGAAAAAAGCGTTATACTCTTCGACATACTCATTGTTCATAATATAGTAGCATACCGGCTTATATGCTGCCATCTCTGCCTCAGTGCAGACATCTAAATCTTTGACTTCTGTGAGCTGGTCGAACTCTCTGGGTATCACAGACACCATATTGACTATGATGTCAAGAGAAACATCAGATTCGGAGTCGAAGTTGTCTGTCATTTCGTCATCCTCTTCGACAGTCTTCTCAGGTTTATCGTCTTGTGAGGCAAATAGTTTTCGTCCTACAGGTATTTTTTCAGCAGCCTTCATTGGATTCCCACCATTATTGTCAGTATGGATATTAGTACTGGACTCTCCTTGATCCTTCGACCGGGCCTCCCTGAGAGCCTTCCTTCGACGTTGCTCTCTCCTCTATTTAAATCGCAACATCAGGTTCTTCCCCTTATAATTTTCAGAGGCATATGCCGATTTGTTAGAGGTCTGAAACTCCTTTCGATACTCTATTGAAGAGCCTTTGCCCACATCAAACTTCTGCCATTTTTTCTGACCTTTTTCCTTTCCTTCGACAGGTTTCATCCAGCTCCCTATCGGTGCATTGCTTGTTGGTTTGAAGGTACTGGGTCTGGCCCCTGGGAACTGTGTTTTTCCTCCCACTTGTTTTGAAGAGGGTCGTCTAGGGTCGAAACCCCTTTGACCGTGAGATGCTCTATGCTCCCTTCTTTCTTTAGCCTTCCTAATCCCTTCGAGATTGTGAGCAACCTTTTGATCGAAGATTGCACTGCATCTGGGGCATAACATGACGCCTGATCCCTTCTTTTGGCAGCGGTGAAGGAATTCAATGATAGTTTCATCCTGTTTTGGATATGCCACTTTGTTACGCTCTTCTTGGCAGCTTGCTTCGTCCACCTCCATGGTCTTATGTTGCGTAATCTCGACCATATTTATGTCCATGTCGACATCAACACTAAGGTTCAGATTGCAGAAGTCCACATCAAGGCCCTCAACAGCCTTATCCATCTTAACGAAACTCTCAACAGTCTCTTTAGCAACTAGCATCATGTTCGAACCCTCATTGATGCGATCATTTAAGCCCTCAGTGGCTTCGCCGAAGCTATCAACGGCCTCTCTCACGAGTTTCTCCATAGCATAAATATCAAGGTCTTCAGTAACCTTGGCTAACACAGCTTTGTTGGCGAAATCTTCAGTAATTTCCACCATATTGACTAAACGGTCGAAGTCATAAGCAACCTCAACCATATGTACCTCTGGCTCAGCATAATGAGCATCTGCTGTTTGCAATGGGTCGGAGTCAATTTTCATCTGACCTTTGCTCTTTTCTCCGAATTTTAGCTAGCCCTCATGAATAACATTTTGCACCAGATCCCTGAAAAGAAAGCATTGAGAAGTTTTATGACCCAAAAAATTATGGTACTTACAAAATCCTCTCTTTTTTCTTTGTTCTAAAGGCGGCATTTTAGCGCCAGGAGGCATTATCATCTGCCCATCTTTTACCAACAAATAAAAAATTTCGTCACATTTGGTGATATCAAAAGTGTATGTTTTCTTGGGAAACTTATCGTTCTTTTCAGATTCGCCATAATTTTTTCCAGTCGAAGGGGCTAAATTTTACAAGCATACGGAGGACCTTGCTTTAACTCAGCAACGTTTACCTCACTCTCGTCAAAATATAATGGTTCGTCGTACAAACCTTCGACATCCTCATTATATTCAACGTAAGCTACCTTTTTACCCTTATTGAACTTAGCCTTTTCGTCTTTCAGACGTTCTAACTGTCGAACCCTATCAGCCAGTTGGGCCATATCTCTCAGATATTGGGTATCTAATTTCTTTCTAATAGAGTGATCAAGGCCACTAGCGGCCATTTCGACCAGCTCATGCTCTGGCACTTGAGTAAAACACCTAGCCTTAAGTAGTCGAAACCTGTTTAGGTAATCGTCTATTGGCTCAGTAAACTTTCGCTTTATGCTAGCCAACTCCTTCAAACTAATCTTAGTTTGCCCCATATAGAATTGTTCATGGAACAAGCGCTCTAACTGGGTCCAATTACAGATTGAGTTAGGAGGTAGGGTTGTAAACCAAGTAAAATCATTTTTGGTGAGAGAACTTGGGAAATATTTTACCCTAAGACTTTCGTCATTTGCGATCTCTCCAGCCTCGATCATATACCAGGCTACATGTTTGATAGTAGATTCAGTTGTATCTCCTGAGAACTTGGTAAACTTTCGGACCTTCGTTCTAGGAGGTAATTCTGATTGCAGGATATAATCCACTATGGGTGAGGTATAGTTTGGCCTAGTAAAGCCAAAATTCACCCCATTTCGAGCCATTATTCTTTCGACCATGGTTGTTAGGTTGTTATCCGCTACTATGTTGTTATGTCGAACCTGTTGTACAACATGGTCCGCATCTTGGTTTCTATTCACTATCACTACCCCTTGTTCCCCTTCTTCAGGAATTGGCCCTTGGTTCCTAGGTGGTTCGACTCTGGGGAGTTCGACTCTAGGGGGTTCCAGGTTGGCCTCAGGCATAGTCTCTAGGTTCTGCCGTGGGATATTCTCCACCACAGTCGCACCTCGTACAGGGGCACGCACCCCCATAAATTCTGCCATGCGTGCCAATTGCGCTGCTAGTTGTTGGTTAGTTTGGGTAGTGTTCTGAATCAAAGGCTGGAAAATTTCCCCCATAGTTTGAGACAAGGTTTGTACCATTTGTAGGTTACTTTCATCCATTTATTTTCTTAAACATGCTATAGACGTGTTTGTCAGACTAGGACCTTGAGTGGAATATCCTATACCTACACTTTGGCTGTTTCGACCCACATTTATCCCAGATCCTGATCCTTGTAATGGCGAAGACATTACATTGTCTGAGAATACTGGGGGGGCATTTTGGAGGCTTTGCATTATTGACGTTGGCATTCCATAAGGTGGATTCCTTGGTAAGGGTTGTGGAAATCCTGGAGGGGGAAGATGCCTAAGTGTTGGAGTTCCTCCAGGTGGAGTTTGGGGATTAGATGCTTGTGGCCCAACGTACTCCAAAACAGGTTGAGTGTAAGACCTTATATATGTCGACCCTGGTCCTGTCATTGATGGAACTGGAGGTGGTATCACATCATTCCTAGACATATTTTGAGGGTTTATGTTACTAGGTTGGGCATTCGAATTACTTGACTGAGGATTAGAACCACTCCCTTGAGGGTTTGGATTGTTTGGCTGACTAGTGTTCATCGCCATTTTTCTAGTATATCTTCTCTTTGGTCTCTCTTCGTTTATAGTGGCTACCTTACAACTTCTCAATAACATGCAATGAAGCTTTTTAAGAAGGAATCTATGACTGAAGATTTTCAAAAATTTAGAAAGATCTTTATCAAGTTAGCACAGTCCCACTGGGCGTACCAATTTGTTTACCGTGAAAATTGGTAAACAACCGCTGATCTTCCAAATCTAACTTTGGTGACTCACAGGATCGATCAGATTGATCCTAGGACATGTGCTAACAATTGATCTAAGGCGCATTCTAAGGAAATAAGTACTTCGACATAACTCATAAAGAAAGTTGGTTGAAAGCACAGTCTAGACAATGTTTTTAAAATGTTAAGTTAAAAGACTGAAAAAGGTAAAAAAGAAAAAGTCGAAGGCGTGCAGTAAAGGTTAAAAACTATAGAAAGTGCATAAATACAACTTGCGTTAAATAGGAGATAAAAACTTAACAAAAGATTGAAGTAAATTGCATTGAAAGATAAATGGTGTTTACATCACGTACATTCTCACAAGACTCTTTTCTCAACACGCAGATACTTTGAGTGAATTTGGAGTTACTTGTACAAAGTGAACACAACACCCCGAAACCTATTGCTAGAACCCTTATTTATAATACCTAAAACTAACTGTTATAAACTTCCTGAAATAATAAACGAATGACAAGTGTCGCATTGCATGCTTTCATCACTTGGATGTACGCCACCTATCCTTCTTCAAGAGCGAACCAAAGTAACTACTCCCTCTTTTATTTGAATTTGAATTCCCAACGTCAGACATCATCAGCCTTCTCGGTCGAAGGTGCCCTCTTCAACTCTTAGAAATATTTTCTAAGTCCCAAAAAGACATTTTTTCCTCTTACGAGCACCTTCGACTTAAACCTATCACACAGATCCTGTCAGAAGCTTCTCTAAACCTCTTCAAGAGCTTAACATTCCCATCAACACTTCCAACTTCATATGGGCGTTGAATTTATGAGCTAACAGTTATCTCACACAATTTCTGGATCGGTACTGAACACTGTTAAGTGCTGATAAAACGTTTATCACAACAGAACCGGAGCTCTAATACCAATTAAAGGTGTGAGAAAAACACAAGAAAATTTGGGGGGGGGGGTTTGAATTGGGTTTTCCATTTTGAAAGCTTTTTAAGAAACTTAAAATAAAGATCATAAATAAGATAACAATAAAAACACACAATATATCCTGGTTCACTTGAAAAAATATCAAGCTAATCCAGTCCACACGCCAAAGTGATTTTGCCTTAGACAAGGACTTAATCCACTATAACTAAACTGATTACAATTGCACGAGCCAACTGCTGGTGACTAACAACCTCTAAGACTCACCAGCCTTAGACTTCTTAAGATTCTGATCCAACTGGTCTCTTAAGGAAACAATGCACAAGCTAACTGCAAGTGACTAACTACCCCAAGACACACTGCCTTAGTCTCCCTAAAAATTCTGACCCAACTGGTCCAATAGGGAACGCAAACAACAGTTTGCAACAAGAGTTTTGTTTACAATAATTATGCTTATACACAAGCAGGGTAAACATACATTTTTGCTCAATCTAACTTAGAGAAATCTACAGTAATACATTCTTCTTCATTGTATTGTAGTGCTTATTGCTCACTCATAAGTTTCTTCATTTCTTGAGTATGATCTTCATATACATCAGTGTTTCTGATATTTCTTCTTTTACACTGAGTATTACATCGTTTGCTGCTCACTCATGATTAATAATGCTTGTACGCATACATCTGTTCTTTATCGCTCATGCTCATCAGCTCCTTCTTCGTTAAATGATCAAGTCTTTATATAGCCAAAAATAGATCCGTTGGAGGGCAGATCAGTAATATGATGAGAGTACTGATGACTTGAAATAATGCCGTTATGCTGGGTTTAAAAATCGTACGTTGAATCTGCCTTTGTACCACCAAATCAGGGTAGTGGAAAAAAACATGCTTTATCTGTACTATGTACTATTTTCCCACGCAAACGTTTCATCTTCTTCTATTCATCAGAGGCTTTTGAATTGATTTGATTGAAGCATGATCAGAAGAATGAATCATTGGGTCTTTGGAGTCTTGAGTCTTCAGAGTCTTCAGAACTTGTTCAGCCGAACCTTGTCTTCAGAGTCTTCAGCACTTCTAGTTCAGAACCCTTGGTTATCAGAATACTTAAGTCTTCAGATCTTCAGCACGTCGTTCAATAGAACATTGTCTTCAGAATCTTCAGCACTTAGTCTTCATAACCTTTAACCTTCAGAATCCTTAAGTCTTCAGATCTTCAGCATGTTGTTCAGCAGAACCTTGTCTTCAGAATCTTCAGCACTTAGTCTTCAGATGTTAACGACCTCAGAAGCACTACAGGCTTCAGCATAAGAACATCAGAGTCATATCCAGAGATCAGATCCATGAGATGTTACAACAACAACATAATGTATTCTCAGAATCTTTCTGACGTACAGTAGATTAGAACCAATTCTTGCTTCTTCACATAGAAGTGACCATAAAGAATATCAGATCGATGTAGCACACAGTCTTTATTAAAGTTAGAACCTATTTGTTAAACCATCAGAATAACAAACGTTAGAGCACCTAAATTGTTCTTCACACAAATACTCCATTGTTATCATCAAAACATCAAGATAAGATGCAAAATCAAATCTTGTTATAACAGAAGACACAAAGACAGGATGCATGCAGAGCTTCACGTGGTGAACTTTGAAGATAGAAACGTTAGGGGTAGCTATTTTATACTTGTATATATATGAGTTCATTATGTTGAATTTAAAGGTGTTTATTGTATTGCAAAAATATCACTGAAAACTCAAAGTATCAACGTCTAGAGAAACGAGCGAATGAATGACAGAATGTAAGAGCAAATAAATCACCATTATTTAATTTAAATGCAAGACTTCTAATTTTAGCTTTACGCTTTGCTTTGTGTTCTTTACTTTCAATTTCTTTCAAGTATTTTCATTCAACATTTCCAGTCTTTGTCATTTCTTTTATACATTTCTAAAATAGTCGAAGTCGACATTTTCACGCATTCATACAGTTACTTAAAACTATATTTCAACCATGTCGAAAGCAGTCACTTTAACATAAGGAAATAAAAAAAATGGTTATTTGACACTATGTCATAGGATTTACTGGTTGATCCGACAAGTAACCCTTCATTTGGAGACCAACGGCTGTTTACCATTTTTCAGTGTAGACAACTGGTCATCAATGGGCTAATATATTTACCAAGACTCTTACTATAGAAAGATTTGATTTTATTAAAAAATAATTGGAACATGCATTTTGTAAAAGACTATTGTTTGCTTCTGAATGGAAGATCTGAGTCCGATGATGATCAAAAGCTACTGTGATCATAAATTATGAACTAGCTTCTAATGAAAAGTAGCCTCTGAAGCATCTCAGCCTCTGATGCTTGAAATATGAGTAATTTCCTCTGACAACATATAAGTGGAAAATTTTTGAACTTTTTTTAACACCTGTCAACTTATGTGTCACAAATCTCAAAAGTCTTAAGACATATGTTTTTTTAACTGTTGAGTATTAACCTTCACAAAATTGTCTCGATTAGATGATAAATTTCATTTTATATAGCCTCTGAATGTTTAATATGTGATATTGGGGTATTTTACTATGAAGCAGATAGTCTTTTAAGTAAGAAGATTCGATGGGTCAGAAGGTCCTAAGTCAGAATCCCTCTGGGAATTTTCGGTCTTTTGGACTCTGAGCTATATTGATGGGTATAACTAAGTATTTTCATGTTAAGGCAAATAAGTGTGACATATGTCATGTATATTTTTACTACTGTAAAAAATGTTTGAGTAACATTTGAGAGCTATTTTCTTAGGTAAAATTAAATCATGTTTTGGCGCCTCTAGGTCATCATTAATTTTTTTTAAAATGTTTGTGTGATTAAAACATTTTTCAAAACTCATTATATCACTCTTTCCACACACAACACAACTCTTACTACACACACTTTAATCTTTTCAACCCTAAACCCTAAAATTTCCATGGCTATTCAGCAAAACATGGCTAAAATTATTGAAAACTTCTATGTAACATCTCTACTGGTGGCTCACTCAAAGGATGTCAGTGGCGAGTGTAACACCCAAGGTCGGAGAGGGCAGAAAGTGGTTACATGTAATACCCGAGGGCAAGGGAGTGGTCGTTGATGCACGAGGCCTAACAATGAGACACTCCTAGCAGTTTCTAGGGAAAAACTGAATTTACATCAGAATGAGAGGGATCCTTATGGTGTGCATGTATAGGGATTGCATGGTTGAAGAGAGACTTATAAGGATTAATGGGTACTACCTATACCAACAAGATGCATCTTCTTTTCAGTAGCCTAACAAATAAGAACTCCTTAGTTAAATGTGCTTGACTTGGAGCAATTTTGGGATGAGCGACTTTCTGGGAAGTTTTTCGGAAAACGCGTGAGTGAGGACAAAACATGATGAAAAGACCCGTACTGGTTTGTAGGGCCAGTCGGTAATCCTGAAAGTGGTATGAGGCATTACAAATGGTATCTGAGCCATTCCTCTCCAAGTACAATGTGGTTCGGAGACGAACTAAGTGGAAGCTAATTGACATATAACACCCGAGGCCGAAAAGGGTGGAGAGTGGTTACATGTAACACCCGAGGGAGAAATAGTCGTTGTCAGTGAATGAGGCATGATAATTAGAAACTCCTAGCAGCTTCTAGGGAAAAACCAAATTCACATCAGAATGAGAGGGATCCCGAGGATGTGCAAGGATGAGACTGCATGGTTGAAGAAATACTTATTAGGATTAATTGGTACTACCTATACCAACATGTTGCATCTTGTTTTTATGAGCCAAATTCCTAAGAACTCCATAGTTAAACGTGCTTGACTTGGAATAATTTTGGGATAGACAACGTTTTGGGAAGTTTCCCGAAAAGCGTGTGAGTGAGGATAGAGAAAGCTGAAAAGACCCATGTTGGTTTGTGGGGTTAGTCAGTAATCCTAAAAGCAGTCTAGAGAGTTACAAATAGTATCAGAGCCAGACCTCTCCTAGTACGATGTGGTTTGGGGCCGAACCAAGCGAAAGCTGGTGGGCATGTAACACCCGAGGCCGAAGAGGGTGGAAAATAGGTACATATAACACCCGAGGGTGAGGGAGTGGTTGTCGGTGCATTAGGTATGACAACGAGACACTAACTTTTAGAGAAAAGTTGAATTCATATCAAAATGAGAGGGATAATGAGGTTGTGCAGGGATGAGACTACATGGTTGAAGGAAGGACTTCTCGAAGATTTCGATGCCTAAACATGTCAGACGGATTGTACGGGAGTTCGAGCTCTTTGATTCTGCACACTGCTCCTTCACCATGCTCGACACTCCATTACTTCCTGATTTTGTTGAGAGATGACATAACAATACATCTCTATTTCATCTTTCGTTTGGGGAAAAGACTATCACTCTGAATGATGTCTCCTCGTTGTTCCATCTCCCCATCGGCTGCAAATTCTAGACGATTCCTCTTCTTAGCCCGTCGCTTGCATGTATGGCTGTTTCACGAGATTTGGGAGTTTTTGTGGAGGTCATACAGAAGGAGTTTGGCTTCATCAAGGGTGCTCATCTTCATATGTCTTGGCTTCGGATAGGTACGATGAGCTTGTTGCGGCTAGGAGTTATGAGGTTGTCGCTAGGGTGTACATACTACATCTAGTAGCATGTACTCTCTTTGTAAACAAGTAAGGTGTTTATATCGACGCCCGATACATGTGCCTGTTCAGTAGCCTCGAGGTTACCAGTTGGGCTTATGGGTGTGTTGCGTTGACCATTATGTATACAACACTTGGAGTGGTGACAATATTTGAGACCATACAACTTACTGGTTATTTGAGTCTGTTACAGGTATACTTAAACTTATTATTTGTTGTTGATTTCTTATTTAATTATCGTGTCTGTGTTTTGATATAAGTGCTAGATATACGAGCATTTTCCCAACTGGTCCAATAGGGAATGCAAACAACAGTTTGTAACAAGAGTTTTGTTTACAGTAATTATGCTTATACACAAGCAGGGTAAACATACATTTTTGCTCAATCTAACTTAGAGAAATCTACAGTAATACATTCTTCTTCATTGTATTGTAGTGCTTACTGCTCACTCATAAGTTTCTTTATTTCTTGAGTATGATCTTCATATACATCAGTGTTTCTGATATTTCTTCTTTTACACTGAGTATTACATTGTTTGCTGCTCACTCATGATTAATCATGCTTGTACGCATGCATCTGTTCTTTTTCGCTCATGCTCATCAGCTTCTTCTTCGTTGAATGATCAAGTCTTTATATAGCCAAAAATAGATCCATTGGAGGGCAGATCAGTAATATGATGAGAGTACTGGCGACTTGAAATAATGTCGTTATGCTGGGTTTAAAAATCGTACGTTGAATCTGCCTTTGTACCACCAAATCAGGGTAGTGGAAAAGAACATGCTTTATCTGTACTATGTACTATTTTCCCACGCAACTGTTTCATCTTCTTCTATTTATCAGAGGCTTCTGAATTGATTTGATTAAAGCATGATCAGAAGAATGAATCATTGGGTCTTTAGAGTCTTGAGTCTTCAGAGTCTTCAGAACTTGTTCAGCCGAACCTTGTCTTCAGAGTCTTCAGCACTTCTAGTTCAGAACCCTTGGTTATCAGAATACTTAAGTCTTCAGATCTTCAGCACGTCGTTCAATAGAACCTTGTCTTCAGAATCTTCAACACTTAGTCTTCATAACCTTTAACCTTCAGATTCCTTAAGTCTTCAGATCTTCAGCACGTTGTTCAGCAGAACCTTGTCTTCAGAATCTTCAGCACTTAGTCTTCAGATGTTAACGACCTCAGAAGCAATACAGGCTTCAGCATAAGAACACCAGAGTCATATCCAGAGATCAGATCCAAGAGACGTTACAACAACAACATAGTGTCTTCTCATAATCTTTCTGACGTACAGTAGATTAGAACAAATTCTTGCTTCTTCACATAGAAGTGACCATAAAGAATATCAGAGTTATGTAGCACACGGTCTTTATTAAAGTTAGAACTTGTTTGTTAAACCATCAGAATAACAAACGTTAGAGCACCTAATTTGTTCTTCACACAAATACTCCATTGTTATCATCAAAACATCAAGATAAGATGCAAAACCAAATCTTGTTCTAACAGAAGGCACAAAGACAAGATGCATGCAGAGATTCACGCGGTGAACTCTGAAGATAGAAACGTTAGGGGTAGCTATTTTATACTTGTATATATATGAGTTCATTATGTTGAATTTAAAGGTGTTTATTGTATTGCAAAAATATCACTGAAAACTCAAAGTATCAACGTCTAGAGAAACGAGCGAATGAATAACAGAATGTAAGAGCAAATAAATCACCATTATTTAATTTCAATGCAAGATTTCTAATTTTAGCTTTACGCTTTGCTTTGTGTTCTTTACTTTCAATTTCTTTTAAGTCTTTTCATTCAACATTTCCAGTCTTTGTCATTTCTTTTATACATTTCTAAAATAGTCGAAGTCGACGTTTTCACACATTCATACAGTTACTTAAAATTATATTTCAACCATGTCGAAAGCAATCACTTTAACATAAGGAAATAAAAAACAAAATGGTTATTTGACACTATGTCCTAGGATTTACTGGTTGATCCTACAAGTAACCCTTAATTTGGAGACCAACGGCTGTTTACCATTTTTCAGTGTAGACAACTGGTCATCAATGGGCTAATATATTTACCAAGACTCTTACTATAGAAAGATTTGATTTTATTAAAAATTAATTGGAACATGCATTTTGTAAAAGAATATTGTTTACTTCTGAATGGAAGATCAGAGTCCGATGATGATCAAAAGCTACTGTGATCATAAATTATGAACTAGCTTCTAATGAAAAGTAGCCTCTGAAGCATCTCAGCCTCTGATGCTTGAAATATGAGTAATTTCCTCTGACAACATATAAGTGGAAAAGTTTTGAACTTTTTTTAACACCTGTCAACTTATGTGTCACAAATCTGAAAAGTCTTATGACATATATTTTTTTAACTGTTGAGTATTAACCTTCACAAAATTGTCTTGATTAGATGATAAATTTCAAGTTATATAGCCTATGAATGTTTAATATGTGATATTAGGGTATTTTACTATGAAGCAGATAGTCTTTTAAGTAAGAAGATTTGATGGGTCAGAAGGTCCTAAGTCAGAATCCCTCTGGGAATTTTCGGTCTTTTGAACTCTGAGCTATATTGATGGGTATAACTAAGTATTTTTTAATGTTAAGGCAAATAAGTGTGACATATGTCATATATATTCTTACTACTGTAAAAAATGTTTGAGTAACATTTGAGAGTTATTTTCTTAGGTAAAATTAAATCATGTTTTGGCGCCTCTAGGTCATCATTAATTTTTTTAAAATGTTTGTGTGATTAAAACATTTTTCAAAACTCATTATATCACTCTTTCCACACACAACACAACTCTTACTACACACACTTTAATCTTTTCAACCCTAAACCCTAAAATTTCCATGGCTGTTCAATAAAACATGGCTAAAATTATTGAAAACTTCTATGTAACATCTCTGATGGTGGCTCACTCAAAGGATGTCAGTGGCAAGTGTAACACCCAAGGTCGGAGAGGGCAGAAAGTGGTTACATGTAATACCCGAGGGCAAGGGAGTGGTCGTTGATGCACAAGGCCTAACAATGAGACACTCCTAGCAGTTTATAGGGAGGAGAAAACATGATGAAAAGACCCGTACTGGTTTGTAGGGCCAGTCGGTAATCCTGAAAGTGGTATGAGGCATTACAAATGGTATATGAGCCATTCCTCTCCAAGTACAATGTGGTTCGGAGACGAACTAAGTGGAAGCTAATTGACATATAACACCCGAGGCCGAAAAGGGTGGAGAGTGGTTACCTGTAACACCCGAGGGAGAAATAGTCGTTGTCAGTGAATGAGGCATGACAAATAGAAACTCCTAGCAGCTTCTAGGGAAAAACCAAATTCACATCAGAGTGAGAGGGATCCCGAGGATATGCAAGGATGAGAATGCATGGTTGAAGAAAGACTTATTAGGATTAATTGGTACTACCTATACCAACATGTTGCATCTTGTTTTTGTGAGCCAAATTCCTAAGAACTCCATAGTTAAACGTGCTTGACTTGGAATAATTTTGGGATAGGCAACGTTTTGGGAAGTTTCCCGAAAAACGTGTGAGTGAGGATAAAGCAAGCTGAAAAGACCCATGTTGGTTTGTGGGGTTAGTCAGTAATCCTGAAAGCAGTCTAGAGAGTTACAAATAGTATCAGAGCCAGACCTCTCCTAGTACGATGTGGTTTGGGGCCGAACCAAGCGGAAGCTGATGGGCATGTAACACCCGAGGCCGAAGAGGGTGGAAAATAGGTACATATAACACCCGAGGGTGAGGGAGTGGTTGTCGGTGCATTAGGTATGACAACGAGACACTAACTTTTAGAGAAAAGTTGAATTCATATCGAAATGAGAGGGATAATAAGGACTGCATGGTTGAAGGAAGGACTTCTCGAAGATTTCGATGCCTGAACATGTCAGACGGAGTGTACGGGAGTTCAAGCTCTTTGATTCTGCACACTGCTCCTTCACCATGCTCGACACTCTATTACTTCCTGAGTTTGTTGAGAGATGACATAATAATACATCTTTATTTCATATTTCGTTTGGGGAGAAGACTATCACTCTGAATGATGTCTCCTCGTTGTTCCATCTCCCCATCAACTGTAAATTTTAGACGATTCCTCTTCTTAGTCCGTCACTTGCATGTATGGCAGTTTCACGAGATTTGGGAGTTTGAAGGTCATGCAGAAGGAGTTTGGCTTCATAAAGGGTGCTCATCTTCATATGTCTTGGCTTCGGATAGGTACGATGAGCTTGTTGCGGCTAGGAGTTATGAGGTTGCCGCTAGGGTGTACATACTACATCTAGTAGCATGTACTCTCTTTGCAAACAAGTAAGGTGTTTATATCGACGCCCGACACATGTGCCTGTTCAGTAGCCTCGAGGTTACCAGTTGGGCTTGTGGGTATGTTGCGTTGACCATTATGTATACAACACTTGGAGTGGTGACAATATTTGAGACCATACAACTTACTGGTTATTTGAGTCTGTTACAGGTATACTTAAACTTATTATTTGTTGTTGATTTCTTATTTAATTATCGTGTATGTGTTTTGATATCAGTGCTAGATATACGAGCATTTTCCCATCATTTGTGACAGGAGAGTGCAACATTCCTCAGTGGAGTCCTCGCGGGCGAAGAGATGAAGAGCCAGGCAGTCACACCCCAGTGGTGTTGCTGAGTACATGAGGAGGCTCGATGCGCTGGCTGTAGATGATGGCATTTGGACACCATACACTGATTATAGAGTCCACTGCGAGTTTAATGAGTCTTCATTATATTCAGGTTATATGCGGTGGGAGATCATGGCTGCTAGACACTTGCCTGTGAGATGTCTGCGACATTATGATTATGTTTAGAGTATCCCATGACCAGTTCTGGATATACCATCTGCGAGCATTGATTGGTGGTTTCATAGTAACTTCATCAACTTTGGTTATACCATTAGAGATCGAGCAGTTACGGTTTAACACCCAACACAGTGTGAATATGGTTACTTAAAATGGTACTTCATTATACCACACCCTCGCATCATCCCACTTGTTAAAGATATTGGTGATGCTGTGCCTTTTGATGATAGGGTACCTGTCAATGACGTGCCACCGCCGCCTCTTACAACTGATGCCGATGACCAACAACGCCTCCAGATGATTGCAGTTATTATGGATAACCTCATGAGTTTGGTAAACTCAGAGGACGAGGTTTATACTGGATTATCTTGGGCTGCACACATAACCCGTTGGGGGTCTATTTAGACATCTTTTGTATATTATGTATCATTTGTATATTACTTAGACATCTTCATCATAACTTTTTATTAGATAATATTTTTGATCTTCCATTGATGCAACATCAACATAAACTAACATTTGACAATTGATTACATGACTTAAACGTAACTTAAAAAGCGATAATAAATAAGAAAACCAAGACACTACCAGATGATTCTGGATGTTTCATTATCTTAATTATGTCGTCAACGGACATTGAAACCTAAACATCTAACTCGATTGACCCTTTGTTAACCTACGACGAAATGATCTCCACACATCCTTCACATATTCATTGGTCTTCAACTCAATAAGGTTGTATTTCATCCTTTCGTCATAATCAATTCAATCTTCACGAAACTCAATCTTTCGCACCTTTCTGTTTTCAGTATCAGATAACAAATCATTCAACTTGGACGTCAGACCAGCGAGATATGTGGTGCCATCTGGAAGGCAAAACTCTACAGGAGGTGAAGTTCCATTGAAGCAGACTCCTACCTTAATAAAAAATTGAGGAAGATGCGACATTTTTCTGAGATGTTTTTATCAAACAACAAGTGACCCCCTATTTATACAACTTTGCATTTACTCTGTACCACACAAAACTGTCGGTGCAATCACAACCATTCAAAATTGTAGGCAAAAAATTCAAACAAATAACACTATAAAAAATTTCACTTTGGTTGAAATTTCCAATATCAAATCGTAAATTTTAAATTTATACAATTAATTAAAACTTATCAAAAAATTTTAAAATTTTCGATATATAAAAAATTTACAATGCACTTCTAGAAATTTAATTTGTATCGGAGATTTTGTTTTTGCCTACCAATAATTTTGAACAAAAATTTTATTTAATTTTCAATCAAGAACAATTTTAGTAATTTGAAAGTATAGGAGAGTGTCATGTATAATTTAGGAGTAACAAGTTGAAATCTCCAACCCCACACACAACTAACCCATGGTTTTGGCTAGGGGTGGCAAAATGGGTCCGGCCCGCGGGAAAAACCCGTTTTATCAGTCATTTTTTGCGGGGCGGGCCTGAATTTTGAACCCGCATATTTAAGTATGCCCGCCCCGCCCCGCACCGCAAAAAAGAAGGGCGGGCATGGGGCGGTCACAGGTATGCCCGCGGGTAAAAATTTAGGAACAAATTAAATTTATTTTATTTTATGATATCTTATGGCCCAATAGGCCCATACCAAAACAACCCATTATCAAATTATATCATGAGTTTTTTATTTTAATTTTATTTTATGATACTTTATTTGTTGAATTTAATTATTCAATGTAAGATAATGATAGTGTTTTTTTATTGGTAGTATTAGGATTTATGATTTTTTTTTTAAATTATATCATGAGTGAAAAAAAGTTTTTTTAAAGAGAATGACGGGCTTGCCCGCATGCCCACATGCCCGTCATTAAATGAGACGAGCCTAAAAAATGAGCCCGCATCTCTACCTTTAACCGCCCCGCCCCGTTTTTTTACGGGCTTTTGAAGGGCGGGCCTAAACGGGGCGGGCATGCCCGTTTGCCACCCCTAGTTTTGGCACGTACACGTATATTGGCAAAACGACTCCGTTTCATGATAAAATGAAACTATACGCGCCGCTGTGCTGCAGTAGCACCGATAGTAGCACGCTGAGAGTTGCGTTTATTGAAAGTGACCAATCCATCGAACAAAAAATATAAAATAAAAAACTAAAGAAAAGTTTAGAAAGAAACTCGCATATAAAAAAGCCTCGCTTTCCTTTGCTCCTTTATTCTTCTCCATTCCCCCTTTCCCTGCGTTAGGGTTTTCTGCAACAACCCTATTCCTTCTAAATTTCAATATCTTCATTTCTCTCTCTATCTACCACGCTTTCAATCGAATCTCACCCAACACGTTAATTCAATCACACGCACGATTCTATCACCGAACAATTTCTAGGGTTTCGAATCGGGATTAATTGATTCATTCATTCAATTTAACGAATATTCGATCGATCCGAAGCTGGGAATGTTTGTGATTATCTCTTGGATAATACTGTAATACACGCTCCCTGGCGAGCGAGTTGACGAATTGCAGGGTGGGTTGGTTTTTGTATGGAAACTCGTAGTCGGAAGCGGGCGGAGGCTTCCTCAGCTGCCCCTTCATCTTCTTCATCTAGTCCTAAAACTCGTCCTAACAAGCGCTCTCGTCTTTCTTCTTCCACTTCTACATCTTCTGCCACTGCTACAGCCACCGCAACAACAACAACCGCCGTCGCTACCACTCCTATTCGTTCTGTCAACACTCGTACCCGTGCGTCCAGAAACAAAGAACCTTTGCCATCTAAGAATCTTCCTCCAATGGATTCCAATAATGAATCATCCTCAGCTTCCCGGCGTGATCGTCGCGGCAAGAATTTGGAAAGGGATAACTCCGATAAGGGTAAGGAGAAGGAACACGATGTTAGGATTAGGGAAAGGGAAGCAGAAAGAGGGTTGGCGTTGAACATGGAAGCCGGTGCAGGGGATGACGATGATAACGACAGTGACAGTGGTGCTGGGCTGTTGCATCAGAATTTAACATCTGCGAGTAGTGCACTCCAAGGGCTTCTTAGGAAACTTGGTGCTGGTTTGGATGATCTGCTTCCGTCATCCGGGATGGGTTCGACCTCTCATCAGAATGGGAGGTTGAAGAAGATCCTGTTTGGGCTACGGGCTGATGGGGAAGAAGGTCGACAGGTTGAGGCTTTGACGCAGCTGTGTGAAATGCTTTCTATTGGGACTGAGGATTCACTTAGTACTTTCTCTGTTGATTCGTTTGTACCTGTCCTTGTTGGGTTGCTGAATCATGAGAGCAATCCTGATATCATGCTTCTAGCAGCAAGGGCGCTAACACACATCTGTGATGTGCTCCCTTCGTCTTGTGCAGCTGTTGTGCATTATGGAGCTGTTTCAATATTTTGTGCGAGGTTGCTCACTATCGAGTATATGGATTTGGCCGAGCAGGTTGTTCCCTACTTAAATTTGGTTGGGCAAGTGATAAATTTTTTATGCTGAATTTAAAAGATGCCTAATTGTATTAAAAGATGTCTATTTGTCTAATTTTTTCTGTACTAAGTATGAGGTTCTTTGGTCATAATTTATGTTGTTTATAGGATATATGTATTTGTTTATCAGCAACTCTATTATGGAAATTAGATTCTTAGTTGTTTAATTGGTGTGTTTGTTAACATAACAGTCTCTAATCTGGAAATGAATTTTTAGTTGTTTAATTGCTGTGTTTGTTAACATGACAGTCCCTTCAAGCTCTCAAGAAGATATCTCAGGAGCACCCAACTGCCTGCCTGCGAGCTGGGGCTCTCATGGCCGTACTCTCTTATTTGGACTTCTTCTCAACTGGAGTTCAGGTTAGTTATCACTGAACACCTATATTTTAGATGATGCTATAATCTTAGATAGTTATTCGTTTGGCGATAGGCACTTCAGCTGGGAAGCATATATTGACAAAATTCTATGTTTCAGCGTGTTGCCTTGTCTACTGCTGCAAATATGTGCAAGAAGCTTCCTTCAGATGCAGCTGATTTTGTAATGGAGGCTGTTCCTCTTCTGACAAACCTCCTTCAGTACCATGATTCCAAGGCAAGTATATGTTTTGTTATTATCAGGCTTTTCATGTGATAAACACTGTATCCCTGCAACATCCCTAGTTTTAGCTATTAAGAAGGTTTTGTATGATCCGAGGAAAGTTTTGATCCCTATAACCCATATTATTACTTTAGTTATATATTCATTATATGCAATTTAATTATTGTAGGTCCTGGAGCATGCCTCTGTTTGTTTGACTCGAATAGCTGAAGCATTTGCATCATCTTCGGATAAATTAGATGAATTATGCAATCATGGACTGGTAACACAAGCTGCATCCCTCATTTCTAACAGTAGTTCTGGAGGTGGGCAGGCTTCTCTCAGTACGCCAACATATACCGTAAGTGCATTTTCTCTTAAAGTCCAATGCTTTGCCTATAATTGTTGGTTTTTGACTTCAATGCACACACAGGGTTTAATCCGACTTCTTTCAACTTGCGCAAGCGGGTCCCCTCTTGGAGCTAAAACTTTGCTGCTTCTTGGAATTAGTGGTATTCTTAAAGATATTCTCTCTGGTTCTGGAGTTTCTTCTAATACCTCTGTTTCTCCTGCATTAAGTAGGCCACCGGAGCAGGTATAGTGTACTTCCAAATTATTCTTCAGGTTATTCGTGTGTAGTTTTTCCTGTTTATGGTGCATATCACACATTTTCACCTTACATTCATGGTTTGGATCCTTGTTGTCTTCAGTTCTCAGCATTATTAAGAGATGGAATTATTCTAATTATATGTTCTCATACACAGATATTTGAGATTGTAAATCTGGCAAATGAGCTTCTCCCCCCGTTGCCACAAGGGACTATTTCCCTCCCTATCAGCACCAACTTTGTGAAGGGACCTGTTGTAAAAAAGTCACCTGCTGGTAGTTCAGCCCAACAAGAAGACACAAATGGAAATCCTCCTGAGATATCAGCCCGTGAAAAGCTATTAAATGAACAGCCTGAGCTACTTAAGCAATTTGGGATGGATCTCCTCCCAGTTTTAATACAGGTAGACATTTATTGCATTGATTACATGCATTAATTTTGCTTCAAAAATTTGTCACATCAAAAAAGTGGTTTTGTTAAAATGCTCTTTTACTTCCTCACGCGGTAACTGATAATGGTGGTGTGTGTTTGAAAACAGATATATGGTTCTAGTGTCAATATACCTGTTCGGCACAAATGTCTTTCAGCCATTGGAAAGTTGATGTATTTCAGCACATCAGAGATGATCCAGTCTTTGTTAAGCATGACAAATATATCAAGGTATCTAGAAATTTTACTCCTGGATTGATATTGCTCCATATTATCACTGTTTTTACTGGTTTAGAAAATTTATGCATTGCTACTTTGGTCATATAGTTTCTTAGCTGGAGTCTTGGCATCAAAAGATCCACATGTATTGACACCTGCCTTGCAAATTGCTGAAATTCTAATGGAAAAGCTGCCCGGGACATTCTCTAAGATGTTTATTAGAGAAGGTGTCGTCCATGCTGTGGACCTACTTATTTTGCCTGGAAATTCAACCAATGTCTCAACACCAGCGTCTACCGCTGAGAAGGATACTGATTCTATACCTGGAGCATCATCTCGCGTTAGGCGTAATCGGCGACGCTCCGGCAACTCCAATCCTGATGGAAATCCTTTAGATGATATCAAGAGTCCTGTTTCAGTAAATGTTGGTTCACCTCCAAGTTCTACGAATATTCCAACAGTAAATTCTAGTATCCGATTATCTGTTAGCGCAGCTGCAAAAACTTTTAAAGATCAGTACTTTCCTTCGGATCCTGGGGCTGTTGAAGTGGGTGTTACAGATGATCTTTTGCATCTGAGAAATCTTTGCATGAAGTTAAATGCCGGTGTTGATGACCAAAGGACTAATGGTAAGGGGAAATCGAAAACTTCTGGATTTGGTCTGGAGGAGTGTTTAACTGGCGTCATATCTGAAATGCTAAAGGAACTTGGCAAAGGAGATGGTGTATCGACTTTTGAATTTATTGGTAGCGGTGTTGTCGCAGCTTTGCTGAATTATTTGTCTTGTGGGTATTTCTCTAAAGATAAACCCTCAGAAACCCACCTGCCTAAGCTTCGCAAACAAGCACTTGCAAGATTTAAGTTATTTATTACTGTTGCACTGCCTGCCACTATTGACAATGAGGATGTAACTCCTATGACTGTCTTGGTTCAAAAGCTTCAAAATGCTTTGTCCTCAATGGAGCGTTTCCCTGTTTTGCTGAGTCAATCACCTAGGTCATCCAGTGGAAGTGCACGCCTTTCCTCTGGACTAAGTGCTTTATCCCAGCCCTTCAAATTGCGTCTTTGTCGAGCCCAGGGGGAAAAGTCACTTAAGGATTATTCAGGCAATGTTGTGTTGATTGACCCATTAGCTAGTTTAGCAGCCATTGAGGAGTTTCTTTGGCCTCGTATCCAGCGAAGCGAATCTGTTCAGAAGTCCAATGCACCTGCTGGGAATTCTGAATCTGGGACAAGTCCTGCAGGAGCTGGTGTGCCACCTCCTTCTACCTCTACGCCGTCCACCACCCGTCGTCATTCTACGAGATCAAGGTCTTCCGCTAGTTTAGGGGATACCACCAGAAAAGAATTAACTCAAGATAAATCCTTGAGCTCATCTAAGGGTAAGGGAAAAGCTGTATTAAAGCCCGCACAAGAGGCGACAAGAGGACCTCAAACCAGAAATGCTGCACGCAGAAGAGCAGCTGTTGATAAGGATGTTCAAATGAAGCCTGCAAATGGGGATTCTACTTCTGAGGTATACTTTGAAATCCTAGTTCACGTTGCCATGCTTTTTTCTCTTTCCCTGAGCACCTGTGAAAGCAGAGGATGGAGGTGGACGATCTGGCCAACCATGCATTTTGTAGTTTCATTTTTATGGAAAATATTTAATATTGCTAAATTAACTCCTAAAAAACGCCTGTAAGACATCTGACCAAAGTGCTCTTCTAAGTATTTTATTGAGTTATTTCTTTGTTCTCCCTAATCAGTATGAGTTATTACGAGCTTACAATTTTACATGCATGCTGATTGTTATTTAGCCAAGTTCTTGTTATTAAACCATTGATGAGATCTGCTGAGTAAAAACTATGTTCTCACACTTAAAATACCATGGATAGGGCTTTATTTGTACAGTGTCAAGAGTCCCACATCGAACAATATATGGTCTAAACATGTCCTTATAAGTGGGGGCAATCCTCACCCTACAAGCCGGTTTTGTAGGGTTTAGTTAGGCCCAACAACACTTCTTAACACGGTATTAGAGCTTTGTTTAAGATCCGGTGGGTCACCTGCCATCAGATCTCCGCTATCGAGTCACTCCATTTATTTCCATGCTCCAGATGTCCAGTCCTGGGTGTGAAAGGGTGTGTTAAGAGTCCCACATCAGATAATATATGACCTGAACATATCCTTAGAAGTGGGGGCAATCCTCACCCTACAAGCCGGTTTTGTAGTGTTAGAGATAGGTCCAACCACGTTTCTTAACATATAGTAAGCGTATCTTCCATTCTGTGCTTTGAATCAAGCTCAACTTAATTAATGTTTCATGAAGCATTTTAGTACCGATGATAGCTTTTATCTGCGTGTTTTTCTCTGTTGACAATATTTTCTACTGTTGTGCTGTAGGATGAAGATTTAGATATATCTCCTGTTGAAATTGATGAGGCTTTGGTTATCGAAGATGATGATGATATTTCTGACGATGAAGATGATGACCACGAAGATGTATGTAATCTAGCATGTTCTTGGCTTAAATTTTCTTATTTATGCGTAGAAAATATAAGCAGTCATAATCTAGCTTGTTTGCTTAGCTTTTTTTTGATATAATTTATCTTTTGATATGCTAAATTTTGATTACATCTTTATTTTTTAATCACCAGAGTAACTATGTTTGTTGTTTCTCCTCTTTGTTTTCAATACAATCAAACAAATATTCTATTATTATTCTGTAACAATATTCATTAAATATACTCAACCAAGATTCAGCACTGTCCTTAAGTTCATTTGCATTTACTCAGAAAATTTTCCCCGTGTTCATTTTTCTGTTGCAGATGTTAAGGGACGACTCACTTCCTGTTTGCTTACCTGACAAAGTACATGATGTGAAATTGGGTGACTCAGCTGAGGAGAGTACTGTTACTCCTGCAACTAACGATGGCCAGACTAATGCGGCTTCTGGTTCTAGTAGCAAAGTTGGTTCAGTCAGGGGATCAGACACTGCAGATTTTAGGAGTGGCTATTCTTCTAGCTCACGAGGTGCTATGTCATTTGCTGCTGCCGCCATGGCTGGACTTGGATCTGCCAATAGCAGAGGAATCAGGGGCGGCAGAGATCGGCATGGGCGTCCATTGTTTGGTAGTTCTAATGACCCTCCGAAGTTAATATTCACTGCTGGCGGGAAACAACTCAGCAGGCAGCTGACTATTTATCAAGCAGTTCAAAGACAGCTTGTACAAGATGAAGATGACGATGAGAGGTTTGCTAGCAGTGACTTTGTGTCAAGTGATGGAAGCAGGATGTGGGGTGATATTTTCATAATAAATTATCAGAAGGCAGATAGCCAAACAGATAGGGCTACCCCAGGAGGCCCAAGTTCTAACACTTCGAAATCTAGTAAATCTGGGTCTGTATCAAATTGCAGTGCTGAAGTCAAGTTGCATCAGACATCTGTAATCGATAGTATCTTGCTGGGAGAATTGCCGTGTGAGCTGGAGAAATCTAATCCCACATATGATATATTGGCTCTATTGCGTGTGCTGGAGGGTTTAAACCAGCTCGCACCTCGTTTGAGGGCCCAAGTGGCTACTGATAGCTTTGCTGAGGGAAAAATTTTGGATCTAGATGAGCTAGTTGTTGCCACAGGTTCTAAGGTTCCTCCGGATGAATTTATAAGCAGCAAGCTTACTCCAAAATTAGCTAGGCAGATACAAGATGCCCTTGCCCTATGCAGTGGGAGTCTTCCCTCATGGTGTTACCAGTTAACTAAAGCTTGCCCTTTTTTGTTTCCATTTGAGGTCCGAAGACAGTACTTCTATTCAACTGCCTTTGGATTATCTCGTGCACTGTATCGACTCCAGCAGCAGCAGGGTGCCGATGGCCATGGATCAACAAATGAAAGAGAGGTTAGAGTTGGAAGGCTGCAGCGTCAAAAGGTCCGTGTCTCTCGAAACCGCATTTTGGATTCTGCTGCTAAAGTGATGGAAATGTATTCTAGCCAGAAGGCTGTACTTGAAGTAGAATATTTTGGTGAAGTTGGCACTGGCCTTGGTCCCACCCTTGAGTTTTATACACTTCTAAGTCATGACTTACAAAAAGTTGGACTTCAGATGTGGAGATCGGGGTCTGATCAAATGGAAATTGATGGAGATGAAAAGAAAAAGAAAAGCAGTGAAGGCAATATTGCTAGAGACGGGGAACTTGTTCAAGCTCCTCTTGGGTTGTTTCCTCGTCCCTGGCCTGCAAATGCCGAGGCATCAGAAGGTAGCCAGCTATTTAAAGTGATTGAATATTTCAGGCTTTTAGGCCGCGTAGTTGCTAAAGCACTTCAAGATGGACGTCTGTTAGATTTGCCGTTATCTGTAGCCTTTTATAAGCTTGTTCTTGGTCAGGTGAGTTGTAGAAAATTGTTCATATCTCATCCAATTTCATGCATACTGTTGAGAGCTTAAAACTGATTTTATTTTGGTCTATATTTAAACTTGATTTTTAGGATCTTGATTTGCATGACATTCTTTACATTGATGCTGAACTTGGGAAAACTTTACAAGAGTTGAATGCCCTTGTTTGCCGGAAACATAATATAGAATCTATTGGTGGTGGTTATACTGGTACAGTAGCAAATTTGCATTACCGTGGAGCTCCAGTTGCAGATCTTTGCTTGGATTTTACCCTTCCTGGTTATCCAGATTACACTTTGAAACCTGGGGATGAAATTGTATGTAGCCACTATCTTTAATTCTATTCCATTTCTTTAAATTGTTATTGTGAAAATTGCTTTTGAACTTGCTGTCAAAATTTCAGGTCGACCTCAATAATCTAGAGGATTATATATCCATGGTTGTTGATGCCACTGTCAAGACTGGAATAACACGGCAACTGGAAGCCTTTAGAGCAGGGTTCAATCAGGTTATTTACTGATCTTAATTATTTCACTTCATTTTAACTGTACACTTTGTGGATATTCTGAGCAAGTCTTCATTAATTGGAAGTGTTTTGGTTTTTTATTTAACTTGATTAGGAAGTGTGGTAAATGTTGTTCTCCCTGTCTATTTATTTCACCCATTCCTTTTCTTTTACATATCAAAACAATTTTATTGAATATTAAGCTTGACCATATATTAATTTTATAATATGCTAATCATTTATCCTTCAGCTTTAGTTGCTGTCTCTTTAGATTTCACTTGATGCAAGCCTTCAATTGGGTACCATGTATTTATTTCCTGCAGAGCATTCTATCGTGCTTAATTTATGGTTTTTGTTAAGCAGTTAAGTGCATATATATAGCTTTAAATCTCACACTTGGATTAATTAATTAGGAAATGGTAAGACATTTGTTTCTCTTCTGTTAGTTGTGTTGGCTACCAACCTCCAACCCCCCTGCAAATTAAGAGAGGATGATAGAAACAAATGCTCTTTTAAATTTTTTTTTATAATTTTTTTTTTATAAATTGATTTGAATTATTCTGTATTTTGAATGCCATGTTCTGGCACGTATGTGAAATAGGCTGCTTGCATTATACAAATTAAGCAGGATAATAGTTGGAAAAACGTGTTTGATGCTCTGTTCATAATTTAATTTAGTGAAGTAAACATTTGTCATTTGTACACTAATGCTGGTCAATTCAGGTTTTTGAGGTCTCATCTTTGCAAATATTTACGCCTCACGAATTGGATTATTTACTTTGTGGCCGTCGAGAATTGTGGAAGGTATTGTTTTTACTGAGATTTCCTATTGCAAAAATATTTGAAATGTTAAGGTCAGTAATTTAATCATAAGTTTTTCTTTGGACATGTTTGCAGACAGAGACACTAGCTGATCATATAAAATTTGACCATGGGTATACTGCCAAGAGCCCTGCAATAGTGAATGTATGATTCTTTACTATGTATAAAAACAATAGTGTAGTAGTGTATTATGGAATATTTCAGGTGTTATATTTGATGCTAATCCTACACGGTGCTTTTTTAGTTACTTGAAATCATGGGAGAGTTCACACCGGAGCAGCAGCGTGCCTTCTGTCAATTTGTTACTGGAGCACCTAAGCTACCACCTGGTGGATTGGCTGTTCTAAATCCAAAATTAACGATTGTGAGAAAGGTATTAAAATATATTTTTGATCATTGTGCCTGCAGTATTCTAGTTCATTTACAACTTCCTGTGCCTGCAGTATTCTAGTTCATTCACAACTTCCTGTGTCTTCAGTATTCTAGTTCATTCCCAACTTCCTGTGATTTTGTGCTTCAAAGCTTGAATGTTTTAACTTCTTTGTGTGGGGGAATTGATTCTCCATTCATGTTATTTGAACTTTGTTTATGACCCTATTGTGTGTTGTTACACTTGATATTTTAATTTATTATAATTTTTATACATTAAGTTCAAGGTTAATATGGTTTGAAAAAGTACAGTGTTAATATGATGTTTTGGTGCAGCTCTCATCAACTGCAACAAATACTGCATCCAATGGGAATGGACCTTCAGAAACAGCAGATGATGACTTGCCAAGTGTGATGACATGTGCAAATTACCTTAAGCTTCCTCCATATTCTACCAAGGTTGGTACAATACTGTATACGGGATAGCACTGTTGAATATAGGATACTAAGTGTGTCTAAGCATCTTTGAGTACTGATATTTAATGTCCAATTTGAAACAGGAAATTATGCACAAGAAGCTAATGTATGCAATCAATGAAGGCCAGGGATCCTTTGATTTATCATGAGTTTCATGGTTTAACCAACCAGACCCTGTATGTTAATATGATGAATCAGGGTTTACTTTCCAGGCTTACTTTTTGGTTGGTACTTTCCTCCTTCTCAAATAATGGCCTTGTTTTAGAAGCTTATCAAAGGTTGTGACATAGTTCAGGTGAAGTGGAATGTCCCATTGATTGTCGATGACTATTATTAGTATTATTCTCTGCCGCATCATGTGCATTTTGTTGATTATTTTGTTCTGTTTTTGATAATTGATGATTTTTTTTTTAATATATTGATGGCAGGCAGTCAAAACGGATCGCCACAATTTCAAGATGTTAAGGCATTTGCCAAGCTCGTTTAGCTGTTACAATGTGTAAATAAAATAGGAATGTTGAGCTATTTTGCCCTCTAATTTTTTTTGATTCTGTTTTCAAGCCAAATTATTGTCAGTTCATACTTGTATGGAAGATGTTAAAGGGAATAGAAATAAATTCAAATACTATATGCTTTTTGGTGGTTTATATTTTTACCTTTAACCCTTTTATTCAATTGTGTTCTTTGTTGTCCTTATTTGTCAGTGTTGTCAAAATTGTCTGTTAACACGAATTGGAGGAGGGAATGGATGATGCCTGGACAAATTGACTTGAGTTGGCTGGGCTTTGCGACGTAGTTTGGGAAAAATGAACTCTATTGTTTAAAATGCGTTCTTTAACACATTCATTCATTCCTTTCTTGAAAACACAATGTTTTGCTATGCAATTGTGAACGTGTCCCTTCTTCAAAACGCACTGTTTAATTTATTTGACTTCGAAGAAAAAACAAAAATATTACTGGAATAAAAAAGTGATATCGCCTGAAACTAAGGAGTTGCAATTGATGGAACTTGAAAGAAAATAAAGTGCAAATATTCTGAGAAGGCTGTCTCAGGAGGTGTTTATCGTTTAAAGCACCATTTGGTTGGAACATAGCAGTTTTAAACTGATGTCCCTGTTCATCAGACGTGGGATATTGTTGCATCCTTATAAGAATAAATGGTTAAAATGACAAAAACTTCAGAGGTCCAAGAGCAAATAGACATCACTTTTGAATCAGTTGATGAGGTGAGAAAAAGAAAGATTTTTGAGGTTGATGGTGCTTCCAAACATTTCAATTAAAATAACAATCAAACTACCATCAATAACATTTTCAAGAATAGGGTGAGGGAAGATGCATGCATGGTAACTGCTGCTTTCTTTTACAACAGTGATACTCCTGTCATTTTCAAGAATAGGGTGAGGGAAGATGCATGCATGGTAACTGCTGCTTTCTTTTACAACAGTGATACTCCTGTCAATGTGGCAAAGAGTGAATATGATTTAAGCCATTACTCTACTATGAGATAAGGGTGATATATTTAAAAAAAAAGTAGAAGCAACAAAGTTGAAAAGGAGCAGCAACATAAAGTTTTTTTTAAAAATATCTTTTTATCTATATATTTAAAAAAAAAAGTAGAATGCACCATTAGTTGTTAGAACTTGAACGATAAGATTGATGAATAATGGATAAATTAAATTGTAGAGAGGGAGAGATAAATTAGTCGATGGTGTAAATATTTCCGTTATCATAGATGAGGATGTCTTTAAAATAATTATACACCCATTACAAGTTGATTGAGACATAATTTACATAAGTCAAATAACAGAAAAATAAAATTCTCGGACCTATAACCGATTACACAAAACCTATAATCGATTACAGCTGAAATAAAATAGAAATTAACACTGGTAATCGGTTACTGGGAATGCGTAACCGGTTATACCAACGCCATAATCACTTTTTTTCAACTTATTTGACTTATTTTGACACCTGTAGTCGGTTACACACCCGTGTTAACTAGCTGCATCACTTGAATTACTAAGAAACTCTTAACACACCACCTTAATTCAAGTGTTCCAAGTCTTCTATGCCCATGTTCATCTTGAACCTCTTGAACACTTCAATTGTGACTCCCTTGGTCAACAAATCAACAATTTGTTATTCACTTTGACAACATCTCAATCTTAATCTTCCTTCATCAAGTTCCCTTAAGTAGTGAAACCCCATCTCAATGTGCTTGCTCCTCTCATGTGCAATTGGTTTCTTAACAAGATTAATCGCAGAAACGTTATCAACCAAGAGTGTAACAACATCACCCGCATTGCTGCATAGCTCCTTCAATAGATTCATTAGCCACACGGCTTGACACACACAAATGAAACGACAATGTACTTGGCCTTACAAGACGAGAGTGCAACTACCAGTTCCTTCTTTAAACACCATGAAATTGGCGTTTTGCCGAAAATAAACATGTATTCAGCTATAGACTTTCAATCATCTTTATCACCACATCAATTGGAATCGGTAAAACCGAGCAAATTATATTTTCTGCCCGTGTTCGTTGCGCAAAAGAGAATTGCGTAGCCAATCGATCCTTTAACATAACTTAGAATCCTCTTGACTGCTGTCAAGTGAGACAACTTCGGTCTCTCCATGAATCTACTCACAATACCGACACTAAACGCCAAATCTGATCGCATATTACACAAGTAACGCAAGGATCCAATTAGCCTCCTATATTGAGTTGGATCAACATATTGCTCATCTTCACTCTTCGACAACCATAACCTCAGTTCAATCAGAGTAATGACAACATTACAATGCTCAATTTCAAACTTTTTCAATATCTCAAGCGCATACCTTCTTTGGTGCATGAACAGTCCCCTTTTGGACTTGTGGAACTCAATGCCAAGGTATTATGTCATGAGGTCAAGGTTGATCATCTCAAATTCTTTCATAAGTTCACTCTTGAACTTAGAAATGCACTTTCCGTTGCTTCACGTTATCAACAAGTGGTCTACATATAGACATAGGATAATCACTCATTACTTGTATTCTTGAACCAACCTCCTTTAGGAAACCATCTATCCTTTTGTTCCAAGCTCTTTGAGCTTGCTTCAAACTGTACAATGCTTTCTTCAAATTGTAGAACTTTAACTCTTGGTTTCTCACAACAAAATCAGATGGCTGTTCTACATACACCTCTTCTTTAAGCGTCCATTCAAAAATGCAAATTTGACGTCCATTTGATAGATAGGTCAATTGTTGCTATTCTCAATGTCAATAACTAGCCTAATGGTTTCAATCCTAGCAATCGATGCAAATACGTCTTCAAACTCTATGCATTCTCTTTTCAAGAAGCCCTTTGCAACTAATCGAGCCTTATGCTTGATTATTTCACCCTTACGATTTGCCTTCACTTTAAACACCCCTCTAACACCAATTGGTTTCTTCTCGTTCGATAGATCAACCAAATTCCAAGTATTGTTCTTCTCAAAATGTTCCAGCTTCTCCTTCATAGCACAAATCCATTTTGAATCACTTAAAACCTCTTCTGTTTTAACAAGTTTAGATTCGATCATTAGGGGTGGAAACAGGTCAGGCCGATAGCAGGGGCCTACAGGCTAGCCTACACAGGCTCAGGCCAAACCAAGCTATTTTTTTTTAATAAAAAAGGCCTAGGCTTTTTTATAAGCCTATTTAGTTAAAAAGGCTAGGCCCCAGGTCATAAAAAAAGCCTTTTAAGCCTAACAGGCCAGCCTATTTAAATAAATATAAACAATTTTTTTATTATCGTTATGTTATGTTTTGTACTTTGAGTTAAAATACATAAATAAATATTGGTTATTTTGGAGAACTTATGAAAATAAGATGAAAACACCTTATGAACAATGTTATAAGTTCTTTTCATAAGTTATCTTAAACAAATAGTCTCACAAAACTTATGTTAATAGGTAAGTTAAAATAAGTCAATGCAAACAAACTTTTAGTCTAATTGGTTTTTTAGTTTTTTAGTTTATTTAAACATTATTTTAATTGCTTATTTACATATGTCTAAAATAATAGGCTTTTATGTAGGCTAACAGGCTAACCAGGTCTTAGAAAAGGCCAGGCTCAGGCCTAAAAATAAGCCTATGACAGACTACAGGGCAGACTTAGGCTTCACTTGTTTTGGTAGGCCAGGCTTAGGCTTGACAAAGCCTAGCTCGGCCCAGCCTATTTCCACCCCTATCGATCATAAGTGAAAAATGGACGAAATCACCATCATCATTGACTTCGTTTTCTCAGAACAACTCATAATCTTGGAGTCTTTGAGGCAAACCTCTTTTCCTTGTCAATCTTGTCACATTCTCTTCAATTCGTGCTTCGACGATGGGTATTTATGCGCTTCCCAATTCAGGAAAATCTAAATTTTAAAAGCTATAACTAATTACATCTTTTATGTAACCGGTTTCAGGTTGCTGCAATTGCTTTATCTCGTCGAAAATGACGTCTCGAGTGATCACAACCCTCCTATTTACTGCATCAAACAACTTATTCAACAAATTCTTTGCCCAGTGTTACCTTCTCAAGCTTATTTGTCAAACACCTATTCAACAAATAAGAAGCTGTGGATATCGCTTCTCCCCATAACTCTTTCTGCAAGTTATTCCCCTTTAACATACTTCTTACCATGTTCATGATCGATCGATTCTTCCTTTCAGAAACCCCGTTTTGCTGCGGTGTATAAGGTGGTACAACCTCATTTACTATCCATTATTGATCACAAAACCTCTCAAAGTCTTTTGAGACATATTCACCTCCACAATCCGTTTTGAGCACTTTGAGCTTGTGACCACTTTGCCTCTCTACCATGGACTTGAACTTATTAAACACTTTGAATACATCATCCTTTTTCTTGATTAGGTATGTCCATATCTTTCTACTATGATCGTCGATGAATGTGACAAAATATCTATTTCCACAAATTGAATCTACTTGCATCGGTCCACACACATCCGAATACACTACCTCAAAGTGATTCTTGGTTCTACAACCTGCATCCTTGCTGAATTTACCCTTATGTTGCTTCGCTTGACACATTCTTCCCAAATTTCAGCCAATATGTCGATCAATGGCACCCGATTACCATTCCGTTCTTTTGCAAGTCTTTAAGATCTCAGAAATTAAGATGCCCAAGACAATAATGCCATATCCACTCATCTCGACTTGCCAATATAGCAAGACATCTATGCTCCATAACCTCCAGCTTAACCTTAAAGGTTCTATTGGAAGCCATATAAGATTTAAGGACCAAAACCCCATTTGCATTCATAACGTGCAGCCCCTTGTTTTCCATGTGAATCTTGTAACCCTTCTCAAGCAATTGTCCAATACTTAGAACATTACATTTGATTCCTGAAATGTACAATACATATTTGATCAAGGAATATCCACCATCCCTTCTCATGATAAAAAAACATCACTAATCCCATCGGCCGCTAGAGTGGTGTCATTCGTAAACTTCACTTTGTTCTTCATGACATAATTGATTTTAACAAACCAATCATTCCCCCGTCATATGAATAAAACACCCGAAGTCCAAATATAATTCCTCTATGCAATGAACTGAAACTTTCGTAGTCATCATGACATTTTCTTCTTCCTGTAACCAGTTACTACTTTTACGTATCCAGTTACAACATGTTTCTGCAGCGTTTTCAAAACTGTTGCTGCTGTTATCTCGCAACCTGCTGTTGTTGCAATCACCTTCTGTGATCATGTTCAAGAGTGTATTCTCCTCATTAAACTCTTGTCATGCAACCTTGACTTCATTTCCTTGAGGTTCCTTCTTGTTCGCATTGCACTCTTTTGCAAAATGACCGAACCATTGACAATTAAAGCACTACACCTTGCTTTTGTCAAACCTCTTCCTTTCACCTCTAAACTTGCCGTGACCATTATTTTTGTGCAGCTACTCTCACCCTTTTGACAAGTCGAATTCTTGAAACTTTGAGACTCTCTTCCAACAAAATTCTGAAAATTCCATTTACTCTTCATGGACCAATTTCCTTTCAATCTCTTGTCCTCCTCGTTGAAACAAGCTTGCAAAATGATCTCTGTCTTTGCCTTATTATTTCTCTCCTCCATCCTTTGCTCATGAGCCTCAAGAGAGCTTTGTATCTCCTATTTTCTCATTCTCGCAAGATCCTTAGATTCCTTAATCGCTACAACGACATTGTCAAATCTTGGCTAAAGAATGTAAGATTTTCGCGACAACATACTGCTTTGTGACTGTTTCTCCACATGCCTTCACTTGATTCACCAATCGAGTGATTCTCGGTGTGAAATCGTTGATCATCTCCTTTTCATCCCATTTGAATCAATTCAAGTTGACGCTTGTGAGTTTGTAACTCACCACCTTCGCCTTGTCAGCCTCAACGTATGCCTTCTCTAATATTTCCCACGCTTGCTTCGATGATACACAATCACCAAATTTCTCAACGTTGTCACCATCCACACGTTGGTGGATAAAAAATAACGCCTTGAAATCTTTCTTCCTATTTTCCTTATGCGTTGTTTGCTGTGCATCCGTCACACATTCAACAAGAAGATTCATCCCATTCTTGATCACTTTAAGAACATTTTGGTAGTCAGACAACACTTTCATTTGTTTGCACAATTTTTCGTAATTCTTTGCATCAAAGATAGGTAGGTTTGCAGGAATTCTTTTATTGGAGACATAATTCATGTTGCAGACTGGGTGCTTATGGATCACAACCAGACTCTTGATGCCAAATGTTAGAACTTGTAACCATAAGATTAGTGAAAAATTGAGAAATTAGAGTGCGGAGCGGGAGAGATAAATTGAGAGCGAAAAATTAATTGAGGGTGAGAATATTTTCGTTATCATATATGAGGATCCCTCCGAGGCATTTATACAAACATTACAAGTTGATTGAGACACAAGTTACATAAGTCAAATAATAGAAAAACAAAGTTCTCAGACCTGTAACCGGTTACATGTTTAAATAAAACACAAATTAACTAACAGTGGTAATCGATTACTGTGAATGCATAATAAATTACACCAATACAATAGTCACATTTTTTTAAAGCTTATTTGACTTATTTTGACCTGCTACAATACTTAAATTATTAAAAAACTTTTAAAATTATAAAGATAAATGGACATATCAAATGAATATCAAATAAAGAGGGCTACATTAATTTTTGAACAAACAATCCTAAGGGACTATTTTTATGAAGTCTATTGATGCATTTTACATAACCAAAACAATTGATTAAGTTTTGAAGATGTTGGACGGTAGACACAGATGAAAATGATGAGAGTGAAGATCACAGGATAGTTTCTTTGAACATGGATTAAATAATATTATCGAAATTTAAAGTAATAGTTTTACATAGAATTAATGCACTTGTGTTATTTGTTTTAGTTTCAACTTGTGTTATTTACTCTTATCTGAAATTGAATTGTTTTGTTTTGAATCTTAATCTGTATCTTGAATTGTTTATCATATCTAAAGAGAGAACAACATTTCTTACAATATTTAGTTTTTATTTGCACTTGACTCCATCCAAAAAATAATAATGAATAATATTAATTTATATTGTCTCTGGGTTATATATATATATATATATATATATATATATATATAATCGTACCTGGATCAGACAGTGATGGTGGCCAACGGCGTCTGGAACGGCAGCTCCGGTGATGGTGAGAGACGGTGGGGGGTGTACCTGCAAGGTACTCCGACGCTCAAGTGAGAGAGTGTACAGAATATCAGCAAATACAAGAAGAGGGAATGGTAGGAAGAAAAGTGTCTAACCTGACCCTCTCAAATGAGAGGGTATTTATAGAGAGCCTCCAGCGCGGGGCCAACGGTTACCTGCAATGGGCTGGATCAACTAGGCCCACTCCGAGTAACTGCTAGGGCTTACGTGTAGTAGTGAAGACCAACACGTGGTCTTCGCCCTAGAGTAACCGCTCATAGATTTCCGGAAGTAGGGCAGACCGAATCTTTCGGAAGTGGGAGGTTACTTGGAATGTGTCCACGCGGGGTGGACCGTTAGGTGCTCCTCGCGGGGAGGAGCCTTCTGTGTCGAGGAGATGTGAAGCCCGTAGGAAGGGCATGGCCTCGCGGGGGAGGGATAGTGTCCGTCGAGGAGTGAGGTGTAGCATACTCGCGGGGAGAGATTATCTTGTCGAGGAGTCACATATCAGCGGGTGGGACGTCCTCGACTCCTATTGTCCAAGGTGCCCGACACTACATGAGTGCCCAGCGAGACTGTGGCTGGCACGTGGCTGTCGCGTGTCCGCAGAGAGAGCTTGCCTTATTGGGCCTCCCCGGGCATCATGGGTTGGGCCTGCTCGACCGTTGGGCCGCCTCGGCCCAGTCCAGAACAGGAGCCCCCCAAGTCGTTGCTCGGAGTCGTCAGAGTAATGACTTAAGGCTTACTGGCGTGGTCGGCGTACGTACGGTCGCACAAACGTCGGGCATCATTCATTCGCGTTTGGTCGACACGCCGGGGAGATGAGGAGTTTCAGATCCAAAACGTTGGGGGAACTTGGAACGACACGCGTGGGAAGACGCGCAGCTGCATGCGTGCCACGTGTCGCCTGCCATTATTACCTAGGGAGGCTAGGGCGGCTGGCTAAGGTAGTGCACTTGAGTGCCCTAGGCCCCTCGAGTCCCGCGAGAATCGCCTATAAAAAGCTGCTCCCCTCGCTCATTTTTCACTTTTGCCTTTCTCTCTCAAGAATCCTTCCCCTTCTCTCTCTATTCTCTCCCGTCGCCGGTCGCCGCCGTGAGCCGCCGGACACCCCGTGCCTGAAGCCTACAACCGTCGCTCTCCGCCGGAAACTCCGTGCCGGAACCCTAAACCGCTACTCACAAGGTACTTGCTTCGAAAATGACATTTTTTTCTTACATTTCTCTTTAATTTCATCTAGTATAAGGCATTTCCTTGATGAACTGATGATGTTCTCATGAGAAATGTGAGGATTCCTGGCGAATACGGCGGGAATCTTTAGTTGTTGAGAGAGGGGGTGCTAAGAACTTCACCCACTTTCGTTGAATGTTTCGGGGACTAGGGATGAACATGTCGGGGACCCATTGAATGTCTCGGGGTCCCCAATAGTTACTCTCTTTCCTTAGCGTCACGGGGACACGGGGCAGAATCTTCCGGGGAGGCGATGAGTTCCCCGGCGAACGTGTCGATCCTCGGCCGGTTATGTCGGGGAACCGAGAGAGCCTTGCCCCTTCCTCGCCCGTTCGCTTGAACAGCGGTGGAGGGGTGAATTTGATACGACCCATCGAATTCACCGTTTCCTTCTGCTTTTCAGGTAAATGGACTATTTGTCTACGAAGGTGGCCGTAGGATCCTTCGAAGAAGACGACGACCAACCCGACTCCCCCATGGCTCACATGGCTTTCGCCCGGGAGCGCCCGCTCGAAGAGTGGCTCTGTAGAGAAGCCCTGGAGATGTCGTCAATCTTCGCCTACAAGGACGTGGACGACGCGTTCTGCACTGTCGAGCACAGACTCATTGGTTCGGACAAATCTTGGAAGGTCTTCCGCCCAGAGGAGCATCACCGGATATGCCAGCCTTATCTGGGAATGCGAATCCCTCTGTATGAATTTATGTTCAACCAGGCTGGGTGGAGGTTGCCCTTCACGGACTTACAAGAGGGAATCTTCTCCTGGTTGCAGCTGGCCCCCTCACAAATTCACCCGAACTCCTTGGCTTTTATCCGGGCCTTCGAGCTTGTCTGTAAGCATTTAGCAATCGTCCCGACGACGCCCCTCTTTTTTCGGATATTCCATCTACAGAGGTCATCATCAGGTGGACGACATGGATGGGTGTCCTTCAAGCAGAGCAAAGCTCTGTTTCATACATACTTAGACTCCATCCGGGACTTCAAGTTCCGCTATTATTTCGTGAAGCCGGCCACCGTCGAGGCCGTATACTCGTTGTACCGGAAAGTCACTCGCGACGTCGACGGTGTCTCCGAGGAGGTTCTAGAACCGAGGTTCCCCCTATACTGGACGGAGGAACACTTCAAGAAGGGGGTCGAAAGATATAAGGTGAAGCATAGTCAGTTGGTCGTCGAGGACCGGGAAGCTTACGACAAGATCGTCGCGTTCGTGGAGAGCTTCAACGAGGCTCAGCACGAAACGTTGGACGGCCAGCCCATAACGGGAGCAGACGGGCAGGTGAAAAAACAGCGCCGTCTGATCAACACCCGCGTTCTGCTCGAGACCTTCTCCGACGAAGAGGCCATCGAGTTGTTAGGTGGTGAAAACATCCACGATCTAAGCGTTCCTCGCATCTAAGTTCCTTTCATTCCTTGCCTTACTAACATCTTCTTTCTTTTTGCAGGAAAAATGGCCGGAGCCGAGGAAAGATTCAAGAAAATGAAGGCAAAGAGTGCTAGGGAAGAGCAGCTTCGGGCGGAGGCGTCTCGCTTGAAGGGTCAAGATGTCGCTCCTTCCGGGGCCACGCCTGAGGGTGGTTCCTCGGCCGCCATGCCCGAAGGTTCCAGTCAGTCTCAGCCTGCTGCCACTGTGTCCGAGATTTCAGAGAGGCGGACACCTCCTGCTGGGAGCCAGTCTCCGGGTGGTCAAGGGACTCCAAAACGGCAACGGCTTTCCAGCGTGGAGATCGTCGACCTGGGCCACGAAGACAGTCCCCCACCTCCTCCAAGGTTTGAACTTCCACCTTGCCATCAAAAGCCTCGCTTCTTCTCCGAAGTCATCTATCCTCGTGTCCCTCCCTCTGAAGTCCAAGCTGTGCTGGGAGCTGCCGCGGAGGCGAGGAGGAAGACGATTTTCGAGGATTTGTCCGCGGTCATGCGGCTTTGCTCGACCGTCATTGTCCTGAACGACGAGACTCGTCCCGCTGGTGAGTTTTCTCGATTGCAAGAGAAGCTCGAGAAATTGGATTCTGAGATGCTCGAACTGCGCAATGAGTTAAAGGAGTGCAGGGACCTAAACAAAGAACAAGGCGAGCAGCAACGGCGGGCTGAGAAAAAACTGAAGGAGGTCGAGGAGGCGGAGAGAGGTCACGTTGCCCGCATCGCCGAATTGGAGGCAGAGGAGAAGCGTCTCAAGGAGAGGGTCGCCGAGTTGGAGACTGCCGTACGGCCAGCTGAAGGCGAAACCGAAGAAGACAGGCTCCTAACCACTCGAGCATCGTTGGTTACCCAACTCAGGAAACTCGAGCAGGATATTCGTCTGGCCGAGGATGACGCTCTCGAGACTGCGGGCATAGGGTTCCGAAATGCAGTGGCGCAACTCCAGATCCTGAACCCCGGCCTGGTGACCGATGGGGCGGACGTTGACTTCGAGGTGGTCGACGGTCGGATAGTGCCGCCCAGGCAAGGAGGGGATGCCAACGAGGGAGGTGGGTCGGACGCCACCGAGACTGCTGCAGAGTAGGGATATAGTTTGCTTGGCCTGCGTGCCGTTTTGTTTTTGCCCGGCTTGTGGGCTTATTTGATGTACCTTTCGCTCAATGGTTATTTTGCCCGCTTTGTGGGGTTATATGTGTAATATTCGTACAATGGGCTTTGCCCGATTTTCATACTTCGTTGTGCCTCTTTGTTAATTTTGCTTGTGTGTGATATTTTATGCATTACTTATTATTGTCTAAGTAGTTGATACGACTGGCGCCTTGGGCTTGTGCTCGACTTTGATTATGCTCGACTGCAAAGAGCTTATCCGAGCGGTCAGGGGTTGTACTCCGACCTTCGACGAGGCTAAGAGAGCGGTCGATGTCTTAGCTTCGCGGCGTGAACTTCCCATCGCGAGCTGGGTGTTCTTCCTATTTGGTACGTCGACGAAGGAGCTCGGTTGAGGTCTCCTCGCCGGGCCAAAAAGTTCCACGCACACACTTCGTGGTGTTTGGCCGTCGTGTATTATATAGAGGGGTCGCGCGAGTACCGTTGCACGCCCCCGTGGTCGCGACGTTGTACTGTCCCGGGCAGTGTCTAACTGTAGTATTGCTTTAGCTTCTCAGCATTCCATGGTCGAGCAAGTTGTTCCCCGTGTAGGTTCTCGAGGTAATAGGCACCCGTCCCCGTCTTAGCAGTGACGCGGTAGGGACCCTCCCAGTTTGCAGCCAGCTTTCCTTCGCGCGAATCTTTTTGATTTCTTCGCAGGACAAGACTGCCTACTTGGAAATCTCGTTTGATAACTTTGTCATTATAACGCAAAGTTATTTTTTGTTTCAAAGAGGCTTCTCGGAGGGAAGCACCGATCCTTATCTCATCGACAAGATCGAGTTCCTCGCGTAAAGCTTCGTCGTTCGTTTCATCGTCGAGGGGAGCTTCTGTTCTCCTCGAGGGTTCCCTGATCTCGACGGGGATAACCGCTTTGGTTCCGTACGTTAGGCGAAACGGGGTCTCCCCGGTCGTGGAATGTGGGGTCATTCGATACGCCCAGAGGACGCTGTGTAACTCCTCGACCCACCGTTGTTTGGCCTCGCCGAGTCGTCGCTTGAGTCCCCGGAGTACCACTCTGTTCGCGGCTTCGGCTTGCCCGTTAGTTTGAGGGTGTTCAACCGACGTGAAGTGCTGCTTTGTGCCTAATTTGGTGACGAAGTCTTGGAAGTTCCTGTCGGTGAACTGTGTCCCGTTGTCCGTGACGATGGCTTGGGGCACCCCTAATCGGGCGAGGATGTTTCTTTTGTAGAAACGGAGTATGTTGAAAGCGGTGATTTTGGCCAGTGCCTCGGCCTCGATCCACTTTGTGAAGTAATCCACCCCGACTATGAGGTATTTGTTTTGGTATGACCCCATGACGAAAGGTCCGAGGATATCCATTCCCCACCACGCGAATGGCCACGGGGACGACAATGACTTAAGCTCGTTTGGAGGAGCGAGGTGCATGTCTCCGTGTCTTTGGCAGCGGTCACATTTCTTAACGTGCTCCTTTGCATCATGTTGCATAGTGGGCCAATAATACCCTGCTCGGAGTGCCTTTCGGGCTAAGGATCTTCCGCCGAGGTGTTGGGCGTTGATCCCTTCGTGGATTTCTTGGAGGATTCCGGACACTTTGCTTTCTTCGATGCACCGGAGCAAGGGAATGGAGAATCCTCGACGGTATAGCTTGTCTTCGACGATGGTATACGCACACGCCCGTCTCTTGACTATCCCTGCTTCTTTAGGATTGTCGGGTAGTTTGCCCGTCGTCAAATATTCGTACACCGGGGTCATCCAACAGTTTGCGTCCCCTATGGCGTTGACCTCGGTTGTCGGTACGGCCTTGTTAATGCTCGGTTGGGTTAGTATCTTCTGGATAACCGATTTGTTCCCTCCTTTTTTCTTAGTGCTCGCAAGTTTGGAGAGCACGTCTGCTCGAGTGTTGTGCTCGCGCTGGATATGAGCCACTTCCGCGGAGACAAATTTATTCAACTTTTCTTGCACCAGGGTTAGGTACTCGATGAGGCTATCGTTTTTATCCTGGAATTCTCCCCGTACCTGCGACGCCACGAGCTGGGAATCTGTGAAGATTTTGACTTCCTTTGCTCCGAGGTCTTCCGCAAGTCGAAGTCCCGCGAGGAAGGCTTCGTATTCTGCTTGGTTGTTCGATGTCTTGAAAGACAGTTCAAGGGAGACCTCTATTAGGATTCCCTGCTCGTTTTCCAGGATAATGCCTGCTCCGCTTCCCTTCGTACTGGAGGCCCCGTCGACATAAATCGTCCATTTCTGGGAGCCGTTGGTCGAGGATTCAGGGACGGTCATTTCCGCCACGAAGTCGGCCAGTACTTGGGCTTTCAGGGCTTTTCTTCCTTCGTATCGAAGGTCGAACTCGGATAGCTCGAGAGACCACCGGAGCATTCTCCCCGCCATATCTGGCCGACTGAGGAGCTGTCGGATGGGCTGCTCTGTTCTTACCACGATTGTGTGGGCCAGGAAGTAATGACGTAACCTTCGGGCTGCAGATACGAGGGCCAAGGCGACCTTTTCAATCTGTTGGTACCTGAGCTCGGGGCCCTGAAGAGCTCTGCTCGTGAAATAAATCGGTTTCTGTCCGTCGGGGGTCTCCCGTATAAGGACAACGCTCACTGCCTCGCCGCTGACGGCCAGGTACAAGAAAAGTGTTTCCCCGGTATCTGGCCGGGATAAGACCGGGGGTTGAGACAAGACTTGCTTTAGATGGAGGAGGGCTTGCTCGCATTCTTCACTCCACTTAAATGTCGCCTTCTGCCGGAGAAGCTTGAAGAAGGGGAGTGCGTACTGCGCGGATTTGGCTACGAAACGGGAGAGAGACGTCAGCATTCCGTTAAGCGACTGGATCGACTTCTTCGAGTTTGGTGTGGGGATTTTGGAGAACGCCCTACATTTGTCGGGGTTCGCCTCGATGCCCCTCTCCGTGAGGTAGAAGCCGAGGAATTTCCCTGCGCGAACACTGAAGGTGCATTTGTCGGGGTTGAACCTCATGCGACATTTCCTCGCCGTGTCGAATACTTTCTGGAGATGACCGGCATGGTCGATTTCCTCCGCGGATTTGACGATCATGCCGTCCATATAAACCTCGAGCACATCGCCGATATCTGCCCGGAAAACTTTGTTCATCATCCGTTGGTAGGTGGCGCCCGCATTTTTCAGGCCGAAGGGCATTACGTTATGGTAGTAATTGCCTGACTCGGTCATGAAGGCCGTATGCTGTTTGTCGGCCTCGTCCATGGGGATTTGGTTGTACCCCGAATAAGCGTCCATAAAAGACAGTAATTTAAATCCTGCAGAATTATCGACTAGTTGGTCGATGTTAGGTAAAGGATAAGAGTCCTTCGGGCACGCCCGGTTAAGATCCGTGTAGTCAACACACATCCTCCATTTTCCATTACTTTTCTTAACGAGTACAACATTTGAGAGCCAAGTTGTGTACTTGGCCTCAGAAATAAAATTTGCCTCTAGGAGGTCTTTTACAGCTTTTTCAGCAGCCTCCATTTTTTTCGGAGACTGCCTACGCCTACGTTGAGCTACGGCCCTAGCGGCCGGATCTATAGTCAGTTGATGACAAGCTACTTCAGGGTCCAGTCCAGGCATCTCTGCAGCATTCCAGGCGAACAAATCTGCATTTTCTCGGAGACACGCCTTCAGTTGCCTTTTCGCTAGGTCGGGGAGTCCAGAGCCGATCTTCACGCTTCGTTTTGGGTTGTCGTTGAGTGGAACTAGCTCGAAATCTCCATCTGGGACGGGGCGCATTGGGTGGAGAGGCTGCCCGTTGACTTCAAGTGGGAGATCCTCGCCATCAGCTCCCTCCTTCTCCGCGGGGAATCGGCTGTCCAGGTCGACCGCACTGACCGGCGGTAGTGGGGCCTGCACGACGTCTGAAGGTGTCTCGGGCACTTATCGAGTCTTCAACCGGGAAGTTGTTCCACATGTTTCGGACAGCTTCTGGGCTGTTGAGCTCTCCAGGAAAGTCGAAGTCTTCGGGCCGCGTGATGCTCAACGCGACCTGCAGCGATCCGTTGTTGGGAGAGGGAGTTGACTCCTCGACGTTCTGAGCCTCCTGGCCGCTGGGGCGGGGAGCCTCTTGCTGCTTGGCGTACTTCTTCAGGTACCCCTCTTTAATCAGCGTCTCGATCGCGTCCTTAAGGTGGACGCAATCTTCAGTGACGTGCCCGTGACTGCAATAAAACCGGCAATACTTGGACTTGTCAGCATTTGGTTTGGAAGCCGTCGGTTTCGGGAAGCGGATTCCCCCTTTGACGAACTCCGAATTGGCACAGTCGCTGAAAATGCGTGAGCGGGACACGTTCAGCGGCGTGTAATCTTTGAAAAGACCAGACGGTCCCCGTGATTCGCGGGGCTCTTTGGTCCGGGATTCTTTCTTTCTTTCTCCGCCTCGCCTGGGTGGAGGGGAGTCTCCTCTTCTCCTATCTCCACTTCTCCTGGGGGGAGGGGAGTTTTCTTCCTTGTTGCCGCGGGGGCCTTCTCTGCGCCTCGAGTCGAGGGAAATTTGCGCAGCCTCAGCTTCCTCGAACTCAATATGCGACTGAGCCCTCTCGAGGAGGCCTTCAAAGCTGCGAGGACGGTGCAGCCCGACGGATTCTGCGAACTTGGATCCTATCCTCAAACCCTTGATGATGAGGTACATTTTGATGTGGTCGGTCACATGGATCTCGACTGCCTCTTTGTTGAACCTCTCGATGTAGCTCCGGAGAGGTTCATCCTTCCCTTGAAAGATGGCTTCTAGGGAGGCTATTGTCTTCGGATGTCGATGAGACGCCGTAAAGTGTTTTCGAAAGCGTTCCCTCAGGACCCTCCACGACGTAATTGACTCGGAAGCTAAGTTTTTATACCAAGCCATGGCCCCTTTCCGAAGAGTCGTAGGGAATAGTCGACATTTGATGGCGCCGGAGACGTTCCTGAAATCGAGGAGAGCTTCGAAACTCTCGACATGGTCATCAGGATCGGACGTCCCGTCGTAGGTTCCTAAGGATGGGGGTCTCTCCAGGCCCTTAGGGATAGGGGCGTCCATGATGTGCCTGGCCAGAGGGGTCCGGTAGTCGTCGTCCTCGCTTGCTCCCGGGGACATGGATGGGGAGTGTCGCCCATGGACATGGTGACGTCTCGGGGAGTGATTTCTTGGGCGTCCCCTGGGGTCCTCGGTTTCCGACTTGCTTCTCTTGCTTTTCGAGGAGCGAACTGGTTCCTTCGGTGGCGGGGAGCGGTGGCGTTTCTGAGGCTGTTCCGGCTGTGAACGCTCTAAGCGCGGCCTGCGACCTCTGGGAAGCGGGGAAGGGCTTCGCGATTCCCCCGGGGACGATGAACGTCTTGGAAGTTGCGGTGGTGGGTGCCTTCGCGGGGAAGATCGACCACGAGTTTTCTCCAGCGCCTCGATCCGGACGTTCTGGTTGAAGATCATCTGGTTGGTCTGATTGACCAACGCAAACAAGGCGGCGGTGCTCGGATCCGAATTTGGCGGCGGGTCCACGGGCTGAAAGACGGGCTGGAGGACTGTTTCCTGTCCGTCTTGGTGAGCTGTCTCGTACTCCACTTCGTCGGAAGACGGGGAGGCGGTGAGTTCGTCTTTGGTGTCGTTCTCCACGACGGGTCGGGAAGCGTTGTTGTCGACGTGGTTGCCAGTAGTGAGCTGGGCAATGACGTTGTCTAAGGCTTGATTTGCTGACGGGTTGGCCATGCTAGTTGTTGAACGGAGAAAGCTTTGGTTTATCGAACAGAAAAACGGGGAAGCTTATGTTTGTTCCCACAGACGGCGCCACTGATCGTACCTGGATCAGACAGTGATGGTGGCCAACGGCGTCTGGAACGGCAGCTCCGGTGATGGTGAGAGACGGTGGGGGGGTGTACCTGCAAGGTACTCCGATGCTCAAGTGAGAGAGTGTACAGAATATCAGCAAATACAAGAAGAGGGAATGGTAGGAAGAAAAGTGTCTAACCTGACCCTCTCAAATGAGAGGGTATTTATAGAGAGCCCCCAACGCGGGGCCAACGGTTACCTGCAATGGGCTGGATCAACTAGGCCCACTCCGAGTAACTGCTAGGGCTTACGTGTAGTAGTGAAGACCAGCACGTGGTCTTCGCCCTAGAGTAACCGCTCCTAGATTTCCTGAAGTAGGGCAGACCGAATCTTTCGGAAGTGGGAGGTTACTTGGAACGTGTCCACGCGGGGTGGACCGTTAGGTGCTCCTCGCGGGGAGGAGCCTTCTGTGTCGAGGAGATGTGAAGCCCGTAGGAAGGGCATGGCCTCGCGGGGGAGGGATAGTGTCCGTCGAGGAGTGACGTGTAGCATACTCGCGGGGAGAGATTATCTTGTCGAGGAGTCACATATCAGCGGGTGGGACGTCCTCGACTCCTATTGTCCAAGGTGCCCGACACTACATGAGTTCCCAGCGAGACTGTGGCTGGCACGTGGCTGTCGCGTGTCCGCAGAGAGAGCTTGCCTTATTGGGCCTCCCCGGGCATCATGGGTTGGGCCGCCTCGGCCCAGTCCAGAACAATATATATATATATATATAAAGAAAAGAAAATCTAGATATAAAAACTATTGCACGTTTGAATTTTAAGGATATTTGTTATACATAATGTAGGAATATTGAAAAATTGTGGAACAATTTAATGTTTTTTCTATTGAATCTATTCCTATCTATAATATAAGAAATGTATGTGTTCTGGAAAAGTCATTTTTGTCCCCATTGCCATGTGTCAACTCTATGTCACTTTTTTCAACAATTTTTGCATTTTGCACAAAATAGTTAAAAATGTTATTTATAAAATAATAAGTGTGTTGTTTTTTACACATGTTTTAGTTAATAATATTTATAATTTGATATTATTTTTAAATTAAAAAACAATATTTTTTAAGAAAATAATAATACTTTTTTATTTTAAAGAAATCTTAAATTTTCAATTAAAATAAATTATAAAACATAAGTAAAAGTGTCTGTCATTAAACAAAATAATATTTACTTACGGACAAAAATACATTGATGATTCAAATATTTATATATAAATTCAAATACATAAGTAATGTCAAAACAAAACAAAATATTTATATACGGGAAAAAGTACGTTATTGATTAAATTATTTATATATACAGGAAAAAATTTGAGCTATTAATTTTATTTATTTATTTATATAAAAAAACAATTAACAATCTGAACTTTAAAATAATAATTTATATTTTATTAAAATTTTAAAATGACAATTATATTTATAAAATGTTATTTTTGTTATTTTCAAAATCATAACCAATATTTTAAATTTATGCTTGTGTGGTTTATATCATAGATTCATTATTAGAATATTACTAAAATTTATTACTCTTTATGACAATTATTTTTTAAGAAATATCAAATTTCGACCAAATTGTTTAAGAAAATATCAAATGAAAAACAATTATTTTAATTCACATTTTCCATTGTCTATTTAATAAGTTCACATAAAGTATTTTCACCGCATCAAAATAACTAATAATAAAAGTATACTGGATGAAAGTGGAAATAATATAATCCAGTAATAATTTGTAAGAAATAATATACAAATAATTGCATTTATTTATTTTTGTTTATATAATCTTGAACTACTTATAAAAATAATAAAAACTTTTGGCGCACACCATTTTTTTCCATGACCCTTCCGCAACTGCATAGTAAGCACTCACCACCTCTCTAATCTCTAAAATACCATTACCACCATATCATCAACTATCAACCCATTAAAAATCAATTGCACGAATTCTCTAAATTACCCTTTTCATTATAAATTTTTTACACTAACAAAAGGACATTTGAGTAATCAACTAATGTTCACATTTTATCATTCTCATCCCTTATTAGATCATGCCACATGTCTAATTTCAAATAATTCATTTCTTACTTTTTACTTTTAACTTTCTCACTCTTCCTTTTATTTTCTTCATTCAAATTTTAAATTTCCCCCACTTTTTTTCTCACACTTTCTCACTATCATTTTAATTTTTTGTCTCCATTTTCTTTTTCCTATTTTATTTTTTTTAAGTATAAATAACAAATTTTGAACCTCTTTTAATTTAATAAAAAAAAACACAAAAAAATGTTTAATTTTTAAAATACAAAATTTATTTAAAATAAAAGCATAATTATTTTATATAAAAAATATTCATAATTTATCTGATTATTTTTGTTTTATAATTAAGTAAATCATTTGAAATTTATTGGATAGGATTCAATAAGAGTGCAAACAACTAACTTTTCATTTCACAAATCATTATCAGGACAATATCTATTTTATTTTAATAAAAAATTGTCTTTATTTACGAGCGAAGTTTTCTAAATTTTTAAATGTGAATTTTTTTCTTTCAGCATCTCACGGGTCTCTTTTTTATATGATTATTTAATACAATTGAGTTTGTATGATCATTGTTCATTTTACAATTAAGCAACACATTATAAATTAATATATGTTTTTAAACATATTTTATATTGTAACAAATTGAATATCATTCAATAATTGTGCTCGACACTAACTTTTTATTTCAGGAGTCATTACCAGGACAATATCTATTTTATTTTAACCGCCTTTAATTGTGAGATAAATTTTTATTTTTAAATATGAATTTTTTTTTAATTCTTTTATTTTTATTTCAAATTTACACTAATATCTAAATATATTTTATACCGTATTAAATAAATTTACCCGTGCGGACGCACGAGTATCTTGCTAGTTTCCTTTAATTAAACATAGAGGGATAATAACACTTGTATTTCATCTAGCTGTGATGCAAAGCTAACAAATATATGAATAAAAGAAAAATAACATAAAATAAATATCAATTTATTATTTCATGCAACTACAAAATATACATAAGAAATCATGTGTTATTTTTTTAGATATTTAAATGTGTTTGTAAGATAAAATATGCCATTAATAATTTCTTATAATTTAAACTAAAGATTATACAATTGTGTCGTTTATCAATTAATTTCAAATATATTGTTTGAATAATTTATAATTATGAGCTTTAATTTTGATTTTGATTTTAATTATTTATATTAATAATTTAGTTTCTCTTTCTCATTTTTAAATTAGATTCTTATTTAATTTCAAATTAACTTTAATATATGGGAAAAAATATACTGATAAAAAATTTTTTGTTCATAAAAAATGATTTTTATATATAGAAAAAATTGTATTTGTGATTCATATATATATATATATATATATATATATATATATATATATATATATATATATATATATATATATATATATATATATATATAAAATTGGATTTGGTTTAAAAAATTCAATCAATGACAATGATCCAGTTTAATGTCTATCTATACACAAAGCAACATACATGATCAAATATTGAATAAATGAATTCAATCAATGAATTAAATATTGAATAAATGGGGAAAACTTTATCACTGATTCAAATAGTAAATAATAAAAATATATCGACCGTTATTTTCAAATATGTGAAAAATATAAGGGAGTTTTAAAAAGATTGAGTATATATTTTAAAATTGTATTCTCTTATAAAATAACATCTCATTTGTAAAAAAAAAACTAAAACGATAATTTAATTTTTATTTCTGTTACTATTATTATACAATTGTGTCGTTTATCAATTAATTTCAAATATATTTTTTGAATAATTTATAATTATGAGCTTTAATTTTGATTTTGATTTTAATTATTTATATTAATAATTTAGTTTCTCTTTCTCATTTTTAAATTAGATTCTTATTTAATTTCAAATTAACTTTAATATATGGGAAAAAATATACCAATAAAAAATATTTTGTTCATAAAAAATGATTTTTATATATAGAAAAAATTGTATTTGTGATTCAAATATATATATATATATATATATATATATATATATATATATATATATATATATATATATATATATAATTGGAGTTGGTTTAAAAAATTCAATCAATGATCAAGTTTAATGTCTATCTATACACAAAGCAACATACATGATCAAATATTGAATAAATGAATTCAATCAATGAATTAAATATTGAATAAATGAGGAAAACTTTATCACTAATTCAAATAGTAAATAATAAAAATATATCGACCGTTATTTTCAAATATGTGAAAAATATAAGGGAGTTTTAAAAAGATTGAGTATATATTTTAAAATTGTATTCTCTTATAAAATAACATCTCATTTGTAAAAAAAAACTAAAACGATAATTTAATTTTTATTTCTGTTACTATTATTATTAAGTATTATCTTTATTTCAATATCTTTATTTCAAATAAAAATTAATAAGTTTTGTTTTCTCATATCGTGGAAATGATTTGAAACAGGAAAAATGAAATAAGTGATCCAATTATTGTTATAAATGGAAACAATTTTATTATTGATTCAATTTTTTTTGTATACGAGAACAATTTTACTGTTGATTTAAATAATTTATAAATAATATTAAAACAAAATTAATATTTATATACAGGAAACATACATTGTTGATTAAATGTTTTTATATAGGAAAAAAATACTATTGTTATAAACGGGAACAATTTTACTATTGATTCAAATATTTTTATAAATACTATCAAAACAAAAATAATATTATGATTTAAATATTTTTATAAACGGGAAAACTTCACTATTGACTCAAATATAATTATAAATAATGTCAAAACAAAAATAATATTTATATATGGAAAAAATATATTGTTGATTATAGTATATTTATATACGAAAACAAATACTATTCTTATAAATGGTATCAAATTTATTACTGATTCAAATGTTGAATAACAGAAATTTATCGATCATTGTATTACCTTGCAATATTTTTTTAATCATATTATTATTGATATTGTTGTTTACCTTTCATCTCTTATATTTAATAATTATACTAATTTATTTTTTAATATATAATTTTATTTAAATATTTTATGGGACAAATTTGTGTCATTCATAAATATTAAAAAATACTAAAAAAATACTTTGTTGATTCAAATATATAAGTAATTTCAAAACAAATTTAATATTTATATACGGGATCAAATTCGTTGTTGATTATAGACACTAATTTATTATATCTTTTAAAAATAATAACTTTTTTGGTTGAAAATTTTAATTTTTTATTTAATTTTTGTTATAATTTGGAAAAAATGCGAGTACAATACCAGTACCCGTGCGAATGCACGGGTCTCCCACTAGTTTTTATAAGAAAATTATTAACAATTATTTGTATATCAAACTGCAAGCATATCATTAAGAAATAAGAATATGTACAAATGTAAAATTTTGAAAAGAAACTCATAAAAAGTAAAGATAAAAATAATTATGATTTATGATTTTGATTATGATTTTACTAGATAAAAAGTAAAGATAAAAAGTTTATAAAAATCTTTCACTAGATGTCGGAGAGAATTAAGTCATTATGAGTTTGATTATGATTTTATAGGGTAAGATCCAATGATTTTATCTTATGATTCTGTTGAGAAATGACCTTCATAATTTCCATTCACTGTGAACTCAAAAATAGGTACTATCGGAAACGTGAAAAATAAGCAAAATGATACAAAAAGATTTTAGTGTGGAAAACCTTCTCAATGTGAGAAAGGGAAAAAACCACATGACCTTCAGGCCTCTTAAACATCCACTATAATGATAATGGGAAATACAACAACTTCACCCTTAGGTGAAACTCTCTACAAAGTATCTCTCAATTTGTAAGAAACACTCTCACAAATTGACTCACTATTTCTCTCACAAGAAGAACTCTCTAAGAAACAATTTTCTCTCTTGAGCAAAGCTCTATTTCTCTTGCTTTTTTTTTTCTCTTGTGGTTGTGTGTTTTGAATGCTTGCTCTTGATCCTATTTATAGGAGAAGCAAGCCAAAAAGGTCTTACATGCATGAAGACACTTGTTCTTTGCCTTTCATGCAAAACACCAAGTGTCCTTTGCACTATTCTACTCTTCATCATAACCAACCTCCAATTTTGCCAAATGAATGTTGGCTATGTGAAATGGCTGGACCCCACATTTCTCCCTCTCCAGCCATAGGGGAATGATCTTGGTTAGTTTGGAGTTGCTGCTAATCCAGCAACTTGTTTGCAGAACTCTATCTTCTCTTTTGGAAGAGGGTTTGTCATTATGTTTGCCCCATTCTCATTGGTGTGAACTTTCTCTACTTTCAACAATTTATTCTCCAACACATCACGAATCCAGTGATACCTTACGTCAATGTATTTTGACCTTGAATGGTATGTCGAGTTCTTGCTGAGATGGATTGCGCTCTGATTGTCGCAATAGAGAACATAAATTTCTTGATTCTGACCTAACTCTTGCATGAACTTCTTCATCCACATGATCTCCTTACAACCTTCAGTGATTGCGATGTATTCAGCTTCTGTGGTACTCAAATCAATGCACTTTTGTAATCGTGATTGCCATGAGACAGCTCCCCCTGCAAAAGTAATCAAATACCCAGAAATAGATTTTCTTGAATCTACATCCCATGTCATATCTGCATCTACATACCCAATGAGTAATTGCTTTTCATTGCCCAAACACAAACACTGTTTGGCAGTTCCTCTTAGATACCTCAGTATTTATTTCACATCATTCCAATGCTCATTTCCTGGATTCGACAGGAATCTACTCACCACTCCTACAACATAAGTAATGTCAGGTCTTGTGCAAACCATTGCGTACATAAGGCTACCCACAACTGAAGAATAAGGCACTGTGCTCATTTCTTCTTTTTCTTCTTCATTGCTTGGACATTGTGTCTTACTGAGTTTCAGATGACCAGGTAGTGGGACATGCACAGGTTTAGCATTATGCATGTTGAACCTCCCAAGGACTTTCTTGATATAATCTTCTTGTGACATCCACAACATTCTTTTGGGACGATCTCGAATGATCTTCATTCCAAGAATTCTCTTTACCGCTCCTAAATCTTTCATGGCGAAAGACTTGCTCAATGCCTTCTTTAGAGCAGCTATCTTTGTCCTGTCTTTCCCAACAATGAGCATATCATCAACATACAACACAAGTATGATGGATTCACCATTATCATATTTCTTCACAAACACACAGTGGTCTGCAAATGTCTTTTTAAATTTATGTTGGGTCATGAAGAGTTCAAACTTCTTGTACCATTGCCTTGGAGCTTACTTCAACCCATACAAACTTTTCTTCAAGCGACACACAAGGTGTTCTTTGCCTGGTTCTGCAAATCCTTCAGGTTGTTCCATGTAGATTTCTTCCTCTAAGTCTCCACGTAAGAATGCTGTTTTAACATCAAGTTGCTCTATCTCTAAGTCTAGCGTTGCAGCTAGACCAAGGATTGCTCTTATGGATGTCATCTTCACTATTGGTGAGAATATCTCTTCAAAGTCTATGCCTTTCTTCTGATGGCACCCCTTCACGAAAATTCTTGCTTTGTATCTGGGGTTTGGGTTGTTCACTTCAGACTTGAGTTTGAACACCCACTTGTTTTTCAAAGCCCTTATTCCCTTTGGTAATTTCACCAAGTCGTACGTCTGGTTCTCCTTCAGTGATTGTAATTCTTATTGCATGGCTTGCATCCATTTGTCTCTGTCATCCATCTCAATGGCTTCCATGAAGCTTTGAGGTTCTCCTTCATCACTGAGAGTGACATACTAATTTGGGGGATATCTTTTTGATGGTTGTCTTACTTGCATAGATCTTCTCTCTTGAGGTTCTTGATCCCTCTGATCAACATCTATTATTTGCTCTCCCTGTATTTCTTGACCTTGTTCTATCTGGCCAGGTTGCTCCGTATGATCGGATTCTACTGCCTGATCAGGTTCAATATCTTGTTGAGGAATCTCTCCCCCTGAGTTTTGTACCATAATGGTCGTTGACTTCTTAGATTGAATGTCATGGATTGTTTGATCTTCATAAAATACCACATCTCTGCTTCGAACAATCTTCTTGTTTACAAGATCCCATAGTCTGAAGCCAAGTTTATCCCTTGGAGAACCAAGGTATATACATTCCTCCGTCTTAGCATCGAGTTTTTCTCTTTCATCTTTAGGAATATGGACAAATGCCTTACACCCGAATACTCTCAATTAACTGTAAGAGGCTTTCTTTCTATACCATACTTCATCCGGTATCTCTCCATTTAAAGGTCTTGAAGGAGACAAGTTTATCAAATCAATAGCAGTTCTCACTGCTTCACCCCAAAATGATTTGGGAAGTTTTGCATGAGAAAGCATGCTTCTGACTTTCTCTGCAATCGTTCTGTTCATTCTTTCAGCTACTCCATTCATTTGGGGAGTCTTCGGAGGTGTCCTCTCATGTCTTATCCCATGAGCTTTACAATATACTTCAAATGGACCTAGGTATTCACCTCCATTGTCATTTCTTAAGCATTTCAACTTTATTCCAGATACTCGTTCTACAGAGGCGTGAAACTCCTTGAAAGCTTGTGAACTTGATCTTTCTTCTTCAATGGATACACCCACACCTTTCTAGAGTGATCGTCAATGAAGGTAACAAAGTATTGTGCGCCACTAAGAGACCTTTCAGATGTGGAGCAGACATCTGAGTGAACAAGATCTTGGATTTTCTTTCGTCTTCTTGCATCATCTGATCTTTGAAAAGATACTCTGTGTTGTTTGCCTGCTAGACAGTCTTCACATGATTCAAGTGGTTGTCCCTTGATATTTGAAAGATGATCTTTAGCAAGAATCTCTAATCCTTTATCGCTCATGTGGCCAAGTCGTTTATGCCACAATTCTTTGGTTGCGTCTTGAGAAACATTAGTCTATCCCTTGTTTATCTTTCCTTGCATGATGTACAAGGAGCCTTCCTTTTTACCACGAGCAAGTGTCATGCTCCCTTTTCTAAGCTTCCATCTACCATCGTCGAACTGGTTTATCATCCCTAGGTCATCCAACTTTCCTGGTGATATAAGGTTTAGACGCATTTTTGGTACATGTCTTACTTCCTTCAACACAAGCTTATTTCCATTCCCTGTGATCATAGTCACTTCACTAATACCAACAATCTTGCTTGTGACGTGGTTTCCTATCTTCACCGTACCAAAATCTCCTCTTTGGTATGATGATAATAATTCTTCATGAGGTGTAACATGGAAAGATACTCCGGTGTCAATTATCCAAGTGCAATTATCGAATGCAACATTTAGATAATTGTCGTCTCCAAAAAGGAAATTATTCTCGTTTTTCGAGGCTACTGCAGTTATGGTCCCTTCTTCCTTATTCTTCTTTGGGTTTATCAAATCTGGACGGACTTTTCTAGCCTATTGATCTCTCTTCAAGAATCTGCACTCAGGTCTTCTATGGTCAGGTTTGCCACAATAATAACAGCTTACTCTTGTGCGAGACTTAGATCTAGCTTGTGATCTCCCACGACCTCATCTTTCATGATTCTTACTCCTTCCTCTATTATCAACAATATTGGCTTCGAACTGGTTGTTGAAGCCTCTTTCCCTCCGTCTTGACTCTTCATTTAGCAAGGAATCTGTGACAGAATCCATGACAAGTTTTCCGTATGGAGCATAGTTACTAAGAGTGACAACTAGAGTGTCCCAACTCTCAGGTAGAGAACTTAGGAGCAGAAGAGTTTGCAACTCATCATCTATTTTCATGTCAACTTTCGTCAGCTGATTCACGATACCTTTGAAGGTATTCAAGTGCTCGATCATATTTTGGCCATTTGAGTACTCCAATTTCACCAGTCGTCTGACAAGGTGTGCTTTATTTCTCGGTGTCTTCTTTTGAATCAAGGATTCAAGTTTGGTCCACAGCTCATACACATTTGTATAAGTTGACACATGCTCGAATAGACTCCTATCTATGTATTTTTTGATCATGGCAACTGCCTTCCGATTTTGGAGCTTCCACTCGTTATCTTTCTTCTCCGTTGGCTTATCCTTTTGAGAGACTGGCTCATGAAAATCTTTGCAATATAGGTGGTCTTCCATCATCGTCTTCCGATAGGTATAATTATCAGCGGTCAGCTTGAACAGATCTCTTTCATAACTGATAGAACCATCCATTTTGAGAACACGGGAAAATAGTTCCTTCAATTAGGAGATATTCAAAAAAATAAATTCTCGTACACTGAAAAATTACCGTAGTTTGTGAATGGCGTGACTAGGAAGTTCCTAGGAAAGAGAGGTGGGTCAATATTGACACACTTAAATACCAAGTCTTTCCTTATCCAGAACTTACCAAGACACACCTTCGCAATACAACGATTCAATTCCAACAATAATAGTTCTTTTTCTGATATGGAAGATCAAACAATGTTGCAACCATAAAGCATACTAAGAACTTTATTATGAGTACAAAAACATAGTATCACAGAGCCTAGCTCTAATACCACTGTTGAGAAATGACCTCCTTAATTTCCCTTCTCCGTGAACTCAAAAATAGGCACTAGCGGAAACGTGAAAAATAAGCAAAATGACACAAAAAGATTTTAGCGTGGAAAACCTTCTCAATTTGAGAAAGGGAAAAAACCACAGGACCCTTAGGCCTCTTGTAAAGCCCATATATCAATACATACATCAAAGCATATATTATACATGAAAGATACGTTTGGTACTGAAATATACAAGTTCCTAGTAAACACATTATACATATACATGCCCAAAACACCTAATACAAGAAACTATGGCATAATATATATACAAGATGTTCCACAGATAAATACTAAGAACTAGGTCAAATAATGATCTAAAAAAAAAACTTCACAACGGAAGCCTTGCCACACAAAACCACCATCCATAAGGAAGAGTCAAACAACTTTGTCCTTACCCTTCGCCGAACCTGTGGTACCTATGATGTAAACAACAACGTGGGCTGAGATACATCAAATCTCAGTGAGTCGCTATCTTATAAGTCCTCTTGGCTTTACAAGGTTCTACTAAGCCTAACTCAAGTCAAAAGGGAAGGGAAAATGACTTTGAGTACTCACACCCACTATATGGACCCACGTTACCGAGTCCACTAACTCGAAAGTGTCACTATCGTTAACCCTGTCAAGGCATCCCCTTTCTCCCGTCCTCTTCTACGTCTAGAAGTAGAGACGAGTCATGGACCCTCGTAGATTTCTTGGCATACGAAATGGATTCGGAAATAAGGGACATGTCATCACCTTAAATCGTCACTTCACACGGCTTGTACACCGTCACAAGTCTCTTTACCCGTAGGCTCCATTCGTACTATAACATTGGGAATCAAACCTACCAAGAAATCGTGCATTCATCTCAGAGGAGCTTGTTGTAACACCCCATTTCTACCCGGCGGATAAGTAATAAAATCAGAGTTTTCATTTTAAAAATTCTTCAACATAAACAGGATGTCACATTTTCAACAGAAAACAACTTCATATTAATCACAAATAATTCAGATACATAACACTGATTCGGATGAACTGATAACAACCGGAATTATCCTTTTGAAAACAAAACAACTTTTATTAATAAGCGGCTTCACATAATTCAACTTATAATGACATAACCTCATGTCCAACTTAAAACAACTTTGAAACAACAATTCTTTAATAACAACAATTTAAGATTCAACTACTAAGACAATAACGACAAATAAATAACAATCGTTCATCCCCCCGAGTGCTACGTATCAGAGCAAGACCAACTCGAGCTAACAGCATCTAAGACTTCACATTATACCTCAACTTCTGCAGCTATTCTTGAATACCTGCTCAGTTACCCATAATAGGTAACATCATTACAGAAGGGGTGAGATATCGAATATTATAAACAAAATATGATAATTAACATACTAGATTAGAATCATATAAATTTCACCGCTTCATACGACAGTCATGCAACAACTAGAAATAAACAACTTATAACAAGCAACAACTTCACAACAACGGCAACTTCGCAACAACAACGAATCAAGAACAACAGCAACTTCACAACGACTCAAAATATGACACAACTATGCACATGCATGTGGTACCATCGGAGTAAAACTCCCAACTTAAACATATGCCAGGTTATCGAGGCATTTCAACAAGGCATAAGCCTTCAACGTGGTGCCATCAAGGCCAACTTAATCAATGCCATCAAGGCCAACGTGGTGTGAGCATACAGCCCCGACTCATGAATGCAATGTATGCGACAATTATCAAAGGCATACAATCAACTACATAATCAACAAGAACAACCAGAACAACAACAACGAAAACAACAACTCAAACATGCATCAATAGCATCAACTTAATCCAACATTGGTCATTCGACCTACAACTTAATCAACAACAACACAACTCAAACAACATTGGTCATTCGACCTACAACTTAATCAACAACAACACAAATCAAACAACATTGGTCATAAGACCTGCAACTTAAATACTTCGCCCGTAAATCGGGACAATACAACTTATCCAACTGTACCTGCAATTCCACTTTTTCAACGTAATTTCAACAAAACAATTCAACAAAAGTCACCTACTAATTTACCCGACTTACCCCGACAATTTTCGTTAAATTCCGGACAACTAAGTTTTTCGTCTAAACCGGCTAAACCGACTAAAACAACACTATTTTAACTGCTGTCATTTTAATGCCAGTTTATTTCCAAATTCTACTTTCTGTTACGATTTTCTTAAAATCATTTCCAAGCTTCTGCCAAAATTCTGCTCCTGCTACTTGTTCTATTTTCTGTTAACACTGCTATTACTACATTTTCCAGTTTTCTGCTATTTATTTATATTCCATGTCAGTACATGAATGCACTACTACTGAATATATCCCTGCTCCTTGTATAATTTGCTGCTGCTAAAATAAAACCTGCTATACTAACTGGATGCTTTTCAATACGTTTATGTATATAGATTCTTGCACCATTTAAAACTACTACATTAATATCTCTTGGAATTAACTCATTAAATAGCCTTTTACAAAAGCGATACACTTCATTGGTGCTAAATGTATTTGCAACTAAAGCTTCAAAATTAATCCAACAAAGCAAAATTAAACCCACTCCTAAAGAGGACAGCCGTCTCATTCCATAAACAATATATAGACTCCTTTAGTTAAGTGTTAAAATACTATCAGGTCTAATGGATATCATAAAACACTATCTCATTAAATTAAATTAAATTAAGTAAATAGTTTACTTATGCATTAAACTAAATTGAGTTCAAGTAACAGACATCCACACACCTTAGGAGGCGCCCATCTCAATTCTTGGAGGCCCTCGCCTCCTTCCTTTAATTAAATGAGGCGCTCACCTCAATTGCTCTGAGGCCCCCGCCTCCATTGCTCTGAGGCCCCCGCCTCAATACTTGGAGGCCCTCGCCTCCATCCTTTAATTAAATGGGGTGCTCACCTCCATTGCTCTGAGGCCCCGGCCTCCATTGCTCCGAGGCCCCCGCCCGCCTCCATTGCTCCGAGGCCCCCGCCTCAGTACTTGGAGGCCCTCGCCTCCATCCTTTAATTAAATGGGGTGCTCACCTCCATTGCTCTGAGGCCCCCGCCTCCAATTCCTATTCTTCTTCTTTCTTTAATTTCCTTCAGTATTTCCATAATTTCTCCATCGATTTTACACCAACCCACTATATAACGCAACAACTTATTTTCCTTCGATCAATTATTTCGGCCAACAACGTGGAAGCAACAACATGACAGTTATCTCAACACAAGGTAATTTCCAGCAACGTATCCATAGATATCAGATAAATTTCAGAGACAGCCACGACAAATCAACACAAACAGCAACGATCAATTTTTCTTTTTATAAAAACAAAATATCACCGAAACCACAAACAATTCCATGGCATCAATTTATATAACCTAACCCCCCATAGAAATTATCATAATCCCGTTTATAAGATTCGAACCCACCCTTACCTGGATTTTAACGGTAGTTCGAATTCTCCGGTTCCGGCTGCGCACTTCTCGTAATTCCTCTTCTCCAATCGTGTGCTTCCAACCCTCGTTCCCTTTTTCCCGTTTTCCTTCGTAACTGCCTATCTCTTTCTCCACACAAAACCCTCGTTCTGCATTTCCTTTTCTCACCTTACTGCTACTTCTTTTCTTTTATTTTCCAAATAATCTAATAATAACTAATAATACTATTATTTGATTTAATGGGCCAACTAATCCACACCTCCACATTGCCACATACCACACCACAACTAACCCAAATAAATAATAATATTATTACTAATATTACTCCTTCAGCATAATCAACTTATTAATTTTTCGATTAACCGACTATTAATCCGACTTTAACTTAATAATTCCGATCGACATATCAAACCAATTAGCCTCTTAAAATAATACCGATAACACTCAATTACTCGATTAATTCTCAAACTTCGTCTAAATCCAATAATAAAACCCTTCACAATTTAATTAACTAATTAATTAAATTCGGGGCGTTACAACTCTCCCCCACTTAGGACATTTTCGTCCTCGAAAATCTATCCGACACAACCATCCGTAACACAACATTTGTATTTTAATCTTTTGATTTAACAACAACTCAATCACGGTTTAAACCCAATACGTATACTCCGATACTTCAATTACTCTTGCAACATAACCGTTACTATTCGCCAACCATTCTAGTAATACCTTGGAAACAATCACCTTACAACATAGTAACAACCTTCACTTGCCTATACTCGACTATACAACATCGCATCATTACCGCAGCAACGTAAACACCACCAAAACACATATACGATCCTTATCTCCATACTCTGAAGGAAACCCACGTATAACACAAACAACGGTTCTTAACCTCAACGGCGACAACAACGCGAATACTACCCAAGTGATGCAATTGACAACTAACATCGCAACACAAGAAGTAACCAACTTAAGAATTTTCCGGTTTATGAACCAGAACACAACAACTTAAGAATACCAACTTAAACACAACATCAACGTAACCAAATATCAACATCGGTACAATTCACGTCTGAACAACCGCAATACACTACGCGTTCGTTGCGCACTCTGATTACTTTCAAGGTACTAACTCTACTCAGTTGACCTCAAACTTCCAATCATCAGAGTCGACATAATACCAAGGCTTTCGACTTAACTCTTCGGGATCTCCCCGTTAACACCACACATAAATTACAACTTTACTATCTTTTATCAACATAGTTCCCAAAATCACCTTAGGCGCATAACAACATTACAACAACATTTGACACCTGAGTCCACTTAAATTCAACAAGATCAATCATCTTTACCAACCAAAACTCCACTTTTACAAATCAACTTATAATTTAACTTCTTTTAATAATCACAACTCAACCTTCAAATATTCTACGCGTTCTTCCTCTGATTTTACAACAGCTCAAAACATTCGCAACAAACACCAGTTCCAACTCATCCAAACAAATATGGAAGATGCGCTTCATACTCCATACATACACCTTAAGGCATACTAGCCATTCGCTTCATCACAAACAACAACTCAAGTTATCTAGGACTCGATTGTGAGTCTCCATACTACTCATCAATCAAACACAGCTTCGTGCTGTCATCCTTAAATTCAACTAATATTCTAACATATGAACTTGTATCAGCAAAACAAACAACCTTCAAGCACTTGGCTTGACTTCGACCAATTCAACGTACATACTATACTAGTTGGCACGACACATCCATCCATCAATTATGATTCCGTCTACTATCAACAATGGATTAAGGGTGATCAGTTCCTCAATTTGTCAATAGACAGCCGACAACCATAACGGTGAAATAAATCATCAGTACCCAACACAATAGCGTACTTCAACTCGTGCCCAAAGTCCGTAAGCATAACGCTCCGCCAACTTTCTAAGGCTTACCAATGCCACTCTTAGTTTCTTTAGTTTCAACTTCGTCAACGATACCAAAAACGTTCAAAATCCATTACGCATCCTCTTATGCACGTTCATAGTACAACACGACTTTAAATATTTTTCCAACACCGAAATCGCTACAACATTGAGAACGATCCAATTCAGTTTGCTCCAATTACAACTTTCAACCAAGGTGAAAATTCTTAGCAACACAAATCAACTTTCGCATTTCTCTCAACATTACCTTTACTTAGCATCATCGTCTTAATCATCCTCATTCAACATAAGTTGCATCTCCAAGCATTCTCCGATACAGTCACATCTTACAAATACCAACACTTTATTCTTAATAATATTCCACACTTGTTTTCATCCTTCCAAATTTTTTCAGCAAATGTCGCTCAACTTCAACAATATATATCTCCTTCAATACAGATCTCTCAATCACAAAATCATATTCCAAAATGAAGAGAATTTTGTGTAGATTTCAGAACTTCAAGAATCGCGTAAATCCGACTTACGAGTAAAAAGTTATCAGCTACACAACGGGACTGGTCCAGAATTTCCGTATGCAGAATTTTCCAAAAAAATCAGCAACAGACCCAAATATTAAAACGCACCTTTCTCCCTCTTCACAACTTCCTGAAGACAAATCTTATATGAAAACTGTAGGGGATTTCGTAAGCTTTCCAAAAAGTCCAGAACCGCTTCCATCCGAATCACGAGTCAAAAGTTATACCTCGTTTACTGACAGCTGCTCTAAAATCACAAAAACCAGAATTTGAGGTTGATGAACATAAGTTCCATTTCCTCTCTTGCTTCCAAGGTCTACCAACATCCTCTTTTTCGTCCAAATACGAAAATCACTCAACTTTAATCCAACTATACTCAAGATATACAACTTACCGAATTAATCCACCAACTTATCATTCCATTCGGAATAATTCCTTAATTTCAATCATCTTTGATTCACCGTCCAGACTCTACGCACATATCCAACTTAACCGATACGGATTCACGAGTCCAAACTCTCGCCGGTCCGCAATAACATCGCTCCAACATATGCACTCTTGCAAGCAACATCACCTCGAAACAACTTCTACATACCAACAACACGTACGGGAGCAAACTTCTCCCCCACTTAATTCAAACCAACCTGTAGACAACTACTAGAAACTACTAACAAACAAGCACCGACAGTGTTCCACACACATGTCGAGTACTAAGGGACAAACAGCATTAGATAACATTGGCCGGACAGACCGACCTGCTCTGATACCACTATTGTAACACCCCATTTCTACCCGGCGGATAAGTAATAAAATCAGAGTTTTCATTTTAAAAATTCTTCAACATAAACAGGATGTCACATTTTCAACAGAAAACAACTTCATATTAATCACAAATAATTCAGATACATAACACTGATTCGGATGAACTGATAACAACCGGAATTATCCTTTTGAAAACAAAACAACTTTTATTAATAAGCGGCTTCACATAATTCAACTTATAATGACATAACCTCATGTCCAACTTAAAACAACTTTGAAACAACAATTCTTTAATAACAACAATTTAAGATTCAACTACTAAGACAATAACGACAAATAAACAACAATCGTTCATCCCCCCGAGTGCTACGTATCAGAGCAAGACCAACTCGAGCTAACAGCATCTAAGACTTCACATTATACCTCAACTTCTGCAGCTATTCTTGAATACCTGCTCAGTTACCCATAATAGGTAACATCATTACAGAAGGGGTGAGATATCGAATATTATAAACAAAATATGATAATTAACATACTAGATTAGAATCATATAAATTTCACCGCTTCATACGACAGTCATGCAACAACTAGAAATAAACAACTTATAACAAGCAACAACTTCACAACAACGGCAACTTCGCAACAACAACGAATCAAGAACAACAGAAACTTCACAACGACTCAAAATGTGACACAACTATGCACATGCATGTGGTACCATCGGAGTAAAACTCCCAACTTAAACATATGCCAGGTTATCGAGGCATTTCAACAAGGCATAAGCCTTCAACGTGGTGCCATCAAGGCCAACTTAATCAATGCCATCAAGGCCAACGTGGTGTGAGCATACAGCCCCGACTCATGAATGCAATGTATGCGACAATTATCAAAGGCATACAATCAACTACATCATCAACAAGAACAACCAGAACAACAACAACGAAAACAACAACTCAAACATGCATCAATAGCATCAACTTAATCCAACATTGGTCATTCGACCTACAACTTAATCAACAACAACACAACTCAAACAACATTGGTCATTCGACCTACAACTTAATCAACAACAACACAAATCAAACAACATTGGTCATAAGACCTGCAACTTAAATACTTCGCCCGTAAATCGGGACAATACAACTTATCCAACTGTACCTGCAATTCCACTTTTTCAACGTAATTTCAACAAAACAATTCAACAAAAGCCACCTACTAATTTACCCGACTTACCCCGACAATTTTCGTTAAATTCCGGACAACTAAGTTTTTCGCCTAAACCGGCTAAACCGACTAAAACAACACTATTTTAACTGCTGTCATTTTAATGCCAGTTTATTTCCAAATTCTACTTTCTGTTACGATTTTCTTAAAATCATTTCCAAGCTTCTGCCAAAATTCTGCTCCTGCTACTTGTTCTATTTTCTGTTAACACTGCTATTACTACATTTTCCAGTTTTATGCTATTTATTTATATTCCATGTCAGTACATGAATGCACTACTCCTGAATATATCCCTGCTCCTTGTATAATTTGCTGCTGCTAAAATAAAACCTGCTATACTAACTGGATGCTTTTCAATACGTTTATGTATATAGATTCTTGCACCATTTAAAACTACTACATTAATATCTCTTGGAATTAACTCATTAAATAGCCTTTTACAAAAGCGATACACTTCATTGGTGCTAAATGTATTTGCAACTAAAGCTTCAAAATTAATCCAACAAAGCAAAATTAAACCTACTCCTAAAGAGGACAGCCGTCTCATTCCATAAACAATATATAGACTCCTTTAGTTAAGTGTTAAAATACTATCAGGTCTAATGGATATCATAAAACACTATCTCATTAAATTAAATTAAATTAAGTAAATAGTTTACTTATGCATTAAACTAAATTGAGTTCAAGTAACAGACATCCACACACCTTAGGAGGCGCCCATCTCAATTCTTGGAGGCCCTCGCCTCCTTCCTTTAATTAAATGAGGCGCTCACCTCAATTGCTCTGAGGCCCCCCGCCTCCATTGCTCTGAGGCCCCCGCCTCAATACTTGGAGGCCCTCGCCTCCATCCTTTAATTAAATGGGGTGCTCACCTCTATTGCTTTGAGGCCCCCTCCTCCATTGCTCTGAGGCCCCCGCCCGCCTCCATTGCTCTGAGGCCCCCGCCTCAATACTTGGAGGCCCTCTCCTCCATCCTTTAATTAAATGGGGGTGCTCACCTCCATTACTTTGAGGCCCCCGCCTCCAATTCCTATTATTCTTCTTTCTTTAATTTCCTTCAGTATTTCCATAATTTCTCCATCGATTTTACACCAACCCACTATATAACGCAACAACTTATTTTCCTTCGATCAATTATTTCGGCCAACAACGTGGAAGCAACAACATGACAGTTATCTCAACACAAGGTAATTTCCAGCAACGTATCCATAGATATCAGATAAATTTCAGAGACAGTCACGACAAATCAACACAAACAGCAACGATCAATTTTTCTTTTTATAAAAACAAAATATCACCGAAACCACAAACAATTCCATGGAATCAATTTATATAACCTAACCCCCCATAGAAATTATCATAATCCCGTTTATAAGATTCGAACCCACCCTTACCTGGATTTTAACGGTAGTTCGAATTCTCCGGTTCCGGCTGCGCACTTCTCGTAATTCCTCTTCTCCAATCGTGTGGTTCCAACCCTCGTTCCCTTTTTCCCGTTTTCCTTCGTAACTGCCTATCTCTTTCTCCACACAAAACCCTCGTTCTGCATTTCCTTTTCTCACCTTACTGCTACTTCTTTTTTTTTTATTTTCCAAATAATCTAATAATAACTAATAATACTATTATTTGATTTAATGGGCCAACTAATCCACACCTCCACATTGCCACATACCACACCACAACTAACCCAAATAAATAATAATATTATTACTAATATTACTCCTTCAGCATAATCAACTTATTAATTTTTCGATTAACCGACTATTAATCCGACTTTAACTTAATAATTCCGATCGACATATCAAACCAATTAGCCTCTTAAAATAATACCGATAACACTCAATTACTCGATTAATTCTCAAACTTCGTCTAAATCCAATAATAAAACCCTTCACAATTTAATTAACTAATTAATTAAATTCGGGGCGTTACACTTGTTACTCATGAAATGGCACAATAGAATAATGGTTACGATTTTGTGCTTTCACATACAACCATAGTCGCATTCTTTCCTATACCGTTAGGTAATAGACGCACACCTCGACCTCTCATGCCCGAGCGTCGTCGCCACATTGTTCAACAATTTCCTAGTCGTTACTAGGTTCCAACATAATTCAATGGTGATATTCCTCACTCTACCTATTTCATATTTTAGCATGCATACACTCACAATCACATTAACAGCAAGAGAAGTAGGGAAATAATAAGTTAACAATATAATAGAACACATAAAACAACATATCACAATTCACACCGATTCCGGTTCCATCCGATTCATTTAATCGGGCATCAAAACTAATATTTTCACTTCCACTAGGTCGAATATTTTCTTAGCTCTCCATCGGTACTAAGAACACTTAAATCGGGTAACCGAGTCGAAAGTTACGAATTTTAGAAAATAATCATTTTTCTTTTTTTATCCCAGGTCGCGCTAAGCGCGCACCCTTCCGCGCTGAGCGCGTTGCTCTCGGGTTGGGGAGGTTGAAAATTCTGCATACTGCGCTAAGCGGGCATCTGCGCGCTAAGCGCGCTCTGCGATTTTCAGAAAAAACATCTTTTGACAGCAGAAAATTCCAACCCCCCAATCCATACCAAATCAGCAAGTAAGGGTTTATGATCATGATTCCATCATACTTCAACCAATAAACATCAAAACACATAATTTCCAACAATCCCACAAAGTTTCTACACAAAACCTAACATTTTCCAAAAAACCCATTTTCATTCAAAATCATTCCAATCAATACCAACCTCAATATAATGATCTATAGATGTTTCTAGACACACATTGATCATACTACACAATTTATATCGATATCCAACCGTTAATTTCATGGATTTAGCAAAATTATTCATTTTCTCTCAAAACCAAACCTAACATTAGAACTCAAGAAATCCTAGAACTAAAGTATCTAGCTACAACCCACCTTGAATAGATGATGATGATGAATATTGGAAGAGGTTTGATGAAGAGGAGATGATGATTCAAGCTTTCTCTTCAAATTCCAAGTCTTCTCCCTTTTCCTTTCCTTTGCTTTTCCTTCCCTCTACTTTCTCTCTCTCAATTGTTACTAACTTGGAAAATGAGAGGAAAGAAAAGATATAAAGAAAATAGCATTAATTTAGTAATACTACTAAATGTCCAAATTATCTCAATTGCGCCAATTATAAAAACCTCAAAGTTTAATAATATTAATTTGATCAGTTCTGAGTTCGCCGGTTTACTCTAATTATTTTATCAATTAATTTCTCAGAGTAACCCGGAACCCAGTTGACCGTAATAATATTATCCCGAGTGGAATAATTTACGGGGTATTACACCTCTTAAACATCCACTATAATGATAATGGAAAATACAACAACTTCACCCTTATGTGGAACTCTCTACAAAGTATCTCTCAATTTGTAAGAAACACTCTCACAAATTGGCTCACTAATTCTCTCACAAGAAGAACTCTCTAAGAAACAATTTTCTCTCTTGAGCAAAGCTCTATTTCTCTTGCTTCTTTTTCTCTCTCTTGTGGTTGTGTGTTTTGAATGCTTGCTCTTGGTCCTATTTATAGGAGAAGCAAGCCAAAAAGGTCTTACATGCATGAAGACACTTGTTCTTTGTCTTTCATGCAAAACACCAAGTGTCCTTTGCACTATTATACTCTTCATCATAACCAACCTTCAATTTTGCCAAATGAATGTTGGCTATGTGAAATGGTTGGACCCCACAGATTCTCCTTCGAGTTATGATTGATTGTTACATATCTATGTTACGATTTTTCATATTTGATCTATTACCTTTCTTTAATCTTAATCAGAATGACATGTTTGAGAATACTTATCTCTAAATTCATCATTGTACATGCTTTTTATCTATCGTCATCATGGTTCCAATTTTAACAATAGTTTTTGTCATTGTTCTAACTCCGTTGTCCAAAATTCTCCTTATTCGCAAGAAATCTCTCTCCCTTTTTTCCCTCCATATTGTAGACACTTCTAAAAAAAATAGTATTTGTTATTTTAAATGAATTTTTTCTCTTATATTTTATTTATATATATTTGTTACTCAATATCCTTCACTTAGTTTTTAATTTTGTTCTTCTTCTATGTTGTTTTAACAATATTTGTAAGTTATTTTTTACAATTTTTTTAAAATATTGGTGATTTATAAACAACAATTTATTTATATTAATGCATAAATATAAATAAATACCGTCAACAGTGATTAAATCATTGACTAATATGTTACACCTATTTAACTTAACTAGTACATACCAATCTAAACATGATTATGATATAATTCATTTACTGATACCTGGACTTTTTGTGTGTGTGTAGACTATTTTGAAAATCTCAGAAAATTGTTCGCGTGAATGAGTTGCGTTTGAGAGAAACATAATGCATTTAAGAGGAATACAATGGACTTCTGCATTTTTGCAAAATCGCAATGTCTTTCTGGAAAACACATTGCGTTCACATAAATTTTTTAAAAGACATTTTCAACCATTTTTGTAGTATGAGTAACATACAAGTGTATTGGGAAATTTTTTAGAGAGAGAAACCTAGAGAAATAAAGGGATGAATTTTTAGGATTCATTGTTCTAAGAATCGAAAGACCTTTACAAGACTGGGAAACACTTTTAAACTCATTGGATTTGTGTGATTCATATATTGAAAGTTGGAGAGACTAAAAAAATAGTTGAGAGTAGAAAATAAGATTTGCTCTTAGGAACTTACAAAACTATTTTATTACAACCCATCTTATAATTTCTTGTAACAACTTTTGAAGTATAGTGAAATAGAGAGTTGTTGTCCCCTCTTGAGTAGATCAAATTGATCAAACCAGGTAGACAATTTCTTTGTGTTCTCATCATTTGTCTTATTCTTCCTCGTGTGGATTTCCTTACACTGTTTTGTCGATTGATTAGTTTTGTTTGAGACTATTTATTTTGTTTGCCATTTCTCTTTGTTCCATACATTAAATGTCTTGGTTGTTGGGGGCAAAACCCGAATCACAAGAAAAAATGACGAGCAAGAGAATAATGGAGATAGTGGGAATTTAGAGAGAATTGTGGTGAAAATGATGTTTTTTCATTAACAACCCAACATCGGGTATATATACAACAATACACAACAATGTAGCTAACTAGTAACCGATTACGTCAGGCCTGTAACTGGTTGCATGAAGCTTCAGTTTGCTTATGTTTTCATTCTGATTGCTGATGAAAGGGGTGGTAACCGGTTACAACCCCACTGTAACCGGTTACAATCCCGCTGTAACCGGTTACAATAACTTAAATTAGCAAATTTCACAACACACCACCATAATTCAAGTCCTCTAAGTCTTCCATACTCATGTGCTTATTCAACCTTTGAACACTTCAATTGTAATTTCTTTGGTTAGCAAATTGACTATTTTATCTTCACTTTTACAATACCCTAACTTCAACTTTCCTTCACTTACAAGCTCTCTCAAGTAGTGAAATCTCATCTCTATATGCTTGCTTCTCCCATGTTCAATGAATTTTTTTTCAAGGTTTATAATGGAAACATTATCTATCATTAATGTTACAACTTCATACTCTTTAATCCACAATTCCTTCATCAAATTCATCAATAACACAACTTGACACATACACATAGATGTTGCAATGTACCTAGTATCACAAGAAGAAAGTGCCACAACTGGTTCCTTCTTAGAATACCAAGAGATTGGTGTTTCTCCATACATAAAGATGTATCCAGTAGTAAATTTTATGTCATCTTTATCTCCACACCAGTTTGAGTTGGTATAACTGAGTAATTTGTAGCTTCTACCTTTATCCGTTGTGGGAAATAGTATTCCACAACCAATCGAACCCTTGATGTATCTTAGAATTCTCTTGACTGTTGCCAAGTGTGACGCCTTTGGCTTCCCCATAAATCTCCTCACTATGTCCACACTATATGCTATGACCGACATCGTATTGCACAAGTACCACAATGATCCAACCAGCCTCCTATACTACGTGGGATTAATATCCTGCTCATCTTCATTCTTTGATAGCTGCAACCTTGGTTCTGCAGGGGTAATGACCACATTATAATGCTCCATTTCAAACATCTTCAATATAACAAGTTCATACCTCATTTGATGAATGAGGAGTTCCTTTTTGGGCTTGTGAAACTCAATGCTAAGGAAATATGTCATGATATCAAGGTTAGTCATCTCAAACTCCTTCATTAAATCAATCTTGAATTCACCAATATAACCTTTATTGCAGTTCCTAATCAGTAAATCATCGATATAAAGGCATAAAATGATCACTTGTTTTCTTGTATCCTTCTTCACATACACACCATGTTCGGATACACATTTATCAAATCCTATCTCCTTTAGAAACCCATCAATTCTCTTTTTCTAAGCTCTTGGTGGTTGCTTTAGTCTATAAAACGCCTTCATCAATTTATATAACTTGGATTCCCGATTTTTCACAACAAAACCAGGCGGTTGTCCCACATACACCTCCTCTTCTAATGGACCATTAAAAAAAATACAAATTTGACATCCATTTGGTAGATTGAACAATTGTTGTTATTTTCAGTTCCAATAACTAGTCTAACAGTTTCAATCCTAGCCACCGGGGCAAATACTTCTTTAAAGTCTATGATTTCTCTTTGCGAAAATCCCTTTGCCACTAATCGACCCTTGTGCTTGATTACTTTACCTTTGGGACACGCCTTCACTTTGTACACCTACATCTTACACAAATTGAATTCTTTCTTTGAAGTAGATCAACTAGTTCCCATGTCTTATTTTTTCAATCGATTCCAGCCGCTCCTTCATTGCACATGTCCACTTTGGATCACTCAAGGCCTTCTCCGTTTTCACTAGTTTGGATTTATCCATGAGTGCAAAATGGACAAGACCACCATTATCGTTTAGTTTATTATCTGGGAACAAATCATAATCTTGAAATCTCATAGGCATGTCTCTTTGCCTTGCTAATCTTCTCACATTTTTTTCAACTTGGACTTCAGCGGCTGTAGTTTTTGCTTTTTCAAACACTGCAAGAACAGTTCCAACACTATTGTAACCGGTTACAGTTGGACGATAATCAGCAACAACATACATCTAGTCCCTTAATTTATCAAAAATTACGTCCCTACTGATTACGATTCTCTTATTAATCGTGTCATAGAGTTTGTAGCCACCCGTTGAGTGATACCCAACAAGTATCATTTGTTCTACCCTTGTCATCTAGCTTCTTTCTAAGTTAATCCGAAATATGTCTATATGCACCGAACCCAATACCTTCAAGTGATTCATATTTGACTTGAATTCGGACCATGATTCATTGGGTGTAATATTTTTCAGCTTCTTTGTTGGACACCTATCAAGCAAATATGCAACTGTGAACACTGCTGCTCCCCATAATTCTTTTGGAAACTACTTCCCCTTCAACATGCTTCTTACCATGTTCATAATCGATCAATTCTTCTTTTTAGCAACTTCATTTTATTGAGTTGCATAGGGTGACACTACCTCAATTCTTCTTCTTAGTAACTTCATTTTGTTGAGGTGAAAACTTTTAAAATCGAACTTGCAAACGTCAATATTCTAAATCTATGGTTCAGGTAGTTTAACCTGTCTTGATTTGTTTCTAATTTTATTTTACACTACTAACTCTCATTAAAGGTATTATTGACATATTGTAAAGTTGGAAACTTTTATTTTTATACATATATTAATATTGTTGTTAAAAATTGAGAGGAGAGACCACACCACCCACAACACAAATTACTCTCTCACTCACACTTTTTTTTCTTCTTCTGCAAAACAACATAAAAAATAACTCCATCTATATATCAACTTCACTCTTCACAACAAACCTCAACATAACACCATCCTCCACAAAACTCAAAACACAAACTATCATCTTCTTCACTCAACAACAACAACAACTCTATCTCTACACTAAAACATCTTCCTCACCATCCTAAACATCATGCTCACCATTTGAACACACCAAGCACCGCCGAAAACTCACACGGAACAACAATTGTAACAACACACGTCGACATAACCTTTCCTCTTCACCTTCCGATTCACCGCGAGTAACGTACTCCCTCCGCTTCCGTCGTTTTCTTACCACCGTGAACTTCCCCCGTTTGCGGCGGTATTGCTTACTTTTATCATAATATTTGTACAACATCTCATGGTTTGGTTTGAAACAAAATAGAGGCTGATTTGAGTTTTGATTCTATCATCCATGTATGTTTGAGTTTGAGAGAGATGGAAGATGATTTGAGTTTTGTTTTCTTAAAACATTCATGTGTGTTCTGATTTTTTGAAAAGAAGAGAAGTTGCTGCTGAACTCATGCCCAGGAGAGACGAAGAAAAAAATTTACTTTATTTGATTTTTTTTCCTTCGCCACGTGCCCGATTTTAATTAGGGTTTGTTTTGAAATTTCAGAAAAAAAAGGAGAAAAACTTGCATGAAAACGCACCTAAATCTTTATTATTAGGAACAACCGATGAAAAGAAAGAAAAATTTTAATTTATTATAAATTTAATTTCGTTTTTAATTAGAATCATGGGGTGGTGGTTATTATGCAGGAGAGAGAAAATATTATTTTTTATTTTTAATTAATTAAATAAATATTATTGGTTGTTTGTAAATACATGTGTTATGTTTGTCTCCTCTCAATCTAAGCCAGTTGTGCCTACCATACCACTTTTTTTAATTAATTAATTTTATTTTTCTATTTTGTTTTAGTTATATTTAGTATATTATTATTATTATTATTATTATTATTATTATTATTATTATTATTATTATTATTATTATTATTATTAACTTTTACTAATTATCATTAATAACTATTATCATTATTATTATAGTTATTATTATTGTTGATTATTATTGTTTAATTGTTATTATTATTAATTATCATTATTTGTTTATTATTATTATTATTGTTAACTTTACATTTATTATTATTGTTTTATTTAGTATTATTGATTTTTTATTGAGATTAATTGGAATACACTGTCGGTGTAAAACTACTTTACACGGTCATCCAATTAGAATTAATTATTTTGACACATATTTATGAATTAAAAATAAAACAAATTACATTATAAATAAATTATTTTAGTAACTACTTCTTCCTTGTTTCTCTCTTCTCATGTGTCAAAATAACTAATTCTAATTGGATGACAATGTAAAGTAATTTTACACTGACAGTGTATTCCAATTAATCTCTTTTTTATTATTGTTATTATAATAATAATAATTATTATTTAATTATTGATTATTATTATTATTATTGTTATTATAATTATTATTATTATTATTTAACTATTGATTATTATTATTATTATTATTGTTATTATTATTTACTTTTATTATTTATCATTATTAATATTATTATAATAATAATTATTTGTTTATTATTATTGTTAGAATTATTTATTGATTAAATTGATTATTGTAAATTATTAAAAATAAAATTTGATTAAATTGTCCCATCGATTTTCAGATGCGTTGCAATTTCGAAGTTAAAAATTTAATTTAACTCAAGAAACTGCTTAAATGTATTGAGTTTATTTACCGGCCTCAGATAGAGTGATTCCTACATGAAATGCTCTATGATTGCTTAACATAGCGCTAAATTCAACAGTTTATTTGTCTTTTTTTATTTTACCTTTTAAAAAATGTTTATTTAAATCATCAAGTTGTTGGATTTTTAGATGCGTTGCAATGTCGGAGTTAAAAGTTCAATTTAACTTCAGAAACTGCTTAAACGCATAAAGTTTATTGAACGACCTTAGATAGAGTGGTTCCTATATGAATTACTCTGCGATTGCTTAACATAGCGCTAAATTCAGTAGTTTAATTTTTATTTTATTTTACCTTAAAAAATGTCGTTTAAACCATTGAGTTGTTGGATTTTCAGATGCGTTGCAATTTCGGAGTTAAGAATTCAATTTAACTTCAGAAAGTGCTTAAACACATAAAGTTTATTGTCCGACCTTAGATAGAGTGATTCCTACATAAATTATTCTACGATTGCTTAACATAGCACTATTTTCAGTAATTTAAAACTTCGATTTATTTCTGGTCCCTAGACTTTCTCTTGGGCCTTCTTACAATGAGATTGTTGTCTATTTACAGTTGCTTATTGAGCTTGTATTGTTAATTGTTGTAATGTATCCCGTTTGACAAATTGTACTCTCATTTCCGTAATGTGTAATAAGTTTACCGCTTTCGTTTATTTTTATTGTGTTAGTTGATTGTTATTTTAAAGATTGAAATCAACCACTTTTAGAAAAGAACAAAAAAACAAACACTCAATCCAACATCAAGCAATTTTCCCAAATCAAAACCATTTCGTCTTCTCAATCATTTTCAAACCCTTAAATCATTTCATCCCGTTTCAATTCAACACAAACAATAAAAACCTCGATAAAACCTCGAACACCTTTTATCCAACTCAAACTAAAATACCTTATCATACTTAAACTCCGTTTCAAAAAGAGTGAAAAGGAAGATGGTCTAGAGCCTTAGATTCCTCTTTTCGATTGTTTGGATATGAGTTGCTTTTCTAGGTCATTCAAGCAATTGTCATCCGATAAAAACTTCTATACCGATTCCCCTCAAATCGCTTTCATAATTAAACTTAAGTCAAACTCATTTTCGTAATAAATTGGCCGAAAAAAGAGGTGCTCTTAGGTCTTCTATTCCCTTCCCCGAGTATTTTGATACGAGTAGCCTTACTCGGCCATTCGAGTATTTGGCGTTCCTCCAAAATACACTAACCTTATCTAAATCCTTTTACACATGAGAATGAAAAGGGAGATGGTCTAGAACCTTATATTCCTCTTCTCGATTATTTGAATACGAGTTGCCTTACTCTATCATTTAAGTAATCATCATTCAACAAACACTCAACAAATCAAACTTGTTTTCTGCCTTTACGCGACTTCGAAAACATTTTTAGAAATGAGTATGCTTTATCCATATTGATGTGAAACAAACAAAGACTTATGTCTCCAAGAGCGAGGAGTAAGTAAAGGTTTAGTCACTTGATATATCTAAAGGATCACTCCTTAAAAGCAATCAACCCAGTAGTTATTTTTTAGTAGAACTACGTAGCCTTGAGTTCTCCATAGCACTTGGAGATACGTAGGAGCAGGATTTTGAAATCTTGTCAGACACACCTTAATAAAAAGCACCCCTTTAGTAAAAAATGTTCTTCTTTTCTCTTTTATCACTCGATAGGTAGAAGATCGCAAACTAATATCACGCTAACACTCTTACACGAAATCAACTAAATGGACCCCGTTGAGTACAACGAATGTGAGGGGTGCTAATACCTTCCCTTTGCATAAACAACTCCCAAACCTGATTTGGTTGCAGCGACCATTTTCTTTTTTTAAGGGTTTTATCAAAAAATTTCCTTTCCTTCGTTGGAATAAATAAAGTTCAGTGTCGACTCTGTTCGAACCATTTTTTCCGCGAGCTCGCGAACGCTTCGCGAAGGATCATGCTTTTTGAGATGTGACAATAACATTGAAAGTGGTGTATGTTCTGAACACTGCAAAACCATTAGAGAGGGAAGATGGAATTATTGCTGAAATGAGATAAAGAAAAAGAATGGGACAATGATGATTACAATTGCATGGGCCATATTCTCAATGGCATGTTAGTCTTTTTGTTCGATATTAATCAAAGTAGCAATTCTGCAAAGGAACTGTGGGAAAAACTAAAATCAAGATACATGTAATTCAAATTTAATTCCGACTCTTGACATAAATTCAATATCATGTACTACTTGCATGTTAATTAAAATCACAAGACAACCTTTTTAAAGGAATTTAAAGAAGTTCTAAGGTGTTAGATTTAATTCATTCGGATGTGTGTGATTTACATGGTCGGCCTACCATTGGTGGTAAAAAGTACTTTGTAACTTTCATTGATGATTACACTAGATTTTGTTATGCTTATTTAATGCATTCTAAGGATGAAGTCTTAGACAAATTTAAAATATTTAAAGCACAAGTAGAACTTCAACATGATACTTTCATTACGTGTTTTAAAAGTGATAGGGGATGGGAGTTCTATCATCCTAATTATTTTGAGTCCACTGGTACTGTGCATCAAACAACTGCACCATATTCCCCATAACAAAATGGGATAGCAGAAAGGAAAAATAAGGTGTTGGAAGAAATGGTAAATGCCATGTTATCTTATTGTGGTTTATCTAAAGGATATTGGAGTGAAGCTATGATAAATGCATGTTATATATTAAACAGAGTTCCTAATAAAAGGAACAAGATAACCCCATATGAGCTATGGAAGAAAAGAAAACCCAACCTTAACTATTTTAAAGTTTGGGGTTGTAGAGAAATTGTAAAGGTTATAGAACCAAAAAGAAAGAAATTAAGAGAAAGAAGAATTGAATGTGTATTTCTGGGCTATGCAAGAAACAACAAAGCATATAGATTCATGGTTGTTGAATCAAATGACTCATATCTGATTAATATAGTGATTGAGTCAAGAGATGAAATTTTTCAAGAAAATATATTTACCTCAATTCAAAATCCCAAAGACATTGTTCATTATGATGTATAAAGTCTAGAAAGTAATGTATCCAATAAGGATACCTTAATATGTTCAAGACCTAAAAGAAGCAAAAGAATCTGAAAAATGAAAAACTATGGATCAGATTTCTTCATGTTCCTTGTTGAAGGAAACAATGATTCTATAAATCATTATGGACCAATTTGGTATAACCTAGAGAATGATCCTGAAATATTTGAAAAGGCTATAAAGTCTCAAGATTTTGCCTATTGGAAGGAAACTATTCAAGAGGAAATAAACTCAATTATGGGTAATAAAACCCGAAACTAGTAATCCCACTAGGATCAAAACCAATAGGTTGTAGATGGATCTTTAACAGAAAAATTAAAGTTGGTGGTACCATTGAGTAAGTCAAAGCTAGACATGTCGCTAAAGGATATACACAAAAAAAAGTATTGATTACTTTGATATGTATGCACCTATTTCTAGAATTACATTAATTAGAGTGCTTTTGGAACTTGCTTCCATCTATAAGCTTGCAATCCATCAAATGGATGTCAAAATTTATTTTCTAAATGGATAGTTAGATGAATAAGTGTATATGAAACAACCTGAAGGATTTGTCATCAAAGGTAAAGAACATAAAGTGTGTAAATATCAAATGGAGTAATTTGCATTGTGTTCGTAAGAACAGAAAATAATCTTGCAGATCCTTTGACGAAAGGTCTGACAAAATACATGGTGTTGAAGACATCATTGGGGAAGGGTTTCAAACCCTTATCTAATTGATCACCAATAGTGGAAACTCAACTTACACTTAGTTAAACTTAAGTCTTGAGTTCAATGGGGAAAGTACGCTATTAGATGAAGGTGTGAAAAGTACACAAGAAGGGGGGGGGGGGGGTGAATTGTGTTTCACATTTTCTTTAATTTAATTTCTGATCAGAGTTTCAGAATCAGAACTGATGTTCAGTTTCTGTTTTAATTCACTGGCACTGGATATAACAGAAATAAATAAATAACAGCAGAAGACACAAAACATTTATCCTGGTTCCTCCCCTAACTGAGAGTACTCCAGTCCCCTTGCCTCACAAGAAATTTTCATTATAACCACTTAATGATTATAATCACTTATGCTTCTGCATAAGTATTTTACACCCGCTCAGACCAACTGTCTGAGACTTCCTTGTTTAGAGAACATGTCTAAGACTTTCCCTTGCTCACACCTTCTGACCGAGCCACCCACTCCAAAGGTCTTCTAGTTGAGACTTCCCTTTGCTTAGAGCACATGTCTAAGACTTCTTGCTCACGCCCTCTAACCGCTTGCTCTTCTGGTCATCTAGGCTGAGACTTCCCCTTACTTAGAGCACATGTCTAAAACTTCTTGCTCAGCCCCTCAGACGAAGACTTCCCCCTTTGGTTAATCAGACTAGATGAATAAGACTTTCACAGCTCAAGCACTTAAGCAATGAGACTTACGTGGCTTAAGCATTTTGGCTTAAGACTTGTTGCTTGAATCCCAATGAGACAAGACTTTTGCTCAAGCACATAGCAAGAGACTTGATCTAAACTACTGAAGGTTCAGCAGAATAGAGAACAAGGTGCACATGATATAAACATCAAAGGTACGGGAAATCATCATAACAAAGACCTAAAGCTCTTAAGATTTCTAAGATATTCAATGGTAAAAAATCTGCATATTACATTAAAGTTGATAATTGCTTGATCTTGCTACTCCTTCATCTGAAGAATCCTTGTTAAGATTCAAACTTGAATCTTCATCCATATTTATAGCCTTTGCAGGAACTAGCCGTTAAGGAAGTGACTTGATCAAGTGTCTTTGCCTTTACTCCATAGTACAAGAGATGTTGAAGATGGATGTGCAACAGATTCTGAATCCAGTGTGTAACACGTTTAACCTTTGAGTCTTCAAGAGGTTTTGTAATAATAGAGCCGTTGGGAGCAGAAATCCGTAGAGCATGCCAATCTTTCTCGAGCCTTGCAATCTTGTAGACTCTAGCTGACAAGCTGATAAGACAATACAACTTGCTTTCTGCAGTACAAACAATCCAAAGGTAGCAATGACAAGCTGATATGCAATTACCACATGTAGTAACTCATCTGAATGTTGAGGCCTTCAACTCAGAGTCTGCGCCAAGCCACACTAGTAATTGTTCTTCAGACTCTGCCACCAGAAGGTAGCAATGAAGCAACTCCCAAGTGTGTCTAAATAAAACAGATTCTGATTATTTATGCACAAGAACAAGAACCTGCATAAATAAGACACACATCAAATAAACCATTGTTCTTTTAATACTTTTGTTATCATCAAAACTAAAAGAGAATATGTCATGAACAAATCTTGTTCTAACATTAGAGTGATTGCAAGTACTTGATTATAAATACATCCCAAAGGGCAAATGTACTAGGGGACCATAAGTAAAAGATGGAAGGTTGAGTTTTACTCCTAATGGACATATAGCAAAAATTTGCTGAAAATGCATAATTAGGGGTGCATTTCTGATATAGTCAACCTATCGAGAATGAAGTGAGGCCGCTTCAGAGAGTTAAAGGGATTTACTCTTAAATTCTCGTGAAAAGGGTACGTGACGCAATACCATATTAAATGTGTCAATTTCTATAATTCTTTTGATAGTGCTGAGATTTCATGTGTGAATTATGCATCCTTGTTCTAATGAATTATTGGTTCAAAGTTTCTCTACCAATCTATTCGGGGATGAGTGAAAATTTAATTTACAAAGTAATGGTTCAAATCGTAAGATGCCATTATCTGAAACTATGATTTTCCAGAAATATGAGATTTAGTTATGTTTTGTAACTGGAATAAAATTTATTCTAAAATTAACAGATGTGCAGTTCGAACACATGACCCTTGGTTGAAAGGGCACAACTTTACCAACTTATCCAGCGTGTTTCTTGGCTATAAATTTGTATGCCAAAAAGTATACAAGTTCATTATACAGGTGCATAAATTATTTTTTAAATGGTGTTTCTCTTCATCAAATGGCTTGAACTTATCTATAAATAGAAACACTTGAGAAGTAGAATACACACGAAAATAGAAATACATACACCATTTTCTCTACCATTTATATTATTCTAAATCATCTTTCACTTCATTAATGCATGAGTGAAGTTTAAGAAACATCATTTTGTAATCGATTATCAAAAGATACGCTTAGTGTGTTTGTGCAATTCACATTAAAGAATTCAAAGTATCATGAAGGGAATTCGCTGTTAATCTCAATTGCATCCAATATACTATAATTGGTGGGGATGAATTGATCTTAAAGGTTAGTGTGAAATTCACACGCTTTGAAATTTTCAAAAAAAAATATTCATCAACACCTTCTTTGTTTTAGTACTGCTACATATTCCCAACAACTACAAAATTCAACATTTACCACAATTTTCTCCTTTGAAAAATTTCAATTTCTTTTTCCTTTATCTTTTAATACCTGCATGAAAGCGCTCGAAGACATTGAGTACATGATTTTTAGATTCTTAAAAAAAAACTCCATAGTTTTATAAAGTGGTTGTAATAAAATATGAAGCATCACCAACATGCAAACTTCAATGCGAACTAAATTTAAAATATTTAACCTCCTATGAGAATCTGAATTATGAAAGAAAACATAACGCTGTTGACTAGAAAAACAATGAGTGCAAGTTTTTAGAGATGTAATTTTCACTTGAAAACCATTTTACTTTGTAGGAATGTTGATTCCTTTATTGCTCAAGTGAACAATGCGTATATGTCATAAATTAGTATATGCAATCTTTAGAGAGTAGCATGACTTTGATTCTTTGCTACCGCTAATGACCCTTTTGTAATCTAAGATATGTCACAATAATCAAATTATGTGCAATAACTCTTAATATCCAATTTTTTTTACCGAAATTAGGAACATGACGAACATTCTTCAATTATAACTTGCACCCAATACCAATATCAACTCAAACATCTCACATACCAATAATTTCACACATTCCTTCATTTCTCATTTTTAGCATGTCAAAATCACCAACAATATAAAATGAGAAAAATCATATTCGGGAATAATATAGTACGAGACTCCCAAATTAATAATCTAAGTTGAATCATAACATCCAAGAGTTATAGAATAATCATCATAAATAATGTAATACAGAGTCGTGTTTGTATTATTCTTCTTCTCACACTCTCCGTCTCTTTTCCTTGAGTGATCACTTTTGAAAAATCTATAATTTTTTATGTGTCCTACCTTTTATGTTTTGCCATTTGAGTTATTAGGAATCTAAAGTGATTACAAGGTAGAGAATATTGAACAAAATTGAATTCTTGTGATTTTTATTTGAGTTTTTGATGTAAATAATACTACATTGAACTGACAAAATGTTTGTCAAATACAAACATGAATCTTCTCAACATCTGAGGTATTGTTTGCTAAACAAAGAGAAGAAAAGCTAACTAAAATTTGAGTTCATGGACTCAATCAACTTCACCAACCAAATCACTAACTCGAATCTATCACATCCTCCCCATCCTCCTCATCCTCCTTATCGTTCATATCCTTCTCATCCCTGGAGGGACCACACTTGGCTTGGATTGCTAGTGTCTTTATCGCATTCGGGCATATATCCTTACCATTGGTGAAGAGTGCTTTGTCCATCGGAATCGAGCAAGATCCTTTTCCTAAGCAATGCTGCATAAAATCAAGTCACACAACATGTTACTCGAGCTTATACTATAGACACTTAATAAAGCTGTTTATCTTTTGGTAAGAAATGAGAGGTCTACCTGCTCAACAATCTGCTTGGAGGAAGGTGCATGACAGTTTCCCATGATAAACTCTCCACAGAAACCTAAAGGATCGCCAAAGCTTGCGAACTCAATTTCCTTAATGGCTTTTAGGTTTGGACACTTGATTACAGCTGCTGGAGTGAGTTTCGCCGAAACAGGTGTGAGTTTTTGGTTCTTACTTGACCATGACTTGATATTGGGAGGGTGATTCTCTGTGATGTAACTGCATATTGTATCTCTGTTGACCCTTACTATCTCAACTTTATCTGGATGTGCTATCTCTTCCTCTAATATAACAAGCAAGTTGTCTTTTGGTTTAAGGAATGATCTTGGAATGTGGTACCTGATACAAATAAGTAACAATCTCAAAATGGATAGTGAAAAAACACTTTCGAACTTGATTTGATAGTGGTGATCGAGGTTGCCTAACAGATCATGGATAGACTCTGATACCATATTAAGTAGTGATTAAAAGATTTGCTTACTCTGATTGAGTAGGCTTTCCGAGTGGAGAGAGATAGCTCATCCAGTGACGGCCGATGCTTTCGCCATTGATCCAAATCATTCCTTTTCCCATACCAGTCATTTTGATAGCAACCGGGCATTTTCCCTCCGGAGTTTCAAAATTTGTCTGCAAAATGAATATGGAATCATGAAAGAATTCAATGAATATTTTATAGGACTAAAGACATATTTTAATCTAAATAGCCAATACCTTGTACCAAGAGAGAGGTGAACTATGTCCCTTGGCATCTTTCCACTCTACTTTCTTTGATCCCTCCTCGGTGAAAATTCCGTATTTCTCGCCTTGGAGACCAACCTGCAAATTCGCATCAATTCAATTATACAATCCTACCTATTCTTGTTTTTTCTATCTTTTTCTAGATCACATTTAGCACCAACACTTCTGATTGAAGATATATCTCATGTCTGACATGACGCAGACATACGTGATTATATTCAGTTAATTCATTTTCTAAAAGGATCATCGACCGGTGTCAGAAGATATTTTCTTGAAACTTCTTTTAATGACAGATTAAAGTACCTGGTGACCCCAACCATTAGCAGTGAGAGTAATTGTTCCGGAGTTCAAACCAAGGATTGTTACAGTCTTAGGTCCTGCATACCTGTGCTCCATGTATGCTCCACTATCCTGTGTATTTAAAGGGATACAAAAATTTTATTGTTCTCCATTGAAACATAAAGAACTAAGCCAAAGTAGAGAAAATTTGAACTAAAAGAATGAAAAAAAAGGTAAGCCTCTCTTACAGGTAGTCCTACTAAAGAAGCCAAGATAGATATGTAGTTAACTCCAACTTTGAAGCTAACAGGTTTCTGGAATTCAAAGCCTTTCTCTTCATGGCTACCATGATTAGATCCTTAAAACCATAAAAAAGTTATCATATTTACATTGGATTAAGCCATTTTCTTTTAGAATTCAAATTTCTGTGTTGCGTGCTTACCAACATATTGTCCATTTACAAAAGCAAGTAATGAATGGCCAAGACTCAAAATACGAATAACCGGTGATATCTCATTCTTCTTTGGTAAGTCTTCTGGACCCAACTCCACACTGCAGTAAATAAATTTCAGTTTCATGATGTCTCAGATATCATTTGCATGCTTAGAAGAAGCGTTTGCGATTGCGCTTGCCTTCAAAATACTCAATGCTTGGCAATGTGGAATAGATATGAACTCACTCACCTAGTGATGTACCATCCATAATCAGTGGTGTCCTTAAGCAAGCTGTAAAGCTCAGCAGGAACTTTTTGTTTTGCTGGCAATTCCTTGCTGGTTGGAATAGGCTCAGTATACACTTCCCACTTGTGATTGTTTGCAACTTTTGATCTCTCGAAGTTTCTTGAGTTGTGTTGCGAAGCAATCTGATTATTAAAAGTAGTCAGCTACAATAAGCGAAGACCGAAGATTACTCAAAGATAACAAAGTAACTTAAAGGATAGCCATTTTACATTTTGAGTGTTGAAGACCACAGTTTTACAATCAGGAAGAATGCTGATGGAACGCGGAGGTAGATAATAGCTCGAACCTCTGAATTCTAATACTTTCGGATTTTGGGTGTGGTTGTTAGTGATGAAAGCAGCACATAAATCACTTTCTTTCTTTTCATAGACTGTAATCTGCATAGTTTGTAAATTTCAGCTTCGCTTAAAAATGTCAGTGACATACATTTCTTCCGTCTAATACAATGCTGTCTAATAGCAGCGCTGTAGATAGCGCTACAGCATAGCAGAATTTGAACTAATTGATAACATTGTTCTCCGATATGCTATATTTGACACTTACCTCATGATACTGGCTAATTTTTTGTGTGATATGTTCACCATTGAGTAGAGCCTTCTTACATAGGCTCACAGCCTTGTGAACATCCCTTAGGTGACTCCACTTTGGTTCTCTTTGCAGACCATAGGAATCAAGAGGAGCTTCGTCGTAATAAAATGTTGTAGTAAAGGCTGAGGTTGTTCTACCAAAATTTGATCCACCATGATACTACAAGAGTTCGAAAATGAGTTGAGTCAGAAACACTATTCCAACGGCTACGATCGGTTTCATCTATAAATTTTTTGGATGATATTGCTATTTACCATATAGTAGTTGACTAAAGATCCATTCTTAGAGAAGAAGCGAGCAACTGAAAAGGCGATGTCTTCTGCAGATCTTTGGGACGGTGGATCTCCAAAAACTCTATACCTGTTGTTGCAAATCACCAACAAATATCTATACTTAGGATATATTTGGACTGATTTATTTGAACTTATCGAGTGACACAAGTACTTGCGAGACAGTCTGAGAAAACTTGAGAAAACAACTTATGACATATGACGTTGCCGAAGACTAAAGATAGACTTACTGAGCAGTCCAGTTTTCGGTCCATATGGATGGTTTGTATGGTTTGTTTGGACCTGAGAAGGTATCACCGCAGTGCCTTCCATTGCAAGCATTAATCTGCGAAATGAAGAAAGTATAAGCTTTATCTTTCTGAATGGAAAAATGATGCCAAATTGATTATACATAGAACTTACAACTGGATCAGGAGCATCCTTTTGCTTGCACATGATCCACGGAACTCCGTTGTATAGTGAAACTGCCATTTTTGCTGCCCATTGAACATAACTATCTCCATCAGCGTCATAAGCAAGTTGGATATGATTGTACTCATTCTCAATCTGCAGTACATGCATAAAAAAATGTTAGAACTTCATATATATATAACATAGAACGATCATGCGTCGTAAAAAATCAGAACCTGTGCCAAGATGATAGGGCCTCCTTGAGGAGCAAAGAGTTTTTCTTGTTTCATTTTTTCTATAATGTTTGATACATATTCTTTCATGTGTTTCTGCAAATTACAAAGTGTCAATTTCACATTTCATTAATCTTAAATCATCTGTTACATTATCATGGTTGGTTACCTTAAAAGGTTCATTGTTCGAACGGAATATGATGTCGGGTACCTCTCTTAGCCAATATGGAAGTCCTCTGTCACATTAACATGTATCAATCATTAATACTATATGATATATAAATAACATTGCAGAATCCATCTATATATATAAAGAATTTAATTGGTATGCACTGACAGTGTAAAAATATTTTACACTGTCAACCAATCATCCTCATGCATCCCACCACATCAGACTGTAAAATTTAAATTTATTGTATGACATGACAGATTAATATATTCCTATTGGTTGACAGTGTAAAATTATTTTACACTGTCAGTGCATACCAATTAAACTCAAATATAAATAGATATATATATATATATATATACCCGTGATTCCATTCGGCTTGGATGAAAGGGCCAACTCTAAGGGTAGCATACATTCCTTTCTCTTGTACAAGTCTAAGGAATTTTACCAAATCATACCTTCCTTCAAAGTTCAACTGCATATATATAGGACATGAATTAATACGAATGTATATTTAAAAAATATCCGGTTCGAGAAATAATTTACGTACATCGCCTTTCTCAAACTCATGACCATTCCAAAAGACGTATGTTTGTATTAAATTTAACCCTCCATGTCTTGCCTTATCAAGAATCTGTGGCCACTCCTGAAACAAACATGCATCGAAGTATTAGACAGATAGATAGATATATTGTTACTTGACGAAGAAGTAACATACTTCTGGGACACTTCGCGGATAATGAATGGAACCGGAGAAAAAAAGTTCTCGTTTTCCATTGATAATGAGTGAGCGGCCGTCGTAAGTGACCGTTTTCGGGCCTTGAATGAAGGCAGCAGAAACAATAGTGATGATGGAAAGGAAGGAAATACAAAGAAGTTTGAGATGTGAAGACATGTTAATTAATTGTATAAGAAAGAGAGAAAAGTTAGAGAAGAAAAATGATGTTTAAAGAGAGAATTGTTGAGTCCGTTGCTAGATGTAAGAGTTGATAAAAAGGCTTAGAGGAAAACTCGGTTAGTTGTTTTGAATATCAGTTAGAAAATTATTGGTTGTGATTAGTTTGTGGTTAGTGAGTTGCTCTGTTTTAAGCCTTGTTAATAGCTGTGTTTGCTCCCTCTTTCTTTCATTGTACGTGGCTTTCTCTGTTGAAATAGAGAATAATTTCAGGATCATCATATGTTTCTTTCTTAATCTCTGTCTGTCTTAATATATATATATATATATATATATATATATATAAGGAAAAAGACATTTATTCAATCATATTTTACCATGTAGATACTAAAATAACAAAGTAACATGATTTAATTGAATATGTATTTAAAAAATTAAATTATTTGAATATGAGTCATTTTGTAAAAAGATAAGTTTAAAAAATTTAAAATAAAAGAAAATAATAAATAGTGAAAGCATTCAATTGAAAATAAAATAAACCAAGAAGACATTTTTTTTTTCTTCTATTTATTGGACACTTCTGATATTTCTAAAACAAATGAAACAATTTTTAAGACGTTAGATGATGTAATCGGAATTTAAGGATTTTGAGAAAGAATCTATTCATGAGGTCAATGAAGACACTTCATTTATAAACTATTTTGTTTTATTTTTAATTAATTTTAATTGTTTTTAGTAATATAATAAGTATAAGAGACATCAATATAATTTTATATTTTTAGCTTATGGATAAATTTTATAATTTGTATTATTTTTCACTAACTAAACACATTTTTGTAGTTTTTGAAATTGCTAATTGCGCAACTTAAATCGGTGTTTGAAACGAAGTAAAATGGCTTAAAGTTGCGCACCCATCCTTATGGTGAAGGCTTAAAGTTGTCATACATTTTCGTGTGATAGAGACATTGAGACCAGCAAATGAGAATTCGGAGTCCGCACTTCGGCCATTCCCTATGGTGAAGGCTTAATGTTGTCACAAATTTTTGTGTGACAAAGAAACGAAGGCGATCACAAGAAGAGTTGAGACCTTAATGAGACTTGTTCTTAAGTGGTTATCTAATTGTCATATTTTAATTCTGTTGTATCATCTATTCATACTATAATTTATTTTTGGGCAAATAACCTTTTTCGTCCCTTAACTTTACTCCAGGGTCCAAGTTGGTCCCTTAACTTTAAAAAGTGGCGATTTAGTCCTTTAACATTTTAAAACGTGCCACGTTTATCCTTCTGTTAGCTTCCGTTAGTCCCTTTTTGATAATGTTGTCCACGTGGGAGATATGGCTGTGACGTGGAAGTGTTGAATGTTTTAATTAATCTTCAGAAAATGAAAAGTCCATTCAATCTCTTTCTCAGTGGTGTAGCACTCTGCTAGGGCATGCAAATTGGAGAAGACGAAGTGCAAAACGAACGATTTCTCACCAGACGAGACGGTTCCAGACGAAAAGGAGTGAAGATCTTCATCTGCCATTGATCAAACGGTTAGTTAATTCGTCTTTCATATTTGTTAGGGTTAAAAGTTACGAAAATTAGGGTTCGTATTCAGTTTTAGTCTTCTTGTAGATTTGATAGGGTAAACCCTAATTTTGTAGATATTTTGGTCTGGTTAGGTATCATGGATGAAATTATTGAACTCAAAATTCATCATAGTGGGGAATTTACTGATGAGGGTCTGACTGTATATGCGAATGGTGTAGTTGATGATTTGAGGGTAGATGTAGACAGATGGAGTTATTTTGAGCTAGTGGTGTGTTAAAAGATTTGGGTTATAGGGAGTTTGAAACAATCTACTACAAGGATCCGCAGTTTGGTATGAATGCACTAATTAATGACAAGGGTGCATTAGAAATAGCAGACCTGTATAGGGTTCACAAACGTGTTGATATTTACATTCAACACACGTTGTCTCAACCTGACTACTGTGACAAAGTTGATGTGGATGACATAGTTGGTGAGGGCCCTGAAGAAATTGTGGATGAGATGGAGGAGTTACTTAGTAAGCTGGTTGATGAAGTTGTTCATGGTGAAAATACCACCCCTGTTCAGGTTAATGTAGAAGAACAAGTTATTGTAGAGGAACAAGATAATGGTGATGAACAATTTAATGGTGATGAACAAGTTAATGCAGAGGAACAAGGTATGAATGTTGAGGAACATGTGACTGGTGAGAAACAAGTGAATGTTGAGGAACAAGTGACTGCTGAGAAAGAAGTGAATGTTGAGAAAGAAGTGGAAGTTGGAGTTGATGATGGTTTAAGTACTGATGATGGTTTAAGTACAGATTCTGGTTACTATAGGGAGGGATCCTAATGATCAGATGCTTCCCATAGCATATGCAGTTGTGGAGGGTGAAAACAAGGACAACTGGACTTGGTTCTTAGAGCTCCTAATTGATGACCTTGGAGGCAAAGAGCAATGCATGACTTACACCTTCATATCAGACCAACAAAAGGCAAGTTTTTCTTATCATTTTCCTTAGCTTTTTCTTATATTTTTCCTTATGTTTTTCTTATGTTTTTCCTATTGCAGGGGCTGTTACCCATGATGGAAGAGCTATTGCCTAGGGTGGAGCACAGGTTTTGTGTTAGGCATCTGTACAACAACTTTAGGAAGAGGTTTCCTGGAAAAATGTTGAAGGATATTATATGGAAGGCTGCCAAATCAACTTACCTACAAGCATGGGAAAGAGAGATGAAGGGAATGAGGAAGCTTTTAAGCATATGATTAAGACCCCACCAAGGTTTTGGAGTAGGTCATACTTCAGGACTGAAAACAAATATGATGTTGTTCTCAACAACATGTCTGAATCATTCAATAGTGTGATTCTTGAGGCAAGGGCCAAACCTTTAATCACTATGCTTGAAGACATAAGAATTTACATGATGGAAAGATGGGCTATCAACAGAATGAGGTTTGGTACTTTGGATGAGAATGACATATTGCCTAATATTAGAAAGAAAGTTGATATCACAAGCACCTACACCAACAATTGGCTTGTAAGGTATGTCGGCTCAATACACTAGTAATTATTCAGTTGAATTAACAATGGCATGCAAGTGAATCATTTGTTCTGTTTTCTTTGGTTTTTTAGGATGTCTGATGAGCATATGTTTGAAGTAAGGCACTTGGAGAATCAGGCTGATAAGTATGTTGTGAACCTGAAAGACCATGTGTGTTCATGCAGAAGATGGGAACTTACAGGACTCCCATGTGTGCATGCATTGTCTGCTATGAAGAGTAGGAATTTCAGGATAGAAAGTTACATCCCTGAATACTATAGAGTTACAAAATACAAGGCAGTTTATAAACATGTCATCTACCCTGTTAATGGGTCTAACTTGTGGGTTAAGATACCATATCCTGATGTGCAACCACCCAAGTTCAAGAAGATGCCTGGTAGGCCCAAAAAGAGGAGACATTTAGAACAAGGAGAGATTGATGGATCTGATAACAAGATGAGAAGAACTGGTTTCTCAGTGAAGTGCAACAGGTGTAAGAAATCAGGGCACTACAAGTCCACTTGTAAGGACACAAGTAGTCAGGCTGCACAACAGAGTACTCACAACTCTGCCCAAGAATCTACTCAAACTGTTACTCAGCCTGCTGTGCAACCCAGTCAAGCATCTCAAACTGTGCAACCCAGTCAAGCATCTCAAACTGCCCAAGAATCTACTGCTCAGAAGACTCATGGTCCTGCAAAGGGGAAGACTCAGAAGCTACCAGTGAAAAAAGCTCCAAGGCCATTTATTCCACCAGGCCCTACAACCAGGCTGTCTGCATCAAAGAATGCTGTTGGTCCAGTCACTAGAAGATCTACTCCCACCAAGTGAACAACTGCAAAGAAGAATCCCTAGACATATTTAGGATTAGGTGTTTTAGTGACTATGGTTTTGTGGTTTTTGTTATGAAGTGAACCTGTTTTTTGTTTGTACTTTTAAGGTTGTGCTGTAATGAACAAGAATGTTATTTTGGTTCTGAACATGTTATGAACCTATTTTTAGTTATGTTTCTGGTCTGTTATGTAATCAACAAGAATGCTGTTATGGTTCTTAACCTTTTATGAACCAGTTTGTAATTATGTTTCTGTTATAAACCTGTTTTGAATCTGTTATAGGTCAATCTGATATAAGTCCCAATTATAGGGCAATAACATTCAGAATATTACAGCTCCAAATTATAGGTCATGTACCATATACTTATAGGTCATGTCCAAATATTATAGGTCATGTCCAAATATTACAAATGATACAATATAACAGCAAATCTTTTTCATTAATAAAACATTCAAAAACAACATTCAACCTTACAAACAACATTCAAACCAGAAAACATTTAAATGGGGACAAAACATACTTTCACATACACAACATAAGTGACCTAATTCAACCTAAATAACATTACAACAATAACAATTAGAAACAACAAATTCCATATTTTTTTCCACTTCATCATCATCTTCATTTCAGCATCAATATTCATCAGCTTTTTCCCAAGTTCTTCAATGTCTTTTTTTGCCTCATCTAATCCCTTTACAGCCACCCCAATCCTATGCATTAAAAGCTCTTCTTTCTCATCAAATGCATCTTCATGGTACCAACCAAAGTAATTGCATCCATCTTGCTTAAAATTGGGACAACCCCAAAATAACTTTCCCATGTTCTTCACTGTTTTTGCCCTTTGCAGAATAGCCATGTCTCCACAATACAAGAGGGCTTCCTCCAACGATTTCCACTGACTGTTGAATCCCCATTTTCTGCATTTCTCTTGGTCAAAGAAGAAGAAGAAGAAGTACCCGATTTCATTTTCCCTAAACCCTAGCTTTTGCTTTGGAAAAAAATTGTAAGGATGGAAGATGATTTGAGTTTGCCCTAACAAGGAAGAAGAATGGGCGTCTGCAGAATGCACAACCAAGGAAGAAGACGATAAATAAATTCCAAGTCACCTGCCACATAAGTAAATATAAACAGACGTTTGGTTAAACTAACGGCAGGACTAACTTGGCACTTTTTAAAAAGTTAAAGGACTAAATCGCCACTTTTTAAAGTTAAGGGACCATTTTGGACCATGGTGTAAAGTTAAAGGACGAAAAAGATTATTTTGCCTTTATTTTTTTGTATCTTTGGCATTGTTAGGTCTAAGTCAAATTGAGTTTAAGATAATCTGAGCCATGGTTTTCCATCTCATTCATTTTGGCATTGCATTGCTACTCATAAATCATTTTGCAAGTACGTTGAAGTTCATTTCATTAAGGCTAGTGTTTTCTCATTTTTACATAGTAATTGCATTGTCATCATTTGAATTCTTATGCCACATTCCATGCATACATTTGTTTTACAACCTTTGGTCATTTTGTTTAAAACTTAGTGGTTTTACACAATTGGGTGTTAAAATGATAAGTTTGTTCTAAAAAGGAATAGTTTAGCATTCATTAAGACTAATTAATTTAAGAAAGAGAGACTTTTAATAAAAATTAATTGCATACATTACACATGAGTTTTTGAGCATAAAGTCAAATTAAATTACAAGTCCATTTTATAATATACTAATATTTGATTTTAGAAAGAGCAATTCATATTGCATTTTTAAATATCACATATAAATTTTTTTATATCATTACACACATTTTAAATTAAAATACAAAAAAAAAGAGAATAAGGAAAAGGCCAAGTCTTGAGGGCCTCACAAAGTTCTCCTTCTTCACAACATCATCACCTTGCGTTATCCATTGTCTTCATGCCCTGCACCATACATTCCAAATAAAATGAATCAAATTGAAGAAGATAATTCACACACGAGCTTGTTGCTACAATTTACACACATCTCATCATTCCAACAATATTCATTCATCACATCTAATTCATAGCAGCATTGCAACACGCGTGATTCCTTTTCATCCATACTTAATTCATCAACACCATGCCATATGATCATCATCCATCACCGTCTATCATCAAACAAACACAAATTCTAACTGATTCAACTCTAAAAAAATCATCCCAGCCCTCCCTCAACAAATCACACAGATCACTATTAAAAATTCCCTCCAAAAACTCTTCTAACTAACTACTTTTCCATTTCTTTTCCTTCATCATCACACTCAATTCCCTTATACAGTGAGCTCACTGCTCACTTTCTAAAAAACACCGAAAACATTGTGGAGCCTCTGCACAACTCATGCCCAACACTCACTAAAGCTCACCATAAAATTTTTTCTCAAACTACTCACTAAAGTTTGAGCAAGTTGAGCATAAACACGCCTCACTGACTGCCCTAAACCACGCTCGCCAGAATTCACAAGCATATGAAGAAATGTGTAGAAGAAGGAGCATACAACAGTTAGAAGTAAAAGACAGAGAAAAGACTCACAGAGACATACTTGAGGTTAGTCGGAACCTCGTTGGAATTACAAAGCTCCGGCGAGGTCTTCATCTCCTTTTTGCTCACACTTTCTCCATATGTACTTACTGCTTTATGCTTGTTGCATGCTTAATTACTTTGATTACATGATCTCGGCGCTTAATTTTGAATTTTAGAACCTAGGGTTTCAGTTTGGGATTTTGTTTTGATCTGTGAATTTATGCGTTGTTTGGTTTAATTAAGGCCAGAAATGTGTTTAGGGTGAGATTTTAGTTGAGGTTGCTTTGGTTTATTTTTGGATTTGATGCGTTTTGTGAAATTCTGGAAACAATTTGATGAACACGATGAAGGTTCATCGGTGTTCATCAAATCCACTCCAGGGGCCATTGTGCAGATTTTAGTTTTGGAGGTGGTGGAATTAACAACAACCCATAGGGTTTTTAGGGTTAAAGTTCTTCATCTCTTATATATACACTTTTTTCAAAGTTAGGTTAATTGCAACTATCTCAATTCGAATTCGAATTGAGGGCAGACGTACCCATGGCGAGGCCGATTGGGGAACTACTTAAACAAATTCATGTGTGTGTGTGTGTGTGTGTATCTCTCTCTCTCTCTCTCTTTTCAATTTTGTTTTAGAAAATTATTAAATTCATTGGTTGTTTGATCAATTCAATTGGGAATTATTTTTTATCACATTTTTGAATTAGGTTTTGTTGATAGAATCATAATCTGTTTGATTGTGATTGGTTTTTGGATCAACAAAACAAATCAAATTTTCAAACGATATTGATTGCACACAAAGTGTTCTATAAATTGTTGTATTGTGTTTTTGTATGTTTTTTATCATTGGAAATAAGCTCTACGTATAGCGTAGCATTTAATTGTTTGTGATTGATCGCTGTTGAACAATTTGTGTTCATTATCATTCAATTGTGTACCTTTACACATATCCGAGCTTTTCGATAGAGATTCATTTAGACGATTCGATTTGGGTTGTTTGTGTTGTGCCATAAAACTTTTGAAAACCATTTTTGCCAAAAGTTTGATTTTAAATTTGTGATCTATTCACCCCCTCTAGATGAAGTCTATCGTCTAACAATTGGTTGTGAAGCAGTTGACAAAAGAATATAAATGCATCAAAGAGAATCTATTTATGTAATTCGTCACAACCAATTCACTTATAAAAATATTTTTTTCAGTCAACATCAAACATGCGCCTCGACTAGAAAATCAAGAGGCTAATGACTTAGCACAAATTGCATGGGGAGTGGCTGCGCCCGCGACTTCTGCTACGTCGAGGAGAATGTATGTGCGACCGACGATGCTCATGATGTTTTTCCGAGGGCTTGGTCCTCTTCGGGGCAGGAGAATGTTTGGATCTCTGCGGAGGAGTACGGTGTCATTTTCTGGCGACTTCTGACTCAGGTTCTTCCGATCTTGATTGTTCCCTGACGGGAGAAATGCTCCTGAATCTGTCTCACCGACGTTTTAGAGGAGGAAACTGTGGGGGTGGAGATGGACTGCGAGGATGTTGCAAAGAAAGTCGCTCCTGGAGGACGTGTTCGAGCATGTTGATCTTCTCGCCCTGTTGGAAGATCAAGAGGTTGGACCTGTTGAGAGAGGCAATGAGGGCAGCAGTGCTAGGGTCTGCGTTTTGAGGGACAAATATAGGCTCAAAGACGTGGCTGGTAGCCTGTGCACGTGGCTTCACATCGTCGAAAGAAGGAGACGCGGTCCTTCCGTCCCTGTGATCAGTCTCATGGACCGCAGCTCCGAGGTTATGGTGGTCGATGTTATCCATGGTAACGGCGACAACAGGTTCTTGATGGGCATCATCGTTTTTGTTAGAGGCTATGATGATCAAGTGAATTTTGGAGAGTAAGCTTTGGTCTTTTGGGTGAAAAGAAGAGGTATCTTGGTTCAAAAAGACGGGTAAGCGATGTTTCCCACAAACGGCGCCACTGATCTGGTGTGATCAGACTGGATCGTCGCGGCCTTCCGTGTAGGGCAGAGATGATGGTTGTAGGAGAGAAGTGGGTGTACCTGCAAGGTACTCCGATGCCAAAGTAAGTTTGGGCTAGAGAGAAAACAAGTACAAAGCGTTTAGGTATGATTTAGAATATTGAATAGTGATCAAACCTGACCCTCTCAAGTGAGAGGGTATTTATAGAAAATAACCCCCAGCGCGGGACCAAGGTCTCCTATGTGGCCGAAATATCTGGTCGGCCAAAGGGAGACTGCCTGGTGGAGGGTCAAGCGCGTGACCCTTTGACCTGGTCCAACTATTCCCGTGAGATCCGGAGAGGTAGTTGGTCGCGTGAACTGTCAAGCGCGTGAGGTGGACGTCCCTAACGGTCATATTGTGTCCAACGTCTATGTTGTGCCCAACGACTAGATTGTGCCCAACGGCTAGATTGGTTGAATCCAGTTATTGGGCCTTGCCAAGAGCTGGACTGGATTGGGCCCTGCCATACTGTGGGACAAACGCCTGCCCAGTCCAGAACATCATCCTTATTTCATTGTTGACACGCCATTATGGGACTTGACATGTATGGTATGTTTCTGAAGCATTTCATGCCTTGATATGTTTGTTGTATCGTGTTTGTTGGTTATTGTTTGTTGTTGATGAATGATTTTGATGAATGTTGTTGTTAATGTCTGTTTAAAATACAAGTTTATTATATATTATGTGGTTTGAGTGTTTTTCCAATCCCTTACCAAATATATAACTTTCCAAACTGCATTAGAAAATTATGATATGATAGATAAAATTGTATTAGAAAATAAGCACACGTTCAATTCTTGACAATAATTTTTCACACTGTTAACTGCATTTTGTTCCTTGGCCGTTAGAACTTGATTTAGTGATCCTAGATATTCAACCACCCCTCTCTCCACCTCTAATTTTGTTTGCAAAGTAAATAATATTTTTCAAAAAGAATTAGAGTTGAAGGCAGGGGTTGTTGAAGAACTAGGATAATTAAACTAAGTTCTTACTGTCAAAGAACAAAATACGGATAAGGAGTTGAAGAACCCTTGTCAAGCATTGAACATGTACTTATTCTTCTAATATAACTTAATTTGTCATATTATAGTGTTCTATTGCAGATTGGAAGGTTATATGTTAAGTGAGAATTGACGAAATAAGCAATCCACATAATTTATAATAAACTCAGGGATATATACAACAACAATTGTCTAGAACAACCGTTGTTAAATATTTTGCATTTTAATATACCACAACAGTTGTTTAAAGTAACTGTTGTGGTAGGTAACGCGCTACTTGGATGCAATCACAGTCGTCCGCCCGTGGTTGAAATCATCATACATACAATCACACTTTACGTCACAACGGTTGGACCTGCGTGATGGTATCTCTTTTTCAACCGTTGTCATATGGATTTTCCATAATAGTGATGTTACAATTTATCTAAATTTATCTAGGAGAGGTTGTCAAGTTCCATATATGTGCAGCCTTTGCAAAAAAAAAATCCAGTAAAAATGATATACATATTTTTTTTGGAATGCACCTTTTCAACCAAGCTTTGAAATTGGTTTACAAGACTCAGTCCACCAATTTTGTTATTACTCATATTTATAGGGAATTGAATCAATATGCTTACATTCTTGCTAATCTTGAGTTATCCTTACATCGGTTCACTTGGTGGAACACTCATCCTATAGTCACTAGGAGTGAATTAATTAAAAACAAGTTGGAAATGTCCAATTTTAAATTTTTTAGTCATTGTCTCTTTCTCTTTTGGAGGTATTGGCCTAACCCCTCTCTCTTGTTTCCCTTTTTGTTTGTTCGAGATTTATATAAAAAAGAATACACCATAGATTTCATTTGGACAAATAAAAGTAAATTTAAAAACATATGCTCCGGAATGATACTTTCGAAGATAGTCCATCTTAATGGATCCTTTCAGGCATAGTCAATAGAAATTTTTTGGGAGGTCCTATAAAATGAATTAGGTGGATTGAAATTTTTTCTATATATTTTTATTTTTGATTTAATTCAAAATTAAATCTAAGTTGATTTGACTTAAGCCAACCAATACAATATTTTGAAATTCAAATTACTGTTTTTCATTTAAAAAATTAAAAAATTAAAAATTTGTTGGTCTTTTACTTTTATATAATAAAAAAAAAATTATAATCTAATATGTCTACTAATTATTTTCTCTCTCTTCAACTTACTAACATATCTTCATAGAGTTAATAAGTTTCCTCTCAAAAAATTGAACATGTTTTTTTTCTAAGAAAACAATATTATTCTCTCTTTCGACTATGAGCTTGTTTCTTTCAATTTATTTAAATGATTTTTTATAGTGTTATATGTTTTTGTTTAAAAATTTTATATAATTTAAAAAAAAAAGTTTCAAATAAAATATTTATTTAAATCATTTAAAAATATATATTTTAGATATTTTGTCATTTTCCATAACCTTTTTTTTATATCAGAACTAATTAAAAGAAGTTAAATTTGATTATGTTTTAATCTTCAATAATATATTTATATTATTTGATGTCAAAATTAATCTTTTAATTTATAAAATGAGTTTAATTTTTTTATAATTAAAAATATTTTTACTAAATTATTTTTGAAAATATAAAAAAAAATATTTTTTTTAAAGTAAAAACAACCTATATTATTCTTAAAAAAGAATCTCAACAAAATTAACTTTGAGAAGTACTCTCCCCATTCTTTAATATAACTAAATTTTAAAATTTTAAAATTATTAAATAAATAAAATATTTGATTTAAATATAAATTAAATATATCAGTTATTCTATAAATTCAAAAAATTAAAATTTATTTATAATAACGAATTGAGAGAAAATTAGAAAAAATATGGCAGGATGGAAAAGGCCGATTGTTTCATATTTGAAACATCGAATACAAAAAAAAAACAACTGCACATATAAGACAAATGTTTTCTTGAGCACGTGAAATGCTAACTTGATTCAAACAAAATATAAAATAAATGATGCATTTTTGGCTCATATAAAATATATAGTAAGGTATTAGGTCATTGTTACCCTCTTCTTCTTACCATATGATGATAGGGTGACCATCTTTTAATTAGTTGGACGTTACCTTGTTTATTTTGTATTTATGTATGAAGTACCCGCTCTCTGATGGGAAAGTGGGAGTCATCCAAAGAGATTAAAATTCTGGAAGGAATATCTAGGGTTGAAAATGAGTCGAGTCGAGTCGAACTCGCTTTAATTCAGTTCGACTCGTTAAGAATTAGCCGAGTTCGAGTTCGAGTTTGAGTTCATCACGAACTTTTTTTTCAGCTCAAACTCGACTCGTTAAGAATTGGCCGAGTTCGAGTTCGAGTTCATCACGAACTTTTTTTTCAGGTCAAACTCGACTTGTTAGAAGTTCACGAATATCTCGGTTCAACTCGTTAGGTTTATCTTGTTAGGTTCAACTCGCTTATTTCACAGACTTAAAAGTAATTTTTTAAAGTCTATTTTATATATATATATTTGACATTTTAAATTAATATTTTTTAAATAAAAAATATAGAAATAAAATAAAAGTTATAAGATTGGAATTTATACGATGTTAATTTTATTTGTATAATTATTCGTAGAAATATTTTAATCACTTGAGAATATAAATTATCAATTAAAACCGTTAGATTAAAAGAAAATATGAGACTAAGATTTAGAACAAATCTTTAAACCTTCTCTTAAAAACAATATAATCTATCTCATATATAATCGAATTGACTCATGAACTTAACGAGTCGAACTATGTATAGTTCAAGTTCAGATCATTTAGTTAACGAACTTAGTTTTTAGCTCATATTCAGCTCATTTGGTTCATGAACCTAGTTCAACGATTTAATTTTTGAATCGAATTTTGAACTATTTTCGAGTTGGTTTGGTTCATTGTCATCCCTAGGAATACCTTCTAGCACCACTTTTCCTTCCATCATTTGTTTACTTTCTTTACCTTCGTTTAGCCATTTTGGTATTTTGATATGCGAGTGCTATATATATCTCGTTTGTAAGAACATGTTGTTTCATGGGGTGCACTATTTTTCCTCTGTCCCTTGCATGGCATGAGGGATTTTAATAAGGCCCCTCATTTTATTGTTTCATAGAATTTGTATTTGCTAGTTATTCCCTATTTTTAGTATACCTAAAAGCTCTTAAGAGGATTGTCCTAAGAGGAGATCAAAATGTTGAATCCCTAAGAGGGATCCTTGCCTCCCTAAGAGGCGATCAAAATGTTTGATCGCTAAGAGGGGTCCTTAATGCCCTAAGAGTCGATCAAATGTAAAGGGGATCAAATGTTAGATCCCTAAGAGGGATCCTATCCACCCTAACAGGCGATAAAAAATGTTGGATACCTAAGAGGGATCCTTGCCGCCCTAGGAGGCAATCAAATATGGATCTTTAAGAGGGATCCTTGCGACCCTAAAAGGCGATCAAATGCTGGATCCCTAAGAGAGATACTTGCCACCATAAGAGGCGATCAAAATGATGGATCCCTAAAAGGGATCTCTTCCACCCTAAGAGACGATCAAACTAATGGATCCCTAAGAAGGATCCTTATCGCCCCACAAGGCAATCAAGATGTTGGAGGCCCGTCAAAACACAAAACCTTCATGGAGAACCCCCGTCAGGATGTAGGTGATATATATTGCCCAAAGCTACTGGCAATCATGATAGGGGATCAGGGAAAACCTCCTTTGTTGACCCATGTCCTAACCCCCAATAAATCATTGCATCCTAGAATAAAAACATAAAGATGACACTACTACGAAAAACCCATTTAACGACGCCAGGTTTACTACGGATTCGTATCCCAACATTGTAATACGTTCAAAATTTTATAACGTCATATTTAACAACGGTTGTACTAAAGAACCGTTGTAATACAAGCTGTGTAACAAGCTTCGATTCCCAACTACTACATTTTTTTTCCATATTTTTACATTTTAAACACGGTTGTATTAAAACACCGTTGTAATACATGTAACAAGCTTTGATTCCCAGCAACTATATTTTTTGTCATGTTTTTGTATTTTAAACATATATTTTATTTCTTTTGTTAGTGTTACGGGGATTTAACCTCAAAACTCAAAATTCATCATTGTTTTTCTTTTAAACATATATTTTATTTCTTTTGTTAGTGTTTCTAAGTGCAAGAGAATAGTATATATAACTTTAAAAGTAAAACTGTAAGAGATGAGCATATATAAAATAAAATTTTATTAAGATTCCATTAAAAAAAGTACATTGATAATCATATTACATATATTAATCAATGTCAGAGCCCATTGCTGCGAATGCATCTTCATAATCCAGACATCTCTCCTCACTCCTCTCATCGGAATCATAATAAATTGTTCTCCTTTTCTTCTTTATCTTTTTCTTCTTCAGCTTCTTCTTCTTCTTCTTCTTCTTATCCTTCCTCACCCTTAAGGCATCCCTGGCCGCTGGTTGGACCTCCTCTATTGGCGTCTGACGTTCCTCATTGGTGATTCTAGCATTCTCATTTGTAGAGCTACTCATTGTTACGAAGAATATATTATGAAGAAATGTAAAGTTGTCTATTTATAGTTGAGGTTGAAGATGAAAAGTCTGATAGTTTAATGCTTGCAATGATGATAACTTGTAAATGGTTGATATTCTGGAACGATATTTTTTGAAAAACGGAAGAAAATTTAAAATCATTATGGCCAGAGTGTTCTCTACTCCGGGAAGAGCAAGGGTTAATAATATTACAACGGTTAGTAATAATAACCGCAGCGATACCCCTTATACTAGGCAACAACATTTTTCTATTTTACGTTATTATAGAAAAATATTGTTGCCTGGAGTCGAACCTTGTACCAATTAGAAGGGTTATCGCTACGGTTAATATAACCAACCGTTGTGATATTATTAAAATAATATATATTCTTATCATTACGGTTATTTTAAAAAACCGTTGTGAAATATTTACCTATATAAGGGAATTAACTTTCTATTATTGACAATGGCGCCGTTTCCTTCACAGCGAAACCCTAGCACCCATTTTTGGCAGCAAACTTCATCTTTTTATAGAATCCGCGAGAAGAAATACAAGAAGTATGAAGCTTTTGATTTAAGCTTCTTCCTCCTTGTAGTTCTTCTTGCAGAATCTAAAACTAGATGAACATGGTGATGATGCTGGCGGTAGCAAGCGTAATGTACATATTGTTTATGGAAAATAAGGTAGTCTTCTACTTCAATCTTTTTGTTAGATAGTTCCCATTATCTTGTTTGCTTCATGTTGTTTTTGTTGATTGTTCTCATTTTGTGCAGATTCGACTTCAATGCTACACAAGCAAGGTGAACTTCATTGTAATGGTACAGTCCCACTTATTAGGGTTTTGTTTCAACTTTTGGTTGTTTTGTTTTGAATACTAACTAATTTTCTTCATTGCTTCCCACTTCTTAGGGTTTGTTTCACATGGTGATGATGATGGTGGTACATATATATATGAATTCATTCTGATAAGGTACATATATATGAATTCATTCTTATATTGTATATGAAATTTAGTTTATTATATACTATGTATATTGTTTGTTTCACTATCCTTTTATTGAAAATGCAATCAGTTAAATTGATATAGAACATTAGTTTATTATATATATACTATGTATATTGTATATAGTTAAATTTAATACTAACTAATTTTCTTCATTGCTTCCCACTTCTTAGGGTTTGTTTCACATGGTGATGATGATGGTGGTACATACATATGAATTCATTCTGATAAGGTACATATATATATATATGAATTCATTCTGATATTGTATATGAAATTTAGTTTATTATATACTATGTATATTGTTTGTTTCACTATCCTTTTATTGAAAATGCAATCAGTTAAATTGATATAGAAACTTATAATCTGAAAATTAGGATGTATTTGAAAACCAACCTTTATCATGTCAATGTTTTCCGAATTGCATCCATTTCATTCAACACATTTAATGTTCCTTAACATAAAATGTATGGTCCAATGGTCTGTTTGCTTCAATTCATCGATATCTTTTCTTATAGTTTACCTCATCGTCGTCACTAATCATCGTGGTTGTTAAGATCATGATTGTTATGATGATAAAATCGCGATGATTTTTGGCGACGACGAGGTAAACTATAATAAAAGATATCGATGGATTGAAGGAAACCGACCATTGAACCATAAATTTTATGTTAAGGAACATAAAATGTGCCGAATGAAATGGATGCAATTTGGAAAACAGTTGTGTGTTTAAGTTGGTTTTCAAGAACAGTTTAATTTTCAGATTATATAGTTCTTTACCAATTTTAATGGTTGTATTTCTTTAATTAGGTGGATGGTAAAACAAGGAATATACATTTGTATTTAATAAACTAAGGGTACATTCCACAAGGTTGAAATACATAACCGTTGTGATAGTTAATATATATGACAACGGTTGATATTGATAACCATTGTGATAGTTAATATATATGACAACGGTTGAAATACCTAACCGTTGCAATATATCGTGCGCTTCTAGAATACAACAACGGTTTCTAGACCGTTGTAGAAACGACGAACTTACAACAACAATCTACATAACAACACCTTCGCCCGCGTCATTATATGTCATTCCCAACCGTTGCTAAATGGGGTTTTCGTAGTAGTGTGGGGTTACCGTGATAACATTAAACAAACATAAAGCACATAGATGCTTAATATTGCAAAAAAAAATTACAATAAGATCAAAACACGAGGAACTACTCATCATCCATCAGTCAAACGTCTTGAACCACCCAAAAGGGATCCATCTAGCTTAAGTCCAGATTAGGATTAAAGAAGGCGGCATGCCTTCTTGCCCTTTTAAAATGTTGGGATGAGGATGCCACAACTTCATACTTGAGTAACGATAATTTCTCCTCCAAACTCTCCCTGGCGTTGTGAGCTTCCTTGAGTGATTGCTCCAGACTCTTCACCTCTTAAATCTGGGCAAGAGTTGCGGCAGCTATTTTTTTGGCGTGGGCCTTCAATGCATCTTGTTTCTCTCTCAACACCCTTAACGCTGCACCGACTTCTTGAGCGCTTCTGATTGCATAGTTCTTCTTAGATTGGATAATACGAGAATGTTTCCCCCTCTAAGTTTTCCCAAATAAAAGACACGACAAAAGTTGGACCTCTAGTAGGCTCGATAAATGGACAGAAGACATGCTAAGAAGAAACTGGTAATCACTAGGAAATTCTCTGAAAGGGAAAGGTTGCGATCAAAGTACTCCACCGCGTTAAAGGTAGGGGTATTCCATAGAGAATGTTCAAGGGGGAAAATCCATCACCCGCCTTCTCGCCCTCTTCTACTACCATAAGGCTTTTTTATGGTCTATAAAGACCATTCTCTTGCCCCAAATTCTTGGAGGGGCAAGCTTTACCCACGCGAGCGATGGGTCATCAAGAGGGGGAAGCATACACATTGGGTCAAACACTCATATAAAGGTCAAAGACTCACCAAACAAGTGAGGGAGACACCATATATTCACCCAAAACCTTAAGGTGATAGGTGTATGGGTCCTCTATTACTTATAAAATGCTTAACCTCCACTTTTATAAGCAATGTGGGACTTAGAACTCACACTTATTTCTCAACATAACTCACACTTGTTTCCCAACAATCTCCCTCTCAAGTGTGACTCCATCCATTATATTCCCTCTTAAGCAAAATCTATTTCATCCACATGCTTTTACTGCCAATGAGAGACACCCTTATCTCGTCATAGGCACTTCAACGGAACACGTTCTGACCACCATGTCAAGAAGACTTTCGACACAAGGAAAAATCCCTTAATCAAACCATCGGCTCTGATACCACTGACAAATCATCAAGAGGGGGGAGCATACACATTTGGTTAAACACTCACCTAAAGGTAAAAGAATCACCCAAACAAGTGAGAGAGACGCCACATATTCACCCAAACCTTAAGGTGATAGGTGTATGGGTCCTCTCACTTATAAAGTGTTCAACCTCCAATTTTCTACGCAATGTGAGAATTAGAACTCACACTTGTTTCTTAACACAACTCACATTTGTTTCTCAATAACAAGGTGTATCGTACTGATGATTTTCACCAACGTTAGTCAAGGCTCCCAAGAAGGGCGGGGGAAGAGACGTCTGTTGCTGGGGAAGCTGCATCTGAATCAATCATTATCTCATCTTGTAAAGTAGGATATTAGTCATGTCCTCTACAAAAGAAAAGAGGAGTTGTATTAACGCGTAAAACAGTTGGTCGAGAACCAGGACATAAAGTTCTTATCATACCATAAAGTTGACCCAAATACTCCTCCACTCCATTTCCATCTTCGCGGTTTAGGGTCATTAAATTATGGGAGTTTAAGGGCTGAAAGTAGCTCAGGGTCTAGACCATCTCTTTCTCATTGAGGGAAAGGAAGTTTGTATATAACCGATTGATAAGTTGGGGATCCGGCGTCCACAACAAAGGAAATCTATGGGCGTCTGCGCTCCGTTGGTCACATGGAAGTCATCGCCTTGCCCCCTCACCCGCACGAACCTATCTTTCCAATCCTCATAGGGACTCACATAAGGGTCCAATAGACCTATTCCTGGAAGGTCACGTAGAGTTATCCATCTGCAATTAGGAATAACCTTCACGCTGCAAAAGGAAAGAAACACCAAAACGGTGGGAGGCCCCCCTAGGTTACTGGAGATTATGTGAAAATCCCTTAACATACCCCATACATTGAGGGTAATTTAGGCAGGGGAAGTGTTGATGATAGTTAAAAAATTAGCCTTAAAGGGAGTAAAGAGGATCAAAACTCCCAACTCATGAATAATAGGCAGATAAAAGTAAAAGTAGGGGACATACGTCTCACCGACATTGCTCATGTTGGCTCTCTCTATTCCTAAATAGGGTTCAAGGACCACATCATGGTACACTACCAGAGAGATATCTGTAACTATGAGATGCAACCTAAGAGGAAGAAGGGTGAATTGGGGTTGTTGGATTTTTCTCGATTTTGCGCTTAGTTTATAAACTTGTTATTTTATTCGAAGCAATGATTAGATAAGTTCTTAAGAAAAAAATTAAATGCAGAATTTAAAAGTGCATAAAGATGAAGAACACAAGAGAATTATACTATTTCCCCTTATCAACTAAGGGTATATCTAGTCCCTCTAATACTTAGAGGATTATCCACTATGTTTAGATCCTTGTACAAGTATTCGCCAAGACCTCTTTTATAAACTTCTAAAACATACACAAACACCAAACCTTAAGGTGGACTCTGAATCTCTTCAATTCAAAGAACCTTTTAAACAATCACCAAACACTATGATGATCCTCACAAAAACTATAGAGTACACCACTTTCTATTTATAAACACCTTTCACCAAAACACTAGGATGAAAGATACAAATACTTATTCTTTGTTGAGAAATGAATAATGTAGTAGGCTATTGAATGTCAAATCCAATCTTGGGATTATAAATTTTATTTTCTCAATATCACAATTCAAATTATATCACATAATTGTTCAGATTCATTTTGATTTTGAAACTTTTCTGATTTATGAAAATATACAAGTTTCAAACCGTTCTGAAAAATATTGTTTCTTGAAAATGATCTTTAAATTGTATAAATGATAATGTAAAAGTTCTAAGTCCATTTTCAATGTTAAACCTTCATTTATATACACTTAAAAACTTCTATGAATGATTGCATATCTTTGAAAAGGTTATATGAAGCCTTGCAATATTTTACAAACATATTGTTTTATTAAAAAGTTCCATTTTCAACTCAGAATCAATTACCAATAAGGTTGTAATTGATTATGGCTTTGTAATATTCAGAAAAATCAAACTTTGAAAACTCTTAATTGACTATGACATAGCTGTAATCCATTACTGCTCAACCAGAAGTAAAAAAATACAACTTTTATGGCTAAGCTTCATTTGTTTTAATGCATTATGATTAAGAGGATTATAGGTGAAGTTTGGTAAAAAAAAATTGAGCTTCTTAAGTGATATAATATGAATGATGATATATCCAAGATAAAGAAAATGTTAACTTTGTTCAATGTTGATATTTTCCAATTTGTCATGATCAAATGTTGTCTTCATCTTTATAGTTCAGTGTTGATCAAAGTTGACTTTATATTTTTCTTCTTTTGTTGATGTATTTTCTTCATCAAAACCCTAGCCAAGGTCAATGAGAGGCTCTTTTTCATAATATCATGCCCCGACGATTTGTTGAAGCAACCGAGCTACATTGAGATTTTAAAAGGTGGAAGAAAAACATCAAGTTTGGCACACTCTTCTTATATTTGTACTACTACCAGAAGACTTTGACGTAGGCCCAACTCATTGGGTGTAATTTTAAAAGGGTGATTAACAAGTGCATAAGAACGCCAATCTCAAAATCAGTAAAAGGGAGACGAAGGCCTATCAAAGAAAACAAGCACCCGTGAAGAGGAATGACACATCTGTCATACTTGTTGCATACCCTCTTAATTTTGTCGGGAACAATAACTCCTCATTCAGATGAAGGCCCCGCCTCGGTAAAATCATGGCTCAAATATCCTTCACAAACAAAAGCAGAGGAGACATCTAGTGCCTCCTTATCCACTCACACTGACAAAATAGAAAAGGAGGCACTAGATGCTCGAGTATCCTAAGATAGAAGAGACGTCATTATTAACTAGTGCAGGGACACACGACAAAAGCTCCATATAAAACATTACCCATTACAAAAAAAAATGTGCCTATTCTCAACGATAGTGACGTCCCATCAAGACTCTTCCCTTGCTCCTGCCAGCAGTAGACCTAGGGGGCGTACTCGGCAAACTCACATCTTGCAAAGCAGAGACAAAGGCCTGGGGCAATTGTGTTGGACCGGCCATATGGCTCATCACGTGAGGCCCAAGAGTGACATCAAGCAAAGCAGCACATGAGTAGGTGACCCCTCATTTCACAAAGGGCAGATGGTTCTGCCTTCCAGACGCGTTACTCACCGTCTTATTAGATCCAACGACCACCCACACAACGCGGCCCTCTCATATGGACGATTTAACTGCTCAAATTATATATGAAAGAAAATGTGTCATTTCAGGTATTCAAATTCTTTCGCACTCTCACATTATTTATTATTCTCGCACTAACTTGAGTTTTAAAGTGTTAACTTTGTAGGTCAATCTCTTCCTCGTTGTACTGAAAACTTCTTCCACCAATCAAAGATGTTATCTCACTGTTTAAATGATCATTACTGATTCTTAAACGTCCGTTAAAAAAAAACAATTTGAAATGTCAACAATTATTGGTGCATAGAACAATTTAAAATACCAACTCAAAATTGAATATGTTTTGGTGGTTGCTTAAAAACCTGGTCTCTGACGGTTGATTCTCATTGGTTTAGGTATAAATTCAGTTTAAAAATTCCAAGACACTCCTGCCATGTTTTGTTTTATCTGAAAAAGATTCCCTTGACTTTATTTACGTACTAATTTAGTAATCAAATTTTCACTGAGTTTTCTCATATGGTGTAGATTTTTCCTTTGCATAATCAGTGGCCAGATGAACCTAAATCACATGGTCACACACCCAATGGTTACGTAAGAATTAATTCATATTTCTTGAAGACTTTATGTTTAAAATCCTCCAACTAATGTGATTAGGTGAAGAGGTACCACTTCCACTAGCCCTACAAACAACTACTTTTTTTAAGATGATATCATGCTCAACAAACCATTAATATTTTTGGAAGTATAATCCACATAAGCTACATGCCAGGTGGGCTTAGATATGGCTCTAATTGAAATTTTTAAGTATATTTTTAGAGTGTGATGGACCAAAATGGAGTAATGCTACAAAAGAAAATTGCTGGTTGATGTGACCATGTATATCATTAAATATCACTAACATAACAAAATAGATGGTACATCTAAAAGGCAAAGAAAGGAGCATAGCCGTCCATGCCTATTTATGGAGAGTTGCTGCCTAATGAAGGAAAATTGTGGTCCATTTTTTCATTGAGGATGTGAATTGTGACTATTATTGTTATGAGAGTTATTTCTTTTCTTTAACATCGTTTTCACTTTCCTCTCTTGTCATGTCTTCCATGTGGGCTTTATGGAAGATATAAGCATTTGTCTATTTCAAACGTGTTTCGCGCTGTCACACTTATTTTCTTCCGTTTTTTGAGATGAAAATAGATCAGATCGAATTAGATTTTTCAAATTTAAATTCAGTCGTATTATAAGTTTATTTTGAGTTTTGATGTTTGAACTTTTCAAATGCTTAGTTGATTTGTTAGTTTATTTAAAAATTATTTTATTTAAAAGTGTTTAAATATATAATTTTATTTATGTTTAGAAAACTAACAATGTAAAAGATCGACATGAATAAGTATTTGATTTTGGAAATTTCTTACCATATCACCCAACCTTCTTAGGCACCATGCGTGCTGATGAAAATCTCCATGCGTTCCGGATGTGCAAATCCGGACGCACCGTTTTTTTAAAATTTTTCAGTTTTTTCCGGATGTGCACATCCGAAAGAATTTCTGATTTGTAAACCCGGAAAAAATCAAAAGAATTCCATAAAATCATTTACTTCTAAATATAATTAAATTCAATATAATTAAAATCCAATATAATTAAAATTAATATCATTTTTTCAAAATAATTAAATCCAATATAATTAAATCTAATATAATTAAAATTCAATATAATTAAAATTAATATGATTTTTTCAATATAATTAAATTCAATATAATTAAATCCAATATAATTAAATTAATTTTAGAAGTAAATACCATATAATTTTAATTATAATTTAGAAGTAAATACCATATAATTTTAAATACCAATATAATTAAATCCAATTTTAGAAGTAAATACCATATAATTTTATATCCAATATAATTAAATTAATTTTTTCAATATAAAAATAATAATTTAGAAGTAAATACCATATTAATCATTTAGAAAAAAAATCATATTAATTTTAATTATATTGGATTTAATTAAATTGAATTTAATTAAATTGGATTTAATTATATTGAAAAAATCATATTAATTTTAATTATGTTGGATTTTAATTATATTGAATTTAATTATATTTAGAAGTAAATGATTTTATGGAAATTTTTTGATTTTTTCCGGATTTGCAGATCAGGAATTCTTCCGGATGTGCGCATCCGGAAAAAACTGAAAAATTTTAAAATAACGGTGCGTCCGGATGTGCACATCTACAAATTGGGAGCAAAAACAAAATTTCACGTGGTGTCTAAAAAATATGGGTGGTGTATTAAGAAACCCTCTTGATTTTTTAGAATATAACAACTTAGATAATTGTTAATAAGTTGTTTTTAAGTTATTTTCATAAGTTATAAAGATAAGTAAATTTTGTTTTAATATTTAATTTGATATTTTATAGGATATGACTATTTAAATACAACATTTTAATTCTAGTTTATAATACATTTAAATATGAAAAAGAATAATGAATGTTAATAAGTTTAAATTATTGAAAAGGTTAATATATTTATAATTTAATATTAAAATATAATTTTTTTTAAGTTGTTGATTTATAAATATCACAACTTAATTACATTGATACATAAATATAAATAAATATTGTTGTCGGGAGTTAAACCATAGACCACTAACTTAAAGTCATTTAACTCAACTATTTCCCATAACTGTTGAGTTACTTCATCTATCTGATTTAAAATATAAAATAAAATATAATATAATAAAAAATAAATTAAAAATATTATTGATATTTATTTAAGTAGACCAGTTGATATGCTTAAAATACTTTATACCGCAAGAACATCTTGATAATATTAAAGAGAGATTTATTAAAGGATATAATATCTTTTAAAATTTTGTTTATTTAGGGTAAAATGTATTAAGAGTTTAATTCATTTTTACAAAACTGATTTATAATGTGAGGGGTATAAATTTTTTCAAAACTTTATCTTTAAACTATGTAGAACTTAGAATTTTTTAATATACCTCCTCACACCCAACATTATGTGGGCAGTCTATGGCCAGATCCTTACAAAATCTACTTCTACCATATAAGAAAGAAATATACCACTAAAATGACTTTATTGCCCTCTTCGGATACATGTCATGTTAAGGACACAACATGTTGCAACTTCCTTTGCTATTTTGAATTTGAAATGGTTGATGCACTTTACTTTCTCTCTCCTCGTCCTTTTTTTCTTTCTCTTTCTCTCTGTCTTCCCACCCTTACTTCTTCTCTTTCTCTTCAATCTCTTTCTCTAACCCTAATTCTCCACTCTCTTTCTCTTTCTCTTTCTGTTTCTCAAAGAATGTTCCATAAAGAATATTACGCTGAGCAAGCGAGATGCCGTCGCGATGGATGAGATGCTCGTGGTGTTGCCGACAGTGTCTCACCATGAAGAACACAGGGAATAAGGTGGATCCGTGTTGATTCTTTTTCTTTTGGAATACAGTTTGATTTCATGGACGAATTTCAATACAGTTTGATTTCATGGACGAATTTAAAAGAGCTTATAATTTTAATTTGATTTTTCTCTTTGATTTTAGGTTGAGTGAGTTTGTGTTCAGCATTTTCTTTTAGGTTCTGTTAGGTCTCGAGGATGATGGTGGTGGTGTTGTCTATCCGGTGGTTCTGAGAAAAAGCCTTCCGAGGTATATGTGTATTAGTTTCAATTCTGTATCTAAATTTGTGTTTTTTGATGTCATTTAACCATGTCATTACCTTGCACTTTATTTGCTGCTCTGTTTCATTTTCACATACAAATTCGGTTGTATAACCATTTCTATTATGATTGTTCTAATCTTGACATCATTAATGGGTTTTGGTTTTCGTTTATGATTGTTCTATTTTGATTTTCGGTTTGAATTTGATTTCAACATTGTTGTTCTGAATGGTGTTCTGAAGTCTTTTCGGTTCAATTTCCATTTACGATTTCTGTTTGACTTGGTTGTGTTTGTCGATTTACTAATATGTCATGATTCTTATGTTTGTCGACTTGGTTGTATTCATCACAAATTATTATCATGTTAAGATTTTTGGCAAATGGTTTACTGATGTAATTAATATCAACTTCTCTCCTGCATTGCATTGTCATGTTCATAGGTCATTATTTTAAGCATTTTTCCTGATGTTTGCTACTGTGATAACAATACTTTGGTTGTGTTTTCAAATCCAGGTTAAAAAATAAATGTCCTGCTTTTCAATATCTATGATTTAGGATCATTGCTGAAATCATTATTGATTAATTTATTCGTCGCGGTTAGCATTAATGCGGATGTCGTAACTTCCTTAGTTTTAATATCATGTTATGCTTCTTCCTATGTACGTTTACGTAACCGTATTTCATTTTTGGTTGGTTCTGGGTTCCGATTATGATTTTGCTTCGATTCTTGATGACTGTTATATATGTGCGTGAAATGGTGGTGTACAATGCTGCTGTTATATTCAGTCTTGATTGAGCAATTGCTGTTAAGCCGGTTTTGTTCGATCGGAAAATGTGGTATGATTTATACCTTTTATTGCTGGTGTTACTTATTAGCCTGCATTTTATTATCAGGTGGTGTTACTAGGCAGAGCTACTGAAAGCCTTATGTCGATCCCAAACTCGGAAACCTGCAACGAGAATGAGCATATTTCGGAACTATTTTTCAAACATGTTATAATGTCGAGGTTACATATGATCCTCACACCGACACCTTCCAAGCAAGGTAACTGCACATGATTTGCACTAATCATATGTTTTTCTGATGTATTCATTATGTTGCCATAGTACATATAAATGTATATTATACCAATTTTCATAATATGACTTTCCATATAAAGATGTATCCATTAGTGTTGTTGTGGTTTATATAGTTATCTGTTACAGGTATCCAGCACATGGAAGAAGGCCTGCAGCAGTAGAGCATGGCATCCAATGGGAAAGACTACGAGCACCACCTGTCAATTGTCCTCCGCACGATCTTTATATCGCTGGTTGCCTACATGATTTGCATCCTGGTGATCACATAGAGATTCAGTGGAGGAGATACAAAGATTTCCCTTACGGTTTGTTCCTTTATTCAATATAATCTTAAATCTTTACTTTATTCAATATATTCCCTTACGATCCAAATATAAAAATTTGATAAAAATCACTTCTTCAATCTTAATTATGTATTTCCTTTTACATATACTCTTCTTGTGATAAGATTCTATTAGGGGTTTCATGTGATCCATCTTTATTAGTGTTGTTTATAAGCTGATTTTTTAATGGAACTTGAATTTGTTTTAAATATGATATCAATTATAAACTATAATTCAAAAACATTATTTAATGGATATGTTTGAGTGATGATGTGTATGACGAATTAAGATGGTTGATAGGAATGATATGATGAATTGAATTTGATGGAATGGTTGAACGACATGCTATTTGTTGAATTGATATTGGAACTTGTATAAGCATTGTGGTTGTTTATGAATGGTAATGTGATTTAGAATGTGAATTAATTGAAAATTGCTTGGGCAATGAAACTTGAATTTGAAACAAAAATGGACTGAAATGAATTATTGTGCAGGTATGGTTTATTAGATTTCAGCAGGTGCGTCACGGCAGTGTCTGACGGGGCTGGTAGAATCAAGGTAGTTGGTGCAAGTTCAGGTTTGTACAGAAATTCCTTTCTCCTCTAAATTCCTTGAACATGATGAACATACTGGCTTGGATTCAAAATGGTTAGAATACAAATTGGAAACTTGACTTTAGGAATTGGCATTTGAATTGGATACAGGTGCTTGAAACGTGAGACTTGAAACTAAAGATTTCCAATGGGAAAGACTACGAGCACCACCTGTCGATTGTCCTCCGCACGACCTTTATATCGCTGATTGTCTACATGATTTGCATCCTGGTGATCACATAGAAATTCAGTGGAGGAGATACAAAAATTTCCCTTACGATTTGTTCCTTTATTCAATATATTCTTAAATCTTTACTTTATTCAATATATTCCCTTACGATCCAAATATAAAAATTTGATAAAAATCACTTCTTCAATCTTAATTATGTATTTACTTTTACATATACTCTTCTTGTGATAAGATTCTATTAGTGGTTTCATGTGATCCATCTTTATTAGTGTTGTTTATAAGCTGTTTTTTTAATGGAACTTGAATTCGTTTTAAATATCATATCAATTATGAACTATAATTCAAAAACATTATTTAATGGATATGTTTGAGTGATGATGTGTATGACGAATTGAGATGGTTGATAGGAATGATATGATGAATTGAATTTGATGGAATAGTTGAACGACATGTTATTTGTTGAATTGATATTGGAACTTGTATAAGCATTGTGGTTGTTTATGAATGGTAATGTGATTTAGAATGTGAATTAATTGAAAATTGCTTGGGCAATGAAACTTGAATTTGAAACAAAAATGGACTGAAATGAATTATTGTGCAGGTATGGTTTATTAGATTTCAGCAGGTACGTCACGACAGTGTGTGACGGGGCTGGTAGAATCAAGGTAGTTGGTGCAAGTTCAGGTTTGTAAAGAAATTCCTTGCTCCTCTAAATTCCTTAAACATGATGAACATACTGGCTTGGATTCAAAATGGTTAGAATACAAATTGGAAACTTGACTTTAGGAATTGACATTTGAATTGGATACAGGTGCTTGAAACGTGAGACTTGAAACTAAACATTGAGTTTAAAATTGGATGGAACTTGAATTTTGCATTGAAATGAAACTTGAATGAATTGTGTTATGTGTATGTAGCTTGAATGGAATTGTAATGGATACGAAATCAGGTTTGCTTGAATAAAGTTAGTTTGAAATGAAATTTGAATTTGAAGTTTCATTGAAACTTGAATGAGTTGAATTGGAAATGAAGTGAATTTGAATTTTGAGTGAATTATTGATATGCAAATTATTGATATGCTCAATGTTATGGCTGAAAATAGGGGAGAATTATAACACTAAGTATTCATCAACCTGGTTTGAAAATTGTGAAGTTGTTCAATTCATTGTTGTTGTTGGCTTTTCGATTTTCCAAGGTCAGTTCCCTCCGCCTTTAATGTGCAGTCATATCACACACAATAATTTGCAAATTAGTGGTAATCTTGACCATCATCAGTATTTATTATTTTACCTTTATATTTTCCACTATTACAGTTTCAAGGAAATAAATGCATTTGCATTACCAAAATCAGGGAGAAGCTAAGGAGGCCTTTGCTAAACTATATAAACCTCTTGCTTTTCTCACCAAAACAAACAAATCAACAGAAACCTATCATTATTTCTATGTCGACCAACTACGTACTCAACGTTGCACAACCCTCTGAGGGTCTCACGGTGGCTGAGATACAAACTGTTACGGCTTTACAACACCCATGTCAGGTCGAACAACATCAACAGGTTCGGATCCTACATTACGTACTTAATTTTTCAATAACTACATACATGTCTCCATTTTTTCTTTCTTCCTCTTTTAATAATTTTTTTTACATCGGCAGACGCAACACAATGTCGAACCTGTTGTCCAGATAACACAGGTTGCTGACAACCAACCACTTTCGGGCCTTCAACCACAAACCGACTACCACCGCCCTCTACCGCACCAACAACCTCCCCAAGTTCAACAACATCAGCACGCCCAGCCGGTACGACTCTGTTTCATCCTGGTTCTTTTTGCCGTTTTTTTACTGCATCAACCTTATTTGCATATGTTCATGGTAATACACCTTAATGAAAATTCATGCCATTGTCTGTTCTATTTCCTCTTCATGTCACGTGACATATTGTGTTTATGTTCATTTACTGGTTTTTTTCCGACAGGTTCCTCAGGCCCCTGCTGTGCGACGAAGAGGAAAGAGGAGAAGAATCAGGAGATCTGGAAGAATGGGTACAAGGGTTCGAGAATTTGATTCAGATGATGGTCAAGAGCCGGACTACGAAATCGTTGATTCTGATGATGACGATGAGCAAGACTACGCCTGGGAAAACTATTTGACAGTGAGGAGTTTTAGATTTAGTGATTAAGTTTGATGGAACATTAACCGAATTCTTCTTGGCTATTTTAATATGTTTTTTGTCTTCTTAATGTAATGCACATTAGTGTTTGTACTGACCTCTTTCTAAAGTTAATATATTTTGTTTTCAACTTTATCTTTAAAATGCTTCATACATAGAATATACTCTTGATTTTGTAAATTGATTTTAATCTATTATATTACATAGTGTTATTTTTAGAAACCTGACTAAGTTTACTATAGATTCATATATTTTTAAAATTATTATCAAAACATAAAATATTATTTATTATTTTTATATACGGTAATTTGCAGTAATTGATGAAAATTTTGAATATTAGCGGGAACACTAAGTTATTGATCGATACATTTAATATTTACGGAAACATTAACTTAGAGATCAAATTATTTAATATTAACATAAGCATTAACAAACTGACCAAAATGTTGATTTTTTAACGGGAATTTAAAGTTATTGATAAAAAAATTGAATATTAACGGGAAAACAAAGTTATTGATTAAAATATTGAATATTAACGGGTACATTATTACTTTTCAAAATATTGAATATTAACGGAAATATAATTACTATCATAATATTTTGACCTTATAAACGGGAAAAACTTTACTTTTTGATTCATCTACTACATTTTATTTTCGTTTTTTTTTTCATTACTTACTGATGATGTGTGCGCAGTCCACACCAGAAACCGTGCGGACGCACTGGTTTCTCACTAGTTTAAAATAAAGGATCTCATTCTATATAAACACTTTCAAAATTCTATCACTTATCTATCTGAATCTTGGAATTTTTCAAATAAAAACTTATAATGCGGCATAATAGGAAGCACATAAATTGTTGAAGTAATTAAATAAGTTATTGTTCCATCAATTTAATAATAATTAAAAAATTTCAAAGATTAATAATTAAAAAATGAATTGTTTAATAATTACATTTTTTGTTATCATTGGACAAAAATATGTATAAGTTTAATAAATATGAGATGAAAAATATATATGCAAATAAATTATCTAATGAAGATTTTTTTATAGATTATAATATTTGGTGAAATTCACTTATTTATTTATATTTTAAAAATGTTTTTTAAAGATATATTGGATATGTCTAATTATCATTTTTATTAATTATTTGATGAAATAGATTTTATATCTCATCCTTTCTATTTTTTATTTAATAATTTGTCTTAAAAAAAATAAGATGATATTGTGGGAACCACTTTGTAATGTATGAAACTCATTGCAAATGTTAACATTAAAGAAACTTTAATTGTATGTGAGCCAACCTCACCTATTTTCATCCATAATGTCTCCCTTTCACAATAATTAAGAAAAATACTAGTAAATAAAAAACTGTGATTTCTTTTTACAACAATAAAAATAGTGATATTAAAAACTATTGGCACTTCATTCTTTTTATATCCCATTCTAGATTCAACCCCGTCTTTAGTATTATTTTGTATACATTAATTATTTAAATAATTGAATAGAGAGAACTAAAAAAACAATATTGGTTTTTATTAGTATTATTGTTCAATGATTGGATACAATGATATCACTATGGTCCCGTCAATACAATTTAGGTATAGCTGCAACAACATTAATAATTCAAGAGTCTCACTTTGAATTAGGGCGGAAATAGTGCCGGCCGATAACAGGGGCCTACAGGTTATCTTACACAGGTTCAGGTTAGACTAAGATTTATTTTAAATAAAAAAGACGTAGGTTTTTTTATAAGTCTATGTAATTAAAAATGTTAGACCTTAGACCATAAAAAGAACCTTTTAACCCTAATAGATCGGCCTATTTAAATAAATATGAATAATTTTTTATTATCATTATGTTATGTTTTGTACTTTGAGTTAAAATACATAAATAAAAATTGATTATCATGGAGAACTTATGAAAATAAGATGAAAAAACCTTATGAACAATGTTATAAGTTATTTTCATAAGTTATTTTAAACAAATAGTCTCACAAAACTTATGCTAATAAGTAAGTTAAAATAAGTCAATACAAATAAATTTTTGGTCTCATTGGTTTTTTTGTTTGTTAGTCTATTTAAACATTATTTTAATTGCTTATTTATATATGTCTAAAATATTAGGCTTTTATGTAGCCTAACAGGCTAACCAGACCTTAGAAAATGTCAGGTCCAAGTCTAAAAATAAGCCTTTGACAGGCTACAAGTCAGGCTTAAGCTTTAGTTTTTTTGACAGACCAGACTTAGGCTTGACAAAACCTAGTTCGGTCCAGCCTATTTTGACCCCTACTTTGAATCTATAGCAGCTAGATGCTCACTTATTTACAATGAATTAGTCAATAGACTAATTGATAAAAAAAACATCACATTCTATCAATATTCAACAATAGTGTTTTGGTCTAGAAACTTAGTATTGAACAATGATTTGGTAGAATTTACTACTTTGGTTAATAATATTGATCAAATTTAATCAAAGAAATTATGGTATGTTTGATTTATTCTTGTGAAACTGTTTTTTAATTTTTAAATTTTGTTTTGCTAATTTAATTTTTCAAATTTATTTTTAAAGAAAATTTTTTATTTAAAAATTTTAAAAACTTAAAAATTAAAATAGATTTTAAAGATTTTGGTTTTTAGTTTTGGAAATTAAGAAGAGAAAAAAATAAAGAAAAGTTATATATTTTTCATTAATAACAAATTTATAATAATGTACAACTTTAAAATAATTTTATAAGATAAGATTATTAAAATATTATTTTATATTTGTTTTTCAAAATTAATTATTAAATGGAAAATAAAAATTCAAGATTATTTGTTTAGTTTTTTTATTAAGGCTCTATTTTTATTATTTATTTCGGACTTCTAAAAAGTCAAGATCGACCATATATATATATATATATATATATATATATATATACTATTCATTGATTTATGTGGCAGTGGCAAGTTGTGGACAAATATTATAGGTATTATTTACATTTTCTATTTACTTTTATTGTTTAGTATGAACATAACTATATTTTTCACGTAAACGAGTAGATGAGGACAAAAAATGGTGTTATTGTTGCTTATTTTATATCTTCATTACTCGCGAAGCATGTGAAAAATAACAACTTGTTCTGCACTAAACCAATGATTAGGCATGACCCAATCCACTTCTGCTCCCAGAACGGATCAATTGTCTATGTCCAGCCAATATAGGGCAACATTTACCTTTCTGCCCCGCTACTTGGCATATATGGTCAGAGGGCCCACGAGGTCCCCTACTCCCCCTCAGCATCCCTGCCCGTCATGCACGGCTCTACCATCTAGAAACAGCCATGACGCCCGTGCCCGGAACTACGTCTTTGCCCGTGGCAACGACTAGTTTCAGGCACATCTGCCCGCCCTAACGGCTAGTTTTTGGCAGTTACCTATTCTTCGGGAAACGGTTATTTCGCCCCAAAAATAAGGACCGTTGGCCACGTGCTAGGGGCATTATAAAAACTCTCTCATTCGAGAGGGTCAGGTATTCCAAATCATCCTAAGAAACACATACTTTTGTACTTGCCTTTTCTCTCTCCCGATTCTTACTTTAGCATCGGAGTGCCTTGCAGGTACACCCCCTCCTCATCTCACACACCCATCATCACAAACGTCCTTCTTGGCCCACTCCAGGTTCTGATCAGCCCTCAAGATCAGTGGCACCATCTGTGGGAAACTTGTTATCCCCGTCTTAACATCCACCTCAGATTCAAGACCAAAACAGCTCTTTGTCCAAGATTCGGATCATGGCTTGCCAAGATCACGTCCAAGATGCTCGCAATCCTGCTTTTCTCCCCATCAACAAAATTGATGTTGACGGATCTACATCCTTCCTTGGAGGAGACGTCCATCATCTGAGATATGGAGCCACTGCGCCTCCCTCCCTCACTCATACTGGTCGTGTTGAAGATCAACCCTTCCTGGACCTCCAGCCCGTTCGAGTTCTGCCCAACGCCGACCCGGCCGTGGCGGCCCTTCTTGAAGCTCTCAACATAACCAACCTCTTGATCCTCCAACAAAACGAGAGGATTGGGGCCTTGGAAGAATCTGCCCGTCCAAGATCCTCTCAGCCGAGGAAATATCGTCGACGATCCAGAAGTCCACCCCTCCCCCTCGACGTGAAGGTGATCGTCGGGTGCGCCAGGGGTCGGAGTCCCACGCCGTCCAAAAATATGACCACATTTCCCCGCGAAACCAATACTCCCCTGGCAACAAGAGAACCCGGAGAGAGCAACGTTCACCCCTTGTCAGGTCGAAGGGCTGGGCACGAACACCGTCTCCCCGCAGAAGTCAGCGCCCTGTCCCCGAGCGAAGCATCCGCTCCCCTTCATGGACCAATTCCAGCAGCGACGACGAGCCTCACGGCCCGTTGTCTCAGGAGATCATAGTTATGCGCCTCCCTAAAGGCTTGGAGAAACCACCGTCTTTGGGCACTTACGATGGTACGACAGACCCCAACGAGCACATCAAAAATATCGATGCGCTGCTCGACTATCGTGGCGTCCGGGGCACCATCAAATGTCGTCTGTTCCCTACCACGCTCCGGAAAAGGGCAGTGACCTGGTATAAACAACTGCCTGAGGAGTCCATCACCTCATGGAAACAATTGGGAAAGATGTTTTCCAGACACTTCACGACATCACGCCGCCACCCGAAGACCGAAGCCTCCCTTGAGGCCATAATTCAAGGGAAAGATGAGCCTCTCCGAGCATACATCGAGAGGTTCAATAAGGAAGGAGTGCAAGTCCCTACCACCGATGACATGAAGAAGTTCTTGCTCGAGCGAGGGCTTCGTCCCCGCACGGAATTCGCCAAAGCTGTTGGCATTGCTCCTCCCAGAATTATTGACGCCTTCCTCCTCAAGGCGCAAGCGTATATTCAGTATGAGGAGAAAAAGGCAACCAGTTCCGCCCGGGTATCGCGCCACCAAGAAAGTGCCCGAGCCTCCAAAAGCGATGAACCTTCGACATCCTCTCGGGGAGACAGAAGACGTGAAGACTGTCCCCGGGAATCCCGGGTCAACAAAGGGCTATCCGGCCACTTCCATGATTACACTTCCCTGACTGTCTCCAGGGAAACGATTCTCTCCGAATGTGCTAAATCGGAGTTTTAAAAAATAGGGGTTCGATATATTGCAACGAGCTCTAACAGGAGTACAACCCTCGACAAGGTCCGGGGAGAATCGGTCATCATCTCTTTATACAGAGAGGAACTCCTAGGAGGGGCCCTAAACTCAAGCATTCCACTGCTCGTAAGAGCCCAGATGGCAAATTTTGATGTTTGTTTAATCTTAGTCGACCAGGGCAGCTCGGTCGACATCATGTATTCGTAGCTGTTTTCAATCCTTCAGCTAGATGAATTGCACCTCACTCCCTACGTGGGCTCTGACTTGCAGGGTTTCAACGGGTCGGTCACGAAGCCTTGTGGGTATGTCGAGTTGATCGTGACCTTTGGATCTGCAGAGATGGCCAGATTTATCAGAATCCAATTCCTGGTTATTGACTTCCCGTCTCTCTATCAATGCATATTCGGGCGGCCAACCTTGGCCGAATTGGTGGTCGTACCGTCAACTGTTCATATCAAAATGAAGTACTACACTTCAAAGCGTATGCTCGCCACCTTACACGAGGACATCGAGGCCGCACGCAGATGCTTCGAAGCGGCCACCAAAGGACTCAATACCATCGCTGCCAAGCCAAAGACGTCCAACAAGCCAGCCTTGCCCAGCAACTCAGAGGAAGCCAAGCCACTGCCACACGTTGACTCTATCAACCTCGACAACCGCTTCTCCGAAGATGATCAGAAGGAGAACCAGACTTGCTCGAGCAGCTCATCCACTTCGACCAGCACTAGCAACGACTCCCATCCGATGTGCCCGATTCTGGATGGCGAGTTCGAACTCGTCCTGCTCGGCGATGACCCTCAGCCAGGAGTAAAGATAGGGACCGACCTCCCCGACATAGTGAGGAAATAACTCAAAGCTTGCCTCCAAGAAAACACAGACTTGTTCTCCTGGAGTGTCGTGGAAATTCTCGGCTTAGATCCTGCTGTATCTTGTCATCAACTCACAATTGACCCCGCCGTCAAAGCTGTAGCACAACGTAGGAGAAAGCAGTATCCAGAGAAAATGGAGGTTGCAGAACAAGCTGTAAAAGACCTCCTCGAGGCAAACTTTATTTCGGAAGCCAAGTACACCACTTGACTATCCAACGTTGTACTCGTCAAAAAATCTAATGGAAAGTGGCGTATGTGTGTTGATTATACTGATCTCAATAGGGCATGCCCTAAAGATGCTTACCCCCTGCCGAATATTGATAAACTTGTTGATAATTCTGCCTATTTTAAACTATTATCGTTCATGGGCGCCTACTCGGGCTACAATCAAATACCAATGGCGAAAGGTGACAAGAAATACACAGCCTTCTTGATCGAATCAGACAATTATTACTACAACGTAATGCCCTTCGACTTGAAAAACGTCGGCGCAACCTATCAAAGGATGACGAACAAGGTCTTCCGGGGAGAAATCGGCGACATACTCGAAGTCTATATGGACGATATGATCATAAAATCCCACAAGGAAACCGATCACACGGCCCAATTAAGAAAGTCTTCGAGCAAGCCAGGAAATATTGGATGCGTTTCAACCTGGAGAAATGCACTTTTGGGGTGCGGGCGGGCAAGTTCCTCGGCTTCTATCTGACGGAATGAGGAATCGAAGCCAACCCAGACAAGTGCAGGGAATTCTCCAAATTTCCAACACCTAGCTCGAAGAAGTCAATCTAATCCCTCAACGGGATGCTCGCTTCTTTATCTCGTTTCGTGACCAAGTCTGCCCAGCACTCTCTGTTCTTCTTCAAACTCCTCCGCAAGGAGACCGCGTTTGAATGGACCGAGGAATGCGACCAGGCTCTCCTCCATCTAAAATGAGCACTATCAGAACCGACAGTTCTCTCTCGGCCAGATAACGGCGAAACTTTGTACCTTTACCTCGCCGTAGCAACCGAGGTCGTTAGCGCCGCCCTCGTCCATCAAATGCCCGATGGGCAAAAGCCTATATATTTCATGAGCAAAGCATTACAGGGACCAGAGTTGAGATACCAGCATATACAAAAGGTGGCACTGGCCCTCATCAATGCTGGGCGAAGACTAAGGCACAATTTCCTGGCCCACACGATCATGGTCCGAACAGATCAACCCGTAAAACAACTGCTAGGACGACCAGATATGGTCGGCAAGATGCTTAAGTGGTTGTTGGAACTATCCGAGTTCGACATTCAGTATGAAAGCAGAAAGGCCCTCAAAGCCCAGGCGTTAGCCGATTTCGTCGCAGAAATGACGTTCGCAGATTCCCCTACCTACGGGGCGTGCAAGTGGACCATCTTCGTTGATGGAGCATCCAGCTCAGCGGGAAGCGGGGCAGGTATCATCTTGGAAAACGATGAGGGAACATTATCGAGGTATCACTCACTTTATATTTCCATACTTCCAATAACCAGACTGAGTACGAAGCCTTCCTCGCCGGTCAGCGCCTGGCCGAGGACCTGGGAGCTGAAAAAGTCATCATTTGTACCGATTCGCAACTCGTGGCCCTTCAAGTTCGAGGAGAATATCAAGCCAAGAATGACAACCTGTCCGAATACTTGTCTCTGGTCAAAGAAAAAATGACGAAGTTCGCAATAGTAGAGGTAAAACACGTTCCCCGCGAATATAATGTCAGAGCAGACGTATTATCTAAACTGGCGAGCACGAAGAAAAAGGGCAGAAACAAGTCTGTCATCTAGGAGGTGCTTCCTCGACCCAGCATCGAGAAGACCACCACGATTTTCGACATGCAAGTCATCGGTGACAGCAACTGCTGGATGACCCCTATTTATAATTACCTCGCTAAGGATGAACTCTCATCCGACCCTAAAGAGGCCAGTATAGTTAGGCGCAAATCCTGCTCCTACGTCCGGGTCAAAAACAAGCTTTACAAGCGAGGATTCTCCATCCCTTTACTCAAGTGCATCGAGGAAGAGATGGTCACACACGTCCTGCACGAGATCCACGAAGGGATCAATGCCCAACACCTCGGGGGAAGATCCCTCGCCAGGAAAGCCTTACGAGCAGGGTACTACTGGCCGACCATGCAGCATGATACAAAGGAACACGTGAAGAAATGCGACAAATGCCAACGGCACAGAGACATGCACATAGCTCCACCTAACGAGCTCAAAGCCATGTCCTCCTCGTGGCCCTTCGCATGGTGGGGCCTAGACATCTTGGGACCATTCGTCGTAGGGTCAAACCAGAACAAATACTTGATAGTGGGTGTTAAATACTTCACAAAGTGGATAGAAGCAGGGCTCTGGCCAAAATAACATCCCACAAGAAATAGTCACCGACAACAAGACACAGTTTACGGACAGAAAGTTTTAGGACTTCGTCGCCCAACTAGGCACGAAACAACATTTCGTGTCCGTCGAGCATCCCCAAACCAACGGGCAGGCCGAAGCAGTAAACAAAGTAATCCTGCGAGGCCTCAAACGAAGACTTGACGAAACAAAGAAAGCATGGGTTGAGGAACTGCACAGTGTACTCCGGGCCTACAACACTACGTCCACTCTTCGACCGGGGAAACCCCTTTCTGCCTAGCTTACAAGACTGGGCAGTGATCCCCATTGAGATACACGTGCCATCCCGGCGGACTGAATCACCTCTAGACGAGGAGACAAATGACGAGGCACTAAGAGAAGAGCTCGACCTCATCGAAGAAGTCCGCTCAGGGGCAGCTCTCTGTGAAGCCTCATTGAAGCAGAAAATTGCAATCAGGCACAACACCAAGGTTATACAGCGAGAATTCAAAGTGGGCGGCCTTGTCTTAGGAAGGAACCACGAGGATTCTCGAGAAGGAAAACTCGCCGCAAACTGGGAAGGACCCTATCGCGTCCGAGAAAAGATGGAGAATGGGGCCTACTACCTAGAACACCTCAACGGGGAAGAACTTGCTCGACCATGGAATTCCGAAAAGCTAAAACAATATTATAGCTAAGGCCCAGATCGTCGGTTTGCTTCGTCGAAGCGACGAACATAACATCCCGACTATAATGCACGCCCAGGTACAAGCGTCGCATACCAACTAAGACAAGATCCCGCTCAAGAGCAAGCAGGATCCCTGCCCGACGTCGGTTCCTCAACCGAGCCCGCCGTCGTCAAAGTACCACGATAGGCAGAACACCCAGCTCGCGATGGGAGGTTCATGCCGCGAGCTCAGGCCTCAAACGCGACCTGAGTTCCGCTCTCATGCCAGAAAGCTACCCAGGCCGTTCGACCAGTCCCCCATAATGCCGAACACATTCACGTCGAGCAAACCCCGAAACAACAAATCACTCGAAGTTACCCTTATTACGGGCACACATACACGTATCGAGCAAAGCTTCTACACTTAGCAAAAATAAAAACAAACAAAACCATGCACGAGTATAGAACATACAAAACTGACCAGGACGGCTGGATACATACATATAAAAATAATTAAGTGGTCACGGGGACCACATCTGTGCTTGTTACATTATAGAGGGTCCACGCCCCACGCTAAATAAAATTACATAAAAACATGGCACGCAGGCTAGAAATATTACAACAAATAAAAGGGAGACATTATTCCTTCATCTACTCGGCCTGCTCAGGAATAGGCTGCTTTGGCTGGGACTCCTCGTAGAGAATGAGGGCATACTCATCGCCTATCTGGAGGAAGTCGGGACTCACAATCTTGCCATCCTCGACATGACTCGGGAAGCTGGTCCCCTCTGTGGACAACTGAACCACTGGATTCACTAGCTTGAGTTGAGCCACAACATTGTTGAAAGACTCCTCCCTGATGGCATAAACATCATCCTCTGCCCGCATAATACGAGCAACCATCTCGGCCCTAGTTTTCAGCGCCTTCACCTCCTCAGGCTCATCTTCAGCCGGGGCCGCCGCAGACCTCATCTGGTCGACCAGGTCTTCATCAGCCTTCTTTTTCAGCGACCAGGGTCTCCTTCTCCCCTTTCAGTTTAGCAGCCTCATCCTGGGACTTCTTCCTCACGTCATCAGCAGCCTTGGTCTCCTCCTTCAATTTCTTCACCTTTTCTTCCAGGGCTGATATCGCCTTTTGGGCCTTCTTTAGCTCGGATTCGGAGGAGGAGTCTTCCTCGGCGTAGACCGCCGCCATCTCTAGTACTCGGATCAACGCAGAAGCATCTTGCACCAGTATTATCCTCTTGCTTAGGCGATCCATACCCTCGAGCTTTAGAGGCTCTGCTCGAGGAACCGTCAGGGATGAACCCTCGAAGAACTTCCTGTCATGAAGGAAGGGAGGAAACTCAAACTTGCTCTTCTCCGCCGCCCGACTGAGATACACCAGCTCGTTCGATCTGGTTCGCTTAAACCTTAAATCCCCGGGCACAAGAGATCCCTAGGCAGAAGAAGGAAGGGGCAAGGAGCTACCCTCAGCCAGTTGAGGAGGAGGCACCCACTGGATAAATTGAGGTTTTGTATTGGTCGCGTCCGCCTTGCCCTTCGTCAGAGCATTCTTCACCATCCTTCCATAAGCGGAAGGCATTTCACATGCAAAAATGTAACGAGCACGTTAGCAAACAAAGAAAACTATAATCCAGACAAGCTAAAAGAGTAAAGACTGCTAAGAAACTTAAGGGCGTCAGCATGGGTCTTGCACTCAAGAATCCCTGTCATATTGATATAGCAGTTTTCCACTAGTTGCCCGCCATCTTCCTCAAAGATCGGGTCCCTCTTCTTGGTCCATCACTCTGCGAGCTTAAAGGTGTTAACGTAATTTACCAGCGCTGCGTAGCCAGCCTTGTCATCCTCGTTCAGCATTTCCAGTTGGGCAATGTAATGGTGGGTGCCCCTGGAAAATGGTCACCGCTCCAACAAAAGGGGAATTTAAACGCTCTGTCTGCCAACAACTTCCCATGCTCGTCATACAGATCATTATCGTTCTCGTCCGTCGACACTGCCTAGGCATACGTAGTATCCTGGGCCATCTCCGACACAGGTTCAATAATATAGAACCTCTCATTAAAGGTCCGGATAGACTCAGAAAAGTTTTGAACAGTTTCTTCGCTTGCTTCAGCGAAACCTAGTCGTACTTTCTCCCCGAAATCTGCCTCTGAAGGTGAAAGATTGTGAAAAACAAAGGCAAGGTAGCTCTTATCTTCAGGCACTCGCAAGTTAACTCGAAAGCACGGAAGAACACCAGCGAGTTAGGGTGCAACTGCGACAGGTCTAGGTTCAAGTGTACGAAGACGGACCGCTGAAAGTCGGTGAAGGGCAGCCTCAGCCCTATATCTTTAAAAGCATACTCGTACAACGGGAACATCTCCATGTAATCCGTACATATACGGTCTTCCTGATTTGGGAAGTGCACCTTTCACTCCCCTTCTGGCCCCATGTTCGTGAAGACGTCCATGGTATAGGAAGAAAAGATAGAAGCATGTTCGGTGGGCTCCGCGACTGTCCATTCCTCTGCAAAAGCATGCTCGGGATTCTCCCTGACATCACTGAGGGCGGTTGAAGCCTCAGTATCACTACTCTTCGAGGAGCTCTCCTCAGACGAGTCTATAAGAATCTCTTTCTCGGGTTCGTGTGCTATCTCGTTCACCTGAAAAGCAGAGGACAAAAGTGAATTCGACTGCAAAATCAAATCCACCCTTCCACCGCTAGTCAAGTGAAAGGGCGCGCAAAGGGCCAAGGACGACGTCCCCGACCTAAGCCCTAAATCAAATAGTACGAGGGTATTGTGCGAGGAGATGCCCGGAGGCAACCCCTCCTGTACATACAGGGAGATTCTCCCCGGGCCGTTACCCAGTTTTCCGTTTGAAGCTCCACCGAAAAACTCATACATTCATCAGAAAATTCATGAGAGCGCCGAAAAACTCATGAGCTCCGCCGGATACGCTCACGCTCGTCATCGGAACGACGTTGAAAACAGCCTAACTCTACGGTCCCTTAAAAGCTCCGGCGACCACGACAGCAGCAGAAAGTGGCCAAGCCACCGTCTACCACCAACAGTCGCCGGAAAACGCTACGGTATCTACCTAAAGTCATCCTAGCCACATGCATTCTAACAAAACAAAAGCAAAAAGCTAGAAACAAAGCTAGAAATGAGTAACTTGCGTGGTCGAGGAAGATTTGAAGGGTCGAAGAGGTTGCTCGGAGCCTTGTACGGCGGCGGATACGATGGCTGACGGTGGTGACGGACGGGAAACGCATAAAGAAGTACGAAGAAGGAGAGAGAAGCGAAAAGCCCAAATGAGCAGCTCCTCCCTCTATTTATAAGCACTCTAAAGGCACGTGCACGAGCATGTGTGGCTAGGGGCATCATCATTATCCTTGACGCAATTAATGCAGCACAAGGCTCGAGGCACACGTGGTGTCACGTCTCTTAGACTACCTCAACTGTTGGCTTCCCTGCACGTCGGGCAGAACAAACAACGTTACGCATCCCACGAGCACTAAAACCCCCGGGCATTACAAGACAACTTTACCTCGCCGACAAACGACGACCCCTTCAGAGTTCCCCGGGGCTGCGAGCTATCCTTAAGTCATCACTCCCGTGCTCGGGAGTAACTGCTTGGGGGCTCCTGTTTCGGACTGGACCAATTATTAAGCATGACACAATCCACTTCTTCTCCCAGAACGGCCCAATTGTCTATGTCCAGCCAATATGGGGAAGCATTTACCTTTCTGCCCCTCTACCAGACATATATGGTCAGAGGGCCCACGAGGTCCCCTACTCCTCCTCGGCATCCCTGCCCGTCATGAACAGCTCTACCATCCAAAAATAACCACAATGCCCGTGCCCGGAACTACGTCTTTGCCAGTGGCAATGACTAGTTTCAGGCACCTCTGCCCGTCCTAACGGCTAGTTTTTTGTAGTTACCTATTTTTTGGGAAACGATTATTTCACCCCGAAAATAGGGATCGTTGGCCACACGCTGGGGCCATTATAATAACCCTCTCATTCGAGAGGGTCAGGTATTCTAAATCATCCTAAGAAACACATACTTTTGTACATGCATTTTCTCTCTCCCGATTCTTACTTTAGCATCTGAGTGCCTTGCAGGTACACCCCCTCCTCATCTCACACACCCAACATCACAAGCGCCCTTCTTGGCCCACTCCAGGTTCTGATCAGCCCTCAAGATCACAGCTCATATACCTCTTGAATGGTTCGAATTTTGACTTTGACTTTGGTGATGGTTCGAATTTCAACTTTGATTTTGTCGACTTTTTGCACCTTCTGAACCTTGTTTTTCAATATTAGAGTTTGACCTAATTCATTCTTACAAAACCGACTTTTAAGGTGAGGGGTATCACTCTATATAAACTTTTTCAATGCTTTATCTCCAACCAATGTGGGATTTGAGATATTTCCAATACTCAAACCTACCATAGATCTCATCATGCATTGCATTTTTATATTTCATATTGTTATGTATAGATCGAAATATGAAAAAGATTGAGTTTGTTGAACAAACACAAGAAACCATATTAGGTTTTATGAAAGAGATAGAGAAGAAGGAATAAGAAGAATCCTGATTGATTATAACTATTTTACTATTCACTTTCTCTATTAGGAATCAAACATTACAAGTGAATATCAACAACAAAAAACTCTCTCTCAACAACCTGATAGAAACAATCTATTTATAGACTACTAAGTTAACTTAAGCAACAAACTAACTTAAACAATTGGCCCAACAGGCTAACCTAATTCAACATGCTAACCTAAATACTAAGCTAACATATTTTGACAAGCTAACTAAGACATTTGCATGCAAGAACAGACTTCGACTACGACATGCACATCTTCGACTTTGATAGAGTTTGCTACAACATTAACTTATAACGCATAAGCTATAAATCTCCAACTTGGAACAAACTCTGAACCACGAAACTAACTAGTTGTCATCAGGCAGCTTTATCAACTGCATACAATGGAAGAACTTACTACTCGACAATGTCTTGGTGATCATATCAACAACATTGTCATCAGTTAAAACCTTTAGCACTTAGACTTCTCCATGCTCGATTATCTCTCTAACGAAATATAGGCATACATCTATGTGCTTGGTTCACTCATGATAGGCTGAATTCTTCAACAGGTGTATTGCACTTTGACTATCACATTTAACAATCATAACTTGACCTTGAAGTTTCAGCTCCTTAGTAAAACCTTCAAGCCACAATGCTTCTTTCACAGCTTCAATGAGGGCAATAAATTTCGCTACAGTGGTTGGTAAGGCAAAAATTTTCTGAAGTGTTGCTTTCCAGCTGATTGTTATGCCAATCATAGAGAACACAAATCTAGAAATAGATTTTGTGGAATCTATACACCCTGCATAATCAGAGTCTACAAATCCTTCAATCTCGACTTTGCTATCATCACCACAGGCTCCTCTATAAATCAGGACTCTACTCGAAGACCTATTGATGTACCTTAGAATCCACTTTAATGGTTGTCATTGTGTCTTCCTAATATTAGCTATATATCTGCTTACAAGACTCACTATGTGCACTATGTCTGGACTCGTACGGACCATAACATACATCAAAGAACCTACTATACTAGCATATGGAATGCTATTCACATAGGCTCTTTTGACTTCAGTATTAGGACTTTGAGTCATACTCAGATTGTACTAAGGATTAGTCGGTGTTAGAACAAACTTTTAATTCGACATTACCAAACTTGTTGAGAATCTTCTTCAGGTATGTCTCTTGAGATATGCATAATCTTGACTGTTTTCTATCTCTCCGGATGTCAATACCAATAATTCTGGAGGAAACTCCCAAATCCTTCATGTCAAACTCCTTATCGAGTTCATCCTTCACCTTCATAACATCCTCGACATTGTTACTTACTTTGAGGATGTCATCCACATAAAGCAACAAAATAAAAAGTGAATTTTCAGGTCAAAATCTGAAGTAAACATAGTGGTCGAACTGGCTCCTAGTGAAACCTATTTGTGCCATGAACTTGCAAAATCTCCTATTCCATTATTGAGGAGATTGTTTCAGGCCATATAACGACCTATTCAACTTGCACACATAATCTTCCTTTCCCTTTTTTCCACACCCTTCAGGTTGCCTCATCAGGATGGTTTCATCTAGATCACCATACAGGAAGGATGTCTTCACATCCATCTGTTCAAGTTCTAGGTCAAACTTTTCCACCATAACAAGCATCATTCGAATAGATATATGCTTTACAACAGGTAAAAACACATCATTAGAGTTGACATCTTCTTTCTGAGTGAAACCCCTAGCGACCAACCTTACCTTAAATATCTCTAACATCACTCATTCGATTCCTTCCTTAACCTTGAAAATCCACTTAAAACTGACTAATCTGTCCCCAATAGGTTTCTCGATCAGCTCCTAAATGTTATTATCATGAAGAGATTTCATATCACCATCCATGACTTTCAGCCATTCAGTCTTGTTTTGACTCATCATAACTTCCTTTTAATCTCTAGATTCTTCATCAAGGACATCACTTGCAGAAATTAAGGCAAAGGCTATGAGATATGCATAACCAAGTCTATAAGGTGGCTTGATGACTCTTCTCGACATATCTCTTTCCAACAAGTAGTCATTATTAGTTTCCTCATGTTCATCCGCACCTCGTGCTTTTTCGACCTCATTTGGGTTATGCAATTCAGCATCACTATGCTCCACCTCATTAGGAATCTCTTTCTGTTCCATCTCTTCTCTAGAGATCTTCGTACTTCGACCAACGTCATCAGTTTTCCTGAATGCCATTCCTGCTTCATTGAAAACTACATCTCAACTCGTAATACACCTCCTGTGACCTAGATATAGGCATCACATGTGATTAGGTGGATATCCCGACCAAACTTCTTCAGGTGTCTTCATTCTCAAGGCATTCGAAGGACACCTATTTATCAGGTATGCTGCAGTCACAACAACTTCTGCCCAAAACACCTTCTTTAATCCCGCACTAACCAACATGCACCTAACTATTTATAAATGATTTGATTAAACCTTTCTGCCAAACCATTTTGTTGGGAAGTACCTGGATTAGTTTTGTGCCTTGCAATACCAGTCTCAACACAATAGCTGTCGAAAGCCTCATTAAAAAATTCAAGACCATTGTTGGTCCTTAATCTCTTGACCTTCCTGCCAGTTTGGTTTTTGATCAGAGTCTTCCAACTTTTGAAATTTCCAAAAATTTCATCCTTAGTCTTCTAGATGAATACCCATAACTTTCTAGAATAATCATCAACTATGGATAGGAAATAATTTGCACCTGAGTGTGAAGGATTCCTTGCAGGCCTCCAGAGATCAGCATGAATGTAATCAAGGGATCCATGTGTTCTTTGTTTACCTTTGTTAAACTTCACCCTATAAGATTTGCCAAATACATAAGGTTCACAAAACTCTAGTTTTTCAACCTTGTCACAACACAACAAATTTTGTTTTGACAATTCAACCAGGCCTCTTTCACTTACATGGCCAAGTCTCTTGTGCCATAGCTCAGTCTTCGACACAGGTTTTATGGATGCCACATCTGCTAAAACACTTACAACCTCGGCCTCAAGGGTATACAAGCCTTGTTTCTTCACGCCTCTCAAGACTTCCTTCAACCCTTTCATTACCCTTAGGATACTTTGCTCTCCTTTGAAAACATATCATTTCTTGTCAAATTCACCAAGAGAAATCAAGTTCCTCTTAAGATCAGGTACATACCTGACATCACTCAATAGCCTTATTAAATCATCATGGAGCTTGAATCTAACATATCGAATACATAAAATCTTACAAGCTTTATTGTTTCCCAACAACATTGATCCACCATCTTGATCACATAATTCCTCAAACACGTCTTTGTTTGAAGTCATGTGCCAAGTACAACCTGAATCCATAATCCACTCCTTGCTAGAGTCATTGCTTAAAATCACCAAGACATCAGATGATTCATAACCATCTTGCACAATGGTTTCATTATCATTATCCTTTCCACCATGATTATTTAGTCGATCGGGGCACACGTTTCTTGTATGACCTTCATTCTTACAATGATAACACCTAATTGCAGGAGTATTACCACCATAAGAATTCTATATAACCTTACCCTTCTTCTTCTTCTCAAATCTACCATTTTTCTTCAAAAAAAATTCTTTGACGAACAATCCTTCACCAACAGAAGATGGTTTATGCTCATTTCTTTCATTCAGGTCCTTATAGGAACTTATTTAAAGGTTAACAAATCTCTTCCATACAAAAGAGTTTCTTTGAAATGAGCATGATACTTAGGTAAAGCACACAATAACAACAATGCTTGATCTTCATCATCAATCTTGACCTCGATATTTTCAAGATTAAGAATCAACTTGTTGAACATATCCAACTACTCAGCCAAGACTTTATCTTCACTCATCTTGAACAAATACAAAACTTACTTTAGGTAAAGACGATTGACTAACAATTTCTTCATGTACAAACCTTCGAGTTTTGTCCATACACCAGCTGCAGTTTTCTCTTTTGAAACCTGCTAGAGAACCTTATCACCAAGGCTTAATATGATGGCACCTTGGGCTTTCTCGATCATCATCGTCTTCTCCTTTTCCGTTAGGGTAACATCCATCTTCTCTGATCCTTTCAGCGCTTCTAAAAAACCCTGCTAAACCAATAGGGCTTGCATCTTCAAGCTCCACAAAGCGAAATTATTCACATCAGTGAATTTCTCAATCTCATACTTTGTTGATGGCATATTCTCCTCCATGCTCACCACACCAATTTGTTGTGAATCGATGTCATTAAGAAAAAATAAAAATATGAGAAAGATTGAGTTTCTTGAACAAACGCAAGAAACCCTATTAGGTTTTACAAAAGAGAGAGAAGAAGGAAGAAGAGGAATCAGGATTGGTTATAACTATTTTACTACTCACTTTCTCTATTAGAATTCAAAGATTACAAGTGAATATCAACAACCAAAAAACTTTCTCTCAGCAACCTGAGAGAAACAGTCTATTTATAGACTACTAAGCTAACTTAAGCAATTGACCCAACAGGCTGGCCCAATTCAACATGCTAACATAAATACTAAGCTAACATATTTCGACAAGCTAACTAAGATATTTGCATCCAAGAACAGACTTTGACTACGAGATGCACATCTTCGACTTCGATAGAGTTTGCTACAACACTAACTTATAACCCATAAGCTACACATATCATATTATAACATTTTAAGTTTATCAATTGATAAAGTTATTCTTGATGTTTTGCGAATTTGTTATTACATTTGATTGGCTAATTTTTGTAGGCAACTTGTTTGGCAAGATATCTTGACATGTTGTGTGACATCCTGATGTGCATTGCTCAGACTACTCAGACTGTGTTATATGATAGCTTCAGTATTGAGTTAGAAAAAATGTTTCCATAATGGTTCTATCAGAAGAATGCTTTTGGAAGAAGTTTGTCAATCCAAATCAGTTTGCAAAATATTTGATTAAATCATAAATATGGATGAAGAAGAGTTAATTTGATATAATTTAATAAAGATATTTGGATTTGATTAAAACCAAAGACTATTTGACTTAATTGAATGTTCTTTGAAGAAAAGATTCAATAGGATATGCTTTGAAGGAAGATTTGGTTAAGTTTTATTTAGTCCAAGATTTCTTTGAAATTGATTTGCAAAGATATTGATTGAAGATGTAATTAAAGGACTATTACATGAAGAAATTTAATTAGACTTCTTTTTAATTAAAAGTTTCGGATTTGCACTTAATGAGAAATATCCAATTACTATTAAAGATGATTTATTGTGTTGTAGTGTTATATTTATGAGTGTCCTAAATGGGGTCGCCCTCGTCTAAGAATAGTATCGCCCAGGCGATGACCTAAGAACTCACCCACGACACCCATGACGTGTAAATCTGTTAGTTAAGAAGAGAGAAGTCCATAATCACTTCCGAAAGGTTAGGTGGTCAATAACTCCTTCTAATCAGGAGGGAGCGGTTGCCTCCACTTAGGGTTACCTAAACCCTAGATCCAAATGCCTCTATAAATACCTCTCATCTAATATGAGAAAGGACAATTCATTACACCATAAGCATAACGCTTATCCAGATCATAACGCATATTGATTGTACCCTTCACACGCTTACTACAAATGCATCATCCATCAACAGAGCCTCACACTTCACATGAGCAGGACTTTTAAAACCACCACGAAACACCACCGTACAGGGCTTCTCTCCATCGTGGGCAAGTCATAACCACCCCAAATTGTTTTAAACATATTAAGACATCTGAGTTCCCCTGCCCTTGCACGAGGAACTAGGGATGGCAACGGGTCGGGTGCGGGTTTCACACTAACTGAAATCACCACCCGAACCCAAACCCAAACCCAAAGACTATTCGGGTGGCAAAATAACACCCACGCCCACACCCGTTTGGTTCGGGTTTTTTCACCCGAACCCGTAGCAAAAACTCAAAAAAAAAAAAAAAAAAATATATATATATATATATATATATATATATATATATATATATATATATATATATCGGGTGTGGTTTCGGGTTTCGGGCACGGGTTTTACACTACCCGAACCCGAACCCAGTCAACTCGGGTTTTCACCCGTTGACTCGGGTTCGGGTGCGGGTGGGCCCCGCGGGTTTGGGTCTGCTTGCCATCCCTACGAGGAACACACACACGTGTACTTTTTGACCAGTATAATGGCACCCATCGCAGGGCTTCGGTAAAACTAACCTGGGCCACACCATCTTATTCACCATCACATTTCCTGCTGTCACCCCTTAGTCCAACACCTAGCCACTTCCGGCCATGGTTAATAGGAGAGCTTTATCCATTACGCTAGAAGGTACCAGTGGTAGCGGTGATGTCGACGCCCTGGAGGAGATGCATGTTGGCATGGATGAGTTACACCGCCATAACCAGACATTGGAGGAGGAAGTCCACAAAATCAGACAATGCTAATAGGAGTCAAATCCCCTAGAGGAGATGGAATTATTAGACCCTTAGCCACTCTTAGAAGAGATATAGGGGCACATATCCCCGAAGGCTTCAAACCTCCGTCATTTGTTGGGTCTGTCTCTTGCTTTCTCCTTCCTTTGTACCGCCTTATATCCTACATATGGTCCAGAGGGGTCATATCCCCCTCCCCCACGACGCCTGAGGATGACAAACCTTAGCATCTTTTAGACTTTCACACTACATCACCTTCCTATCCTGAGGAGAGGAAGACAGGTGTTGCACTCGCTGCAGCACCATCTACATTTTTACCAAGTGCACCCTTATCTGGTCAAGAGAGATCTCTGACATCTCTTCTGCAAACAAAAGTATTGTTTAAAATAAATAGTAAGTTATGGACATGATGAGCACGATAAACAAAAGATGGGATCACTTTTCTCCCCTACAGTAACGCTAGAAGTATGGTCACACCCTCATACCCGCAATAACTTATCTTTCTAGTCCTCATAAGGGTTCGCTAAGGGTTTTAGCATATATCCCCCAAGAAAGAGGAACGCCGTCACTCAGCTATTAGTAAAAAGAATTTATGTCATAAAGAAATAAAGAAATACTCCGACAACATGAGATACACTCAGGCTACAACAAACTATTTGTTAAGCTTTGAGTATGACCATTATGATTTGGGTAATCTAAGAAGGGGCAGCATTGATGGTTTCCAGAAACTCAGTTTTGAAATAAGTGAACGGAATGAAATACCTTAGCTCATGATAATGGGAAGTTTGACATAAAAATAGGGGGCGAACGACTCACCGGAAGTGTCCATGTTAGCCCTCCTCTCCTTTGAACAGGGTTCCATAATCACATATCTCTCTCTCTCTATCTCACTCACTCTGTTTCTCTCTCTCTCTCTCTCTCTCTCTCTCTCTCTCTCTCTCTCTTTCTCTCTCTCTCTCTTTCTACCTATGTTGAAGAATCTAATGCCATGATAAAACTTGTTAGTCATATCTACAGTAGAATACAGAGATCCAATATCCTGAACATGAATAAACTTAGTTTTCTTTCCCTATATCGCTGGGAGTAGAGAATCAAAGAATGAGAAGTTTTCACCCATGTAAATTTTTGGAAAAAGAAAAGAAGAAAAAAGGATTTCTGAAATATTATAGGAAAAACCCAATGGCACAAGCCATACATTCCCCCAATAGGGTTAACTGCCACGGGAAGCCGAAAAACCCTACACCTGGAAGACGCGTGTAAGAAATAGATAACATTGATTTTCCAAGAAACGCCATCACGAGGTGCATTAAAAGACCATCATGCTTTTTTTCCCACTAAAAAGTGGGAAGTCCACCATTACTCCTGAAAGGTTAAATGGTCAATAAATCCTCCTAATCAGGAGGGAGCGGTTACCACCATGTAGGGTTACCCAAACCCTAGGACCAAAGGCCTCTATAAATACCTCTACCCTAATGGGAGAAAAGACAATTCATTACACCCTAAGCGTAGCGCTTATCCATATCACAACACATATTGATTGTACCACTCACAAGCTTAGTACAAACGCATCATCCATCACCTCACGTGAGCAGAACTTTTAAAACCACCACGAAGGACCATTGTGCATGAATTCTCATCGTCGCGGGCAAGCCCTAACCACCCCAAATTTTTATAAACCTATTAAGGCCTCTGAGTCCCCCTGCCTTTGCAAGAGGAATATGCACACATTTACTTTTTGACCAATACAAGCGTGTTTCTGTTTTGGAAGAGATTGTATTATGAATTATTTGCTTAAGATCTTGGAATTAGTATATATAACAAGTAACTACAATATTGGTTTTTTTAATGAAGGTTCATAATTGGTTGTTTGAAGGGACGTGGAAAGCAACATGTTAAGCTCAATGTCTCATACATCCTGTCTCAGACTATTTGCTTAGCGTGCAAGGTTGATTGAAGTATAACTCACACTGTTGATATTTGTTTCCTTTTTTGTTCAATCAGAGATACAAGTGTGCTAGCATGTGTTTGGATTTGGAAAATATTTATCCTAAATATGTTTTTAGCAATATTGCATTTGATATTCTTATTTGTTCAAGATTTGTATCAATCAAGGATCTTTATCATCATAATCAAAATTTGATTGATTATGTGCATTGTTAGAAAGATTTAATCTGAATCAAATTCAACAAAATTGAACTTGTTATAATCAAGAGATTTAGATTAATTTTATAAGTGATCAATCAAGATTGGAAATCAACATTATTAAAGATTTATCTCATGTGCTTTTTTGAGGATCGATCGTATTCAAGATCAAACCCCTAATAGGTTTTGGAGTTGGACTATGTATTGCTATATAAGGAGGAAATCTCCTTTATGAAGACTTAGAACTTCAGAAAAAATATCTACTCTATAGGAGAGTTTTATTTGAGTTTTTATTATAGTTTGTACACTCTATTCCTAGCATTATATCTAAATTAATCAAATAGAGTATTGAGTTATATTAAAGTGATATCCTTTATCTTTGTAATTAAATAAACACTTAGGAGTGTGTGTGGGTGAAAGTGAGAGGTGTCTCAGATTCAAGGGGAGCCTTGATCGAATCTTAACACTGGTTTACCCGTTGTTCATCTAATTGTAAACCTTATCAGTCAACTTTGTGATCAAAATTTATGTGTCAAGTTCTATAATATAGAGTGCATAATTATAAATAAACAACATACTCAACTTATGAAAGGATGCAGATCTTCAGAGAATTGCTTCAAGTGGTCACCTTTTAGGAAGAGCCAATCTCAGACTTGTCATATCTCAAAAAATGTTGAGAAAAAGAATAAATAGAGTGCTAAGAAAATAAAATCCATAAAGAGAAAGATGACTGCTGCTAACAATGTTGAGCAGAATGTTAAAGATCATGCTATTGACATTATGGATGACATTATAGATATAAAAACTAAGCCATGACACATAAAGCTTGGGACTTAGAGGAACCTTATTGCATAAAAAACTGTCATATGTATGTCTGATCTCAAAATTGAAGAAGGTAAAATTCATGATGTCTGTCAAGTTCGGAAGCAAACCAAGATGTCTCATAAGAAGTTTCAACATCTTACTCATGTTCCCGAGTTACTTCATACAAATCTTATGGGACCCATGCAATATGAGAGACTTGGATAAAAGAGATATGTATTTGTCTATGATGATAAATACTCTAGATTTGAGTTTATTCTTGAGAAGTCTAATACATTCACTATCTTTGAAGCTCTTTGCCATCAATTACAACATGAAAAGGGAAAGAAATGGAAAGAGTCATGATCTATACCATAATACTTCATATTGAGGTTTCTTCTCAAATTTTGGTAATTTTGATTAATAAAAAATAGGACATCATGTCCGTTAAATATGAAACTGGTGTTCCTCCCAATTTCAATTATAAACTGTGTGTCAGGAAATATGTCCTAGACATTGTTTTTACAAAAAATATACCTAGGGTCATTTAAGTTATTTTATTGTAACAAAGCAGTCCTTTATGTTTTTTTCGCTATAAGTTGGTCATTTATGTTAACTAACGTGTTCACCGCCGACCTTTTTCACAAACTAGTTCCAAAAAGCTTATGTGGCACTAACGGCGATGATGTGTCATTTAAACAGATGATGAAGAATATTTTGAAGATGTTAAAGATGCTATTCTATGTCATAATGTTGTTATTTTTTATTTTTGTAGTGTTGAAGTGTATTTTGGTTCAGAAGTGATGATCATTGTTAATTTTGATGTTAGTGTCGTAAGACATGACTTTTGGTACCTTCATGTAACACTTGTTGACAATGGTTAATTCTTCTTTTGGTACCTATTTTGTGTTGCAATTCTATACCAATTTTGTTACAGTAAGGTCATAATTTGTACAATAGATAAAACTCGAAGAACCTGATTGTTACAATTTAAAAACAAATGGGACCTGTTTGTAGCGAAAAAAAAAAAAGATAAAGGGCTGCCTTGTTACGATAAAATAACTTAAAGGACCCTAGGTATATTTTTGCCTTGTTTTTAACAATATTCCACATTATGATGAGTTTGATCTGGCTTCTGGTGAAAATGTTTTTATCCAGCCCATGTATGGGCTCATAAGAAGCCATCCTCTCAAGGTTACCAGGCATGAGGCTAAGGAATTACATTAAATAATCGTTACATGCACTACTAGAGAGAGTGTAATTGAAAGCATTAATCAAATGTTGAGCCCAAAGACAAGTGGTACGCCATATTCTCAAGCTGCTGTTTGAGATACTGTGAAAGATGTTGAGATATTGGGTGTGGATAAATACGTGGCAACTAATGATGAATACATATTTCTGGGATGTTCCATTAATAGTAGGGCGTGCATATTTTTTAACAAGCACACAAAATATATAATGTAATCCATATAAGTCTTGGTTAATGATGTTCAAAATGAAGTGACTCCCCATGAAGATGAAGATTTTGATCTCATTGGCCATAGTGTTAAGCAAGTTATTGCAGACGACATATGGAACAACTTACAATATGTAGAAGAAAATGGAAATCTAGATGAATGCTTCACCTCCACGAAGATAATATCCAAAAGAACTTGTTCACTTTGAAAGAATCGAAGTATGAGAATTTGTTCTTGGACAAAATTCTGCTAATATCATTGAGACACAATGTATTGGCAATAATAAGTCTGGTGATGTTGAGATTGTTCTTAGAAACAAAGCATGGTTTATAACACAAGACCATGCCCAAATTGAAGGGATTGAATTTGATGAAGCTCTTTCTCCTAATGCCTATTTTGAAGTCATCAGACTGTTACTAGGATTGTCTTATCTCTTTATCTTCACATTTTACCAGATGGAAGTGAAAATACCTTCCTGAATATGCACTTGGATGTTGAATTTAGTCAAGATGTTAGTAATGATGTCAATGACATGGATGGTTTCATTGAGAAGGATGATTATGTGGAAGTTGGTCAGGATGCTAGTACTGATGTCAACAACATTGAAATAATCATTGTGAAATACAATTGGAATCTTATGATAGTTCGGATTTATGTTTGTGACAACGTGTTTTGTGAGATGTCAAGTAATATGTTAGATCAAGTTATTCAACAAACTCAAGATGAGCATAGTAGGTGAATTACCTACTTTCTTGATTTTCAAGTGAGGCAAATGAAGGATGGCATCTTTGTTTCCCAAGGTAAGTATACTAGAAACATTATGAAGATATTTGGGATGAAAAATGGTAGGCAAAATTTTAAACCTATTGCTACTCATGTCAATCTTTATAAAGATGAACAAGGTGTGACTGTTGATCAAAGCCTCTACAGAAGTATGATTGGTAACTTCTTATATCTCACTATCAGTCGTCTTGAAATTACTTTCCCTGTTGGTATGTATGTTTGCTTTCAAGTCAATCCTAAAATTACCCATCTTACTCAAGTCAAGAGAATCCTGAAGTACATAAATGGAACATATGACTATAGTCTTTTATACTATTTTGATACTAACTTTTCACTAGTTGAATACTATAATGCTAATAGGGCAAAATCATAGTATATTATTGCTGGAAGTAGTCGCACTCAACCATTGTGGAGTAATCAAATTCTCAAAGATGTGACATAGGATGTCATGAAATTATACTATGACAACAACAACAAAGAAAAGCTATTATGTTTAAAATTTCAAAAAGACTACACTTTTCCAACTGTTATTGTGTTTAAAATTCCAAAAACACATATGGACACATCAAAGATGACAAAAAAGAATCTGAAATTACAACACAAAACTCTGAATAAGACACAACACAGAGCTAACTATAAAATAGACGATAAACAAGATAAAGGATTTTGCCTCCAAATCTGGTAATCAAAATCAAAAGACACATATTTCGACTTTAACCACCAAAAAGATTGAAGTTTTACCCTTTCTGATTGCAAATGCTCCTCTTTATTCTAAAAAATATGAATGTTTTGCTCTTTCCAAATAACCTATATCATAGAGAGGCAAATATTATTCAGAAGCAACCAAACTTTTTCGACAAACTGCCTAACCCTCAAAAGTGTAAGAGACGATCCAATAACTTTTCTTGAAATGTCGTTGAGAAACCTAGCCAATTAAAAATTGTATGCCACCAACATCTACCAAAAAATCACAATTTACAAAAAATGATCTTTGTCTTCATCCTCACCATAATTCACCACACATCTTTGATCGGTCGTAGCAAAATTCTCCGCCTAGCCAAATTGTCCTTTATCGAAATACGATTAAAAACCAACCATCAAATAAAAATAGATATCTTAAGCGACACAATCTTCAACCATAAAAATTTAGATTTATCCTTATTGTTGTTGTCGTTAATTTCAAACAAACTTTTATAAACACTACTGATTGAATAGCAAGAAGAGGAATGTAAATTTCAAACTCAACAATCTTCTAGGTCCACCTAGAGGAGCTTGAAATTATTATGCTCCATTTAACTCCAATAATTATTTGTAACTCCTGCTAAATTAATAGTCAAATATTAGATTACCTATTTACAAATTGAAAAGTAGTATAGGTTCCTTAAATACTCTTTTTTTGTCTTCATTTATTTTATTGTATCCGCAACAACATCTGAACGTTATATATAAACTATTAATAAACCCGTGCGTACGCACGGGTGTTACTTTTTAGATGGTGTTGGTGTTAACCGTGTTATTGTTTATCAAATAGAAAAAAAAAATTGTATTAATTATTTCAACAATTATAATTTAAGAATTAAACATTATAATAGTATAAATATTTATAAATGAAATTGATATTTTATTTGAAAAGAAATTGTTATATTAAATGAATTGATAATGTAAAATGTTTCAAAATGTAATTAAATATGGCTTTCACGTTGAATTAATTATTCATAAATGTATATAAAAAAAGGTTTAATATGTATTAAAAAAACCATTAGTCAAAAGAAGAATTAGTAAAAATGTTAATTGGTGTATTAAGAAAGTAGTATGTTTTATATTATAAACTATGTTATGTAGTGTTTATTTTAGTAGTTATAAAAAAAGAAACGAATGATGTAAGTTATTTCAGCAACTAATGAAGTACTGAATAAAATGAAACCTATATGCCACTATAAAACGAATGTAGTAAACAAAAATAGAAAAGGTGTTACAAATTAGAATGGGCTGGGTTGGATAAAAGGGTCAATGGTTGGACAAAAGGCCCACATAAGCCAGTATAAAAGGGTCAAAGGGGCTATTAGGAAATAAAAGAGCAAATGGTAAGAGGAATTTGCTGGCAGTGTACTACTAAGCAAGAAGGAATGAAAACCGACAAACCCATAATGTTATCAAGCGGGTAATCTGAAAAATTTTCCTTCGAAAGATTCAATATATGTTATTTGTGTTATTGAACAACAATGATTTAATGTTTCAAAAATATTCTCACAAACAAAGGAATGGATTCAACAACAGCTTGACAACATGTATTCATAAGTTGTTAATGTCACAAATGCACCAGAAGCAGCTTCCAGAAAGAAAAATAAAGGAAAATCAAAATCAAGTGTGCTTGATGTTTGTAAACGAAAAGCTGCTAAAAGGGGTCACAACGAAGAAGTAACTTTGAAAAACCCATCCTTTGGGAAAAGTTCTAAAGTTGCTGACTTTGCTGAGAAAAATATTAAAAGGTAATATGTTCTTTATGAGTTAGGGTTTTATTTTTTGAATGCATACATAAGTTTATGTTAAAATTCAGTTTGATGATCTTGCATGTATCAGTGACATGTTTGTCTTCATGTTTAAAAAGTAAATATGAAGCTGAAATAAGTGATACATTTTTTTTATTTGTTATAATCAGTTTGTTTTGCATGTTTAAGTGTTATATTTTGTTTTTTGTTTATTAATGTATAGAAGGGAAGGAAAGATAGGTGATAAAGATAAGGAGAAACACAAGAAAGTACAAGACAATGTGTGGAATGGACGTCTGTAACCAAATTTGGTGCCTCACAGTACATGTCTTGAGTCTGATGAAGAAGACAATGACAAAGAAGACTCTGATGATGACGACTCAGACGAAGAAGATTCTGAGAAAGAAGATGAAGATGACAGAGAGCAAGCATTTTACTGGGAAAAGGAAATCTCTTTTGGTTACAAGGATCGAAAAAATGTTCTTGTAAGACAACCTAACTCATGTTATAGGGTTCATCATATTTATGCTACACATTGATATTAAGTGGTGTTAATTTTATTTTGTACAGCATTTTCCAAGGGAGGTCACTAAAAATTGTCTTTTTTGGAACCAAAAAGAGATAGATATTGTTGATGAAGATACAGGGAAGAGTTACTATGGAAAAATTCACTGTGCAAAATGGAACCAAAAAATTGTGAAAAGGGAGAAATTTATAGGGCCTGGTTGGTATGAGTTTGCTAAAATGAAGAGGTTACGAAGAGGTGATAAGCTTGGTTTTTCCATAGATACTTTCTCTCTAGAAACCATGTATGTAACTCTGTTAAACGGTTGAGGTTCATGAAAGAAGATTTTTGAAGCTGTTGAAGAAAGAATGGTGCATCGTTCTATTTTGTTGGTGTTTCTGTGACTGATCTGTACTAAACATTGCAGTAATATTTTGGTTTCGTTTTGTGAAATAGGTGGTTTGTTGTTATGTGTAAAGTTACTTTTGAAATTATGTTTTTTGTAGATTTGGTATGTTTGTGACAAAGGTTGAAATTATGTATTATTAATGGGGACCATGAACATTTTATGATGGAAAATTGTGCTGCGAGTAGCAATTGGAACATATATTTTGCGTGCATGTAACATGAGAGTTGCATGCCAAATATAGTGTGAATTATAAAAATGTGTTATTTCCCAAAAACATGTTGAACTATATCAACAATTAAAAGTAATTTACATATTTTACATTGCCATTCCAACGAAACTTCCAAGACTAGCAAGAATGTTAAAATACACACATAATTAACTAAAGTGTAACTTACATCAACCATGTGAAGGTATTTATGGACAATTTCTTCCATAGAAAATAATATAAAACAAAAATATGAATAACATTGTGAAGGTGTTCCAATCTTCAACCTAATGTGATGAGCAGGTAATCCTGAAGTTCTTAGAGTGCTGAGAAATTTTGGACTTATTAGTTCTATAACATCCATGTCATGTATTTCAGATCTATCTATTGAATTGAACTTATAGTAGTCTCTTGCATCACCTAAAAGGAAATAAAATTAAATGTATAAAAAATTCAAGAAAGTAGAAAGACATTAAAAATGCAAGTAAAAAATAATAATAAGTACTTGGCATTAGACTAAGAACATGTTCATTGATCTTATCAACAACTTCAATTGTTGTTGTAAGAATAGCTCGGCTTTTGAGATAGTTATCCAAAAATTTTGGATATGTACTCTCCACAATTGCTTCAATTGCGTCAGCAAAACTTAAAATTAATATATCAGAAGGAATATCAAATTTTGCGTATCCATCGTTAGGTTCAGATATTTTTCCCTCGCCAATATTGAGCAACCATTTTGAAAATTGTTCATTTTCAAAATATTCGGTAGGATTTGAACCACTGTGAAGCCGCGTATTTTTGGTAAGTGTAAGTACTTATCAATCATTCCAGATGTATGAAGCATTCAATGAACTGTGAATAATATTTTAACGGGTCCCTCATGGTACAACTGGAAGAATTTATCGAAAATCACTACCAAATACAATCACTTTACCACCAAAGATGAACTTGGAAGTAGGACGGTTACCCATAATGTCTCTAAGTGACATATCCAGAGTTTCGAAACAATGTTTCTGAGCCATGGGTGCCTCATCCGAAATTATCAATTGTGTTTGTCTTATCATCTCTACAAGATCATCTTTGGGTTCAATGTTGCAAAGAAAGTTGTCACAAGTAGGAACCAAAATTTTGAACTTTGAATGAGCAGTTCTCCCACCAGGGAGCAAGAGTGATGCAATACCTTTGAATGAGCAGTTCTCCCACCAGGGAGCAAGAGTGATGCAATACCGCTTGATGCAACATTTACCACAGTTTGATGCTTTGATCTCAAATAACTTACAAGTGTTCGCCACATAAATGTTTTTCCGGTTCCGCCATGCCCATGCAGGAAGAAAACGCCACCTTTTTGTTTTGTAACAGCCTGAGTAATTTTCTCAAATATCATGTTTTGTTCATCTACATAATATAAAATATACACTGTTAGGTACATGAAAAACATACTATATACAGATCATTCTTGGCTCATGTATTAAAAATAAAATAATTTATGAAATTAGTTCAATAGCCTTGAAATAGGAAGGCAATTTAAAACGTTTTCATAACCTGCTGTAAAGTACATTTAATTCATTAAATATTGAAGTCAGAATTTCATTTTAACAGTATTGCATTTGCAAGCAAGTGGGATATTAAAACATTTGCATTAAATATAGAGGAATGAAAATTAAGATGATAACTGCATTAACATGATATTAACAATACTGCAATTGCATTAACATGATAGTTGCTCCACATGATAATTAACATGAAAATTAACATGATATTACAACAACCATGTACATATGTAAATGAAATTAAATTATGAAATTATCACCTGTCATTGAAGCAAATAAATTTGCAAATTCTATTTTAAGTGCAACAACATCATAATTGCATTCGTTGTAAATCAAACAATTACCAAGTTATTCCAAAACATAACTATTTGGATATGGAATAAGACTGAAATCCTTCAACGTTCTTCGATTGTCTTGCAACATATTTTCAATTTCAACTAAAGTCAAATTTTGAAGTTCTTCATCATTTAAAATAATAGCTTCATTATGAACCAATACTTTCATCAACATACATAATATAATAAATTATATTGTGATATTCATAAGAAGAAAAAAAATAAATACAGTTATTTTCAATTAATGTGTACCTGTATTGCAAGACAAAATTTGTTGCGGATGCAAAATACCATCTAATAGTCATGTCCAAGTATTATTCCATACATGACATGGTCTATTGACTGCACCAGATAACAACATAATGACAAATAATTTTCGAAGAAATTGTCCTGAACCCCATTCACTTGCTTCCTTTATAGCTAAAATAAATTCCTTGTCATCATCAAGAAACTCCATTGCAAAACATGCATAACGGAAGCTAAAATATTGTGTACCACCAACTTTACGAATGTCTTCGTAAGTTGTTGGTCCTTTAACTACAGTCAGCATCATTCTCAAATAGAATAATTCATCCGTTGTTGGTGGAACCCATATTAACTGGCCAATGGTAAAACCTTTTTTTTTCTTGGTTTCCAACATCGAGTTCTCTTATCATAAACAAACTTTGTCATAACTGTCCATATGTTAGAGTTCTTGCCTCTTCATATTTATCGTTCGCAGTCAGTCATGCCGTAAACATAGACTCGGTTACACTTGTTTTTTCAAGTACATTTTCCATTGTGGCATGCTCTGTAAAAAAAACAGGCTTCTCTCCAATTAAATGGTAAAACATACGTTCCACAGCAGGTTTTCATGCATGAATCTTGAAAGAGAATATTCTCCAACATGCCTCACTTGGTGATACGTACCGCCAATCAAGATATTGTTGAATTTGATCTACAGCACCACCAGAAGTTGAACTTTCACCTGTAGCTTGGACAATTGAAGAAGTAATTCTATCATAGCCCTTATGTATGTATTTGAATAAGTACTTAATGAATGTACATTGGTTGCACCATTCCATATTGATATGAGCCTGAAACTTCAACAGCAACCTTGTGTTGTAAGGCACGACATGTTTATTGTCAAGAGAAACTCCATTTTTGACAATTGTGTTGGTGTTTGACCGTCTTCTATACTGAGGGAAACCATCTTGGTCAACAATGGTTGTTTCATTGAACTTTTTGGGATAAAATTTCGAACATTTCCTATTTTTCATGCATGGTGATTATAATCGTGACAACCCACATGGTCCATGCATCATATGTTGCTTCACCAAATTATAAAGTCTTGGATGTAATTTTGGATCAGGAATTTCACAGGAGATGATTTTTTCAATATCACAAGGGTTCAGATACTTACTCCGAGGGTGCAGAAAAATGAGAATATGTGCATGTGGCAGTTCTCTTTTTTGAAACTCAATAGTGTATATAACTGTTATGAAATAACAAAATCAAATATAGTGAAGATTGAAAAATGAAACATTGTCGGAAACATAATGCATGAAATCCTGTTTTATCCAAAAATATATGTCATGAAATTTGGTTTATCATGTTAATGATTAAAAACCATAATAGTTATTGAATAAAAAATTTTCCAATCTAATGAATTGGGTAACTTGCAATTGTTTCAAAAAAATATTTAATTTCATGCATACATTAAGTCACAATATTTTTTTATGAATTTATAAATAACCATTGATGATGTGAAATACATGTAACTTATAAGTAGGCAAAATACCCTTTTTGGTCCTGTATCTTAACCTCGGGGTTCATTTTGGCCCCTTAACTTTAAAAAGGTCCATATTGGTCCCATAACTCTTCAGAACGTTTCATATTGGTCCTTTTTGTCCTATTAGCAACGGAAAAAAAATTCAAAAATCAGTCGCTAAATTTGTTGCTAATTAGACAAAAATGACTAATTTAGAACGTTTTGAAGAGTTAAGGGACCAATATAGACCTTTTAAAAGTTAAGGGACCAAAATGAACCTCGAGATTAAGATACCAGACCAAAATGGGTATTAAGCCTTATAAGTATAAGTAAGTGTGGTTGGAATATAGAAAAAATGAAGAAAAAAATACTTACATGCTAACACTCTTCCAAGTATATGTCTTAGTGTGATATCAATCATCAATTCATCAAATTTAATTTTGAACACCCTTGAGATAATATCAGAACGATCATGAGGTTTTAGATTGTATTTTGCACACTCTCTTGTGATTTCAGGCCAATTAGGATTGCACGAGAATGTCAAAAACAAATCAGGGAACCCAACTGTACTTGAAATAGTCATTCCGTCAAAATAGAGTTGATCCATATATCTTTTGCTCCCAATAAATGACGAAGGCAACACCACTCTTTTTCCATTTTTGGCATTTGTATGTTGATTTCCATTGCTTTCATTTTCTTTAAGTTTTTGATATTTACCAACCCTCAATTTTGATTGATTCTTTCGTAGCCAATTAAGCCTCTCGGTTTCCATCATTGTGTAGCCATCAACCAAAAATTGATGAAATAGTCTCCATGAAGAAATAATTGTTTTTGCCTCAATTTTTCTTTGTTGCAATCTAACTGAAAGCCACTCCATTATTGTTTGATGGTTTCTTTTAGTCACGACAGCTTCACCTTCATATGCATGGAGAATATTAGCTTTGTATCCATCCCCACCATACGCAAATAGTAATGGATATTGAAAAGCAAGGTAGCTCGGATGAAACTCATCAACTATTTGTAAATTAGCACCACGTTCTTGAATGATGATATCTCGTTTGGTACTAGAATCAATATCACCAACAATAAGAGCAGCTACTTCTGAAATTGTTGGCTTGTTGTAAAGTCTACTGTCCGTTTGACGATCAGAAATTAGTCTCAATTTTAAATCCCTGACATTTTGATTTTTTAGCATATCGTGTGCCATCCTAAAAGCTTTTGCACGAACATTGTTTTAATCCAACATTAACCCCAGCTTTGTTACAATTGTCCTGTCAATGTGTTTGTTGTCCCTATATAAATAACAAAAAGAATAATAAGTCAGCAACTTATGAATAATATATTTTGTACACTGTAAATGCAACAGTCATAGTAAATACCTGAAACATTCCATCTGGTTATCAATTTCATTATCAGTATCAAAAATATAAAACTGTGCATACTTTGGTGGTTGACCTATCCCCGGAAGCATTATCCATATTCTATGGCAGGTTTGTCCATGAAGTCTTAGAGTTGGGGGACCACCGCCCTTTTTTTATCTTGGTGTCAAATTTCATACCAGGTAAAGTAAAAACAAACATAGCATTATAAGTCCTTGTGTTTGCTTGATAATTCTTTCCATCAAATGTTGTAGAATCGAAAAGCAGATTCTGAAGTATAAGAGAGGGGAGGGGGGTCCTCAATCAAGGGTAGTTTAACCTTGCCTCCATGACAACAACTTTGAAATTTTGGCATCGTTGTGTTCCTTGATTTTTCCATTCGTTCACCGTACCACATACATGCAAGACAATGTTAGCATTCCCAAACAAGTTCACCAATGTCAAAGAATTATGTTGTAAGATAAATTGTTAAAGATACAAAGGAACAACATCATAGTTGAATGTAAATGTTTGAGAGACAAACAATGTCATGATAAGTCACATTTCATGCATAGATTTTTTAGACTAACCTTGAAGGTGGTCTTCTACGACATATTCATCAACGTTATCTATGTCACAGTCAGAATCTCCATATGTTGTATTATCAAAATCTGATTCCAAGCCACGATCATGAATAGTGAAATTTGTGGAATTGTTAGTAGTTTGTTGGGTTATTGTGGCATTCAATAAGGAGCTTGAACTATCATCCTGTGCACCATAACATGTTGGAGGTGGTATATTATGGTTGTGAGGTAACTCTGAAGTCGTTGCTTGAAACTACCTTAACAGGTTAACTCCAATAGGTCGGACGAATGAATTAGGCTTTGACCTACAATGACATTTTGAATGTTGGGTATTAATAAAACTATCAGTTGAATCATAAAGTGGAGTTTGATCTAATATGCTTCCTAACTGAGTTGTAATTAGGTTTCAATGTTAAGTAGAATAAATATTTTCTTTAACTGAAGAACTTGATATAACTCTCCTATTCATTAATGTCAATTTTCTTTTTTTCCTTGCAACGGAAGCAGAAGTGTTGTTGCTATCCATGTTTGTTGGGTGAACCCAAATGTATATCAAGGTGAAGTAGAAAACAATATCAGGGTTTTTCAAAAGAACATGTGTTCATGAATGTTAATAGTTCATGAATGTTAACAAAACAAATTGAATCAGATTGTTAAGGAAAAATACATTAAAGAAACATAGATTCAATGTCCATGTTTCAAATCCAAAAAGACATGTTTATGTTGCAGAATCCGCAAAATATGTAGTGGGACATGTTTATATTACAGATTTGAAATTGTTAATGAGTATTGACCAAAACAATTTTGGCACTTTAAGTTGAAAAGTGTTATTTCACTTTGGCGCTTTTAGGTGAAACGGAAAAATAGGGTTTGAAAAATTATTTGATGGTTGAAAAAAATTTGATATATTTACTATCAATATTATGTTATAATAGCAGTCAATGTAAAATGTGTTAATTGCCTTTGGGTGGAGAACTTTCTACAAATTTGGTGAGGTGACAACATGTAAAAAGTTTAACATAATATATCAAGTCGTTCTTAAATGAGATGTGTTAATGGCAGGATAGTTGACTCTATACTGCAAAATATTAGTATGTGTCAGTAGGTAGAGGTAATAGGGTGGAGAAATAATATCGCCAGTCTCTTAATGAAATGCATATGAAGTTTGTTAGTTTGACCTCAACGCAATGGGTTTATGATACACTTTTTATAAACAAATATTTGTAATAAAACAAATTGCAGGATCAATGTATGTGATTAAATGGTAACACGTGAATCATTAAAGTAGGTGAAAAAAATGGTTGGAGTGTCTTAAATATGTGGAAGTGTGTTACAGTTGTAAATTACAAAAATGCCACGAGTTGGGTGCATTATAAAAGGCACAATATGATGGATATTTGAAATTTGCATGTATCAAGCAAGGTATTGCAATGGAGTCTAAGAAATTTGCTATAGTAGAACGATGCAGGTAACTTAGTTATTCTTTGTTGAATTCGTATAAAAAGCTATGCATCAGTGTTTTGTGGTTGTCAAGTAACACACATTATCTTATGCAGTCCTTATGATAGTCGGGATGCTCAGATTGAGGATATAAAGATTTCAATCAGTAATGAAGTCAGCAAATGATTTTTACAACATGCAAAACTACATTAGTGATGCAGTAATAGATTGTGAAGGAGATGATGTTGAGATGGAGAATGCAGAAGTTGCATGTGATAATTATAATGTTGAAGAAGAAGAAGATGAGATGGATAATGCTGAACTTAAAGGTGAAATTCATAAAGTTGATTTTTTCTGGGAAACATAAATTTCTTCAGGAGAAAAGGCAAGGCGTAACGTACTGGTAATAACCAAAATTTTCTCATAAAATTTTATCTTTATTATTCATTATTTATACTTATAATTGTTAGATGATCTATACATTGCAGAATATTCTAAGAAAGGTTACACAGGGGTGTGTCCAAGAAATGCATAGTAGAATAGATATTGTGGATGTTGATAATGGATCTACTTATGGTAGTTGATCGTGAAGGCTGATCAGATCCTGTGATGGACCAAGAAGAATGTCTGTGATGCAGGGTGCTCGAGATGAGGAGGGGGTGTACCTGCAAGGCACTTGATGCTAAAGTAAGAATCTGTGGAGAGAAAGACAAGTACAGAAGTATGTGTTCTTAGGATGATTTTTGGATACCTGACCCTCTCAAATGAGAGGGTATTTATAATGCTCCCAGCGCGTGGCCAACGGTCCCTATTTTCAAGGCGGAGTAACCGTTTCTTGAAGAATAGGTAGCTGCCAAAAACTAACCGTTATGACGGGCAGATATGCCCAAAACTAGTCGTTACCATGGGCAAGGGCGTAGTTCTGGGCACAGGTGTCATGGTTGTTTATGGATGAAGGAGCCGTGCGTAACGGGCAGGAATTATGGGGAGGGGAAAATGACCTCGAGGTTCATCTGTCCATATGTGCCCGATAGAGGGGCATAAAGGTAAATGCTGCCCCTGCACCAGCTGGACTTAGGCGATTGGGTTGTTCTAGGAGCAGAAGTGGATTGATCCATACCTAGCCATTAGTCCAGTCTGGAACAGGAGCCCCCCAAGTTGTTTCTTCTGAGCATGGGAGTGATGACTTAAGGATAGCTCGCAGCCCCGGGGAGCTTTGAAGAGGCCGCTGTCTGTCGTCGAGACGGGGTTGTCCTTGGGTTCCCGGGGGTTATGTAATGTTGTACGGGTTGTTCGGCCTGCAGGGAGACCAACGGTTGAGGGATTATGAAGAGACGTGGCGCCACGTGTGCCTCAAGCCTTGTGTAGCATTAACTGCGTCATGATGGCTAGGCTAGGGTCATGATGATGCCCCTAGCCACGCGTGCTCGTGCATGTGCTCTCAGGCTGTATATATAGGAGGGAGATTTGCTCATTTGTGTTTTTCGTTTCTCTCTCTTTCTCCATTTTTCTCTCAGAGCTCCCAATTCGTCGCCGCCGTCGACCGCCGCACGAAGCTTCAAGCAACTTGTTTGGTCCATCTACACTCTCTTCGACCACGTAAGTTGCTTATTTTCATCTTTACTTCTAGCCTTTTCGTTTTTGTTTGTTAGAAAGCATGTGGCTAGGTTGAACTTAGGTAGGATCGTTGAGTTTTCCGGCGTGTGTTGGTGGTAGACGGTGGCTTGGCCATCTTCTGTTGCTGATGTGATCGTCGGAACTTCATAGAGGCTGTAGACTTAGGCCGCTCCGGCGCTGTTGTGATGGCGGCGCATGTGCACTTGGTTTGGCTACCCAGTTTTTTGGTGCTCTGATAAATTTTCTGATGAACATATGAATTTGCTGGTGGAGCTTCAAACGGAAACTGGGTAGTGGGTCGGGGAGATCCCCGCATGCGTATAAGGGGTTGCCTCCGAGCATCTCCTCATGGGAGACTCTTGTGTTATCTGAACTAGGGCTTAGGTTGGGTACGCCGTCCTCGGCCCTTTGCGCGCCCTTTCACTTGACTAGTGGTAGAAGGGTGGATTTGATTTTGCAGTCGAACTCACTTTTATCCTCTGTTTTTCAGGTGATCGAGATGGCATGTGAGCCCGAGCAAGAGATTCTCATAGATTCGTCTGAGGAGAGCTCCTTAGAAAGTAGCGATACAGAAGTTTCAAATGTCCCTGGTGAAGTTAGGGAGGATCCTGAGCACGATTCCGCGGAGGAATGGACGGTCGCAGAGCAGGCCAAGCACACATCTACTTTCGCGTCGTATACAGGGGATATCTTTATGGGCGTGGGGCCCAAAGAGGAGTGGAAGGTGCACTTCCCTAGTCAGGACGACCGTATCTGCACAGATTATGAGGAATGGTTTGCGATGTACGAATACGCCTTCAAGGAAATAGGACTGAGGTTGCCCTTTACTGATTTTCAGCAGTCCATTTTTGTTCATCTGGATTTGGCTCTGTCTCAGTTGCATCTTAATTCGTTGGCGTTTATCCGCGCCTTCGAGTTGACCTGCGAGTTCCTGAAGATAGGAGCCACTTTGCCTTTATTCTTCACCATCTTCCATCTCCAAAAGCAGGTCTCGGGGAAGAGGTATGGCTGGGTCTTGCTGAAGTAACTGAGGAAATTGTTTAAGCCTTTCTCGGAGTCTATCCGGACCTTCAAGGAGCGGTTTTACATTATCGAACCTGTGTCGGAGAAGGCTCAGGACACTACGTATGCCTGGGCGGTGACCACAGACGAGGATGGCAAGGACATGTATGACGAGGACGGGAAGCTGCTGGCGGAGAGGGTGTTCAAATTTCCTTTCCGTTGGAGTGGGAGCCACTTTACTCGGGGTACTGGCCATTATCTTGCCCAACCGGACATACTGGACGAACAAGACACAACCGGTTATGAGGCGTTGGTCAACTACGTTAACACCTTTAGGCCTGCAGAGTGTTGGACGAAGAAAGGGAACCCGATCTTTGAGGAGGATGGCGGGCAATGAGTGGAGCATCGTTATATCAATACAAAGGCGCTTCTGGAATGCAAGAGCCATGCAGATGCTCTTAAGCTACTTGGTAGTTTTATCTTGTTTAGCTTGTCCGAACTATAACTTCCTCGGTGGCTAACACATTTTTTATGTTTTTGCAGGTGAGATGCCTTCTGCCCACGAGAGAATGGTGAAGAATGCCCTGGCGAGGGGCAAAGCTGGTGCGGCGACCTCAAAGTCTCGATTTACACAGTGCGTGCCTCCTCCTCAACCTGCTGCAGGGAGCTCCTCACCAATCCCTTCACCAGCTCAGGGATCTCCGGTGCCCCTGACCTCAAGGCTCAAGCGGGCCAGAGTGAATGACTTAGTGGATCTTAGTCGGGCGGCTAAGAAAGGCAAATTTTAACTTCCTCGTGCTTTCATGACAAGAAGTTTTTTGAGGGGACGTCCCTGGTGGTACCTCGGCCAGAGTCTCTCAGGCTCGAAGGAATGGACCGCCAGAGCAAGAGGGCAGCACTGGCGCAGGACGCCTCCGCGTTGGTCCGGGTTCTGGAGATGGCGGTTGTCTATGCTAAAGGAGATTCCTCCTCTGAGTCTGAACTTAGAAAGGCCCGGGCGACCGTCGCATCCCTGGAGGAGATGGTGAGGAAGGCCAAAGAGGAGGCCAAGGCTGCCAACGATGCGAGGAAGAAATCAGACGAGGAGGCTGCCAGGCTGAGAGGGGAGAATGAGACTCTGGTAGACGAAAAGAAGGCTGCTGAGGAACTGGTCAAGCAGATAAGGTCTGCGGCGGCCCCGGATAAAGATGAGCCTGCGGGAATGAGGACGCTGAAGACTAGGGTCGAGCTGGTTGCTCGTATTCTGTGGGCAGAGGATGATGTTATAGCCATTGGGGAGGAGTCATTCAATAACACCGTGGCCCAAGTCAAGTTGGTGAACCCAGAAGTCCAGATATCCACGGAGGGTAATAACTTCCTGGCCTATGTGGAGAATGGCAGGATAGTGTTCCCAGACTTTTTCAACATTGGTGATGAGCACGTCCGACTTTTGAACGAGGAGACCCAGTAGCCTGAGCCTAACCAGGAGCAGCCTAATCAGATGGAGGAGTGATCTCTTTCTATTTTGTTGTAATGTATCTGGCCTGCGTGCCACTCTTGATGTAATTTTATTTTGTTTGATAGTATTTGTTCGGCAGGGGCGTGGCCCCTTTACCTTATAATATGCACACTCGTGGTCCCCGTGGCCACTTTAATTAAATGTATATATCTGGCCATCGCAGTCGGTTTTGTATGTTGTATATTCGTGCATGTATTTCTTTGATTATTTTTGTTGAGTGTTATATCTCTGCTCGATACACTTGTGTGCCCGTAGTAGGGGTGACTTTGATTTGTTTAACTTTTTCAGGGAATTGCTCGACTTAGACGTGTTCGGCGGCGAGGGGGACTGGTCGAACGACATGGGGAATTTATGGGCATGATAGCGGAGCTCAGGTCACGTTTGAGGCCTGAGTTCGCGGCGTGAACCTCCCATCGCGAGCTAGGTGTTCTGCCTATCATGGTACTGTGACGACGGTGGGCTCGGTTGAGGAACCGCTGTCGAGAAGAGACCCAGCTCGATCCTGAGCGGGGTCCTGCCTTGGCTGGCATGCGACGCTTGAACCTGGGCGTGCATCATGGTCGGGACGTAGTGTTCATTGCTTTGACGAGTAAACCGCAGTTAGGGCTTTAGATATAGTATTGTTTTAGCTTTTCGGTGTTCCATGGTCGAGCAAGTTCTTCCCCATTGAGGTGCTCTAGGTAGTAGGCCCCATTCTCCATCTTTTCCCGGACGCGATAGGGTCCTTCCCAGTTAGCGGCGAGTTTGCCTTCTCGAGAGTCCTTGTGGTTCCTTCTCAAGACAAGGCTGCCCACTTGGAATTCTCATCATATCACTTTGGCGTTGTGCCTGATTGCAATTTTTTGTTTTAACGAGGCTTCGCGAAGGACTGCCCCTGACCGAACCTCTTCGACGAGGCCGAGCTTCTCCCTTAGTGCCTCGTCGTTCATTTCTTCGTCCAGGGGTGACTCAGTCCGCCTGGATGGTACATGCACTTCGATGGGGATTACGGCCTCAGTCCCATAGGCTAGGCGAAAGGGAGTTTCCCCGGTCGAAGAATGTGGAGTAGTGCGGTATGCCCATAGGACGTTGTGCAGCTCCTCGACCCAGGCCTTCTTCGTTTCATCTAGCCTTCGCTTGAGGCCTCGAAGGATTACTCGATTTGCTGCTTCGGATTGCCCGTTAGTCTGGGGGTGTTCGACGGATGCGAAGTGTTGTTTCGTGCCCAGTTGAGCGATGAAATCCTGGAACTTTCTGTCAGTGAGCTGTGTCCCATTGTCCGTGACTATTGCTTGGGGAATGCCAAAGCGTGCGAAGGTGTTTCGCTTGTAGAAACAGAGTATTTTAAGGGTTGTTATCTTTGCCAGAGCATATGCTTCTATCCACTTTGTGAAGTAATCAACGCCTACTATTAAGTATTTGTTCTGGTTTGATCCTACTACGAATGGTCTTAGGATGTCCAGGCCCCACCAGGAGAATAACCACGGGGAGGACATAGCTTTGAGCTCGTTAGGTGGAGCTAGATGCATGTCCCCATGTCGTTGGCATTTGTCGCATTTCTTCACGTGCTCTTTAGCATCCTGCTGCATGGTTGGCCAGTAGTACCCTGCTCGAAGGGCCTTTCGTGTAAGGGATCTCCCCCCGAGATGTTAGGCGTTAATTCCCTCGTGGATCTCGCACAGGACGTGGGCGACCATCTCCTCCTCGACGCATTTAAGCAATTGGATGGAGAACCCTCGCCTATAGATTTTATCTTCGACTAGGACGTAGGAGCAGGCCCTGCGTCTGACTGTGGTGGCCTCTTTGGGGTCGGACGGAAGTTCGTCTCTAGCAAGATAGTTGTAAACGGGAGTCATCCAACAGTTGCTGTCGCCGATTACCTGCACGAGGGTCGGAGGTGTCTTCTCAATACTGGATTGAGGAAGCACCTCCTGGATGATGGACTTGTTTCCGCCCTTTTTCTTCGTGCTCGCCAGTTTAGACAATATGTCTGCTCTGACGTTATGTTCGCAGGGAACATGCCTTACTTCTACTGCAACGAACTTCGTCATATTTTCTTTGACCAAGGCTAAGTACTCGGACAGGTTGTCGTTTTTGGCCTGATATTCTCCTCGAACTTGAAGGGCCATGAGTTGCGAATCTGTGTAGATGATGACCTCTTCTGCCCCTAGATCCTAGGCCAGGCGTAGGCCGGCGAGGAAGGCTTTGTACTCAGCCTAATTATTAGACATAAGGAAGGATAAGGTGATTGATACCTCGACGATGATTCCCTCGTCGTTCTCCAAGATGATGTCTGCCCCGCTCCCTGCCGAGCTGGATCCCCCGTCTACGAAAATGGTCCACTTGTGTGCCCCACAGGTAGGGGAATCTGCGAACATCATCTCTGCGACGAAGTCAGCCAAAGCCTGGGCTTTTAGGGTTTTTTAAATTTTGTACTGAATGTCAAATTCGGACAGCTATAATGACCATTTGAGCATTCTGCCGACCATATCTGGTCGCCCAAGCAGTTGCTTTATGGGTTGATATGTTCGGACTACGATCGTGTGGCCCAGGAAATAGTACCTTAATCTTCTCGCAGCGTTGATGAGGGTCAGGGCTACCTTCTCTATTTGTTAGTATCTCAGCTCTGGTCCCTGCAATGCTTTGCTGGTGAAATATATGGGTTTCTGCCCGTCGGGTGTCTCACAGATAAGGGCGACGCTTACGGCCTCAGCGAGATACAGATACAGAGTTTCGCCGTTGTCTGGTCGAGAAAGGATTGGTGGTTCTGACAGTGCCTATTTCACATGGAGGAGAGTCTGGTCGCATTCCTCCGTCCATTCAAACGCTGCCTCTTTGTGGAGGAGTTTGAAGAAGGGCAGGGCATGCTGGGCAGACTTGGCCACGAAACGAGACAAAGACGCGAGCATCCCGTTGAGGGACTGGATGGATTTCTTTGAGTTGGACGTTGGAAATTCGGAGAATGCCCTGCACTTGTCAGGGTTGGCCTCGATTTCCTCGTTCTGTCAGATAGAAGCCGAGGAACTTGCCCGCCCAAACTCCCAACGTGCACTTTTCTGGGTTGAAATGTATCCGGTATTTCCTGGCATGTTCGAAGACTTTTCTTAAATGGGCTGTGTGATCGGTCTCCTCATGAGATTTCACGATCATATCGTCCATGTAGACCTTGATTATGTTGCCTATCTCTCCCCGAAAGACCTTGTTCATCATCCTCTGGTAGGTCGCGCCGGCGTTCTTCAAGCTGAAGGGCATTACGTTGTAGTAATAATTGCCTGATTCAGTCATGAAGGCCGTGTATTTTTTATCGCTCATTGCCATTGGTATTTGATTGTAGCCCGAATAGGCATCCATGAATGATAATAGTTTAAAACCGGTAGAGTTATTAACAAGTTTATCGATATTGGGAAGGGGTAGGCATCTTTTGGGTATGCCTTATTAAGATCAGTATAATTAACACACATGCGCCACTTTCCATTAGATTTTTTCATGAGTACAACGTTGGACAGCCAAGTGGTGTACTTGGCTTCCGAGATAAATTTTGACTCGAGGAGGTCTTTTACAGCTTGTTCTGCAGCCTTCGTTTTCTCCACAGACTGCTTTCTCCTACATTGTGCTGCCGCTTTGACGGTGGGGTCAATCGTGAGTTGATGGCAGACGACAGTAGGATCTAAGCCGGGCATCTCTGCGGCACTCCAGGCGAATAAGTTTGCGTTTTCTCTAAGGCAAGCTTTGAGTTGTTTCCTGGCGATGTCGAGGAGGTCGGTCTCTATCTTTACTGCTCGTTGAGGATCGCCGCCGAGCAGGACGAGCTCGAAGTCTCCATCTGGGATTGGGCGCATCGGATGAGATTTGTTGCTGGTCGAGGCGGATGAGCTGCTCGAGCCAACCTGGTCCTCTTTCTGGTCATCCTCGGCGAAGCGTCTGTCGAGGTCGATGAAGTTGACGCGTGGCAGTGGCTTGGCTTCCTCCGAGCTATTGGGTAAGGCTGGCTTACTGGACGTCTTTGGCTTGGAAGCGATGGCGTTAAGTCCTTTGGTGGCCGCTTCGAAGCATCGCCGCGCAACTTCGATGTCCCCGTGTAATGTAGCGACCATACCCTTCGAAGTGTAGTACTTCATTTTGAGATGGACGGTTTATGGAACAGCTACCAACTCGGCTAAAGTTGGCCGCCCGAATATGCATTGATAGAGGGACGAGCAGTCGATTACTAGGAACTGAACTTTAATGGATCTGGCTGTCTTCGCAGATCCAAAGGTCACGATTAACTCGACGTACCCCCAGGGTTTCGTGACCGACTCATTGAAACCCTGGAGGTCGGAACCCACGTAGGGAGTGAGGTGTGATTTGTCCAGCTGGAGAGTCGAGAACAGCTATGAGTACATAATGTCGACCGAGCTGCCTTGGTCGACTAAAATCCTGCGAACATCAAAATTTGCCATTTGGGCTCGAACGAGCAGTGGGATACTTGAGTTCGGGGACCCTCCGAGGAGCTCTTCCTGGTAGAAGGAGATGGGGACTGATCCCCTCTGGGCCTTGTAGAGCGTTGTCACTTTGCTGAAGCTCGTGTTGATCAGGTGCTCGAACTTTCTCTTCACGGAGCCCACGGTGACTTTGTTGAAGCCCCCTCCAGAGATGACCATCGTGGAGGGGAAAGTTTCCCATGGGCTATGGGCTGTGAAATATGCGGGAGCGCTGAGCTCATCTGGGACGTAGAAATCCTCCGGTCGTGATATACTCATGGCGACTTGGAGGTTGGTTTCTTCTGATGAAGGCACCTCTTCCTCTACTTTCTATGACTCCTGGGCGTCTTGCCGGGGAGAGTCTTTCTTCTTCGTAAACTGCTTCAGGTGGCCGTCCCTGATTAGTATTTCTATGGCATCCTTCAAGTGGATGCAATCTTCAGTGGTGTGGCTGTGACTCTTATGGAAACAGAAGTACTTTGATTTATCGGCGTTGGGCTTGGCTGGCACCTGCTTGGGGAACCAGACTCTCACTTGTTTAAACTTCGAGCTAGCACATTCGGAGAGAATCTTTTCCCTGGAGACAGTCAGGGGAGTGTAATCGTAGAACCAGCCGGAGGGTCCCTTATTGTCCCGGGATTCGCGGGGATGATCTTCGCACTTTCTTTCCCCCCCGACGGGATATCGAGGGTTCATCGCCTTTGGAGGCCCGGGCATTTTCCTGATGGCGTGAGGCTCAGGCGGAGCTGGCCGCTTCCTTTTCCTCTTATTGAATATACGCCTGCGCCTTGGAGAGGAAGGCGTCCAGGTAACGCTCTCGGGATTTTCATCCTAGTACAAACGCGAAAGTGGCACCGAAACAGAGTCACCAGCAATGTGTATTTATCCCACGAGAGGGAAAGGAAACACCGCATAAACCTGAAGAGGAAGGATAGAGCATGGTCTTGCGACCAAGAGAATTGGGTAAGGGAGTCAGTTATGCGAGAGGAAGGTATTAGCACCCCCTCGCGTCCATCGTACCCGATGGGATCCACGCTTGCTTGTCTCGATCAAAGGGTGTAAGAAAAGGATACTGGAAAAGGAACTGAAAGAAAGAAAGGAGAAAGAATGGAAAAGGAACGAGAAACAAATGTATGGAAAATAAAAGAAGTGCTCGCATGGGCCCTACCCCACTGCCTACGTATCTCATCGGGAGCATGGGAATCAGAGCGACGTAGTTCCCCTCACTAGGGACAGTTTGTTTGTGTTTTTTAGGGAACGGCTAACTTTCTGGCTCAGGTGTTGCAGCCTCGCTGGTCCGAGTGCGTTACCATCTTGCAAGAGAACGAGTAGAAGCGCGTTCATACATTTGGAATGAGTGAGATGAGAAAATAATTCCCGAAGGAAAGACGTTATTGTTTGTTTTTGTCTTTTAAGAAAGAGGAAATGTTTTGAATTATGTGTGTTTTGTAACACATATTGTATTTAAGTCCTTCATATAGGATCGAATGCCTCGCATATCGACCCAAGACGGGACGTACGCTAAACATTCCAAGGAAATGAGAGAAGATCCCCCACTTCCTTGTTCCCACAAGAAAGGCCTAAATACAATAGGTGTCATGCCTTTATTAAGTGTTTTTGTTGGTTATGAAATGAAGAAGTGCTTTTTTATTTGTACCTTCAACAAGTATTGCATTTACGTCCCTCATACAAGATCAAATGTTTAACACATTGACCCAAGATGGGCCATATGCTACACATTCTAAGATTACAAGAGAAGACCCCTTATAATCTTTTCTTTATATGAAAGGCCTAAATGCAATAAATGCCTACCTTTATTAAGTATTTTGAATTTTCCTTTGAGATGAGAAAAGAGACTCAAGAGAGGAGAAAGGTAAAATCTATGTGATCTAATACTCAATCCTAGTTGATTATTAAAGGGAGTGATCCTAATGGTTTGTGAGGTTTCAAAACCTAAAGTCTAAAGAAAGAATGAATTAAACAACTCACTTCTAAAGTAGAAGATGAATTGTAATTCAAAAGGGAAAGTAATGAGTTATTAAAAGAAAGCACATAAGTGCTTAACAAACACAAAATGGAATTGTAAAAGATGAAGGGACAGAAGTCTGAATGTGGATTCCTTATCCACACTCAATTGAAACTTACCAAAGCCCCTACATGGTTAGTAAACATGTGTAAGAGGTATAAGAAGTAAAAGAACATTTAATGCACCATAAAACTCAAAAGAATTAGATGAGAAAACAAATCCTATAACCATAACCAGAATGTGCATCATATGGAAAACAAATGATTATCATCAAGCAAGTTCAAGTGGATAGGCAACAAACATCATCCATGACATTAGAACATGCTACCATAAGAAAAGGGAGAATGAAAGATGAAAAGAAAGAGAAAAAACATGCATGAATGGAACATGTAATCTAAGGATCAGAATTGAAATGAAATGAAAAATGATTCACAAACATCTCACAAGTGTTCATGCCTAACACATCAAGACATTTAAGAAGTGATAGAAGAAGTAGAATTGAAATGGAAGTTCAAAAAAAAGAAAGTGCAAACACAACATGTTAAAGGTGCACAAGGTTCAAATGATAATCAACATGCAAAGATGACATATAACATGTATCAATGACCTATTATGTCACATGAAGGGTTCACCAAATATGCAAATGATCATGCAAGTATGTACAAAAGAAAACATTGTAAACATGCACAAATATTACAAGGATATGACATGTTATTATGCTTCAAAGGTAATGCATCACACAAAAATTAAATGAACTCAAGGAAATTAAGCAAACATGGTTTAAATATACACAAATCAGAAGTGAATCATATACCAAAATAGCATGCAAGAAATCAAGGCAAAAAGGCTTTATACAATGCACTTAAGTCAAGTTGGATACACATGCAAAGTAATGCAAAGATGGACATCTAAACATGTCATGAAATGATCTAAAAAATAAAATGAAAATCATAGGACATACTTCAAGATGTTAATGACTTAATTCAAAAAGAAGAGCACCAAAACAATTTTGAATGATCAAGAACAAAAATGCACAAAATCATGTATCACATTAAGAATGCACACAAAAGCAAATCAAAGAAAATTATAGAACAGGGGCAAAACGGTCATAAAATCAAGAAATAAAATCATGAAAAATTTTCTAAATGTCTTGGAGGTATTCACAAATTTTTTTGGAATTTTTAATGAGGCTTTGTTATTTTTAAAAATTGAAAAGTAAACGTGTATGAAATGGAAAAAATGATAAAATGAAATAAAAATGAGGGAGGTGCATGCATAGCAAAAGGCCAGTTCAAATGATCTGGGCTTTAAAACAGAGGAGGTGTGAATATCAATCTAGCTCAGTCCATTAAGCGCGCATTCCACATTAACAACCATACACTCTCAGTCAACACAAGTCAAAGCAAGGATCACCATTGGATCAAGTCAGGTCAACAAACAAGTCAAAGTAAGCAAGATCAAGGCGCACCCGTGAGGGAACACATTAACTAACACGCACTGCACCATACTATGTTTAAGTGAAATCAGAAATAATGCACGTGAGGTACATGCGTGTTTTAATGCGCTGGCAGTTCCTCCACGCTTGGATTACACAAATCAGACGGCTGACATTAAAACTGAACATAAAACCCTAAAATGAGATCACCGGCCGGAGAGGGACCTCCGGTCACCTTCTCTGGCGAGAACCACCACCTGCAACTTTCACATCACCACAGAAATGCACGATATTCATACCAAAATGCAGCTGAAGTTGAGTAGGTCATGAATACACGCTTATTTTTCACATAGCAATCACACACATGGAGAAACGAAGAGATGAAATCATGCCCTAACTTTTCAAACTATGCCTTTAGAAGGCCTATCAACTAGCCGGAGTAAGCAGAGCTTCTATCAAGCTTATATTAACAAAAACAAGTCAAAATTAAGGAGAATCGAATGGAAAAAGGTTGAGTGATAAAACCTGAAAATATGGAGAAATTGGAGATGCTGAGAAAACCAGAGATTCTTGCTTCCTCTTTGAGTTTCACTTGGCCAAATAAAGGCTTTCAAACTCTGAAGAGTGATGATGGAGATGGATTTGCAGTGTACTTACTTCAACAATCCAAAGCTGCTTCAAGTTCAGAGATGATTGAAGATGAAACTTGAAGGTGGAATTAGAAGAGAATGATGAACTCGTGCAATGGAGAGAGATTTGATGAAAAAAGAGTGGGAGAATCAGAGAGAAAATTAGAGAGTGTTTGGGAGTGAAATGAGAATAATCGAGTTAGAAATGAAATTTGAGAGTGAGGTTGTTATTTATAGTGTGAACTAACCATGGTTTAATGAGTTGAGTTAAATGAGTTGAATGAGTTAAGGTGAGTGCACCCTAACTAACTGAGTCAAGTTAGTTAGGGGCGAGTGAGGTTGGTTGTGCTATGGTGATGGTGATTCATGGTGTGCTATGGTGAGGTTGATGAAAGTAAATGGTGATGTGTTGTTCACGGCTGTGTAGTATAAACTTGTTCAGCAAGTTTCATTCGTTCCCTTCTCATGTATGATGCAGCATGATGAGGCTAGTGTAAGGAAGGTGTTTGGTTAAAAGTGGAAAGGAATATGGGATGTATGCGTGTGGATTAAAACATGACAATAACAACAACATTCTTTTTTCTGATTTTTAGCAGCCCAAGGTTTAATGGTTTGACCAAGAATTTCCCTCTAGTTTGTGAATGGAACAAAGAGGTATTGATGCCAAATGAAAGAGGAGATATCATGGAACAAGTTTGGGGTGAAAATTGAATTGAATTGAGGCTTGGAAATTAGTGAAAAGCAACTTGGAACATCAAGGTTTGGGACTGGTTTGTAGGCAAGACAATTGGTCGGTTGACAAGGCAGCTTGGTGCAAGGAATTTCAGTCTGAACACACTAACTTGAGACCACTATAACTCACTCATAACTCGATCAATTCAAAATTTTCCCAACATCAATATTGAAGATGACACTACAAAGAACAACTTTGATGTTTAAAAGTTTTCCATTTGAAGCTTTTATATTGATGAAAAATGAGGGAACATTTGGCACACCAACTGTTTGAGGAAATGATGCGCGCGTGACCTGAGAATTCTTGGTCATGACCTAGTTTTTGCCCTACTTTCCTCCAACTTTGATCAGTCATATCTCACTCAATTTTTATTCAATGGAGATGTTCTACACATGGATTTGAAGCTTAAAGCAAGACCTTTTGTTGTGGCTAAGTGGAATTTTCATTTGGTGCTTCAATTTTAAATGGCCTTAGTTCAAACTCTGATGCAAAATGGCCAAAACTTGCTATATTTAGTAACCCTTCTTCATCCAAAAATGGCAACTTTCCACATCTTGATTTTTTCATGATTCCTTTGGAGTTTCTTGACCAAATTTTGCACATTGGACATATGTAACATGAATTTCATGAATTTGGTCACAAAAAGTCAAGAGTTGACTTTTTCCTCTGATTATTTGACTTTGCCCCAACTTCTCTGATTTTTTATCTTTCTTCCAATTGAACCACTTCTAAAACCAATTGAGAGGCAATTTTACACACCCATACACTTAAGGACATGTAGAATACCATGACATCAAGTTTGTCCAAAAAATCAGAGATTCCCTGATTTTATTAGAAACCCTAGTTTTGGTGCCCACCTCCTAGGAGAAAAATGTGCAGTCTTCAATTTCAAATTCCTCAGAGTATGTTGTGTACCCTCTCAAAGGATGATGAGATATGCCACTTGAGGTTGATTTTGGACCAATGAACTCTCTCTTTTGATGGTTTTCCTTCAGTTTTTTGAACCTCTTGCATGATGAAGTATGTATTGTTTCAATCTCCCATTGGATCTCACTTCCTTGAGATTGTGGACGATCAATTGAGATAGTATGAGACATGAAAGACCTCTTGGCTTGTCTTGAGGCAACTTGTTTGACCTTTTTGTGCTTTGAATAATCCCTTGATTATCCATCTTTCCCCTGATCACATGCCTTGATGGTAAGAAGGATGCTATGATTCATTTTTCTATGTTAAATGCAATGCAATGCTAATGAGATGGATATGATATGATATATGATAATGCTAAACTATGATGCCAAAAGGGAGAGCAAATTTTGGGGTATTACAGTTGCCCCTATTCAAACGCTGTAGACCTGAATGCCTGAAAGCGATTGCTTTCAGACTTTCAAGGTATATAGCGATTGAATACCGAATATAACCAAAAATTTGCTCTGGATGATGAAGAACAAAAGGGATATAAACCCAACGAGACTGCTGGATTGAATCTTCAATGAAATGTTGTCGGAGAGATCTGTCTTTTGAACGATACCAGACGACTACTGGCTTGCCATACCGTCGATGGACTTTCAACAATGTCTTTTGAACGACGCCAGACGACTACTGGCTTGCCATACCGTCGATGGACTTTCAACAATGTCTTTTTGAACGACGCCAGGCGACTACTGGCTTGCCATATTGTCGATGAACTTTCAATAATGTCTTTTTGAACGACGCCAGGCGACTACTGGCTTGCCATACTGTCGATGGACTTTAGCTGCTCTGCCAATCTGTCGTTGGACTTCTGCCAAACTGTCGTTGGACTTTCACCAATTTGCGCTGGATTTCTGCCAATCTGTCGTTGGACTTCTGCCAAACCATCGTTGAACTTTCACCAATTTGCTGGATTTCTGCCAATCTGTCGTTGGACTTCAAAGATTACCAAACCGGCGTTTGGGATCTCAAACTTGCCATCTTCAGATGGACTTTTGCAGCTTTTACCAAACTGTCGTTGGATTTCAGTGCTTACCAAACCGGCTTTGGAAGCTTTGCCAAACTGTCGTTGGACTTCGGTGCTTACCAAACTGTCGTTGGAAGCTTTGCCAAACTGTCGTTGGACTTCGGTGCTTACCAAACTGTCGTGGGAAGCTTTGCCAAACTGTCGTTGGACTTCGGGGCTTACCAAACTGTCGTTGGAAGCTTAAAATTGCCAAATGATCACTCCACCTGCTGGAATAACATGAACAAACTGTACGCATGCCAAAATAAATTGGACTTTGGATTGTAAATGAACACTGCTGAGAATTACACCACCTGTTGGGTAATATCATATGTTGACACCTTGCTAAAGGAGAGATTCTGTCGATCTCTTTAAACCTTGCTGGGGAAATTACCGCGACTCGGCTGGGGAGTATAGCAGACAAGATTCAATGCTGAACTCTGTGGGGGTACCATTACCAGAGATACGATCTTGCTAGGGATCAGGGCTGCTCTGCTGGGGATATCCAAATCTTGGTTGAAAGACAATCTGTTGCAACATGCTGAGAAAGAGTCCCTAGAGATTTGTTAGGGAAACCCAAAGCAATTCCTCGGTAATCTGTTGAGAAAGATGACTGTCGAGCTTAGGGTAAATGTCACAATGCCCCATGTCGGGCGAAATTTCTCTTTGACGACTCCGCTGGGGATAATGAGTTTATAACACACTCTGCTGGAGAAAAACTGCTTTAAAGCGTCTCGTGCTGGGGAATGCCCTTTTAAGAGGATTTTACGGAAGACCAAATGTCCTCAAACTCTACTGGGGATAATAGATTGGGAATATATTTTGCTTGGGAGATAACATGCCCCATGCATGGGAGGGTCAATAACTCCGCTGGGGATTATTCTTTGACAAATTTCACCTGCTGAAACCTGCGGGATATATGATACTACCATTTGCTGGTACATCCTGCCAAGAGTAAACTCCACGAGGGATGTTAGTACTAAAAGTTTCGTCTCTTAAGAGGATTTTATAGAAAACCAAGCGTTTTCAAACTCTTAGACGAACACTCTGCCTTGAACTACCCTTCACATCGTCTGCAAGGTACTGGAGGATTGGCACTTGTTATTGACCTGGAGTATTCACTGCATTAATAACCGTTATCAACACAGAAAAATTCCATCTTCGACCACCGTTGCCGTCACGAAACTCGGTGGGAACTCTTGAATGGAAGAATCGACTTAATAAGATACAACAGTATCAAGTCATAGCAAATATCTGCTCGTGGTTACGATCATGCTGCTCGGATCGATCGTGCTCATTACCTGCAACAGAAAAAGAATATGCACCTGCCCCAGGATATTGCGTGGTCTTTTGAGTCCACCATCCAAGGTTGTCCAACAAGCAAAGTAATTTTTATTGTCTTTGTGCATGTTTTTGCAAGGCCAAGATATTTTCAAAGTAACGTTTTATTATAAAAAATTGGACGTTTTTGCAAACAAAACAGTAAAATGAAAATAAAAGCTCGTGACTGAATATTCAATTTTATTGATGAAATGCCAAAAATTGGCGAATTTACAAACAGAAGCAAACCCCTGAAAGAGGCGATTGCCATAAAATTGAGAAAAGAAATCTATCCTAATGATAATGCGGAAATTGGATTCCAACTGATTTCTGATTCTGTTATAGCCAGTATGTATTCCAACTCTCCTAATTATCTTCGCCTTCGGAAGCTCGTGGTCGGGCCAATTCCTCCTTTGGAATTTTGCCAGTTTGCTGAAGCGTAGAAAACGTACAGATTAATTCAGACTGCAGTCATTCGCTTTAATCCCTCTTTTGTGTGGATCGCCTTTCCAGGTTTTCAATCCACCGGGATACCCTTTTTTGCCTAAGTTGCCCTTTCGGGTTTTCAACTTACCGGGTGTACAATTTTTTCAATTATATCCCTAATTTTTGCCCGAACCTTTATTCTGTTTTTGGTTCGCCGGGATGCCCTTTTTTGCCTGGATTCCTTTTTTCTTTTATCCAGCGGGTCTCTTTATACGAAGTATTTTTTAACTGCATCTGAATTAACAGGGGATGAAAAATCTTCACCATCCATGGTTGTCAGCAATAAGGCTCCACCTGAGAAAACCTTTTTAACCACGAATGGACCTTCATAATTAGGAGTCAATTTGCCCCTGTGATCTATACTCGGAGGAAGTATTCTCTTGATTACCACATCCCCGACCTTGTATACTTGAGGTCGAACCTTTTGATCGAATGCCCTCTTTATTCTGCACTGATATAGCTGGCCATGACATACTGCTGCTAGTCGCTTCTCCTCAATAAGGCTCAGCTGATCAAATCTGGCTCGTACCCATTCAGCTTCATCTAGCTTAACATCCATCAATACTCGGAGAGAGGGAATCTCCACTTCTATTGGTAGAACTGCCTCCATACCGTATACAAGTGAATATGGCGTTGCCCCAGTGGACGTACGGACAGATGTTCGATACCCATGCAAAGCCAATGGTAACATCTCATGCCAATCTTTGTACGTGACAACCATCTTCTGCACAATCTTCTTGATATTTTTGTTGGCCGCTTCGACCGCGCCATTCATCTTCGGGCGGTACGGAGAAGAATTGTGATGCTCGATTTTGAAGTCCCGACATAGTTCAGCCATTATCTTATTATTCAAATTGGAACCATTATTAGTAATGATTCTTTCGGGAACTCCATATCGACAAATGATATCTCGCTTCAAGAAACGAGCCACCACTTGCTTGGTGACATTGGCATAAGACGCTGCTTCAACCCATTTAGTGAAGTAATCAATGGCGACCAAGATGAAACGATGGCCGTTTGAAGCATTAGGCTTAATTTTCCCGATCATATCAATGCCCCACATTGCAAATGGCCACGGAGAGGACATGATACTCAATGGATTGGGAGGAACGTGCACTTTATCTGCATAGATCTGGCATTTGTGACACTTGCGAGGATACTTGCAGCAATCTGACTCCATGGTCAGCCAATAATACCCTAATCTCAACAATTTCTTAGCCATCGCATGTCCTCCGGCATGGGTACCGAAAGAGCCTTCGTGCACTTCAATCATCAACAGGTCTGCCTCGTGTCTATCCACACATCTGAGCAGAACCATGTCAAAATTCCTTTTATACAACACGCCATCTTTGTTCAAGAAGAAACTACCAGTTAGCCTTCTTAATGTCTTCTTGTCATTGGAAGATGCCCCAGGCGGGTATTCTTGATTTTTCAAGAAGCATTTGATGTCATGGTACCAAGGCTTATCGTCAGACACTGCATCAACCTCAAACACAAAAGCAGGCCTATCAAGACGAGATACATCAATCCTGGGCACAAAGTTCCAACCATGCACTTTGATCATCGAAGATATAGTGGCCAAGGCGTCTGCAAACTTATTCTCATCTCTAGGAACATGGTACAGCTTGACAGTTGTAAAGAATGTCAGCAATCTCCTCGTATAATCTCTATACAGAATCAAATTCTGCTGATGTGTGTGCCAAGTTCCCTTTACTTGATTAATTACCAGTGCTGAATCACCAAAGATGTCGAGGGTCTTGATTCGTAAATCAATAGCTTCCTCGATCCCTAGTATGCAAGCTTCATACTCTGCTTCATTGTTGGTACACCCGAAAGTTACTCGGGCAGTGAAGGGCATGTGAACACCTTCTGGCGTAATGAGGACTGCACCAACTCCGCACCCATTCATATTAACTGCCCCATCAAACATCAAACTCCATTTGGATTCAGGGTCAGGCCCCTCCTCCAGAAGTGGTTCCTCGCAGTCTTTTGCTTTGAGAAACATGATGTCCTCATCAGGGAAGTCAAATCTTATGGGCTGGTAATCATTAAGAGGCTGTTGCGCCAGATAATCTGACAGTATACTTCCTTTGATTGCTTTTTGCGAAGTAAATTGAATATCGTACTCTGTCAGTACCATCTGCCACCTTGCAACTCTGCCTGTAAGAGCTGGTTTCTCACAAATATACTTGACCGGATCCAATTTTGAGATCAACAGGGTTGTATGTGTGAGCATATATTATCTCAAGCGCTTGGCGGCCCATGCGAGTGCACAGCATGTCTTTTCAAGCATTGAATAACGCAATTCACAATCTGTAAATTTCTTGCTCAGGTAGTAGATAACATGTTCTTTCCTACCTGTCTCGTCGTGTTGACCGAGAACACAACCCATGGATCCTTCGAGCACTGTCAAGTACATAATCAGTGGTCTCCCTTGAACTGGAGGTATCAGAATCAGAGGTTCCTGCAAATATCTTTTTATTTTATCGAACGCATTTTGACAATCATCATTCCACCTGACCGTTTGATCTTTTCTTAGCATTTTGAATATCGGTTCGCAAGTGGCAGTTAGGTGAGATATAAACCTTGAAATGTAGTTCAATCTCCCTAGAAAGCCACGAACTTCTTTCTCAGTTCTCGGTACAGGCATATCTTGTATAGCTTTCACCTTAGCAGGATCAACCTCTATCCCTTTTTCACTGACAATGAAACCAAGCAATTTTCCGGATCGCACGCCGAAAGTACACTTGTTAGGATTCAGTCTCAACCTGAATTTCCTCAGCCTCTCAAACAACTTCTTCAAGTTGATCAGATGTTCCTCTTCTGTCTTTGATTTAACAATCATGTCATCCACATAGCACTCGATCTCTTTATGAATTAGATCGTGGAATAACGTCACCATTGCTCTTTGATAAGTTGCCCCTGCGTTCTTCAACCCAAAAGGCATTACTTTGTAACAGAAGGTACCCCACGGGGTAATGAATGTCGTCTTCTCCATGTCTTCAGGTGCCATCTTTATCTGATTGTACCCGGAGAATCCATCCATAAATGAGAACACTGAAAACTGAGCGGTATTATCAACCAGCACATCAATATGAGGGAGTGGAAAGTCATCTTTAGGGCTCTCCCTGTTGAGATCTCTGTAATCCACACACATTCTGACTTTGCCATCTTTCTTCGGCACCGGTACTATGTTGGCCACCCAAGGAGGATAGTTGGTTACTGCCAGAAAACCTGCATCCAACTGTTTCTGTACTTCTTCCTTGATCTTCAAAGCCATTTCTGGTTTCGTTCTGCGCAGCTTTTGCTTGACCAGTGGACAATCCTCTTTCAACGGTAGTCTATGCACAACTATGTCTGTATCTAAACCCGGCATATCTTGATATGACTAAGCAAAGATGTCAACGTATTCCCGTAGCATGACTATCAACTCCTGCTTTACATCAGCCCGCAGACTTGCGCCGATCTTGATCTCTTTCTTGCTTTCTTCTGACCCAATATTGATAACCTCGAGAGCTTCCTGATGAGGCTGAATGGTCTTCTCTTCCTGTTTCAACAGTCTAGCTAATTCTTCCGGGAGTTCATAGTCTTCATCACTTTCTTCCTCGGCTTGATAGATCGGATTGTCGAAATCATACGTGGGCATAACAGAATCGTTTTCAGAGGAATTCACAAAATCAAGTCTGCATGATTGGATTTATGCTTTATTTTAGATTATTTTTGCTTGAAAACAAAAGAAAAGAAAGTGCATTATCATTTTTAATTTTCTTTGTGCAAAAATAAAAATAAAGAAAGAATAAAGGAACACAAATTTGTAAACAAAAACGTCCTTTTATTGATATTTGAACATTATATGAGAAAATATGGTGGCCCTACAAATGGATCCTCACACCTTGGGCAGAGTGTGGGATTTCATGCATTATGAAAGACAAGAATTATTACTCTGAATGGTGTACAACATGAACGATTTCTTCACTAGACCAGTTTGCAATGCCTCGCCCGGAGCCAGTGCATATACCCATCTGTCCAGATAATCTGAGCTTTCAGTGTCATCCTCTATTGCTGAGCAGGACTGATTGGGATTGATAATTCCTCCACTGTTGAAATTGATTGGCCCACGGAACCGGGAAACTGGCGTCCGGCCCGGCTGGTATCCAATGCCAAACTTATATTCTTTCACGAACACATCTATAGCTTTACCCCAACCTTGGGCATTTCCGCTTTCAACCACTTCTCTGGCCTGCTTGTAGGATGCAATTGATGCGCTCGGCCCATCTGGCACATTCGACACCACTGCTGCTGAAGTAGATTCAGGTAAGTTATTGATATTCAGGGCTTCGAAAGACTGGCACAGGGTTTCATGAATTTCTCCCTCCATTTCCACATATTTGAAAGTGGATAGATGACTCACGAATATATCTTCCTCGCCGCAAACAATAACCACTTGACCCTCGAACACATATTTGAGCTTCTGATGAAGTGTTGAGGTAACTGCGCCCGCTGCGTGAATCCATGGTCGGCCCAACAAACAGCTATAAGCAGGCTGAATGTCCATAACATGAAAGATCGTCTTGAATATCTGTGGACCAACCTGTATTGGTAGTTCAACCTCCCCAAACACCGATCTTTGGGATCCATCGAAAGCTCTCACAATCAGATCACTGGGTCTCAGAACCAATCCATCTACTTCAATCTTCATCAGGGCCTTTTTGGGTAACACATTCAAGGAAGAACCTGTGTCAACCAGCACATGCGACAAAATAGCTCCTTTGCATTCAAGTGTGATGTACAAAGCCTTGTTGTGATTACGTCCATCTGGAGTCAAATCCCTATTCGTAAACCCACACCCGTGGCTCACATTCACATTAGAAATTACTCCCTCCAACTGATTCACTGTAATCTCTTGGGGAACGTATGCCATATTCAGAACCTTCAACAAAGCAGCCCGGTGTGCATCTGAACTCATTAGCAGGGATAATATCGAAATTTTAGAGGGTGTCTGATTGAGCTGGTCAATAATCTTGTAATCACTCTTTTTGATAATCCTCATAAATTCCTCAACATCATTATCAAAATTGACTTTAGGGTCTTCTTCCTGAGCAGGCACCTTGTCATTAACAACCTGTTTTCCTTTTGCTCTTGCAGCGGCTTCAGCTTCTTTATCACTCCTTAGAGTCTGGGGAGCAAACAGTCGACCACTTCTGGTGAAACCACTTGGTCCACTGACATTCTCAATACTTGTACCAACAGCCTCTGCTTTCTGTTGACTTCCTCCTTGATGAGTATCAGTTCCATATTGCCAAGGAACTGCTCTATTAGACACATAAGCAGCCGATTCAGGAACTATAATCGTAACTAGTCTCGGCCTCTCGGGCACGATGATAGCAACAGGCTCCTCAACAGGCACCTGTATCTCAACTGGATTATAGTAAATAGTAACGGCAGAAACATCTTTTTCTCTCTCTATCTTATCAAACTGAAGTCTTCCTTCATCCATAAGATCCTGCAGTCCAACTTTTAACTTACTGCAGCCATTAATCTGTCTTGAACAATCTTCACAATCAGATCCACATCCAGGAAACACTTCTCCTTTTAACAAACGCTCTTTTACAATCAACAGCGGAGTCTTTACCAAATTCACATCAGTAATCAGATTGAGTTTCTCACCATCAGAAATAGCATTCATGCTTGCACCTCCATGATGGGGCATTGGATTATCACGAACATTCGGCGGCTTAGAGAAATTAATAGCTTTTGCGTCAATCAGGTCTTGAACCTTATGGTGAAAAGCCCAGCATTTCTCTATCGAGTGACCTTGCGCGCCAGAATGAAATTCACATCTAGCGTTGGCATCATAGCCCTGAGGCAATTTTCCGGAGTCTAGCGACCTCATAGTCCGTAGTTCAACCAACTTCTCTTTGAGCAGTTGTGGTAACAAAGCAGTATATGACATAGGTAAAGGATCAAACTTACGGTCCCTTGGTCTGTTATTCTGGAATCGGGGTCTACCTTGCTGATCTGGAGCTTGCTGTCCGGCTGGAACCGGAATGGTTACAGCATCCACCTGATGATAAGACTGATTCCTACCTCTGCCCCCTCCTCTATGCACAGCACTGGACTCCCCTTCTCTTTTCCTTGATCCGTTGGCAAAGGGTTTTCTCGAACTTGAAGCACCAGTCCCACCGACGTCTTGAATCTTACCCAATTTTAGCAGACTCTCTATTCGTTCCCCAGCAACAACAATATCAGCAAACCCTGTGGAAGGACACGCAGCCAATCTATCTAAATACGACCCTTGGAGTGTGCTCATGAATATATCAGCCATCTCGCGATCACCCAAAGGTGGTTGAACTCGTGCTGCCAATTCCCTCCATCTTTGTGCGTATTGCTTAAAGCCTTCCTTAGGATCCTGAGTCATACTCTGCAGCTGAGTACGATTAGGTGCCATATCCAAATTTTATTGATACTGCTTCAGAAACGCAGCGCACAAATCTTTCCAGCTCTTGATATGAACCCTGTCTAGCTTAACATACCATTCCAGGGAGGCGCCTGACAGGCTATCCTGGAAAAAATACATCCAGAGCTTCTGGTCATCGGTATAAGCGGCAACCTTGTGATTGTAAGCTTGCAAATGTGTTTTGGGACAGGTACTGCCGTTGTACTTATCCAAAGCAGGAAGCTTGAACTTGGGAGGGATTCGCACACCCTGCACGAGACCCATGTCTTCTACATCAATTCCCAGAGGATTTTGGCTCTCAATAGCCTTGAGTCTTTCATCTAGCCCTTCGTACTTCTGGTCGTCATTATAGAAACCCATGTCATTGTTAAATGCAGTGAACTGGTCATCTTGACCATCCTCATTGTTATCAAATCCCAGATGTATCCCACCAGCAGGGATTGTGCCGACAGGAGGAGTGCGCACAGTGCGATTTGGGATTTTAGTTTCCAGCCTCTGAATAATGGTTCTCATAGCTTCTTGTCTAATCCTCATGTTTTCTTGACCTGTCCTCAGCTCCTGTTGACCTTGAGCAATCCCCTGCATAAGGTTCATGAACTGTTTCATCCTTCCCCTCAAATCAGCTAACTCTGTCTGAACTTGCTCCATTACTCTTGCTTGATTGCGTCGGGTAGAATATCGGTGAACTGAGGTATCAGCTATCGTGCCTGAAAACCAAATAAAGGTTAGCAGGTGCCTGCAAAAGAAGAAAACCTGCAATGCAAAAATGATATGCTATGCAAATGCAAATGCACAGTTATGTTTGTTATTTCAAGATACTTTTTTACATCCTGATTCCAATCATAACCACAAATTCCTGAAGACCAGAAATCATGATTAGTGAGTTTTGCTCTGAAGAGATATTCATATACACCCACCACAAATATCTGACGACCAGACATAGTGATTTTGTAGTGTGCCAGTGTGCAGATATCTTATCACATATATCTGAAAACCAGAAATTGTAAACAGAAATAGCTCTTTTCATACAAATTCCTAGAAGTTTTCAAGTACATTAGTCATAGTTTCAGCAACAGAATGAGAAACAAGCAGTCAAATGGATCCATCAACAATCCTGATGGTAACCATTACCAATTACAAAGAAACGACAAAAATCACTAATCTGATAGCTCTACGTCTTTCAGCTTCTGGCTGGAATACTTAATCTCTTCAAACAGGATGCAGGTACGCTGGTGATGTGGCTTCTCAATCAGCTCTTTGATTACGATGTCCCTTTTTTCCAACGCATCCTCTAACGAACCCACGTGCATCAGCAAGGCTTCATCTTCACCGGCTCCTTTGCGCCTCTTAATTCCAGCTTGAATTTTAACCAGCTTCAGATCCGCCGTGACATCTTCAAGCTCTTTGTTGGCAATTTTCAGCTTATCTTCAGCGTTCCTTGCCTGTTCTTGGCTTCTGTCAAGGTCTTCTCGATGCTTTCTTCTTGCTTCATGTGCTTTCTTCAGCTCTTCATTTTTATCCTTTAACTGGGTCATCAATTCAGAGTTCTCAATTCTGACTTCATCCCAAGCTTGACGGAGTTTAGCTAACGAATCCTGGCTTCGGGCTAGAGCCTGCTTTGTAGTCTTGTGAGCTTGACTAGTATCATCTGCTCCCAAAGTAAGCTTCCGGAAGTATCGAGCTCTATCATCAAAATCTTCTTCTTTGTCTGCCAGGGTTTTCTCCGCTTTCAATGCTTTCTTTTCCAACTCTTTGTTGTCCACTAGAGCTTTCTGAAGACATATGCTCATTCCAGAGTTCTCTATCTGCAGCTCACTAACCTTTTTCTTCCATTTCTCGCACTCCTCAATAGCCACCATGGTGGGTTGTTCAGGCTGTACTGAACGTACAAGAGATCTCCTTGAAAAGGGCAAAAGCAATTCTTTTACTTTCGTCTCAATCCATCTGTCATATTCAGGATAAGACCTACAATCTCCTTTCCCAAAAACCGCTTTTCCAATTTTATGCTTATCTTTCCAAGCATTCACTACTTCTACCACCTTCTCATCTTTAGTTCCTGTGAAGAACAAAGATTCTTCCATGTCTTGCTCTGTAGGAGGACCCCTGGAAGCATACCCGAACTGTCGGATGGCCAAAACTGGATTATAATTGATCCCTCCTTTTCTGCCAATCAGAGGTACATTTGGAAAACTTTCGCATCTTGTGATGAGCTCAATTCTCAACAACCGGTGATCGAACCAGACAATATTATCAGCAGTTAAACCTATCATTCGCTTGGACCATTTCGCAACATCTATGGTTTCCACAAAGGCACCTGTTTGAGGCAAATGCTTGAAAAGCCAATGACATAGCAGTGGAGTGCAACAACTAACAGGGCTCCCCTTCTTTTCTCGTTCTTGTAATGTACGGAATGATAAAAATCCCCCAACAAAGTAGGGACTGGATTTTTAAGAACGAAAACTCTCGTAGCTTGCATATCCACAAAGTCTTGCTGATTGGGAAAAAGAACTAGGCCATATATGCAAAGAGCCAGAATGGAGTTGTAAACCGTCCAGTTTTTAGCATTAGCAGCCTCTTGAGCTTGATCAGAAAGGAATTCCAGATGAAATCCGTCAACTCCGTTTTTGTTACTCACACCACTTTTGATCACTGACTGGTCCATTTGCGTTGCAGCGGCAATTTCTTTTACACTAGGAGAGCTACCAGAAAAGAATGGTATTGTTGACATGATTGGAACCCCCAAAATAAATGAGAATTCTTCTAGCGTTGGCATCAAAATATAATCTGGAAAGAGGAAGCATCTCAGCGAAGGCTCGTAGAACTGCAGCAGGGTGTGCAAAGCATCATGTTCATACTTCGTGGTAGTACGGACCATCCTAACCAAATTCCCATACTTCTTTTGAAACCTATCAAGAACATCTGGGTCGGCCATGTCTATAACTTTGAGCAATGAATCCAAGGTAGGGTCTGGAAACTTGTAAGAAACATTATTCTTCCTTCTCTCGTCGTTCTCTGTTGAACCCATGGATTGGAATCAGAAATATATTATGCACCTGAAATTGACAAACATAACCTGTTATGATATGATTATGCAATGCAACAGGGGCAATGTGATCAGGTAATCAGGTGTCTGTGCTAAACTGTGTGCAGTGTCAGTGTAGTCCTGGGAACAATATAGAACCACAAATAGGAACTGTCTGAATATAATAGGATGAACCCTTCCTTTGTGTAAAGTCATAGAAAACCGGGTATGTAGGAAGTCATGGTTACCTGCAAACCTGCAAACAACCCCCCTCTCACATGTGGGTTCTAGGATGTTCAGTATCCCGGGCTCTCAGGTCGAGAAATGATGATACGTTCACCATTTCTGGTTTGGTATCATCATCAATCGAGGAGGCCTCAACTGATTCTATAAAACGAAAGGTCCTCAGCTTCTGGCACTGAGGTCGAGAAGCAATAGTACATTCATCCCTTGGGGTACAGTACTATCGCCAATCGAGGAGTGTCTCCACTGATTCTCTTTCAAAAAGGGACACCTATAGCAAGTTCTCAGCATTGGGTCCTCGGGTCGAGAATGTGCAATGGGTTTGCCACAGAATGTGGTCTGCCACTGTCACATCTCGGGAGGAGTGCCGCAACTGAGTCCTCGGGAATGGTCACCAGAGTCGACAGCTCTCTAGATCGACACCCTAACATGTGCAAGACGCACACGTCAGAATGCGTCCCAGGATAGCCTCGTCTGGCTGTGAATTTCGTGAATACCCAACGTACTCCAGACGGCACGTAGGTCCCACTACTCTCCACTCTAATCCTAAGTGCATACTCAAGCCTGTGTAATGGGCTTATCTCTCAGAAATCCCATCCCGCCAAACAGAAAACAACACAGTCCAGCATAGCATAATATAAAAATGCTAAAATGCAGTAAATACAGTAATGTACAGTAAAGCACCAAATAACCATACAATAAAACGGTAAATACAGCACAACAATAAAAACCCAATGAAAGAAAAACAGACAAGCGCTAGGATTGACTCGCTTAGGATGGACCAGCAATAGGTCAACCTATCCCCAGCAGAGTCGCCAGCTGTCGCTCCCGGGATTTTCATCCTAGTACAAACGCGAAAGTGGCACCGAAACAGAGTCGCCAGCAATGTGTATTTATCTCACGAGAGGGAAAGGAAACACCGCATAAACCTGAAGAGGAAGGATAGAGCATGGTCTTGCTACCAAAAGAATTGGGTAAGGGAGTCGGTTACGCGAGAGGAAGGTATTAGCACCCCCTCGCGTCCATCGTACCCGATGGGATCCACGCTTGCTTGTCTCGATCAAAGGGTGTAAGAAAAGGATACTGGAAAAGGAACTGAAAGAAAGAAAGAAGAAAGAATGGAAAAGGAACGGGAAATAAATGTAGGGAAAATAAAAGAAGTGCTCGCATGGGCCCTACCCCACTGCCTACGTATCTCATCGGGAGCATGAGAATCAGAGCGACGTAGTTCACCTCACTAGGGACGGTTTGTTTGTGTTTTTTAGGGAACGACTAACGTTCTGGTTCAGGTGTTGTAGCCTCGCTGGTCCGAGTGCGTTACCATCTTGCAAGAGAACGAGTAGAAGCGCGTTCATACGTTTGGAATGAGTGAGATGATGAAAAGAATTCCCGAAGGAAAGACGTTATTGTTTGTTTTTGTCTTTTAAGAAAGAGGAAATGTTTTGAATTATGTGTGTTTTGTAACACATATTGTATTTAAGTCCTTCATATAGGATCGAATGCCTCACATATCGACCCAAGACGGGACGTACGCTAAACATTCCAAGGAAATGAGAGAAGATCCCCCACTTCCTTGTTCCCACAAGAAAGGCCTAAATACAATATGTGTCATGCCTTTATTAAGTGTTTTTGTTGGTTATGAAATAAAGAAGTGCTTTTTTATTTGTACCTTCAACAAGTATTGCATTTACGTCCCTCATACAAGATCAAATGTTTAACACATTGACCCAAGATGGGCCATATGCTACACATTCTAAGATTACAAGAGAAGACCCCTTATAATCTTTTCTTTATATGAAAGGCCTAAATGCAATAAATGCCTACCTTTATTAAGTATTTTGAATTTTCCTTTGAGATGAGAAAAGAGACTCAAGAGAGGAGAAAGGTAAAATCTATGTGATCTAATACTCAATCCTAGTTGATTATTAAAGGGAGTGATCCTAATGGTTTGTGAGGTTTCAAAACCTAAAGTCTAAAGAAAGAATGAATTAAACAACTCACTTCTAAAGTAGAAGATGAATTGTAATTCAAAAGGGAAAGTAATGAGTTATTAAAAGAAAGCACATAAGTGCTTAACAAACACAAAATGGAATTGTAAAAGATGAAGGGACAGAAGTATGAATGTGGATTCCTTATCCACACTCAATTGAAACTTACCAAAGCCCCTAAATGGTTAGTAAACATGTGTAAGAGGTATAAGAAGTAAAAGAACATTTAATGCACCATAAAACTCAAAAGAATTAGATGAGAAAACAAATCCTATAACCACAACCAGAATGTGCATCATATGGAAAACAAATGATTATCATCAAGCAAGTTCAAGTGGATAGGCAACAAACATCATCCATGACATTAGAACATGCTACCATAAGAAAAGGGAGAATGAAAGATGAAAAGAAAGAGAAAAAACATGCATGAATGGAACATGTAATCTAAGGATCAGAATTGAAATGAAATGAAAAATGATTCACAAACATCTCACAAGTGTTCATGCCTAACACATCAAGACATTTAAGAAGTGATAGAAGAAGTAGAATTGAAATGGAAGTTCAAAAAAAAGAAAGTGCAAACACAACATGTTAAAGGTGCACAAGGTTCAAATGATAATCAACATGCAAAAATGACATATAACATGTATCAATGACCTATTATGTCACATGAACGGTTCACCAAATATGCAAATGATCATGCAAGTATGTACAAAAGAAAACATTGTAAACATGCACAAATATTACAAGGATATGACATGTTATTATGCTTCAAAGGTAATGCATCACACAAAAATTAAATGAACTCAAGGAAATTAAGCAAACATGGTTTAAATATACACAAATCAGAAGTGAATCATATACCAAAATAGCATGCAAGAAATCAAGGCAAAAAGGCTTTATACAATGCACTTAAGTCAAGTTGGATACACATGCAAAGTAATGCAAAGATGGACATCTAAACATGTCATGAAATGATCTAAAAAATAAAATGAAAATCATAGGACATACTTCAAGATGTTAATGACTTAATGCAAAAAGAAGAGCACCAAAACAATTTTGAATGATCAAGAACAAAAATGCACAAAAGCATGTATCACATTAAGAATGCACACAAAAGAAAATCAAAGAAAATTATAGAACAGGGGCAAAAATGTCATAAAATCAAGAAATAAAATCATGAAAAATTTTCTAAATGTCTTGGAGGTATTCATGAATTTTTTTGGAATTTTTAATAAGGCTTTGGTATTTTAAAAATTGAAAAGTAAACGTGTATGAAATGGAAAAAATGATAAAATGAAATAAAAATGAGGGAGGTGCATGCATAGCAAAAGGTCAGTTCAAATGATCTGGGCTTTAAAACAGAGGAGGTGTGAATATCAATCTAGCTCAGTCCATTAAGCGCGCATTCCACATTAACAACCATACACTCTCAGTCAACACAAGTCAAAGCAAGGATCACCATTGGATCAAGTCAAGTCAACAAACAAGTCAAAGTAAGCAAGATCAAGGCGCACCCGTGAGGGAACACATTAACTAACACGCACTGCACCATACTATGTTTAAGTGAAATCAGAAATAATGCACGTGAGGTACATACATGTTTTAATGCGCTGGCAGTTCCTCCACCCTTGGATTACACAAATCAGACGGCTGACATTAAAACTGAACATAAAACCCTAAAATGAGATCACCGGCCGGAGAGGGACCTCCGGTCACCTTCTCCGGCGAGATCCACCACCTGCAACTTTCACATCACCACAGAAATGCACGATATTCATACCAAAATGCAGCTGAAGTTGAGTAGGTCATGAATACACACTTATTTTTCACATAGCAATCACACACATGGAGAAACGAAGAGATGAAATCATGCCCTAACTTTTCAAACTATACCTTTAGAAGGCCTATCAACTAGCCGGAGTAAGCAGAGCTTCTATCAAGCTTATATTAACAAAAACAAGTCAAAATTAAGGAGAATCGAATGGAAAAAGGTTGAGTGATAAAACCTGAAAATATGGAGAAATTGGAGATGCTGAGAAAACCAGAGATTCTTGCTTCCTCTTTGAGTTTCACTTGGCCAAATAAAGGCTTTCAAACTCTGACGAGTGATGATGGAGATGGATTTGCAGTGTGCTTACTTCAACAATCCAAAGCTGCTTCAAGTTCAGAGATGATTGAAGATGAAACTTGAAGGTGGAATTAGAAGAGAATGATGAACTCGTGCAATGGAGAGAGATTTGATGAAAAAAGAGTGGGAGAATCAGAGAGAAAATTAGAGAGTGTTTGGGAGTGAAATGAGAAGAATCGAGTTAGAAATGAAATTTGAGAGTGAGGTTGTTATTTATAGTGTGAACTAACCATGGTTTAATGAGTTGAGTTAAATGAGTTGAATGAGTTAAGGTGAGTGCACCCTAACTAACTGAGTCAAGTTAGTTAGGGGCGAGTGAGGTTGGTTGTGCTATGGTGATGGTGATTCATGGTGTGCTATGGTGAGGTTGATGAAAGTAAATGGTGATGTGTTGTTCACGGCTGTGTAGTATAAACTTGTTCAGCAAGTTTCATTCGTTCCCTTCTCATGTATGATGCAGCATGATGAGGCTAGTGTAAGGAAGGTGTTTGGTTAAAAGTGGAAAGGAATATGGGTTGTATGCGTGTGGATTAAAACATGACAATAACAACAACATTATTTTTTCTGATTTTTAGCAGCCCAAGGTTTAATGGTTTGACCAAGAATTTCCCTCTAGTTTGTGAATGGAACAAAGAGGTATTGATGCCAAATGAAAGAGGAGATATCATGGAACAAGTTTGGGGTGAAAATTGAATTGAATTGAGGCTTGGAAATTGGTGAAAAGCAACTTGGAACATCAAGGTTTGGGACTGGTTTGTAGGCAAGACAGTTGGTCGGTTGACAAGGCAGCTTTGTGCAAGGAATTTCAGTCTGAATACACTAACTTGAGACCACTATAACTCACTCATAACTTGATCAATTCAAAATTTTCCCAACATCAATATTGAAGATGACACTACAAAGAACAACTTTGATGTTCAAAAGTTTTCCATTTGAAGCTTTTATCTTGATGAAAAATGAGGGAACATTTGGCACACCAACTGTTTGAGGAAATGATGCGCGCGTGACCTGAGAATTCTTGGTCATGACCTAGTTTTTGCCCTACTTTCCTCCAACTTTGATCAGTCATATCTCACTCAATTTTTATCCAATGGAGATGTTCTACACATGGATTTGAAGCTTAAAGCAAGACCTTTTGTTGTGGCTGAGTGGAATTTTCATTTGGTGCTTCAATTTTAAATGGCCTTAGTTCAAACTCTGATGCAAAATGGCCAAAACTTGCTATATTTAGTAACCCTTCTTCATCCAAAAATGGCAACTTTCCACATCTTGATTTTTTCATGATTCCTTTGGAGTTTCTTGACAAAATTTTGCACATTGGACATATGTAACATGAATTTCATGAATTTGGTCACAAAAAGTCAAGAGTTGACTTTTTCCTCTGATTATTTGACTTTGCCCCAACTTCTCTGATTTTTAATCTTTCTTCCAATTGAACCACTTCTAAAACCAATTGAGAGGCAATTTTCCACACCCATACACTTAAGGACATGTAGAATACCATGACATCAAGTTTGTCCAAAAAATCAGAGATTCCCTGATTTTATTAGAAACCCTAGTTTTGGTGCCCACCTCCTAGGAGAAAAATGTGCAGTCTTCAATTTCAAATTCCTCAGAGTATGTTGTGTACCCTCTCAAAGGATGATGAGATATGCCACTTGAGGTTGATTTTGGACCAATGAACTCTCTCTTTTGATGGTTTTCCTGTAGTTTTTTGAACCTCTTGCATGATGAAGTATGTATTGTTTCAATCTCCCATTGGATCTCACTTCCTTGAGATTGTGGACGATCAATTGAGATAGTATGAGACATGAAAGACCTCTTGGCTTGTCTTGAGGCAACTTGTTTGACCTTTTTGTGCTTTGAATAATCCCTTGATTGTCCATCTTTCCCCTGATCACATGCCTTGATGGTAAGAAGGATGCTATGATTCATTTTTCTATGTTAAATGCAATGCAATGCTAATGAGATGGATATGATATGATATATGATAATGCTAAACTATGATGCCAAAAGGGAGAGCAAATTTTGGGGTATTACACCAGGCTCCTTGGAAATGCAAGGCCAACAACTTTAGAAAATTCTGAATACGGGCGAAGTCCTCGTTTGAGCATAAATTTCTTTATGTCGTCGGTAGTGGGGACTTGCACAGTTTCTTTATTGAACCTCTCAATATATGCCTGGAGAGGCTCATCCTTCCCTTGAATTATAGCCTCAAGGGAGGCTTCAGTCTTTGGATGGCGGCGTGACGTCGTAAAGTGCCTGGAAAACATCCTGCCCAGCTGCTTCCACGAGGTGATGGACTCCTCGGGCAGTTGTTTGTACCAGGTCATTTCCCCTTTCCGGAGCGTGGTCGGGAACAGACGGCATTTGATGGCTCCCCGGACGCCTCGGTAGTCTAGCAGCGCATCGATGTTTTCGATGTGCTCATCTGGGTCAGTCGTTCCGTCGTAAGTGCCCAAAGACGGGGGTTTCTCCAAGCATTTGGGGAGGCGTGTAGCCAATATCTCTTGAGACAATGGGCCGTGGGGCTCATCATCACTGCTGGAACTGGTCAGGGAAGGGGAGCGGATGCTTCGCTCATGACGACGACTTCTACGGGGGGACGATGTACGTGTCCGGCCCTTTGGCCTGACCCGGGGTGAACGTTGATATCTCCAGGTTCTCTTGTTGCCCATGGAATGTTGGTTTCACGGGGAAACGTGTTCGCGCTTCCGAACGGCTTGGGACTCTGGTTCTTGGCGCACCCGACGATCAACTTCTCGTCGGGGTCGTGGACTCTTGGATCGTCGTCAATCCTTCCTCGGCTGAGGGGATCTCAGACGGGCAGATTCTTCCAACGCCCTAATCCTCTCGTTTTGTTGGAGGATCAAGAGGTTGGTTTTGTTGATTGCTTCAAGGAGGGCCATCACGACCGGGTCGGCGTTGGGTGGAACTGGAACAGGCTGGAGGGCCAGCAGGGGCTGGTCGTCAACACGGTCAGTAGGAGTGGGGGAGGGAGATGCGATAGCTCTGTCTCTCAGATGACGTACGTCTCCTCCGAGGAAGAATGCAGGTCCGTCAGCATCAGTTTTGTTGACGGTGAGAACAGAAAGATTGCGAGCATCTTGGATGTGATCTTGGGAAGCCATGATCGTAATCTTGGACAGAGAATTTGGTTTGGTCTTTGAATCTGAGGTGGATGCTAAGACAGGGATAACAAGGTTCCCACAGACAGCGCCACTAATCGTGAAGGCTGATCAGATCCTGTGATGGGCCAAGAAGAACGTCTGTGATGCTGGGTGCTCGAGATGAGGAGGAGGGTGTACCTGCAAGGCACTCCGATGCTAAAGTAAGAATCGAGGGAGAGAAAGGCAAGTACAAAAGTATGAGTTCTTAGGATGATTTTTGGATACCCGACCCTCTCAAATGAGAGGGTATTTATAATGCCCCCAGCGCGTGGCCAACTGTCCCTATTTTCAAGGCGGAGTAACTGTTTCCTGAAGAATAGGTAACTGCCAAAAACTAGCCGTTATGACGGGCAGATATGCCCAAAACTAGCCGTTGCCACGGGCAAAGGCGTAGTTCCGGGCACAGGTGTCATGGTTGTTCCTGGATGAAGGAGTCGTGCGTAACGGGCAGGAATTCCGGGGAGGGGCAAATGACCCTGAGGTTCATCTGTCCATATGTGCCCGGTAGAGGGGCAAAAAGGTAAATGCTGCCCCCGCACTAGCTGGACTTAGGCAATTGAGCCGTTCTGGGAGCAAAAGTGGATTGGGTCATGCCTAGCTATTGGTCTAGTCCGGAACACTAGTGAATTACATAGTGCAAAAAGAAACAAAAATGAAATTTTTTTAGGCAAAGGTTGGTATAGTTATGCTGTAACACCCCAATTTAAATTATTAATCGTCGTGTTGTTAATTCTGTTTATTGGCCTTGGTTAAGGTGTGTGGTTGAGCGCGTAGGCGTAGTGTCCTTAGCGGAACCGGTAAATGGAGACATCAGGATACCGAGAATGTAATGTTGGATTATGTGTGGGCATAGTTAATAACAATAGTAAGGTGAATATTATTATTGATATGGTGAAGATTATTAATATTATTATTACTATTATTATTAATATTATAGGTGTGTTATTATTATTATTATTATTATTATTAATATTATTATTTTTGTTTGTTAATTAAAATCTGATTTAATTAGTTGGATAATGGGCTAGTGGAGGAATAGGGGTAGTTTAGTCATTAAGCTGGTTTAGTGAGAAATTAGTGAGGGGTTAACCATAATCAGAATTTTTGGGAGAAAGAACAAGAAAAGCTAAGGAGAAGGGAAGAAAAAGGGAGAGCTAGGGCACCCATCTTCACCAATTTTCGCAGGAATTCTTCAGGATTCGAGGTAAAGGGGGAGAACGGGTTCATATTTGGTGAATTGATCGTATAAGGGTAGTGGGGAGTCCTTAACCCCGTAGAAATTTGGATGAAAATCTGTTGAATCGTTGATTGTTGCCTATGCATGTTGTGATTCTGAGAATCGTGCATGAATTGATATGTATTTTCATGAATTATTGTGGTTGTTGCTGTTGTATGAATATCTCTTGCAGATCTGTCGTTTTGGGTTCGATTTGGGAGAACGATTTGAGATTTTAGGCTTGTAATACCTGTAGTAATTCTAGGTACAAGGGAAGAAATGAAAATAGGACCTAAAATCAATGTAGAAACGATTCTAGGATTGGTTGGGAGTGAAGGAGTGTAGAAATCGCAGCATAATGTAGAATAGTGAGGCTTCTGGTGAATCGCGTAACAGATCTGGCGATATGCGTACCGTGAAGGGTGATACACGTATGGGAAGGCGAGATACACAGAGATACACGTATGGGAGGTAGCAATACGCGTTATTGGAAGGCAATACGCGTACGGTGTTGGAGATTGGGAATTTCAGTGTGAGGGAGTCTCTGTCCGTACACGTACGGCACAAGGCAATACGCGTATGGATGTGGGCATCTGTGAGGGGATACGCGTATGAGTAGAGTCATTACGCGTATGGGATGGTGTGATACGCAGCAATACGCGTATGGCCATAGGAGTTGCAGAATTTTACCGTTTCGTGATTTCTTTCCCGTTTTCGCGTCCGATTCGGTTTCTCTTAGTTTGAGAGGTTGGGATTGGGAGTCAGATGCTGAGTAATACATAGTTGGTGATGAAAGTAATTAATTGGATGATTTTTAGGAATTAATTAGTATTTGATAAATTATGGGACAAGGTGAGGATTCATTGATTATGGTGCAAGTGGGAATGATTAGGCGTCTCATGTGGGATCAGGAGGATCGTAACTACGTATGTCGGTTAGTATACATGTGTGTTATATGTCTGCTTGTTGTGATCAGGAGGATCGTGGATTGGTTATCATTTATTATACTTGTGTATTATATGTATGCTTGTTGTGATCAGGAGGATCGTGAAATTGTTTATCATTTGTTATATATGCGTGTTATATGTATGCTTGTGGTGATCAGGAGGATCGTGTAGATGTATGAATGTGTCATACATACGTTGTTTTGTGCATTGAGTCATGCATACATATTATTGGTGGGATGAATCATTGCTCAGGAGGAGTGTGTGTGATTCATCCGTACTCCTACGTGGAGAATGGTGGGGGATAGATCATTGCCAAGTAGAGGTGTATGTGATTTATCCGGGGTTCGATTGAATGAACCAATGAGTCGGTACCGCATGCATGGTGTCATGTTGCATTGTGTTATTATGTTGATTGTTGGTGATTGAATATGACAGTAGGTCGTGATTATATGTTGTTGTTGTTGGTGTGAGATACTACCTCTTTATATGTATTATTCACCTTTTTATATTGAATGTAGTTCTCACCCCTCTGTTGTTGTTGTGTCTGTGCTTCTTCGGAAGTACAGATATTCAGGTGCCAGATTAGAGCTTGGAGCTTGTGTAGCTTGTTCGAGTTTAGAGAGTCGCTCTACACGTAACACGGGATTTGGGGGTTTTTACCTTTTGTTTTATGTTGTATACTTGTTACGTATCTTTCAAATGATGAATATTATGGTGGACCACGATTATGTGGAGTTTTGGTGTTGTAGGCAGATGGCCGAGAATCGAATAATTGAATGAATTTTCCGCTGGTTGATTTTACTGAAATAAAAGAAATTTATTTTGTTGATTTTAAAATGTGGCATCCTACTTTGGTGTGGAAACTCTGATTTATTTCATATATTTTCGTTTATTTTGAAAAATGGAAAGTGGGGTGTTACAATTGGTATCAGAGCAGGTCGGTCTGTCCGGCCAGGTTGTCGAGTATAGTTTGTGTCTTTGTATACGACTCGTGTGTAGAACACGGTCGGTACGTGCTTGTTTTCTAACCGTTTGGTTGCAGGAGTTGAGGTTGAGATAAGTGGGGGAGAAGCTGGTGCTCCTCCCGGATGCTTCCACTCTGGAAGGACGGATTGGTAAGTAATGGAGTGTTATCATAGTTGGTGAGGGAGGGTCTATACTTCATCAGGATGATCGGCTGTCTATGAACAAATTGGGGAACTGATCACCCTCAATCTCTTGTTGATAGTAGTCAGAAATCTAGATGAATGGATAGATGCGCCTTGACAGTCAAGATAGCACGTGATGTGGAAGGTGGTTGTGTTGAGTCGGTAGAGATCTTTATTATCTTAAAGAGGATGTAGAAGAGAAGTACTTGTCGGTCAAGTTGAAAAATATCTCCGAGGAGGGACAATCAGGTATGGTTAGTGATTGCTTGTCAGGGAGTAGAGGCAGGGTGTATATGTGGAGTATATGAATTAAACCGTCAGGATTTGTTGATGGTATTTGAGTATTTCGAATCGGAGGAAGATCACGCAGAGCGTATGAGAATTGTTTTGTAGGTGCGGAAGGATAATGAATTATTCGCAAGTTTCGAATTGGGAGTTTTGATTGTAAACGGTGAGTTTATTGGAACAAGTTATTGGTGGTGAGGGTATTGTGGTAGATCCATCGGGAAATTAGCGCAGTGTTCCGATGGAAAACCTTTCGAAGACAGTGACGGAGATTAAGAGTGTCTAGGACTTAGTAGGTTATCATTGAAGATTCTTATATCAGAAAATGAGGCAGATTAGAGGTTTTGGTATGTTGGTCGGGTCGGGATGTCTCTGAGGGAGAAACTCTTAGGTGATGGAACCAAGATGTTTGCTATGGTTGTGATAGTATCATTCTAAAATTAACAGGAAACCCACAGTAAAGGGCTGCGGGTTATGCATGATCCCCAGATGTGGTTCCGGATGGAATAACAGCGTGATGTGTATAAGGGTATTGAGGCTATGGGAAGCAAACTTAGAGTTTGGATGACTTTTGGAATTCTTAGAATTTTAGGGCGTTAATGGAAATTTTGAGAAAACCCTTGGGCGTGGATGTAATATTGAGATTGAGAGTTCTTTTTGGTGGATTGTTGATACATGTTAGAAATTGTGGAGTGTGGATTGTTCAGAGAATGAAAGTGCGTATGGATTACTGACAGTTGAATGAGGTAACGATTGAGAATAAGTGTTCGCCTTCAAGAACGGAGGAGTGGACTGGTTTGGTTGAGTTGATTGGAATTACAATTGTTGGAACGTTTGATAAGAGTGGTGAATTTGTGTGGGTCGAGGCTGTGATCGATCTCTTGTGACTGGTTATGTTTGTTATCATCGGAATGGGTTGTTATTTACTCGATTAAGCTTGTATATGAATCTGGACAAGATGGGATGAGTGCGGAGTGGTGTTCATAAGGGAGATTCGGGTCCAATATAAAGTCAGAAGGAGACTATGTAGGGTGTTTGAGAATTGAATTGGAAGTGTCGAAAAGAAAGGAATTTTTTTGTGTGCTAAATTATTCAAGCGAGAATTTTGGTTGAAAGGAGATTAGTTTCTTGGGTATGGTAATTCTGATGATGGTATTGTTATGGATCCATCAGAAGTAGGTGTTGTTCTATAATGAGAGGCCCCGAAGTCGGTTAAGGTGATTAGAAGCTTTTGGACTTTTGTTGGTTATTACCGGAGGTCATGGTAGGCTCTTCCAAGTTGGAATTTTCGTTACTTCAGTTGACTTGCACGGAGTAAGTCGTTCTCTTTAGATGTTCATTGTGGAGAAGTTTGAGAGGGCTAAAGTAGAATTTGTTTGCGGCCCCAGTTTTGCTTCTTCGTGGTCCTAATAAACCATTGTGAGGTATTAGAATGTGTCCATGATGAATTTAGTCAGAGTGTTGATGCAGGATGGAAAATTCACCGCTTATGGTTTACGACAATTGAGAATTCATGATTCAAGATGGTTGCGGTTATTTTGTGTTGAGGATCTAGCAATATTATTTTTATGGTTTGAATTCAAATTGTTTAGTAATCACAAGAATATTGAGTACCTGTTTGGTCGGAGCTAATAGAGTATGAGACAGCAAGGACGGTTGGAATTCCGGATGCGTTATGACCTTAGCTAGAATCATCCTATTGGAGAAGTTAATGTCGTGCCAGATGAGTTAAGTCGGCAGTTTTATACATATCTGTTTTGACGACCAGATGGATTAGAACTATTTGAGCAGTTCAGAGACTTGCGTCTGGTGTGTGGGATAACACAACAGAGTGTGAGGTTGGGTATATTAGTAATGAGCTATGAATTTTCTGGTGAGGATTAGAGAGAGTCAAGAGTTGGATATGACTTTGGCAAATTTGATTGTTGCGAGTGATCAGAGTGCGCTTCGAAAGCGTGATATGGTACCTTTCGTATGTGTGTGCGTAGCTGGCACGAGTTCATGGGTTGAACATTGGAAAAATGTAGGAGCGATGAGACCATTGGGCGTTTCAGAATGGAGGTAGAAATGGTTAATTATTGTTCTTGGGCTATTAAGTAGATGGATGTCTTGGTCTTACGTTGATTGGTGAACCGTAGCATTGTCGTAATAATATTGTGTGACAAGGATGTTGATATCATGGTTATGTAGAGGTTGCCGAAACGATGTGGTGTTGTGGAACTTTATGTTCTTGTTTTGTTGCTGCCTCGTTGCCTATGGTGATGGTTCGAGTGCGAGTGGCTAATTCCTATGGTGGGGAATTAGGAGAGGGTTACCTATGGTGAGGGTAACGATCTTTGTGTGTGTTCGTAACTTGAGTATTTTTGGGTCTTGAATTAGTCGTCAAGGGCATTGTATGGGCATTGCATCTTGTCGTTGTTGTAGTTACTGTTAGCAAGGTCATCTGTTAGTTGTGTTATTCATGATGTGCCTTTTGTTGGTATGATTATTGGTTGTCGATTGCGAGGGTTGTACCCAGAGTGATTTATTTCCGTTATATTTTCGAGGACGAAAATAATTTAAGTGGGGGAGAGTTGTAACACCCCAATTTAAATTATTAATCGTCGTGTTGTTAATTCTGTTTGTTGGCCTTGGTTAGGGTGTGTGGTTGAGCGCGTAGGCGTAGTGTCCTTAGCGGAACCGGTAAATGGAGACGTCGGGATACCGATGATGTAATGTTGGATTATGTGTGGGCATAGTTAATAACAATAGTAAGGTGAATATTATTATTGATATGGTGAAGATTATTAATATTATAGGTGTGTTATTATTATTATTATTATTAATATTATTATTTTTGTTTGTTAATTAAAATCTGATTTAATTAGTTGGATAGTGGGCTAGTGGAGGAATAGGGGTAGTTTAGTCATTAAGCTGGTTTAGTGAGAAATTAGTGAGGGGTTAACCATAATCATAATTTTTGGGAGAGAGAACAAGAAAAGCTAAGGAGAAGGGAAGAACAAGGGAGAGGTAGGGCACCCATCTTCACCAATTTTCGCAGGAATTCTCCAGGATTCGAGGTAAGGGGGGAGAACGGGTTCATATTTGGTGAATTGATCGTATAAGGGTAGTGTGGAGTCCTTAACCCCGTAGGAATTTGGATGAAAATCTGTTGAATCGTTGATTGTTGCCTATGCATGTTGTGATTCTGAGAATCGTGCATGAATTGATATGTATTTTCATGAATTATTGTGGTTGTTGTTGTTGTATGAATATCTCTTATAGATCTGTCGTTTTGGGTTCGATTTGGGAGAACGATTTGAGATTTTAGGCTTGTAATACCTGTAGTAATTCTAGGTACAAGGGAAGAAATGAAAATAGGACCTAAAATCAATGTAGAAACGATTATAGGACTGGTTGGGAGTGAAGGAGTGTAGAAATCACAGCAGAATGTAGATTAGTGAGGCTTCTGGTGAATCGCGTAACAGATCTGGCGATACGCCTAACGTGAAGGGTGATACGTGTATGGGAAGGCGAGATACACAAAGATACGCGTATGGGAGGTAGAAATACGCGTAATTGGAAGGCAATACGCGTACGGTGTTGGAGATTGGGAATTTCAGTGTGAGGGAGTCTCTGTCCGTACGCGTACGGGACAAGGCAATACGCGTATGGATGTGGGCATCTGTGAGGGGATACACGTATGAGTGGAGTCATTACGCGTATGGGATGGTGTGATACGCAGCAATACGTGTATGGCCATAGGAGTTGCAGAATTTTACTGTTTTGCGATTTCTTTCCCGTTTTCGCGTCCGATTCGGGTACTCTTAGTTTGAGAGGTTGGGATTGGGAGTCAGATGCTGAGTAATACATAGTTGGTGACGAAATTAATTAATTGGATGATTTTTAGGAATTAATTAGTATTTGATGAATTATGGGACAAGGTGAGGATTCATTGATTATGGTGCAAGTGGGAATGATTAGGCGTCTCATGTGGGATCAGGAGGATCGTAACTACGTATGTCAGTTAGTATACATGTGTGTTATATGTCTGCTTGTTGTGATCAGGAGGATCGTGGATTGGTTATCATTTATTATACTTGTGTATTATATGTATGCTTGTTGTGATCAGGAGGATCGTGAAATTGTTTATCATTTGTTATATATGCGTGTTATATGTATGCTTGTGGTGATCAGGAGGATCGTGTAGATGTATGAATGTGTCATACATACGTTGTTTTGTGCATTGAGTCATGCATACATATTATTGGTGGGATGAATCATTGCTCAGGAGGAGTGTATGTGATTCATCCGTACTCCTACGTGGAGAATGGTGGGGGATAGATCATTGCCAAGTAGAGATGTATGTGATCTATCCGTGGTTCGATTGAATGAACCAATGAGTCGGTACCGCATGCATGGTGTCGTGTTGCATTGTGTTATTATGTTGATTGTTGGTGATTGAATATGACAGTAGGTCGTGATTATATGTTGTTGTTGTTGTTGGTGTGAGATACTACCTCTTTATATGTACTATTCACCTTTTTATATTGAATGTAGTTCTCACCCCTCTGTTGTTGTGTCTGTGCTTCTTCGGAAGTACAGATATTCAGGTGCCAGATTAGAGCTTGGAGCTTGTGTAGCTTGTTCGAGTTTAGAGAGTCGCTCTGCACGTAACACGGGATTTGGGGGTTTTTACGTTTTTTTTTATGTTGTATACTTGTTACGTATCTTTCAAATGATGAATATTATGGTGGACCACGATTATGTGGAGTTTTGGTGTTGTAGGCAGATGGCCGAGAATCGAATAATTGAATGAATTTTCCGCTGGTTGATTTTACTGAAATAAAAGAAATTTATTTTGTTGATTTTAAAATGTGGCATCCTACTTTGGTGTGGAAACTCTGATTTATTTCATATATTTTCGTTTATTTTGAAAAATGGAAAGTGGGGTGTTACAATTGGTATCAGAGCAGGCCGGTCTGTCCGGCCAGGTTGTCGAGTATAGTTTGTGTCTTTGTATACGACTCGTGTGTAGAACACGGTCGGTACGTGCTTGTTTTCTAACCGTTTGGTTGCAGGAGTTGAGGTTGAGATAAGTGGGGGAGAAGCTGGAGCTCCTCCCGGATGCTTCCACTCTGGAAGGACGGATTGGTAAGTAATGGAGTGTTATCATAGTTGGTGAGGGAGGGTCTATACTTCATCAGGATGATCGGCTGTCTATGAACAAATTGGGGAACTGATCACCCTCAATCTCTTGTTGATAGTAGTAGGAAATCTAGATGAATGGATAGATGTGCCTCGACAGTCAAGATAGCACGTGATGTGGAAGGTGGTTGTGTTGAGTCGGTAGAGATCTTTATTATCTTAAAGAGGATGTAGAAGAGAAGTACTTGTCGGTCAAGTTGAAAAATATCTCCGAGGAGGGACAATCAGGTATGGTTAGTGATTGCTTGTCAGGGAGTAGAGGCAGGGTGTATATGTGGAGTATATGAATTAAACTATCAGGATTTGTTGATGGTATTTGAGTATTTCGAATCGGAGGAAGATCACGCAGAGCGTATGAGAATTGTTTTGTAGGTGCGGAAGGATAATGAATTATTCGCAAGTTTCGAATTGGGAGTTTTGATTGTAAACGGTGAGTTTATTGGAACAAGTTATTGGTGGTGAGGGTATTGTGGTAGATCCATCGGGAAATTAGCGCAGTGTTCCGATGGAAAACCTTTCGAAGACAGTGACGGAGATTAAGAGTGTCTAGGACTTAGTAGGTTATCATTGAAGATTCTTATATCGGAAAATGAGGCAGATTAGAGGTTTTGGTATGTTGGTCGGGTCGGGATGTCTCTGAGGGAGAAACTCTTAGGTGATGGAACCAAGATGTTTGCTATGGTTGTGATAGTATCGTTCTAAAATTGACAGGAAAGCCACAGTAAAGGGCTGCGGGTTGTGCATGATCCCCAGATGTGGTTCCGGATGGAATAACAGCGTGATGTGTATAAGGGTATTGAGGCTATGGGAAGCAAACTTAGAGTTTGGATGACTTTTGGAATTCTTAGAATTTTAGGGCGTTAATGGAAATTTTGAGAAAACCCTTGGGCGTGGATGTAATATTGAGATTGAGAGTTCTTTTTGGTGGATTGTTGATACATGTTAGAAATTGTGGAGTGTGGATTGTTCAGAGAATGAAAGTGCGTATGGATTACTGACAGTTGAATGAGGTAACGATTGAGAATAAGTGTTCGCCTTCAAGAACGGAGGAGTGGAATGGTTTGGTTGAGTTGATTGGAATTACAATTGTTGGAACGTTTGATAAGAGTGGTGAATTTGTGTGGGTCGAGGCTGTGATCGATCTCTTGTGACTGGTTATGTTTGTTATCATCGGAATGGGTTGTTATTTACTCGGTTAAGCTTGTATATGAATCTGGACAAGATGGGATGAGTGCGGAGTGGTGTTCATTAGGGAGATTTGGGTCCAATATAAAGTCAGAAGGAGACTATGTAGGGTGTTTGAGAATTGAATTGGAAGTGTCGAAAAGAAAGGAATTTTTTTTTTGTGCTAAATTATTCAAGCGAGAATTTTGGTTGAAAGGAGATTAGTTTCTTAGGTATGGTAATTCTGATGATGGTATTGTTATGGATCCATCGGAAGTAGGTGTTGTTCTACAATGAGAGGCCCCGAAGTCGGTTAAGGTGATTAGAAGCTTTTGGACTTTTGTTGGTTATTACCGGAGGTCATGGTAGGCTCTTCCAAGTTGGAATTTTCGTTACTTCAGTTGACTTGCACGGAGTAAGTCGTTCTCTTTAGATGTTCATTGTGGAGAAGTTTGAGAGGGCTAAAGTAGAATTTGTTTGCGGCCCCAGTTTTGCTTCTTCGTGGTCCTAATAAACCATTGTGAGGTATTAGAATGTGTCCATGATGAATTTAGTCAGAGTGTTGATGCAGGATGGAAAAGTCGTCGCTTATGGTTTAAGACAATTGAGAATTCATGATTAAAGATGGTTGCGGTTATTTTGTGTTGAGGATCTAGCAATATTATTTTTATGGTTTGAATTCAAATTGTTTAGTAATCACAAGAATATTGAGTACCTGTTTGGTCGGAGCTAATAGAGTATGAGACAGCAAGGACGGTTGGGATTCCGGATGCGTTATGACCTTAGCTAGAATAATCCTATTGGAGAAGTTAATGTCGTGCCAGATGAGTTAAGTCGGCAGTTTTATACGTATCTGTTTTGACGACCAGATGGATTAGAACTATTTGAGCAGTTCAGAGACTTGCGTCTGGTATGTGGGATAACACAACAGAGTTTGAGGTTGGGTATATTAGTAATGAGCTATGATTTTTCTGGTGAGGATTAGAGAGAATCAAGAGTTGGATATGACTTTGGCAAATTTGATTGTTGCGAGTGATCAGAGTGCGCTTCGAAAGTGTGATATGGTACCTTTCGTATGTGTGTGCGTAGCTGGCACGAGTTCATGGGTTGAACATTGGAAAAATGTAGGAGCGATGAGACCATTGGGCGTTTCAGAATGGAGGTAGAAATGGTTAATTATTGTTCTTGGGCTATTAAGTAGATGGATGTCTTGGTCTTACGTTGATTGGTGAACCGTAGCATTGTCGTAATAATATTGTGTGACAAGGATGTTGATATCATGGTTATGTAGAGGTTGCCGAAACGATGTGGTGTTGTGGAACTTTATGTTCTTGTTTTGTTGCTGCCTCGTTGCCTATGGTGATGGTTCGAGTGCGAGTGGCTAATTCCTATGGTGGGGAATTAGGAGAGGGTTACCTATGGTGAGGGTAACGATCTTTGTGTGTGTTCGTAACTTGAGTATTTTTGGGTCTTGAATTAGTCGTCAAGGGCATTGTATGGGCATTGCATCTTGTCGTTGTTGTAGTTACTGTTAGCAAGGTCATCTGTTAGTTGTGTTATTCATGATGTGCCTTTTGTTGGTATGATTATTGGTTGTCGATTGCGAGGGTTGTACCCAGAGTGATTTATTTCCGTTATATTTTCGAGGACGAAAATAATTTAAGTGGGGGAGAGTTGTAACACCCCAATTTAAATTATTAATTGTCGTGTTGTTAATTCTGTTTGTTGGCCTTGGTTAGGGTGTGTGGTTGAGCGCGTAGGCGTAGTGTCCTTAGCGGAACCGGTAAATGGAGACGTCGGGATACCGATGATGTAATGTTGGATTATGTGTGGGCATAGTTAATAACAATAGTAAGGTGAATATTATTATTGATATGGTGAAGATTATTAATATTATAGGTGTGTTATTATTATTATTATTATTAATATTATTATTTTTGTTTGTTAATTAAAATCTGATTTAATTAGTTGGATAGTGGGCTAGTGGAGGAATAGGGGTAGTTTAGTCATTAAGCTGGTTTAGTGAGAAATTAGTGAGGGGTTAACCATAATCATAATTTTTGGGAGAGAGAACAAGAAAAGCTAAGGAGAAGGGAAGAACAAGGGAGAGGTAGGGCACCCATCTTCACCAATTTTCGCAGGAATTCTCCAGGATTCGAGGTAAGGGGGGAGAACGGGTTCATATTTGGTGAATTGATTGTATAAGGGTAGTGTGGAGTCCTTAACCCCGTAGGAATTTGGATGAAAATCTGTTGAATCGTTGATTGTTGCCTATGCATGTTGTGATTCTGAGAATCGTGCATGAATTGATATGTATTTTCATGAATTATTGTGGTTGTTGTTGTATGAATATCTCTTATAGATCTGTCGTTTTGGGTTCGATTTGGGAGAACGATTTGAGATTTTAGGCTTGTAATACCTGTAGTAATTCTAGGTACAAGGGAAGAAATGAAAATAGGACCTAAAATCAATGTAGAAACGATTATAGGACTGGTTGGGAGTGAAGGAGTGTAGAAATCACAGCAGAATGTAGATTAGTGAGGCTTCTGGTGAATCGCGTAACAGATCTGGCGATACGCCTAACGTGAAGGGTGATACGTGTATGGGAAGGCGAGATACACAAAGATACGCGTATGGGAGGTAGAAATACGCGTAATTGGAAGGCAATACGCGTACGGTGTTGGAGATTGGGAATTTCAGTGTGAGGGAGTCTCTGTCCGTACGCGTACGGGACAAGGCAATACGCGTATGGATGTGGGCATCTGTGAGGGGATACACGTATGAGTGGAGTCATTACGCGTATGGGATGGTGTGATACGCAGCAATACGTGTATGGCCATAGGAGTTGCAGAATTTTACTGTTTTGCGATTTCTTTCCCGTTTTCGCGTCCGATTCGGGTACTCTTAGTTTGAGAGGTTGGGATTGGGAGTCAGATGCTGAGTAATACATAGTTGGTGACGAAATTAATTAATTGGATGATTTTTAGGAATTAATTAGTATTTGATGAATTATGGGACAAGGTGAGGATTCATTGATTATGGTGCAAGTGGGAATGATTAGGCGTCTCATGTGGGATCAGGAGGATCGTAACTACGTATGTCAGTTAGTATACATGTGTGTTATATGTCTGCTTGTTGTGATCAGGAGGATCGTGGATTGGTTATCATTTATTATACTTGTGTATTATATGTATGCTTGTTGTGATCAGGAGGATCGTGAAATTGTTTATCATTTGTTATATATGCGTGTTATATGTATGCTTGTGGTGATCAGGAGGATCGTGTAGATGTATGAATGTGTCATACATACGTTGTTTTGTGCATTGAGTCATGCATACATATTATTGGTGGGATGAATCATTGCTCAGGAGGAGTGTATGTGATTCATCCGTACTCCTACGTGGAGAATGGTGGGGGATAGATCATTGCCAAGTAGAGATGTATGTGATCTATCCGTGGTTCGATTGAATGAACCAATGAGTCGGTACCGCATGCATGGTGTCGTGTTGCATTGTGTTATTATGTTGATTGTTGGTGATTGAATATGACAGTAGGTCGTGATTATATGTTGTTGTTGTTGGTGTGAGATACTACCTCTTTATATGTACTATTCACCTTTTTATATTGAATGTAGTTCTCACCCCTCTGTTGTTGTTGTGTCTGTGCTTCTTCGGAAGTACAGATATTCAGGTGCCAGATTAGAGCTTGGAGCTTGTGTAGCTTGTTCGAGTTTAGAGAGTCGCTCTGCACGTAACACGGGATTTGGGGGTTTTTACCTTTTGTTTTATGTTGTATACTTGTTACGTATCTTTCAAATGATGAATATTATGGTGGACCACGATTATGTGGAGTTTTGGTGTTGTAGGCAGATGACCGAGAATCGAATAATTGAATGAATTTTCCGCTGGTTGATTTTACTGAAATAAAAGAAATTTATTTTGTTGATTTTAAAATGTGGCATCCTACTTTGGTGTGGAAACTCTGATTTATTTCATATATTTTCGTTTATTTTGAAAAATGGAAAGTGGGGTGTTACAATTGGTATCAGAGCAGGTCGGTCTGTCCGGCCAGGTTGTCGAGTATAGTTTGTGTCTTTGTATACGACTCGTGTGTAGAACACGGTCGGTACGTGCTTGTTTTCTAACCGTTTGGTTGCAGGAGTTGAGGTTGAGATAAGTGGGGGAGAAGCTGGTGCTCCTCCCGGATGCTTCCACTCTGGAAGGACGGATTGGTAAGTAATGGAGTGTTATCATAGTTGGTGAGGGAGGGTCTATACTTCATCAGGATGATCGGCTGTCTATGAACAAATTGGGGAACTGATCACCCTCAATCTCTTGTTGATAGTAGTCGGAAATCTAGATGAATGGATAGATGCGCCTCGACAGTCAAGATAGCACGTGATGTGGAAGGTGGTTGTGTTGAGTCGGTAGAGATCTTTATTATCTTAAAGAGGATGTAGAAGAGAAGTACTTGTCGGTCAAGTTGAAAAATATCTCCGAGGAGGGACAATCAGGTATGGTTAGTGATTGCTTGTCAGGGAGTAGAGGCAGGGTGTATATGTGGAGTATATGAATTAAACCGTCAGGATTTGTTGATGGTATTTGAGTATTTCGAATCGGAGGAAGATCACGCAGAGCGTATGAGAATTGTTTTGTAGGTGCGGAAGGATAATGAATTATTCGCAAGTTTCGAATTGGGAGTTTTGATTGTAAACGGTGAGTTTATTGGAACAAGTTATTGGTGGTGAGGGTATTGTGGTAGATCCATCGGGAAATTAGCGCAGTGTTCCGATGGAAAACCTTTCGAAGACAGTGACGGAGATTAAGAGTGTCTAGGACTTAGTAGGTTATCATTGAAGATTCTTATATCGGAAAATGAGGCAGATTAGAGGTTTTGGTATGTTGGTCGGGTCGGGATGTCTCTGAGGGAGAAACTCTTAGGTGATGGAACCAAGATGTTTGCTATGGTTGTGATAGTATCGTTCTAAAATTGACAGGAAAGCCACAGTAAAGGGCTGCGGGTTGTGCATGATCCCCAGATGTGGTTCCGGATGGAATAACAGCGTGATGTGTATAAGGGTATTGAGGCTATGGGAAGCAAACTTAGAGTTTGAATGACTTTTGGAATTCTTAGAATTTTAGGGCGTTAATGGAAATTTTGAGAAAACCCTTGGGCGTGGATGTAATATTGAGATTGAGAGTTCTTTTTGGTGGATTGTTGATACATGTTAGAAATTGTGGAGTGTGGATTGTTCAGAGAATGAAAGTGCGTATGGATTACTGACAGTTGAATGAGGTAACGATTGAGAATAAGTGTCCGCCTTCAAGAACGGAGGAGTGGAATGGTTTGGTTGAGTTGATTGGAATTACAATTGTTGGAACGTTTGATAAGAGTGGTGAATTTGTGTGGGTCGAGGCTGTGATCGATCTCTTGTGACTGGTTATGTTTGTTATCATCGGAATGGGTTGTTATTTACTCGGTTAAGCTTGTATATGAATCTGGACAAGATGGGATGAGTGCGGAGTGGTGTTCATTAGGGAGATTTGGGTCCAATATAAAGTCAGAAGGAGACTATGTAGGGTGTTTGAGAATTGAATTGGAAGTGTCGAAAAGAAAAGAATTTTTTTTTGTGCTAAATTATTCAAGCAAGAATTTTGGTTGAAAGGAGATTAGTTTCTTGGGTATGGTAATTCTGATGATGGTATTGTTATGGATCCATCGGAAGTAGGTGTTGTTCTACAATGAGAGGCCCCGAAGTCGGTTAAGGTGATTAGAAGCTTTTGGACTTTTGTTGGTTATTACCGGAGGTCATGGTAGGCTCTTCCAAGTTGGAATTTTCGTTACTTCAGTTGACTTGCACGGAGTAAGTCGTTCTCTTTAGATGTTCATTGTGGAGAAGTTTGAGAGGGCTAAAGTAGAATTTGTTTGCGGCCCCAGTTTTGCTTCTTCGTGGTCCTAATAAACCATTGTGAGGTATTAGAATGTGTCCATGATGAATTTAGTCAGAGTGTTGATGCAGGATGGAAAAGTCGCCGCTTATGGTTTACGACAATTGAGAATTCATGATTCAAGATGGTTGCGGTTATTTTGTGTTGAGGATCTAGCAATATTACTTTTATGGTTTGAATTCAAATTGTTTAGTAATCACAAGAATATTGAGTACCTATTTGGTCGGAGCTAATAGAGTATGAGACAGCAAGGACGGTTGGGATTCCGGATGGGTTATGACCTTAGCTGGAATCATCCTATTGGAGAAGTTAATGTCGTGCCAGATGAGTTAAGTCGGCAGTTTTATACATATCTGTTTTGACGACCAGATGGATTAGAACTATTTGAGCAGTTCAGAGACTTGCGTCTGGTGTGTGGGATAACACAACAGAGTGTGAGGTTAGGTATATTAGTAATGAGCTATGATTTTTCTGGTGAGGATTAGAGAGAGTCAAGAGTTGGATATGACTTTGGCAAATTTGATTGTTGCGAGTGATCAGAGTGCGCTTCGAAAGCGTGATATGGTACCTTTCGTATGTGTGTGTGTAGCTGGCACGAGTTCATGGGTTGAACATTGGAAAAATGTATGAGCGATGAGACCATTGGGCATTTCAGAATGGAGGTAGAAAAGGTTAATTATTGTTCTTAGGCTATTAAGTAGATGGATGTCTTGGGCTTACGTTGATTGGTGAACCGTAGCATTGTCGTAATAATATTGTGTGACAAGGATGTTGATATCATGGTTATGTAGAGGTTGCCGAAACGATGTGGTGTTGTGGAACTTTATGTTCTTGTTTTGTTGCTGCCTCGTTGCCTATGGTGATGGTTCGAGTGCGAGTGGCTAATTCCTATGGTGGGGAATTAGGAGAGGGTTACCTATGGTGAGGGTAACGATCTTTGTGTGTGTTCGTAACTTGAGTATTTTTGGGTCGTGAATTAGTCGTCAAGGGCATTGTATAGGCATTGCATCTTGTCGTTGTTGTAGTTGTTGTTAGCAAGGTCATCTGTTAGTTGTGTTATTCATGATGTGCCTTTTGTTGGTATGATTATTGGTTGTCTATTGCGAGGGTTGTGCCCAGAGTGATTTATTTCCGTTATATTTTCGAGGACGAAAATAATTTAAGTGGGGGAGAGTTGTAACACCCCAATTTAAATTATTAATCGTCGTGTTGTTAATTCTGTTTGTTGGCCTTGGTTAGGGTGTGTGGTTGAGCGCGTAGGCGTAGTGTCCTTAGCGGAACCGGTAAATGGAGACGTCAGGATACCGATGATGTAATGTTGGATTATGTGTGGGCATAGTTAATAACAATAGTAAGGTGAATATTATTATTGATATGGTGAAGATTATTAATATTATAGGTGTGTTATTATTATTATTATTATTATTAATATTATTATTTTTGTTTGTTAATTAAAATCTGATTTAATTAGTTGGATAATGGGCTAGTGGAGGAATAGGGGTAGTTTAGTCATTAAGCTGGTTTAGTGAGAAATTAGTGAGGGGTTAACCATAATCATAATTTTTGGGAGAGAGAACAAGAAAAGCTAAGGAGAAGGGAAGAACAAGGGAGAGGTAGGGCACCCATCTTCACCAATTTTCGCAGGAATTCTCCAGGATTCGAGGTAAGGGGGGAGAACGGGTTCATATTTGGTGAATTGATCGTATAAGGGTAGTGTGGAGTCCTTAACCCCGTAGGAATTTGGATGAAAATCTGTTGAATCGTTGATTGTTGCCTATGCATGTTGTGATTCTGAGAATCGTGCATGAATTGATATGTATTTTCATGAATTATTGTGGTTGTTGTTGTTGTATGAATATCTCTTATAGATCTGTCGTTTTGGGTTCGATTTGGGAGAACGATTTGAGATTTTAGGCTTGTAATACCTGTAGTAATTCTAGGTACAAGGGAAGAAATGAAAATAGGACCTAAAATCAATGTAGAAACGATTATAGGACTGGTTGGGAGTGAAGGAGTGTAGAAATCACAGCAGAATGTAGAATAATGAGGCTTCTGGTGAATCGCGTAACAGATCTGGCGATACGCGTACCGTGAAGGGTGATACGCGTATGGGAAGGCGAGATACGCAAAGATACGCGTATGGGAGGTAGAAATATGCGTAATTGGAAGGCAATACGCGTACGGTGTTGGAGATTGGGAATTTCAGTGTGAGGGAGTCTCTGTCCGTACGCGTACGGCACAAGGCAATACGCGTATGGATGTGGGCATCTGTGAGGGGATACACGTATGAGTGGAGTCATTACGCATATGGGATGGTGTGATACGCAGCAATACGCGTATGGCCATAGGAGTTGTAGAATTTTACTGTTTCGCGATTTCTTTCCCGTTTTCGCGTCCGACTCGGTTTCTCTTAGTTTGAGAGGTTGGGATTGGGAGTCAGATGCTGAGTAATACATAGTTGGTGATGAAATTAATTAATTGGATGATTTTTAGGAATTAATTAGTATTTGATGAATTATTGGACAAGGTGAGGATTCATTGATTATGGTGCAAGTGGGAATGATTAGGCGTCTCATGTGGGATCAGGAGGATCATAACTACGTATGTCGGTTAGTATACATGTGTGTTATATGTCTGCTTGTTGTGATCAGGAGGATCGTGGATTGGTTATCATTTATTATACTTGTGTATTATATATATGCTTGTTGTGATCAGGAGGATCGTGAAATTGTTTATCATTTGTTATATATGCGTGTTATATGTATGCTTGTGGTGATCAGGAGGATCGTGTAGATGTATGAATGTGTCATACATGCGCTGTTTTGTGCATTGAGTCATGCATACATATTATTGGTGGGATGAATCATTGCTCAGGACGAGTATATGTGATTCATCTGTACTCCTACGTGGAGAATGGTGGGGGATAGATCATTGCTAGGTAGAGGTGTGTGTGATCTATCCGGGGTTCGATTGAATGAACCAATGAGTCGGTACCGCATGCATGGTGTCGTGTTTCATTGTGTTATTATGTTGATTATTGGTGATTGAATATGACAGTAGGTCGTGATTATATGTTGTTGTTGTTGTTGGTGTGAGATACTACCTCTTTATATGTACTATTAACCTTTTTATATTGAATGTAGTTCTCACCCCTCTGTTGTTGTTGTGTCTGTGCTTCTTCGGAAGTACAGATATTCAGGTGCCAGATTAGAGCTTGGAGCTTGTGTAGCTTGTTCGAGTTTAGAGAGTCGCTCTGATACGTAACACGGGATTTGGGGGTTTTTACCTTTTGTTTTATATTGTATACTTGCTGCGTATCTTTCAAATGATGAATATTATGGTGGACCACAATTATGTGGAGTTTTGGTGTTGTAGGCAGATGGCCGAGAATCGAATAATTGAATGAATTTTCCGCTGGTTGATTTTACTGAAATAAAAGAAATTTATTTTGTTGATTTTAAAATGTGGCATCCTACTTTGGTGTGGAAACTCTGATTTATTTCATATATTTTCGTTTATTTTGAAAAATGGAAAGTGGGATGTTACATATGCCAAAGAAAAGAACCTCAGAAAAGGTGATGTATTGGGTTTTAAGTTGGATTCAAAAGTGTTCTGGACTGGACCAATGGCTAGAATCGGCCTAATCCGCCTCTGCTCCAGAGCGGCCCAAATTGCCTAAGTCCAATCCACAGAGGGGCAAAAGTTACCTTTCTGCCCCTCTAACCGGGCAAGGAATGCAATATTCCTCCCCAGAATCACTGCCCGTTACGCACGGCTTCACTGCTCCCCGAACAGCTATGGGCAGGTGCCCCGAACCACGCATATGCCCGACATAACGACTAGTTTGGGTAGTTACCTATTCTTTGGGGGAAACGGTTATTTCGCCCCGAAAATAGGACCGTTGGCCACGCGCTGGGGGCTCTGTATAAACCCTCTCGCTTGAGAGGGTCAGGTATCCAAGATTCACCCCAAGAATTCATACTTTGTACTTGCCCTTTTTCTCTGACCCTTTCTCACTTGAGCGTCGGAGTGCCTTGCAGGTACACCCCCCATTCTCTCCATACGACCAGCATCCCTGACTCACTTGGTGGCCTGATTCTACAGGATCTGATCCAGCCTTCACGATCAGTGGCGCCGTCTGTGGGAACCTTTGTTCTCCCCTTCTTTCTTTAACTGAAGATCAAAATAATTCTCAAACATCATCACGATCATGGCTTCCCAAGATCGCTCCAAGGATGCTATCCAATCAACCATCCTCCCCGTCAACAAATCAGACGTTGACGGTCAATCATCTCTCCTCCGAGATGCCCGTTTCCTTAAGGATAGAGCCACTGTTTCTCCTTCCCCTACCCCTGCTGATTGCAACAACAATCAACCGTCTCTCGACCTCCAGCCCGTTCCCGTTCTGCCCAGCGCCGACTCGGCCATGGCAGCCCTCCTGGATGCCCTCAACAAAACCAACACCCTGATCCTGCAGCAGAACGAGAGGATCGGGGCACTGGAAGAGTCTCGCCGTCCAAGATCCCCTCCTACGTGGAGGAACCAGCGACGATCTAGAAGCCCGCAGCCACGGAGAGATATCGACCGAAGACTGCGCCAAGAGCACGATCCACGTGTAGCCCGAAAGCGCGACCAGATCTCCCCGCGTGACCAGCACGCTCATGACCACAAAAGGACTCGAAGGAACGAGGAATCTCCGATCAAGTCCAAAGGGCGGGCACGCTCACCTTCTCCTCGAAGGAACCGCTCACCTTCTCCTCGAAGGAACCGCTCACCTTCTCCGCGAAGGAACCGCCGACGCGAGCAACCCGTCCGGTCACCATCATACACTAGTTCTAGTGACGACGACGAGCCTCACGACCCGTTGTCCCAGGAGATCCTGGCTACCCATCTCCCGAAAGGCTTGGAGAAACCCCCGTCACTTGGCACGTACGACGGGACCACTGACCCAGACGAGCACATTGAAAATATCGATGCGCTCTTAGACTACCGTGGCATACGGGGCGCCATCAAGTGCAGACTGTTCCCGACCACGCTCCTAAAGGGAGCAATGACATGGCATAAACAACTACCCGAGGAGTCCATCACCTCGTGGAAACAGCTCGGCAGGATGTTCTCGAGGCACTTCATAGCATCTCGCCGCCACCCCAAAACTTAGGCCTCCCTCGGAGCCATAATTCAGGGGAAAGACGAACCTCTTCGAGCATATATCTATAGGTTCAACAAGGAAGTTGTCCAGGTCCCGACGACAGATAAGATGAAGAAGTTCCTGCTCGAACAAGGGGTCCGCCCGGACTCCGAGTTCGCTAAAGCCATTGGCCTCGCCCCACCGAGGAACTTAGACGCCCTCCTCCTCAAAGCCCAATCTTATATTCAGTACGAGGAGAAGATTGCGGCCAGTAACGTCCGAGCGTCTCGCCGCCAGGAGAACGCCCGGGCTTCCAAAGGAGAAGAAGCCTCGACGTCACGTCGGGGTGAACGAAGGCACGAGGACCGTTTCTAGGGAAAAGATTCTGTCCGAATGTGCCAATTCGGAGTTCAAACAAGTCGGGGTCCATTTCCCCAAATAGCTACCGAACAGACCATACGTGGACAAGTCGAAATACTGCCGCTTCCACAAAAGTCACGGCCATACTACGGAGGACTGCATCCATATAAAGGATGCCATAGAGATACTGATCAAGGACAGGCACCTGAAACAGTTCGCGAAGAAGAAGGACACTCCTCGGCAGGACGCCCAGGAGTCCAAGAAGGTCGAGGAAGAGGTACCCTCCTCGGACGACGCCAACGTACAGGTCGCAATGTCCATCTCGCGGCCAGAGGACTTCTACGTCCCAGACGGGCTCAACGCCCCTGCTTATTTCGCGGCCCACAGCCCGTGGGAGACTTTTCCTTCCGCCATGGTCATTTCTGGCGGGGGATTCAACAAAGTCACTGTGGGTTCCGTGAAACAGAAGTTCGATCGCCTGATCAACACCAGCTCCAACAAAGTGACCACACTTGATCAGGCCCAGAAGGGCTCCGTCCCCATCTCCTTTTACAAAGAGGAACTCCTCGGCAGCTCCCCAAACTCCAGCATACCTCTGCTTGTCAGAGCTCGGATGGCGAACTTCGACGTTCGCAGAATACTCGTCGACCAAGGCAGCTCGGTCGACATCATGTACTCCCAGCTATTTTCAACACTTCAGCTGGACGAATCGCACCTTACTCCCTACGCAGGGTCCGATTTGCAGGGATTCAACGGGTCCGTGACAAAGCCGTGGGGTTACATCGAGCTGATCGTGACCTTCGAATCAGCGGAAATGGCCAGATCCATCAAGGTGCAATTTCTGGTAATCGACTGCCCGTCGCTTTACCAATGCATTTTCGGAAGGCCAACTCTAGCCGAGTTGGTAGCAGTGCCATCGACCGTCCACCTGAAGATGAAGTATTACACTTCGAAAGGAATGGTCGCCACCCTCCACGACGATATAGAAGCTGCCCGACGGTGTTTTGAAGCAGCTACAAAGGGGCTCAATGCCATTGCGCCCAAGCCTAAAGCGTCGAGTAAGCCAGCACTACCGAGCAGCTCCGAGGAGGTCAAGCCTCTGCCCCAGGTCGACTCTATCGACCTCGACATTCGCTTCCCCGAGGACCAACAGGAGGAACGAGCAGCTTCAGCCGACCCATCTGCGTTATCCAGCAGCAGCTCCCATCCGATGCGCCCAATCCCGGATGGCAACTTCGAGCTAGTCCTGTTCGGCGAAGACCCCCTACAGGGAGTGAAGATCGGAGCAGACCTGCCTGACATCGCGAGGAAGCAGCTCAAAGCGTGCCTCTGAGATAATGTCAGCCTTTTCGCGTGGAGCGCCGCAGAAATGCCCGGCCTGGATCCATCCGTCGCATGTCACCAGCTGACCATTGACCCGACCATCAAGGCCGTAGCACAACTAGGAGGAAGCAGTCTTCGGAGAAAACGGAGGCTGCCGAAAAAGCTGTAAAGGACCTCCTCGAGGCCAAATTTATTTCGGAGGCCAAGTACACCACTTGGTTGTCCAACGTTGTATTGGTTAAAAAATCTAATGGAAAATGGCGCATGTGCATTGATTATACTGACCTCAATAAGGCATGCCCGAAGGATGCCTACCCCCTCCCCAATATTGATAAACTTGTTGATAATTCTGCTGGTTTTAAACTTTTATCGTTCATGGACGCCTACTCGGGCTACAATCAAATCCCAATGGCAATATCCGACAAAAAATATACGACCTTCATGACCGAATCGGGAAACTATTACTACAACGTAATGCCCTTCGGCCTGAAAAACACCGGAGCAACGTACCAACGAATGATAAACAAAGTATTTAGGGGAGAAATAGGCGACATGCTCGAAGTATACATAGACGACATGATCGTTAAGTCCCACGAGGAAACCGATCATACTGCCCACTTACGAAAGGTCTTCGAACAGGCCAGGAAATACAAAATGCGTTTTAATCTAGAGAAGTGCACGTTCGGTGTCCGGGCGGGCAAATTCCCCGGCTTCTACTTAACGGAACGAGGAATCGAAGCCAATCCCAACAAATGTCGGGCATTCTCTGAGTTTCCTACCCCCAAGTCCAAAAAATCCATCCAGTCCCTCAATGGGATGCTCGCGTCACTATCTCGTTTCGTGGCCAAGTCCGCCCAGCACGCCCTGGCATTCTTCAAACTCCTCCGCAAAGAGGCAACATTCGAATGGACCGAGGAGTGCGACAAGGCCCTTCTCCATCTGAAACGGGCACTCTCAGAGCCGCCGGTCCTCTCTCGACCGGACAACAGAGAAACGCTATACTTATACCTGGCCGTTGCGACCGAAGCAGTGAGTGCCGCTCTCATCCGCGAGACGTTTGACGGGCAGAAACCCATTTACTTCACAAGCAAAGCGTTGCAAGGACTAGAGTTAAGATACCAGTAGATAGAGAAAGTGGCATTGGCCCTCATCAACGCAGCCAGAAGATTAAGACACTACTTCCTGGCTCACACGATCGTGATTCGAACAGATCAGCCCATAAAGCAGCTGCTCGGACGACCAGATATGGCCGGCCGAATGCTCAAATGGTCGCTGGAGCTGTCCGAATTTAACATCCAATACGAAGGCCGAAAATCCCTCAAGGCCCAAGCTCTGGCTGACTTCGTTGTGGAGATGACATTCACAGACTCCCCCGCGAGCGAAGCATGCAAGTGGACCATCTTCGTCGACGGTGCCTCAAGCTCGGCAGGAAGCAGCGCGGGGATCATACTGGAAAGCGACGAAGGAATTATCGTTGAGGTATCACTCATACTGTCTTTCCAACCCTCCAATAACCAGGCAGAATACGAAGCCTTCCTCGCTGGACTACGCCTTGCCGAGGACCTGGGCGCACAAGAAGTCGTCATTTGCACAGACTCACAACTCGTGGCCCTCCAGGTCCGGGGTGAATACCAAGCCAAAAACGACAACCTGACCGAATACTTGGCCCTGGTAAAGAAGGAAATGGCAAAATTCACAAAAGTGGAAGTGAAACACGTTCCCCGCGAACATAACGTACGAGCAGACGTGCTGTCTAAACTGGCCAGCACAAAGAAGAAAGGCGGAAACAAATCCGTCATACAGGAAGTGCTTCCTCGACCCAGCATCGAGAAGGCCTCCCCGACACTCGACGTGCAGGTGATCGGCGACAACAATTGCTGGATAACCCCAGTCTACAACTATCTCGCCAAAGACGAACTCCCGTCTGACGCAAAGGAGGCCAACACAATCAGGCGAAGAGCCTGCTCGTATGTCCTGGTCGAAGGTAAACTATACAGGCGGGGATTCTCTATTCCACTGCTCAAATGTGTCGAGGAGGAAATGGTCGCACACATCCTGCGTGAAATCCATGAGGGAATCAACGGCCAACATCTCGGGGGAAGGTCCCTTGCTCGCAAGGCTCTCCGAGCAGGGTACTACTGGCCGACCATGCAAAACGACGCGAAAGAACACGTGAAGAAATGCGACAAATGCCAACGGCACGGGGACATGCACCTGGCTCCGCCTAACGAGCTCAAGGCTATGTCCTCCCCGTGGCCATTCACCTGGTGGGGCCTAGACATCCTAGGACCCTTCGTGGTAGGATCAAGTCAGAACAAGTACCTCATAGTGGGCGTAGATTATTTCACAAAGTGGATAGAAGCAGAAACTCTAGCCAAAATAACTGCCCTCAACATCCTGCGTTTCTACAAACGAAACATCCTTGCACGTTTCGGTATTCCCCAAGCGATAGTAACAGACAATGGGGCGCAGTTCACAGACAGGAAGTTTCAGGACTTCGTCGCCCAACTAGGCACGAAACAACACTTCGCATCCGTCGAACACCCTCAAACAAATGGGCAGGCTGAGGCAGCTAACCGAGTCATCCTTCGAGGTCTCAAACGAAGGCTGGACGAAACAAAGAAGGCATGGGTCGAGGAGCTACACAACATGCTCTGGGCATACCGTACAACTCCCCATTCAATGACCGGGGAGACACCTTTCCGTTTAGCATACGGAACCGAGGCTGTAATTCCCATCGAAGTTCACGTGCCCTCTAGGCGGACAGAGTCGCCCCTAGACGAGGAGATGAACGACGAATCTTTAAGAGAAGAGCTCGACCTCGTCGAGGAAATCAAAACTGGGGAAGCTCTCCTGGAAGCCTCACTGAAACAAAAGATCACCATTAGGCACAACGCCAAAGTGATACGACAAGAGTTCGACGTGGGAAGCCTTGTCCTAAGAAGAAACCACAAAGACTCTCGTGAAGGCAAACTAGCAGCCAATTGGGAGGGACCCTATCGCGTCCGGGTAAAAACAGAAAATGGGGCCTACGACCTAGAACATCTCACTGGGGAAGAACTTGCTCGACCATGGAACGCTGAAAAGCTAAAACTATACTATAGCTAAATCCTCGGTCCGACTCGTCGCAACGACGAACGTCAGCTACCGACCACTATGCACGTTTAGCTACAAGCATCACATATGATTAAAGCATATCCCCGCTCAGTAACGAGCCGGGTAATTGCTCGAAAGCGGTCCTCGATCGAGCATCGCCGTCGTCAAAGTACCATAATTGGCAGAGCCCCAGCTCGCGATGGGATGTTCACGCCGCAAACTCAGGCCTCAAACGCGACCTGAGATCCGCTCCCCGCCAGGATATTCCCCGGCAGTTTGACCAGTTCCCCGCACTGCCGAACACATCTATTACGAGCAATCCCCCCAGAAATAGGCACTCAAGTCAAGTACCCCCTATTACGGGCGGACATACATTCACAGCGAGCATGCATACAACACTTAGCAAAAATAAAAGCAAGTAAAGTCATGCAAACAACAGAACTAAATATGCGATAATTTAACAAGTGGCCGCAAGGACCACAATTGTACATTGTTACATAAAACGAGGGCCATGCCCCCTAAAAATAAATTACAACGGCATGCAGGCCGGACAAATTACAACAAAATAACAAATTCCTCAGACATCAGCATGCTCGGTTGACTCTGGCTTGGGTCCCTGCTCCTCTGCGGGCTGATCCTCGGGAGTAACGGCAAGGAAACCTTCGGGTAAGACAATGCGACCATCATCAACACGCGCAAGATAGTGAGTGCCCTCGGCAGAGATTTCAAGCCCAGGGTTCACCACGCGCAGCTGAGCCACGGCGTTTCCGAAGGATTCCTCTGCAACGGCGATGCCATCGTCTTCGGCCAGCAATAGACGAGTGACCAGCTCGGATCTAGTCTTCAAATTTATCACATCGTCTGGCTCGTCAGCACCCGGGGCATTGGCCGCCCTCAGCTCCTCGGCAGTTTTTTTCTCCGCCGACAACCTAGAGTTCTCCTCTTTTAACCTGGCCGCTTCCTCTTCCATCTTCTTCCGAGCCTCACCGGCACCCTTGACTTCTTCCTTGAGGGATGCCACGGAAGCACGAGCAGCATTGAGTTCGGACTCAGTTGCAGAGTCCCTTTCAGCATAAACTTCCGCCATCTCCAGCATCCGGACCAAGGCTGAAGTGTCTTGGGCCACCAACGCCCTCTTGCTCGGGCGGTCCATGCCTTCCAAGCGAAGAGATTCCGCCCGGGAATAACTAAAGAGTTGCCTTCGAAGAACCTCCTATCCAGGATGCATGGAGGAAGCTCGAACTTCCCTTTCTTCACTATCCGAGTAAGGTCCACGACATCAGCAATCCTTGGCCGCTTTAGTCACCCGGCCAAAGGCAGAGGAGATCCCCGGGGAGCAGGAGTCGGAGAAGTGGAGGTCCCCGCAGCAGCTTGAACGGAAGAAGGAGCACGGGTACCAGGGAACCGAGATTTTAGAGGAGTCGTTCCAGCTTTGTTCCTCGCCAGAGCATTCCTCACAACCCGATCATGAGCCTGAGGCATCTCACCTGCACAAACAAAACACGAGCATGTTAGATACGAGGAAAAGAAGTAACATAAACAAAGTCTAAATAACTAAAGACTACCGAGCAGTTTCTCAGCATCCGCAGGAGTCTTGCACTCTAGCAGTGCCTTAACATTAATAAACCGGCGTTCGACCCTCTTACTCCTATCTTCCTCGAAGATCGGATTGCCCTTACTCGTGAAACACTCAGCCAGGCTGAAGGAGTTAACCCACTTCTCCAGCGCCTCGTAAGCCACAACATCTTGCCCGCGTAGTTCGTTCGGATGAAAAACGTAATCACTGGGCTCTCTGGTGAAGTGATCGGGTGACCAATGAATAGGGAACTTGTAAAGTCTCCGCCCAATGTACTTCCCCTCCTCATTAAGCAGCTCGTTTCCATCCTCGTCAACCTCGATCTCCCAGACATACGCACTGTCCTGGGCAACCTCAGACACGAGCTCAATGACGAAGTACCGCTCCTTGAATGTCCGAATCGACTCCGAAAACGGTTTGAACAGCTTGGGAGGCTCCTTCAGAGAAACCCAACCGTACTTCTTCCCCGCCAGCTGTCTTTGAAGGTGGAAAACAGCAAAGAACAGAGGGAGAGTGGCCCCCAAGGAAAGATGCTCGCACACCAAATCGAAAGCCCGGATGAAGGCCAGCGAGTTAGGATGCAGTTGAGTGGGGGCCAACCTCAGATGCTCGAACACTGACTGCTGGAAATCGGTGAACGGCAGCCTCAAGCCCAGCTCCTTGAAGGCGTACTCATACATTTTGAAGCGGTCCCCGAAGTCCGTGCAGACCCGCTCGTTCAAAGTAGGGAAATGCACCTTCCATTCCCCTTCCGGTCCTACCTCCGTACAGACGTCCGCCAAAGACTTTGCGAACGTAGAAATGTGCTCGGAAGGCTCGGCCACCTCCCACTCCTCCTCGGAGAACCCTTCGGCATCTTCCTCCATAACGTTCAACTCTTCTTCCTCCCCGGCATTGCTGGAGGAACTTGAGGTCGCCGAGCTCGAAGCCGTCGAGCTACTATTTTCCTCGGAGCCAGTTTTCTCCTCGGACGTATCTAGAATAACTTCTCTGTCTGTCCCCGTCGCCATTACGATCACCTGAAAAGCAGGGAAGACAGTGAATTCGACAGCAAATCAAATCCACCCTTCCACTGCTAAGTCAAGTGAAAGGGCGCGCAAAGGGCTGAGGACAATGTCCCCGGCCTAAGCCCTAACATCGAAAGAAAAGCTAAAGCCTCCCCGCGAAGAGATGCTCGAAACATATCATCCTCCAGCGAGGAGCCTCCCCGCACTCATGCCTAGATTCCGTTTGAAGCTCCACCGAAAACCGCAAAGCTTCACCGAAATCTGGAAACTTTCTACCGGAAAACTCATCACTCTATCAGAAGATGAACAAGCACGGTGGTCACGCATGCACAACTACTGCAACCACGGCGTGAACCACCCTCCTCGCTGAACATACTACATACTCCGGCGAAGTGCTGGAGGCAGCAAAGTGGCACAACCACCGTCCACCACCAACACTCGCCAGAAATCCTCCAATTGTTCATCTAAAGCTAACCCAAACCGCATACAATCTACCACTGACCACAAAAGGGAGTAAAACAAGTTACAGATCGAAAAACTTACTTGATTTTGGAAGAAGGTAGAAGATGCTCGAACCTGGTGACGGTTGTAACACCCCAAAATTCTAAATTAATAATTTATTTATTTATTTAATTAATTTAGAAGGGATTAAGAAGTTTTTGGTAAATTGGAGAATTATGGATTAAAAGAGTATTTTTAAGTAATTTTAATAGAGTGAATAATCATGTATTATTTGGATTATTATTATTATTAAAAATAAAAATAAGGAAAAAGGGCAAGGTGGTCTTTAAGGAAAAGTAGTAAGGGTAAGTTGGGAAATCCATAAACTGGAATACATGACTAAAGGGAAAAGAAAGCGATCATTCTAGCGGGTCGTGTTTTTGTGAAGAGAATTGAAGCAGAGAGAAGAAAGAAGAAACCTAAGGGGATGAGGATTTTCGAGAAGAATCTTGGAGAAAGAGGAGAATTACGGTGATTTCTCTAAGGTATGGGGAGAATTCCTAATTCCTTATAGTTTATGAGGTTGGAGATGAATAGATTAGGTTATGTATGAATGTTGTTTGATTTTGATGATTTTGATGTGAAATATAAGATGTGATGTGAAATATGATGAATTGTTTGGCATGTATTGATATATATATATATATATATATTGATGTAAGTGTATCATGTAAGCATTTTTGGTCAATTTTCATTTTGGAAAAAAACTGAGTTTTTAGGGTATTTCGAGTCGAAAACGTAGAAAATGAATTTTTGGGAAATTATGGTGTTTGGTGATGTAGAATGAATTAGGGATGAATGATTCGATGAAATATAATGAGATAGAATGTTATGTGTTGATGTATGTGTATTGTGTGAGTCTTTTGGTCAAATTTTCGTATTGGAAAAAATTGAATTTTTGGGATATTTGAGGCCAAAATGCAGCAGAAAAATCTTTTGAAAATTTTGGGTGCAGACTTCCTGACACAGCCGTGTCACAGGACACAGACGGCCGTGTCAGACCCCCTTTCTTGCTGGATTTTTGCTTTTGTTGAAATCGTGCTACAGAGCTCCTGACACGGCCGTGTCACAGGACACGGGCGGCCGTGTCAGGCATGCTGTTTTGTTGTTTTTTTGTTGTTTTCTTGAGGTTTCATGACGTTTTCTCGTGCTAATCTTTTGTTGTTGAGTTGTTGTTGATGTAAGATGATAAAACATGATTGTATGTTGAATGCTTGTTGTATATGAAATGAATGATGCACACGTTGATGTTCGATGAATTGCGAAGTTTTAGCATCATTGCATTTCATAGCATTTTATGTTGGGACTTCGGTCCATTGGTAGATTCAATCCCACTGTGCGGATTGAAGTGATACGTTGATTAAGTTGTGCTCCATTTGGAGGGTTGATGGCCAAGTGTCCATCCACGTTGAATTGGTACCACATGCATGTTTCCGATGAGGTTCATCCCATTCTAAGTGGCATTGCATGTGTATGAGTTGATTGTCGAATAATATGTATGTTTTATTGTGGATACTATGATGTTGATGTTGATTGTATCATGAAGTTGTTGTTGATTATATCATGGTGTTGTGTTGATTAAACTATGATGCTGATGTCGATTATACCATGACGTTGTTGTTGATTAAACTATGATGCTGATGTCGATTATACCATGATGTTGTTGTTGATTAAACTATGATGCTGATGTCGATTATACCATGATGTTGTTGTTGATTAAACTATGATGATGATGTTGATTGTATCATGATGTTGTTGTTGATTATGCCATGATGTCGTTGTTGATTATACTATGATATTGTTGTTGATTATGCTATGAGGTTGATGTTGATTATGCTATGACGTTGATTGATTTTGTTATGATGCTGTTGTTGAATATACTATGATGTCTGTTGTTGCCTTCCTGTTCAATTTCTATGTACTTATATCACTATAATGAATTATGTTTTCTCACCCTGCCTGCTTGGAAATGTTGCCTCTTATGTGGGTAACTTGCAGATAACCAAGAGTAGATTCGCGACGATAGAGGATTGTAGCTTTGAAGTGTGTCGTTATCGTTGTTTAGTTTAGAGGTGTCCTGCTCTGTGTCATGTAACATCGGGTTGGGAAAACTGTTGTGAACCTCGCGTTCTTTTGTTTTATGTTGAATTTATACATTGTGGGTGATGACTTGATTTGATATATTTTATTATGAAGTATTATATGGAATTAAAATAAAAGTTGATTTCCGTTGTGTAGTAGTTGATTTTACTATTAAGAATGTGTAAACCGTGTTACGGGATAGGACAATGATTGTCTAAATGATGTTTTGAATTATGTGGCACCTTTCTCTTTGATGTTACTCTGATAAAACGAAATATTTTCCTAAATTGTATGTGGGGTAGAAGGGTGTTACATTAGTGGTATCAGAGCAGGTCGGTCTGTCCGGCCAAGTGTCGAATGTCGGTTATCCCTTGGTACTCGACAAGTGTGTGGAACACTGTCGGTACTTGTTTGTTTTCTAACCGTTGGCCCCTGGTGTTGGTTTGAACCAAGTGGGGGAGAAGTTTGCTCCCCGGAGATGTTTCTGGTGTGAAGAGTTAACTCAAGGTGATATTAAGAGTAAGAGTACAAGTGTTGTTGAAGTTGATTTGATTTTGTGCAAGTGTTGTCAGAACGGTGTTGTTGCGAATCGACGAGAGTAGGGACTCATGATTTTATCTGTCGGTCTAGTTGAGACGATTGAAGGAGGACGTGCCCGTATGATTGATGTTTGCTTCTCGGGGAAGATAAGGCAATGTGACGAATAGTGATATGCGAGCGAAGTATAATTGCGATTTGCCTCTGGAGAATAGATTAAAGTTGGAGACAGTGGAGAAATGGTGTTTTACCGGATAAACGAGGAAGATGACTCTTAGAGAGTGAAGGTTATATGAGTGTATGTGTATGATGACGGTGTTATAAGATGTGGGGGGATTAATGATGGCGGGTTAAGGAGATGATTGAAGATAAGGTGATTATTTTCGGAATCGGATGGAAAGTAAGAATAGTTTGAGGATCTTAGAAACAAGAGAGAGAGAGGTAGAACTCATGTTTATCAATTTCGGTTTCTATTTTCGCAGTTATAGAACAACCTTCAGAAAAAGGGGCATAACTTTTCGTTCGTAGATCCAATGGGAGCGATTCTGGAATTTTTGGAAAGCTTACGAAATTCCCTAGAGTTTGCATATAAATTTTGTCTTCGGAATATTTCTGAGCAGGGAGAAAGACACGTTTGAATAGTTGGGTCTGATTGCAAGGACGATAACTTTTTACTTGTGATTCAGATTTGAGCGATTCTTGAAGTTCTGGAATCTACACGAAATTCCCTTCATCTTGGAATATAATTTTATGTCTGGGAGGTCTGTGTTGAAGAATGTAATCGTGTTTGAAGTTAGACAATTCTTGCTGGGAAATAGTAAGATGAAGTCCAATATGAAATGTTTGGTAATAAGAAGAAGAATATAGGAGGAGCACATGGAAGTGCGGCGCATGATAGTTGAGAATGATTAAAGTATAGAAATCTTTGAGGGATGTTAAGTAGTAAAGTGGATTGGGTGTTGTTGGCGAGATGTGTCGACATGAGTCGGAAATTTTTGGAAGCTATGTCACCAACTAGATGATGAGATGGTATTGTTGAGGATGTGAGTGGAATGATGATCAAGTGTGAAATTATACGGATCATTGAAGTTGTGAGATTATAAAGGAAGATGAAGGATTGGTTAGGGCCGTCAAAAGTTTGAACTTAGATAAATGTTTCGACTGAAGTGAGTCGATTGGGATTGTACGTGATGTGGTAACGTTTCCGGTATCAGGAGGATATTCGATAATTAGGTTGTGCAACAAGTGTGTATAAGAATGTATATGTTGGATTTTGTGCGTTCTTGGAAATAAGGAAATTAAGAAGAATGTTTGTAAGCCTTAGAGGAATGGTAGAGCAGTATGCTTAGATAACTTTGAGCACGAGGAAAAAGACGCTATTTTAGTTGGATAATGATGATTTATGCCACCATTATGGTTGCCGGCTGTCTATTAACAAATTGAGGAACTGATCACCCTTAATCTCTTGTTAATAGTCGACGGAGTCATGTTGGATGGAGTAGATGTGTCTTGCCAACTAGAATAGTATGCCCAGTGAATTGTTTGGAGTTGAGCCAGATGCTTATGAATTGTTTGAGTTGTCGATGCGGGTTTCTACATAGGGAAATGAGGCGGACTTGAGGATGTTAGTATGAGGTTGCGAGTTGATCAGTGAGTAGTTTGGAAGCTCACAGTGTGTTCTGGATAACTTGGGTTTTGGTTTATGGTGGTTCGAGAATTCGACTGACATGAAACTTGAAGAACTATAGAGATAAACCAAGTAGGAAGTAAATGATAATGTAAGACTATGATTTGACCAAGGATGTCGGATTGAAAAGGGTAGTGGCTGGTATGCCTTGAAGTGTATATATGGAGATATGAATGGTGTTTTCCATACTTGTTTGGATAAGTTATAACTGTGTTCGTTGTAGATATTCTGAGGTTTATAAAAATCAGAAGGAGAGTACATGGAGTATTTGGTAGTTGAGTTGCAAGTATTGAAAGAAGTGAAGCTATATGCTGAGCTAGCAAGGTGTGAATTATGATTTGTAAAGATGAAGTGGAGTGGTTGTGTTAATTCGGATGAGGGATTTTGGAGAATTGTGCTAATATGAGTAGGACTTGAGGAATTAGTTGTTTGATTAGTTTGGTTAATATGCCATGTTAAGTGTAGGTTATTGGGGCTAAGTCTATGGCTATTGGGTGTTAAGCCCTGTTTGGAAAATGAATTTTTCTTGTGGAGATTAATTGGACACATGTATCCTTATGCTGTGGTGAGGTTGTTATGCGTTGAGATGAATTTTGATGATGTGTTAATACAAAGTGGTGAAGTTGTAGCTTATGTCGACGGTAATTAGGAATTCTTGAAAGTATCTATCCTATTCAAGATCAATAAATTGGCTGCAGTTGTAGTTGTGTTGGATATTCGGAGGTATTGTTTACGGATCTGAGTTCGAAGTATTCAGTAATCACGAGAGTATAGAATGTCTGTTTGGATGGAATTTCCGATGAGTTAAGTTGAAGGATCTTTTCTTGTGTCTGCTTTGATGGTCGGAAGTTGATGTAAACTTGGTAGATTAGATAATTACGAGTAATCAGAGTGCGCAGCGAAAACGTGGGTAGCACAGTTGGTTCTTATGTGGTATCAACGATGTCGGTAGTTGATTATGCTAAAATTGTGCTTTGGGCCTTGTGCTCTTAACTCTGTTGTTGCCTCGTTACCTAAGGTGATGGTTCGAGTACAAGTGGCTAATTCCTATGATGGGGAGTTAGGGGAGGGTTGCTTATGGCGATGGTAACGATCGTGTAGTATTCTGGTTCATAGTGAACCTGTGTGTTCCTGACCTGATTATCCTCGGTGTTTTGATTTGATCGTTGGGTACATCGAGTGAGCATTTCCTCTTATTGTCGTTGTCGTGGATAAGGTGTATTGTTGTATTGCGCTATTCGTGGTATTGCCACACGTGGCATGAGAGTTGAGGGGTTGGAGGTGATAACGTACCTGGAGTAGTCTGCATAGAGTAAATTTTCGAGGACGAAAATTCTTGAAGTGGGGGAGAGTTGTAACACCCCAAAATTCTAAATTAATCATTTATTTATTTATTTAATTAATTTAGAAGGGATTAAGAAGTTTTTGGTAAATTGGAGAATTATGGATTAAAAGAGTATTTTTAAGTAATTTTAATAGAGTGAATAATCATGTATTATTTGGATTATTATTATTATTAAAAATAAAAATAAGGAAAAAGGGCAAGGTGGTCTTTAAGGAAAAGTAGTAAGGGTAAGTTGGGAAATCCATAAACTGGAATACATGACTAAAGGGAAAAGAAAGCGATCATTCTAGCGGATCGTGTTTTTGTGAAGAGAATTGAAGCAGAGAGAAGAAAGAAGAAACCTAAGGGGATGAGGATTTTCGAGAAGAATCTTGGAGAAAGAGGAGAATTACGGTGATTTCTCTAAGGTATGGGGAGAATTCCTAATTCCTTATAGTTTATGAGGTTGGAGATGAATAGATTAGGTTCTGTATGAATGTTGTTTGATTTTGATGATTTTGATGTGAAATATAAGATGTGATGTGAAATATGATGAATTGTTTGGCATGTATTGATATATATGTTGATGTAAGTGTATCATGTAAGCATTTTTGGTCAATTTTCGTTTTGGAAAAAAACTGAGCTTTTAGGGTATTTCGAGTCGAAAACGTAGAAAATGAATTTTTGGGAAATTATGGTGTTTGGTGATGTAGAATGAATTAGGGATGAATGATTCGATGAAATATAATGAGATAGAATGTTATGTGTTGATGTATGTGTATTGTGTGAGTCTTTTGGTCAAATTTTCGTATTGGAAAAAATTGAATTTTTGGGATATTTGAGGCCAAAATGCAGCAGAAAAATCTTTTGAAAATTTTGGGTGCAGACTTCCTGACATGGCCGTGTCACAGGACACGGGCGGCCGTGTCAGGCCCCCTTTCTTGCTGGATTTTTGCTTTTGTTGAAATTGTGCTACAGAGCTCCTGCCACGGCCGTGTCACAGGACACGGGCGGCCGTGTCAGGCATGCTGTTTTGCTGTTTTTTTGTTGTTTTCTTGAGGTTTCATGACGTTTTCTCGTGCTGATCTTTTGTTGTTGAGTTGTTGTTGATGTAAGATGATAAAACATGATTGTATGATGAATGCTTGTTGTATATGAAATGAATGATGCACACGTTGATGTTCGATGAATTGCGAAGTTTTAGCATCATTGCATTTCATAGCATTTTATGTTGGGACTTCGGTCCATTGGTAGCTTCAATCCCACTGTGCGGATTGAAGTGATACGTTGATTACGTTGTGCTCCATTTGGAGGGTTGATGGCCAAGTGTCCATCCACGTTGAATTGGTACCACATGCATGTTTCCTATGAGGTTGCATCCCATTCTAAGTGGCATTGCATGTGTATGAGTTGATTGTCAAATAATATGTATGTTTTATTGTGGATACTATGATGTTGATGTTGATTGTATCATGAAGTTGTTGTTGATTATATCATGGTGTTGTGTTGATTAAACTATGATGTTGATGTCGATTATACCATGACGTTGTTGTTGATTAAACTATGATGCTGATGTCGATTATACCATGATGTTGTTGTTGATTAAACTATGATGCTGATGTCGATTATACCATGATGTTGTTGTTGATTAAACTATGATGATGATGTTGGTTGTATCATGATGTTGTTGTTGATTATGCCATGATGTCGTTGTTGATTATACTATGATATTGTTGTTGATTATGCTATGAGGTTGATGTTGATTATGCTATGACGTTGATTGATTTTGTTATGATGCTGTTGTTGAATATACTATGATGTCTGTTGTTGCCTTCCTGTTCAATTTATATGTACTTATATCACTATAATGAATTATGTTTTCTCACCCTGCCTGCTTGGAAATGTTGCCTCTTATGTGGGTAACTTGCAGATAACCAAGAGTAGATTCGCGACGATGGAGGATTGTAGCTTTGAAGTGTGTCGTTATCGTTGTTTAGTTTAGAGGTGTCCTGCTCTGTGTCATGTAACATCGGGTTGGGAAAACTGTTGTGAACCTCGCGTTCTTTTGTTTTATGTTGAATTTATACATTGTGGGTGATGACTTGATTTGATATATTTTATTATGAAGTATTATATGGAATTAAAATAAAAGTTGATTTCCGCTGTGTAGTAGTTGATTTTACTATTAAGAATGTGTAAACCGTGTTACGGGACAGGACAATGATTGTCTAAATGATGTTTTGAATTATGTGGCACCTTTCTCTTTGATGTTACTCTGATAAAACGAAATATTTTCCTAAATTGTATGTGGGGTAGAAGGGTGTTACAACGGTGGTCGGAAAGCCTGAAGACGGTGATGGGCAAGAACTGAAAGAGACGAAGAGAAATCAAAAAGGAAAAGTTTCAAATGAAACAGTTTCCCCCCTTTTTATACGAAGGGGCACGTGCAACCACGCGCCCGTAGGCCATTATGATTATCCGCTAGCCATCATTGCCTATTAACTGCTACACGGAGCTCTAGGTACACGTGGCGCCCCAACGTTTCAAATTCTGTCTAACCATTAGTCTCCCCGTACACCAGGCAACAAGGTCACGACCACGAATCTCACGAACACCTGGGGCCACGAGCACTTTGAGACAATCTTCCTCGTCCACAAACGACGACTCCGTGCTGGATCCCCGGAGCAACGAGCAGTCCTTAAGTCATCACTTCCATGCTCGGGAGCAACGATTTGGGGGGCTCCTGTTCTGGACTGGACCAATGGCTAGAATCGGCCCAATCCGCCTCTGCTCCAGAGCGGCCCAAATTGCCTAAGTCCAATCCATAGAGGGGCAAAAGTTACCTTTCTGCCCCTCTAACCGGGCAAGGAATGCAACATTCCTCCCCGGAATCACTGCCCGTTACGCACGGCTTCACTGCTCCCCGAACAGCTATGGGCAGGTGCCCGGAACCACGCCTATGCCCGACATAACGACTAGTTTGGGTAGTTACCTATTCTTTGGGGGAAACAGTTATTTCGCCCCGAAAATAGGACCGTTGGCCACGCGCTGGGGGCTCTATATAAACCCTCTCGCTTGAGAGGGCCAGGTATCCAAGATTCACCCCAAGAATTCATACTTTGTACTTGCCCTTTTTCTCTGACCCTTTCTCACTTGAGCGTCGGAGTGTCTTGCAGGTACACCCCCCTCCTCTCCATACGACCAGCATCTCTGACGCACTTGGTGGCCTGATTCTACAGGATCTGATCCAGCCTTCACGATCAAAAAGAAAGTAAGATGTATGTTGAAAAGAAAAACAACTGAAGTGTTACATTGTATAGATCTGTCCTAAGTATGTTTAATGCGTAATGTGATTATGTATGTTATTATTATGTACTGATGATACTAATGTATTTAAGGTGTATTGTGTATTGAAGTTGTAATATTGAATTTATGGAATGACTTATGTATTAAGTGCCAAAAAGATATGGAAGAAGATGGTTTGTAAATAAGTTGTACCTTTGTCACGTTATATTTTAGCTACTTATTCAAATTTGAACATTAATCAAAATAAGGATAAAAAATTATTTATGAAGAGCAAACTACACACCCATCTATCCATGTCCCTGCGCACAAATGTGTCTTTCTCCATGTGGTAGAAAATCAATATAATAATGTAACATTTAGAATGCATGACAAAGAAAATAATAATATGACTTTGTTTACATAAAGCTTGTGGGTTCAATCAAAGCTGTCATATTTTATAAAAATCTACACGTTATCATCTGCATCACGTTAACATAAAGGGCGGTGGGTTCAATGAAATATGTCAAATCTACAAGTTTGTGGTGACCCACCCTTTTTATGTGTGTATCACGTTTAAATCAAAATTGCTCCAAGTATATGCATTAAAAAAGTATGAATGCTAGTCACCTAGTGTACAGAGATTGTAGAGTACGTTCGTCCCAAAAAACAAATATTGCACTACTACCATTATCTACAACCTCAATCTCTATTTTGTACCTATAATTTTGAATAAATTTCATTTATAAGTCTAATTTTATAATGACTACATTTTTCATAATGATTAAAGAATACCTCAAAATTTCAGTAGAATGGCCATCAGCGCATATATAGGGTGGAGAATTGCCCTTCGCTAATTTTGGGCATTTGTAGAATGTTTGGTAATACCAACTATTTCCAGATGCTTTCAGTTTATACGTGGTGGCAACGGTGACACACCAAGTCATCCGATTCAGTGTGCAATAGATAGTGTATAACCTGATCAATATATAATATAGTTTCATGTAAAACGGCATATAAAATAAACCATACTTATAATTACATTAATTATTTTGATAACATCAGCAAGACTAAGAGCAGTTGTAACACCCTCAATCTATACCCCAAGGAATTAAAGCGATAACAAATAAATTAGAGTATAATTAAAACATTCATGGCATAGACGGAGGCGTCACATCAATTGAAACAAAATACCACAACCTGCTCATATAGATATGCAACAATCAAGTAGCACATAACAGAGGAACTCAGTTCCTAACACCCACAATTCAGGTACAGAATAAAAGCGAAAAATCTGCAGCTGAATCTCATATATATATATAACATAAAAGTCTGTCTGTCATACACAGAGTCATATATGTACAATCCAAAAAGAACATATACATATCAGAGCCGACCGACAAAAGAATGAAGACCTAAGCTTCACAAAAAGATCTCCAGCATCTAATCTGCAATGCCTCATAGAGCATTTAAAACAGCAGAAGGGTGAGAAATAACAACTAAATCAAGATTGCATAATAATATGCAAACACATAAAAATTCACATGTATAGTTATTCTCACCACAAGCATCACATACTAATACATATTACATGCCACAAATACATAACATATATCACTTATACCAACATAATCACATATTCACACATAAGGCATACCAAAGTTATGACATATGGAAACACACCACCACATCACATATATTCATGTATAGCATACCATAGATAATTAATACAATCATTGTAAGGTACAACATCCCCAAAAAACATAACATATGTCTATACATAAAACATATCATCCATAACCAATGCATTTATCACACATGCACATCAATTCACCAATCTAATCACAAACTCAACACATAATCAATCAATTCACAATCTTCCACACCTAATCAATCCATTCATGATTTTCCACACATAATCAATCCATTCATGATTTATGCAAATGCAAAGAGACCGACACAACGACTCTATGCAAATGCAATGCGGTACCATCCATCCATCAATCTCATCATCAGTTCACTCAGGAACTATTGGAATCATCGCTTGTTACTTAGTGTAACTCCCCGTCGGGCAAACAATGTTCCCTGTCGCTCACACCTCTTTGTATAAGGCACACGACGTTTATGGATCACTCATACCTCTTTGTATAAGGCACACGAACCGATCGCTCACACCTCTTTGTATAAGGCGCACGATCGTCTATAATCATCGCTCACACCTCTTTGTATAAGACACACGATGTTATAGCAGATTGCCTCTGGAATCGTTTCGTCGCTCACACCCACTAGGGCACACGACATCACAAGAATTCATATCATGATGCTTGGCATACAATGACTCATGACATTCAAATGCACACATATACACATCCATAATCATGCATATATAATCAAACACAACACAATGCATTTTCTTGCCCTTAGGCCACAAACTATCATCACAACATTTCATCACATGCATCAATATCATATAAACCACATAAAAGCTCTAAGTTATATAACAATAGCACAACACACGGTAAAACACCAACCGCACGCATTTAACGCGATAAAAACCCGACAACCTAACACTTTTACAAAACCACGACTTAAATAATTCCTCTACTGCCCTCCAAACCATTTTTAATAGAAAGATTATTTCATTAGAAATAATTCCTCTACTGCCCTCCAAACCATTTTTAATAGAAATATTATTTCATTAGTTTTCCAACGCTTCGAACAGGGTTCAAAACGGACTTACGGTTCAAAAGTTATGACGAAAATACGAATCAATATTTTTGCTGTCCCAGACAAATTCGCCTGGCGAATCCCTGGCGAAGCAGACTTGCCACTAGCTCGCCTGGCGAATATGGACGAACTAGAATTCTCCCAAAACGTGTTTGGGACCTAAAAATAATTAAAACCTTCAACCCACATGATATTATTGCACCCAATGACCCAAAACAACATGTTATAACACATTTAGGCATGCATTTCATCGATTTCTACTCATTGTTCATAAATCCAACCTAATTGAAACTAGAAGAAAATAATCAAAACAATCCAAGAAAACATATACATATACATATACATATACAAGCAAGATATAATCGAAACTTCTCACCCTTACCCGATTAATCGCGATTGAAACGGAGTTTCTTCACTTTTTCCTCTTTCTCATCTTCTCTCTTTTTCCTTCTCTTCTCTTTCTCTTTTCTTTCTTTTCTTTTCTTTTCTCTCTTTCTCTCTCTATTTCTCTTTTTATATAAAATATCTAATTTTTTTCTAAAATATCTAACTAATCAAATGACCATTTTACCCTTACGCCCAAATATCTCCCAAACGCTCTCAAAACGCGATACAAAATAAACATACCGATGAAAAACATATCGTGCAATAAAAGTTAAAAAGAAAAATATAATGTAATGTAAATATTTTACATATCAGGGAAATTAACCAATTAACTCAATTAGTAGGTAAAATACAATAAATTCACACATTTCACAAAATTCACATAAATGAAATAAATAAATACAATTAAACAAATCGGGGCATTACAGCAGTAGCCTGTGACAAGAACTTATCATGGGTATTGATTTGTGACCCAACAGAGTTTTGCGACCACATGTTAGACTGTGAACTCATCAGTTGACTAGAACTCCCAACATGGGTGTCTTTGGGTAATCTATATTGCGAATTGTACCAAGATAAATTTTGAATTAGTTTACCCATTTCATCAATAAGGTGTACTGAATATAAAATGTATAGTTGTTATCAATTGAACCTTCTTTGAAATTCAACAATCTCTGGAACGTCTTTGTTAATGACAAGATTCGTGACATTGTAGGTATTCGACACTGACAATGGATACTTTCCTATATGATTTCGACATATAAATGTATTCAACATATTAATTTCAACACATTAATTTGAACAATAATACATATTAATAACACATAAACATACCTTCTTCTTTCACCTTCGCATATTGTAAGAGAACAATCGTGGGACCACCATCCTTGTTGGTTTGAATGTAGTTCATGAATTTGACAGCATATGACTCCTAAAGCGTACAGTTCAAGATGTTGTTCCTAAGATTGTATTATAAACTATTTTAAGTATTTTAGTTTCGTGTAACATGAAAAAAAAATTTACAACACAACATTATATTTACCTGGTGTCTTTCAGTACAATATTCACTTGTTATTTCTTGCTACCAGAACTCATTTGGGTATACCCAATTTCTTCAACCACTCCAATGACATCTAACAAATTTAATATGATTAGTGTGGTAAATATAATGCATGTACATTTTGTATATACAGTATACAATATTAAGAAATGAGGGTATTATGGAAAATATATAACCTATTAAGAAATTCTTCGTCCATTTTCCCGAAAAAATATCCGCAAAAGGTTTGAAGTTGAGCTTCTTTGCAGGAATATCATGTTTTTTTATATCAGACACAGAAGTTCCAGATGTGAATCTTATTATAAACGAATGATCAGATGTTTTGAAGACTAAATCATTGGGTTGAGGCTGAAAGTGAGTAACAATGTAAGTGTTGTTGACATGTAACACTGAATCAAATGTTCCTTTCAATGCAGTTGGCACTATTACATGAATGTCTTTCCCCTACAAATATATAACATACAGTGCATAATTAAAAGACAAATGAGAATAAAACTCTACACAAATAAAAAATAAAACACTTCAGCATCAACAAAAATGAGTTCCAAATGTTCTTTGTTATTAGAAACAACAGTCCATTTGTGGTGAACTTTGACATCTATTTTCCATAGTTCTTTCTTGTCAGTAATGTCACCAATCTTTTCAAAAGGCCTAGTCATGGACGCTTAAACCGCAACTGTGTGAAGACAAACATATCATGAATATTATTATGGTTTCAACATTAAATATAAGCTTAATATGACACATATCAATACATTGTGTCAATGGTTTGCATCATAATATTGTCTACTATCACCCACACAATCTCTATAACTAAAATAACCAGAATTTTCATAACCAGAATTTTTTGAAAACAAATGTATACAACAATGAGGAATATACACAGAATTATAAAACCCAAATAACATAAAGCTCCAAAACTTAAACTTTAACATTATTCGTTTCCGATGCTCCATTAAAACCCATTCTTTGCTTCATTATCTTACAAACCAAATAAAAGAAAGCAAAAAACTAAAACATAAACATTTTTCAGTTTTAGATGCTTCATTTAACCCATTCTTTGCTTCAGTTTAACACAAAATATCACATGCATCCTTGGACAAAGCATCAGTTAACCCTTTCTAATTCAGAACAAAGAATCTACACGAATAACACATACATCCTTGAACATAAATGAAACCATTTAATCGTCTCTACATACATTATTACCTTATGTTGGTAGATCTTGTAGTTGATGAAGAAAGATACAAATCTTGAGAGAGAGAGAGAGAGAGAGAGAGAGAGAGAGAACAAAATTCTTGATGGGGTTGGAGAGACAAAGTTGGTAATAGAGAATGGAAATGAGAGAGAGAGAGAGAGAGAGAGAGAGAGAGAGAGAGAAGAAGAAGAAGAAGAAGAAGAAGAAGAAGGATATTATTCTACATGAGTGAGAAATCCGAATTTTGAGAAGTGGGTTATTGCATTGTCACATCGCATGACCTTCTTCAGCATTGGGAACATAAAATGGAAGGCATTTGAAATAGAAACTTGAAAAAGATAAAGTTGGGTACTTACTAATAGTTGAAAAAAATTAAGAATTTGCCTTTATATTAAAGAGTTGAATTCTAATTGAGTAAACTATTGAGTTAGAATTGGTAGTTTGGTTGAAAAAAGTAAATTTTAGACACAAAATATTCTTAATTTTAATAGGTGGCAAAATTTGATAGAAAGGCAAATTAGAGATTTCAACAACGTCTAATTTTCTTATATTATAGAAGATTTTTCTTACAAAATGTATTGTAGACATAAATATATCTAAACTAAATTAGTATGTGAGATAATTATGTCATTTTTGTTGATTATAAATTTGTAAAATATATATATATATATATATATATATATATATATATATATATATATATATATATATATCACCATTACTATAGTCATGATTACAAAAAAGATTTAAATGATGAAATATTTGGTAGAAATGTTATATCTGTTTTTACATAATTAAGATATGTAAATTTTTAAGTTAATTATATATTAAAGTTAAAATATTTAACATTTATAAGATGATAGTTTTTGGTATGCTATATTTAACATTTATAGTATTATGTATTTCATATTTAAATCGACAATGACAAAGAAAAGCGAATTGACCATAAAACAATAAAACTTAAAAGGTTATATCTGTTATTTAATTTATTTTTATTATTATATAAGCTTGGTCAACAATATCATAAATGTACATTAATATTTTATTTATTTCACTTATACTATCTCTGTTCCTTTATATAAAAGACAATTCAATATTTAGTTTCATTTAATAATAAACGTATATAGTTAGTTTATAGACTAAATACATTGATTATTCAAAAAAACCTAAAAAATTAATTGTCTCTTATAAAAGGAATATAACCGAAATTTCTATTTGCAAATTTACAAATATATTACTCTTCCCCTTTGATTTACCAACCAAATCTTATTTTAACATTTAAAAAATATTTTCTGTAATTTGTATTTAATTTGTCTTAATAATTTTAAGATCATGCTAACAAATGCTGCCAAAACATTTTTTAAGGATTTAAAAAAAAAAAAAAATTCTATACAAAAGTTAACTATTTTAATTTTTGAAACATTAAATACGTACATTTTAAAAAAAAAACTTACTTTTTTAAGACATTAAAGGATATTTTCGTTAGTATTTTTTTAAAAGATTTTAAATAAAGAAAATATTACGTAATGCAATTTATTTATTTTTAAAATACCTCTTATTTTTTAGAAAAATCAATTGTTTTAATTTTCAAAAATATTAAATATAAATCTTTATAAACAAAACATAATTTTTAAACTCTTAACTAGATCTCTCCATAATTATAACAATTTTTTTTTGTTTTAAATAGTTGATGATACAAAGCATAGATAAAGTTAAATTCACAATTCAATCTTAGATCATAATATTACCTCATGTATGTTGTTGTTACTTTAGGTTTTAAAGATGGAAGTTGACATACTCAAGTCACTAAATTATTAAATAGGAAATCATAATGTTACCATATTTCTAAAGTAAGTATATTTTGTTTATTTTAACAATTGGAATATCTAAAGCTGGTTGAAATAAAGTTAATTGGACTGATAATCATATAAGGAGGTTTAGAGATGTCAACGGGGCAGGGAATGCACGGAGGATATTTCTCAGCTCCTCGCCCTGCCCCCTAATATTTTTCCCATCCCAGTCCCCGATCCCTGCCACAGAGGAATTAATAAAAAACACATCTTGAATCAATAATAAACAAATGAAAAAACACTTGCAGTTAAAAAAACATAACCACTAATTTATTAAATGAACAAAAATCAGCTTGATAATTAAAGTATATTGAAGTTGAAGAGTAATTACCATAAGCACAATGAACAAATGAGAGTGGTTATTTTGATGATGATGATGATGAGAATAGAGGAGATGAGGAATGGAGGAGACAAAGAGAATTGAGAAAATAAGAAGAGGAAAGAGTGTATACATTGTATGTATTGGGTGCACTTTTCTAGGTTGAGGTACTTCAATGGTGAGCTAATACATTATACAATAAATAAAAATGATCCACTTATGACTCTTCATTTCCTAATATATTAATTAATTTTTTATAAAATAAACATGCCAAATTATATAATTATATATTATATAATATAAAGTTAAATATTATGGTCGGGGTCGAGTAATCCGCGAGGCAGAGGGTACTTTGTTAGAATTTTATTTTTGGGTCATACATGTAATAAATTAATGTGTTAGAACCATTATTTAATTAGTCAAATTAAAGTGATCTATTTAATATAAGGTTTGTGACTATGGATATAATTGTCATGAAAAATATTGTGTAGATATCAAAGGTTTTATTTCTATTTTTTTTATGGGTAAAATTGGAATAAGAAAACTTGAATAATCATGACCCTTCATTGAAGGGCATGAGATTTTAAACTTGAACAAACATGACTCTTCATGAAAGGGCATGTGATTCTTATAAATAAGGGGTTATGATCCCTGTTTTGGACTGGACCAATGGCTAGACATGGTCCAATCCACTTCTACTCTAGAGCGGCCCAAATTGCCTAAGTCCAATCCACAAAGGGGAAAAAGTTTTCTTTCTGCCCCTCCAACCGGGCAGGGACTTCATCGCTCCTCCCCGAAAACAATGTCTGTTACGCACGGCTAGTCCACTCCTCGGACAGCTATGGGCAGGTGCCTGAAACTGTGTTTATGCCCGACATAACGACTAATTTTGGGCACCCTGCCCGACATAACGGCTAATTTGGGTAGTTACCTATTTTCGGGAAAACGGTTATTTCGCCCCGAAAATAGGACTGTTGGCCACGCGCTGGGGGTTCTATATAAACCCTCTCGCTTGAGAGGGTCAAGTATCCAATATTCACCCTACGAACTCATACTTTGTACTTGCCCCTTTTCTCTGACCCTTTCTGACTTGAGCGTCGGAGTACCTTGCAGGTACACCCCCTCTCCCTCCTCATACGACCAGCACCTCAGACGTACTTGGTGGCCCACTTTTACAGGATCTGATCCAGCCTTCACGATCAGTGGCGCCGTCTGTGGGAGACATTGTTTTCCCCATCTTTCTTTCCCCGGAAATCAAAGATCAAAACAACTTTCAAGATTATCATCATGACCTCTCAAGATCGCGCCAAAGGTGCTCTCCAAACCGCTGTCTTCCTCGTCAACAAGATGGACGTTGACAGCCCATCATCTCTTCTCCGAGATGCCCGTTTTCTGAGGGACAGAGCCACATCTTCTCCTTCCCCTACCCCTGCTGCTCGCAACAACGATCAGCCCTCGCTGGACGTCCAGCCCATTCCTGTTCCGCCCAACGCCGACCCGACCGTGGCGACCCTCCTGGAGGCGATCAACAAAACCAACACCCTGGTCCTGCGGCAGAACGAAAGAATCAGGGCGTTAGAAGAATCAAGCCGTCCAAGATCCCCTCCTCCGAGGAGGAACTAACGACGATCTAGGCGCCCGCAGCCCCGGAGAGATATTGACCGGAGACTGCGCCAAAAGCCTGACCCTCGCGCCACCCGGAAGCGTGACCAGGTTTCCCTGCGTGACCAGCACTCTCCCAGCCACAAGAGGACTCGAAGGAATGAGCAGTCTCCCCCGTTCATGTCTAAAGGTCGGGCCCGTTCATCTTCTCCCCGAAGGAACCGCTCACCTTCTCCTCGAAGGAACCGCTCGCCTTCTCCTTGGAGGAACCGCTCACCTTCTCCCCGAAGGAACCGCCGCCGCGAGCGTACCTTTCGGTCCCCGTCATTCACCAGTTCTAGCAGTGACGATGAGCCTCGCGGCCCATTGTCCCAGGAAATCTTGGCTACCCGTCTCCCTAAGGACCTGGAGAAGCCCCCGTCACAGGGCACGTACGACGGGACTACTGACCCCGACGAACACATCGAGAACATCGATGCGCTATTTGACTACCGTGGCGTACGGGGCGCCATAAAGTGCCGGCTATTCCCGACCACGCTCCGGAAAGGGGCAATAACATGGTACAAGCAGATGCCCGAAGAGTCCATTACCTCATGGAGGCAACTGGGCAGAATGTTCTCGCGACATTTCATAGCTTCTCGCCGTCACCCCAAGACTGAGGCCTCCCTTGGAGCCACAATCCAAGGGAAAGACGAACCTCTCCGCGCATATATCGAGAGGTTCAGGGAGAAGATACTGTCCGAGTGTGCGAACTCAGAATTCAAACAGGCAGGGGTCCGCTTCCCCAAACAACTGCCAGCCAGACCCAACGCGGACAAATTAAAGTACTGTCGTTTCCACACGAGTCATGACCACACTACTGAAGACTGCATCCATCTGAAGGATGCTATTGAGATACTGATTAGGGACGGCCACCTGAAACAGTTCGCAAAAAAGAAGGACACTCCTCGGCAGGACGCCCAGGAGTCCAAGAAGATAGAGGAAGAAGTACCCTCCTCGGAAGAAGCCAACATCCAGGTCGTTATGTCCATATCACGACCAGAAGACTTCCACGTCCCGGACGGGCTCAGCGCCCCTGCTTATTTCGCGGCCCACAACCCGTGGGAGACGTTTCCCTCCGCCATGGTTATCTCCGGCGGGGGCTTCAACAAAGTCACGGTGGACTCCGTGAAATGAAAATTCGAGCATCTGATCAACACAAGCTCCAATAAGGCGACCACGCTCGATCAGGCCCAGAAGGGCTCTATCCCCATCTCCTTCTACCGGGAAGAGCTCCTCGGGGGGTCTCCAAACTCGAGCAAACCCTTGATCGTCAGATCCCGAATGGCGAACTTCGACGTTCGCAGAATCCTCGTCGACCAGGGCAGCTCGGTCGACATCATGTACTCCCAGCTGTTTTCAACACTTCAGCTGGACGAATCACACCTTACCCCCTACTTGGGGTCTGATTTGCAGGGATTCAACGGATCAGTGACCAAACCATGGGGATACGTCGAACTGATCGTAACCTTCGGATCAGCTGAGACGGCCAGATCCGTCAAGGTACAATTTCTGGTAATCGACTGCCCGTCGCTTTACCAGTGCATATTCTGAAGACCAACTTTGGCCGAGTTGGTAGTAGTGCCTTCAATAATCCACCTCAAGATGAAGTATTACACTTCAAAAGGGATGGTCGCCACCCTCCACGGCGATATCGAGGCTGCTCGACGGTGTTTCGAAGCAGCCGCAAAGGGGCTCAACGCCATTGCGTCAAAACCAAAAGTGTCGAGCAAGCCAGCATTGGGCCGCTCTGGAGCAGAAGCAGATTGGGCTATGACTAGCCATTGGTCCAGTCCAGAACAGGAGCCCCTAAGTCGTTGCTCCCGAGCATAGGAGTGATGACTTAAGGACAGCTCGTTGCTCCAGGGAGCTAGCGTGACGTCGTCGTTCGGTGACGTGGAAGGCCGCATCGGGGAGCCCGTGACTGGTGGTGTTCGTGACCCCTGGTGTCCGTGGCATTCATGACCATGACTATGTTGCTCGTCGTCTGGGGAGACTAACGGTTAGTCAGAATTGGAAACGTTAGGGTGCCACGTGTGCCTGGAGCTCCGTGTAGCAGTTACTAGGCAATGATGGCTAGTTAATAGCCATCATGACCTACGAGCGCGTCCACTGCATGTGCCCCTCTGTATAAAAGGGGAAAGTCCATCTCATGTTGGACCTTTCACTCTTTCTTTCCTTCGTTTTCTTCAGAGCGTTTGCCCATCACCGTCGTCTGCTACTCCGACCACCGCACCAAGCTTCGAGCAACCACTTTTTGTCTTCTTAAATCAAGTAAGTTTCCGATTCTGTGCTTGTTTTAGCTCTTTTCGGGTGGTCAATGGTAGATTGCATGCGGTTAAGGCTAGGTTTAGAGGATGAAATAGATTAGTTTTCGGCGATTGTTGGTGGTGGACGGTGGTCGTGCCATTTTTCCACTTCTGATATGTCGTCGGATGTGTTAGTATATTTTGGTGAGGAGGGCGGTTCACGGCGTCGTTGCGACGGCGATGCATGTGTAATCGTCGTGATTGTTCATCTTCTAAGTGGGTGATGAATTTTTCGGTCGAATATTCCCAGATTCTGGTGAAGCTTTGCGGTTTCCGTCGAAGCTTCAAACGAAATCTGGGTATGAGTGCGGGGAAGCTCCTTACTTAGGGATGATTTGTTTCGAGCGTCTCCTCGCGGGGAGGTCTCAGTTTTTCTTCTGATGTTAGGGCATAGGTCGGGAACACTGTCCTCAGCCCTCTGCGCGCTCTTTCACTTAACTAGCGGTGGAAGGGTGGATTTGATTTATTGTCGAATTCACTTTTTTATCTGCTTTTCAGGTGATCGATATGGCAACGGGCCCAGATGGAGAGATTATCTTAGATTCATCCGAGGAAGAAACAAGTTCTTCGGATAGTAGTAGTTCGACGGCTTCGAGTACCCCCAGTGAGGTCGGGGAGGAAGAGGAGTTGGAAAATATGTACGAGGATGTCGTCGAGGGTTCCGTGGAGGAATGGGAGGTGGCAACCTGCTGAACATGTGTCTACTTTTGCAAAGTACTTGGGGGACGTCTTTACGGAGGTCGGGCCAGAGGGGGAGTGGAAGGTGCACTTTCCCTCTGAGGATGACCGGGTCTGCACGAATTACGGGGACCGCTTCGTGATGTATGAGTATGCCTTCAAGGAGCCAGGTCTGAGGTTTTCGTTCACCGATTTTCAGCAGTCGGTGTTCGTGCACTTGAAGTTGGCCCCCATGCAACTGCACCCTAACTCGTTGGCCTTCATCCGGGCGTTCAAGCTGGTGTGCGAGTATCTCGCCATAGGGGCTACTCTTCCTCTATTTTTCACCGTCTTCCATCTTCAAAGGCAGCTGTTGGGGAGGCAGGATGGTTGGGTCTCTTTGAAGCAGCCTCGCAAATTATTTAAACCATTTTTGGAGTCGATACGGACATTTAAGGAGTGGTACTATGTTATCGAGCCCGTGTCCAAAGCTGCCCAGGATAGTACATATGTATGGGAGATCGAGGTTGATGAGGATGGAAATGACCCGCGCGACGAGACGGGGAAATTTATTGGGCAGAGAATCTACAAGTTCCTCATCCATTGGGCACCTGACCATTTCGCCAAAAGGCCCGGTGACTACGTTCTCCAATCGTACGAGCTACGCGGGCAGGATGCCGTGGCATACGAGGAGTTGGTGAAGTACGTTAACTCCTTCCGGCTTGCAAAATTCTGGATGAACAAGGGTAACCCGGTCTTCGAGGAGGACGATAGTCAGAGGGTTGAGTACCGGTTTATTAACACCAAGGCACTCCTGGAGTGCAAGACTCCTGCGGAAGTCGAGAAGCTGCTTGGTAGTCTTAGTTATTTTAGATTTGCCCGCATTATTTCTTTTCCTCATAACTAATGTGTTTGACTTTGTTTGTGCATGTGAGATACCTCAGGCCCATGAGAGGGTTGTGAAGAATGCTCTTGCGAGGAACAAGGCCGGAGCGGTTCCTCTGAAGTCTCGATTCGCTGGTGCGCGTGCTCCCACTCCGATTTAGTCTGCTGCGGGACCCTGCCGAAGGGGACTCTGCAACTGAGTCCGAACTTAATGCTGCCCGGGCTACCATGCGTCCCTCAAAGAAGAGGTCAAAAGTGCAAATGATGCTCGGAAGAAGGCTGAAGAGGAGGTGGCCAAGTTAAAGAAAGAGAATTCTACGCTGGCTGCGGAGAAGAAGGCGGCCGAGGAGCTGGTCCAGCAGCTGAGGGCGGTCAACGCTCCGGGTGAAGATGAGCCTAAAGATGTGAAGGAATTAAAGACAAGGTCCGAGTTGGTCGCTCGTATGCTGATGACCGAGGATGACAGTATTGTCGTCGCGGATGAATCCTTCAGAAACGTCGTGTATCAACTGCGGGTGGTGAACCCGAGCTTGACTTCTCTGTCGAGGGTACCCATTATCTGGCGCATGTTGAGGACGGCCGGATCGTCATGCCTGCTACCCTCCTTGAAGAGAATGCTAAGGACCAGCCCGCAGAGAACCAGAATTCTTAGCCAGATCCCGCCGCGCAGATGGACGAGTGAGGGGTTTTCTTTATGTTGTTGTAATTTGCCCGGTCTGCGTGCTGCGTAATTGTTGTAACTTATTTTGGGGGCATAGACCCCGTTTTATATAATCTAGCACAATTATGGTCCTAGTGGCCACTTATTATATTAACTTATATGCCTGGTCTTGGTGGCCGGCTCTGTTATTTGCATGGTTTTACTTGCTTTTATTTTCTGCTAAGTGTTGCACTCATGCTTGTTGTGACTGTATGTCTGCCTGTGATAGTGAGTATTTGACTTATGTGAAGTTTTAGGGGATTGTTCGTTGCAGATGTGTTCGGCAGTGAGGGGTACTGGTCGAACGGTCGGGGAATGTCCTGGCGGGGATGCGGAGCTCAGGTCGCGTTTGAGGCCTGAGTTCGCGGCGTGAACGTCCCATTGTGAGCTGGGGTTCTGCCAATCATGGTACTTTGACGATGGTGATGCTCGATCGAGGACCGCCGTCGACCAGTTACTCGGCTCGTTACTGAGCGGGGTTCTGCTTTGTTGGTATGCAACGCTTGTACCTTGGCGTGCATAGTGGTCGGTAGCTGACGTTCGTCGTCGTGACGGGTCGAACCGAGAATTAGGGCCTTAGCTATAGTATTGTTTTAGCTTTTCGGCGTTCCATGGTCGAGCAAGTTCTTCCCCGTTGAGATGTTCTAGGTAGTAGGCCCCATTCTCTGTTTTTGCTCGGACGCGATAGGGTCCTTCCCAGTTGGCTGCTAGTTTGCCTTCGCGAGAGTCTTTGTGGTTTCTCCTTAGAACAAGGCTTCCCATGTCGAACTCTCGTCGTATCACCTTGGCGTTGTGCCTGACGGTAATTTTTTGTTTTAGCAAGGCTTCGCGGAGGGCCGCCCCAGTTCGGATTTCCTCAACGAGGTCGAGTTCTTCCCTTAACGATTCGTCGTTCATCTCCTCGTCTAGGGGCGACTCTGTTCGCCTGAAGGGTACGTGAACTTCGACGGGGATTACAGCCTCGGTCTCGTACGCTAGACGGAAAGGTGTTTCCCCGGTTGTAGAGTGTGTAGTTGTGCGGTATGCCCATAGCACACTGTGCAGCTCCTCGACCTAAGCCTTCTTCATTTCGTCCAGCCTTCGTTTGAGGCCTCGAAGGATGACCCGGTTCGCCACTTCGGCTTGGCCATTTGTCTGGGGATGTTCGACGGATACGAAGTGTTGCTTCATACCTAGATGGGTGATGAAGTCCTGGAACTTCATGTCCGTGAATTGTGTCCCATTGTCCGTGACTATCGCCTGAGGGACGCCAAAACGTGCAAGGATGTTTCGTTTGTAGAAACGCAGTATGTTGAGGGCAGTTATTTTGGCCAGAGCCTCTGCTTCTATCCATTTTGTGAAGTAGTCTACGCCCACTATTAGGTATTTATTCTTATTTGATCCCACTACGAAGGGTCCAAGGATATCTAGGCCCCACCAGGAAAATGGCCACGGGGAGGACATTGCCTTGAGTTCGTTAGGTGGAGCCAGGTGCATGTCCCCGTGCCATTGGCATTTATCACATTTCTTCACGTGTTCTTTCGCATCGTGCTGCATGGTCGGCCAGTAATACCCTGCTCGGAGGGCCTTTCGGGCAAGGGACCTTCCACCGAGATGTTGGGCATTGACCCCATCGTGGATTTCGCGCAAGATGTGTGCGACCATTTCTTCCTCGATACACTTGAGCAGCGGAATGGAGAATCCTCACCTGTAGAGTTTATCCTCGACCAGGACGTAGGAGCAAGCTCTTCGCCTAACTATGCTGGCCTCTTTTGGGTCAGATGGAAGTTCGTCTTTAGCGAGATAGTTGTAAACAGGGGTCATCCAACGGTTGTTGTCGCCGATCACCTGTACGTCGAGGGTCGGGGAGACCTTCTCGATACTGGGTCGAGGAAGTACTTCCTGTATGACAAATTTGTTTCCGCCTTTCTTCTTTGTGCTGGCTAGTTTGGATAGAACGTCTGCTCGCACGTTATGTTCGCGGGGAACATGTTTCACTTCTACTGTTGCAAACTTCGCCATTTCCCTTTTGACCAGGGCTAAGTATTCAGTGAGGTTGTCGTTTTTGGCTTGATATTCTCCTCGGACCTGAAGGGCCACGAGTTGTGAATCTGTGCAAATGACGACTTCTTCTGTGCCCAGGTCCTCGGCTAGGCGTAACCCAGTGAGGAAGGCCTCGTATTCAGCCTGGTTGTTGGAGGTTGGGAAGGACAAGGTGAGTGATACTTCAATGATGATTCTTTCATTGCTTTCTAGTATGATGCATGCGCTGCTCCCTGCCGAGTTTGAGGCACCGTCCACAAAAATGGTCCATTTGCGCGCTTCGCTCGCGGGGGAGTCTGTGAATGTCATTTCTGCGACGAAGTCGGCCAGAGCCTGAGCTTTGAGAGCTTTCCTGCCTTTATACCGGATATCAAATTCAGATAGTTCAAGTGACCATTTGAGCATTCGATCGACCATGTCTGGTCGTCCCAGTAGCTGTTTTATGGGTTGATCTGTTCGAACCACGATCGTGTGGGCCAGGAAGTAGTGTTTTAATCTTCTGGCTGCATTGATGAGGGCCAGAGCCACTTTCTCTATCTGTTGGTATCTTAACTCTGGTCCTTGCAGTGCTTTTCTCGTGAAATATATGGGTTTCTTTCCGTCAGGAGTCTTGCGGATGAGAACGGCGCTCACTGCTTCAGTTGCTACGGCGAGGTATAGGTACAGAATTTCGCCATTGTCCGGGCGAGAGAGGACTGATGGCTCTGAGAGTGCCCGTTTCAGATGGAGAAGAGCCTTGTCACATTCCTCAGTCCATTTAAATGCTTCCTCCCTGCAGAGGAGTTGGAAGAATGGTAGGGCGTGCTAGGCAGATTTGGCCACGAAACGAGATAGTGACGCGAGCATCCCGTTGAGGGAATGGATGGATTTCTTTGACTTGGGCATTAGAAACTCGGAGAATGCTCGACAATTATCGGGATTGGCCTCGATTCCCCGTTCTGTTAGATAGAAGCTGAGGAACTTCCTTGCCCGGACACCGAACGTGCACTTCTCCGGGTTGAAACGCATTTTGTATTTTCTGGCATGTTTGAAGACCTTCCTTGAATGGGCAGTGTGATCGGTTTCCTCGTGGGATTTTACGATCATGTCGTCCATGTAGACTTCGAGCATGTCGCCTATCTCTCCCCGGAAGACCTTGTTCATCATTCTTTGATAGGTCGCTCCGGCGTTCTTCAGGCCGAAGGGCATTACGTTGTAGTAATAGTTACCCGATTCGGTCATGAAGGCCGTGTATTTTTTGTCGGCCATCGCCATTGGAATTTGATTATAGCCTGAGTAGGCGTCCATGAACGATAAAAGTTTAAAACCGACAGAATTATCAACAAGTTTATCAATATTGGGGAGGGGATAAGCATCCTTCGGGCATGCCTTGTTAAGATCGGTGTAATCAATGAACATTCTCCATTTTCCATTAGATTTTTTCACGAGTACAACGTTGGACAGCCAAGTGGTGTACTTGGCCTCCAAAATAAATTTGGCCTCGAGGAGGTCCTTTACAGCTTTTTCTACAGCCTCCGTTTTCTTCGGAGACTGCTTTCTCCTACGTTGTGCTACGACCTTGACGGTCGGGTCAATTGTCAGTTGGTGGCAGACGACGGACGGGTCCAAGACGGGCATCTCGGCGACGCTCCAGGCGAAGAGGTCGGCATTCTAACGGAGGCAGGCTTTGAGCTGCTTCCTTGCAATGTCGGGCAGGTCTGCTCCAATCTTCACTCACCGTTGAGGGTCGTCGCCGAATAGAACGATCTCGAAGTTGCCATCCAGGATTGGGCGCATCGGATAGGAGCTGCTGCTGGACGATGTAGGCGAGTTAGCTGAAGCTGCTCGTTGCTCCTGTTGGTCTTCTTCGGGGAAGCGGCTGTCGAGGTCGATGGAGTCGACCTGAGGCAGATGCTTGGCTTCCCCAGAGCTGCTTGGCAACGATGGCTTGCTCGACGCTTTTGGTTTTGACGCAATGGCGTTGAGCCCCTTTGCGGCTGCTTCGAAACACCGTCGCGCAGCCTCGATATCGCCGTGGAGGGTGGAGACCATCCCTTTTGAAGTGTAATACTTTATCTTAAGGTGGACTGTTGAAGGCACTGCTACCAACTCGGCCAAAGTTGGTCTCCCGAATATGCACTGGTAAAGCGACGGGCAGTCGATTACCAGAAATTGTACCTTGACGGATCTGGCCGTCTCAGCTGATTCGAAGGTCACAATCAGTTCGGCGTATCCCCATGGTTTGGTCACTGATCCGTTGAATCCCTGAAAATCAGACCCCACGTAGGGGGTAAGGTGTGATTCATCCAGCTGAAGTGTTGAAAACAGATGGGATTACATGATGTCGACCGAGCTGCCCTGGTAGACGAGGATTCTGTGAACGTTGAAGTTCGCCATTCGGGATCTGACGATCAAGGGTTTGCTCGAGTTTGGAGACCCTCCGAGGAGCTCTTCCCGGTAGAAGGAGATGGGGATAGAGCCCCTCTGGGCCTGATCGAGCATGGTCGCCTTATTGGAGCTTGTGTTGATCAGATGCTCGAATTTTTGTTTCACGAAGCCCACCGTGACTTTGTTGAAGCCCCCGCCGGAGATAACCATTGCGGAGGGAAACGTCTCCCACAGGCTGTGGGTCGCGAAATAAGCAGGGGCGCTGAGCCCTTCCGGGACGTGGAAGTCTTCTGGTCATGATATGGACATAGCGACCTGGATGTTGGCTTCTTCCGAGGAGGGTACTTCTTCCTCTATCTTCTTGGACTCCTGGGAGTCCTGCCGAGGAGTTTCCTTCTTCTTTGCAAACTGTTTCAGGTGGCCATCCCTGATCAGTATCTCAATAGCATCCTTCAGATGGATGCAGTCTTCAGTAGTGTGGCCGCAACTCTTGTGGAAACGGAAGTACTTTGATTTGTTCACGTTGGGTCTAGCTGGCAGTTGTTTGGGGAAGCGAACCCCTGCCTGCTTGAATTCTGAGTTCGCACACTTGGACAGTATTTTCTCCCTGGAGATGGTCAGTGGGGGTATAGTCGTGGAATCACTCGGAGGGTCCCTTGTTGTCACAGGATTCCCGAGGACGGTCCTCGCGCCTTCGTTCGCCTCGACGAGATGTGGAGGCTTCCTCGCCTCTGGAGGCCCGAGCATTCTCCTGATGGCGTGATGCTCGGACGTTGCTGGTTACAACCTTCTCTTCATACTGATGTGTGATTGGGCTTTGAGGAGAAGGGCATCTAGGTTCCTCGGCGGTGCAAGACCGACGACTTTAGAGAACTCGGAGCCCGGGCGGAGTCCTTGCTCAAGCAGAAACTTTTTCATCTCGTCCGTTGTAGGGACCTGTACTGCTTCTTTGTTGAACCTCTCAATATATGCGCGGAGAGGTTCGTATTTCCCTTGGATTATGGCTCCAAGGGAGGCCTCAGTCTTGGGGTGACGGCGAGAAGCTGTGAAATGCCGCGAGAACATTCTGCCCAGTTGCCTCCATGAGGTAATGAACTCTTCGGGCAGCTGCTTGTACCATGTCATTGCCCCTTTCTGGAGCGTGGTCGGAAATAGCCGGTACTTGATGGCGCCCCGTACGCCACGGTAGTCCAATAGCGCATCGATGTTCTCGATGTGTTCGTCGGGGTCAGTAGTCCCGTCGTACGTGCCTAGTGACGGGGGCTTCTCCAGGCCCTTAGGGAGACGGGTAGCCAAGATTTCCTGGGACAATGGGCCGCGAGGCTCATCGTCGCTGCTAGAACTGGTGAATGACGGGGACCGCAGGGTACGCTCGCGACGGCGGTTTCTTCGGGGAGAAGGAGAGCGGTTCCTTCGAGGAGAAGGTGAGCAGTTCCTTCGGGGAGAAGGTGAACGAGCCCGACCTTTAGACTTGACCGGGGGAGACTGCTCGTTCCTTCGAGTCCTCTTGTGGTCGGGAGAGTGCTGGTCACGCGGGGAAACCTGGTCATGCTTGCGGGCGGCGCGAGGGTCAGGCTCTTGGTGCAGTCTCCGGTCAATATCTCTCTGGGGCTGCAGGCTCCTAGACCGTCGCTGGTTCCTCCTCGGAGGAGGGGATCTTGGACGACTCGATTCTTCTAACGCCCCGATTCTTTCATTCTGCTGCAGGATCAGGGTGTTGGTTTTGTTGATCGCCTCCAGGAGGGCCGCCACGGCCGGGTCGGCGTTGGGTGGAACAAGAATGGGCTGGATGTCCAGCGAGGGCTGATCGTTGTTGCGGTCAGCAGGGGTAAGGGAAGGAGAAGCTGTGGCTCCGTCCCTCAGAAAACGGGCATCTCGGAGAAGAGATGATGGGCCGTCAACGTCAGTCTTGTTGACGGGGAGGACAACGGTTTAGAGAGCACCTTTGACGTGATCTTGAGAGGCCATGATGATGATCTTGAAAGTTGCTTTGATCTTCGATTTCTGGGGAAAGAAAGATGGGGAAAACAATGCTCCTCACAGTCGGCGCCACTGATCGTGAAGGCTGGATCAGATCCTGTAGAAGTGGGTCACCACGTACGTCTGAGGTGCTGGTCGTATGAGGAGGAGGAGGGGGTGTACTTGCAAGGTACTCCGACGCTCAAGTAAAAATGGGTCAGAGAAAAGGGGCAAGTACAAAGTATGAGTTCGTAGGGTGAATATTAGATACCTGACCCTCTCAGGCGAGAGGGTTTATATAGACCCCCCAGCGCGTGGCCAACGGTTCTATTTTCGAGGCGAAATAATTGTTTTCCCGAAGAATAGGTAACTGCCCAAACTAGCCGTTATGTCGGGCAGGGTGCCTGAAACTAGCCGTTGTGTCGGGCATAAGCGTAGTTTCGGGCACATGCCCTCATCTGTTCGGGGAGTGAAGAAGCCGTGCGTAACGGGCAGCGATTCCGGGGAACTACGATGCAGTCCTTGCCCGGCTGGAGGGGCAGAAAGGTAATTTCTGCCCCTTTGTGGATTGGACTTAGGAAATTTGGGCCGCTCTGGAGCAGAAGCGGATTGGGCCATGTCTAGCCATTGGTTCAGTCCAGAACAATCACTAAATAAAATCGAGACAAAATCTTCTTATAATTTTTATATACTAAGTGAAAAATATTTTTATTATAATTAGTTATTAAAATAATTTATATATTTATGATTTATGATTTGTATTTTTTATTTTTTATTTTATTGAAACAATGATTTGTATTAATTATTTTTCAAAAGTAAGTAATTAAAAATTTATATAAAAATATGAATAATGTAGTAAATAATTTTATTCTTACTTTATTTCTTTTTTTTAATTCTTTCTCTGTAGTAATTATTAATGAATTTATTTTTTATTTTTTTATATAATCATCATTGTAATGAATTTATTTTTTATTTTTATATAATCATCATTGTAGTGTATTATTTATAATTTTAGTGATTATTAAAACAAAATTTATTGTTATTTTTTACTTTTTAAATTAAAGTTAAAAGAATGAAGAGTTTTATAAAGAAAATATAATTATATCAATTTTATTTTATTAAATACCATTTATAACTGGAATATGAAATTAAATATTTTTATGTGCTTTATTTTGTTAATATCTTTATTATTAAATATTTTTGAAATAGGAATATGAACAATATTATATTATTATTATTATTAATATCTATTAATAGAATAAAGAGTTTCATAAAGAAAATATAATTATATCAATTGATGATTGATGATGTGTCAATGAGTTTAGAAAGTAAATGAAAAGTTTCTTTTGAATTGTTTTATTGTTAATGAACAAATTGTCCACATATACAAATAAGTTGATGTGACACATTTTAGAGTTATAATTGATGGTGTGTCGTTATAATATTTGATGCATTAGATTTAATATATATAAATATATGACATAAAAAACGAATTGACTATGTAACAATAAAATTTAAAAGGTTATAATCTGTTATTTAATCTATTTTTATTATTACTCACTCCGTCCTACAAAAAGTGATCTGATTGACTTTTTACACAGATTAAGAAAAATAAATAAATGAAAGAGAGATAATGATATTTTTACTAAAATACTCTTATCATGTATTGAGAATGATGAAAATAATATTAATTAAAGGATAAAATTGAAAAATATGCATTGAAAATTAAAATGTGTCATTTATTTTGAGACACTCTTTTATTTTAAATGGATCACTGAAAAGGAGAGAGTACTATATAAGCTTGGTTAATATCATAAATTTACATTAACATTTTATTTATTTGACTTATATAACTGAAGTTTCTATTTGCAAATTTGCAAATATATTGCTCTTCCCCTTTAATTTACCAACCAAACCTTATTTTAACATTAAAAAAAAAATATTTTTTGTAATTTGTATTAAATTTGTCTTAATATTTATTTATAATTTAAACAAAATTAATAATTTTAAGATCATGCTAAGCTCCAAAAACATTATTTAAAGATTTCAAGTAAAAAAATTCTATAAAAAGTTAATTATTTTAATTTTCGAAATATTAAATACACACATTTTCAAAAAAATCTTACTATTTTAAAATGTTAAAGAATATTTCAGGAGCATTCATTAGCATTTTTCAAAAGAATTTTAAATAAAGAAAATATTACATAATACAATTTTTTTTTAAAATACCTCTTATTTTTTTTTTAAATCAATTATTTTAATTTTCAAAAACATTAAATACAAATATTTACAAACAAAACATAATTTTTAAAGTCTTAACTAGAGCTATTGACACCCGTTATCATTTCCCATAATTTTAACAATTTTTTTTAAATAGTTGATGATACACAACATAGATAAAGTTAAATTCACATTTCAATCATATAACATAATATTACCCCAATTCTTTAAAAAATATATTTTAATTTTATTTCTATTAGTTATTTTTATAGATTAAATTCAAACAAATATCTTTTATTATAAATTTTAATCTAAGTTATTAGTTTGATATTTTTGTCTAGATAGAGAAAGAAAATTGAACAAAAAATAAAAAAAGAAAATTTGATCATAATAACAATATCTAGATGGCAAGAGTTGGATCTACTACAACAAGAATAATCACCTTCTGTATCCAAAAATTCAATTTGACTTCTTTTTCTCTAACCATTCTTCTTCTTCTTCTTCTTCTTTTTCACCGATTCTTCTGAACTTTGAAAAATACTACAACATTGCCACATGAATAATTAGGGTTATACACACAACAAAGTTTAATCGATTTTTGAAATGAGTGATTTCAGATGCATAAAGTGTGTCACAGTAGGCGATGGTGCCGTTGGCAAGACTTGTTTGATTATCTCCTATACCAGCAACACTTTCCTCACAGTTTGTGATTCTCCTTTTTTCTCTTCTCTGATAATATACTGCTCACAGTTTTCTTGATTCATCCCTTTTGATTTGGAGTTGCTGATGCTATTTGGGATCTTTAATTTGTTACGTAGAAAAAGGAAAAGGGAATTTTTTTGATTGAATCTTTAATGTTGATTTTGATTCTCTAATGACGCACTTCTGTTGATTTTGAATTTTTTGGTTTGTTTATGGATTGATGCAATAATCTTCAAAAATATGACTTCTGTTTGACTTCTAAATTGACTAATAGGCGAGGATGATTTTGGGTGTATTAATCTATAATTGTGAATTTTTAACACCTAAAGGTCAAAGACCCAAACAAGTGAGAGAGACACCACATATTCACCCAAAACCTTAAGGTGATATGTGTATGGGTCCTCTTATTTATAAAGTGCTTAACCTCCACTTTTCTAAACAATGTGGGACTTAAAACTCACACTTATTTTTTCACACAACTCACTTGTTTCCCAACAGAGACATGGGTACTGTCGATTTTTGAAAATTTTTCTTTTAAATATTCTCAAACATGAATGTTGTTATGAAAAAATGATAGAATGACTATTGTGAGTGTTGACAACAATTGAGTTGTTAATGATACAATAAATTCCTTTAATGATTGTGACAATTCTCTTCTTAAGAATGTGATTGATGTTATTATAAACGTTGAGGTTCTCACCACTGGAACTGATCTTGATAACCCCATGCATAAGGTCCCTATTCACTTTGAACCTAAAGAGGCTGGTTATAATATTAGTGTATGTAAAAATGTCATTGAAGATGTCAGTGAAGATGTTAATGAAGATGTCAACAAGGACACAATATATCATGACATTATATTGTGACAACAACAACAAGGAAAAATTATCATGTTTAAAATTTCAAAAAGACTACACTTTACTGCTGTTGCTTCCACACTTCAAACCAATCTTTGAATCTTCAAATTCCTCTGCAAAGCTCTTGAATCAATGTGAAAGCATGATAGAAACAAGGAAAATGATGAACACTTATGGTAATACAAAGTAGACATCGAAGATGAAAAGGCATGAAAAAGAAATTGTAGTTATAAAAAGTCATGGAGGTCGTGTGAAAGACATATCAATTAGAGGAAAGGCCGATGGTAAGTCAAGATGTGTTTATTCTGAATAAGAGACACCACAAAGCTGACTACAAAACATACGATAATCAAGATAAAAGATTTTGCCTCCAAACCTGGTAATCAAAATCAAAAGACACATATTTCGACTTTAACCACAAAAGAGATTGAAGCTTTACCCTTTTTGATAATGCTTGCAAATGCTCCTCTTTATTATGAAAAATACGAGTGTTTCGCTCTTTCCAAATAACGCAAATCACAGGGAGCCAAACAATATTAAGAAGCAGTCAAACATTTTTCGACAAACTGCCTAGTCTTTCAAACTGTAAGAGATGATCCAATAACTTTCTTTGAAATGCCGTTGAGAAACCTAGCTAATTAGAAATTGTAGGCAACCGTCTAAAGAAAAACACAATTTACAAATAAATGATCTTTGTCTTCATCCTCACCATAATTCACCACACATATTTGATCAATTGTAGCAAGAATCTGCCGCCTAGCCAAATTATCCTTCGTCGAAATACGATTAAAAAACAATCGCCAAATAAAAATAAATACCTTAAACCAGGGCCGTCACAAAATTTTGGAGGCCCTGTGTAGGTTTGTCATGGTTTGACTACAGAAAAATAAATATGGGCTCTATTTTGTTATGTTTAAATCATAAGAAATATTTTGTGAGACCCTTTTTAACCACGATTTAATCTTGGAAAATTTTGGGCCCTGTGCGGTAGCCCGCCTTGCACGTCTTCAAAGACGGCCCTGCCTTAAACGCGTAGTAAAAGAGGGATGAAAATTTTAAATCCAACAATATTTGTAACTCTAACTTGGTAAACTAATAGTCAAATCTGAGATTACCTATTTACAAATTGAAAAGTAACATAGGTTCCTTAAATACTCCTTTTATTTTTCTCTTCATTTATTTTATTGTTTCCTCAACAACATCTGAAAGTTATATATAAATTTTTCCTACAAAATGTATGGTAGACATGAATATATCTAAACTAAATTAGTATGTGAGATAATTATGCCATTTTTATTGATTATAAATTTGCAAAAAAAAAAAAAAATATCACCATTACTATAGTTATGATCACAAAAAAGATTTAAATTATGAAATATTTGGTAGAAATGTTATATCTGTTATTGAAAATTAAGATAGGTAAATTTTTAAATTAACTATATATTAAAAGTTAAAATATTTAAAATTTATAAGATGATAGTTTTTGGTATGTTATATTTAACATTTATAGTATCGTGTGTTGCATATTTAAATCGACAATGACAAAGAAAAGCGAATTGACCATAAAACAATAAAATTTAAAAGGTTATATCTATTATTTAATTTATTTTTATTATTATATAAGCTTGGTCAACAATATCATAAATTTACATTAATATTTTATTTATTTGACTTATATAACCGAAATTTCTATTTGCAAATTTGCAAATATATTGCTCTTCCCCTTAATTTACCAACCAAGCCTTAATTTAACATTTAAAAAATATTTTCTGTAATTTGTATTTAATTTATCTTAATGATATATTATAAGTTAAACAAAATTAATAATGTTGGACTTATATTAAGGAATATTCTAATAATACTCTTCATAAATTTCAAATAAAAAAGTTATTAAAAATTAATTATTTTAATTTCTAAAATATTGAATATAAATATTTTTAAACAAAATATATTTTCTTAAACTCATAACAAGTGGCCCAATTTTTTAAATAAATAGATATTACAATTTCTCTAAGTTATTTTTATAGATCAAATTTAAGTCAACACTTTTCACCTAACAAATACTAACTTATATTATAAAGATATGAAATTTATTTCAAGGAATTTTTTGAAAAATTGTTTAGCAAACATTTTGATATTCCTTGAAAAAAAATAAGGTTTTAATTAGTTTTTAAACAAAAGTTTATAAAATTGATGAGAATCCACATTTCCATCCTTTTATTTGAGAATAATTTCATGGGAATATGAGAAGTTATGAGAAGTTATTTTCTTCCTTGAAATCTTTATACACAGGAATAATTATTTTCAATCTTATAACAAACATGAGTATATTCATTTCTTATTCATATATTTCCAGAAATCTTATTTCTAAAGTTAAAACAAACACCCCTAAGTTATTAGTTTGATATTTCTGTCTTGTTAGAGTAAGAAAATTGAACACAAAAAAAAAAAATAAAAAGAAAATTTGATCATAATAACAATATCTAGCTGGCAAGAGCTGGCTCTACTACAACAAGAAGAATCAGCTTCTGTACCCAAAAAATTCAATTTGACTTCTTTTTCTCTAACCCTTCTTCTTCTTCTTCTTCACCGATTCTTCTGAACTTTGAAAAATACTACAACATTGCCACATGAATAATTAGGGTTTATTCACACAACAAAGTTTAATCGATTTCCGAAATGAGTGGTTCCAGATTCATAAAGTGTGTCACAGTAGGCGATGGTGCCGTTGGCAAGACTTGTTTGCTTATCTCCTATACCAGCAACACTTTCCCCACGGTTTGTGATTCTCCTTTTTTCTCTTCTCTGATAGTATATTGCTCACAGTTTTCTTGATTCATCCCTTTTGATTTGGAGTTGCTGATGCTATTTGGGATCTTTAATTTGTTGCTGGAAAGAGGAAAAGGGAAATTTTTTGATTGAATCTTTAATGTTGATTTTGATTCTCTGATGATGCATTTCTGTTGATTTTGATCTTTTTTTTGGTTTGTTTTTGGATTGATGCAATAATCTTCAAAAATATGACTTCTGTTTGACTTCTAAATTGACTAATAGGTGAGGATGATTTTGGGTGTATTAATCTATAATTGTGAATTTTTGACATGTTTTGTTTCTTTTTTATCTATTGGAAACAGGACTATGTGCCTACTGTCTTTGACAATTTCAGTGCAAATGTAGTTGTGGATGGGAGCACTATAAATTTGGGGTTGTGGGATACTGCTGGTACGTTTCTTATCATATGATTATGTATTTACCTCATTTGTTGATTATTTTTGGAAATGGATAGTGATTGTTATAAAATTTTCAACTTATGAAACAGGCCAAGAAGATTACAATAGATTAAGACCCTTAAGCTATCGTGGAGCCGATGTTTTCTTGCTTGCCTTTTCTCTCATAAGTAGAGCTAGCTATGAGAATATTGCCAAGAAAGTAAGCTTGATATTATTCGGTTTTGTTTCTATTTTGTTCCCTTCTAGTATGGATTAATTTCCCCTTTCCATTTTTGTAGTGGATTCCTGAGTTGAGGCATTATGCTCCCGGTGTTCCAATTATTCTCGTTGGAACAAAACTTGGTTAGGCTCACACTTTTTCATTTCATTCTCTAAATATGTTTACATGTTTGATGTGCTCCTTTTGTGGAAGAGAAGCATGATAACAGTTCTGTGATTCTGTTAAGTTTCTTTGTTTAATGATCAAACTAATAGCTTTCTTTTACTCATTTCATTGTTTTAATGTGGTTAAAGTTAATTATTTATTGACCCTATCCTTTATCTAGAGGTGCTTACTTACATTACTGCAGTTATATCTTGCCCTTGATTGATGGCCTGGCTTGTGATTCAGTGGAGATTGAGAGAATAGTGTCCTTTCCTATCTCTCATGCTTACCTCAGTCACGACTTAAACTAATAACTGGTCCAGAATATATAACCAAGAGGGAAATATTATCTTCATATGTTTTTATCTAAGTCATACAACAGCCTTTGTAATGTTTCATCTTTGTTTGATGTTTAACTTCCTGGAAAACTAAAAGGCAAGTATACTGTGGCTGTTTTCTTTGTTGCACAAGTGTTACTGATAAAAGCAAGTATAGCGTCTTTGTAAGAAGTTAAAAATGAGAGAAGATTGCGAGCTATTAGTACATAGTTACCTTGGTAAAGTCAGTGCTTGGCATAATAAGTCCTTGATTTCATAACTAGTCAGAATTTCTTTTGCTAATAGTCTGTAACAAATGAGCATCGGCTGTTCTGAAAATTTTCTGTGGATAGTTTTCGCGGTAGCTTTTGGAATGTGCTTCCTCCTACGTATTGGGTTTAACTTAAATTAAACATATGTATTTGATGGCTCCGTTATAAAGTTGTCATGATTTGTTTGCTTGGCCATTTAATGGCAACTAAATCTATGTCGTGTAGATCTTCGAGATGATAACCAGTTCTTTCAAGACCATCCTGGTGCTGCGCCAATCACCACAGCACAGGTACTTGCTATTTGTTAATATTTTCTTGTCATTGCTTTTGCTTTGTTTTCTATTTAATTGTTGTCTTTTAGCCTCTGTTTGCTCATAATTGGACATCAACCTACTTGATAGGTCAATAATCTGATTTGATTTTCTATATTTTCTGAAGGGTGAGGAGCTCAGAAAACTTATTGGTGCTCCAGTTTACATAGAATGTAGTTCCAAAACACAGAAGGTATATATATGTTATTTGAACCTTTGAAAGTTCTGGAGTTTATTTTATGTCATAACCTAATCAAAATCAATCTCTCGATACAGAATGTGAAGGCTGTTTTCGATGCGGCCATAAAAGTAGTTCTACAGCCACCCAAACAAAAGAAACCGAAAAGAAAGGGTCATAAAGCCTGTTCTATTTTGTGATCTTCAATTCTTCATACTGTAGTTCATGGAGGATGACATGACAGTAGCCATTTCCTGGTAGCGTTTGCCATTTCTGATTCTATATCTTACACTATTTTCAACCTAGATGGAGGAATTCGCCATGTTCAGTTGACCACGATAAGGTTTTGCTTATAAAGCATCAAGCTATTTGTCTCTGGCTGAAGGATATAATATTTAAAGTCATAATTTCAACATGTTTGGTGTGTACAAACTCTTGTGTTTCTCTGGGATATTTACCTGCTGTATTGATTATTAAATATCCATCTCCATTTGTGGACATGGGTTTTACTCACATTGTAATCTAATCTAGGAAGTGTTTGCATGTGGCTTTGGATGTGAACTAAGTATATGTAATTAATTATGTCAGCTGTTTAACAGCCTGAATATAGTTTGGTTTGTTCATTGATTCATTCTTCTATTTGTTTTCTAGTGACTTCAAGTTTAAATTTGTTATCAAAAGTTCAGTTGCTTAGTTAACTTTACCGTAAAACCTTATGACAACTGCACGCGATTGCACCTTATTTTAAAATATTTGTTCAGACTTCACTTACCTCCCTGCCAAACCTGGATTATTAGGATCATCTTTTCTTGAGAACCCAAGAGTTAAAGAGGGTGCAATAAAGGAGAGAATACTGAATGAATGTCTAAGATCGTCTTTGAAGGTGTGCATGACGAGTTATAATATATGGTTTAAAATTTGTAGCGGTTAAATTTTTGCTAAATAGAGTCATTATAGAGTCGTTATAGTTAAAGAATAGTTAAATAAGGCTTCTATTTAATTTGTCACCAAAAATTTAAGCCGCCCATGTGGATGAAAACAACTTTATGCTTGCACAGGATTACTCATTATTTTAAAGGATAGAAAAAACAAAACTAAAATATTATTCCAGTTCTGACAACTTTATCAGATACTGAACTTGTGGTCTGATAGAGCCAGCTAGCAAATCGGGGATCTCATTTGTTCTTTTTGGGTGGTTTGGATTTCATTATGCATCCAATAACTGAGTATCTTGTTTTGGCATCAACACAATTAACAAAGGAAATGGTGGTACCTATAACAAAAAGGAAGAAAAAGAGATGTTGGACTTGTAAACCAAACTAAAACTAATAACCAACATCTTTTGATAGATTCAGCATTTAGCTTTGATATATAATACCTATGGAATAATTTTGTGTGGATGGACAACCATGTTTGAATTCAGAACCTAAAAAATTATTCAAACTTCTCACCACTAGTTCAATCCTAGTGGGTAGGACAAGTAATTATATGTTAGTTGAATGCGGCAAAAATACAAAGTAATATGGCAAACATCCTTTATTCTTAAAATCTTATCTTCCTTTTCTTGAGAGGAATATATACTGTTCCCACTTCCATTGGTAAAATAATTCAACAAATGGAGCTCTTGCATTGATTCCTATCAATCTCCCCTACAACACCGACTATATCGCTTCGTTAAATATACATGCAGCCTGGTTTGTTTCTCATAGTATGCTAGTAATCTCCAATCCATAATACTGAGAAGAGAACCAACCAGTTGAGGAATATGGCTTCCAAGAGAATAGTAAAAGAGCTCAAGGACTTGCAGAGAGATCCACCAACTTCATGCAGTGCAGGTAAAGAGTTTGAATGAAACTTGAATTGGTTTATTTAACAATAACTGTATTATGATGTGGTTGTTATGATGAGTTTCAGGTCCTGTCGGCGAGGACATGTTTCATTGGCAAGCAACCATCATTGGTCCAAATGATAGTCCTTATGCTGGTGGTGTTTTCCTTGTTACCATTCATTTTCCTCCTGATTATCCCTTCAAACCTCCGAAGGTATGCACCAAAAAACTTTTAAAACACTATGACACCTGTTTTCTTTAATAAGGATCATGGCTCGGCCGTAACCGGGATATGAATCTTGATGTTCATTCTAATTGATGGTTAGTATAAAAAATGATTTTGCAGGTCGCGTTCAGGACCAAGGTATTCCATCCAAACATTAACAGCAATGGAAATATTTGCCTAGACATACTCAAAGAACAATGGAGTCCTGCTCTCACAATATCCAAGGTCTTGTTATTGCGAACCATCTTCATTCATTTTATTAGTTTCTTTCTGTGTTATAAAAAAAATGTTGATTGTTAACTTAAAACACATGATGGTACAATACAGGTGCTGCTCTCTATATGTTCTCTGCTAACAGATCCGAATCCGGACGACCCTCTAGTGCCTGAAGTTGCTCATATGTGCAAAACCGACAGAGTCAAGTATGAGTCCACTGCTAGAAGCTGGACTCAGAAGTTTGCCATGGGATAAGAATTTCCTTCAATACTTTTTTGAACTGTATAAGACGTGGCCTTGAAATTCCGGCATGCCAACAACATGCATACATATAAGAATTTTTCTCAGTCTGTAATTGGAGCATGCTCTCTATGAATAAATGTTACTCTCTTTGATGCTTTTCTTTTATTCAGCCTATACATTTTTTACCAGAAAGCCAAAGTCATTGTGCACTTACTCAGGACAACAAACTAGGTTCTGTTTTGGATGTTCAACATTACACTTATGTCTTAATTCAATTTGTTTGTAAAAATACATAATCATCACAATATCATGTTATTGGTGATCTAAACTCTACATATCAAACTTGTTAGGACAAGATTCTATGCCCTTTACTTCCAACTCTCCATAGAATCTTGGCATGAACTTGTTTTGAAACCTCAGATTTGATATCGAGTATGTTGATCCATGTGAATCTACTAAAGTCATCTAATATGGTCAAGAAATATTTGTGGCCATGGACAGAAGGAATTGATATAGGCCCCCGTATGTCAAAGTGTTATAAATCAAATTTTACATTGTTATGAAAAGATCTAATTATTGGTGTAGTAAAGTGATAAATATCACACACATCTTTATTGTCATTAGAAATTGAGGGATGCCTTTTAGAGATGTGAGACATTTTATTGTTACTTACAGAATAAGAAATTACAATTTTAATACCGGAAGAGATAGGCCAACTTGGTGTATGACCAATATAAATTGTTAAGAGTCCTACATCGGATGATATATGGCCTGAACACGTGTTTATAAGTGGGGTTAATCCTTACCTACCAACCTATTTTGTAGGGTTGAGTTAGACTCAACCACATTTCTTAACATGAGTGATATTGGATGTGACAATTTGGTTAGAACTTGAACCATTCTCATGAAGTTTTGAGGAAATTAAATTTGCTTGTTGGAGCAAACATATTGATCATACTTTTCTTGAGTCAAACTAGGAGCAGAGTTTGCAAAATTTATTTCATTAATTCCAATTGGATTTTTGCGCTTCATTAAGATCACAGCTAGAGGCATTTGTAGATGAATAAGGTTTATTAATATTTGGGTGGCCATACCAATTACTAGGGTATGCATTTAAACCGATTTATCAACACCAGTCCACATATTCTGATGCACCAATGTATTATATTCTTTTCTAAAAAGCATATCTCTCTACGTTGTTTACTTATGGCATTTTCAATTTTATTTGTTAGGTATTTAGTTAATAAAAATTATTTTTCTTCTCGTAATATTTGTTAGATTTAATGAGTTTATATGGGGTAATGAAAAATAAAACAGTAATTTTATTTAATTATAACAATTTGAATTGTTTTGGAATCATTTACTTTTGTAAATGAGATTAATTGTAAAACTACTTTACACTGACATCTAATTAAAATGAATCATTTTGACACATAATTATGGAATTATGTGTAAAAATAAATAAATTATAATTAAACTATTTTAATAACTAATTCTTCCATGTTTTTCTCTTCTTATGTGTCAAAATGATTTATTTTAATTGGATGTCAGTGTAAAGTAGTTTTACACTGACAGTGTATTCCAATTAATCTCTTTGTAAATATGTTTTTGTGACAAAAAGTTTAATTTATCTAATCAAAATTATAATATAGTTTGGTTAATACGATTGTGGAACCATGCACACTGTTAGATTGCGTTATTCTATTTATTTTTAAAAAAATTGGTTAAAGAAAAAAAATGGCAAAAAAAAAAAGTATGATAGGTGTTTGAGAAACCGGTTTCAAAAATGGTCCAAACCAAATATCAATTTTTATTAGGAATCGATTTTAAATCGGAGTGATTCAAATATAAACCGATTTTAAAAAGTTATAAAGTAGTTTTATAAAAATAATTTTAAGAACTAAATCAAAATATATATATGGACCAATTTGAATTAGTTTATGAACCATGCACACCTCTATCTATTACAATGCATACAGAACCTAGAATTATTCTTTGCCACTACCTCCATTGGTGTACCACAACCATAAGCTCTTTTGGAATCATAAACAATAGCAAAAATGATTGGTTCATCAATAGTATTTGAAGGAGCTATGTTGCTTTCTTATTGAGCAACTATATTGTAAACTTTGTTAATAGAAGGTAAAGATTTTATCAATAAAACTTGAGTCTTTACCATAGAAAATCAATTATTTAGACCAATTAGTAATTGAATACCTAATCCTCGAAGGATGAAGTTTTTTTTTTCTGACCATTTTTTAATACACCCCATAAGTTTCTTAGGCACCACGCGAAATTCCTTTTTTACTCTCTGCTTCCTGATATGCACATCCGGAAGCACCATTATTTTTAAAAACGTTGATTTGTTCCGGATGTGCATATCAGAAATAAAAATAGCTTAAAAATTCAAACGTTGATTGCTTCAAATGCATTGATTTAAAAATAAAAAATAAAGTTCTGCTATTTTTCCTAATCTGTAGAGATCAGGAATTATTCCTGATATGCACATCCGGAACAAATCAACGTTTTAAAAAAAATTGTGCGTCCGGATGTGCATATCTGGAAACTGGGGGTAAAAAAGGAATTTCGCGTGGTGTTTAAGAAATTTATAGGGTGTATTAAGAAATGGTCTTTTTTTCTTTCTAATCTCATTACTTTACATATGCAAAAGTGAGGACAAGTATAAGTTGGAATTGGCCAATGTGATGTTAAATCATCCCATAATGTTCCAGTGAAGTATTTCAAGACACTTCTTTAGCTTTGTTTGAGAGCATTATTTAGAGAATGGAGTGTGGAGAGACATGGACACTGTCGATTTTTGAAAATCTTTCTTTTAAATATTCTCAAACATGAATGTTGTTGTGAAAAAATATAGAATAACTCAAAGAAATTAAGAAGAATTAATCAGAATTTAAACACATCAAGAAATTTGATGCGTGAAAATAAATAAAAATGACAACCAAAATAAATGACCTAAAGCAACATAATAACTTGCCAAAAGTGAAACAAAACCACAACAAGGCAAAATAATATAAAAGACAAGAATACAATACCTTGTTTATCGAGTTCGGTTAAATAATCTACTTAGGGGGAGGGAGCCACTATCTGATTAACTATACTTCCAAAAATTGTTACAAGAGAATACAAATGAGTTACTAGAAAAAAGTCTTTAGAGTTCCCAAAAAGCAAACCCTATTTCTAACAAAGTGTTTCTCAATCTCTATAAAAATCTCAATATATAAATCACACAAACGCAAAGTGTTTAAAAGTGTTTCCTAATCCATTAGATATCTTCCATGGTATCCCAAATTCCAAGAACTCTAAGGAATTTCAACCTTTGCCTCTATAAGTTTACCATAGATTCTTAACAATTTTCTATGTTTTCTGTGAAACTGTGTGCTTGCAGGTTTAATTAGGAAGTGATCAAAACTCATAGATAAGCAAGATACGCCTAGCCCTGATAACATCATGATTTTGATGATGACAACTACTGAAGATGAAACAACCTTTGATGACATCATCAAATAAGTTCTAAAGATAGTTCAACCGGCCAAAGATGCATAAGAAAGATAAACAAGTATTTCCTCTAAATAAATATGAAGATTTAGGATTTGATGCTTACTAGTGATATCCTCCAATGATGGCATCTGATTTGAAGATATCTTAAGCCTAATATTCAAGAAGATTTAAGTGAAGTGCTCATATGATTGGCATATTCGACAAAAGGACTTGAAGCTTCAAAGTGTGAAAGAGAGGAAGTGCGAAAGCTCTCTTGTTTGTGTCTAAGTGTTCAGTGTTTTGTAAAAACACAAGGAAATTTTTGTAAAGTAGCATGGATAAATCATACACTCACAAAAACTACTTTTGAAGCCTCTATTTCTCAAATATAATCACCTAAAATGTCTTTGGATCCTAGCCAGATGAATTGGGATCCGTCAGATTGATTAGGGAAAGTTTTTGAACTGCCTAATCGATTAGACCAAATGCCTAATTGATTAGATAAGGATAAAACAAGTCTATAATTGATTGTGAAAGTGTTTTAATGACTGTAAATGGATCTCTATAAAAAGCTTCTAAATTGGGCTCATAGAATCAATTATTTATTGTACCTAATCAATCAGTTTTAGGATCTAATCGATTAGGTTAGTTAATTTTCCCATGCATTGTTTCCATTTTGAATCATCCTTTGGCATATAAATAAATAACGCCCCTTCCATTTATTTTTGTACTGGTCAAAAAGAACAAGTGTGCGTGTACCTCCTTCAAGGGTAGGGGGACTCAGAGGCCTTAGGAGGTATATTGCGCTGTATGGCGGTTAGGGCTTGTCCACGGTGACAAGAAGCCATATACGATTGTGTTTTATAGTGGTTTTAGGAGTTATGTTCACGTGAGGTGAGAGGCTTTGTGGATGAATAATATTCTTAGGTATAAGCATATAAGGGGTGTGATCGCTATAGGTTATGATCTATCCCTTCCTCCTCAGAGAGAGGTGTATTTATAAAGGCCTTTTGAGCCTAGGGTTTAGGTAACCCTGAGTGGTGACAACTACTCCCTCATGATTAGAGGAAGTTATTGACCACTTATCCTTTTGAAGTAATTGTGGACTACCTCTTCCTTGGCTAACGACTTTACATACATCATCAGTGCCTAGGGAGAGTCCCTAGGTCATCGCCTGGGCGATACCGCTATTGGGCTAGGGCGCCCTAGTTTAGGATTCTCACAAATATAACACTACATAATCCTTGAAGCATGAGGGCTTTGCCAAGGACAAAGTGCCTTTAAGACCCTTTTTTGTTCAAGGTACCCCCTCGCCCTACCTAGGCTGACGGTGTTCATTTCCTAAAGAGGCAAGTCCTTTAGTTTGAGGCGAGTCCCCCAGCTGAAGAAAAATATTTACTAGGGACGAGTCCCTCATCTGAAGGTGAATATATAATAGGGGCAAGTCATTCAGCTTAGGGCGACGTTCCTTAAACGACTGGACTATAGAAGGATACATACTATTTCTTCCGATTAGACTTTGAAATGTTAAAATGTCAACCACTATTAAAAGATTGAGTGCTTTAGTGGAAAAAGAGCATGGGTAGAATTTAATGCACCTCATGATGACGTTCTTTGGGAAAATTAATTTATCATTTATTTCTTACACGCATCTTTCAGGTGTAGCGACTTCTGCACTTCTCATGGCAGTTACCTCATTGAGTGGATGTATGGCTTATGTTATTGGGTTTCTCCTATATTAATTCAAAAACCCTTTCTTTTCTTCTTCTTTCCATTTCTATTTTTCAAGAAAAATATACCCGGGTGAAAGCATCTTATATTCAGTTTTTCTGCTCCTAGTGATCATGGGAAAGAAAACTAAACTTGTTCATGTTCAAGACATTGCCTCCCCGATTTCTATTATCGATATGATTGATAAGTTTCTTCGTGGCACTAGATTTTCTAGTACATGTCGTGAGGGAGACGTGATTATAGAACCCTGTTCAACGGAGGAGAGGGCTAACATGGATACTTCCGGTGAGCCATCAGCTCCCTATTTTTACATCCACCATCCTATTATTCATGAGCCGAGGGTTTTGATTCTGTTCACTTTTTTCAAAATAGATTTTATGACTACCATCAAAATTTCCTCTTCTTAGATTACCCCAAACGTGTGGGGGTTTTTCAGATAATCTGTTGCAATTTGGGCATGTCTCCTGTTGTCGAAGTGTTTCTTTATTTCTTTAGGACAAAAATCCTCTCAACCAATGGTTGGGTGATGTTGTGCCCTTTTCCTGGTGGATGTCTACTATACCCTTTTCAAACCCTTAAGAGGACTAGAAATACAAGTTCGTACAGGTAAGAGGGCGGGATCGTATTTTTCAGTTACTATGGAGGTGAGGGATGATCCCTTTTTCCCTTTGTCATGGTCATTGTATCCACAAATTATCGAAAGGGTGGACTTGCATGTTCTTTCTCCCCTTGATCCTAAAGTGATTCAGATTTTAAGATGTTTCCGCTCTCTGGAATCCAATACCCTTATTAATAAGGATCATCAAGATGGAAAGGAGTGGAGGCATACATAGGTACGAAAGAACACCTTTCTTGGCCCCATCTTGTGTTTACTGCTTTTGCGTCTTAACATAATTTTTACTGTGGGGGAAATTAAGGAGACCCCTTTTGACGAGATGAGGAAGTGTTTGGTGAAAATGTAAATGGCTTAGCAGTGGACGAGGTTTCCTCTTTCCCCTTCCCAACGTGTGAGTGGCGACAGGGGGTGAGGCAGTGCGAGACTTAACAGGCTACTGAGGCCCGCCCTCCCAAGGTTCTACGAAGGAAGGGGGCTCCCTTTGGGCCATTAAAAAGCCGGGAGGCAAGGGCAGGAGGTGAATCAGTCCCTACTGAGGCCTCTTTGTAATCTTACTTTTAAGGCAGTGGAGTTTTTCGATCGCCAATTCTCTTTTCCTGAGAATTTTCCTGATGACTATCAATCACTCTTCAAAATGTCTTCTGCATAACAATCTGATTTGCTGGAAGTCAAACTTTTAAGGTGCCTCTTAGTGGAGAAAGCACAGAGGAAGAAGCATTCTCGCACCATCTGGGGGGATTCAGTCTAAGGTGATCCATGTGAATAAGAGATTCCACGAAGGTGGGGTGGCAGCTGTCGCATCTAAAAAAATAAGACCCTTCGCGAAGCGTTCATGTGCTTGCGAAAATGATTGAAGAGAGCCACCACTGAACTTTATTTATTCCAAATAAGGAAAGGGAAAATATCGATAAAACCCTTAAAAGAAACAGAAGATGGTTGTCACAACAATATTCGGGTTCGGGAGTCGATTACGCAAGGGGAAGGTATTAACACCCCTCACGTCCGTTGTACTCAACGAGAACCTTTTAGTAAAATTTGCGATTGAATATTAGATATAGTTATTTTTTTTCTTCTTCTAATGATTAAAAGTACAAAAGGAAAAGAAAAAAGGTTGCAAAAAGGTTTTTATTAGGGTGCTTGATGAGATTACGGATCTCGTTCCTACATATCCTAGGGTATAATGAGGAACTCAAACCTTTGTAGTTCGGCACAAGACAAACGGTATTTTTTGGGTTTTTGTTATAGTGCTTGACAAGACGTTGAATCTCACTCCTACGTATCTCTAGGTTCGATGGAGAAGTCAAAGCTACATAGGTTTTGGTAGAAAATGAGTGTTGGTTGATTGATTTTAGTGAACAAATGTTTAGGTCACATTCGAGCGGTTAAACGTTGCTTTTGTGCTCGCGCATGGGAGACTTAAGTGTTTGTTTGTATCGAGGTAGAAAGGACCCTGCTTGATCACACTCTATTGGTTAAATGTTGCTTGTATGCTCGTGCATGGGAGGCTTAAGCATTTTTTTGTGACACGGTAGAATGGACTAAACATTGTTCGTTTGCGAAAAGGATTTTGATTGCGCGAGGTGAGAAATAGGTTTGATGTGTTGAGTTTTTTTAGGCGAATGACAAATGCTCGGTAAGAATGAGACGTGTGCCTCGGGACCGATTATTCGGGGTTTTCATGGAGTGCGAGACTCCAATGTTCCTTTTTCTTACAAAGATTTTATGAAATTTGTTTGATGGACGATGAACGTTCGGTAAGAACGGGATGTGTGTCTCAAGACCGATTGTTCAAGGGTTTCATGGAATGCTATACTCCAATGTTCCTTTTTTTGACCAAATTTGAATTAAGTGTTTTAAGATGAAAGAAAGAATAAGCGGTTATTCCAAGACGAATGTCTCGGGGCCGATCATTCGAGGTTTTCATGGATTGCGAGACTCCAATGTTCCCCTTCTTTCAATTTTATTAAGAAAAGATGTTTAATCGAGTTTTGAAAGAAGGTTTGAAGAAAAGTAGTGCAAAAATAATAGAGAAGTGTGGCACAATGCACAAAATTGGTTAACGTGCGAAGGTAAAACATAAATATGCAAATGGAGTTAACATGCACAATTTGAAAATGGATTGCTAACACGAAACGTATCATCGCAAATGAATCGAGATGTAAATGAAACATAACATGAAGAGATGAAATCGTAACGAAAAGAAACTTAATGTGCGCAATGACCTAACGTGACACAACAAAAAATAAGTTAAACACAATAAGAGTTCATGTAATGCAACATATCGTGTGAGACACAACAAAAATACAAAACGTAATGCAACAAAAACGAATTATAAATGCCGCACGTAAATGCAACAAAATGAATTGTAACGCGATATAATATTACATCAATGTATCGAAACAAAAACCCTGTGGCATAAAGGTACATAAATTGTGTCGAACCCACGGTTTAAATCTAATTTAACGCAACAGAAACAAAATTAAAAAAAATACCAGCAACACAACAAATTATTTACATCCTTTATAGATTACATCGAAAACGGATATCAATAGTTCTCAAATAAAAAAATACATCATAGACGTAGAACAAATCAAGCCGAAAATTACATACACAAAACAACGGGTACACATTTACAACACCAAAAAAGGATTTGTACGTTATCTAAAGTAGCAGTGTCGTTGTATGTTGTCGACAATCGATTAGTTTTCGTTGCAGTAGCAGTATCGGCGGCGCGAAGTTGTTGGTTGCAGAATAGGGCAAGCAAGCAAAAATATTTATTTTCGGAAGAATTCCCTTTGGGATTTATGTCGTGTCCACAGAGATCGGTTCGAGGGAAATAATGACGTTCGACAGTCTCTCGCGTTTATGAGTTTAGATTAAAATAGTTTCAAACAAGAAAACATAAAAGTAAACATTAAAACAAAAAGAAATCATTCTTCAGAGAGAAAAACTCGTCCGGCAATGCACATAAATCACTCCTCACAAACTTAAACTTACCGACCAGTTATACTCCACCTACAATACTCCTCAATATCACCCAGCATCGCTCACAACAAAGGTTATGTCTAACGTAAAGTTGAGATAACAACCGTGTCACTCTCTTCGCCACTCTCGCGAGCGAAGCCTCAAAACACAGAAAGCATTAAGCTTCGACGCCTATTGAAGATTGTTAGCTCTTAAATCTAACTCTAGAGTCCATAAACTAACAGATAATCATCCCTGCATATAAAGCAAAAATCAAAGACAATCACCAATAAAGATTTGTAAAGCAAGTTTCATATAATGCCATGGGCGACAAATATACATGAGTTTATAGCAAATACATATACATAACCCAACCATAAAGAAAAACACAAAGAAAAAGAGAAATGAACCAAACATCTCGCGGATTGTCAGAGCCGGTCGACGACCAATCCACCCCGGTTCATCCGTATGCATGCTCCACAGTTGTTTTCTAAGCTCTTCAATGAAAAATGAAGTTTGATGGAGTTGGGATCACAAAACCCCAAAACCATCCTAAAAAAATAGTGTTTTTGGCCTTAAATGGTGTTTCAGCCCGCACAACATCGCTCGACGGTGGTTTGGGGCGCCCGGCGGCGAAAGGCGGCTTATTTTGCAAGTTCCAGTAGTGTTCTGGAGCGCCCGGCACTGGAAATACCGCCGGGCGCTGCACCGCCCGGCCTTGCAGGGGCGCAGCACACCAGAACAACAAAAATTCTACAGTGTTTTATCCGTCACTTTTTAACCGTAACTTCGTTTTTCGCCTGGTTTGAAGTGCTGGAAAGTTTATTCAATGCTCTATACAACAATGGAAAGATATCCTTGATTGAATACCTGCAAAAATGAGAGAAAATCAATTAAACTCAATGATATTTACACTATACGCAATATATACACTAAAAAGTATCGTAAACGTATTTATAAACAAATCGGGTTTTATATATTTACCACAAAGCATTGATAAGTGCAACAAAACATATATACAAAAATAGGTACATTTTGCACTTATCAACTCTCCCCAACTTACATACTTGTTTGTCCACAAACAAGAATCAAACAAACTTGAAAACACAAAAGCCATATCCAAAGAAAGACGAATCAACAGGTTTTGAAAAACGGAAACGAATGAATGGTTCAAATGAAAACGATACACACAAAAAGTAAATACTTACCACTAAAATACGACGACAACATAGTCACGAAACAAATGTAAAATACAAAAATCATGCCAAAAATTCTAAAACAACACAAGTTCCAAAGTGAATCACACCTAGTAAAAACAATCACCGGTAGATGAAAAATACACAATAAGGTACTTTACACTCACACAACATTCATGCAAACAAAAGACTAAATTATGCATACATCCACAAATTCATATTGAAAATACAAAGGCAAGAATTACAAGGACTTTCAAGGTTGTAACGTGGTCGGGTAAACAAACAAGGGGCAATTCCTAAAGGTAATTGAAACAAAAACTTGCCTAAACCTAAGGGAGTGAGAACTCACAAAGACTCAAACACCAAATTCCAATCAACTTCTTCTTTCATCCCAAGTGTTACACAAAACACAATACTTATTTAGCACAATTATTCGAACTCTTTTTGTTTCCTTTCTCAAGGATTTTCTTTTTCTTTCTTTTTCACTTTTTTCTTTTCTTTTCTTACCAATGAGTGAACAATCATTCTCTCCCCAACTTGAATTCAACCACATCATCATGTGAATACTCCCTACTTTCTAAGGCAAGGAAAAAATCCATACAACAACACAAAGTTGAGGTCCAAGAAAAAACAAAATCCATTCAAATATAAGTGAACTAAACACTCACAGACAAGCATTAAGTTCAAATAAAACATGGATAAAAAAGCTCAAAGGGGTTACGAATTCTCACACACTCACAAGGTGAATGACTATTTGGCTAAGGTGGTTGTGCTCAAAATGAAACAATTGTCTTGATCCTTTTCATGCATTCATATAATCAACACAAACAAAAGATTCAACATAATAAAATCCAGTTAGAACAAGAATGTTGGTTCTCCACGCATATATGAACAATGGAAAACCACCTCACAAAAAGGTTGGGAACTAAAGTGATTCACAAAAGAACAAGTATACAAAAGAATGGATGGCATGGAAGTTTGTAAAATGCCCAAGTATCATGAATATGCTAAAGTCAAGAAAGCGATAAATACATACCTTGGACGTGTACAAAACTTAACAATATCATTACCATACATCCGCAAGTTGAAATAAACCAACTTGGAAAATCACAAAAGCATCCTCAAATAAGTCGACCAAGACTTGCAACCAAACAACAAACAAAAAATTAGAAAAGAAAAAATATAAACAATGCTTGTTTTACGTCGTAAGCTCGACGCCTTTACTGTGCTTAGCTAGTAACTTCCTCCTTTCATGCCACGGTGATGCCTCACCGCACAAACCAAAAGCAAGTGTCCTAACCAAACACTTGAACAAACATTAAAAGAAAACAAGTATATACATCACGGGTAAAATGTACAAATATCAAAGTATGCTTATGCACAAGTATAGTAACAAAATTTAAAACAAGATTATACACAATATGGACATTATGTGCAAAACTCAAAAACAAAGAAACTATCGCAATGCGATTCAATATCAAAACCAATCCCCGGCAATGGCGCCATTTTTTTGGTTGCAGAATAGGGCTAGCAAGCAAAAATATTTATTTTCGGAAGAATTCCCTCCGGGATTTATGTCGTGTCCACAGAGATCGGTTTGAGGGAAAGAATGTCGTTCGAAAGTCTCTCGCGTTTATGAGTTTGGATTAAAATAGTTTCAAACAAGAAAACATAAAAGTAAACATTAAAATAAAAAGAAATCATTCTTCAGAGAGAAAAACTCGTCCGACAATGCATATAAATCACTCCTCACAAACTTAAACTTACCGACCAGTTATACTCCACCTATAATACTCCCCAATATCACCCAGCATCGCTCACAACAAAGGTTATGTCTAACGCAAAGTCGAGATAACAACCGTGTCACTCTCTTCGTCACTCTCGCGAGCGAAGCCTCGAAACACGGAAGGCATTAAGCTTCGACGCCTATTGAAGATTATTAGCTCCTAAATCTATCTCTAGAGTCCAGAAACTAACAGATAATCATCCCTAATCAAAGTTTGCGAGGATTGTCTCTAACGCAACTCAAACCCCGCGCATAAAGCAAAAATCAGAGGCAATCACCAATAAAGATTTGTAAAGCAAGTTTCATATAACGCCATGGGCGAAAAATATACATGAGTTTACATCAAATACATATACACAACCCAACCATAAAGAAAAACACAAAGAAAAAGAGAAATGAACCAAACATCTCGCGGATTGTCAGAGCCGGTCGACGATCAATCCACCCCGGTTCATCCGTATGCATGCTCCACAGTTGTTTTCTAAGCTCTCCAATGAAAAATGAAGTTTGATGAAGTTGGGATCACAAAACCCCAAAACCATCCTAAAAAAATAGTGTTTTTGGCCTTAAATGGTGTTTTAGCCCGCACAGCATCGCCCGGCGGTGGTTTGGGGCGCCCGGCGGCGAAAGGCGGCTTATTTTGCAAGTTCCAGTAGTGTTCTGGAGCGCCCAGCACTGGAAATACCGCTCGGCCCTGCAGGGGCGCAGCACACTAGAACAACAAAAATTCTGCAGTGTTTTATTCGTAACTTTTGAACCGTAACTCCGTTTTTCGCCCGGTTCGAAGCGCTGGAAAGCTTATTCAATGCTCTATACAACAATGGTAAGATATTATTGATTTAATACCTGCAAAAATGAGATAAAATCAATTAAACTCAATGATATTTACACTATACGCAATATATACACTAAAAAGTATCGTAAACGTATTTATAAATAAATCGGGTTTTATTCGCACGATATTTGCCACAAAACATTGATAAGTGCAACAAAACATATATACAAAAATAGGTACATTTTGCACTTATCAGAAGTCGAAACAATGATATAATTAATGGATGGTGTAATTTGCTGTGAATGAAATAGAGGTGGTGGTCGTGAGTGTTTGATGAGAGAGGTCTGTGAGTAGCAACACTCTATTTCTTTGTCGTTGACTGAACCTCTTCTATTTTCATCTTCTCCATTTATGTGTAGATATAAGGTTTTGAGTTTTCACTTTGCATTGGAGAGTGATGAAGTAGCTCCAATAACTGCCACGTAACTCCTATTCTCTTTTCCTAAGTAAGCTATTGGCGGTCAGGATCACCGTCTCTTGCTATGGCGGTATCAGTTAGCTTTTAGGGTTGAGAGGAAGAAGAAAATCTTTGAGCACAAAGAGAGTGAAATAAAATAAGAACGAAGATAGGGTATAGTTTTGTGGTGGTTCCGCTTGTTGTGTGTGGTTATTTGGAGGGAGGATTGAGGTAAGAGTAGTAGATCAGAAATTGAGAAGTGGTTGTGGTGGTGCAGCAGAGGACGATGGAAGGCCTTGTGGTTGTTTGTTGGATAGTCGACGGTATGGCGGGTGATGGAATGTTGTTGTTTGGAGTGTAAGGAAGAGAGGTGAAAGGTGGTTTTTGTTGATGTGGAAGAGGTTGGTGTGAAATGTCAGTTTACGGTGGATGATGGTCGGAGGATGGTGGTGGTTGCACGAATGTCGTGGGTAGTTCAGGGTGAAAGTGATGAGGAAAAGTCTTTTTGAAAAAGTTAGGGTGGTTAATTGATAAAGAATGTGTTTGCAAGGAGTGAGTTTGGATCGGTTGTGTAGCTACTCCATGGTTAAGAGAGATAGGGTTCTGTGATGAAGGTGGGAGAAAAGTGTATTGGAGAGGAGATTTCAAAATGAAAATTTGTGGCTGAGTTGTGAAAGATGCATAATGAAAAAGTGAGTGAATCTTCTTGGGCCGCGTTTTGCTATCCTCATTTCCAAAAAAAAAACTTTTTTTACCATCTCTCCTCTTTTTTTTTTAATCTCTTTCTCTATTGAGGGAGAAACGTGAATATCGTGAGAGTCAGGAATTACACATTGCCACACTTTTTATTTTTTTACTTTCTTTTTTAATGGTAATTGATTGAAAATGGGAGGGAGCCAAAGGTAGGGTGACACGTGGTGCATGAATATAAGATGAGAGTTCCTTTTCACGTGAAATTAGAACCTCGCGTAACCATCAACCTTTTCTTTTTCACCATCATTTTTCCTTTTATTTTCTTTTTGATTGGTTTAAATTAGTGAGAGAGGATAGTGATCCAAGTGGTGTGACATGTGGACCATTGATAATTTTGATCTATTTGCCAGGGATTAACACTTAGTAATACACATTAGGGCTTACCAATTAATTCAAAATGCCCATATTGCCCTTGAATATTTCTAGGATAAAAAATGAAAATAAAAGAATAAAATGCAATAAAATTCAAATATTTTTTAATAAAGAAAATAAAAATCAAATGATTATTTATTTGTCTCTATGTATTTTTTCTTGACATTTTGACTAAAGAACAAAAATAAAAGGAATTAAAATGAATAAAAATCAGGCGCGAAAATGCGCGAAAAAATAAAATGAACACATTAAAATGATCTACGCATAATAATGTTTCAGAAAACAAACATGTAAAGATCAAAGTTTGCAATAAAAATGTGTGGTTGAAGACTCATACTGATCAAGATGCGATTGTGCAATGAGTCGAAAAAATAAAACAAACACGCTAGGTTGAACTACGTGAACCGTAGATCAATAAAACTGACAGTTACAAGCCCGATCTTAAAATTTTTCTCCCGTTAAGTTTACACACATTTGAGAATCGATTCAACCAGTCTGTCTGTGAAATCGAAATTTTATTCCAAGCAAAGCAAAGTAAAGTTAGATGCATAAAAGTTTAAAATTCCTAGACATAATTGGGGTATGACAGCAATAAAGCTGCTGAGGGAGAAATGAGATGCCTTGAAGGCGGTTACTCGAAAAATAGCCACTAAGGCTCTCGCCCAGTTTGAAGAGGTGGGTCAGACCCGACCTAAGGGGAAGGCCACCTAGGGTGCTGCCTTGGGCCTCAAGGAAAACTAAATGTATACATGTTTATCCCTTTTCCACCCTTGACTGTGAATGTGTACAATATATATATATATATATATATATATATATATATATATATATATATATATATATATATATATATATATATATATATATATATTACTTTAATATAGTTTTTTATCTATTGCACATTAAACATAATTCGTTATCCAATGGTTTCCCATTAAAATTTTTGTCTTTCACTATCGTTTGTGACAAACTACACGATGTTTAGTACAATTCAATATCAGAATAATGCTGAAAATATCAAAATATTCTATCTGATATTTTTGAGTTGTGTACAGTATCCAAATTGAATCATCGTGAAATATGTACTTGAAATCGTCTTGAATCATCCAACCTTAACAATTCTACTCCAAAGTTTATGTTCTAATGCGATATTTCCTCGATCCTGCCGGTAGCTTGAGCGTTGGTCTATCCGAAGATTAAGAAGAACTCCCCTTTGTCTGTAGGCTTCCACACAACACTAGCAAAGTAATTATGGAGAGAATAACTCCTTCTTTTCCAATGTACTTGTCAAAACCAGACACAAAATCACACACTTTGCAAACCTCTAAAATCTAAATAAATCTTCAAAGAACTGTTAAGCACAATAATATAATCTCCCAAGCAATCACAAATCTCCAAATATGAGATTTATATCCACATGAAAATGAAAAAGAACGAGGTAGAAGAAGAAACAAATCGTTTACAAAACACTCAAAATAGATTCAAAATTCTCTTGAAAATGAGAGAACAAGTGAGTTGTGAATTTTCAAATCAATACTGGAAGTGTATGTTTTCCAACATTGATAGGTTTAGAGTGAAAAAGATTTTAAAGGTACTGAAGATCTAGCACAAAAATGAGTGAAAAATGGTGTATGATTCGAGTCATAAGCAAGATGTATCATTCGAGTCAAAAGATCAAGTGATTCGAATCAAGAGAAATGAAAATATGATAACCCATTTGTGTGATTCAAGTCAGCCATTCTATGATTCGAATCACATGATTCGAGTCATGAAAGCACGTGATTCGAATCAGAGTTACCGAGGCAAAACAAGGAAATTTCATTCATGTATGATTCAAATCAAGCATACTTGTGATTCAACTAAAAGTTTTATGATTTGAAATGGATTCTTGTGATTCAAATCATGGTAGCCTGAAAAAAAAAGTCCATGAGCTACTTGTAATCCTGATTCGAGTCATGCAATGGTTTGATTCAAATTACACCTCTTGAATCTCAATTTTTGCAATGTTTAAAGTGTTTTTGAGATTTTAAAATTGTCATGACTTGAACCATTCTCAAATATTGTTCATAATCCAAAGTCTAAATAGATTTACTTGAAGCATATTGCTTAAACTATAACCATACACTTTTATTTATGCGTGCTTAAAACAGATTTAAAAATCAATCATGAGATGCACAATCGGTGAAGAGACTCAAAAATGATATAAACAAAACCAAAAGCTAAAAGATAAGCAACAAAACATTAAACCCATGAGGCAGAGACATTGTAACTTCAAAGAATACACAATAATTAATTCTAACTACTTGATACAATGTAGTTATAACATAACTAACTCAAATAATTATCTAACTTTCATAACATAATCTATAACTACTAGTCTAATGGATTGTTCAAAAGATTAATATTTTGAATTTTTACTAATATAATTGTTGGATAGACTTTACTTACATCTCATATAATTACTAGGGTAAAAATCCTTCAGTGAAGATCCAACGTATATTGTTTCATAGAACGGTAAAGATCCTTCAGTGAAGGTCTGATGTATAACTACAACCTATGCATATCAAATAGTTAAGAGGGTAGGGAGCCTTATTAAAACCTATGCCCTTATAGGGAAAAAGAGTGCAACCCTACCTTTAATACTTTACAAACAAATATTTTAATAAAATACACCAGTGGACCAAATCCTTCGCCTTACTCTAGAGAAAACATCTAAATCATTAAATGTAGCAATATCTAAAATTAAATGAGTTCCAAGTTTTAGGGGTTAGTATTTGCTGGTGCGGTAAAGTGGCAACCAAAAATAAAGTTTGGAAGAATTTCGGGATTTACCGTCTCCACAGGGATCGGTTCGAGGGAAAGAATGACGTTTGACAATCTCCATGTACCAAAGCTTGGGTTTGAAATGATTCTCCAAGGGTAACATGTGGAAATTAAAAGCATAAAAGAAAATAAATAAACACATTCTTTAGAAAGGAGAAACTCATCAAGAGTTGCATTTCCTTATACCCATCATGTACAAGATAAAACCTATCGATCAAATGTACTCACCATAATACTCGTCAAAACCCCCACGTATCGCTCATAAACGGAGGTTATGTCTAACACAAAGTCCAAGAGATCAACCGCGTTCTTTCGAAGGTGATATCTCACACGACAAAACAACACGAAGCATTAAGCTCCGACAGACACGCCTGAATATTTAGACCATTTCCCATAGCCAATAGATCATCATCTTAGGTCGAGTTTGAAAAGTATATGTCTACAGCGATCCAAACCCATTTAGATAGATATTAAATCAAAGATAACATCGATTAAGATTTGTAAAAGGGATTTTATACAAAGATCCATAGATGAACATACACTCTAAGTAAACATACATACAACAACCCCAACACAATGAAAAATACAAAGAGAAGAAGGAAGAAGAACAAACTTCTCATGGTTTGTCATCTCCAATTGAACTTCTCACAGTTTGTCATCTTCGATTGAAGTATGATTTGGCTCCGAATCTTCTAGATGCATCATCCATGTGTTGTTTCTAAGCTAAAACTACTAAAGAATATGGTTCTGATCAATTGGGTCCAAAGGTTCCCAAATTATAACCTAAAAAAAAACTGAAAATGTGACTTTATAGGCAAAAATGGGTTCCCGTGCTCGCATTGCGAACTTCGATTCACACTATGAACATACCAAACAAAGTTACTGCCAAAATAATTTTTTTCCACACTTCTGGCCAATTTTTATTCGCCTTGAGTTCGCAGTGCAAACTCTTAGCGAGCTTGCTCTCCTCCAGTTCGCACAATGAACATGACAGCAAACTCAGAACTTGTTTCGACCATAACTTGAGAACCGTAACTTCGTTTTACGCGCGGTCGGAAGCGTTGGAATGCTTATTCAATGCTCTATAAGACAATGACAAAATATCATTGCTTGTATACCTAAAAAAATGAGAGCAAAACTATCAAACTCAAAGATATGTACATGATTACGCATATTACACACTATAATGTAAACTACACAAAACATACACTAAAGTTGAGATTTATTAGTATAATTAAGCTGATAAGTGCCAATTATTTACACTCAAAATCACTACAATTCAACACTTATCAAACTCTCCCTAACTTAAACTTGTTTGTCCTCAAACAAGAATCAATCAACTCGAAGAAACAAAAGCAATTATCAAGAAATCATGCTCAACAAGTTTTTACAAACGTATGGTACAAATATCAAAAGTACATGCAAAGCAATGCTTACCACTAAACTACAATGACACCAATATTATGAAACAAAGTCTAAGCACAAAATACATGTCAAAAATTCTAAAGCAATACAAATGTTCAAGAATGAATCACACCTAACACTCCTATTCAGAATAAGGATGAAGAAATTTACGCGTTTACAACTGCGGGACAATTACACTCATTTGAAAACAATGCTAACAACGGTTCAATTCATACATTTATCTAACAATCATAAATGGAATCATGGAAGCAAAAAGATCACTAAGGGCTTGAAAAGTTGTAACTTGGCCAAGTTTCACAACAAATGGTCATTTCTTAGACTATTGAATCGAAGTTGTCACGCAAAAGAAACATTCACTATACATGGTGTTGTACCCCAAAATTTTCCCTCACACATTCAAGACAATATGCCTCAAGAGGTCTCCTAGTGATTCATAAGATCTTCAGTGGCTCAAGAGTACTCAAAAGTTTCATCAGACAAAGCCTCCTCCTAAGCAATAAATCCAACTAGGGTTGTGTACTTCTCAAAGTAGATTGGACTTCTAAAGCTTCAAAAGGACTTCATGGTGTCCCATACACTTCAAAGAATCCTCACAACAAGTTTCAAGACTTTCCTTACAAGTTTGGTCAGTCAGATGCTCAGACAGTCAAAGTCAGTTAACTTGGTCAAAAGGTCAACTGTGGTCAACACAAAGTCAAACCTCAAGATTTTTGGTCAACATCAAGATTATGGGGTGAAATTCATTATTTTATCAAGGGTTGATCATGATTCATCAAGGAAACCTCAGAATCATCAAGAATCGGGAGTTACTAAATTAGGGTTTTTATAGGAAAAGTCAACTATACTTTGACCAGGCATAACTTCCACATACTTCATCAAAAATTCCTCAACCAAAGCCCATCTTGAAGGAAATTTAATTCCCTACAACTTTGTGTCTCACAAGCCAAGTCCATAAATGCTTCATTCGGGAGATATGAGCCAAGACATTATAGGTCATTTTGAAAGTCAACAAAAGTCAACCTTTTTCAAAAGCTCATAACTTGAACATGGGAGATCAAATTGACATGGGACCAAAAGGAGTGATTAGAGGACATCTTTAGGTTTCTAAAAAAGTCCAAGAACACATCCAAATGATAAAAATTGAGGAAGTTATGCATTGTCAAAGTTGGACAATTTTGAGGAGGTGCACAAAACAAATAATGGCCAAACTCCACTTTTTGCCAAAAGGGCCCATTTTGTGACAACCTAAACTTCATTTTAAGATGGCCCACGACCATTTGATCACATTTTCTGATTTTTTATTATTTATTCCATATTTTATTGGATTTAAATCCTTTAAATTCAATTTAAATCACAATAAATATAAGAAAATCAAGAGATTTGATTTGTGGTTGATTATGGAATCAAATATTGAGGTTTATGAACATATTATCTGATTTAAATTCGTGCAAAATTGTTAAGGGAAGATTGGATGGCCAAATATGAGAAAATGGTAAGTTTTGAACACCATTCAATATCATTCAAGTTTTGATCCAAGCCTATGGAACTTTTCAACCTAATTCCTCTCCTATAAATACATGATCATATCCAAACCTAAAGCTACGAAAAAATCACAGGAAGCAACCCAAAAATATTTAAAAAAAAAAGGCAAACTAGAAAAATCGTGAAAATTCTTCATAACAAAATTTTACGACCTTTTCACGTCCAAACTGTTTCAAAATAATTCTAGGAGTCAATCCCCATCATTCTTGAAGGTTAGAAGCGAGTGAAACGCGCACATCAAGTCATGGCCATTCTTGGATTTTCCACTTTTTAAATCTCATTTTTCTTGCATTATAAATGTTGTTCATGTTTATATTATTACTGATTATGATGTTTAGATTGGTTTTGATCAACTCCTAACAAGCTTTGGTGCAGGAATCAAGACTTGCCATTGTTAGGGCACAAAGAGGGTGCTCTTCGATTCTCACGTTACAGCCACTTTTAACCAAAACTAATGGCACCATTTAATTCCTAGGGTCCTAATTAGTAAACTTGAGTACCTTTGATGTATTAATCCTGTGTGTTTTTAAGTTTTGAAATTCCAGGTACATTAGCTACGAAAATATCGTAGCTAATTTGTAGCAAAATTGAGGCAAAATCGTAGCAAAAAAGCCCAGTCTCAAGGTTGAAGACGATGAGGTGGCGCGATCTGGTTCGCTGATTGGGAATTGACGTATTTTTAACACTTATTCTATTTGTTTCGTTTATATAGCACAAGCACGCGCTTGTCCCAGTGGTAGAGGCCTCAGCGAATTGCCTTGAGGGCCTGAGTTCGAATCCCAGCGCCCCTCTTTCCTTTTTTCCTTTTTTTTTTCTTTCATAATTTTCTCCTTTTTCTTTTATTTCTCTTTTTATTTTAATTCTTTAATAATTATTTTAATTAACTTTAATTAGCTAACCTTTTTTTATAAGACTTTAATAAAATTATTTTTTTATTAAATCACAAAAAGATTAGAATTGAGTTTTTTTTAATTAGTTAATCAACCTTTTTTTGATTCTTTTTATTAATTAACTTAATTAATTTGTCAATAATTAAAGTTGTGACTTTTAATTATTTTCATTATTCAAAATCATTGCAAAAAATATAAAAAGAAATTAATTTAGAATTAGCCTTTTTTTTTTTTAATTAAAATTAATTAGACTTTAGGATTAATTTGTACATAATTAATTAATTTTTATTTTTTTTTCTTACCATTAACCTTAGTAATTTTTTTTTACTAACCCTAAAATCCTTCTCTTTTCTAAAACAAAAAAAAAACATTAATATTATTTCTTGGTTGTAATAATTTAGAATTTTAATTCCTCGCATTTTCCTAAATATTGTAACTGTTCACAGGATGTAATAGCGTAGATTTACATTTCCTCGCATTTTTTTTAAATATTGTAACTGCTCATGGGATGTAATAGCTTAGGTTTAAATTCCCGCACTTTAATTTTTTTGTACATATTCAACTACTAGTAACTAAGGCTTGCATGGCAAGACTTAAAACCTGACATAGAATAATCCTAATCCAAGATAAATAACTGAATCAACACACTCTTCACACTTACACCTCTAGGGTAATCTCTCTTCGCTGCCTTTCGATTAAATTGGTCAAGTCCCTCGAACGTGGGGGTATCTTAGTAAGGTTGCCTACGAATAAAAATCATCAAGTCCCTTCGAATAAAAGATCATAGCCCCTTCGAATAAAAGATCATAGTCCCTTCGAGTTGCCTACGAATAAACGATTTGTCCCTCGATGACCCTACGGAAAAATGATGATTGTCCCTTCAAATTATGAAGATACCCCTACAAGTTGCCTTCTATGACCATACGATGACCCTACACTCGTCTCTTTAACATCCAAGGTAAAGACTACTTACTCACTAATAGTAAGGACAATCTTACCCCTAAAGAAAAGAAATAACAAGAAGACCTTACAACTTAGGGTAGTAAATCTTAAATGCTTGCTCACCCTTTTCAAAAAAACACTCTTTACACCTCACATCTTTGCAAACATTTTTTTTCAAAGCTAAACACTTTGTATAAATCCATACGAGGATCATTACAAAGTTAAAGTCTTTATGAAAATATTTTCTAATCACACACTATACTATTTTTCAAACAAAGTAAAGTGAGCTAAGCAATTAAGAGCCCATGGATAACCATGGATACAAAAGGTGCTCGTACCTTCCTTTTGTATAACTTACCCCCCGAACTCAAAATCTTTTAAAAGGTCTTTCCTGTTCTTTTATTCCTTTCTTTATTGGATAAAATAAAAGTCGGTGGCGACTCTTGCTTACCGCAACATTTTAAAAGTCAGTTCAAACCACCGTGTTACAGAACTGGCGACTCTGCTGGGGAACTTGTATTCTAAAGAGGGGTTACCTTAGAGTTATATCACTTTACCACTTGTTTAAAATTGTTTGACTTATGTGCTTTATTTTCAATGGGTTTTGTTTTGGGGTTACTTGTGTGAAAGGTCCTACACCCGGACCTAGTGGTTCCCTAGGTAAGTGACAATAGATCATGGAGACTGTACGACATGTACCGATATGGTTGATATGATGGTCACAGTCTTTAGAACCCTAGTTAACTCATCTTTGGCCATTAGAAGGTAGTGAGATCGCCGACTTTGGATTTAGACCGAAGTTGGTTGATACTCGAGACTACGCTCATTGAGATCAGACTTTCGGGATGTTTTGGTCGGCCACTCGAGTGTTGCACTAAAATAAAGCCTTTGAGAAAGATCCGTGATATGAGTCCTTTAGAACCCGGTTGCTATTCTAGGACAGGTTGAGCCAACTAAACCTCTGTGGGGAAGGGTACTTACCTTTGGACTTCATGCAAGCCTTTAAACCTAAGGCTCTTGTATGGCTTGTTTGTGTGTGCTACTTATTCAAGGACCAAGGAATTTATCTTTATTCATGATTGCAGGTCATGGCTTCCGTTCCTAGAAATTTCATCCGAGTCAACTTTGTAAGGGTTCCTTCCTAACTTAAAGAATTGGTCTCAAAAGTTCCCAAGGGTTCTCGATTCACCAAAAGGCATGGTTTTCTACTCAACTTAGTTACCTCAGGTTTTGAAGAAGACATGATGAGAGTCCTATTCCAATTCTTCGATCCTAAACACCACTGTTTCACCTTCCCGGATTACCAATTGGTGCCCACGATGGAGGAGTTCTCCAAGTTACTTGGAATACCTATCCTCGATCAGATGCCTTTTACCGGTCTAGAAAATGTTCCAAAGCCTGAAGTCATTGCAGCCGCTTTACATCTGAAGAGGTCAGATATTGTATCTAATTGGGAAACCAAGAGTGGAGTCAAGGGGTTTCTTGCTAAGTTCTTGATTGAGAAGGCTTAATTGTTCCTAAGAGCTATGCGTTACCACGCTTTTGAAGAGGTATTGGCTTTGTTGATCTATGGGTTGGTGTTGTTCCCTAATCCAGACCGATTCATAGACGTGCACGCCATCAAAATATTTCTGACTCATAACCCGGTACCTACCTTGCTCGGAGATATTCTGCACTCGCTTCACACTCGTACTATCAAGGAGCGAGGGACTCTCATGTGTTGCGTACCCTTACTAGCCAGGTGGTTTATTTCGCACATTCCCCGGTCAGTATTGAAGAATGAACAAAGGTTGCAGTGGTCTTAAAGGATAATGTCACTCTCCCATTCAGATATCTATTGGTGTGCCCGATCTCTTGAAGACTTCACTCTTATTGATCATTGTGGGGAATTCCCTAATGTACCACTCCTTGGCATTAGGGGAGGCATCACCTATAATCCTTCGCTAGCCTTGCGCCAATTTGGTTATGCTCGAAGGAATGGTCCTCATGACATGCTTATTCAGGGTATTGTGTTCGATTATGAAGATGATCCTCAAGGTTACCGTTAAAGGTTTATACGCGCATGGAATAATGTGTACAAGATTGAAAGCAGGACCTTGGGACAGAAGAACTCTATTCCTTTGGAGCCTTACCTCAGATGGGTGCGCACTCGTGCTCGAGATCTTATTATGCCATATCCAGCTGTCAGACCAGTGATTGTTGACCCTGAGGTTGAGGGAGATGTTCCTCAAGTCATTCTCCATCCAGACATGCCTACCGATCTTGAAGAGCTGCAGAAATCCTGGGTTCAGATGAAAGAAGAGAGAGACACCTTTGAGACTCAGTTCTATGCTAGTGAGAAGAAGGTGTTGGAGTTGACAAAATTACTTCATGAGGAGCAGAGCATCAATGCTTACATCGGCACAAAGAGGAAGCGCCCGTGGGAGACTTGAGTCTTGAATCCTAGGCCTTAGGCGTTTTTAAATTTGCTTTTTGAAATTTCCTTTCATTGTAGCCCAAGAGGCATAAAAATTTTGAATTTCGAGTTTACTAATAAAAGTTTCCCTTTTGTTTCTGTTTACAAAGATAAACTCTAAAGTCCTTGAAATCATTGCATATGCATCTACATCTCATAATCATTGCATAACAGGTTTCTAAGACATGTATCTCATCTTCTCGTTGTTTATTTCAGAAGAAATGGCTCTCGAGCAAACCGTCAAAGATCTCCAGGCCCAGAACGCCCAGTTCCAAGAGCTGATCCTGAACTTGTCCAAGGGGCAAGAAGAACTGAAAGCACTTCTGACCAAGAAGAAGAAGAAAGCAAGAAAATTAACTGGCATCATCAACCTGGGGAGGAGATTCAGAGGTCCGGCTAAACAGGTCAAGGAAATTGGGATTCCAGTAGATCAAGACGATGAACAGGATGAAGATGGTAAAAGTGTTAAAACTAAGGAAGAAAGCAACTATGGTTCTGACAAATATTCTGATGAAGAGGAAGAAGATTATTTGGCTGAACAATATCCTCCTGCTGATGAGAAGTATAAGCTACTAGAAGAACGTCTGAAAGCTATGGAAATCAATAAAGTGCCTGGCTTGAATTTTGAGGATCTGGGTCTAGTCTCAGAGGTTGTCATTCCCCATAAGTTCACAATTCCCACTTTTGCTAAGTATGACGGTGTTTCTTGTCCGAAGCTGCATTTGAGATCATATGTCCGAAAGATTCAACCACACACTGCTGACAAGAAATTGTGGGTACATTTCTTTCAAGAGAGTTTGTCTGGAGCACAGTTGGAATGGTACTATCAACTCGAAAGTACCAACATTCGTACATGGGAAGATTTGGCTGCAGCTTTCTACAAACAATACCAGTACAATTCTGATCTGGCGCCAACCCGAATGCAACTACAGAGTATGTCAATGGGTTCTGAGGAAAGCTTTAAAGAGTATGCACAGAAGTGGAGAGATCTCGCAAGCAGAGTTTAACCCCCTTTGGCTGACAGAGAGTTGATTGACATGTTCATGAGCACATTAACCGGTCCTTTCTATAGTCATCTACTTGGAAGCTCGTCATCCGGTTTCACCGAGCTGATATTGATAGGAGAACATGTTGAAAATGGAATTCGAAGTGGTAAAATACAAGTGGCTACATCTGCAAACACTACAAAGAAGCCACATAATGGGAAGAAGGAATCTAATGCTGTACACAGCCAGAAAGGTCGCAACCAATCTGTTGGGGCAGTTCTGATCTCTGCACCGGCGCCACAATAACAACAAGTTAGTCAGCGTAAGCAGGATACACCCAGGAGATAGTTTACAAAGATCAACATGTCATTGGCTCAGGCACTGCAGCTTATGTTGAAGGCAGAGTTGGTTACTTTGAGGGATCCTCCTAGGAATCCTAATACCTCCGCTCCTAGCTATAATCCCGATGCAAGGTGTGCATACCATTCTAATAGTCCTGGACATGATACGAACAGTTGTTGGGCCCTGAAGAATAAGATTCAAGACATGATTGATGCTAAGGAAATTGAGTTTGATCCCTCTGAGACTCCTAATGTGATTACCGCTCCTATGCCAAATCATGACACCACCGTTAGTGCTATTGATGATGGTTCTTATGATGCTACTGTGGTTGAATTGACTACTCCTCTATCAATTGTTAAGAAGAAGTTGCTGCAAGCCAGTTTATTTCCAGGTTGCGTTGAAAAATATCATTATTGTGCATCTCAATCCAATGGTTGTGTGAAGCTGAAAGAGGGCATTCAGCAATTGATGGACGACCGTACTATACTGTTTGAGAAGATTCCTTCTATGGAGAACTTATGTGAAAATTTGTCCCGAGGTATAAAGTTTGAGGATGTATCTGTGGTTACTAATTCCAAAACTCCTGTGAGGATCACCTCTAAGGTTCCTGTGAAGATTACTACCGAGCCTAGAGTGGCTCCCCTGATTATTACTACGCCCGACCCGTTTCCATATTCCTCTAGCAAGGCTATCCCTTGGAAGTATGGTGCGGATGTTTACATTCATGGTGTCAAGCAAGAGCCTTTGACTGATGAGACTACTGAAGTTACTAATCCCGATGTTGATAATATTGTTGGGACTAGTAAGGTTACCCGAAGTGGAAGAGTTTTCTCCCCAGAAATCTCTCCGAAGACTGTTACTACTCCAATTCGTATCTCTACCTCCAAATCAATTACTGAGACTCGAGACAAAGAACCGGTGGTTGAGCCTGCCCAAACGAAGACCCCGGGTGAAACTATTATCGAAGATCCCTCCAAAGAAATGGAGGAAGTGCTAAAAATTATCCGTAAGAGTGATTACAATGTTGTTGAACAGTTGGGGCACACCCCCTCCAAGATCTTTATGCTATCTCTGTTGTTGTGCTCCGAGGCCCATGCTAAGGCTTTGGTGAAGTTTTTGAAATCTGCGCATGTGCCGCAGGAAATCTCTGTTGACCAGTTTGAAAATTGTGTCGCTAGCCTGACAACTGATAATGGTCTAGGATTTTCTGACGCTGATCTAACTCCTGCCGGAAGAAATCACAATAAGGCCCTGCATGTCTCCATTGAGTGTAGGGGCATTACTCTATCTCATGTACTAGTGGACACGGGTTCCTCATTGAATGTATTGCCGAAGATTGCTCTAGACAAACTTGACTGCGAAGGGGTTGTGCTGAGACCCAGTGATGTTGTGGTGAGAGCTTTTGATGGTTCAAAGAGATTAGTGCATGGAGAGGTTGATCTTCTAATCAGAGTGGGTTCTCAAGTCTTTGTTTCTACTTTCTATGTAATGGACATTCGTCCTGCCTATTCCTGTCTTCTTGGGCGCCCTTGGATACATGGGGCCGGCGCTGTGACTTCTACCTTACATCAGAAGCTGAAGTATCCCGTGAAAGGCAAGATTGTCACCGTCTATGGTGAAGAAGACTATATGGTTAGTCATTTGAATACTTTCAAGTATGTTGAGATGGATGGCGAATTCCTTGAGACTCCTTGTCAAGCATTTGAATTGGCTACTCAGACTGCTCCTATTGCTAAACCAGTTCCTACTATTCCCAAGGTTACTAGAGTTCCTCCTACAATGGTTTCCCTAAAGGATGCTAGAGCTGTGGTTGAAGAAGGTGGTTGTACCATTTGGGGTCAGCTTCCTGACATCCCTTACAAGTCTGACAAATTTGGTTTGGGCTTCACTTCAAAGGCTCAGAGGGTTGTACGTCGTGCTCGTGCTATTCGTATTACCAGTAAAGGAGTTCATAAAGATCAGGTCAATGCTGTGGAGGATGCTGATAGTGACTGTGATCTAGACAGTTGGATCTTTCCTACCATTGGCAGTGGGCTCAACAATTGGAAGACTGAAGACATTATTCCTATCTCCTTTAGTCAGGAGTAAATGATATTTTCTGTCTTTCTTATTTTTGAAGTTTGGTTTTGTTAATTTGAACAATAAAAATTTTAAGCCTTGTGCCTTGCCCGGGGCACAATGGCCAATTTGTTAGGGTTGTCATTTCATCGCATATTTTCATTCAATAAATTAATGGACGTTTTGCATTCAAATTTTGCGCTCTTTGTCCTTTCTTTTACTTTATATTCATCAAAATAGCTATGTGTTCTTACACACACCCACGCGATAAATTGCAGATCCACATCCACTCTGGATCCCATTGATAACGGTCGAAAATCCGATCTACCAAGCCGAGGACGAAGGTGAGGAAGATTGTGAAGTGCCTATAGAGCTTGCTAGACTATTAGAGGAAGAGGAAAAGATCATACAACCGCATGAAGAGCCAGTCGAGGTCGTAAATCTAGGTACTAAGGAGGATAAGAAAGAAATCAAGATAGGTGCCGGATTAGAAGACCGTGTCAAGAAAAGACTGATTCAGATGCTACGTGATTATGCTGAGATTTTCGCTTGGTCTTACGAAGATATGCCAGGACTTGATACTGATATCGTGGTTCACCATTTACCGATGAAGGAAGGTTGCCCTCCGATAAAGCAGAAGATTCGTCGTATGCGCCCTGAGATGTCTGAAAAGATCAAAGCCGAGGTTATGAAGCAATTCAATGCAGGTTTTCTAGCCGTCACATCATATCCTTAGTGGGTTGCAAATGTGGTACCGGTGCCTAAGAAGGATGCTAAAGTCCGTATGTGTGTGGATTACAGGGATCTGAACAGGGCAAGCCCCAAAGATGACTTCCCTCTCCCACATATTGACGTTCTGGTAGACAACACTGCTCAGCACAAGATATTCTCATTCATGGATGGTTTCTCAGGTTATAATCAAATCAAGATGGCACCTGAAGACATGGAGAAGACTACATTCGTTACACAGTGGGGCACCTTTTGTTACAAGGTAATGCCATTTGGTTTGAAGAACGCAGGGGCAACATACCAGCGCGCTATGGTTGCTTTATTCCATGATATGATCCATCACGAGATAGAGGTATACGTTGATGATATGATAGCCAAATCTCAGAATGAAGAAGAACACCTTGACCACCTACACAAGCTGTTTGAGAGGTTGAAGAAGTACAAGTTGAGATTGAATCCAAACAAATGCACCTTTGGGGTTAGATCTGGTAAACTTTTGGGTTTCGTCGTCAGTGGTAAAGGTATTGAAGTTGACCTGTAAAGGTAAAAGCTATACAAAATATGCCCGCTCCCCGTACTGAGAAAGAAGTCAGAGGTTTCTTGGGATGTTTGAACTATATTTCCAGATTTATCTCCCATTTGACCGCCACTTGTGAGCCAATCTTCAAATTACTGAGAAAAGATCAAGTAGTGAAGTGGCATGACGAATGTCAGATAGTTTTTGATAAGATCAAGGAGTATCTCCAAGAGCCTCCGGTTCTGATGCCACCAGTTGAAGGAAGACCTCTAATCATGTACTTAACAGTGCTAGAGAATTCAATGGGGTGTGTATTGGGGCAACATGACGAGTCTGGTCGAAAAGAGCATGCAATATACTACCTTAGCAAAAATTTTACCGACTGTGAAACAAGATATTCACTGCTTGAGAAAACTTGTTGCGCTTTGGCATGGGCTGCTCGCCGACCAAGACAGTATATGTTGACTCATACCACTTTATTGATCTCTAAGATGGATCCTATCAAATACATATTTGAGAAACCTGCTCTCTTCGGACGAATAGCAAGATGGCAGATGGTCTTGACAGAATATGACATCCAGTACACTACGCAGAAAGCAATCAAAGGAAGTGTACTAGCTGATCATTTGGCTTATCAAGCAGTGGATGACTATCAGTCTATGAATTTTGAGTTCCCAGATGAGAATATTATGCTTGTCACTGATTATGAAGAACCTGGACCATATGAAGGACCTGAACTAGGATCCCGATGGACTATGGTTTTTGATGGAGCTTCTAACGCACTTGGCAATGGTATTGGTGCTGTAATTATCTCTCCTAAAGGTTGCTATACGCCGTTTACTGCTAGACTTTGCTTTCACTGTACCAACAATATGGCTGAATATGAAGCATGCATCATGGGTATCAAAGCTGCCATTGATATGAGGATCAAATTCTTGAATGTATATGGGGACTCAGCCCTAGTGATCAGTCAGATTAAAGGAGAATGGGACACAAAACATCCAAATCTCATTCCTTACCGAGAACATGTGTTGACTTTGATTCCATACTTTGAAGAAATCACTTTTGAGTATATTCCACGAGAAGAGAATCAGTTGGCAGACGCGTTAGCTACCATGTCATCTATGTTCAAAGTCAGATGGGACAACGAGGCTCCTAGGATTACTATTGACAGACTAGATGAGCCGGCATACTGTTATGAAGTTGATACTGATGGGGTAGAAGAGAAACCTTGGTTCCACAAAGTGAAAAGATATCTTGAAACTCAGGAATATCCTGAGGGGGCATCTACCAATGACAGGAAGTTTCTAAGGAGGTTCTCTGCTAAGTTCTTTCTGAGTAACGGAATTTTGTACAAACGCAACCACGATTCAACCTTGCTTCGCTGTGTAGACAAGAAGGAAGCAGAAAAGATTATGGAAGAGATGCATGACGGAATTTTTGGCACTCACTCCAGTGGGCATACAATGGCTAAGAAAATTTTGAGAGCAGGTTACTACTGGTCTACCATGGAAACTGACTGCCATCATCACTCCAAAACTTGTCACAAGTGCCAGATCTATGCTGACAAAGTACATGTACCACCAGTTCCGTTGAATGTTCTGACTGCTCCTTGGCCTTTTGCAATGTGGGGCATTGATATGATTGGAGAGATTAAACCTACCGCTTCCAATGGACATCGTTTCATCCTCGTTGCTATCGATTACTTTACGAAGTGGGTGGAAGCATCTTCGTTCGCTTCTGTTACCAAAAATGTTGTAGCTCGGTTCATCAAACATAACCTTATCTGTCGATATGGCATCCCTGAAAGGATTATCACAGACAATGGTACTAATCTGAACAACACTATGATCACTGAACTCTGCACACAGTTCAATATTAAGCATCACAATTCTTCTCCATATCGACCAAAGATGAATGGCGCAGTGGAAGCTGCCAACAAGAATATTAAGAAGATCTTGCAAAAGATGACGGTGACATACAAAGATTGGCATGAGATGTTACCATTTGCTCTTCATGGTTATCGCACCTCAGTACGTACCTCAACAGGGGCAACCCCTTTCCCTAAGGATTATGCAAGATGCAGGCTTAGACGAAGATGAATGGGTTCAGACTCGACTTGATAAGATAAATTTGATTGATGAGAAGAGGCTTGCGACTGTCTGTCATGGCCAGATGTATCAGAAGCGTATGATCAAGGCCTTTAACAAGAAAGTCAAGCACCATTTGTACCAGGCCGGTGATTTGGTAATAAAGCGTATCATACTACCACAGGGTGATCCCAGGGGCAAATGGACTCCCACATATGAAGGTCCATTTGTAATCAAGAAAATATTTTCTGGCGGTGCTATGATGCTTACTACCATGGATGGTGAAGATTTCCCGCACCCTGTGAACGCGGACATAGTCAAAAGATACTACGCATAAAAAGAGACCCGCTAGGTTGACTGGCCTAGGCAAAAATAAGGGCATCCCGACGAACCAAAAGGGTTCGGGCAAAAATTAGGGATCTATATACAAAAGAACTGTACACCCGGCAAGTCGAAAACCTGAAAAGGCGGCTTGGGCAAAAAAGGGTATCCTGGTGGACTGAAAACCTGAAAAGGCGGTCCAGATAAAAGTTAGGGATTAAAGCGTACGACTATGTCCCGTTGGACCACTTATCTGCTTCCAGCTTAGTTTTATCAAGTTCGAACGGTGCAGATCAATCCAGTACTTCCTTCCGACAGCAAGGGATGAGATGCTTGAAGATATAGTGGCAATAGCAGAGTTGAAACTCAACGAGATCATTTCCACTTAGTTGTTTTTCTTTTTCAATTTTTCGACAATTTCCTCTTACTAGGATTTCTGTCTCCTTGTATAAAACTGCCTGTTTATAGGCCAATTTCAAAATCAATACAAGTCTATTTTCAAATTCAAAAATTGCTTTTATTTTCCCTATTTGGTTTGCGTAAACGTCCAATTGTCGCTTTGAATGAACATATGCACTTGAGTATGATTGATGTTTACCAAAAAATATATATACATGAAAACAGGAATAACATTTACTAAGGATTCTAGGAGTTGGGATAGTGTTCAAGATATCCACGAACCCCCACAGAGCCAGTTCATGGAAATGTCCCCACAGAGCAATCTCCGTGGAATTATCTCTATTGAGCTATCTTCACAAGCTCATCCCCAACAGAGATATATTCCCCTACAGAATTAATATGCCCTCAGACAGAAATCGGGGCATCTTCCAGCGATTCACGTCCATATCTTTGATAGACAGCTTGGCATGATCATAGATCCCCTAGCAGATAAAGAAGTTGGTCATTTCCCCAGCATACAGCAGAAATTTCCTCAACACAACCTATGAAATTCTAATCCCCATCGGAGGTTATTCCCTCTATGTAGTATACATAATTCAATTCCCCAGCAGAATTTATTCAAGGATGTTATCCCCAGAATAGTTGACACCCATGTCCGAAACTTGGTCAGATAGTGCATCCGAGGATTATCCATCTCTTTTATCCCCAGTCAGGGTACATAAGAATCAAATCCTTCAATAAAAAACACGATGAACGACCGACTCTCCTGACAGAATACTTCTATCCCCAAGCAGAAATCAAACATCCCCAGCGGAATATTCCCAGACGGGAAGTTTGAATCCCCAGTAGAGTCATTCTAGACAGGATCTGAAGATTTACTTCCTCCATCCCCAGCAACAGTCAGGGATTTATTTTCCCCAATCAGACGTTACTATTCAAAGCCACCGCTAACTTCAGCGACATTTCATACCCATACATCATAGCATACCCATACAAAACACATATAACTTTTTCATTTAGTTTAAGAGCATCATTACGCAATGCATTACATATATCATGACATTGCATAAAACTAACTTTGCCTTTTTCAGGTGAGTTCACAATTAGACAAACATTATCATCTTCTAGATACGATCTAGAGATAGATTTCATTCTGATACTAATTCCAATACATCTTCAGATACAATCAAGGCGTAGATTCATTCTGACATTCCCCAGTACATCTTCTAGACAAAATTCAGATACAATCAAGACACAGATTCATTCTGATACTTATTCCAGCTCATCTTTTAGATACAGTCGGTCGAAGACTCATTATAATACTAATCTTTTAGATACAGTCGGTCGAAGACTCATTCTAAATACTAATCTTTTAGATACAGTCGGTCGAAAACTCATTCTAATACTAATTTTTCAGATACAGTCAGGCGTAGACTCGTTCTAATACGACTCCCAGATACAGTCAGGCAAAGACTCACTCTGATCTCCCTATAGATACAGTCAAGATGTAGACTCATTCTAGAACATCATACAGATACATTCAAGGCATAATAATCATTCTGGCATTTCCCAGCACGTCTGCTAGATACAGTTGGACACAGACTCATTCTAGTATATTCCTCAGATACAGTCAAACCTAAACTCATTCTGATACTCCTATCAACAGTTACTTTGGATGGCATCTATAAGCCCATCTCCATCCTATCATACACTTCGAATGGCATCTTTTAAGCCCATTCAAGCAATACGATCAACCAACAGAGCGCACCGGTGAGTGCAAATTTTTGGGTTCTTATTGTTCAATCCTCTTCCACCTTCAGATCCCGATCGGCACGAATACCAATCTTACTCCTCAGGTTTAAGAAGATTGAAAAGGGGCAGCTGTTGTACCCCAAAATTTTCCCTCACACATTCAAGACAATATGCCTCAAGAGGTCTCCTAGTGATTCATAAGATCTTCAGTGGCTCAAGAGTACTCAAAAGTTTCATCGGACAAAGCCTCCTCCTAAGCAATAAATCCAACTAGGGTTGTGTACTTCTCAAAGTAGATTGGACTTCTAAAGCTTCAAAAGGACTTCATGGTGTCCCATACACTTCAAAGAATCCTCATAACAAGTTTCAAGACTTTCCTTACAAGTTTGGTCAGTCAGATGCTCAGACAGTCAAAGTCAGTTAACTTGGTCAAAAGGTCAACTGTGGTCAACACAAAGTCAAACCTCAAGATTTTTGGTCAACATCAAGATTATGGGGTGAAATTCATTATTTGATCAAGGGTTGATCATGATTCATCAAGGAAACCTCAGAATCATCAAGAATCGGGAGTTACTAAATTAGGGTTTTTATAGGAAAAGTCAACTGTACTTTGACCAGTCATAACTTCCACATACTTCATCAAAAATTCCTCAACCAAATCCCATCTTGAAGGAAATTTAATTCCCTACAACTTTGTGTCTCACAAGCCAAGTCCAGAAATGCTTCATTCGGGAGATATGAGCCAAGACATTATAGGTCATTTTGAAAGTCAACAAAAGTCAACCTTTTTCAAAAGCTCATAACTTGAACATGGGAGATCAAATTGACATGGGACCAAAAGGAGTGATTAGAGGACATCTTGAGGTTTCTAAAAAAGTCCAAGAACACATCCAAATGGTAAAAATTGAGGAAGTTATGCATTATCAAAGTTGGACAATTTTGAGGAGGTGCACAAAGCAAATAATGGCCAAACTCCACTTTTTGCCAAAAGGGCCCATTTTGTGACAACCTAAACTTCATTTTAAGATGGCCCACGACCATTTGATCACATTTTCTGATTTTGTATTATTTATTCCATATTTTATTGGATTTAAATCCTTTAAATTCAATTTAAATCACAATAAATATAAGAAAATCAAGAGATTTGATTTGTGGTTGATTATGGAATCAAATATTGAGGTTTATGAACATATTATCTGATTTAAATTCGTGCAAAATTGTTAAGGGAAGATTGGATGGCCAAATATGAGAAAATGGTAAGTTTTGAACACCATTCAATATCATTCAAGTTTTGATCCAAGCCCATGGAACTTTTCAACCTAATTCCTCTCCTATAAATACATGATCATATCCAAACCTAAATCTACGAAAAAATCATAGGAAGTAACCCAAAAATATTTTCAAAAAAAAAGGCAAACTAGAAAAATCGTGAAAACTCTTCATAACAAAATTTTACGACCTTTTCACGTCCAAACTGTTTCAAAATAATTCCAAGAGTCAATCCCCATCATTCTTGAAGGTTAGAAGCGAGTGAAACGCGCACATCAAGCCATGGCCATTCTTGGATTTTCCAATTTTTAAATCTCATTTTTCATGCATTATAAATGTTGTTCATGTTTATATTATTACTGATTATGATGTTTAGATTGGTTTTGATCAACTACTAACAAGCTTTGGTGCAGGAATCAAGACTTACCATTGTTAGGGCACAAAGAGGGTGCTCTTCGATTCTCACGTTACAGCCACTTTTAACCAAAACTAATGGCACCATTGAATTCCTAGGGTCCTAATTAGTAAACTTGAGTACCTTTGATGTATTAATCCTGTGTGTTTTTAAGTTTTGAAATTCCAGGTACATTAGCTACGAAAATATCGTAGCTAATTCGTAGCAAAATTGAGGCAAAATCGTAGCAAAAAAGCCCAGTCTCAAGGTTGAAGATGATGAGGTGGCGCGATCTGGTTTGCTGATTGGGAATTGACGTATTTTTAAGACTTATTCTATTTGTTTCGTTTATATAGCACAAGCACGCGCTTGTCCAGTGGTAGAGGCCTCTGTGAATTGCCTTGAGGGCCTGAGTTCGAATCCCAGCGCCCCTCTTTCCTTTTTTCCTTTTTTTTTCTTTCATAATTTTCTCCTTTTTCTTTTATTTCTCTTTTTATTTTAAATCTTTAATAATTATTTTAATTAACTTTAATTAGCTAACCTTTTTTTTATAAGACTTTAATAAAATTATTTTTTTATTAAATCACAAAAAGATTAGAATTGAGTTTTTTTTAATTAGTTAATCAACTTTTTTTTGATTTTTTTTATTAATTAACTTAATTAATTTGTCAATAATTAAAGTTGTGACTTTTAATTATTTTTATTATTCAAAATCATTGCAAAAAATATAAAAAGAAATTAATTTAGAATTAGGCTTTTTTTTTTAATTAAAATTAATTAGACTTTAGGATTAATTTGTACATAATTAATTAATTTTTATTTTTTTTCTTACCATTAACCTTAGTAATTTTTTTTTATTAACCCTAAAATCCTTCTCTTTTCTAAAACAAAAAAAACATTAATATTATTTATTGGTTGTAATAATTTAGAATTTTAATTCCTCGCATTTTCCTAAATATTGTAACTGTTCACAGGATGTAATAGCGTAGATTTACATTTCCTCGCATTTTTTTTAAATATTGTAACTGCTCATGGGATGTAATAGCTTAGGTTTAAATTCCCGCACTTTAATTATTTTGTACATATTCAACTACTAGTAACTAAGGCTTGCATGGCAAGACTTAAAACCTGACATAGAATAATCCTAATCCAAGATAAATAACTGAATCAACACACTCTTCACACTTACACCTCTAGGGTAATCTCTCTTCGCTGCCTTTCGATTAAATTGGTCAAGTCCCTCGAACGTGGGGGTATCTTAGTAAGGTTGCCTACGAATAAAAATCATCAAGTCCCTTCGAATAAAAGATCATAGCCCCTTCGAATAAAAGATCATAGTCCCTTCGAGTTGCCTACGAATAAACGATCTTGTCCCTCGATGACCCTACGGAAAAATGATGATTGTCCCTTCAAATTACGAAGATACCCCTACAAGTTGCCTTCTATGACCATACGATGACCCTACACTCGTCCCTTTAACATCCAAGGTAAAGACTACTTACTCACTAATAGTAAGGACAGTCTTACCCCTAAAGAAAAGAAATAACAAGAAGACCTTACAACTTAGGGTAGTAACTCTTAAATGCTTGCTCACCCTTTTCAAAAAAACACTCTTTACACCTCACATCTTTGCAAACATTTTTTTTCAAAGCTAAACACTTTGTATAAATCCATACGAGGATCATTACAAAGTTAAAGTCTTTATGAAAATATTTTCTAATCACACACTATACTATTTTTCAAACAAAGTAAAGTGAGCTAAGCAATTAAGAGCCCATGGATAACCATGGATACAAAAGGTGCTCGTGCCTTCCTTTTGTATAACTTACCCCCCGAACTCAAAATCTTTTAAAAGGTCTTTCCTGTTCTTTTATTCCTTTCTTTATTGGATAAAATAAAAGTCGGTGGCGACTCTTGCTTACCGCAACATTTTAAAAGTCAGTTCAAACCACCGTGTTACACATGATATTTAAACATCACAACTTCACTCACCAATTTCTTTTCTCTATTGCTCACCCTTTCCAAACTTCCATTGCACAATAATTTTTCATTCTCTATTTTTTTTCTTTTCAAACAAGCATCTTTTCCTTTTGTTTTTCACATTCATATTTACAATTTTCTTATGCTTGTTAAAAAATTTTCAGAATTTTTAGTAACCTACCATTTCCTTTCATTCTCCCCAACTTGAATACCATCAAACCTCAAGTGAATGCTCCTTGCTTTTTATGGCAAGGAAATTAATTTAAAACATTGTTCAAAGGTTTCAAGAAAAAGTTTTAGAATCCCACAAAATTCAATTATTAACTTAACTTTTAATTTACATACACACACCAAGTTCATCACCAAATTAGGATCTAATATGTTAAGGCACAAAGGGGTTAACGAATACTCACTACTCACGGGTAAGTTACTTTTAGATATGGTTATGCTCAATATAAAGAAATGCCTTGATAATTTCTAATGCTTCCAAAAAATCACAATAATCAAAAGATTAAGCATGAATCAAACGAATTAAACAAAGTTATCAGTCATCCAAGCATTTAGTAAACAATGGAGGTTTCTCACAATGGGCTATGAACTAAAATGATTCACAAATGAACAAAAATTGAAAGAGAAGGAATGGCATGTAAGTTATACAGAGCCTAAGGTTCATAAACATATTATGTTCTAGAAAAGAAATAAACAAAACCATAGTAATGCAACTTTCTTTAAACTTTTTACACTACCATAACATTTTCTTGTTGAAACAATCAAACTTGAACAATCACAACGTGTATCCTCAAGCTAATAAAAAACCAAGCTTGAGACAAAACACAAATTTTTTCTAACAACCTAACAAAATTGAATCAAACTAAATAGACATAAAGCTATACAAACTCAAAAACTGTTGGGTTGCCTCCCAACCAACGCTTGTTTCACGTCGTTAGCTCGACGCGTTTATTGTGCTTTGCTAGTAACTTCCTCACAGACATGCGATGCTTTTCTTCAAAGCAAAAACCTAAAGAAATTGTCCTAACCAAACACTTGAACAAACGTTACGGGAACACAATATATACAATACTTGAACAAACATAATGGAAAAAAATTATATACAAGGATGGAAAACAAAAGCAAAACAAGTATTTGTACAAGCATATATACAATATAGAAAATTATGTACAAAGTTTAGAAATATAGAAATTATCGCAATGAGATTCAATATCAAAACTAATCCCCGACAATGACGCCATTTTGCTGGTGCGGTAAAGCGGCAAGCAAAAATTAAGTTTAGAAGAATTCTGAGAGAAAACCTATCGATCAAATACACTCACCCTAATACTCGTCAAACCCCCCACGTATCGCTCTTAATCAGAGGTTACGTCTAACGCAAAGTCCGAGAGATCAACCGCGTTCTTTCAAAGGTGATATCTCATGCGACAAAACAACACAGATCATTAATATCCGACACACACACACATGAATATTTAGACCATTTCCCATAGCCAATAGATCATCATCTTAGGTCGAGTTTGAAAAGTATATGTCTATAGCGATCCAAACCCATTAAAATAGATATTAAATCAAAGATAACATCGATTAAGATTTGTAAAGGGATTTTATACAAAGATCCATAGATGAACATACAATCTAAGTAAACATACATACAACAACCCCAACACAATGAAAAATACAAAGAGAAGAAGGAAGAAGAACAAAATTCTCACGGTTTATCATCTCCGATTGAACTTTTCACTGTTTGTCATCTCCGATTGAATATGATTTAGCTCTGAATCATCAAGATGCATCATCCATGTGTTGTTTATAATCTAAAACTACTAAAGAATATGGTTCTGATCAATTGGGTCCAAAGGTTCCCAAAAGGTAACCTAAAAAAAATCTGAAAAATGTAACTTTATAGGAAAAAATGGGTTCCCGTGCTTGCACTGCGAACTCCGGTTCGCACTGCGAACATACCAAACATATTTACTACCAAAACATTGTTTTTCCTTACTTCTGGGCAATTTTTGTTCGCCTTGAGTTCGTAGTGCGAACTCTTGCCGAGCTCGCGCGACGAACATGACAGCAAACTCAGAACTTGTTTCGACCATAACTTGAGAACCGTAACTCCGTTTTACGCGCATTCGTAAGTGTTGGAGAGCTTATTCAATGCTCTATAAGACAATGACAAAATATCATTGCTTGTATACCTACAAAAATGAAAGAAAGCCTATCAAACTCAAAGATATGTACATGATTACACATATTACACACTATAATGTAAACTACACAAAACATACACTAAAGTTGAGGTTTATTGGTATAATTAAGCTGATAAGTGCCAATTATATACACTCAAAATCACTACAATTTAGCACTTATCAGTATTCCATCCAATTCTTCGAGTTTATAGACATCATGTGGGAACTTATGCTACATATGATATATACCATCCTAGTTAGGTAGCAAAATTCTTAACTTGGTAGGTTTGACCACTTTTCTGAGTACTATGTTTCCTTCTTACATCTCCCTTGGGACTACCTTCAAATTATATCTTTTAGAGGCCCTCAGTTTGGCAACAAACTCCCATATACGGGTGATCTATTTGGTTTCATCAATCAGGCCAGCTACAAAAATAAGTTCTATCTTATTTTCATCCCCATTAAATTTTGCGTGCCTCCAAGTGAGAAATGTTGATTTTGAGTGAAAAAATGGGGCCAATGTCATAGACCATAGTAAATGGCGTCTCCTTGATAGTGGAATGAGGGGTAGTGGAATGTTATTACAAGACCTTATGAAGTTGTTCAACCCATATGACTTTGGGTTTGTCTATATTTTTCTTTATCCAACTTAGTATAACCTTATTTGCTAATTACGCCTCTCGGTTGGCTTGCAGATGGACGACATAGATGAACTTCGTCAGTATCCCTAAGTGATGGTACAACACTACCATAACCAAGCTAGCAAATCGTGTGCATTTATTTGATATGATTACTATGGGTAGGCCAAACCTGCATATAATTTATTTCCAAAAGAAACGTTAAACCCTCTCTGCTATGATTTTGGAGACAACCTCTGACTCTATCTATTTTGTAAAGTAGTATATTGTGACAATTAAGAATTTCAGTTACCCTGGCGCCAAGGTAAAATGAACTAGGATATACACGCCCCATTGTAGAATGAGCAGGGTGATGTGACGAAATAAAGAGTTTGGCTGTCGCGTGATGTAAATTGGAATGCCTTTGGCATTTGTCACACTTACTGATGAATTATGCACTATCTTTCACCAGGGTATATAATTAATAGCCCTACCTAAAAAATTTATGGGTGAGGGATCGCCCACCTATTAGGGTGTATTTTGCTGCTAGGTTTTTAATCTTCTCCACCTTCATCTCATCTTAAGGTATCTCCTTTTCCAACCAGGTGACGTATTATGGATTCCATCCAACTTGAGGATTTGGCGAATCCAATGATGTTTACTTTCTCTGCTTCAATACTGGGGGCGACTAAAGTTTCTTGTACGACCTTCTGGTTATGGTTGAGTTTCTTGATTCTGGAGAGCTTTGAGATAATATCTGCTCGAGTGTTTTTTCCCTAGGAACATATATCACTTCAAAAAAGTTAAATTAATTAGATAATTCACATACCTTTTTTGAGATATCTGAATATATGTGCCTATTTCACCTGATTTTCTCCAACGACTTAGTTTTTTATCAATTGTGAGTCGCTCTTGGCTCTGAGACTCGAAGTTCCCATCTCTATGTCGAGGTTCATACAAACGATGAATGATTCATACTCAACTTGATTTTTGTTGCCTTTGAACTCAAATCCAAGATATTGCTCTAAAAGAATGTCGTCTGAACATTTCAGTGCTATACATGTGCCACTAGCCTTTAGATTCGAGGCAATGTCCACAAATAGTGTCCTTGGGTAGGGGGTATCATCGCCCATAAGTGAGTTGAAGTCCCCTAAGAAATCTTCATGCACCTGAGATTTATACTTCCTCTGGGCTTGAAATGGATATCATACTCAAGTAGGTCAACCAACCAAGATACCATAATACCTATCAGATTCAGATTCTCTAGGATTTGGTAAATGGGATATGTTGGTTAAGAATATAAATGTGAAAAAGGTCTTGAAGGGGGTGGGGATAGACCGATCCCCTTTAAAAAAACTATTTCAAAACTTTTAATACAAAATCAGAGTTTAATGGGTGGAACCTAAAACAAAATAGAACGACAACATATAATCTCATCAATATGAACATGATCATACAAGGACATAAAACAAATAGGATAATTCAAGTTGCTTGATACAAGCAATTTAATATCCCAACATAATCATGCTTTTTATCATGATTGACTTAAAGATGATTAAGTAGGTTTGATGTAACACAAACCTATGCTTATACAATAGACCTCTACAAGCATGATCTAACCTAGATGACATAAAAATTATGCTATGCTTTGACTTTTACATGATGAATGAAGAAAATTAAATAGAGATATGGAAGAAGGAGAGTACACAGAGATATATACTGGTTGAGTGCTATCATCTTTGTAGGCACATACTCCATTCTTCAATGGTTTAAAACCATTGGGAACTAATTATGTCTTTCACTACTTTCAAGAGTTAATATACAAGTATTTTAATATAACAAACTATCATCAATCCGAACGCTAATAGCCACACTTCATTATCTTACACATAAATCAAATGACAATTCCTTCTGTTGATGCAAATACTCAACTTATACATATAAAATCCTCAATGATCTTGATCCAATAATCTTCCTATCCACAATAACCTGCTCCAAGCTTCCTTTCTACAACATTTTTTCCTCGAATCTGAAAAACACTTGTCCGAGCGATTGTCATTAGCCTTGAATAATTGGATAAATCCCAACTTTTTATGCGACAACCTTTATAGTGTTTCACCAAAGTCTTCAATAGAGTATATATACACACTTCTCTCTTTGTAAACAGCACACAACCAGAGTTCATGTCCATGAAACGATTCTTCCACCTGATACAAAAAAACATAATTTTAAACAAAAACATTAAATTCCCTAATGTACCTTTAGTCTCCTTCTCACACTCAAGCTTTAGAGTTTGAGATCCATAACAATGGTTCTTGACAATGGCTGCAAATGATGAATAGTATATGAATAATCTCACACACACACAACTAAAAATCACATGATCCACATTCTAGGAGGTTATTCATAAGGTATCTACAAGTATATAGGTGTTGGTGAATAAAAAACACACACTAGGTTCTCTCAAGGTTCTTGAAAACAACGGGTTTCTAGGTTTTATGTGATGGTTCACATATTGATCATTTCTATCACTTGATTAGTCATCTCTCTCTCTCTCTCTCTCTCTCTCTCTCTCTCAATTTCTTGTTATACAACAAAAAAACACAATGATTTTACAAGAGATTATGTTTCCTCACACTTTTTCTAAGATTCACTCTCATGGTGATACATTCTTTCTCATAGACAAAAAAAGAGATAGATGAATAATTGGTGCTAGAGGTTAGACTCTTTTAAAACAATAGACACAAAAGGTTTTTATCAAATCATAAAGTAATGATTCGAATCAAAGAAACAACAACTAGAATCAAAGGTTAGAAAGAAAGGAAAAAAGCCATGATTCGATTCATGTGTATCTCATGATTCGAGTCAAGTAGAGTTGTGATTCGAATAACACTTTTATTTGATTTGAGTCAAACTATGTACGATTTGAATCACATATCTTTGTAACCTTTGAATACCTTGCTCACAAAATAGATTGTTAGTTCCTCTTTGCCTCTCTTTTGGACGAGTATAGAGCTTATCACCCTATCAGTGACTAGAAGACAAGAAGACATTCAATGTTACGAACTCTTTCTCACATTCGTTTGTGTATTCTAACATCTCCTTATTCTTTAGAGTGGTTAAAAAGTGGAATGCATTGTCACCTGTGTAGGAAAGAAAACGTGATAGGGAGGCCAAGAACCCAATTTTCTGCTAAACCTCATTGACGCTGGAAGGACTCCTTATGTCAATGAGCTCCTGACACTTGTCAGAAGTTTCCTCGATACCTCATCTTATTAGAAAAAATCCCAAGAACATGTCCCATGAACCCCGAAAGAGAATTTGGTGGGGTTCAGACACATGTATTTGAAATGACTTCCATCTTCAAGCAATTTTACAATTATATCATAAATGTAGACCTCCAGATTGCTCCCTATTTGGTTGGAGAATGCCACATCCATTAATATTTGATAGGTGGCACCAATGTTTTTCAATCTAAACGGTATGACATTGCAGTAGTAATTTACATTGTTGTCCACAAACTTCATCTTAGACGCGTCCAAATGATTTGTATTTATTTAGTTATAATTGGAGTAGGAATACATGAAGCATAAATTCTTACAATTAGAGGACATGTCGATTAGTCGATCAATTTTAGGCAACGGATAAGGATCTTTGGAGGACGCTGGATTCAGATTAGTGAAATTGATGCACATCCTCCATTTATTTGATACCTTCCGAACCATGACCACATTATCTAGAAAAGGTGGGTACTTTATCTCGATTATGCAAACAATGTTCTTCAAATTCTCGACCTCCTTTCGATCACCATCCTTTTCTCCTTGCCAACTTTGCACTTTCTTTGCACCCACAGGCTCTGCTGTGGAATCTATAGGGAGGCAGTGACAAACCACCCCGACATTTATACCCAACATGTTCTCAGGGACCCACACAAATAAATCAACATTTCTTTTGAGTATGAAGATCAATTCTCCCTCTCCAGTTTTAGTTAGGGAGGCAACTATCTTGGTGGTTTGAAAATCTTTGGGCCTGATCTGAACCTTCTTTAAATCCTCTATGGGTGTCAGTCTTTTTTCTCATGGTCTATCTTAGGATCCAAGTTTACTGAATATGTTTCTTACAAGTATGGTGGTGAAACGGTGGTTGCGGCCACCTCTGACCTCTTTATTATGAGGCTACCTTGGTAGCATTCTTAGATGATCTCTTGATCACCTTGGGTTACTCCGACCCATCCTTGGGGGACCAGATACTTCATACTTAGCTACAAGGTTGATAAGGTGTCTCTCAAAAGATTGAGGGAATGCCGCACCATGTTAATGTTGTATAAAGAAGGAGAGCCTATTGTGGAACCTTGTTTTGCAGGTTACTTATAAGTGACATGCCTTTAATAAAGACAATAACTTTTGATGATGATAACTAATGTATAAATATGACAACTGAATGTCCAATAATGAAAAGTCAAGCATAAACGGTTAAAGCGGTTAAATATGTAAACCAAAGTATTAGGGTTTGATAGACTTGACTCTCTGATGATGGCAAACAAATGGAATAAAAATCAAGTCTCATATCAAGTAAACTCAAGCAAGTGTCCACAAGAAAGAAACATCTGATAAGTGATGAAGTATATGGAAGTATGTGAAAGCCTGCCCCGACTTGTCTGAGTGAACATATTGTAAAATATAAGGGCATTATCGTAAAAGTACTTGGCTAAATAAAACACACACACACAAACACACACACACACACATATATAAAATTGTTTTCAAACTTATTTTTTATCAAATCAAACCTTTTACGAAATTTCTTGAAGCCATGCAAGATGAGTTAGGAGCTGTTAGAAAAGATATAGGAGAATTTTTTGTATCTATTAATCGATTGACACTCTTCCAATCGATTGGAACAATTCAAAAATGCGCCCTAAGCGATTAGAACAACGTCTTAATGATGTGCAATGACTAAATATCTTTCTTTCCATTTTTGGATTGATAATCGATTACTTAGGGTAACCAATCGATTAGAAATATGTACCAATTGCTTGACAAGTCTTGAAAAGCCATAAAATCATTTCATTTTTTATGTCAATCTCTAGCCTATTAATAGAGGTCCCTTTCCACTATTTTTCTTATCCAAAAACTTTGTTGTCTCTTCTCACCTTTCTCTCTTTAAATCTTTTTGTTTACTTTCTCACACTAAAAGTTTAGCCAAAGTGATTTTCGAGAAAGTTCTTTTGTGAGTGAAATAAGTGTAATTCTGGAAGAGTAGTTTTGTAAGTTCACTAAGGAAGATTTATTTACACATTGGTTAAACATTTTATCTACTTAGGGATTGTTTGTTTGGGTTTTAAGTTAAACCTGTAAAAAGCTTAGGTTTAGGATTTGTGTGATCAAGTCTCTTGTTTAGGTTCGAGATCAGCCAGTGGTAAAATCTCATAGGTTTTTGGTTAGCCCGTGATAAAACAATGTATAGGTTAAAGTTTAGGCCAGTTTTAAAAGCTTATTTATGTTCAAGATCAACCCAGTGGTAAAATCTCACAGGTTATTAGTTAGCCCAATATAAAACCAAAGTTTAGGTTAAATAGCTCATCCCGATGTTAAAAGCTCTCAAGGTTTGTTTAGAAGCGGGAAAAATAACCTCTCCAAGATTCTTGTGGAAAAAAGACTAACTGCTTCGATCCATCGTTCGAAAGGAAGACTCACCACTTTACTCCTTTGTTTATTGTTTGGTTGAAAGTTAGCCTTAAACTTAATTTTCCTTGTATAATGGGGGTTCATGAGATATACAAACTAAATGTGTAGCGAGCGATTTTGGACGCGGTTCTTAAGCGCTGGTCGCTCTCTGCGGTTGAGCTTAAACTACAGGTCGATTCATGTTTTATCCTATTGTGAGCTGAATAAGGAAGGGAAATAGATGTCTCCAATTAACCCTGCTTTGCATACTGAGTTTAAACAGCGGTATGTTAGGTTACGAATGCTATCAATGTGGGGGGCCTTTGTACTGGTTATTTGTATTTTCGCCAATACTGATTTCTTTCTTTTTATCTGGGCAGAAGGTTTCTGGCGGGGAACAAGGATTAGGATGTTAGGACTGATGCTTTTTGATAGGTATGTGAGAGTATGGGATTTTGGTTTTTTATTGATTGTGCTCGCTAAGATCTTTTCTTTCGATCTTATGCCTACGTATTCCCGTTTACCGAAACAGGGAAATCAGAGCGTTCATAGTTCCTCCTATTCTATGGGAGGAAATGGGTGTTTTTGGTGTCTTGTTCAAAGCCCAAGACGTGAAGCTAAAGGGTAGTTTGTATCTTGTTCAAAGCCCAAGATGTGAAGCTGAAGGTGATTTGTATCTTGTTCAAAGCCCAAGATGTGAAGCTGAAGGGCCTCGACTTTAGAGAGAATTTGTCATCTCTAAAGAAGGGTTTGTCTGTCACAACTGTTGGGTGACTGGTTATAAAGGGGAATTACTTTAACCAGGATACGTGGATCCTAGCAATGCCATAATTTCCTTTAAATGGGATTTTAACCTGAAGGAGAAGACTTTAACTCAGTGTAGAGCAATGCTATCTTTCCTTAGGAATTTCTCATGCTAAAAGAGGGACAGACATGGATGTAGATGATCCAGAGGCTTGCCGCTTACAGCGATTAGATGAAGGGGAATAAATTGTTGATGTTTGTGTACTGTGAACAAGGCACAGCTTTGATGCTAAAAGGTTTATTGGATCAACCAATGGTTTTCTTATACAAAGCCTAAGAGGAGGCTATTGGCCCAACAAGAGGGAGTTTTTATGTGTCTCGTACGAAGCCCGAGAGAGAGGCTAAAAGGGTTGACTCAACAGGAGAATCTTTTATACTCAACAAGAGAGTGTTTTTGTATCTCGTACGAAGCCCGAGATGGAGGCTAAAAGGTGATTGACTCAATAAGAGAGTCCTTTATACTCAACAAGAGAGTGTTTTTGTATCTCGTACGAAGCCCGAGATGGAAGCTACAAGTTTGACTCAACAAGAGAGTCTTTGTATCTCGTACAAAGCCTGAGATGGAGGATAAAAGTTTGACTCAACAAGAGAGTCTCTGTATCTCGTACGAAGCCCGAGATGGAGGCTACAAGGTTTGACTCAACAAGAGAGTTTTTGTATCTCGTACAAAGCCCGAAATGGAGGCTATTGTTTATTTGGCTCAACAAGAGAGCCTTTTTTGTATCTCGTACGAAGCTCGAGATGTAGGTTAAAAAATGTTTGGCTCAATAAGAATCTCTTTGTATCTCGTATAAAGCCCGAGATGGAGGCGAAATGGGTGATTGGCTCAACGAGGGGGTCTCTTATGTGTCTCGTACAAAGCCCGAGAGAGAGGCTAAACGTTGTTTGACTCCACTAGGGAGAATTTTGGTATCTCGTACGAAGCCCGAGATGGAGGCTAAACGTTTGCTTCGCTGGGAAGAATCATTGAACAAAGCCCAAGAGGAGGCTATGGTAACTGTTTCAGTTAAGTGACAGGTCCAGTATACTGATTTTAAAGAGAAAATCAGTTCTTATATGAGCAATACTGTACTCAGGGATTTGATTTGATGATCAGGGATATTTCCTTCTCTTTGAGGAAATGGGAAATCCAAAGGGTATTGAGACTGTCCGAGTCTGCGGGTTTCCTTCCTATTTAACGAAGGGGTCACTTGAGAATGTCTTTGAGACTCAAGGAAGTTAGACTGTCCGTGTCTAGAGTTTTATCTTTTGTACTATGCTTTGAGAAACAGTAGTAGACTCTATGAAAGGACTGTTCTATGAGGATGACTAGGTTCTGTTCCTATACCTCTATACCTCTAGGAGGTCGTCGGGACAATTTGTACGAAACCCAAGAGGAGGCTGGAAACTTTTAAGAAGCTGACGGGTCCTTGTACTAAGCCCAAGAGGAGGCTATCATTCCCGGAGGAAAAAATCATTATACGAAGCCTAAGAGGAGGCTGTGAATACTTCTAAGAAGCCGGTGGGTCCTTGTACTAAGCCCAAGAGGAGGCTAGGTTGCTTTTAGGAAGCCTGTGGGTCCTTGTACGATGCCTAAGAGGAGGCCAATGCTTTTAAGAAGCCGATGGGTCCCCAAACCCCGAGAAATTCAAGGCAAGTTATTCACAAGGAATAGATCAAGTCAGGAAAGTTCGAGAATTTGGAAGAAACTAAAAGATGTCATTAACGGAGAATACATTCATCTCTGGGAGTAGAGTTTCTTGACAATTCCTAATGAGGACAGCCGAAGAGAAGACTGTATCTGGTGATCCTATTGGGGATCTAGTTGGCTATTTCTACGAATAAACGAAACGGCGTCACCTAGTTCTAGACGTAGTTGCCGGGGAAACTCTAAATATCTATACTATTATTACACAGTTGATATGAGTTTATGAAAGAAGACTTACAGCGAAACAGCCCCATAATACAGTTATATATATATGAGTTTGTGAAAGGAGACTTACAGTGAAACAGCCCCACAATACAGTTATATACATATGAAAGTGGTAAATGAAAGCGGGTAAACACTTACTCGGTTGTAGAGCTTCCATGCTGTTTGGTTAGTTGTTCAACAAAGAAAGATTGAAAACAACAGTATATTCAAAATAAAAGGAGAAAGTGCTTTGAAATAAAAAGATTTGGGGCTTACAGCTCAAGGAGAGGCCTAGGGTTTTATCAGTGAGCGCACTGTTGAATTTGTACAGAGGGACTTATACAAGTGACTGAGGCCCAAAAAGGTTTTCTGTACAAAGGGATGGGTCTTACACTCTCTCAAGAGGCCCAAGTGAGTTTTAAGAAAAGAAATGGGTCTTACTACTCGAGGGTAGGCCCAATGGTTAATTTTAAAAAGGGCGACGATCGCGCCGTTTATTTGAAAATGTACAGAGGGACTTATACAACGAATGAGGCCCAAACAGTTTTCTGTACACAAGGGGTTGGGTCTTACACTCTAATAGAGGCCCAAAGAGTTTAAAGAAAATAAATGGGGCTTACAACACGAGGGGAGGCTCATAGTCGTTATTTTCAAGATGAATATTCACTTTTAAAATGCTTAAAAATAATTAAAAATGAATTTATTCACAAAAATACCAACTATATTAAATAAATAATATAAATTTGATTTTTTTGTAGAATACAATATTTTACTATTTTTGTGATTTTTCAGAAAAAAAACCAATCGAAAATAATCAAAATTGAAGGAGTTATTAATTTTCCAAATCATTATAAAATAAAATGAGAAAATATAAAAAAGAGGGGTTGGGTCTTACACTCTATTAGAGACCCAAAGTGTATTTTTGTACAAAAGATGGAGCTTACAACTCAGGGAGAGGCCCAAAATATTTTCAGTTTGAAAATGGCGATCGCGCCGAGATTTTTAACGTATCGGGACTTATACAATAACTGAGGCCCAAAATTGTTTCGTTAAAAAAGGGTTGGGTCTTACACTCTAATAGAGGCCCAAGTGTTAAAAAATAAAAAGAAATAGGACTTACAGCTCAAAGAGAAGCCCAGTTGATTTTCGTTTGAAAATGGCGATCGCGCCGAAGTTTTCTTTTAACGCAGAGGGACTTATACAATAAGTGAGACCCAAAATTATTTTGGTTAAAAGGGGATTGGGTCTTACACTCTAATAGAGGCCCAAAGTGTTTAAAAACATTTGTTAGGGTGAAAATCAAAGAAAACTCCAATTTTATTTTTTAAGGCATTTTTCCAAGAAAAATTAAATAAAAAATGATAAAAATATCAAATAAAGTTATTAAATAATGATTAAAGTTTATGAAAAAAAATATTTTATCAACATAAATATTTAAAATCATTTTGGTTTTAAAAATCAAGAAAAAAAAAAGAAATCATTTTAAAAGCATTTAAAACAATATAAAACACTATTTTTAAATATATTAAAAATAATACTTTTTTTGTGATTTTTTGTGGATTAAAATATTATGGGGTATGAATTGGAAAATGATGATGTTTTGCTATGTAAAAAAAATTGGTTGAGTTTTGAAAATAAAAAGTAAGAAAAAGAGGAAAGATATCAAAATATCATCTCCGACATTTCTTTTGGGGTAAAAACGAGTACCGAAACTTTAATTTTCAGCACGTTTTTTATCAAATTTCAAACACTCATAACTCTCTCAATTTTTATCGGAATCAAAATCCGGAAATACCTATCTTGACCGATTTTTTACAAGGAATCCAATGGTACTGCACATACACACCGAAACTCGACGTACAAAACACGCAAATCGAAAAACCAGAACTGCGCGTAATTGAAAACATCATTTCGCGCCAAACTTACGACACGCGTAACTCTCTCGATTTTTAACGGAATTAAGATCCGGAAGAGCCTATACTGACCGATTTTTCGCAAAGAATCCAATGGTATCACACATGCACGCTGAAACTCAATGTACAAAACGCAGCGATTAAAAAACCAGAACTGCTATCGTTTAAAAACATCGTTCCGCGTCGAATTTCCAACACGCGTAACTCTCTCGATTTTTATCCGAATTGAAATCCGAAAAAACCTATCTTGACTTATTTTTCGCAAGGAATCCAATGGTATTACTCACGCATATGGAAACTCAACACACAAAATGCAGAAATTAAAAAACCAAAACTGCACGTTGTTTTCGACGTCGTTTCGCGTAAAATTTCCAACGCGCGTAACTCTCTCGATTTTTAACCGAATCAAGATCCGCAAGAGTCTATCTTGACCGATTTTTCGTAAAGAATCCAATTGTATCACTCACGCACACGGAAACTCAACACACAAAATGCAGAAATTAAAAAACCAAAACTGCACGTTGTTTTCGACGCCGTTTCGCGTAAAATTTCCAACGCGCGTAACTCTCTCAATTTTCATCGGAATTGAAATCCGTAAAAACCTATCTTGACCGATTTTTCGCAAGGAATCCAATGGTATTATTCATGCACTCGGAAACTCACTGTACAGAACACACAAAGCAAAAAAACCAGAACCGCTATCGTTAATTCGACGTCGTTTCGTGTCAAATTTCCAACGCGCGTAACTCTCTCAATTTTCATCGGAATTAAAATCCGTAAAAACCTATCTTGACCTATTTTTCGCAAAGAATCCAATGGTGTTACTCATGCACACTAAAACTTAATGTACATAACACATCAATAAAAAAAATCAGAACTAGATATGATTTTAAAACAACCAAAATTCCACATATAAACATGTTAAAATGCAAACAGTGGGAGGATCACAACATACACATTATGGACTACATTTTTGCCTCAAGAATTGTTCAATATGATGCATGTATGTGGACAACAAAGGAAAGCATGATTCAAAGAATTCAAGTTGTGGATTTTACCTCTTTTTTGGAGATTTTGGGCAACCTACCAAGTGCTTTGTTCCAGAAATGATTTGATACTTTGGACAACCTCAAATGACCTCTTAGAAGCTTTTAGGATGGTTGGAATCGGCTGGAAACCTCTGGAGCAAGTTTGTGCACTTTCTCGCAAAATGGTCAAAAACGGCCAAAATGCCAACTCTCTCAAATGGTGTTCCAGATGTGTGGCACCATTTGGGATAGTTCAAGGATGATATTTAGAGTGTGTTTGAGATTTTATCTGGTTTGGAAAGTGACTGAATCAAGACATGGCTTGAAAAATGCAAAAAAGTGCCATTTTGAGGTTTTGAGAGGTGACTTTGTGATGTTGTGATTATAGGTCACTTTTGATGGTTTGCACAGCTTACATATGATATATATGAGGTGTGTGTGTGATTAGTTTGAGTGGAATTGCTCTCTAACTCAAAAACTCAAAATTTCCTTACTAAAGAAGGCATTTTGGAGTGAAAGAGAGAATTTGAGGAAAGCATCTGTTTGATGGCTTTGGTGTACTCAAACTGAGCACAAATGAGCTCTATTTATAGTAGAGCAAGTTTGTTTTGCAAGCAATAGTGAATGGTGGCTGCAGCAGAGGTTTGGCCAATGTTGGCCAATGAAAATCCAAGTCTCCTCTAGCCATTGACTAGAGGTTAGAGCACAGGCTGCTGGTTCCCTAGTTGTTGGAGGAATCTTGACTGAATTCAGTTGGAGGAAGCTCAGTACATGCCACCTCTAAGCATCCATTAAATGCTCCAAACCAAAATTGGAGTTTTGTCACTCTTTTAGGGATTTCTAGGTTTTGGCATGCTTTTTTTGGTTCCTTGGACTTGGGAGGTTCATGGATCAGATCTTCCCACTTGGATTTGATCCTTAGATGTGTCCAAACTGATGACAAGGCTTGAAAATTCGTGTGGCACAAAAAATGTGCAAATCTGCCCCTGAAAAATTCAGCTGCAGCAAGCCTTTTTGTAAGATCCATAACTCCCTGCTCGAGTATGCTACATGGATGTTCTAGGACTTTCCAGAAAGCTTAGATGACGTACTTCAACTTTGATGTTTGGCCCTAGACCTGGTTCAACTTGGATCATGGAGAAAAACAGCCTTGAAGTTGGGACATTGTGCTGAAATTACAAGGCAGATTTTGGCTAAGTGCTGAAAAATGTCAATTTTAGGTTTTTAGCCATTTTGATCCAAGCATAACTCAAAATCCATGATGAATTGGGATGAAGTGTAGTTAACACTTTTGTAGAGGGCCATGAGGGCTACAAATCAAGCTTTGGATGGGGAAAAATGGCTTTGTGGTTTAGGAGTTATGATCCTCCAAAGTTGGTACCCTTGTCACTTTATTCCATAACTTAGAAAAATTTCTAAGTTTTTATGGTTACCCCTTTTACAAGTTATCCCACTTTCTTTGATTTTTCTTGATGAATGATAATTCCAATCACACATTAACATCATTTTAGGGTTAAAAAACCATTTTTATGAAAAATCTCAAAAAGTCAAAGTTTGACTTTTGTGCACAGTTGACTTTTTATCAGATGAATTCCAAACTGTGCGATCCTTTAGGAAATCATGTCCTTGACCTAAATCAAAATTGATGGACATGTTCCATGGGTGTTATAGGGTGTATTTAATCGTGTCCCAAGGCTTGGGAGCATGTCCTGGTCAAAAGTCAAAGCTACAGTTGACTTTTCTCGTGAAACCCTAACTGTGGTTCAGATGAAATTGAAACTTGTTGCTCAAGCTTCTTGGGTTAATCCATTGTTAAAAATGGATCAACGTGGTATGTTGGAGACCCTCAAATCATCTCTTGAGGTCTTGGCTCATGATTTGTCCCAAAAGTCAACTTAGGGGTGAATTAGGTCAAGAAACCCTAATTCCTGATTTTTGATGTATGCATCCCCTGAGGCTAAATTGACTTGATGATGGGGTTTATGATGTTCCATGGAGCATTTTAGGTTATGCTTTGAAGCATTGGCTCATGCCTAGAGGAAAATTTCCATCTGGAGGCCCTAGTCGACCAAACCCTAATTTGGTGACACTAGCGATCCTGAGGCTTGATCCACCTAGAAGGGAGCAGCCTTGTGCTTAATCCTTGAAGTGGGAGTCCTCTTGATCCATTGTGGATATTTGAGAGGCTAGACAAGTTGAATATCATGCCATTCCTTGATTGATCCTTTGTCTAAGAGCTCTGCGGGGCTTGAAACCCTAAATCATGTTTGTAGTGAATGCTCACCCACCTTTGGGGAGACTAATGAGGTATGATGGTCCATCCTATTGTGCTAATGATTTGCACAATGATGGGAAATCTTAGTGGTCAAAATTTGGGGTATGACAAAATGCTTTCAAGTTTATTAGATATTCTGATGAAAAATTCTTGGGGAGAGGATTGTGTATTTTTCTCTTTTGGCCGAACCTTTATAATTTCTGGTTTCTTCTTTTTTCCCTTAACTTTTTATATTCTCACATTTTATTTTTCGCATTCTTTATTTTCCGCTGCATAAAATCAAAACTTTTCTAAAATGTTTTTAAACTATGATTTTAATCCTAAAATTTTTTCAAATCAAAGTTTTTTTTTAAACACACAATCCACCCATCTCTTGTGTGTGAGGTCACATGTCCAACACCTACAACTAGATATTTGACCGTAATCATCTTCATCTCCTCATTCACCATGAATCTTGTCTTGAGAGTTATGTGGCCTTTTACCAGTATGTGTTCTCCTGAGAGCCCAATCAGCAGATCTTGAAACACCTGATCATCATTTGGATCCAATTGGAGCCTTTCTAACGCATCCCAGAATAAAGGACACCTACTTAGATTCTTAGATCAACTAGTACCCTCTTTATATCCCAATCGTCACATTGAACTGTGACAACCATGAGGTAATTGTCATTAAGGTGTATACTTATTGCGTCCTTTCTATAAAAGAAAAACAATTTCAAGTTCTGGCTTTTTTCTTAACCTTGTTACACAGGTGCGCCATCCAATGATAGAACCTGTCGAGTGTATTTCCTACGAGAGGATCTAGATTCTTGACCTCCAAAAAATCACTTTGCTATAGAGCAAACTGACGTGGACATTCTGATGGGTGATACGATGTCTTCCCCCTATCATCATGCTTAGGAGATTATCAAGGCATCTTGTGAGCTGAAGATGGGTGTGGACCAAGTTAGTTTTACCAGAGCCCCATGGTGGGCGCCAATTATATTCTGTAAATGTACAATAGAATGTGAGAGCCTGCTCACGTAGGATGCAAGAGGCTCTCCTTGTTTGATCCCTACAGATGGTGAAGGATCCTTGTGCTTGCTAGAGAGCAATAAGGGTAACCATCTTGCCCTTGACAGATTCTAATGTGCGTGGGGCAAGTGGAGTTTATGGAAAGCTTACTCACGTAAGGATAAGTTGTGGATTGACAAGACATATTCGATTTGGTAGCGTGATATCACATTATTAGATAGTCAAAGAGGCTCAAATAATAATCTATTCGAGCAATGTATTTGTAGTAAGGTGGGAAAGAGAGATGAAATCTATTTTAGAAGGAGAAATAGATTAGAGATCTAACATTAAAAAAGCTATTTCCTAATTTATATGGAATCAATATCCACAATACTCTTGACATTTCTTGTGTATTTTGCTTTTCCTCTTTAGAAACATCATCCTGGATCTTGGTTTCTTGTCCCAAGATTAAATCAATATGGTGTAAATTTTTTAATTGGCCGGGTCTATAAATAAACTAACAATCACTATAACCATGCAAGTTAAAATCCCCAAGCTTGTTTAAAAGAGAGTGATTGTACCTGAGTATGAGCGTGGCTTCTGAACTGAGTTGTAGAGTTGAGAGGATAATGCAAGAGAGTGCATAAATGCCATTGCCAAGAAAAGAGAGAAGCAATTCTCAACAGCTTGCCTCTCAAATTGCTTAAGTTGCTCATACTGATCAGAAAAAAGAAGTCCCACGTCGTTTTTGTTAGAGTTTCAGATAGTTTTTACATAGGTTTAAACTACAAGTTGTGTCCACATATGGGTTGAAGAGAAGTTGTGATGGATTAGGCCTTAAGCCAGGCACAAACACATATATTGTGAAACTTATATTAATTAATTTTAAAAAAACATAATTAAAGATATTAAGAAATTAATTTATTATATAAAAAATATTAAATAATAAATTATCCTAATCATCATTGTCATGTCATTAAAAATAATTTGTATAACCTATAGTAATTATTGCCACATATGCAAAAGTGGAAGAAGAGAAAAAAGTTAAGTTTTGAAATAGAAAAACTAAAAGTTAAAAAAAATCAAAATAAGGGGATTAGAAATGCATTTAAGTATAATATGTTTTATGCATGTTTTGTTTTTCCAGTTTTGAAAAACTAATGCATTAAATGTTTACTTTCTTTCTTAAACAAAACAACGACGTTGTTTTGATAATTAAAAAAAAAATTAAAATATAAGGAGATTTTGTTCATAATTTGTTTGAAACAACTTTCCCTCGCTAAAATTAAATTTATTTCATCTTAAAATTTGAATTAGATCAAAGTCAATTTTATAAAATTAATTTATAAGTTGAAAATTGTCTCTTAGATATAACTCATGTTCAAGTTTTATATATATATATATATATATATATATATTTCTTACTGTTCAAATTATATCTTATACTCTCCCTATCTTAAACTCCTTCTATTTCAAATTATAAATTATTTAAAATAAATTTCTAAATTATAAATTATCTTACAATTTTAATGCAAAATTAATGATATTTTTCTTCTAATATACCTTATATAATTTATTATTAATTTTTATTATGATTCTTTAAATTTCTCTATCATATATATAACAAATAAAGAACAATACTCTAAAATTGTATAATAATATATAAATTCTCTTTCTTATATAAATTGTGTTTTTTAAATTTATATGAAATATACAAATCGTCGTCTTATAATTTAAAATAGAAAGATTACAATATAAAACTTTTAACACAATTTAACTGAAAAATAAGAGATAAAGCTGTCTTATAATTTAAAATAGAACGATTACAATACAAAACTTTTAACACTTTAATTGAAAGATAAGAGATAAAGCTGCAACTCTCATGAGATTTTATTCGTAAGAAGGACGGTCAGTTAAGCAATGTCACGTATAAAATTAAGTACTATAAGAAGAGCTATTTGTATTAGTATACTAAATTCTATGAATGTTCTAAAGAATGAATGGACGAAATGAAACTTAATTTTAAAATAAAACATTAGACATCAGTGATGTCATTTCAAACAAGCGAAGCTGCTCGTAATGTCTTAATGACAGCATCTAATGCTATGCTTATGGTTGGTGATATTTTAAAAATAATAGAGCTAAGACCATTAATATTCTTCATTTAAAGAAATGGTTCTTATACTTAGATCCAAAGACGTAGTTGAGTAGTCCATACCATCTTTCTCATGTAATGGACCTGCTGGGGCACCCTTACGATTGTGAGGCTCAACTGCTCTATCTTTACTTGAAAAATAATATATATATATATATATATATATATATATATATATATATATATATATATATATATATATATATATATATATAATCTTACCGGATCAGAAAATGATCAGCAACCAGCACACGTCGTGAGCTCCGTGATTCGTCGGTAATGGAGAAGAGAAGTGGGTGTACCTGCAAGACACTCCGATGCTAAATTCAGTTTCATCGAGAGTGCGTAGGCAAGTATAGAAAATGTGTAGATAATAGAATATCTGACCCTCTAGTGATAGAGGGTATTTATAGTGAGCCATCAACGCTGAACCAACAGTTACTTTGCATTTGGTTGGATTACTAGGTCCAATACGAGTAACTGCCAGGGTCTACGTGGAGTAGGGAAGATCAACATGTGGTATTCGCCCTGGGTCAACTGCCCCGTGATCTTCGGATGGGGGTTTGACCTATTCTTCCGGACACGGGTAATTACCTGATGACGTGTCTCCGCGTGAGGGGCACATGGAAACCGTGGGGGAGACGCGTGAGCGCTTCTCGTGCGGCTTGATGGATTGGACCTTCATTGGACCCTCCCTAACAGGGGAGATGGGTTGGGCCGTGCCCGACAGTGGGACAGCCTCTGCCCCAGTCCAGAACAATATATATATATATATATATATATATATATATATATATATATATATATATATATATATATATATATATAAATAAGGAACAATATATATAAAAGTTGACATGTTTTTATTTTAGGCAAAAATACCATTTTTGGTCCTTTAACTTTACCTCGGAGTTCATTTTGGTCTCTTAATTTTAAAAAGTGTTATATTAGTCCCTTAACTCTTCAAAACGTTCTATATTAGTCCTTTTCGTCTTATTAGCGACGGAAAAATTAAAAAATAGTCGCTAAATTCGTCGCTAATAAGACAAAAGGACTAATATGAGACGTTTTGAAGAGTTAAGTGACCAAAATGACACTTTTTAAAGTTAAGGGACCAAAATGAACCCCGAGGTAAAGTTAAAGGACTAAAAAGGGTATTTTGCCTTTATTTTATCCCTAGATTTTTTTTTTTTTATAAAAAGAAGTCATTATTATAAGTTAAAACTTATATTTATAACAAGCACGTGTTTATTGTTTAATTATTATAACGCACATGTATATATTACATAATGAAAAGGATGAGTAAATCCAAAAATTAAATGATTTTGTAACTTGAATTTCTTCTTCTCCTCTAATTTGTATTCTTCTTCCTCTCCACCTTCATCTATGACTATGTTTTTAATTTGTAACTTTACTCTGTTATAAATTCTTAATTGGTAAGTTTACTTCGTTTCATTTAATTTTGTTGTTTTCGATGATTGAAGATGAGTTTGCAAGCTTCATCATTTAATAGAATTGATGGTGAATTTTTGTAGTACAATGGTAGTCTTTAGTCTTGATAGAACTTAGAAGTGTGAGAAATCATTTTAATGTAAAGGGAAAACAAGGTATAAACAAGGAATGAAGTTGGGTTTGAAAAAATTCTGAGTTTGTATGATGGTTGGGGATGAAGATATGAATACAAACTCAGAATTTTTTATTAAATAGTCCTTTCATCCTTATAAATTGACGCGTTTTTTTGTTTGAGTCCTGTTCTAATTCTAATTCTTTTTTTAATTAAAATCATTTTTGTTCTTTCCACTTTTCTATTGAATTCTCATTTTTTCCCCGTACATAATCAAAATACACATTTTCACAAAATTTAGCATGATTTCAAAAATAGTGGAACTTAACAATCTTATTCATCACATTCATAACCAAAAGTAAATAAAAAATTAGAGAAAAAAAATATACCCCATACTTAGACTAAACATTATCCCCAATGTTAAAGCGATAAAAAAGAGAAAGAAGAAGGAAAACTTAAAATCAATAAGGATGATGGAATTGCCCTAACAAGACATGTCAGTTGAACATTATAGATATCATCTCGTTCACCTAGTTCATCATCTAGTCTTGCCTCGTCTGCTCAGCTTTTATCCGCGCTAGCCAATCCTGATTGGTCTCCTGGTGCACACTGGATCTTTGGGTAGGAGATGGCAGTGGATCGGTGGAAGATAGTGGTATATGTTCATCATCTTCTTGAGGCATGCTAACATGGTCTAAGGTGCAATAAGAGTAATGTTAGTTGTCGAGATTGCGTACAACTGCTTTTTATTGGGTTCGGTAAGCAAATAAACTCCTCACCTCTAATTATAGGTTTATAATAATTGCCTAATCGGGCGATTATTTGCATTGCTATCCGAACTTTCATATCTAGCTTATGTTTCATGGTACTTTAGCCAGTTGTGTTAGAAATAATTTATATTTTACAAAACTTAGTGACTAAGCTTTGTTAGAGGGTAATTTAGTACTTTAGTATGTTGCCTATGTGACCCTAGTTTTCTGTGCATAAATAGACTAGTGGTAGATGTCATTTAATGTAATTCTTTCTTACAACTTTGTAGCCGTCATTTTGCAGAGTATAAATATATTCTCTCATTATATTCATCTTTTTTTTAACCTTGTGCACCAACAATTGGTATCTAGAGTCTGGTTCGGATCCACGGAGAAACACGGGAAACACGAGTGAAATAGTGAGGCGTTGTGTGGTTGATTTTGTTTCTTGAATTCGTGTTGAATCTTGAACGGAATCGTAACAGAATCACATTTTCTTATTCTGCGGGATTGAGAAACACTGTGTTTAGTGAGATCTGAGTGATTGCACAAGGTTGAAGATGAATGGAAATGGTGGTCTGAGCACCAAGCTTCAAGTGTTTGATGGAAAAAACTAGAGTCGTTGGATGATTCAAATGCGTGTACTGTTCGGTGCTCAAGATGTGCTTGATCTTGTCACTGAAGGTTACGTTCCAGTAGCAGAAAATACAATAGAGGAACAAAAGAACGCACTGAAAGATACGAGGAAGAAAGATCATAAAGCATTGTTCTACATCCATCAGTGTGTGGATGCAAATGTGTTTGAGAAAACCACTGATTCAACGACGACGAAGGTTGCATGGGATACACTGGTCAGGTGCTATGGTGGTGATGCATCAGTGAAGAAGGTGAAGCTTCAGTCCCTACGAAAGCAGTATGAGAATCTCAACATGAAGAACAATGAGAAGGTATCTGAGTACATCTCCAAAGTGATTCTAATCACTAATGAGATAAAAGCTTATGGAGAAACCCTTTCTGAACAAGTAATCATTGAGAAGGTATTAAGATCCCTTACCCCTCAGTTTGATTACATTTTGGTAGCAATAGAACATTCTAAAGATCTGAGCACCATGAGAATTGAAGAGTTGCAAAGTAGTCTAGAGGCACAAGAGTTGCGTCTGACTGAGAGAACTTTTGAAAGGGAAGTATAGCAGCAGGCTCTGAAAACAGTTTTTGGTAAGAAGCATCAGAAACAATCTTGGTCAGAAGCCAGGAGAAGATCTGATGGTGTTCAGAAGTCAGAAACCTCAACTTCTGATAGGCATAAGAATGTTCAGAAGGGAAAAGAGAGGTATGACAAGAAGAAAATCCAGTGCTGCCGTTGTAAGAAGTTTGGCCATTTTGCTGCTGATTGCTGGTCAAACAAGGAAATGAAGTCAGAAGAAGCAAATATAGCCAAAAGTTCTGATGATGAATCTGTGCTACTGATGGCTTCTGAATCTGATGATATGGATTTGATAGACTAGTGGTATATGGACACTGGCTGCTCAAATCATCTTAGTGGAAATAAGAAATGGCTAGTTGACTTTGACTCTGGAAAGAGGATAAAGATCAGATGTGTTGATAATAAATACCTCAACGCTGAAGGTATGGGAAATGTCAGAGTCGTTCTGGACAATGGGAAAACATCATTGATTCAGAAAGTGTGGTATGTACCTGGCATAAAAAGCAATCTGATGAGCGTGGGGCAACTAATTGAGAAAGGATTTTTAGTTACCATGAAGGACAATATTCTGAAGTAGTATGACTGTAATCAGAAGCTGATTATGGAGTCAAAACAGGGAAGGAATAGAATATTCAAGGTAAATGTAAGAACTACAGACTCTGAATATCTTAGTGCAACAAGTGTTGTGAAGGAAAGTGAGCTGTGACACAGAAGATTTGGTCTTCTGAATTTCAGAAGCTTAGGACATCTGAATTCAAAGAAGCTGGTACATGGAATTCCAACAATTAAGAAGCCCGAGAAGTCATGCAAAGTGTGCATGGAAGGAAAACAACCAAGATTTCCATTTGCGTCAGAAGTAGCTCCAAGAGCAAAGCATGGCTTGGGAGTAGTGCATTTTGATGTGTGTGGTCCATTTCCAATAGCATCGATTTGAGGGAATAAATACTTCGTGTCATTTGTTGATGAATTCACAAGAATGACATGGGCATCCCTTATAAAGTTCAAACACGAGGTGTTTTCTGAATTCAAGAAGTTCATAATGAACGCTGAGAATCAGAGTGGTCAGACTCTGAAGATTCTCAAAACCGATGGTGGAGGTGAGTATAACTCCACTAAGTTCAGAAAGTTTTGTGAGGAGAATGGAATTGAGCATGAGGTTACTGCTCCTTATACTCCTCAACACAATGGTCTTTCTGAGAGAAGAAATCGTACTTTTCTTGATATGGCGAGAAGCATGCTGAAGGAGAAGAAGCTTCCTCATACCTTATAGGGAGAAGTTATTGCCACCGCAGCATATGTGCTCAATAGATGTCCAACGAAGAAGCTAATGGAAATAGTTCCTATTCAGAAGTGGACTGGAGATAAGCAAAGTGTTAACCATCTCAAGGTATTTGGTTCTGTATGTTACAAACATGTTCCAGAAGCCAGAAGACAGAAGTTGGATGATAGAAGCAAAGTAATGTTACTAGTGGGGTACCACAGTACAAGTGCGTACAAGCTCTATTGTCCTGAAACTAATAAAGTCGAATTCAACAGAGACGTCATTGTAAAGGAATCAGAAACTTGGGATTGGAACAAGTCTCAATCGAACTTTGATGTGAGAACTTCTGAAGAAAGTTCAGAATTAGAAGTTTCTGAAGATGAGTCAGAAACTGGAGAAGATTCTAAAGCTGGAGTAGACTCTGATGGTGATTCTGACTCTGAAGGAGACTCAGAAGGTGAAGATGATTCTGATCCAGATTCTTGTGGTGATTCAGATTCTGGGAATATTCTAGACTCTGAAGGTGGTCAAGGTTCTGGAGGAGGTCAAACTTCTGAAGCAAGAGCTTCTGAAGATAGAACATTTGTATGGATTGAAGCTAGCGCCCAGAGCCTGGAATCTGAAGATTGATTCATTTTTCAAGGAGCAGGGGTTTCAGAAATGTGATATGGAGTATGGTGTTTATGTTCAGCATACTTCTGAAGGCAATATGATTCTGGTGTGTTTGTATGTTGATGACATGCTACTCATAGGGAGTTCTGAACAAGAGATAACTAAGTTCAAGAAGGTGCTGATGAATGAGTTTGAAATGACTGATCTCGGGAAAATGACATATTTTCTTGGGATGGAGTTTATATACTTTGAGAAGAGTATCATTTTGCATAAGCTAAAGTATGAACTTGAGCTTCTGAAGAGATTTAAACTGCAGAATTGTAAGGCTGCTATCACACTTGCAGATACAAATCAGAAACTGGATTTTAATTCTGATAGTGAGGATGTGGATGCTACAACCTTCAAACAGTTGGTTGGTTCTCTGAGGTATCTGTGTAATACTAGACCTGATATCTGCTATGCAGTTGGAATGGTTAGTAGGTTCATGAGTAAACTTAAGTGGTCCCATTACCAAGCTGTTGTCAGAATTCTGAGGTATATCAAGGGAACTCTGAAGTATGGAGTGTTATTCCCTTCTGGAAGAAATATTGAATCAGAACTTCTAAGTTATTCAGATTCTGATTGGTGTTGAGACAGAGTTGACAGAAAAGTACTTTTAAGTTTTTGGGAGGTCCTATTTCTTGGTGTTCCAAGAAACAACTTGTTGTTGCGCTGTCAACTTGTGAAGCTGAATATATTGCAGGCATTGTGACTGCATGTCAAGCTGTGTGGATTCTGAACTTACTGCAGGATCTGAAGATCAAAGTTAACAAGCCTCTAAAGCTGATGATTGATAACAAATATGCAATCAATCTTGCCAGAAACCCAGTGATGCATGGGAGAAGTAAGCATATTGAGACTAAGTATCACTTTTTGTAAATGTAATAATTAAAATTAAGTGGACTAGTGGTCATGTGGAAATTTCTCAAAGGAAAATGCATTTGTTCGAATCTCACTTGAGCCAAAATTTTTGTTTTTTTTTAGTTTTTAAACAAATAAAAATCGGTCACTAATTCGAGTCACTAAAATCGGTCACTAATTTCGGTCACCAAATTCGTCGCTAAAGGTTAGCGACTAGCATTTTTCCAACCGAAATTCGGAAGTCGCGTTATTGGTTGCTAAACGTTATAGTGACCAATTTTTAGACTTTTTCGGTCACTAAACGCGAATTTTTTAGTAGTGGTCTAGCTTGTCATGTTTTTGAAGCTTTCCCTTATTTACGTGTTTTGGTGTTGGAAGTTTTGGGGAAGGAGACGAATATTGGGTGGTTGATGGTGAGCATTTATATGGAAAGTTGAAGGGTATATGAATTTAGTTGTGTGTATTGGAGGAAGTGTTTGATACATTTTCAATGATGGTTTAAGATGAAGATGAAGTTTTAAAAATGGGGTTTTGAAGGTTGAAGTTAGAGAGAAGTTAGAGAGTTTTTTTAGAGAGTGAAATAGAAATGAAAATAAGAAAAAAAGTGAAGGGTTTTTAGATATTTTAATGGTGGGGGATACAAATTGAATAGGGGTGTGGCTCTACCATTCAAAGAATGGAAAAAATTGGAGTTAGAGGCACTAAGTGTATTACAATCGTATTTTTTCATTACGGCCATGCCGTAATGCACACTGGAATTTGATTTCGTGGGAGGACTTTAGGCACATTACGATTGTAATGGCCATTACAGCCAGGTAGTAATGTGTTATGGTTTTGTGGAAACGTTGTTGTTTTGGTGGCCTTTGGTACGTTGTTTTTCAGCGTTTTCACTCAATTCTTTTTCCTAGACCAATTTTTCTCTTGAGCCTTAATTATTTGTGCCTTTATTAATCCATATCTTCTCCATTTTTGTGAGCTTATTTAAACCTATCAAAATAAAAAATAATCAAACAAAAAATTAGAATTCAACATGTAGGCAACAACATGTGGGCTACCTTCCATGTAATGCTTCTTTTTGGCCACTAGCTTGACATTTTCACTTTCTTTTCTCGGGAAAATACCTTAAAAATGAAGTACACCCCCTTTTCGACTTTGTCTCCCGCCATATAATGCTTTATTCTGCGTATTTATACTGTAAATGAACAAATGGATGTGAAACTTTGTTTTGCAGGTCATAGAATATGCTTTTGATGATGACAAATAATGAATGACAACTAAGTGTTTAATGATGACAACAAATAAAGTCAAGCAAAAATTAGTAAAAGTGGTTAAAGATGCAAACTAAAGTATTAGGGTTTGATGGACTTGACTCTACTGATTATGGCAACCAAATATATTATAACTCAAGCCTCATCTTAAAGTAAAGCTCAAGAAAGTGTCTATAAGGATGAAACATTTGACAAGACTTGAAGTATATAAAAGTCTGCCTCGACACGTCTGAGTGAATATAGTATAAGCATAAAGGCTTTCTCGTAAAAGTACATGGCTAAGTCACATACACATATAAACTTATTTTCAAACTTATTTTCTCAAGAAAAATTTTTGAAAAATGCCCTGAAGTCGAGCCAAACAAGGTAGCAACTGTCAAAAAAATATATGGGAAATTTTTTGCTCTTAACAATCGATTGTCACCTTGTGGCAATTGATTGGAGAAGTTAAAAAATGCGCCCTAGTCGATTAGGACAGTGCCTTAATGAGAATAGCGACTAAATATATTTTCTTTCCTTTTTGAGCCAAGTAATCGACTAATTTGAAGGCAACCAATTGATTGGTGTATTTTTTCAATTGATTGGCAAGTCATAAATTGGCCTTAAAACTTTTTCTTTTTTTGTTCCAACCTCTAACCTAAAAAACGAGGTCCCTTCCCACTATCAAAATCATCCAGAAATGTGATTTCATTTCACTCTTCTCACTCTCTCTCTAAAAATTCTCTTGTTTATTTTCTCTCGCTAAAAAATTTAGTTGAATTATTTTTTCGAGAAAGTCATTTTGTGAGGGAGGAAGCTGTAATTATGGAAGGGTAATTTTGTAAGTTAACCAAGGAAATTGTTTTATACCTTGGTTGAACATTATATCCATTTAGGGATTGTTTGTTTGGTTTCAAAACTAAACCCATAAAAAGCTTTGGTTTGGGGATTGTGTGATCAAGCATTTATTTAGGTTCGAAAGTTAAATCCGTTCAAAAGCTTTCAAGGTTCAGGATCAACTCGTGCTAAAACTCCATAGGTTCTTTGTTATCCCGCAATAAAATTAAGTTTTTGTTAAAGCTCAGCCTGGTGGTAAAAGCTTGCTTCGGTTTGAGATCAACATGGCGGTAAAATTTTACAGGTTTTTGGTTAACCTGCGATAAAAACCAAGTTTAGGTTGAAGAGATTATCCCGGTGTTAAAATCTCTGAAAGGTTATTTGAAGCTTGAAGACTAACTGCTCCAATATTCTCTTGGAAAGGAAACTAACCACTTCGATCCACTGTTTGGAAGGAAGACTCGCAACTTCTCTTGTGTGTTTGCTGTTTGGTTGGAAGTTAGCCACAAACTTTCATTTTCCTTGTATAAGATCTTAAGTTTATTGGAAACTCTCAAGATAAATTCTTGAGAACAGGAACATGTCTTTTATTTTTTTCGACTGAACTTGTATAATTCCTTGCGTCTTCTCTTTTCCCTTAACTTTTTACATTTCCGTAATTTATTTTCTGCATTTTTCATTGCATAACTCCAAAATGTTTTCTAACTCTGATTTTAATCCCAAAAGTTTTTCAAAACCATGTTTTTCAAAACAAAAAATCCCACCCCCCTCCCCTCTCTTGTGTGCGAAGTGACATGTCCAACAAGTGACTTCAGAGCGTAACTCCTGTTTAAAGACTAATTGACTCAGAAGGAAGATGACTTCCAACAAGTCCCTTTCTATATACACCACCACTCTTTAATAATAATAGATTTGATATATGAAAAGCTAGGTTTAGAATTTGTATTCAAAGTATAAATCACAAATTATGGGAAACTATAATTAATGACCCGTTTATCCCTACTTACAAAGTAAATGGAAAAGTAGTAGAAAAACCGGATCCCCTTTGGACCAAAAAGGAGAAGAGAAAGTTTGAGATAGATTTCAAAACCAAGAATTTTATAGTAGAGTCTCTATATGATAAAAAAATTTCTATGTTCATCATTGCAATACCTCAAAAGAAATGTGGGACACTTTTGAAATGATATGTGGATTTTCTCCAAGTATTGAATAAGAGGATATAAACACACAAGGCAAAGAAGACGGGGATACAACTTTTAATTGTTTCTCGAAGTTTAGAAATATTAGAAATTATATTGGAAAGTTTATCGCTAACCAATGTCTAAGAGTTAAGAATTGGAAGTTTAATCCAATTCTTAAATCAAAAGATGAGAGCCTTCATGAATTTTAGAAAAAATCAAGAAAGAAGGAAATCATAGAAAAATTGAACGAACTAGTTCAATTGCTTAAAGATGAAGAAACAAAAACCGAAGAATCATTAATTTTATCATACTCATATCAATAGACTATGGTGGAATCCTTCAAAATAACATAATCGGTAGTTGAACAATTCTCAGAAGATTCAACATCAAAAGAAGACAAGGATACCACTCTTTATTGTTTCTCAAAGTTTAACAATTTTAGAAATTCTATTGGAAAGTTTATCACTAACCAATGTCTAAGAGTTAAGAATTGGAATTTTAATCCAAGTTTTAAATCAAAAGATGGGAGCCTTCATGAATTTTAGAAAAAATCAAGAAAGAAAGAAATCATAGAAAAATTGAACGAACTGGTTCAATTACTTAAAGATAAAGAAACAAAAACCGAAGAATCATCAACTTTATCATACTCATATCACGCGACGATGGTGGAATCCTTTGAAATAACATAATCAGTAGTTGAACAATGCTCAGAAGATTCAACATCAAAAGAAGGAACCTCATGTTCGAGAAACTATGAAGAAGAAGAAGTATCCTCAATATTTGAGAGAAGAAAAGGATGAGAGACATCAACTTCGGGGAGAAACATAAAAGAACCTTCTTCCAATGAATAAGATGAAGTTTTCTTAAATTCATCATACGAGGAAGATACTATTAAGGTAACTAAACCATCCTATGAACAATTGTTTAGAATGAGTGCTCAGTTAGTTAAATAAAATGATAAAATTAGGGAACGCAACATAGGTCTTAAGGAGTCGTTAAAGTCTCTTGAGGAAGTTAATAAATATTTCAAAATAGAAATAACTAAGATCAAAAAATCAAAAGAAACATGTGATTGAGTTATGTGAGACCCTAAGTAAGTTTACCCAAGGGAAAGAGAAACTTGACCTGATCCCATCATGTCAAAGATCTTCCTTAAATAGAATTAGACTACGATTTAAAAAGGATAGAAAACCTAGTAAAGGTATAAATCACAAGAGAAAGAATTGTCTGGTTTATAAATGCACACACTGCAAGAGAGTTGGCCATTTAGAGCTTTTTTGTTTTGAAAAATTAAAGAGATTTAAAGGTAACAACCTTATATCCTATAGAACTAATGCACCTGGGCCCAAAAAGATGTGGGAACCAAAGGTGAAACCTTAGTATTTTGCAGGTTTGATTTACAACTCGAAGCTTTAACGATTATCAATGGAGCTATGCAAAGTAAAAGTATACTTCTAAGTATACAATATATATAAAGTCTTGACCAAAGAACGTGCGATGATGGCAAATATCAATCAAAGAAAGTGCTCTTGAGAATATCTTAAGGTGTATGATCCTTAGTGATTAGTTGAGTGGACATGTCTATAATGGATTTATTCATCTCATTGTTTATACCAAATCTTGCATCCAACGATGTGTAGAGAAGTACACATCATAATATACTTGGTGTTTTCTTTTAAGGGAAGTTTTTATCAAAGTCGTTTGATATAAAAGGTACACTATTTTAAGGTTTAAATGATAGCAAGACTCTGATTAATCCTATAAAATAGTGGTTTTAATTTTGCTCATCTAGATAAAATATTTTCTCTAACAAAAAAGATGAGTTTCTAAGTTTTTTTAAATGAGGTGTAAATAAGGCCAAAGAGGGGTGGACCACACAAGTCCAAAACAAAATTTGCTAAAAATGGACCGTCAATTGATTGACACTATGATCCAATCGATTAGAGCCTTAAAAATATCATAAATTCGAACGTTGGAGTTATCCACAACGAATTGTTGGATGAGTAATAAATGCAACTGTCATTTGCAATGGATAAATCATAAAATTTGAAGTTATCTATTGATTGGATAGAGACTGTAAACAAAGGTAATCTTATCATCATTTTCATCTCATCAAACTCTTATTTTCTCATTGCATTTGAAGTACTTTAGTTCTCTCAATCATCCGTCATTACCTCCAATGTCCTAAAAAAGAACATGTTCCTCCTAACCATCGCCATCCTACTTCTTTGAATATTTCTCCATTCAAGCTCAAGAAAAAAATTTCAATAAGTGATATGCTGATAAATAATTGTATGTCTCTCATTACTTGGATGAAGATCTCTTCAAGAACTGAGCTTTCATGGAAGCCTTCAACTTCGCCTGCTTGAAGGACTTATTATTTGAAAAACCTCAAGAGAGGTGCCATGAATTGGTAAGAATGTTTTATGCAAATATTAATTACAAAAATGGTATCATAAATTGTGAAGTCAAGAAACATCTTATCACTATATCCCTAGAAGACTTTGCACGAGTCTGTAACCTACTTTTTATTAAGCAAGATTCTGATCAAATTGATCTTGAATGTAAGGAATTAAACTTTTACATATATGCTCACACTCTTCTCATTAATCCCTCTTATGGAATCCCATCTCATTTCACTCTTGAACTCATTCACCCTGATTATAGACGGATTCACAACACAATGAATCATGTACTTTTCCCAAGGAAAATTAATTATAGCACCATCCAAAAGTCAGACGTCCCTACAGTCTAGTTTTTGGAAAACAAAGTTAAGAAGAATTGGTCAGACGCTGTACTTCACCACATGCTAGATAACAAAAATAAAAAATATCACCTTACCCTATGCCACACTAATCACAAAAATCTTGACCTACACCGACTATGATTTCAGAGAGAAAGAACCAGAGTTCGGCAACACAAAGATAGGGAAAGCGATTGTAATAAAAATGGGATATGATATTCAAGGAAAAGAACTTGTCCCACTACCTCCAAGAAGAGTAAGGCAGCAAAGAAAATATGACCTTCCTCCATCCTCCTCAAACACCCTCAAATAAATTTGTGATGAGCAAAGGGAAATGAATGCAAAGATTAACAAGCTCATTGAAAGAATGGAGAGAACAAGCTCATTGAAAGAATGGAGAGAAGAAACCTCATTTCACCAATGGCTTCAAGCAAAGATGATGATGATGAGATGAACTAATTTTTTCCTGCTTGCTTATGCTGCTTCTTTCCTTGCAACTTCCTATTTTTGTACTTTCAATTCCAAGTAATTTTATTAATGAATAAAATAATGTCTCTCTTTTCCCTTTCATGTTTAATTGCCCATGTTTGTATATTTGGATTTATCGTAATGCATCTTTACCTGCCTTTTTGATTTCGAAAAAGGGGGAGAAGTATACTCTCATGGGGAGTAGAGTATACTCTCTACTTAACTAAGTAGGAGTTTGACTACTCCAAATACTTTTGTTTTGTTTCTCTACCACATTCCTGATAGATGAGTTGTCATCATCAAAAAGGGGGAGAATGCTTTTGATGATGACAAACAATAAATGACAACTAAGTGTTTAATGATGACAACAACTAAAGTCAAGCGAAAAAAACGGTAAAAGCAGTTAAAGATGTGAACCAGAGTATTAAGGTTTGATGGACTTGACTCTACCGATGGTGACAACTAAATAGATTATAACTCAAGCATCACCTCAAAGTAAAACTCAAGCAAGTGTCTATAAGGATGAAGCGCCTGACAATACTTGAAGTATATAAAAGCCTACCTCCACATGCCTGAGTGAATACATTGTAAAACATAAGGACTTTCTTGTAAAATTTCATGTCTAATTCACACAAACACACACAGACGCACATAAACTTATTTTCTCAAGAAAACATTTTGAAAATGCCTTAAATTCATGCCAAATAAGTTAGGAACTATCAGGAAAGATATGGATAAGTTTTTGATCTTGCTAGTCGATTGACACCTTGTGGAAATCGATTAGAGAAGTTTAATAATTTGTCCTAATTGATTAGGACAGTGCCTTAATGACTGTAACAACTATATATCTTTGCTTTCCTTTTTTAGCCCAGTAATCGATTAATTTAAAGGCAACCAATCGATTGATGCATGTTGAAAATTGATTGGAAAGTCATAAATTTGCCTTTAAACTTTTCCATTTTTGTGCCAACCTTTAGCCTATAAATAGACATCCCTTCCCACTTTCAAAATCATCCAGAAACGTGATATCATTTCACTCTTCTCACTGTCTCTCTAAAAATTCTTTTGTTTACTTTCTCTCACTAAAAAGTTTAACTGAAGTGTTTTTTGAGAAAGTTATTTTGAGAGTGAGGAAGTTGTAATTCTGGAAGGGTAATTTTGTAATTTCACCAAGGAAGTTTTTTTTATACATTAGTTGAACATTATATCCAATTAGGGATTTTTTTTGGGTTTGAAGTTGAACCCGTAAAAAGTTTTGGTTTGGGGATTGTGTGATCAAGCCTCTATTTAGGTTCGAAAGTTTTGCCCATTCAATAACTTTCAAGGTTCGAGATCAGCCTGTTATCAAATCTCATAGGTTTTTGGTTAGTCCATGATAAAACCAAGTTTTGATTAAAGCTCATCCCAGTAGATCAGCCGCATGGTAAAATCTCACAAGTTTTTGGTTAGCCCGCGATAAAACCAAGTTTAGGTTCAAGAGCTTATCACGTTGTTAAAAGCTCCCAAATTGTGTTTGGAGCTTATCACTTTTTCTCGTATAAGGGGTTCAGGAGGTTAACCTACTAAAATCTCTTAATTTTATTGGATACTCTCAAGATAAATTTTTGGGAAACGAGTAGGTATTTTTTCTTTGTTTTGACTAGGGATGGCAGACAAACCCAAACCCACGGGGCCCACCTGCACCCGAACCCGAGTCAACAGGTGAAAACCCGAGTTGACTGGGTTCGGGTTCGGGTGTCACCCGATATTTCGGGTGCAGATTTGGGTAGTGTAAAACCCATGCCCGAAACCCGAAACCACACCCGCTATATATATATATATATATATATATATATATATATATATATATATATATATATATTGAGTTTTTGCTACGGGTTCGGGTTTGGGTGAAAAAGCCCGAACCCAACGGGTGTGGGTGTGGGTGTTATTTGCCACCCGAATAGCCTTTGGATTCGGGTTCGGGTTCGGGTGGTGATTTTGGGTGCGGGTGTGTGTGTTATTTTGCCACCCGAATAGCCTTTGGGTTAGGGTTCGGGTGGTGATTTCGGGTGCGGGTTTAGGTAGTGTGAAACTCGCACCCGACCCGACCCGTTGTCAGCCCTAGTTTCGACTAAACCTCTATATCTTCTTGTGTCTTCTTTAATCCCTTAACTCTTTACATTTCTGCAATTTATTTTCTGCATTTTTTGTTGTATAACTCCAAAATGTTTTCTGATCCGATGTATTTGAACAGGTCCACGTAAGCTGGTTGTCAGCTGGCGAGATGCTCGGATGGATGCTGGTCGTCAGGCGTGCAAGTTGCTCAGCTTGTGAATGGAGAGAGGAGAGGGTGTACCTGCAAGACACTCCGACGCTCAAGTAAGAAAAGATCAGAGAAAAGGAGCAAGTACAAAGTGTGTTCTTAGGGTGAAAAATGTGATACCTGACCCTCTCAAGCGAGAGGGTTTATATAGAGCCCCCATCGCGTGGCCAACGGTCCTATTTTCGGGACGAAATAACCGTTTTCCCCAAAGAATAGGTAACTGCCCAAACTAGCCGTTATGTCGGGCAGGGTGCCAAAAACTAGCGGTTATGTCGGGCATAGACGCAGTTCCGGGCACCTGTCCATTGTCGTTCGGGCAGCGTGGAAGTCGTGCGTAACGGGCATTAAAGCCGGGGAGGGACGTTGCGTTCCCTGCCCGGTTGGAGGGGCAGAAATGTCACTTTTTCCCCTCTGTGGATTGGGCTTAGGCAATTTGGGCCGCTCTGGAGCAGAGGTGGATTGGGCCAACTCTAGCCATTGGTCCAGTCCAGAACAGGAGCCCCCCAAGTCGTTGCTCCCAAGCATGAGAGTGATGACTTAAGGACTGCTCGTCGCCCGGGGGAGTTGCGCGGAGTCGTCGTTTGGAGACAAGGAAGATTGTCTCGAGATGCCCGTGGCCCTCTGTGCCCGTGATGTTTGTGGTCGTGAACCTATTGTCCGGTATTCGGGAAGATAAAGCGTCTGACAGAATAGGAAACATTGCGCTGCCACATGTGCATCGAGCCTTGCGTAGCAGTTAATAGGTAATTATGGCTAGTGGGCAGTCATTATTACCTACGGGCGCGTGTGTGCGCGTGCCCCTCAGTATAAAAGGGGGAAGTTTGTCCTATTTTGCACTTTTTCCCTTCTGATTTTTCTTCGTCGTCATCAGCGTTCTTGCCTGTCGCCGTATTCAGAGCAACCGACCACCGTGCCAAGTTTCGAGCAGCCTTTCTCTTCTACTCAAGTCAAGTAAGTTTTCTGATTTCCATCTTGTTTTACTTTTTCTCATTGTTAATGGTAGGTTGCATGCGGCTAGGGTTAGTTTTAGGTGACAAAATAGGTAAATTTCCGGCGAGTGTTGGTGGTGGGCGGTGGTTCTGCCCTTCTGCCGCATCAAGCATCTTGCCGGAGTAGGTAGCGCATTCGGTGGGTGTGGTGGTCCACGTCGTGGTTGCGAGTCGCGACCACCGCGTCTTATCATCTTCTGATGGATTGGTGAATTTCCCAGTAGAACGTTTCCAGATACCGGTGGAGCTTCAAACGGAACCTGGGCATGAGCGCGGGGAGGTTCCTCGTAGGAAGTTGGTATGTCTCGGGCATCTCCTCGCGGGGAGGTTTTTCCTTCTTCATTTGATGTTAGGGCTTAGGCCGGGGACGTTGTACTTAGCCTTCTGCGCGCCCTTTCACTTGACTTAGCGGTGGAAGGGTGGATTTGATTTCCTGTCGAATTCACTGTCTTTCTCTGCTTTTTCAGGTGATCGAAGTGGTGATGGAGCCAGAGAGGGAAGTTATCCCAGTTATATCCGAGGAGGAAACTGTCTCTGAGGAGAGTAGCAGCGCAACGGTCTCGAGTTCTGCATCTTCGAGCTCGACGGCCTCAGACTCCTCGAGCGAAGTCGAGGGGGAAGAGAACGAAGTTGAGGGGGGAGAAGAAATGGACGTCATGGAGGAAGACGTTGAAGGATTCTGTCCTGAGGAGTGGGAGGTGGCCGAGCCCTCCGAGCATATTTCCACGTTCGCGAGGTCTCCGGCGAACGTCTTTACTGAGGTGGGATCAGCGGGTGAATGGAGAGTGATTTTTCCTAATTCGGACGAGCGGGTCTGCTCGAGCTTCGGGGACTGCTTCTCGATGTATGAATATGCTTTCAAGGAATTAGGGCTGAGGTTGCCCTTCACTGACTTCCAGCGGTCGGTGTTTGTGCATCTGAAGCTGGCGCCTTCTCAACTCCACCCTAATTCGCTGGCCTTTATACAGGCTTTCGAGTTGGTGTGCGAGCACCTGGCTCTGGGGACCACCATTCCTCTATTCTTTGCTGTTTTCCACCTACAGCGGCAGCTGGCGGGGAAAAGATACGGATGGGTCTCTTTGAAGCAACCCAAAAAGTTGTTCAAGCCGTTCTCGGAGTCCATCCGAACGTTTAAGGGACGGTACTTCATCGTCGAGCCATTGTCTGAGGCTGCCCAGGACAACGTTTATGTCTGGGAGGTAGAGGTGGATGAGAACGGAGAGGAGTTGATCAACGAGGAAGGGAAGTACATCGGGGAGAGAGTGTATAAGTTCCCGATCCGCTGGACACCTGACCACTTCTCAAAGAAGCCCAGTGCTTATGTCTTTGAGCCGAGCGCGCTACGCGGGCAGGATGCCGCGTCTTATGAGAGGTTGGTGAACTAGGTCAACTCCTTTCAACTCGCGAGCTGTTGGACGAGCAAGGGTAACCCCATCTTCGAGGAGGATGGTAGCCAGAGGGTTGAGCGCAGGTTTATCAACGTGAAGGCACTGCTGGAGTGCAAGACTCCTGCGGATGCTGAGAAGCTGCTCGATAGTCATAGTTACTTAGATTTTGTTTGTGTTATTTCCTTTCCCCATAACTAACGTGCTTGTTTTCATTCGTGCAGGTAAGATGCCTCAAGCCCGTGATCGTGTGGTGAGGAACGCCATGGCGAGGGGCAAGGCTGGAGCGGCTCCTCCCAAGACCCGTCCTGTTGGTGGTGCTCATGCTCTTCCTCTTGCTCAAGCTGCGGCGGGGACCTCCGCTTCTCCCACTCCAGCTCCTCGGGACTCCCCACTGGCTCTGACTAGGCGAGCGAAGCGGCAAAGGTCGTCGGATGCCGTGGACCTGACTCGGGCACCTGAGAAAGGGAAGTTTGAGCTCCCCCCGTGCGTCCTTGACCGGAGGTTCTTTGAGGGCAACACTTTGATCGTTCCGCAGGCAGAATCACTCAGCCTGGGAAGCATGGACCGAGCGAGCAAGAGGGCGCTGGTGGCCCAGGATGCTTCTGCCATGGTGAGGATGCTGAAAATGGCGGCCGTTTATGCGGAAGGGGACTCCGTGCTTGAGGCTGAACTCACTGCTGCCCAGGCCTCTGAGGCGTCCCTAAAGGAAGAAGTCAAGGGTGCTCGTGAGGCTAGGAAGAAAGCCGAAGAGGAGACGACTAAGCTGAAGGAGGAGGTCGCCAAGCTGAAAGCGGAGAAGAAGGTTGCCGAGGAGTTGAACAAGGAGCTGATGGCGGCCAATGCCCCGGGTGCTGATGAACCGGATGAGGTAAGGGTGTTAAAAACTAGGGCTGAGCTGGTTGCCAGCATTATGCAGGCCGTGGATGATGGTATCGCCGTGGCCCTGGAGTCCTTTGACAGTGCCGTGGACCAGTTGCGGGCGGTGAACCCCGGGCTGGAGATTTAGACCAAGGGTACCCACTATCTTGCGCGTGTGGAAGATGGTCGCGTCGTCTTTCCCGCAGGCCTAGTTCTGGATACCCCTGAGGTTCAACCCGAGGAGCAGCCTGAGGAGGAGCAGAGACCTGAGCCGGAGACAGCCGAGCAAGCGGACGAATGATTTGCTTTGGTTATTCCGTTGTTGTATTTTGCCCGGCCTGCGTGCCGTTGATTAATTTGTAACTTATTTGATTTTGGGGGGGCATGGCCCCCTTTTTTATGTAATATGCACAATCTTTGGTCCTTGTGGCCTTTTTATTTAACGCTCGATTAATGTTATTTATACAATTTTTGTTGTACTTCACGTTACTGCTGTACTTTACATTAGTTGTGCATGTGTGGCTGCCCGTCGGAGGGTATGTCTGTTAGTGGAGCTTTCTTTTGAAAGATAGCTCGTTGTGTGTGAATTCGCCAGTGCGGGGAACTGGTCGAATAGTCGGGGAAAGTCCTGGCGAGGTTGCAGATCTCAGGTCGCGATTGAGGCCTGAGGTCACGGCGTGAACGTCCCATCGCGAGCTGGGGTTCTGCCAATCATGGTACAAGGGTGAAGGCGGTGCTCGGTTGAGGACCGCCGACGAGTAGAGTTCCGGCTCGTTTGTTTGAGCGGGATTCTACTTTGTGTGCATGCGTCGTTTGTACCTAGGCGAGCATGATGACCGTTAGGTGGTCCTTTGACGCGAGGAAGCCCATGGTTACTTTAGCTGTAGTATTGCTTAAGTTTCTCAGCGTTCCAAGGTCGAGGGAGTGCATCCCCGTTAAGGTTTTCGAGGAAGTATGCGCCATTTCCCGTTTTGGCGCGGACTCTGTATGGCCCTTCCCAGTTGGCTGCTAGCTTGCCTTCGCGAGAGTCCTTGTGGTTTCTTCGCAGGACAAGGCTGCCCACGTCGAACTCTCGTCGTAAGACTTTGGCGTTGTGCCTGATTGCTATTTTTTGCTTAAGAGACGCTTCGCGGAGGGCTGCTCCTGTCCGGATTTCCTCGACGAGGTCGAGCTCTTCTCTTATCGCTTCGTTATTCATTTCCTCGTCTAGAGGTGATTCGATCCTTCTGGATGGTACGTGGATTTCAATGGGTAAAACAGCCTCCATGCCATATGCTAAGCGGAAAGGCGTTTCCCCGGTGATGGACTGGGGAGTAGTGCGATATGCCCACAAGACGCTGTGGAGCTCCTCGACCCAGGCTTTCTTCATTTTATCCAGTCTTCGCTTGAGGCCATGAAAGATGACGCGGTTGGCTGCTTCCGCCTGCCCGTTGGTCTGGGGGTGCTCTACAGAAGCGAAGTGTTGCTTTGTTCCGAGATGGGTGACAAAGTCTTGAAACTTCTTGTTCGAATTGTGTTCTGTTGTCCGTGAAGATTGCTTGGGGAATCCCAAAACGGGCAAGGATATTCCGCTTGTAGAAGCGTAGAATGTTAAGTGTCGTTATCTTTGCTAAGGCTTCTGCTTCTATTCATTTTGTGAAATAATCTACGCCCACTATCAGGTATTTGTTTTGGATGGACCCCGTTACGAAGGGTCCTAGGATGTCTAGGCCCCACCAGGCGAATGGCCACGGGGAGGTCAAGCTCTTCAGTTCGTTAGGGGGAGCTAGTTACATATCCCCGTGCCGTTGGCATTTGTCGCATTTCTTCACATGCTCCTTGGCGTCTTGCTGCATGGTTGGCCAATAATACCCTGCCCGGAGGGCCTTGCGGGCAAGGGACCTTCCTCCCAGGTGCTGGGCGTTAATGCCTTCGTGGATTTCTCGTAATACGTGGGGGACAACCTCCTCCTATATGCACTTGAGTAGTGGGATGGAGAAGCCCCTTCGGTAGAGTTTGTTTTCGAGGATGACGTACGAGCAAGCTCTTCGTCTGATGGTGCTGGCTTTCTTGGGGTCATGCGGAAGTTCGTCCCTGGTGAGGTAGTTGTATACGGGCGTTATCCAGCAGTCGCTGTCCCCGATCGCGTGCACGTGTAATGTCGAGGACCCCTTATCGATGCTGGACCGGGGAAGTATCTCTTGGATGACTGATCTGTTTCCGCCTTTCCTCTTGGTGCTTTCTAGTTTGGATAAGACGTCTGCTCGCACATTGTGTTCGCGTGGAACATGTCTCACTTCTATCGTTCTAAACTTCGACATTTTTTCCTTGACCAGGGTGAGGTATTCAGAGAGACTGTCGTTTTTGGCCCGATAATCCCCGGATATCTGGTGGGCTACGAGCTGGGAGTCCGTGCAGATGACGATTTCTTCAGCCCCTAGGTCTTCGTCTAGGCGCAATCCGACGAGGAATGCCTTATACTCGGCCTGGTTGTTCGACGTGGGAAAGGACAATGTGAGAAAAGCCTCGACTATGGTCCCTTCGTCGTTCTCCAGAATTAATCCTGCCCCGCTGCCGCTCGAGCTGGACGCTCCGTCTACGTAAATGGTCCATCTGTTTGCTATGTGGGGCGAGGAGTCTGAGAAGGTTACCTCCGCCACGAAATCGGCCAGGGCCTGTCCTTTAAGAGCTTTTCTGCTTTCATATCGGACGTCGAATTCGGACAGCTCCAACGACCACTTGAGCATTCGACCGGCCATGTCTGGTCGGCCCAGTAATTGATTGATGGGCTGATCCGTCCTTACTACGATCGTGTGGGCCAAGAAATAGTGTCTCAGTCGTCTGGCAGCGTTGATGAGGGCTAATGCTACCTTCTCTATCTGCTGATATCGCAATTCTGCGTCTTGCAACGCTTTGCTCGTGAAGTATACTGGCTTTTGCCCGCCAGGATTTTTGCGAATGAGAACGGCGTTAACGGTCTCAGTAGTGACGGCGAGGTATAGGAACAGGACTTCCCCGGGGTCTGGCCGTGATAGTACGGGCGGCTGTGACAGGGCTTGCTTCAAGTGAAGGAGGGATGCTTCGCATTCTTCGGTCCATTCGAACGCTGCTTCTTTTTGCAAGAGCTTGAAGAAAGGAAGGGCGTGTTGGGTGGACTTTGAGACAAAGCGGGACAACGAGGTGAGTACCCCGTTGAGGGACTGGATGCTCTTCTTAGACGTGGGCGTTAGGAACTCAGAGAATGCTCGACATTTGTCGGGGTTAGCTTCTATTCCTCGTTCCGTTAGGTAGAAACCAAGGAATTTACCTGCCCGTACACCGAACGTGCACTTCTCTGGGTTGAAATGCATTTGATACTTTCTCACTTCTCTGGGTTAGCTTCTGATGATCATGTCGTCCATGTATACCTCGAGCATGTCGCCTATTTGTCCTTGGAAGACTTTGTTCATCATTCGTTGGTACGTAGCGCCGACGTTCTTTAGTCCAAAGGGCATTACGTTGTAGTAATAGTTGTCCGATTCGGTCATGAAGACCGTGTAAGTTTTATCGCTCGCGGCCATTGGGATTTGGTTATAACCCGAGTAGGCGTCGAGGAACGATAAAAGTTTGAAACCTGCAGAGTTATCTACGAGCTTATCTATATTGGGGAGGGGGTAGGCGTCCTTCGGACAGGCCTTATTAACATCGGTATAATCAACGCACATCCTCCATTTGCCATTATTTTTTCTTACAAGTACAACATTTGAGAGCCATGTAGTGTATTTGGCCTCAGAAATAAACCTAGCTTCTAGAAGGTCTTTGACAGCTTTCTCCGCGGCTTCTGTCTTCTCCGGGGACTATTTCCTTCTGCGTTAGGCAACATCTTTGACGGCCGGATCAATTGTAAGCTGGTGGCACGACGGAGGGGTCCAATCCTGGCATTTTAGCAGCGCTCCATGCGAACAAGTCTGCGTTCTCCCGGAGGCATGCTTTTAGTTGTCTCTTGGCCAGGTCGGGGAGGTCTGCTCCGATCTTCACTCCCCGTTGGGGGTCTTCTCCGAACGGGACGATTTCGAAGTTGCCATCTGGGATAGGGCGTAGAAGATGGCCGTTGTTGTTAGACTGGCTGCCCGAAGTCGTCAGATCTTTGGAGTGATCCTCCTCGCTAAAACGGCTGTCTAAGTCGATGGATTCGACCTGGGGGAGTGGTTTTGGTTGCTCGGAGCTGCTGGGCAGAGGAGGAGGACCAGAGGTCCTTGGCCTTGCTGAGATGGTGCTTAGTCCTTTTGATGCTGCTTCAAAGCATCGACGGGCAGCTTCGATGTCGCCGTGAAGGGTGGTGACCATCCCTTCAGAATTGTAGTACTTCATCTTAAGATGTACGGTGGAAGGCACTGCAATCAACTCTGCCAGGGTTGGCCTTCCAAAAATGCACTGATATAGTGACGGGCATTCAATTACCAGAAACTGTGCTTTGATTGCTTGGGTTGTCTTTCCTGAACCGAAGGTCACGATGAGCTCTACGTAACCTCGGGGCCTTGTTATTGCTCCGTTGAATCCCTGCAGGTCGGATCCAACGTATGGAGTAAGGTGAGAGTCATCCAGCTGCAGTGTTTTGAATAAATGGTTGTACATGATGTCAACTGAACTGCCCTTGTCCACGAGTATCCTGCGAATGTTGAAGTTCGCCATCCTTGCCCGGATGAGAAGTGGGATGCTTGAGTTCGGTGACCCGCCGAGGAGCTCCTCCTTGTAGAAGGAAATAGGAGAGGATCCTTTGTGAGTGGTATCCAGCGTGGTGACTTCGTTGGAGCTTTTGCTGATCAGTTGCTCAAATTTCCTTTTGACTGAACCGACCGTGATTTTGTTGAATCCACCACCGGAGATGATCATGGCTGACGGGAAGGTCTCCCACGGACTATGAGCGCCGAGAAATATGGAGGCGGACAGACTATCAGGGATACGGAAGTCTTCTGGCCGAGTTATGGACATAGCGACCTGTACGTTGGTGTCATCGGAGGTCGGAGTCTCTTCTGCAGCCTTCTTGCTCTCCTGGATTTCTTGCCGGGGAGCTTCTTTCTTCTTCGCGAACTGCTTCAGGTGGCCATCGCGAATGAGGATTTCTATGACATCTCTGAGGTGGATGCATTCTTCCGTCGTATGGCCGTGGCTCTTGTGGAAGCGGCAATACTTGGATTTGTTTACACCCGACCTGGCAGACAACTGTTTGGGGAAACGGACTCTCGCCTGCTTGAACTCTGAGTTGGCACATTCGGACAAGATTTTCTCCCTCGAGGTAGTGAAGGGGGTATAGTCATGGAACTGCCCAGAAGGTCCCTTCTGTTCGCGTGCATCGCGAGGCCGGTCGTCGCGTCTTTTATCTCCTCGACGGGATGTCGAGGGTTCTTCAGCTCTGGATGACCGGGCACCTTCCTGGTGACGGGAGGCTCAGACAGAGTGGGCAGCGACCTTCTCCTCGTACTGTATATGCGACTGGGCTTGGTGGAGGAGAGCGTTGAGGTTCCTCGGCGGATCGAGGTCGGTGGCTTTCGCGAAGTCTGAGCCGGGACGTAATCCCTGCTCGAGCAGGAATTTCTTCATCTCGTCGGTCATTGGCACTTGGACGGCTTCCTTGTTGAATCGCTCAATGTAGTCCCGAAGAGGCTCATCTCTTCCCTGCACGACAGCTCCGAGGGATGCCTCAGTCTTTGGATGGCGTCGTGATGCGGTAAAGTGACGGGAGAAAATCCTCCCGAGCTGCCTCCAGGATGTGATGGATTCCTCAGGCAGCTGTTTGTACCAGGTCATTGCTCCCTTCCAGAGCGTGGTTGGGAACAGGAGGCATTTGATGGCTCCTCGTACACCTCTGTAGTCCAAAAGAGCATCTATGTTTTCTATGTGCTCGTCTGGGTCCGTGGTTCTATCATAAGTCCCTAGAGACGGAGGCTTCTCTAGTCCTTTAGGGAGACGGGTGGCCAGGATCCGGCGGGACAATGGGCCGCGAGGCTCGTCGTCGCTGTCCAAGCTTGAAGTTGATGGTGGCCGCTGTCTACGCTCGCAGTGGCGGTCTCTGTGAGGTGAGGGTGATCGTGGCCGGTCGCGAGGTCTGACCGGTGGAGAATGCCTGTCCTGCCTCGTTCTCTTGTGTCTTGGTGGTGACTGATCTCGCGGGGAGATCTGGTCGCGCTTGCGAACGCGTTGTGGTTCAGGCTCACGCCTCGTCATACGGTCTTCCCCGCGCCTAGGTGGCAGGTTTCTTGATTTCTGGTGTTTAGTCTTGGGAGGAGAGGATCTTGGAAGAGATGCTTCCTCGAGAGCTCCTATCCTTTCTCCTTGCTGCAAGATAAGGAGGTTTGTGCGGTTGACAACTTCCAAGAGAGCTGCAACGGCCAGGTCAGTGCTGGGAGGACCAGGAATTGGTTGTTCCCCCAACGGTAACTGCTTGGCTCCTTGCTCGTGGGAGGAGGAGTTGGAGACGCAGTGGCCCCGTCTTGAAGGAAACGGGGATCAGAAAGTAACAACGAACTGTCGTTAGCGTCCATCTTGTTGACGGGGACAAGAATCGTAGCGTCAACACCTTTTGCGGAGTTCTGAGCGGCCATATGTGGGCGGATTAAAGAAAGTATGTTTTGATCTTTTAGTTTTCGAGGAGGAAAGAAAGAAGGGGAGAACAAGGATTTCCCACAGACGGCGCCATTGATCCGATGTATTCGAACAGGTCCACGTAAGCTGGTCGTCAGATGGCGAGGTGCTCGGATGGATGCTGGTCGTCAGGCGTGCAAGTTGCTCGGCTTGTGAATGGGGAGAGGAGGGGGTGTACCTGCAAGACACTCCGACGCTCAAGTAAGAAAAGGTCAGAGAAAAGGAGCAAGTACAAAGTGTGTTCTTAGGGTGAAAAATGTGATACCTGACCCTCTCAAGCGAGAGGGTTTATATAGAGCCCCCAGCGCGTGGCCAACGGTCCTATTTTCGGGGCGAAATAACCGTTTTCCCCAAAGAATAGGTAACTGCCCAAACTAGCCGTTATATCGGGCAGGGCGCCAAAAACTAGCCGTTATGTCGGGCATAGACGCAGTTCCGTGCACCTGTCCATTGTCGTTCGGGCAGCATGGAAGCCGTGCGTAACGGGCATTAAAGCCGGGGAGGGACGTTGCGTTCCCTGCCCGGTTTGAGGGGCAGAAATGTCACTTTTTCCCCTCTGTAGATTGGGCTTAGGCAATTTGGGCCGCTCTGGAGCAGAGGTGGATTGGGCCAACTCTAGTCATTGGTCCAGTCCAGAACACTTTCTAACTCGAATTTTATTTTCAAAAGTTTTTCAAAAACCATGTTTTTTTTAAATACATAATTCATTTATCTTTTGTGTGTAAAGTCACATGTCTAACAATAGACTCACTCTAAACCTCAACTGCGTCAAATTGTGTTCATTTTCTCACTTTGAATGGTGTATACCAACCAGAGTAAAGCATTCTTGGGAAGAGTTTGAACCTAAAGCTTAAAAAAATATGAGTTCTGCCTCTTTGAAATTTCTTCTTAAAATGTGCTTATCATGCCAAAATTTATTTGACCAAATGGTCCATACCAACAAATGCTTAATTCGATTTATTTGACCTAAATAGGAGCAAAGAGAGATTGAAACTTCACAAGAAGGATACTTAAATAAAAAACTCTACATACAATTAATAACATAATTCAAAAGAGTAATCTAAGTCCTTGACATAGATAAAAGACACTCACAATGTTTACAAAATAAAAGTTATGAGTTTAAAAAAGAGTTTAATTGATATGCACTGACAGTGTAAAATAATTTTACACTGTCATTTAATAGGAATTTATCAATCTATTATGTTATACCAGTAACTTAAAATTTACAATCTGATGTGACGGAATACATGAGAGTGATTGGTTGACAGTATAAAATAATTTTACACTGTCAGCATATACCAATTAAATTCTTAAAAAAAAAAAAAGGGTAAAATGAAATGAAAAAAAAATAATAAGATAAGAAAGAAAGGAACAAATAATCCATAATTTCACATCAATAAATAAATAAAAATATCAAACAAATACCGTATACATGCGACGTATCATTACTGGATACATTGATACGAGTATTTGACTATTTTATAAGTATTTCAATTGTCTATCTTCCCTTCCCTAACAATTATGAAATTTTTTCCATCTGATTTTTACACGGTATTTCTCGTATTTAACTAATTTAACTATGATATTAGTCAATTCAACTATACACAAGTTTCTTTTCTATTATTATGACGTATACATCAAGGTTGCGACAGATCAACAGAAAAAGGACTAAACTCCAGTCACAACAAACCAAACAAAAACGTAACATTTTCTGTTGTACCTAATATAAGATAATGCAAAAGATTATTAGCCTCTTTTCTCACCAAAGAAATAAGCATGACATGAAAAATGGTGGCTTATATTGAACATGAAAACAAAAAGATAGTACTTTAGACTTTCAAATAGTAGGACTTTATTAAAGAATCGATTTTTTTTAACGTGTTCAACTTTGATTTCATTTTCAATCTCAAGTTTATCAAGTCAAGCAACCTTATTAAATAACATGTTCAAAGTGACAATCTCTTTAAATGTTAACATTCTTGTTGAGCGGTGGCTGCTAAAAGAATATAGTACTATTTTATGATAGTGAAACATTGGTCTTTCAATTTATTATTATAAAAAAAAAAAACATTGGTCCTTCTTGTTTGGTCCTATGAAAACAAAATTATCAATCAACGAAGGGCAACTTGAGAGCTTCAGCTTTTTCATTTGCATAGTTTTTGATAAATATGGATAAATATACATACAAGATCCTCTTTTTGACTTGAAAAGTTTATATAAAGTATTGACTAATTGTTCATAATATAAATTCTTTATTTAGACGATTATATTGAAGAATGCATTTTATTACTACTCCATATAACTATGGATTTGAGTTACTAAATTAAAACACATAAGAGAAAAACTAATAAAGATAGAAGACTAAATGAAAAGTTACATAAAATAATTAGTTTGATTGATGAGAAAAAATGAAATGTATTGATAGTGTAAAAACTTTTATACTGTCAATCAATGAGAGACATACATCAAAATAAATCTCAATTTTACTTTTAAAATACTGAAATGACATGATAAATATAAGAGTTTTAATTAGTTGCATGTACAAAACTGTTTTACACTGAAAATACACTACTATTAAACCATTGATTGTATGTTGAAATCTTTTACAATTTAAATATTTATTGGCAAACATTAGTTTTAATGGCTAACTTACGGTGGCTTACAAAAATTAGTCTTTGACCAAACTATTTATACAGACAATTGTGAGTTATTCACTATTGAATACGAGAAGTATATATAGAAATATATCTAAATTTATATTCATGAAAACATCTTATAAAAAGAGAGAATTTTTAATTTATTTTATTTTTTAATTAAATTCATGAGATAGTTGTGATTATGAAGGAGAAAAACATTATTTTTAAAGCATTTCTAAACGTTTTAAATTTTTTGAGTCTTTAAAACAGTTCTTTTTCATTGAGCTTACCCATTCATCTCCATACTTTTTGAAGCGACTTTCAGAATTTATCCCTTCTTTGTCAAGATCAGGTACACTCATTTTACTTCTTTTTTTGTGTTCTTTAATATGGCTATTACTAATTCTTGTAATGATAATATCGATTCGTTGAGAACCTTGAGTGCTCGTGAGATAAAGAATCTTTGGAATTTTTATGTGAGAGGTCGTAGGGATACTTTGACTCAGGCTGAGTTTGATCGTACTGTAAAGGAGGCTTATGGAAATATTTACAATTCGTTTAGTGATTCTAATTCCAAGTCTTCTTCATCAGGTTCATCTGTAGAGGTGCTGATGGAGATTACAGATTGGTTCGATCCAGAAGTAGTGATTTACGATCATAGCTATATCGACGACTTTGAGATGGCAAAACTTCGGTCTCTGAGAAATATTTCCTCCACCCGAAACGAAAAATGATGTCGTTTTGGAAGCTTGCATTCCCGGGGAGCGCGTTTATATAGTTCGTCCCAAGGGGGTTAAAGAAGAGTACTTCTCCTTTTATGTCGGGTGTTGGAAGACTTTAAAGTCCAACTTCCCTTTATTGATTTTTAATTTGATCTGTTAAAGGTTTTGAATATCGCTCATTCTCAGCTACGTCCCAATAGTTGGGGCTTTATAAAAGCCTTCGAAATAGTTTGTGAAGCCATACATATAGAACCTACTGTAGGCTTGTTTTTCTCATTCTTTGAAATAAAAAGTGTCGAGAAAGGAGGTTGGGTTACCATCAGCGGCCTTTCGGGCAAGAGTTTTCTTCAAGCTTTTACTTCTAAATATAAAGGTTTTAAAGATCGGTTCCTTCGGATTAAATATGGTCTTAGGTGCCCTCAAGTACTATATTCCTTGGATGGATCCCACCGTTTTCCCATCTATTGGACTAGAAATCCAATTTCAATATCTTGTTTTGACTTTGATAAACTGAATGATATGGAGATCATGTCTTTAGCTATCTTAGATGTTTCTCGCATGATGAAGGTCCGAGATTTGTTGTTGCTGCTCGGAGAGCATATTCTTTCTTTCTTGGGTAATTTTTTTTTCTTTCGAACCTATTACTTACTCGGGATGAACCTCTTTATTTATTTAACACTTTCTCTTTTTTGTAGAAAAATTGGTTAATCTGTCTTTGACGAGACATAGGAGATTGCTGTTAGAAGCTCGGCCGGCCACGCGCTGCTACCAAATCAGATATGTCCTGTCGTGAAACCCGGGTTCAAAAGAAAAGAAAGCACACATCAAACAAGGCGATTTCAAACATCTCTGGATCTCTTGCTACCCCCATAGTCGAGTTATTAGGATTCTAGACTGGCCCTGATACCTTCATTGAGGTTCCCTGTAACACCCTAAAACCCCCGCGTGAAATTATAGTAAAATACAATTATCAGAGTAAAATTTCAAAGAAAATTCAGCGCTTAGGATGTTACTTCCAACAAACACCTGCTCATACATACGACATATAACACGTACAATTTGAAATTTATTAATCGTGGATAGTAAAATCATGTCTGAAGTTCATCTTTATTAAAGCAGCGGAAAAGCTTCGTCACAATAGTAATAAAACATAACCAGTTTAAAGCAACATGATCAACATCAATCTTAAATAAAAATAAATAATTCTCAACAAAACAAATACTCATAAAAGCGTTCCAAAACCCCAGTGTTACATATCAAAGCGGACGCCAACACTATAAGCATAAATGGAAGACTCTATCTTTCACTCACATCAAATATCCTACTGCGGATTATCTGCACGTTGCCCACGTAGAGGTAACATTCAAACAGAAGGGGTGAGATATCATAACTAGATAAAAGAAAACATGATAATTAGCAAGCACAGTTCATTTCATGCATAAGTCACCCATTCAACACATACATCCACACAATCAATATTCATCAACAAACCACAACAACGATCACAACTACAATTCAATGCAATGAGACTCACAACTCGACTCAATGCATGTGGTACCAATTCGATCCCTTTTTCATGATCATAATTCCTCTCAAAATTTCCATATAAGTCGCTCACACCCCACATGAGCACACGACATTCGTGATCGCTCACACCCCACATGGACACACGAACACCCGTAATCACCCACACCCCACATGGGCACACGATTACCTCAACAACAACAACAACAACTACAATACAATTCTATTTCAAAGAATCCAGATAAGGCGCTCACACCCCACATGGGCACACGACTTATCATACAACTTATGCAAACATGCTATGCATCAACGACAACATACAACGACGACCAATGCATATGACTATCATACAGTCAATAGATCACACCACAATTGTCCAACACGCATCATATACCTACCAAAACATGCAACAATTGCAATCCACAGCTACAACACACATTCGCACAACCATACTCCATATTTCAACGTTCAAAGCATCACAACGTACACGGAAACGCAATTAACGCGTCGAATAGTTGTAATTCTGGTATTGAAAATAATTTAATAGAAATTACACGAAACCAGCTTTCCAACGATTCAAACGATGACTGAAACGGACCTACGGATCAAAAGATATGAATTTTTAAAGTTTTATAAAATTTTGTTCGTTCCAGTGGCAGCCAAACACTGTTTCTGCTCGCCTGATGTTCGCCCATACAAATTCCAGAAGCACCTATTTTCTACCTTTCGCTCGCCTCTTAGTTTCGCCCGACGACCTCTAAGCGAGATCGCTTCGCCCAAGGAACGGGTCCTTCGCCCGGCGAATTCCTTCGAACTGCAATTTTGCTATATTTCCACACCAGAACTTATTTTATTAAGTTGTTTCAAAACCCAGCTTTTCTTAGAATTCGCTCAAAACACTTTTTTTGACAAAAAGTAGGGCTGCCAATGAACCAAACCAACTCGAAAATAGTTCGAAATTCGATTAAAAAATTAAATCGTTGAACTAGGTTCATGAACCAAATGAGCTGAATATGAGCTAAAAACTAAGTTCGTTAACTAAATGATCTGAACTTGAACTATACATAGTTCGACTCGTTAGGTTCATGAGTCAATTCGATTATATATGAATAGATTATATTGTCTTTAAGAGTAGGTTTAAAGATTTGTTCTAAATCTTAATCTCATATTTTCTTTTAATCTAACGGTTTTAACTGATAATTTATATTCTCAAGTGAGTAAAATATTTCTACGAATAATTATACAAATAAAATTAACATCGTATAAATTTCAATCTTATAACTTTTATTTCATTTCTATATTTTTTATTTAAAAAATATTAATTTAAAATGTCAAATATATATATATATATATAAAATAGACTTTAAAAAATTACTTTTAATTCTGTGAAATAAGCGAGTTGAACCTAACAAGATAAACCTAACGAGTTGAACCGAGATATTTGTGAACTTCTAACAAGTCGAGTTTGACCTGAAAAAAAAGTTTGTGATGAACTCGAACTCGAACTCGAACTCGGCCAATTCTTAACGAGTCGAGTTTGAGCTGAAAAAAAAAGTTCGTGATGAACTCGAACTCGGCTAATTCTTAACGAGTCGAACTGAGCTAAGGCGAGTTCGACTCGACTCGACTCATTTCCAGCCCTAACAAAAAGACACTTTTCAAAATTTCAGAAACACAAGTTTTCTTTTCCAAAACCATTCATAACCTTATTCTGACTCTGACTCGTGATCACACACACAGCAATCAACATCCATATCATGCATCTTTCGATCATGCAATTTCAACAACAACAATTGCAATAAAGCATAACTCTAACAGCAATCACAACAACAACATTCAATCCACGAATCATCAAGAATTCAATCAATCATCAAATCATCATAATTATGAAATAAGAGAAGAAATCCAAAAACACTACATGTCATAACCTACCCATCAATCATCATGTTAACCCTTAGATAGTTAGAACCCCACCCTTACCTTAGAGTTCTTCCAAGAACCTCAACCTTTAGCAATGGAGATTCTTCTTAATTCCTCTTCCTTGCCCTAGCTCTTCTTCCCCCTTTCTCTGTTTTTCACGTAATGACAACTTCTCCTCTCCTATCCCCTTTTTCTTGTTATTATATTATATTATTATTGTTGTTATTATTATTATTATTATTATTATTATTATTATTATTATTATTATTATTATTGGACAATTCAAACAAAGATTAATAGTGGACAATTCAAACAAACTAGGGAAGTGGTCACCAATCCCTTTGCAGGAGTTTCGACAACCATCTCTCCCTTCATAGGAGAAACAACAAGGCATAGCCTTCTGACACAATCAACAGCAATAAAAGAGTGAGTAGCACCAGTATCAATAATAGCAATTAAAGGCGTATTATGAATATAACATATACCTCTTATCAGTCTGTCCTCACTGGAAGTCTGAGTCCCTGTCAAAGCGAACACCTTCCCTCCAGTTGAAGCTTGCTTCGGTTTCTGGCAACGAGTACTAATATGGCCCTGTTCTCCACAGTTGTAACAAGTCACCACTTTAACCTTGCAGTCAGCAATCAGATTTCCTGCCTATCCACACTTGAAGCATTTCTTCACATCACTCGTGCACTCACTGACATGATGACCTAGCTCACCACACTTGTAACACTTAAGAGAAGCAGGGGCACCTCCCCCACTCGGCTTCTTGCCATCAGCGTATTTCGGTTTACCCTTCTCAGCTGGAGATGCATAAGGCTTCCCACAGTTCATCGGTTGTTTTCCCCTTCTCTTGGCCAGCCCTTTAAAGTGAGCCGATCGAGCCTTGCTATCTTCCTCAAAGATCCTACAATAATCCACCAAATCTGGAAACCTTCTGATTCGCTGATAACCAATCGCCTGCTTGATCTCAGGTCTCAATCCATTCTCAAACTTGACACACTTTGAGAACTCAGCAGTTGCTACACTATACACTACTATGAAAACCCCATTTAACGACGCCAACTTTACCACGGTTTCGTATCCCACCGTTGTAACAGGATTAAAAATTTATAACGCCATATTTAACGACGATTGTATTACATAACCGTTGTAATACAAGCTGTGTAACAAGCTTCGATTCCCAGCTCTATATTTTTTTTTCCATATTTTTACATTTTAACACGCTTGTATTAGAAGACCGTTGTACTACATGTATCACGCTTCGATTCACATCAATGTATTCTTAAGTATTTTTAAGTGCAATAGAGTATATATATAACTTTAAAAATAAAACTGTAAGAGATGAACATATATAGACATAATTTTATTTTAATATTCCATTGAGAGTACATTGATAAACATATTACATATCAAGATCATTGTCAGAGCCCATAGCATAAAATGCATCTTCATAATCTAGACATCTCTCCTCACTCCCCTCATCAGAATCATAATATACAAGCCTCATTTTCTTCTTTATCTTCTTCTTCTTCAGCTTCTTCTTCTTCTTCTTCTTATCCTTCCTTACCCTTAAGGCATCCCTGAAGTTGGCAATTGCTGGTTGGACGACCTCCTGGATTGGCACATGACGTTCCTCATTGAGGTTTCTAGGATTCTCATTTGTTGAACTCATTGTTACGAAGAATATATTATTTAGATATGTAAAATTGTCTATTTATAGATGAGGTTGAAGATGAAAAGACTAATAGTTTAATGCTTGTAATGATGATAACTTGTAAACCGTTCATATTCTGGAACTATATTTTCTTGTAAACCGTTCATATGTTGGGAAGTGCAACGGTTAATAATATCACGATGATTATAAGTAATGACCGTAGCGATATCATTTATAATCCAGGCGTAATTTTAGGAAAATGTTGTTGCCTGGTGTCGAACCTTGTACCATGTATAAGGGGTATCACTACGGTTATTATAACTAACCGTTGTGATATTATTAAATTAATATATAATCTATCATAACGGTTATTTAAGAAAACCGTTGTGAAACATTTACCTATATAAGGGAATTAACTTTCCCTTTTTGACAGTCGCGCCGTTTCCTTCACAGCGAAACCCTAGCACCCAAACTTCATCTTTTTTTAGAATCTGCGAGAAGAAATACAAGAAGTATGAAGCTTTTGATTTAAGCTTCTTCCTCCTTGTAGTTCTTCCTGCAGAATCTAAAACTAGATAACATGGTGATGATGCTGGCGGTAGCAAGTGTAATGTACATATTGTTTATGGAAAATAAGGTAGTCTTCTACTTCAATCTTTTTGTTAAATAGTTCCCATTATCTCGTTTGCTTCATGTTGTTTTTGTTGATTATTCTCATTTTGTGCAGATTCGACTTCAATGCTTCACAAGCAAGGTGAACTTCATTGTAATGGTACAATCCCACTTCTTAGGGTTTTGTTTCAACTTTTGGTTGTTTTGTTTTGAATACTAACTAATTTTCTTCATTGCTTCCCACTTCTTAGGGTTTGTTTCACATGGTGATGATGATGGTGGTACATATATATATGAATTCATTCTGATAAGGTACATATATATGAATTCATTCTTATATTGTATATGAAATTTAGTTTATTATATACTATGTACATTGTTTGTTTTACTATCCTTTTATTGAAAATGCAATCAGTTAAATTGATATAGAACATTAGTTTATTATATATATACTATGTATATTGTATATAGTTAAATTTAATACTAACTAATTTTCATCATTACTTCCCACTTCTTAGGATTTGTTTCACATGGTGATGATGATGGTGGTACCTATATATGAATTCATTCTGATAAGGTACATATATATGAATTCATTCTGATATTGTATATGAAATTTAGTTTATTATATACTATGTATATCGTTTGTTTCACTATCCTTTTATTGAAAATGCAATCAGTTAAATTGCTATAGAACATTATAATCTCAAAATTAGGACGTATTTGAAAACCAACCTTTATCATGTCAATGTTTTCCGAATTGCATCCATTTCATTCCGCACATTTTATGTTCCTTAACATAAAATTTATGGTTCGATGGTCGGTTTCCTTCAATCCATCGATATCTTTTATTATAATTTACCTCATCGTCGTCACTAATCGCCGTGGTTGTTAAGATCATGATCATTGTTATGATGATAAAATCGTGGTGATTTTTGGCGATGATGAGGTAAACTATAACAAAAGATATCGATGGATTGAAGGAAACCGACCATCGAACCATAAATTTTATGTTAAGGAACATAAAATGTGCGGAATGAAATGGATGCAATTCGGAAAACAGTGGTGTGTTTAAGTTGGTTTTCAAGAACAGTTTAATTTTCAGATTATATAGTTCTTTACCAATTTTAATGGTTGTATTTCTTTAATAAGGTGGATGGTAAAACAAGCAATATACATTTGTATTTAATAAACTAAGGATACATTCCATAATGGTTGAGACAAATAACCATTGTGATAGTTAACATATATGACAACGGTTTATACTGATAACCATTGTGATAGTTAATATATATTACAACGGTTAAAATACCTAACCGTTGCAATATATCACGCGCTTCCAGAATACAACAACAGTTTCCAGACCGTTGTAGAAACGACGAACTTACAACAACTATCTATTTAACAACGCCTTCGCCCGCGTCATTATATGTCATTCACAACCATTGCTAAATGGGTTTTTTGTAGTAGTGATAGTGAGGGTAAAACTTAGCCAGATCTGAGAATTTTGCAGCATACTCTGTAACCGACGTGTTACCCTACTTCAATTCCAGAAACTCAATCTCTTTCTTTCCTCGGACGTCTTCAGGAAAATACTTCCTCATGAACTCCCTACTGAACACAGCCCGAGTGATTACCTCTCCTATTTCCCCCAACAATTGACGAGTGCTAACCCACCAGTCATCAGCCTCCTCAGCCAGCATGTGAGTACCTAACCGCACCTTCTGTGCTTTAGAATATTCCATAACCCGGAAGATTCTCTCGATCTCCTTGAGCCAAGCCTGTGCTTCATTCGGACCATATCTTCCCTTGAAGGTAGGCGGTCTAGTCTTCCGAAACTCATCATTCTCACTAGCATGAGGCGGGTTCTGTACCGCCTGAGCAAAAGCCTACAAAGCAGCAACAATAGCACCATCATTCCTTCTAGCCATTCTAAATTTGTTACGCATCAACAACAGAACACAATGGTTAAGGAAACGACATCGACAATAATCAACTGTCACACAACAACGACTCGACAACTTGGTCGGACAGACCGGCCTGCTCTAATACCACTTTGTAATACCCTAAAACCCCCGCGTGAAGTTATAGGAAAATACAATTATCAGAGTAAAAATTCAAAGAAAATTCAGCACTTAGGATGTTACTTCCAACAAACACTTGCTCATACATACGACATGTAACACGTACAATTTGAAATATATTAATTGTGAATAGTAAAATCATGTCTGAAGTTCATCTTTATTAAAGCAGCGGAAAAGCTTTGTCACAATAGTAATAAAACATAATCGGTTTAAAGCAACATGGTCAACACCAATCTTAAATAAAATTAAATAATTCTCAACAAAACAAATACTCATAAAAGCGTTCCAAAACCCCAGTGTTACATATCAAAATGTACGCCGACACTACAAGCATAAATGGCAGACTCCATCTTCCAATCACATCGAATATCCTACTGTGGATTATCTGCACGTTACCCACGTAGAGGTAACATTCAAACAGAAGGGGTGAGATATCATAACTAGATAAAGGAAAGCATGATAATTAGCAAGCACAGTTCATTTCATGCATAAGTCACCCATTCAACACATACATTCACGCGGACAATATCCATCAACAAAACACAACAACGATCACAACTGCAATGCAATGCAATGAGACTCACAACTCGACTCAATGCATGTGGTACCAATTCGATCCCATTTTTATGATCATAATTCCCGTCGGAATTTCCATATAAGTCGTTCACACCCCACATGGGCACACGACATCTGTGATTGCTCACACCCCACATGGGCACACGAACACCTGTAATCGCTCACACCTAGGGTTGGAAATAAGCAGAGTCGAGTCGAACTCGCCTCAGCTCAGCTCGACTCGTTAAGAATTTGTTCAGCTCAAATCTCGGTTCGAGTTCGATACGAATTTTTTTTAAGCTCAAACTTGACTCATTATAAGTTCACGAACAACTCGGTTCGACTCGTTAGGTTCATCTCATTAGGTTCAGCCCAATTCTTCACGGACTTAAAAGCCATTTTAAAAAGTCTGTTATATATATATATATATATATATATATATATATATATATATATGTGTGTGTGTGTGTGTGTGTGTGTGTGTGTGCGTGTGTGTGTGTGTGTGTGTTTATATATATATATATATGTGTGTGTGTGTGTGTGTGTGACATTTTAAATTAATATTATTTAAAAAAAAGTATTGAAATAAAATAAAAGTTATTAGATTGGAATTTAACTTTATCTAAAAAATATACGAATTCAATAATTAATTAATTTATATGATGCTAATTTTATTTGTATAATTATTTTTAGAAATATTTTGCTCCCTTGAGAATATAAATTATCAATTAACACTGTTAGATTAAAATAAAGTATAAGGTTAAAATATATATTAAATCTTTAAACCTACTCTTAAAGACAATATAATCCTTCTCATATATAATCGAGTTAGCTCATGAAACTAACGAGTCGGACTATGTATAGTTCAAGTTCAACTCATTTAGTTAACGAACTTAGTTTTTCGCTCATATTCAGCTCATTAGGTTCATGAACCAAGTTCAACAAATTATTTGTCGAACCGAGTTCCGAACTATTTTCGAGATGGTTCGGTTCATTGCCAGCCCTACTCACTCCCACATGGGCACATGACTTATCATACAACTTATGCAAACATGCTATGCACCAACGACAACATACATCGACGACCAATGCATATGACTATCATACAGCCAATACATCACACCACAACTGTCCAACACACGGCATATACTTGCCAAAATATGCAACAATTGCAATCCATAGCTACAACACACATTCGCACAACCATACTCCATATTTCAATGTTCAACGCATCACAACGTACACGAAAACACAATTAACGCGTCGAATAGTTAGAATTCTGGTATAAAAAATCATTTTAACAGAAAGTGCACGAAACCAGCTTTCCAACTATTTGAACGGCGACTGAAACGAACCTACGAATCAAAAGATATGAATTTTTAAAGTTTTATAAAATTCAGTTCGTTCCAGTGGCAGCCAAACAGTGTTTCTGCTCGCCTGATGTTCGTCCACCAAGACGCCAGCGACACACCTTCGTCCAACAAAACCCCCCATTCGCCCGACGAAATTCCCCTTTCGCCCAATGCTCTTCCCGGCGAAGCAGAAGCGAATTTCCTCCCTCATACAAATTCTAATAACACCTATTTTCTACCCTTTGCTCGCCTCTCAGTTTCGCCTGGCGACCTCCAAGCGAGATCGCTTCGCCCGGTGGAACCGGTCCTTCGCTCGAAGAATTCCTACGAACTGCAATTATGCTATATTTCCACACCAGAACTTATTTTTTTAAGTTGTTTCAAAAACCAGATTTTCTTAGAATTTGCTCAAAACACTTTTTTCGACAAAAAGACACTTTTCAAAATTTCAGAAACACAAGTTTTCTTTCCCAAAACCGTTCATAACCTTGTTCTGACTCTGACTCGCGATCACACACACAACAATCAACATCCATATCATGCACCTCTCGATCATGCAATTTCAACAACAACAATTGCAATGAAGCATAATTCTAACAGCAATCACAACAACAATATTCAATCCACAAATCATCAAGAATTCAATCAATCATCAAATCATCATAATCATGAAATAAGAGAAGAAATCCAAAAACCTTACATGTCATAACCTACCCATAAATCACCATGTTAACCCTTAGATAGTTAGAACCCCACCATTACCTTAGAGTTCTTCCAAGAACCTCAACCTTTAGCAATGGAGATTCTTCCTAATTCATCTTCCTTGCCCTATCTCTTCTTCCCCCTTTCTCTGTTTTTCACGTAATGACAACTTCTCATCTTCTATCCCCCTTTTCTTGTTATTATATTATTATTATTATTATTATTATTATTATTATTATTATTACTAATATCCACTTAATATTTGAATTAATTTAATATTATTCAACTAATATTATGATCAACCAAATATTACTAATATAATTTAATTAGTACTACTCTCTACACCACCGAGTTCTACATAATTGGTCACACACCCTCATCCCCTTAATCTCTATAACTCCAAGGTCACTAAACCATCCTAAGGGCAACCTAAACACAACCAAAACACACATAATCACACACGCATATACACAACATCATATAATTTTAATTACAAAAAATAATAAAATAATTAAAATAAATCGGGGCGTTACATTCCCAGTGATAATTTCATGCAATATGAGCTTGACAACTTCTGAGGTAGCATCACCATGGAAGCCCCACCTAACCCTGAAAGGATGAATGCTACCATTATCCATAACCCAACGATTAGGTACTTTCAGATAGTTTTAGCACAAACCTTCATTGGAAAGAGTGATAACACTGACACCGTTAGTAAAGAATAGTTATTCCTCATGTTCAGTGTTTTCCAATCCCGCCTTATCCATTCTCCAACATTCTTGCTTGCTAATCTAGACACAATAAAGAAATTGACAAGAGGAAATATTTTCGTCGGTGGGATTGTCACCTTCATCACCTTAGTTGTAGGCCTCCGGAACCAAGTGGCACATCTAGTCCCTCTAGGGGGTAACACTTTGCTAGATGTCGAACACTTCTTAAATAGATAATTAATAAGAGTTAGGAGTCCTAATGAATTCCATCTACTGATTAATAATGAAGTTGCCCTGTCCTCCAAAACCATGAACAAACAAGTGTCCACAACCGCGATAACTAGCTATACCAATTGAAAGGTCAGGGAGAGGTACCTACACCACGACAAACCCCTCCCGCACCTGAATACCACCCAACACCTCTATCAGATATCTCTTCTTCGTCTTCTTCTGCAGGTCCTTCTATTCCCAAAGGGCATGATGTTGACTATGAGCTCAACGCCCTCAGACGTGAAGTCAGCGCTCTCCGCTAAGCATTACAAGATCAAACATATAGAATGGAAAAGCAAATTGACCACCTGTATCAAGAAGTATACTCCTTAGTATTGGGTCCAATAGCCAGACAATGTGACCATTGATCTCTTTGTAGGTTTATTTTTTCCTTTTTTCCACTTTCATAGAAATATTGAGGCTAATGTTCAGTTTAAGTGTAGGGGAGAAACTTTTCCCCTCTTTTCTGTTTCTATTATAATTACTTTTCTAGTTATGTTTCCAGTCATTTTCTCTTGTCGAGCTACCGACGTTAAACGAAACACTACGTGGGAGGTAACCCGTGGATTTTTTTTTCCTTTTTACCCTTTAGTTTCAGTTATTTGCTTACAAAATAATATAAACTCTGGCAGGAAAGCTGGAGAAAATGTCAACGCACCAAAAGAGACAAAATAATAAAAAATATGAAAAAAATCGAAGTTGACGGCCTTCAGCCATTAAAATTCTGAATTTTAACCTTTGGGTGTTGACGGGCTAGATCGTTAGCCAAGCTAACACCCGTCAGCACATTTTGGGCACAAATTTCAATATATGTGATAAAATGATGCATGTATGAAGTTATTATATGCATGAATGATATGAAGTAAAAGGAATGCAAAAGAATTGAAAATGTAAAGAATTTTTGGAAAAAAATCATTGCACAAGTCGACCTAGAAAAGCTATGTGTCGACTTGTTCGAAGCCCATGCGCCGACCTGTATAGGCCATGCGTCGACCTGTAATGGTCATGTGCCGACCTATAGAGGAGGAACATCTAACAGAGCCTTCATACTTTAATAATGCAGTAGATGAGTCGACCTATGAAAGCTATGTGTCGACACATACAAAAGTTTTTCTTCTATGTGTCGACCTATAGGTTGATGTTTCACAAAAAAAATTGTTTTTGATGCATTTTATATGCGTGAGACTTTTTCCAACTTGTTTCCAAATGCTTTTATGTTTCCTAATGCTAAGATGCACATCGAGAATCAGAGGATATCGTCCAATATACATTAACACTAAAGCATCCTAGTTTTGACATCATGCAAAATACATCTAATAAAAAGTTGCACTCACATACTCCCCTTTTTTATGATGGCAAAACTTGACAACATATTTCATGTTTTCATGAAGACTCCCCCTGAATGTATGCATCCTAACTTCATCTTGCTTCTCCCTCTTTAACAACATCAAAAATAATCAAAGTAATCCATTAGAAGTAACTTATATCACACATAAACGGATATACCATTCAGAGGCTATTACAAAGATAAGATCAACAATACCAAAACACTCACATACAATGATGTACATATTGTATAAAAAAAGGAATGCATGAGCTTAAATAAAAGCATATAGAGCATCAACCAAACTTGATTGCCACAACTTATGCCAAATAACAAACAAAAACATGAAGTAAGAATGATACAATGTAATAAAAAAACTCATGAGTTTCTAAAAAGGCGACACGATTATGTGACATATGCCTTTGGTGCTCCCGAAATGTTGCACATGCATGTGCTTTAGGAAGGCGATTATAGATTTATCACCACTCAAACAAAAAACAAAGATGTTATCATAACAATGACATACTACAAGAATTTTGCTAACATAATAACATGTTCAATCATATTTCATGCCATAATAGATAAACAACACCACTACAAATATCATGTAAGAGCAAATAATAGAGAACATGTTCATACACAAGCACCGAATTTCAAGTATGGAAAGAGAATAACATGAAGTCACTATAAACATATAAATTGAAAGACATCAATTAAGATTTTTGGAAGTGAACAAACATGATATATTTCATACATCAAGTATATCAAGCATATGGAACATAGATAACATGCAAAAGTAAAAGTCTTACTTCAAGGGGGGAAATGGAACAATATTACCTTGCTTAGGAATTGATGAGAGATGCACTTGCATGTAATTGAACTTCCAAAGATGGTTAGAGCAAAAATATTATAAAGTGCATGCAATAAATCATATTTAGGTAAAATTTGAGATATCAAGTATCCCTTCGAATGTTGAAATATGGTTTGGTTGCAAAAGGTTTTGTAAAAATATCCGCAAGTTAATTTTTGCTATCAACATGCTCAAATACAACATCTCCCTTTTCAACATGGTCACGAAGGAAGTGGTGACGTATTTCAATTTGTTTAGTGCGAGAATGTAGCACCAGATTTTTGGTTAGATTAATAGCACTAGTGTTGTCGCACATAATAGGAATACATTGTACTTTAATGTCAAAATCTAGTAGTTGTTGTTTGAGCCACAATATTTGGGCACAACAACTACCAGTTGTGATGTGTTCCACATTGGCGGTTGACAAAACAATGGAAATTTGTTTCTTGCTATGCCAACTTACTAAGGAGTTGGAAAACATGTGGCAAGACCCACTAGTACATTTCCTATCTGATTCGTAATTGACAAAATTAGAAGTGGAATAATCAACCAAATTACAACAGCTTTCCTTGGAATACCAAAGCCCATACTTAGATGAACCATGAAGGTATCTAAGAATATGCTTTAGCGCTTTCGAAAGTGATTCATTAGGAGATAATTAATAACGAGCACACATGCACACGCTAAACATAATGTCCGACCTAGATACCGTAAGATATAAAAGAGAACCAATCATATGTCTATACTTTTCACATTAACATCCTTACTCTTCTCATCTTTTTCCAAGTTTCCACTTGCAGCCATTGGAGTGTCAATTGATTTTCCATCTTCCATACCAAATCTCTTTAGCAATTTGTTGCAATACTTCGTTTGACACACAAATGTCCCTTCATTGAGTTGTTTGATTTGAAGGCCAAGAAATTAATTCAACTTCCCCATAAGGCTCATCTCAAACTCACCCTGCATAAGCTTAGAAAACTCCTTGACTAGTTGCAAGTTAGTCGAACCAAAAATGATATAATCAACATAAACTTGAACTGAAAGAGTATGTTTTCCTTGACGTTTAATGAAAAGAGTAGTGTCTACATTCCCTCTAGAGTATCCTTGATTGATTAAGAATTTACTAAGTTTCTCATACCAAGCCCTAGGGGCTTGTTTGAGGCCATATAAAGCTTTTTTTAGTTTATAAACATGATTAGGATACTCATGACTTTCAAAATCGGGAGGTTGTGAAACATACACTTCTCATTAATATATCCATTAAGGAAATAAATATTTATGTCCATTTGATATAAATTGAAATCTTTGGAGCAAACATAATCTAGTAGAAGGCGTATAGCCTCGAGGCGAGCAACCGGAGCATAAGCTTCCTCGTAGTCAATACCCTCCTCTTGGTTATAACCTTGAGCCAATATTCAGGCTTTGTTCCTAGTTATCACTCTGTTTTCGTCGAGTTTATTTCTAAAGACCCACCTAGTACCAATAACTTGATGACCTTGTGGATGAGGGACAAGGTCTCATACATAATTCCTTTTAAACTGGTTTAATTCATCTTGCATGGCCATAAATCAATGCTCATCAAGTAAGGCATCTTTGGCATTTTTAGGTTCAAATTGTGAAACGAATGCAAAGTGATAACAAAAGTTAGTTATCTTGGAGTGTGTTGTCACACTTTTGGTGATGTCTCCAAGTATGTTGTCGATTGGAGGATCCTTAGAGATTCTCAAAGCTAAAGAAAGCTTATCCACTGCAACTGGACTTTTATCCTTCTCCTTTTCACAATCGTTATCTTCTACTTTCTCAAGTTCCACCACCTTGGGCTAATCAATTCCTTCTTCGGGTTTGAGAATGTCTTGTGAAGATACACCTACATCATGAAAAGAAACACCTTTCCTGATATTTTTTGGATAAGATTCATTAAAGGTGTTGTGTACCGACTCTTCAACAATAAGTAATATTTTGTTATAAACCCTATAAGCTTTGCTCGATTGAGAATATCCAAGGAAGATACCTTCATCAACTTTCACATCAGACTTTCCAAGATTATCCTTCCCATTGTTCAAAACAAAGCATTTGCATCCGAAAACATGAAGATGTGACACATTATGTTTTCTACCATTTAGTAGTTCATAGGGAGTTTTGTCTAAAATAGGACGTATTAATATCCTATTCAAGACATAAAATGTTGTGCTAATGGCATCGTCCCAGAAATACTTAGATAGATTACCCTCATTGAGCATAGTTCTAACCAACTCCTCTAAAACACAATTTTTGTACTCCATAACACCATTTTGTTATGGAGTTCTTGGAGCGGAAAAATTATGCTCAATTCCATGTTTATCACAGTAATTCTCAAAGAGGTGTTTTTCAAATTCACCTCCGTGATCTCTTCGAATAACAACAATTTTTAAATTCTTCTTGTTTTGGGATAACCTTGCAAATTGAGTGAAAGCAGAAAAGGTCTCATCTTTACTTTGCAAGAATATGACCTAGCAAAATCTCGAGTAATCGTCTACAATCACAAAACCATAGTAGTTACCACCTATGCTTTTGGTCCATAAAGGTCCAAAGAGGTCCATATGAATTAGCTCAAGAGGTTTCGAATGTGAAACAATGTTTTTCGATTTAAATGAAACTATTGTTTGCTTACCCATTTAGCATGCATCACATAGATGGTCTTTTGAAACTTTATTTTTGATAAATCGATTACTAAATCTTTTGAAGTTACCTTGTTTAGTAAATCAAAGTTGATGTCAGCTAGGCATCTATGCCATAACCAAAAGTCTTCACTTATGGTGACAAGACACTTAGTTCCTCAGGTCATGGGTACATCATCTAGATTAAGCATAAGTGTTGTTAACCCTCAAGCCCTTAAACATACAATCGTTCTTTTCATTGTGCTCAAATATACAACAAGTTTTTTGTAAAAGTTACTTTAAATCCATTGTCACATAGTTGACTTATGCTAAGAAGATTGTGTTTAAAACCTTCAACTAACATAACATCGGAGATAGTACTAGATGAGGGATTACCTACACTACCTTTTCCAAGTATTGCTCCCTTGTTGTTGTCTCCATAAGTAACAAATCATTTCTTCTTTGGCACAAAGTCAATGAATAGAGAGATGTCACCTGTCATATGTCTTGAGCATCCATTATCGAGAAACCATAACTTCTCCGTAGATCTAAGACATCAAACCTATAGAATCAAACAAGGGTAATAGATACCCAATTTTTATTGGGTCCTTGAGATTGTGTGAAATCAAGGTTGCATTTCGGTAACTTTTGAAAAACACCTTTAGGAACAAAAAGTCTCCCAAATTTGCATTTTTTAATAGTGTAACCCTTTTTACAACACTAGTGACAAGATAAGTTAAGATGAAGTTTACTTTTGCTATTAGAATCCTTTTGAACATATTTATGCTTTTTATAAGAAGGGTTCAAACACCGTTTAAACTTTGATGGATTAATAGAAAAGTATCATTTGGTTGTAATACCTTGTCCAATTTAGCATGAAGAGAATTGACTTATTTTTGCCAAGTGTGACAAATTTTATAACCAAACCATGAAGGTTATTTATCCTTATTCTTATCCTTTTGAATATCTACCAAAGACTTCTTAAGAGCTTCCATCTTCTTTTCAGTTTCTAAAACTTTAGCTTCTAAATGTGAAAAAGTTCTTTTGTTTAAAGCTAACTTTTTAAAAGCATATATGACTTTTTTATGTAGGTTTTAAAAAGCTTTTTGTAATTTAGAATATGAAAATTCCTTAAAATATTCAAGTTTAGAATGACTTACATTCTTCTTCTTCTTTTTGTTCGCCATGAAACAAAGCTTGGCCGATTCAATACTTGAACTTGAGCTTTCATCACTTGAAGAATCATTTCCATTATCCTAAGTAATATAGGCTATTCTAGGCTTGATAAATTTCTGGTGATGAACTTTTTCTTTGTCTTTCTTAATCAATGGACACTTCGGTCTATAGTGGCCGACTTCTCGACACTCATAGCATGAACCTCTATATTTAGCCTTCTTATTTCCATCTTCCTTTGAGGAGTTAGATAACCTTCTAAATTTGACTAGGTTGTTGTCATAATGTTTGACTTCATTTTTCCTTATGTACCTATTGTATCTTTTGACGAACAAACCCATTTCTTCATCATCAGAGTTATCATCATCATTTGATTCACAATCAATTTGCTCATAGGTTGAGGACTTGGAACTTGAAGTCTTTAGAACAATAGACTTCTTTCCTTCCTCTTTGTCTTTACCTTTCTCCTTCTTCATCTTCTTCTCAAGCTTTTTCTCATGTTTTTCCAAGCAAGTGAACTCTTGCTCATGTTCTTCTAGATTTCCAAATAAGGTTGTGAGATCAAGTGTTTTAAGATCATTCGATTCTTTGATAGCGGTGACCTTGGGTTGCGATTCCCTATTAAGATATATCAACACTTTATTAATAGCTATATTATTGGAGATAGGATTACTTAGAGCTTTCAAGCATTTTATAAGATGTGTGAACCTCTTTTTCATTTCTCCAATGGTTTCACCATGCTTCATGCGAAATAGTTCAAACTCTTGATTTAACTTATTGATCATAGATTGTTGGACCTCATTAGTTCCCTCATGGGAAACTTCTAATGCGTCCCACATAGCTTTAACTTTATCACAATGAGAGACACGATAATATTCATCGACACCAAGTGCGGATGTGACAATATTTTGTGCCTTCCAATCATGTGACCACAATTTCTTATCATTATCATCCCATTATGCTTCCGGTTTTGGTAGGATGAAACCTTCTCCATTGGTCATTGTAATTTCATTAGGACCATTGATGATGGTGTCCCATACACCCTTGTCAACCGATTTGATGTGAATATGCATACAAGCTTTCCAATAGCCATAGTTTTCACCGGTGAATATTGGTGCTCAATTGTACGCCCTTTTAAGTTTAATAGCCATTTTTCTAAGAAGCAAGTATTGAAGCACGAAATTAACTGGAGCTCGTGATACCACTTGTTAGACGAAGGCAACTTATCTAAAGGGGGTGAAGAGATCCCCAAAAAAATTTGTTTTGTGAAAACGATTTTCAAAACGTTGGCTAGCGGAAGTAACTTGGATCGATTCGTCTAAACTGAACCGTTATCAAAAAGCTTGGATATGCATATGTGAAAACCAATAGAGGATAATGATAATCAAATTTAATCAATAAGCTTTAATCACAATCACTAGAAAGTTACTTATCAAACAATTCTATTTCCAATGATAAATGAAACTAAAATACAATTGAAACAAATTATCGAACACCTTGTGTGCAATCGATTATGTTTGAGATTTTGTATAGTTTTGTTGATCTTCAAATCCAACCACAATAAAAGTGATTGTGATCAATTCAACAAAAAACTTATCAAATGATTTTCAAAAGAAATCACCAAACAAATTAATCACACAAATGATGAACACGATAATTTAAAAACAAAATGTAAAAGAGATAGAGATAGAGAGTACACAAGGATTTATGTAGGCAGTTCCCCAATCGGCCTCGCTATGGGTACGTCTGCCCTCAATTCAAATTTGAATTGAGATCATGAAATTAACCTTAAGTTTGCAAAATTAGTTTACAATAGAAATGTAGAAATGCAACCCTAAAAACCCTAAGTTTGATGTTAATCCTAACAATTTCTCTTCCCTTGATCTGAGCTTAATCAAGTCACCCAACAATGACAATTTGATTCACCATCTCACGTTACTCCTTTGGAAGAACCACAACCCTTCAAAGCCTTCACTCAATCGAATCCAAATTGCACAATTGTTGTAACCCAAGATTTACCAAGATGATCCACCGTCTCACGCTACTCCTTTGCAAGAACTACAGGCCTTCAAAGGCTTCACTCAATCGAATCCAAACTTGAGTAATCTTGTCCAAAACCTTCAAATCCACACTTTGATATTAAAGAAAAACCCCACCTTGGTTTTCTTATTTGAAACCCTCATAAGATCTCAACACAATTTACAATACCACAAGCTAAATTGAACCTTATCAACTTGATTCTAGATGGCACCCAAACAATGAATGATAATGTGTACTTTGTTTGTGTGTATGCATAAAACCAAGGTTAAAGATGATGACGACTCTTAGTATGTTTCAAGTTTCGTTTATGATTTTACCAAAATCATTGGGGAAAAATGATGCATGTATGAAGTATTTATATGCATGAATGATAGGAAGCAAAAGGAATGCAAAAGAATTGAAAAATTTGAGAATTTTTTGAAAAAATCATTGCACATGTAGACCTATGAAAGTTATGTTGTCGACCTGTTCGAAGGCCATGTGTTGACCTGTATAGGTCATGCATCGACCTGTAAAGGTCATGTGCCGACTTATAGAGGTGGAACATCTAACAAAATCTACAAGCTTTAATAATGCAATATATGACCTATGAAAGCTACGTATCGACAGATAGAAAATTTTTTCTTCTATGTGTCGACCTGAAATATGCATGTGTCTACCTATAGGTTAATTTTTCACAAAAAAAATTGTTTTTGATGCATTTTTTATGCATGGGACCTTTTCCAACTTGTTTCAAAATGCTAAGATGCATTTCAAGAATCAGAGGATACCGTCCAATATACATTAATATTAAAGCATCCTAATTTTGACATCATGCAAAATACATCTAACAGAAAGTTGCACTCATAGTTACAATACCATAGGTGTTGCATTAGTACCTATCGAGTTGACCCTATCTGAACTGATTTTCATCAGTCACGTATGAGTAACTTTTGACACTTTGCTTTGCTCTGTCTTTATGATCATCCTGCTGCATTTTAAATGTTTATATGCTAGCTAAATTGCTTGAGGACAAGCAATGATTCAAGTGTAGGGGGGTTTGATAACGGGATAACACATGTTGTATTTTGAATTGATTCACATGTTTTTTTAGTGTTATTTCATATATTTTTATTTGTGTTACGTTGGTATTTATTGTACATTTCAGGTATGTGTTGATTGCATACTCAGGCGAGCAAGAACGAAGAAAAAGGGATCAAAAAAGGAACAAAAATGCTGCAAAAATGGAAATCCAGCTGGCTGACGCCCGTCCGCCCTTGAAGATAAGAAAAAATAATAGCTGACGCCCGTCAACCCCACCTGATGACCGGCAGTCTGACCAAAGCTGGTTTTTCGCCCCCTTTAGCTGATTTAGTCTCCCCACTCTACATGTTTCAGCAGTTATTTGTACGAATTTTAGGCTATATATTGGAATTTCGATTTCAGTTTTAAGTATTCAAGTCTTTAGTATTGTTTTAGGCAGAAAAATACTTATTTTTAAAAACACTTATTTGCTCACATTGAGTAATAAATGCAATTTAGCATTCATATTTTGGAGAATTTTATACACATTTAGATAGTTTGTGACTCAATCTTATTGGAATATTTTTTCTGGAGTTTAATTTAAGCACTTTATTATTACAGTTTTAAATTACAGGTTCATTTATTTACGAGTTTTTATTGTTTCTGATCGTGAAGGCTGGATCAGATCCTGTAGAAGTGGGCCACCAAGAACGTCTGGGATGCTGGTCGTATGAAGAGGGGGAGGGTGTACCTGCAAGACACTCCGACGCTCAAGTAAGAAAGAGTTAGAGAAAAGGGGCAAGTACAAAGTGTTAGTTCATAGGGTGAATATTGGATACCTGACCCTCTCAAGTGAGAGGGTTTATATAGAGCCCCCAGCGCGTGGCCAACGGTCCTATTTTCGGGGCGAAATAATTGTTTTCCCAGAGAATAGGTAACTACCCAAACTAGCCGTTATGTCGGGCAGGGTGTAACGCCCCAGTTTTAGTTAGTTTTATTTAATCGAGTCGATTTGATTATTTCTATTATTATATTATTTTATTTTTGACTTTTTTTTTATAATATATTATTTTTCATCGTTGTTATGTTTTATCGCGTTTTGGGAACGTTTGCGAGATATTTGAGTGTAGGGGTATTTTGGTAATTTCACTTTATTTTTCCTTAAGTTAGTAAATAGAAATAGAAAGAGAGAAAAATAGAAAGGAAAGAAAAAGAGAAGAAGGAAAAGGGAAAGAAAAGAGAAAGAAAGAAGAAAAGAGAGAAAAACTTTGAAAGGAAGAAAATTGATCAACCGACTTTTCAAACACGATTAAATCGGGTAAGGGTGCGAAACTCAATTATCTTATACTTGTGTATGATTATGTATGTTTGTATTTGGTTGTTTTTGGATTGAAATGAGATGTAGAACAAAAACCATAATATGTTGAAATTGTTAGAATTCGATTAAATTGTGTCGAAAATCATGTTTTCAGGTCCCTTATTGTTGATACATGTTAGATATATGCTCTTGTGCTATCTATTGGCAATTTTCTGGTGTTTAGGTGAAAATTGGAGTGGGTTTTGAGTGACCTTCGCAGAAAAAATTATGCAAAAAAATTATGGGTTTCCTCTACCGTTACGTGTATCAGGCATGTCTATACGCGTATTGGCTTGGGCAATACGCGTATGGGAGGTGCACTTGAGGGCAATATGCGTAATGAATTCCATTTTTCTCGGCCATCTGCTGAAACGCGTAATGGTACGCGTATGAGTTTGGGCAATACGCGTATGGCTCAGGGCAATACGCGTATGGCCAGCAAGTGTGTAAAATGTTGTCTTTTCGCGATTCCTTTTCTTTTTACGTCCGTAACTTGTGTTCCGATTATCCGTTTTGAACATTCTTGGTATCGTTGGAAAGCTAATAAAATGTACTTTCTTATTATAATGGTTTTTAGATTGTTGGCCAATTTAATTATGTCAGGAATTTGAAATAGTGTCGTTTTGTCGACTTTTGTTGTTGTAATTGTGTGTAATTGAGGTGTATCATGCAATGTACTGTTGATATGAATATCGTATGACTTGTGTGTTTTTGTGTGATGAAAATGCATGTGATGAAATGTTGTGATAATGAATTGTGGCCTAAGGGCAAGAAAATGCAATGTGTTGTATTTGATTATATATGCATGATTATGGATGTGTATATGTGTGCATTTGAATGTCATGAGTCATTGTATGTCAAGCATCATGATATGAATTCTTGTGATGTCGTGTACCCTTGTGGGGTGTGAGCGATGAATCGATTCCAGAGGGAATCCGCTATAACATTGTGTGCCTTATACAAAGAGGACCTAAAGCGATGATTATAGACGATCGTGTGTCTTATACAAAGAGGACCTAAAGCGATTGGATCATGTGCCTTATACAAAGAGGACCTAAAGCGATTCATAAACGTCTTGTGCCTTATACAAAGAGGAGTGATCGAGGGGCAACATCGTTTACCCGACGGGGAGTTACACTAAGTAACAAGCAATGGTTCCAATAGTTCCTGAGTGAACTAATGATGAGATTGACGGATGGATGGTACCGCATTTGTATAGAGTCGTTGTGTCGGTCTCTTTGGATTTGCATAATCATGAATGGGTTGATTTTGGGTGGAATTGTGAATGGAATTGATGAGTTGATATATATATATATATATATATATATATATATATATATATATATATATATATATATATATATATATATATATGTGTGTGTGTGTGTGTGTGTGTTGTTGATAAATGCATTGAGCTTGATTATATATGCCTTGGTGATGGATGTATGAGATATGCATTGTGTGGTTTTGTGTTTGAATTCTGGTATAAGTTGTGGTGAGAATATTTTGCATGTGTATTTTTGGTGTTATTATATAATTGTATGCAATTATATTATGATTGTGTTTCTCACCCTTCTGTTATTTTAAATGCTCTATGAGGCATTGCAGATTAGATGCTGGAGGTCTTTTTGTGAAGATTAGGTCTTCATTGTTTTGTCAGTCGGCTCTGATATGTAGCACCGGGTAGTCGGGGAGATCGTTGTGATTTATTGTGTATATGTATATATATCTTTTGGATTGTATATGTATGGATCTGTGTATGACAGACAAAATTTTTATGTGATATATATATATATATATATATATATATGTGTGTGTGATTCAGTTGCAGATTTTCCGCTTTTATTCTGTATCTGATTTGTGGGTAGTAGGAACTAAGTTCCTCTGTTATTTGCTACCTGATTATTGCATATCTTTATGAGCAGGTTTATTGTGTTTTGTCTCAATTGATGTGACGCCTTCATCTATGCCTTGAATGTTTAATTATACTCTGATGAAATTTTTATCGCTTTATTTAATTGGGGGTATAGATTAGGGGTGTTACATTAAGTGGTATCAGAGCCAGTCTGTGTCTGTTTGTGTCAGTCCTTGTTGGTCGTTGTGTTTGGGTCAACTGTTTGTTTAACCATAGTTGCTGTTATTGGAAATGAACAGAATATGGCTGGTAGGAATGATGCTGCTTTGGCTGCTGCTATGCAAGCTATGGCTCGGGCTGTGCAGGGTGCACCTAATGCTGGTGAGAATGATGAGTTCAGGAAGAACAAACCGCCCGTCTTCAAAGGGAGACATGATCCTGATGGTGTTCAAATTTGGCTTAAAGAGATTGAAAGAATCTTTCGAGTAATGGACTGTGCTGGGGAACATAAGGTGAGACTAGGTACTTACATTTTGCAGGAGGAAGCTGATGATTAGTGGGTTAGTACGCGTCTTGTGTTAGAAGCTGGAGATGAAGAGGTCACTTGGACTTTGTTCAGTAGGGAATTTTTGAGGAAGTATTTTCCTAAAGATGTAAGAGGAAAGAAAGAGATAGAGTTCTTGGAATTGAAACAAGGTAATATGTTTGTTGTTGATTACACTGTTAAGTTTATGGAACTTGTATAGTTTTATCCACATTATGCTGAAGCGACTGCAGAGTTTTCTAAGTGTGTGAAGTTTGAGAACGGATTGCTTCCTAAGATTAAGCAGTCAATCGGTTATCAAAGGATTAGGAGGTTTTCGGACTTGGTGGATTGTTGTAGGATTTATGAAGAGGATAGCAAAGCTCGTTCTACTCACTATAAGAGTGTGAACGAAAGGAAAGGGAAGCAACTGTTTCGTGGTGGTCCTTATGTGACACCAGCTGATAAGGGTAAGCAAAGGGGTAGTTTTGAGAAAAGGCCAAGTGGGGGGAGGTACGTATGGTCCTCCGAGATGTTTTAGGTGTGGTGACTTAGGACATCGTCAGTTTGAGTGTAGGAAATATTTGAGGAAGTGTTCCAATTGTGGAGGTTTAGGACATATTGCAGCTGATTGTAAGAGGAATGTGGTGAAGTGTTTCAACTGTGGTGAACCTGGTCATGTTAGCACGAAGTGTCCGAAACCAAAGCAAGCTCAGGCTGGTGGGAAAGTTTTTGCATTGGCAGGGACTCAGACTACAAGTGCAGACCGTCTGATCAGAGGTACTTGTTTTATTAATAGTACACCTTTAGTTGCTATTATTGATACTGGAGCGACTCATTAGTTTATTTTGTCTGAGTGCGCAAAGCGTTTGAATCTTTTATTGTCTTCGATGAGTGGAGAGATGGTTATTGATACTCTAGCAATGGGGTCAGTAACTACTTCTTTGGTTTGTTTAAGTTGTCCTTTGACCATTTATGGTAAAGATTTTGAGATGGATTTGGTGTGTTTGCCGTTGGAGGGTTTAGATGTGGTTCTGGGTATGAATTAGTTGCAGTTCAATCGAGTTCATATTGATTGTTATCATAAGCTAGTAAGATTTCCTTCTCTTGAAGAAGACGAGGAATCGAGTTTCTTATCTACCAAAGAGTTGGAGAAACTTTTGGCGGACGAAGCTCAGTTGTTCGGGTTGTTTGCATCGTTGACAGTGGATAGTCAAGTTGTACTTGATGTGTTTCCAGTTGTGTGTGAATTTCCCGAGGTGTTTCCTGAGGATATTTCAGATGTGCCGCCAGAGAGAGAGAGATGGAGTTTTCTATAGACCTAGTTCCTGGTACTAGACCTGTATCTATGGTACCTTATCCTATGTCGGCATCTGAGTTGGTTGAGTTAAAGAAGCAGTTGAATGAATTTTTAGAGAAGAGGTTTGTGAGACCGAGTGTATCGCCTTGGGGTGCTCCAGTTTTATTGGTGAAAAAGAAGGATGGAAGTATGCGATTGTGTATTGATTATCGCCAGCTGAATAAGGTGACGATTAAGAATAAGTATCCTCTTCCGAGAATTGATGATTTGATGGACCAGTTGGTAGGTGCTTGTGTGTTTAGTAAGATTGATTTGAGGTCGGGTTATCATCAGATAAGAGTGAAAGAGGAAGATATTCAGAAGACGGCTTTTAGGACACAATACGGTCATTACGAATATTCTGTGATGCTGTTCGGGGTTTCTAATGCGCGAGGTGTGTTTATGGAGTATATGAATCGTATTTTCCATGAGCATTTGGATCGATTTGTTGTTGTATTTATTGACGATATCTTGATTTATTCTAAGTCCCGGGAGGAACATGCGGAACATTTGCGTGTTGTGTTGCAAATTTTGAAAGAAAGGAGACTTTTTGCCAAGTTGTCCAAGTGTGAGTTCTGGTTGTCAGAAGTGAGTTTTCTTGGGCATGTGATTTTAGGTAATGGTATTGCTGTGGATCCATCTAAAGTAGATGCAGTTCTACAATGGGAGGCTCCTAGATCTGTTACTGAAATTAGAAGCTTTTTGGGTTTAACTGGTTATTATCGAAGGTTCGTTGAAGGTTTTTCTAAGTTAGCACTTCCTTTGACCCAGTTGACTTGTAAAGGTAAAGCGTTCATTTGGGATATTCAGTGTGAAGAAAGTTTTAATGAGCTGAAGAGAAGATTGACTACAGCTCCGATTTTGGTCTTACCGAATCCTAGTGAACCGTTTGTGGTGTATTGTGATGCATCTTTGATTGGTTTAGGTGGAGTGTTGATGCAAGAAGGTAAGGTTGTGGCTTATGCTTCGAGGCAATTGAGGATTCATGAGAAGAATTACCCTACTCATGATTTGGAATTAGCGGCTGTGGTTTTTGTATTGAAAATTTGGAGGCATTATCTCTATGGTGCAAGATTCGAAGTCTTTAGTGATCATAAAAGTTTGAAATACTTGTTTGATCAGAAAGAGTTGAATATGAGGCAACGGAGATGGTTGGAATTTTTGAAGGACTACGACTTTGGCTTGAATTACTATCTTGGTAAAGCTAATGTGGTAGCCGATGCGTTAAGCCGGAAATCTTTGTATATGTCTATTTTGATGGTTAAAGAGTGGGAACTTTTGGAAGCGTTTAGAGATTTGAGTTTGGTGTGTGAATTGACATCTGACAACATGAGGCTTGGTATGTTAAAGGTTACTAATGATTTTCTGTTAACCGTTAGCGAGAAACAGAAGTTGGATGTGAAATTTGTTGATTTGATGACGGTTGGAAATCAAAGTGTGAATGATGACTTTAAAGTCGATGATAAGGGTGTTTTGAGATTCCGTGGTAGAATTTGTATTCCTGATGATTTGGACTTGAAAAGGATGATTTTAGAGGAAGGACATCGGAGTAATTTAAGTATACATCCGGGAGCTAATAAGATGTATCAGGATTTGAAGAAGATCTTTTGGTGGTCTGGATTAAAGAGGGATGTGGCTCAGTTTGTTTATGCGTGTTTGACGTGTCAGAAGTCTAAGGTGGAACATCAGAAGCCTAGTGGATTGTTGCAACCGTTGGATATTATCGAGTGGAAATGGGACAACATTTCTATGGATTTTGTGACAGGGTTGCCGAATACTCAGAGGGGACATAATGCCATTTGGGTGATTGTGCATAGGCTGACTAAATCAGCGCATTTCATTCCGATTGACATCAGTTTTTCTTTAGAGAGGTTGGCTGAGATTTATATCAGTGTGATTGTGAAATTACATGGTGTTCCATTGAGTATTATTTCAGATCGAGATCCGAGGTTTACTTTCAGATTTTGGGAAAGTTTACAAAAGGCGTTAGGTTCCAAGTTGAGATTGAGTTCAGCTTATTATCCGCAGACGGATGGTCAGACCGAGAGAACTATTCAGTCGTTGGAAGATTTGTTGTGGGCTTATGTTCTTGAACAAGGTGGTGCTTGGGATAGTTATCTTGCGTTGGTTGAATTCACGTATAATAACAGTTTCCATTCGAGTATTGGAATGGCACCTTTTGAAGCGTTGTATGGAAGGAGATGTCGAACACCTTTGTGTTGGCATGAATATGGTGAGAGTCCGGTGGTTGGACCGGAGTTGGTGCAACAGACTACGGAAAAGGTGAAACTTATTCGTGAGAAAATGAAGGCTTCTCAAAATAGGCAAAAGAGTTATCATGATCAAAGGAGGAAAGATCTTGAGTTTCAAGAGGGCGATTATGTATTTTTGAGAGTTACACCGGTGACAGGTATTGGTCGTGCATTGAAGTCAAAGAAGCTTACTTCTCGGTTTATTGGTCCTTACCAGATATCCGCGAGAGTGGGTGCTGTGGCTTATCGGGTGGCGTTTCCGCCGAGTCTTTCGAATTTACACGATGTGTTCCATGTTTCACAGCTTTGGAAGTATGTTCCAGATCCGTCGCATGTGATTCCGATGGATGAGGTTGAGGTAAGGGAGAACCTTACTGTTGAGGCATTACCAGTGAGGATTTTGGATCACAAGTTGAAGCGGTTAAGATTCAAGGATATTGCGCTTGTGAAATGAACGTGGGGAGGCGCTGCTGAGGGCAATTTGACTTGGGAGTTGGAGAGTCGGATGCGGGAGTCGTATCCGGAGTTGTTCGTCTCAGGTAATATTTTCGAGGACGAAAATTTCTAAGTGGGGGGAGAGTTATAACGTCCCGGTTTTAGTTAGTTTTATTTAATCGAGTCGATTTGATTATTTCTATTATTATATTATTTTATTTTTGACTTTTATTTGATAATATATTATTTTTCATCGTTGTTATGTTTTATCGCGTTTTGGGAACGTTTGCGAGATATTTGAGTGTAGGGGTATTTTGGTCATTTCACTTTATTTTTCCTTAAGTTAGTAAATAGAAATAGAAAGAGAGAAAAATAGAAAGGAAAGAAAAAGAGAAGAAGGAAAAGGGAAAGAAAAGAGAAAGAAAGAAGAAAAGAGAGAAAAACTTGGAAAGGAAGAAAATCGATCAACCGACTTTTCAAACACAATTAAATCGGGTAAGGGTGCGAAACTCGATTATCTTATACTTGTGTATGATTATGTATGTTTGTATTTGGTTGTTTTTGGATTGAAATGAGATGTAGAACAAAAACCATAATATGTTAAAATTGTTAGAATTCGATTAAATTGTGTCGGAAATCATGTTTTCAGGTCCCTTATTATTGATACATGTTAGTTATATGTTCTTATGCTATCTATTGGCAATTTTCTGGTGTTTAGGTGAAAATTGGAGTGGGTTTTGAGTGAACTTCACAGAAAAAATTCTGCAGAAAAATTCTGGGTTTCCTCTGCCGTTACACGTATCAGGCATGTCCATACGCGTATTGGCTTGGACAATACGCGTACAAGCCAATACGCGTATGGGAGGTGCATTTGAGGGCAATACGCGTAATGAATTCCATTTTTCTCGGCCATCTGCTGAAACACGTAATGGTACGCGTATGAGTTTGGGCAATACGCGTATGGCTCAGGGCAATACGCGTATGGCCAGCAAGTGTGCAAAATGTTGTTTTTTCGCGATTCCTTTTCTTTGTACGTCCGTAACTTGTGTTCCGATTATCCGTTTTGAACATTCTTGGTATCGTTGGAAAGCTAATAAAATGTACTTTCTTATTATAATGGTTTTGAGATTGTTGTCCGATTTAATTATGTCGGGAATTTGAAATAGTGTCGTTTTGTCGACTTTTTTGTTGTAATTGTGTGTAATTGAGGTGTATCATGCAATGTGTTATTGATATGGATATTGTATGACTTGTGTGCTGTTGTGTGATGAAGATGCATGTGATGAAATGTTATGATGATGAATTGTGGCCAAAGGGCAAGAAAATGCAATGTGTTGTATTTGATTATATATGCATGATTATGGATGTGTATATGTGTGCATTTAAATGTCATGAGTCATTGTATGTCAAGCATTATGATATGCATTCTTGTGATGTCGTGTGCCCTTGTGGGGTATGAGCTACGAATCGATTCCAGAGGGAATCCGGTATAACATCGTGTGCCTTATACAAAGAGGACCTAAAGCGATGATTATAGACGATCGTGTGCCTTATACAAAGAGGACCTAAAGCTATCGGATCGTGTGCCTTATACAAAAAGGACCTAAAGTGATCCATAAACATCGTGTGCCTTATACAAAGAGGTGTGAGCGACGGGGAACATCGTTTTCCCGACGAGGAGTTACACTAAGTAACAAGCGATGGTTCCAATAGTTCCTGAGTGAACTAATGATGAGATTGACGGATGAATGGTACTGCATTTGCATAGAGTCGTTGTGTCGGTCTCTTTGCATTTGCATAATCATGAATGGATTGATTTTGGGTGGAATTGTGAATGGAATTGATGAGTTGATATATATATATATATATATATATATATATATATGTTATTGATAAATGCATTGAGCTTGATTATATATGCCTTGGTGATGGATGTATGAGATATGCATTGTGTGGTTTTGTGTTTGAATTCAGGTATAAGTTGTGGTGAGAATATTTTGCATGTGTATTTTTGGTGTTATTATATAATTATATCCAATTATATTATGATTTTGTTTCTCACCCTTTTGTTGTTTTAAATGCTCTATGAGGCATTGCAGATTAGATGCTGGAGGTCTTTTTGTAAAGATTAGGTCTTCATTCTTTTGTCGGTCGGCTCTGATATGTAGCACCGGGTAGTCGGGGAGATCGTTGTGATTTATTGTGTATATGTATATATATCTTTTGGATTGTATATGTATGGATCTGTGTATGACAGACAAACTTTTTATGTGATATATATATATATATATGTGTGTGTGTGTGTGTGTGTGTGATTCAGTTGCAGATTTTCTGCTTTTATTCTGTATCTGATTTGTGGGTAGTAGGAACTAAGTTCCTCTGTTATTTGCTACCTGATTGTTGCATATCTTTATGAGCAGGTTTATTGTGTTTTGTCTCAATTGATGTGACGCCTTCGTCTATGCCATGAATGTTTAATTATACTCTGATGGAATTTTTATCGCTTTATTTAATTGGGGGTATAGATTAGGGGTGTTACACAGGGTGCCCAAAACTAGCCTTTATGTCAGGCATAGGTATAGTTTCGGGCACCTGTCCATAGCTGCTCGGGGAGCGGATAAGCCGTGCGTAACGGGCATTGTTTCCGGGGAGGTACGATGCAGCCCCCGCCCTGGTTAGAGGGGCAGAAAGGTAATTTTTGCCCCTTTGTGTATTGAACTTAGGCAATTTGGGCCGCTCTGGAGCAAAAGTGGATTGGGCCGTGTCTAGCCATTGGTCTAGTCCAGAACAGGAGCCCCCCAAGTCGTTGCTCCCGAGCATGAGAGTGATGACTTAAGGACAACTCGTTGCTCCGGGGAGCTAGCGTGAAGTCGTCGTTCGGTGACGAGGAAGACCGCATCGGGGAGCCCGCGACTGGTGGTGTTCGTGACCCCTGGTGCCCGTGGCATTCATGACCGTGACCATGTTGCCCATTATCCGGGGAGACTAACAGTTAGTTAGAATTGGAAACGTTAGGGCATCACGTGTGCCTGGAGCTCCGTGTTGCAGTTACTAGGCAATGATGGCTAGTCAATAGCCCTCATGACCTACGAGTGCGTCCACTGCACATGCTCCTCTGTATAAAAGGGGAAAGTCTGTCTCATTTTGGACTTTTCACTCTCGCTTTCCTTCGTCTTCTTCAGAGCGTTTTCCCGTCACCGTCGTCTGCTACTCCGACCACCGCACCAAACTTCGAGCAACCACTTTTTGTCTTCTTAAATCAAATAAGTTTTCGATTCTGTGCTTGTTTTAACTCTTTTTGGGTGGTCAATGGTAGATTGCATGCGGTTAAGGCTAGGTTTAGAGGATGAAATAGATTAGTTTCTGGTGGCTGTTGGTGGTGGACGGTGGTCGTTCCATTTTTCCACTCCTGACATGTCGCCGGATGTGTTAGTGTGTTTTGGTGAGGAGGGCGGTTCACGGCGTCGTTGCGAAGGAGATGCTTGTGTAACCGTCGTGATTGTTCATCTTCTGAGTGGGTTATGAATTTTTAGGTCGAATATTCCCAGATTCTGGTGAAGCTTTGCAGTTTCCGTCGAAGCTTCAAACGGAATCTGGGTATGAGTGCGCGGAAGCTCCTCGCTTGGGGATGATTTGTTTCGAGCGTCTCCTCACGGGGAGGTTTCAGTTTTTCTTCTGATGTTAGGGCATAGGCCGAGGACGTCGTCCTCAGCCCTCTGCGCGCCCTTTCACTTGAATAGCGGTGGAAGGGTGGATTTGATTTATTGTCGAATTCACTTTTTCTCTGCTTTTCAGGTGATTGGTATGGCGACGGGGCCAGATGGAGAGATTATCTTAGATTCGTCCGAGGAAGAAACAAGTTCTTCGGATAGTAGTAGTTCGACGGCTTCGAGTACCCCCAGTGAGGTCGGGGAGGAAGAGGAGTTGAAAGATATAGGTGGTCGAACCTGCTGAACATGTGTCTACTTTTGTAAAGTACTTAGGGGACGTCTTTACTGAGGTCGGGCCAGAGGGGGTGTGGAAGGTGCACTTTCCCTCTGAGGATGACCGGGTCTGCACGAATTATGGGGACTGCTTTGTGATGTATGAGTATGCCTTCAAGGAGCTGGGTCTGAGGTTGTCGTTCACCGATTTTCAGCAGTCGGTGTTCGTGCACTTGAAGTTGGCCCCCACGCAACTGTACCCTAACTTGTTGGCCTTTATCCGGGCGTTCGAGCTGGTGTGCGAGTACCTCTCCATTGGGGCTACTCTTTCTCTATTCTTCATCGTCTTCCATCTTCAAAGGCAGTTGTCGGGGAGGAAGTATGGTTGGGTCTCTTTGAAGCAGCCTCGCAAATTGTTTAAACCATTTTCGGAGTCGATACAGACGTTTAAGGAGCGGTACTATGTTATCGAGCCCGTGTCTGAAGCTGCCTAGGATAGTACATATGTCTGGGAGATCGAGGTTGATGAGGATGGAAATGACCTGCGCGATGAGACGGGGAAATTTATCGGGGAGAGAACATACAAGTTCCCTATCCATTGGGGACCCGACCATTTCACCAAGAAGCCCGACGACTATGTTCTCCAACTGTACGAGCTACACGGGCAGGATGCCGTGGCGTTTGAGGAGTTGGTGAAGTACGTTAACTCTTTCCTGCTCGCTGAATGCTGGACGAATAAGGGTAACCCGGTCTTCGAGGAGGACGGTAGTCAGAGGGTTGAATACCGGTTTATCAACACCAAGGCACTGCTGGAGTGCAAGACTCCTGCGGAAGTCGAGAAGCTGCTTGGTAGTCTTAGTTATTTAGATTTGCTCGCATTATTTCTTTTCCTCGTAACTAACGTGTTCGACTTTTGCTTGTGCAGGTGAGATGCCTCAGGCCCATGAGAGGGTTGTGAAGAACGCTCTTGCGAGGAACAAGGCCGGAGCAGTTCCTCTGAAGTCTCGGTTCGCTGGTGCGCGTGCTCCCACTCCAGTTCAGTCTGCTGCGGGGCCCTCTTCTCCCACTCCTGATCCACGGGGATCTCCCCTGCCTTTGACCGGACGATCCAAGCGGCCAAGGGTTACTGATGCTATGGATCTCAGCCGGCTCCCAGAGAAAGGGAAGTTCGAGCTTCCTCCTTGCATCCTCGATAGAAGATTCTTTGAGGGGAACTCCTTGGTCGTGCCTCGGGCGGAATCTCTTCGTATAGAAAGCATGGACCGCCCGAGCAAGAGGGCGTTGGTGGCTCAAGACGCTTCTGCTTTGGTTAGGATGTTGGAGATGGCAGCCGTTTATACTGAAGGGGACTCTGCAACTGAGTCCGAACTCAATGCTTCCCGGGCTACCATGGCGTCTCTCAAAAAAGAAGTCAAGAGCACAGATGATGCTTGGAAGAAGCCTGAGGAGGAGGTGGCCAGGTTAAAGAAGTAAAACTCTACGCTGGCTGCGGAGAAGAAAGCGGTCGAGGAGCTGGTCCAGTAGCTGAGGATGGTCAATGCCCCGGGTGACGATGAACCTGAAGATATGAGGGAATTAAAGACAAGATCTGAGCTGGTCGCCCGTATGCTGATGGCCGAGGATGACAGTATTGTCGTCGCAGATGAATCCTTCAAAAACGTCATGTCTCAACTGCGGGTGGTGAACCCCAAGCTTGACTTCTCTATCGAGGGTACCCACTATCTGGCGCATGTTGACGATGGCCGGATCGTTATGCCTGACGTCCTTCTTGAAGGGAACGCCGAGGATCAGCCCGCGGAGGACCAGGGGCCACAGCCTGAGCCTGCCGACCATATGGACAAGTGAGGAGTTTTTTTTTATGTTGTTGTAATTTGTCCAGCCTGCGTGCCGCGTAATTGTTGTAATCTATTTGGGGGGCATGGCCCCCGTTTTATGTAATCCCGCACAATCGTGGTCCTAGTGGCCACTTATTATGTTTAAATTATATGCCCGGTCTTGGTGGCCGGTTTTGTTATTTGCATGGTTTTAGTTACTTTTATTTTCTGCTAAGTATTCTACTCAAGCTTGTTGTGAATGTATGTCTGCCCGTGATAGGGAGTATTTGACTCATGTAAAGTTTCAGGGGGTTGCTCGTTGTAGATGTGTTCGGCGGTGAGGGGAACTAGTCGAACGGCCGTGGAATATCCTGGCGGGGGTGCGGAGCTCAGGTCGCGTTTGAGGCCTGAGTTCGCGGCGTGAATGTCCCATCGCGAGCTAGGGTTCTGCTAGTCATGGTACTTTGATGACGGCGATGCTCGATCGAGGACCGCTGTCGAGCAGTTACCTAGCTCGTTATTGAACGGGGTTCTGCTTTATTAGTATGTGACGCTTGTACCTAAGCATGCATAGTGGTCGGTGGCTGACGTCTGTCGTCGTGACGGGCCGAACTGGGAATTAGCTGTAGTATTGTTTTAGTTTTTTAACATTCCATGGTCGAGTAAGTTCTTCCCCGTTGAGATGTTCTAGGTAATAGGCCCCATTCTCTGTTTTTGCTCGGACACAATAGGGTCCTTCCTAGTTGGCGGCTAGTTTGCCCTCGCGAGAGTCTTTGTGGTTTCTTCTTAGAATAAGGCTTCCCATGTCAAACTCTCGTCGTATCACCTTGGCATTGTGCCTGATGGTAATTTTTTGTTTTAGTGAGGCTTCGCGGAGGGCTGCCCCAGTTCAGATTTCCTCGACGAGGTCGAGTTCTTCTCTTAATGATTCGTCGTTCATCTCCTCGTCTAGGGGCGACTCTGTTCACCTGGAGGGTACGTGAACTTCGACGGGGATTACAACCTCGGTCCCATACGCTAGACGGAAAGGTGTTTCCCTGGTTATAGAGTGTGGAGTTGTGCGGTATGCCCATAGTACACTGTGCAACTCCTCGACCCAAGCCATTTTCGTTTCATCTAGCCTTTGTTTGAGGCCTCGAAGGATGACCCGGTTCGCCGCTTCGGCTTGCCCGTTTGTCTGGGGATGTTTGATGGATGCGAAGTGTTGCTTCGTACCTAGCTGGACGACGAAGTCCTGGAACTTCCTGTCCGTGAATTGTGTCTCATTGTCCGTGACTATCGCCTAGGGGACGCCAAAAAGTGCAAGGATGTTTTGTTTGTAGAAACGGAGTATGTTGAGGGAAGTTATTTTGGCCATAGCCTCTGCTTCTATTCATTTTGTGAAGTAGTCTACGCCCACTATTAGATATTTATTTTGATTTGATCCTACTACGAAGGGTCCAAGGATGTCTAGGCCCCACCAGGTAAATAGCCACGGGGAGGACATTGCTTTGAGCTTGTTAGGTGGAGCCAGGTGCATGTCCCTGTGCCGTTGGCATTTATCGCATTTCTTCACGTGTTCTTTCGCATCGTCCTGCATGGTCGACCAGTAATACCCTGCTCGGAGGGCCTTTCGAGCAAAGGACCTTCCACCGAGATGTTGGGCGTTGATCCCCTCATGGATTTCACGCAAGATGTGTGCAACCATTTCTTCCTCGACACACTTGAGCAGCAGAATGGAGAATCCTCGCCTGTAGAGTTTATCCTCGGCCAGGACGTAGGAGCAAGCTCTTCGCCTAACTACGCTGGCCTCTTTTAGCTCGGACGGAAGTTCGTCTTTAGCGAGGTAGTTGTAAATAGGGGTCATCCAGCAGTTGTTGTCGCCGATCACCTGTACGTCGAGGGTCGGGGAGGCCTTCTCGATAATGGGTCGAGGAAGTACTTCTTGTATGAAGGATTTGTTTTCGCCTTTCTTCTTTGTGCTGGCTAGTTTGGACAGAACGTCTGCCCGAACATTATGTTCGCGGGGAACATGTCTTACCTCTACCGCTGCAAACTTCATCATTTCCTTTTTGACCAGTGCTAAGTATTCGGTCAGGTTGTCGTTTTTGGCTTGATATTCTCCTCGGACCTGAAGGGCCACGAGTTGTGAATCTGTGCAAATGACGACTTCTTCTGCGCCCAGGTCCTCGGCTAGACGTAACCCAGCAAGGAAGGCTTCGTACTCAGCCTGGTTGTTAGAGGTTGGGAAGGACAGGGTGAGCGACACTTCAATGATGATTCCTTTGTTGCTTTCCAGTATGATGCCCGCACCGCTTCTTGTCGAGCTGGAGGCACCGTCCACAAAAATGGTCCATTTGCGCGCTTCGCTCGTGGGGGAGTCTGTGAACGTCATTTCTGCGACGAAGTTGGCCAGAGCTTGGGCCTTGAGGGCTTTCCTGCTTTCATATTGGATGTCAAATTTGAATAGTTCCAGCGACTATTTGAGCATTCGACCGGCCATGTCTGGCCATCCCAACAGTTGTTTTATGGGTTGATCTGTTCGAACCGCGATCATGTGGGCTAGGAAGTAGTGTCTTAATCTTCTGGCTGCGTTGATGAGGGCCAGAGCCACTTTTTCTATCTGTTGGTATCTTAACTCTGGTCCTTGCAGTGTTTTGCTTGTGAAATATATGGGCTTCTGCCCGTCAGGTGTCTCACGGATGAGAGCGGCGCTCACTGCTTCGGTTGCTACGGCGAGGTACAGGTACAAAGTTTCGCCATTGTCTGGTCGAGAAAGGACTGGTGGCTCTGAGAGTGCCCGTTTTAGATGGAGGAGAGCCTGGTCACATTCCTCGGTCCATTCGAATGCTGCCTCCTTGCGGGGGAGTTTGAAGAATGGTAGAGCGTGCTGGGCAGATTTGGCCACGAAACGAGATAGTGACGCGAGCATCCCATTGAGGGACTGGATGGACTTCTTGGACTTGGGTGTAGGAAACTCGGAGAATGCTCGACACTTATCGGGATTGGGTTTGATTCCTCATTCCGTTAAGTAGAAGCCGAGGAATTTTCCTGCTCGGACACCGAACGTGCACTTATCTGACAGTATGATCGGTTTCCTCGTGGGATTTTACGATCATGTCGTCCATGTAGACTTCGAGCATGTCGCCTATTTCTCCCTGGAAGACCTTGTTCATCATTCTTTGGTAGGTTGCTCCGGCGTTCTTCAGGCCGAAGGGTATTACGTTGTAGTAATAGTTGCCCGATTCGGTCATGAAGGCCGTGTATTTTTTGTCGGCCATTGCCATTGGAATTTGATTATAGCCCGAATAGGCGTCCATGAACGATAAAAGTTTAAAACCAGCAGAATTATCAACAAGTTTATCAATATTGGGGAGGGGATAAGCATCTTTCGGGCATGCCTTATTAAGATTGGTGTAGTCAATGCGCATTCGCCATTTTCCATTAGATTTTTTCAAGAGTACAACGTTGGACAGCCAAGTGGTGCACTTGGCTTCCGAAATAAATTTGGCCTCGAGGAGGTCCTTTACAGCTTTTTCTGCAGCCTCAGTTTTCTCCGGAGACTGCTTCCTCCTACGTTGTGCTGCGGCATTGATGGCCGGGTCAATTGTCAGCTGGTGGCAGGCGACGGATGGATCCAAGCCGGGCATCTCGGCGGTGCTCCAGGCGAAGAGGTCGGCATTCTCACAGAGGCATGCTTTGAGCTGTTTCCTCGCGATGTCGGGCAAGTCTGCTCCAATCTTCACTCCTCGCTGAGGGTCGTCGCCGAACAGAACGATCTCGAAGTTGCCATCTGAGATTGGGCGCATCGGATGAGAGCTGCTGCTGGACGATGTAGACGGGTTGGCTAAAGCTGTTCGTTCCTCCTATTGGTATTCTTCGGGGAAGCAGCTGTCAAGGTCGATGGAGTCGACCTAGGGCAGAGGCTTGGCTTCCTCGGAGCTGCTTGGTAATGCTGGCTTGCTCGATGCTTTTGGCTTGGACGCAATGGCGTTGAGCCCCTTTGTGGCTGCTTCGAAACACCGTCGTGCAGCTTCGATATCGCCGTGGAGGGTGGCGACCATCCCTTTTGAAGTGTAATACTTCATCTTGAGGTGGACCGTTGAAGGCACTGGTAAAACGACGGGCAGTCGATCACTAGAAATTGCACCTTGACGGATCTGGCCGTCTCAGCTGATCCAAAGGTTACGATCAGTTTGACGTATCCCCATGGCTTGGTCACTGATCCGTTGAATCCCTGCAAATCAGACCCTACGTAGGGGGTAAGGTGTGATTCATGCAGCTGAAGTGTTGAAAACAACTGGGAGTACATAATGTCGACCGAACTGCCTTGGTCGACGAGGATTCTGCGAACGTCGAAGTTCGTCATTCGGTCTCTAACGAGCAAAGGTATGCTCGAGTTCGGAGATCCCCCGAGGAGCTCTTCCCGGTAGAAGAAGATGGGGATAGAGCCCTTCTGGGCCTGATCAAGCGTGGTCACCTTATCGGAGCTTGTGTTGATCAGGTGCTCGAATTTTTGTTTCACGGAGCCCACCGTGACTTTGTTGAAGCCCCCGCCAGAGATGACCATGGCGGAGGGAAATGTCTCCCACGGGCTGTGGGCTGCGAAATAAGCAGAGGCGCTGAGCTCGTCCGGGACGTAGAAGTCCTCTGGTCACGATACGGACATAGCGACCTGGATGTTGGCTTCTTCTGAGGAGGGTACCTCTTCCCCTATTTTCTTAGACTCCTGGGCGTCCTGCCGAAGAGTGTCCTTCTTCTTAGCGAACGGTTTCAGGTGGCCATCCATGATCAGTATCTCGATGGCATCCTTCAGATGGATGCAGTCTTCAGTAGTGTGGTCGTGACTCTTGTGGAAACGGCAGTACTTCGATTTGTCGGCGTTGGGCTTGGCCGACAGTTGTTTGGGGAAGCGGACCCCTGCTTGCTTGAATTCCGAATTTGCGCATTCGGACAGTATTTTCTCCCTGGAGACTGTCAGGGGAGTATAGTCGTGGAATCGCCCTGAGGGTCCTTTGTTATTGCGGGAGTCTCGAGGACGGTCCTCGCGCCTTCATTTGCCTCGACGAAATGTTGAGGCTTCCTCGCCTCTGGAGGCCCGAGCGTTCTCCTGATGGCGTGATGCTCGGACGTTGCTGGCCTCCACCTTCTCTTCGTATTGAATGTGCGATTGGGCTTTGAGGAGGAGGGTGTCTAGGTTCCTCGGAGGTGCGAGGCCAACGGCTTTAGAAAACTCGGAGCCCGGGCGGAGTCCTTGCTCGAGCAGAAACTTCTTCATTTCGTTCGTTGTAGGGACCTGTACTGCTTCTTTGTTGAACCTCTCTATATATGCGCGGAGAGGTTCGTCCTTTCCTTAGATTATGGCTCCAAGGGAGGCCTCAGTCTTGGGGTGACGGCGACAAGCTGTGAAATGCCGTGAGAACATCCTGCCCAGTTGCCTCCATGAGGTGATGGACTCCTCGGGCAGCTGCTTGTACCATGTCATCGCCCTTTTTCGGAGCGTGGTCAGAAATAGCCGGCATTTGATGGCGCCCCGTACGCTGCGGTAGTCTAATAGTGCATCGATGTTCTCGATGTGCTCGTCGGGGTCAGTGGTCCTGTCGTACGTGCCCAGTGACGGGGGCTTCTCCAGGTCATTAGGGAGACAGGTAGCTAAGATTTCCTGGGACAATGGACCGCGAGGTTCATCGTCGCTGCTGGAACTGGTGAATGATGGGGACCGAAGGGTACGCTCGCGACATCGATTCCTTCGGGGAGAAGGTGAGCGGTTCCTTCGGGGAGAAAGTGAGCGGTTCCTTCAGGGAGAAGGTGATCGGGCTCGGCCTTTAGACTTTACCGGGGGAGACTGCTTGTTCCTTCGGGCCTCTTGTGGCCGGGAGAGTGCTGGTTACGCGGGGAAACCTGGTCACGCTTCCGGGCGGCGCGAGGGTTAGGCTCTTAGCGCAGTCTTCGGTCGATATCTCTCCGGGGCTGCGGGCTCCCTGATCGTCGTTGGTTCCTCTTCGGAGGAGGGGATCTTGGATGGTTTGACTCTTCTAATGCCTCGATCCTTTCGTTCTGCTGCAGGATCAGGGCGTTGGTTTTGTTGATCGCCTCCAGGAGGGCTGCCACGGCTGGGTCGGCGTTGGGCGGAACAGGAACGGGCTAGACGTCCAGTGAAGGCTGATCGTTGTTGCGGTCAGCAAGGGTAGGGGAAGGAGAGGATGTGACCACGTCCCTCAAGAAACGGGTATCTCGGAGAAGAGATGATGGGCCGTCAACATCAGTCTTGTTGACGGGGAGGACAGCGGTTTGGAGAGCACCCTTGGCGTGATCTTGAGAGGCCATGATGATGATCTTGAAATTTGCTTTGATCTTCGGTTTTCGGGGAAATGAAGATGGGGAGAACAATGTTTCCCACAGACGGCGCCACTGATCGTGAAGGCTAGATCATATCCTGTAGAAATAGGCCACCAAGAACGTCTGGGATGCTGGTCGTATGAAGAGGGCGAGGGGGTGTACCTGCAAGGCACTCCGTCGCTCAAGTAAGAAAGGGTCAGAGAAAAGGGGCAAGTACAAAGTATTAGTTCATAGGGTGAATATTGAATACCTGACCCTCTCAAGTGAGAGGGTTTATATAGAGCCCCCAACGCGTGGCCAACGGTCCTATTTTCGGGGCGAAATAACCGTTTTCCCGAAGAATAGGTAACTACCCAAACTAACCGTTATGTCGGGCAGGGTGCCCAAAACTAGTCGTTATGTCGGGCATATGAATAGTTTCGGGCACCTGCCCGTAGCTGCTCGGGGAGCGGATAAGCCGTGCGTAACGGGCATTGTTTCCGGGGAGGTGCGATGCAGCCCCTGCCCGATTGGAGGGGCAGAAAGGTAATTTTTGCCCATTTGTGGATTGAACTTAGGCAATTTGGGCTGCTCTGGAGCAGAAGTGGATTAGGCGGTATCTAGCCATTGGTCCAGTCCAGAACAGTTTCCATTCTAAGTTCTTATATATTTACTTCACTGATTGATATATATATATATATATATATATATATATATATATATATATATATATATATATATATATATATATATATATATATATATATATATATAATCAATTATTATGTTTAGTATTTTCAATTTGCAATTAAATAACAGTAAGTTAATCATATTATATATGTCCCGTTAATTTATTAAAATCCATGATGTGAGAACCGTTGTTTCGATGAGACTCGATAAAATTAATTGCACTGAATTTTTATAACAAAATTAATATTTTTGTTCTTAATTTTATTTTCAAAAGCTGAAATTTTACTGTGAAAGCGGAAATACATTGATATCAATTTCAACATGAAAGTATAAAAACAGTATCCGACTGTTAAAATTCAGATTTTTAATTCTTTAAAACAGTGACAACGCTTTACTAATTAAGAACTATTAGTTTTTAAAAAGTATTTCAGAATTGTAATTTCAAACATGCGAAAGCAGACAATTACTGTTCCGAAATGCAATACGGGCTGCGCAAAAGTGAGTAGTATTTTTTAATTAATATTCTTTCGAAAATAATTTTTAAAATAAATTGAAGTGCGGAATTTTATCCGAGTCGCAAAGGTACTCGAAAATTACATTCTGATCTTCGTTTCCATTAATTCTAAAACAAATTTATTTTAATCTGCTTTAAATCAAAACTCTTTCCAATAACTTTAGATTTACAAAGCGATGATAGAGAACGATAGATTGATATTGTTCTCTGTATGTTCGATATTTTTTATACTATAATTGATATTTCTGTATACTTGCGAAATGTCAATCCACGATGAAATTGATTAATAAATGTTCAGATATTAAAACTAACTTTTAGTAATGAAATAAAATTAATTAATAAAATGTAAAATATTGGTTAATGAAATTATAAAATTGATTAATTATATAATTTTATATCGAAACCCCTTAATAAAAAATATAAAATAATAAAATAATAAAATAAAAATAATAATTTTTAAAAAAATATTATTATAATACTTCATTGTTTATGGTATTCTTAAACAATAAAATGTGTAAGTGTAAGATTTGGGTGTATGAACATCATGTATTTTATAATAATATTTGTGTGAAGTATTTAGAATTTTGTAGACGATTAATGTCTTGATGAGCTTAATTAATCATTTTTAGTTGGTCTCATATATGTCTTCATTATTACAATCAAAGACCTACTCCAAACAACTTTCAATTACTCATTTCATTCACACATATTCATAATTATAACTATCAATCAAAATTTAACAATTTCTACACCTGGATCCTATATGATCCTATCCAACAGCCTACACCATTAACTAACATACAAGCAAAATGATTCATTGGAAGCAACAAGTTAAAATGCAATGGCTATCGAACCCTCCCTCCCCGTAATAATCGACTTTCATCGGTTCATGACAACATAACACGACCGGGTATCGAGGGTTTCCCGCGAAAATGTCCGGTTTTACACTCTGCTCTCAATAACTAAACAAATCTTCACTTGCGGTTCCCATTACAGATATCATCATAAATAAATCATAATCATAATCTAACTAAACATTTACAACTCGATTTTCGCAACAATTTTTTCCCCTTCTTCATAATTCCTTTTTCATTTCCAACATCTTGTTAAATTCAACAACACAATAGTACACTTTTTTTTCTTTTCTTTCTGTTCTATTCAAGAAATTTAATTTACTTGTAGCAGGTGTAAATTCAGTTTTTAAAAAATTAGGTGCGTATTTATTTGTCTTATTCTACAATATTTTAATTAATATTATTGAATGTGATTTTCATATTCATTCATTATGTCATGTGATTTTCATTTTCAATTTGTCCTTTTCACCCCCTCTCTTTTTCTTGCCATAAATATGTATTGTTTAGGTTCAACAATTCTGTTAGATTCAAATTTTAACCATGTTTTACAGAGAATGAGTTTGTTTTTGTTAGTACGAAAACTTGGAGGAATATTCTTCTGTGAATTTAAGAAGGAGTTGAAGCAAGAGATGGTTTGGGATTGAGGACAAGACAGAACAAAATGACAGTTGAAAAGAGGTTTGTTTTGGTTGGGATTAGAATTGATAGTCAAAGCAGACAGCTTCTGAATTGGGCTCTGGTTAAAGTTGCTGAACCTGGTGATTATGTTGTTGCGGTTCATGTAGTTAAAACCAAAAGTTCAGGTGATCGAATCAAGTTCGGAACTTTTATCTATTTGAAATTTTTTTCTTAAATATTAGTAGTGAAAGAAGTTGTTTCTTGACTCTTCAATGTAGATAATGTTTTGAAAAACAAGAGCATCATAGATGGGTATTTACAGGTTTATGAAGGCTTGTGTGATGTGAAGAAGGTAAATAATTGCATAAACGTTTTTTTACATCTCATTGTTTTGTTTAATTACGGGTTGGGAAGTTTATGTTGTCTGTTTGGATTTCAGGTTGGTCTTTCTGCGAAAATTTTAATGGGAAGATCGATTCGAAACAGTCTTGTTAGAGAAGCAAAGAATCATGGTGCTTTGGCTCTAGTGGTAGGGTATGTGTTTGGGTTTTTTGGTTTGGTTTTCGTACTTTGGTTAGTTTAAAGGACTTAAGCATGTTTAATTTCAGGGGTAAGTCTGCCACTGCTAAATATTGCGCCAAACGACTTCCACTAACCACCAATGTTCTAGCCGTCCAAGATTCAAGGATTGTCTTTGGGAGGTGCAACAATAAACTGCCACCAGGTCCGTAATTGTTTCCTTGATTCGGCCAAGGTCATCTTTGGATAAATAACTTAATTATGCTTATTATATAAGTCTTTACATCAAAAGAGAAAATAAAGTTTAACTATTTTTCATATAATTTTTAAGCTGCTTTGTTAAGTTATCCTGTAGAGATTATGAAAATAAGCTGAAAACATCTTATGGGCGTGTCAGAAACTGTTTTCATAAGCTCTTCCAAACAAGCTAATAAGTGTTTATGCTCGTAGATAAATTCCAATAAGCTCCATGTATCAGTCTCAGAGAGAAATCGTATCACTAATGAGTCTTCCATTTGTGACAGGTAGTTTTATATTGGCTCCAAGACCAAGCATAGATAACCCGAGTGACAGAATAATCCAATCTGAATTTGGCTGTGCCGTGGTGGATAGTGAGAAATCACTACACCAGAATACCAAGGAATCGAAAGAAGAAACATTTGACGATCAAGAAAAGCACAAGTCACGGTCGATATCCATGTTTGCAGGTGAACCTTCTAAGCAGAAGCTTGGATGGCCTCTACTTTGCAGAACGAGTTCAGAAATCTCACAAAGCTGTCATGCAAGGGACATGTCAGTAGTACAATGGGTAATGACTCTACCAGACCGTTCTTCAGAAAGTAGTCCTCAATCATCTTCCAGCGACGAAAATCCATTCGAAAGTAGCACCAGCGACAGTCTTGAGGACGAGAGCTTAAAAAATTATTTATCTCCATCTGTTGTACTACCGAAAGACCTAGAGGAGATATTAAATGTAAATTCACTCGATTGCAAGTGGTTCACCCTCGAGGCTCTGAAGTCTTGCACAAACCAATTCTCTTCAGGTTTGAACACTGCTTCTTATTATGATCTTCCTCAATTTTTAAATAAACTAGCATATACGACTCAAGCTCAGCAAGGGCACGAAAAAACCAGCTGATAAGAAAACTGTGTTTTGTTAATATTATAATATGATATAATCTTGCATTTCTTTGCAGAAAATTTGATTGGGAAAGGCGGGAGCAACCGTGTGTACAAAGGTATTCTCTCTGATGGAAAGCCAATTGCGGTTAAAGTATTGCGGTCATCAAAAGAAGCCTGGAAAGATTTTTCCTTTGAGATGGAAATAATATCCCCATTGAAGCATAAAAACATTGCTCAACTACTTGGAATTTGCATAGAAGACAATAACACGTTAATATCCGTTTATGATTATTTCCCCAAAGGCAGCTTAGAGGAAAATCTACATGGTAAAGTTTAAGTTGATTTTCTGTTTTCATGTTTCAACCATCATATAAATTGCTGTAAATGGAAAGGATGCTTATATGAAGTTATAAATGGTTGTAGGAAAGAACAAAGATGGATCCATTTTATCATGGGAAGTGAGATTCAATGTAGCGGTTGGAGTAGCTGAGGCCCTTCATTACCTACACACAGAAGCCTTGAAGCCTGTTATACATAGAGATGTCAAGTCTTCAAACATTCTTCTTTCCCAAGACTTTGAACCACTGGTAATCAAAAAGTTTCTGACATCTTTAGCATTGAAATGAGTATTTTTAGAAAGAAATTATTTTTGCACAACCAAATTTAGCAACAAAATTATAAGTGATTTATGAAGGTCATCTAGTGGTTAATTACGTTCAATAGATAGTTAATCGGTATACCAAGGGTTAAACTCATTAACCACCAACAGAACTTCATTCATTAACCAAAATTTTGAAAACAAAAATTGTAGTTAATCACATCCAAATTCGTGGTTATTGAGTTTTAGCATTTTGTATATCCATTAACTATCTGCTTAACGTAATTAGCCTGTCAGTTTAAATGCGATAACCCCTTAAAAAGTTGTGGTGAAAGTTGGCTAAATTTTCCGTCAGTCAAAGTAAAACATTATGTATGAAATTGATTGTCCTTTTGATGCAGTTGTCTGATTTTGGACTTGCAATATGGGGACCAACAAAAACACCCTTTTTGACACAAGATGACGTAGTAGGAACATTTGGTTACCTTGCTCCTGAATACTTCATGTATGGAAAAGTCAGTGACAAGATAGATGTCTATGCTTTTGGCGTAGTACTACTTGAACTAATATCAGGTAGGGAACCAATCAGTTCTGAACCTTGCAAAGGACAGGAGAGCTTGGTAGTCTGGGTAAGACCTAACTCCAATTAGAATAAATTTTTGCGTAAAATATCAATTTTTTAAAACCGAATAAAATATCAAACTGGCAACCCCTTAAAACCATGGTTTCATTTTCAGGCAAAACCATTAATAGAGAGAGGGGATATTAAAGGTTTGTTGGACCCAAAATTAGAAGGGAAGTGCGATGAGACACAGTTGCAAAGAATGGTTTTAGCAGCATCTTTATGCATCACACAAGCTGCTAGACTTCGTCCTAAATTTAATCAGGTAACAAATAATAGAGTTTAATTGATATTCACTGACAAATGACACGGTAAGTTGTTAAATTCTCAAAATGAAGTCATGTAACCAATTATTACATCTTAAAAACCTTTGGTTCCTAAAGTTTATGATTCCTATGTACAGATACTGAAGATCCTAAAAGGGGATGATGAAGTTGAATATTGCTTCAATGAGCATTCAGAAAATGAAGAAAACATTGACGACGAGGTGTATCCAGATTCAAGTGCAGAGTTACACCTGACACTTGCATTACTTGGTGTTGATGAAGACAATACATCATCATGTAGTAGTACAGACCACAGCTATAGTGAGAATTTGAAAGACCAATGGAGCAGATCTTCAAGTTTTAATTAGTTATTCTTTCAATTTTAACAGCTATTTATCATTAGATTGTGCATGTACAGTTACATTAATAAAAAGGAAATAAAAAGTGTTATACCCATTGATAAAGGGTTTTGTAGTTTTATGCATTTATCATCATTTGCAAGTGGGCTACTACACCGAAATGAAAAAAGTTCATGAAGATTCTGTAATATATGCGAAAATGAATACCATCACAAGAAGCAGGTTATTCACCTTTTTGAATAAAGTAGTATCAGCAATCAATTTGTTGAGATCAATGAATAACTCATCACTTTATTCTCCACCTTCACTTCCAACACTACACCTCAGCCTTCCATTATCCTATATAAAAAAAAAAACAAATAGATGTATCATCCAATAAAAACCTCCCTTTCCATTTTCCCGGTTGACATTAATATAAAAAAGATCACGTTGTTTAATTTTTTTTATATAATTGTCAGGAATGAAGATTATATAGAAATAGAAGGCACTTCTTTTTTTTTTTCTTTTTGGATGATAAAATCAATCTTTTAAAAAACTATATTCATTGACTTAACGACATAATATTGTTATGCCTGAGTTTTTGGACTTTAGGTAAAAGATTCACCGTCTTTGATGATAGGAAATCAAAAGTGTCAAAAACGAATTGTATGGAAGCATTTTGATTCTTGAAACACGCATTCTCATGTTCCACTTTACTTGAAGGGAACTCTGAGTGTTGTAAGTCCCACATTAAATCCTATCTTTAGTCTCACCTTTGTAATACCCCGCATTATTTAATTGCTCAATTGGATGTCAGAAGAGATCAATTATTTTATTATGGAGACGGAATAATAATTATTAGTCCGAAAGAGAATTTTAAGGTAACTCTAATAATTGATCAATTGGTTGAGACGACAAAATATCGGTTGGAGATATTTTACCTTGTTAGATTATATTATATAATATAGTATTATATATATATATATATATATATATATATATTAGAAAGAAAAGAAGAAAATATTAAGAAGAAGGAAGGAAGAGAAGGAGAAGAGGAAAATGGAAAAGAAGGAAAAGCTAGGATCATCGATTCATCATCTTCGTCAAACTCCTCTTCGGATTTCAGGTGGGATTTGAGAGAAAATGATAATTTGTGGAATCAATGAAATCTAACGGATGAAATGAGATATAAACTGTGAAGAATAATTGTTATTATGATTGAAGTATGTTTTAATTGTTTTGGTGGAACTTGGAAGTGATTTGGGTGAGGAAATGATGATTTTGGATGAGTTACAGCGCTGCTGAGAAGTTCTGGTTCGCAGGGTTCGCCTAGCGAACCTGGGGCGAAGCGCAGCGAACAGCAGTCGAGGGTTCGCCTAGCGAACCCGAACGTTCGCCTAGCGAATGTTCGCTGCGGGCGTTCGCCTAGCGAACTTAGTGTGTTTTGAGTCTAGGAACTTTCTGCCAAGGTGTTCGCTGGAACGTTCGCCTAGCGAAGGCGAAGGCGAAGGCGAGGGTTCGCCAGACTTTCGCCTAGCGAACTTATGGTGTTTTGGGTCTGGGAGCATTCTGTTTGTTTACTCGCCAGTTTGCTCGCCTAGCGAAGGCGGAAGCGAATGCTCGCCGGAGGTTCGCCTAGCGAACATGTCAGTTTGTGCAGTTTTCTTTCCTTCATAACTTTTGATCCGTAACTCGGATCGGGACGTTCTTGGTGTCATTAGAAAGCTATGACGACCCTCTATCTGATAAAAAGTGGAAATATTGGGTATGAAGGAAATGAAGGAAAGTAATGTTTTTGCGAAACGTCGGGATTGATATTTTTTGGATCGTAAGTCCGATTTCGGCGTAGGGATAGCCGTTAGAAAGCGGTGGGAATATCCTACGGGATAAGAATGTGAACTATTGATATGATACCCGATTAATGAATCGGAGGGAACCCGAAAAGGGTGTTTTATGTGTTGTGTTATTATATGTGTTACTTGTAATAATTGTGATGTTACCATGTCTATCTAGTTGTGAATTGTGAATGAAAGTTATATGCATGCTTAAAATATGAATTAGGAAGAGTGAGGAAACTTACCCCAAAACAAATGGTATAATTCTAGGTTGTGATTAGAATTATGATAGAAACTCTGGAGGGCGATGCTCGTGCATTCATTGACGAGTTCTGGCCTGGAGTAGATAACCTAGATGGCAAGGCTCGGGCACCTGATGTAGGAAGATGCATCCGTGACGAGATTGGTCTAGGAGAGAGTAAACACTAGTATGGAACATGTGTGAACTTTTGTGATTAGGAGAAAAGGCGAATGTGCCTTATGATTGTCGAATACAAACATGTTTGTTTGTGTGTGATCACGTAATCGTAACCGGTTATCTTGAGTGCAGTTTCATGAGTCTCGAGCTCCTCTGAAATGGATGCACAACTACTTGGCAGGTTTGATTCCCCGTGCTGTACGAATGGCGCCCATGGAGCGTAGGCTTGTGACGGTATAAGGCTCGTGTGAAGCGACGGTTCATAACGGTTTATGGCCCGTAGAACCCGAATCCATTCGTATGTCAAGTAGATTACAAGGATCCATGACTCGGGTCGACTTCTAGACGTAGAAGCGGACGGGAACAGGGGATGCCTTGGTATGGTTATCGATTAGTGATATTTTGAGTTGATGAACTCATGACATGTTTCCATATAGTGTGAGGTTGTGAACTCAAAGTCATTTCCCTTCCCCTTGACTTGAGTTAGGATTGATAGAACCTTGTACAGCCGAGAGGATTTATAGGATAGGGAACTCACTGAGATTTGATGTATCTCACCCCACTATAGTTGCTATATTTCAGGTACGGTTTGCAGGTTTGATTTACAAGTGGAGCGATGCTGGGATGTTTCAAGAGAAGCTTAGTTAAGCTTATTCCGCTGTGTATTTTATTGTTCTTGTACAATGAGGAATATTGTATATCGATCTTAGTTTTATTTTATTTTTGGCTAATTTCCATAGCTTGTACCATAGTTGTATTATGTTTTAGAATGGTCAAGTATGTGAATTACGCCATTAGGCACTTATGATGGTGTCAGTACCAAATAAAATGCTTGTATTGTATTATTCTAGGTATATATTATACAGGGCATTACAGTTGGTATCAGAGCAGGTCGTGTCCTCGACCTAGCCTTGAAACATCATAAGTAAATCTATTCCTGCCTCTTAAGTGTGTCTTGCCGTCATGAAACTTAATATCATACTACCTAGTGTTGGGCCTGATCAACCTAATGTTATGTATGTGATAGGTAGAATCATGGTTGAGCGATCACGAGGACTCCGAAGTGTTGTCGGAACTTGTGCTGTGAGAGTATGCTCAAACCAAGAGTTAGTAGTGTGGAGTTTTGGTCGGCTCAGTGAGGTTTTTGTAGAAGTTTCGCTTAGGTAACATGAAATTTAAGAGTGTTGGGTTGTTAAACAATCATTTGGAAAGGATGGAGTCTGGAAGTTAAAGATCTCTATCGGATGATTGATTAAGGTATGGAGGATTTTGTAAGTCGCTCGTAGAGATGGTCCGGCCACTGATATGGATAGAAATTTCAAGTAATCTCATTCCGTGGAAAAAGAAAGTGGTTTGGTGGAACGTGTGGCGTAAGGTCCGGAAGTGAGATAAGTTTTAGTGCTTTAGTTCTAAGGTTGCTATGGTATCTTAAATGGACGAGAGTACCTTAAGGAAGGTGTTCGGAACAATATCTTCCGACTAGTTAAAGTTGAGGGTCAAGGACGTCCGACTTTTATGGGAACCTAAAGTGGTAGAGATGTATGAGAAGGAAACACAAGGATGTGTTTACGTGCTTCAAGTGGAATAAGTATATGCCGGATACAGAGTAGGAGATAAATTGGGTATATTCAGTTATGTAGAGAGGCTAAGTTCGAGATAGTACTTCGGGATTTTCTGTATTCGATGAGAGACCGATTTAGAATTTGAAAGTGTTTTGATTTGGAAAAGTTGGATTTTGAAGTGTGGAGACCATGGAAAACACAGCAGAAAATTCTGCTTCTGGTGTGATTCGCCAGGCGAATCTAGCTGTTTCCAATAATTTTCCTTTCTTCAGAAATCCATATCTTTTGACTCGGGTGTCCGATTTAAGCGTTCTTTATATCGATATGAAGCTATGGAAGTGTTCTAGGCTGTGGAAAGTGAAAATATTGTTTATGAGGTGGATTTTATGGGGTTATGTGGAATGAACGATATTAACAGTATGTTATGAGAAAGTTACACCTTGGTATTAATAACAAGCGTAGTAGTAGCATCGTGGTTGCGATTGTACATAATGGATTCTCATTCTTGAGACAAGGGTAATGAGATGTACTCTGTGGGACTGTGAATGTTGTATTTTAAGAAGCAAGATTGTGGTAAAACAACGAGAAGCAAATCAGGACTTATTATGGACTAAGTGTAAATCATGGACGATTTATACCGGAAGGGTTTGGTAGATAGTGAATGAGAATTATTGGTTGCGAATCTTGCGTTAATTAAATTGGTGCCAGTGGGATGTTCAATGAATAGTGAACGGTAAGGAATTCCGGTTAATGTGTACGTAGTGATGAAAAGGTTCTCCAGGAGGATGCATTGCCCCGATTTATTTGCAAGTACGGAGAAACTTCTATATTTGTAAATAATCGGAATATTCGGAATCTACCTTTTGTTGGACTAAGAATGTTGTTGTTTTATGTCCCACCAAGAAGTGCAAGTGAGAGAACAAGGTTGTATGTTGGGTTTTGGTTGTGAACGAATCAGGTAAGAATTATGGTTGAAAACCCCAGGATATCGTCATTATTGGTTTCCCGCAAGTGAAATTGTTTGAGTAGAAAGTGAATTATCCCGTAAAAGAGTTGTCGTGTGCCTGCGACTGAATTGAAAATTCTACCTTGTCACTTGGTTGGAGTGTGTCGCCTGAATGTTTTGACCTTGTCGGGTCTACCTGAGTGGATCAGGGTCGGTGAATGTTATACCAGTTAAGGAACCGCGAGTTGGGAAATGATATTTCGAGTTAGAACAAATCGGATGGATGGTTGAGTAGGGATGACTTTGAATTAAGAGGAAAACGGATTTGTAGATTTTGCAGCAGTGTTAACCGATTTACCAAGGTGGCTAACAGATTAACATGTGCATTAAAGGTGTTACGTGGGATTTGGAGAAGTTAACCAATTAGCTCAGATGGTTAATCGACGAACGTATGGGTAAGCTTATGAAATCTCTTGAGAACCATCATCTGTGTTTTGTTACCTTATGTTGTTCGAGTTGAGAGTATTGTGTGAATGGAAAACGGGATTTCAAGTAAGTGAAAGATGGATTTATGTTTTGAAAGCGTAACTTCTGGAAAGGTGTTGCATAGTTGACCACTCGTTCAGACGACGAGGGGACTACTTGGGAAAAGTAATCTTGTGAACTGTGTTGAGTGTGAAAAAGTCTTAAGGGTATTACTGTTGAAGGACTTGAGAGCGAAGTGGAAGATACTCTCGAAGTGTTGATCTCAAAAAGATCGTTTCGGTAATTTGATTTATGGTGTTATTAAGGAACGACCGGTTGGCCGAAGTTAGTAATTGTTATCTTCTGTGAGTTCTTGGTTTTGGATTTAGACCCCGTGGAAGTTGTATCAGTTGTGTGCAATTGTGTTCTAACCAGAGAAGGAATTTGTAGGTCATCTTTCCAATTACTAGTAAGAATTGGATGTTCTGAAGTTAAGTATGTAACTGGGAATAGTTTATGAAACAAAACGAATAAGAAGAGTTGATTCAACTGAGAAGTGTGTTATGGACTTCGAAGTGTGTGTATATGTGGAGTGTTGTACACGGATTGGTGAGTAATATGGAAACTCACAGTGGTGCCTGAAATGGTTCAAAGTTTTGTTAAGTGGTGTTTCATATATGTTGAAGTTCTGTGTGGGTGTCACGTCGTTTTGGTTGAGATCTCGTGTCAACAAGGAATTTTGAGTAAGTCGGAAAAACGTAAGGATAATCTAGTTTAGAATGGATTAAGAATTGGATATGTTGTAGTTGTAACAGTGTAACTCCTGCATATTTACCGTCTAGAGAGTGTTGGAAAGATGTTAATGATATTGTGTGTTGGTAAAGGAATTGTTCTACTACGGGATGTCAGTAAGTTCTTGTATCGTTGGTTAGTAAGGACCCCAGTGGATAAGTGTGTTCCTCCGTGTACTATTAGCTACTTGGTAATACGTAAGAATTGGTGGCATCTCATTGTTTGTATTGGAGTGGCGCAGTGGAAGGTGACAAGTGAAAGGGCTCAGTCGGATTTATAAGAATCGGAGGAGAAAGTGATTGTAAGATTGGAAATAAGGAGATCTTGTTTTAAGTATATTACCCTTGGCATGATACGAAAGAAAGGAGTTATCAGATTGAATGGGTATAGTGTACAACATCAGACCAGATGGAACTGGTAAAAGAAGTTGTTTGACTAATTGTGAAGTGGTTTGAATGTTAAGGGATTTGATGAGTGTTTGTTATCCTAAACCGAGATAAGGTGTTACGGTTTGTTGTTTGACTCAGTAGAAGGATATGGAATGGTATATTCTTTCCGTAGTAAGATGCGACTAAGTGTTTTGTATGAATCACAGATGAATTATGAGGAAAGCAAGTTGAAAGTTAACCCAATATTGGAATAAGAGTATAACTCAGGAACCGAAGTTTGATAGTTCATGAAAATAAGGAGTTTGGTCTGTGAGGTTAATTTGAAATTGGAATGCGTCAGAAATTTGGACGGAAGAAAAGTCAAGTATGGATCTAAGACCGTTATATAAGTTGCAGTTATTGTCGAGTAGAGGAAATTCGGGGGCGGATTTCAATTTAAGGGGGGGAGAGTGTAATACCCCGCATTATTTAATTGCTCAATTGGATGTCAGAAGAGATCAATTATTTTATTAAGGAGACGGAATAATAATTATTAGTCCGAAAGAGAATTTTAAGGTAACTCTAATAATTGATCAATTGGTTGAGACGACAAAATATCGGTTGGAGATATTTTACCCTATTAGATTATATTATATAATATAGTATTATATATATATATTAGAAAGAAAAGAAGAAAATAGTAAGAAGAAGGAAGGAAGAGAAAGAGAAGAGGAAAATGGAAAAGAAGGAAAAGCTAGGATCATCGATTCATCATCTTCGTCAAACTCCTCTTCGGATTTCAGGTGGGTTCTAGTTATACACTCTAAGTTCTAGAATTAGATGTTTGGAACTTAGGTTAGATTTGAGAGAAAATGATAATTTGTGGAATCAATGAAATCTAACGGATGAAATGAGATATAAACTGTGAAGAATAATTGTTATTATGATTGGAGTATGTTTTAATTGTTTTGGTGGAACTTGGAAGTGATTTGGGTGAGGAAATGATGATTTTGGATGAGTTACAGCGCTGCTGAGAAGTTCTGGTTCGCAGTGTTCGCCTAGCGAACCTGGGGCGAAGCCCAGCGAACAGCAGTCGAGGGTTCGCCTAGCGAACCCGAACGTTCGCCTAGCGAATGTTCGCTGCGGGCGTTCGCCTAGCGAACTTAGTGTGTTTTGAGTCTGGGAACTTTCTGCCAAGGTGTTCGCTGGAACGTTCGCCTAGCGAAGGCGAAGGCGAGGGTTCGCCAGACTTTCGCCTAGCGAACTTATGGTGTTTTGGGTCTGGGAGCATTCTGTTTGTTTACTCGCCAGTTTGCTCGCCTAGCGAAGGCGGAAGCGAATGCTCGCCGGAGGTTCGCCTAGCGAACATGTCAGTTTGTGCAGTTTTCTTTCCTTCATAACTTTTGATCCGTAACTCGGATCGGGACGTTCTTGGTGTCATTAGAAAGCTATGACGACCCTCTATCTGATAAAAAGTGGAAATATTGGGTATGAAGGAAATGAAGGAAAGTAATGTTTTTGCGAAACGTCGGGATTGATATCTTTTGGATCGTAAGTCCGATTTCGGCGTAGGGATAGCCGTTAGAAAGCGGTGGGAATATCCTACGGGATAAGAATGTGAACTATTGATATGATACCCGATTAATGAATCGGAGGGAACCCGAAAGGGGTGTTTTATGTGTTGTGTTATTATATGTGTTACTTGTAATAATTGTGATGTTACCATGTCTATCTAGTTGTGAATTGTGAATGAAAGTTATATGCATGCTTAAAATATGAATTAGGAAGAGTGAGGAAACTTACCCCAAAACAAATGGTATAATTCTAGGTTGTGATTAGAATTATGATAGAAACTCTGGAGGGCGATGCTCGTGCATTCATTGACGAGTTCTGGCCTGGAGTAGATAACCTAGATGGCAAGGCTCGGGCACCTGATGTAGGAAGATGCATCCGTGACGAGATTGGTCTAGGAGAGAGTAAACACTAGTATGGAACATGTGTGAACTTTTGTGATTAGGAGAAAAGGCGAATGTGCCTTATGATTGTCGAATACAAACATGTTTGTTTGTGTGTGATCACGTAATCGTAACCGGTTATCTTGAGTGCAGTTTCATGAGTCTCGAGCTCCTCTGAAATGGATGCACAATTACTTGGCAGGTTTGATTCCCCGTGCTGTACGAATGGCGCCCATGGAGCGTAGGCTTGTGACGGTATAAGGCCCGTGTGAAGCGACGGTTCATAACGGTTTATGGCCCGTAGAACCCGAATCCATTCGTATGTCAAGTAGATTACAAGGATCCATGACTCGGGTCGACTTCTAGACGTAGAAGCGGACGGGAACAGGGGATGCCTTGGTATGGTTATCGATTAGTGATATTTTGAGTTGATGAACTCATGACATGTTTCCATATAGTGTGAGGTTGTGAACTCAAAGTCATTTCCCTTCCCCTTGACTTGAGTTAGGATTGATAGAACCTTGTACAGCCGAGAGGATTTATAGGATAGGGAACTCACTGAGATTTGATGTATCTCACCCCACTATAGTTGCTATATTTCAGGTACGGTTTGCAGGTTTGATTTACAAGTGGAGCGATGCTGGGATGTTTCAAGAGAAGCTTAGTTAAGCTTATTCCGCTGTGTATTTTATTGTTCTTGTACAATGAGGAATATTGTATATCGATCTTAGTTTTATTTTATTTTTGGCTAATTTCCATAGCTTGTACCATAGTTGTATTATGTTTTAGAATGGTCAAGTATGTGAATTACGCCATTAGGCACTTATGATGGTGTCAGTACCAAATAAAATGCTTGTATTGTATTATTCTAGGTATATATTATACAGGGCATTACAGTTGGTATCAGAGCAGGTCGTGTCCTCGACCTAGCCTTGAAACATCATAAGTAAATCTATTCCTGCCTCTTAAGTGTGTCTTGCCGTCATGAAACTTAATATCATACTACCTAGTGTTGGGCCTGATCAACCTAATGTTATGTATGTGATAGGTAGAATCATGGTTGAGCGACCACGAGGACTCCGAAGTGTTGTCGGAACTTGTGTTGTGAGAGTATGCTCAAACCAAGAGTTAGTAGTGTGGAGTTTTGGTCGGCTCAGTGAGGTTTTTGTAGAAGTTTCGCTTAGGTAACATGAAATTTAAGAGTGTTGGGTTGTTAAACAATCATTTGGAAAGGATGGAGTCTGGAAGTTAAAGATCTCTATCGGATGATTGATTAAGGTATGGAGGATTTTGTAAGTCGCTCGTAGAGATGGTCCGGCCACTGATATGGATAGAAATTTCAAGTAATCTCATTCCGTGGAAAAAGAAAGTGGTTTGGTGGAACGCGTGGCTTAAGGTCCGGAAGTGAGATAAGTTTTGGTGCTTTAGTTCTAAGGTTGCTATGGTATCTTAAATGGACGAGAGTACCTTAAGGAAGGTGTTCGGAACAATATCTTCCGACTAGTTAAAGTTGAGGGTCAAGGACGTCCGACTTTTATGGGAACCTAAAGTGGTAGAGATGTATGAGAAGGAAACACAAGGATGTGTTTACGTGCTTCAAGTAGAATAAGTATATGCCGGATACAGAGTAGGAGATAAATTGGGTATATTCAGTTATGTAGAGAGGCTAAGTTCGAGATAGTACTTCGGGATTTTCTGTATTCGATGAGAGACCGATTTGGAATTTGAAAGTGTTTTGATTTGGAAAAGTTGGATTTTGAAGTGTGGAGACCATGGAAAACACAGCAGAAAATTCTGCTTCTGGTGTGATTCGCCAGGCGAATCTGGCTGTTTCCAATAATTTTCCTTTCTTCAGAAATCCATATCTTTTGACTCGGGTGTCCGATTTAAGCGTTCTTTATATCGATATGAAGCTATGGAAGTGTTCTAGGCTGTGGAAAGTGAAAATATTGTTTATGAGGTGGATTTTATGGGGTTATATGGAATGAACGGTATTAACAGTATGTTATGAGAAAGTTACACCTTGGTATTAATAACAAGCGTAGTAGTAGCATCGTGATTGCGATTGTACATAATGGATTCTCATTCTTGAGACAAGGGTAATGAGATGTACTATGTGGGACTGTGAATGTTGTATTTTAAGAAGCAAGATTGTGGTAAAACAACGAGAAGCAAATCAGGACTTATTATGGACTAAGTGTAAATCATGGACGATTTATACCGGAAGGGTTTGGTAGATAGTGAATGAGAATTATTGGTTGCGAATCTTGCGTTAATTAAATTGGTGCCAGTGGGATATTCAATGAATAGTGAACGGTAAGGAATTCCGGTTAATGTGTACGTAGTGATGAAAAGGTTCTCCAGGAGGATGCATTGCCCCGATTTATTTGCAAGTACGGAGAAACTTCTATATTTGTAAATAATCGAAATATTCGGAATCTACCTTTTGTTGGACTAAGAATGTTGTTGTTTTATGTCCCACCAAGAAGTGCAAGTGAGAGAACAAGGTTGTATGTTGGGTTTTGGTTGTGAACGAATCAGGTAAGAATTATGGTTGAAAACCCCAGGATATCGTCATTATTGGTTTCCCGCAAGTGAAATTGTTTGAGTAGAAAGTGAATTATCCCGTAAAAGAGTTGTCGTGTGACTGCGACTGAATTGAAAATTCTACCTTGTCACTTGGTTGGAGTGTGTCGCCTTAATGTTTTGACCTTGTCGGGTCTACCTGAGTGGATCAGGGTCGGTGAATGTTATACCAGTTAAGGAACCGCGAGTTGGGAAATGATATTTCGAGTTAGAACAAATCGGATGGATGGTTGAGTAGGGATGACTTTGAATTAAGAGGAAAACGGATTTGTAGATTTTGCAGCAGTGTTAACCGATTTACCAAGGTGGCTAACAGATTAACATGTGCATTGAAGGTGTTACGTGGGATTTGGAGAAGTTAACCAATTAGCTCAGATGGTTAATCGACGAACGTATGGGTAAGCTTATGAAATCTCTTGAGAACCATCATCTGTGTTTTGTTACCTTATGTTGTTCGAGTTGAGAGTATTGTGTGAATGGAAAACGGGATTTCAAGTAAGTGAAAGATGGATTTATGTTTTGAAAGCGTAACTTCTGGAAAGGTGTTGCATAGTTGACCACTTGTTCAGACGACGAGGGGACTACTTGGGAAAAGTAATCTTGTGAACTGTGTTGAGTGTGAAAAAGTCTTAAGGGTATTACTGTTGAAGGACTTGAGAGCGAAGTGGAAGATACTCTCGAAGTGTTGATCTCGAAAAGATCGTTTCGGTAATTTGATTTATGGTGTTATTAAGGAACGACCGGTTGGCCAAAGTTAGTAATTGTTATCTTCTGTGAGTTCTTGGTTTTGGATTTAGACCCCGTGGAAGTTGTATCAGTTGTGTGCAATTGTGTTCTAACCAGAGAAGGAATTTGTAGGTCATCTTTCCAATTACTAGTAAGAATTGGATGTTCTGAAGTTAAGTATGTAACTGGGAATAGTTTATGAAACAAAACGAATAAGAAGAGTTGATTCAACTGAGAAGTGTGTTATGGACTTCGAAGTGTGTGTATATGTGGAGTGTTGTACGCGGATTGGTGAGTAATATGGAAACTCACAGTGGTGCCTGAAATGGTTCAAAGTTTTGTTAAGTGGTGTTTCATATATGTTGAAGTTCTGTGTGGGTGTCACGTCGTTTTGGTTGAGATCTCGTGTCAACAAGGAATTTTGAGTAAGTCGGAAAACCGTAAGGATAATCTAGTTTAGAATGGATTAAGAATTGGATATGTTGTAGTTGTAGGCTTGTGACGGTATAAGGCCCGTGTGAAGCGACGGTTCATAACGGTTTATGGCCCGTAGAACCCGAATCCATTCGTATGTCAAGTAGATTACAAGGATCTATGACTCGGGTCGACTTCTAGACGTAGAAGCGGACGGGAACAGGGGATGCCTTGGTATGGTTATCGATTAGTGATATTTTGAGTTGATGAACTCATGACATGTTTCCATATAGTGTGAGGTTGTGAACTCAAAGTCATTTCCCTTCCCCTTGACTTGAGTTAGGATTGATAGAACCTTGTACAGCCGAGAGGATTTATAGGATAGGGAACTCACTGAGATTTGATGTATCTCACCCCACTATAGTTGCTATATTTTAGATACGGTTTGCAGGTTTGATTTACAAGTGGAGCGATGCTGGGATGTTTCAAGAGAAGCTTAGTTAAGCTTATTCCACTGTGTATTTTATTGTTCTTGTACAATGAGGAATATTGTATATCGATCTTAGTTTTATTTTATTTTTGGCTAATTTCCATAGCTTGTACCATAGTTGTATTATGTTTTAGAATGGTCAAGTATGTGAATTACGCCATTAGGCACTTATGATGGTGTCAGTACCAAATAAAATGTTTGTATTGTATTATTCTAGGTATATATTATACAGGGCATTACAACCTTCATCTGTGGGAAAACCCTAGTCACCTTCACACATTCATGTTTTTCTTCTATCCAACTGTACATTAGAACATATGTTAGCCTAAGTGTCTATCTCTCCTCATATGGGTCAGTTAAGCAATTCACAGTTAATTTTTTGAAGTGCCTCTTTTTTAAAAGATACTTCAATTTACCAAAATATATTAAATACAACATCCCTAACAAAGTCATGTCCATAATTGAAATCTAAACACGTTTTGCGACAAACAGGACAAACTCATTAATACAAAATAAGTGAAGGAGATATATAAAAATAGTACAGTGCTCTACCAATTTAACAATGACATCAGTTGGCCGAGCCTATCAATAACAATAGCAATTGCAAACAACAAAAAAAATTATTTTCAGTTTATGGTCTATCAAATTTTACCTAAATATCCTTAACATTTTTATTAAAAAGTGCATTCGACAAAACATTTTATGATTTAGATAAAGTTTTATTAAAAAAAATACTATTCTCATTGTTGGTAGAGTTTTTAGAATAGGTTAATCATTTAATATAACAACGGTAAAATAGTTAAACTGTTGAGAATAGAGACTTTTCAAGATTTAATTATAATTGAATGAGAATCTATTACAATTCATAATAATAATGCTGATAAATTTAAAATCTGAAATCTCACTAAAATCCTCCAAAACTCTATTGAAATCAGTGTCTATACTATATATTTGAGCCTTAAAAATAACAAAAATGTACCAGACAATCTCTAACAACTCAACTTTTTCTAATAGAGCAACTCGAGCTTTTTAATAATAGAGCAACTCGAGCTTTTTAATACTGTCTTCAACTTTTTTTAAATAAACCTCCCATCTAACCCAAGGTATTTTATTCCAATCGCCACACCAGATCGAATAATTACAACAAAATAGATTCTTTCCATTGTAGACCCCTTAATTGTATAATTAAAAAATACACCAGCACCATTGTTTTTTTATTATATTAAAAAACCAAGAAAAAGTTAAACAGTGAAGTTCTACGAATTTCAGAATTATTGGCCCTCAAAAAGATTCCTTCTGTTTTCAGTGTTTAGTGTTGATATAAAATTCTTAGACTGACGACTTAATTCATACTAACAATTTTATTTTTGTAACAGTTGTTTTATCAATTTTAAACCTCTCCCAAATCATTTTTTTTATAATTTAATATTTTATTTAATTAAACTCGCAAAATTCAAAAATTAGGTTTATTTTATTCCTAACATAAGCTTAGTCTTTCAGCGTGTAACGTGACTCTGGTGCCACGAGAATGGGACCCAAAGGAATGATGATATACGTATAAATTGGAAAAACGGTTGAGAGAGAGATAGCAGCAAACAAAAAAAAAAATTGTGGAATCTCTCAATCATCGCTTGGACCTGGTACGTTCATTTTTTCCGCCTTTATCAGTGTTACTCTCTTCTTTTTAGGGTTTCACCTTTCATTTTAATTGTTTCGTTTTCAATTTTTCATCAATTGTATTCTACTTTTCAATTTTATCAATCGTAACAACGCATTTCAATATCATCGATTCTGTTTAATATTGCACTTGTTCTAATTCGCGTTCATCGATTTGGAATTTTCATTTACGTGATTGTGTTTTTTAATCAGGTGTAGAGGTTAATTTTAGGGTTTGCTTTGAAAATGGAGGACGGTGAACTTGATTTCTCGAATCAGGACGTTTTTCCGAATCCAAACATGCCTGAATTTCCGAGTAGTGGTTCAATGGACAGTTTCTTTGATGAACTGTTGAAAGATACGCACGCTTGTACTCATACCCACACGTGTAATCCACCTGGTCCTGATTCTTCGCATACTCATACTTGTTATCATGTTCATACCAAAATTGTGCCTGCATCTGAAGAGGATCAGGTTGGGACTGACGATACGGCTGAGTCTGCTGAGAAGAAGTCAAAGAAACGTCCGGTGGGGAATAAAGAAGCTGTTCGGAAGTATCGTGAGAAGAAAAAGGCTAGGGCTGCGTCGTTGGAAGACGAGGTTACGAAATTGAGGGCTTTGAATCAGCACTTGATGAGGAAGTTGCAGGGACAGGCTGCTTTGGAGGCTGAAGTGGCTAGATTGAAGTGTTTGTTGGTTGATATTAGGGGGAGGATTGAAGGGGAGATTGGATCCTTTCCGTATCAAAAACCAACCAATCCCAACCCCTCAATTACGAACTTGCCTGGTTCTTATGTCATGAACCCTTGTAATGTGCAGTGTGATGATCGGGTATATTGCCAAGGTCCTGGAGCAGATGGGAGGTTTGCTGCAGAAGGGGTGTCTCCAAATGAGGAGGGATTTGATGGTTGTGAATTTGAAAGTCTCCAGTGTCTCGGAGGCCAGAATTTGGGGCTCAAAGATCTTCATGGTTGTGGAGTTGGACCGACAATGTCTAATGTTAATTCTCAATCTTCCAATAAAAGAAAAGGTGATGCCTGATTATGCATACTCTCTAAAAGAAAGTGTTAAATATTTGAATTTTTTTCAAACTTAGTTTATATTTACAATTTACTTATTTTGATTGCTGCTTCATGTTGTGATTTGTCTAGCATATCTTGTCATTATTTGGGTTCCGGTGATAATTGTGTGTTTAGCTATTAAATTTTTGTTTTGTCAGCATGCAATATAAAAAGCACAGAGAAAGAAAATACAGTTTCAGAAATAAAGCATCACTTTCAATGACACTTATTTGTTTTTGCGTTATGTTTAATTACTATAATTGATCCATGTAGGTGTCTCTTCCGTTTGAGGAAGATAAGCTTTTGTTGTTGTATGTGTAATTGCTAAAAATATTATAATTGTCCTTATCTCTGGTGAAAATAGATCCTCTACACTATCTATATTGTAGAATGCTCTCAAATTGGTCCCAGAGTGCGGAAATATTTCAAAAAGTTCTTGACTCTATTAAAGTGTCAAGTTGGTCCTTGTATTTAACCACTTACTATCAATTTAGTTCTTATGTTGCAACTACTTACTATCATTTTGGTCCTTGTATTTAGCCACTTACTATCAATTTAGTCCATAACTTCAGTATTGAAGGATTAATATGATGAATACAATTTGGCAGAATCAGAGACCTTTGTGAAATATTTATATTTTATACGCTCAGGGACCTATTTGCGAGCGTCAGGGACTAACTTGATGGTTTACTCGGGAAAATAAGTTTTGAAGTGAGAGAATGAGAATTTATGAGATGTAGAGAGTGTAGAAGATCCAAATCTGTCTCTGGTGCTTAAGTCTGATTGCCAAGTTTTATACAAGATGATTGTACACTCTGATAATGCGTGATTTTTTTAGAAGTCTAGTAGTACTAGTAGTTATTACTAGTAAGTAGTACTAGTATTACAGAGTTTTTGTTACTTTGTAAGAAACTAGATGCTCTATATATGTATAAGTTAACAAATGCTGCCAAATCCTTCAGTAGATTTATGCATGAAATTTAAAAAGGTTTGAAATACTTAACAATTGTAGTGATCATTTTTTCCCACGGTACCAAAAAGTTTGAGACTTTTGTTTATGAAAATTTTATAATATAGTTTTTTGTCCCCATTTCCAGAGCAATTGGGATCGACTCTTCTGTTATGACTTTAGAGCATGGAAGTTGCATATTCTTGCTTCTCATCTTTTAAAATTATCTAAAATATTTTTATTTAACAGGGGGATCTCGTGCAGCAAAAGCTGGATGAAGAATACATAAGTTGGTGGTTTTCAACCTTTTGTTGTTGCCATGGTAATATATCCTGCCAAGAACTTGTTATCAGCTGCAGCATCAGTTATCTATCGAGTAACTGTTGAAGATCATTGTCTTTTTTTGACCCTGCTGTGCGCTATCTTGGTTTTGATGGCTATTCTACCATGGAATATAAGTAGTTGATAAATGTTTATTAAGCAAAAACAGTAATTGACCTGTAGTCAGCATATCTTTTTTGCTGAGACACAGATTAATGCTTTCCTATGCAATAAGTTTCCCGATGTTTTGGTTGTGCGTGAACTAGTAAAACTGGCATGGTAAATGTTCTTATGCTAACTCATTTTCAAATGTGCTAAACATTTGAATAGTTTTTTGCTTTGTTTAATGAGATGATGATGTTTAAGTGGTGATTCAAGTTTTCTATATTGGAAATTCTACATTTCTGTATTACAGAACTAGGGGAAGATGGGGTGTACCAATGTCATTTTGTATAACATATATTCGTGAGTGAAAACAATAAAATTGTCCTATGTGGTTGCCGGCATGGTATTTCATTTATTTTTCACATATGCTTTTCTGAGAAGTATAGATTTGCTTTTCTGTCTTTAGCTTGTTGGTGGACAGAGATTGACTAGTTTATTTCCAGAAGATCTGTTCTCTAATTGAGGATTGTCCATAAGAGCTTTTGTCTTCATCTAGTTAAGACAAACAAGTGACTTGTTTTGTGTTTGAGAACACTGGTAATTGTTTCGGCTGACAATGGAACCTTGCCATCATTAAAGTGAGATGTGAAGATGGGAAGCATATATGCTCTTAGAGAAACAATCTTGAATGGTTTTGTTAACTGAAACTTCACAATTTTTGTATCGAAACGGAAAAATATATTTCAAATAGCCCTTACATCTACATCTGTTTTGAGCTCAAAGTTGGTGAACTCAATCTTCTTCGTAATGTATGAGATTATGGACTTCGTATTTCAGATTAGCAAAAGTGGTGGTATACTCGTTGAGCTTAAACTTTTGTTCGGGTGTCGCGATAGAGAATGAGACATTTGCGACATATTAAATGGTGTTTATTTGTGACATTTAAGACATTTTTTGTTTGCGTGAAATAAAAAATCAGAGCCCTTAAATTTATAGAAATTGTAAACAAATGTGGACCACAAAAATTCTATCAAGCATCGGTGTTGGTTTCGGAGATACTTCTCTGATATCGTCTTGTCTTATTCCGGAGATATATCTTCGGAACCTCTCCTGAACCAGACAGAAAACAGAACCTAATTTATTGATGACTTTGTTTGGCAAATGAACAAATTTTTTGACAAAGATAAAAAAATGTATTAAAATATTAAGAAATTGAATATATTACACTTCATTAATATTGAGGCACAATTACATACACTTATTTGTTCGGCTAAATAGAAAATTAAAATGAATTGAAATATTTGTCGCCGATTAAATTTATGGGTGGTACCCCTTTTGACTTTTGTGCATTTGATTCTCTTTCAATGTTGTTCAATTTCGCGAACTCTTGCATCCTTTCCACAAAATGGTTTGCCCAAGTCTCGACTTTTGTTGTTGAATGAGCTAGCCACTCCGGTATGTAAGTGGCATAGGACATCCCGATTTCAAGTAAACTTGAATAAAATGTCGTGAATCTTTTGAAGCACCTTTTGTTTTTATCGGATAAGAGAGTGATTTCAAGTCGGTGATTTTCGGATAAGCAATCTTCCTCAATTGTTCTTTGATGTGGAGCTTCATATTGTCATCGACTTTTAAAAATCTCTCTTGTATCACTTCCTATTCGATCAAGATAGAGATATCTGATTTACCATCTTTTATGAAATCATCATCATCAAACCTAAGCCTCTTCTAGTGAGTGCAAACCTCATCCATTCTTATCGGGCTACCAAGTTTCACCATTTTTGCAATAACACAAGCATATGGGAGGCCATATGTTTTCACAATTGTGCATCCACACTTTGTGCTATCGGAGCCTACACTATTAGCTCGTTTATCTTCGTGAAAAATATAATTCAAACCCGCTTGAGATGTGTTGTTGACCAAATGAGAATAAAGATTGTTGTCTTTAAAGTTGTGTTCTTCGACCAAATGATGTATATATATCTCATTATGCTGATTCTGAATCATTTGGTTCACGGAGTCCCAATCTCTACGCAAATCTCATTATGCTTAAATGTATAACGGAATCGACATATAACTCTTTAGTGGAAGAATTTACTATACAATTTCATGTATCCATTATTTTTTCCCACTATCACACCCGCCTTCACCATTTTTCGATCTTCGGACTTTATTTGTTTCATCCCTACCGCGGGTTTAACCCGACTTCTGACATTCTATGTTATGTGATACCTACAAAGCAATGCATAAGAAGTGGGAAATACCTTTACAACTGAATTCATCAACGCGGTATCACGGTTGGTAACAATCATTTTAGGTATCTCTTCTTGATCCTTCAACATTGTTTGACACACCTCTAAGGCTTAAGTAATATTATCCTCATTTTGCTATCTAGAAATGCAAACCCCGCATAATAGGTTTCTCAGTAGTGGTAACATCAACCATCTCCAATAATGGAAGTCTGTACTTATTGGTCTTGTATATTGAATCAATTATAGGCACAGTAGGAAACGTGTTGAACAACTTGATGGAATCAGGATGAGTACAAAAGATATCTCTAACAGTAACTCCATCCTCACATGTTTTGTACCTAGACACATAATTGTTACAATCCAACAGTTTCAAGAGTTGTTGCATTTCAGTTCTATCCCTTTTAAGTGTATTGTTAGTTTAGTATCGGGTATTGTACATTTATTTGATATTTGAGATATTTTCGGGTCTTTTTCGTTTCAAAGTTGCAAGTATATTTTTCGGTTGAACCAAATTCAATGTCATGTCAGCAACATATTCCTTCTCTTCTGGCATGAGGCGACACGCAATTGGATGGCTGACTAACTCTTCACACAACTCATGGTTATGCAAACCACATATAACATTAAATCTCCAGTTATTGTTTGTCAACAAATAGCCATGCAACTTAAAGGGACACTCACATTTTCTTGAACTGGTATTGTCTTGTTTAAAATTTCAGAGAAGAGGTTTATATTTCCCGCTTCTTTCACACGTCATTTTCACAAAAGCACATCTTCTATCCGAACCATTATCGGACCTTCCAATTACCACACCAAATCTTAGTTTGGAGGCCTCCGTACGAATACATTAAAGCATGTGATCACGAAATTCAAACTCCTGCTCATTTTTAAATTGGTTGCCAACATCTACCGTCTCACAACAACATCTTTAACATTCGGAGACACAACATGTTGGGAGAAAACATTGGGGTGCATCATATCTAATGAAAATAATTACCATAGAACAGTAAATAAGTGCTAATTTTGTAAACAAAACTGAAAAATAAACACAGACGGATACCGGAAATGCATTTTCGGATGAATTTATACTCGTTTCGGAAATGTATCTCTGGAATAAACACACGATTTTCAGACAGAAAACAAGATTAATGTGAGCAGTGAGGCTTGAAATAAATTATCTTTACCTGAAATTCCAACTTGTTTTGCTCCTTTTGATGTGATGAAACATAAAATTGAATATTTGGAGTGAAAATGTGGATTGAGAATGGAAGGGTTTTTGGTGAGGGTATTGAGTCGAAAACTAGTATGGTCGTGTGATCATGCAGGTCAGTATTTTATCAACTATTCCGGAGCACATCTCTGGAAATATTTGACATGCAAAGGTCATAACGAATTTCAAAATCTCACTCCAAACTTCCGAAGATGCATCTCCGGAATGTCCATTGGGTTAATCAACTATCAATATATTCGTTGAAAATACCCGGAGATGTATCTCCTGAATGTTTTTTTTATTCATCTAGGGTGATACTCATTTGGTGCGCCATAACATTGGTGCATGGTGCATCCGAATATGCATCTTTAAAATCTGAGGGGCAATTTCTGTTTTCTATTGGGTGTTTTTCCACCCTATAGGGCGCTATAAGAAATTCCTTAAAACATTGTGTGATTGTATCTTTGGGTTACTCTTTTTCCGTCTAAGTTATAGTGAAAAGTCACAATTTCCCCTGAATTCTGGAGATGTATCTTTCGACGCACCTTTTATACACACATTTTGACATTTGTAAATGAGTTATTCCTATTTTTTTATGGAAAAAAATGTTCGAAAATACATCGCCGTAAAATGTGAGACACCCCTATTTAACATAACAACTCAACACCCACTACTTCATTGTCACTTTCTTTCTCTTTTAATTTTATGATGATTTCCCAGCAACAACATCACTATCAACCTCACAATGACTTTCCTGCATTAAAGTCATCGAATCAAAGATCCATTAAAACATACTCTGCCCAAATTTTTCTAGCTCTTTTAAAATTCAAAATATATCTATGATGAATTCTTGGTTTAAATATGTTGGAAAGTCTAGGGAAGTGTCGAGAGAGCAATATTAGCTACTTTAAAATTCAAAATATATATATATGATCGATTAACAATTTATGGAAGTACATCTCCGGATTTTAGATATGTATTTTCGGACAAATTTTTCGGGCAAAATATGGGTGTCTCATTTGCAACATCTTTGTTAGTGTGATTTTAGGTGTGTCTGCCGATGCATCTCGGAATAGTTCATTTATCTTTTTGTTGTTCATTAACCGATTTATAAACAAAGTCCGAACAATTTTCCCGCAATGTACCCTCTGATTTCATAATATATATGGAGCTGTTGTCTCAAAAAAAAGTTGCTTAGTGAATGTGTTGTATACCGCAAACTATGACTTCAAGATGAAGAAACGTTGGCCCTTGGCATCAAGATTGAAATGCCTTTCATATTGTATAGTGAGAATAATAGCCCAACGCTCACACGTACTGAGAAGAATAGCCAAGCGCTCACACATACTGAGAAGAATTCCTTTCACATTGTATTCTTGTTAACATTGAACATTGGTTGAAGTGTTTGGAAGTTTGTGTCTTGCAATTTTAAATGTAATACTGCAAGTTAATTAAGCATCTATCTCAAACACATGCCACACTACAGTGTCAACATGCATCAATAAATTAATGAAAAATGATTGTTAGATTGGACAAGAAGTTGTATTAAAATAGGTATGAACAAAAAAAACACCAAAAAGATATTTGCGAAATAAACCGTTGACTAGTAACTAAAGCATGGTTAATTGAAAAAGAATACTCAACGTTGAATGGTAAAATTTCATGTGTATCATGGTAATTTATTGCTATCTGAATGTTGGAGATTTTGAGATAAACGTGGTTAACATATCAAGTTTTTTTTTTTATTTTGGTTGTGAATATGTTTACTTGATTGTTATTATTTTAACAAAATTATTTAAAAGTGAATTTTTTATTTAAAAAATAATTTTATTTGAAATTTTTGTTAAAGATGAACAGAATTTCATTTAGCTTCATCTAATCAATTGTTGGCTATAGACCCTAATCAATTTGATAGTTCAAAAAATTCTTTTAATGAAGCGTAAAGTTTCCTACTCAATTTGTTAAGGCTTGAAAACATTTTTAGGTGTTTTGTTAGTAAAGAAAGAGATTCAAAAAAGATTTCCTAATTAATTGGTTAAAGCTTGAAAACATGTGTATGTGTGTGCGCGCGCAATTCAATTTTTACTTCTAACAAATGTTTATTCCCTCCGTCCCAAATTATAAATTATTTTGTCAAAAAAATTTGTCCAAAATTATAAGTCACCTTACATTCCCAATGCAATATAAATGACATCTTCCTTAATATACCCTCAAATATTTATCATTATTTATTCTTTCAACTCTTTTAATTTCTCTCTCCTATATAATTATGAGGGGCATTACTGTAAAGTTATACATAATTTGTTTTTTTCATAAAGTAATAATTAAGTTTTTTAATTTGTGTGAAAAGTCCAAAACGTCTTATAATTTAATTTGAGACGGAGGAAGTAATATAAAACAACATTTCCAAGATGATGATTAATTCAAATAGCCTTACTCATAGACTTTACTTAATTAATTCTCTTTCTTGTTATGTTTCTAAAATTGAGCATACCAATTTTGTAAATGTTGCAAGTGTTTTTCCTATGAATATATATATATATATATATATATATATATATATATATATATATATATATATATATATATATATATATATATATATATATATATATATGTTTATTCCACTAGGCTAGCATTCATTACATGTCATTTAGTTTGCTTCAAATATACATATTACATAACATGTAATGAATATTTAATATGTTAAATAAATTCTTCCAAAAATGTTAATAAGAAACTAAACCAAAATATTTGTTATATTTATAATTAATAAATTAGTTTATTTTTTAAATATTAAATGTTAATATAAATATATAATTTTTGTTTAACGTTAAGATATTTATATTTTTAGTTTAATTTTAATTATTTAAAGTTAAGATATTAAATATTTAATTTTTATTTTTATTTTTATCTAACGTTAAGATATTTAAATTAGATTATATTTTCAGTTTATTTAACGTTAAGATATTTTAATTTATTATTAATTTAAAAAAAGTATTTTCAGTTTATTAATTATTATTATTTTCAGTTTAAATGATTAATAGTTAATAATTAATAATAGACAAAAAATAAAAATATTTTTAATTAAAATAGTAGTTTTAATATTAGTAGTTAGTAATAAACTGAAAATAACAATATTTTTAATTAATATAATTAGTAGGTTTTATTATTGAAATTAAATTAATAATAAACTGAAAATAATAATTAATATTTAAATTAGATTATATTTTCATTTTATTTAACGTTAAGATATTTTAATTTATTATTAATTTTAAAAAAATTATTTTCAGTTTTTTATTAATTTTAAAAAAATTATTTTCAGTTTATTATTAATTATTAAAAATTGTTATTTTAATTAAAAATATTTTTATTTTCAGTTTATTATTAACTACTAATATTAAAACTACTATCTTAATTAAAAATATTTTTATTTTCAGTTTATTATTAACTACTAATATTAAAACTACTATCTTAATTAAAAATATTTTTATTTTCAGTTTATTATTAACTACTAATATTAAAACTACTATTTTAATTAAGATTTTTTTTTAATAAAAAAATACTTTATTAATTCAAAAAACTCAATACGTACAAGCGATCCCATTTGAATTCAGCCACTATTCAATCATCAACAGGACTAAAAAGGAAAAAAAACTATTACCCTTCTATCATTAAAATAGCTATATATTTTCTAATTTTCTTTGTATTCCACCCTCTATAAACCAAAGTATCTATAATCTTTTTTCCAACTATAGTGGTATCCACCGTATCGCCATAACTTTTCTTGTTTCTAATATTTCAAAGCTCATAAATTGTCTCAGCAGCCGCCATTTTAATGACAGCGGCCCGAGCTCCTTTTCCTTTAGCTCATTTTAAAGCTAGAACACTATTAATCAGCTGCAATCGTCCCGCATAACTCAAAAGTCTAGCTGTCCAATGCTTTATCTTACTCACTATTTTGTCAATCAATGGCGAGTATTGATGTATAGATAACTTTTTACTTGTCACAGGGACGCCCAGATATTTGAATGGTGGTTGTCCCTCTTGGAATCCCGAGGCTGTAAGGATTCCTTGTTTTGTTTCTCCATCAACCCCAGCACAGTACAGTCGGCATTTTTGCGGATTAACCACAAGTCCTGTTGCTTTCGAAAATTTCTCGTGTGCTTGCATCATCATTTCAACTGATATCTTGTCTCTTCGAGAGAATATAAGAAGATCGTCTGCAAAACAAAGGTTTGTGATTTTCAGTTTATCGCACTTTGGATGATAGTTGTAATTGTAACGCCCCAGTTTTTGTTAGATTTATTTAATCGAGTCGATTTAATTATTTTTGTTTTTATATTATTTTATTCTTGACTTTTATTTGGCAATATATTATTTTTCATCGTTGTTATGTTTTATCGCGTTTTTGGAGCGTTTGTGAGATATTTGAGTGTAGGGGTATTTTGGTCATTTTACTTGTTTTTCTTAAAATTAGAGCTTGGAGGTTAGAAAGAGAGAAAAATAGAGAAAAAAGAAAGAGAAGAAGGAGAAGAGAAAGAAAATAAGAAAAAGAGGAAAAACTTGGAGTTTAAGTAATCGATCCAACCGACATTTCAAAACACGATTAATCGGGTAAGGGTGCGAAACTCGGTTATTCTATACTTATGTATGATTATGTATGTATGTATTTGTTTGATATTTGGTTGAAATTGAATATAGAACTAAAACCATTACTATGTTGAGATTGTTAGAATTTGATACAATTTGTGTCAGAAATCATGTTTTAAGGTTCCTAATTGCTGAAACATGTTAGCTATATGTTGTTGTGCATTCAATTGGTAGTATGCTGATGTTTAGGTGAGATTTGGAGAGGATTTTGGATGAATTTCGCAGCAGAAATTCTGCAGAAAAATTTCTGGGTTTCGCTGCCCATACGCGTAACAAGCATGACATACGTGTAAGATGAGTGTCATACTGGACTGGCCCTGGTTGTCTGATTGGTGTATTGGTGTCTTCAAGATTTCCTTTGTTTGTGTTGCCTTCTGTTGGTCTTCTTGAAGTTTCATCTGTTTAGGGACCCATCGCTTGACTTGATTCGTTTGTTGCTTTTCCTCGCATTTGTGCCCAATTCGATGGCATTTCGTGCAGTATGGAGGTCGCCATTCATATTCCACTGGTTGTTGCATCTTCTCTCCTTTTTCATCTGTGATGATTATCTCCTTTATCAGCTCTTGCGTTATGTCTATCTCTACTAGGACTCTAGCATACGAGATACGGTATCTGTTCGCGGTACATTCATCAGTCATCAGCGGATTTCCCAGTATACTAGCTATCTTTCCCAATATTTTGGTCCCCCACAAATGGAGTGGCAGTTGAGGCAATTGGATCCAGACAGGGATGTTACGTAGCATATCATTCTTCAAGTTGAAGTTAGGTTTCCATTCCGTTAATAACATCGGCATGCTTCGTATTGTATACGGTCCTTTCATCAGTACATCATCCTTCTCCTTGTGTGAATGAAAGCGCGGAATAAAGTATCCTTCATTATTGTAATACATGTCTGGCAGCTTGACAAAATTCCATTGTTGCATCATGAATTTTTTGACTCCGTTCATACTTAACTCCCCTCCGATGACATACATTATCAATGCGGTATCCCAGAATTTCACTTCCGCCGCAATATCTGCTTCTTCGATTATGACTTCCGCAATCCCATTGATAATCTTTGGTGCTATGAATTCTAAGGCCTGTCCATTCCCAGGATTTCGATTTCCACTGATAATGTCGACCCATAGTTTCCTTGGTTCAGTTGCCCCTTTTGGTGATTCTAGGGTTTCGGATTCAAGGATTTTTTGTTTCTCTATTTTCTCTTCTAATTGTTCCTTCGGTCCATCGACCATTGATTCCTTGTTCTTTTGTGTTGGTGAGTTTGTACTTTGCTGAATTTCTTCATGATTATCGGATAATGGTGACGGCGTTGACACCACCTTCGGTGGTCGCCCGCGCTTCCCCATTATTATTGTTAAGTTTATTAATATTAATTAAGAATATTTTTATTTTCCCTCAATTATTAATTATTAACTATTAATTATTTAAACTGAAAATAATAATAACTAATAAACTGAAAATATTTTTTTTTTAAATTAATAATAATTAATAAACTGAAAATAATTTTATTAATTATAAATATTATAAATATTTTTGGTTTAGTTTCTTATTAACATTTTTGGAAGAATTTATTTAACATATTAAATATTCATTACATGTTATGTAATATATATATTTGAAGCAAACTAAATGACATGTAATGAATGCTAGCCTAGTGGAAGAGGCATATACTTCTAACCAAAAGGTCATGGGTTCAACACTTATGGGTGATAAAATTTTAGGTTTAGTTATGTCAACATTTTAACAATAAAATAATAAAAAAAGTCATGCGTATAATTAAAATTTAAAAAAAATAAATAAAAAATCAACTAAGCAGCACCACATCATCAATTTTGTTGACCAAATCTACTCAGGGGGCAAAAGGTGTATTAACCCAAAATGTCTACTCAATCTACTCAGGGGGCAAAAGGTGTATTAACCCAAAATGTCTACTCAGGGGGCAAAAGGTGTATTAACCCAATATGTAATTATCAATTAGTCATGAAAATGGAATTGGTAGATTATATTATAGAAATGAAGTCATCTCAATCACAACTTTATTGAATTTGATCAAAGTGAAGAGTTGAAGAAAGATAATAATAATAATTATTATTATTATTATTATATTGTATTTTTTATTTTGAATTAAATTACAAAAATAAAGCTTAATTATCCTAAAAATTTTATGAATATATGATGAAATTTGTTTATGAAGAGTGTCATAAATTGTTTTCATAAGTTTTTCTAAACAAATAGTCTCACAAAATTTATGCTACTAGATAAGTTCAAATAAACCAATGCAAACAAATTTTTAGTATCGTTGATCTTTTGGTTTTTTTTTTTGTCTATATAAAATTAATTACATTTCAAATTTACATGTGTTCAAATAAAATAGATTTTTAAGTAGGTTAACGGCCAATTAGACCTTTGAAAAGGCCAATCTTATACCTAAAAATAAGCATATGACAGGTTATAGACTATGCTTAGACTTTGAAATTGTTAGCAATCGGTTATGATGATGCAATGAATGGTAAAGTATGAAGGGAGACTATAATTGAAGAACTCTGATCAATTGAAAAGAATCACACATGAGATTTAGTTTATTTACCAAAAAGGAAGAAACCCATTGATGTGAAATGGATCTTTAAGGTTAACATGAATCTATATAGTACGGTCTCAAAACATAAGGCGTGGATAGAGATTTCTAGCAGAGGTATAGCATTGACTATAATAAAGTGTTTGCTCATGTGGTAAGACTTGAGACGGTGAGGCTAGTTGTGACATTATCTAATAGTCGAAATCGGACACTATCACTTGGATGTCAAGTTTGCCTTCCTAAATGTTTTTTTAAAGAAATAATGTTTGTGACTTAACCACTTAAACTTGAAGTGAAAGGCAAGAATAAATAGTGTACACATAAACCTTTATATTGATTAAAGAAAATCTCTAGAACATGAAACAGAAGAATTGATAAGTTTTTTATTCAACTAGAATTTAAAAAATGCACAATTTATTAAGTATGGTGTCTATGTGCAAAGTTCAAACAACTCAAACATCATGATTATATGTTTGTATGTATGTGGTTGTTTTGCTCATCACAAGTAGCCATTTATATGAGATTATGAACCTAAAAGAAAAAAAATAAGGCTGAATTTGAGATGAGTGATTTAGGTAAACTCTCACACTTTCTTGGCATAAAATTTATGAAAGTTAACGGAGGCATACCCATTAGCGGAAGTATGCATGGGAGCTACTAGATAGATTTGAAATGACTGACTACAACATAGTCAAAAGTCCAACATAAACAAATGAAAGGCTTGATTAATGTAGTAGTGATGAGACCGTATATGAAATCGTGTTTAGACAAATTGTAGGCTCGTTAAGATAATTATGCAATGGCAGACTTGACATCTACTATACAATAAGTATCATCAGTACCGCGAATGAACCAAAAAATCACATTTGGTGGTTGCAAAGAGGATATTCATGTATTTAAAAAAAACTATGAAATTTGATTTGTTATTTCCAACCAGTGATGAAAGAGAAGAAAGTAGAGTTAATAGGATATTCAAATTTTGATTGGTGTGGGGACTAATTGCTAGAAAGAGCACTTTAGAGTATGTGTTCAAGTACAGTGATGGATTTATCTCTTGTTGTACTAAGAAGCAACATGTTCGTGCTTTGTACTCATGTGAAGCTAAATACGAAGTCATTGAAGCTCATGATCGACAATAGATCAGTCAAAAACCCAATCTCACTTCGAATGGGCAAGCATATAAGATATGTTTAGATTGGTGGTACGAGATGGAATGGAATGGAATGGAGTGGAGTGGTAAGTAATTAGATTTTATTGTTTGGATTTGCAAATAATGGATGAAATGGAATGGAACATGATGGAATCCATCCCATCCAATTCCATCAAAATCTCTATTTTTTGTTCCATCCAATTTGGGGTGTATGTGATGGAATGATATATTTTTAATAAAATAACCAAACAATGAGGTGGGATTTATATTTCGTTCGGCTCTGCTCTATCATGTTTCATTCCGCTCCCTCTGTTATGTTTCATCAATCCAAACGTAGCCATAGAGATTAATCTCATCTCATTATGTAATAGTCATGAAAGAAATGATTGAGGATACCTATTATCCAATTGAAGTGCACTATTGAAGTGCACCACAACTAGCAACTGCTTTTACAAAGGCATTAAAGATCAACAAATTCATATTTTTAGTTGGAATATTAGCAGATCGGCTCAGTATGATATTGCTAGAGTAATGGGAGTGGGCCATGTGTTAGGTACGGGCTTGTACCTGGGTTTACCGTCAATGATTGGTAGAAGTAAAAAGGCAACTTTTGCTTTTATTAAGGACCGAATTTGGAAAAGAATTAATTCATGGAGAGGTAGATCTTTGTCTAAAGTAGGAAAAAAGTGATGATAAAATCAGTTTTTGCAATCTATACCATCTTATATTATGAGTGTTTTTATTATACCGGGCACGATTGTGAATGATATTGAGAAGATGTTAAACTCGTTATGGTGGGGAGGTGGTAGTAATAATAAAGGGATTGGATGATTGGTTTGGGATAAGTTATCTTGTACGAAGAAGGAATGAGGTATGAGATTCAGAGACTTAAGGGCTTTTAATATGGCTATGGTGGCTAAACAAGGTTGGAACATGCTGACAAAACATCATTCTCTAGTTACCAGAGTCTTCAAAGCAAGGTATTTTCCTAGATCCTCCTTTCTTGTTTCATCTCTTGGAAATAACCCTAGTTTTGTGTGGAGGAGCCTTTGGAAATCTAGGGAAGTTTTATCAATTGGTTGCAGGTGAAGTATAGGTGATGGAAGTCATATTAAGGTGATGAATGAACCTTGGCTAAGGAGGAAAGGAGACGGGTGTTTGGACAGTCCTCAGGGACAAAGTGTGCATGATATTTCTGTTCAAAACCTCATGTTGCCTAATGTTAAACAATGGGACATGCAAGCAATAAATTTTTTGTTTGATCATACTGTAGCTGAAGAGATATCTAAAGTTCTGTTGGTGGAAGATGTGGTAGATGATGGTCTGATTTGGTAGGAGGAACAGAATGGAGTGTATAGTGTCAGGTCTGGGTATAGATTATGGAGAAACTCTCAAGCGAATTATTTGAATAGAAGGGGGAGGAGAAGTGGGGAAGTCTTTGGAATATTTCCGCACCACCTAGAGCCAAACATTTGTTATGGAGAATTTGTAGGGGCTGCCTACAGTCTCGATCTAGACTCCGTCATCATCATGTCCAATTTCCTTCTATTTGTTAGCTTTGCAAGATTGATAATGAGGATGATTAGCATGTGTTTTTTTGGGATGTAATACTATTTCCCAATGTTGGCAGGCAGCAGGTTTGTCTCCTATAACTGACCCTTTTGTTCATGTTTTTAATGATGTTAAATCCCTTATTCTTGATATTTGTAATAGAGAGGATATGAGGGATGCTGGTAGTTTTTGTTGTGATGATGGATGTGCTTTGGAAGAATAGAAATAATGTTGTTTGGAATAATGCTCGAGAAGAGGTATCAAGAATTGGATTGCAGACATTTTTCAATTGGAAAGAATGGTTTTCAGCTCAAAAAGAGAGTGAGTCAGATATTGTCCCTCATTACCCACTAGTTTGGAGCCCTCCAAAGAGACACAACAAATAGAGGTTGGTGTGTGAGAGATAATTTAGGCAGATTCATCATCGCATGTGTGGCTTGGGATGTTGGCATTATCTCCACCATTGAAGCAGAAGACATGGTAAGAGAAGCTATGCAATGTGTTATTGTATTACAATTAAATAAGACTCCCAACAAGTAGTTCAAGCCATTCATTCTAAGCAGTTAGGTAGGTTGGAGTTTTGTGTGATTATTTTATCCATTAAGAGTTTATTGCATCTTTTTCCTAACTTTGAGGTTAAGTTCATTAAGCTCAAACGAATTCGATTGCCCATACGTTAGCTAAGGCGGCAAATTCTTAGAATAGGCAGAATTTTATTAATGTAATACCGCCATGCTCCATGTATTGAACCTTTGTTAAGTAATAAAAATTATTAAGTTTGGTTCTGTCAAAAAAAATGGAATGATATGTTTAGAGTTATGGATTAATGAGGATGAGTTAGTTAGTTAATACTACATAGCATGAGTTAGTTCCTTGTTAGACGTATAATTAACTAGTTAATTTAAGGCAAAAATATTATTTTAGTCTTTTAAGTTATTTTAAAATATCAAGTTAATCCTTTAAGTTTTTTTCGTAACGCTTTGGGCATTTGTGTTAAATAACATTTGCGTCATTGACCTTTTTAAAAATATTCGTTACAATAAATTACAAACCCATATACCATTTGAATTAGTTTTCCGTTGTGATCACGAATATGTAATTAGTTTTGCGTTTGATTGTGTATTTTGGTCGGATCGAACGATTTTTCATTATGTATTTGTCCAATTTTTTTCCCTGATTCTCATGAACCGTAACTTGTTTGATAAATTTGATTGCATATTCGTGATTAGCATGGAAAACCAGTTCAAATGGTATATGAGTTTGTAATTTATTGTAACAGAGATTTTTAAAAAGGTCAACGACGCAATCGTTACTCAACATAAAAGACCAAAACGTTAAAAAAAACTTAAAGGACTAACTTGATATTTTAAAATAACTTAAAGAATCTAGACAATATTTTTGCCTTAATTTAAGCAACAAGCTGGCTATAAAACCATTGTACCATCTTTTGATAATAGTTAATCATATCATTTCGCTACTAAAGCCACTGTGTTCGTTAGAATGCTTGGGAGGAAAGTAAGCCAAAGCTGCACTATCATATTGAATGAAGGTGTGTTCAAAAATATAATTAATTGAATTGTATACTTGAATTGAACTGCATTGTATTATAAAAAACCGAACCACTTAAATGTATAAAAAACTGAACCACTTAAATGATTAATGAACTGAACCACTTAATTAAAACAATTCAAATTCAGTTTAAAACCGGTTCAGAACTAATTTTCTTTTATAAACTAGTTTAATTATATAAATTAATTAGTTTTAATAAAAAGAATAAAAAATTAACTGAGAGTAAAAAAAATCTAAAAAATTAAAAAAAAAATTCTAAAAATATATTTTTATTTCTTGAAAATAATTGTTTTCCTAAAAAAAAACTAATATCGATTTTTTCCAGAAAAATCGATTTTTTTGAAAATACGGAACATCGATTTTTTTAAGAAATACTATAAATCGATTTATTTCAAAACTACGAAAAAAATCTAATTTTTTCAGAAATACAAAAAGTCGAGTTTTTTCGGAAATATGAAAAGATCGAGTTTTCCAGAAATATGAAAAAGTCGAGTTTTTTCGGAAAAATGCAAAAGTCGAGTTTTTTCGAAAATATGAAAAAAGTCGAGTTTTTTCAAAAATATGAAAAAGTCAAGTTATTTCGGCAATATGAAAAAATCGAGTTTTTTTTAAAATATGAAAAAGACAAATTTTTCGGAAATATGAAAAATTCAAGTTTTTTCATAAATATGAAAACATCGAGTTTTTTTAGAAATATAAAAAAGTCGAGTTTTTTTTCCGAAATATGAAAAAGTCGAGTTTTTTCCGAAATATGAAAAAGTAGTTTTTTTGAAAATATGAAAAAGTCAGATTTTTTCGGAAATATAAAAAAGTCGAGTTTTTTACGAAATATGAAAAAATCGAGTTTTTTCCAAAATATGAAAAAATCGAGTTTTTCGGACATATGAAAAAATCGAGTTTTTTCAGAAATATGGAAATATTGATTTTTTTCAGAAGTATGAAAAAGTCGAATTTTTTCGAAAATATGAAAAAGTCGAGTTTTGAAAATATGAAAAAGTCGAGTTTTTTTGGAAATATGAAAAAGTCGAGTTTTTTCGAAAATATGAAAAAGTCGAGTTTTGAAAATATGAAAAAGTCGAGTTTTTTCGAAAATATGAAAAAGTCGAGTTTTTTCAGAAATATGAAAAAGTCGAGTTTTTTCAAAAATATGAAAAAGTCAAGTTTTTTCAGAAATGTGAAAAAGCAGAGTTTTTTTGAAAATATAAAAAAGTAGAGTTTTTTCAGAAATATGAAAATTTGAGTTTTTTTGGAAATATGAAATAGTCGAGTTTTTTCGGAAATATAAAAAAGTAGAGTTTTTTCAGAAATATGAAAAAATAGAGTTTTTTCGAAAATATGAAAAAAGTCAAGTTTTTTCAGAAATATGAAAAAGTCAAAATTTTTCGGAAATATGAAAAGGTCGAGTTTTTTCAAAAATATAAAAAAGTCGAGTTTTTTTGAAAATATGAAAAGTAGAGTTTTTTTTAGAAATTTAAAAAAATTAATTTCTTTTTGGAATTATGAAAAGTCAAGTTTTTTTCAGAAATACAAAAAATCAAGTTTTTTCGGAAATACAGAAATTCGAGTTTTTTGGAAATACAAAAAAACAATTTTTCCAAAACTACAAAAAAATCGGATTTTTTAGAAATGCAAAAATTCAATTTTTTTTCGAAAATAAAAAAAAAACAATTTTTTTGAAAATGTGAAAGACAAGTCTTTTTCGAAAATATGAAAAAATCAATTTTTTTAAAAAAAAAACAAGAAAACATTTTTTTAAATACAAAATATGAAAAAAAATTGAAAATAAAAAATAATTTTTAAAAATATAATATTTTTAAAAATAAATATTTTGAAGAATATTTTTTTAATACAAAAAAATTAAATTTTAATGAAGTTAAAAAATTTATTTTTAAAATAGTTCAAAATATATAATTGATTTAAAATTGTTTTATAAATATAAACTAATTCTAAATTAGTTTCAAATTGAATTAAAATCATTTTAACAATTAACTGAATTTTTATTGAAATAATTATTGCAAACTGAACCAAACTTTTATTGAAATAATTATTGCAAACTGAACCAAATTATAAATGTAGTTCAGTTCAATGCAGTTTATAAACCATAAACACCCCTAATTGAATGTATACAAAGTTAGAAAATTATGAATTTTGTCAACTGCAAGAATCTGTAATTTGGATGCTAGATGGTTTCTCCTTTATTGTATCGGCAGTTGTAGAGTTTTGAAAATGCAGGCTCATACAATGAATGCAAATTTAACAACTTTCGCAATGATAGGGAGTGGACTAAAATAAGTAGACTCAACTTTTAGCTCTTCCTCAAAGCTACAGTATTCTGTCAATAAGGCGGCAACATACTTGTCATAATACATTCTGATTATGAAAGCTTGTTACGATGATACTATGATGCCCACCATTGTTTCAAAAATCACAATACATCCAATATAACAGCAAAAAAACTGGTAATAGTCAAATGGTCACAACATACAACAAAACAACAAAGCAGTGGCTGTAAAAGCATTGTTGCCTCTCATACTTCTTCTACTTAGTGCTGGTCACTACCCATCCAAGTGTTATCGTCATCAACATCGCCATCATTGTAAATGCTTTCAGCCATTTGCCAGACATGGAAAGAATTATCCTCAGCTACACTTGAGATTACCCATGGCTGGTGTTGGTTCCATGAAAAATCTGATATTTTTCCTTTATGACCCCCATGAGAGAAGAGTAGTTCAGGAGGACCACCCTCTTCGTCTCCCTCTATCATCTCATCGCCAATTCTGTCATTATAAAAGTAAAATGTGGAAAATGTTAAAAGGCAGATTTTATATTCTGTTCATAATTGAGTGAAAAAGAAAAGAACAAAAAATTATGGGAAATGTCTTCCTACCTGTTAAGATCCCAAACCATAAGCCTTCTGTCAGAACTAGAAGATGCCAAAATTCCATCGTGGTTAGGATCCCACTCTACCTGGAACACCTCATCTCTACACATGAAAAGTAAACCAAATCAGTAAGTAGAAGAAGGTGCTGAAATTTCCACAACTGAAGAAATTGGATCTAAAAGGTTAACAAATATAAGTATTTGATCTATCAACTACAGGATAATAATAAACATAAAACACAATTTGAATAGTGATAGTTGAAGGACGTACGTGTGGCTACTTAAAAAATGCAATGGCGCCTCAAGCCTCCTTATATCAAAGAGGCCAACAGTGGTGTCCGAAGATGCTGTAGCTAAAATCCATTCGTTATATGGATTGAAAGAAACAAAGTTCACCTGTTAAAAACAAAATAGAGAAGACAACATAACACTGAGTGTCAACTAATATTCCAGCAAAAATACCAACAGACATTCAGGAGCATGTTTCAGCAACAAAAAAAGAGGGAAAAAAGTGAAAACTACCAAAATTGAAAACATAATAAAACACCATGTTTAAGACCATCATGGTCAAAATTAATTGCTGCCTTTGGCAAAACAATAGCATTTAAACCCAAAATGGACTGATTCTAAAAATCTTATGCAGCTATGAAGAATCTTATGCAGCTATGAAGCACAGACGCTCCATATAGGGTCAAAACAATAGCATTTAAACCCAAAATGGACTGATTCTAAGAATCTTATGCAGCTATGAAGAATCTTATGCAGCTATGAAGCACAGACGCTCCATATACGACCCTGACACTGATGCAGTGACATCGATAATAATTTAAGAAAATGAATAAATTAAAGAGGGAATATAAAAAAATTGTTTTTAGAGTGTTAAGGAAAAAATTTAGTCAAAAAATTTGAAGATGAATAAGATGGAGATCATAGGAAGAGATAAGAATACTAAAAGTATAAGAGGTTAGGGAATAAAAAGGATCACATTAGAGTTTATACTGATTTGACCCTATACCACTTGGCCTATGTGCATTCCGCAAGGTGAACACCTTAAGCTATTACTATACAGGTGTCTGACAAACACGGCCCCAAGTATCCCAAGTATCGGTGCTACATAATTATGCTAAAAATAAGCATCTTTCCTCATAAATAAAGGAAATTCCATTCTACCATATTACTACTACATAGTACTTGATGAAGAATAGCCTAGTCTACACGAATATTATGAAGTGACATCATTACCTCCCTTTCATGGGGTTTGAGTGATTGTTGCGCTTTGTTTGTCCTCAAATCCCAAATTATCAACTTGCAGTCATCTCCACCTGACCCAAATAAATTCTCATCCTTTGTGTGCCAAGACACATCTTCAACAATACTTTCATGGCCCTAACACACACAATCAAAAGTTCAACGATTCCATCATCAAAACAACAATTAATCTAACAACAAAACCAATGTAACACGCCAGACATGCATTACCTCGTAAACATGAACAGCATCTAGCACATTGTTCTGAGATTCAGAAAATACATCCCACAAGCAAATCTTATGATCATTAGAACCACTCAAAAGGTACCCTTTCTTAAAAGGACTCCAAGACAAACCATAACCTTCTTCATCATGACCCTTCAACCTGAAATCAGGCTCATTATTATCTCCTCGATTCTTGGCAAAATCAAACACATAAACCTCGGAATTACAAGTCTTTGCAGCAACAATGCTAGGGTTCTGTGGCATAGAACGCGCCCGATTCACCTCGCCATCAACAAGAACCCTTTGAGTAATCTCTACCTACAAAATAAACAAAAACTAGCATTTAGGAATTTCATCGAACAGTTGGTACCCATAAAAAAAATCAAGCAAATGAAAAACAAAAATGAAAACCTTAGGAAGAAAGGGGTTTTCAGGGTCATCGGAAAAGATGGGCTGAGATGGGTTTACGGGGAGTGTTGAATCTGCGACCATGAGGTAGTTGGATTCTTCATTGGAAGTGTGAGTGGCTATGAGGAGTTTGTGGGTGTTAAAGGAAGGGTGGGAGTGGGGTTGAGGAGAAGCGGGGATCCACTGAACAGTGAGAGAAGGCCATGAGAGAGGATGGGAAATGAACAAATCGTATAAAAGAGGAGTGTTCCTCTTCCAAACAGAGAACTCTTCTTCAAGCTCAGTTTCGGTCTCAGTCTCAATTTCGTGTTCTTCCGCCATTTTAGTTTGCTCAAAACTTAGATGCCCTCGCTCGCGCCAATGGTTTCTCAAAATGAAACACCGGTTTTTATAGTGAAAGAAAACACACGATTCTGCTGGATTGGGCCTTATGGACTACAATTCTCCAAAACCGTTATCATTATCTTTTTGGGTAAGGGTTGCTTAAGGCACCTTAAGTATTGCTTTCCCGCTCTAGTGAAAATCAAAATTATTCTTAGAATTCAGAAATGTATTTCTAAACGTATCTTGAATATATCAAGTATATATGTAAATGAAATACATCCTCATTTTTGTAAAAGAAAATTTTGAAAATACACTTTTTGAGGAGTAAAATAATTGAACATATTGGTGAAATACGATAATACAAATCAGTATATGGTTTCAAATATCCCATTTGATGTGGCAATGCTAAATTCTATTTCATCTCATAACACATCCAAAGCTATGGGCTAAAATCAATAGAGAGATTATGGAAGAATGGAAAAGCAAGTCTTTTGTAAAATCGAAAGAAACCTGAAATGATAGTTTGGTTTTCTTCGTGGGAGTTGATTTTAAAGATAGCCCCAAATGGGGGATGTTTTCTTATAAAGGAGATCAAATGGTGAGTTGGTAAGTAAAAATAAGTTGAAGAAACAAAACCAATATATAAAGTTTTAAAGGATGGTTTTAAATGTTTTCGGAAGTAGACTTTTGGATTTATTTCAGAAGTATATTTTTGGACTTATTTTTTCTACAAAATGAGGGTGTGACTCATTTATAAATTAATTTAGTATAAATGGGTATATGGTGAATCCGAAAATGCATCTCCTGACTAAACTTTGGGGGAAATGGAGTGAGTCTCACATAGGACGTGTGTTTTGGTGTGAAAAAGGTGCATCCGAAAATGCATTTATGGTTCATGAAGGACATTTTCGAAATTCCTTTGGTGTTTTTCCACCACTTTTGGTGGAATAAGCAATTCCCTTTTGATATTATTACCTACATCCTTAATGTACCACTCTGTTTCCATTACAATAATTATAAATTAAAATGAAAAATAATGCAATTAGGATGTTGCATCCCAATTTATAAAGTCCAAAAATCACCTCATGCATATGTAAAAACATAATTCTCAATGGAACGGAAAACAATTTTAATGGCACCAAGGCCTCAACAAGGTTATCGACACCACTTGTGGTCCAAACAAAAATTTAAAACAATAAAAGGTATGTAACACAAACATAACTAAAAACAACCCCAACTCCCAGTATTACGTATCAGAGCGACTCTTCTAATAGACTAACCAATAGCAACATCGTGGTGTTTCACCAATTACTCAGATATCTGCTTATCTGTACTCCGAAGAGCACAGACACACAAACACAAAGGGGGTGAGAATCATATTCGAATAATAATTGATGTAAAAATATGCTAAGGAGTAGTATCATAATTAATTATCACAAATCACACTTTGATAATTCACAATTCACACCACAATATGCTAACACCATATTATGATGCAATGGGACACTATTTCTTGACTCAATGCATGTGATACCATTTTATCATCAATGATTCTTTATAAGAATCTGATTCCCCCTTCGGAATCCTAAACTCCCCCTTTGAAGTTTCGGATAGACCTTATGTCCCCCTTCAAACATAAAATTTATCTCCACCAAAACAACAAGAATGCATGACATGTTTTATGCAACCGACACAAGTAATCATAATAATATGTGATCCACAATCGATCACCAGAGTACAATCATGCACTCCATAATCCACCCTTCTGGACTACCATCAACATCAAAAACTACATTGGTTTGATCAATCATACACATCAATCCAATTATCATAAAAAATCTTACTTATAAAACATTTTAGGAAACCCTTCTTTTCCATCTGCAACCACTGTCAGATAAAACTTTCAAAGCAGAAAACATCCAGAAACAAAGTTGTATCTTACAGAGTAAGCTAAATCACCCTTCAAACCCCACTGAAAAATGTTTTACGAGTCAAATGTTATGCTAAAATTTGCACATACTTGCAATTCTAAAAAACTGATATTTTATAAAAATTTCACTCCTGTTTCAATCTGCAGCCAATGTTATATAAAACTTTCAAAACAGAAAACTTTCAGAAACAAAGTTCTAACTTATTGAGTAATCTAAATCACCCTTAAAACCCCATTCAAAAATGATTTACGAGTCAAAAGTTATGTCAAAAATCGTACAGAACTGCAATTTTGAAAAACTGCTATTTTATAAAAATTTCACTTCTGTTTCAATATGCAACCACTTTCAGATAAAACTGTCAAAACAGAAAACTTCCAGAAACAAACTTGTAACTTACTAAGTAAGCTAAATCACCTTTTAAACCCCACTAAAAAATGTTTTACGAGTCAAAAGTTATGATAAAAATCGTACTGGCCTGCAATTTTGAAAAACAACTATTTTATAAAATTTTCACTTCTATTTCAGTACGAACTAACCAATACCAAATGCCCAGAAAATTCCCCTTAACACCAGAAACACTTTGTAGTGTTCTCTAAACACTCATGATCATCATATAATACTCCTTCCATAATCACAATCATTCAACAACATATTCCAAACTTTCATACCATGTTCATCATGAACAATGTTCACCTTGAAAAAAAATTCAGCATACCCAACCATTATAATTTACACAATAACAATTATTATAACATCACTAATCATCAACAAACATCAACAAATTCAATTTCACACAAACAAGCATCAATTCAATCCAAAATCATGCAATTCACAAAACCTAAGAGGGAAGGACCCTCACTACCCTCTCAAGTTAAAATTTCCCTTGTTAAAATAGAAATTCTCCCCCCTTACCTTTGTCTAGTTCTCGTAGCCAACTCTCTCAAGTATCTCAAGCATATGATATAGCAGAACCTGAGGTTCCTAAGTCCCCTGTCAACCCTGAAGCCTAGTAGGAAACTGATCCGGATGCCCCATTAGAGAGTTATCTAGGAGGTCCACTTGCATCTCCTTAATTTATAATTATGCAGAGTATGCTGCTAAGCATGTCTGGCACGAAAAGGTATATTTCTTTTCTTCTGCAATACATATGTTGTCAACAAATTAAATCCATGTGGATGCTTATGTTTTCTTTTTAAAGGAGCGCGATTGTTTGAAAATGATTAACCACGATAGAAAGATACTCGAGTTGCCACAGTCTACTACTGCTTGGTTCGTTGATGATATCCGATATTCCGTTCTTGCCGATTTATGTTCTTCTACGTGTGTGACCATAAACCACGACATGTAGGCGGATTTTGTAGAGCAGTGGCACTTAGAGACATCATCTTTACACCTACCTATAGGCGAGATGACCATCACTTTTGATTATGTCTCATGCCTCCTGCTTTTTCCCATCAGGGGGAGATTATTAGACCATGGGAGGATCCAGCGAGAGCAACGGGTTGATATGATGGTTACCCTGTTAAGGCTGGCCCTGATAAGGCGACAGAGAAGACAGTGTAAGAACAAGATTTAGTTCTGCAACTTATCTCTATGTTTTGATGATAACGAGTATTTGTGTGAGAACAATTTTGGTACACTAGCGTTTGTTATTTTGATGGTTTGACAAACAGGTTCTGACTCTGATAAAGACCATGTGCTATGTCACTCTGATATTCTCTATGGCCGCTTTTGTGTGAAGAAGCAAGATTGTTTCTAATCTACTGTGCGTCAGAAAGATTCTAAGAAGACATTATGTTGCTGTTGTAACGTCTCTTGGATTCTAACTTCTGAGCGTGACTCTGATGTTCTACTTCTGAAGCCTGTTTAGCTTCTGAGGTCGTTAACTTCTGAAGACTAAGTGCTGAAGATTCTGAAGACAAGGTTCTGCTGAACGAAGTTTTGAAGACTCTTAAGACTTAAGGATTCTGAAGACTAAGGGTTCTGAAGACTAAGTGCTGAAGATTCTGAAGACAAGGTTCTGCTGAACAAGTTCTGAAGACTCCCAAGACTTAAGTTTCTGATAATCAAGGGTTCTGAAGAAGAAGTGCTGAAGACTCTAATGACAAGGTTCTGTTGAACAAGTTCTGAAGACTCTGAAGACTCAAGACTCTGAAGACCCAATGATTCATTCTTCTGGTCATGCTTCAAACATATCAATTCAGAAGCTTCTGATGGATAGAAGAAGATGAAATGTTTGCAAGGAAAAATAGTACATAGTACAGATAAAACATGTTCTTTTCCACTACCCTGATTTGGTGGTACAAAGGACAATTTCAGTCTACGATTTTCACCCCAGCATAACGACATTATTTCAAGTCGCCAATACTCTTCTGATATTACTGATATGCCCTTCAACGGATCTTTTTATGGCTATATATATAGACTTGATCATTCAACGAATCAGATGCGCGAGAAAATGTAGCACTCAATGTGAAAAAAAGAAATATTAAAAACACTGATTCATATGAAGAACAAACTCAAGAAATGAAGAAATTTATGAGTGAACAGTAAAACACCACGATACAAAGAAGAAGATTGTTTTTACAGTGTAGATTTGCTCTAAGTTAAGATTGAGCTAAAAATTGTGTTTACTTTGCTTGTGTAGAAGCATCATTATTGTAAACAAACCCTTGTAACAAATAGTTATTTGTGTTCCCTAAAGGACCGGGTAGGTCAGAAGCTTTAGGAAGACTAAGACAGTGTGTTTTAGTGTTGTTAGTCACTTGCACTTTGGCTTGTGTATTGTATTATCAAACAGTTGTTTGATTTCCTTGAGAGACCGGTTAGGTCAGTATTCTTGAGAAGTCTAGGACTAGTGTGTCTTAGAGGTTAATTCCTTAAGGGACCAGTTTGGTCAGAAGCCTTAAGAAGAGACGGTTAGTCTGTGTATTGTTAGTCACCAGCAGTTGCTAGTGCAGTTGTAATCAGTTTGGTTATAGTGGATTAAGACCTCGCTTGAGAGAGGCAAAATCACCTTGGCGGGTGGACTGGATTCACTTGATAATTTTCAAGTGAACCAGGATATATCGTGTGTCTTTCTCTATTGTTAGTTTATTTATGATTTTTGTTTGAGTTTCATAAAAAACTTTCATTTTGGAAAACCCAATTCAAACCCCCAATTTCTTGTGTTTTTCTCACACCTTCAATTGGTATCAGAGCTTCGGTTCTGATTGTGATAAACGTTTTATCAGCACTTAACAGTGTTCAGTACCGATCCAACATTTGTGCGAGATATCATGGCAGCTCCTGCTAATACCACCACTGAAGAGAAAGATCATTACAGTGCCAAACCACCAGTCATTGATGGTGAAAAGTTTGACCACTGGAAAGACAAAACAGAAAGTTTCTTTCTTGGTTATGATGTAGATCTTTGGGATTTGGTAGTCGATGGCTACAATCACCCAGTTGATGCTGCATGTGCTAAAATATCCAGAAGTGATATAACCAACCAACAGAAGAAAGATTATAAGAATAATCATAAGGGTGGCTCATGAAGGAAATGCTCAAGTTAAGGAGACAAAGGCACTTGCCTTAATCCAAAACTATGAGGCATTCAGAATGGAGGATGATGAGACAGTTGAGACCATGTTTTCAAGGTTTCAAATGCTAGTCGCAGGACTCAAAGTTCTGGACAAAGGTTACTCAACTGCTGAACATGTGAAAAAGATCATCAGAAGTCTTCCTAAAAAAATGGAGACCTATGGTAACAGCTCTAAAGCTATCAAAGATCTCAATAGCATAAGTCTTGAAGAGTTGTTAGTTCTTTGAGAAGTCATGAGATAGAACTTCAAGAAGATGAACCTCAGAGAAGAGGTAAGTCTGTTGCTCTGAAGTCTAAGTCTGAAAAGACAAAGGCTTACCAAGCAGAGGAGAACTCAGAAGAATCTGAAGAAGATTCAGACGAAGATGAACTATCTCTCATATCAAGAAAGATAAATCAGCTGTGGAAACACAGAAAGAGCAAGTTCAGAGGGCCAAGAAGACAAGGTAGACCTGAGTCTACATCTGGTCAAAGGAAAGCTTCTGAAAAATAAGTTACTTGTTATGAATGCAATGAGCCTGGACATTATAAGAACGAGTGTCCAAAGGTCAAGAAAGACAAAAAGCCTAAGAAGAACTTCTCCAAAGCGAAGAAAGGTCTAATGACAACTTGAAACGACTATGATTCTGAAGAAGAGGAATCTGATGAAGAACAAGCAAATGTTGCGCTAGTAGCAACAACTGAAGATGAAGTTTCTGGAGAACCAGAAGACTAAAAATCATCAGAACCAGAATCATACTCAGACTCGGAATCTAACTCAGAGATATCCTTAGCAACTCAGTTGAAACACCAATCATGGCACCTGAACAGTGGTTGCTCGTGACACATGACAGAAAGAAGGCATATGTTTCAAAGTCTGGAACTTAAGCCTTGAGGCTTCGTAGGTTTCGAAGGAAACCAGAAAGGAAAAATCATTGGCTCTGGAACAGTCGTGTTTACTTTTAGGATATTCTAAATGCTCTAAAGGCTACAAAATCTATAACACATAAACACGAATTGTAGAGGAATCAATTCATGTCATATTCAATGATAAGCTTGACCTTGAAAAGTCAAACCCAGTTGAAAAGGTTGCAGATCTGAAGATCACGTCATCAAAATCTAAGAAGTAGAAGATTCAAGAGAAGCAGACAAAGATGTAAATTCTCCAGAACCAAATACAACCTTACCAGAAGCTGAGAACAAGTCATCTCATCAGAAGAAGAATAAGACCTCTCATTCTGAAGATTTGATTCTGGGAGATAAAGCTGATCCAGTCAGAACCCGTTTATCCTTCAGACATTTCGAAGAAACTCTTATGGGTCTAGTGTCTCTGATAGAGCCAACAACAGTTGATGTAGCTCTAAAAGAAAATGACTGGATTCTGGCCATGTAAGAAGAACTAAATCAATTCACCAGAAATGACGTCTGGAATCTTGTTCAGAAACCCAAAGGTGTCAACGTCAGTGGAACTAAATGGGTGTTCATAAACAAGCTAGATGAGAAAGGCTGAATTCGAAATGAGTCTGATGGAAGAACTCAGATTCTTTTTGGAAATTCAAAATTGATCAAAGATCAGAAGGAACGTACATTCATCAGAGCAAGTATGCAAAAGAACTTCTGAAGAAATTCAACATGATGGATTGTAAACCAGTTAAGACTCCAATGCATCCAACATGTATTATGGAAAAGGAAGAGGTAAGTTGAAAGGTTTGTCAGAAGCTCTATCGTGGTATGATAGGCTCTCTTCTGTACTTAACTACTTCTAGACCTGATATTATTTTCAGTGTTCATTAGTGTGCTAAATTTCAATCAGATCCTAGAGAATCTCATTTAACTGCTGTTAAAAGAATTCTAAGGCATCTGAAAAGAACTACTAACCTTGGCTTGATGTATGAGAAAACATCAGAGTATTCTCTTTCTGATTATTGCGATGCAGATTACGTAGGAGACAGATTGAAAAGAAAAAACACCTCTGGAAACTGTCAGTTTCTCGGGAAGAATCTGATCTCATGGTCAAGCAAGAGGCAATCAACAATTGCTCTCTCAACAGCAAAAGCAGAGTACATATCCTTGTCTCAATGCAATACGCAGATGCTATGGATGAAGAACTAGCTAGAAGATTATCAGATACATCAGGGTAACATTCCTATCTTTTGTGATAATACTGCTGCTATATGTTTAAGTAAAAATCCAATCTTACATTCTAGGGTTAAGCACATAGAAATTAAACATCATTTTATTAGAGACTATGTTCAGAAGGGAATTTCATGTTTAAAATTTATAGATACAGACCATCAATTGGCTGATGTTTTTTTTTACAAAACCCTTGGCTAAAGATAGATTTCTATTTATTCTGAAGCATCTGAAAATGGACTACTGTCCAGAGTAAGATTTCATCAGAATCAGATGTGTTTAGTCAGAGTCTGAAGAAATTAGATTTTCATTTAAACTAAATAACATTTGATTTTAACCTTAGTCATCAGAAGATGCTTTGTCAGAGGTGTCTCTGATCAAATGGAAACCTTTTGGTCTTCCAGACTCTGAGGATATCAAAACGTGTCCAAAATTAAATCATATCTTTTGTTGAAAAAACACCTCAAGAGTTGTGATTTTGTGAGACTAGGTTTCAAGTAATTATTATCTATTACTCCTTAATATCATGTTTAACACATTGGATTTAAAAATATTTGATAAGTGTTTAAATCTTTACGTCTTCCCTCCTCAGTCGACATTCATAAAGATGCTTGTAAGACAAAAATTTCTTGGAACTTAACAATTGTCTTCCTTTATTCATTGTTAGAACCTGCCTTCTCATTTTCTAGTATACATTTATTCACATTTATTGACTGATGTCATAATATCAATAACGTATACTATTCCATAATCTTTTGGAGACTGATACACTCATTCGTCATTCTTTGTTCCTGTTTGTATCCCGCGTATTGGAAATGATGAATTTCTTGTCTCAAGTCATCCCGTCTTTATTGCTATTTATGGCTATCACTCATCGCTCTCTTTATATACCACACTTCTTCTCATAACTAGTCATCCGTTTCCAAAACTTGCTTTTCATTCTTATTCCTCTTATTTCACTATGTCTATCAAAACTTTCGTTGGCAATGATGAATTTATGGAGGTCATTAATGAGTAAAGGCCAAATCTTCCAAGATTAAGAGACTCGGGTGCTTACCTATCCACCAGCATGCAAATTCAAGGGTGGTCAGGATACTATGCAATCTTGCATGGATCCATTTATCCTGTACTGGTGAAAGAATTCTGGAAATATGCACGAATTAGGGAAGATAACAATTCTGTTTGGTCTTCTGTTTTCGGTGTTCCGGTCTTCATAACATCTACCTCCATTGCTCAAGCCATCAATTGTGTTCAATATGGAGTCACTGTTGAGGATCTCTATCTGAACTATTCCTTTGTTGAGGATCTCATTAAAATTCATGATGTGTCTCGAAACAACTATGAACCTTATAATCCTGAAGGACTTCTCCCTGATGGAAAATTGTGGTTTCAACTCCTGCTCACCAACTTTTGCCCTAGAGGATTGGCCAAACGTACCTTGACTCATGATGATAAACTGTTTATCTATTTCATGATGTACAACGTCCGGGTGAATCTTCCGCAAACCATCTTCAATCATCTGAAGAACTGTGTTGAAATCTCCAGAAATCAACATAAGTCCTTCATACCTTATGGAAGAATTCTGTCTGAGTTATTCTATAGGGCTGAAATCATCACTTTAGCCAGAATACTTGGACCAGAAGATGCTACAGCTGAAGAGAGGTGTGAAAGGGTTGATGAGGTGGAGGATTTCTGATAGCAGGTTGGTGGGTGTTTCTCTTGGACTTTTGGTTGCTTGTTGCTTGATCTTCCTTCTGTTTATCATTGCTTTTCCTATCCGTTTTCCTCGTTGTTGTTTGTTTTCCTGTTTTATGCTTCTGTTCCTGTACTGCGCTCCGGCGTTTTGTTGTTTGTCAATGAAGTACTTTCCTTATTATCCTTATCTTGTCTTACTGTATTTCATAATGATTACCATAAAAAGGAAGAAAATGACTAAGTTTAACTTATCTAAATTCTTTCAAATCAAAATGTTTTAGTTAAATTTTGATAACATATGAACGATAATGGTGACAACTGTCTCATTTGATAAACATGTGTAATCATGAATTGACACATTGGGTTTCGTAAAATTCTTGAGAATAGGCTAAAATCTTTATGCATTCCCCTATGACTGTGCATTCATAAATGATAAGACGTATGTGAGTTAAGTTTTTCTTGAAAATAAGTTATACTTTCTTCTGTCTTTACTATGTGTCAATTTTCAATTGCCACTTATAAGTATACATTTATTCATAGTTATTGACTTCTGTCAAAACTTAAAAAACGTATCCTTATTTGTGACTTTTTGGATATTCCGTTTTAAGAGACTGCTACACTCCTTTCCTATTCCTTGATATTCTTTGTCTCTTACTCTACCACTGTGTCCTTGGCATATATTATGCGTGATACGCATCTTGACCTATGTCATTTTCACAGTCAGTCGCGTCTCTCATTTCCTACATATATATTTCATTTCTCATCCCATGTTCTGTAGTGCTTGATCTTACTAGTTCAAAATTACCTTTACTGTCTAAATCTTCTCATTATGTCTCTAATCACTTTCCAAGGAGATGAGAACCTTCTTGAGGTCATATCAGAAGAACAAATCAACCTTCTTCATCTTGGAAATAGAGAAATTGCTAGCAGTATCACCTCAATCATGCACTATCAAGAATGGGCGAAATACTTCATCATTCTAGATAAACCAGTCTACTTAAATCTTGTAAAAGATTTTTGGAAACATGCCTACATCAATAATGAAGGTCGCTCAATTTCTTCTCATGTTTTTTATGTCCCCATAAACATCACTTCCTTCACCATTGCTCTAGCAATTGGCTGTGAAAATACTGACTTTACTGTTGAACATGTTAAGTCTAGGTATCTTATTTCTGAGGAACTAGCCTCTCTTCACAACACATCGTCCAAATATGAACCTCTCAATCCTTAAAACCTTCTTCCCATTCCCCAAGCTTGGTTTAAACTTTTGCTGACCAATTTTCGTCCTCGGGAAGAAAACAAAAAATATAATGTTTCATGATGATCGGGTCTTCATCTTTCTCCTGATGGCTCATATGCGAATTAATCTACCTCAGACTATCTTCAACTTTCTGCAAAAATCCATTACTGACTCCAGAAATGGCGATTTCATCAAGCCCTACATACCTTTTGGAAGAGTTCTATCTGAAATCTTCTTTAAAGAAGGAATTATTGAACTTGTCAAGTCAGATAGTCTAGAAAATGGTCTGTTGAAGAAACATTGTGAAGTCTTTGATGGTTAATCTGAAGCATGTCGTAACTTGTGTCTTCTGTCTTGTCTCTAAGATGCTCTGTATTCGAGTTATGTCAATGTATTTCAATCCATTATTAATGACACTGTTTTTATTTATGAGTGTTATGGCCTATTTTAGAAATCTCTTTCTCACATATTTATCATAATACTGCACTGTTTCTTGCATTATCTTTTTTATTATGACAAAAAGGGGGAGAAAGTAAAATGTTTTTGATAGTACTTATTCTCAGAATCTCGAACTCAAACATTACATAATGTTTTTGCATCTAACCGTTGGTTTGATGTTTCAATTAAGGAACTTAGAAAAAGTTCACTTAGCATTCTAGACAGGTTGAATATAAAGATCCTACTCTCTAAAGACTGAAAATCTTATGGATAATTTCAACTCTGATAATTCATAGTTAAGAAGTTGTACACTTCAAGAATATATGCTTATTCAAACAGATGTTCCAATACTGTTCAGAAGTTGTGAACTTTCTGAAAGTCAAGAAATCTTGTTTGATATCATAGTATTTAGAAGTTGTAAACTTTTTTAAAGTATGAAATTCAGACTCAAAGCGTCAAAAGCAGAAATCTTCTTAAAAATAAGTCAAGTCAATTCTCTGATTCAAAGATACTATTCAGAAGATACGCTCTGCAATGAATGATATTCTGATAAAATCAATTAGTCTCTGAATATGATAAGATTGGTGAATCTAAGAAAAGGTTGACAAAAGAGAAGTCATTTCCAATCAAATCTTGATACTTAAGAAGTTGCGATTCTTCATAAAGATCTGATAAGAAGTTCTGATACGAGTTGTGCGGCATTGTTGAACAGTAATTCGGGGGTGTTTTATCGTATCCACAGAGATTGTGTATATTGCCCCCGTTCGATAGTCAAAAGCGTTTCAAACTTTATAGTAACAAAGGGTTGGTTTTTCATTTCGTAACGTTTGCATAAAATTTAGAATTCAACAGTAAAAAAATTTGTTTTAGGGTTTGGTTAAAAACATGCCAAGACTAGTGTTCAATAATCCGTTTCGTACATATCAACTCAGTAAAGCGTGGAAACTCGTTAACAATAAATATAACCACATATCCTCTCAACAAGTTTCTCTCGAACACTTGTTGTGAGATTTATCATATTAATCCTTTGATTATCTCTCACTCAAACTACCAATATGATAACATTCAAGTTCAATATTTATGAACATCAACTTTCAAAACTATCTCTAGCCTTATGATTATTGATGGATTGAAACTTAGGTCAAGTTTAATACATTTCTCTCGAACATGAGTTAAACAAAATATAAACCATGTAAACAAAGTTTTTCTTCTATATTTATCATCAACAAAGTTCACAAACTTACAACTAAGATCAATATATACAAAATGATGGATTACCTACCACTAATCTTGAGACAAGGATGTGTTTAGCTACACATAGTCATGGTAGCTTGCTTCACATGTTTTGTGAGGAGATGAAAGAGCATCCGCGTCGAATAATCGAGATCGGATGCGATTCCAGCTTCTCTATGTGAAAAATCTCTCTTGGATGATCAAAACTCAGAAAATAAGGTTATGGTGTGAAAAGGTGAAGTTATGATCCCAAGAAAAAGTAAAAATCTATTTATAATGCACTTGAAATCTGATACATTCGCACTGCAAATGATCCATTCGCCTAGCGAATGAAGAAAATGGCACCTTAAGTGCCTTCTGAAAGTTAAACCGCCCTTGACTGTCTTCGTGGGTTCGCAAAGCGAATGTTTCATTCGCAAGGCGAACCACTCGCGAAAACATTCGCAAAGCAAATTTTGGGTCCTTTTGCCACTGCCATATCCAAGGGTTATTCGCCAGGTTGTTCGCAAAGCGAGTGAAGCAGCGAACATTCGTTGGAAGTTTGCAAAGCGAACTTTAGTCCCTTTTCCATCTGTCCAATTCTGGAGCTATTCACTGGGCGCTTCACCAGAGTTTACAAAGCGAACGCTCGCTGGCAAGTTCGCAAGAGTTCGCAAAGCGAACCTGCTGTTGTTTTCCTTTTTCTTTGGCAACTTGTATCATCTCTTTGTGTCTTCTTTCTTTGATCAATTAGTGCACTTTTCTGCATAATAGCACACACATTACAAGCACCAAAGGTATAAATACAATGTTTGAAGAACAACAACAATTCACTAATAAAATCCTCAATTAAAACAAGAAAGTGTTGAAAAATGCCAAGTGTCAAATACAAATATATAGCATGTTTGATATCTAACAACCTCTCCCCAACTAACTCTTTGTTTGTCCTCAAGCAAAGTATGCCTCTCATTGAAAACAAGGGGATTTTCTCGAGCATTTGATTCAATCCAAGAAAGGATAAACGACTCAAATAAACAACAATTGTAACAAAGCACAATTACACAATCCTAGAATCAACAATGCAAAAGAACTTGATTCTTAAACAAATCTCAGACAATGTTTCAAGAGACAACTAAACCATCATGCTAATGTCACTCTAACACTCCTCTTCAAAAAAGATTGAAGGAAATTAACGCGTTTGCAACCGCGGGGCAATTTCGTTCGAATGACAAATGATGCAAATACTAAGCAATTCATACAATATCTAACCGATCACATAAGAAATCATGGAAGCAAAAGATCACTAAGGGCTTTTATCGGTTGTAACTTGGCCGGGGTTAAAAACAAGGGACTTATGTACACGGCCATTGAAACAAGAAAGGGTAAAGACTATGAAGAGCATTTCTTTTTCAAAATTTTCAATCTTGTTCAATCCTTATTTCTTTCTTTCACAATGCATTCTCTTCTTTTGGTTTTCTTTTATTTTTGTTCTTTTTCTTTCTTCTCTTTTTTTTTCAATTTCTTTGTCTTAGAATGCATTGTATCACCAAATCCTTTTTCTCTTTTCAAAATGAACCATTATCCCCAACTTCAACATTGCCATAAGCTTAGCTTAAATGCTCTTCAAAATGGGTTAAAATTGGGTTCATGATTCAAACAAAAATTTCATTTCGGCTCAAAAGAGATTTCAAATACGCGCACACTCACAAGGTGACTTGAAGTGTTTTTGGAATGATGGTTATACTCAAAGTGCACAAACATTGCCTTGATCATTTCTATGCTTCCACAATTTCAAAACAACAAGCAAGATAAAGCATGAATTATAAGTATAAAACAACATTTATCATTAATCCTATGCATTTAGTATAACCTGAAGGTTTCTCACTTTTGTGGTTTTTGGACCTAAATGACACAAGCAATCAATAGAGTTGTAACAAGAAACAATATTTTCATTTGTATAAAGACAAAAAGTTCTAATACATTCTAAATTCTAGAACTAGGTAACTATGTACCTTGCCAACAAAATCGTGCTTAAAATTACTATCATCGCCATCCAACTTGGAAGAATCTTCTTTGATGCACAATCAACACCAACCTAAGTTTCTTCCACAAAACATCCAAAAGATGGAAATATTAAACTTCCACAAGCATACCAACATAAAGCGATAAAAAGCATATCAACAATTTAAGAGTTGAACATTCGTAAACTGAAGAATTCAACTCTTAATAACAACAATGAAAAACGAAAGCATACCAACAATTTAAGAGTTGAACATTCTTAAATTGAAGAATTCAACTCTTAATAACAATAATAAAAAACGAAATATTAGTAAACTTGAAAACAGAAAAATTTACTGAAAAACAAAATATTACTAATAATAATAATAATGTCATGGTGTGAAAAACACCAACAAAGTTAAAAGTACCTCATATGGGTACAAAGTACATCAACAAAAACTGATACAAAAGCAATATAAAATAAAACATAGGAAAACTTCACTTTGACGTGCAAAGGATGTACAAAATCAGTCCTCCTCGGAGTCTGAACCGGACGCCTCAACCTCCTATAAATCCTCTGAACCATAAACAGAACCAGTCACTTCATCATCATCAGCATCACCAACCTCCTCATCAGCATCATCAGGACCAGCCGCATCCTCTCCCCCTTCGAATACTGGCCTGGCCTCAGGCCAACCAGCATGTACAAGGAACTGCTCCCTTGACATCATCATATGATCAGCGGCGGGATCGCGAATCTGTAGTTGAAGTACCTGCATGGAGTCATGTAAATCCATCATGGCGCGCTGAGAAGCCGCCATTCAGTCCCAGTTATACTGGAATATCTCCTGCTGATAAGGATAGAACCCTTGCGACCCAGAACCAGAATCATCACCACCCCTTGTGTCGGCCTCAGCACCAGCACTCAATGTCTCACCCCTTGCCCCCTTTGGCTTGCAAAACTTGTCGACATAACGATCATCGATCGCAGAAGGAATAGTGACCTGGCAGCGTGCGGGAATATCCACCCCAGCACTCGCACACAAAGACATGATGAGACAAGGAAAAGTAATAGGGGCATTCTTCCGAGAAGCGGAACCACCAAGGCCACTCTCCACAATAGCCCTTATCTCACCGGTGATAATACATGCCACATCTATCTGTACATTAGTCAAAATACTGTGGACAAGGTGGGCTAGTGGTATAGGGATGGTAGACGAATGCGACTTCGGCTTGATGTTGGTTATCACCAAAAGCAAAATAAGCTGAGCCAAAGGTTGCATGTCCTCATGACAGTACCTAATGGCAACCCCAGATGGGTTGAGTTCTACAGTTTTTCCTGGTTAAAGAAGATCTCTAGTCATGGCAGGTATGTCTCGGTGAAGGTGCAAGTCTCTATGGTAGTCATCTATCTGGCTAGCTCTCAATGGTAGAGGACTTCCAAGAACAATACTAATTGATGCACGGTCAAATCTCACCACCTTCCCCTCAACTACAGTTGTCTAACTAAAAAGCTCCCCATCATCAGGGAGTGCGTTAGCATAGAACTCTCGGACAATCTTAACATTGTAGCTATCCAAGGGAGTTATCAGCATTCCCCAATTTTTTTCTTCTAAGAGTGCAGCCACCGACCGATAACTTCCACGGTCACTCAAGTTAAATCTCTTTTCTGGTAAGATAGTTCTCTTTTCCAAGGTCAGATACCTTGCTGCCTGCTTGGCACCCCTAAACCGATCGCTATCAAACTGTATTGGAACTTGTCGCGATGTGGTGGCTTTTCTTTTCTTTGTGGGGTTAACCTTAGAAGCCATCTGCACAAATCAGCAAATAAAAACAACAATAAGCAGCAACACAGTACATTAGAAATAGGAGCAAAAACAAAATCACAACTGAAACAATATAAAAAAAATTCAGAGTTCTGATACGTTCGCTCCAGAGTTCGCAAAGCGAAGGCTGGCGAACATTCGCCCCAGATTCGCAAGGCGAACAGAACAGCAAACACGCGATAATTTCAGAAAAATAACAGCATCCAGACCTTCTAACATTAGAGTTCCATTTAAAATATCACCTCTACTCTAAGGTTTTCAACAAATTCAACATGCAACAACAAAGAAACCTTAAAACAGAGGTGAAACCTAGAATTAACAATGTCTCTAATGTGCAATCCACAACCCTAACCATTATGTCTAAATAGAAATTAGAAAGAAAACGAGATTCAAACCTGAACTTGTAATTGAAATTGGGGAAAACTTGGTGAAAATTGAGGAATAATGCACGTGAGAGATTAACATTCTTGAGAGTGAAAGAGTGAGAGTGTCCAAAAGGAGTAGGGTTTTCCCTTCCAAATGTTTAGAAAATGATATGGGTCATGGGCCCAAGTATATGGCTCACCCATAAAATTAAATCCCTTTTTAAACTGAGGTGGCAACAAACACACTTCCCCTGTCTCGCTGAGTTCGCAAAGCGAACTGGCTGGCGAATGCTTGCCCTAGGTTCGCAAAGCGAACGCCAGCGAACATGACAGATTTTGAAAAAAAATTTTGCACTGCTGCCAATTCCTAAACCAGTTCTAAACATCAAAAACCATTAAAACAACAAATGAAAGCATAAATACTTACAATGTTGGGGTGCCTCCCAACAAGCGCTTGTTTAACATCGGCTAAGCTCGACGGTCCAAGATGATTCAAAGATCATCAAGAAACACACTGCAATTCTCTCGATCAAATTCTCCTCCAAGGTATAATTTCAACCGTTGGCCATTTACTGTCCAACTCTCTTTCTTTTTCAAGTTCTCAATGACTATTGCACCATAGTGCTTGACATCCTTGACAAAAAACTGTCCAGACCATTCAGACTTTAATTTTCCCATAAACAATTTCAGACGGGAATTGAATAAAAGCACCAACTGGCCAACCCGAAATTCCTTCTGCGAAACCTTTTTATCATGATATCCTTTCACTTTTTCCTTATATATCTTGCTTGAGTGGTAAGCGTTATTGCGCATTTTTTCCAATTCATGCAACTGAACTTTCCTTTTTCACCGGCCAAACTCGGATCAAAATTCAACATTTTCAAAGCCCAAAGAGCCTTATGCTCCAATTCAACGGGTAAATGGCATGACTTGCCATAAACCATTTGAAAAGGAGTTAGACCGATTGGCACTTTGTAAGCGGTGTGATACACCCACAAAGCCTCATCTAATTTTTGTGACCAATCTTTCCGCGAGCTCGACACGGTTTTCTCTAAAATTCTTTTGACCTCTCTATTAGACACTTCAGCTTGACCATTTGTCTGCGGGTGGTAAGGAGTTGCAACTTTGTGCTTTACACCGTAATGCTCTAAGACCTTTTCGAGCGGTGCATTGCAAAAATGCGAACCTCAGTCACTGATTAACACACGAGGGGTGCCAAAATGGGAGAATATGTTTTTCTTTAAAAAATTTATCACCGTCTTGCCATCGGCCCTCGGTGACGCAATTGCTTTCACCCACTTGGAAACATAGTCAACCGCAACTAAAATATACTCGTTTGAAAAAGATGGTGGGAATGGTCCGACAAAATCAATACCCCAACAATCGAACACCTCGACTTCCAAAATTGTGTGCAAGGGCATTTCATTTCTTTTTCCAATTCCACCACTTCTTTGGCATGTATCACAACTTTTTGCATGGAGGTTGGCATCTTTAAACAATGTTGTCCAATAAAAGCCCGATTGGAGGACTTTAGTTGCCGTTCTAAAACCATTGTTGTTGTTGTTGTTGTTCTTCTTCTTCTTCTTCTTCTTCTTCTTCTTCTTCTTCTTCTTATTCTTCTTCTTCTTAAATAACATTGTATTAAGAGTCGCAATTTTATTTTAAAATTGAAACTTTATAAATAACATCCCATGTAGACTAACCCAAACTAGGTTGCTCCAAAATATTTTAAATCTAAGCTAACTAATTTAGTGTGCAATTTTTCTTCTTCAAAGAATCTAGTGCTTGGAATTTAGGTTTTAAAGAAGAATGAGTAAGGTGTCGCGAGTTCAAGCGTAGAACCCGCACACTTGCATATGATGTTCCTATACATTTATTAATTAAAAATAATATTAAATTTATTAACTTTTAATATATTATTTTAAAATAAAATTTAATAATATATCTTTCTATAAATAAAAACAATACTATACAAAACAATATATTATAGTTAATAATAAAATATCGATAATAAATCTAAAATTAAAAAAAAAAAACTGAACATAAAATAATATATTATATTTCATAATAAAAGTTTGATAATAGATCAACAATTTCTTTAAAAAAATTGAAAGGTAAGTATGGGCTGATAGGTACATAGATTGGCCCATTGTCTCCATAACCTCAAAGTTGTTAATTATATATATACTTACATTCTTCTACATAACAAGTTGAAGTAGATCAAAACATGCATAGAAAATACAAACAAAAGCCTCAAAGTTGTTAATTTTGCTCATTTCTGCTGAGGTCGTTTCTTTACTGAAAAAGCGTGTAAGCAGGTTATGCTCATTGCTGAGCTCTTGTTGACACAACACAATTTTTCATAGGAATGGAATGGAAAGAGGTTCAGAGGAAGAACTTCAGGTACGTGACAAAGGATAGGTGGGATGTGTTCCCGGAATGAGGAAGAAGAGTGGCAGGGGAGAATAGGGTTCACAACTACTATTTTTTCGAGATTGGGGAAGAGGCAAAAGCGGAGAAAATCTTCGAGTTGTTCAGTATGCATGGCAAGGTGTTGGAGGTTGTCATACCTCCAAAGAGGAATAGAATTGGGAAACATTTTGGGTTTTCCTGTTTTATGGATGTAGAAGACGGAAGAGTGTTAGGAGTAAAGTTGGATAACATTATTCTAGACAAGGTCAAGATTCATGCAAATCTTCAGAGGTTCAGTAGGGATTATAAGGGAGCTAAGGGAGATTCTAGCTCTTTTGGTGTTGGATTCGTAAAAGGGAGGAGGGTGGTTGAGGTTTCTAGTAGAAGGGCGATCGGTAATGTAAGAAATGTTTAGAAATCGTTTGCAGAGGTGGTGAAGACGGCGGAGTCTGATAAGGATGGTTTGTATCACAAGCCTGTGATGCATCTGAAATATACTTCTTCTGAGTCAGATAGAAGTCGTCTTTCTAAGGCCTACGTTGGAGTTGTGCTCGTTCCGGGTATGGCGTACAATATTCAAACTAGCTTCGAGATAGAGGGCTATTTTGCAATCAAGGTAACACCTCTTGGGGCCAATCTTTGTCTACTGGAGGAATGTGAAGAAGGAGAGATTAGGGACTTGATCAGAGAAGGTGAAACATGGTGGAGACAATGGTTTTCGGTGATCAGACCTTGGAAGGATGATGATATAGATATTGAAAGAGTCACGTGGTTACGCTGCCATAATATTCCTTGTCAGGCTTGGAACTTCTTGTTCTTTGAACTCTTAGCAAAGACAGTCGGAAAATACATCTGTATTGATGAGAGTACGTCGAAGGGATTGTGTATGGACGTGGCACGGATTATGGTCAGAACTAGTTGTGTGGTAGTTATTAATGAGGTTTTCAAAGTCCTGATTGACGACGAAGTTTTTAGCATAAAGATGGTGGAAGATTCGGGTGGTCCTTTAAGGATCAATGAGGACGCCATCGGGAAGAAGCAGGTAGTCATCGAGGGATCTTCTTCAGATTCGGAAGAAAGGTGGAATGATTCAGAAGGATCTCAAACTAATGGTGATGGGGTTGAGGCTCATGATAAAGAATTGAACTTTGTGGAGGATACTTTATGTTGCTCTGCAACAAAGGAGGGAGACGTTGTTCGTGAGTTGGGGGACGATGTCGTAGCAGACTCTAACAATAGGGGGCTACTGGGTCCAGCTGTTATTGAGTCAGGTACTAGGAGGGCTAATTCAACCTTTGACGAGGCTATAGAGGCAGCTATATCAGAAAAATGGAGGGAGGTTATGTTTCAGAGGAGGGTTGATAATGACGTTTCAAATGTAGGATGTATGGTTCCCACTGCTATAGCAGAACCTAGTGTGAAGGAAGGTAAAAAGTTTGCAGCCTTTTTGGAAGGTGGGGCCAGTGATTTAAAAAAAGGGTGAAAGTAAAAAAGGTTGTTGATATTTTGGGCCTTAAGAGTTCTGGGCCGGTTAGAAAGAAAAGAGTGAAGAGGATATTGGGCTTGGTCACCACAGAGGGTTCACCTTGTTCAACGGATTCTATAGAGCAATTCTCTCAGCCCCCATTCTTGGGCCTCTGCTTCGAAAGTCTGTCACGCAGTCTTCTGGTGTGGGTAAAAAGGCTTTTTAGGGTCGGAGGATTCTAGATTGTTGTCGGCAGGGGCTGTTCTTTGTTGTAATAGTACTTTAGATGCTGATGTTAGAGGTTGCAATGAGAAATTTTGGAGTCAACAAGAATCTGATGTGGGCTCTAGGATTTAGAAAACGGTCTCAAAACTTGGAGTGTTAACAGCTGGTAAATACAAGGAAATAACAAGCCATTTTGAAGAGATGGAATTACAAGATAAAGTCAGATTGAAGTTAAAGAAAGGGAATAATAGTGGTTTGCAATGATTGTAGGTTCGTATAATATCAGAGGGGGAGGTTTCTTGTCCAAAAGAAAGCGTATTTGCAGAACCATCTTGAAAGGTAAGGCATATGTTTTTTTCATACAAGAATCCAAATTAAAAACTGTTGATGGTACTTGTGTCAATAGTTTCTGGAAGGAGGAAGGAGTGGGTTGGTCTTTCAGCGGAGCTAGAGGTTTGTCTGGTGGCTTGATAACTATGTGGAGGGAGAGGGAGATTCATCCGATTTGTTCATTTGCAGGGGAAGGGTACCTTGGTATTAAAGTGCTTTGGAAGGAGGAGATTTATTACTTTGTAAATATTTATTCAGCATACGAATTATATGCCAAGAGAAGGTTGTGGAGTAAGCTATCTTCTATTAAGAATAGGTGGGTAGATGGTCACTGGATTTTTGGAGGTGATTTTAACGCTGTTACGGTTGCTTCGGAAAGGAAAGGAATATCTCAGGATCAGAGACCTACTGAAATGGCAGATTTTCAAGAATTTATTTCAAATGCAAGGCTGGTTGATTTACCGATGGCTAGAAACAAATTCACGTGGTTATGCGGAAATGGGGTTGCAATGAGTCGCCTTGATAGGTTCTTGCTTGATGAATCTATTGTCAGTAAGTGGGGTATGGTGGAACAATTGGTGGGCATTAGGGATGTGTCGGACCATTGTCCAATTTGGGTGAAGTTAAAAGAAGTGAATTGGGGCCCTAAGCGTTTCAAATTCTTTGACTGTTGGCTCGATGATCCCTCTTTTTTGAAGTTTGCTGAGAATGAATGGAAAGGTATGACTATTCATGGTCGCAGTGACTTCGTTATTAAAGAGAAATTTAAATGTTTGAAAGGTAGTATTAAAGAGTGGAGTAAAATTGTGTATGGTTGGTATAACCTTAAGGCGAAGGAAGGGGTTGAACATTTAAATGTGTTGGACAGAAAACTTGCAGAGTGTATTTCAGAAGATGTCAATGTTTTAGTGGGGAAGAGAATGGAAGCCAGTAATTCAATGTGGAGGAATCTGAAAATAAAAGATAATTTGATCATTCAAAAGGCTAGAAAGAGATGGTTTCAGGAAGGGAATGTTAACTCGAAATTCTACCACAACTGTATTAAAGGAAGGAACAGAAGAGCATACATTGGTTCGGTTGTAACGGAGGAGGGAACCGTCGACTCAGTGGAGGAAGTCAAAGGGGTTGTTAGAAATTTCTTTATGCAAAAGTATGTTGAACCTGTTTTGAATAGACCTAGCCTCCTTGGGTGTGATTTCAGAGTTTTGTCAGAATCTGATGCTACTGCATTGGAAGAACCTTTTTCGGATCAGGAGATTAAAGAGGCAGTCTGGAGTTGTGATAGTGCGAAGAGTCCTGGACCGGATGGTTTTAATTTTTTGTTCATAAAGAAGTGTTGGTGGTTTCTTAAGGAGGATATTTCAAGGTTTTTAAAGGATTTTCATCACAAGGCTTACCTCCCGAAAGCAATTTCTTCAGCTTTTATTTCTCGTATCCCTAAGGTTGACAATCCTCTAAACCTAGGGGAGTACAGACCTATTTGCTTAGTCAGGAGCCTTTACAAGGTTTTGGCCAAATTGTTAGCAAGGAGGCTTAAAGGAGTTATAGGAGGTATTGTTTAAAATTGTCAAACGACTTTCGTTCCTGGTAGACAAATGTTGGAGGGTGTGGTCATTGCTAATGAGGTGGTAGATTTGGCAACGAGAGAGAAGAAAGAGTGTATCATGTTTAAAGTTGATCTGGAAAAAGCATACGATTGCGTCAATTGGAATTTTCTTCGGCAATTGCTTGTGATTATGGGCTTTGGTAGTAAGTGGAGAAGGTGGATGGAGGCGTGTATATTTAATTGTCATCTCTCCATTTTGGTGAATGGAAGTCCGACTTTGGATTTCAAAGTGGAACGGGGCCTTAGACAAGGTGATCCCTTGTCGCCGTTTTTGTTTGTTTTAGTAACGGAAGGGCTCACTCAACTGATGGTTAAGGGATCCTTAAGGGGCGTGTTTAATGGTTTTCGGTTCAATAATGATTTGAAGGTTGAGATTATCCAATTTGCGGATGATACTCTTATCATAGGTGAAGGCGGGTGGAGTAATCTTTGGTGTATCAAAGCGGTTATGAGATTGTTTGAGTTAGTTTCTGGATTGAAGGTAAACTTTCTAAAAAGTTGGCTCATTGGGATAAATGTGAGCACCCATTTTCTGGCAGCTGCAGCAAACTTTCTCTCTTGTAGGATAGAGAGCTCTTCTTTCAAATTTCTGGGAGTTATGATAGGTTGTAATCCAAGGAGAGTTGGATCCTGGGATTTTTTAGTGGAAAAGTTTAAAAAGAAATTGGCTAACTGGCGGGGCAGATATCTTTCGTTGGCAGGTCGTGTTATTTTGCTGAATCCGGTTCTGTCGAGTCTTCCTTTATTTTGGCTTTCCTTTTATAGAGCTCCGGTAACAGTGTTGAGTAAGATTGATTTGATACGCAAAAGATTTTTATGGGGAGGAATTGAAAACAAATCGAAGGTGCATTGGTTATGTTAGGATGTGGTGTGTAGAAGGAGGGAGGAGGGTGGGCTGGGGGTGTTGAATATTAACGATTTAAATGTGGCGTTACTTGCGAAGTGGAAATGGAAATTGTTGGAAGATAGATTTTCTTTGTGGAAGGAGGTTCTGAGTGGGAGATATGGTGAGGTGGAGGATCTTATTATGAAAGAGGTAGCGAAGTATTCTAGATCGACGTCTTTTTGGTGGAAGGACTTACTAAAGATCGGGGTTGTTACTTCTAACGGTGTGTTCTCTTTTGCAGGTTCTATCAAACATAAAATAGGAGAAGGTAGAGTTACTCCATTCTGGTCAGCTTTGTGGATTAACGATATTCCGCTTAAGGATTGTTTTGAAGAATTATATAGGAGCAGCTCCAAGAAGAATCACATTGTTTCGTCGATGTTTTTTTTTTTGAAGGAACAGTTTAGAGATGGGGAGACATGGGTCTTAGTACAGGAGCTGCTGGTGTTGAGGAACTCACGAGGATTTTGGTCGCAACAGAAGCGTGGTCGCAAATAGGTCGTTCTGATGGGGTTGTCTGGCAGGGGGGAATGACACTGAATTTTCTGCTGCTGCTGTTAGGAAGATCCTGTACCAGAAAAACCAGAGTTTGCTTCAGCCCATTTTTGCTAAAGCTTTGGGGTTGCTTTGGGATTCTAACGTCGTCGCAAATGTTCAATCCTTCGGCTGGCGTTTTTTGTGGAAGAGACTTCCTACAAAGGAAGAATTGATAAAACGCGGAATAGGTATATTAGATAATTCCTGCGTTATGTGTTCTTCTAATCAAGAGGATTTTCTTCATTTGTTTTTCCATTGTCTAAAAGCTATATCAGTTTGGTCGATGGCTGCATCTTGGTGTGGTATTCTGCAGAACTTTTGAGGGTGTCACTTGGAACACTTTGTTTATTGGTGTGAGAGTAAATCTACTGTTAAGGAGAAAAAGAGACTCTGTTGGATTTGGATAGCGGCTGTTTGGTCTATTTGGAGGGCTTGGAATGATAAGATATTCAAGGATCACAATGTTTCAGTTATTAATCTTTGTTGGGATGTAAAGTTTTTAGTTTGGAGATGGATATGTTTATCAGAAATTCACCTTCCCAACTATAATTTCTTAGCTTTTGTTTTGAATCCTTTGGGTTTCTAAGCTTGTAGAGTTGGAGGTGAATTTCTTTTGCACTCTTCTTGTTTTTGGGTGAATACCCCTTGTATTCTATCTTAATACAATTGCTTTTCAAAAAAAAAAGTATGGGCTGATAGGTACTTGTAAAAAAAAAATGTATGGGTTGATAGGTTGATAATTTTCAATTAATTATGTAAACATGTGATTACTAAATTGCTAAGATACCCGCTATTCTACTAACCTGATTCAATTACATTGTAAAACTATAGAATAAAAAAATACTTATATAATTATAATTATCTAACATTTTATTGAGGGAGTTTTTCACTAGAGAACATTAAACATTGAATTAAGAGTAACACAAGTGAAAGAGACACTACATATTCACCAAAAATTTTAAAATGATAGGTGTATGAGTTTTCCAACTCACACTTATTATATTATTTTCAACATATTTAAAATTTACAAAAAAAAATTGAGGCCCAATATTTTTAAGCCTTTGTGCAACGGATCAGGTTGCACAAACCTAAAACATGCCCTGTATATAGAGATATATCTTAGACTATATTTTTGTTCTAAAATAAGATAGATTTCTTTCCGAATATCCTCTAATCCATGAATGACAATTTTGAAGTTTTAAGAAGGGAGTATGTGTAGCGAGCGATTTTGGACGCGGTTCTTAAGCGCTGGTCGCTCTATGCGGTTGAGCTTAAACTACAGGTCGATTCATTTTTTATCCTATTGTGAGCTGAATAAGGAAGGGAAATAGATGTCTCCAATTAACCCTGCTTTGCATACTGAGTTTAAACAGCGGTCTGTTAGGTTACGAATGCTATCAATGTGGGGGGGCCTTTGTACTGGTTATTTGTATTTTCGCCAATACTGTTTTCTTTCTTTTTATCTGGGCAGAAGGTTTCTGGCGGGGAACAAGGATTAGGATGTTAGGACTGATGCTTTTTGATAGGTATGTGAGAGTATGGGATTTTGGTTTTTTGTTGATTGTGCTCGCTAAGATTTTTCTTTCAATCTTATGCCTACGTATTCCCGTTTACCGAAACAGGGAAATCAGAGCGTTCGTAGTTCCTCCTATTCTATGGGAGGAAATGGGTGTTTTTGGTGTCTTGTTCAAAGCCCAAGACGTGAAGCGAAAGGTAGTTTGTATCTTGTTTAAAGCCCAAGATGTGAAGCTAAAAGTCTATTTGTATCTTGTTCAAAGCCCAAGATGTGAAGCTAAAAGGTGTTTGTCTTTAGAGAGAATTTGTCATCTCTAAAGAGGGGGTTGTGTGTGTCACAACTGTTTTATAAAGGAGAATTACTTTAACCGGGATTTGTGAATCCGGCAATGCCATAATTTCCTTTATAGGGGATTTTCAACCTGAAGGAGAAGACTTTAACTCAGTGTAGAGCAATGCCATCTTTCCTTAGGAATTTCTCATACTAAAAGAGGGACAGTGGCATGGATATAGATGATCCAGAGGCTTGCCACTTACAGCGATTAGATGAAGGGGAAGGAGTTGTTGATGTTTGTGTACTGTGGACGAGGCACAAATTTGATGCTAAAAGGTTGATTGGATCAACCAGTGGTTTTCTTATACAAAGCCTAAGAGGAGGCTAAAAGGTGTCTCGTACAAAGCCCGAGAGGGAGGCTAAAAGTTCGACTCAACAAGAGAGTCTTTTATACTCAACAAGAGAGTGTTTTTGTATCTCGTACGAAGCCCGAGATGGAGGCTGAAGATGTTTGACTCAACAAGAGAGTCTTTTATACTCAACAAGAGAGTTTTGTATCTCGTACAAAGCCCGAGATGGAGGCTAAAATTTGTTTGGCTCAATAAGAACCTTTTTGTATCTCGTATAAAGCCCGAGAGAGAGGCGAAAGGGTGATTGACCCAACGAGAGAGTCTCTTATGTGTCTCGTACAAAGCCCGAGAGAGAGGCTAAACGTTGTTTGACTCCACTGGGGAGAATTTTGGTATCTCGTACGAAGCCCGAGATGAAGGCTAAACGTTTGCTTCGCTGGGAAGAATCATTGAACAAAGCCCAAAAGGAGGTTATGGTAACTGTTTCAGTTAAGTGACAGGTCCAATATACTGATTTTAAAGAGAAAATCAGTTCTTATATGAGTAAAACTGTACTCAAGGATTTGATTCGAGGATCAGGGTTATTCCTGTTCTTTAAGGAAGCGGGAAATCCAAAGAGTATTGAGAATGTCCGAGTCTGCGGGTTTCCTTCCTATTTTTGAAGGAGTCACTTGAGAATGTCTTTGAGACTCAAGGAGATTAGACTGTCCGTGTCTAGAGTTTCATCTTTTATACCATGCTTTGAGAAACAGTAGTAGACTCTATGAAAGGACTGTTCTATGCAGATGACTAAGTTTTGTTCCTATACCTCTAGGAGGTCGTCGGGACAATTTGTACGAAGCCCAAGAGGAGGCTGGAAACTTTTAAGAAGCCGATCGGTCCTTGTACTAAGCCCAAGAGGAGGCTATCATTCCCAGAGGAAGAGATCATTATACGAAGCCTAAGAGGAGGCGGGGTTGCTTTTAGGAAGCCTGTGGGTCCTTGTACGATTCCCAAGAGGAGGCCGATTGCTTTTAAGAAGCCGATGGGTCTCCAAACCCCGAGAAATTCAAGGCAAACTATTCACAAGGAATAGATCAAGTCAGGAAAGTTCGAGAATTTGGAAGAAACTCAAGAGATGCCATTCACGGAGAAAAGATCATCTCTGGGGAGTAGAGTTTCTTGACAAGTGCTTTTAAGAAGCCTGTGGGTCCCCAAACCCCGAGAAATTCAAGGCAATGCTATTCACCGAGAATAGATCAAAGTCAGGAAAGTCCGAGAATTTGGAAGAAACTCAAGAGATGCAATTCACGGAGAAGAGATCATCTCTGGGGAGTAGAGTTTCTTTGACAACTTCTACGAGTGACAGTCCATGAAAGGGTTCACTGAGAATGTTGCCTTTCATGTCTCCATATTGTTTAACCCCAAGAGGAGGGAAGACTGTGTCTGGTAATCCTACGTGGATCTAGTTTTGACTGTAAATTCAGAGTGATCAACATGGCTTTACCTAGTGCTAGACGTAGTTGCCGGGGAAACTCTAAATATCTATACTATTATTACACAGTTAGTATGAGTTTATGAAAGGAGACTTACAGTGAAACAGCCCCACAATACAGTTATATATATATGAGTTTGTGAAAGGAGACTTACAGCGAAACAGCCCCACAATACAGTTATATGTATATGAAAGCGGTAAATGAAAGCAACAACCACTTACTCGGTTGTAGAGCTTCCATGCTGTTTGGTTAGTTGTTCAACAAAGAAAGATTTAAAACAACAGTATATTCAAAATCAAAGGAGAAAGCACTTTGAAATAAAAATGGTTGGGGCTTACAGCTCAAGGAGAGACCCAAAAAGTTTTACCTGTGATCGCACTGTTGAATTTGTACAGAGGGACTTATACAAGTGACTGAGGCCTAAGAAAGGTTTTCTGTACAAAGGGATGGGTCTTACACTCTATTAGAGGCCCAAGTAAGTTTTAAGAAAAGAAATGGGTCTTACTACTCGAGGGTAGGCCCAATGGTTAATTTTGAAAAGGGCGACGATCGCACCGAGGTTTTGGAAACACCGTGGGACTTATACAAGTGACTGAGGCCCAAAATTTTGGTATTTACAAAGGGATTGGGTCTTACACTCTATTAGAGGCCCAAAGAGTCTTGAAACATTTGAGTATGATTAAAAATCAAAGAAACCCCAATTTTCACTTTTTAAAAGTAATTTTTCAAAGAAAATTAATAAAAAATGACAAAAAAATCAAATAAGTTTAAGTAAACCACTTGTGATTTTTGGTTAAGGTTTGAAAAATGAGTTTTTAATCACAATATGATTTAACACTTATTTAGTTTTGATTTTCAAGATGAATGTTCACTTTTAAAATGTTTAAAAACAATTAAAAATGAATTTATTCACAAAAATACCAACTATATTAAATAAATAATATAAATTTGTTTTTTTTTGTAGAATAAAATATTTTACTATTTTTGTGATTTTTTAGAAAAAGAACCAATAAAAATAATCAAAATTGAGGGAGTTATTAATTTTCCAAATCATTAAAAAATAATATGAAAAATGAGAAAATATAAAAAAGAGGGGTTAGGTATTACACTCTATTAGAGGCCCAAAGTGTATTTTTGTACAAAAGATGGGGCTTACAACTCAGGGAGAGGCCCAAAATATTTTCAGTTTGAAAATGGCGATTGCGTCGAGATTTTTAACGTATCGGGACTTATACAATAACTGAGGCCCAAAATTGTTTCGTTAAAAAAGGGTTGGGCCTTACACTCTAATAGAGGCCCAAGTGTTTAAAAATGAAAAGAAATAGGACTTACAGCTCAAAGAGAAGCCCAGTTGATTTTCGTTTGAAAATGGCGATCGCGCCGATGTTTTCTTTTAACGCAGAGGGATTTATACAATAAGTGAGGCCCAAAATTGTTTTGGTTAAAAGGGGATTGAGTCTTACACTCTAATAGAGACCCAAAGAGTCTGAAAAAGATTTGTTAGGGTGGAAATCAAAGAAAACCCCAATTTCATTTTTTAAGGCATTTTTCCAAGAAAAATTAAGTAAAAAATGATAAAAATATCAAATAAAAATCATTAAATAATGATTAAAGTTTATGAAAAAAATATTTTATCCACATAAATATTTAAAATCATTTTGGTTTTAAAAATCAAGAAAAAAGAAATCATTTTAAAAATATTTAAAACAATTTAAAACACTATTTTTAAATATATTAAAAATAATCTAAAAATAATACTTTTTTTGTGATTTTTTGTGGATTAAAATATTATGGGGTATGAATTGGAAAATGATGATTTTTTACTATGTAAAAAAAATTGGTTGAGTTTTGAAAATAAAAATAAGAAAAAGAGGAAAGATGTCACAATATCATCTCCGACATTTCTTATGGAGGTAAAAACGAGTACCGAAACTTTAATTTTCAACATGTTTTTTATCAAATTTCAAACACTCATAACTCTCTCAATTTTTATCGGAATCAAAATCCGGAAATACCTATCTTGACCGATTTTTTGCAAGGAATCCGATGGTACCACACATACACACTGAAACTCGACGTACAAAACACGCAAATCGAAAAACCAGAACTGCGCGTAATTGAAAACATCGTTTCGCGCCAAACTTCCGACACGCGTAACTCTCTCGATTTTTAACGGAATTAAGATCCGGAAGAGCCTAACCTGACCGATTTTTCGCGAGGAATCCAATGGTATCACACATGCATGCTGAAACTCAACGTACAAAACGCAGCAGCAAAAAAACCAGAACTGCGCGTTAGTTGGAAACATCGTTTCGCGCCAAACTTCCGACGCGCGTAACTCTCTCGATTTTTAACGGAATTAAGATCCGAAAGAGTCTATCTTGACCGATTTTTCGCAAGGAATCCAATAGTAACGAACATGCATGTTGAAACTCAACGTACAAAACGCAGCAATTAAAAAACCAGAACTGCGCGTTAGTTTTCGACGTCGTTTCGCGTCAAATTTCCAACGCGCGTAACTCTCTCAATTTTCATCGGAATTGAAATCCGTAAAAACCTATCTTGACCGATTTTTCGCAAGGAATCCAATGGTATTATTCACGCACTTGGAAACTCACTGTACAGAACACACAAAGCAAAAGAACCAGAACCGCTATCGTTAATTCGACGTCGTTTCGCGTCAAATTTCCAACGCGCGTAACTCTCTCAATTTTCATCGGAATTGAAATCCGTAAAAACCTATCTTGACCGATTTTTTGCAAGGAATCCAATGGTATTACTCATGCACACTAAAACTTAATGTACGGAACACACGAATCAAAACAACCAGAATTGGACATGATTTTAAATTAACCAAAATTCCACATATAAACATGTTAAAATGCAAACAGTGGGAGGATCACAACATACACATTAAGGACTACATTTTTGCCTCAAGAATTGTTCAATATGATGCATGTATGTGGACAACAAAGGAAAGCATGATTCAAAGAATTCAAGTTGTGAATTTTACCTCTTTTTTGGAGATTTTGGGCAACCTACCAAGTGCTTTGTTCCAGAAATTATTTGATGCTTTGGACAACCGCAAATAACCTCTTAGAAGCTTTTAGGATGGTTGGAATCAGCTGGAAACCTCTGGAGCAAGTTTGAGCACTTTCTCGCAAAATGGTCAAAAGTGGCCAAAATGCCAACTCTCTCAAATGGTGTTCCAGATGTGTGGCACCATTTGGGATAGTTCAAGGATGATATTTAGAGTGTGTTTGAGGTTTTATCTGGTTTGGAAAGTCACTGAATCAAGACATGGCTTGAAAAATGCAAAAAAGTGCCATTTTGAGGTTTTGAGAGGTGACTTTGTGATGTTGGTGTTATAGGTCACTTGTGAGAGTTTGGATCACCTACATATGATATTTATGAGGTGTTAGGATCATGAGCTGTGATGGAAATGCTCTCTAACTCAAAAACTCAGAATTTCCTTACTAAAGAAGGCATTTTGGAGTGAAATAGAGAATTTGAGGAAAGCATCTGTTTGATGGCTTTGGTGTACTTAAACTGAGCACAAATGAGCTCTATTTATAGTAGAGCAAGTTTGTTTTGCAAGCAATAGTGAATGGTGGCTGCAGCAGAGGTTTGGCCAATGTTGGCCAATGAAAATCCAAGTCTCCTCTAGCCATTGACTAGAGGTTAGAGCACAGGCTGCTGGTTCCCTAGTTGTTGGAGGAATCTTGACTGAATTCAGTTGGAGGAAGCTCAGTACATGTCACCTCTAAGCATCCATTAAATGCTCCAAACCAAAATTGGAGTTTTGTCCCTCTTTTAGGGATTTCTAGGTTTTGGCATGCTTTTTTTGGTTCCTTGGACTTGGGAGGTTCATGGATCAGATCATCCCACTTGGATTTGATCCTTAGATGTGTCCAAAATGATGACAAGGCTTGAAAATCCGTGTGGCACAAAAAATGTGCAAATCTGCCTTGAAAAATTCAGCTGCAACAAGCCTTTTGTAAGATCCATAACTCCCTGCTCGAGTATGCTACATGGACGTTCTAGGACTTTCCGGAAAACTTAGATGACGTACTTCAACTTTGATGTTTGGCCCTAGACCTGGTTCAACTTGGAACATGGAGAAAAACAGCCTTGAAGTTGGGACATTGTGCTGAAATTACAAGGCAGATTTTTGGCTAAGTGCTGAAAAATGTCAATTTTAGGTTTTTAGCCATTTTGATCCAAGCATAACTCAAAATCCATGATGAATTGGGATGAAGTGTAGTTGACACTTTTGTAGAGGGCCATGAGGGCTACAAATCAAGCTTTGGATGGGGAAAAATGGCTTTGTGGTTTAGGAGTTATGATCCTCCAAAGTTGGTACCCTTGCCACTTTATTCCATAACTTAGAAAAATTTCTAAGTTTTTATGGTTACCCCTTTTACAAGTTATCCCACTTTCTTTGATTTTTCTTGATGAATGATGATTCCAATCACACATTAACATCATTTTAGGGTTAAAAAACCATTTTTATGAAAAATCTCAAAAAGTCAAAGTTTGACTTTTGTGCACAGTTGACTTTTTATCAGATGAATTCCAAACTGTGCGATCCTTTAGGAAATCATGTCCTTGACCTAAATAAAAATTGATGGACATGTTTCATGGGTGTTATAGGGTGTATTTAATCGTGTCCCACGGCTTGGGAGCATGTCCTGGTCAAAAGTCAAAGCTACAGTTGACTTTTCTCACGAAACCCTAACTGTGGTTCAGATGAAATTGAAACTTGTTGCTCAAGCTTCTTGGATCAATCCATTGTTGCAAATGGATCAATGTGGTGTGTTAGGGATCCTTAAATCATCTCTTGAGGTCTTGGCTCGTGTTTTGTCCCAAAAGTCAACTTAGGGGTGAATTAGGTCAAGAAACCCTAATTCCTGATTTTTGATGTATGCATTCCCTGAGGCTAAATTGACTTGATGATGGGGTTTATGATGTTCCATGGAGCATTTTAGGTTATGCTTTGAAGCATTGGCTCATGCCCAGAGGAAAATTTCCATCTGGAGGCCCTAGTCGACCAAACCCTAATTTGGTGACACTGGCGATCCTGAGGCTTGATCCACCTAGAAGGGAGCAGCCTTGTGCTTAATCCTTGAAGTGGGAGTCCTCTTGATCCATTGTGGATATTTGAGAGGCTAGAAAAGTTGAAGATCATGTCATTCCTTGATTGATCCTTTGTCTAAGAGCTCTGCGAGGGCTTGAAACCCTAAATCCTGTTTGTAGTGAATGCTCACCCACCTTTAGGGAGACTAATGAGGTACAAAGGTACATCCATATTGTGCTTATGATTTGCACAATGATGGGAAATCTTAGTGGTCAAAATTTGGGGTATGACAGTATGCTTTTACAAGGATCTGCTAACAATCCCAAACCTTAATGATTACAATTACCTAAGAAATATAATAATCACATAATGGACCTGAGCTACTTCAATAACCCTAAAAAAAAGAACATTAATCATGAAATCTTATAATTATTAAAAAAAATTATTTATTTAAACTACACATCTTCACAACAATGGTTAAGAAATGTGGAGGAAGGCCCACATATAAAAGTGGCTTTATATTTTTCAAAACATTAATCTTCTTAATGATAAATCTAGATAAGTTTTATCATAAAATAGTCCAAAAATTATTCTTAAATACTTATGTTTGTCATCATAAAAAGGGGAAAAATTGTTATAACAAGATTTGTTCATGACATATATCCTTTAGATTTTGATGATAACAAAGTATTGAAAAAACAATGGTGTTATCTAATGTGTGTTCTAAGTATGCAAGTTCCAAAGCTTAAAGAGAATCTATTTAGAATTCGTTAAGAGAACGCATTTGAGAGAAGTTGAGTTCTTGGCTTCTGATGGTTCAGAACTGAAGGATGTTTTTAAATGAAGTCTGATGATATATGATTGCGTAGACTTTGAAGTTGAATGTATCAGCATCAGAAGAGCGATATGTTATCTCTACACTTATTGAATGTACCAGCTTTTGATGATCATTCAGAACTATAGACAAAGCTAAGTGATTCGTACTACATAAAGCAAGCTACAATGACAAATCAGTTTGTCAGCTAGAGTCTATGTTCACATGGCTCAAGGAGAGTTGACATGCTTTATGGATATCCACTCTCAAAGGATCTATAGTACAAATCACAAGAAAGACGCTATGGTTAAACGTGTTACACAATGGATAAAGATCTTTTTGTGTATCTATCTTCACTGTCTCTTAGTATTATGGATTGACAAGGACACTTGTGCAAGTTATCTCTTCCAACGACCATTCTTTTGTATATAATATTTAAGTAGCTGCAGATTCAATCTGAAGAATCAACAAGGAATAAAGAAAAAGAACAAAAGGGTCGGGAAGAAAAAGAAGTGTTTCACGCTTATATTAAAATGGAAGAATAACAAGATCAACAATAACAACAACATCGAGTATGCAAAATTTCTGTCATCTATTGTAAATTGTACAAAGCCTTAAGATTTCCTAAACAACGTATATTTTAGAAATCTTAAGTGTTATGATCTTTGTTAAAGATATTGCCATGTACCTCTGATTGCATATTAGGTACTCCTTGTTATCTATTCTACTAAACAGGTTGTTAAGTAGTTTAGAAATAAAGTCTCTTGTTGCGTGCTTGAGCATCAAAGTCTTGTTGTGTGCTTGAGCCAATTAAGTCTCTTGTTGTGTGATTGAGCATTGAAGCCTTGATCAAATTGTTGATTAAGCAGGAAAGTTTTAAACTGTTGAGTTTAAGCATCAAGTCTTTGATCTGAGGGATCTTAGCAGGAAGTCTTGAATCCATGGGATTTAAGCAAGGAAGTCTTGGACTGTGAGTCTAAGCAGGAAGTCTTGGACTTGAGGGCATAAGCAAGGACGTCTTGAATCCGTGGGATTTAAGCAGGAAGTCTCGATCAGGTGTTGATTGAGCAAGCAAGTCTTAGGCTGTAGGTTTGAGCAAAAGAAAGTCTTATGCTCGAGGGCATAAGCAATTGTAATCAGTTTTGATCATAGTGGAAAATCTCTTGTGTTGCAAGGGGACTGGATTACTCTCGGTTTGACAGGAACCAGGATAAATTCTATGTGTTCATTTGTCATTTACTTGCTTCTAATTATTATTCCGCTGCATCCATATCATCAGAATCTGAACTGTTGTTTAGAATCTGAACTCTGTTCAAAATCAACACAAATTGGAGAACACAATTCAACCTCCTTGTTGTGTATTTTTCTCACCTTCAAGGAACACACTTCTTGGTGTCACGTGCCTTATTGTTTGCATTGATTTCCCCGCCCATTATATAGCCCTCGACTCTGGTGACCACTTATGCCAATGACAACAATGGCTTTTAGTTGAGGGACTCATTGAAGTGTCCTACTTTAAGATCATTTTGAAACGCCCCCACAAACATTCCATGGTTTGGTGGAATGACCTTAGTGGTGGCCTCATTAAAGCAGGCGAGGTAGTTCCTCAACGATTCTGATGGACCTTGGTGTATGTTAAATAGACTGGTAGTGGACATATTTCTATGGCGGCTGGCGAGGAACTAGTTTACTAGTTCCAGGTAGTTATTGATAGAAACATAAAGTAAACCCATATACCATCTGAGGGTGGCATCCCTAAAAGTTCCAAATGGAAATTTGCACTTCAGGGAGTCGGGTGCTCCCATGATGACCATTTGTGTATAAATTAAGGCAAGATGCTCACAGAGACCACTACGCCCATCAAACTTGGCCAAGGAGGGAGGTTTGAAACATTCTAGAACAGGCACCCTCCCATATCTCGTCTGAGAGTGCTTGGGGGTCCAACGTTTTTATCTTCTCCAGGGGTTGGAATCCTGTTGGTGTTGTCTGATGTTGTGGACGTCGTCTTCCAATGTCTGGTTATGGCGCTGCAATTCGTCCATGGCGGTACACATCTCCGCTAGGGCATTAACATCATCGCTACTATTGTTACCTTATGGCATAGGGGATAAAGATCTCCTATTAATCATAGTTGAGGCTCGCTACGTATAGGAGTAAAGGGTAACAACAGGAAGGGTGATGGTGATAAAGAGGGTGTGGCTCATATTATTTTTACCGGAGCCCCACGTTAGACGCCATTGTACATGAGATATGTATTTATATAGGCTCTTTGGACCTAGGGTTTGGGTCCTCCTTAATGGCGTAAACCGCTTCCCCCTTGTTAGGGGAGGTTGTTGACCACCTACCTTTTAAGGGTTAGTGAAGACTCCATCTTTCTTGACTCACACGTCATGGATACCTATGGGCGGGTCTCATAATTATCGTCTAGACGATACAGTCCCAGGGCGAGAGTGCCCTAGTTTAGGACTTCCACAAATATAATACTATAATTAGATTACCAAATTAATTTTGTGGAAGCAATGAATATTATTTTCTTTTATCACTTACGTCATTCGAAAAGGGTGTTTATGTTTTAGTTAGACCAGAGATTAATATGTATTGAGTTATGGAGGGATTTTTGTAGATTTTTGTTTCTTATGCTTTGTAAAATAGAAATTTATGATTTTGCGTTCATGCTGACAATTTTTTTTTGCCGGTTTTATCTCTAATTCATTGCTGGTTCTCTTGATTTTGTAAGAAGGTGAAAAGTAAGGGAATAACAACTTACAATAAGGTTAGATGGTGACTTTAATTCAATTTTTCTATGTTTAAATCAATCTCTTGAGAAGATACTTATTTAGTATTACATAACCTCTTGAGAAATTGCAAGTTGAGTATTACATGTCATACATTAAAGTCCTACTCAAAATTTTGAACTTGCCAATACACTATTTTTATTCATCAAATCATTACATTTATTTATTAATTAAATTATACCATATATGAAAAGGTAGTTATATAGAATATAAGAATCTCATTACCTTGAACCAAAGGCCAAAGCTTGCGCATACCATATATTGTATGATATTGTCACACAAACATACCTTTCTCAAATAATGAATCAAATTATTCCTTCATGACAAAACAACACTACTTTTTTCCAACATCTTATAGCAACTTTATATTGCTATTACGCTCTTGTCTGGTGGACAGAGTGAAAAGGAGGCAACACTCAACCTCAACTCTGTGAACAAATTGAAGAGATTGAGTTTTAGGGGTGGCAGGTTTTACTGTTGTCAAGTTTGCAATCATAGAAATTTGGGTCGAGTGAGTGGCACAAGCCTCTGTTCGGTATTATAACAATATGTTTTGATTTGTTTAAGATGGCAAGTATTCGGGACTGTATGGCCGATACGAGTGGTTGAGATTTGATCTAAGTCAGAGGGGCATAGTTGAGAATACAGTGTGATAATTCTGGTGCAGTATCAAGCACCTGATGGAGGTGGTTAATAGCTATGAGTTGATGTTATAACATTCATTTGTTACTTCAGGATTCAAGCTTCTATTCTCCAAATATGCTTAGAATATAACTAATTGATAACTTTTTATTTATTTATAGACGAATCTCCCATTTTTCTTTTAATGTAGGCTTAATTACTTGTAGATTTCATGACCCTATTATCAAATGGTTTGTGCCATAGTTGTGCATTTGATTTATGACATGTTAGACTAAAATTTGAATCTTAATTATGATGTATTTTTATCCAGAAGTAATAGATTATAATTATGATGGCTTCCTTTTTATTTTGAAAAGGTTGGTGATGAAGAAGAAAATATTGCTAGGGATAAAACTTTAGGCTATAAGAAAATGTTGGTGGTGAAAGTTTTTGTTTCAGACATTGTTAATGATGTTACATTCCGCTACAATTTCAGTTATGATGCTTTGGTTGAATGCCTATCTTTCATTGACATAGGTAACCTCTCAGTTGATAGCATTATGTCTAATTTTCCATTAACTCCATATACAGCCATAAGTATGTTTTGTCTCCTTTATATTTGATAGTTTTAGAGTTTAATTGATATATAATGTGAGTGTAAAACTTGTATACACGTACAATGTATTTTAAGCTTTTCAAACTAATGGTACACCTTTGAAACGAAGAGTACATGCAAGGTGGTTTTATATTCAATTTTTTGTTTGGTGTTTCTGAATATTGGTATCTAGACTATATCTTAATATTAAACTCCAAACTATTTTTAAGCAAAATAAAAATGGTTCACTGATAATGATGATGTGGTGTGTAATAACTTTAAAATCTGAACAAAACAAAGTGCATTTTAGAGCTTCATAAAGGTCGTTGTCCCCCGTTATTGAACATCCCCTTGAATTGTTTAGATATGTACTTTACTGATGAGTAAACCTACTCCTTTTTTTGAGTTAACATGGGTCTAATAAAAAAATTTGTTATCATTATTCAATTTACAAGTGTGCAAACCTTAAGGAAAATGTTTTTTCCATCCTTATGGGTTTTTCCACACCACCGCAAAAAGTTCATAATGTGCATAACATCTGGAGACACATCTTTGAATGCTCCTATTTTTTCTATTTTTCATACCAAATTGAAGAGTCACCCTTTTACATAAAAACGTAATCTGGAGATGCATATTCGTATGTGTAAAAAGTGCATCCGAATATGCATTTTCGTAAACATCATTTATTCAAAAATGTGTGGGTGGTTCAGAGATGCATCTTCGGACATTATTCTTTCATATCCCATGCCAAACCATTCTCTTTTCATCCTTCTCCGTTTTCTCAAAAGTTCTATAAACAAAACTCATTTGAGCTCTGCCTCACCCAACCATTAAAGCGTCTTTTCATTGCTTTGAAGCAGCATTGAAGCTCTTTCTCCCCCTTTCCAGCATCGCGTAACACCCAAACTTCTCCTTCTCATCAATCAATTTCATTTGGTAAGTTTTTCACATATTTTTTTCTTTTTATGTTTTGATTTGTAGTTAATTTTTTAAGTTACATTACCTGTTTTAGGCACATTAGGTAATATTTTAAACGAAACAAGTAGGCTAGAAGAACGTGCATTGAGTTTATTTGGGATTGGTAGGGCAGAAAAAGGGTTTTTCCATGGGAGGAAAATTGTAGGTTTGTCTGGAAATACATCTCTGAATTTGCTCTAAACTGTTTTCAGAGATGCATCTCTAGATTGTACTAAGTCAAAAAATTGGGTATATGTCTTTGTTATAACGTATGTGCAATAATTGAAGACAACACTGGCTGGATTAGGCTTTGGTGTGTGTCTTAAATCGCGTCAATACGACATAAGAGGGACGCAGTGGGGACCGCGAGGCCACGTGTTGCTAATAACTCATTTGATGTTGCATCTATTTTGCACCCCGATTGTCTAGTTCTCGTAGCCGACTCACTCAAGTATCTCAGGCATATGATGTAGCAGAAATTGAGGTTCCTGAGTCCCTCGTAGACCCTGAAGCCCAATAGGAAATCGATCTAGATGTCCCATTAGAGAGTTATCTAGGAGGATCACTTGTATCTACTTTATAATTATGCAGAGCATGTTGCTAGGCATGTCTGACATGAAAAGGTATATTTCTTTTCTTTTGCAATACATATGTTGTCAACTAATTAGATCCATGCAGATTCTTGTGTTTTCTTTTTACATGAGCGTGATTGTTTGAAAATGATTAACCACGATAGGAAGATACTCGATTTGCCACATCCCACTGCTACTTGGTTCATTGATGCTATCTAATATCTTAGTCTTGTCGATTTATGTTTTTCTATGTACGTGACCATAAACCATGACATGCACGCGACTTTTGCAAAGAAGTGGCACTTAGAGACATCATCTTCCACCTACCTATAGGCGAGATGACCATTACTTTGGATGATGTCTCAAGCCTCTTGCACTAGAGGTGCTAATGACCATCACTGTTGGTTATCCTGTTGGGACTGACCCTGATAACGCGGCAGAGAAGGCAGCTCGCACTAGAGGTGCTCATGCACGGTTTAGCTTTTTGGGAAACCTTTATAAAGGCCATTTGTAGGGGGCCTTGGATGCCATAGGCGATAATATGTAGGTTGAGTACCACGAACATTGCACATTAAAGTGTTGCCTATTGTTATTGGTTGACACGTCAATGTTTGTGGACAAAAGTGCAAGATATGTCAATGTGGTCTACCTTAAGTACTTCACACACCTAAGTGCAATTCACGAGTACAACTGAGGGCCTCCTGTTTGATCTACTTGTACTCGAAGTTGAGCAAGACTTATCTTTGAAAGACAAAGCAGATGATGAGATGGTGCACACTGCTTACAATAATTTCTTGTTACCAATATTCATAATTCATTTGTTATACTTTGTTATTAATATTGTATATGAACCTTTTTCATGGATGGATCATCTCCCACTTCCCTTGCATCATCAGGTTTAAAGTTGCGCCTAACTACGTAGAGAATTGGGCCCGTGCAACCATTTTTGTTTCGTATAGGGGGATTGGTGTGGTCTAGCCATTCAGAGTATCTCTTGATTGTATAGTCCCAGATGACGTTTTCTTCTGCCCTTACGAGGATCACCGTCAGACACGTCAGTTTGACGTCATTTCCTTATACTCCGCCTGACTGGGATGTGGGGCATCTCTTATGTATCTTTATCTGCGCGAGCCAGTGATGCGCCAATTTGGCTACTTGCAGATTATTCCGAGGCCTCCTCGTGAGTTCGCTTCTCCCAGCGTGTGCTGCAGAGATTTACAAGCGATACTTGATGGTTTTGAGAGTCACTTGAAACCAGAGGAGTATCGTCGGGAGCCAGCTCATGTACACCTTGTGTTGTGGGTTACTTGACATGGTTTTGTAGGGTGTCACACCCTATCATGACCTCAGACGCTCCTTGAGAACCACCTAGGCCAGCTAACTAGGAGGGGTACTTGAGGTTAGGGAGGAGCAGACAGAGAGCATGAAGGTGGTATGTCGACGTGTTGTAGAGATGTGTAGAGCAACCATACAGTCAAGACTCTTTAAGGATGAGAGTCCATAGTTGTTCTTAGTGGAGCGCATGGTTTTTGAGTTACGGAATGTAGTACAATACAGGCGGCGGGGGAGGTCGGCGGTTAGACATACCCAGTAGTTTATATTGGGATATATTATTACTTTTTTGTATTTTCAAACAAATATTATGTATCAATTTTCTTGACTTTTTTTTTTATTAATATATGAACTTTTATTTTCCTTTAACTTTAATATAACTTCATTTTACGTTAATATAAGTTAATATAAGTTGGCCTGATAAAAATTGAATGTTTGGACATTTGTGATGTTTTGATATGATTAAGGGGGGATTTCGGAGATGCATCTCCGAAATAATTCTCCCTTTGTATTTTTCATGTTTTGAACAACTTTTAAGAAACATTTCAGAAATGCATTTCTGAATACACCAAATATCATACAGAAATGTTTCTTTAGACTATAATTTTGTTCAAAATAAGATGAATTTCAGAATATCTCCAAATCCATGAATCACAATTTTGAATTTTTAAAAAAGTGGTATGCTTTTTCAAGGGTCTCTTGAGCAATCCCCAAACCTTAATGATTAAGTTACCTAAGAAACATAATAATCACATAATGGGCCCGAGCTAGTTCAATATCCCTACAAAAAAGAACATTAATCATGAAATCTTATCATATTAAGAAAAATTATTTATTTAAACTACACATCATCACAGCAATGGTTAAGAAATGTGGAGGAAGGCCCACATATAAAAGTGGTTTTATATTTTTCCAAAGATTAATCTTCTTAATGATAAATCTAGATAAGCTTTATCTGAAAAAGAATGGAAATGCAACACCATACGGTAATTGCTGCTACTGGTTACAGAAAATCCACGCGTTCCTTCCTTCCGGTTTCCTCATCCAGTAACATCAAAATATGTCGCACCATATCCATACTAAATCCTTCTTTCCCATTATCTATATTTGACTAACTACACCCATAATACGTGCCAGTAGTTTGAAAACATCACTTAAAGACAAATACAACCACCGACCATATTTCAGATAAACAACAATCAGACACGTGGACGTGTCAGATTCATAATCCTTAATTAATTTGTCAGATACTAAGTTTATTACTATCGCATTTTAGTCTACTCAATCATCTCTATAAATATTGAACTCAGAAGTAGAACTTGTAATACAACAACATTATCAAACGGTTATACAACATGGGTGCTCTTGATCACATCTCCGACCTCTTTGACTGCTCTTACAGAAGAAGTTCCAAGTACAAGAAGAAGCGCAAGCAATTCCAGGTAACAAAACTCAATCAACTCCATTTATTATAGATCGAAGTGATTATAGTTAATGACTAAATTGTGTTATTATACAGACGGTGGAGGTGAAAGTGAAGATGGATTGCGAAGGATGTGAGAGAAAAGTGAAGAAATCAGTTGAAGGGATGAAAGGGGTGACGCAAGTTGAAGTTGAACGGAAAGCAAACAAAGTAACCGTTACGGGTTACGTCGAGCCTTCCAAGGTGGTGAAACGAATCGTGCATCGCACGGGGAAAAGGGCTGAGCTATGGCCTTATGTTCCATACGACGTAGTTGAACATCCTTATGCTCCTGGTGTTTACGACAAAAAAGCACCTCCCGGTTACGTTAGAAACGCTTATGATCCAAATGTTTCTAGCCTTGCGCGTGCTAGCTCTGCGGAAGTTAGATATACTACTGCTTTCAGTGATGAAAACCCCGCCGCGTGTGCCGTCATGTGATTCCTCAGTGACGCCGCAGCTATCGACAGTATATAGCGTAGTCTGTTTGTTTTTTTGTCTTCTTTTTTTCTTTTAGTTTAGGTTGCCTTTTCTATTATTGTTCTGTACATTCACGGAGAGAACAAGAAAAATAGGATTAGAGGGCTTTTTATTATGTAAAGCATGGTTTTATATTGGAGTTAAAAATTGTCATTTGGGATGTAATATTATTGATACCATAACCTTTACAACAACAAAAATGTATCAGGGTTTTATAAACGGTCACATTGTAATTTTAATGTTAGAGAAATAAATGTGAGTTGCGTTAAAAAATAAGTGTGAATTTTAAATTTTATATTGTTTAAAGAAAAGTAAAGGTTGAACATTTCATAAATAAGAGGACGTATATATTTATTATTTTAAGATTTTGGATGAATATGTGGTGTATTTTTTATTTGTTTTGGTGAATCTTTGAATTTTAGGTGAGTATTTGATTAAATGTGAATGTTTTTCCTTCATAATGATCCATCACATTGTGTTGAAAGTCTTCCATAAAATTTAATCTTTTAATTTATATATATTTATTATTTTGTTATTACTATTATTATTTTTTATTATTTATTTTACCTATGTTTTTATTGATATGATCTATTAAATATTTTTTTTCATAAAGAGCGAATTTATGAAAATTAACTTTAAAAATTATAAATTTTTTTAATCTGTTATGATAAACATTTAAATATAATTTTTTTTTTTAAAATTCGACTGTGAATATCTCAGTTGTACAAATTTATATGTCAAAAAAATAATTAAATTTTATAGTTAAAATCACAAAAATATATAGATTAATATTGTAATTGTAAAATAATTAAATTATAATATTTAGTAAATATAATAATAATAATAATAATAATAATAATAATAATAAATTAGATTATAGATAAGAGATAAGGATTACAACTAACAATTAGTGCGCTAGGGGCAAGTGGAGTTACTTTTACCATATATTATGAAAATCATTTATGCTGCAGTTAGTATGCTGTCAAATTTCCAACCAAGTAAACAAGTTCATAATCTCCTATATAAAGAAGTAACATAATGCATGTTATAACCATCCAAACATAACCATAAATAGGCATGTCCTAGTACTAGTTAGATAGCAAAAGAAAAGAGGGTTTCTTAATACACCACCCAAGTTTCTTATATACCACGTGAAATTTTTATTTTGCCCCCAGATTCCAGATGTGCACATCCGGACGCACTAAATTTTTAAAAAACACTGATGTATTCCGGATGTGCAAATCCGGAGACATATTATAGCATATTTTTTTAAATTTCGAATCTGCAGATCCGGAAAAAAGCGTAATTTTTTTTTACAAATCTGTTTTGTCGGTTAGTCGCAAATGTCATCAGAAGTTATAACCCTAGAGTTTGTTATAACTTCTGATGACATTATGCGACTGGTGCACCAGCCACATTACTTATTGAAATGCCGAAGACAACCATTATGTTAACGGAGAGACTCCAACCCTAGAGTTTGTTATAACTTCTGATGACATTACTGCTACTGGTGCACCAGCCACATTACTTATTTAAATGCCGAAGACAACCATTATGTTAACGGAGAGACTCCAACCCTAGAGTTTGTTATAACTTCTGATGACATTACTGCTATTGGTGCACCAGCCACATTACTTATTTAAATGTCGAAGACAACCATTATGTTGACTGAGAGAGTCCAACCCTAGAGTTTGTTATAACTTCTGATGACATTACTGCTACTGGTGCACCAGCCACATTACTTATTTAAATGCCGAAGACAACCATTATGTTGACTGAGAGAGTCCAACCCTAGAGTTTGTTATAACTTCTGATGACATTACTGCTACTGGTGCACCAGCCACATTACTTTTTGAAATGTCGAAGACAACCATTATGTTGACTGAGAGAGTCCAACCCTAGAGTTTGTTATAACTTCTGATGACATTACTGCTACAAGTGCACCAGCCACATTACTTATGGCAGCAGAGTCGACACAAAGTTGGTGGCACTCCTATTTCCACTTGCAGAACCAGAATCAGAATGTTCTATTTCACTTATGTAGTATCACGGAACAATAGCAAGTGTGCACTTAATCATGAATACAACCCTAGAGTTTTTCTAAAGATACAGAGGAATTGTTTCCCTTCTAAGGATCCACTATTATTTTAAAGAGATCTTGAATTATCTCCTCGCAATGAACCTGAGTATAACCAATGGACTGACTTTGGGTCACAGTTCCTCCTGCTTATTATGCACACTTGCTAGCTTTCCGCGCTCGATACTACATAAGTGAAGTAGAAAATTCAGATTCTGCTTCTCCAAGTGGTAATAGGAGTACCACCAACTTTGTGTCGACTATGCTGCCATTTATCTTGGAAAAGGTAAAGCATGCTTTAGGTTTAATAACACCACTTAATCATTAATACAAAACAAAAGAGGATAAGTTTTGACAACACTTAATCATGAATACAAATTAACATTTCAAAGCATGGATAACTTATTTCAACAATTAAAAATGGTAAGAACAAAGTTTTCTATTGTACAGATACGGAGAACAAAATTTTATATTGTACAGATACAGAGAACAAAGTTTTATATTGTACAAATACGGAGAACAAAGTTTTCTATTGTAGAGATACAGAGAACAAAGTTTTCTATTGTACAGATACGGAGAACAAAGTTTTATATTGTACAGATACGGAGAACAAAGTTTTCTATTGTACAAATACGGAGACCAAAGTTTTCTATTGTAGAGATACAGAGAACAAAGTTTTCTATTGTACAGATACGGAGAACAAAGTTTTCTATTCAAATGTATATTGACTTGCGTTGATATATTAACGTTTGCGACCGACCGACAAAACCGATTTTTAAGAAAAAAAAATTAAGTTACACTTTTTCCGGATCTGCAGATCCGGTATTTGTTAAAAATAAAGCTATTCCATGCTTCCGGATGTGCACATCTGGAACACATCAGCGTTTTTTGAAAAAACGGTGCGTCCGGATGTGCACATCCGGAATCTGAGGGCAAAATGGAAATTTCACGTGGTGTATAAGAAACATGGGTGGTGTGTTAAGAAATCCCCAAAGAAAAAAGGAAAAATCAGAACAAGCAATACGTAGCAAGAAACACGGTAAATTCATCGCCCTATCTTAATAGTCAATTTAATAAAGTAAGCAAATACCTTTATGCATTTAATTTTTATAAATTTAAGCACAACAAATTGATTTTTTTCTTTTAAGAATAACCATGTTATTCATAAAAAAAATACAAGAATAACATGTTGTTCAAAAGAATTACTAAAATGATGCATTTTGAAAGTAACAAGCATGCAGGAGTCAAATCATTTGGCGACTCAGGCATGGAAAAACACACAAGTCAAACCAATTGGCGACTCAGGCATGCATGTGTGCCCTAATTTTAAAGGGGGTGCTATATGGTTTGGCGCCTCAGGGCATTCTTTTTTTTATAGCATTTATTTATTTATTTTTAGTTATAATTATTTATTTTTAATTGTTACAATACAATATTCCATGTGGTTATAAATAAGACTTCTCCCTCATTTGATTCTCCACAACAATTAGTACGAATATCCTCAACTCTCCCCAACCAATATCCTCATCTCTCCCCAACCAATATCCTAATAATATCTCTCATCCCACTATGCCCGAGTGGTTAAATCGGCGTCCATCATCATCATCAGCATTGCAGGAACCGCTTCCAACATTTCCATTTATGAAAAGAAATGCCCTAGTTGTATTCTCAGCAACCAAGCCCCTGATGAAGGTCCTACTATGGAACACTCAGACCTTGGAGCATTTACATAGGGAACTGTATCACTGGCTAGAAGGAGAATTTGCCGCAGATGAAAAGATCAGGAAGATTGAGAGGCTGGTTGAGTAGTCTAGGCCAAATGGAGTTACTCGTACTTGGAGAAAAGTGAAAAATGATGTTGGTGTTCTTATGATGATGTTAACACCAAAGAAAATTAGCTTGATGGTTGTAATATCCTAGATAAGTTGATTCGTTGATTTGTTTCTTTTGGGTATGTTGTTGTTATTTTCTGATTTGGTATTAGGTTATGTCGTTGTTAATTGTTGTTGTTGAGCTACTATGTTATGCTTTGTTATGTTATGTCGTTGTGATCGCTTAGGTATGCTATCAATGAAATGAAAATTGTTGTTGTTATAAATAGACAAGGTTACAATTGAAACTACGATGTTGTGTTTGATCCCACATTGAGACACTTGGTACGATTGTGTCCCGGCTGGTGACACGAACCACATAACCTCACCATTTTGTCTGCTGCATCCATCTCCGTTCGAATACGGGTGCTGTTAGGGCGACCCTTTTTCTTTCTTCGCATCAAATCATTATGCCACACAATTTCGCCTTCGTATGAAGGCCAGTAGTCCTCCCTTGCTACCACCTGAAACTACGAAAACATGAGCATGCAACTAGAATACGGAAGCGTCGTTGGTGGCAACCCCACGACTATTGGGGACAGATGCTTCAGAATTTGTCTGATACGCCGGGGCCATCTCAGCAGATGCCTCTTCCATAGGTCAACACGCAAAGGCCAGAGACACCTCAACAAAATCGTGGTAGACCTAGACGTCGTACAAGAGCGCCGAAATGTGGAACCGGTGGACGTTTCGATAGACAGGCCAGTAAATATTTGTTTTCCATCAATTACACAAATTTTTATATTCTTAACATTGTTATATAAATTTCGCTAGCCTTTATTTTTTATTTTTTTCCATTTAATTTGTCAACTTCCAAACTAAAATCTTAATTAAAAATTATAAAATAAATAAAAACAAAAAAAAAACCTTTAAAAAAATTACAAATTACCCTGAGGCGCCAAATGATATGGCGCTTCCCTTGAAAATTAGGGCACAACATGGATACCTAAGTCGCCATTTCATTTGGCGAATGACATTTCCTTTGCCTGAGGCGTCATTTCATTTGGTTCATGCAGGTTTGTTTTTTTTAAACTTAGTCATTTTAGTAAATGTGTTGAATGTTATGTTATTCTTGTATTTTTTTAATAACATAGTTATTCTAAAAAAAATTCCAACAAATTGTTTTTTTTTCTTTTCCTTAAAAACATGCTTTATGAATATAGGGTTTAAATCTTTTTATCTCATCACTTTTCTACAATAGCAACATCAACAATTTTAAAATGAGAACACTCATGTCACTCTCACTTTTGATAAAAAAAAATTCACGGATACATATTTGAGAGATATGGTAAAAAAGATGTTTATACAATACAATTTTAACTTTGCATTTTTCTGACATTTGTTCTATTCTAATTTTTTTAGTTGAAAAATAATTAAAATCTTAAAATTAGCCATTGATAAGTAAAGAGCACATCCTAAATATATTATTTTCTTTGATAGAATTTTTATATAAAAAATTTCTAGATATTATATATAAAAAGAAATTTGTTTTTGTTGAAAATTAAAATTTATTTATATTTAATTATTCATTCAAAAATATATATAATGTGCAATTTGTATAAGTAAAAAAAACCAATTTTAACCAATTAATTTATTTACTTTAAAAGTTAATTAATTTTATTGTTACACGTTAATACATGTTAAAATTGTAATGATGATTAGTTGAAATATAGTTATGTTGTTAAGTAAATAGGTATCGTAGAAATTGGGGAAAATGATTACTCAAGCTAGATTGCAAAGCTCAAAGGTAAGGGGATTTACTAATAATAAGTTTCGATAAGCACAAGAAATGTAGTAATTGTAGATATATTATTAGTTATAATTAGTAACTCATGACATTAAAAATTTGAGATTTTGTATCAATATGTGTTGAAGTTGTTATTAATGGTGATAGTAAAGTGGTTATTAATATTGGTGATTCATGTAAAGAATATATAAATAATTTATAAACTACTAGATTTAAGAGCAAAACATGTTGTTCATTATAATACGATGAAGTATATAAGACTGAGGATATGTTCGGTTGGGTCAACTACAGATCTTCTGGGGGTCACTTATGGTTTGAACTTTTACCAATGGTCAGTGATAGCCACTCTGGCTGGAGGAAATCATAATACCTGACACGGTGATACCTGACTGTATAAGACTATCTAAAATAAGGTGTAGCGCTCAGGCCAGAATGGTTGGAGTATAAGTTGAATATCTTCTCATTGCAAACAACAATGTTATGGCAGCTGAAACAGCCTTACGCTCATGCTGAAATAGATGTCTTCATGGAGTAGGGTTAAATAAGAAAATTGAAAACTAACACTATTAATGGTAAATAAGAATAAGGACTTTTCTTTTATCATGACTAACATTTGTCTTGTGAATATTGACAGGATATTCTATATTCTTGATTGGTAAATGTTTTTTTTACTAAATGATTCTATGTGACAACTTTATTTTGTTTCTGTATGTGAAATCAAACCATCTAAGATATAATATTCTAGTTTATTTAAATATAATTGTATAATATTATGTGTAACCTTGTGACATCATCATGATGTAAACTTGTGTACGAGTATTTCATCCCTTACATTATAGATGATGTTGGGGGAGCCGTTGGATCATTTGGGAACTCGGAAAATGGAGTGTCTTGAGGAATATGGGGATGCAGTTTTGGAGATAGACAGGGTTGCCCAAACTTTAAAGTTCACAGGGCTTGTAAGGACTACCAAATGAATAAGAGGATTAGGGGTTTCTTCCATTACACACCACGTCACTTTAGAATTGGTATTACCCATGGAAAGAATGATTAGAGCACTCAGCTTAGATAGTGTTGGAAAGAGTTCTGCCTCTGCACGACCTAGATGACCTAGGCCTTGCAACTGTCATTCTCCTCGCGTTAGAGTTCGTGGTCCACACGTTCCTCGTTATGATAACGTTGGTAAGGTGAAAATGGTGTTGAAATGGATGGTCATGTTGAATCATAGGAGGGTCCCTCCGAATACCTCGGAGATAGTGATGCCAACGGGGATCTCCCAATGGAAACTAGTGGTATGTTGATGGGTGGCTCTTAGTGATGGAAAGTTTAAGAACCGTTTTGAGATAGTTAGTAGACTATATAGGTCTACGTTCCTAGACTTTTCTTTTCAGTAGTGCTGATCTAATGGATGTGATAATGTGAATATGACTATGTAGTTTTGACTTAGGGGTTTATCTTGCAGATGTCAGTAGTGCTGATCTAATGGATGTGATAATGTGAATATGACTATGTAGTTTTGACTTAGGGGTTTACCTTGCAGATGTGGTAGGAATAATTATCGAGGTTTTATGCTTGTATGATATGTAAGCCCACGGGAAAAATACTTAGTACTGATGTGTGTTGTAAAATAATGTATAATATACGTTGGTATTTGCTTATATCTCTTCTTAAAAAGAATGACTTTAACTTTTGAATTAATTAGAATTAGCTTGATAACATTTAATAATAGTAAGGATTTTGAAAAGAATATTTTTTACATAAAAAATTAAGACATAATACTGTATAAGGAAAATAGGGGTGTTACATCAGGCGGCGTATTCCGTTGAAGTGCCCATGACGAGATAAGGGTGTCTTTCAATGGCGGTGCAAGCATCGCACTTGAGGAGGAGATTGTTGAGTATGAGTTTTGAGTCTCACATTGCTTAGAAAAGTGGAGGTTGAGCATTTTATAAGTAAGAGAATCTATACACCTATCACCTTAAGATTTTGGGTGAATATGTGGTGTCTCTCTCGCTTGTTTGGGTGAATCTTTGACCTTTAGGTGAGTGTTTGACCCAATGTGAATGCTTCCCCCTCATAATGACCCATCATTCAATTGGTATAGGTATCGCGACATTAATTACAATTGTTGTGACGTGAATTAATAATAATTTATTTTTTTGTTGTGATATAATTCAAGTTGTAGCTCAAGCTCAAGTTAGTTAGGGTTAGAGTTTATTATGTTAGTTACTTAGTATACAAGTAGCTGTATATATACACATAATTGTAATTCATTTTTAACAGTCTTTCAAAAATAATAATTCATTAATTACTTTTCATTCGCTCTCTCTCATTCTTTCTCTCACTCAAAGTGCCTCACGAACTGACAAATTGGTATCTAGAGCTTCTGATTCTTCTTATTGACCATGTTTTCAAGAACTTCACTTTGGTGGTCGTGTTTTCAAGAAATTCACTTTGGTGGTCGTGTTTCCAAGGATCTTGAATTGCAGTTGCTGCAGAGATGAATGGTACCAATGACATTCTGAATTCTCTTCCAATTTTTGACGAAAAAAATTGGAACCGATGGAGTTAGTAGATGAAATCTTTGTTTAGTTTTCATGAAACCCTATAAGTGGTAGACAATGTCATCCTTGAGCTTGCTGATAATGAAACTGATGCTCAGAGAGTCATTCACATGGATGCAAATAAAAAATATTGCAAGGTTGCGTATTGTATTCAATCGGCAATAGATGCGACAAACTTTAATCGAATTTCTCATGCTGAATCGGCAAATGAGGCATGGGATATTCTTGTCAAGTATTATGAAGGAGGTGATAAGGTTAATGTCATCAAATTGCAAATGTTGTGAATGATGTATGAGTTACTGTAGATGGGAGAAAAAGAAAAATATGTAGGATATGTCTCGAAGGTGCATAATCGTGTCCATCTCATGAAAGGTTGTGGTGAAACCCTAACTAATGAAATGATAGTTGAAAAGGTAATGCATACATTAACCCCTCACTTTGATCACGTTATCATAGTCATTCAAGAATTCAACAATCTTGAAACCATGAAACTGAAAGATTTGGTTGGTTCGTTGGAGGCACATGAGATGAGGATTGTCGAAAGGAAAAGTGTTCAAGATTCGATACAAGCACTACATGCTCAGACATGGAAGAAACACATACTTACAGGAGCACAATCACCACCTTCCTTTATCAACTGTTCCCTGGTGTCCTTGATATAAATAATTGATGACATTAAACAGAAGTCCAAATTCATCAATACCTCTAGTATAACTTATAATAGGTTCACCTTCAACAGTTACTATGTAAATCTCACCTTTCACATAAACCAAAAAAACAAATGGAATAATCAACAACAAAAATCCAAAATTAGCATAGAATACTAAAGATATGAAAAGAAGAAAAGTTGAACACAATCCAAAAGTAAGATTTTTTAAACTGATATGAAAGGAAATGCATAAAAGATATGAACTTTTCACTGATATATGAAAAACAACAGGTAGCAAAAAAAAATTTTCCACTTAATTTTGAAAGCCAACAGGTAGAAGACTGTCGCCACACTTGTCGCCGAAAAACTGTGAATCCCGACCACTACTCATTCCCCATGAACCCGTCACCGCCACCGAAGTACCCTTTCATCCTCCGCTCCCTTGTTCGTACCTGTTACCTTGGATTTTCGACATAAGTATTAATGACAAGACAAAAGGGCATGCCAACATTGAGGTGTGAGATCAAAGATGGTTAATCAATACCATGAGTTGGTTTGATGAATTCGACCTGTCAAAAGATAATATTAATTTTCAGTCGAATCCTGTAGTGAAAGACCAAGGAGTATTTGTGGAGTTTTTGGACTTAGTGAAATTTCCAATATTTAGGTTGGCTATTCCGGTTTGTCGAATGAGGTGGAATCAGAAAAAAATCAAGTAGTTTTTCAGAGACACTTGGAAATCTGTCGAAGAGATAGGTTGCATGGAAGCAAAAATGTGGCATTTTGGGTTTAGTTGACAGTTTTAGGCTGTTATTTTAGACTATTATATAAGTAGACGATTTCTTATGCTGTAAAGGTCCGCAATTGTACTCAAAACTCTACAAACTCAAAGTATTTGTGTGATTGAGAAATGAGTGAAGAAATGTACATATGCATTCCACATATATAAAATTCAAGTCTTTTACTTTAAAGTCATTTTCAGAATTTAAGTTACTTTCAGTTATTTTATTCTCAAATCCTTTATATTTTGATTTTCAGTCAATTTAAGTTATCTCTCAAACACTACATTTCGATTTCATTACCAATATGTTCGAAAGTCATGATTCACACAAATATGTTTCAGTATCTTTTCGAGTTTAATCCCTTAAACAAATTGGCACGCCCAGTGGGACCCTTTTGTGTGAATTTATACTTTTTATTTCGAAAAATATCATTTTTAAAGTTCTTCATTTCATTAACTTCTCATTGTGTGAGTTTGCTTGAGATTAATGAGTAGTAAGATAACCAAGAGAAAAGTTAGGAAACCTATAAGCAGATATGTCAGGAGAATGACTATCCCCAGAAACAATAATAAAGAACAACCCTCTAATAGCGTTGGCGCGGGCAGAGTCGTTACGACATCGATTGAAATATATAATAGTACGACGGTCATACCGTCAACGATGGTTGCGCCCTCAACCGTACAAGAAGGGACAATTTTTCCCCATCAGTAACCCAGAGTCACCCAGTGACTCCTATACCAATTATGGCGACAGAGTTTAGGCCTTTCGCCATGGGTTTTACAATGCCCATGTCGGGGCGTGAACAACATTTTGGGATGCCAATATCAATGATGGCAAACCTACATACTAATCATTCGACATTTGCTGACAATGTTGCAAATGCATACTCGCCAATTCTGCTATCTGGGTCGGCCATAGGTAACCCTAGTTGAACCATTCCACCCTAGATGGGAATGGGATTTAGTTCCCAGGAAATGCCAATGTTCACTACAAATTTTGTAATGGCAATGAGACAGCAGATGAACGAGAGTAATCATGATATGGTCAATACTCTTACCCAGCAAATATGTACCATATTTAACTCATTGATTTAAAATATGAATTACAGTTACCAACAGTTGGCAACTTAAATGAATCGAATTGCTGATCTTTTTTACGCTCCTCCAGCGTAAGTTTGGATCATTGTACAATCCTAAGTTACTAGGTGTCATACGCCAAAATTTGCCATCTTTTTTAATTTTTTTACCCGGCTTACGGCTTTGTTCATCTGCATGGATCTAGGAAGCATTCATATCATTCATATGTAGGTTTCATTCATTTTATCTGCATATATTATATATTTCATCATTCCATCTTCATTTACAACAATTAAATCAAAGCCTCTTTAATGATGATGTTTTGCTTAACTTGGGAAGTACTTTGAATTTGGAAAATGAAAAGTAAATAGGTGGTTGACTTTTGGTCAACAGGTCGACACTTTTGACCAGATGTTTGACTACTATCATATACATTCATAAACCTACTCATCCTCCCTCTTTAAGTCATTGTAGCATGTACAAGAAGGATGTACCATCTGCTCGACATATCCATCAAGCACACATTTCGCATTTATACATAACCTATATTGTAAGCCATTCCATCTAACTTGAGTTTTCGATCTTTCGATGCATTTTCAATTTCTAAGTGATTCACTAAGTCACTTTTCACTTCATGGTTAAATTCCCTAGGCATTCATGGAATTCATTTCCATACATATATTTTTTGTCATAATTCCTTTTTGTTCATGGTATTTCAATCCATGTACATAAGGTTCAAAAATCACTAAATAGTGTATTTACATCTACATGACTTCACTTTACATCACTTTATGTTATTGCAAGTATACTACATAATTTCCATACACACAAGAAATGAAAATAATTCCAATCTCTTCAATATTCTTCATTCATACTCCATTCTTGACCATGATTGTCCATACTCCATTACCATGTACCATGTTGCAAAGAAAAACAAGGAAAACAAGTTAGAAATTACATTCAATTGTAAATTTCAGCACTTAATAAAATTCAACTTCGTGAGCATTTGCAAATACACATGAAAAGTCATCTTAAATTCATACCATTCATTTCTAAAATTTAACACATGCACATACATTCACATCATATGCAAAACTATTCAAAAACAAGTCAAATTCAAGGCTAAGTTATAAAAATTCAGCATGTTATGCATATACCATAAATACAAATTTCATACTATGCATTATTCCCATTTCATTTATATACAACGAGTAAAACCCCATAAATCATGTGTATTAAAAAAATTCAGCATTTATGTAATACATCATTTCATCCATGAACATCAATTTAAATGCATCCATAAGCCATCCATTCATGCCATGCAAATATTCAAACATGTATTCAAGTGATGACATGTAAATTCATCCAATTTTCCTATACATTCATTAAAAATTTAGCATGTGCTCATACATGTAAAGTTGCATACATCCATGCTTTAACCACCCTAACTACCTTAAGATTCCACAAACTAACTTCTAACTACTTTGGGCGAATTACCCAAAATGCCCAAAACAGCCCAAACTAACTTCTAACCAACTTTCAACCTCTAATCATCCCTCACCTAGTTCTATATAATCATTCATCACTCACCCATTAAAGGGACTCTTCTTCACTTTTGATTCCACCAATTCTTTACATTCTCTCAAGTTTTCACTTTCCACTCTCCATTCTTTAACCTTCCCTCACTAGAGCTCAAATCCATGGTTGTTGAAGCTTCTCATTGAAGCTTCAATCAACTTGAGCATAAGCCTCTATCACACTCCACATCCTAGTTTTTTATGGTTCAAGCATCAAAAGAATAAAAAACAACAAGAAGAAAACAATTGAAGAAGAGAAAGAGGGTGAAGAATAGATGAAGAAAGATTGAATCAGAAGAAGTAACAAGTGAACGCAAATAATTATTTACCAGATTGAATTGGCACCGCCATTGAAGAACCGTCAGAGGGTCTCTGATCGATAAGCCTCAAACTCTATTTATCATTCCATGAATACTTGCTTGATTGTGCCTCATATGCTTGCTTTGTTATTTGAATTTTCTTTGCATGCTTCTTTATGTGTTTGCCTTGTTTTTCATCTTGAGTGGACGACTATCGTGAAAATCCAAACCTTGCCATGAATACAAACCGTAGAAAGTTCACATCTTGACAACACCAAAACGTGACCTCCTTCATCACCAATTTCAACACTCATCAAATTCACCATAAACCACCAAAATTTCATTACCAAACCATATCCCAAAACCAATTTACCAAATCAAAAACCCACTTGAAGCTACAAAAACACCATTCAAGAAACTGCTACCAAAACCGACAATCAATCCAAAATCCAAAACAGTGGTAAATAAGTTTGTAACAAACCCGAAACAAGGCAAAAAGAGAAGAAATTTGATTAAATCATTTTATAAAACACTTGGCATGTGAGTTATGGAACTGTAAACATTAACCAATTCACAAACCGCAAAACCAATAAGCAAAGACACGAAAATCAAAGTCGAAAACACAAGATGAACTGGGTCGAAATTCAGTTTCCAAACACGTCCTAAACCTAAAACACACACGAACTCGAATACCAAATTAAAGCAAAGCAAGACACGATCGCATCTGTAATGTGGAACTGAGTCGAATACCAAATCTGAACTGAGATAATCCAAAGTGCTAAAGAACAATGCGTGATTGTTTCTTCTTCAACAAAAATCTCCCTTACGCAGCAACAAGTCCACATCCACAAATTTTGATGGTTTATTCTATACTGGTTTGATTTATGCTACTATAGGGGATACATATTAGAAGTCTTGAAATAATGTGACGTTGCATTAGTTTCCTTGCAGATAGTTTCGCAATACAACCATGTTAAGTCAGAACTTGTATTGTTCTTTATGCATTCATCACGTTCTACTGTTACATATACTTAAGGGTCCAAAATTTGTGCCCTTTGAGCTAATTCTTTTGACACGGTAATAGTCATAATGGACTTGAGGAGGAGTTCGCTAACAGTGTTAAAAAAGAAACTACTCTTTTTTTCCATTATCCGCATTACAACCCATATGCTAAGTCAGAGCTTTATCGGGTTTTTTTTTTCATTGGCATTCATTGTGTGGTACATTTACTGAAGCATTCTAAGTGGCACCCTTGCAAATTTTAGATTAGCAAATGTGACAAGTAGATAATGAAAGTTCTGATGGGTTTCCGCCTAATAGCAAAAAGGTGGCCAAGGGCAGAAACAAGATTAACACTACAGTTTGCGTGGATGTTGTAACACCCTTTTCTACCCAAAAAAACATCACGAATAAAAACAACAATTTAATCAGAGTAAAGTCCCAAAAGGGCACCACATTTCGTCACAAAACATCAAATAACCACCTGCTCCGTAACACGGGTTTTACCATCATGAATTTATTTAAACATCACGGAGCGGAAGTCAAAATTCAAAACAATTTTATAATCTAAAACTTCTTAAACAAAACATCATAAAACATCCTCATGCCAACAAATAAAATAACGTAAATCGTTCGACTCAAATGTCTAGACCCGATGTTACATATCAGAGCAAGATCCTCTAATCGACGGAGAAATCAAAATACTTCAAAATGCTAAATCTTCGTGCGCCAAGAAAGCTAAGCCTGATCACTTGCACGCTACCCACGTGGAGGCAACATTCAAACAGGCAGGGTGAGTAATCATGAATAAATATATGAGATATAAGCAAAAGATAAAGCATAAGCACAAACATCAACAGATTATTCACCATCGTCATTAATACATTAATTACATCAATAGAATGCAATGCCACATAATATGAAAATGCAACATCGTAGACTCATGCATGTGGTACCAATTCGTCATAATTGATGTACTATGGGCCATCACCCTCCAAAGATCCCCACCAATAGGATCGATTCTACACAAGAAGCGGAGCACATCACAAAACACTTCAATCTACACAATGGGATTGAAGCCACCAAATAGACTGGAGTCCTAACTATGCCATGAATGCATGATGCAAATCGTCGTAATAATTATCGTCATAAAATCGTCATAGGTGCATCATCATCAAACAACATTATACAACACCAATACGTACTCGTCACAATTCATCACAATACCTCACAATTCGTCATATTATACTCGTCACATAAAAATTCCCTGTTTTATCCCATTCATCTTCATTACTAGTTTACTCATGTTTTATTACCTCATCATAGCCTTACATTTTAAGGAGAATGCATCATAAGCGAAATCGGGACAGAAATCGTAAAAATGGACAAATCTGCCAACATCCCTGTCTATACGCGTATGACCATGCCCCATACGCGTATGGCTCAACTCCCCGCCCACTGGCCTGCGTATCATACACGTAGGGCCACCTGCCCAGGCCTCTCATACGCGTATCACCATCCCTGTTACGCGTACGAGCAGAGAGGATTCTCCTCTCAAAACTCCTCGCATCCTTCCCCTACGCGTAATGGCTATCCCATACGCGTACGCGTAATGGCTATCCCATACGCGTACGCGTAATGGCTATCCCATACGCGTATGCGTAATGGCTTCCCATACGCATATGCCCCTTCATTCCCAGCTTCCCATACGTGTAATGGCATCCCATACGCGTATTGCCACCATTCCCTTACGCGTACCTTATGCGTACTGGCAGAGGGTCGGGCTGGCCCTGGGGACGGGTGTGTATGCTACACGTATCACCCTGGGTATGTCCCCTCTTACGCGTAATACACCCCCCTGATACGCGTATTTCCAGAGAGCACTCCAAAAACTCAGATTTGGCATCTGAACGAAAAAACTCCCATTCCAGCACCTTCGATCTTCCAAAATCGGACCCAAAACAATTTCAATTCATCACGAATCTAAGTCATTATCCTACTTCATTATGTTCATCAATTTCCTTCTAATTATTAAGCCCTAATTCATTAATCCCCACCCTCAATCTCAGACCTGGTTTTGTTTTACATTCATCACAGCAGTAGCAAATATTCACCCGAATTTCACATCAATTACAGCAACTCATATAGAATTCATGACAGAAATCATACACATACAGAGTTACGAAAATTCACCACAGATTCATCACAGGTTCAACACAAATTCGTCAAAAATGCAAAAAAGAAAAATACATCCGCCTTAAACCCATATCAGACATATTAACCCGGATTGACCCCCCATACCTCAGATTTTCCAGCAAAAGACTCTTCTTTTTAGGGTTCTATGGTTGATTCTCTCGTTCTTTGTGCCCTAGCCTCCTTTCCTCAGCTCTCTCTTCACTTCTTAGGTTGTACATAATATCTCTCCTAATTTTCACTTTTCTTTTTGTTAAACCTACCTCTTGGGCCTTAATTATGATTTACCCATATTATCCTCAATTAACCTTCTCAATATTACCGTTTTATCCTTAATGGTCCTCTTAATTACTTTAATTAACAATAATAATAATAATCTAAATAATATTCTAAATATTCAAAGTATTCTATTATTATTACTAATAAAATAATCTAATTAATTACTAATTCTAATTGCCTCAAAATTCCCTTAACCCAAGGCTACCCCACAACACCACTCAAAGTCATCAAGCGTCACAATATCCATCAAAATTCACCAAAACACTGAAGAATCATAATAATTCAATTAAATAAATATTATAATTATTTTGGGGTGTTACATATGTCATCTATCTAGCTTCACATTAAGTAACCTCTCTAAATGGAACATATGAACATGAGTTAGTTGCACCAAAATGACATCCAAGTACCTGCACTGCTTCATCATAATTTTCAATTGCTTTTAGGTCTCTTGATTTCTTCAAATACCGGTGCAAACCATACTTCTCTTTTAGGCTTAAGAAACATTTGGCCCAACTGACTATCCACACACCCCACGTCTTGCTGCCACCCCCACTTATCCTATATTTTGTTAGGCTTCAAGCTTCTGGCCCAAACTGAATCCCTCTACATTCACACACCCTTTCTTCACTTCATACACGTCTGCCCTTTGTTTTTGTTTTAGTATCTTTTCTAACCATTTTAATACATTTACCATGAAAATAATTTGAAAAATGATACTTAGATGTTAATTAGGATTTAATTGAGTTTCACATTTAATCCATTTCTTAATTGGAAAATAATAATGATCATTGGTTCATCTAGAATATTTTTCATTTAGAATTTTAGAAATAATCAAAATAACTCCCGTTAGGTTTTAATTATCAAACTAATCATGATTAGTCTTAGGAGACAATTTTTATTCCATTGGAATTTAATTCTTGCGTTTACTCTTGATTGCTTATTTTTTCATGAATGTTTAGGCTTCTCGAATGCTTTGTATACTTGCTTTTGCATGGTTTATTTCTTTACTTTGCATGGTGTATGGTTGTATAGACTTAATTCTTGCATGGTTTATGATTCATCCCCCATTATGGGTAAAATATTCTCATTCCCCATGAAAGTGTAATAGCTTAGTGATCCATCCCCCCATCCTGTGGACATGTAATAGCGTATGATTTACTTTTCTTTACCATTTTCCTTTGGATGTTAATAAACAAATATAAAACCAAAACGATAAAAATAACACTTTTCAAAAGACAAAAACATAAACTTGATCCAACATAAAATAATTTTCAAATCAAATGATTGATTGAATCCTCTTTCAAAACTTGTCAGTTATGATAAAAATTTTGTGCCACGAGCCTTAAGTAGTGGAGAAGAAATGAGAGTGGAGCATTCCTACCCTCATTCTGAATATTTAGGACATAAGATGCTTGGCTCGGTTGTTTAAGGTATTCACCTATACTCATAGACTTTAGTGAGATTTCAATCAAATAATTGACAAGTCTTCTTCCCTGCATTCAACAGACAACACTACAACAACTTGCATGACAATATTCTGCTATGGATCAAACATAATACTCATTGACATTTTCTTTGGGTTAATCACCATTTCTTGGTTAACATACCCTATCCTTGGTTAATCACAGATTCGTAGTTAAAATACCAACCTCTTTTCTTTTGGTTAATCATTGATTCTCGATTAAATACCATTATATCGTTTCTTTGGTCAATAACCAATTCTCGGTTAAAATACCACACCCTCCTTTCCTTTGGGTTAATCACCAATTCTCGGTTAACACACTCTTCCTTTGTTTAATCACTTATTCTCATTTAAAATACAAATTTCCCTTTCTTTTGGTTAATCACCACTTCTTGGTTAACAAACCCTACAACTTCTGCATTGTTATTCACCGATTCTCGGTTAAAACACCATTTCTTTTATCTCTTTTAAATTATACTTCTTCTTTGGTTTGAACACCACTTCTATCACCCTTTTATTTCATGCTATTAGTTATGACACCACTTGTTTTCCTCTTTGGTTCTCTAAACTATGGAGCTTTGATTTCTTTCACTATAAGGATACGTAGGCACAAGATTACAAAATATTGGCGAGCACCTTTTTTGTTTTTCTACTCTGAACTATAAAGCTTTGATTCCCTTATTGCACTATGAGGATACGTGGGAACGAGGACACAATCCTCAACGAGCACGCTAATTATTAACCTTTTCCCCTTTCGTAAGTAACATTTAGATAGTAACACCCATCTACGCAAAGAACAACTAAAATGGTTCCCATCGAGTATGACGAATGTGGGGGATGTTAATACCTTCCCCTCGCATAAAAGATTCCTTTACCCGTTTCTCTTTCTCTTAGGTTTTATCGATATTTTCCATTTCCTTTTGGAATAAATTAAGTGCGGAGATGACTCTGTTGTATCATCGAGTGTGCGATGTGATCGGGTATTTTTTGAGCCACGATAGCTGGAGACTCTGCTGGGGAGTCCCGAAGTGAGTCGAGCCTAGTTTTGTTTGTTTCCTTGTTTGTTTGGGTGTTTACATTTACTGTTTACTTGCTTTATCTTTATGTTACTTTGCATTCTTTATTGCTCTAAATATTTTGCATACTTTAGATTTCATCATATACTCTATTGTTGGGTTGGAATAATGACGATGAGAGAAAAGACTCTCTATCCGAGTCTAGAGTACAAACATGAGATAAGACGAGGTTGAGTAGTGTGGGCTCCCGATAAGCTTTTCTCGTAAGGGTCGACACGAGAATCTCACTTATAGTAGATTCTTTTGAGGATGTTGGCGATCGACAAGCTTTTTCCGTAGGCGTTAATGTTTTCATTGGGATCCATGACTCTAAGGACCTTTGTAGAACCTTGAACCTTTGGCCAACTAGGAATGATGTTCGCGTAGTGCATGTCCCTGAGAAGCTTTTCTCGCGTGGGTCGGTACGAAGATCTCACTCAGAATAGATTTCCTTGATGGAATTGTTACCTAGAAAGTAAATTAACATACATGGAAAATAATTAAAGAAATCCATGACTCTGAGACCCTTGTCTAGAACCTGACGCCGATGGTTGCGCGGTACGGGTCCCCCAGAAGCTTTTCTCGTGAGGGTCGGTACGAAGACCTCACTCGGAGTAGATTCCCTTGAAGAAGTTGACGACCGCCATGTTTTTGCCGTAAGTGGCAAACATTCTTGTAGATCCATGACTCTGGGTTCCCCTTCTAGGGGCTACCTTTGGAAAACTAGTACCCACCTGTGAGGGGAAACAGGTTTTTTGCAGGAAAACTTAAAATCCCACCTACCTTAAGAATCATATATAGATTATCCATAGCACGTTGAACATTTAACCTACGTTATCGTATCATCTTATGTATGTCGGACTTTTGAACCTAAATTATGGAATTATCGAACCTTTGAATCAATGGATGTTGAATAATTATTTGCGTTCCATCCACATAAACAACATATGCATACATGCATTTGCATTTCATGCATACAAACCAGAAAAAGCTCACCTTTTCCCTTCCTAATCCAGAAGACAACGGTTCTCCGACAATGATACTTGATTACAAGTCAGTCGCCAAGGAATCATGGAACATGATAACAACACAATGTGCAATGAAAGCTTGGGTCGCCCCTAAGGCAAAGTCAACATGATTTTAGAACTATTATTAGACAGTATGACAACAAACTTCTCATATCATGTTGTGGTTGGTGAACAACCTAAGACGGACTAAAAGTGGGTAGAATCCAAAATGCAACTGTAGACAATCTGCCGGTTTACCCCTACCTAATTAGAAGTCTACTCAAGGCAACCAGAAATAGAAGCAGAAGCAAAACAACCATTAGAACAACGATCAAGGGAAGAGACGTCCCCGCTTTGATCCAATCCCAATCTCTTATATGTATCTACTGCCCGTTCTGATTCATGCTGGGGCAATTGTGCCCAAAGAGATCAAGCCTGCCAGAGATCCCTTACCCGGATAAGTGCCAAGACTGCAAAAGCGTCTCTTAAAGCAATCAATTTAGCCTGAGATCGCCTCCTCGACACTGGTGATCATTGTGTCATTTTCATATCATTTTCATTTGTGATCTTTCTAGTTTGTCAAGCATTGTTCACTTGTAAAGCTTGTTGTTTTCAGTTGATAATAATAAAGAAATAAATATGCATGTTTCGAATCAATTCATTCGTGTTCACTCATATTTTATTCATCAGTATCAAACTTTTATCAAATCAAAAATCAAAAGGAGGATGATGAAATCAAAATACATAATATTACTGTTGTATGCTTTTGAATAAAACCTTGCTGGCGATGTAAGGCATTGCTTCAAATCCCCAAACACCAGAGATATAAGGAAGATAATCCCTAGTCAACCCCTTCGAGCATAGAATTATGATTTTCTTTCTATACGAAAGAACCCTCAATTTTAACCTGGGGCAGAGTAGTTTTCATTTAGTTTAACCACGTGTTCAAATTTCAAAAGAGGAGTATCTCACCTGAGGATCAACCACGCTTTATCTCTCACGAGAGGTCGAAAACCACAAATCCATAACAATTGTCCCTCACCAACAAGAGGAACGAGGCAATCACAACCCAAATGTCACACGATTTGTTCTATCAAAAAAAGATGAGAAATTCAAAATCAAAAAGCAAGAAAAAGAAGAAATCCTGCCAGTCAAAAACTTGAAAACAAGTGACTTATGCAAAAATTAGGGCATCCCGGTGGACTGCAAGCTTGAAAACAAATCAGTCTGTGCAAAAATTAGGGAAAACAAAAAGAAGAATCAAAAGGAAAAATCCTTAACAAGAACAAATTTGTGTGACCACCAGTGACAAACAAAAGGTGGGTGTCTGCCACTCTAAAAACCTCGTTGGTAATTTCACCATCACTTCTGCTATTCAAAATCCTTTTGAAAAAGGAACGATTGGGTTGAACTAGCTGAACATAGGACTGGAGAACATCAAGGAGAATGGGTGAGTTAAAATAAATTTTGAGCCATAAATATTTTTCTTTTTGAAACTGTGAACCAGACCACGTTACAACCTTCAAAATACCTAATTGAAGCAAGGTTTATTTCGAAAGCATACTACGGTAAGATTGCATCAAAGATGACTTCTAAAAATTTGCTTATCATTTGTGTTGGTATTGATATGGCATCCTAACTAGTGATTCATTCACTATATGTCATCATTTCAATTAATAGGCTTGGATTTCAAAACTGACATATGCATAGCATTAGCATTATCATTTTCAAAATTAACATTTTTACTTGTGAACAAGCACTTGACATCAAGAAAGTATCCACAATGGGAAGTTTGATCACACCAATAGGCAAAACACATGAGAACTCAGTGGAGCAAAAAGGCAAGCCATTTCAAAATTCAGCTAATCTGGGACAATCATGTCAAGATTCGACAATTCTCCTCAAGATCAGTTAGTCAGGGGCATTCCCTCAAAGACCAGCCATCCAGGGGGAAAATTACTTCAAAGCTCGTACCACCTCAAGAACAGAAGAAGTCAATCGCTCCTAAAGACGGTTAATTAGGGGCATACTGTTCCAGGACATTAGGGTAAGTTAGATCGAGATCTTCTTATGATAAGTATGTTTCATAACTTGTGATTAGGGCAGTCCATGCATATACATAATAGAGTGGGACAGAGGCAGTCCATGAAGGTGCAAGTTCTCTCCATGTTTCAAGTCAAGTGCAAATGTGAATCAACAGTCGTTGAGACCGAAGTAAGTGTCGGGTGTCATACCCCAAATTTGTCATACCTTTTTCAAATTTCCTTGCATTTAACTCTATTTTCAATTTGCAGTGCTTGCATAGCATAACATACCTTTCATCATGAATAATTGCTAAAATAATTAGCCAGAATGAATTCTTCGATATACAGACAGACGGGTAAAATTGTTTCGCAAGTATACGAAAAAACTCAGTGGTTGAAAAGTTTCAAATTTAAGCTTGCAAACGTCAGTAATATTAATCTACTGTTCGTATAGTTTAACCTGACACGTTCGTCTTATTTTTTGACAACTTTTCAGTCATATTTCTATCACTCTGAGCCTTTTTACCGGTCCCGATGTATTTTCAAATCTGACCAAACGCTGTATTTTTCTGAGTCGTTTATTCCGCGTTGATCATTTTAGTGCGGTCAATTTATTTTTTTGGATACTTTGGCGCCCAATTTTTATTCATTTTTCAGCCAATTTATTTTTATCTTTTCATCAAAATATTCAGAATAATAAAATAGAATTCTCCATGTTTGTATTTTAATTTTATCATGTGCATTTAGGAAGATGTGAATTTTATTTGATTTAATTGAATTAAATTGATTTAAATTAATTAAATCATCTAGACGGAGCATTTTAGACATTTTAAATTGTTTTACAATGTGTGTTTCTTAGTGTGCTTCTTTGATTTAATCAGGATCGTCGATTCAAATTTAATCAAAGGCCAATATGCATTATCCTCGCTTTTTCTTTTTTACCAACCATAAAATAAAATTTTATTTTATTTGTTCCATTAATAAAATAATAAAAATAATAAATACTCTCACATTTTTAAATGACACTTGTCCTTTTATAATTGGTTAATTTTTGAAAACTTTGTCACCCTAACCAATAGTAGTGTGACCTTTGTCATTTATGTGTTGGAAAAATTCTTTTAAAAGAAAATTTAAAATTAAATTAATAAAACAAAGAGGGACCATTTGAGGAAAAGGCCAGTTGTGTAACGGTAAAAAAAGGGTGGAGATTAAGGGTGGAAGTAGGTCAGGCCGATAACAGGGGCCTACAGGCAAGCCTACACAAGCTCAAGCCAGGCCAAGCTATTTTTTAAATAGAAAATGCATAGGCTTTTTTATAAGCCTATAAAGTTAAAAAGGTTAGGCCTCAGGCCATAAAAAAGCCTTTTAAGCCTAACAGGTCGGCCTATTTAAATAAATATGAATCATTTTTTTATTATCTTATGTTATATTTTGTACTTTGAGTTAAAATACATAAATAAAAATTGGTTATTTTATAGAACTTATGAAAATAAGATTAAAACACATTATGAACAATGTTATAAGTTGTTTTCATAAATTATCTTAAATAAATAGTCTCACAAAACTTATGCTAATATGTATGTTAAAATAAGTAAATGCAAACAAACTTTTAGTCTCATTGATTTTTTAGTTTGTTAGTCTATTTAAACATTATTTTAATTGTATATTTACATATTTCTAAAATAATTGGCTTTTATGTAGGCTAACAGACTAACCAGGCCTTAGAACAGGCCAGGCTTAGGCCTAAAAATAAGCATATGACAGACTACAGACCAGACTTAGGCTTCAGTTTATTTGGCAGGCCAGACTTAGACTTGGAAAAGCCTACCTCGACCCAGCCTATTTCCACCCCTAGTGGGATAAGCACCCACTATTTTGCTCACTCAGACCAAAAAAGAAAAAGGGGAAAATTGAAAAAGGTGGAGAAACATAAAACAATCCAGAGGAACTTTTTTTCCTCCTCTCCTTCAACCCTCATCATATCTTCACCCCCAATCGACCTCACTCTTCATATTTTTCTTCATTCACTCCCACAACTTAAACTCTCCATTTTCCTTCTCACTTCACCATAACCGCCAGCCACCTTGTTTTTCCGGCAAAATACTCATATCTTAAAACCCCTGTACTCCCATAAACAACCTTCATCGTCGGTTGCAACCCCGACAACCACCAGCGATGAACCAAACCCCCACTTAATCACCACACATACTCCCTCGGTTTCGTTTGCACCAAACAAAACAAAACCACAAACACCATTGTGTCTCACCTTCACACCACCGGAGGACACACCGACCACCACAACATTCTCCGTCTCCGCCCTCACCTCCCTAACAACTGCAACCACAACCCGACAACCAGTGATTCTGTTGGAAAATTTAATATAAACCGAATGGATCGAGGCTAGAATCGTGAACGGAATCACTTTCCTTAAAAGTATTTCAAGCACTCTCAAATATGTCTTAGAGTTGGAACGCATGAATACCCAGGATAATTCAGCCTTTATCGAACTTGCGTAAGACCGACGAAAACTTGATTATGCAGCGAAGAGTGTCTGAAGTTTTGTACAAGAGGATATTTGATTTGTGATATATTTTCAGAATTTCCAAATGAGGTATTTATAAGTCATTAATGTGTTGTTTCACAAGGTTGTGGCCCTTGATGAAACAACACCTTTTAACCAAAGGTTGTCATGTTTCCAACCATTTCCTATGTTCATTATGCAGCAACCCTTCACGAAATGTTGCTTCTTTTCGAATTCAAAAAATTAATATCCACTTGAATATTTTCTTGTCATTTTGGAACACACCCATAATTATTATTATTGTTAATAATTTATAACAATCCCCCACTTGTTCTAATAATGACAATATCAATTCCAAAAAAAAAAGGAAACAAAAGAATGTTAATACAGTTAAGTATCTTTCGATTTAAAACTTAACCTTAGTAAAGACAACACAAAGTTTAATCGAAATGTTAGGTAGCAATGCTTTTAAACCATTAATCCATGTGAATAGACCGACGTTACCTCACACACATTATTTAAGGTTCTTTGCCTACATTTCTCGCCTAGCACTTATTTATGGCCATATGCTTTTCTGTTTCATGAATTTTTCATGAGAGAAACTCCAACTCTCACTTTGAGACGACACCATCTCAAAATTCACATAGGTTAAATTCATATTGTATCTTTTCCATGAGATACGTACCCTCTGTATTGAACTTCACTAAGAGTTTAAATAAAAACTCAACCCTCATTTTAAAGGTCAACATTATCACCAAATGTTCGACAAACGTCCAAATCAACGACTTATTGTTACCCATTAAATCTTGAGGTTAATGTTTTACTAACGTAAGATTGGATTGTCGCCGCTGTCAGAACTCTTACTCAAGGAGTTTCAACCCCATGCCTCTCGAGGTTGTTTTTACTAAGTCTCTGGCCAGTGGCTTAGTAAATGGGTCAAGAAAATTATAGCTCGATCGTATATGTATGAATATTTACATCCTTAATTAATTTTTTTCTCACGAAAGAATGTCTAAGTCCTACTTGCCTAGACTTTCTGTTATATAATTTTTTTATGCTTTAGTTAAAGTGGCTTGACTACCACAATGCATCAACACCTTTGAAACACTGTCTTTAGTCAATGGAACTTCCAACTGAAGGTCCCTTAACCATTCAACTTATTCACAAGCAAAAGCAAGAGTCTCAAAATCCGATTGTATGGTCGAGAGAGTGATCCACATTTGTTTCTTGCTCTTCCAAGAAATTGCACCCTCTGCTAGTGTAAATATCCACTCAAATGCATATTTTTTATATCCAATACACAATATCCAACTCGCATCGGTATATCCTTCTTATATGGCAAGAAATCTACCATAATGGAGACCAAGATTTTTGGTCTTCATAAGATATCCGAAATTTTCTAATGATGGCCTTCTAGTACTTACCATTTGGATGACTAGTAAAATCTACTCATTTTACTAATTGCAAATGCTATGTCAGGTTTAGTACATTGCATACACTTGTATATTCTAAGTGAGCTACAACTCTTCCATCATTCTTTTAAAGTTTGACACTAGAATCAAATAGAGTGGTCACTTCCTTAAAGCGTAAGTGTTTGAACTTATTAAAAACTTTCTCAACATAGTGTGTTTGACTAAGTTCATAACCCCCACTATTTCGCTTTACTTTGATCCCAAAAAGTGTGTCAACTAGTCCAAGATCATTCATCTTGAATGTGGAAGTTAGAAACCTCTTCGTTTCTAAAATTCTATTCATCTCGTTGCTAATGATCAATCATATAATCAATATGGAGACAAATTAATATCACAATATTCTCACACAACTTTGTGCACAAATACTTTTAGCAAGAATTAGATGAAGAAGGTTTTTAGATAATCATGCATGATGATGCAAGAAGATTTTTAGATGAAGTGAGAGATGAAATTATGAGCAATTTAAAGTAGTATAGTATAAATTTCTATGAGTACCTTAGTTACTTGTCTCAAATCTTCACTTGAATTTCTATGTTGAACCTTCTTGATCGACTTCATCATTAATGTGCATGACACTTTTGATCCTTTCTTCTTTGATAATCTTTGTCTTCCTCAAAACTGAACTCGATATAGGATATATTCTTCACAATCTCCCCTTTTTGATGATGACAAACTCTTTTACTTTATTTTTTATAATAATTGAAAAGTTTCCCTTTAAGTTGTGTGTCTCCCCTTAATTGGTGAATCTTACAATGACAAAGTCAAACTTTTGATGTCATTGTTTCGGTGCCTGTTTTTATCGATACAAGGATTTGACAAGTTTACACGCCTTTTGTTCATTACCAAGAAGCACATACCCTTCTGGTTTCTCTTTGTAAATCTCCTCATCAAGATCTCCATGTAGGAATGTAATTTGACATCCATTTTAGGAACTATAAGGTTAAGCAAAGAAGCTAATGCAAACGATGCTCTAATTTTCGTTGTGCTTCATACTAGTGCATATTTGTCAACAGATAAACACCTTCTTTTTATTTAAAATATTCTTGGTCATTAATCTAGACTTGTAGGTATTTAGTGTACCATCACACTATGATACTTCCTTTTAAACAAGAGGAGTCCTTTAAAAATAGTGTTTCCTTATAAGTCTTAGGATCATCTTCCACTTGTAGAGTAATAGGAATCTTACGAACACAATTCTTACTATTTAACTCCATTAGATAAAAAAAATAAATTGACTATCAATTTTGTTCGGTCCTAGATCCTTAGCCTTTCGGACTCTTTTGCTTATTCTAAGTTCAGGTGATTTTTTAACAATCCATGAAGAATCTTCCTCACGATATTCTTCATTAGCATTCAGTTTGTGTTTTAACAATCCGTGGAGAACCTTCCTCACGAGGTTCTTCATTTGTGGAAATACCAAATTTCTTATACTCTGTGACAAGAATCTCAAAATTCCGCATTTGGTATTCAATAGTTACATTAGACTCAAATTTCAAAAGTCTATATAAGTCATGATCCATTTTCAGATGATCTTTATATGTCTTATAATAATAAATTTCATCGAACACAAACAATTCACATAGCATATATATCATAATTCAATGCATAATTTAAAATCATGAAATTTAATAAATTTGATCACTTTTGTGATTAATAAACTCTACTTTAATAAATAATTTCAATTTTTTAAGTATAATATTTTATTTAAAATTAAGTATATAAACTAAAATATATAATCAGATCTAACTACACGTCTCCTGTCATTTATGTAGAGAATAAATCAACTAATCCATATTAATGTATTGTCTTTGTCACAATAATATTATTTATGATGATTCCATTAGTATACAAAAATATATCAAAGTTAAAATGCACATTACTAACCAAGTACTTGAATTTGAGTGGTAACGGAGCTCCGAGTACATCATATACACTTAAATGTATCTTCTTATTTAAATAACCATTTTAAATTTTTGAAAGTTTTTCTACAGTATAATGAAAACATGTTTCTCAAAGTTTTATCATACAATATCAATTTATATTAACAATATTTACCATTCAAATCAAACAATTTTAATACCAAATTTTCAGGCCATTTTCAATTAAATTATTATTTTAGAAAGAAACTCAATTTCAATTATATATTTCCATGAATCATTATCAGAATAAGAATATTTTTACTTATTCGTTATCCTTCATTAATTTAGATATATTTTTCATTCAAAAGGCATTGATGATATATAGACCAAGCCACACACTGCTTTTATTCAAACACAAATTATGTTTAGTACGGAAACAGAAATCACGTATTTGCTATCAGCCATGCTATTATTTCTACACCTATATTTGACACCAAATACTTACACCGTATATACTGTTCATCGTATTTATATGATAAACAGTGTTTTTAAAAATAAAATATTTTTTTTTTATGAACAGTGTCCGTAAACACTGTTCGTAAGCAGTAACTTTAAAAATAGTGAAACAAAGTTGGTTAATGAAATGTAAAAAGTTGGTTAATAAAGTGATGAAGTTGGTTAATAAAGGCTCAGATGTTAAAAATAATTTTTAGTAGTAAACTAAAATTGGTTAATGAAGAGTAAAATATTGGTTAACAAAATTATGAAGTTGATTAATAGACGTTCAGTATTAAAAATAATTTTTAGCAACATATAAAGTTAGTTAATAAAATGTAAAATGTTGGTTAATAAAGTTATGAAGTTGGTTAATCACACAATTTTATGTTAATATTATTTAAGTTAAAAATAAATAAAAAATATTTTTTTTATTTCTTTTTAAAATATATATATTATTATAATATTTCACTGTTCATCATATGGATGAACAGTGAAATACGGTGTAGGTATATGGATTGGTGTAAAAATAGCATTTTTCATTTGATATACTTTGTGTAATTATCATTAGACACACATAGCACATGCATATATATATATATATATATATATATATATATATATATATATATATATATATATATATATATATATATATATATATATATATATATATATATATATATATATATATTGTTAGTTAATGAAATATTTTTAAGTTCCTATAAATATAGAGATTTTCAATATTGGTCCCTCTAAAATTTTTCATTAATAATTAGTCCCCATAAAATTTTCCGTCTCAATTAAGAGTCCCTGACGTTAATTTGGGCTAACGGAATCACACTTGGCTGCCTTGGTGGATTTAAAAATTAATTTATTTTGATTTCATTTAAGTGATGCGGCATGAATTGTATGCTTCCCAAATAACAATATCTGTTGCCACACGAATAACACAATCACTTAACTCAAAATCCCTAATTTCACTCTTTGTCTTTATTTCCTTTTTGAAGGCGACCGTTCGAGCGTGGTGGTCCCTCTGTCCGTTTCCAATCGCGTTTCCCCCCAGACAGAGGTGGTCCCAAACCTCAGGTAAGTTCCATTAATGTAATCCCACTTGCTTGTGTACTGTGTGTTTCTTTGAATACTTTAGTTGAAAACATGTTTTTTGTGTTTCGTATTGTTGACTGTCGTAGGTTAGGGTTTTGTTTTGATTTTGCAAAGTCTGATATACCCTTGTGTTGTTTTTGTAATGTGTAGGGTATGAGGCTGTTTAAGGTTGTTTTTTATACAAAAGGGTCTTTTGTAAAGGATGTGGGGTTGAGATATGAAGGGGGGATGTCTATGCTTTTAGTGGACAAGACACATATTATTGGTCTTGATCGTACCTGGATCAGACAGTATTTGGTGGCCAGCAACGTCTTGTGGACTTCAGCTCCGGTGAGGTTGAAAGACGGCGGGGAGGGTGTACCTGCAAGGTACTCCGACGCTCAAGTAAGATAACGGTCAGAGAAAGGCAAGTACAAGAGGAGAAGGTTAGAGTGTAAGAGAGTGTGTAACCTGTCCCTCTCAAGTGGGTGGGTATTTATAGAGAGCCCCCAGCGCGGGGCCAATGGTCACTAGCACTGGGCTGGATTGCCAGGCCCAATCCAAGTAACTGTCAGGGCTTACGTGGCGTAGTGAAGACCAGCACGTGGTCTTCGCCCTGGGGTAACCGTTCCTAGATCTCCGGAATTAGGGCAGACCGATTCCATCGGGAGTGGGTGGTTACATGAGAACGTGTCCTCGCGGGGAGGAGTCTTGCGTGTCGGGGAGAGACGTGTCCTCGCGGGGAAGGACTTATGTGCAGGAAGGGAAGGCTCCTCGGGGAAGGAGACTTGAGTGTTGGGGAGGAGACTTGAGTGTCGGGGAGGAGCGAGGTCGGGGAGGTGCGTGTGCCCGACAATGTTGAGAAGGGCGCGTGCCCGACATAGGTCGTGGTAAGAGGCCCTTGTTGGGCCATCCCGAGACATGTGGGTTGGGCCTGCTCGATTGAGGGGCAGACCCCGGCCCAGTCCAGAACAGGAGCCCCACAAGTCGTTGCTCTGAGGTATCAGGGTAATGACTTTAGAGTCAGCACTATGTCGAGGACGTATCCAACCAGGGAAGGGACTCTAAACGAGGAACAGTTGGTAAACCGGGCAGAAACAAATATACATGCTCGCGCTAGACTGGCCGCAGATGGGCGATGTCGCGGTGATACAAGGATTCTGGACCGAGGTGAACGAAAAGACGTGTTGGGGAATGAAAAGACGTGCCTGGGGAAGCGTGTGCCACGTGTCACCCCTCATCATTGCCTAGGGCGGCTACGCTAGGGTTGCGCAATCGATTGCCTAGGAAATCCTCGAGTCTCGTGAGGAGCCTATAAAAGGGGCCGAGTTCGTGCCAGTTGCACGTTTCCACCTTTTTCGCTCCCCTCTTCTTTCTACCTCTATCGCTGCTCCGCCGTCGTTCACCGCCGTACGTCGCCGTATCTTCTGCTCCGGTCAAGTTTCCACCACCGTTCCAAGTAAGTTTCTGATCCCTTTCTTTTCCGTTTTACTTTCTGTTTGTGGTTTTCCGGTGAACTGATGAAGTTCCCGGTGATCCCTTGAGTTCCGGCTGGGAACGGCGGGGCGTTCCTAGGGTTCCGGTAGGATTTGCGGAGGTTTGGGATGAATATCTCGAGGACGCGATGAATACCCCGAGGACTCGATGAATACCCCGAGGAGATGCGATGAATGTCGCGGGGAACTGAGACATGCGATGAATGTCGCGAGGAACCGAGATGGTAGGGTTGGAGACCCAAGGAAGGGAGGGGGTAACGGCCTCGGGCAGTTCGCCGTGTCCCCGAACATTTTCTTTGCTCTCGCTACCCTTTCACTTGATTGGCGGTGGAAGGGTGGATTTGGTCGCGGCCAACGAAATCACCTATTTCCTATGCTTTTCAGGTAAAAATGGCTGTGAAGGTTTCGGGGATTCTCCAGATAGACGTTGAACCCGACGTGGATGGACCCGCTCAGATCCCCGGGGAGGAGCTCGTGCGTCCGGCCGCTGAATGGGCCGGGGAGGAGCCTCTGCGCATAAAGTCGCGTTTCCCTGCCGACGACACGGACGCTTTCGCTTTCGTTGAGGACGTCCCCGAGGGCGAAGAGGCGAAGTGGACGGTTTTTCAACCTCGGGCACACTACCGCAGATGTTCGAATTACCGTGGGTTGAGGTTCCCCATGTATGAGTTTGCCTTTAAAGAGGCTGGTATTCGCCTCCCCTTCAACAGCTTTCAATTGGGGGTTTTCAATCGTCTGCACTTGGCGCCGTCCCAGCTTCACCCTAACGCGCTCGCCTTCATGTGGGCATTTGAGATCGTGTGTGACTATCTCAGGATCGGGACCACCCTCACGCTCTTCTTCCGCGTCTTCCATCTCCAACGTTCAACGAACCATGGGCGACATAGTTGGGTATCTTTCAAACAACCGAGGAAGCTGTTCAAAGCGTACTCGGATTCGATTAGGAATTTCAAGGATATGTTCTACTATGTTATGCCTGCGTCGCACGAGGTTGTGGGTACGCTCTACGACATCATGACCGACAGTTCCGGGGAGGAGAGGTTCATGTCCAAGTGTCCCCTGGAGTGGGAGGATGCGCACTTCGCGCTCGGTACGGAGGACTACCTCGTGAGGCCTGGCGAGCTGTCGGAGGAGGACAAAGGAGCGTACGTCAGGCTGGTCGAGTACGTCACCGGTTTTAACCGGGCAGAGTGCATTGGTAGGGATGGAAAATACCTCCTCGACTCTCGAGGAAGGGTTGTGACTGCGGCCCGTTACATAAACACCCGGGGTCTCCTTGAGTGCAAGTCTCCCGAGGAGGCCAAGAGGTTCTTAGGTAGGAGCTTCTGGTCCTATTCGGGCATCCATTTAGTTTTGTTTCTTTACGCTAACTTTTTCCATGTTTTCTCTTGCAACTCAAATGTCGAGCGCCACTGAGCGTATCATGAAGTTGGCCGCTGAACGGGCACCCAAGCGAACCAAGAGCCGTGTTCGAGAAGTTATTCAGACCGCGGCATCGGCTGGGACGACGAGTGGTTCTGCCTCTCCACAGTGTAGCCAGTCTCCCCCTCCGGAGGGCACCCCTGCCAAGAAAGCAAGGACCGAGGGACCTGTCCTTGTGGATCTCGTGGACCCTGCCTCCCCGGAGAAATTTCTGATGCCCGCCTGTCACCTTCAGCGGAATTTCTTTGGGGGAAGCCCCCCTGTCATTGTTGAGGCCGAGGTGAAGGCAGTTCTGGGAATGGACGGTGCGGCCAGGAGATAGGCACTTGTCGAAGACCTGGCGGCTATGATGCGAGTCTTCAAGACTGCCCTGATTTTGAACGAGGAGACCCCCTCTGCCTCCGAGTTACAGAAGCTGAAGGATGAATGCACTGCCCTCAAGAGGGAGAAGGACGAGGTTGTGGCGGATCTGCAAAAGGCCCAGGCTAAGTGCGAGGACTACGCCAACACCCTCCGCGAGCTGAATGAGGCCAAGGCTACGCTGAAAGTGACTCAAGAGGAGCGTGATCGCTTTCGGACTAGGGTTGGAGAATTGTAAGCTGTTGTCCGTCCCGCAAAGAACGAATCCGCCGCGGAGAAAAATCTCGCCGACCGTGCAGCCATGGTCGCCAAAATTCGGGAACTTCAGCAAGATAGTCTGGAGGCCCTGGAGATAGGCTTTAAGAATACCGTGGAGCAGGTCGGTGCCGAGAATCCAGGTGTTCAGCTTGTGCTCGACAGAATCAGCCCGTTCCTTCGTGTGTTCGATGGCAAGTTGGATGTGCCAAAGGGGGAGGAAGAAGAAGATGGAAGTCGGGTCGAGGATGAGATCGCCGTCTAGTTCTTTTGCTTGTTTGTCCTGCGTGCCATTTTTTCTTTGTAATGATTTGTGCCCGGCCTGTGTGCCAGGGGCTTTTGATACCCTTGTAATACCTGTACATTGGGCTTCTGTCCGTTTTAATGCATTTTTGTTTATCTGCTAGTGTGTTGTTTGTATGTTTTTAATTGCGTGTGATGTTATTACATTTGCTGTACTTTGTTTATTTTTGTCTAAGTAATATACTTTGGGGATTTTCTCGACATTGATAGCCCCTGACCGCGTGGAGAGCTGGTCGGGTGGTCGGAGATGTGTTCCGACCTTCAACGAGGCTAAGAGCTCGGTCGAGGTCTTAGCTTCGTAGCGTGAACTTCCCATCGCGAGCTGGGTGTTCTGCCTAATTGGTACAACGATGGCGGAGCTCGATCGAGGTATCCCGTCGGATCAAAAGTCCTCGCGCACACACAACGCGGCCTTTGATCATCGTGTTCTGTATAGGGGTGTCGTGCTCGTACCTTAGTGCGTCCCCGTAATCGCGGTGCTAGTGAGTCATGGGCAGTGCTTAACTGTAGTACTGTTTGAGCTTCTCAGCGTTCCATGGTCGAGCAAGTTCTTCCCCGTGCAAATTTTTGAGGAAGTATGCACCTGTCCCCGTTTTCGCGCGGACGCGGTACGGGCCCTCCCAGTTCGGGGCGAGTTTGCCTCCTCACGAGTCTTTCTGGTTCCTTCGTAGGACGAGGGTGCCCACTTGAAAATCACGTTTGATAACTTTGTCGTTATAACGTAGTGTTATTTTCTGCTTAAGTGAAGCTTCTCGGAGAGAAGCGCCCGAACGTATCTCTTCGACAAAATCGAGTTCTTCCCTCAGGGCTTCGTCGTTCGCGTCCCCGTCGAGGGGGGCTTCTGTCCTCCTCGAGGGTTCCCTAATTTCCACGGGGATCACCGCTTTCGTTCCGTAGGTCAGACGAAAGGGGGTCTCCCCGGTCGTGGAATGTGGGGTCGTTCGGTAGGCCCAGAGGACGCTGTGTAGCTCCTCAACCCACCGTTGTTTGGCGTCGCCTAATCGACGTTTCAATCCTTGGAGGATTACTCTGTTCGCCACCTCAGCCTGTCCATTCGTTTGAGGGTGCTCGACCGACGTGAAGTGCTGCTTCGTGCCTAGTTTGGAGACGAAGTCTTAGAAATTGCTGTCGGTGAACTGTGTTCCGTTGTCGGTGACAATAGCTTGAGGCACGCCGAATCGGGCGAGGATGTTTCTTTTGTTAAAACGCAGTATGTTAAAGGCCGTGATTTTGGCCAATGCTTCTGCCTCAATCCACTTCGTGAAGTAGTCCACCCCGACGATGAGGTATTTGTTTTGATACGACCCCTGGACGAAAGGTCCGAGGATATCCATCCCCCACCATGCAAACGGCCATGGGAAGGACAGTGTTTTGAGCTCGTTAAGAGGAGCGAGGTGCATGTCCCCGTGTCGTTGGCATCTATCGCACTTCTTGACGTGTTCCTTGGCATCTTGTTGCATGGTGGGCCAGTAATACCCTGCCCGAAGTACTTTACGGGCTAACGATCATCCGCCTAGGTGTTGTGCATTGATTCCCTCATGGATTTCCTGGAGGATGTTGGGGACCTTGGTCTCCTCGACACACCTGAGGAGGGGGATAGAAAACCCTCACCGGTATAGCTTGTCCTCGACTATCGTGTATGAGCATGCCCGCCGCTTGACCATTCCTGCTTCCTTGGGATCTTCGGGCAGCTTGCCTGTCGTGAGGTATTCGTGCACAGGGGTCATCCAGCAATTGCTGTCACCAATGGCGTTTACGTCCGCCACTGGAGCGGGTTTGACGATGCTCGGTCGGGAAAGCACTTCTTGTATGACAGATTTGTTCCCGCCTTTCTTCTTTGTGCTTGCCAATTTGGACAAGACATCTGCTCGGGCATTGTGCTCGCGGGGGATGTGAGTTACTTCCGCGGAGGTGAACTTTTTCATCTTTTCTTTCACCAAGGTCAAGTATTCGATGAGATTGTCATTCTTGGCCTGGTACTCTCCTCGGACTTGCGAGGGCACGAGCTGGGAGTCGGTGAAGATTTTGACCTCCTTGGCGCCGAGGTCCTCGGCCAGCCGAAGTTCGGCGAGGAAAGCCTCGTACTCCGCTTGGTTGTTCGACGTCAGGAAGGATAGTTCGAGGGATAGCTCGATCAGGATGCCTTCCTCATTTTCGAGGATGATGCCCACCCCGCTTCCCTTCGGGTTGGATGCTCCGTCGACGTAGATCTTCCATTTTTGGGATTCGTTGGTCGAAGGTTTCGGGATGGTCATCTCTGCCACGAAGTCGGCCAATACCTGAGCCTTCAGGGCTTTCCTTCCCTCGTATTGGATGTCAAACTCTGCGAGTTCGAGCGACCACCTGAGCATCCTCCCCGACATATCTGGCCGTCCAAGGAGTTGCCTTATAGGTTGTTCGGTCCTTACAACGACAGTGTGGGCGAGGAAGTTGTGGCGTAGCCTCCTGGCTGCAGTAACGAGGGCCAGGGCGACTTTCTCTATCTGCTGATACCTGAGCTCGGGGCCTTGGAGGGCTTTGCTCGTGAAGTAAATTGGTTTCTGTCCGTCCGGGGTTTCCCGAATGAGGACGACACTAACTGCTTCACTTGTGATCGTGAGATACAAGAAAAGTGTTTCCCCGCTCTCAGGCCGTGAGAGGACCGGGGGTTACGATAAGACTTGTTTTAGGTGGAAGAGCGCCTGCTCGCATTCTTCGCTCCATTCAAACTCCGTTTTTTGTCGAAGAAGTTTGAAAAATGGGAGTGCGTATTGCACCGACTTGGCGAGGAAGCGGGAGAGGGCGGTGAGCATCCCGTTCAATGATTATATTGACTTCTTTGAGTCCAGGGTAGGGATCTTGGAAAAAGCTCTACACTTGTCGGGGTTAGCTTCGATTCCTCGCTCTGTGAGGTAGTAACCGAGGAAGTTACCTGCCCGAACGCCGAAGGTGCATTTGTCGGGATTGAACCTCATGTGGCACCTCCTCGCTGTGTCGAACACTTTCTGGAGGTGTGTGGCATGGTCGACTTCTTCCGCGGATTTGACGATCATGTCGTCCATGTTGACCTCGAGCATGTCGCCGATTTCAGCCCGGAAAACCTTGTTCATCATCCGTTGGTAGGTCGCACCGGCGTTCTTCAGGCCGAAAGGCATTACGTTGTAGTAGTAATTTCCCGACTCGGTCATGAAAGCCGTGTGCTGTTTGTCGACCTTGTCCATGGGAATTTGGTTGTATCCCGAGTATGCGTCCATGAAGGATAATAGTTTGTAACCTGCAGAATTTTCGACCAGCTGGTCGATGTTAGACAAAAGATATCAGTCTTTCGGGTAGGCCCAGTTAAGATCAGTATAATCAGCACACATCCTCCATTTTCCATTATTCTTTCTGACGAGTACAACGTTGGACAGCCATGTTGTGTACCTGGCCTCCGAAATAAAATTTTCCTCTAGGAGGTCTTTTACAGCTTTTTCAGCAGCCTCCGCTTTTTCGGGAGACTGCTTACGCCTACGTTGAGCTATGGCCCTAGTGGCCGGATCTACTGCGAGCTGATGGCAAGCCACCTCGGGGTCGAGGCCAGGCATCTCGGAGGCGCTCCATGCGAAGAGATCAGCGTTCTCCCTTAGACATGCCTTCATCTGCTCCTTCGCCAGGTCGGGGATCCCGGTGCCAATCTTCACATTACGGTCTGGATCGTCCCCGGGGACCACGAGCTCAAAGTCTCCGTCTGGGATGGGGCACGTTGTGGGGAGAGATCGCCCGTTGTTTTCCGCCTAGAGGTCGAGGTCTTCTGCCCCGTCTTCATCGGGTTTGCCCGGGAACCTGCTGTCGAGTTCGACTGCGTTGACGCGCGGGAGAGGTACTTGTTCGGCGTCCGGGGGTGGCTTTGCCACGGTCTTGGGTTTGGTGCCGATGGAACTCATACCTTTGATGGCGGTGTCGAAGCATTTTCTGGCCGCATCTATGTCCCCGTGCATCGTTACTACTCGTCCCCTGGTCGTGTAGTACTTCATTTTGAGGTGGATCATTGATGGTACCGCCGTAAGCTCGGCCAGGGTGGTCCTCCCGAGGATGCAGTTATAAAGGGATGGACATTCGAGCACCAGGAAGCGGGTCTTCACCTGTCGGGTTGTGTCTTCGGCCCCGAATGTGATCATCAGCTCAACGTAGCCCCATGGTCGGGTGGTGGTTCTGTTGAATCCCTGCAGGTCTGACCCAACGTATGGGGTCAGATGTCTCTCGTCGATTTGGAGAGTCTCGAAAAGGTGAGCGTACATGATGTTGACCGAGCTACCCTGGTCGACAAGGATCCTTCGAACGTCAAAATTCGCCATCTGGGCCCTGACCAGGAGGGGGATAGTGGCGTTGGGCGCTCCTCCGGGGAGCTTCTCGAGATAGAAGGTGATAGGGTTTGAGTTCCCTCGCACCTTCTCGAGAGTGGTTGTCTTTGCCGACATTGCTGATTCCAGTTCATCAAATTTCCTCTTAATCGACCCGACGGACAGCTTCTCGCAACCACCCCCGAAGATGACCATTGCCTTGGGGAAGCCTTCCCAGGTGCTACGGGCAGCGACGGGGTCCTCGTGGGGGAAGGTTGTCCACATGTTGCGAATTGCTTCTTGGCCTTCAATGATTACGGGGATAAAGAAATCTTCGGGTCAAGTGACACTGAGGGCGACCTGAAGCCGACTCTCGTCGGGAGGAGGTGTCGTATCCTCGACGTTCTAGGCTTCCTGGGAGCTGGGACGAGGAGTATCATTCTTCTGGGCGTATTTCTTCAAGTGTCCTTCCTTGATGAGGATTTCAATTGCATCCTTGAGATGGATGCAGTCTTCTGTGACATGCCCGTGGATCCGGTGGAACCTGCAGTACTTTGACTTGTCAATGTTTGATTTGGGAGTAGTCGGCTTCGGAAAACGGACGCCTCCTTTCAGAAATTCTAATTTTTGGCACTCGGAGAGGATTCGCGCGCGGGGAGCGTTGAGCGGGGTGTATTCCGTTAACCGGCCAGCTGGTCTGTGCGGTTCACGAGGATCACGGGGGCGATTTTATTTCTTTCTTTATCCTCCTCGTCGGGGAGGAGAGTCTTCATCTTTGTGGATGCGAGGATCATGTGGTCTGCGCTGCCTCCAACTCCTCGAGCTCGATGTACGACTGAGCCCGTTGGAGGAGGTCCTCCAGACGGCGGGGTCTGCGGAGGCCCACGGACTTGGCAAAATCAGATCCAAAACATAGTCCATGGATGATCAAATATTCTTCATGTTGTCGGTCGTATGGACCTCGATAGCTTCTCTGTTGAATCTCTCAATGTAGTTCCGGAGAGATTCGTTCTTCCCCTGGAAGATGCTCTCTAGGGCAGCCTCCGTCTTCGGGTGTCAACGAGACGCAGTAAAATATTTGGTGAAGCGTTGTCTTAGTTGCTTCCAGGATGTGATCGACCCGGGTGCCAGACCCTTGTACCATGTCATGGCGCCCTTCCGCAAGGTGGTGGGGAAAAACCTGCACTTAATGGCTCCCCTGACGTTTCTGAAGTCGAGAATGGCTTCGAAACTTTCGACGTGATCGTCGGGGTCGGCCAGACCGTCGTAGGTCCCTAGTGGCGGGGGTTTCTCCATGCCTGCAGGAATTGGGGCGTTCATGATCTCCCACGACAGAGGGGTCCTCTGGTCGTCGTCGTCGCTTCCGGCCGGGGATCTCGAAGGGGACCGGTGATGCTGCGGAGGGGAATTCCTCGAACGGTTCCTCGGTCTCTCCTCGGTGGTTTTGGACTTCTTGGTAGTTTTGGAGGGCCTGGTTTCCTTCCGAGGCGGGGAGCGATGACGCTTCTGGGAGATCGCCGACTGGGGGCGTTCAAGGCGTGGACGACGGCCCTCGCGCACCGGCGAGGGGGTTCGAGATTCTTCGGAAGGAGTCCTTTGCGGGGAAGGAGAGCGGCGAGGTGAGGGTGGACGACGATGTCTTCGCGGGGAAGATCGTCGTGTCCACCCTTGCTCTAGTGCTTCAATTCTGGTGTTCTGGTGTGCGATCAGCTGATTGGTCTGATTGATCAAAGCAAATAGGGCCACGGTGCTCGAATCTGCATTGGGCGGAGGAGCAACTGGCTGGAAGATGGCTTGCTGGTCATCCTGGCGGGCGGCGTCGTAAGCCGTGTCTTGGGAGTCTGGGGAGGCGGTCTGCCCGTCCCTGACGTCACCTTCTTCGATGATGAGGGCGGCAGCGTCCTCATGGTGGTTTTCGTTCTCGATTTGGGCGAGGACGGTGTCCAGAGCTTTGGTAGCAGACGGGTTGCCGGCCATGCTGGTGATGAACGAGAGGATTGCTTTGGTTTATCAGAGGAAAAATGGGGAAGCAAAGGTTCCCACAGACGGCACCACTGGCGTACCTAGATCAGACAGTATTTGGTGGCCAGCAACGTCTTGTGGACTTCAGCTCCGGTGAGGTTGAAAGACGGCCGGGGGGTGTACCTGCAAGGTACTCCGACGCTCAAGTAAGATAATGGTCAGAGAAAGGCAAGTACATGAGGAGAAGGTTAGAGTGTAAGAGAATGTGTAACCTGACCCTCTCAAGTGAGAGGGTATTTATAGAGAGCCCCCAGCGCGGGGCCAACGGTCACTAGCACTGGGCTGGATTTCCAGGTCCAATCCAAGTAACTGCCAGGGCTTACGTGGTGTAGTGAAGACCAGCACGCGGTCTTCACCCTGGGGTAACCGTTCCTAGATCTCCGGAATTAGGGCAGACCGATTCCATCGGGAGTGGGTGGTTACATGAGAACGTGTCCTCGCGGGGAGGAGTCTTGCGTGTCGGGGAGAGACGTGTCCTCGTGGGGAAGGACTTATGTGCAGGAAGGGAAGGCTCCTCGGGGGAGGAGACTTGAGTGTCGGGGAAGAGCGAGGTCGGGGAGGTGCGTGTGCCCGACAATGTTGAGAAGGGCGCGTGTGTTTTACCCCAAATTTTACCCTCATTTTTTTGCTAGTTGATGTATTATCATCTTTCTCTTTTTTTTTTTAATTTAATAATTGTCTTGGTTTTTTATTTGTTTTAGTTTAGTTTAAATTCAATATGGCCTATTTTAAGTTGTTTAAATTGATCTTAATTTTATTTAATTTTAATAATTAGTTTTAATTAATTAGATTAATTATCCATTTAGTTTATTTTTCTAACTATTTTTAATTTAGGATATTAATTAGTTTAGTATTGTTATTATTAATTTTATTATTAATCCAAAATTAAGAAAGAAACATCTTCATTTTTCTCACCAATTGGCCTTCATTACAACTTTCCAACAACATCAAAGTCAATCCATTACATGCCAACTTTCCAAGGGTTCAAGAACCATTCTATTTGGTTCATTGGACAAGAAGTCATCGTGTGGCAAAGTGCACGTCATGGTTTATGTTTTCACTACAATATGCTATCACTTTGAACCAAATCTGAGCCAAAGATCCTAACCTTACCAAGTACACTCTGGTGTTCCTTTTCATCAGTCCCCAAGGCGCACTTTTGTATAATAGAACCCGTGAAAAGAAGCCCTAAAGTACACTTGCCTTGTACTTTATATGTGACACAAAAGCTAAAACCATAAACCATCGTGTAAAACTTTCTTGTACCATAATCCTCTTGGTCCTTGATCCGTGCTGCTGCTGACTTGAACACTAAGAGAAGCAATCCACTCCTTGCACTTGGCTCAAGAATGAAAAGCCATATGCATAACCCTACTTTTTTTAGCTCCTAAAAAGAAAGTATCCGTTGGGACTTCTTGGCAATACCAGCTGCCTTGTGCTTTAAAAAGACTGTTTCTCCTTCATGAAGGGGACCAACAAGGAGAGTAGAATCAAGCCCAAAACGCCAAACATCAGAACTTTCATTCAAGAGAAACCACAACACATACTCCTTCGAAAAAAAGGACATCACCACCACTGCTCCAAACACAAAACCCGTAAGAGCACGCAACCACCATACATAAACAACCATCAACACAATATCAACAAAACACTAACAAAAAAACCATAAGCAACTCTGAAAACAAACATTTGCTCCTTGGGAACTCGAGCTAGCTGCAAGGAGGAAGTTGTTGTTGTTCACTTGGGAACCAGGTGTTTTCTCAATTATAAATAGTGTCATCAGGATGCATGATAGAAGAAAGAGAGTGTTCTTGCACTGCTAGTTGAGAGTGTTGTTGGTTTATACTTAAAACAAAGGTTGTTTTCTCAACTGAATTTCTAATTTTGAACCTGTGTTTGCTTGGCTTTTGCTCACGTCTTGGGTGTTTGGTTTTGTTAGCTAGTATCACTATCGTATTCTATGCGTGAAATGCTTCAATTTGATATGTTATCTTATGATATTCGGTCATGTTTTGAGGTTGTAGTATGAGATGAAAGTTTAAGTGTTTTGTTTTGGAAATGCTAAGTTTGAAACACGATGGTTGTGTGATTCTGCATGTTTGATAATTCATGCGGACGTTTTGATTGGTTGTCCATGATTTTGTCTCGTAGCGAATTCAAGTAATATCCATGACCAATTGATATCATATATTGCCCCTCCGTCTCAGCATGTGCGTGTGTTTTTTTACATTTAATACTTTCATGGTTTGTTTTGGCTTATGTATTTATGGAAGTGAGTATTAACCGGATGAAACAGCCGTCCCAACAGTATTACCTTTGCCTTGCCTTTACCATTCGCGTGCCAAACCTGGGTTCGATCCTTGGATCAACCCTTTTTGCTTTCCTTTCATTTTCGCTTGAGTTTTCCCCCCTTTCCTTTTGGACTGCGCTTGGGCCCAATTGCTACTGCCACCCCCCAGTTCTGGCCCAATTCCATCCTTCTTGTTTTTTCAACTAGCCTAAATCACTTATACACCCCCTGCGCCTCTCCTTTTATTATTTATTTTATTTTCTGTTTTTAATCATTTTTAGAAAAACCATTTTTATTCTATTTTTCTTTATTCAAAAACTCCAAAATATTTTTATCTCTTTTTTTAATTAGCAATTTATTTTTAATTGTTAATTGTTGTTCTCATTTTAATTTTAATTGTCAATTTGTTTATCAATTTGCATTTAGTTGTTAATTGTTAACCTTTAATTTTAATTATCAATATGCATCTTAATTGTGTGGTTAAGTGTTGATTTTAGTTTTAATTATCAATGTGTATTTTAAATGTTAGTTTTAATTAGTTATCACTTGTGGATTAATTGATTAACATTTATTCATGAGCACCTTGTTGATCTTGAGTGTTATTTCACTAATGTTTGTTTAAGTGTTGAAATAATCCATCCATGTTGATTTGTCATATACTTGACTTTAATATGAATGTTATTCTTCTTTAAATGTCATCATTCTCTTTATCTTTGTGAGTATTCTATATGTTTGTCTTCCTTAAGATTGAAACATATTTATATGTCCTTATAATGATCATGTTCATCTTATCCATACTTTATCATGAAGCATCTTGCCATCCTTATGCTTGTATTGCGTTTACCTCATCATATTATAAATGTCCTATCTTTTATCATGTCTTTATCTATTGTTATATTATTCTTATCAGCTGTTTTCCCCCCATTCCAAAGGAAGGTGATTGGTGTTGACTCTTAAAGTCATAGCCCCCACCTTAACCTAAGTAACCTCTTAGGAGAAAACTTTATTTCTTGGCCTCATCAGAGCCATAGAAATTACAACTAGCTTTAGGAGAGAGTTCCTAAACTCTTGGTGATATTCATCCTAATGAATTTATCACTTTTCCCTACTGACTAAACATAACATAGGTCCATTTCAACTAGATCTAGAGAGTTCTTAAACTCATCAATGAGCTTGTACTCATTTCCCCTCTGAATATTGACCATAGTCAATCATTCAGTAGAAGTAGAACTACGCATACTCTGATTCTATTCCCGAGGATACGTAGGCGTAAGGTGCGATGCCTTATCGAGTATACTTAGATACTAACCCCTAGGGTTTCAACCTTTAGCATAGAACCTTTAGCAAACATAAGATAACATTAGAACAAGAGGTTCCCGTAGAGTACTACGGACGTTTAGGGTGCTAATACCTTCCTTAGGCGTAACCAACCCCCGAACCTTAGATCTTTCCCCCTTTAGGTTTTTCTAACGACCTTGAACCTTTCCTTTGGATAAATCAAAGTCGGTTGTAAAAGAAAATGATGCAAATTAATTAATAATTTGTTACCCGATTTTCACCGCAACAGAAATGGCGACTTCACTGGGGAAAGTTAGACCTATTGCTGGTCCTTTCCTAAGAGGGTTAAGCCTGTCTTGTTTTTATGTTATTCATGTTTGCTTATTTACTTGTATATGCTTATGTATGTCATATTTGTTTATACACCTATATATCTGTTCTTGATTGACTTCTTTCTGTTTAATTTGGGTTGATATGATATCTATGAGTGAGATAAATCCTATACCCGGATTCGAGCATACACTTATGATAGGACGATGGTATTCAAGGAGGCTTGAGGGAGTCGATTCCTGAAAAGTTGAATTGATAACACCATCACTCAGTTGAGGCCCTCTCAAGAGTCTAGTTATGTTGAACGATCCTATTCGTGAAAGCGTGCTACTCTCGACCTAGGAGCCCTTGATATTGAGAACCGTAGTTACCAAACCCCACTTGGCCTTTTAGGATGTAGTGTGGAGACCATGATGGAGTCTATTTCTGAATTGGTTGTCACGCGATACTACACTCAGACGAGATCCTCTTGAGAATTTTATTGATTACCAAGTCATCTGGGAAATCTTTAAAATCCGAAAGATGGATTGTAGACTCTGGGAACTCTTTAGAACCTTGTTCGGCAGGTGAAAACTAGTAGTACATACCTATTGGGATGGGTAGACCACGACTACATTCATGAGACCTATAAACCTAGGATTTGTATGTTTTGTTGTACATATGTTTGTGCTCGTGTGCTTTATGCATCTCTACATTCAAGCATTCCTAGCCCTTTGGTTTCGAGAAACTCAAATGTTTATTTCCTTTTCAAAGAATCAATAGAGATCAGGGATTTTAAAACAAAACTTTTCAGTTTTCCCGAAAATGTTTGCAATTCGCCTTTCGAGTTCCTTGAAACCATTTGGCTTGCATTAGCATTGCATGCGCATTTGTATTGCATTTGTATTTTCTCGGTCTTGAGTCTCCTTCGTCCTTTGTCTGTAACCCAGCTAACCTCCCAGAACCAGCATTGGACTTGAAGAAGCTTTCTAGGGATCATGAATTCAGAAGAGCAGAACCAGTTTATGACCAGAGCGGATTTCGACTTGTTGAGAAACAAGTTGGATCAGATTATGGTAGCCTTGGCAAAAAGAGAGGCCAATATTCAGGATATGTTTGTGAACAATGTTGCCCAAGCTCAACCTGTGCAGATTCCTGTTGAGAACCAGTTTATACAAGAACATGCCATTGTCTGAGATGGACATTCTTCTTCTATTAATGTTACGGAATATCGCAGTTTTGCATTCTCTGAGCTAGATTCCCAAGAAGTAGTCCCTGTGAGGAAGACCCAGGATCCACGAGACATTGAGCTAATGGAAAAATGTCGTGCCTTGGAAAAGAAGCTCGATGCTATTGAAGGTCGTGACACTGCTGATCTGAATGCTTTGAACATGTGTTTGGTACCCGACCTCGTGATACCTCCTGAGTTCAAAATGCCGAAGTTTGAGAAGTATAAAGGGGATAGCTGTCCAAAGCAGCATTTGGTGATGTTTTGCAGAGGAATGACTTCACATGTCCTCAATGAAAACTCATGATCCATTGTTTCCAAAACAGTCTAAGTTGAGCATTCACTGCATTGGTATATGTAGCTAGAGAGTAGTCATATCCAATCATGGTCAGACCTAGCCAGCGCCTTTGTGAAGCAATACAACTACAATCTTGATTTAGCTCCCAGCCGCCTGCATTTGCTAGACTTATCTCAGGAAGAAAATGAGTCCTTCAGAAAGTATGCTCAGAGGTGGAGAGAAGTAGCTGCTCGTGTTCAACCACCACTTTCGGACAAGGAATTGGTTGACTGGTTCGTGGATACTTTGCAAGGTACATACCGAGAAAAGTTGTTTAGCACTGTGACGTCAAACTTTTCTGAATTGGTAAAAACTGGAGAACGCATTGAGAGTGGTCTCCAGAAAGGAAAGATCTGAGGCATCTCGAATATCCTGGCTGGTGAGAATAAATCAGTTGTCAGTTCTCAAGAAGAATGGGAGAAGGAAAGTAATTCTATATGGGAATCCCAAATACCCCAGCACTTCTGCAACTCAAGTGCTCAGCGTCAGCAACTTTTTGGGTCTTTGTATCAGACACCAATCTCTCCACGTGGGCAATATTCTGCTCCAAATCAAAGACCTCCTCTGTATCAACGGTCCTACCGCCGTCAGCCACATCAGCATGCACGACAAAGGCCAAGGAAGCCAGAAAGGAATTTCACTCCGTTGCCAATACCATACAGTCAGTTCCTGCCAGATTTAATCAAATGGGGATTGATAGTGCCAAAAGGGATAGATCCAGTGATCCCTCCCTACCCACCAGGCTTTGATGTCAACGCACGATGTGACTACCACGCTGGGGCACAGGGGCATTCGACCAAAGACTGTAAGGTACTCAGAAGCAAGGTTCAAATGCTGCTTGATTCTGAGATGATCTCATTCACGCCTCAAGGAATTCAAATCAACAGTCCTTCACCTAATCAAGCAGATTCATCAGACCCTGAAGAGGAAGAAATTGTCGAGAGTGGATGTGAAGATAATTCTCAGACGGATTTTGACAATCAGTTTTGAAGATGACTATCTCCGTTTGGCAAGTCGAGAAGGAGAGCCCAGTTCCCCGGGGCTGGCAAACTTCAGACTATTTCAGCATTTTTGTTGTATTTTCTTTGCATATTTGAATCTGTTTTGCTTATAAACAGTATTCTACTTTCAAATTTGCAAGATTAATGAAACGTTTGTGCACATTTTGATTAAGTCCATTCGTTTCACTCGTTTTATTTCCATGAAAACAAAAAATATATCTTCATCTTATTTCTTTTCCCTTTTTTTCAAACTTTTGTTAAAGCAAAGATTAAGGAGGGTGATGAAAACCTCAGGTTCATAATTGTTGTGGTATACCTTCAAATTAACCTCGCCGAGGATGTAAGGCATTGTTTTAATTCATCCCTTGTTAACCCCTTCGAGCCTAGAAGTAGGAGTTTTCTTTCCTTACACACAAAAAACCTTAAATCTCAACCTTGGGGGCAGGGTAGTTCTCAGTTTAACTCGGTTATGCATTCAAACACGAGCGCTTCATATAAGGCGTCAGTCGGCTTTCAAATCAAGTGACTTCCTATTTTTGGAGATTTGAACGTATATTTTGAGTTAACTGAGCGTAGGAGTTGAGCCTTTATCCTTTGTCTCATAAATCATGAACCATACCACGTTACAACCCCTAAAAGACCTAATTGAGGTGAGGTTGTTTTGAAAAGCATACTACGGCAAGGTTGAGTAACCTGACTCCTAATAATCTTTGTTACTCGCGTGTATTGGTCACTTCCTTAATGACTAGACCCACCTTTGTTTTTTTAATCATTTCACTGTGCATTTTTTATCAAAGCCTTGTTTTCAAACTTTGCATTAAACTTTGCATTAAATTTTGCCAATTTTAATGAACAACGCTTGTTTGCAATACCATTCGATATCAAGGAATCCCAACAAATGCGGTCAGTCAAGGTAGTTGAACTTGATAAAGGAAATTTGACTCAGTCAGGGGCAACCAAGTGTGAGGTTTACCAATCTATTATCCCGAGAGTTGACAAATCAGAGGGAGAATTCTGCATATTCAAAATATTGGGGCAAATATTCTTGAGATCATCTTATGACTAGTTTTGTCTTCAGTAACCCATCAGCAGGGGCAAATCCATTCCCCAGTAATTTCTACTACAGTTTGAGTATCTCGAGTATAACTGAACAGGAACAGCTACATCAAGATTCAAAAGTTGGAAGATATTGAATCATCTGGGGCAGTTATGCCGAGATCTCTCCAAGAGTTTGAAGATATTGAAACACCCTGTATGCCAATTCTTTTATAAAATCCTCTTGTTATCGTACAAACCATATAGCCTGGGGAAGATAAGAGTTGAAGATGATCATTATGCCAGTATTCCTTGCTAGCTCCCTAATAAGATGTTACTTCAGCTAATCTTGACAATTCTCCATGGATCCTCTACCGACAAAGAAATCAAGCTCATGATGGCAATCCTCATGATGTCATACCTCAAATGGGATACTCTTTTCACCAGCAAAGTTGTTGATTTTTCTGCTTCATCCCCAGTATTGGTCCAATCTGGTGAGTTTGGCTGGGTGTTCTTTGTCGAGACGTTTTCTTCGTCTCCGGTTTCGCTTTTTGTCTGTTTTGTCAGCATAAGCATAAGCATGTCATAAGCACTCATATGCATAGCATCTTAGCATTTCTGCTTCCTTTTCTGGTGTTTTCCTGTCTTTGTTCACTTTGGCGTTTGTCTCCCCAAGTGACTGGGTGTGTCTATTCTCTCCAATAGAAAGTCAGCCCTAGGCATAAAGTGCCCATCTTTTCTGAATTCCCTACAGAGTTATATCCTTGTGGATGATGGTTGGTTCAGTTATCTTTTTCCACATGTGGATAAGATAAGTTCCCATTTAGGTTTATTCCTCAATTAGAGTCTTGTTTGACCGTTTCTTTCTAGCTTGTTCCTAGATTGAACTTTGGTCCCCGGCAGGTGTGGTTTCCGAACCTACTTTTGATAGTGCATTTATTTTGCACCGTGTCTCGCAAGAAGATTCTTTTACGAATCCCCATTGAAGACAAAGTTATTTCTCCAGCAATGTTGTAATATCAACATCTCTTTGGAATTTATACCCAACAATTAGTGGCCATCTCTCTCACGAGAAGTTTATCTGTCCTTGATTTTACCTCTCATCGACCTTTTCCGTCAATCCTTTGACAGTGTCAGTTTTCTCCATCAACCCTTTGATGGTGCCATCCAACTATGTTCTTCCGTCAATCCTTCGACGATGTCAATTTTCGTACCATCGACCCTTTGATGATGTCAACCTTTATTTAAATCAACTGCTTTTTTCGTCAATCCTTTGATGATGTCAGTTTTCTTTCTATCAACCATTTGATGATGTCAACCTTTATTTAAATCAACTGCTCTTTCCGTCAATCCTTTGACGATGTCAGTTTTCTTCCTTTGGTGATGTAAATCTTCGATTCAATTATCCCTTACCGTCTATCCTTTGACAACGTGAACCTTTACTTCCCCCGTGGAGTAAAAACATTCCCTGTATGTCCAAAATCTTTGTCTAAGCTAGGCTTACGTTCGGTCACCACCTTTGAGTGCCAGGTTTTGACTCCCTGTGCTTTGTTTCGCTTGTGGTCTTTTGTTGGTGTCTGTCTTTATTTCCCCAGTGAAGTAAAGACACTCCTGGTTTGCTTTGTGTCGTGCTTGTTCGGTCTTAACCTTTGCGCGCCAGATTTGAATCTTTAAACCTTTTGTTGTTCCCCAAGAAGTTTAACATTAAAGATTTTGTAAAAATGTTCTCGTTTGAATCGTGTCAAACTTGAACTTGGACTTTGTTTGAATCGTGTCAAGCATTGTCTTGTGTTTTAAAACTTGTTCTTGTTTGAATCATGTCGGACATTGAACTTGGACTTTGTTTGAATCGTGTCAAGCACTGTCTTCTTGTTTTAAAACTGATCTTGTTTGAATCATGTCGGACATTGAACTTGGACTTTGTTTGAATCGTGTCAAGCACTGTCTTCTTGTTTTAAAACTGTTCTTGTTCGAATCGTGTCGGACATTGAACCCTTATCTTGTTTTTTTTGAAAACTTGCTTTAAGCTAAGCTTCTTGGAACAAAGTTCTTCAACCTTATAAGACTCCTAGTTGGTGCGCAGGGTTTGACTCTGTCTTCCTGGCTTTTCTTGAATATCCCATTTTGAACTCTTCGATATAAGATCCCCAGGAAATCTTTGCTTGGTTGTCTGTCCTTTAAGGCTGATCCCTAGTGATCAGGTTCTTCTTTCTGGTTTCGTGCCCAGGAATAGTGTGGGTTTGTTTTGTCCCCAGTAGTCTATCTCCCCGGATCTTCCCCAGTGGAGATTGTCTGTGGTCTTTTCCCCAATGTTTCTTTGGAGTCTCCCCTCTTTTGTTGGTTAGCTGGTATCCCCAGTGAGTTTTTCTCATGGATACTAGCTTTTGTCTTTCCCCAGTGAAGCTCATCTTTTTGCTTCCTGTTTGTCCTTTGGTGTCTCGTCGTGTCTGCATCTTTGCATCTTCCTTGGCATCATGTCTGTTGCATTGCATGTGTGTGCATCTGAGGGCAAAATTTTCGGTTATCTGTATTTAAATATCTTTCACTTTTGATTCCATGAGGATCTCCGTCTCTCATGTCATCCAGTGAAGATATTTAAATAGGGGCAACTGTTGTACCCCAAATTTTACCCTCATTTTTCTGCTAGTTGATGTATTATCATCTTTCTCTTTTTTTTTTAATTTAATAATTGTCTTGGTTTTTTATTTGTTTTATTTTAGTTTAAATTCAATATGGCCTATTTTAAGTTGTTTAAATTGATCTTAATTTTATTTAATTTTAATAATTAGTTTTAATTAATTAGATTAATTATCCATTTAGTTTATTTTTCTAACTATTTTTAATTTAGGATATTAATTAGTTTAGTATTGTTATTATTAATTTTATTATTAATCCAAAATTAAGAAAGAAACATCTTCATTTTTCTCACCAATTGGCCTTCATTACAACTTTCCAACAACATCAAAGTCAATCCATTACATGCCAACTTTCCAAGGGTTCAAGAACCATTCCATTTGGTTCATTGGACAAGAAGTCATCGTGTGGCAAAGTGCACGTCATGGTTTATGTTTTCACTACAATATGCTATCACTTTGAACCAAATCTGAGCTAAAGATCCTAACCTTACCAAGTACACTCTGCTGTTCCTTTTCATCAGTCCCCAAGGCGCACTTTTGTATCATAGAACCCGTGAAAAGAAGCCCTAAAGTACACTTGCCTTGTACTTTATATGTGACACAAAAGCTAAAACCATAAACCATCGTGTAAAACTTTCTTGTACCATAATCCTCTTGGTCCTTGATCCTTGCTGTTGCTGACTTAAACACTAAAAGAAGCAATCAACTCCTTGCACTTGGCTCAAGAATGAAAAGCCATATGCATAACCCTACTTTTTTTAGCTCCTAAATAGAAAGTATCCGTTGGGACTTCTTGGCAATACCAGCTGCCTTGTGCTTTAAAAAGACTGTTTCTCCTTCATGAAGGGGACCAACAAGGAGAGTAGAAGCAAGCCCAAAACGCCAAACATCAGAACTTTCATTCAAGAGAAACCACAACACATACTCCTTTGAAAAAAAGGACATCACCACCACTGCTCCAAACACAAAACCCGTAAGAGCACACAACCACCATACATAAACAACCATCAACACAATATCAACAAAACACTAACAAAAAAACCATAAGCAACTCTGAAAACAAACATTTGCTCCTTGGGAACTCGAGCTAGCTGCAAGGAGGAAGTTGTTGTTGTTCACTTGGGAACCAGGTGTTCTCTCAATTATAAATAGTGTCATCAGGATGCATGATAGAAGAAAGAGAGTGTTCTTGCACTGCTAGTTGAGAGTGTTGTTGGTTTATACTTAAAACAAAGGTTGTTTTCTCAACTAAATTTCTAATTTTGAACCTGTGTTTGCTTGGCTTTTGCTCACGTCTTGGGTGTTTGGTTTTGTTAGCTAGTATCACTATCGTATTCTATGCGTGAAATGCTTCAATTTGATATGTTATCTTATGATATTCGGTCATGTTTTGAGGTTGTAGTATGAGATGAAAGTTTAAGTGTTTTGTTTTGGAAATGCTAAGTTTGAAACACGATGGTTGTGTGATTCTGCATGTTTGATAATTCATGCGGACGTTTTGATTGGTTGTCCATGATTTTGTCTCGTAGCGAATTCAAGTAATATCCATGACCAATTGATATCATATATTGCCCCTCCGTCTCAGCATGTGCGTGTGTTTTTTTACATTTAATATTTTCATGGTTTGTTTTGGCTTATGTATTTATGGAAGTGAGTATTAACCGGATGAAACAGCCGTCCCAACGGTATTACCTTTGCCTTGCCTTTACCATTCGCGTGCCAAACTTGGGTTCGATCCTTGGATCAACCCTTTTTGCTTTCTTTTCATTTTCGCTTGAGTTTTCTCCCCTTTCCTTTTGGACTGCGCTTGGGCCCAATTGCTACTGCCACCCCCAGTTCTGGCCCAATTCCATCCTTCTTGTTTTTTCAACTAGCCTAAATCACTTATACACCCCCTGCGCCTCTCCTTTTATTATTTATTTTATTTTCTGTTTTTAATCATTTTTAGAAAAACCATTTTTATTCTAATTTTCTTTATTCAAAAACTCCAAAATATTTTTATCTCTTTTTTTAATTAGCAATTTATTTTTAATTGTTAATTGTTGTTCTCATTTTAATTTTAATTGTCAATTTGTTTATCAATTTGCATTTAGTTGTTAATTGTTAACCTTTAATTTTAATTATCAATATGCATCTTAATTGTGTGGTTAAGTGTTGATTTTAATTTTAATTATCAATGTGTATTTTAAATGTTAGTTTTAATTAGTTATCACTTGTGGATTAATTGATTAACATTTATTCATGAGCACCTTGTTGATCTTGAGTGTTATTTCACTAATGTTTGTTTAAGTGTTGAAATAATCCATCCATGTTGATTTGTCATATACTTGACTTTAATATGAATGTTATTCTTCTTTAAATGTCATCATTCTCTTTATCTTTGTGAGTATTCTATATGTTTGTCTTCCTTAAGATTGAAACATATTTATATGTCCTTATAATGATTATGTTCATCTTATCCATACTTTATCATGAAGCATCTTGCCATCCTTATGCTTGTATTGCTTTTACCTCATCATATTATAAATGTCCTATCTTTTATCATGTCTTTATCTATTGTTATATTATTCTTATCAGCTGTTTTCCCCCCATTCCAAAGGAAAGGGATTGGTGTTGACTCTTAAAGTCATAGCCTCCACCTTAACCTAAGTAACCTCTTAGGAGAAAACTTTATTTCTTGGCCTCATCAGAGCCATAGAAATTACAACTAGCTTTAGGAGAGAGTTCCTAAACTCTTGGTGATATTCATCCTAATGAATTTATCACTTTTCCTTACTGACTAAACATAACATAGGTCCATTTCAACTAGATCTAGAGAGTTCTTAAACTCATCAATGAGCTTGTACTCATTTCCCTTCTGAATATTGACCATAGTCAATCATTCAGTAGAAGTAGAACTACGCATACTCTGATTCTATTCCCGAGGATACGTAGGCGTAAGGTGCGATGCCTTATCGAGTATACTTAGATACTAACCCCTAGGGTTTCAACCTTTAGCATAGAACCTTTAGCAAACATAAGATAACATTAGAACAAGAGGTTCCCGTAGAGTACTATGGACGTTTAGGGTGCTAATACCTTCCCTAGGCGTAACCAACCCCCGAACCTTAGATCTTTCCCCCTTTAGGTTTTTCTAACGACCTTGAACCTTTCCTTTGGATAAATCAAAGTCGGTTGTAAAAGAAAATGATGCAAATTAATTAATAATTTGTTATCCGATTTTCACCGCAACAGCGTGCCCGACATAGGTTGTGGTAAGAGGCCCTTGTTGGGCCATCCCGAGACGTGTGTGTTGGGCCTGCTCGATTGAGGGGCAGACCCCGGCCCAGTCTAAAACAGGTCTTATTTTGAAGCTCGTGACCTAATCAAATCTATGGACCCTTCCTTTAACCATGAAGATGTTAGAATGTGGTGGAAGTCTGAACATGGTAGTATGGAAAATGATCTAAAACCATTTGTTAATGATGGGGATGAAAATATGTTAGTTGTGTGTGCTGAGAATAGTAACTGTGAAGTTGAGATTTACACTGAGGCAAAGTTGGAAAGTGGTGAGAAGACAAATATGGAGAAGGTATTAGAGAGACAAAAAGGTCAAGAAAATGTTGAAGGTGATGATGAGAGTGAGTCAAGTGAAGGTACTTTGGATGGGATTCAATTTGAAGATAGTGAAGAAGAGAGGATGCATGATGGTGATGAGGATGTAGGTGTGGGTTTAAACAATGGAGTTGATGTTTCCGTGCCTAGGACACAGCCTGATGTTGTTGTTGAGGGTACAAGTCAAGTGAACAACAGTGTTCATACCACAACTGAGATGGATAGGGAGCATGTGATTGAAGATGATTACATGACTGATGAGCTTGATAGTGGAGGAGACACTGCTGATGAAAGGCCTCCAGTGGTAAGGTTTAATGAAGATGAGAAGCTCAGAAAGGAATTCATGTTTAAGGTTGGAATGGAATTCTCATCCTTGAAACAATTTAAGAAATCTGTGTTGGAACATAATGTGTTGAATGGTAGAGAGGTAATGTTTGCTAAAAATGGCCTAAATAGGTGTAGGATTGTTTGCAAGGATAAAAAGAAATGTAACTACAATGTGTTATGTAGTAGGGTTTTGAGAACAACTACTTTTAGGATCAAGACACTCTTTCATAAGCATAAGTGTGGCAAAAAATTCTTCAACAAAAATGCAAATGTAGAATGGGTTTCTAGAGTGATAGTTGACAAGCTGAAGAACAACTCAGGCATGAAATTGAATGAAGTGGTAGCTGATGTAAGGTTGAGGTTTTCTACAGAGATAACTGGTTGTAAGGTTGAGGTTTATTACATGTTATACTTATGTTGATTTGTTTTGCTTTTGTTGGTTATTTATGTTGGTTTTGTTGGTTACTTATGTTGGTGCCCCAAAACCATGTTGCTTGCTATACTTATGATATACTTATGTTGTCCAGGTGAAAGCTATGTTAAGTCCAAAAAAGAAGTCCAAGAAAGCTACAGCAACAGAAAAAAGACAAAGTGACCGGCTAAGGACTCTTAAGAATCGTAACATTGTGGGTCCAGGAAGAGATCCAAAAGATCCAGTACTTATTGTTGGAGATGACACAAATGATGGCAGTCTGCCTGGGAAGAAGAGCTGGGAAGACATAGAAAGGAGCTTGACTCAGTGAAAACTTGTGTGCTGTGAAACTTTTTGTGTTTTATTTGGAGATTATGCAGTGTGAAACTTGTCTGCTGTGAAACTTTTTTTGTTATGCACTAATGTAGTAAGAATGGTTGTAAACTGTTGTCTTATGTCATATGGCTTGCATATGACCATTTTGTGTTATTCCTTTTGTTGTATTAAGTATGACATGTTCAAATACACTTTTTCTATCAATGGAATGAAGTTTGTATTCTACTGCAACTTATGTAGCCATTCAAATTACACTAAACAAGGTACAAAAACAATAATTTGTTACATTGTATTGAACACAATAAATCAACAATTTGTTACATCATATTGATCACAGTACATCAACAACAACAAAATTACACTAAACATGGTTAAACAACAACAACAACAACATTGGATCAAAGTAGATTACATCAATAACATTTCATTGAACAAATCGGATTACATCAACAATAACAAAATTACCATTTTCATTTCATAACACAGAGTAGATTACATCAATAATTTCTTACATTCCATTAACCAAAGAACATAAACAACAATAAACGACATCAACATCTACATTTCATGAAAAAATAAACATTGCACACAAATGAAACAACAAGACACCACATCTTCAATCTTCCATAAAATGTCTCTGTTTTCAACTTGCTATTCAAGATCTTGTTCTTCTTCTTAATTTCTTCATGAAGCGACTTCATATATCCAACAATTTCCAAATCCGAGTTCGTTCCAACTCCATCAACATATCCAGATTTTTCAGCAACATCATCATCCCAAATGAAAAGATTACAAGTCTCAGCATTCCTCCAATAAGGACATCTCCAGAATAACCTTCCCTTATTTGGTCCACTTTTGCAATGATAGGAGACCATACGAACCAGACACCCACAATATTTCTCAATTCGTGATTTCACAGATGCAGACGACATTGGGCTCAAGGAAGACGATACTGTGGATTTTCTATCCTCAGCATCACTACACCAACTAGAGTCGGTGTATCCCACTAACTTGCATTCTCTTCCTTCATCAGCTGCAGGAAACAAAATGCCGTAGTCGAGAGTCACTTTCAGATACCTCTGTATCCTCTTCGTCGCTGTTAGGTGTGATACCTTTGGCTTCTGCATGAATCTACTTACCATACCCACACTGTATGCTAAGTCAGGCCTTGTGTGACAAAGGTATCTAAGTGACCCAAAAAGTCTTCTATATTGGGTTGGGTTGACATCATCTTCATCTGAATCCTTCGACAGTTGCAGTCTGGTCTCAGCTGGAGTCGAAGTTGGGTTGCAATCTTGCATCTCAAATATCTTGAGTATTTCTCCTGCATATCTTCTTTGGTGAATCATCAAACCTCTACTAGTCTTGTAGAATTCGATTCCAAGGAAATATGAGAGATTTCCCAAGTCTGACATTTCAAACTCCTCACTTAGATCATGTTTGAAATCTTCGATCTCCTTCTTGCAACTACCTGTTATCAACAAATCATCGATATAGAGGCATAGTATAAGCAATTCACTATTGCTTTTCCTTACATACACTCCATGCTCAGTCGTACACTTCACAAATTCCTTCTCCCTTAAGAAGCTGTCGATTTTCTTATTCCAAGCTCTTGGAGCTTGCTTAAGTCCATACAGGGATTTATGCAACCTGTACACCTTTCCTTCTTCGCCTCGTTTCACATACCCAGCTGGTTGTGCGATATAAACCTCTTCATCTAGGGGACCATTAAGGAACGCACACTTCACATCCATCTGACATGTGTGTCAACTGTTCATATTTGCTAGACCAACAACCAACATAATTGTTTTGATTCTAGCAACAGGTGTGAACACTTCATTGAAGTCGATTCCTTTCTTCTGTAGAAATCCTTTTGCCACAAGTCTCGCCTTGTGTCAAGTTACTTCTCCTCAAGGATTCACCTTTACCTTGTAAACCCACTTCACATCAATTGCCTTCTTGCCTTGAGGCAATTCGACAAGTGACCAGGTGTTGTTGACTTCGATGGATTCTAACTCTTCATTCATCGCTTTCACCCACTTCGAATCTTTCAATGCCTCAGCTGCATTGACTGGTTTGACATCTGCGTAGAAAGCATAATGTACCAGCTCACCCTCTTCATCGACCACATCATCTGATGTAATTACACATTCTTGCAACCTTGCAGGCATGTATCTTGTTCGTCGAGGTCTGCTTGAACCTGCTTCATCTGCAACTGGTTCCTGTCGAACTTCTCTTTCAACTTCAGTGGCTGGTTCTTCACAAGAGATTCTCACTGAATCCTTCTTGGCATTCTCTGTCCAATCCCATTCTTTAAGCTTATCTATGATCACGTCCCTGCTGATCACAACTTGCTTATTCACTGGGTCGAATAACTTGTAACCTCCAGTCGAATGATATCCTATCAAGATCATCTGATTCGACTTGTTATCAAGTTTCCTTCTCAATTGATCTGGCACATGTCTATGTGCTATAGATCCAAACACCTTCAGGTGGCTAAGGCTAGGCTTGACACCAGACCAACATTCCTCTGGTGTGATTCCTTCAAGCTTCTTCGTCGGGCATCTGTTCAAAATATATGTTGCTGATGAAACCACTTCTCCCCATAATTCTTTGGGTAGATGCTTTCCATTCAACATACTTCTCACCATATTCATGATGGTTCTGTTTTTTCATTCGGCAACTCCATTTTGCTGTTGTGTATAGGGTGGCACCACCTCATGCACAATCCCTTCCTTTTCACATAATGCATCGAACTCTTTCGACACATAGTCTCCACCACCATCAGTCCTCAGAATTTTTAGCTTTCGACCACTCTGTCTTTCGACCATAGATTTGAATATGGAAAATACCTCCATCACATCACTTTTCTTCTTGATGAGGTAAGTCCACAACTTTCGACCGAAATCATCTATAAACGTGACAAAATATTTGTTGCCACCAATCGAATCCACTTGGATTGGACCACAAACATCAGAGTATATGACTTCCAGAATTGCCTTCGACTTCCTTCCTGCATCCTTGCTGAAGCTATTCTTGTGTTGTTTCGACTGAACACACTCCTCACAGACTTCACTTGGAATGTTGATTTCTGATAATCCTGAAACCATATTTCTTCTCTTCAGCTCTCTGATGTCATTGAAGTTGAGATGACCTAGTCGAAAAATGCCATAACCACTCATCTCTGCTGGCTGCTGTTGCTAGACACTTGTGTTCCATCACCTTGAGTTCAATCTTGAAGGTCCTATTCTGAGACATTGGAGCCTTTAAGATCAACCTACCACCTGCGTCGAGAACTCTCATTATCTTGTCTCGACAACTACCTTGTAGTTCTTTTCGACTAGCTGCCCTATACTGAGCAAATTACTCTTCATGCCTGGAATGTATAACACATTGGAAATTGTTGACCTTTTGCCATCTTTCCTCATAATCAGAACATCACCAACACCTTCAGCTGCTAGAGTGTTGTCATTTGCAAACTTCACTGTGTTCTTCGACGAGGGCTTCATGTTGACAAACCAATCTTTCCTCTCAATCATGTGTGATGAGCATCTTGAGTCCAAGTACCACTGATCTTGGAATCTTTCTTCATCTTTTGTTGTGACCATCATCAACGTCTCTTCTTCTTCATGCTTCGCCAGATTTGCATCAGTTTCTTGATTTTTCTTCTTTTCTGGACAGTTACTAACATAGTGGCCATACTTCTGACAATTGAAACATTGAATGTGACTTTTGTCAGATTTTCGATCACCACCTTTTCTTCTACCTGCAGCACCACCTCTTTGGTTGCCTTGGTTCCAAGGTTTCTTCTGATTCGACTGGTTTCCTCCTTTGTTGCCATTCCAGCTTCCTTTACATTTTCTTTCCTTTTCTGACTGCGCCTGCAAAGCCATATCACTTTTCGACTTTGTTGCAGCTCTCTCAGCCATCCTTTATTTCATGAGACTCAAGCGTCCCTTGAAGCTCTTCCTTCGTCAATACTGACAAGTCTTTCGACTCTTCTATGGCTACTACCACGTGGTCGAACTTTGGAGCCAATGACCTCAAGATCTTTGAAACAACTGATCTTGATGTCAACACCTCTCCACATACTTTGATTTGATTCACCAACTTTGTAACTCTGGTGAAGAAATCTGTAATACTTTCGTTGTCTTCCATCTGAAGCAACTCATAGGTTCTCTTGTGAGTTTGTAACCTCACCTCTTTCACCTTCTCTGTTCCTCCAAATGACTTTTCAAGAATCTCCCATGCTTCCTTTGCTGATTCTGCATCGCTAACTTTTTCAAAGTTATCTGGATCAACACATTGATGGATTATAAACAGCGTTTTATAATCTTTCTTCTTCAATTCTTTGTGTGCAGCCTTTTCTTGATCCGTCGCGTTCTCCCCAAGCGGTGTTACTCCTTCCTTCACAAGATCCCAAAGATCTTGATAACAGAAAACCACATTGATCTGCTTGCACTAATTCTCATAATTATCTTTCTTGAGAATTGGTAGGGTCGCCGGAAAGTGCCCATTTGAATGATTCAGGGCCATCACGATTTTCTTCCTTGAATCGCAATCGGAGCTCTAGATATCAGATGTTGGAAATTCACCACAACCTATGGTGATTCCGCTTCAATCTTGATCTCAAGATTGATAATCAACCCACAAACAATACGTAATGACAATGAAAGAAGAAGAACAAACAAGAACAGCAAGAAAGAAAAGAGAGAGAAGAGAAATATTTGGAGGAGAAGTGTTCTACCCACGAACTGTGAGATTTCTGAATATATTGCACTTTCACTGCTAAAATCTACAACTGTGAATACAATACAATGTTATAATTTCAATGCAAGGATTCTTCCTATTTATAGATATAGATTTGCAAAGGTTCAAAATTAAAAGCCCAAAATATCAAATCTAATATAAACAAATCTGAATCCAATCTAAAACAAATCTAACATGAATCTGTCGAAGCAACCTAATCAATTCGACACGACACTAAACTATAAATGCTTCGACTTCGACACACTATAAATTACATTTAACAATCCATAATTATTATTATTGTTAATAATTTATAAGAGATTCAACATCCACAAGCACTATAACCTCACTTCAAAACCAAACCAGAAACACTCTTCTTCATCAAAACCACGATCCGGCGAAACAACTGTGACAACCTCAAATTAACTACAACAACACTGCTGCGGAATCGAGTTCACGATCTTCAACATTCGTCAAAGCCACCAAGCTACTTCCTGCTGTGCTATGCGAACCGCAACAACAACCTGAAGCGGGAATCAAAGATGTCACCATAACCGTAACAACTCCGCTGCCAAGAGCTTCAAGCAACCAACAACTCATTTTAAACTCAAAAATTCGGCAGCAATAGTTTGATTTTGCAGTAGGCTCAGATCTACAACAAGCGCATTTGAACTCAAAACTATTACCGGCGCAGCAGCACGCGTACGTTAACAGAACAACGAATAGGTTTGGTAACATTCTCAATCCAACGACTTCACATTTCTCTTAATTTCTGTTTTGAGTTTAGTGACTCAATTTATATGTTGCTGCTTGTATAATTGAGGTTTTGTTTCGGTTTTACGACATTCGACTTTGAAAAATATATGAGCTAGTTTGTTTTTAAACTGGTAGATTGTTATATCAGTACTATTACTGATCTAATTTTGAAAGTTCTAATGTTAGCTTGAATTCGATGTCGATTGCGTATCCAGTTGCGTTCATATTCATCTCAGCTTTGTGAGTGTTCAGTTACGGCTGCTGAGAATGACTTTCGGTCGATTGTTTGTTTGTTTCGGTAACTATTCAACTTGAAATTGCATTGATAATCCGATTATTGATTATATTGTGTGTTTATACTAAACTGTTTCAGTTTTGATTTAATCGTGTGGTTGTTCTGCTCATTTTCTACCAAGCTATTGTGAACTATTTTGGTTATCAGAAATTGCTCGGTGTGTATGGCTGTAACTATTGTGAACTATTGTGAACTATTTTGGTATATCCGTTGTGTTGCGTGTTGTGTTTACGTTTTGTGAATTAACTACTTGCTGCCTTATGTTGCGTTGCGATGAGTAGTCGATATCATTTGGTTTAAATTATGCCGTGTGTGTGGAGGTTATGTTGGATTTCAATTTTGTAAAGCCATGCTGATTTTGTAAATAATTAGGCAAGTTATTTAAAACTACCTCCGGTCTTTTTTATAAGAAACATTTCACGTTTTTAGATTCATTAAATAATTAATGTATCTGGTCTATACTACAGACCAGATATATAAATTATTTAATGAATCTAAAAAGGTGAAGTGTTCCTTATAAAAAAGACCGGAGGGAGTACTATGCTGGATTGTTGCAGTTGTGGCTAGTTCATATTAACCGTCGATGGCGGTGACATTTAATTTCAGCCATTTTAAGTTGCTACTGCTAGTATGCTGTTGCGGCTTATTTGTTTTATACCTGCTGGTTTTTTATTATGGATTCTTTAAGATCTCGTTGCTCTGTGAATAAATATTGTTGTTGCTGCTATATGTTTCGATTCTACTACTGCTGCTTGTCATGATAAATAAGTAAACTTACCTTTATTCTTCTGAAGCTTGTAATCCTTTGGAATGGTTCTAATTTAGAGTGGGTTTGATTTTTTTTCCATGCGAGGAAGATGAACCATGAATAAAGTATATGTTTGTTTGTTCATATGATTTTTTTTAATTCATGACTTGCAATGTTCTAAATTGGAAATACATTTTAGGTAAGCTTCTGTAGGAATGAAATGGTTTAGAAAGTTTGACTAAAATGTATCCAAGTTACAATTTTTAGTCTATTGCATAATAAAAAGGGGAAAATGTTCGTTTACGAAGGTTTTGTACAAGAAGAAACACAATAATGCATCTTGACCGTGATTTCATTCCTAAATAACCATGATTTCTATATGACTGTTTTTACTTTATTAGAAGTGCTGCCACATATGGATTCTTGCAATTCTTGCATTATTTCCTTCATCACAAATAGCATGGTGTTTACCTTGAAAATTGGTAAACAACCGTTGATCTTCTAAAACTATAAGGGTGTGTTTGTTTCATGGATTTAAAATTTATTTCCAGGAATGTGTGAGGTTGGAAATCGTATTCCCACGTTTGTTTCAAGTTTTGTGAAATTATACCCGGGTATCTTTTATTCCTGGGAATATAATTTACTCATTACTTTGATATTTTTTATTCCCATGTAAAAGGGTGGGAATATTACATTCCCATGGGAATAAAAGATAACCACCCATAACCTCCCACTCAAAATTAATTTAACTCTTTTATATATTTTTTAAAAAAATGAATTAAATATATTTTATAAAAATTCCAAGGAACTTCAATTACTTACCAAACACATAGACAGGAATAAAATTCCTGGTATTCTTGTTCCAGGGAATAATATTCCCAGGATTATAAATTTAATCCTTTAAACAAACACACCCTAAAGCTCTAGTAACTTACAGGATCGATCAGATTGATCCTAGGACATGTGATGTATGTGTATTTGGGATATTTCACAATTTGGTAAAGTATGTCTTTCGACAATGCTTATAAATAAAAAGGGGTGTTTGAAATATAAAGGATAGCGATGAAGATCAAATAAATAACTAAGTCGAACAATGAATCAAAGAAAAGAAAAGGCAGAATGTAAAAGGTTTGATAAAGAAAAACTGAAGTTAAATGTTGGAAAGAAATGCATAAAGATCTTAAAATGCAAAAAGGTAAAGGCTTGCAGGTAAAGGCTTTTAATAAAACTGCAGAGTAAAGACTTGGTAATGTAAACGACTTGAAAGGTAAAAGTTCGTGGAAAAAAGATTTCAAAGTAAAAAATCTAAAACAGAAACTTCAAAGTAAATTGCATTGCAATAAAAGATAATGGTGATTACAATCACGTACATTCTCACTTCACTGGTTTCTCGACACACTGGATACTTTGAGTGAATGTAGAGTTACTTGTACAATTTGATTTTTTCACACTATTCTAACTCTAAGACTAACCTATTTATAATACTCTAATGTAACCACCCTTTGACGGTTTTATTCTTAGATTACGCCACTTGGCACTTCGCATGTCTTCACGATCTGGATCTTCGCCACTTGTCCTCTTTTCAAATTCAAATAGTGGAACTTCCCTCCACTATTCAGTTGTAACTGCAGCGCATTATCCATAGCCACTTCACTGTGTCGAATTGACTCCTTGAACTTAGCAACATTTGAAGTCCTAAAATCATTCTCTTCGACTCAGGCATTGCACAAACATGGTCGAAGGCCTTCTAGTCAAAGCCTTCTTTTTAGCTTTATTATTTTAAAGAATTACTTCTTTTAAAGCCAAATTGTCTGAAATCATGTAGCGTCGAAATTAGGAGCTAACAAATTGCCCCCCAAAAATGCCCTTTCGCCAGTATTGGTAGGAAGGTCATTTTTTGATAAAATAATGTTTCGGCGCCTGGTCATTCGACTATGAGAGACATGGTCATAACTGACCAACCCACGATTTAGAAACTATTCAGTTTCTTTCAACCATGCTTATGACGTCATGTCATGATGGCAAATCTCCAAACGTCTTTTCAACCGTATTTGCGAACAGTTTTCATCATTACTTTTCTTGGGATTAAGCATTTACAGTCTGACCACAACCACCACCATCCAACGATCTCCAAAGAGGACACGCGTCCCACTATCGTATCCATTTTAACGGTGGATTCACAATCCCCTCATCTTCCAAGCATCTATAAATACCCTTTTTTCCCCAACTTGAAACTCTTTGCATTCTCAAACTTTTCTGCAACTTATTTTCCTTGTTCTCTAAACTCTCTCAAGAAAACTCAGAACACACTCTCGTTTTCTCTTCAACTTCCAACAATGGCGTCTTCTCAAACTGTTCCCCAAGCAACGAAAAACCAAAAGGGTAAAACCACTCCGTTTGAGCAAACTCTCCCGCCATTTTCAAACATCCCTGGACCAAAGGTGGTAAAGAACCAACAGTTTATGCCAGAGCCTTTTCTTGAAGAAACAAGGAGCATTTATGAATCTCAGGTAACGATCCCTCTCCTTGTATCGGATAAACCCTATGCTTTAGGTGGCCCCCTAGCTGATGTAAAACCCACCGATGAAAAATTGGCTGAGTTTTTTCCTTCTTATCGTAAGTCTAGACCTTTAGGGCAAAAAAGCAACCCTAATGAGGATGGAACCTCTCCTAATACACCCACTCTGACGAAAATGGATCTGAGATACCTTCATGATGGTACGAGGCTGGTAAGAGTTGTCAATCCTTTAAAGGATTTTGACCTTTGGATGACCAGAATGGAAAGGGTCAAAGCTGATCACTGGAAAACCATAGGAATCTATGATCTGCTCATGCTGTCGAAGACCAACATCCCTTATTGTTTGAACTTGTTGGCAGCGTCGCTTTATTTTTGGGATAACACCCACTACACCTTTCATCTTCCTTGTGGGATGGTTACTCCGACACTTTTCGACCTTGCTGCCATTGCAGGTCTTCTACCAGATGACATTTCCTATGACCCTGATACTGATGCAGAGGATACCATAGGGATCTCTGGCTCCAAACTCACATACACCCACTTCATCAACCACCACAAATGTGATACTGCAGAAATCACTAATAAGGAACACATTGCATTCCTTACTGTATGGCTGTCGAGGTATGTATTTTGTTCAAAATCTCTGCAGGTGGCCAAGAAGTATCTCACTCTGGCCAACCAACTCCACCACAATAGAGGGGTTTGCCTAAGCGGGTTGATCCTGGCGAACCTCTACGAGTCTCTCAATGAAGGGGCGACTCGACTCAAAGACTTGGGGAGCCAAGGTACTGTTCACTTGAATGGCCCTCTCTGGCTACTTCAGTTGTGGCTCAATGCAACCTTTGAAGCTAGCCTTCCCAGGAAAGGGCAGGTCGACGAAGATTCTGCTGAAATCAAAGAGAGGGGGTCGAAGGTACCCGCCTGGTGAAACTTAAGCCAAATGACAATGGGGAAACTCTCAAGAGAGCCTTATCCAGTTATATTATGATGTTTGCAAAAAGGCATGAGTTCACACCTAGCATGGCTCCCTTTGCTGAGAGAAAATGTGGGCCTGAGTGGTTCACAAGGCCATTCCCTGATCCATCCACCAACCTCGACGCAGAATCTGTTTTGATCTGGGAAGCCTTCTTGATTCCTAGATTTATCGTTGAAAGGTTGAATCTTGGGAGAGACCTGACATCCTTAATTGCTTACCAACCAAATCTTGTCTCTCGATAATTTGGGTTGGCTCAGATCTTCCCCAAGTGTCTATATGGGAAGAAAGGCCATGTGGTATTTCACACCACCAGTTTTGATGAAGGAGGTGCTGCAGCCACTTTCGACCGATGGAACGCTAGGAAAGCAACCCTTTCCCCTATGTATTTTCAACCCACCTTCTTGTGTACCAAACCCTTCCATAACTGGTGGTCGAAGCACTACAGTGAGCAATTTCTTGATGTTGCTGCTTTCTCTTCCTTACTTGACCAAGCTTTTCTTGATGTGCAGGAAAAGACCAAGAAGAGTAAGTCCATTCATGTCAAAGAAATTCAAGCCTTTCAAAAATACTTTGAAACTGTCTATCGACCAGATGATATTAGTCGAACCGTTCGTGAGGCTGCTGTCACTTTGAAGGAGAAATTTCTACAGAAAATGGACCAGTTGAAAATCCCTTCAAACGTTCCTCTTGAGAAACGTTATAAGGTAGCTTTTGAACTCTTTCCTCCAAAGTTCCCTCAACTGCCTAACGCTGATTTTGGAGTGGCACTTGCCCCCCCATTTCCAGACTGGTTTGTCTGTGGTGAGCACTTAAAACTCCTTCGACAGCAGTCTCAACCGAAAGCCCAACGGGTGGTTGCGACTAAATATACGCTGGACAGTTTCAAAGGAAACCTTCATATAGGGGTCGAGGATGTCCGTGTCGAATCCGAAATATATGAAGGTTTGAGGCCCTTGATTTGTGATTTTTTAACTAACCACTCAATTATTAACCTTGTAATAATCGTCTGTCTTTCAGCCATGGCTAGGAAGACCAGCTCATCGAAGGGTGCTGCGAAGGTCGAAAAGGACACTGAAGGCACAAAGGTACTCTAAATCCCTTGCCTAAGTCTTTGTGTCACCAACCCTCTAATATTTGCGCCACCTTTCAGGCTGCTCGAAAACCCCCCACGCCTTTAAAAAAGGGCAAGAAAGGTGCTCAGGCAGTTGTTCCTCCAGATACTGATGATGAGTCCCTTGAGGAGATAGTAGTTAAAAAGAAAAGGAAGCTTGTCAAAGCTTCTAGAACTACTACCCAATCTCCCTCAAAGGCGGCAAGAATCCTTGAGAAGACACCTGCTGGTAGTGGTGTCAAGAAACCACTCTCCAGGGTTGCGTCGAAAACGACTGCTGGCGATCCTGAGAGTGCGAACTCAAGTCCTGATGTTGCGGCTGTACAGGTATGCGTACTATCCTCATTCAGTATTTGGATTCCCTACTCAGACTTCTCTCAATCTTATTCTCTTTACTTGTGGTTTTTTCAGGCTGATGTAGGTGGTTCTAACCCACCACAACCTTCCTTCAGCTTTACAACAACTCTGCTGAATAGCCAAGGTGAGCCAACTTATCACCGTACCTCTGACCTTGGTTCTGGATATAGTTCAATCAACGAAATTAACCAACTTATCCCTCTTACAGTTCCTCCTCCTGCAGCAGATGAAACAAACCAAAGTTCTCCTGCCAGGACCACTACTCAACAATCCCAGACCGATGGTTCTGATCATGAAGAGGATAATGTTTCTCATCAACAACCTTTCGACCAAACAGAACCTATTGGTATGGACACAGAAGAAAGGCCCACCGAAGCCAGAGAAGAGGAAGTCGAAGAAGATGAAGAACAAGAAGAAGAGAGGGAAATGACTGAGCAAGATCACACCCATTCGACTATGGCTGAGGCAGATCCTGTGAACAATCTAACTCCTAAGCCTATGGTCACTTCGACTACTGGAGGATCCGCTGCTGGAGACCCACTGGCTGCTCTCAAATGGTCAAATCCTCGAGAGTATGCCAGGATGATACTTGGGAAGAAGTACAACTCTTCAGGTACCAGTCTCAGCACTTCGACCAGCTCTGGGGGTCGAGTCCCAGATGATTTTGCCAGCCCTATCCTTCAAAAAATCAAGTACAAACTCTTCAAGGGAGACATTCATAAAGTCTTACTTTCAGATCCAACTGCTCCTCTCTTTCTGCAAGACAGCCTTCAAAAATTGGACCTTTTGACCCTTAGCAAAGATGTTTCTGAATTCCTGTTGGAGCTAACTGCTTTAGTGAATCAAATGTCTAAAGACTTCAAGCTCCTTCCCAAGATCCAAAACAACATTGAAATCACAACGGGATTGGAGGCCTCAGCTTGGGATGAAGCGCATGCATCAGAAGCTATGGTCGAAAGTCTAGAGACTGAACAACAGAAAAGGCAGGCAGAAGTAGAGTCGAACCAAAAGAACATCGACGACTGGAAACGGCAAATTGAATATCTGCAGAACAAGATTTCTAAGGCTGAAAAACGCAACCTTGAGCTGGGAGAGTTCGACGATACTGAAATGGCCAGAGAGCTGAAGCGCACCATAGACTTTCTTGACAAGGCCCAAACACTTGAAAAAGAACTTTCAGCAGCCAAACTCGACAAAGCTCTGTGTGAGAAACGCCTTCAGAATTACAAGGTCAACTTCCTCGAGTTCAAGTCGAAGCTCCCCTTCTGATTGTCATATGATTTCTTGTTTGTAGTTCCAATTTTTATTCATCATGTTTTATGGTCCTTTTAAGGCCCCATGTACAGACAAACTTAATGTCCTATGGCCTTTATCTAAATTCTTCTGTTTGTTACTAACTCTTCGACTTGCAAAATTTTCTCTCAAACTTTACTAACTGAGTAATTAAAGTATTCTGCCTCTCTTCTTGGAAATCATGAAAATAACGCAGCTTTTCACAGCTTAGTGTTCCAACGGCACAAGTTTCTATTCCATAAAGGAATATTAATAGCGCAACCCTAGGGTCTATTCCCAAGGGTCATTTCACGTATTTCCATCGTTGACTGGCCAATCCTTACAAAGCCTTGCCTCTATAAAACCCTCTTCCCTTTTGGGATATCTTGCACCTACTACAACAAGCATGAGTACTTCTTCAAAGAAAACAATGACCAAGAAGGTGGCTGGAGAGACAAAGAAAGTTGAGGCAACAACTACTGTCCTCAATAACACTTCAACTGGAGCAACATCTCGCGCCAAGAAGAGAGAAACCAAGATGAAGGTACCCAAGAAAGGACCTTCCCAAGCACAAAACTCTGATGATGAAGCTGGCGAAGATAATGTTGCCTTCCTCAACTCTATTAATTGGAGAGACTATGAATAATCTTTCTCCTGGGTTTTATGTTATTGTACTTGTTTTCCTTCCTTTGTATGCCATTTTGGCCTCACATGGCCTATTTTGGCTTTTATAATTTGAATAAAATTTACGTCTTAATATGAACTTCTTGTAAAATAGGCTTATATTTTTTCAAATATTTCCCATTTACCCTTAAGACTCTTAGATCACCCTCCATCTCTTGAATCTTATAAGCATTATTACTAAACGCCTTAATAATTTGAAAAGGACCTTCCCACTTAGGAGACCACTTCCCCAAAGTTCTGGTCTTTCGATCCATAGGTAAGATCACTTTCCACACTAGATCTCCAGTTGAAAAGGTTTTAATCTTGACCTTTTTGTTATAAGACTTCTCTACCCTTTTCTTTTGCCTTTTCAGCAACTCTAATGCATGGAGCCTCTCTTCATCTAGGTCTACTAATTCATCGAGCATCATATTCCAATAAGACTCAGATGGAATCTCATAATGCCTTTGAATCCTTATTGATTGAAGATAAATTTCCACAGGCAGAACTGCATCATGACCAAAGGTCAGTCGAAATGGTGTAATATTAGTTGCCTCTTTAGGGGACGTTCGACATGCCCAAAGTATTTGGTCCAATGTCCTGTGCCAATTTCTTGGCTTTTTTCCCACATGCTTTTTTATCAACCCAATAACTACTTTATTTGCTGCTTCGACTTGGCCATTAGCTTGAGCATAATAAGGTATGGACGTTACAAGCTTGAATCCCATTTCCTTATAAAGCTCTTGCATTTTTCGACCGGTGAAAACTGATCCTTGGTCTGTTGTAATTGTCTCTGGGATTCCAAATCTATAGATGATGTGCTTCTGGATAAATTCAATCACAACTTCTTGATCAACATTTGGTAATGGGATAGCTTCGACCCATTTGGTAAAATAATCAATACCCACCAAGATGTACTTATGATTTTTAGATGATGCTGGTCGAATTTCTCCAACTAAATCCAAAGCCCATCCTCTGAAAGGCCAAGGCTTTACTATAGAGTGTAATTCACTTGCAGGGACATGTTGAATGCCAGCACGAACTTGACATTCCTGACAACCCTTAGCAAATTCCATGCAATCTTTTAACATGGTAGGCCAATACATGCCTTGTCAAAACAACAACCATTTCATCTTATGGCCTACCTGATGTGCCCCACATGCCCCACTATGGACAGTCGAAAGAGCTAAGTATGCTTCTGCCTCACTGAGGCACTTAAGCAATACTCCCTCAGAAGTCTTTTTGAATAATTCATTACCCAACAAGACATAACTTAAAGCTTGATACTTGATTTTCCTTTCTGTCGAAGCTATTGGATTTTTCAAATAATCCATTATAGGTTTCCTCCAATCTTTGTCAGTTATACTATCAACTGCCAGAATTGCGAAATTGTCTTCATCAACATATCCAAGCTTAGTTTCTTCCAAATCTGATGGGGCTAATCCTACCAACACCACCTTCCTCTGACTTCGACTTCGATTGCATCTTGTAATTTGTCTTTCAAAACTTTATACCCTGATGCAATCTGAGCCAAGTCATTAGCTACCTGGTTTTCCAACCTAGGGATATGTCGAAAACTAACTGCGTCAAACTTTTTCAACAGTCGATTCACAACTACAAAGTACATAATCAAGTTTTCTTTTATGCACTTGTACTCTTTGGTCACTTGTTTTATGACCAGTTCTGAATCTCCCATTATTTCGACATGAGTTGCCCCCAATTCCAACAATACTTCAAGTCCAGCAATTAAAGCTTCATATTCAGCTTCGTTGTTAGAACAACGACCTTCAACTTTATACTTAAGTGTTGTTGGAATTTTATTAGGAGAAATGACAAGTACTCCTATGCCTGTCCCATCTTTGTGGCTTGACCCGTCGAAATATAACTTCCAAGGTTCCACATCAAGATAGTTCAGGGCGGTCTCATTTGTAGAATGGTTAGCTATGAAGTCTGCCACTATTTGTCCTTTAACAGCTTTTAAAGGCTTATAAGTTAAAGAGTATTCAGTTAATGCTAATGCCCATTTTCCAATTCGACTATGCAAAATAGGTTTGGACAACATATGTTTAATAACGTCATAACGAGAAGAAACATACACATCAACTGGTTTTATATAATGCTTCAATTTGGTACAAGAGTAATACAAACATAAACATAGTTTTTCAATCATGCTATATCTAGTTTCAGCATCATTTAAAACTCTACTAAGGTAATAAATGGCTCTTTCGACGCCATCATCATCCTCTTGAGCTAACATGCTCCCTAAAGTTCTATCTGACACAACTATGTATAATCTCATACACTTATTCCCACGAGGTGGTGAAAGAATAGTGAGGTGACTCAGGTACTCCTTGATCTTGTCGATGGCTTCCTGCTGATCTTTCCCCCAGTCGAACCCATCCTTGCTAGCTTGAAGCAATGGTGAAAAGGCTTGCGTTTTCCCACTTAAGTTACATATAAATCTCCTCAAGAAATTTATTTTGCCCAAGAGAGACTGTAATTCCTTCTTTGTTGATGGCGCTTTTGCTTCCATGATGGATTTGGTTTTATTTTGGTTAATTTCGATCCCCTTCTTTTGGACCACAAAGCCTAAGAAATCCACTGCCTGCACACAAAAAGCACATTTGAGAGGATTCATTTTCAGACCATGCTTTCTCATTCTTTCAAAGGAATGTCGAAGATGGCTTATATGATCTTTTCCTGAAAAGGACTTAACAACAATATCATCAATGTATATTTACATAATAGTCTCAATAAAATCATGAAAGATTGAATTCATTGCTCTTTGGTAAGTTGCCCCAGCATTTTTCAGACCAAAAGACATTACTACCCATTCATAAGTGCCTAATGCCCCTGGACATCGAAAAGCAGTTTTTGGGACATCTTCCTCAACAATGAATATTTGGTTATAACCAGAATAACCATCCAACATGCTCAAATACTCATGTCCAGCAGCAGAATCAATCAACATTTCTGCCACAGGCATAAAATATTCGTCTTTAGGGGTTGCAGAATTCAGATCTCTAAAATCTATACAAACCCTTAAAGAACCATTCTTTGTAATGACTGGTACAATATTAGCTAGCCATTCGACATACCTAGCCGTACGGATGAACTTGCATCTAAGTAGCCTTTCGATTTCCTCTTTGATCTTGGAAAGGATTGTTGGGGCAAACCGTCTTGGATTTTGCTTGACTGGCTTTTTCCCAGGTATGATTGGCAACTTATGTTCGACAAGCTCTCTCCTCAAACCAGGCATTTCATCATAGTCCCAGGTGAAGCAATCCTTGAATTCCTTCAATAGTTGGACTATTTCGACTTTGAGTAGTGGGTCGAGATTAGCGCTAATATAAGTAGGCCTTTTTATTCCCCCTTCACCCAAGTCAATTTCTTCTAAAGGATCTTGCGCCAGCATTTTAATATTATCTGACAGTGGATCCTTTTCAAAACCTAGAGGCTCATTATCATAAACAGCATCAAGCCTTTGGTTTTGGTCTTTAATTTGAGGCCCATCAGGTGGCTCAGGTTCAAAGTCCTTACCAGGGCCTACTTCACACATTTGAGTTTTGGCTTCGACAACCATGTGGTTGTGTGCAGCCTCTAAAGCCGCTTGTAACTTGGATTCGGCCACATAGGCAGAAATTCTTTGTAGTGCGTCGAACTCAGTCATTATTACTGAATTCACTTCCCCAGCCTGTGGGGTCAACCTCAGGCAGCCCATAGTAGGGGACATTGCCTTCTTCTCTTATGACCTCTCTGTCCCATCGAAACCCCTCCAGTGGGTGTAAGTGTAATGAGCAGAATGCGTGGTCATCTGGGGAGAGATCGAATTCTGCTGGAGTACAAGGCACAATATGCGCCAAATTTTTGTCGAACTCAGAACCATCAACATGATTAACAGGCACCTTAAAGTAGCCTTGATCAGCTTCAATGTTTTCTACTATTCCATCAGGCCTCCAAATTGTTATTCGTTGGTGCATTGATGAAGGCACTGCCCCAATGCCATGGATCCATTCCCTTCCTAGCAAAAGGTTGTAGTTAGCTTTGCTTTCGACCACCATGAACAAGGTGGGTCTCGTCACTGTACCCACAGTCAAGTCAACCTGTAAGACACCTAGAGTGGTCCCAATCTTCCCTTCATAGTTGGAGAGGACCATGTTGTGGGGTTTAAGATCAGTGTCTAATTTACCAAGTTTACTTAGCAGAAAATGTGGCATTAAGTTGACAGTAGCCCCCACAATCCACCAAGATCTTGTTAACAGCCACATTCTCTACTTTCCCTGTAATATACAGAGGTTTCAAGTGTCCCTTCATGGCTTCAGTTGGTCGCTCAAAGAAAGCATTTTGTTCTTCGACACAGCCATTGTTCATTACATAATAGCACACAGGTTGGTGTGCTGCCATTTCTGCCTCAGCGTTGGCATCCAAATTCTCCACTTCAGTGACTGTCATATTCCCTTGGCATTACTGACACTACTTTGACAATGATGTTCAAAGAAGCATCAGAGTCTGAATCAAAATTGTGGGTCGACGCTTCATCTTCAACTGTTTCGACCACAAAATTTTTAGCTTCTTCCTTCTTGGAAGTAAACAGCTTTCGACCCACTGGCAGCTGGTTTGTTGTTCTCATGCCAACACCTTTGTTGCTAGCTAGCAGAACATTAGTGCTAGTCTCCGTCGAATCTTTAGCCTGAGCTTCTCTTAAAGCCTTCCTTCGCCTCTGCTCTCTCCTCCACTGGGACTTAGACATGGGATTTTTTCCTTTGTAATTCTCAGACACATAGGCAGCTTTGTTGGAGGACTTGAATTCTTTCCTATACTCAATTGAAGAACCTCTAGCCACATCGAAACTTTTCCATCCTTGCTTCCCTTTTCCTGCTGCTTCGACGGGTTTAACCCATCTCCCAGTTGGTACTTCGCCGCTGGGTTTGAAAGTAGCTTGCTTGGCCCTTGGAATTTGTGGCCTTGGGCCATATTGTCTCTGAGTAGCTTTCCTTGGGTCGAACTGCCCTGTCTTTTGAGCAGCTCTCCTCTCACGTCCAGATTTGGCCTTTTTCCCCGCTTGGAGGCCGTGAGCAGCTTCTTTGTCGAAGATAGCACTGCATCGAGGACACAGCATGACTTCAGAATTCTTCCCCTGGCACCTGTGGAGAAAATCAATGATGGTCTCATCCTCTCTGGGATAAGCCAGTTTTTCGCAGTCCTCTTGTTCATCAATATCCATGGCCTGTTTGTCAGTAACTTCGACCATGTTCACGTTGACTTCATCTTTTAAACGCATCTTAGAAAAGTCAATATCAAGGCCTGCAGCAGCCTCGTCTATCTGCCTAAAATGATCAGTAATTTCTCTTGTCACCATCTGCAATTTTGGTGCTTCAACTTCAGCATGGGTCTCGACTGTAGTTTCAGTGTCGAACCTTTGAACCTCAGCGGAGGTGCTAAAGTAATATTTAGCAGCCATACATATCAAATGCTCAAGCTGATAGCCATCCATTTCTTCAGCCTCTCTAATAAACACAACTTCATTGGTAAGGTCCTCAGTAACCTCCACCACCGTGGCATTTCTGCCAAGAGCTTCGTTGGTACTAACACTATCCGAACTGCTGTCAGACAATTCAACCAGTTCGACCATGTTGACCTCCTCAGGCTCTGTATAATTCGCTTCAGCTACTTTAAGGGGGCTGGTATCAATCTTCATCTGGGTCTTAGTCTTCTCCCCAAATTTGAGCCTTCCCTCCTGAATAGCATTATGCACCAAATCCCTGAAAAGAAAACATTGAGACGTCTTATGACCCAAGTAATTATGGTATTTACAAAAACCTCTTTTTTTTCTTTGCTCTAAAGGTGGTATTTTAGCACCAGGAGGCACTAATATTTGACCATCCTTAACTAACAAATCAAAAATTTCGTCACATTTAGTGATGTCGAAAGTGTATGTTTTCTTCGGAAACCTATCATTCTTTTCGGTTTCGACAGGGTTTTTTCCATTCGAAGGAACTAATAATTTACAAGAATAAGGAGGGCCCTTCTTAAGTTCAGCAAGGTCTATCTCATTTTCGTCGAACCTAACAGACTCATCATACAGTTCTTCAATGCCCTCCTAGTATTCGACGTAAGCTACTTTCTTGTTCTTATTCACCCTAGCTTTCTCATCTTTGAGACGCTCTAGCTGTCGAACTCTGTCAGCCAACTGGGCCATATCCCTCAGATATTGGGTGTCTAGTTTTTTCTTGATGGAGTAATCAAGGCCACCAGCGGCCATTTCGACAAGCTCATGCTCAGGCACTTATGTAAAACATCTAGCCTTGAGCAGTCGAAACCTATTCAAGTAATCATCTATTGGCTCATTGAACTTTCGTTTCACACTAGCCAATTCTTTCAGACTAATTTTCGTCTGACCCATGTAAAATTGCTCATGGAACAAACGTTCTAACTGGGTCCAATTACAGATCGAACCAGATGGTAACGTAGTGAACCACGTGAACGCATTTTTAGTGAGGGAACTAGGGAAATACTTCACCCTTAAACTCTCATCATTTGCAATCTCACCAGCTTCGATCAGGTAGCGCGCCACATGTTCGACGGTAGATTCTGTAGTATCTCCTGAAAACTTAGTAAACTTTGGCACTTTGGTCCTTGGAGGAAATTCAGCTTGCAGTATATAGTCTACTATAGGCGAAGTGAAGTTTGGCCTAGAAAAACCCATATTCATGCCATTTCGAGCCATTATTCTTTCGACCAAGGCTGCCAAATTGTTCTCTGTTGCTACATTGTTGCGTCGAACCTGATTCACCACACGATCAACGTCTTGATTTCTGTTCAGTAGCACCATCCTTGGTTCCTCCTCTTCAAGTATTGGTATTTGATTTCTATGAGGCTCCTCCCTAGGTGGTTCGACCAACCCTGAATTCACTTGTTGAGAATTCTCCCTTATCTCGACTCCTTGATTTTGGTGTTGAACAGGAGCTGGCACTCCCATGAACTCTGCTATTCGTGCCATCTGGGTTGTCATCATTTGATTGGTTTGAGTAGTATTCTGGATCAATGGCTGAAAAATTTCCCCCATCGTTTGAGACAAAGTATGTACCATTTGCATGTTGCTCTCATCCATCTGTTGCCTCAAATATGCTGCAGATTCATTCGTTAAGCTGGGTCCTTGAGCAGAATATCCCAAACCTATGGACTGACTGTTTCGACCCATGTTAATTCCAGAACCTGACTCCTGCAAATGGGAAGATATCACATTTTCTGAATATACTGGGGGTGCAGTACGCAGATTCTGCATCATTGTCGTTGGCATGCCATAAATTGGGTTCCTAGGCAAAGACTGTGAAAATCCTGGGGGAGGAAACTGCCTGTACGTCGAACCTCCTCCTGGCGGAGTCTGAGGAGTTGTCACCGATGGGCCAATGTACTCCAAGACTGGCTGAGTGTAAGGCCTCACGTATGTCGCCCCTGGTCCCGCTGTCGAAGACGCTGGCTCTGTCACCGTGGTTAACACTGTCGACCCTCCTGTCGAAGGAACTGGAGTTGGCGCCACAGTACTTCTTGGTAATTCTTGAGGATTGATGGTGTTGTTCTGAACACTTGAACAGCTTGGTTGAGTATTGGTCCCAGCAGAACTGGGATTTGGATTTCCTTGGCCAGATGCCATTCTCCTCACGTTTCTTCTCTTTGGTCTGTATTCGTTTGAATTGGCTACCTTTCCACTTCTCAAGTGCATACGATAGTTTGCCACAATCTCGACCAATGAAACAAAAATACTTAAGAAGGCAGTTATAAAACTTCCTTTTGGAGGTTATTTAAAAAGTTACAAACTTCCAAATCCACGTTTAACACAGTCCCACTGGGCGTGCCAATTTGTTTACCTTGAAAATTGGTAAACAACCGCTGATCTTCTAAAACTATAAAGCTCTAGTAACTTACAGGATCTATCAGATTGATCCTAGGACATGTGCTGTATGTGTATTTGGGATATTTCACAATTTGGTAAAGTATGCCTTTCGACAATGCTTATAAATAAAAAGGGGTGTTTGAAATATAAAGGACAGCGATGAAGATCAAAGAAATAACTAAGTCGAACAATGCATCAAAGAAAAGAAAAGGCTGGATGTAAAAGGTTTGATAAAGAAAAACTGAAGTTAAATGTTGGAAAGAAATGCATAAAGATCTTAAAATGCAAAAAGGTAAAGGCTTGAAGGTAAAGGCTTTTAATAAAACTACAGAGTAAGACTTGGTAATGTAAACGACTTGAAAGGTAAAAGTTCGTGGAAAAAAGATTTCAAAGTAAAAAATCTAAAACAGAAACTTCAAAGTAAATTGCAATGCAATAAAAGATAATGGTGATTACAATCACGTACATTCTCACTTCACTGGTTTCTCGACACACTGGATACTTTGAGTGAATGTAGAGTTACTTGTACAATTTGATTTTTTCACACTATTCTAACTCTAAGACTAACCTATTTATAATACTCTAATGTAACCACCCTTTGACGGTTTTATTCTTAGATTACGCCACTTGGCACTTCGCATGTCTTCACGATCTGGATCTTCGCCACTTGTCCTCTTTTCAAATTCAAATAGTGGAACTTCCCTCCACTATTCAGTTGTAACTGCAGCGCATTATCCATAGCCACTTCACTGTGTCGAATTGACTCCTTGGACTTAGCAACATTTGAAGTCCTAAAATCATTCTCTTCGACTCAGGCATTGCACAAACATGGTCGAAGGCCTTCTAGTCGAAGCCTTCTTTTTAGCTTTATTATTTTAAAGAACTACTTCTTTTAAAGCTAAATTGTCTGAAATCATGTAGCGTCGAAATTAGGAGCTAACACATAGCTCTGATAAAAATTGTTGAGGTTAGCTTTCTAAATGCATTCCAATTGTTCCAAGTTCTAAAATAGTTCCAAGGTTTCAATACGGATACATCAAAGGTTAATAACATTACCCAAACCGTTTTGAGAAACCCACCTTGTGCTTTGTTTCTTGTTGATGTATTATGTTGCTTTGTGATGCATTTAATTTAGGCAAAATACATTTTTTGGTCCTTTAACTTTACCTCGGGGTTTATTTTGGTCCCTTAACTTTAAAAAGTGTCATTTTAGTTCCTTAACTCTTCAAAACGTTCCATATTAGTCCTTTTGTCTTATTAGCGACGGAAACAAAAATCAGTAGCTAAATTCATCGCTAATAAGACAAAATGACTAATATGAAACGTTTTGAAGAGTTAAGGGATCAAAATGACACTTTTTAAAGTTAAGGGACCAAAATGAACACCGAGGTAAAGTTAAATGACCAAAAAGGTTATTTTGCCATTAATTTATTAATTAGGTCGCTTTGTGTTTTACTTGTTGTGTGGTATTTTAATTTTGTATTAATTCTATAGTATTTGCGATAAATCGGATTTTTATTCTATGGATTCGGTAACTTATACCGGTATGCCATCAAATTTCAACACATTAATGGAAAATTTCGCCGCGTTATGACCCATGTGTATGACATTTCTCATGTTGTCTTTACACACAAACCGACTTTTGAGCACATTGTGACAAATTTGATTCGATTTATTGTTCACCTTTCATTAATTAAGTAACTTTTGAATTTAATTTTGTTAATCAATTTTAGTTAACTTAATTATTTAATTTAATCGAATAATTTTGATAATTAATTTTAATTAGCCTAATTAATCGATTAACCAAATTCCAATCATTTAACTTTATTAATCAATTTTAATTAACCTAATTATTTGATTACATTAGTCGAATAATTTTGATAATTAACTTGGATTAATCTAATTAAGTGATTTGATAAACTTTGACCATTTGACTTTGATAAATAAAATCGGGCCAAGATCGAGGGATTCCAAAACTCAAATCACTTTTGTTCATACGCATTTGCTTTTATGTTATTTCATCCTCATTCGACAAAATGTACCCCATTCCCAAAAAATGTAATAATCTTATCGCTTTTGTCTTAATTGTGCTTTAATGCTTTAAACCCTTTTCAAAAGAAATAAATTTTCGATCCAACGTTGAGTCATTTTTCACCTTTGTAAGTCGATCTCTTTTAAGCATCGCCATCAACCTCATAGCCACCATACATAACATTCATAGCTTACTCATGAGCCTTCTTACAGTGAGACCTATTCGATCAATTACTTCTAGTTGGTCGTTTAGAAGACCAGTCCACTTTGCTAGTGTACACGATTATAATTCAATTCGATTGTTTTCCTTTACTTGTTTATTTATATTTTGTCTTTGCATGATAATTCAATCTCGAAACCCTAAAGCTCTTGCCTTAACACCCATTAGGACCTCCTTACCATTTAGTTCAAACCCTTCACCATTTCAAACATAAATTAAAACCTCAATTCACATCGAGTATTTTCCCTAAATCAAATCAAAATACCTAATCATATTCAAAGATTACTTTCCTTAAAGGTGAAAAGAGGGGGGTGGATCCTTCGATCATTTTCCTCAATTGTTTGGGTACGAGTTGCCTTACTCGTGTGTGAACGATTTCCACCTCTAAAACACTAATAATCCGATAAGATGCAAATCTTTTCATAATCACTTAAACGAATAAGGGGTGTAGAGTCTTCTATATCTCTTCCTGAGTGCTTGGGATACGAGGAGCCTTCTTCGGTTGTTCTAGGCACTCGTCGTTCATTAAAACACTTAATCCATATCTAAACATCATTTCTTAAAAAGGTGAAAATGAGGGGGGTTTGGAGGCTTCGATTCCTCTCTTCAATTGTTTAGGTAGGAGTTGCCTTTCTCGTTGTCTAAACAATTGTCACCTCTAAAACAACCAACACATCAAACTCTCATTTCTCCCCCTGTGCGATTGAAACTTCTCAAGACATTAAGTCATCGCCTCTGTGCGATCCACAACTCAAACACTTTTTTCAAAAGAACATTATTTAATCCCTTCTTCCGTGCATATGAACTAGTGCTTCAGCCTCCCCTAGCGAACAGACAAGCCAACGTTTAGTAGTTAGAATGCGACTTAAACACCCATTCGCTTAAAAAACACAAACCAACCAACCGTAGTCCTCCGAACTACGATTGCTCTAACTTCCTCATTGCACTATGAGGGTACGTAGGCATAGGATTGCGAGATCCTAACGAGCTACCTTTTTTTTGTTTTACCCCAAACCTTTTCCCGTAGTCCCACGAACTACGGACGCTCTGATTCTTCATTTTTTCAAATGAATGATACGTAGGCACAAGGACCCCAATCCTTGGCAAGCACCCTAATAAAAAAAACCACTCATTTCCCCTTAGAAAATATATCCTTTACTCATTATTACCTTAGAAGAAAACAAATAAACCTATTTAACATTTCTCACGAATCGAATTAAGAGGTTCCCGTTGAGTTCAACGGACGTAGGGGGTGCTAGTACTTTCCCTTTGCGTAATCGACACCCGAACTTAGAATTTGGTTGCAATGACCATTTTCTTATCCTAAAGGTTTTATCAATATTTTCCTATTCATTCTTTGGAATAAATAAAGTTCGGTGGCGACTCTGTTCGAACATTTTTTCCCCGTCCATCGTGAGGATCGTATTTTCTGAGGTACGACATCGGAGAATCACGTCTTGATAACCCTTATCTTGGCCTCAAAATTTTCCACCTCCCGCAACATGAGCACTTGAGAGATGCTAAAAAACATTTCATAAATCATTCTCATCATTAATCATATTGCTTCACTCATGCATATCATTCATCTGACATAACATGAAACCTTGAAAAACAAACAAGAAAAGATAAAGCCCAAGTTACTTGGCATCCCACAAAGCCCAACAACTAGCATTATGCATATAGTAATCATCATTACATAGCTTGCATCTCTAAACACGTAGCATATCCATCAAGAAGGAGCACTACGCCATACAAATTCAAACACGCATGCAAACCATAAACTTTCTTTGACACTCTCATTCTTCCTTTGGTTTAATCATCACTTATTGGTTAACACACCCTTCTCGTGGTTAAACACTGATTCTCAATTAAAATACCACACCTTCTTTTTGGTTAATCACATCTTGCTTAAAATACCCTTTCCTTGGTTAATCACTGATTCTTGGTTAAAAGACCATATTCTCTTTTCCTTAGTTAATCACCGATTCTCGGTTAAAAAACCATCTTCTCTTTTCCTTGGTTAATCACTGATTATCGATTAAAAGACCATCTTCTCTTTTCCTTGGTTAATCACTAATTCTATGTTAAAAGACCATCTTTTTTCCCTTTGGGTTAATCACCTCTTGGTTAAAATACCTTTTTCTTGATTAATCACCGATTCTCGGTTAAAAGACCATATTCTTTCCCTTTGGGTTAATCACCTTTTAATTAAAATACCCTTTCCTTGGCTAATAATTGATTCTCTGTTAAAATACATTCTTCTCTCCCTTTGGATTAATCACCCATTGGTTAAAATACCTTTTCCTTGGTTAATTATTGATCCTCGATTAAAAGATCATCTTCTTTCCCTTTGGGTTAATCACCTCTTGGTTAAAATACCATTTCCTTGGTTAATCACCGATTCTCGATTAAAATACCACTTCTTCCTTTTCTTTGGGTTAATCACCACTTCTTGGTTAACATACCCTTCCAGTGGTTAATCATCGGTTCTCTATTAAAATACCACACCTTCTTTTTAGTTAATCACCGATTCTCGGTTAAAATACCACTTATTCCTTTTCTTTGGGTTAATCACCAATTCTTGGTTAACATACCCTTTCTTTTGGTTAATCACTGATTCTCAGTTAAAATATCATTCTCTCCCTTCCTTTGGTTAATCACCGATTCTCGGTTAAAATACCATACTCTCTTGGTTAATCACTGATTCTCGGTTAAAATACCACTTCTTCATTTTCTTCGGGTTTATCACAAATTCTTGGTTTACATACCATTTATTTTGGTTAACCACTGGTTCTCAGTTAAAATACCATCTTATCTTTCTCTTTGGGTTAATCACCATCTTGGTTAAAACATCCACCTCTTTGGTTTAAACACCATTTTCCTTTTCACTTTGGTTTAAACCCCACTCTTATCTTTCGCTTTGGTTTAGACATGATTTTCCTTTTTCCCCAAGAGATATTCCAAGTCAACCCCCAACAGACAAACCTAAAAAAGTTTGTTTGTCATTCCATATCCCCGATAACCAAATTCATAATACAATTACATTTCTTTCAATACATCTACATCATCAATGGACAAATTTTTGGATATTCTTGTCTTTAATCCATTTCTACCTTAAATTCCTGAAAAGTTGTCGCAATTCGCACATTCAGGTCAAAGACGATTAAATAGGGGCAACTGTCATACTCCAAAATTTTCCATCTTTTTTAATTTTTTACCTGGCTTACACGACTTTGTTCATCTGCAAGCATCTAGGAAGCATTCATATCATTCATATGTGGGTTTCATTCATTTCATATGCATACATTATATATTTCATCATTCCATCCTTATTTACAACAATTAAATCAAAGGCTCTTTAATGATGATGGTTTGCTTAACTCGGGAAGTACTTTGAATTTGGAAAATGGAAAGTAAAGAGGTGCCTGACTTTTGGTCAACAGGGTCGACACTATTGACCAGATGTTTGACCGCCATCATAGACATTCATAAACCTATTCATCCTCCCTCTTTAAGTCATTACAACATGTACAAGAAGGATGTACTATGTGCACGGCATATCCGTCAAGCACACATTTTGCATTTTAACATAACCTATATTGTAAACCATTCCACCTAACTTGCATTTTCGATCTTTCGATGCATTTTCAATTTCTAAGTGATTCACTAAGTCACTTTTCACTTCATGGGTAAATTCCCTAGGCATTCATTGGAATTCATTTCCGTACATATACTTTGGGTCATGATTCCTTTTTATTCATGGTCTTTCAGTCCATGTACATAAGGTTCAAAAATCACTAAATAGTATCTTTACATCTACATGACTTCACTTTACATCACTTTATGTCATTGCAAACATACTACATAATTTCCATACACGCAAGAAATGAAAATAACTCCAAGCTCTTCAATAGTCTTCATTCATACTCCATTCTTAACCATGCTTGTCCACACTCCATTACCATGTACCATGTTGCAAAGAAAAACAAGGAAAAACAAGTTAGAAATTACATTAAATTATAAAATTCAACACTAACATATCAAAATTCAGCTTCGTGAACATTTGCAAATACATAAAAAGTCATCTTAAATTCATACCATTCATTTCTAAAACTCAACACATGCACATACATTCATATCATATGCAAAACCATTCAAAAACAAGTCAAATTCAATGCTAAGTTATTAAAATTCAGCATGTTATGCATATACCATAAATACAAATTCCATATTATGTATCATTCTCATTTCATTTCTATACAACGAGTAAAACCCCATAAATCATGTGTATTAAAAAAAATTCAGCATTTATGTAATACATCACTTCATCCATGAACATCAATTTAAATGCATCCATAATCCATTCATTCATACCATGCAAATATTAAAACATGTACTCAAGTGATGCCATGTAAATTCATCCAATTTCCCTCAACATTCATTAAAAATTCAGCATGTGCACATACATGTAAAGTCACATATATCCATGCTTTAACCACCCTAACTACCTTAAGCTTCCACAAACTAACTTCTAACAACTTTGGGAAAATTACCCAAAATGCCCAAAACAACCTCAGCTAACTTCTAACCAGCTTTTAACCTCTAATCATCCCTCACCTAGTTCTATATAAGCATTCATCACTCACCTATTAAAGGGACTCTTCTTCACTTTTGATTTCACGAATTCTTCACTTTCTCTAAAGTTTTCATTCTCCACTCTCCATTCTTCAATCTTCCCTCACTAGAGCTCAAATCCATGGTTGTTGAAGCTTCTCGTTGAAGCTTCAATAAACTTGAGCATAAACCTTCATCACACTCCACATCCTAGTTTATCATGATTCAAGCATCAAAAGAATAAAAAACAACAAAAAGAAAACAATTGAAGAAAAGAAAGGGGTGAAGAAGAGATGAAGAAAGATTAAATCGGAAGAAGTAACACTTGAATGCAAAGAATTGCTTACCGAATTGAATTGGAGCCGCCATTGAAGAACCATCGGATGGTCTCTGATCGGTAAGCCTCAAACTCTATTTATCATTCCATGAATGCTTGCTTGCTAGTGCCTTCTATGCTTACTTGCTTATTTGAATTTTATTTGCTTGATTATTTATGTATTTGCCTTGCATTTCATCTTGAGTAGACAACTACCGTGAGAATCCAAACCTTGCCATGAACACAAACCATAGAAAATTCAGCATCTTGACAATACCAAAACTTGACCTCCTTCATCACCAATTTCAACCCTCGTCAAATTCACCATAAACCACCAAAATTTCATTACCAAACCATATCCCAAAACCAAAATCCACTTGAAACTACAAAAACACCACTCAAGAAACCGCTACCAAACCCGACAATCAATCCAAAATCCAAAACAGTGGGAAATAAGTCCGTAACAAAACCAAAACAAGGCAAAAAGAGATGAAATTTGATTCAAGCATTTTATCAAACACTTGGCATGCGAGTTACGGAACGGTAAACATTAACCAATCTATAAACCGTAAAACCAATAAGCAAAGACACGAAAATCAGAGCCGAAAACACAAGCTGAACCGGGTCGAAATACAGTTTTTGAACCCGTCCCAAACATGAACCGCACACGAACTCGAATTCCAAACTGAACCGAAGCAAGAAATGATCGCATTCATAATGTGGAACCGATTCGAATACCAAATCTAAACTGAGACAATCCAAAGCACTAAAGAACAATGCGTGATTGTTTCTTCTTCAACAAAAATCCCCCTTACGCAGCAACTAGTCCACATCCATAAATTCTGATGGTTTATCTGATACTGGTTTGATTTATGATGCTATAGGGGATACATATTAGAAGTCTTGAAACGATGTGACGATGCATTAGCTTTCTTGCAGTTAGTCTCGCAATAAAACCTGGTTAAGTCAGAACTTGTATTGGTTCTTTATGCATTCATCACGTGCTACTGTTACATGTACTTGAGAATCCAAATTTTCTACCCTTAGAGCTAATTCTTTCGACACGGTAAAAGTTGTAATGGACTTGAGGAGGAGTTCAGTAACGATGTTAAAGAAGAAACTACTCTCTTTTATCCATTATCTGCATTACAACCCACATGCTAAGTCAGATATTTATCAGGTTTTTTCCATTGGCATTCATTGTGTGGTACATGTACTGAAGCATTCTAAGTGGCACTCTTGAAAATTTGAGATTAGCAATTGTGACAAGTAGACAATGGAAGTTCTGATGGGTTTCCGCTTGATAACAAAAAGTTGGACATAGGCAGAACCAAGATTAACGCTATAGTTTGCGTGGATGTCATCTATCTAGCTTCACACAAAGTAACCTCTTTAAATGGAACATAAGAACATGAGTTAGTTACACCCAAATGACATCCGAGGACTTGCACTGCTTCATCGGAATTTTTAAGCTGCTTTTGGGTCTTTTGATTTCTCCAAATACTGGTGCCAACCCCACTTCTCTTTTGGGCTTAAAACACATTTGGCCCAACTGACTATCCACACACCCCACGTCTTGCTACCACTCCCACTTATCCTATATTATGTTGGGCTTAAATCTTCTAGCCCAAACTGAATGCCTCTACGGTGACACATCCTTTCTTCAATCTATACACCCCCTGCCCTTTATTTTTGTTTTAATATCTTTTCTAACTTTTTTAATACATTCACCATGAAAAATAATTTGAAAAATTATACTTAGATGTTAATTAGGCTTTAGTTGAGTTTCACATTTAATCCATTTCTTGATTGGAAAATAATAATGACCATTGGTTCTTCTAGAATAATTTTCATTTAGAATTTTAGAAATAATTAAAATACATCCCTTTAGGTTTTAATTAGAAAACTAATCATGATTAGACTTTGGAAGAAATTTTTATTCCATTTGAATTTTATTCTTGCATTTAATCTTGATTGCTTTTTTTTTCATGAATGTTTAGGCTTCTCAAATGCTTTGTACATTTGCTCTTGTACGGTTTATTTCTTTACTTGGTATGGTGTATGGTTGTATGAACTTCATTCTTGTATGGTTTATGATTCATCCCCCCATTATGGGTAACATGTTCCCATTCCCCATGAAAGTGTAATAGCTTAGTGATCCACCCCCCATCTTGCGGACATGTAATAGCGTAAGAATTTCTTTTCTTTACCGCTTTCCTTTGCATGTTCATAAACAAATATAAAACCAAAACGATAAAAATAACACTTTTCAAAAGACAAAAACATAAACTTGATCCAAAGTCAATAATGTTTTCAAATCAAATGATTTATTGAGTCCTCTTTCAAAACTTGTCACCTGTGATGAGAATTATGCGCCATGAGCCTTAAGTGGTGGAGAAGGAATGAGAATGGAGCATTCCTACCCTTATTCTGAATATTAAGGACACATAACGCTTGGTCGGGTTGTTCAAGGTATTCACCTCTACTCATAGACTTTAGTGCAATTCAAATCAAATAATTGACAAGTCTTCTTCCCTGCATTCAACAGGCAACATTGCAACAACTTGCATCAATAATATTCTGCTATGTATCAAACATAATCCTCATTGATATTATCTTTGGGTTATTCATTATTTCTTGGTTAACACACCATTTCCTTGGTTAATCATTGATTCATAGTTAAAATACCAACCTCTTTTCTTTTGGTTAATCACTGATTCTCGGTTAAAGTACTATTATCTCATTTCTTTGGTTAATCACTGATTCTTGGTTAAAATACCACGCCTTTATTTCCTTTGGGTTAACATACCCTTCCGTTGGTTAATCATTGGTTCTCAGTTAAAATACCAATATCCCTTTCTTTGGGTTAATTACCATTTCTTAGTTAACAAACCCTACAATTCCTGTATTAGTTAATCGCCGATTCTCGGTTAAAACACTATTTCTATTATCTCTTTTAAATTCTACCTCTTCTTTGGTTTGAACACCACTTCTATCACCCTTTTTTTCATGCTCTTGGTTATGACACTGCTTGTTTTCCTATTTGGTTCTATGAACTACGAAGCTCTGATTTCTCATTTCACCATGAGGATACTATAGCGTGCGGTTTTTGTCGGTGGCGCAACCACCTTACCGTGAAGTTGGGTTGGGTGCTACTTTTTTATTTCTGTATTTATCCTATGAAGTTGGTTAAGGAGGGGGGATATATCTTAAACTAACCCTGCACACAAATGTTTTCTTTAACAAATGCTAAGAGATCGAGGATCGGGGTCTGGTTATATAAAGGGAAGCTATTAACACCCAGTGTATCTATGGTAATCCATAGGAACCTTCTTTTTGATGTATTTCTGTTAACTTTAAATGCTTTCTTGTGTTTATCTGCTGTGAATTGGGAAAAGTTTCTCCTTGGGAGAATTGAGAGAATGTTTTTGCTGTTTTCGTGTTTTCTGTTGTTTTTGGGAAGGTAATGGACCTAAAGTTTTTTATTTGTGTGCTCGCTAAGATTTCACAATCTTATGCCTACGTATTCCCGTAAAGAGATTTGGGAAATCAGAGCAATCGTAGTTCCTCCTATTTCTATGGGAGGAAAATGTTTGGTGTCTTGTTCAAAGCCCAAGATTGAAGCTATTTGAGTATTTATGTCTTGTTCAAAGCCCAAGATTGAAGCTAAAAGGTTGACTGAGAGAGAATTTGTCATCTCTAAAGGGAGAATATCTCACTATTCATCACAAGCGTTGAGAAATTGGTTATAAAGGGAAATTACTTTAATTGGGATGTGGGAATCCAACAATGCCATAATTTCCTTTATAAGAGGGATGTCATGAAGAAAGAAGATTTAACTCAGTGTAGAGCAATGCCACTCTTTCCTTTATAAATCTTTCATGCTAAGAGAGGGACATTGGCTTGGATGTGAGGAATCTAGAGGCTTGTCACTTACAGCAGTCAGATGAAAGAGAGATTTTAGCCAGGATAAATGAGGGACTCCAGCTTGAATTTTGAATCAACAAGTGTGCCACTTACAGTAGTTATCTAGAAAAAGGTTTTAATTGTTTGTTTTGATATGTGATGTATAGAGGATATATCTTCCTGCAGAGAGGATTCATGGTCTCATCTGAGGGGATGTTGATTTTTGTGTGCCTTGATCAAAGCCCAAGGTTGAAGCTAAAGGAAACTGACTCCACTGGAGAAGGTTTTATCTGTCTTGTACAAAGCCCAAGATTGAGGCTGATTGGGGAAAGTTCTTATATGAAGCCTAAGAGGAGGCTATCTCTTGTTGAGGATTTATTGGGATCCAGGAGCAGGTCCAAATTGTATTGGGGAATCCACATGGGTTACTCTTGCTGGGAATCAGGGAAGAGTAGTAGGATCAGATGCCACGAGGCTCTGATTCTTGTGAGGATTTGTTGATGGTGAATTGTCCCTGGCTAGGATGTTTAAAGTGAAGGTCTAAACCTTGTTGTGTGTCAGGGTGTCATACCCCAAATTTGTCCTACCTGTGTATAATCTTCATCTGTACATCCATCCACTAACTATTAGTCAGAAAATCCAAAAAAATATGTTTCCAAGTTGCTGCAAGGATGAGCTGAGGTTCATTTGAGGATTCTGACAAGGTCATAGGGCTTTATGGTTAAAGATCATCAGGACCTAATACATTTATCAGTTAGGGTTTTGGACAGTAAACTGAGGTTTTGATTTTCAAGGCATGATTCATCAGGTCCAAATTATTGTCCAAGAGGGTTCACAGTGGAGTTCATCAAGTAGAGGCTGAGATTGGTTCATTAAATTTCTCAAAGGGGCAGTATATTCATAAAATCATTTTAGTTATTCACTTATATCATTATCCACTTCATTTATCCAATTCTATCCATGTCCATTTCAAAACCGATCATGATCCATTTTCTTCTCTTTTCTTTTCAGCCATTATAACCATTTACATCCACATTTTCAATTTTCCATTCAATTTCCCATTTCAAAATTCCAAAAAAACTCTACAAAAACAAAAAAGTCTTATAAAAAAACATATAAAAGCCCATTTCCTTTTTATTTTATTTTACAAGAAGAAAGCCCATAAGAGATCATGAATCAAGTACATGGTCCACTACAATCATCATAATACACATCATAAAGCCATTGCAAACCATTGTAATAAAACAATAATTCTTTCTAAGCCACATTTCCTTGTACAAACAACAAACCAGGCCCCACCAACTTATTGCTACACAACCTCTGGGCAACAATTACACTGCACCCTTTGAAAATCCCACAACATGACTCTGAAAACAGAAAGCAAGCCACCACCAACCCATTTCACAAATCATACCTGCAGCATAACCACGTTACTAGCTGACCCCACACTCAACAATAACAACCTGCGCAAAACCAATATGATGAACCTAACCATAACAATACACAAAATGACTTGAGCACAACCACGATTCGTACGATTCCCAAACGCAGCCTCATAATACACCGCACAACAACATCAAAATTCTGCAAACGTACAAAATAATTTCAGCGAATTTCCAGCTCATTGTCTCCTCTAATTTCTTCCGCAAATACCCTTCATTCCCACCTATAAATAAACGCCCTTTCTCTTCATTTTCTCAAGCTCAAGTAGCCTCAAAACCTCTTCCAAATTTCTCACTCAATTCCTTTTCTTGAAATCACTCAAATAAATACACAAATCATCAACCCATCCTCAAATACTCTTTCTCACCCGCAAAACTCACTCTTCATAACCTCACTCAATCACATAACAAACTTCTTCCACTTAAACCTCACCCAAACCATTCAAACCCACCCAAATCAACAACAACCATACATTAACCAAAACCTTTAAACCCAGAAATCACAAACACAAACCGAATCGCAGAAGGAGAATAAGATAAAGTGAAGATTGAAACTGAAACCAAATAAAGTTGAGTATGAACCGTGCCGAACGAGAAGCTTGACGGAAGATTCAGAAACGGGAAAGGTTGGAATATCGGTCGATGCGCTCATGTTGTTCTTGTTTTCCTCAAAACCTTGTTTTCGGAATCGTTGCTGTTGTGTTTCTCATCGTGACCCTTTTTTAGAGCTTGTAACTGTTTTGACCGTGTCTTTGACCGTGTTGCTTGATGATTTATTAAAATGAAATGATGAAAGGTTGTTGTGTCTCAACCGTGACTTAGGTTTGATGCCTTGTTTTTTTTACAGACCATGTTGTAGGATGATGGGCTCAAAAGCCCGTGTGAATCCTTCACACTCCCTCTTTCAATTCAGCCCCCCAGTTTTTATTATTTCATACTAATTTCTATTTTTTTCTTTCCTTTTTAAAGTAATATACTTATTCCACTTTTAGTTAGTTTTTATTTTATTTTTGAGTTTATTTTTACTTTTGGGCCAATGATATAACAAAAGGTCATAGTTTGGTTGATTTATTCAAATCGACTAAATCTTGATCAATATGAGGCCATTTTTCTTTTAACTATTGGTCAATGAAAATCTATAATCGTAGATTGTCGATTTATCGATTTAAAATCTTGGTAAAGATGAGACCTTTCTTCTTTTCTATCTCATTTCGTTTTTTATTTCATTTTCCATTATCTTCTTATATTTCTATTTTTCGATCAATGAAAGTCTTAGATATCATGGAACTTCTTGTTGAGTTCTTGATTAAGACGAGATCATCCATCTTTTCTTTTCGTGTGACACGATTCAATTGGAGAATGGTCCTCAATATCATTTCGCTATCGTGTTTTAGCACAAAGATCAAATTGTGCATCCTCCTATAGTGTGATCTTCGTCATGGATCGTGCTACGATGGTTTAGCGCTACATGTCCTGTATCATTTGCTCATAACAACTAATCAACTAACAATTAACTTTACTTTCCGTCAATATTATCTTGATTTTATATTCTTGTTCATATTATCTTGTTCATATTCATACTCGTTCATCTAACCATTTTCTTTGTTCATACCTTAATCAAAACACACTAAAAATATCGAAACAATAAAAGACTAATTGGTGGACTGTTGGTTACTATCCTTTGCTTGGAGCTTTTGTCTGACTCTTGCTCAAGGCTTAGTTTAGGACACTTCGCACACACACGGCTTCCTCTTGGGCTACCTTACAATGAGACATTTTATTTCATGTCATCCCTTGTACTTTACATGTACCCCACTCCCATTCCGATGTACGCATTCATTGTTTCTTTGATTGTGGTTTGTTTACTAGGAACACCCCTAGGGACTAGCATAGACAACCCATTTTCAAACTAATTCTCGATTCGTCATCGAGCCATTTTCAAAACACCCCCGTAAGTCGATTGCTCATTAGCATCGCCATCAACCTCACACCTTTCATCATGGTTTCATTACTAAGAGCAACCCTAGGGACTAGGATCGATTCTCACCCATTTTCAATCAAACTCTCGACTCGTCGTCGAGCCATTTCCAAACAAACCTTTTTTCAACCAAACCCTCGATTCGTTGTCGAGCCATTTCCAATCAACCTCTAACCAAACTTTTTTTTAAACTAACCTCTTCGCATACAAATAAACCCTTGATCCAACGTCAAGCAGATTTTCACAATAAAACTAAAAAACGACTAACAACTATCGCAACTCTTTTCAAGGTGAAAAATGAGGGTTCAAGTATTTGATATCTCTTCGGTTGTTTAGGTGTGGGTTCTCTTACTCGTGTGTGAGTAATTGACGCCTTTAAAACAAACCAACTCTCCTCTTTTCGTGGGTGTACCACGAACTATGACCGCTCTGATTCTTTATTCTAGTCTGAATAAAGATACGTAGGCACAAGATTGTGATGATCTTGGCGAGCACACTTTTTCTTTTTCCCCCGTTTCCACACTTTTTTTCTTTTTCCCCGTTTGCGTTCACACTACCATCTTTTTCCGTCAAACCCCATAGTCGAACTACGATTGCTCTGATTACTCATTCTTGTCCGAATGAGTATACGTAGGCACAAGATTGCGATGATCTTGCCAAGCACCCTATCCTTAAACCACCCCATTTTCCCTTAGCATCTTTTCCCTTTTATCTTACCGTTTTGCATTTATCATAGAGAAGAAAACAAACAAGCTTATCTAACGAGCATCGCGATTCGAATCAAGAGGTTCCCGTTGAGTACAATGGGCGTGAGGGGGTGCGCGTACCTTCCCCTCACGTAACCGACTCCCGAACCCGGAATGTGGTTGCGACGACCATGTTCTTATCCCTCCTTAAAGGTTTTCTCAATATTTTCCTTCCCCTCTTTTGGGATAAATAAAGTTCGGTGGCAACTCTGTCGAACCGTTCTGTGCCTTTCGCGCGAGGGTCGTGTCTTCGATGAATTTTCGAGGTGCGACAGCTGGCGACTCTGCTGGGGATCATTTTCTCCATGCAAGAGAGAGTCAAGACTATCTTGATTCAAAACGCGAGTTCGTTAGTTTTGTTTGTTTATTTTCTTCTCGTTTGCTTACTTACTTGTTTTCCTATTTTCTTATCTGTGTTACCTTTTGTGGCATTGTTGGGTTGTTCTGATATTGGGAACTTTGTGAGATGGCTCTACACCCGAGTCGAGAAAAACCTTATGATTAGGATGATGGTTGTGTAGTGGAGGCTTCCGTGGTCTCTTCCGCGTGAGCAAAAGCGAAAACCCCGCTTGGAGTAGACTCCCTTAGAGATGTTATCGTTTCGATGTTCCTTCGTCGCGATGGTAATGTTTTCGAGCATGAGTCGTTGATCCCAAGGACCATTAACCCATTTATCCATGGTGGTTGGTAGTGTTAACTCCTTTTGGGTTAATGCGAACGCCCCAATCAGATGAGATCCCTCGAACGTATTACTTCCTGACAGTAATATTTTTGACCTCGATCTAGGATTCTGAGAACCCTATTTAGAACCCGTGTGTCGATGGTTGTGTAGTGGATGCCTCCGTGGAGTCTTTCTCGTGGGGAAGAAATGAAGACCTCACCAAGACGAGGTTATTTCGAGGATATTATAGTCGGATGTCTCTTCGTCTTGGTTATAATGTGTCAAAATATATCCATAACTCTAGGCACCTACCCGTCTTAGAAACCTACCCGTGGGCTTTCTTGATCCTAGTTGTGGTTCTTGACCCATCATCTCCGGCCAACCTCATAACTGTCTGAACCTGTGATCTGCGATCCTGGATCTTGCATCTTGCATTGCATCTCATGTCATTGCATTGCATCTGTTACGCATCTTGCATTGCATTTTCAACCTTAAAGTCTCACTTCAACTTCCTTCTTTCTCCAGTAAATCAAACTGATTCCTCGACACCAGTACGCAACTCGAGCCAACACTAGACGTATGATGGAGCAGATTCAACAAGAGCAAGTTGCCTTCAGAGAAGAGTTGGATTCTATCAAGGGAAAGATTGACCAGATTCTCGAAGCCATCATGATGGCCAGAAAAGAAGAAGAACTGCGTGAAGCCGCTGCTGCCAACAATAATGTGCCCGTTCAAGGATCGACCTCAAGGCTCTCTGTTCCTGTTCCCAATCCAATCACTTACGGGATACCAATGAACTTCACTCCTGCCACTGAAGGAGCCACTTCCAACATCTGGAGTTACTGTTGGAGCTATTCCGCAAGCCCAACCTGTTGTCACTCAAATTCTTATTCCTCATGCTGAAGAAAATCTGTTAGATCAGTATGATGAGGTACAGAACTACCATACTGCTATCCCAATTGTCAATCCTACTGCTGCTCAGGATTCTAAAGCCATCAAAATGTGTCGTGATCTAGCTGAAAAACTCCGAGTCATAGAGGGGCGCAACTCAACTTCTTTGAATGCTCTAGAAATGTGCTTGGTGCCAGATGTTGTCATTCCTCCCAAGTTCAAGGTGCCAGAATTCTCGAAGTACAAAGGGCTCAGTTGTCCCAACATTCATCTGAAGATGTACTGTCGTAAGATGGGTGCTTATGCCAAAGATGAAAAGCTGATGATTCATTGCTTCCAAGACAGTTTGTCTGGAGCATCTCTTGAATGGTATATGCAGCTGGAGCATAGTAATGTGCGCACTTGGGATGAGTTAGTTGATGCATTCGTCAAGAAATACAAATACAACACTAACCTTGCTCTGAACCATACTCAACTTCAGAGTATGGCTCAAAAGGACAATGAATCCTTTAAGGAGTACGCGCAACGCTGGAGAGAGCTAGCCGCAAGAGTGCATCCTCCTCTGGTTGACCGTGAACTGATTAACATCTTTATGGGTACCTTGCAAGGCCAGTACTATGAGAAGCTAATTGGTAGTGTTTCTGCTGGATTCTCTGACTTGGTGATTGTCGGTGAGAGAATTGAAGAGGGTCTGAAGAGCGGAAAGATCCAAGGAGGTTCTAGCAGTCAGTTTCAAGCCAATAAGCCTTTCAATGGATACAAAAAGAAGGAAGGCAAAATAAATGTCGTCTCTGCTCAGAAAGGGTAAGCTCAACAAGCTCCCCCTCCAATGCGTTTTCAAATTCCATACTTCCAGTATCCGTATGTTGCCGCTGCACAATATGCACCAATGCCTTATCTGCCGGCTGTTTAAGCTGTTCAAGCTCCAATGCCTCAACAACAGGCTCCTCAGTAACAGTCCTATAATCAGCAAGGGTATCAGTATCCTCCTCAACATCAACAACAGAGAGCTGCTCAACAACGTCAGCCTAATCAACAGAGGACAATGAGGCCAGATGGAAACTTTAATCATCTGCCGACGACATATGCTCAGATCTTTGCTTAATTACTGGAGAATAGGGTCATTACTCCGAGAAACTTGGCTCCTCTAACTGTCATCCCTCCAGATTATGATGCTAATGCTTATTGCGAGTTTCATAAGGGTGCTCCAGGGCACATGATCAAGGACTGCAGAGCCTTCAAACACAAAGTTTAAGACCTGATTGATTCGAAGTTTCTCACATTCAATGGGAGGGCTCCTAATGTTATCAACAACCCTCTGCCGCCGCCAAACTAATGCCAGCATCAAGTCAAGTCAAGTCAAGTTCATCTCCCCGAAGAAGGCAGTCATGTTACCATCCCATCATATACATTCTTGTATTTTGTCTTTATTTGTTTAAGTACTGTATGCTTTGAACATTGCCTTTCATATTTGGTTTATTAATGTAGTAACTATGCATGTTTTGAATCAGTTATGTCGTATTCACTCATTTTTTCCATTTACTGCAAAACACCGACACATTTATCCACTTCACTCTCTATATCAAACTGTTGTTAGCAATGATTGGAGGGAGGATGATGACAACGAAATACCCATAATTGCAAAATGTATGCTTTCGGATAAAATCCCGTCGATGATGTACAGACATTGTTTCAATCCCCCAAACACAGGAGAGACAAGGAGTTAATCCCTAGTTAACCACTTCGAGCCAAAAAGTAGCAGTTTCCTTCGGATATACAAACCCTTACACTCAACCTGGGGCAGGGTAGTGTTCAGTTAATCCAACTACACACTCGAATCTCAAAGCAAAATCCAAAAGACATGACAGTTGTTCATCAATGACCCATGACTTGGCAATCACAATCCTTCAAAAAAATCGAAATCCTGTTAAGTCGAACACCTCAAAGGAGACTTAGGCAAAAATCAAGGTAATCCCGATGGACTCGAAAAGCGAAATCAGTCCATGCAAAAGTTAGGAATCAAAAACAAAAACAAAATAAGATCCAGTGGCCACCATGTCAAAATCAAAGGGTCACTGACATCCATCAAATACAAAATAAGGTGACTGCCATTTCGAGCAAACCTTGAGTCGCCACTCTAACACCGTCAACCCTTTTGGAAGACCAAACATGTGCATAATTAACTGAACGTAGGATTGGAGTTCATCACGAAGAAGGGGTGGGTACAAATCAAGTTTTGAGCCTAATATCCTTTGTTTTACATCCATGAACCAGACCACGTTACAACCCTCGAAAGACCTAATTGAGGCAAGGTTTATTCTGAAAGTATACTATTACAAGGTTGCGTAAACTGACTCCCCACATATTTGCTAATCTTCAGCATTAGTGTCATTGTCCTTGCTATATCTTTCACACCACCAAAATCAGCACAACGTCTGGGCTAACGGTCAATTCGTCTAAAAAAAATCATTATCACGACACTCGAATAAACGACATTTTTTCAAAACTTGCATGAGCATTGCATTGAGATTACCATTTGTGAATGAGAAATTTTAACTGCAAATCAGTGCTGGACATCAAAGACATTAAAAACAAGGGGCAATCGAAGAGGAACTTGAACTCTCAGTGGTGTCGACCCAAGTCAAGACCCCCTCAAACCCTCAGTCAAGGGAAAATCCTTCAACAACTCGATCAGGGGCAAGCCATCTCAGAAGCACATCAAAGCTCATCTTTCAAAAATCAAATCACTTCAGAACTGGTTAATCAGGGGCAGGCCATTACCATGTTTAGACTGGGGCAAGACCAGTTGCAGAAGGCAGATCCTCTCTGTATCTTCAAATTGGATAAGCATATCTTGCCAGGCAGTGGCAATCATTAAGTTCAGAGCAAAAACACGGTCTTCATGAGCTGATCACGTGGCTACGCTCATTTTTGAGTCATCTTGACCATCAAGTACAGGGTTGTGGATTCTCTCAGAAACGAGCTCACGACAAGTCATCAAATGATCGAACTTGAGGCTTCGAGAGCATCTTCATCTGCTTCAATCATGGCATCTTCAACAAACTGAGTGTCGAGGAAATCAAATCTCTCCCGCCGCCCAAAAGTCCAATCCGCATTGGCAACTACCAAAAGTCAACCACGCTGGCACCTCTCCAAACATGTCCAATCACCTGTCTGCAATCATGTGCATCATACGCATCACACACATCGCATTCAATATCATCAACATCATGTGCATCATATGCATACCCAAAAGCCAAATCACACTTCCCCATCACTTCCATCTCCGCGTGTCAGCATTTACATTGCATTTCCATTCGATATGGAACATCATTACAAAATCAAGCAATCATACATGCATGGTCAGGATCCAGGATCAATCTCAAGACTGCAAGATGGTCTTCAGCCCAACCAGGGGCATCTTCTACAAATCTGTGGGCATTCCTCACAAAGTTGGTCCAACCTTTTGTTGATCAAGGCAAGACTGCAAGTAATCTCCAGCCCAGTCAGGGGCATCTTTTTCAAGTTCATGGGCGTTCCTCATGAAGTTACTTCAACCTTTTGTTGATGAAGCTATGATCACCAAGCAAGTCAATGGGCATTCCTCATTAAGTTGTGTTCCTCAACCTTTTGTTGATGAATTTGTCATCCCCAAGTCAGTGGGCGTTCCTCATTGAGTCGTGTCTTTTCAACCTTTTGTTGATTGAGTTGTTATCCTCAAACCAGTCAGTGGTTCTTCTACAAATAAAATTTGACCTTCCTCTTGGGCGTTCCCTGGTGAGTTGGTTCCTTTCAACCTTTTGTTGACAAGGATGGTGTTCTTCAGTGACTTCTTTTCCGCAACCTTTTGTTGATGTCTCCAAATAAGTCTCACTCATCATATCCCCAACAAACTTGACCTTTTGTCAATTGCCTTACTATCATCCTTTTGGTGATAACCAAACTCTGTCAATTCAATTTAGCCTGCATCCTTTTGGTGTTGGTAACCCTCAAATTAAAACTTACTATCATCCTTTTGGTGATAGGTCTGTCATCCTTTTGGTGTCAGATAGCTGTGTGTGTGCCCTATTATCCTTTTGGTAATAGCAGACTATGACCTCATTTTCATCCTTTAGGTGGAAAGGTATGCGTGTGTGTGTTTACTATCATCCTTTTGGTGATAGGTCTGTCATCCTTTTGGTGTCAGATAGCTATGTGTGTGCGCCCTATTATCCTTTTGGTAATAGCAGGCTTTGACCTCGTTTTCATCCTTCTGGTGAAAGAGTCTATGTGTGTGTGTGTGCCCTATTATCCTTTTGGTAATAGCAGGCTTTGACCTCATTTTCATCCTTTTGGTGGAAGGGTCTGTGTGCGTGTGTTTACTATCATCCTTTTGGTGATAGGTCTGGCATCCTTTTGGTGTCAGATAGTGTGTGTATGTGTGTGTGTGCGCCCTATTATCCTTTTGGTAATAACAGGTGTTGCACCCCAAAATTTTCCCTCACGTTTTTGAGACAAATTGATTCAAGAAGCTTCCTCACACTCCTAGGAGTCTCAAAAGCTCAAGACTACTCAAGGATTGACCATACAAGCTCTCCTCCTAAACAATCGACCTACAACTAGGGTTTTATTTTTCTCAAAAGAAATTGAGCTCTCAATACCTCAGATGGACTTCATGGTTCTCTATGTGCTCTAGGGTATCCTCATGTCAAGTCTCAAGCCTTGCTTCACAAGTTTACTCAATCAATTGCTCAAATGATCAACAGACGATTGTATTGGACCAAAAGTCAACTTTGACCAATTTACAGTCAAACGTCATCATTTCTTGCCAACATCAAGATTTTGAAGTCCCATTCATCATTTGATCAAGGGTTGATCATGATTCCTCAAGAAAATCAAGATTTACTCAAAAGTAAAAAATTGCCAAATTAGGGCTTTCTTAAGGAAAAGTCAACTGAACTTTGACCACGCACAACTTTCACATACTTCATCAGAAATTCCTCAACCAAAGCTCATTTTGAAGTAAATTCAATTATCTACAACTTTGTCTCTCTAAGCTCAAGGCCAAAAACGCCTCGTTTGAGAGATATGGACCAAAACTTTACAGGTCGTTTTGAAAGTCAACAAAAAGACACTTTTTTCGTCAAAGCAATTTACACAAAAATAAAGACTTCAAATGAAAAAGTGATCAACACGAAAGTTGTAGGGGACATCTTGAGGGTTCCAAAAAGTCCAAGATCACCTTCATATGACAAAAATTGAGAGAGTTACGATTGGTGCGAGTTGAGCAAAATTTGAGAAACGCATGAAACCTACATTGAACATTTTTGAGCTTTTGGACCAATGGGCCTATCTTTTAAGGTTGAATCATGTTTATGACATATTCAAGGACCTCAAAGTTCACTTTAGTATTATTTTGATTTTGATTTTATTTTATTTTGATTTTATTCAAAGAAATAAACAAAATTAAATAAAACAAAATAAATCAAATAATGGTGGCACATGGATCCTTTTAAATGGAGTTTCTAGAAGGTTAAAACATGTCATTCAAGGCCATCAAAACCCAAATAAAACCATGGGAGAGAGTGAAGGAAACATGGTTTTCAAAAAATTAAAATGGTTGGAAACATGTTCCTTGATCCTAGCTCTTCAATGATTCTTTGTCTACCATGTTTCTCCTATAAATACAAGGCTCAAACACAAGAGAAAAGGGGCAAGAGGCTTCACAAAGGAAGGCTTCCAAATCACAAAATTCTTGAAAAAAAAAAGAGGTGAAAATTCAAAACTCCATTTCCAATCATTCTCAATCCAAACCAAGGATTAAATACTCATCCTGAAGGTTCGATTCCCACCCCATGCAATTTATTTTTAACTATTTTCTAATCCCTTTCTTTTATCATATTTCAATTAATTTATTTATTTCTTTTCGATTAAATTAAAATAACAACAAAAAATCATAAAACCGTTAAAAGAATAAAAAATATAGTTTAGGTTATGCAATCTTTTTTTTTAGACTTAGATTATTTTTATTAAAATTAATTTTTTAGACTTAGGCTTATAATTAATTAATTTTTGTACAAATGAATTAGAAATTAGGTTTATTTATTTCAAAATTATTTCTCAAAAATAAAAATAAAAACGAATATTGACTTAGATATTTAGGACTTTTAAGTTGACTTTTAATATGTAATTGCTTTTCGTTTATCATTTATTTTCTTAGAATAAATGTATAGGTTTATGCATAAATTGTAATAGTGTAGTTTACATTTCTTGCACGATTATATTATGTAACTGTCCATAAGCCTTGTAATAGTCTATGTTACATTCTTTCACGATTATATCATGTAACTGCTCATAAGCCATGTAATAGTGTAGGTATTTATTTTTCGCACTTATATTTTATTTGCTAGATAAATAGGCATGTATGGCAAGATCTAAAATCAAACGTTAGAATAACCTATAACTCAAGATAATATAATTGAATCAACACACATTGCACACATTCACCTCTAGGGTAGCCTTTCTCTGTTGCCTTACGATTAAAACGGTCATGTCCCTCGAAAGTAGGGGTACTTTAGCAAAAGACGCTTACGAATAATATCATCATAGTCCCTTCGATATAAAGATCATAGTCCCTCGATGACCCTTCGAGCTGCCTACAAAAAGATGAACTTGTCCCTCGATGACCCTATGGAAAAATGATGATAGTCCCTTCGCATTGCTAAGGTATCTTTACATGTTGCCTTCTATGACCATTCGATGACCCTTCGCTGTCCCTAAACATCCAATAGACAGTACTACCTACCCATTAATGGTATGGATAGTACTATCTCTCAAGGAAAATGATAAGTACAAGAAAGAACTTACAAATTAGGGGTAAGTAACTTTTAAATGCTTGCTCACAACTCAAAAACAAATACTTTTCATATCTCACTCTTCCAAAAATATTTTCAAAAAAAAAAAAAAAACAAACACTTTGTATACATTCTTACACGAATTATTACAAAGTCAAACTTTTACAAAATATTTTCAAAATGTTCACACACATTCAAAAAGTAAGTAAAAAAGGTGAGCTAAGCATTTAAGAGCCCGTGGATAACCATGGATACAAAGGGTGCTAATACCTTCCCTTTGTATAACTTACCCCCCGAACTCAAAATCTATCAAGGTCTTTCCTGTTCTTTTCAGTCATTCTTTATTGGATAAAATAAAAGTCGGTGGCGACTCTTGCTAACCGCAACATGTTTTGCGAAAACGAAAAAAAAAAGTCAGTTCTCCCATCGTGTTACAGCAGGCTTTGACCTCATTTCCATCCTTTTGGGGGAAGGGCACGTGTGTGTGTGTGCCTTATTATCCTTTTGGTAATAGCAGACTTTGACCTCATTTTCATCCTTTTGGTGGAAGGGTCTCTGTGTGTGTGTGTGTGCCCTATTATCCTTTTGGTAATAGCAGGCTTTGACCTCATTTTCATCCTTTTGGTGGAAGGGTCTGTGTGTGTGTGCCATATTATCCTTTTGGTAATAGCAGGCTTTGACCTCATTTTCATCCTTTTGGTGGAAGGGTCTGTGTGTGTGTCTATGCCCTATTATCCTTTTGGTAATAGCAGGCTTTGACCTCATTTTCATCCTTTTGGTGGAAGGGTCTATGTGTGTGTGTGCCCTATTATCCTTTTGGTAATAGTAGGCTTTGACCTCATTTCCATCCTTTTGGTGGAAGGGTCCGTGTGTGTGTGTGCCCTATTATCCTTTTGGTAATAGCAGGCTTTGACCTCATTTTCATCCTTTTGGTGGAAGGGTACGTGTGTGTGTGCCCTATTATCCTTTTGGTAATAGCAGGCTTTGACCTCATTTTCATCCTTTTGGTGGAAGGGTCTGTATGTGTGTGTGCCCTATTATCCTTTTGGTAATAGCAGGCTTTGACCTCATTTTCATCCTTTTGGTGGAAGGGTCTGTGTGTGTGCCTGTGCCCTATTATCCATTTGGTAATAGCAGGCTTTGACCTCATTTTCATCCTTTTGGTGGAAGGGTTTGTGTGTGTGCCCTATTATCCTTTTGGTAATAGTAGGCTTTGACCTCATTTTCATCCTTTTGGTGGAAGGGTCTGTGTATGTGTGTGCCCTATTATCCTTTTGGGTAATAGCAGACTTTGACATCATTTTCATCCTTATGGTGGAAGGGTCTGTGTGTGCGTTACTATCATCCTTTTGGTGAGAAACTCGTCATCCTTTTGGTGTCGAGAATCTGTGGACTTACTATTATCCTTTTGGTAATAGCGAGTTAGGACCTCATTTTCATCCTTTTGGTAGAAGGGTCTGTATGCGTGTGTCCACTATCATCCTTTTGGTGATAGGCATGTCATCCTTTTGATGTCAGATTTCTCTGTTATCATCCTTCGAAAAGTTTTCAGTGTCTACTCGAGGGTTGACATTGATCCATCATTCCAAGCATTTTCTTTCTTTTCGGACAAATTCGTGGTCTTCTTCATATCTAATTGTCTTCTACCTCGGAAGAACGAACGCCATAGAAATTTATTTCACTCGGTTCAAGCCAATTAGATAGGGGCATCTGTCATACCCCAAATTTGTCCTACCTGTGTATAATCTTCATCTGTACATCCATCCACTAACTATTTGTCAGAAAATCCAAAAAAATATGTTTCCAAGTTGCTGCAAGGATGAGCTGAGGTTCATTTGAGGATTCTGACAAGGTCATAGGGCTTTATGGTTAAAGATCATCAGGACCTAATACATTTATCAGTTAGGGTTTTGGACAGTAAACTGAGGTTTTGATTTTCAAGGCATGATTCATCAGGTCCAAATTATTGTCCAAGAGGGTTCACAGTGGAGTTCATCAAGTAGAGGCTGAGATTGGTTCATTAAATTTCTCAAAGGGGCAATCTATTCATAAAATCATTTTAGTTATTCACTTATACCATTATCCACTTCATTTATCTAATTCTATCCATGTCCATTTCAAAACCGATCATGATCCATTTTCTTCTCATTTCTTTTCAGCCATTATAACCATTTACATCCACCATTTCAATTTTCCATTCAATTTCCCATTTCAAAATTCCAAAAAAACTCTACAAAAACAAAAAAGTCTTATAAAAAAAACATATAAAAGCCCATTACCTTTTTTTTTATTTTACAAGAAGAAAGCCCATTACCTTTTTTTTTATTTTACAAGAAGAAAGCCCATAAGAGATAATGAATCAAGTACACGGTCCACTACAATCATCATAATACACGTCATAAAGCCATTGCAAACCATCGCAATAAAACAATAATTCTTTCTAAGCCACATTTCCTTGTACAAACAACAAACCAGGCCCCACCAACTTACTGCTACACAACCTCTGTGCAACAATTCCACTGCACCCTTTGAAAATCCCACAACATGACTCTGTAAACAGAAAGCAAGCCACAACCAAGCCATTTCACAAATCATACCTGCAGCATAACCACATTACTAGCTGACCCCACACTCAACAATTACAACCTGCACAAAACCAATATGATGAACCTGACCATACCAATACACAAAACGACTTCAGCACACCGCACAACAACATCAAAATTCTGCAAACGTACAAAACAATTTCAGCGAATTTCCATCTCATTGTCTCCTCTCATTTCTTCCACAAATACCCTTCATTCCCACCTATAAATAAACACCATTTCTCTTCATTTTCTCAAGCTCAAGTAGCCTCAAAATCTCTACCAAATTTCTCACTCAATTCCTTTTCTTGAAATCACTCAAATAAATACACAAATCATCAACCCATCCTCAAATACTCTTTCTCACTCCCAAAACTCACTCTTCATAACCTCACTCAATCACAGAACAAACTTCTTCCACTTAAACCTCACCCAAACCCTTCAAATCCACCCAAATCAACAATAACCATACATTAACCAAAACCTTTAAACCCAGAAATCACAAACACAAACCGAATCGCAGAAGGATAATGAGATGAAGTGAAGATTGAAACTGAAACCAAATAAACCTGAGTATGAACTGTGCCAAACGAGAAGCTTGACGAAAGATTCAGAAACGGGAAAGGTTGGAATATCGGTCGATGCTTTCATGTTGTTCTTGTTTTTCCTCAAAACCTTGTTTCCGGAATCGTTGCTGTTGTGTTTCTCATCGTGACCCTTTTTTAGAGATTGTAATTGTTTTGACCGTGTCTTTGACCGTGTTGCTTGATGATTTATTAAAATGAAATGATGAAAGGTTGATGTGTCTCAACCATGACTTAGGTTTTATGCCTTGTGTTGTACCCCAAATTTTACCCCTTAGATGTCACAACATCTTGCACTTGCATTTAGACTTCAATCTTTTATGCATTGTTAAATAACCACTACATCTTGTAAGTTTGCTTCTTTTGAACCTGGGTTTACACCAGAAAGAGGGCCAGGTCTCCTAATCCAAGCTCTCACATGATTCAAGGTCTCCTGAGATACTCTTTGGCTCCATACAATTCTCACAAGTGTTCACCAGTGGATTGAGATTGGTGTGAGAAGTCATCTATTCAAGAAGGACAACTGAGGCTCTAAATGTAACCATTTGAATTTACATGCATCCAAGAAGTCTTAGTTAACAAGAAATCAAGTGTGTTTGGTTCCTATTACAAGTACCTTGAGTCACAAGTTCTTTATACCTCAAACTAGGGTTTTGGTCAAGAAAGTCAACCATTGCATTTGATGTTAATCAAGACATGCCCCCAAGCCTTGGGACATGATTCCATGTGATATTAGACATCCTCAGAGGCCATCTATGGGCCTGGGAAGAGATTGAAAAAGTAAGATCATCAGAGATCATCCAGTTGTATTCCTAAGGAAGATTAGGGTTTTGATTGAGGCTTTGACTTTTAAGATTTTGATCCAAGATGAAGCATTCAAGTCCTTAATCCATCATGACATGTCTAATTGTTGAGTTAGAGATGACAAATCAAGTTTTGAGAGGTTTCTTGCAAAGAGGGCAATGTTTGGTCCTTGAAACTTTCTAAGTGTGGAAAATTCACTTCTTGTGAAAAATTGGGAAGACCATAATTTTCAAACCATACATCCAAATTGAGTGACTCAAAGCTCAAATGGAAGCTCTTTCCATGATCTTCAAAGTGTATTAGAGGACATTCTTTCAAAAAAGCATGGTTTGTGAGTTATGAGACTTGGAAGATAAGTTGCCTTTGGGACTTGGTGAAATTTTCAGCATTTTCACCATGATTTTCATCCAACTTTAACTCAATTTTTCACCTAGTTCCATGCTTCAAATCAGAAATCTTTGAACATGAAAGTTGTTCCTTGTTCTTCAAGCTTTCCAAACAAGTATAGAACTCCTCATTTGGATAATCCAATCTCAAGTTATGATGTTCTAAAGAAAGGTGTGTCAAGTTGTGAAATTTCCATAACTTAGAAAATTTCTAAGTTCTCTTTTTGACAGCCCATGTACTTGATTTCTTGGCATTTTTTCTCAATGATGCAAACCTCATTTAAAGGATCTTTTCACATGAAACTTGTGCTATCTCATGTCTACTTTCCAAAAGGCCAAAAACCTCATAAAAGGGAACATTGGTCATCAAGAAAAGTTTTACCAAAGAGGGCATGTCACAAATTTATTGCACATTTAAAAATTCTGGTTGTATGTTGTTTTACTACAACCAAGTTTTGTAATAATTTATCATGTGTATGCCATCTTTAACAAGAGATAAAAAATCAAGTCATTTGGGGCCATGGTTGAAGCATTATCGTGTGGAAAGTATTGGTTTGTAGTGTAGTGATATTAAAAACTTGTTTCACTTTTATGGAACCACAATTCTTGAGCCAACTCCAAAGTACCATTATGCTGACTTTGCACCCACTTCCAACATCAATTTTTCCATAAACTGTGTAAAGTTATCCTAGTACATCTATTGACCTTCCTTCCATCAACTCCCACACATCCTTTCTGTCACAAAACCGTGCAATAGAAGTGTGCAAGTACAACAACTTTGTACTATCAAGTGAGCAACCAAGAGACAAAGTAAAGAGCCATCGTGTAAATGTTTTAGATGGTTTCTTTTCTTGGTCCTTAACTCACAATCCTCTGCTGACATGAACCCTGAAATAAGCAATTAAAAACTCTCACTTGGCTCAAGGTGAACAGCCATGCGCATAGAATCTTTAGTTGTGATTTTTCTCCCTTAAACAAAGCCAATGTCCACCATACCCTCAGGAGAAGGACCAAACTATTTTGGCTATAAAAGGAGATCCATTCTCCTTTGTTCAGGGCAGAACTCCCTCTATTGCCTACTGCGAATCACAAGAAAAAACCTCTGCATCTTCTATTTCCTTCCCTCTTGCAAAAACATTTCAGAATTACAAAACCCCTGCTCCTAATCTTTCCCTTTATACCACTCTCCAACCATCAGAATAACAACACCAAAACTTTCACCTCCATTCTTATATAATCAACAACAACACCACCTTGCCAAAGCTGTTGAAACCAAGGAGAAGAAAGCTTGCGAGGATACCGAAGGAAGATTGCATCAAGATATAACGGACTGCACTGCTTGAAGGTTGTTAGTTTTGTTCGTCGCTGTAGCTTGTAATCGTCGGCGTTAGCTTTCCAACTTTGGTAACGATTTCGAACCCTTATACGCATGCGTACGCGGTTATGATTTCTTTTTCTGTTTGCAATCTGGTTTTGCTTTGATTTATCGGTTGCATTGTGTTCATTATGTCGATACAGTATTTTGATTCAGTTGTGTAGCATTTATGCTTGTGTTGACTGTGTTTCATGCTAGCATGCGCATTCGTATCTCGTGCGATTAATGGTGCCTACCCTCTGTAGCTTTACGTATAATGAGGGATTATTGCTGTTTCGATTCCATCATGTACGTGTGCTCTTCCATGCATCTTGTTTCTGTTGTCGATAATTTTGATATTGTTACACCAACTCTTGAGTATATTAGTTTGTTTTGAGCTTTCATTTTTTCTTGATGACGTGACAATACTAAGAGGTATTTGGATGGTGTGTGTATAGGTCCATTGTTTTTTCGATTTTGTCGAATCCATTGTTGTTAAACTTATCTATTTTTTTTTAATAAGCATTCCCACAAGCTGGTTTGTAAAAGAATTTTGTCTAGGCGTGGGTACGTTAAACCGAAACCGGTTAGAGAGTGGATAGATGTTCCCATGTTCTGCATGAGTTTTCCTTTCATATTCAAGTTACTGTTGTTATTATTTTCTTTCTTTGATTTAAAATGAAGGATATCACTCTTTGAGAGAATGAGAGAGAGATATAAGAGTTTAAGAATGGACTTGCTGCATGAAAATTGTTTCCAAATTTCTCTGTTCACTTCCTCCATATACCTATCATGTCCTTTGAAAATGCATGAATCAGTGAGACATCATTGTCGTTAATTTTCAACATGGTACATTCACCTTGTAATTAGTTTCCATTCACATTTTGGTTGTTGCCTGGCTTTGGTTTAAAGTTCTCATGGCCCTGCGTTTTGGATATTAGGGAATGATGCTTTATTTCTTTGTTTTTGGTTGAGAAGTAGAAGAAGGTCGAACGAGAAAGTTCAACCGGCGTTTCTTTTTCTTTCACGATAGGGCTTCTGGTTTTGTTCACATATGCATGGGAGGGTTGTTGTGTTGGCAGCTTTTGATAGGCCGTGTTTTTGCTTGTCGCCTAGTAACTTAAGGAACTAGCGACCGGTTGATTAAACATTACATAATATTTTGTACACGTTTTATTTATTTATTTATTTATTTTCATTTAAAATGAGTTTTATTTCACTCTTGGGTATGGGCCTTGCACGGATCACTAACTACACCCCCCATCTGTGAGGCCCACACGCATAACAATACAACTCAGTTCATTTTAGGATTGCTAGCACACCCCCTGTTTTATTTTCTTTTCAATTACTCTCATTTCAATTTTGTTTTATTTAAAATAATTTCTTATACATAAAAATTCCAAGAAATTCATATTTACATTTTCATGTTTCATTTATTTTTTTTTTTAACTTTTATTTTTATTTTCACATTACTTTAACATTTATTTTAATTTTTCTGAAATTAAGAACATTGTCTTTTACCTAGATTTGAATCTCCTATGAAAAAATTTATTTTTCTCACCATCTTATTGAAGTAAATTTCTAAAGTTGTTTTAGGACACATTAAGAGTTTGTTTTAAGTTTGATTTTTGACCTTCATTATACCTTTGCCATGCTCATACACGGATGTATATGTCATGCTTTAATGTTTATTCTCACTTGATTAATGTTTATCACCTTTGAATCCTTGAACTCTTATTGTTCACTTAATTCCAATCCCACTTCAACTCTTGTTTACAAGAAGTTGTTTCCCCCTCCTTCCAAAGGAAAGTCTCTCTATTGACCTCATAGTCATAGAAAGCTCATTATCATCTTGGCCTCATAGCCATTTTCCTTTGACCTCATTGTCATAGGTGTCGCTCCCAGGATTTTCATCCAGGTACAAATGCGAGAGTGGCGCGGAAAACAGAGTCGCCAGCCGTACTCGATGGGAAGGTGTTAGCACCCCCACACGTCCATCGTACTCGATGGGATCCACGCTTGTTGTCTAATATAAGGGTGAGTTATCCTATCATCTATGACTGCACTAAGACGGGAAAGGGGAAGACAAGGACAGACTCGGTAGGACGTCAACGTCCTAGGCCTACGTACTTCCTTTGTGCAATGGAAAATTCAGAGTCAACGTAGTTCGGACCAAGTTCTCTTTGTGTTTTTTATGAGCGGCATTAAGTTCGCGTCCGGCAGTTAGGGTCGATGCCTGTTTGCGACTCAGACGGAAAGTAACGTGCCCTTTTGGAAAATAGCCTTTAGTTTGACAATCCCGAAGGACAAAAAGGTTTGAAGTTTGTTTGTATTTTTTAGGATAGAAGTGGCTTAAGTTAGTTCATAACTTGCATTGCACCAAAGTCTAGGGCACAGGGGCGAATACTTAACGCATCGTCCCAAGACAGGACGCTCGCTAAGCACTCTAGAAATATGAGAGGAAGCCCTTCATTTCTCATTCCCCACGCTTAAGGCTCGTGCACAATACACTTTATTCTTATTAAGTGTTTTCAGGAAGTTTTGAGATGAGAAGAAAGAAGACACAAAGGAAACTCTAAAGGGGAACTAAGAGCCCTAATGTTATCATGCATGGGTGACCTACGGTTAGTGAGGCTTGACGACAACCTAAGCTTAAAGAAAAGAAAAGATGAGAGAAGGAAAGAGTAAGGGTGAATATGGATGACTATCCACACCCTTAAAGAACTTACCTCTGCCCCTGCATAAGAGGTTAGCATAAAACAGACACAAGTAGTAATAAGGCAAATGAAAACCAAACAATGACATATAATAGTGGTCAAATGACCTATAACAATTCAAACATGAACTAAGAAGTCAAATAAATAACCCCAAAACAATGACACAAGTGCCTCTTCAAACAGATAACCAGACAAGATCAAGGATGTGCATACAAGAAAGCCTCAAGCAAGGAGCAATTAAACAAGTAGTAAAACATATTGTAAAATCACCAAATAAATTATCAACATTTCTCAACCAAAAGCAAACCAAATACCAAAAACTCCTGCAAAAATTCAAGATGTTAGTCACTCAAACAATCATGCAAAGTTCATATGAGAAATAGGTTCAATATGCAAAAAAGGAGGACTAAAATGCAATATGAGATGATTTTAAAAATGGTAGAAAAATATTTTAATGTATTTCAGTGTGTTGGTAAAATAATGCAAAAGGAATGAGTTCAAAATGTTTTATGGATGCAGAGAAATAAAATAAACAAATTTAGGTATGCATAATATGGATAATTCAAAAAGAAAATGAACAAATAAATAATTCAGATGATGAAAATAAAATAAAATAATAAAATAAAATTTGTGAAAATTTTATAAAATGATAAATATGATGCATGAATTTTTTGGTAATTTTTAAATGCATATAACTATTTTTAAAATTTAAAAATGAAATGTAATAAATTAAATAAAATAAAAATGAAGAAAATGCAAGGGGGGTGCCTTCAGCAAAAGAACTACGTTGGAAAGATAATGGGCTGGAAGAGAGGGGGTGTCAATAATAAGGCCCAACGTTTAATCCATCAAACAAAAAATAAAATAAAAAAAGGTTCACGTGGGCCTCAGTCCACCACGTTGACTGCACCATTACCTTCTGATTGATCCAACGCTCCACCACAAGTCAACATGCCAGCCCAGTAATTATGGTCAACGGTTAGGATTAAGAAGCACACCACAATTATGATACGCACGCACACACATAACACTCAGAGTACCACTACTCTCCCACGTGAGCAGCACGTGGTTTTTTAATGTGCTGTCACTACTATGGTCGTTAGATACATCAGACGTCTCACCTTAAATCATCAATTTAAAAAGTAATTAAAACCAAAAGATCAGGGATGATGGCACACGATAAATAGCATGGGTGAGCAAACATACAACTAAATAAAATAAAAAAACAAAAAAGAACGCGTGGCATACCAAGGACTGTCAAATCTCTAGATCCAACGGCCAAAACATCATCACCTACCTCCAGCCACCTTCGCCGGACTGAATCCACCGCCGTCGCCGGAGCTAGGGTTCCGACCCCCTTCTCCGGTCACCTGCAACCAAAATTTTCCATAAAATGCAAAGGCCTATACCATTTTGTCCAGAATTTCATGAGGATCACGAATATGTCATCAAAAATCACAAACCATTAGCACACAATAAAAAACGCATGAAATAATGTTAGGGTTCAAAACTTTAAACACACCATACAAGCAAACCATACGTCCAATTTAAAAAATAAATACATCAGGATAACCAGTGGACACCACACATCAATATGCATACTTAAAAATGGAGTTCTATGATCATGAAAAAACCCACCAACCTGAGGTCACGCCTCCTATATCTTTGCTGTTGGCTGCGAATGAGGATTGATTCGTGCTCTAATGATCCCAAGGGTTCTGATGGTGAAAGAATTTTTTGAAAAGACCTAATGGATTGAGAGATTCAATGAGAAAAAGTTTTAGGGTTCAAGCTTTCTCCTCCTCCAAATATCACGTGTGTCAACCTAACCAGTGCATGAATTGGCTTAAATATTCTAGGGTTTCTCACTGATAATGGTTTGGGCCTTGGTGATTCTTTGTTTAAAGGGTTTTGGATGTCTTTTAGAAAATTAAATTATGTGAGATACACCTCCTTCCATGCATGTATATCCAAACATTCTATGATGGATCACCCATGTTTGAATTGCTAATTACGCCTGAGTTTGATTTGGGCCTTGAAACCATTTGATTCATGAGTTTTTAATGACTTGGCAATTTTGAATAATGGAGAATAAGTGATAAATACACCATGGATTCACTTGATTAAAAGGCCTAAAATGATCCTTGAGGAGTGTCCTTTGATGTTAGCATGTGACATGAAGCAATGGAATTAATTATAGGTCACTATACCAAAGTTGTGAAAATGTGATCATGAGAAACCCTAAAAAACCACTTTGCCTTCTTTTGATCATAAGTTGAGTTTCACAAATGATATGGAGACCCACTATTACTTGTTGGAAAGAGGATAAAATGATCTTCAACTTTCATGTTGGAGAAAAATTCATTTTAAGCTTCTTTGATGATGAAAAGTCAAGGTGAATGTAGTGTAGGAACTTGCCCAAAAAGGAAACTTTCAAATTATAGGTCATTTCCATATTTAGTAACTTTTGCACCAACCCTTGATTCTTGATAAATGGCATGAAACATGACCCTTGAAGACCATATGAGGATGTGAGACCTTGAAAACTCTGGGGAGAACCTCAAGATTCCACAGTTGACTCCCCCTTTCACTGTTGACTTTTACACAATTCACCTTATTCCCAATCCATTGGCCAATTGAATCTCTCCTGAATCAAACTGATGGACAATCTTCCATTCCTAGATACCTAGGGACCCAAGGAATATCATGGAATCAAGTCTTGCCCAAAAAATTAGAAATAAACTGACTTTATAGCAAACCCTAATCTTGGTACCCTCAGTCTAGGAGGAAATAGCACAGTCTCCAAATCCAAGTTCCTCTGAATATGATGTGTATCCTCTCCAACAAAGATAAGATATGCCATTTGGTGATGATAAAAACCCAAGGAGCTTGCCCATTGGAGCAATAAACCCAAGAATCTCAAAACCCTAATTTCTGCACTGGTTAGGAGAGAGTGGTCCACTTGAACTCTCTTGCTTGACCCTTTGAAGAACATCTTCTCCTCTTGAACTTGCCTCAGGCACCTTGACCCCATGTTAAGAACCAATGATATGCACACATGATAATGCAAAAATGTAATGAAACATAAGCCAGTTAGTACTAAAGTAAGGAGAGCAAATTTTGGGGTGCAACAGCTGCCCCTATTCAATCAACTTGGTCCTGAAGGTATGATAGCGATGGCTCTCAGACATTCCAGGATACACGGGGATTGAATACCGAAAGAGCCCTGGAAATTTGCTAATGGTGAGAATAACGAGATGGAGCGTGCTGAAAAATAAGGAATATGACCTCAACCATATCCACAAAGAAAATACGAATACGACCTCAATCGCACCCACAAAACGAATACAACCTCAATTGTACCCTCAAAGGAAGATTGACCTCAATCACTCTACCCACAAAGAACATACGAATACGACCTCAATCGCACCCCTAAAACGAATACAACCTCAATTGTACCCTCAAAGGAAGATTGACCTCAATCACTCGACCCACAAAGAACATACGAATACGACCTCAATCGCACCCACAAAACGAATACAACCTCAATTGTACCCACAAAGGAAGACTGGCCTCAATCACTCTACCCACAAAGAACATACAAATACGACCTCAATCGCACCTACAAAACGAATACAACCTCAATTGTACCCTCAAAGGTAGATTGACCTCAATCACTCTACCGACAAAGAACATACGAATACGACCTCAATCACATCCACAAAACGAATACAACCTTGATTGTACCCTCAAAGGAAGATTGACCTCAATCACTCTACCCACAAAGAAAAGACGAATACGACCTCAATCGCATCCATAAAACGAATACAACCTCAATTGTACCCACAAAGGAAGACTGACCTCAATCACTCTACCCACAAAGAAAAGACGAATACGACCTCAATCGCATCCACAAAACGAATACAACCTCGATTGTACCCCCAAAGGAAGACTGACCTCAATCACTCTACCCACAAAGAAAAGATGAATACGACCTCAATCGCACCCACAAAACGAATACAACCTCAATTGTACCCGCAAAGGATAACCAACATAAAGTGGGCTTTGCTGGGGATAGCGTGAAACAAAACTTCTGGTTCATACCACCCCTACTGAGAAAACATGCCAAGCGAGAACTGACTACCGGGCGAGAACTGGATTTCACAAAAGAGAAAGGCCAAACAAAGGCAAACTTCTAACAGACTCACGATCCACAGATAAGATGACTCCGCCGGGGAAAGGAGAAGTCTAAATAAAAGATTCTGCCAGGGAGCACAAGCATGAGGAATGCATCCCTCCAAAATCTCCTGAGTTATGCCATCTCTGCTGGGAAAGAGAGCTGGCAAGGAAAGCATCAAACCTGGCTTATGCTTCGAATGCAAATGTTTGAATTTTGCCGTAATGCTCCACACGAAGTGGAAATGCTACGCGTTTTAAGGATGCAATGCCAATGCTCATGATATGCAAAAGGGGTCCCTCCAGCAAAATAAATGCATGGATAGAAAAGACCAATTCAGCTGGGGATGACAAAAATAAATTGTCCTCTGAATCCAGGAACTCTGCTGAGAAGGATCATACTGATCGACTCTTCGGATCAACAACTTCTACTGGGGATGAAATCCCAAAAGAACATCCATACCACCGGGGATTATACGTGTCCTCTACTGAAGGTGACATAGAACCTGAGATTCCTCCTCTGCTGGGGGAGTTAAGAATGAATGCCAATAACGGAACCAGAAGTCTGTTACTGAGGATTGCCAATAACCAATTGGGCTCAGAACCTGCTGGAGGATACTGCTGATCTTAACCTGCTGATGGGGAGAATGACTTTACCCCCTCCTTGCTGGGGATTAGAATATGACATCGTCGGTGAGAGCACGCTTCCTGACTGGATGGGGAAGGTGAACACCCTGATTCTGTGGGGAGATAACGTCTTGATTCAGAGAGAATACTTCCCAAGTCTCCTGCTGGGGAAGGTCTGCTCTGCTGAGGAAAGTGCAATCTCAATGCTGGGGAAAGCAAACTGCTGAGGGAACACAATCCTGTTGCCCTGCAAGTCAAATAACAACAAAAAGAATATGCCACAACATGACTATCACCGTTAACGCCTAGGTAATTTCTACTGTTTTTCGTTATGCTCCGCAAAGCTCAAAGTTTTATATGCAATGTTTATCAAAAATATCAGACGTTTTTTTTTTCAAACAAAACAGTAAAAGTAAAACAAACAACAGAAAGATCTTTCAGTGAAATGAATATTTTATTGAGAAAAGTGGCCTGTAAATAGGCATTTACAATAGGAAGCAATTCCTAAAAAGAGGCAATTGCGCAAAAGTAAAAAGAAAATACACATGTCGGCAATGTGTGAACAGATATCCACCATGATTCGACTCAGCTATGACCCATATGTCTTGCTTATCCATAAACGTCTTGACCTTTGAAGAGACTAACTGTACTAATTCCTTTTCTTTCAGAACTTCCAGGTATTGAAAGTGTTCACAGATCGAACGCAGACCTTAGCCTTTCGCTTATAAATACCTAACTTTTGCCTGGATCGCCCTTTTCGGGTTTTCAATCCATCGGGATGCCCATTTTTGCCAAAGTTGCCTTTACCGGTTTTCAACTTTGCGGGTTTACACATTTCTTTTTTACATTTTATCCCTAACTTTTGCCCGAACCTTTTCCTTTTTTATGGTTCGCCGGGATGCCCCTTTTTTGCATGGACTTTCTTTTTATGTCCAGCGGGTCTCTTTTATGCAAAGTATTTTTTGACTACGTCTGCGTTCACAGGGGATGCAAAATCTTCGTCATCCATAGTTGAAAGTAGTAAGGCTCCACTAGAGAAAACCTTTCTTACTACATACGGCCCCTCATAATTTGGAGTCCATTTGCCCCTGTGATCTGTCTGAGGAGGAAGGATCCTTTTGAAAACCAATTCACCTGTCTGAAAACTCCGAGGACGCACTTTCTGGTCAAAGGCGTGCTTCATCCTACTCTGATACAACCGACCATGTGTGATGGCTGCCAATCTCTTTTCTTCAATAAGGTTCAACTGATCCAATCTGGAACGTACCCATTCAGCTTCATCAAGCTTCACATCTACCAGAACTCTCAAAGACGGAATCTCGACCTCTAAGGGTAAAACTGCTTCCATACCATGCACCAATGAGAAAGGGGTTGCCCCAGTTGACGTACGCACCGAAGTACGGTAACCATGTAGGGCATAAGGTAGCATCTCATGCCAGTCTTTATACGTTACTACCATCTTCTGCACAATCTTCTTGATATTCTTATTTTCTGCCTCAACAACACCATTCATCTTCGGACGATATGGAGAGGAATTATGATGCTCGATCTTAAAACTCTGACATAATTCCTTCATCATCTTATTGTTCAAATTCGAGCCATTATCAGTAATGATTCTCTCCGGGACCCCATAACGACAGATGATATCCTTCTTTATAAACCGGGCTACCACTTGCTTGGTGACGTTGGCGTACGAGGCCGCTTCCACCCACTTTGTGAAATAGTCAATGGCAACCAAAATGAAACGATGCCCATTAGAAGCAGTGGGCTCAATCTTTCTAATCATATCTATGCCCCACATTGAAAAAGGCCAAGGAGATGACAACACATTTAGAGGCGTAGGTGGTACATGCATCTTGTCTGCGTAAATCTGGCATTTATGGCACTTTCGAGCGTACTTGAAACAATCAGACTCCATAGTCATCCAATAATATCCTGCCCTCAACAACTTCCTAGCCATGGTGTGTCCACTGGAATGATTACCGAAAGAACCCTCGTGAACTTCTTCCATCAACAAACCTGCCTCGTGTTCATCAACACAACATAGCAAGACCATATCGAAGTTCCTCTTATATAACACATCATCCTTGTTCAGAAAGAAGTTCCCTGCCAACCTTCTCAGAGTCTTCTTATCTTTGGTGGAGGCACCCTCTGGATACTCTTGTCTCTTCAGAAAGACCTTAATATCATGATACCACGGTTTGCCATCAGACACATCTTCAATTGCAAACACAAAAGCCGGTTTATCCAGACACATGATTATAATCGACAGAGTTTCATTCCAACGGTTCACCTTATACATGGATGCCAATGTTGCCAACGCATCAGCCATCTGATTCTCAGCTCGGAGCACATGATGAAAATCCACCCTATCAAAGAACGGTAACAACCTTCTGGCATAGTTGTTATAAGGCACCAGATTTGCCTGACGAGTTTCCCATTCTCCTGTAATCTAATTAACTACCAACGCGGAATCACCATAGACATCGAGGTTCTTAATTCTCAAATCGATCGCTTCTTCTAACCCCATGATGCATGCTTCATACTCCGCCTCGTTGTTGGTACACACGAATGCTAACCGGGCAGTGAAAGGTATATGAGAACCCTTCGGGGTCGTAATGATTGCCCCAATTCCATTACCATATGAGTTGACAGCCCCATCAAAAATCAACTTCCATTGAGACCCAATCTCAGGTCCCTCGTCAGGCAGAGGCTCTTCACAATCTTTCATTTTCAGAAACATAACATGCTCGTCCGGAAACTCAAACTTCATTGGCTGATAATCCTCGACCTGCTGTTCAGCAAGATATTCTGACAGGACACTTCCCTTAATGGCCTTCTGAGAAACATACTGAATATCGTACTCTGTCAAAACCATCTGCCAACGGACTATCCTTCCAGAAAGTGTTTGCTTCTCAAACACGTACTTAATCGGATCCATCTTCGAAATCAACAAGGTTGTGTGGTTTAACATATACTGCCTCAGGCGCTTGGTTGCCCAAGCGAGTGCATAACATGTCTTTTCCAGCATAGAGTATCTTGATTCGCAATCAGTGAACTTCTTACTCAGGTAGTAAATGGCATGCTCTTTCCTACCTGTCTCGTCGTGTTGACCGAGCATACAACCCATCGAATTCTCAAGAACCGTAAGGTACATAATCAACGGTCTTCTGGACACCGATGGCATAAGGATTAGAGGTTCCTGCAAATACGTCTTTATCCTTTCAAACTCCTCTCGACAATTTTCATTCCACCTGACCTCTTGATCCTTTCTCGACAACTTGAAAATTGGCTCACACGTGGCTGTCAGATAAGAGATGAACCTAGCAATGTAATTCAACCTCCCCAAGAAACCTCGAACCTCTTTCTCTGTCCTTGGCTCAGGCATCTCTTGTATGGCTCTTATCTTTGCAGGATCAACCTCGATACCTCTTTCACTAGCAATGAATCCCATCAATTTACCAGATCTCACCCCGAAAGTGCACTTGTTTGGATTCAATCTCAGTCTAAACTTCCTCAACCTCTCAAACAGCTTCTGGAGGTTCACCAAGTGTTCTTCTTCTGTCTGTGACTTCGCAATCATGTCATCAACATAGACTTCAATCTCCTTGTGAATCATATCATGAAAGAGAGTCACCATTGCCCGCTGATAGGTTGTCCCAGCATTCTTCAATCCAAAGGGCATTACCTTGTAGCAAAATGTTCCCCACGGTGTTATGAACGTAGTCTTCTCCATGTCCTCTAGGGCCATTTTGATTTGGTTATACCCAGAGAAGCCATCCATGAAGGAAAACACAGAATATTGAGCAGAACTGTCTACTAACACGTCAATGTGAGGGAGCGGGAAATCATCCTTCGGGCTCGCCCTATTCAAATCTCGGTAATCAACACACATCCTGACCTTCCCATCCTTCTTAGGTACAGGTACAATATTAGCAACCCACGAAGGATAATTTGTCACCGCAAGAAATACGGCGTCCAACTGTTTCTGAACCTCTTCCTTGATCTTGACAGCCATATCTGGTTTCGTCCTTCTCAGTTTCTGCTTGACCGGAGTACAACCCTCTTTAAGCGGCAAACGGTGTGAAACAATGTCAGTGTCAAGCCCAGACATGTCTTGGTAAGACCATGCAAAGATATCCACATACTCTCGAAGTAACTCAATCAATCTTCTCTTAACAGCGTCTTCCAAAGCAGCCCCAACCTTTACTTCTTTTTTAACATCCTCGGTTCCCAGATTAATAGTCTCAACTTCCTCCTGATAAGGCAGAATAACCCTTTTCTCTTGTTTCAGTAGCCTGGCTAATTCTTCTGGTAAGTCACAGTCTTCGTCAGTCTCTTCTTCGGCCTGATAGATGGGATTGTCGAAGTCATATCGAGCCATAGCTAAGTCATGGGTGGAATCTAAACAAAGGAACCTGCATGATGGATGTCTTATGTTTATTATGAGTGCAACAAACAAGAAAACACATTGCCAATTTGATGTGGGTTAATGCAAAAAGTAAAAAATAGAAAGACAGGGATCAAAATATTTGAATGAAAAAAAGTCCTTTATTGAAGATAAAAGTAGCAAATAAAACATCCAAGCCCTACAAATAAATATCACTACGTCTTGGGCAAAACGTAGGACTCAACATAACAGAAAACAAAAGTAAATTACTCCGGGCGCGTCACTTGGATGACTTTCTCGGAAGACCAGTTTCCTAAACTCTGACCAGGGGTGCAGGGACGGATCCATTCATCCATGTCACAATCACTATCTCCTTCATCCTCAATAGCATTGATTCTGTCGAAGAAAACACCGGCACTGGTGAAACGGACTGGACCATAGAACTTGAGAGGCTCTTCAGAATGCCTAGGTGGCTTGTAACCCAGTCCATGAGTATTCTGCTTTCTTTGAACATCAATGACACTACCCCACTTCTGAGAACCACCAGCTTCAACTATAGCGCGCGCCTCTTTGAAAGAGGACATTGGAACCTCTGGTTGTCCGATAACTTCAGGTTGGGCAACCACCTCAGGCTGACTGACTGCCTTTGGGGGTTCCTCGGGAATCTTCACAACTTCAAAGGCCTGGCACAAAGTTTCCTGTACTTCACCGTCTACCTCTACATACTTGAAGGTCGATAGGTGACTCACCATGATATCTTCTTCACCACAAACAGTCACAACGTGGCCATCCACCATATACTTCAACTTCTGGTGCAGCGTAGAAGTTACTGCCCCAGCACCATGGATCCAAGGGCGACCCAACAAACAACTATAGGCAGGCTGAATATCCATTATGTAAAAGGTGGTGTTGAAAATTTCAAGACCCACCTTGATTGGCATAACTAACTCTCCAAAAACTGACCTCTTGGAGCCGTCAAAAGCGCGTACCACCAAGTTACTTGGTGTACAAATCAACCCACAAGTATCCAGTTTCATCAAAGCCTTCTTCGGTAACACATTCAAAGACGACCCAGTATCAACTAACACATGCGACATTAAGGAGCCACGGCATTCCACTGAAATATGCAGAGCGTTGTTGTGATTCCTCCCAGCCGGAGTCAGATCTAAATCGGAGAAACCCAAACCATTACCAGCATTCACATGAGCCACAACCCCTTCTAACTGAATGACGGATATTTCCTATGGTACATAAGCCATATTCAAAACCTTCAGCAATGCATTTCGGTGTGCCTCAGAGCACAGTAGCAAGGATAGAATGGAAATCTTCGATGGAGTTTGATGAAGTTGATCAACAATCTTGTAATCATTTTTCCTGATCAGCCTCATAAACTCTTCTGCGTCTTCTGAGAAAGTATCCCCAACCGGCTTTGCCATAGAATTATTTGCTTCCTGTCTCTGTGCAGACTCATCCATCATCTGTTTACCTTTGTCTTGTCTTGAACTGCCAGCTTAATCCTCGGACGGAATAAAGACTCTACCACTCGTAGTGATAGCCCCTGCTTCAACAAGATTTTCAACCCCTGTATTCACAGCTGATGTCTCTTCCAATTCCTGCTTCTTACCATCAACAAAAACCTCGGCCCCATAGTTCCATGGGATGGCCTTGGTACTCTCATACGGGACTGGTCCAGGAACAGTGATAGTGACCGACACTGGTCTCACTGGCGCTGATATAGTTACTGTCTTGAACGGAATCGTTATTGTGGAAACATCAATCTCTCTGTCAGTAACAGTACTCTGCCTGCAACCCTTGTCAAACTGTAATATCCCTTCACTGATCATTCTCTGAATACCTGCTTTCAATAAAACACAACAGCCTGGCTACGTCACACATCCTACACAACCTTCATCACAGCCGGGAAATACCCATCCCCTCCATAGTCTTTCCTTCACCACACCCAAGGGAGTTTGGACTTCGTCCACATCTGAAATTAAACTCAAGTCTTCACAGTCTTTAATAATGGCATTGACCCTCGGCTCACCGTGATTCGGCATCGGGTTCTGATTCACATTTGGAACATCATTGGAGAAGTTGATGGCCTTGGAATCCACCAAATCTTGAACCTGATGCTTAAAAGCTTTACAGTTCTCAATATAATGTCCGGGTGCCCCAGAATGAAACTCACAGTGGGCGTTGGCGTCATAACCGGGAGGTGGATTACCAGTAGGTGGAGCCAATGTTCTCTTCTGAATTAACTGTAGCTTTAACAAGTACTGAAATAATTGAGCGTAGGGAAGAGGGGGAGTGTCAAAATGCCTATCCCACCTAGTCAGAGGCTGCGACCGGCGAGGAGCCTGATTTTGTTGTTGAGACACTGCTGGCTGTTGAGGTGCTGCTGGGATGGCTATAGAAGCCACCTGCTGATTGTAGTTCTGACGAGGTCCATCTCTACCACGATATGATGACACAGAGTTTGTATCTCCCTCCTTCTTCTTGTAACCACTAGCATAAGGCTTCTTACTTCCTCCAGATGAGGACCCATCACCGCCTGATATTTTTCCCGCCTTAATTCCGCTTTCCACCATCTCTCCTACTAAGATCAAATCAGCAAACTTTCCAGTCATACACGGTACCAGCTTTTCATAGTAATGACCCTGCAAGGTAGCCATAAACATAGTTATCATTTCACGTTCCAACATGGGAGGCTGAACCCTTGCTGCCAGGTCACGCCACCTTTGGGCGTATTCCTTGAAACTCTCATTGTTCTTCTGTGACAAGTTCTGCAACTGTGTTCTGTTAGGAGCCATGTCAGTGTTATATTGATAGTGTCTAATAAATGCCCCTGCCAGATCTCTCCAACTACGCACATCCTTCCTCTCTAGTTGCATGTACCACTCCAGGGATGCCCCAGATAGGCTATCTTGGAAGCAATGCATCATCAGCTTCTCATTCTTCGCATGCGCAACCATTTTACTCGTGTATGCCCTCACGTGGGTCCTCGGGCAAGTCGTGCCATTATACTTCTCAAAAGTAGGAGTTTGAAACTTGTGTGGAATAACAACGCCTGGAACCAACCCCAAATCCTCTAGATCCATACCCAAAGCATCCTGATTCATAACACCCCTTAGCTGTTCCTCAATCAACCGGAGCCTTTGATCATTGTCAATCTGGGGACCAGCATCCCCACCTGGGATAGAGAATGCATCATCTTGAACATCATCATACTGACGGCCATGAACTGCGCCAGCACCAATACCACCTCCCCCAGCATTAGGCATCACAACATTTTCTCCTCCGCCCGGAGGAATCACAACACCAGTAACAGGAATACTTCCGCCCGGAGGGCCATTCTGAACATTGTTACCAGTAACACCAGTATGAACGACATTGTCCTCATCAACCCTTGCAATCAGTGGCTGAACGAGAGTCCTCAACTGCTATTGGCCTTGAGCGACACCTTGCATTAATTCCATGAATTGGTTCATGCGAGTCCGCATCTCAATGATCTCATTCTGTAGCTGATCCATGAATCTCTTCTGATTTTGTCTGGTAGGATACCGGTGAATGTGTTGATCTGCAATCTTGAGATTAGAATAAGATAAGAATACCGGAGAGAAACACCTGTCATGCAAAATGATTATGCAAAATGATTATGAATATGCAAATGCAAATGGACATGCTTGAAAATTCACAGGGCGATCCACCCCTTGATTCCAGTTTAATAACAAGATAGAACGAAACTTATGCTCATATATTAAGAAAACCAGAGGAAACCAAATGTCAACAATCACAAATCCAATATAACAAATCCGAATACAATAATTACAGATCCCTAACCAACAAGTCTGGCGGTGGTCCGAATAATGAAAGAAAATAGAAAACTACGGCATATCGTCAAAGTCCACAAGTGTCAATTCCCCCCATCCATTATTCTTTTTTGCTCCAGTCCTAAATTTCCTTGAATAGCTTTCTGGTGTCGGGATGCTTCGGTCTCTGAATTAGCTCTTGAATGAGAAGGTCTCTCCTATGCATGATCCCTTCCAAGTATCGGCAATGCAACTCCCAAGCGTCTTCTCCAGAAACACCATCCATGCTAGGTCCTTCACGTCTAGATCTCTTCACTTCAGCTTGGACCTTCAGTTCCTCTATGGCGGCTATGGCTTCATTGAGTCGGCCTTCAACTGCTTGTCTCTTGAATACCCCTAACAAGATCTCAGCGTCTTTCTTCTTGAGCTTCGACTTCAACTCATCAATCTGAGGTAGATAACCGTCTTCCTTTTTCTTATTCTCAGCCATTGCAGTTTCTCGGTGATTATTGAACCTGTGAATTTTTAACAAAGCCTCGTCCAATTCCTCCTTCTTAGACTCGAGAACCTTAGTGATACCATCCAAAGCTTGCTTCATCCTTCGTCTGGATGTGACCATGTCAGCTAGCTCTTTTTCTGCCTTAGCAAGAAGCTCTGTCTTCAATTTGGCGGTATGAACAGCTTCACCCCGCTCATGCTTCAACTGATAAATCTCTCTTTTTAGCTCACTATTTTCTTCCCGCAGTCTTTCCTTTTCAGCCCACAACTTGTTAACTTCTCTATCTCAACTGTGGTAGGAGGCTCGATCATCAAAGGATACAAAAGTGGCTCCACCGGGAAAGGAAGAAGCTCCTCTTCTGCTCTCTTCTTAATCCACTCTTTATAGGAAGAGAAAGCCCGATTATTACATTTCCCGAATGAAGTTTTACCCTTCTTGGTCACCTGTTTCCAAGCATCCACAATCTTCCTTATCATCTCTTGATCCTCAATACCATTGAAGAATAAGGACTCTCTGATATCTCGCTCTTCAGGTGGACCTCTCAAAGGATAACCAAACTGCCTGATAACAAGGGAAGAATTATAGTTAATTCCACCTCTTCTCCCTATCAAGGGTACATTAGGGAATTATCCGCACTTGCAAATAATCTCCATTCCTAGCAAATCATGGTTGAACCAGACAATGTTGTCAGCAGTCAAGCCCATTAACCTCTTTGACCATTTCAGAGAATCTTTCGTATCAACAAAGGCACCAGTTTCAGGGAGATGGCTCAGAAACCAAGTAGATAAGAGTGGTGGACAACAGCTCACGGTTTTTCCCCGCCTGTTTTCATTCTTGTAGTGGACTAAGTGATACACATCACCTAGCAAGGTAGGTATAGGATTCTTTGAAATAAAGATTCTGACAGCATGCATATCCACCAGATCAGGAACATTAGGAAACAGGACAATCCCATAGATGCACATAGCCAGAATAGCTTGGAAAGCAGTCCAATTCTTCTCTTTAACATGTATGCAAGCTTGATCAAACAAGAACTTCAATAAGAAACCCTTAGCTCCTTGTTGTTCCTCAATATTACTGCTCAGAACAAATTCACTAATATGAAGAGCAACAACCATTTCTTTTATCCCGGGGTGTTCTTCAGAAAAGAATACTATGTCATGTCTGATGGGGATTCCCAAAATAAATGAGAACTCCTCCAACGTTGGGGCCAAGATGTAGTCTGGGAAAGTGAAGCAACGTAAAGACGGATCGTAAAACTGAAGAAGTGTATGAATGACATCCTTCTCATACTTGGAGATATTATAAACAAACTTCAGAAGTCTCCCATACCCTCCACTGAACTCTGTACGAACTTCGGGACCAGCCATATTAATCAACTTGTGAATCAATGGCAAAGTCAGATCTGGGAACGAATAGGCAACAATCTTCTTTCTCTGGACATCCATGTCAAGGTAACCTCAGAAAAACGGAATCAAGAGTAAGATGCAAGCCCTGAAAAATGTCAAACATGTCAGAATGCAAGAAAAATGATATGCTCATGCAAACATGGGATCAAGGCAACACTGCTGGATGTGCTGTGCTGTTAACTGAACGAGAACCACAACCCAGAAAACCAGAATTTCGAATCCCTGAGATAACCAGGAACCCAGATAATTAGACATTAATGAGAAATCCAGAAAAAATGGGTAGGTTGAAGGTTTCGGTTACTTGCAAACCTGCAAACACCCATCCCCTCTCACGGGTGGGTACTAGGATGTTCAGTATCCCGGGCTCTCAGGTCGAGAAATGATGATACGTTCACCATTTCTGGTTTGGCATCATCATCAATCGAGGAGGCCTCAACTGATTCTCCAAAACGGAAGGTCCTCAGCTTCTGGCACTGAGGTCGAGAAACAATAGTACATTCATCCCTCGGGGTACAGTACTATCGTCAATCGAGGAGTGCCTCCACTGATTCTCTTCAAAAGATAGGGGCCGTCCTATGCGAGTTCCAAAGTGGGCCCTCAGGTACGAATGGGTTTGCCACAGGATGTAGTCTGCCACTGTTATCACTAGAGAGGGATGTTTCCACGAAGGTCCTCGATGATCAGTCACCAGAGTCGACAGCTCTCTAGATCGACACCCTAACATGCGCAAGACACACACGTCAGAATCCGTCCCAAGATAGCCTCGTCTGGTTGTGAATTTCATGAACACACAAACGTATCAAACGGGTACGTAGGTCCCACTACTCTCCACTCTAGTCCTAGGGTATACTCAAGCCTGGGTATTGGGCTTATCTCTCAGAACAACCCAACCTGTAAAACAGAAATAGCCAGCACAACACGGCAGTATGACAGTAATAAAAATGAAATGCAATGCAGAAAATGCGGTAAAAATAAAATATAACAAACACAGCAAAGCAAACACAAAGACATCCAAAGAGAACAAAGACAAGCAAGCACTAGGACTGACTCGCTAAGGGATGGACCAGCATAGGTCAACCAGATTCCCCAGCAGAGTCGCCAGCTGTCGCTCCCAGGATTTTCATCCAGGTACAAACGCAAGAGTGGCGCGGAAAATAGAGTCGTCAGCCGTGTAAATTTATCCCACGAGAGGGAAAGGGAACACCGCATAAACCTGAGGAAGAGGGAAAGGAATGGTCATCACAACCATAGCCTGGGTTCGGGAGTCGGTTACGCGAGGGGAAGGTGTTAGCACCCCCACACGTCCATCGTACTCGATGGGATCCACGCTTGTTGTCTAATCTAAGGGTGAGTTATCCTATCATCTATGGCTGCACTAAGACGGGAAAGGGGAAGACAAGGACAGACTCGGTAGGACGTCAACGTCCTAGGCCTACGTACTCCCTTTGTGCAATGGGAAATTCAGAGTCAACGTAGTTCAGACCAAGTTCTTTTTGTGTTTTTTATGAGCGACGTTAAGTTCGCGTCCGGCAGTTAGGGTCGATGCCTGTTTGCGACTCAGACGGAAAGTAACGTGCCCTTTTTGAAAATAGCCTTTAGTTTGACAATCCCAAAGGACAAAAAGGTTTGAAGTTTGTTTGTATTTTTTAGGACAGAAGTGGCTTAAGTTAGTTCATAACTTGCATTGCACCAAAGTCTAGGGCACAGGGGCGAATACTTAACGCATCGTCCCAAGACAGGACGCTCGCTAAGCACTCTAGAAAGATGAGAGGAAGCCCCTCATTTCTCATTCCCCACGCTTAAGGCTCATGCGCAATACGCTTTATTCTTATTAAGTGTTTTCAGGAAGTTTTGAGATGAGAAGAAAGAAGACACAAAGGAAACTCTAAAGGGGAACTAAGAGCCCTAATGTTATCATGCATGGGTGACCTGCGGTTAGTGAGACTTGACAACAACCTAAGCTTAAAGAAAAGAAAAGATGCTAGAGAAGGAAAGAGTAAGGGTGAATATGGATGACTATCCACACCCTTAAAGAACTTACCTCAGCCCCTGCATAAGAGGTTAGCATAAAACAGACACAAGTAATAATAAGGCAAATGAAAACCAAACAATGACATATAATAGTGGTCAAATGACCTATAACAATTCAAACATGAACTAAGAAGTCAAATAAACAACCCCAAAACAATGGCACAAGTGCCTCTTCAAACAGATAACCAGACAAGATCAAGGATGTGCATACAAGAAAACCTCAAGCAAGGAGCAATTAAACAAGTAGTAAAACATCTTGTAAAATCACCAAATAAATTATCAACATTGCTCAACCAGAAACAAACCAAATACCAAAAACTCCTGCAAAAATTCAAGATGTTAGTCACTCAAACAATCATGCAAAGTTCAGATGAGAAATATGGTTCAATATGCAAAAAAGGAGGACTAAAATGCAATATGAGATGATTTTAAAAATGGTAGAAAAATATTTTAATGCATTTCAGTGTGTTAGTAAAACAATACAAAAGGAATGAGTTCAAAATGTTTTATGGATGCAGAGAAATAAAATAAACAAATTTAGGTATGCATAATATGGATAATTCAAAAAGAAAATGAACAAATAAATAATTCAGATGATGAAAATAAAATAAAATAATAAAATAAAATTTGTGAAAATTTTATAAAATGATAAATATGATGTATGAATTTTTTGGTAATTTTTAAATGCATATAACTATTTTTAAAATTTAAAAATGAAATGTAATAAATTAAATAAAATAAAAATGAAGAAAATGCAAGGGGGTGCCTTCAGCAAAAGAACCACGCTGGAAAGATAATGGGCTGGAAGAGAGGGGGTGTCAATAATAAGGCCCAACGTTTAATCCATCAAACAAAAAATAAAATAAAAAAAGGTTCACGTGGGCCTCAGTCCACCACGTTGACTGCACCATTACCTTCTGATTGATCCAACGCTCCACCACAAGTCAACATGCCAGCCCAGTAATTATGATCAACGGTTAGGATTAAGAAGCACACCACAATTATGATACGCACGCACACACATAACACTCAGAGTACCACTACTCTCCCACGTGAGCAGCACGTGGTTTTTTAATGTGCTGTCACTACTATGGCTGTTAGATACATCAGACGTCTCACCTTAAATCATCAATTTAAAAAGTAATTAAAACCAAAAGATCAGGGATGATGGCACACGATAGATAGCATGGGTGAGCAAACATACAACTAAATAAAATAAAAAAACAAAAAAGAACGCGTGGCACACCAAGGACCGTCAGATCTCTAGATCCAACGGCCAAAACATCATCACCTACCTCCAGCCACCTTCGCCGGACTGAATCCACCGCCGCCGTCGGAGCTAGGGTTCCGGCCCCCTTCTCCGGTCACCTGTAACCAAAATTTTCCAGAAAATGCAAAGGCCTATACCATTTTGTCCAGAATTTCATGAGGATCACGAATATGTCATCAAAAATCACAAACCATTAGCACACAATAAAAAACGCATGAAATAATGTTAGGGTTCAAAACTTTAAACACACCATACAAGCAAACCATACGTCCAATTTCAAAAATAAATACATCAGGATAACCAGTGGACACCACACATCAATATGCATACTTAAAAATGGAGTTCTATGATCATGAAAAAACCCACCAACCTGAGGTCACGCCTCCTATATCTTTGCTGTTGGCTGCGAATGAGGATTGATTCGTGCTCTAGAGATCCCAAGGGTTCTGATGGTGAAAGAATTTTTTGAAAAGACCTAATGGATTGAGAGATTCAATGAGAAAAAGTTTTAGGGTTCAAGCTTTCTCCTCCTCCAAATATCACGTGTGTAAACCTAACCAGTGCATGAATTGGCTTAAATATTCTACGGTTTCTCACTGATAATGGTTTGGGCCTTGGTGATTCTTTGTTTAAAGGGTTTTGGATGTCTTTTAGAAAATTAAATTATGTGAGATACACCTCCTTCCATGCATGTATATCCAAACATTCTATGATGGATCACCCATGTTTGAATTGCTAATTACGCCTGAGTTTGATTTGGGCCTTGAAACCATTTGATTCATGAGTTTTTAATGACTTGGCAATTTTGAATAATGGAGAATAAGTGATAAATACACCATGGATTCACTTGATTCAAAGGCCTAAAATGATCCTTGAGGAGTGTCCTTTGATGTTAGCATGTGACATGAAGCAATGGAATTAATTATAGGTCACTATACCAAAGTTGTGAAAATGTGATCATGAGAAACCCTAAAAAACCACTTTGCCTTCTTTTGATCATAAGTTGAGTTTCACAAATGATATGGAGACCCACTAGTACTTGTTGGAAAGAGGATAAAATGATCTTCAACTTTCATGTTGGAGAAAAATTCATTTGAAGCTTCTTTGATGATGAAAAGTCAAGGTGAATGTAGTGTAGGAACTTGCCCAAAAAGGAAACTTTCAAATTATAGGTCATTTCCATATTTAGTAACTTTTGCACCAACCCTTGATTCTTGATAAATGGCATGAAACTTGACCCTTGAAGACCATATGAGAATGTGAGACCTTGAAAACTCTGGGGAGAACCTCAAGATTCCACAGTTGACTCCCCCTTTCACTGTTGACTTTTACACAATTCACCTTATTCCCAATCCATTGGCCAATTGAATCTCTCCTGAATCAAACTGATGGACAATCTTCCATTCCTAGATACCTAGGGACCCAAGGAATATCATGGAATCAAGTCTTGCCCAAAAAATTAGAAATAAACTGACTTTATAGCAAACCCTAATCTTGGTACCCTCAGTCTAGGAGGAAATAGCACAGTCTCCAAATCCAAGTTCCTCTGAATATGATGTGTATCCTCTCCAACAAAGATAAGATATGCCATTTGGTGATGATAAAAACCCAAGGAGCTTTCCCATTTGAGCAATAAACCCAAGAATCTCAAAACCCTAATTTCTGCACTGGTTAGGAGAGAGTGGTCCACTTGAACTCTCTTGCTTGACCCTTTGAAGAACATCTTCTCCTCTTGAACTTGCCTCAGGCACCTTGACCCCATGTTAAGAACCAATGATATGCACACATGATAATGCAAAAATGTAATGAAACATAAGCCAGTTAGTACTAAAGTAAGGAGAGCAAATTTTGGGGTGCAACAGCTGCCCCTATTCAATCAACTTGGTCCTGAAGGTATGATAGCGACGGCTCTCAGACATTCAAGGATACACGGGGATTGAATACCGAAAGAGCCCCGGAAATTTGCTAATGGTGAGAATAACGAGATGGAGCGTGCTGAAAAATAAGGAATATGACCTCAACCATATCCACAAAGAAAATACGAATACGACCTCAATCGCACCCACAAAACGAATACAACCTCAATTGTACCCTCAAAGGAAGATTGACCTCAATCACTCTACCCACAAAGAACATACGAATACGACCTCAATCGCACCCACAAAACGAATACAACCTCAATTGTACCCTCAAAGGAAGATTGACCTCAATCACTCTACCCACAAAGAACATACGAATACGACCTCAATCGCACCCACAAAACGAATACAACCTCAATTGTACCCACAAAGGAAGACTGGCCTCAATCACTCTACCCACAAAGAACATACAAATACGACCTCAATCGCACCTACAAAATGAATACAACCTCAATTGTACCCTCAAAGGAAGATTGACCTCAATCACTCTACCCACAAAGAACATACGAATACGACCTCAATCACATCCACAAAACGAATACAACCTCGATTGTACCCTCAAAGGAAGATTGACCTCAATCACTCTACCCACAAAGAAAAGACGAATACGACCTCAATCGCATCCATAAAACAAATACAACCTCAATTGTACCCACAAAGGAAGACTGACCTCAATCACTCTACCCACAAAGAAAAGACGAATACGACCTCAATCGCATCCACAAAACGAATACAACCTCGATTGTACCCCCAAAGAAAGACTGACCTCAATCACTTTACCCACAAAGAAAAGACGAATACGACCTCAATCGCATCCACAAAATGAATACAACCTCAATTGTACCCACAAAGGAAGACTGACCTCAATCACTCTACCCACAAAGAAAAGACGAATACGACCTCAATCGCATCCACAAAACAAATACAACCTCGATTGTACCCCCAAAGAAAGACTGGCCTCAATCACTCTACCCACAAAGAAAAGACGAATACGACCTCAATCGCATCCACAAAACGAATACAACCTCAATTGTACCCTCAAAGGAAGACTGACCTCAATCACTCTACCCACAAAGAAAATACGAATACGACCTCAATCGCATCCACAAAATGAATACAACCTCGATTGTACCCTCAAAGGAAGATTAACCTCAATCACTCTACCCAAAAAGAAAAGATGAATACGACCTCAATCGCACCCACAAAACGAATACAACCTCAATTGTACCCGCAAAGGATAACCAACATAAAGTGGGCTTTGCTGGGGATAACGTGAAACAAAACTTCTGGTTCATACCACCCCTACTGAGAAAACATGCCAAGCGAGAACTGACTACCGGGCGAGAACTGGATTTCACAAAAGAGAAAGGCCAAACAAAGGCAAACTTCTAACGGACTCACGATCCACAGATAAGATGACTCCGCCGGGGAAAGGAGAAGTCTAAATAAAAGATTCTGCCAGGGAGCACAAGCATGTGGAACGCATCCCTCCAAAATCTCTTGAGTTATGCCATCTCTGCTGGGAAAGAGAACTGGCAAGGAAAGCATCAAACCTGGCTTATGCTTCGAATGCAAATGTTTGAATTTTGCCGTAATGCTCCACACGAAGTGGAAATGCTACGCGTTTTGAGGATGCAATGCCAATGCTCATGATATGCAAAAGGGGTCCCTCCAGCAAAATAAATGCATGGAGAGAAAAGATCAATTCAGCTGGGGATGAAAAAAATAAATTGTCCTCTGAATCCAGGAACTCTGCTGAGAAAGATCATACTGATCGACTCTTCGGATCAACAACTTCTACTGGGGATGAAATCCCAAAAGAACATCCATACCACCGCGGATTATACGTGTCCTCTACTGAAGGTGACATAGAACCTGAGATTTCTCCTCTGCTGGGGGAGTTAAGAATGAATGCCAATAACGGAACCAGAAGTCAGTTACTGAGGATTGCCAATAACCAATTGGGCTCAGAACCTGCTGGAGGATACTGCTGATCTTAACCTGCTGATGGGGAGAATGACTTTACCCCCTCCTTGCTGGGGATTAGAATATGACATCGTCGGTGAGAGCACGCTTCCTGACTGGATGGGGAAGGTGAACACCCTGATTCTGTGGGGAGATAACGTCTTGATTCAGAGAGAATACTTCCCAAGTCTCCTGCTGGGGAAGGTCTGCTCTGCTGAGGAAAGTGCAATCTCAATGCTGGGGAAAGCAAACTGCTGAGGGAACACAATCCTGTTGCCCTGCAAGTCAAATAACAACAAAAAGAATATGCCACAACATGACTATCACCGTTAACGCCTAGGTAATTTCTACTGTTTTTCGTTATGCTCCGCAAAGCTCGAAGTTTTATATGCAATGTTTATCAAAAATATCGGATGTTTTTTTTTTGCAAACAAAACAGTAAAAGTAAAACAAACAACAGAAAGATCTTTCAGTGAAATGAATATTTTATTGAGAAAAGTGGCCTGTAAATAGGCATTTACAATAGGAAGCAATTCCTAAAAAGAGGCAATTGTGCAAAAGTAAAAAGAAAATACACATGTCGGCAATGTGTGAACAGATATCCACCATGATTCGACTCATCTATGACCCATATGTCTTGCTTATCCATAAACGTCTTGACCTTTGAAGAGACTAACTGTACTGATTCCTTTTCTTTCAGAACTTCCAGGTATTAAAAGTGTTCACAGATCGAACGCAGACCTTAGCCTTTCGCTTATAAATACCTAACTTTTACCTGGATCACCCTTTTCGGGTTTTTAATCAATCGGGATGCCCATTTTTGCCAAAGTTGCCTTTACCGGTTTTCAACTTTGCGGGTTTACACATTTCTTTTTTACATTTTATCCCTAACTTTTGCCCGAACCTTTTCCTTTTTTATGGTTCGCCGGGATGCCCTTTTTTGCCTGGACTTTCTTTTTATGTCCAGCGGGTCTCTTTTATGCAAAGTATTTTTTGACTACGTCTGCGTTCACAGGGGATGCAAAATCTTCGCCATCCATAGTTGAAAGTAGTAAGGCTCCACCAGAGAAAACCTTTCTTACTACATACGGCCCCTCGTAATTTGGAGTCCATTTGCCCCTGTGATCTGTCTGAGGAGGAAGGATCCTTTTCAAAACCAATTCACCTGTCTGAAAACTCCGAGGACGCACTTTCTGGTCAAAGGCGTGCTTCATCCTACTCTGATACAACCGACCATGTGTGATGGCTTCCAATCTCTTTTCTTCAATAAGGTTCAACTGATCCAATATGGAACGCACCCATTCAGCTTCATCAAGCTTCACATCTGCCAGAACTCTCAAAGACGGAATCTCGACCTCGAAGGGTAAAACTGCTTCCATACCATACACCAATGAGAAAGGGGTTGCCCCAGTTGACGTACGCACCGAAGTACGGTAACCATGTAGGGCATAAGGTAGCATCTCATGCCAGTCTTTATACGTTACTACCATATTCTGCACAATCTTCTTGATATTCTTATTTTTTGCCTCAACAACACCATTCATCTTCGGACGATATGGAGAGGAATTATGATGCTCGATCTTAAAACTCTGACATAATTCCTTCATCATCTTATTGTTCAAATTCGAGCCATTATCAATAATGATTCTCTCCGGGACCCCATAACGACAGATGATGTCCTTCTTTATAAACCGGACTACCACTTGCTTGGTGACGTTGGCGTACGAGGCCGCTTCCACCCACTTTGTGAAATAGTCAATGGCAACCAAAATGAAACGATGCCCATTAGAAGCAGTGGGCTCAATCTTTCCAATCATATCTATGCCCCACATTGAAAAAGGCCAAGGAGATGACAACACATTTAGAGGCGTAGGTGGTACATGCATCTTGTCTGCGTAAATCTGGCATTTATGGCACTTTCGGGCGTACTTGAAACAATCAGACTCCATAGTCATCCAATAATATCCTGCCCTCAACAACTTCCTAGCCATGGTGTGTCAACTGGAATGATTACCGAAAGAACCCTCGTGAACTTCTTCCATCAACAAACCTGCCTCGTGTTCATCAACACAACATAGCAAGACCATATCGAAGTTCCTCTTATATAACACATCATCCTTGTTCAGAAAGAAGTTCCCTGCCAACCTTCTCAGAGTCTTCTTATCTTTGGTGGAGGCACCCTCTGGATACTCTTGTCTCTTCAGAAAGACCTTAATATCATGATACCACAGTTTGCCATCAGACACATCTTCAATTGCAAACACAAAAGCTGGTCTATCCAGACGCATGATTATAATCGACAGAGTTTCATTCCAACGGTTCACCTTATACATGGATGCCAATGTTGCCAACGCATCAGCCATCTGATTCTCACCTCGGAGCACATGATGAAAATCCACCCTATTAAAGAACGGTAACAACCTTCTGGCATAGTTGTTATAAGGCACCAGATTTGCCTGACGAGTTTCCCATTCTCCTGTAATCTGATTAACTACCAACGCAGAATCACCATAGACATCGAGGTTCTTAATTCTCAAATCGATCGCTTCTTCTAACCCCATGATGCATGCTTCATACTCCGCCTCGTTGTTGGTACACACGAATGCTAACTGGGCGGTGAAAGGTATATGAGAACCCTTCGGGGTCGTAATGATTGCCCCAATTCCATTACCATATGAGTTGACAGCCCCATCAAAAATCAACTTCCATTGAGACCCAATCTCAGGTCCCTCGTCAGGCAGAGGCTCTTCACAATCTTTCATTTTCAGAAACATAACATGCTCGTCCGGAAACTCAAACTTCATTGGCTGATAATCCTCGACCGGCTGTTCAGCAAGATATTCTAACAGGACACTTCCCTTAATGGCCTTCTGAGAAACATACTGAATATCGTACTCTGTCAAAACCATCTGCCAACGGACTATCCTTCCAGAAAGTGCTTGCTTCTCAAACACGTACTTAATCGGATCCATCTTCGAAATCAACAAGGTTGTGTAGTTTAACATATACTGCCTCAGGCGCTTGGTTGTCCAAGCGAGTGCACAACATGTCTTTTCCAGCATAGAGTATCTTGATTCGCAATCAGTGAACTTCTTACTCAGGTAGTAAATGGCATGCTCTTTCCTACCTGTCTCGTCGTGTTGACCGAGCATACAACCCATCGAATTCTCAAGAACCGTAAGGTACATAATCAACGGTCTTCCGGACACCGATGGCATAAGGATTGGAGGTTCCTGCAAATACGTCTTTATCCTTTCAAACTCCTCTCGACAATTTTCATTCCACCTGACCTCTTGATCCTTTCTCGACAACTTGAAAATTGGCTCACACGTGGCTGTCAGCTGAGAGATAAACCTAGCAATGTAATTCAACCTCCCCAAGAAACCTCGAACCTCTTTCTCTGTCCTTGGCTCATGCATCTCTTGTATGGCTCTTATCTTTGTAGGATCAACCTCGATACCTCTTTCACTAGCAATGAATCCCATCAATTTACCAGATCTCACCCCGAAAGTGCACTTGTTTGGATTCAATCTCAGTCTGAACTTCCTAAACCTCTCAAACAGCTTCTAGAGGTTCACCAAGTGTTCTTCTTCTGTCTGTGACTTCACAATCATGTCATCAATATAGACTTCAATCTCCTTGTGAATCATATCATGAAAGAGAGTCACCATTGCCCGCTGATAGGTTGTCCCAGCATTCTTCAATCCAAAGGGCATTACCTTGTAGCAAAATGTTCCCCACGGTGTTATGAACGTAGTCTTCTCCATGTCCTCTAGGGCCATTTTGATTTGGTTATACCCAGAGAAGCCATCCATGAAGGAAAACACAGAATATTGAGCAGTACTGTCTACTAACACGTCAATGTGAGGGAGCGGGAAATCATCCTTCAGGCTCGCCCTATTTAAATCTCGGTAATCAACACACATCCTGACCTTCCCATCCTTCTTAGGTACAGGTACAATATTAGCAACCCACGAAGGATAATTTGTCACCGCAAGAAATCCGGCGTCCAACTGTTTCTGAACCTCTTCCTTGATCTTGACAGCCATATCTGGTTTCGTCCTTCTCAGTTTCTGCTTGACCGGAGTACAACCCTCTTTAAGCGGCAAACGGTGTGAAACAATGTCAGTGTCAAGCCCAGACATGTCTTGGTAAGACCAGGCGAAGATATCCACATACTCTCGAAGCAACTCAATCAATCTTCTCTTAACAGCGTCTTCCAAAGCAGCCCCAACCTTTTCTTCTTTTTTAACATCCTCGGTTCCCAGATTAATAGTCTCAACTTCCTCCTGATAAGGCAGAATAACCCTTTTCTCTTGTTTCAGTAGCCTGGCTAATTCTTCTGGTAAGTCACAGTCTTCGTCAGTCTCTTCTTCGGACTGATAGATGGGATTGTCGAAGTCATATCGAGCCATAGCTAAGTCATGGGTGGAATCTGAACAAAGGAACCTGCATGATGGATGTCTTATGTTTATTATGAGTGCAACAAATAAGAAAACACATTGCCAATTTGATGTGGGTTAATGCAAAAAGTAAAAAATAGAAAGACAGGGATCAAAATATTTGAATGAAAAAAAGTCCTTTATTGAAGATAAAAATAGCAAATAAAACATCCAAGCCCTACAAATAAATATCACTACGTCTTGGGCAGAACGTAGGACTCAACATAACAGAAAACAAAAGTAAATTGCTCCGGGCGCGTCACTTGGATGACTTTCTCGGAAGACCAGTTTCCCAAACTCTGACCAGGGGTGCAGGGACGGATCCATTCATCCATGTCATAATCACTATCTCCTTCATCCTTAATAGCATTGATTCTGTCGAAGAAAACACCGGCACTGGTGAAACGGACTGGACCATAGAACTTGAGAGGCTCTTCAGAACGCCTAGGTGGCTTGTAACCCAGTCCATGAGTATTCTGCTTTCTTTGAACATCAATGACACTGCCCCACTTCTGAGAACCACCAGCTTCAACTATAGTGCGTGCCTCTTTGAAAGAGGACATTGGAACCTCTGGTTGTCCGATAACTTCAGGTTGGGCAACCACCTCAGGCTGACTGACTGCCTTTGGGGGTTCCTCGGGAATCTTCACAGCTTCAAAGGCCTGGCACAAAGTTTCCTGTACTTCACCGTCTACCTCTACATACTTGAAGGTCGATAGGTGACTCACCATGATATCTTCTTCACCACAAACAGTCACAACGTGGCCATCCACCATATACTTCAACTTCTGGTGCAGCGTAGAAGTTACTGTCCCAGCACCATGGATCCAAGGGCGACCCAACAAACAACTATAGGCAGGCTGAATATCCATTATGTAAAAGGTGGTGTTGAAAATTTCAGGACCCACCTTGATTGGCATAACTAACTCTCCAAAAACTGACCTCTTGGAGCCGTCAAAAGCGCGTACCACCAAGTCACTTGGTGTACAAATCAACCCACAAGTATCCAGTTTCATCAAAGCCTTCTTCGGTAACACATTCAAAGACAACCCAGTATCAACTAACACATGCGACATTAAGGAGCCACGACATTCCACTGAAATATGCAGAGCATTGTTGTGATTCCTCCCAGCCGGAGTCAGATCTAAATCGGTGAAACCCAAACCATTACCAGCATTCACATGAGCCACAACCCCTTCTAACTGATTGACGGATATTTCCTATGGTACATAAACCATATTCAAAACCTTCAGCAATGCATTTCGGTGTGCCTCAGAGCACAGTAGCAAGGATAGAATGGAAATCTTCGATGGAGTTTGATGAAGTTGATCAACAATCTTGTAATCATTTTTCCTGATCAGCCTCATAAACTCTTCTGCGTCTTCTGAGAAAGTATCCCCAACCGGCTTTGCCATAGAATTATTTGCTTCCTGTCTCTGTGCATACTCATCCATCATCTGTTTACCTTTGTCTTGTCTTGAACTGCCAGCTTGATCCTTGGACAGAATAAAGACTCTACCACTCCTAGTGATAACCCCTGCTTCAACAAGATTTTCAACCCATGTATTCACAGCTGATGTCTCTTCCAATTCCTGCTTCTTACCATCAACAAAAACCTTGGCCCCATAGTTCCATGGGATGGCCTTGGTACTCTCATACGGGACTGGTCCAGGAACAGTGATAGTGACCGGCACTGGTCTCGCTGGCGCTGATATAGTTACTGTCTTGAACGGAATCGTTATTGTGGAAACATCAATCTCTCTGTCAGTAACAGTACTCTGCCTGCAACCCTTGTCAAACTGTAATATCCCTTCACTGATCATTCTCTGAATACATGCTTTCAATAAAACACAACCGCCTGGCTGCGTCACACATCCTACACAACCTTCATCATAGCCGGGAAATACCCCTCCCCTCAATAGTCTTTCCTTCACCACACCCAAGGGAGTTTGGACTTCGTCCACATCTGAAATTAAACTCAAGTCTTCACAGTCTTTAATAATGGCATTGACCCTCGGCTCACCGTGATTCGGCATCGGGTTCTGATTCACATTTGGAACATCATTGGAGAAGTTGATGGCCTTGGAATCCACCAAATCTTGAACCTGATGCTTAAAAGCTTTACAGTTCTCAATATAATGTCCGGGTGCCCCAGAATGAAACTCACAGTGGGCGTTGGCGTCATAACCGGGAGGTGGATTACCAGTAGGTGGAGCCAATGTTCTCTTCTGAATTAACTGTAGCTTTAACAAGTACTGAAATAATTGAGCGTAGGGAAGAGGGGGAGTGTCAAAATGCCTATCCCGCCTAGTCAGAGGCTGCGACCGGCGAGGAGCCTGATTTTGTTGTTGAGACACTGCTGGCTGTTGAGGTGCTGCTGGGATGGTTATAGAAGCCACCTGCTGATTGTAGTTCTGACGAGGTCCATCTCTACCACGATATGATGACACAGAGTTTGTATCTCCCTCCTTCTTCTTGTAACCACTAGCATAAGGCTTCTTACTTCCTCCAGATGAGGACCCATCACCGCCTGATATTTTTCCCGCCTTAATTCCGCTTTCCACCATCTCGCCTACTAAGATCAAATCAGCAAACTTTCCAGTCATACACGGTACCAGCTTTTCATAGTAATGACCCTGCAAGGTAGCCATAAACATAGTTATCATTTCACGTTCCAACATGGGAGGCTGAACCCTTGCTGCCAGGTTACGCCACCTTTGGGCGTATTCCTTGAAACTCTCATTGTTCTTCTGTGACAAGTTCTGCAACTGTGTTCTGTTAAGAGCCATGTCAGTGTTATATTGATAGTGTCTAATAAATGCCCCTGCCAGATCTCTCCAACTACGCACATCCTTCCTCTCTAGTTGCATGTACCACTCCAGGGATGCCCCAGATAGGCTATCCTGGAAGCAATGCATCATCAGCTTCTCATTCTTCGCATGTGCAGCCATTTTACTCGTGTATGCCCTCACGTGGGTCATCGGGCAAGTCGTGCCATTATACTTCTCAAAAGTAGGAGTTTGAAACTTGTGCGGAATAACAACGCCTGGAACCAACCCCAAATCCTCTAGATCCATACCCAAAGCATCCTGATTCACAACACCCCTTAATTGTTCCTCAATCAACCGAAGCCTTTGATCATTGTCAATCTGGGGACCAGCATCCCCACCTGGGATAAAGAATACATCATCTTGAACATCATCATACTGACGGCCATGAACTGCGCCAGCACCAATACCACCTCCCCCAGCATTAGGCATCACAACATTTTCTCCTCCGCCCGGAGGAATCACAACACCAGCAACAGGAATACTTCCGCCCGGAGGGCCATTCTGAACATTGTTACCAGTAACACCAGTATGAACGACACCGTCCTCATCAACCCTTGCAATCAGTGGCTGAACGAGAGTCCTCAACTGCTCTTGGCCTTGAGCGACACCTTGCATTAATTCCATGAATTGGTTCATGCGAGTCCGCATCTCAATGATCTCATTCTGTAGCTGATCCATGAATCTCTTCTGATTTTGTCTGGTAGGATACCGGCGAATGTGCTGATCTGCAATCTTGAGATTAGAATAAGATAAGAATACCGGAGAGAAACACCTGTCATGCAAAATGATTATGCAAAATGATTATGAATATGCAAATGCAAATGGACATGCTTGAAAATTCACAGGGCGATCCACCCCTTGATTCCAGTTTAATAACAAGATAGAATGAAACTTATGCTCATATATTAAGAAAACCAGAGGAAACCAAATGTCAACAATCAGAAATCCAATATAACAAATCCGAATACAATAATTACAGATCCCTAACCAACAAGTCTGGCGGTGGTCCGAATAATGAAAGAAAATAGAAAACTACGGCATATCATCAAAGTCCACAAGTGTCAATTCCCCCCATCCATTATGCTTTTTTGCTCCAGTCCTAAATTTCCTTGAACAGCTTTCTGGTGTCGGGATGCTTCGGTCTCTGAATTAGCTCTTGAATGAGAAGGTCTCTCCTATGCATGATCCCTTCAAAGTATCGACAATGCAACTCCCAAGCGTCTTCTCCAGAAACACCATCCATGCTAGGTCCTTCACGTCTAGATCTCTTCACTTCAGCTTGGACCTTCAGTTCCTCTATGGCGGCTATGGCTTCATTGAGTCGACCTTCAACTGCTTGTCTCTTGAATACCCCTAACAAGATCTCAGCGTCTTTCTTCTTGAGCTTCGACTTCAACTCATCAATCTGAGCTAGATAACCGTCTTCCTTTTTCTTATTCTCAACCATTGCAGTTTCTCGGTGATTATTGAACCTGTGAATTTTTAACAAAGCCTCGTCCAATTCCTCCTTCTTAGACTCGAGAACCTTAGTGATACCATCCAAAGCTTGCTTCATCCTTCGTCTGGATGTGACCATGTCAGCTAGCTCTTTTTCTGCCTTAGCAAGAAGCTCTGTCTTCAATTTGGCGGTATGAACAGCTTCACCCCGCTCATGCTTCAACTGATAAATCTCTCTTTTTAGCTCACTATTTTCTTCCCGCAGTCTTTCCTTTTCAGCCCACAACTTGTTAACTTCTCTATCTCAACTGTGGTAGGAGGCTCGATCATCAAAGGATACAAAAGTGGCTCCACCGGGAAGGGAAGAAGCTCCTCTTCTGCTCTCTTCTTAATCCACTCTTTATAGGAAGAGAAAGCCCGATTATTACATTTCCCGAATGAAGTTTTACCCTTCTTGGTCACCTGTTTCCAAGCATCTACAATCTTCCTTATCATCTCTTGATCCTCAATACCATTGAAGAATAAGGACTCTCTGATATCTCACTCTTCAGGTGGACCTCTCAAAGGATAACCAAACTGCCTGATAACAAGGGAAGGATTATAGTTAATTCCACCTCTTCTCCCTATCAAGGGTACATTAGGGAATTCTCCGCACTTGCAAATAATCTCCATTCCTAGCCAATCATGGTTGAACCAGACAATGTTGTCAGCAGTCAAGCCCATTAACCTCTTTGACCATTTCAGAGAATCTTTCGTATCAACAAAGGCACCAGTTTCAAGGAGATGGCTCAGAAACCAAGTAGATAAGAGTGGTGGACAACAGCTCACGGTTTTTCCCCGCCTGTTTTCATTCTTGTAGTGGACTGAGTGATACACATCACCTAGCAAGGTAGGTATAGGATTCTTTGAAATAAAGATTCTGACAGCATGCATATCCACCAGATCAGGAACATTAGGAAACAGGACAATCCCATAGATGCACATAGCCAGAATAGCTTGGAAAGCAGTCCAATTCTTCTCTTTAACATGTATGCAAGCTTGATCAAACAAGAACTTCAATAAGAAACCCTTAGCTCCTTGTTGTTCCTCAATATTACTGCTCAGAACAAATTCACTAATATGAAGAGCAACAACCATTTCTTTTATCCCGGGGTGTTCTTCAGAAAAGAATACTATGTCATGTCTGATGGGGATTCCCAAAATAAATGAGAACTCCTCCAACGTTGGGGCCAAGATGTAGTCTGGGAAAGTGAAGCAACGTAAAGACGGATCGTAAAACTGAAGAAGTGTATGAATGACATCCTTCTCATACTTGGAGATATTATAAACAAACTTCAGAAGTCTCCCATACCCTCCACTGAACTCTGTACGAACTTCGGGACCAGCCATATTAATCAACTTGTGAATCAATGTCAAAGTCAGATCTGGGAACGAATAGGCAACAATCTTCTTTCTCTGGACATCCATGTCAAGGTAACCTCAGAAAAACGGAATCAAGAGTAAGATGCAAGCCCTGAAAAATGTCAAACATGTCAGAATGCAAGAAAAATGATATGCTCATGCAAACATGGGATCAAGGCAACACTGCTGGATGTGCTGTGCTGTTAACTGAACGAGAACCACAACCCAGAAAACCAGAATTTCGAATCCCTGAGATAACCAGGAACCCAGATAATTAGACATTGATGAGAAATCCAGAAAAAATGGGTAGGTTGAAGGTTTCGGTTACCTGCAAACCTGAGGTCGAGAAACAATAGTACATTCATCCCTCGGGGTACAGTACTATCGTCAATCGAGGAGTGCCTCCACTGATTCTCTTCAAAAGATAGGGGCCGTCCTATGCGAGTTCCAAAGTGGGCCCTCAGGTACGAATGGGTTTGCCACAGGATGTGGTCTGCCACTGTCACCACTAGAGAGGGATGTTTCCACTAAGGTCCTCGATGATCGGTCACCAGAGTCGACAGCTCTCTAGATCGACACCACCCTAACATGCGCAAGACACACACGTCAAAATCCGTCCCAAGATAGCCTCGTCTGGTTGTGAATTTCATGAACACATAAACGTACCAAGCGGGTACGTAGGTCCCACTACTCTCCACTCTAGTCCTAGGGTATACTCAAGCCTGGGTATTGGGCTTATCTCTCAGAACAACCCAACCTGTAAAACAGAAATAGCCAGCACAACACGGCAGTATGACAGTAATAAAAATGAAATGCAATGCAGAAAATGCGGTAAAAATAAAATATAACAAACACAGAAAAGCAAACACAAAGACATCCAAAGAGAACAAAGACAAGCAAGCGCTAGGACTGACTCGCTTAGGGATGGACCAGCATAGGTCAACCAGATTCCCCAGCAGAGTCGCCAGCTGTCGCTCCCAGGATTTTCATCCAGGTACAAACGCAAGAGTGGCGCAGAAAACAGAGTCGTCAGCCGTGTAAATTTATCCCACGAGAGGGAAAGGGAACACCGCATAAACCTGAGGAAGAGGGAAAGGAATGGTCATCACAACCATAGCCTAGGTTCGGGAGTCGGTTACGCGAGGGGAAGGTGTTAGCACCCCCACACGTCCATCGTACTCGATGGGATCCACGCTTGTTGTCTAATCTAAGGGTGAGTTATCCTATCATCTATGGCTGCACTAAGACGGGAAAGGGGAAGACAAGGACAGACTCGGTAGGACGTCAACGTCCTAGGCCTACGTACTCCCTTTGTGCAATGGGAAATTCAGAGTCAACGTAGTTCAGACCAAGTTCTTTTTGTGTTTTTTATGAGCGACGTTAAGTTCGCGTCCGGCAGTTAGGGTCGATGCCTGTTTGCGACTCAGACGGAAAGTAACGTGCCCTTTTTGAAAATAGCCTTTAGTTTGACAATCCCAAAGGACAAAAAGGTTTGAAGTTTGTTTGTATTTTTTAGGACAGAAGTGGCTTAAGTTAGTTCATAACTTGCATTGCACCAAAGTCTAGGGCACAGGGGCGAATACTTAACGCATCGTCCCAAGACAGGACGCTCGCTAAGCACTCTAGAAAGATGAGAGGAAGCCCCTCATTTCTCATTCCCCACGCTTAAGGCTCGTGCGCAATACGCTTTATTCTTATTAAGTGTTTTCAGGAAGTTTTGAGATGAGAAGAAAGAAGACACAAAGGAAACTCTAAAGGGGAACTAAGAGCCCTAATGTTATCATGCATGGGTGACCTACGGTTAGTGAGGCTTGACAACAACCTAAGCTTAAAGAAAAGAAAAGATGCTAGAGAAGGAAAGAGTAAGGGTGAATATGGATGACTATCCACACCCTTAAAGAACTTACCTCAGCCCCTGCATAAGAGGTTAGCATAAAACAGACACAAGTAATAATAAGGCAAATGAAAACCAAACAATGACATATAATAGTGGTCAAATGACCTATAACAATTCAAACATGAACTAAGAAGTCAAATAAATAACCCCAAAACAATGGCACAAGTGCCTCTTCAAACAGATAACCAGACAAGATCAAGGATGTGCATACAAGAAAACCTCAAGCAAGGAGCAATTAAACAAGTAGTAAAACATCTTGTAAAATCACCAAATAAATTATCAACATTGCTCAACCAGAAACAAACCAAATACCAAAAACTCCTGCAAAAATTCAAGATGTTAGTCACTCAAACAATCATGCAAAGTTCAGATGAGAAATATGGTTCAATATGCAAAAAAGGAGGACTAAAATGCAATATGAGATGATTTTAAAAATGGTAGAAAAATATTTTAATGCATTTCAGTGTGTTAGTAAAACAATACAAAAGGAATGAGTTCAAAATGTTTTATGGATGCAGAGAAATAAAATAAACAAATTTAGGTATGCATAATATGGATAATTCAAAAAGAAAATGAACAAATAAATAATTCAGATGATGAAAATAAAATAAAATAATAAAATAAAATTTGTGAAAATTTTATAAAATGATAAATATGATGTATGAATTTTTTGGTAATTTTTAAATGCATATAACTATTTTTAAAATTTAAAAATGAAATGTAATAAATTAAATAAAATAAAAATGAAGAAAATGCAAGGGGGTGCCTTCAGCAAAAGAACCACGCTGGAAAGATAATGGGCTGGAAGAGAGGGGGTGTCAATAATAAGGCCCAACGTTTAATCCATCAAACAAAAAATAAAATAAAAAAAGGTTCACGTGGGCCTCAGTCCACCACGTTGACTGCACCATTACCTTCTGATTGATCCAACGCTCCACCACAAGTCAACATGCCAGCCCAGTAATTATGATCAACGGTTAGGATTAAGAAGCACACCACAATTATGATACGCACGCACACACATAACACTCAGAGTACCACTACTCTCCCACGTGAGCAGCACGTGGTTTTTTAATGTGCTGTCACTACTATGGCTGTTAGATACATCAGACGTCTCACCTTAAATCATCAATTTAAAAAGTAATTAAAACCAAAAGATCAGGGATGATGGCACACGATAGATAGCATGGGTGAGCAAACATACAACTAAATAAAATAAAAAAACAAAAAAGAACGCGTGGCACACCAAGGACCGTCAGATCTCTAGATCCAACGGCCAAAACATCATCACCTACCTCCAGCCACCTTCGCCGGACTGAATCCACCGCCGCCGTCGGAGCTAGGGTTCCGGCCCCCTTCTCCGGTCACCTGTAACCAAAATTTTCCAGAAAATGCAAAGGCCTATACCATTTTGTCCAGAATTTCATGAGGATCACGAATATGTCATCAAAAATCACAAACCATTAGCACACAATAAAAAACGCATGAAATAATGTTAGGGTTCAAAACTTTAAACACACCATACAAGCAAACCATACGTCCAATTTCAAAAATAAATACATCAGGATAACCAGTGGATACCACACATCAATATGCATACTTAAAAATGGAGTTCTATGATCATGAAAAAACCCACCAACCTAAGGTCACGCCTCCTATATCTTTGCTGTTGGCTGCGAATGAGGATTGATTCGTGCTCTAGAGATCCCAAGGGTTCTGATGGTGAAAGAATTTTTTGAAAAGACCTAATGGATTGAGAGATTCAATGAGAAAAAGTTTTAGGGTTCAAGCTTTCTCCTCCTCCAAATATCACGTGTGTCAACCTAACCAGTGCATGAATTGGCTTAAATATTCTAGGGTTTCTCACTGATAATGGTTTGGGCCTTGGTGATTCTTTGTTTAAAGGGTTTTGGATGTCTTTTAGAAAATTAAATTATGTGAGATACACCTCCTTCCATGCATGTATATCCAAACATTCTATGATGGATCACCCATGTTTGAATTGCTAATTACGCCTGAGTTTGATTTGGGCCTTGAAACCATTTGATTCATGAGTTTTTAATGACTTGGCAATTTTGAATAATGGAGAATAAGTGATAAATACACCATGGATTCACTTGATTCAAAGGCCTAAAATGATCCTTGAGGAGTGTCCTTTGATGTTAGCATGTGACATGAAGCAATGGAATTAATTATAGGTCACTATACCAAAGTTGTGAAAATGTGATCATGAGAAACCCTAAAAAACCACTTTGCCTTCTTTTGATCATAAGTTGAGTTTCACAAATGATATGGAGGCCCACTAGTACTTGTTGGAAAGAGGATAAAAAGATCTTCAACTTTCATGTTGGAGAAAAATTCATTTGAAGCTTCTTTGATGATGAAAAGTCAAGGTGAATGTAGTGTAGGAACTTGCCCGAAAAGGAAACTTTCAAATTATAGGTCATTTCCATATTTAGTAACTTTTGCACCAACCCTTGATTCTTGATAAATGGCATGAAACTTGACCCTTGAAGACCATATGAGGATGTGAGACCTTGAAAAGCCTGGGGAGAACCTCAAGATTCCACAGTTGACTCCCCCTTTCATTGTTGACTTTTACACAATTCACCTTATTCCCAATCCATTGGCCAATTGAATCTCTCCTGAATCAAACTGATGGACAATCTTCCATTCCTAGATACCTAGGGACCCAAGGAATATCATGGAATCAAGTCTTGCCCAAAAAATCAGAAATAAACTGACTTTATAGCAAACCCTAATCTTGGTACCCTCAGTCTAGGAGGAAATAACATAGTCTCCAAATCCAAATTCCTATGAATATGATGTGTATCCTCTCCAAAAAAGATAAGATATGCCATTTGGTGATGATAAAAACCCAAGGAGCTTACCCATTGGAGCAATAAACCCAAGAATCTCAAAACCCTAATTTCTGCACTGGTTAGGAGAGAGTGGTCCGCTTGAACTCTCTTGCTTGATCCTTTGAAGAACATCTTCTCCTCTTGAACTTGCCTCAGGCACCTTGACCCCATGTTAAGAACCAATGATATGCACATATGATAATGCAAAAATGTAATGAAACATAAGCCAGTTAGTACTAAAGTAAGGAGAGCAAATTTTGGGGTGCAACAATAGGATCTTACCTTTGCCTCATAGCCCTTCAACCCTTGACCTCATAGTCATTTTCAACCCTTGACCTCATAGTCATAGGCAACTCCTTCATCCTTGACCTCATAGTCATAGGATACTTCCTTGACCTCGTAGTCATAGCCACCTCCCTCCTTGACCTCATAGTCATAGGATTCCCTCTTGGCCTCATAGCCATCTTTAACCTTGACCTCATAGTCATAGGTAACCTTTGACCTCATAGTCATAGGTAAGCTTTGACCTCATAGTCATAGCATCTTTCTCCTTGACCTCATAGTCATAGGATTCACCATTGGCCTCATAGCCATCCTCTATTGACCTCATAGTCGTAGAAAAGTCTCTCTATTGACCTCAAAGTCATAGATAGTTCATTACCGGCTTTGACCTCATAGTCATAGCCACCTCCCTCCTTGACCTCATAGTCATAGGATTCCCTCTTGACCTCATAGTTATAGAGCCAGCTTTAACCTTTGACCTCATAGTCATAGGTAAGCATTGACCTCATAGTCATAGCCATTCTCCTTTGACCTCATAGTCATAGGATCTTACCTTGGCCTCATAGCCACTCTCCTTTGACCTCATAGTCATATGATCTTACCTTGGCCTCATAGCCATTCTCCCTTGACCTCATAGTCGTAGGTAGAATTTTCTCTAGACCTCATAGTCATAGGATCTTACCTTGGCCTCATCGCTATTCTCCTTTGACCTCATAGTCATAGGATCTTACCTTGGCCTCATAGCCATTCTCCTTTGACCTCGTAGTCATAGGATCTTACCTTGACCTCATAGTCATAAGATTACCAGCCTTGACCTCATAGTCATGGCCACCTTCCCCTTTGACCTCATAGTCATAGGATACTGGCTTTGACCTCATAGTCATAGCCTCTTACCACCTTGACCTCATAGTCACAGCCTTTCTCCTTGACCTCATAGTCATAGGTAACATCTTCAACCCTTGACCTCATAGTCATAGGTAATCTTGTCCACCATTGACCTCATAGTCATAAGTAACCATCTTGGCCTCATAGCCATCTTCAACCTTTGACCTCAAAGTCATAGATACTTACACTTCTCAACCTTGACCTCATAGTCATAGGTAACCATCTTGGCCTCATAGCCATCTTCCACCTTGGCCTCATAGCCATTTAACCCCTACAACTTAGAATTAGAGAGTTTCTTAAACTCTATATGAGCTCATACTCATTCCCCTGGGAACTTTGGCCATAGTCAATGGTTCCTCCTTCACCCTTAGTTAGGTGAACTACGGTTGCTCTGATTCTTTAGTCTGATACGTAGGCACAAGATGCGACATCTTGGCGAGCAAACTTAGTGTACATACCATTAGGTCCTTACCTTTACCCTTAGTATAGATCCCTTAACAAGAAAACATAACATAACACAAACTTAAACAAGAGGTTTCTGTAGAGTACTACAGATACAGAGGGTGCTAATACCTTCCCTTTGTATAACCAACCCCCAAACCTTAGATCTCCCCCTTTAGGTTTTCTCGATCTTGAACTTTTCCTTTGGATAAATCAAAGTCGGTGGTGAATTCAAAGAAATGTGATGCAAGTTAATAAATAGCTTGTTATCCGATTCTCACCGCAACACCTTTTTTTATACAGACCATGTTGTAGGATGATGGGCTCAAAAGCCCGTGTGAATCCTTCGCACTCCTCTTTCAATTCAGCCCCCCAGTTTTTATTGTTTCATACTAATTTCTATTTTTTCCTTTCCTTTTTAAAGTAATATACTTATTCCACTTTTAGTTAGTTTTTATTTTATTTTTTAGTTTATTTTTAATTTTGGGCCAATGATATAACAAAAGGTCATAGTTTGGTTGATTTATTCAAATCGACTAAATCTTGATCAATATGAGGCCATTTTTCTTTTAATTATTGGTCCATAAAAATCTATAACCGTAGATTGTCGATTTATCGATTTAAAATCTTGGTAAAGATTAGACCTTTCTTCTTTTCTATCTCATTTCGTTTTTTCTTTCATTTTCCATTATCTTCTTCTATTTCTATTTTTCGATCAATGAAAGTCTTAGATATCATGGAACTTCTTGTTGAGTTCTTGATTAAGACGAGATCATACATCTTTTCTTTTCGTGTGACACGATTCTTGGAGAATGGTCCTCAATATCATTTCTCTATCGTGTTTTAGCACAAAGTTCAAATTGCACATCCTCCTATAGTGTGATCTTCGTCATGGATCGTGCTATGATGGTTTAGCGCTACATGTCCCGTATCATTTGCTCCTAACAACTAAATCAACTAACAATTAACTTTACTTTCCGTCAATATTATCTTGATTTTATATTCTTGTTCATATTATCTTGTTCATATTCATATTATTCATCATATTCATACTCGTTCATCTAACCATTTTCTTTGTTCATACCTTAATCAAAACACACTAAAAATATCGAAACAATAAAAGACTAATTGGTGGACTGTCGGTTACTATCCTTTGCTTGGAGCTTTTGTCCGACTTTTGCTCAAGGCTTAGTTTAGGACACTTCGCACACACACGGCTTCCTCTTGGGCTACCTTACAATGAGACCTTTTATTTCATTTCATCTCTTGTACTTTACATGTACCCGCTTCCATTCCGATGTACGCATTCGTTGTTTCTTTGATTGTGGTTTGTTTACTAGGATCACCCCTAGGGACTAGCATAGACAACCCATTTTCAAACTAATTCTCGATTCGTCGTCGAGCCATTTTCAAAAGACCCCCGTAAGTCGATTGCTCATTAGCATCGCCATCAACCTCCCACCTTTCATCATGGTTTCGTTAGGAACAACCCTAGGGACCAGGATCGATTCTCACCCATTTTCAATCAAACTCTCGACTCGTCGTCGATCCATTTCCAAACCAACCTTTTTTCAACCAAACCCTCGATTCGTTGTCGAGCCATTTTCAATCAACCTCTAACCAAACTTTTTTTTAAACTAACCTCTTCGCATACAAATAAACCCTTGATCTAACGTCAAGCAAATTTTCACAATAAAACTCAAAAATGACTAACAACTATCGCAACTCTTTTCAAGGTGAAAAATGGGGGTTCAAGTCTTTGATATCTCTTTGGTTGTTTAGGTGTGGGTTCTCTTACTCGTGTGTGAGCAATTGACGCCTTTAAAACAAACCAACTCTCCTCTTTTTGTGGGTGTACCACGAACTACGATTGCTCTGATTCTTTATTCTAGTCTGAATAAAGATACGTAGGCACAAGATTGTGATGATCTTGGCGAGAACACTTTTTGTTTTTCCCCCGTTTCCACACTTTTCTTTTTCCCCCGTTTCCACACTTTTTTTTCTTTTTCCCCGTTTGCGTCCACACTACCATCTTTTTCTGTCGAACTACGATTGCTCTGATTACTCATTCTCGTCCGAATGAGCATACGTAGGCACAAGATTGTGATGATCTTGCTGAGCACCATATCCTTAAACCATCCCATTTTCCCTTAGCATCTTTTCCCTTTTATCTTACTGTTTTGCATTTATCAAAGAGAAGAAAACAAACAAGGTTATCTAACAAGCATCGCGATTCGAATCAAGAGGTTCCCGTTGAGTACAACGGACATGAGGGGGTGCACGTACCTTCCCCTCACGTAACCGAATCCCGAACCCGGAATGTGGTTGCAACGACCATGTTCTTATTCTCGATATTTTCCTTTTCCCTCTTTTGGGATAAATAAAGTTCGGTGGCGACTCTGTCGAACCGTTCCGTGCCTTTCGCGCGAGGGTCGTGTCTTCGATGAATTTTTGAGGTGCGACACAGGGGAGTTTAAAGATGAGTTTGAAAACCTTAGAGGTTTTAACTCTTCTAGAGACTGGTGTATTGGTAGAGTGATCAGGGTTCTTCCCATGCTTTTAGGAAACTTGAGGGTCTCTGTGTGAGATTTAAGAGGGGATGAGACTTTCCAAGTCTTTTTTTGTATGAAGCCCCAGAGGAGGCTGAGACTGTCCAAGTCTCTCCAGAAGTAGTAGTCTCTGGTGTAGAGAGGGGTCTTTGTATGATGCCCAAGAGAAGGTTATTGGTTTAAGGGATGAAGATCAACCCTAGAATGGTATGATGTTCTGGAATTTTGACTCTCCTAGGGATTAAACTAGTAGAAATGACTAACTTATATCATATGCTTTTAGGAAGCTTTTGGGTCCTTGTACTAAGCCCAAGAGGAGGCTGGGGAACTTATAAGGAGCTTGTTGGTCCTTGTACCAAGCCCAAGAGGAGGTTGGGGATAATTCTAGGAAGCCTTTAGGTCCAAGTCAAAGAAAAGTTCAAGAAAGGTTTCACCGGGAATAATCCTTTCTTTGTTGAACAGTTCTAAAGTTTGAAGAAATTCAAAAGAGGTTTCACCGAGAATTAATCCTCTCTGGGGAAATGAATTTCTTGTATACACACATATTTCTAAGTTTTGACAGTCTTGAGAAAAGTTTCACCGGGAATAATGCCTTTCTCTGTTCCATATTGAGTAAGCCCAAGAGGAGGCAGACTGTATAGAGAATTTCCTATGAGGGAACTAGTTTTGACTAAATTAAAAGTAACCTCTGGTTTGACCTAAGCGTAGACCTAACTACTGGGGAAACTCTAAACAAATATGCACAAATATATACAGATAAATGAATCAACGGGTATATAAACACATATGCATTTAAATTAAGATGTGTTGGGACTTACACTCTGAGAGGAGGCCCAAGTGTATAGTGATTGACTGTATTGATGATGACTGTATGATTAGGATTTTAATAAATTTAAGAAAGTTTTGAGAAAGCATTGAGTTTGAATTTGAATTAGAAGAATGTGGTTTAAAAGAAAAGAATGTTTGGGGCTTATAACTCAAAGAGAGGCCCAAGTGGTCTAAGAGCAATTTTACCGGGAATAATGCTCCTCTTAGTACTAGTTAAAACAGATAGATGATTTTGAAAACAGAGGTATGGGGCTTACAACTCAAGGAGAGGCCATGAAGGTTGTTTATGGTTTAAAATAAAGTTTATGTACAAAATATTGGGGCTTATACTCAAGGAGAGGCCCAGATGACTTATTTGAAAACATTGATCGCATTGCGATACTGAAAGACGTTGTAGGACTTATACTATAGCAGAGGCCCAAAATTGTTTTTGTATAAAGAGGGGTTGGGTCTTACACTCTATTAGAGGCCCAAAAGTGTTTGTGAAGAAAGAAAAATAGGGCTTATACTCAGGGAGAGGCCCAAGATGATTTATTTGAAAAGACGACGATCGCGCCATGGTTTTGAAAACCACAGAGGGACTTATACAAAGACTGACGCCCCAAAAATTATTTACACAAAGGGATGGGTCTTACACTCTACAAAGAGGCCCAAAAGGATATTTTTATACAAGAGTTGGGGCTTACAGCTCAAGGAGATGCCCAGATGAAAAACAGCGGTCACATTGTTTATCGTATTGGGACTTATACAATGACTGAGACCCAAAAATGGTGTATTTATAAAGGGGTTGGGTCTTACACTCTACAAAGGGGCCCAAAAGTGTTTCAAACGAAGTTTGAAAAATAAAAATCAAGGAAAAACCCTAATTTTAATTCAAAATATAAATTTTCAAAGAAAATTAAATAAAAATGATGTAAAATATCAAATATATTTAAAAACAAGTTGTGAGGTTTGAAAAATGTTTTGAAAAATCATGTTATGTTTATATGGAAGTGTAAAATTCATTTGAATTTGAAAAATCAAGATGAAAATTTCATTAAAAATGTTAAAAAACAATTAAAATGGAATTCTTTACAAAAATTCAAACTGTATTAAATAAATAATATAAATCTGATTTTTTTGTAGAATAAAATATTGTAACATTTTTGTGAAATTTTAAAAAAAGAACCAATAAAAAATTATTACAATTGAGAGAGAAATTAATTTTTGAAATCAATTAAGAAAATAATCAAAAATTCAAATAATTCAAAAAATGAAGCCGACGGTCACCTTCTTCTTCCTCGTGACCGCGCCATGAACGATATGCAAAACCTCACTTTTCTCTCTGATTTCTCAATAGTTTTGACTTTTGTAAACATCAATCTCACTCGTTTTTGAACAAGGATTTCAATGGTACCCATTAATTGCATTTATATTAAGTGTGGAGTGAAAAATCAAGTAATGAACACATGAACCCTAATTTCTGCAAGAACACTATGAAATCCTAAACACGATAGCTACAAAGTAATTGATTGAGGGGAAACACTCTACATAAGTGCAGAAACATGTTTGTAACTTGAAAACACGTTTATGATGCATGAATCATAGAGTTTGAGAGTTCAGGCTTACCTCTTACAAGAAGAAATCGAATTGTGTGTTAGAGGTGTTACAGACGTTGTTTGATGACCTGGACATCTTCAATGGACCTTATGTAAGGCGTTTGGAAGCTTGGAATGAATAGAAACAACCTAGAACTCTGTGTGGTACCTCAATTGTAAATTGGCGTGAGTGTGATTTGGAGCTTTGTGATTCTGAGGTTACAGATGTGTGAGAAGTGTTTGGATAGCTCACATATGATGTATATGGTGTGTCTACAACATTGGTTTTGATAGAATTGCTCTCTATTTGAAAATTCGATAGTTACTTGAAAAAAAAGCAAAATCTGGTTTTTGAGAGTGAAAGGAAGAAAACATGAGTTGTTATGCTTTGGTGTACTCAAAATGATCAGAAAGGATCCCTATTTATAGTAGAGCAAGTTTGTTTTGGGAGCAATAGTGATTGGGGGCTGGATCACCCTATTATCCATTGAGTTTTGTCATGTAGCCAAAGTCTCCTATAGCCATTGACTTTAGTCAATCTTGCAGGCCATGAGTCTTCTGATGCAAGGATAAGGCTTGACTCATTTGCAATGTTGTGGACTGATACATGCTAGCTCTATGCATCTATTCAATGCCTCATGACAAAATTGGAGTTTTTGGAAATGAACTTTGAATGTCACATGCCTAAAGGATTGGATTTTTGACTTGGTGGCCTTGTGATCAGATACTTCATCATTCATGTTGATTTTGGACAGAAATACAATGATGCAAGTGTCCAAAATTGGCTCAAGAAAACGTGGGATACAAGTTGTGTTTTCATACCTTTGTGTAGGCAGGGTGAAAAATACCATTTTTGGAGGCTTATAACTCCTTGCTCAAGTTGAATCATGGGAGGCTCTTGTATTTTTTGGAAAGCCCATATATCATACTTCAACTTTGATGTTTAACTTTGGTCTTGAATCATCTTGGATCTTAATGAAAAATGGCGTCAAAGTTGGTGAAAATGCAAAACAGATTCTGTCTAAAAATTTCACTAAGTGTTGAAAAAATGTCAATTTTCCATTTTTTGTGATTTTGATCAATCCATAACTCAGAATCCATGAGGATTTGAAATATGTTGTAGTTGACAATCTTTAAGTATGTAATGAGAGCTTTCATTTGAGCTTTGTATGGAAGAAAAAGGTTACTTGGATCACAAGTTATGGTCTTACAAAGTTGGGTAGAAATAACTTTTTTTCATGACTCAGTGAAATTTCAAGTTTCTTAATGTTGCACCTCGAAAAATCGCTTAATCGAAAATACGACCCTCGCGCGAAAGGCGCGGAAAACGGTTCGACAGAGTCGCCACCAAACTTTATTTATCCCAAAAATAGGGAAAGGAAAATATCGAGAAAACCTTTAAGGAGAGGTAAGAACATAGTCGTCGTAACCACATTCTGGGTTCGGGAGTCGGTTACGTGAGGGAAAGGTACGCGCACCCCCTCACGTTCGTTGTACTCAATGGGAACCTCTTGATTCGAATCGCGATGCTCGTTAGCTAAGTCTGTTTGTTTTCTTCTCTAAAATAAATGCGGAAAGGTAAAGATAAGAGGGAACAAATGCTAAGGGAAAATGGGGTGGTTTTAGGATAGGGTGCTCGGCAAGGTCATCGCGACCTCGGGCCTACGTATGCTCATTCGGACGAGAATGAGGAATCTGAGCAATCGTAGTTCGACTACGGGGTTTGACGGAAAAAAGATGATAGTGTGCTCGCCAAGATCATCGCAATCTTGTGCCTACGTATCTTTATTCGGACGAGAATAAAGAATCAGAGCAGTCGTAGTTCGTGGTACGCCCACGAAACAAGGGAGTTGGTTGATTTTAAAGAGAGGCGCAAATTGTTTACACACGAGTAAGAGAACTCGCACCTAAATAATCGAAGAGAGATCAAAGACTTGAACCCCTATTTTTCACCTTGAAAAGTTTCATTAGTTATTAATCGTTTTGAGGTTTATTGTAAAAATCCGCTTGATGTTGGATCAAGGGTTTATTGTATGCGCTCGATTGGTTATTTTGAAAAGGATTTGATTTGTTAAAAGAAGAGGCGTCAATCGCTTACACACGAGTAAGAGAACTCGCACCCAAACAATCGAAGGAAGATCAAAGACTTGAACCCCCATTTTTCACCTTAAAAGAGTTACGATAATCGTTAATTGTTTTTTGAACTTTGATTATGAAAATCCGCTTGACGTTGGATCAAGGGTTTATTGATTATGAAAAGAGTTTGATTTGAAGAGACTCGACGACGAATCGAGGGTTTGGTTGAAAATGGCTCGACGACGAATCAAGGCTTTGGTGTGAAAATGGGTTGTTTGAAAAATGTCTCGACGACGAATCGAGGTTTTGGTTTGAAAATGGGTTGCCTATGCTAGTCCCTAGGGGTGCTCCTAGTAAACAAACCACAATCAAAACAATAATAAATGCGTACATCGGAATGGGAGAGGGGTACATGTAAAATACAAGTGTTGACAGAAATAAATGATCTCGTTGTAAGGTAGCCCAAGAGGAAGCCGTGTGTGTGCAAAGTGTCCTAAACTAAACCTTGAGCAAGCGTCGAGCAAGTGGATGATCATAACCAACAGTCCATTAGGTTATTATTTTTAGGGTTTCGATAATTGTTAATTGTTTTCGATTAAATGGTGAGTAAATAAAATGAAAATGAATATGATACAATATGATAATATGTACAACAATATAATAATATAATCGACAAGATATAATATGGATATAAAATCGGTCTCGTCTTAATCGCGATTTAATCGGTAAATTGATAATCGGATTTTTGACTTTCATTGACCCAAAATTGAAAATAAAAGCAATGTAAAGCGACAATTAAGAAATTAAATCAAGAATATGGATACCAAGCATAAAGGTCTCACCTTTATCGAGATTTAATCGAGAATTCGATAAATCGATCGATATTTGGTTTTCATCGACCCAAAATAAATGTAAACAACAATAAAAATGAAATAAAATCGAGAAAATAAATACAAAGGATAAAGGTCTCACCTTTATCGAGATTTAATCGAGAAATCGAGAAATCGATCGATATTTGGTTTTCATCGACCAAAAAATGAATAAAAATTAAGAATGACATGAAAAATAATAAAGGTCTCACCTTTATCGAGATTTAGTCGAAAAATCGACGAATCCATCGATATATGTTTTCATTGACCCAAAATACTAAAAAAAATCTAAATAAATAAAATGTTAAATACAAAATAAATTGAAATAATCGAAATAAAAGTGAATAAAAAAAAAGGTGGGCCTCAAATAAATCACAATTTAATCGGCTTAATTAAACTATGAATATCTTATATCATTGGCCCAAAATCAAAGTAAATCGAAATGAAAATGAAAAAAGGAATTACTTGTGAAAACTTAATAGAAAATTAAGCTAAATATATTAAGAGCTAACAACTTAAAAAAAATATATTTTTAACCAAATTGATTTAATTAAAAAAACAAAATCAATATGAAGGGGGATGCTGGAAAAAAGACAGGGGCTGGATTTGAAGAAGAGGAATCATATGGGCTTGAAGCCCATCATCCTCAAAGGAAATACGGTACGTACAAAAAGAAAGGGGGATACAAGAAAGCTGAATGGGCTTTGAAGCCCAAGGACCAAACAAACCGATGCTTAAAACAACATCAGATTTAATTAAAAAATGAATCCCACCACACTATAACAACAAACGCATCATATCACCATCTCCAAAAGAGGTGAAACAATGTTACACAACCACAAAAAGAAAAACAGAGGAAACAAGTTAAAGGAATTGGACACCGTCAAATGCAAGACTAAGATGATGACACCATTTCCGACCTTGCTACGATTTACTTTGACTCTCTCTTCGTCTCAGATTCAATCTCGGTTCATCTCAACTCGCTTTCAGTTTCAATCGTTTGCGACTTGTTTCAGGTTTGTGTACATGAGTTTGGGTTACCGTTTCGACCTCGGTTTCTTCATTTTCTTAGTTTCAATTCTCTGCTTCTTCTCTGTTTCGAATTTGGGTTTGTGTGATTTTGTATTTGTGGTTTTATGAAGACTTGTGGGGTAACAGTTGGGGTGTTTGTCGAGAATGGAAGACGAAGGTTGGGTTGTTCAGTATTTGAATGGAGGTTCTACGGTTGAAGAAGCTTTAAGAATGGTTGAAGAGAAAGGTTGAGGTTAGGGTTTGGCGGCTGGATCCCCTAAACAGAGTGAGGGAAGCTTCGTTTTATAGAGGGGATTGGAGGGTATTTTGGGGAAGAGATTGGATTGATATGAGCTGGAAAATCGTCGGTTTTGATTCGTACGAGTAACGTGATAGCAGGGGTGAGTGTGAAATTGGTGTGCGTTTTGTGCGTAAAGGGTGTGTAGCTGGAATTTGTTTGTTGTTTGTAACGTTGCCGTATTTTAATTTGTGACATGTTATTTTGTAACGTACGGATTGTACGATGGCTCTTTTGTGTGTAACGGTTTTTTGATGTTGTGATTCATGGTAATGGCTACAGCGTGTTGATAGCTTGGAGTGAGGCCATGAAGGTACGATTCATGAATGCAGGTAGCAAGAGTGTTGTGGTTGTTGAGGCATATTTTGGGATGTGGGTGTGAAAGGTTACGGTTTAGGCTGCATTTGTACAGTTACAAGTTAATTTGCTCAAAAGAAGGTAATGTGTATGTATGATATGTGAAGGTTGCTAGCTGATGCGTGGTAGTACAAGTTGTGTTGGTTTGGCTTGTAGGAGGTTTGTTGGGGGCATGTTTTAGGAGAATTGGTGTTGTGTTGCTGTGAAAAGTTGTGTATGGTGCGTAATGTACAAGCTATTGTGTGGCTTGATGATGCGTGATGGTCTTGTGAGCTGGAGGGTGTGGACACGGTTTTGCAGAGCTGGTGGTGGGTCTTTAATTTATTTATTTATTTTGCACATGTTTGTAATAATATACAGTGAGTTTATGACCTTTGAACATTGACTTAGAATGTAAACTTGTAGTTTTGGATATGATTAGAAGTTAATATGGATTAATGGTTATTAAAAATGCTTAATGATTAATGACTTAAAAAAAGGAAAAGGTGATGGACTTTTGTTTTGTAATTGACTTGATTTTGTCATTTCAAGAATTGGTTTCTATGGATAATGAATTGGATGTTTGGAATATGGATTTTTGGATAATAGAAAAAAAAATGGATAATGGTTTGGTAAATGGATAATGAATGGATTTTTTATGGATTTGTGGATATTAGAAAAAATAGATAAAAGGAGAAATGGCTTAATGATGGATAATGAAATGGATTATTGATGGACAATAGATTTGGTTTGGAAAATGGAAAGAAATAGATCTTAAACATGAATTGGATTTTTGTAACAAAAGGTTTCTTTTTCTTTTAAAAAAAAAAAACAAGTTATGGATTGTGGATAATATAAAATGTTAAATGGATAGAAGAGGGATAAAGTTGAAGACAACGTATTTTTTATGAATTTTCTGGATAACGGTTAATGGATGAAAGGTACAGATGGCGATTATACACAGGTAGGACAAATTTGGGGTATGACAGATGCCCCTATCTAATTGGCTTGAACCCAAGTAAGATGAACTGCTGAGACGTTCAGTCTTATCAAGGTACAAGTCAATTAGATATAAAAAGACCACAAATTTGTCTGAAGGAAAGAAAAGGGATTGGGAAGTTGAAACACGAGAAATCCGACACCAAAAGCATGACAGACCTATCACCAAAAGGATGATAATGAACACACGCGCCAAAAGACCCTTCCACCAAAAGAATGGAAATGAGGTCAAAGCTTGCTATTACCGACGAAGTAATAGGGCACACAACACAGCCTGCTATTACTAAAAGGATAATAGGGCACACACGCACACAGACCCTTCCACCAAAAGGATGGAAAATGAGGTCAAAGCCTGCTATTACCGACAAAGTAATAGGGCACACAACACATAGCCTGCTACTACCAAAAGGATAGTAGGGCACACGACACAGCCTACTATTACCGATGAAGTAATAGGGCACACAACACAGCCTACTATTACCGACGAAGTAATAAGGCACACAACACAGCCTGCTATTACCGACGAAGTAATAGGGCACACAACACACAGACCCTTCCACCAAAAGGATGGAAAATGAGGTCAACGCCTGCTATTACCGACGAAGTAATAGGGCACACAACACAGCCTGCTATTACCAAAAGGATAATAGGGCAAACACACGCAAAGGTTGTCCCTCACCAAAAGGATGACACACAGACCAAGGGTTTATGGATCGGCGACACCAAAAGGATGACGGATCAACACAAACTACTACCACCAAAAGGATGATAGGAACTTCTTATTTGTGAGGACCAACATCAAAAGGATGAAGGTTAGATCGAAATGACATGGTTTTGGCTACCACCAAAAGGATGATAGAAAAGTTTTTATTTGAGGGTTACCAACACCAAAAGGATGCAGGTTAAATTGAGTTGATTGGGTTTGGCTATCACCAAAAGGATGATAGTAAGGCCATTGACAAAATGTCAAGTTTGCTGGGGATATGATGAGATTTATTTGGAGACATCAACAAAAGGTTGAAGTAAAGAATTCAATGAGAAAAACCCACGAAAAGGAAAGGGAAACAGTGAAAATGGATAAGGTAAACAGCGAAAAAAAAAGGTAAACAGCGAAAAACGGAGAAGGTAACGCCAAGATCTACGCAATCTTGTGCCTACGTATCTTTACTCGGACGAGAATAAAGAATCAAGGCAGTCGTAGTTCGACCACGAAGAAAAGATTCAATGAGGAACGCCCACTGACTCAGAGGAGTATTTATTGGTTGGGATGAGGATGACGACCTCATCAACAAAAGGTAAGGACCACAACTCAATGAAGAATGCACACTGACTTGCTCGGAGATCACAACTTCATCAATAAAAGGTTGAAGAACTTCATGGGGGACGCCCATGAACTTGAAGGAGATGCCCCTGACTGGGCTGAAGATTGCTTGAGCTCTTGTCTTGAGCTTGGTCAACAAAAGGTTGAACCAACTTCGTGAGGAACATCCACGGATTTGCTGAAGATGGCCCTGGATGGGCTGAAGATCATCTTGGAATAACTTTGTGAAGAACGTTCACTAATTTGATGAAGATGCCCCTGCCTGGGCTGAAAATCAACTTGCAGTTTTGAGATTGACCCTGGATCTTGACATGCATATATGAATGCTTGATTTTGTAATGATGTGCAATGCATATGCTGACGCGCAGAGATGCAAGTGCTGGGGAAGTATGATTTGTTTTTGGTATGCATACGATGCACATGATATCTATGATGCTGAATGCGATGCATATGATGCGTATGATTGAACACGGGTGATTAGATAAGTTTGGAGAGGTGCCAGCATGGTGGACTTTTGGTAGTTGCCAATGAGGATTGGACTTTTGGGCGGTGGGAGGGATTTGATTTCCTCGACACTCAGTTTGTTGAAGACGCCATGATTGAAGCAAACGAAGATGCTCTCGAGCTCTGAGTTTGACCGCTTGTTGATTTGTTGGTGAGGATAGCCTGCTGCAATGAGTTTTGCCCCAGCCTGAACATGGTAATGGTCTGCCCCTGATTAACCAGTTCTGAAGCAGTCTGATCTTTTGAATGCTGAACTTTGATATGCTTTGAGATGTCTTGTCCCTGATTTAGGTGTTGAGGGAGTTTGCCCCAGACTGTGGCTTTTGAGGGAGTCTTGCTTCGGGTCGGCACCACTGAAAGTTCTAGTTCCTCTTTGATTGCCCCTTGTTGGAATTGCTTTGATGTCTAGCACTGATTTGCAGTTAAAATTGTACATTCACAAATGATAATCTTAATGCAACGCTCATGCAAGTTTTGAAAAAGAGTCGTTTATCGGAGTGTCGTGATAGTGAGACGAATGGACCGTTAGCCCAGACATGTGCTGATTTTGATGGTGTGAAAGATATAGCAAAGAGAATGACACCAATGCTGAAGATTAGCAAATATGGGGAGTCAGGTTACGCAACCTTACAATAGTACGCTTTCAAAATAAACCTCGCCTCAATTAGGTCTTTCGAAGGTTGTAACGTGGTCTGGTTTATGGTTTATGAAACAAAGGATATTAGGCTCAAAGCTTGGTTTGTACCCACCCCTTCTGTGATAATCTCCAGTCCTACGTTCAGTTAATCTTGCACGTGTTTGTATTCCAAAAAGGGTTGACGGTGTAAGAGTGATGATTCAAGGTATGCTTGACATGGCAGTCACCTTATTTTTGATGGATGTCAGTGACCCTTTGATTTTGATTTAGTGATCACTGGATTTTTATTTTGTTTTTGTTGAGGATTCGAGTGCCTCTTTTGTTTTTTTTTATCCCTATCTTTTGCATGGACTGATTTTGCTTGTCGAGTCCCTCAGGGTTGCTTTTATTTTTTTGCCTAAGTCTCCTTTGAGGTGCTCGACTTAGCAGGCTTTTGATTTTTTGTTTTTGACTTTGTTGTTGGAGGATTGTGACTGCCAAGTCCTGGGTATTGATGAACAACCGTCATGTCTTTTGGTCTTTGTCTTTGTGGTTTGACTGCATTGTTAAGGTTAACTGAACACTACCCTGCCCCAGGTTGAGTGTAAGGGTTTGAATATCCGAAGGAAACTACTACTTCTAGGCTCGAAGTGGTTTACTAGGGATTAACTCCTTGTCTCTCCTGTGTTTGGGGATTTAAACAATGCCTGTACATCCTCGGCGGGATTCTATCCGAAAGCATACGATTTACAATTATGGGTATTTCGTTTTCATCATCCTCCCCTCAATCATTGCTAACAACAGTTAATAAAGATAGTGAAGTGGCAATAAATGTGTCGGTGTTTTGCAGTAAATGAAAGAAAAACTAGTGACTACGATATAACTGATTCAAAACATGCATAATCACTACATTAAGAAAACCAAATACAAGCGGCAATGTTCAAAGCACAAACATAATCAAAATAGAAGAATGTAAATGGTGGAATGGCAACATGACTGCCTTCTTCGGGGAAACTTGAACTTGAACTTGAGTTGACTTGACTTGACTTGACTTGACTTGATTTCACTTGATTTTGATGCTGGCACTATTTTGGTGGAGGTGGAGAGTTGTTGGTGATGCTTGGAGCCTTCCCATTGAACGTGAGAAACTTTGAGTCGATCATGTCCTGAACCTTGTGTTTGAAAGCTCTGCAATCCTCAATCGTATGCCCTGGAGCACCCTTATGAAACTCGCAATGAGCATTAGCGTCATAGTCTGGGGGAATGACGGTCGGAGGAGCTAGGTCCCTCAGAGCGATTGCCCTTTTCTCCATTAATTGAGCAAAGATCTGAGCATATGTCGTTGGCAGACGATCAAAGTCTCTATCAGACCTCCTTGTCCTCTGTTGATTAGGTTGACGTTGTTAAGCAGCTCTCTGTTGTTGGTGTTAAGGAGGATACTAATACCCTTGCTGATTGTATGACTATTGTTGAGGAGCCTGTTGTTGAGGCATTGGAGCTTGAACAGCTGGATGATAAGGCATTGGAGCGTATTGCACAGCGGCGACATACGGATACTGAAAGTATGGCATTTGAAAAGGCATTGGAGGGGGAGCTTGTTGTTGAGCTTGTCCTTTCTGAGCATGGACAACATTTGTTTCGCCCTCTTTCTTTTTGTATCCATTGAAGGGCTTCTTGGCTTGAGACTGGCTTCTAGATCCTCCTTGGATCTTTCCACTCTTCAGACCTTCTTCGATTCTTTCACCAACAATTAACAAATCAGAGAAAACAGCGGAGACATTGCCAATTAGCTTCTCATAGTAATGGCCTTGCAAGGTACCCATGAAGATATCAATCAGTTCACGATCAGCAAGAGGTGGATGTACCCTTGCAGCTAGCTCTCTCCATCGTTGCGCGTACTCCTTAAAGGATTCGTTATCCTTCTGAGCCATACTCTAAAGTTGAGTACGATTCGGAGCAAGGTCAGTGTTGTACTTGTACTGCTTGACAAATACGTCAGCTAAATCATCCCAAGTGCGCACATTGCTACGCTCCAGTTGCATGTACCACTCAAGAGACGCCCCAGACAGACTGTCTTGGAAGCAATGGATCATCAGCTTTTCATCTTTGGCGTGGGCAGCCATCTTGCGGCAGTACATCCTTAGATGCATGTGAGGACAACTGAGGCCTTTGTACTTTGGGAAATCTTGCACTTTGAACTTGGGAGGAATGACAACATCTGGCACCAAGCACATATCTAGAGCATTCAAAGAAGTTGAGTTGCGTCCCTCCATGACTCGGAGTTTCTCAGCTAGATCACGACACATCTTTATAGCTTCAGAATCCTGAGCAGCAGTAGGATTGATAATCGGGATAGCGGCCTGATAGTTCTGAACTTCATCATGCTGATCTACCAGATTCTCTTCAGCATGAGGAATAGGAATCTGAGTGGCAACAGGTTGGGCTTGCGGAATAGCTCCAACAGTGACTCCAGACGTTGGAAGTGGTTGAGAAGTGACCCCTTCAGCGGCAAGAGCGAAGTTCATTGGTATCCCATAGTTAATTGGATTAGGAACAGGGACTGAGAGCCTTGAGGTAGATGATTGACCCTGCACAGTGTTATTGGCGGCAGCGGCTTCACGTAGTTCTTCTTCTTTCCTGGCCATCATGATAGCTTCGAGAATCTGGTCGATCTTTCCCTTTATGGAGTCCAATTCTTCTCTGAAGGCAGCTTGCTCTTGTTGAATCAGCTCCATCATTCGTCTAGTATTGGCTTGAGTTGCGTACCGATGTCAAGGAATCAACTTGATTTACTGGAGAAGGAAGGAAGTTGAAGTGAGATTCTGAGGTTGAAAATGCAATGCAAGATGTACAACAGAGGCAATACAATGCAATGATATGAGATGCAATGCAATGATGCAAGATCCAGGATCGCAGGATCAAATAGCTTCAAATAGTTCTGAGGTTGGCCGGAGAAACCGGTCAAGAACCACAATTAGGATCAAGAAAACCCATAGGTAGGTTTCTAAAACAGGTAGATGCCTAGAGTTATGGATATATTTCAAAAACATTATAACCAAGACGAAGAGACATCCGACTATAATATCCTCGAAATAATCTCGTCTAGGTGAGGTCTTCGTTTCTTCCCCACGAGAAAGATTCCTCGGAGGCACCCACTACACAACCGTCGACACACAGGTTCTAAATAGGGTTCTCAGAATCCTATATCGAGGTCGACAATATTACTGTCAGGAAGTAATACGTTCGAGGGATCTCATCTAATTGGGGTGTTCGCATTAACTCACATATAATTAATACTACCAACCACCATGGGTAAATTGGGTTAATGGTCCTTGGGATTGACGACCCACCTCAAAGATATTACCATCATGGTAAAGTTTCACCACAACAATAATATCTCCAAGGGAATCTACTCCAAGCGGTGGTTTTCGCTTCAACTCACGTGGAAGAGACCACGCAAGCCTACACTACACAACCACCATCCTAATCTTAGGGTTTTCTCGACTCGGGTGTAGAGCTATCTCACAAAGTTCCCAATATCAGAACAACCCAACAATGTTACAAAAGGTAACCCACATAAATAAGCAAACGAATAAACAAGAAGAAAATAAATAAACAAAGCTAAAGAGCTAGCGATTCGAATCAAGATAGGCTTGACTCTCTCTTGCATGGAGCAAAATTCCCCAGCAGAGTCGCCATCTGTCGCACCTCGAAAAATTGCTTAATCGAAAATACGACCCTCGCGCGAAAGGCGCAGAAAATGGTTCGACAGAGTCGCCACCGAACTTTATTTATCCCAAAAATAGGGAAAGGAAAATATCGAGAAAACCTTTAAGGAGAGGTAAGAACATGGTCGTCGTAACCATATTCTGGGTTCGGGAGTCGGTTACGTGAGGGGAAGGTACTCGCACCCCCTCACGTCCGTTGTACTCAACGGGAACCTCTTGATTCGAATCACGATGCTCGTTAGCTAAGTCTGTATGTTTTCTTCTCTAAAATAAATGCGGAAAGGTAAATATAAGAGGGAACAAATGCTAAGTGAAAATGGGGTGGTTTTAGGATAGGGTGCTCGGCAAGGTCATCGCGACCTCGGGCCTACGTATGCTCATTCGGACAAGAATGAGGAATCAGAGCAATCGTAGTTCGACTACGGGGTTCGACGGAAAAAAGATGGTAGTGTGCTCGCCAAGATCATCGCAATCTTGTTCCTACGTATCTTTATTCGGACGAGAATAAAGAATCAGAGCAGTCGTAGTTCGTGGTACGCCCACGAAACAAGGGAGTTGGTTGATTTTAAAGAGAGGCGCCAATTGTTTACACACGAGTAAGAGAACTCGCACCTAAACAATCGAAGAGAGATCAAAGACTTGAACCCCTATTTTTCACCTTGAAAAGTTTCATTAGTTATTAATCGTTTTGAGGTTTATTGTAAAAATCCGCTTGATGTTGGATCAAGGGTTTATTGTATGCGCTCGATTGGTTATTTTGAAAAGGATTTGATTTGTTAAAAAAAGAGGCGCCAATCGCTTACACACGAGTAAGAGAACTCGCACCCAAACAATCGAAGGAAGATCAAAGACTTGAACCCCCATTTTTCACCTTAAAAGAGTTACGATAATCGTTAATTGTTTTTTGAACTTTGATTATGAAAATCCGCTTGACGTTGGATCAAGGGTTTATTGATTATGAAAAGAGTTTGATTTGAAGAGACTCGACGACGAATCGAGGGTTTGGTTGAAAATGGCTCGACGAAGAATCGAGGCTTTGGTGTGAAAATGGGTTGTTTGAAAAATGTCTCGACGACGAATCGAGGTTTTGGTTTTAAAATGGGTTGCCTATGCTAGTCCCTAGGGGTGCTCCTAGTAAACAAACCACAATCAAAACAATAATAAATGCGTACATCGGAATGGGAGAGGGGTACATGTAAAATACAAGTGTTGACAGAAATAAATGGTCTCGTTGTAAGGTAGCCCAAGAGGAAGCCGTGTGTGTGCAAAGTGTCCTAAACTAAACCTTGAGCAAGCGTCGAGGAAGTGGATGATCATAACCAACAGTCCATTAGGTTATTATTTTTAGGGTTTCGATATTTGTTAATTGTTTTCGATAAAATGGTGAGCAAATGGAAATGGTAATGAATATGATACAATATGATACCAATATGTACAACAATAATATAAAATGGACAAGATATAATATGGATATAAAATCGGTCTCGTCTTAATCGCGATTTAATCGGTAAGTTGATAATCGGACTTATGACTTTCATTGACCCAAAATTGAATAAAAGAATACGTGAAATGAAAATTAAATAGAACTTAGAAATTAAATCGGAAATATGAATAAAGGCATAAAGGTCTCACCTTTATCGAGATTTAATCGAGAATTCGATAAATCGATCGATATTTGGTTTTCATCGACCCAAAATGAATAAGAACAACAATAAAAATGAAATAAAATCGATAAAATGAAAACAAGAGGATAAAGGTCTCACCTTTATCAAAATTTAATCGAGAAATCGATAAATCGATCGATATTTGGTTTTCATCGACCTAAACTAGATGTAAATGAACCAAAAATGATAAAAAAAATTGAAAATGACATGAAAAAATATAAAGGTCTCACCTTTATCGAGATTTATTCGAAAAAATAGACAAATCCATCGATATATGTTTTCATTGACCCAAAATACTAAAAAAAATCTAAATAAATAAAATGATAAATGAACTAAAATGATAAATATTATATAAATCGAAATAAAAGTGAATAAAAAAGGTGGGCCTCAAATAAATCACAATTTAATCGGTTTAATTAAACTATGAATATCTTTATGTCATTGGCCCCTAAAAAAATAAAATAAAATCGAAATTAAGAGATTGAATAATAGATTAAAAAACACAAAACAAAATTTTCCTCTTAACAACACTTTTGAAACAAAAGTTTATCCAAACAAATTTACTAAAAAAGTAAAGAATAACCAACAAGGGGAAGGGGGTGTGATAATGATGGGTCGTATGAGAATGGAAAAAAAAAAAAGAGGACTCATCTGGGCTTATCAAAGCCCATTGTCCTTTCCAACAAAACCACGGATGATGTGAAGACAGAAACAAGGAGCCCACGATACCTCACACAACCCTTTCAATTGCATCAACAACAGTGAAACGCTAACATCAAAGAGGCTATCTTCTTCGCGAAAAAAACATCTCGGTTTCTCTCTTTGTCGTCCTCGGCTATTCAACTTCCGGTTCCGTTCAGATTTGTATCAGTTATGGATTAGGTTTGATGCCCGTCTTTGTTCTTTCTCGCTTCAAAATCTCGCTCACGAAGCTTTCGGGTATGGGTTTGTGATTTGATCTCTTATTCTCACTTCATCTCATTCTGGTTTATTTCTGGGAATGGGTTTGTGGGTAATGGTGATTTGGGTTTTGCTTTGCGTTGATTTGTGGTCGGTGATTGAAGGTGAGTCGTGGTGACGAGATGTGTTAGATAGAAAATCTGGGTGTTTGAGAAAATGGTAAAGGGGTTGATGCGAGTTATGGAGGATGGAGGTGTTTGATGGGTTGTTACGGTTCAAAAAATTGGAGGTTATGGTGTTGGTGTTGATTTTTATTGTTGATGGAAGAAGGAGGTTTGGTTGTGTTTAAAGGTGGAAGAAGGTTATGAAGAGGTTGAAGAAAGGAGGAAGAGTTTGGGTCGGGATGAAGATGAGGAATGATTTGTGAAGGGTTTTCTGCAGCATTTTCCTCTTTTCAAGCTTGGTTTCTGAGAGATATTTTATAGGAGAGTATGAAGGGTGAAATCGGAAATCGAAGGAACCATGAGCTGGAAATTTCAAGTTCGTTTTTTTTTACCGTTTTGTCGTGTTCAGGGTATGGAATTTTTGCAGGATGTGAAGTTGTGTAGTGGCTTGCTATTTTTTACTATTTTTCTCTTGCTGCTCATCAAATGTTGTTGCTGTTGCGTAATTGTTGCTGATACGCTGTGGTGACTTACTTTTCGCAAGTGGCTGCAAGGTTTGTGTCGTACGAATTGCGTATTGTGCAGAGGTTGTGAAATATTGGTCTGAATGAGTGGTCGTACATTTTGCTGCGGTGTGGGGTCAATGGAAAGTTTGGCAAGAGTGCGTGAAAGACAAGGTTTTGCCAGCAGGGGTGCGTGTTAACCCTGATTTGTGTGGTATGGTTGTTGTTTATGTAGGTTATGGTGGAAACTTGTGCAGGCCGTATGTGAAACGAATGGTACTGCGTTGGTTTTGGTTTATTGTATATAATGAAAGCTTGCTGCAGATTGCTGATGGACGGACGGCAGACCAACTTGAAATTCACTTGATGGGCTCTTATATTGTAGAAGTTTTTTTTGTAATTTTTATTGTAAAAAAAATAAAAAATGGTGATGGGCCCTTCTAAAAAAACTTTTTGAAGATTGGGCTTCGTAACAAATTGTGACATTGGAGCTTTTTGGATAATTTGAATGAACTGGTACAATGGACTCTAAATGGACTTATGTAAAAAAAAGGTCTAACAGAAAAGGTAAAGGACTTTTAAAATGAACTTGAAAAAAGCATATAGATTTAAATTACAAAAGAATATGTGTTAGAAAAATTGATTGAATTTGGAGGATTGGTCTAAAATTTGGATTTGGATGAATATGAATATGGAAATTTAGAATGGATAATTTGATTTTCAAAAAGAATATGAACTAAAAAAAAGGAATTGGATTATGGATAATTGGGTAGAGATGGGTTTTTAGAAAATGAATATTAGAAAGATTTGTGAAATGAGTTTTTAAAAAAAGGGAAAGGTTTAGAAAAAGAAAGATAACTAAAAATGGTTAAAATGAAATAATGGCTAAGAAAAGGAGAAATGGATGATTGGATATGGTTTAAAGATTAAAAATGGATAAAGAATGGTTGATGAATTTTGCAAAATGGATATCTAATTGGATGAAGAAAAAAAAGAAGGGTTAAAAAGTAGATATGATTCAAAATGGATAAAAGAGAGATAAAGTTGAAGACCACATATTTTTTTGGATTTTTCTGAATATGGTTAGTGGATGAATATACAGATGAAAATATAAACAAGTAGGACAAATTTGGGGTATGACACTTAAGATTGCCCCTTTTGCAAGTAACCCTACTTTTCTTGATTTTTCTTGATGGATGATGATCCAAATTAGGGGTGTACGCGGGTTGGGTTGGACCGGATTTGGCCTAACCCGTTACCCAACCCGTCCAAACTTTAATGGGTTGGGTTCTTTGTCAAACCCGCAATTTCATTGTCAAAATCGACCCGAACCGACCCGTTCATTTATGGGTTGGGTTGGGTTGGGTTCGCGGGTTGCGTTTCAAATAAAAGATATGTATTTTTTATGATTCTTTTTTTCGATTTTAAAAACGTGTACCACAATTCAATACAATCATACTCATCTATAATACTCAAATTTGATGAAACACATCATATAATATCTTATAAAATTCATCAACACGACATAACATTGATATTAGTATAAAATTTAACAAGACACGTTACTTCCATAAAATAGGTAAGTTGGAAATGATACAAAAGAAAATAAGAAAGAACATTTAATATTAGAATTACGTAAACTCATTATTCTAGTAGTATTATCGGTGGAGAATAAATTTTTTTGAAAAAATTATGGTTATTAGTGAGATACTAGTATTATATTTTTATTTAAAATAAAAATAATACAAGTTACTAAAGCCACATCAATGGGTTGGGTCGATGGGTCTACGGGTTGTAAAACTCAAACCCGATACCCGACCCAAAACTATATGGGTTGTTATGGGTTGGGTTGGGTATACCCGTAAATGAATGGGTTCGGGTAATTTATGGGTTGGGTTGGTTTGGGTCAATGGGTTCGTGGGTCGATCCGCACCCATGAACACCCCTAATCCAAACCATAAGTTAACATTGTTTTTGACTTAGAGAAGCCATGTTTGTCAAGAAATCCCAAAAGTCAAACTTGGTTTTTTGGCATAGTTGACTTTTTTGTCAGATGAATTTCAAACTTTGTGATTTTCTATGAAATCAAGTCCTTGACCTAATTCAAACCTAATGGATGGATTCCATAGGTGTTTTAGAGTGTCTTGAATCATGTCCCAAGGTTTGAGATCATGTCTTGGTCAAAAGTCAAAGGTATGGTTAACTTTTTCTCATAAACCCTAGTTTGGGATCCAGATGAATTTGAATCTCTATATTGCTTATGAACCAAGTTCTTTGTGTCCATTTGAACATGTAAGAGGATCAATATAAGATATTTGAGGTCTTCAAAACATTTCTTGAGGTTTTGTCTCATGCATTTCTTCAAAAGTCAACTTAGGGGTGAATTAGGTCAAAAACCCTAATTCCTGATTTTTGATTAATGCATCCCCTGAGGCTATTTTGAACTTATGATTGGATCCATGAGGTCCCTTTGAGCTTCTTGGATCATGTTTTGAATTATTGGCTCATGCCCAGATGAAAATTTCCCTCTGGAGGCCTTGGTCGACCAAAACCCTAATTTGGTGACACTGATGACCCTGAGGCTTGATCACTTGGAATGTTGCACTTTTGTGCTTGACTCTTGATACGAGAGACCTCTTGATCCTTCATGGATGTTTGAGAGGCTTTACAAGTTGAGTATCATGTCCATTCTTGATTGATCCTTTTCTGAGTACTCTGAGAGGGATCAAAACCCTAATTCTTGATTGGAGTGAATGCTCAACAACCTTTGAGAGAATTGATGAGGCATGAAGGTACATCCATATTGTGGTGATGATTTGAACAATGATGGGAAATATTATGGTCAAAATTTAGGGTATGACAGATACGTAGGCACAGGATTGTGAGATCTTGGCGAGCACCTTTTTACGCCTTTTTTTTCTACTCCGAACTACGGAGCTCTAATTTCCTCATTGCACTATGAGGATACATAGGCACAAGGGCCCCAATCCTCATAGACATAGATTTTATAAACCTTGATCTAAAATATTCATCTATCAATAAACAAGCTCTAGATATAGATTTGTGAGTTGATATTTTCTTTGTGTTGTTCTTAAAGATTATTGTATCGGTTGCTAGCGTAAGACATCATCTAATGACGCATACAATAATATTCATGACACCGCTCTAGACATAGACAGTATTGAGAGGATACGTGATTATATTAATCAGAAACGAGTTCACATGCTTGATTAATCGAATATATACAAGTTATGTTGACGAAATCTATCTTTGATCTATCTTCTAAACAAACATCTTTTAGATTTTAATCTTTGCTACAAAAATCGTGACAAACTTATGATCCAAAATAAACAAACTTTGAAAACCCTTCTTATAACAATTTAAACTGCATAACGGCTAGTGATATCACGATAATCCATGTGGAGACGATATACAAAACCCCCAATTTCACTTGCAATTCGAACAAAATGGCGCTGTTGTCAGGGATTGTTTGATTGATATTGCAAGCATTGCAATAGTTTTTCTTGTTTTAAGATTTGTATTGTTATCTCTCACCCCTGTTTATATTCCTTGTGCTTGTTGATTTGTTTGGTTAATGTTTCAGAAATCTGTATATGCGAGGAAGTGTGCCCGTATACCAACTTCTATTTGATCCTGATATTGATAGAACTGTGCGGAAACTTAATAGCAAAACCAAAAGACGGAAGCTACTAGCTAAAGAAAGACGGGAGCGCGAAGGAACTTCTTCAAGTAATCCACCATCTACACCCATTGTTACGCCAATCATGGCAGAAGTACTACGTCCACCACCTCCCAGAGTTCCATGCACTAATAGTCCAAGGCACAATGCTCAGCTTGCTCGCAATGCAAACAACGGAAGACATGCGGAGATGAATACGAGAATTCTTCAAGTTTTATATTCAAATCCCTTTATAGGGCTTGACCATGAAGACCCATTCACTGATCTCACTAAATTATAAGAAATTGTGGGAGCAACTGGAGCACCGGAGGCGGAAGAAGAATCATTGTTTAAGAGACTATTCCCACATTCATAAATAGGGAAAGCTAAGGAATGATATCTTGATCAATCAACTCTTGTGATGACGGATTGGAATTTATTGGAGGAGAAGTTTCTTGAAAGATTCTTCCCTCGCAATAGATTTATGGAGGCCAAGACGGCGATTTTAGTATTTGCTCAAGATGGAAATGAATCTCTCAATGAAGCTTGGGAAAGGTTCAAATCAATGTTGCGGAAATGTAAAGGCCACAAATTTGATGATTTGACACAAGTTCATATATTCCTAAATGGACTTCAACCGGTGCACAAAACTTTCTTGGATGCTACCGCGGGTGGATCTTTAATGTCAAAGAGTGCGGAGGACACAGTTTCTATTATTGATAGGATGAACGGGAGTACTTGAATTGGGTACTGTCGCGGTGAGAATTGGATACCAAGTTATTATATTAACTTGAATCGCATTTCTATGTTTTCACCACCGTCTTTGATTTATCCAAAGGAAAGGTTCAAGAACGAAAAAAAACCTAAGAGATCTAAGGTTCGGGGGTTGGTTACATCTAGGGAAGGTATTAGCATCCTAAACGTCTGTAGTACTCTACAGGAACCTCTTGTTAGTATTTATGTTATCTATTACTTGCTTGCTAAAGGTACTGTGTTAAGGGAAAAACCTAGGGGTTAGTATCTAAGTATACTCGCCAAGACATCGCATCTTGTGCCTACGTATCCTGACGGGAGTGGAATCAGAGTATTCGTAGTTCCCCTCAAAGAGGGTAAGGAACTCTTGACGGGGTTAAGGTTCCAGGGGGAGGTAGTGTCTATGGCAAGACATTACGTAGAGTACGACGACTCTAAAGTTGAAGTTGAGTTGTAAAGGGAAGTAAGTAAATGTTCACGGCGAAACATTTACGTGGAGCACGACGACTCCGATCCTAAGGCTAGGATACTAAATGTCTGCGGCGAGGCGTGGAGTACGGCGAATCCGAATCCTAAGGCCTGGGTTAAGGGAAAGGTTCTAAGCAGTCCTATGACATAGAGTCGATGTTAGGTGTACCTTTCCTTTGGAATGAGAGGGGGAATACTAACTTAAAGTTAGTTATCTAAGTAAGAAAGTTGATTCTGATGTGTAACCCTAATTCAAATTAAACATAAGTCAAAGTTAAAGTAAGTGAATCAAGCAATCAAAATTTATAAGAGTAATATCAAGGATCAGAATCACGACCCAACATGTAACGAGAATCGTCATGAACCTCAGGAAATAGCGATAATAAATCAAATAAAGTTGAAATTAGGAAATAGGTAAGAATTAATTAGGTCCACATTTAAATAATAGATTGATTGGGCAATTAAGTTAAAATCTTATTGAAAAGAAATTAGGTCTAATTAATCCCAACTAAACTCTAATTAGAATTAAAATACTCTAGTTAACAAGATTCAAATAAATTAACTTTTAATCATAAAAAATGGATTAAACTCGGAAAAACAAATACAAAAAAAACTACGGGCCTCCTTGAAGCAAAAGGCACAAGTCCAACAGAAATAAGGGGTGCCGGGTCGGGCTCATGACCCAGCTCGCTTAAAACGGCAAGACGAAACTCCAACCCTAAGTCCCTAATTCTACAGCAGCTCCATTCCCAATTCCGTTCGCCATACTTTCTCGTCTTCCTCTCTTGATGCCAAGCAACACTTATCCAACCAGTCCTCTCACATGCTCACGCACCTCGTTCGTCCCTCTCCCTCTCAACGCAACTAATTCTATTCTATCCAACGGTTGCCCCGTGAATTCTAACTCTCCGAATGTGAATTTAAAACAACAACAAAGAGGAAACAGATAACATTGCAAAGATTCAACAACACATGGGGAAATCAAACAACGTTTCAAAGATTACGCAACATCAAAGGGGCAAGGTTCGCGTACCTTAGAGCGGTCTTGAAGCGGAAGTTCCGACACGGCAACTTCGAAGGTATTGTTTCTCTGCACTTTTAACTTTCAATGCGTGTGCGTCGTTGTTGCTCTGATACTTGGGTACTGTTGTTGATTTTTGCACTCGTCTCCGTGTCCGCGTGTTTGTCGCAATTGTCGTTGATGTTGCTCTTTTAAAACCGTGATTCCTTTCAAGCTGTGAGCCTTTTTGATGTTGTTTTGAATGCGTCTTGGAGTGAATACTGCGTGTCTCTTGCGATAATTTTTGCTCGGTGTCTCACTGCGTGTGCTTGTGAATCTTCTGGTGTGAGTATGTGGATTTTTTATATGAGTTGTTGATTTTTGAACCGGTTTTTCTGTTGTGTATTCCCCCCCGAAATCGTGATAATATGGTGATGTGTGGGTGTTTGATTTCTGATGGTTTTTCCTTGTCAAGACTGTGAGGTATTTGTGAACTGACTTGAATTTTGGATATTGGTATAAACTGATGTATGTGAGAATTTTCTGTTAACTGTGAATGCCTCCCCTTTCTCGGTTCTTTTTCTCCCTCTTTTATAGCCTTACAAAATCCGAATTTTGATGTCGACACTGAATGCTGATGATTGCGTCTTCAATTCTTTCCGCTTCTGTCCCGACATAAGCTGTAAATCACTGATAATGGTTGTTTGATTTGTTTCTGTTTTAGTTTGAACATATCCGATTATGCCGGAACATTCTCGATTTTCCTATTACGTGATTTTGTTTCCATTCTTTACTTGATTGTTTTGTGGACAGATGATTTTGTATGTTGAACATTGATGATTTATGATTTCTTGCCGAAACCGTTTTGTCCATTTTGATGGCTGTGATTTTGAACTTACTTTCACGCTTTTATGGCTCTTTGATGCAGAGATTTTGTTGAGCTCAGGATGACTGTGGTTAACAATTTCATGCTGTGTAGATAGATTTCCATATTAAAGAGTGGCTGGAGTTCTTGATTTCTTATCATCCTCTGAAGGAAACGAGGATTGTGCTACATGGTATGATGAAGAAACAAATTATGCTAAAGTAGGAATAACCCTTCCTGTCTGTCCTGCGCATACTGAGGGTAATATTATCACAGGTGGTGTATTGGCATAACATGATTGAACCCATAGAATGCACTTGTGCTTAACACCACCAGCATAACCAACAAGAAAAACTATCCATGATAAGAGGTGCAACGGTCCACTTATAGGTTTCCATCTTCTGCACAATGATGGCCTCTAACGTTCGTACCGAAAGCCATTGGTTCTCTATTCTACTTCCAGAAAACAATAAGCTATGGTTTCGCTACACAGAGCAAGAGCTTTCCCATATCGTAATTAAGATCAGAATTAGGGACACTGTTTTTGATGCTCCTCTTCGTCTTCAATGTTCTTTGTATTTTGTAACTTGAACTCTATATGTAACGCATCCTTGTGTACTTTGAACTTTGTAAAAGACCTTTGAATTTTGTATCCAATTTTGTACATTTCAAATATTTGGCATGGAATCAACTTGAGCTCGTCTTCTAATAAATCTTGATTTTTTTTAGAATTGATGAACTTTATGAAACCACGAAACTTGGATTTGAGCTCTTGCAGCCTTCTTAGATTATGCCAAAAACTCTTTGGAATTAAAATTCTTGCCATGGTTTATGGTGTAATCAACTTGTAATGACACACAAAGGTCTCTTTGAAATTATCACCTAAACATGAATCTTGAACTTGGACTTGACGTTGAAAACATGATGAATCAATTTGATCTTTGTAAAGAACATGAATCTTGAACTTTAGTTTTTGGCATTTCTTGCCTAAACTTTGTTCGAGCTTTGATCCAAAATTATCACTTCGCCACATCGACAAAGAAAATCCAGGCTTTCCTCTTAAAATCGAAAGACCATAAATCGTGATCCAAATTCAAGAACAAAGTCCTGCTCGTCCTTTATTAACCGCATAGTCGCAAATGAACTTGGTACAAGAAACGCGTCCTAAGAAATCTTCAAAAAATAGGGATACAATTCAAAAATCTAACTTTCCATAAAACCCTAGCCAGTCTTCAAACGTCCAGATTCAACACACTGATTCTCTTTGAAAGTATACACTAAAACTTTTGAGAAATATCGAGGAAAATGACCCTAGAACCCTTTCGAATCAGAACAAACTGGTCACGTCTTGAAGCACTTAATTGTGAAAAGGAATATCATCTCCACTTGAAACCACCGTTCCTGCATAAACCTGTTAGTCGTAAAACATGTAGATATGCAAGATGATGCATAAGGAGAATGGAATCTTATGGTTAAAAATTAGAGTATGACAGATGCCCCTATTTAAGTTTCTTCTATCCGGAGATATGGAGATTGAAATCTTCGTCTCAACGTGATAGGAGAGACTTAAATACAAACATGCACAATTTTTGGCCATAAGATGCCACAAATGCATATGATATGACATGAAACGATATGATATGAAATGAATGCAAGGCAGAGAAGCCTGTGGGAAAAGGTACCACAGGGGGAAAGGTGTTACAGTTGTGTTAGAAACGAATTGAAACAAAGCAAAGTATCTGGAAAACATCATCCAAGAACGACATTGGATGAAAAAAAAAGCACAAAACATCCAATAATGGCTTTGAATGAAAGGTATAATTAAGAAGGTAACAAATGAGAATGAGATAAAATAATGTAATCCGAGAAGGTATCGGACACAAAGAAACCAGTCATCCAGTAATGGCTTTGAACAAAAGGTACACTCACAATATCTGATAATGGCTTCAGATGAAAGTGAACAAGGTAAAGAAACCAGACATCCAATAATGGCTTTGAATGAAAGTACAATCACAATATCTAATAATGGCTTTAGACAAAGTGAACAAGGTAGAGAAACCAGACATCCAATAATGGCTTTGAATGAAAGGTATAATCACAATATCTAATACTGGCTTTAGATAAGTGTGAACAAAGACGACATTCAAGAATGGCATTGAATGCAAAGGAACCGATCATCCAATAATGGCTTTGAATGAAAGGTGTAATCACAGTATCTAATAGTGGCTTTAGATGAATGTGAACAAAGTAGGGATCCAAGAAAGCATTGGACGCAAAGAAACCAGTCATCCAATAATGGCTTTGAATGAAAGGTATAATCACAGTATCTAATAATGGCTTTAGATGACTATGAACAAGGTAAAGAAACCAAACATCCAATAATGGCTTTGCATGAAAGGTAAGATCACAATATCTAATAATGGCTTTAGATGATTGTGAACAAAAGACTACATTCAAGAATGGCATTGAATGCAAAGGAACCAATCATCCAATAACAACTTTGAATGAAAGGTATAATTCATAATATCTGAGAAGGCATCAGACGCAAATGAGACAAAAGGTGAAATCCAAGAAGGCATTGGATGTAAAGAAAACACAACGTCCAAGAAAGCATTGAACGGACATGACCAAGGAGATACCCAAGAAAGCATTGGATAGACGCAATAATATCTGTTTGGTAGGTGCCAAGTGAGTTGGACTTAGACCACAAGGTAAGACGTGGATAACAACACGACCCAAGGGAGAATGCAAATGGGGATGAAACACTCATGCTATGTATATGTATATGAATTATGCCATGATATATGATCAAATGCAAATGTAAATGCAATGCATACGTCGAAGACACGGCTCGACTCTTTTGTGGAGAAGACAATACTGGAATATTGATTCCTCAACACGGAGGTCACTGCCATTCTGCTTTGAAACTAGAGATGCTACTGAGCATAAATCTGCCACACTGGTAAACTGTATTAAGGTGACGATCCTTGTAGGAAGAATGGAAAGCTGCATGGGGATTCTTCAAGTAAACTGCCCCAGATTAGTTGACTGTTGTATATGAATTAATAATTGCTTCAGCTTGAATTGATGCTGAAAATGACTGAATTACTGTGCACTTGGAAAACTTGCCCCAGTATGAGTCTTGAAAAAGTCTTCTGTATAAACCAATTCTGAGAAGGACTTGCGCTAAACCACAAATCTTGAATTGATTCTCGACAGGATATGTAAGGAACTTGCCCCTGATTAGATCACCGACCAAGTTTCTCAAATGTTTGAAAATTCCTTAAGCGGAAGCCAGATTGCAAACAAAAGTGTTCATATAAACATAGTAAATGCAAAGTTCATGCAACTTTTGAAATCAAAATCATTTTTGGAAAGAGGTGAAACAATAGGGTCACTGGTCAGAACATGGTGGTTCAAGACGTTTAAAAGTGAAAGATAAAGCAAAAAGGCGTGACGCCAAAAAAATGATCTGCAAAGATCTTTAGGAGTCAGTTTACGCAACTTCGTTGTAGTATGCTTTCAAAATAACCTTGCTTCAATTAGGTCTTTTGAGGGTTATAACGTGGTCTGGTTCACGGTTTAAGAAACAAAAGATAAAGGCTCAAAGTTTATTTGTACCCACCCAATCTTTGTGATGAACTTCAGTCCTACACTCAGTTAACTCAGACTTTGCACTCAGGTTCCCATAGGTTAGGGATTGCATTGATGATGATGGTTCAGAAGTTAAGGGACTTTTGAGGTGACAGTCACTACTTCCTTATAACTCTTGGTTGTTTTTTTTCATTGAGGATTTCATGGTAAGGATTTAAAGATTTCTCCTTTTTATTATCCCTAACTTTTGCCTGAACTGTTTCTCGTGAATCTTACAGTCAGCGGGATGCCCCGGTTTTTTGTCTGCCTAAGTCTCCTTCACAGGTTTCGACTTAGCGGGCTTTTTCCTTTTTTGATTTTTTTTATCTCTTTTTTTTTAAAGAAAGTGACTGCTTGGCTTAATGATTACGGCGAACCATCATCGACTTTTGACTTAAAAGACATCTTCGACACTTGCTTGTTGCGTGCGAAGGAAAAATTGAGAATGCAACCTTTTTGTTGAAAGATGTCTTGCATGAAACTCTTGTATTTGAATGCACAATCCAGTTAACTGAGAACTACCCTGCCCCAGGTTAAGATTGCGGGTTTTTATTTGTAAAGAAAAGAAACTCCTACTTCAAGGCTCAAAGGGGTTGATGAGGGTTTATCTTCCTTATTTCTCCAGTGTTTGGGAACTGAAACAATGCCTTACATCCTCAGCAAAGTTTTGATTTGAAAGCATACCAACAACAATTATGAGTATAACGTTTTCATCATCCTCCCTCTAATCTTTGCATAATCACAAAAAAGAAAGTGGAAAAGAGATAAATTTTTTTTGTTTTTGTTTTGTTTTGTTTTGTTTTTTTTTTTGAAAAGGAAAGCATAATGATGTAAATAGCAAACACAAATGAATTGAATCCAAAAGTTGCAATGCTCATTTTATTAATTATGAAAGTACAAACATAATTTGAAAGCAAACATCTAATACAAATAAGGAAAATGCAAACAACAAGAAACATAAGTCTAGTGACTAATCAGAAACAAGAGTGAGTTGTCCTGTCTGAAACACTGAAGTCTACTGAAGCCTCACTTAGCATGCTCTGGCAAAGGATTGTTCTGGACATTCGGATTGGTGTCACGAAAGGAGAGAATACCAATTCTGATCAGCTCTTGTACTCTAGCCTTCAATGCAAAGCAATGTTCCAAGTCGTGGCCTGCGGCACCTTCATGGAATGCACAATGGAGATCAGATCTGAATCCACGTGGAAGTGGATCTGGAGGAGGAGGCAAAGGCCTTGTAGTAATCAAACCTTTCTGAACCAGCCCAGGATAAAGTTCAGTGTATGTCATTGGAATAGGATCAAAATTATTCATACTACGGTACTGATTCTGTCCAACAGCTGGACGTTGAGGAGCTTGAGCTGGTCGTGGAGCAGTAACCATAGGAGTAACAGCAGCAATATCAGGGTGGTTAGCATACTGTGGTCGAGGACGAGGCCTCCTGGTTTCAAACATAACAGCATTGGTCTGATCTTCTCTCTTCTTCTGGAAATTCCCATAGAATTTCTTAGCACCATTAGAAGATTCAGCAGCCTTGGATACTTTACCATTCTTAAGTCCTTCCTCGAGTCTCTGACCAATAGTAACCAAATCAGTGAAGCTGGAGGAAACACTACCAATCATCTTCTCCCAGTAGAATGGAGACAAGGTGTCCATAAACAGTCTAGTTAATTCTTTCTCTGCCAAAGGAGGTTCAACTTGGGAAGCCAACTCTCTCCAGCGCTGAGCATATTCCTTGAAAGACTCTTTATCCTTCTGAGACATGTTTTGCAGCTGACGGCGGTCAGGAGCCATGTCGAGGTTGTACTTGTATTGCTTCATGAAGGCATTAATAAGATCCTGGAAACAGTGAATGCTGTTCTGTTCAAGATTCATATACCATTTGAGAAAAGCTCCACTCAGACTATCTTGAAAACAATGGATAAGCAACTTCTGATTCTTGGCATGAGCAGCCATCTTTCGAGTATACATGACCAAATGAGTTCTTGGACAAGAATCACCTTTGTACTTCACAAAATCGATAGCCTTGAACTTAGCAGGCATAACAAGGTCAGAAACCAAACCCATGTTTTCTGCATCAATGTTGAAGAAATCAGTACCCTCTACGGCTTTAAGTCTCTTGTCTATAGTTTGAAAATGTTCGAGGACAATCGCGGGTTCGACAAAATCTTCATGGTCTTCACCTTGAGCATTGGCAGTATTGTACTCGTAGAGAGGGTTTTCAAAAGGAGGTCGAGTAGTCTGGGCAACAGCATGAACCACAAGTCTAGGCTCGAAGAAAACTGGAGCTTGAAACACTGGTCTGGAAGTCTGACCAATCATAGCAGTAGATGCAGGAGGTGGTGAGTAGTTGGGAGGTAAACCAAACTCTGGCCAAGTGGAAGCTGGCACCTGAATAGGTTGAGGATCAGCAGTTGAAACTTCTTGGATGACAGTCCTTTGGGGTTGCTCTCCTCTAGCAATCAAAACTTGGAGCATTTCAGTGAGCTTTGCCATGCTTGACTTAAGGTCATCAATCTCCATTCGCATCTCAGCATTGTGTGTTTCTTGCTCTGCCATTATGTGTCTGTAGTTAGCTCTAGTCTGATATCTGTGTGGAGGAATCAGCTTGACAACTCATAGGTGACACTAAAGATAGAGATAGCTGGAAATGAGTTGCTGGACAAACGGATGTATGCAACGATATGCAATACAATGCAATGCAATGGTTTCAAGGAACTCAAAAGCAGGTTGCAAACATTTCGGAAAGGCTGAAAAAAGTTTCATTTTATAATCCAGGATTTTTTTTTTTATTGATTTTGCAAGGGAAAGAACAATTGAGTTTCTTGAAACCGAATGGTGATTCATGAATGCATGAATGGATGCATAAACACAGGTATACATATATACACATATACAGGTAAACAAGCCAAGGCTTAGGTTTGAAGATCACGAGCATGGAGCCATGGTCTACCCTTCCCAAGGTGTGTACTATGGTTTCAAATGTACCTGCCGAACGGGTTCTAAAAAAGTTCCCGGAGTCTACAATCCATCTTTTGGATATTATCGACTTCCCAAATTACTCGGTTAGTCAATAATATTCTCAAGAGAATCTCGTCCGAGTGTAGTATCGTGTGACAACTATTTGGAAATAGACTCCCGCATAGTCACCGCACTACATTCTAAAAGGCCAAGTGGAGTTAAAGGTACTATGGTCCTCAGTCTCACTGGTTCTTGGTCGAAATTAATATCGTTTTCACAAATGGACTCGCTCAAACAACATTAATTTCAAAAGAACCTAAACTGAGCGATGATTTTCTCAATTCAACTTTTCAGGAATCGACTCCGTCAAAGTATCCTTGACCATATCATATCCTATCATAATTGCACTCAAGTCCGGGTGTAGGACTCCTCACCACTCAAGAACCCCTGCACACAGCAAAACCAGGCACAACAGATATAAACAAGCAAAATAATAAATAGGCAAGAAAAATAAGAATACTAAACAAGTTAGGCCTAACCCTCTAAGTTAAGATCCCCAGTGAAGTCGCCATTTCTGTCGCGGTGAGAATTGGATACCAAGCTATTATATTAACTTGAATCGCATTTCTATGTTTTCACCACCGTCTTTGATTTATCCAAAGGAAAGGTTCAAGAACGAAAAAAAACCTAAGAGATCTAAGGTTCGGGGGTTGGTTACGTCTAGGGAAGGTATTAGCATCCTAAACGTCTGTAGTACTCTACAGGAACCTCTTGTTAGTATTTATGTTATCTATTACTTGCTTGCTAAAGGTACTGTGTTAAGGGGAAAACCTAGGGGTTAGTATCTAAGTATACTCGCCAAGACATCGCATCTTGTGCCTACGTATCCTGACGGGAGTGGAATCAGAGTATTCGTAGTTCCCCTCAAAGAGGGTAAGGAACTCTTGATGGGGTTAAGGTTCCAGGGGGAGGTAGTGTCTATGGCAAGACATTACGTAGAGTACGGCGACTCTAAAGTTGAAGTTGAGTTGTAAAGGGAAGTAAGTAAATGTTTACGGCGAAACATTTACGTGGAGCACGACGACTCCGATCCTAAGGCTAGGATACTAAATGTCTGCGGCGAGACGTGGAGTACGGCGACTCCGAATCCTAAGGCCTGGGTTAAGGGAAAGGTTATAAGCAGTCCTATGACATAGAGTCGATGTTAGGTGTACCTTTCCTTTGGAATGAGAGGGGGAATACTAACTTAAAGTTAGTTATCTAAGTAAGAAAGTTGATCCTGATGTGTAACCCTAATTCAAATTAAACATAAGTCAAAGTTAAAGTAAGTGAATCAAGCAATCAAAATTTATAAGAGTAATATCAAGGATCAGAATCACGACCCAACATGTAACGAGAATCGTCATGAACCTCAGGAAATAGCGATAATAAATCAATTAAAGTTGAAATTAGGAAATAGGTAAGAATTAATTAGGTCCACATTTAAATAATAGATTGATTGGGCAATTAAGTTAAAATCTTATTGAAAAGAAATTAGGTCTAATTAATCCCAACTAAACTCTAATTAGAATTAAAATACTCTAGTTAACAAGATTCAAATAAATTAACTTTTAATCACAAAAAATGGATTAAACTCAGAAAAACAAATACAAAAAAAACTACGGGCCTCCTTGAAGCAAAAGGCACAAGTCCAACAGAAATAAGGGGTGCCGGGTCGGGCTCATGACCCAGCTCGCTTAAAACGGCAAGACGAAACTCCAACCCTAAGTCCCTAATTCTACAGCAGCTCCATTCCCAATTCCGTTCGCCATACTTTCTCGTATTCCTCTCTTGATTCCAAGCAACACTTATCCAACCAGTTCTCTCACATGCTCACGCACCTCGTTCGTCCCTCTCCCTCTCAACGCAACTAATTCTATTCTATCCAACGGTTGCCCCGTGAATTCTAACTCTCCGAATGTGAATTTAAAACAACAACAAAGAGGAAACAGATAACATTGCAAAGATTCAACAACACATGGGGAAATCAAACAACGTTTCAAAGATTACGCAACATCAAAGGGGCAAGGTTCGCGTACCTTAGAGCGGTCTTGAAGCGGAAGTTCCGACACGGCAACTTCGAAGGTATTGTTTCTCTGCACTTTTAACTTTCAATGCGTGTGCGTCGTTGTTGCTCTGATACTTGGCTACTGTTGTTGATTTTTGCACTCGTCTCCGTGTCCGCGTGTTTGTCGCAATTGTCGTTGTTGTTGCTCTTTTAAAACCGTGATTCCTTTCAAGCTGTGAGCCTTTTTGATGTTGTTTTGAATGCGTCTTGGAGTGAATACTGCGTGTCTCTTACGATAATTTTTGCTCGGTGTCTCACTGCGTGTGCTTGTGAATCTTCTGGTGTGAGTATGTGGATTTTTTATATGAGTTATTGATTTTTGAACCGGTTTTTTTGTTGTGTATTCCCCCCCGAAATCGTGATAATATGGTGGTGTGTGGGTGTTTGATTTCTGATGGTTTTTCCTTGTCAAGACTGTGAGGTATTTGTGAACTGACGTGAATTTTGGATATTGGTATAAACTGATGTATGTGAGAATTTTCTGTTAACTGTGAATGCCTCCCCTTTCTCGGTTCTTTTTCTCCCTCTTTTATAGCCTTACAAAATCCGAATTTTGATGTCGACACTGAATGCTGATGATTGCGTCTTCAATTCTTTCCGCTTCTGTCCCGACATAAGCTGTAAATCACTGATAATGGTTGTTTGATTTGTTTCTGTTTTAGTTTGAACATATCCGATTATGTCGGAACATTCTCGATTTTCCTATTACGTGATTTTGTTTCCATTCTTTACTTGATTATTTTGTGGACAGATGATTTTGTATGTTGAACATTGATGATTTATGATTTCTTGCCGAAACCGTTTTGTCCATTTTGATGGCTGTGATTTTGAACTTACTTTCACGCTTTTATGGCTCTTTGATGCAGAGATTTTGTTGAGCTCAGGATGACTGTGGTTAACAATTTCATGCTGTGTAGATAGATTTCCATATTAAAGAGTGGCTGGAGTTCTTGATTTCTTATCATCCTCTGAAGGAAACGAGGATTGTGCTACATGGTATGATGAAGAAACAAATTATGCTAAAGTAGGAATAACCCTTCCTGTATGTCCTGCGCATACTGAGGGTAATATTATCACAGGTGGTGTATTGGCATAACATGATTGAACCCATAGAATGCACTTGTGCTTAACACCACCAGCATAACCAACAAGAAAAACTATCCATGATAAGAGGTGCAACGGTCCACTTATAGGTTTCCATCTTCTGCACAATGATGGCCTCTAACGTTCGTACCGAAAGCCATTGGTTCTCTATTCTACTTCCAGAAAACAATAAGCTATGGTTTCGCTACACAGAGCAAGAGCTTTCCCATATCGTAATTAAGATCAGAATTAGGGACACTGTTTTTGATGCTCCTCTTCGTCTTCAATGTTCTTTGTATTTTGTAACTTGAACTCTATATGTAACGCATCCTTGTGTACTTTGAACTTTGTAAAAGACCTTTGAATTTTGTATCCAATTTTGTACATTTCGAATATTTGGCATGGAATCAACTTGAGCTCGTCTTCTAATAAATCTTGATTTTTTTTAGAATTGATGAACTTTATGAAACCACGAAACTTGGATTTGAGCTCTTGCAGCCTTCTTAGATTATGCCAAAAACTCTTTGGAATTAAAATTCTTGCCATGGTTTATGGTGTAATCAACTTGTAATGACACACAAAGGTCTCTTTGAAATTATCACCTAAACATGAATCTTGAACTTGGACTTGACGTTGAAAACATGATGAATCAATTTGATCTTTGTAAAGAACATGAATCTTGAACTTTAGTTTTTGGCATTTCTTGCCTAAACTTTGTTCGAGCTTTGATCCAAAATTATCACTTCGCCACATCGACAAAGAAAATCCAGGCTTTCCTCTTAAAATCGAAAGACCATAAATCGTGATCCAAATTCAAGAACAAAGTCCTGCTCGTCCTTTATTAACCGCATAGTCGCAAATGAACTTGGTACAAGAAACGCGTCCTAAGAAATCTTCAAAAAATAGGGATACAATTCAAAAATCTAACTTTCCATAAAACCCTAGCCAGTCTTCAAACGTCCAGATTCAACACACTGATTCTCTTTGAAAGTATACACTAAAACTTTTGAGAAATATTGAGGAAAATGACCCTAGAACCCTTCCGAATCAGAACGAACTGGTCACGTCTTGAAGCACTTAATTGTGAAAAGGAATATCATCTCCACTTGAAACCACCGTTCCTGCATAAACCTGTTAGTCGTAAAACATGTAGATATGCAAGATGATGCATAAAGAGGATGGAATCTTATGGTTAAAAATTAGGGTATGACAGGTACTAATGATGCTATTCTTGCGCAAAACAAATTGCTTTCGCAACAAGTGAAGTTGTTGACACAACAAATGTAAAAACTTCCACAACAACTCAAGGAGATGTGTGAAGTTCCCAACAATGGCCAACAAATTGCAAGTTATGAATTGTGTAAAGGAGATCATCCTACCGGGTATTGTTTTCCGGTTGTTAAGGAAGAAAATTATATGGGAAACCAAAATCAAGGTTATCAACCGAGGCAAACTCTGTATCAATAAGGCAACCAAGGTTACCAACTAAGAGGTAACCAAGGTTATCAACAAGGATGGAGGCAAGAAGCCGACACTTCAAACCGTCAATACCAAAATTACACTCAACCTCCACAAGCTCAAGGAGGAACCTAAAAAATGGAAGATACATTCACTCAATTCATGCAAAATTCAATGTCCAATCAAAAGAATACTAATGTGACTATAAAGAATCTTGAGACACAAGTCGGGAAATTGTCGAAAAAAATTTGCCAACCAACACAAAGAGACTTTTCCGGCAAATACTCAAGTGAATCCTAAAGAGAAATGCAAAGTTATTCTTACTTGAAGTGGAAGAACAATTGATATGGGAATTGGTGAGGAAGTTGTGAGAGAGGAGGGAGTAGTTGAAAAAGAGAAAGAAAAAGAGATTGATGAGAGTGAAGTAGAAAAAAATGTGGAGGATGACTTAGTTGAAAAGGAGAAAATAGAAAAGGAGGAAGTAGAAAAAAATTTGAGAGAAGATAACAAGATAAAGAGTAGGAAGGGGAAGCAGCAAGTGAGCATTATCCCAATTCAAAAAAATCTACCTTATCCCCTTGGTCTAACAAAGAAGGATAATGTGAGGCATTATGCTCGGTTTTTGGATATTTTTAGTTAATTGCAAATTAATATTCCATTCTTCGAAGCATTAGAGCAAATGCCTACATATGTAAAATTCATGAAGGATATTCTCACCAAAAAGAAGTGGTACACGGATCAAGAAACATTAATGGTTAATGCTAATTGTAGTGCTATCATTCAACGAACTCTTCCGCAAAAAGAAAATGATCCGGGAAGAGTTACCTTACCGGTGACAATTGGAAATGTTTATGTTGGTAATGAGTTGATTAATTTGGGCTCTAGTATTAATTTGATATCGTTTCCCATTGTGAAAAGGTTGGTACACTTGGAGTTGAAGGCAACAAAAATGACTTTGCAATTAGCGGATAAATCCACTACCTGTCCTCACGGTGTAGCGGAAGATGTTTTAGTGAAAGTTGATAAATTTTTGTTCCTTATTGACTTTGTGGTGATCGACATGGAGGAAGACAAAGATGCCCCTTTGATTCTTGGTCGGCCTTTCATGAAGACCGCACGAATGGCCATAGATATGGATGATGGGGTCATGAAAGTGAGATTGCAAGATGAAGAGGTTTGCTTTAATCTTTTCGAAGCCATTAAGCACTCTAAAGACAAGAGTGATTGTTTTCGACTTGATGCAACTGATGAGGTGATTGAAGAAGTAAAAAGTCAAATGCATGTTGCTACCCTCTTAGAGAAAGTTCTTACTTATGCTCTCCAAAATCTCAATGAGAGCGAAGAAAAATAAATTGAGAAGTGTTTGCGAGAACTTGAGGAGTTGGAAGAAATTCCTCTATTGGAGGAAAGAATAAAATTTTTGAAAAAAGACAACATTGAAGAATCCAAACCTAAGTTGAAGTTGTTTCCCTCTCATTTAAAATATGTGTTTCTTGATGAGGAAGGAAATAAACGGGTTATCATAAGTAATGCACTAACCACAAGCGAGGAAGACAGATTAATTGTTGTGTTGAAGCGGAATCAAAGTGCTATGGGTTGGACTATTTCTGACTTGAAAGGAATAAGTCCATCATATTGTATGCATCGAATTTTAATGGAGGATGATTTCAACCTGGTAGCTCAACCTCAACGCCACTTGAATCCTACCATGAAAGAAGTGGTTACGAAGGAGATGGAGAAGATGTTGGAGGCCGAGATGATATATCTTATTTCCGATTGTCCTTGGGTTAGTCCGGTGCAAGTGGTGCCGAAGAAAGGTGGAATGACGGTCATTCGAAATGATAAAAATGAGTTAATACCAACAAGAGCCATGACTGGGTGGAGGGTGTGTATCGATTACCGTAGGCTAAATTAAGCTACGACTTTCCTCTACCTTTCATGGACCAAATGCTTGAAAGACTTTCCGGTCAAGAATTCTATTGTTTTCTAGATGGTTATTCGGGTTACAACCAAATAATTCTTAACCCGGAGGATAATGAGAAAACCGTTTTTACATGCTCATTTGGATTCTTTGCTTATCAAAGGATGCCCTTTGGTTTGTGTAATACACCGACTACTCATTGTCTCCTCTCATTTCTTCCGCAAATACCCTTCATTCCCACCTATAAATAAACGCCCTTTCTCTTCATTTTCTCAAGCTCAAGTAGCCTCAAAACCTCTGCCAAATTTCTCACTCAATTCCTTTTCTTGAAATCACTCAAATAAATACATAAATCATCAACCCATCCTCAAATACTCTTTCTCACCCGCAAAACTCACTCTTCATAACCTCACTCAATCACAGAACAAACTTCTTCCACTTAAACCTCACCCAAACCCTTCAAATCCACCCAAATCAACAACAACCATACATTAACCAAAACCTTTAAACCCAGAAATCACAAACACAAACCGAATCGCAGAAGGATAATGAGATGAAGTGAAGATTGAAACTGAAACCAAATAAACCTGAGTATGTGTAATACGGTGGAGAACTGACTTTTTAATTTTGTTTTCGCAAAACATGTTACGGTTAGCAAGAGCCGCCACCGACTTTTCTTTTATCCAATTTATTCAGGAAAGGTGAAAAGAACAAGAAAGACCTTTTTGAAAAGATTTACATCTGTAGTTATCTACGGGCTCTTATTGCTTGCTCACTTTAACTTGCTTCTTTTTAAATGTGGTGTGTGTTTAGAAAATATTTTGTAAAAGTTTACTTTGTAATAATTCGTGTAAGAATGTATACAAAGTGTTTGTTTTTTAAAATATTTTTGAAAGTGTGAGGTGTGAAACGTATTTGTTTTTTTTTTTTTGAGTTGTGAGCAAGCATTTAAAAGTTACTTACCCTTAATTTATAAGGTCTTTCTTGTACTTATCCTCTTCCTTGAGAGATAGTACTATCCATACCATTAGTGGGTAGGTAGTCCTATCTATTGGATGTGAAAGGACGGCGAAGGGTCATCAGAAGGCAACATGTAAGGATACCTTAGCAATTCGAAGGGACTATCATCATTTATTTCGTAGGGTCATCGAGGGACAAGATCATTTTTTATAGGCAACTCGAAGGGTCATCGAGGGACTATGATCTTTATATCGAAGGGACTATGATGATATTATTCGTAAGCGTCTTTTGCTAAAGTATCCCTACGTTCGAGGGACATGACCATTATTTCGTAAGGCAAACAAAGAGAGGTTACCCTAGAGATGCATGTGTGTGCATTAGGTCGATGGAGATGCTAAAAAGCAGTCGACTTACAGGGTTTAAAAAAAAGGGCTCAATTATTGAATCGAGAATTGTTTGATATTTTTGAAAAAAAGAGGTTTTAATATTGTAGCAAGATATGAGCGAAATAAAGGAAAGCAACAAAATTATTTTACACATCATGGGAATTGGGATACATTTTGCCAATGGGGATAAAATGAGCGATAAATATACAATTCAAACACGCGATAATTCAACAGTAATTAGCAAAAGCTTTAATCCAAACTTAATAACCAGATTAATAATAAAGAAAAAGATAACAATATTTAAATCTAAATTCAAACAAGATTCACATCAAGAATTAAGAAAAATGAAATCAAAATTATTCGAGAATTAATAAGAGAATACCGATAACGTAAAAGATGCGATCATCGCAATAGGGATTAAGAGTGCGCGGATCTAAAATTATATAAAATAAAATGCATAGAAAAATTAAAATTTTAAACGTCTTAAACAATAATGTTTCTAACGCAAGAAATGCGATCATCGCTACCGGATCAAATTACACATGAATGTCACGCATCACGTACATAAATATACATATAGCGTATCGACACAATTCGATCCGAAAAATCTAATAAAAAAAGAATTAACAAATAAAAAAGCAAATTGCTACCGCGTAAGCAGTCATCGCAAATTGGATCAATAAGCCACTACATAATAAAAAATTAAATTAAGGCACGAAGTTGCAAATCGAAACACGAATTGGTTGGTGAACAGCAAACGGATTACCGCTAAACCAAACCACCGGACGTGTGTACAAAATTGAAACTCAATGATAATCAATTTAAAAGAGTAAAATTGCAAATAAACTGATAAAATTAATTAACAGCTTGCTACACTTAACGTGATCATCGCAATCTGGATCCAAATCATGTGGATCTATTTATAACAAGAAGCAACTAAACGAAAAGAAAATTTCAAATTGGATAAAAACCTCAACAATATTGCTATCGCGAAAACGCGATCATCGCAGGCGAATCAAGAAGCAACATGATAATAAGAAAATTATAAATTACAAGTCGGGATGCGAATCGGTTAGCACAAAAAAAATGGATCGCCACCATGCTAAACCGTCTGACGCGTGTAAAATTGAAATACAATGATAATTAATTAAAAAGAGCAAAATAATTAAAAAAAAACAAAAAAAAACGTACATAACTCGATAAAATTACTCGATAGCTTGCTACACTTAACGTGATCATCGCAATCAAAATCCAATTCATGTGGATCTAAATATATAAAATATGAAAAAATGCATAGAAAAATAAGTTTTAAAACATTTTAAAACAATAATGTTGCTAACGCAAAATACGATCATCGCAACGGGGATCAAAATACATAAATGTCACGCATCAAACACACAAATATGCGAACAGCGTATCGACATAATTCGAACCGAAAAATCTAATAAAAATTAAAAAATAAAAATTATATATATATATATATTAGCAAATGTAAGAATAAACAAAATATGTACTAGTATGTCTCATGATTGTAATATGTTACTAGATTAGAATTATTATAATATGTATGTATATATGTATCATCAACGACTTACGTTAGCAATTGTGACGGTGAAGGAAAACAACTGAGAATAAGAAAAGTGTAAGGACGGCTGCCCCCTGTTAGGTGTAAAACAACATGTATTTATAGATCTAGAAAATTAGGTTAAAGGGCAAAAAGGGGAATAAAATTGACAAAAGATCTTCCTTGGTTAGCAAGCTGACCAATCAGAAGCTGAGTATGACACAAACTGACACAGATTGACCAATAGGAAACAAGTACTCAAGAAGGGAAATATTTTTTGTATTTATTATGATTTTTTTTATCCTTTTTGGTAAAAAGTGCATAAAATCAAATAAATAAATATTTTTAAAAATGCCTAAAAATAAAAAACGAAAATTAAAAATAAATAATAAAAAAATACAATTTTGTGATTTTAAAATGGAAATAAAGTTAGTAACAAAAAAAATAACAAAAAAGTCAGATAATGGGATTCGAACCCGTGGCCATATGCTTGCAAGCTTTTACTCTTTACCAATTGTGCTATCTTGTTTATTCGAAGTAAAAATGCACTGGGAAGCATATGAAGGTCAAACAACTATTTGTTATTTAAACAATTTAAAGTAAACTGTTACCTATTTTTGGATAAAAATTACTGTTAAAATATTAGTGAAATTGAACCAAAAAAACTTATAAAATCAAAGTTAAAAAATAATTTAAATGTTAGAAATAGGGCGGGCAAATTTTGGGGTACAACAGCTGCCCCTGTTCAATCTTCTTAAACCTGAAGAGTTAGATTGGCATGTCTGTCATTCGTGATCTGAAGGTGGAAGAGGATTGAACACTTAAGTACCCAAAAATTTGCACTCACGGGTGCACGAAGTAGCGCTTGTTGGTTGATTGTATTGCTTGAATGGGCTTAAAGATGTCATTCGAAAAGATGACAGGATGGAGATGGTCTTATAGATGCCATCCAAAGTAACTGCTGATAGGAGTATCAAAATGAGTCTTTGCCCGACTGTATCTGAGAGCCGTATTAGAATGAGTCTACGTCTGACTGTATCTGAAAAATTAGTATTAGAATGAGTCTTCGACCGACTATATCTAAAAGATGTACTGGAATAAGTATCAGAATGAATCTGTGTCTTGATTGTATCTGTATGATGTTCTAGAATGAGTCTATGTCTTGACTGTATCTATAAGGAGATCAGAATGAGTATTTGCCTGACTGTATCTGAGAGCCGTATTAGAATGAGTCTACGTCTGACTGTATCTGAAAAATTAGTATTAGAATGAGTCTTCGACCGACTGTATCTAAAAGATGTACTGGAATAAGTATCAGAATGAATCTGTGTCTTGATTGTATCTGAACTGTGTCTAGAAGATGTACTGGAATGAGTCTACTCCTGACTGTATCCAAAGGAGTATCAGAATAAATCTTTGACTGATTGTATCTGAAGGATGATAAACTGTTGACAATATTTGTCCGTTTGAGAACTAACCTGAAAAAACCAAGTTAGTTTTATGCAATGTCATGATATATGTAATGCATTGTATAATGATGCTATTAAAATAAATGAGAATGTTATATGCGTTTTGCATGCATATGCTATGATGTATTGTAAATGATGTATGGGTATGAAGTGTCGCTAAAGGTAGTGGTGGCTTTGAATAATAAAGTCTGATTGGGGAAGATAAATCCCTGACTGTTGTTGGGGATGGAGAAAATAAATCTTCAGATCCTATTTAGAATGACCCTACTGGGGATTCAAACTTCCCGTTTGGGAATATTCCGCTGGGGATCTTTGACTTCCGCTTGGGGATAAAAGTATTCTGTCAAGAGAGTCGGTCGTTCGTCATGCTTTTTATTGAAGGATTTGATTCTTATGTACCCTGACTAGGGATAAAAGAGATGGATAATCCTCCGATGCACTATCTGACCAAGTTTCGGACATGGGTGACCACTCTTCTGGGAGTAGCAACCATGGACGAAATCCTGCTGGAGAAGAGAACTCTGTCGGGTAATTTGTAGTGTTGGAGAAGCAAAATCCGCTGGGGAATTGAATTCTGTATACTTCCAAGAGGGAATATTATCTGATGGGGATCAAAATTCCATAGGCTATGCTGAGGACATATCTGTAATAGGTTGGGGAATAATCAAATTCCTTTATCTGTTAGGGGATCTATTGGGGAAGATGATCATGTCAAGTCGTCCGTTGGGGAGGTTTCTTTATGTACTCTACTGGGGACGCAATCTCGAATAGACCTAGCTGAAGAGAGAAATTCTGTCGTGAAGAAGATGTTGGAGAAATAAACTCCGTTGGGGAACTCTCTAGAGCGTTCTGTGGAAAGAATCAAACCTCTATCTTGTTGGGCAATCCTTTGGGGATATGGGAGTGAATTGCTGGAAAGTATCCCAACTGTTGGTTGAGGGTATGTTAATTTTGCTGGGGAGTATATCTCTGTTGAGGATGATCTCCACTGGGGAAGCAACGCTGCTGAGGAATAAACTCTACTGGGGATGAGCTTGTGAAAATAGCTTTGTAGAGATAGTTCCATGGAGATTGCTCTGTGGGGATATTACCATGACACCGGCTCCGTGGGGGTGATTCTGTTAAGATCTGTTGGATACAGGACTTGCTGGGGATTCCAACCTCCAAGAGTCTTTAGTAAATGCTGATTCTGTGACAGCAAACCGGGTGGAAAAGATCACTTCGGGCTTCAAATCTGCTATTGCCCCTATGTCTTCAAGTATTTCATCACTTGCTGTCGGTAGAAAATGATAAGATTGATATACGTTGTTTGAACGGAGTTGGCAATGAAAACTGGTACTGACTCGTAAGTGGATGATCCAACGGGACATAGTCGTACGCTTTAATCCCTAACTTCTTCCTGGACCGCCATTTTAGGTTTTTAGTCCACCGGGATACCCTTTCTTGCCCAAGCCGCCTTTTCAGGTTTTCGACTTGCCGGGTGTACAATTCTTTTATATATGTCCCTAATTTTTTTCTCGAACCTTTTTGGTTCGCCGGGATGCCCTTATTTTTGCCTAGGCTTGTCAACCTAGAGGGTCTTTTTCATGCGTAGTATTTTTTTTACTATGTCCGTGTTCACAGGGTGCGAGAAATCTTCACTGTCCATGGTAGTAATCCTCGTAGCGTCGTCAGAAAATATCTTCTTGATTACAAATGGCTCTTCGCACGTAAGAGTTCGTTTGCCCCCGAGATCACCTGTATTTAGAACTTTCGATAGTCTCGACTTCCCCAAACAATTTCTAGGAATTATCATGACTGGATCCGAAGACATGATACTGACACCATCTGATACTATTGGCACAGACAAGTGACTCCCACAATGGCTCTTACTGAAACTCGGGATCAATGCCATGTAACAGGAGGAATGTGCTTCCAGACTGTGGTGGATCGTGTATTCCCTGGTTAATGGTTGAGGAGCTTGCAACTGAACTTGATCTGATCAGATTTGAAAAGAAAGCGTTGCCCCTGGCAGAGGATGATTTGCCCCCGAATGGAAGTATTTGAAAAGAGTTGCCTCAAGAGAAATAACCGGGATGCCCCATAATAATATGCCCCTTGATTGGAAGATAGTGACCATGCCCCTTGTATACATTGGCTTTTAACCAACTGAGTCAGCGCAGGAAATATTTCTGCTTTCCGATGCACCTCTGAAGCAACTTTGTCTATCGGGAGGACTTTTGTTTATTGAATGTTCATCATGTGAACTTCTCTGCTGTCAAACACTTAGTTATATTCAAACAATGATATTCAAAATGCAACGCTTATGTTTGTCTTGAAGTTTTGAAAAAGAATTATTTAGCAAAACCAGGTTTGTAAAAACTGTGATGTCAACTCAAGATTTATAATAAGCCCTAAAGGAGTCAGGATACCTTTTGGTAACAGTATGCCTTCGAACTAACCATGCTTCAGCTAGGACTTTTAAAGGGTTGTAACGTGGCCTGGTTCACGGTTTAAGAAACAAAGGATAAAGGCTCAAAGTTTATTTGTACCCAACCCATACTCCGTGATGTTCTTCAGTCCTATACTCAGTTAACTATGCATTCAGATTCCTAGAGATTTTGGAATTTTAACACTGATGTTTGGTGATGGTTCAAAAATCGGAAGTTTATTTGAAAAGGCAGTCATTATTTTTTGTAACATTTTATTTTGAGGGTTTGTAGTGACCTCTTTTTGACTTTGTTATCCCTAACATTTTCCTGAACTGTTTATTTTGAGATCACAGTCAGCGGGATGTCTCAATTTTTACTAAGTCTCCTTCATAGATTTTGACTTAGCGGGCTTTTCTTTTGATAGATATTGACTGTCTGACTTAATGATTACAGGGAACCATCACTAATTGTGTACAAAAGATCAACTGGCATAATTGAGTTAACTGAGGAACTACCCTGCCCCAGGTTATGATTAAGGGTTTTAATTTGCATGAGAAGGAAAACTTCTACTTCTTAGGCTCAAAGGGGTTGACTAGGGATTAACTTCCTTATAACTCCACTATTTAGGATTTGAAACAATGCCTGTACATCATCAGCACGGTCTGTTTAAAAGCATGCCGTATGAAATTATGGTATCATTTTCGTCATCCTCCCTCTATAGGCTTACAGCTTTAACGAGAGTTAAATATCACAAAAGAGAAGTAAGAAGCATAGTTTAAATATAGTGAAACGAATGGATAAATTCAAGATGAACATACGCAATGCATTAATGTGAAAAAACCAAAGTTTGACATAATAGTAAGTGCTTAAGCCAACAAAAGAAATTACAAATGAAAATTCAAATGATTTCAAAGCTTTCCTTCCTGAACCTGTCACTTCAGACGATGTGTCTTGCAGCTTCGATATTAGATGGGCGATAGAAGAACTCAGTCTGACCATCTGGTGTGAACTCGAGGACTCCTTCGTTAATCAGGTCTTGGATTCTATGTTTTAATGGACCACAGTCTTCAGTATCATGACCAGGACTATTCGAATGATAAGCACATCTTGCGTTAGGTTTGTAACCAGGAGCAGGGTTGGCTGGAGCTGAGTATGAAGGCAACAGAGTTATCAAGTTCTGATTGAGCAATTGTTGCAAAGCCTGAGACAACGGCATGTGCAACGGGGTAAATGGTCGTTTAGGTTTGGATTTCTAAGTACATTGACCACCATGCTGCCTACGCTGATCTTTCTGTTGTTGAACTGGTGGTGCGACAACCCTACAAGGCCTTCTTCCTTCAATTGAAAGACTATCAGTAGTAACCTGTCTATTTCCTTCTTTTATCCTCATCTTTTTCTCAACCAAGTTAGCTTGTTTCCTTGGAGGCCGACTGATGACCTGATCCCCGAATCTGTTGTCTTGAAGTTTATTGACGAGGACTCTCAGCTCTTCTTGCCCCCGAGCTAAGTTTTGGATAAGAGCCATCTGACCATACATCTGGATTTTCATCTCTGCCATCTCAGCTTGCAGTTGTTCCAATTGATCATCCTTGTTGTCTTCAGGATTTTTCTTTTTCATGTCCTTAGTGAGGAGGGCTTTCAACTCTTCTTGCCCCTTGAATAGGCTCAAGATCATCTCTTGGAATTGGGTGTTCTGAGTCTGGAGATCCTTGACAGCTTATTCTAATGTCATTTTCTGCTGAAATAAACAGCGAGGAGATGAGAAACCCGTTGTGGAAACCTATTATGATATGTATGTAAATGCATATGCAATGTTTTCAAGGATCTTTATGGAATCTGGTTTGCAACATTAGAAATTGAATTTGGTTGCAGCTTTGTCTGAAGAACTTTGACTTTTCATCTTTGAACGTCCTTCTATAAGAATCAAGCTCGCCATATCAAGTGGGTCACAGCCTCTGATTCAGGATACTGTTATTTTGAGTTTGAAGGCATCTGGCTAGAGGAAAATAAATCCTCTTGCCCCTTGATAGAAATCTGGCTTTTGATAATCCTTCCATAATAGCACCTGCAAATTGTGCGCCATAAATCCCTAAGATCCTTGAAAAAGGTTAGTTAACATGCTATGTTATGATGGTATGTGGATGTTATGCATTAAGTAAAAGCACGAGGACAAGTAAGTCCCGCAAAGAGTTCAAGTTGTTAGAGTACAAACAAATCCTGCAAGGAGTTCAAGTTGTTAGATAGTGACTACAAACAAGTCACACAAGTAGCCTTAAGTTTAAAGGCTTGCATGAAGTCCAAAGGTAAGTACCCTTCCCATACCAAGGTTTAGTTGGTTCAACCTGTCCTAAAATAGTAACTGGGTTCTAGGAATCTCATATCACGGATCTTTCTTGCAGGCTTTATTTTGGTGCGACACTCAAGCGGCCGACCAAAACATCCCGAAAGTCCAATCTCAATGAGCGTAGTCTCGAGTATCAACCAACTTTGGAACATGCCAAATCGGCTATCTCACTACCTTCTAATGGCCAAGGCTAAGTTCAACTAGGGTTCTAAGGGTAAATTAGTGCTTAATGACACCACGCGGCAGCCTAATATTATCCCCAATCCAAGCCTCGAGGAACATCAGTACAAACCAAAGTGTTACACTAACGATGGCTACCATATCAACCGTAGCGGTACATGCCGTACAGTCTCCTTGGTCTCTTGCCACTTACCTAAGGTCCTAGATCCGGGTGTAGGATCATTTACCCAAGTAATACCCCCCAAGACAAAACCCTTAAAAGTAAAGCACACAAAACAGATAATTAAAGCAGTTAAAGTGATATAAACCCTAAGGTAATCCCTCTTTTAAGTATTTATCCCCAGCAGAGTCGCCAGTTCTGTAATACGGTGGAGAACTGACTTTTTAATTTTGTTTTCGCAAAACATGTTACGGTTAGCAAGAGCCGCCACCGACTTTTCTTTTATCCAATTTATTCAGGAAAGGTGAAAAGAACAAGAAAGACCTTTTTGAAAAGATTTTGAGTTCGGGGGGTAATTATGAAAAGGGAAGGTGTTAGCACCCCTTTACATCCGTAGTTATCTACGGGCTCTTATTGCTTGCTCACTTTAACTTGCTTTTTTTTAAATGTGGTGTGTGTTTAGAAAATATTTTGTAAAAGTTGACTTTGTAATAATTCGTGTAAGAATGTATACAAAGTGTTTGTTTTTTAAAATATTTTTGAAAGTGTGAGGTGTGAAACGTATTTGTTTTTTTTTTTTTGAGTTGTGAGCAAGCATTTAAAAGTTACTTACCCTTAATTTATAAGGTCTTTCTTGTACTTATCCTCTTCCTTGAGAGATAGTACTATCCATACCATTAGTGGGTAGGTAGTCCTATCTATTGGATGTGAAGGGACGGCGAAGGGTCATCAGAAGGCAACATGTAAGGATACCTTAGCAATTCGAAGGGACTATCATCATTTTTTTCGTAGGGTCATCGAGGGACAAGATCATTTTTTGTAGGCAACTCGAAGGGTCATCGAGAGACTATGATCTTTATATCGAAGGGACTATGATGATATTATTCGTAAGCGTCTTTTGCTAAAGTATCCCTACGTTCGAGGGACATGACCATTATTTCGTAAGGCAAACAAAGAGAGGTTACCCTAGAGATGCATGTGTGTGCATTAGGTCGATGGAGATGCTAAAAAGCAGTCGACTTACAGGGTTTAAAAAAAAGGGCTCGATTATTGAATCGAGAATTGTTTGATATTTTTGAAAAAAAGAGGTTTTAATATTGTAGCAAGATATGAGCGAAATAAAGGAAAGCAACAAAATTATTTTACACATCATGGGAATTGGGATACATTTTGCCAATGGGGATAAAATGAGCGATAAATATACAATTCAAACACGCGATAATTCAACAGTAATTAGCAAAAGCTTTAATCCAAACTTAATAACCAGATTAATAATAAAGAAAAAGATAACAATATTTAAATCTAAATTCAAACAAGATTAAGATTAAAATTGAAACAAGATTCACATTAAGAATTAAGAAAAATGAAATCAAAATTATTCGAGAATTAATAAGAGAATACCGCTAACGTAAAAGATGCGATCATCGCAATAGGGATTAAGAGTGCCCGGATCTAAAATTATATAAAATAAAATGCATAGAAAAATTAAAATTTTAAACGTCTTAAACAATAATGTTTCTAACGCAAGAAATGCGATCATCGCTACCGGATCAAATTACACATGAATGTCACGCATCACGTACATAAATATACATATAGCGCATCGACACAATTCGATCCGAAAAATCTAATAAAAAAAGAATTAACAAACAAAAAAGCAAATTGCTACCGCGTAAGCAGTCATCGCAAATTGGATCAATAAGCCACTACATAATAAAAAATTAAATTAAGGCACGAAGTTGCAAATCGAAACACGAATTGGTTGGTGAACAACAAACGGATTACCGCTAAACCAAACCACCGGACGTGTGTACAAAATTGAAACTCAATGATAATCAATTTAAAAGAGTAAAATTGCAAATAAACTGATAAAATTAATTAACAGCTTGCTACACTTAACGTGATCATCGCAATCTGGATCCAAATCATGTGGATCTATTTATAACAAAAAGCAACTAAAAGAAAAGAAAATTTCAAATTGGATAAAAACCTCAACAATATTGCTATCGCGAAAACGCGATCATCGCAGGCGAATCAAGAAGCAACATGATAATAAGAAAATTATAAATTACAAGTCGGGATGCGAATCGGTTAGCACAAAAAAAATGGATCGCCACCATGCTAAACCGTCTGACGCGTGTAAAATTGAAATACAATGATAATTAATTAAAAAGAGCAAAATAATAAAAAAAAAAAAAAAAAAAAACGTACATAACTCGATAGCTTTCTACACTTAACGTGATCATCGCAATCAGAATCCAATTCATGTGGATCTAAATATATAAAATATGAAAAAATGCATAGAAAAATAAGTTTTAAAACATTTTAAAACAATAATGTTGCTAACGCAAAATGCGATCATCGCAACGAGGATCGAAATACATAAATGTCACGCATCAAACACACAAATATGCGAACAGCGTATCGACATAATTCGAACCAAAAAATCTAATAAAAATTAAAAATTAAAAATTATATATATATATATATATATATATATATATATATATATATATATATATATATATATATATATATATATATATATATATATATTAGCAAATGTAAGAATAAACAAAATATGTACCAATATGTCTCATGATTGTAATATGTTACTAGATTAGCATTATTATAATATGTATGTATATATGTATCATCAACGACTTACGTTAGCAATTGTGACGGTGAAGGAAAACAACTGAGAATAAGAAAAGTGTAAGGACGGCTGCCCCCTGTTAGGTGTAAAACAACATGTATTTATAGATCTAGAAAATTAGGTTAAAGGGCAAAAAGGGGAATAAAATTGACAAAAGATCTTCCTTGGTTAGCAAGCTGACCAATCAGAAGCTGAGTATGACACAAACTGACACAGATTGACCAATAGGAAACAAGTACTCAAGAAGGGAAATATTTTTTGTATTTATTATGATTTTTTTTATCCTTTTTGGTAAAAAGTGCATAAAATCAAATAAATAAATATTTTTAAAAAATGCCTAAAAATAAAAAACGAAAATTAAAAATAAATAATAAAAAAATACAATTTTGTGATTTTAAAATGGAAATAAAGTTAGTAACAAAAAAAAATAACAAAAAAGTCAGATAATGGGATTCGAACCCGTGACCTTATGCTTGCAAGCTTTTACTCTTTACCAATTGTGCTATCTTGTTTATTCGAAGTAAAAATGCACTGGGAAGCATATGAAGGTCAAACAACTATTTGTTATTTAAACAATTTAAAGTAAACTGTTACCTATTTTTGGATAAAAATTACTGTTAAAATATTAGTGAAATTGAACCAAAAAAACTTATAAAATCAAAGTTAAAAAATAATTTAAATGTTAGAAATAGGGCGGGCAAATTTTGGGGTACAACAGTATGAACTGTGCCAAACGAGAAGCTTGACGAAAGATTCAGAAACGGGAAAGGTTGAAATATCGGTCGATGCTTTCATGTTGTTCTTGTTTTTCCTCAAAACCTTGTTTCCGGAATCGTTGCTGTTGTGTTTCTCATCGTGACCCTTTTTTAGAGATTATAATTGTTTTGACTGTGTCTTTGACCGTGTTGCTTGATGATTTATTAAAATGAAATGATGAAAGGTTGATGTGTCTCAATCGTGACTTAGGTTTGATGCCTTGTGTTGTACCCCAAATTTTACCCCTTAGGTGTCACAACATCTTGCACTTGCATTTAGACTTCAATCTTTTATGCATTGTTAACTAACCACTACATCTTGCAAGTTTGCTTCTTTTGAACCAGGGTTTACACCAGAAAGAGGGTCAAGTCTCCTAAGCCAAGCTCTCACATGATTCAAGGTCTCCTGAGATACTCTTTGGCTCCATACAATTCTCACAAGTGTTCACCAGTGGATTGAGATTGGTGTGAAAAGTCATCTATTCAAGAAGGACAACTGAGGCTCTAAATGCAACCATTTGAATTTACATGCATCCAAGAAGTCTTAGTTAACAAGAAATCAAGTGTGTTTGGTTCCTGTTACAAGTACCTTGAGTCACAAGTTCTTTATACCTCAAACTAGGGTTTTGGTCAAGAAAGTCAACCATTGCCTTTGATGTTAATCAAGACATGCCCCCAAGCCTTGGGACATGATTCCATGTGATATTAGACATCCTCAGAGGCCATCTATGGGCCTGGGAAGAGATTGAAAAAGTAAGGTCATCAGAGATCATCCAGTTGTATTCCTAAGGAAGATTAGGGTTTTGACTGAGGCTTTGACTTTTAAGATTTTTATCCAAGATGAAGCATTCAAGTCCTTAATCCATCATGACATGTCTAATTGTTGAGTTAGAGCATGACAAATCAAGTTTTGAGAGGTTTCTTGCAAAGAGGGCAATGTTTGGTCCTTGAAACTTTCTAAGTGTGGAAAATTCACTTCTTGTGAAAAATTGGGAAGGCCATAACTTTCAAACCATACATCCAAATTGAGTGACTCAAAGCTCAAATGGAAGCTCTTTCCATGATCTTCAAAGTGTATTAGAGGACCTTCTTTCAAAAAAGCATGGTTTGTGAGTTATGAGACTTGGAAGATAAGTTGCCTTTGGGACTTGGTGAAATTTTCAGCATTTTCACCATGATTTTCATCCAACTTTAACTCAATTTTTCACCTAGTTCCAAGCTTCAAATCAAAAATATTTGAACATGAAAGTTGTTCCTTGTCCTTCAAGCTTTCCAAACAAGTATAGAACTCCTCATTTGGATAAGCCAATCTCAAGTTATGATGTTCTAAAGAAAGGTGTGTCAAGTTGTGAAATTTCCATAACTTAGAAAATTTCTAAGTTCTCTTTTTGACAGCCCATGTACTTGATTTCTTGGCATTTTTTCTCAATGATGCAAACGTCATTTAAAGGATCTTTTCACATGAAACTTGTGTTATCTCATGTCTACTTTCCAAAAGGCCAAAAACCTCATAAAAGGGAACATTGGTCATCAAGAAAAGTTTTACCAAAGAGGGCATGTCATAAATTTATTGCACATTTAAAAATTCTGGTTGTGTGTTGTTTTACTACAACCAAGTTTTGTCACAATTTATCATGTGTATGCCATCTTTAACAAGAGATAAAAAATCAAGTCATTTGGGGCCATGGTTGAAGCATTATCGTGTGGAAAGTATTGGTTTGTAGTGTAGTGATATTACAAACTTGTTTCACTTTTATGGAACCACAATTCTTGAGCCAACTCCAAAGTACCATTATGCTGACTTTGCACCCACTTCCAACATCAATTTTTCCACAAACCGTGTAAAGTTATCCTAGTACACCTATTGACCTTCCTTCCATCAACTCCCACACATCCTTTCTGTCACAAAACCGTGCAATAGAAGTGTGCAAGTACAACCACTTTGTACTATCAAGTGAGCAACCAAGAGACAAAGTAAAGAGCCATCGTGTAAATGTTTCAGATGGTTTCTTTTCTTGGTCCTTAACTCACAATCCTCTACTAACATGAACCCTGAAATAAGCAATTAAAAACTCTCACTTGGCTCAAGGTGAACAGCCATGCGCATAGAATCTTTAGTTGTGATTTTTCTCCCTTAAACAAAGCCAATGTCCACCATACCCTCAGGAGAAGGACCAAACTGTTTTGGCTATAAAAGGAGATCCATTCTCCTTTGTTTAGGGCAGAACTCCCTCTATTGCCTACTGCGAATCACAAGAAAAAACCTATGCATCTTCTATTTCCTTCCCTCTTGTAAAAACATTTCAGAATTGCAAAACCCCTTCTCCTAATCGTTCCCTTTATACCACTCTCCAACCATCATAATAACAACACCAAAACTTTCACCTCCATTCTTATATAATCAACAACAACACCACCTTGCCAAAGCTGTTGAAACCAAGGAGAAGAAAGCTCACGAGGATATACCGAAGGAAGATTGCATCAAGATATAACAGACTGGACTGCTTGAAGGTTGTTAGTTTTGTTCGTCGTTGTAGCTTGTAATCCCCGGCGTTAGCTTTCCAACTTTGGTAACGATTTCGAACCCTTATACGCATGCGTACGCGGTTATGATTTCTTTTTCTGTTTGTAATCTGGTTTTGCTTTGATTTATCGATTGCATTGTGTTCATTACGTCGATACGGTATTTGATTCATAGTCACAGAATTCGCAGGGTCCCCTGGAGAACCGCGAATTGGTACTCGCGAACCGGTTCGCGGTACTTTTGTGAACCGGTTCATCAGAATTCTCAATGAATTCATGTAAACCAGCGAACCGAAATCCCAATAATAAAATTAAAAAAACTTGAACTAATTTATTTAGAGTTAAGGTTACAACACTCAACATGCCACATTAACTCACAAACTTGAACTAATTTATTTAGAGTTAAGTATGCAACACTCAGCATGCCACATTAACTCACAAATTAATTTTTAAAAAAAGACTTAAACTTATTTATTAAGAGTTAAGACTGCAACTGTCACATGCCAGATTAACTCACAATCTAATACAAAAATCTTTGGGGGAGAGAAGTTGCATTGTCCTTTATTTATAGTTATCTTAGCTATCAATGATAAGAAAATAGTCGATGTGGGACTTGAGACTTATATCTATATATTATAAGTGATAGTTCTGCAGCAGAACTTCTGCTATCTTTCATTTTTTAATAATAACGTACCGGTTATTATATCTAAACGTACCACGAACCCAAATTGCGTACCGACTATGTATACCCCCCGCGTACCTAATTCTTTGAGAGTTGAGAACCGCGTACCCGAATTCGTACCACGTACCAAAGCGAATTGCGAACCGTGTGACTATGATTTGATTCAGTTGTGTAGCATTTATGCTTGTGTTTACTGTGTTTCATTCTAGCATGCGCATTCGTATCTCGTGGGATTAATGGTGCCTACCCTCTGTAGCTTTACGTATAATGGGGGATTATTGTTGTTTCGATTCCATCATGTACATGTGCTCTTCCATGCGTCTTGTTTATGTTGTCGATAATTTTGATATTGTTACACCAACTCTTGAGTATATTAGTTTATTTTGAGCTTTCATTTTTTCTTGATGACGTGACAATACTAAGAGGTATTTGGATGGTGTGTGTATAGGTCCATTGTTTTTTCGATTTTGTCGAATCCATTGTTGTTAAACTTATCTATTTTTTTTAATAAGCATTCCCACAAGCTGGTTTGTAAAAGAATTTTGTCTAGGCGTGGGTACGTTAAACCGAAACCGGTTAGAGAGTGGATAGATGTTCCCATGTTCTGCATGAGTTTTCCTTTCATATTCAAGTTACTGTTGTTATTATTTTCTTTCTTTGATTTAAAATGAAAGATATCACTCTTTGAGAGAATGAGAGAGAGATATAAGAGTTTAAGAATGGACTTGCTGCATGAAAATTGTTTCCAAATTTCTCTGTTCACTTCCTCCATATACCTATCATGTCCTTTGAAAATGCATGAATCAGTGAGACATCATTGTCGTTAATTTTCAACATGGTACATTCACCTTGTAATTAGTTTCCATTCACATTTTGGTTGTTGCCTGGCTTTGGTTTAAAGTTCTCATGGCCCTGCGTTTTGGATATTAGGGAATGATGCTTTATTTCTTTGTTTTTGGTTGAGAAGTAGAAGAGGGTCGAACGAGAAAGTTCAACCGGCGTTTCTTTTTCTTTCACGATAGGGCTTCTGGTTTTGTTCACATATGCATGGGATGGTTGTTGTGTTGGAAGCTTTTGATAGGCCGTGTTTTTGCTTGTCGCCTAGTAACCGGTTGATTAAACATTACATAATATTTTGTACACGTTTTATTTATTTATTTATTTATTTTCATTTAAACTGAGTTTTATTTCACTCTTGGGTATGGGCCTTGCACGGATCACTAACTACACCCCCCATCTGTGAGGCCCACACGCATAACAATACAACTCAGTTCATTTTAGGATTGCTAGCACACCCCCTGTTTTATTTTCTTTTCAATTACTCTTATTTCAATTTTGTTTTATTTAAAATAATTTCTTATACATAAAAATTCCAAGAAATTCATATTTACATTTTCATGTTTCATTTAATTTTTTTTTTAACTTTTATTTTTATTTTCACATTACTTTAACATTTATTTTAATTTTTGTGAAATTAAGAACATTGTCTTTTACCTAGATTTGAATCTCCTATGAAAAAAATTATTTTTCTCACCATCTTATTGAAGTAAATTTCTAAAGTTGTTTTAGGACACATTAAGAGTTTGTTTTAAGTTTGATTTTTGACCTTCATTATACCTTTGCCATGCTCATACACGGATCTATATGTCATGCTTTAATGTTTATTCTCACTTGATTAATGTTTATCACCTTTGAATCCATGAACTCTTATTGTTCACTTAATTTCAATCCCACTTCAACTCTTGTTTACAAGAAGTTGTTTCCCCCTCCTTCCAAAGGAAAGTCTCTCTATTGACCTCATAGTCATAGAAAGCTCATTATCATCTTGGCCTCATAACCATTTTCCTTTGACCTCATAGTCATAGGATCTTACCTTGGCCTCATAGCCATCTTCAACCCTTGACCTCATAGTCATTTTCAACCCTTGACCTCATAGTCATAAGCAACTTATTCATCCTTGACCTCATAGTCATAGGATACTTCCTTGACCTCGTAGTCATAGCCACCTCCCTCTTTGACCTCATAGTCATAGGATTCCCTCTTGGCCTCATAGCCATCTTTAACCTTGACCTCATAGTCATAGGTAACCTTTGACCTCATAGTCATAGGTAAGCTTTGATCTCATAGTCATAGCATCTTTCTCCTTGACCTCATAGTCATAGGATTCACCATTGGCCTCATAGCCATCCTCTATTGACCTCATAGTCATAGAAAAGTCTCTCTATTGACCTCAAAGTCATAGATAGTTCATTACCGGCTTTGACCTCATAGTCATAGCCACCTCCCTCCTTGACCTCATAGTCATAGGATTCCCTCTTGACCTCATAGTTATAGAGCCAGCTTTAACCTTTGACCTCATAGTCATAGGGAAGCTTTGACCTCATAGTCATGGCCATTCTCCTTTGACCTCATAGTCATAGGATCTTACCTTGGCCTCATAGCCATTCTCCTTTGACCTCATAGTCATATGATCTTACCTTGGCCTTATAGCCATTCTCCCTTGACCTCATAGTCGTAGGTAGAATTTTCTCTAGACCTCATAGTCATAGGATCTTACCTTGGCCTCATAGCTATTCTCCTTTGACCTCATAGTCATAGGATCTTACCTTGGCCTCATAGTCATTCTCCTTTGACCTCATAGTCATAGGATCTTACCTTGACCTCATAGTTATAGGATTACCAGCCTTGACCTCATAGTCATGGCCATCTTCCCCTTTGACCTCATAGTCATAGGATACTGGCTTTGACCTCATAGTCATAGCCTCTTACCACCTTGACCTCATAGTCATAGCCTTTCTCCTTGACCTCATAGTCATAGGTAACAACTTCAACCCTTGACCTCATAGTCATAGGTAATCTTGTCCACCATTGACCTCATAGTCATAGGTAACCATCTTGGCCTCATAGCCATCTTCAACCTTTGACCTCAAAGTCATAGATACTTACACTTCTCAACCTTGACCTTATAGTCATAGGTAACCACCTTGGCCTCATAGCCATCTTCCACCTTGGCCTCATAGCCATTTAACCCCTACAACTTAGAATTAGAGAGTTTCTTAAACTCTATATGAGCTCATACTCATTCCCCTGGGAACTTTGGCCATAGTCAATGGTTCCTCCTTCACCCTTAGTTAGGTGAACTACGGTTGCTCTGATTCTTTAGTCTGATACGTAGGCACAAGATGCGACGTCTTGGCGAGCAAACTTAGTGTACATACCATTAGGTCCTTACCTTTACCCTTAGTATAGATCCCTTAACAAGCAAACATAACATAACACAAACTTAAACAAGAGGTTCCTGTAGAGTACTACAGATACAGAGGGTGCTAATACATTCCCTTTGAATAACCAACCCCCAAACCTTAGATCTCCCCCTTTAGGTTTTCTCGATCTTGAACTTTTCCTTTGGATAAATCAAAGTCGGTGGTGAATTCAAAGAAATGTGATGCAAGTTGATAAATAGCTTGTTATCCGATTCTCACCGCAACACCTTTTTTTTTTACAGACCATATTGTAGAATGATGGGCTCAAAAGCCCGTGTGAATCCTTCACACTCCTCTTTCAATTCAGCCCCCCAGTTTTTATTGTTTCATACTAATTTCTATTTTTTCCTTTCCTTTTTAAATTAATATACTTATTCCACTTTTAGTTAGATTTTATTTTATTTTTGAGTTTATTTTTACTTTTGGGCCAATGATATAACAAAAGGTCATAGTTTGGTTGATTTATTCAAATCGACTAAATCTTGATCAATATGAGGCCATTTTTCTTTTAACTATTGGTCGATGAAAATCTATAACCGTAGATTGTCGATTTATCGATTTAAAATCTTGGTAAAGATTAGACCTTTCTTCTTTTCTATCTCATTTCGTTTTTTCTTTCATTTTCCATTATCTTCTTCTATTTCTATTTTTCGATCAATGAAAGTCTTAGATATCATGGAACTTCTTGTTGAGTTCTTGATTAAGACGAGATCATCCATCTTTTCTTTTCGTGTGACACGATTCTTGGAGAATGGTCCTCAATATTATTTCTCTATCATGTTTTAGCACAAAGTTCAAATTGCACATCCTCCTATAGTGTAATCTTCGTCATGGATCGTGCTACGATGGTTTAGCGCTACATGTCCCGTATCATTTGCTCCTAACAACTAAATCAACTAACAATTAACTTTACTTTCCGTCAATATTATCTTGATTTTATATTCTTGTTCATATTATCTTGTTCATATTCATATTATTCATCATATTCATACTCGTTCATCTAACCATTTTCTTTGTTCATACCTTAATCAAAACACACTAAAAATATCGAAACAATAAAAGACTAATTGGTGGACTGTTGGTTACTATCCTTTGCTTGGAGCTTTTGTCCGACTCTTGCTCAAGGCTTAGTTTAGGACACTTCGCACACACACGACTTTCTCTTGGGCTACCTTACAATGAGACCTTTTATTTCATGTCATCCCTTGTACTTTACATGTACCCGCTCCCATTCCGATGTACGCATTCGTTGTTTCTTTGATTGTGGTTTATTTACTAGGAGCACCCCTAGGGACTAGCATAGACAACCCATTTTCAAACTAATTCTTGATTCGTCGTCGAGCCATTTTCAAAAGACCCCCGTAAGTCGATTGCTCATTAGCATCGCCATCAACCTCACACCTTTCATCATGGTTTCGTTAGGAGCAACCCTATGGACTAGGATTGATTCTCACCCATTTTCAATCAAACTCTCAACTCATCGTCGATCCATTTCCAAACCAACCTTTTTTCAACCAAACCCTCGATTCGTTGTCGAGCCATTTTCAATCAACCTCTAACCAAACTTTTTTTTAAACTAACCTCTTCGCATACAAATAAACCCTTGATCCAACGTCAAGCGGATTTTCACAATAAAACTCAAAAACGACTAACAACTATCGCAACGCTTTTCAAGGTGAAAAATGGGGGTTCAAGTCTTTGATATCTCTTCGGTTGTTTAAGTGTGAGTTCTCTTACTCGTGTGTGAGCAATTGACGACTTTAAAACAAACCAACTCTCCTCTTTTTGTGGGCGTACCACGAACTACGATTGCTCTGATTCTTTATTCTAGTCTGAATAAAGATACGTAGGCACAAGATTATGATGATCTTGGCGATAACACTTTTTCTTTTTCCCCCGTTTCCACACTTTTATTTTTCCCCCGTTTCCACACTTTTTTTTTCTTTTTCCCCGTTTGCGTCCACACTACCATCTTTTTCTGTCAAACCCCGTAGTCGAACTACGATTACTCTGATTACTCATTCTCGTCCGAATGAGCATACGTAGGCACAAGATTGTGATGATCTTGCCGAGCACCATATCCTTAAACCATCCCATTTTCCCTTAGCATCTTTTCCCTTTTATCTTATTGTTTTGCATTTATCATAGAGAAGAAAACAAACAAGCTTATCTAACGAGCATCGCGATTCGAATCAAGAGGTTCCCGTTGAGTACAACAGACGTGAGGGGGTGCGCGTACCTTCCTCTCACGTAACCGAATCCCGAACCCGGAATGTGGTTGCGACGACCATGTTCTTATTCTCGATATTTTCCTTTCCCTCTTTTGGGATAACTAAAGTTCGGTGGCGACTATGTCGAACCGTTCCGTGCCTTTCGCGCGAGGGTCGTGTCTTCGATGAATTTTTGAGGTGTGACACAGGGGAGTTTAAAGATGAGTTTGAAAACCTTAGAGGTTTTAACTCTTCTAGAGACTGGTGTATTGGTAGAGTGATCAGGGTTCTTCCCATGCTTTTAGGAAACTTGAGGGTCTCTGTATGAGATTTAAGAGGGGATGAGACTTTCCAAGTCTTTTTTTGTATGAAGCCCCAGAGGAGGCCGAGACTGTCCAAGTCTCTCCAGAAGTAGTAGTCTCTGGTGTAGAGAGGGGTCTTTGTATGATGCCCAAGAGAAGGTTATTGGTTTGAGGGATGAAGATCAACCCTAGAATGGTATGATGTTCTGGAATTTTGACTCTCCTAGGGATTAAACTAGTAGAAATGACTAACTTATATCATATGCTTTTAGGAAGCTTTTGGGTCCTTGTACTAAGCCCAAGAGGAGGCTGGGGAACTTATAAGGAGCCTGTTGGTCCTTGTACCAAGCCCAAGAGGAGGTTGGGGATAATTCTAGGAAGCCTTTAGGTCCAAGTCAAAGAAAAGTTCAAGAAAGGTTTCACCGGGAATAATCCTTTCTTTGTTGAACAGTTCTAAAGTTTGAAGAAATTCAAAAGAGGTTTCACCGAGAATTAATCCTCTCTGGGGAAATGAATTTCTTGTATACACACATATTTCTAAGTTTTGACAGTCTTGAGAAAAGTTTCACCGAGAATAATGCCTTTCTCTGTTCCATATTGAGTAAGCCCAAGAGGAGGCAGACTGTATAGGGAATTTCCTATGAGGGAACTAGTTTTGACTAAATTAAAAGTAACCTCTGGTTTGACTTAAGCGTAGACCTAACTACTGGGGAAACTCTAAACAAATATGCACAAATATATACAGATAAATGAATCAACGGGTATATAAACAAATATGCATTTAAATTAAGATGTGTTGGGACTTACACTCTGAGAGGAGGCCCAAGTGTATAGTGATTGACTGTATTGATGATGACTGTATGATTAGGATTTTAATAAATTTAAGAAAGTTTTGAGAAAGCATTGAGTTTGAATTTGAATTAGAAGAATGTGGTTTAAAAGAAAAGAATGTTTGGGGCTTATAACTCAAAGAGAGGCCCAAGTGGTCTAAGAGCAATTTTACCGGGAATAATGCTCCTCTTAGTACCAGTTAAAACAGATAGATGATTTTGAAAATAGAGGTATGGGGCTTACAACTCAAGGAAAGGCCATGAAGGTTGTTTATGGTTTAAAATAAAGTTTATGTACAAAATATTGGGGCTTATACTCAAGGAGAGGCCCAGATGACTTATTTGAAAACATTGACCGCACTGCGATACTGAAAGACGTTGTAGGACTTATACTATAGAAGAGGCCCAAAATTGTTTTTGTACAAAGAGGGGTTGGGTCTTACACTCTATTAGAGGCCCAAAAGTGTTTGTGAAGAAAGAAAAATGGGGCTTATACTCAGGGAGAGGCCCAAGATGATTTATTTGAAAAGACGACGATCGCGTCATGGTTTTGAAAATCACAGAGGGACTTATACAAAGACTGACGCCCCAAAAATTATTTACACAAAGGGATGGGTCTTACACTCTACAAAGAGGCCTAAAAGGATATTTTTATACAAGAGTTGGGGCTTATAGCTCAAGGAGATGCCCAGATGAAAAACAGCGATCACATTGTTTATCGTATCGGGACTTATACAATGACTGAGACCCAAAAATGGTGTATTTATAAAGGGGTTGGGTCTTACACTCTACAAAGGGGCCCAAAAGGGTTTCAAACGAAGTTTGAAAAATAAAAATCAAGGAAAAACCCTAATTTTAATTCAAAATATAAGTTTTCAAAGAAAATTAAATAAAAATGATGTAAAATATCAAATATATTTAAAAACAAGTTGTGAGGTTTGAAAAATGTTTTGAAAAATCATGTTATGTTTATATGGAAGTGTGAAATTCATTTGAATTTAAAAAATCAAGATGAAAATTTCATTAAAAATGTTAAAAAACAATTAAAATGGAATTCTTTACAAAAATTCAAACTGTATTAAATAAATAATATAAATCTGATTTTTTTGTAGAATAAAATATTTTAACATTTTTGTGAAATTTTAAAAAAAGAACCAATATAAAATTATTAAAATTGAGAGAGAAATTAATTTTTGAAATCAATTAAGAAAATAATAAAAAATTCAAATAATTCAAATAATTCAAAAAATGGCGCTGACGATCACATTCTTCTTCCTCGTGACCGCGCCATGAACGATTTGCAAAACCTCACTTTTCTCTTTGATTTCTCAATAGTTTTGACTTTTGTAAACATCAATCTCACTCGTTTTTGAACAAGGATTTCAATGGTACCCATTAATTGCATTTATATTAAGTGTGGAGTGAAAAATCAAGTAATGAACACATGTACCCTAATTTCTGCAAGAACACTATGAAATCCTAAACACGATAGCTACAAAGTAATTGATTGAGGGAAAACACTCTACATAAGTGCAGAAACATGTTTGTAACTTGAAAACACGTTTATGATGCATGAATCATAGAGTTTGAGAGTTCAGGCTTACCTCTTGCAAGAAGAAATTGAATTGTGTGTTAGAGGTGTTACAGATGTTGTTTGATGACCTGAACATCTTCAATGGACCTTATGTAAGGCGTTTGGAAGCTTGGAATGAATTGAAACAACCTGGAACTCTTTGTGGTACCTCAATTGTAAATTGGCGTGAGTGTGATTTGGAGCTTTGTGATTCTGAGGTTACAGATGTGTGAGAAGTGTTTGGATAACTCACATATGATGTATATGGTGTGTCTACAACATTGGTTTTGATAGAATTGCTCTCTATTTGAAAATTCGATAGTTACTTGAAAAAGAAGCAAAATCTGGTTTTTGAGAGTGAAAGGAAGAAAAGCATGAGTTGTTATGCTTTAGTGTACTCAAACTGATTAGAAAGGATCCCTATTTATAGTAGAGCAAGTTTGTTTTGGGAGCAATAGTGATTGGGGGTTGGATCACCCTATTATCCATTGAGTTTTGTCATGTAGCCAAAGTCTCCTATAGCCATTGACTTTAGTCAATCTTGTAGGCCATGAGTCTTCTGATGCAAGGATAAGGCTTGACTCATTTGCAATGTTGTGGACTGATACATGCTAGCTCTATGCATCTATTCAATGCCTCATGACAAAATTGGAGTTTTTGGAAATGAACTTTGAATGTCACATGCCTAAAGGATTGGATTTTTGACTTGGTGGCCTTGTGATCAGATACTTCATCATTCATGTTGATTTTGGACAGAAATACAATGATGCAAGTGTCCAAAATTGGCTCAAGAAAACGTGGGATACAAGTTGTGTTTTCATGCCTTTGTGTAGGCAGGGTGAAAAATACCATTTTTTTAGGCTTATAACTCCTTGCTCAAGTTGAATCATGGGAGGCTCTTGTACTTTTTGGAAAGCCCGTATATCATACTTCAACTTTGATGTTTAACTTTGGTCTTGAATCATCTTGGATCTTAATGAAAAATGGCGTCAAAGTTGGTGAAAATGCAAAACAGATTTTGTCTAAAAATTTCACTAAGTGTTGAAAAAATGTCAATTTTCTATTTTTTGTGACTTTGATCAATCCATAACTCAGAATCCATGAGGATTTGTAATATGTTGTATTTTACAATCTTTAAGTATGTAATGAGAGCTTTCATTTGAGCTTTGTATGGAAGAAAAAGGTTACTTGGATCACAAGTTATGGTCTTGCAAAGTTGGGTAGAAATCACTTTTTTTCATGACTCAGTGAAATTTCAAGTTTCTTAAGATTGCCCCTTTTGCAAGTAACCCTACTTTTCTTGATTTTTCTTGATGGATGATGATCCAAACCATAATTTAACATTGTTTTTGACTTAGAGAAGCCATGTTTGTCAAGAAATCCCAAAAGTCAAACTTGGTTTTTTGGCATAGTTGACTTTTTTGTCAGATGAATTTCAAACTTTGTGATTTTCTATGAAATCAAGTCCTTGACCTAATTCAAACCTAATGGATGGATTCCATAGGTGTTTTAGAGTGTCTTGAATCATGTCCCAAGGTTTGAGATCATGTCTTGGTCAAAAGTCAAAGGTATGGTTGACTTTTTCTCATAAACCCTAGTTTGGGATCCAGATGAATTTGAATCTCTATATTGCTTATGAACCAAGTTCTTTGTGTCCATTTGAACATGTAAAAGGATCAATATAAGATATTTGAGGTCTTCAAAACATTTCTTGAGGTTTTGTCTCATGCATTTCTTCAAAAGTCAACTTAGGGGTGAATTAGGTCAAAAACCCTAATTCCTGATTTTTTATTAATGCATCCCCTGAGGCTATTTTAAACTTATGATTGGATCCATGAGGTCCCTTTGAGCTTCTTGGATCATGTTTTGAAGTATTGGCTCATGCCTAGATGAAAATTTCCCTCTGGAGGCCTTGGTCGACCAAAACCCTAATTTGGTGACACTGATGACCCTGAGGCTTGATCACTTGGAATGTTGCACTTTTGTGCTTGACTCTTGATACTAGAGACCTCTTGATCCTTCATGGATGTTTTAGAGGCTTGACAAGTTGAGTATCATGTCCATTCTTGATTTATCCTTTTCTGAGTACTCTGAGAGGGATCAAAACCCTAATTCTTGATTGGAGTGAATGCTTAACAATCTTTAAGAGGATTGATGAGGCATGAAGGTACATCCATATTGTGGTGATGATTTGAACAATGATGGGAAATCTTGTGGTTAAAATTTAGGGTATGACAGATACGTAGGCACAGGATTGTGAGATCTTGGTGAGCACCTTTTTACACCTTTTTTTTTCTACTCTGAACTACAGAGCTCTAATTTCCTCATTGCACTATGAGGATACATAGGCACAAGGGCCCCAATCCTCATAGACATAGATTTTATAAACCTTGATCTAAAATATTCATCTATCAATAAACAAGCTCTAGACATAGATTTGTGAGTTGATATTTTCTTTGTGTTGTTCTTAAAGATTATTATATCGGTTGCTAGCGTAAGACATCATCTAATGACGCATACAATAATATTCATGACACCGCTCTAGACATAGACAGTATTTAGAGGATACGTGATTATATTAATCAGAAACGAGTTCACATGCTTGATTATTCGAATATATACAAGTTATGTTGACGAAATCTATCTTTGATCTATCTTCTAAACAAACATCTTTTAGATTTTAATCTTTGCTACAAAAATCGTGACAAACTTATGATCCAAAATAAACAAACTTTGAAAACCCTTCTTATAACAATTTAAACTACATAACGGCTAGTGATATCACGACAATCCATGTGGAGACGATATACAAAACCCCCCTTTCACTTGCAATTCGAACAAAATGGCGCTGTTGTCAGGGATTGTTTGATTGATATTGCAAGCATTGCAATAGTTTTTCTTGTTTTAAGATTTGTATTGTTATCTCTCACCCCTGTTTATATTCCTTGTGCTTGTTGATTTGTTTGGTTAATGTTTCATAAACTGTATATGCGAGGAAGTGTGCCCGTATACCAACTTCTATTTGATCCTGAGATTGATAGAACTGTGCGGAAACTTAATAGCAAAACTAGAAGACGGAAGCTACTAGCTAAAGAAAGACGGGAGCGCGAAGGAACTTCTTCAAGTAATCCACCATCTACACCCATTGTTACGCCAATCATGGCAGAAGTACTACGCCCACCAACTCCCAGAGTACCATGCACTAATAGTCCAAGGCACAATGCTCAGCTTGCTCGCAATGCAAACTACGGAAGACATGCGGAGATGAATACGAGAATTCTTCAAGTTTTATATTCAAATCCCTTTATAGGGATTGACCATGAGAACCCATTCACTGATCTCACTAAATTATATGAAATTGTGGGAGCAACTGGAGCACCGGAGGCGGAAGAAGAATCATTGTTTAAGAGACTATTCCCACATTCATAAGTAGGGAAAGCTAAGGAATGATATCTTGATCAATCAACTCTTGTGATGACGGATTGGAATTTATTGAAGGAGAAGTTTCTTGAAAGATTCTTCCCTCGCAATAGATTTATGGAGGCCAAGACGGCGATTTTCGTATTTGCTCAAGATGGAAATGAATATCTCAATGAAGCTTGGGAGAGGTTCAAATCAATGTTGCGGAAATGTAAAGGCCACAAATTTGATGATTTGACACAAGTTCATATATTCCTAAATGGACTTCAACCGGTGCACAAAACTTTCTTGGATGCTACCGCGGGTGGATCTTTAATGTCAAAGAGTGCGGAGGACACAATTGCTATTATTGATAGGATGAACGGGAGTACTTGAATTGGGTACTAATGATGCTATTCTTGCGCAAAACAAATTGCTTTCGCAGCAAGTGAAGTTGTTGACACAACAAATGTAAAAACTTCCACAACAACTCAAGGAGATGTGTGAAGTTCCCAACAAGGGCCAACAAATTGCAAGTTATGAATTGTGTAAAGGAGATCATCCTACCGGGTATTGTTTTCCGGTTGTTGAGGAAGAAATTTATATGGGAAACCAAAATCAAGGCTATCAACCGAGGCAACCTCTGTATCAACAAGGCAACCAAGGTTACCAACTAAGAGGTAACCAAGGTTATCAACAAGGATGGAGGCAAGAAGCCGACACTTTAAACCGTCAATACCAAAATTACACTCAACCTCCACAAGCTCAAGGAGGAACCTAAAAAATGGAAGATACATTCACTCAATTCATGCAAAATTCAATGTCCAATCAAAATAATACTAATGTGACTATAAAGAATCTTGAGACACAAGTCGGGAAATTGTCGAAAAAAATTTGCCAACCAACACAAAGAGACTTTTCCGGCAAATACTCAAGTGAATCCTAAAGAGAAATGCAAAGTTATTCTTACTCGAAGTGGAAGAACGATTGATATGGGAATTGGTGAGGAAGTTGTGAGAGAGGAGGGAGTAGTTGAAAAAGAGAAAGGAAAAGAGATTGATGAGAGTGAAGTAGAAAAAAATGTGGAGGATGACTTAGTTGAAAAGGAGAAAATAGAAAAGGAGGAAGTAGAAAAAAATTTTGAGAGAAGATAACAAGATAAAGAGTAGGAAGGGGAAGCAGCAAGTGAGCACTATCCCAATTCAAAAAAATCTACCTTATCCCCTTGGTCTAACAAAGAAGGATAATGTGAGGCATTATGCTCGATTTTTGGATATTTTTAGTCAATTGCAAATTAATATTCCATTCTCCGAAGCATTAGAGCAAATGCCTACATATGTAAAATTCATGAAGGATATTCTCACCAAAAAGAAGTGGTACACGGATCAAGAAACATTAATGGTTGATGCTAATTGTAGTGCTATCATTCAACGAACTCTTCCGCAAAAAGAAAATGATCCGAGAAGAGTTACCTTACCGGTGACAATTGGAAATGTTTATGTTGGTAATGAGTTGATTAATTTGGGCTCTAGTATTAATTTGATATCGTTGTCCATTGTGAAAAGGTTGGTAAACTTGGAGTTGAAGGCAGCAAAAATGACTTTGCAATTAGCCGATAAATCCACTACCTGTCTTCACGGTGTAGCGGAAGATGTTTTAGTGAAAGTTGATAAATCTTTGTTCCTTATTGACTTTGTGGTGATCGACATAGAGGAAGACAATGATGCCCCTTTGATTCTTGGTCGGCCTTTTATGAAGACCGCACGAATGGCCATAGATATGGATGATGGGGTCATGAAAGTGAGATTGCAAGATGAAGAGGTTTGCTTTAATCTTTTCGAAGCCATTAAGCACTCTAAAGACAAGAGTGATTATTTTCGACTTGATGCAACTGATGAGGTGATTGAAGAAGTAAAAAGTCAAATGTATGTTGCTACCCTCTTAGTAAAAAATAAATTTAGAAGTGTTTGCGAGAACTTGAGGAGTTGGAAGAAATTCCTCTATTGGAGGAAAGAATGGAAATTTTGAAAAATGACAATATTGAAGAAAACAAACCTAAGTTGAAGTTGTTGCCCTCTCATTTAAAATATGTGTTTCTTGATGAGGAAGGAAATAAACGGGTTATCATAAGTAATGCACTAACCACAAGCGAGGAAGACAGATTAATTGTTGTGTTGAAGCGGAATCAAAGTGATATGGGTTGGACTATTTCTGACTTGAAAGGAATAAGTCCATCATATTGTATGCATCGAATTTTAATGGAGGATGATTTCAACCTGGTAGCTCAACCTCAACGCCACTTGAATCCTACCATGAAATAAGTGGTTAGGAAGGAGGTGGAGAAGATGTTGGAGGCCAAGATGATATATCTTATTTCTGATAGTCCTTGGGTTAGTCCGGTGTAAGTGGTGCCGAAGAAAGGTGGAATGACGGTCATTCGAAATGATAAAAATGAGTTAATACCAACAAGAGCCATAACTGGGTGGAGGGTGTGTATCGATTACCGTAGGCTAAATTAAGCTACGACTTTCCTCTACCTTTCATGGACCAAATGCTTGAAAGACTTTCCGGTCAAGAATTCTATTGTTTTCTAGATGGTTATTCGGGTTACAACCAAATAATTCTTAACCCGGAGGATAATGAGAAAACCGTTTTTACATGCTCATTTGGATTCTTTGCTTATCAAAGGATGCCCTTTGGTTTGTGTAATGCACCGACTACTTTTCAGCGATGTATGCAAGCAATCTTCACTGACTTGATTGAAAAGTCTATTGAAGTTTTCATGGATGACTTTTCGGTTTTGGGACCGTCATTTGATCTTTGCTTAAAGAATTTGGATGTGGTGTTGTCAAGATGTGTGGAAACAAATTTGGTGCTTAATTGGGAGAAATGCAACTTCATGGTTACAGAGGGAATCGTGCTTGGTCATAAAGTTTCCGGAAAAGGCCTTGAAGTTGATCAAGCCAAAGTGGACGTCATAGAGAAGTTGCCACCACCTTTAAACGTGAAGGGAATAAGAAGTTTTCTTGGTCATGCAGGATTCTATCGGAGGTTCATCAAAGACTTCGCCAAAACTGCAAAGCCATTGAGCAACTTGCTCAACAAAAATGAGTGTTTTGATTTCGATAATTCTTGCATGATTGCTTTTAATTCTTTAAAAGAAAGTTTAATTACCGCACCCATAATCATCGCACCCAATTGGAAACTAGATTTTGAAATAATGTGTGATGCAAATGATTATGTCGTTGGTGCGGTACTTGGTCAAAGGAGGACAAATGTTTTTCATGCTATACACTACGCAAGTAAAGTTTTGAACGAAGCTCAAATCAATTATGCCACAACCGAAAAAGAGCTTCTTGCGATAGTGTATGCATTGGAAAAATTCAGGTCTTACCTCATTGGGTCAAAAGTTATTGTTTACACGGACCATTCGGTGATTAAGTATCTGTTTACCAAGCCTGATTTTAAACAAAGACTTATTCGATGGGTCCTTTTGTTACAAGAATTTGATCTCGAAATTCGCGATAAAAGGGCTCCGAAAACGTGGTAGCATATCACTTGTCACGTCTTGTCAATGTAGAATGTCCAAACATTAAATTGAGGTTAAGGAAGAATTTCCGGATGAAAAGTTGTTGATGGTCCAAGTTAGACCGTGGTTTGCCGACATTGCAAATCACAAACCCACCAGATTGATACCGGAAGGTCTAACTTGGAATTTGAAAAGAAAATTTTGTCGGATGTCAAGTATTTTGTGTGGGATAAACCTTATTTGGTTAAACTTGGTGCTGACAACGTTTTGAGAAGATGTGTTACGAAGGAAGAATCACAAAGCATTCTTTAGCATTATCACAACTCACCTAGCTGTGGCCACTTTAATGGGTTGAGAATGGCAATAAAAGTCCTTCAATCAGGCTTTTATTGGCCTTCTCTATTTATATATATGAATCTACATGCCCAAAGTTGTGACAAGTGCCAAAGAAGTGGAGGAATTACAAAAAGGAATGAGATGCCTTTCCAAAACATGTTAGAAGTGGAAGTATTTGATTGTTGGGGAATAGACTTTGTTGGCCCATTTCCACCCTCATTTTCATGTGAATACATTTTGGTGGTTGTAGACTATGTGTCCAAATGGGTGGAAGCAATAACATGTGCAAAGGCTGACGGGAAAATCGTAATCAAATTTCTGAAAAAGAACATTTTTTGCGTTTTGGTACTCCGAGAGTGTTGATAAGTGACGAAGGATCCCACTTTTGCAACTCTTAATTAGAGAAAGCTTTGGAGCATTATGGTATGAAGCATAAGGTTACAACACCATATCATCCATAAGCCAATGGTCAGGCGGAGGTATCAAATCATGGAATTAAAAGAATCCTTGAAAAAACTATTTCTTCTTCTAGAAAAGATTGGTCCAACAAACTTGATGATGCATTGTGGGCTTATCAGACCGCTTTCAAAGCTCTGATTGGTCTCACACCTTTTAAAATGATCTATGGAAAATTTTGTCACTTGTCGGTTGAGTTGGAGTATAAGGCTTTTTGGGTCTTAAAATTCTTGAATTTTGACCCTATGTTGAGTGGGGAAAATAGGAAAGTGCAACTTCATAAGATGGATGAGTTGCGACTTCAAGCTTATGACTCCAACAAAATCTACAAAGAAAAGGTGAAAAAGTTTCATGATCGGAAGATTGTCCATAAAGAGTTCAAAGAAGGGTAATTGGTCTTAATGTTCAATTCAAGATTGAAATTATTTATGGGAAAATTGAAGTCCAAATGGTCCGGGCCATAGCGGATTAAGGAAGTCAAGCATTACAGGGCAATTGAGATTGAAGATCCCTTAACAAATGAAAGTTGGATAGTGAACGGTCAAATGCTAAAGATATATCTTGGTGGCGAGGTTGATCAAAGTTTAACAACAATTCCGTTTGGTGATCCGTGAGGTTGCGTTGGACCGTTGAGCTCAAACGACGTTAAACAAAGCGCTTGTTGGGAGACACCCCAACATTGTGAGTATTACTGCTTTTTAATGAATTTTTAAGTTTTTTATGTTAATTTAGATAGTGTGGAAGAATGTTGTGGTGAACCAAATGTGAAAAACCAGAATTTTTGAGGTACTTTCTTGTTCGCCCCAGGTTCGCACTGCGAACCAAAGCGAGTTCGCCTACTACTCGCATTGCGAGCTTGACATATTATGGGCAGTTGATAGAATTGCCACAACACCTTTATTTTGTTGTTTGCAAATCCTCTTCCATTGTTGGCCTGGGGGCAGGCCTTTTTGAAAATGAAGAGGAGGATGCAGTTGCTTTTCAATTTTAGTTTATTTGATTTAGTTACTTTTTGTTTTAATTTTTCATGCTTCTTTGATGTTGAATGATTAAACTTCTAGAATGGTTTCTCTTTTAAAAAAAGTATCCAATGAAGTTTCTTCCAAGATTGGATGGTGATGATAAGATTTTTAATGTGATGAATGCATGCAAGGTACATGGTTACTGCTTTCTATAATTATAGAATGATTAATATTTTTGTGCTTTGTACAAATTTATACTATTGTTTCATTTTACAACTTATTTGAATGCTTGAGTCACTTAGGTCCAAAAGCCACAAATTGTGATAAATCTCTATTATTTACTAAATGCTTGGATATTTGACAACTTTGTTTAATTCGTTCGATTCATGCTTAATCTTTTGATTATTGTGATTTTGTGGAAGCATTATAAAGGATCAAGACATTTGTTTATATTGAGCACAACCATATCCAAAAGTAACTTACCCGTGAGTAGTGAGAATTTGTTAACCCCTTTGAGCCTAATATATTAGATCTCAATTTTAGCAATGAACTTGTTGTTGTACATAATTTGAAAGTTTAAGTTCATCATTGAATTTTGTGAGATTCTAAATTTTTTCTTGAAACCTTTGAACTTGGTTCTAAATTGATTTCCTTACCATAAAAAGTAAGGAACATTCACTTGAGGTCTGGTGGTATTCAAGTTGGGGAGAATAAAAGAAAAGTGGTAGGTTGCTCAAAATTTTGAAAAATTTCAAACAAGCAAAGAAAAAGAAAAGTGTGAATATGAATGTGAAAAAGAAAAGAGAAAAAGAATGCTTGATTGAAAGGAAAAAAATAGAGAATGCAAATAATTGTGCAAAAAGAAGTTTGAGAAGGTGAGCAATTGAAAAAAGGGAGTGGTGAATGAAGTTGTAATGTGTGAATAACTTGTATAATGAATGTATCTTTTACATTGGTAATTTCGACTCAATGGTCTTTAGAAATGAACCTTTGTTGTGAACCCAACCAAGCTACAACCTTGAAAGCCCTTAGTGATCTTTTTCTTCTATAATGTCTAATTTGATTGATTGATGAATGTATGAATTAAATTGTATTAGAATTGTTGTTCAGTTGAGTGTAATTATCTTGTAGTTGGAAACACGCAATTTCCTTCATCCATTAATTGAAGAGGAGTGTTAGAGTGAGTCAAGCATGAGAATTTAGTTGTTTTGTGAAACATTGCATGATATTTGTTTTAGAACTAAATTCTTTTTAATTATTGATTCTAGGAAGTTGTGATCATTACTTGTATGCATTCTTATGTTGAATTTGAACCATAAATCTTTTCTTGGTTGAATCTATGCTTGAGAAAATCCTTTTGTTGATATGAGGGGCATGCCTTGCTTGAGGACAAGCAAAAATCTAGTTAGGGAGAGTTTGTTGAATGCCAAATATGCCTTATTTTGATCTATGAATCTTGGCATTTTTCAACTCGTTTCTCAAGTTTCAATTGAACTATTTCACGTTGTTGTATGCTTCCTCAATATAATTGAATTTACCTTTGGATGCCTTGATATGTGTTATATTGTGTAGGAAATAGGTTGGATTGTCAAAGAACTAGACACATTTGAATTGACAAGGAAGCCAGAGAAATGAGGAAGAAGTCTGCATGTTTGTTGTGCGAAGGTTAGCGAGGTCAAAGCGAGCTCGCAGTGCGAGCTCAACACAAAGGAATAGCGAACCAGAACTTTTGGATGATAGTAGCTACACCCTTGGTTGATGGCAGTGCGAGGTCTGAGCGAGCAGGTTCTGTGCGAACAAAAGCTTTGCAGTGCAAATTCATGAAATCTTTAGGGGCAGTTTAACTGTTCAGAGGCACTTGAAGTGCCTATAAGTGGAGTTCGCAGTGCGAACAAGACAAATTTTGGAAAGATATTTATGTCTTTTTTCCACTTTATGGGAATAAGAACCTACCAACTCCATTTTTCTAAGTTTACAACATTGTCTTGGGGAGAAAAAACCCTAGTTTCATAATTTCTTCATCAACAAGTGATCTTTTGCAAGTAGAAGTTGGATTCGCATTCTAGATGGATTCTTCATCTTGGATGCTCATTCGTCTTCTTTCTTGTCTTGTAGAGCAAGCTACCATGACAATGGGTAGCTAAATCCTTTGTATCAAAGGTAGATGTAGTCTATCTTAGTTTGTATGTATTTCTTTTGATCTATTTGTATGTGAACAAGTGAATGATTAACATGTGTTGAATGCTTTTACTCTTAATGATCCATTTATGATTTGTATCACTCTAGACATAGATTTTACAAACCTTGATCTAAAATATTCATATATGAATAAACAAACTCTAGACATAGATTTGTGAGCTGATATTTGCTTTATGTTGTTCTTAACGATTATTGTATTGGTTGCTAGTGTGAGACATCATCTAATGACAGATATAATAATATTCACGACACCGCTCTAGACATAGACGGTATTGAGAGGATATGTGATTGTATTAATCAGAAACGAGTTCACATGCTTGATTAATCGAATATATACAAGTTAGGTTGACGAAATCTATCTTTGATATATCTTTTAAACAAACATCTTTTAGATTTTTATCTTTGCTACAAAAATCATGACAAACTTATGATCCAAAACAAACAACTTTGAAAACACTTTTTAAAACAATTTAAATTGCAGAACGGCTAGTGATATCACGAAAATCCCTGTGGATACAATATACAAAACCCCCATTTCACTTGCAATTCGAACACTTACCCGTTTCTATTTCTTTTAGGTTTTATCAATATTTCCCTTTCCTTTTGGAATAAATAAAGTCTGATGACGACTCTATTGTACCATCGAGCGTGCAATGTACTCGGGTATTTTTCGCGCTGCGACACTAGGTAAGTTCGAAACGAAGGAGTAGTCTTGGAGGAAAACGCAGTAAATCAGGGGCAATAGTTTGTTCCCTAGGTAGTCGAAAAAGAGATTCCTAGGGAAGTTGAGCGTCCACCCATCATAATGGTTTATCGAAATCATTACGCTGACCAGGTCTTTCATCAAGTTCGACAAGGGAATCTGTTAGGAAAAAATAACTGCAACCATAGTCGAAAGGATAATGGCTCAAAATGGTGTGAACATGAGTCTGCAAAGGCCAAATTATACATCTCCTCTATCAAAATATGTGTTGCAAACTTAACTTCCAATGGGATGGAAAGTCCCTAAATTCACCAAATTTGCTGGTGCTACCAATGAGTTCATAATCGAGCATATTTCTCGATATCTAACTGAGGTGGGAGACATAACGAATAATGAGAACTTAAGGACAAGACACTTTCCTAGTTCTCTCATAAAAAAAATGCCTTTACATGGTCTACAACCCTCCCTGCCCATTTCATCAATGATTGGACTCGATTTGAGAGGTTGTTCCATGAGCAGTTTTACATGGGCCAATATAAGATTAGCTTGAAAGAATTCTCGAGTGTGAAGCAAAAGTTCACTGAATCAATCGATGATTACTTAAATTGATTCTGACTATTGAAAACAATGTGTTTTACTCAAGTTCCTAAACATGAACTAGTTGAAATGGCTGCTGGGGGATTAGATTACTCCATTAGGAAGAAATTAGATACACAATATCTGAAAGATATGGCCCAGTTATCGGGCAGAGTTCGACAGGTCGAAAGACCGAAGACTGAGAAAGCCAGAGTGAACAAGGGTAAGAAGGAATGTATGGCTTACATCGATATGGAAAACAATGACATGATGTCAGATGTCAAATATAACCATGTTGTGGAAATTGAGATCGATGTGGCCGAATTAAAGCCAGGTCCCCCATATGTATGTATGTTACTTACGCATGCAAATGGGAAGAACCCTTCTGAACCAGAGAAAAGTGATAAGTTCCCTAAGAAAACCTATACCTTTGACGTGACCAAATGTGACCAAATTTTCGACTTGTTGGTCTTAGATGGTTAAATACTAGTGCCACCATACGCGAAAGTACCACCATTAGAACAAAGAAAGAAACGCGGGTTCTGTAAATATCATAATTTTCTAGGGCACAAAACCTCACAATGCTTTCTTTTCAGGGATCTTGTTCAGAATGCGTTGAAAGAAGGAAGGCTGAAGTTTGCCAAAGTCAAAACTCCAATGAAGATAAATTTTGACCCGCTACAAGTCGGGGAAGCCATTTATGTGGACCCTGTGGCAATTAACATGGTCGAGATAGCTGAGGATTTTGATATGGCAGAGTTCTAGCATAGTGAGAACTAGATTGTGGATGTCTACCCTAAGGCTGGAGAGGGGTTGCTGGAATTTCTCCATAAATGCAAAGATGAAGATTCAGAAGTGATGTTATATCCTAGATGCAGTGCTGGGTTCGACAAAAAGGCTGCAAAGAAGGTCGAGAGCGCCTAGTAGGAAAATAAGAAGGAAAATTAGAGGAAGAATATGCCTCAGTTCTATTTCGATAAGAGGAGGGTTCCTTAGAAGAAATAGCATTTCCCTACTCACTAAAAGGGTAAGTGTGGTACTTATGTGCCAACATCCAATGCTCCTCGGAGGAGGTGGACGAAACCTGCTGGCAAAGAACAGTCTTGGAATCAAAAGTGGAGGAATTTCAAAATGGGTCAAGGTTCTTCATTGACCTATCGAGAAAACGTTTAGATGTCGGAGAGGTGCTCATATGGTCCCAGTAATTATAAAGGAAAAAAACCCGATGTCGAGAACTCAATGGAGGAGGTTCTAGAGGAAAAAGAAAGCTGAAAGGGAAGTTGTTGAATCAAGTAATAATAAGCTATACCAAAGTCGAATGAATGACCAAGTGAAGAAACCAGTAGGGAGACAATTGTTTTCTCTTAAGGCAGGCCAGTCAAAGGGAAAGGCGAAAGAAGAAGTACCATCTAAGGATGAGGAATTAGTGTATTACAATTTTGACTCTGGGTCAGAGGATGATTTTGACGTGTTGTGTAATATGGTGTCTATACTTCCTAGGGAGTACGATTGTGTTACGGAAGTTGTTGAACCTGCAGACTGTAGGAAGAAGAGATGACAAGGCACAAACCGATGTGCTATTTTGTGATGGAAAATAGTTGTATCGAAGAACATAATGTCTTTTTTGAAAGGCCTCGGGAGGGAATGAAAATAATTTGAAGCCCCTTTTATAAGGGAAAAAATAGAGAATACTATGGTGAACAAAATTCTGGTAGATGGAGGGGCAATTGTCAACTTGATGCCCCATTTCTTGTTAGCAAAAATAGGGAAGTTCGACACAGACTAGAGGCTCTATAACATGGTGCTCTCAAATAATGAGAGAAAAAGAGGACAAACTATTGGTGTTATCCAAGTTGATGTAATAGGAGGGTCTATAACTTAACCCATAGTTTTCATGGTTATAACGTTGAAGGCTAGCTGCAATTTATTCCTGGGTCGAAAATGGATACATGGAGTGGAAGCAGTGCCTTTGTCACTGCAACAAAGGATAACGATCTGGTGAAGTGATGGGATAGTTGAGAATGTCGAAGCTGATTATGGATACTACATGGCGGAGGTGAACCATGTAGATAAAAGAAATTTTGATAAGAATCTAGCCAATGTAGCGCCTTGCACACCATGAGGGTTTGCTTACATGCCTTTAGAGGAGATATTCTACTCTCTTAAACTCCAACAAACCCATGGATTCATGTGGGACGGAGAGATCATAGGTGATATGACTTGTGACATAATCCGACCAACTGACTAGGGTGATGAATTTGAAAATGATGTGTGAATTCAACGCGCTGAAGCGAATTTTGACCTACGTAGTCGAGAACAAGTTAAAAGCAGTCTTAGAGGCCGAAATACCGCACATGGTTGTCGAAGCCAATGAGTTATAAATGTTCGACGTGATTCAAAGGATACATATTGGGCCAATACCCATCGAAGAGTCGTGATCAACATGCTTACAAAATGATGGTCTAAGAGACCAGAGGCTCGACTGCATCTATGATGATGAGCCTTTGAGTTTCGAAAAGGATCCCGTTGAGTCTGCTACAAAGATGTAACCTCAAAATCCACTTGAAGAAATTGACTTGGGCGATGGAGCTACCAAAAGGCCGACTTACATAAGCGCCAACATCGATCCGAGTCTAAGGTTATAGGTAATTAATTTAATGCAAGGATTTAAAGATTGCTTTGCTTGGGATTATAATGAAATGGCAGGTTTGAGCAGACAGTTGGTGGAAATAAACTGCTAATAAAGCATGGGAAGAAGCCAGTCAAGCAGGTACCTAGACGGTTTGCATCAGAGGTCATGTTCAAGATGAAGAAGGAGATCAAAAGACTCTTGAAAAGAAAGTTCATAAAAACGACAAGGTATGTCGAATGGCTTACGAATATCATTCCAGTAAATAAGAAAAATGGGACGTTAAGAGTATGCATCGAGTTCAGAGATCTGAATGCTGCAACCCCAAAGAACGAATACCCAATTCCTGTCGCTGAGATGTTGGTCGACTTGGCAGCGGGTTTCGAATATCTTTGTATGCTTGATGGTTATTCTAGGTATAACCAAATTTTTATTGTAGATGAAGATGTGCCGGAGACGACACTTACAAGTGGGCGGTGATGCCATTTGACTTGAAGAATGTTGGGGAAACTTACCAGAGGGTGATGAATTCGATCTTCCATGATTATATCGAAACGTTTATGCAAGTATATATTGAAATATATATTGATGATATAGTTATTAAGTATGCGTCGGGAAATGGTCATCTTGACCACCTTCGACACTCACTCAAAAGAATGAGCAAGTACGAACTAAAAATGAACCCTCTTAAGTGTGCATTCTATGTGCAGGCTGGGGACTTTCTTTGTTTTGTTGTCCATAAGAAGGGCATTGAGATTAACCAGAACAAAACAAAAGCTATCAGGGAAACCAAACCTCATTCGACAAAAAAAGAGCTCCAATATCAAGGAAACCAAACCCCATTCGACCAAAAAAGAGCTTCAATATCTTTTAGGGAAGATTAATTTTCTGAGGAGGTTCATTTTAAACCTTTGTGGCAAGATTCGAGCATTCTCGTCATTACTCCTCCTAAAGTAGGAAGAGTTTATATGGCAACCAGAGCCTCAAAGGGTTGTTGACTAAATAAAGGAATACTTAGTGAATTCTCTGATTTTGTCCCCTCTAGTTAAAAATAGGTGCATGAGGTTGTATATTTTTGCTTCTAACTTGACTATAGGAAGTATGTTAGCACAGGAGGTTGATAAAGGCGTCGAAAGGGCCACATATTACATTAGTTGAGTCTTGAACAATGCATAAACGAGGTATAGTCTTATAGAAAATATGTGTCTTTTTTCATGTAGGAAATTAAAGCACTATATAAAACTAATTGGCTTGCATGTGTCTTCTCATTTCGATATTATAGAGCATATGTTGTATAAACCAATCTTACATAGTCGAATTGGAAAATGGGCTCTCGCCCTGACAGAATACTCAATTATATATGTGCCTTTAAAGGTAATGAAGAGGTCGGTGGTCACCGAATTTATCGTGGATCATTCGATAGTCGAGGCACTTTTAAACTATTTAGAGCCAGAACCTTGAAAGTTATACTTCAATGACTCTAGTCATAAAAATGGGTATGGGATTGGAATTTTAATCATCTCTCCAAATAAGATTCCGACCAAGTTCAAGTATAGAATTGGTGAATTTATCTTAATTAATGAGGTGGAGTATGAAGCTTTAATAGCTGGTCTGAGATCTTGTTAGATTTAGGGGCAAAACAAGTCGAAGTAAGAGGAGACTCTTAATCAGTGATGAAACAAGTAACAAAGGAGTATAGATGTATTAAGTAGAACTTAATAATGTACTTCGTTATAGTTAACTAACTAATAAATTGTTTCGACTTTGTGGATATTTAGCATGTCCCTCAGCTTGAGAATTAAGAGGGAATAAGTTGGCGCAAATTTCCTCAGGGTACATAGTGTCAAAAGAAAAACTAGCATATTTGATTGAAGTTTGAGGAAGGGTGAAGTCGACAAGGTTGTCCCCGCCAGATCTAGTAATGACTAAGTTAGGGTCAGCAGATCCAAAGAACTTTGAAGTCTTTGCCATTGAAAATATGGCTGATACCCACTAGAGAAGACTAGTAATCGAATACTTAGAGAATCCAACTGGGTCAACTGATCGAAAAGTCAAATATAGATCTCTAAGTTATATGATTATAAGGAATGTATTATTTAAGAAAATGCCTGAGGGGGTTTTACTTAAATGCCTTGGTGAAAGGGAGACGTATTTTGCTATGTCGAATGTCCATAGTGGGGCATGTGGTGCCCATCAAGTGGGGCACAAGATGAAATGGTTGTTATGTCGACATGGTGTCTATTTTCCTACAATATTGAAAGAGTGTATTGATTTCGCCAAGGGTTGTCAAGAGTGTCAAGTACACTCAGGCATTCAACATGTCCCTGCGAGTGAATTGCACACAATTGTGAAGCCATGGCCATTTCGAGGATGGGCTTTGGATTTTATTAGTGAAATTCGACCAGCATCTTATAAAAGTAAGAAATACATTCTGGTCAGAATTAATTATTTTACAAGTGGATATAAACAGTTCCTTTAGTCAATATTGTCCAAGATGCGATAACAGAGTTTATTCAGAAACACATTATGTATAGGTTTGGAATTCCTGAGACCATTACGACAGATCAAGGGTCAGTATTCATTGGTCGAAAGATGCAAGAATTTGCCTCTGAAATGGGGATTAAGTTACTAACTTTGACGCCTTATTATGCTCAAGATAATGGCCAGGTCGAAACAGCCTATAAGGTTGTTATTGGTTTGATCAAGAAGCATGTTGAAAATAAGTCAAAGAGTTGGCATAAAACTTTGGACCAAGTCTTATGTAGGGGTGGCAAACGGGCATGCCCGCCCCGCAAAAGCCCGCAAAAAAACGAGGCGGGGCGGGGCGGTCAAAGGTGGAGATGCGGGCTCATTTTCTAGGCCCGCCCCATTTAATGACGGGCATGCGGGCAGGCCCGCCATTCTCTTTAATTTTTTTTTAATAATAATATATTAATTAAAATAATTTATATTAATAATAATATGTTCAATTCAGTTAATTTATTTAATTTATATATTAATAATAATATATTAATAATAATATGTTCAATTCAGTTAATTTATATTAATTAAAATAATTTATATTAATTAAAAATGATATCGTTTTCTTCCAAGTGCTGGGTTGAAAAATGAGAATGCCTATTAAATTCTAATATTAAAAATAATAATAATAATAATAATAATAATATAAGATATGAACATCCATGGAACCACTTAGATACTATATTGATGTTATGTATTCGTTATTAGCTGTAAGGTTGTTTAAAAGTGATGTTAAGTTCAAGCTATAATAATAATATAAGATATAATAATAATAATAATAATAATAATAATAATAATAATAATAATAATATAAGATAGAATGAGTTGTTTTCCCGCGGGCATACCCGCCCCGTTTAGGCCCGCCCCGCAAAAGCCCGCAAAAAAACGGGGCGGGGCGGGCATACTTAAATATGCGGGTTCAAAATTCAGGCCCGCCACGTGAAAAATGACGGGTAAAACGGGCTTTTCCCGCGGGCCAGGCCCGTTTTGCCACCCCTAGTCTTATGGGCATGTCGAAAATACCCTAAAGGGGCGACAAATACTACTTCATTTCGATTGACTTGTGGACATTAGGCTTTCCTACCTGTCAAAATCTATTTGTAATTAGTTCGATTTCAAAGGCAGGATGAAATTCTGCCTGGCCATTATTGGAATATGATGTTGGATGAAACTGTCGATTTGGATGAAAAAATGTTGGCAGCACTGAATGTCTTGATAAGGCAACAAGAGCGAGTATCCAGGGCCGATATTAAAAGGTTAAGGTGAAGGTGTTCTCAATTGGAGATTACGTTTGGAAGGTCATATTGCGTATGGATCAAAGAGATAAAACTCTAGGCAAATGGTCTCCTAATTGGGAAGGGCCATTTCATATTATTCAAGCATTCTCGAATAATGATGTTTATGAGATCAAAGAGTAAACATCTAACAAACGAATTCTAAGAGTAACTGGTAAATACCTGAAAGGGTATAAGCCTATGCTACATGAAATTTGAATCACTAAAGTATAATATGCATCAAGAAACAAAAGCACCAAAATAGTTTTAAAGAGAGTGCCAAAATGGCATTGTTATTACAAAACATCAAAAGCAAGGGAATTAAAAATACAATTTAAACGGGAAATTTTGATTTGAATTCTTCGAGCTTGGTCTTTGAAAAGTCGAGTCTTACAGTCAGTCGATCATGGGCTTCTTCTAGAGAACTGATTTCAAGTCCCAGGTTGAGAGCAACTTCAGCATGTTCGACGCCTTTGGTGGCCTCTTTGTCGATCATCTCTCTAGTAGGGAGTGACTTTTCCCACGCAAGCTCGGCTTTTTCCTTTTCCACGCTGTCGATCTCTTTGTTCAATTCAAGAATCTTTGCTCGACGTTGTGCAATTTGATTATCAAGTGAAGCCTTTTTGTCGGTGTATTCTTGGAGCTTGGTCTCAAGCCTATCAACTTCCTGCTCAAACACACTACTTAGGTCTCAAGCTACAACCATGACATCTTTCTTTTTTTGAAGTCGAGCGTTGTTTGTCCCTTTGAGGTTGATATCTTTGCACACTTGATCAAAGTAAGCTTCAAACTTGAACATGAATTGAACCATGAGTCATACACCCGATGTTTGTTAAGCTCATTCAACAACTTTCGAATATCAGTGCCAAGTTGAGATCAACCTCAAAGATATTAGCCTTCGATTGCTGGATAAAGAGTTTTGCAGCATCATCACCTATATCGGCCAAAGAAGCATAAGAGGAGTGGCTAGAGCTTGAGCCTGTCGAAAGCTTATGAAGTTTTTGGAGTCTTTTTAGAGCTTCAGTTGGGTTCTTCCTTTTAATGGCAAGAATTTCTTCTTGGCTCGAAGAGGTGTCCGATGACGAATCATGAACGGATACTTGGGCTTGCTCTTTTTCATTGGTGGTAGGTTGATCTTTCTCTGTTGCGGGGGAGTCTCGACATTAGGCATGACTTGCTCTTCATCTATTTTTACTTCATTGTTGGGCTTTGGATCATCTTGAATTAGGTTTTCATTGATAGAGGCAGTATTGTCATCTAATTCTTCATGGCATTATGGAAAGAGCTGATCGACGTTAACCTCTGCTTCAGGTTGTGGTTGTGGAGATGCATCTGTTATTTTGTTGATTGGTTTAGTGTCTGAATGGATAAATGAAATGCAGGAATCAAGAAAATCCGACCAATAAATGTGAGAAAGTATTTCAGAAGGAATCAAATGAGGGATACCTGATGATTTTTCTGCCTCGTTCTTGTCTGTTTGTGGTGTTTTCTAAAAAAGAAGGGGGAATAGTGAGTCGAAGCCCAAATTAGGAAATACAAGAGTTGTAGTTTGATTCGAGGATTACCTTGGGGTCATTTTTTTTCTGGTTCTTCGACTATAATATTTTGAGGTTCGTCTTGCACTTGATTATCAAAAAGGGGGAAGTCTTTATTTCCTTTTTATCTTTCTTCTTTTCTTTATTTTTTGTTTTTCTTCTTCTGTCTCTGCTTCTTTTCCTTTTCCTTTGTGGGAAGGACCAGCGGTCAAGGTAGCAGTTTCTTTTTTGGATTTTGTTTTTTAGGGAGTTCCTTTCTTCTTCTGGCTAATGCTTGGCTTAGGAGAAGCCTTAGATTTGGACCTCGAGAAGATGCGAGTTTCCTCAGTATCTTTTGAGCTTTCGACTTGGGCTAAAGCTTCTGTTGGGTTTGGAGTGGTCTGAAAAGATTAGTTTGAATAAAATAAATGGATTATCAAAACCATAAAAGTGTTTGAAAATAGTTGTATACCTGTGTCAAAGTGGTTTTGGGTTTCTTCTTCTTCTTGGGCTTGGTAGTTGTTAGAGAGTTGCGATCACGTTTTCGATTCTAAAAGATAAACTTTGTCAGAATTCTTTTGATGTTAGTGGATAATCAGAAGATAAAAGATTTACCTTTTTCTTGGGTTCTTCTTTTTTCTATACTTTATCGGTGTCAGAAGGTCCTTCGACATTGGTGTCAACTTGTGTTTCAGGTTCACCTGTAATTGGAATGTGTTAGAGAACGAAAGGTATATAAAATAATTCGAAGCCAATGGTAATTATATACCTTTATGTTCTAGATTTTTTGGTACGTCGAAGAAGGCAGTCAGTAATCTTTTTCGCAAATTCTCTTTTAAAAAGTGGTATTCAAAATATTGTGTCCACCAATTATCATATTTGACCGTCATGTAGAAGGACAGTTGGAAGTAAAAAGTAGGAAGTTGAAGGATTTGGTTGCAAGCAAACGTCATGCAAGCTTTGTAGTCTTCGATGCTGAATTTCCTTTCTGATCAGCAAATTGTATAGAGTAAGCATGGTAGTAGCTGGCAAAGTCGAATTGCCTAGCTACTAAGTTTGGTTGATAGCCAACAAATCCATAGCTAGGGGTTCCAATCTCTATTCTGGTAGATAAGAGCATAAAAGTAAAAAAGGCTGCCTAGACGGAGTTCGATATGGCAGTTGCTTAGCGTGTTACGCCAAGAAATCTGTTTCTGAACCAAGATGGACCAATGCATCTATCCACAAAAAGAGTCATGGTCGAAACAAAGGTGGCTGACTCGAGGAACAATTTAATGTATTTCATAAATGTGATTTATGAAGGGGGTATCATAAGGAGTAGTTAAAGCAAGCCTTATGCCTTCAATGGCTCTACATCCAGCCTATTCTATTAAAGCTGGGGAGTCATTTATGTGAAGTTTGGGCTCGAATATGGTGTTTATCCAAAGTTGTAAAAGCCATAAGGGGCCAGAAAACAGGTATGATTTGTTGGTCTCAGGGAGATGTTTGAGTTTGCAGGAAGCGTCTCCAAGTGACTGATAGAGGTTGACCAGAAAGAGTTTTCTTATGGAGATCTTTCGACCCTCATGGAGGTGTATAGCTAAAGGTACAAATTTCTTAGCTACTTGTAAGGAGCTAGAATAGAAAACATAGTAGGAAAGTCAAAGGGTTAACAGGCAATGTGCTCCTGGTCGGAGACTTATGCAAATTTCTTGTCATGATAGTCAATGATAAAGTTTTTGAAACTAAATCACTCGACACTGAATTTGTTGGTTGTTTCTATGGTTGGAGTAAATTTTTCGCCTAGAGGGTTTAGCCCTGTGATGGCTGCCACTTCAAATAATGTTGGCGTCAACATGCCACAAGGAAATTGAAAGGTATTGGTCGAACCTTCCCATAAAAAGATTGATCTAAGCAACATGGATGGGTTTTATCTAGGGATAGCTCTAGATATTTTTATCATGTCATAAATGCCTAAGTCTTTCCATTGTTTCTTTCTTTGGGGCTGAAATTTGTCGAGCCAAGCGAGGTACTTTTTATTTTAAGTAGGAGGCGCAGATCGAAAGACACACACAAGTTTGTCCATAAAGTATAGGGGTAAGGTCCTATGAAGGAAAAAAGCTTACCAGACAAAGAGAAAGGGACAAGTACCTGGTTTGCCCAATTGGAGATTTTTTCCTTTGACATTGGTGCTTCAGGTACAAAATCTCTACCTTGTTCATCTTCTTATGGAAAAATCGTGAAGGCCAAAGGATATTTCCAATTGTCAAACTATGGAGTTGAGGTTTTGGCTGCCATTGTTGAAGTTAGAAGTTTTTTTTGCAAGAGAAAGAAAAGGGTTTTTCTGCGTGAGCGAAAGTTAAGAAGCTGGGTAAACGAATAAAATGAGATAGATAATGGAAATAAGTATTTATAGAGTCTTAACTTTTGGTCAGAGTCAGACACATGGCATACGCGTGAAAGAAATGGAACGTTTTCATGTAGCACGAAGTAATGACATTGATGTGAGTCGAGCAGTTATTGAAGACATGCAAACTCATGTTCTCCTAGAAAAAGGGAGTAATAATGAGATTCTGAAAAGATCTTATGGAAAATAACAACACACAGTAAAGTGGTAATGATGACAATGATGTTTGTAGAAAAGTTGAAACAATGTCGAAAATACGATAAAAATGCCACCTTTCTCTTTTCTGATTTAAATCGAAACATGGCATTTTGGGGGGCAATTTGTTACCTTAAATTTTCGACATAGGTATTAATGACAAGTAAGACAAAAGGGCATGCCAAGTTGAAGTCACTATGCCAAAAAAGACCTTTAGCAGCTCTTTTTTTGGCCTTTAGTAGCGCTTAAAAGCGTTGCCAAAGGTGGGCCTGCTGTAGGTAAAGGCAGAGTTTTTTTTTCCTTTGAAAAGCGCTGTCTTATGTCCCCTTTAGGACCCCCTTTAGCAGCGCTTTTAAAAACACTTTCGTAGGACCCCCATATAGCAGTGTTTTTTCAAAGAAAAGCGCTTTAGTAGGACCCCCTTTAGCAGCGCGTTTTCAAGGAAAAGCGCTTTCGTAGGGGGACCTTTAGCAGCGCTTTTAAAAGCGTTGTCTTATGTATACGTTAGGGCCCCCTTTAGGCAGCGCTTTTTTTAAAAAACGTTGTCTTTTCTAAAAGCGCTTTTTAAAAATTAATTTTTTTGGAGTGTTTTTTTTGCTAAAGCGTTGTCTACTGTGTATTTTTTCCATAAGTCCTATTTTTTAACACAAACCTGTACAATAAACCTGTATAATTCAACACAAACCTTTATTTCAACACATAGGCCTTGAATACCATTACAATTCAACACATATGCCTTGTATACCATTATAATTCAACACATACACCGTAATAACCATTATATATATTTCAACACAAACCTCATACACCAAAATAACCATTATATATATATATATAACTCAATACAAACCTCATACATCCAAGTAGACATCCAAAATTCCAATAACAACTTCCAAAACTAATTACACCAAACATCCTAAAGATGCACCAATTCTAAACCTTATACACCATTTCCATCACCTATACATCAACTTCCAAATCTATTCAACAATTTCCAAAACTATACAACACCTTCCATAAACTTAACACAAAAAAAAGAAAACAATAATATACCTCATATAATTCTCATTTCAACCATGTATTGACACCAATCCTCCTTTATTTCTTCCAATTTATCTTTCATGTATGTGGCACACTTGAATTCATCAAATTACTACATAATATAACATAATATGCATGATTTAGTTAAAAGTCATTAATTAGATGAAATATCCGATAATAAGTCTTAAAATAAATCATAACTTATAAATCCATACCATGATTGGAATCTCTATTTGTTCCAAATGAATAATTTCTTTCATGAATCTCAATACAAAATAACCACAATCTATACCATTACGCTGTCGAGGACACTACACATAGAAAAAAAGTATGAATATGTATCAGGATATATAGTTTAACTTGTGTTATCAAGTAGCATCACTATTATAATAATAAATGTGAAAATATACATGCACTTTTATCCATGTAATGTTGTTTGCTTTGCTCTTTGGTACTCGAGCTTGTCATTGTGATCGAAATATTTGTATGACTCTATCATAATATAAATGACTATTTAGAACAATCTCACATAAATAAATAAATACACATGCAAATATTTAGAACAATCGCATCACTTACGTATCAATCATCTTCTTCATCTCCAGGTATTTTGTTTGATCACCATCTAGCGAATCCAGATAATAGACTATTTCTTTTATCAGATTCATCGCAAGCAACAACCAATGTCCACTGTAAAATAAAACAAAAGTTTAGATGGAAATGTTATACACAACGTAAAAAGGGAAAGATTATAATAAAGGAAGTTAGAATGAAAATCTAACCCATGGCCAGTATTATATGGTAAAAGATATAATTTCTCTGTATCTTTGTTGGTCATAAATGCATCTACTAAGTGATCTTTGACCGCATTTGTAGTTCGATCGATTAGATTTACGTTGACACAGTTGGGAGACAAGAAAGAGAATCTTTCTGTCAATTGACGCAGGAGCATCAATTTTTCATACAATAACCTGAAATAAAAATAGAATCAACATTCGAATATTCATTAAAATGAGTAAATAAATTGATCAATTAATTTAAAAAAATCGATGGATTACCTGATGTATGAATTCATAACACCGATGCCTAATTCAACATGCTGAAAAATCTGATCCAAGTCTTCTTTAGCAATTGTTTCTGAATAGGCAAACCCAAAAATACCTTCTTCCATAGGTATTTCACGGATACCACCTTCCATCAAATCCGATTTGCCTACAAATGTTTCAAGGCACAACCGAAATTGAGGAATTGAAGCTTTTTTTGGCTTGGCTAATTCTGGCTTCTTATTCTTGCTCCCTTGTTGCACCTCTTGTGTAGGAATCTGAAAATCATATAAGTAATAAAGTATAAAATCATGAAGCTTTTGAATTCGGATCATAGAATTAACATTTTTAATGCATATATATCAATGTACCTCTTTTTTTGATGCAACTGACTCGGTGTGCCACACAATCCCTTTATCTTTTGATTTGGATTTTGTAGGAGTCTAACAATACCATGTAAATAAAATGTACGTAAAAGTAAGCATAACATAACTTATATGCAAGTAAAACATTTGAAAACTAAAAGGTTAATAATGGTTTTCAACATACCTCATCATCTATAACAATGAGGTTTGACGGCCATGCAACATACGACCCTATTGCGTCCCTCACCAATGTTGCATCTGAAACGTCGTCAGGTATAGGTAGTAACGCATCCCGCTCTAAAGCAATATCAATTGAAACTTTCAAAAATCCAGCAGGGAGCGGTCTATGGTGAAGTACGTCTCCCGAAGTGTTATGCACTTTTCCCTTGCCAACCATGCGATATGTGGGTGCCGATAAATATAGCTGACAAGGTGAAATGCCCTAAACCAAAAAAAAAATGAAATTGTTATTGTGCATATATGTCAATATAAAAAATTGTGCTAATTTAATAAATATAATTACCTGTTGAAAATTGATACTATCTTTGTCACTAGTATCTTTAAATTCTGAACCGCGCCTTTCTGACATATATCTTTCTTTATCCTGTTGCAGTTCACAAACTTGAGCTCTCAATTCTTCCAACGTTTCAATCACCTCTTTATTGCTAGGATTTTTGGTCTTTGGACGCTTATACAAGGAAGATGGAGTAACTCCAAATCCCTTACCCCTTACGCGACCAGAATACTCAGAAACATTTAATACTCGACTCAGTATGCTCTTGTAATCCTGGTCTTCCGTGAGAGTTAAGGATTGAGATAGAGTCTCCTGATATTCAATATTAGAGTTAAGCATAAATATTTTAGATAAACATAAACTTTTTATTTAATTAAACAAATAATGTTATACTTACACATTGTTCAAAAACTTGTTGAACACCTTCAGTAACAACTCCATCCTTTCCCGCACGAGCAGCCTTCCACAAAACATGCTCCGGAAGAGATGTTTCTTCACTTTTCTCCTCTTCAAGCTACACATTAAGTCAAGTATTAAGATGAATAATAACACATCGGGAACAAAAATATCATAGCAATTATATATACTTAGTATTTTTTGTTCCAAGCGTGCATATCCCAAACGCCCTTTCTTGTATGGATACGCGGGTTTTGAGGCTCTTTGACGATTTACGTCACTCACAACCTGCCTAAACAAATTTAAGTCATATCAGAACACATGTAATAACTACAGCAATATAATACAATGTTCATGACAAATTAAATTAAGATTACGTGGAATTCTTGAGTTCTTCGTTTGGCGACAAAAGTGTCCCATTCTTCGGGTGCAATCAAGTCCGCATACTTCTTTGAACGTTCCGCTTCAACAAAGTTTCCTTGGTCATCCTTAAGAAACTTGTTCGTTAAAAATGCTCGAAACCCTCTAAGTCTTTTTCCGGCTAATTGAAGACAATATTTTTGCCGGTCGTCACCAATGTTAAAAGATCTCTACAAAAAAATATACATAAAGTGTGTTAGTATAATTAATTTAAAGATATAATCGTCAAAAATAACAAATAACATCACATATGGTACCTGTATCTCACTCCATATTTTATCTTTGGCGGGTTTCAACTGTGGATTTCTCCAATTGTCACAAGTAATAGGAACTTGTGAACGGACAAGTGCACCAATGTAACTTGTCAACATTGCGCCGTTAGGCTCAATTAGTTAACTTGTTTCATTCCAATGAACGTTGTATTTTATTCCCTTGTCTCTAGCACGAATTATTCCTTTCATAATTGTTATTCCTCTTGAAATATCTCCTTCCGCATCTTGAATTGATTCTTTTGCATCATTCTTGGAAGTATCGTGCGAGTTCTCCTCATTAGTAGCCATTTGACCTGTAATAAAGAAAAACACATATAAATCCATAATCCATAATCCATTCTCAAATATGAAATGACAAATACAACATGACAAACATATAAATCCATAATACACAATCCATAATCCATAATCAGTTGAACATAAATACACGATTCATTCTCAAATATGAAATGACAAATACATAACATGACAAACATATGACAAATACATAATCCATAAATATGAAATGACAAATACATAACATAACAAACATATAAATCCATAATCCATAATCATTCCCAAATATGAAAAACACATGACAGAATATATAATTTTACTATTACCTTTTTATTAACATCTCTTTCTTTTTCAGGTAGGAATATGATCTACTTGTCTCATAACAACACGGATGGATAAATTGATCCAAATTCCCTTATTATGATCATTTCTAATATATGATTCATTAGCTCCAATATTCTCATCTTGATCACTTATAATATATGATTCATTCGCTCCAACAATATCACCTTGATCTCCAATGTTATCATCAATTACTTTGTTAGATAAAAGCACTATAGACCATTTCGTACTTGTCGGATCAGTGGCATAGAACACTTGTCTAGCTTGAGAGGCTAGAATAAAAGGCTCATCTTTGTACCCCACCCTATTAAGATCCACTTACATAAATCCTAACTTATCCATTCGTATGCCACTATTATTTTCAACCCACTTGCAACCAAAGATAGGAATCTGAAACTTCTCATAATCAAACACCCAAATACGCTCGATAACCCCAAAATATGACATATTTGCATATATGGGGTTTAAGTCCTTCACACTTGAAATGTGCATTGATTCAGCAACCAAGGTGACACCACTATTTTGCATAGTACTTTTATCATCTTGTTCTTTGGTATAAAATGTATATCCATTAATTGCGTATACGCTATAAGAAAACACATGCAAACTTGGACCATATGCTAAACATCTCAACCTTTCTGTTATTGAAGCCGGATCTACATAAAACTTTGAATAAATATGATCCTTAAACCATGGTATGAAACTTCGATTGTGCTCTCGTACTATCTAATATTTCATTTCTATTCAGATTTAAACCTCAGAGAAAATCCTTGTGCATTTCAACATACGGCTCAACCTCATTGTCATTGTGCAGAACATACAAATGCACTTGCTCCCGTTCAGCCCTTGATACGGTCACAATTTTATTTCCAATTAAATTTTTTCCTTCTTTTTTTTTCAACAATGTGAGATTTGGGGAGTCCAATGGATTGAACATTGGACAAATATTCAGTACAAAACTCAATTGCTTCTTCAACAATGTATCATTCAACAATACAACCCTCTGGTCGACTTCGATTTTTCACATACCCTTTTAATATTTTCATATACCGTTCAACAGGGTACATCTATCTCATATAAGCTGATCCACACAATTGTGTCTTTTTCACAAGATGAACAACTAGATGTACCATTATGTCAAAAAATGAGGGAGGAAAAAACATTTCAAGCTCACACAATGTAATGACTATTTCTTTTTGCAATGTTGGTAAGATCACAGGATCGATCACCTTACTACAAATTGACCTGAAGAAGAAACACAATTTAGTTATTGTGCTTCTTACTTTTTCTGGAAAAATAGAACGTATACCTATTGGTAGAAAATGTTCCATTATAACATGGCAATCTGTTGAAGCTAGAATAGCAACAAGCAAAATGGCGTCGTTGCCGGGGATCGGTGTTTAGATATTGAATCTCATTGTGATAGTTTCTATATTTTTGAGCTTTGTACATTTATTTATATTATATGTATTTGTTTTCTTTTATGTTTTCTCTAGTGTGATCAGGAATGATGAGAACTCCTTTTAGATTAGTTGCTATTTGTATAAAAATATTCAATGAAGCTTCGACCGAGTCTAGATGGTGAGATTTGAATGTATGCGAGGTAAATTGTACTGCTTCATAGAATGTTAGAATGAGTTAAGAATTTTGTGCTTTGTGCAAATGTGTATTCTTGTTTCATTTTTCAACTTGTTTGAATGCTTGTTTCACTTAGGTCCAAAAGTCACAAATTGTGATAAACCTCCATTGTTTACTATATGCTAGGATGACTGATAACTTTGTTTAATTCATTTGATTCATGCTTTATCTGTTGATTATTGTGATTTTGTGGAAGCCTTAGAAATGATCAAGGCATTTATTTATATTGAGCACAACCGTATCCAAAAGTATCTTACCCGTGAGTAGTGAGAATTCGTTAGCCCTTTGAGCCTAAATAGTTTAGATCTTATTTTAGTGATGAACTTGGTTTGTGTATATAATTTTGAAGTATGTTCATCATTGAATTTTGTGAGGTTCTAAAAATTTCTTCTTGAACCTTTGAACTTTGTTTTACTTTGATTTCCTTGCCTTAAAAAGCAAGGAGCATTCACCTAAGGTTTGGTTGAATTCAAGTTGGGGAGAATGAAAAAGAAGATTGGTAGGTTGCTATAAACTTTTGAAAAAGTTCAAACAAGCATGAAAAGAAAAAGTGTGAATATGAATGTGAAAAACAAAAGGAAAATAGTGCTTGTTTGAATGAGAAAAATAGAGAGTGAAATAATTGTGCATAAGGAAGTCTGAGAAGGTTTGTGGTAAAGGAATGAAAATGGTGAATGAAGTTGTGATGTGTAAATACCATGTATAGTGAATGTTTCTTTTTGCATCGACAATTTCGATTCAATGGCCATTAGAAACGTCCCTTTGTTGTAAACCCGACCAATCTACAACCTTTGAAGCCCTTAGTGATCTTTTTGCTTCCATGTTTTCATTTTTGATTGTTAGATGTTGTATGAATTGAGTTGCTATTAACATTGTTTGTCAGGTGAGTGAAATTTCCCCGCGGTTGCAAACGCGTCAATTTCTTCATTCTTATTCTGAAGAGGAGTGTTAGAGTGATTCAAGTATGAAAATGTAGTTGTTCTTTGAACCATTTATGATATTTGTTTAAGAACTTAATTCTTTGTCATTGTTCGATTCTATTGAGTGGTGAACGTTGCTTGTGCGCATTTTCATGCTTGACTTTGGTTAAATCTTATGCTTGAGCAAATCCTCTTGTTTTCATGAGAGGCATACTTTGCTTGAGGATAAGCAAAAATCTAGTTGGGGAGAGTTGTTAGGTGCAGATTTGACCTAAAAATGAATTATCTTTCCTTGCACTTTTTCCACTATTTTCTCATGTTTTCATTGGTTTTGTTAATGATTGTTGTTATTCTTCTAAACATTGAGAATATACCTTTGGTGCTTGTAATGTGTGTGTTATTGTGCAGGAAAAGGCACTAAATGATCAAAGTGTAAGACACAAGAAAATGATGCAAGATGCCAAAGAGCAGAGGAAGACATCAGTAAGTTCGCTTTGCGAACTTGAAAGCGAGTGACAGCGAAGGTTCGCTTTACGAACTCTGGCGAGGTCTCTGACGAATGGTCCCAGATTTTGGTAGGGGCAAAAGGCACTAAAGTTCGCTTTGCAAACGGAAAGCGAGTGTTCGCTTTGTGAGTGATCCTTCGCATTGCGAACTCACGAGAATTTCTGGGGCGGTTTAACTATTCAGAGGCACCTGAAGTGCCATTTTTCTTCATTCGCTGTGCGAATAAATGGTTCGCTTAGCGAACATGAAAATTCCTGAATGTGTATACATAGAATTTTCACACTTTTTGAGATTATGTTTTAATTTTGGAGATAGAGAAACTTGTAATTAAAGGATCAGAACTTGATATCTCTTCATTTCAAGAGGGAGAAGGTAGGATCTTCAATCTCTTGTTGGGTTTGGATGTAATCTTTTGATACCTTATGTATTTCATCTAATGTATGTGTGTGAATATGTTTTGATTCTCTATTGTTTGTTGTCTTTGATTGATTATTTGTGGTCTTGACAAAACCTTTACAAATCCTTGATCTTAGATTTTCATCTATCAATGAGTAAAACTTTTGACATGGTTTTGTGATTTGATATTCATTGTATCTTTTGTTGTATTGTATTGATTAAGTAACATGGCTAGCATTAGGCATGGCAACGGGGCGGGTCGGGGACGGTTTTTACCTCCCCCAAACCCAAACCCGAATCCCCAAACAATCCCAGTTCCCCGCCCCAAACCCAATCGGGGATGGAGAATTAAAACCCAAACCCGTCCCAAACGGGTTTGGGTTGGGTTCGGGTATCCCCGCCCCGCCACCATCCATTTAGTAAAATCAATTTTTTAATAGAAATATTTATCTTTTCCAAAATCAAATTACATTACAAATAATAAAATAAAAAAAAAATCTCAAAAAAAATCTTACATACATTTGAAATATGTTAAATAAATAAAACAAATCAAAATATCAAAACATTGGCCACATATTTAATATTCTAAATTAACAAAATTAAATAATAATGTATATAATATAATAAACGGGGCGGGTTCGAGGACGGGTTCGGGGTGGGTACTAGTGTCCCCATTACCTGACCCGTCCCAATATTTTTTAATCGGGGAAAACCCAAACCTAGTCAAAGCGGGTTTTCCCTGTCAACTTCGGGGCGGGTTCGGGTGGGTACCCGCGGGTATGGGTTTTGTTGTCATGTCTAGCTAGCATGAGTAGGATCGATACGGTATTGCGAAGAAGCGTGATAATAGTTATGAAGAACGGTATTCACATTCATTTGGCAAATTAGGTGAATACATGTAAAAAAGGGTTAAGTGTATGTACGTATTCTGATCAATGGCATTTTATATGAAGCACAAACACAAAAGAACAACTAAGTACCTGTATAGAAGTCAGCAACTTCTGGACTGAACCACAAAATGTAAGATTCTTGAAAACGATCTGAATTCACTCTTCACAAGTAACCCCTATAGCAAATGAACGTAAGTTAGTAACTGATGGTGTATACCAAATATAACAGGACAAATTTAGTATATAATATGACAAACAAGAAATATCGGAGGAACAAGTCAAAGTTTCAAGAAACAAATTTAGTAAACATCATCATTAATTCAAATAGCATGGTATACTTTGATTCGTCACAAATGACACATCAACACTTAATGTTTCAACTCAACTTTGTCAAAAAAAAACAACTTCAACGCTTAAGTTCAATTAACTTCAAAGTTTTATCCAACAAAGAATCATCAATTCAAATTCAATTAACAATTCAATCACTATTTATCATTTTCAATCAACTCTCAAAATAATAATTAATTTCATAATTATTTTTAATCGACTCTCAAAATAAATTCAATCACTAGTTCAATTAACAATTAATTTCATTATCATTTTCAATCAACTCTCAAAATAAATTCACCACTAATATAACTATTTATCATCTTCAACCTTACTACAAACATGATCACTTTTTCCGAAATCTATAACGGTAATCAAATGAAGCTCCCAATGGTTTTTTTAACCAAATCCTTACATCACTAAAATTTTCCGATAAAATTCATTTTAACTTTACAAATAGCCCTATAATAACCTCAACAATCTAACTTCTACAACACTCTTAACTACCTTGACTTTTCCAATTAATCACTATTCTACAAATTTTACACATTAATTACTATTCTACAAATTATGCTCTATACTAATTAACTTCTACTATTCTACAAATTAATCACTACACTAACTTCTACAAATTAATCACATTTTACACAATAATCACTATACTAACTTCTACTAATTAATCACTTTTCTAATTAATCACTAACTAACTTCTACAAATCAAAAAATGAAAACCCAACATCAATAACTAATAATACAACAAATTTACCTCACAAAAACAGTAGAGAAACAATCAAACAATGGAGAATATTAGGCATTTCCATGATTGGAGAGAAAACCAGAAAAAAGGAAGAGAAACATACCTCAAACGAAGTTACAACGGCGGAGGACGGAGGGCGTGAGTAAGCCACGAACGAAGGGAGTTTCCTTTGCAGAAGATGAAGAAGAAACGACGGAGGACGGAGGACGGAGGAAGGATGGCGCAGAAGAAGAAACGAAAACAGTGAGCGTTGCGAGAGAGATATCAGAATGTTAGGGTGAAAAAGAAACAAACATATGGAAAATAGAGGGATATCAGAATCTATTTTAATTTTAATATTTTAAAAGACTTAAGGCAACGCTTTTAGAATGCGTTTTCTTATGTTAGGCCTTTAGCAGCGCTTTTGAGGTAAAAGCGCTTTCTAATGTGGGGTTAACGAAAGGCCTTTAGCAGCGCTTTCCAAAAGTGCTGGCTAAAGTGTGTTGTAAGAAAGCCCTTTATCAGCGCTTTTTAAAAGCACTGGCTTATGGTATCCTTTTTCAGCGCTTTTCATAAAGTGCTTTCTAAAGTGCACCTACCTTAGGCCTTTAGCAGCGCTTTTCAAAAGCGCTTTCGTAGGACCCCCATATAGCAGGGCTTTTTTCCTTTGTTTTTTTTTGTTTTTATTAAAACTTTTAGCAGCGCTTTTGGGAAAAAGCGTTGTCTTTGTAGTGCTGCCAGAAAACAATTTTGGCGTAGTGAGTGTGAGGTCAAAGATGGTCAATCAAGACCATGAGTTGGTTTGGTGAATTCAACCTGTCAAAAGATAATATTAGTTTCAGCCGAATCTTGTACTGAAAGACCAAGGAGTATTTGTGGAGTTTTTGGACTTAGTGAACTTTCCAACACTTAAGTTGGTTATTCCGCTTGGTCGAGTGAGGTGGAATCAGATAAGATTAAGTAGTTATTTAGAGACACGTGGAAATCTGTCGAAGACATATGTTAAATGGAAGCAAAAACGTGGCAAGTTATGTTTAGTTGACCGTTGTAGGCAGTTATTTTAGACTAGAATATAAGTAGACACTTGATTAAGTTGTAAAGGTCCACAATTTTACTCAAAATTCTACAAATTCAAAGTATATGTGTGATTAAGAAACGAGTAAAGAAATGTACGTATGCGTTCCACATTTATAAAATTCAACTCTTTTACATTAAAGTCATTTTATGCATTTAAGTTACTTTCAATTAGTTTATTCTCAAATCCTTTATATTTTGATCTTCAGTCAATTAAAGTTATTTCTCAAACAATGTATTTCGATTTCTATACCAATATGTTTGAAAGTTATGATTCACACAAATATGTTCCGAGATCTTTTTTAGTTTAATCCCTTAAGAATTAATTGAAACTTGTTTTGTTTACCAAATTTCCAAGTAAACAATATCACTGTGGCCGTTGATTTCCCCCATTTCTGATCGATATCCCTCCCCTTTTCCTATTTTCATTTCGATTTATGTTTTGATTATGAAATAGAGAAAATAAAGAAGAAAGAAGAGGGAGAGGAAAAGAAATAAGAAGAGGAAGAAAGAAGAAGATGAAGAGAAAAATTATTTTGGAAATTAGAGAAGTGATAGAAGAGGGAATTTTCGAGTCAGAAGTGAGAGAAGAGAGAAAAGGGAAAATAAATTTGAATTGGATCTGATATTGGGAAAAGAGAAACGAGGAAAAGTTGAATTGGATAGGTTGGTTTGGAACCAAAGAAAATCAAGTGACATCATCAAATGATCTAAACCTAAAAATTAAATCCATAATACAATAAGTATTTAGTTGGAATTTAACAATGTGAAATCGTTAGTTGCAAAAAGTAATTTTAAGACCAAAATTGCCCCCATTTTGGGGATGTAAAAAATTTAGAGTGAATGAAAAATATGACTTTTTAAGAACATCTTCTTTTCTTATATTATAGATTTGACTACCAATATTATAGACTACCACTTTAACCATCACTCTAGCCACTATAAACCACCACTAGTCATTAAATAAACTATCGCTCTTACCGCTACTTCGACCACTAAAAAGTACCACTTTAACCACCATCAGTCACCACTCTTATCACCAACATTTACTACTGTTCCGGACTGGCCCAATGGCTAGGTATGGCCCAATCCACTTCTGCTCCCAGAACGGACGAATTGCCTAAGTCCTACCAATTAAGGGCAAAGGGAAGCATTTTACCTTTCTGCCCCTCTGTTGGGGAAGGCTGGCCGATTGACCTCCAGGGTCAGCTGACCCTCCTTAGCATTCCCGCCCGTCACATATGGTTCCACCATCTAGAAACAGTCACGACACTTGTGCCTGCGACCATGCCCTTGCCCGCGACAACGGCTAGTTTCGAGCACCTCTGTCTGTCCCTACGACTAGTTTCTGGCAGTTACCTATTCTTTGGAAGCAAATATCTTGTCCCGAAAATAGGGACCAATGGCCAAGCGCTGGGGGCATTATAAAAACCCTCTCATTTGAGAGGGTCAGGTATTCTAAATCATCCTAAGACACACATACTTTGTACTTGCCTTCTTTTCTCCCGATCCTTACTTTAGCATCGGAGTGCCTTGCAGGTACAGCCTCTCCTTATCTTTCAAACCCAGCATCGCAGATGTAGTCTTTGGCCCACTTCAAGTTCTGATCAACCGGTAAGATCAGTGGTGCCGTTTGTGGGAAACTCTGTTATCCTCGTCTTTCTTTCCTCGTAGATTCAAGACCAAAATAGTTATTTCAAGATTCCGATCATGGCCAGTCATGACAATGTCCACGATGCTCACAACCCTGCCGTCCTCCCCGTCAGCAAGACTGACACTGACGGAGCAACCCCTTTTCTTGGGAGCGATGCCCATCAGCAGAGAGATGGAGCAACCGCGTCTCCCTCCCCTGTTCACACCGACTACGTTAGGGTCCAGCTATCAGAGGACCATCAGCCCGTCCCGATTCCGCCCAACGCCGATCCGGCTATGGCAGCCTTACTCGAGGCCCTCAACAAGACAAACCTACTGATCCTCCAGTAGAATGCCAGAATTAGAGCCTTAGAAAAGTCCAGCCAACCAAGATCTCCTCCGCCGAGAAGAGAGCGCCAGAGATCTCGAAGTCCTTCTCCCAGACGAGAAAGAGACTGTCGGCACCACCAGAGCCAAAATCTATGGTAGTCAGAAAGCGTGACCATATCTCTCCCCGGAGCCAGCATTCCCCAGGGGCCAAGAGGACCAGAAGGGACCTACGGACAGAGCACTAGTGTTCACCTCTGCCCAGATCCAAGGGTCGAGCACGAACTCCATCTCTCCGTCGAGATCGTCGTCCTCCCCTTGGACGAAGTACCCGCTCTCCGTCGCGGTCCAGCAGCAACGACGACGAGACTCGCGACCCGTTGTCCCAAGAAATCATGTCCATGCGCCTACCAAAAGGGCTGGAGAAACCTCCATCCCTGGGCACGTACGATGGCACTGCAGATCCTGACGAGCACATCGAAAATATCGATGCGTTGCTCGATTACTATGGCGTTAGAGGCGCCATCAAGAATAAATTGTTCACAACCACTCTAAGGAAATGAGCAATGACTTGGTACAAAAAACTCCCCGACAAATCCATTACATCTTGGAGGCAGTTGAGGAGGATGTTCTCCAGGCATTTCACAGTCTCTCGTCGTCACTCAAAGACAGAAGCCTCCCTTGAGGCCATCATTCAAGGGAAAGATGAACCTCTTCGAGCCTACATCGAAAGGTTCAACAAAGAAGCCGTCCACGTCTCCACAACTGACGATATGAAGAAGTTCTTACTCGAGCGAGGGCTCCGTCCCTGAACCAAATTTGCCAAGGCGGTTGACATTGAGACTCCAACGACATTGGACGCCTTCCTCCTCAAGGCGCAAACGTACATCCAGTACGAAGAAAAGGAGGTTGCGAGTTCCGCCCGAGACTCGAGGCACCAATAGAGTACCAGGTCCTCTAAGCATGACGATCCCTCGACATCTCTTCAGGGAGAGAGAAGACGGGATGACCGCCCACGGGAGTCCCGAGATAACAAAGGGCCTTCTGGCCGTTTTCACGAATACACTCGTCTGACCGTCTCCCAAGAGAAGATTCTCTCCGAGTGCACCAACTCAGAGTTTTGGCAAGCAGGGGTCCGATTCCCGAAGCATATACCGACCAAATCGAATACAGACAAGTCGAAGTATTGCCGGTTCCACAAGAGTCACAACCATATGACTGACAACTGCATCTATCTGAAGGATGTAATTGAGATATTAATCAGGGACGGGCACCTGTAACAATTCACCAAGAAGAAAGACATTCTTCGGCAGGACGCCCAGGAGTCCAAGAAGGTCGAAGAGGAGGTGCCTTCCTCGGAAGAGACCAGTCTTCAGGTCGCCATGAGCATCTCACGGCATGAAGACTTCTACGTCCCCGAGGGGCTCAACATCCCTCCTTACTTCGCTGCGCACAACCCATGGGAAACCTTCCCCTCCGCCATGGTAATCTCCATATGGGGCTTCAATAAGGTTACCATGTGATCCGTCAAGAGGAAGTTCGAGCATCTGATCAACACAAGCTCGAACCGGAGTTCCACACTTGATAAGGTTCGGGGAGAGTCGGTCCCCATCACATTCTACTGCGAGGAACTCCTCGGCAGAGCTCCCAACTCCAGCATCCCACTGCCCGTGAGAGCACAAATGGCCAACTTTGACGTTCGCCGAATCCTAGTCGATCAAGGCAGCTCGGTCGACATCATGTATTCCCAGCTATTCTCCACGCTCCAGCTGAACGAGACACACCTGACGCCCTACGTAGGCTCCGACCTACAAGGCTTTAACGGGCTAGTCACAAAGTCGTGGGGGTACGTGGAACTGATCGTGACTTTTGGGTTTGCAGAAACTGCCAGGTCCATCAAAGTCCAGTTCCTGGTCATTGACTGCTTATCCCTCTACCAATGCATCTTCGGTCGACAAACTCTGGCCGAATTGGTAGTCGTGCCCTCAACCGTGCACCTAAAGATGAAGTACTACACTTCCAAGGGGCTCGTTGCCACTCTGCACAGAGACATTGAAGCAGCGAGAAGATGTTTCGAGGTAGCCTCTAAAGGATTGAACACAATCGTCGCCAAGCCGAAGACTCCTAGCAAACCTACTCTGCCCTACAGCTCCGAAGAGGCGAAGCCGCTGCCCCACGTCGACTCCATCGACCTTGACAACCGTTTCTTTGAGGATGACCAGAGGGACCAGAAAAGAAAGGAGAATGAGATTCAGTCATGCTCGAGCAGCCCTTCCACATCGACCAGCAGTGGCAAGACCTCACATCCGATGCGCCCAATTCCGGATGGCGAGTTCAGACTAGTCCTGCTCACCCCTAGCGAGGAGTGAAGATCGGGACCGGCCTCCTCGACCTAGCGAGGAAGCAGCTGAAGGTCTGTCTCCGGGAGAATGCAAATTTGTTCGCATGGAGTGTCACGGAGATGCCTGGGCTAAACCCTGACGTGGCCTGCCACCAGCTCACCATCGACCCCGCCGCTAGGGCAGTAGCTTAACATAGGCGAAAGTAGTCTCCGGAGAAAACGGAGGCTGCCGAACAGGCTGTAAAAGACCTCCTAGAGGCAAATTTTATTTCGGAGGCCAAGTACACTACTTGGTTGTCCAATGTTGTACTTATAAAGAAATCAAATGGAAAATGGTGCATGTGTGTTGACTATACCGATCTTAATAGGGTCTGCCCTAAAGACGTATATCCCCTCCCCAACATAGACAAATTAGTTTATAATTCTGTTGGTTTTAAATTGTTATCTTTCATGGACGCGTATTCGGGTTAAAACCAAATACCCATGGCCAAAAGCGACAAAAGGTACATATTTTTCATGACCAAATCGGGCAACTATTACTACAACGTAATGCCCTTTGGCTTGAAAAATGCTGGCGCTACCTACCAAAGAATGATGAACAAAGTCTTCCGAGGAGAAATCGGGGATATGCTCGAAGTCTACATGGACGATATGATCGTGAAATCCCACGAGGAATCCGATCACATGCTCCATCTGAAGAAAGTCTTCGAGCAGGCCAGGAAGAACAGGATGCACTTCAACCCGGAGAAGTGCACGTTCGGGGTACGGGCATGCAAGTTCCTCAGCTTCTACTTGACAGAAAGAGGAATTGAAGCTAACCCTGACAAGTGCAGAGCCTTCTCCGAGTTCCCTACGCCGAACTCGAAGAAGTCCATCCAATCCCTAAACAGAATGCTCGCTTCGCTATCCTGTTTCGTGGCGAAATCTGATCAACATGCACTCCCATTTTTCAAACTCCTCCGCAAGGAGGTGACTTTTGAGTGGACGGAGGAATGCTACAAAGTCCTCATCCACCTAAAACAAGCACTATCAGAACCACCGGTCCTCTTCTGGCCAGATAACGGGAAAAGGCCGTCAGCGCCGCCCTCATTCGTGAAACCCCTGATGGACAGAAGCCCATATACTTCACGAGCAACACACTACAAGGACCAGAGCTTAGATACCAGCAGATTGAAAAGGTGGCCCTAACCCTCATCAACACTGCGAGGAGGCCTAGACACTACTTCCTAGCCCACACAATCGTGGTGCGCACGGACCAGCCCGTGAAGCAACTATTGGGCCGCCATGGCCGACAGAATGCTCAAATGGTCGCTGGAACTGCCCGAGCTCGACATCAAGTATGAGAGCAGGAAATCCCTCAAAGCTCAGGCACTGGCCGACTTCGTGGCAGAGATGACCTTGCCTAACTCCCTGACTTGCGGAGCTCGCAAGTGGACAATCTTCGTCGACGGGGCATCCAGCTCAGCAGGGAGCGGAGCAAGCATGATCCTTGAAAATGAGGAAGGTATCCTCGTTGAAGTCTCAATCACCCTATCTTTCCCCACTTCAAACAATCAGGCAGAGTATGAGGCCTTCCTCGCAGGTCTACGCCTCGCCAAAGACCTAGGAGCCGAGGAAGTCGTTATCTGCATAGATTCTCAACTCGTGGCCCTCCAAGTTTGGGGAGAGTACCAGGCCAAGAACGACAACCTATCTGAATACTTGACCCTGGTCAAGGAAAAGATGACAAAGTTCACATCGGTGGAGGTAAAGCATGTTCTCCCCGAACACAATGTCCGGGAAGATGTAATGTCAAAGCTGGCGAGCACGAAAAAAGAAGGGAGGAAACAAATATGTCCTCCAGGAAGTACTTTCTCGACCCAGCATCGAGAAAACTTCCATGACCCTCGACGTGCACGTCATTGGCGACAACAACTGCTGGATGACCCCAGTCTACAACTACCTCCCCAAGGACGAACTACCGTCCGACCCAAAAGAAGCCAGCGTAGTCAGGCGCAGAGCCTGCTCATATGTCCTGGTCGAAAACAAGCTATACAGGAGAGGGTTCTCCATTCCTATCCTCAAGTGCGTTGAGGAAGAAATGGTCACCCACGTCCTGCGCAAAATCCATGAGGGGATCAACGCCCAACATCTCAGAGGAAAATCCCTCGCCAAGAAAGCCCTACGATAAGGATATTATTGGCCGACCATGCAGCACGACGCAAAGGAGCATGTTAAAAAATGTGACAAATGTCAACGACACGGGGACATGCACTTGGCACTATCCAATGAGCTCAAAGCAATGTCCTCCCCGTGGCCCTTCGCAGGATGGGGCCTGGATATCCTGTGACCATTCGTCATAGGGTCAAATTAGAATAAGTACTTGATAGTAGGCATGAACTACTTTACAAAGTGGATAAAGCAGAGGCTCTGGCCAAAATAACAGCCCACAACATACTCCGCTTATACAAACCAAACATCCTTGCTCGCTTCGGTATTCCCCAAGCAATCATCATCGACAACGCGACACAATTCACGGACAAAAAATTCCAGGAGTTCGTCGCCCAACTGGGCACCAACCAGCACTCCGCGTCTGTCTAACACCCGCAAACGAACGGGCAAGCCGAAACAGCTAACAGGGTAATCCAATGAGGTCTTAAGCGGAGACTGAACGAAACCAAGAAATAATGGATCAAGGAGCTACACAACGTGCTCTGGGCTTACCGCACTACGCCCCATTCTTCGACCGGGGAAATCCCTTTCCATTTAGCATACGGGATTAAGGCAGTAATCCCTATCGAGGTGCATGTGCCCTCCAGGCGGACTACAACTCCCGTGGATGAGGAGAACAATAACGAGGCACTAAGGGAGGAGCTCGATCTCGTCGAAGAGGTCTGATCAAGAGCAACTCTCCGCGAGGCATCATTAAAGCAAAAAATCGTAATTAGGCATAACGCCAAAGTCATACGACGAGACTTCCAAGTGGGAAGTCTCATCCTAAGGAGGAATCACAAAGATTCTTGTGAAGGAAAACTCGCCACAAACTGGGAATGACCCTATCATGTTCGAGCAAAAACAAAGAATGGAGCCTACTACCTTGAACATCTCAATGGGGAAGAACTCGTTCAACCATGGAACGCCGAAAAGCTAAAACAATATTATAGCTAAGGCCTTAACTGTCGGCATGCTTCGTCGACACGACGAGCATATCGTATCGACCATAAGTGCGCTCCCAGGTACAAGCGCTGCATACCAAAATAAATTAAGGTAGGATTTTGCTCAGGAACTAGCAAAACCCGTGCCCAACAGCGGTCCCTCGACTGAGCCCGCCGTCACCAAAGTACCACGAAAGGCAGAACACCCAGCTCGCGATGGGAAGTTCACGCCACAAACTCAAGCCACGAACGCGACCTGAGCTCCGCTCTCATGCCCGGAAGCTACCCAGGCCTTTCGATCAGTTCCCCCCACTGTCGAACACAACTTCTCGAGCAAACCCCGAAATAATAAAGATCATTCACTAAAGTAGCCCATATAACGGGCACGAATATCGAGCAGCGTTTTGGCACTTAGCGAAAATAAAGAAAAGTAAAAACATGCATCAAAATAGATCATACACGACCGACCACCATGGCCGAAAATAAATATTATCATAAAAATAGCCACAAGGACCACGATTGTCCTTGTTACAATACAAAGGGGCCAAGCCCCATACAAAAAGATAAATTACAAAAACACGGCGCGCAGGCCGGAAGTACAACAAAAGGGAAATTAGTCGGCTGTTCGCTGAGGCTCTTCACGGGTAGACTGCTCCTGCTCCTCATTGAATCGGAGGAAGTATGGGACGACGATCTGACCGTCCACCACAATGTAAAGGAACCTGGTCCCCTCCGTGGGCAGTTCGACCTCGGGATTCACGATCTTTAGCTACTTCACGACGTTGTTAAAAGCATCCTTGGAGATCCTAACGTAGTCCTCCTCAGCTTGGGTAATACGACCAACCTGCTCAGCTCGAGTCTTCAGACTCTTCACTTTATCGCTTTCATCCTCAGCAGGAGCAGCGACAGTCTTCAACGAGGCGACTAAGTCCTCCGCGACTTTCTTCTCCGCAACCAGGGTGTCCTTCTCCCCGTTGATCTTGGCTAGCTCACCCTTGTACATTTTCACCGTCTCCTCGGTGGCCTTGCCCAAATCCTCCTTAGCCTTCTGCATTGCCTCCTCCGCAGCCTTCAGCTTCTCCTCTAGGACCTCATTCGCGACTTTAGCCTTCTTCAGCTCTATTTCTTGGAGAACACCCTCCTCGGTGTAGACCACCACCATTTCCAGAACCCTTATTAGAGCAGCGACATCCTGAGCCAGCATCGTCCTCTTGCTCAGACAATCCATCTCCTCGAGCTTCAAAGACTCTGCCCGATGGAGTATAAGAGAAGAACCCTCAAAGAAATTCCTGTTGTGGAAACAGGGAGGCAGCTCAAATTTACTTTTCTCCTCCTTATGGGTAAGGTCAAGAATCTCGCCTGTCCGAAGGGCGCTTGGGCCTAGACTTTACTGACAATGGGTAGGTCTGGGCGGCAGATGGTGTGGACGAGGAGGTCCCCGAGCCTGTCTGTAGAGAAGGCACTCGCTCGTTGAGGCGGCTCTTCCCGATCTTCTGGTCCGCTTTGAGCCTTGCCTGGGCACTCTTCACCATGCGCTCCTGGGAAGAAGACATGTTACCTGCAAAACGACGGACACTCGTTAGTAAACAACAAAAATTATAACACAAGCAAGCTAAAAAAACAAATGGCTACCAAGAAGCTCCAGAGCCTTATCATGAGTGCTACATCTCAAGGAGCTCCTTCGTGTTAATGTAGAAGGTCTCTACTTTGACCCCCCGTCTGCTTCGTAAATGAGCTCCCCGCTTCTATTCACGCACTGGGCAGGGACAAAGTCGTCGACAAAACCCACCAGCTTTTCGTAGTCAGCCTTATCATCCTCCGCCAGCAAATTCGGACTGGCAACCTCCAGGTAAAATGGACCCCACTCTATCAGAAGAGGAACTTCAGCAACCTCTGCCCCTGTACTTTGCCCTGCTCGTCGATAAGGGCTTCCTCGTTCTCATCTATTGAAACCTCCCAGGTGAACGAGGAGTCTGTGACCCTCTCCGACATGGGCTCAATGATGTAAAACCTCTCCTTGAACGTCCAGATGGACTCCGAGAAAGGCTTGAATAACTTCCTCCCCTGCTTCAGGGAGACCCATCCGAACTCCCTCCCTGAAACTTGGTGCTGAAGATGAAAGACGGTAAAGAAGAGGGGAAGAGTAGCTCCAATCTTCAGATATTCACATGTTAGCTCAAATGCCCGCATGAAGGCAATCGAGTTTGGGTGTAGTTGTGAGGGTGCCAGATCCAGATGCCCGAAGACTGCCACCCAAAAGTCCGTAAAGGGCAACTTCAACCCTATATCTTTGAAGACATACTCGTACATGGGAAACCTCTCCCCGTATGCCGAGCAAATCCAATCATTCTCCCCAAGGAAGTGGACTCTTCAATCTCCCTCGGTCCCCACCACCGTGAAGGCATCTCGGGTATAAGAAGCGAATACGGAGGCATGCTCCTGAGGCTCAGCAACGACCCACTCGTATGCGTTACTACTTGGAATGGATATTTCGCCGACAGTATGAGGAGCAGAAGTATCATTCGTGCCGCTGTATTCCGAGGAGCTCTCCTCGGACAGATCTCTCATGACTTCATCCCCGGCTTCACAAGATATCTCCTTTACCTGGAAAGCAGAGGACAAAAGTGAATTCGATGACAAAGTCAAATGAACCCTTCCACCGCTAGTCAGGTGAAAGGGCGCGCGAAGGCCCGAGGACAACGTCCCCGACCTAAGCCCTACTCAAATGGCACAACAACGGTGCGAGGAGAAGCCCATGACAATCCCTCTAACCCATACGGGGAGATCCTCCCCGATGCATTACCCAGAAATGTGTTGGATATTCACCGAAAAACTCATAAGTACACCGGAAAACTCATGGATTCCACCGGCGACGAACTCATCCATTGTCGCAACAGGTGTCAGAATCAACTAAAAAGCCTAAGTTCCTAAGGCTCCAATGACGCCGGCGGCGGCAGAAGATGGCCTAACCACCGCCAACCACCAACAATCGCTGAAAACCACCCATACACTACACAATTTCATCATAACCACTTGCAAACTAAGGAAACAGAAACTGGAACACTTGGAACAAAGAAAGGTTAGGAAGAATTACATGGTCGAGGAAGGGAAGTAGGGGGTCGGCGAGCTTTCGACGTTGCGCGTAAGGCGGTCGAACGACGACGAACGACGGAAGACGGGAACAAATGGTAAGAGAAGTGAGAGAAGCGAAAAGTGGAAATGAGCGCGTCCTCCCTCTATTTATAGACGGATCAGGGACACGTGCACGAGCACGCGCGGCATATGGGCATCATCATGACCCTAGCCTGGCCATCATTACACATTAAATGCGACATGTGGCTCGAGGTATGCGTGGTACTCCATCCCTTCAAATCCCATCAACCGTTGGGGTCCCCGCACCCTGGGCAGGCCGAACAACGTTACATGTTCCCCGGGTAAAGACTCCCTCGGGCAACGCTGAACAACCTCGTCTCAGCAACAGGCATCGACCACGCCTACTTCTCCCCGAAACTGCGAGCTGCCCTTAAGTCATCACTCCTATGCTCAGGAGCAACGACTTGGGGGGCTCCTGTTCCGGACTGACCCAATGGCTAGGCATGGCCCAATTCACTTCTGCTCCCAGAATGGTCCAATTGTCTAAGTCCTGCCAATTAAGGGCAAAGGGAAGCATTTTACTTTTCTGCCCCTCAGCTAGGGAAGGCTGGCAGGTTGACCTCCAGGGTTAGCTGCCCCTCCTTAGCATTCCTGCCCGTCACGCACAGTTCCACCATCCAGAAACAGTCACGACGCTTATGCCCGCGACCACGCCATTGCCCACGGCAACAGCTAGTTTCGAGCACCTCTGCCCGTCCCAACGTCTAGTTTCTGGCAGTTACCTATTCTTTGGGAGCGAATATCTCGCCACGAAAATAGGGACCAATGGCCAAACGCTGGGGCATTATAAAAACCCTCTCATTTGAGAGGGTTAGGTATTCTAAATCGTCCTAAGACACACATACTTTGTACTTGCCTTCTTTTCTCCCGATCCTTACTTTAGCATCGGAGTGCCTTGCAGGTATACTCTTTCCTCATCTTTCAAACCTAGCATCGCAAACGTAGTCTCTGCCCCACTTCAGGTTCTGATCAGCCGGTAAGATCAACTATCCTTTTGTCTACCACCAACTATCACGTTGACCATCATCAGTCACTACTTTAAGTGACATTTACCGACAACCACCATTTTAACTACTATTATTAAAATTACAAATAAATAAATATATTATATATTTTTAATTTTTAATTATTTTTATAAACTTAATAATATGAATGATTTAGATTAAAATATATTTATAATGGATATTTATTTTTATGCATATGTTTGAAATTGATTTTAATTTTTAAAGATTTCATAAATCAAAACTAAAAGTGTGGTTTTGGTTTAAAATTTTTTAAAACTCAAAACATAAATTGATTTTGATTTTAAAAACTCCACACTTTAAAATTACCTTTAAAAATAAAAATCTAAAAATGTACTACTACACAAACTCATAAATACATTTTAATATTTGTTGTTTTAGAATATATGTTAGAATATAAGGACAACATTAAGATTTTTATAAATAATAATGTTTTTAAAAAAAAACTTTAAATAACCACTTTTTAGAAAAAATATCAAACTATTAATGATTAAAAAAAAATCGTCCCCAAGAGGATGCGCCATTGTCTATGGCACATGCACTCATTTTTTGGCCTAAGGTGCCATAACTTGTGGCGCGTACTCATGTGTCATGCCACTGCATGTGGTGCATGCATGCATCCTTTAGGAGCATGAGCCATTGCCACCCATCTTTAGAAGCATGCACCATTCCCTCCCTACCATTTCCACCAATTTTCTAATTCTCTCATTCAATTTTTCATTAAAATTTCGTGTTATATTATCAAGAGAAATGTCAATTTGATTGATTCGATAGTAAAGCCACCGATGAAGATCCGACTTTAGAACACAGAGACTTTTGAGCATCTTTAAAGGAGCTTGATCCATTAGTTAGACTATAGAGATGCATTAGAGAAACCATGTCAAACTACAATTCGACATGCAACAACAAATCTCAGACCCTCCGACGTGTTTGGGAAACAATGGCATAAACCAAGTGTCGATGCCCAATGGAATTATTCTGATTGGAGAGAGTTTGCTAGGGAGGCGTGTCGTCAATGGAAGCACCGACATCAATAGATCATAAACGAACATATCACGCATGATGCTAGACCAACTCGAAATTATATGAATTGGTATAGGTCGGTTACAACGACATAGTTTGTGTCTGAATCGAGGTATTTGATCGATCTACGCCAACGAGTTTCGTCATCATACGCTCAACAACTAACCCCTACTTAACAACCAACCCCACAACAATACCAAACCCTAAAACATTGTCAACCCACCCAAACCCAACCACCAACCCCATATTAACACTATACCAAATACACCCAATAACCAATCGAACATGATTACAAACCCACACACATCTAACCCCACAACTAATTCATGCCACACACCCAAACACAAAATCAAGAGCATGACCCATATCACCAACAACCATATATTGTCACCACAACTTATTATAGCCCCGATGCGGCATCTGATTCCACCTCATCCCACCATAACATCCAACTAATGTACACTCAAACATCACATTACCAAAGCACCCAAACATCACATCACCAAAGCACCCAACCAACACATGCCTTTCAAACACCACAAGAACCATTGTTTTGTTTCCAAAACGAATAAATGTCTTAATTCAACCAACCAGCCTACCCACACGTAACCCAACCAACACGACCCAACTATCACAACATGGGCACCGAACTCAATTACGACAACGTCGACTATTGGGGAGATATTATCGAAGATTTGTTAGATAACACTAATATCGCCGGAACCTCACACCAACCACCTTTGTCTCAGGTGAATACTAGGAGATCCCAAACACCTCAGGAAAATCGTGGGAGACTTTAAAGGCAAGCAAATGCGTAGGGGTGTGTAATCGGTGGACGTCACGATCGAGCAGGTCACTAAATTTCTCTCCTATCATTGTGTAATTCTATTTGATGAAATAATATTATAATTTATTTTTTATTCAACGTTTTACTTATAATTATTTTATTGTTAAAATAATTAAAAAAATTCTAAAACAATATAGTAGCCACTGACAAAATGGCGCATGCTTATAAAGGATGCATGCATGTGCCACAGACATTGACATGACACGTAAGCATGCGCCACAGACTATAACACCTTAGACCAAAAAATGAGGGCATGCGCCACAAATAATGATGCATCCTCTTAGGGGGAATTTTTTTGTTTAAAAGATGGTTAATTTGATTTTTTTTTTTTGAAAAAGTGGTTATTAAAAGATTTAAAAAAACATAATTATTTTTAAAAAAAATTCCAACATTAATTTCTAAATTTTTAAATAATAATAATAACTAAAAATCAACTTAACTAATTAATTTTTTTTGGTAATATGCTTTTCTTTGTACATGAAATCTGCTTTGCTCAAAGTAAAAGTAACTTATGCAAATAATAATACAATAATACAATAATATAATATAATAATAATAATTATAAGGAGATGAGATTCTAAATCTAATCACAACACCAATAGACTTCCGTTTGAAGAGTACCTAATCGCAGCCACCGTACCTTTGCCCTTCAATCTTGTTCGGAGTCGCTCTGAACTCCATTGACCGGAAAACGCAACCGGATTTCGCCGTCGTAGGGAGGAAGGCCACCACAAACAGTGAGAAATTCCGTCCACGTTTTCTTTTCTCTTTTTACATGAAACTCATCGAATGCGATTCCGGCGCGATTCGCGGCCGCGATAGCCGCCCTATGGAAGAGCTTCTCTCCGCATCAAGATTCATCCATTGAGTGCCATAGCGGTGCTGCTGTTGATTACATAGCATTAGATAATTTAAAGATTCCATGCTACAGTTCCCTTTTTGCATCGTGTTTTTAATGCATGTTCTGTTATTGGTTTTCTTACCTGTGCATGAAATGAGATGAGACTGTGTAGCTTGGTTTTCTTACTGGAAATTATTTGTGCAGGTTAGGTATTTGATTGGAAATTCTATATTCTTTATAGGCAAGTTTTGAAGGATAAGAAGCAGCTTCAATGGCCAAGAAACCTGCACCAAGATCCAGTAAATTATCTGTCTACCTGTACGTTCCTAATATCATTGGTGGGTATTTCATTGTAATGGTTGATATATTGTTTTATTCTCTGATATTTGATTACACATTGTAGAAGTAGAAATCGGAGTCTTTTAGTCCTTAGGGTTTGTGTGGATGGCCTTATTTGAGTTCATCCACTTACATAAGCACTTGTGAAACTGTTTGGGAAAACTTATGAAAAACAACTTATAGCATATATGAAAACAGTTTGAGGTTATTTTATCTTTTGTTATAGAAATAGCTAGTTTGAGGATATTTTATCTTTTGTTATAGAAATAGCTTATATATAATAAAGATAAGTGTTTATGCTATAAACTTTTAATTAAGTTGTTTATCCAAACCTAGCCTAAATATTGATAACTATAATTTCAAAAATAAATCAATAACTATGTCGGGATAAAACTCCAATCCAATATATGATAGATAGACTGAGTAATACATAAATTCGATGACCAATTTGGGACTGTTTATTACTATGCGTTTTTTTACAAGGATTGTGCCATGTGTTAGCAACTAGTTTTTTAAACAAAAGATGTTTAATATTGTAAGCAGTGTAACACTGTTTTTATTGGATTATTCATGAAATTTGTATCAAGTTTTTGTTCGTAGTGTTCCAAGAATACACTGTTTTAACTCTTGACTGTCCGTGATGATGCAGGATACATCCGGGTGCTTTTGAACTGTCTTGCCTTCTCTTTATGTTTGACAAACAAAATTGTTTTCCCTATTCTCTACTTTTTCAGGTGGGATACAGTTTAATAATTTATTTTTTCTACTATTGAACTTTTACCTTTTTAATAAATATGGTATGCGGGGATAATTTGGCTGAATTTGTGTTGCCAGTTTTGTATGTGATGCTGTGGATGGCTGGTGTGCTCGAAGATTCAATCAAGGTATAATTTTTTCAGATGTCAGATCACTGATAGTTTTCTATTGAATATTGTAAATAATGCCAATACTTGACTAAGAAATTTTGTACAGAATTTATATATGTCAACTATGATGCCATTGCATCAACATTTATCAATCTAACATTCTTGCACAGAAGTTGGTCAATAATTAAGGAATGACTACATTTTCTAACTCCTCGTGGTTTAGAGCGTTCTGAACATGGTCCATTTGTTTAATATTTTTACTCTTAGCTTCCACCTGCTTTGTGAAAGCAGGTAAAACTTGATTTTTCATACTCTTCCTTATTATGGAGTGTTTCAGATTTATTGGAACTTAACACTTGAAAATCAGTTTGAAACTGAGGGAATATTTAAGATGGAATTCTCTTAGATCTTTGTATGAGAAGCATATACAATCTAAATATGTGATCCTATATACTTTTTCCATTCTTGAATGCCAGCTGCCATGTTTTTGCTCCCATGATGCCATTCTGTTGATTCTTTGCATTTTACATTTTTCTATGAAACATTGATTAAGCTGTATTAAATGATAATAAACAAAATAAGTGGTAAGAACTAGGAAGGCTTGAGTATGCTAATGAAGGCTGGCTTGTATAATTAAATATCATCAACATAAAGGTCATCGGCTCAAATCATGCTGCTGGTATTGCATTTATTTTCAATGTTTTAAGCACCATTATAAGGCAAACTTATAGCATACCCTGACGTAACCGTGCAATTTGAAAAGCTCCTGTCTCCATGTACTTATTATTTTTTAATTTTTTAAATGTATATTTATTCCATATGATAAACCAATATATCAATAAACCATTTTTAGCTCCACGACCCCACATTGGTTTATCGCATCAGGTTGTTTTTTAATAAGCCATAATACAGTGTATCATTTTTCGTTACATATTGTTATTTTCTTGATTCAGTGTCAACATTTGGAGCTGTGCTGGATATGGTAACAGACAGGTTATTCTCGTTCTTGGTCCCCTCACTCTCAGTTATAGTACACATGCAAGCCAAAGAAATATGTTAATTAATACTGCTTTAAATTCTGTATATTGTTTGATTCCTGTGTGCTTTGAATAAGTATGGTTTCTCTAATTACAGGATTAGTACTGCTTGTCTTCTTGTAGTTCTATCCCAATTATACAAGTAAGATATATCTCCTTTCGAGCTATTTCTCAGTCACTATGATTTTAAGCCTGTTCACCTGACTTTTGGGCTGAATTTTCTGTAAAGGCCTGGCCTGATCTTCTTGTCATTGCTCGCCTTAGACATTGGCAGCCACTGGTTTCAAATGTACAGGTATTGTAAGTTAACTGTTCTTTTTCTCTTCTAACTCAAATTCTATGATTTCTGCAGTTACTGGATTTGATCTTGATGAAACTGTTGAGTTCATTTTTTATTTTAATGCAGCACTTTCTTGGCTGGCAAGGCTAGCCATAAAGATGTAAAAGACAGCACCAACTGGCTTTTCAGGGCATATTATGGAAATAGGATGTTTATGGCTTACTGCTGTGTCTCATGCGAGGTCATTGTTATGCCTGTCATCTTAATATTTTGTGAAAAAACCTTTGTTATATTGTTTTTCTTATTTTCTTATCCTTTATATTCTACAGGTTCTTTATCTGATCTTGTTTTATCTTGCGGAGAATGAAACAGAGACATTGGTGGATGTTAGTATTTTCTCTGTATTTCTGATCTTTTTAGATGGGGCCCGCTTGTTATAGATTAAAATTAAAATGACATTGGTATAAATAATTTAATTTTTATTTTTTATAAATAAAGCATAAATTATTGTGTTTGTTTCAAAATGATTATCAACTTCACTTGGGTACCTAAAAAGTTATTTGATTTTGTATTTCTCTATCTTTTATTGAAAATGACTTTCTTCATAAGCTAATAAAAATAGCGTTTTTATTTTATGCATAAAAATCATTTCCTTAACAAAATGTTTTTTTGAAAAAAGCTTCCACACAAACATAACTAAAATATCAATTATTTTTATATATAATCTTAAACAAACAGGCCCATTATCTATATGAGATTTAGAGGGGTTCTTCTGATCATCTTAGTTAATTGTTTTATTTTCAGGTTTTATCAAGTAATTTACAAAAGATAACCCTAATCTCTTTCCTAATTGCCACAAGTTTATTTGGATGGGCAACCAAGCAGATTATAAATGTTATTCAGGTTTGTGCATGGTGTATTTATGCTGCATATTTTAGATGATGAGGTTCTGTATATATATTTTTTATCACCCCGTCCTATAATGAGAAGAAAATGATAATCCGAACTCCAACAAAACAGGGTAGTACTAAATTGCTCATATTTAATATGGAATATTGGTAAGTGATGAGGGGGGAGTGTTGGTCCAATGATTGTTGCTTCCATGTGACTGGAGCTCGGGTTGAGTAAAAAAATGATATCAGGCTGTCTACAATGGTCTCGAGTTTGACCCTTTGCCTAAACTCCGCTGTAGGGCGCGTGGCACAATGATGCCCTTTATTCATTCAACAACTTTTCCTCTGCTTTTGCTATTCTCCATGGAAGAATAATAAGACAAAGCAGAGCTAAATTCTTCAGTGTCTAGAAGCAGGCATAATGAAACCAAACCAGAATTTATCATCTTCATATTATAGCTTTGGTAATTGACTTCAAGGTTTCATTTGGAAGTTAGGAAGGGAAAGCTTATGCCTAATTTTTCTTTGTTTTGAGAGTATAGTATATTATAGGAAGAGGAAGAAAATTTGGGAAAATTTTCAGAGTCCTCTCCTAATTTATTGTGAGTTCTCACATATTTAGGATTTTTGTCCTATGAAGAAGAATAAGCATCCTATGCAGGGTGAGGGACTATCCTTCCTTCACCTTCCCTTTCTTCCTTCTTTTACTTTAAAGCCCTAACCTTCATTCCCTTCCTCACTCCAAACAAATCCCAAAGGATTTTGGGATTTGTTCTTTACACTCCAGCCATATAAAGGAAGTCTTAAAATTGATTGCTTTTTATCTATTTAGCTACACCTACTAGGTATTTTGATTGATTGTTCATTGATTTATATCCTGCATTTTGATCTGCTATAAGACCTGTTTGATTTCAGATGAAGACAGCAGCAGACATGTGTGTGCTTTATGATATCAACAAAAAACAAAAGTACTGATGTTTATTCTATGTCCGCGAAGCCCTTGTCCTTGCCTTTGCCTTCTAGTACAGTTTTGAGCTAAAAGTTTAATATTATCTTAGATGGCAATTGAGCTTGAATTGTTCAGTTTTCAATTGTTTGTAATGAAAGAAATACTGAAAGGGAACGATGCTGAATTAGAAAATCCAACCTTGCATGTAGCATACAATTCAGTAGCACAAGGTTCGTTGCCTTTTTGTTCACTAATCACACTACAACAGATTTGTTCAGTTCTGAATTCCTAATCCATTGATTGATGTTTGTCTATATTAATCTGCTCCAAGGCAAGTGTCGCACCGATTATGAATTGTGATTATTTTGCTTTGGGGTGTTGGAATATACTGAATAAGCACCATATATTTCACAATCGCCAATGTTTTTGCAGTTTCATGTTGCAGGTTATGGCGTGGCTTGTAGGATTTAGTAAAACAACTGAATCTTTCAAAAGTGTGTATTCTGAGAGGTTGGTATTCTGAGAGGGAAAAAAGGAGATTCTAGGGGGAGCAAGTATTGAGTGTGTTTAGATAATTGTTTCAAGTTAATTTTAAATTAAATGAATTTGGTTTTTAACATTGATTTTGAAGTGAACTAGGACCCGTTTGTGTTGGTTTTTTTTTAAAATGATTTTTATAGTGTAACATAATTTTGTGGAAAATTTTTTTACAAAGAAACTTTTCATGAAAGTTTTAAATGAAAATTTGGTTTGAATAGTTATTCTTAAAATGTTATTTTAGGTATTTCATCATTTTATCGAAATTTTTTTTGAATATCAAAATTTCAAAAGATTACTTAATTTTAAATTTATTTCAAATAGCTTTTCATAAAAATTATTTTTCAAATACAATTTTTTGAATAAATTGTGATTTTGATTATGTTTTGATTTTCAATTAATGTATATTTATATTATAGAATGTTAAAATTAGTTTTGTAATTTATAAAAAATAAATTTTAAAAAACTTGTAATATTTTGAAAAACGTTTTTTAGAATCTATTTTAAAAAATACAAAAAAAAAAAAAAAATCTATTTTTTAAAAGTTAAAACAAACTGGTTCCTAATCTATCTTTGGATGTTTATGCTAAAAACAAATTTGGTGTAGAAAGAGGAGACAGAAACTCAGTAACTTAACATTTATACCATCTCCTGTCTCTTTTATAAGAAAAAAAAAGGTTTGTATTAATATAAAAAATATAGGCCCATGTTTAACAATATTGATTGTTCAGTTTTTATATTCCTAGTTATTCCTATTTTTGGATTAGCATTAAAAAAAGTATTTGTTTTTAATGAAAAAATCATTAATTTTGCTGTATTAAATGGTTTTAAATTAAATGAAGGATATATTAAAAATATTAGCATTAAATTTAATAGTTCAAAATAATTAATTTTTATTTATTATAATGGTCTGAGATTGAAGACAATTTTTTATAGTTATATTAGTGACTAGATGAAATAATACCGCAACAAAAGTATTTTGCTATGTTATTTCTTAAAGGAAGCTAAGGGTTAAGGAAAAGTATATTTTTATTAGCCACTTAATTAAAAAGTGATTCTTTCTTTTTGTTGCACGTCATCGTTAGGGTCGAATTTTGATATGTAAGTTTTTAATGATTATTATTATTTTGTCTAGATATAAAAAATTCATTATTTTTATATTTTTGCTGGAATAACTATTTGATTTTCTCTTTCTAGTTTTATTTTAAAATTTATTGTGGGGTAGTTTAAAATTTTGGTTGAATTTTGGCATGGAATTGGTTGAGGTGGAGATTTTGCTCTAAATTATAACCAATGATTATTATAACCTTCTGCTCTAAATTTTTTTGAGGTGGAGATTTTGGCATGGAATTGGTTGAAAGTGAAGGCATAAGGATTCGACTATTCACTCTTGCCTTATCAAATTGGAAAGAGACAAATAGCTTAATAAAAAAAACTTGCATTACAATGCGTAGTGTGGGCCCTGAGATGCCTATTATAAGCACCAGTTTATTGGGCGATAGAATGATGCATATAAAGGGGTTGGACTCTGAAAGAAGCTGAAGTAAACTTTAATTAAGGCATGAAATTTTTTTAAGAGGCCCTGTTTAACAGTAAATTAACTGTGAAATATTTTTGTGAAGACCCTTTTTTCTATAGCTTAATCATGAAAAAATGTGAGGCCCTGTACTGTAGGCCGTCTTATACGCCCTCAAAGACGGCTCTGGGTTGGACACGTAAAAAGAGAAATCCAAGACATATCACACATGAATAACCAGAATACTGCAGTGTGAAATCAAGACATAACACATGCATTGATGCAAAAATAGAATCTTGCAAAATCCACTGAAATCTAAAGAACATGACAGCTACATAGCTCTAAGCTGAAGAATAATCCAACTACCAGAGTTCATAGACATAAAACAATATCACATGTTGCATCAATGATGAACTTTCTACAAACAATAAAATTTCTCTCTAACACTAAAATCATGATCATAAAGGTTTCCGGTTGATTAGCGTGTATCAATACAAACTAAACCCAAAAAACTGACTAATGATGATTGCTAACCCGAGGGCTATCGCGATAAGAGAAGAAGCCCAAGTGAGTTTCTCAGTTATTCTAGGCACTCTATCCTTTAGTGCTTGGCTACATGATCCTATAAATACCGTATAGCTCCCCATCGCAACTACAGTTCCAAATAAGAACATGATGAGAAATGCAGCACCGGATACACGAGAAGGCAAAGCAAGAGCAGGCAACACCATCATCAATGCATCTGGTTGCAGTCCATGAACTATACCAGTGGCAAAAGTAGCAAAACCAATCTTCTTCTTATTTCCTACCACAGGATTATCAAGTGATTTATGCACGCTGACGTCGAATTCACTGTTTCCTACAGCAACAACTGGAGAAGAAACTTCTGAAGCTTCCTTAATTCCCATAGCACCGATTACTAGCAAGGTAATGCCCACCACTCTGGTGCCCCATGTTTGGATAATTTCAATGTGAAGTTGATCTTTAAGGAGCAAAAATATTAAGCCAAAGATTAACTGACCAGCATCATGGCCACAACCCCAAAGGGCTCCAACAAGAGCACTCTCCGTTCGAGTGCGGCCAATTGACAATGGAGCCAAAGCTGCAAGATGGTCAGGGCCTGATAATGTGTGCAAGCAACCAGCAAAGAAACCTGTCCAAGCACTACTTAGGAGCTCGGCGCGGATAAGTTTTCCACCAACGGCAGGACCGCCGATCTTGGCTGCACTTTGAAAGGTTGCAAAAGCTGCTGGTGCAAAAACTGGTTGAATTAAGAGCACGGCAAGAGCAGAAAGTATCACACACGTCTGAACTGTTATTCCCTGTGGAAAAAAAGTAAGCACAGAAAACAACTTATATACAAGTTAAAGTCATAATTTGTTTACATAAGTTCAAACAACCTCACAATAAGCTCAAATAAGTGAAATTTTACATGTATAATGTACTGATAAGAAAAAGCAAAAGTTTGATAATTTGATTATCATTTGAGATTTGAGACCAGCAAGAAGCCAAAAAGTCAATAATTAACCACTTTACTAAAACCAAACCAATGACAATGAAAGATTCCTATAATTGAAAAAATAACACAAGCATATTCTGGAAGATACCGCTGATACAATGAAACATCATTGCCTTAAACTAAAATAAAAAAGACAGTGAAACGAAACACGTACCTTTGGTTTTCTGAAACCAGCATCGGCATTGACGTGATTGAGCGGTTGAGATTCAATTACGGGGCTATTCGAATCAGTGACACGAGAAAGTGTATTTTTAGGCTGCATAGCGGAAACGGAAGATGAAGACAAAAACGGAGAAGGGTTTTCATGGTTGAAGGAAGAAGAACGAATTGAAGGAAGAAAACTGAATGTTTTGGAACGAAAAGGAGTAGTTGAAGAGAGAAAAGTGAAGGGTTTGATTTTGAGGTTAGTGTGAAGAGAAGAGGAAGAAGATAGAAGTCTCTCCATGGCTTCTATTGGTGAAACTGAAGAGTAAAGAGATGAAAGTATAAACAGTGAAATGAAAGTGCGTTGTGTTAACTTGTGTTTGGTTTTTGTTCACACCTTTTGAGTCTTAACTGTAGCTGCCTCTAACTACATTCTATGGAGTAGTTTTCCACGTTTGCCCATAAGCAACGTAGTGGATAAAAAAGTCCGTTTGAAATAAATAATGGGGTTTGAAAGTGTGTTTTTGCTTGATTGGTGTCTGACACGTTCACCCATGAGTAGCACAATGAATACTTTTTGCTATCCATATCATACCTCTATTTATTTATATTTTTAAATATTACCAAATTCTCCTATCATAAATGTGGAATATAGTATTATAAAAGGAATGTACTTAATGTTAATTAGTTAAGTGTATAATTGAGATAAATTAGTATTTTGTTAAAATTTAAAAATATAATTAATTTGAAACTACCTTTTTTTTATAGTTAAATTGACAATGAGAATATAATAGAATTCAAATTTTATATTTAATTTATAATTAAATTTTATCAATAAAATTAAATACATAATATTAACACGCAAGTTTTGAGAGAACGTGACATTGAATCATTTTTGTGAGAGTTTAATTTATTTCGGGTTTGGCAAAATTACAAAGACACCGTGAACCACCATATGTCTTTAATTGGAACATCATAGGTCATTATTCATTCAAGCACTTCGGTCTTTTAAGCCCCGTGTTTAGATGAATAAGAATCCTAAGTCATGCACCAAGATCAGATCATTTAAGAGGATGTGTCAAGACTAGAACCCAAGTTTGATGGCCCGTTACCAAACACATAACCCCTCAATTGAACACCTCATAAGTCATAATGACACACACATACCTCTATTACTCTGTCTATGTCATTAAAAACATGCTCACGATTGAGGGAATATATTTGAAATTTATCAAAATAGAAGGAAAGTTATCCACCAAAGGGTCGTCAGTAAACCAACGCAATAACTACCGACTTGTAGAAAATACACAATATCATTTCCGACCACTGAATTAAATACCAAAAGAGACGAAGTTTTGGGAGAAATCATGTACACAAGGTTACTTGAAGCACCGTTGACACCAAAGGGATAAATGGGTATTCATTCCAACCAATGATGCTCTTATCAGTGCATTAAGGGACACATCATACATAATTGTTACCAACTGAAGAAAAACACAGAGTTTTATTTAAGGAGGAAATTTCAAGAAACACATGCATGAGTTTCAACTAGGAACAAACTCGAGTAAAGATAACATCAATCAATAAAGATCCCATCAATGGCCGCAAAGAAATTTTTTAAGAACATAGCTTTGAGAAAGACGACAATCTAGTGAGATATACCATCGACAACGTTGTAGAGGGATTCTCATGAAGCAAAATGTCTAACTAGGTCATAAATGAAATTATTCAATTGGTATCTGTTCAGGACTGGGTCAACGCTTGCCCATCCGTCGGGTAGGCCCAACCCAATACTGGTACGGCCCAATAAGGTCCACAATTACCCAGTGTCGAGCACGTCCAAACCTCCTCTTCGTCGGGCACGTATTGGACTGACACTGTCGAGCATAGTCTTTGAGTCTAGGAGAACGCCTCTCTCCTCGACCTCCACGTTCTCCTCCCCGCGAGGACACGTCATCTTGTAACCTCCCACCTCCGAAGGAATCGGTCTGCCCATCTTCCGAAGATCTCGGGACCGTTACCCCAGGGAGAAGACCACGTGCTGGTCTTCCCTACGCCACGTAAGCCCTGGAAGTCACCTGGATTGGGCCAGGCAATCCAGCCCAGTGCAGGAGACCGTTGGCCCCGCGCTGGGGGCACTCTATAAATACCCTCTCATTTGAGAGGGTCAGGTGACGTTCATTCTTACTCTCATACCTATATCCTGTGCTTGCTTACTCCCGTTACCTGACTTTGGCATCGGAGTACCTTGCAGGTACACCCCCCATCGTTCCATCACCACCGGAGTTGAAGATCTCACGACGTTGCTGGCCACTGTCATACTTTCTGATCCAGGTACGATCAGTGGCGCCGTCTCTGGGAACACTTGCTTCCCCATTTTTCTTCATCGTTAAACCAAAGCAACTTCTACTTTCATAACAAACATGGCCAGCACCCAACCTGGAAATAAAGCTGCGGACACCGTCTTCACGCAGCCCTACAACGGAGACCACCGTGAGGACAATGCTGCCATCCATGTCCAGGAAGTCGACGTAAGGGACGGCCAGACCGCTTCCCCCTTTTCCAAAGATGCGGCGTATGATGCCGCCCAACAGGAAATTCCGTCGGTTGTCTACCAGCCAGTCGCTCCACCACCAAACGCGGACCCGGGCATGGTGGCCCTGTTCGCCTTGGTCAACCAGACCAACCAGCTGATTGCTCACCAGAATCTCCTAATCGAAGCGCTTGAGAGAGGGCGACCACACCGCTCTTCCATGCGAAGACATCGTCACCCGCCATCTCCCAATTGTTCTCCTTCCCCGAGAAGGACTCCCCCGACGGACTCTCGCAACACCTCCCCGCAACGTGAGGGACGCCGACCACGCTTGGAGCGACCCCAGCCCGTGGTCACTCAGAAGCGCCATCGCTTCCCTCCTCCGCAGGGGCCAAGGTGCTCCCCAAACAAGAAGAGGAGCAAGGCTGACGGCGAAAAGCCGAAGAGCCGCTCTAGAAACTCTCCTCGACGACATGGACCAGGTCGAGGTTACTGCTCCCCATCACGGTCGCCAGTCAGAAGTGATGAGGACGACCAGAGGACCCCTCTGTCCAGGGAGATCATGGACACCCGTATCCCTGTGGGTATGGAGAAGCCTCCACCACTAGGGACCTATGACGGCACAACCGACCCCGACGATCACGTCGAGAGCTTTGAAGCCATGCTCGACTATAGAAACGTCAGGGGAGCTATTAAGTGCAGGCTCTTCCCGACCACTCTTCAGAAAGGCGCCATGACTTAGTACAAAAGTTTCGCACCTGAATCAATCACGTCCTGAAGGGACGTTTCTCCAAATATTTTACTGTGTCTCGCCGACATCCGAAGACGGAAGCTTCGGTTGAAGGCATCTTCCAGGGGAATAACGAATCTCTCAGATACTACATTGAGAGATTCAACCGAGAAGCTGTCGAGGTCCACACGACTGACGACATGAAGAAGTTCCTGATCATGCGGGGACTACGTATCAGGACCGAGTTCGCCAAGACTGTGGGCATCCATAGACCCTAGAACTTGGAAAACCTCCTCCACCGAGCTCAGTCGTACATCGAGTTCGAGGAGTCAGAGGCTGCCCAAATCGCCCTCGACTCAAGATGTCGGGATGGCCCCCACGGCCAAAGAGACGAAGGCTCTCCCCCCTCGGCGCGAGGGTGAGAGAAGATGCGAAGGCCGTCCCCAGGACTCTCGCGAATCGAGGGGACCAGCTGGCCGGTTCATAGAGTACACTCCGCTCAACGCTCCCTGCGAGCGAATTCTCAATGAGTGCACCAATTCGGAATTTCAAAAAGGGGGTGTCCACTTCCCAAAGTCGACACCCCCCAAATCAAACACGGACAAGTCCAAGTACTGCAGGTTCCACCGGAGCCACGGACATGTCACAGAGGATTATGTCCACCTCAAGGATGCAATCGAGATCCTAATCAAGGAAGGACATCTAAAGCAGTACGCCAAGAGGAACTACGCTCTTCGGTAAGATGCCCGAGACGCTCAAAGCGTTGGGGAGACGACGTCTCCTGCCGGGGAAAACCGACTGCAAGTCGCCCTCAGTGTCACTCGACCCGAGGACTTTTTCGTCCCCGAGGGAATCGAGAACCAAGAGGCAGTTCACAGCATGTGGGCGAACTTCTCCCATGAAGATCCTGTCACTGCCGGCAGCACGTAGGAGAGCTTCCCCAAGGAGATGGTCATATCCGGCGGAGGTTTCGAGAAGGTGTCCGTCGGGTCGGTTAAGCGGAAGTTTGACGAGCTTGAATCTGCGACCTCAGCGAAGACCACCACTCTCGAGAAGGTGCAAGGGAAATCAAGCCCCATCACCTTCTACCTCGAGGAACTGCCAGGAGGGTCGCCCAACGCCACCATCCCCCTATTGGTCAGGGCGCAGATGGCAAATTTTGACGTCCGCGGGATCCTAGTCGACCAGGGAAGCTCGGTGGACATCATGTACGCCCACCTGTTCGGATCTACAGGGGTTCAACGGCACCACCACCAGACCGTGTGGCTATGTTGAACTGATGGTCACTTTCGGGATCGAGGACCCTGCCCGACAAGTCAAGACCCGCTTCTTGGTGGTCGAATGTCCGTCCCTCTACAACTGCATCCTGGGGACGACCACTATAGCCGAACTCACAGCAGTACCATCGACAGTCCATCTGAAGATGAAGTACTACACGACCAGGGGCAGGATCGTCACTATGCACGGGGACATTGAAGCGGCCAGGAGGTGCTTCGACGCAACGACCAAAGGCCTGAGTTCCATCAGCACCAAGCCCAAGACCGGAGCGAAGTCATCCCCGGACGCAGTGCAGAAGCCGCTCCCGCGCATCAACGCGGTCGACCTCGACAGCAGGTTCCTCGGTGAGCAGGAAGAAGGCAGAGCAGCTGACCACGACCTCCCAGCTGAAGGTAACAGGCAGCATATCCACCCAACGTGCCCCATCCCAGATGGAGACTTCGAGCTCGTCGCCCTCGGAGACGATCCAGACCGGAGCGTGAAGATTGGCACCGGACTCCCCGACCTGACGAAGAAGCAGCTGAAGGCATGTCTCTGGGAGAACGTTGATCTGTTCGCATGGAGCACCTCCGAGATGCCTGGCCACGACCCAGAGGTGGCCTGCCATCAGCTTACCGTAGATCCGACCGCTGGGTCCATAGTTCAATGTAGGCGTAGACAGTCTCCCGAAAAAGAGGAGGTTGCTGAAAAAGCTGTAAAAGACCTCCTAGAGGCAAATTTTATTTTGGAGGCCAGGTACACAACCTGGCTGTCCAACGTTGTACTTGTCAAAAAGAATAATGGGAAATGGAGGATGTGTGTTGACTATACCGACCTTAAGCGGACATGCCCAAAAGACTCTTATCGTTTGCCTAACATCGACCAGCTGGTCGATAATTATGCAGGTTTCAAACTACCGTCCTTCATGGACGCCTACTCGGGGTACAACCAAATCCCCATGGCTAAGGCCGACAAGCAGCACACTGCCTTCATGACCGAGTCAGGCAATTACTACTACAATGTAATGCCCTTTAGCCTAAAGAATGCCGGCGAGACCTACCAACGGATGATGAACAAAGTTTTACGGGGAGAGATCGGTGACATGCTCGAAGTCTACATGGACGACATGATCGTCAAATCCGCAGAAGAAGTCGACCACGTTGCCCATCTCAAGAAGGTATTCGACACGGCGAGGAAATGTCGGATGAGGTTCAATCCCGACAAATGCACCTTCGGCGTTCGGGCGGGCAAGTTCCTCGGTTTCTACCTCACAAAGCGAGGAATCGAGGCAAATCCTGACAAATGTAGGGCTTTCTCTGAGATCCCGACCCCAAACTCAAAGAAGTCGATACAATCGCTGAATGGGATGCTGACCGCCCTCTCCCGCTTCGTCGCCAAATCTACACAGTACGCACTCCCATTTTTTAAGCTTCTACGACAAAAAGCCACATTCGAATGAACCGAGGAGTGCGAGCAAGCGCTCCTCCACCTTAAACAAGTCCTGTCACAACCCCCAGTTCTCTTGCGACCAGAGAACGGGGAGACGCTGTTCTTGTACCTCGCCATCACGAGCGAAGAAGTCAGCGTCGTTCTCATCCGGGAAACCCCCGACAGGTAAAAACCGATCTACTTCACCAGCAAGGCTTTCTAGGGCCTCGAGCTCAGGTATCAGCAGATCGAGAAAGTCGCCCTGGCCCTCGTCACCTCGGACAAGAGGCTGTGTCATTACTTCTTAGCCCACACAGTCGAGGTAAGGACCGAGCAGCCCATAAGGAAGCTCCTCAATCGACCTGACATGCCAGGAAGGATACTCAGGTGGTCACTCGAACTCACTGAGTTCGACGTTCAATATGATGGAAGAAAGGCCCTGAAGGCTCAGGTACTGGCCGACTTCATGGCAGAAATGACCCTCCCGGAACCTTCGACCAACGGATCCCAAAAATGGACAATCTACGTCGACGGGGCATCCAGCCCTAAAGGTAGCGGGGCGGGCATCATCCTCGAAAATGAGGAAGGCATCCTGATCGAAGTCTCCCTTGAATTGTCCTTCCCGGCGTCGAACAACCAGGCAGAGTACGAGGCTTTCCTCGCCGGGCTACGGTTGGCCGAGGACCTCGGCGCCAAAGAGGTCAAAAATTTCACCGACTCTCAGCTCGTAGCCTCTCAGGTCCGAGGAGAGTACCAAGCCAAGAACGACAGCCTCATCGAATACTTGACCTTGGTGAAGGAAAAGATGAAAAAATTCACCTCCGCGGAAGTAACCCATATCCCGCGTGAGCATAACACCCGAGCAGATGTCCTGTCCAAATTGGCGAGCACAAAGAAGAAAGGCAGGAACAAGTCTGTCATACAAGAAGTGCTTTCTCGCCCGAGCATCGAGAAACCTGTTCCTGTGACGGACGTGAACGCCATCAAGGACAACAATTGCTGGATGACCCCGATATATGAGTATCTCACCACCGACAAGCTGCTCGACGATCCCAAGGAAGTCGGGGTGGTTGAGCGACGAGCGTGCTCGTACATAATTGTCGAGGACAAACTATACCGCAGTGGCTTTTCTATCCCCCTCCTCAGGTGCATCGAAGAGACCAAAGTCCCCGGTATACTCCAAGAAATCCACGAGGGGATCAATGCACAACACCTCGGCGGACGGTCCTTAGCCCGTAAGGCATTACGAGCAGGATACTACTGGCCCACCATGCAACAGGACGCCAAGGAGCACGTCAAGAAGTGCGACAGATGCCAACGACACGGGGACATGCACCTTGCCTTTCCCAGCGAGCCCAAAACACTGTCTTCCCCATGGCCGTTTGCGTGGTGGGGAATGGATATCCTCGGGCCTTTCATCGTCGGGTCATACCAAAACAAATACCTGATCGTCGGCGTAGATTATTTCACAAAGTGGATCGAGGCAGAAGCCTTGGCCAAAATCACGGCCCCTAACATACTACGTTTTTACAAGAGGAGCATCCTCTCCCGGTTCGGCGTGCCCCAAGCGATTGTCACCGACAACGGGACGCAGTTCACCGACAAGAACTTCCAAGACTTCGTCACCAAGCTGGGCACGAAGCATCACTTCACGTCGGTCGAGCACCCTCAAACGAACGGACAAGCTGAAGCGGCAAACAGAGTAATCCTGCAAGGATTGAAACCCCGACTAGGCGACGCCAAGAACAGGTGGGTCGAGGAACTACACAGCGTCCTCTGGGCCTACCGAACAACCCCACATTCCACGACCGGGGAAACCCCATTTCGCTTGACCTACGGAACAGAAGTGGTGATCCCCGTGGAAATTAGGGAACCCTCGAGGAGAACGAAGTCTCCCCTCGACGAGGAAACGAACAACGAGGCCCTAAGGGAAGAGCTCGACTTTGTCGAGGAGATAAGGTCGGGCGCATCCCTCCAAGAAGCCTCACTTAAACAGAAAATAACTCTACGTTATAACAACAAAGTTATTAAACGTAATTTTCAAGTAGGCACCCTCGTCCTACGAAGGAACTAGAAAGATTCGCGAAAGGGCAAGCTCGCCGCGAACTGGGAGGGCCCCTACCGCGTTCGCGCAAAAACGGGGACAAGAGCCTACTACCTCGAAAATCTACACGGAGAGGAACTTGCTCGACCATGGAATGTAACACCCCTAATTTTGTAATAATATTTATTTAATTTATTTAAATATTATATTCGTGAATTTCTGTGAATTTTGGTTGTTTGTGTCGATGTCGGTAATTTTGTGAAGTTTTGGTTATTTAATTAAATAATAGTATATATTATGGAATATAATGTATTATTATTGATTTAAATAATATTAGAGGAATTAAGGGTAAGATGGACTTTTGAGGAGGATTAGTGAGGGTATTATGGAGAAAGCCCAATTTTGAGGCCCAAGAGTTAGGTTGAATATAAAGGAGAATTTGAGAATAGGATTCAGTTTTGTTGAACCTGAAAAGAAGGAAAGAAGTGAGAGCTCTGAGGAAAAAGGAAAAGGCGAGGAATTCGAGAAGGTTTCCAAGGGCTCAGAGAGAAAACTTCGAATAGACAATCTAAGGTATGGGGAGTATTACCTTTCATTGCTTTCAATATAGGAAGTGATGTGTTAAAGTGGATTTTGGAGATTTTGGGGTTTTTGAAGGGTTTATGAGTTAATGATGATTTAGAGGTATTTTTGAGGATCGATGATGGATTATTAAGGGTTGAATTGCTTCGGGTAAAAATAAGCCTTCGGGGAAAAACCTTCTTTGATGATATGTGGGATCTTGTATGAGAAAAGGATTTATGGGGTTTATAGGAAGCTTAAGAGTTTTGAAGGTTTAGGGGATTTAAAGTTCCCGTAAGTGTTCTGAATTGACCTAATAGTCGTAGGTTTTATGCCTTGGATTGCCTTGATGATTCAGGAGTGTTTTGGGAATGTTTTGGGGTGAATTGAGGTTGAAATCGCAGGTGCTTTTGGGGCAGTGGTGCTACTGATACGTAGCAGCGATTTGCTGTAATCGCAGGTTCGCAAAGCGAACAGTTTCTTTGCAAGGCGAACATTCGCCCCAGGCTCGTAAAATGAGCAGCGCAGCGAATGCGCGATGATTTTGTTGGTGAATACTGAGAACTCTTTAGTTTGTGTGAGAAATGGGGGATTCGCTGGAGCTCGCAAAGTGAACATCCCAGCAAATGTGTTCGCACGGCGAACGCTGGAGCGAACTGCTGTTGTTCGCGAAATTTTGTTTATGATGCTGTGATGTTCTGAGGTTTTGGTGTTGTGATATCTCTGATGATTTACCATGATTTTCTTGATGATATTGAGATGATGATTTGTGATGTTTTGATGAATATGTGATGATATGATTAACATGAGGTTTTGATGAATGATGATGCACATAATGATATTTTGATGATGATGATTATTGACGTTTTTGTATCATGCATTCATACACATACTCTGTGACGATGCTTCATTCCCATTGTGCCGATATGAGGTAATTATGACATGCTCCGGTTTCTATGCGGAATCGATCCTATTGACGGGGATCTTTGGAGGGGTGATGTCCTAGTGTCCATCAATTATGACGATTGGTACCACATGCATGAGTCTTGTTGTGCATTGCATTTATTTGGCATTGATGTATTTTATGATGTCATGATTCTTGATGTTTTCCTTGTGATGACCCTGAAGATGTTGTGTATGATGGTGACGCCATTTTATGTATATCTTATTTTTATTATTGATTATAATGAATTGTGATTACTCACCCTGCCTGTTTAAATGTTGCCTCTAAGTGGGTAACGTGCAGGTGATCAGGTTTAGCTGTGGATGCCTTCGAGGACTTTTGAAGTTTATTTGCTTTTGGTCGATGTTGTGCTCTGATAGTGTAACATCGGGTTAGGTCGTCGAGTCGAACCATGTTGATTTTTGTTATTTTATTGTTATTTGATGGTATGCTTTTATTTTACGAACCTTTTTGAGTGTTTGTGGTTATGGTGGATCTGCTGCCTATTTTGATGGCTTTTATTGAAAACCTTTTTATTTTGAATTATTGAGTTCCGCTGCCATATGAAGGCTTTTGAGTTACTTTGATGAAAACCTGTTGTTTACGGAGCAAAATGTGTTATTTGAGTTTTATTGAGAAATGTGCACCCTTATGAGGTGATTTTACTCTGATATTTTGTGTATTTTGCAATGATTAATTGTGGGGTAGAAAAGGGTGTTACATTAGTGGTATCAGAGCAGGTCGGTCCATCCGGCCAGGTTTTTACGTGATGTCAGTCCCCTGTCAGTCGACGAGTGTGTGTACACTGTCGATGTTTTAGTTCTTCTAACCTTGTTGGTGGTGTGCAGGATGACTGGAAGAAATGACCGTGCAATTGCTGATGCGTTGGAATCGGTTGCTAAGGTGGTGGCGCAGCTGAATCCAAATGGTGGAGCTCCTGATGAGTTTCGTTCTTTGGGGAAGTTTTAGAGGAAAAATCCACCGACTTTTATGGGTACGTATGATCTAGCAAGTGCACACAAGTGGCTGAAGACAATCGAGAAAATCTTCCGAGTGATGGGGTGTTCTGATGAGAAACAGGTTCAGTTTGGAACACATATGCTGGAAGAGGAAGCTGAGGATTGGTGGGATAATACCCGTCAGAGACTCACGGATGTTGGCACTGTGATAACCTGGGCTATTTTTAAGCAGGAGTTTCTAGGGAAGTATTTTCTAGAGGATGCTCATGGCAAGAGAGAAGTAGAATTCCTTGAGCTGAAGCAAGGAGATATGACTGTGGTAGAGTATGTCGCAAAGTTCGAGGCCTTGGTGAAGTTCTGTCCGCACTACAATCGTGCTGATGCTGAGATGTCCAAGTGTCTCAAGTTCGAGAATGGGTTGAGACCAGAGATTAAGCAGGGTATTGGGTATCAACAGATCCGCAGGTATGTTGAGTTGGTTGACAAGAGCAGAATCTACGATGAGGACAGCCAAGCTCGATCTGCTCACTACAAGCAGTTGAGTGAGAAGAAAGGGCAGTATAGGGGTAAACCTTATACAACTTCAGCTGACAAAGGGAAACAGAAGGCTTCAGATGGGAAAAAGACAAGTGGAGGAGCAGCTCCCGCTTCTGGAAAGTGTCATAAGTGTGGCGAGCAAGGTCACCGTGCTGATGTGTGTACCAATAATGTGCTGAGGTGCTATAGATGTGGTAAGAAGGGTCATCGAGCTACTGATTGCAAAGATGAGGGTGGGTCCGACCTGTTTCAATTATGGTGAGAAAGGTCATATCAGTACTCAATGTCAGAAACCGAAGAAGACTGCTACTGCCGCTCAGACCAGTGGTCGTGTGTTTGCTTTGAGTGGTGCCGAAGAGCCAGAGAAGGACAGCCTGATTCGAGGTACTTGTTTTATTAATAATATCGAGTTGGTTGCTATTATTAATACTGGTGTGTCGCGGTGAAAATTGGATAATAAGCTATTAGTTAACTTGTATCGCATATTTTTAATGTCACCACCGTCTTTGATTTTATCCAAGGGAAGGGAGAAAGACCGAATACCCACAATGCAATGCAAATGCACTTAAGATTCTAAGGTCGGGGGTTGGTTATACCTAGGGAAGGTGTTAGCATCCTAGATATCTGTAGTACTCTACAAGAACCTCTTGATTTATTTTATATTATCTGTTATATTTGTTTGCTAAGAGTTTAAGGGTAAGTGAAGAAGATGAGTCATCATCTTAAGAAAACCGCCACAGTTCTTTGAAAATGTTTGTATTTGTGGGGTATGGGATTGTATGTCCCTTTCTTTGAGATGATTAACATCTAATTCTCTTGTGTGGAGAATTAGGTAGGCTAAAGTTTGATTAAAAATCAAAGTTGAGGGGGACTAACCTAGGAAGTCTATCCTAGAGTTGTCTAATTGTCTTATCTTAAGTTTGTCGATTATGATGCAAATGATATGCACCATGCACAATAACGTGGTTATTATGCATGGGATTTTCCCTTGGATATTAATGCGGTTAATTTAATGTTATTTAGGCGAAGGTGCTAGCAAAGTGATGCTAGACTTGTGTCCAGTGATCGGTAGGTCGAATGCGATGCCCTAAGGCGATCGACTTACATGGGTAGAAAATTGGCTCGACGTTGGATCGAGGATTTTTATTGTTTTTGAAAAGGTTTGAACAGTATATCAAATAAGCATACATCAAGCAAGAAAATAAGATCAGATAATTAAACATACAAGCGATGCACACTCGAGTGTGAGGGGGATTCTAACGATGAGTGGTTTATTTGGAAAAGAGTTTGATTTATTTTTAAGGTTAATGACAAGAGGCTTATTTTTAGTTAGAATTATCGGCTAGAGATTATTGACTAATTAAAAAGAAAGGTTTCTATTAAGTTTTAATTATTAAAAAAAAGTTAAATATTATAAGAGATATTATGTTTAATTTTCAGAAAAGGGTTTAAATTATCTAATAAGAAAAATCTAAATTAAAGTTAGATTAAAAAGGATAAGGATTTTTAATTATAAACGATTTCAATATTAAGTTTATTAAAAGAAAAAGGGTATTAAGAGTTTTTAATTAAAAAGAGTTTTAATTTAGGTATTTTAAATAAAATAGTTTCATTATTATTTTGGAGATTTATTACTTCCTAAAAGTTAAAGGTTTTTATTTATTAGATAAAAAAGATTTTAATTTTAATATTTTATAAAAGTTTTATTATTATAAAAAAAAAGTTTTACTAAAAAAGTTAACAAAAACTTATAATTCGCTTCCTCTTTTGAACAGATTAACAAAAAGATTTAATTTTAAATTATGTTTTATTAAACTAAAATTGATGATTAAGTCATAAAACTCTAATTTATTAAAGGAAAAGTGACCAATTGATTAAAGAAGATAAAAAGGACGGAGGGATCGTACGTACACAGGTGAGGGAGCATGATAGTGTATCGTGGGTGTGCGTATGATAAAAAAACAAAAACAGAGGGAAAAGAAAAGACGGTCTCTCCTCTCTCGATCCTATCTTCTTCATCCTCTCAGCTCGCTTATCTCTCGATTTCTCCAATCATCTCTCTCGCTCGTCTCTCTCAAGTCCTCTCACACGCTGTCACTCTCGTCCTCATTATCTCTCTCGATCATCTCTCGCTCGCGACTCTTTCTCTCTCGTTCAAACGAACCAAAACAAAAATCAGCAAGTAAAAGACCTAAATCTACCCTAATCCCCACAAGACCCTAACCCCAATCCATTATTGATATTGTTATGATTACAAAATACAAAATGATAAACAGAGGAATTGCGAGAACAATAAAGGAGGGAGCCAGGTCGTCGATTAGGGATTCGTTCGAATCAGGTGCGTACTTTCATGAATCCTCTTCTCCTTGGTGTGCGTGTGTTGGTTCTCTTGAGATTTTCCGTCTGATGCTGTGAGTGTATGTTTATGAACCTCCCCTGCGAGTTGTGTATGGTTTTGAATTCCGATCCCTCCAACTGTTGCGTGTTGTTCTAATTTCTCGATCCCGTTCTCGTATCAATTTCGCTTGCTCTATGTTGTTGTTGTGATGATGTGTTGTATTCACTGGTGGTGGGTGGTGTTTTCGTATGCTGATGTGAAACTCCTTTGTGTATGAATTTGGGCGTGGAAATTTTAATGTTATTGTATGAGTTGATTACTATGTGACTCTAATTCTCCAAGGTTTTTTTTGAATTATGGCTATCGTCCCTAACTTGTGTGAAATGCTCCCAATTTATAGACTTGCCAGCTGAAATCCTGATTGAATGCTATTGAATACGTGTTGGAACATGTTGGTATACTGTTTTAGAATGTGTTTGAATACCGCCTAAACATGCCTGATCTGTTTTGGAAAGATTTGACTCTTAGGGACATATTGCTCTTATTTTGGAATTGAGGTTAAAATCATGCTTTGGGAACTTGATTGATTTGATTATGAATATTAATGCCCTGTTTTATTATTCAGGATTTGAACTGCAACTATTGTTTTGGACTGAAAACGTGTGCACTTGAATACCATCATTCTTTGTTTCCATTTTGGGCCCATGGTGTTTGGTTTTGTTTTGGAAATGACTACAACGATCTTGTCTGGTTATGTTTGGGAGAGAAAACGTTGGCTACCTCAAATATTATGAACTGTGTTTTGATCGTTTTCAGTTTTCCTTATTGTGCTTAGAGCGTGGATTAGGACAACCATGCGTTTGTTAAAGGTAGAAACCTAAATCCCATGGTTGATTAAATCACAACCTTTCAATCTCTGCAAAATATTCCTTTATTCCCAAAGGCTTCAAAAAGCTTTAACGTTCTTGTAATACTCACAGTTCTCAAACATATGCTGATGATTGCAGGTGTATGACAGTATATCGGCTTTGTAAATAATTGATATGCTGGAGGTCACGGCTGAATCTGAGTATTCGTCATCCTGGGTTCAAGATAATGAAGTTGTTTAGTCATTGGCGAAGATAACGGCTGCTATGTTATTTACGTGTACGACGAGTTTCTTGATGAATTTAACTCGTGAGCCTAAGATTTGAAGGATCAGTATGATGTTAGATTCGGTTAGGAAGTGAACTTGTAGTAAACCGAGTGTTCTGGGTGGGAAATTTCCATTTGCAAAACTTTGATCAACAGCAAGTCCTTGTAAGTTCTCTAATCGACTCTTAATTTCTGGCGACACTTTTAATGATATCATATATGGTTTCAAGTAGGAACTCCATTCTTCGGTTATGATGTAATTTGTTCATCAAATTACCGCCGTTAGACCGTGATTGTTTTTCTCTCTGTAGGATGGTAAACACCCCTTATCTCTGCAACGATTTCAACTTTGGGCATTGGATTTGTTGTCTTCAAGGACTGATGATAACTTCGTTTCCAATTTTAAATTGACTATGTCGCATTGTGTTTGTGGAGATCAACATTTGCCGTAATTGTATGCTTCTGATTTTCCTTCTTAATTATGATTGATGACCCAAGAAAACTCCTATAAACTTTCCTCCTTTCTTTTAATGTCTCTTGATTCCTTGTCAAATTGAAATCTTCCTTGGCGTAACATACGCCCTCTTGAACGAGGGACTTGCGAATTTCCTTCTGATATGATCATGGTAGCAAGAATTCTGGTTCGTGTTTAATACCTGTCATGCTTGAGAGGTTATTCAAAATGTTATGACTTTTCTTTGAATTTCATATTTGCAGGAGATATAAGCCTGGCTGAAAACATCCACCACCTTCGTACAAAGATATGTCGCCAATTATCGGTACTGAGGCCAGCGTGGAAGTTCAGGTTCATCACACGCCAGAAAATTCACCAAAAATGGTACAATATCATTTCGAAGGGGTTGGATCCTCGTAGCATATTCTTGAGAAACAAACGATTTGGTCAAGTCGACCAAACCTTCAACTTAACCCTCTTTCTCTGTTATCTTATGTATTTGCAATGTGTAACAGGCGTTTGCTACGTTCGCCCAGGAAGAATTACCGTGTCTTAAGCCTGATCAAGTAAATCGACCACTCGGATGGTCTCGCTGCTGCAACTCCGGATTTCAACAGGATTCACCCTTTCTCATCACATCATAAGCGTCTTCACCGCCTTAACTTTGTTCAGCTGGGTTTGAACTGGACTAACAGAATTTTCACATGTACATGCACTAATCTTCCTGTGAATTACATTGTCTATCAAAGGTTCATATATGAGCTAACAGAGACGTGGGGCTGTACTATCGCGTGTAGCATTAAATATAGCATAGCCCTTCATAGTCTAGCTTAAATGTAATTCCTTGGATTTTCTTGCCACTTGTGATACCTTGCCGTATGATGACTAATTAGATTAAAACGGGTCTCTGATAATTGAATGGTAGTAATAGGTCCTAACAAAATCACAATCATCCTTATTGCATCCTTATGCATTCTCCCGACCCAGCAAATACGTTTCACTCCCTACCAACAGATTCTTTAGAAAACACAAATGTTCCTGATACTTGCTTGCTTTCCCATAAGCATAAACCATGGTGAGTAGATCAATGAGAAGAGGCGTGTCAAAATGTATCATTGCTATGTAAGCTAAATGCCTTGCCAACACAAACTTGATTTTAATATGAGTGGATTAACAATGGACATTGTATTGGATCAACGTGGGAAAAAGATATGGATGCTTGGTTAGATTTTTGTTCGGTTTTTTTCAATATGGATCTTTGAGTTGGAAATGGGTAATGGGTGATGAATATAACTTGAACCAATAGTTTGATCTTGGACTTTGACCAATCTTGGAATGGATAAAAAAAATGAAATGGTGAAGTTCGGTATTCTTGAATAAAGCCTCGTTACTTGAATTCCATGAAAGTCACACAAATCTCTTAAACAAAGTAAAGGCTTGAGAAACTTATGCCATTTGGCCATTCTTGAACCAATGAACCCACTAACATTAATCTTCAATCTGATCACAAGAGAAATCAAATCCACATCTAAATCAAACAGTAATATAGTCACATAACGACAATCCCAACAATCCTTTACAGGGTGATGATCATAGCATGAGAGCCATGCCTAAAGTCTGCTCAAATACTCATGAAAGAGGAAATCTAACCATCCTTGTATATTGAGGTTCTTAAGGAATCTTGAGGAGGACAAAGACTTTGTACTGGCTAAGAGACCAGAAGGGTGAAAGCACAATCTCACAGGACCAGAGAACCTCCACAATCACACACTCAGCACATCCTTCAGGACCTTGAGTATTCTGCAGCAGCACCTGTGTTCCCAAATGAAATAAACAAGCAAAAGTCTAGATAAAACGGTTAGTTATGCATGAAATAATTGGCCTAAGATGTTATGCAGAAAGAAAAGGGATCTTAGGGTCAAAAATTAGGGTGCGACAGATGCCCCTATTTAAGTTTCTCCTATTCGGAGATATGGAGATTGACATCTTCGCCTCGACAAGATATGAGGGACTTAAATACAAACATGCACAAAATTTTTGGCCCTAAGATGCCGCCAAATGCACATGATATGGTATGAAAAATGATATGATATGCAAGACAGAGATCCTGTGAGGAATATCGTCACAGGGGATAACTGATGATGAAGCGCTGAAACACAACCAAAGAAAGAAAGACCCGACGAGCAAAACAAGACTCCACGGGGAAAGATCTAAATCCACTGGAGGGAGAGACTACCAATCTGACAATCACAAGGCAGCTTAAGCACATGGCAAGAAACTTGAAAGGAACAGGATAACTTTCTACCAACAGCTGGTAGCCTAAGCCAAGGTATCCAGCTGCAAGAAAAGGGCGTATATTACCTACTATCACACACGATAGCCTAAGCAGAGGTAATAAGCTGGAAGAGAAGGATCACCTACTGCCAACTTGTGGCAGCCTGAGCAAAGGTGTCCGACCAAAAAAAGATGTGTTACCTACTATCAAGCATATGATAGCATAAGCGAGGTAAACATAAAAGGAAAGATGACCTACTACCACCACGGTAGCCTAAGCGAGGCATCTGACCAAAACACCAAAAAAAATGACTGTTTGTCGAAGTCTGCTGGAGATCTACTGTCGAGAATAACCAGGGAAATACCTACTGCCGAGGTCTTCTGGAAATCTACTGCCAAGAATAACCAGAGAAAAATAAAATGAGATACCTACTGCCGAGGTCTTCTGGAAATCTACTGCCGAGAACCAGGAAATATAAAATGAGATACCTACTGCCGAGGTCTTCTGGAAATCTACTGCCGAGAATAACCAGGAAAAATAAAATGAGATACCTACTGCCGAGGTCTTCTGGAAATCTACTGCCTAGAATAACCAGGAAAATATAAAATGAGATACCTACTGCCGAGGTCTTCTGGAAATCTACTGCCGAGAATAACCAGGAAAATAAACGACCGTTTGTTGAAGTTTAAAATAAACTAGGGAATCTACTGCCGAGATCCTGGAAAGAAATGACTGTTTGTCAAAATTTGAAATAAACCAAGGAATCTACTGCCGAGATCCTGGAAGCTTCACCGGGGATCTTCAAAAGAGATGCGGGCCGGCTGATTTGTAAAATATGTTTTCTCAAATAAAGAGCAAGATCATTTGAAAACTTCTCGAAGAAATGCCATTTGATAGAAGCACATTGAATTGTGGGCCCCCTGGGGAGAATACCATTGAGAAGTAATTACTGTTGTAGTTGAAGTTTGTGTTGAAGCTAGTAAAGTTCTTGTAATAGAGATTCTCAAATAAAGAGAATACTTGTAATGTCTTCCACAACTTCCTTTGGAGAAATAAGTTGATAATCTTGACAACTTCACCGGGGATAGACAAAATGTCATAGGGAGACTGCCATTTGTCGTCTGGATAGAAAATTGAGCTCAGATAAAGAGCTACCACTTGTTATCTGGATTTAAATCCCATAATAGTGCGGGAGGAATAACTTCTGTCTTCCATAGAGATCTTTGAATAAATTCTTCTCGGGGAGATAAAGTGCAAAATAAATGCACGTTCGATTCAGGTTCAACAGCCTAAAGATATCCAAAATTGTGATTGTCAGGGACCAAAGTTCAATTCAGGAAATAACTGAAAAGAAACGGTCAAACAAGACCCCATCCAGTGAGGCATGAACTCAACTGGGGTTTAACTTTATCCAGAAATGGAAAAGAAAACTAAAGCAACCATCTTCCACGAGGATCAAACTCAGTGGGGAATTAGAAATGATGTGCTCTTTCTGCCTAGGGCTGACGAATCTACTTGGAGGGAGCAGGAAAACCCGATCACTTGGGGATAAACGCAACCAAAGTGAAAGAACAAACAAACGAAACAAAATGCAAGATGCAAAAAATGCGCACATGCCATGAATCTACATGAATGAATGCCATGCTATGCTTATGCTCGTGCTGACAAAACAACAACAAGAAGCAAACTGGAGACGAAAACAAGCATCTCGATACGGATACTCAGCCGATCTTCGCAATATAGGAGCATCACTGGGGATGAACGGAAAGCCATATATGGAACCATGTCCTACTTCAAAGCTCCAAACTTTCTCTGGGGAAAATACATCACTTCACCTGGGGATTAACATCATGACTTCACTTAGGATTGTCAAAATGGACCTTAGATTCTGTTGGGAATGAGAAAGATTCACTGGGAACGAATCAAACTCATGGTCGAAAAGACTTCATGGAGGATAAAATAAATATCCACTGCGAGCTGACATAGTCTGAAAGAAAGTTGTAATTGGATAAAATAAATATCCACTTCGTTGGGGAAGCTCGGATCAATAGTAGTTGGAAATGTCGGAGATAAAACTTCGAGGGGATGAAATAAACATCCGCTTTGCTGGAGAAGATTGAGGTAGCGTGAAAATCCATTGAGGAGTGAAATAAATACTCACTTCACTGGGGAAGGTTGAAACCGAAGAAGTTCACCGAGGATTCTTAGGTTGCTGACTGGAGAAACCTTGCATCAAACGTGTCATAACTTCTTGTAGTAGAGATTTACCGGGGAATAGTCGTGACTACCTGAAGTAAAGATTTACTAGAGAGTCGTCACCTCACTTAGGATAGAAACCCTTTGAGGTATGAGTGAATAAAGTCGTGAGACTGATGTAGCTCTGTATTGATAACCTGCATGGTAGTCGTCATTTTGAATAACAATTGTTATGGATGAGAAGCAATCTTCACTCCTCAAATGCCCCAGATCACTTGGTTTATAAGAAGAAGTCATCCCAAGAGGATTTTACAGAAAACTTGGCATCCAAAATGTTCCGATGTTTTCAAACTCTTGGAGAGATTATCGAATCTCGACGTAACTGGCCCGGATTGACTGTGTTTTGTAACCGAATCTTCAAATTCTTTGAGAAATTTACCAAATCTCGACGTAACTGCCCCAGATTGACGGTGTTCTGAGTATTCAAACTTCGTTCCTTGAGGTCAGACGGCGAAAGAAACAGCTGGGAAATAACTTGCCCCTGCTCAGCAAGGTCTTCAGGTGACGTGCCCCTGGATACTATCATCTCCTTGAAATAGTTCTAAATTTTAGCTTATCATTGCCACACGTATGTTAATTTCTATGATGTCAAGCAAATGTTAAGTAGAAGAATGTTAATTTTGAAATTGTTTGATGCAACACCATGTTTGTCTTGAAGATTTTATTTAAAAATATTTTGGTGGTTGAATTACCAATTTTATAATGCCAACACGAATTTGAGCATAGCTCATATGAGTCAGGAAACGATATCTCAATGAGTATGCTTTCGAAATAAACCCTGCTTCAATTAGGACTTTTAAGGGTTGTATCATGGATTGGTTCACGGTTTAAGAAACAAAGGATATAAGGCCCAAAGTTTATTTATGCCCACCCAATCTTCGTGATATTTCACTCCATTTTTTTTGAGCTGAAAATTACCCTGCCCCAGGTTAAGAATGAGGGTTTTTGATTTGTAGAAGAAGACTACTACTTCAAAGGCTCAAAAGGGTTAACGAGGGTTTATCTCCTTATATCTCCGGTGTTTAGGATTTTTGAAATAATGCCTTATATCACCAGCAGAGTTTTATTCAAAAGCATACAACAAGAGATCTAGCGTTTGGTTTCATCATCCTCCGTTCAATTCTTCGCCGAGGCAGGAGATTGGGCTGCATTGGCATTATAAAATAGAAAAAGTGTTTTAAAATAAGTGAAACGAATGGATTTCTTCAAGACAACCATTATCATTGCATTAATTATTCAAAGTAACAAATTCTTACATGTAAAACATGCTTATAATCAAAGAAATAACAATAAGATGCAAGCAAATGGATAAGCAGCTTAATGGGCTTGGGAGTGAACTCTGCTCTTGATCCCACTAGCTTGAAAGGACTTCTTGAGTATTCACATCTCTCAGTATAAAGGTGTTCCATTTATAACTGGGATTCCTCTCCTGAAGGTCAACACTTCATTGTCGATCATTTCTTGGACCTTTTCTTGGAAAACTTTACAGTCTTCAATCGAATGCCCCAACACCCCATCATGAAATGCACAACTGGTATCTGGATTGAACCAAGGAGGGCGAGATTTCATGGCTCTAGTCTTCCTAGGTGCCATTATTGAGTTTCGGGAAAAGTAAGACCACAATTGACTGTAAGTCATTGGGATTAGGTCAAACCAACGAGTCCTTTCCTCTGGACTATTCAGGGGTCTCTGCTGATCCTGACGCTGATTCTGGTGATTCATGTTCTGAATTCATGGATTCTAACGTTGATCCTGATGAGTTAACCTTTGTCGTTTGTACGGACGTCCATGAGATAGTGATTGCTGGCACTGAACAGGCGCTGCAAACCGACGTTTGTGATAAGGCACCGGAACTGGAGCTCGCAAAGTCTGAGGAGAGCCCAAAATTGCATTAACTTCAACACCTCTTTCTTCTTGGGAAACACTAACAAACTTTTCTTCATTAGCTTGTCTATTCGAGACATCTTTAATTTTCCCACTTTTGAATGCGTTCTCGATGTTTACTCCGACTTCCACAATTTTAGGGAACTCTAATGGCACAACGCCTATCATTCTGACATAATAAGAGTCTGACAGTGTTTTCAGAAACATCTTGGCCAGTTCTTTCTCTTGAAGTGGTGGCTGAACTTGGGCTGCCAATTCTTTCCACCGTTGCGCATATTCCCTGAAGGACTCGTTGTCTTTCTGACCCATGTTCATCAATTGGTCATTGTCTGGAGCCATGTCCACATTGTAATTGTATTACTTCACAAAAGCGTTAGCTAAGTCTTCCCAAGACTGAATATGGTTCTTTTCTAGCTTCATATACCACATCAAGGATGCCCCAGATAAGCTTTCTTGAAAGCAGTGAATCATCAGTTCGTCATTGTCGACATAAGTGGTCATCTTTCGACAAAACATCGTCAAATGGTACCTTGGACAACTAACACCCTTGTATACTTCGAAGGCAGGCATTTTGAACTTCGGGGGAAAAACCATGCCCGGAACTAGACACAAGTCAGAAGCCTTAAGACCAGATGCGTTAGGTCCTTTCAACATCTTCAATTGTTCTTGGAGGTCACGAAATCCCTTTTCAATTTCTCCCAATCTAGGATCATTCACATTTGTCACATGACGGACGTTCTGAGAATTTGGCATATACCTCAGAAAGCGGAAATCTCTTTCATTGACTTGACCAACCAGGTTATCTTGCACAGGCTGAGGTCGAAAAGGAACATTCACTTGTGGATCATCGTTGTCAAGAGAAGAACCAAACAACGGATTAGTCATCACTCTGAAGCCTGACATGGGATCCATATTTTGTGTTCTATCCATTATCCCCAGTAAACACTTCAAGTTCGGTTGCCGGAAGATCAGCTGAGCGACACGAAAATAGGACTGAATGAGCTGAGGTAGAGAAATTATGTATGCAAAAATGATGCAATGCTAAAGATGCAATGCGAATGCAGCAAGATTCATGGAACTCAATTATTTATAATTATCAAGGAATATCAAAAGACTCGTTTTTTTTTTATTATTAAAACGGTTACAACTATTATTATTGGAATATTAAAAGAGTGATTTATTACAAAATTGTTTGCAACGCGTTGGTACACTTTCCAAGAGTCATAACGGAAAAGCTAAATAAAAGCTAGTAATGATGGATCTAAGGAGACTCCTTCAACGGTCTTCGTTTGACTTCTTCTTCCAATTAAGGACTAGAGTAGAATTCTTTCCAAAATTTCTCCTTTTGTAGTCATATTAGCTCGAACATTTGCCGAAGATAGTAAATGGATTCTTGTCTTGAATAAGTAACTCCATTATCTGAGAATATCCTTCAAGAATTGTCACCAACAGTGATTGACTGGAGTGAAGTACATAGTATTTCCTTATCAATAAGGGCTTCCTCATATCTGGTCTTGTACCCTTTTTATCCGTCAATAAGGTCTCCAATCCCCTTAGATCGTCCAGGTTATGATTCTTGTAAGTGTACTTCAATGTTTTTTTTTGGGTCCATGATATCCTTATGATATTTATAAACAAGGCTAAGTTCCATGAATCTTTATGATATGATGCATATGAAATGCAAGGATGCAAATACACAAACCACACAAGCAATCAAACAGACAAAAAGTCCTAGGCTTGAAAGGTCACACCATGGAGCCAAGGGTCTAACCATCCCAAGAAGGTACGTACTATGGTTCATTTGTACCTGCAGAATGGGTTCTACAAAGTTCCCAGAGTCTGCAATCCATCTTTTGGATATTATCGATTTCCTAATTACTTGGTAGTCAACAATATTCTCAAGAGGATCTCGTCTGAGTGTAGTATCGCGTATCAACCATTTGGAATTACTCCCTCATAGTCATCACACTACATCCTAAAAGGCCAAGTTGGGTTAAAGGTGACTACGGTTCTCAATATCCCGGGCTCCTAGGTCGAAAGTAGTAATGTATTCACGATAGCTCGTTCAACAAATACCACCTTCGAGAGGGCCTCAACTGAGTGTGGAATCAAATCGACTTCTTTGGAATTACTCCCTCGAAATCTCCTCGATTATACCCACGATCCTATCTTATATGTGCTCTCAAGTCCGGGTTAGGACTTATCTCACCACTCAAAGATAACCCTGCAAACAGCAAAACAAATATATATAACAGATAAAAAAATCAAGTTAGGGGGAACCCTCTTATGAGAATTCCCCAGTGAAGTCGCCATTTCTGTCGCGGTGAAAATTGGATAACAAGCTATTAGTTAACTTGTATCGCATATTTTTAATGTCACCACCGTCTTTGATTTTATCCAAGGGAAGGGAGAAAGACCGAATACCCACAATGCAATGCAAATGCACTTAAGATTCTAAGGTTGGGGGTTGGTTATACCTAGGGAAGGTGTTAGCATCCTAGATATCTGTAGTACTCTACAGGAACCTCTTGATTTATTTTATATTATCTGTTATATTTGTTTACTAAGAGTTTAAGGGTAAGTGAAGAAGATGAGTCATCATCTTAAGAAAACCGCCACAGTTCTTTGAAAATGTTTGTATTTGTGGGGTATGGGATTGTATGTCCCTTTCTTTGAGATGATTAACATCTAATTCTCTTGTGTGGAGAATTAGGTAGGCTAAAGTTTGATTAAAAATCAAAGTTGAGGGGGACTAACCTAGGAAGTCTATCCTAGAGTTGTCTAATTGTCTTATCTTAAGTTTGTCGATTATGATGCAAATGATATGCACCATGCACAATAACGTGGTTATTATGCATGGGATTTTCCCTTGGATATTAATGCGGTTAATTTAATGTTATTTAGGCGAAGGTGCTAGCAAAGTGATGCTAGACTCGTGTCCAGTGATCGGTAAGTCGAATGCGATGCCCTAAGGCGATCGACTTACATGGGTAGAAAATTGGCTCGACGTTAGATCGAGGATTTTTATTGTTTTTGAAAAGGTTTGAACAGTATATCAAATAAGCATACATCAAGCAAGAAAATAAGATCAGATAATTAAACATACAAGCGATGCACACTCGAGTGTGAGGGGGATTCTAACGATGAGTGGTTTATTTGGAAAAGAGTTTGATTTATTTTTAAGGTTAATGACAAGAGGCTTATTTTTAGTTAGAATTATCGGCTAGAGATTATTGACTAATTAAAAAGAAAGGTTTCTATTAAGTTTTAATTATTAAAAAAAAGTTAAATATTATAAGAGATATTATGTTTAATTTTCAGAAAAGGGTTTAAATTATCTAATAAGAAAAATCTAAATTAAAGTTAGATTAAAAAGGATAAGGATTTTTAATTATAAACGATTTCAATATTAAGTTTATTAAAAGAAAAAGGGTATTAAGAGTTTTTAATTAAAAAGAGTTTTAATTTAGGTATTTTAAATAAAATAGTTTCATTATTATTTTGGAGATTTATTACTTCCTAAAAGTTAAAGGTTTTTATTTATTAGATAAAAAAGATTTTAATTTTAATATTTTATAAAAGTTTTATTATTATAAAAAAAAAGTTTTACTAAAAAAGTTAACAAAAACTTATAATTCGCTTCCTCTTTTGAACAGATTAACAAAAAGGTTTAATTTTAAATTATGTTTTATTAAACTAAAATTGATGATTAAGTCATAAAACTCTAATTTATTAAAGGAAAAGTGACCAATTGATTAAAGAAGATAAAAAGGACGGAGGGATCGTACGTACACAGGTGAGGGAGCATGATAGTGTATCGTGGGTGTGCGTATGATAAAAAAACAAAAACAGAGGGAAAAGAAAAGACGGTATCTCCTCTCTCGATCCTATCTTCTTCATCCTCTCAGCTCGCTTATCTCTCGATTTCTCCAATCATCTCTCTCGCTCGCCTCTCTCAAGTCCTCTCACACGCTGTCACTCTCGTCCTCATTATCTCTCTCGCATCATCTCTCGCTCGCGACTCTTTCTCTCTCGTTCAAACGAACCAAAACAAAAATCAGCAAGTAAAAGACCTAAATCTACCCTAATCCCCACAAGACCATAACCCCAATCCATTATTGATATTGTTATGATTACAAAATACAAAATGATAAACAGAGGAATTGCGAGAACAATAAAGGAGGGAGCCAGGTCGTCGATTAGGGATTCGTTCGAATCAGGTGCGTACTTTCACGAATCCTCTTCTCCTTGGTGTGCGTGTGTTGGTTCTCTTGAGATTTTCCGTCTGATGCTGTGAGTGTATGTTTATGAACCTCCCCTGTGAGTTGTGTATGGTTTTGAATTCCGATCCCTCCAACTGTTGCGTGTTGTTCTAATTTCTCGATCCCGTTCTCGTATCAATTTCGCTTGCTCTATGTTGTTGTTGTGATGATGTGTTGTATTCACTGGTGGTGGGTGGTGTTTTCGTATGCTGATGTGAAACTCCTCTGTGTATGAATTTGGGCGTGGAAATTTTGATGTTATTGTATGAGTTGATTACTATGTGACTCTAATTCTCCAAGGTTTTTTTTGAATTATGGCTATCGTCCCTAACTTGTGTGAAATGCTCCCAATTTATAGACTTGCCAGCTGAAATCCTGATTGAATGCTATTGAATACGTGTTGGAACATGTTGGCATACTATTTTAGAATGTGTTTGAATACCGCCTAAACATGCCTGATCTGTTTTGGAAAGATTTGACTCTTAGGGACATATTGCTCTTATTTTGGAATTGAGGTTAAAATCATGCTTTGGGAACTTGATTGATTTGATTATGAATATTAATGCCCTGTTTTATTATTCAGGATTTGAACCGCAACTATTGTTTTGGACTGAAAACGTGTGCACTTGAATACCATAATTCTTTGTTTCCATTTTGGGCCCATGGTGTTTGGTTTTGTTTTGGAAATGACTACAACGATCTTGTCTGGTTATGTTTGGGAGAGAAAACGTTGGCTACCTCAAATATTATGAACTGAGTTTTGATCGTTTTCAGTTTTCCTTATTGTGCTTAGAGCGTGGATTAGGACAACCATGCGTTTGTTAAAGGTAGAAACCTAAATCCCATGGTTGATTAAATCACAACCTTTCAATCTCTGCAAAATATTCCTTTATTCCCAAAGGCTTCAAAAAGCTTTAACGTTCTTATAATACTCACAGTTCTCAAACATATGCTGATGATTGCAGGTGTATGACAGTATATCGGCTTTGTAAATAATTGATATACTGGAGGTCACGGCTGAATCTGAGTATTCGTCATCCTGGGTTCAAGATAATGAAGTTGTTCAGTCATTGGTGAAGATAACGGCTGCTATGTTATTTACGTGTACGACGAGTTTCTTGATGAATTTAACTCGTGAGCCTAAGATTTGAAGGATCAGTATGATGTTAGATTCGGTTAGGAAGTGAACTTGTAGTAAACCGAGTGTTCTGGGTGGGAAATTTCCATTTGCAAAACTTTGATCAACAACAAGTCCTTGTAAGTTCTCTAATCGACTCTTAATTTCTGGCGACACTTTTAATGATATCATATATGGTTTCAAGTAGGAACTCCATTCTTCGGTTATGATGCAATTTGTTCATCAAATTACCGCCGTTAGACCGTGATTGTTTTGCTCTCTATAGGATGGTAAACACCCCTTATCTCTGCAACGATTTCAACTTTGGGCATTGGATTTGTTGTCTTCAAGGACTGATGATAACTTCGTTTCCAATTTTAAATTGACTATGTCGCATTGTGTTTGTGGAGATCAACATTTGCCGTAATCGTATGCTTCTGATTTTCCTTCTTAATTATGATTGATGACCCAAGAAAACTCCTATAAACTTTCCTCCTTTCTTTTAATGTCTCTTGATTCCTTGCCAAATTGAAATCTTCCTTGGCGTAACATACGCCCTCTTGAACGAGGGACTTGCGAATTTCCTTCTGATATGATCATGGTAGCAAGAATTCTGGTTCGTGTTCAATACCTGTCATGCTTGAGAGGTTATTCAAAATGTTCTGACTTTTCTTTGAATTTCATATTTGCAGGAGATATAAGCCTGGCTGAAAACATCCACCACCTTCGTACAAAGATATGTCGCCAATTATCGGTACTGAGGCCAGCGTGGAAGTTCAGGTTCATCACACGCCAGAAAATTCACCAAAAATGGTACAATATCATTTCGAAGGGGTTGGATCCTCGTAGCATATTCTTGAGAAACAAACGATTTGGTCAAGTCGACCAAACCTTCAACTTAACCGTCTTTCTCTGTTATCTTATGTATTTGCAATGTGTAACAGGTGTTTGCTACGTTCGCCCAGGAAGAATTACCGTGTCTTAAGCCTTATCAAGTAAATCGACCACTCGAATGGTCTCGCTGCTGCAACTCCGGATTTCAACAGGATTCACCCTTTCTCATCACATCATAAGCGTCTTCACCGCCTTAACTTTGTTCAGCTGGGTTTGAACTGGACTAACAGAATTTTCACATGTACATGCATTAATCTTCCTGTGAATTACATTGTCTATCAAAGGTTCATATATGAGCTAACAGAGACGTGGGGCTGTACTATCGCGTGTAGCATTAAATATAGCATAGCCCTTCATAGTCTAGCTTAAATGTAATTCCTTGGATTTTCTTGCCACTTGTGATACCTTGCCGTATGATGACTAATTAGATTAAAATGGGTCTCTGATAATTGAATGGTAGTAATAGGTCCTAACAAAATCACAATCATCCTTATTGCATCCTTATGCATTCTCCCGACCCAGCAAATACGTTTCACTCCCTACCAACAGATTCTTTATAAAACACAAATGTTCCTGATACTTGCTTGCTTTCCCATAAGCATAAACCATGGTGAGTAGATCAATGAGAAGAGGCGTGTCAAAATGTATCATTGCTATGTAAGCTAAATGCCTTGCCAACACAAACTTGATTTTAATATGAGTGGATTAACAATGGACATTGTATTGGATCAACGTGGGAAAAAGATATGGATGCTTGGTTAGATTTTTGTTCGGTTTTTTTCAATATGGATCTTTGAGTTGGAAATGGGTAATGGGTGATGAATATAACTTGAACCAATAGTTTGATCTTGGACTTTGACCAATCTTGGAATGGATAAAAAAAATGAAATGGTGAAGTTCGGTATTCTTGAATAAAGCCTCGTTACTTGAATTCCATGAAAGTCACACAAATCTCTTAAACAAAGTAAAGGCTTGAGAAACTTATGCCATTTGGCCATTCTTGAACCAATGAACCCACTAACATTAATCTTCAATCTGATCACAAGAGAAATCAAATCCACATCTAAATCAAATAGTAATATAGTCACATAACGATAATCCCAACAATCCTTTAGAGGGTGATGATCATAGCATGAGAGCCATGCCTAAAGTCTGCTCAAATACTCATGAAAGAGGAAATCTAACCATCCTTGTATATTGAGGTTCTTAAGGAATCTTGAGGAGGACAAAGACTTTGTACTGGCTAAGAGACCAGAAGGGTGAAAGCACAATCTCACAGGACCAGAGAACCTCCACAATCACACACTCAGCACATCCTTCAGGACCTTGAGTATTCTGCAGCAGCACCTGTGTTCCCAAATGAAATAAACAAGCAAAAGTCTAGATAAAATGGTTAGTTATGCACGAAATAATTGGCCTAAGATGTTATGCAGAAAGAAAAGGGATCTTAGGGTCAAAAATTAGGGTGCGACATGGTGATACTCATTCTTTTATCTCGCTTGATTGTGTTAATAGATTGGGTTTGAAGTTATCTGATATGAATGGGAATATGGTAATAGAAACTCCAACTAATGGTTCTGTTCCTACTACCCTTGTGTGTTTGAGATGTCTTGTGATGATTTTTGAGAAGAGTTTTGTGATGGATTTGGTGTGCTTACCCTTGCACCAAATTGACATGATCTTTGAAATGAACTGGTTGGAGTTCAACCGGGTTCATATCAATTGTTATATCAAGACTGTAGAGTTTCCTGAGATTGATAATAGTGGGGAGTTGATGTTCTTGTCTGCAAAGCAAGTAGATGAACTTCTAGAAGACGAAGCCTTGGTGTTTGCAATGTTTGCACCGTTGTAAATCGATCGTGAAGCTGCAAGTGTCGACTTACCTGTTGTATGTGAATTTCCAGATGTGTGTCCAGATGACATCAGTGACTTGTCTCTAGAACGTGAAGTGGAGTTTGTAGTGGACTTAATACCAGGTATGAGTCTAGTGTCGATGGCTCCTTATCTGATGTCAGCTTCTGAGTTAAGTGAGTTGAAGAAACAACTGGAAGAGTTGCTTGAGAAGAGGTTTGTTCGACCAAGTGTTTCTCCGCGGGGTGCTCCTGTGCTGTTAGTGAAGAAGAAAAATGGTAGCATGAGGTTGTGTGTTGATTATCGGCAGTTGAATAAAGTAACTATCAAGAATAAGTATCCACTTTCGAGAATCGACGATTTGATGGATCAGTTGGTAGGTGCCTGTGTGTTTAGTAAGATTGATTTAAGGTCGGTTATCATCAGATTCAAGTTAAGCCTGATGATATTCCGAAGATGACTTTTCGGACGAGGTATGGTCACTATGAATACACGGTGATGCCGTTTGGTGTATCTAATGCACCTGGTGTGTTCGTGGAGTACATGAATCAGATTTTCCATGAGTATTTGGATAAGTTTGTGGTGGTGTTTATCGATGATATCTTGATATATTCTAGATCTGAAGAAGAACATGTCGAGTATTTGAGAACTGTGTTGTAAATGTTGAAAGAGAAGAAATTGTAGGCAAAGCAGTCCAAGTGTGAGTTCTGGTTGAAGGAAGTGAGTTTCCTTGGCCATGTGATTTCAAGTGGCGGGATTGCTGTTGATCCTTCTAAGATTGATGTTGTATTATAGTGGGAGACTCCAAAGTCTGCTACCGAGATACGAAGTTTTTTGGAATTAACGGGTTATTACCGCAAGTTTATTGAAGGCTTTTCTAAGTTGGCATTACCTTTGACTCAGTTGACTCGAAAGGGTCAAGCTTTTGTGTGGGATGTAACTTGTGAAGAGAGTTTTGTGGAATTGAAGAAGAGATTGACTACTGCTGAATCTTTTGTGGTGTATTATGATGCATCGAAGATGGGTCTTGGTGGAGTATTGATGCATAATGGGCAAGTTATTGCCTATGCTTCGAGATAATTGCGAGTTCATGAGAGGAATTATCCTACACATGACTTGGAATTGGCCGCGGTGGTGTTTGTGTTGAAAATTTGGAGACATTATCTGTTTGGCTCTAAATTTAAAGTGTTCAGTGATCATAAAAGAGTGAAGTACTTATTTAATCAAAAGGAATTGAATATGAGGCATAGGAGGTGGTTAGAGCTGTTGAAGAATTTCGACTTTGATTTGAGTTATCATCCGGGCAAAGCAAATGTAGTGGCCGATGCATTGAGCAGAAAGTCATTACATATGTCGATGCTTATGGTGAAAGAGTTGGAATTAATTGAGCAATTCCGAGATTTGAGTCTGGTATATGAAAAGACCTCTGACAGTGTGAAGTTGGGAATGTTGAAGTTGACTAGTGGTATTCTGGAAGAAATCAGAGTGGGACATCAATCTGATTTAAAGTTGGTTGACCAATTGACTTTGATTAACCAAGGTAACAGAGGTGAATTATGGATTGACGAGAATGGTGTAATAATGTTCAGAGACAGGGTGTGTGTCCCAGATGTTCCATATATTAAGAAGAGTATTCTAGAAGAAGGACACTGAAGTAGGTTGAGTATTTATCCCGGTGCTACGAAGATGTATCAGGATTTGAAAAAGTTATTTTGGTGGCCAGGTATAAAGAAGGATATTATAGAGTTTGTCTATGCATGTTTGACTTGTCAGAAGTCGAAGGTTGAGCATCAGAAGCATTTAGGTATGATGCAGCCGTTGAGGATTCCAGAATGGAAATGGGATAGTATTTCCATGGATTTTGTGGTGGGATTGCCGAAGACTGCTAAGGGAAACGATTCAATTTGGGTGATCGTGGATAGATTAACTAAGTCGGCTCATTTCTTGTCGATGAAGATTAATCATTCTATGCAGAAGTTAGCCGAGATGTACATTGAGGAGATTGTGAAGTTACATGGGGTACCTTCGAGTATTGTGTCCGATAGGGATCCGAGGTTTACATCGAGGTTCTGGAAGAGTTTGCAAGATGTGTTGGGTACGAAGTTGAGGATAAGTTCTGCCTACCATCCGCAGACGGACGGTCAGACAGAAAGGACTATCCAATCTTTAGAGCATTTGCTGAGGGCTTGTGTGTTGGATCATGGAGGATCATGGGATAGCCATTTACCATTGATTGAGTTCACGTATAATAATAGTTTTCATGCTAGTATTGGGATGACGCCATATGAAGCTTTGTATGGGAGAAGGTGTAAGACTCCATTGTGTTGGATTGAGTCGGGCGAGAGTGTTGTGCTCGGACCTGAGATTGTGCAAGAGACGATTGAGAAGATTAAAATGATACAAGAAAGAATGAAAGCTTCACAGAGTCGTCAGAAGAGCTACCATGATAAGAGGAGGAAGGCACTTGAATTCCAAGAGGGAGATCATGTATTTTTTAGGGTGACGCCAGTGTCTGGTGTGTGTCGAGCTTTGAAGTCTAGAAAGCTCACTCCACGTTTTGTTGGTCCGTATCAGATATCGCAGAGGATAGTAGAGGTAGTCTATCGAATTGCTTTACCGCCGTCACTTACGAATTTGCATGACGTGTTCCATGTGTCTCAGTTGAGGAAGTACATTCCGGATCCGTCGCATGTGATTCAATGGATGATGTACAAGCGCGGGATAATCTGACTGTGAAAGCATTGCCTGTGCGTGTCGATGGTCGAGAGATGAAGCAATTGCGGGGTAAAGACATAACTTTGGTGAAAATGTTGTGGGGCGGACCAGTTGGTGAAAGTTGGACTTGGGAACGCGAAGATCAGATGAGGGAGTCGTATCCGACTCTATTTCCTGGAGGTAATTTTCGAGGGCGAAAATTCTTTAAGTGGGGGAGAGTTGTAACACCCCTAATTTCGTAAGAATATTTATTTAATTTATTTAAATATTATATTCGTGAATTTCTGTGAATTTTGGTTGTTTGTGTCGATGTCGGTAATTTTGTGAAGTTTTGGTTATTTAATTAAATAATAGTATATATATTATGGAATATAATGTATTATTATTGAGTTAAATAATATTAGAGGAATTAAGGGTAAGATGGACTTTTGAGGAGGATTAGTAAGGGTATTATGGAGAAAGCCCAATTTTGAGGCCCAAGAGTTAGGTTGAATATAAAGGAGAATTTGAGAATAGGATTCAATTTTGTTGAACCTGAAAAGAAGGAAAGAAGTGAGAGCTCTGAGGAAAAAGGAAAATGCGAGGAATTCAAGAAGGTTTCCAAGGGCTCAGAGAGAAAACTTTGAATCGAAAATCTAAGGTATGAGGAGTATTACCTTTCATTGTTTTCAATATAGGAAGTGATGTGTTAAAGTGGATTTTGGGGTTTTTGAAGGGTTTATGAGTTAATGATGATTTAGAGGTATTTTTGAGGATCGATGATGGATTATTAAGGGTTGAATTGCTTCGGGTAAAAATAAGCCTTCGGGGAAAAACCTTCTTTGATGATATGTGGGATCTTGTATGAGAAAGGGATTTATGGGGTTTATGGGAAGCTTGAGAGTTTTGAAGGTTTAGGGGATTTAAGGTTCCCGTAAGTGTTCTGAATTGACCTAATAGTCGTAAGTTTTATGCCTTGGATTGCCTTGATGTTTCAGGACTGTTTTGGGAATGTTTTGGGGGTGAATTGAGGTTGAAATCACAGGTGCTTTTGGGGCTGTGGTGCTACTGATACGTAGCAGCGATTTGCTGTAATCGCAGGTTTGCAAAGCGAACAGTTTCTTCGCTAGGCGAATGTTCGCCCCAGGCTCGCAAAGCGAGCGGCACAGCGAATGCGCAATAATTTTGTTGGTGAATACTGAGAACTCTTTGGTTTGTGTGAGAATTGGGGGATTCCCTGGAGCTCGCAAAGCGAACATCCCAGCGAATGTGTTCGCACGGCGAACCCTGGAGCGAACTGATGCTGTTCCCAAAATTTTGTTTATGATGCTGTGATGTTCTGAGGTTTTGGTGCTGTGATATCTCTGATGATTTACCATGATGTTCTTGATGATATTGAGATGATGATTTGTGATGTTTTGATGAATATGTGATGATATGATTAACATGAGGTTTTGATGAATGATGATGCACATAATGATATTTTGATGATGATGATTATTGACGTCTGTGTATCATGCATTCATACGCATACTCTGTGACGATGCTTCATTCTAATTGTGTGGATATGAGGTAATTATGTCGCGCTCCGGTTCCTATGTGGAATCGATCCTATTGACGGGGATCTTTGGAGGGGTGATGGCCTAGTGTCCATCGATTATGACGATTGGTACCACATGCATGAGTCTTGTTGTGCATTGTATTTATTTGGCATTGATATATTTTATGATGTCATGATTCTTGATGTTTTCCTTGTGATGACCCTGAAGATGTTGTGTATGATGATGACACCATTTTATGTATATCTTATTTTTATTATTGATTATAATGAATTGTGATTACTCACCCTGCCTGTTTGAATGTTGCCTACACGTGGGTAACATGCATGTGATCAGGTTTATCTGTGGATGCCTTCGAGGACGTTTGAAGTTTATTTGCTTTTGGTCGATGTAGAGGGTCTTGCTCTGATAGTGTAACATCGGGTTGGGTCGTCGAGTCGAACCATGTTGATTTTTGTTATTTTAATGTTATTTGATGATATGGTTTTATTTTACGAACCTTTTTGAGTGTTTGTGGTTATGGTGGATCTGCTGCCTATTTTGATGGCTTTTATTGAAAACCTTTTTATTTTGAATTATTGAGTTCCGCTGCCATATGAAGGCTTTTGAGTTACTTTGATGAAAACCCGTTGTTTACGGAGCAAAATGTGTTATTTGAGTTTTATTGAGAAATGTACACCCTTATGAGGTGATTTTACTCTGATATTTTGTGTATTTTACCGTGATTAATTATGGGGTAGAAAAGGGTGTTACATGGAACGCTGAGAAGCTTAAACAATACTACAGTTAAACACTGCCCGCGACACAGCCACGTCACGATTACGGGGACACACTAAGGTACAAACGCGACTCCCCTACAAGAAACACGATGATCAAAGGCCGCATTGTGTGTGCGCGAAGACCCTTGATCCGACGAGGATACCTCGACCGAGCTCCGTCGTCGCTGTACCAATCAGGCAGAACACCCAGCTCGCGATGGGAAGTTCACGCCACAAAGCTAAGACCTCGACCGAGCTCTTAGCCTCGTTGAAGGTCGGAATACACCTCTGGCCACTCGACCAGTTCCCCACACAGTCGAGGATAATCAAAATCGAGCAAACTCTCAAATTACCAAATTACTTAGACAAACAACAAATATATCAAGCATACAAGCATCACACACACAGATAAACAAAGGCAAAGCATTAAGCCGGGCAAAAGCCCATTATGCAAACATTACAAATATGTCTTAAGGCCCCTGGCACGCAGGCCGGGCAAGTACAAAATTCACGGTACGCAGGCCAAATAGAACAAACACAAAAAGTCATTACAAGAAAAATGGCTTGCAGGCCAAGCATAACGAACAAGTGGAAACCTAGTCGACTGTGTTCCCCTCTGGCTGCTCATTCCCCGTAGCCCCTCCATCGACCTCCTCCTCCTGCATCGGCTGCACGATCTGACCCTCGACCACCTCATAGTCTGGGTCAGTCCCTTCGATGATGAAGTCGGGGTTCACAATCCGAAGCTGCTGCACGACATTTTTGAAACCCACGTCAGACGCCACGAGGACATCCTACTCGGTTTGTCTGAGCTTCGCGATCAGCGCTGCCCGAGATGTCAACAACCTGTCTTCCTCGGTTTCCTCCTCAGCAGGACGAATAACCTCCTCAACAAGAGACCCTTCCTCTCCTCGTCGACCTTCTTCAAATTCTACTCCAACTTCCCCTGAAGCTTGACCTGGGCCTTGTTCTGATTTTTACAGTCGGTCAGCTCCTTACCCACATTCTCCATCTCAGCTGCAACAGACCTGAAGCTCTCTTGCAGCCTGGTCAGCTCAGCTACTGGGCATGTCTCATCATTCAGGACCAGAGCAGCTGAGCAGACCCGCATCACAGCAGACAGGTCCTCAAGCAAAGTTTATCTCCTCGCAACCTGACCAGTGCCGAGGATGTCCTGGATCTCGGCCGCATCGATGCACGGGGAGCTGGCCTCTAAGAAGAAATTGGGCCTCGAGTGATAAGGCGGGAGCGTGAACTTCTCCGTAGGGGGGCTGTCACACTCCGTCAGGTCGACATGCACTTGCCCCTCGAGTCACTGTCTTTTCGGGGACCCCTGAGTGCTGGGAGATTGGCTACCCTTGGGAGAGCCAGAAGAATCCCCGGTCGCCAGAGTGGGGCCTGGGTGCTGTGATCGGATCTGCTCGACCCGACCCTTTCCACTCTTTTTCGAATTTTGGGTGGCCGCCAGCTTCTTGATACGCTCCTCCGCGCTCGATATGGTCTTTGCAGAAGAAAAAATAATTGCGTCAGTAAGTCAAAAACCAGAATGCAAGGAAAGATCAAGTCGAGGAGGCATCCACCACCTAGCAACTTGAGGGCGTCCTCGTCGCAAAACTTCTCAAGGAGGGCCCTCGTATTAATCAATCGAGGTCTCTCCAAGGCTTTCCCATCGTCGCCAAGGATAAGTTTCCCGTCCGGCGTCACGAGCTTAGCAGGGGAGAAACTGGCGACGAATTTGACTATCTCCTCGTGGGCCAGACGATCCCCCTCGCACAGTCGACTAGGACTATATGTATAATTGTCCGTGCTCTTCTTGAAGTGCTCCTCCGTCCAGAACAGAGGAAACCTCGCCTCGAGGACCTCTTCCTTCTGCCCGTCCACTTCTTTGTACACCCGTGAAATTCTGGTATCAGACGTGTGATGTTAAGGTGCGATGTCACAACAACACACTCTGCACAATGGACAACAATAACAGTAATAAATTAACACAAGGAATTGTTTACCCAGTTCGGTCTAACTACCTACGTCTGGGGGCTACCAAGCCAAGGATGGAATTCACTACTTGTAGATATAATTTACAGACTCAACAACCCGTTGACAATCTCCTAAACTTATACTCTACTAATGACTTCCTACCTAAGAAACCGCCTAGGTATGAGAACACCACTCAATCCCTAAAACCTTTTAAAGAATAACCTCTTTGAGAAACCTTGATCTTGCTTCCTAGCTTCGATCAAGCTACACAACTCTCTATTGCTTCACAGTTTCTAGAGAGGACATAAGCACAACACTTATTCAAACCCTAGAATAGTGTAAATACAAGCACTCTAAACAAACTCTAGATACTAAGCCTCCAGCTCCTAATCTTCTGAATGTTTTCTGTACCATCTTCCTTTGGTCTTGTGCGCTTTATATAGCCACCTAAATTGAGCTTGGACTTGTCACAATATTTGATCAGATTTGTTAATTAAAACTGAATCTTCAAAACAGATTTTATCCCCAAAATCTTTTTAAATCTTCAACCTTTTAATTCTCCAACAGACCTGCAATCAAATCTCCCATGTAACAGAAAATATCTAACCCAAGATATTCTCATCCAATGAGTCAACCACTCTCCACAATTCCAGCTAACACGCGAACCATAATAACAATAAGCCCATGCTGTTATCAGTTCTACAGATCTAATGTCACAACATCGCCATGTGACATCAGACATCCAACTTCAGCAATTTAACTACTTAACACAGCCCAGTGTTAAGACTCAATGTTGCAACATCACCACCTTGACATCAACATTGAACAACCTTTGTTTTACCAAAATTCCAGCCAATCCAAGAACTTACAATCTCCCCCTTTGGCTAATTTTGGCTAAAACACCCTCTAAACCCTCAGAGTCTTCAGCAGCGCAATAAACTTCAATATTTTGAAACTCCACACATCAGCTGCAGTTTGATAATCTTTATAGTCTTCATCACTTGATCTGCTGCAACACCATTTTCATCAACAACTTGGCAACAACCAGAATGGTACTCCCCCTTAATCATGAACCAACATCACAGCTGTTCAGTAGCTCACAATGTGCAGCACTTCTCCCCCTTGATGTCTGCTTGACTGCACTCTTTAAATGCTATGATATCTTTACTAGCAGCTCAGTCTAAACTCCCCCTCAATAACTGCATCAACACTTTTCAACTAAACACCTTTTGCTTTTAGCAGCATCAGTTATTCTTCATGGCAATTTTTTAACTCTCCCCATTTTTAGCCATAATTAGACAAATTATGCCAATTCATATGACCTACACTTCATCACATGCGACATAATACTAGTCCTACTGTCAGTAGCAACAAGATCTATGCAATCTCCAAGCACAACGTTCTGACATTATTAAAGACATGGTCAAAACCACATTCCAACACTTTTGACTAGACTGGCAATACAAACAATGCTTTAGAAAAACCATTATAAAACCACTCTTTCTCCTTTGCTAAACACAACACTCCAATAAAACATGAGTCAATCAAGCTCCAAAGTATCAACCACGAAACTCAAGCATGAGGATACACATCCAGAACCTCTGAAGAAGAAGGTCAAATCTCATACGACATCAGGTCCTTCTTCAGGAGCAACAAAAACTGGCAGGACTTCAGTGACCACTATGAAGCCTGGTAAGAACCATACTGCTCAAAAACAGCCTTCAGAAGATGAATGGGATACAGATTGGAAGGAATTTCTGGATGCAGGTGATTGGCATGAGGATGTAGTTTAATCTTGTAGCTTCAAATATTTAATAAAACACCAATCAGATTTTTCTGTAACTATACAAAATTCTTTACAGTACTTTTCTATTGGTTTGCTGATAATTGTACTGCTTTAATATGAACCAGAGCACCAAGATAACATAGACGAGAGTGAGGGAGATGAGAACTAGATTACTTTACGAAACTCAGAGAAACGTCACTATGAACATCTGTTTAATTGAACAGACTATTTTATGTACCAGACTATCTGCAGTTGAATAAACATTATCTTATAAGACAACTGCATCATAAACCATATTTCAATTAATTTTGAAGTAACAAGCTCCCCAATTTTAAGCACTCAAATTGGTTTGCATAAATGAACTCATCAAACTTTTCATCTAATTTCTCTTTGCTAACTAAATAATCTGAATATTTAATCAGATCTTCTCTATCAAACTGCTCATCATCCCATTGATGAGTAACACTCTGCAATGTTATAACATCTTTCTTGACATGGTGATTGCCCAACAGTCGTTTCTTCCACATAAGTTGACAGCATGAGTTCTTTCCACAAATCACTGATCTATGACTGTACTTCTTCTTAGATCTGAGAACCAATCCGATTTTGCCCCTCTTTCTTCTTCTGAATCTACCAAGACCAGTTTGCATCTTTTGCACAGCATGATTCCATCCTAGAGGATTTTTATTCATTCTTGACATTTTAATCCAGGATCTGATAAGACCAATACCAGAGGTCTTCTGCAGGTTAGTTTTCACATATGGAGATGACTGCATACTTTTCTCAGTCTTAGACTCTAGTCTATTAGGAATCATTTTTGCAATTAGATTATCATCCTTCTTTATTTTAAGGCTCAAAATACTCTTCTTGACTTGAGATATTTCACCATCTGCTCTGACATCTGTATCTTTCAAAACAGAACTATCCAACCAGTGGAGGTTTTCTTCTGAGATATCAATTTTCTTCTGATCTTGATGACAAAATTTTTTTAAATCACCACTGGCATCACCCATAACTTCAGCGAGATCTTCAACATCTAGCCCCTTAGATTCATTCAAATTCATACCACTACAGTGATGAGAGATTCTTCTGATGATGCATTCAGATGTCAAGGCATCAACATCTTTCTTCTCAAGAGAAGTTACTCTATTCAGCTCTTGAGATCCTTTAGTCCTTCCTTCAGTGTTGAAGACTGATATATAACATTTGCTTTTGAACTTGAATAATTTCAGATTATCTTTTCTTCTGACCTTCATCAACTTGTTGGTAACCTTCATCATTCTGATGTCTACACTTGATATCACCTTCTAATGTTACATCATTGACTTCATCATCACCAGACTGGCTTTCAGTTTGAGGAATCCACTGATAACAATTGTCTTTAGATCTTTCCCCAGTCATTACAGCCTCATCCTTCTCATTAGTTACAACACATTTATCTTTGGTATAGCTGACTAAGTAACCTTCATCACATAATTGGCTGATGCTTATCAGATTTGCATTCAAACCATTGACAAGATAGACATTGTCAAGTTCAGGTCCTTGTACTTTTCCAATACCTTCAACAACTCCTTTATTCCCCTTACTAAAAATAACTTCAAGAGAGGGGCAAGGTCTAAATTCAGCAAACATGGATCTACATCCAGACATGTGTTTGGAACACCCACTGTCAAAATACCATGTTCCTTCTTTAAACTCTTTGTCAGCCATGTGAGCCAATAAGCACTTCACCTTCTCATTCGGTACCCATTGTTTAACAACTTTGGGCCTGTACTCTCTCCATCTATTTTGAGGCTGAGGGTATCCATGCAGCTTGTAGCAAGAGTACTGCATATGACCAAACCTTCCATAATAAAAGCATCTCACCCTTTCATCTCTGAATCTTTTGTCATGATGAGACTGCTTAGGCTGCCATCCATAATATGGTCTCCTCCTACCATAACTGGCCCGCCTTCTATTATGCTGGTATCTTCTTCCATAAGGAGGCTGAGAATGTTGTTTCCTGGATTGTTGCCCATGATGGTGTGGCTTTCTTCTTCCATAGATATGAGGAACAACATTGGTGTACCCATACCCCTGATGTTGAGACACCTGATGAGACATGTGCTGTTTGAACTGAGCAGCTTGCATGCTCTTGTGGTATTGTGGGGGCATATACTGACTAGCTCCTTGTGGTTGCTCTCTCTTCTGATTAGGACCAGTCTTCTTCTCAATCTTCTTAGGTTGTGAAACATCAGTTTTCTTAGGTGTAGGATCCTGCTTCTTTGGCTGATGTTGAGACAAAGGTTGTGACACTTCCTTCTTTGAACCTGAAGTGCTTGCTTTTGAAGTTCCCTTATCTTCAGCCACATAACCTATCCCAGCTTTGTCTCCAGCAACCTTTTCTGTCTGAAGGATCTTATCAAGAGTGGTTGTACCACTGTTCAGCATCCTAACAGATTTTGTCATCTGATCAAGTTGAGATTTAATTAGAACAACTTCATTTTCCAGATCAGCTTTTACATTCTCAAGCTGGGCAATCTGTTGCTTGTGACACTTGTTTTCTTGACAAATCTCAGCACTTTTTAAACACAACTCTTGAAAAGTAGATGCTAACTCCTCATAAGTTATTTCCCCATCACTATCATCATCAGAGACAACAGTTCCTGTCAAAGCTCTGACATGCTTTACTGACTCACTTTCACTTTCACTATCAGAGTCAGACCAGGAAACTGTCATGCCCTTATTCTGCTTCTTTAAGAATATGGGACACTCTTTCTTGACATGTCCATACCCTTCACATTCAAAGCACTGAACTCCTTTATCTTGGGCAGTCTTTTCTTCATCTTTCTCTTTTGACTTGCTGATGTCTGAAGAGATGTTCTTGACATTAGGCTTGTAGTTATAGTTCATCTTCTTGAACACTTTGTTGAACTGCCTTCCCAACATAGCAATGGCTTGCGATAGATCTTCCTGAGAGTCATCATCTTTGACTTTCTTAGCTTCTGCAGGAGTGGAGACCATGGCTATACTTTTGGACTTCTTTTCTGGTTCTTCCTCATTCAAACCAAGCTCAAAAGTTTGAAGAGATCCAATGAGCTCATCTACCCTCATCTGCCCGATGTCTTGTGCTTCTTCAATGGCAGCCACCTTCAACTTGTACCTTATAGGAAGTGACCTAAGAATCTTCCTTACAAGCTTTTCTTCAGACATTTTCTCTCCAAGAGCACTAGATGCATTTGCCAGCTCAAGAACACTCATGTGGAAGTCAGGAATAGTCTCATCTTCCTTCATCTTCAGGCTTTCAAACTTAGATGTTAGAAGCTGAAGTCTTGACATCTTAACTCTAGATGTACCTCATGAGTAGCCTTCAAAATATCCCATGCAGCCTTAGCAGTTTCACATGAGTTGATCAACCTGAATATGTTCTTGTCAACTCCATTGAAGATATCATTGAGGGCTTTTGAATTCCCAAGGGCAAGCTCATCTTCTTCCTTGGTCCATTCCTCTTCAGGTTTCAGCTTTGAGGTGCCTTCCTTGTCTTTCCCAGCATCATCTTTTTCACAAACAACAGGTGCTTTCCACTCTTTAATAATGGCCTTCCATGCCCTGTTGTCCAAGGATTTTAAGAAAGTAGTCATCCTTGGCTTCCAATAGTCATAATTGGATCCATCCAAAATAGGGGGTCTGTTGACAAATCCTCCAACCTCTTTGTCCATCTTTACACCAGAAAGTAACTTCCCTAGATCTCACCCAGAGACAGACAGGATGCCTGCTCTGATACCAATTGAAATTCTGGTATCAGACGTGTGATGTTAAGGTGCGATGTCACAACAACACACTCTGCACAATGGACATCAATAACAGTAACAAATTAACACAAGGAATTATTCACCCAGTTCGGTCTAACTACCTACGTCTGGGGGCTACCAAGTCAGGGATGGAATTCACTACTTGTAGATATAATTTACAGACTCAACAACCCGTTGACAATCTCCTAAACTTATACTCTACTAATGACTTCCTACCTAAGAAACCACCTAGGTATGAGAACACCACTCAATCCCTAAAACCTCTCAAAGAACAACCTCTTTGAGAAACCTTGATATTGCTTCCTTCGATGAAGCTACACAACTCTCTATTGCTTCACAGCTTCTAGAGAGGACAGAAACACAACACCTATTCAAACCCTAGAATAGTGTAAATACAAGCACTCTAAACAAACTCTAGATACTAAGCCTCCAGCTCTTGATCTTCTGAATGTTTTTTGTATCATCTTCCTTTGGTCTTGTGCGCTTTATATAGCCACCTGAATTGGGCTTGGACTTGTCACAATATTTGATCAGATTTGTTAATTAAAACTGAATCTTCAAAACAGATTTTATCCCCAAAATCTTTTTAAATCTTCAACCTTTTAATTCTCCAACAGACCTGCAATCAAATCTCCCATGTAACAGAAAATATCTAACCCAAGATATTCTCATCCAATGAGTCAACCACTCTCCACAATTCCAGCTAACACGCGAACCCTAATAACAACAAGCCCATACTGTTATCAGTTCTGCAGATCTAATGTCACAACATCGCCATGTGACATCAGACATCCAACTTCAGCAATTTAACTACTTAACACAGCCCAGTGTTAAGACTCAATGTTGCAACATAACCACCTTGACATCAACATTGAACAACCTTTGTTTTACCAAAATTCCAGCCAATCCAAGAACTTACAACCCGCCTGTACACCGACTCTATGGCCTCGAACGAGATAGGCTTCACGATGTAGTACCGGGTCTTGAAGTGGCGAACAGAGTCCATGTAGGTCGAGAACAATCAACTTACCTGCTTAAAGGACACCCAACCTTGTCGGCCATCAGTCGCCTGCCTCTGTAAATGGAATATACGGAAGAACAATGGTATGGTCTTCCCGATGCCGAGTTACTTGCAGACGAGCTCGAAGGCATGTATAAAGGCTAGAGAGTTGGGTGGAGTTGCGATGGTGCCAGGCGCAGCCAAATAAACACCTCTCGCTAAAAATCGCTGAAGAACATGCACCATCCCGCCTCGTCAAACATGAACTCGTACAAGGGAAACCTCATTCCTCTGTACGTCGAGCAGATCCGATGGTGCTGCAGAGGTCTGTATACTATCCAGGTCTTCGAGGAGCCCTCTAGGTGATGCTCGACTGTGGTGAAGATATCGTCCTCATCACCTGCGACGAACTGGGAGGTGATGTTCAGAGGCTCCTCGCTAGCCCAATCCTCTGGCGATCGCCCCTCGAAGCTGGTGATAGGTGCCATTGGAGATTCGGGCTGGTCGTTAATATCTATAGATCCCACAACCACGACTTCCATTTACCTGAAAAGCAGAAGGAACAGGTGAATTCGATAATCCAGATCAAATTCACCCCTCCACCGCTGATCAAGTGAAAGGGCGAAGAAAGGGAACGAGGAACTGCGCAGGCGACACCCCTTCGCCCAGGGACATCGGGGACGCGCATCCATCCCGTTCACGCAACATCCCCGGGACATCAGGCGAAGTCCCCGGGACCACCCTCAAGTCCCCGGTAACTTCGTCCTACATCCCCGGGGGATTCTTCCCCAGTCCTCGGGACCTTCTTCTGGTCCCCGGGACATTCTTTCCAACTCCCCGCGAGATTCATCAAATACCTAGAAAAGCTCTGTTGTTTTCACCGAAAACTCTGTGATCTCCCCAGGAACTTCATCAGTTCATCGGAGGACCACCGTACAAAACAAAAACGGAAAGAAAAAGATCAAGAAACTTACTTGAAAACGGCTGTTGATGAAGTCCGGTGTGGCGACGTGTGGTGGCGAAACGGTGGCAAAAGCAGGGAAAAGAAGAGAGAGAATCTGAGCAGAGAGAAAGGAAACGTGCAAATGACGCGGGCTGGACCCTATTTATAAGGCCCTCACGGAACTCGAGGCGCCTCTAGGCACTCAAGTGCTCTAATCCTAGCCTAGCCGCCCTAGGTAATGATGACGCGTAACACGTGGCACACAGGTTCCCACATTAGTCATTTCATCTGCTTCGGTCCTCGAATTCACAACTCCTCATCTCTCCACAACGTCGTCCAATGGTAACACCGCAATTCAAGCAGACTTTAAGATTCCTGCCCGTCTAGCGTCCCTCGCTCATGGTCTTCCTATTGCCTTATGCCCGTTGACACGGGGACACTTCCCCATTTAACGCGTATCCCCGACAAAGGATTATCTGCATGCATCAAACGATTACCTTCATCCTGGTGCTTCATGCACGTTTATTGCGTCCTCGACATAGGGACTGATCCTTAAGTCATTACTCCGACACTTCGGAGCATCGACTTGGGGGCTCCTGTTTCGGACTGGGCCAACGCCTGCCCATCCGTCGGGCAGGCCCAACCCAATACTGGTACGGCCTAATAAGGTCTATAATTACCCAGTGTCGAGCACGTCCAAACCTCCCCCTCGTCGGGCACGTATTGGACTGACACTGTTGAGCATAGTCTTTGAGTCTAGAAGAGCGCCTCTCTCCTCGACCTCCACGTTCTCCTCCATGCGATGACACATCATCTTGTAACCTCCCACCTCCGAAGGAATTGGTCTGCCCACCTACTAGAGATCTTGGGACCGTTACCCCAGGGCGAAGACCACGTGTTGGTCTACCCTACGCCACGTAAGCCCTGACAGTCAACTGGATTGGGCCTGACAATCCAACCAAGTGCAGGTGACCGTTAGCCCCGCACTGGGGGCACTCTATAAATACCCTCTCATTTGAAAGGGTCAGGTGATGTTCATTCTTACTCTCACACCTATATTCTGTGCTTGCTTACTCCCGTTACCTAACTTTGGCATCGGAGTACCTTGCAGGTACACCCCCTCCCCCCCGCCGTTCGATCACTACCAGAGTTGAAGATCTCATGACGTTGTTGGCTACTGTCATACTTTCTGATCCAGGTATGACCTATATCATATTTGTTTTGTTGTTCTGTATAATTTTTGTGTGTAATTTGAACATAAAGTTTTTGAAAAACCAAACATGATTCGAAACGCTCTTTTAAATGGATCTATCATGAGCGCAAATCATGATTTAAATCAAATTGACATTTTCCACACTATATTACCTTAATTCAAGTGTTTTTTTTGCTGATTCAAATAATAACTACATGATTTGACTCAAGTCTTTTGTTCTCTTCCTCACCTTTTTGTGCCTATCCTCTAACACCTATATAAATCATTTTTGTCAATTTTTAAAAAATAGAGAGTTAATTCTTACACATCCATAACAACTTATTGAGTAAGTTATTTATGATCAAGTAAGGTAAAAAAAAATCCATATTTTCATAATTCTTGAGAAAAAACCACGAGTGTTCTTCCTTTCACAAACAAATCTCCTCGTTTTAACCTTGTGAAAATTTTCCTAGAATGTTGTTCTTGTGAGATCTAGATTGTGTTATGTGACATTCTATAGATAACCATCATCATCATCATCTTCAACCTTGAACCTAGAAACCATTGTTATGGTACTCTTCTATAAAGATTGAGTGTGAGTGGTAAATCCAAGGTATAATAGGGAAGCTGATTTTTTTGAAGTTTTGTTGCATATATCAAGATAAAGAATCACGTTGTGTTTATGGCTTTTGGATAATGACTTCTATAAAAGAGAAGAGTGTTCTTTATACTCCATAAAAGACTTCAATAGAACTATGTAAAGGTTGATGCAGAAAGAAGTTGGGAGTTTTCCAATTATTCTCGAGTCAAACAAAGGCTCAGACAAGGAACTAGTATGACTTGAGTAAAGGTCATTGCGGAACGAAAACTTGGAGCATAATCTTTGTATCTAGTAAGATTTTTGGATTATGATCTAGTGAAGATCTTGAAAGATTAACATTTTTAGTGTTTTGCTACAACAGAAGGGAAAATCAATTTAGACATGTGTTATCTAAAACAATTGGCTTGTAGTGTTCACCGTTGTTAATTATTTATTGTACCAAAGGTACTCTTGTATTAGCTATACAAAATAATGAAAGATTGATGGTACTCTGTCATTACGTAAAATTTGTGAGTAATTTTGACGGAATCAGAGAAATAATGAACAAAAGCCAAGCAAAAATGTAGAAAAGTGGAGCAAAGTTGCAAAAGTGTGAAGCTAGTAGACTTAGAGAAATTCTAAGGAAAAAAGGAAGAAAAAACACATTTGCTTCTAGAATTTGCGTGTGCGCGATGCTCTCATCATGGGTGCGATGAAGCAGCATCGCAGACGCGATGAGTTATAACGCAGGCGTGATACTATGCAAACTTGACATGTACTAATTGCTACAAATAAGGTTTTCAGTAACTTTTTGAGAAGTTCCAAATTTGATAGAGAAAGTGACGGCTTGAAGTTATACCACAAGGATTTTGAGGGTTTTGGAAGCCATTGAAGACAATCATCTTCATTGAATTTTATGTCTTCTTCATCTAATCTCATGGTAATTGTTACATGCAATATGAGTAACTAGATTTCTTAGACTAGGTTTTTTTAGACGAACCTTCTTGTACTATGTTGGATCATATAAGTGTTTGAGATTACTTGAATTATTTTTTGTTATTCTTATTATTTAATTAACCATTCGAGTGTTCGTCATCTCTGAGGAATCTTGAGCCGATTCATATCAAACCTCTTTCATAATCAAATACTTCGAAGATCTTATTTCAGAAGTAAATCGGATGAAAAGGGATTAACTGGGCGTATGTCTCTTTCTTCCCTGAGTACTTGGATACAAGCCAATGTTACACGATAAGAGCATTAAACCATTAGCATGCGGTAAAATGAAAACTATAAAAAAACATAGCTCCATTAAGCCACCTTCCACAAACAATAATAATTTTATTCCGAAGTATTTACAAGATGTCCATGGTGGACAACATTCAACAAAGGGGTGGAAAACAACATCCAATATGAAAAGTGTAAAGAATGTGAAGGTAGAGAAACATATACAACACAACACACATTCAATACACAACCAACATTACCATATCTCACACCCATTCACAATAATGTGCAAACATATATGTAATCCGACTCACGATATAAAGTGACACTTATGCATATGGTACCAACTCAACATTTGGTTCTCTCTAGAAATGAGGCCCCCCTTCTGAACCCAAGAGCCCCCTCTTCTGAGCTCCAAGCCACTAGTCCCCCATCTGAACAAGTGAACATGCCCTTTTCAATGACACGAACCAATGATGCATGTTCATATAAATCAATGCAAGAACAATAATAATAATTTGGGTTAAATGCTCAACACCCCCTATAAAGTTAGTGAGATTCACTTTTTCCCCCTGTAAAAGATTTTTTTAATCCCCCCTCGTAATACCCAAATTTCGTCACTTAGGCCCCCTATTGCCACATTTCACCCAAGATTCCCTCAACTTGCCAGCGTGGAACCTATTCAGCGTGAAAAAATGGCATTATTCTTTTAGTTTTGGTTTAATATTTCGCATTGTAAATATTTGTTTATCCCCCATAATAGTTAGGGTTACCATTCCCAAAAATTACCAAATTTAGCTCTTGTGAAGGAGGACGACGACATCGATTGCGATTGTAGACATAGTAGTGGTCGACATTATCGGTTGCAGACGAAGAGGAAGGAGATAAAATTGAAACTACCATGCCTGAGGTAAGTGATTTCGACCCTTATTTTGAACTGTAACCGTGATTTTTTACGACATTGAACCCTAGGTAATTTCGGTTTTCTTGCATACGAAATAAAACTTTAATGTTATCCGAACCTTTATTCACATGATATGCAACATTTCAATGTTAGTTTTCACCATGGGGGTGAATTTATTATGGTCAAGCAAAACGAGATTATTTATAGAGGGGGTGTTGATACGAATGTATTTGGGTAACACATTGAGAACTGGACAATAGAAACCATTTGCAAGTTGGTGAATAGGTGGGGTTATAAGGAAGGAACTTATAGGTTATGGACTAAAATATTGGAAATTGATGATGATTTATTTTAAAATAAGAAAGGATGATGATGCATACGATTTTGTAGGTTATGCTTGTGAAAATCAAGTTGATGGAGATATATTTATTGAACATGATGTTGAGAACATATAACTTAGGGTAAAGGTTCCTAAGTGTGTTAATAGGGTAACAAAAATGGAAGATTGGTGGATACACACACATGTGCTAGGGTTTTGAATAACAGATCTGCAAGCTCAAAGTTGGTGGCGAAAGCTGTAGTCAAGAGAATGTAAACAACCAAAACAGTTAGAATCCGTGATATTATCCAAGATATCAGACACAATTTCTCAGTGGGTATAAGTATTGCTAGAGCATGGAGGGAAAAGATGATTGCAAAGAAAATAATTGAAGGTGATGCTGATAAATAGTATGCAGATATATGGAGGTATGCAGCTGAATTGATAAGGGTTAATCCTGGGAATACTATGAAGATTAATGTTGACAGACTAATGCCCTCGATACAACCAAGGTTTGGCTCATTTTACTTTTGTTTTGATGATTGTAAAAAAGGTTTTATAAATGGATGTAGACCATTTCTTGGGGTTGATGGATGTGACTTAAAGACTAAATATGGAGGACAACTGCTAATTGTTATGGGTAGGGATCTCAATGATCAATACTTCCCTTTGGCATTTGGTGTTGTTGAATCTGAGACAAAGGAGAGTTGGAGGTGGTTTCTACAATTATTGATGGAAGATATTGGGCAAGAAAGAAGATATGTGTTTATCTCTGATCAACAGAAGGTATGCCATTAAAATCATTTTATAATTTATCATCTATATCATATGACTCTACCATTTTTAATTTGCCTATGTTAAATTTTTGATTCAGGGATTAATGGTTATTTTTGAAGAAATGTTTGACAGGATTGAGCATAGGCTATGTCTTAGACACTTGTATGAAAATTTCAAAAAATGATTTGGTGGTGGAACCCTTATAAGGGGCTTAATGATGGGAGCTGCTAAGGCCACTTATTATCAAGGTTGGGTCCAAAAGATGAATGAATTGAAGAAGGTAGATATCAAGGCTTGGACTTGGTTAATGGCAGTTCCTACAAAACGTTGGTGTAAGCATGCATTTAGTTTTTTACCCTAAATGTGATGTTTTGATGAATAATATATATGAGTCTTTTAATGCCATTATTATAGTTGCTAGGGATAAGCCTATTTTAACCATGTGTGGGTGGATTAGAAAGTATCTTATGAATAAGTTAGCAATGTCTGCCACCAAGCTTGATAAGTGGCAACATATAGTTATGCCAATACCTAGGAAAAGGTTAGATAATGAAATTTTCAATATTGGGCATTGGCTGCCAACGTGGTCCATGGCTGAACAATTCTAGGAAGGTGCAAGAAAGAGAATAACTGGGGTGACCTATAAGTGTACCAAATGTGACAAGTTTGGACACAATGCCATATCATGCAAGAGCAAGACACAAGACCCAAATGAACTAAAAAGAAAGGTAAAATGTTTTATTTTTTGCTATGTGTTATTATATTATGTGAAGTTTACGTGAAATTTGTTGTTTTAACACATGTGCCTTTTGAATTTAGAGAAAGCCCAAGGCTGAGACCAAGCAACAGACTCTGCCAACTGATGTGTCAATTAATGTGAAACAAACTGACCTGCCAACTGATGTGCCAATTTTAGAGCAACCAACTGATGTGCCAATTATAGAGCAACCATCTGATGTGCAACCTGTGCATGCCACTGAATTGGAAGCCAATCACATTGATGTAAGTCAAAGTGGCTCATGTGTGGTAGACACAACTCAGACTGACTCAAGTCAGGCACAAGCAAATAAAAATAAAGGGAAAAAACATGTTATCAAGTTGAAAAAGAGGCAGAGTGAAAGGATCAAGTTAAAGTGTTTTCAAAAGCCAATTGTAGGCCAAGGTTTAACTAGTGACTAGCCTATAACCCTGACAGAACCTGAAGAAAGAACAACTGCACATGGACATGATTCTAGACTTGAAGTGTCAACCATGTCATTGAAGTCTTGGAAGAAGAAGAAATGAAAACTTATTTAGTTATGATGCACATTGTGTGCCACTGTTAAAATGTTCTGCTTGTAATATTGACCAGTTTTTGTGAAATTTTCATATGCTTGTACTTTTGTATTAAACTTATGCACTATATTTACCTTTTTTGTATCAGGCATATGCACTATATGTGCCATTTTGTATCAGACATATGCACTATATGTGCCATTTTGTATCAGATTTTTTCTCAACTGTGCACTATACCATTGTGCCATTTATGCACTATGCAATTTTGTTTCTTAATTGTGCACTATACCTGATGTGTAAACAAATTTTAAACAAACATCTAAAACAGACAAAATATTGACACAACATTAATACAAAATCTTTCTCAACCTTAACTTTTCCATTAGATAAAATATTGATACAACATATTGATACACAAGTTAACTATAACAAAAGGTTACATTAACTTAATAACTATTGAAAACAACATCCATGACACAACAAGTGCAATCTTCAGCCAATAGCTTCTGTTCTTCTCCATGACCAGTTTTTCTTCAACTTTCAATCTTCTTTGAACTGGTTTCTACACCACACTGCTTGGCAACTTCACAGCATTTTGTCATATCACATTCACAATATTTAGTAGGAAACATGTGACTCCTTTGACCCTCACAAACCTCATCATCCCAAAAAAAAAATCAAAACCACTCTGCAAATATGTTTAGCACAGATAAATACGATTTAATGTTAATATAAATACAAAGAGAGACATGAAAATACACTTACCACTGAATTTCTACATTTCCAGAATTTTAAATTTGGGTTATCAATGGTGTTTGATACCCACATCTTCATTGGTTGATTACAACCACATCATGGCAAACCCATCCCACTTGAGATGCCAACAAATAATGTTTTGCTTCCACCCATGATTCAAACCACGATGAACTAGCAGACATAAAAGATGAAGAAATATGAAAAATGTCTTGGCCTATGAACCCTAGAGATGGAATAGATGAAAAATGTCTTAGCCTACGAACCCTAGAGATGGAATAGATTAAGAAATGAGAAATGAGAAATGAAACCCTAATAAATTGAGATTGGGAAGAAATACCACGGCATCACACGAAATCTATAGAAAAAAAAAAGAATAATTCTATAGTGTTACGCAGAATCGGTTCCACGCTGGCAAGTTGAGGGAATTTTGGGTGAAATGTGGCAATCGGGGGCCTAAGTGACATAATCTGGGTATTACGATGGGGGATTAAACAAAAATCTTTTACAGGGGCATTAAGGAATCTCGCTAACTTTGCAGGGGGTGTTGTGTATTTAACCCTAATAATTTTTACGGTCCCCTTCTGACCATAAACAACATGCATTGACACACAATAGTAATGCCCCCTTCTGAATTATTATCCACCAATATCAACAACGATGCATTATACATAATAAATTACCATACAATTATGCATTTCATAATAAGACAAATATTATTCACACCATGTAATATCACCAAGCAGCAGTACCACTCAAATGCATATTCACATAGCATTCAATCATGTTAAATTATTTTAACATCAATTCATCATTAAGTGAGTACAATGATTCACACAATTATCCATACATGTCATAACATGCATCCCTATATTGAATATACATCTACACATCAAATATCTCACAAGGCTCTACAATGAGGTAGCTTTACGAGTTACCTCTCCAACGCTTCAAACGACACATCATTTGGACCTACGAAACTAAAGTTATGCCATAAATCGTCAGACATCGTACTAGGTTTTAATTTAGAAAATTTTCAAAATTTAGGCAACATCAATCGATTGACATGGGATGTCAATCAATTGACTTCAAGTTCAATTGCATTATGTATTTCCAAAAACTCACTTATATAGTGCATGCAATTGATTAATTCCCCATGTTAATCGACTGACTTAGCTTTTTTTTTCTAATATTTTTCAAAACACACACACACGTGCAATCGATTGACATATTTTTAGGCTTTAGCTTGAGATGCAAGTTAACGTAAATCTATAAATAGGAAGGAACTCTTATCATTGTAATAATCAAGTTTGATAATTCACAGTTTGCAGTTGCAAGTGAATATTGAAAGTTTTCACAGTTTGTGGGCAGAAAGAATTCTGCAGTTTTTCATCTTCTTCTTCAACGCTACTATTTCTTTTTTCTCTTTCTTTCTTTCTCAATATTTCTTTTCGTTGCCATTGCGTGTGATTGTTAACAATCTTGAGATCAAGATTGAATAAGAATTCTCAAAAAGTTTTGGGTTAATTTCAACAATGACAAGCATGAAAAAACCACCGCTGGAGAATGTCTAAATTGGCTAACGAAAATGTTTTTAAGGATTAAATTGTAATGTTTATTACATAATAAATTAAAGTAAAACTTGAAATTAAATTAAAGGGTTTCGTTACTATTACTCCTAATTAAAAATATATTTAATAATTATTTAATAAATATACAAAAAATAATTATAAATATATAATAAAAATAATTATAAATATTTAATAAAAATGAGTTGTACAGTTATCAATTATAAAATAATTTCACTCTTATTATACTTTTTTTCTTCTAATGTATAAGATATTTATTTATAAAAAATTTAAATTTCTTAATTTATATCCACCAAATTATTTTAGGACTATTAACCTAATAAAAAAAAAAAAACTAAAATCAGTTTTTTTTCTTCTTTTATAATTATACATTAGTTAATATCATAATAATTTATTATTTTCATAGATATGCATTTAAACTGATTTATTTTCTTATTCTTTTCACAAATATATCTTAATTGATATTTAAAGTATGATATTTTTCTTAACTACATTTTATTACATATTTATGAAATTTATTATGATTAAAAATATATTTATTAATCATTTAATAATTTTATTATTCGTCATATATAATTAATAATTTTAACAATGCAGTAAAGACATGCTTTTTAAAATATTTGTTTATATAATTTTTATATTGTAATAAAAATAAAGTTTAGAATTATTAGTTATATATTGTAATACATAACTTATGGTAAATTTCTTGTGAAGTTAAAATGTATTTATCTACTAATAATTAAAAAATATTCAATATTTATTCAAAATTTCTTAAACTTATATAATCATTGTCAGTTATATAAGTTATAGTTCTGTTAATTAAAAAAAATCTTATATTGATACAAGTAATTAATGTAAACAAAAAATACTTATTTAAATAAATATATTATAGCTACATAAATTTTAGCAACAACAAAATAAAGAAAATCAAATAGTCACATCTTATCTTATATAATAAGAATTTTAGAACCACATCAAATTTTACAAAATAGGAAAAAAAATGCAATAAGAGTTTTCGACATCAAAATATTAATTTAAATTTTCATTATCTAAAAAGAATACAATAACAAAAACGTAATAATTTTTTACTTTATAATTTTGTTATTGATGTGTTTTTTATTGTATTTTTTTTAATAATCAAATATCATTAATAAGGTCTAAAAAATAGACCAAAATACAGAATGTTGCCTACAATTATGCAGGAAAGCAGAATTTCATTTACGCCAAAAACAGACAAGGCAATGATGATACTTTCAATATCAACCTAGGTTGTTCTTCTCCAACCTATGAATCCTCCCCTTATTTCCTATACAAATCCAAGGGCATCTAATGTCACTCATAGAAGCTTCCAATTGTTTTCTTCTTCATGGCTAGCTCTCTCCATCTCCACGACCACAAAACAATCTCATAGAATATATTCTTTGGAGAAGCAACAAGATCATTGAATAATACTTCGTTTCTTGCCCTCCAAATACACCAGCAGGAAACTAACAAAAAATATCTCAGTGGTTTTCCAATCCCAGAACATTGCCCCCATGTTAGGAAGTCTTCAATACAATTATATCCTTTAGGCAAATTAATTCCCAGCCATACTTCGATTTCCTTCCACACCTGTTTGGTTTTTTCGCAAATTAAGACGATATGTGTTAGGTCTTCAGTAACTCGGAAGCAGAATACGCATGACATCTGATGTGGATCCGTGATTATGCCTCTCCTAATGATATTTTTTCGAGTTGGCAGTTTGTTCAGAAATAATCTCCAACCAAATATCAATGCCTTGAGAGGGATCTTGATGTTCCACATGAACTCTAGAGCTTTCCTCAAACATATTCCTATGCTTTCCTCCTCCTTCTTCTGAACCAGTGCCACATAACAATTCTTAACACTATATTTGTTATCAATGCTTCTAGGCCATTGAATCTCATCTTCAGTCTGCATATCCAAACTAGCTTCTTCAACTAACTGCATTAGCTCTGTCCCAGCAGCCCCTTCTACATCGGGCATAATGACATTCTTGCCTACCAAATCCCACGTCCACTTATCACCTATCCATTCACCACAGTCCTTAATTAAATTGTTCTGATAAGGAGAAGTGTTGAAAAGAATCGGGTATTGAGTTTTAAGAGCATTTCCACCCAACCACCTCGAATGCCAGAATAGTGTGTTCCCACCATTGCACACTTTCCAAGCTAACTGGTTAAAAATCCCCTGTTCATTTGTAGGTCTAGCAAGACCAATAAGGTCACTCCACCATCTTGACCAATGTCTTGGAATATTTTCTGGTTGATTGATAAAAGGACTATGTAGGTTCCCTCCATACCTGGCCTTAATTATTCCACTCCATAAAGCTTCTGGTTCATGAATTACCACTACAACAAAAAGGACTTATAACATCTCACCTTAGACAGCGCTTTATTACAAAAGCGCTGCTATAGGTCAAAAACACGGAATCTATTAATTTAATAAAGGAAAAGCGCAAAAAAATATAAGACCTTAGACAGCGCTTTAGTGAAAAGCGCTGTCTAAGGCCTTTTAAATTTTTAAAAAAATTTAATGGAAAATATTAGACAGCGCTTTCCTTAAAAGCGCTGTCTAAGGCCTTTTAAATTTAAAAAAAATATAAGACCTTAGACAGCGCTTTTAAGGAAAGCGCTGTCTAAGGTCTTAAATATTTAAAAAAATAAAAACAAAAGCGCTGTCTAAGGCCAATCTTAGAAAGCGCTTTTAAAGCGCTGTCTAAGGGCCACCTTAGAAAGCGCTTTGTTGAAAAGCGCTGTCTAAGGTCTAATAAAATTAAAATATATGAATATACTCTGTTTTCATTTTCAGTTTTGCGCTCTTTCTTCTCCCTCCCCTGTTGCGAACGGATACTTGCGAACCTGAGCTAAACCCTTGCCGTCGTCCACCGTTCCTCCCACATTTCGCGACTCCGACGACCTTTACTCCACCGTGACCGTCTGTTCCTCTCTCATTTCGCGTTTTCGTCACTCAGTTTGGAAGTTTAAGAGTTTCAGATTATTACACATTTTATAAGGTATGCTGATAATGTTGCTGTTGATAATGTTGTTGTTGATGTTGATAATAATGTTGTTGTTGATGTATTACACATTTTACACGTTTCAGAGTATTACACATTTTACACGTTTCAGAGTTTCAGTTTGGAAGTTTCAGAGTTTCAGAGTTTCAGTTGATAATGTTGCTGATAATGTTGATAATGTTGTTGTTGATGTTGATAATAATGTTGTTGTTGATGTTGATAATAATGTTGTTTATGTTGTTGCTAATGTTGGACTGTTGCTAATGTTGATAATGTTGCTAATGTTATTAATGTTGTTGCCAATGTTGGACTGTTGTTGGATATAAGAATAAAATATGTGCTAACTTCATTTTTGGTGATATAGGAATAGAATCAATATAATGTGTTAGTTTAGTTTGTTCTTGTTAACATTTTTCTACATTGTTAACTATTGCTATATAATGTGTTTGTTTAGTTTAGTTTAGTTTAGGTTAGTGTTAGTGTTAGTGTTAGTGTTAGGTTAGTGTTAGTGTTAGTGTTAGTGTTAGTTTAGAACATCTATTATAGTTTGTTCTTGTTAACATTTTTCTACATTGTTAACTATTGCTATATAATGTGTTAGTTTAGTTTAGTTTAGTTTAGGTTAGTGTTAGTGTTAGTGTTAGGTTAGTGTTAGTGTTAGTGTTAGTGTTAGTGTTAATGTTAATAATGTAAATTCTTGAGGTTGTTGTTCTAAAGAACCGAAATTCAAAGCAATTTTGTTAATGAAGTTAATTGCTTTGAATTTCTTAGTTTGGACTTGTTATGCTAATGTTAAATTCTTTCTAACTGTTAGGATTAATAAGTAGGAAAACCATGGATAAAAAATGGATGGATGCCGATCGATTGTCCAAAGAGTACGAGAATGGGGTATTGGATTTCGTTAAGTTTGTTATATATTATGTCATATTTTTTATATTTGATATCCTTTATTTCTTTATTATATTTGTTATATATTATATTTGATATCCTTGATTTATTTATTACAGGTTAGATGGCTACTAACAATGATGACCCACATGCTGATGATCACGCACATGATGATGATCATCCACATGATGATCAGGTTGGAAGTAGCAGAACTATGGAAGAAGAGATTAGGAGAGGAATAACCATAATGAGGAGAGTGATCCATGCTAGAAATCAAGGCATGACTTATAATGTGCATTGGAGCGAAACAGGCACACTTGTTGAGCCTAACGGTCATATGTTGACAAGTTTCATTGGTACACTTGTAAGGAATGAGGTTCCTATTACTTTAGATGACTGGAGAAACAAACAGTTGAAGGAAACCAAAGAAAAAATTTGGAATGAGATAAAGGTACCATAATTATGTCTTTAATTATGCCAACTAATTATGTCGTTTAAATTATTTGTACTAACCAATGTGTATGGTTTTTTTAGAGGTGCTTTAATGTCGAGGACGACAGAAAAGCTTATTTGATGAGATTGGCAGGGAAGCTCCTAAGAGGGTTTAGGACATATTTAAACAAAACCTATCTTAAGGATGCTGAAGGTAATTTTGTTGATGGAGAGTTTCCATCTAAATATGCAAGTTTCATTTCACCACAAGAATGGGTGAAGTTTAAAGCCAAACGACAAACCGAGCAATTTAAGAGTTTAAGTGCAATTAATCGGGATAGAGCATCAGATCCCCAATATAAATACAGGAAAGGACGTACTGGATATGGACGTTTGGAGCAACAATTGGTAAGTATCAATAAATTGCAATGACATAATAATTGTTCATCATGAGTTATATTTGATCATATTATTTGGCTTTATATGTAGTTACAAAAGGCGGGTAGCTCTGAAACATCTCTTCCTGCACATGTCTTGTGGAAGGAAGCCCGTGTGGGCAAGTCTGGATCTGTTCCAGAAGAGGTTCTACAAGTATATGAGAAATGTGTAAGTATAACAATATTTCTTTAATTAAGTCAAAACTTTATTAACAAATATTTGACAAATATTCGATATTCATCTGATTTTCAGGAGGCGTTATCTCAGTCTGTACCTGCAGATGATACCAGGAGCATACTTAGTCGGGCATTAGATGTCCCTGAGTATCCTGGTCGGGTGAGGGGTAAGGCATTTGGGATCACCCCGACCTCCCTGAATATTAAAAAGGGAAAGGCTGCTAGTTATTCAGTACTTGAAGCTAAATTGGAAGCACTAGAAGCCGAGGTGCGGGAATTAAGAAAGGAAAAAGAAAGGGATAACGCTTCTGGTGTTAGAGATGGATCAGAGAAGGATAGTATCAACTGCAGCTTTCATCCGATTATTCCAGAGGTAATTATATATATATATATATATATATATATATATATATATATCTATGAAATTATATTAGTAGCTTAAATTATTTAATCGGATGGTTGCCAATGTATTTTTGGTTTTAGGGCATTCACCAATGTCAACTATTCTTATCTTCACCAATTCATCGGATGGTTGCCAAGGGAAAAGTGTTTAACAATGGGGTCACAGTACTTCATAATGAATCCCTCCCTACTGGAAGTTTGAAAGTATCAGTTGATATTGCTATGGAGAATGAAGCACTATTACCCTATCCTAACGATGATTCGGAGGTAAGAGTGGTGGGACAAGCTTTAGGGTCGTTTGTTGCATGGCCGTCAAATCTCATACTCGTAGGATATGAGGTATATATGCTTAAAACCGTTATAAACCTTTGTTAATCTTAATGTGTAAATTCAAAGATTTTACGAGCATTTTATTTTCATTTTTTACATGGCAATGTTATTTAGACTCCAACAAAATCCAAAACAAAGGATAAGCGGATTCCGGAGCATACCGAGTCCGTTGTCTCAAAAAAAGAGGTACATCACAATTATATGCATAGAAAATGATAAATTGGATATCTTATACTTCATCTAACAAATTATATGATTTATAGCTGCCTGGTAAAGTGATTAGCAACGTTTCAACGCAAAAAACTGTTGGTGCTAAGAATACCAGGGTTAGAAAACAACCTATCGGCAAGGTTAGGACGTGCCTTCAGACCTTTCTACAATTAATGACGGATATTCCGACTGGAGGTGTTCGTCTGATAACTATGGAGAAAGATTTGTATGGCTTTGAATTTGACCAGAATATTGGTAATGAAGACTTCGAGCAAGTTTTCCAACATACAGAATTGGGCGTCACTGTTGTCAATATATACTTGAGGTATATCCGATCTACTTTGGTAATTGAACAACTTATTTACTTTATTTTTCAAATGAATATTCTAATGTTAATGATGTTTTTATTTCAGGTTTCTGTATGACAGTTTTATGCGCCCCCGGGGATTGGAGCAAAGATTTGCATTCTTATGCCCCAGCGCTGTCAACTTAACCGAAATATTGACGAAACCAAATGAGGTCCATGCGTATATACGCAACGTCTTTATGGACAACCAAGAAACGGAAAAGTTGTACTTTTTACCGTTTAATACTGGGTTAGATTTTCATTCTAAATTCATCTATTATATTTTTTTTTGTATTTTGACTTCGTGTAGAAAGTTTCTATCTAACACTTGTTTAATCTTACAGTGGACATTGGTTGTTGGTTGCAATCAATCCTATCCGCGGAGTAGTGTATTATCTGGATTCCTTAGGAAATGATTGGACCACATACCCGGATATGAAGGACTGTATTGACACGTAAGTGAAATTGTTCTAAATAGAAATGTGTATATTTATTTATTTATGTGAATTGTTCTAAATATTCATTTATATTTTATTAGCACTATACAAGCATTCCTAGAACATCGGGGAATCGACCACACCATTACATGGAATTATGTGAAGGTATATTAATTATCACATGTTTTATTATATTAGTGATGCTTACTTGATAAAACTTAGAATTTATCCATATTTTATTTTCATTTGTAGTGTCCTCGGCAACGCAATCAAATAGATTGCGGCTATTTCATGTTGAGATTTATGAGAGACACTATTTCGTTGGATCGAATGGAGATTCCACCCGATGTATGTATTTCTAACTTATGAGTTATTTTAACACATATCTCTCATATTGTCTAATGAAATAGTTAAAACTAAATCAAACTATATGTTATATTATTATGTAGTATTTTGAAGAATTCAGGAGTGCTACTTACACAAAGGCTCTATTGGATGAAATCAAAGAGGAGTGGTGTCAATACATTATGGAGCTCGGAATTTTACAAACTTAAGGTATAATATTATACTCTTACTTTAATTGATGAGAATTTTAATATGTGTAACTTTGGTTGGAGTAATGTTTTGGTTGGATGCAATTTTGGTGTATATACTTTGAATTGCAATTTTGGTGTATATACTTTGAATTACAAACTTTGAATTACAATTTTGGATGCAATTTTGGTGTATATACTTTGAATTACAATTTTGGTGTATATACTTTGAATTGCAATTTTGGTGTATATACTTTGAATTACAAACTTTGAATTACAATTTTGGTGTATATACTTTGAATTACAATTTTTGGTGTATATACTTTGAATTTTAATACTTTGAATTACAATCTTTGTGTTTTCAGGACCTATAATGTAGATTGAAGCAATGTTTTGGTTGGATGCAATTTTGGTGTATATACAATTTTGGTGTATAAGTAATATGTGCATTGTAGAAAAAATGCTTTGGTTGGAAGCAATAACTTTGGTTGGAAGCAATGCTTTGGTTGGATGCAATTTTGGTGAATAAGTAAAATGTGCATTTGTAGAAAAATGTAATGATTTGTAATTATAAATAGGTGTATATACAATTTTGGTTTGTAATTTTAAATATATATATTGGTATGAAATGCCAATTTTGGATATATAATTTTGGTGTAGAAAGGCCAATGGTTTGAATTGCCAATTCTGAAAAAAATTGCTGGTTGAAAATTACAGGTCAAATTCTGGTTGAAAAAACCTGGTAAAATTGTGGTTAAAAAAAAATTATATAAAATTTTTCGTACACCTTAGACAGCGCTTTTGGTGAAAGCGCTGTCTAAGGTCCACTTTAGACAGCGCTTTTGGTGAAAGCGCTGTCTAAGGTGTACTAAAAAAGTCAAAAATGGAAGGTCTTAGACAACGCTTATGGTGAAAGCGCTGTCTAAGGTGTACTAAAAAAGTCAAAAAAGGAAGGTCTTAGACAGCGCTTTTGGAGAAAGCGCTGTCTAAGGTGTACCAAAAAAGTCAAAAAAAGGTAGGGCTTAGACAGCGCTTTTGACGAAAGCGCTGTCTAAAGTAATCCATATAATGTGAAAAAGCGCTGTCTAAAGGTACCATAGACAGCGCTTTTCATTAAATACACGCCCCTTTAGACAGCGCTTTTGGTAATACCAAAAGCGCTGTCTAAACCTATAGCGTCGCTGGTTTATACAGCGCTTTAAAGCGCTGTCTAAAGGCTAAAAAAGCGCTGTCTAAAACCGTTTTTGCGCTAGTGTACCCTCCACAGTCATTTTGTCACTAGAGCTCTGTTGAAAATGGACACCTCTTTTATTCCCAAACCACCTTGTTTTCTTGGTTTACAAACTTGAGTCCACTTCACCCAAGCAATGGTTTTCTTATCCCAATCACCACCCCATAAAAATTTTCTCTGTATAGCTATGATTTCCTTCACCACTTTGACAAGTGCTAAATAGAATAATAGGTAATGGATTGGGATGTTGGTTATGACATAATTGATTAATGTGACCTGCCCTCCTATGGATAGTCTCCTACCCCTCCAAGAAGACAAACGGGTTTTAATGGATGAAATGACTGGTTTCCAAAACACTTATGATCTATGTCTACCTCCAACTGACAAACCTAAAAATTTGAAAGGAAACTGCCCTGCTTTACAAGAGAGAAATGATGTAGATGCTTCTATTATGTTACCTTCAATCCCCAGCCTCATTAACTTGCTTTTGTTGTAGTTCACCTTCAGACCTGACAGACCTTCTAGGCCTCTCAACACAGATTTTATTGCCCATATATTAGACCAGGACTCATCACACATTATCAGGGTATCATCAGCAATTTGTAATAAAGAGATGGTTGTCTCACCTTCAATCTTCAAACCTCTTAATAAGCCATTATCCTCGACTTTCTTAATAAGCAAGGCAAGAGGCCTTCTGAAACTAGAACAAATAGGAAATGAGATAAGGGGTCTCCTTGTTTGAGGCCCATATGAATCTTGAAATCCTTAGAAGAACTACCATTCACAAGAACAGAACCAAAGTTATTGCATATCAAACCCTTCATCCATCTTTGCCATAAAGGACTGAAATGCATTGCTTCTAAAACCTTGAATAAAAAGCTCCGACTTACACAATCATAGGCTTGTGAAAAGTCAATCTTAAACATAAAGCCTTTTTTCTTTTTCTTGGTAGCATAATCAAGGACTTCATTTGCCACTAATACTCCATCCATCAGTTGCCTGCCAGGGACAAATGTTGTATGAGATGGAGAGACCAACTTCCCAACTACACGCCTTAGTCTTCCCACTAGGATTTTGGATATTATTTTATGTATACGACCTATTAGAGCAATAGGTTTAAACTCCTTTAAAGATTGAGGGTTGTCTGATTTTGGGATTAGGACAAAAAAAGCTGAGCAGAAACATTTGGCCAGAGTAGCCTTCTCATAGAATTCTGATATACAATTGATAATATCTTGCCCAATTATCTCCCATGTAAGTCTAATAAATTTCATGTTGAAACCATCTGGTCCAGAACTCCTGTTTCCATCACAAAACTTCACTGCTTCCAGGATATCTTCTGTAGAAAATGGTTCTGTCAACATAACATTGTCCTCCTCAGTGAGCTTTTCCATAGCACTTAAATCCATATCAAATCCTTCAACCATCTTGCTCTTGTATTTCTCAGTAAAGTGATCATGAATCACTTGTTTCACCTTCTCCACCTTTCTTTTTTGTATTTATTATAAAGATAAACTGATTTATTTTTTATAGAAAAAATAAATTGATGATAAATATATACTAATTTATAATAGGCTTAATTGCAACTATGGTCCCCCTATTTTGTGTTTTTTTGGGTTTTGATCCCCCCATTTTAAAAACCACGATTTTGGTCCCTTTTTTAAGTTTTGAGTTTAATTTTAGTCCCCTCTCCAATTTTGATCCAACTGTTCATGCACTGTTCATGTACGGGCATGCACTGTTCATATGAATAGTGCATGTCCGTACATGAACAATGCATGTCCGTACATGAACAGTGCATGAACAGTTGGATCAAAATTGGAGAGGGGACTAAAATTAAACTCAAAACTTAAAAAAGGGACCAAAATCGTGGTTTTTAAAATGGGGGGATCAAAACCCAAAAAAACACAAAATAGGGGGACCATAGTTGCAATTAAGCCTTTATAATATTTAAAAATTAAATATAAAGGTAATAAAAGGTTAAATACCATATCAAAATAATTTTCAAAATTTTATTGAGATATGAATAATATTTATTAACTTAATTGGTGTTTAAAATTATATTTTACTAACTTAATTGATATAGACAAATATTAAGTTGATGATATATATTTAAACTTATACTTACTTACCGGAACAAAATAATTTAAACATGGATCTTTATAAAAAATAAATCTTTATAATAACAAATAGCTCATTAAAAAGTTATTTAAGATAGTGAGTGATGACTTAATTTATTCTACTTTTGTGTTATAGCCAAACTTGAATAAAAAAACATGACTATGCCACTATCCATTGTCTCCTATCTTTTTAAATAATAAAAAAAAATTGATTTACCAAAACTTGATATAATTAATTTGACAAACAAAATTCTTGTAGAAAACATAATTATACAATTAAAATTTAGATTCAAATGTAATAATTGTGATATTATTTGCAAAAGATTTCATCAATATTATCATGCTCATTGTATATTGATGAGTTTTTGACATAAAAATATTAATTTAAATTTGAATTTTTCTACCAGAATACAATAAAAAATATTTTTAAAAATACCTAACATAATGCAATGCTCATTGTATATTGATAAGAGTTTTTGACATAAAAATATTAATTTAAACTTGAATTATTCTAAAAGAATACAATAAAAACTACTTAAAAAATACCTAGCATAATCTAAAAAAGATATTACAACTTAAAGTTTTATGAAAATATAACACTAAATACACATCACAATACAAAAGTTAATGATTAAATATATATTTTAATAGACCATTTAAAATTAAATAATAATATGTAAATCTAACAATTACTCTTTTTTTTTCATATTATTTTGGAAATGATTATGTACATATTTGATTATAATTTTTTCTGCTTTTTTTATCAATCATCTATCATCCTTACAAACTCAAAATCTAATATATTATATAAAATATAATTATTATAATATTTAAAATTTTCAACAAACTTACATTGCATCCACCTAACGTGTAAGTCTCATTTATTTTCAGGTGTTTTTTTAGATATAAATGGAAGGTTGGGAATGAAAGAGAGAAGGGAATGGAGACTTTATTTATTTTTAAAATGGAGTTAAATTTGATAAAATTTTAATTTTATTTTATTTTTTGCTATATAATTTTGTTATTAATTTATTTTCTCACGTTTATTATAAAGATAAAAACATGTATTTTTATAATAAAAAAATTGATGATAACTTTTTACTAACTTATACTATTAAAAATTTAAATATAAAGGTAGTGTAAGGTTAAATACCAGATCAAAATAATTTAAAAAACTTAATTGATATTTAAAATAAAATTTATCAACTTAATTGGTATTTAAAATGATATTTACTTATTTAATTGGGATAAATAAAAAATAAGTTGATGATAAATATAGGGGTGGCAAAGCGGATGATTTGTCCTGTTTAGATCCGTCCCATTTAAGTCCATGGGTGGGGCTGGGCAACTTAGGCGTCTGAGTTTAAAAGTCAAGCCCGCCCCGTTTACTAACGAGTTGGCGGACCGACCCGCCAATTTTTTTTTACAATTTAATTTACTACATAATTCACAAATTTGTGAATCATTAACAAAAGAGACCGACAAAATTTTAACAATGTATAGTAAAACTTTAACAAGTCTTAATGTAAATGTCATATTATTCAACATATACAAACAACGCAACTATAATACTGTTGAAATTCTGTTTTTTGGCATTTCAGTTGTGTTGCTGTTTTGCTGTCATACATGATGTCGAAAGAAGATGTCATGACATCTTAGTCTGATACAGCAGATCACAAAACTTTTTCTATTTTAGTTGTGTTTCAGTTTCAGCTTATTGAAATAAGTTGTTTTGTAATATCCCACATTAGTTGGACTTGCCATATATAAGGCCTTGTAAATTGTAATGCTCCTATTATTGTTAATGCCAATTCTTACTCACCCTCAACATCTCTCTCTCTAATCTCTCTCAATCCTTATCTTCACCCTCTTTAATTCACCTTTCTCAATTAATTCACCAAGTTATTTTTGTGTGTGTTCTAACATTTGGCATAAAGAGCTTTGGTTGTGATCCAATTCCGCTGCAAACATCTCTTTTTCCAATGATAAAATCCCTACCAATCTTCTGATTCTTGATTCGAAGAACTATGACAAGTGGTGCAAACAAATGAAAGTTTTGTTTGGGTATCAAGATGTTCTTGATGTGATTACCGATGGAATTACTCCACTTGTTGCAGAGGCTACAGCTGCACAACAAGCTACCTTCGAGGAAGAGAAGAAGAAAGACTACAAAGCTCTCTTCTTGATACATTCTTGCGTCGACGACGACAATTTTGAGAAAGTTGGCGATTGTGATTCGGCGAAGAAGGCATGGGAGATTCTTGAGAAAGCTTATGGAGGGGCTGACAAGGCGAAGGCGGTGAGGTTACAAACTCACAAGCGACAGTTTGAGTTACTTCAAATGGAAGAAAAAGAAACGATTAACGATTATGTGACACGTGTGACACACTTGGTGAATCAAATGAAATCGTGTGGTGAAACTGTTACGGAGCAGAATATTGTGTTGAAAGTACTGCGTTCTTTAACGCCAAGATTCGACAATATTGTGGTTGCGATTGAAGAATCGAAGGATCTCAAGACGCCTTAGAAGCTCATGAACAAAGGATGGACGAAAGAGGAAACGATAAGGCTAAAGCGGAGGTTGTCTTACAAGTGCGTTTCAATGAGAAGAATAAAAGATCGAAAGGGAAATGGTCTTCTAGAGGAAAGAAGAATTTTCAGAATTTTGGTGGAAAAGATCCACAAAATTCAAAGAGTTCAATGGGGAAAAAAGGTGAGGGAAGCTCCAAAGAAGGTAGTTAAGGCAACTACAACAAGCTGTTTGACAAAAGTACCGTGAGGTATTACAATTGTCAAAAGCTTGGGTATTTCGCAAAAGATTGCTACGTGAAACGAAGAGAAAATCATGCGGATGAGGCCAAGGTTGCTAGGCAAGACGTGGATGATGATAACACGCTGCTTGTAGTGATTACGAAAGAGAATCATGGCATTAGAGAGGTGTTGGACATCAACTATGACAGTAGAAAGTTGCTTGATAGCAGCTACTGCAATGCAGAAAAAGTTGACAAAATGCATTCGGAGAAAAACACAATGGTAACCGTTCGAGATGGAGTCCAAAGGAGTGATGATTGGTACTTGGATTCAGGTTGTTCAACTCATATGACGGGTAGAAAGGATTGGTTCGTGAAGATCAATCAAGCCACGCGAAGTAGAGTTAAATTCGCGGACGACACTACTTTAGCGGCCGACGGTGTCGGTGATGTTTTGATCATGAGAAGGGATGGTTGTAATTCCTTGATCAAGGATGTGCTGTAAATTCTAGGAATCAAGTGCAATCTCTTGAGTATTGGCCAATTGCTTGAGAAAGATTACTTGATTCGGATGGAAAATAAGGGTTTGTGCGTTTTGGGCCGAAACAGTGTTTTAATCCTTAAAGCTTCTATGGCTGCAAATAGGACTTTCAAGATTGAGTTGAAAGTCATGGAGCATAGGTGCTTAGCTACAGCGGCAAGTCGTGAAGAATGGTTGTGGCACTACCGTCTTGGTCACCTAAATTTTCGAGATCTCAACGCATTACAAAGGAATGGTATGGTTACCGGGCTGCCACACATCAATATTCCAGCTGAGATATATGAAGAGTGTGTGCGGGTCATAGGACCAAGGTTCATCTTGAGGTGGTGTACTCAGATGTGTGCGGACCAATACAAGTCAACTAGTATGGTGGCAAAAGGTACTTTGTGACTTTTATTGATGATTTTAGTAGGAAACTATGGATTTACCTTGTTAAGAGGAAGGATGAGGGTTTGAAGTGTTCAAATGATTTAAATCCATGGTGGAGAGGCAATGCGGTCACAAGCTCAAAATTCTCAAAACCGATGGTGGAGGTGAATTTACTTCGAGTGAATTCGAGAATTTTTGTGATGATGAGGGTATAGTGCGTGAGGTTGTACCACCCTATATGCCACAACAAAATGGTATTTTCGAGAGGAAAAATCGAACGATTATGAACATGGTGTGTAGCATGTTGAAAGGGAAAAATTTGCCGAAAGAACTTTGGGGAGAAGTTGTTTCTACAACTGCATATTTGTTGAATAGATGTCCTACAAAGAGGCTTGATAGAGTAACTCCAGAAGAGGTATGGTCTGGAATTAAACCCAGCTTGAATCATTTAAAGGTTTTCGATTCGATAGCGTTTCGACACATTCCGGGACAGCTTCGAAAGAAGCTAGATGACAAGAGTGAAATATTGTTGCTTGTTGGTTATCATCCTACCGGAGGCTACAAGTTGTTTGATATGAGTAGCAAGAAGATCGTGATAAGTCGAGATGTGATTGTGGATGAGATACAACAGTTTGACAGTAGAAAAACTGCCATATCAGTTCAGAAAATTGATTTCCCACACGAGATTTTGCCTCCTGGAGCAGCTGGAAGTCAAAATGCAGAGGTAGGAATCGATTTCCTGGGAGAAAATTTGAATTTCCAGCCTCCTGAAAGTGCGGTACAACAGCAGATTCGAACCGAAAGCAGAGAAAGTAGTAGACGACCAACAAGGCAAAGAGGTTTGCCTCAAAGACTTCAAGATTGTGAAGTATTCCGGGATAACGAAATCAATGATGATGGTGATTTTGTTCACTTTGCGCTTATGGCTAAATCCGAACCAGTTAACACGGAAGAGGCTCTAAGCGATCCAAAATGGATTTGTGCAATGAAGGAGGAGTTGGAATCTATTGAGAAGAATGGTACTTGGGAGTTGGTCGATTTACCGCTTAGAAAGAAGCCAATAGGTGTGCGACGGGTCTATAAGGTGAAGGCAAATCCCAAAGGCGAGGTAATCAAGCACAAGACTCGATTGGTAGCGAAGGGATTTTTGTAACGTGAAGGAATAAACTTTGAAGAAGTGTTTGCACCTGTGGCTAGGCTTGAAACCATCCGATTGGTTGTTGCGATTGTAAACAACAACGATTGGAACATATTTCAAATGGACGTCAAATATGTGTTTTTGAACGGTTCACTTGATGAAGAGGTTTATGTAGAGCAGCCCCCCAGATTTGTAGTGCAGAACCAAGAAATGAAGTACTACAAATTGCATAAAGCATTATATGGTTTGAAACAAGCTCCAAGAGCTTGGAACAAACACATTGATGGCTTTCTTGTTGACATTGGTTTCAAGCGGTGTGTGTCCAAACATGGTGTTTATGTGAGATCAGATACAAATGATGGTATGATCATTCTTTGCTTATATGTGGATGATTTTTTGATTACCGGCAGCTGTAAGAAGAGCATATCAAAGTTCAAGAGTGAACTTATGGCTGAGTTTGAGATGACGGATCTCGGCATACTGACATATTTCCTTGGCATAGAGTTCCAAAAGTCAAAAACGGGACTGCTCATGCATCAAAGGAGATATGCTCTTGAGATCTTGAAGAAGTGTGGAATTGAGCATTATAATGCTGCCATTACACCATGTGAAGCAAGACTACAGTTGTCCAAAAGTGAAGATGAGCAAGATGTGGATCCAACTCAATATAGGGGGTTGATTGGATCATTGTGGTATTTGTGCAATACGCGATCGGACTTGGCATTTAGTGTCGGTATTGCTAGTAGATTCATGGAGAGACCAAAGGCATCTCACTTGGCAGCAGTTAAGAGAATCCTTCGTTATGTTAAAGGGACTCTTGGCTGCAGAATTCTCTTTCCCGCATCGGATACGGGGCAAAAATGCAATTTACTTGGTTTCACCTATTCCAATTGGTGTGGTGATAAGGATGATAAAAAGTCAACGGCTGGATGCATCTTTATGTTTGGTAGGACACCAATCTCTTGGTGTTCGAAGAAGGAACCGGTGGTGGCACTCTCGTCTTGTGAGGCCGAGTACATTGCGGCTTCGTTGTGTGCGTGTCAAGCGATGTGGCTTATGAATCTATTGAAGGAGTTAGGTAGCAATGAGGGTGAGGCTACTACACTTCTGGTGGATAATGTTTCTGCAATTAATCTTGCGAAGAATCCGATTGCACACGGAAGGAGAAAGCATATAGAGATGTCGTTTCATTATTTGAGGGAGTTAGTGAGTGAAGGCAAGTTGCGATTGGGATATTGTCGGAGCGAAGACCAAGTAGCGGATTTGTTGACCAAGGGGGTGACAAATGAAGTGTTCAAGAGATTGAGGAAAAGCTTGAGCATGCTGGACTTGGAACAACTGAAATGAGGTGGTGTGTTGAAATTCAGTTTTTTGGCATTTCAGTTGTGTTGCTGTTTTGTTGTCATACATGATGTCGAAAGAAGATGTCATGACATCTTGGTCTGATACAACAGATCACAAAGTTTTTTCTGTTTTAGTTGTGTTTCAGTTTCAGCTTATTGAAATAAGCTGTTTTGTAATATCCCACATTAGTTGGACTTGCCATATATAAGGCCTTGTAAATTGTAATGCTCCTATTATTGTTAATGCCAATTCTTACTCACCCTCAATATCTCTCTCTCTAATCTCTCTCAATCCTTATTTTCATCCTCTCTAATTCACCTTTCTCAATTAATTCACCAAGTTATTTTTGTGTATGTTCTAACATTATACCAAAAATTTAAAACAAAGACACTAAACCCTCAAAAATAAAAAATTTATTATCAAAACAAACCCGTGCAAAACTTACCTTATACCTTTAGAATTCGGCTCCAATGATAACTGAGTAATAGAAAATAATGTATTCTCTATGTTTTGCAATAAATACTTTTTCTATTATGAGTGAAAATAAAGAACGAAGCGAGACCAATTAATATCTAATTAATATCTGCAAAATGAGGTGTTTGTGGTTATGTGAAAAATGAATATTAGGATTTGAAGAAATGAGAGTTGTTTTAAAAATATGTCTACTACATACCACGTTAATTTTTTTTTTAATTTCAAATAATTTTTTTTTTAAACAAAAAGCCTGTGGGAAAAACCCGCCCCGCCCTCGGCCCGTTTTAAAAGTGGGTTAGGAGAGACGGACCAACTTAAGACATCAAGTCAAAAACCTCGCCCCTGGCTCGCCAAAAATGGTGGATTAAACGGGCGGGCCCGACGGATCCAACCCATTTTGTCACCCCTAAATAAATATTTAAACTTAAACTAATTTAGGGATGAAGCGAAATTCGGTTAGTGGGGACAATAATATATTCTACAAATATATTTATATAAAAAATACAATTATATATGCAATAAAACAAATATAAATAATATTTGATATATTTAAAGTTGTGGAAGAAATTGTTACTAAAAAATAATTACTATTCATATTCTAGTATGTAAAATAGTGGAAGAAATTGTTACTAAAAAATAATTACTATTCATATTCAAGTATATAAAATAGTTCAAAATATTTTTTAATTTCTACTATTATTTAAAAAAAACAATTAATTTAAGAGATACAATATTTAATTTTAGTGAAAATAATATAATTTATTAAATAAATTTTAGGAAAAAATTAAGTAAATGGGGTCACATTCCCCTAATATCATATAAAGTTACCATAACTGAATAATTTAAACTTGGATCTTTATAAAAAAAATATTTATACAAACAAATAACTAATTAAAAAGTTATTTAAAATAGTGGGTAATGGCTAATTTATTCTACTTTTATTATAGCCAAACTAGAATTAAAAAACATGATTATGCCATTATAAATTATCCACTATCTTTTTAAAGAATAAAAACAAAAATAATAACTTACCATAACTGGCTAACTAATTAATCAAACTTTTAAAAAACATGATTACAGAATTAAAATTTAGATTCCAATGTAATAATTGAGATATTATTTGCAAAACAATTTCATCAATACTAAGTACTAACATACTCATTGTGTATATAAATACAATGGATTAGTCGTGTAAACTCAACAAACCAAACACTCGCAATATTAAAAAAAAAAAACCTTCACTTTTTTTTTTCATAGTCTAGTTTCTCTAATCTTTTTAATAATGCATTTATCATTACAAATTAATACGATGTTCTTGTTCTTCCTTGTTTTGCTTAATGGGTTGCAGACATCAGTAACAGGTATACATTTTCTATCATATATTTTAATGATATAATGAAGATTGGTTTTTTTAATTGTAAAATTATTTAATTTCGTTAGTATATACAGTATCAATTAGTAAACTCTTTCAATTATATAAATTTCAGAAATATATTTAATTATATTATTATCTTCCTCAAATGCAGCCGCAACAATAGGAGTATGCTATGGACAAGTAGCAGACAACTTACCTCCAAAAGATCAAGTAATAAAACTTTTCCAAACAAAAAGTTTCGGAAGAATGAGAATCTTCAATCCAGATCAAGCAACCCTGGAGGCTCTACGAGGTTCCAACATCGAACTTGTCGTCGGTGTCGCGAACGAAGACATCAAATCAATTGCCAACGATATTTCAGCCGCTAACGCCTGGGTTCAAAACAATATCTTAAAATTCTCTGATGTCAAGTTTAAGTACATTGGTGTCGGAAACGAAATAGATCCTAGTAAAAACGATCAAGCACAGTTTGTTCCTCAAGCAATGAAGAACATTGATGCAGCCCTAGCATCTGCAAACCTAAAAGGTCAGATCAAGGTTTCAACTGTTATATACATGGGTATGATGGGGAGTTCGTATCCTCCTTCTGCAGGAGCATTTGCTGAATCTTCGGTTTCATACATGACGCAAGTAGTTAGTTTTCTTGTGCAGAGTGGTGCACCGGTTCTTGCAAATGTGTATCCCTATTTTTCTTATATTGGTAATATGAAAGATATTTCTCTCGATTATGCTCTTTTCAAGCAACAAGGGAGCAATGATATTGGATACCAGAATCTCTTTGATGCGCAATTAGATGCGATATATGCTGCTCTGGCGAAAATTGGAGGGTCGGATTTGAAGATAGTTGTGACTGAGAGTGGATGGCCATCTGCAGGTGGAGATGGAGCATCAATTGAGAATGCTGGAACATTTTATACTAATCTGATTGCTCATGTCAATAGTGGTAAAGGGACTCCAGCTAAACCTGGTCAGGAAATTGAGACTTATTTGTTTGCTATGTTTGATGAAAATCAAAAGACTGGTGCTGAATCTGAAAAACATTTTGGTCTTTTTCATGCTGATCAATCAGCTAAGTATCAAATATGATAGTTTAAGAATTACATGTATTGAAATTCTAGTTTATTTTGAGTTTGTGTTATTTAGGCACATTTCTGTTATGTTTACGTGAAATAAATAAATAAATAAATGAAAGTTGATATATTGCTTATTTGTGTCTACCTAATTGTCAAATTTGCTTTAAATATGGTAAGTTTGTTTAAAAATTGACATGAGAGGACTTAAAATAAATGGGTCGTTGAAGGTAATAGGAACACTCAAAATTATGCATTCTAATAAGAGCACATCTTTTCTTCCTATTGTTGATTGTTGATGAGATTATTATTAATTTTGTTGAGATTGAAAATCAATCTATTTATTATCATCTATTATAATATATTAAAGCAAAATTGCATAATCTTACATTAACTCTTCGGTTTTATCTATGTCAATTTATTTTAGTTTTTTACATGTTGTATATAATTTGATTGTATATAATTTGATGTGTCATCTTCTAAAATATTTACAATTCTCATTTGTTTCAAGTAAACTCACAACACATATTCAATCTCTATTTTTGTAAATTACCTCAACCCATTTATTCACAATTAATCCATCATAATTTGTCATTAATCCCTCAATAACAATTACACCAATGATCTTATTTATTTTATATTAGTGGCAAAAATTATCGACCTTATTTCATTTAATATTTAGGTACAAATTTAATTCTTTATTGGGCTCCTTTTTTCAATTTTAAATGCAAAATTTATTTCATATTTTATTATGTCACGGATATGATTCATAACTTTATTATCTATTACCTTACACTCACACTTCATATTTTATTTATGCCAAATCATTTCATTAAAACTATATCATAAATTTACATTAATATTTATCTTTCAGTTTTTTATTAAAACTATATTTATGTTTTGTTTATTAATTTTTATTATTTACTACTAATAATATCACACTATTAATTATAAATCAAAGGACATAAATATAATTTAATTTTTTTTTTCATTATCATTTAATAGACACTTCAACTATAATTTTTGATAATTAACACTCATTTTTTTCTTGATAAGAATATACCGTGACTCTAAATGAAAATTTATTATAAAATTACATTTATCCATTATAATTATAAAATATAACTATAGTATTCATTGTTTGATTTCAAGTCATAAATTTATATTAATATTTATTTTTCCTCTATCAATTACAAGTTTATGTTATTAATTATAATCCACTATTGATTAAGAGAGAATTGAATAAAATAAAATATAATTATTTTAAAGGTATTTTATAATAATTTATCAGTTCTATAATTTTCATATAAAAAAATGAATTAATAATTATATATACATATACAACAAAACTACTTTATAATCATTCCTACTAAATTATTTTACATTTTAATATTGAAAAATCATATCCTATTTTAACAAATGAATTGTGTTCTTGACCAAAAAAACAAACGAAGTATGTTATAAAAAATTAAATTCAAAATTAAGCATTTAAAATAATAGTAAAATATATTTAGAATATAAGATTATTGATTTTATAACATAAATTTACATTAATATCAATGTTTCAATTATAAGTTTATGTTATTCATAAATAATATTTCACTATTATGTATGATATAAATTCCTTAAATCAATTAACTGATAAATTATAAGTACATATGTATAAGAAAATTATTTCATAATCTTTCTTTTTACCATATTTTACATTTTAATATTGAAAAATTATATTCTATAATTTTAAAATAAATTATATTATACAGAAATTGAAATTAAATATTTAAAATAAACAATAGAATTGATTTAAAATGTTGTTTTGGTAAATATAAAATAATCAATCTATCGTTTTTGAAATGATGGGTAAATCACATTATTCAATTTTCTATTAATGTTTAGGCTTAATACCTTTTTGGTTTCGTATCTTAACTTCGAGGTTCATTTTAATCTCTTAACTTTTAAAAGATCCAATATGGTTCATTAACTCTTAAAAACGTTTCAAATTAGTTTTTTTGTCTAATTATCGACGAATATTTGAATTTTTCCATCGCAAATAGGATAAAAAGATTAATATGAAACGTTTTGAAGAGTTAAGGGACCAATATGGACCTTTTTAAAGTTAAGGGTTAAATATACAACACCCCCTGCAATGTTAGCGAGTTCTCATTTTAGCCCCTGGTAAAGTTTTTTTTTAAAACCCACCTCGCAATTTCCAGATTCCCTCGGATACCCCCCTGTGCAGAAAAGATTTAAATTTTTAGTGACTTGGTTGTCCAACTGGATTTTTATTTTATTTTTTATTTTCTTAAATTATTTTAATTAATTAATATTTTTTATGAATTATTTTTTTAAAGTATCAAAATATTATAATTGGGCCTTCTCAAACATTCACAAGCTCATTATTAACTTAACATGTTTTATATTTGTACTATTGAGTTGAGTTATATAAACCCCTAAAATATTTGTTTCCCAACCGATGTGGGACTAACCATTCTTCTATCATCTCATCATTTCTCTTCTTCCTCTTTTCACCTTCTCATAATCCTCTTCCTTCCAAGTAGGATCTCAATGCCTCCGCCATTGTTAAATACTCAACATTTTCCTTCTTCACTGTGATTTGGGACTGTTATTGTGTTGTTGATATTTGTTTGTAGATACATGATTCTCGCTTTAGGTTCGGTATATGCAGTGCGGAAGGTTCTGCAGTGTGGTGAGTGTGTGTGAATCATTGTTGTTCTTGCTTGTATTCTTGTTGAACGTGTGTGTAATTGCAGTGAGAGTAGAGTGAGGCTTAGCTCTGGTTTGCAGCAAACTTCAAGGTGAAGCTTGCTCAACCATGGTATACGATAGAGTTTTGTAGGGAAGGTGAGGAAGATAAAAATGAAGAGCGCTCAAAGAGATGCTTCTGAGGAATTTGTGTGTCAATGATTGGTGATGAGTATGAGATAACTTAGAGGGAATCTTAGAGAATTAAGAATTTAGAGAGTGAGTTTGATGAATTTGGTAAAGAATGTGATTGAAAGACTCGATGATTGGGGTGGTTCAGCTTATATAGAGGGGAGAGTTTAATAGAATTTAACTCTGTTAGTCATGGAAGTTAGTGAAAGTTAGTTGAATGTTATAGTTAACTAAATTTTCTATTAGTTAGGGATTTGTTAAGGTGCTAACTACTTTTTGAACTTTTTGTTGCGACAGTTAGTGACAATTAGGGTGGTTAATAATTGGTAAGAAGTTAGTTGATGTTTGTTTTGTTAGTTAGAAGTAAAAATTTGTTATGTTAGCTTGGAGACAGTTAGAGATTGGTTAGCTTTGAAATTTGCGCAAAGTTAGCTTTAGGTTAGTTGTGACCTTTGACGTGTGAAGTTAGCTTGTATGATCATGAATGGAATTGCATTTCTGTTAAGGAAGCTGTTAGCTGGAAATCGATTTGGATTAAGAAATTAGTAATGTGAATAGTTCTGACGTTAGTTGATTACATGATTTTGAAATGTGAAGTGAATTTGGAAGTGTGAAGGAAATTGAATCCTGAATGCAATTTGAGTATGCCAAACATTTGAAATGCACTGCTTGTTTTCTTTTATTTTACTTGGGAGAGTGTAATTGAAATTTCTTGGTTTATTTGAGATGCTTAGCTTTGACTATGAGTTGTATGTGATATGCTTGGTTTTGAATGTGAGTTTTATGCATGCTGCTATGAGATTGGAATGGCATGTTAGCTATTGGAAAGTTGAATTTTGTTACTCTTAGAAAATGTTAGGAGTTAGTATTAGTTTGTGAAATTCTGCTGAAACTTGTATTGGGTTGGAAACTACTACTGCAGCAGGGTTTCCTTTGGTTTTGTGGGAGTTTTTTTGGTTCAGGTGCAGTTGCATTTCGTGTTAATGATGTGAATGTGTGTGCTTAGTTTGTGAAACATTTGTGGACTTGCATTAGTGTTGCTGTTAGATAGTGAATTATGTGTTTTGGTTTGTGGGTCTATGTATATGTATGTGTATGGCAAGTGTGTTTGTATGGATAAGGCATGGCAACAACGTGGTTGAAGGAAGTTGGTGGTGCTTCCATTGAAATTTTTGGAGAGGCATCACAGTTGCTAGCCATTGATTCACAACACCCAAGCATAGTGTTCAAATTTTAACCAAGTGAAGTCCCACATTGATCTTTTTAATAATAATATTAGTGTTTATATATCAAACACACACCAACCTAATAGAATTGAAAATGGGCTCTATGTATATAGACTATAAGCCCAATGTATTTAATATATATTTTGTATAATATATTTCTTAATTTAAAAACAAAACAAAAATTTAAAAAATATTAATAAAAATTAATATAAATAGAAGTGAAATCAATAAAAACGAAAATAAAATAAATAAAAAACGAAAAAAATTAAAAAAAAAAAACAAAAAAAAAACAAAAAAAATAATAAATAATAATAAAAAAAAAAAAAAGGGTTAATAGTGATTTACCCCCCTGACATATGAGCGAATTTTGCTTTTCCCCCCCTCCCTGCCTTTAGGCAACGGTTTTTTCACAAAAACCGTTGCCAAAACCTACCTTTGGCAACGGTGGGAGGGGGGGGGGGGGGGGGGGGGGGTAAACCAAAACACGCTCATATGTCAGGGGGGGTAAATCACTATTAACCCAAATATAAAATAATAAAAAATATTAAAAATGCCACGTGGACTGCCACGCAAGCAATAGGAAAGAATCTTTGTTGCAATGTGGCAATCAGGGGCCTAAGTGAGGGAATCTGGATATTAAGAGGGGGTGTTTTAAAAAAAAAATTTACAGGGGCTAAATTGAAAACTCGCTAACATTGCAGGGGGGTTTGTATATTTAACCCTAAAGTTAATGGACCAAAGTGAACCCCGAAGTTAAGATACGGGATCAAAAAGAGTATTTTCCCTAATGTTTATTTGTGTTTGTTTGATTGAACATTAGTTTATAGTGAGACTGTGGTTTGTGCCTCCAATGGAGGAGGTATAAAAACCAATTGTTCTGTTAGATCATAAACTTAGATAGACTTGTGTATTCAAAATATTTTAAAAGTCAACACAACCATGTAAACTTTAATATGTGTATATAAAACACGTTATTAAAAAAAATTATAGATATCTTAAGCTTAAAATCAAAATGAAATGGTTAACGTAGTTTATGAGTTATAAGCTAGTGTTGTAACAAATTCTGTTAAAATCAAATAGTTCTGTCAAAGTGGAAAAGTTAGTGTAGTTGTCGAAATTTGTTAGCTTGTTGTTTAAGTTGTTAGTTGAAAGCTAGGGTTTATTTTTCTTATAAATATCATACTATTCATCATTTCTCCATCAATGTCTGATAAATCCTAATCAGAGGGAGAAAGTTGTGTGATTGAGATTTAATTATAAAAATTGTTCCCTAATTTGCAATTGAATCAAGAATCCAGTTTTTATGCCACTTTGATTTGTTTTTCTCTTATCTTCTCTCTTCTCTCTTTTCTTTCACTTTCTGATTTCTTGTTAATCAAAAAGCCGATCATACTCTAACTTTATGGGCATCAGTTTCACAACAAATTGGTGCGGTGAGCATGGAGGAGAAGATGCCGTCAACAAAGTATGAGATTGAAAAAGTCACCGGTGTGAATGATTTCAGTTTGTGGTGCTCGAAGATGCAAGCCCTACTGGTTCAGCAGGGTTTGTTAGAAGGGTTGAAAGAATCGGAGAAGATGGATGTTTCCCTAACGGAGAAGGAGAAGACGACGATGATCGAGAAAGCCCACAGTGCCATCATATTGAGCCTTGATGATAAGGTTCTCCAACAGGTTTCAAAGGAGAAAACTGCAATGAGTGTGTGGAGCAAACTCGAGGGTTTGTATATGACTAAATATTTGGTCAATCGCCTCTATCTGAAGCAAGCTTTTACTAATTCAAAATGAGTAAAGACAAAGTCTTGGTTGAGCAATTAGATATGTTCAACAAGTTGATTCTTGATCTTGAAAGTATTGAGGTCAAGATTGATGATAAAGATCAAGTATTGCGATTGTTGTATGCTTTACCAAGATCTCATGCTAACTTTAAAGAAATCATCTTGTATGGAAGATAGTCCACGACCATTGAAGAAGTTCAATCAGTCTTGTATTCGAAGGACTTGAATGAAAGAAAGGAGCATGAACCATCTTCTATTGGTGAATGATTGTCTGTCAAAGGAAAGTCCTCAAAGAAAGATGGAAAGTATGAGAGGGAGAATGGTAAGGTTTTACGGAATTCTTATGGTCGTAATACTCCTGCAATTAGGTATTATCATTATAAGAAGGAGGGTCATACAAGAAAGGTGTTCCCTGAATGTCTGAATAATCATGGTGGAAAGGATAATGGTAATGTAACCATTGTGCAAGATGATTATGAATCATCGAATGTCCTGGTGATTTTAAGCAGCGACTCTAGCAAGGAATGGATTATGGATTCAGGTTGTACTTGGAACTTGAGTCCAAACAAAGACGTGTTTGAGAAATTATGTGATCAAAATGGTGGATCAATGCTACTGGAAAATAATAGAGCCTGCAAGATTGCAGGAATTGGATCTGTCAGATTCAAGCTCCATGATGAGTCAATAGGGCTATTGACTAATGTTAGGGATGTACCTGAACTTAAGACAAATTTGATTTCTTTAGTTGAATTCAACAAGAAAGGATATGTTTTTAAAGGAGAGCAAAGTATCTTAAGGGTAATGAAGGGGTCGAAGGAAGTCTTGAGAGGCAAGACTTATATACCCTTGAGGCTGAGGTTGTAAGTGGTTCAGCAGATATGGCATCCATAAAACTTGAGTTAAAGACTGAGATATGGAACAAGAGACCTGTCAATGTCAGTGAAAGAAGCCTGGTCGAATTTTCGGAACAAAATTTGCTATGTGGTGACATGGTCGAAAAATTAGAGTTTAGTGAACCTTGTGTATTTGGTAAATCCTGCAGGGTAAAGTTTAACAAAGGTAAACAAAGAAACATGGTTCTCTTGATTATATCCATGTTGATCTTTGAGGGGCCTACAAGAAATCCTTCACACTCAGGTGCAAGATATTTTCTATCCATAGTTGATGATTACTCACGAAAGTTGTAGGTATTCATTCAGAAATCTAAGGATGAAACTTTTGAAAATTTCAAAAGTTGGAAGACTCTGGTCGAAAACCAAACTTGCAGGAAGGTCAAGAGGTTGAGGACCGACAATGGTCTTAAATTTTGCAATGGGACTTTCGACAACTATTGTGTTGCGTCTGGTATTGCAAGATACAAAACTATTACTGGTACTCCCCCATAAAATAGTTTGACTGAAAGGTTTAATCAAACTATTTTGGAAAGGGTTAGATGCATGTTGGTTAATGTTGGATTAAAGAAGGTGTTTTGGGCTAAGCCTGCTATGACTGCAATTGAAATTCTGGCCTATACAGACAGCAGATGTCCTAACACATGTCAAGACATTGTGCTACATAATCATTTAAACTCAGAGGCGCAACAGCAGACTGATACCTTAAATATCAGAACTGCACAATCACAGATGTCGTGACATCTGATCCAACATGTCAGTCAAGAACAATAACAAAACTCTAAACTGCAGAATGTTAAATAAGACAGTATGTGTTGACCCAGTTCGGTGAAATTCACCTACATCTGGGGGGATACCAATCCAGGAAGAAGATTTCACTATCTCATAGTATTACCCTAAAGTTAAACTCCCCCGTTTACAACTTTATCCTAATCACTACCCTTAATGAACATCTTTATCACAGTTAAACTCCATCGTTTACAACTCTGATATGAGAGACCTACTCACTTCTTTAATCACAACCTATGATTTCTCTGTCTTCTGCCAATTCAGAATCTCTGTCATGCTTTCTTGACCAACAAGTCATCTTGGACTTACTTCAAAGCTTCGTCCAAGAACGATACACAGACCATTGCCTAAAGGCTTCTGGTTCTGTCCCTGTACCTATGCCTTCCACTCTGCATCCCATATTACAGAGGGAGACTTACAACTCCTAAGAGAGCCGACGACTCTCAAACCCTAAACTCTTATTCAACACAAGAGAACTAGGTTACAAAGTTACAAGTGATACAAAAGGTACATTCGATATCAAAACCCTAGGTCTAAGTCTTCTTATATAGTCTTTTGTTGTCTTGGGCTTTCTATCTTTGATCCTGTGATTCCTTGATCCATTCCTTAATTATTGCAACAGATTAAAACCTGCTAACTTGGTAAGTCAGTTAGGATGTCGAGTCACCATGCTGGGACATCTCCTTCGACATCTTTTTCTTCTGCAGATTCTTCAATTATATCATTAGAATGTTTTAGCAAAATTTAGTCAAACAACAAGTGCTTTCAATCTCCCCCTTTTGACTAATTTTGGCTAAAACATTTTCTTCTGCTTTCTGCAATCAGCAAGACTCCTACATCAAGACTCATCTTGATAATTGATTGGAGCTAAGGTCTGAGAGAGTCTCCCCCTTAACATATTCCCCCTCCTTTCAAGGGAGGTCTTGAGAACCAGAAGACTCCTCCAGAAAAGAAACAGCAGTTGTAGGCTTCGTAACACTGAGAGCAAAGACATAAGGAAAATAAGATTGTTAAGATGTCAGAACATCTTAATCTACATTCTTGCAAAACAACTTCAGGAATGTACCCAATCCCAGACAGCATCAGAAAATCATTCTCCCCCTTTTTAGCCAAAATTTGGCAAAAGTGACCAAGACAGCTCCAAACCCATACGCAACATACCCAGATTTTGAAAAACCCCATCTGTCACCAGCCCAAGGAGAGTACTGAGACTAAAGAAGATCAAAGCAATCCTATTTATAGCCGAGCAATTTCCTTAGGAAGTAACAGACCACAGAAAATAACGCTAGTCAATTCAAATGACCATTAATCGAAGGCAATTACTCCACCAGTAGCGCACTGACCAAGACTGCTTTGACTGTTTCTCCTTTTAAGAACGCCGACCAAAGAACCCATTACATGCACACATGTTTTATAACAATGTCCTGACATCATGTCAAACATTGTTTATTCTTCCTAGATTCTTCTTCTGATTTGACATTACAGAGATTTCTTCACAAAATTATGATCACAGTCTGCAGAGAAAAATAAATTCCCCCAGACTCAACTAATGATTCTTAAGCATCCAATAAGAACCATGTAACTTGCACTGCCAAGTCTCCCCTAACTTGCAACAATACAAATTGTCAAGACATCCTCCTTGACATCTCATCCTTCCAGGATGAACACATAATCACAGCTTGCTTGACGCATAATACAAACTGGAACTCCAACTGCACCCATGCAGAAAAACATCTTAGATCAAGGAACAACTCCCCCTATCTAAGGTAACCAGTGCTCCTCCACATAACACCTCGCTGATGAATGGAAAACATAAGACGCATCTTCATGTCTTCAAGAGCGCACCCTCAGTTCAAGCCACCTGCTGAACACAAACATCAACCCTCTTATTGCTTTTTATGACAAGAACCAATAATCACTCACACATGATCACCATCATGCTACCCATTGTAGCGAACGATTTTTGTCGGTGACGCGACCACCTTATCGCTGGGTTTTTCTCCTCAAAAGGAGAGGGGGTGGTACTTTCTAATTTCTTATTTATCCCGTGAAGCTGGAAGGGAAAGGGAAGGTATCTAAAACTAACCTTGCACGCGCAATATTTTAACTGAACAAAACGCTTAAAAGAGATTGGGGAGTCCGGGGTCAGGTTATACGATGGGTAGTTATCAATTATCCATCCTATATGTGGTTATCCACAGGATATTAGCTTTAGGTTTCTGCTTTGTAATTGATGGTGTTTATCTGTTAATGGGTTGGGAAAGTTTCTTGGGAAAGATGAGTGAGTGAGTGAGTTTTTGATGTTTTTTGTGGAAAATGATGATGATGGCTAAGGTATGAAACCTGAGTTTTTTTATTAGTATGCTCGCTAAGATTTCGCAATCTTATGCCTACTTATTCCCGTTTAAACGAAACAGGGAAATCAGAGCAATCGTAATTCCCACCTATTCTAAGGGGGGAAAAGATGTTTTTGGTATCTTGTTCAAAGCCCAAGATATGAAGCTAAAGGGTTATTTGTGTCTTGTTCAAAGCCTAAGACGTGAAGCTAAAAGGTTTTGAGAGAGAATTTGGCATCTCTAAAGAGAGAAATTGTTGATTTTTGTGTGCCTTGATCAAAGCACAAGGTTGATGCTAAGAGATTGATTGACTCAGCTAGGGATTTCTTTATACAAAGCCTAAGAGGAGGCTGGATAAGACCGACTCAACAAGAGAGTGTATATACCGGTATCTCGTACAAGGCCTAAGATTGAGGAAAAAAAAAGACTGACTCTTTGGGAAATATCATTATACAAAGCCTAAAAGGAGGCTAAACATGTGACTTTTTTGGGGAAATATTCTTTCTGTCTTGTACAAAGCCCAAGATTGAGGCTAAAAGGGATTTTGACTCCGTTGGGGGGAGGTTTTTATATGTATCTTGTACAAAGCCCAAGATGGAGGCCGAAGAGGATTTGACTCTGCTGGAGAGTATTATCTATCTTGTACAAAGCCCAAGTTGGAGGCTAAAATGGGAAATTTATCTGACTCGGGTGAGGATATTTTTTATATGTCTTGTATAAAGCCCAAGATGGAGGCTGAAGTGAGTTTGACTCTTTTTTGGGGAGAATCATTCCTCAAAGCTTAAAGGAAGACTGGGAGGAAATGACTCTGCTTGGGAAGATATATGTCCTAAGCTTAAGAGAGGGAGATTTATGTCTTGTATAAAGCCCAAGACGGAGGCTTAAAGGGTTTGACTCAACAAGAAAGTGCTTTTATCTGTCTTGTACAAAGCCCAAGACGGAGGCTAAAGGGGGTTGACTCAACAAGAGAGTGCTTGTATGGGCGTCTGCTGAGGATAATCATTATACAAAGCCTAAGAGGAGGCTAACTTTTGCTAAGGGGAATCTTTATACCAAGCCTAAGAGTAGGCTGAAAAAGATTGACTCAACAAGAAAGTATTTTTATCTATCTTGTACAAAGCCTAAGATTGAGGCTAAAAAGGTTGATTGACTCAACAAGAGAGTCTGAGAAGTGATGGACTCAACAACAGAGTCTGAAAAGTGATTGACTCAACTAGAGAGTATGAAAAGGTTAGCTCCGTTGGGGAGAATCATTGTACAAAGCCCAAGAGGAGGCTGACTGTGTTGAGGAAAGATCATTATACAAAGCCTAAGAGGAGGCTAACTTTGCTGGGAAACAAGGAAATGATCATTATACAAAGCCTAAGAGGAGGCTAACTTTTGTCGAGGATTTATTGAGATCCTGAAGCAGGTCCAAAGTGAGGAATCAACTCTTGCTGAGGATGACAGAAGAGTTGAGGTATCAGAGACCTTGAGGTTCTGATTTGGGATAACCTGACCCTGGTTGGGGAACTCTCATGAGAGAGACTGGGTTTCTGCTGGAGATTGATCCAGAATGACCGGGGTTTCTTCCTATGTTTGTAGGGAACTTGAGAATGTCTTTGAGACTCAAGGGTTTTAGACTGTCCAAGTCTACTGGTGTGGAAGAGTTTTATCTTTTGTACGATGCCCAAGAGTATGCACGAGTAGTAAGGGATGAGAATTAACCCTAAAGTTGCTAGAGGTTTGACACTGGAAAGACTGCTCTAGCAAAGGATGACTAAGTTCTATCTTATTCCTTTAAGAGGTCGTCAGGGTCCTTGTATGAAGCCTAAGAGAAGGCATGAGAACTTCTAAGAAGCCGAAGGGTCCTTGTATAACGCCCAAGAGGAGACGGGAATGTTTTTAGGAAACCTGTGGGTCCCAAACCGAGAAAAGTTCAAGAAATGCAATTCACCGAGAAGAGATTATTTCATGAAAGTCCCAAGAAAGTTCAAGAAATGCTATTCACCGAGAATAGATCATTTAGTGAAAGTTCTGAGGTTTGGAGGAACTCAAGAGATGCCATTCACCGAGAATAGATCACCTCTGGGGAGTAGAATTCCTTTGATAATTTATAGGGGTGGCAGTCTGAGAAAAGGTTCACGAGGAATACTGCCTTTCTCTTTGTTCCATATTGTCTAACCTCAAGAGGAGGGAAGACTGTATCTGGAATCCTATGGGGGATCTAATTTTGTTTGTATTCAAGAGTGGCCAACTTGGCTTTACCTACTTCTAGACGTAGTTGCCGGGGAAAACTCTAAATAACTATACTAATATATATACATTTGATATATGACAAGTATTTTAAAAGGTATGAAAGAAGACTAACCATGCGCAGCTTCCCATAATACAGTTATATATATGAAAGCGGATAAAGAAAGCAGGTAAACACTTACCCGTTGTAGAGCATCCATGTTGTTTTGTTAGTTGTTCAACAAAGAAATTAAAGAAAGTTTTGATAACAACTGTATATTTTGGATTCAAAATCACAGGAGAAAGTATTTTGAACAGAGATCGGGGCTTACAACTTAAGGAGAGGCCCAAATTTTAACAACGACCGCACCGTTGTTTTGAATTTGTACAGGGACTTATACAAGTGACTGAGGCCCAAAATGGTTTTTTTTGTACAAAGGGATTGGGTCTTACACTCTATTAGAGGCCCAAAGTGATTTCAAGAAAAAAGGAATGGGGCTTACAATCTTAAGGAGAAGGCCCAAGGTGGTTTTGTTTTAAACTGGCGATTGCGCCGAGGTTTTTTAACGCAGAGGGACTTATACAATGCCTGAGGCCCAAAATGATTTTGGTTAAAAAAGGATTGGGTCTTACACTCTACTAGAGGCCCAAAGAGTTTGAAAATGAACAAATATGGGTCTTATAGCTCAAGGAGAAGCCCAGTTGTTTTTGTTTGAAAAGGCGACGATCGCGCCGAGCTTTTGGAAATATACATAGGGACTTATACAATGTATGAGGCCCAAAGAGATTTATTTACAAAGGGATGAGACTTACACTCTATCAAGAGGCCCAAAGTGTTTTAAAGAAATTAATGAGGGTGGAATCAATCAAAACCCTAAATTAATTTCAAAAATGTATTTTAATTAAATAAAAATTTAATTAAAATGATCAAAATTATCAAACATGTGTGAAAAATAAGTTGTGATCTTGGATTAATATTTGAAAAATCATGTTTTTATCCACAAAATGATTGGAAACCATCTAAGTTTGGAAAATCAAGAAGGAAAAAATATTTTAAATGTTAAAAAACAAATAAAAATTAATTCTTTACAAAAATATCAAGTATATGAAATAAATAATATTTTTGGGAAATTCTTGTAAAATAAAATATTTTAACATTTTTGTGAATTATTAAAAAAAGAATCAACTCAAAATCATCAAAAACCAGAGAGAAATTAATTTTTGAATCAATTAAATAAAATCACAAAAATTCAAATATTTAAAATTAAAAAAAAAGGCGCCAAGAACACCAAGTTCTTGCTCGCGCCCTCTGTTTCTGCAGATTTGCGTTTTTCCCTCAATCTCACTGAATACTTGATGAAATATCACAATCCACATATCAATCTACTCGTTTTCACCTCACGATCATGTCTATGGTCTTTACTTTCATTTATTTTAAGCATGAAATAAGAAATCAAGACAAAACCTCAAGAACCCTAAATTCTGCATGAAGGCTGAGAATTTTGATACACGATTCATACAAAGCAATTAATTGAGGGGAAACCCTCCATACATGATTATGAACACATGGAAAAATTATTGTGCGAGGAAATATGCATGAATTATGAGATGACCAAGTTTAGGCTTACTTGAAGGTCGTGGCAGCAAGAGCAATATGATTTTTGAGTTGGAGGTGTTACAGATGAGTGGTGATGATCTGAACAACTTCCCCACACCATATGGAATGTGTTTGAATGCTTAGAGTGATTGGAAATGGACTGGAACAGATTATGGCACCTCAACTGCAACTTGGTTGAAAACTTGAGCAACTGGCTGGTGACTTTGTGAAATTGGTGTTCTAGATGTTGTTTAAGTGTTTGGATCACTTCTATATGATGTTTATGAGGTGTGTGTGTGATTGGTTTGGTTGGAATTGTTCCTAAACTCAAAACCCGATAGTGACTTGCTTTAGAAGGTAATTTTGGAAGTGAGAGGTGATTTTGAGGAAAGCATCAGTTTGGGTGTTTTGGTGTGCTCAAACTGATCACAAATGAGCTCTATTTATAGTAGAGCAAGTTTGTTTTGCAAGGAATATGGTATGGCAACTGGTACAGGTCTGTGGCCAATTGGATCACTTTGGAATCTCAAGTCTCCTCTAGCCATTGACTAGAGGTTAGAGCACATGCCTATGTGTCTTTGGTTCAGAGCTTATCCTTGACTCATGCAATTGGAATAGGCTCAGTTCATACCACCTTGGTGCATCCATTGAATGCTTGGAAACAAAATTGGAGTTTTTGCCTCCTTTAGGCTTTTTAGGTTTGGCATGCTACTTGTAGTTCCAAAGACTTGGGAGGCTTATGGATCAGTGTTTGTTCCTCCTTGGTCTCCCCCTGAGGTGTGCAGATGGATAAACTTGTTTATCATTTGCACAAATTGTTCAAATCGAGCCTTAATGCACAAATCTGCCTTGCATGACTGTTTGCATCAAGGCATATTGCAGTCATCATAACTCCTAGCTCAGATGGAATTTGATGGGTTTCTTGGACATTTTGAAAAGCTGATATATCCTATTTCAACATGATGTCCAACTTTGGTTTTGATCCAACTTGAATTACAATGAAAACTGCCTCTACTTTTGGAAAAAAAATAAGGCAGATTCTGACTTAGTGAAAATTTCACTAAGTGTTGTAAAAATGTCACTTTTGTGTTTTCAGCCATTTTGATCATTCCATAACTTAAAATCCATGAGGAATTGGAATGAGTTGTAGTTGACACTTTTAAAGTATGCTATGAGATCTATAAATTCATCTTTAGATCATCCAAAATGGCTGCTTGGATCTCAAGTTATGATCCTTGGAAGTTGGTACCCTAGCCACTTTGTTCCATAACTTAGAAAAATTCTAAGTTTTTATGGTTACCCCTTTTACAAGTTATCCAACTTTCTTTGATTTTTCTTGATGAATGATGATTCCAATCACACATTATCACTGTTTCAGGGTCAAAGAACCATATTTGTGGAAAATCTCAAAAAGTAAAACTTGACTTTTGTGCACAGTTGACTTTTTATCAGATGAATTCCAAACTGTACGATCCTTAGTGAAACCAAGTCCTTGACCTAAATCAAACCTAATAGATATGTTCCATAGGTGTTGTAGGGTGTATTGAATCATGTCCCAAGGTTTGGGAGCATGTCTTGGTCAAAAGTCAAAGGTACAGTTGACTTTTCCCTCGAAACCCTAATTGTGGTCCTGATGAAAATGAAACTTGTGGATCAAGGTTTTTGGATCAATACATTGTTGCAAATGGATCAATGTAGTGTATTGGAGGTCCTCAAATCATGTCTTGAGGTCTTGGCTCATGTTTTGTCCCAAAAGTCAACTTAGGGTTGAATTAGGTCAAGAAACCCTAATTCTTGATTTTTGGTGAATGCTTCCCCTGAGGTTAAATTGACTGGATGATTGGGTCCATGAGGTCCCTTGGAATATCTTAAGTTGTGCTTTGAATTCTTGGCTCATGCCCAGAGGAAAATTTCCATCTGGAGGCCTCAGTCGACCAAAACCCTAATTTGGTGACACTAGCGATCTTGAGGCTTGATCCACTTGGAATGTTGCAACCTGGTGCTTGATTCTTGATGTGGGAGGCTTCTTGATCCTTTATGAATGTTTTAAGAGGCTAGACAAGTTGAAGATCATGTCATTTCTTGATTGATCCTTTGTCTAAGTGCTCTGAGAGGGCTTAAAACCCTAATTCTTAATTGTAGTGAATGCTCAACAATTCCTTGAGGAGATTGATGAGACATAGAGGTACATCCCTATTGTGATGATGATTTTCACTATGATGGGAATCTTAGTGGTCAAAATTTGGGGTATGACAGATGCCCCTATTTAATCTTCTTGGACCCGAAGGTGTGAATGGCGAAGGTATTCGGGCATTCGGAGTGCAAGAGGATTAAATATCGGAATACCCAAAATTTTGACGGTGGTTATGAAGGGCATCTGTCCATCCATCTTCTTTTGCTAGGCAATGATGCTTAGAAAAGGTAAAAACTTTCCCGCGATCCTGGTTTCCTACCAAGGAACTGGTCTCAGTTTCTAATATAAACTTCCCCTCGATCCTGGTCTTCGGCCAAGGAACTGGTCTCAGTTTCTGATATAAACTTCCCCTCGATCCTAGTCTTCAGCCAAGGAACTGGTCTCAGTTTCTTTTGTCAATAAACTTTCTTGACAAGGGACACTAATTGTAGCTGTTTTCCTCAAACTTCTCGCCGAATTTTCCTGGAGAGATGCCATTTGATGGAAAAAGTTTTGATGTCACACTTGCTAGGGGAACCCATTTGTCTGAACTGTAGAGGTGTACAAACTTCTCTGTTGGAGACGCCATTTGTTGACTCTACTGGGGAAAACGAGTCTCTTTGAGGGACTGTTTCCTGCTTGGGGGATATTACATCATACTTTTCCTCGAGATCTTCTCGGGGAAATTCCGTGTGATGCAATCCAAATTTGAGGTGTTTTCTCTGGGGATTTTCCTTAATCCGGAAAGCAAAGATATCATCGAAGAGTGACTTTTGTCGAAGGTCTTCTTATTTTTCAGAGGCTCAAGTTATCAAAGTGGTCGAGGACCGTCTCCATCCCAGAAATAAACTGGAGAGAAATGTGGTTCAGACAAAATATTTCCTAACGAGGAAAGAACTGACAACTTGAGTAAGAGGACGCTTATCACTAGGGAACAAGACCGACTAGAGTGATAGTGATGCAATATAAATATGAATGTAAATCAATAATGCATGATGTATGTATGTTTATGCTGACAAAACTGACACGACATACAAATTAGTTGACAAACACGACTGGATACTCGATCACTGCAAGGGTTGAAAAGTATCATTTGTTCAAGATAGCAATTCTGCCTTGCTTAGGAGAAATAGTTCCTGTGGGGAACATCGTTGGTCGGGCTTAGGAGGTAAGAACTCTGCCGGGGATGTCAGATGAAACATGGTCTCTGACACAGCTGATCCTTCATTCAGGCATACTAATTTAGAAGGAGTACTTTGATTCTGCACTTTGAAGTTCAATCGTTTTTAGAGAAGCGACCGATGTTCTTTCGATGTTCGACAGTCAAAAGAAATTGCCATCTTTATTTTAAAAAGCATAAAAATTTTGACAAGTAAATTCATTTTTGTTTTATTTCAAGAATCGTTAATCATGTTAAAATGTCGTTATGTAATGCTAAAACAAACAAGAATTGCAAACAAAAGCACTAAGGCTCAAATTTTATTGATAGGATGGAAATCAGCCAAGCGCGTGATTCCATAGAGTACTTACAAAGTTTAGAAAATGGTAATTAAGGGAAAAGGGCTACATTGAAACATAACGACCGCTATCCTTCTACCAACTTTGAATTCTGGGCATCCTGAGCTTCCGTCGAAGATGACCTTGACTGGAGTTTTCCTGACGGATGGCATTACTGCTGCTGGGAATTTAACCTGACCAGACGTAATTACTTGTCTTTAATCCCTAACTTTTGCCTGGATTGTACTATTGAGATTTCCAATCCACCGAGATGATTTTTGATTATGTCTCTAATTTTTGCCTGGACCGCCCTTTCGGGTTTTCAATCCACCAAGACGTTTTTTTTTTCCTTCTTTTCGCTTTTTTTTAGACGAAGTATTTCTTGACTACGTCGGCATTTGTGGGGTAGGCAAATTCCTCTCCATCCATGGCTGCGAGTCTCAAGGCGCCGCATGAGAAAGCTTTCTTGACCACGTAGGGTCCGTCATAATTCGGAGTCCATTTACCCCGAGAATCAGTGAGAAATGATTGTATCTTCTTGAGCACGAGGTCTCCTTTTCGAAAGACATGGGGTCGAACCTTTTTGTCGAACGCCCTCTTCATTCTTTGTTGATACAACTGACCGTGGCATAGAGCCATTACTCGCTTCTCTTCGATCAGATTCAGTTCGTCGTGTCGACTTTGACACCATTCAGCTTTTGTTAGCTTAGCTTTCATTAATACCCGAATCAATGGGATTTCTACTTCTATGGGGAGCACTGCCTCTATGCCATATACTAGAGAGAAGGGGGTTACCCCTGTTGAAGTGCAGACAGATGTACGATAACCGTGAAGAGCAAAGGGTAGCATCTCATGCCAGTCTTTATAAGTTACAACCATCTTTTGAACGATCTTCTTGATGTTCTTGTTAGCCGTTTCTACCGCTCCGTTCATCTTAGGTCGGTAGCGAGATGAGTTATGGTGTTCGATCTTGAACTCAGCGCACAACTCTTTCATCATCTTATTGTTCAAGTTAGATCCATTATCAGTAATGATCTGGATTGGAACACCATAACGGCATATGAGATTGTTTTTGATAAAACGGACAACGACTTGTCGGGTTACATTGGCGTATAATGCTGCTTCGACCCATTTGGTGAAGTAATCAATGGCTACCAGGATGAAACGATGTCCGTTCGAAGCCTTGGGTTCAATCATGCCAATCATGTCGATTCCCCATATGGAAAAAGGCTATGGGGAAGAGAGAACTTTGAGATGCGTTGGCGGTACATGGATCTGGTCTGAGTATATCTGACACTTGTGACATATTCTCATGTACTTGTAGCAGTCGGATTCCATGGTCAACCAAAAGTATCCTGCTCTCAGGATTTTTCTCGCCATTGTGTGTCCGTTGGCATGAGTGTCAAAGGATCTTTTGTGATTTTCTTTCATCAGTAAGTATGCTTTTGTTCCGTCTACGCATCGGAGCAAGACCATGTCAAAGTTTCTCTTATAAAGGGTGTCACCGCTCAGGAAGAAGTTTCCAGCAGTCTCCTAAGGGTTTTTCTGTCTTTTTTGGATGCCCCAGGTGGGTATTCTTGTTTCTGAAGGAAGCATTGGATATCGTGATACCATGGTTTGTCATCTATGACTGCTTCGATCGCGAAGATGTAAGCGGGCCATTCTAGACGCATTATGTCGATCTTAGGTATGTCATTCCATTGACCTACACTAATCATGGAAGAGAGAGTGGGTAATGCATAAGCCATGTGATTCTCCTCACGAGGAATATGATGAAACTCGATTCGGTTGAAGAATGGTAATAACCTTCTTGCGTAATCTTTGTAAGGGATCAGTCTGGATTGGTATGTGTTCCAGTCTCCTTTGATCTGATTGATAACCAGGGCTGAGTCGCCGTATACATCCAAGTTCTTGATCCTTAAGTCGATCGCTTCTTCGAGACTCATGATACAAGCTTCGTATTCGGCCTCGTTGTTTGTACACTTGAATGTCAGTCGGGTGGTGAAAGGAATGTGGGTACCCTGAGGGGTGAAGATGATTGCCCCAATTCCGTTTCCGTATTGATTAACAGCTCCGTCAAAGATTAGTCCCCATTTGGAACCTGGTTCTGGCTCTTCACTGGGTAGTGGTTCATCGCAATATTTCATTTTTAAATACATGACATCTTCGTCTGGGAAGTCAAATCCGATTGATTCTTGATCATCAATAGGTTGATGAGCCAAATGCTCGGCTAAAACACTTCTTTTGACGGCTTTCTGAGCGTGGTACTCGATGTCGTATTCTGATAACAACATCTGCCAACGGGCGATCCTTCCCGTGAGAGCAGGTTTTTCAAAGACGTGCTTGATCGGATCCATTTTTTAGATCAACCAAGTAGTGTGGCAAATCATATACTGGCGAAGACGTTTGGTTGCCCAAGCCAGAGCACAACAAGTTTTCTCGAGCATAGTGTACCGAGTTTCGCAGTCAGTGAATTTCTTGCTCAAATAGTAAATGGCAGACTTTTTCTTTTTGGTTTCGTCTTGTTGGCCAAGTACACAACCCATCGAGTCTTCCAAGACTGTTAGGTAGATGATCAGTGGTCTTCCTTCCACTAGAGGTGATAGAATCGGTGGGTTCAACAGGTATTCCTTGATACTGTCGAAGGCGGTTTGGCAGTCTTCTGTCCAAACACAATTCTGATTCTTTTTGAGTAATTTGAAGATTGGCGCGCATGTCGCGGTCATGAGGAATATAAATCTGGAAATGTAATTCAAACGTCCCAGGAATACCCTGACTTATTTTTCAGTCTTTGGAGAAGGCATCTCTTGAATGGCCTTGACCTTGTCAGGATCAACCTCAATTCCTTTCTGGATGACGACGAACCCTAAAAGTTTCCCTGAACGGACACCGAAGGTGCACTTGTTGGGATTCAAGCGGAGTTTTTACTTTCACAAACACTCGAATAGCTTTGACAGATGGGTCACATGCTCCTCCTCCATTTTAGATTTGGCAATCATATAATCAACATATACTTCGATTTCTTTATGTATCATGTCATGAAACATAGTAGTCATGACCCTTTGATAGGTTGCCCCGGCGTTCTTCAAACCGAATGGCATTACCTTGTAACAAAACGTACCTCATAGGGTAATGAATGAAGTTTTCTCCATATCTTTCGGCGCCATTTTTATCTGATTATAGCCCGAGAATCCATCCATGAAGGAGAATACTTTGAACTTTGATGTATTGTCTACCAGCATATCTACGTGTGGCAAGGGAAAGTCATCCTTCGGACTGGCCTTGTTCAGATCCCTATAGTCTACACACATTCTGACCTTTCCGTCCTTTTTCGGAACTGGAACTATGTTGGCTAGCCATTGAGGATATTCTGATGTGGCGAGGAAACCCGCGTTAATCTGTTTCTATATTTCCTCTTTGATTTTGATAGCCATGTCCGGGTAAGTTCGTCTCAACCTTTGTTTTACTGGCGGACATTCTGATCTTAACAGTAGATGATGTTCCACGATGCTGGTATCCAACCCTGGCATGTCCTGATAGGACCAAGCAAATACATTGGGAAATTCTTTGAGAAACTTTATCAAACTTTCTTTGACAGTTGGACTGAGCAGTGCCCCAATCTTGACTTCTTTCCTCTCTTCTTCTGAACCCAAGTTGACCGTTTCCAACGGCTCTTTGTGAGGTTCGATGGACCTTTCCTCTTGTCTGAGTAATCAGGAGATCTCTTCTGGAATTTCTTTATCATTTTCTTCTTCAGCCTCGAATACCAGGAATTCAAAGTTGGGAGAAGGCATTCGATCGCGTGTTTCAACGGGGTTTAAAACAAGCAGTCTGCAAGACGTGATGATTTGTTTTTAAAAGAGATAGAGAAAATGCAAGAGTGTGTGAAGTGTATTTTCTGAAAATGCTTGTTTTTATTATTTGAGTTTTTAGAATTACCATTTTCTGAAAAAGCGAAAAGAGAAAACAGCAATAAATGCGAAAATTACAGAACGACGTTTATTTATTTATGATTTGGTCGATTCTTGAAACTACAGCCCTATAAAACAAAACTCTGTTGCTTTGGGAGAAGCGAAGAGGGACATTTTCAGAAAGTGAGCCCTATAAAAACATCTATTTCACCTGGGCAAGTTGAAAGGTTAAGATAAAGACGACAATTACTTCGACTTATGAACAACTTTCAGAACGTTGACAGCAACCCATTGGCGGCGAACTCCTCGGTGAATCACAAAGTCTGGTACCTTCTTTCTTGGTTTGTCCTCAGAAATTACGCTAATTTCTGCGGGACCAGGATCGTTGGAATCTGTCTCCCAGGCAGAGTTGTCGTAGAAGGATTCTTCAGTTGTATTTTGCACAGTATTTGTACTCTCAGGTATATCTCCCCATCCAGTTGGCTAGATGTCTTCGAGCCTGATACGAGAGCTTTCAGGAGCAGTGTACTTTACCAAAAAGTCGTACTTGCCACTCGGCTGTCCTAAGGCGTCCCATGTCTCTGTGGAACTGGAGGAGTCATCCCTCTCAATGACGTTGACCTCGGGAAAATCATAGTTGAGGAACTGTTGCCCTGCAATCTTCGCAAATTCATCGTTGTACTGGATATTTTCTGAATGACCTGAGTAATGATCCCATGCTTCTGTGGGGACACATGTATTCTTTTTAATGATGCTTAGCTGATAATCATCATTCGGCTGACTCTTTTGCCCCAAGTCTCCTGGGTATGGCTGCCACATAGGCAGGCCATCCATCGGGCAATAATAGTCGTGGTCAAAGTTGTCTTTCATCAGAGTGTCCTCCTCTAATGAGTTTGGTGGAGCACGACATCCTTCCGGTTCACAATCTCCGTATATCATTTTGACGTCTGACCTTGGTATATATCTCAGACTCTGTGCAGGATAGCAAAATGGCGTAGGCACCTCTTCCTGAGACGTATAACCGTCCTTGTTAAGATAGGACTTCCACTCTTCATTTGTGTCAGAGGAATCTCCCTTGTTGATGGTATGCACTTCTTGAGACACTGGGTGAAGGAAGCCTCCACTGTGGAAGAAGTTCTGAATGGGATGAAGACTTTCATCGTTCTTAGTCTGAATACAGGTTAAGGAGAAACCAAGACCTTTCTTTGTCTTGTTATTAGTAGGAATGACAAGTTGTCCCCATCCTGTTGTATTGGTACTCTCGATTGCTTTGAGAGCGTCTTTGTATGAGGAAATCGACGTTCCTTTCTCTGGTCGATTCTCATCGCTTACTGAAAGTGCTTGGAACTGGGTTCCAACAACCTCCCCTGGTTCTACATAAGTGGATGATGATAAGTTACTCATGATCAAGGCTTGCTCTCCATAGACTGTGACTAGTTGGTCGTTCTTGACGAACTTTAGTTTTTGGTGAAGTGTCGAAGTGATTGCCCTAGCCTCGTGTATCCAAGGTCTTCCTAACAAACAACTGTATGCTGCCCGGATGTCCATGACCTGGAAAGAGACTTGGAAAGTGTGAGGACCGATAGTTATGGGAAGGTCGACTTTGTAATTCTGGTATCAGATATGAGATGTCGAAGGAGATGTCACGACACTAATATCTGAACAATGATCAATTTATGAACAAGATAAAATGCAGTAAACAATAGTAAGGAGACACAAGCAATTGTTAACCCAGTTCGGTGCAATCACACCTACGTCTGGGGGCTACCAAGCCAGGAAGGAAATCCACTAAACAGAATTAGTTTGAAGACTCTCAGTAAACACTCTCCAGTTTACAATCTTCTCACCTAATCTCTACCTGTGTGATTTCTATCTAAGACACTCTTAGATAAGAGACACCTCTCACTCCCCCTCAATCACATGCAGTCATAACTACAGAAAAGTTCAAATAGAGAAGGACACATTTCAATGACAACACTTGATCTTGCTTAAAAGCTTCGATCAAGAACAAAGCACTCGTACTTAAAAGCTTAGAGTGAACAACTTACAATTCAAAGACTCAGTCCAATTCAAACATCTAAATGATGAATGAATGGCTCACAATAAAAACAATTAACAAAAGACTTAAGCCCTAATACTTGAAACGCAGCTTTCAATATCTTCTCTCTGCTTTGCAATTAGGGTCAGCACGCCTTTAAAAAGAAACATTCTCCTTGGGCTTGGGCATCAGCAGATCTTAGATTTAATTAATAATTAAAACTAATTATTCTCCATATCTTTTTGCACGAAAATAGTAACAAACTATTCTTCAAAAATAACAGAAAATGCTTGCTTCAAAATAATGCCACTCCATGATTTTCGCACGCAATCACTGAACATAAACACATAAAAGATTGCAAATAAAGCGCAACAAAAAAACCATAACATTCTGAACAGAATGTTCTGTCAACAGATGTTAGGACATCAGGCTCGACATCATGAACAGAGCCCTGTAACAATAAGAGAGACCACCTGCAGAACACATGTCAAGACATCAAGCATAACATCTTGATGTAACACCTTGTTTTAGCAAAAATGCTGCCAATACAGAACTAACAAACTCCCCCTTTGGCAAATTTTGGCTAAAACAACATTTGAGCACAAAAGCACCAACACACATCAGAGAATCCTGCAGCAGAAACACAGCAAACAATCCCAAAGAAAACAAAAACTCCCCCTCAAGCCAAGGAACCAGATAACCAACTTCTTCCAGAAAAAAAAACACAGCACCACACCACCACAACACACAGAACATTACTGTGCCAAAGTCACACTACTCTCCCCCTTTTTAGTCATAATTAGACAAACTTCACTAAGAACTTTCCATAGCAACCAGAACAAAAAGCAACATTCAGAACCAATCCATAGAGTAAAGAGTACATTAATACAGACCAAGCATAAAAAGTTTCAAAAGCAAACTCTGAAACATCCAACCAAAAGAACAAAAAGAAAACCAAAGAACACCATCAGCAGCAACAATCACCATCAACTCTCTTCAGCAAAACTTTCTTCATCAGCACCAGTAGCAGACCCAAAATCATGACCTTCATTATCAGCAGTCCTCTCACTAGAGGTATGGTCTTCACCAGCTTCCTCTTCACTTGCACCAGCAACCTCATTACTGTCATCTTCAGCCTGTTCCAAATTCTTGATCAAAGACTCCAATTTCAGCTTCATTGTAGTAGTAACACGAATGACATCCCCCAACTCTCTGCAGGTCTCCTTCAATTCAGAAATAAGCCCAGTCTTTGTGGTAGGTTTCTTCTCAGCAGATGTCAAGACAAGGTATGGGACATGTCTTCCAGCAAACAGTTTATAATGTACAAACAAAGCAGAATCTCTTTTACAGGCCACATCAGAACTACAAAGAATGCCAGGGTACTGACTGAGGATAATACCACATATGAGAGAAGGAAAAGCAACAGGCATTTTGACAGCATTGGTTGTAGCATGCTTCACAATCTGATCAAAGATGTAACTACCATAGTCAAACTTAACCTTTGTACCAACATCAAAAATGAATCTTCCTAACCCAACATCAATGGTGGAAGTGTGATGTGTAGGAATCCAATTTGCTGCCCCAATCCTGTACAGGATAGTATATTTGACACTCAGTTGTCCAACAAACATTTTTCTTTTCAAAGGCCAAGCAGTCACCTGATTTGCAGTGATTTCCTTGCAACCCTGATTGTCAGTTACTTCCAGCTCACTTTCTTCTTGCTCACTTCTTCCCAAGTATTTGTTGATAACAGCAGGAGAAAAATCAATACATCTCCCTCTCACATACACCTTCCTAAACTCCACACTCCTACTATCAGCAATATCCACAGAAATGTTCACAATGAACTCCTTGACAAGCACATCATAACAATTGGAAAATCCAGACACAGTCTTCATCAACCCAGCATTATTAATCAACTCTATGACCTCCTTAATCTCAAGAGCATCGTTACCTAGCTCTCTCTCCAGAGCAACCCTTCTTTGATAAACAAACTTCCACTTTTTCACACTATCAACAGAATGGAAAGAAAATTATCCAGTGGAGCATCTGGCGCTATGTCAGATGGTCTATTCACAAATGGCTTCTTCACAGGAGTGATGTCCTGGACATCATCATCAACATCATACTCTGACTCAGAATCATCCCTTTCTTTCCTCTTCTTGGATGAAGTAACAACTTTGCTCCAGGCTTTGGAAGGTCTAACAACAACCTTTTTCTTGCCAACAACAACTTTTACTTTAGGAGTATTGTCAACAACAGATTTCCCTCTTCTTGCCTCAAGCGTTTAGCTATGCCAGGATTCACATTAGCAATTAAATCATTGTCAGAAGGAACTTCATCAAGAATCACAACATCATCAGAGTCATTTGTCTTCCTGTCACTCTGATCAGGACCAGCAGTCTTCTTCTCCACACCAGTAACATCAGCAACACTATCAATCCTCCCTTCATTCATCACAGAGTTAGCTAATTTGTGCAGATTTTTAGTATCAGTATCATTATCAGAATTTGTAGAATCAACACATCTTTCCTCACTTTGATTAGCATCAGAAGTGGGAATTGCATCAATTTGAGCAAGTGGGATTGAAATCCCAGGAACCCGACGATCTCCATACAAAAGCCCAGTAACAATACTTGTAATAGCTCTATGAACATACTGACTACCTTCGATGACCTTATTTTCAGAAGATGACTCAAGAGGGTTATTAGAAGTGTTACCTATAGGAACATGTTGGGACACACTTGCATGCGAAGTTGTGGGCTTTTCCAACTCAGCACCAGCACCGGGGACCATGGCAAGAGGAGCAACATCCAACACATCATCAAACGAGACTCTCACAGGTTGAGCCGTGGATTTTGATTCCGACCTAGCAGCTTTGGAAGGAGAAAAACCATGGTGTTGAGACATCTTGAGTTTTTTGTGAATGAAGCAATGATGTTCAGGCAGAGAGAATGTGAAGGTATGGAAGATGAAGTAGCAGTTGGAATGAGAAGTAGTGTTAGGGTTGCATGTGAAAATATCGCTCTTGGTATTTTGAAATGATTGCACTTGATGGAGCCACTTTTTTTTTTTGGAAAATACAAGACCTCTTTAATGATATTTTCACTCAACATTAATTGCTACAAATCCTCATAAATACAAATCCCTAATTTTCCTCTTAAAAATTCAAACTAACTTGCATCCAATGCCTTAGTGAAAATGTCAGCTAATTGCTTCTCTGTGGCAACATGTTCTAAGGCAATGATCTTGTCTTCTACAAGTTCCCTTATAAAATGATGATGAATATCAATGTGTTTGGTCCTGCTGTGTTGAATAGGATTTTAGAGATGTTTATAGCACTCAAATTATCATAATATAATGTCATGACATCTTGTGTGACATTATATTCAATTAGCATTTATTTCATCCACACCAGTTGAGAACAACTGCTTCCAGCTGCTATGTACTCAGCTTCAGCTGTAGACAGAGAGACACAGTTTTGTTTCTTGCTGAACCATGATATAAGGTTGTTCCAAAAAAAAAGCATCCTCCTGATGTGCTTTTCCTATCATCAGCACTTCCAACCCAATCAGCATCACAATATCCAGATAATACATAGCCAGATCCATTTGTGTATAACATACCATAATCACATGTTCCATTAACATACTTCAGAATCCTCTTTACTTGATTGATATGACTCACTTAGGGTTCAGCTTGGTATCTAGCACACACACCTACAGCAAAAGCAATGTCAGGTCTGCTAGCTGTAAGATATAACAGGCTCTCTATCATACTTCTATAGAGACTTTGGTCCACATTAACACCCTTTTCATCTTTAGACAACTTCAGATGAGTAGGAGCAGGTGTCCTTTTGTGACTGGCATTTTCCATCCCAAACTTCTTGACTATGTTCTTGGCATATTTACTCTGAGATAGGAATATAGAATCTTCCATTTGTTTGACTTGTAATCCAAGAAAATAAGTTAACTCGCCAGCAAGGCTCATCTCAAATTCTGACTGCATTTGCTGAACGAAGTGTTGAACCATCTCATCTGACATCCCACCAAACACAATATCATCAACATAGATTTGAGCAATCATGAGCTTTCCTCCTTCTTCTTTGACAAAGAGAGTCTTATCTATTCCACCTTTTCTATATCCATTATCAACAAGAAATTCTGTTAGTCTCTCATACCAAGCTCTTGGAGCTTGTTTCAATCCATACAGAGCTTTCTTCAACTTAAAAACATGATTCGGAAAGGTTGGATCAATGAATCCCTTAGGTTGTTCCACATAGACCTCTTTATTTAGATAACCATTTAAGAAGGCACTCTTTACATCTATCTGAAACAGCTTGAATCTCAGGATGCAGGCAACTCCCAATAGCAATCTGATGGATTCAAGACGAGCTACAGGAGCAAAGGTTTCATCAAAGTCAACCCCCTCAATCTGAGCATATCCCTGAGCAACCAATCTAGCTTTATTTCTTGTGACCACCCCTTTTTCATCTGACTTGTTCTTGTATACCCACTTTGTTCCAATCACATTTGTTCCTTCAGGTCTTGGAACCAGCTCTCATACTTCATTTCTCTTGAATTGGCCTAGCTCTTCTTGCATGGCATTAATCCAAATTTCATCAGTCAAGGCTTCCTTGACATTTTTTGGTTCAATTTTTGACACAAAATAAGAACTTGTTATGACTTCTCTTGATCTAGTAGTGACTCCCTCATTTAGATCACCTATGATAAGATCTCTAGGATGGCCTTTCTGAATTCTGATGGAGGGGCCCTTGTTTACAAGCTCAGATTCAGGTTCTGCATTAGTAGGATTAGGATCAGTGTTTTTGTCTGAGGCTTCTGCAGAGATATCAAAGAATGTTCCAACATCATCTAGAACATCAACCTCCTTATGCAAATCATCAACAACAACATTTATGGACTCCATCATAACTTTAGTTCTGGAATTGAAGACTCTGTAGGCTCTGCTGTTAGTAGAGTAGCCCAAAAATATTCCTTCATCACTTTTTGGATCCATCTTTCTTCTTTGATCACGATCTGCCAAGATATAGTATTTGCTTCCAAACACATGGAAGTATTTAACTGTAGGTTTTCTTCCCTTCCATATTGCATACAAGGTAGTAGAGGTTCCTGTTCTTAAGGTCACTCTATTATGAACATAACAAGCAGTGTTCATAGCTTCAGCCCAGAAATGGTAAGGCAGTTTCTTGGCATGGATCATAGCTCTAGCTGATTCCTGGATAGTTCTATTTTTTCGTTCCACAACTCCATTTTGCCGTGGAGTAATGGGAGAAGAGAATTCAGATGAGCAAAATTCAGCAAATTTGTGATTCTCAAATTCCTTCCCATGATCACTTCTGATTCTAACAACATTGCTCTCCTTTTCTCTTTGAAGTCTTTGGAAAAGATCTCTGAACACATCAAACACTTCAGATTTTTCTCTTATAAAACTCACCCAAGTATATCTGGAAAAATCATCCACCACCACATAAGCATACTTCTTTCCACCAAGACTTTCCACCTGCATAGGCCCCATCAAGTCCATGTGAAGGAGTTCCAACACTTTTGAAGTAGTGAGTGTTTAATCTTCTGATGTGACATCTTAGTTTGCTTTCCAATTTGGCATTCACCACATACCCTTCCTTCTTCAATCTTTAGCTTAGGAATTCCTCTGACAACTTCCATGGAGATGATCCTTTTCATCCCTTTTAGATATAAATGACCAAGTTTTTGGTGCCACAATTTCACTTCATCATCTTTGGCAAGAGCACAAATGGAGGAGTAACTAGACTCTTGAGGAACCCATAAGTAGCAGTTGTCCTTAGATCTGACTCCCTTCATAATCACTTCACTCTTTTCATGTGTAACCAAGCATTCAGATTTGGTGAAGTTGACATTGAATCCTTGACCACACAGTTGACTGATGCTAATCAAGTTAGCAGTCAACCCTTTAACCAGCAACACATTATCAAGATTTGGAACTCCTGAGCAGTTCAGCTTTCCAACCCCCTTGATTTCATCCTTGGCTCCATCACCAAAAGTCACATAGCTTGTGGAGTGAGATTTAATATCAACTAATAGATTCTTAATTCCTGTCATGTGTCTAGAGTAACCATTGTCAAAGTACCAATCCTCCTTAGCTGAGACTCTGAGAGACATGTGAGCTATCAGACTGGTAGCAGCAGCCTTGGGAACCCATTGTCTTCCATTAGTAAGAATGTTTTGATTAGATCTAGGTTAAGGAGCAAGCTTAGGATATCCATACAGCCTGAAACAGAAAGGTTTTATGTGACCAAACCGCCCGCAGTAATGGCATCTCCATCTTTGGAATCTTTCTCTTAAGTTGTTAGGATGTCCTCTCCTATGATGTTGAGGCACCTAATGTGACATATTATGATTAGGTCCAGATGAATGTCCTTTCCCATGATGTTGAGACACCTAATGTGACATATTACGTTTAGGTCCAGAAGGACTAGCATCTGTAGAGGGTTTCTTTTCTCCATCAAATCCTAGCCCAGTCATATCTCCTGCCATTTCTCCAACCTGAAGAATTTCATCCAATGTGTCAGATCCACTATTCAGCATTCTGACAAATTTGGACATTTGATCAAGTTTGGAGTTCAGCAATATGACTTCATTCTCCAGCTTAAAGATGGTTTCAAGATGTTCTGCCTTTTCAGTCTTCAGTTGACTTATAAGTTTCTTCTGCTTCTCCCCTTGGTGACAGACTTCTTCACTTCTGAGACATACCTCTTTGTAGGAAGCTGCTAGTTCTTCAAAGGTCAGTTCATCATCACTAGAATCTTCATCAGAGACACATTTTCCAGTCAAAGCAGTCACATGTTTAGCAGATTCTTCTTCAAGTTCACTTTCAGAATCCTCATCAGACCAAGATACAGCTAGACTCTTCTTTTGTTTCTTGAGGTAAGTAGGGCATTCAGCTCTAATGTGACCAAATCCCTCACATCCATGGCACTGAATCATTTGCTATTTCAAGGATATTCATATGGAAGTCATATATGCTTTCATCTTCCTTCATCTTTAAATTTTCAAACTTGGTAGTTAGCAATTAAAGTCTTGACATCTTCACTTTAGAGGTACCTTCATGAGTAGTTTTGAGTATGTCCCAAGCATCTTTAGCTACCTCACAATTGTTCACCAATCTGAATATGTTTCTATCAATTCCATTGAACAAAGCATTCCGTGCTTTAGAGTTTCCAAGAGCCAATTCATCATCTTCCTTAGTCCATTCTTCCTCAGGTTTCAGGTCAGATGTTTCTTTTCCATCTTTTCCCACAGTGACAGGGTGTTTCCATCCTTTTATGACAGCTTTCCAGGCCTTACTATCCAGAGATTTCAAGAAGGCCACCATGCGTGGTTTCCAATAGTCATAGTTAGATCCATCCAGAATTGGTGGTCTGTTCACAAATCCTCCTTCCTTGTCCATAGTACCAGATAGAGGTGTTCGCGGTGCGGTTTGGGCGGTTTTGATGCTAAAAATCATCCAAACCGCAAGGGAAAAAAGCATGCGGTTTGGTTTGGTTTGGTTTGGTTGGCTTTTAAAAAAAATCCGAACCAAACCAATGCGGTTTGGATTGGTTCGGTTGGTTCGGTTTTATACAAAAATTTTATTGAGTGATATTTACATATATAGAGAACAACATAACTTTGTGTTTAGTCATTCATACATTGCCAAATAACAACAAAACTCATCATATTTAGACAAAAAGTTCTCATTCAATATACAAAAATCAATTTAAACAAAAGTGGAAAAAAATAGTAGCATAAAGCAATATCAAAATATTATAATAAAACAGAAAATATAAGAGAAGGGAGATTAGAGAAGATGAAAAAGAAAGAACATAACAGATGTGAGATTAGGGAAGAAAGGTGCGATAAAAATATAATTAGAAGAGAAAATAGTAACATAAAAATGAGAAGATGAAAAAGAAAGAACATGTGAGATGAGAGATTAGTGTAGAAGAGGCGAGACGTACATGGCAAAGAAGATGAGAAGAATGCACAATACTATTAGGAGAGATTTGAGAAGATTAAAACTGAAAAGTTAAGTGTGAGTAAGAGAAAATATTTCGTAATTGTAAGGTTAAGGCATAATGGGTTTGAGTTTTGGGTTAGATGTGCGATAAGTGAAGTTTGGGTTGTAACATAATGCGGTTTGGTTTGGTTTAGTTCGGTTTGCAAAATACAAATCGCAAACCAAACCGAACCATGTGGTTTTGTTAAAAGATGGTCCGAACAAATCCGAACCAAATGCGGTTTTTTGCGGTTTCGGTTTGGTTTGGTTTGGTTTACGGTTTTTTATTGGGTTGGTTCAGTTTTGAACACCCCTAGTACCAGAAAGTATCGTCCCTAGATCTCACCTAGAACCAGGGCAGGATGCCTGCTCTGATACTAATTGTAATTCTGGTATCAGATATGAGATGTCGAAGGAGATGTCACGACACTAATATCTGAACAATGATCAATTTATGAACAAGATAAAATGCAGTAAACAATAGTAAGGAGACACAAGCAATTATTAACCCAGTTCGGTGCAATCACACCTACGTCTGGGGGCTACCAAGCCAGGAAGGAAATCCACTAAACAGAATTAGTTTGAAGACTCTCAGTAAACACTCTCCAGTTTACAATCTTCTCACATAATCTCTACCTGTGTGATTTCTATCTAAGACACTCTTAGATAAGAGACACCTCTCACTCCCCCTCAATTACATGCAATGATAACTACCGAAAAGTACAAATAGAGAAGGACACATTTCAATGACAACACTTGATCTTGCTTAAAAGCTTCGATCAAGAACAAAGCACTCGTACTTAAAAGCTTAGAGTGAACAACTTATAATTCAAAGACTCGGTCCAATTCAAACATCTAAATGATGAATGAATGGCTCACAATAAAAACAATCAACAAAAGACTTAAACCCTAATACTTGAAACGCAGCTTTCAATATCTTCTCTCTGCTTTGCAATTAGGGTCAGCACGCCTTTAAAAAGAAACATTCTCCTTGGGCTGGGGCATTAGCAGATCTTAGATTTAATTAATAATTAAAACTAATTATTCTCCATATCTTTTTGTACGAAAATAGTAACAAACTATTCTTCAAAAATAACAGAAAGTGCTTGCTTCAAAATAATGCCACTCCATGATTTTCGCACGCAATCACTGAACATAAACACACAAAAGATTACAAATAAAGCGCAGCAAAAAAACCATAACATTCTGAACAGAATGTTCTGTCAACAGATATTAGGACATCAGGCTTGACATCATGAACAGAGCCCTGTAACAATAAGAGAGACCACCTGCAGAACACATGTCAAGACATCAAGCATAACATCTTGATGTAACACCTTGTTTGAGCAAAATTGTTGCCAATACAGAACTAACAGACTTCGCTGATAACTGTTTTACAGGATCCGTCAAATGCTTTGACGATGACTTCACTAGGTCTCATCGGAGATCCTTGGTATGATAGTCGCATCAGAGTAGACTTTGGCATAACATTCAGAGCTGATCCGGTGTCTACCAGTATGCTGGCTAGAGCATCGTCCTGGCAGTTGACTATAATATTGAGTGCCATGTTGTGACGGTGGCGCTCTTCCGGCAGTTCTTCATCACTGAATCCTAAGTTGTTGCAGGAAGTGATGTTGGAGATGATGCTGTCGAATTGCCTTATCGTAACATCTTGTTCCACAAAGGCTTGCTCTAAGACTTTCTGTAGAGCTTCTCTGTGAGCTTCGGAACTGAGTAAAAGAGATAGTACCGAGATTTTTGAAGGAGTTTGCAACAGTTGATCAACAATGTTGTATTCACTCTTTTGGATGAGCTTCAACATCTCATCGTTGTTCTTTGAAAGGTCGGGATTACTGGATTCACCGACTGGTTGATTAGGAACTTTTGTTTGAGGTTCCTTTTCTCTGGTAGGTTCTCCAACTCCTCTGTTGAAGATTCGGCCGCTCCGTGTAACTCGACTGATGTCTGCAATATTCACGACGGAGGGTAATGGAGTTTCCTTTCCATTTTCAATTGTTGTTGCACCGTACTTATAAGGGATATCCTTAGTTGATTCATACGGTAGTGGTCCCGGCAGATAGATAACTACAGGAGCCTTTTGATTTTTCTGACCATTGTAAGTAATTTCAATCAGTTCCTGGTTAGGAGCTTTCGATTTTTCAAGTAGAGGGATGATAGTATAAACATCTTTGGTCCTTTTATGACCAGAGATTACGACAACGTCTTTGATTTGATTAGCGAAATATTCTGGCATCAAGTTGATTGATCTAGAACTTGGACATGGTCGAATCCCTTTGCGGTCCAACTGACTTTGAAGGGCTGCTCGCATGAGGTAACATCCTTGATTATCTTCTGAGCAGACTCTATAGCGTTCATAATTATGTGGTGGCACCTGGCCACGTCCGCTTTGTATGCAGTGTAACCTTACTAGATCTGTTTCCATTGATCGAACATCCTGACTTTGATGCCTAGTAGGGTTCCCGTTAGTAATGCTGACTTGTTGTGTGTCTTCATCCATATAGATCGGAAGCCACCAATGGTTTAACAAGTGTTGCAGAGTCCTTTGAACGAGAGCACATCCTTGGTCACTCTCACGGCATACTATACAGTTCTGATAATTATGCGAAGTCAGAAAACCGAGCTGGACTTGTGTAGCGTGTAACTCCACCAAGCTGGTATTCATCAAACGAATATCAAAGGTTTGAATCATATTCACTTGATACTGACTTCTATCAAATTTAATGTAGCTTTCTCGTGTTGAGGCAGCGGGTTCGTGAGAACATTTGGGTTTGTATCCATGAAGGATAAGACCCCACTCCTGATAAGCTTTTGCACATCGGATTTGAACCTGAGACAGTTTTCTATGTTATGCCCTGGTCCTCCTTGATGGTAAGGACAAGTCTGATCCGCTTTGAACCAAAAAGGCGGATTCTCCGGTATTGCAAGAGGAGACCTGGTTTGGACGTGCCCTTTGACCAGTAGCAATGTAAATAGTTCTGCGTACAACATGGGTATATGATCAAACCCTGGTGGTCGCGTTGTACGGTTGTTGTTGTACGGAGGACGAGCCTGCTGAAGAGGCTGTTATGTTCTTTGTTGAAATTGTTGTTGATTCGGTTGGCTCTGAGCAACCTGAGGTTGATACGTAGGAACAGGCGCAGCGTTGATACCAGGAGTTACAACTGCTACTGGCTGGTACCGTCGCCTTAGCTTTCCGTGAGAGATATTACCGATATCTTGCTCTTTTTTCTTAGAGAAAGTCTTACCGTATTGTTATGTACTGCTTGATGGTCCGGCATCCTTGACCAGAAGTCCCTCTCGAACTGCTTCTTCGAGACGAACTCCCATGCCTACCATCTCCGTGAAGTCACTGGGGGCACTGGCGACCATTCTGTCATAGTAAAATGAGCTCAAGGTTTATAAGAAGATCTTTGTCATCTCTTTTTCCTCAAGAGGTGGACAAATCTGAGTGGCAATCTCATGCCATCTTTGAGCATATTCCTTAAAGGTTTCCTTGTCCTTTTACGACATGGCTCTGAGTTGTCCTCTGCCTGGTGCCATGTCCAGGTTATACTTATATTGTTGAACGAAGGCAACGCCAAGATCTTTGAAAGTGACGATCTTGGTGCGGTTTAATCCCATGTACCATTTGAGCGAGGCACCGGTTAAATTATCTTGGAAGTAGTGGATCAATAGCTGTTGGTTCCCTGTCTGAGTTGACATTCTCCGAGCGTACATCACCAAATGGCTTTGAGGGAAAGAGTTACCCTTGTACTTTTCAAATTCCGGCACTTTGAACTTGTGCGGAACTTTCACATTGTGGACCAAACACAGGTCTGCGGCGTCTTTTCTGAATAGATCCTGACCGCGAATGGCTTGCAGTTCTTTCTGCATCTCTAGGAATTGTTCATGGAATTCCTTCATTCTCTCGTCCATACTTTCGTTTCCACCAGAAGGTATCTGTGGAATCTGTCCTTCCGGGATAGTGTGCACCACGGGTGATGGTACAGTCATTACGACTGTGAATCTTGGTGTTTCCCGAAGTTTGTAACCTTCAGGAATTGTCGTCATGCCCCTGGCATCTTCGCTTTCTCGAAGTTTGTAACCTTCAGGCCCAACGGTTCCTGTTGCAGTTTCCTGATCTTCAGTGATCGGCGAAACATATCTTTCAGGGATATAGTTAGTAGGCATGCCTCATGGACGATCTTTTGGCATGTTATACCGAGGATCATACTTCTCCACTATGGGCGTTGATGTGATCTCTGAGATCACAGTCCTTTGTAGCTGGGCTTCTACCAGAGCTTGCATGTCATTATGAAGCTTTCTCAAGTCTTCTTTCAGAGCATCAAGTTCTTCTCTCAACTCTCTGTTCTCTTCCTCGAGATTATCCATCTTCTTTTGTCGATTGGCCCGAGTATTGTACGAATGAGACAGTTTGACTCTAGAATCGAGACACAAACATGAGATTCGTAGGTAAGAAGAATGCGTTACGTGAGAATGATGAATGATATGCAATGATTATTATATATTTTTTTGTTTAATCAAAATAAACTTCGACAATTGGATTGCAAATATCAAACAGTGGGGAAACCCCATTTTATTGAATTCAAAGATTGCGGAAATGGAAATACAGTAAACTACAAAGTGCTGAAAAAGGAAATGTCTAAGCTAATGGATCCTGAGTCCTCTCTGAGGAGAGCTCAGGTGCTAGTTCTGGTATTTTCCTTTTCTTTGACCGGGGTTGTTGAGCCGTTGTCGGGTTGTCATTCCTTTGCCAAGTGAAAGGAGCGACCAAATTCCTTTGGTCTTCTTAATTTTCTATAGCATGTTGCTCTAAAATCTCGATCAGAGCATTTTTTCCTTTCAACAATTGTTGTATTTTGTTACACTCCACATTGAGAATGCGGTATTTGTTCTTCCAAGATCTCTTTTCCTTATCAGACATAAAGTAAAGGACAGATTCCTTTAACGGAAGAACTTCTTGACGAGGGTAAGGCATCCTCAGCTTGAGAGCTCTAGTTTGTACCCAATGGAGATAAGGTTCCACAGAGACACAATCTGGTTTTCCTAGAGACTCTCTTCCTTTCCTATGAACATGTTTCCAAGCATGCACTATTTCCGTCTTTAGTGCCCTGTCATTTTCTCCTTCCTTGAAGAAAAGACCTTCCAGATGAACATTACGTGGGACATGTCTCATCGGGTATCCAAATTGACGACGAACTAAAACTGGATGATAGTTGATTCCTCCTTTAGTTCCTAGAGGGGTACATTAGGGAAATGTCCACAACGGTCGATGATTCTGATCCCGTCATAGACTTGATTGTACCAATCGATGTCAGAGTTGGTAAGAGCCATGATTCTCTGTGACCAACGTAAGGCACTCTTATGATCCCAAAAAGCAGCAGACTTTGGTAAATGGGAAGTGAACCATTTATATAGCAGGGGTACACAACATGTGATCATTCCTCTGTTGTACAAATTCCTTAAGTGTACAGAATGATACGCATCTGCGAGCAAGGTCGGTACGGGGTTTCCAATCAGAAATATCTTAACAACGTTGATATCAATGAAGTTATCAATGTTGGGAAACAGAAATAACCCGTAGGTGAGCAGAACGAAGATGCTTTCGAAAGCAGTAACGTTCCCTATACTAGCAAAGTACAGAGCTTTCTTTACCAAAAACTTGGCTGGTAAACCTTGGATTCCACCCTTAGTGGTCATGTGAGTCTTGACTTCGGACTCATCCAAATAAATTACTCTTGCAATGGTTTAATCCTTTGGAATTTCTTCCAGTCCAGAAAAGGGAGCTTGATCAGTGATGGGTAAATCAGTCAGGTGAGAATACTCCTCCAGTGTTGGTGCTAGCTGATAATCCGGGAATGTGAAACAGTGATAGACCGGATCGTAGAACTGAATGAGTGTAGACAGAATTCCTTCAATTACATAGACCCTTAACAGAGATAGCAGACCTCCATATTTAGCTCTGAAAGCATCAGGGTTGGTGATCACCCTTGCCAACCCTCTCAAATCCTCTAGTTTTGGAACCTTGAAGGTGTACTTGTGAGTTTTCCTTCTACTGAAATCCATTAGCGCAATCTTTTTCTCTGATATTTACAATCATTGTCTTAGTTTAATTTGAAAAAGAGAGACTAGGAAAGAAGATTTTTCTTTGTTTAATGTTTTTTAAATGAATGTATGAATGTATGAATGCAGCACACAAAAATATAGAAAAAACATGGGGTCAAAGGTTCGGTGTCATGAAGTCATGGCTCTACCCATCCCCAAAGGTTATACTGGTGATTTTTTGTACCTTTCTCTCAAAATCACGGATTCCTCTTGGGATAACAACAGCAGGCCAGTTTACCCGAGCGAGCGACAGTATCTTAGAGCAATCTCAGATGAGGGTAGTATTGCATGACAACTATTTCTGATAGCTTCTGCACTACTAAATAGTAACAAGGTTTTAGTCTACTAAAATCCTCAGTTTCACTGACAACCACAATCGAACAATCTGCTTTCAACAACCGAAGTCGTATAGGCATTGAATCCACAAAGGGTGTCTCCATTGATTTGATGGTCGAACGGGACCTCTTATTTGGGAGTCACTCCCTGTAAGATTACCCGTCTAGTGCCATCACTTATCTTAGGTGTATACTCAATCTTTCCACATGCGGCATCACACGCATTCCCATTAGCAGAAAAATAAACACGGATATCAATTAGGAAAAGCAGTATATATATATTTGTCCTAAACATCCTAGACCTCTAGTCCTATGATCCTATACAGTCAATGACTCCCCAGCAGAATCGCCATTTTTCTGTAGCGAGCGATTTTTATCGGTGACGCAACCACCTTATCGCTGCGTTTTTCTCCTCAAAAGGAGAGGGGGTGCTACTTTCTGATTTCTTATTTATCCCTTGAAGCTGGAAGGGAAAGGGAAGGTATCTAAAACTAACCTTGCACGCCAAATTTTTTAACTGAACAAAACGCTTAAAAGAGATTGGGGAGTCCGGGGTCAGGTTATACGATGGGTAGTTGTCAATTATCCATCCTATATATGGTTATCCACAGGATATTAGCTTTAGGTTTTTGCTTTGTAATTGATGGTGTTTATCTGTTAATGGGTTGGGAAAGTTTCTTGGGAAAGATGAGTGAGTGAGTGAGTTTTTGATGTTTTTTGTGGAAAATGATGATGATGGCTAAGGTATGAAATCTGAGTTTTTTTATTAGTATGCTCGCTAAGATTTCGTAATATTATGCCTACTTATTCCCGTTTAAACGAAACAGGGAAATCAGAGCAATCGTAATTCCAACCTATTTTAAGGGGGGAAAGATATGTTTTTGGTATCTTGTTCAAAGCCTAAGATATGAAGCTAAAGGGTTATTTGTGTCTTGTTCAAAGCCCAAGACGTGAAGCTAAAAGGTTTTGAGAGAAAATTTGGCATCTCTAAAGAGAGAGATTGTTGATTTTTGTGTGCCTTGATCAAAGCACAAGGTTGATGCTAAGAGATTGATTGACTCAGCTAGGGATTTCTTTATACAAAGCCTAAGAGGAGGCTGGATAAGACCGACTTAACAAGAGAGTGTATATACCGGTACCTTGTACAAGGCCCAAGATTGAGGCAAATAAAAAGACTGACTCTTTGGGGAATATCATTATACAAAGCCTAAGAGGAGGCTAAACGTGTGACTTTTCCGGGGAAAATGTTCTTTCTGTCTTGTACAAAGCCCAAGATTGAGGCTAAAAGGGATTTTGACTCCGTTGGGGGGAGGTTTTTATATGTATCTTGTACAAAGCCCAAGATGGAGGCCGAAGAGGATTTGGCTCTGCTGGAGAGTATTATCTATCTTGTACAAAGCCCAAGATGGAGGCTAAAATGGGAAATTTATCTGACTCGGGGGAGGATATTTTTTATATGTCTTGTATAAAGCCCAAGACGGAGGCTGAAGTGAGTTTGACTCTTTTTTGGGGAGAATCATTCCTCAAAGCTTAAAGGAAGGCTGAGAGGAAATGACTCTGCTTGGGAAGATATCTGTCCTAAGCTTAAGAGAGGGAGATTTATGTCTTGTATAAAACCCAAGATGAAGGCTAAAAGGGTTTGACTCAACAAGAGAGTGTTTTTATCTGTCTTGTACAAAGCCCAAGACGGAGGCTAAAGGGGTTTGACTCAACAAGAGAGTGCTTGTATGGGCGTCCGCTGAGGATAATCATTATACAAAGCCTAATACCAAACCTAAGAGTAGGCTGGAAAAGATTGACTCAACAAGAGAGTATTTTTATCTATCTTGTACAAAGCCCAAGATTGAGGCTAAAAAGGTTGATTGACTCAACAAGAGAGTCTGAGAAGTGATGGACTCAACAAGAGAGTCTGAAAAGTGATTGACTCAACAAGAGAGTATGAAAAGGTTAGCTCTGCTGGGGAGAATCATTGTACAAAGCCCAAGAGGAGGCTGCCTGTGTTGAGGAATGATCATTATACAAAGCCTAAGAGGATGCTAACTTTGTTGGGAAACCAGGAAAAGATCATTATACAAAGCCTAAGAGGGGGCTAACTTATGCCGAGGATTTATTGAGATCCTGAAGCAGGTCCAAAGTGAGGAATCAACTCTTGCTGAGGATTACAGAAGAGTTGAGGTATCAGAGACCTTGAGGTTCTGATTTGGGATAACCTGACCCTGGTTGGGGAACTCTCATGAGAGATACTGGGTTTCTGCTCGAGATTGATCCAGAATGACCGGGGTTTCTTCCTATATTTGTAGGGAACTTGAGAATGTCTTTGAAACTCAAGGGTTTTAGACTGTCCAAGTCTACTGGTGTGGAAGAGTTTTATCTTTCGTATGATGCCCAAGAGGAGGCACGGGTATTAAGGGATGTGAATTAACCCTAAAGTGGCCAGAGGTTTGACACTGGAAAGACTGCTCTAGCAAAGGATGACAAAGTTTTGTCTTATACCTTTAAGAGGTCGTCAGGGTCCTTGTATGAAGCCCAAGAGAAGGCATGAGAACTTCTAAGAAGCCGAAGGGTCCTTGTACAACGCCCAAGAGGAGGCGAGGATGCTTTTAGGAAGCCTGTGGGTCCCAAATCGAGAAAAGTTCAAGAAATGCAATTCACCGAGAAGAGATCATTTCATGAAAGTTCCAAGAAAGTTCAAGAAATGCTATTCACCGAGAATAGATCATTTAGTGAAAGTTCTGAGGTTTGGAGGAACTCAAGAGATGCCATTCACCGAGAATAGATCACCTCTGGGGAGTAGAATTCCTTTGACAATTTCTAGGGGTGACAGTCTGAGAAAAGGTTCACGAGGAATACCGCCTTTCTCTTTGTTCCATATTGTTTAACCCCAAGAGGAGGGAAGACTGTATCTGAAATCCTATGGGGGATCTAGTTTTGTTTGTATTCAAGAGTGACCAACTTGGCTTTACCTAGTTCTAGACGTAGTTGTCGGGAAAAACTCTAAATAACTATACTAGTATATATACAGTTGATATATGACAAGTATTTTAAAAGGTATGAAAGAAGACTAACCATGCGCAGCTTCCCACAATACAGTTATATATATGAAAGCGGATAAAGAAAGCAGGTAAACACTTACCCGTTGTAGAGCTTCCATGTTGTTTTGTTAGTTGTTCAACAAAGAAATTTAAAAAAGCTTTGATAACAACTGTATATTTTGGATTCAAAATCACAGGAGAAAGTATTTTGAACAGAGATCGGGGCTTACAACTTAAGGAGAGGCCCAAATTTTAACAGCGATCGTACCGTTGTTTTGAATTTGTACAGGGACTTATACAAGTGACTGGGGCCCAAAATGGTTTTCTGTACAAAGGGATTGGGTCTTACACTCTATTAGAGGCCCAAAGTGATTTCAAGAAAAAAGGAATGGGGCTTACAATCTCAAGGAGAAGGCCCAAGGTGGTTTTGTTTTAAACTGGCGATCGCGCCGAGGTTTTTTAACGCAGAGGGACTTATACAATGCCTGAGGCCCAAAATGATTTTGGTTAAAAAAGGATTAGATCTTACACTCTATTAGAGGCCCAAAGAGTTTGAAAATGAACAAAGATGGGTCTTATAGCTCAAAGAGAAGCCCAATTGTTTTTGTTTGAAAAGGCGACGATCGCGCCGAGCTTTTGGAAATATACAGAGGGACTTATACAATGTGTGAGGCCCAAAGAGATTTATTTACAAAGGGATGAGACTTACACTCTATCGAGATGCCCAAAGTGTTTTAAAGAAATTAATGAGGGTGGAATCAATCAAAACCCTAAATTAATTTCAAAAATGTATTTTAATTAAATAAAAATTTAATTAAAATGATCAAAATTATCAAACATGTGTGAAAAACAAGTTGTGATCTTGGATTAATGTTTGAAAAATCATGTTTTTATCCACAAAATGATTGGAAACCATCTAAGTTTGGAAAATCAAGAAGGAAAAAATATTTTAAATGTTAAAAAATAAATAAAAATTAATTCTTTGCAAAAATATCAAGTATATGAAATAAATAATATTTTTGGGAAATTCTTGTAAAATAAAATATTTTAACATTTTTGTGAATTATTAAAAAAAAGAATCAACTCAAAATCATTAAAAACCAGAGAGAAATTAATTTTTGAATCAATTAAATAAAATCACAAAAATTCAAATATTTAAAATTAAAAAAAAAGGCGCCAAGAACACCAAGTTCTTGCTCTCGCCCTCTGTTTCTGCATATTTGCGTTTTCCTCTCAATCTCACTGAATACTTGATGAAATCTCATAATCCACATATCAATCTACTCGTTTTCACCTCACGATCATGTCTATGGTCTTTAATTTCATTTATTTTAAGCATGGAATAAAAAATCAAGACAAAACCTCAAGAACCCTGAATTCTGCATGAAGGCTGAGAATTTTGATACACGATTCATACAAAGCAATTAATTGAGGGGAACCCTCCATACATGATTATGAACACATGGCAAAATGATTGTGCGAGGAAATATGCATGAATCATGAGATGACCAAGTTTAGGCTTACTTGAAGGTCGTGGCAGCAAGAGCAATTTGATTTTTGAGTTGGAGGTGTTACAGATGAGTGGTGATGATCTGAATAGCTTCCCTACACCATATGGAATGTGTTTGAATGCTTAGAGTGATTGGAAATTGACTGGAATAGATTATGGCACCTCAACTGCAACTTGGTTGAAAACTTGAGCAACTGGCTGGTGATTTTGTGAAATTGGTGTTCTAGATGTTGTTTAAGTGTTTGGATCACTTCTATATGATGTTGATGAGGTGTGTGTGTGATTGGTTTGGTTGGAATTGTTCCCAAACTCAAAACCCGATAGTGACTTGTTTTAGAAGGCAATTTTCGAAGTGAGAAGGTGATTTTGAGGAAAACGTCAGTTTGGGTGCTTTGGTGTGCTCAAACTGATCACAAATGAGCTCTATTTATAGTAGAGCAAGTTTGTTTTGCAAGGAATAGGGTATGGCAACTGGTACAGGTCTGTGGCCAATTGGATCACTTTGGAATCTCAAGTCTCCTCTAGCCATTGACTAGAGGTTAGAGCACATGCCTATGTGCCTTTGGTTCAGAGCTTATCCTCGACTCATTCAGTTAGAATAGGCTTAGTTCATGCCACCTTGGTGCATCCATTGAATGCTTGGAAAGAAAATTGGAGTCTTGGCCTCCTTTAGGCTTTTTAGGTTTGGCATGCTACTTGTAGTTCCAAAGACTTTGGAGGCTTATGAATTAGTGTTTGTTCCTCCTTGGTCTCCCCCTGACGTGTGCAGATGGATAAACTTCTTTGTCATTTGCACAAATTGTTCAAATCGAGCCTTAATGCACAAATCTGCCTTGCATGACAGTTTGCATCAAGGCATATTGCAGTCATCATAACTCCTAGCTCAGATGGAATTTGATGGGGTTCTTGGACATTTTGGAAAGCTGATATATCCTATTTCAACATGAGATCTATAAATCCATCTTTGGATCATCCAAAATGGCTGCTTGGATCTCAAGTTATGATCCTTGGAAGTTGGTACCCTAGCCACTTTGTTCCATAACTTAGAAAAATTCTAAGTTTTTATGGTTACCCCCTTTTACAAGTTATCCCACTTTCTTTGATTTTTCTTGATGAATGATGATTTCAATCACACATTATCATTGTTTTAGGGTCAAAGAACCATATTTGTGGAAAATCTCTAAAAGTCAAACTTGACTTTTGTGCACAGTTGACTTTTTATCAGATGAATTTCAAACTGTGCAATCCTTAGTGAAACCAAGTCCTTGACCTAAATCAAACCTAATGGATATGTTCCATAGGTGTTGTAGGGTGTATTGAATCATGTCCCAAGGTTTGGGAGCATGTCTTGGTCAAAAGTCAAAGGTACAGTTGACTTTTCCCTCGAAACCCTAATTGTGGTCCTAATGAAAATGAAACTTGTGGATCAAGGTTTTTGGATCAATCCATTGTTGCAAATGGATCAATGTAGTGTATTGGAGGTCCTCAAATCATGTCTTGAGGTCTTGACTCATGTTTTGTCCCAAAAGTCAACTTAGGGTTGAATTAGGTCAAGAAACCCTAATTCCTGATTTTTGGTGAATGCTTCCCCTGAGGTTAAATTGACTGGATGATTGGGTCCATGAGGTCCCTTAGAATATCTTAAGTTGTGCTTTGAAGTCTTGGCTCATGCCCAGAGGAAAATTTCCATTTGGAGGCCTCAGTCGACCAAAACCCTAATTTTGTGACACTAGCGACCTTGAGGCTTGACCCACTTGGAATGTTGCAACCTGGTGCTTGATTCTTGATGTGGGAGTCCTCTTGATCCTTTATGAGTGTTTTAAGAGGCTAGACAAGTTGAAGATCATGTCATTTCTTGATTGATCCTTTGTCTAAGTGCTCTGAGAGGGCTTAAAACCCTAATTCTTGATTGTAGTGAATGCTCAACAATTCCTTGAGGAGATTGATGAGACATAGAGGTACATCCCTATTGTGATGATGATTTTCACAATGATGGGAAATCTTAGTGGTCAAAATTTGGGGTTTGACACCCGTGAGGAAAAATAACAGGATTACCATTCTACCATAACAAACTCTTGGCTTAAGATCAAAATCTCATTGATCCCCCTCTTCCTGCAACCATCTACACACCACACGAACTCCTCTTGAATTCTCATGTATAGACCTCCAGCTGCTTGAGGCACAAACCAATTGAATCATAATGCTTCACATTCCTCAAAGAGACGCACATGGCCCCTTATTTTGTTATAACGATTTCAGATATCGTATGCATGCTCCAGAACTTCATAGCTGCCAAACTGATCCACTACTAGCATGACTCGCAGCCAGGGGCACTATCCCCTTCGCATGATTTTCCACTGACCTTACCAAAGCCAGCAACTGAGATAGACACCCCATAATCCAAGACAGTCATTCCTTATCATTCTCCCGTATGATAACCTGGAATACTTCTGATTTTCTGGTGAATATCCACTTCTGAACGCATCAGAAACCAGACCTTCATGCAATCAACCCGTGATCCACTCCAGTCTTCCAAAACCCTTACATTAGACTTCCAAGACAGTTCTTCTACTCCATCATTCTCCCATGTGATAAGGTAGATACTTCTTAGACACGATGCAAGTAACTAGTTCCTCACAGAACCTAAAATCCTCCTCCAAGGATAGCCAACCCAAAAATTTCCTAACATCAGTTAGGACATCTTCTACACATCATAGACACCACACACCATGGTTCTTGATATGTTCCACCACTGGACTTACTATCAGCATAGTAATCCAAACTGAAGATATTCACATAACACTGCGCCACCAGGTTGAACAAAGAAAGCTTCAGAAACCCAGAGAGAAATAAACTCTCATCCACCAAAAGAAGGTATACTTCCATCCTCAATCCAGAACTTCTGCCACAAGCTCCCAGAGAACCATAACCTCCTTACATTTTTAACTAACTACTCTTCTGCACAAGAGCAATCAGTTTCAAGCATCCCGCTTGAATGCACACTATGAAACCAACCAAATGCCACCTTTTGATTGACCTCACTTTTCTTCAGAACTCCCACAAGATACACTGATCCACCAATGAAATCAGATCTTCATGTCACATGAACTACTTGCACCATAGCAAGACATCTTAGATTCACCAAGCCTTTTAGACATGTAACATCTTCCCATCCACAGGTCCCACAAACTGCATGAGATAGACCTTTTTGAAGCATCCATAACTTCCATTCTCCTGTAGATCACCTTATCTTAAGCTGATGTGCCACATCACCAACTGAGACCCTGATGTTAAGCTAGATATCAGAACATTCTGATACGACATCCAACTGCTGAATTCAGCTCCTCCTTCTGCCACTTATAAGAACCTTCTCCCTTTGCAGAACAAGAGTTTCATGCTCTCATAGACTTGATTCAGCAACCAAGTTTGAGTAGAGAACCTCCATCCTGCTTTGAAACTCCAAAGACATCACACCTGCCACGTCTGAGTCTTCAGAAGATAAGTAGTCCAAGACTACACCATAGCCATACCAAAGAATGCCACTTTCCTTAGTAGAGCAGACTGTAGAAAGTCAGAGATAACTGCCACTTAACTTTGACCTTCAACCTAAGAAAAATCCCATGCTCCCACGTACCTAGATCAGAAATAAACTGATCCAAGCAATAACCATCAAGATCATGATGTCTTCATCTTCATCTTCAACAGCATCAAAGTCCAGACTAGTTTCTTGCCAGGAAACTCTCCAGAGAACACATGCTTCTGTCACACCCGACTGAAGCCCATTCTTAGGTCACCACCTAAGACAAAAACAGATGCTAAAGCGTATGCAGTACCCCTCCCATGATTCTGCACAAACTCTGATGATGAGATATTCCAACATCTTATTGAACATCAGCAATCTTGACTTTCAAGGATAATCAATTAAATACTTGTGGAGTTCACAAATAGCAATTGATCTTAAATCCTTGTACAATAACCCTTCTTCACTGTTGTAGCTAAGTTCCACCAGATCACTTCATGAACACTTATCAAGTATTCAATCCTTTTGCAAGTATCTTCTTTGACAAACAATGTTGAGATACCAAGGCTGCCACCCTTGACTCAAGTAACTAAGATTCTCTCTGAACAAATCTTATTTACCTCAATAATTCTTTAATCAGATTGGATCCACCCTTAGGGTTAAGAAAGATGAATCCTTCCTTGCTATTTTTGGATGGTGAAAATAAATCACCTCCACTTTCTTCAGATTGTGTTTCAAAGAAACACCCTCTAGTCAGAAGAATAACTAGAAGACTCCAGATGCATGACTTAGATGCCTTTATGAGTGGACTTGAGAGAATTCTCAAGTATCTTTGACAACCTAGCCGATCAATAATTTATCAAACTCCCAGAGCAAGAACTTGAAAAACTTAAACTCAACTCCTCTCCTCTTCAACTGACTTCAACTGCACCAAGAAACCAAGCTTCCAAGTACCAAGTCCCATACCAGATATCTACCAACAACTCCTTTCATTCCATCGCTCCCGACTTTGGAATAAGAGAAAACATATATCTTCCCATATAGAGGCTGACGATTGAGATCTTCCACCAACTGTCTTCAGTAACAACTCCAGAGTCCCATAATTCTAGAGCTCTTCCATCAGAAACACATGCAGCGGAACCACCAAGGAACAGATCCTGCTTGTCCTAATAAGATGTCAGAACATCTTATAAGACACCACAACAAGAAAACTAGCCACTTTTCCTGTAGTTGTTGTAGAACCTCCTCAGCAACATGAACAACCTCCGAGTTGCTCCCTTCGATCCAGAACATCCATCTCATCCATTAATACCCTTGAGTATGTCTGAGTTGATTGATCTGATCTTCAAACTCCTCCTTGTTTAAACGCCAAAAAATATTTCCCAAAGATCTCATCCAGAACCTGACAGGAAACCAGGCTCTGATACCAATTGAAATTCTGGCCTATGCAGACAGCAGATGTCCTAACACATGTCAAGATATTGTGCTACATAATCATTTAAACTCAGAGGCGCAACATCAGACTGATACCTTGAATATCAGAACTGCACAATCACAGATGTCACGACATCTGATCCAACATGTCAGTCAAGAACAATAACAAAACTGTAAATTGCAGAATATTAAATAAGACAATATGTGTTGTCCCAGTTCGGTGCAATTCACCTACATCTGGGGGATACCAATCCAAGAAGAAGATTTCACTATCTCGTAGTATTACCCTAAAGTTAAATTCCCCCGTTTACAACTTTACCCTAATCACTACCCTTAATGAACATATTTATCACAGTTAAACTCCATCGTTTACAACTCTGATATGAGAGACCTACTCACTTCCTTAATCATAACCTGTGATATCTCTGTCTTCTGCCAATTCAGAATCTCTGTCATGCTTTATTGACCAACAAGTCATCTTGGACTTGCTTCAAAGCTTCGTTCAAGAACGATACACAAACCATTACCTAAAGGCTTCTGGTTATGTCCCTGTACCTATGCCTTCCACTCTGCATCCCATATTACAGAGGGAGACTTACAACTCCTAAGAGAGATGACGACTCTCAAACCCTAAACCCTTATTCAACACAAGAGAACTAGGTTACAAAGTTACAAGTGATACAAAAGGTACATTCGTTATCAAAACCCTAGGTCTAAGTCTTCTTATATAGTCTTCTGTTATCTTGGGCTTTCTATCTTTGATCCTGTGATTCCTTGATCCATTCCTTAATTCTTGCAACAGATTAAAACCTGCTAACTTGGTAAGTCAATCAGGATGTCGAGTCACCATGCTGGGATATCTCCTTCGACATCTTTTTCTTCTGCAGATTCTTCAATTATATCATCAGAATATTTTAGCAAAATTTAGTCAAACAACAAGTGCTTTCAGCAACATACCTGATAAATAGGTGTCCTTCGACTGCCTTGAGGATGATGACACCTGAAGAAATTTGGTCGAGATATCCACCTAATATCAACAAACTTAGAGTATTTGGCTGTGTAGTCTATGCTCACATTAGGCAAGATAAGGTCAAACATAGAGCTCTGAGATGTATGTTCCTTAGATACCCTCAAGGAGCCCAAGCTTATAGGTTGTGGTTCATAGAGCCAAGTCACATGAGGTGTATCATATGTCAAGATGTAGTTTTCAATGAAACTGAAATGACTTTCAAGAAAATTGATGACATTGGTCGAAGTACGAAGATCTCTGTAGAGGAGCTGGAATTGGAAGATATACCTGTTAAGGTGGAGCATAGTGATACTGAATTACATGACCCGGATGAAGTCAACTAAGAAATAAAAGTTGTTGATGAAGATGAGGAGGCTGATAATGACTACCTGCTGGCAAGCGACAAGTCGAGAAGAGTCATCAAGCCACCTTAGAGACTTGGTTATGCAGATCTCATAACATTCGCCTTAATCTCTGCATGTGAGGTTCTTGATAAAGAACCTAAAGACTACAAAAAAGTCGTGAGGATTCAAAATAAGACTGAATGGCTGAAAGCCATGGATAATAAGATGAAATATCTTCATGATTATAACACTTGGGAGTTGATCGAGAAACCTGTAGGGCTAGGCTGGTCAATTGTAAGTGGATTTTTAAGGTTAAAGAAGGAACCGAAGAAGTGATGTCGAAGTGATTTAAGGCAAGGTTGGTCAATAGGGGGTTCACTTAGAAATATGGTGTCGACTTCAATGATGTGTTCTCACATGTTGTAAAGCACAGATCCATTAGAATGTTGTTAGACATGGTGGCAAAGTTTGACCTAGAACTTGAACGGATTGATGTGAAGACAACCTTCCTGTATGATGATCTAGATGAAATAATTCTGATAAGGCAACTTGAAGGGTATGCAGAAAAGGAAAAGGAAGATTATGTGTGCAAGCTGAATATGTCTCTATAGGGCCTGAAACAATCTCCTCAACAATGGAATAGAAGATTCAACAAGTTCATGGCACACATAGGTTTCACTAGAAGCCAATTCGACCACCGTGTTTACCTCAAATTTCGACCCGGAAGTTCACTTTTTATTTTGTTTCTTTATGTGGGTGACATCCTGATAACAAACAATAGTGTCGAGGATGTTATGAAGGTGAATGATGAACTCGATAAGGAGTTTGACATGAATAATCTGGGAGCTACCTCCAAGATTCTTGGGATTAACATCCAGAGAGATAGAAAGCAGTCGCGATTATGCTTATCTCAAGAGACACACCTATTGAAGATTCTCGACAAGTTTAGTATGTCGAATTCAAAGCCTGTTGTAACAAAAAAAACTCAAATGGAGTAACTAATTCATACTAAATAAACATAACTAATGTAAAATAAAGTGAATTAGTTGTTGTCATGTTTAACACCTCACTCAAACTCAAATGTATGTTAAATAATTCAAGTTTGTGTGACATAATTGTGAAAGGACTAAGGTGGATAAGTTTGGTGAAAACATCAACAACTTGGTTATGTGAATTGATCTTCATAAGGTGCTGGATTTTTTTCTTAAACTTTGTTTCAGACTAAGTGACAATCTATTTCTATATGCTCAGTACATTCGTGAAAAACTGAATTGTTTCCAATATTAATTGCAAACTTATTGTTACAAAATACGGTGATAGGTTTGGGGGTGAGATATACCTAAGTTATGAAGAAAATATAATAGCCATTATGCTTAACATGTCGAATTGGCTAGTGCTCTGTACTTCTCTTCTGAAGATGACTAGGAAAAATCTTGTTGATTCTTGCTCTTCCAATAAATGAGAGAGGTTTATAAGTAAAAGAAAAATTCAATGGTGGATCTTATTGTATATATTAAATCCCCCACTATGAGTCTGTGAATCCTGTTAGGGAGTGAGCGTACCTTTATTTGAATAATAAGCATTGTACTTGTCAGAGCTGTCTTTTAGGGCATGCAAGGTGACCTACAACACATGGCCTCACATTTTTTCATGATTAGGCTATGACAAAAAGGGCCTCTATATACATATTTTAAGGTTGATTTACTGTTAAATAGGGCCCTTTAAAAATTTCACAACTCAACTGAAGCTAACTTCAGCTTCTTACACAGGGTCTCTCAAAAGTTTGAGATGACTCTAGTACTAGTGCTTGCTATATCTACTTGAGTATTCTTAGTACAACTTATAGGAGAGTCTCAGTTGGTTTGGAAATGAATTGACTTAACTTGAATACAGAAAAGCTAATACCAGACCTTATATGCTTTAAGTATAAAAGCTTACCAATTAAACTCCTAAAACAAGTAGGTTCAATGAGTAATTTATAAGATTCAGTTGACAATTTGTGGATAGGAACCATATATGTGAAAGCCGTTTTTCATCAAGGAATCCAACCCCTTGAAAGAGATCAAGATTGTACTTCCTTTGACAAATAGATATCCCATGAGATGAGTTGTAATCTCAAAGTCCAAAATTTATTTAAGGTTGCCTAAGTCTTTTATACTGAATTTGGCATCCAATATATTTTTATGTTGGAAAATTCAGACATGTTACATACAAGTAAAAGATCATCAACATAAATAAAAATTGTACTAAAAAAATTATTTTCATTCTTAGTGAAAAGGGAATAATCATATTTGCATTAATAAAATCCTATTTCAAGAAGGGTGGTGGTTACATTATGACTTCGCTGTCTACTAGCTTGTTTTAAACCATAGATAAATCTTTTTAACGTACAAACTATTTTTTTTGTTAAAAACATTCAATCTAGGTGGAATTTTCAGGCAGACTTGTTCATCCAAATTTTCAAGAAAAAAAGTTGTGTTTATGTCTAATTAGTGTAAATATCAATTTTGAGAAGTTGTTAGGAGATGAGAAATCTATTGAGAGGCGGGTACTAGGAGGGGGTTGTGGTGGGCCATGGTCCACCCCCCAATTTTTTATATCATAGGAATTTACTATAACACCCCTAAAAATTATATTATTATATGAAAAAACACTTTGTTTTCCTCTCTTCTTTCCTAGGTTAGCGTACTACCGTAACACAATTTCTTTCCCTAAATCAAATTTTTGGCTCTGTTCTAAAAGCTTCACTTGCTTCTTCTCCGTCTCCGGCAACATGCAATCTCTCTAAAACACGACGCCATCTCCATTATTAAGACTGCTCATCGGCAGCAACTGTTGGTTCAAATAGTATATTCATCCAAATCCCACATCGAGTAGTAGAAAAAATAGAATTTGAGTATTAATATAAATAGAGATAGTTAATTTTAGTTTTTTTTACACAACAACAAAATATAGTCTTTTGAGTTTTTTGGGGATATGAGTAGTTTTGTGTTTAGAGAAGGTTTCCTATAAAAATAGTTTGTTGAGAGGGTTTTCTATTTTTCCATTCAAAAATAGTTTGTTGAGAGTGTTTGTTGTTGAGAATCAAGTGTGAGGAAGAAGTCCCACATTGATTAGAAAAGGGAAGATTGAACACTATATAAGTGAGAGAACCCACACACCTATTACCTTAAGGTTTTGGGTGAGTATGTGGTGTGTCTCTCACAAAGGTGTGTCCCAAATAAGAAATGCTCCCTCGTTGACCCCCTCGAATTGTTCCCCTAACAATGGTATCAGAGCCTGGTTCGACTAAAGGGACCGACTTACTTGTATCGAAACACTTCCCGCAGGTGTGGGTAGAAGGTGTTCCGTTGAGTTCAACGGTGATACAAGTGTATGTGGAAGAGATAGCTTCCACTTGAGGGGGAGCATTGTGTATATACTCACACTTGAGGGGGAGTGTTGAGAATCAAGTGTGAGGAAGAAGTCCCACATTGATTAGAAAAGGGAAGATTGAACACTATATAAGTGAGAGAACCCACACACCTATTACCTTAAGGTTTTGGGTGAGTATGTGGTGTGTCTCTCACAAAGGTGTGTCCCAAATAAGAAATGCTCCCTCGTTGACCCCCTCGAATTGTTCCCCTAACATTTGTAATTTTTCCATCCAAAAATTGCAATTGAGAGAAGGTTTGTAATTTTTTCGTCCAAAAATTATAATTGAGAGATGATTTACAATTTTTTTTGTTCAAAAATTGTAATTTGGAGGGTTTGCAATTTTCTCGTTAAAATTTGTAATTGTATGACATGGTTTGTAATTTTGTCATTGTAAAAATTAAAGTTGAAGTATGATTTTATGAGTTTTTGTTTGAATTATTTGGTTCTTTTTCTTTTTTATAGGTATACTTCCGCGTGTGTAGAATTTTTTTTTGTTATTTTCCCAACAACTGGTATCAAAGCCTGATTCCGATCAAGGGAGGAAGAAAGAGTAACAATTATTCTAATCAAGGGAGGAAGAAGACACAAAGATTAAAGAGTATTAATTTTACAAATATGCCTAATCATTATAATTATAATGATCTCTTTGAAGATGAAGTTGAAGACAAAATGAAGATATGTGAGACTTTGGATTAAAGAAGGATTTGTTAGGTCAAATAGTATATTCATCCAAGTCCCACATAGGGTATTAGAAAAAAAATAGAATTTGAATATTTATATAAATAGAGATAGTTAGTTTTAGTTTTTTACACAACAATAAAATGTAGTCCTTTGAGTATTTTGGGGATTTGGGTAGTTGTGTGTTTAGAGAGAGTTTCCTATTTTTTCGTTCAAAAATAGTTGAGAGATTTTTTATTTTTCCCTTCAAAAATTACAATTGAGAGAGAGTTTTGCAATTTTTCCGTCTAAAAATTACAATTGAGATAGGGTTCACAAATTTTCCATGGGAGGGTTTGTAATATTGTCCCTGTAAATTTTTTTACAAGTTGAAGTATGATTTTATGAGTTTTTGTTGGAATTATTTGGTTCTTTTTCTTTTTTGTGGGTATGCTTCCGCGTGCGTAGAAATTTGTTTTTTGTTATTTTCCCAATAGCGACAACCGATAGCGAGTCATTCTCCGGTTCTCCCTCTCCGTTGTGACATTTCTCCTTTATTTTTAGAAAGGTAAGCTCTCTCTATTCATTACATTGTTGATTGTTAATTTTGAATGAATGATTTTGTTATTGGAAATTTTTTGAATTGTGAAGCAATTTTAAGGTGAAATTGACTATGAAAATATTGTTCTTAAAGAATTGATTGCCGCTGCTTGTTAATTTTGATTGTTGATTGTTGATTGTTAATTTTGAATGAATGATGTTGTTGATTGTTGTTGACGATGCCACTGCCACAACTACCCTTGTTATAACAACAAATTAAAACTTGTGTTTTTATTGTTATAACTTATAACAACAAGTTTGTAAAAAAAACTTATAACAACAAGTTTTATTATGATTGAATTTCAATATTGTTTTCAAATAATTTATGTCGGGACTAAGAATGATGATGATTGTTGATAGTTAATTTTGAATGATTTTTTATTGTTATTTTTTAATGAATGATGTTGTTGATTGTTGTTGATGATGCCACTGCCACAACTACCCCTGTTATAACAACAAATTAAAACTTGTGTTTTTATTGTTATAACTTATAACAACAAGTCTGTCAAAAAAAACTTATAACAAAAAGTTTTATTATGATTGAATTTCAGTATTGTTTTCAAATAATTTATGTCGGGACTAAGAATGATGATGATTGTCGATGGTTAATTTTGAATGATTTTTGATTGTTAATTTTGAATGAATGATGTTGTTGATTGTTGTTGATGATGCCACTGCCACAGCCACCCCTATTATAACAACAAATTTAAACTTGTGTTTTTATTGTTATAACTTATAACAACAAGCCTGTCAAAAAAACTTATAACAACAAGTTTTATTATGATTGAATTTCAGTATTGTTTTCAAATAATTTATGTTGAGGCTAAATTATGTTCTTGTAAAGCAGAAGAAATAAAGATGAAGAATGGAAAAATTAATCATTTTTTTAAGAGGAAAGTTTGAGAATGTTTCTACATCCGAACCTGTTAAAGTTTCAAGAATAAAAGAAGTGATAACTTCTATGCCCCAACCAGTTGAAGTTCCACCAATGAAAGAAGTGACAACTGCTACCCCTCAATGAGTTAAAGTTCCATCAATTCAAGAAGTAACAACAGATATCCCTCAATGAGTTGAAGTTTCATATGATATTTTGAATTCTATAGAACGTGATCCTGAAAAGCGTCCTCCAATTTGAAATATTCACCAAATCAAGTCGATCAAATACAAAGAGCTTATATGAAATGGGGTCCATATTAAATCCGTTTAGAAGAATATCCTTTGTCCGACAAAGAGGACCATTCAAGACGGTTTCAAGAAACTTGGTTTGAAATCTTTAATTCATGGCTAGAATATTCACCTTCAAAGGATGCCGCATATTGCTTTCCATGTTATTTGAAATTTTGGACCTGATGCCTTTATTACTATTTGCACTCTAGTTGAAAAATATTATCCTATGGATTTCAATGAGCAAGAGAAGATTACTTTGCAATTTCAACTTCGACAATTTCTTGTTGATGCCCGTCAATCAACAGATTTGCAGAATTTATCAACTACTCAAAAATCATGCTCGTGTTTGGTTGCAACTAACATGAATAAAATCTACTTCTTGATTGATAGACTATTCTGTCTTATCTTGACTCTTCCAGTTTCTACTGCCACAACGAAGAGATCTTTTTCCGCAATGAAAATTATCAAGACTAAGTTGCGAAACAAGATGAAAGGTTGATTTCTAGCAGATAGTGTGACTATTTACATTGAAAGAGAAATTAATGCATGTATTAGTTTAGACTCTATTATTGATGATTTTAAGTCACTCAATACACATAGAGTATTATTTTAAGATATATAGTTCATTTTTTTAATAATCAACTTTACAATTATTACAACTTAAATCTTTATATGCAATATAATTTTTATATTTAATTTAAATATTATAATTTATTTTAGTGACCTACACCAAAAAAAATATTCGTAGTTCCGCCACTAAATCTATTGATGTTCATTTTAACCACATGGCTGAATGTTTGAAGGTAGTTTAAATCTTCAATTAGATTGAATCCTTTGGAAACTAATGTGTCTTATACCGTCTAATAGTCTATTTGATTTTAAACTTAAGTTTGTAAATTCATTTACCACCAATGAATTTTCTTTTTTTAATCAACCAATGTATTTTTTTTCCTTAATGGAAGAATTGTTAAATCATAAGTTTTATTGCCAATAAGTTCATTCTTTAGGCCTGTTACCAATAGGGATCAAATAACATACGAGTATGAAAAATGTTCAATAATGAAAGATAGTTTTAATTTTTTATTTATAAAAGCAATATATTAATAAGAATACAAGGGGTATTCAAGCTTATATACAAAGAAGAAAAATTATCTATCAAGTCTAATCAATAAATTGAAAAGGATCACTACAAAAATCTAAGAAGTTAGACTTGGAATAGAGAATATTTCTAATAGACCCCACCTCCAAGCAAGAATTTTGACAAGCCAGCACACATCATCAACCGTCGAAGCTACCGACTTGAAAATACGGTTATTACGTTCCTTCCATAATACCCAAATAACCGCTAACCACACTGCACATCTCCCAATCTTTCTCCCACTTCCTCCACACCATTTAAAAAAAACGAATTAATATCACCATTAAAATCGGCCCACACTCCTAACCAATTACCAATAGAACTCCACACCTTAACAGCAAAAGCACAAGAAAATAACAGATGCCAACAGTCTTCTTCATTTTCAGAACAGAGCAGGCACGTGGGATCGACGACGAGACCCCGCTACCTAAGTTCAACACACGAGGGAATTCTACTCCACAAAGTCTTCCAACCAAACACTTTAACCTTCTCAGGAACCTTGATCCTCAAAAGTAAAGAGAAACCTCTATCTTGTTCAACTGTCGACTTCTTCAAATCCGCTTCCGAGAATTGTCTATAAACCTCTTTAACCTCGTAGGAGAAATGCGTACAGCCATCCCACTGCACGACATCCTTCCCATTCGGACAAGGCTTAAAATCCTTCAAAACTTCAAGCAGCTCCAACAACCTACTCCTATTAGCGTTCTGCAACTCAACGGGAACACCAAAACAGCCCCAGTCCCATTCTTCTCCCTCCCAAAACCCCATCTCAGCAATATTCACCTGTTTAGTACTGCTTAAACAAAATAGATCAAAGAAACTAACAGCCAAAGGACCACATCTAGACCAGTTAGCTGTCCAAAACGGGGTATTGGAACCATCCGCTACACTAAATTTCACGTTATCAGCAAAAGACAAAGCACAAGATCCCAACGTCGAGCTATCGGCCAATTTTAATAAATCAAACCACCAACTAGAACATTCATTCTTCCTTTGAAAAGAATCTTGCAATATCCAATACTCCAAATTACCGTACCTTGCCCTAAGCACATTTTTCCACAAAGCATCCGTCCCCGACAAAATTTTCCACTTCCACTTGTTGAGCAAAGCCAAGTTGAACTTTTTCATCCTTCTAATCCCTAAGCCTCCAACCTCTTTTTTGCAGCACACCACTTCCCAGCTTAACCAAGAAATCTTACGATCCATATTACAACCGTCCCACAAGAATCTTCTACGAATCTTATCTAACTCGTTACAAATCGAAGCCGACGCTTTGTAAAAAGAGAACATAAAAACTGGGAGGTTAGAAAGAATGGAATTGATGAGGGCTAACCTTCCAGCCATATTCAACAACCTGCCGTTCCATTTGGAGAGCTTAAATCTGATCTTGTCTAAAACCGGCTTCCAAGTACTCACACGCCTAGGCTCGCAACCAACAGGTATCCCCAAGAAATTAAAGGAAGACGTATCGACTTTACAAGAAAGAAAAATAGCAGCAGTTAAGAGAAAGTGTTGGCTGACATTTACACCAATAATTCTACTTTTGTGATAATTCACACCCAAACCTGAAATGAGTTCAAATCCCCTCAGAATAGTCTTCAGACCCCAGATATTCTTCCACCCTCCATCGCACATCATTAAGGTATCATCGGCGAATTGAACTACTTCCACCGTCGTATCATTGTTAACTCTAAAACCACTGAACTCCTTCAAATCCACAGCTTTGTAAATCATCCTAGTTAACCCTTCTATGACCAATACAAAAAGAAAAGGGGATAAGGGATCCGTGACTAATAGTTTTAAATTAAAACACTTATGATAATGATATAGAGAATTATGAACTTTGTACGGGGGATATAGTATGTTACACCAACAATTAGAGCTAAAATAAATTTGTTTATCTTAGATGTTAATAGAAATTTGACTTTTGTTTTAATCATCCATAAAATAATATTAACCTATGAATGATGACAATGATAAATTGAAAGTTTAAACTTTTTACAATTAATCTATTAATTTAATGTAATATATATTTTTTAATATTAACGGTATTTTAATATTTTTCAAAAAAGGCAAGTTGGAGTGAGTCTGTGGTGCCTCACAGATTAACGGAAAAACAAAAACGCGCCACGTCAGCAAAAAATAGGATCGGATGAGCAAGAAGGAGTGGTGCTTACCTCTGGTTTTCAAGTATCACAACAACCTCCTCTCCTTCCTGCTAATGCTTCATTTCACTCTCTCTTCTTTCTCACTCTTCATTTTCTCCTCCCACTCTTCCTTCTCCATCCATGGAAGTTAACTTCTCTTTCAACCACCACCACCGTACCTTCCGATTAACTTCTCCCCTCTCCGTTTCCTCTCTTCCCACACAATTTCTCGGTTGCAATCGCAGTCTCAGACCACCTCCACCTCCAGGTTCAGCTCCAGGTTCGTCACTTCGCTTTTCAAACAAACGCAGCAATAGGTTAAGGCTTCTTCGTCTCCATTCCCCGCGCTTCGTATTCAAGGCTTCTTTCAATTCTCATCCGCTTATAGTAGTTGCCGTCGTTGTTACTATATCTGCTGTTTCTTTTATTCACTTCACTCTCAACAAACGAAAGAAGAATCTCAACCAGGTCAACTTACTCTACACTCTACACTCTTCCTTATGCTTTTTCCATAATTCGGTGCGGCATTTTTATTCTCATTTTTGTACCGTTTAATTGTTCGTTTTCAGTTATATATATTTCAGAATATGGATATTTAAGTTCGTTTTTCGATCTTCACATGAACCTGCATATAAACATATGGATATTAGGTGTAGACTTTAGATAATTTATAATAGGTTCTAAAATCTGCGAAAACGACCACCACAAAACTGTATTAGAAGGTGCTAATACCGATACCATTATTCACGGTGTTTTTATGATGAAAAAGAAGTTGTAGTTAATTTACACTGCGACGGTTGCAATCAGAACCGCGACACCTGTACCGACCGAACGCGTGAGCAGTTATTTAAAACCTTACTCAAACCACCATAGATGTTGTCAAATTGTGTTTAAAACTGAATTGTATAAACTTGGTTATTTAATTAAACAGTCAGAATCTGATGGTGATTTTTTCTTCCTAGATGCATTTAATTTATTTAATGATATACATATGGTGGTATTTGTCTGTTAAAACATTGCTAGCTAATGTTCATAGTGTTCCAGTGTTTCCTTTTTTGGCCTAGTTTGAAAAGTAGTTTTGAATTGATTGCATATGTTCTATACTTCTATTTTGTATAATAATTAACAATACCTTAATTAACATTTTCACTACTACTGATACAGGGACGTGCGGAATTTGTATTATCACCTCAAGGAAGTAATGTTGGGAACCAGGTTCTTGATAGTCAGATTCTTGGTTTTCCAGAATTTCAAAGGGATAACTCACTGAACGAAGTTGGGAAGTTAAATGATCACAAAGGAAAGGACAACCATGTTTTTGAGGACCAAGAGGTCCACCGTCAATTTTTGCAATCTTCCATGGTGCAGGAAACAGCCTTGAAGACTCAGACATTAGATTCATCTTCCTCTGTTATTGACTCTAGTGTCAATGGTAACAGTTCCCATGTATTAGAGGAGCCTTTTTTATCTGTGGCTTTCCAATCAAGTCCATTGGAGCCAATAGCTTTTGCTGAGGAAATGACTCTGCAGGTGGAAGAAAATCAAGATGTAGTTGACTCTAATCTTGAGTTGCCTTTGAGTATGGTCAAACCTGAGCACAGTGCTTCTTCTGTTGGTTTAGATAGCACGTCCGATACTATCAATGGCCATACTAATGAAAATATTGAGCTTCATGCCATCAAAAGTGATGCCCTTTTTGATGAATCTGTTAGGGAAGGGCTGTACATGTTTTATGAGGACAAAAATTCTGCATCCGAATCCATTACACCCCTGAGTAGTATCGAGCCATTTTCTCCCAGTGCTTCTTTTGTGAATAAAACAGGACTGTCAGCAGCTATAAGAAATATCAGCTTGAATGGATTAGGATTATCGGCAGATGTTTCTCTACAAAATGCAGGTAATTACATGAAAGAAAATGCTAGATGATACAATTTCTTTGACAATGTAGTTGGTCAAAGTTTTTCATAATATCACTATGAGGAGCAATCAAAATTTAGACAATACTTTACTGTAAACCATGTTTGTTGTTTCAGAGTACATTGATGAAGCATTTAAAATTTCCAGTCACAAAGAAGGTTACCCTCCGCAGCATACAAGTAAAATTTTGAGGAAAGCCAGCAGATATCCGGGAGACAGGGAAAGGAACTATATGGATCCTAATAGTAACAATGTTTTGCCCCAGAGTTCCCACATCATGGTGCATGTGGATCAGGAAAATGATCAAATCAGGGTCCATGATGGTCAGAAAATTGATCCTTCAGAGCTTCTAAGCAAATATAATACCTTGCTAAAAGCTGGGAGGTACTCCATTAAATGCTAAAGAACATAAACATGTCTTAAGATCACTGCTTGTTGGATTTTTATGCATGTAACACATTTTCTTTGAAAGAAACAATATGGTCAAACTCCTCCCTTTTTTTCTTTACTATTAATTTAAAGCTTGAAAAACTTATCCTGAAGTACATTGATTTTGTCAGGTTATGTGAATGTGTAGAATTGCTTAAAGATATGGAAGTGGAGGGTTTATTAGATATGACTAAGGTACATGCATATTTATGTTTTTTTCCTGCTATTCTGTTCTTCGATTTTGAGTTTTTCTTATATGCCATATTCACTGGTTATAGGTTTATCATGCCAAGTTTTTTAACATCTGCAAGAAACAAAAAGCTGTTAAAGAAGCTTTTGATTATGTTAGGCTTATTCCAAATCCAATGCTGAGTACATTTAATATGCTTATGTCTGTGTGTGCAAGCTCCCAAGATTCCCAAGGTAAGGTGGTGCTGGTTACCCTCTAAAAGGTTCTTTCTTTGCCATCTTTTCAGTGCATGACATTCATGTTTTATGTTCAGGGGCTTTCCAAGTTATGCAGCTTCTTAAGGATGCTGGACTAGATCCTGATTGCAAACTTTATACCAATCTGATATCAACTTGTGCCAAGAGTGGGGAGGTTGATCTAATGTTTGAGGTACAATGTCTCTCTTCTGGGCTTTCTTAATTGATTCACCCTAGCCCGACATTATTAGGGATAATTATATTTTCTCTATATCCCATATATAGTAAAAATATTATTATGCGCGCTTAGGTGTTTCACAAGATGGTTAATTCTGGAGTGGAACCTAGTGTTCATACCTATGGAGCCCTTATTGATGGTTGTGCTAGAGCTGGTCAAGTAGGTAAAGCATTTGGTGCTTATGGGATAATGAGGTCTAAGGTACAAGTTTTGCAACATATTTTTCTAAAGAATCATCTTGTCACCTATCAGCGGTATTAGACAAGTTCCTCTTACATTTGCCAACTGCACATACTGATGAAATGTTTGTATGCAGTAGAATGTGAAGCCGGATCGTGTTGTTTTCAATGCACTTATAGCTGCATGTGCACAGTCCGGAGCAGTGTCTCGTGCCTTTGATGTGGTAGCAGAAATGGAAGCTGAAATAGACCCTATTGAGCCAGACCATGTAACTTTTGGTACATTGATGAAGGCATGTGCAAAGGCTGGTCAGGTGTGGATCTTTATTCCCCTATTTCTCTCCTAGTATAATTATTATTTTTTTTGTTGAGTAATTCTTATTGTTCATGAAATGTATGTAATACTTAACAACAATGAGTTTTCTATAGGTTGAACGAGCACATGAAGTTTATAAGATGATACAACAATATAATATAAAGGGATCTTCAGAAGTTTACACAATTGCAATTAACTCTTGTAGTCAAACTGGAGATTGGGAATTTGCACGTAGTGTATACAATGATATGACCCAGAAAGGGGTGCTCCCTGATGAGGTATTATGTTATTTGTTTTAGAATTTTTGGGTTGATATGGGTTATTAAAATCTGCATTTTTTTTTTAATTTTTAAATTCTGCCGTTATGTGTGTGTATGGTGGTTTCTTGAAGTGATTCTTGCATGTAGTGTGCTGTCCTTTCTCTATCATTGTTTGCTTACAGAAGTTATTGACTAACTATGCAGATGTTTATGAGTGCACTGATAGATGTTGCTGGGCATGCTAAAAAGCTGGAGGCTGCCTTTGATATCCTACATCAAGCCCGAAAAGAAGGAGTACAGATTGGAATAATGACATATAGCTCGTTGATGGGTGCCTGTTGCAAGGTATGTATGTCTGGCCCAGTATAATGATTTATTAAAAAAAAAAATCAAAATTGGCGCACAAGAAAATGATGGTGGAGTATAAGTGAACCACCAAAACATATAATTCACCACAGGCCATAAAAAATAACTTAGTAGTATAGGTGATATTTCTATTTTGTTTTATTGCATTTAAGTGTTCCCTATTTTTCTTATTGCATGTAAGTGCCCACCATTGCTTTGTTAACACTCTGCAAACTCATATATCAAAGCATTCCAGTTTACCTTGTTTGGCTTCACACTCATCAATTTCCATACTATCCACCAAACCCAGCGCTTCATTTCCAAGTCTTTTCTCAGCATTCAAAGCGTGCTCTTTGAGAATGTCACCATGCCTGTGTTGTGATTTCCAAATCAGGCTTGAGCATTTTATCAATTGTTGTTGGTGAGAAGCAACCTTGATTCTTTCATTGAGATGCAATATCCAATCAATTACAAAATGTCAGAACTTTTTTTCTTATCTTCTATGTCAGCGAGTTTACTGGGTTTTTACCATAAACATTCTATCACTGAAACAATAATGAATTCACAATAGCGGTGCAAACTTACATGTTTTGTTAGTTACGATGATGCAAACCTAGATTTCCATCTCTTGCCGAGTTTATTGTTACGAGATGATGCATTGTCTCCCCCATTTGTAAGCATCAATATCTTTGGAGGGTTCGTCTAGCGACCCTCATTTGATTCTTCTTCAGTTCCCCAGTTATCTATAGCAGCTTTGGATTCTCCTAACTTGAATTGGAGCCAGGGCTCTTCCTAAATCTGAACTGGGCGATTTCAAAGTGAATGCCTTCTTGATGTTGTAAGTGGCAGCAGCTGTGGCGAACTGGCGATAGTTGTACGGTGCATGAGTTAGTGGTCGGATGATCGAGTTAGGAACAAAAATCAGAGGCTTCCCCCAAATTCATTTAGGGTGTCTGGTCAGCTTGCAATTTCAAAGAAAAAAAAATAGATTACCGGTAATCTGAGCTGTTTAATAAGATAGTAAAATATTTGTCAGGTCAGAGAAGCGGTTCATTCCAAACCATATAAGTCACTGCCTCACCTTAGACTCCAGAACATAAAATCATTGATAATAACTTCATAAGTAATGAGTCTAGTCTTACCTCGACATCTTCTAGTCGTGCAACCCAAAAAATTGGGTCACTGATTTTGCAGAGTAACAGAGTTAAATTTATGTATACTTTGCAATGGAATCGATTGAATTATGTTTATGTATTAAATTACATATAATAAAAAAGTTATTTTATTTTTGAATTATGTCTTTAATTTAGGAAAGTTTATTTCAGTTAAATAACTAGTATTATTAGATTTTTTATTCGGATATGTATTGTAAGTACTGAGTTTCACAGATATGTATCATAAGAAATAGCTTCAGTCTCAAAGATGGAGCATAAATATCCTATGAGTGTAGTAGTTAAGGATTTTGTGTTCTGGTTGATGATCCTCCATCTAGAAGCTAAATATAATGAATCTAAACTTATTAATCTAAAAACCCTAAGTAGTTCTTTGTTAAAATTGATATAGCATATGAAGTACAGGTAAAACCTTAGGCAACTACAGCACCGTCTATAGTTTCTTTTCCAGTTAGCTTATGTTATTTCAATACTTTTGTTGCCCGTTATGAGTTCACCATTTACTAACTAGTGATAAATGCTTATTCCAGGCAAGAGATTGGCAGAAAGCGTTGGAGCTTTATGAATATCTTAAATCTCTTAAATTGGTGCAAACAGTTTCAACTGTTAATGCATTGCTCACTGCACTTTGTAAGTTTGACTTGTCCTTTTTTCCAATTTCATTTTTCGTTCATTCAGGATTTTATGTTTTAACACTAAGTGATTGGTTTTGAGAAGCATTTTATAGTAAAAGTAACTACATTTAAAGAAAGATGGTAGGGCTAGTGGAGTTGGGTAACTATAAGTTAGTTGATTTAGGAAACAGACCTGAAGAGAAAGTTAATTGAGAGAAATCAAATTTATTAAGATGGTGAAGAGAGCCCAAAGAGATGTATCACGTGATTAGGCAGCTGATGTTAAAGATTCGTTAACAATTACTCTCAATTCGTACTTGGATAGCTAATAAGTTAGGGGACCAAGAGTCACAATTGAAGGCAGGGAAACTGGCCACTGTTTACACAAATAACTGATCCACATCATTTTACATTTCTTTTTCTAAAACATTTCCTGATAAAGACAGGTGAAAAGTGAAAACCCTTTAACTTAGAGTTACCTGAAATATGGTCACTTCTAACTTTGTTTTCAATTTTATGTTTGCTTCAGTTGTTTGCCCCCTCCCACTGATGTGTTCAGTTGCATTGTTTATGTTTAGCCATTTATTAAAAAAATGGACTTCAGAACATTGTAAGAGTTTCGTACAGGTAACGGGGATCAATTCCAGAAGGCTTTGGAGGTTTTATCTGAAATGAAAGGATTAGGATTGCACCCTAACAGTATCACATTCTCAATACTTATCGTGGCCAGTGAGAAGTAAGCAATCTACATGGATTTGTTGTCGAACTAATGATTTAGTTTGGGTTCTTACTTTGAACAAATTTCTTTTCTGCTTGCTTTTGTAGGAGGGATGACATGGAAGCAGCTCAAATGCTCCTTTCGCAGCGCAAAAAGGATGGTGCAGCCCCTACTCTCATCATGTGTCGATGCATAATTGGTGAGTATTGTAGGATTTTGTCAGATTAATTAAATATTCTTTTGGTACTTGCTTCAAAAAGCATGCAGTTCTCAATATTTCTTCTTTTACTTCTCATTCGGAGCTTTGTCATCAAAAGACTATTGTCTCACTAAGTGATGTTTGCATATACATGGAAAATTGGAGTTATATTTAACTTCTGCATTTTTATTTCAGGCTCTTGAATATATTTTGTCAATTTTGTATTTTCCTATTTGTTGTTTGTGTGTTAATGACATGGGAAGTATTCAAATAAACATAATTTTGTATAAAGAATACAGAAATATGATGAACTATTATTCCTCCTCTTTAGTTATAAAAGAAAACGTATTAGTCATATGATTTTCATAGCTTTTATTTATGGATTTAGTTCTTTATTGCTGGGAAGTTAAAACCAAAGATCATGACTTTGGTTAATTCGTGGCCTAAATCTATTCATATATTATTCCTTGAGAGTTTCATGGTTTGTGAATCCTGATAGTACTTTGATTTCTTTGAAAGGAATGTGCCTGCGGAGATTTGAGAAGGCTTGCCTTGTTGGTGAACCTGTTTTATCTTTTGATTCCGGACGGCCACAAGTAAATAATGAATGGTATTTTCTATATAATTTCTGAATCTGTTTTTAATATATGATTCTCTGCCATCACCAGTAAAGGATCAATACTAACTATTTATATGTAGACATTCTTCTAATTCTTGTTTTTTCAACTTCTGTATGTTAGCGTGCTAATTTTTTATTGTGAAACTATTGAATTTATTGTAGGAAATATTTTTTTTGAATTGGTCCAATTTTTTTCCATGTATAATCAATCAACCCTGTTGAAGAAGAAAAGAAGAACTAGTAACATAAGTGAAGTCTGTGAATCACCCCTTTCCCTATTTGTTATAGCCATTATTTTACTGGGCATTTTCTTTTAGGTTATTTTCTTAGTGAAGTTTCTAATGCTGCTTTTTACTCTTATAGGACATCACTGGCTTTATCGGTATATCGTGAAACAATCGGAGCTGGTGAAAAATCTACAAGTGAAATATTGTCACAAATTCTGGGATGCTTGAAACTCCCTTATGATACATATATGAAAAATAGACTTATTGAGAACCTGGGAGTAAGCGCTGAATCCTCAAAAAGTTCAAACCTCCGTTCATTGATAGATGGATTTGGTGAATATGATCCTTGTGTTTTTTCAATACTTGAGGTCAGTATGGATGGACTATGGAACTGAAACTAGTATTAAAAATATTGTGTTTTAATGTTTCTAAGGGATCCTGGATATTTTTAATATGGCTTAACAAATCATGTAGGAAGCTGCTTCATATGGAGTTGTTCCATCTGTATCATTTAAAGTGAATCCTATTGTTATCAATGTTAAAGAATTGCATCCTTATACTGCTGAGGTGAGTTTGTGTATAACTTAAAATACTCCTACAGTGATGATTTATGTTACATAAAAGGTTGCATTTTAACTGTCAAACACTAGAGAAAGAGAGTAATTTCATGTCGGATTCATTATCTCAACTGTAGTTAGTAAGTAAATCATTGTATAAATCTATTGAAAGGAATTAAGGCATGTACAAGTCACATACCAAAGGCTAGCCCAAAATTTTATAAGTCTAGTTTTGCTTACAGTTATCAACAAACGAGAAGTTTCTTTGAAGTTATTGAGTGCAAGATAACAATGGAAATGTGTTTACCTACGTAAGCATGAATAATGGGTCCAATTGTTGGAATTGGTTTCAACAATAGTCTATTATTTTCCCACTTTTTCACTTTTATGTCTCTTTCAAGCGTGATTTATTATTGAAATATTTGCAAATTTGAGGTAAAGTCATATGTGTCTATGAGGTGTCACTGTGTCAGATCAATGTTAAGAGTTTGACCATGTAACTTCAAAAGACAAATTTTAAACCACCGGGGATGGTTGCAAAAATCCTTTAGTGCCACTTTAGTTTATGATAATTCCCCATTCTGTAATTTATTTAAGGATTAAACTTATATAAAGTAAATAAACATTTCTGCAGCTGTTTTTGTAAAGTTCATATCCCTAAATCCATGAAATGTTCCAGGTATACCTCTTAACTGTTTTGAAAGGTCTCAAGCATCGACTAGCAGCAGGTAATATCATCGTCTACATTACTACTAGTCTTTTGCACTTATTGATAAGTTTTCCTCCATTTTATTTTTTCCTTATAATTATTGTATGAAATATATGTTGAAAATTTTTAATTTTTAATTTTTCTAAATTGAGTTTACTTATGATACATTCTCTTCACTTTTGGGAATTGTTTCTGATATTTGGATATGGAAATAAGTTTACTCTTAAGTGTAAGTTTTAAGAATTTCATCAACAGTATGCCAATTCAATTCTAATCCGGTTACTCTTCAACCTCTAGAAAATGTAACCAAACAATCAATAATACGGTAATTCAAAGGACTAGCAAGATTCCTTTAAAAACCAAGAAATTTAACAAAATTGCTAGTCATAAATCTGTATGAATGTTATGTTCATTCTTACTCCAAAGTTCTACATTGTTGTTTGCTCTTCTTGCCTTCTCTTTAATGAATATATTTCAACAAGTGTCCAATTTCCAAAACAACTACGATCCCGGAATTTTTAGAAAAGAGTCATTGAAATGCAATCACTATCAATTACTGTTTCTCTTTATTAACTCATGTCTATGACGTGTGAATAAAACCAAGAAAGAAGTTTTCTAATTAGGCTGCGGAAAGAAGTAGGATTTTAAAGAAAGGGTGTGTCCGATTTAGAATTGAGTTTGTGGCTAGGGTCCATAGGTGTTGGTGCGGGTTTGGCACCTAAGGGACCTGCTTCTTGAAGTAAATCCATGCCATATTTTCTTTGACAAACGGATATGCCTTCGAAGCCTAAGAAGTACTTTTAGTTGCCCAAGTTCCCAAATCTTTGATGCTTAACTTTGCATCCAGTACCGGTTTTAAATAAGAAATGTCAGTTATATTATTTTTGCAGCAATAATGAGACCATCTACATAAAAAAAGACAAAAATAAAAGAATTAGGTTTGTTTTTAGTAAAAAGGGAGTAATCAGACCTAGATCGATTGTAACCTAATTCAATTAGAGTGGAAGTAAGTGTATAGTTCCATTGTCTGGCTTGTTTTAAGCCATATATAGAACGTTAGGATAAGGAGAAATCCTAATTAGCCACTGGAAGCTTTAAACGCGTAGAGAGCAAGATATGGATGAAAGAAGAAGCTCTGCAGGAAATCTTCTTGGGCCAATGTAAAAGATATTTGCTGAGAAAATTTGAGATAAGGGTAATAACGTTTATCTGAGCAAAATCTTGAATGATCAGAGAAAGTGCCTCATGTAAGTCAATGAAGTAACATGATCATAATAGCTTTTACCTAACTGATACCATCTGAGACATGTGAATAAAACCAAAAAAGAAAAATAAAACTGAATTTTTACTCCAACTTAAATTCAAAGTACACGAGAGACATCTGTAAATAACTGAATTCCTAGTACATAGCTATTTAGTTAATAAAACCAACTTATACTAATATTAACTTGATATAAAAATTAATTAATGTAACTATGGTTAATACTCTTCCCTAAATGCACTCGGAAATGCTATAATATCATAAAATGTAACAAGAAAATTATTAAGGAAAAACACAGACTAAGCTTCTGTTTGTTTATGCGTTTCAATCACTGTAGACACATGTTTTTCTTAAAACTATTATCGTTAACTTCTTGTTTTCACATCAAAACTGCCCACAGACCCACGGTATCAGCATTCCAACGCACAACAAACAATCAGTAACTATAACCATTTTTTTTGCACACCCTATTCCAGACACTAGACGCTCCACATCTGGCTACTGTGTTTTTTTAGGTGACAACCTTATCTCGTGGTCTTCCAAAAGGCAACTCACTCTCTCTCGTTCTAGTGCTGAAGCCGAATATAGCGGTGTTGTTAATGCTGTATCTGAGTCATGTTGGATTCGTAATTGTTGAGAATCTGTATATAATCAATTAGTATTAATTATTAATCAATTAATCATAAGTGTAAATTATAACATTACCTATTGGTCTTCCACAAATTTTTTTTTTTTTTTTTTATTTTCCGCCAAAATGTTTTTTTTTTCCGACCGTCTACGGCACTGTTCCGAGCGCCACCGCTCCCGAAAACTTTCCGGCGACATAATCACACCACGGGACTCGTCTTCCTCCGATTGGCCGGGATCCGAAAATCCTGCCGTCTTCTGCCGCCCGACGCAATCTCACGCGCCTCCCTTCCAGCAGCGCGTCCCACCCCGTCCTCCGTCGCCGTTCACTCCGCCGACACCGCCTTCCCGAGCTATTCCTAGATCTGCTCTTTTTTTTCCGTTCCAAGTCATCAAAAATCATGGGAGATACCGACTCCGGCACGTTCACTAAGGTTCCACTTATCCCGTGCGAAAAATTAATCGGAACAGCTAACTACAACATATGGGCTGGTGCTGTCAAAATGTGGTTTCACGGTCAAGGCTATGAGGATCACTTGACTACAAAATCTGATAGTATTCCCGCCGCCAAACGCGATAAGTGGAAACAAACCGACGCTTCTTTATGCACTGTGTTATGGTTTTCCATAGCTACTAATCTCCAAGCACAGTACCAAGCCTTTACCACTTGCTATGAGGTTTGGGAAAAGGCTAAGAAAGTCTTCTCTAATGATGTCCATAATCTTTATAGTGTCATCACCAAGCTCAACTCTTTGAAATTGGAGAATATGGATATGCACGCCTATCTGAGTAAGCTTGACGCGTTAAAGGCAAACTTTACAACCCTAATGCCTTTTACAAAAGATGCAACAACATATGCTGAACAACAAAGTAAGTATTTTATGATCATGGCACTTGCCGGACTACCATCCGAACTTGATTCCGTTCGGAACCAAATTTTATCAGGATCCAATGTTCCTAACTATGAAGCAGTTAGTGAACAACTGTTGCGCTTGGCTACCCCTCATGCTTTTGGACCAGTTTCTACCCCATCTCCTACTGAATCATCTGCTCTTGCTTCCCACTATCATGGTCGTGGTGGACGAACTGGAGGACGGGGTGGACATCGTCATGCTATTCGTTGTAACTATTGTAATCGTTACGGTCATATTGAAGCTGATTGTCGTACAAAGGTAAGAGACCAACAACGACAACCACGGGTCGCTGCTGTTGCTCAACCGGATACCTCTAAAGACGTCACTATTTCCGCTGTTGATTACAATGATTTCCTTCAATTCAAAGCAGCCCAACAACCATCATCATCTGCTGCTGTTGCTCAGTCGGGTAATCCTGTAGCTTTTGTCTCTACATCTTCTCTTGGCCCTTGGGTCCTTGACTCTGGTGCCTCTGATCATATGACTGGTAATAAATCTCTTTTATCGCACTTGTCTTATTCTGATTCTTTGCCTTCTGTCACTGTGGCAGATGGTTCTAAAATCAAAGTTCATGGTCTTGGTCAGGCACATCCACTTCCAAACTTGTCTCTAGAGTCTGTCCTTTACATTCCTGGTTGTCCTTTTAATCTAATATCTGTTCACAAGCTGATTCATACTCTTGATTGTTTTGTTCTTTTTAATGATAAATCTGTTTATGTTTAGGATCGACGTACAGGACGGACGATTGGAGCAGGGAGTGAATCTGGAGGATTATATCATCTATCTCAACCGGTGGCATGTGATTCTACTACTTCTCAAGACCTCACACATCAACGTTTGGGTCATCCTAGTCTTAATAAAATGCGTCTTTTAGTTCCCAGTTTTTCTAAGCTTTCATCTTTTGAGTGTCAGTCCTGTCAATTAGGCAAACATACTCGTATTACTTACTCTCAACGAGTAAATAAAAGTGTTGCATCACCTTTTGCTTTAGTTCATTCTGATATTTGGGGTCCCAGTCGTGTGAAGTCTACCTTAGGATATTACTATTTTGTAACTTTCATCGATGATTTTTCACGATGTACTTGGTTATTTCTAATGAAAAATCGTTCAGATGTTTTCCTTATATTCCAAGAGTTTTATGCTGAAATTAAAAACCAGTTTAACACTTCCATTAAAATTTTACGCACTGATAATGCTCGTGAATATATGTCATCCCGGTTTCAATCTTTTTTAACATCACAAGGAATTATTCACCAATCATCATGTGCTCATACACCACAACAGAACGGTGTTGCTGAACGGAAGAATCGTCATTTAGTTGAAACCGCACGGACTCTTTTACTTCACCACAATGTAGCTTCTCGTTTTTGGGGTGATGCTCTCCTCACAGCTTGTCACCTTATCAACCGAATGCCTTCATCAGTCCTTCAAGATCAGATTCCATACTCTATCTTGAATCCACAACATGACCTCTACCCCATTCCGCTTCGCGTCTTTGGTTGCACATGCTTTGTTCATGATCTTAGTCCAGGTAAAGACAAACTCTCTGCCAAATCTCTAAAATGTATTTTTCTAGGCTACTCGCGTATACAAAAAGAATATCGGTGTTTTTGTCCTCAACTTCAACGGTACATTGTTTCCTCTGATGTTACATTCTTTGAAGGTTCCCCATTTTTCTCTGCCTCTGTGTCACTCGATGAGACTTGTAACTTAGATGCTCAAGATGTCACTTCTGTCATCCCCACACCCATTAAACCCCCATTGCAGGTTTACCAACGACGAACACCCCGTCCATCGGAAGTTAGAGATGATATTAATCCACCAGCACCACCTCCTACTCCAAATGTTCCTCCAGCTACGTCACCTGAACTTGACCTCCCAATAGCATTACGAAAAGGTATTCGATCTCATACTCCAAATCCTAAATATGCCTGTGTTTTAAATTATGACCGTCTTTCTACTTCCTATGTTTCTTTTGTGTCTGCTTTGGATTTTGTGTCTATTCCTAAGTCTACAGGTGAAGCTATGACTGATCCCAATTGGCGTCAGGCGATGGTGGAAGAAATGGCTGCATTGCATTCAAATAAAACTTGGGACATTGTTACTTTACCTTCAGACAAAACTACAGTGGGATGTCGATGGGTTTATACAGTGAAAGTTGGACCGGATGGTCAGATTGATCGTTTCAAAGCTCGTTTGGTAGCCAAGGGATACACACAGATATGTGGTTTTGATTATGGTGACACTTTTTCTCCAGTGGCCAAGATTAGTTCAGTTCGTCTCTTCCTTGCAATGGCTGCTATTAATCATTGGTCGCTTCATCAGTTGGACATTAAAAATGCCTTTTTACACGGAGAATTGGAGGAGGAAGTGTATATGGATCAACCTCCAGGTTTTACAATTCCTGGCAACTCAAGACTTGTTTGTCGGCTTCATCGTTCTCTTTATGGGCTGAAACAATCTCCACGTGCTTGGTTTGGCCGCTTCAGTTCTGCCTTGATACAGTTTGGTATGACTAGATGTGAAGCAAATCACTCTGTTTTCTTCCTTCATTCCTCCACCGGTCAGCGCATCTTTCTTGTGGTCTATGTTGATGACATTGTTATTACTGGAGACGATACGGAAGGTATCCAGCGACTCAAAATTCATCTTTTCAAAAACTTTCAAACAAAAGATTTGGGTCCACTCAGATACTTCTTAGGTATTGAAGTTGCTCAGTCCTCATCAGGCATTGCAATTAATCAGCGTAAATATGCATTAGATATCCTAACTGAAACGGGTATGCTTGACTGTGGTCCGATTGATACCCCTATGGATCCCAACGTTAAACTTCTTCCGGGTCAGGGGGAGTTGTTGAAAGACCCGGGAAGATATCGACGTTTAGTGGGTAGACTCAATTATCTTACCGTCACCAGACCGGATATTACTTTTGCAGTGAGCATTGTGAGTCAGTTCCTAAATGCTCAGTGTGATACTCATTGGAATGCAGTCATTCAGATTCTCAGATATATAAAGAATGCACCAGGAAGAGGTCTATTATATGAAGATAAGGGTGATGCTAAAATCAAGTGTTATTCAGATGCAGATTGGGCAGGATCACCGTCGGATAGGAGATCCACTTCTGGATATTGTGTTCTTATTGGAGAAAATATGATCTCATGGAGGAGTAAGAAACAAAACACAGTTGCACTATCGAGTGCTGAAGCAGAATATCGTGCTATGGCAGCAGCATCGAAGGAACTTGCATGGCTTAAGAATTTGCTCTCAGAACTTAGGTTGGGAGACCTTCAGACCACAAAACTCATATGCGACAATCAAGCAGCACTTCATGTTGCATCCAATCCGGTTTTTCATGAACGGACCAAACACATAGAAATAGATTGTCACTATGTAAGAGACAAGGTACTGTCAGGAGAAATAACCACAGAATTTGTCAAATCTGAAGATCAATTGGCTGATATGTTTACCAAGTCTCTCAAGGGTTCTCGAGTGAATTATATCTGTAACAAGCTCGGATCATACAATATATACGATCCGGCTTGAGGGGGAGTGTTGAGAATCTGTATATAATCAATTAGTATTGATTATTAATCAATTAGTCATAAGTGTAAATTATAACATTACCTATTGTGTATATCTCTTTTATCTATAAATATATATCAAGTGTGATCATATTCGACACACAGAAATACAATTACAACAGTAATCTTCTTCTGAAGGTCCATTTTCCTATTCCTGAGGCCACTTTGGTGTATTGTGACAATGTTAGTGTTATTTTTCTCGCTGGTAATACAGTGCAACATCAACGTACCAAGCATATTGAGATGGACATTCATTTTATTCGGGAAAAAGTAGCTCGTGGTCAGGCACGTGTTCTTCATGTTCCCTCCTAACATCAGATTGCTGACATCTTCACCAAAGGGCTTCCTCGCATTCTCTTTGATGATTTTCGAACCAGTCTAAGCGTCTGTGAATCTCCCGCTTCAACTGCGGGGGTGTGATAGTATAAAATATTTTGTAATAATTTATCATTATTAGATTCTGGTAATTATGTTGTACCATAATTAAATGGCTGACCAAACGTTACACATTGATATATATATATATATATTCTCTTGACATGAATGAGGAGGGAAAGCATTCCATTATCTTACATGGGGAAGGCGAGAGCAACAACGAAACTAATGCTCCAAAACCTTAATGCGTTAAGTATATGGGCCATCCCTTTTATAAATCCAACATTCTTTCCGTTCATAGGCGATATGAAACTAACCACTCACACTTGAACCCAACAATCTCCCCCACAAGTTTGAGTTTCCACCTTCTATAATAGGATCCAGACATTCGATATATGGACCGACTCTCTTATAAATCCAACACTTTATCCATTCATAGGCGATGTCTCCACCCACAAGTGTGAGTTCTCCCCTCCTATAATAGGATTCAGCTCCCTGCTTCTTCACTAAGCAGAACCAAGACTTTGATACCACTTGTTGGGGAGTCCGGAGAATATGGGAGCAACAACGAGACCGAGACCGATATTCCAGGACCACAAGAGAAGGAGATGCCACATGTCTACCCAAAACCATACGGCATTAGGTATATGGACCCCCCACCAAGCCAACCCAGTGCTTTGATACCACTTGTTGGGGAGACTGGGAGAGGCGGGAGCAAGACCACAAATAGACCAATGCTCTAGGATCTCAGGAGAGGGAGACGCCACATCTCCACTCAAAACCGTAAGACATTATTATATGAGTCTTTTTTCTTATAAATCCAACATTCTACCCATTTATTGGCCGACAATGTGGATTAGCCACTCGCACTTGAACCCAACAATGACAGGGTGTGTTAAAGTCACATGATGAGATATGGCCTAGATAGCCCTCGCCTTACAAAGAATGAGTCAGATAACCTAATAATACAACACGTGATTAAAAAGATTGGGCTTTATTATTATCCATGTTTTGCTAATAGGATTATCACACATAAGTTAGTTGCTCTCCACCATACTAGTGCGTTTTCCCCCTTTCCTTCTACCTAATGAACTTGGTGGTAATGTGAGTTCACATCCCACAGTAGTTTTCCTCTTTGCTTTATTTAACAGTGTGTGTAAATGAACTTGATTAATGATCAGTTTCCATATGCTATTTACAAGTTTACTAACCCAACAGTAGGTGGAAAATATTGTTCACATTATTGCCGGCTGACTTCTTTGGTTGTTCCCCATGAAATTCTTTTCAGGTGCAGAACTACCCAATATAATCATTTTACTGCCGGTAGAAGAAGCAAAAGTTTTGTCTCCCGATGGGGAAAAGATTATTATACTTGCAGAAAGGTGAGAATAGTCAATCACAAATGCATCCACTGCCAGCATTTTCTAACATATATATTTATGAGCCTGAAGAACCCACCATATGTTCAAACTCAGAAGTATGTTTCATTTTTAGACCGCTAAATCAAATATGGAATCTTTGTGCAACTATCGTGTACGTTTTTATTTTTATTTTTGGGAGAACTATTTGTCACTGATTTATTTTTGTGACGCGTCCACATGTTAGTAGCATGATGTATGTGTACAATGAATATTCTAAGTGTCCAAAGTTCATGCTTGAGCAACAGAAAATTCAAGTTTCTTTTTCAATTTTTCTCGTAGTATTATGCAGATCATTTACCGCGTCCCTGGTAAGGTTTTGTTTGCAGGTTCATCTTAATCTTTTCCATTTTGCATTATGTTTTTAGGAGAAATTGTCATAAATGTCTGACCAGGATGAAATATTGGAAGATGATCTTAGTTGTTCTTGCTTGAACTTTTTAATTTTTTTCAGTATAATATTTTCTCTTGCATAAAAAGTTTAAATAAAATATTGTTGAAGAAGTTATGTATGACAAATATGCAATGTTTTGGCTTCAGATGTGGCCAAGCAGTTGCAGCGCTGTTCAGGAGGCTTCATATTCCTTACCAGGGTAGTGCATCGAATGGAAAGCTTAGAATAAATAGTCTGGGCTTGACAAAATGGTATCAGCCAAAGCTTGCATCTCCCAAATTCGGTTTACAAGGTGACTGGAGCTCATCCCAATCACGACTCGGCAAAAATATTAGCAATCAGCAGCGAAACATTCGAACTGGCAATCTATCTTTAGACTGAGTGTACATGCATCCATTACCACAGTTAATAATTTTTCAATAGATGTTGAAATATCCTTCATCCTAATGGAGTTATGGTATAGTAGAAGAAGAGTTAATCTAGACCCAAGAAAGCTGCATATAATGCTTTCTTGAGTGCTGAGGCCATTGAATACTTAAGAGTAGGGAAAGTGTAGGACATCTCATCAAGTATATTCTGATGAACGAATTTCATGTACAGATCTCATTCTTGTGATTACCCGTACCTACAGCGTGGCCTTTGCAACGCGGATTAAATAAATGTTTGATGACAGAGATGCTGATATCTGATGTATTCGTGAATACTAAAATGTGGGCATATAAAGAAATTATGTATAACAGATGATTTTGATATTTCCATTATATATTTCTATCAGCCTATATGAGAATGGTTTGTTCATTTACATGTTTGAACTATTGTCAAAGTGACACTCTCATTTTGTTTTCTCTGTTTTCAACTGAGACGAAAAAGAAAAAACAGTGAAAGCTTTACACCTACCAGCTACCGCACACATGGAACGAGCTAGATTCAAATGTAAGGAATGTCGATTTTTTCCAAGACTGTTTAAACTTTTCAGGTTACATAGTAACAAGAGAAGCTGAAGTTACATTTGTCAGGGTGATTCTGCTTCTCTTAAAAACAAATTACTAATCCAACGAAAAAGTTATACAGCAAATTACATCATTTTGTATTGGTCAAGAAGACCAAAGTCAAAATGAAAAACCCATATAGATGGGAAAAAAGAAAGGGAAACTGAAAGAATGAAGAGAATCATAGTAGTCTATACATAATTACACAGTACGTTTATTTTTCATTTCTAATCTAGTATATATTATTATATAGGAATTAATCTTTCACAAGGCACGCAGTTGAGATGTAATATTGATGAACGCATCTTCTTTGCAAGGAATTGTGAGACCACCCATAGGATGATTATATCCAAACTCTTCTTCGACTCTGTTAAGCAAGTCAAGAAAGGTAGGATGGTTCAAGTATGATATCGGAACAACAAAACGCTTCTTTTGCAACTCTCCAACGTAGACTGCTATGTGCCCCTTCGGAACATTGTTGGACTGTTTCGATCCAGTATGGAACTGTGGTGTCGAAGTAGACTTGAATATCTGTTTTGCTTGAAGGACAACAAATGGTAGGCGAATACCCATGATGTTATTACGATCTAATAACTAGTAACAACACTCCAAAGCTTCTTTTGAACTCAGAGAAAAAATAGTGTATATGGAATTGAGTTGTTGTGAAATGATGAAGATTTTGTTGTGTTATATATAGCTTGAAAACAGCTTGAAAACGGAGTGGAAAGCCATACATCAATGTCTAAATTAATTGTGGAGTGGAGTTCTTGGTGACACAAGATAGAGGGACCCATGATATAAAAATCTTTGATTAAAAAATCACATGGCTTTGTTAAGCAAGCTATAACGCCACATCTAAATTTGTACTTGTTTATATCCGCCAGCGAAGTTGTATTGGAATGGTCCTTTCAAATAATGAGAGCGCTACGGACAGAGTGTGCAAAACCGAGTGCCGTACGCTGAAAAAGGAAAGCGTAGTTGTCACTTGAGTTTGTTATCTAACGAGATGTCAAAAAATGACTTGAAAAAAAAAACTGGATAAAAAGATAAAGTGATTTTATGTATTTATTTTTCTTATCAACAAAATTATCTTTTAATGGTGGTAGAGGTACAAAACTAATGAAAAACTTGTTGGAATGTCGCATATCTTTAGTAATAGTACTATTTTTGTTCAAACAAATTTAAGGAGTAGATATCAACTTATTTTAAAAGTAAGATTTTTTAACTTATTTTAAATCATAATTTTTGAATTGAATATAATCTAATATTTAAATTAATTTTTTATTTATTTAATTAACTATTAAATTAGATTGAATTCAAAGACAATGATTTGGAGTAAATAGTTTAGTCTAAAATAAATTGATCCTCACTCTTTAGAAAAATATCTTTTTTTATTTAGTTGAATTCATCATAAAGAAATAGAAGGTTTTTTTTAAATGCTCTTCAACTAAATAGTCGGTCTTGTCATTAAAAAAAATCTTTGATGCCTAAAAACTCTACTTTTTTGATAGATATAAATAACATTTCTTTAATTATTATCAATAATACTTTTTCATTATCATGTATACTTGATAATTTTGTTTTTTATAACCAAAATATATATACTTGATAGTTCTTATTAAAAAAATAAAATAATTTAAGCATATTGACATATGCTATTTGTTAGATATTTAAATGGTGGTAAAATAGAATTAAAAGAAGCTATTATATAAAAACAATTAAATGTCATGTTAAAGCATAAAAAAACTTATGTTATTACAAATAAATTAAAATAAGACCTTAAAAAACTAAGTTTTGATAAAGATGTTAATTAATAGAAAATAATTCTTTAAACAAGTTTTCAATGACATAAGGGCCAGCCTAACCTTTCAAAGATTTATATGTCAATGGAAGATCCAATCGAATTTTTTTTTATCTTATTTTTAATAATAAAAAATGGCGCTTAATTTAATATATTTTACTTTTGACCGATATTCAACCTATAAAAACTGTTATAAAATATATTATTTGGTATAGTGGTAGTAGTAAAATGTATTTTAGTGGCAATTAGTAAAAAGGTTTCTCCTTATATTTTTCTTTAAAAACTTCTATCTATCTATAAGAACTAAGAAGATAATTCAACCTCTCATGTAATCGTAATTTCATAATCTCCGGGCAAAAGTCTTAATTAGAATTAGATTAGAGGATTTCTTAATACACCATTCAGGTTTCTTAGGCATCACGTGAAATTTTATTTTTGCCTCCAGATTCTAGATTTGCACATCCTGATTTGCAAATCCGAAAAAAATCAAAAGAATTCCATAAAATCATTTACTTCTAAATATAATTAAATCCAATATAATTAAAATCAAATATAATTAAAATTAATATCATTTTTTTAATATAATTAAATCCAATATAATTAAATCCAATATAATTAAAATCTATATTAATTAAAATTAATATGATATTTAATATGATTAATTTTTTTCAATATAATTAATATGATTAATATGGTATTTAATTTTAAATGATTTTTTTATATTGAAAAAATTAATTTAATTATATTGGATTTAAAATTATATGGTATTTACTTCTAAAATTGGATTTAATTATATTGGTATTTAAAATTATATGGTATTTACTTCTAAATTATATGACATTTACTTCTAAATTATAATTAAAATTATATGGTATTTACTTCTAAAATTAATTTAATTATATTGAATTTAATTATATTGATAAAATCATATTAATTTTAATCATATTAATTTTAATTATATTGGATTTAATTAAATTGGATTTAATTATATTGAAATAATCATATTAAGTTTAATTATGTTGGATTTTAATTATATTGGATTTAATTATATTTAGAAGTAAATGATTTTATGGAATTCTTTTAATTTTTTTCGGATTTGCAGATCAGGAATTCTTACAGATGTGCACATCCGGAAAAAACTGAAAAATTTTAGAGAAATTTTGCGTCAAGATGTGCACATCCAAAAATTGGGAGCAAAAACAGAAATTCAAGTGGTGTCTACAAAACATGAGTGGTATGTTAAGAAACTTATATACTAGAGAAAAAGTAATGTTTAGTTTTAATGTTCATGGAAAGATGCATATAATAAACAAATCACATAGGTTTGCTGATTCAAAGTTTGAAGAGACAAAATACTACTCTTAAAACTTTGAAATGGCAAAAGGAAATTTAGACCTTTTAGATTATGATATAATTTGACACAAATTATAAGTTATAGTAACCATAATAAGCCGTTTTGTCAAAAAAGTAAAAGTTAAAAGCCTCGATAAGCCATTTGATACTCGTAATACTATTATATACACTAATATTCTATAAGAGTAAGACATTATATAAGTAGTGCAATTTTTTTACATAGTTATTTAATCAAATTTCATTGCATGAATATTAGATAAGATATTATAAATACTAGTAACATAAGGTATTCATCATGGTAAATTAATCAAAATTTTAAATTATATTATTATACAATTTATTTGAATGATTGGTGTAAAAACTTTGGATAGAAAGTACTTCAACTAATGTTCTAATTAGAGTTGCAAGAAAGAACATTTGAAAGGAAAAACGGAACAAAATCCAAATATTCAATTATTTTGGTGAATATAAAAAAAATTAAATAATTAATTTAAAACTAAAAAGTAGGTTGATACCCTAAATTAATGGAATAATTCTTGTGTTACACCATCATAAATTTAAATTATTTAGACACTACTTAATTATTTCAATAATTATAAAACTTTTTATCCTTCTTTTTATTTTGTGTGGATGTGTTTAAATTTAATTTGTTTTACTTAATGATAATTCTTTTGAAAGACCAAATTCAAATAATAAATAAAGTATGTTTTCTCATCAGATTTTCTGATAGAATTTGAAAATTTGAAAATTTGAAAATTTGAAAATTTCTTTTTTCTAAAATCGAAGAGTCACACAATCTTTCTCCATTTTTTCTTTAAATTAATGTGATAGGAGAATCTTTCTTAGAAAACGATTGAATGAAAATTCAACATGATGCAATGTATGTACTATGACTGGCATAGAAAATAGAACTAGATCCTGCCATATCTTATCAATGCAAACTTCAACTTTTTTATTAGAAAATGCAAACTGCATCTTGGATTTTATCAAAATATAACTTCAATACTACCAAAAAAATGCACTGTAATAACTTTCTGTACAAAAAAAAGAGGCTATGGGTGATATAACAAAACATATAAATATATGAGAAAATCAGAATAACTAATTAAGTTAGGATGAGCGACAAATATAAGTATGGGAGAGATTTCGAATATTTTGGGATTTGTAGTGTTTATTATTTTTATGGGTCTCAATGAATTCAAGTGATGGGTTATCTCATCAAGTGATATGAGTTTTGTTTGACCACCGTGGTATGACTAAAATCCACCATCATACTTCTAACTTTGATATTTCTATGGAAGTACGAAATACTTGCAAAAGATATCTTAACGTCAAAGTTAAATAGTGCACTAGCAGCTAATTGATGAGTACATTGATGAGAGGTGTGCTATCTTTCACACTCAATTTTCCTACATCTTATTTATACCGTAACATTTTCAAAACATTTAAACATTGGCACATAAATCAAGGCAAAAAGAAAATTATTTAAATACACAAATGTATATCTAACTCTATATAGATAGATACAATGTTGATGTAACTTTTTGGGATAAGGATTTGCTGCCTGCGCCAAAGGCATGGTGTTTTTGAATCTTTCTCTCTCTCATCCTATTTTTCATTTTTCTGCATTTTCTCTTTTATCAAAAGTGGGTAAAATCAATCAGGGATGTGTAAAAAAACTGGTTTATAAAAATCAATTTTAAAAATATGATGCACCTATTTTAAATGTCCATATTATTTAAATTAAAACTGATCCAGATCTATTTCATTAAAACCACAAAAAATCAATAACCACTTTTTAAAACTAATACATAAATGATTAACCAATGTACTCTTTACCTTGTCTTTAATTCATGATTATAAATTTATAATATACTGTAGATATTAAGACAAAATTTAAGTTCACATTAGTGTATTGCCACCAATTTTGCTTATGGTCTTTTATTAATCCTCTCTCAAGTTGAAATCTCTTTTTTTCAATCATGGCTCTTAATTTTTGGCATGCAAATTTTTTAAAAATAACCAAAATAATAAGCATTTGAGTAAAGTAAAATAAATTTGTAATTCATATTTGATTTTCTCAATTGAAATCTAACACAATGTTATAACAATTTTTGAATATATTTGTTTCATAGTTGTTAGTTATGAATTCAATTTAATATTCCGTTGATTTATGTAATTTTATTACTACCTCATTCCATGCATTTAAAAAAATTCTCTAGTAAAATCATTTAGATTTTCAAGTCACCATTTTTGTTTTGTTATGATTTGTTTTTTTTTTTTGCCCTTTCTTATTATTTCTATTGATTCTATATTCTTGCAAAAATCAAATTATTGTTGATCGTATTTCGTAAATATCATAATTGACATTTAAGATCTACCACTGTCGAGAGGTTATTGATTTTAAAAAATGAATTTAAAACGACTGGATGGCGTTAGAAAAAGATTGTTTGAATTGAAAACTGAGTTTTAATAAAAAACAAGTTTGAGAAAATTTGGTTTTAAAAATAGTCAAACCTAAAACCAGTTTTTGATATAAATCAGTTTTAAACCAAAAAAATCCAAATACAAACCAGTTTTTAAAAAATAAACTGGTTTCATTAAAATAATTTTAAGAACCAAACTGAACCATATATTTGGTTCAATTTGATTTAGTTTATAAACTATGCATACCCCTAACCAAAGGCACCCAGCCTTTGGTGCCTTAAAGGCAACAGATTCTTGCCCAACTTTTTGGTGTTATTCTAGCATTTCACAATTGATTATTTGATTATGTTGTGACAACAATACCTAGTGATTGAACTATAATACATTACATGTAGTTGTTATTTTTATTAAGGTGATATCAAAAATCAGTAGTAGATAATTGCAGATTTATTAGAGTAAGAGACTGTGAGATAGGTGGTGAGACCTATACGATTTTAATATGCTTTAGATAGTTTGAAAATGTACGAGCACTTTAGTCCTTCAAGATACATGGTCAATAGGTGTGCTAGTTTACAAGGATAACATTGTGAGTGAGATAACACAAGGTTGTCCTATATAGTCGAGAAGGGCACCTCATAATGTGGCTCCAAGACTCGTTATTGGACATGTTATGTATTATGAGATGTAAGCTTTCTTGGGGGTGATCTATGACACATTTAAGATTGAGCTTATACAATATTATTACACAAGCCCATTAGATCCCTAGTTATTTTAATATTTAACGGGTTAAAAAAGCATTAACGTGTGAAAATTTTAATTTTTTTAGATGTATTTGAGTTGAGGCGAAGCACTTGTATGGATGTACTGACATGGTATCTATGGTCCCTTAGGTTTGAAACTCTTGAAACAGTGGAAGTCTATGAGATGCGCTAGGATGCCACATCTCATTATTTCATGTTTTCATTATATGTGCCATAACACATGTGTATATGGACATTCATTTGATAACATACCGGTGAGTCCTTTACGTTTAGGGAGCGGCCATGAACATTTGATGTCTAAATTTTGTTGAAAATAAGACCTGTTGTGTTTAGAGAAAATGTGTGAGAATATTAGAGGCTTAAAGAGAAATTTTATAGGTGAGAGAAATCTTTATGGAAGAGAGAACTTTGTATTTTTGCTGGATACAAAAGTGTAGAATTACATCTCTATTTATAGTACTCTAAGGAGAACTCTAGACACACTAATTCTAGAGAGTTCTCAACTCTTGAAATTTCAAAAATATTCTAGAAAATATTACAAACCTAAGAAATATCTAGACACTCCAAATATTACAAGAATTTTCTAGAAACATTAATTAAAATTACCTAAACCCAAAATAATTAAGCCCAAAAATCCAAACAATATGTTTAGGCCTAAATCAAGTTTAATCTTTCAACATCCCCCCTTAAACTTGATGTGTGACTCCAAGCATACTCCTTAGCTTCACGAAAGTTTCCAACTTGAGTGGCTTGGTGAAAATGTCAGCAACTTGATCTCGAGACATCACATACTTCAATTTCACCTTGTACACCCATCTTATTCCAATTTCTTTGCGTCCTCGCGGAAGTCTAGTAAGTTCCCACGTATCATTCTTCGTGATTGATTTGATTTCTTCGTCTATGATGTCTCTCCACTTTATGTTTTCAACCGCTTTTTGATAGCTTAGAGGCTCGCAATCACCATAAAGACAAAAGAGGTTAACGTCATTTTGGTTTTCGGTTACCTCATAAATCTCTTCAATGCTCCTTAGTCGTGGTGTCTTCTCACTTGAGCTTGTTTCATCCAACCTTGGTGTCGGTGAGGCAGGTGGTGTAATATGTTCCTCTATCATTGGTTGTTCCATTTCATCATACTCTTCTTCAAAGTAAGGAAGGAAATCATATCTGTCTTCTTGAACACTCCAATTCCAACAATCTTCTTCATCGAACTCCACATCACGACTTATGACAATCTTTCCACTATTTGGATTGTAGAGCTTATACCTTTTGGAGCTTGAGTCGTAACCCACGAATACGTACTTCTCACTTTTATCATCGAGCTTTGTTCTCCTTTCATCTGAAACGTGGGTATAGGCAATGCTTCCAAACACTTTGAGGTGAGAGATACCTGGCTTCCTTCCACTCCATGCTTCTTGTGGTGTCTTCTCATGCACACTTCTTGTTGGGGAACAGTTTGTCAGATATACCACACATGTCACTGCTTCGGCCAATAACTCTTTCGGCATCTTCTTACTCTTAAGCATGCTTCGCACCATATTAAGTATGGTTCGGTTCTTTGTCTCCGCTACTCCATTTTGTTGTGGCAATCTTGGCACTGTTAGTGGGCGGCGGATTCCATGGTCTTCACAATATTTGTTGAACTCATTTGAAGTAAACTCTTCTCCTCGGTCAGATCGCATGGCCTCAATGGAAATGCCATTTTCTTTCTCCACAAGGGCTTTGAACTTCTTAAAATTTTCAAACACTTCTGACTTCTCCTTCAAGAAATAAACCCACGTTTTTCTAGAATAATCATCAATAAAGAGGAGAAAGTATTTATTCTTACCAAATGAGTTCGGATTGATTGGTCCACAGACATCGGTGTGTATGAGCTCTAGCGATTTTGTCGCTCTTGACGTTGATTCCTTTGGAAAGCTTTTTCAGTATTGCTTCCCAATTAGACATCCTTCACATAGTTGGGCTGGGTGGTTTATACTAGGCAAGCCTCTCACCATCTCCTTCTTTGACAAACATTCTAGGCTACCGAAGTTAAGGTGTCCAAATCGTAGATGCCATAGCCACGAAGAGTCAGTATAGCAAGCCTTGAGACACTTTGCCACATCATTTTGAATGTTCAAGACGAACATTTTATTATTTGACATAAACGCCTTAACAATCAAGCTATGTTCACAATCTCTTAAGAAAAGACTATGTTCTTTCAAGTGAATGTCATAGCCTTTCTCTAATAATTGTCCCAAGCTCAAAATATTATTCTTTATGTTAGGAACATAGTAGACATTGGATATGAATTGATGACTTCCATTCTTTAAGCGAATGAGAATTTTACCTTTGCCTTTGACTGGTATCTTTGAGTCATCTCCAAATGAGACATCTCTAGTTGTCGCTTCATTGATCTCTACGAACATGCTTCGATCGCCGCACATGTGGTTGCTTGCACCAGTGTCGAGGTACCACTTGTTTCTTTTCTCTTTAACTTGGATTTGGCATGCGAGCAACATAGTTTCTTCTTCTCCACCTTTTTCTTCTACAAAGTTAGCTTTCTTCAGAACCTTCTTGGAGAATCTACACTCAGATGCACAGTGACCAATCTTGGTGCAGTTGAAGCATTTGATTTGTGACTTGTCGCACCTTGACCATGAATTTCCTCTTCCACGACCTCTTATTGCTTGTGTATTCCAACTTCTTTCTCCATTGTTGAAGTTGTTGGAGTAGTTGTTGTAACTACCTCTTCCTTCTCCTCCATGTCCTCGTCCACGTCCACGATCTTGGCCACGACCTCATCCTCTTTGGCTCTTATAATTCGCATAGTTTGCTTCCTTTGCGTTGAGTTGTAGTAGTTGCTCCATAGCCTCCTTTTGTTTAATTTTTCTTTTTTGTTTTTCTTCGTATGCTTGTAAGGAACCCATGAGTTGCTCAATAGTCATGGTATTTAAATCCTTGTTTTCTTCAATGTTAGTAACAATGAAGTCAAAACTTGGATTTAAAGTGCGAAGTATTTTCTCCATGACTTTCACCTCATCAACATCTTCACCATTTCTTTTAAGTTGATTGACTACGGACAATACTCGAGAAAAATAATCAGAAATTGACTCAGACTCTTCCATAAATAAACGTTCAAACTCACCTCTGAGAGTTTGAAGACGAATCTTTGTCACCTGCTCCACTCCTTTGTTGCAAATTTGAAGCCTGTCCCATGCTTCTTTGGTCGTCGTTGCATTGGAGATCTTCTCAAATGTATCTTCATCCACCGATTGATAAATGAGGAAGAGAGCTTTCTTGTCTCTCTTTCTGGACTCCTTCAATGTCTCCTTTACACCCTGGCTTAGCAAGGCTTCATCTTGCTCTTTGAAGCCTTTCTCAACGATATCCCACACATCTTGAGCTCCTAGTAGCGCCTTCATCTTGATACTCCAATTGTCATAGTTGTTCTTTGTGAGCATCGACATTTGAAAAGGGAAACCTCCATTCGCCATCTTTTGAGGACCTTCAAGCTCTGATGCCACTTTGTTGAAAATAAGACCTTTTGTGTTTAGAGAAAATGTGTGGGAATATTAGAGGCTTAAAGAGAAACTTTATAGGTGGGAGAAATCTTTATGGAAGAGAGAACTTTGTATTTTTGCTTGATATAAAAGTGTAGAATTACATCTCTATTTATAGTACTCTAAGGAGAACTCTAGACACACTAATTCTAGAGAGTTCTCAACTCTTGAAATTTCAAGAATATTCTAGAAAATATTACAAACCTAAGAAATATCTAGACACTCCAAATATTACAAGAATTTTCTAGAAACATTAATTAAAATTACCTTAACCCAAAATAATTAAGCCCAAAAATCCAAACAATATGTTTAGGCCCAAATCAAGTTTAATCTTTCAACAAATTTCACGTGAGACCGTCTGATCATAATGAGTGAATATATCTCATTCATGTCTGTTGATGAATCATTGTCACCTAAATGTTTTTATCCTAATTTTTGTCGTTGTGCCATTTTTAATTCCACACATTTTGTTTGAATTTTATAGTATTTTAGATTGTTGTACTCGCTGTTTCATTCATTTCTTGGCACGTTTGATCCTTATCTCATTGTTCTTTCTTCTATGTTAAATGGATAATCAACACATAGTTGAACACATTGATTATGAAAAAACCATATGTTTGATCATCTTTCGATTGAGACCCTCTTCTCTAAGGAATGGAAGAAGGTAACCTCTGGTTTCACTTCAGATACCTATCTAATAGGCTTAGGTTTTTGTGTTGTGTTTTGTAAACCTAATAAAAAAATTCCATGATATGGATCTTTTCAGGTATAATTGGGTAAATTATTTTATAAGAGAGGTGTATTTTGTATGCCTAAAGAAGATTTTGGTGCAAATGTTCTCTTCAAATGGGTTCTTTAAAAGAATGTGATAAAGTTTATTGACAAAGTGAATTCAAACACAAGAGAGAGAGGTTGAATTTTTTTTTTTTTGCAAAAGATTAAATTTAAGTTGATTGATTTTAAGAAGAAAGTAAAAGCAGAAATTAGACCAAAAAAAATAATGAACATAAAGTAAAGAGATAAAGTTAGAGAGATCAAACCAGAAATTAAACTAGTTTGGAGATAAACCATGTGACCTACTCCAGTTTCCAAGAGCTTTCCCTTGATATATCAACTCTCAACAACTTGAGCTTTTACACATGATCAACCCAACAATATTTCCCGCACAATTTTTTTTACCTGGTTTAACTTGCAACCTCAAAGTCAATTACAAATGCACAAGAGTACTAAACTCTTGTATTATTATATCAACATAATAACAAGATTTACACAACTCTGAGTATAAGTCTTTAACTTTCTCAGCACTAAAACAATGTATAGTGAATAAAACTTAGTTTAAAAGAAGAATGAGTGTGATAAGATGTTAAATCATTCATAAAATTCTTGCTTTATAAGCGAGCACATCACTCGTTTATATAGGAAAAGATTTAGCTAAAAAAGACAACAGTCCATGAGCATGTCTGATCTCTAATCGATTATGTTGTGGCATTAATCGATAAGACTTAGAAAAACTATGAAAATTAATTCATGTTCGCTTCTTAACCGATTAGTTGACTTCCTACACAATCAGATGGAGAACTCTTTCTTTAATCAATTAGAATATGTCTCTAGTCAATTAGACATCGAGTTTTGCTTTCCTAATTGGTCAGAATGACTTCTTTATCGATTGATTTTTAGAAGAAATATGAAATAGATGAAGAGTTTGAAATAATTTAGTGAGTGTGTGTGTATGGATCACTTTAGTACTTAAAGAGTTATTCTTACTTACTTTATATATTATAGATAAAATAGAATAAAACACTTAAGTCTAAGACCATGCAAGCTTTCACATCTTTAGTTCCTTTGATGATAATCTTTTTGAATTTGGTTTATTGACAAAGTGATTTCAAACACAAGAAGGAGGGGTGGAGGTGAGTTGTGTTAACTAACTTTTTTTTTTTGCAAAATATTAAATTTAAGTTGATTGATTTTAGGAAGAAAGTAGAAGCAGAAATTAGGCCTCAAAAACATAACGAACATTAAATAAAGAGATAGAGTTAGAAAGATCAAACTAGAAATTAAACTAGTTTGGACTTAAACTATGCGACCTACTCCAATTTCCAAGAGTTTTCCCTTGATATATCAACTTTCAACAACTTGAGCATTTACACATGATCAACCCAACAATATTTCTCACACCAATTTTTTTACCAGGTTTAGTTTGTAACCTCAAAGTCAATTACAAATGTACAAGAGTACTAAACTCTTGTATTATTATATCAACATAATAACAATATTTACACAACTCTGAGTATAAGTTTTTAACTTTCTCAACACTAAAACAATGTATAGTGAATAAAACTTAATTTAAAAGAAGAATGAGTGTGATAAGATGTTAAATCATTCATAAAACTCTTTCTTTATAAGTGAGCACATCACTCGTTTATATAGGAAAAGATTTAGCTAAAAAAAACAACAGTTCATGAGCATGTCCGATCTCTAATCGATTATGTTGTGGCGTTAATCGATAAGACTTAGAAAAACTAGGTGAAATTCTGGTATGTAGATATCAGATGTCCTAAAAGATGTTTAGACACTGATCTCTGTTTAAAACACAAGGACAAGATAAAACACAATTAACAGTACATAAAATAACAGAACACAGAGAGTTATTAACCCAGTTCGGTGTACAACAACACCTATGTCTGGGGGCTACCAAGCCAGGAAGGAAATCCACTAAATAGTATCAGTTTGTAGATCTTCAGCAAACTAGCTCTAGTCTACAATTTACACACCTAATCACTACCCGTGCTTAACTTCTACCTAATACTTACCTAGGTATGAGACCCCTCTCACTTCCCTCCAATCACCAACGTGACAGAATTATAACACTTTTAATGTTTTTAGAAAATGCACTTCAAGGACATACAATCACTCAATGCTTAAAAGCTTAGGAGTGATTAACAAAACTTACAACTCAATAGAAACAGTCCTACTTTTATATCAAGATGATATTAGAGAGGCTCACAAATAACAAGCACAGACAAACCCTAAAATATTACTGAACACACAGTACATTCACTACTCGAATTAGGGTTGTGTCATCCTATTTATAAACAACGTCTGGACTGGATTTAGGCTTCAAACGCATCAAGGCACTTTCTAAAAATCTGCAGAATATTCTCCATAAAAATAGGTCTTCAATCAAGGGTTTCCTAAAATGTCTTCAACATTTAGAAAAATAGAATATCTTTAGACTCAAACAAAATCTCCGATTCCTTAATTTTGGACGCCACATAGGATTACTTAATATTCACAGAATATTTAGTAATATGTAATTACCCCATTTTATCAAGCTGCAGACCTGTAACAGACAAGATGTCGAGACATCTTGTTCAACATGTTTTTATTCAAGTTAGAACATCTTATTCAACATGTTGGTGCCAAGTTAGTTTTACCAAAATTACTGCCAATCACAAATACAGAGACTTAACAATCTTCCCCTTTTGATTTTTTTTGGCTAAAACAACCAAATAACCCTAGCACACAAACAACACATATCATCCAGAAACACATAGGTTTGAAAATACTGCCAAACACACGCATCAAAAGTACAACAACAGCATAAATTATAATATAGCAAGGTAAGGTTCCTTCTTCAGTAGTAAGATAGGTTAGTGACTCTCCCCCTCAACAGCAACCGGCAGTTAGTCAGTGGTTAGTGGATAGTGCATAGACATTACTCCCCCTTTTCAGCTATAATATGACAAAAGTAAGCAGCTAACCAGAATAGAAATCACATTAGTGCATAAGCACAAATGACACATAGCTGCTAAAAATATCCTGGGCATTGAACCCTTACAAAAAAAACCACACAATAATCAAACAAAAGTACTACATACAAAGATTATCTTCAGAGGCCTACTCTTCTCCTTCTTCTTCATCTTCACCATCAGAATCCTCAGATGCAACATCTTCAGCAATAACAACATCAACAAGTCCAGCTTGCTTCTCCTTTTCTTCCATCAAAGCTTTAATCAGCTGCTCAAGCTTGATCTTCCTAGCAGTGCTAGTCCTGATAGAGTCAACTAACTTCCTGCATGTCTCCTTCAACTGAGCAATTATTCCTGCCTTGGATGTTACAGGACCAGGAACCTGTGCAGATGTCATGACAATATCTAGAACATGTGTTCCAACAAACAATTTATAATGCAAGAACAAAGGAGATTCCCTCTTCATCACACTATCAGTAGCCAACAAAATACCAGGATGCTGATTGATGATTATGCCACAAATAAGTGAGGGAAATCAGATAGGCATCTTCACAGTTGATGAGAATGTTTGCTTCATAATTTGATCAAATATGTATTCTCAAAAATCAAATACCCTCCTTGTACCAACAACATATATAAACTTCCCAAGCCCAGTAGAAATAGTGGAAATATGGTTAGTGGGAACCCAATTTACTGTAACAATCCTATGAAGGATTGTATACTGAACACTAAGTCTTCTAGCTGACAACTTTCCCTTGTTTGGCCAGGACTTCACCTGCTTCCTAGTTATCTCTCTGCACACTTGATCATCTGTGACTTCAAGCTCGGCTTGAGGCTCTTCAGATCATCCCAGAAAATTATTAATCACAACAGGAGAGAATGTCACAACATTTCCCCTAACATAGACTTTTATGTAGTCCTCACTCTTCACATCAGCACATCCCTCAGGGATATTCACAACAAACTCCTTGACTAATCTTTCATAGCAAGGGACAAAATGTGTAACCGTTTTCATTAATCCAGCAACTTCTATAAGCTCCACAACTCTTGTACACTTTAGGGTATCCTTCCCTAACTCTCTTTCCAAGGCAACTCTTCTTTGGAACACATACTTCCATCTTTCCACATTTTTCACCTAATGGAAAAACACATTATCCAATGGTTCCTCAAGAATAGCAGCCCATGTCTTCTTTGCAGCATATTTTCTTATGGGAGTGATGTCCTGGACATCCTCTTCAGCTTTAAATTCAGACTCACTAGAGGAAACAACCTTTCTCTTCCTAGTAGGAGTAACAACTTTGCTCCATGGTTTAGCAGGACCAACTTGAGCTTTCCTGCTAGATCCTCTATCCACACCAAAATTTTTTGCCTTAGAGGGAGAATCCTTAAACCTCACAGCCTTTCCCTTTCTTCTTTTAAGTCTCTTTGTAACCCCGGGGCTAAGATTTATGGTTATCTAATTATCAGAAGGTCAATCATCTACAGTGACAGCGTCTTCAGCAACATTACCCTTGTGCCCAGTAGAAGGTTCAAAAATAGAAACACTGGTAGCAAGAGCCTTCTCAGCAGAAGATGTTTCAACATTAGACACAACACCATTCCCAACATCTTCAAGAACAGAATCAGCAAACATGTGCAACCCTTCACCCATAGCTTTATCTTCAGATGTACCATTCTCTGAGGAAGCAGTTTTCTCAGTCTCAGAAGAACTAGTGACATGAACAGTACTCGCACCAGACGAACCAACCACATGATTAACAGAAGGTTGAAATTATGAAAGTGGAGTATTGATCCCAGGCACAACAAGATTGTAATTTCCATATAACACTTTATGGACAATATTTTTAATCTTCGTATCAACATCAAATCTTTCTTCTATTTCTTTATGGGAGGTAACATCAATAAAGGGTTTTGAAGCATACTTTACCTAAGGTTGCTTCACTCCCTTTGCATGCACCATTCTAGACCTCTGCACATCAGCCGCAACACTTGGAACAATAGACAACGGAGTAACATCAACAGCATTTTCGAAAGAAATGTTTGCCCTAACTTTGGCTGGAGACCCCTTTGCTTTACCAGAGGTATTTTTGGATGAAGACACATCAGGTTGTTGACACACCTTGAAGTTTTTGCGAGTCTGGTGAGAATGAGCATAGTGAGTCCTTTCTCTAAGAGGAAATGTAAGGAGTCGTATGAGCAGAAAGAGTATGAAGAAATAGTGTGTGGGAAGTCTGATTAGGTTACACTACAATGATGCCTTTTGATAAGCGAGCCCAATTGGTGTTGAAAATAAGACAATATGATTAATTTTTCCACACTGCATTAATTGCTATAATTCTTCATATACGCAAATACCAAGTTTACCCCTTAACAATTCAAATTGAGTCGAGTCCAATGCCTTACTAAAAATATCAGCAAGTTGATTTTCAGTGCTAACATGCTCAAGTGTTATGACTTTGTCTTCAACAAGTTCCCTAATAAAATGATGCCTGATGTCAATGTGTTTAGTCCTACTGTGCTGAATAGGTTTTTTTAGAAATATTGATAGCACTCAAGTTGTCACAAAATAATGTCATGACGTCTTGTGTAACATTATACTCAGTTAACATTTGTTTCATCCATATTAGTTGAGAACAACTTCTACCTGCTGCTATGTACTCAACTTTAGGAGTAGACAGGGATACACAATTCTCTTTCTTGCTGAACCCTGAAATCAAATTGTTCCCAAAAAGAAACATCCTCCAGAGGTACTCTTTCTGTCATCAGCACTACCAACCCAATCAACATCACAATACCCCACCAACATGGAGTTTGAGTTATGAGAATACAACATTCCATAGTCACATGTACCATTCACATACTTCAAAATCCTTTTCACTTGATTGATGTGACTCACCTTTGGTTCTGCTTGATATCTAGCACACACTCCAACAACAAAAGTTATATCTGGTCTACTTATTGTAAGGTATAAATGGCTACCAATCACGCTTCAATATAAACTCTGATCAACACTCATGCCCTTCTCATCTTTAGACAGTTTCAAGTGTGTAGGAGCAGGAGTTCTTTTGTGACTAGCATTCTCCAAACCAAATTTATTCACAATATTCTTTGCATATTTGCTTTGACAAAGAAATATGGAGTCTTCCATCTGCTTGTCTTGGAGACCAAGAAAGTAAGTTAACTCACCTGCCAAACTCATTTCAAAATTAGATTGCATTTGCTTGAAAAAATACTGGACCATCTCATCTGACATCCCTCCCAACACAATATCATCTACAAAGATCTGAGCTATCATAATTTTTCCATCCTTCTCTTTGAAAAAGAGAGTTTTATCAATTCCACCATTCCTGTATCCATGATTGATGAGGAACTCAGTCAACCTCTCATACCAAGCTCTTGGAGCTTATTTTAAACCATACAAAGCCTTCTTTAATTTGAACACATGGTTTGGGAAGTTAAGGTCAACAAATACTTTTGGCTGTTCAACATATACCTCTTCATTTAAATAGCCATTTAGAAAGGCACTTTTAACATCCATTTAGAATAGCTTGAACTTCAACAGACATGCCATTCCCAGTAACAATCTGATATATTCCAAGTGAGCCACATGAGAAAATGTTTCATCAAAGTCCACTCCTTCAATTTGAGTGTATCCTTGAGCAACAAGTCTAGTTTATTTCTGGTAACTACACCTTGTTCATCAGACTTGTTCTTATACACCCATCTTGTACCAATAACATTTACCCCTTCAGGTCTTGGCACCAGATCCCAGACCTCATTACTTTTGAATTACTCTAGTTTATCTTGCATAACATTAATCCAGAACTCATCAGTCAAGGCCTCCTTTATATTCTTGGGTTCAATTTTTGAGACAAAACAAGCATTTGATACAACTTCCCTTAATTTGGTGATTATTTCTTCATTTAGATTTCCTATTATAAGCTCCTTAGGGTGATCTTTCTGAATTCTGATGAAAGGTCCTTTATCAGCCGTCGCAGTCTCTACAGGTTCAATACTAGCACCTGAGTCTGCAACATCTTCAGGAACATCATCTATGGGAATTGATGTTTCAACATCATCTATGACATCAACTTCTGTAGTTGAGTCATCAACAACAACAATTATAGATTCCATCATAACCTTAGTTCTAGAGTTGAATACTCTATAGGCTCTACTATTTATAGAGTATCCCAGAAAAATTCCTTCATCACTTTTAGGATCCATTTTTCTCCTTTGCTCACGATCTGCCAAAATATAGCACTTGCTTCCAAACACATGAAAGTACTTCACGGTTGGCTTTCTTCCCTTCCATAGCTTATACAAAGTAGCAAATGTGCCAGATCTGATGGTCACTCTATTATGAATATAGCAGGCAATATTCATGGCTTCAGCCCAAAAATGATATGGTAGTTTCTTTGCATGAAGCATGACCCTGGCACATTCCCGAATAGTCCTATTTTTGCGTTCAACCACACCATTTTGTTGAGGAGTAATGGGTGAAGATAACTCATGAATGATTCCTTCAGAGGAACAAAATTCATCAAACTCATTGTTCTCAAATTCCTTTCCATGGTCACTTCTAATTCTGACAATACCACAATCCTTCTCTCGTTGAATTTTTTGACAGAGATCTTTGAACACTTCAAACACCTCAGACTTTTCTTTGATAAAATTCACCCAGGTGAATCTTGAGAAGTCATCAACAACAACATAGGCATACCTCTTCCCTCCGATACTTTTAACCTGCATGGGTCCCATCAAGTCCATATGAATTAGCTCCAGCATTCTTGAAGTTGTCAGATGTTGAAGCTTCTTGTGTGACATCTTTGATTGCTTCCCAATTTGACATTCACCACAGATTTTTCCTTCATAAATTTTCAGATTGGGAATACCTCTGATTGCTTTCGTTACCAAGACTTTCTTCATTCCTTTCAGGTGTAAATGACCAAGCTTTTGATGCCATAACTTCACTTCATCTTCTTTTGTCATCAAACATGTGGAAGAGCAATTTGTTTCCTGAGGAATCCACAAGTAACAGTTATCCTTAGATCTGGCTCCCTTCATGATAACTTCATTCTTCTCATTTGTTACTAAACATTCATATTTAGTAAAGTTAACTTTGAGACCTTGGTTACATAGTTGACTAATACTGATCATATTTGCAGTCATCCCTTTAACAAACAACACATCATCAAGGCTAGGTAGTCCAGAATAGTCCAGCTTCCTAACACCCTTTATTTCACCTTTTGATCAATCTTCAAAAGTGACATAGCTAGTGGAATGTGGTTTAATATCCACCGAGAATTTCTTGACACCAGTCATGTGTCTAGAACAACCACTATCAAAATACCAGTCCTCTCTAGCAGATGCTCTTAGAGAGGTGTGAGCTATGTGTCCAGAAGTACCATTTTTGGGAATCCACTCTTTCTTGGCCTTAACAACAGTCTGTCTCCTTCTGGGTTATGTAGCAGGTTTGGGATAACCATATAATTTGTAACAGTAGGGTTTTATGTGACCAAACCTTCCACAATAATGACATCTCTATCGGTGGGTCTTGCCTCCTGAGAAATTATTCTGATGTTTTTGCTGATGTTGGGACATTTGACTTGACATCTTTTGTTCCTATTTTCTTTTAGGTTGAACAAAATTCATTGCAGGCCCTTTCCTTTGTTCATCAGATTCTTCATCAGAACCACAAATTCCAGTCAAGGCAGTAACCTGCTTGGTAGATTCTCCTTCAATGATCACTCTCAGAATCATCTTCTGACCATGATACAGATAGACCTTTCTTTTGCTTCTCGAGGTAAGTAGGACACTCAACTTTTATGTGTCCAAAACCTTCACATCAATGGCATTTGATCCCTTTGCCTTGGTTAGTTTTCTCTTCAGTCTTGGGCCTTTTTCCAAAATCCTAATTTTTGTCAACTGACTTATTCTTGGCATTTGATTTTGACTTCCAACACATCTTCTTTATCACTTTATTGAACTATCTTCTAAGTAACACAATAGCATTAGATATACCTTCATATGTATCCAGGTCACATTCATCTTCTGAGTCTTCAATATTAGACACAAAAGCTATACTTTTCTTCTTTTCAGACTTTTCACTGATCCATAATTCAAATGTCTGAAGGGATCCCATAAGTTCATTAACCTTCATGTTGTTTATGTCTTGAGATTCCTCAATGGTAGTTACCTTCATGTCAAGTATATTTGGAAGCGATCTGAGAATTTTTTTGACTAACTTAGCCTCTGACATCTTCTCCCCTAGAGCATTTAAGGCATTGGCTATCTCAATAATATTCATGTGAAAGTCCTGAATGCTTTCATCCTCCTTCATTTTCAAGTTCTGAAACTTGGTGGTGAGAAGTTGAAGTCTTGACATCTTCACCTTAGAGGTTCCTTCATGAGAAGTCTTTAAAATCTCCCAAGCATCTTTAGCAACAGTGCAATTATTTAGTAGTCTGAAGATGTTCTTGTCCACTCCATTGAACAAGGCATTCAATGATTTGGAGTTTCCCTGAGCTAGCTTGTCATCTTCATCATCCCAGCCTTCCTCAGCCTTTAGCACATCAATAATATTACCATCCTCATCTCTAGCCCTTGGTGGATCCCACCCCTTGATCATTGACTTCCCAACCTTGTTGTCCATAGACTTTAGAGAGGCCACCATACATGTTTTCCAATAGTCATAATTGCTTCCATCAAGGATGAGTGGTCTGTTCATAAATCCTCCTTCCTTGTCCATTGTACCAAAAAGCATCTTCCCTGGATCTCACCCAGATACAGAGCATGATGCCCGCTTTGATACCAATTGAAAATCTGGTATGCAGATATCAGATGTCCTAAGAGATATCGAGACACTGATCTCTGTTTAAAACACAAGGACAAGATAAAACACAATTAACAGTACATAAAATGACATAACACGGAGAGTTGTTAACCTAGTTCGGTGTACAACAACACCTACGTATGGGGGCTACAAAGCAAGGAAGGAAATCCACTAAATAGTATCAGTTTGTAGATCTTCAGCAAACTAGCTCTAGTCTACAATCTACTCACCTAATCACTACCCGTGCTTAACTTTTACCTAAGACTTACCTAGGTATGAGACCCCTCTCACTTCCCTTCTAATCACCACCGTGACAGAATTATAACACTTTTAATGTTTTTAGAAAATGCACTTCAAGGACACACAATCACTCAATGCTTAAAAGCTTAGGAGTGATTGACAGAACTTACAACTCAATAGAAACAATCATACTCTTATATCAAGATGATAATAGAGAGGCTCACAAATAATAAGCACATACAAACCCTAAAATATTACTTAACACACAGTACATTCACTACTCAAATTAGGGTTGTGGCATCCTATTTATAAACAGCGTCTGGACTGGATTTGGGCTTCAAACGCAGGAAGGCACTTGCTAAAAATCTGCAGAATATTCTCCATAAAAATAGGTCTTCAATCAAGGGTTTCCTAAAATGTCTTCAACATTTAGAAAAATAGGATATCTTTAAACTCAAACAGAATATCTGATTCCTCAATTTTGGACGCCACATGGGATTACTTAATATTCACAGAATATTTAGTAATTTGTAATTACTCCATCTTTATCAACCTGCATACCTGTAACAGACAAGATGTCGAGACATCTTGTTAGGACATCTTGTTCAACATGTTTTTTTTCATGTTAGAACATCTTGTTCAACATGTTGCTGCCAAGTTAGTTTTACCAAAATGACTGCCAATCACAAATATAGAGACTTAACACTAGGAAAACTAATTCATGTTCGCTTCTTAAACGATTAATTGACTTCCTACACAATCATATGGAGAACTTTCTCTTTAAACAATTAGAATAAGTCTCTAGTCGATTAGACATCAAGTTATGCTTTCCTAATTGGTCAGAATGGCGTCTTTATCGATTAAATTTTAGAAGAAATATGAAATAGATGAAGATTTTAAAAAAATTTAGAGTGTGTGTGTGTATGGATCTCTTTAGTACTTAAAGAGTTATTCTTACTTATTTTATATATTATAGATAAAATATAATAAAACACTTAAGCCTGAGACCATGCAAGCTTTCACATCTTTAGTTCCTTTAATGATAATCTTTTTGAATTTGATTTAAGTTGTTTGCTCTCATAATTTAAAGTTAATCAACTTTTTTTTTGAAATCTTATTGTCGAAGGATGCTTATGATTAACGTTTCCTTGATTAGTTTTCATAATCAAAACCTATGAATGATTTAACCGACATAACACATAGAACCATCGAGTATACTTGAATAATGTCACATACAAGTTAGATTTCTTTTATATTCATAAGGTTATGCTCAAGAAAATTAGTCTTTGTATCCATATTTCTAAATTTGAGTGTGACATTATGTGCTAGCAACATTTCCCATTCACATTATCATCCCAATAGTTAGGTCTAAATTAGGTGTATTGTTTTGGTATGCAAACACTTAAATGTGCCTTAATTTGACCTATATTTTTTTGGAGTTAAATATGTTTGCAGTCCTGCTAAATATCTCAAATTTAGTTTTTAGTGCCTCAAAATATTTCCTTCAAAGAATGGTTCTCCTAAAATTTTTCATCCACACTTTTGGTCCCTAATACTAAAGTTGTCGCTAAATAATAAATTGTCGCTAAAACTGTCACTTACTCTGTCGCTAAGTTGTAAAAATATTCGCTAAGTTGCAGGAGGGATCAAAAGACTGGATGAAAATTTTTAGGACGATCATTCTTCGAAGGAATATTTTGAGGGACTAAAAACAAATTTTGAGATATTTAGAAGGATCACAAACATATTCAACCTTATTTTTATAATGTTTTTATACTCTTATAGTTAGGTGTAAGTTCGTCTCTTGCTCATTGAGATGTCTCAAGGCTAGTTCAAGGCCAATTTGATTTTTCTACTTTCCCCCTCTTCCTTTTTGAGTCGTCTCGCAAACATCGAAAATATAATTTCTTCAAGGTGCATTGTGTTCATAGAGAACCTTACCTGTTTGATGATGAATATAGTGACCCAACATTTCCTTTATACTAGAATTCCAATCCAGTGGGAATAAAATCTGTAGACGACAACTTATTTTCCCTTATAACCTATTGTTATGTATAGTACTTGTTGTCTACACATTTTATGATTTCTAGTGATATTTTGAAACTTGAGCATTATTACCCAAATGACTTCAAACACATAAAGCGGAGGGGGGGGGGGGGGGGGGGGGTGATTTATGATATAACAAGTTTTTGAAACTAAAAAAAGAAATCAGTTTTAAGGTTGATTTTAAGAAGATGAAGAGAAAAACCGAAAAATAAAGAGATGAGAGAACACACCCGATTTTATCCGTGTTCGATACCACGAGGATATATCCTTGAAATTTCCACCATTACATAACTTTTATAATCAGGTCGACCTAGAACCATCCTACACCAAGATTTTATCTCAGGTTTAACTTGCAATCTTTATATCGATATATCAGAGTGCAAGAGAACAACGTCTCTTATTTTACAATTACATATCATCATCGATTTACACATGACATCTCTACTTAAGTGTTTGCTCTCTAAGAATTAAAATAATATTCAAGTGTATGTGAGAATTCTAAGAGAAATAGAATGGGTAGAAGAAAGTTTGTATTCATATTTCTTATGTATTTCCTAATGATCAAAATTAATCCATTTATAGTAAAATATTTAAACAAGAAAAGAAACCTTGGAAGGCCCATATCCAGTCCATAATCAATTATGTTTCTTCCATAATAGATTATGATGTTTCAATAAACAATTATGTTATGGCCATAATCGATTATGACCTAGAAGATAACGGAAATTTTGTTGGACCTGAAGCGTAATCAATTACAATGCTTCCATAATCAATTACCAAGTAGTTTTTGCCTCATAATCGATTAGAAAATTTCTATAATCAACTATAGGCCGAGTTTCACAACATAATTTATTATAAGAACATCATAATAGATTATTCCAAGTTAAAAGAATTTTTTGGCCTATTTGAAAAAAATGAAGTTTGAAAAATGTGTGTGTGTGTGTGTGTGTGTGTGTGTGTGTGTGTGTGTGTGTGTGTGTGTGTGCGCCCGTCTGTTCCTTTGATGTTGTTCTTAGAATTTGATTCTATTGAGCCAAACATCAGAACCTTCACTCCTGTTGATTTACTTCAATATTTTTTCTTCACTTGTGATTTTTGCGGAAATTTTGTTTTGCACCATTTATCATCATTAAAACATATTATACATGTTAAGTACATATAACAACATTCTTCCTTTTTTGATGATGATAAATCATTTCTCAGAAAGGTGACTTAAAAGAGAGGTTAAGAAGGAAAGGATGTTGAAGTTTACTCCTCATGGAGTGTAGCTTCCCCCTTTTACATTATCAAAAATCAAGCAAACATATAATCATAGAAGAAAGCAAAATGGAACACATATATCAAAGTAGATGAAAACAAATCATATATAAATTAAAGATATGAGTTATATGATAAAAAATGATCTACATGATCTCAAATTTCCATCTAGAAATGGTCTTAGGGTCTTCACTTTGGCCCCTGTTAGAGAATTAGACTCGTCACTCAACATAACTTCATCTTAGCGCATATTGAGATCGACTATGTCAACACTAAGGAAGAGTGTATCCTTTGTCTTCATTCTAAGAGAGAGAACAGTTGCACGGGGATCTCCCAAAACCCCCTTGTGAATTAAGAGAGCTTGGTGTAATTCATTCAGGATAACAACTGGTTCTTCGAAGCAATTATGGTATTCCATATTTAGGTGGATGGTGGAAGCTATTGTGTCTAAAGTTCCGAGGAAAGGCCTTCTCAGGATGAACTTGTAAACACTCTCACTTAGGACCACTAAGAAATGCACCTTCATCTCCATCTTATTTCTTCCCTCTCAAATGAAAACTGACAATGCTTTAGTATCACAAAGGTGAGTAACAAAGTAATTGAACGCTTGAAGACTTTATCCTTTATACATAATGAGGTCTTATTTGCTAAACCCCAGCCTACAAATACATTGACATACGTGAGGTTGCAAGAACTTTCTTCATTGATAAGTATTCTTGAGATTATATGGAGGTCCACAAGGTAGTCACCACTAACGAAAACATCGAGTTAGGGTTCTCTTCCAACTTCTCACTCTCTTAAAACCCTGGGATAAGTTTCTCTTTCTTTGATTTTTCTTTTGTTGTTTGAGAACTCGAGGACTTTCATTTTAAATGTTTTTCATCTACGGATTTCTTACCAAACGACCCTCAATAAATGGGGGAAACAATGAGGTTTGATGATGACCTCTAGGTAGGTTCTCGGGAGGTGACTATGATAGTTGGATCGAAAGTTTCTATCTAAAATCATGGAGTTCACTGTTGGAAAGATGTGACTTTTAGAGCTAGAAGAACTCAAATTAACCGGTTATTCAAATTATCCATATCCAAATTCGGTTAGTAAAAAACGCTTAATTATTAGTATCGTTTTAATCAAATCCATAAATTGGACATCCTTATCCAAAATAAAAACCAAATTAGTTAATTTAAAAAATAATAATTTTTTTTCCTTCTGAAAATTAATTATTTTAAAAAAAATTTAAAATTTTTTTCCAAAAAAAAATAAATATATTAATTTCTTTTCAATTTTTTTTAAATAAAAAATATTTTTTTTCAAAAAAAATGATTTTTTATTTTTGAAAATAAATAATTTTTCTTAAACTAAAAAAGGATTTTTTTTAAATTAAAAGATTCTTGCAAAAAATCATTTTTAAAAAAATTAAATAAAAAAATTTATAAAATCGGTTATGGATATAACCAGTTATTAAATGATTTACGACCATTTAACAAAAATGAAAACCGGTTATGAAAATTGATTTTAATAACCTGTTATAATATATGAATTATTTATGGTTATGAATTGGTTATAGAAATTAACCGTCCACGAGCCTCCTTAATTAGAACTGGATAAATCTTATGTAGAAATTCGTGAGAATCAAAAGTCGATTCCCACAATTGGCCCACTGTTAATTGGTGGAATAATAAATATGGGTGATACATAAACGAACTCTTTTGGTGGGGAATGAAAGATTAGAGCAGAAAGGATCTGCAAGATTAGACTCAAACGTTCAAATCAATGAAGTTTCTGAATTAAAGTTTGAGAGTTCAAATGAAATAATACCTACAATCAGTGTGTGGGTGGTTTATATACATCGTTTAGTTGAAACAACCCAGTATAATTCGACATTTGATGCATGAATCAGTTTGATCGTATCCAACGACAAAGAATGCTTAATGTTGGGATCAAGTGTTTCGTGTTTCCAAGAAGCTCCACATGTCCATCCATTATATTAGGCGAAGTTCTGAACTGGGCCTTGGTAATTGGGATGCTCTAGGTCTTTGACCTTTAACTAACCTATAACAAATACTATACCAAGATACTCAACAACCATTGATAAAGAGTAATTAACACCAAAACACTTATCCAAATCAATCTAAGAAATATCCAATGATTGATAGGTTGTTTGAGCTAGAGAAAAGTTTATTTTTGAAGTTAGAAGCTTGAGAGATTAAACCTTGGCCATCAGCAGGAGAAGATTGTTTAAAGATTGGGGAATGATAAACTTTGAACAGTAGTAAATGAAGGATTTGATGGATCATCATGAGGAGGAAGCATTCAGATTGAGCCAAGCACTCACCTAAAGATCAAAGACTCACCCAAATAAGTGAGAGAGACACCACATATTCACTCAAAACCGTAAGGTGTTAGGTGGATGAGTCATCTTACTTATAAAATGCTAAACCTCAACTTTTCTAAATAATGTGTAACTTTAGAGCACACACTTGTTTCTCAACACAACTCACACTTATTTTTCAACAGGATTAATAGTTAACCTACCAAGAACAAAAGTTAAATGGTTTGTAAAGGTTAATGATTTTACATACTCAAAGAACTACAGTGAGAGTCTAGGCAATGATACTTAAGTTGAGGAATATTTTTAAAGGAGTTTGTTATGAAATCATGTTCTTCTGCAAAATAAAAGGAAGGTTAGAAATAGAAAATATTGAACTAGGAAAAAGGAGTTTCAACCATTTCGAAGCTAAATACCTTTGATTTGTGGCCTTCCTCAATCAATAGGGTTCGTAAAAGACAACACATCTCATATTAAAGTGTTTCTTCTTCATCTTCAAGGCTAATTTAGATAGGTTATTTATCTAAAAGAAAATAAAACACGACCAACTGGTATAGTTAAAGGTAAATATAAGCTTACCATTCTTGTTAATTGTAGCCCTAGTGTTTTTCCTACTAGCCAAAAGTAAATTCATGTTGACAAGTTGAACCGTCTAAATCGAAACGTACAAAGATTGTAGAACTGTTATATAAGAAAGTTGTGCATGTAACACCCCAAAATAATTATAATATTTATTTAATTGAATTATTATGATTATTCGGTGTTTTGGTGGATTTTGATGGATTTTGTGACGCTTGGTGACTTTGGGTGGTGTTGTGGGGTAGTCTAAGTTAAGGGAAGATTGAGGTATCTTGAAAGTAGTAATTAAATTAAGATTATTTTATTAGTAATAATAGTAAGATAATTTTTAATAATTAGATTATTATTTATTATTATTATCATTATTATTATTATTATTGTTATTTAAAATAATTAGGAGAACCATTAAGGGTAAGTCGGTAATATTGAGAGGGTTAATTGAGGATCGTATGGGTAAAACATGATTAGGGCCCAAAAGATAGGTTTAACAAAAAGAAAATAAGGAATTAGGAGTAATATTAGTCTGTGCAACCCTAAGAAGTGAAGAGAGACCTGAGGAAAAGAGGCTAGAACACATAAAACGAGAGGATCAACCGTAGAAACGCAAAAAGAAGAATCTTTTGCTGGAAAAATTCGAGGTATGAGGGGTTAATCCGGGTTCATATGTTTGATATGGGTTTAAGGTAGAGTAGTTTGTGTGTTCTGTGTTATGATGAATTTCTGTATGCAGAATCTGTGTGAATTTCGTGCATATGTGTTGGTCGATTTTCTGATATGAATCTGGTATGCGTTGCTGTAAATTCTGTGAAATTCGTGTGAATGATTTCTGTTGTTGTGATGAACATGTGAAAAAGCCAGATCTGAAATCGAAGGTGGGATTAACGAATTAGGACTTAATAATTAGGAAGAAATTGATGAGAATAATGAAGCAGGATAAAAATGTAGATCTGTGGTGAATCGAAACTGGTTTGAGTCTGATTTTGGAGAATCGAAGGTGCTGGAATGGGAAGGTTTTCGCTCAGATGCAAAATATGAGTTTGGAGTGTTTTCTGGTAATACGCCTAACAGAGGAGGCATTACGCGTAAGAGGGGACATTCCCAAGGTGGTACGCGTAGCATACGTACCCGTCCCCAGGGCCAGCATGGCCCTCTGCCAGTACGCGTAGCATACGCGTATGAGAATGGAGACAATACGCGTATGGGATGGTAATATGCGTATGGGAAGCTGAGAAGGAAGAGGCATACGCGTATGGGAAGCCATTACGCGTATGGGGTCCTTGGGAAAGGCGCATTACACGTATGGATTAGCCATTACGCGTAATGGGAATCTGAAGGGGAAGTTTGAGAGGGAAACCTCTCTGGTGATACACGTAACAAGGAGGGAATTACGCGTATGGGAGGCATGGGCAAGGGGCCCTACGCGTATGATACGCAGGCCAGTGGGCGAGGATTTAAGCCATACACGTATGAGGCATGGTGATACGCGTATGGGCAGGACTGTTGGCAGATTTTTTCGTTTTTGCGATTTTTGTCCTGATTTTGCTTGTGATGCGGTTTCTTTGAGACGTAAGGCTATTGTGAGATAATAAAACATGAGTAAACTAGTAATGAAGATGAATGGGATAAAATCAGGAATTTTTATGTGACGAGTATAATATGACGAAATGTGAGGTATAATGACGAATTGTGACGAGTGTGAATTGGGGTTGTGTGATGATGATTCATGGATGATGATGCAATTATGACTTTTTTTTATGATGATGATTATTATGACGATTTGCATCATGCATTCATGGCATAGTTAGGACTTCGGTCCATTTGGTGACTTCAATCCCATTGTGTGGATTGAAGTGTTTTGTGACGTGCTCCGGTTCTTGTGTAGAATCGATCCTATTGGTGGGAATCTTTGGAGGGTGATGGCTCAGTGTTCATCAATTATGACGAATTGGTACCACATGCATGAGTCTATGATGTTGCATCGCATATTGTGCGACATTGCATTATATCGATGTGAATGATGTATTAATGATGTTGTGAACGATTTGATGATGTTTGGGCTTATGCTTTATCTTTTGCTTATATCTTATATATTTTACTCACCCTGCCTGTTTGAATGTTGCCTCCACGTGGGTAACGTGTAGGTGATCAGGCCTAGCTTTCTTGGCGCATGAAGATTTATCATTTTGAAGTATTTTGATTTCTCCGTTGATTTAGAGGGTCTTGCTCTGATATGTAACATCGGGCCGGGACGTTTGATTCGAACGATTATGTTCTTTTATTTGTTGGCATGAGGATGTTTTATGATGTTTTGTTTCAGAAGTTTTGGATTATGAAATTGTTTTAAATTTTGATTTCCGTTGCGTGATGTTTAAATATATTCATGATGGTAAAACCCATGTTACGGAGCAGGTGGTTATTTGATGTTTTGTGACGAAATGTGGCACCCTTTTGCGACTTTACTCTGATTAAATTGTTGTTTTTATTCGTGATGTTTGTTGGGTAGAAAAGGGTGTTATAGTGCACATAATATTAAACTCAACAAAACATAAAGTAAAGAAAACACTTACACACTACGAGCATAAATAACTAAGTGAAACAAACCACAATCAACAAATCATTTTAAATATTTTATCTTTTTGATTTCACTATAATCTAATTTAAAATCTCCTCACCTCATACTTAATGTTATACTTAAAAAAGACACACAAAAAATTCATTCCTCAACACAGTCACTTGAAATTAGGAGTGTGCAAAATATCCGGTTATGAGATCCAAATCCATAACCAAATCCAAATTTATTTAAAATATCCGGATATAATTAAATAGGTATTAACCAGTTTAATCAGTAATGGTTGGTTATCCAACCATATTTTATTTTTGGATTCGGTTATAATCTGGTTATTATCCAAAATCCAATCAATTCAATTATAATTTTTTTTAGTTTTAAATAAAATTTTAATTTTTCAAGAAGAAATATATTAATTTTTGTGAAAAAAATTTAATTTTTACGAAAAAAAATTAAACTTTTTGATTTTTTTTTTTAAATAAAAATATAATTATTTGAAAAATGGTGATGTCTAAGGTGGACTGGCAACTAAATGGTCATGGTGAAACATGATAAACAACCATTGGATTAAGTTGTTTCACCAGATCTTACATCTTACAGTGTACTCTTTCTATAGTATAATTAGATCTTACATCTTATAGTGTACTCTTTCCATAGTATAATTTCTTTCTCTCTTTGGTTCTTTCATGCCACGCCACTTAACATCTTTTCATTTGTTTTTTTAGAATTACCACTGTATATTTTCGCAACCTACACATCTATGCAGTGTTTTAAAAACCGGACCGGTAATCAAATCGATGAAGGTACTGAGTCACTGGTTAATCGGTCGAACCATTGGGTCATTGGTCGAACCGCATGACCAAACCGGATTAAACCGGATAACTCGGTTGAATAAACCTGTCATTATAATAGGTATAAAACCGGTAAAACCGGTCGAACCAGATGATTCAGTCTCTAAAAAATATAACTAGCACTTAAATTTTTTGAAAATATCATATCATAAATTCACAGGTTTATAATTTAAATTCAAAATTTAAACAGAGTCTAAATTAAACAGAGTCTAATTTAAATTCACAGTTTTAATGTTAATAGAAAACCAGTTTTAATGTTAATAATTAAAACAATACAAATATTAATATTATTCTAAATAATAAAATTTCCAAGTCTATATATATAATGGAAATCAGTTAAGTCTAAAATTATATTATATTTAGTTTCTTAATCTATGTTCTAAAATTTCTATACAAATATTTGTATGATGGTTTTTCAATCAATATAAATACAAAATAGTAAAAATAGTTTCGTGGATATTATGAAACTTAATTTGTGTATCACTTGAGTCAAATGAGTGATCACTATTATTCTTGGGAAAAAGTTCATATGTATTTGAGGAATTTTTTTTTTTAAAAAAAAATAAGCAGTTGAACCACCGGTTTTCTCGGTTCGCACCGGTTCACATCGGTTCCCTTCGGTTCGAAGATATGGGCGATCGAACAAGCGAACCTGGCCGGTTCCCGGTCCAACCGGTCTGACCGGCCGGTCCGGTCTGGTTTTTAAAACACTGCATCTATGAATGCTTGAATAGAAACAAAGTTTTTTTTTTAATTATCTTACTCTCATGAAACTTGTCTCTTTCACACTCTTAATTTCATGTAATTTTTAACAAAAGCTTACAAGTTTTTAAAACCATGGTGATTTTTTAAATCACAATTTTTATTATACAATCTTTTCACGGAATCTTCTATTAACATATTTTAAGATTTTTAAAATTAAATTCCAGAAACACAAAACAAGACAAAAAATTTAATCAGCTAAAAAAAAGAGTGAAGTTTTGTAATTTGAAAAATGTGATTTGTGATTAATCCCAATGGTGGTGGTTGAGAGAGTTTGAGAGGAAGAGAGATGAAGAAAACAAAAAAATAAAAAATAATTTTATGTAAATGGTACATTATAAAATCTTGTAGAATCGTTTAATCTAATGGCTCTTTTCAATGGTACACTGTGAACCACTTATTTGATGGTGCACCTTAGATGTCATCTTGAAAAACTAAATTAAATTTTTTGAAAAAATAAATAATTTTCTTGATTTTTTTTTTGTGCAAAGTAAATAAATATTAAAAAAAATAATAATAATTTTTGTGGAAAAAATATTTTTTGAGTGAATTAAATTTTTCAAAAAAAAAAAATAGTTTTTGTGAAAAAAAATTAATATTTTCGAATAAAAATTGATTTAAAAAAAAAAACAAAATACATTTTTTTTTTGAAAAAATGAATTTTTTAAAAACTAATTAAATTTTTTGGAAAAAAAATATTTTTTATTTTTGGGACTATTTTTTTTAAAAAAATAAATAATTTTTTTGAAAAAAAGATAATAACCAATTTTTATATAACCATAACCAAATTTATAATTAGTTTTATAATTAATTTTAATTAAAATGTGATTATTATTATGAATTCAAATCATTTAACTGATTTAAAAATAATTATAGTTTATTTTCTAAAATTAACCAATCATACTCACCCCTTCTTAAAATCTTTTTTAAGATCTATTCATCTAACTTTTAACGTTGTACAACAACGATGCAAAATCAAGCCCAATCATATATTTTGAATGTAAAAACAAAATTAATTCAGGAATTAATTCACGTAAAGTAAAAGCAAATATATTCTTGGTATTAGAATTCCTCTTTGATTACAATATAAAGTTTTTTTTTTTTTTTAATGTATGGAAAGGGTCCTTTGTTTTTCTTCATACTTTCTTTTTTATTTTGAGTGAAAATTGTTGAATTTTAATCACAATTTATGCAGAATTTCTCTCAATCTTGATCTCAAGATTGTTTCACTCACGCAATGACAATGAAAGAAAAGGTTGGAAAAAAAAAAAGAAAAATAACGTTGGAAAAGAAAGAGATATATATTCTGCAGAATTTTTCTCTCCCCACAATTTTTGGAAACTTCTTTATTCACTTTACGACTGCAAAACTGTGAATTCTATTATGAGTTATTTACAAAATAAAGGTTTCTCCCTATTTATAGATTTATGTTAGCTTACACCCCAAGACAAAGATCAAAACTATAAAAACCCAAAATAGTTAATGTTCCGGACTGGGCCGCGGTCTGCCCAACCGTCGAGCAGGCCCAATCCAGTAATGGGTCGGCCCGGCGTGATCCTTCCAATGGTCAGCGCCGAGCACAGCTTCGCAGGACGAGGACCCCACTTGTCCTCTACTCTTTAGTCACCTAGCAAACACCTCCGTGTCGGGCACGTACCAATTCCCGTTGGCGTCGGGCACGCGAGGCAGCGACCGTCGGGCAGAGGTGCATAGCCCACAGGGCACACCTCTCCTCGACACCCACGTGCTCCTCCTTGCGAGGACACGTTCTCTTGTAACTTCCCACTCCCGAATGAATCGGTTTGCCCTACTTCCGGAGATTTAGGGACCGTTACACCAGAGCGAAGACCACGTGCTGGTCTTCACTACGCCACGTAAACCCTGATAGTTGCTTGGATTGGGCCTGGCAATCCAGCCCAGTGCAAGTGACCGTTGGCCCCGCGCTGGGGGCTCTCTATAAATACCCTCTCACTTGAGAGGGCCATGTTACATTACATTCTAACTCTCACACCTGCTTTTCTGTACTTGCTTACTCCCTTTTTCTTACTTGAGCGTCGGAGTACCTTGTAGGTACACCCCCCCGCCGTATCATCATCACCGGAGCTGAAGTCCATACGACGTTGCTGGCCATTGAATAACTGTTTGATCCAGGTACGATCAGTGGCGCCGTCTGTGGGAATCACTGCTTCCCCGTTTTTCCTTCAACGATAAACTAAAGCAATCCTCTCGTTCATCACCAGCATGGCCAACAACCCGTCTGCGAACAAAGCTCTGGACACTATCCTCGCGCAACTCGAGAACGAAAACCACCGTGAGGACGCTGCTACCCTTAACGTCGGAGAAGGCGACGTAAGAGACGGGCAGATCGCCTCCCCAGACTCCCAAGACACGGCTTACGACGCCGCCCAGCAGGACGACCTACAAGCCGCCTTTCAGCCAGTTGCTCCTCCGCCTAATGCAAATTCGAGCACCGTGGCCCTATTTGCCTTGGTCAATCAGACCAACCAGCTGATCGTGCACCAAAATCTCAGAATTGAAGCACTTGAGCGAGGGCGAATACGACGATCTTCCCCGCGAAGACATCTTCGTCCATCTTCACCTCGCCGTTCTCCTTCCCCGCGAAGGACTCCTTTGGAAGAATCTCGAACCCCCTCGCCGGTGCGCGAGGGTCGTCGGCCACGCCTCGAATGCCCTAAGCCGGCGATCTCCCAGAAGCGCCATCGTTCCCCGCCTCGGAAGGAACCCAGGCCCTCCTCAACTACCAAAAGGAACAAGACCGTCGAGGAGAGGCCGAGGAACCGTTCCAGGAACTCCCCTCCACGACAAGGACCTGGTAGACATCACCGATCCCCTTCAAGGTCCTTAGCCGGAAGCGACGACGACGACCAGAGGACCCCCCTGTCATGGGAGATCGTGGACGCCCTAATTCCTGCGGGCATGGAGAAACCCCCGCCACTAGGGACCTACGACGGCGTGGCCGACCCCGACGATCACGTCGAAAGTTTTGAAGCCATGCTCGACTTAAGAAACGTCAGGGGATCCATTAAGTGCAGACTCTTCCCCACCACCTTGCGGAAGGGCGCCATGACCTGGTACAAGAGTCTGGCATCCGGGTTGATCACATCCTGGGAGCAACTAAGAGAACGCTTCACCAAACACTTCACAGCGTCTCGTCGACACCCGAAGACGGAGGCCGCACTAGAAAGCATCTTCCAGGGGAAGAACGAATCTCTCAGGAACTACATTGAGAGGTTCAACATGGAAGCTGTCGAGGTTTATACGACCGACGACATGAAGAAGTTTTTAATCATCCACGGACTACGTCTTGGATCTGATTTTTTTAAATCCGTGGGCCTCCGCAGACCTCACCGTCTGGAGGACCTCCTCCAACGAACTCAGTCGTACATCGAGTTCGAGGAGTCAGAGGCAGCACAGATTGCCCTCGACTCGAGGCGGAAGGAAGGCCCCCGCGGCCGCAGAGAAGAAGACTCTCCTCCCCGACGTAGAGGAGAAAGAAAGAAGGAAGGCCGCCCCCGGGACTCTCGCGAACCGAGAGGACCAGCTGGCCGGTTCACAGAATACACGTTGCTCAACGCTCCCCGCGCGCGAATCCTCTCCAAGTGATCCAACTCAGAATTCTAAAAGGAGGCGTCCGCTTCCCGAAGCCAACTGGCCCCTGTAATACCCCAAAATTTTCCCTCTCATTTCTTCATATCATTTAACATGAGCTTTCATTTCATTGCAATGCATTCAAGCATAGAAAAATAAAACATTAAGCATTTAGCATTGCATCTTGCATAAGGGCATGTGATCAGTTGTTCCTCAAAGATGTGGATCATCCAAAGCAAGAGAACAAGAGCCAAGGGTCTCTCAACAAGCCTCAATAGTTTATTACATCATATATCATCCCACTTGATCTCACAAGTCATTGGAAGATGGGAACTCATCAAGAAAATTGGACAACTCATCACCTCCTATAAAAAACAGGCCAGATTAGGGTTTGGATTCAAGTGGTCTCCTGATGAAATTTTGATTAAAGCTTGATCTCAATGTTTTCTACATGATATTAAGTGTCTAAGGATGGAAGATTGGCCATTGGTTCATTTCAGAGGAAGTTCAATTGATCAGTTGCTTTATAATCAAGGAATTGGGGAAAAAAGTCAACTGTGCAATGAAAAAAGTCAACTCCTGACTTTTTAAGTTCAAATTCATGAAATTCATGTTATATATGTTCATTGGACAAGATTTTATCAAGAAATGATGGAGGAATAATGAAAAAATCAAGAAATCACAAAACTGTCAAAAATAGAAACTTTAGGGTTTCCAAAAATGGCAAGTTTGGACCACTTTGCACCCTGCTTTGAGGCTCTCTTTCTCCAAGATAAAAGCTCCAAACTTTAGGCCCAAGTTGAGCCAATTAAAGTTCATGTTCTAAGCTTCAAATCTATATAAAGAACTCTTCCATTGGATCAAAATTGCGGGAGTTATGATCAATCAAAGTTTGACAAAACTAGGTCACAAACCAAGTCATGACCAAGCAAGACCAGACCCATGCGCCATAATTTTGTCAAACACATGGTGGCCAAGATGTCAACCCATTTTTCTCATTGAATGAGGCTTCAAATGAAAAAATGTTAAACATCAAAGTTGTTCATCTCAATGTCCTCTTCAACCTTGATGTTGGACATTTTTCCATTTGAGCAAGTTATGATGGAGTTATGAGGGTCCCAAGTTGGTGTGATCATGCTGAAAATCCATAGGCCATGTTGCCATTCCATGCCAAGCTTGCCTCGCCCATGAAATCAGTTTCAAACCTTGATGTTCCAAGCCATTTTTCATCAACTTCCAAGCCTTTATTCAATTTAATTTTCATACCAAACTTGCTCTATGATGTATCATCTTTCCAATGACACAAAAATCTCATCAAAACATGCACTAGTGTGAGCGAATTTCATCACCAAACCTCCATGTTTCAAGCTGCCAAGGATAATATGTTAACATTGATGTTGTTAAACATTCACACGCATCCATCACCCTATTCAATCTTTTCTTCTTTTGGCCAAACACTTCCCCTTACACGTGATGTTATGTATCACTCACCATGCACAAAGAGGAAAGGGATAAACCTTGCTGAGCAAGTTTCTGCTGCAGCTTACTTCCATCATCACCACCCATTTCAAACTCCACCATAACATCATGAAATGCACCTACACCATAGCACAACCTCTCCTCACTCGCCCTAACTAACTTGACTCAGTTAGTTAGAGGCAACTCATTTAACCACCCTAAACTCACTTAACTCGTCCATTTAACCACATTGGTTCATTTCTTAACTCAACATATAAATTGAAATCTCACTCACAAATTCATTTCAACACTTCATTCTCACTTTTTCCTCTGAAATTCGTAAGCTCTCTCTCTGAACTTTTTCTCTTTCTCTGCACACAATTCCATCATCATTCTCATCTGACTTCATCTTCAAGCTTCATCACCAAGTAGCATTGAACTTGGAGATCATTGAAAAGTTGAAGTAACTTCTACTGCAGATCCATATTCACCTACATTTTTAAAGTTCAAAAGCCTTTATTTGGCCAAATTAAACTCAAGATCAAGAGCTTCTCTGGTTTTCTCAAGAATCCAAAAATCTTCAAGTGTCAGGTTCTATAGTACTCAAACTTGTCTCACTCGATTTTCATTGTTTTAAAGTTGTTTTACGCTGATTTGTGCTTATTAGAAGCAATACAACATCTCCGGCTAGTGATAGGCTCATTAGGAGCGTAGTTGTGAAAGTTAGGGCTAACTTCTTGAGTTCGTTTCTCTCTGTGTGTTTGTGATTTGGAAATTCTGAGACTAGATTCTTGTTGTGTTTGGCTTCCTCTTCATTTTTATGTGCGATTTGCTTGTTTATGGGAAATGTGAGAGTTGCAGGTGACGGAGATGGCCGGAGAAGACGACCGGAGGTCGTTCTCCGGCCAGTGACAATACAACTCAGTTTTCAGTGTTCTCGTTTATGGACAGTTTCTCCGGGTACAACTAGATCAAGATGGCACCTGAGGATATGGAGAAGACCACGTTCATTACACCATGGGGTACATATTATTATAAAGTGATGCCTTTTGGGCTGAAAAACGCAGGGGCAACGTACCAGCGGGAAATGGTAACATTATTCCACGACTTGATTCACAAAGAGATTGAATGTTATGTGGATGACATGATTACCAAGTCGCGAACGGAAGAAGAACATCTGATTAACTTGAAAAAGTTGTTTGAAAGGTTGAGAAAGTTCCGTTTAAGGTTGAATCTGAACAAGTACACTTTTGGGGTGCGTTCTGGAAAGCTATTGGGTTTCATTGTGAGTGAAAAAGGGATTGAGGTTGATCCTGCCAAAGTGAAAGCAATACAAGAGATGCCTGAAGCGAGAACATAAAAATAAGTTCGTGGTTTTTTGGGTAGATTGAACTACATTGCAAGGTTCATATCTCACCTAACAGCCACGTGCGAACCAATATTCAAACTGCTACGAAAATATCTAACGGTCAGGTGGAATGAAGATTGCCATTTGGCATTCGATAAAATAAAAGAATACTTGCAGGAACCTCCAATTCTCATGCCTCCAGTTTCAGGAAGACCTTTGATAATGTATTTGACAGTGCTTGAAGGTTCTATGGGTTGTGTTCTCGGTCAACACGACGAGACAAGTAGGAAGGAGCAGGCTGTCTACTACCTGAGCAAAAAGTTCAATGACTGCGAGTCCCGATACTCAATGCTTGAGAAGACATGCTGTGCACTTGTATGGGCTACTAAGAGATTGAGGCAGTATATGATCAAGCACACGACTTTGTTGATTTCAAAAATGGATCCTATCAAATACATTTTCGAGAAACCAGCACTAACAGGCAGAGTTGCACGGTGGCAAATGGTTTTGACAGAATATGATATCCAGTATACTTCTCAAAAGGCCATCAAAGGAAGTATCTTGGCAGACTATCTTGCGCAACAGCCGATTGATGATTACCAACCCATGAAGTTTGATTTCCCTGATGAGGATATCATGTTTCTTAAAGCTAAAGATTGCGAGGAACCACTCCCGGAGGAGGGGTCAGACCCTGAATCCAAATGGAGTTTGATGTTTGATGGGGCTGTCAACATGAATGGATGCGGAATTGGAGCAGTTCTTATCACGCCGGAAGGTCTTCATATGCCTTTCACTGCCCGAATAACTTTCGGATGCACCAACAATGAAGCAGAGTATGAAACTTGTATAATAGGGATTGAGGAGGCGATTAATTTGCGAATTAAGACCCTCGATATCTTCGGTGATTCAGCTTTGGTAATTAATCAAGTGAAAGGGAGTTGGTACACGCACCAAGCGAATCTAGTGCCGTATAGAGATTATACGAGGAGATTGCTGACATTTTTCACAACAGTGAAGTTGTACCATATTCCTCGAGATGAGAATAAGTTTGCTGATGCCTTGGCCACATTGTCTTCTATGATCAAAGTGTAAAGATGGAACCATGTACCTAAGATTGAAGTGTCTCGTCTTGATAAACCTGCATTTGTGTTTGCTGTTGATGCAACGTCTGATGACAAGCCATGGTTTCATGACATCAAGTGTTTCTTGAAAATTCAAGAGTACCCGCCTGGGGCATCTACTAAAGATAAGAAGACGTTGGGAAGGTTGTCTGGTAGCTTCTTCTTGAATCAAGATGACGTGCTGTACAAACAGAATTTTGACATGGTTCTGCTCAGATGCGTGGATAGACACGAGGCAGACATGTTAATGCAGGAAGTACATGAAGGCTCTTTCGGTACCCATGCCGGAGGATATGCAATGGCAAAGAAACTATTAAGGTCGGGGTATTATTGGTTGACGATGGAGGAAGATTGTTGCAAGTACGCCCGCAATTGTCACAAATGCCAGATTTATGAAGACAGAGTGCATGTTCCTCCAAATCCATTGAGTGTCATGTCCTCTCCTTGGCCCTTTGCCATGTGGGGCATCAACATGATCGGAAAGATTGAGCCTACTGCTTTAAACGACCATCGTTTCATCTTGGTTGCCATTGATTATTTCACTAAATGGGTTGAAGCAGCATCTTATGACAATGTCACTAAGCAGGTGGTAGCTCATTTCCTAAAACGGGATATCATTTGTCGCTATGGAGTGCCCGAGAGAATCATTACCGATAATGCTTCTAATCTGAACAACAAAATGATGGCTGAGATGTGCCGGGACTTCAAAATTGAGCATCACAATTCTTCTCCGTATCGCCCGAAGATGAATGGCGCTGTGGAGGCGGCCAACAAGAATATTAAGAAGATTGTGCAGAAAATGGTTGTCACATATAAAGATTGGCATAAGATGCTACCATTTGCTTTGCATGGGTACCGAACGTCAGTACGCACGTCAACTGGGGCAACACCATTCTCACTTGTATACGATATGGAGGCAGTACTACCGGTTGAAGTTGAGATTCCATCCCTCAGAGTCATGATGAATGTCAAGTTAGACGAAGCTGAGTGGGTTCATGCCAGATTTAATCAGTTGAGCCTTATTGAAGAGAAACGTCTGGCCGCTGTATGTCATGGGCAGTTATACCAGCGGAGGATGAAGCAAGCATTTGACCAAAAATTGCGTCCTCGGGTTTACAGAGTGGGAGATGTGGTACTCAAAAGGATCCTTCCTCCTAGTACAGATTACAGGGGAAAATGGACTCCCAACTAGGAAGGTCCATTCGTGGTTAAGAAGGTCTTCTCGGGTGGAGGCTTGTTACTTACAACCATGGACGACGAAGACTTTCCATCCCCTGTCAACTCAGATGTAGTCAAAAAATACTTCGCATAAATAGACCCGCTGGACAAAAAAAGAAAAGTCCAGGCAAAAAAGGGCATCCCGGCGAACCACAAAAACAGAATAAAAAGGTTCGGGCAAAAATTAGGGATATAAAATAAAAAAATTGTACACCCGGTGAGTTGAAAATCCGCAAGGACAACTCAGGAAAAATAGGGTATCCCGATGGATTGAAAACCCGAAAGGGCGGTCCATACAAAAGAGGGATTTTAGCAAATGATTACGGTCTGAGTTATCTGTACTCCATCACCGTTTCAGCAACTGACTTTCCGAAGGGTAGGAATCAGTCTAATCACTCCTCAGAAGGCAAGGTCGGGGAGTCTTGAAGACATACTGGCCATAGCAGAATTGAAACTCAGTGGAATGCCATTTTCACATTGCCATTAAGATAGTTTCTTTTCTCAATTTACAGCAATCTCCTCTTTCCAGGGTTTGCTTCCCAATTGTACTTGTCTATTCTAGGCTTTTCAATCAATAAATTGAATTTCAGTCAAAAGCCTCTTATTTTGTTTTTACTGCTTTGTTTGCAAAAACGTCCGAATTTTTTATAAAACATTGCATTTGAAACAATGTGGCCTTACAAATAACATGCGCAAAAAAACATTTAAAATCACTTTGAATGTTGAGTAATCCTGGATGGTGGATTCAAACCACACAATATCCTGGGGCGTGTGTGCATATTCTTTTGTTGCAGGTAACAGGTACAAGTTTTCCAAGAACAGGGATCATGTCTTCTAGACGAGGAATCACTTACCCCCATGCAGAAGACTGGGGCAAGCAGGTTCAGGAGAAGGTCCCCATGTCACCTTTGGTCACAACGTTTACTGATTGAGTCCATCATTCAGTTGTCGATCGCTCGCGACGATTTAATGTTGATGGGTTAATTTCAACTGAGTAGTGTTGTATCTTATTAAGTCGATTCTCCTATTCAGTACTTCCAACAGCTACAAGCTTTTCTGTGTCGATAACGGTTGTAAATTCCCCAGTAGAGTTGCCTCACTGTTAATGTTCAAGACTCAACGAGTGTCCAGGAGTTTGAAGAGGCCAAGTCTTCTGTAAAATCCTCTTGGGACGTTTTCTTCAGATACACCGCGTGATCTAGGGCAAAAGCAAGTTGTTGAACCTCCCAAACATGGGGCATCATAAAATTCCCTAGCGAGATGAGTCCTAGAGCTATTATCTCCAGTAGAGTGTCTAGCTCAAGTCTCAACATTTGTCTAAGAGTTTGAAGATGTGTGGTCTTCTGTAAAATCCTCTTAAGGGACGTGCCCCAGCGAGATACGCTTTGAAACAATTCTCCCCAGCAGAGTCTATTGTCAACTCATTATCCCCAGTGGAGTCTTCGAACGAAAGGTTGCTTAGCATGGGACATTGTGGCTCTTATTCTAAGCTTGACAGCTTTGTTCCTCAACAGATTACCGTGAATTTTCTGTGTCTTTCCCAGCAGATCTCTAGTGACTTTTTCTCAGCAGGTTGCAACAGAATGTCTTCCAACCAGGATGTGTGTATCCTTGACGGAGTAGTTTCGGCCCCCAGCAAGATCGTGTCTCTGGTAGTTGTACTCCCCAGAGAGTTCAGCATTGAATCTTGTCAACAATACTCCCCAGCTGAGTTGTTTTTTCTTCCCCTCAGAAGTTTAACGGGTCAACAGAATCTCTTCCTCAGCAGAGTGTTAGCATATTCTCCTCGGGTTTGATAGATCCCCAAGCAGAGTTTTAATGACTTGTCTTCTTAGGCAGAGTGTTAGTACATTCTTTCCCCAGCCAAGTCAGAAAATTCTCATCCCCAGTGGAGTTGCTATGATCAGAATTCGTCCCCAGTCAGATGAAGTAGTTCTTTGCAAAGTCATCATTCTCCATATCTCAAAGTCCAATTTATTTTTGGCCAGCGTGACAATTCGAAGCAAACAGATTATTCATTTATTCTCCAACAGAGATACCATCCTTTCAGGAGTCTCTAATGTCAAATCATTGATCATTGTTTCTCGGCGGAGTCAGCAGAGATGTCTGACATGCATGCAGAGCGTTATCCAGTATTGGAATAAGCAAAGTCCAACCGTAGATTGGCAAAAGTCCATCCAAGGGTGGCAAAGCAGCAAAGTCTAATCGTAGATTGGCAAAAGTCTATCCAAGGGTGGCAAAGCAGCAAAGTCCAACCGTAGATTGGCAAAAGTCCATCCAAGGGTGGCAAATCAGCCGCAAATCTAACCGTAGATTGGCGAAAGTCCACCTGCAGTGTGACAAGTCAGTAGTCGTCTGACTCCATTCAAAAAGACAGTTGTAAGTCCAACCGTAGATTGGCGAAAGTCCACCCGTAGTGTGGCAAGTCAGTAGTTGTCTGACTCCATTCAAAAAGACAGTTGTAAGTCCAACCGTAGATTGGCGAAAGTCCACCCGCAGTGTGGCAAGTCAGTAGTCATCTGACTCCATTCAAAAAGACAGTTGTAAGACCAACCGTAGATTGGCGAAAGTCCACCCGTAGTGTGGCAGGCCAGTAGTGGTCTGGCGTTGTACAAAAGACATTGTTAAAGTCCACCCACAGTGTGGCAAGCCAGTAGTCGTCTGGCGTTGTTCAAAAAGACATCCTTTCAGTGTTATTCTTCCCATCAGAGTTTTATACAAGCAGAGTTCAATTGGTGGGGTTTATATCCATTCTTCTTCTCCACAGAGTGCAAATTTTCTGGTTATTTTCGGTATTCAATCCCTCCATACCTTGAAAGTCTGACAGCAATCGCTATCATCCATTCAGGTCTACAGTGATTGAATAGGGGCATCTGTAATACCCCAAAATTTTCCCTCTCATTTCTTCATATCATTTAGCATGAGCTTTCATTTCATTGCATTGCATTCAAGCATAGAAAAATAAAACATTAAGCATTTAGCATTGCATCTTGCATAAGGGCATGTGATAAGTTGTTCCTCAAAGATGTGGATCATCCAAAGCAAGAGAACAAGAGCCAAGGGTCTCTCAATAAGCCTCAAGAGTTTATTACATCATATATCATCCCACTTGATCTCACAAGTCATTGGAAGATGGGAACTCATAAAGAAAATTGGACAGCTCATCACCTCCTATAAAAAACAGGCCAGATTAGGGTTTGGATTCAAGTGGTCTCCTGATGAAATTTTGATTCAAGCTTGATCTCAATGTTTTCTACATGATATTAAGTGTCTAAGGATGGAAGATTGGCCATTGGTTCATTTATGAGGAAGTTCAATTGATCAGTTGCTTGATAATCAAGGAATTGGGGAAAAAAGTCAACTGTGCAGTGAAAAAAGTCAACTCCTAATTTTTTAAGGTCAAATTCATGAAATTCATGTTATATATGTTCATTGAACAAGATTTGATCAAGAAATGATGGAGGAATAATGAAAAAAATCAAGAAATCACAAAACTGCCAAAAATAGAAACTTTAGGGTTTCCAAAAATGGCAAGTTTGGACCATTTTGCACCCTGCTTTGAGGCTCTCTTTCTCCAAGATAAAAGCTCCAAACTTCAGGCCCAAGTTGATCCAATTAAAGTTCATGTTCTAAGCTTCAAATCCATATAAATAACTCTTCCATTGGATCAAAATTGAGGGAGTTATGATCAATCAAAGTTTGACAAAACTAGGTCACAAACCAAGTCATGACCAAGCAAGACCAGGCCCATGCGCCATAATTTTTTCAAACACATGGTGGGCAAGATGTCAAGCCATTTTTCTCATTTAAGGAGGCTTCAAATGAAAAAATGTTGAACATTAAAGTTGTTCATCTCAATGTCCTCTTCAACCTTGATGTTGGACATTTTTCCATTTGAGGAAGTTATGATGGAGTTATAAGGGTCCCAAGTTGGTGTGATCATGCTGAAAATCCATAGGCCATGTTGCCATGCCATGCGAAGCTTGCCTCGCCCATGAAATTAGTTTCAAACCTTGATGTTCCAAGCCATTTTTCATCAACTTCCAAGCCTTTATTCAATTCAATTTTCATACCAAACTTGCTCTATGATGTATCATCTTTCCAATGACTCAAAAATCTCATCAAAACATGCACTAGTGTGAGAGAATTTCATCACCAAACCTCCATGTTTCAAGCTGCCAAGGATAGTATGTTAACATTGATGTTGTTAAACATTCACACGCATCCATCACCCTATTCAATCTTTTCTTCTTTTGGCCAAACACTTCCCCTTACACGTGATGTTATGTATCACTCACCATGCACAAAGAGGAAAGGGATAAACCTTGCTGAGCAAGTTTCTGCTGCAGCTTACTTCCATCATCACCACCCACTTCAAACTCCACCATAACATCATGAAATGCACCTACACAATAGCACAACCTCTCCACACTCGCCCTAACTAACTTGACTCAGTTAGTTAGAGGCAACTCAGTTAACCACCCTAAACTCACTTAACTCGTCCATTTAACCACATTGGTTCATTTCTTAACTCAACATATAAATTTAAATCTCACTCACAAATTCATTTCAACACTTCATTCTCACTTTTTCCTCTGAAATTCGCAAGCTCTCTCTCTGAACTTTTTCTCTTTCTCTGCACACGATTCCATCATCATTCTCATCTGACTTCATCTTCAAGCTTCATCATCAAGTAACATTGAACTTGGAGATCATTGAAGAGTTGAAGTAACTTCTACTGCAGATCCATATTCACCTACATTTTCAAAGTTCAAAAGCCTTTATTTGGCCAAATTAAGCTCAAGATCAAGAGCTTCTCTGGTTTTCTCAAGAATCCAAAAATCTTCAAGTGTCAGGTTCCATAGTACTCAAACTTGTCTCACTCGATTTTCATTGTTTTTAAGTTGTTTTACGCTGATTTGTGCTTATTAGAAGCAGTGCAACATCTCCGGCTAGTGATAGGCTCATTAGGAGCGTAGTTGTGAAAGTTATGGCTAACTTCTTGAGTTTGTTTCTCTATGTGTGTTTGTGATTTGGAAATTCTGAGACTAGATTCTTGTTGTGTTTGGATTCCTCTTCATTTTTATGTGCGATTTGCTTGTTTCTGGGAAATGTGAGAGTTGCAGGTGACGGAGATGGCCGGAGAAGACGACCGGAGGCCGTTCTCCGGCCGGTGAGCATGCCGTTAGGGTTTTTAGACCAGATCTAATCATGATCGTCTGATATTTGCATCCAACGATCCACAACGTGCCAACACATAAGTGACACACCCTCTCTTTCACGTGCCATCTTTTTAATCTGAATGACTTCTATGTGTGGATGTGCATGTTCCTTATTGTGGACTTCATCTCTGAGTCACTTGATGTGTGTTTTGGGTTGATCCAATGCTTGATGACGTGCCAGCACATTAATGAGGGATGGTCTATAGTACGTGCTTTCCTTTTTTCTCTCAGATGTGTACATGTGGGTGCGTGCGTGATAATTACCATGTGCTTGATCTGTGAGACGTTGGATTGATGACTGATTGTGATTGATATTATCCTATGGCCATGGTTGCATCTCTATGTTAATTGATCATACATGCTGCCACACACCACTGCATGTTAATTGGACTGAACTCAATTTACTTTTTGCACACCCCCTTACTGAGCCCAATATTGTTTTTCAACATGTATTTTACTCACGCTGCACCCCCCTTCCCATTTTTTTTTTATTTTCTTTTCCATATTGTTTTGATTGTATTATTTTAAAAATACTAAATGATCTCTAAAAATTACAAATTAATTCATGTGACATCTTAACATGTTTAAATAATTTTCTATATTTTTTAATTCTGATTTTTGTGAATTTTTTACACATTATTTCATATTTTCTTTTCAATTTCTTTTTGAATGCTCTTATTCATTAACACTTGCACTTGCATGATTTCTTTCTCTCATCTCACATCATATTTTTGATTCATTCTTTTTGTATTGATTAGATAGCATCTTAAAGTGCCTAAAACAATTTTTTATTTATTTTTAAAGTCATTATATCATACTTTTGATGTTCATCTTTGCACCTTCTTGTGATGTGTTTCAATCTGACTTTGTTGATTTGTTTGAGCGTGTTTCATTTTGATTTTTGCCATGAGCTGTTGATATTTGAGTTGCTTATGATTTAGGTTGTTTAGAGATAATTTTCATGATTTTAATATGTACTTTTGATATTTGTTTAGAGCTTTACATTTGAAGCTATCTTTGTGCATATTCTTACACCTCCTTCTAGCTTAATTTTAATGAGGCACTTGTGCCACCCTCTCTTGTTTGCTTTGTGTGAGATTAGAGGTTTCATTTAGAAGATTATAGTTCTTTCTTAACTCAATTATAGGTCATGTGGTTTATACTTTCATTTGGTTTGTGTTTATGCATTTCAATTTACCTTTTGACATGTTTTCACATCTTATCTACTCTTGTGCTTAACATGAATTGTGTTTGCATTTGGTATGCCATCTCATTCTTTTCATTTGCATTTCACCAATGATATGTGACTGCCCATATACATTCATCAATCATTTTACATGTTATGCATCTCTAATATGTCACTTTGTGCATTTAATTGAGCATGTTTTGTTTCTTCCTCACTTCTTCTTCATCTTATTTCTCTTGCTTGTATCCTTTTACTCATGATTGATATGATGATCCATGTGCATCTTAAGACATTGATAAAAGGATATATGGTTCTGACCTTGTTCTTTTTTGGAAGCATTAATGCATGATCACCTTGCATATTCACCCATTCTTCATCTATTTCTTCCATGATTCACTTCTTGGATGTTTAAGACTTTGATTGTGCATAATTCATTTGTGTTTGGTGTCTTAACATTAGAGAACATCCTCATAGTTTAGGTTCTGACTTTGATTGATTTTAATCTCTTAGAATCTTTATTCATTGATTCTTGTTTTGTTTGATCATTACTTGTTATCCTTCCTTTATTCCACTACTTGTAAATAGTTTGTTGAACTAACCTTTTCATGTAGGTGCAAATGGTAAGTAAGTGTGTGGATATGTTTCCACATACAATTCTTTCTTTCATTTTCTATTATTTCTTTTAATAGTTTAACTTGTAATCATGATAAGCATTTATATGCTTTCCTTGAATAACTTCTTTCTTCTCCCCTTTGAGTTACAACTCATCTTCTACTTTAGAAGTGAGTTGTTTAATTCAATCTTTTTCTCCTTTCTCTTAGGATTAGATTTCTTAAACCACATTAACCATAAGAGCTCTAAGCATGATAACATTAGGGTGAGTCTTAGTCCCCTTTAGTTTTCACCTTTACTCCATTTGAGTCTCTTCATCTCATCTCAAAACAAAAGTAAAAAACACTTAATAAAGGTTAAACGTGTATTGCGCATGAGCCTTAAATGTGGGAAGTGAATAATGGGGGGGGGGGTTTCCCTTCATTCTTCTAGGATACCTAGCGTACATCCTGTTGGGGACGATACGCGACGTATTCGTTCCTATGTTGTAGACTTAGGTGCAATGCAAGTTACAAACAACTTCAAAAACACTTCTTTCTAAAAAACTTCAAAAGAACAATAACGTCTTTCCTTCGGGAATTCTTTTCGCATCTCTTCACTCCTTCCTTAAGGACTCGTCAAGTCCGTTCCACCGCAAACAGGTAACGCCTAAGTCTCCCTACAGTGAGCTGCAACACCTAACTGCTGGGACGCGCACTCTGATGTTCCACTAAAAAACACAAACAAAGAGACCCTCGTTGAGGGGAACTACGTCGCTCTGAAACTCATGTTCCCGATGAGATACGTAGGCAGTGGGGTAGGGCCCAATCGAGCACTTTTTTTTATTTTCCCTACATTTGCTTCTCTTTCTCTCTCCTTTCCTTTTCCAGTTTTTTTTCCAGTATCCTTTCCTTACACCCTTTGATCGAGACAAGCAAGCGTGGATCCCATCGGGTACGATGGACACGTGGGGGTGCTAATACCTTCCCTTCGCGTAACCGATTCCCGAACTCAGTTCTCTTAGTCGCAAGACCATAATTTTCCTTCCCTTCAGGTTTATGCAGTGTTTCCTTCCCCTCTCTTGGGATAAATACACATTGCTGGCGACTCTGTTTCGGTGCCACTTTCGCGTTTGTACTTGGATGAAAATCCCGGGAGCGTCACCCCCAAATCAAACACGGACAAGTCCAAGTACTGGAGGTTCCACCGGAGCCACGGACATGTCATAGAAGACTGCATCTATCTCAAAGATGCAATTAAGATCCTGATCAAGGAAGGGCACTTAAAGAAGTACGCCCAGAAGAATGATGCCCCTCTTCCCAGTTCCCAGGAAGCACAAAACGTCGAGGAGACGACACCTCCTCCCGACGAGAGTCGGCTTCAGGTCGCCCTCAGCGTCACTCGACCCCAAGACTTCTTTGTCCCCGAAGGCATTAAGGGCCAAGAAGCAGTTCGCAACATGTGGGCGAACTTCCCCCACGAGGACCCCGTCGCTGCCCGTAGCACGTGGGAAGGCTTCCCCAAGACAATGGTCATCTCTGGGGGTGGTTACGAGAAGGTGTCCGTCGGGTCGATCAAGCGGAAATTTGACGAATTGGAGTCCGCAACATCGGCGAAGACCACTACTCTCGAGAAGGTGCAAGGGAAATCAAACCCTATCACCTTCTACCTTGAAGAGCTCCCAGGCGGAGCGCCCAACGCCACTATCCCCCTCTTGGTCAGGGAACAGATGGAGAATTTTGACGTTCGAAGGATCCTTGTCGACCAGGGAAGTTTGGTCGACATCATGTATGCTCATCTATTCGAGACTCTCCAGCTCGACGAGAGACATCTGTCCCCGTACGTCGGATCAGATCTACAGGGGTTCAACGACACCACCACCAGACCATGGGGCTACGTTGAACTGATGGTCACATTTGGGGCCGAAGACACTGCCCGCCAAGTGAAGACCCGTTTCCTGGTGGTCGAATGCCTATCCCTCTACAGCAGCATCCTCGGGAGGACCACCCTGGCCGAACTCACAGCAGTGCCATCAGCGGTCCACCTAAAGATGAAGTACTACACGGTCAGGGGATGTGTAGTTATGATGCACGGGGACATAGACGCGGCCAGGAGGTGCTTCGACGCTGCGATCAAAGGCATGAGTTCCATCGGCACCAAGCCCAAGACCGGAGCAAAGTCATCCACGGACACCGTACAGAGGCCTCTCTCTCTCGCGTCAACGCAGTCGACCTCGACAACAGTTTCCTGGACGAGCACGAAGAAGGCGGAGCAGCAGACCTCGAACTCTAGGCGGAAAACAACGGGCAGCCTCTCCACCCAACGTGCCCCATCCCAGACGGAGACTTTGAGCTCGTCGCCCTCGGGGACGATCTAGACCGTAACGTGAAGATTGGCACCGGGATCCCCGACCCGGCGAAGAAGCAGCTGAAGGCATGTATCCGGGAAAACACTGATCTGTTCGCATGGAGCGTCTCCGAGATGCCTGGCCTTGACCCCGAGGTGGCTTGCCATCAGCTCGCAGTAGATCCGGCCGCTAGGGCCATAGCTCAATGTAGGTGTAGGTAGTCTCCCGAAAATGCGAAGGCTGTTGAAAAAGCTGTAAAAGACCTCCTAGAGGCGAATTTTATTTCGGAGGCCAGGTACACGACCTGGCTGTCCAACGTTGTACTTGTAAAAAAGAATAATGGAAAATGGAGGATGTGTGTTGACTATACTGATCTTAATCGGGCATGCCCGAAATACTGCTATCCTTTGCCTAACATCGACCAGCTGGTCGACAATTCTGCAGGTTACAAACTATTATCCTTCATGGACGCCTACTCGGGGTACAACCAAATTCCCATGGATAAGGTCAACAAACAGCACACAGCCTTCATGACCGAGTCGGGCAATTACTACTACAACGTAATGCCCTTCGGCCTGAAGAACGCCGGTGCGACCTACTAACGGATGATGAACAAGGTTTTCCAGGGAGAAATCGGCGACATGCTCGAGGTCTATATGGACGACATGATCTTCAAATCCGCGAAAGAATTCGACCACGCCGCGCACCTCAAGAAGGTGTTCGACACAGCGAGGAGATGCCGCATGAGGTTCAATCCCGACAAATGCACCTTCGGCGTTCGGGCAGGTAAGTTCCTCGGATTCTACCTCACAGAACGTGGAATCGAAGCCAACCCCGACAAGTGTAGGGCTTTCTCAGAGATCCCAATCCCGAACTCGAAGAAGTCAATACAATCACTGAACGGGATGCTGACCGCCCTCTCCCGCTTCATCGCCAAGTCTGCACAATACGCGCTCCCATTTTCAAACTTCTTCGACAAAAAGCGACATTTGAATGGAGAAAGGAGTGCGAGCAGGCGCTCCTCCACCTAAAACAAGTCCTATCACAACCCCCGGTCCTCTCACGGCCTGAGAATGGGGAGACACTGTTATTGTATCTCGCAATCACGAGTGAAGCGCTAAACGCTGTTCTCATCCGGGAAACCCCAGACGGGAAGAAACCAATTTACTTCACGAGCAAAGCCCTCTAAGGTCCCAAGCTCAGGTATCAGCAGATCGAGAAGGTCACCCTGGCCCTCATCACCACGGCCAGGAGGCTGCGCCATTACTTCCTAGCCCACACTGTCGTCGTAAGAACCGAACAGCCAATAAGGCAGCACCTTGGATGACCAGATATGGCGGGATGGATGCTCAGATGGTCGCTCGAACTCGCCGAGTTCGACATCCAATACGAGGGAAGGAAGGCCCTGAAGGCTCAGGTATTGGCCGACTTTGTGGCGGAGATGCCCGTCCCAGTTCTTTCGACCAACGGATCCCAAAAGTTGACGATCTATGTCGACAGAGCATCCAACACGAAGGGGAACGGAGCGCGCATTATCCTTGAAAACGAGGAAGGTATCCTGATCGAGGTCTCCCTCAAACTGTCATTCCCGACGTCGAACAATCAAGCGGAGTATGAAGCTTTCCTCACCGGGCTTCGATTGGCCGAGGACCTCGGCGCCAAGGAGGTCAAAATCTTCACTGACTCCCAGCTCGTAGCCTCGCAAGTCCAAGGAGAGTACCAGGACAAGAACGATAACCTCATCGAATACCTGACCTTGGTGAAAGAAAGGATGAAAAGATTCACCTCCGCGGAAGTAACCTACATCCCTCGCGAGCACAATACTCGAGCATACGTCTTGTCCAAATTGGCGAGCACAAGGAAGAAAGGCGGAAACAAATCTGTCATACAAGAAGTGCTTTCCTGCCCGAGCATCGACAAACCAATTCCGGCGGCGGACGTGAACGCCATTGGGGACAACAATTGCTGGATAACCCCGGTATACGAGTACCTCACGACTGACAGCCTGCCCGAAGACCCCAAAGAAGCGGGGATAGTCAAGCGGCGGGCCTGCTCGTACACAATAGTCGAAGATAAGCTATACTGCCGAGGGTTTTCTATCCCCTCCTCAAATGTGTCGAGGAGACGAAGGTCCCCAGTATACTCCAGGAAATCCATGAGGGAATCAATGCACAACACCTCGGCGAGCGATCTTTGGCCCGTAAGGCGCTTCGGGCAGGGTATTACTGGCCCACCATGCAGCAGGACGCCAAGGAACACGTCAAGAAATGCGATAGATGCCAGCGACACGGGGACATACACCTCGCTCCTCCTAGCGAGCTCAAAACGCTGTCCTCCCCGTGGCCGTTTGCGTGGTGGGGAATGGACATCCTCGGACCTTTCGTCGTGGGATCGTATCAAAGCAAATACCTCATCGTCGGGGTGGATTATTTTACGAAGTGGATCGAGGCAAAAGCATTGGCCAAAATCACGGTCTTCAACATACTACGTTTCTACAAAAGGAACATCCTCGCCTGATTCGGCGTGCCCTAAGCTATTATCACCGACAACGGAACCCAGTTCACCGACAGGAACTTCCAAGACTTCGTCGCCAAACTGGGCACAAAGCAGCATTTTACGTCGGCTGAGCACCTTCAAACGAATGGGCAAGCCGAGGCAGCGGACAGAGTAATCCTCCGAGGACTGAAACGTCGATTAGGCGACGTCAAACAACGGTGGGTCGAGGAGCTACACAGCATCCTCTGGGCCTACCGAACAACCCCACATTCCATTACCGCGGAGACCCCTTTTCGTCTGACCTACGGGACGGAAGCGGTGATCCCCGTGGAGATCAGGGAACCCTCGAGGAGGATGGAAGCCCCCGTCGACGAAGACGCGAACAACGAAGCCCTGAGGGAAGAGTTCGATTTCGTCGAGGAGACACAGTCGGGCGCTTCTCTCCGAGAAGCTTCATTGAAACAAAAAATAACTTTACGTTACAACGACAAAGTTATCAAACGCGATTTTCAGGTAGGCACCCTCGTCCTACGAAGGAACCAGAAAGATTCGCGAGAAGGCAAACTCGTCGCGAACTGGGAGGGCCAGTACAACGTTCACGCGAAAACGGGGACAGGAGCCTACTTCCTCAAAAATCTGCACGGGGAAGAACTTGCTCGACCATGGAACGCTGAGAAGCTTAAACAGTACTACAGTTAAGCACTGTCCGCGACACACTAGCACCGCGGTTACGGGGACGCACTAGGGTACAAGTGCGACACCCCAATACAAAACACGATGATCAAGGGCTGCTTTGTGTGTGCACGAGCACTTCGATCCGACGAGGACACCTCGATCGAGCTCCTTCGTCGTCGTACCAATTAGGCAGAACACCCAGGTCGCGATGGGAAGTTCAAGCCACGAAGCTAAGACCTCGACCGAGCTCTTAGCCTCGTTGAAGGTCGGAATACGCTTCCGGCCACTCGACCAGCTCTCCACGCAGTCGAGGATTATCGAAGTCGAGCAAGCCCCAAAATCTCTATTACTTAGACAAAAGCAAACAAAGTATAGCAAATACAACAACATCACACACATACAAACATCGCATGCGCAGATACACCAAAATCAAAGCATTAACCAGGCATAAGCCCATCATATAAATATTACAAAGTATAAAAAAACCCTTGGCTTGCAGGCCGGGCAAAGATCATCACAAATGGCACGTAGGCCAAACAAAAGACCAAAAAAGTAGTGGCACGCAGGTCGAATAAGCAAAGGAACTAAACAGCGATCTCTTCCTCGATCCGGTCAGCATTCTCCCCGTCCTCCTCCTCTGGAAGGTCCAACTTACCATCGACCACACGAACAAACGGGTTAATCCTGTCGAGCGTGAGCTGGACACCTGGATTTTCGGCTTCGACCTGCTTCACAACATTTTTGAAACCGATTTCGAGGGCCTCCAAACTATCTTGCGGAAGCTCCCGAATCTTAGGGATCAAATCCGCACGGCTGACGAAACCTTTTTCCTCTGCCGACTCGTTTTCTGCAGGATGGGTAGCAGCTTCCAACTCTGCAATTCTGGTTCGAAGGCGGTCACACTCCTTATGAGTCACCTTCAGCGCAGCGTTGGCCTGGTTCAGCTCGTCGAGGACACGGGCGTGTTCCTCGCACTTGGTCTGGGCCTCTCGCAAGTCAACCTCAAGTTTGTCCTTCTCCTTCTCAAGGGCAGTGTACTCATCTTTTATCTTCTGCAGTTCATAGGCAGAAGGGGTCCCCTCGTTTAATATCAAGGTTGTCTCAAAGACTCGAATCATTGCCGCCAGGTCCTCAACAAGCGCCTCTTTTCTGGCCGCTCCATCCATATCCAGAACTGCATTCACCTCGGCCTCAGCGAAGATGGGAGGGCTTCCCCCGAAGAAGTTCCGTTGAAGATGGCAGGCGGGCAGTAGAAACATCTCCGTGGGGACATGCTCCTCGAGGTCCACGAGGACGGGCCCCTCAGTCCTCGCCCTTTTAGCAGGGGTGCTCTCCGGAGGGAGAGACTGGCTGCAATGTGGAGAAGACGACCTGCTCGTCGTGACGATCAGCATCGCTGTCTGGATAATGTCGCGAACACGACCCTTAGCTCGTTTAGGAGCTCGCTCAGCAGCCATCTTTATGATGCGCTCGGTGGCGTTCGACATTTGAGTTGCAAGGTAAAACACGATACAAATCAGCATAAAGAAACAAAAACGAAATAGAAAAGGATTAAAAGCTTACTTGAAACGGTGGTGGAGAGCGGACCGGTACGGAGAAAACAGCGATGCGCGGTGGTGTACGGTGGTGGAGCTGCGACAGTGAATAGAAGAGAAGTCCGGAGCGAAAAAGGTGGGAACGTGCATATGGCACGAACTCAACCCTTTTATAGGTCTCTCATGGGACTCGAGGAGTCCCTAGGCTTTTGAGTGCCCTAGGCCTAGCCGCCCCTAGGCATTAATGACAGACGATACGTAGCACACGCGTTCCCGCGTTTACCTCTTCGCCTGCCTTGTTCCTCGGCCTCACAACCATCCGTCTTCCACGCGTCACCGTCTTCCCGAGTCGTGCAGAGTCACAGATACCTGCCCGCTTAAAATCCCGTACTCGTGGCCTCCTCGCTGCGTTCTAGCTAGAGGACACTTCATCGACGACACCCGTACAGCTGAAGATATCGAGGAAATTCGAACGAGGAGCCTTGCGTCGAGCCGATCCTAAAGTCATTACTCCGACATCTCGGAGCAACGACTTGGGGGGGTCCTGTTTCGGACTGGGCCGCGGTCTGCCCAACCGTCGAGCAGGCTCAATCCAGTAATGGAACGGCCCAGCGTGATCCTTCTAATGGCCAGCGTCGAGCACAGCTTTGCAGGACGAGGACCCCACGTGTCCTCCACTCGTTAGTCACCTAGCAAACACCTCTGTGTCAGGAACGTGCCAATTTCCGTTGGCGTCGGGCACGCGAGGCAGCGACCGTCGGGCAGAGGTGCATAGCCCGTGGGGCTTACCTCTCCCCGACACCCACGTGCTTCTCCCTGCAAGGACACGTTCTCTTGTAACTTCCCACTCCCGAAGGAATCAGTCTGCCCTACTTCCGGAGATTTAGGGACCGTTACACCAGGGCGAAGACCACGTGCTGGTCTTCACTACGCCACGTAAGCCCTGGCAGTTAGTTGGATTGGGCATGGCAATCCAGCCCAGTGTAAGTGACCATTGGCCCCGCGTTGGGGGCTCTCTATAAATACCCTCTCACTTGAGAGGGTCAGGTTACATTACATTCTAACTCTCACACCTGTTTTTCTGTACTTGCTTACTCCATTTTTCTTACTTGAACGTCGGAGTACCTTGCGGGTACACCCCCCGGTCGTATCATCATCACCGGAGCTGAAGTCCATACGACGTTGCTGGCCATTGAATAACTGTCTGATCCAGGTACAATCAGTTAACATTACTAAAATAGACCTAAGTCGAAATCCTGTATGAAGTAACCTGCTTCGACACTTCGACATACTAATACAATTTAACACACACATATTAAACTAATTTGACTAATCATTATTTCTCTCGAGCTACACTCAACTCAACAAAAATATGTTTCGTGTTTTGCAGTTCTAGGCCTAATTACTTTAATCTTATATTTCTAGTTGCTTCTTATTCAGTGACAATTAATTTTATTTGAAAACCTTCTTTGACAAGACCCTTATGTTTGTTCCCGAGACAAAAAAATCTTCTTAATCGATAATATATATATATATATATATATATATATTACAAAAAAAAAATATTCGTATTCTCATTCGATTAAAACAAGTAGTGATTTTGTTTTCTTTCAATAAAGTTTTGAAACATAGAAATGTAAGCGGAGAATGAAAATAAAATAAATTGGAAATGAAAGTTTATATCATACGAATATTATAATTCGCGGTTAAGAAATTTTCACTATTCTGCATATTTAAAATAATTTATGAGTACACAGTTTTTTTCTCTTATCTTAAATCTACAGTAAAGTCGATGATTCTAGTAACTTTTTTGAATTTTTCTTTCAGACTTTGTCCCTCTTCCTAAAATCCCTCTTCCTAAAATTCCCTCTCTTCCTTATGTCTTATTTTCATATATGTTAGAAATTTCTAAAACCCAACTTCTCACCACACTTTAGTATTTATATGGGTCTTGTTTTTCAAAATTATTCTTTTTGCTCAATTACTCTCCAATTCTCTCCTTTCACCTCATACTTTTCTCTATTCACAAAAATTGTCCATTCTCCTATTATTCAATTAAATTATTATTTAAATTAAAATTTAAATAATTATATAATTAGGATTCTATAATTTCTATTATTTTATCTTATTGCAAAATAATTAATATGCCTAATTATATGTAATAATTCAAATAATATTACTTTAGCTGCTCTCAAATCCCCAGTAATTAGTAAATTACTGAAATAGCCCTATATTCTGAAAACAAAAAAAAATCAATATTATAAATAAATCACACGAATAAATAAATAAAATAATCTAGTTATAAGTTGGGGTGTTACAACTCTCCCCCACTTAAAAAGATTTTCGTCCTAAAAAATTACATGGCCAAAACAAATCCAGATAGGATTCCTTCATCTGGTTTTCCAGGTCCCAAGTTTGACTCCCCCAGCAGGTCCTCCCAACACCATTCATAGGTGTGACTCTCAGAAACACATTATCGCCATCTCAAAATTCAAGAGCCCCTATCCATTTATCATGATAACTCTTATGTTTACTCTGAGATGCTTTCATCATCTCTTGGATCATCTTCACCATCCTTATAGTCTGTTGAACAATCTTTGGTCCAAGTAAAACATCCTCTCCAGACTCATACAAACACAGAGGGGTCCTACACCTCCCATACAATGCTTCGAATGGTGCCATCCCTATGCTCGAATGATAGCCGTTATTATATGTAAACTCTATCAATGGTAGAAAACTGTCTCATGCACCTCCATGCTCTAAGACACAAGCCCTCAAAAGATCCTCCAAAGACTAGATAGTCCTCTTAGTCTGACCATCGATTTATGGATGATAAATAGAACTCAACTTTAACTTAGTACCCAAAGCTTCCTCAAGACTCTCCCAAAACCTGGAAGTGAATCTCTGCCAGCCTTAGGAATGGAAAACCGATCTTAATCAGAATGAAGTGTTCCGATTTAGTCAGCCTATCCACGATCACCCAAACCACATTGATCCATCTGGGAGTATTCGACAACCCAGTTACAAAGTCCATCGATATACTATCCCACTTCCATTCGGGAATATCCAATGGTTGCATCTGTCCAAACAGTTTATGGTGCTTAATCTTTAACCTCTGGCAAGTCAGACATGAATAAAATAACTGAGGAACGTCTCTCTTTATCCCCGGCCACCAAAACATCCTCTTGAGGTCTTGGTACATCTTGGTAGCCCCAGGATGAATGTTCAAGCTTCGACGACTCTCCTCCAAAATCGTCTTCTTAAGTTCTGGCACATCAGGTACAGAAACTGATCGGAGCGGATCAGACTGGATCGTCGTGGCCTTCACGTAGGACAGGTGATGATGCTTGCAGGGGAGGAAAAGGGGTGGAGGTACCTGCAAGGTACTCCGATGCCAAAGTAAGTGTTTGGTCAAAGAGAGAAAGCAAGTAAGAGATTTCAAGTATTGGATATTTGATACCTGCTGTAACGCCCCAGTTTTAGTCTTTTATTTTAATTGAGTCGTTTGTGATTATTTTATTATTATATTATATTATTTTCGACTTTTATGTGAAAATATGTTATTTTTCAATGTTGTGATATTTTATCGGGTTTTGGGAACGTTTGCGAGATATTTGAGTGTGGGGGTATTTTGGTCATTTCCTGATATTTTCCTAAGTTAGAAAGAAATAGGATAGAAAATAGAAAGAGAGAAAAATAGAAAGAAAGAAAGAAAAAGAGAAGAAGGAAAAAGGAGAGAAAAGAGAAGAAGAGAAGAAAAAGTGGAAAAACTTGGAAAACAAGAAAATCGATTCCCCGACTTTTCTAAACGCGATTAAATCGGGTAAGGGTGCGAAACTCAATTATCGTATACTTGTGTATGATTATGTATGTGTGTCTGTGGTTGTTGTTGGATTGAAATGGAAAAAAAATTAGTAAAAACCATATTATGTGAAATTGGTTAGAAATCGATTAAATGTGTTTGAAATCATGTTGTTAGTGTTCATCATTGTTGATACATGATAGATACATGTTGTTAGGCATGGTATTGGCAATTTTCTGGTGTGTAGGTGAAAATTTGGATGATTTTGGTTGAGAAAACGCAGGAACACGTTCTGCCGAATTTTTCTGCATTTGCCCTGGCCATACGCGTAAGGGGCATGTCCATACGCGTATGAGCCTAGGCGTTACGCGTATCATTGGCCTGTGTTTGTGCCATTACGCGTATGGAATGTGTCTTTTCCCGGCCATCTGGTGATACGCGTATGGGGTTGGGCATACGCGTATGGACTTTGAAACGTGAAATTTGTGAAGGAAATGGGTTCTGCCCATACGCGTATGGGCATTGGCAATACGCGTATGGGAATGGCGAGGAATCAGGGTCGTACGCGTATGAGAATGGTGATACACGTATGGTCAGGAAAAATGTAAAAATGGGATTTTTCAAAATGTCGTTTCCGTTTTCTGTCGTAACTTTTGTTCTGTTTATCTGATTTTTACATTCTTGGTATCGTTGGAAAGCTATTGAGCTGTACTATGTGATTATGATGATTTAGAATTCGTTAGCCGATTTTATTTTGTCCGGAATTCGGAATAGTGTCATTTTGTCGACTTTTGTGGTTATGATTGTGCATAATTGGTGTGCTTTATGCAATGTGCTGTTGATATGGATATGGTATGATTGTGTGTTGTTGTTAGGTATAAATGCATTGTTTTGGGCTTAAATTGCAAGTATGAATTATGTTAAGCGTGATGGTTGCATATATGTGTGCATATTAAATGTCATGGGTCATTGTATGCCAAGCATCATGATATGCATCGTTGTGACGTCCTGAGTGACGGTTTGGTTCCAGAGGGAATCTGCTATAACATCGTGTGCCCATGTGGGGACCTAAAGCGATGGTTATAGACGATTGTGTGCCCTTGTGGGGACCTAAAGCAATCGGATTATGTGCTCATGTGGGGACCGAAAGCAATCCATAAACGTCGTGTGCCCATGTGGGGACCGAAAGCGACGGGTGAACATCGTAGGCCCGACGGGGAGTTACACTAAGTAACGAGCGATGGTTCCAATAGTTCCTGAGTGAACTGGAGATGAGACATGAGAAACATTGGAAGTCGGTACCGCATGGCATGTGCATAGATTTGTGTCGGTCTCTGTGCATTCGCATAAACCATGGATTCATTGCGTATATTAATTGTGAATGCGATTAATGTGATGGAATATGTATAATTGTGTTGATGATGAGTGCATTGTGTGCATTGGTGATGAATACCTGATACTTGTATTGTGTTGTGTTATATTTGATTGTGGTGAGTATATTTTACTGGTGTATTTCTGTGTTAATATATAATTATATGCAACTGTATTATGATTGTTTTTCTCACCCTTCTGCTGTTTTATAATGCTCTATGAGGCATTGCAGATTAGAGTTGCTGGAGGTCTTTTTGTGAAGCTTTGCGTCTTCATTCTTTTGTCGGTCGGCTCTGATATGTGACACCGGGTAGTTAGGGTGGCCGTGTGGTGATTATTTGTGAATTATGTATATATATATCTTTTGGCTTGTGCATGTATAACTTGATGTATGACAAACTTTTCCAGTGATATATATATAAATAATATTCAGTTTTAGATTTTCCGCTTTTATTCTAAAATCTGAAATGTGGGTGTAAGGAACTAAGTTCCTCTGTTGATTGCTACCCCACTGTTGCATATCTAAATGAGCAGGTGTCGTATGTTTTGTTTCAATATAATGTGACTTCCCCCTGTCTATGCCGTGTTTTTAAATATACTCTGATGAAATTTTGAATTTTTATTTTACCGCTTTAATAGCTTGGGGGTGTAGATTGGGGGTGTTACATTAAGTGGTATCAGAGCCAGTCAGTGTCAGTTGTGTCAGTCCTTGTTGGTCTTTGTGGTTCGGTGAGCTGTTTGTTTAACCATAGTTACTGTTATTGGAAATGAACAAAATATGGCTGGAAGGAACGATGCTGCTTTAGCTGCTGCGATGCAAGCTATGGCTCGGCCTGTGCAGGGTGCACCGAATGCTGCGGGTAATGATGAGTTCAGAAAGAATAAACCACCGGTATTCAAAGGAAGATATGATCCCGATGGTGCACAGATTTGGTTGAAAGAGATTGAAAGGATTTTTCGAGTTATGGATTGTGACGAGGGTCAGAAGGTGAGACTGGGTACTCACATGTTACTAGAAGAAGCTGATGATTGGTGGGTTGGTACTCGTCATGTGTTGGAAGCTGCAGAGGAGGAAGAGATTACTTGGGAAGTGTTTAGTAGGGAGTTTCTGAGGAAGTATTTTCCCGAGGATGTAAGAGGAAAGAAGGAAATTGAGTTTTTGGAACTGAAACAAGGTAATATGTCTGTAGTTGATTATACTGCTAAGTTTGTTGAGCTGGTGCAGTTTTATCCTCATTATGCGGAAGCAACTGCGGAATTTTCTAAGTGTGTTAAGTATGAAAGTGGGTTGCGTCCTGAAATTAAGCAAGCTATTGGTTATCAGAGGACTCGTAGGTTTGCAGACTTGGTGGACTGTTGTAGGATTTTTGAGGAGGACAGTAAGGCTCGTTCTACTCATTACAAGAGTTTAAGTGAAAGAAAAGGGAAGCAACAGTTTCGTAGTGGTCCGTATGTAACACCAGCTGATAAAGGTAAACAAAGGGGTAATTTTGATCGAAGGTCAGGAGGTATGTCTAATTCTTGGAGATGTTATAGATGTGGTGGATTGGGACATCGTCAGTCCGAATGTAGGAAGAATTTGGATAAGTGTTCTAATTGTGGAGGTGAAGGACATGTCGCAGCAGATTTTAAAAGGAAGAATGTGGTGAAGTGTTACAATTGTGGGGAACCTGGTCACATTAGCACGAAGTGTCCGAATCCGAAGAAAGCTCCAACTAGTGGGAAAGTATTTTCATTGGCGGGGACTCAGACTTCAAGTGCAGATCGTCTGATTAGAGGTACTTGCTTTATTAATAGTACTCCTTTGGTTGCTATTATTGATACTGGAGCGACTCATTCGTTTATTTTGTCTGAGTGCGCGAAGCGTCTGAATCTTGTGTTGTCTTTGATGGATGGTGAGATGGTTATTGATACTCCAGCGATGGGGTCAGTAACTACTTCTTTGGTTTGTTTGAGTTGTCCTTTGACCATTTATGGTAAAGACTTTGAGATGGACTTAGTGTGTTTGTCGTTGGAAGGTTTGGATGTGGTTTTGGGAATGAATTGGTTGCAATTTAATAGGGTTCATATTGATTGTTATCATAAGCTGGTAAGGTTTCCTTCTCTTGAGGAAGACGAAGACTCGAGTTTCTTATCTACCAAAGTGTTGAAGAAACTTTTGGCAGATGAAGCTCAGTTGTTTGGGTTGTTTGCATCTTGGACTGTGGATAGTCAGGTTTCACTGGACGTGTTTCCTGTTGTGTGTGATTTTCCGGAAGTGTTTCCTGATGATATTTCAGACTTGCTGTCGGAGAGAGAGGTGGAGTTCTCTATAGATCTAGTTCCTGGTACTAGACCTGTTTCTATGGCACCTTATAGAATGTCGGCATCTGAGTTGGTTGAATTGAAAAAGCAGTTGAATGACTTGTTGGAAAAGACGTTTGTGAGGCCAAGTGTTTCTCCTTGGGGTGCGCCAGTTTTGTTGGTGAAAAAGAAAGATGGAAGTATGCGATTGTGTATTGACTATCGCCAGCTGAATAAGGTGGCGATTAAGAATAAGTATCCTCTTTCAAGAATTGATGATCTGATGGATCAGTTAATTGGTGCTTGTGTGTTTAGTAAGATTGATTTGAGATCAGGATATCATCAGATAAGGGTGAAGGAAGAAGATATTCAGAAGACGGCTTTTAGGACACGTTACGGTCATTATGAATATTCTGTGATGCCGTTCGGGGTTTCTAATGCCCCTGGTGTGTTTATGGAATACATGAATCGTATTTTCCACGAGCATTTGGATCGATTTGTTGTTGTGTTTATTGATGACATATTGATTTATTCTAAGTCTCACGAGGAGCACGCGGAACATTTGCGTATTATTTTGCAGGTTTTGAAGGAAAGGAAGCTTTTTGCAAAATTGTCCAAGTGTGAATTCTGGTTGTCGGAAGTGAGTTTTCTTGGACATGTGATTTCAGGTAATGGTATTTCTGTGGATCCATCTAAAGTAGAAGCAGTTCTACAATGGGAGGCTCCTAGATCTGTTACTGAAATTCGTAGCTTTTTTGGTTTGGCCGGTTATTATCGACGGTTCATTGAAGGGTTTTCTAAGCTAGCATTACCTTTGACCCAGTTGACTTGCAAAGGTCAAGCGTTCATTTGGGATATTCGGTGTGAGGAGAGTTTTAATGAGCTGAAGAGAAGATTGACGACAGCTCCGATCTTGATTTTGCCGAATCCTAATGAACCATTTGTGGTGTATTGTGATGCGTCTTTGATTGGCCTAGGTGGTGTTCTGATGCAAGAAGGTAAGGTGGTGGCTTATGCTTCGAGGCAGTTGAGAATGCATGAGAAAAATTATTCTACTCATGATCTTGAGTTAGCGGCTGTGGTTTTTGTGTTGAAGATTTGGAGGCATTATCTTTTTGGTGCGAGGTTTGAAGTTTTTAGTGATCACAAGAGTTTGAAATATCTGTTTGATCAGAAGAAACTGAATATGAGGCAACGTAGATGGTTGGAATTCTTAAAGGACTATGACTTTGGCTTGAATTACCATCCTGGTAAAGCTAATGTGGTAGCCGATGCGTTGAGTCAGAAATCGTTGCATATGTCAGCTTTAATGGTTAAGGAGTGGGAACTTTTGGAATCGTTCAGAGACTTGAGTTTGGTATGTGAAGTGACTTCGGATAGTGTGAGGCTTGGAATGCTAACGATTACTAATGATTTTCTGAGGACGGTTAGTGAGAAACAGAAGTTAGATTTGAAATTTGTGGATTTGATGTTGGTTGGAGAAAAAGATGTGAATAGTGATTTTCAAGTGGATTCTAATGGTGTTTTGAGGTTCCGTGGACGAATTTGTATTCCGGATGATTCGGAGTTGAAAAGGATGATTTTAGAAGAAGGGCACCGGAGTAATTTGAGTATACATCCGGGAGCGAATAAGATGTACCAAGATTTAAAAAAGATTTTCTGGTGGTCTGGTTTGAAAAGAGATGTGGCTCAGTTTGTGTATGCTTGTTTGACCTGTCAGAAATCGAAAGTGGAACATCAAAGGCCTAGTGGTTTGTTGCAGCCGTTGGATATTCCTGAGTGGAAGTGGGATAGCATTTCCATGGATTTTGTAACGGGATTACCGAACACTCAGAAAGGGCATAATGCTATTTGGGTGGTTGTTGATAGGCTGACTAAATCGGCTCATTTTATTTCGACTGACATCAGTTTTTCTTTGGAGCGGTTAGCTGAGATTTACATCAGTGTGGTTGTGAAGTTGCATGGGGTTCCATTGAGTATTGTTTCGGATCGAGATCCAAGGTTTACCTCGAGATTTTGGGAAAGTTTACAGAAGGCTTTGGGTTCTAAGTTGAGATTGAGTTCGGCTTATCATCCACAGACGGATTGTCAGACGGAGAGGACGATTCAGTCGTTGGAGGATTTGTTGAGAGCGTGTGTTTTGGAACAAGGTGGTACATGGGATAGTTATCTTGCATTGATTGAATTCACGTATAATAACAGTTTTCATTCTAGTATTGGTATGGCACCGTTTGAGGCATTATATGGACGAAGGTGTCAAACACCGTTGTGTTGGCACGAATCTGGTGAGAGGACGGTGGTAGGACCGGAATTGGTACAACAGACTACGGAGAAAGTGAAGCTTATTCGAGAGAAAATGAGGGCTTCTCAGAGTAGGCAAAAGAGTTATCATGATCGGAGACGGAAAGATCTTGAGTTTCAAGAGGGCGATCATGTATTTCTAAGGGTTAGGCCGGTAACGGGTGTGGGTCGTGCATTGAAATCGAAGAAACTTACTTCTCGATTTATTGGTCCTTACCAGATATCTGCGAGAGTGGGTGCTGTGGCGTATAGGGTGGCGTTGCCGCCGAATCTGTCAAATTTGCATGATGTGTTCCATGTTTCACAGCTTCGGAAGTATGTTTCGGATCCGTCGCATGTGATTCCGATGGATGAGGTTGAGGTAAGGGAAGACCTTACATTTGAGGCACTACCAGTTAGTATTTTGGATCGAGAGGTGAAGCGGTTGAGAGGCAAGGATATTGCACTTGTGAAGGTAGCGTGGGGAGGCGCTGCTGAGGGCAATTTGACTTGGGAATTGGAGAGTCGGATGCGGGAGTCGTATCCGAAGTTGTTCGTCTCAGGTATATTTTCGAGGACGAAAATTTCTAAGTGGGGGAGAGTTGTAACGCCCCAGTTTTAGTCTTTTATTTTAATTGAGTCGTTTGTGATTATTTTATTATTATATTATATTATTTTCGACTTTTATGTGAAAATATGTTATTTTTCAATGTTGTGATATTTTATCGGGTTTTGGGAACGTTTGCGAGATATTTGAGTGTGGGGGTATTTTGGTCATTTCCTGATATTTTCCTAAGTTAGAAAGAAATAGGATAGAAAATAGAAAGAGAGAAAAATAGAAAGAAAGAAAGAAAAAGAGAAGAAGGAAAAAGGAGAGAAAAGAGAAGAAGAGAAGAAAAAGTGGAAAAACTTGGAAAACAAGAAAATCGATTCCCCGACTTTTCTAAACGCGATTAAATCGGGTAAGGGTGCGAAACTCAATTATCGTATACTTGTGTATGATTATGTATGTGTGTCTGTGGTTGTTGTTGGATTGAAATGGAAAAAAAATTAGTAAAACCCATATTATGTAAAATTGGTTAGAAATCGATTAAATGTGTTTGAAATCATGTTGTTAGTGTTCATTATTGTTGATACATGATAGATACATGTTGTTAGGCATGGTATTGGCAATTTTCTGGTGTGTAGGTGAAAATTTGGATGATTTTGGTTGAGAAAACGCAGGAACACGTTCTGCCGAATTTTTCTGCATTTGCCCTGGCCATACGCGTAAGGGGCATGTCCATACGCGTATGAGCCTAGGCGTTACGCGTATCATTGGCCTGTGTTTGTGCCATTACGCGTATGGAATGTGTCTTTTCCCGGCCATCTGGTGATACGCGTATGGGGTTGGGCATACGCGTATGGACTTTGAAACGTGAAATTTGTGAAGGAAATGGGTTCTGCCCATACGCGTATGGGCATTGGCAATACACGTATGGGAATGGCGAGGAATCAGGGTCGTACGCGTATGAGAATGGTGATACGCGTATGGTCAGGAAAAATGTAAAAATGGGATTTTTCAAAATGTCGTTTCCGTTTTCTGTCGTAACTTTTGTTCTGTTTATCTGATTTTTACATTCTTGGTATCGTTGGAAAGCTATTGAGCTGTACTATGTGATTATGATGATTTGGAATTCGTTAGCCGATTTTATTTTGTCGGGAATTCGGAATAGTGTCGTTTTGTCGACTTTTGTGGTTATGATTGTGCATAATTGGTGTGCTTTATGCAATGTGCTGTTGATATGGATATGGTATGATTGTGTGTTGTTGTTGGGTATAAATGCATTATTTTGGGCTTAAATTGCAAGTATGAATTATGTTAAGCGTGATGGTTGCATATATGTGTGCATATTAAATGTCATGGGTCATTGTATGCCAAGCATCATGATATGCATCGTTGTGACGTCCTGAGTGACGGTTTGGTTCCAGAGGGAATCTGCTATAACATCGTGTGCCCATGTGGGGACCTAAAGCGATGGTTATAGACGATTGTGTGCCCTTGTGGGGACCTAAAGCAATCGGATTATGTGCTCATGTGGGGACCGAAAGCAATCCATAAACGTCGTGTGCCCATGTGGGGACCGAAAGCGACGGGTGAACATCGTAGGCCCGACGGGGAGTTACACTAAGTAACGAGTGATGGTTCCAATAGTTCCTGAGTGAACTGGTGATGAGACATGAGAAACATTGGAAGTCGGTACCGCATGGCATGTGCATAGAGTTGGTGTGTCGGTCTCTGTGCATTTGCATAAACCGTGGATTCATTGCGTATGTTAATTGTGAATGCGATTAATGTGATGGAATATGTATAATTGTGTTGATGATGAGTGCATTGTGTGCATTGGTGATGAATACCTGATACTTGTATTGTGTTGTGTTATATTTGATTGTGGTGCATTTGTGGTGAGAATATTTTACTGGTGTATTTCTGTGTTAATATATAATTGTATGCAACTGTATTATGATTGTTTTTCTCACCCTTCTGCCGTTTTATAATGCTCTATGAGGCATTGCAGATTAGAGTTGCTGGAGGTCTTTTTGTGAAGCTTTGCGTCTTCATTCTTTTGTCGGTCGGCTCTGATATGTGACACCGGGTAGTTAGGGTGGCTGTGTGGTGATTATTTGTGAATTATGTATATATATATATATCTTTTGGCTTGTGCATGTATAACTTGATGTATGACAAACTTTTCCAGTGATATATATATAAATAATATTCAGTTTTAGATTTTCCGCTTTTATTCTAAAATCTGAAATGTGGGTGTAAGGAACTAAGTTCCTCTGTTGATTGCTACCCCACTGTTGCATATCTAAATGAGCAGGTGTTGTATGTTTTGTTTCAATATAATGTGACTTCCCCCTGTCTATGCCGTGTTTTTAAATATACTCTGATGAAATTTTGAATTTTTATTTTACCGCTTTAATAGCTTGGGGGTGTAGATTGGGGGTGTTACACCTGCCCCTCTTAAGCGAGGGGGTATTTATAGGTGGATTCTTAGCGAGCAAAGCGTCTGGTCCGCCAATGAGGAATTGCCAAGCAGGGCGCATGGCCTTTTGACTCAGATTAACTGTTTCCGTGATATCCAGGGAGGCAGTTGGTCGCGTTAACTACTTTGCGCGTGAAGGGGACATGCCCAACGACTAGTTTCTGCCCAACGGCTAGTTTATGCCCAACGGCTAGTTTCTGGCTATTGGGCCTATCCAAAGGCTGGATTGGATTGGGTCTTGCCCCTCTAGGGGCACAATGCCTGCCCAGTCCAGAACAGGAGCCCCCCAAGTCTTTGCTCTGGAGGAGAGTGAGGACTTAAGGTAGCCGTGTAAACAGTCATCTTTGGATGGTACTCGGGGAAGAATCTCTTCCTCATCTATGCGAGCAGGTGTTTTTGCCCGGAGGACATATTTTGAAGATGTATTTTCTGTCGAGCACACTCTTGTGGAAGTGCCCGTTGCAGTGGCGTTTTTTTTTTGTGTCGGGAACCCTTGGTGTGCGCGTTGGTGAGGGGACGCGCTCGCGGAATATCAAATATCTGGTGCCTGTAACGTTCGTACTTGGGAATGTCAGACGCAGGAACCGTTTGACACGTGTTGAACATGCAACCCCTTTGTTAGACCTAGAGCCGCCTAGGCAATGATGGCCTTTGCGATTCCCCACGAACAAATGCTTATAAAAGGAGGGAGGAGGGACTCATTTGTTCATTTCTCACAAATTTATTCTCTTCTCTGTTTTGCTCTGCACTTTGTCCTCTCGTCGGAGCCGCCGTAGATATTCATCGTCTCCATTCACACCTTCACCTCCAACTCCATATTCAAGTAAGTTGTTCATATTTTCTGCATTTTTCTTAAGTGTTCTTCATTTTCTGCGCTTTTCATGAATTTTCTGGTTGAAGATTCATGTGTTCTTTGATGAACACATGAATTTCTGGGATTCTCGTGAAGAAAGTGATGAACATGGAATGGACGTTGTGTTTTTGCGTAGATTCTCCTTTGTTTTGGTTAAGATTAGTTTTAGGTTTGTAGTCGGGCACAAGGCCTGTTCGACACAAAGCTCTGGCTTTTCGCGATGAGCTTGCCTTGTTTTGAGCTCAAAGTAATGTAGTTAAGTCATGGAGATTCGTCCCCGTCCCATGGGGCAACGTCGTCGTCGTATTAGGTCGCGGTCAAAGTGGGCTTGGGGTTGTCCTCGACTTCTTCCTCACCCTTTCACTTGACTAGTGGTGGAAGGGTGGATTTGAACTTAGTCGTCGAATTTACTTTTTCTTCCTCTGCTTTTCAGGTGAAAATGGCTGGTCCTCGTGATGAAGTCGTACCCGACACCCAGGCCGCGCAAGAGGAGGCGGAGCAGGCCATCGAGTATGCTAATGTTCAGGTCACGAGGAGGGACCTTCAACGGATCGCGCACGAGCCGCTGTCGACCAAGTCGACGTTTACTGAGGAGGAGGTTCGTGAGTTCCCCTATCTGGAGGATCGGGCCAAGGATGCGCCCGCACAATGGAGGGCCATTCGTCCGACCGAAAATGACAGGATCTGTTCGATTTACATGGGGATGCGGTTCCCCATGTATGAGTTTGCCTTTGTGGAGCCTAGGTTTCGGCTGCCTTTCACCGACTTCCAGGAGGCCCTTTTTCGTCACCTCGAATTGTTCCCGGCCCAGTTCATCCGAACGCGTTCGCCTTTATACGTGCCTTCGAGCTGGTGTGTCGCTTTCTCCGTGTCGGGGCGACGTTGGACCTTTTCTTCTGCATCTTCCAGCTCCAGCGAAGTACTACGGGCACGAAGCAAAGCTGGGTGTCATTCAAACAGCAGAGCAGGCTCTTCTGGCTATACTCCGAGTCTGTTCATCATTTTAAGGATAGATTCCTAGTCATGAAGCCTGTTTTTGAGGCGGCCAAGAGATCCATCTCGACGATTGAAACGGTGACCGTCGATGGTCGGCAAGTTAGAAAGCCTGTGTCTAAGTTCCCTTTGGAATGGGTGTTCACTCACTTCAAATACAGGACTGACCAGTTCCTGATAAAGCATGATCAACTCTGTGAGGTCGACAAGGAATCCTATCGTGTGCTCCATGCCTACGTGGAGAGTTTTACGCCGGCCTTCGTGGTGGTCAGGGATGGTAAGGAACTGATCGGGGATGATGGGGTGCCCGTCAGAGCAGGCCGTTATATTAACATTAAGGCCCTCCTCGAGTGTGAAAACGACGACGTGGCCTTCCAACTTCTTGGTATAACTTGTTCTTGTGTCCGCACTTGTTAATCTTTTTCTTCCTGCTAACTTTTGTCTTTTTGTGTTCGCTGAGAAAATGGCTGACATGAGGGAGCGTTTAATGAAGTCGCAGACAGCCAAGGTCCAGAAGAAGGTGCCTTCGGTGCCCAAAGCCGGAGCGGCCAAGCAGCAAGCGACGATATAGAAGTTTGTGTCCGGTGCTGGTCCTACCCCGGGGATGACCTCTGTACCGCCAACTCCTGACTCATCCCACAAGAGGAAACTGGATGATATTGGGGCCTCTCCTGCTGGTTGCTCGGGTGGCTCTCCTGGAGGGAAGTTCGTACTGTCCACATCTATCAACAAGGGCAGATGTTTGATGAGGAGAGCTCCGTCGTCGTCTCGGATCTGGATGTCTCGGCGATTCTGTCCGCCGATCAACAGGTACAAATGAAGCTCCTCTGCCAGGATGCCGCTGGGATGATCAAAATATTGGAAGCGGCTCTGGCCCTTGGAGATGCAGAGGTGGCTTATCGCTCCGACCTTAAAGAAGCCAAGACTAGAATCAATGACTTGGAGTGCGAGAATGTGGGGATATACAATGAGCTGAAGAAGCTGCAGGGTCACCAGGAGGCCAAGATACTGCTTCAAAAGGAGGTGACCTAAATGAAGGAGGAGGTGAAGAATGTTATTGACGAGAATGTCCGCCTGAAGGCGAGGATTGCGGAGCTGGAGGGGACGTCGGCAGCGGGTGAGGACGAGACCGATGACGAGAGGGCCTTGAAGACGAGGAAGGACCTGATTGAGAGGATCCGTGTCCTGGGGGAGGACAACCTAGGGGCAGCTGAGTTTAGCTTTAATGCTGCTTTGGAGCAGGTGAAGGCCCTCAATTCTGACGTCCAGCTGCTGACCGAGGGAATGGGTCTACTCAACATGGTCGTCAATGGCGAGGTGGTCCCCCCGGAGGGTGTCAGTGAGGTCGTTTAGTTTGACTAAGACATTTTTTGAATGTACATGTATTTTGTGGGCATGCGCGCCTTTTTGATGTAATGTTTGTCGGGCACAGTCCCTCTAATGTATACCCGACTTATTCTGGCTTTGTAGCCAATGTTATTAAGTTTTTGTTATAGATTCTTTTCACATTTATTTATGCATGCTTGTTTGAATGAATATTTTCTCGACTTGTTTTTATTATGCCCGACAGTTTGGAACTTGTTGGGGGAGGGCAAGGAAGTTTTGCCGGGGATAAGACTAGGATCTCGGTTGAGGTACTAATCCCATAGGTTTGGACTGTTCCCATCGCGAGCTGGGTGTCCTGCCTTCTTTGTGAAGCAACGGCGGAGCTTGATTGAGGTGTTCCCGTTGGGTGCAGGGTCTGGTCGTCCCATGAGCAGAGCCTGGACGGCGTTGTAAAGGAGGGTCATGCTTCACCAGGGCATGATCTTGTGGCCGTGCCGTCTCCCCATTTGGGGAGATCTCGTCGGCAGTTAGTCTGACCTTGTGGTTGGGCTTAACTGTAGTATTCTTTGAGCTTTTCAGCATTCCATGGTCGAGCAAATGGTTCTCCGTCCAGAGTTTCTAAGTAGTAGGCTTCGGTGCCCGTTTTTTACTTGACCCTGTACGGTCCTTCCCAGTTTCCGGCCAGCTTCCCCTCGCGCAAATATTTTTGGTTTCTACGCAGGATCAGGCTGCCAATGGGGAAGTCGCGCTTTATGACCTTAACGTCGTGGCGCAAGGTTATTTGTTGTTTCCGCGAGGTCTCGCGAAGAGCTTCTCCTGATCGTATTTCTTCGACCAGATCGATCTCTTCTCTTAAGGCTTCATCATTCATCTCCTCGTCGAGGGGAGCTTCCGTTCGTCTGGAGGGCTCTCTAATTTCTGCCGATATCACTACCTCGGTTCCGTAGGCTAGTCGGAAAGGGGTTTCCCCGGTGGTGGACTGCGGTGTTGTCCTGTAAGCCCAGAGCACGCTATGTAGCTCCTCGACCCATCTCTTCTTGGATTCACCCAGCCTTCGTTTCAGACCACGCAGGATCACCCTGTTCGCCGCTTCTGCTTGGCCGTTGGTCTGGGGATGCTCGACGGAAGTAAAGTGTTGCTTCGTGCCTAATTTGGCGACGAAGTCTTGGAACTTTCAGTCCGTGAATTGGGTTCCATTGTCGGTTACGAGGGCCTGGGGCACCCCAAACCGTGCAAGGACATTTCTTTTGTAGAAACGAAGTATGTTGAAGGCTGTGATCTTGGCGAGGGCTTCGGCTTCAATCCACTTCGTAAAGTAGTCGACAGCCACGATTAGAAATTTGTTTTGATAAGACCCCATTGTAAAGGGGCCGAGTATGTCCATTCCCCACCAAGCGAAGGGCCATGGCAAGGATAGAGTCTTCAACTCATTTGGGGGTGCCAAGTGCATGTCCCCGTGACGCTGACACCAGTCGCACTTTTGGACGTGTTCCTTGGCGTCGTGCTGCATGGTCGGCCAGTAATATCCTGCTCGCAAGGCTTTTCGTGCCAGGGATCTTCCCCCCAAGTGTTGCGCGTTGATGCCCTCATGGATTTCTTGTAAAATCTCGGGGACCTTACTCTCCTCGACGCATTTCATGAGGGGGATGGAGAATCCTCTTTGGTAGAGTTTACCTTCAACCAGCATATACGAACAGGCTCGTCGTTTAGTTATGCTAGCTTCTTTACTGTCCTCGGGCAGCTCCCCTTTGGTGAGGTAGTCGTATACGGGAGTCATCCAGCCATTGGTGTCCTCGATGATGTTGACGTCGAGCAACTCTGATGGTTTCTCAATACTAGGTCGGGCCAGCACTTCTTGTACGATGGACTTATTTCTGCCTTTTCTGCCAGTACTGGCTAGTTTGGACAGGATGTCTGCTCGCGTGTTTCGTTTGTGGGGGATGTGCTAGACTTCCCATGCATCGAAATTTATGATTCTTTGCTTCACTAGCGCCAGGTATTCGGCTAGCTGATCGTTCTTTGCTTGAAAATCTCCCCGTACTTGTGACGCTACGAGCTGGGAATCAGTGTAGATTTTTATTTCCTTGGCGCCCACGTCCTTGGCCAGGCGTAGTTCTGCGAGGAAGCCTTCGTATTCGGCTTGGTTGTTGGATGTAAGGAAGGACAGGACCAGCGATACTTCTATCAATATTCCTTCCTCGTTTTCGAGGATGATACCTGCTCCGCTCCCTGAGGGGATGGATGCCCCATCTACATACACGGTCCATCTATGTGCTCCACATGACGGGGACAGTAGCGGGGTCATTTCTGCCACGAAGCCGGCCAGCGCTTGCGCCTTGAGGGCCTTTCTACCCTCGTATTGAATGTCGAATTCTAATAACTCCAGGGACCATTTAAGCATCCTGCCCGCCATATCTGGTCGGCATAGCAATTGTCTGATGGGCTGGTCCATGCGAACAACTACAGTGTGGCCAGGAAGTAGTGTCTAAGCCGCATCGCGGCGGTGATGAGAGCAAGGGTGACTTTCTCTATCTGCGCGTACCTGACTTCTGGCCCTTGTAGGGCCTTGCTGGTGAAATAGATGGGTTTTTGCTCGTCTGTTATTTCGCGGACGAGGGAAGCGCTAATGGCTTCGCTGGCGACAGAGAGGTACAAGTATAAGGTTTCCCCACATTCTGGTCGGGAAAGCACAGGTGGCTCGGACAAAGCCCGCTTAAGGTGGGCCAGGGCTTGCTCGAATTCTTCTGTCCATTCGAAACTGGTCTCTTTTCGGAACAGTTTAAAGAAGGGCAGGGCGTGCTGAGCGGATTTAGCCACGAATCGAGAAAGGGAGGTGAGCATCCCATTTAGGGATTGGATTGACTTCTTTGACCTGGGCGTGGGGAACTCCGCGAATTCTCAACATCTATCTGGGTTTGCTTCTATTCCCCTTTCAGTGAGAATGAATCCGAGGAACTTCCCTGCTCGCACGCTGAAGGTGCACTTTTCTGGGTTAAAGCGCATTTTACATTTCCTGGCCTGGTCGAAGACCTTTTGCAGGTGAGTCGTGTGATCGAATTCCTCTTGGGACTTCACGATCATGTCTTCCATGTATACTTCGAGCATGTCCCCGATTTCTGATCGGAAGACTTTGTTAATCATGCGCTGGTACGTGGCCCCAGCGTTTTTTAGACCGAATGGCATTACGTTGTAGTAATAGTTTCCCGAGGAGGTCATGAATGCGGTATACCTCTTGTCCTCTTCGGCCATAGGGATTTGATTGTATCCCGAATAGGCGTCCATGAAGGACAGGAGTTTGAAACCTACAGAGTTATCTACGAGTTTATCTATGCTCGGTAAAGGGTAAGCATATTTCGGGCATGCCCGGTTGAGATCGGTGTAGTCAATGCACATGCGCCATTTTCCACTATGTTTTTTCACAAGTACAATGTTGGACAACCAGGTTGTATACCTGGCCTCCGATATGAATTTTGCCTCTAAGAGGTCTTGTACAAGTTTTTCGGCAGCCTGTGCCATCTCATCGGATTGCTTTCTTCTCCGTTGTACGACGGCGCGAGCAGCTGGATCAATGGTCAAATGGTGGCACGCGGTCTCGGGGTCTAACCCAGGCATGTCTACTGCGCTCCAGGAAAACAGGTCAGCGTTTTCATCCAGGCATTTCTTCAGTTGTAGCTTGACCTCGCCGGGAAATCATGCGCCTATCTTCACCCCTCTGTTGGGGTTATTGCTGAAGGTGATGACTTCGAATTCCCCGTCTAGAACTGGCCGCATGAGAGTTGAAGTGGGGGAGCTGGTCGTCCCTGTTGGCGCAACCTCACCTTGATCTTCCTTACTGTCTTCTAAAATTCGACTGTCAAGGTCGATGATGTGCACGGGAAGTGCAGGCTTTTTATCTGGTTGGTCATCTTCGGTTGGACGATCTTCATCCCTTGGCTATTTGGCTGCTTTCAGTGCTGCTCTGATCTGGTTCTGTCCCCTGGTCGTTGCCTCAAAGCATCTGCGGGCAGCTTCTATGTCCCCATGTAAAGTTGCGACGTGACCTTTCTCAGTATAATACTTTAGCTTGAGGTGGACGGTTGAAGAAACATCGATCAGTTCTGCGAGTGCTGGCCTACCCAAAATGAATTGATACAATGACGGGCAATCGATCACCAAAAACTGGGTCTTGATCGACCTGGATGCTTCCTCCTCCCCGAATGTGACCGGCAGCTCCACGTATCCCCAAGGTCTGGCCGTGGCTCTGTTGAACCCCTGCAGATCGGATCCCACATACGGCGAGAGGTTCTTCTGGTCTAGCTTTAGGGCGCGGAACAGGCTCGTGTACATAATGTCCACTGAACTGCCCTGGTCGACTAGGATCCTCCGGACGTCGGTGTTTGCTAGTCTGGCCCTGATGAGTAGAGGAATGTGAGAATTCGGAGATCCCCCGGGCAGCTCCTCACGGTAGAACGTGATTGGTTGGGAGCGTCCTTTGATTTTCTCGAGCGTAGACAACCGATCAGGACTGTAATCTATAAGCTGCTCGAACTTCCTCTTGACGGATCCTACTGTCAGCTCATTGTACCCCCCGCATGAGATAACCATGGCTGCAGGGAAAGCTTCCCAAGTACTGTGAGCGGACGTCCGGGAAGGCTCTTCGAGGTAATCAGGAATGATGAAGTCCTCTGGTCGCGTAATGGACATGGCGACCTACGGGGGAGGACTAGACTGAGACGATTCTGTCTCCTTCTTTGGGTCTGAAGCCTCTCGTCGGGAGGACTCACCTTTCTTTACGTATTGTTTCAAGTGACCCTCCTTGATGAGAATCTCTATTGCGTCTTTAAGGTGTACGCAGTCCTCAGTTGTGTGGCCGTGGCTGCGGTGGAAGCGACAATACTTGCTCTTGTCGACGTTGCCTTTGGATGTCGTTGGTTTGGAGAACCTGACGCCACCTGCTTGAATTCCGTATTAATGCATTCGGAGAGAATGCATTCACGGGGAGCCGTAAGCAGGGTATATTCCTTGAAACGGCCAGCAGGCCCTTTATCTTCTCGAGGACGATCGTCTCGTCGCCTTTCTTTTCCTTGCCGGGATAACTCTGACTCATCTTTTTTTGGGTGCCCGGGTGCTGTCTCGATCTCTCGTGTCCCGAGCATGATAGGCAGCCTCCTTCTCCTCGTATTGTATATATGCTTCAGCCTTCCGGAGAAGTTCTATCAATGTTCGAGGAGTTTCAATCCCAACGGCTTTGCGGAACTCACTTTTTGGTTTCAGGCCCTTTTCGAGGAGATACTTCTTCATATGGTCCGTCGTATGGACCTCCACGGCTTCTTTGTTGAACCGTTCGATGTATGCCGCAAGAATTCGTCCTTTCCTTATATAATAGCTTCCAAGGTGGCCTCCGACTTGGGATGTCGTCGGGAAGCTGTAAAGTGTCAGGCAAATTGAGTCTTCAAGTTTCTCCATGATGTGATCGACCCTCGAGGAAGGCGCTTGAACCAAGCCATTTCCCCTTTTCTTAGTGTGATCGGGAATAATCTGCACTTTATGGCCCCGGTCACGTTGTGGTAATGGAGCATTGCTTCTATGTTCTCTATGTGTTCGCCGGGGTCGGTGGTCCCGTCGTAGGTTGCTAGAGTAGGGGCCTTTTCTAACCCGCGAGGAATTCTCGTGTCCATGATCTCCTGTGAAAGGGGGTCGTGGACGTCGTCGTCGCTGCTTGAGCTTGGAGAGCGGGAGGAAGAACGGGTACGACCACGACTTCTGCTGCGTTGCGGAGAATGTCTACTCGTATGGCGGCGCTCATGCCTATCTGGATGTCGGGGCTTCTTGGACTCCGGAGAGCATCTTGACTTTCGCGGAGGAGATCTGCGGTGTCTTCGGGCGAGATCGGATGGGCGCTCTTCCGATCTTGATCGTCTTCTTTCCGGGGAGAGACTTCTGGACCTATCGCGTCTCCGTTTCTGAGGGGGAGATTGGGGACGTGGAGATGGGCTGAGGTGTTTCTCCGAGGCAAGCCGCTCTTGGAGGACATGCTCGAGAGCGTTGATATTCTCTTCTGGCTGGAAGATCAAAAGGTTTGATCTGTTGAGAGAGACGATGAGGGCAGCTGTACTTGGATCAGCGTTCTGCGGGACAGGAATGGGCTCGAAAACCCGTTCGGCAGCTGGTGCCCTAGGTTTCACTTCCTCGGGGGTCGGGGACGCATTCCTTCCGTCATATAGATCAGTTTCTTGTAGCACATGTCCGCCGAAGATGTGGTCGGCATTGTCAGTCACAACGGCAGCATCAGAGTCTTGGCGGGCATCATTCTTGGTGGAGGCCATGATGATCTTTAGAAGATGAAGCTTTGGTCTTTGAAGTGAAAAAGAGAGGATCTTGAAAAAAGACGGGGAAGCTAGTTTCCCACAGACGGCGCCACTGATCGGAGCGGATCAGACTGGAGGTACCTGCAAGGTACTCCGATGCCAAAGTAAGTGTTTGGTCAAAGAGAGAAAGCAAGTAAGAGATTTCAAGTATTGGATATTTGATGCCTGCCCGTCTCAAGCGAGGTGGTATTTATAGGTGGATTCTTAGCGAGCAAAGCGCCTGGTTCGCCAATGAGGGATTGCCAAGTGGAGAGCAGGGCGCGTGGCCTTTTGACTCGGACTAACTGTTTCCATGATATCCGGGGAGGCAGTTGGTCGCGTGAACTACTTTGCGCGTGAAGGAGACATGCCCAACGGCTAGTTTCTGCCCAACGACTAGTTTCTGGCTATTGGGCCTGTCCAAAGGCTGGATTAGATTGGGCCTTGCCCCTCTGGGGGCACAGCGCCTGCCCAGTCCAGAACAGAAACTATATTCCAAAACTTCAGAATCCCATTTTTGTCAACTCTAAAATCTTCATCTTCATTAATTGATGACTGACGATCAATCAAGGCTACATCCAACTTCTGGCTCTCTCTAATCTCATCAATAAAACTACTAGTCAGCTTCAACATACCCAATTTCACGCTACCAGCACCAACCACAAGTCACCAAACTCAAATCTCTGAATTGTCAAATCAAGTCCAACTCTGTAACCATCAATGTCGCCATGTGTAAGGACTTCCGACTCAAAGCATCAGTTAACACATTAGCCTTACCGGGATTGTAGTTCAAAATAAAGTCGAAGTCCTTAAAAAATTACAACCATATCCTATGTCTCATATTTTGCTTCTTTTGGTCAAACAAATATTTCAAATTCTTGTGATAGCTGAATACCTCAAATCTAGAACCATACATATAATTCCTCCATAACTTCAGCACGAAAACCACAGCTGCCAACTATAAATCAGGAGTAGGGTAATACCTCTCATGAACCTTCAGCAATCTCAAAATATAAGCCATAACCTACCTATTCTGGATAAGCACACCGCCCAATCTCATCTTGGATACATCGCAATATACTATAAAAGGTTCCTTCAGATCTAGAAATATTAATACAGACAAAGTTGTCAATTTCTTTTTCAATTCTCGGTAATTCTCCTCACACAACATATCCCACACAAAGCCTTGGCCCTTTTGAGTCAACTAGGTCAATGGTAGGGCTAACTTGGAAAAGCCTTCGATAAATCTTCTGAAATAATCATTCGACCTTAAAAAAAACTCCTGATATTTGTAACTGATTTTGGAGCCTCCCACTGTAGCACTACATCTACCTTAGAAGGGTCCATCGCTATACCGCCACTGTAAATCAGATGCTTAAGAAAACTTACTTCTCGCAACCAGAACTCACATTTGGATAACTTGGCATACAACATTTTCTCTTTCAATACTTGTAGTACAATACGAAGATGTCCAACATCATGTTCATTTGATTTAGAGTATACTAGAATATTATCAATAAACACCACTACAAACTGATCTAAATAGGGATGTAAGATCCTATTCATATACTCCATAAATACACCAGGAGCATTAGATACACCAAACAACATCACTGAGTACTCATAGTGACCGTATCATTCCAGAAACATAGTATTCAAAATATCTTCATCCTTCACTCAAATCTAATGATCACTTGACCTTAAGTCAATCTTACTGAAAACACAGGCTCTCACTTACTGATCCATAAGGTCGTCATTCGTGGGAAGAGGATACTTATTCTTGATGGCGACCTTATTCTGGTGACGGTAATCAACACACAACTTCATACTACAGTATTTCTTCTTCACTAATAACACTAGAGCTCCACAAGGTGAGGCAATTGGTTTGACGAATTTCTTATCAAGCGGATATTCCAATTGACTCATCAACTCACTCAATTCTACTGGATACATTATGTTGGGTGCCATTGACACATGTCTAGTACCGGGTACCAAATCTATGGCGATCTTAACTTCTCGCTTCGATGATAAGTCACAATGTCCTCAAGAAACACATAAGAACTACTACAAATAACACATGTCATGTCGGACGCGAAAAGGAGTTCACCTCGGTTACAATTCCAAGGTAAAAAAGGGTGACATGAAAAGTGGGAACTTTACCCCTCGGTTTTAATAAAGCCGAGGTTTAAATGCAAAAGGTGAATAGTTTGATCCTTAACAACATCATATTTTTATTTTCAAAACTAACTAGCCTGTGTAACATACCCCTTGGTTTTATTCAATAACCGAGATGATAAGATATGTTTGTACGTCGGTTTTTGACTTTAACCGAGGGGCTTAATCAATTTTATTGCTACATAAATTTGTTTTGATTCTCATTTTATTGCCAGACCTGTATCATTTTGTACACATGCATAAACTATAAAATTGTTATAGAATACCAAATTAACACAGAATTGAAAATAAAAAACAGATAAAAAATTGGTATTCCTTTTTTATACAGAATTACAAATTTACATTGTGGGAAAACCAAATGCACAAATTTACAATGTTATACAAACGTTAGAGTTTTCACATGAAAATGTAAAAACCTCTATATGTACAAATTCTACTTATAACAAAAGAAAATTATTGTTGTTGAAATTCATGACAAGATGATAAAAAGACACCAGGCCAAATTAATCAGATATCATCTATCTCTTGTTGTGAGAATGGTGTATTGTCGCTAAACTCTTATAATTAGAAAAAAAGTTAAATTATGGTAAGCTAGCAACAACAACAACATTAACATATGAAATATACATAAATTACATGTATATGGATTAACCTAATACCTTACGGTTAGTCCATCCATTTGTAATGCCTCTGGTGACAATATCATGCATATGTTTCATAACATAGTATCCACAAGAATAGTTGTTGGGTTGTTTTCTCGACTACAAATAATTTTCATATAGTTACTAATTAATACACATAAATAAAACAATAGTAAAAAACACAAGAAATACTTACTTTTGGGGTAAGGAACCTTGGCCCTTTTACCAATTAAATTACGTTTGATTGCATTCTATCCCTCCACCGCTCTACACACGTCGGTAAAAATTAACACACATAAAAGCTATTAAAAAATAAATATCAAATTTGAATAAAAACTAATACCACTTACCCACATAAAGCGTTTAACATAACTTCATTAAGGGGATTGTGCATAAAGCAAAACATAAATACAATATTTTGCCACGGACATATAATAATTAGTTGCTAATGATTACTACATAAACATTCAGAATAATTAATACTATGTATAAAATTAATTTATAAATGAAAACACAAATTAATATATAATTACACATGGTAGAACGGGGTCAAATAACATTCTTTGTTCTCTTTTATCAATCTGTCTTTTAAGTAAACTTTGATATTGTTTGCTACCGTACCACCATGAAGGTGTTGGTGCGGTAAAGCGGCAAGCAACAAAAGTTTTTGGAAGTATTTATTTGGGAAATTATCGTGTCCACAGAGATTAGTTTAATTGAATTGTCGTTCGACAATTTAAATGTTATTGAGTTTGAGTTTAAAATGTGTTTAAATTAAATGCAGGAAATAAAACTTATGAATAGAAAAAGAATTCATTCTTTGGAGAGTAGAGAACTCTCGGGTTTGCATTTCATCTACCCTATCAAAAACTTAAACTTACTACCTAGTTGTGCGCAACCTAAATCACTCGTCAAAATTATCACGTATATCTCACACAGAGGTTATCTCTAACACCGAGTGAGACAATGACCGTATTACTCGCGTCAGCGATCTCTCAGCGCAACACAAACAACACAGAAGCATTAAGTTCCAATACCCAAGTGAATATTAAGCCTAAATCTATCTCTAGAATCTAGAACCTATAGATGTTCATCCTAATTCCGGATTCAACCCGTCCATGTATGCAACAACTCAAAGCCAAATAAAGAAAGCAATCATCAACACTAATTTGTAAAATGAGTTTTCTACAACACCATAAGCAATAAATATACATATAATCAAGGTAAACTTACATACAAACTCACAACAAATGGAAACTACAAAGGGAAGAGAGAAGAGGAATCAAAATCTCTCGCGGTGTCAATCACGATCCAAGAATCATCCACCCCAAATCATTGAGTTGCAACCTCCATTGATGCTTTTCTAAGCTCTAAACTATCAAAAATGAAGGTTTGATGAGTTGGGAATAAATACCCCAAAACATAACCTAAAAAAAGTGTTTTTACCCCTTTAAATGTGTTTCTGCCCAGATTAATTCGCCCGATGAAGTAACGGTTCATCCGGCGAGCAAAGGCAGCATTTTCTACTGCTTCTGCAACTTCTGGCTCACGTCTGGCTCCCCCGGCAAGCTCGGGGCGAGAGTTGATAGTAACAGAAAAATTCAGCATCTTGTTTTCTTTATAACTTTCAAACATTAACTCCGTTTAAGGCCCGATCGGAAGCGTCGGAAAGCTTATTCAATGCTCTATCTAACAATGACTAAATATCAATGCTTGAATACCAACAAAAATTAGATAAAAACAATTAAACTCAATGATATTTACACGAAAATACTAGTATACACTAAATATACACTTTTACAACCAAAATGGGGTTTTATTCAAAGAATTCAATACAAATGAATCGGTAAGTGCCGCAAAACTACAAATGAAAACACGACATTTTGACACTTATCAAACTCTCCCCAACTTAAAACATTGTTTGTCCTCAAACAAAGTCAAACAACTTAAAGAAACAAAAGACGATAATCCAAGAATCACAAATAAACTAATTTTTTAAAACGGAAAACAAATGTATGGTTCAAATACATAATGCACAAGCATAGTAAACACCTACCACCATCCTACAATGACAACATGAAAAACGAAACAAATCCTAAGTACAAAAATCATCCCAAACAATCTAAAACAACATAAGTTAAATCATGAATCTCACCTAGCAAAAATTCATCGAGGGATGAAAAACACACAAAGGTAAGGATTTGACACTCACCCAACAATCTTGCAAACAAAAGACTAAGTTATGCATTCATCCAAAAATTCACATTGAACATACAAAGGCAAGAATCATAAGGGCATTTCAAGGTTGTAATGTGGCTTGGTTAACAAACAAGGGATAATTCCTAAAGTTAATCGAAAAGAAACTTGCCTAAACCTAAGGGAGTGATCAACTCACAAAAGTTCAAACACAAAATTGCAATCAAACTTCTTCTTTCATCCCAAGGGTTACACCAAATACACCTTACTTATTAGCACAATTATTTGATTCTCTTTTTGTTTTTCTTTTTCAAAACTTTTCTTTTTTTTTTCTTCTTTTTTTTCTTTCTTTTTCTCTTTTTTTCCCTTTTTTCTTTCTTTTTCTTTTCTTTTTCACAACTGCATAGCAACCAACAACAAAAGTGAGAAAACATTGCTCTCCCCAACTTGAATTCAACCAACATCAATGTGTGAATACTCCCTACTTTCTAAGGCAAGGTATATATTCAAACAACAACACATGGTTGAGGGTTCAAGAAAACAAATAATCAACATCCATTCAAAAAGGTGAACTAATACTCATAGACAAGCATCAAGTTCAAAAACAACATGGACATTGACAAAAAGGCTCAAAGGGGTTAACAAAAGTTCACACACTCATAAGGTGAATTGATTATTTGATTAGGTAGTTGTGCTCAATAATCAAACAAAATGCCTTGATCATTTTCATGCTTTCATACAATCAACACAAACAAAAGATTAAACATAATGAAATCCAATTAAAACAAGAATTGTGTCCTCCAGCATATATGAACAATGGAAAGCTTCCTCACATTTGGGGGTAAAAAGGGAATTAAAGTGATTGAATAAAAAAAACAAGTAATGTAAAAGAATGAATGGCATGGAATTTGTATGAATTAAAAGTTTCTTAAACATCTTATGCTATAGAAAGCGATAAACGAGTACATGACATGTACCAACTTCAAAACAATATCATTACCATACATCCGCAAGTTGAAATTGTCAACTTGGAAAATCACCTCAAACTTCCTCAAGAAAATCAAAACACAAATATAACGAATTAAAACAAACTACTAAAAACATACTAAAAGATCGGGTGAAATTGAATTAAACAAGTTGAAAAGTGAAGATTTGAGAATTTTATGAACTTGTCAACTTGTTTAACCAATTCACCACACTACCTATACTAATACAATAAAAACAATAAATAAACTAAAAACAATACAACATGTTTGTTTTACGTCATAAGCTCGACGCCTATTATTTACAAACCAACACGTTGCTTCGGAAGATCCAAATGCTTTCACTCCTGCCTTTGCTCTCATCTCTTCGAGCTCTAAACAGAAGTACACATCTAACCACAATTTTGGCAAACATGAAGAGAAACAAATATATACATTATATTCACAAGTATGCAAAACATGTAAAATTCACAAATATGATAAACCTATACAAGTATCAATATAAACAAGTGAAAATAGACAATATATACGATATTTACAAAACTCAAAAACAAAGAAACTATCGTAATGCGATCCAATAAAAACACCAATCCCCGACAAAAATGCCATTTTATTGGTGCGGTAAAGCGGCAAACAACAAAAGTTTTTTGATGTATTTATAAGGGAAATTATCGTGTCCACAGAGATTAGTGTTATTGAACTGTCATTCGACAATTTAGATGTTATTAAGTTTGGGTTTAAAATAAATGCGGGAAATAAAACATATGAATAGAAAAAGAATTAATTCTTTCGAGAGTAGAGAACTCTCGGGTTTGCATTTCATCTACCCTATCAAATACTTAAACTTGCTACCCAGTTCTACGCAACCTAAATCACTCGTCAACATTATCACATATCTCTCACACAGAGGTTATCTCGAACACAAAATGAGACAACGATCGTATTACTCGCGTCGGCGATCTCTCAGTGCAACACAAACAACATAGAAGCATTAAGTTCCAATACCCAAGTGAATATTAAGCCTAAATCTATCTCTAGAATCTAGAACCTAATAGATGTTCATCCTAAATCCGGATTCAACCCGTCCATGTCTGCAACAACTCAAACCCAAATAAAGAAAGCAATCATCAATAATAATTTGTAAAATGAGTTTTATACAACACCATGAGCAATAAATATACATATAATCAAGGTAAACTTACATACAAACTCACAACAAATGGAAACTACAAAGGGAAGATAGAAGAGGAATCAAAATCTCTCGCGGTGTCAATCACGATCCAAGAATCATCCACCCCCAATCATCGAGTTGCAACCCCCATTGATACTTTTCTAAGCTCTAAACTATCAAAAATGAAGGTTTGATGAATTGGGAATAAATACCCCAAAACATAACCTAAAAAAATGTTTTTTTACCCCTTTAAATGTGTTTCTGCCCAGACTAATTCCCCCGGAGAAGTAACGGTTCGCCCGGCGAGCAAAGGCGGCATTTTATACTGCTTCTGGAACTTTTAGCTCGCCCGGCGAGCTCGTGGTGAGAGCAGACAGTAACAGAAAAGTTCAGCATCTTGTTTTATTCATAACTTTCGAATTGTAACTCTGTTTAACCCTCGGTCGGAAGCGTCGGAAAGCTTATTCAATGCTCTGTCTAACAATGACTAAATATCAATGCTTGAATACCTACAAAATTAAGATAAAAACAATTAAACTCAATGATATTTACACAAAAATACTAGTATACACTAAATATACATTTTTACAAACAAGGTGGGGTTTATTCAAAGAATTCAATACAAATGAATCGATAAGTGCCGCAAAACTGCTACTCAAAATACGACATTTTACACTTATCAAACTCTCCCCAACTTAAAACATTGTTTGTCCTCAAACAAAGTCAAACAACTTAAGAAACAAAAGACGATAGTCCCAGAATCACGCATCAACAGTTTTTTTAAAACGGAAGACAAATGTATGGTTCAAATAAAAAATGTACAAGCAAAGTCAACACCTACCACCATCCTACAATGACAACATGAAAACGAAACGAATCCTAAGTACAAAAATCATGCCAAACAATCTAAAACAACACAAGCTAAATCATGAATCACACCTAGCAAAAATTCATCGAGGGATGAAAAACACACAAAAGTGAGGATTTGACACTCATCCAACAATCTTGCAAACAAAAGGCTAAATTATGCATTCATCCAAAGATTCACGTTGAACATACAAAGGCAAGAATCACAAGGGCTTTTCAAGGTTGTAATGTGACTTGGTTAACAAACAAGAGGTAATTCCTATAGCTAATCGAAACAAAAATTTTCCTAAACCTAAGGGAGTGATCAACTCACAAAAGTTCAAACACAAAATTTCAATCAAACTTCTTCTTTCATCCCAAGTGTTACACCAAACACGCCTTACTTATTAACACAATTATCAGATTCTCTTTTTGTTTTTCTATTTCAAAAATTTTATCTTTTTTTTCTTCTGTTTTTTCTTTCTTTTTCTCTTTTTTCTTTCTTTTTCTTTTCTTTTTCACAACCGCCTAACAACCAACAACATAAGTGAGCAATCATTGTTCTCCCAAACTTGAATTCAACCAACATCAATGTGTGAATAATTCCAACTTTCTAAGGCAAGGTAGAAATTCAAACAACAACACATGGTTGAGGGATCAAGAAAACAAATAATCAACATCCATTCAAAAAGGTGAACTAATACTCATAGACAAGCATCAAGTTCAAAAACAACATGGACATTGAAAAAAAGGCTCAAAAGGGGTTAACAAAGTTCACACACTCACAAGGTAAATTGACTATTTGATTAGGTATTTGTGCTCAGTAATCAAATAAAATGCCTTGATCATTTTCATGTTTTCATACAATCAACACAAACAAAATATTAAACATAATGAAACCCAGTTAAAACAAGAATTGTGGCCTCCTGCATATATGAACAATGGAAAACTTCCTCACATTTGAAGGTAAAAAGGGAACTAAAATGATTCAATCAAAAAAACAAATAATGTAAAAGAATGAATGGCATGGAATTTGTACGAATTAAAAGTTTTCTAAACATCTTATGCTACAGAAAGCGATAAACGAGTACCTGACATGGACCAACTTCAAAACAATATCATTACCATACATCCGCAAGTTGAAATTGTCAACTTGGAAAATCACCTCAAACTTCCTCAAGATACTCAAAACAAGCTCTTGGACAAACACAAAAATAACAAATTAAAACAAACTACTATAAACATACTAAAAGATCGGGTGAAATTGAATTAAACAAGTTGAAAAGTGAAGGTTGAGAATTTTATGAATTGGTCCAATTTCAACCTGTTTAACCAATTCACCACACTACCTATACTAATACAATAAAAACAATAAAGAAACTAAAAACAATACAACATGCTTGTTTTACGTCGTAAGCTCGACGCCTATTATTTACAAACCAACACATTGCTTCGAAAGAGCCAAATCCTTTCACTCCCGCCTTTGCTCTCATCTCTTCGATCTCTAACCAGAACTACACATTTAACCACACTTTTGGTAAACGTGAAGAGAAACAAATATATACACTATATTTACAAGTATGCAAAACATGTAAAATTCATAAATATGGTAAACATATACAAGTATCAATATAAACAAGTAAAAATAGACAATATATACGATATCTACAAAACTCAAAAACAAAGAAACTGTCACAATGCGATCTAATAAAAACACCAATCCCCGGCAACGGCGCCATTTTGTTGGTGCGGTAAAGCGACAAGCAACAAAAGTTTTTGGAAGTATTTATCTGGGAAATTATCGTGTCCACAGAGATTAGTGTTATTGAACAACCATTTGACAATTTGAATGTTATTGAGTTTGGGTTTAAAATGGGTTTAAATTAAATGCGGGAAATAAAACTTATGAACAGCAAAAGAATTCATTCTTTAGAGAGTAAAGAGCTCTCGGTTTGCATTTCATCTACCCTATCAAATACTTAAACTTACTACCCAGTTATATGCAACCTAAATCACTCGTCAACATTATCACGTATCTCTCACACAGAGGTTATCTCTAACACAGAGTCAGACAACGACCGTATTACTCGCGTCGGCGATCTCTCAACGTAACACAAACAACACATAAGCATTAAGTTCCGATACCCAAGTGAATATTAAATCTAAATCTATCTTTAGAATCTTGAACCTAATAGATGTTCATCCTAAATCCGGATTCAACCCGTCCATGTCTGCAACAACTCAAACCCATATAAAGAAAGAAATCATCAACATTAATTGGTAAAATGAGTTTTATATAACACTATGAGCAATAAATATACATATAATCAAGGTAAACTTACATACAAACTCCCAACAAATGGAAACTAGAAAGGGAAGAGAGAAGAGGAATTAAAATCTCTCGCGGTGTCAATCACGATCCAAGAATCATCCACCCCCAATCGTGAGTTGCAACCTCCATTAATGCTTTTCTAGGCTCTAAACTATCAAAAATGAAGGGTTGATGAATTGGGAACAAATACCCCAAAACATAACCTAAAAAAAAAAGAGTTTTTACCACTTTAAATGCGTTTCTGCCCAGACTAATTCGCCCGGCGAAGTAACGGTTCGCCCGACAAGTAAGAGCGGCATTATCTACTACTTCTGGAACTTATGGCTCGCGTCTGGCTTGCCCGGCGAGCTCGGGGGGAGAGCTGACAGTAACAAAAAAATTTTGCATCTTGTATTCTTCATAACTTTTGAACCGTAACTCCGTTTGAGGCCCGATCAGAAGCGTCGAAAAGCTTATTCAATGCTCTATCTAACAATGACTAAATATCAATGCTTGAATACCTACAAAAATGAGATAAAAACAATTAAACTCACTGATATTTACACGAATATACTAGTATACACTAAATATACACTTTTACAAACAAAGTGGGGTTTTATTTAAAGAATTCAATACAAATGAATCGATAAGTTTTGCAAAACTACTACTCAAAACACGACATTTTGACACTTATCAAACTCTCCCCAACTTAAAACATTGTTTGTCCTCAAACAAAGTTAAACAACTTAAAGAAACAAAAGACGATAATCCAAGAATCACGATTAACAGGATTTTTAAAATGGAAAACAAATGTATGGTTCAAATAAAAAAACTTACAAGCAAAGTAAACACCTACCACCATCCTACAATGACAACATGTAAATGAAACAAATCCTAAGTACAAAAATCATGCCAAATAATCTAAAACAACACAAGCTAAATCATGAATCACACCTAGCAAAAATTCATCGAGGGATGAAAAACAAACAAAGGAGAGGATTTGACACTCATCCAACAATCTTGTAAACAAAAAACTAAATTATGCATTCATCCAAAAATTCACGATGAACATACAAAGGCAAGAATCACAAGGGCTTTTCAAGGTTGTAATGTGGCTTGGTTAACAAACAAGGGGTAATTCCTAAAGCTAATCGAAAATAAAAACTTGCCTAAACCTAAGGGAGTGATCAACTCACAAAAGTTCAAACACAAAATTTTAATCAAACTTCTTCTTTCATCCCAAGTGTTACACCAAACACACCTTACTTATTAACACAATTATTTTATTCTTTTTTTGTTTTTCTTTTTCAAAACATTTCTCTCTTTTTTTTCTTTTCTTTCTTTTTCTCTTTTTTCTTTCTTTTTCTTTTCTTTTTCACAACCGCAAAGCAACCAACTACATAAGTAAGCAAACATTGTTCTCCCCAAATTGAATTCAACCAACATCAATGTGTGAATACTCCCTACTTTCTAAGGCAAGGTAAAAATTCAAACAACAACACATGGTTGAGGGTTCAAGAAAACAAATAATCAACATCCATTCAAAAAGGTGAGCTAATACTCATAGACAAGCATCAATTTCAAAAACAACATGGACATTGACAAAAAGGCTCAAAAGGGGTTAACAAAAGTTCACACGCTCACAAGGTAAATTGACTATTTGATTAGGTAGTTGTGATCAATAATCAAACAAAATGCCTTGATAATTTTCATGCTTTCATACAATCAACACAAACAAAATATTAAACATAATGAAACCCAGTTAAAACAAGAATTGTGGCCTCCAGCATATATAAACAATGGAAAGCTTCCTCACATTTAGGGGTAAAAAGGGAACTAAAGTGATTCAATAAAAAAATAAGTAATGTAAAAGAATGAATGGCATGACATTTGTACGGATGAAAAGTTTCCTAAACATCTTACGCTATAGAAAGAGATAAACGAGTACCTAGCATGTATAAACTTAAAAACAATATCATTACCATACATCCGCAAGATGAAATGGTCAACTTGGAAAATCACCTTAAACTTTCACAAGATACTCAAAACAAGCTCTTGGACAAACACAAAAATAACAAATTAAAGCAAACTACTATAAACATACTAAAATATCGGGTGAAATTGAATTAAACAAGTTGAAAATTAAAGATATGAGAATTTTATGAATTGGTCCAATTTCAACCTGTTTAACCAATTCACCACACCACCTTTACTAATACAGTAAAACAATAAAGAAGCTACAAACAATATAACATGCTTGTTTTACGTCATAAGCTCGACGCCTATTATTTACAAACCAGCACGTTGCTTCAGAAGAGCCAAATGCTTTCACTCCCGCCTTTGCTCTCATATCTTCAAGCTCTAACTGGAACTACACATCTAACCACACTTTTGGTAAACGTGAAGAGAAACAAATATATACACTATATTCACAAGTATGCAAAACATATAAAATTTATAAATATGGTAAACATATACAAGTATCAATATAAACAAGTGAAAATAGGCAATATACACGATATCTACAAAACTCAAAAACAAAGAAACTATCACAATGCGATTAATAAAATCACTAATCCACAACACCGACGCCATTTTGTTGGTGCGATAAAACGGCAAGCAACAAAAGGTTTTGGAAGTATTTATCCTGGAAATTATCGTGTCAACAGAGATTAGTGTTATTGAACAGCCGTTTGACAATTTAAATATTATTGAGTTTGGGTTTAAAATGGGTTTAAATTAAATTCGGGAAATAAAACTTATGAACAGAAAAAGAATTCATTCTTTGGAGAGTAGAGAACTTTCGGGTTTGCATTTCATCTACCCTATCAAATACTTAAACTTACTACCCAATTATACGTCACCTAAATCACTCGTCAACATTATCACGTATCTCTCACACACAGGTTATCTCTAACACAAACTGAGACAATGACCGTATTACTCGCGTCAGCGATCTCTCAACGCAACACAAACAACACATAAGCATTAAGTTCCGATACCCAAGTGAATATTAAGCCTAAATCTATCTCTAGAATCTAGAACCTAATATATGTTCATCCTAAATCCGGATTCAACTCGTCCATGTATGCAACAACTCAAAAACAAATAAAGAAAGCAATCATCAACATTAATTTGTAAAATGAGTTTTATACAACACCATGAGCAATAAATATACATATAATCAAGGTAAACTTACCTACAAACTGTAACACCCATATATAAAACTCATACATCAAAGCATAAATATTATATATAGATCCAAGTGTTTGGTACTGAAACACATAAGCTCCTAGTTAACACATTGTAAACAAATAAATGCCCTAAAGTACAAAGTACCAAAACCTAAGGCATATTATACACAAGATGTTCAAAAGATAAAAACTAAGAACTAGATCAATAATGATCTCAAAATAAACTACGGAAGCTAGCCATCAACAAACAAGGAAAAGATCACACGACCTTATCCTTACCCTTCTCGAAACCTGAAGCACCTGAAATACATCAACAACATGGGGTGAGATACATCAAATCTCAATGAGTTCCCTATCTTATGGATTCTCTTGGATTAACCTTGTTCTAACAATCCTAACTCAAGTTCGGGGAAAAGGGAAAAGGACCCTTGAGTTCACACTTTATAATTCTCACACTATATGGAAACATGACATGAGTTTATTAACTCACAACATCACTAATCGATAACCATACCAAGACATCTCATCTTCCCGTCCGCTTCTACATCTAGAAGACGGTCCGAGTCATAGATCCTTGTAGTTACTCGGCATACGAATTGGATTCGGGATCATCGGCCTGTTAACCGTGAACCGTCACTTCTCATGGCCTGTTATCCATCACAAATCTCTACCCATAGCATAGGCTCCAATCGTACTACACGTAGGGAATCAAACCTACCAAGTAATTGTGTACCCGTTTCAGAGGAGCTCGAGACCCATGAAACTACACTCAAAATATTCCGGTTACGATTACATGATCACATACAACAATACGATTGTATTCGACAATCACAAGACTACACCGCCTTAAGGCCTCTCTTGCCTTTTCACAACCACAAAGGTTAACCACATGTTCCATACTAGTGTTCACTCTCAACTAGGCCAATACTCGGCAAGGATGTATCTTCCAACAACACGTGCCCGAGCATCGCCATCTAGAGTTGTCTACAATTTCTAGTTCCTTACTAGATTCTCCTATAGTTCAAGTTTGAGGTTTCCTCACTCTTCCTATATCGTTTTCATATTTGCATGCATATTCACTTACAATCATGTTAAACAAAAATAGGATAGGCAAGACATGTCATAATTGCATAGTAGAATAATATATAACAATTAAAACATAATATATCGCTTTTGGAACTTTCTCGATTATTTAATCGGTCGGTAAAATTGAATATATTTCATCTCCATTGCATAGAATATTTCATCGGCTTTACATCGATATAAAGAATTATCGAATCCGATAAACGAGTCGAAAGTTATGAATTTTCTCGCTTAAGGAATAAAATCCCTAGTCCCAGGTCGCGCTAAGCGTGCCCCTGCCAGCGCTAAGCGTGCATTCTTCGGTCTGGAGGGGTTGCAGGAATTCAACACCGCGCTGAGTGGGCTCCTGCGCGCTAAGCGTGCTCTGCGGAACACAGAAAAAAAACCAGCTATAACAGAAATTTCCTACACCTCCAAACCTCTTCCAAACCACAATCAACCACCAACAGAGGTACAATAACATAGTTTGAGCATGATTTGAACAACATTCTTAAAACCTACATTTTCTCAAGAACACAAAATTCCAAAAACCCTATAATTTTCCAATCAATCCAAAGTAACCAAAACATCAAATCCGATTCAAGTTCCCAAGTTGCATCACCCGTATGCGTTACATCCCACTGCACCGTAACGAGAGAAATGTCCTTGTTCCTTAATACTTTCGTTTCTCTCTCCATAATGCGGCTCGGTTGAGGTTCAAACGTTAAGTCTGCTTCTATTTTAATAGTATCCGGTAGAATTGGTTGAAGAGGATATGGAACAAACCTCCGAAGTTGAGATACATGGAAAACATCATGCATTTCCGACAGAGAAGGAGGTAAGGCCAACCTGTATGCTACTTCGCCAATCCTTTCTAAAACTTGATACGGTCCCACGTATCTCAGACTTAACTTATGTGACTTAAACGGTCCTTTCAGTCTCAATCTAGGAGTGACTTTCAAAAACACATGGTCACCTTCTTCAAATTCTAAAGGTCTCCTTCGATTGTCCGCATAACTCTTTTGTCGATCTTGTGCTTGCTTAATTTTCTCGCGGATCATTCGAATCTTTTCCGTAGTCTCTTGGATAATTTCGGGTCCTAAGATTCTATCTTCCCCAACTTCCGCCCAACACAAAAGGGTCCTACACTTTCTTCCATACAATGCTTTATACGGAGCCATACCGATGCTCGCATGATAACTATTATTATAAGAAAACTCAATCAATGGTAGAAGTTCTTTTCAATTACCCTTACTTTCTAGTACACAAGCTCTCAACATATCTTCCATTGTTTGTATTGTTCGTTCAGTTTGACCATCCGTCTGTGGATGATTATACGTGCTTAAACGCAACTCCGTCCCCATAGCTTGTTGAAAAACTTTCCAAAACCTTGAAGTAAACTTCGGATCTCTATCCGACACAATATTAGATGGAATACCATGCAATTTCACAATTTCGGCAATAAACAACCTTGCAAGATGACTCGCTTTGAAGGTAGTCTTCATGGCCAAGAAATGCGTCGACTTTGTCAACCGATCTACTATTACCCAAATCGAGTCATAACCACCTTGCATACGGGGTAAACCTACTGCAAAATCCATAGAAATACTATCCCATTTCCAAACTGGGATTTCTAGTGGTTGCAATAATCCACCCGGTCTTTGATGTTCAATCTTAACTTGTTGCAATACCGCACATTCCGACACGAAGACCGCAACATCTCTTTTCATACCGGACCACCAATAGTCCTTCTTTAAATCTTGATACATCTTTGAAGAACCCGAATGTATAGTAAAAACACCTTTATGCGCTTCTTCCAAAATCTTTCTTTTCAAAGTCGCATCGTTCGGAACACAAATTCTTTGGTTAAACATAATCATTCCATCGCTAGCGTGCACAAAACCCGGTTGACTTAGCATCTCTTGCAACTTCTCATCCAATAATTGTCCTTGTTGAATTTCAACTCTTAACGTAGAATTGACATTCAAATTCCCCTTAATCACTCCATTAGGAGTCCACACAAATTGAAGATTTAAATCTCTAAACTTTTCCAACAACGAATATTCTAACATCATCAATTTGGCCTTTCTCAAAGCTTTCCTACTCAAGGCATCGGCCACTTTGTTCGCTTTACCCGAATGGTATTTTAGCTCTAGGTCATAGTCCTTTAAATATTCCATCCACCTCCTTTGACGCATATTCAACTCTTTTTGGTCAAAGAGGTACTTTAAACTCTCGTGGTCACTATACATTTCAAAATGTACACCATATAAATAGTGACGCCACACCTTCAAAGTAAACACCACCGCCGCTAATTCTAAATCGTGGGTTGGATAATTCTTCTCGTGAATTTTCAATTGTCGAGAAGCATAAGCCACCACGTGACTTTCTTGCATTAAAACGCCTCCTAATCCCATCTTAGACGCATCACAAAATACCTCATACGACTTGCTAGGATCGGGAATAATCAGAACGGGAGCTGTAGTCAATCTTTCCTTCAAACTCATAAAACTTTGTTCACACGCCGAATCCCACTCAAAGGGGAAATCCTTCCTAGTAAGCTTAGTCATTGGTAATGCTAATTGTGAAAAGCCTTTGATAAACATTCTGTAGTAGCCTGCTAGACCCAAGAAACTTCTAATTTCTGATACATTCTTCGGTCTCTCCCAATTAATCACAACTTCAACCTTTGACGGATCCACTACTACACCACCCTGTGATATAACGTGACCAAGAAAACTAACTTCAGACATCCAGAACTCGCACTTACTTAACTTGGCAAAAAGTTGCTTCTCTTGTAAGATCGATAAGACGATTCTCAAATGTCCTTCGTGCTCTTGCGGAGTACGGGAATAAATAAGAATGTCATCAATGAATATCACAACAAATTGATCCAAGTAAGCTTGAAATAACCGATTCATATAATCCATAAAAACAGCTGGAGCATTAGTCACACCGAAAGGCATCACTAAGAATTCGTAATGACTATAACGGGTCCTAAATGCAGTCTTAGGCACATCGAAACTCTTCACTCGGATTTGGTGATAACCCGACCTTAAATCAATCTTCGAGAACACACAGGCTCCTTTCAATTGATCTAATAGGTCATCTATCCTGGGCAAGGGATACTTGTTCTTAATGGTGACTTTATTCAGCTGACGATAATCAATACACAATCGCATCCCGCCGTCTTTCTTCTTTACTAACAAAACTGGGGCTCCCCACGGTGAGACACTAGGTCTAACAAAATGCTTAGCCATAAGCTCTTCCAATTGTTCCTTTAGTTCCCTTAACTCCAATGGTGTCATCCGATATGGAGAAACGGATATAGGAGTCGTTCCTGGTACCAGGTCAATAGAAAATTCCACTTCCCTCTCCGGAGGAAGAGAAGTGACATCTTCGGGGAAAACTTCGGAAAACTCGCAATCTACTGGAATATCCAAAACTTGAAGGTCGCTACTCCCTTCCTTAGTGAGAACCAAAAGAACAGATTTCTCTTCTTCGAACAAGAAATTTATCATTCCAACCGTACCTTCTAGAATAGTTGTTAAGACATCTTTCGGGGTAGCATCAATAGATGGAATGATGATGAGCTTTTCTTCACACCCAATAAACACCAAATTAGAAGAAAGCCAATCCATTCCCAAAATGACAACAACTTTCTTAAGCGGTAGACAAATAAGATTAATCTGAAAAACTCTACCGTCCATAGACAAAACACAGTTTTCACACATCAATGATGTCTCAACTATTTCATCCATGGCGGTAGTGACCACCATAGGAGGAGACAAAGGAACGGACCGCAACCCAAGTCGCTTCATACATTGCATCGATACAAAAGAGTGTGTAGCTCCGCAATCAAATAGAACAAAACAAGGAAATCCGTTAACGAAGCACGTACCAGCAATTAAGGAATTGTCACTCTTCTTCCTCCTTGCATCTAAGGTATAAACACTTCCTTGTGTCTGAGCCCTATTCTGAGGACAATCTCTTTTCAGATGACCCACCTTCTTACATTGGAAACACTTTACCCCCTAAACTACACCTTCCAGAATGATTCTTGCCACAAGTGCGACACACAGGAGGTGTACTTGCCCTCGAATCTTGAACTTGTTTCCCTTTGAAGGGTTGTTGCCTAGGCCTGAATTGTTGGTTGGATCATATGCGATCCCCTTGATTCACTCTACTCGCAACACCTTCAGCTTGGACTTTCTTCAAACTATGCTCGGCCACATAGCATTGCCTTAAAACTTCAGCATATGTAGTGAACTCTCTCTGAGATACACTATGAGATATTTCAGCTTTTAGTCCAAACAGAAACTGGTCTATTTTCCACCTTTCATCGGGAGCATACATAGCCTGCCTAGAATAAGCAGCCATGTCCTCAAACTTCTCAGCATAACTGGCCACAGTCATACTACCTTGTCTTAATTGTTGAAATTCAAATTCTTTTCGAGTCCTCAATGAGCTCGAAAAATACTTCTCCATGAAAATAACTTTGAACTGTTCCCAAACCTTAGGCATTTCCTGAATAGCCATCAAAGCCGAAGCGCTCTCCCACCATCTCATAGCGGGACCCTTCAGTGAATGAGAAGCGAACAACACCTTGTTCTCTTCGCTGCATTGAACTATCAAGAAAATCCTCTCCATACCAGAAATCCATTCGTGAGCCTTCACGGGATCTAATCCACCATGTAATTCTGGGGGATTCATGCGGATAAAATCCCAGAATTTCCCACCTTCAGCTTCTGGAACAACTACCGTAGGATTCAAACCTCCATTCATTTGTTGCACCATTTGCTGCATGAATAGATTCTGTTGCTGCTGCATCTGTTGTATAAACTGATACAGAGGAGCATTGCCATCGCCGCTCGACGGATTTGTCCCTTCAGGAGTGGTACGGGGTCTACCACGAGTGTTTCTACGTCTTTCAGCCATGTTCCTAAAGGTCATACAAATAGGATTAAGTTGATCAGGCTCAATGCCATAAATATAACACTTAAGACCAATGGCGACACAACGTATATGAAACGGAAAGAAATACTTATACTATTTTATGGCTAGGTCGAGGATACGACCTGCTCTGATACCAACTGTAACACCCATATATAAAACTCATACATCAAAGCATAAATATTATATATAGATCCAAGTGTTTGGTACTGAAACACATAAGCTCCTAGTTAACACATTGTATACAAATAAATGCCCTAAAGTACAAAGTACAAAAACCTAAGGCATATTATACACAAGATGTTCAAAAGATAAAAACTAAGAACTAGATCAACAATGATCTCAAAATAAACTTCGCTACGGAAGCTAGCCATCAACAAACAAGGAAAAGATCACACGACCTTATCCTTACCCTTCTCGGAACCTGAAGCACCTGAAATACATCAACAACATGGGGTGAGATACATCAAATCTCAATGAGTTCCCTATCTTATGGATTCTCTTGGATTAACCTTGTTCTAACAATCCTAACTCAAGTCCGGGGAAAAGGGAAAAGGACCCTTGAGTTCACACTTTATAATTCTCACACTATATGGAAACATGACATGAGTTTATTAACTCACAACATCACTAATCGATAACCATACCAAGACATCTCATCTTCCCGTTCGCTTCTACATCTAGAAGACGATCCGAGTTATAGATCCTTGTAGTTACTCGGCATACGAATTGGATTCGGGATCATCGGCCTGTTAACCGTGAACCGTCACTTCTCATGGCCTGTTATCCATCATAAGTCTCTACCCATAGCATAGGCTCCAATCGTACTACACGTAGGGAATCAAACCTACCAAGTAATTGTGTACCCGTTTCAGAGGAGCTCGAGACCCATGAAACTACACTCTAAATATTCCGGTTATGATTACATGATCACATACAACAATACGATTGTATTCGACAATCATAAGACTACACCGCCTTAAGGCCTCTCTTGCCTTTTCACAACCACAAAGGTTAACCACATGTTCCATACTAGTGTTCACTCTCAACTAGGCCAATACTCGGCAAGGATGTATCTTCCAACAACACATGCCCGAGCATCGCCATCTAGAGTTGTCTACAATTTCTAGTTCCTTACTAGATTCTCCTATAGTTCAAGTTTGAGGTTTCCTCACTCTTCCTATATCGTTTTCATATTTGCATGCATATTCACTTACAATCATGTTAAACAATAATAGGATAGGCAAGACATGTCATAACTGCATAGTAAAATAATATATAACAATTAAAACATAATATATCACTTTTGGAACTTTCTCGATTATTTAATCGATCAGTAAAATTGACATATTTCATCTCCATTGCATAGAATATTTCCTCGGCTTTACATCGATATAAAGAATGATCGAATCCGATAAACGAGTCGAAAGTTATGAATTTTCTCGCTTAAGGAATAAAATCCCTAGTCCCAGGTCGCACTAAGCGCGCCCCTGCTCGTGCTAAGCGCGCATTCTTCGGTCTGGAGGGGTTGCAGGAATTCAACACCGCACTGAGTGGGCTCCTACGCGCTAAGTACGCTCTGCGGAACTCAGAAAAAAAAACCTGCTATAACAGAAATTTCCTACACCTCCAAACCTCTTCCAAACCACAATCAACCACCAACAGAGGTACAATAACATAGTTTGAGCATGGTTTGAACAACATTCTTAAAACCTACATTTTCCCAAGAACACAAAATTCCACAAGCCCTATAATTTTCCAATCAATCCAAAGTAACCAAAACATCAAAACAAGCATCAATATCTGTTTCTACAAGTATATTGATCATTCATTTGTATTTATATCAAATTCCAACCGTTAAAACATCGATTTCCATAAATTCGACCTAAACCAAACAATTCCAAAACTTCTAAAAATTGGTACTAACTAGAACCCACCTTGGATAGATGATGAAAATGAGGAGAATGAGATGATTGGGCAAGGATTGGATGAATGGATGATGATTTGCTCTTGAAGTTCTTCAAATTTCCTCTTCTCCACTTTTCTCTCCTTCCTTTCCTTTCTTTCCTTCTTTCTTCTTTCTCTCTCTTTCTTACTAACTTTTTCTTTTGTTTGGAAAATGGGAGGAAAAGAATTATGTAGTAAACTTAGTATTAGAAATAATACTACTAAATGTCCAAAAAGTCTCTTAAATCCAAATTAGTAAAACACCTCAGAGTCTGATAATATTAATTGGATTTATTCTAAGTTCCACAGTTACTCTAATTATTTTGTCAAATAATTTCTCAGAGTACACTGGGCTCAGTCGATCACAATATAATATTATCCGGAGTAATAAAAATACGGGGTATTACACAAACTCACAACAAATGGAAACTACAAAGGGAAGAGAGAAGAGGAATCAAAATCTCTCGCGTTGTCAATCACGATTCAAGAATCATCCACTCCTAATCGTCGAGTTGCAACCTCCATTGATGCTTTTCTAAGCTCTAAACTATAAAAAATGAAGGTTTCATGAATTGGGAACTAATACCCCAAAACATAACCTAAAAAAATGTGTTTTTACCCCTTTAAATGTGTTTCTGCCCAAACTAATTTGCCCGGCGAAGTAATGGTTTATCCGGAGAGCAAAGGCGGAATTTTCTACTGCTTCTGGAACACCTGGCTCGCACAGTGAGCTCAGGGCGAGAGCTGACAGTAACACAAAAATTCAGCATCTTGTTTTCTTCATAACTTTTGAACTGTAACTCCGTTTTAGGCCCGGTCGAAAGCGTTAGAAAGCTTATTCAATGCTCTATCTAAAAATGACTAAATATCAATGCTTGAATACCTACAAAAATTAGATAAAAACAATTAAACTCAATGATATTTACACAAAAATACTAGTATACACTAAATATACACTTTTGCAAACAAAGTGGGGTTTTATTCAAAGAATTCAATACAAATGAATCGATAAGTGCTGCAAAACTACTACTCAAAACACATCGTTTTGGAACTTAGTAGAAGGCTAATGGAATTTGGATCTACGATAAAATACTTTCTTAAACCCCTTCTAACACACATCTCATCCAAGTACCTGCAAGAGTCAAATGTTTATTGTTAAAGTACAAGAACGTATGAATATAAATATAAATGATCAACGTAAAAATTATAATTACGAGCACCACAATTGTAATATGGTAACGTCTAGCCATTCACCCCCTTCAAAAACTCCTTAATAGTATACTTATGAAGTACTTAAAACTGATCTGGAACATAACTTAACTGAATATTCAGGCAGATATCTGGCATACTCTCTACTATCATTTTAGGTCTCTTAATGTTATCTACTTGTTGTGGTGTGGTTTCAATATTGTCCTGGTGGGCAGAACAACTTTCTTTTGTGCTTGTACCAACAATTACTTTCTCTTGAATGTCCAACTGATTTGAATTTGTTTGGTTGAATAAACCCAATGAACTCAATCTCTGCATCATAAAAACAATAGAAATTCAATACAAAAATTAAAATGTAAACAATAATAACAACAATATACAACAATTTTTTTAACTTGTTCATATACCTCAAGCACATCGCGGGTACATTTCAAGGATATCCTCACATACTCCTCATCGTTTTCCTTCTTTCACTCCACCTCAGCAAACCTCTCTTGCACCTCTTGCAACTTCTAGACCCGCACATGCACCTGCTGCAACAACCTCTCAGTCTCCTCCTGTAACACCCTCTCCCGCTCCTCCAACCGCACCCTCCAACATTCCTCCTGATTCCACTTCTCCCTTTCCTTCACCAACTTAACAAAAACTATTTCTTCAATCTTTTCTTTACTGTGTACTAATCTAGTTGATTGAGATATTCCAAAAAAATCTTGAAGGCAATGCCTCTTCCAAGACCACGAGCACGTCCATTATGTTCCTCGGTTCAAAACTCTTCAACCAAGATGTCATGACGATCTTCTGGAACAAAAAGACAGGCCTTGGATTGTTCAACCATTACATCCTACAACACATATAAAATTTCATCTTTACCAAGTTGATTTAAACAAAATAAATAATATTGTTGAAAAAAGAATCTACTTACAATCTTTTTAGCCACTTCATGTGTAGCCTCTAATGGAAACTCACCGCCTTTTCTTTGACGTGCCCTCTTCCATTTCTCATGGCGTGATGGTGGAGATAGATTACGATCAAGGCTTTTAGAATCACCCAACTCTTGTTCCCTTTGTTTTTTTCTTTAATCATTGTGTTTTCAAGTTTGTCATATCCTCCACGAGACAATCTATGTGGATTGAGATTTCTAGATCTATTAAGCTTTCCTTTTTTTGCTCTTAGCCAAGAATTCGGGAGTGGTGTGGACTTTACAAATTCCTCCCAATAATCATGATTAATATATGAATACATCAGGTATGGAGCATTTTCTTTACTTTTAGCTGTTGGATAAGTAATATAATCATGAGTGAGTTGTGTCTTAAAGCCCCTCCAACGCTTACGAACATATGTAAGCACATTCTTTTTTACCTTATTATCATTAGGACTAAAATCAAACACTTCTTATGTTTACACAATAGAGTTGTTATCAATATTAAACAAAAACTTAAATGATCATACATACTTGTAAAACAAATCATATAATTCAATATAAATACCGTAATATCGGCCCATAAGCTATTTTTCAAATCATTACCAATGTCGTGCCAACTATACAACAAAATACTCACTTAACTTCTGTAACACCCCAATTCCCATTGCGGATAAATAATACATAAATAAATCAGACTGAATAAAATTTTTTATCTTTAGATAGAAACAAGGATGCCACATTTAAAGGAAGAAAATACAATCCCTGCTCATAAATTCGATACATAACACAAAATGGAATAAACCTAAAAGGGAAACTTTCTCCAACAAAAGGAAAGTTCAATTATGGAATAAAGCGGAAAGATCCATAACCGACTTGTTTTACAAAATAAATTATTTTATAACATCAAAATATTCATACAAAGGTAATACAAAATAGATCCAACAAATGTATACATATATAACAAAAGCGTTCCCCGACTCCCAGTGTTACGTATCAGAGCAGACAGATTGCAAACAGATGGAGATCTAATCTTCACAAAAGCCTCCAAGACTACTAATCTGCAATTACCTCATAGAGCAACAAACCACAGCAGAAGGGTGAGAAATAACAACTAAATCAAGATTGCATAATAATATGCAAACACATATAATTTCACATGCCTAATTATTCTCACAACAAGCATTACATATCTCTAATAATCCAACAACATAGTATATATCAATTATATCAACATAATCACATATTCACACATAAGGCATACCAAAGTTATAACATATGGAAACACACTACCACATCACGTATATTCATATATAGCATACAATAGAAAATTAATACAATCATTGTAGTGTACAACATCCCCACAAAACATAGCATATGTCTATACATAAAACATATCATCCATAACCAATGCATTTATCACAAATGCATATCAAATCACCAATGCTATCACAAGCTCGACACATAATCAGTAAATTCACAATTCCCCACACATAATCAATTCATTCATGATTTTCCACACATAATCAATCCATTCATGATTTTCCACACATAATCAATCCATTCATGATTTATGCAAATGCAGAGAGACCGACACAACGACTCTATGCAAATGCGGTACCATTCATCCATCATTCTCATCATCATTAATTCACTCAGGAATTATTGGAATCATTGCTTGTTACTTAGTGTAACTCCCCGTCGGGCAAACGATGTTCCCCGTCGCTTTAGGTCCTCTTTGTATAAGGCACACGACGTTTATGGATCGCTTTACGTCCTATTTGTATAAGGCACACGATCCGATCGCCTTAGGTCCTCTTTGTATAAGGCACACGATCGTCTATAACGTCGCTTTAGGTCCTCTTAGTATAAGGCACACGACCGTTATAGCATATTCCCTCTGGAATCGTTTCGTCGCTCACACCCACTAGGGCACACGACATCACAAGAATGAATATCATGATGCTTGGCATACAATTGACTCATGACAATCCCATGCATACATATATACAACCATGTGAACCATCTCATCATCAATAATCATGCATTGCAATCAAACCCAAAACAATGCATTTATTTGCCATAAGGCCACTAAATATCACACATTGAATTTCACATAAACAATGCATTTCATCATAATCCACAAACCACAACAATTAGCATTTTAGCATATGCACTCATATCAATTCACATCAAGAATTACTCACCATCAACCACAACAATCCTGCAATCATGCAATGATACTCACAACACTAGGATTCACGCCACAAAGGCTACCCACAACAACATACATTAATACCATACATTTGTATTCAATTCAACAAGGTAGTTTGCCATAAGGGCACAACAATTACTACAACTTATCACATGCTTCAACATCATATAACAGCACACAAGCTATACGCTATATATCAAGAACATATCACATGATAACACATTAATCGCACATAATTACGACGGTAAAAGTCGATAAACGACACGTTTCCAATTTCCAGGCACAATTAAATCGGCCACCAATCTCAAAACCCATTTTTATAAGAAGGAACATCTCATTAGCTTTTTAACGGTACTAAGAACGTCTCGATCCGAGTTACGGATCAAAAGTTATGCATTTTCGAAGAAAACAAATTTGTTGTAAACTCCCAGGAGCGCCCGGCGGTACATATTTTCGCCCGACGGTGCTCCCTTCGCCTATGCGTTGCCCAACGAAGCAGCGGCGTAAAACCCCCCACCAAAATCTAAAAGAGTCAAGAGCGAGACATGCTACGCCTCTTGGGCATCACCCGACGCAAGAACGAATTGCCCGACGCCCACAGCGTCGCCCGACGCTCTGCACCAGAAGCAGAATTTTCTGCTGCGTTTTGAGGGTTCCAAACACCCAAAAATTCACCACTTTCATCTCAATTCAATTCTAAACAGCAAAACAAGGATCAACAAATGTTCATATGCACAATGTGATAATACAACGCAACTTATATCGATTTCCGACCGTGAAAACATCGATTTCCATCAATTGTTCATCAATTTATCAAATGTAAAAACATTATAAAAACAAGAAAACATTCACACGATCACACACATATACATATACAATCACAATATAATCGAAACTTCTCACCCTTACCCGATTAATCGAAGTTCAGTCTTTGGTTTGAATGTTTTCTTCTTTCCCAAGTTTTCCTCTCCTTCTCTTTTCCTTCCTCTTCCTTTCTTTCCTTTCTCTTTCTTTTCTCTCTTTTTCTCTCAAATCTCTATTTATAAAATATCTAAACCCCTAAAATACTATTTTACCCCTCAACTCAAATATCTCGCAAACGCTCTCAAAACGCGATAAAACATAATAACGATGAAAAATAATATGTTGTCAAATAAAAGTCAAGAATAAAATAATATAAAAACGAAAATAATTAAATCGAATCGATTAAATAAATTGAACAAAATGGGGCGTTACAATTCTCCCCCACTTAGACATTTTCGTCCTCGAAAATATACTGATACGAACAACTCCGGATACGACTCTCACATCTGACTAACCCACTCTCAAGCCAACAAAAGGCACACCACGAATAACACAAACTGACAAACCACCTTGCTAACAGCAACAACTACAACGACACAACAACAGCGACAACTACAACGACAAGATGCAATGCCCATACAATGCACTTGACGACCAACCCACGACTCAAAGAATACCCAAGGTACGAACACACACAGGTTCACTCTTGAACCGAAAGACAACAAGATCGTTACCTTCACCATAGGTAACACTCCCCTAATTCCCCACACAGGAATTAGCTATCCGCACTCGAACCATCACGATGGAAACGAGGCAACAACACAAACAAGAACATAAAGTTCCACGACCCAACATCGTTCCAACAACCTCTACATAACCACAATACCAACATCCTTGTCACACAACAATATTACAACAATGCTACGATTCACCAATCGAACATATAACCAAAACATCCATCTACATAGTAGCCCATGAATAATATTTAAACCTTTCACCTAACACTTCCATTATGAAACGTCCATGGTCTCATCACTCCTACATGTTTCCAATGTTCAACCTATGAACTCTTACAAGTCACACACGCATATACGAATTATGCCGCATCACACTTTCAAGGCGCACTCTGATTACTCGCAACAATCAAATCTACCAATTCCATATCCAACTCCTGACTTTCTCTAATATTCACCAGAAAAAGCATAGTTCATTTCTAAAAGACCTAACCTTACACTCCACTGAGTTTTCTCACACACCAGACACAAGTCTCTGACTGCTCAAGTAATTCTAATCCTCTGACCATCAAAAGATCTCCTTCAAATCTTGATACATTTTATTAACTCCTGGATGTATACTCAAACTACTCCGGCGTCCTTCCTCTAAAATCATCTTTTTCAATCCGAACCATCAGGAATACAAATTCTACCGTGGAATCTCAAAACACCCTGATCATCCAATTTAAAGTCACCATTCACACCTTTATCTCCAACCGTCATCAAATCAACAAATTTTACATCCAGCCTCTGTTTCTCGCTAACGGTTAACAGAAAATCATTAGTGACCTTTAACATACCAAGCCTCACGCTATCAGATGTCAATTTGCACACCAAACTCAAATCTCTAAATTCTTCCAAAAGTTCCTACTCTTTAACCATCAAAGCAGACAAATGTAAAAACTTTCGACTTAACTCATCAGGCACGACATTAACCTCACCAATAGGATAATTCCAGCTAAAGTCATAACTCATCACAAATTCCAACCATCCTTACGGTCTCATACTATATTCCTTCCGACCAAACAGGTACTCAATATTCTCGTGATTACCAAACACTTCGAACCTAGAACCATAAAGATAATACCTCCAAATTTTCCAACACAATACCACCGCAACCAATTCCAAATCCTGAATAGTATAGACCCTTTTATGAATCCTCAATTGTCATAAAGCATAAGCTACGACTTTATCATCTTGCATTAACACACTGACTACACTCATCAAGGACGCATCCCAATATTCCATAAATAGTTTATTAGGATCAAGCAGAATCAAAATTGGAGCCGTAGTCAATCTCTACTTCAGCTCACCAAAACTTACTCACAACGAACATTCAAAACAAACGACTCACCCTTTGCAAGTCAACTGAGATAACAGAAGTACGAACTTAGCAAAGTCTTCCATCACCTGCAGTAACAACCAACTAAGCCCAAAAGTTACTAATCTCCTTAACCGACTTTGGAGCCTCCCATTGTAGAACTGCATCTACTTCCGATGAATCCATAACAATACCATCATCAGAAATAACAAACCAAGAAAACTAACATTTTTCAACCAAAATTCTCACTCGATAATTTAGCAGAAAGCTCCCTCTCTTTCAACCCTTGTAACTCAATCCTCAAATACACTACATACTCATCCTTTGATTTAAAATAAATCAGAATATCATCCAATAAACATCACTATAAACTTATCCAAACAAGTATGGAAGATACGATTCATATACTCCACAACCATAACATATACAACCTTCAAAATTCATCCCGAGCTCAAAACAATTTATCCAAAATAGCTTAACAATCTCTGGTTACCACATTCTATATCAATTCTTCTTACAGGATTCCAACTTACTCAAGGTTTCTGCTGACACGAGGTCTCAACCCATAACAAAAGTAATACCATCAAGGAACTTCAAATCGTTCGCAATTCGTCACAATTCAAAACTCAAGCTATCCCGAACACAACCGCAAGTTTCCATACTAATCACTGATTAACACGCAACCTCATGCTATAATCCTTTTTTTTACCAACAATGCTGGACCTCTTCAAGTCAACAAACTAATGTTTCATCCAAAAACACATCTGAAAACCATGCACAACTGACGGCCCATCACTATGGCTTTCGTGCCAATTTCCAGAACACTATCATCACAAACATGACAAACATCTGAGTTTCTCTTCCTAGAAGTTCTTCTACTTACTTAGCAGATCCAAACCTCAAATCCTCACCTTCGTCAAATTTGAGTTCACACTCTACTCTCTGAGAACAACCATTAACGACACCCAATCGTTCTCTCTCAATAACTTCCCAACTGGACCAACATACCAAAACCTCTAATCCGTCTCATCTTCCGATATTAGAATCTTCATCGACTCATCAAAACAATCCGTAACCATTTCCTTAATTCCAACAATTCATTGCACACACTATCAAAGCCGGAAAGACACGTCTATTCCATCCAACATAATTCCGTCTACTATCAACAAGAGATTAAGGGTGATCAGTTCCTCAATTTGTCAATAGACAGCCGACAATCATGATGGGGCATAAACCGTCTTTACCAAACTATAATAGCATTTCTTGCATCTTGTGCACAAAACCACCTAAGGCACAAATCCTTAGTTGACATAAACCTTACCTCCGCATTCCCTCCGGAACCGGGAATAACACTGTCCAACTAACACTCACAATCTTGCAATCAACGGCACACTGAGCCTACGCTCCACACCTGAAGCAACTTAGAGAAGCACAAGCTCCTCCCCCACTTATCTCATTCTAAATCCTGAAGACAAAGGATTAGAAAACCAGAAAGCACTGACAGTGTTTCACACACATATCACATACTAAGGAACAAACAACATCGACAGTATTCAACTGTCACACCAACTGACTCAACAACTTGGCCGGACGGACCGACCTGCTCTGATACCACTTCTGTAACACCCTAATTCCCATCGCGGATAAATAATACATAAATAAATCAGAGTGAATAAAATTTTTTATCATTAGATAGAAACAAGGATGCCATATTTAAAGGAAGAAAACACAATCCCTGCTCATAAATTCGATACATGACACAAAATGGAATAAACCTAAAAGGGAAACTTTCTCCAACAAAAGGAAAGTTCAATTATGGAATAAAGCGGAAAGATCCATAACCGACTTGTTTTACAAAATAAATTATTTTATAACATCAAAATATTCATACAAAGGTAACACAAAATAGATCCAACAAATGTATACATATATAACAAAAGCGTTCCCCGACTCCCGTGTTACGTATCAGAGCAGACAGACTGACAAACGGATGAAGAGTTAATCTTCACAGAAGCCTCCAAGACTACTAATCTGCAATTACCTCATAGAGCAACAAACCACAGCAGAAGGGTAAGAAATAACAACTAAATCAAGATTACATAATAATATGCAAACACATATAATTTCACATGCCCAATTATTCTCACCACAAGCATCACATATTAAGACATATAGCATGCCGCAAATACATAACATATCTCTAATAATCCAACAACATAGCATATATCAATTATATCAACATAATCACATATTCACACATAAGGCATACCAAAGTTATAACATATGGAAACACACCACCACATCACGTATATTCATATATAGCATACCATAGAGAATTAATACAATCATTGTAATGTACAACATCCCCACAAAACATAGCATATGTCTATACATAAAACATATCATCCATAACCAATGCATTTATCACAAATGCATATCAAATCACCAATGCTATCACAAGCTCAACACATAATCAGTAAATTCACAATTCCCCACACATAATCAATCCATTCATGATTTTCCACACATAATCAATCCATTCATGATTTTCCACACATAATCAATCCATTCATGATTTATGAAAATGCAGAGAGACCGACACAACGACTCTATGCAAATGCGGTACCATTCATCCATCATTCTCATCATCATTAATTCACTCAGGAATTATTGGAATCATCGCTTGTTACTTAGTGTAACTCCCCATCGGGCAAATGATGTTCCCCGTCGCTTTAGGTCCTCTTTGTATAAGGCACACGACGTTTATGGATCGCTTTAGGTCCTCTTTGTATAAGGCACACGATCCGATCGCTTTAGGTCCTCTTTGTATAAGGCACACGATCGTCTATAACGTCGCTTTAGGTCATCTTTGTTTAAGGCACACGACCGTTATAGCAGATTCCCTCAGGAATCGTTTCGTCGCTCACACCCACTAAGGCATACGACATCACAAGAATGCATATCATGATGCTTGGCATACAATTGACTCATGACAATCCCATTCATACATATATATAACCATGTGAACCATCTCATCATCAATAATCATGCATTGCAATCAAACCCAAAACATTGCATTTATTTGCCATAAGGCCACCAAATATCACACATTGAATTTCACATAAACAATGCATTTCATCATAATCCACAAACCACAACAATTAGCATTTTAGCATATGTACTCATATCAATTCACATCAAGAATTACTCACCATCAACCACAACAATCCTGCAATCATACAATGATACTCACAACACTAGGATTCACGCCACAAAGGCTACCCACAACAACATACATTAATACCATACATTTGTATTCAATTCAACAAGGTATTTTGCCATAAGGCCACAACAATTACTACAACTTATCACATGCTTCAACATCATATAACAGCACACAAGCTATACGTTATATATCAAGAACATATCACATGATAACACATTAATCGCACACAATTACGACGGTAAAAGTCGATAAACGACACGTTTCCAATTTCCCGACACAATTAAATCGGCCACCAATCTCAAAACCCATTTTTATAAGAAAGAACATCTCATTAGCTTTTCAACGGTACTAAGAACGTCTCGATCCGAGTAACAGATCAAAAGTTATGCATTTTCAAAGAAAACAAATTTGTTGTAAACTCCCAGGAGCGCCCGGCGGTACATATTTTCGCCCGACGGTTCTCCCTTTGCCTCTGCATCGCTCGACGAAGCAGCGGCATAAAATCCCCCACCCAAATCTAAAAGAGTCAGGAGCGAGACATGCTACGCCTCTTGGGCATCGCCCGACGCAAGAACGAATCGCCCGGCGCCCACAACGTCGTTCGACGCTCTGCACCAGAAGCAGAATTTTCTGCTGCGTTTTAAGGGTTCCAAACACCCAAAAATTCACCATTTTCATCTCAATTCAATTCCAAACAGCAAAACAAGCATCAACAAATGTTCACATGCACAGTGTGATCATACAACGCAACTTATATCGATTTCCGACCGTGAAAACATCGATTTCCATCAATTGTTCATCAATTTATCAAATGTAAAAACATTATAAAAACAAGAAAACATTCACACGATCACATACATATACATATACAATCACAATATAATCAAAACTTCTCACCCTTACCCGATTAATCGAAGTTCAAGCTTTGGTTTGAATGTTTTCTTCTTTCCTAAGTTTTCCTCTCCTTCTCTTTTCCTTCCTATTCCTTTCTTTCCTTTCTCTTTCTTTTCTCTCTTTTTCTCTCAAATCTCTATTTATAAAATATCTAAACCCCTAAAAGACTATTTTACCCCTCAGTTCAAATATCTGGCAAACGCTCTCAAAACGCGATAAAACATAATAACTATGAGAAATAATATGTTGTCAAATAAAAGTCAAGAATAAAATAATATAAAAATGAAAATAATTAAATCGACTCGATTAAATAAATCGGACAAAACAGGGTGTTACAACTTCTACCTTATAACACAACAAGACCCATCAAATCCTCAACATGTTCACCATAAGCCTTACCGGTTGCAACATCAACTCTAGCTGGGTAGCGAATACCGTTTTTGTGGGCATTTTTTACCTTGGTATGCATCGTGGCACCTCTATTTTTCTTTTACGGTTTGTATTTGTAGAGGTAGTTGTATGAGTCATGGAGGTTGAATTCATGAAGACACCAACATCTTCTGGGTGAGTCGTGGATGTTGTATGGGAGATGTTTGTCGTATCGACCATGAATATCTAAATAAAGAATAATAACAGAGACATCATTTCAGTAATACTAACACTAATGCAGGGTAACAAATGGAAATACATCATTTAAATGAAACATAAATGAAGTTAGGCCATAACTGATAAGATATAAAAAAAATAAAAAAATTAATGATCAAGAGAAACTATTTTAGTGATACTAAACCATTTTAGTGATGTTGTATGGGAATATAGATGATGTTCGTGTTGATATAAACTATTTCAATGATATGAACTAAAACTATTTCAGTAATATAAACAAAAATGTGATAAAGAAGTACCTCAAACGTGATGACAAAGATTCACTTAAGGTTGGAAATAGAGATAATGTTCGTGTTTTGATGTGAGCGACGATGAACAATGCCTAGGGTTTCTGCACAGAGAATGAATATGAAGTTAGAGCGTTGATAGGTAAACGAAAAGTAGACTAGTTCTTTGAAGTTCTTCATGCCAAACAATCTCATCGGTTTTTTAGATAAAATAGACGTGTATTCATCAATTAAAAATAAAATAAAAAGTAAAATTACTATAGCGCCATATTCTGGAAACTCAATTAAAAGATCTTTCACGTCGGTTTTGATCCCAGATACTTTTCGGGTTTAAGAAACAATATTGCAATCAGCAGCCTGCTGAACCAATCCTCTAGACTAGAAAACCCTTAGAGAAGAAGAAACTTCTATCTCACTTATTTCAATCCTGCTCATGTTGGCAAGCGATAAGAAAATAAATGAGCACCGACAGTGTTTCACACACATGTCGTGTACTTTGAAACAAAATAAAAATAACAAAACCTGGCCGGATGGACCGACCTGCTATGATACCACTATGTAACACCTTAATCCCCGAATCGACATTTAATATCATAATCCAAATTAAAATCCACAATTAAAGTGTCGCGTATGCTTTACCGTAGCATAAAATCATCCATTACGAAATAGTCGGGTGAAAGTAAGCAGCGAAAATAAACAAGTTTGACGTAAAAGGCTCAACAACAAAAACTCCAATATAAATAAAGTATAAAACAAATAACAAATGACATCTCATCCTCAGTGCTACATATCATAACGACTCCTCTAAGACCCAATGATAAAAGTAAAAGAGGCATCAACACCATCCTCTAACTTAAGCGGTTACTCCTGTACCTGATTGTCTGTACTCCCAAAGAGCACAAACGCCACAACAACAAACATGGGGTAAGAATACATCTAACAAATGTTAACGACGGAATTCAACAAAACAAGATAGTAATAACGATTTATATAGTATTCTCAATCACACTCGAACACAATCAAACAAATAACATTGCAATGCAATGCTAATGCCACCAACTCCTTCTCAAATGAATGTGATACCAAAATCATTAGGATCAGAGGTATGTTACTCATTTTCTCATGTCTCTGGTTCTTCTCTGAACAGTGTCCATCTCTGGATGTGAAACCGCCATAGTTCCTTTCTTAACTAGGCCATTACTGGACCGAAGTCATACCTACCTCAGAAATAATTGAATGCATGGCTATAAACTATACAAACTTGTAACAACATCAACCTCACATAATCACAAAAACACAAATCTCAAAACATCCTCAAAAAGGTTCCAGTAATGAACCTATAATTTTCCAATCCCAGACCATCTTTGTAATCTTTATGGATTACTATACACAAATCTCCACTAAAGGCCATCACTGTAATCTCTTTCTGGATTATTATACTTAGATCGCCAGTAAAGGCCTCACTGTAATCCCTCTCTGGGTTACTATACTAAAAAATGTGTTTTTTAAAATGGCAAATTTATGTTATTATCCAAAATTCTCAATTTCTCAAATTACTTAGTGAGCTCAAAATGTCTCAAAAATTTATAATTCTCAAAAACTCATAATTCTCAAAATTCTCAAAAACTCATCAATAGAGTAACTCACTATTAATATTACTTGTGTCATACCATCAATAGGGTAATAACCTGTTGTGAAAAACGATGTCTTTAAGAAAAGTATAAAACGGTTTCTTGATAATCAAGAACCAAAACAAGGGTTAGGATTTAACGGAAAAGAAAACAAGAAGAAGATAACAAGAAGGAACAACAAGGATTGGGAAAATAAAATTTTGTTTACTATTCACTTTCTCATTAACGTTTACAAATGATTACAAGTGAATATCACAATTTGCCACACTCAACAAACTGGGTGTACTAGCCTATTTATATACTAACTAGGTAACTTGCAGCCCAAGAAACCTAAACAATTGGATCCTTAACACAAGGCCTAATTTGACAGTACATATTAGACCAGACTTCGACTACAATATGTAACAATCAGGCATTAGCACGTGAACAAGCTTCGTCTGCATGCGTGCCTCCTGCCGAAACACATGAAAGCTCTCCTTCGACACATCATGAGTTCGACCCAAATATCACAAATCTCCACCTTGGATCTAACTCAGCAACAAGGGAATCAACTAGCTTTCATCATGCAGCTTTATCAACTGCATACAGTGGAAGAACTTGCAACTTGGCAACGTCTTGGTGATCATATCAGCAGCATTGTCTTCAGTCAAAACCTTCAGCACCTGGACTTCACCACGCTCGATTATCGCTTTGACGAAGTGTAGCCTCACATCAATGTGCTTAGTTCGCTCATGATAGGCTGAATTCTTTGACAGGTGTATTGCACTTTGACTATCACATTTAATAGTGATACTTTGACCTTGAAGTTTCAGCTCCTTTGCAAAACCTTCAAGCCACAATGCTTCCTTCACAGCTTCAGTGAGGGGAATATATTCAGCTTCAGTGGTTGATAAGGCAACAACCTTATGAAGCGTCGCTTTCCAATTGATTGTTGTGCCAAACATTGTGAAAACATATCCAGAAATAGACTTTCTAGAATCTATATAACCTGCATAATCAGAGTCAACAAATCCTTTTATTTCGACTATGCTATCACCACCACAGGCTCCAACATAAATCAAGACTCTTTTCAGAGACCCATTTATGTACCTGAGAATCCACTTTACAGCTTGCCAGTGCGCCTTTCCAGGATTGGCCATATACCTGCTCACAAGGCCCACTTCATATGCTATGTCTGGCCTCGTACAGACCATAACATACATCAAAGAACCCACTACACTAGCATATGGAATTCTATTCATATAGATTCTTTCAGCTTCAGTACTTGGACTTTGAGTAGTACTAATCTTAAATTGAGGATTTGTAGGTGTCACAATAGGCTTTGAATTCGACATACCAAACTTGTCGAGAAGCTTCCGTAGGTATGTCTCCTGAGATAAGCACAGCTTCGACTGCTTTCTATCTCTCTGGATGTGAATCCCAAGAATCCTGGCTGCAGCTCCCAGATCCTTCATTTTGAACTCCTTACTGAGTTCAGCCTTCACCTTCATTACATCCTCAACACTGTTGCTAGCTATGAGGATATCATCCATATATAGCAACAACATAACAAGTGAGTTTCTAGGTCGAAATCTCAAGTAAACACAGTGATCGAACTGACTTCTAGTGAAACCAATGTGTGCCATGAACTTGTCGAATCTCTTGTTCCACTATTGAGGAGATTGTTTCAGGACATACAAAGACCTATTCAGCTTGCACACATAATCTTCTTTACCCTTTTCTGCATACCCTTCAGGTTGACGCATCAGGATCGTTTCATCTAGATCATCATACAGGAATGCTGTCTTCTCATCCATTTGCTCAAGTTCCAAGTCGAGTTTTGCCACCATGGCCAGTAGCATTCGAATGGATCTATGCTTTACAACAGGTGAGAACACATCATTGAAGTTGACTCCTTCTTTCTGAGTGAACCCCCTAGCAACCAGCCTCTCCTTAAAGCGCTTCGACATCACTCATTCGATTCCTTCCTTGACCTTGAAAATCCACTTACAACTGACTAACCTAGCTCCTGCAGGTTTCTCAATCAGCTCCCAAGTGTTATTATCATGAAGAGATTTCATCTCGTCATCCATGACTTTTCGCCATTCAATCTTGTTTCGACTCCTTATAGTTTCCTTGTAATCTCTAGGTTCTTTGTCAAGTACCTCACTTGCAGAGATTAAGGCAAAAGCTATAAGATCTGCATAACCAAGTCTCTGAGGTGGCGAACAACCTCTGGTTTACTAATTTCTTATAAAACTGGGTTACTTGCAGGACCAACCACACAAATCCTGGGATACATGTGCAAATTTATCTAACTCTTAGGATAATGGTGTTTTGATGGTTTGTTTTGTTATATCTTTTATGTATGAATGGTTTGGTTAAAGAACTAAATAACAACTTCTGGCGAAAAGATAAATTGAATGAAATTAAAACTTGCATAAAGTAAATGACAAAGGATAAATAACTGGGAAAAGTAAAGGCAATTATAAAAGACTTTGAATTTCTATAAATTTAAAAAGATGGTGTTTCACACGTACATTTCCAGATAATAAACTCTTTTCTCTCGCATGGGTACTTTGAGTATTTACAGGAATTTAGTACAAGTTTTTCACACACTAAAAATCTACAACAACTATCCTATTTATATACAAATAAAATAACTGCCTAATAACGGAAAAATTCTAAATCTTTGACACTTGGCCTTCTGCATGTCTTCTTTTCTTCTAAAGCTTCCACGCGTCTTCTGCCAAACGTTATAACTCTTGAATTTGAATTTTCCCTTTGTGTCAAAACGTTGCGCCTCTTCACCTTGTCGAATTGTCGAAAAGTAACAAATGTCCCTCTTAAACTTTTAAATTTCAAAACCTCTGTCGAAAGAAAACATTCTTTCCTTTTGAACATATTTTTGTACTTAGAAGAATCTGGCCAACTTTCCTTGAGTGCCATTGATCCTCGACCAGCTTCCTATATCATGAAATCTTCCCGTCGAATCATCCTGTCGAATCCCCTATTGAAAAATCCGATTTCCTCTGAACCATTTCCTTGGCGTCGAAATTAGCCATCTACAAATTGCCCCCCAAAAAATGCGTTTTCGACTAAAGGAAAAAACCATTTTTTGCCAGTGCCTTTCGACGCCATGGACCATTCGACTAGTGACTGTTCATATGATTTAGACATTAGAAGTGTCAGAATCATCATTGCGTTTTTCCCAAAATGTCATTTCAGCCCACATTTTTGAGATCTCATCATTCCTACTCTACTCCTATCACATCGTGGGTCAAACCCTAACTGCCACCGTCAGCATTATCCACTTCATACTCACCACGTGTCCCATAACTTTCCACTACTTTTCCATTTCCACTCTCAGAATACCAACCGCTCCTCTTTCCCAACTTATATATAAGCTGAAAACTTCCTTTCTCCCCCTTTTACGTTATTTTTCAAACTTCATCTTCCTTGTTTCCATTTTCTCTGTAACCACCAATGGCGTCATCCACTTCTCAGAAGATCACCGGCAAAGACCCTCGGAAGTCCAATAGTCATGCACCAGTAGAAAGGATCCTTGGTCCTAAAGTGGTGGGGAATCATGAGTATGTTCCAGAACCTCCTAATGAAGAGGAAAAGCTCTCTATTTATCAATCCCAAGTACTTATTCCCATCTTAATTTCTGGAAAATCCCATGCTATATTAGGACTGTTACCTGACGTAAAATTAGATCCAGTTAAGGTGCGGGAATTTTTTCCCACCTACCATCGCTACAAACCCATAGCAAATGGTGTTAGACTTAGGACAGATAAGGAGAAGATTATAGATGAAAAATCCAAAATAGATGGCCAAGGGACTCCTTCTGACGAAGTGATAAACCTAGAATACATGAATAATTTTAGAATTTTTAGATCCTGTCCTCTGTCGATGGATCCCTCTGATTATTTGGCTTGGTTGGAAAAGATAGAAAGGGTTAAGAGCAATGATTGGAAAACCATGGGCATTTACGATCTTATTCAATTGTCGAAAGTAGGGCCAGGATATTGCCCTTCCATGCTTTTGGCCTCTCTCTATTTCTGGGATAGCACTTACAACAATTTCCATATTCCCTATGGGATGATTACTCCTACGCTTTTCGACATAGCTGCCTTCACTGGCTTAAGTCCCTTAGGAGTCGACTATGATCCCAACTTGCTTGCTGACGATTCAATAGGTTTCGATACCAACAAGGCCACCTTTACAGCCTATATCGCCAATTATCATGACAAGGAAACCAAGGAAGTTTCTGACCAAGAACATGTAGCTTTCCTGGCCCTTTGGCTGTCGAGGTGCATTTCCTGCTCCAGATCTGTCCAGGTGGCGAAGCGCTATATCACCATAGCGAATCAGCTCCATGCTGGGCACAAACTATGTCTTAGCGAGATGATCCTGGCGAATCTATATGAATCCCTTGGCGAAGGAGTCACCATTTTAAAGAGCATCAAGGAAAAGAAGACTTTGCTGCTATCAGGGCCTTTTTAGCTTTTACAATTGTGGCTCAATGCCACTTTCGAAGCCTCTCTTCCCAACAATTCCACTGTGGACCCAGCTGTCCTAGGGGACAAACGCGTCGAAGGTCTTCGTTTGGCGCAGCTGACACCCCATGACGAAGGCCTGAGTCTTCAACAAACCTTTACTACCTACGTCATGATGTTTACGAAACGTTATAGTTTTACACCCAACATGGCTCCCTTTGCTGAAAGGAAGGTTGGACCCTCATGGTTTACTAGAAAACTCCCCTTGGAGTCGAAATCTCTGGAAGACGAATTCCTCAACGTCTGGGAATCTTTCCTCACTCCAAGACTTCTAGTTTCCAGACTTGGCCCTTCAAAACTCAAAGTTTCCCTTGTCAATTATCAGCCCAACCTGGTTTCTCGACAGTTTGGGTTGATACAGATCATACCAAAACCTCTTTTCTCCAGGAAAGGTTCTCTGATCCATTACAACATGACCCACACTGAAGATGAATGCGCTGAACAGCTGGCGAAGTATTCTAACCTGGTCGAAATCCAACCAGTGGTTTTTCGACCTATCTTCCTCTGCACTCAAGAATTCGATGAATGGTGGAGAGCTTACTATGAGTCTCAGATGTTTAACGTGGATGCTTTTACCACCCAACTGACTAGAGCTTTTGCCCTTGTGCAGGACAGGACCAAGAAAGGTACTTCTCGACATATCAAAGAAATCCAAGCTTTCCAGAAATACTTTGAAACTGCCTACAGGCCTGATGATCTTAGTCAAACCATACGCGAAGCAGCAGTTACTTTGAAACAAAAGTTTACATAAAAACTTGATGAGTTAAAACTACCCTCGTATGTTCGACCAGAACAACGTTATGAGGTAGCTTTTAAACTTTATCGCCCAAAATTTCCCCCTCTACCATCTGCTGCATTTGGCGTGGCTTTTAGCCCTCCATTCCCAGATTGGTTCATTTGTGGGGAGCATCTAAAAGTTCTTCGCCAGGACAACCAAAAACGTGCCAAGCGAGTGGTTCCGACTAAGTACACCCTGGACAATTTCAAAGGTCACCTTCATATTGGCCTAGAACACGTTTGCGTGGAAACCCCTATATATGAAGGTGTGGAAAACGGGAAACAGTTCAATCTCACTTTTTGTTTATTCGAATATATGTTTTTATGTTTGACTCTTTTCCTTTTCTAATTTTCAAGCTATAAAGATTCCAATCAAGAAACCTGCCACAGTCGAAGCAACAACCCCAGGAGAAGCAGAGCCTCAGAAAGATACTGCCAAGACACCTTTGACGAAGGTATCAATCTACCTTCTTTTTCTTTATAGTCCAAGTGTTTCATTTTTTTTTTAACTAACTAATAGAATTTTCTTTGATCCACAGGGCAGTCGAAGACCCCCACCAACGCCAAAGAAAAGAAAAGCAAAAGAAGTCAAAGCTGATGCAATTGATGATGGTGATGAGTCGCCAGATCAGGTAAAACCCACCAAAAAGAAGAAGAAGGCAACCAAACCTCTCCCACAGAAACCTCCTACTCCCAAAGTTTTAGAGAAAATTCTATCAAAGGAACCAGGTGAGGAAATCACTCCTGCTCTAGCGGAAAGTGAAAGTTCCAGCCTGAAGACCAAAATTCCAAAGGTATGATTTTTCTTTTCCTTTCGATGCTAACAAGCTGTTTTACTTGTATTCGCTTCTTTGACCTATTTATCCTTCAGGTACCTGTCGATATTCATGGACACCCTATGATCCAAGTTCTTCCCAAGACCAGCAGCGATCCTACTTATAACCCAGCCAGCGCCTCCAAATTATCTCCTAAGAATTCAGCGAAGGAATCAGCCACCGAAGTAGATCAACCCGTTGCCATTTCTATACGAATTCCAAAAGTAGTGGAAGAAGAGATTGGTCCTGATACTGAAGACTTCGTCGAAACTGATGGGGATACCTTGATGCCTACTCCAGCGGCTGCCACTAGAAACGAAGTTGAAGATCAATCTCCCCCCATTCAGAATTTGCTGACGAAGAGAAAGATGAGGAGGCTGCAAGTGATGCCGAAGAAGAAGAAGAAAAAGAACATGAAAGGCCACCAACTCCTGCTGCTGATACTGACGAAAAGACAGAAAACGTCGAAGAAAATCTTGGTAACACAACTAAAGCTGCTTCGACCGGGACGGCTTCGACCCAGTTCTCTCATGAGGAGCTCGAAAGTATGAAGGTGCAAAGGCCTTTTGAGTACCTAAAGACCATGCTCAGTTCCCGCTACAACTTTGCTGACACTACCATCAGTAGTTCAACCACCTCAGGAACTACTTCTGATGCCAAATCAATGGATGAATCGCTGGCAAACATTCGACAGAAGGTCCTTGATATTGACTTATTTCAACTTCTGGAGAATGACTCCTCTGCTCAATTCGACTTAAAGAAAATCCTAAAGGAAGTCAACGTCCTGGAGGCTCCTCCTGAAGTCACTGATGTGGTGCTGGACCTTACTACCTTGATAGATCTTGTGGCAACTGACTTTAATCGACTTCGAGAGTACTCCAAGAAACTTGAAAACAAAACAGAGACCCAACTTGGTGAGTGGGAAGCTGCGTCGAATTCGTCCAACAAGGTAACTGAAATGGAGCAAGTGTCTGAGCAAAATAAGCAGGAAGCAGCTTTGTGTGGCGAAAACATTCTAAAATGGAAAAAACAAATTGCTGTCCTCCAAGGCAAAATTTCACAGGCGGAAAAACGTCAAGCAGAACTGCAGAAGAATGACCAGGAAGAAATCCGCAAAGAGCTAGAAGTTGGTGTGCACCATGTCGACAGGGTCCGTAAGCTTGGCGAGGAGATTGAGGAGATTTCTAAAAACAAGACACTTTGTGAGCGACGTCTTCAAATCCAGAAGTCGAAATTTGAGAAGCTGAAAGCATCTTTTCCCGTTTGAATACTTGTAATTTTTTGTTTGGCTTTTAAAGCCCTTTTTGTAATGACAATGGATATGTACTATTTGGCGAGAAGATTTTTATATCCGCCATATTGCTTTTCTTTTTATAATTATTCCACTGCTATTTTAATTTCTTGCAATGTGGGCCTATATTTTTTCAAATATTTCCCATTTATTTTCAGTATTCTCTTATCTTCATCTATCTCTTCGACCTCATATGCGCCATTTGAAAAAACTTTTAAAATTTGGAAAGGTCCTTCCCACTTAGGAGACCATTTACCCATTAATCTATCTTTTCGATCCATAGGAAGAATTACTTTCCAAACAAGATCCCCCACTGAAAGGGTCTTAAATTTCACTTTCTTATTGTAAAACTTTTCAACTCTTTCTTTTTGTCTCTTTATCAGATCTAACGCACGCAATCTCTCTTCATCCAAATCAACTAGTTCATCCATCATCATGCTTCAATACGTTTCTGATGGAATTTCATGATGCCTTTGAACTCGTATTGACTGTAAATAAATTTCGACTGGTAAAACTGCATCATGTCCATAAGTCAATTTGAATGGAGTAGAATTTGTCGCTTCTTTAGGAGACGTTCGACAAGCCCATAAAATTTGATCCAAAGTCTTATGCCTGTTTCTAGGTTTTCTACCCACGTGTTTTTTGATCAAATTTATCACAACCTTATTTGCTGCTTCGACTTGTCCATTTGCCTGGGCATAATAAGGTGTCGAAGTTAAGAGTTTAAAACCTGTGTCTTTTGCAAACATTTGCATGTTTTTCCAGTAAACACAGATCCCTGATCAGTAGTTATTGTTTCTGGTATCCCAAATCTGTAAATTATATGTTTCTGGATAAACTCTATAACTGTCTCTTGATCCACATTTACCAGTGGTATAGCTTCAATCCACTTAGTAATATAATCTATTCCAACTAAAATGTACTTCTGCCCTTTTGAAGAAACTGGTCGAATTTCACCAATTAAATCCAAAGCCCAGCCTCTGAATGGCCAAGGTTTTATAATTGAATGCAACTCACTTGCAGGGACACGTGGTATACCTGCATGCACTTGGCATTCCTGACAACCTTTTGCAAACTCGACACAATCTTTCAACATTGTTGGCCAGTATATTCCTTGTCGAAATAATAACCATTTCATTTTGTGGCCTGCTTGGTGTGCGCCACATGCACCACTGTGCACGTTCGACAAAGCTATGTAAGCTTCATCTTTGCCCAAACATTTCAGCAAGACTCCTTCTGCAGTCTTTTTAAATAATTCGTTTCCAAAAAGTACATAACTTAAGGCTCTGTACTTTACTTTTCTTTCGACTTTCTGATTTGGGTCTTGTAGATAATCCTTGATAGGTTTTCTCCAATCTTCAATTTCTGAATCATCTACATTGAAAATTTCAAAATTTTCCTCATCCCCATAACCTAATTTTATTGTCTCCAAATCTGAAGGAGCTAATTTGGTGGATATGACTCTTCCCCTTACTTCAATAGCTTTCTCCAAGTTTTCTTTCGACACTTTGTAGCCTGACGCAAGTTGAGCCAGGTCATTTGCTTCTTGATTCTCTAATCTAGGAATGTGTCTAATGGCCACATTGTCGAATTTTTTAAGAAGTCTGTTAGCTATTACGAAGTACATAATCAGATTCTCTTTGACACATTTGTATTCTCTTGTCAATTGTTTTATCACCAAATCTGAGTCACCCATTATTTCGACTCTTGTTGCCCCCAATTCCAACAATATTTCAAGTCCGGCAACCAAAGTTTCATATTCTGCTTCATTATTTGAACATAAGCCGTCGACTTTGTACTTGAATTTTGTTGGAATTTTGTTAGGAGAAATAATTAGTATTCCAACACCAGTTCCATTCTTATGACTGGAACCGTCGAAATATAACTTCCATGGCTCTAATTTGACATATTCTACTTCATTTTCATTTATTGAGTGGTCAGCTATGAAATCAGCAACCACTTGTCCCTTAACAGCCTTTAAAGGCAAATATTTTAAGGAATATTCTGTCAATGCCAAAGCCCATTTCCCAATTCGACTATGTAAAATGGATTTAGATAACATATACTTTATTACGTCGAAATGGGAAAAAACATATACATCAACAGGTTTTATATAGTGCTTTAACTTTGTACAAGAGAAATATACACACAAACATAATTTTTCTATCACACTATATCTAGTTTCAGCATCATTTAGGACTCTGCTGAGATAATAGATGGCCCTTTCGACGCCATTTTCATCTTCTTGACACAGCATGCTTCCCAAAGTTTTGTCTGATGCTGAAATGTATAACGTCATACTTCTTTTTCTACAAGGAGACATCAAAACTGGAGGACTAGCCAGATACTCTTTGATCTTTTCGAAGGCATCTTGTTGTTCTTGCCCCCATGTGAAATCTTCCTTCTTTAGTCGAAGTAGAGGTGAAAAGGCTTGTGTCTTCCCACTAAGGTTGGAAATGAACCTTCTGAGAAAGTTGATTTTCCCTAGTAGAGACTGCAATCCCTTCTTTGTCGATGGCGCTTTCGCTTCCATTATGGCTTTGGCTTTGTTTACATTTATTTCGATCCCTTTCTTGTGGACCACAAAACCTAAGAAATCACCCGCCTGCACACCAAAAGCACATTTAAGGGGATTCATTTTTAAACCAAACTTTCTCATCCTTTCAAAGGACTGTCGAAGATGGTCTATATGACTTGTTCCTGAAACGGACTTAACCACAATATCATCAATGTATATTTGCATAAAAGTGTCAATAAAGTCGTGAAAAATTGAATTCATGGCTCTTTGATAAGTTGCTCCAGCATTTTTTAAACCAAAGGGCATCACTACCCATTCATAGGTTCCTATTGCTCCAGGGCAACGAAAAGTTGTTTTAGAAACGTCTTCTTCAGCAATAAAAATTTGATTATAGCCAGAGTATCCATCAAGCATACTCAAATACTCATGGCCTGCTGCAGAATCTATGAGCATTTCTGCCACTGGCATAGGATATTCATCCTTAGGGGTAGCTGAATTTAAATCTCTAAAATCGATGCATACCCTCAGCTTGCCATTTTTCTTAATTTCAGGAACTATGTTTGCAATCCATTCGACATACCTGGTGGTGCGGATGAATCTGCATTTTAGAAGTCTTTCGACCTCTTCTTTTATTTTCGACAAGATTTCTGGTGCGAAGCGTCTGGGAGTCTGCTTTACTGGCTTCTTTCCCTCCATTATTGGCAGCTTCAATTCGACCAAACTCCTGTCTAATCCTGGCATCTCGTCGTAATCCCATGCAAAATAATCTTTGTACTCAATTAGCAATTGGACTATTTCGACTTTAAACTGAGGATCCATCTTGGGGATTGATGTAAGTTGGCCTTCTTTCTGCCCCCAGTCCTAAATTGATTTCTTCTAATGGATCCTGTGCCACCATCTTCATGTTAGTCGATGCTGGATCCTTTTCGAACCCCAAGGGTTCGTCATCATAGATGGCGTCAAGCTTCTGATTCTGCCATTCGCCAGTCTGATTGTTGTCATAACCTTTTTCAATATCCCTTTGGGGACATTGCTCTTCAAAATCTTCTTTGTTGGCTTCGACAGCCATGTATTTTACTTCGGCCTCTAGGGCCGCTTTGAGTTTATTTTCGACTATATAAGTCGTAATTCTTTCGATCGCCGAGGCTTCACTCATCATAATCATCAAATTCACTTCCCCAACCGGTTGGTTCAGTATGAGAAGTTCCCCATACGTGACTTGGTTCGCCAATTACTTCTTTGTCCCATTGAAAACCATGTGTTGGGTGAAGGTACATGGAACAATAGGCGTTGTCAGTTGCCTTCAAGTCGAATTCTGCTGGGTTGCAGGGGGGTATGTGAGCCAAATTCTTGTCGAAACTTCGACTATTCACATTGTTTACTTCCGTCATAAAATAGCTTTGATCTGCTTCAATATTCTCGACAATCCCATCTGGCCTCCAAATGGCTATTCGTTGGTGCATGGATGATGGTACAGCTCCTATCCCATGAATCCACTCTCTTCCAAGCAGCAAGTTATAATTCGCCCTTGAAGCTATCACTATAAACATTGTTGGTCTTGTTATGGTTCCAACAGTTAGGTTCACCTGGATCACTCCCATGGTATTTCCTACTTTTCCCTCATAATTTGACAACACCATGTTGTGGGGCTTTGTGTCTGAGTCATCTTTTCCAATTTTTTTTATCATGAAATGGGGCATTAAATTCACAGCAGCTCCACCATCTACTAATATCTTGTTGACACCAACGTTCTCCACTTTTCCTTTTATGAACAAAGGCTTCAAGTGCGCCTTCATTGCATCATCTGGTCTCTCAAAGAAAGCGTTCTGCTCTTCGACACAGCCATTGTTCATTATATAATAACACACAGGTCTGAGCCCCATGCTGTCGTCTTCAACATCATCTTCTTCGTCTTCGATTTCCATCACTCTATCATAGTCTCTAGGCAGCACTGAAACCACATTGCATGTGACATCGAAAGATGCTTCTGAGTCTGACCTAAAATCATCAGTCACTTCATCGTCTTCTGGCACCTTGTTGTTAGGCTTCGACATCTCCACCATGTTGCTTGGTTTGTCCTTTTGCGAGGGCTCGTTTTTGGGACAGACTCTTCTTTGTTCATTATCTGCACGTTCTTGCTTGACTCATATTTATTTTCATCAACAGTGTTTTCTTTGATTTTGTTCTTTTCTGCAGCCTCCTTTTCTGCTCTTTTCTGTCTTTGGAACCTTCTCCACTGAGACCTTGACATGGGATTCTTTCCTTTATAGTTCTCTGATGGGTATGGTCTTGGTTTCTGTTTTTTGACCTCCCTATTTCCTTCTATGGAGGAACTTCTCTGTATTTCGAAATTCTTCCATCTTTTCTGCCCTTGAGCATCTCTGATTGGTTAGACCCACTTATCATCCCCAGCTTTGATAGATGGCTTGTAAGTTCTATGACGTCTTTCGCCAAACCTTTGGTTGTGATGCTCACTCCTCCTTGGATCGAACCTTCCATTTCTGGCTGCTGGGATTTCCCCCCAGTTTCCTCTTCTTTTGGCTTTCTCCACCCCCTCCAGATTGCTTGCTGCTTTCTTGTCGAACACCGCACTACAACGTGGGCACAACATGACTTTAGCCTTCTTTCTCTGGCACCTTTGGATGAATTCGACTAAGTTCTCCTCCTCCTTAGGGTAAGCCAACTTCTGATACTCTTCTCGACGGCGTTCTTCGTCAGTTTCTGTTTGTTTCTTCTGAGAAATTTCCACCATGTTGATATCCACATTCTGGTCATCAGTGATACTTAATTTATTCATTCTTTCAATGAGTCTTGCCTCTTCTTCAGCATTCCCTTTCGCCTGGTCGAAGCTTCCCCCTGAGGGTAGGCCCCTGGAGATGAGTTTGCAGCATTGCTCGACTGAGTTTCCTTTAGGGTCTTCCATTGGTCTACGCAAAATCCCATAAGGAGCAGGCTTCACAAGGCCTTCAGCAGCCTCTGCCTTGATTCTGGCAACGTTCTTATTGACTGGTTCCATAGTGTTGATCTTGTCAGCAACTCTCATTGTCTCCATTTTGTCACGATTAAGGCCTTCAGTAGCCTCCTCTTTGATGATAGGGGCATTATCATTTGCTCCTTCATCAGTATCTTCAAAGAAATCTCCCTATCCAGTTGGCTGGATCTTGTTGATGTCAATACGAGAACTTGGGGGTGCAGAGTATTTCACGAGATAGTCGAATTTTCCACTGGGCTCCCCTAAAGTATCCCAAATCACTCCATCTTCAGCAATTTTGTTGTTATTCTCTTCGTCGAAACCTTTAGTAATTCCAACTGCGTTCTGGTTGTTGAAACCTTCAGTAGTTTCCTCCTTCTTCTGACTGTCGAAGACTTCAGTATCTCCAACTTTGTTCTTACTGTCGAAACCTTCAGTAGTCTCGACTTTGTTGATATAGTCATTCAAATTTCCTACATCAAGATTTTTAGTAATCTTGATCAACACTGGCTGGTCTACAAAGTCCTTGGATACTTTTTCCCCCTCAGGCTTGTCTAAGAGATCATCAGCAACCTCCACCATGTTGATATTATTGTCGAAGCCCTCAGCAGCTTCCACCATTTCAAAACTACAATCAGAGGCCACTTCGACTTCCACCATATTCACAGTGGAAGGTTCAGCATAATTGGCTTCGACCACCTGCATGGGGTTTGAGTCAATCCTCATCTATTGTTTTGATTTGTCTCCAAACTTCAGTCTTCCATCACGGATTGCATTCTGAACAAGATCCCTGAAAAGGAAACATTGAGAAGTTTTATGACCCAAAAAGTTATGGTATTTGCAAAAACCTCTCTTTTTCTGTTGGTCTACAGGAGGCTCTTTAGTGCCTGCTGGTTTTATTAATTGACCATCTTTGACTAATAAGTCGAAAATTCCGTCACACTTGGCGACGTCGAACGTATAAGTTCTTTTAGGAAACCTATCATTCTTTTCAGGTTCGACTGGATTTTTCCCATTCGACGGAGCTAGTACTTTACAGGCGTATGGTGGGCCTGACTTTAGTTCTGCCCGATCAATTTCTTGTTCGTCGAACAAAATTAGTTCATTTTCTTCAATATCATCATCCTGGCATACTCCTACATAGGCCACTCTTTCCTTTTTATTTTTATTTAATCTATGTTTCTCAGCTTTTAGTCTTTCAATTTATCTTACCCTATCTGCTAATTGTGCCATATCTCTCAAATATTGAGTGTCTAATTTCTTTCTTATAGAATAATCTAGACCCCCTGCAGCCATTTCGACTAATTCTTGTTCTGGCACTTGTGTGAAACATCTTGCCTTAAGCAACCTGAACCTGTTTAGGTAATCATCTATAGGCTCTGAAAATTTCCTCTTAACACTAGCCAATTCCTTCAAACTTATCTTAGTCTGACCCATATAAAATTGTTCATGGAACAATCTTTCTAATTGGGTCCATGTGAATATAGAGTTCGCAAGCAAGGATGTAAACCAGGTAAACGCATTTTTTGTCAAAGAACTTGGGAAGTATTTCATTTTCAAATTTTCATTATGGGCTATTTCTCCCGCTTCGATCAAATAACGCGCTATATGTTCTATGGTGGATTCGCTAGTGTCCCCTGAAAATTTGGTAAATTTGGGGACTTTCCACCTTGGGGGTAATTCCTGTTGTAGAACATATTCAGATAATGGGGAAGCATAGCTAGGCCGTTGTAATCCCACATTTACCCCATTTAGCGCCATTATCCTTTCGACCATGGCTGCTAAATTGTGTTCGGCAGGCAGGTTATTATATCGTATTCGCTGTTGCAACACATCATCAGCATCTTGGCCTCTCTGGACTACTACCCTCCTAGGTTCTTGTTGAACGGGGATTTCGACACGAGGCTGTTCGACCACTGCCTCTTGGTTTCTAGGGTTTGCCTGAGGATTCTCTAAAGGCCTTCGATTTATTGTGGGTTCCTCTTCGACATTCACTACTGGGTTTTGAATTACTTGTTCTCTTTGTCGCATTTGAGGAACACTAAAAAAGTCAGCAATACGTGTCATTTGCGCAGCCAACAATTTGTTGGTTTGGGTAGTGTTTTGTATTAAAGGATTAAATACTGCTCCCATTTGTTGTGTCAACATTTGGACCATATCATGATTACTTTCATCCATTTGTTGTCGAATTACTTGCGCAAAATTATTTGTAATCGCTGGCATTTGGAAATTTGGTAGGGGTTGGTTCAATCTACTCATATTTCCACCATATCCCGACCCTTGTAGTGGTGAAGACACGTGGACCATGGCATCAGAATACAAGGATGGTGCATTTTGCAAGTTTACCACTACTGAAGTTGGCATTCCATATGGTTGTTCTCTACCAAACATAGGCATGGAAAAATTTGTCTGAAATGGCCTATAATTATGTCCTCCAGGAGGAGGCGTCCCCATGGGCATTGAATGTCCCATTGTGGAAGAACTAGGCATATTTTGGGAGAGCGAAACCGCTGGTATAGATCCTGTTGATGAAGGCATAGCCTCCTCCAGAACAGGGTTTGAATCCACATTTCCCCCTGTTGAAGGGATAGGGTTGGAAACTGGAATGGTTTCATTTGGATTTGGATTATTTGGCTGATTTGCCATTCTTCTTACTCTTGTTCTTTTAGGTCTTTCTACGTCGGTTACGGCTAATTTACCGCTTCTCAAAATCATACAACGAAGTAGAACTTATTTGGCTAAGAGTTATTCTGTAAAACTCGACCAGCTTCCTATATCATGAAATCTTCCCGTCGAATCATCCTGTCGAATCCCCTATTGAAAAATCTGATTTCCTCTGAACCATTTCCTTGGCGTCGAAATTAGCCATCTACACCAGTAGGTAGTCATCGACAGTTTCCTCAACCTCTTCAGCATCTTGCTCTTCGACTTCATCAGGGTTATGCAATTCAACGTCACTATGCTCCATCTCAACAGGCATCTCTACCTGTTCCAGCTCCTCTTCATAGATTTCTGCACTTCGACCAACATCACCAGTTTTCTTGAACGCCATTTCGACTTCATTGAAAACTATATCACGACTTGTGATACATCTTCTGTGACCTGGTTCTAGGCACCACAGCCTATAACCTTTGACTACCTCAGGATATCCAAGGAACATGCATCTCAGAGCTCTAGGTTCGACCTTGTCTTGCCTAATGTGAGCATAGGCTAAACAGCCAAATACTCTCAGTTTGTCGAGATCTGGTGGATGACCTGACCAAACTTCTTTAGGTGTCTTCATTCCCAGTGCAGTCGAGGGACATCTTTTTATCAGATAAGCTGCTGTCGAAACAGCTTCTGCCCAAAACACCTTCTTCAATCCAGCACTAACCAATATGCATCTAACCCTTTCAAGGATTGTTCGATTGAATCTCTTAGCTAAGCCATTTTGTTAAGGAGTACCTGCTACAGTGTTATGCCTTGCAATCCCAGACTTAACACAGTAACTGTCAAACGCTTCATTGCAGAACTCAAGGCCATTGTCGGTTCTAAACCTCTTAACCTTTCTGCCAGTTTGAGTTCTGACCAGAACCTTCCAACTTTTGAAATTCTCAAAAGTTTCATCCTTCGTCTTCTGAATGAATACCCATAGCTTTCTGGAATAGTCATCAACGATGGATAGAAAATACCTTGCACCTGAGTGTGAAGGATTCCTTGCAGGCCCCCTAAGATCAGCATAAATGTAATCAAGGGATCCGTGTGTTCTTTGCTTGCCTTTGTTAAACTTCGCCCTACAGGATTTACCAAATACACAAGATTCACAAAACTCCAGCTTTTCGACTTTGTCACCTCCTAGTAGGTTCTGCTTCCCCAATTCGACCAGGCCTCTTTCGCTGACATAGCCCAATCTCATGTGCCATAAATCTGTCTTCGACACAGGTTTCGTGGATGCAACATTTGTCGAACCACTTACAACCTCATCCTTAAGGATATACAAGCCTTGTTTCTTCACACCTCTCAAGACTACCTTCGACCCCTTCATGACTTTCAGGATACCTTGCTCTCCTTTGTAGACATATCCTTTCTTGTCGAATTCACCAAGAGAAATTAAATTCCTCTTAAGGTCAGGTACATACCTAACTCCAGTCAATAACTTTATTGACTCATCATGGAGCTTGAATCTAACAGATCCAATACCTGCAATCTTGCAAGCTTTATTATTCCCCAGCAGCACTGATCCACCATCTTGATCATACAATTCTTCAAACACATTCTTGTTTGGAGTCATATGCCAAGTACATCCAGAATCCATAATCCACTCTTCGCAAGAGTTGCTGCTCGACACCACAAGGACATCAGATGATTCATAACCTTCTTGCACTATAGCTGAATTCCCATTGTCCTTACCTCCATGATTATTCAGGCGCTCAGGGCACACTTTTCTTTTGTGACCCTCATTCTTACAGTGATAACATTTAATACCAGACATATCACCACCATAAGACTTCTGTTGAACCTTACCTTTCTTCTTGTCAAACCTACCATCTTTCTTTGACGATCTTCCTTTCACGGACAACCCTTCGCCAACTGATGAAGGTTTTTGCTCCTTTCTTTCGTTCAAATCCTTCGAATACAAGGCTGCTTGAACTTCTTCAAAGGCCAGGGACCCTCTTCCATACAAGAGAGTTTCTTTGAAGTGAGCATGCGATCTGGGCAAAGCACATAACAATAACAGTGATTGATCTTCGTCATCGATCTTCACATCAATGTTTTCAAGATCAAGAATCAGCTTGTTGAACATATCCAACTTCTCAGTCAAAGCTTTGTCTTCACTCATCTTGGACGAATACAGAGCTTGCTTCAGGTACAAACGATTTACCAACGATTTGGTCATGTACAAGCTTTCAAGCTTCACCCATAACCCCGATGCCGTCGTCTCCTTTGATACTTGCCGAAGAACCTTATTACCAAGGCTCAACAATATTGCGCTGTGCACTTTCTCGATCATTGCCGTCTTTTCTCTTTCCGTCAACGCAGCATCCATGGCTGCCAGTCCCTTCAACGTTTCCAAACAACCCTGTTGCACCAATAGGGATTTCATCTTCAAATGACACAGATCGAAATCGTTCACTCCGGTGAACTTTTCAATCTCATACTTTGTTGAAGCCATCTTCTCCTCCACGCTCACCGCACCAATTTGTTGTGAAAAACGATGTCTTTAAGCAAAGTATAAAACAATTTCTTGATAATCAAGAACCAAAACAAGGGTTAGGGTTTAACGGAAAAGAAAACAAGAAGAAGATAACAAGAAGGAACAACAAGGATTGGGAAAATAAAATTTTGTTTACTATTCACTTTCTCATTAACGTTTACAAATGATTACAAGTGAATATCACAATTTGCCACACTCAACAAACTGAGTGTACTAGCCTATTTATAGACTAACTAGACCAGACTTAGACTCCAATATGTAACAATCAGGCATCAGCATGTGAACAAGCTTCGATTGCATGCGTGTCTCCTGTCGAAACACATGAAAGCTCTCCTTCGACATAGCATGAGTTCGACCCAAATCTCCCTTAACATCAAAGCATGCCTACACAACTTTAAAACATATCAGGGTTACTCAAATAGTAACTCTGGCAATTCTAAGGTAACAAATCCCTCCCTTAAACTTATCAACATAACTTTAAAACTTTTCACAATTGCTCAAAGGCAACCCTAAAACATATCATACTATTAAGTATACTCTCACAACTCTAAACATCTCAAGACTACTCAATAACAACTCCAAACTCATCAAACAACCCCAAAATCATGCTTCCCACTAGTCACACATCATATTCGCATAATTATTTAAAATATCAAACAGAGTCTGAATCAAGCAAATGAATATGTTACAGAGAGCTTAGAGAGTCTATTTTAAAAATATGATTTTCATTTTTGTACTTAATACACCAATCAGTTTAGTTTAATCAAACAATAAGAACGTGTACTCGCATCGGGCAGAATGTTTTGACTGACTTCAAAATAGCGTCAAAAATTGTATACTCATGAGAAAATTATGAAAATTTCCAATTTAAAATATCATTAAACCCTCTTTCTAACGCAAATGACGACATCCAAAAAGGACTTACGAAACTCAAGTTATGCCTGAACCATGATGACCAACGCATGACTGAAATTGACTACGTCTCTGGTATAAAAACCAGCAAACTTCTACTAGTGTAGCGCTCCTAGAGCCAATTTCTCTATTCAAAATAAAGTTTATCGTGTTAGCTTTCCAGCGCTTCGAATTGGGCTTGAATCCGAGTCTCGAAACTCAAGATATGCCTGAAATAAGACGGTCAATCCCATTTTAAGTCTACTTACGATTTTCCCCCTATGGAACAAATTTTTGATTTTTTAAAAAAAGTTCTAGTTTTCAAAAGTTCCAAATTTTAGTTTTTTTTAATCAAAAATCCGATTTTTCATAAAAAATTTAACTAAGCTTTTCTATATTTGGGAAAATATCCAAAATCAATCAATTAAAAAAAGTTTTAGAGAACAAAATAAAGGTCTCAAAATACACATTTGGAAAATTAAACTACCCTAACAAAGTTGTTCAAATCCCTGGGGTTAAAATCCCAACTCAACAAAAATCAAACCAACAAAAAACAGATATCTCATACAATCAAATCATCACTGCTACAAGGTCATAACATACAACAATAACACTTATAGAGACCATATAGGATTTATCCCAAATCCCCTTTTTGGGTCTCAGAGCAAACACGTACAAACAGATCGTAAGTAAATGGGGAAAAATCAAGAGAAATATAATTTACCCAAGGCGCTGATAGGAGGTAAGGAACCTTCACTATTGTAATACCCCGTATTTTAATTTTTGTTGTGGATAATATTAGTTGTGATCAACTGGGTTCCAGTGTACTCTGAGAAATTATCTGCAAAGATAATTAGAGTAACTGTTGAACTCAGAGCAGTCCAAATTAATATTATCTGACTCTGAGGTTTTATTTATTGGAGCTATAGAGACTATTTGGACATTTAGTAGTGTTGCTAATTAATGATATTTCCCTATATCATTTCTTTTCCTCCCCTGCCAAACATAGTAACATTTGAGAGAGAGAAGTTAGAGAGAAGGAAGAGGAAAGGAAAGAAAAGAAGAAGAAAACCTAGAGGAAGAAGAAGAAACTTGGAATCATCATCTACACTTCATCTTTTCATCTCATCTTCCTCATCATAATCCAACTCTAAGGTGGGTTCTAGTTAGAACTTTTGTTTTAGAAGTTTGGAAATGTTAGAGTTAGATTAGAAATGTTGTTTTGTGAATGATAACATGGAATCGATGTTTCTAACGGTTAAAATGTGGAATTAATCGGGTAATATCGTCGGGTTATGATTAGGGTTGATAAATTATGAGTTGAAAGTGGTTTGGGTGAAGAAATGTGAGGATTGACCCTAAATGACCTGTTTCAAACGCTGCTGAGAATTTGGAATTCGCGGGTTCGCTTAGCGAACCAAAGCGAAGGGGAAGGCGAATGCTCGCCAGGAGTTCGCTTTGCGAACTTTGTGTTCTTTTCATTCTATTTCGTTCGCCAAGAGTTTTCAAGGCGAAGGGGAAGGCGAATGTTCGCCTGGAGATTCGCCTAGCGAACATGACAGATGTTCCATTTTGTTTCCTTCATAACTTTTGAACCGTGACTGCGATCGAGGCGTTCTTGGTACCGATGGAGAGCTATGGAAATACTCTATCTAATGGAAGTGAAAAATATTAGTTTGTTTCCCATTTAAATAAATCGGAGGGAACTCAAGAATGATGTAACTTGTGATAAGTTGTTATGTATATTTTATGGTTGATATTGTTATATCCGAATTGTGTTATACCATGTCTATATAATTGTTGTTAAGTATGAATGAGAGAATATGCATGCTTAAAACGAATTAGGAAGAGTGAGGAAACTTTACCCCAAACCTAATGATATGATTCTAGGTTGTGACTAGAAATTGATAGCAAACTCTAGATGGCGATGCTTGGACATTCGATGTATAAATGTGCATCTTTGACGAGTAATGGTCTAGATGAGAGTGAAACACTAGTATGGAACATGTGTGAACCTAGAAAAGGCGAAAGGGCCTTAAGGAAGTGTGGCCTTGTGATTGTAGAATACAATCGCGTTGTGCGTGAGATCACGTAATCGTAACTGTTTTCCCCTGATTTTCCGTTTCATGAGCTTGGAGCTCCTCTGGAATGTACGCATGACTACTTGACAGGTTTGATTCCCGGTTAGTACGTATGGAGACTAAGGGTAAAGGGACTTGTGATGGTTAATGGCCCGTGTAAAGTGACGGTTCATAACGGTTAATGGACCGTAGAACCCGAATCCATTTCGTATGTCAAGTATGTTACAAGGATCCATGACTCGGGCGGCCTTCTAGACGTAGAAGCGGACGGGAAGAGAGGATGGCTTAGTAAGGTTATCGATTAATGATATTTTGAGTTGGTGAACTCATGAACATGTTTCCATATAGTGTAAGATTATGAGATTGTGAACTCGAAGTCCTTTCCTTTCCCTTGGACTTGAGTTAGGATTTGGTTAGAACCTTGTAAAGCTGAGAGAATTCATAAGATAGGGAACACACTGAGATTTAATATCTCACCCCATGTTGTTGATTATATTACAGGTACTACAGGTTCCGCGAAGGGTAAGGATAAAGTTGTTTGACTTTTCCTTACGAATTGTAGCTTTTGGGATGGCATGGCTTCCGCTATGGCATTTTATTTTGAGATCATCATGTTGATCTAGTTCTTAGTGTATTGGGACATCTTGTATATGTTATGCCGTAGACTTTTAGTACTTTGTATTTTGGGCATGTAATGTATACAATGTGTTAACTAGGAACTTATGGTATTTCAGTACCAAAACTTGGATTCATGTATAATATATATGCTTTGATGTATGTTGTTATATATGGGTGTTACAACTATCCTGCATGCCTAAAATCACCAATGAGTTGACAATTCTCCCCATTTACCTTAGATTTGCAGCAAAGTTGATGATTTTAGTGACTTTTTGGGTTCTCTTCTCAGACTTTGCTCTTCTTCCCAAAAATTCCTCTGTTCCTCTTGCCTTTTTTTTTCAAGTATGCCAAAAATTTCTAAAACCTAACTTCTCCCCATTGTTTAGTATTTATATGGGCCTTATTTCTCAAAATTACTCTTTTTGTCCAATTATTCTCCAGTTCTCTCCTTTTACCTCATACTCTCATCTATTCACAAAATTTTTTCATTCTCCTGTTATTCAACTTAAATAATTATTTAATCAGGATGTATAGGGTAAGTACAATACAGGGACGATGTATAGGGTGTTGAGAGGGGAAAAACCAAGAGTGGATTGGAGGATAATGATTTATGGTAATGTTGCTAGGCCTAGGGCAATTTTTTGTATGTGGCTGGTTTGTCTAAATCGTCTACCAACCAAAGATCGGTTAAGGAACCATGGCATACACAATGATGATGAGTGTGTTTTCTGCAAAGAACCTGAATGTAGATCACACCTGTTCTTTGAATGTGATAAGACGAAGAGGTTGTGGAACATTGTGTTGAATAGGTGTGACTAGAATCATGTACCTGCTACGTGGGATTTAGAATTTCAATGGGTGTTGCGACATTCTAAAGGCAAAGAAAGTAAGTCGAAGATTCTAAAGGCTGCATTTGCTGAAGTGATATACCATGTTTGGGCTGTTAGAAATAGGATTGTTTTCCAAAATGGGGACATAAATGAGTTGAATAGTGACTATGTTTTTGAGTTGATTATTGGTAAGGCTAGCTTAAATATGAAGCTTAAAGCTTATTGTAATAGGCTCTAGCTGACTTTGTGGTTGCTTTGTACTTGTGTGCCTGGATCGTTTGATCGGCTTGTTTGTCGTGTTTTTTGGTAATAATATTATCCTTATTCCAAAAAAAAAAAATTTAATCAGGATTCTATAATTTCTATTATTTTATTTTATTAAAAAATAATTAATATGCCTAATTAGCTATAATAATTCAAATAATATTAATTTATCTGCTCTCGAATCTCAGATCTCCTATAATTAGTAAATTACCAAAATACTCCTATACTCCAAAATAAAAAAATTCAATGTAATAAATAAATTAAACAAATAAATAAATAAAATACTCTAATTATAAGTTGATGTGTTACACTCATCTTGATATCTAGCCACATGCTCAATTGTTGACTCGTTAGTCTCACCAAAGAACTTAGTAAATTTGAGGACTTTCCATCCCCTATGGAGTTTAGTTTGTCTAACATATTCTGACAATGAAGATATATGATTAGGCCTATGAAGGCCAACATTGAGCCCATTTTGGGCCAAAATATGCTCGACCACGTTTACTATATTGTTTTGCCGCCTAAAGTTATTTTGTTGGACATTTCTTAGTACTTGGTCACCATCCTAGTTTCTGGGCACCATAACTATCCCAGGACTTTGCTGGGCTTGGTTCCTTTCGACTTCCTCTAGTGGAGGTTGCTCGTCTGGAACTTGTTTAACTAATGGAGGAACAACTGGCACTGGGGGCACCCCAAAAAAGTCAGAAATCCTGCCCATTTGATGGGCTCACTATTGGTAACTTTGGGTGGTGTTATGGATTATAGGGTTGAACACAGTCCTTATTTATTTTGTTAGCATATTTACCATCTCATGGTTACTCTAATTCATTTGTTGCCTCGTGGTTGGTACGAAATTAGTAGTCAAAGTTGGCATTACAAGGGGTCTGTATTGAAGCCCCCCTGTGGTGATGTCCAACGACCATGATGGCTTATAGTAGATCCTGATGCTAAATATGGATTGAAAGGTGACGCTATTGTTGCAGCATTATCTGAAAACATGTAACCATGGGTATGAAAGTTCTCCATCATTGTGCTTGGCATGCCATAAGGGTAGTCCCTAGTTACTAAAGGCATAGTAAAACTTGGGAAATATGAGGAAGGGGTTAATATCCCTAATAACTGTTGCAGTTGTCCTGAGGGGATTGGTACGCTTGTTACTCATGGTAACGTAACCACTACACTACTATAAAATAAGCCTTTCATAACACCAATATTATGACGGACATAATGTTTACCGTGGTAATAGACTAATCCTGGACACATATTTTTATGTTTACTAGATGACATGTCACAACGGTCAAAAGTAGCAACCGCAGTGAAAAGTACACGGAGCGAAATGGTTCAAATCCCATCACCAACAATTAGCCATTTCTCGTGATAAAAATTATTATTGACCATGTATATCACCACTGTTTTTATTTCCAACCGTGATGAAACATGATATTTATTTATATATAAGCTAAATTATCTATCTCTTCAGTACATAACAGTCGTCTCTCTCAAAACAAAACCCTAACAATTCTTTCAATCGTCTCTTAAAATGAAACCCTAACAACTCTATCACTCGTCTCTCTCATATGAAAATCACAAAACAAAACCATAACAACAAATCTTAGCCAATGGGTATTTACAGGTTCGTTTTCTCTGTAGTTTTTTTTTCAAAATCTGTTTCAATAGCTTGTTTCATGATGTTTGAACTTTCTTCTTTATTTGTCTTGTAGGTATGAATGCTTATTGCAATAAAGAGGACAAAGATAACTTTAGCCTGTCAAACTTGTGTCAAAGATCCAGAATGACATCCACTCAAAATATACACATGTTTGCTGGTCTAAATTTATCTTCATCCTTATTTCACTGTTGACAGACCATTATGGGACTTGACATGTCTGGTATGTTTCTGAAGCATTTTATGCCTTGATATGTTTGTTGGTTATTGTTTGTTGTTGATGAATGTTTTTTTATGAATGTTGTTGTTAATATCCGTTTAAAATATGAGTTCATTATATATTATGTGGTTTGAGCATTTTTCCAATCCCTTACCGAATATATAACTTCCCAAACTGCATTAGAAAATTATGATATGATAAATAAAATTGTATTAGAAAATAAGTACACGTTCGATTCTTGGCAAGTATTCTTCACTGTTAACTGCATGTTGTTCTTTGATCGTTAGAACTTGGTTTAGTCATTGTAGATCTTCAACCACCCCTCTCTCCACCTATAATTTTGTTTGCAAAGTAAAAAATATTTTGCAAAAAGAATTAGAGTTGAAGACAGGGGTTGTTGAAGAACTAGGATCATTAAACCAAGTTCTTATTGTCAAAGAACAAAATACAGATAAAGAGTTGAAGAACCCTTATAAAGCATTGAACATGTACTTATTCTTCTAATATAACTTAATTTGTCATATTATATGTTCTAGTGCAGATTGAAAAGTATATGTTTAGCAAGAATTGGTGAAATAAGCATTCCACATAATTTATAATAAACTCAGGGCTATATACTACAACAGTTGTCTAGAACAACCGTTGTTAAATATGTTGCATTTTAATATACCACAACGGTTATTTAAAGTAACAATTGTAGTAGGTAGCGCGCTACATGTTTACAATCACGGTCACACACCCGTGGTTGAGATCATCATACATACATTCATACCTTACATCATAACGGTTGGACATGCGTGATGGTATCCTTTTTCCTACCGTTGTAATATGAGTTTTCCGTAGTAGTGCTACCCCTGGTATCGACACTGAAGTCGAAATCAAACTTAAAATATGGTCTATAACTCCGATGGTGTTCATCGTACCTGTCATACTAGCGGTTGTGGTAACTGGTTGTTCTGTGTCTGGAGTATCATTTCGATCTCGCAAAGTATTCTTTGGGTTCACCATTGCTGCTAAAATCCTACAACTTCCAAAACAACAGTGACCCCGAAAATTAAAAATTTTTCCACTCCTCAAAAGCAAACGTTAATGGACATTGAAAACGAAAAACAAATGAGTAATTGACTACGACTGTTTTTTCCAGAAAAAACATTTTTTTCCACAAAATACGTGTGTCCCACTGGGCGTACCAATTTGTTCGCAGGTGTTTTTAGCGAATAATCATGAGTTTGAAAGTCTTTGAGATTAACTTGAAAAATATAGGGATCGGTTTTGTGTGAAAATTGTTACTATGACGTATGCGTAAGACATCACTAAGAATGTCTGGTTGTATAATGTGCGTAAATGGACTTTAAAGACGACAAAGTTCAAATTAAAGTAAAAGGAACTTGAAATAAACAACATTAAATGAAATGCAGTAAATGACAATAAATAAAAGGCAATTTCAATTAAGGAAACATAAAAGTACAAAGAAAAGAGGGATGCAGTCTGACATAATTCTTCACAAATTGTTTCGCTCTTTATCTTTGGTACTCCAATTCTGTAGAGAATATATGTGAAAACTTGCAAACCTATTGTTACAATACATGAGTCTGCTATAAATACTAACTAGGAATAATTGTCTTCGACAGTTTAACTCTTTAGAAATTGACACGTCATTTGAATGCATGCAAATCCTGACTCCACGTCTTGCCATGTTACCAATACTTTGAAACTACTGAAACCATTATCTTACGTTGTCTAACTGCTTAGAGGCTAATAATTGCTTGCTCATCAACGACAGTGTCATACCCCAAATTTTGACCACCAAGATTTCCCATCATTGTGAGAATCATCGCCACAATATGGATGTACCATCATGCTTCATCAATCACCTTAAGGATTGTTGAGCATTCACTACAATAAAGAATTAGGGTTTTAAGCCCTCCCAGAGCACTTAGACAAAGGATCAATCAAAATTAACATGATCTTCAACTTGTCTAACCTCTCAAACACCTATATAGGACTAAGAGGTCTCCCACATCAAGAATCAAGCATAAGAGTGCAACATTCCAAGTGGATCAAGCCTCAAGATCGACAGTGTCACTAAATTAGGGTTTTGGTCGACCAAGGCCTCCAGATGAAATTTTCATCTGGGCATGAGCTAATACTTCAGAGAATGACCCAAGATACTCAAAGGGACCTCATGGACCCAATCATCAAGTCAAAACAACCTCAGGGGAAACATTCATAAAAAATCAGAAATTAGGGTTTCTGAACCTAATTCACCCCTAAGTTGACTTTTGAGGAAAGTTATGAACCAAGACCCCAAGACATGATTTGAGGGCCTAAAATACACCACGTTGATCTATTTAAAACAATGGATTAATCCAAGAAGCTTGGTTCACAAGTTTTAATTTCATCTGGACCACAATTATGGTTTTGAAGAAAAAGTCAACTATATCTTTGACTTTTGACCAATGCGTGTTATCAAACCTTGGGACATGGTTCAAGACACCATAGAACATCTATGGAATCCATCCATTAGGTTTGAATTAGGTTAAGTACTTGATTTCATAAAGATCACACAATTTAGAATCCATTTGACAAAAAGTCAACTGTGCCTAAAATCAAGTTTGTCTTTTTTAAAATTTTCACAAATATGGTTCCCCTAAGTCAAAAGCAATGTTAATGTAGGGCATTGATCATCATTCATCAAGAAAAATTAAGAAAATTGAGGTTTCTTGCAAAAGGGGCAACCATGAGAAACCAACATTTTTCTAAGTTATGAGACAAAAGTGATTTGGTACCAACTTTGCAAGGTCATAACTCCTAAACCACAAGGCCTTTTTCTCCCATACAAATCTCAAATGAAAGTTCATCTTACATACTTCAAATATTTCAACTACATCTCTTTCCAAATCCTCATGGATTTTGAGTTATGGATTGATCAAAATCACAAAAAGCGAAAATGACCACTTTTTCCAACACTTAGTGAAATTTTCAAGAAGTCAGAATCTGTTTCACTTTTTCCAAATTTTGAGGCCATTTTTCACCTTGATCCAAGCAAAACCAAGACCAATATTCGACATCAAATTTAAAGTATGTCATGAGAGCTTTCCAAAGAGTACAAGAACTCCCATTAATTCAACTTGATCAAGAAGTTATGGACCTCACAACATGCCTTGCTCAAACTATTTTCCAAGACAGATTTTGTGCATTACTTGTGGCACACGATTCTTGAGTCCAATTTTGGTGAATATGCAAGACTTATCCTTATCCAAATTCAACAAGAATCTCAGTCAATCATGAAGAACCTGCAAGCTTGGACCCTAAGGCAAGAATCCAATCCCTTTGGCATGTGATCATCAATGTTGCAAATCCAAAACCTAGCTTTGTCATTTGGAATTGATGTGGTGCATTGAGATGTCATGAACTAAGCCTTATCATTCCAATTGAGTCAAGATTGACTCAAAACTCAGAAGACCTAGAGCTACAAAGATCAGCTCAGTCAATGGCCAAGTGAAGACTTGGTACCTTGGCATTTAAGGAAGTGATACATGGGCATATCCATTGGATAATAGAGTGAACCAGTTGCCATTCACCATTCCTTCAAAAACAAAACTCCTGAACTATAAATAGAGGTCATTTCTGATGTTTCAAACTACACCAAAATAATACCAAAGCCTTGTTTTCTCATTCTCCCTATCTTACTTCATTTTCAAGTCATTATGAATCAATTTGGGGATTCTTGAAACTAGAGCAAAAACCACTCAAATAACCATCTTAACACATCATAAATAATCCATTGGAGGTGTTCAAACCTTCATCCACATTGCACAACCTCAAAATCAGAAAGTCAACCTCCAAAACCTTAAATTTTGACTTTTCTGCATTTTACAACCCATGTCTTGATTCAGTCACTTTCAAAACAAACAAAGCTTCAAATACATTCCAAATATGGTCCTCAAACTGTCTCAACTGGTTTCCCTCAACTGGAACACCATTTGAGTGAGTTAACATTCTGGTCATTTTTGCCACTTTTGCAAGAAAGAGCCAATTTTTGTTCCTGAGGTTTCCAGTTGGTTTTGGTCATCCTAAAAGCTTCCAAGGGATTAATCAAGAGTGTCTAAAACATTGGATTACTTCTGGCACAAGGATTTGACAGTTAGCACAAAGAGCTTCAAGAGGTAAGTGCATCATAACTTGACCTCTTAAAATATGCATTGCTTTGAGGTCTATTGATCATAAACATGTCATATATATCAAATGTGTTGTGTTTGAACCAATTTACCATGTTATTGTTGCTTGTATAATAAGATAGCATAGAACATGCAAATCTTGGCCTATTTTGAAACCACTATCGGGTTTTAAAATAGGGACATCTTTAGAAAAATCTAAAAGCACCATTGAATTCCTCATGAAAATCCAGGTAGGATCCATCTAAATTTTGTCCAAATCCATGGAGAAATGAAGAAGTTATGGCCTTCATGCAAGAGGCCTAAAATCAGGCCAGCCTTGCGCAAGGGCCAGGCCAAGGAGCCTTGGCCAGGCCTAAAACCTTGTCACCCTTATATGCACATGAGGTGGTTTTGATACACGGATGTATCACGACCCCAGTGGTAGCGCGCATGTGTGTTTGGTTGAGAAGTCATGGGTTCAACACCCACCCAAACCATTTTGTTATTCCTCTCATATTTTTCTATTTTTCATATTTTTTTTGATTTTTATTAATTAATTCCAAAATTAATTTCTCTCTCAATTTTAAATATTTTTCATTGGTTCTTTTTTTAAAAATCCACAAAAATGTTGAAATATTTTATTCCACAAAAAAATTGAATTTATATTATTTATTTAATATAGTTTGAATTTGTGCAATTAATTTCATTTTATTTTTTTTAAACATTTTAAAAATGAAATTCCCACCTTGATTTTTCAAAACCAATTAAATTTCAAGCCTTCATGTGATTAAACATGATTTTTAAAAACATCGTTTAAAATTTACAACTTTTTTTCAATAGATTTGGTATTTTTATATCATTTATTACTTATTTTTCTTTGAAAATTATATTTGTAAAAGAAATTAGGGTTTCCTATTTATCAAATTTCTTTTCAAAGATACTTTGGGCCTCTAATAGAGTGTAAGACCCATCCCTTGGCACACAAACCATTTTGCGCCTCAGTCGTTGTATAAGTCCCGACTCGATTTTAAAAAATCTCGGCGCGATCGCCGTTTTCAAAAAATTTTAATCTGGGCCCCTCCTTGTGTTGTAAGTCCCACTTTTCTTCTTTTTTCAAACATTCTTGGGCCTCTAATAGAGTGTAAGACCCAACCCTCCTTTGTACATAAATAAATTTGGGCCTCAGTCATTGTATAAGTCCTAGTACAGTTTTCAAAATAACGGTGCGATCGTTGTTTTTCATCTGGGCCTCTCCTTGTGTTGTAAGCCCCATCTCTTCTATAGAAATAAACTCTTGGGCCTCTAATAGAGTGTAAGACCCACCTCTTTTGTAAATACAATATATTTGGGCCTTAGTCATTGTATAAGTCTCGATACAGTTTTCAAAATAACGACGCGATCGTCGCCTTTTCAAAAGAATTCATCTGGGCCTCTCCTTGAGTATAAGCCCCAAACTTCCCTTAAAAAAAACAACTTTCCTTTGATTTTAATTCAAATTCATAATTGTTATCAAAACTTTCTTAAATTTCTTGAACAACTAACCATACAACTGTGTTTATAATACTGAAAGCTTGCTCACCAGTAAGTTCTACCAGTTTTTTTTTTACATATTTGCTTATATATATATTTCATCTGTATATATATATGTCTGTATATCTGCTTAGAGTTTTCCCCAACAATTAGGTCTAGGATTAGATCAAGTCTGTGGTCACTCTTTTAACACAGTCAAAATTAGTTCCCCATAGGAAATTCCAGATACAGTCTTGCCTCCTCTTGGGCTTATACAATATGGAACAGAGAAAGACATTATTCCTGGTGAAACTTTTCTCAAGACTGTCACTACTAGAAATATGTATAAGAAATTCATTTCCCCAGAGAGGATTAATTCCCGGTGAAACCTCTCTTGAATTTCTTCAAACCCTAAAACTATTCACTAAAAAAAGGATTATTCCTGGTGAAACCTTTCTTGAACTTTTCTTAGGTTTGGACCCACAGGCTTCCTAAAAGCATCCCTAACCTCCTCTTGGGCTTTGTACAAGGACCCTCAGGATTCTATGAAGTTCTCAGTCTTCTCTTGGGCTTAGTACAAGGACCCAACAAACCTTCTACAGGTATAGGACAAAACCTAGTCATCTTTTGCTAGATCAATCCTCCAGTAAGTCAAAACATCAGACCAGTTTAGGGTTGATTCTTATACCTTAAAACATCAGCCTCCTCTTGGGCATCATACAAAGATCAACATTCCCATACCAGTAGACTTGGACAGTCTCATATCCTCTTGGATCTCAAAACCCTCAAGTTTCCTGAAGGAACATGAAATAACTCTGATCATTTCATCAGTCACCTGCAGAGTCTGAAGCCTCTATAGGTTTTAAAACACAATCTTTAAGCTTCCATTCTAAATTCCCCAGCTAGGGTCAAATCACTATCAATAAACCTTCAGTCAGAACCTCAAGGCATCTGATATCTCAACTCTTCTTTAATCTTTAGCAAGAGTTGATTCCCCAATTTGGACCAGTCTCTGGATCTCAATAATCCTCAGCAGAAGAAAGCCTCCTCTTAGGCTTCATATAAGGAATTACCTAACCAACCTCCTCTTAGGCTTTGTATAATTATTTTCCCTCAACAGTTTTAGCCTCACTCTTGGGCTTTGTACAAGACAGACAAAATATTCTCCAACTGAGTGATAAGTGAAAATTGTACCTATTTTTGTATATATGTTTTGTTGCACTTATCGATGCTTTGTGGTAAATATCGTGCGAATAAAACCCGATTTGTTTATAAATACGTTTATGATACGTTTTAGTGTATATATTACGTATAGTGTAAATATCATTGAGTTTAATTGATTTTTTCTCAATTGTTGCAGGTATCTAATCAAGGATGTCTTGCCATTGTTGTATAGAGCATTGAATAAGCTTCCCAGCGCTTCAAACCGGGCGAAAAACGGAGTTACGGTTCAAAAGTTACGAATAAAACAGTGCTGGAAAAATGCTGTTCTGTCAAATTCGCCAGGCAAATTTTAAATCCGCCGGGCGAGTCTGTGGCGAGTGAAAAGTTGGAAATTCAAGTGGTTGCTGTCTTGTGCTCGCGTCTTGCTCGCGTCATGTTCGCCAGGCGAATTTTGGGCAATCCGCCGGGCGAATTTTCAATCCGCCTGGCGAATCTAGATATTTTCTGCCAGTCGGTTTGATTGTGCAGCTGGTGTGAGAGAAAAAGGGGAATCCGCCAGGCAAATTTTCAATCCGCCTGGCGAATTTGTCTGAACCAAAATTTTGTATTTAATTCCTTTGACTTCATTTTTTGTAATGTTATGTTGTTTGGGGGTGATTTTTGTCTCCAAACTTCATCAACCTCATTCTTTGGTAGGATTAGCTTAGAAAACATCATGGAAGCTTGCATGTGGATGATCCGAGGTGGATTGATCGTCGATCGGCGCCGACAAACCGCGAGATGTTTGGTTCATTTCTGATTTTCTTTATGTCTTTCTTCTTTGTTGGGTTTGTATATGTTTGTACTATGAACTCATGTATATTTGTCGCCCATGGCGTTGTATAAAACTTTCTTTACAAATCTTTATTGGTGATTGTCTCTGATTTTTGCTTTATGCGCGGGGTTTGGGTTGCGTTAGACATAACCTTCACAAACTTCGATTAGGGATGATTGTCTGTTAGTTTCTGGACTCTAGAGATAGATTTAGGAGCTAACAATCTTCAATAGGCGTCGAAGCTTAATGCCTTTCGTTTTTCGAGGCTTCGCTCGCGAGAGTGACGAAGAGAGTGACACAGTTGTTATCTCAACTTTGCGTTAGACATAACCTGTGTTGTGAGCGATGCTGGGTGATATTGAGGAGTATTGCAGGTTGAGTATAACTGGTCGGTAAGTTTAAGTTTGTGAGGAGTGATTTATATGCATTGCCGGACGAGTTTTTCTCTCTGAATAATGATTTCTTTTTGTTTTAATGTTTACTTTTATGTATTCTTGTTTGAAACTATTTTAATCCAAACTCATAAACGCGAGAGACTGTCGAACGGCATTCTTTCCCTCGAACCAATCTCTGTGGACACGACATAAATCCCAGAGGGAATTCTTTCCGAAAATAAATATTTTTGCTGCTTGCCCTATTTTGCAATCAACAAAATGGTGCCGTTGTCGGGGATCGGTTTTGATATTGAGTCGCATTGCGACCGTTTCTTTGTTTTTGAGTTTTGTATATATCGTATATATTGTCTGTTTCCATTATGTTTGTTCAAGTGTTTTATACATATTGTTCCCGTAACGTTTGTTCAAGTGTTTGGTTAGGACGTTTGCTTTTGGTTGCGCGGTGAGACATCACCATGGCATGAATGAAGGAAGTTGCTAGCTAAGCATCATAAAGGCGTCGAGCTTACGATGTAAAACAAGCATGTTTTATAGTTTTTATTTTCTAAAGTTTTGTTTGTTGTTTGGTTACAAGTCTTGATCGACTTATTTGAGGATGTTTTGTGATTTTCCAAGTTGGTTCGTTTCAACTTGCGGATGTTTGGTAATGATTTTGTTAAGTTTTATACACGTCTAAGGTATGTATTTATCGCTTTCTATACTTTAGCATATTCATGATACTTAGGCATTTTACAAACTTCCATGCCATCCATTCTTTTGTATACTTGTTCTATTGTGAATCACTTTAGTTCCCAACCTTTTTGTGAGGTGGCTTTCCATTGTTATATGCATGGAGTACCGACATTCTTGTTTAACTGGATTTTATTATGTTGAATCTGTTGTTTGTGTTGATTATATGAATGCATGAAAAGGATCAAGGCAATTGTTTCATTTTGAGCACAACTACCTTAGCCAAATAGTCAACTCACCTTGTGAGTGTGTGAGAATTCGTAACCCCTTTGAGCTTTTTATCCATGTTTCTATTTGAACTTAATGCTTGTCTATGAGTATTTAGTTCACTTATTTTTGAATGGATTTTGTTTTTTCTTGGACCTCAACTTTGTGTTGTTGTATGGATTTTTTCCTTGCCTTAGAAAGTAGGGAGTATTCACATGATGGTGCGGTTGAATTCAAGTTGGAGAGAGGATGATTGTATACTCATTGGTTGGATTCTATGAGGATTGAAAAAGAAAAGAAAAAAGAGAAAAATTTGTGAAAGAGAAAAAGAAAGAAAAAAGGAAGAAAAAGAAAAATCCTTGAAAAAGGAAACAAAAAGAGTTTCAATAATTGTGCTAAATAAGTATTGTGTGTTGTGTAGCACTTGGGATTTTGGAAGAAGTTGGTTGAAATTTTGTGTGTGAATCTATGTGAGTTTTCACTCCCTTAGGTTTAGACAAGTTTTTGTTTCAATTACCTTGAGAAATTGCCCCTTGTTTGTTTACCCGACCACGTTACAACCTTGAAAGTCCTTGTGATTCTTGCCTTTGTATGTTCAATATGAATTTGTGGATGTATGCATAATTTAGTCTTTTGTTTGCATGAGTGTTGTGTGAGTGTAAAGTACCTTATTTTGTGTTTTTCATCTACCGATGATTGTTTTTACTAGGTGTGATTCACTTTGGAACTTGTGTTGTTTTAGAATTTTTGGCATGATTTTTGTATTTTGCATTTGTTTCGTGATTATGTTGTCGTCGTAGTTTAGTGGTAATTATTTACTTTTTGTGTGTACCATTTTCATTTGAACCATTCATTCGTTTCCGTTTTTCAAAACCTGTTGATTCGTCTTTCTTTGGATATCGCTTTTGCATTTTCAAGTTTGTTTGATTTTTGTTTGTGGACAAACAAGTAGGTAAGTTGGGGAGAGTTTGATAAGTGCAAATTGTACCTATTTTTGTATATATGTTTTGTTGCACTTATCGATGCTTTGTGGTAAATATCGTGCGAATAAAACCCGATTTGTTTATGAATACGTTTATGATACGTTTTAGTGTATATATTACGTATAGTGTAAATATCATTGAGTTTAATTGATTTTTTCTCAATTTTGGCAGGTATCTAATCAAGGATGTCTTGCCATTGTTGTATAGAGCATTGAATAAGCTTTCCAGCGCTTCAAACCGGGCGAAAAACGGAGTTACGGTTCAAAAGTTACGAATAAAACAGTGCTGGAAAAATGTTGTTCTGTCAAATTCGCCAGGCAAATTTTAAATCCGCCTGGCGAATTTGAGAATTTCGCCGGCCGAGTCTGTGGCGAGTGAAAAGTTGGAAATTCAAGTGGTTGCTGTCTTGTGCTCGCGTCTTGCTCGCGTCATGTTCGCCAGGCGAATTTTGGGCAATCCGCCGGGCAAATTTTCAATCCGCCTGGCGAATCTAGATATTTTCTGCCAGTCGGTTTGATTGTGCAGCTGGTGTGAGAGAAAAAGGGGAATCCGCCAGGCAAATTTTTAATCCTCCTGGCGAATTTGTCTGAACCAAAATTTTGTATTTAATTCATTTGACTTCATTTTTTGTAATGTTATGTTGTTTAGGGGTGATTTTTGTCTCCAAACTTCATCAACCTCATTCTTTGGTAGGATTAGCTTAGAAAACATCATGGAAGCTTGCATGTGGATGACCCGAGGTGGATTGATCGTCGATCGGGGCTGACAAACCGCGATATGTTTGGTTCATTTCTGATTTTCTTTATGTCTTTCTTCTTTGTTGGGTTTGTATATGTTTGTACTATGAACTCATGTATATTTGTCGCCCATGGCGTTGTATAAAACTTGCTTTACAAATCTTTATTGGTGATTGTCTCTGATTTTTGCTTTATGCGTGGGGTTTGGGTTGTGTTAGACATAACCTTCGCGAACTTCGATTAGGGATAATTGTCTGTTAGTTTCTGGACTCTAGAGATAGATTTAGGAGCTAACAATCTTCAATAGGCATCGAAGCTTAATGCCTTCCGTGTTTCGAGGCTTCGCTCGCGAGAGTGACGAAGAGAGTGACACGGTTGTTATCTCAACTTTGCGTTAGACATAACCTGTGTTGTGAGCGACGCTGGGTGATATTGAGGAGTATTGCAGGTTGAGTATAACAGGTCGGTAAGTTTAAGTTTGTGAGGAGTGATTTATATGCATTGTCGGACGAGTTTTTCTCTCTGAAGAATGATTTCTTTTTGTTTTAATGTTTACTTTTATGTTTTCTTGTTTGAAACTATTTTAATGCAAACTCATAAACGCGAGAGACTGTCGAACGGCATTTTTTCCCTCGAACCGATCTCTGTGGACATGACATAAATCCCGGAGGGAATTCTTTCCAAAAATAAATATTTTTGCTGCTTGCCCTATTTTGCATTCAACACTGAGTCAATAACGTTTAGCCTCAATCTTGGGCTTTGTACAAGACACATATAAAACCTCCCCAGAGGAGTCAATTCTTTTAGCCTCAATCTTAGGCTTTGTACAAGACAAATAAAATATTCCCCAAAAGAGTCAATCTCTCTGTCAGCCTCAATCTTGGGCTTTGTACAAGACATATAAAAACCTCCCCAGTGGAGTCAATCTCTTTTCTGCCTCAGTCTTGGGCTTTGTACAAGACAGATAAAACTTCCCCAGTGGAGTTTATCTCTTTTTAGTCTCAATCTTGGGCTTCATACAAGAGAGATATAAAACTCCATAGTAGAGTCAATCTTTTAGCTTCAACCTTGGGCTTTGATCAAGGCACACAAAAATCAACATCCCCTCAGAGGAAATGAAAATCTCTCTGTAGAAACACATTTCTCTGTACATCACACATCAAAACAGACAATCAAAACAAACCCTAATCCCAGATAATTGCTGTAAGTGGCACACTTGTAGATTCAAAAGTCCAAGTTGTGGTCCCTCTCTTATCTTGGTAAACTTCATTTAATTACTGTAAGTGACAAGCCTCTGGATTATTTACATCCAAGCCAATCTCCCTCTTTTAGCATGAAAGATTCCTAAGGAAAAATGGCATTGCTCTACACTGAGTTAAAGTTTTCTCCTTCAGGACAAAACCCTTATAAAGGAAATTATGCCATTGTTGGACTCCATATATTCTAGTTAAATTAATTCTCCTTTATAATCAGTTACCCAAAAACTGTGATAAAGAGATGAGATATATCCCTTTAGAGATGACAAATTCTCTCTCAATCAAACCATTTAGCTTCAACCTTGGGCTTTGATCAAGGCAAGAAAAAATCAATACCCCCTTAGAGGAAATCAAAATCTCTCTGTAGAAAGACATTTCTCTGTACATCACACATCAAAACAGATAATCAAAACAAACCCTAATCCCAGATAGTTGCTGTAAGTGACACACTTGTTGATTCAAAAATCCAAGCTGTGGTCCCTCTTTACACTAGTAAATCCCTTTTTTCATCTAATTGCTGTAAGTGGCAAGCCTCTGGATTGTTTACATCCTAGCCAATGTCCCTCTCTTAGCATAAAATATTCCTAAGGAGAAATGGCATTGCTCTACACTGAGTTAAAGTTTTCTCTTTCAGGACAAAACCCTTATAAAGGAAATTATGGAATTGCTGGACTACATATATTCCAGTTAAAGTAATTCTCCTTTATAATCAGTTACCCAACAACTGGGATAAACAGATGAGATATCTCCCTTTAGAGATGACAAATTCTCTCTCATCTAGCTTCAACCTTGAGCTTTGAACAAGACACAAATACTCAGTCAGCTTCAATCTTGGGCTTTGAATAAGACACCAAACATCTTTCCTCCCATAGAATAGGAGGAACTACGATTGCTCTGATTTCCCTGTTTGCTTTAACGGGAATACGTAGGCATAAGATTGCGAAATCTTAGCAAGCACACAAATAAAAAACTTTCGGTCCAGCACCTTACCAAAATCATCGAAAAACTCAAAAATCAACAAAAATACTCTCTCCACATTCCCAAAGAAGAAACTTTCCCAAATTTGTAACAAATAAACACCAGTAAGTAGATAACAGAAGAAAATGCCAAACAATCTATGGATAACCATATATACGCTGGGTAATTGACAACTCCCCATTGTATAATCTGACCCCGGACCCCCCAATCTCTTAGTATTTGTTAAAGAAAACATTTGCATGCAAGGTTAGTTTTAGATAGCTTCTCTTTCCTTTCCAGCTTCATAGGATAAATAAGAAATCAGAAAGTAGCACCCAATTCCAACCAATGCGGTATGGTGGTCGCGTCACTGATAAAAATCGCACGCTACAGAAAAATAGCGACTCTGCTGGGGAGTCATAGGATTAGAGTTCCTAAGAGGTCTAGGTTGTTTAGCACTTTCTATAATATATATATATATATATATATATATATATATATATATATATATATGTAATATTACTGTTATTCCTACTTGATATCTGTGTTTAATTTTTTGTCAAATGGGAATGCGATTAATACACACGTGGAAAGTTTGAGAGAACATTAAGATAAGTGTGGCATAGACAGGAAACGCTTATAGGGAGAGAATCCCGACAAAGCTAACTTGGTAGCCCACCGAATCAGTCGAGGTACCCATACGGAAGTATCGATGTTGAACGACCGGTTATCGTGAAAGCATTGTCTTTCCTAGTGTTGTACCCATGACCCTGAGGATTTAGTAGACTTTAACCATATGGCCATTTGGTAGTGCGGTGACTATCGGGAATAGTTGATACGCGATACTACACTCAAATGAGATTCATCCTAGGATATTACAGCTTGCTCGAGTGAATCAGCTTGTTGTTGATATCCCTAGGGGGGTCAATGATTTTGGGAACCTTAGAACCCGTTCTACAGGTACAAAATTGACCAAAATAGTACAACCTTTGGGGATGGGTAAAGCCATGACTTCATGCTCGTGACATTGAACCTTTGAACCCATGTTTTCAAATGTTTTTATGTGCTGCATTCATGCATTCATCTAAAAAACTCTTTTCAAACAAGAAAAAAAAATATTTTTTTCAAAATAAACTAAATAGTAATTGCAAATATCAGAGATTGCATTATGGATTTCGGTAAAAGAAAGACGCACAAGTACAACTTCAAGGCTCCTAAACTAGAGGACTTAAGGAAGTTGGCAAGGATGGTTCCAACCCTGAGGCTTCCAGAGCTAAGCACGGAGGACTGTTGTCTCTGTTAAAGGTCAACGTGATTGAAGGAATCCTGGAATCCTGTCTACGCTGATTCAGTTTTACGATCGGTTTACCACTATTTCACTTTCCCGGATTATCAACTGGCACCAACACTAGAAGAGTACTCCCATTTGATTGATTTACCTATCACTGACCGAGCTCCATTTTCTGGACTGGAAGAAATTCCAAAGGAACAAACCATTGCAAGAGCAATCTCTTTGGACGAGTCAGAGGTTAGGACTCATATAACCACTAAAGGAGGAATATAGGGTTTACTAGCTAAATTCCTGATGGAGAAAGCTCTATACTTTGCCAGTATAGGAAACATAACTGCTTTCGAAGACGTCTTTGTTCTACTCATATATGGGTTATTCCTTTTTCCCAACATTGACAACTTCGTTGATACCAATGTTGTTAAGATATTTCTAATTGGGAACCCCGTACCAACCCTGCTCGCAAATACTTATCATTCTGTACACTTAAGGAATTTGTACAATGGAGGAATGATCACATGATATGTACTGTTACTTTACAAATGGTTCATTTCCCATTTGCCCAAGTCTGCTGCTTTTTAGGACCACAAGAGTACTCTACGTTGGTCACAGAGAATCATGTCTCTCACCAATTCTGACATAGACTGTTATAATAGGATTTATGAGGGGATATAGATCATCGACAGATGTGGAAATTTCCCTAACGCACACCTCATCGGAACTAAAGGAGGAATCAACTATCATCCAATTTTAGCTCGCCGTCAACTCGGATACCCGATGAAGAATATTCCACATAATGTTCATCTGGAAGGTCTTTTCTTCAAGGAAGGGGAAAACGACAAGGCATTAAATAAAGAAATAGTGCATGCCTGGCAACATATTCACAAGAAAGGCAGAGAGTCTTTAGGAATACCAAACTGTATCTCCATGGAACCTTATCTCCATTGGGTGCAAACTAGAGCCCTCAAGCTGAGGATGCCTTACCCTCGCCAAGAAGTTTTTCCGTTAAAGGAATATGTCCTTTATTTCATGTCTGATGCGAAAAAACTCCAGGTCGCTCTCAACAAAGATCAACGTGAGAAGAGCTCTTGGAAAAACAAATATCGAATCCTCAATTTGGAGTGTACCAAGATTCAGGAACTGTTAAAAGAGAAGGATTCTCTGATCGAGATATTAGAGCGGCATGCTATGAATGGTCAGGAAAACCGAAGGAATTTGCTTGCTCCTTTCACTTGGCAAAGGACTGACAACCCGACAACGGCTGAAGAGCCCTGGTCAAAGAAGAGAAAACTACCGGGACCAACATCTGAGCTCTCTTTATAGAGGGATCAGGATCCATGAGCTTAGACATTTCCATTTATAGCACTTCGTAAAATACTGTACTTTTTTCCTTGTAACATTCTACAATCTTTCGAATTCAATAAAAGGGGTCCCCCCCAGTGTATGATATTTGTAATCTATTCATTGAAGTTTCTTTTTGATTAAAACAAATACAAAAAATATGTCATTGCATATCATTCATCATTCTCACATAACACTTTTTTCTTATCTTTGAGTCTCACGTATGTGTCACAATTCTAGAGTCAAACTGTCTCACTCATACAATACTCGGGCAAATCGACAAAAGAAAATGGACGATCTCGAGGAAGAGAACTGAGAGCTAAGAGAAGAAATCGACGCTCTGAAGGAAAGTTTAGAAAAACTTCACAGTGACATGCAATCCCTGGCAGCAGCTCAGGAGCAGCGACATCAAAAGACTGTAATCTTAGAGATCATATCTATGCCCATAACAGAGACACATGAGAATCATCCTCGGTACAACATGCCTAAAGGTCATCCCTGGGGCATGCCTTTCAATTTTATACCTGAAGGATACATCCCACCGGTCACTGAAGACCCAGAAACCATAGCTGGAGCCACTGGACGTAAAGGCTACAAACTTCGGGAAAGTAAAGATGCAAGGTTTACAACAGCAACACCTGAAGGTTACAAACTTTAGGGCATGGAAGCACCAAGAGTCACTGCTATAATGTCTATTGCACAACCAGTGGTACCTACTGTCCCAGAAGGACAAATTCCACAAGCAATTTCTGGTGGAAACGAAGACATGTGCGAAATGATGAATAAGTTCCAAGAACAATTCTTGGAAATGCAGAAGGAACTGCATGCCATTCGCGGTCAAGACTTATTTGGAAAGGACGCCGCGGATCTCTGTCTGGTCCCTAATGTAAAGATACCGCACAAATTCAAGGTACCTGACTTTGAAAAATACAAAGGCAACTCTTGCCCTCAAAGTCATTTGGTGATGTACGCTCAAAAAATGTCTACCCAGACAGAAAATCAACAGCTACTGATCCATTACTTCCAAGACAGTTTTACCGGTGCCACGCTTAAATGGTACATGGGTTTAAACTGCACCAAGAACAGTACTTTCAGGGATCTCGGCGCATCCTTCGTTCAACAGTATAAATACAATCTGGACATGGCACCAGATAGGGATCAGCTCAGAGCAATGTCACAAAGGGACAAAGAAACTTTTAAAGAATATGCTCAGAGATGGCGTGAAATTGCCGCTCAGATTTGTCCCCCCTCTTGAGGAAAAGGAGATGAGCAAGATCTTTTTGAAAACCTTAAGCTCGTTCTATTACGACCGAATGGTCGCCATTGCGCCCAGTGACTTCACTAAAATGGTGAACATGGGAGTACGCCTTGAAGAGGCGGTCCGAGAAGGACGTTTGATCAAAGATGCAGAGCCATCTAGCAGTACCAAAAGATACGGTAGTGCTTTCCAAAATAGGAAAAAACTGGAGATCAGTAATATCTCTCTCAGAAAGCAAAGGCGAAGGTATCAACCAGTAGCGAAAATAACTCCCACTATCAACCCTGCACCGGCTCTGACTTATCAACCTCAGGTTGCTCAGAGCCAACCAAGTCAACAACAGTATCAGCAAAGGCCGCAACAGCCTCTTCAGCAGGCTCGTCCACCTACAACAACAATGATTGTACGACACGACCATCAGGGTTTGACCCTATAACATTGTTGTACACAGAACTATTTCCACTTTTACTGGCCAAGGGGCATGTCCAAACCAGGACTCTTCTTACAATACCGAAAAATCTGCCTTTTTGGTTCAAAGCGGATCAAACTTGCCCTTAGCTTCAAGGAGTATCGGAGCACAAAATTGAGAAGTGTCTTAGCTTCAAGTCTGATGTACAGAAGCTTGTCAGGAACGGGATCTTATCTTTCAAAGATACTAATCTGAATGTTCAGACGAACCCGTTGCCGCAACAAGAGAAGACTACAGTAAATTTAATAGAGGAAGAATTTAGCCGCAGTTATCAAATTCACGATTTACTCCTATTAGGAACCAATCTAGTCAGGATGCATGTGCAGACAGAGAGGGTACGGTGATGTGCCATCTCACAATTATCACCACTGTGATATCTGCTCAAAGAATAATCAAGGGTGTTCCATAGTGCAATCAGCTCTACAAGAACAGATGGATCTGGGCTGGATTCAGGATCACAGGATCCATGAAGTAAACATGGCCCATGCACAGCCCAACATTGTTCAGAACAACAACATTCTCGCAATAAATGTCAATTTAGTGGAGATGCATTCAAGGCAGAGTCAATATCCTAATCTGCCACGACACGATTACAACACTTGTTTGATCTGCTCAACAAGCGGCCAGGGATGTTCTTTTGTACAAGAGGCCCTCCAACGTCAGATGGATCTCAGATGGAGCTAAGAATAATGTGAAAGAAACAACCATCAAGTCAATATGGTTCAGATCTTTGACATACGCTTGATGAATACCAGTCTGGTAGAACTACATGCTAAACAAGTCAGGCTCGGTTTTCTGGCTTCACATGATTATCAAGACTGTGAAGAATGCCATGAAGACGACCAAGGGTGTGCACTTGTCTAAAGAACACTTCAACACTTGTTGGACCACTGGTGGCTTCCAATCTACCTGGAAGAAGCTACACAACAAATTAGCATGACTGACGGGAATCCTGGTAGACATCAAAGTCGTGATGTCCACTCAATGGAAACATATCTAGTAAAGATGCAATGCATACAAAGTGGGAGTGGCCAGGTACCACCGTACAATTATGAGCGTTGTAGAGTATGCTCGGAGAATAACCAAGGATGCTATCTCGTACAATCGGCTCTTCAAAATCAGTTTGATCGGAAAGAGATTCGACCATGTTCAAGTTCTGGGTCAATTAACGTGATACAAGACTCTCTCCCTGATCAAAGCGAGAACGTTGTCATAATCTTCGATCATGGGAAAACCAAAGACGTTTGCGCCATAATCCCTTTACTCGATGAATCAAGAATCCCTCTTAATAGTAGAAAAGTTACCAACCAGGAACTGATTGAGGTTGCCTATAATGGTTAGAGAAACCAAAAAGCTCATGTGGTTATCTACCTGCAAAGTCCAATACCTTACAAATTAGAAAAGGTTATCCCTTACAAGTACAGTGCAACAGCCATCGAAAATGGAAAGGAAACTCCATTACCCTCCGTCGTTAACATTGCCGACATCAGTCGAGTTACCCAGAGCGGCCGAATCTTCAACAGAGGAGTTGGAGAACCTGCAAAAGAAAAGGGACCTCAAACAGAAGTTCCAAATCAACAAATCGGTCAATCCAGTAATCCGGAACTTGCAAAAAACAACGATGAGATGCTGAAGCTCATCCAGAAAAGCGAGTACAAGATTGTGGACCAATTGTTGCAAACTCCGTCTCGAATCTCTGTGTTATCTCTCCTACTTAGTTTCGAAGCTCACAGGGAAGCTCTGCAGAAAGTCTTAGAGCAAGCTTTCGTAGAACAAGATGTGACGGTAGGACAATTTGACAGCATCATTTCCAATATCACTTCTTGCAACAACCTAGGATTCAGTGATGAAAAACTGCCGGAAGAAGGAAAAAATCATAATATGGCGCTTAACATTACAGGCAACTACCAGGACGATGCTTTAGCCAGCGTACTGGTGGACACAGGATCATCTTTGAATGTTATGCCAAAATTAACCCTGATGCGACTATCATTTCAAGGAGATCCGATGAGAGGCAGTGAGATCATCGTCAAAGCCTTTGACGGATCTAGAAAAAAAGTTATCGGTGAAGTCGATCTTCCCATAACTATCGGCCCTCACACTTTCCAAGTCACTTTCCAGGTCATGGACATCTGGGCAACATACAACTGTTTATTAGGAAGACCTTGGATACACGAGGCTGGGGCAGTCACTTCGACAATGCACCAAAAGCTGAAGTTCGTCAAGAATGACAAGTTAGTCGCAGTCTGTGGAGAGCAATCCTTAATCGTGAACAAATTATCATCATTCTCCTGTGTAGAGCCAAAGGAGGTTGTTGGAACCGAGTTCAAAGCACTCCCAGTGAGCAATTAGAATCGACCAGAAAAAGGGATGTCGATTCCTCATACAAGGACGCTCTCGAAGTGATCAAGAGTAGTGACACAAAGGGATGGGGACATATTATAATTCCTATGGATAACAAGACAAAGAAAGGTCTTGGTTTCTCTTCAACCTTTAACCAGACTACTAAGAAAGATGAAAGTTTTTGTTCCATTCAGGACTTCTTCCACAGTGAAGGCTTCCTCAACCCAGTGTCTCAAGAAGTACACACCATCAATGAGAGTGACTCCTCCGATACGGATGAGGAGTGGAAATATTACCTTAACAAGGACGGTTATATGTCTCAGGAAGAAACGCAGATGCCATTCTGTTTTCCAAAGCAGAGCCTGAGATATATACCAAGATTAGACGTTTGGATGATCTATGGAGATTGCGATCCTGAGGGGTGCCGTGCTCCACCTAACTCATTAGAAGATGATCTAATGAAAGACAAGTTCGACTACGACTATTATGATCCCCTAGATGACTTGCCTATCTGGAAGCCGTACACAGAAGGCTTGGGGCAAAAGAGTCAGCCTAATAACGCCTATCAGCTGAGTAATATTGAAAAGAATACCCACGTCCCCACCGAGTCATGGGATCATTACTCAGAACATTCCAAAGATATTCAGCACAGTGATGAATCTGCAAAGATGGCAGGACAAGAGTTCATCAACTATGCTTTTCCTGAGGTCAACGTAATTGAGGAAGATGACTCCTCTATTCCCACAGAAGTATGGGACACCTTAGGATAGTCGAGTGGCAAGTATGACTTCCTAGTTAAGTACACCGCTCCTGAAAGCTCTCGCATCAGATATGAGGACATCCAACCAACTGGATAGGGAGATCCTCTTGAGAGTGAAAACACTAAGGAAGATACAACAGAAGAGTTCATTTACGATAAATCTGCTTGAGAGGAAGACTCAAACGATCCTACTCCGCCAGAAATCAACATCATTTCTGAAGACAAACCAAGAAAGAAGATACCAGACTTTGTGATTCACCGAGGAGTTCGTCGCCAATGGGTTGCTGTCGATGTCCCGAAAGTCGTCCATAAGTCTAAGTAATTACCATCTTTGTTTTAACCTTTCACCTTGCCCAGGTGAAACAAATGTTTTTATAGGGCTCAGTTTCTGTAAATGTCCCTCTTCGCTTAGCCCAAAGCGACAGAGTTTTGTTTTATAGGGTTGTATTTCAAGAATCGACAAATCATAAATAAATAATGTCATTCTGTCATTCCGCGTTTATTGCTGTTTTCATTTTTCGTTTTTCAGAAAATGGTAATCCTAAAACAACCCAAAATAAAAACAAGCATTTTTCAGAAAATACACTGCACACACTCTTGCATTCTCTCTATTTCTTCTAAAAAACGAATCATCACGTCATGCAGATTGCTTGTTTTAAACCCCATTGAAACAAACGATCCAATGCCTTCTCCCAACTTTGAATTCTCGATATTTGAAGCTGAAGAAGAAGAGGACGAAGAAATTCCCGAAGAAATTTCCCGACTACTCAGACAAGAGGAAAGGTCAATTGAACCTCACAAAGAACCGTTGGAAACGGTCAATTTGGGTTTAGAGGAAGAAAAGAAAGAAGTTAAGATTTGAGCACTGCTTAATCCAACTGTCAGAGAAGACTTGATAAGACTTCTCAAAGAGTTTCCAATGTGTTTGCTTGAGCACTACAGGGATCTGAACAAGGCAAGTCCAAAGGATGACTTCCCCTGCCACACATTGACATGCTGGTAGACAATACAACAAAATTCAAAGTCTTCTCCTTCATAGATGGATTCTCGGGCTATAATCAAATCAAAATGGCGCTGAAAGATATGGAGAGAACTTCATTCATCACCCCATGGGGCACCTTTTGTTACAAGGTAATACCGTTCGGTCTAAAGAACGCAGGGGCAACCTATCAAAGGGCCATGACAACTCTGTTTCACGACATGATGCACAAAGAAATTGAAGTGTATGTCGATGACATGATCGCCAAATCTAAAATAGAAGAAGAGCGTGTGACACACCTGTCAAAGTTATTCAAGCGTCTGAGAAAATACAAACTCCGCTTGAATCCCAATAAGTGCACATTCGGTGTTTGCTCAGGAAAACTTTTAGGATTCATCGTCATCCAGAAAGGAATTGAGGTTGATCCTGACAAGGTCAAGGCAATTCAAGAAATGCCTTCACCAAAGACTGAAAAACAGGTTAGAGGATTTTTAGGACGTTTGAATTACATCTCAAGATTAATATCCCTTATGACCGCGACATGCGCGCCGATCTTCAAACTACTCAGAAAGAATCAAAGCTGTGTATAGATAGAAGATTGCCAAAAAGCTTTCGACAGTATCAAAGAATATCTGTTGAATCCACCAATCTTATCACCTCCAGTGGAAGGAAGACCACTGATCATCTACCTAACAGTCTTGGAAGACTCAATGGGTTGTGTACTTGGCAAACAAGACAAAACAAAAAGAAAAGAGTCTGCCATTTACTACTTAAACAAGAAATTCACTGACTCTGAAACTCGGTACACTATGCTTTAGAAAACTTGTTGTGCTCTGGCTTGGGCAACCAAACGTCTTCGCAAGTACATGATTTGCCACACTACTTGGTTAATCTCCAAATGGATTCGATCAAGTACGTCTTTGAAAAACCTGCTCTCACGGAAAGGATTGCCCGTTGGCAGATGTTGCTATCAGAATACGACATCGAGTACCATGCTCAGAAAGCCGTCAAAGGGAGTATTTTAGATGATCATTTGGCTCATCAACCGATTCACAATCAGGAATCAGTCAGATTTGACTTCCCAGACGAAGATGTCATGTACTTGAAAATGAAAGATTGCGATGAGCTGCTACCCACTGAAGGGCAAAAACCAAGTTCCCAATGGAGACTAATATTTGACGGAGCCGTCAACACTTATGGAAACAAAATTGGGGCAATCATTGTAAAACCTCAGGGTACCCATATTCCTTTCACTGTCAGATTGACATTCAAGTGCACAAACAACGAGGCCGAATACGAGGCTTGTATCATGGGTCTCGAAGAAGCAATTGACTTAAGGATAAAGAACTTGGATGTGTATGGAGACTCAGCCTTGGTTGTCAATCAGATCAAATGATAGTGGAATACATACCAATCAGGATTGATTCCTTACAAAGATTACGCAAGAAGGTTGTTACCATTCTTCAGCAAAATTGAGTTTCATCACATTCCTCGTGAAAAAATTCACATGGCTGATGCACTAACCACTCTCTCTTCCATGATTAGTGTAGGTCAATGGAACGACGTACCTAAGATTGACATAATGCGCCTTGAAAGGCCCACCTATGTTTTCACAATTGAAGCAGCCATCGATGACAGACCCTGGTATCATGATATCAAGTGTTTCCTTCAAAGACAAGAGTACCTGCCTGGGGCATCAAGAAAAGATAGGAAGACTCTCAGAAAACTGGCTGACAACTTCTTCCTGAATGGTGAAACACTCTATAAGAGAAACTTCGACATGGTTCTGCTCCGATGCGTAGACAGACAAGAAGCAATCATGTTGATAAAAGAGATTCCCGAAAGATCCTTTGGAACTCATGCCAATGGACAGATGATGGCAAGAAAAATTCTGAGAGCAGGATATTATTGGCTGACAATGGAATCTGATTGCTACAAGTACATGAGGAAGTGTCACAAGTGTCAAATATATGCTGACAAAATCCATGTACCGCCAACGCATCTCAAAGTTCTCTCTTCTCCATGGCCTTTTTCTATATGGGGAATCGACATGATTGAACCCAAAGCTTCAAACAGACATCGGTTCATCCTGGTAGCCGTTGACTACTTCACCAAGTGGGTCGAAGCAGTGTCATACACCTGTGAGAGCAAGAGTTGTCTCTATAAGTCGATCTATGTTTTGATGATAACAATACATATTTGTGAAAGAACCATTTTATGTTCTAACGTGTGTTGTGTGTAGATCATAATTATAGAATATATCAGATCCAACAAGCACCATCCAGATGAGGGTAATTGATAATATGTGAAGTTACTATGTGTGACACAAGTCGCAAAATGCAAGAACGCTTCTGTACCTGATTGTGATCAGTCAGATCCAAGGATGCCGATATTGCTGATGCAATGCTCTTGTGGATGCTCTCTGAAAGTGGTCGAGATTCTGAAGATTGCGAAGCTTCTGAAGAAGAGAACCGAAGTGCCGAAGACTCTCATGCCTTGAAGTTCTGAAGACGGAAGGCTCTGAAAGTGCAGAAAGACTCAAAAGACTTATGTGTTATGAAGATTAAGGTTCTGAAGATCAAGTATTGAAGACTCTGAAGACAGATTCCAAATGGACAAGTTCTGAAGTTTCGGAAGACTTGAAGAAGTAAAGGATAACGTGCTTAAAGGCAAGTGCTGAAGTTCTGAAGACTGATTCCTAATGGACTTCTTCAATTAACTGAAGACTTAACATATCAGATATCCTATTTAAGAAGACTCTACTCATGCTTCATCAATTAACCATCATAAGCCTCTGAAGTTCAGAAGTCAAATGTTACCGTTGTGAGTAACTATACACGGCACCCAAGAAAGATCTATCACTTCTCCCATAGCAAAAAGGAGATGTGTCAGTACAGCGAGTTATTACACAACGTATTTTTTCCAACAGCCAACAATATTTCAAACGGCTATATTTCTACCGAGCTATTTAAAGGAAAGAGTATTCGCTTCTAATTGACGATACAGTCCACAGATCGATTCAGCCATGAATGGGAATTGATCAAGTCATTGTGTGAAGATAACAACAACGATGAGTTCTCATTGTAATACTTAGAATATCCAAAGCTATCACCATTTGCACATGGCCATTGTTGTTGAAGCTCAAAGATCATCATTCAACACAACAACAATGAATTAGTATAGAAGTTGTTGATGAAGAAGACAATATTGCAAATCAGTCAAGTCATCAACCACCTTCTTGTCAGCTCTACATTGAAGATCTGAAGCAAGGAGTTGTTGCTCAAAGCTTGCTCACCCCGAAGACGAAGAAGAAGAAGATCTACAAGATGTCAACAACTGTTAAATCACTATACATCTCTGTAGTTTCTTAGAATAGCAAGGAGTTGTTGCTCACATCTTGCTTGAACACTTGTGTGTTTTTTGTACTTAAACTTAAGAGTAATCTGCTTGTTAAGAAGCATCTTTGTAATCTCCTGTATAACTAATTCTTAGTGAATTAGGATTCCTTGAGTGGTCAGTGTGACCGGAGACTTGAGAAGACAATGGCGAGATGTCATTGTGGGAAAAGCCTGAAATAGGGTCAGTAGCATTATATTCATTGCGATGAATCCCTGAACGTCTAGCTGTGAAAGCCTAGCAGTAGATCTTGCAAGATTGGAACCTGCAGGTCAATGTTCGTTATATTCATTAAGTTGAATCCCTGAATGGTTCATTGTATGTTAGTCACAGTGCGGCTAGGCAAGTGGTTAGTCACCGGCTGTTGCCCGTGCATCTGTAATCGAGATTGATTATAGTGAATTAAGACCTTGTGTTCAAGGCGAAATCACCTGAGGAGGGTGGACTGGATTAGCCTTTGTGGTGAACCAGGATATATCGTGTGTTCTTTACTCTTATGCTTAATGTCTTTGTTTATATTTCTATATAGAGTATCAGAACCTTACACAAGCAAGTCAGAACCTTGCAGCTTAACTCTGATAAGCTTCCGCACTGCAAGTTCTGAGAAATGGATCTTATGTTCAGACTCTTGTTAGTTCTGAAGCCTCATGCTTAGCAAGTCTGAATGTAACTTCGCCAGTCAGAGTCTCTCAACGAACTCTGATGTAATCCTAAGTGATTCAATGACAAGAAACGAAAAGTAGTCAAAAGAGCAAATACATAATTCAAACCCCCCTTTCTTGTGTCTTTCTCGCACCTTCAACACCAATGTAACCCGACAAGTGGTGGTCCGATTTATCAAGAACAATCTCATCTGCCATTATGGTGTTCCAAGCTAGATCATTACGGATAATGGATCTAACTTAAACAATAAGCTATGAAAGAGTTGTGCGCTGAGTTCAAGATCGAACACCATAACTCATATCCCTACCGACCTAAGATGAACGGAGCGATAGAAACGGCTAACAAGAAGATCAAGAATATTGTTCAGAAGATGGTTGTAACCTACAAAAACTGGCACGAGATGCTATCGTTTTCTCTTCACGGTTATCGCACATCTGTTCGCACCTCAACATGGGCAACCCCTTTCTCTATAGAATATGGCATGGAGGCAGTGCTCCCCATAGAAGTAGAGATCCCATCAATCTGGGTATTGATGGAAGCTAAGTTAACAGAAGCTGAATGGTGCCAAAGCAGGCACGATGTACTGAACCTAATCGAAGAAAAGAGAATGACGGCTCTATGCCATGGTCAGTTGTATCAACAAAGAATAAAGAAGACGTTCGACAAAAAGGTCCGACCCCGCGTCTTCAAGAAAGGGGACCTTGTGCTACAAAAGATACAATCATTTCTCACTGATTCCCGGGGCAAATGGACTCCAAATTATGACGGCCCCTACGTGGTCAAGAAAGCCTTCTCAGGCGGCGCCTTGAGACTCACAACCAGGGATGGAGAGGAGTTTACTTACCCCACGAATGTTGATGTAGTCAAGAAATACTTTTCCTAAATAAAAAAAAACGTCTCGGTGGATTGAAAACCCAAAAAGGCAGACCAGGCAAAAATTAGAGACATAAGCAAAAAAAATCATCCCGGTGGATTGGAAACCTCAAAAGGAAATCCAGGCAAAAGTTAGGGATTCATGGCAAGTAACTACATCTGATCAGTTCGACTCCTCAACAGTAATGCCATCCAACAGGAAAACTTCAGTCAAAGTCACCTTCAACAGAAGCCCAGAATGTCCATAATTGAAAATTGGAAGAAGGATAACGGTCGTTATGTTTCAATGTAGCCCCTTTTCCCTTAAATTACCATTTTTTAAACTTTGTAATGCTCTATGGTATCACACGCTTGGCTGATTACCATTCTATCAATAAAATTTGAGCCTTAATGCTTTTGTTTGCAACTCTCATTTATTTTTGCTTTATAGAATGACATTTTAAACATGATCAACGATTCTTAAAACAAAACAAAAATGAATTTACTTGTCAAAATTTTTCTGCTTTTAAAATAAAGATGGCAGTTTCTTTTGACTTTGAACATCAAAAAGAACATCGATGGCTTCTCCGGAAGTGATTAAACCTCAAAGTGCAGAATCAAAGTACTCATTCTAAACCAGTACACCTGAATGAAGGATCAACTTTTTCAGATGAAACGTCCCATCTGATATTCCCGGCAAAGTTCTTACCTCTTAAGACCAATTGACGATTCTTTCTCCCCCATATGGACTGCCTCTCCTAAGCGAGACATGATTGTTATCTTGAACCGATGGTACTTTTCACCCCCCGCAGTGGCCGAGTATCCAGTCGTGTTCATTCACTTGTCTGTATGTCGCGTCAGTTTTGTCAGCATAAACATACATACATCATGCATAATTGATTCATATTCATATTCATATTGCATTGCTATTGCTCTGGTCATACTCATTCCCGAGTGATAAAATCCTCTTGTCAATCAAGTTGTCAGTTTTCCTTTCCATGTCGGATAAGACAAAATCCCGGTTTGAGTTCTTTCCTCGTCAGGAAATGTATCGTCTGAGTAATTTCTCCCTAGTTTATTTCTGGATTGGAGACTATCCATGATCACTTTGATAACTTGAACCTCTGAAAGGCAAAAAGACATTCGACAAACACCTTTGGAACATCACTCTTCACCATTGGAGATGATATTTTTCGCTTTCCCGGATTAAGGAAAATCCCCAGACAAAGCCTAACCGAAGACTCTCAGCAATACATCGGTTTTTCTCCCAAGAAATTCGATGATAATGAAGTCGCTAGCACCTCAAAATTGGATCACATCACATGGAATTTCTCCGAAAAGATATCTAAGAAAAGTATGATGTAATATGCCCAAGCAAAAAGCAGTCTCTCAAAAGACTTGTTTTTCCCCAGTAGGTAAACAAATGGCATCTCCAACAGAGAAGTTTGCACACCTCTACAGCTCAGACTAATGGGTTTCCCCAGCAAGTCTGACATTAAATCTTTTTCCATCAAATGGCGTATCCCCAGTAAAGCTCGGGCAGAAGTTTGATGAAGACCGCTACAAATAGCGTTCCTTATCAAGAAAGAAACTCGACAAGAAGAAACTGAGACCAGTTCCGTGGTTGAAGACCAGGATCGAGGGGAAGTTTATTTCAAGAAGAAACTGAGACTAATTTTGTGGCTTAAGACCAGGATCGAGGGGAAGTTTATTTCAAAAGAAACTAAGACTAGTTCCGTGGCTGAAGACGAGGATCGAGGGGAAGTTTATTTCAGAAACTAAGACCAGTTTCGTGGTTGAAGCCCTGGATCGAGGGGAAGTTTTACCCTTTTCTAAGTAGCATTGCTTAGCAAATGAAGATGGATGAGCAAACTTCCATTCATAACCATCGTCAAAATTTCGGGTATTCCGATATTTAATCCTCTTGGACCCTGAATGTCCGAATATCTTCGCCATTCACACCTTCGGGTCCAAGAAGATTAAATATGGGCATCTCTCATAACCCAAATTTTGACCACCAAGATTTCCCATCATTGTGAGAATTATCGCCACAATATGGATGTACCATCATGCTTCATCAATCTCCTTAAGGATTGTTGAGCATTCACTACAATCAAGAATTAGGGTTTTAAGCCCTCCCAGAGCACTTAGACAAAGGATCAATCAAAATTGACATGATCTTCAACTTGTCTAGCCTCTCAAACACCTATAAAGGACCAAGAGGTCTCCCATATCAAGAATCAAGCACAAGAGTGCATCATTCCAAGTGGATCAAGCCTCAAGATCGACAGTGTCACCAAATTAGGGTTTTGGTCGACCAAAGCCTCCAGATGAAATTTTCATCTGGGAATGAGCCAATAATTCAAAGCATGACCCAAGATGCTCAAAGGGACCTCATGGACCCAACCATCAAGTCAAAACAACCTCAGGGGAAGCATTCATAAAAAATCAGGAATTAGGGTTTCTTGACCTAATTCACCCCTAAGTTGACTTTTGAGGCAAGGCATGAACCAAGACCTCAAGACATGATTTAAGGGCCTCAAATACACCACATTGATCCATTTGCAACAATGGATTGATCCAAGAAGCTTGGTTCACAAGTTTCAATTTCATCTGGACCATAATTAGTGTTTTGAAGAAAAAGTCAATTGTATCTTTGACTTTAGACCAATGCATGTTCTCAAACCTTGATACATGGTTCAAGACACCCTAGAACACCTATGGAATCCATCCATTAGGTTTGAATTAGGTAAAGGACTTGATTTCATAAAGGATCACACAGTTTGGAATTCATTTGACAAAAAGTCAACTGTGCCTAAAATCAAGTTTGACTTTTTGGAATTTTTCACAGATATGGTTCCCCTAAATAAAAAATAATGTTAATGTATGGTATTGATCATCATTCATCAATAAAACTCAAGAAAAGTGAGGTTTCTTGCAAAAGGGCAACCATGAGAAACCAAAAATTTTCAAAGTTATGAGACAAAAGTGATTTGGTACCAACTTTGCAAGGTCATAACTCCTAAACCACAAGGCCTTTTTCTCCCATCTAAAGCTCAAATGAAAGTTCATCTTACATAATTCAAATATGTCAACTACATCTAATTCCGAATCCTCATGTATTTTGAGTTATGGATTGATCAATATCACAAAAAGTGAAAATGACCACTTTTTCCAACACTTAGTGAAATTTTCAAGAAGTCAGAATCTGTTTCACTTTTTCCAAACTTTGAGGCCATTTTTCACCTTGATACAAGCTAAACCAAGACCAATTTTAGACATCAAAGTTAAAGTATGTCATGAGAGCTTTCCAAAGAGTACAAGAACTCCCATTAATTCAACTTGATCAAGGAGTTATGGACCTCACAACATGCCTTGCTCAAACTGTTTTCCAAGACAGATTTTGTGCATTACTTGTGGCACATGATTCTTGAGTCCAATTTTGGTGACTATGCAAGACTGATCCTCATCCAAATTCAACAAGAATCTCAGTCAATCATGAAGAACCTGCAAGCTTGGACCCTAAGGCAAGAATCCAATCCCTTTGGCATGTGATCATCAATGTTGCAAATTCATTTGGAATTGATGTGGTGCATTGAGTTGTCATGAACCAAGCCTTATCAGTCCAATTGAGTCAAGATTGACTCAAAACTCAGAAGACCTAGAGCTACAAAGATCAGCTCAGTCAATGGCCAAGTGAAGAATTGGTACCTTGGCATTTAAGGAAGTGATACACGGGCATATCCATTGGATAATAGAGTGAACCAGTTGCCATTCACAGTTCCTTCAAAAACAAAATTCCTCAAGTATAAATAGAGGTCATTTCTGATGTTTCAAACCACACCAAAACAATACCAAAGCCTTGTTTTCTCACTCTCCCTCTCTTACTTCATTTTCAAGTTATTATGAAGCAATTTGGGGATTCTTGAAAATAGAGCAAAAACCACTCAAATAACCATCCTAACACATCATAAATCATCCATTGGAGGTGTTCAAACCTTCATCCACATTTCACAACCTCAAAATCAGAAAGTCAACCTCCAAAACCTCAAATTTTGACTTTTCTGCATTTTACAAGCCATGCCTTGATTCAGTCACTTTCAAAACCAAACAAAGCTTCAAATACACTCCAATTTTCATCCTCAAACTGTCCTAACTGGTTTCCCTCAACTGGAACACCATTTGAGTGAGTTACCATTTTGGTCATTTTTGCAACTTTTGCAAGAAAGAGCCAACTTTTGTTCCTGAGGTTTCCAGTTGGTTTTGATCATCCTAAAAGCTTCCAAGGGATTAATCAAGAGTGTCTAAAACATTGGATTACTTCTGGCACAAGGAACTTGACAGTTAGCACAAAGAGCTTCAAGAGGTAAGTGCATCATAACTTAACCTCTTAAAATATGCATTGCATTGAGGTCCATTGATCATAAACATGTCATATATATCAAATGTGTTGTGTTTGAACCAATTTACTATGCCATTGTTGCTTGTATAATAAGATAGCGTAGAACATGCAAATCTTGGCCTATTTTGAAACCACTATCGGGTTTTAAAATAGAGACATCTTTAGAAAAATCTAAAAGCAACATTGGATTCCTCATGAAATTCTAGGTAGGGTCCATCTAAATTTTGTCCAAATCCATGGAGAAATGAAGAAGTTATGGCCTTCATGCAAGAGGCCTAAAATCAGGCCAGCCTTGGGCAAGGGCCAGGCCAAGGCGCCTTGGCCAGGCCTAAAACGTTGTCACCCTTATATGCACATGAGGTGGTTTTGATACACGGATGTATCACCACCCTAGTGGTAGCGCGCATGTGTGTTTGGTTGAGAGGTCATGGGTTCAACACCCACCCATACCATTTTGCAATTCTTATCATATTTTGCTATTTTTCATATTTTTTTTTTGTTTTTATTAATTAATTCCAAAATTAATTTCTCTCTCAATTTTAAATATTTTTTATTGGTTCTTTTTTTGAAAATCCACAAAAATGTTGAAATATTTTATTCCACAAAAAAGTTGAATTTATATTATTTATTTAATATAGTTTGAATTTTTGTAATTAATTTCATTTTACTTGTTTTCAAACATTTTAAAAATGAGATTCTCACCTTGATTTTTCAAAACCAATTGAATTTCAAGCCTTCATGTGATGAAACAGGATTTTTAAAAACATTGTTCAAAATTTACAACTTGTTTTTCAATATATTTGGTATTTTTATATCATTTATAACTTATTTTTCTTTGAAAATTATATTTGTAAAAGAAATTAGGGTTTCCTATTGATCAAATTTCTTTTCAAAGACACTTTGGGCCTTTAATAGAGTGTAAGACTCATCCCTTGTCACACAAACCATTTTGGGCCTCAGTCGTTGTATAAGTCCCGACTCGATTTTAAAAAATCTCGGCGCGATCACCGTTTTCAAACAATTTTAATCTGGGCCTCCCCTTAAGTTGTAAGTCCCACTTTTCTTCTTTTTTTTTCAAACATTCTTGGGCCTCTAATAGAGTGTAAGACCAAACCCCCTTTGTATATAAATAAATTTGGGCCTCAGCCATTGTATAAGTCCCAGTACAGTTTTCAAAATAACGGTGCGATCGTTGTTTTTCATCTGGGCCTCTCCTTGAGTTGTAAGCCTCATCTCTTGTATAAAATTAAACTCTTGAGCCTCTAATAGAGTGTAACACCCACCTCTTTTGTAAATATAATAAATTTGGGCCTCAGTCATTGTATAAGTCCCGATACAGTTTTCAAAATAACGACGCGATCGTCGCCTTTTCGAAAGAATTCATCTGGGCCTCTACTTGAGTATAAGCCTCAAACTTCCCTTTAAAAAAAACAATTTTCCTTTGATTTTAATTCAAATTGATAATTGTTATCAAAACTTTCTTCAATTTCTTGAACAACTAACCATACAACTGTGTTTATAATACTGGAAGCTTGCTCACCTGTAAGTTCTACCAGCTTTTTTTTAATATATTTGCTTATATATATATATATATATATATATATATATCCCTGTATATATGCTTAGAGTTTTCCCCATCAATTAGGTCTAGGATTAGATCAAGCCTGTGGTCACTTTTTTAACACAGTCAAAATTAGTTCCCCGTAGGAAATTCAAGATACAGTCTTGCCTCCTCTTGGGCTTATACAATATGGAACAGAGAAAGGCATTATTCCCGGTGAAACTTTTCATTAAGACTGTCACTACTAGAAATCTTTACAAGAAATTCATTTCCCCAGAGAGGATTAATTCTCGATGAAACCTCTCTTGAATTTCTTCAAATCCTAGAACTGTTCACTAAAGAAACGATTATTCCCGGTGAAACCTTTCTTGAACTTTTCTTAGGTTTGGACCCACATGCTTCCTAAAAGCATCCCCAGCCTCCTCTTGGGCTTTGTACAAGGACCCTCAGGCTTCTTAGAAGTTCTCAGCCTTTTCTTGGGCTTAGTACAAGGACCCAATAGACCTCCTACAGGTATATGACAGAACCTAGTCATCTTTTGCTAGTTCATTCCTCGAGTAAGTCAAAACATCATACCAGTTTAGGGTTGATTCTCATCCCTTAAAACATCAGCCTCCTCTTGGGCATCATACAAATATCAACCTTCCCATACCAGTAGACTTGGACAGTCTCATCACCTCTTGTATCTAAAAACCCTCAAGTTTCCTGAAGGAACAGGAAATAACTCTGATCATTTCATCAGTCACCACCAGAGTCTGAAGCCTCCATAGGTTTTAAAACTCAATCTTTAAGCTTCCATTCTAAATTCCCTAGCTAGGGTTAAATCACTATCAATAAACTTTCAGTCAGAACCTCAAGGAATCTGATATCTCAACTCTTCTTTAATCCTCAGCAAGAGTTGATTCCCCAATTTGGACCTGTCTCTAAATCTCAATAATCCTCAGCATAAGATAGCCTCCTCTTAGGATTCAAATAAGGAATTACCCAACCAGCCTCCTCTTAGGCTTTGTATAATGATTTTCCCTCAGCAGTTTTAACCTCACTTTTGGGCTTTATACAAGACAGACAAAATATTTTCCAGCCGAGTCGATAACTTTTAGCCTCAATCTTCGGCTTTGTACAAGACACATATAAAACCTCCCCAGTGGAGTCAATTCTTTTAGCCTTAATCTTGGGCTTTGTACAAGACAAATAAAATATTCCTCAAAAGAGTCAATCTCTCTGTCAGCCTCAATCTTGGGCTTTGTACAAGACAGATAAAAACCTTCCCAGTGGAGTCAGTCTCTTTTCAGCCTCAATCTTGGGCTTTGTACAAGACAGATAAAACCTCCCTAGTGGAGTCAATCTCTTTTTAGTCTCAATCTTGGGCTTCATACAAGACATATATAAAACTCCCTAGTAGAGTCAACCTTTTTGCTTCAACCTTGAGCTTTGATCAAGGCACACAAAAATCAACATCCCCTTGGAGGAAATCAAAATCTCTCTGTACAAAGACATTTCTCTGTACATCACACATCAAAACAGACAATTAAAACAAACCCTAATCCCAGATAATTGATGTAAGTGGTACACTTGTAGATTCAAAAATCCAACCTGTGGTCCCTCTCTTATCTTGGTAAACTTTATCTAATTGCTGTAAGTGGCAAGCCTCTGGATTATTTACATCCAAGTCAATGTCCCTCTCTTAGCATGAAAGATTCTTAAGGAAAAATGGCATTGCTCTACACTGAGTTACAGTTTTCTCCTTTTGGATAAAACCCTTATAAAGGAAATTATGGCATTGCTGGACTCCATATATTCCAGTTAAAGTAATTCTCCTTTATAATCAGTTACCCAACAACTGTGATAAACAGATGAGATATCTCCCTTTAGAGATAACAAATTCTCTCTCAATCAAACCATTTAGCTTCAACCTTGGGCTTTGATCAAGGCACACAAAAATCAACATCCCCTCAGAGGAAATCAAAATCTCTCTGTAGAAATACATTTCTCTGTACATCACACATCAAAACAGACAATCAAAACAAACCCTAATCCTAGATAATTGTTGTAAGTGGTACACTTGTTGATACAAAAATCCAAGCTGTAGTCCCTCTTTATCCTGCTAAATCCCTTCTTTCATCTAATTGCTGTAAGTGGCAAGCCTCTGGATTATTTACATCCACTACTACAAAACGCTAAAACAACAACGCCAGGCTTACAACGCATCCTTTTATGCCGTTGTAATAGGTTAAAAATTTCACGTCCAGGTAAAGATGAGTCATTTAATGACGGTTGAATGAAACCACCGTAGTAATAAATAAAATGTATCAAGCTTCGATTCCCTGCAACTACATTTTTTCCATTTTTTAGAGTACATTTAGCGTGTGTCACTTAAGTCCATTATTTAAAAAATAAATTGTAAATGATTTTACAACGGTTAAGATGAACAACCGTAGTAATAAATGAAATGTAACAAGCTTCGATTCCCTGCAACTACATTTTTTCCATTTTTTAGAATACATTTAGCGTGTGTCACTTAAGTCCATTATTTAAAAAATAAATTGTAAATTATTTAACAACGGTTAAGATGAACAACCATAGTAATAAATGAAATGTAACAAGCTTCGATTCCCTGCAACACATTTTTTCTTTTTTTTAGGATACATTTAGCGTGTGTTACTTAAGATTCCACTACGATTTGTTTCTCCAACCGAGATTAAAAGGTTTACTGATAAATTAAAACAAAACCTATTATGTATTTATTTCATAAGACGCCCTAATCGAACAAGTGAGCCAGAGACGCCCTAACCTTTACCCTCTTCGTATCCATTCATTTGGAGCTCAAATATTGCTCAAATAAGGTACTCTTCAACATCTTCATTCCTTTTTTCTTAGTTTATGCTCAAATATTGACCGTCTTCATTCATTTGCTTCTTCAGCTTCGAAGTACGGTGCTCTTCAACATCTTCATTCCTTTTTTCTTGGTTTATGCTCAAATATTGACCCTCTTCATCATTCATTTGCTTCTTCAGCTTCGAAGTAAGGTACTCTTCAACATCTTCATTCCTTTTTTCTTTGTTCATATTGTATATGCTCAAGTCAGAATGAAATGTTTCATATGCTTTACGTTTAGTATGAGAGTACATCTTCATTGATTTTTTCTTTGTTCATATTGTATATGTATATGCTTGAGTTTTTGGATTATATTTTGGTGTGTCATTCACATTATTATACATGTATAAATTTCAGAAGTTGTAATGGATCGTAGTTGGATGAAAGCCAATAGATTAGATCCGGTTTATGAGAACGGAGTTTGTGAATTCCTTGAATATGCTGATAAACGTCTTCCCGACAATGATGGTATCTTTTATTGTCCTTGTGTTGTTTGCGCTAATATAAAAAAGGGTACAAAGAAAGAAATACACAATTACCTTTGTTGTGATGGTATATGTCAAAATTATATAATATAGACGTGGCATGGTGAGGTGGATAATAAGGAAATTCGGGCGTCACAAAGTCAAAGAGTGGATGAAGATGAATATATGGAAGATCACCTAGAGGGTATGTTCCGTGATATTGGGGAATATTCTTTTATGAATGCTCATATTTATGATAATTTATGTAGTGATAAAGACACCCCTTTATATAAGGGATGCACAAAGTTCACACAATTGTCGGTGGTGTTAAAGTTGTTTAATCTGAAGGCAAGAAATGGATGGTCGAATAAAAGTTTCACGGAATTACTTGAATTGCTACAACAAATGTTACCAGAAGATAACAAATTGTCGGATCGTTGTTATGAGGCCAAGAAGATATTGTGTTCACTGGGTCTGAAGTATATCAAGATACATGATTGCCCTAATGATTGCATATTATACTGGAAAGAGTATGAAGACTTGTTTCAATGTTCGAAATGTGGTGTGTCGCGTTACAAGCTGAAGGCTAGCAATGGTGATGACAATGATCACTATGACAATGTTAGTAGGAAGCATCCTCCTGCTAAAGTGTTATGGTACTTGCCAATACTTTCACGATTAAAGAGACTTTTTGCTAATTCGAATGACGCGAAGAATCTTAGATGGCATGCAGATGAAAGGATTCGTGATGGAAACATTCGCCATGTAGATGATTCTTTGCAATGGAAGAAAATTGATTCATTGTTTTCGGATTTTGGAGTCGAGCCAAGAAATCTTAAGCTTGGGCTTGCACCGATGGAATGAACCCCTTTGGTAATCTGAGCACTAATCATACTTCGTGGCCTGTTCTTCTCACTATTTACAACCTATCTCCTTGGTTGTGCATGAAGCGTAAGTATATACTGTTAAGTATGATGATTTCTGGACCACGACAACCTGGTAACAACATAGATGTTTATCTTAGTCCATTAATTGATGATTTACGACTCTTGTGGGATGAAGGCGTTGAAGTTGATGATGCATATTCTGGGGAAAAGTTTAATATGTGTGCAATGTTATTTTACACAATTAACGACTTTCCGGCTTACGGTAACTTGGCGGGATACAGTGTCAAAGGACATAAAGCGTGTCCTATATGAGAAGATGATACTTGTTATCATCAACTTTAATTTGGAAAAAAGACCGTTTATCTTGGGCATCAAAAATTTCTAAAACCGGGTCATCCTTATCGTAGATTGCGAAAGGCTTTTAATGGAGAGCAAGAGTTTGGTGAGGCTCCTAAACCTTTAAGCGGGGATGAAGTTTATCAACGACAGGAATACATTAATGTTGTCCTTGGGAAGAGAGAAAAAGTGAAAGGTGGGAAGAGAGGAAAATAAAATGGGTAGTTGCGAAAAATATATGGAAAAATAGGTCCATCTTCTTTGACCTTCCATATTGGTCAAGTCTTGATGTTAGACATTGTCTTGATGTGATGCAAGTGGAGAAAAATGTGTGTGATAGTTTGATTGGCACACTTCTAAACATTTCGGGCAAGACTAAAGATAGTAAGACTTCCCGTCTTGATATGGATAAGATGGGTATATGAAAACAGTTGGCTCCAATAGAGAAAGGAAAAAGAACTTATCTGCCTCCAGCATGTCACATTCTATCTAAAAAGGAAAAGAAGATGTTCTGCGAGTGTTTGCAAGGTATTAAAGTTTTGCAAGGTTACTCATCAAACATCAAGAAACTTGTATCAATGAATGATCTCAAGTTAATTGGTTTAAAATCTCATGATTGTCATGTATTGATGCAATAACTTCTACCAATGGCTATCCGTGGAATCCTTCCAAAAATTGTGAGAGTAACTATAATGAGACTGTGTTTATTCTTCAATGCCATATGTAATAAAGTTCTTGAATTCAAAAAATTGGATGAATTAGAAGATGAGGCTGCCATAATCTTGTGTCAATTGGAGATGTATTTTCCGCCATCATTTTTTGACATTATGGTTCACTTACTTGTTCATCTCGTAAGAGAAATCAGAATTTGTGGTCCAGTTTATTTAAGGTGGATGTATCCAATAGAGCGATATATGAAGATCTTTAAAGGATATACGAAGAATCATTATCGACCGGAAGCTTCGATTGTTGATAGGTACATCATAGAAGAAGCTGTTGAATTTTGTACAAACTATTTGTCGGATGCAGATTCTATAGGAATTCCAAAGTCTCGTCATGCTGACACAGACGGAAGAGGTATTCAAGGTCTAAATGTTAGGCCAATGGCTCGGGATGTAGTTATTCAATCACATTTCTATATATTGAATAATATAGATGAGGTTAAACCTTTCATAGATACTCACAAAAGACTTATGAAGAAAAAATATCCCCGAATGAATGACAAGTTGTTGTTGATAGAGCATAACAATAGATTCATGGATTGGTTTAATAAAAGTGTATAATGATCCTAGTGCATCCGAGATACTTAGATGGTTGTCGTACGGGCCAAAATTTTGTGTCATTACCTGGAGTGCATACGACATTGGTCATTATACCTTTTATACAAAATCAAAAGATGATCGTAGTACAATGCAAAATAGTGGGGCTATGGTTGAAGCCGAATCGATGTATTTCTCTAGTTCGAAAGATAAGAATATGGTATTGGCAACTACCGCATTTTATGGTGTCATTGATGAGATTTGGGAGATTGATTATGTTATTTTCAAAGTGGCTTTATTTAAATGCAAGTGGGTTCCCAATAATAGTAATGGTGTAGACATTGATGACTTAGGATTCACCCGGGTCGACCTTGGCCAGGCATCTTTTAATACAGAACCATTCATCATGGCTTCTCAAGCAAAACAAGTTTTCTATGTTTCCGATCCATCGGACAAATCGGGGAAATAGTCAATCGTTCTCCAAGGAAAATACATTCCTCTTAGTGATGAAAGTCTTGATATTCCGTCCACGCCTTCTTACACAACACAAGTTCCTACCTCATATGATGAAGTTGATGGAGATGTCGTGCATGTTATACGACTCGATCATGAAGAAGGCATATGGGAAAATTAACAAGTACGTAATTTATTATTTATTCATAATATATTAATTGTATGTTATAGTTTAGAAGTATTTATACTAACAAGTATAATTATTTGAAATCATAGGTATTTTGAGTCCAGACACCAGGCCATGAGACAAGACACCAAGAGACAATATACCAATACACCAAGTTACAATTATGTGAAGTTATGTAATGTGTGTAAACTGTAATATGGTATATGTGATACTTTATTTATGTAGGTTATTTGTTCTGATAACCTGTAATCTGGTATATGTGATATTATGAATATGATACGATTAATATTATTATGAAAACTTTATCACAAAATGTGAATTGTATTTTTCTGCTGTGCTGTGATATGAAGAACAATAATACAGGTAAAAAAATGGGATTAATTATAAAAGCAGGATCATATTTGTTAATTTTGCATAAACTTTAACGACGATTATATTTCATAACCGTTATAATATCTGGCGCGCTGTCCAGGAAAAAATAAATATCAAAACTGCGCTGCTGGGAATCGAACCGAGGACAATTATATTTATTACAACAGTGTATTGTAAAACCGTTGTGATAGTTAGCGCGTTTTCCTATTTATTACAACGCCTACAAGGCCGTCGTTGTAAGTATCATATATACAACGACAATCTACATAACAACGTCCTTGCCCGCGTCATTATATGTCATTCCCAACCGTTATTAAATGGGTTTTTCGTAGTAGTGATCCAAGTCAATGTCCCTCTCTTAGCATGAAAGATTCCTAAGGAAAAATGGCATTGGTCTACACTAAGTTAAAGTTTTCTCTTTCAGGACAAAACCCTTATAAAGGAAATTATGGCATTACTGGACTCCATATTTTCCAGTTAAAGTAATTCTCCTTTATAATTAGGTTCCCAACAACTGTGATAAACAGATGAGATATCTCCCTTTAGAGATGACAAATTCTCTCTCAATCAAACCATCTAGCTTCAATCTTGGACTTTGAACAAGACACAGATACTCAGTTAGCTTCAATCTTGGGCTTTGAACAAGACACCAAACATCTTTCCTCCCATAGAATAGGAGGAACTACGATTGCTCTGATTTCCCTGTTTGCTTTAACGAGAATACGTAGGCATAAGTTTGCGAAATCTTAGCGAGCACATAAATAAAAAAAACTTTAGGTCCAGTACCTTACCAAAAACATCAAAAAACCCGAAAATCAACAAAAATACTCTCTCCACATTCCCAAATTTATAATAGATAAACACCAGTAAGTAGATAACATAAGAAAAGGCCAAACAATCTATGGATAACCATATATATGCTGGGTAATTGACAACTCTCTATTGTATAATCTGACCCTGGACCCCCCAATCTCTTAGCATTTGTTAAAGAAAACATTTGCGTGCAAGGTTAGTTTTAGATAGCTTATCTTTCCTTTCCAGCTTCATAGGATAAACAAGAAATCAGAAAGTAGCACCCAATTCCAACCAATGCGGTAAGGTGGTCGCGTCACCGACAAAAATCGCACGCTACAGACAGTTCCTAAGCACATAAAACCCCTTCATCCTTGGTTTCCTCAATCCTCTAAGTATGGAGTTTGTCAGAGAGTCTTTTCTCGACATAGTGTAGAGTAGCTTCTTAAATTCATTCGTAAGACTCCTTCAAACTAGTTTCCCCAGATATTCTCTTGGGATTTTTCCAACTCACGTCTCAAGATGTCAGTCGAGAAGCTCTAGTCGTCGTGTCACCACTTTCAACTCTTATCCAACACTTGTTACACTTAGTATTTCACCAAATGTAGTTTTAACTTGATTTTCCTACTAGACAGAAAATTCCCAGTCAAGACCCCCTATTGGTTAGAAACATGATAGGATTCTCTAGACAGGCCGAAAAGACACGAGAGTTTTCGACAGACCTACCATGATACCATTTCTATTCCAAGAAGATGCTCATGTCGTTCACGTTTTTTGTTGGCACCAAAGATCCTGAAAAAACTATATCATTATGTGATTTCTAAATAGACCAAACCACGGCATGCCAAATTATCCTCAATCTCCCTCTAATTCTAGAAATTTCTGATGATGAGATAAACATCTAAAAAATGGTCAAGATGTCATTAGACAAACAGAGAAAACAATCTCACATGTCACAAAAAGAGGAGAGGCCAATTCAATATGCAACGAGCAAAAGGGACAGAAAAAAGTCCCAGAGGCAGAGGGACATATGTATTATTGTTGTGTTAACCTTTACCATAGAGATTAACTAGTTTATATACTAAGCTAACTCAAAGCATTGAAACTTAGAAAATACACAGACTTAGAAGTTTACCAATTCTATTAATTAACTAACATCTAAATACATTTTAACCAACTGCTAACTAATTAGAACTAACTCTGTTAGTTATCGGAGAGCTTTCAAAAGGCTTAAGTTTAACATTTCTCAGGCTGCAGCTTATCTTTCATTACTAATGACTATGAGAAGAGAATGATGGCTATGAATACAATTAATGACATTTGGAGTTAAGTTTCATTCATCTAAACAAATAGTAACTCACCTTAAAAGAAACAAATAAATAACAAAAATTAATCATTGATTATTCACTTCAAAACAGTGAAACATGCATGATATTTTTTCTCTAACAAAATCACATTCATGGAGTACAATTAGTTAATTAAGTTGACAAGAAGTGAGAGTAACAAAGTTATTATTCGGCATTGAAACAAGAAATGAGAGCAACAAAATAACGAATAGGACATGGAATAACAATGTTTCCCATTGGGTGTTCAAAACCAAACTCTTCCTCAGCACGACTCAACAAGGCCTGAAACATAGGTTGCTTCAAGTAAGATATAGGGACCACAAACCGCCTCATATATGCATCATCCTTATCACCAACATACACAGCAAAATGTCCTTTTGGAACATGAACAATTTTCTTAGAACCCTGTCCTGAAAAATGGAGTTTTGAGTACCGTTTAGACCGTAGTCTTAACTTTTGCTTTGCACGTTGAATTATCTTCAGAAGCAGAAGGAAACCCATGTTTGAATTGAACCCTAATATTTAGTTTCTAATAATCAAAACGCTCAAACATGCATGCTAGCTATGAACTATATGCATGGTAGTAATAACTTAATTATAGGGTTATTATTTTTTCATGATGAATTGTTGCATGTATATATATACACAAACACATGACTTTGAAATTTTATATAATATTGTTGCATACTAGTTTGATCATGTAACAGGTCCAACATAGATTAAATATTGATTCAATTGTGCACCGCTTTCTGATGTGTTTTCTTGAATTGACCATATTGTTGACGTCAGTTATTTGATGAATCAATATGAATAATAATCAATGAAGATATGAATTATTCAATTATTTCTAGTTATTCGTTCCCTATCTTTTTTTATCGATTCAGCCTATAGCTAGCCACATGTTTATTATTATTATTATCTTAAAAATTCTAGTCTAAATTTATCACGCAACGACATTGCATATATATATATATGTAATATTTTTAATCGTTTATCCGTTGAAAACCATGAATGAAACAAGAAAAGAATGACGACGAGGGAGAAACTATAAGAAGACCAGATCATATTCTTAAAAGAGATAAAAAGAAAAAAACACAATTGACTTGAAGAGTCAATTCAGAATTAAAGAGGATGTATCAACAATTTTTTCTACTTTATTATTCTAGTTTATGTGGCTTTTTTTTTAAAAGTGGTGCAGGTTCATTTTGTTTAGAAAACTCTTAAGTATTTAAGTGGTATTGTTGCTCTAGCAAAAAATTATTATTATTATTATTTTTTTAAAAAGCAAGGAGAATATATTGAATATATTCTCCAAAGAGTACAAGGGGTACTCAGCTCTTACAAAAGTTACAAAGAGCGTCTACTAACAAGATACAACTTAGAATTGGACAACCATATGGATAGAGAGCATGACTTTGGAAGAACCGAGCCTCTACATAACCACTTCCACACCGACATTTTGATAGCATTGATACAGTTTTCCTCAGAGAAATTAGTAAGATTAAAAATCAAATCTTTGCGACATAACCATAAATGCCATACTGTGGCAATCCACAAGACTATGTTAGCTTTCCTCCGATACCTGCTGCTAGAGTCAGTCCAAACAGCCCAAAAAGAGTCAAGATATGTCGTCCTCAGCGGGAAGTTGTAACCCGAACAAAGCACAATATCCTTCCAAACCTTAATTGCAACTAAACAGGAGCAAAAAAATGGTCTTCATCTTCTGGAAGGTTTCTGCATAAAGTACAGACTAAATGAAACGGACCGTTAACCACTCCACGCTTTGCAAGTTGATTAGTCGTCGAAATTCTCTTCTTAAAAAGCCTCCATATAAACACATGTATATTAGTCGGGATAGGAGTCTTCCAAATCCTTTTAATACTGTCCAAGAACACATGGCTGTCATCAACCAAATTATCCGAACAAGCCAGACCCTCGTAACCAGCGGCAACTGAATACCGCCTATCATCATTCCCCGCCCAGCTGATGGAATCGGGCTTATCAGACAACTGGACATGGGCAGCTGCAGCAGCAATAAGAGTTTTGCAGTTCAAAAAGACCTGCTGTAATTCTGAACCTGCAACAAAATCAGGAATAGAAACCTCCCACGCGAGACCGTCCGAACCAGAACTAAGAGCTTCAGAAACCTTCATAAAAGGATTAGAAGAAGCTAGAAATAAGAGAGGAAATAGAACCTTTAGAGACTCCCCCTGCCTCCACTTACTGAACTAGAATGAAAGCATATTGTCGTTGCCCACCACGCACGAAAGCTGGTCTAAGAACCAATCTGCATCGTTATCACCGTCGAAAGTTAACTGAGCAAGGTCTCTCCACCATATCGATCCGAAATTTTTCAAACCAGAATTCTTGTTGCAGATTAGCTCCCATGTATTGCAGGACTTAGAATAACGAGACAAGAGAATTTTCTTCCACAACGCGTCCTTCTCCGTTAAGATACACCATTTCCATTTTAAGAGAAGCGCTTTATTGAACAGAGCCAGGTTTTTAACTCCCAATCCACCTTCGTTCTTAGGCCTGCAAACCACACTCCATTTGACCCAATGAATCTTCCTCACCCCATCCGAACCGCCCCACAGGAAATTACTTTGAATTTTAACAATCTCCTTGATAACATTGGACGGAGCCAAGTAAAAGGATAACAAATAGATTGGTAGAGAGTTAATGACTGCATTAATCAAAACCACACGACCTCCTATGGATAGATGTTTCCCCCTCCAATCCGCAAGTCTACGACGAATATTACTGATAACATAAGACCAATTAGAACTTTTTCTTGGGCTATCTCCAACCACGATACCTAAAAACATGACCGGCATCTTGCCTCTTCTACAGCAGAGAAAATCAGTCGCAGCAAGAGAAAAATCTTCAGGAATATTTACACCTCCCAGGCAACTTTTAAAAAAATTGACTTTAAGACCGGAAACCATCTCGAAACTCCTCAAAATACCTTTGATCCCCCTGAGGTTTTTCTTACTACATTCACCCAAAAACATGGTGTCGTCCGCGAACTGGACTAAGCTGATGCTCAACTCCGAATCTATGCGAAAACCTTCATACAGGCCTTGGACATCCGCCCTCTTCATGAGCTGGGTTAGACCCTCCATAACAAGCAAGAACAAAAAGGGAGAGAGGGGGCCACCTTGGCGTAAACCACGGGAAACTTTGAAATCTTTAGTGGCACTTCCATTCACTAACACCGAACATGTTCCACTGAAAACTAAGGCCTCCATCCATCGAAGCCACCTAACCCCAAAGCCCATCTTACCGAAAAGGAAACGAAGGAAATCCCAAGAAACGCAGTCATAAGCGCGTTTGAAGTCAACCTTAAAAGCAATACACTTTCTTTTGTCTCTTTTTGCCAAATTAAGAACTTCGTTAACTACTAACACGCCATCACCAATATTCCTATTGGAAAGGAAAGCAGACTACTCTAAAGAAATAATAGAGCCCAATATCTTCTTAATACGGGTAGCGAGCAATTTAGAGAAGATCTTCTGCACACACCCGACTAAACATATCGGTCTGTATTGATTCAACCTTTGCGGATTTTTGACTTTAGGAATAAGAGTTAAGAAAGATGCAGTGGCAGATTTTGACAGAATAGGGTGCTTGACGAAATCCAAAACCAACTTTATCATATCCTCTTTAAGAGAGTCCCAATGAACCTGCAAAAAAAGAAAAGATAAACCGTCAGGCCCCGGAGCTTTACCTCCATTGCAGTCCCACACTGCATCCTTTATCTGATCATAAGTAAAGTCCAAATCCAGCATATTACTCTCCTCTTCCGTCAGAGCAGAAAATTGAATACCCTCAAGGATAGGCCTGTTTTTACAATTCTTAGTGAAATTCCGTTGAAAATGATCAAAGACCTTCTGTTTAACGTCTTCAACCTCCTCTACCCGCCCTTCATCGGTTTGAACAAAAGAAATATGATTCCTCTTTTGCCTCCCCCTAATTACTCTATGAAAGTAACTCGTATTCGCGTCGCCCTCCATAAGCCAAAGCATTCTAGATTTATGTCTAAGTAATTTTTCTTTCACCTGCAAGTTAGTCCAAATATCCTCAGTTGTCCTACATCTCTTCTCCTGAATAATTTTGCGCTCCTCTTCCGAGACATCATTGTTACTGACGAACAGGTTGAGGTCATTAAGCATTAACACTTAGTTATCCACTTTTAAATCTATCCATCCGTATACTTCCTTGCTCCACATCCTCAAACTCTTCTTTAGAAGCTTGATCTTATCCTTGAAAACATAGTCCCCTCTACCAACTACTTTAAACGAACTCCATTCTTTCACAAAAAACTCCTTGAAATTAGGATGCTCCAACCATCCATTGAAAAATCTGAAGGGTTTAGGGCCCCAATTAGCTTTACAAGCCTTCAACCAAATAGGGTTGTGATCAGAGATGTCCCTATCACCGATTACTTGACCAACAATCCCCCATTCTTCCACCAAGTCACCAGACAGCAAAAATCTGTCAAGTCTGCTCATCGCTGCACCACTACCATTGAACCAGGTAAATAAACCTCCAATGCACGGCACATCAACACAATCCAAATCATCAACAAAATTGCAAAACCCCTGTATTTCAGTCCTCCTCCCGTTCGATGATAAGCCTTTTCTTTCACTTTCCTTCATAACTGCGTTGAAATCACCTCCGACCATCCAATGGCTCCCAGAGAACTTGGATTTCACTTCAAGAAGCTCGCACCAGAATCTATGCTTAAGAGATGCCTTGCAAGGAGAGTAGACATTCACAAAAAATATCTCCCTGCCTTTCCAACTAGCATTAATACCAATGAACCCCACACCTCTAAAGCTGAAGTGCAAATCTAGAGAACCTTTTCTCCATAATATTAAAAGACCACCTGAAGCTCCCATAGCACTCGTAGAAAACCATTCTACCTCAGAATCTCCCCAGAAAGAGGAAGCAGTATCAAGATCGATGTCAGCCAACTCTGTCTTTTGAATAAGGCACATATCAACCTTCTCTTTTTGAATGATGTAACCGAGCCTTTTTCTTTTAATCACACTTCCACCCCCCTAATAATCAAAGATAGAATATTCATGGGGCACCAGTTTTGATATACTCCTTCTTAGATTCTCCACATTTATCCCTCTTTTCCATCAACCTAATCTCTTCCTCAATCTCCTTGTCTCCTCCTCCACCTGAAACTCCCAACGCTGAGAACATCTCACGAATCTTCCTAGAAACTTTTGAATCAACCTCTGCCCAGAACCTTTTATTGCCCCGGAGAACTTCCGAATTTGTTACCGAATGACATCTCTGCTCATTTGCTAAGGAACTCACAACCTTGAGTTTCTTCTTCAATTTAGAAGGAGGATGGCATTTCTTCTTCAAAATAGCAAAACGTTGGGATTTCTTTTTAGATATAGAATTGCAGGGTTCAGAAAAGGAAGAAAGTCTGCAACCCTGATCAGGATAAGGATGAGGATTGATGTCAGGCTCCAAACCTTGGCCTTGGGTAAGGGTCATTTCAGTCTCAGAAATAACAACCCTGTCTGAATCCCCATCAGAAGAAGCACAAAGTTGAGGGTGCGAAGGAGAAGGCCCGAAACAATTAGAATTCAAGGAAAGCCCACCACCCACAACTAAATCTTTGGGCTGCTTCTTTTGAGCCTTAAGAAGCTCGTCAAAAACAAGATTAGGAGACTGGCCCAAACCCTTGCCACTTACCTCTTTGTCGTCGCTATCAAAAGTAACCTTGGGGGTAGAGTCATCAGTAAAAGCTGTTTCAAGAGTAGGTCTGCGTCCAAGACAAGTTTCACTGTTACATTCATCATTCTTCTGATTACACTTTAACTCAGAAGGGCCAAAAGTTGCCTTTTTGGAGAAAGTTTCAGCCTTTGATTGCTCGACACCTCTACTATGGGACCCACCATCCTCATAGATCCCATGAAAATCTTCATTACTCAACACATCATTCCAAGATGAGCTATCATGAATGTCTTCAGAATCCGAAGTTGAACTTTCTTCCGCCGTTTGGTAAACCACCTTAGTCATCTGCCCAAGGGATTCTTTAGCCACTCTAATCCTAAAGACAACACCATTGATACTGACCTTTAGAACTTCGTTGATCAGAGTACCACATGAAGTTCTAACCATAAGACTAGCTACATCCAACTTAGATTGTTTAGAAGTAGAATCGTCATAACAAACATACTTTCCCACTGTATTTGCAATAGTTTCAAAAAAATTAACATTCCATGCGTGACTGGGGATGCCGAAAACTCTTAACCACGTTAACCTTTCGGTATCAACATCTTCTATCCTCCATTTTCTAACTTCAATAAACCATTGGCTCAACCTGTCAGCTGCCCCCTCCACTAGCGCTTCCAACCCCCCTGGATCATCTTCTTCAAGCAGACACAGGTTTGCTCCTAACGGAGTCACTTTCACAGCAAAATAACCTTCAACATGCATAAGCCTCTGTATAATGTAAGTTGCACCTGGATTAATAACTTTACCCACAAAAGCTTTCTGAAACCTCTTCAAGACTGAATCCTCAACTCTGAAATAACGTTTCCCAAGATGATTGAAGAGGTCCTTTGCCGTGAAGGAATCTGAGAACTCTGTGATGAAGATAGTCGTTTCATCCTTAGAACTCGCCTCCGTTCTTGTATCCTTATTGATCTTCGTATCCCACCTACTTTTCTTGACTCTGCTCCTTCTTGTTACCTTGACTCTGCTCCTTCTTGTTACCGGGTTCCATTCTCCATCACCATGGTATCACCATGGTTTCTAGGATAGCCAACCATGAAAAAAAAAAGTAGAGAATGAAAAGTCAAGTTTGTTTTTATGCATTTTTTTCTTGACGATCTAGATCTAAATTTTAGTCTTAGCTATAATATTTTATTGGTGCTTTCATTCATTGATTCAATACGTCGTAAATCTAAAAATCATTCTTCTAAGAGCTTAGATAATTCTACTTAAGCCGCTCATTAAGATATTCAAGATGCAACCAACCACAGTCATCATGAAGTACGTTGAAATTTGAAAAAGCAATTGAAAAATATAAATCTATTATGACTCTTCTCACCAATTTAATAGTTTAAAGTGGACTATAATAATCCACCAATGTTCATACAACAACGTCATCTCTGCAAGTATACCTATCATCTAGTACCCTTATATTCTGGGACGGATTTAGAAATTTTAGTTAGTAGTATATATATATATATATATATATATATATATATATATATATATATATATATATATATATATATATATAAGTGATCAAATAAATATATAATAATTACTAAGTAAACAAATTTAGACAGTATGAAAGTTCTGTCCTTTTCTATCTAAAATATAAGGCATACTTATTATCCAAGAAATGTTTTTTTAAGGATTTTTATATTTTAAAATTTTAAAATAATTTTTTGTTTTTGAAATAGAGAAAAAAAATGATGCATTGACAATGTAAATTAATTTTATATTATCAACTAATGACGACTAATTATCACGTCAAATTAGATTGAAAATTTTAAATTAATTGTATGATATGGTAGAATGATATATTTTTATTTAATAATAATATAAAATTTTATTACACTGCTAATAAATCTCTATTAAATTTTTAAAAATATTGAATCTTTTGTTGGGGCAACATTTGTATTTAATTAGAGTTTAATAGTATGCACTGTCAGTATAAAAAGTATTATACATATATCTAATTAAAATATTTTAAAGTGTCAAATTATATAAATAATTTAAGATTTACAGGATGACTTGGTGGCATACATGGTTGTCATTGGTTGATAGTGTAAAAATAATTTACACTGTCAGTACACCATCCTTTTTTCATTTAATTAAGTGAAAAATAAAATTATTAAAATGTTTGGAAAATATCGTAAACAACCAAGTGGGGGCAGCTGCCTCCGTAGGCACTAACGTGGATCTGTCCCTGCTTATATTTACTCATGCTAGTCTAATCTCTATATACCGTGCAACTAAGAGTGAGAATAAATTGAATCAATTCGAAAATAGTTTAAAATTCAATTCAAAAATTAAATCGTTGAAATAGGTTTATGAACAAATGAGCTGAATATGAGTTAAAAATTAAGTTCGTTAACTAAATGATCTGAACTTGAACTATACATAGTTCGACTCGTTAGATTCATGAGTCAATTCGATTATATATGAGATAGATTATATTGTCTTTAAGAGTAGGTTTAAAGATTTGTTATAAATCTTAGTCACATATTTTCTTTTAATATAACGGTTTTAATTGATAATTTATATTTTCAAGTGAGTAAAATATTTCTACAAATAATTATACAAATAAAATTAACATCGTATAAATTCTAATCTTATAACTTTTATTTTATTTCTATATTTTTTATTTAAAAAATATTAATTTAAAATGTCAAATATATATATAAAAAATAGACTTTAAAAAATTACTTTTAATTCTGTGAAATAAGCGAGTTGAACCTAACAAGATAAATCTAACGAGTTGAACCGAGATATTCGTGAACTTCTAACAAGTCGAGTTTGACCTGAAAAAAAAATTCGTGATGAACTCGAACTCAGCCAATTCTTAACGAGTCGAGTTTGAGCTGAAAAAAAAGTTTGCGATAAACTCGAACTCGAACTCGAATTCTGTTAATTCTTAACGAGTCAAACTGAGCTAAAACAAGTTCGACTCGACTCAACTCATTTCTAGTCTTACGTGCAAAATTTTTCAATGCTCACACTCAACATAATTTTAATGCTACCATAAGAAACGCTGCAACACCACCACCACCTTCATTCCCTCACAACCTTTATGGGACCGATTTTGATCAGTTTTTCCACTACCATTTCAAACTCACCAATTTATAATATTTTCACTTTCATTCAATACCTCTCACCATAAATTCCTCAACATATCCAACAATCTCCATTTAGAACACTAAATTGGAACATAATGTGTTTGATAGATTTATAATGGTTGTTTCAAGTTAAATAATTTTTTAATTTTTATTAACTAATGCCTGGAAATCATTTACCATTAGTTGTTTGTTTACATGAAAGTTAGTTTTATGTTGGTTTAAAGGGATGCACAAGAATAATTAATTACTAGATTGATTTTTGTTTACAAGAGAATTATAATTATGATTTTGCATTTCCAATTATACTAATCACCAGGGATAATCATTTATATTAAAACACGAGGTTTTGTTAATTACCAAGCGAAGAAAATTAAATTGAGGGTTTGTTTCAAGAAACTATTCTTAATTGTTTTATTTTGGGTCAAATATCGGAAATTAGAAATAAAATATCTATTTAGAAATCTATTTTAATCTCTTAATCAATTGACTTTGCTAAGCTCATTGAAGTCAAAATAAAAGATGTCAAATCCAAGTTCAAAAAACCTTTCTCTTGTTAAAATATCAGATTAGATTTGATTAGATTTAATATTTAAATATAATCTAAGTTGTGTTAGCCCAAGCCCAATTAAAGTTGTATATAAATAGTCTTAGTTTGTATCATTATTTACACGATTTAATAATACAAATCCTTATTTCCTTATACTCTCTCTATTCTCTACTCACTAAAAGTGCCTCACGCACTAACAAATTGGTATTCAGAGCTTCTGGTTATTGTTCTTGATCGAGTTTTCAAGAACTTCACGTCATAGATCATGTTTCCAGGGCAAGTGAATCAACCGCTACGAAGATGACCGGTGATAAGAGCATTCTGAATTCCCTTCCAATGCTTGACGGCAAGAATTGGATCCGATGGAAAAAATAAATGCAATCCTTATTTGGCTTCCATGATACCCTAGAAGTGGTTACCGACAGTGTTCCTGTGTTGGCTGAAAATGCAACCGAAGAACAAAAAAAAACCACAATGAAGTCAAGAAGAAAGATTGCAAGGCTCCTTATTGCATTCAAACGGCGGTCGATGCTGCTAACTTCGACAAAATCTCTCATGCTGAAACGACGAAGGAGGCATGGGACATTCTGGTGAAGTATTATGAAGGAGGTGAGAAAGTCAAGGTTGTCAAGTTGCAAATCTTGCATCGTCAATATGAGTTGTTGTCGATGGGAGAAGACGAAAAAGTTGCAGAATATGTGTCGAAGGTTCAGAAACTCGTCTATCTCATGAAGGGTTGTGGCGGAACCATAACTGATAAGATGATAGTTGAGAAGGTAATGAGAACGTTGGCCTATCACTTTGACCACGTTATCGTAGCTATTCAAGAATCCAACAATCTTGAAACCCTAAAAGTGGAATATTTGGTTGGTTCGTTGGAGGCGTATGAGATGAGGATTGTCGAAAGAAATGGATTTCAGGATTCGATACAAGCACTTCAGGCTCAGTCATGGAAAAGGAATGGTTGTTCCAACAAATCCAAAGGCAAAGTCGACAAGACTCAAGGAAAGAAGCCTTGGTCGAACCCTCACAAGAATCAGGTCGAAGATAGAGCTTCTAAATCCTCGAAAAGAGAAGGAGGAAAATATCGAAAGGACAAAGAAGATAAGAAAGGTATGCAGTGTTATAACTATGAAAAGTGGGGTCATTTAGCCAAACATTGTTGGTACAGGAAAGACAATGGATCGAAAAAAGGCAAGGACGAAGGAGCGAACCTTGCACGCTAAGATTCAGATGATTTTGAAGGTGGTATGGTGGTTATGGTTACAGTGGCATATAACCATGTCGAATCCAAGATCTGGTTCCTCGACTCAGGCTGCTCAAATCACATGACTGGTCGAAAAGAGTGGTTGGCAGATTTTGACGAGTCGAAGAAGAGTAAGGTAAAACCTGTTGATAACATTTCGTTGCAAGCAGAAGGTACTGGCAACATAGTTTTTCAATTGAGTAATACAGCAAAAGCTATGATCAGAGATGTGTTCTATGTACTTGTAATGAAGTGCAACCTGTTAAGTGTTGGACAACTGGTCGAAAAAGGCTTCTCAGTTGTCATGAAAGATGGAGTTTTGAAATTGTTCGACGCCCAGAACAATTTGGTCTTGAAATCTTCGTTGTCGAAGAACATGACGTTTAAGACCATGATCAGTTCGACTACAGTAAAATGTCTAAAAACTGTTGTCGACCACAAGGATAGTTGGTTGTGGCATTTGAGGTTTGGACATTTGAACTTTCAATCACTCAATCAGCTGATTACTCAAGATATGGCATCTGGTATTCCAAGTCTTGAGATGCTTGGCAAACTCTGTGGAGGTTGTTTAGTCGGAAAGCAATCCAGAAATTCTTTCGTTTTGACTATGCCAATGAGATCTTCCTGCATACTCGAAGTTGTACATTCAGATGTATGCGGTCTGTTCGAAGGACATACCATTGCTGGAAACATATATTTTGTTTTGTTTGTCGATGAGTTTAGTCGAAAGTTGTGGATCTATGTGATCAAGAGAAAGGGTGAAGTATTTGAAATGTTTAAGAGATTCAAGATCCTTGTCGAAAACCAAAGTGAGAAGAGGATCAAAGTTCTGCGAACTGATGGAGGTGGTGAATACACTTCGAAGATGTTTGAAAAATTCTGTGCAGAACATGGTGTTGAACATGAGGTAACTGCTCCTTATACTCCTCAACATAATGGAATTGCTGAAAGAAGAAACAAAACCATATTTGGATATGGCGAGATGTATGCTTAAGCAGAAGAATTTGCCAAAATCTTTATGGGGTGAAGCTGTTTCGACTGCAGTTTATATCCTGAACAGGTGCCCTATCAAGAAATTGAAGAACAAGGTTCTTGAAGAAGTGTGGAGTGGCAAATGACCATCAGTGAGTCATCTGAAGGTGTTTGGCTCTATGTGTTACAAGCATATTCCTGATGCAAGGAGAAGGAAGCTTGATGACAAGAGTGAACCTATGATTTTGGTAGGATATCATAAGATTGGTGCATACAGGTTATTTAATCCAATTAATGAGAAGATTGTGTTGAGTCGAGATATTGTGATTGATGAAAATTCTTCCTGGGATTGAAATTCTAGTAATTCAATTAATAAGCCATTGGTGAGCTCTGATTTCGACGAAGAAACTGATGAATTCGAAGTTGAAGGAATTGTTGAGAATCCAGTCGAAGTCGAAGTAGAAGCAGTTGCTGACATTCCCGACACAGAGGTTGTGGCTGAAACAAGCCAAAGACCTCGGTGAAATAGAGTTCCTCCAATAAGACTTCATGATTATGAAGTGACTGGTGATGATGAAGTCACACTAGATGGAGAATTAGTTCATTTTGCTTTACTTGCAGGTGTTGAACCAATCAATCATAACGAAGCTTTAAAAACTCAACAGTGGAAGTTAGTTATGGTCGAAGAGTTACAGGAAATCGAAAGAAACAACACATGGGAGTTATTCGAATTGCCATCACATACAAAAGCTATCGAAGTAAAGTGGTGTTAAAGTTAAAACACACTGCTGATGGGTCGATAGCAAGACATAAAGCAAGATTAGTTGCTCGAGGGTTTCTTCAAAGAAAAGAACTTGACTACTCTGAAGTATTTGCTCCAGTAGCAAGACTGGAGATTATTCGACTAGTGGTAGCATTGGCATGTAACCAAGGTCGGTCGACATTTCACTTAGATGTGAAGTCATCATTTCTGAATGGTCTGTTAGACGAAGAGGTCTATGTCACACAACCTCCTGGGTTTCTGATTCAGAAGGAATCGAGTAAAGTATATAAGTTACACAAAGCGCTCTATGGCCTCAAGCAGGCACCTAGGGCATGGAACAAGAAGATCGAATCATACTTAGTCGAATTGGGATTTGTCAAATGTAAGTCTGAGTATGGTGTCTATGTTCAGGTTGTAGCACAAAATATAACAAACATCTTCTTATATGTCGATGACTTGTTGGTAATTGGAAACAGCTTGGAGAACTTTTTGAAGTTCAAAGAGCTGATGATGAAGGAATTTGAAATGTCGGATCTGGGAAAATTGTCTTATTTCCTAGGCATGGAATTTAAAATGTTGAAGCAAGGTATGGTGCTACATCAAAGGAAGTATGTCAAAGAGATACTCAAGAGATTCAGAATGGATGATTCGAATCCTGCATCCTCACCTGTCGAACAAAACTTGAAGCTGGAGAAGCATGAAGATGAAAACAAAGTTGATGTAACTTTGTTCAAACAAATAATTGGATCTCTGAGATATGTGTGCAACAGTCGACCTGATATAGGTTTCGCAGTCAGATTAGTGAGCAGATTCATGGGTGAACCAAAAGTGTCACACATGAAAGCTGCAAGAAGAATTCTGAGATACTTAAAAGGAACAACAGATTTTGGAATTCTATTTCGACGAGATTCAGAAGGCAAATGAGCAATAGTTAATTGCTTTTTAGATGCTGAGTGGTGTGGAGATAAGGAGGATCGAATAAGTACAACTGGCTATTTCTTTCAAGTATCTGGTGCCCTAATCTCATGGTGTTCGAAGAAGCAACCTGTGGTGGCATTGTCAGCGTGTGAAGTAGTATATATAGCAGGATCCTATACTGCATGTCAAGCAATTTGGATTAGATTAGTACTTGAAGAAATGGAGGTCGAAGTGAAGAAACCTCTTGTGATGCAAATTGACAACAAGTCAGCCATAAATCTGGCGAAGAATCCAGTTCTGCGTGGAAGGAGTAAGCATATCGAAGCCAAATTTCACTTCTTGAGGGAAAAGGTAAATCGAGGTGAACTTGAAGTTAGGCATTGCTCAAGTGAAGCATAGTTGGCCGACATTTTCACCAAAGGATTGAAGATCGACAAATTCTTGAATTAGAGAAAGAAATTAGGAATAGTTCAGATCGACTATGACTAACGTAGGCTCGATAACTTGGATTATGGGAGTGTGTTGAAATATTAGATTAGATTTGATTAGATTTAATATTTAAATATAATTCAAGTTGTGTTAGCCCAAACCCAATTAGGGTTGTAAATTAATAGTCCTAGTTTATATCATTATTTGCACAATTCAATAATACAAATCCTTATTTCCTTATTCTCTCTCTATTCTCTCCTCACTAAAAGTGCCTCACGCACTAACATCTCTAACCCTTTCAACCACATAAATCCAAACTCGCAATACTCTTAAAGGCCAAAATCCCAAACCATAAATCTGCCACAACAAAACTATACCCCTTAACCTTCACCCACACCCCAATAATCTAAATTACCCATAAGACGACTCTCACAAGTCTTTTACAAGACTAGCGTGCACAAGGTCTTTGTTATAATTGTGATAAAAAAGTGTGTTCCTGAACACAATTGCGCTTCTAGTCAATTTTTACTATTTTTGGTGAAGGAGGAAATATAAACAATCGAAGAAGTGGCAGACATCAATAATGTAGAAGTGCTTGTACAGGTTGTGAATTCTACTAATACTTATTTTCAACTCTCATCACAAGCTTTGACTAGTCAATTTTCAACCAAAAATTTAAATTTCACAGCATTATTGGTGAACTTTATGCAATGGTTTTGGTTGACACTGGTAACACTCCCAACAAATTACAACCTTGCATTGTGCACAACCTATCCCTACATGCTAACCCAATTTTCATTTATGGTTGGAAATGGGTACCATTTACAATGTCAGGGCATTTGTAATATTGTTAAAATCACATTACTAAACCAACCTTTCACCTTGTCGTTTTACTTATTATCCAATGAAGGTGTTGATGTCATTTTAGGCATGGCCTGGTTGTGCAGTTTATGGCCCATACACGCAGAAATTTTCAGTTTCATTCATCATATTTTTCCACAATGACACTCCAATCACCTTTAAGGGCGATCCTAAATCTCATCACACACATATAACATTTCACCAACTTTGCAAACTTCTGTGGATCTATGTGTTTACAGGTATATACAAGAAGTGATCCAAGATGGTAAAGCTCATAGCAAGATATCATTCAATCAGTAGTTACCTAATTTGGATGATAACATGGTTTTGATGATGACAACACTTAAAGTTAAAAAATTGCTAAATTAAGTTCAAGCGGTAAAATATGCACAAGGGGTTGATCAAGTTATCCTTATGAATCGAGATAAAGACATTTATTTTAAAGTCAACACAGTAGTCCAAACACTCTCTAGTGAAGATGTATGGTTTATAATAACTGTTGGTTTAAACTTCCAACATCTCAGATAATGGTAATTAATATGAAAACATCTCCAGCCTCACTTGCTACTAAAAAATTCGCATTTAGAGACCGAATTAGAGACTGAAAAAATTTAAAATTTGATCACTATAACGTTTAACGACCAATAAAACGAATAACACTTTTCGGTTAAAAAAATGCTTGTCGCTAACCTTTAGCGACGTATATAATGACCAAATTTTAACGAGCGGATTTAAAACTAAATTAACAACAAAATTTAGGACTGTTTTAAGTTGATTTAAAGCGCGAAAATAAAATTGAAATTCTAGACACACAAAAACGTATGAAACTTTGGTATTTGAAAACACACTCCTAACCACTGGACATATTATTTTACTTGTTAATGTTATAATAAAATTCACACACGCACGCGCAGAGACACGCGCGCGCGCACACACATACACATACACACACACACGCGCGCGCGCGCACATATATATATATATATATATATATATATATATATATATATATATATATATATATATATATATATATATATATATGAGTTTAATGGTAGTGCACTGTCAGTGTAAAAAAGTATTACATATTCATCCAATCAAAATATGTTAAACTGCTAAATCATATAAGTGTATATATATATATATATATATATATATATATATATATATATATATATATATATATATATGAGTTTAATGGTAGTGCACTGTCAGTGTAAAAAAGTATTACATATTCATCCAATCAAAATATGTTAAACTGCTAAATCATATAAGTATTTTAAAATTTACAGACTGACTTGGCGGGATATATGGTTGTCATTGATTGACAGTGTAAAAATAATTTATACTGTCAGTGCATCATCTCTTTTCTTTATATATATATATATATATTAAAAACATATAAAATTAAAAAACTTTTACATACTGAAATTAAACCACAAACCTTTGTTTTATTATATGACATAGGACCATATGTCCATTTCGTTTTATTTATTAACTAGATTAAGAGCCACGTACGTTTGTAAATTAATTTTATATGTTTTTTTATTATTTTTTTTTACGTTAAAGAATTATCTTTAAAATAAATATGACCCGCACAAACAAAAAATATTTTTTACCTGAAATAATAAATATATACTTCTAAGTTGAATGATATCTAAATATAATTTTGAAAATTAAATAATTTAAAAAGATATCTCTGTTTGTTTATTTATTTTTTAAATTTTGATTCTCATATCTTTTTTGTTATTTATCTCTTTTATAGATATTTAATATTAAATTGTTTATGATATGTTATTATTTTTAGTCCTAAATAAAATTTAAATTTTATTTGCAATTATTATTTAATAAAACTCTCAAAAGCTTTTCAAACTTATGTTTATATTGTCACACAATAGTTATATTATGAATAAAAACATTTCAATTGCTAGTGAGTTTTTCTAACATGTTTTTTAGAAAAATAATTATTTTAATTCGTTATAAATGATATTATAAAATATTTATGTGATTTTGTTGGTGATATTAGTTAAAATATGAGAGTTATTTAGAAAACACTATCTTTGCTTTTTATTATACTCACCGTGATTATTATTATAAAAAAATGAGCAAACTATAAACTATATATTCGTATCTATGATAAATAAAAAACAAATTAATCTTGGTCTTTAATTTATTTATCCGACGTAATATGAAGAATATAGAATATAAAGAATTTAAAATTATTTTAATGACACTATGATATATCAAAATTTTCTTTCTTTCATTTTTAGAGTGTAGGCTTCTGATTTAATACATAATAATAGATGTTTTTTTTATATATTTTATGAAAATAATATATATATATATATATATATATATATATATATATATATATATATATATATATATATATATATATATATATATATCAAATTTAGCAAGTATTTAAAAGGTTATTATATTTTGTACTTTATTTTTTTTTAAAAATAATTATATTTACTTTTTTTATTAATGATATTGTACAAATTTTATCTAATTTTATTGTTTGTAGAAGTGGAAATATGAGAGTTCTTATTATAGACATTAATATGTCTATTTTTTTTATTATACTCTTTATGATCACTGTAAGAAAAAAATTAGACAAATTTAAAATCAAATTTGGCAAACTGTATATCCGTATAGGTGAAAAATCAAAAATATTGTTCTGTGTCTTTAATTTATTCTTCTAACATGATATGAAGAATATAGAATAGAAATAATCTAATATTATTTTAAAAACATTATATTAAAAATATATATCAAAATTTCCTTTATATAATTTTTATAATTAAAAATAGGGTTAAATAAGTTTTTAGTCCCTATAAATATGTCAACTTTCAAGTTTAGTCCCTCTAAAATTTTCCTTCAAACAATGGTCCTCGTAAAGTTTTCCGTCCCTAAATGTAGTCCCCCCCCGTTAGTTTTCACTAACGAAGATCTACGTGTCATGCCAAGTATATATTTTTTTCCAGACGTGTACCTTTTAATTAAAACACTTTGCCACGTCCCTAGAACTTAGAATTCTCCCAAATTGTTCCTCCCGTTAGGTAAACGCCAAAGCTCTTCTTCTTCTCTCCAATTCTTCACTATTCTTCTTATTCTACACCTTAATTTGTTGGAAATTTGTTGCAATGTGACTCGCCATGCTCTTCTCAACCTGAATCTGGCATTAACTTCTTTTAATTCCTAACCAAATTTTCAATTCGAAGACATGAAGTCAAGAACCCTAAGCTATTATTTCCAGAAATTAAAAGCAGAACGAGCGGAATCAAAGTCTCTTATGAGAGGGATTTGATTCCAAATTTCTAATACTAAATCGCAGTGGCAAGGTGGACGCTAATCAGAGAAGAAGCGTGGAGTTGCTTCCCTGCCGAGGCAGCTTCGACGACTCTTCAGAGGCGACGCTTGTCAAAGAACTCAGAGTTCCTTCCCCTCAGGTAGCATGTTTCTACTTTGAATCCCTTTCCTCTTCTGCGGATAGTTTTTTCTGATTTTGTGGAAGGTGTGTTCATTTATACTCCGTTAATCGTGCGTGTATTCATTTTGGGAAGAACTTGGCCTTGTCATCTCTCAATTGATACACTTGTTGACAGTTAGGATGAATTTTGTTTTACTCTTGAAGTTAGTTAATTGATTGTTAGTTTTTGAAAATGAGTTGTGCTTAATAATATGATATGCTTGCTGAAAATGAGTTTTGTTTTACTTTAATTCTGTTTTATTTTATTAAGTGTGCAAAATTAGGTAAAGTTTCATGTTGATTCACTAAAGCCTGCAATTTGTGATGAATGCTATGTCTCCAAAAGAATTCACTTAAAAAGGAAAGTAAATGACACTTAAAGATAACCATGCTGGAAACAGTAATTAATAAATTATGTTCACGATGAAAATAATTTGTTGTAGCATGAATTCTAGATGTTATTTGAATCTACATAACAATTCTTTTATCATATTGAGTGACCCCATTCCGATGTTAGCGATGCTATTGGACAATAGTGTAGTGGAGTTTGAACAAATTGATATTGTTCTACAAAATGCTGTTAATTAAAACATGTGGTTGAACAAATTGATATTGTAACATTTTTGTGTAGCACAATTTGAACAAACCCATTCACTGTGCTTGCTCTAAGTGAAGTTCTTTTACAAAACCATGTCACAGGCTCAACTTTGTTTTCTTTCCTTCTAATCTTGGATACACTCTAATGTCATAGTTCATTCTAACATTATCATATTGTATGATATTTAGGTGCTACTCATACATCAAAAATGGCAAAGATGCTCTTTTGGATCTTTTGTCGATTGGATCACCTTCTGCACCTATTGAATCACCAGTGCCACATTCTTCATGGGGATCTTCAAATGCTGGAGTTGCTTCTATGACAAATTTGTTGGATGGTTTTGCCTCTGGCCCATCAGCAAGTGGTAAACTTTGTTTAACCAATTCAAAAAGAACGTTGATTGATATTAAGTCTAATTACTAATGGCCCGTTTTTCTTGTCTTCAATAGAAAGCAATGGATCAGTTTATCCGTCAATAACTGCATTTGAGACTAGCTCCTTGAAGTTGACATTCAATCTCTCTAAACAGCCATGAAGTCCACAAACAACCAATATCCAAAATACCTTTATGAATCTGTCCTCTAATGCATATACAAATTTTGTTTTCCAGGCAGCAGTTCCAAAGGTATTCCCAGTCTTCTGCTGTTGTGATTTCTAGTTTCTACATGTGCTATTAAGATCATCACCATAGGATAATTTAACATATAATTTTGATCTACTGCTTTTAATAGATCATGATATTTATCATCTTTAGTTCTGCAAATTCCTATGAATTCCATTAATCACTTATATAGATTTTCTTCAAGCTCGGTAGATGTGAGTGATATATCTGAAATGTATTTAATCCCTATAATTTCTTGCAACCTCCACAGTATATTATTCAATGAATCACTGCAATTTTAATTACTTTGATATCAAAACATTGAAATTTACTTTTGCTAGCAGGAAATATCTTAAAGATGAAATTTATTTAACTCAAGTGTTATTTGGAAAAAATCTACTAAATTTTCTGAAACTGCGTGCTTTGCAGAAGGTGAAGATGCATCCTGTCATGTATGAGGATCCTGTTGCTCTTGGTCACCAAGGTACAAAGAAATTGAGATATAGTGAAAGGATTCCTATTGCTCTTAAATCTCGCTGCAGTTGTTACAATTCATATCCTGGTAATGGAAATGAATGTCCTCTAGAGAAAACAACGTCCGAACAAGGTGTAATCGGAAAGAAAAAATCAACTACTAAACCAAATGTAGCTGGAAAGAAAAAATCTAAGTCATCTTGAGATGATCTTCATGAAACACTTGTTTCTATATGTCATTGTTTCCAAGTGGAAGTCCCAGAATGGCCTGTTAAAGATGATGACTTAAAAGCTACTACTGAATTAGATCTTGCTGGGAGAGGAAGACGAGGTAAGTGTAGCTGCAATGTTCAAGGTTCTGTTGACTGTGTTAGATTTCATATTGCTGAAAACAGGATGAAACTGAAGCTTAAAACAGGAGATTTGGTATTATGTTTTGGCAACCCTGGGGTTATAATGCCACATTGTCTTTTTTCATTTGGCTTTAAAATTTTTAGGTATTATTTAATTAACTAATCACTGCCTACTACAAATCAATTTACATGTTGTTAGTGTTAGGATGAACTTGACTCATACATGTTACAAAATGGTGTGTTTAAATTAGCTAGAGATTAGCTATGAATTAGCTACAAAAATGGTGTGTTTAAATATGATTAGCTACCATTTCTGGGTTCAAATATGATATTAATATAAAAAAATTAAAATTGAAACAATTGTCACATGGCATACATGTCAGCAATTTTTGTCACGTTAACATTGCCACATGTAAGCCACGTCATCAAAAAATTTCCACATGACATGCCACATAAGCCACTGTTAGTGGAAACTAACGGGAGAGACTAAAGTTTGGGACGAAAAACTTTCAGAGGACCATTGTTTGAAGGAAAATTTTGGAGGGCCCAAACTTGAAAGTTGAGATATTTGTAGGGACCTTATACATATTTAACCCTTAAAAATAATTGGAAAATAGAGATAATGTTTTATAATTATTATGAAAATAATATGTATCAAAGTATATAAGAAATTGTTCGACATGATATAAAGACTGTAGAATAGTAAGAATCTAAAATTATTTTAGAGACATTGTATTGAAATGATACATCAAAAAAAAATTTCTTTCATTTTTAAAGTGCATGCTTCTGATTTAATATATTATAATAGATGTTTTATAAATTTTATAAAAATAATATATATCAAAGTTAGCAAGTATTTATTAGGTTAATATATTTTGTATGTTATTTTTTCAAAAAAAATATATATTAATTTTTTATTAATGATATTATAAAAAAATTATCTAGTTTTATTGTTGATAGTTGTTAAAATATGAGAATTCTTATTTTTGGCATTACTATCTCTATTATTTTTATCATACTCCTTATGGTCCTTGTAAGAAAAAAATTGGACAAACTTAAAATCAAAATTGACTCTATATCTTTATATGTGAAAAATCAAAAATATTTTTATTTATCTTTAGTTTATTCTTCTGACATGATATAAAGAATATAGAATAGAAATAATTTAAAATTATTTTAAAGACATTATATTAAAAATATATATCAAAATTTCTTTTATATAATTTTTATAATTAGAAATAACTAGAAGAAAAATAGAAATAATGTTCTAAAAATAATATGAATCAAAGTATATAATAAATTGTTAAGTTAATATATATTTTTATATTAGTTAGGATTCAAACCTAAGACCTCTAATACTATGTGATTTTGCATTTTAAGAAGCGAAGATAAATTTTAAAAAGTGTCAAATATGAATATGGGTGATGTGGCACAAAAGATGTTGAGTTGTTTATATTAGAGTGTGTGTTTCTGATTCAATATATTATAATAGATAATAGATAATAGATACATTATCAAAATTTATATATACTATAAAGAAACAGAATTTTCAAATAATATTTAAAAAAATAAGACTAATTGTCATTTTTATTAATTGATTTAACAAAAATAAAATTAATTTTACTATGAAATTTTTATGTGTGTAATTAAGAGACAAATTTATATTAATTTGAATAATGTGAATCCATTTCAAGTGTGTCACTAATTGTTATTAGTAAATTAATAAAGAGATTTAGAAAAATAGAGAGACAAAAATAAAAATTATTAATTACCGATATTTCGGTCGCTGAGTTTTTTTTTAATACATTAACTTTTATATATAAATGTTTTTTAGACTGAATACAAAGTCACAAAATTGCAGTCGCTAATTAGGTGGCTATTTTTTTGTTTGATCGATTTAGCGACATGTAAAATTTTACTAATAGTATATCAAATTTCGGTGGGTAATTTGGTGCCTATAGTGACCAAATTTTTTCAGTCACTAAAATCCTTTTTCTAGTAGTGATCAAGAAGACTCGAGACTCCTGTGTGATCAAAGATAATGATATAAGGACTTGAAGATTCAAAGCGTAAAAGAGAGAAAGTGCGAAAGTTCGACAAATCATGTTTGATTGAGTGATCAATATATTGTAAAGACACAAGGGTGTTTTTAGAAGTAGTATTTCTAAATCACACACACACAAACATTGAGAAGACGCTCATTTTTTAATTAAAATAATAAAAAAAAAAATTTTTTAAACCTAGCCAGTTGATTAGGGGACTGTTTGCTTGATAAGAAAAATATTCTTCAAACTCTCTAATTGATTAGATTTATAGTCTAATCAATTAGATAATGCCTAATTGAGTCTCAAACGGATTATAACGATATCTTAATGATTGATAATGTCTATATATCCAAACCTTCCATTCTAGGAAACTACAATAAATTATTGGCATTGCGCTTATCAAGAAAAAATATTGGCATTGCATAATAATCGATTAGGTAATTTAATTGGTCCATGAATTATTTCCAAATTTACATAATTTCGTGGCCTATAAATAGAGAGTTTCTCTATCCACTCAAATCATATAGATAACGTGAAAAACCTCACTTTTTATTTCTCTCATGACCTCTCTAGATCATTTATGTTTTCTCAATTTTTTAGTCATGGTGCTTCGAGAGTGTTCTTGAGTCTCAATGAGGATATTGTTTTGGGTGAGGGCATAATTGTTAATTTACCAAGATTAGATTATTTTCTATCGAGTAAATTATTCTTCCTTAGAAAGTGATTATTTTCTTAGGATCTAAACACCTAAAAATCTCTTATTTGGGTGATTAGTCTTAAGTCTCAATTTGGTTCGTGAGCTCCATCGGTGAAAACAAAATTTTGTTCGTGGACATAATAAGCCAATGAAAATCTCCACAACGGTTCTTGAACATAGCCTGGTTAAAAACTCTATTGATTTGAGATCTTCCTGGTGGTAAAATCTCTCTTGAATTCTGATTTCAGCCTAGTATTAAAACTTCGTAGGTTCGGGATCAACCTGGTAAAATTATCGGTTTGGTTCGTGGTTAACCCGTATAAAACCTCAGCTCGGTTTGAAGAATAGCCAACTTAAAACTTCTTATTGGTTGAGATCATCCTGTGAAAAATCTCTGTTTGGTGTGAAGACTAACCGCTTTTACCATGTTCGTTGTTTAGTTTGGAGACTAACCGCTTTAGACTTCATTCGTTGTTTAGTTAGAAGTTTTCCTGAAAACTTCATTTCTTCGTATAAGGGGGTTCGTGGGCTTAAACTCTAAATCTCTCAAGCAAAAATGGATACTTTCTAGATCAATTCTTAGGGAGAGGAGTATGTTACTTCATTAGACTGAACCTCTATAATTCTCTTGTGTTATTTTCTCTTACCTTATCTATTTTAATTTCTACTAAATTTCTTTACTTTTAAGTTTTGCTGCATACTTATTCAAAGTTTTTGTTAAAATGTTTTCAAACTCAGATTTTGAAAAATGATTTTAAGTTAAAACAACAATTTTTAAACCTCCACAATTCACCTACCTCTTGTGTATGGAGTTATATGTCCAACAAGTGGCATTAGAGCCTAACTCTTGTTTAAAGACTAATAGTCTCTATGGAAAGACGAATTCCAAATCTGTTTTTAGCAAAAGGACTTTCCTAAACACACCTCTATTGTTTAATGGTGATAGGTTTGAGTATTTAAAATCTACATTTAAAATATTCGATTAAAGTTTTGATCTTGAATTTTGGGAAACAATAGTCAACGGTTCGTTTATCTATACTCTTTGTATAAATAGCGAAGTAGTAGATAAACTGAATTTTCTTTGGATCGTAAAGGAAAATAGAAAGTTTCGAATTGGTTTTAAAACAATAAATTTCTTAGTCATGTCTTTAAATGAAAATCAGTTTTATATGCCCTCAATTGTAATTCTGGCAAGGAAATGTGGGATACTCTTGAAATGAGCACGCGAGGCGAAGAAGATGAATGCTTCATTCATAAATGTTTTTTAACCTTTAGAAATTTTGGAAATAATGCCAGAACCTTCATCACTAACAAATATCTAAGAATTAAGAACTAGAAATAGAAACATGACTCGGTCCTTAAATCAAGATATGGATTGCTTACAATTTTCAAAGAATATTCAAGAAGGAAGAAATCATCGATAAGTTGAATGAGTTGATTCAACTATTAAAGGATGAAGACATGAAATAAAACCTAGAAGAATCTCTAGAAAAATCATCAAAGAACTCCGGTGAAGAAGAATCAACTCCAGTAATCTCCTTCAAAAGATCAGTCTCAGAAAATTCAACATCTAGTGGAGAAACTTTAGCAAAACAACAACCTGAAGAAGTGACAAAGTGTTCAAGATTGGTCTAGCTTGCTGAAGCAGTATGAAGGGACGCATGCTGGGCGCGATGCTCCAGCATGTTGGTACGACATTTGCGCCTTGTGCAACAGGCGCTAGATTGTTGCGTTTTAATAGAATCTTTTGAGAATATTCAATTATGTCTTATTGCTATTGGTTTAGCAATATGTTTATAGGATTTTTTGGACAACTTTGAAGATCATATCAGATTTAAAAGAGATTTAAATTTGAATTTGTAACAAACCAAATCATATCTTTTTGTTGGAGATATTCAAGGAGCAAATCAAATATCTAACAGATTTTGCAAAGAATATGGACGAAAAATAATTGCAGATCCATAAGGAAAAATCCTATAGTCATTTTTATATATAAGGAGCTCAAACCTACATTGGAAATAAAGCATTCCCATTGAATATTTTAGAGTGCTAGGGTTTAAAAGATCCTTGTTATTTTTATGTACACCTCTATGCTTCAATAACTTGGCATAGAAGGTTTGTCTAGTTGAGTTGTAAATTCAACATTGTCACGTACACCTCTATGTTCAGGTAACTTGGCGTATAAGGTTTGTCTAGTTGAGTTGTAATATTCAACATTCTTTCATATTGTTAAGATTGAAGTTGATCACTAGGGTTTAGTGGTTGTTTGCCCCTGTCACTAGTTTCGTGGCATAGAATAATGTGAGTAAGTTCTCATGTTTAGGGGTGACTCTAAATAGAAAGTCATTGGGTAGTGTTAGGAAGAGGTATTGAAAAACATAGGGTTTATTGTTGCTTGTAAGTTTAATTATATTAAGATACTAATAGTTAATTTTTTTTTCTTGGGTTATAAACTCATTCCCCCAGACGTAGGTGTATTGTCATTGAATTGGGTAAACAATTGATTGTGTTCTTTATTGCTTTTCCGCTCCATCATCCAGTATATGTTATTGTAGTGGTTCTAATGTATCTTGTTGAACCTATTGTTGAAGCATCGAGTTCGGCATTTGTCCCCCGAGGAACAAAATTTCAATTGGTTTTAGATCAGGCACCCTAGCATGTTATGTGAGCTCCAGGGAAGATAAGTTATGCTCAAATAGAGACAATGAAAGATGGAGGATTAGTCAACAAATCATCTGTTTTGGATGGCATAAACTATGATTATTGGAAGGTGGTGATGGTTGTGTTTTTCAAATCCTTGGGAAACAATACTTGGAAATCTGTGATGATAGGATGGAAACATATTGTTGTTACTTCTGAAGACTGCTCAACTAGCCTAAAACTAGAGGTTGATTAGACAAAAGTTGAGGCTGTTGAAGCCCTTGTAAACTCCTAGGATGTGAATTTTATTCTCAAAGGGTTGATAAAAACATGTTAAGCTTAAACATTACATGTTCAGAAGATAAATAAGCATGGGAGATTCTCAAGACTGCTCATGAAGGCTCATAAAAAACTCATATGCCAAAGCTCCTATCAACAAGGATTGAAAATTTGAGAATGAAGGAAGAAACCTCTAGAAACACAAAGGCTTATTATGGTAAGTATATCACTGATAGTGAGTCTGATGACGAGGGCTTAACTAACAAAGAGATAGTTGAGTCTTATAGACATGTGATCATCAAGTGGGAACAAGTCTGTAGAGAGATCGAGAACCTGAAGAAATTTGTAAGGGAGCTTCATCAAAAAATGAAAAACTTACTACTACACTCACTAGTCAGAGTGAACATATTTCTGTTCTAACATCCAAGCTAGAGGAGTTAGAAAAGTCTATAAGGATATTGAATAAAACTCAAGACATGCCATATAGAATTATGAAAGATGAGGAGAAGTCAAGAACTGGTGTTGAACTGCTAAAAGATATACAAGTGGAAAAGAAGAAGCCAAGAAACTTTGTAGCCATAGGATTTGACTATAGTCATATGAACAAGAAAGATCACATGTTCCAGCATCGAGCTCGACATGCGCACCACCATCGTAAGGGCTGCAAGAAATGTGATAAAAGATGCCATCATTATGGAAAATATGTTCACATGAGGCCAAATTGTTACAGACTATATGGTTTCCCACAAAACCATACGAATACAAGGTTTAAAAGGAAAGAAGAGAAGGTTCAAGTGAAGAAGGTGTGGAAACCCAATGGAAGTCACAAGTCTTATGGCTCATACATCTCTTAAAGTATCCTTTAGAGAGTATCGGAATTTTGATAGTGGGTGTTCCAGACACATGACAGAGGAAAGGTCGTATCTTGAAGAGCTCAAACCTTACTCTAACAGTTATGTCACCTTTGGTGATGGTGCAAAAGGCACAATCAAGGTAATAGGAAAACTAGTATATTCTGGTCTACCAAGCCTTGATAATGTGTTGCTGGTGGAAGGCCTGAATGGAAACTTGATCAGTATAAGTCATCTATGTGATCAAGGTCTCAAGGTTAGCTTTAACAAATCAAAATGTGTCGTTTCCAACCAAGATCAATGAGTGGTTATGAAAGGCTCAAGGTCTAAGGATAATTTTCATATATGGACATCCCTAAACAAGGAATATCCCTTAACCTATCTGATAACAAAAGTTGACGAGACCAAGCTTTGGTACCAAAAAATTGGTCACCTCAATCTCAAGAGCATGAAAGAGATTGTTTCAGAAGAAGTTGTGAAGGGACTTTGTAAACCCAATATTGAAGAAGGTAAAGTGTGTGGAGAATTCCAAATAGGCAAGTAATCTAAGATGCCCCACAAGAAGCTTCAGCATCTTGCCACCACAAAAGTTCTTGAACTATTGCATATGGACTTAATGGGGCTTATGCAAGTAGAAAGTCTAGGAGATAAAAAGGTATGTCTTTGTATGTGTGGATGACTTCTCAAGACACACTTGGGTAAAATTAATTAGATAAAAATATGACATGTTTGAGGTTTTCAAAGAGCTGTGTCAACTCCTGTAGAGAAAGAAAGGGATTGGAATTGTTAAAATAAGAAGTGACCATGATACTGAGTTTGAGAATTCAAAGTTCTCTGAATTTTATGCTTCAAAAGGTATTAGCCATGAGTTCTCTACCCCAATCACACCTCAGCCAAATGGGGTGGTAGAAAGGAAGAACAAAACTCTACGAGAGTCAGTCAAAGTTATGTTACATGCCAAGAAACATCCATATTACTTCTGAGATGAAGCTATAAACACAACATGCCACATTCATAATGGAGTAACCATTAGATCCGGAACCAAAGAAACCCTATATGAGTTATGGAAATGGAGAAAGCTAAATATCAAGTATTTCCAGGTCTTTGGAAGTAAGTGCTACATTTTGGTAGATTGAAAACAATGGAGAAAAATGGATCCCAAGAGTGAGGAAGGTATATTCCTTGGTTACTCCACAAACAGTAAAGCGTACGGAGCATATAAAAAGTGCTCCAAGGTTATGATGGAATCTATTAATGTGGTTATTGATGACACTCTTGAAGATAAGAAAGAAGAACAAGATGAAATTCCTCCTTAACAAACTGATGTCCCAACCAATGTCCCAACAAAGGAGACTGACATTGTGTATGAGATCACTAATTCATATGATCTCCAAATCAGCAAGGGACCGTCAATAAGAGTTTAGAAAGATCATCCTCTAGAGAACATTATGAGAAATCTGAATGAATGAATGGTTACAAGATCCAGAGAAAGCATTGCCAACTCATGCTTTATCTCCAATATTGAGCTTAAAAATGTCAAGGAAACATTGACTGATGAATTCTGGATCAATTCCATGCAAGAAGTATTGTGCCGGTTTGAAAGAAATAATGTATGGGAGCTAGTTCCTAGACCTGAAGATGTGAATTTCATTGGTACCAAGTGGATTTATAAGAACAAATTTGATGAAATTGGTAATATGACAAGGAATAAGGTAAGGTTAGTTTCTCAAGGATATACTCAAATATAAGGAGTAGACTTTTCTGAAACATTTTCCCCAGTAGCCAGACTGGAATCCATAAGACTATTATTGGGAATCTCTTGCATGTTGATGTTCAGACTATTTCAAATGGATGTTAAAAGTGTCTTCTTAAACGGGTATCTTCATGAAGAGGTCTACGTGGAGCAACCTAAACGATTCTCTAATCCCAACTTTCCAGATATTGTGTTCAAATTAAAGAAAGCCCTCTATGAATTCAAGCAAGCTCCAAGAGCATGGTATAAAAGACTAATTAATTTCCTGATCAACCATGGATACAATAGAGAAGGAATAAACAAAACTATATTCGTGAAGAATGATGGAGGGAAGCTGATGATAGCCCAAATCTATATGGATGACAAAATGTTTGGTGGGATATCAGACAGATCATGCATCAATTTGTTCAACAAATGTATTCAGAGTTTGAAATGAGTCTTGTAGGAGAACTCACTTATTTCCTTGGTTTATAAGTTAAGAAAATGGAGGACAATATTTTTGTGACTCAAAGAAAGTATGTTAAGAATATAGTAAAGAAGTTTGGTTTTGATAGTGCAAGCCATAAGAGAACTCTTGCTGTAACTCACTTGAAGCTTTCTAAGAATGAAAATGGAGTGGATGTAGATCAAAGTCTCTACAGAAGCATGCTATATATCACATTTAGTAGACCCGATATTACATATGTTATAGGTGTATGCGTTATGTACCAAGCTAATCCTAAGGTTAGCCATTTCGCTCAAGTAAAGAGGATCCTAAAGTATATCAGTGGGACTTATGACTATGGCATATTGTAATCTCATGATATAATTCTAAAGGTAGAGAAAAACATAAGAAAGGGGGTTTGATTTGGGTTTTAAAACTTTTTCAATGAGACGCTTCACACAAATAAATAAGATATATAAAACCAAGAAGCCCAAATGACACGTTTGGTTTGTACAAGTTCGCCTATAACGAGGTCTTGTTCACCCACCAATGTGATTTCGCCTTCAAAAAGGGCTTAATCCACTAATCTTGAAAGATTAAAAGAAGTTCGTATAAGTGTTTAGAAAAACACCTTATCCCTCTCAAGTATACAGACATACACTTAGTCACTTGAGGAAAAATAATATCAAAAAAATTACAAAAAAGTGTTTACAATGATGCTTATAAAAAGCTAATGAAACAATTTAAGAATAATGTTTACCCAAATATGAGCAACAACTCATTGTGTTTAAGAATCCTCTTGATAAATTTTTAGACTGTGCGTGTTTCACTCTTATAATATTGATTGTTGTTCTTGTTTGCAATGAGGTTGTGATTTTTTTATATAGGTTGGATGTTTGAACGTTGGAGGGTACAATTGTCAATATTAATACCAGCTGTTGCAATGGTAATATGAAGACCGTGAGAGACAAGAGTAGTAAAGTCACACCATATTCCTTAACATTGTTGGCTTATGATCAGTTTTTACCATATTGGGAATGTACTTTTATACGGATTCTTTCAGCACACGTTTCTGTCTTGAACTTATCTTCTGATGAACTTTATCTGATGAGAAGTGATGATGAGTCCAGAAGGTAAATGAATGAAGGGTATCAGAGTCTTCAGAGTCTTCAAATTCTTCGGAGTCAGAAACTGTCTTCACTTAATTCTTCTTAGAGGATTCTGTCAGAAGCTTGAATATCAGAAGAGAGTGGACAAATCTTCAGAACTCAAAATCTTGTCTCCAGAGCTGGAAGCAAAGATTTTATGAGAAGCACACGACTTTCATTTTCTTCAGAGGCATTCAACATTCATCTGAACTACTGATGTTTCTTCAGAAGCGAACGAAGTGATTTCTTTAGGTGTGCCAGAGTTGATTCTGATGAAATATATTGAGAGTTATCTAGAATCAATTTGAATTTTATACCTGCAAATTTCAGAAAATTATTAGAGTACAAAATTGTTAAATATAAAATATATGCATTGTTATCATCCAAACTAGATATTATATGCAGAACCAAATCTTATTTTAACAATCTCCCTCTTTTGATGATGACAAAATCATGTATTTTGATGGGATAATGTGTACGAAACTATATGCAAAAGATATCAGAATTGCAAAAATTCATCATTGTTAAGTTAGAGAACCCCCCTAAGATAAACATGCTCCTCCTGAGTCAGAACCTGGTTGTCTTATAACGATCTTATCATCAAAACCTGGTTGACTTGTCAGAGCTAGAACTATCAGAACCTTTTGCAATACTTTATCAGGGCTTGATCCAGAGTCTATTTTCAGAAGGTTCCTGGAAGAAACATACATATACTTTGCATATATATATATATATTAATTTAGAATGTAAGCTAAAATTCTGGTACAGATGTGTGATGTCTTGTGCAATGTCACAACATCGCAATTTGCTGTATGAACAAGGCATTAAAAAGAACTGTGATGTTATGTGTGATGTTACAGCAACACACTCTGCAATGTAAAACAACAGAAAACTACAGAATTGCACACACAAGGATTGTTTACCCAGTTCGGTTCAACAACCTACATCTGGGGGCATACCAAGCCAGGAAGGAAGTCCACTATTAGTAGTATCAAATTACAGACTCAACAGACCAGTTGACAATCTACCTAATTCAATCACTACCCAATGACCCTTCTACCTAAGTTCTCCCTATGTAAGAGACTCCATCTCACTCCCAATCATCGCAATGATGTCTAGAAGTCAACTACACCGTTACTGCATCAACAACGTGATTACCAAATAACTCTTCACGAACATAACCTTTAGAAGACACACTTCCATGACAACCCTTTGGAGTTGCTTCAAAGCTTCCTCCAAGAACAATACCAAACTCATTACCTACAGGTTTCTGAGTTAAACACAGTGACCATCTCACAACCTGAGTGGTTCACTTAGACAAAGCCCTAATGACCTACATCTTGGACCCTACCTATTCTAGGTTACAAGCATTCTATTTATAATATAATCCCAACTAGATTTGGGCCTTCAAATCCCAGTAAATCTTCTGCTACAAATCTCCAAAAGATTCTGCTATAAAATAGATCTTCAATTAAATCTTCAATCAACTCTTCATAATTAACTCTTAATTATTCTTCATATCTTTTAGCCTTAAAAACATCTCCACATAATATTTCCAGGATATTATGTATCTTTTAAATCTTCACTTTTAATTCAGCTGCAAGATCTTCTCCACACAAATAGGCAAGATCTTCTCCACACAAATAGGCGAGATCTTCTCCACACAAATAGGAACAATTCTCCATGTCTATTTGCATGAAAATAGCAACAAGATCTGCTCCACATTTGATTGTAACAGAATATATCTATTCCATGATATTCTCCTGCAATCTCTCAATCAGATCTTATCCTTAACATACTTGCACATGCGCAGCCCTAAAACTTACCAAACTGATGTTCTGTCATCTGATGTTATGACATCGGGTTTGACATCAGCACAAAACTGCAACCCTTAAAAACTTAACCAGAATGTTAACTAAACATAACAAGGCTGTTAAAAACTTATGTTGAAACATCAACCATGACATCAACATTGTTTTACCAAAATTCTAGCCAACTACAAGAATTAACAATCTCCCCATTTGGCTAATTTTGGCTAAAACAATTTCAGCCTTCATCAGAACAACTTGCAGTAGAAACAAACACTTTCACATCAGCATAGGGTAAACTCCCCCTCAAACCAAGAACCAGCTCACAGCTGTTCAAACACTCTCCCCCTCAATTGCTGCACCATATCAGAAAAGGCTTCACAACCACACCTTGGAAACCACTAGGCTAACTCTCCCCCTTTTTAGCCATAATTGGACAAACTCTGAACATAGCAGCAAGCACAAAAAAATTCCAAAGTCAAACTCTGAATCATCCAACCAATATACTCAGAACAAAACCCAGACTCAGTAGCTACTACTTTCAATGATCAGCACAACTCACAACCCCTTCTAGATTCCTTTAGACCAGCAGAGAAAAGATCAACTCCCCCTATCTAAGATAACCAGTGCACCTTTACAAAAAGAACACCTTAAATGAATGGAAAACATAAGACTCATCTTCATATCTTCAAGAGCGCACTCTCTATTCAACTCACATGCTGAACGCATTCACTTAGTGCTTAATCACATAATTCCCTCTTAAATGGTTAACTAAAGCTCTAGATGGAGATGAACATTTGAGCACACTTGCTGAGCACTTTCACATATTGTACTTTCACTCTTGGAGAACACATTCAATTATCCTGACTGGTATGACACTGCTCACAGACTCCACAAATTATCAGCTTTACTGAGATCTAATTTCTTCAAGAGACACTTGTAGCACAAAACTTTCTGATCAGATCACATCATATGACACAATTCCTCTGCCATTACATTCAAAAATTAGTAGTCATGCTTTGCCAGAACATACTACTACAACCAAGCTCAGAATCTCCACGTTCTAATCCACATAGTCAGAAACACCTCTTTTGACAATAATGCTTGAGCATCCATCTCCACATGAAGTTACCATTAGGCTATTCGTGAGGAACATAAGAATCACCATCCTCCTTCAAACAAACTGTTAGATAAGGATCAAAGTCACATAGATCCCCCAACTCTCCAAAAGCAGTCATTCCCTATCATACTCTTCATCTTCAGATTTCCAAGCAATCAATACCTGATCTACTTCAGTCTTCTCTACATTCCCCATCCAAGGCAGACCTTCTACTTCATCATTCTCCCGTATGACTATGTAGACGCTCCTTAGGCATAATGTATGCACCAACCTCCAGAACCAGAACAAAATCATCCTTCACCAAGGATATTCAAACAGATAATGTCCCAAGATATCATCACCATGATTCTTGATATGCTCCACCAACTGGACTTACTATGCATGGTAATCCAAAGAGCTAGAGAATTAAACTCTTATCCACCTTCAAGAAGAATAATCTCCTTGAGTCTTCAACTCATCACCCTTCTGCCCAAGAGTAACTTGTTCCAAGACCATCCTCAATAATAACCAGCTGCCACACTCTAATTATCCACTTATGAGATCAACCAAATGCCACAGTTTGATCACCTCATTCATGAATCCTCACGTTTGTCAGAACTCTCACAAAGATATCTTGATCTACAAAGGAAACTTGATCTTCAAGTCACATGTTCCACTTGCTCAAAAGCAAACACACTTAGACTCCCTAAGCCATGGTCATGTAACATCTTCTCCTTCCTGCAGCTCCCGCAAACTGCCATGAGAACGATCTTTTGAAGCATCCTATCGTTCATTCCTGTAGATCACATCACTAGCTGAGACTCCTGATGTTAAGCTAGATGTCAGAACATTATGACATCCAACTGTTGAATTCAGCTCCTCCTTCTGCCACTTAGAAGAACCTTCTCCCTTTGCAGAAACAGATTTCCATGCTCTCATAGACTTGATTCAACAATCAAATTTGAGTAGACAACCTCCATCCTGCTTTGAAACCCCAAAGACTTCAAACCTACCACATCTGAATCTTCAGAAAATAAGTAGTCCAAGACTACCTTATAGCAATACCAAAGACTGCCACTTTCCTTAGTAGAGCCGTCAATAGAAAGCTAGAGATAACTGCCACTTATCCTCGACCTTCACAACCAGAGCAAACACCATGCTCCCAACCACTTAGATAAACTGAAGTCTTCAACAGCACCAATAAAGAGCCACACAGAGAAAAGTACATTCTCAACACTTCAACAGTCCTGCAACAGACATGTACATAGTCTCCCGTCTATGTATTTTGTCATTAGTTGCAAGCACATCCTCAAAAGTAGATAAATACTCAACTACAGTCAAGGTAACTACCATCTGCTGAATCTTCTCATCATGACTACCACAAAACTCTTCCAGATAAGGTCAGTGTCTTGATCTTTTACTCTACTCTGAGCAAAGAACTAAAATGATGTTTCAACATCAGTTCTGACATATCTCCTTATCGTATTCATTCACACATATCTCTTTGCAGGGAACATACGAGAGCATATCAGCATCTTCCAAAAATAGACCTACAAAACTGCAGTAACTTGCATAACACACTTTTCCAGATGCTTCTTCTAATAAGTACAAGGTTCAGACCTTCTAACCAAGGAGTAATAACTGCCATACCAACGACTACCTGCTACTTTGAATCCTTCAAAGCACAATACTGAAAGAGCTCAAACAACCACCAATTGACCACCGGCTGAATTGCCCTGCTACTGAACACAAACTCTTGGATGCCTTTTCCCTTCTCTTCAACCGTCTCCTGCTGAAATGCTATGACAGTATCTCAAAAATTGTTCAACTTCACAGCTTCAGTGATCCTTCAACTACAATCTAAAGGGTCTTTGACTTAGCATTTACCAAACTGCTAATGTGAAACACGATGTTGAGACATTAGAATTGACTCAGCTTCTTTCTTGATGAGACCAAAACTAAGCTTAAGAGATGACTAATCAAGATCTTCACTCCCGCATAAAAGATTTGACAGTGATACTCTTTTGCTTTGGCTCTACCCTCTTCTTTCACCATAAGGAATCACTGTTCTGAACAGATTGGTCTTCAATGTTTGATTTGAACTATATTCTTCTTCAAAACAAAACTGAAACATCCATGTCATACACTCTTTAATAAGATCCATTCACCTTTTGATCACTTAATCCTCAAGTATCTTTGGCATCTCTAACCAAATGGTGGAAGCTGTCTTGCATAAACAACAACATCATAGAATAACCTGCTGAGGAGACCAAACCCTAATGTCTTACCAAGAGAATACCTTCCTAGAATCTCATCACCAGAGATACAAGAACCAAATCAGATACCATGCAGCGGAACACACAACAACTCCTCAACACCCTTTAGGCACTACTCAATAATCCTTGCACACCATCACCATAAACCAAGTGCCAACAAAAAGGTTCAAACTCACAACAGCAGTTCTCCACCAAAGCTACATACCCTGTCATGAATAGTCCATCCTCCACTTCAAGGGACCATACAAACACCTCTATGAACTGACCAAGTCCATAACTCAGCGACACTATCTTCCTTGCTCTTGAACCAGAAAGTATCTTCTCTAGATCTCATCCAGAAACATACAGGATGCCTGCTCTGATACCAATTGAAATTCTGGTACAGATGTGTGATGTCTTGTGCAATGTCACAACATCGCAATCTGCTGTATGAACAAGGCATTAAAAAGAACTGTGATGTTATGTGTGATGTTACAGCAACACACTCTGCAATGTAAAACAACAGAAAACTACAAAATTGCACACACAAGGATTGTTCACCCAGTTCGGTTCAACAACCTACATCTGGGGGCATACCAAGCCAGGAAGGAAGTCCACTATTAGTAGTATCAAATTACAGACTCAACAGACCAGTTGACAATCTACCTAATTCAATCACTATCCAATGACCCTTCTACCTAAGTTCTCCCTAGGTAAGAGACTCCATCTCACTCCCAATCATCACAATGATGTCTAGCAGTCAACTACACCGTTACTGCATCAACAGCTTGATTACCAAATAACTCTTCACGAACATAACCTTTAGAAGACACACTTCCATGACAACCCTTTGGAGTTGCTTCAAAGCTTCCTCCAAGAACAATACCAAACTCATTACCTACAGGTTTCTGAGTTAAACACAGTGACCATCTCACAACCCGAGTGGTTCACTTAGACAAAGCCCTAATGACCTACATCTTGGACCCGTACCTATTCTAGGTTACAAGCATTCTATTTATAATATAATCCCAACTGGATTTGGGCCTTCAAATCTCAGTAAATCTTCTGCTACAAATCTCCAAAAGATTCTGCTATAAAATAGATCTTCAATTAAATCTTCAATCAGCTCTTCATAATTAACTCTTAATTATTCTTCATATCTTTTAGCCTTAAAAACATCTCCACATAATATTTCCAGGATATTATGTATCTTTTAAATCTTCACTTTTAATTCAGGTGCAAGATCTTCTCCACACAAATAGGCAAGATCTTCTCCACACAAATAGGTGAGATCTTCTCCACACAAATAGGAACAATTCTCCATGTCTATTTGCATGAAAATAGCAACAAGATCTGCTCCACATTTGATTGTAACAGAATATATCTATTCCATGATATTCTCCTGCAATCTCTCAATCAGATCTTATCCTTAACATACTTGCACATGCGCAGCCCTAAAACTTACCAAACTGATGTTCTGTCATCTGATGTTATGACATCGGGTTTGACATCAGTACAAAACTGCAACCCTTAAAAACTTAACTAGAATGTTAACTAAACATAACAAGGCTGTTAAAAACTTATGTTAAAACATCAACCATGACATCAACATTGTTTTACCAAAATTCTAGCCAACTACAAGAATTAACATAAGCACTGAGATTTAGAGAATCAGATATGTATAAAAATCATCACTTATTCTACTCCCCCTTTTTGTCATAATCAAAAAGTCATATTATATTAAATATGATGCAAAACGATACAAGTGAGAGAAAACAACCTAGAACACAATAGAAAGCTAAAAGGGAAGCCAAAGTGCCTAAGGTTGAGAAGAAGGAGGAATCCTTTGTAGCAGTTGAGCAAACATGTTCTGAATGCTAGTGTTGACTTTATCTTGCTTGTCTAGTCTGGTTCTGACCTTTTGCTGCTCTTTCTCCATCTCTTCTAAAGTTTTCATCATAAGAGGAAAAAGGTCAGCGTTAGAGGTGAGTGCTTTATCAAAGCCTTCTGCAGTATCCTTTTCAGCAGCTGCCTTTCTAGTAACTTCTTATTCTGCAGCTTCCTTCTCATCGGCCTCTTTCTTCGCAGCTTCAACAACTACTCTTTCAGTAGCCTCTCTCTCAGCGGCCTTCTGAGCTTCCAATCTCTCTTCAGCTTCCTTGACAAAATTATCTTTCACTTGGACAGAGATATTTCTAATTTTAGTGAACTCAACTGTCTTCCATATGTTAAACCAATTCCAGCTAGCATCCAGATGTGAAGGATCGTTGCTAGAGTTGGACTCCTCATAGAGCTTCTTCACTCTCCTTTTTGCATTGTCCTTGAAAATAGATATTTCTTCATCAAGGTTCAGGCTAGGAGTTTCAAGTTTAGAGGTTTCATGATCAGATTGGGTTTCTTCATCAGAGTCAGGTTTCTCACTAAGGATGTTATTAGAATCTGAACACTACTACGGAAAACCCATTTAACAACGATTGCGAAAGAGAGATAATGACGCGGACACAGGCGTTGTTATGTAGAGTGTCATTGTATATATGATACCTACAATCAAGGCCCAGAAAACATTGTAAAAAATTGGAAAACGCGTTACCTATAATGACGGTTTTTTTAAGTACCCATTGTTGTATGTCATTTAATAAAATAAAATAAAATGCAGCATTAGAACTACCTATAATGACGGTTATTTTAAAGAACAATTGTTGTATACTACCTATTATGACGACTATTTTAAATAACCGTTGTTGTATGTCTTTTAATAAAATAAAATAATAATTGCAGCATTAGAACAAGAACAACAGCAAGAACAAGAACAACAACAAGAAAAACAAGAACAACGATAAGAATAACAATAACAACAACAACAACAACAACAACAACAACAACAACAACAACAACAACAACAACAACAACAACAACAACAACAACAACAACAATAACAATAACAACAACAACAACAACAATAACATCAATGACAACAACAACAACAACAATAACAACAACAACAATAACAAAAAGAAGAAGAAGAAGAAGAAGAAGAAAAACAACAACAAGAAGAAGAAGAAGAAGAAGAACAACAACAACAACAAGAACAAGAACAACAACAACAATAATGACAATAATAACAACAACAACATTAATAAAAAAGAACAACAAGAACAACAATAATAAAAAAGATCAACAAAGAACAACAATAATTAAAAAAGAACACCAACAACTAACATTGCTAACTCGAGTTCTGAAATTTGTTCTAAAATTTGGTTTAGTGGAGAAATAGAGTATCGTAAATGAAAGACGATGTTCGGAGATAGAAGATGTCTAAGTTTTAGGTTTCATGCGGATAACTAATAGTAGTGTTTTGGCCGTTGATAGTCACTAAATGGACATCCAAGATTTGTTTAAGGATAGTGAATAAACTCAATATGCACGCCACCTATAATGTTGGTAATGAGACTTGGAAAATGCTGGTGCTGGGACTTGAACCCATGACAAGACGCTACCTATAATGACGGTTGGTTTAAATTACCCGTGGTGAAAGGTCTGTAAGCATTTTGAAAAAATAAGTAAAAAAATGCTACCTATAATGACGGTTGGTTATATACTTGTAATTAAAGGTCTGTCAGCATTTTGAAAAAATAGGAAAGAAGTAAGATGATTAAAATAAATTCAGAAAAATCTAAAAACACGAAATTTAATCTAATTAGGTAAAATAAGAATTTTGAGAATTTTTTGGGAATTTTTTTAGACTATGAAAACAGTAAAAAAAATCATTAAAAATAGGAAAAAGATGACCGCATGATTTTTCTGCTTCAGATGCACGAAACAGATCTCAAAAAGGAGACGATTTTCTCTAAAACCGATTTTTTGAAGAGCAAGACCTAAAACTAAACCATAGGCTATAATGACGGTTTTGCAAATACCCGTAGTGAAAGGTTATGGGCATTTTGAAAAATATGTAAAAAAAACCCATAAATGTTGGTGTTGGGAATTAAACCCGTGACCAGGCGCTACCTATAATGACGGTTTTTTAAATAGCCGTGGTGAAAGGCCTCACATTTCACCACAGTTGGAATATTAACCGTCATTAAAAGCCTATTAATGAGATTTAAAAAAATGCGCGCATCTATTACAACGGTGTATAGGCAAGCCGTTGTAAACCTGACGTTGTTGTATGCGCGTTCTGTAGTAGTGGAAGGAGAATTTGTCATGGTCTGATCATCGTTCAAATCAGGTGAGTTTGGGTCATAATGGTTAGATATGTTGGTGAAAGCTTGGAATGTTGAAGTGGTGTTTGTTGTAGAGATGGAAAGATGTATAGGTTCTGAGGTAGGTATAATTTCTAAAGTTACGTTTTCAGAGAGTGGTTGAGTGGGGTTAATGGAAAAGGTGTATGAGAAAGATGTGAAAGCAATTTTGGTGGCAGATGAGAAAGCAAAGGACATTAGTGATTCAGATACTGCTGTGGTGGAAATAGATGTGGGGATGAGGATTTCAGGAATTGTTATTGGAATGGTTTCATAATTAATTGTTGTTTGTGGAGTGGTTTCAAATGTTGTTGTTGGTTGGAGAGAGGGTTCTGAAGGTTTGTTTGTTTGGGGAATGGTTGATTTAGGTGGTGTAGGTGGTACTTTGGATTTTCCAAAAGGAGCTGAAATATTAGATGGTGAAGGTGGGATCGATGTAGTTGTAACTGTGGTAGAGATAATTAGAGGAGGTGGTGGTATTGATGAAGTAAGGGTTCTAGTATCAGAACCAGATGCAAAAAATTGAGAGCCAGAAGACTTAATTGAAGGAGATGGATAGGAGGCCAGTGCATAAGACTTCTGAGGTTTTACAGATTCTCCCAGATTGAGTTTCTTCTTCTTCTTCTCAGTCTTCTTCTGAGATGATTCATGTTGTCTTTTCTTCAGAACATGAGGAGCTTTTGGAAGATCATCATAAGAGAATCCAGATAAGTCATGGCCTTCAGCTTCAAGCATTTTAAGATATTGTTCTATAGCTTCTGGTGAATCAATCTAGGTGAAAAGAGGATATTCATCAATAACCATTCTTCTATCCTTTAGACTATCCCAATCTATAGGAATAGTTGGTTTAACTAGAACCTTGTGATTTCTTTCGATAGAGGTTTTCCATTATCCACTATGATGTCATCCATCAGATTCAGATACATGAAATGATCTACAAGACCATTTTCTATGAGAATATCTGAGATGAGTCTACCCAGAGGGGTGTAGTTTCTAGGTTTTACATTATTTCTAGTTTCTTTAACAACATCTTTGAGATATTTGAAGAGAAAGGAAGGAAGGTGCATCGATTCACCCTTCATCAGATAGTATAACATAAACTTCTGATCAGTGTTGACATAGTCAGAAGAGTTGGATATTGTTCTGTGGTGAATGCATCCCAGAATGATCTTGAGCCATACCCGGAGGTTCTTATGAAGTTTTTGAATCTTGGACGATGATTTTCTTTCCGAGGTTTGAGAAACGATTGCAGGGTTAACCTCTTGAGTCAGAATCCTTGACCTAGGGTTCATGTTGTAAACCCTTTTTCCTCTAGCTTCCTCCATTCCAAGCAAGGTAGCAATTGATTTCTCAGTGATGACACATTTAACACCCAGAACCCGAGAAACAATATATCTGTCATCGGCGTCATCGTATCTCTAGAATTACTTTATCATATTTATGTAGATGGGACCGTAAAGATGATCAAAATAGTTACTCCTGCCTTGCTTGTGGAGTTCCTTATTCAAATCCAAACCATTTTCCTTTAGGTTATCAAGATCTACTAGGAGTTCACAGAGCACTTCCAATTTCTCAAATGGTGTTGCCAAGTTGATGTGAGCAAGACGATCAAGAATATGCTCAAAATGAAGTGGTTAAAAAGTAGACAAAGATTGATGCAATGATGTAGTTACGGGAGGCATGGTGTCGGCAGCCAAGGGTTGAGATGATTGACTTTGTTGTTGCATTTGTTGAGAGAAGTGTTAAACTGCTTCTTGTTGAGCATCCATGGATGAAGACAGTTGCAGAGAGCAAGGTTTTTAGGTTTAAAGAAGATGAAGTGTGGGGAGTGAGTAACGTAGTGTGTGAGAGTGAGAAGAGTGGGTATATATATGAAGGGAAAAATAAGTGATTGTTATGTATTGAAAATGAACAATAGGGAGAGTAATAAACAGTAATGATGATTTTAAATCTATTCTTAAGACATCCCATCGCTCGAGGTGTCGCTTTAACCGTTAACCTATCATTTTAGATAGACATGTGTCTAATTAATTTCATAGCCTCGCGTTTGAAAATAAACGGTTTGATGTTCTTAGAGTCAAGAATACCAAGACGTTTCTGACTTGAGATATTTCTGATCAAGACATCTTCTAACATGTAGAAGTATCATTTGACAAAAAAATAAAACAAGAAAATATTTGAACAAATCAGAATCACATATTTTACAGAGAGGGTTGAACACATTAGAAAGGAAAATTCATTCTGGACAGAGTTCCATCTTTAAATGTTTCATAATGAACATAAATCTATCTTCATCTAAGGCTTTTGTGAAGGTATCAGCCCACTGGTGGTCTGTATCTATGAATTTTAAAATAATAATCCCTTTCTGAACATAGTCACTAATAAAATGATGTTTGATTTCTATGTGTTTAGCAAAGCGATACTAATTGAAGGTAGAGAAAAGCATAAGAAGGGGGTTTTGAATTGGGTATTTAAAACTTTTTCAATGAGACGCTTCACACAAATAAACAAGATATATAAAACCAAGAAGCACAAATGACACACTTGGTTTATACAAGTTCGCTTATAACGAGGCTACCTCTTGTCCATCCGCCAAGGTGATTTCGCCTTCAAAAAAGACTTAACCCACTAATCTTGAAAGATTACAACAAGTTCGTCTAAGTGTTTAGAAAAACACCTTAGCCCTCTCAAGTATACAGGCTTACACTTAGTCACACGAGGAAAAATAATATCAAAGAAAGTACAAGAAAATGTTTACAATGATGCTTCTAAAAAGCTAATGAAACAATTTAAGAACAATATTTACCCAAATATGAGTAACAACCCTTTGTGTTTAAGAATCCTCTTGATAGATTTTTAGACTGTGTGTGTTTCACTCTGATAATATTGATCGTTGTTCTGGTTTGCAATGAGGTAGTGATTTCTTTATATAGGCTGGATGTTTGAACGTTGGAGGGTGTTGAAAAGTATTTAGGGGGTGTTTTATCGTATCCACATAGATTATGTATATTGCCGCCGTTCGATAGTTAAAAGGGTTTCAAACTTTAATCGTAACAAAGGTTTTGGTAATTTTCAATCGGATCGTTTACATTCAAATTTTAGAAAACAATGGTAAAAAGATTGGTTTTAAAGATTTGTAAAAACATGCCAAGATTAGTAGCCGGTAATCCGTTTCGTACGTATATCCTCGAAAAAGTGTGTGAACTAGCTAACGATAAATAAACTCAGATATCCTCTCAACAAGTTTCTCTCGAACACTTGTTGTGGGATTTATCATATTGATCTTTTATTGATCTCTCACACAAACTATCAATATGATAACATTTAAGAACAATATTTATGAACATCAATATTCAAAACTATCTCTAGCCTTATGAATATTGATGGAATGAAACTTAGGTCAAGTTTTAACACATATCTCTCAATCATGAATCAAAACAAAAGATAAACCATATAAACAAAGTTTTTCTCAATATTTATCCTTAACAAATTTCACAAACTTAATACAAGATCAATACATACACAAATGATGGATTACCTCCACTAATCTTGACACTAGAGTTGCTTAGCTACCCATTGTCATGGTAGCTTGATCAACAAGTAATGTTGCAAAGCTTTTGGAGCATCAATCTTCAAAGATTCAAGGATTGAAGCATAAAAGCTTTGAAACTAAGAAAATGAGTAACAATGGAGTTTTTCTCTTCAAACAAGGTTCTAGGTTACAAAAGAGTGAGATGAAAAGTGATGATCCTCCAAAAATATCTACCAAATGTGCCTAAATACATGTTCAGCCCAGAAAGAAGCGTCGGGCAATGCTTTTCAGCGCTGGGCGATGGCCAAAAGTGAGGCCACGTGACAGCTACAGTGTCACGTGGACCTCCCAAAATGTCCTCCAGCGTCGGGCGATACAATCACATCGTCGGGCGATGATTCCACGGTCGGAAGGTCTTGAAGAGACGCAACAAGTAACAATTATGGAATTTGAACAAAATGGAGGGATGTTGCGCCTTAGCAGCGGCGGGTGATGCAGTCTTCCTGCGCCCTAGCAGGGCCGGGCGGTGCAGGGGCCTAATTTGCGACACACAGCTTTCCAATTTTTAGCGTTTCCTTGCGAATCGAGCTGCGATCTATTCACCTATATTGCTACAAAAATTCACAAACATATCAAAATACCTAATATTCACAAAAATACAAGAATCGCTTAATTAATAAATCATTTCCCTATTAAAGCGATTAAAAGAGCTTAAAGGCATCAAAATTAATTATGAAAATTAGCACTTATTGACACCTAACAAACTCTCCCCAGCTTGCATCTTTGTTTGTCCTCAAACAAAAGTAAGTGTCAACAACCACCAGCAAGATTTCCAAACACCAGATCAACCGAAAACATCAATGGTTCAAACTCGACAAATACACGCACAAAGTATTTCTAATCACTCATAGGATCAAAACATGAATATGACTCAAATCCTAATCACAAAATTATACAATGCAACACCAAGTACCCTCAGTCTCGACTTGAATCACCTAAATATTTACATGCATTATTTACACGGGACAAAACACACTCATAAGTAATCATGCCACATCCAAAACAATTTATGCAATCATCTTACTACTCAAGAAAACTATGGAAACAAAGATCACAAAAGGTCTTTTATCGGTTGTAACTTGGTCGGGGTTAAAAACAAGGAACATATGTACACGGCCATTGAATCAAGAAAGGGTAAATTTCATGAAGAGCATTTTTCTTTTTAAACACAACCATTCTTGCTCAAACTTTCAACTCTTATTCTCACAATGCATTCTCTTTTCTTGCTTTGATTCCCAAATTTTTTTTTTCCTTTTCTTTCTTTTTCATTCTCTTTTTGATTTCATTTGAGAATGCATTGTATCCACAATTCCTTTTTCTCTTTTCACAATGAACCAATCTCCCCAACTTTAACAATACTATACACTTAAATCAAAATGCTCTTCAAAACGGTTAAAGTTCGGGTTCATGCTTCAAAAATAACAAATTTTTCGCTTTTGGCTCAAGAGAGGTTTCAAATGCGCACACACTCACAAGGTGACTTAAAATGTTTTCGTAATGGTGGTTATACTCATAGTACTAAAAAATGCCTTGATCACTTCTAAGTTTCCATAATTCAAACAACAAGTAAGATTAAACATAAACTATTTGAGTAAGCAACAACTACTTGAATCCCTCAAGAATTTCTGAACAATGGAGGCAACTCACATTTGTGGTAATGTCCTAATTGATTCAAAATGAACAAGAGTTTACAAAACATTGCATTGACCAATTTTACAAAAAGTAAAAATTTCACATTCACATTATGATTCTACAAACTCAATTTCATACCTTGATTGTGCACACAATCAAGAATTCTATTATCACCACCAATGTTTAAGGTCAACAAAGTACTCTTTTCTCTTCTTGTGCTAACACCAAAATGCTCAAAAAAATTTAGGACAACCATCATTTTCATTATGCAAACACAACATAAAATAAAAACAGAATTTAACCAAACTGGAAATACTATAAACTATGGTGTAAAAACACCAAAATTGTACTCCCCGAAGCGACAAAACACTACAACATAAATTCTCACTGAAGAGATCCAAAAGTACTTACTATCATAAAAAAATCTGAAAAATAAACTACATGAAATAAATAGCAAAACAACATAAAAAAAATCCTTCACTTTGTAGCTCCCTTAATTAACCATGTCATTAAGATCATCTTCCATCTCGTCACCATCATCATCATCATCATCATCATCATCCACATTAACAACACCGGTGCTTCCCCCCTCCAAATAGAACGAGCGCCTATCCCCATGCCAATTAGCATAAGCATCGAACGACTCCCTTGTAGGAAAAGGAGTGAAATCCGTCGGATGCGTCTGAAAATGATAAAGTTGCTGCATACAATCAAAATTAAATTGATTAGATCTGTGCAGTGACTCACCCATATCCCAAGTTTAATTAAATTCCGTTTTCATATCGAAAACGGATGAGTCACTTTCGTCCGCCTGCCCACTTCCTTGACCTCCTGAGCTACTACCTATTTCAGTCGCTTTCTTCTTTTTCCTCTCTTCTTTAGACTTGCAAAAACGATCCAAATAGTCATCATTAACCAGATATTTCAGCTTCTCATTAATCACTCCCGGAATGAGATTGTCAGCTTGATAAATCAAATCTTGAACCAGGCAAGGAAAAATGATTGGAGCATCATCATGAACTCCAGGCCTCCGTGTGTTGTCAACAAAAGTCTTCATCTCCTGAGCAATTATTTGGGCGATGTCCACCTTCTTATCCTCCATGATACAGTACATGAGAAGTCCTGTATCAAGAGGGACAGAAGACAGGTGAAACCTCGGCCTCACGTTATAGCATAGCAAGAGAAGGACGGCTTGAGCCTCCGGAGTCATGTTCTTACCACTATACTTGACAGGCTCCCTTTTTGCATTCCGATCCACCTTACACCCCAGCTTGAGAATCGTTTTTGCAACCATTTTGTGATCGTGGTCTGCTTTAGAAAGCTTCACGAAGTCATCAGTTTGAAGACTTCCTAAATTACTTAGACTGCCCAAGATCCTGTTAATTGCGTCCCAGCTAAAGCTGATTTCTCGACCCCTTACAAAGGTCTTAAATCGGTAGAATTCACCTTCAGGCTGCAGCGCATTTGCATAAAATTCTCTAATCAGTTGATAGCATACGCGGTCAGACGGGTTCATCAAAATACCCCCTTTTTCTTCTCAAAGATTGCCTGAATCCTTCGGTAATCACCCTCACGGTTTATCACAAACCTCTTTTCTGAGAGAACAAATCTTCCTTCGAGAGATTTGATTCTAGCTTCATGTTCTGCGGACAAAAAACGGCTGCTGTCAAATTCAAGTGGAACATTTGGAACATTTGATGTAGTAGCAATGTTCTTCTGCTTCTTCTTTGAAGCGTGTTGTGGAGCGAAACGGCCAGACATCTGCACAAAACCAAACAAAAACAGCCCATCACAGACGTATACACATTAGCACTGTCAGAACATAAGAAAAAAAAAATGAAACAAACAGTGAAAACCCAAACTGGGCAAAACAGGGTTGCCGCCTTAGCAGCGCCTGGCGAAGCAAGAGCGCTTCTGCGCCCCTATACCATCGGGCGGTACATGCGAAATCTGGAAAAAATGCTAACAGAAACACTGTTCTTTTCCAAAACATCCTTCTTCAAACCCATAACCAGTGAACAACAGAGATTCGTAAAAAATTAAGACATGCAAGTTTGAAGAAGGGTTTCAATCTAACATCTGTCTAACTCTACCACTCAACACAAACCTAACCACATTTTTTCTAATGATACATGATGAAGAAAAGAAAAACAAACTTAAAGTGAAAGCATGCATACCTTGAGTTTGGAAGGGTCTGAATTGAGAGAGCGCGAGAGAGCAAAGAGTGAGAGAGAAAGAGCTAGGGTTTGCACAAGGGAAGAATGAGAGAAAAGTTTCTACACTTTCTCTCAAATCTTTTAATAAGACAGGGGCAAAATGGAAAAAAAAACTCATTTGGAGCTACTAAACCTCTAATTACATCAGAAAACGTTCAAATTTCCCACCCTTTCAACTCACTTGCCTGGCCACTCAGAGGTGAGGCCTCTTTTAAATTTCACGCACCGTCGGGCGAAGAAAACCGCCGCCGGGCACTTTACACCAGATAGCAGGTTTTCCTACTATGGTGATTCAGACCAGTTTTTAATGCATCTCTAGGTAACTCAACTCAAAACATGCAGAAACCTCACAATTCACTCAAAAGGCAATGCAACCAATAAAAAAACTAAAAAGGCAAGAAATACGTACAATGTTGGGGTGCCTCCCAATGAGCGCTTGTTTAACGTCAGCTAAGCTCGACGGTCCAAGACGATCAACGATCATCAAGAAACACAGAACCCATCTCGCGGTCAAAATCGCCTCCAAGATAAATTTTCAAGCATTGGTCGTTCACGGTCCAACTTTCTATTTTCGGCAAATCCTCTATCACGACAGCTCCATAATGCTTAACCTCCTTGAAAAGAAATGGTTCAGACCATTTGGAATTTAATTTTCCCGGAAACAGTTTCAAACGAGAATTGAACAAAAGTACCATCTGACCAACCTGGAATTCCTTTTGAGAAACTTTCTTGTCGTGATATCCCTTCACTTTTTCTTTGTATATCTTACTTGAATGGTAAGCATTATTTCGCATTTCTTCTAATTTGTGCAATTGGACTTTTCTCTTTTCACCGGCCAAACTCGGATCAAAATTCAACATTTTTAACGCCCAAAGAGCCTTATGCTCTAATTCAACGGGCAAATGGCATGACTTGCCATAAACCATTTGAAACGGAGTTAGACCAATTGGCGGTTTGTAAGCGGTACGATACGCCCACAAAGCCTCATCTAACTTTTTTGACCAATCTTTCCTCGAACTTGACACGGTTTTCTCCAAAATTCTTTTCACCTCTCTATTAGACACCTCGGCTTGACCATTTGTTTGTGGATGGTACGGAGTTGCAACTTTGTGTTTTACACCGTAATGCTCAAAAACTTTTTCGAGCGGTGCATTGCAAAAATGCGAACCTCCGTCGCTAATTAACACACGAGGGGTGCCAAAACGGGAGAATATGTTTTTCTTTAAAAAATTTATCACCGTCTTGCCATCGGCCCTCGGTGACGCAATTCCTTCCACCCACTTGGAAACATAGTCAACCGCAACTAAAATATACTCGTTTGAAAAAGATGGTGGGAATTGTGCGATAAAATCAATGCCCTAACAATCAAAAACTTCGACTTCTAAAATAGTATGCAAAGGCATTTTATTTCTTTTTCCAATCCTGCCACTTCTTTGGCATGTATCACAACTTTTAGCATGGAGGTTGGCATCTTTGAACAATATAGGCCAATAAAAGCCCGATTGGAGGACTTTAGTTGCCATTCTTAAACCATTGTAATGCCCTCCATACGACGAGTTGTGACAATGCCAAAGGATACTTTTGGCTTTATCGAGAGTGACACACCTCCTTAACAAATTGTCACCTCCTAACTTAAACAAGTATGGTTCATCTCAAACATAGTAATTAGCATCCGAGAGGAATTTCCATCTTTGATTCCAAGTTAGGTCCTCCGGTATAAAACCGGTGGCTTTGTGGTTAGCGAAATCTGCAAACCACGACCTAACTTGTACTTGAAAAAGCTTTTCATCCGGAAATTCTTCACGGACCTCATTCTCACGGTGAGTTACCTCTACATTGACCAACCTAGACAAATGATCTGCTTCCAAGTTTTCCGATCCTTTCTTGTCACGGATTTCCAAATCAAACTCCTGTAATAAGAGGATCCACCGAATGAGCCTTTGCTTCGAATCCGACTTGGTAAACAGATATTTAATTGCCGAGTGGTCAGTGTAGACTACCACCTTAGAACCAATCAGATAAGACCGAAATTTCTCAACTGCATAAACAATAACGAGTAATTCTTTTTCAGTGGCGGTATAGTTAACTTGTGCCTCATTAAGAACTTTACTCGCATAATGAATAGCATGAAAAATTTTGGCCTTTCTTTTCCTAAGCACCGCACCAACGGCATAATCGCTAGCATCACACATTAATTCAAAATTTAAAGCCCAATTTGGAGCAACGATTATGGGTGTGGTGATGAGTTTCTCTTTCAAAATTTTAAAGGCATTTAAACAATCACCATCAAAGGAGAAAGACTTATCTTTGTTGAGTAGATTACTCAATGGCCTTGCAACTTTGGAGAAGTCTTTGATAAACCGCCGATAAAAGCCAGCATGGCCAAGAAAACTTCGGATGCCTTTGAAATTAGTTGGAGGAGGCAACTTTTCAATCACTTCAATTTTTGCTTGATCGACTTCAAGGCCTTTAGAGGAGACTTTGTGGCCAAGCACAATCCCCTCTGTTACCATAAAGTTGCACTTCTCCCAGTTCAATACCAAATTTGTCTCAACACACCATTCAAGAACGGCCTCCAAATTTCTCAAACAAAGATCAAAAGACGCTCCGAACACGGAGAAGTCGTCCATGAATACCTCCATCGTTTTTTTAATAAGATCGGGGAAAATTGCTTGAACACAACGTTGAAACGTTGCATAAACCAAAAGGCATCTTTCGGTAGGCAAAAATCCCAAAAGGACAAGTGAATTCCCTCTTCTCATGGTCTTCCGGGTCAACCGAAATTTGGTTATAACCGGAGTAACCATCCAAAAAGCAATAGAATTTTTGGCCCGACAATCATTCTAACATTTGGTCCATAAAAGGAAGTGGAAAATGGTCTTTTCTTGTAGCAGTGTTTAGCCTCCTATAATCTATACACATCCTCCAACCCATCATCGTTCTTGTCGGGATCAACTCATTTTTTTCATTTCGGATTACGGTCATTCCTCCCTTCTTAGGCACAACTTGGACCGGGCTTACCCAAAGACTATCGGAGATCGGGTAAATCATACCGGCATCCAAGAGCTTGACAACCTCTTTTCTCACCGTTTCTTTCATCGTTAGATTCAAACGGTGTTGTGGTTGGGCTACCGCTTTATAACCCTCTTCCATTAAAATCCTATGCATGCAATAAGCCGGACTAATTCCCTTTAAATCGGAAAGAACCCAACCTAAAACTTCTTGATTTTTCTTCAAAACTTGAATCAAACGGTCCTCCTCTTTGTTGGTCAAGATGCTGCTAATGATAACCGGTTTGTTACAACCGTCATCAAGGAACACATATTTTAAATTAGAAGGCAACACCTTCAATTCAAGTTGATACTTCTCATCACTCACTTCTTTCTTTAACACTTCCTCTTCACATTCCCAAGGTTGTAACTCCTCCAAAGATTCAAGTTCCCTCAAACACTCTTCAAGTGCCCTTTCTTCTTCATCGGAAAATACCTCAAAGGAATCATCAAGAGCTCTTTGCAAAGGAGACACTACATGAACTTGCTTTGAAACTTCCACCACGGCTTCTTCCGTTGCATCAATACGGAAACTATCATGTTTGTCTTTAAAATGCTTCATTGCTTCAGAGAGATTAAAACTCACTTCTTCATTTTGAACTCGCACTTTCATTAGGCCGTCATCAATATCAATCATTATACGAGCGGTTTTCATGAAAGGGCGTCCAAGTATTAATGGAGCATCCTCATTTTCTTCCATATTAATAACAACAAAGTCTACCAGAAAGAAAAACTTATCAACTTTGACCAAGACATCTTGAGCCATCCCATGCGGATAAGTTGTGGACTTGTCGGCCAATTGTAACGTCATCCGAATTGCCTTCATCTCAATGTTCCCAAGCCTTTTCATAATGGACAGTGGAATTAAATTTATGCTTGAGCCCAAATCAATTAAGCCCTTTCCGACATAGACATCACCAATTGTTACCGGCAAAGTAACACGTCCCGGATCGACTTCTTTTCTTGGTAAAGTTCTTTGAATGATAGCACTACAACTAGCATCAAGGACAATTATTTTCGGCTCCGAACATCTTCTTTTCTTTGTCAGGATATCCTTCATGAACTTAGCATACTTTGGCATTTGTTCAAGAGCTTCGGAAAATGGAATATTGATTTGTAATTATTTGAAAATGTCCATGAAACGAGCGTAATGTCGTTCGTTGTCTTTCTTGGTGGGTACATGAGGGTAAGGTAAGTTTTGGATCGGAATTGGATTCACTATCTCCTTCCCTTTTTTCACTCTTCTTTTCTTTTCTTCAATCTTTTCTTTTTCCAGGTTATCTTTTTCAACTTCTTCCTTATCATTATTTTCAACTACAACATCATCAACTTTCTCTTCCTCCTCAACCTCCTCAATTATCACATCATCATTTTTCTCATTTTTTTCTCCTTCTCCCAACTCTCTCCCACTTCGAGTAACAATTGCTTTACAATGCTCCTTTGGGTTGTTTTGAGTATTGGCGGAAAAAGAAGGTCCAGTTTGTTGTTCGGCCACTTGTTTTGCAAGTTACCCAACTTGATTCTCTAGATTCTTGATCGATGCTTCATTTGACTTTTGATTTGCCATGGACATTTGAATAAATTGGTTAAGAGTTTCTTCAAGCTTGGAACTCCCACCTTGAGGTTGATAAGGATTTTGTCAATTTTGTTGATATCCCTGATTTTGATAAAAATTTCCTCTTGGTTGTTGATTTTGGTACCCTTGTTGATAAGGTTGTTGTTTCCTTTCATAACCTTGCTGCTGATTTGGATTGTTCATGTAATTCACTTCTTCTTCAATTTGAGGACAAGGAGGAGGACAATAGCCTGTTGGATGATCACCTTTACATAACTCACAAATTGCTACTTGCACCTTTTTATTAGGAAGTTCATGCATCTCTTTGATTTGTTGAGGTAGCTTGGACATTTGTTGTGTTAACAATTCAACCTGTTGAGATACCAATTTGTTTTGGGTAAGTATTGCATCATTCGTCCCCAAATCCAGAACTCCCAGTGTCCTTTGAGAAGGGCCACGGTTATGGTTCCCCTGATGGTCATTTAAAGCCATCTTGTCAATTATGGCAATGGCTTCTTCGGCACTTTTGCTCATTAAAGATCCACCAGCGGTGGTATCGAACAATGTTTTCTGTACTAATTGAAGACCATTACGGAAAATATGAATTTGAGAAAGCTCATCCTAACCATGCCCTTTAAACTTTCTCAACATGGATTTGAATCTCTCCCAAGCTTCGTTGAGAGATTCATTTCCACCTTGAGTGAAAACTGCGATTGTTGTCTTAGCCTCTGTCGTAACCCAAAATTTGAACTCCCTCTTTTTCCTTTTTGCATAAGCATGTGCATTCGCATTGTCGGCACATGCATTTGCATTTTTCTCTATGTATTTCTTGTTACAGGACTTTCAGGTTTTCTAGCCCGACTGATATCATCCTCACAAGATTACCATCATCATCAAAACAAGCACAAAATGAGGGTTTCTATGCCTATTCATCAATACAAGAAGTGGAAAATCGAAGCCGGGACCACTACACCATTTTTTAGGCAAATTGGACATATTTTGGCCTGGTTAATTGATTAACCATTTGCAGTGCAATTGTGTTAATCGATTAACATAGGCAGAATAGGCATAATCTGCTGCTTTTTCATGACAGCACCTTTGCACACACTTTGGTCTTGGATTCTATAGTATTCTAGCAGCATGTGGAATATTCTAGACATCTCTAGACATTTCAAGGCTATTCAATTCATTCCAAGTGCATTTATTCTAATGCTTCACTTCAAATTAAGTGCACCATGTTCCTTGTTTTCCAAGTAATGTGGATCTTTGGATGTTGGAGTTCACCTTGGGATTGTTACCGAGTTGGTCCTAACTAACCGAGTTAAACGCCTTGACTCGGTGAGTCGAGTGCAACTAACTCCTAGCCTAGTTCCAAACCCAAAGCTAAGTCCAAAGCTAATTCCAAACCTCTCACACTCCAAACGAAAAGTCTATATAAACACACCTTCACTCACTTTTCAAAGGATCCACCATTTTCACCAAATTTCTCACATTTCACTCTTAATTCTCTCACATTCTCTCTAATTTTTCTCTGCTACTTCATCTTCATCTCAATTCTCTTCCAAAACCTTACCAAAGCTCTTAATTCACCATTGAAGAAAAGCTACTTTCACCTTGAAAGTTCTTTTTCTTGAGCTTAACCTTCACCATCATTCCATTATACTGGTTTTTGTGGAGTTTCAGTAGCTTTTGGATTCATCTCAAGTGATTGATTCAAGCTTCTTCGGTGATAATTCTCATTTCGGAGTTTTCGTCGCTATTTGATCGGTTTTGATACGTTTCGGCTATAATTGAAGATTCCTCTGGTTTTCTTTGATTATCTTCATCAAGATCACATTACAACATTTACCAAGGCACATCTCAGCCTTGTAGGTTGGTGGATCTCATTCATTTTTCTATTTCGATCGTTTTCTTATCATTCGCGATGTAGTTTCGATGTTTTTGCATGTGAATTGATTATACCATTGCTTGATCCATGATCTTGATTGTTTAATTGATTCTATTGTTGATCATTTTCTACTTCTAAACTTGATTTTTCGTGCATAATTGTTTGCCCTAGCATTGGAGTGATTGCATAATCAAAAAGTTGGCCAAAAGCACTTTTCAAAACTAATTTTCTGCTCCTTGTCCAGTGTTAATCGATTAACACTTTGCAGTGCAATAGTGTTAATCGATTAACCAGTGTTTTGTTGCACTTTTTCAAGTGTTAATCGATTAACACTTTGCAGTGCAATAGTGTTAATCGATTAACACTGAACCAGAAGGTCATTTTCTTGCATTTTCAAGTGTCTTTGCCATGCTTTCTTCATTTTAACTTCCATTGATTATCATGCTTGATTGTATGGGTGTTTTAAGTGTCATTTCACTTCTGGTTGAAGCATATCCATGAGCTTTCGATGCACATTTTTGATTATTTTTTTATTCCTGGCATTGTATGAACATGACTATTCTTGCACTATCTTTGTTCACATGGCACATGATTTTGTGTTGCATTTTGATGATCATTTGGAACTGTTTTGCACCTTCCATTTCATGCTTGCATTAAGTTTATTCTTCATGGATAAGCTTAATTTTGTATAATCAATAATGTACCCTTTTTCCTTAATAGTTTTTTAATTCATATTGGAAAATTGTTGGCACTTTCCTCCCTTTTGATTGTTTAATTGAAACTTCGTTTCGATTACCGATCCTTCCCCTTCGCTCTCTTTAGGATTCCTTTAGATCTTGCTTTCTCTTGGTCGCCGGCTGAGTTAGAGTTCGCGCAACTTGGACCTGTTACGCTGTCTGTTTCACAACACACTGGAGCATTGTACAACTTGGAGTTGTTGTGATGTCCGTTTCAACTTCTGCATTACACCCTGTGAGTTAGAGAAGGAATGAGAAGGGAGAATTCCTACTTTCATTCTGACTACTTCATGTAGGGGACGAATGACCCTGTGCTTTGCTTAGTCACCTCTATCTCCAGGCGGTAGTGTACCTTCTTCTCTAGTCGAGTCGATCTTTGATTTACTCCTATCTCTTTTAATCTCCTTTGGTCAATCACCTTTCTTTGGGTTAAGATCATTGTTCTTGTGCTAACAAAATCTCTTTCTTTCAATACCCTACTTCCTTTTCTTGTGGTCAATCATTGTTTTTTGATTCCCCTGAAGAGTCTCAACCCACTTTTTCAGTTAACCACAGTCTGTCTGTTAAAATACTGAGCCCCATTGAGTTAATCACCTTCTCTTGGTTCATCACTCATTTCTTTTCGGTTAATCACAGTCTTTCTGTTAAAACCGAACCCCTAGCAGTTGGCAACCTTTTCTTGGTTCGAATAGTTCCACCCTTTTTTCCATTCTTCTCTGTCCCCTGGTTCTATGAACTAAAGCGCTCTGATTTCCTCATTGCACTATGAGGGTACGTAGGCACAAGGGCCCCAATCCTCCGCGAGCATTTTCTTTCTTTTCTTTCTTTTTCCCCTTTCTCCTCTCTCTTCTTTCTTTTAGCTAGAAGCCTTTTAGATAGATAACCCATCCAAGCCTAGAAGCAAGCGAAATGGTTCCTGTCGAGTACGACGGATGCGTTAGGTGCTAGTACCTTCCTTTCACATAACCGACCCCCGTTCCCATTTCTCTTCCCCTTGGGTTTTATCGATAGTTTCCCTGTCCTTTGGGACTAAATAAAGTTCGGTGGCGACTCTGTTGTTATCTTTGAGTGTGCGATTCACTCAGGTATAAACCAGCCATCTTCAGCTGGTGACTCTGCTGGGGAGTCCTTGCTTGCAGGTTGGGGTCTCGCCTAGTTTTGTTTGCTTTTCTTGCTTGCTTGGGTATTTATCTTTCCCACTTTATTTCGCTTTACTCGCTTTACTTTACTTGCTCTAGCTTTAGGTTTATTTACTACATTTCTTTACTGCTTTGAATATTCATATGCTGTATATTCTGGATATCTGCGATTTTCTGCTGTTGTTGGGATGGGTAGATATTATTGGAGAGAAAGGTCCTAACACCGGGCCTAGTATACACATAGGCTAGAACGTGGATAGTCGTGAGGCCTATGTTTTGCGAGTTGGGATATCACGAGACCCACATCCCAGATCGTGATTCTTTTGAGAATACTTCCGTCCTGTGAGAATTCACTACGGCGGGGGATTTTCATCCTGAGTCCTATGGTTTGGGCGACCTTTCTAGGGACCACCTTGTTGTGTCTAGATCACACCTGTGAGGGGGATGGGTTTTGCAGGAAACCAGGCCATTTCATACCCTTATTCTCTCACACACATCAGATTCTCCACTGACATATCAGATTATGTTGCACCGACACAGAACTTATGCAGATATTCAAATTGTTCAGACTTGATTATTCAGACAGTCTTGGCTTCTTGTTGTTGTGTGCATATCATTTCATCATGTAAATTAATTTTTTCATGTGCATTTCCAGGTTTTCGAGGACTTATTCTTTGTTGGCATTATCATAGAGATGAGTACTGGTTGTCGAGGCATCTTCAGTTACAAGTTTGTGAAGCCTAAGCTGGGTATTTTGAGAGGTTTGGCATCTTTGTTGGTTGGAGATCACATAGGGGTTTTGATAGATACTTATGGTAATCTGACATCCATCCTCAACACTGAAGTCAACATCACTGCTATTCATACTCTGGTTCAGTTCTATGACCCGCCACTTAGGTGCTTCACATTTCAGGATTATCAGCTAGCACCTACACTCGAGAAGTATGCTTATATTCTTGGGGTTGAGATCAAGAAGCAATTTCCTTATGTTTACACTAGTGGTTGTCCAAAGTTTCATCTTATTTCTGATGCACTTGGCATTAGTAAGAAGGATGTGGAGGATAATATCAAGACCAAAGGGAAAGGTATTCGAGGGTTTGCTTTGAAGTTCTTGGTTGACAAAGCCATTTCTTTTGCTAAGGATGGACACTGGAAGGCTTTCAACACCGTTCTTACTTTGCTGATATATGGGATTGTCTTGTTTTCGAACATGGAGGATTTCATAGACCAGGCCACCATTAGTATCTTTTTGTCCAAGAACCCTGTTCCGACACTTCTTGTTGACACCTACCATTCTATTCATTTGAGAATGAAAAGAAGAAGGGAACCATTGTTTGTTGTGCTCCTCTGCTGTACCGATGGTTCATGTCTCACCTTCCACAGAAGGGGCCTTTTGTTGAGAATAAGGGTAATCTCAAATGGTCTCAACGAATCATGTCTCTTACTGCTGATGACATTTCCTGGTATTCTCGAGTCTTCGATGACACTATGATCATTCTTCATTGTGGGAAATTCTCCAATGTACCTCTCTTGGGTACAAAGGGTGGAATTAACTACAATCCGAGGATTGCCTTCCGACAGTTGGGATACCTCATGGTTGCCAAGCCAGATCCTGAGGTTGTGGAAGAGTTCATCTTTCATGAAGGGGTTGATGACATGGGATTACTGAAAAGGTTTAGTGCCGCTTGGACTCAGATTCACCTCGAAAGAAGAGTCGATTTGAGTAAGAAGAATTGCGTAGCCAAGGAAGCTTACGCACTTTGGGTCAAAGAGCGCGTCAAAGAGATCTTGTTGCCATTTTCTCCCGAGCCTTCCATGAATGCCAAGCCTCCTGAGCTCACCATTGTTCCTCTACCTGAGGTCGATCAACTCAAGCTGATTATTGAGAAGTTGAAGAAGGAGAATGCTGATCTTCGTCTCAACCTCGATAGAGTCACTTCCGAGAAGGATAGTTTATAGATAGAGCTCCGCTAGAAGCGCGAGCACATGCTCAAAGAGGTGGAAGATGAACAGAACAAGCGTAGGAAAGTGGGTGATGCTTTGAAGAGCACCTATGAGGGACTTGCTTCAAAGAAGAGACAACTTTCCGATGCTCATTATCAAGCCTACAAAGAGGAGTTGAGCTACAAAAAGCAACTTGAAGAGGTTCGAGGGAAGTTATCCGAGTTCAAGACAAAGTGGAAAAGTGAGCAAGACCGTGCTAATCAGATGGCAAAGGACTTTTCTCAGTGTCAAGCTCAGTTTGACCAAGTCTTCGGTGAGATTCAGAAGCTGCAAGATCAAGCACATCAGAGCAGAGAGCAGATTAGTCAGCTCAACACAGAGAGCACTCATTGGGAGCATCAAAGCCATCATCTGCAGAACCTCTTGGATCAGAAAGAGGCCTTTCTTCAGGATATGATTCAGGGACCTAACCATTCTTTACTGCACAACCTTATGAAGGATGCAAAGTATTGGAGTGAGAGACATGGTCGTCTAGCCAGATTTGCTGAGCATGCATTAGAGGATCTACCCGAGTTGTTGAGAGATGCATATGCTAATGTGTTTCCACACCAGCTTCCTTGGACTGTTTTCCACTTTTTGTCTGTTTGTAGGGTGGTATTTGATAGGATCCGTGCGGATTTTGTTGTAGCCCAAAAGGCAGATATTTGAATTGTACTCGACTTGTACTTCTTGCCTTTATTGTTGAATGAATGAATGAAGTTTCTTGCCAATTTTATCTTTCGCACCTTTACTTGTACGCTTTATGATTATTGTCAACAAAGATAAGTTTAAGAATTCCTGGAATTTAAAACTTTATTTTTACATGCATATCATGCATTCATTTGCACACATATGCACGTCCCTTCATCTGAAACCGTTGCTCATCCTTGTCCGCCTTCCTTGTAGTAAGATGACAACTCGAAATCCGTATTTCACTCGATCAAAAAAATCCAGAATCATGACTGACTTCAAAGCTGAAAACGCTGCTTACAAGGAAACTCTGGCTCAATTCCAAGGCCGGATGGATCAGTTCCAGACTTACATGGATGTAATCATGGAACTCCTTCATGCTCAGAGGGATGCCGCTGCTACTTCCACTGTTGTTGCAACTGCTACTGACGCAACTATTTTCACTCCTGTTGTGACTACTTCTCCTGTTGTTACAGCCACTCCTGCTATTGTTCCTTCTCCTATTGCGGTTGAAGTGCCAGTTGAGCTTGTGAATCAGCCTGTTGTTCATCCGTCAAATTCTCAGTCCGGTTTGAACAAGATGCTTGCTGGTTTTCCATGGGGCATGCCTCCGAATTACACTCCTCATATTGCAAACAATGGTAGTGCCTTCATACCATATCAGCCTTTTGTTGCGCCCATGCCCAATGGGTATGCTGCTGCATATCCATGGGGCATGCCTACTTTGGTTCCACCTCCAGTAGTGAATGATGATCCTGAGAATCCTCAGGTTCAGACCCATCAAACTTCTAGGTTGGCTGACATTGAAACTCCTGATGAAGAAGAGCATGTGTATAGGGGTCCTCCAATTCATATTTCGGTCTCATCTCAAGTTGGTCAAACTGTTGTTCAGAATGTTCATCATGGGATGTTCTATCCTGGGGCATCTTCCTCAGCTGCTATATTACCTCCTTCGAATTATCCGTTTGGTGTTCAGATGGGTCAGAATGCTGGTCAGATGGTTAATCTGGGTTTGGTGTATCCTTCTCAGTTTGCTACTCTGCAAGTGCATGCTCCGGCCGCATCTCAGCTGCCAAATCCTCAGATTCTTTTCAGGCCTAATAATCAGAGCAGATCTGCTGACTACAAGTTATTGGAAGACCGTATCAGAGCTATTGAGGGGTTTTCTGCTTTTGGCTTGGAGGCCAAAGACCTATGTTTGGTTCTGAAGGTTGTACTACCGCAAAAATTCAAGATACCTGAGCTTCCAAAGTATAAAGGTTCGAGTTGCCCGCGTAGTCACATCACTATGTACCACAGGAAGAAAGCATCCTATATTGATAATGATGAATTGCTTGTTCATTTTTTTCAAGATAGTTTGTCTGGTGCTTCATTGGATTGGTACATGGGCTTAGAACGCAGCAAGATCCATACTTGGAGGGATTTGTCCGAAGCATTCGTGAAACAATACAAATACAACCTTGATCTGGCACCTACTAGATTACAGTCGCAAAACCAATCTCAGCTCTCAACTGAGACATTCAAAGAGTATGCACAAAGATGGCGTGAGACGGCATCTCGTGTGCGACTGGCTCTCTCTGACAATGAGTTGGTTGACATCTTTATGGGTACATTGCAGGGATCCTACTATGAGAAAATGGTGGGTAGTTCTTCATCGAACTTTGCTGATGTTGTAACCATTGGTGAATGGATCGAGAACGGTTTGAAGACTGGAAAGATTCCTGGAACTGCTTCCCAGCAGCCGGCCAGAAAATCTCAGAATAGTCAGTCAAAGAAGAAAGAAGGAGAAACCAATGCTGTGACTGCTCAAGTTCCTCCTCAGTATCAAGCTCCCGTGGCTCCCATGCCATATTATCCATATCCGTACATAGCCGCTGCACAATATCGACAACCTCAGTATCAATATCATCCGCAACAATCAGTTCAGAATGCTCAGAATTAGCAACAGACTCAACAGAATAAAAATCAGCAGAATCAAAACCGTAAAAACAACAACAATCAAGGAAATCTCAAGCGTCCAAATTTTGATAGAATTCCGGAGTCATACATGGAATTGTTTCCTTACTTGGTTCACCAAGGGGCAATTGTTCCCAAGCAGATTGCACCTGCAATTCCTCCATTTGGCCCGAAGCATAATCCAAATGCGTCCTATGCTTATCATGCTGGATACATAGGACATGCGACAGAGGACTGTTTTGTTTTCAAAACCAAGGTTCAGGCTCATTGATAAAAAGATTCTGAATTTCGCTAAGGAAGGTCCTACCATTCAGTATAATCCGTTGCCGAATCACAATGGACTTGCAGTTAACATGATTGAGGATAGTTCAAAGGCTGAATTGATCTTGGATGTCGACGAAGTAAAGACCCTGATGACTGTGGTTTTTAAGAAATTGAATGAACATGGCCTGTTGAAAGGGTTGCATGGTAAGTGTCAAATTTGTGACGATAATCCTAACCAGTGTCGAAGGCTGAAGGGTTGTGTCCAGATTTTGATGAACCGAGGCGAAGTGCAATTTGCCAAGTCTAAACCTGTTGAGGAAGTTACTGCCATTGAGTCGTTCACTATCATCTATAAGAAGGTTCCTGTTGAATCCCCTAAGCAGAAGAAGGTGCAACCCATCGTTGTTTGCCTGCCAAAACCGTTTCTGTATCAGAATTCTAAGGAAGTACCTTGGAGATATGGGTCAACTGTGTTTTCTGGAGATCGGGAGACATGGTTTGCTGAGTCTGAGACTGTGAATGTTACAGCCGTTGGAGGTATAACTCGTAGTGGACGAGTGTTCGCTCCGAAGGTCACTACAAAGCCTGTTCAAATTCCAACTATTGTTCCTCCCCAGGAGACGCCTGCACTTGCAACCCCTGTTGGTCAACAAGGGGCATCTTCTAATGCCATTTCAGTGCCGAATGTTCTGTCTGAGGATGTTTTAAAGAGCAAAGAGACACTTGATGATCAAGATTTCCTTAAGTTGATCAAGAAAAGTGACTTTAAAATTGTGGATCAGCTGGGACAGACTCCCTTAAGGATCTCTATCTTGTCTTTACTCATGAGCTCGCCCGTGCACATATCAACTTTGTTGAAGGTCTTGAACACTGCCCACGTGATGCATGACATATCCATTGTCGAGTTCGATGACGTAGTGGCCAACATAACCGCGAGTCGATACTTGGGCTTTAATGAATCAAAATTACCTCCTGAAGGAGCTGCCCATAACAAAGCACTGCATATTTCCGTAACTTGCACTGACATACTGTTATCTCGTGTTCTAGTGGATACTGGTTCTTCCCTCAATGTGATGCCTAAGGGCACATTGAGCTAATTACTGGTGGAAGTAAACGAGATGAGACCAAGCACCTTAGTTGTTAGAGCCTTTGACGATTCGCGAAGGCAAGTCATTGGAGAAGTGGATTTACCCATCAAGGTTGGACCTCATTTGTTCACCATTACTTTCCAAATGATGGATATCAATCCCGCATACAGTTGCCTACTGAGTAGCCCGTGGATTTAAGCTGCAGGGGCAGTTACCTCCACTTTACATCAGAAGTTGAAGTTCATGTTTGATGATCAGCCTGTCATCGTCTGTGGTGAAGAGGATTTGATTGTGAGCGAGTTATCATCTTTCCGATACGTCGAGACTGAATAAGGCATAACTGAGGTGCCGTTACAGCGTCTCGAATTTGAAGATGTTAGCTCTGCTTCATTTAGTCAAGGTAGATCACCGCAAATGACCTTAACTTCTGCTAAGAGTGCTAAAGAGACCATTGAGAGAGGTGCTTTGCCAGGTTGGGGGCATGTAATCGATGTGGTTGAAAAGCATAATCATTTTGGATTAGGTTATCGTCCGAGTCGATGGTCACATGGTCAGAATCGGTGTAATTCAATCAAGTTCAATAGCGCGGGTTTCCAACAAGGTGACATCGTGGCAGCCACCGATGATGTTGGTCCCAGTAATCAGATTTCAAGCTTTTTACGCAAGTGTCCACCGGGTTTCAAGCTCAACAATTGGACATCTACCGTGATTCCTGTGGTTTTTCAAAATAACATGTAATGCATTTTGCTTTATCATTCCCTCGTCGTCGCCCGAGACGAGCGGATAGCTTGTAAAGGGCCTCGCGCTTTTGTAATATTATGTGATCAATAAATAAAAGTTTTTTGCATTCAAAATCATGCTCTATTTTCTTCCTTTATTTTTTTACTTTTCACAAACAAATGGCAAAAGTTTATTTTATTTTCACTTTTCAAAATAGCTCATTCTAAACATATTCATAAACATGCAGAACTAATAAAAGCATTGATAACAACATGGCAAACATCCATTGTAATTCTGGAATTCCAATCAACCAAGCCGAAGAACATGGTGAGGAAGATTGTGAATTGCCGGCTGAACTAGTAAGGCTCCTTGAGCACGAGCATAGATAGATTCAGGCAAACAAAGAGCCAGTAAAAGTGATCAATCTTGGTACTGATGAAGTCAGAAGAGAAGTCAAGGTTGGTGTGTCCCTCTCTAAGCATGTATACTCTGAGTTGGTCAAGTTATTGAAAGAGTATGTCGATATCTTCGCCTGGTCCTATAAAGATATGCCTGGGTTGGATACCAACATCGTTGAACATCACTTGCCACTCAAGCCTGGATGCCCTCCTGTCAAGCAGAAACTCAAGAAGACAAGACCCGACATGGCACTTAAAATCAGAGAAGAGGTAAAGAAACAGTTTGATGCTGGGTTCCTCGTCACTTCCGAATATCCTGAATGGATTGCCAACATCGTCCTAGTTCCCAAGAAAGATGGGAAAGTCAGAATGTGTGTGGATTATCGAGATCTCAACAAGGCAAGCCCGAAGGATGATTTTCCCTTGCCTCACATTGATGTCTTGGTAGACAACACAACACAGTTCTGTCTTTTCGTTCATGGACGGGTTTTCAGGGTATAATTAGATCAAAATGTCCTCAGCTGATATGGAAAAGACTACTTTCATCACGCCATGGGGTACATATTGTTACAAAGTCATGCCATTCGGTCTGAAGAATGCAGGGGCAACATACCAACGTGCCATGACAATCCTCTTTCACGATATGATCCATAAAGAGATTGAGGTTTACCTGGACGATATGATTGCCAAGTCCAAACTGAAGATGATCACCTGGTTCATCTGAAGAAACTGTTTGACAGACTCCGGAAGTTTAGGTTGCGGTTAAATCCTGCAAAATGCACCTTCGGAGTTCGATCTGGTAAACTGTTGGGCTTTATTGTGAGTCAGAAGGGCATTGAAGTTGATCCTGATAAGGATCGGGCAATTCAGAACATGCCGCCTCCCAAAACAGAAAAAGAAGTCTGTGGCTTCCTGGGCAGACTTAATTACATCTCAAGGTTCATTTCCCACTTGACGGCTACCTGTGAACCAATGTTCAAATTACTAAGGAAAAATCAATCGGTTGAATGGAACAATGAGTGTCAAAAAGCATTTGACAAAATAGAACAATACTTACAAGAACCACCGATCTTAGTACCGCCGGTTCCTGGTAGGCCACTAATCATGTATCTCACCGTTCTCGATGAATCAATGGGATGTGTATTGGGTCAACATGATGACACTGGCAGAAAAGAACATGCAATTTACTATCTGAGCAAGAAGTTCACTGATTGTGAGACCAGATACTCACTCTTGGAGAAAACTTGTTGTGCTCTGGTCTGGGCAGCTCAACGCCTAAGACAATACATGATTTGCCATACTACTTTGTTGATATCCAAAATGGACCGAATAAAGTGCATATTTGAAAAGCCTGCTGTCTCTGGAAGGATTTCTCGGTGGCAGATGCTATTAACTGAGTATGATATCCAACATGTTACCCAGAAAGCAATAAAAGGGAGTGTCTTGCCTGACTACTTTGCTCATCAACCTATAGAGGGTTATCAAAAAATGAAGTTTGACTTTCCCGATGAGGATGTTCTGTTTATCAGAGACTATGAGACCCCAGACCCTGACATAGGACCCAAACCAGGGGCGCGATGGACGCTCGTGTTCGATGGGGCCTCCAATTCTAGAGGTCGTGGAATTGGTGCTATCCTCATCTCTCCAACAGGTTTTCACCTTCCCTTCACTTCCAGATTAGGCTTTGCATGCCCAACAATATGGCTGAATATGAAGCATGTATCTATGGTATAGAAGCGGCAATTGACATGAGAATCAAGATTCTCGAGGTCTATGAAGATTCTGCTTTGGTTATCGGCCAAGTCAGAGGGAACTTTGTGACTCAGGATTCCAAGTTGGTTCCGTACCAACAACACATTGCGAAGTTGATTCCTTACTTTGATGAGATTTCTTTTCATCATATCCCCAGAGAGGAAAATCAACTAGCCGATGCTCTTGCCACTTTAGCATCCATGTTCAAGGTCAAGTGGAAGAATGAAGCTCCTCATATCCGCAATGATCACTTGGACGAGCCAACACACTGTTTAGCGATCAAGGATGATTCTGATGACAAGCCTTGGTTCTACGACATTAAGAGATATCTGGAAAAACAGAAATATCCCGAGGGTATTACTATCACTGACAAGAAAGCTCTTAGGTGGCTCTGCGCCAAATTCTTCTTCAGTGGTGGTGTACTGTACAAGAGGAATTATGATTTCGTGTTGCTCAGATGCATGGATAGACACAAAACACACGTGATCATAAGGTTCATACATGAGGGTTGTGAGGGTGTACATGCTAAAGGTCCTGCTATGGCCAAAAAGATCCTTCGGGTTGGATATTACTAGACAACAATGGAGGTATATTGTTACAACTTTGCCAAAAGGTGTCACAAGTGCCAAATATACGGAGACAAGATCCATGTGCCTCCAACTCCATTGAATGTTTTGACATCACCTTGGCCATTCTCTATGGGGGGTATAGATATGATTGGAATGATCGAACCGGAGGCTTCTAACGGTCATCGATTCATTCTGGTTACTATCGACTACTTTACCAAGTGGGTTGAAGCTGCTTCTTATGTAGACGTTACACGACAAGTGGTTGCCAGATTTATCAAGAAAGAGATAATCTGTCGCTATGGCATCCCTAGCAACATTATCACAGACAATGCAAGCAACCTAAACAATAATATGATGAAGGAGTTGTGTCAAGAATTTAAGATCGAGGACCACAACTCTTCACCATATCGGCCCAAGATGAATGACGCCGTTGAAGCAGCAAATAAAAACATCAAGAGAATTGTCCAAAAAATGGTCAAGACATACAAGGATTGGCATGAAATGTGAAATTCTGGTACATGTGCAGAATTCAGATGTCCTATAACATATCATTCGACATCCGGTCTAACATGAACACACATGCCAAGGTATATAACAATGAGTACGGTACTGAAAAGATAAAAACAAAACACACATAATTGTTAACCCAGTTCGGTCTAACATACCTACTCTGGGGGCTACCAAGCCAGGGATGAAGTCCACTATCAGTAGTATCAATTCAAAGCTAAACTCCCGGTTTATAGCTTATCACTTAATCACTACCCAATGACCCTTCTACCTAGATCCTCTCTAGATATGAGAAACCCTTCTCACTCCCAATCATCGCAATGATGTCTAGCAGTCAACACTCCGCCACTGCATCAACGGCTCTTTACCTATACAACAATTCAACAAGGAAGACACACTTCCAAGACACAACTTAGAGTTACTTAAAAGCTTCCTCCAAGAACAATACTCCTCTTACTTAACAGCTTCGAGGATCACACTAACAAACTGTCCAACTCACATGTCGAGTCGTACAGGAACCAACCCTAATAATAGAACTTTTACATCTTTGGTTGAGTTACAATTCTAGGTTACAATGCATCTATATATAACCTATTCCCAACTGGATTTGGGCCTTCAAAAACTCAGCAAATAAGCTGCTACAGATCAGCAGAAACTTCTGCTACATAATAGGTCTTTAATCTTTAACTTCCTAAAATATCTCCATATTTAGAAAGTGTATATTTTTAAATATTCTTCTCAATTTCAAATTTGAATCTTCAGACCTTTTAATTCAGCGCCTCTAGAATTTGCATATTATTCCCTGAATATTCTGCATCTGTTAAGACATAACAGAATCTTTAATTCACTTCAGTTCTGGCGCGATGTCGAATGGACCTTTATGGGACATCTTAATACGACATGTTGTTCCAGATGTTGAAACCACTTCAACTCAACATGTTCCATTGCACAATAGGACTTCTTGCTCAACCTGTTCTTCTTTAGTAAGATAAAATATCCTATCTACCATATTGCTGCTATTATTTATTTTACAAAATTAATGCCAACCCTAAAAATTAAAGAACTAACATTCTCCCCCTTTTTCAAATTTTGGCTAAAACAAATATATAAACATTACAACTCAGATTACAGCAGCAATTACAACCATATACCACTGTCAGTAGTCATCAGCAACTACTGAACCTAACAGTAACCATCAGTAGCTTCTGTGTACAGCGACCATGGAGAATCATCTTCTTGGGAAATCTTGAATGATGTTAGGACATCATGTTTGACAACTCTTTCCAACATACTCTATGAGCTCCATAACATCACCTCCGAGCACCACAACACAATAATTTCAGGCAGCACATTAGGACATAATAAGTAGAAAGTCCTGAAGTCATTTGGTGCACATGAGGAAGAAGATATCTGACACTCCCCCTCAATACAACACATTTCTTTTTCCTTCCAATACAGACCCAGAACAAATGTAGAAGACTCCTCCAGAAAAGAAACGCGTGTCTTCATATAAAAGACCAATGGTGGCATAAGAGATTTCTGCACACCTTATTTGATCAGACGCCCCTAGTCGACCTGTAGCACAAGATGAAACTTAAGACGTGCCACTCTACCAACCCAGGTAACTCAGAACACAAGTCATAACTGTGTTCATAACTCAGGACACAAGTCACAAAGACTCAACACCAACTTAAGGATAGGACACCCTTTTCGACATCTCTGAAACACATCTGGAACTGCAGACTCCAGACAAGCATCTGCGCAAACCATTTAGCAAACCCTTTCCCCCCCTTTTTGGCCAAAAATTGGCAAAGAAAGCCCTCACAGAACCAGACCCAAGTAGTGCTCACCCAAAAACGAACAAACGCCATAAGACCTATGAAACAAGAACACTCACTGGCTGAAGGAGAAAAGAATAACCCCTATAAATAGCTAATCAGTTACTTTGGAATTAACGAGCTTTGAATATGTCAAAGTTCTTGGTCAAAGAAACGCTATTTTAGGTACTAAAAACTCCATCCAAATTCAATGTCTACCTTCCAAAACAGTCTTGACCGCCTTTATTGCTTCTCAACTCATTCTTACCATAAATTGTGCCAATAACGTTCCATGCATAGGCAAATACACGTGTTTCACCTTATCCTTACACCACCGTCCAGAATAATTGCTTGTTTGGCTCAAGAAAAACATGTCCTGTACCATGTTCTGACATCTTATCAGACAATGTCTGCTTGCTCACAACATTATCAACCCAAGACTCCACAGAAAATTATACATTCCAAAACTCAAGCACATTTTCTTTTCGGTTGGATTCTAAGACGACTTCTATCGATCAACACAACTCACAATACCTTATAGATTCCTTCAGAATAGCAGAGAAAAATAAATTCTCCCAGATACAACAATTCTGCTCTTCAGACTCCTCCTGCATAAGCACTAGCTTCACGAAGCTAGGATAGCACATCAGCCTTAGGAACACCCAACCACACTCTGTAGTACATGTCCCATCATGTTGTTTGACATCACTCTGCATAAACTTGGATAGCATGCAAGCTTCACAAAAATCTGCACCCTTGCAGTAATAGACCATAGACAGCAGCCTTAACTCTCCCTGACATGAACAACCAATGCTCCTTATGAAGATGAACACTTGACACCAGATGATAGCACAACGATATTGCCACATTCTCAACATTAAGAACTGCCACTTCTTGTATTTGTTGAGCATGATCTCACCATGTTTATTTCAGATACATGGTATGCCAAGTCTAACATAAAACCCCACTTAATTTGGAATTTCTCACATATTCCACAACAAATGTCTTTATATTACCTGCAACACAAGATAAGGATTGCCACCACCTTTTACTTGTATTAGAAGAAACCTTCTTATCTTCAGCCATTCTGATCAGATCACACTACTGACAATAACCTTCTGTCCTTACATTCACAAGCACCTAATGAAGTCTTCATCATGAAAGTAGTCATGTATTGCCAGACCAAACTACTTAACATCAAGATCAGAATCTGCCCATTCTAACCCACATTATGTCAGAACTGCCACTTCAGACAATAATGTTGCTTCTTCCAACTCCACAAGCACATTCTCAGACCTTCATCTAGGATACACAACAAACAATGATGTTGTAACATTATGTAGGACATCAGGATAAGATAAAAGAACACACCTTCTGCTTTTTATTCAGGTAATCACAACCACCTGATCACAACAGAGAAAAATAAACTCTCACACAATTCAGAAATCTGAATTGCATCCACACATTAGATAACTACCAAGCTCCCAACAAGGTCTTTACCATCAGTCACATACACATCTCCATCAGACTCATACCTAGCTCCCGACAAGGTATTTGTTATCCAAGAAAGATTCACAAACAAACAGCAGATGATGCTCACTTCTTCATTCACACACTTCTGATACAGTCAGCTGATAAGGCTACCTCAGGTTGTCATCTTTAAATGTCAAGCTTCTCACACAAGGTATGACAATTTGTTTGACATCTTCTTCTGCATACGTCTGACAACTTCTGATTCTTCTTTATGACAAATTGTCATGACATTTATTCACAAGTTACTTTAACTTGGATCAGTGCTTGATCTTGGACTTCTTTCTGCGCAAAATAACCTTGGCTGAACAAGCAACAACCACCTGAATTGATGTTCCAGCATCAATCTCAGTCACACATCTTCACAGAGCTTTTCTGAAGATATCATCTATAGTAAAGCTCTAGCAGGGGAACACACGAGGATCAACCATCATTAGCTGATCAAGCTTCCAGGTCATATCACAAACACATTCAGTAGCAGGATCATCTCAAGAGTCTTCTCCTTAAATCACAACATCTTGTCTGACCGTGAGATGTTGGATGTCATCAACATTCCACAACCAATCTGCCTCTTCTAATCCTTCAGCCAAACTCATCCCAGACAATTTGGATGATACTCCAAGCACATAGTCACCAATAAACCCCACCGGTTTATTCAACTCCACAGTGCTTAACCCTTGAAAGTTCTCCACTACACCAGAACAAGAGTTCCATGCTCTCATAGACTTGATAAATGTCATCAAGATTGAGTAAACAACCTCCATTAGAGAAACATCATCCAGACAGCTTGAGAAAATAAATTCTTAACACAATGATGTCAAGACATGCCTTCAAGATCTTCCAAAACATCAGATACTCTCCCTCAGAATCTGCCAAGAGCACTTCAAAGAATCATACATTCTCCCCTTTAATAGCAGCACAGACTGTGGATCATATCAATCCTTAAGCTTCACAAGATCATTCAGATAATGCTTCCAAATAACAGAGACAAATCATGACTTTTTGATCTTTGACCTTCATGTCCAAGAAGTCTGCTAGAGATAATACTTCTTGAATCTCAGGTTCTTCACTCCTGCAGCAAGGACCAGAAATAAATTGAACTCAGGAGTAAATAACATGTTGATCACACCTTGACTAACTCACACATGTAAGATAAGTTCCAGGGCCAGAAACTTCTTTGACATACCACCCAGATGCCTCCTCTTCGAGATCAGGAGTAGGTTCTAAACCCATGTGAACAAACCACATTAGTTTAGCACCCAGAGCATCTGCTATGCCATTCCTTTAGACCACTGAATTATGTATAATTCTGACGTGATGTTCTAACACAAGATAGGACATCATTCCAAGGAACACATCAAGAGATCAAAGACTGGAGGTTAGGCTTTTTAAGAAAAGAAGCAAAAGTAAATTACTTCTCACTAACTTCAGATCTCTTCCTTACAACTTCACTTATCAGTGCCTTTATGAGTGGACTTGAACAATAATCTTCAAGTATCGTTGACAAAGTAAGTTAAAGCAGTCTTGCATATATTCCATCATCATAGGATATACATTCAGAGAAGAACAACCTTCTCAGTCACAAACTCATGAGTTTTCAGATAGATACGCAGCGGATAAAAATACAAGCTCCTCAAAACCTTCAGGTGTCACATGTCAGCCCTAGCATCATAATCCAGGTGACCTAACATAACCACAACACATCAGCTATTCAACCAAAACTCCAAGCCTTCAGCACATGCCACTGCCTGTCACGAACAGTCCATCCTCCACTTCTAGGGACCATTCTCACAACTATATGAACTTCTCCAAGTCCAAACAACTTTTCAGTAAAAAGCTTCTACCTTGACCATGAACCAGAAAGTATCTTCCCTCGGATCTCATCCAGATACAAAACAGAATGACCTGCTCTGATACTATTGAAATTCTGGTACATGTGCAGAATTCAGATGTCCTATAACATATCATTCGACATCCGGTCTGACATGAACACACATGGCAAGGTATATAACAATGAGCACGGTACTGAAAAGATAAAAACAAAACACACAGAATTGTTAACCCAGTTCGGTCTAACACACCTACTCTAGGGGATACCAAGCCAGGGATGAAGTCCACTATCAATAGTATCAATTCAAAGCTAAACTCCCCGTTTACAGCTTATCACTTAATCACTACCCAATGACCCTTCTACCTAGATCCTCTCTAGATATGAGAAACCCTTCTCACTCCCAATCATCGCAATGATGTCTAGCAGTCAACACTCCGCCACTGCATCAACGGCTCTTTACCTATACAACAATTCAACAAGGAAGACACACTTCCAAGACACAACTTAGAGTTACTTAAAAGCTTCCTCCAAGAACAATACTCCTCTTACGTAACAGCTTCGAGGATCACACTAACAAACTGTCCAACTCACATGTCGAGTGGTACAGGAACCAACCCTAATAATAGAACTTTTACATCTTTGGTTGAGTTACAATTCTAGGTTACAATGCATCTATATATAACCTATTCCCAACTGGATTTGGGCCTTCAAAAACGTAGCAAATGAGCTGTTACAGATCAGCAGAAACTTCTGCTACATAATAGGTCTTCAATCTTTAACTTCCTAAAATATCTCCATATTTAGAAAGTGTATATTTTTCAATATTCTTCTCAATTTCAAATTTGAATCTTCAGACCTTTTAATTCAGCGCCACATAGAATTTGCATATTATTCCCTGAATATTCTGCATCTGTTAAGACATAACAGAATCTTTAATTCACTTCAGTTCTGGCGCGATGTCGAATGGACCTTCATGGGATATCTTAATACGACATGTTGTTCTAAATGTTGAAACCACTTCAACTCAACATGTTCCATTGCACAATAGGACTTCTTGCTCAACCTGTTCTTCTTTAGCAAGATAAAATATCCTATCTACCATATTGCTGCTATTATTTGTTTTACAAAATTAATGCCAACCCTAAAAATTAAAGAACTAACAAAATGCTTCCATTTGCACTACATGGCTACAGAACCTCAGTTCGCACTTCTACTGGGGCAACTCCGTATTCACTTGTGTATGGTATGGAGGTTGTTCTGCCCATTGAGGTCGAGATTCCTTCGCTCAGAGTTATCATGGAATCAGGTATTGACGAAGTTGAATGGGTTCAATCCAGATATGACCAGCTGAATCTCATCGAAGAGAAGCGCCTTACAGCCGTCTGTTATGGTCAATTGTATCAGAGACGTCTCAAACGAGCTTTTGATAAGAAAGTTCTCCCTCGAACATTCTGTGAAGGCGAACTTGTACTCAAAAGATATTCTCATATTCACTCGGATCCACGAGGAAAATGGACTCCCATTACGAAGAACCCTTTGTTGTCAAGAAGGCCTTCTCAGGTAGAGCCCTGATCCTCACCACAATGGATGGGGAGGAGTTGCCATCGCCTGTGAACTCCGCTAGATTGACATCCGCAAGGACAATCTAGGCAAAAATGGGCGTCCCGATGGACCAAAAAAAAGAAATGTCCATGCAAAAGTTAGGGACAATGAAAAAATAATAGCAGCCCGCTAAGTTGAAAACTCGAAAGGGCGACTTAGGCAAGAATGGGTATCCCGGTGGACGAAAAAAATAGAAAAACATGTCCAGGCAAAAACTAGGGATAAAGGCATTGACTGTGAATACTTGAGCCTCTTTTCATCACAGCTAGACCTCAGAAGGTAACGAAGCAGTCAAATCATCATCAACTGGTGCAAGGCGTTGGAACCTAGACTTACGACGGATGGTAGCCAATGTTGTAATCAATGCAAAACATGATTTCCCTTTGCCATTTACATTTTTTTTTCAATTTCATTGCAAATTTCCTCATCAAGGATTTTTGCATCCTTGTACACATCTCATGTACAAAATTTTCACATTCAATAAAGTGCATCATTTGTTATCTCAATTGTTTTCATTCCAGTATTTTGTTTGCAAAATAAACAATTATCTGTGATCACATAATACTATAAAACGTTGAGAACAATAAAAATCTAGATCAATCGAGAAAGCATTATGCATTGCATACTTTACTGGTGATTCCTGCAGGATAATCAGTAATATCCGTTGGTAAGCCTAACGCCCGACCAGTAATATGAGGGTCTTCTGAAGAAGTTGATGTTCATCAGCAGGGTCATCATTTCCCCAACAGTTGCCATTGCGGTTCTCAGGAAGGGTTGATTGTATTCCATTTCCCCAATAGATCTATAATGTCTCCAGTAAAGTTGCCATGTTGTACCCCGAGAGGAGACATGTTTGTTTTTTTCCCCAGCACGGGTCGCGCGTCATCCGCAACATGACAGGTTGTTATGCACCCACAGCTATACGATTTGGTTTCGTGTCTTCCCCAAGTGGAGAAGATCCTCCGAGCCTTGTGAATTCCCTACATCAGAGATGAAGGGATTGGTATGAATCTCTTATCCCCTGCAGTGTCGATGGTGAGCCTTCTCAGTTTCTCTCCCAGCGGAGTCTTCACCATCTCCTTGGTTTTCCGCAGCAGAGTTATCATCCTTTTGAGGGCCTCTCCTCGGCAAATTTTTGTCTTTATCTGTGTGTTCTCTCCCCGACCAAGGATGGCGAGATCGTTTTGCTACAATCTCTACCTAACTTACCGTGCATTACCTCAAACCGTACCTTTTGCATTACATGATATCAAGCATCATTTAGGTCAATGTATATATGGCATATGCATCGAGCATACTCCCTCTCTTTTGGCCTGATTCATCTCCCCTGCAGATATTTGGTCTCTTAACACTCTTCTTTTATCGCCGTCGGCCAAATTTTTTAGCTACTCTTTTATTTAATCCCCTTTTACCTCGAATCATCGAAAAGCTAGTGCAATTCGTACATTCAGGTCCAAGAGGATTAAATAGGGGCAGCTGTCGTAACCCAAAATTTGACCTCCCTCTTTTGCCTTTTTGCATAAGCATGTGCATTCGCATCGTCGGCACACGCATTCACATTTTTCTCTATGTGTTTCTTGTTACAGGACTTTTCAGGTTTTCTAGCCCGACTGATATCATCCTCACAAGATTACCATCATCATCAAAACAAGCACAAAATTAGGGTTTCTATGCCTATTCATCAATACAAGAAGTGGAAAATCAAAGTCGGGACCACAACACCATTTTTTAGGCAAATTGGGCATATTTTGTCCTGGTTAATCGATTAACCATTTGCAGTGCAATTGTGTTAATCGATTAACACATGCAGAATAGTCACAATTTGTTGCTTTTTCATGACAACACCTTTGCACACACTTTGGTCTTGGATTCTACAGTATTCTAGCAGCATGTGGAATATTCTAGACATCTCTAGACATTTCAAGGCTATTCAATTCATTCCAAGTGCATTTATTCTAATGCTTCACTTCAAATTAAGTGCACCATGTTCCTTGTTTTCCAAGTAATGTGGATCTTTGGATGTTGGAGTTCACCTTGGGATTGTTACCGAGTTGGTCTTAACTAACCGAGTTAACCGCCTTGACTCGGTGAGTCAAGTGTAACTAACTCCTAGCCTAGTTCCAAACCCAAAGCTAAGTCCAAAGCTAATTCCAAACCTCTCACACTCCAAACCAAAAGTCCATATAAACACACCTTCACTCACTTTTCAAAGGATCCACCATTTCACCAAATTTCTCACATTTCACTCTTAATTCTCTCACATTCTCTCTGATTTTTCTCTGCTACTTCTTCATCTTCATCTCAATTCTCTTCCAAAACCTTACCAAAGCTCTTAATTCACCATTGAAGAAAAGCTACTTTCACCTTGAAAGTGATTTTTCTTGAGCTTAACCTTCACCATCATTCCATTATACTGGTTTTTGTGGAGTTTCAATAGCTTTTGGATTCATCTCAAGTGATTGATTCAAGTTTCTTCGGTGATAATTCTCATTTTGGAGTTTTCGTCGCTATTTGATCGGTTTCGATACGTTTCGGCTATAATTGAAGATTCCTCGGGTTTTCTTTGATTATCTTCATCAAGATCACATTACAAAATTTACCAAGGCACATCTCAGCCTTGTAGGTTGGTGGATCTCATTCATTTTACTGTTTCGATCATTTTCGTATCATTCGCGATGTAGTTTCAATATTTTTGCATGTGATTTGATTATACCATTGCTTGATCCATGATCTTGATTATTTAATTGATTCTATTGTTGATCATTTACTACTTCTAAACTTGATTTTTCGTTCATAATTGTTTGCCCTAGCATTGGAGTGATTGTATAATAAAAAAGTTGGCCAAAATCACTTTTCAAAACTGATTTTCTACTCCATGTCTAGTGTGAATCGATTAACACTTTGCAGTGCAATAGTGTTAATCGATTAACCAGTGTTTTTTTTTTGCATCTTTTCAAGTGTTAATCGATTAACACTTTGCAGTGCAATAGTGTTAATCGATTAACACTGAACTAGAAGGCCATTTTCTTGCATTTTCAAGTGTGTTTGCCATGCTTTCTTCATTTTAACTTCCATTGATTATCATGCTTGATTGTATGGGTGTTTTAAGTGTCATTTCACTTCTGGTTGAAGCATATCCATGAGCTTTCGATGCACATTTTTTATTATTTTTTTATTCTTGGCATTGTATGAACATGACTATTCTTGCACTATCTTTGTTCACATGGCACATGATTTTGTGTTGCATTTTGATGATCATTTGGCACTGTTTTGCACCTTCCATTTCATGCTTGCATTAAGTTTATTATTCATGGATAAGCTTAATTTTATATAATCAATAATGCACCCTTTTGCCTTAATAGTTTTTCAATTCATATTGGAAAATTGTTGGCACTTTCCTCCCTTTTGATTGTTTAATCAAAACTTCGTTTCGATTACCGATCCTTCCCCTTCGCTCTCTTTAGGATTCCTTTAGATCTTGCTTTCTCTTGGTCTCCGGCTGAGTTAGAGTTCACGCAACTTAGAGCTGTTACACTGTCCGTTTCACAACACACTGGAGCATTGTACAACTTGGAGTTGTTGTGCTGTCCGTTTTAACTTCTGCATTACACCCTGTGTGTTAGAGAAGGAATGAGAAGGGAGAAGTCCTACTCTCATTCTGACTACTTCAGGTAGGGGACGAATGACCCTGTGCTTTGCTTAGTCACCTCTATCTCCAGGCGGTAGTGTACCTTCTTCTCCAGTCGAGTCGATCTTTGATTTACTCCTATCTCTTTTAATAGCTTTTAGTCAATCACCTTTCTTTGGGTTAAGATCATTGTTCTTGTGCTAACAAAATCTCTTTGTTTCAATACCCTACTTCCTTTTCTTGTGGTCAATCATTGTTTTTTGATTCCCCTGAAGAGTCTCAACCCACTTTTTCAGTTAACCACAGTCTGTCTGTTAAAATACTGAGCCCCTTTGAGTTAATCACCTTCTCTTAGTTAATCACTCATTTCTTTTCGGTTAATCACAGTCTTTCTGTTAAAACCGAACCCCCAACAGTTGGCAACCTTTTCTTAGCTCGAATACTTCCACCCTTTTTTCCATTCTTCTTTGTCCCCTGGTTCCATGAACTACGGCGCTCTGATTTCCTCATTGCACTATGAGGGTACGTAGGCACGAGGGCCTCAATCCTCCGCGAGCACTTTCTTTCTTTTCTTTCTTTTTTCCCCTTTCTCCTCTCTCTCTCCTTTCTTTTTAGCTAGAAGCCTTTTAGATAGATAACCCATCCAAGCCTAGAAGCAGGCGAAATGGATCCCGTCGAGTACGACGGATGCGTTAGGTGCTAGTACCTTCCTTTCGCATAACCGACCCTCGTTCCCGTTTCTCTTCCCATTGGGTTTTATCTTTGAGTGTGCGATTCACTCAGGTATAAACCAGCCATCTTTAGCCTCCATGAAACGATTGTGTGGAAAAAATCATTCCAAAAACTTTTCCTCAAGTACTTTCTAGTCCATCATGATTGCGTAGATTGATCAAGATACCATTCCTTGGCCTTCCCAATGAGGGAATACGTGAATAATCTCTTAAACATTGATTCCTCTTCAGCTTCGGGTGCACCAGTTGCTCCCGCAATCTCATAGAACTTAGTCAAGTGTGTAAAAGGATCCTCGTGATCCAAACCAGTGGAAGGACTCTCATATAGAAGAGAGAGGATACCAGTTTTCATTTCTTAATGCCGACCATTCTGAGCATTGCGTGCAAATTGTGCATTATGTCTCGGACTATTAGTACAAGGTCTAGAAGCAGGTGGTGGTGGTGGTGGTGGTGGTTCAGTCATAATTGGCTGTATCTGTGGTATTTGCGTCGAAGTTGAACTCTCCTTTCGCTCTCGTCTTTCTTTGGCAAGTTGCCTCCTCCGCCTTGTTCTGCTATTGATTTTACGAGCGGTTCTTTCAATCTCGGGATCGAACAGAAGTTGGTCCGCAGGTAACTTCCCTCGCATAAAACGAAGTCTGCACACTAAACCAAACAAATCAACAAGCACAAGAAAAGTTAACAAGTTTAAAACTCAGTAACTATTGCAATGCTCGCAATATAACAACAATCCCCGGCAACGGCGCCAATTTGTTGAAAAGTATTTAGGGGGTGTTTTATCGTATCCACAGAGATTGTGTATATTGCCTCCGTTCGATAGTTAAAAGGGTTTTAAACTTTAATCGTAACAAAGGTTTTGGTAATTTTCAATCGGATCGTTTGCATTCAAATTTTAGAAAACAACGGTAAAATGATTGGTTTTAAAGATTTGTAAAAACATGCCAAGATTAGTAGCCGGTAATTTGTTTCGTACGTATATCCTCGAAAAAGTGTGTGAACTTGCTAACGATAAATAAACTCACATATCCTCTCAACAAGTTTCTCTCGAACACTTGTTGTGGGATTTATTATATTGATCCTTTGTTGATCTCTCACGCAAACTATCAATATGATAACATTTAAGAACAATATTTATGAACATCAATATTCAAAACTATCTCTAGCCTCATGAATATTGATGGATTGAAACTTAGGTCAAGTTTTAACTCATATCTCTCAATCATGAATCAAAACAAAAGATAAACCATATAAACAAAGTTTTTCTCTATATTTATCCTTAACAAAGTTCACAAACTCAATACAAGATCAATACATACACAAATGATTGATTACCTCCACTAATCTTGACACTAGAGTTGCTTAGCTACCCATTGTCATGGTAGCTAGATCAACAAGTAATGTTGCAAAGCTTTTGGAGCATCAATCTTCAAAGATTCAATGATTGAAGCATAAAAGCTTTGAAACTAAGAAAATGAGTAACAATGGAGTTTTTCTCTTCAAACAAGGTTCTAGGTTACAAAAGAGTGAGATGAAAAGTGATGATCCTCCAAAAATATCTACCAAATGTGCCTAAATACATGTTCAGCCCAGAAAGAAGCGTTGGGCGATGCTTTTCAGCGCCGGGCGATGGCCAAAAGTGAGGCCACGTGACAGCTACAGTGTCACGTGGACCTCCCAAAATATCTTCCAGCGCTGGGCGATACAATCACAGCGCCGGGCGATGATTCCACGGTCGGGCAGTCTTGAAGAGGCGCTGCAAGGAACAATTTTGGAATTTGAACAAAATGGAGGGATGTTGCGCTTTAGCAGCACCGGGCGATGCAGTCTTCCTGCGCCCTAACAGGGCCGGGCGGTGCAGGGGCCTAATTTGCGACACGCAGCTTTCCAATTTTTAGTGTTTCCTTGCGAATCGAGCTGCGATCTTTTCACCCATATTGCTACAAAAATTCACAAACATATCAAAATACCTAATATTCACAAAAATGCAAGAATCGATTAATTAATAAGCCGTTTCCCAATTAAAGCGATTAAAAGAGCTTAAAGGCATCAAAATCAATTATGAAAATAAGTACTTCTTGACACCTAACAGAGGGTACAATTGTCAATATTAATACCAGTTGTTGTAACGGTAATATGAAGACTGTGAGAGACAAGAGTAATAAAGTCTCACCACATTCCTTAACACTGTTGACGTATGATAAGTTGTTACCATATTGGGAATGTACTTTTTTACGGATTCTTTCAGCGCACGTTTTTGTCTTAAACTTATCTTCTGATGAACTTTATCTGATGAGAAGTGATGATGAGTCTAGAAAATAAATGACTGGAGGGTAGCAGAGTCTTCAAATTCTTCGGAGTCAGAAGTTGTATTCACTTAATTCTTCTTAGAGGATTCTGTCAAAAGTTTGAATATCAGAAGAGAGTGGACAGATCTTCAGAACTCAGAATCTTGACTCTAGAGCTGAATGCAAAGCTTTTCTGAGAAGCACACAACTTTCTTTTTCTTCAGAGGCATTCAGCATTCATCAGAACTATTGATGTTTCTTTAGAAGCGAACGAAGTGATTTCTTTAGGCGTGCCAGTGTTGATTCTGATGAAATATCTTGAGAGTTATCCAGAATCAATTTGAATTTTATATCTTCACACTTTAGAAAATTATTAGAGTACAAAATTGATACATATAAAATATATGCATTATTATCATCAAAACTAGAGGTTATATGCAGAACAAAATCTTGTTCTAACAAAATCATGTTCTAGTAGGTTACTTTGGTTCTAATTGGGTTGGAAGTTCTAATGACAAAAAAAGTACTTCGGGTGGATGTTTCTTTATTGGCAACAATCTGATTTCTTGGTTCAGCAAGAAGTAGAATTGTGCCTCTCTATCTACTGATGAAGCTGAATACATTGCTTCTAGAAGCAGCTATACTTAATTGCTCTGGATGAAATAGATGCTAAAAATTACAATGTCGAACAAGATGTCATGACATTGTACTGTGACAACATGAACACCATAAATATCTCAAAGAATCCTGCCCAACACAGTAGAACCAAGCATATTGACATACGCCATCATTTCATTAGGAATCCTGTGGAGGATAAAGTGATCAATTTAGAACACATTGCAACTGACCAACAACTAGCTGACATATTCACTAAGCCTTTAGATGTTGTCTGTTTTGAACAATTGAGAATTGCACTTGGTGTGTGCTTATGTGAGGACCTATACCAGCCAAAGCTAGGGAAACATGTAGGGATACCAAGCCAAATTATCTCTCATATTCTCTATGGTGCACGTATATTCAGGGTGATTTACTCTTTTTCAATCACGTCTTATATTTGGAGAGGTGTTACAAGCCAAACAAAAATTCTCTCCGACCTACCTGGTACTAAGAAAGTAGTTTTCTATTTCTTTCTCCAACCAAGTGTGCTAATCCACATGAGTCAGAACCAGAAGAATTTCAAGAGGACTTCCTCTAAAAAGGGTGTCAACATTAACAAGGCTATTGAGAAGTTTCCTGAGGCTGAGAGGAACAAGAACAAGGAAACGAGTTCCTCTGCTCATGTTGGTGGATCATCTGCTAGAGCAACTTTATCTGTGAAGACTTCTTGTAATTACAAGGATGAAGGTTGTAGAGAAAAATCTAATGGAAGAAAGTGTCTCAGAGGCTAATTAAGATTGGGTAATCTTCATGGTTTCAATCAGGCATGAAGACCAAAGGGTTTTTTTTTTGTTTATGGACCGATAATGGCTTATTAGCCTCTTGATATTTTGTAGTGTTAAGACAAATCTTATGATTGTGTATATTTTTTATGCTGATTCAGGATGTTTTCTCATCTTTTAAAAATATTTATAATTTTATTGATATTGATCAATTGACATTATTTGATCACATAAGTTTTGAATTTTCAAAAAATGATTAATATTGCAATGTTTTAAAATAAAATAACCAATAGTGAAAATAGGAGAACAAAATTGTAATTAAACTTTTTGTATTTTATTATAAATATCTTTTATTTTCAAATTTTAAACCAAACAAAACCTGTGAAAAATTAACTTGTCATGTGAATATCAAATTGAGTGTAAACTTTTTGAAAAACCGTAGCTTACTCTCTTAATAGTGGCGTTAAGAAAGAACCGTTACTAAATAAGAAATTATCCAAGAATTTTGATTGTAGATTTACTTGTTGGCTTAATCATTTTGTGTACACAAGTAAAAGTTACTCCTTCAACATTAAATTTATAGTTCTAAAGTAAAATGGAGATAATCAATAAATTATAAATCTACAACATTGCAATTTTCAGTGTTACATCCCGAGACACGTAAAGTTGCAAAAAAACTAATGTACTACAATTTATAAGTACATCACAAGAAATCGGAAATTATTAGATGAATTTCCACAACAACATGAATTGATCAATAGACCAAATTCAGTTCCTCCTATCTAACTTGGTAGCATTAAATCAAAAAAATCAATATTTTTACTAATTAAGAGAAGAAGTTAGACTAATGAAATAATCTTCGGTGCAAGGAATCGTGAGACCGCCCATCGGATGATTAAATCCGAATTCTTCTTCCGCCCAATCCAATAAATCCCTAAACAAAGGATGACTCAAATATGATATTGGAATTACAAACCTCTTATGGTAATTTCCAACATAAACTGCTAAGTGTCCTTTTGGTACATCACCAACCGCTGAAGCCATTCTAATTCTTTGTGAAAGTGTTCTTTGAAGTTTCTGTTTAGCTTGAACAATTCCTCCAAATCTGTTACTTGTTGTCTTCATGATAATGAAAAATATTATATGATAGAAAAATGTTTAATGGTAGAGTAAAGTAGAGAAGAGTTAGTTAGGTTTGAATTGAATTGTCATCTCTAGAGATATTATATATAGAGGGGACTAAATAATATTGTTTGATAAGTGATAACCATGAAGAATGTTTAGGAACATGTCAGGTGAAGGACTATAGTAGTTTCACATGATGATGCTTAATTTAGACCAAAACATGTGGACCCATAATATTTTGGACCCCAAAGAGAAAATGTGGCCTTTGTTGAAAGTTGCACTATTTATTGGTTATATTTGCTACTTGCTTTAAAGAAATGAAAATCTGGTCTTTTCATGATTGGCACGTTCTTGATATAATAAAATTGTAACATGGATTTGAAAATATGTTGTCTTGGTCTTAGTTATAATTCAAAGGAGCTTTGAATTTAGACTTGTGATGCTTACTGGCATTTGTTTGTTATCACTATAATTTCTGTTGTGATAATGGATAGAACTTTCTATGGTTAAAATATAACAAATTTAATGTGATATTTATAGACAGTTAATACTGCATATATAAACAACAAATATAACATAAATTTAAATTTAAATTTATCTTAAATAAAATAAGGAAATTGTGAGATAGATAATGAAAAAGTATTTGTGAACTTCATTTCATATTCATTTGTGGAAGTTATCTTCTTACATTGCCATTACTTATATATATATATATATATATATATATATATATATATATATATATATATAGGGAACGTATCATATGAGAATGTCATTTTTATGTGAGAACATGAGAATGAATTTGAACCATTAGATTTTAAAATAAATGGTGGAGATTATGTGTAAATTTTTTTTCTCTTTCCTCCATCATTTATTTTAATAATAGAGGAGAGAGAAAAACAAAAACCACACATAATCTTCACCATTTATTTTAAAATCTAATAATTCAGATTTATTCTCATGTTCTTATATAAAAATTGCATTCTCATAGGATATGAACTATATATATATATATATATATATATATATATATATGTGTGTGTGTGTGTGTCATGCATGCTTGATTACTACTACCCATACACATGATAAATCTCCCACATATTCATGACTATCATGCATATGACTTATATATATATAGTTCATGTATGCTTGATTACCACTACCCATACACAAGATAAATATCCCACATATTCATGACTATCATGCATGTTATACTATGAGATACTTTACAAGAGTTCCATGCATGTTATGTCATGGTACAATTGCTCTACTATGCTACACTACATTCTATTACTTCTCATCAACCTCAAAGAGGGTTGAACTGCACGACTTTGAGCTTGGTACGCAACCTTTGTAACGCCCATGTGCCAAGTGGCTTGGTGAAAGTATTAGCCACCTGAAGAGAGCTAGAAATATGTTGTATCTTCATGTGCTTTGCAATCACTCTTTCATATACAAAATGAACATCAAGCTCATTATGTTTGGTGCAAGCATGGAGAATAGGATTAACGAGAGAAAAACCGCACTAAGGTTGTCACATAGAAGTGTTGGAGGGAAAAATGTCACGTCAAGTTCTTTAAGTAGAGACTCGAGCCATAGTAATTCAAATGTAGTGTGAGGTCAGTCAACACAAGGATCGAGAAGACTCTGATAGGTCACTTTCAGACTCAGATAGGAATTTATCTTCTTCTGATCACGTGAAGATTTATACAAAAAAAAACTTCACTGACAAATGGGATGCAACAAATAATTCCTCTTGAAGCAAAAGTATTTCAAATATTTTTTCAAATGGATTAACCATATCAAGTAACATTCCAACGTCTCTGATTAAACTTCTTCAAGACTCACTTGTGCTAGTTATTTTCTTCAATAACTCTTTTCTATCTCTCTATATAAAGAGTTGAAGACTTGAAGAAATATAAAGAACCTTTAACAATAAAAGAGTTGTTACTCTATCAAACAAAAATCACAAGTTTAATTTAGAATATTTTATCATTTGTATATCTTAGAAATTCTTAAGTCTTAAAGAGTCTTAGTGTGTTTTATTTTGTTTCTACCTCTGATTGTATATCAAGTGTACGAAACAAACAATCTTTTCTTTGTAAGTTAGATTGTAAGAAGTATCTTGCTTGTCTGCTTGAGAATTTGAAGTCTCTTGTGTGCATGAGAATTAGAAGTTTCTTACTTGTGTGTTTTGAGCATAGAAAGTCTTTTGTTTGTGTGCTTGAGCATTTGTAATTAGTTGTGATTATAGTGAAATTACTTTAAAGTACAAGGGGACTAGACTACTCTCAATTTATGAGAAGAACCAGGATAAATCTGCTTGTATCTCTCTCTCTCTCTCTCTCTCTCTCTCTCTCTCTCTCTCTCTCTCTCTCTCTTTCTAAACTCTAAGCTTGTTTTATCTGCTGCAATCACTTAACTAAGTATCATATTTTTGAGTCTGTATTCAAAATCTAATAAGAGATTTTGAGAAAAGAAAGAAAAAGAAACAACATTTCAACCTCCCTTCTTGTGTTTTTCTCACCTTCATAATGCATAAAGAGCTACACCTTGATGTGAGTAAATGAACAAAGAATGATCCCATTTGATATGTGTGAACCCAAAATGAGCAAGTTCCTAGTGAGTTTTTCATACCATGCACGAGGCGCATGCTTGAGACCATATAACGCCTTATAAAACTTACATACAAGCGATAAATTTTGATTTTCAAACCCAAGAGACTGGGTCATGTAGATATCCTCTTGCAAAGAGAAATTGAGAAATGCATTATTAATCAATTTGTTGCAACTTCTACTTGTTTGTAAGTGCAAAGGTTAAGATGACATAATTGGTGGTTGGTTTGACAACTAGTGAAAATGTCTCATTTAAGTCAAACCCAAATTGTTAATGATAGCCCTTGGCGTATAGTCTTGATTTGTATTTGTTTACAGTGCCATGGAAATTTTATTTTACCTTGAATACCCACTTGCATCCCACAAGTTTTCTATGAGGCGGAAGAAAAGTTAAGGACCAAGTTTGATTAACTAATGAGTGCATCATACTAAAGTTGCATCTCCTAAAACCAATTTGTTTGTGACAAAGCCTATTTGACTGAAGTTGGCTCTACATGTGCAATAATGGCTTTAGGTTTAGAGTCACTAGTTTTGACCCTAATTAGAATAAGGTGATCATTTAGCTGAAGGATATGAGGCAGAGATGAATTATGGATATATGGAGATAAATACTCTATGGAGTTGGATGTGGGATTTTTTAAACTATTAGGACTAACTTGAATGGTTGAAGATGTACCACCAGGTGAGGGTACATGAGTTAGATTATGCATGAGCGTGACTTGGAGTGGGATTAGGTGCACTAATTGAGTGTGGACTAAAGTTATCATTCAGGATAGGTGTGGATATATACAGGAAGCTATCAGAAACTATTTATTGAGAGATTAGATGGATCTGCTACACCATTTTGAGAGGCATTACATGCATCCCCATTATCAGATGTATGAACTAAGTGAGAGGTATCTAACTAAGGAAATGAAATAGACTCAGAGTTCATGATCACTTGTGCTCTTGATGTATTAGGCTCGTGTGAAAATAACATAGGATATGTAAAATAATCCTCATGAAATATGACATCTTTAGAGATGAAAATTCTTCCAGTGTTGCTTAAACACTTATATCCTTTATGTTAAGATGAAATGCCTAAAAATACACACTCCTGACTTCTGAAATTCAGTTTGTACTTGTTGTAGGATTTGGTGTGAGGGAAGCAAGCACATCCAAACAACTTTAAAGAAGCATAGTTGGGAAGCTTGTGATACAAGGCATGATAGAGTGTGTTCAGTTTGTACACACTCCTGACTTCTGAAATTCAGTTTGTACTCGCAACACTTTCAACCTATTACTGAAAACAATTTCCTAATTCAAAATTTCTAAGATCCCCATTCCCATTAACTTTTTTCATATCACTATAATATTCTCATATTGTGAGAATAATTTGTAAGAAACTGTGAAATGGTAATCACCCAAGATCATGGCTTGACATCTATCATCTAACTTCCTTCTGAGTTGCACAAATACATGTTTATAGCATAATGAGCCAAAGATATAGGAGTCTCCAACACTTTGTTTTAGGCTTGGCCATTCTTCTTGAAATTCTTATTATGATAGGTACCATTATTACTTGCTCTTCTTGACCCTTAGGATTCTTGCGAAAACCACCCCATTCCACTTATTCTTCCATTTTTATTTTCTTTCGCTAGTCATTGAGAATCTTCTTTCACTTTCTTGAAGAATTTGGCCTGCAATGCTTGTTCTCCAATATTCTCAAAGTTTCTTTGTTTCAACCTCAATTCATGCACTTTAAGAGATACTTGTAATTCTTAAGGTTTCAATTTTGATAGGTCTTTGGACTCTTCAATGGCCATGAGTATATGATTTAATTTGGCAGTAAAAGATCTTAGAACGTTCTCAAAATTCTACACTTGAATTATCTTCTCTCCACATGATTTCATTTGAATGGTCAACATCACCAATCTTGAGAAGAACCCTACAATTTCTTCCGCATTCTTCATATGTGTGTTCTCATATTGTTTTCTAAAATATTTCAATTAGGCATTCTTCGATTTCTAATCACTTTCATACAACATCTTGAGTGTGTTCCACACACATTAATTGTTTCTTCCTCGATTTTCTTCTCAAAGATGATTGAATTTATGCATTGAAGGATCAAGAAGAGGCATTTCCCATCCTTCTTGATCAATTCACAATGGGAAATTCTTTGTGTATCGATAGAATTTTCCTCTAATGTCAAGAACCAACATTAGATTTCAAGAACATCTTGAAATATTAATATAACTCTCATTTTTACACACCATTTATCATAGTGTTATCCTTTAATCACTAGTATATTAGTTGTAAATTGATTTAAGGTTGTGCTCCCATTTTTCATGGATGGAATCTATGAATCAATATGGTGCTCTAGATACCAATTTTGTTGGGGGTAACTTGCCTTTCAAGTTATTTCACACAATGAGGAATTAAACAGAGATCTTAGAAAATTTGAAGAGGTATATTTTTATTGAATGAATTGTGATACATGTATAAAAAAGTGAGGTATTAATACAGTTAGACAAGCCATAATAAACTTAACTAACCATAACAACTAAGTTCTGACAATTTTCTTGTGTTACAAGTCACACTAGCAACAACTTCATGTTGTTAATAACAACTGTACAAAAACTGAATTAATAGTCTTCAACCTACTTTGGGCTCTTTGAAAATATTTGAGATCTTCTCGGCACTCACTCGTAATAAATACGAAATCCTAAGTATTCAAATGGAAAAGTTTGGTTAGCAAAATACAACCAACATAAGATGGAAGCACAAAGATGATAGAAAATGCTAACTACCATAAGGTATAACATATAGAGAATAAAAATTGCTAAACTAACACAAAGAGAATAAAAGACGCTTAACTACATCAAAATGATTGAGGTCTGTGAAAAACTTCAACAAATATATTATATCTCAAATCATTTAATCAATAGAACTCACTTAATATAATGAAATCCGATAAATGGTCGATGTCATTTGATCAAAAGGGAAGAATATAGTGGAAAGAGAAAAAATGGAACAAAGAAAAGGTTATTGAATATTATCTCTGGTGATAATTCATCTCTTTGTTATGGTGGCAACCATGATGCCAATACCATATTAATAACCATGATTGAGCCCAAAAAAGTGATAGATAGAATTAAAGATGATTCATTGTTCTATATTGATTTAGTGATAAGATAATTGTTACAATAAATATATGATACACTTTATATAGTAATCCTGACTAACAAATAAATTTTAACTAAGTTGTAAAAAAAATAACTAACTAATAACTATCAATAACCAACATAATAATGAACACAACAATTTATAAGAAAAATTGTTCAAATCAAGATTTAAGAATATATTTTCAAAATAGAAAGCTCATAATATTGTTATATAAACTGCCACATCTATTTTCTCAACTTCTCAAAATACAAAGCTAGTACAAACCTTTTAGATTTAATAATCATTGGTTAACTCATAGTGGTTTTCCACAATTAGTTTCTAATTTTTGGAACACTGATGAGGACTATGGTTGGAAAGCTTTTGCATTGTTGGAGAAGCTTAAAACTCTCAAAGGGGTTCTTTAATCTTGGAATAGAGAGGTTTTTGGTAATCTTGATTCCAGGATTGATAGGTTGAGAAAAGAAGTTTGTAGGGTTGACTCTTTGGTTGATCTTGGAGAGTTATCTGGGAAGGAGATTGAGACAAGATCCAAAGCTTTATCAGATTTGTGGTATTTCCTTAGGAGTTAAGACGCTCAACAGTGCCAGAGATCTAAGAGAAGAGATGGACTGGGAGTGAGGGATCTCTGATCGGTTAACTTGGATCTCCTAGAAAAATGGAGATGGAGGTTGTTTATAGGGAAATTAGGGCTCTAGAGGGACATTTTAGTAGTTAGATAAGGTGGTATCTCCATCTCATACCCTAGGGGAGGTAGGGATAGGGATTTCCATTCTTCCTCGTCCTGGTGGAAAGAGATATCTCTTATTGGGACAAAAATGGACTATATATGTGACTGTTTTTCTGAGGGCATTACTAGGAAAGTGGGGTCTAGTTACCATACTTATTTTTGGGAGGACCTTTAAGTTGGGAACTTATCCCTTAAGTCTAAGTTTCCTGGTTTTTACTCCAGTTCTCTCCAGCAAAAAGGGATGGTGGGTGATATATGAGTGATTATTAATGGGGTCCTGACATGAGATCCTAGATGGAATAGATCATTCTTCCTTAGAGAGTTTCCTGTTCTTGAGGAGTTTCGAGTCGTACTTAAAGATGTTATCCTTACCTTGGTCAGAGATAACTGAATTTGGAAGCACTCTATAGATAGTTCTTTTTCAGTGGCATCTGCTTGTCTTGTCTAGTGGGAGAGTTTGTCTGCTTCCTTGGCCTCGCTTTCAATTTATAGTCTTATCATTAACCTTATTTGGCATAATTGCGCCCCATCTACGATCTTGGTTTTTTCCTAGCAGGTTTTGTAGGATATATTCCCCTCTATAGTCAACTTGTTTAAAAGAGGAGTGATATCTGATACTAGTAGGCTTGTTTGTCTTATTAATGGATCTCCAATTGAGTAAGTTTCTCACCTTTTTGTTACTTGTGAGATAGCCTTTTCAATGTGGTATAGAGTATTTGGGTGGTTAAGGTAGCAAGTTGTCATTCACCAGGATCTTAGGGTGTTTTTCCAGTCCTTTCTTTCTTTAAGAGGAAGAACTAAGTTTAGGGGTAATTACCTTATTGTTTGCCCACTACTACAAAATGCTAAAACAACAACGCCAGACTTACAATGCATCCTTTTACACCGTTGTAATAGGTTAAAAATTTCGCACCCAGGCAAAAGCTGGGGTATAAACAGCCATTTAATGACGGTTGACTTAAACCACCGCAATAATAAATAAAATGTAGCAAGCTTCGATTCCCTGCAACTACATTTTTTTTCCATTTTTTAGAGTACATTTAGCGTGTGTCACTTAAGTCCATTATTTAAAAAATAAATTGTAACTGATTTTACAACGGTTAAGATGAACAACCGTAGTAATAAATGAAATGTAACAAGCTTCGATTCCCTGCAACACATTTTTTCCATTTTTTAAGATACATTTAGCGTGTGTCACTTAAGATTCCACTACGGTTTGTTTCTCTAACCGAGATTAAAAGTTTTACTGATAAATTAAAACAAAACTTATTCTGTATTTCTTTCATAAGACGCCCTAATCGAACAAGTGAGCCAGAGATGCCCTAACCTTTACCCTCTTCGTATCCATTCATTTGGAGCTCAAATAATGACCGTCTTCATTCATTTTCTTCTTCAGCTTCGAAGTAAGGTACTCTTCAACATCTTCATTCCTTTTTCTTGGTTTATGCTCAAATATTGACCGTCTTCATTCATTTGCTTTTTCAGCTTCGAAGTAAGGTACTCTTCAACATCTTTATTCCTTTTTTCTTGGTTTATGCTCAAATATTGACCGTCTTCGTTCATTTGATTCTTCAGCTTCGACGTACGGTACTCTTCAACATCTTCATTCCTTACGTTCATTTGATTACAGCTTCGAAGTATGGTATTCTTCAATATCTTCATTCCTTTTTTCTTTGTTCATATTGTATATGCTCAAGTCAGAATGAGATGTTTCTTATGCTTTACGTTTAGTATGAGAGTACATCTTCATTGATTTTTTCTTTGTTCATATTGTATATGCATATGCTTGAGTTTTTGGATTAGATTTTGGTGTGTCATTCACATTATAATACATGTATAAATTTCAGAAGTTGTAATGTATCGTAGTTGGATGAAAGCCAATAGATTAGGTCCGGTTCATGAGAACGGAGTTCGTGAATTTCTTGAATACGCTGATAAACATCTTCCTGGCAATAATGGTATCTTTTATTGTCCTTATGTTGTGTGCGCGAATATCAAAAAGGGTACAAAGAAAGAAATACACAATCACCTTTGTTATGATGGTATATGTCAAAATTATATAATATGGACGTGGCATGGTGAGGTGGATAATAAGGAAAGTCGAGCGTCACAAAGTCAAAGAGTGGATGAAGATGAATATATGGAAGATCAACTAGAGGATATGTTTCGTGATATTGGAGAATCTTCTTTTATGAATGCTTATATTTATGATAATTTATGTAGTGATAAAGACACCCCTTTATATAAGGGATGCACAAAGTTCACACAATTGTCGGCGGTGTTAAAGTTGTTTAATTTGAAGGCAAAAAATGGATGGTCGGATAAAAGTTTCACGGAATTAGTTGAATTGCTACAGCAAATGTTACCAGAAGATAACAAATTGCCGGATCGTTGCAATTAGGCCAAGAAGATATTGTGTCCAATGGGTCTGGAGTATATCAAGATACATGCTTGCCCTAATGATTGCATATTATAGCGGAAAGAGTATGAAGACTTGTTTCAATGTCCGAAATGTGGTTTGTCGCGTTACAAGCTGAAGGCTAACAATGGTGATGACAATGATCACTATGACAATGTTAGTAGGAAGCATCCTCCTGCTAAAGTGTTATGGTACTTGCCAATAGTTTCACGATTAAAAAGACTTTTTGATAATTCGAATGACGCAAAGAATCTTAGATGGCATGCAGATGAAAGGATTCGTGATGGGAACATTCACCATGTAGCTAATTCGTTGTAATGGAAGAAAATTGATTTGTTGTTTCTGGATTTTGGAGTCGAGCCAAGAAACCTTAAGCTTGGGCTTGCCACAGATGGAATGAACCCCTTTGGTAATCTGAGCACTAATCATACCTCGTGGCTTGTTCTTCTCACTATTTACAATCTATCTCCTTGGTTGTGCATGAAGCGCAAGTATATACTATTAAGTATGATGATTTCTGGACCACGACAACCTGGTAACGACATAGATGTTTATCTAAGTCCATTAATTGATGATTTACGACTCTTGTGGGATGAAGGCGTTGAAGTTGATGATGCATATTCTGGGGAAAAGTTTAATATGCATGCAATGTTAGTTTGCACAATTAACGACTTTCTGGCTTACGGTAACTTGGCTGGATACAGTGTCAAAGGACATAAAGCGTGTCCTATATGTGAAGATGATACTTGTTATCACCAACTTAAGTTTGAAAAAAAGATCGTTTACCTTGAGCATCAAAAATGTCTAAAACTGGGTCATCCTTATCGTAGATTGCGAAAGGCTTTTAATAGAGAGCAAGAGTTTGGTGAGGCTCCTGAACCTTTAACCGGGGATGAAGTTTATCAACGGCAGGAACACATTAATGTTGTCTTTGGGAAGAGAGAAAAAGAAAAAGGTGGGAAGAAAGGTGGGAAAAGATGAAAAGAAAAAGGGACAGTTGCGAAAAATATATGGAAAAAGAGGTCCATCTTCTTTGATCTTCCATATTGGTCAAGTCTTGATGTTAGACATTGTCTTGATGTGATGCACGTAGAGAAAAATGTGCGTGATAGTTTGATTGTCACACTTCTAAACATTCTGGGCAAGACTAAAGATAGTAAGACTTCCCGTCTTGATATGGAGAAAATGGGTATACAAAAACAGCTGGCTCCAATAGGGAAAGGAAAAAGAACTTATCTGCCTCCAGCATGTCACACTCTATCTAAAAAGGAAAAGAAGATGTTATGCGAGTGTTTGAAAGGTATTCAAGTTCCGCAAGGTTACTCATCAAACATCAAGAAACTTGTATCAATGAAAGATCTCAAGTTAATTGGTTTAAAATCTCATGATTGTCATGTATTGATGCAACAACTTCTACCGGTGGCTATCCGTGGGATCCTTCCAAAAAATGTGAGAGTAACTATAACGAGACTGTGTTTATTCTTCAATGCCATGTGTAATAAAGTTCCTGATTTCAAAAAATTGGATGAATTAGAAGATGAGGCGTCCATAATCTTGTGTCAATTGGAGATGTATTTTCCGCCATCATTTTTTGACATTATGGTTCACTTACTTGTTCATCTCGTAAGAGAAATCAGAATTTGTGGTCCAGTTTATTTAAGGTGGATGTATCCAATAGAGGGATATATGAAGATCTTTAAAGGATATACGAAGAATCATCACTGACCGGAAGCTTCGATTGTTGAAAGGTACATCACAGAAGAAGCAGTTGAGTTTTGTACAAACTATTTGTCAGATGCAGATTCTATAGGAATTCCAAAGTCTCGTCATGCTGACACAGACGGAAGAGGTATTCTTGGTCTAAATGTTAGGTCAATGGCTCGGGATGTAGTTATTCAATCACATTTCTATATATTGAATAATATATATGAGGTTCAACCTTTCATAGATACTCACAAAAGACTTTTGAAGAAAAAATATCCCCGAATGAGTGACAAGTTGTTGTTGATAGAGCATAACAATAGATTCATGGATTGGTTTAATAAAAGTGTATCTAATGATCGTAGTGCATCCGAGATACTTAAATGGTTATCGTACGAGCCAAAATTTTGTGTCATTACCTGGAGTGCATACGACATTGGTCATTATACCTTTTATACAAAATCAAAAGATGATCGTAGTACAATGCAAAATAGTGGGGTTATGGCTGAAGCCGAATCGATGTATTTCTCTAGTTCGAAAGATAAGAATCCGGTATTGGCAACTACCGTGTTTTATGGTGTCATTGATGAGATTTGGGAGATTAATTATGTTATTTTCAAAGTGACTTTATTTAAATGCAAGTGGGTTCCCAATAATAGTAATGGTGTAGACATTGATGACTTATGATTCACCCGGGCCGACCTTGGCAAGGCATATTTTAATACAGAACCATTCATCATGCCTTCTCAAGCAAAACAAGTTTTCTATGTTACCGATCCATCGGACATATCGGGAAAATGGTCAATCGTTCTCCAAGGAAAATACATTCCTCTTAGTGATGAAAGTCTTGATATTTCGTCCACACCTTCTTGCACAACACAAGTTCCTACCTCATATGATGAAGTTGATGGAGATGTCGTGCATGCTATACGACTCGATCATGAAGAAGGCATATGGGAAAATTAACAAGTACGTAATTTATTATTTATTCATAATATATTAATTGTATGTTATAGTTTAGAAGTATTTTTACTAACAAGTATAATTATTTGAAATCATAGGTATTTTGAGTCCAGACACCAGGCCAAGAGACAAGACACCAAGAGACAAGATACCAATACACCAAGTTACAATTATGTGAAGTTATGTAATGTGTGTAAACTGTAATATGGTATATGTGATATTTTATTTATGTAGGTTGTTTGTTCTGATAAACTGTAATGTGGTATATGTGATATTATGAATATGATACGATTAATATTATTATGAAAACTTTATCACAAAATGTGAATTGTATTTTTCTGCTGTGCTGTGATATGGAGAACAATAATACAGGTAAAAAAATGAGATTAATTATAAAAGCAGGATCATATTTGTTAATTTTGCAGAAACTTTAAGATGGTTATATGTCATAACCGTTATAATATCTGGCGCGCTGTCCAGGAAAAAATAAATATCAAAACTGCGCTGCTGGGAATCGAACCGAGGACAATTATTTTTATTACAACGGTGTATTGTAAAATCCGTTGTGATAGTTAGAGCGCTTTCCAGTTTATTACAACGCCTACTAGGTCGTGGTTGTAAGTATCATATATACAACGACAATCTACATAACAACGTCTTCACCCGCGTCATTATATGTCATTCACAACCGTTGTTAAATGAGTTTTTCGTAGTAGTGGCCATGCGGTTATCTAGTTTATTTAGAAAGCCGACAACGATGTAAATTTTAAAGGAGTAAAAAAACAGGGAAATAAGTGGGAGGAGAATAACATTTGCTTGACTTGGAAATGGTTTTTTTTTTCGATAGGATGGGGGAGAACTCTTATACCTACACGGATTGACTTCTTAACCTTATCCTCTACCTACTTCTATAGCAGATCGAAGGCTTGTCCTGTTTCTAAGCGTGGTGGTGGATCTTCAATTCTTCTTTTGACGAGATCTAATATGTTAATGGAGGATCTGCTTGGTTCGAACTCTAGTCTATAGTAGTTATTTATTAGTTATGGTTATTCTTTTATTTATTATCTTCTCTTTTTTGTATTTTTTCTATTTTCTCTTTCATGTATCTTATTTTCCTTTTTCAAATACTTTTGTACTTGGTGTTGCGACTATTGTCGTATCTTAGTTTCTCTTTTTTAATATATTATATTTGCCCAAAAAAACAAAGTTAGTAACTAAAAGGTTTTAGTTAATTCCTTTTTAATTGCAATCACCTAAACAACCATAAATACGAACTCCCCAACAGTTTTGGGTTGAGATGTGGTGTCTCTCTGTTTTGTTGTCTTGGAGCATTCGTCTCATTGGTAATCTTGACTCTCCCGGACACCCCAACAGTTGTATCAGAGCCGTGGTTCGGTTTTGTGGGAGAGCGGGAGTTGGATCTGGTGTTGGATCATTTTATAAGATGTGTGAGACTCACACTTGTGGGGGAGAATGTTGGGTGCAAGTGTGAGTGGTTAAAAGTCTCACATTGTCTATGAATGAGTGGAATGTTAGATTTATAAGAGAGAAGATTCATTTACCTAACACCTTAAAATTTTGGCTGAATATGTGGTGTGTCTCTTACAAAGGTGTTACTCTCAAAAAGAAGTCTCACAAAGTTCAATGCTCTCTAGATGAAATTCTCCTCCGACAGTGATATCACGAGCCTCTGGTTCGAGTGATTGACCGACTCACTTCTGGCGTGACTCTTATAAAAATGTTGCTTAACAAAAGAAGTCTCACAATGTTCAATACTCTCTAGTAAAAAAATCTCCCCTAACCCAATTTTGTCAATAGTGCTCCAAAATGATTATAGAAATGAAGAAGCATGTTTTGCCAATTAAGTTCACTTCATGGCTTCAGTATATTGTAAGTACTCCTCATTCACCTTTGAAGTCATAAAGTGGTCTAATCCAATAATACAACTACTGTAGTAGAAAATTGAAAATGAAAAGCACTTTATTAATTTCCATGTGATTACATAAGATATGCTTTTAAAGTTTGAACACGACATGTGAAGTACGAACTCCTGGTTCGAGATGATTTGGACCTTATTTTAATTAATAGAAGTTATTATAAATTTATTTTTTATAAAATAAAAAATATTTTTGACATTCAATAATATAATATTTATTACTAAAATTAAAATTATCCAAAATAGTTTTAAATTTGAGTAATTTATTAAAAATTTTAATATTTTACAAAAGTCAATGTCTAAATACCTAATAAATATTTTATTCAAATTTATTTAAATCAATTATAAGTTTTCTTTATATATATATATATATATATATATATATATATATATATATATATATATATATATATATATGTGAATGAAAATCAACTTACTCCAAAAATAAGTATTTTTAACTTATTTCAAATTATAGCTTTTAAATTAAATCTAATTTAATTGTCAATTAAGTAAAAAGTTAATTTAATCATTGAATTAGATTTAATTTAAAGGCTACGATTTGAAGTAAATTAAAAAACTTACTCTTAAATGTAAGGTGATCATCACTCCATATATATATATATATATATATATATATATATATATAGGAAATGCTAACATACACCCAAAATTGGTGGGTTCTACACAAAATTACACTACATCTATTTTCTTTCTATTTTTTTCTTCATCTTTTTAATGTGGATTCTACCTAAAATTAGTGGGTCCCACACAAAAATATACTAAAATATATGTTGCTAATGCACACCTATATGAGTTGCATTAGCATAATCCTATAGATATATATAATAGAAAAAGCAATCCCTAAATTTCATATAAAATTAGTTATTTATATATAATTGAAGTACTACAGTCCAAGGTTGAGTCAATATGAGGTCCCCATTACCACTTTTTTTTTAAACTTAATTATTGGGCAATCAAACACTGCCATACTATGAAAAGAAAACTAACAACTCTCTTATAACAATGGTTACGCTTTGACTAGTCAACTTGTGAAATAGAACAAAAAGATACATATTATTAGCAAAGAACAAAAATTAAACAATGCTTAATTAATATAATCGACTTGAAACTTTGAGATTTTCATAAGATACATTTTTACATCTAACACTCTTAAATTTTGTGGTGAAATATAAGTGGTTGGCAACTTAATTAATAGACTTTAATATCATATTAAAATTAAAATTTAATTTAATTTATGTTGGAGAAATTTCTAAAATATTAAATTAATAAATAATAATAGTTAAATTAACAAAATAAATGATCAAAAGTTACAACGGTCTAAAATAGAACCAGAGACTCTATAATGATTGAGTGTGTGGTCATAAGGTGCAACCATAGGGATGACAATGGGCAGGGTATGGGTAGAGTACTATAGTACCCGTCCCCATACCCGCAGTTGGAAAAAATCCCCGTACCCGAACCCATACCCACTTGGGTATCAACATTAGCACCCGTCCCCGTACCCTATGGGTATATAAGTGCCCGTACCCGTTACCCGCATTTCTAATAAAAATAAATATATCAAGTATAAAATATCATAATATTCTAAACTTTAAAACACATTAAAAAGTTATTAAAAATATTTATTGTTAATTTATAAAATAAATGATCACTTATAAAATTGATATATATTTTTTTAAAATTTTATAAACATCTATTTTTATATAATAATATAAATTAAAATATATAAATATATGTTGTGCGGGTATGGGGAATGGTGGGTACTAAGGTGTCCATCCCCGCTTATTTAAGTGGGTAATTACCCGAGCCCGTGTCCGTATCCATTTTTGTGGGTTTTTACCCTATCCGTTGTGGGTAATTTTGTGGGTACCCACTGGGGATGGGCCAAATTGCCATCCCTATGCAACCACCATATCAACACAACTTTTCATGAAAAGATTTATTGCTATTGTTATACAATGGTTTGCAAATGGTCATGTTGAAACCATTGAAGTATTGTTTCTCCTCACTAATTGGTACAAGTTTTTCTATAAATAGAGATACTTGTTAGACATAAAAAAAATACACAAAAATTATTTGTTTCAAGTGCCAAAAATTATAGCTAAGTCATTCTTTTATTTTTCTAGTGCACGAGAATAAATGAGAGAAATTTATTTTGTAAAATATCGTTGATAGATATGCTTAATGTGAATGTGCAATTCATGTTAAGGTTTCCAAAGTATCCTGAAAGGGATTTGTCGGTTAACCCATTTGCATCCAATTTGCCTAAATTGGTGGGGGCAAATCGAACCTAAAGCTTAGTGTAAACACATGCTTTAAAATTTATTTTGTATAACTTTTATCGTAACATCTTCATCTTCTTCTTACTCAAATTTTGCAATAGACCCCAACACAAGATCTAACAATTCATTTATACAAAACCCACTTAAAAAATAATAAATATCATTATATATAAACTGTTGTATCAATAATTATCGTGAGATTTAATATATTTATAATAAAAATTATCCCAAAAAATAGATTTGCATCTGACAGAAACCTGAAGAGGAATAATATATACGTTGTTTCATTGATCTATCGCATAAATGTGAGAAATTTTTTCAAAATAATAGTATATTAGATGATTTTACTATTTGAAATAATAAAATAAATATTATTTTTAAATTTTGTATCTAAAAAATTGGATGGTCAGTTGAATAATGTTGTTATTTATTTAAATATATATAATTTAAAATAAAATGTGACTAGTTACCTTTTATTTATAAACAAATGCAACTTACCGATTGAACAATGCTATTTTTATGCTGAAAAGGTGAAATACCTCTTTTTATACAATATAATCAAAATGGTACATAACCTCTAAGAGATATTTTTTGTTTCTAAACATAGGTGAATCTCATTATAAATAAGAGGTTCTTGGCATTTGATTAAAACATGAAAAATTATTCAGTCTCAAAATTATTTTCTCATTCTAAATCATTTTTCTCTTCTCTAATGCATGAGAGCAAGTAAAAGAAACATTTTTCTGTAAAATACTATCAAAAAATACGCTTAAAGAGATTGTGCAATTCACTTTAAGGATTCCAAAGTATCCTGCAGAAAATTCGCCGGTAAACCATTTTGCATCCAACGTACAAAGATTGGTGGGGGCGAATTAATCCTTAAGCTTAGTGTGGAAAAACAGATTTGAAAATTTATCGAGCAAATTTATTTCTCAATTTTCATATTCTTTTATTCTTAGTTTTACAGCAACCCCAAAACGAAATTTCTAACATTCTTAAGGAACAATTCATCTTATTCTATGGTTGCTTCACTAAAAGAGATGACTTGTGACTTTGTGAAATTAGAGAAGTTTGATTGAGGCAATTTCATCTGTTGGCAGAAAAAAATGTGTGAGATATTGGATCGAACTCTAGTATTGTCGACAGAGGTTTATCATGTCGTCGAAGTCTGCTCACATGCTATTATTGAAGACTTACATGCTGTAATCGAAATGTGTTCTAGTATGAAGTTGTCGAATTGGACCTGTTTGTTATGTCCAATTGTTTAAGTTAGCTTGTACCCTAAGTTAGCTTGTAATGAGTAATTGTTAAAAAGCTCATTAGTTTAGTCTGTTAGGTTTATTATAAATAGCATACTATTATCTCATCTTAAGTGTGGTGAAAATCCTGATTAGGGTGAGAGAGGTTAATTGTTGGTAATCACTTGTAATCTTTGAACCCTTATTGAGAAAGTGAATAGTAAAACAGATTTAACCAACTCTCTATTCTCTTCCTCCTTCTCTTTTCCTTTGTGAAACCAATAGAGTTTCTTGTGTTTGTTTAAGAAACTCAATCTTTTTTTTGTTATTGACGACATCAATTCACAACAAATTGGTGTGGTGAACGTGGAGAGAGATGTCTTCAACAAAGTATGAGAATTAAAAGTTCACCGGAGTGAACGACTTCGGTCTGTGGTGCTTGAAGATGAAATCCCTACTGGTTTAGCAGGGTTGTTTGGAAGCGTTGAAGGGAGAGGCATCCAGGGACGCTGCATTAATGAAAAAAGAAAAGACGATCATGATAGAGAAAGCCCACATCGCAATATTGTTTAGCCTTGGTGATAAGGTTCTCCAACAGGTATCAAAGGAGACTACGACCTCGGGGTTATGGTTGAAACTTGAAAGTTTGTACATGACCAAATATCTGGTGAATCGACTCCACCTTAAGCAAGCTTTGTATTCATTCAAGATGAGTGAAGACAAAGTGTTGGCTGAGCAATTGGATATGTTCAACAAGCTGATTCTTTATCTTGAAAATATTGATGTGAAGATCGATGATGAAGATCAAGCACTGTTGCAGTTATGTGCTTTTCCCATAACACATGCTCACTTCAAAGAAACTCTTCTGTATGGAAGGGAGTCCCTGAGCTTTGAAGAAGTTCAATCAGCCTTGTATTCTAAGGACTTGAACGAACGAAAGGAGCATAAACCTTCGATGGTTAGTAAAGGTTTGGCCGTTGGGGGAAAATTCTTGCGAAAGGATGGTAAGTTCGACAAGAAGAAAGGTAAAAGTCAGCAGAAGTCTTATAGTGGCGAGACATCTGGTATTCGATGTTATCACTTAAGAAGGAGGGTCACACAAGAAAAGTGTGCCCTGAATGCCTGAAAGATCATGTAGGTAAGGATAATGGCAACACATCCATTGTTCAAGATGACTTCGAATCATCTGATGTTCTTGTGGTTTCAAGCGGTGACTCAAGAAAAGAGTGGATTATGGATTCATATTGTACTTGGAACATGACTCCAAATAGAGAATTGTTCGAGGAGCTATATGATCAAGATGGTGGATCAGTGCTGCTGGGAAACAACAAAGCTTGTAAAATTACAGGTATTTGATCTGTGAGATTCAAGATCCATGATGAGTCAATAAGGTTATTGACTGAAGTCAGGTGTGTACCCGATTTGAAAAGAAATTTGATTTCTCTTGGTGAATTCGACAAGAAGGGATATGTTTTTCAAGGAGAGAAAAGTATCCTAAGAGTCATGAAGGGGTCGAAGGAAGTCTTAAGAGGCGTGGAGAAACAAGGCTTGTATACCCTTGAGGCAGAAGTTGTAAGTGGTTCGACAAATGTTGCATCCACGAAACCTTTGTCGAAGACAGAAATTTGTCACATGAGATTGGGCCATGTTAGTGAAAGGGGTCTGGTCGAACTGGGTAAAGAAAATAGGCTTAGAGGAGACAAAGTCGAAAAGATGAAATTTTGTGAACCTTGTTGTAGCACCCCAAAATTTGCCCTCCTATTTATACCATCACAGTGGCTTATGCTTCATATTCATCTGCATCTTCACATTTAGGTCATAACTCATTCATTCATTTGTACTAGGCTCCTGAGGCGTGGGATCATGGTTTCAAATCTTCTGTGCGACTTGGTTGATATTCATCAATTGAAGATGGTGGTTGGAGTTCATGGCAAAGGCCTATCGGCATGAGATCCAATTGTGGATTTATATTGTGGTCAGGACGGAATTATTCTCTCAGTTGCTTATGGTTCGTTGCTTGTAATACAAATTAACGAGGGAGGAGATTGAAGTTGATTCGAGGTGGAGTTCATGGAGTATTTGAGTTTGAATTTGGATTGGGGAAGTGCTTTAAGATATTTGGAATTCAAGATACAAGTTCGTAAAACCGTATCCGCTCCATATCAAAAGCCATTTTAAATCAAATTAAAATCCAATTTAAACCAAATTCCTTATTCAGATTTCATATCCATTCTTATCATTCTCTTTAAACCATATCTAAATCTATCCATTTGTTTTCTTTACCATTTTTCAATCCATTTTTCTAAATCCAAGTTCACTTCCCAAATATCCATTTTCAAATCCAATTTTATCCACAACCTAAAGTCCATATCTATTTCAACTTCATCTCATTATCCAATTTCAATAATCCATTTTCTTCTAACAAATTATCCAATTCCAATAGCCATTTATCATACCCATTGCCCATGTTCATTTCCAAGTTCACATTTCTTGATTTTGAGCATTGCTTCGAGACTTACATTTTGCCATTCAACATACTCAACATGGTTTTGAATCATTTCTGTGAGAATCTGCCCATATGGAACATGACATTATAGGAGGAAAATGGCATTAGAAATGAAGATGAAAAATAAAGCAGGTTGGTGAAATATAATGTAGTCATGTAGCAGAATTCCTTGAAACCCAACTCATAAGGTCATGGCGCTGTTATTATTCAAAGCATTATAAAATGTTCCAAAAAATACATAACAGTTTTAGTAGCTCATTGACAGGATTGCAAGAACATGTGAAGTTAGCAAGAGACTATGCTCTTGAAGGTCTCTATGATATTTCTATCATCTGTTTCGATGGCGCTGGTGCGTAAATCAACAAGCACCTAAACAGTGTTGGCAACCTCTTCATATTTAGGGGGAAAGGGTTTTGAATGCTGGGATTAGCATACTGATGGCAGTGATAACAACATCCATACAAGACCAATTTTCATAGCAGCTCAATGTTTCACAATCTAACTATCATTACAACTTCTAACAAACCATAAACTCCTAACCAATTCCACATTAGAGATATCTCATAACAGATTCAAAAAACCACAGACACGATTTCCTTCCTCTAAATTCCCATAACAGAAAATCACATAAGAAATATACAACAAAAAAAATTGATAACAGATTTTATAAGAGTTTCTATCAGAACCAATGACTCTCAACATTCATATCAGTTAACTCCTCCAACTAACAATAACCATCTCCTAACTGGTAACAGCAAAAAAAACCTCTCTAACTGTATTCTAACCGATCCTCGTACTTCTTAACCTTTCTCTAACAGAAAAATCATCACAGGAAGAAACTAACTAACAAAAATGACCCATTCATAAACTCGATACCGGAATTGCAGAGAAAAAAAGCCTACATAGAAACTAACAGTTCCACAAAAAAAATGAACAGAACTTCCTCTTGATTTCACTTCACAAAATTCTCCCTTATTCTTCTAGATTCAACAGAAACCTACCAGAACAAATACTCTAACAGAATTCCTTGAATCACGAATCTTTAATCTATCGTCTTCAATCTTCAGCCTTCTGCAGGAAATTTCAGAAAAAACCTTCGTAATTTCTTCACGTTCATCATCTTCAATAACTCTACACAATTCATCCAAAACCTTCATCAAAATATTCAATCTTCTCATCAATCTTCACTCTTCAATTCACCTTCATCATCCTTCTTCAATTCGGCATCACGTCATCATTACCATCAACAAGCTTCAGTCTGCACAAAACATCAAGAACCTGCAACTTCAGAAGGCAACGATTATTATTGAAAGGTATAAAGAGAAAAATCAGGTACGCAGAGGAGAAGAAGTGGAAGAAAAGTGCGTCGCAAGAATATTACCTGGATATCATCGTCCCGTCGGCGAAGTTTGTTCCGATTCAACACTTCATAACCTTTGTCTTCAAACGCTCCTCATCATCAAGAACGCTCCACAGAAACATCAACCACGCTCAAAGTACAACGAATTCAGAGGCAACGTCAACACACGAAGAAGAAACGAGGTAGGAAGAGCCAAGAGCGAATCGAACCTGAACTTTCGTTCGTAGTCTCAAATTTGCATGTACGTAATCTTCTCTGTCTCGCCGCCGCAAGCTCGTTGGCGTTATTTATTGTTGAGAGTGATTGTCTCTTTGCGTGTTATTTCTGTACCTCGATCCGGTAGTTTGGCTGAGTATTTGAAAGATCCAGTTGCGAATTTGTGATCGCCATTAAATTTCAGTTAGGGTTTGTGTAGAAGGTTTTGGGATTGGTGGTGGTTGGCCGGAGAGGGACGGCGGCGGCCACCGCGCGCCACCGCCTTCTCCGGTGAGTAATTAGTTTTTTTTAAAATGTTGGAATGTGCTGAGAGGGAGGGACGGTTGAGAAAGAAAGAGAGACGGTTGAGAGTTAACATTGTGATTTAGTGTTACTTATGAAAAGATAATAGGAAGAGGATAAGATTGTGGTGGCGGTCCACTCCGGCGGTGACACTTGTCACCGTCCGGTAGGGCCACCTGTTTACTCCAATGCGTGCCACCCCATGGTGATTACCATACACTGCCCATTTTCAGCCCTTGATTGAACCAGCGATGGATCCAAGGGCCCAGATCAGTCAATGTGTTGACTGAGGCTTCACCGTGCACCTCCTGGCCACAAGTGTCCTTGGACCTATTCCCTTTTCCTTTTCACACCCCCATTTTGGGGCCCAGCAAGAAATCAATTGAATAATTACTAACCGCGCACCCCCTGATTACATTGCTAGTTTTTTTATTTTTCTTTTTCTATGTGTTTCAAAATGCTAATTTTAAAAATACTCATGAGTACTAAAAAATTATGAATAAATTCATGGTTAATCTTAAACATGTCATTTAATTTTTGGTGATTTTTATTTTCCATTTTGGTTTGTTTTGATTTTTTTATTAAATATTCTTTGAAGTGTATTCACGTGTTCATACTTTGTAATACTTGTTGCATATTTGATTTTTTGTAACTAGTTAGGAATTGAATTTTTGCAGGCCATTTGAGACATGTGTTAGGCACATATTGAAAAACCTTGTGTAATATTTAGGGATTTTAAGGCTACTTTTGATTGTGTTTTCGGTGCCATTTTGTGAATGCATGTTAGTTGATCATAGGTGAATTGCTTGCACTAAGTTGAATATGATAAAAGCCAAATTTTGAGCCAATCTTTTTGATGTGTTTAGTCATTGACTTCATCTAGTTATGATTCAAATCTTGGATTTTTTTTAAGGTTCATAACTATTTTCCTCACGCGTGCCATTGATGATTAACATGTTTGTTCATATGTTGTTCTCTTAGACATTTGATGAGAAGGCATTTATGCCATGACTTGAGGCCTTGTATTGATCTTATATGCTTAGAAGGTGACACAATTTAGAGGACCTAAAATACATTCCAAGTCACTTTTTTATGTTCATAATGTGCATAAAAACATGTATGTTTTAAGCATCATTTTGCATCCACTTTATGACATCTTAGCTTGTGTTTGTGATACCATTTCTTGTCCATCCTTTTGCCATTTCCTTTTGATACTCGTAGACATGATGTTGAGGTGCACATTCTGACCTGCGTCCATTTCACGTCTTAATTCAATTCATCTAACTTGTAACGGCTTTCTTTTGTAGTTTACAATTGACTTTGAAGTGGACTTTAGCTTTTGCTATAGTTTGTAATTGTTTAATTTCTTTTGGTCCATTACCATGGATATGGTTTAACCAAAGGTGTTTACCAACTAAGGCCTTGTTCCTTTGGTTGTTTCATTGTTTCATTTTCCTTGTGATCTCTAACTCATTTGTTGATTTGTGCAAGGTGCTTCAAGGAAATCTCCAGGAATGACGTAGTTTGTTTACTTTGTAAATGCTCATTTCTAACATGTTTGTTCATTAACATTAACAAGCGCTTACGTTGTTTTTGCTCGCGTTGCTACGGATTGATATCCGTTCGGTATTACTTCTCTTCTCTTTTACTAATTCTGCATTTTTTCCTTTTGGATGCCATGAGAAGTAGGATTGGGAGTCCGTGCTACTTGGCCGGCAATTCTGGAAGTCCTCAAAGGAGGCTCTATTTGTGCTTGTTTAATATTGTGCCTAAGACCTCCAAAGAGGCATCCCATTCCCGTATCCCCTTGTAAGACCTCAAAAAAGGCATCAGGCAGAATGAGAGTCCGCAATCGACTCCCGCCATTTCTAGTCCCAGGTCGTTCTTAGCTCGCATTTCATGTTGATGCTTTGGACATAACTTACTCTTGTTATCGAGTCCGTCAAGTGGAAGAAGGGTTTAGCAATCAAACCCCCACACATTGTCTATAGCTCGCATTGACCGATGCTGATGCTTATGTGATCTGATTCACATCTTCCCCTCTTACTCTGCTTTCCATGGCTCTCGATACCATTGGATGAGTACCCTTATTTCCCACAGCTAGCTTGTTTGCCTCGGTTGATATGACCCCATGGCTAAAGCTTCCCCCTTTTTACTTTGATTGTGTGACATTGTTGTTAACTAACACTGTTTATTCTTTCGTTTGCTTTCAGTTCATTTTATGATTGATTTATCCTGTGTTTACTTGTCTGATGACATGATCCCGTAGGATTCCTTGCTCCACTTAATTTTTCATTAAGTCGGAGGTAAGAGAGACATTAGGATAGCAATCCATGCCTGACAACATTAGGTAGATTTCCCTTGATCCTGACCTTAGGACCATCATTGCTTGCTAACTTGTAGGACCGAGTTTCCCTTTAGACCTTCATGAGTCTCATCTTGTCTCTCGCACCCATGCGATTGAGACTGTTTCCTGTTCACCCGTAGTAGCGTGAACTACGAACGCTCTGACTTCCTCTCTCTGGATAGATTGAGGATACGTAGGCATGAGATGCGATATCTCGGCGAGCACACTAACAACTAGCTTCCATTTTCTCTTACACCTTTGAGTCATCTCTTCTCATATCCCTTAATCCACTCATAAAGGAGGCGTCATTTCCATTCTACCGCAAACAGGTAAACGCGTAAGACTCCCACACCGAGCGGCAACACCTAATCTGCTGGAACACGAACATTGGCGTATTCCATTAAAAGACACAAACAAAGCAAAGCTATCCCTAGTGAGGGGAACTACGTCGCTCTGATTCTTCATTGGTTAATGGAGATACGTAGGCAGGAGATCGTGCGAGATTTCTCAAAGCACAACCTTTCTTTATCATCTCTTTATCTCTTTTCGACCCATAGGTCGAACTACGACTGCTCTGATTTCCTCCTTCTGGTTAGATTGAGGATACGTAGGCACAAGACGGTGATGTCTTGGCGAGCAAACCTCCCCCACAAAACCGTAGTCCGAACTACGTTGACTATGACTTTCCCGCTCCCGAGGGAATACGTAGGCCTAGGACGACGATGTCCTATCGAGTCACTTTTTCTCTTTTTCCCCCGTTTCTCCATTGCACCTTTTGTTTCCAGTTTCCAGTTAGTAGTTGAGCTTCAGATACCCTACACCCTTTAATTGATAATAACAAACGTGGACCCCATCGAGTACGATGGACGCGAGGGGGTGCTAATACCTTCCTCTCGTGTAACCGACTCCCGAACCCAGGCGATGGTTCGACACTACTACGCAAACCCCATTTAACGACGCCAGCTTTACCACGGTTTCGTATCCCACCGTTGTAACAGGATTAAAAATTTATAACACCATATTTAACGACGGTTGTAATACATAACCGTTGTAATACAAGCTGTGTAACAAGCTTCGATTTCCAGCTCTATATTTTTTTTCCATATGTTTACATTTTAACACGCTTGTATTAGAAGACTGTTGTACTACATGTATCACACTTTGATTCACATCAATATATTCTTTAGTATTTTTAAGTGCAATAGAGTATATATATAACTTTAAAAATAGAACTGTAAGAGATGAACATATATAGACATAATTTTATTTTAATATTCCATTGAGAGTACATTGATAAACATATTACATATCAAGATCATTGTCAGAGCCCATAGCATAAAATGCATCTTCATAATCTAGACATCTCTCCTCACTCCCCTCATCGGAATCATAATATACAGGCCTCATTTTCTTCTTTATCTTCTTCTTCTTCGGCTTCTTCTTCTTCTTCTTCTTCTTCTTCTTATCCTTCCTTACCCTTAAGGCATCCCTGAAGTTGGCAGTTGCCGGTTGGACGACCTCCTGGATTGGCGCCTGACGTTCCTCATTGAGGTTTCTAGGATTCTCATTTGTTGAACTCATTGTTACGAAGAATATATTATTTAGATATGTAAAATTGTCTATTTATAGATGAGGTTGAAGATGAAAAGACTGATAGTTTAATGCTTGTAATGATGATAACTTGTAAACCGTTCATATTCTGGAACTATATTTTCTTGTAAACCGTTCATATATTGGGAAGTGCAACGGTTAATAATATCACGACGATTATAAGTAATGACCGTAGCGATATCACTTATAATTCAGGCGTAATTTTAGGAAAATGTTGTTGCCTGGTGTCGAACCTTGTACCACGTATAAGGGGTATCGCTACGGTAATTATAACTAACCGTTGTGATATTATTAAATTAATATATAATCTATCATAACAGTTATTTTAGAAAACCGTTGTGAAAAATTTACCTATATAAGGGAATTAACTTTCCCTTTTTGACAGTCGCGCCGTTTCCTTCACAGCGAAACCCTAGCACCCAAACTTCATCTTTTTTTAGAATCTGCGAGAAGAAATACAAGAAGTATGAAGCTTTTGATTTAAACTTCTTCCTCCTTGTAGTTCTTCCTGCAGAATCTAAAACTAGATGAACATGGTGATGATGCTGGCGGTAGCAAGCGTAATGTACATATTGTTTATGGAAAATAAGGTAGTCTTCTACTTCAATCTTTTTGTTAAATAGTTCCCATTATCTCGTTTGCTTCATGTTGTTTTTGTCGATTGTTCTCATTTTGTGCAGATTCGACTTCAATGCTTCACAAGCAAGGTGAACTTCATTGTAATGGTACAGTCCCACTTCTTAGGGTTTTGTTTCAACTTTTGGTTGTTTTGTTTTGAATACTAACTAATTTTCTTCATTGCTTCCCACTTCTTAGGGTTTGTTTCACACGGTGATGATGATGGTGGTACATATATATATGAATTCATTCTGATAAGGTACATATATATGAATTCATTCTTATATTGTATATGAAATTTTGTTTATTATATACTATGTACATTGTTTGTTTTACTATCCTTTTATTGAAAATGCAATCAGTTAAATTGATATAGAACTTTAGTTTATTATATATATACTATGTATATTGTATATAGTTAAATTTAATACTAACTAATTTTCATCATTGCTTCCCACTTCTTAGGATTTGTTTCACATTGTGATGATGATGGTGGTACCTATATATGAATTCATTCTGATAAGGTACATATAAATGAATTCATTCTGATATTGTATATGAAATTTAGTTTATTATATACTATGTATATCGTTTGTTTCACTATCCTTTTATTGAAAATGCAATCAGTTAAATTGCTATAGAACATTATAATCTGAAAATTAGGATGTATTTGAAAACCAACCTTTATCATGTCAATGTTTTCCAATTGCATCCATTTCATTCCGCACATTTTATGTTCCTTAACATAAAATTTATGGTTCGATGGTCGGTTTCCTTCAATCCATCGATATCTTTTATTATAATTTACCTCATCATCGTCACTAATCGGCGCGGTTGTTAAGATCATGATCATTGTTATGATGATAAAATCGTGGCGATTTTTGGCGATGATGAGGTAAACTATAAAAAAAGATATCGATGGATTGAAGGAAACTGACCATCGAACCATAAATTTTATGTTAAGGAACATAAAATGTGCGGAATGAAATGGATGCAATTTGGAAAACAGTGGTGTGTTTAAGTTGGTTTTCAAGAACAGTTTAATTTTCAGATTATATAGTTCTTTACCAATTTTAATGGTTGTATTTCTTTAATAAGGTGGATGGTAAAACAAGCAATATACATTTGTATTTAATAAACTAAGGATACATTCCACAACGATTGAGACAAATAACCGCTGTGATAATTAACATATTTGACAACGGTTCATACTGATAACCATTGTGATAGTTAATATATATTACAACGGTTGAAATACCTAACCGTTGCAATATATCGCGCGCTTCCAGAATACAACAACGGTTTCCAGACCGTTGTAGAAACGAAGAACTTACAACAACAATCTACATAACAACGCCTTCGCCCGCGTCATTATATGTCATTCCCAACCGTTGCTAAATGGGTTTTTCGTAGTAGTGCGATGACCATTCCTTTCCCTTTGTTAAGGTTTTCTTTGATCGTTTCCTTTCCATACGTCGGGATAAATAACGTTCGGTGGCGACTCTTCTGTTTTTTTCCGCTGGTTGATTTTCGCATATGCGACAGCTGGTGACTCTAATGGGGACTCTGGTTCCATAAGCGAGTCAATCCTAGCGCCTGTTGGTTTTTGATTTTAGGGTGTTTATCTGTTTACTTTACTCGCTTTATTTATGGCATTGTTGCATGTTTACTGTTTTATTACATTTACTTGCTTTCTATTTACTGTTGCCATATATCATGTACTGTGCTGCTGCTGTTTTTCTGGTGGATGGGTGTTCCGAGTAATGAGCCTAGTACCCAGGCTCGAGTGTACCTAGTTTTTAGTGTAGGCTTTTGTTGGTACGCGTGGTGTGTGACACGTGTTGCTGGCCTAAGCTCACAAACCAGATGAGATATTTCTGAGGATGCTTGGTCATTACATGTGTATGTGGTGGCTAGGTGGTCCGAAGAGGAATGTCGATACCTGGTGACCATTTCCTGAGGACTCAGCGTAGGCACTCCTTTAGGGAGCGATAATGGCAGACCAGAAATGGCAAACCCATTACCTATCCTGCCGAGGACCCGAAACTGGGAACTTGCATAGGATTACCTTATTTTTGGGGGAATCAGTGGACGACCTCTTTTCTTGGCGATAGTATTGTACCCCGAGGGATGAATGTACTATTGCTTCTCAAATCGAGAATCCAAAACTGAGGATTCCGCTTTCTAGGAACCACATGTGAGAATGGGCGGGTGTTTACAGGTTTGCAGGTGACCGTAACCTTCATCCTACCCGGTATTCTGGTTTTCTTATCAGTATGGATTTATCAGCCTGGTATTATGGTATTTTAATTATTCGGATATTCTGGTATTCCGATTATTCCGACACCCTAATTATTCTGATATTATGATTATTCTGGTATTCTGATTATTCTGGTATTTTGGTAGTCTGGCGTTCCGATTACTCGGATATACCGGTGCTCCGGTATTTTCTTCACAGCAGACCATTAAACCTATTCATTCAGCAGTATAGTCGCTAGTCAGAATATAAGGAAGCCTTGATCCTATGTCTCTGCATCCATATCATCATAACGTGTTTGCATACATGTTCTTTTATTTCCAAGGATCTTAGCTTTGGGTCTCGTGATCGAGCTGTCTATCTTTTCCTTGTGGTGTTCCTGTGAAAAACTTGAATCAAAGCAGAATGATTTCTTGGAAATATTCGAGCATGGCATTTGCATTGTATTAATACATTTCATTTTGAATAATAGGTATTTATCTCTGGATTTCCTAACCTTATGTGGTTGCAGGCAAAATAGCTGATTCCAACATTCACCGCTACGCAACCAGACAAAATCAAGCCCGAGTTATGGACCAGATACAGGCTGAGCTTACTAAACTGAGGGCCCGCATGGAACAATTCATGAACATTATGCAAGGGGTAACCCATGGACAGCAGGATTTAAGAGCTGCAGTTCAAAGGCTTGAAGTTGAAATTCCCGTTGGTGACAATCAGAGTAACCCTCCTGGCGGAGTGGCGGATAATCCTCCTGGCGGAGTGGCAGGTAATCCTCCTGGCGGAGTGGCAGGTAATCCTCCTGGCGGAGTTGCAGGTAATCTTCCCGGTGGAGTTCACGGTGGCTTTTTTCCTGTTCCTAATCCTCATGTGGAGGACAACCAAGAAGATCAGTTTTCCCTGTTGAATGTTGACATGGGAGTTCAGAATGATGGCAATGACAGGAAGTATGAAGTGTTGGCTGAGAAGATAAGAGCTACAGAATGTCATAACAATTTGGGCATTGATGTAGCTGATATGGGATTGGTTCAAGGAGTGAAAATCCCTCCCAAGTTCAAGGCTCTAACTTTTGATAAGTACAATGGAAATTCATGCCCTAAAATCCACCTGCAAGCCTACTTCGGGAAAATTTCTACTTATACCAGTGATGAAAAGCTATGGATGTACTTCTTTCAAGACAGTTTGTCGGGTGCGTCCCTCGAATGGTACATGAAGTTGGAGAGGGCCAATGTGAGGAATTGGAAGGATCTGGGTGGAGCGTTTCTGAAGCAATATCAGTACAATATTGACATGGCTCCTAACCGTACTCAGTTGCAGAGTATGACACAGAAAAGTAAGGAAAGTTTCAAGGAATATGCCCAGCGATGGCGTGAATTGGCTGCACGAGTGCAACCACCATTGCTGGAAAGAGAAATGGCTGACATGTTCATGGGAACACTGCAAGGTCCATTCTTAGAATGATTGGCAGGGAGTACTTCATCTGGTTTCTCCGATATTGTTGTTCCTGGGGAGAGGATTGAGAATTTTCTTAAGCTGGGTAAGATTCAAGAAAATTTGGGGTCAACTTCTGGTGTGAAGAAACCTTTTTCTGGTGACGGTAAAAAGCGTGAAGGGGAGACCAATGTTGTGTCTTCTCAGAGGGGCAGAAATAGAGGATATCGGGCCCCATACCATCAAACTGCTGTTGTAACAATGCCGACTGCACCACACCAACAAAATGGTGCTCCTCGCCGATATCCTGCAAAACTAAAAATGGCAGACAGGCATTTTGAAACTCCGCCTATACCCTACGCTCAGCTATTGCAACATTTGCTTCAGTTACAATTGGTTCAAAAAAGAACGTTGGCTCCTCTAACCAGCACTCCTCCACCCGGATATGATGCCGATGCCCACTGCGATTTCCATGCTGGAGCGCCGGGGCACCACATCAAAAATTTCAAAGCATTCAAGCACAAAGTCCAAGACCCGCTTGATTCAAGAGCAATCAATTTTTCCAACGATTTTCCAAATGTAATCCAGAATCAGATGCCTAATTATGGTGGGGCATAGGAGTGTTCAACTAATGTTGAGGGTCATTACTTTCATGACAGATTGTCTGCTCACTAATTAAAGTATTCCCAATGAAGCACTCATGCTGCAAATAAGTCCAGACGGAGCCAAGCCTCCTCAATAATGGTAGTCTTTAGCTTCTTTACTGTACTTTCATTTGTATTTTTCATTGTTTGTTAACACATTGTATACTTGTAAAACTTGTTTGCACTGAATGGTAGTTTTAATGTAATGAACATGTTTCTCTTGAAGTATTTCATTCTTATTCATTCATATGATGTTTCTGTGCATTGCAATACCAATTTACTTGCTTAAACTCTTAGAGGGAGGATGACGATTTGAAAACGCAAACTTTCTGGTTGTATGCTTTTGGGAACAAAACCTTGCCGATGATGTACACGCATTGTTTCAACTCCCCAAACACCGGAGATAAAAGGGAGATAAACACTCGTCAACCCCTTTTGAGCCTCGAAGTAGGAGTTTCTTTTGAAAAAAAACCCTAACACTTAACCCGGGGGCAAGGTAGTTGTCAGTTGATTTGACCAAGCGTTCAAATTTCGAAAAGAGTGCGCATCTAAGGATCCATTACCTTTTTTTTCATCAAGAGGCTAAGGAGCATTAAACCACAATAGTTATCCCTCACCGCAAGAAGTGAAGCAGTCACAATCCTTTCAACGAAAGCAAGACAAGCCAATGTCACACGATTTGTTAAAAAAAAAAAGAAAAAGAAAGCCCGGTAAGTCGAAAATTTGAAAACAAATGACTTAGGCAAAAGTTAGGGTATCCCGATGGACATCAAAATCGAAAAGGATTCAAAAGAATCAGTCCAGGCAAAATCAGGGAAACAAATGAAAAAAAGAAGCAAATAGAAAACGCGAAAAGGATTACGAAAGAAAAATCCTTGAGCAAGAACAAGTCGTGTGACTAACAAGCACCAAAGACGAAAGGAGCGACTGCCACTCCGAAAGCAATGTGGGCTCCTTGACCACTGATGATGATATGCAATAACCTTTCGAAAAGTGAGCGTTTGTGTCAAATAATCTGAACGTAGGACTGAAGGACATCAAGGAGAATGGGTGGGTACAAACAAAATTTTGAGCCATAAATCCTTCTTTCTCAAACCGTGAACCACGCCACGTTACAACCCTCAAAAGTCCTAATTGAGGCAAGGTAATTCCGAAGGCGTACTTCGGACGAGACAGCGTTCCTGACTCCCGTGAGTAAGGTAAATGTTTTTGTTGGTATTGCATGCGCATAATGTCTTTTATTTAAAAGTCAGTGTCGCATTTTTTCTAGTGATTCGTTCACGAGTTTTGGCGATATCTTTTCAATGAAAAACTTCAAGATTAACATGTATGTTGTATTAGAATAACCATTCTCAGAATATACTTTTTTGCTTGCATACATTGTACTTGACACCAATGAAGCTTGCATAATGAGCATCAGTCGAGAAGCCTAAACTTTGCCAATCATATTGGGGAGCATGCAGCCAAAAGACTCTGTCAGGTAACAATTTTCTCAACAAGTTGTGTTCAGTTCTGCCAAGCCGGGGCAGTCAAGTCGAGAAATCTCTCCAAAGTTCAGCAAATCTGGGGCAATCATGTCGAGATTCAGCGAATCCCTCGAAGACAAGGGAAGAATCACTGCAAGACGCTTACTGAGACAGGCCACCTCAGGAGCGAGAAGTGGTCATCTCCAGAAGACAGTTAATCAGAAGCATCTTTTCTAGATTCAGCATACTGGGGCAGAGTATTTCAAGTCATTATGAATCCTCTTGAGGAAAATTTCTTCATAGGTTATGCAACCTGGGGCAGTTACGTCGAGATCTGACAAATCTCTCCAAGATTTTGAAGACCCTGGTGCATGTTGATCGTCGGGTTTTCTGTAAAATCCTCTTGAGATGATTTTTTCCCAGTAAACCATGTGTTCTGAGAACAAGTGGAGAGTTCGCTTATGATAATCGGTATGCAGTTGATCAGCAGAAGCGTGAAACGCCAAAGCAGTTCCTAGTATGGGGTTTCTCTTCCTTGGCAAGATGCCAGAGGATATCTTTCCCCAGCGAGAGTCCTAGGTTTGGTTTCCTCAACCGGAGTTGGATTTGTCTTTTCTCTAGCGAGAGTTCAAGTCCCCAGACAAGGTAAGGATGATTTCTAGTCCTCCAAGCAGGTGGGCATCCCCAGTAGAGTCCTTCTCTCCAATATTGAAGATCTAGCATCCTCAGCAGAGCATTGAGAATTTCTCTCTCCCTAGCAAGAGTGTCGAGAATTGTTTCCTTGGTCAAAATGGGTTGTTGCTCCCCAGCTAGTATACAAAGGTTGATTGTCCCAAACAGGATAATGTTGCATCTCCCACAGGATATCAGTTTGATGTCTCTCCTCGATAGAGATCTGTATTCCCCAGTGAGTCTCGGTGCCTCCTTTCCTCATCAGGTCAGGAAGTATAACCTCGTCAGCAGCAGTGTGCTCTTATCCCCAGTAGGTTAAAGAAAGGAATTCCCCGACAACATGTTAAGTCCAATGATATTCCCTGGCAGGTTGGGTATTGTTAACTTCAACCCTAAGCAGAGTTTGATGCTCATCCTCGCAATAATTTGACCAGCGGTGGCTGACGTCCCCGGCAGATTCCAAGTCCAATGGTTATTGGAACCTTTTCTGTATCAGATCTTTGGGTTCCATCATCATCAGTTGGCCCTTCAATTTGTCCTCCTTAGCACGGTTTATGACCCTGAGAACAATCCAGTTTGCCATCCCCAGTGGAGTTGCCTTCATATCCTCATCATTTATTTTGCTGAGGACCCCTCTTGCATCTTGCATATAGTAATCATTATTTCATTGCATCCTCAAAACGCGTAGCATTTCCAGTTCGTATGGAGCATTACGCCATTGAAAAATTCAAACATATGCATTCGAAGCATAAGCCAGGTTTGACATTATCTTTACCAGACGTTTCTCAGCAAAGAGTGGCATATTTCAGGAGATTCAACCTTCCGTTATCCCTAGTGAAGTGGATGATGGATTCATTTATCATGTTTGTACTCCCTTGCAGAGTTGTTTGTTTAAACTTCTCTTTTCCCTAGTGGAGTCATCCTCCCTTCAAGTCATAAATCTGTGAGGTCTGCTTCCCATAGCTTCTATCCCAACTCTTGGTTGGTATCCCTTATTGAGTCCGCCTTTGATCGGCGTCCTCGTCATCCTAACTTTTGGTTAGTATCTTCAATCCCAACTCTTGGTTGGTATCCCTTGTTGAGTCCGCCTTTGGTCGGCGTTCTTGCGTATCCTAACTTTTGGTTAGTATCTTTTATCCCAACTCTTGGTTGGTATCCCTTGTTGAGTCCGCCTTTGGCCGCTGTGCTCGTTTATCCTAACTATTGGTTAGTATCTTCTATCCCAACTCTTGGTTGGTATCCCTTGTTGAGTCTGCCTTTGGTTGGCGTTCTCGTTCATCCTAACTTTTGGTTAGTATCTTTTATCCCAACTCTTGGTTGGTATCCCTTATTGAGTCTGCCTTTGGCCGCCGTGCTCGTTTATCCTAACTATTGGTTAGTATCTTCTATCCCAACTCTTGGTTGGTATCCCTTGTTGAGTCCCCCTTTGGTCGGCGTTCTCGTTCATCCTAACTGTTGGTTAGTATCTTTTATCCCAACTCTTGGTTGGTATCACTTGTTAAGTACGACTTTGGTCGGCGTTCTGGTTCATCCTAACTTTTGGTTAGTATTTGCTATCTCAACTTTTGGTTGGTATCTGCTATCATAAGTACGACTTTGGTCGCGCTCTCGGTTATCCTAACTTTTGGTTAGTATCTTCTATCCCAACTCTTGGTTGGTATCCTATGTTGAGTCCGCATTTGGTCGGCACTCCCGGTTATCCTAACTTTTGGTTAGTATTTTCTATCCCAACTATTGGTTGGTACCCTTTGTTGAGTTCGTCTTTGGTCGGCGTCCTCTTCTATCCCAACTCTTGGTTGGTATCATTTGGTGAGTGCTCATGTGGTCGGCGTTCTCCTTCATCCTAACTCTTGGTTAGTATTTGCTATCCCAACTTTTGGTTGGTATCTGCTATCGTAAGTACGACTTTGGTCAGCATTCCCGTTTATCCTAACTATTGGTTAGTATTTTCTATCCCAACTATTGGTTGGCACCATACCCTTTATCCCGGCTATTGGTCGGTAATCTTCGGTTTCATCCTAACTTTTGGTTAGTGTCCTCTCCATCCCAACTATTGGTTGGTATCCGTTGTTATGAGTTCACCTTTGGTTGGCGTCCTCTTTATCCCAACTTTTGGTTGGTATACTCCATTGTGAGTACGCCTTTGGTCGGCGTCCTCGCTATCCCAACTCTTGGTTGGTATTTTTTGCTATGAGCACACCATTGGTTGGTGTCCTCATGATCCCAACTCTTGGTTATGGTCTTCTTTCCCAACTCTTGGTTGGTAATCGTTGTTTGGTGTCTCTGTTGAAATATAAATAGAGTTAGGGTTTTGTTATCGTTCCACAGAGATTGTTCGGAGATATCGCAGCCCTTCTACAGTTGTATACGTTTTAAACTTCAAAGTAACAAGGGTTTTTGGTTGTTGTTAATCGGAACGTTTGCATTCAAATTTAAGTACTAGCGGTAAAAAGATTTGTTTTAACGATTTATAAAAAGCATGTCAAGATTAGGGTTCGACAAACCTATTTTGCACGGATATAATCGACAAAGCTAATGAAATCGTTTAGACGGTAAATGTAATCACATATCCCCCCAATATGTTTATCTCTAACACATATTGTGAGTTTTACCATTTTGATCCTTTGATGATCTCTCACTCAAACTATCAAAATGACAACATTCAAGTTAAATATTTATGAACATCAACACTCATTACTATCTCTAGCCAATGTTCATTGATGGATGAACAACCTAGGTAAAGTGTAAGAGCACATTTCTCAATCTGAACCAACACAAAGAATAAACCATAGAAACAAAGTTTTTCATCATACATTCATCATCCAAGAGTTCACAAGCTAGAGTCAGTACAATTACATGCAAAAGAAAGGTTTATCTACCATCTAACCTTGACATAAAAGGAAAATTAGCTCTCCATTGTCATCGGAGCTAATCAAACAAGAAGATGAAGAAGAATATCAAGCATCAATGATGATCTCTCGACGAATGATGCTTCCAATCTTCCAAAATAGGATGCTACAGTGTTTACAATGTATTTGGCTCTGAAAAGTATCAAGGATCCCAAGAAAAATACAGAAAAGTCTATTTATAAGGGGGCAGAGGATCGCAGAGCGTGCTAAGCACGATGCACCGCGCTGAGCGCGGTCTCATTTATTGCCAAACCGACCTAAAGCGCGCTTAGCGGGCTCAGGACCGCGCTAAGCGGGCTACTCTCTGTAACTAGCTCCATCACCGCGCTAGGAGCATGCTGAGCGGGCTCCAAGCATGCTCAAAAAATCATTTTCTTTACAAACTGCTTCAAGGGGGCCTTCCTTGCTCCAAGCTACACATTTCCATGTAAAAACCTTCAATTAAAACACAAAAGTTAAATAGATAAGTTAAATAATGTAATTAACTATACTACGGTTATTAACCGGAAACAATTGGAAAAGGCATTGATTATCAAATAAAGATCACAAAAAGGTGCTAAAAACTAAACTAAATATTAACACAATTTAGCACCAAACAACTCTCCCCAACTTGTTTCTTTGTTTGTCTTCAAACAAAGGTAAAATAGACTAGAAGCAAGAGGAAAAACGGATAAGCAAACACAAACAAAAATCAATGGTTCAAACTGAATTGATACGCCTGCAAGTAATGCTCAGCTCCTACAGAATAAAAATATGTATATGAACTAACTTCTAAACATAAATAACAAGCACTCATCATAAGCAAACAAATGTTCAAACGGGAATCACCTAATTTATTCAAATGAGCCAAGCTCAATATATACAAGGGACAAAACACACTCATAAGCAATTGTGCCACATCCAAAACAATTTATGCACTCATCTCACAATTTAATGAAAATAATGGAAACAAAGATCACAAAAGGACTTTTATAAGTTACAATTTGGCCGGGGTTAAGAAACAAGGGTCATATGTACACGACCTTTGAACAAGAAATGGTTAAATTCATGAAGAGCATTTTCTTTTCTAAACCACCATCCTTGCTCAAACTTTCAATTTATTCTCACAATGCATTCTATCTCATTCTCTTTTGATTTCTACAATTTTCTTTTTCTTTTTTTTCGATTTTTCATTTATTTTTTTTTCTTTTCTTTCTTTTTCAAACTATTTTTTATTTCAATTGAGAATGCATTGCCCACAATTCCTTCTTCTCTTTTCACAATGAACCAATCTCCCCAACTTCAACAATACTTAATACTTAAATCAAGAATGCTCTTCAAAGCGATTAAAGTTCCGGTTCATGCCTCACGGATACAAAATTTTCCGTTTTCGGCTCAAGAGAGGTTTCTAATGATCACACACTCACAAGGTGACTTGAAGTGATTTATGGAAATGTGGTTCTACTCATAGTACTCAAAAATTGCCTTATCATCACCATCAATGTATGGTGAAGCACATCACTTTTGTACTAAGAAATTAACTCACTTCATTCATTAATTACCTTAAAATAGAGAACAAACAACAAAAAAATTTTGTACCAAAAATTATAACATAGAACATCATCCGCCGGATGGAAAATTCATTAATAACCAAAGAAAAATTATAACAATTATCCAAACTCAACATTCGCCCGGATGGAGAATACAACAATCCTAAACCAAAGTAGATAATAATAAAAACATACTAATCATAGAAAAATACAAAATAAAAAAAAAACACATCAAACCCATCATAAATAAGAACTAGAGCTAGATGCTCCATCGCCTGCTCCATCATCACCATCATCATCATCAACACCTTCCCCATAACATGCCCCCTCAGAAAAACCATGCCTGCCCTCAGGCCATTTCGCATAAGCCATGAGGTCCTCTCGCGACCTCAAGGAATGATCAATATGTGGCTCCCGGATTTGGAGCTGCAGCTGCATCATCGACTCATGCATGAATAAGAAAGCACGCTGGTGAGCCTCGTGCATTACCCAACTAGCCTTAGTACTTGGCCCACGAGAACGCCCAGCAGAGGCAGCAACAGCTACAGGAACAACATCATCTAAATTCAAAGCCTGCAAACAATGACGAGATATATAGTTATCATCCAACACAACCAATTTAACATTCCCATGAGTAGGAAGGGTGACACGCGCCCTATTACACAAGGCCATGATAAGTCCAGGATAGGTCAAGGTACACGCCACCCGATCACCCAATGGTGTAGCACTCACAACTATCCTCTTAAGCTCACTGGAAATGACCCGTGCTAAGCCCATGGTCTTCTCATCGTCAAGGATACAAGCAATTAGAGCAGCTGTAATCATAGGAATGGAGGAGGTATGGCTACGTGGCTTAAGGTTGTGCAAAACAACTGCCATCACAATCTGCATTTCTGTAGTCAACACACTCCTCAAAAACTTGAGGGGCGCTCCATTAGCGTTCAGCTGGTAAGTCTGCCCCCTCACACATAACATATCCCTCAACTGGTCGGCACTCCAGCTACGCCGAGCCATCATCCTACCATAATCACATAATTCATCCTCGGCCAGCTGAAGGTGATTATTGAGGTAAGCATTTATAGCATCCCTTGAGAACTCAATTTCCTTCCCTCTAACCCAAGTTTTAAATTCGAAAGTCCTACCATCGGAGGGCAATGCGTTAGCGTAGAACTCCCTCACAATTTCAAGATGGTAGTCAAGGTAGGGTGAAAAAAGGTTGTCCCAACCACCTCCAGAAATAAGAGAAGCGGTGCGGCGATAGCTTCCCTCCGGATCAATTAGAATAATTCGGTCCGCCCACACCGTTCTCCGCTCAAGTTGTTGGTATCGCTGTTGTTGTTCGACCCTAAGGAATCTAGTGCTGTCAAACTGACCGGATGGAGGGAGCCTAGATGGGTTTGATGAAGAACCACCGACTCGTTGCTTCTTGCGTCCCGACATCTGAAAAGAAAAACAAAGCAGAACAAACACAAAACAGCAACACATGTTAATGAAAATAACATCACAAACTAAGAATAATCAAAGGAAAACAAAACAGAATTAAGAAAAGGGGAATTTTTCTGCAAATCTCAGAGCGCGCTAAGCGCACAGGAGCGCGCTGAACGGGCTCTGCAAAATGCAGAAAAATCCCCTCTGCAACATAAGGTTTCCAAACATTCTCCTACTTCCTAAACACAGCCCTACTCACAGAGATATGCACAGAGTTACGAATTCACACAATTAAAACCCTAATTTATATACAAAACCTAATTTCTAAATTACAATCCCTAATTTCAAAAATTGGAGTTTCTAACCACATGCAATCAGTAGAAAACAAACAATAATGGAGATTGACAGTAAAAACAAAAACATAATGAACAAGAACATTGAGCTTAAAGGTTCAACCCAAAATGGGTTTTGTTCATGAAAAACTAAAAAGAAATTAAAGAACTTGCAGTTTGTTGATGAAGAATCTAAGGAAGAAAAATGAAGTTACTGCAGTTGGGCACACAAAAAATCCAAAGAACTTTGGAAAATTTTTGAAAGAGAAGAGAGAAATTGAGACTTTTTGGGTGAGAAAGGGTGAAATGAGGCAGAAACCTCAGAAACCCTAACTCATAACACGCGCTGGCCGGGTCAGCATAAGTGGGCCCAGGAAAAAGTCATTTTTTTCAAAAAAATGCAGATCGCGCTGAGCGGGCTCTGGACCGCGCTAAGCGCGCTGCTCACTGGAAGTATAGGGTGTTTTTTCTTGAAACCGCGCTGAGCGGGCTAATGCGCGCTAAGCGCGCACTGCAAAATTCAAACACCTTCCAGCAGGCCCAATTCAACTTCCAGCAGTTCAAAAAAACATTTAGAGCATCATCAAACATCAACTTTACTAAAAACTTGATTAAAACAGCAAATGGACTAGAAAACAATAAAAACTTACAAAATTAGGGTGCCTCCCAACGAGCGCTTGTTTAACGTCGGATAAGCTCGACGGTCCCAGACGATCAATGAAGAACGTCTAGGAGAACAGAATAATTGTCGCGATCAAAGTTACCACCAAGGTAGATTTTCAAGCGTTGACCATTTACGGTCCAACAGTCTTTTTTCTCTAAATCTTCGATCACAATCGCTCCGTAACTTTTCAACTCCTTCACACAAAATGGTCCGGACCATTTTGATTTTAATTTTCCCGAAAAAAGTTTTAACCGGGAATTAAAAAGCAGCACCAAATGGCCGACCTGGAAGTCCTTTTGCCGGATCTTCTTGTCATGATAATTCTTTACCTTTTCTTTATACATCCAACTGGAATGATAGGCTGCATTCCGCATTTCTTCAAATTCCTGAAGTTGTATTTTTCTCTTTTCTCCGACCAAGTTCGTATCAAAATTTAGCAGCTTAAGGGCCCACAGTGCTTTGTGCTCCATTTCAACTGGTAAATGGCATGTTTTACCATAAACCATTTGAAATGGAGTTAAGCCAATTGGAGCTTTGTAAGAGGTCCGATATGCCCACAAAGCCTCGTCCAATTTCTGCGACCAATCTTTTCGAGAACTTGACACAGTTTTTTCTAAAATCCTTTTCACTTCACGGTTCGACACCTCAGCTTGACCGTTCGCCTGCGGGTGGTAAGGGGTCGCCACTTTATGAGATACACCATAATGTTTTAAAACACTTTCAAGAGATGTATTGCAAAAGTGTGACCCGTCATCACTAATGAGAACCCGAGGAGTGCCAAAATGGGAAAAGATGTTTTTCTTCAAAAATTTGATCACCGTTTTGCCATCAGCCTTAGGTGAAGCAACCGCTTCAACCCACTTCGACACGTAGTCAACCGCCACCAACATGTACTCATTTCCAAAAGAGGGTGGAAATGGACCAACAAAATCAATGCCCCAACAATAGAAAATTTCAACTTCTTGTATATTTTGAAGGGGCATTTCATCTCTTTTTCCATTTCCCCCACTTCTTTGACAAGTGTCACAACTTTGTACATGGATATTTGCGTCTTTAAAAAGAGTAGGCCAATAAAAGCCTGATTGTAAGACCTTCGTGGCTGTCCTCGAATCATTGAAATGGCCGCCATAAGGCGAGTTGTGACAATGCCAAAGAATACTTTGGGCTTCTTCACTAGTGACACACCTTCTCAAAAGGTTGTCACCTCCTAATTTAAACAAATATGGGTCATCCCACACATAGTAATTTGCATCTGACAGGAACTTCCTTTTTTGGTTCCAAGTTAGGTCTTGGGGCACCCAACCAGATGCTTTGTGGTTAGCAATATCCGCAAACCAAGGCCTAACTTGAACTTTAAACGATTTTTCATCGGGAAATTCCTCTCGGATTTCCTTTTCAGCTGTGGTAACCTCAACATTGACAAGGCGAGACAAGTGATCCGCCACCAAATTCTCGGATCCTTTCTTGTCACGAATTTCTAGATCAAATTCTTGTAATAAGAGGATCCAACGAATAAGCCTTTGTTTTGAATCTGGCTTGGTGAGCAAATACTTAATCGCCGAGTGATCCGTATAAACTACAACTCTAGACCCAATCAAATAAGAACGGAATTTTTCCAACGCATACACTATAGCAAGTAACTCCTTTTCAGTTGTTGCATAATTAACTTGAGCTTCGTTCAAGACTTTGCTCGCATAGTGTATAACATGAAATTTTTTTGTTTTTCTTTGACCCAATACCGCACCGACCGCATAATCACTCGCGTCACACATGAGTTCAAAATTAATTTTCCAATCGGGCGCGATGATTATAGGTGCGGTAGTCAAACTTTGCTTTAAATAAATAAAAGCGACCATACAAGACTCATCAAAATCAAAAGACTTATCTTTAATGAGCAAATTACTCAATGGCCTTGCAACTTTGGCGAAGTCCTTGATGAACCTCCGATAGAATCCCGCATGGCCAAGAAAACTTCGGATGCCTTTGACATTTGTTGGAGGAGGCAACTTTTCAATCACTTCAATTTTGGCTTGATCAACCTCAAGACCTTTAGAGGAGACTTTGTGGCCAAGCACAATCCCCTTCGTCACCATAAAATTGCACTTCTCCCAATTCAAAACTAGGTTTGTCTCAACACACCGTTCAAGAACGGCCTCCAAATTTCTCAAACAAAGATCAAAAGATGCTCCAAAAACGGAGAAGTCATCCATGAACACCTCCATCCTTTTTTCAATGAGATCGGAAATAATTGCTTGAACACAACTTTGAAACGTCGCCGGTGCGTTGCATAAACCAAAAGGCATCTTACGGTATGCAAAAATCCCAAATGGACAAGTGAAAGCCATCTTCTCATGGTCTTCCGGGTCTACCGCAATTTGTTTATAACCGGAGTAACCATCCAAGAAGCAATAGAATTGTTGTCCCGACAATCTTTCCAACATTTGGTCCATAAACGGAAGAGGAAAATGGTCTTTCCTTGTAGCGGTGTTTAGCCTTCTATAATCTATACACATCCTCCAACCCGTTACCGTTCTTGTAGAGATCAACTCATATTTTTCATTTCGGATCACGGTCATTCCTCATTTCTTAGGTACAATTTGGACCGGACTTACCCAAGGACTATCGGATATCGAGTACATCATGCCGGCATCCAAGAGCTTAACAACTTCTTTTCTCACTACCTCTTTTATTGTTGGATTCAAGCGGCGTTGTGGTTGGACAACCGCCTTGAAATCCTCTTCCATCAAGATACGATGCATGCAATAAGCTGGACTAATTCCTTTTAGATCGGAAAGGACCCAACCTATAGCATCTTGATATTTCTTCAAAACTTGAATTAAATGGTCTTCCTCGTTTTTGGACAAAACGTTACTAATGATACCCGGCTTGTTACCACCATCATCAAGAAACGCATATTTTAAATTTGAAGGCAAGACCTTCAATTCAAGTGGTGACTTCTCATCTTTCACATCCTTCTTTAACTCTTCCGTTTCTACTTCCCACAGTTGCAACTCTTTGAGAGATTCAATCTCTTTTAAACATTCTTCAAGAGCTCTTTCTTCTTCATCGGAAAATACTTCAAAAGATTCATCAAGACCCATTTCCAAAGGAGATACGATATGAACATGCCTTGAAACCTCAAAAGTTGCTTCTTCAATTGCATCGATACGAAAGCTATCATGCTTGTCTTGAGAATGTTTCATTGCTTCAAAAAGATCAAAGCAAACTTCCTCGTTTTGAACCCTTACTTTCATTAAACCGTCATCCACATCAATCATCATTCATGCGGTTTTCATGAAAGGTCGCCCAAGAATTAAAGGTGCATCCTCATCTTCCTCCATATCGATAACAACAAAATCAACCGGAAAGAAAAACTTGTCAACTTTTACGAAGACATCTTGAGCCAACCCATGAGGATGAGTTATGGACTTGTCAGCCAATTGTAACTTCATCCGAATTGCTTTCATCTCAATGTTCCCAAGCCTCTTTACAATGGACAATGGAATTAGATTAATGCTTGAGCCCAAATCGATTAGGCCTTTGCCAACATAGACGCCACCAATGGTTACCGGCAAATTAACACGCCCCGGGTCAATTTCTTTTTTCGGAAGAGTTCTTTGGATGATGGCACTACAACTTGCGTCAAGGATAATAGTTTCCGGTCCCGAATACCTCCGCTTCTTTTGTGAGAATGTCTTTCATAAACTTAGCATATTTTGGCATTTGCTCCAAAGCTTCGGCAAAAGGAATGTTAATTTGCAATTGTTTAAAAATATCCATGAAACGAGCGTAATGCCGTTCATTTTCTTTGTTTGAAGGAGCATGAGGGTACGGTAAATGTTGGATCGAAATAGTGCTCACTACTTCATTTCCCTTCTTCACTCTCCTATGTCTCTCTTTTTTCTTCACCTCCTCACCATTTTCATTTTCAACTTCAACTATTTCATCATCTTTCTTTTCAACTACACCTTCATTTTCAATTTTATTTTCAACTAATTCCTCATCACTATCCTCCTCCACAATACCATCAATTTTTTCTTCCTCCACCTTTTTCTCATTTTCTTTTACCAACTCCTTCCCACTTCTAGTAACGATTGCCTTGCAATGCTCCTTAGGATTCACTTGAGTATTTGCGGAGAATGAAGGACCCGATTGTTGCTCGGCAAGTTGCTTGGCAAGTTGCCCCACTTGATTTTCTAGATTCTTTATCGCCGCATCACTACTTTTTTTGTTAGCCATAGACATTTGCATGAATTGAGCCAAAGTGCCTTCCAACTTAGAGTTTGCAACCGGAGGTGGTGGATGTTGATAAGAATTTTACCGGCTTGAAGAACCGCCACCATAACCTTGATTATGTTGATAGTTCCCCCTCGGTGGATATCCTTGATTGCCTTGGTAATGTTGTTGAGGATTGTGTTGTTGTTGTTGATAAGGTTGTTGTTGTTGTTGTTGTCTTCCTTGATAGTCTCGTTGATTATTCATGTAGTTCACTTCTTCAAATCCCGGAGGAGGACAAAATCCGGTGTCATGCTCGCCTTTGCAAAGTTCACAACAAGCTTGTTTACTCTTGCTAGGTTCCTTCAATTCCTTAATTTGTTGAGTCAAAAGTTCCACTTGTTGAGAAATAAGCTTGTTTTGTGCTAGGATTGCATCATTAGTTCCCAATTCAAGTACCCGGGGCTTCTTTTGCGAGTTGTTACGGCTTTGACTTTGAAGATTATTGAGAGCCATTCTATTGATGATATCCGTAGCTTCTTCGGCACTCTTTGATAATAAAGATCCTCCAGAAGTGGCATCCAATAATGTCTTGCAATTTGGTTGGAGACCATTCTTGAAAAAGTGAATTTGTGTTAACCCATCAAACGCGTGGCCTTTGCATTTTCGAAGCATGGATTTGAATCGTTCCCATGCTTCATTCAGAGATTCATTAGTGCCCTGAGAGAACACAGAAATTGCGGTTTTTGACTCCATAAAACGGTTGTGAGAAAAGAACCGTTCTATAAATTTTTCCTCCAAAACATTCCAATCGGTCATCACAGCGGAAGTTTGATCAAGATACCAATCCTTAGCCTTGCCAAGCAAAGCATGAAGAAATAGTCTGTTGAAAAGAGGTAACTCTTGCGCTTGATCGACTCCGGCCGCTAAGCTATCTCATAAAATTTGGTGAGAAAAGTGAAAGGGTCTTCATGATCCATTCCCGTGAACGGACTTCCATACAACAAGTTCAAAGTTCCAGTTTTCATCTCAGCTTGCCTTCCTTGATTATGGTTAGCAAAATGAGCGGTGTGACGTGGACTATTTACACATGGTGTGGAAGCAGGTGGTGGTGGATCCATGATTGGCGTGAACTGTGGAATTGCTGGTGGTGTAGAAATCAAACTTTCTCCTTGTTCTTGCCTTTGTCTAGCTAGTTGCCTCCTCCGTCTAGTTCTGTTATTGAGTCTACGAGCGGTTCTTTCAATCTCAGGATCAAATAGAAGTTGGTCTGCCGGTAGTTGCCCTTGCATAAACAAAGTCTGCACACTAAACAAAACAAATCAACAAGCACAAGAAAATTTTTAACAAGTCTAAAACTTCACAACTATTGTAATGCTTGCAATATCAATAAACAATCCCCGGCAACGGCGCCAATTTGTTGAAATACAAATAGAGTTAGGGTTTTGTTATCGTTCCACAGAGATTGTTCGGAGATATCACAGCCGTTCTACAGTTGTATACGTTTTAAACTTCAAAGTAACAAGGGGTTTTGGTTGTTTTTAGTCGGAACGCTTGCATTCAAATTTAAGTAATAGCGGTAAAAAGATTTGTTTTAACGATTTATAAAAAGCATGTCAAGATTAGGGTTCGACAAACCTATTTTGCACGGATAGAGTCGACAAAGCTAATGAACTCGTTTATATGGTAAATGTAATCACATATCCTCCCAATATGTTTATCTCTAACACATATTGTGAGTTTTTCCATTTTGATCCTTTGATGATCTCTCACTCAAACTATCAAAAAGACAACATTCAAGTTCAATATTTATGAACATCAACACTCATTACTATCTCTAGCCAATGTGCATTGATGGATGAACAACCTAGGTATAGTGTAAGAGCACATTTCTCAATCATGAACCAACACAAAGAATAAACCATAGAAACAAAGTTTTTCATCATACATTCATCATCCAAGAGTTCACAAGCTAGAGTCAATACAATTACATGCAAAAGAAAGGTTTATCTACCATCTAACCTTGACATAAAAGGAAAATTAGCTCTCCATTGTCATGGGAGCTAAACAAACAAGAAGATGAAGAAGAATATCAAGCATCAATGGCGATCTCTCGACGAATGATGCTTCCAATCTTCCAAAATAGGATGCTACAGTGTTTACAATGTATTTAGCTCTGAAAAGTATCAAGGATCCCAAGAAAAATACAGAAAAGTCTATTTATAAGGGGGCAGAGGATCGCAGAGCGCCCTAAGCGCGCTGCACCGCGCTGAGCGCGGTCTCATTTATTGGCAAACCGACCTAAAGAGCGCTTAGCGGGCTCAGGACCGTGCTAAGCGGGCTACTCTCTGTAACTAGCTCCATCACTGCGCTAGGAGCATGCTGAGCGGGCTCCAAGCATGCTCAAAAAATCATTTTCTTTACAAACTGCTTCAAGGGGGCCTTCCTTGCTCCAAGCTACACATTTCCATGTAAAAACCTTCAATTAAAACACAAAAGTTAAATAGATAAGTTAAATAATGTAATTAACTATACTACGGTTATTAACTGGAAACAATTGGAAAAGGCATTGATTATCAAATAAAGATCACATAAAGGTGCTAAAAACTAAACTAAATATTAACACAATTTAGCACCTAACAGTCTCTCATCCTAACTCTTGGTTAGTATCCTCCCTTTATCCTAACTCTTGGTTAGTATCCTTCATGTCATCTTAACTTGCGGTGAATACCTTTTTATCCTAACTCTTGGTTAGTATCTGTTATCCAGTCTCTCAGTTAGTTCCCTCCATCCCAACTCTTGGTTGGTAATCTCTTGGTCAGTATCTTTTATCTTATATCTTGGTTGGTTACCTCTATTCCGACTCTTGGTTGGTGTATTCTCTCTTCCCCAATTAGTGGTGGATAATCGTCGGTTTTATCTCAACTTTTGGTTGATACCATTTATGAGTTCGCCTTCGGTCGGCAGCCTCGTTATACTGGTTGTTGATTGGTGTCTCGTATCCCAACTTTTGGTGGGTACTTTTTCTTTTACCCAAGGTCGTGGTAGATATCACGCCCTTCATTCCAACTCTTGGTCGGTGTACCTTGTCAGGGTCTTTTTCATCCCAACTTTTGGTTGGCATCATTCATTGAGTCGTCTGTCACCTTTTGCTATCTCAACTTTTGGTTGGTAGTTGCTATCTTCGAGCCCACCTTTGGCTGACAAACAATTTATAATATATATCCCCACAGAGTGCAAATTTCCAGGTTCTTTTGGTATTCAATCTCCTTCTACCTTGAACGTCTGAAAGTCGTTGCTATCATCCTTTCAGGTCCAAGTCGATTGAATAGGGGCAGCTGTACCACCCCAAAATTTGCCCTCCTATTTATACCATCACAGTGGCTTATGCTTCACATTAATCTGCATCTTCACATTTAGGTCATAACTCATTCATTCATTTGCACTGGGCTCCTGAGGCGTGGGATCATGGTTTCGAATCTTCTGTGCGACTTGGTTGATATTCATCAATTGAAGATGGTGGTTGGAGTTCATGGCAAAGGCCTATCGGCATGAGATCCAATTGTGGATTTATATTGTGGTCAGGACGGAATTATTCTCTCAGTTGCTTATGGTTCGTTGCTTGTAATACAAATTAACGAGGGAGGAGATTGAAGTTGATTCGAGGTGGAGTTCATGGAGTATTTGAGTTTGAATTTGGATTGGGCAAGTGCTTTAAGATATTTGGAATTCAAGATACAAGTTCGTAAAACCGTATCCGCTCCATATCAAAAGCCATTTTAAATCAAATTAAAATCCAATTTGAACCAAATTCCTTATTCAGATTTCATATCCATTCTTATCATTCTCTTTAAACCATATCTAAATCTATCCATTTGTTTTCTTTACCATTTTTCAATCCATTTTTCTAAATCCAAGTTTAATTCCCAAATATCCATTTTCAAATCCAATTTTATCCACAACCTAAAGTCCATATCTATTTCAACTTCATCTCATTATCCAATTTCAATAATCCATTTTCTTCTAACAAATTATCCAATTCCAATAGCCATTTATCATACCCATTGCCCATGTTCATTTCCAAGTTCACATTTCTTGATTTTGAGCATTGCTTCGAGACTTACGTTTTGCTATTCAACACACTCAACATGGTTTTGAATCATTTCTGTGAGAATCTGCCCATATGGAACATGACATTATAGGAGGAAAATGGAATTAGAAATGAAGATGAAAAATAAAGCAGGTTGGTGAAATATAATGTCGTCATGTAGCAGAATTCCTTGAAACCCAACTCATAAGGTCATGGCGCTGTTATTATTCAAAGCATTATAAAATGTTCCAAAAAATACATAACAGCTTTAGTAGCTCATTGACAAGATTGCAAGAACATGTGTAGTTAGCAAGAGATTATGCTCTTGAAGGTCTCTATGATATTTCTATCATCTATTTTGATGGCGCTGGTGCGTAAATCAACATGCACCTAAACAGTGTTGGCAACCTCTTCATATTTAGGGGGCAAGGGTTTTGAATGCTGGGATTAGCATACTGATGGCAGTGATAACGGCATCCATACAAGACCAATTTTCATAGCAGCTCAATGTTTCACAATCTAACTGTCATTACAACTTCTAACAAACCATAAACTCCTAACCAATTCCACATTAGAGAAATCTCATAACAGATTCAAAAAACCACATACACGATTTCCTTCCTTTAAATTCCCATAACAGAAAATCACCTCAGAAATATACAAAAAAAACATATAACAAGTTTTCTAAGAGTTTCTATCAGAACCTATGACTCTCAACATTCATATCAGTTAACTCCTCCAACTAACAATAGCCATCTCCTAACTGCTAACAGAAAAAAAAAACCTCTCTAACTGTATCCTAACCGATCCTCCTACTTCCTAACCTTTCTCTAACAGAAAAATCATCACAGGAAGAAACTAACTAACAAAAACGACCCATTCATAAACTCGATACCGGAATTGCAGAGAAAAAAAAGCCTACATAGAAACTAACAGTTCCACAAAAAAATGAATAGAACTTCCTCTTGATTTCACTTCACAAAAATTCTCCCTCATTCTTCTGGATTCAACAGAAACCTACCAGAACAAATACTCTAACAAAATTCCTTGAATCACAAATCTTCAATCTATCTTCTTCAATCTTCAGCCTTCTGCAGGAAATTTCAGAAAAAACCTTCGTCAATTCTTCACGTTCATCATCTTCAATAACTCTGCACAATTCATCCAAAACTTCATCAAAATCTTCAATCTTCTCATCAATCTTCACTCTTCAATTCACCTTCATCATCCTTCTTCAATTCGGAATCACATCATCATTACCATCAATAAGCTTCAGTCTGCACAAAACATCAAGAACCTGCAACTCCAGAAGGCAACGATTATTATTGAAAGGCATAAAGAGAAAAATCAGGTACGCAGAGGAGAAGAAGTGGAAGAAAAGTGCGTCGCAAGAACATTACCTGGATGTCATCGTCCTGTCGGTGAAGTTTGTTCCGATTCAACACTTCATAACCTTCGTCTTCAATCACTCCTCATCATCAAGAACACTCCACAGCAACATCAACCACACGCAAAGTACAACAAATTCAGAAGCGATGTCAACACGCGAAGAAGAAACAAGGTAGGAAGAGCCAAGAGCGAATTGAACCTGAACTTTCGTTCATAGTCTCAAATTTGCAGGTACGTAATCTTCTCTGTCACGCCGCCGCAAGCTCGTTGGCGTTATTTATTGTTGAGAGTGATTGTCTCTTTTCGTGTTATTTCTGTACCTCCGATCCGGTAGCTTGGATGAGTATTTGAAAGATCCAGTTGCGAATTCGTGATCACCATTAAATTTCAGTTAGGGTTTGTGTAGAAGGTTTTGGGATTCGTGGTGGTTGGCCGGAGAGGGAAGGTGGCGGCCACCGCGTGCCACCGCCTTCTCCGGCGAGTAATTAGGTTTTTTTTAAATGTTGGAATGTGCAGAGAGGGAGGGACGGTTGAGAAAGAAAGAGAGACGGTTGAGACTTAACATTGTGATTCAGTGTTACTTATGAAAAGATAATAGGAAGAGGATAAGATTGTGGTAGCGGTCCACTCCGGCGGTGACACTTGTCACCGTCCAGTAGGTCCACCTGTTTACTCCAATGCGTGCCACCCCATGGTGATTACCATGCACTGCCCATTTTCAGCCCTTGATTGAACCAACGATGGATCCAAGGGCCCAGATCAGTCAATGTGTTGACTGAGGCTTCACCGTGCACCTCCAGGCCACAAGTGTCCTTGGGCCTATTCCCTTTTGCTTTTCACACCCCCATTTTGTGGTCCAGCAAGAAATCAATTGAATAATTACTAACCGCGCACCCCCTGATTACATTGCTAGTTTTTTTATTTTTCTTTTTCTTGTGTTTCAAAATGCCAATTTTAAAAATACTCATGGGTACTAAAAAATTCTGAATAAATTCATGGTTGATCTTAAACATGTTATTTAATTTTTGGTGATTTTTATTTTCCATTTTCGTTTTTTTTTATTTTTTATTAAATATTCTTTGAAGTGTATTCACGTGTTCATACTTTGTAATACTTGTTGCATAGTTAGGAATTGAATTTTTGCAGGCCATTTGAGACATGTGTTAGGCACATATTGAAAAACCTTGTGTAATATTTAGGGATTTTTAGGCTACTTTTGATTGTGTTTTCAGTGCCATTTTGTGAATTCATGTTAGTTGATCATAGGTGAATTGCTTGCACTAAGTTGAACATGATAAAAGCCGAATTTTGAGCCAATATTTTTGGTGTGTTTAGTCACTGACTTCGTCTTGTTATGTTTCAAATCTTGGATTTTTTTTTAAGGTTCATAACTATTTTCCTCACGCGTGCCATTGATGATTAACATGCTTGTTCATATGTTGTTCTCTTAGACATTTGATGAGAAGGAATTTATGCCATGACTTGAGGCCTTGTATTGATTTTATATGCTTAGAAGGTGACACAATTTAGATGTCCTATAATCCATTCCAAGTCATTTTTTATATGTTCATAATGTGCATAAAAACATGTATGTTTTAAGCATCATTTTGCATCCACTTTATGACATCTTAGCTTGTGTTTGTGATACCATTTCTTGTCCATCCTTTTGCCATTTCCTTTTGATACTCGTAGACATGATGTTGAGGTGCACATTCTGACCTGGGTCCATTTTCACGTCTTAATTCAATTCATCTAACTTGTAACGGCTTTCTTTTGTAGTTTACAATTGACTTTGAAGTGGACTTTAGCTTTTGCTATAGTTTGTAATTGTTTAATTTCTTTTGGTCCATTACCATGGATAGGGTTTAACCAAATGTGTTTACCAACTAAGGCCTTGTTCCTTTGGTTGTTTCATTGTTGCTTTTTCCTTGTGATCTCTAACTCATTTGTTGATTTGTGCAAGGTGCTTCAAGGAAATCTCCAGGAATGACGTAGTTTGTTTACTTTGTAAATGCTCATTTCTAACATGTTTGTTCATTAGCATTAATAGGCACTTACGTTGTTTTTACTCGCGTTGCTACAGATTGATATCCGTTCGGTATTACTTCTCTTCTCTTTTACTAATTCCACATTTTTTCCTTTTGGATGCCATGAGAAGTAGGATTGGGAGTCCGTGCCACTTGGCCGGCAATTTTGGAAGTCCTCAAAGGAGGCTCTGTTTGTGCTTGTTTAATATTGTGCCTAAGACCTCCAAAGAGGCATCCCATTCCCGTATCCCCTGGTAAGACCTCAAAGAAGGCATCCGACGAAATGAGAGTCCGCAATCGACTCCCGCCATTTCTAGTCCCAGGTAGTTCTTAGCTCACATTTCATGTTGATGCTTTGGACATAGCTTACTCTTGTTATCGAGTCCGTCAAGTGGAAGAAGGGTTTAGCAAACAAATCCCCACACATTGTCTATAGCTCGCATTGGCCGATGTTGATGCTTATGTGATCTGATTCACATCTTCCCCTCTTACTCTGCTCTCCATGGATCTCGATATCATTGGATTAGTACCCTTATTTCCCACAGCTAGCTTGTTTGCCTCGGTTGATATGAACCCATGGCTAAAGCTTCCTCCTTTTTACTTTGATTGTGTGACATTGTTGTTGACTAACACTGTTTATTCTTTCGTTTGCTTTCAGTTCATTTTGTGATTGATTTATCCTGTGTTTACTTGTCTGATGACATGATCCCGTAGGATTCCTCACTCCACTTAAATTTTGATTAATTCGGAGGTAGGAGAGACATTAGGATAACAATCCATGCCTGACAACATTAGGTAGACTTCCTTTGATCCTGACCTTAGGACCATCATTGCTTGCTAACTTGTAGGACCGAGTTTCCCTTTAGACCTTCGTGAGTCTCATCTTGTCTCTCGCACCCATGCGATCGAGACTATTTCCTATTCACCCGTAGTAGCGTGAACTACGAACATTCTGACTTCCTCTCTCTGGATATATTAAGGATATGTAGGCACGAGATGCGATATCTCGGCGAGTACACTAAAAACTAACTTCCATTTTCTCTTACTCCTTTGAGTCATCTCTTCTCATATCCCTTAATCCACTCATAAAGGAGGCGTCATTTCTGTTCTACCGCAAACAGGTAAACGCATAAGACTCCCACACCGAGCGGCAACACCTAAACTGCTGGAACGCGAACGTTGGCGTATTCCACTAAAAGACACAAACAAAGCAAAGCCATCCCTAGTGAGGGGTACTATGTCGCTTTGATTCTTCATTGGTTAATGGAGATACGTAGGCAGGAGATCATGCGAGATCTCTCCAAGCACAACCTTTCTTTATCACCTCTTTATCTCTTTTCGACCCGTAGGTCGAACTACGACTGCTCTGATTTCCTCCTTCTGGTTAGATTGAGGATACGTAGGCACAAGACGACGATGTCTTGGCGAGCAAACCTCCCCCCACAAAACCGTAGTCCGAACTACGTTGACTCTGACTTTCCTGCTCCCGAGGAAATACGTAGGCCTAGGACGACGATGTCCTATCGAGTCACCTTTTCTCTTTTCCCCCGTTTCTCCATTGCACCTTTTGTTTCCAGTTTCCAGTTAGTAGTTGAGCTTTAGATACCCTACACCCTTTAATCGATAACAACAAGCGTGGATCCCATTGAGTACGATGGATGCGAGGGTGTGCTAATACCTTCCTCTCGCGTAACCGACTCCCGAACCCAGGCGATGGTTACGATGACCATTCCTTTCCCTTTGTTGAGGTTTTCTTCGATCGTTTCCTTTCCCTGCGTCGGGATAAATAACATTCGGTGATGACTCTTCTGTTCTTTTCCGCCGGTTGATTTTCGCAGATGCGACACCTGTGTACTTGGAAAATCTTGTAGAGTGAAGTTCAACAAAAGCGAACAAAGAAATCATGGATCCCTTAATTACACCCATACTGATCTTTTGGGGCCTGCAAGGTGTCCATCACATTCAGGAGATCGTTATTTTCTATCCATAGTCAATGGTTATTCCAGAAAGTTATGGGTATTCATCCAGAAGACTAAGGATGAAACTTTTGAGAATTTCAAAGGTTGGAAGACTCTCGTCAAAAATTAGACTGACAGAAAGGTCAAGAGGTTGAGAATCGACGACGGCCTTGAATTTTGCAATGGGGCGTTTGTTAGGTGCTAAATTGTGTTAATATTTAGTTTAGTTTTTAGCACCTTTTTGTGATCTTTATTTGATAATCGATGCTTTTCCCATTGTTTCCAGTTAATAACCGTAGTATAGTTAATTACATTATTAGACTTATTTATTTAACTTTTGTGTTTTAATCTAAGGTTTTTACATGGAAAGGTGAAGCTTGGAGCAAGGAAGGCTCCCTAGAAGCAGTTTGTGAAGAAAATGATTTTTGAAGCATGCTTGGAGCCCGCTAAGCGCGTTCCTAGCACGGGGATGAAGCTAGTTACAGAGAGTAGCCCGCTTAGCACGGTCCTGAGCCCGCTAAACGCCCTTTTAGGTCGGTTTGGCAATAAATGAGGACGCGCTTAGCGCGCTCTGCGATCCTTTGCCCCTTATAAATAGACTTTTCTGTATTTTTCTTGGGATCTTTGATACTTTTCAGAGCAAAATATATTGTAAACACTGTAGCATCTCATTTTGGAAGATTGGAAGCATCATTTATCGAGAGATCGTCATTGATGCTTGATATTCTACTTCATCTTCTTGTTTGTTTATCTTCCATGACAATGGAGAGCTAATTTTCCTTTTATGTCAATGTTAGATGGTAGTTAAACCTTTCTTTTGCATGTATTTGTATTGATTCTAGCTTGTGAACTCTTGGATGATGAATGTATGATGAAAAACTTTGTTTCTATGGTTTATTCTTTGTGTTGGTTCATGATTGAGAAATGTGTTCCTACTCTTTACCTAGGTTTTTCATCCATCAATGCACATTGGCTAGAGATAGTAATGAGTGTTGATGTTCATAAATATTGAACTTGAATGTTGTCATTTTGATAGTTTGAGTGAGAGATCATCAAAGGATCAAAATGGTAAAACTCACAATATGTGCTAGGGATAAACATATTGGGAGGATATGTGATTACATTTATCATCTAAACGAGTTCATTAGCTTTGTTGATCCTATCTGTGCAAAAATGGTTTGTCGAACCCTAATCTTGACATGCTTTTTATAAATCGTTAAAACAAATCTTTTTACCGCTATTACTTAAATTTGAATGCAAGCGTTCCGACTAAAAACAACCAAAACCCCTTGTTACTTTGAAGTTTAAAACGTATACAACTGTAGAACGGCTGCGACATCTTTAAACAATCTCTGTGGAACGATAACAAAAACCCTAACTCTATTTGTATTTCAACAAATTGGCGCCGTTGCCGAGGATTGTTAATTGATATTGCAAGCATTGCAATAGTTGTGAAGTTTTAGAATTGTTAAAAAAAATTTTCTTGTGCTTGTTGATTTGTTTTGTTTAGTGTGCAGACTTTGTTTATGCGAGGGTAACTACCGGCGGACCAACTTCTATTTGATCCCGTGATTGAAAGAACCGCTCGTAGACTCAATAGCAGAACTAGACGGAGGAGGCAACTAGCTAGACAAAGGCAGGAACAAGGAGAAAGTTAGACTTCTACACCACCACCAATTCCACAATTCACGCCAATCATGGAGCATCCACCACCACCACCACCCGTTTCCACACCTTGTGTGAATAGTCCACGTCACACCGCTCAGTTTGCTAACAATAATCAAGGAAGGCAAGCTGAGATGAAAACTGGAACTTTGAACTTGTTGTATGGAATTCCGTTCACGGGAATGGATTATGAAGACCCTTTTGCTTTTCTCACCAAATTTTATGAGATAGCGTTAGCGGTCGGAGTCGATCAAGCGCAAGATTTACCTCTTTTTAAGAGACTATTTCCTCATGCTTTGCTTGGCAAGGCTAAGGATTGGTATCTTGATCAAACTCCCGCTGTGATGACCGATTGGAATGTTTTGGAGGAAAATTTTATAGAACGGTTCTTTTCTCACAACCGTTTTATGGAGTCAAAAACTGCAATTTCTGTGTTCTCTCAGGGCACTAATGAACCACTGAATGAAGCATGGGAACGATTCAAATCCATGCTTCAAAAATGCAAAGGCCACGGGTTTGACGAGTTAACATAAATTCACATCTTCAAGAATGGTCTCTAACCAAATTGCGAGACATTATTGGATGCCACTTCTGGAGGATCTTTGTTATCAAAGAGTGCCGAAGAAGCTACGGATATCATCAATAGAATGGCTCTCAATGATCTTCAAAGTCAAAGCCGTAACAACTCGCAAAATAAGCTCGGGGTACTTGAATTGGGAACTAATGATGCAATCCTAGCACATAACAAGCTTATATCTCAACAAGTGGAACTTTTGACTCAACAAATTAAGGAATTAAAGGAACCTAGCAAGAGTAAACAAGTTGCTTGTTGTGAACTTTGCAAAGGAGAGCATGACACCGGATTTTGTCCTCCTCTGGGATTTAAAGAAGTGAACTACATGAACAATCAACGAGACTATCAAGGAAGATAACAACAACAACAACCTTATCAACAACACAATCCTCAACAACATTACCAAGGCAATCAAGGATATCCACCGAGGGGGAACTATCAACATAATCAAGGTTATGGTGGCGGTTCTTCAAGCCGGCAAAATCCTTATCACCCTCCACCACCTCCGGTTGCTAACTCTAAGTTGGAAGACACTTTGGCTCAATTCATGCAAATGTCTATGGCCAACCAAAAGAATCTAGAAAATCAAGTGGGGAAACTTGCCAAGCAACTTGCCGAGAAACAATCGGGTCCTTCATTCTCCGCAAATACTCAAGTGAATCCTAAGGAGCATTGCAAGGCAATCGTTACTAGAACTGGGAAGGAGTTGGAAAAAGAAAATGAGAAAAAGGTGGAAGAAGAAAAAATTCATGGTCTTGTGGAGGAGGATAGTGATGAGGAAGTAGTTGAAAATAAAATTGAAAATGAAGGTGTAGTTGAAAAGAAAGATGATGAAATAGTTGAAGTAGAAAATGAGAATGGTGAGGAGGTGAAGAAAAAAGAGAGACATAGGAGAGTGAAGAAGGGAAAGGAAGTAGTGAGCACTATTCCGATCCAACATTTACCATACCCTCATGCTTCTTCAAAGAAAGAAAATGAACGGCATTACGCTCGTTTCATGGATATTTTTAAACAATTGCAAATTAACATTTCTTTTGCCGAAACTTTGGAGAAAATGCAAAAATATGTTAAGTTTATGAAAGACATTCTCACAAAGAAGCGAGGGTATTCGGAACCGGAAACTATTATCCTTGACGCAAGTTGTAGTGCCATAATCCAAAGAACTCTTCTGAAAAAAGAAGTTGACCCGGGGCGTGTTACTTTGTCGGTAACCATTGGCGATGTCTATGTTGGCAAAGGCCTAATCGATTTGGGCTCAAGCATTAATCTAATTCCATTGTCCATTGTAAAGAGGCTTGGGAACATTGAGATGAAAGCAATTCGGATGACGTTACAATTGGGCGACAAGTCCACAACTCATCCTCTTGGGTTGGCTCAAGATGTCTTCGTAAAAGTTGACAAGTTTTTCTTTCCGGTTGATTTTGTTGTTATCGATATGGAGGAAGATGAGGATGCACCTTTAATTCTTGGGCGACCTTTCATGAAAACCGTACGAATGATGATTGATGTGGATGACGGTTTAATGAAAGTAAGGGTTCAAAATGAGGAAGTTTGCTTTGATCTTTTTGAAGCAATGAAACATTCTCAAGACAAGCATGATAGCTTTCGTATCGATGCAATTGAAGAAGCAACTTTTGAGGTTTCAAGGCATGTTCATATCGTATCTCCTTTGGAAATGGCTCTTGATGAATCTTTTGAAGTATTTTCCGATGAAGAAGAAAGAGCTCTTGAAGAATGTTTAAAAGAGATTGAATCTCTCAAAGAGTTGCAACCGTGGGAAGTAGAAACGGAAGAGTTAAAGAAGGATGTGAAAGATGAGAAGTCGCCACTTGAATTGAAGGTCTTGCCTTCCAATTTAAAATATGCGTTTCTTGATGACAGTGGTAATAAGCCGGTTATCATTAGTAACGTTTTGTCCAAAAACGAGGAAGATCGTTTAATTCAAGTTTTGAAGAAATATCAAGATGCTATAGGTTGGGTCCTTTCCGATCTAAAAGGAATTAGTCCGGCTTATTGCATGCATCGTATCTTGATGGAAGAGGATTTCAAGGCGGTTGCCTAACCACAACGCCGCTTGAATCCAACAATGAAAGAGGTAGTGAGAAAAGAAGTTGTTAAGCTCTTGGATGCCGGCATGATTTACCCGATTTCCGATAGTCCTTGGGTAAGTCTGGCCCAAGTTGTACCTAAGAAAGGAGGAATGATCATGATCCAAAATGAAAAAAATGAGTTGATCCCTACAAGAACGGTAACGGGTTGGAGGATGTGCATAGATTATAGAAGGCTAAACACCGCTACAAGGAAATACCATTTTCCTCTTCTGTTTATGGACCAAATGTTGGAAAGATTGTCGGGACAACAATTCTATTACTTCTTGGATGGTTACTCCAGTTATAACCAAATTGCGGTTGACCCGGAAGACCATGAGAAGACGTCTTTCACTTGTCCCTTTGGGATTTTTGCATACCGTAAGATGCCTTTTGGTTTATGCAACGCACCAACGACGTTTCAACGTTATGTTCAAGCAATTTTCTCCGATCTCATTGAAAAAACGATGGAGGTGTTCATGGATGACTTCTCCGTTTTCAAAGCATCTTTTGATCTTTGTTTGAGGAATATGGAGGCTGTTCTTGAACGGTGTGTTGAGACAAACTTAGTTTTGAATTGGGAGAAGTGCAATTTTATGGTGACGGAGGGGATTGTGCTTGGCCACAAAGTCTCCTATAAAGTTCTTGAGGTTGATCAAGCCAAAATTGAAGTGATTGAAAAGTTGCCTCCTCCAACAAATGTCAAAGGCATCCGAAGTTTTCTTGGCCATGCGGGATTCTATCGGAGGTTCATCAAGGACTTCGCCAAAGTTGCAAGGCCATTGAGTAATTTACTCATTAAAGACAAGTCTTTTGATTTTGATGAGTCTTGTATGGTCGCTTTTAATTATTTAAAGCAAAGTTTGACTACCGCACCCATAATCATCGCGCCCGATTGGAAAATTAATTTTGAACTCATGTGTGACGCGAGTGATTATGCGGTCGGTGCGGTATTGGGTCAAAGAAAAAACAAAATTTTTTCATGCTATACACTATGCGAGCAAAGTCTTGAGTGAAGCTCAAGTTAATTATGCAACAACTGAAAAGGAGTTGGTTGCAATAGTGTATGCGTTGGAAAAATTTCGTTCTTATTTGATTGGGTCTAGAGTCGTAGTTTATACGGATCACTCGGCGATTAAGTATTTGCTCACCAAGCCAGATTCAAAACAAAGGCTTATTCGTTGGATCCTCTTGTTACAAGAATTTGATCTAGAAATTCCTGATAAGAAAGGATCTGAGAATTTGGTGGCGGATCACTTGTCTCGCCTTGTCAATGTTGAGGTTACCACAGCTGAAAAGGAAATCCGAGAGGAATTTCCCGATGAAAAATTGTTTAAAGTTCAAGTTAGGCCTTGGTTTGCGGATATTGCTAACCACAAAGCATCTGGTTGGGTGCCCCAAGACCTAACTTGGAACCAAAAAAGGAAGTTCCTGTCGGATGCAAATTACTATGTGTGGGATGAACCGTATTTTTTCAAATTAGGAGGTGACAACCTTTAGAGAAGGTGTGTCACAAGTGAAGAAGCTCAAAGTATTCTTTGGCATTGTCACAACTCGCCTTATGGCGGCCATTTCAATGGTTCGAGGACGGCCACGAAAGTCTTACAATCAGGCTTTTATTGGCCTACTCTATTTAAAGACGCAAATCTCCATGCGCAAAGTTGTGACACTTGGCAAAGAAGTGGGGGAAATGGAAAAAGAGATGAAATGCCCCTTCAAAATATCCAAGAAGTTGAAATTTTCAATTGTTGGGGCATTGATTTTGTTGGTCCATTTCCACCCTCTTTTGGAAATGAGTACATGTTGGTGGCGGTTGACTACGTGTCGAAGTGGGTAGAAGCGATTGCTTCACCTAAGGCTGATGGCAAAACGGTGATAAATTTTTTAAAGAAAAACATCTTTTCCCGTTTTGGCACTCCTCGGGTTCTTATTAGTGATGGCGGGTCACACTTTTGCAATGCATCTCTTGAAATTGTTTTAAAACATTATGGTGTATCGCATAAAGTGGCGACCCCTTACCACCCATAAGTGAACGGTCAAGCTGAGGTGTCGAATTGTGAAGTGAAAAGGATTTTAGAAAAAACCGTGTCAAGTTCTCGAAAAGATTGGTCGCAGAAATTGGACGAGGCTTTGTGGGCATATCGGACCGCTTACAAAGCTCCAATTGGCTTAACTCCATTTCAAATGGTTTATGGTAAAACATGCCATTTACCGGTTGAAATGGAGCACAAAGCACTGTGAGCCCTTAAGCTGCTAAATTTTGATACGAACTTGGCCGGAGAAAAGAGAAAAATACAACTTCAGGAATTGGAAGAAATGCGGAATGCAACCTATCATTCCAGTTGGTTGTATAAAGAAAAGGTAAAGAATTATCACGACAAGAAGATCCGGCAAAAGGACTTCCAGGTCGGCCATTTGGTACTGCTGTTTAATTCCCGGTTAAAACTTTTTTTGGGAAAATTAAAATCAAAATGGTCTGGACCATTTCTGTGAAGGAGGTGAAAAGTTATGGAGCGATTGTGATCGAAGATTTAGAGAAAAAAGACTGTTGGACCGTAAATGGTCAACGCTTGAAAATTTACCTTGGTGGTAACGTTGATCGCGACAATTGTTCTATTTTCCTCGACGTTCTTCATTGATCGTCTTGGACCGTCGAGCTTATCCGACGTTAAACAAGCGCTCGTTGGGAGGCACCCCAATTTTGTAAGTTTTTATCGTTTTCTAGTCCATTTGCTGTTTTAATCATGTTTTTTGTAAAGTTGATGTTTGATGTTGCTCTAAATGATGTTTTGAACTGCTGGAAGTTGGATTTGAGCTGCTGGAAGGGGTTTGTGTTTTGCAGTGCACGCTTAGCGCGCAGTAGCCCGCTCAGCGCAGTTTCAAGAAAAAATACCCTATACTTCCAGTGGGCAGCGCGCTTAGCGTGGTCCTGAGCCCGCTCAGCGCGGTCTGCGAATTTTTGAAAAAAAATGACTTTTTCTGGGCCCACTAATGCTGACCCGGCCCATCGTGTGTTTTATGAGTTAGGTTTCTGAGGTTTCTGCCTCATTTCACCCTTTCTCACCAAAAAGTCTCAAGTTCTCTCTTCTCCTTCAAATTTTTTCAAAAGTTCTTTGGATTTTCGTGTGCCCTAACTGCATTAACTTCATTTTCTTGCTCAGAATCTTCATCAACAAACTGTAAGTTCTTCAATATCTTTTTAATTTTTCATGAACAAAACCCATTTTGGGTTGAACCTTTAAGTTTAATGTTCTTGTTCATTGTGTTTTCTTTTGTGTTGTCAAATTCCATTATTGGTACTAGAATAGTGAATTTGCATGTGGTTAGAGACTTTAATTTCAGAATTTAGGCATTGTGATTTAGAAATTAGGATTTGTGTATAAATTAGGGTTTTGATTTTGTGAATTCGTAACTCTGTGCATATCTCTATGAATAGGGCTGTTTTTAGGAAGTAGGAGAATCCGTGGAAACCATCTGTTGCAGAGGGGATTTTTTCTGCATTCGCAGAGCCCGCTCAGCGCGCTCCTGCTCCTGCATGCTTAGCGTGGTCTGGGATTTGCAGAAAAATTCCCCTTTTTCTTAATTCTGTTTTGATGTCTTTAGGTTATTCTTAATAATTGTTTAGGGATTTAGAAATATTTTAATCCCATTTTCATTAACATTTGTGGCTGTTTTGTGTGTGTTTTGTTTTTCTTTTCAGATGTCTGGACGTAAGAAGCAACGAGTCGTTGGTTCTTCATCAAGCCCACCTAGGCACCCTCCATCCGGTCAGTTTGACAGCATTAGATTCCTTGGGCTCGAACAACAACAGCGATACCAACAACTTGAAAGGAGAACGGTGTGGGCGGTCCGAATTATTCTAATTGATCCGGAAGGAAGCCATTTAGCACCTAACTACTTCTCTTATTTCTGGTGAAGGCTGGGACAAGTTATCTTCACCTTACCCCGAGTACCACTTGGACATTGTGAAGGAATTTTACACAAATGCATTGCCCTTCGATGGTAGGACTTTCAACTTTACAACTTGGGTTAGGGGGAAGGAAATTGATTTATCAAGGGATGCTATAAATACTTACGTCGGTAATCACCTTCAGATGGTCGAGGATGAATTATGTGAATTTGGTAGGATGATGGCTCGGCGTAGCTGGAGTGCCGAGCAGTTGAGGGAAGTGTTATGTGTGAGGGGGCAGACATACCAGCTAAGCGCTAATGGAGCGCCCCTCAAGTGTTTGAGGAGTGTGTTGACTACAGAAGCGCAAATTGTGATGGCGGTTGTTTTGCACAACCTTAAGCCACGTAGCCATACCTCCTCCATTCCTATGGAGACAGCTACTCTTATTGCTTATATCCTTGACGACGAGAAGACCGTGGACTTAGCACAGATAATTTCCAATGAGTTTAAGAGGATAGCTGTGAGTGCTACACCGTTGGGTGATAGGGTGGCCTGTACCTTGACATATCCTGGACTTATCATGGCCTTGTGCAATGGGGCGCGTGTCACCCTTCCTACTCATGGGAATGTTAAATTGGTTGTGCTGGATGATAATTATATAACTCATCATTGTTTGCAGGCAATTAATTTTGATGATGTTGTTCCTGTAGCTGCTGCTTCCCCTGCAGGGTGTGCTCGTGGTCCAAGTCCTGGTGCCAATTGGGCAATGTACGAGGCTCACCAGCGGGCCTTCTTATTCATGCATGAATCGATGATGCAGCTGCAGCTCTAGATCCGGGAGCCATATATTGATCATTCTTTGAGGTCTCGAGAGAACCTCATGGCTTATGCGAGATGGCCTGAGGGCAGGCATGGTTTTCCGGAGGGGGCAGGTTATGAGGCAGGCGTTGATGATGACGATGGTGATGATGGAGCGGGCGATGGAGCATCTAGCTCTAGTTCTTATTGATGATGGGTTTGATGTGTCTTTTTTCTTGTATTTTGTATTTTGCTATGATTAGTATGTTTTTATTATTATATACTTTTGTTTAGGATTGTTGTATTCTCCATCCGGGCGGATGTTGATTTTGGATAATTGTTACAATATTTTTTGGTTATTAGTGAATTTTCCATCCGGGCGGATGATGTTCTATGTTTATAATTTTTGGTACAAATTTTTTTGTTTTTTTGTTCTCTATTTTAAGGTATTTAATGGATGAAGCAAGTTAATTTCTTGGTACAAAAGTGATGTGCTTCACCATACATTGATGGTGATGATAAATTTCTGAATTGGTGCACAAAAGGTACTCTGTTTTGTGCTTTGTTGAATGTTAATACGTACATGAACTTTTTGCTGTACATAATTTTCAAGCTTTTCTTCATTTTGCATATTTGTTCATATTGGAATCAATTAGGACATAACCACAAATGTGAGTTTCCTCCATTGTTCACAAATTATTGAGGGATTTAAGTGGTTGTTGCATTACTCAAATTTTTTATGTTTAATCTTACTTTTGGTTTTGAAATTTTGGAAACTTAGAAATGATCAAGGCAGTTTTTGAGTACTATGAGTAGAACCACTTTTCCAAAATTCACTTCAAGTCACCTTGTGAGTGTCTGATCATTAGAAACCTCTCTTGAGCCTAAAACGAACAATTTTGTATCCGTGAAGCATGAACCTGGACTTTAACCGCTTTGAAGATCATTTTTTATTTAAGTATTAGTATTGTTGAAGTTGGGGAGATTGGTTCATTGTGAAAAGAGAAGAAGGAATTGTGGGCAATGCATTCTCAATTGAAATCAAAAATAGATTGAAAAAGAAAGAAAAGGAAAAATAAATGAAAATCAATAGAGAAAGAAAAAGAAAATTGTAGAAATCAAAAGAAAAAGAGATAGAATGCATTGTGAGAATAATTTGAAAGTTTGAGCAAGAATGGTTGTTTAGAAAAGAAAATGTTCTTCATGAATTGTACCCTTTCTTGTTCAATGGCCGTGTACATATGACCCTTGTTTCTTAACCCCGACCAAGTTACAACCTATAAAAAGTCCTTTTGTGATCTTTGTTTCCATTGTTTTCATTAAATTGTGAGATGATTGCATAAATTGTTTTGGATGTGGCACAATTTCTTATGAGTGTGTTTTGTCCCTTGTATATATTGAGCTTGGCTCATTTGAATAAATTAGGTGATTCCCGTTTGAACATTTGTTTGCTTATGGTGAGTGCTTGTTATTTATGTTTAGAAGTTAATTCATTTACATATTTTTATTCTATCGGAGCTGAGCATTACTTGCAGGCGTATCAATTCGGTTTGCACAATTGATTTTTGTTTGTGTTTGCTTATCCGTTTTTCCTCTTGCTTCTAGTCTATTTTCCCTTTGTTTGAGGACAAACAAAGAAACAAGTTGGGGAGAGTTGTTAGGTGCTAAATTGAGTTAATATTTAGTTTAGTTTTTAGCACCTTTTTGTGATCTATATTTGATAATCGATGCTTTTTCCCATTGTTTCCGGTTAATAACCGTAGTATAGTTAATTACATTATTAGACTTATTTATTTAACTTTTGTGTTTTAATTGAAGGTTTTTACATGGAAAGGTGAAGCTTGGAGCAAGGAAGGCTCCCTAGAAGCAGTTTGTGAAGAAAATGATTTTTGAAGCATGCTTGGAGCCCACTAAGCGCGCTCCTAGCGCGGGGATGGAGCTAGTTACAGAGAGTAGCCCGCTTAGCGTGATCCTGAGCCCGTTAAGCGCGCTTTTAGGTCGGTTTGGCAATAAATTAGGACGCGCTCAGCGCGGTGCAGTGCGCTTAGCGCGCTCTGCCATCCTCTGCCCCCTTATAAATAGACTTTTCCGTATTTTTCTTGGGATCTTTGATACTTTTCAGAGTAAAATATATTGTAAACACTGTAGCATCTTATTTTGGAAGATTAGAAGCATCATTCGTCGATAGATCGTCATTGATGCTTGATATTCTTCTTCATCTTCTTGTTTGTTTAGCTTCCATGACAATGGAGAGCTAATTTTCCTTTTATGTCAAGGTTAGATTGTCAAGGTTAGATGGTAGATAAACCTTTCTTTTGCATGTATTTGTATTGATTCTAGCTTGTGAACTCTTGGATGATGAATGTATGATGAAAAACTTTGTTTCTATTGTTTATTCTTTGTGTTGGTTCGTGATTGAGAAATGTGTTCCTACTCTTTACCTAGGTTTTTCATCCATCAATGCACATTGGCTAGAGATAGTAATGAGTGTTGATGTTCATAAATATTGAACTTGAATGTTGTCATTTTGATAGTTTGAGTGAGAGATCATCAAAGGATCAAAATGGTAAAACTCACAATATGTGTTAGAGATAAACATATTGGGAGGATATGTGATTACATTTATCGTCTAAACGAGTTCATTAGCTTTGTCGATCCTATCCGTGCAAAAATGGTTTGTCGAACCCTAATCTTGACATGCTTTGTATAAATTGTTAAAACAAGTCTTTTTACCTCTATTACTTAAATTTGAATGCAAGCGTTCCGACTAAAAACAACCAAAACCCCTAGTTACTTTGAAGTTTAAAACGTATACAACTGTAGAACGGCTGCGACATCTTTAAACAATCTCTGTGGAATGATAACAAAAACCCAGGCGATGGTTGCGATGACCTTTCATTTCCCTTTGTTGAGGTTTTCTTCGATCGTTTCCTTTCCACGCGTCGGGATAAATAACGTTCGGTGGGGACTCTTCTGTTCTTTTCGGCCGGTTGATTTTTGCAGATGTGACACCTGTGTACTTGGAAAATCTTGTAGAGTGAAGTTCAACAAAAGCGAACAAAGAAATCATGGATCCCTTAATTACACCCATACTGATCTTTTGGGGCCTGCAAGGTGTCCATCACATTCAGGAGTAAGTTATTTTCTATCCATAGTCAATGGTTATTCTAGAAAGTTATGGGTATTCATCCAGAAGACTAAGGATGAAACTTTTGAGAATTTCAAAGGTTGGAAGACTCTGGTCAACAATTAGACTGACAGAAAGGTCAAGAAGTTGAGAACCGACAACGACCTTGAATTTTGCAATGAGGCGTTCGACATTTTTTGTGTTGCCTCAGGTATTGCAAGGCATAAAACTACTGCAAGTACTCCACAACAAAATGGTTTGGCAGAAAGGTTTAATCAAACTATTTTGGAAAGAGTTAGATGCATGTTGACTAGTGTCGAATTAAAGAAGGTGTTTTGGGCTGAGGCTGTTTCGACAACAACATAACTGATAAACATATGGCCTATGCTCACATTAGGCAAGACTAGGTCGAACCCAGAGCTCTGAAATGCATGTTCATGGGATACCCTGAAGGAGTTCAAGCTTATAGGCTATGGTGCCTAGAGCCAGGTCACAGGAGGTGTATCACCAATCGAGATGTAGTTTTCAATGAAGCTGAGATGGCCTTCAAGAAAATAGATGATGCTGACAAATAGCTGGAACAGGGAGAGATTCCTGTTAAGGTGGAGCATTATGATGTTGAATTGCATATCCCAGATGAAGTCGAAGAAGAAGCAGAAGTTGCTGTCGAAGATGAGGAGACTGATAATGACTACCTGTTAGCAAGAGACAAGTCGAGGAGAGCCATCAAGCCACCTCAGAGACTTGGGTATGCAGATCTTATAGCTTATGCCTTAATTTCTGCATGTGAAGTTCTCGACGAAGAACCTAGAGACTATAAGGAAGTTACGAGGAGTCAAAAGAAGACTGAATGGCTGAAGGCCATGGATGATGAGATGCAATCTCTTCATGATAACAACACTTGAGAATTAATCAAGAAACCTGTTGGAGCCAGGTTAGTCACCTATAAATGAGTTGTAAAAGTTAAGGAAGGAATCGAAGGAGTGGTGTCAAAGAGAAACAAGGCAAGATTGGTCGCTAGGGGTTTCACTCAGAAAGAAGGTGTCTGTAACGACTGTTTATTTTAAATTATTTTTTGTAATTTAATTTTGTGAAGTTATGTGGATAAATGTTATTATGTATGTTTTGTTGTGTTTGGGGTACCCTGCGGTAGGGGGTAGTGACCTTAATGTTACTGACCTCGAGGGTGAGGGGTGTGTGTGGCTAATTTTGTAGAATTTGTGGTGTGGTGAGAATGATTAATACGTAATACTAATAATTTAAATTATTATGAGATAATGTTGTTATTACTTTTGTTATAAAATAATTGGTAATAATAATAATTATAATAAAATAAGAATACTAAGGTGAAAATGAGAAGAAAGGGCATAATTGGCAATTGAGAGAACGTTGAGGGCAAAATAGAGTGTTAGAGGAATAAGTAAGGGCATAAGAGGCAAATCATAGTTGAGGGAGTTATAAGGGAATTGGAAGAGAGATTGGAATCAATTTTTCTGATCATACGTGATTTGGAACTGAAAGTGAGAAAGGATAGGGCTAGAGGAGAAGAAGAGGAACCACCATATGTGAAAGTTTGGAAAGCTTGATTTCGAGGTAAGGGTGGGGTTCTGATCCTATAAGGGTTAACATGTTGAACGGTGGGTAGAAGTTAGGTTTTGTCTTATGGGTAGAATGTTGTTCTATGTGGTGATTACTATGAATACTTAATCAATGATGAAATTGTTACTTGATTGTGTGATAAATGATGTTTCTAACTGATATGTGATGAGTTCTATACATGTTTGTGTGTAGAAATTCTGTTTTGGAAATTGTTGAAAATTCCTCCATTGTTGAGTTTTGGAGTTCGAGTCGGAAGAATGAAATTATGATGAATTGTTGTTAATCCATGAGTAAAACATAGCATAATCGAGGTTTAGGATGTTATTTTGGTATAAAATTGGGTCTATGGTGATAGGGGTTAGTGGTTCAGGCTTTGGTGTGAAAATCTAGGGTGAAAGTGCTTTTAAAAAAAGTGATTTTTGGGGTTCGGAACAGTATGAGTCGACCGCTAGAACCCCTGGGTCGACCTGAGACCATCCGAATGCAAAATTGTGGACATTTTAACAGTATGCGTTGACTCATAGGTTTTGCATCGACCTAAGTACTTTGTGCGTCGACCTTTGAGTCGACTCATAGGCAGAAAAACGCCAGAAACGGTTTCGATCATAACTTTTTAACCGTTAATCCAAATGACGAACCGTTCGAAGCGTTGGAAAGATAATAAGTAGAAATTTAACATGGTATAATTATATGAATCATTTTCCTAATATTTTATGTCTAATATCTTGAATAATGTGATTGTTGCTTGTTGTGTACCTTAAGAAGTTGTGGTGTAAGTTGCGAACCTTGAGTGTTGTTGCAAAGATGTTAATGATGTTGTTGTGATGTTAATGATAGTAATATAAAGATGTTTTGATGATGTTGTTGTGATGTTTTGATGGTTTTGTTGTGATGTTTGATGATGTTGTTGTGATGTTAATGATGGTAATAAGAAGATGCTTTAATGATGTCGTTGGTGTAATATGAGCATGTTTAATAATGTTATTGTGAATGCAAAATAAATACATGTATATGTCCATATTGTTCGAAATATAATTTGATGTTTGTTGGCCAATTTGGGCGGTGTACAATAACCATGGTGGTGGGTTATTGTGCACGATGATGTTATCGTTGTTGTATGCATAAATAGCCGCATTGCATACCTTTGTGAACATGAGTAGTGACATTTTATTGTTTGACGTGAATGAAGGTTATGTTATGATGTGGTATGGTATAAAGTATTATTTCAAATGTGATATTGTTAAGTTATGGTGATTGCATAAAAGATATATATGTTGCATGAACCACATGTTATGCTTGTTGGCCATTTTGGGCGGTGTACAATAACCATGGAGGTGGGTTATTGTACACGATGGTGTTGGTGTTGGTGTTGTTGTATGCATAAATAGTTGCATTGCATACATTTGTGGGCAAATGGTCTGTTGTTGGTGAGCCTAAAATACCATTGTGTGGATTGGGTCGGTAGCTGATTCGGAGGCGATGGATCAGTGAGTGGTTCTGATCCTAGGAGGTGGGGATCAGAACGGTGAACCTGAGTGTTCACGAAATTTGGTACCACATGCATAAGCATTGAGTCATGTGTGAGTCTCATTGCATTGGATATGTTGCTATGGTGCTAAATATGTGGTGTTGTGTGATTAATTGAATTGTTATCGCGTGATTACCTATTTGTTGGTGAATAATTGGTGAAAATATTGTTGGTTGATTAATGTGAGATATTTAGTTGAATTGTTGTTATGTTAACTTGATGCACATCATTTAACATGCTTTCCTTTATATTATCATGATATCTCACCCCTTCTGTTTGAATGTTGCCTCCACGTGGGTAACGCGCAGATGCTCCGGAGTAGCTTATAGAAGCATTTGAGATAGCTTTGGAGTACTTTATTAGTTTTCGTTAATTAGAAGGTGTTTTGCTCTGATATGTAACATCGGGTTGGGAACGCCTGTTATGCGAATGTTGTGTTTCCTTGATTAACATATTTTATGATGGTTTTGAAGATGTCAAACCATTGTAATTCCAATTCAGATGTTATGTTATGTTGTTAACATATTTATTTTGGTGTTATGAAGATGAGTGAATTTGTTTTATGATTATGATTCCGCTGTGAGGTTTAATTTATGTGTTGCAGTCATAAAATAAAATGACGTTAATTATGTTGTAACCCGTGTTACGGAGCATGATGATTATTATGAATGTTTTCTAAAAGTGTGACATCCTTGAGTGGTGAATTAAGCCAAATTATCCTTATTATTTTGTGAAATATTTTGTGGGGTTATAAGGGTGTTACAATGTCGAATTCAATGATGTGTTCTCTCCTGTTGTGAAATACAAATCCATTCGAATGTTGCTTTCCACGGTGGCACAGTTCGACCTTGAACTAGAACAGATGGATGTGAAGACTGGGTTCTTGTATGGTGATCTAGATGAAACAAACCTGATGAAGCAACCTGAAGGGTATTTCTTCAGAGGGGTAATTGAGCGTGGAGAAGTCCAAGTGCTAAAGGTTTCGACAGATCATAATGTTGCTGATATGATCACCAAGACACTGCCCAATTGCAAGTTATTCCACTGTATGCAGTTGATAAAGCTGCGTGAAGAAACTAGTTTGTTTCTTGAGGTTATAGAGTCTGTTCCAAGTTGGAGATTTGTGAGATATTGGATCGAACTCTAGTATTGTCGAAAGAGGTTTAGCATGCCGTCGAAGTCTGATCACATACTGTTGTCGAAGACCTACATGCTGTAGTCGAAATGTGTTCTAGTATGTAGTTGTCGAATTGGGCATGTTTGTTATGTCTAATTGTTTAAGTTAGCTTGTACCCTAAGTTAGCTTGTAATGGGTAATTGTTAAAAAGCCCATTAGTTTAGTATGTTAGGTTTATTATAAATAGCATACTAGTCTCTCATCTTAAGTGTGGTGAAAATCCTAATTAGGGTGAGAGAGGTTAATTGTTGGTATTCACTTGTAATCTTTGAACCCCTATTGAGAAAGTGAATAGTAAAATAGATTTAACCAGTTCTCTATTCTTCTTTCTGCTTCTCATTTCCTTTGTGAAACCAATAGGGTTTCTTGTGTTTGTTCAAGAAACTCAATCTTTTTCTCATAACATTGTTCTATTATTGACGACATCAATTCACAACAAAATGAAATTCCTTCTCACAACATTGAAAGTGGTGTATGTCCTTAACATTCCAAGACCAGTGGAAAAAGAAGATAAAACAATTAGTAAAACTAGAGACAGACAAAAATGGTACAATGATGATTATATATGCATGGGACACATCCTCAACGGTATGTGCGATTCGTTATTCGACATTTATCAGAGTAGTCACTCCGCAAAAGAATTATGGGAGAAACTAGAATCAAGATACATGCAAGAAGACGCTACAAGTAAGAAGTTTCTTGTTTCTCAATTTAATAATTACAAAATGATAGATGGTAGGTATGTTATGGAAAAAATGCACGAAATTGAACATATTCTAAATAATTACAAACAACACAATATGCACATGGATGAAACTATAATTGTATCCTCCATAATAGATAAAATTCCTCCTTCTTGGAAAGATTTAAAAAAAAAACATGAAGCATAAGAAGGAGGACATTTCTCTTGAACAATTGGGTAATCACCTTCGTTTAGAAGAAGAGTGCTGAAAAAAGATGATACTAAAAGCCAATTTACTAAATAGAAGGTCCATGTGATGGAGGAAGGAAAGTCAAGTAAAACTTCCATGAAAAGGAAACGAGATTTTAGAAAATCTCATGAAAATCTCATGAAAATCATAATGGTAAAGGCAATAGCTACTATAGAAAGAAAAACAAAGGAAGTTGTTATCATTGTGGAAAACCATGACACTTTAAAAATGACTGCAGGTTCTTGAAAAGAGAGAACAAAGAAAAGAATTCAAAAGCAACTAAAGACAATCTTATTGCTGTCATCTCTGAAATCAACATTATAGAAGATATTAATTCTTGGTGGATAGACTTTGGTGCTACCCGTCATGTGCACAAAAATAAAGAACTATTCAAGACCATCAATGAAGAAGATGGTAGTGTTTTATAGATGGGAAATGCTTCTACTGTCCAAGTCAAAGGAAAAGGATTAGTAAAGATTGAATTCACGTATGGAAAAATACTCACTCTTAAAGATTTATTGAATGTTCCCGAAGTTAGGAAGAACTTGATTTCTATACCTTTACTTAATAAGTATGGTTTTAAATCTGTATTTGAGGGAGATAAATTTATTCTCTCTAAAGGGGGATGTTTGTAGGGAAAGGTTATATTTGTGAGAATATGTTCATGTGTAATGTTGTTAATAACAATAATAATAATGTGATTTCTACTTATATTGTCGAGTCTTGCGATTTATGGCATATGCGACTAGGACATGTTAGTTTTATAAAATTAAATGATACAATGAAATCAAATTTAATTCCAACACTTGACAAAAATTTAAATTCATGTACTACTTGCATGTTAACTAAAATCACAAGAAAACCTTTTAAAATAGTTGAAAGAAGTTATAAAGTGTTAGATTTAATTCATTCTGATGTATGTGATTTACATGGTTGCACTAGATTTTGTCACTTTCATTGATGATTGCACTAGATTTATGTGACTACTTTCTTTCTGATGTATGTGACTACTTTGTCAACTTCATTGATGATTGTACTAGATTTTGTTACGTTTATTTGATGCACTCTAAGGATGAAGTCTTAGATAAATTTAAATTTTTTAAAGCACAAGTAGAACTTCAACGTGAAACCTTCATTAAATGTTTTAGGAGTGATAAAGGGGGACAGTTCTATCATCCTAATTATTTTGAGTCCACTGGTATTATACATCAAATAACTGCACCATATTCCCCACAACAAAATGGGATAGTAGAAAGGAAAAATAGGGTGTTGGAAGAAATGGTAAATGTCGTGTTATCACATTCTGGTTTATCTAAAGGATATTGGGGTGAAGCCATGCTAACTGCATGTTATATATTGAATAGAGTTTCTAATAAAAGGAATAAGGTAACCCCATATGAACTCTGGAAGAAAAGAAAACTCAATCTTAATTATTTAAAAGTTTGGGGTTGTAGAGCAATTGTAAAGGTGCCTGAACCAAAGAGAAAGAAATTGGGAGAAAGAGGAATTGAATGTGTATTTCTGGGATATGCTGAAAATAGCAAAGCATGTAGATTCATGGTTATTGAAATCAATGACTCATATCTTATTAATATCGTGATTTAGTTAAGAGATGCAATTTTTCAAGAGAGTAGATTCACCTCAATTAAAAATCCCAAAGACAATGTTCATTATGATGTTCAAAGTCTAAAAAGTAATGTATCTAATAATGATATGTTGGCATATTCAGAACCTAGAAGAAGTAAAAGAATTAGAAAAGTGAAAAACTATGGATCAGACTTCTTCATGTTCCTTGTAGAAGGAAATAATGAATCAATAAATCGTTATGGACCAATTTGCTATAACCTAGAGAATGATCCAGAAACATTTGAAGAGGCAATAAAATCTCAAGATTCTGCCTTTTGGAAAGAAGCTATCAAAAAGAAATGGACTCAGTTATGGGTGATAAAACCTGGAAACTGTAGATCTCCCACCAGGATCAAAACCAATAGGTTGTAAATGGATCTTTAAAAGAAAAGTGAAAGTTGATGGTACCATTTAGAAATTCAAAGCTAGACTTGTCGCTAAAGGATTTACACAAAAAGATGATTATTTTGATACATATGCACCTGTTGCAAGAATTGCATCAATTAGAGTGCTTTTAGCACTTGCTTCCATCTATAAATTTGTCATTCATCAAATGGATGTTAAAACTGCCTTCCTAAATGGAGAGTTAGATGAAGAGGTGTATATGAAACAACCTGAATGGTTTGTTATCAAAGGTCAAGAACATAAAGTGTGTAAATTAACTAAGTCTTTATATGTGTTAAAACAAGCACCCAAACAATGGCATCACAAATTTGACCAAGTTATGTTAGCCAATGAATACAAAATAAATGAATATGAAAAATGTATTTATAGTAAATTTAAAAATGGAAAAGGGGTTATGATTTGTTTATATGTGGATGATATGCTAATCTTTTGTATTGAATTAAAAGAGGTACAAAAGACTAAAGCTTTCTTATCCAAATTTTTTTATATGAAAGACTTAGGTGAATCAAATGTGATTTTAGGGATTAAAATCATAAGAGATGGTGAACATATTGGTTTATCTCAATCTCACAATATTGAAAAAGTGCTTAAGAAATTTGATCATTTCAATTGCAAATCCGTTTCTACCCCATTTGATCAAAATATTAATTTGCAATCACATAAAGGATGTCATGTGGTACAACTTGAATATTCAAAGGTAATCAGATGCTTGATGTATGCTATGACTAGTACCATACCTGATATAACATATTTTATTGGTATGTTAAGTCGGTATACAAGTAATTCAAGTAAAGACCATCGATATGTTGTTAATAGAGTATTAAAATACTTGAAAGGGACGATTAACTATACTTTAACATATAGTGAATATCCTTAAGTTTTGGAAGGATATACAGATGCTAGTTGGGTAACATATGTAGAAGATTATGCCTCCACTAGTGGATGGATCTTCAATCTTGGTGGAAGTGCAGTTTATTGGGGTTCAAAGAAACAGACATGCATTGCCGACTCCACCATGGCTGCAGAATTTATAGCTTTGGCTGCAGGTAGTAAAGAGGCTGAATGGCTAAGAAATTTGTTATATGAGATACCTATTTGGCCAAATCCAATATCACCTGTACCCATACTTTGTGATAGTTAATCCACATTATCTAAAGAATATAGCCAAGTATATAATGGAAAATCAAGACATATTCGTATAAGACATAGCTATGTGAATGAATTAATTTTAAATGGAGTAATCTCTATAATGTACGTAAGAACTAAAAATAATCTTGCAGATCCTTTGATGAAAAGTCTAACAAAAGACATGGTGTTGAAGACATCATTGGGGATGGGTCTCAAGCCCATATCTAATTGATCACCAATAGTCGAAACTCAACTCACACTTGATTAAAATCAAGTCTTGAGTTCAATGATGAAAGTACATTATTAGTGATTGAAGTACTTGACAATACATACATCCCAATGGACAAAAAGTACTTAGACTATAAAAGTAAAGTGATAAGATGAGATTATTCTCTTAATAGATATATAGCATATATTTGCTGGAATGCTTATTATGGGAGCATTTTTGATACAATCTACCTATATGAGAATGATATGGGCCACTTCATAGAGCTCAAGGGCTTGATTCTTAAATTCTCATGAAAAGGATACATGACATAGAGCCTTATCAAATGTGTCATATTTACAATTCTTTTGATAGTATCAAGATTTCATGTGTAAGTTTTGCACACCTATTCTAATGAATAGTTGGCTCAAAGCTTATCTACCAACATCTATTCGGGATGCATGGAATCCATAACTTACTAAGTATTCGTTCAAATCATAAGATACCAATATCTGAAACCATGATATTTCCAGAATTATGGGATTTAGTTATTTTGAAAATGGTGGGGGATTGTGAGAAATTTTTTCCAAAATAATAATATATTGGATGATTGTATTATTTGAAATAATGAAATAAATATTATATTCAAATTTTGTATCTAAAAAATTGGACGGTCAGTTGAATAATTTTGTTATTTATTTAAATATAAATGATTTAAAATGAAAAGTGACTAGTTACCTTTTATTTAGGAACAAATGCAACTTGCCAACTGAACAATGCTATTTTTATGCTGAAAAAGTTGCAATACCTCTTTTTATACGTTATAATCAAAATGGTGCAAAACCTCTAAGAGATGTTTTCTGTTTCTAAACAGATGTGAATCTCATTATAAATAAGAGGTTCTTGGCATTTGATTAAAGCATGAAAAATTATTCAGTATCAAAATTTTTTTTTCATTCTAAATCATCTTTCTCTTCTCTAATGCATGAGAGTAAGTAAAAGAAACATTCTTCTGTAAAATACTATCAAAAGATACGCTTAGAGAGATTATGCAGTTCTCTTTAAGGATTCCATAGTATCCTGCAGGAAATTCGTCAGTAAACCCTTTTGCATCCAAGGTACAAAGATTGGTGGGGGCGAATTGTTCCTTAAGCTTAGTGTGGAAACACACTTTGGAAATTTATCGAACAAATTTATTTCTCAATTTTCATCTCCATTTATTCTTAGTTTTGCAGCAGCCCTAAATCGAAATTTCTAACAATAAATGTATATAATATTTATATTCATTTTTATATTATTTAATATAAAAATTAATTAAATTTGAGAATACTTCAATTTTATTATTATTAATGTTTATATTTTGATTTTTAGATGAAGTTATTTGTTAACAAGCACGCTAGATGCAAACGAATTCAAAAAAAGTTTCTTTGTTCGGAGAATTTTGTTTCAAGGATTGCTCAACACATTTTATATATTTTTCAACAACTTTAAGAATTCACCAAAAACCCCTTAGCCACAATATTTCACAGCAAATATTGTTAATATTTAACATTTTGTGCGAATAATATATTTTATGTAAAAAATTTCACCTCACCAAACAAAAAATCGAGAAATAAACACTTGGTAGGCCACGTTTTAATTGTTTATTTAAATATCATATATTCCCTTGGTTGATACTCATCACTGAGGGGGAAAACTAACTAATAGGGCACACTTCGAATCTCAACAACCGTAATTTATGTTTTTATTTCTTTTATTTTGGCGTCATTTTATTTATTTATTTAAATATTAAGTCATCTATTCCTTTGATTAGACTACCCATTGAGGGAAAAGATTGCCAATTATGTCTAAAAAACATTCATTCATTTAGATTTGCCCTAACCTAACTCATCTACTGCCGCTCCAAACTCATAAACATCATTATTTGAGATAGATTACAAGACAAAAATATTTTAAAGTTTCTTAATTAGTTAAGAAATCTTTCAAGGTTGCGTTGTTGTTGTTGTTTTTACATTCATGCATTGAAGAAACTAACGTTACCAACAATGAACAAAACATTTTTCTACTCTTGCAATCTATCTCATAAATGACGTTGTTGTTGTTGATTCCACCTCTTGCAATCAATTTTTATTTTTAGGAATAATTTCTTAATATTTTCATCTAATGCAAAAATCCAATGATTTAATTCTTTCCTTGACTGACAACCAATTTTGTTAATAAACAAATCTTTGTCTTTCATTTATAAAATATCAATGCTCAAGACTTTGCTAACACATCAATCAACAAGAAACATTTGTGATCCTTGTGAAACCCTCACGCTAGTCAATTAGAATGTTAACACTGTTAAGTAATGTGGTTGGGCCTAACTCAACCCTACAAAATCGGTTGGTAGAGTGAGGATTGCCCCCACTTATAAACACATGTTCATGCCATACTCTTAACACACCCCATCATGCCCAGGACTAGACATCTGGAGCGTGGAAATAAATGGTGGGTGACCCGATAGCGGAAACCATAGAAGGTGGCCCACCGGATCTTAAACGAGGCTCTTGATACCATTTTGTTGGGGGAGTTTACTAGGGAGCATTGATACATAGTGTAGGACTAGGCACCTTTGTGAGAGACACACCACTTGTCCCCCTAAAACCTTAAGGTTTTGGGTGAGTATGTGGTGTGTCTTTCACAAAGGTGTTGCTCTAGAAAAAGAAATCCCACAATGTTCAATGCTCCCTAGTAGAAATCTTCCTCTAACAGTGGTATCAGAGCCTTTGGTTAGAGTGAAGGGTCGACTTACTTGTATCGAAAATACTCCCCACAGGTGGTGGTAAGGAGGTGTCCCGTTGAAGAGTGTCAACGGCGGTACAAGGGTGCAGTTGCACAGTTGAAGCTTCCACTTAAGGGGGAGCATTGTGGAAGCATTGTGGATAAACTCACACTTGAGGGGGAGTGTTAAGTATTAACAAGTGTGAGTATTATGGATAATAGTCCCACATTGAATACGAATGTGGTGACTTGAGCATTTATAAGTGGGAGAACCCACACACCTATCACCTTATGGTTTTGGGTGAGTATGTGGTGTGTCTCTCACAAAGGTGTTGCTCTAGAAAAAGAAATCCCACAATGTTCAATGCTCCCTAGTATGAAACTTCTCTAACAATGGTATCAGAGCCTGGTTTCGATCCAGGGACCTGTGGGTTATGCTCCCTAGTATGGGTTGTGGACTCACACTTGAGGGGGAGTGTTGGAATAATATAAGCAAATGAGTAAGTGAGGCAATGAAATAGTTTATATTGACTGGCACCCCTCACCTTGCCAACCGGTTTTGTAGGGTTGAGTTAGGTCTAACCACATTTCTTAACAACTGTTAGGGGAAGATTTCTACTAGGGAGCATTGAACATTGTGGGATTTCTTTTTCTAGAGCAACACCTTTGTGAGAGACACACCACATACTCACCCAAAACCTTAAGGTGATAGGTGTGTGGGTTCTCCCACTTATAAATGCTCAAGTCACCACATTCGTATCCAATGTGGGACTATTATCCACAATACTCACACTTGTTAATACTTAACAAACACCACAACTATATATCTTTGGTACTACGTTGTAAAATATAAACATTGGTAATGAAAGACTTTGCACTGGAAAAAAAATGAAACTTAAAGATGTGTGGAAACAATCTATGAGATGGATTGCAAAAGCAGAAAAAAAGTATTGGTCCAAGGTTGATGTTTCTTACAAAATATCTTGTCTTGTAACATGATAAAATTATTTACTTGATCTAAATTTTGTTAATTTTAAACCACAAATATATACATGCAAAGTGTAACACCCTAATTTTTCCCGCATAATTTTAAATAAAAAATCAGAGTAAAATAGGACAACCAAACAATTAGGATGTTACATTCAACATCAACCAGCTCATGCAATTGGATATGTAACACACATGAAATTAAAAAATAATAATGATAATAAATATGTATGAACTTCAGCATTTTATTAGCATCAAAAACATCAAACGACTTATTAGTTTAATCATTGAAAACATAGCCATAACATAATATTATTATAAGAAATAACAAAACATAAGAGATACACATAAAAGTCTCCATCAAAAACAAAAAAAGAGACAACGTTCTTCCCCCACCCCAGTGCTACAAATCAGAGCAGACGCCGACTTAACAAAAGCATAAAGAAGAGCACTCTATTCCATTCACATCCATGTCTCTACTACGGATTATCTGGATGATGCCCACGTAAAGGAAACATTCAAAGAGAAAGGGTGAGAAATCACAATAATATAAAGAAGTGCATAATAATATGTAAGCACACCATCAACATATGCATAATCAATCATCCAAAAACTCATCATCCACACAATGCAGAAATAATGATAGAACATGCATGCAATGAATTGAGACTCAACTCCTCAACTCAATGCATATGGTACCAAATGTGAACTCTCAGGTTCACTCGCTCCGATCCCCATCATAGGATCAGAGTACAGCTAAAATCATTACCATATCTATAGGTAATGCTTCACCGATATCTACCTGGAACCAGCTACTCGCACCCAATCCCCACCATATGATTGAGGCTCATCAAAACAGACCACCGTCCAAACACCATGATGCATGATTCATAAAATAACATCCAACAACAACAACAACATGTACAATGATATTCACCTTAACTAATGTACTACACCAATACGGGACACCAAACACCATACATATGCTACAAGCATTCTACAACAGCATTATAGTAACATAATATGCAACAACATCACACCCATACATATTCCACACTACAACATACAAACCACAACATAAAACACCATTACACACCATTTAAAACCAATTCCAGGCATTGGAACTATTTTCAAATTAGATTTTACTGCGTCGGCTTCCTAATACTTTGAACGACACCTCAAACGGACACCCGAAACTCAAGTTATGAATTTTTAAAGTTGACACAACAGGTGTAACCGGTTACACTAAAACAGGTAACTGTTTACCACTTGCTCAAAAACAGTGGCTAACCATCCCCAGTGTAACCAGTTACACCAAATCCAATAACCAGTTACACTCCTGAAAACTTCCTAGAACATGCCATTTACAGACAGTGTAACCGGTTACACCTTTGAAAAAAAACACTTTTATAAAAGTTGTCTCAGGTGTAACCGGTTACACCAAAAGTGGTAACCGATTACCACTGCGACAGAAGCAGTTTTCTACAATTTTGTGGTACGAAAATCAGTTCTGAAACATTCCCAAAATCCCAACTATTCATAAAAATTACATATTCCAGGTTTACATTCTAATCCCTAACAACATATACTCAACATTATCATTCACCAACACACAATCATCCAAACATACAACACAATTGCATCATTACACATATCACATAGTTCATGGCAATGAGAGAAAATTCAATTGAAGGGAAATCAAGACACCCACCCACATGTTATCTTGCAAAGCCTTTATACAAAAGGAAATTTCACCCTTACCTTAATTTTCCAGCAAAAGCACTTCAACAATGGGGTTCTTTTTTCCTTCTTCCTCAAGCCCTAGCTCTCTCTTCTCGTTCTCTTCCTTTTTCCTCAGTTTTCACGTACTGACTGTTCTCCCCCTATTTTCCTTATTTTTCTTCTTTTATTCCAATATTATTTCTAATTTAATTTCTTATTCCAACTTTAAAAAAATAAATATCACACCCACTAATTATTTATTTTATTATATCCTTATCACCATAATAATTAAAATACATATTTAATTATTACTATCACTATTATTTTATTTAAATAGTTCTAATTTAAATAATAATAAAAATGACACTCTTCCACCACCCCCATGTCTCTACACCTTTACTCACACACACCCAACACCTTAAGTTCTACTCTCTAAGGCAACTGCCCTACACCCAAGGGTTCCTCTAACACATCAAAACATCAATCAACACGTACAATCACACAATATTATTACGGAAAATAAATTAAATAAACCGGGGCGTTACAACACTCCCCCAGTTATATTATTTTTTTCCTCGAAAATTTACCTAGTGCGAACAACTCCGGATACGACTCTTGCATCCCACTCTCCAACTCCCATGTCATGTTCCCTCTGGAAGCTCCTCCCCTAAACTACCTTCACGAGAGCAATCTATTTGTCCCACAACTGTTTCAATTCACGGTCTTCGATCCTCACAGGTAAAGCTTCAACAGTAAGATTATCCCTTAATTGAACATTATCCATCGAAATCACATGCGACGGATCTGAAACATACTTCTGAAGTTGTGAGACATGGAATACATCATGCAAATTCGAAAGATTAGGTGGAAACCCCACCCTATAAGAAACCACTCCAATCCTATCAGAAATTTGATACAAACCGATAAACGAAGGAGTAAGCTTTCTCGATTTTAAAGCACGCCCAACACCGGTCACCGGAGTGACTCCCAAGAATACATGGTATCCCTTTTGAAACTCAAGATCCTTCCTCCTCTTATCTTGGTAACTCTTCTGCCTACTCTACGAAGCTTTCATCTTTTCTCGAATTAATTTCACCCTCTCAGTAGTATGCTGGACAATCTCTGGCCTAAGCACTACATTCTCACCAGACTCATGCCAACACAACGGTGTCCTACACCTCCGACCATACAGTGCTTCAAAGGGTGCCATTCCAATGCTAGAATGGAAACTATTATTATAAGTAAACTCTATCAGTGGAAAATAACTATCCCAAACACCCCCTTACTCAAGGACACAAGCTCTTAACAAATCTTCCAAGGACTGAATAGTTCTCTCTGTCTAACCATCTCTCTGTGGATGATAGGCAGAACTCAACCTCAACTAGGAACCCAAAGCCCCTTGCAAACTCTCCCAAAATCTAGATGTAAGCCTCGGGTCTCTATCAGAAAAAATATTCAACGGAACTCCATGCAGCTTCACAATTTCTCGAATGTAAATCTCTACTAACTTCTGCAAAGGAAAACTGAATTTAATCGGAATAAAATGCACCGATTTTGCCAGTCTATCAACTACTACCCAAATCGTATCATGCCCTCTACGAGTATTCGGTAATCCCGTCACAAAATCCATAGAAATGCTATCCTATTTTCAATGTGGAATGTCTAACGGGTGCATCAATCCTGCAAGCTTCTGGTGCTCAACCTTCGACTTATGACAAGTCAAGCATGCATACACAAACTGCACCACATCACGCTTCAGTCCAGGCCACCAAAATATCTTCTTCGGATCCTTATACATCTTAGTAGCTCCTGGATGGATACTTAAGCTACTTATATGACTTTCTTCTAAAATCATCTTCTTCAACTCAAGATTATCAGGTATACAAATCATATCTTGGAATTTCAACACACCATGCTCATCCACTTTAAATTCATTCTCTTCAGTCTGATTACTCCCAACCATCAAATCCACAAACTTCACATCCAACTTCTAATTATCTTTAATATTATTAAGAAAATCATTGTTTATCTTTAACATACCCAACATCATACTCTGCGGTTTTAACTCACAGACCAAACTCAAGTCTCTAAACTGTTCAATAAGTTCTAACTCTTTAACCATCAAAGCAGACATATGCAAAGACTTTCGACTTAAAGCATCAGCCACAACATTAGCCTTACCGGGGTGATAATTCAAGCCAAAGTCATAATCCTTCAGAAAATCCAACCATCTTTATTGCCTCATATTCAATTCTTTCTGATCAAAAAGGTATTTTAAACTTTTGTGATCACTAAACACCTCGAATTTGGAACCATAGAGATAATGCCTCCAAATTTTAAACACAAACACCACTGCAGCTAACTCTAAATCATGAGTATGATAGTTTCTCTCATGAACTTCCAGTTGACGTGAAGCATAAGCCACAACTTTGTCGTCTTGCATCAGCACACCACCTAAAACCATCATCGACGCATCACAATACACCACAAACGGTTCATTAGGTTAAGGAAAAATCTGAACTGGAGCCGTAGTCAATCTCTTCTTTACCTCTGTGAAACTTTTCTCGCAATGGATATCCCACACAAACGCTTTACCTTTACAAGTCAGTTGGGTCAATGGAAGTGCTAACTTAGAAAAGCCTTCAATAAATTTGCAGTAATAACCAGCTAAGCCCAAAAAGCTTCTAATCTCAGTAACTGACTTAGGAGCCTCCCATTGTAGTACTGCATCTACTTTGGAAGGATCCACAACTATACCATCACCTGAAATAGCATGCCCAAGAAAACTAACCTCTTGCAACCAGAACTCACACTTAGACAACTTTGCATATAATTTCTTCTCTTTCACCACTTGCAACAAAATTCGCAAATGCTCAGCATGCTCTTCTTTCGAATTAGAATAAATCAGAATATCATCAATGAAAACTACCACGAACTGATCCAAATAAGTATGAAATATGCAGTTCATATATTCCATAAACATTCCAGGTGAATTAGAAACTCCAAACAACATCACCAAATATTCATAATGCTCATACCGGGCCCTAAAAGCCGTCTTCTGAATATCCCCATCCTTCACCCGAATCTGATGGTAACCCGACCTCAAGTCAATTTTGCTGAACACACGTGCACCTACACATTGATCCATCAAATCATCTATTCGCGGAAGTGGATACTTGTTCTTGATCGTAACTTTGTTCAGTTGTCGGTAATCCACACACAACCTCATACTACCATCTTTCTTCTTCACTAATAACATTAGAGCCCCCCAAGGTGACACACTTGGTCTCACAAATTTCTTTTACAGTAAGTCTTCCAATTTCTTTTTCAACTCTGCCAATTCCGACGCTGACATCCTGTATGGTGCTATAGAAACAGGTCTGGTACCAGGGACAAGATCAATAGAGAACTCCACCCCTCTCTCTGGTGGCACATCCAAAATATCATCCAGAAACACATATGAAAATTCATGCAACACCGACAATTCTTCAATTGTAGCTTGACTTTTAACAGATAAAGATGCGAACAACGCAATCACTTGAGCTTCCTCTAGCAAAAGTTCATTCAACTGTCAAGCAGATAAGAAACCAACTTCCTCATCATCAGAAGAAGAAAGAAACCGTACCAATTTGTTATAATAATTTATATGAACATGATTGAAATCCAACCAGTTCATTCCCAAGATAACATCAAGATCTCTCAGCGGAAAGCATATAAGATCAACACTAAAATCTCTATCAAAAATTGACAGAGGACAGTTCAAACAAACCAAAGAGGTAGTCACCAATCCTTTAGCAGGAGTTTGACAATCATCTCTACATTCATGGAGGACATTACAAAGCCTAACTTTTTTACACAATCAGCATCAATAAATGAGTGAGTAGCACCAGTATCAGTAATAGGAATCAAATGAGTACTATTAATGAAACATATACCTCTAATCAACCTGTCTTCACTGGAGGTCTAAGTCCCCAACAGAACAAACACCTTCCCTCCGGATTGAGCTTGCTTCGGCTTCTGGCAACGAGTACTGATATGTCCTGGTTCACCACAGTTGTAACAAGTCACCACATTATCTTTGCAACCAGCAACCAAATTTCCTATCTTCCCACACTGGAAACACTTATTCACACCACTCTTGCATTCACTGGCCTGATGAACTAGTTTGTAACACCCCATTCTACACCCCCAGGCAATTAAAGCGATAACAAATAATCAAAATTTCATTAGAGTATATTTAAAACATTCACGGCATAGACCGAGGGGTCACATCAATTGAAACAAATAAACATAAACCTGCTCATAAAGATATGCAACATTCTCAGGTAGCAATTAACAAAGGAATTCAGTTCATTATACCCACAAATTCAGGTACAGAATAAAAGCAGAAAACCTGTACTGAATCTCATATATATATATCATGAAAAGTTTGTCTGTCAAATACAATCATACATGTACAATCCCAAAAGAAACATATACATATATACACAAATCACCAACGGTTTCCCTAACTACCCGGTGCCATATATCAGAGCCGACCGACAAAAGAATGAAGACATAAGCTTCACAAAAAGACCTCCAGCAATCTAATCTGCAATGCCTCATAGAGCATTAAAACAGTAGAAGGGTGAGAAACACAATCATAATATAATTGCATATAATTATATAATAACACAAAATTACACACATAAATATTCTCAACACAACGTACAACAGAATCCAAATCCCACTCAACACCATACATATCTCATTTATCCATCACCAATGCATATCAATCATACACAATACAATTATCACCAACATATATCAATTCATTCACAATTCTCACACATAATCAATCATATTCATGATTTATGCAAATGCACAGAGACCGACACAACGACTCTATGCAATGCAATGCGGGTACCGACATCAACATCTCAACACCAGTTCACTTAGGAACTATTGGAACCATCGCTCGTTACGTAATGTAACTCCCCGTCGGGCATACGATGTTCCCCGTCGCTTTCAGTCCTCTTTGTATAAGGCGCACGACGTTTATGGATCGCTTTCAGTCCTCTTTGTATAAGGCTCAGGATCTGATCGCTTTCGGTCCTCTTTGTATAAGGCTCACGATCGTCTATACTCATCGCTTTCAGTCCTCTTTGTATAAGGCTCACGATGTTATAGCAGATTCCCTCTGGAACCAAACCGTCGCTCACACCCCACATGGGCACACGACATTACAAGAATGCATATCAGGATGCTTGGCATACAATGACTCATGACATTCTAATGCACACATATACGCAACCATAATCATACATATATCATCAAATACAACACATTGCATTTACGTGCCCTTAGGCCATAATTCATCATCACAACATGTATTTCATGCATTTTCATCTCACCACAGCACACAAGTCATACAACATTCATAGAGATAGCACCTTATACGATACACATCAATTCACATGATTAAAACGGCAAAAGTCAACAAAACGATACTATTTCAAATTCCCGACATAATTTAATCGGCCAACAATCTCGAAATCATTTTTACAAGAAAGAACATTTCATAAGCTTTCCAACGATATAAAGAACGCACAAAACGGATAATCAGGTCAAAAGTTATGGAATTAAAAAGAAAATAAAAATGTGAAAAACCCTAAAAACCGTCCGGCGTAACCCATAAACCGCTCGGCACTTGCCCCTTCGCCGCTACTTCGCCCGGCGAAGCAGAGGCGTCACCAATTCTCCCCAAATGACTCAATAGAGTCAGAATCGTGTAAAGGCTGTGCCTCTCAAAAACCGCCCGGCGAAATCACGAACCGCCCGGCGAAATCAGAGAACCGCCCGACACTTTACACCAGATGCAGAAAAATTCTGCTTCGTTTTCAAAACCCAAAAATCCATTTTCCCCACCCAAATCACTTCCAGCAGCAAAACAATTATTAGCAATGGTTCCTAAACATAGTGAGATCATACAACACAATTTATATCGATTTTCGTCCGTGAAAACATCAATTTCTACTCGTTTACGCGTTTTCGACCTATAACTGAAAAACTATGGAAAAAGGCAAGACAACATGCACACACACATACATAATCATACACAATGATAAGATAATTGAGTTTCGTACCCTTACCCAATAAAATCGTGTTTTAAAAAGTCGGTTGATCGATTCTCTTGATTTCCAAGATTTCTCTCTTTTTCTCCTTTTTCCTCTTCTCTTTCTCTTCTCCTCTTTTCTTCTCTTCTTACTATTTTTCTCTCTTTCTATTTCCTATTCATACTAACTTAGGAAAAATAAATGAAAAGATCAAAATACCCCCACACTCAAATATCTCGCAAACAATCCCAAAACGCGACAAAATATAATCACGACTAAAAATAACATATTTTCAGATAAAAGTCAGAAATAAAATAATATAATAATAAAATAATCAAAATGACTCGATTAAATAAAACCGACTAAAACTGGGTCGTTACATAGTTCACCACACCTAAAGCATTTAAGAGGAGTAGGAGCACCTCCCCCACTTAGCCTCTTACCATCAGCAACCTTTTGTCTACCCTTCTCAGCTGGAGCACTGTAAGGCTTCCCACAATTCATATGTTGTTTCCTCTCTTTTCGCTCAGACTCTTATAGCGAGCTAACTGAGCCTTACTGTCATCCTCATAAATCCTATGACTATTCACCAACTCTATAAACCTTCATATCTGTTGATACCTAATTTCCTGCTTGATCTTAGGATGCAAACCATTCTCAAACTTAACACACTTTGAGAACTCAGTAGTTGCCTCACTGTAATGAGGATAAAACTTTGCAAGTTCCACAAACCTAGCAGCATGCTCAATAACAGATAAACTCCCCTGTTTCAGCTCTAGGAATTCAATCTCCTTCTTCCCGCGGATGTCTTCGGGAAAATACTTCCTCAGAAACTCTTAGCGGAACACAACCCAAGTGATAGCTTCACCTGCAGTTTCCAACACCTGACGGGTGTTGACCCACCAATTATCAGCCTCCTCAACTAGCATATGTGTACCAAACCATACCTTCTGGGTCGATTAAATAAAACGGACTAAAACTGGGTCGTTACAACTCTCCCCCGCTTAGAAATTTTCGTCCTCGAAAATATTACCTGAGACGAACAACTCTGGATACGACTCCCGCATCCGACTCTCCAACTCCCAAGTCAAATTACCCTCAGCGGCGCCTCCCCATTCTACCTTCACAAGTGCAATATCTTTGCCCCTTAACCACTTCACCTCGCGATCCAAAATCCTCATTGGTAATGCCTCAACCGTAAGGTTCTCCCTTACCTCAACCTCGTCCATCGGAATCATATGCGACGGATCCGGAACATACTTCCGAAGCTGTGAAACATGGAACACATCATGCAAATTCGACAGACTCGGTGGCAATGCCACCCTATACGCTACAACACCGACTCTCGTGGATATCTGGTAAGTGTCATACCCCAAATTTTGACCACTAAGATTTCCCATCATTGTGAAAATCATCATCACAATATGGAGGAACCATCATACTTCATCAGTCTCCCCAAAGATGGGTGAGCATTCACTACAATCAAAATTAGGGTTTCAAGCCCTCTCTGAGTGCTTAGACAAAGGGTCAATCAAGGAATGACATGATCTTCAACTTGTCTAACCTCTAAAACATCCACAATGGATCAAAAGGACTCCCACTTCAAGGATTAAGCATAAGGCTGCTCCCTTCTAGGTGGATCAAGTCCCAAGATCGACAGTGTCACCAAATTAGGGTTTTGGTCGATCAGGGCCTCCAGATGGAAAATTTTCATCTGGGCACAAGCCAATGATCCAAAACCTAACCTAATATACTCCATGGAACCTCATGGACCCAATCATCAAGTCAATTTTGCCTCAGGGGATGCATTCATCAAAATTCAGGAATTAGGGTTTCTTGACCTAATTCACCCCTAAGTTGACTTTTAGGGCAAATCATGAACCAAGACCTCAAGACATGATTTGAGGGTCTCTAATATACCATATTGATCCATTTGGAACAATGGATTGATCCAAGAAGCTTGAGCAACAAGTCTCAATTTCATCTGCACCACAATTAGGGTTTTAAGGAAAAAGTCAACTATAACTTTGACTTTTGACCAGGAAATGCTCCCAAGCCCTATTACATGCATCAATATACCCTATGACACCCATGGAACATGTCCATCAAGTTTGATTTAGGTCAAGGACATGATTTCCTGAAGAATTGCACAGTTTGGAATTCATCTGATAAAAAGTCAACTGTGCACAAAAGTCAACTTTGACTTTTTGAGATTTTTCACCAAAATGGATTTTTAACCCTAAAATGATGTTAATGTATGATTTGAATCATCATTAATCAAGAAAAATCAAGAAAAGTTGGGTAACTTGTAAAAGGGGTAACCATAAAAAACTTAGAAAATTTTCTAAGTTAAAAATAAAGTGGCTAGGGTACTAACTTTGGAGGGTCATAAACCACAAAACCATTTTATCCCACAAAGCCACAAAGCCATTTTATCCCATCCAAGGCTTGATTTGTAGATCTCATTGCCCTCTACAAAAACTTCACCTAGACCTAATTCCAACTCCTCATGGATTTTGAGTTATGGAGTGATCAAAATCAAGAAAAGTCACTTTGTTCCAACACTTAGTGAAAATTTCACTAAGTCAGATTTTACCCTACTTTTTGCCAAATGTAGGGGGATTTTTCACTTGGATTCAAAAGAGATCAAAACCAAATATGTTCAAACAGTTGTTGTATCATGTAAGGGCTTTCCAAAATGACCAAGAACATTACCAAATTCAATTTGAGTCATGAGATACTTCACCAAGTGGGTCGAAGCAGCGTCATTCGCCAATGTAACCCGGCAACTGGTGGTCCGATTTATCAAAAACAATATCATCTGCCGTTATGGTGTTCCGAGCCAGATCATTACTGATAATGGATCTAACTTGAACAACAAGATGATGAAAGAGTTATGTTAAGAGTTCAAGATCGAACATCATAACTCATCTCCCTACCGACCAAAGATGAACGGAGTGGTAGAAGCGGCTAACAAGAACATCAAGAGGATTGTTCAAAAGATGGTTGTAACCTACAAAGACTGGCACGAGATGCTACCCTTTGCTCTTCACGGTTATCGCACATCTGTCCGCACTTCAATAGGGGCAACCCCTTTCTCTCTAGTGTATGGCATGGAAGCAGTGCTCCCCATAGAAGTAGAAATCCCGTCAATCCGAGTATTGGTGGAAGCTAAGCTCACCGAAGCTGAATGGTGTCAAAGCCGACACGACAAATTGAATTTTACCGAGGAGAAGTGAATCACGGCACTATGCCATGGTCAGTTGTATCAACAGAGAATGAAGAGGGCGTTTGACAAAAAGGTCCGACCTCGTGTTTTCAGAAAAGGAGACCTCGTGCTCAAAAAGATACAATCATTTCTCATTGACTCCCGGGGCAAATGGACTCCGAATTATGATGGCCCCTATGTGGTCACGAAAGCTTTCTCAGGCGGCGCCTTGAGACTTGCGACCATGGACGGAGAGGAATTTGCCTACCCCACGAATGTTGATGTATTCAAGAAATACTTCGCCTAAACTAAAAAAAAAACGTCTCGATGGATTGAAAACCCGAAAGGGCGGTCCAGGCAAAAGTTAGAGACATGGAAAAAATCATCCCGGTGGATTGGAAACATCGAAGTACAATCTAGGCAAAAATTAGGGATAATGGCAAGTAACTATGTTCAACAGAGGCAAGTCCTTCAGCAGCAGCAGTTACATCATCCATCAGAGGAAAACTCCAGTCAAGGTCATCTTCGACAGAAGCTCAGGATGTCCCGAATTCAAAGTTGGTAGAAGGATAGTGGTCGTTATGTTTCAACGTAGCCCTTTTCCCTGTAAATTACCATTTTCTAACTTTGTAAATACTCTTTGGAATCACGCGTTTGGCTGATCTCCATCTTTATCAATAAAATTTGAGCCCTTGTGCTTTTGTTTATAATTCTTATTTGTTTTAGCATTACAGAACGACGTTGTTAACATGATTAACGATTCTTGAAATAAACAAAAATGAATTTAACTTGTTAAAACTTTTTCTGCTTTTTAAAGACGGCAATTTCTTTTGACTGTTGAACATCGGAAGAACATCGGTCGCTTCTCCAGAAGTAATCGAACCTCAAAGTGCAGAATCAAAGTACTCCTTCTAACCCAGTACGCCTGAATGAAGGGATTAACTGTGTCAGAGACCTTGTTTCGTCTGACATCCCTCGGCCGAGTTCTCATCTCCTAAGCCCGACCAACATAGCTCCCAACAGGGACTATCTCTCCTAAGCAAGGAGGAATTGCTATTCTGAACCAACGGTACTTCTTCGCCCCGCGATGGCCGAGTATCCAGTCGTGTTCACCTGTCAGTTTGTATGTTGCGTCAGTTTTGTCAGCATAAACATACATGCATCATGCATTATTGATTTACATTCACATTTCATATTGCATCACTATCACTCTAGTCGGTCTTGTCCCCTAGTGATAAAAGTCCTCTCAATCGAGTTGTCAACCCTTTCCTCGTCAGGAAGTGTTACGTCTGAACATTCTCTCCTCCAGTTTTATTTCTGGATTGAAGTTGGGTCCTCGGCCACTTTGATAACTTGAACCTCTGAAAGACCAGAGAGCCCTCAGTTAACATCACTCTTCGCCATTGAAGATGATATCCTTGTTTTCCCGGATTAAAGAAAATCCCGAGAGAAAGCCTCCTAAATCGGAGATTCGGCAGTACGGCAGTTTTTCTCCGAAAAACCCACTGATGAATAGGTCATCGGCACCTCAAAATTGGATCACATCATATGGCATTTTCTCTGAGAAGATTTCCGAGAAAAGTATGATGTAAAGACCCCAAGCAAATGCAGTCTCTCAAGGGACTCGCATTCCCCAAGTAGAGTCAACAAATGGCATCTCTAACAGAGAAGTTTGTACACCTCTAAAACTCAGACGACTGGGTTCCCCAGCAAGTCTGACATCGAAACTTTTTCCACTCAAATGGCATCTCCCTAGGAAAATTCACCGAGAAGTTTGAAGGAAAGCCGCTACGAATAGCGTCCCTTGTCAGTAAAGTTTATTGACAAAAGAAACTAAGACCAGTTCCTTGGTAGGAAACCAGGATCGAGGGGAAGTTGACAAAAGAAATTAAGACCAGTTCCTTGGTAGGAAACCAGGATCGAGGGGAAGTTTATTTCAGAAACTAAGACCAGTTCCTTGGTAGGAAACCAGGATTGAGGGGAAGTTTATTTTAGAAACTGAGACAAGTTCCTTGGCTGATGACCAGGATCGAGGGGAAGTTTACCTTTTTTAAGCATCATTTCTTAGCTAAAGAAGATGAATGCGTAAGCTACCATTCATAACCACCATCAAAATTTCGGGTATTCCGATATTTAATCCTCTTGCACCCCGAATGCCCGAATACCTTCGTCATTCACACCTTCGTGTCCAAGAAGATTAAATAGGGGAATCTGTCATACCCCAAATTTTGACCACTAAGTTTCCCATCATTGTGAAAATCATCATCACAATATGGAGGAACCATCATACTTCATCAGTCTCCCCAAAGATGGGTGAGCATTCACTACAATCAAAATTAGGGTTTCAAGCCCTCTTTGAGTGCTTAGACAAAGGGTCAATCAAGGAATGACATGATCTTTAACTTGTCTAACCTCTAAAACATCCACAATGGATCAAAAGGACTCCCACTTCAAAGATTAAGCACAAGGCTGCTTCCTTCTAGGTGGATCAAGTCCCAAGATCGACAGTGTCACCAAATTAGGGTTTTGGTCGACCAGGGCCTCCAGATGGAAAATTTTCATCTGGGAACAAGCCAATGATCCAAAACCTAACCTAATATACTCCATGGAACCTCATGGACCCAATCATCAAGTCAATTTTGCCTCAGGGGATGCATTCATCAAAATTCAGGAATTAGGGTTTCTTGACCTAATTCACCCCTAAGTTAACTTTTAGGGCAAATCATGAACCAAGACCTCAAGACATGATTTAAGGGTCTCTAATATACCATATTGATCCATTTGGAACAATGGATTGATCCAAGAAGCTTGAGCAACAAGTCTCAATTTCATCTGCACCACAGTCAGGGTTTTAAGGAAAAAGTCAATTGTAACTTTGACTTTTGACCAGGACATGCTCCCAAGCCCTATGACATGCATCAATATACCCTATGACACCCATGTAACATGCCCATCAAGTTTGATTTAGGTCAAGGACATGATTTCCTGAAGAATTGCACAGTTTGGAATTCATCTGATAAAAAGTCAACTGTGCACAAAAGTCAACTTTGACTTTTTGAGATTTTTCACCAAAATGGATTTTTAACCCTAAAATGATGTTAATGTATGATTTTAATCATCATTCATCAAGAAAAATCAAGAAAAGTTGGGTAACTTGTAAAAGGGGTAACCATAAAAAACTTAGAAAATTTTCTAAGTTAAAAATAAAGTGGCTAGGGTACTAACTTTGGAGGGTCATAACTCCTAAACCACAAAGTCATTTTCTCCCATCCAGGCTTGATTTGTAGATCTCATTGCCCTCTACAAAAACTTCAACTAGACCTAATTCCAACTCCTCATGGATTTTGAGTTATGGAGTGATCAAAATCAAGAAAAGTCACTTTGTTCCAACACTTAGTGAAAATTTCACTAAGTCAGATTTTACCTTACTTTTTGGCAAATGTTGGGGGATTTTTCAATTGGATTCAAAAGAGATCAAAACCAAATATGTTCAAACAGTTGTTGTATCATGTAAGGGCTTTCCAAAATGACCAAGAACATTACCAAATTCAATTTGAGTCATGAGATATGACATTGGAAAGTTGCCTTGCTGAAATCTGCCAAGGCAAGGCAGAATTTGCATTTTTGCTCGATTTACAAAAATCAGCCAAATCCAAATGCTCCTATCCACTTGGACACCTCTGAGGATTGAATCTAAAGGGGACAATCACTGAGCCAAGCCTCCAAAGTGTTTGGAACAAGAAATAACATGTTGGACCTAGAATGGCCAAAATAGGGACAAGACTCCTATTTTGGATTGGAGCATTCAATGGAAGCATCAAGGTGGCATGGACTGAGCCATTTGCAACTGAATTCAGTCAAGACTTATCCAAGACCAAGGGAACCACAGCCCTGTGCCCTAACCTCTAGTCAATGGCTAGAGGAGACTTGGATTTCCATTGGCCAACATTGAACAAACACCTGCTGCAGTTGCCATTCACTGTGGATCCCAAAACAAACTTGCTCTACTATAAATGGAGCTCAATTGTGATCAGTTTGAGTACACCAAATCCATCAAACAGATGCTTTCCTCAAAACCTCTTTCTCTTGGCAAAAATGCCTTCTTTAGCAAGGCAACTTTGAGTTTTTTTAGCTTGAGAGCTTTTCCATCACAATCAATCACACACACACCTCATATATATCATATGTAAGCTGTGCAAACTATCACAAGTGACCTGTAATCACAAAATCACAAAGTCACCTCTCAAAACCTTAAAATAGGCTTTTGTTGCATTTTTCAAGCCATGTCTTGATTCAGTCACTTTCCAAACCAGATAAAACCTCAAACACACTCCAAATATCATCCTTGAACTGTCCCAAATGGTTCCCCTCATCTGGAACACCATTTGAGAGAGTTGCTATTTTGGTCACTTTTAACCCCTTTTGCAAGAAAGGGACTGTTTGTGTTTTTGCAGGTACCAGTCAATTCCAATCATCCTAAAAGCTTCTAAGGGATCATTTGAGTGTGTCTAAAGCATCAAATCATTTTTGGAACGAGAGGTTTGACAGATTGCACAAAGGCTCCAAAATCTCAAAAAAGAGGTAAGCCTCACAACTTGGAATCTTTCAAACATGCAATGCTTTGAAGTCCATTGATCATAAACATCTCATACATGTTGTATATGTTGTGTTTGAGCTAATTCACCATGTAATCCATGCTTGTACCAAGTTATAGCATAGAAAATGCATTTATAGGTCATTTTCAAAACCACTATCGGGTTTTGAGGAGGGAGTGTGATCTAAAAAAACTACCACCACCATTGGATTCCTTATGAAATTCTGGTCCAGATACATATAAATTTTGTCTCAAACCATTAAGAATTGAGAAAGTTATGACCTTCACGTTTCTGAGCCAAAACTTGCCTTGGGCCAGGCCTAAAACCAAGTCATGTCTTGTATATTTGTTGTTTTGTTTCAAACAATGGATGTATCACCACCCCAGTGGTAAGGCACGCGCCTTGTAACCTTGAGGTCTTGGGTTCAAACCCCACCCATGCCATTTTGTGTTTTTTTTTTCTCATTTTGCCATTTTTCCAATATTGTCATGGTTTATTAATTAATTGGAAAATTAATAAATCTTTCAATTTTAATTATTTTTTATTGGTTATTTTTGCAAAAAATCACAAAAATATTGAAATATTTTATTCCACAAAAAAAATGAATTTATATTATTTATTTAATATAATTAGTATTATTGTGAATAAATTCACTTTTATTTGTTTTTAAACATTTTAAAATGAATATTCATCTTGAAAAATCAAGACCAAATGAGTTTTAATATCTCTTGTGATTTATACCTCATTTTTCAAACCTTAAACAAAAATCACAAGTGGTTTATTAAAACCTATTTGGTATTTTTCATTGATTTTCTTTAAATATTTACTTTTAAAGAATAAAATTAGGGTTTCTTTGATTTTCACTCAAACAAATCATTGTCAAACACTCATGGGCTTCTAATAGAGTGTAAGACCCAATCCTTTTTTGACCAAACCATTTTTGGGCCTCAGTGTATTATATAAGTCCCGATGCCGTCAAAAATAAACGGCGCGATCGTCGCCTTTTGAAAAATAACATTTTGGGCCTCTCCTTGAGCTATAAGACCCATTCAAAATTTTTGGGCCTCTATTAGAGTGTAAGACCCATCCCTTTGTACAAAAAACTTTTTGGGCCTCACTTATTGTATAAGTCCCTCTGTACATTTTTAAATTCGGCACGATCGTCGCCAGTTTAAAAATAAACCATCTGGGCCTCTCCTTGACCTATAAGCCCCATTCAACACTTTTGGGCCTCTAATAGAGTGTAAGACCCAACCCCCTTTTAACCAAAACCATTTTGGGTCTCACTTATTGTATATGTCCCTCTGCGTTAAAAGAAAACCTCGGCGCGATCGCCATTTTTAACGAAAAATCAATTGGGCCTACCCTCGTGTTATAAGCCCCACTCTTTTTCTTTAAAACTTTTTGGGCCTCTTGAGAGAGTGTAAGACCCATCCCATTGTACAGAAAACACTTTTTGGGCCACAGTCACTTGTATAAGTCCCTCTGTACAAATTCAAACAGTGCGCTCACTGATAAAACCCTGGGCCTCTCCTTGAGCTGTAAGCCCCAAATCTTTCTTTTTCAAAGCACTTTCTCCTTTGATTTTGAATATACTATTGTTTTCAATCTGTCTTTGTTGAACAACTAACCAAACAGCATGGAAGCTCTACAACCGAGTAAGTGTTTATACGCTTTCATTTACCGCTTTCATATACATATAACTGTATTGTGGGGCTGTTTCACTGTAAGTCTTCTTTCATAAACTTATATCAACTGTGTAATAATAGTATAGATATTTAGAGTTTCCCCAGCAACTACGTCTAGAACTAGGTGACGCCGTTTCGTTTCGTAGAAATAGACAACTAGATCCCCAATAGGATCACCAGATGCAGTCTTCTCTTCGGCTGTCCTCATTAGGAATCGTCAAGAAACTCTACTCCCAGAGATGAATGTATTCTCCGTGAATGGCATCTTTGAGTTTCTTCCAAATTCTCGAACTTTCCTGGCTTGATCTATTCCTTGTGAATAGCCTGTCTTGAACTTCTCGGGGTTTGGGGACCCACGGGCTTCTTAAAAGCATCGGTCTCCTCTTGGGCATTGTACAAGGACCAACAGGCTTCCTAAAAGCAACCCCGCCTCCTCTTAGGCTTAGTACAAGGACCCATCGGCTTCTTAGAAGTATTCACAGCCTCCTCTTAGGCTTCGTATAATGATTTCTTCCTCCGGGAATGATAGCCTTCTCTTGGGCTTAGTGCAAGGACCCATCGACTTCTTAAAAGTTTCCAGCCTCCTCTTGGGCTTCGTACAAATTGTCCCGACGACCTCCTAGAGGTATAGGAACAAAACCTAGTCATCTTCATAGAACAGTCTTTTCAAAGAGTCTACTACTGTTTCTCAAAGCATAGTACAAAAGATGAAACTCTAGACTTAGACAGTCTAATCTCTTTGAGTCTCAAAGACATTCTCAAGTGACCCCTTCAGAATAGGAAGAAAACCCCGTAGACTTGGACAGTCTCGATACCCTTCGGATTTCCCACTTCCTTAAAGAACAGGAATAACCCGGATCCTCGAATCAAATCCTTGAGTATAGTGTTGCTCATATAAGAACTGATTTTCTATTTAAAAATCAGTCTACTGAACCTGTCACTTAACTGAACAGTAACCATAGCCTCCTCTTTGGCTTTATACAATGATTCTCCCCAGTGGAGTCAAACGTCGTTTAGCCTCTCTCTCGGGCTTTGTACGAGACACATAAGAGACTCCCTCGTTGAGTCAATCACCCCTTTTGCCTCCATCTCGGGCTTTATATGAGATACAAAAAGGTTCTTATTGAGCCAAACAAACCTTCAACCTATATCTCGGGCTTTGTACGAGATACAAAAACTCTCTTGTTGAGTCAATTAGCCTCCATCTCGGGCTTTATACGAGATACCAAAAGATTCCCTCGTTGAGTCAAAACCTTTTAGCCTCTCTCTCGGGCTTTGTACGAGACACATAATAGCCTCCTCTTATGCTTTGTATAAGAAAACCACTGGTTGATCCAATCAACCTTTTAGCATCAAAGTTGTGCCTCGTTCACAGTACACAAACATCAACAACTCCTTTCCCCTTCATCTAATCGCTGTAAGCGGCAAGCCTCTGGATCATCTACATCCATGCCAATGTCCCTCTTTTAGTATGAGAAATTCCTAAGGAAAGATGGCATTGCTCTAAACTGAGTTAAAGTCTTCTCCTTCAGGTTAAAGTCCCCTATAAAGGAAATTATGGCATTACTAGGATCCGCGTATCCCGGTTAAAGTAATCCTCCTTTACAACCAGTCACCCAACAGTTGTGACAAATAGACCCCCTTTAGAGATGACAAATTCTCTCTAAAGTCAGGACTTTCAGCTTCACATCTTGGGCTTTGAACAAGATACAAACTACCTTTCGCTTCACATCTTGGGCTTTGAACAAGACACCTAAACAACCATTTCCTCCCATAGAATAGGAGGAACTACGAACGCTCTGATTTCCCTGTTTCGGTAAACGGGAATACGTAGGCATAAGATTGAAAGAAAAATCTTAGCGAGCACACTAAACAAAAACCCAAAATCCCATACTTTCGTATATATTCGTCCTAACATCCTAACCAATAGCCTAAAGCACCCCTCGTCAACAAAATAATCTAGGAGAAACCCCGAATCTTTGTAGCATCTGTAAACCAACAGTTTCCGCTGTTTAATCTCAGTATGCGAGCAGGGTTAATTGGAGACATCTATTTCCCTTCCTTCATCAGCTTTAATAGGATAAAAAATGAATCGAACTGTAGTAATAGAGCGATCGTGCTTCGCAACCACATCCAAAAATCACTCGCTACAGAAGAATGGCGACTCTGCTGGGGATCTTGTCTTTTTTCCCCTAGGTGGAAACCTTGGCGTCACTAGGATCTTAGGTCAAAACGCCGTTAATTTGGAATGAAACCACAGGATGGTGACTTCGCCGGGAAACCATTTTCTGTCAGGAACTTAAGATTCTTAGCTTTTAAAAGTCTAGGATGATTAGGACAAATATATATACTGCTTTTCCTAATTGCTATACGTGTTTATTTTTCTGCTAATGGGAATGCGTGTGATGCCGCATGTGGAAAGATCGAGTATACACTTAAGATAAGTGATGGCGAAGAGGTCGATCATCAACCTCAGTGGAGGCTGACCAATGCAACCCATTCTCTCACCTAGACAATGGGCCGATTGTGATGTCTGAGAAGCTGAGGAGCCAAACCCTTTTGTAGTGCGGAAACTATCGGGAATAGTTGTTACGCGATACTACCCTCATTTGAGGCTGGTGATCTATTCTCGGTGAATGGCACTTACTCTAAGATTGCTCTACAACTCGCTGACGATCTGCTTGTTGTTTTGCTTTCCTGGGAGGAGCTGATGATAACGAGTACAGGTACAAAAATCACCCTAGTATAAACCTTTGGGGATGGGTAGAGCCTTGACTTCATGACAACGACCCTTTGACCCCATATTTTTTCTATGTTTTTGTGTACTGCATTCATGCATTCATTTAAAAAACATAAAAACATTCAAAAAAAATTCTCTTCTAGTCTCTCTGTTTTTTCGAATTAAACTGAGACTGTGATTGCAAATATCAGAGAAAAGGATTGCACTAATGGATTTCGGTAGAAGGAGAACTCATACGTACACCTTCAAGATTCCAAAACTAGAGGATTTAAGAAGGTTTGCAAGGATGATCACAAACCCAGAGGCTTTCAGAGCCAAGCACGGAGGTTTGCTACCACTATTAAGAGTCCATGTGATTGAGGGAATCATGGATGCGCTCATTCAGTTTTACGATCCGGTTTATCACTGTTTCACATTCCCGGATTACCAGCTCGCACTGACGCTGGAGGAGTATTCTCATCTGATTGATCTACACATTACTGATCAGGCTCCATTTTCTGGACTTGAAGAAATTCCAAAGAATCAGACCATTGCAAGAGCAATTCATTTGGACGAGTATGAGGTCAGGACTCACCTAACTACCAAGGGTGGCATCCAAGGTTTGCCAGCCCAGTTCTTGACAAAGAAGGCCCTGTATTTTGCCAGTATAGGAAACGTGTCTACTTTTGAAAGCATCTTTGTCTTGCTCACCTACGGGTTATTTTTGTTTCCCAACATCAATAACTTCGTCAATATTAACTCCATTAAGGTTTTTCTCATTGGAAACCCTGTGCCGACTTTGCTCGCAGATGCGTATTATTCTGTACACTTGGGAAATTTGTACAGCAGAGGGGAGATCACATGTTGTGTACCTTTGCTTTACAAGTGATTTATCTCCCACTTGCCCAAGTCTGCTGCTTTTTGGGATTGTAAGAGTGCTTTACGTTGGTCGCAGAAGATTATGTCTCTTACCAACTCTGATATAGATTGGTGTAATAGGATCTATGATGGGATCAGGATCATTGACCGTTGTGGAAACTTCCCCAACGTACCCCTCATAGGAACTAAGGGAGGAATCAACTACCATCCGGTATTGGTTCTTCGTCAATTTGGATACCCGATGAGGCACATCCCACGGGGTGTTCATCTGGAAGGTCTTTTCTTCAAGGAAGGAGAAAATGACAGAGCACTAAAGACGGAAATAGTGCACGCTTGGAAGCATGTTCATAAGAAAGGACTAGAGTCTCTAGGAAAACCGGACTGTGTCTCGGTGGAGCCTTGTCTCCATTGGGTACAAACTAGAGCTCTCAAGCTAATAATGCCTTATCCTCGTCACAGAGTTATTCCGCCAAAGGAATCTGTCATGTATTTCATGACGGAAACTGAAAAGCTTCGGGTTACTCTCAACAAAGTTCAAAAGGAGAGAAGGTCTTGGAAGAACAAGTACCGCACCCTCGACGTAGAGTGCATCAAGATACAGCAACTACTGAAAGAGAAAGATGCTCTGATTAAAATTTTGGAGCAACATGCTGTAGAAAATCAGGATGACCAAAGGAATCTGCTCGCTCCTTTCACCTGGCAAAGGAATGACAACCCGACAACGGCCCAAAAGCCCCGGTCAAAGAAAAGGAAGATACCAGAATCAGCACCCGAGTTCTCTCAGGACCCATTAGCTTAGGTTTCTGTTTCTGCACTTTGTAATCTACTGTATTTCCATTTCTGTAATCCTTTGAATTCAATAAAAAGAGGTTTCCCCACCGTTTGATATTTGCAATCTAATTGTAGAAATTTATTTTGATTAAACCTTAAACAATTAATATAATCATTGTATTCATCATTCTCACATCGCGTATTCTTTTCACCTACGAATCTCACATTTGTGTCTCGGTTCTAGAGTCAAACTGTCTCATTCGTACAATACTCGGGCCAATCGTCAGAAAAAGATGGATGATCTTGAGGAAGAAAATAGAGAGTTGAAAGAAGAGATCGACGCTCTGAGAGAGGATATGAGGAAGCTTCGTAATGACATGCAAGCCATGGCAGAAGCTAAGCTACAAAGACTGTGATCTCAGAGATCACCTCAACGCCCATAGTGGAGAAATATGATCCTAGGTATTGTAGCGAGTGATTTTGGACGCAGTTCTTAAGCGCTGGTCGCTCTCTGCGGTTTGAGCTTTGAACTACAGGTCGATTCATTTTTTATCCTATTGTGAGCTGAATAAGGAAGGGAAATAGATGTCTCCAATTAACCCTGCTTGCATACTGAGTTTAAACAGCGGTCTGTTAGGTTACAGATGCTATCAATGTGGGGGGGCTTTTGTACTGGTTATTCGTATTTCGCCAATACGGTTCTTTCTTTATTTTTTCTAGGCAAAGGGTTTCTGGCGGGGAATAAGGATTAGGATGTTAGGACTGATGCTTTTGAATTACTGCTTTTGGTTGATGGAGATATGGGATTTGGGTTTTTTGTTGATTGCGCTCGCTAAGATCTTTTCTTTCGATCTTATGCCTACGTATTCCCGTTTACCGAAACAGGGAAATCAGAGCGTTCGTAGTTCCTCCTATTCTATGGGAGGAAATGGTGTTTTGGTGTCTTGTTCAAAGCCCAAGACATGAAGCGAAAGGTGATTTGTATCTTGTTCAAAGCCCAAGATGTGAAGCTAAAAGGTCTATTTGTGTCTTGTTTAAAGCCCAAGACGTGAAGCTAAAAGACCTCGACTTTAGAGAGAATTCGTCATCTCTAAAGAGGGGAGAAGGAGAATTACTTTAACTGGGATACGCGGATCCGAGCAATGCCATAATTTCCGAAGAAAGGGTTTTAACCTGAAGGAGAAGACTTTAACTCAGTGTAGAGCAATGCCATCTTTCCTTAGGAATTTCTCATGCTAAAAGAGGGACAGTGGCATGGATGTAGATGATCCAGAGGCTTGCCGCTTACAGCGATTAGATGGGGGGAAAGGAGTTGTTGATGTTTATATGCTGTGAACGAGGCACAACTTTGATGCTAAAAGGTCGATTGGATCAACCAGTGGTTTTCTTATACAAAGCCTAAGAGGAGGCTATTTTGTGTCTCGTACAAAGCCCGAGAGAGAGGCTAAAGGGTTTTGACCCAGTGGGGCATATCGTTATACAAAGCCAAAGAGGAGGCTAAAAGAGTTCGACTCTTGCTTAAGGAATTTGTATCTCGTACGAGGCCCGAGATGGAGGCAAGAAGGGGTGATTGACTCAACGAGGGAATCTTTTGTGTCTCATACAAAGCCTAAGAGAGAGGCTAAAAGGTTGTTTTGACTCCACTGGGGAGAATTTTGGTATCTCGTACGAAGCCCGAGATGGAGGCTATTGTAACTGTTTCAGTTGAGTGACAGATCCAATATACTGATTTAAAAGAGAAAATCAGTTCTTATATGAGTAACACTGTACACAGGGATTTAATTTGAGGATCAGGGATATTTCCTTTTCTTTGAGGAAATGGGAAATCCAAAGGGTATTGAGACTATCTGAGTCTGCGGGTTTCCTTCCTATTTAACGAAGGGTGCTTGAGAATGTCTTTGAGACTCAAGGAAGTTAGACTGTCCGTGCCTAGAGTTTTATCTTTTGTACTATGCTTCGAGAAACAGTAGTAGACTCTATGAAAGGACTTTTCTATGAGGATGACTAGGTTCTGTTCCTATACCTCTAGGAGGTCGCCGGGACAATTTGTACGAAGCCCAAGAGGAGGCTGGAAACTTTTAAGAAGCCGACGGGTCCTTGTACGAAGCCTAAGAGGAGGCTATCATTCCCGGAGGAAGAGATCATTATACAAAGCCTAAGAGGAGGCTGTGGTTCTTCTAAGAAGCCGTAGGGTCCTTGAATAATGCCCAAGAGGAGGCCGATGCTTTTAAGAAGCCCGTGGGTCTTATCATCTCCTTTCCATTAGGAGAGATAACTCTTTTAAAGATGAAAACCACTGGTAAACGTGTGAGGTTTACTATCCAGCGACTTTTAACTTTTAAAGAGGGTTCCTTAGTTAAGGTCCAAGATTATGACCGTAGTGGGTACCCAAACCCCGAGACATTCAAGGCAAGCTATCCACAAGGAATAGATCAAGTCAGGAAAGTTCGAGAATTTGGAAGAAACTCAAAGATGCCATTCACAGAGAATACATTCATCTTTGGGAATAGAGTTCCTTGACAATTCCTAAGGAGGACAGCCGAAGAGAAGACTGTATCTGGTGTTCCTATTGGGGATCTAGGCGTCTATTTCTACGAATAAGTGAAACGGCGTCACTTAGTTCTAGACGTAGTAGCCGGGGAAACTTGAAATATCTATACTATTATTACACAGTAGATATGAGTTTATGAAAGGAGACTTACAGTGAGCAGCCCCACAATACAGTTTATAATATGAAAGCAGTAAATGAAAGCGATAACCACTTACTCGGTTGTAGTGCTTCCATGCTGTTTGGTTAGTTGTTCAACAAAGAAAGATTGAAAACAACAATATATTCAAAATCAAAGGAGAAAGTGCTTTGAAAAAGAAAGATTTGGGACTTACAGCTCAAGGAGAGGCCCAGGGTTTTATCAGTGAGCGCACTGTTTGACTTTGTACAGCGGGACTTATACAAGTGACTGGGGCCCAAAAAGGTTTTCTGTACAAAGGGATGGGTCTTACACTCTCTCAAGAGGCCCAAAAAGGTTTAAAGAAAAAGAGTGGGGCTTATAACACGAGGGTAGGCCCAGATGATTTTTCGTTTAAAAATGGCGATCGCGCCGAGGTCTTCTTTTAACGCAGAGGGACTTATACAATAAGTGAGGCCCAAAATGTTTTGGTTAAAAGGGGGATTGGGTCTTACACTCTAATAGAGGCCCAAAGTGTTTTGAATGGGTCTTATAGCTCAAGGAGAGGCCCAGATGATTTTTGAAAAGGCGACGATCGCGCCGTTTGTTTTTTGACGGTATCGGGACTTATACAATAAGTGAGGCCCAAAAATGATTTGGTCAAAAAAAGGATTGGGTCTTACACTCTAATAGAGGCCCAAAGTGTTTTGAAAATGATTTATGAGGGTTGAATTAATCCAAAACCCTAATTTGTTTTCAAAATGTATTTAATTGAATAAAAATTCAATTAAAATGATAAAAAATTGTTTAACACATGGGAAACAAATTGTGATCTTGGATTAATGCTTCAAAAATTAAGTATTGACCTACAAAATAATTAGAAAGCATTAAAAGTTGCAAAATCAATGTAGAAAAAATATTTAAAATGCCAAAAACAATCAAAATATTAATTCTTTACAAAAATATCAATTATATGAAATAAATAATATTTTTGGGATTTTTTGATAAAAATAAAATATTTTAACATTTTTGTGAATTATTGCAAAAAGAACCAATAAAAAATGATAAAAATTGAAGGAGTTATTAATTTTTCAAATCATTAAAAATAATAGTATGAAAAATAATAAAATAAAAAAGTGATAAAAAGAAGTCTGGGGCGAGGGGGATTCGAACCCCAGACCTCTCGCTTGCTAATACTCACAAAACCAGCTGATGAACCGCTGGGGCGCAATGCCAATTCATTAAATATATGGCAAGTGAAAATTATATAGAGAACTTGGTTGGTTTTCTGAAAATGGCGCCATGGCCATCTCCTTCCCCGAGCTCGTGCATGAAGCACCCTATCTCACTCATCTCTCAACCATTGGACATGATTCAAACACCAAACTCGTGCGTTTTTTCACAAGGAACAAGATGGCAATACCCAATTTTATTCATTTTCAGTGTGGAGTGAAATAATCATGATGAACACAGATGAACCCTAATTTGCAAAAGAAATCGTGCAAGCATGGTTATGAGGTCTATGATCAAATTTATTGAGGCAAAACAATCAACATATGATGGTAATCAAATGGCAAAATTATCATGCGAGGAAATATGCATGGATCATGGAGTTTGAGTTTGAAGCTCACCTTGATGCAAGCTGAAATGGAACTTTGCCCAGATGGTGTTCCAGTTGTGAATTGATGATCCCTACAGCTTCAATGGATGTTATGGAGTGTGTTGCAAGCTTTGGAAAACTTTGAAATTCTCTGGATCAAGCTGGAGACCTCCACCTGCAAAACTGAAGCAAAATGGCTTGGTTGAAGAGTGATTTTGAGCTGGGAGTGTTACAGATGTTGTTTAAGCACTTGGACACCTCAAATACATCATATGTGATGTGTTTGAGCAATTGGAATTGATTGCTTATGGCTGCAACTCAAAACCCGATAGTGGTTACTCAAAAACAAGAAAACTTGAAGTTCAAGAAAGAATGAGAGAAAACAGTGTTGTAACTGGCTTTGGGGTGAGTTGAGTGATCCATTGAGACCTCTATTTATAGGTGATCAACTCTTGTCTTGGAGGAATAGTGAATGGCAGCTGGATCAGATCACATTTGCTTGGATTGGCTTGGCATAAATGCCCCTTGCACTAGGCATAACAGCTGCTCCAAATAGATCAGCTATGCCTTGACTGAAATCACATTCTTCAGATGTTTTTAATGTTGTTTAATCAGGTAACTTGACTGAGGAGAGTGAGAATCTTGACAATGCACTATTCCACATAAATGCATTTTGAATTCAAGGCAAAAAGTGCCAAAGTGGATGAATTTCAAGTTGGAAGGTTCTTTGGCTTTTTGACTCAGATTTATCAGTTGGATTAGATGCAATGTGATTGGTTTGAACACAAGTGGCATGCTGATCCTCAGTCTTTGGCTCAAAATCGTGTGAGATAAGCAAACATGCAAACTGATTTTTCCAAAACAGCTTGCAGCAGCATGACTTTGGGCATGGATTTCTCGTGGCTTGAGTTGAATCAATTCATGCTGTTGAGCCCTTTGAATTCTTAGCAACATATGCAACAACATTGATGTTTAACTTTGGGACTGATTCAACTTGCATCTATGTGCAAAAATCCCACAAGTTTTGGTGTTTCAACAAAATTCTGTTTTAGGCAGAATTTTTCTAAGTGTTGGAAAATGGTATTTTTTCACATTTTCAGCCACTTTGGCTCACTCATAGCTCAAAATCCATAAGGAATTGGAGTTAGGCCTAGTTGAAGTTTTTGTAGAGGGCAGTGAGATCTACAAATCAAGTTTTGGATGGAAAAAATTGGCCTTGTGGTTTAGGAGTTATGGTCCTCCAAAGTTGGTACCTTTGCCACTTTATTTTTAACTTAGAAAAATTTCTAAGTTTTATGGTTACCCCTTTTACAAGTTATCTCACTTTTCTTGATTTTTCTTGATGAATGATGATTCAAATCATACATTAACATCATTTTAGGGTTAAAAATCCATTTTGGTGAAAAATCTCAAAAAGTCAAAGTTGACTTTTGTGCACAGTTGACTTTTTATCAGATGAATTCCAAACTGTGCAATTCTTCAGGAAATCATGCCCTTGACCTAAATCAAACTTGATGGACATGTTCCATGGGTGTCATAGGGTATATTCAATCATGTATTAGGGTTTGGGAGCATGTCTTGGTCAAAAGTCAAAGTTACAGTTGACTTTTCCCTTAAAACCCTAATTGTGGTGCAGATGAAAATGAAACTTGTTGCTCAAGCTTCTTGGATCAATCCATTGTTCCAAATGGATCAATATGGTGTATTAGAGACCCTCAAATCATGTCTTGAGGTCTTGGCTCATGGTTTGTCCCAAAAGTCAACTTAGGGGTGAATTAGGTCAAGAAACCCTAATTCCTGATTTTTGATGAATGCATCCCCTGAGGCAAAATTGACTTGATGCATGGGTTCATGAGGTTCCATGAAGTATATTAGGTTATGTTTTGGATCATTGCCTTGTGCCTAGATGAAAATTTCCATCTGGAGGTCCTGGTTGACCAAAACCCTAATTTGGTGACACTGTCGATCTTGAGACTTGATCCACCTAGAAGGGAGCAGCCTTGTGCTTAATCCTTGAAGTGGGAGTCCTTTTTGATCCATTGTGGATGTTTAAGAGATTAGACAAGTTGAAGATCATGTCATTTCTTGATTGATCCTTTGTCTAAGCACTCAGAGAGGGCTTGAAACCCTAATTTTGATTGCATTGGATGCTCACCCATCTTTGGGGAGACTGATGAAGCATAAAGGTACATCCATATTGTGATGATGATTTTCACAATGATGGGAAATCTAAGTGGTCAAAATTTGGGGTATTACATATGCCCCTATTTAGTCTTCTTGGACCCGAAGGTATGAATGACGAAGGGATTCGAGCATTCGGGGTGCAAGAGGATTAAATATCGGAATATCCGAAATTTTGATGGTGGTTATGAATGGTAGCTTACACATTCATCTTCTTAAGCAATGATGCTTAGAAAAGGTAAACTTCCCCTCGATCCTGGTTTTCAGCCAAGGAACTGGTCTCAGTTTTCTTTTGAAATAAACCTCCCCTCGTTCTTGGTTTCCTACCAAGGAACTGGTCTTAGTTTCTGATTTAAACTTCCCCTCGATCCTGGTTTCTTACCAAGGAACTGGTCTTAGTTTCTGATTTAAACTTCCCCTCGATCCTGGTTTCCTACCAAGAATTGGTCTTAGTTTCTTTTGTCAATAAACTTTCTTGACAGGGGACGCTATTCATAGCGGCTTTCCTCAAACTTCTCGCCGAATTTTCCTGGGGAGATGCCATTTGAGTGGAAAAAGTTTTGATGTCAGACTTGCTGGGGAACCCAGTCGTCTGAGTTGTAGAGTTGTACAAACTTCTCTGTTGGAGACGCCATTTGTTTCTACTGGGGAAAGCGAGTCTCTTGAGAGACTGTTTTCATTTGGGATCTTTCATCATACTTTTCTCGGGATCTTCCCGGAGAAACGCCATATGATGGGGTCCAATTTTGAGGTGCCAATGACCTTTTCATCAGCGGTTTTTTGGAGCAAAACTGGCGTGCTGCCGAATCTCTGATCACGAGGCTTTCTCTGTGGATTTTCCTTAATCCGGGAAAGCAAGGATATCATCTTCAATGGCGAAGAGTGATGCTTATTGAGAGTTTTCTCTGGCTTTTCAGAGGTTCAAGTTATCAAAGTGGTCAAGGACCAACTTCTTTCCAGAATTAAACCGGAAGCGAGGTTGTTCAGTCACAGTATTTCCTGACGAGGCAAGAACTGACAACTCGATTGAGAGGACTTCTACCACTAGGGGACAAGACCGACTAGAGTGATAGTGATGCAATATGAAATGCGAATGCAAATAGAAAATGCATGATGTATGTATGTATATGCTGACAAAACAGACGCGACATACAGACTAATGGATGAACACAATTGGATACTCGGCCATCGCGGGGCGTGTAGAGATATCGCTGGTTCAAAATAGCAATTCCACCTTGCTTAGGAGAGATAGTCCCGTTGGGAGCTATGTTGATCGGGCTTAAGAGATGAGAACTCGGTCGAGGCGTGTCAGACGAAACAAGGTCTCTGACACAGTTGATCCCTTCATTCAGGCATCCTGGCTTAGAAGGAGTACTTTGATTCTGCACTTTGAAGTTCGCTTACTTCGGGAGAAGCGATCGATGTTCTTCTGATGTTCAACAGTCAAAAGAAATTGCCATCTTTATTTTAAAAGCAGAAAAAGTTTTAACAAGTAAATTCATTTTTGTTTTATTTCAAGAATCGCTGATTAAGTTTAAACAACGTCGTTCTGTAAAGCTAAAGCAAGTTAAGAATTACAAACAAAAGCACAAAGGCTCATATTTTATTGATAAGGTGGAGATCAGCCAAACGCGTGATTCCAAAGAGTATATACAAAGTTAGAAAACGGTAATTTACAGGGAAAAGGGCTACGTTGAAACATAACGACCACTATCCTTCTACCAACTTTGAATTCGGGGCATCCTGAGCTTCTGTCGAAGATGACCTTTGACTGGAGATTTCCTCCGATAGATGATGTAACTACTGCTGAGGGACTTGCCTCTGTTGAACATAGTTACTTACCATTATCCCTAACTTTTGCCTGGATTGTACTATGAGATTTCCAATCCATCGGGATGATTCTTTTTTTTTTCATGTCTCTAACTTTTGCCTGGACCGCCCTTTCGGGTTTTCAATCCACCGAGACTTTTTTTTTTTTTTTAGTTTAGGCGAAGTATTTCTTGACTACATCAACATTCGTGGGGTAGGCAAATTCCTCTCCGTCCATGGTTGCAAGTCTCAAGGCGCCGCCTGAGAAAGCTTTCGTGACCATATAGGGGCCATCATAATTTAGGGTCCATTTGCCCCGAGAATCAGTGAGAAATGATTGTATCTTCTTGAGCACGAGGTCTCCTTTTCTGAAAACACGTGGTCAGACCTTTTTGTCGAACGCCCTTTTCATTCTCTGCTGATACAACTGACCGTGGCATAGTGCCGTGATTCGTTTTTCTTCGATCAGGTTCAGTTCGTCGTGTCGAATTTGATACCATTCAGCTTCGGTGAGCTTAGCTTCCATTAATACCCGGATTGACGGGATATCTACTTCTATGGGGAGCACTGCCTCCATGCCATATACTAGAGAGAAAGGGGTTGCCCCTGTTGAAGTGCGGATAGATGTTCGATAACCGTGAAGAGCAAAAGGTAACATCTCGTGCCAGTCTTTATAGGTTACAACCATCTTTTGAACGATCTTCTTGATGTTCTTGTTAGCCGCTTCTACCGCTCCGTTCATCTTGGGTCGGTAGGGAGATGAGTTATGGTGTTCGATCTTGAACTCAGCACACAACTCTTTCATCATCTTATTGTTCAAGTTAGATCCATTATCAGTAATGATCTCGCTTGGAACACCATAACGGCATATGATATTGTTTTTGATAAATCGGACCACCACTTGTCGAGTTACATTGGCGAATGACGCTGCTTCGACCCACTTGGTGAAATAGTCAATGGCTACCAGGATGAACCGATGTCCGTTTGAAGCCTTGGGCTCAATCATACCAATCATATTGATTCCCCATATGGAAAATGGCCACGGGGAAGAAAGAACTTTGAGATGTGATGGCGGTACATGAATTTTGTCGGAGTATATCTGACACTTGTGACACCTCCTCATGTACTTGTAGCAGTCGGATTCCATTGTCAACCAAAAATACCCGGCCCTGAGAATTTTTCTCGCCATTGTGTGTCCGTTGGCATGAGTGCCAAAGGATCCTTCATGAATTTCTTTCATGAGCATGTCTGCTTCTGGTCTGTCGACACATCGGAGCAAGACCATGTCAAAATTTCTCTTATAAAGAGTGTCACCGCTCAGGAAGAAGTTTCCAGCCAATCTTCTGAGGGTTTTCCTGTCTTTTCTGAGTTCCCCAGATGGGTACTCTTGTTTCTGAAGGAAGCATTTGATATCGTGATACCAAGGTCTGTCATCTATGACTGCTTCAATCGTGAAGACGTAAGCGGGCCGTTCAAGGCGCATGATGTCGATCTTAGGTATGTCATTCCATCGACCTACACTAATCATGGAAGAGAGAGTGGCTAATGCATCAGCCATGTGATTCTCATCACGAGGGATGTGATGAAAGTCGACTCTGTTGAAGAAGGGTAACAACCTTCTTGCATAGTCTTTGTAAGGAATCAATCCTGATTGGTATGTGTTCCAATCTCCTTTTATCTGATTGATAACTAGGGCTGAGTCGCTGTATACGTCCAAGTTTTTGATCCTTAAATCAATCGCTTCTTCGAGACCCATGATACAAGCTTCGTATTCGGCCTCGTTGTTCGTACATTTGAACGTAAGTCTGGCAGTGAAAGGAATGTGGGAACCCTGAGGGGTAACAATGATTGCCCCAATTCCGTTTCCATAATGGTTAACTGCTCCGTCAAAGATAAGTCCCCACTGGGAACCTGGTTCTGGCCCTTCACTGGGTAGCGGTTCATCGCAATCTTTCATTTTTAGATACATGACATCTTCGTCTGGGAAGTCAAACCCGATTGATTCTTGATCGTCAATCGGTTGATGAGCCAAATGATCGGCTAAAATACTTCCTTTAACGGCTTTCTGAGCATGGTACTCTATGTCATATTCTGATAGTAACATCTGCCAACGGGAAATCCTTCCTTTGAGAGCAGGTTTTTCGAAAACGTACTTGATTGGATCCATTTCGGAGACCAACCAAGTAGTATGATGAATCATGTACTGGCGAAGACGTTTGGCTGCCCAAGCCAAAGCGTAATAAGTTTTCTCAAGCCTTGTGTACCGAGTCTCGCAGTCGGTGAATTTCTTGCTTAGATAGTAAATGGCAGACTCTTTCCATTTAGTTTCGTCTTGTTGGCCAAGTACACATCCCATTGAGTCCTCTAGGACTGTGAGGTAAATGATCAGTGGTCTTCCTTCCACTGGAGGTGATAGGATCGGAGGATTCAATAGATATTCCTTAATACTGTCGAAGGCAGTTTGGCAGTCTTCTGACCAAACGCAATCCTGGTTCTTTTTCAATAACTTGAAAATCGGCGCACAAGTGGCGGCCATAAGGAATATGAATCTGGAGATGTAGTTCAAACGTCCCAGGAATCCTCTGACTTGTTTTTCAGTTTTCGGAGAAGGCATTTCTTGAATGGCTTTGATCTTGTCAGGATCAACCTCAATTCCTTTCTGGCTGACGATGAACCCTAGTAATTTTCCCGAACGGACACCGAAGGTGCACTTGTTGGGATTCCAGCGGAGCTTGAATTTTCTTAGACGTTCGAAAAATTTTGACAGATGTTCAACGTGCTCATCCTCTGTTCTTGATTTTGCAATCAAATCATCGACATATACCTCGATTTCTTTGTGTATCATGTCATGAAACAGAGTAGTCATGACCCTTTGATAGGTTGCCCCGACATTCTTCAAACTGAACGGCATTACCTTGTAACAAAAGGTACCCCATGGGGTAATGAACGAAGTTTTCTCCATGTCTTTCGACGCCATTTTGATCTGGTTATAGCCCGAGAATCCATCCATGAAGGAGAATACTTTGAACATTGCTGTGGTGTCAATCAACATGTCAATGTGTGGTAAAGGAAAGTCGTCCTTTGGACTTGCCTTGTTTAGATCTCAGTAATCAACACACATTCTGACCTTTCTGTCCTTTTTGGGAACGGGTACGATGTTGGCTAACCATTGAGGACATTCAGATGTAGCGAGGAAACCCGCGTCGATCTGTTTCTGTACCTCCTCTTTGATTTTGATGGCCATGTCCGGGTGAGTCCGTCTCAACCTTTGCTTTACTGGCGGACATTCCGATCTCAACGGTAAGTGATGTTCCACGATGCTGGTATCCAATCCTGGCATATCCTGATAGGACCAAGCGAATACATCGGGGAATTCTTTGAGAAGCTTTATCAAACTTTCTTTGACAGTTGGACTGAGCAGTGCTCCGATCCTGATTTCTTTTCTCCCAAGTTTCTGAACCCAAGTTTACCGTTTCCAACGGTTCTTTGTGAGGTTCAATGGACCTTTCCTCTTGTTTGAGTAGTCGGGAGATCTCTTCTGGAATTTTGTTGTCATTTTCTTCTTCAGCCTCGAATACCGGGAACTCAAAGTTGGAAGAAGGCATCGGATTGTATGTTTCAACGGGGTATAAAACAAGCAATCTGCATGACGTGATGATTCGTGTTTAGAAGAGATAGAGAAAATGTAAGTGTGTGCAGTGTATTTATTTTACTGCTTGTTTTTATTATTGAATGTTTTTTAGGATTACCATTTTCTGAAAAAGCAAAAAGAGAAAACAGCAATTAATGCGGAAATTACAGAACAACATTATTTTATTAATGAACAAGTCGAATCTTGAAACTACAGCCCTATAAAACAAAACTCACTCGCTTCGGGCAAAGTGAAGAGGGAAATTTACAGAAAGCGAGCCCTATCAAAACATCCGTTTCACCTGGGCAGGGTGAAAGGTTAAAGATGGAAATTACTTTGACTGGCGAACGACCTTCGGAACCTCGACAGCAACCCATTGGCGGCAAACTCCTCGGTGAATCACAAAGTCTGGCACCTTCCTTGATTTGTCTTCAGAAATGACGCTGATTTCTGGTGGAGCAGGATCATTGGAATCTGTCTCCCAAGCAGAATTGTCGTAGGAGGATTCCTCTGTTGCATTTTGCATAGCATTTGTGCTCTCAGCTGTATCTCCCCATCCAGTTGACTGGATATCTTCGAGCCTGATACGAGAGCTTTCGGGAGCGGTGTACTTGACCATAAAGTCGTATTTTCCACTTGGTTGTCCCAAAGTGTCCCAAACTTCTTTGGAACTGGAGAAGTCATCCCTCTCGATGACGTTGACCTCAGGAAAAGCATAGTTGATGAATTCTAGTCCTGCAAACGTTGCGAATTCATCTTCATGTTGAGTAGTTTCCGAATGACCTGAATGTTGATCCCATGACATGGTGGGGACACAGGTATTCTGTTCAATGACGCTCAGCTGAGTTTCATTACTCGACTGACTTTCTTGCCCCAAGTTTCCTGGGTAAGGCTGCCATATTGGCAGACCATCCATCGGGCCATAGTAATTGCGATCAAAGTTTTCTTTCATCAGAGTGTCTTCCTCTAATGAATTTGGCGGAGCACGGCATCCTTCCGGATCACAATCTCCGTAGATCATTTCGACATCTGATCTTGGTATAAATCTCGGACTTTCTGTAGGAAAGCAAAAAGGCATAGGCACCTCTTCCTGAGACATATAGCCGTCCTTGTTAAGGTAGGACTTCCATTCTTCATCTGTGTCAGAGGGATCTTCCTCATTGATAGCATGAATTGTCTGAGACACTGGGTGGAGAAAACCTCCACTGTGGAAGAAGTTTTGAAGGGGATGAAGACTTTCATCGTTGGCGGCCGTCTGGGTACAGGTTGCAGAAAAACCAAGACCCTTCTTTATTTTATTGTCAGTGGGAATGACAAGTTGTCCCCATCCTTTTGTATCGGTACTCTCGACCGCTTTGATAGCATCTTTGTATGAAGAAATTGAAGTTCCTTCTTTGAATTGATTGTTCTTGCTCACCGATAGTGCTTGGAACTGAGTTCCAATAACCTCCTCGGGTTCCACACAAGTAGATGATGATAAGTTACTCACGAGCAAGGCTTGTTCTCCACAAACCGTGACAAGTTGATCGTTCTTGACGAACTTTAGCTTTTGGTGGAGGGTTGAAGTAATCGCTCCAGCCTGATGTATCCAAGGTCTTCCTAATAAACAACTGTATGTTTCCCGGATGTCCATGACCTGGAAAGTGACTTGGAAAGTGTGAGGACCAATAGTTATGGGAAGATCAACTTCGCCGATAACTGTTTTTCTGGATCCGTCGAATGCTTTGACGACGACCTCGCTGACTCTCATCGGAGGGCCCTTAAATGATAATTGAGTCAAAGTGGACTTCGGCATAACATTCAGGGCTGACCCTGTGTCTACCAGTACATTGGCTAAAGCATCGCCCTGGCAGTTAACTGTAATGTTGAGCGCCATGTTATGACGGCGACCCTCTTCAGGTAATTCTTCATCACTAAATCCCAAATTATTGCAGGAAGTGATGTTAGAGACAATGCTATCGAATTGTCTGATTGTTACATCCTGTTCAACAAAGGCTTGCTCCAAGACTTTCTGTAGAGCCTCCCTGTGGGCTTCTGAACTGAGTAACAGTGATAATACTGAGATCTTTGAAGGAGTCTGTAACAGTTGATCAACAATGTTATATTCACTCCTTTGGATGAGCTTTAACATCTCATCTTTGTCTTTTGAACAGTCGGGATTACCAGATTGACCGACTGGTGGATCAGGAATTTCTGCCTGAAGTTCCTTTTCTTTGTTGGATTCTCCAACCCCTCGGTTGAAGATTCGACCGCTCCGTGTTACACGACTGATGTCTGCAATATTCACGACGGAGGGTAATGGAATTTCCTTTCCATTCTCGATTATTGTTGCACCGTATTTGTAAGGGATCGCCTTAGCTGATTCATACGGTAATGGCCCCGGTAGATAGATGACTATGGGAACCTTCTGATTTTTCTGACCGTCATAAGTAACCTCGATCCGTTCCCGGTTGGGAACTCTAGATTCGTCAAGTAGAGGAATGATGGCAAAAACATCCCTGATCTGGTGATGACCAGAGATCGTGACAACATCCTCAACCTGATCGGCAAGGTAGTTCGGCGACCAAATGATGGGTCCAGAACCCGGATATGGATGAATTTCTCCGTGATCGATCTGACCCTGAAGAGCTGCTCTCACAAGGTAATACCCTTGGTTACTTTCCGAACAGACGCTACATCTATCATAGTTGTGTGGTGGCACCTGGCCATGCCCACTTTGAATGCAATGCAACCTCACTAAGTTATCTTCCATTGATCGGACATCCTGACTTTGATGACGAGTATGATTCCTGTTATTGATACTAATCCATTGAGTATCTTCGTCCATATAGATTGGCATCCACCAGTGATTTAACAAGTGCTGAAGTGCCTTCTGGACAAGGGTACAACCTCGATCATTTTCGCAACCTGCTTTACAGTTTTGGTAATCATGTGATATTAAGAATCCGAGTAGGACCTTCTCAGCATGTAACTCTACCAGGTTGGTATCCATTACGCGGATATCGAAAATCTGAACCATATTGATTTGATAGGAGTTCCTATCATGGTAGTCTTGGATCCATCCAAGATCCATCTGACGCTGGAGGGCCTCTTGTATGAAAGAGCATCCCTGTTTGTTTACCGAGCAAATCAGACAGGAACTGTAATCGTGCCGCGGCAGATTATGATACTGGCTTTGCCTTGAGTGCATTGCCACCAAGTTGATATTCATCACACGGATGTCGTGGTTTTGAATGACGTTAGAATTCGTAGAGACCATGTTAACTCCATGAACTCGGTGCTCTTGGATCCATCTGAGATCCATCTGTTCCTGTAGAGCTGCTTGCACCACAGAACATCCTTGGTTATCTTTAGAGCAGATATCACACTGGTGATAGTTATGAGGTGGCACATGGCCATATCCACTCTGTCTACAATGCATCTTGACCATATTGGTTTTCAACAAGAGTACATCGTGAATTTGATAGACATTGTTAGTCTCTTTCTCAATCAGATTGACTGCAACTTTCTCGTGTTGAGGCAGCGGGTTCGTAAGAACATTAGGGTTCGTATCTTTGAAAGATAAGAGCCTGCTCCTAACAAGCTTTTGCACGTCGGATTTGAAATTGAGACAAGTCTCAATGTTATGCCCTGAACCTCCTTGATGATAAGGGCATGTTTGATCCACCTTAAACCAGAAAGGTGGATTTTCCGGAACTGAAAGGGGAGACTTAGTCTGGATGTGCCCCTTAGCCAGCAGTAACAGAAACAGTTCTGCGTACAACATGGGTATAGGATCAAACCCTGATGGTCGTGTTGTACGGTTGTTGTTATATGGAAGACGAGCCTGCTGAAGAGGCTGTTGTGTCCTTTGTTGGTCAGGTTGGTTCTGCGCAACCTGAGGTTGATACGTAGGAATAGACGCAGGGCCGATAGCAGGAGTAACAGCTGCTACAGGCTGATAACGACGCCTTTGCTTTCCGAGAGAGATATTCCCAATATCTTGCTCTTTTTTCTTAGGGAGAGCACTACCGTATTTTTTAGTACCGCTCGTTGATCCAGTGTCTTTTACCAAACGTCCTTCTCGGACGGCTTCCTCAAGACGTACACCCATGCCGACCATTTCGGTGAAATCACTGGGTGCACTGGCAATCATTCGGTCATAGTAAAATGAGCTTAAGGTCTTTAAGAAGATTTTTGTCATCTCTTTTTCCTCAAGAGGTGGACAAATTTGAGCGGCAATTTCACGCCACCTTTAAGCATACTCCTTAAAGGTTTCCTTTTCCTTTTGCGACATTGATCTGAGTTGATCTCTGTCGGGTGCCATGTCCAAATTGTACTTGTATTGTTGGACGAAGGCAGTACCAAGATCTCTGAATGTACTGATCGTAGTACGGTTTAAACCCATGTACCATTTGAGTGTGGCACCGGTTAAACTATCCTAGAAGTAGTGAATCAGCAGGTCCTGATTCTCCGTCTGGGCTGACATCCGCCGAGCGTACATCACCAGATGGCTCTGAGGGCAAGAGTTACCCTTGTATTTTTCAAAGTCGGGCACTTGGAACTTGTGCGGGACTTTCACATTTGGGACCAAGTAGAGGTCTGCGGCGTCCTTTCCAAATAGATCCTGACCGCGAATGGCTTGCAGCTCTTTCTGCATTTCCAGGAACTGTTCCTGGAGTTCCTCCATTCTGTCAAACATAGTTTCCTTCTTACCAGAAGGTGTCTGTGGAATCTGTCCTTCCGGGACAGTGTGCACCACAGGGGGTGGTACCGTAACTACGGCAGTAAGTCTTGGCGTTTCCCGAAGTTTGTAACCTTCAGGAGTCTTGAGTATGCCCCTGGCATCTTCGCTTTCCCGAAGTTTGTAACCTTCAGGACCAGCGGCTTCTGTTGCGATTCCCTGATCTTCAGTGATCGGCAGAACATATCCTTCCGGGATATAGTTAACAGGCATGCCCCAAGGACAATCTTTCGGTATCTGATACCTAGGATCATACTTTTCTATGATGGGCGTTGAGGTGGTCTCTGAGATCACAGTTCTTTGTAGCTGAGCTTCTGCCATGGCTTGCATGTCGTTACGAAGCTTTCTCATATCCTCTCTCAGAGCGTCGATCTCTTCTTTCAACTCTCTGTTTTCTTCCTCAAGATCATCCATCTTTTTCTGACGATTGGCCCGAGTATTATACGAATGAGACAGTTTGACTCTAGAATCGAGACACAAACGTGAGATTCGTAGGTAAGGAGAATACGCGATGTGAGAATGATGAATGCAATGATTATATTAATTGTTTTTAGGTTTAATTAAAATAAACTTCGACAATTAGATTGCAAATATCAAACAGTGGGGAAACCCCTTTTTATTGAAATTCAAAGGATTACAGAAATGGAAATACAATAGATTACAAAGTGCAGAAACAGAAACCTAAACTAATGGGTCCCGAGTCCTCTCTGAGGAGAAACCGGGTGCTGACTCTGGTACTTTCCTTTTCTTTGACCGGGGCACTTGGGCCGTTGTCGGGTTGTCATTCCTTTGCCAGGTGAACAAAGTGAGCAAATTCCTTTGGTCATCTTGATTCTCTACAGCATGCTGCTCCAAAATTTCAATCAGAGCATCTTTCTCTTTCAGTAATTGCTGTATTTGGATACACTCTACGTCGAGGATGCGGTACTTGTTCTTCCAAGACCTTCTTTCCTTTTGAACTTTGTTGAGAGTAACCTGAAGCCTTTCAGTTTCCGTCATGAAGTACATGACAATTTCCCTCGGTGGAAGAATTCCGTAACGAGGATAAGGCATCTTTAGCTTGAGAGCTCTAGTTTGTACCCAATGGAGATAAGGCTCCACCGAGACACAGTCCGGTTTTCCCAGAGACTCTCATCCTTTCTTATGAACATGTTTCCAAGCTTGCACTATTTCCATCTTTAGTGCTCTGTCACTTTCTCCTTCTTTGAAGAAAAGACCTTCCAGATGAACACACCCAGTGGGATGTGTCTCATCGGGTATCCAAATTGACGAAGAACTAATATCGGATGATAGTTGATTCCTCCTTTAGTTCCTATGAGGGGTACGCTGGGGAAGTTTCCACAACGGTCAATGATTCTGATTCCCTCATAAATCTTATTACACCAATCTATATCAGAGTTAGTGAGGGACATGATCTTCTGCGACCAACGTAAGACACTCTTGCAATCCCAAAAAGCGGCAGACTTGGGCAAGTGAGAGATAAACCACTTGTAAAGCAAAGGTACACAGCATGTGATCTCCCCTCCGCTGTACAAATTTCCTAAGTGTACAGAATGATACGCATCTGCGAGCAAAGTCGGCACAGGGTTTCCAATGAGAAAAACCTTAATAGCGTTGATATCAACGAAGTTATTGATGTTGGGAAACAAAAATAACCCGTAGGTGAGCAAGACAAAGATGCTTTCAAAAGCAGTCCCGTTCCCTATACTAGCGAAGTACAGAGCTTTCTTTGTCAAGAACTGGGCTGGCAAACCTTGGATGCCACCCTTAGTGGTCATGTGAGTCTTGACCTCAGACTCGTCCAAATGAATTGCTCTTGCAATAGTCTGATTCTTTGGAATTTCTTTCAGTCCAGAAAATGGAGCTCGATCTGTGATATGTAAATCAGTCAGATGAGAATACTCCTCCAGCGTTGGTGCTAGCTGGTAATCCGGGAATGTGAAACAATGATAAACCAGATCATAGAACTGAATGAGCGCGTCCATGATCCCCTTAATCACATGGACTCTTAACAGTGGTAGCAAACCACCGTGCTTGGCTCTGAAAGCCTCTGGGTTAACGATCATCCTCGCTAACTTTCTCAAATCCTCTAGCTTTGGAACCTTGAAGGTATACTGGTGAGTTCTCCTTCTACCGAAATCCATTAATGCAATCTTTTTCTCTGATATTTGCAATCACAGTCTTAGTTTAATTTGAAAAACAGAGAGACTAGAAGAGAAATTTTTTTTTGAATGTTTTAATGTTTTATTGAATGCATGAATGCAGCACACAAAAACATAGAAAAAACATGGGGTCAGAGGGTCGTTGTCATGAAGTCAAGGCTCTACCCATCCCCAAAGGTTTATACTAGGGTGATTTTTGTACCTGTACTCATTATCATCAGCTCCTCCCAGGAAGGCAGACAACAAGCGGATCGCCAGCGAGTTGTGTGCAATCTTAGAGTAAGTTCCATTCACCGAGAATAGATCACCAGCCTCAAATGAGGGTAGTATCGCGTAACAGCTATTTCCGATAGCTTCCGCACTACGAAAAAGGTTGGCTTTTCTTAAGTGTATACTCAATCTCACCTCATGCGGCATCACACGCATTCCCAGTAGCAGAAAAATAAACACGTATAGAAATTAGGAAAAGCAGTATATATATTTGTCCTAATCATCCTAGACTTATAAAGCTACGATTCTTAAGTTCCTGACAGAAATGGGTTCCCCGGCGGAAGCCCCAATCTGTGGTTCCTTGCCTAAGAGATGGACCAGCATAGGTCAATCTTTCTCTTCGGTAGAGTTCCCATTTTCCGTAGAAAACGGGGATGATGCCCTAAGGCAGAAAAGGAGACTCCCCAGCAGAGTCGCCATTTTACAAGGAAAACAGACAGAAATAAAAACTGGCCCCACGGTGGGCGCCATTTTTCTGTAGCGAGCGATTTTGGGTGTGGTTCTTAAGCGCTGGTCGCTCTCTGCGGTTTGAGCTTTGAACTACAGGTCGATTCATTTTTTATCCTATTGTGAGCTGAATAAGGAAGGGAAATAGATGTCTCCAATTAACCCTGCTTGCATACTGAGTTTAAACAGCGGTCTGTTAGGTTACGGATGCTATCAATGTGGGGGGGGGGGGGCTTTTGTACTGGTTATTCGTATTTCGCCAATACGGTTCTTTCTTTCTTTTTTCTAGGCAAAGGGTTTCTGGCGGGGAATAAGGATTAGGATGTTAGGACTGATGCTTTTGAATTACTGCTTTTGGTTGATGGAGATATGGGATTTGGGTTTTTTGTTGATTGCGCTCGCTAAGATCTTTTCTTTCGATCTTATGCCTACGTATTCCCGTTTACCGAAACAGGGAAATCAAAGCGTTCGTAGTTCCTCCTATTCTATGGGAGGAAATGGTGTTTTGGTGTCTTGTTCAAAGCCCAAGACATGAAGCGAAAGGTGATTTGTATCTTGTTCAAAGCCCAAGATGTGAAGCTAAAAGGTCTATTTGTGTCTTGTTTAAAGCCCAAGACGTGAAGCTGAAAGACCTCGACTTTAGAGAGAATTCGTCATCTCTAAAGAGGGGAGAAGGAGAATTACTTTAACTGGGATACGCGGATCCGAGCAATGCCATAATTTCCGAAGAAAGGGTTTTAACCTGAAGGAGGAGACTTTAACTCAGTGTAGAGCAATGCCATCTTTCCTTAGGAATTTCTCATGCTAAAAGAGGGACAGTGGCATGGATGTAGATGATCCAGAGGCTTGTCGCTTACAGCGATTAGATGGGGGGAAAGGAGTTGTTGATGTTTGTATGCTGTGAACGAGGCACAACTTTGATGCTAAAAGGTCGATTGGATCAACCAGTGGTTTTCTTATACAAAGCCTAAGAGGAGGCTATTTTGTGTCTCGTACAAAGCCCGAGAGAGAGGCTAAAGGTTTTTGACCCAGTGGGGCATATCGTTATACAAAGCCTAAGAGGAGGCTAAAAGAGTTCGACTCTTGCTTAAGGAATTTGTATCTCGTACGAGGCCCGAGATGGAGGCAAGAAGGGGTGATTGACTCAACGAGGGAATCTTTTGTGTCTCATACAAAGCCTGAGAGAGAGGCTAAAAGGTTGTTTTGACTCCACTGGGGAGAATTTTGGTATCTCGTACGAAGCCCGAGATGGAGGCTATTGTAACTGTTTCAGTTGAGTGACAAATCCAATATACTGATTTAAAAGAGAAAATCAGTTCTTATATGAGTAACACTGTACACAGGGATTTAATTTGAGGATCATGGATATTTCCTTTTCTTTGAGGAAATGAGAAATCCAAAGGGTATTGAGACTATCTGAGTCTGCGGGTTTCCTTCCTATTTAACGAAGGGTGCTTGAGAATGTCTTTGAGACTCAAGGAAGTTAGACTGTCCGTGCCTAGAGTTTTATCTTTTGTACTATGCTTCGAGAAACAGTAGTAGACTCTATGAAAGGACTGTTCTATGAGGATGACTAGGTTCTGTTCCTATACCTCTAGGAGGTCGTCGGGACAATTTGTACGAAGCCCAAGAGGAGGCTGGAAACTTTTAAGAAGCCAACGGGTCCTTGTACGAAGCCTAAGAGGAGGCTATCATTCCCGGAGGAAGAGATCATTATACAAAGCCTAAGAGGAGGTTGTGGTTCTTCTAAGAAGCTGTAGGGTCCTTGAATAATGCCCAAGAGGAGGCCGATGCTTTTAAGAAGCCCGTGGGTCTTATCATCTCCTTTCCATTAGGAGAGATAACTCTTTTAAAGATGAAAACCACTAGTAAACGTGTGAGGTTTACTATCCAGCGACTTTTAACTTTTAAAGAGGGTTCCTTAGTTAAGGTCCAAGATGATGACCATAGTGGGTACCCAAACCCCGAGACATTCAAGGCAAGCTATCCACAAGGAATAGATCAAGTCAGGAAAGTTCGAGAATTTGGAAGAAACTCAAAGATGCCATTCACATAGAATACATTCATCTTTGGGAATAGAGTTCCTTGACAATTCCTAAGGAGGACAGCCGAAGAGAAGACTGTATCTGGTGCTCCTATTGGGGATCTAGGCGTCTATTTCTACGAATAAGTGAAACGGCGTCACTTAGTTCTAGACGTAGTAGCCAGGGAAACTCGAAATATCTATACTATTATTACACAGTAGATATGAGTTTATGAAAGGAGACTTACAGTGAGCAGCCCCACAATACAGTTTATAATATGAAAGCAGTAAATGAAAGCGATAACCACTTACTCGGTTGTAGTGCTTCCATGCTGTTTGGTTAGTTGTTCAACAAAGAAAGATTGAAAACAACAATATATTCAAAATCAAAGGAGAAAGTGCTTTGAAAAAGAAAGATTTGGGACTTACAGCTCAAGGAGAGGCCCAGGGTTTTATCAGTGAGCGCACTGTTTGACTTTGTACAGCGGGACTTATACAAGTGACTGGGGCCCAAAAAGGTTTTCTGTACAAAGGGATGGGTCTTACACTCTCTCAAGAGGCCCAAAAAGGTTTAAAGAAAAAGAGTGGGGCTTATAACACGAGGGTAGGCCCAGATGATTTTTCGTTTAAAAATGGCGATCGCGCCGAGGTCTTCTTTTAACGCAAAGGGACTTATACAATAAGTGAGGCCCAAAATGTTTTGGTTAAAAGGGGGATTGGGTCTTACACTCTAATAGAGGCCCAAAGTGTTTTGAATGGGTCTTATAGCTCAAGGAGAGGCCCAGATGATTTTTGAAAAGGCGACGATCGCGCCGTTTGTTTTTTGACGGTATCGGGACTTATACAATAAGTGAGGTCCAAAAATGATTTGGTCAAAAAAAGGATTGGGTCTTACACTCTAATAGGGGCCCAAAGTGTTTTGAAAATGATTTATGAGGGTTGAATTAATCCAAAACCCTAATTTGTTTTCAAAATGTATTTAATTGAATAAAAATTCAATTAAAATGATCAAAAATTGTTTAACACATGGGAAACAAATTGTGATCTTGGATTAATGCTTCAAAAATTAAGTATTGACCTACAAAATAATTAGAAAGCATTAAAAGTTGCAAAATCAATGTAGAAAAAATATTTAAAATGCCAAAAACAATCAAAATATTAATTCTTTACAAAAATATCAATTATATGAAATAAATAATATTTTTGGGATTTTTTGATAAAAATAAAATATTTTAACATTTTTGTGAATTATTGCAAAAAGAACCAATAAAAAATGATAAAAATTGAAGGAGTTATTAATTTTTCAAATCATTAAAAATAATAGTATGAAAAATAATAAAATAAAAAAGTGATAAAAAGAAGTCTGGGGCGAGGGGGATTCGAACTCCAGACCTCTCGCTTGCTAATACTCACAAAACCAGCTGGTGAACCGCTGGGGCGCAATGCCAATTCATTAAATATATGGCAAGTGAAAATTATATAGAGAACTTGGTTGGTTTTCTGAAAATGGCGCCATGGCCATCTCCTTCCCCGAGCTCCTGCATGAAGCACCCTATCTCACTCATCTCTCAACCATTGGACATGATTCAAACACCAAACTCGTGCGTTTTTTCACAAGGAACAAGATGGCAATACCCAATTTTATTCATTTTCAGTGTGGAGTGAAATAATCATGATGAACACAGATGAACCCTAATTTGCAAAAGCAATCGTGCAAGCTTGGTTATGAGGTCTATGATCAAATTTATTGAGGCAAAACAATCAGCATATGATGGTAATCAAATGGCAAAATTATCATGCGAGGAAATATGCATGGATCATGGAGTTTGAGTTTGAAGCTCACCTTGATGCAAGCTGAAATGGAACTTTACCCAGATGGTGTTCCAATCGTGAATTGATGATCCCTACAACTTCAATGGATGTTATGGAGTGTGTTGCAAGCTTTGGAAAACTTTGAAATTCTCTGGATCAAGCTGGAGACCTCCACCTGCAAAACTGAAGCAAAATGGCTTGGTTGAAGAGTGATTTTGAGCTGGGAGTGTTACAGATGTTGTTTAAGCACTTGGACACCTCAAATACATCATATGTGATGTGTTTGAGCAATTGGAATTGATTGCTTATGGCTGCAACTCAAAACCCGATAGTGGTTACTCAAAAACAAGAAAACTTGAAGTTCAAGAAAGAATGAGAGAAAGCAATGCTGTAACTGGCTTTGGGGTGAGTTGAGTGATCCATTGAGACCTCTATTTATAGGTGATCAACTCTTGTCTTGGAGGAATAGTGAATGGCAGCTGGATCAGATCACATTTGCTTGGATTGGCTTGGCATAAATGCCCCTTGCACTAGGCATAACAGCTGCTCCAAATAGATCAGCTATGCCTTGACTGAAATCACATTCTTCAGATGTTTTTAATGTTGTTTAATTAGAGAACTTGATTGAGGAGAGTGAGAATCTTGACAATGCACTATTCCACATAAATGCATTTTGAATTCAAGGCAAAAAGTGCCAAAGTGGATGAATTTCAAGTTGGAAGGTTCTTTGGCTTTTTGACTCAGATTTATCAGTTGGATTAGATGCAATGTGATTGGTTTGAACACAAGTGGCATGCTGATCCTCAGTCTTTGGCTCAAAATCGTGTGAGATAAGCAAACATGCAAACTGAATTTTCCAAAACAGCTTGCAGCAGCATGACTTTGGGCATGGATTTCTCATGGCTTGAGTTGAATCAATTCATGCTGTTGAGCCCTTTGAATTCTTAGCAACATATGCAACAACATTGATGTTTAACTTTGGGACTGATTCAGCTTGCATCTATGTGCAAAAATCCCACAAGTTTTGGTGTTTCAACAAAATTCTGTTTTAGGCAGAATTTTTCTAAGTGTTGGAAAATGGTATTTTTTCACATTTTTAGCCACTTTGGCTCACTCATAGCTCAAAATCCATAAGGAATTGGAGTTAGGCCTAGTTGAAGTTTTTGTAGAGGGCAGTGAGATCTACAAATCAAGCTTTGGATGGAAAAAATTGGCCTTGTGGTTTAGGAGTTATGGTCCTCCAAAGTTGGTACCTTTGCCACTTTATTTTTAACTTAGAAAAATTTCTAAGTTTTATGGTTACCCCTTTTACAAGTTATCTCACTTTTATTGATTTTTCTTGATGAATGATGATTCAAATCATACATTAACATCATTTTAGGGTTAAAAATCCATTTTGGTGAAAAATCTCAAAAAGTCAAAGTTGACTTTTGTGCACAGTTGACTTTTTATCAGATGAATTCCAAACTGTGCAATTCTTCAGGAAATCATGCCCTTGACCTAAATCAAACTTGATGGACATGTTCCATGGGTGTCATAGGGTATATTCAATCATGTATTAGGGTTTGGGAGCATGTCTTGGTCAAAAGTCAAAGTTACAGTTGACTTTTCCCTTAAAACCCTAATTGTGGTGCAGATGAAAATGAAACTTGTTGCTCAAGCTTCTTGGATCAATCCATTGTTCCAAATGGATCAATATGGTGTATTAGAGACCCTCAAATCATGTCTTGAGGTCTTGGCTCATGGTTTGTCCCAAAAGTCAACTTAGGGGTGAATTAGGTCAAGAAACCCTAATTCCTGATTTTTGATGAATGCATCCCCTGAGGCAAAATTGACTTGATGCATGGGTTCATGAGGTTCCATGAAGTATATTAGGTTATGTTTTGGATCATTGCCTTGTGCCTAGATGAAAATTTCCATCTGGAGGCCCTGGTTGACCAAAACCCTAATTTGGTGACACTGTCGATCTTGAGACTTGATCCACCTAGAAGGGAGCAGCCTTGTGCTTAATCCTTGAAGTGGGAGTCCTTTTTGATCCATTGTGGATGTTTAAGAGATTAGACAAGTTGAAGATCATGTCATTTCTTGATTGATCCTTTGTCTAAGCACTCAGAGAGGGCTTGAAACCCTAATTTTGATTGCATTGGATGCTCACCCATCTTTGGGGAGACTGATGAAGCATAAAGGTACATCCATATTGTGATGATGATTTTCATAATGATGGGAAATCTAAGTGGTCAAAATTTGGGGTATTACAGGTATCAAATACCGAAAGATCGTCCTTGGGGCATGCCTGTTAACTATATCCCGGAAGGATATGTTCCGCCGATCACTGAAGATCAGGGAATCATAACAGAAGTCGTTGGGCCTGAAGATTAAAAACTTCGGGAAAGCGAAGATGCCAGGGGCATACTGAAGACTCCTGAAGGTTACAAACTTCGGGAGACGCCAAGACTCACTACAGTAGTCACGGTCCCACCCCCTGTGGTGCACACTGTCCCGGAAGGACAGATTCCACAGACACCTTCTGGTAAGAAGGAAACTATGTTTGACTGAATGGAGGAATTCCAAGAGTAGTTCTTGGAAATGCAGAAGGAACTGCAAGCCATTTGCTGTCAGGATCTATTTGGAAAGGACGCCGCAGATCTCTGCTTGGTCCCAAATGTGAAAGTTCCACACAAATTTCAAGTGCCCGACTTTGAAAAGTACAAGGGTAACTCTTGCCCTCAAAGCCATCTGGTGATGTACGCTCGGCGGATGTCAGCTCAGACGGAGAATCAGGACCTACTGATTCACTACTTTCAGGATAGTTTAACCGGTGCCACACTCAAATGGTACATGGGTTTAAACCGTTCCACGATCAGCACATTCAGAGATCTTGGCACTGCCTTCGTCCAACAATACAAATACAATTTGGACATGGCATCCGACAGAGATCAACTCAGATCGATGTCGCAAAAGGACAAGGAAACCTTTAAGGAGTACGCTCAAAGGTGGCGTGAAATTGCCGCTCAGATTTGTCCACCTCTTGAGGAAAAAGAGATGACAAAGATCTTCTTAAAGACCCTAAGCTCATTTTACTATGACCGAATGGTTGCCAGTGCGCCCAGTGATTTCACCTAAATGGTTGGCATGGGCGTACGTCTTGAGGAAGCCGTCCGAGAAGGACGTTTGGTAAAAGACACTGGATCGACGAGCGGTACTAAAAAATACGGTAGTGCTCTCCCTAAGAAAAAAGAGCAAGATATTGGGAATATCTCTCTCGGAAAGCAAAGGCGACGTTATCAGCCGGTAGCAGCTGTGACTCTTGCTATCAGCCTTGCGCCTATTCCTACGTATCAACCTCAGGTTGCGCAGAGCCAACCTAATCAGCAAAGGACACAACAGCCTCTTCAGCAGGCTCGTCCTCTATATAACAACAACTGTACAACACGACCATCAGGGTTTGATTCTATACCCATGTTGTACGCAGAACTGTTTCCATTACTACTGGCTAAGGGGCACATTCAGACTAAATCTCCACTTACAAGTACCGAAAAATATGCCTTTTTGGTTTAAGGTGGATCAAACCTGCCCTTATCATCAAGGAGGATCAGGGCATAACATAGAGACTTGTCTCAATTTCAAGTCCGACGTGCAAAAACTTGTTATGAGCGGGGTCTTATCCTTCAAGGATACGAATCCTAATGTTCTCACGAATCCGCTGCCTTAACACGAGAAGGCTGCAGTCAATTTGATAGAAGGAGACACTAACGATGTCTATCAAATTCACGATGTACTCTTGTTGAAAACCAATCTGGTCAAGATGCGTTGTAGACAGAGTGTGAAATTCTGGTATCAGATGTGTGATGTTACGGTGTGATGTCACAACAACACACTCTGCACAATGGACAGCAATAACAGTAAAATAACACCAAGAATTGTTGACCCAGTTCAGTTACAACCAACCTACTATGGGGGCTACCAAGCCAGGGATGGAATTCACTACTTGTAGATATAATTTACAGACTCAACAACCCGTTGATAATCTCCTAAACTTATACTCTACTAATGACTTCCTACCTAAGAAACCACTTAGGTATGAGAACACCACTCAATCCCTTTCAAACACTCAAAGAGACCACTTTAAGTACCCTTGATCTTACTTCACAGCTTCGATCAAGCAACCACTCTCTATTGCTTCACAGCTTCTAGAGAGGACAGAAACTTAACACCTATTCAAACCCTAGAATAGTGTAAATACAACTCGTACAAAATACTCAAGACACTCAGCCTATGCTCTTGATCTTCTCTCTGTATTTCTGTACCTTTTTCCTTTGGTCTTGTGCGCTTTATATAGCTCCTTGAATTGGTCTTGGACTTGCTACAATATCTCCCAGATTTGTTATTTAAAACTGAATATTAAAACAGATTTTCTCCTAAAATCTTTTTAAATCTTCAACCTTTTAAATCTCCTACAAATCTGCAGCAGATCTCCTATGCAGCAGCAAATATCTATCCCAAGATTTTCACATCCAATGAGACAGCTTGCTCTCCACAATTCCAGCTAATACGCAACCCTAACAACATCACAGCCTGCTGTTGTTAATTCTACAGATCTGATGTTACAACATCACCTGTGTGACATTTGACATCCAACTTCATCAATTAATTACTTAACATAGCCCAGTGTTAAGACTTCAATGTTACAACATCAGCACCTTGACATCAACATTGAATAAACTTTGTTTTACCAAAATTCCAGCCAATCCAGGAACTAACAATCTCCCCCTTTGGCTAATTTTGGCTAAAACAATCTCTGCACTCTGCAATCAACTTCTGCACTCTGCACCTTCAGAGATTTCAGCAGTAGCAGCGGAATAATCTTCAAAAACATTGAACCTCAATCAGCACCAGTTTGACAATACTCATAGTCTTCATTACTTGATCTGCTGCAGCACCATCTTCATTATTGACAACAGCCAATTGGTGCTCCCCCTCAAGAACATGAACCAGCATCACAGCTATTCAGTAGCTCACAATGTGCAACACTTTTCTCCCCTTTGATGTCTGCTTGGCTGCACTCTTCAATTGCCATGATATCTTCACTAGTTCAGTCAAAACTCCCCCTTAATGCAGCAACAATTTATCTCCCCCTTAATATCTGCATCACACTTGCAGCATATGGCAATAATACTCTTTGATACACTTGACTCTCTTGGCTACCAATCTCCCCCTTTTTAGCCACAATTAGGCAAACTTCAGTTAGAAGCCCTATTAACTATAGTCAGTATACCCTAGCTCTCATTGTTAGCCTTTCAGTTAGTAAACAGGCAAAACAAATCATAGAAGGAAACTAAAACAGTGCATAAAACAGCACAATAATCAAATTACATAACCAGCAAAGCAAAAACAACTAAACAAAAAAACTAAAACTACCGAAGGCAAGAGAAAATAAGCTAGTCTTCTTCTGAGCTTGCTTCATCAGCACTATCTTGTCCTTCATCTTCAGAGTCAACATGATCATCTTGTTCCAAACTTTGAATCATCTTCTCAATCTTTTCTTTTCTGGTCAGACTAGTATTAATCACAACATCCAAGTCTTTGCGAGTTGCCTTCAGCTCTGCTAGCAAATCAACCTTGGAAGTTTTCATCTTGATACCAGCATTTGATGTTGACACAATATCTGCAACATGGCTTCCCATAAATAGTTTCTGATGCAAGGATAATGGAGACTTCCTATTGCATGCTTTATCTACACAAGTCAATATTCCTAGTTGTTGACTCAGAATGACTCCACTAATGAGAGAAGGAAATGCTATGGGCATTTTAATAGCATTTTTCATTGCATGTTTTACAGTCTGATCAAATATGTATGTGCCATAGTCAAACTTTTCTGTGTACCAACAGCATAGATAAGTCTTCCTAATCCCACAGCTAGGGTGGTTTTATGATTCGTGGGCACCCAGTCTGCAGCTCCAATCCTGAGTAGTATAGCACACTTCACACTGAGTTTGCTAGTTGGTAGCTTTTCTTTTAATGGCCATACTCTAACCTGTCCAGCAGTAATTACCTTGCACACTTCATTATCTGTATCCTCCAGTTCTGGATACTCTGCATCCTTTCTTCCTAAGTAGCTGTTGACAATCTTAGGAGAGAACTCAACACATTTTCCTCTGACAAAAACTTTCATATAATCTGGACTGCTCTGGTCAAAGATATTGATAGGAAGATTTACTATGAATTCCTTTACCAGACCATCATAGCACCTTGAAAATCCACTCACAGTTTTCATTAACCCAGCAGATTTAATTCCTACCATCACTTCTTTAATCTCCATAGCTTCTTTGCCAATTTCTCTCTCAAGAGAAATTCTCCTTTGGCAAATGAACTTCCACATATATGCATTGCTTGCACGGTGGAAGGAGATGTTATCCACAGGCACATCTGGGACTTTATCTGCAATCCTTTTTGCGATAGATTTTCTGACATGAGTGATGTTCTGAACATCATCCTCATCATCATGCTCAGACTCAGATTGTTCCAAAGTCTTCCTCTTTCTTGGAGTCACTTCGACCTTGCTCCAAGCTTTAGTTGGCCCAACAACAGTCTTTTTCTTCTTATCATCTGAAGCCTTCTTTGGATAAGATTCACCCTGCTTTTCCTTCCTTGTTCGTAGTCTCTTAGCCAAACCAGGCACGGCTCTTCCAATGACTTCATCATCGGATAAGTCATCAACATTAATCACATCAGTACTCTTTTCTCTTCCAGGAGTAGTCTCATCATCTCTAATAGGCGATGTTCTGACATCCCCTTCAACATGAGTATCTTCAGCTTCAGTATCACCTTCAACTTCCTTCTCAGCATCTTCGATTACGGAGACCGCCAATCTGTGAAGATTTGTATTAGTAGATTGCATGTCACTCTTTTCTCTTGTAGTTTGTGGATGCGGGTTAGTAGTTCTAGGTTGTCACCAAATAGCACGCTAGTAACCGCTTTCATTGTTTCAAGATTCTTAAAGATAGTAACAGGTCTCTTGGGAGTTAGTTTAGTGGGTCTCGTAGTACCTGATTCAGGAAGAATGGTTGAGAGGGGCTCAATGTCCATAGGATTGAATGCTGAACCTTCGTCAGTGGAAACCCTAGCTCTTCCTTTTGTGGAACTTTGACACTCAGATTTCTTGGATGAAGACGCCATGACTCTTTTCAGTGAGAGTTGATTCTTGAAGTCGAAGGAGTTAATTCGTTGCGAGAACAGGGCCTTGAAAAAGCGTGATGTTGCACCACCGGGAAAGGGGGGTCTGAGGCAAGGAGCATGATTTGGAGTGTCAATGACTTTTTCCCTCCATAAAGACTTTCCTTTTAAACAGTTCACATCAGGACTCACTAACTCTGAGTGACCTTTCAGCATCCCGATGTTATTGTCTGATGTTATAACATCAGCTTGAACATCATTAGTTGAGTTTCCTTCAAGAGAAATCCACTGATAGCAGTTGTCTTTGGTTCTGGCACCCTTCATAACAATCTGATTATGCTCATCAGAAACCACACACTCATGCTTAGTGTAGTTTACCTTGTAACCTTCATCACACAACTGGATTATGCTGGTCAAATTTGCATTTAACCCATTGACAAACATAACATTGTCAAGTTCAGGTCTACCATCACCTTGCACTTTCCCAACTCCTGCAACAACACCTTTTTCTCCATTGCCAAATATAATTTCATGAGAGGGACAAGGTTTAAGTTCATCAACCATGGATCTACATCCAGACATGTGCTTGGAACACCCACTGTCAAAATACCATGTTCCTTCTTTAACCTCTTTGTCAGTCAAGTGAGCCAACAAGCACTTTACCTTCTCCTTAGGTACCCATTGTTTAACAACTTTGGGCCTGTGCTCTCTCCATCTGTTTTGAGGTTGAGGGTATCCATGCAGCTAGTAGCAAGAGTACTGCATATGTCCAAACCTTCCACAATAATAGCATCTTACTCTTTCATCTCTGAATCTTTTGCCATGATGAGATTGCTTATGCTGCCATCCATAATGTGGTCTTCTCCTACCATAACTGCCCTGCCATCTATTATGTTGATATCTTCTCCCATAAGACGGCTGAGAATGCTGTTTCCTGGATTGTCTCCCATGATGGTGTGGCTTTCTTCTTCCATAGATATAAGGAACAGCATTGGTGTATCCATATTTATAACCATACCAGTTGTCCTGATGTTGAGACACCTGATGAGACATGTGCTGTTTGAACTGAGCAGCTTGCATGCTCTCGTGGTATTTTGGGGGCATATACTGACTAGCTCCTTGTCGCTGCTTTCTCTTCTGATAAGGACCAGTCTTCTTCTTAGGTTGTGAAACATCAGCTTTCTTAGGGGTAAGATCCTGCTTCTTTGGCTGATGTTGAGATGAAAGTTGTGACACTTCCTTCTTTGAACCCGAAGTCCTTCCTTCTGAAGTTCCCTTGTCCTCAGCCACATAACCTATCCCAGCTTTGTCTCCAGCAGCTTTTTCTGACTGAAGTATCTTGTCAAGTGTGTCTGTACCACAGCTCAGCGTCCTAACTGACTTGGTCATTTGATCAAGGCGAGCTCTAACTAGCACCACTTCATTTTCCAGATCTGTCGTTTCATTCTCTAGCTGAGCAATCTGTTGCTTGTGGCACTTGTTTTCTTGACAAATTTCAGCACTCTTTAAACACAGCTCTTGATAGGTAGATGCCAACTCCTCATAAGTTACTTCTCCATCACTAGAATCATCATCAGAAACCACAGCTCCTATTAAAGCTCTCACATGCTTTGCTGACTCGCTTTCACTTTCACTATCAGAGTCAGACCAGGAAACTGTCATGCCCTTCTTCTGCTTTTTCAAGAAGGTGTGACATTCTTTCTTGACATGTCCATACCCTTCACACTCAAAGCACTGTACTCCTTTATCTTGGGCAGTTTTCTCTTCATCCTTCTTGCTGGTGTCAGAAGTCATGTTCTTAACATTAGGCCTGGAGTTATTATTCATTCTCCTGAATACTTTGGTGAACTGTCTTCCCAACATCACTATGGCCTGAGATAGATCCTCCTGGGATTCAGATTTCTTCCCTTTCTCTTCTTCACCATTTGTCACCAGGGTTATACTCTTTGGCTTCTTTTCTGGTTCTTCCTCATTCAACCCAAGCTCAAAGGTTTGAAGAGATCCAATGAGCTCATCAACTCTCATCTTGCTGATATCATGTGATTCTTCAATGGCAGTAACCTTCATCTTATACTTCTTAGGTAGGGACCTAAGGATCTTCCTCACAAGCTTTTCATCTGACATCTTCTCACCAAGAGCACTGGATGCATTAGCCAGCTCCAGAACATTCATGTGGAAGTCATGAATGGTCTCATCATCCTTCATCTTCAGGCTTTCAAATTTTGATGTTAAAATCTGAAGTCGTGACATCTTGACTCTAGATGTTCCTTCATGAGTAGCCTGCAAGATATCCCACGCGTCCTTAGCAACTTCACATGTATTGATTAACCTGAAGATATTCTTATCCACTCCATTGAAGATTGCATTCAGAGCTTTGGAATTTCCAAGGGCAAGCTCATCTTCCTCTTTGGTCCATTCTTCTTCAGGCTTTGGCTTAGAGGTGCCTTCTTTATCTTTGCCAGCATCATCCTTCTCACACATGACAGGAGCTTTCCATTCTTTAATAACAGCCTTCCAAGCCCTACTGTCCAAGGATTTTAAGAAGGTGGTCATCCTTGGCTTCCAATAGTCATAATTGGATCCATCCAAAATAGGGGGTCTGTTGACGAATCCTCCAACTTCTTTGTCCATCTTTTCACCAGAAAGTAACTTCCCTAGATCTCACCCAGAGATAGACAGGATGCCTGCTCTGATACCAATTGAAATTCTGGTATCAGACGTGTGATGTTACGGTGTGATGTCACAAAAACACACTCTGCACAATGGACAGCAATAACAGTAAAATAACACCAAGAATTGTTGACCCAGTTCGGTTACAACCAACCTACTCTGGGGGCTACCAAGCCAGAGATGGAATTCATTATTTGTAGATATAATTTACAGACTCAACAACCCGTTGACAATCTCCTAAACTTATACTCTACTAATGACTTCCTACCTAAGAAACCACTTAGGTATGAGAACACCACTCAATCCCTTACAAACACTCAAAGAGACCACTTTGAGTACCCTTGATCTTACTTCACAACTTCGATCAAGCAACCACTCTCTATTGCTTCACAGCTTCTAGAGAGGACAGAAACTTAACACCTATTCAAACCCTAGAATAGTGTAAATACAACTCGTACAAAATACTCAAGACACTCAGCCTATGCTCTTGATCTTCTCTCTGTATTTCTGTACCTTTTTCCTTTGGTCTTGTGCGCTTTATATAGCTCCATGAATTGGTCTTGGACTTGCTACAATATCTCCCAGATTTGTTATTTAAAACTGAATATTAAAACAGATTTTCTCCTAAAATCTTTTTAAATCTTCAACCTTTTAAATCTCCTACAAATCTGCAGCAGATCTCCTATGCAGCAGCAAATATCTATCCCAAGATATTTGCATCTAATGAGACAGCTTGCTCTCCACAATTCCAGCTAATACGCAACCCTAACAACATCACAGCCTGCTGTTGTTAATTCTGCAGATCTGATGTTACAACATCACCTGTGTGACATCAGACATCCAACTTCAGCAATTAATTACTTAACACAGCCCAGTGTTAAGACTTCAATGTTACAACATCAGCACCTTGACATCAACATTGAATAAACTTTGTTTTACCAAAATTCCAGCCAATCCAGGAACTAACAGAGTGGATATGGCCATGTGCCACCTCATAACTATCATCAGTGTGATATCTGCTCTAAAGACAACCAGGGATATTCTGTGGTGCAATCAGGTCTACAGGAACAAATGGATCTCGGATGGATCCAAGAGCATCGATTTCGTGGAGTTAACATGGTCTACATGAATTCTAACGTCATTCAGAACCACGATATCCGTGCAATGAATGTCAATCTGGTGGCAATGCACTCAAGGCAAAGCCAGTATCATAATCTGCCGTGGCACGATTACAGTTCCTGTCTGACTTACTCGGTAAACAAACAGGGATGCTCTTTCATACAGGAGGTCCTCCAGCGTCAGATGGATCTTGGATGGATCCAAGACTACCAAGATAGGAATGCCTATCAAATCAACATGGTTCAGATCTTCGATATTCGCGTGATGAATACCAACCTGGTAGAGTTACATGCTGAGCAGGTCCAACTCGGATTCTTAACATCACATGACTATCAAAGCTGTAAAGCGGGTTGCGAAAATGATCGAGGTTGTACCCTTGTCCAGGAGGCACTTCAGCACTTGTTAAATCACTGGTGGATGCCAATTTATATGGATGAAGATACTCAGCAGATTAATATCAATAACAGGAATCCTACTCGGCGTCAGAGGCAGGATGTCCGATCTGTGGAAGCTAACCTAGTGAGGTTACATTGTATTCAAAGTGGGCATGGCCAGGTGCCACCACACAACTATGAACGTTGCGGCGTCTGTTCGGAAAGTAACCAAGGGTGTTACCTTGTGAGAGCAGCTCTTCAAGGTCAGGTAGATCTTGGAGAGATTCGTCCATATCCGGGTTCTGGACCCATCAACTGGACGCCGAACTACCTTGCCGAGCAAGTTGAGGATGTTGTCACAATCTCTGGTCATCACAGGACCAGGGATGTTTTTGCCATTATCCCTCTACTTGACGAATCTAAAGTTCCCAACAGGGAACGGATCGAGATTACTTATGATGGTCAGAAAAATCAGAAGGTTCCCATAGTCATCTATCTGCCGGGACCAACACAGTATGAATCAACTAAGGCTATCCCTTACAAATACGGTGCAACGACAGTTGAAAATGGAAAGGAAATTCCATTACCCTCCATTGTGAATATTGCAGACATCAGTCGTGTAACACGAAGTGGTAGAATCTTCAACCGAGGGGTTGGGGAACTTAACAAGGAAAAGAAACTTCAGACGGAAACTCCTGATCCACCAGTCGGTCAATCCAGTAATCCTGACCCTTCGAAAAATAATGATGAGATGCTGAAGCTCGTCCAAAGGAGTGAATACAACATTGTTGATCAACTGTTACAAACTCCTTCAAAGATCTCGGTATTATCACTATTACTCAGTTCAGAAGCGCACAGGGAGGCTCTACAGAAAGTCTTGGAGCGAGCCTTTGTGGAACAGGATGTAACAATTACACAGTTTGATAGTATTGTCTCTAACATCACTTCCTACAACAATTTGGGATTTAGTGATGAGGAATTACCTAAAGAGGGTTATCGTCATAACATGGCGCTCAATATCACAGTTAACTGCCAGGAGGATGCTTTAGCCAGCGTACTGGTAGACACAGGGTCAGCCCTGAATGTTATGCCGAAGTCCATTTTGATGCAATTATCATTCAAAGGCCCTCCGATGAGAATCAGCGAGGTCGTCGTCAAAGCGTTCGACGGATCCAGAAAAACAGTTATCGGCGAAGTTGATCTTCCCATAACTATCGGTCCTCACACTTTCCAAGTCACTTTCTAGGTCATGGACATCCGGGAAACATACAGTTGTTTATTAGGAAGACCTTGGATACACCAGGCTGGAGCGGTCACTTCGACCCTCCACCAAAAGCTAAAGTTCGTCAAGAACGATCAACTTGTCACAGTTTGTGGGGAACAGGCCTTGCTTGTAAGCAACTTATCATCATCTACTGGTATAGAACCCGAGGAGGTTATTGGAACTTAGTTCCAAGCACTTTCGGTAAGCAAGAACAATCAATTCAGAGGAGGAACCTCGATTTCCTCATACAAAGATGCTATCAAAGCGGTCGAGAGTACTGATACAACAGGATGGGGACAGCTTGTCATTCCTACTAGCAATGTAACAAAGAAGGGTCTTGGTTTTTCTGCAACCTGTACCCAGACAGCTGCCAACGATGAAAGTCTTCACCCCCTTCAAAACTTCTTCCACAGTGGAGGTTTTCTTCACTCGGTGTCTCAGGCAGTACATGCTATCAATGAGGAAGATCCCTCTGACACAGATGAAGAATGGAAGTCCTACCTTAATGAGGACGGTTATATGTCTCAGGAAGAGGTGCCTACACCATTTTGCTATCCCGCACAGAGTCCGAGATTTATACCAAGGTCAGACGTCGAAATGATCTATGGAGATTGTGATCCGGAAGGATGCCGTGCTCTGCCAAATTCATTAGAGGAGGACACTCTGATGAAAGACAACTTTGACCACAATTACTATGGCCCAATGGATGGTCTGCCAATGTGGCAGCCTTACCCAGGAAACTTGGGGCAAGAGAGTCAGCCGAACAATGAAAATCAGCTGACCGTTTTTGAACAGAATACCTGTGTCCCCACCATGTCATGGGATCAACACTCAGGTCATTAAGAAACTACTCAACATGAGGATGAATTTGCAACGTTTGCAGGACTTGAATTCATCAACTATGCTTTTCCCGAGGTCAACGTCATCGAGAGAGATGACTCCTCCAGTTCGAAAGAAGTGTGGGACACCTCGGGACAACCGAGTGGAAAATACGACTATATGGTCAAGTACACCGCTCCCGAAAGCTCTCGTATCAGACTCGAAGATATCCGGCCAACTGGATGGGGAGATACAGCTGAGAGCATAAATACTATGCAAAATGCAACTGAGGAATTCTCCTACGACAATTCTGCCTGGGAGACAGATTCCAATGATCCTGCTCCACCAGAAATCAGCGTCATTTCGGAAGACAAATCAAGGAAGGTGCCAGACTTTGTGATTCACCGAGGAGTTCGCCGCCAATGGGTTGCCGTCGAGGTTCCGAAAGTCATTCATCAGTCAAAGTAATTGCCATCTTTAACCTTTCACCCTGCCCAGGTGAAACGGATGTTTTGATAGGGCTCGCTTTCTGTAAATTTCCCTCTTCGCTTAGCCCAAAGCAACAAAGTTTTGTTTTATAGGGTTGTAGTTTCAAGAATCGACTTGTTCATTAATAAAATAACGTCGTTCTGTAATTTTTGCATTAATTGCTGTTTTCTCTTTTCGTTTTTCAGAAAATGGTAATCCTAAAAAACAATTTAAAAATAAAAACAAGCAGTAAAATAAAACACTGCACACACTTGCATTTTCTCTATCTCTTCTAAACACGAATCATCACGTCATGCAGATTGCTTGTTTTAAACACCGTTGAAACATACGATCCGATGCCTTCTCCCAACTTTGAGTTCCCGGTATTCGAGGCTGAAGAAGAAAATGACGACAAAATTCCAGAAGAGATCTCTCGACTACTCAGACAAGAGGAAAGGTCCATTGAACCTCACAAAGAACCGTTGGAAACGGTAAACTTGGGTTCAGAAAAAGAGAGAAAAGAAATCAGGATTGGGGCACTGCTCAGTCCAACTGCCAAAGAGAGTTTGATAAAGCTTCTCAAAGAATTTCCCGATGTATTCGCTTGGTCCTATCAGGATATGCCAGGGTTGGATACCAGCATCGTGGAACATCATTTACCGTTAAGATCGGAATGTCCACCAGTAAAGCAGAGGTTGAGACTGACTCATCGGGACATGGCCATCAAAATCAAAGAGGAAGTACAGAAACAGATTGACGCGGGTTTCCTCGCCACATCAGAATATCCTCAATGGTTAGCCAACATCGTACCTGTTCCCAAAAAGGATGGAAAGGTCAGAATGTGTGTTGATTACAGGGATCTGAATAAGGCTAGTCCAAAGGACGACTTTCCTTTACCACACATTGACATGCTGGTTGACAGTACAACAAAGTTCAAAGTTTTCTCCTTCATGGATGGGTTCTCGGGCTATAATCAGATCAAAATGGCACAGAAAGACATGGAGAAAACTTCGTTCATTACCCCATGGGGCACCTTTTGTTACAAGGTAATGCCGTTCGGTTTGAAGAACGTCAGGGAAACCTATCAAAGGGCCATGACTACTCTTTTTCATGACATGATACACAAAGAAATTGAGGTATATGTCGATGATATGATTGCAAAATCTAAAATAGAGAGTGAGCACGTTGAACATCTGTCAAAATTGTTCGAACGTCTAAGAGGATTTAAGCTCCCGCTTGAATCCCAAAAAGTGCACCTTCGGTGTCCGTTCAGGGAAACTACTAGGGTTCATCGTCAGCCAGAAAGGAATTGAGGTTGATCCTGACAAGGTCAAGGCCATTCAAGAAATGCCTTCTCCGAAAACTGAAAAACAAGTCAGAGGATTCCTAGGACGTTTGAACTACATCTCCAGGTTCATATTCCTTATGACCGCCACGTGTGCACCGATTTTCAAATTACTCAAAAAGAACCAGGATTGCGTTTGGTCAGAAGATTGTCAAACCACCTTCGACAGTATCAAGGAATATCTGTTGAATCCTCCGATTCTATCACCTCCAGTGGAAGGAAGACCACTGATCATCTACCTCACAGTCTTGGAAGACTCAATGGGGTGTGTACTTGGCCAACAAGACGAAACCAAAAGGAAAGAGTCTGCCATTTACTATTTGAGCAAGAAATTCACCGACTGCGAAACTCGGTACACGATGCTTGAGAAAACTTGCTGCGCTTTGGCTTGGGCAGCCAAATGTCTTCGCCAATACATGATTTTTCATACTACTTGGTTAATTTCCGAAATGGATCCAATCAAGTATGTCTTCGAAAAGCCTGCTCTCACGGGAAGAATCGCCCGTTGGCAGATGCTGTTATCAGAATATGACATAGAGTACCATGCTCAGAAAGCCGTTAAAGGAAGTATTTTAGCCAATCATTTGGCTCATCAACCGATTGACGATCAAGAATTAATCGGGTTTGACTTCCCAGACGAAGATGTCATGTTTCTAAAAATGAAAGATTGCGATGAACCATTACCCAGTGAAAGGCCAGAACCAGGTTCCTAATGGGGACTTATCTTTGACGGAGCAGTTAATCATTACGAAAACGGAATTGGGGAAATCATTGTTACCCCTCAGGGTACCCACATTCCTTTCACCGCCAGACTTGCGTTCAAATGTACGAACAATGAGGCCGAATACGAAGCTTGTATCATGGGTCTCGAAGAAGCAATTGATTTAAGGATCAAAAACTTGGACGTATACGGCAACTCAGCTCTGGTTATCAATCAGATAAAAGGAGATTGGAACACATACCAATCAGGATTGATTCCTTACAAAGACTACGCAAGAAGGTTGCTACCTTTGTTTAACAGAGTCGAGTTTCATCACATCCCTCGTGATGAGAATCACATGGCTGATGCATTAGCCACTCTCTCTTCCATGATTAGTGTAGGTCAATGGAACGACCTACCTAAGATTGACATAATGCGCCTAGAAAGGCCCGCTTACATCTTCAGATTGAAGCAGTCATAGACGACAAACCTTGGTATCACGATATCAAATGCTTCCTTCAGAGACAAGAGTACCCATCTGGGGCACTCAGAAAAGATAGAAAAACCCTCAGGAGATTAGCTGGAAACTTCTTCCTGGGCGGTGACACTCTCTATAAGAGAAATTTTGACATGGTCTTGCTCTGATGCGTAGACAGACCAGAAGCAGACATGCTTATGAAAGAAATTCATGAAGGATCCTTTGGCACTCATGCCAACGGACATACAATGGCGAGAAAAATTCTAAGAGCAGGGTATTACTGGTTGACAATGGAATCCGACTGCTAAAGATACATGAGGAGGTGTCACAAGTGTCATATATACTCCGACAAAATTCATGTACCGCCATCACATCTCAAAGTTCTCTCTTCCCCGTGGCCCTTTTCCATATGGGGAATCGACATGATTGGCTTGATCGAACCTAAGGCTTCAAACGGACATCGGTTCATTCTGGTAGCCATTGACTACTTCACCAAGTGGGTCGAAGCAGCGTCATTCGCCAATGTAACCCGACAAGTGGTGGTCCGATTTATCAAAAACAATATCATCTGCCGTTATGGTGTTCTGAGCCAGATCATTACTGATAATGGATCTAACTTGAACAACAAGATGATGAAAGAGTTGTGCTCAGAGTTCAAGATCGAACATCAGAACTCATCTCCCTACCGACCAAAGATGAACGGAGCGGTAGAAGCGGCTAACAAGAACATCAAGAGAATTGTTCAAAAGATGGTTGTAACCTACAAAGACTGGCACGAGATGCTACCTTTTGCTCTTCACGGTTATCGCACATCTGTCCGTACTTCAACAGGGGCAACCCCTTTCTCTCTAGTGTATGCATGGAAGCAGTGTTCCCCATAGAAGTGGAGATCCCGTCAATCCGAGTATTGATGGAAGCTAAGCTCACCGAAGCTGAATGGTATCAAAGCCGACACGATGAATTGAATTTGACCGAGGAGAAGCGAATCACGGCACTATGCCATGGTCAGTTGTATCAACAGAGAATGAAGAGGGCGTTTGACAAAAAGGTCTGACCTCGTGTTTTCAGAAAAGGAGACCTCGTGCTCAAAAAGATACAATCATTTCTCACTGACTCCCGGGGCAAATGGACTCCGAATTATGATGGCCCCTATGTGGTCACGAAAGCTTTCTCAGGCGGCGCCTTGAGACTTGCGACCATGGACAGAGAGGAATTTGCCTACCCCACGAATATTGATGTAGTCAAGAAATACTTCGCCTAAACTAAAAAAAACGTCTCGGTGGATTGAAAACCCGAAAGGGCGGTCCAGGAAAAAGTTAGAGACATGGAAAAAATCATCCCGGTGGATTGGAAACATCGAAGTACAATCCAGGAAAAAATTAGGGATAATGGCAAGTAACTATTTTCAACAGAGGCAAGTCCCTCAGCAGCAGCAGTTACATCATCCATCAGAGGAAAACTCCAGTCAAGGTCATCTTCGACAGAAGCTCAGGATGTCCCGAATTCAAAGTTGGTAGAAGGATAGTGGTCGTTATGTTTCAACGTAGCCCCTTTCCCTGTAAAATACCATTTTCTAACTTTGTAAATACTCTTTGGAATCACGCGTTTGGCTGATCTCCATCTTATCAATAAAATTTGAGCCCTTGTGCTTTTGTTTGTAATTCTTATTTGTTTTAGCTTTATAGAACGACGTTGTTAACATGATTAACGATTCTTGAAATAAAACAAAAATGAATTTACTTGTTAAAACTTTTTATGCTTTTTAAAGACGGCAATTTCTTTTGACTGTTGACCATCGGAAGAACATCGGTCGCTTCTCCAGAAGTAATCGAACCTCAAAGTGCAGAATCAAAGTACTCCTTCTAACCCAGTACGCCTGAATGAAGGGATCAACTGTGTCAGAGACATTGTTTCATCTGACACGCCTCGGCCGAGTTCTCATCTCCTAAGCCCGACCAACATAGCTCCCAACAGGGACTATCTCTCCTAAGCAAGGCGGAATTGCTATTCTGAACCAACGGTACTTCTTCGCCCCGCGATGGCCGAGTATCCAGTCGTGTTCACCTGTCAGTTTGTATATCGCGTCAGTTTTGTCAGTATAAACATACATGCATCATGCATTATTGATTTACATTCACATTTCATATTGTATCACTATCACTCTAGTCGGTCTTGTCCCCTAGTGATAAAAGTCCTCTCAATCGAGTTGTCAACCCTTTCCTCGTCAGGAAGTGTTACGTCTGAACATTCTCTCTCCTCCAGTTTTATTTCTGGATTGAAGTTGGGTCCTCGACCACTTTGATAACTTGAACCTCTGAAAGACCAGAGAGCCCTCAGTTAACATCACTCTTCGCCATTGAAGATGATATCCTTGTTTTCCCGGATTAAAGAAAATCCCGAGAGAAAGCCTCCTAAATCGGAGATTCAGCAGTACGGCCATTTTTCTCCGAAAAACCCACTGATGAAAAGGTCATCGGCACCTCAAAATTGGATCACATCATATGGCATTTCTCTGAGAAGATTTCCGAGAAAAGTATGATGTAAAGACCCCAAGCGAATGCAGTCTCTCAAGGGACTTGCATTCCCCAAGTAGAGTCAACAAATGGCATCTCCAAAAGAGAAGTTTGTACACCTCTACAACTCAGACGAATGGGTTCCCCAGCAAGTCTGACATCGAAACTTTTTCCACTCAAATGGCATCTCCCCAGGAAAATTCGGCGAGAAGTTTGAAGGAAAGCCGCTACGAATAACGTCCCTTGTCAGTAAAGTTTATTGACAAAAGAAACTAAGACCAGTTCCTTGGTAGGAAACCAGGATCGAGGGGAAGTTGACAAAAGAAATTAAGACCAGTTCCTTGGTAGGAAACCAGGATCGAGGGGAAGTTTATTTCAGAAACTAAGACCAGTTCCTTGGTAGGAAACCAGGATCGAGGGGAAGTTTATTTTAGAAACTGAGACCAGTTCCTTGGCTAAAGACCAGGATCGAGGGGAAGTTTACCTTTTCTAAGAATCATTACTTAGCTAAAGAAGATGAATGCGTAAGCTACCATTCATAACCACCATTAAAATTTTGGGTATTCCGATATTTAATCCTCTTGCACCCCGAATGCCCGAATACCTTCGTCATTCACACCTTCGTGTCCAAGAAGATTAAATAGGGGAATCTGTCATACCCCAAATTTTGACCACTAAGATTTTCCATCATTGTGAGAATCATCATCACAATATGGAGGAACCATCATACTTCATCAGTCTCCCTAAAGATGGGTGAGCATTCACTACAATCAAAATTAGGGTTTCAAGCCCACTCTGAGTGCTTAGAAAAAGGGTCAATCAAGGAATGACATAATCTTCAACTTGTCTAACGTCTAAAACATCCACAATGGATCAAAAGGACTCCCACTTCAAGGATTAAACACAAGGCTGCTCCCTTCTAGGTGGATCAAGTCCCAAGATCGACAGTGTCACCAAATTAGGGTTTTGGTCGACCAGGGCCTCCAGATGGAAAATTTTCATCTGGGCATAAGCCAATGATCCAAAACCTAACCTAATATACTCCATGGAACCTCATGGACCCAATCATCAAGTCAATTTTGCCTCAGGGGATGCATTCATCAAAAATCAGGAATTAGGGTTTCTTGACCTAATTCACCCCTAAGTTGACTTTTAGGGCAAATCATGAACCAAGACCTCAAGACATGATTTGAGGGTCTCTAATATACCATATTGATCCATTTGGAACAATGGATTGATCCAATAAGCTTGAGCAACAAGTCTCAATTTCATCTGCACCACAGTTAGGGTTTTAAGGAAAAAGTCAATTGTAACTTTGACTTTTGACCAGGACATGCTCCCAAGCCCTATGACATGCATCAATATACCCTATGACACCCATGGAACATGTCCATCAAGTTTGATTTAGGTCAAGGACATGATTTCCTGAAGAACTGCACAGTTTGGAATTCATCTGATAAAAAGTCAACTGTGCACAAAAGTCAACTTTGACTTTTTGAGATTTTTCACCAAAATGGATTTTTAACCCTAAAATGATGTTAATGTATGATTTTAATCATCATTCATCAAGAAAAATCAAGAAAAGTTGGGTAACTTGTAAAAGGGGTAACCATAAAAAACTTAGAAAATTTTCTAAGTTAAAAATAAAGTGGCTAGGGTACTAACTTTGGAGGGTCATAACTCCTAAACCACAAAGCCATTTTCTCCCATCCAAGGCTTGATTTGTAGATCTCATTGCCCTCTACAAAAACTTCAACTAGACCTAATTCCAACTCCTCATGGATTTTGAGTTATGGAGTGATCAAAATCAAGAAAAGTCACTTTGTTCCAACACTTAGTGAAAATTTCACTAAGTCAAATTTTACCCTACTTTTTGCCAAATGTAAGGGGATTTTTCACTTGGATTCAAAAGAGATCAAAACCAAATATGTTCAAACAGTTGTTGTATCATGTAAGGGCTTTCCAAAATGACCAAGAACATTACCAAATTCAATTTGAGTCATGAGATATGACATTGGAAAGTTGCCTTGCTGAAATCTGCCAAGGCAAGGCAGAATTTGCATTTTTGTTCGATTTTCCAAAATCAGCCAAATCCAAATGCTCCTATTCACTTGGACACCTCTGAGGATTGAATCTAAATGGGACAATCACTGAGCCAAGCCTCCAAAGTCTTTGGAACAAGAAATAGCATGTTGGACCTAGAATGGCCAAAATAGGGACAAGACTCCAGTTTTGGATTGGAGCATTCAATGGAAACATCAAGGTGGCATGGACTGAGCCATTTGTAATTGAATTCAGTTAAGACTTATCCAAGACCAAGGGAACCACAACCCTGTGCCCTAACCTCTAGTCAATGGCTAGAGGAGACTTGGATTTCCATTGGCCAACATTGAACAAACACCTGCTGCAGTTGCCATTCACTGTGGATCCCAAAACAAACTTGCTCTACTATAAATAGAGCTCAATTGTGATCAGTTTGAGTACAACAAAGCCATCAAACAGATGCTTTCCTCAAAACCTCTTTCTCTTGGCAAAAATGCCTTCTTTAGCAAGGAAACTTTGAGTTTTTGAGCTTGAGAGCTTTTCCATCACAATTAATCACACACACACCTCATATATATCATATGTAAGCTGTGCAAACTATCACAAGTGACCTGTAATCACAAAATCACAAAGTCACCTCTCAAAACCTCAAAATAGGCTTTTGTTGCATTTTTCAAGCCATGTCTTGATTCAGTCACTTTCCAAACCAGATAAAACCTCAAACACGCTCCAAATATCATCCTTGAACTGTCCCAAATGGTTCCCTTCATATGGAACACCATTTGAGAGAGTTGTTATTTTGGTCACTTTTAACCCCTTTTGCAAGACAGGGACTGTTTGTGTTTTTGCAGGTACCACTCAATTCCAATTGTCCTAAAAGCTTCTAAGGGATCATTTGAGTGTGTCTAAAGCATCAAATCATTTCTCCAAAATCTCAAAAAAGATTCAAGCCTCACAACTTGGAATCTTTCAAACATGCAATGCTTTGAAGTCCATTGATCATAAATATCTCATACATGTTGTATATGTTGTGTTTGAGCTAATTCACCATGTAATCCATGCTTGTACCAAGTTATAGCATAGAAAATGCATTTATAGGTCATTTTCAAAACCACTATCGGGTTTTGAGGAGGGAGTGTGACCTGAAAAAACTACCACCACCATTGGATTCCTTATGAAATTCTGGTCCAGATGCATATAAATTTTGTCTCAAACCATTAAGAATTGAGAAAGTTATGACCTTCACGTTTCTGAGCCAAAACTTGCCAAAACTTGCCTTGGGTCAGGCCTAAAACCAAGTCATGCCTTGTATATTTGTTGTTTTGTTTCAAACAATGGATGTATCACCACCCCAGTGGTAAGGCGTGCGCCTTGTAACCTTGAGGTCTTGGGTTCAAACCCCACCCATGCCATTTTGTGTTTTTTTTTCACATTTTGCCATTTTTTCCAATATTTTCATGGTTTATTAATTAATTTGAAAATTAATAACTCTTTCAATTTTAATTATTTTTGATTGGTTCTTTTTGCAAAAAATCACAAAAATGTTGAAATATTTTATTCCACAAATATATTGAATTTATATTATTTATTTAATATAATTAGTATTTTTGTGAATAAATTCACTTTTATTTGTTTTTAAACATTTTAAAATGAATATTCATCTTGAAAAATCAAGACCAAATGAGTTTTAATATCTCTTGTGATTTATACCTCATTTTTAAAACCTTAAACAAAAATCACAAGTGGTTTATTCAAACCTATTTGGTATTTTTCATTGATTTTCTTTAAATATTTACTTTTAAAGATTAAAATTAGGGTTTCTTTGATTTTCACTCAAACAAATCATTGTCAAACACTCATGGGCTTCTAATAGAGTGTAAGACCCAATCCTTTTTTTACCAAACCATTTTTGGGCCTCAGTGTATTGTATAAGTCCCGATACCGTCAAAAACAAACGGCGCGATCGTCGCCTTTTGAAAAATAACATTTTGGGCCTCTCCTTGAGCTATAAGACCCATTCAAAATTTTTGGGCCTCTATTAGAGTGTAAGACCCATCCGTTTGTACAGAAAACTTTTTGGGCCTCACTTATTGTATAAGTCCCTCTGTACATTTTTAAATTCGGCACGATCGTCGCCAGTTTAAAAATAAACCATCTGGGCCTCTCCTTGAGCTATAAGCCCCATTCAACACTTTTGGGCCTCTAGTAGAGTGTAAGACCCAACCCCCTTTTAACCAAAACCATTTTGGGTCTCACTTATTGTATAAGTCACTCTACGTTAAAAGAAAACCTCGGCGCGATCGCCATTTTTAACGAAATATCAATTGGGTCTACCCTCGTGTTATAAGCCCCACTCTTTTTCTTTAAAACTTTTTGGGCCTCTTGAGAGAGTGTAAGACCCATCCCTTTATACATAAAACACTTTTTGGGCCACAGTCACTTGTATAAGTCCCTCTGTACAAATTCAAATAGTGCACTCACTGATAAAACCCTGGGCCTCTCCTTGAGCTGTAAGCCCCAAATCTTTCTTTTTCAAAGCACTTTCTCCTTTGATTTTGAATATACTGTTGTTTTCAATCTGTCTTTGTTGAACAACTAACCAAACAGCATGGAAGCTCTACAACCGAGTAAGTGTTTATACGCTTTCATATACATATAACTGTATTGTGGGGCTGTTTCGCTGTAAGTCTTCTTTCATAAACTCATATCAACTGTGTAATAATAGTATAGATATTTAGAGTTTCCCCGGCAACTACGTCTAGAACTAGGTGACGCCGTTTCGTTTCGTAGAAATAGACAACTAGATCCCCAATAGAATCACCAGATACAGTCTTCTCTTCGGCTGTCCTCATTAGGAATTGTCAAGAAACTCTACTCCCAGAGATGAATGTATTCTCCGTGAATGGCATCTTTGAGTTTCTTCCAAATTCTCAAACTTTCCTGGCTTGATCTATTCCTTGTGAATAGCCTGTCTTGAACTTCTTGGGGTTTGGGGACCCACGGGCTTCTTAAAAGCATCGGCCTTCTCTTGGGCATCGTACAAGGACCCACAGGCTTCCTAAAAGCAACCCCGCCTCCTCTTGGGCTTAGTACAAGGACCCATCGGCTTCTTAGAAGTATTCACAGCCTCCTCTTAGGCTTCGTATAATGATTTCTTCCTCCGAGAATGATAGCCTTCTCTTGGGCTTAGTACAAGGACCCGTCGGCTTCTTAAAAGTTTCCAGCCTCCTCTTGGGCTTCGTACAAATTGTCCCAACGACCTCCTAGAGGTATAGGAACAGAACCTAGTCATCTTCATAGAACAATCCTTTCAAAGAGTCTACTACTGTTTCTTAAAGCATAGTACAAAAGATGAAACTCTAGACTTAGACAGTCTAATCTCCTTGAGTCTCAAAGACATTCTCAAGTGACCCCTTTAGAATAGGAAGAAAACCCTGTAGACTCGGACAGTCTCGATACCCTTCAGATTTCCCACTTCCTTAAAGAACAGGAATAACCCGGATCCTCGAATCAAATCCTTGAGTACAGTGTTGCTCATATAAGAACTGATTTTCTCTTTAAAAATCAGTCTACTGAACCTGTCACTTAACTGAACAGTAACCATAGCCTCCTCTTGGGCTTTATACAATGATTCTCCCCAGCGGAGTCAAACGTCGTTTAGCCTCTCTCTCGGGCTTTGTACGAGACACATAAGAGACTCCCTCATTGAGTCAATCACCCCTTTCGCCTCCATCTCGGGCTTTATACGAGATACAAAAAGGTTCTTATTGAGCCAAACAAACCTTCAGCCTCCATCTCGGGCTTTGTACGAGATACAAAAACTCTCTTGTTGAGTCAATCTACCTCCATCTCGGGCTTTATACGAGATACCAAAAGATTCCCTCGTTGAGTCAAAACCTTTTAGCCTCTCTCTCGGGCTTTGTACGAGACACATAATAGCCTCCTCTTAGGTTTTGTATAAGAAAACCACTGGTTGTTCCAATCAACCTTTTAGCATCAAAGCTGTGCCTCGTTCACAGTACATAAACATCAATAACTCCTTTCCCCTTCATCTAATCGCTGTAAGCGGCAAGCCTCTGGATCATCTACATCCATGCCAATGTCCCTCTTTTAGTATGAGAAATTCCTAAGGAAAGATGGCATTGCTCTAAACTGAGTTAAAGTCTTCTCCTTCAGGTTAAAATCCCCTATAAAGAAAATTATGGCATTACTAGGATCCGCGTATCCCGGTTAAAGTAATCCTCCTTTACAACCAGTCACCCAACAGTTGTGACAAACAGACCCCCTTTAGAGATAACAAATTCTCTCTAAAGTCAGGACTTTCAGCTTCACATCTTGGGCTTTGAACAAGATACAAACTACCTTTCGCTTCACGTCTTGGGCTTTGAACAAGATACAAACTACCTTCCGCTGTTTAATCTCAGTATGCAAGCAGGGTTAATTGGAGACATCTATTTCCCTTCCTTCATCAGCTTTAATAGGATAAAAAATGAATCGAACTGTAGTAATAGAGCGATCGTGCTTCACAACCACATCCAAAAATCACTCGCTACAGTAAGGACCAATAAACCGAGAAGTAAGCTTCTTTGATTTCAATGCACGACCAACACCCGTTACCGGCGTAACTCTAAAAAATACATAATCGCCCTCTTGAAACTCAAGATCTTTCCTCCTTCGATCATGATAACTCTTTTGCCTACTCTGAGAAGCCTTTATTTTCTCACGAATAAGTTTCACCTTGTCCATAGTCTGTTGTACCAACTCCGGTCCAACCACCGTCCTCTCACCAGATTCATGCCAACACAACGGTGTTCGACATCTTCATCCATATAACGCTTCATACGGTGCCATTCCAATACTTGAATGGAAACTGTTATTATACGTGAATTCAATCAATGCAAGATAACTATCCCACGCACCACCTTGTTCAAGAACACAAGCCCTCAACAAATCTTCTAACGACTGAATCGTCCTCTCGATCTGTCCATCTGTTTAAGGATGATAAGCAGAACTCAACCTCAATTTATATCCCAAAGCCTTTTGCAAACTTTCCCAAAATCTAGAAGTAAACCTCGGATCTCGATCAGAAATAATGCTCAACGGAACACCATGTGACTTCACAATCACACTGATATAAATCTCCGCTAACCTCTCCAAAGAAAAACTGATGTCAATCGGAATGAAATGTGCCAATTTAGTCAGCCTATCCACAACCACCCAAATATCATTATGCCCTCGCTGAGTGTTCGGCAACCCTGTCACAAAATCCATCGAAATGCTATCCCATTTCCACTCAGGAATATCCAACGACTGCAACAAACCACTAGGCCTTAAATGTTCTACCTTCGACTTCTGACAAGTCAAACATGAATACACAAACTGAGCCACATCTCTCTTCAAACCCGACCACCAGAAAATCTTCTTCAAATCCTGATACATCTTATTCGCTCCCGGATGTATACTCAAACTACTCCGGCGTCCTTCCTCCAAAATCATCTTTTTCAACTCCACATCATCCGGAATACAAATTCTACCGCGGAACCTCAAAACACCATTATCATCCACTTTAAAGTCCTCATTTTCACTTTTATCCCCAACCGTCATCAAATCCATAAATTTCGCATCCAACTTCTGTTTCTCGCTAACGGTCAACAGAAAATCATTAGTAACCTTTAACATTCCAAGCCTTACGCTATCCGACGTCACTTCACATACCAAACTCAAATATCTAAACGATTCCAAAAGTTCCCACTATTTAACCATTAAAACTGACATATGCAACGATTTCCGGTTCAACGCATCGGCTACCACGTTAGCTTTACCAGGATGGTAATTCAAGCCAAAGTCGTAGTCCTTCAAAAATTCCAACCATCTACGTTGCCTCATATTCAACTCTTTCTGATCAAACAAGTATTTCAAACTTTTATGATCACTAAAGACTTCGAATCTTGCACCGTAGAGATAATGCCTCCAAATCTTCAACACAAAAACCACAGCCGCTAATTCAAGATCATGAGTAGGATAATTTTTCTCATGAATCCTCAATTGCCTCGAAGCATAAGCCACAACCTTACCTTCTTGCATCAACACTCCACTTAAACCAATCAAAGACGCATCACAATAAACCACAAACGGTTCAGTAGGATTCAGGAAGATCAAAATCGGAGCTGTCGTCAATCTTCTCTTCAGCTCATTAAAACTTTCCTCACACTAAATATCCCAAACGAACGCTTGACCTTTACAAGTCAACTGGGTCAAAGGAAGTGCTAGCTTGGAAAAACCTTCAATGAACCTTCGATAATATCCGGCTAACCCCAAAAAGCTTCTAATTTCAGTAACAGATCTATGAGCCTCCCATTGTAGAATTGCGTCTACTTTAGATGGATCCACAGCAATACCGTTACCTGAAATCACATGACCAAGAAAACTCACTTCCGACAACCAGAATTCACACTTGGACAACTTGGCAAAAAGTTTCCTTTCCTTCAAAACATGCAACACAATGCGCAAATGCTCCGCATACTCCTTCCGAGACTTAGAATAAATCAAGATATCATCAATAAACAGAACAACAAAACGATCCAGATGCTCGTGGAAAATACGATTCATGTACTCCATAAACACACCTGTTGCATTAGAAACCCCGAACGGCATCACAGAATATTCGTAATGACCGTATCGTGTCCTAAAATCCGTCTTCTGAATATCTTCCTCTTTCACCCTTATCTGATGATACCCCAGCCTCAAATCAATCTTACTAAACACACAAGCACCAACCAACTGATCCATCAGATCATCAATTCTCGGAAGAGGATACTTATTCTTAATCGTCACCTTATTCAACTGGCGATAATCAATACACAATCGCATACTTCCATCTTTCTTTTTCACCAAGAGAATTGGAGCACCCCAAGGCGACACACTAGGTCTCACAAACCTCTTCTCCAACAATTCGTTCAATTGCTTCTTTAACTCAACCAACTCAGATGCCGACATTCGATATGGTGCCATTGATACGAGTCTAGTACCAAGAACTAGATCTATAGAAAACTCCATCTCTCTATCTGGCGGCACATCTGAAATATCCTCAGGAAACACTTATGGAAAATTACACACAACAGGAAACACATCAAGTGAAACTTGACTATCCACAGTCAATGATGCAAACAACCCAAACAACTGAGCTACATCCGCCAAAAGTTTCTTCAACTCTTTGGTAGATAAGAAACTCGAGTCTTCGTCTTCCTCAAGAGAAGGAAACCTTACTAGCTTATGATAACAATCAATATGAACCCGATTGAATTACAACCAATTCATTACCAAAACCACATCTAAACCCTCCAATGGCAAACACACCAAATCCATCTCAAAGTCTTTACCATAAATGGTCAAAAGACAACTCAAACAAACCAAAGAAGTAGTTACTGATCCCATTGCTGGAGTATCAATAACCATCTCTCCATCCATCGAAGACAACACAAGATTCAAACGCTTCGCGCACTCAGACGAAATAAACGAATGAGTCGCTCCAGTATCAATAATAGCAACTAAAGGCGTACTATTAATAAAACAAGTACCTCTGATCAAACGGTCTGCACTTGAAGTCTGAGTCCCTGCTAAGGCAAATACTTTCCCACTAGCTGGAGCTTGCTTTGGTTTCGGACACTTTGTACTAATGTGACCAGCTTCACCACAATTGAAACACTTTACCACATTCTTCCTTTTACAATCAGCTGCGACATACCCTACACCTCCACAATTAGAACACTTCTCCAAATTCTTCCTACATTCGAACTGACGGTGTCCCAATTCACCACATCTATAACATCTCAAAGAATTAGACATACCTCCTCCACTAGGCCTTCTCTCATAATTCCCCCTTTGTTTACCTTTATCAGCTGGTGTCACATAAGGACCACCCCGAAACTGTTGCTTCCCTTTCCTCTCGCTCACACTCTTATAGTGAGTAGAACGAGCCGTACTATCCTCTTCATAAATCCTACAACATTCCACCAAATCAGAAAACCTCCTAATCTGTTGATAATCGATTGCCTGTTTAATCTCAGGACGCAACCCGCTCTCAAACTTCACACACTTAGAAAACTCCGCAGTCGCTTCAGCATAATGAGGATAAAACTGTACAAGCTCCACAAACTTAGAAGTATAATCAACAACAGACATATTACCTTATTTCAATTCCAGGAACTCTATCTCCTTCTTTCCTCTTACATCTTCGGGAAAATACTTCCTCGGAAACTCAATGCTAAACACAGCCCAAGTGACTTCCTCCTCTGCAGCTTCCAACACACGACGAGTACTGACCCACCAATCATCAGCTTCTTCCTGTAACATGTGAGTTCCCAGTCTCACCTTACTGTCCTCAGCACGATCCATCACTCGGAAGATCCTTTCTATCTCTTTAAGCCAAATCTGAGCACCATCAGGATCGTGTCTCCCTTTGAAGACAGGCGGTCTATTCTTCCTGAACTCATCATTTCCAGCAGCATGAGGTGCACCCTGCACAGCCCGAGCCATAGCTTGCATAGCAGCAGCCAAAGCAGCGTCATTTCTACCAGCCATATTCTGTTCATTTCCAATAACATCAATTATGGTTAAACAAGAGCTCACCCCAAACACCAATACCTACAAGGACTGACACAAACTGACACGGGCTGGCTCTGATACCACTTAATGTAACACCCCCTTCTACACCCCCAGGCAATTAAAGCGATAACAAATAATTAAATTTTCATCAGAGTATATTTAAAACATTCACGGCATAGACCGAGGGGTCACATCAATTGAAACAAATAAACATAAACCTGCTCATAAAGATATGCAACATTCTCAGGTAGCAATTAACAAAGGAATTCAGTTCCTTATACCCACAAATTCAAGTACAGAATAAAAGTGGAAAATCTGTACTGAATCTCATATATATATCATGAAAAGTTTGTCTGTCAAATACAATCATACATGTACAATCCCAAAAGAAACATATACATATATACACAAATCACCAACGGTCTCCCTAACTACCCGGTGCCACATATCAGAGCCGACCGACAAAAGAATGAAGACATAAGCTTCACAAAAGACCTCCAGCAATCTAATCTGCAATGCCTCATAGAGCATTAAAACAGCAGAAGGGTGAGAAACACATTCATAATATAATTGCATATAATTATATAATAACACAAAATTACACACATAAATATTCTCACCACAACGTACAACAGAATCCAAATGCCACTCAACACCATACATATCTCATTTATCCATCACCAATGCATATCAATCATACACAATACAATTATCACCAACATATATCAATTCATTCACAATTCTCACACATAGTCAATCATATTCATGATTTATGCAAATGCACAGAGATCGACACAACGACTCTATGCAATGCAATGCGGTACCGACATCAACATCTCAACACCAGTTCACTCAGGAACTATTGGAACCATCGCTCATTACGTAATGTAACTCCCCGTCGGGCATACAATGTTCCCCGTCGCTTTCAGTCCTCTTTGTATAAGGCGCATGACGTTTATGGATCGCTTTCAGTCCTCTTTGTATAAGGCTCATGATTCGATCGCTTTCGGTCCTCTTTGTATAAGGCTCACGATCGTCTATACTCATCGCTTTCAGTCCTCTTTGTATAAGGCTCACGATGTTATAGTGGATTCCCTCTGGAACCAAACCGTCACTCACACACCACATGGGCACACGACATTACAAGAATGCATATCAGGATGCTTGGCATACAATGACTCATGACATTCTAATGCACACATATACGCAACCATAATCATGCATATATCATCAAATACAACACATTGCATTTACGTGCCCTTAGGCCACAATTCATCATCACAACATGTATTTCATGCATTTTCATCTCACCACAGCATACAAGTCATACAACATTCATAGAGATAGCACCTTATACGATACACATCAATTCACATGATTAAAACGGCAAAAGTCAACAAAACGACACTATTTCAAATTCCTGACATAATTTAATCGGCCAACAATCTCGAAATCATTTTTACAAGAAAGAACATTTCATAAGCTTTCCAACGATATAAAGAACGCACAAAATGGATAATCTGGTCAAAAGTTATGGAATTAAAAAGAAAATAAAAATGTGAAAAACCCTAAAAACCGCCCGGCGCAACCCATAAACCGCCCGGCACTTGCCCCTTCGCCGCTACTTCGCCAGGAGAAGCAGAGGCGTCACCAATTCTCCCCAAATGAATCAATAGAGTCAGAATCATGTAAAGGCTGCGCCTCTCAAAAATCGCCCGGCGAAATCACGAACCGCCCGGCGAAATCAGAGAACCGCCCGACACTTTACACCAGATGCAGAAAAATTCTACTTCATTTTCAAAACCCAAAAATCCATTTTCCCCACCCAAATCACTTCCAGCAGCAAAACAATTATTAGCAATGGTTCCTAAACATAGTGAGATCATACAACACAATTTATATCGATTTTCGTCCGTGAAAACATCAATTTCTACTCGTTTACACGTTTTCGACCTATAACCGAAAAACTATGGAAAAAGGCAAGACAACATGCACACACACATACATAATCATACACAATGATAAGATAATTGAGTTTCGTACCCTTACCCGATAAAATCGTGTTTTAGAAAGTCGGTTGATCGATTCTCTTGATTTCCAAGATTTCTCTCTTTTTCTCCTTTTTCCTCTTCTCTTTCTCTTCTCCTCTTTTCTTCTCTTCTTACTATTTCTCTCTCTTTCTATTTCCTATTCATACTAACTTAGGAAAAATAAATGAAAAGATCAAAATACCCCCACACTCAAATATCTCGCAAACGATCCCAAAACGCGACAAAATATAATCACGACTAAAAATAACATATTTTCAGATAAAAGTCAGAAATAAAATAATATAATAATAAAATAATCAAAACGACTCGATTAAATAAAACGGACTAATACTGGGTCGTTACATAGTTCACCACACCTAAAGCATTTAAGAGGAGTAGGAGCACCTCCCCCACTTGGCCTCTTACCATCAGCAACCTTTTGTCTACCCTTCTCAGCTGGAGCACTGTAAGGCTTCCCACAATTCATATGTTGTTTCCTCTCTTCTCGCTCAGACTCTTATAGCGAGCTAACTGAGCCTTACTGTCATCCTCATAAATCCTATGACTATTCACCAACTCTATAAACCTTCATATCTGTTGATACCTAATTTCCTGCTTGATCTTAGGATGCAAACCATTCTCAAACTTAACACACTTTGAGAACTCAGTAGTTGCCTCACTGTAATGAGGATAAAACTTTGCAAGTTCCATGAACCTAGCAGCATGATCAAAAACAGATAAACTCCCCTGTTTCAGCTCTAGGAATTCAATCTCCTTCTTCCCGCGGATGTCTTCGGGAAAATACTTCCTCGGAAACTCTTAGCGCAACACAACCCAAGTGATAGCTTCACCTGCAGTTTCCAACACCTGACGGGTGTTGACCCACCAATTATCAGCCTCCTCAACTAGCATATGTGTACCAAACCATACCTTATACGCTTCTGAACAATCCATCACATGGAATATTCTCTAAATTTCTTTGATTCAAGCCTGCGCTCTATCAGGATTAGTACCCTTAAAAGTAGGCGGATGGTTCCCCTAAAAATTCCCTAGATGTCAGAACTCATTGTTCCCCCCAGAATTAGGCTAATTTTATACAGCCTGAGCCACAGTCTGTAAAACAACAGCAATTGCGACATTTTCTGAGGAGCCATTTGCTGTTCCACCACAATAACAACAACAATGGTTAGAAAACTACCATGAAAACTTCAACTATCACACCACACCGACTCGACAACTTGGCTGGACAGATCGACCTGCTCTGATACCACTATGTAACACCCTAATTTTCCCCGAGTAATTTTAAATAAAAAATCAGAGCAAAATAGGACAACCAAACAATTAGGATGCTACATTAAACATCAACCAACTCATGCAATTGGACATGTAACACACATGAAATTTTAAAATAATAATGATAATAAACATGTCTGGACTTCAACATTTTATTAGCAGTGGAAACATCAAATGACTTACTAGTTTAATCATTTAAAATATAGCCATAACATAATATTATTATAAGAAATAACAAAACACATGAGATACGCATAAAAGTATCCATCAAACACAAAATAAAGAAACAACGTTCTTCACCCACCCCAGTGTTATATATAAGAGCAGACGCCGACTCAACAAAAGCATAAAGAAGAGCACCCTCTTCCACTCACATCCACGCCTCTATTGCAGATTATCTGCACGATGCCCATGTAAAGGCAACATTCAAACAGAAGGGGTGAGAAATCACAATCATATAAAGAAGTGCATAATAATATGTAAGCACACCATCAAAATATGCATAATCACCCATACAACAACTCATCATCCACAAAATCGAGAAATAATAATACAACATGTATGCAATTCAATGAGACTCAACTCCTCGACTCAATTCATGTGGTACCAAATATGAAATCTCAGGTTCACTCGCTCCGATCCCCACCATAGGATCAGAGCCCACCAAAAATTATTACCATCACCATAGGTAACGTTTCACCGATTCCCACATGGAACCAGCTTCTCGCACCCAATCCCCGCCATAGGATTGAGGCTCACCAAAATGGACCATCGTTCAAACACCATAATGCATGATTCATAAAATAACACGCAACAACAACATGTACAATGATATTCACCTTAACCAATGTACAACAACAATACTGACTACCAAGCACCATACATATGCTACAAGCATTCTACAATAGCATTATAGTAACATAACATACAACAACATCACACCCATACATATTCCACGCTACAACATACTGAAAGCTCCTATGATTTGACGAAATTTTGGTAAAACATGAATATGATAAAGATGAAGAAATCTGCTCAAGATTAAAGATGTCGACAAAGATGTCCTAACATCTTCCAAATACAGCAGGTTTAATTACTCAACAAATCTGTCAAAAGATATGGTACAAATTTGCAGAGTGGATAAAGGAGAAACAATTGAAAGCCCAAGACAATAGAAGACTATATAAGGAGACGTAGACCTAGGGTTAACACGACTGTACTTTTGTAATGCTTATAACTTTGTAACCTAGTTCTCTTGCGTTGAATAAGGGTTTAGGGTTTGAGAGTCGTTGGCTCTCTTAGGAGTTGTAAGTCTCCACTCTGTAATATGGGATGCAGAGTGGAAGGCATAGGTACAGGGACCCAACCAGAAACCTATAGGTAATGGTTGTTGTATTGTTCTTGGACGAAGCTTTGAAGCATGTCCAAGATAACTTGAAGGTCAAGAAACTGCGACTGGTTCTGTATTGGCAGAAGATAGAGATATCACAGGTTATGATTAGGATGTGATTTGGGTATCTCATATCAAGGTTGTAAAAGTTTGAGTTTAACCTTGGTAAAGATGTTCATTGGGTAGATGTTAGGGATAAAGTTGTAAACGGGGGAGTTTAGCTATGTAACAGTTCTACAGATAGTGAAGTCTTTATCCTGGATTGGTATCCCCAGATGTAGGTGAATTGCACCGAACTGGGTTAACAATTACTGTCTTATTTAACATTCTGCAATTTACAGTTTTGTTAATGTTCTTGACTGGTATGTTTGATCAGATGTCGTGACATCTGTGTGTGTGCAGTTTTGATATTCAAGGTATCAGTCTGCTGTTGTGCCTCTGAGTTTAAATGATTATGTAGTACAATGTCTTCACATGTATTAGGACATCTGCTGTCTGCATAGGCCAGAATTTCAATTGGTATCAGAGCAAGCATCCTGTCTGGTTCTGGATGAGATCTTCGGGAGATACTTTCTGGCGTTTAAACAAGGACGAGTTTTGAATATCAGATCAATCAACTCAAACATACCCAAGGGTATTAATGGATGAGATGGATGTTCTGGATCGAAGGGAGCAACCCAGAGGTTGTTCATATTGATGAGGAGATTCAACAACAACTACAGGAGAAGTGGCTAGTTCTCTTGTTGGTGTGTCTTATAAGATGGTGTGACATCTTATTAGGGTAAGCAGGATCTGTTCCTTGGTGGTTCCGCTGCATGTGTTTCTGATGGAAGAGCTCTAGAATTATGGGATTCTGGAGTTGTTACTGAAGACAGTTGGTGGAAGGTCTCAATCGTCAGCCTCTATATAATTGAAGATATCTGCATTCTTTTATTCCAAAGTCCGAAGCGATGGAGTGCAAGGAGTTGTGGTTAGATGTCTGGTATGGTGACTTGGTGCTTGGTTTCTTGGTGCAGTTGAAGTCAGTTGAAGAGGAGAGGAGTTGAGTTAAAGTTTATCAGGTTCTTGCTCTAGGAGTTTGATAAATGGTTGGTCGGCTAGGTTGTCAAAGATACTTGAGAACTCTCTCAAGTCCACTCATAAAGGCATCTATGTCGTGTATCTGGAGTCTTCTAGTTACTCTTCTAACTAGAAGGTGTTTCTTTGAAACACAATCTAAAGAGAGTGGAGGTGATTTATTTTCACTATCCAAAAACAGCAAGGAAGGATTCATCTCTCTTGACCCTAAGAGTGGATCTAATCTGATTGAAGAATTGTTGAGGTAAATAAGATTTGTTCAGAGAAAGTCTTAGTTACTTGAGTCAAGGGTGGCAGCCTTGGTATCTCAACATTGTCCTTTGAAGAAGATACTTGCGAAAAGATTGAATACTTTATAAGTGTTCATGACACGATCTGGTGGAGCTCAGCTGCAGCAGTGAAGAAGGGTTATTGGACAAGGATTTAAGATCAATTGCTATTTGTGGAACCCACAAGTATTTAATTGATTATCCTTGAAAGTCAAGATTGCTGATGTTCAACAAGATGTTGGAACATCTCATCATCAGAGTTTGTATAGAATCATGGGAGGGGTACTGCATACAATTTAGCATCTGTTTTAGTCTTAGGTGGTGACCTAAGAAGTGGCTTCAGTCGGGTGTGACAGAAGCATATGTTCTCTGGAGAGTTTCCTGGCAAGAAAATAGTCTGGACTTTGATGCTGTTGAAGATGAAGATGAAGACATCATAATCTTAATGGTTATAGCTTGGATCAGTTTATTTCTGATCTAGGTGATTTGGAGCATGGTTTTTTTGCTCTGTTTGTGAAGGTCAAGGATAAGTGGCAGTTATCCCTGACTTTCTATTGACGGCTCTACTAAGGGAAGTGGCATTCTTTGGTATGGCTATGGGGTAGTCTTGGACTACTTACTTTCTGAAGATTTAGACGTGGCAGGTTTGAAGTCTTTGGAGTTTCAATGCAGGATGGAGGTTGTCTACTCAAACTTGGTTGTTGAATCAAGTCTATGAGAGCATGGAACTCTTGTTCTGCAAAGGGAGGAGGTTCTTCTAAGTGGCAGAAGGAGGAGCTGAATTCAACAGTTGGATGTCATATCAGAATGTTCTGACATCTAGCTCAACATCAGAAGTCTCAGCTGGTGATGTAGCACATCAGCTTAAGATAAGGTGATCTACAGGAAGATGGAAGTTGTGGATGCTTCAAAAAGGTCTATCTCATGCAGTTTGCGGGAGCTGTGGATGGGAAAATGTTACATGACTAAGAGGCTTGGTGGATCCAAGATGTCTTGCTATGGGGCAAGTAGTTCATGTGACTTGAAGATCTGATTTCATCAGTGGATCAGTGTATCTTGTGGGAGTTCTAAAGATGAGTGAGGTCAATCAAAAGGTGGCATTTGATTGATTTCACAATGTGCGTTCAAGCAGAATGCTTGAAACTGATTGCACTTTTGCAGAAGAGTAGTTAGTTGAAATTGGAAGGAGGTTCTGGTTCTTTGGGAGCTTGTGGCAGAAGTTCTGGGTTGAGGATGGAAGCATACCTTCTTTGGTGGATGAGAGTTTATTTCTCTCTGGGTTTCTGAAGTTTTCTTCGTTCAAGCTGGTGGCGCAGTGTTGTGTGAAGATCTTCAGTGTGGATTACTATGCTGATAGTAAGTCCAGTGGTGGAGCATATCAATAACCATGGTGTGTGATGTCTGTGATTTGTGGAAGATGTCTTAACTGATGTTAGAACATCTTTGGGTTATTTATCCTTGGTGAAGAATTACAGGTTCTGTGATGAACTGGTTACTTGCATCGTGTCTAAGAAGTATCTACATTGTCATATGGGAGAATGATGAAGTAGAAGAACTGTCTTGGAGGTCTGATGTAAGGTTTTGGAAGACTGAAGTGGATCACGGGTTGATTGCATGAAGGTCTGTTTCCTGATGCGTTTAGAAGTGGAGATTCACCATAAATCAGAAGTATTCCAGGTTATCATATGGGAGAATGATAAGGAATGACTGTCTTGGATTGTGGGGTGTTTATCTCTATTGCTGACCTGGTGAGGTCAGTGGAAAATCTTGCAAAGGGGATGTTGCCCTGGGTGCAAGTCATGCTAGTAGTGGATCAGTTTAGCAGCTGTGAAGTTCTAGAGCATGCATACGATAGCTGACATCGTTATAACAACCTAAGGGGCCTTGTGCGTCTCTTTGAGAATTCAAGAGGAGTTCGTGTAGTGTGTAGATGGTTGTAGGATAAGGGGGGAGGGGGGGGGGTCAATGAGACTTTGATCTCAAGCCAAGAGTTTGTTATGGTTGGTATACATTTCCTCACGGGTAGCATGATGGTGATCATGTGTGAGTGATTATTGTTTCTTGTCAGAGGGAGCAATAAGAGAGTTGGTGATTGTGTTCAGCTGGTAAGTTAGACCAAGGGTGCGCTCTTGAATACATAAAGATGCGTCTTATGTTTTCCTTTCATTAGCTTGGGTGTTCTGTGGAGGAGCACTAGTTACCTTAGATAGGGGGAGATGACTCTTGATCTAAGATGAATTACTGCGAGGATGCAGTGGAAGTTCCAGTTTGTATTTGTGCGTCAAGCAAGATGAGATGTCAAGGATGATGTCTTGACATTGTTGTATTGTTGCAAGTTGGGGGAAACTTGGCAGTACTTGTGTATTGGAAATGGTTCTAAATTGGATGCTTAAGAATCTTTGTTGAGTCTGAGGTAATTTATTTTTCTCTGTAGACTGGGTTCATAATCTTGTGAAGAAGTCTCTGTATTGTCAAATCAGAAGAAGAATCTGGGAAGACAATGTCTGACATGATGTCAGGACATTTCTGTTAAACATGTTGCATGTAATGGGTTTGTTGGTCGGTGTTCCTAAAAGAAGAAACAGTCAACAGTATTGGCCAGTGAGCATTTAGTGGAGTGTTTTTTCTTGATTACTGGATCTTTGAATTGACCAGAGTTATTTGTTGCGGTTCGTTACTTCCTAAAGAAATTGCTTGGCTATAAATAAGACTGTATCTATTTCTCCTAGTCTCATCATTCCTGTTTAGTGATTGATGGCATTTTTCAAATTATGGGTAAGTTGTGTCTGGGTTTGGAGTTGTCTTGGTCACCTTTGCCAAGTTTTGGCTAAAAAGGGGGAGAAGAAGGAAATTGTTTTTCTGTTGTTTTCTGGGTACATACATTCCTGCAGGTGTTATGCAAGAATGCTGGATAAGATGCTCCGACATCTTAACTTGTTTCTTTTGTGTCTTGTGATCTGAATTGAAGAACAGGTTGTGACTTGTGATCTGAGTTACATATTTTATGAACTCCATGTCACGACTGTTTAAGCTCTTTCTGGAATTCAGGAAGAAGATATCAGAAGGGAAACTCTCAAGATGAAGAGACTTAAGGTCCTTTATCAATCTCGCTCATCCAGCACAGAAGGGAATGTTTTAGCCAAAATTTGTCAAAATGGGGAGATTGAAAGCTCCTATGATTTGACAAAATTTTGGTAAAACATGAATATGATAAAGATGAAGAAATCTGCTCAAGATTAAAGATGTCGACAAAGATGTCCTAACATCTTCCAAATACAGCAGGTTTAATTACTCAACAAATCTGTCAAAAGATTTGGTGCAAATTTGCAGAGTGGATAAAGGAGAAACAATTGAAAGCCCAAGACAACAGAAGACTATATAAGGAGACTTATACCTAGGGTTAACACAACTGTACTTTTGTAATGCTTATAACTTTGTAACCTAGTTCTCTTGTGTTGAATAAGGGTTTAGGGTTTGAGAGTTGTTGGCTCTCTTAGGAGTTGTAAGTCTCCACTCTGTAATATAGGATGCAGAGTGGAAGGCATAGGTACAGGGAGACAACCAGAAACCTGTAGGTAATGGTTGTTGTATTGTTCTTGGACGAAGCTTTGAAGCAAGTCCAAGATAACTTGGAGGTCAAGAAACCGCGACTGGTTCTGTAATGGCAGAAGACAGAGATATCACAGGTTGTGATTAGGATGTGAGTGGGGTATCTCATATCAAGGTTGTAAAAGTTTGAGTTTAACCTTGGTAAAGATGTTCATTGGGTAGATGTTAGGGATGAAGTTGTAAACGGGGGAGTTTAGCTTTGTAACAGTTCTACAGATAGTGAAGTCTTCATCCTGGATTGGTATCCCTCAGATGTAGGTGAATTGCACCGAACTAGGTTAACAATTACTGTCTTATTTAACATTCTGCAATTTATATTTTGGTTAATGTTCTTGACTAACATGTTGGATCGGATGTCGTCCCATCTGCGTGTGTGCAGTTCTGATATTCAAGGTATCAGTCTGCTGTTATGCCTCTGAGTTTAAATGATTATGTAGCACCACTACTCCAAAATTGGCTTTTCACATCGCACCAAAGACAGCGCTTTTTGGACAAAGCGCTCTTATAGGTCTTTAAAAAATTTCGCTAAAAAAAAGCGCTGTAAAAGACAGCCTTTAGAAAGCGCTTTTTAAAAGCGCTGTTAAATGCCCTAAATGGAAGCCAGCTAAGAAAGCGCTTTTTGAAAAGCGCTGCTATAGGTTTTACCTTAGAAAGCGCTTTAAAAAAGCGCTCTTATAGGTTAACCTTAGAATGCGCTTTCAGAAAGCGCTACTATAGGTCTTAAATTCTCCTCACTTTAGAAAGCGCTTTCTAAGGAAAGCGCTGTTATAGGTAGCACTTAAGAAAGCGCTTTTTGAAAAGCGCCCTCTAAGGTCATTTATGAATTAAAATATAAAACACATTTCATATCATTTTTAGAAACTTCTTTTCATTTTCTGCTCTCGACCGTTTCTTTCTGCTGAAACCCTTGTGTTCAATCGTTCTTGCATGCTTTATAAAACCCTTGCTTTCATTACCGTCGTACTGAAACCTTTGTCTCACCGTTGCCGTCGTTCTAAAACTGTTTCCATCACCATTGCCATCGTTCATTCTTGCATTCGTGAAGGAGAAGACGAAAACAAAAAGAAGAGGTACGTTGTTGTTGTTGTTCTTGCTTCATACATTGTTAGGGAAAATTGTTGTTGTTGTACGTGAATGTTTTATATAAATGTATCAGGATAAATGTTAGCATAAATGTTTGATATTGCTTGAATCCTGTCCTGAATTTTATGAATACGCGAACACTGTGATTGCAATGCTTATATTGTTGTCATTGCTTTTGTTGGTGCTGTGTGTTGTTTGTGATTTCTGGGAATGAGTGTGGTTGTGAATCTGAGTGTGTATTGTTTCTGCGTATCTTCTCTCCGAATGTTTGTGTCTCCCGGAGTCTTTTCGTTTCTGTGCTGATGTGTGAACTGGTGTGAGTATCTGTGTGGGTTCTGGGACTCTTTTCTCAACTGTGTGTATGTTTGCTGTTCAATTTCGATGTGTGAATGTGAATCATTTTCTCTCTGATTTTGCTGGTGTATGTTTTGGTTCCTCTGTTATGAACTGATGTATGTGAGAATTTCTGCAGATGCCTCTCCTTTTTCTGAAATGTGTTGTATGTGAATTTTTCTTTTTTAATCTTGTTTTTGAGATGATTAGTAAGCTAATTGTTATGTTAATGTATTATTGTGAAAGTTAGTTTGATGTTGAATTGTTAGAAATTAGTTAAAAGTTTCTTTTAGAAGTTAGTAGTTATAGTTATAGAAATTTGTTATGTTAAAATTTTCTATAGTTAGTTTCTTTTAGAAATTTGTTATGTTAAAATTTTCTTATAGAAGTTAGTTAGTTTCTTCACAGAAGTTAGTAGTTATAGTTATAGAAGTTAGTAGTTATAGTTATAGAAGTTTGTTATGTTAAAATTTGTTATAGTTAGTTTCTTTTAGAAATTTGTTATGTTAAAATTTTCTTTTATTGTGAAACTAGTTATAGTTAGTTTGATAAAACACTAAAGAGTTTGCTGTTGATGAATTGGACTGTTATGACATTAGCTTGAAATTAGAAGTTAGTAGGTTATATAGAAAAAAGAATAAATGGTGAATTAGTTATGGTATATGAAACCATCCAAGTTAAGTTCCTGTAACATAAATATATGGCCATAACCAATCACAACATTGCTATTATATAGTGACTAACTATATATATTGAGAAAGAGTACTCCTTTAATTTTTGTTTTTTTCTTTCTTACAGGTCAAATGGCTAGTAACCAGGATGACACACACGAGACACATGATGAAAATGAAGCTCAGAATGAACCTTCGAATGTAGAAAGTGAAATAAAAGGTGGAATAACTATTATGAAGTCAATCATCCGTGCTAGAGATAAAGGGATCAAGTTTAATGTACATTGGAGTGATGAGAACCAACTAATTGAGCCTAACGGTTCAATGTTGTCTTCATACATGGGTTCACTTGTCCGTCAGCATATTCCAATTACCCGTGATAATTGGAGGAGTCCAAAGTTGAAAGCTGGTAAAGATAAGATATGGACTGAGATACAGGTACTTTAATTTACTTATACTAACACACTTTATGTTTATATGTTTATAAGATAAGATAAGTCTTTAATTTACTTATACTAACACACTTTATGTTTATATGTGTATGTTTTTTTGTAGAGGTCCTTTAATATTGATGAAAGCCGGAAAAAATATTGTCTTCAGTAGGCCGGAAAGAGACACAGAGGGTTCCGAGCCTTATTATCAAACAAATATCTTAGGGATGCCGATAAAAATTTTGTTGAAGCAGAACTTCCATAGTTGTATGCGGACGTGATTGAACCCGAAGAATAGAGCACGTTTGTAGCCAAACGGAAAACCGAAAAATTCAATGTAATGTTATCTTGTCATGTCTATTAATTGTATTATATACTTGTTGCATTATTTTGTTCTGATATGACTTAAACTTGTTTAACCAGGATTTGAGTGCCATTAATCGCCAAAGAGCATCAAAACCCGCGTATCCATACAAAAAAGGGTGTTTGGGATATGCACGATTACATCAAAAATTGGTAAGTATATATTAATGCTATGATTTTATTAATTGTATTATTGTGTTATACTTGATGAATTTATTATTTAACTAAATGTGTAGTTAGAAGAGACGAAAAGTGAAGAATCATCACTTCCGATACATGTTTTGTGGAAGGAAGCTCGTGTGGGTAAGGATGGAGTTGTTAGGGAAGATGTTCAGCATGTTTATGACGAATGTGTAAGTATAACATTATGTCTTTAAGTTAATCGAAATTTTATTAAAATATAATTAATTTGTAATCCCCACTAATAATTTTCGATATGTCAATGAATTTCAGGAGACTCTATCTAAATCCTTAACCACAGACGAGGAGGATTGCAGAAGCATTCTTAGTCGAGTACTAAATGTTCTTGAGTATTCCGGCCGGGTGAGAGGTAAAGGATTTGGTGTGACTCCATCTTCCTTGTATCCAAAGAGAAAAAATCCCAGCAACCGAGAAGTCATGCAATCAATGGAGGAACTAAAAGTGCAAGTCCGTGAATTGCAAAAGGATAAAGAGAGATATGAGGCGGAAAAGCGCGGTTCCGGTTTGAAAGATGCTAGTGACAAAGCTAGTATCAATTGTCAAAATAAAATTCCCGAGGTGAGTAGCACATATTTATTTTAATTAAATTAACACATTTATTTTAATTGACCTTTATATACATTAACAGTTACATATTTATTATTGCTTCAGGGCATTTCATCTTGCCAACTGTATTTGTCGTTACCGACTTATCACATGGTTGGCAAGGGAAAAGTGCATAACCATGTGGGAGAGTTACTTCACCATCAACCGCTCCCTCATGGACATTTGAAAGTGTCGGTTGATATCACTTTAGATACGGATGCGGTACTACCCATACCTGACTCGGTTTCAGAGGTTACATTGCTGCGAGATGCAATAGGTTCGTTTGTTGCATGGCCGTTAGACCTCATTTCCATAGATGATGAGGTATGTTGAAAACCATTACAAATCTCTTAGTATTCAAATGTCAAATCTGAACGATTATGAAAATCATTCTGAACCATTACTTACATTTTTTTACATGGTAATGTTAGACTCCTACAAAACCTGCAGCTAAAAATAAAGGGGTTTTGCGGCAAAATGAGTCTGTTGAATCACAAAGAGAGGTACATTTTAAGTGTTATTCTATTATCCGAATTCAAAAGTTTCATGATTTTCTACTTTACCTAACTTATATGATTGTTAGGTTCCTGCTTAAGCTTCACAACAGGCTGTAACACCTCAAAATTTTCCCTTTTGTTTCTAACCTAACTGGCTTATGCTTCATTTCATTTGCATCGTCATTTCTGCATTCTTTGCATGTTTCGTTTGTGCATGGGATCAAGGTATTTTCTAGCAGCTCATGGCGTTATCAGCTCCGACATTATTTTCAGCAGTATTCAGGGGCAAGCAGATTGTTTTCAAGGTCTTTTGGAGCATTTATTTTGCTCATTAGGCATTTTGATAATCAGGAGCTTCAACTGTCATTTTCTGATCCAGCGATCCGGTATCAGGACTTATTATTTCAGCAGGATATTCTGAGGTGTCAGCAGGAATTTGTGTTCTTTTCAGGTGTTACACAGTAACAATATCAAGTTTTGGGTTTCGGAGGTTTAACGGGTTCAAAACAGCTACCAGAAGTCGCTTTTCGAAGTTTCCCTCCAAAAGGCGCCAAAATTCAAAATTTGTACTGAGTAACCGGTTACTCACCGTTTGTTAACCGGTTACTCTGAGCCAAGTTTGAAAAAAATTAAGTTTGCATCATTTGTGATCATGTGCTTGGCATGTGCACGTGGGGAAGGATCTAGAATTGATATTTTCATCATTTTCCACCCAAAATTCAAATTCTCTCCATCATTTTTCCACTCTAATTCCTCATTTCATTTCCTAATCCATTTCTCACCCCAATTTCCACTCACTTAACCTCGCTCTAAACCCAAACTTAACTCCTAACCTAGGGGTTATTTAAACCAATTCATTCCAAACCTCTAGAACACATCATTTTCACTCTCCAATTTTTTCAGAATTTCTCTCAATTCTCTCTCACTTTTTCCACTTTTCATCTTCATCTTCAACCTCTCACCAAAGCTCCATATCCATAGATTCACAAATTCTTCATTGGAATTTGTGAATTCTTGAGCTAAACCTCCATCACATCATCATTCTTGGTTCAATTCTGATATAGCTACTGGTTTGGATCTTGGAATCACTTTTGGGAGCAGCTTTTGATTATTTGGAGTGTTCTTGCTTGGATCTTGAAGTTTCTTGCTAGGATCTTGAAGATTATTGTATAGATCTTTGGTTTTCTTGCTTGGATTCACCCATTTTCGTGCTCAACCATCACCAAGGCAAATCTCAGCCTTGTAGGTTGGTTTTCCTTATATCTATGCTTGATTTAGCTTAATTTCAACTTATGCAATGTAGATCTTTGGTTTGTGATGTGATTTGATCCATTTGCTTGATTTGATTTGTGATCTTTTTGTTTGATTGATGAAATTGATGTTTGATTGCTGTGATTGGACTTAATTCTCGTGCATTGTTGATTACATGATCATTGGATATGATTACATAAGTGGATTGCTGCTGAAAAGTGCTTTTGAAACAGATTTTTTTGACTGCTGTCCCAGAGTAACCGGTTACTCACCGTTTGTTAACCGGTTACTCTGTGTATTTTTTTGCGTAAATGGTCTGATTTTCAACTAAGTAACCGGTTATCACCGTTTGTTAACCGGTTACTCTGGGACAGAATGTGTATTTTAGTACGTTTTCTTGGTTGTCTGAGATCTGATGCATGCCTAAACTTCATGGGTTAATATGTCATTGATTTGTGGATTATTCTTGAGCTGTTGCACCTCACACTAGGGCATGGATATGATTTTGTCGACACGTGATTCTTGGTTTTCACTATTGAATGTGCATGCTTGTGTTGTTGATTCCTTGATGCTATGAACACCATACACACACTTCTTTGAGCATGTTGACTGTGATTAAATGTTTATGTTGCTGGAAGTGTGTTATGCATGCCTAATTGCTTCCATTCCTTGAGATGCATGTTTGTTCCGATTTGTGCACATGCTTAATGTTGTACATCCGTTCATGATATGGTGCATTCTTTCATGTTATCTCAAAGTGTTGTTTACCATGATATATGATGTGTTTGCAATCATAATGCATGTTGTTTGATGCGCATTTGCTTTGCCATGCTTGATTCGTATTCAAATGTATTGCATGCTGCCTCGTTCTTCTACGGCTGTCTATGTCTATGCGCGGTATTGTATGTACAACTGTTTGGCTTTTTACACCCTTTGTTGTGCTGAATTGTATGCTGTTATACGCTGCCTTGCTTGTGTGCTGCTTTTTACCACTGTTTTGGTGCAGGGGCGCTGTGGTAGCTGCTGTTTTTATTTCTTCGCTTCCTTTTCCTCTTTCGTCCCTTTCACTCTTTTCTTCCCTTGGATCTCAAGACTTGTTTAAGTCTTGGATTCTTTTCCCTTTAGAGCTACCTAGTCCAACTTAATTTTCGATTAAGCTTGGGGTAGGATTAGCATTAGGTCTTAGGTAGTTGCTTCTCTTCTAAGCCTCACTAACCATAGGACCACCCTTTTGCATGACAACACTAGGATAGTGATTCCCTTAGAGTCACCCTTTTGTCTTGTGTCTTATCTTCTTATCTCATAACACTTCTAAAACACTTAATAAATATAACAAATATTGCGCTCGAGCCTTAAGTGTAGGAAATGAAGAACGAGGGGTCTCCCCTCCTCTTCTAGAGTGTTTAGCATACGTTCCATTTGGGGGCGACCATGCGATTCACTCGTTCCCGCATGGTAGACTTTAGTGCAATGTAAGTTACGAACTAACTTCAATCCACTTCTGTCTAAAAAATACAAAAACAAATTAAAACCTTTTCATCCTTCGGGATCGTTAATTTCAAACTCATTTTCAGAAAAAGGCACGTTACTTCCGTCTCGTCGCAAACAGGCATCGACCCTAACTGCCGGACGCAAATCTAACGTCGCTCATAAAAAACACTAACCGAGCTCGTTAGGTCGAACTACGACTGCTCTGATTTCCTCTTTCTCGCCCGATTGAGGTTACGTAGGCACAAGACGGTGATGTCTTGGCGAGCAACCTCCCCCTTAGTTCGTGTCCGAACTACATTGACTCTGACTTTCCCATTGCACGAGGGAGTACGTAGGCGTAGGACGAGAGATGTTCTATCGAGTCACTTCTTTTTCTTTTCTTCTTCGTTTCTTTGCTCTTTTCCGTTCCCGTCCAGTAGCAGCGGATCTCCAGATGATGACACCCTTTGATCGAGATAATAAGCATGGATCCCATCGAGTACGATGGACGTGTTGGGTGCTAACACCTTCCCTTCGCGTAACCGACTCCCTTACCCGTTTCTCTTGGTCGCGAGACCATGCTCTTTCCCTTCCCTTCAGGTTTACACAGTGTTTCCTTTCCCTCTCTTGGGATAAATACACATTGCTGGCGACTCTATTTTTCCGCGCCACTTTCGCGTTTGTACCATGGATGCAAATCCTCGGGAGCGACAACTGGTGACTCTGCTGGGGACTAGTTGACCTCTTGCTGGTCCATCCCTTTTGCGAGTCAATCCTAGCGCTTGTTTGTTTGTTTTCATTGGGTGTTTAATATGGTGCTTTATTTTGTTGTATATTACCGTATTACTGTTTTACTGTATTTACCGCATTTATTGCATTGCATTTTATTACTGCTGTACTGTTCTGCTGCTGGATTTTCTGTTTGTTGGATTGGTTGGATTCATGAGAGAAAAGCCCAATACCCAGGCTTGAGCATACACCTATGATTAGCGTTGAAAGTAGTGTGACTTGTTTGGCATTTGGCCAGACTTAGTATACATGAAAACTCCACATCCAGACGAGGTTTTCTCGGTAATATTCTATCCAGCGCATTTGGGGCAGACGATGGGATATAACCTGGAAAACTGTCGACTCTGGCGACCGTCTCCCGAGGACTCAGCAATGCCTCTCCTCCCGGCATGTGATAATGGCAATCCAGAAATGGTAAACCCATTACACTTGTCGATCCGAGGACCCAATGCTGAGAACTCACTATAGGATGACCCTTATTTTTGGGGAATCAGCGGACGACCTCTTTGTTTGGCGATAGTATTGTACCCCGAGGGATGAATGTACTATTGCTTCTCAAATCGAGAATCCGAGACTGAGGATCCCGTTTTCTAGAACCCACATGTGAGAGGGGATGGGTGTTTGCAGGTTTGCAGGTGACTTTGGCCTTCAACCTACCTGGTTTTCTGGATTTCTCATCAGTATACTGTTATTATCCTGATTTTTCTGGCAGTTGGAATGGGCTGTTATTCTGGACTTCTGGGTTTCTGATATCTGGGGTTTTATTCAGTCAGTAGAAGAACAACAGTTTTGAGCATCATGGATACCTTGATCCCATGCTTGCATTTGCATCATCATTTTGCATTCTAACATGTTTGTTCATTTGTAGGGTTGCATCCTAACTTTGATTTCGGTTGTCTGAAGACTGTCCATGATGAGTACTAGCACTGAAGAGAGGAAGAATATCATCTCGTACAAGTTCCCAGAGCTTCATTTAGATGTTGTGCACAAGATCTCGGCTATTCTAAAACCCGGGGTATTGGCAGACTTTAGAGGAGAATATGGGAGGATTCTGAGTTTCGCCCGAAATGTTACCAACTATGAGTTCAGGGCTCTGTATACTCTGGCACAGTTCTATGACCCTCACCTGCGGTGTTTTCTGTTTGCAGATTATCTTTTAGCGCCGACATTGGAAGAGTATGCTCTCATTCTGGATGTTTCTATCAAAGAAGAAGTTCCCTTCTATCCTTCTAAGGAGTTTCCCGATCTGGAAAAGGTTGCTGCTGCGTTATCTTTGGATCAGTCTTTGCTAAAGAAGGATGTTGCGAGTAAAAGAGGTTATAAAGGCTTTCACACGAAGTTTTTGATCGAGCGGGCTACTACTTGTGCTAAGGCTAAGTGTTGGTCGGTGTTCAATGCAATTCTGGCTATGTGTGTTTATGGAACAGCATTGTTCCCTAACGTGAAGAATTTTGTAGACGTGCACGCTATCCAGATATTCACCATGAAGAATCTGGTACCTACCTTGCTGGGGGATCTGTATTATTCAATGCACTATAAGAATGAGAAGAGGAGAGGAGGACCTCTTTACTTTTGTGCTCCAGTACTCTACAAGTGGTTTGCCGATCGCCTTCCCAAATCTGGGGCATTCGAAGACACTAAGGAAACATTGGACTGGTCAAAGAGATTGATGGGATTAAGGGCTGACAACTTGATTTGGATCAATCGTGATTTGCTGGGCCAAGAAGTTTTGGTTAGCTGTGGAGGTTACCCAAACGTACCTTTAATAGGAAGAAAAGGGGGAATTAATTATAACCCTATACTTGCTGTTAGGCAATTTGGGTATGCTTTGAAGGAGCCACCAAAGGACCAAGATGTTCAAGAGTCTCTATATGTGAGTGGAGAAGCCGATCTGGAAGTGCTAAAAGAAACTGCAAATACTTGGGGAGATTGCCACAAGAAGGGAAAGACTTCTTTTGGAAAGTGTAACAACAAAGCCTTCCCTGCATACGAGGACTGGATTCAGAGGAGAGTAGAGTGTGTACTTCTACCGTTCTGTTGAGAACCTCCATCTTACCCCCTACTGATTGAATCTCCGACCACAATTGAGATAGAGAAGTATAACAAACTGTGGGCTGAAAAGGAGAAGCTTCGAAAGGAGAACGGGGAGCTACAAAGAGAAATTTACCAGTTGAAACATGAGCGAGGTGAAGCTGTTCATGTCGCCAAGTTGAAAACAGAATTGCTTGCCAAGAAAGAAAGGGATCTGGCTAAGGAGGTCATAGCTAGACAAAAGGTAGGACAAGCTCTGAAAAGTGTTAGCAGGATTCTCAAATCCAAGAAGGAAGATCTAGCCAAGGCTTGGTCGAAGATTCACAAGTTCAATGCTTACCGAGATACCGCAATCACAGCCAACAAGCAGAAGGAGGATAAGTATTTGGAGCAGATTAAGAATCTGAAGTTGAAGCTCAGGAAGAAAGACGAGGAGATCTTATCAGGGACGTTCCAAAGACACGCAGTCGAGGAACGACTCAATGAAGCCATAGCAACCATAGAAGAGCTGAAGATACGAGCGGAGGTGAAGAGGTCTAGGGGAGAAAGCTCTAGCTCAGGCAGTGGTCCTCAAAGGGTGCAAGACCATGATGGTTGAAGAGAACTCACGTATTGATGATACTCTGTAATTTGGTTTCCTTTGTATTTTGGGTCACCACCAGGATTGTTGGCTGGGATCTTTGCTTCTTTTGTTTCAGACTTATTATGTTATTTTGGGTTGTAATCTCTGACAGTGATTTTTCTCTGATTTATATATGAGCAGCAGTTTCATCCTATCTTATCTTTAAACTGGAATCAAGGGGTGGATCGCCCTACAAATATTCAAACATGTTCATTTGCATTTGCATAATCATAATCATTTTTGCATAACAGGTTTATCTCTGGTTTTCTTATGTTCTCCTTTCTTCAGACAGGATTTCCGACCAACGTACTCATCGGTATTCTACCTGGTCCAACCAGAAGAGAATCATGGAGCAGATGCAAGCGGAAATAGCTGCCATGCAGGCACGTATTGACCAATTCATGGAGATGATGCAAGGAGTCGCACAAGGGCAACAAGAGCTCAGACCCCTGGTGCAACCTCTTGTGGCAAAAGTAGACGAGAACAGTGTACTACACGGCGGTCATGTTATACCTCCTGGCGGAGGTGGTAATGGAAATGTTGTTCATAATGGAGCTCAAGGTGGAGTGCCAATTCCTTCTCTGGTAGGAGGAGGAAGCACTATTTGTGCAGTTCATGGCCATCACTATGATGACCAACAAGACGATGTTTTCTCTGTGCGAAGCATGGATGCTGGTATCCCTGTTGTTAATGATGAAAGGATCCGGCTGATTAAAGAGCAGTTGAAGGGGGTTGTGGATCAAAATACTCTGGGCATGGACTTGGATGATCTGGGGCTGGTTCCAGGTGTCATTATCCCACACAAGTTTCAGACTCCTACTTTTGAAAAGTACAACGGTATGACTTGCCAAAGGACTCACGTGAGGGCGTACGCAGGTAAAATGGCTGCTCATGCAAAGAATGAAAAGTTGATGATGCATTGCTTTCAGGATAGCCTATCTGGGGCATCCCTGGAATGGTATATGCAGCTAGAGAGGAAAGACGTTCGTAGTTGGAGAGAGCTGACAGGGGCTTTTATCAAACACTGTCAATACAACACCGACATGGCTCCCAATCATACACAGCTACAGAGCATGTCCCAGAAAAGCAGTGAAACCTTTAAGGAGTATGCGCAGAGATGGCGCGAGTTGGCGGCGAGGGTGCAGCCGCCAATGTTGGAAACAGAAATGTTGAAAATGTTCATGGACACCTTGCCCAAACATTATTAAGAGAAACTGTTGCCTAGTGGGCTAGGCAAGTTCACAGATTTGATCATGTTGGGAGAGATGGTAGAAAGTGGGATTAAAGCTAGGAAGGTCTCAGGGAGTGAGGAATCATCTTCTGGTCAAGGGAAGAGGCCGTACGTGAACTATAAAAAGAAGGAGGAAACTAATTTTGTATCATCCTATCGGGGAAAAGGGAGGCAACAACAAAATTATAATCAGCAGGTGGCCTCAGTGATTATTCCCGCAGCACTTCCACCTCAAGCAGCACCTCAACAACAGAACCGAGTTCAACGCCAGTATCAAGCCAGACAGATTGATTGATGAAGTCTGGGATTCAGGGTTTGATTGATGAAGGATGTTTGCAATTTGACTGTTGTGATCAGCAAAAAGAAGTTGTTAATGATGATGTTGCTACTATTATTATTCCTTTCAAGACAGTTGTAATATCAGGGCCAGCGAGATCGGCGCCGATTATTATTTCAAGCCCTAAGCCAATTCCGTATGAAAGTACCCAAGCCGTCCCTTGGAATTATGATGCTAGTGTATTTGTTAATGGGGAGAAGCATGGACTGGTGGAAACTTCGGCAACAAATTCCAGTCCGGAGGGTAAAGTTGAAACTGATGCTATTACAAGGAGTGGCAGGGTCTTTATCCCTGCTGATGGTCAACCCAGTGGTTCTAGACAGGACAGGGGAAAGAATATCATGGATGATACCGTGCAGACACTGGTAGTGAGTGATTCTACAGTAAAGTCAGCTGAAAACTCTTTTTCAGAGAATGTGGAAGAGTTTATGAGGCTTATCCGGAAAAGCGACTACAAGATTGTTGATCAACTGCACCAAACACCGTCAAAGATCTCTATCCTATCTCTGTTGTTATGTTCAGAAGCTCACAGGAATGCACTTTTGAAAGTTTTGAATGCTGCTTATGTTCCTCAGGAAATATTTGTCAATCAGCTAGAAGGGGTTGTATCGCATGTGAACGCTGGCAATGGTTTAGGTTTCACTGATTTAGATCTGACTCCAGTTGGGAGAAACCACAACAATGCCTTGCATATTTCTGTTGATTGTCGTGGGTCATTGTTGTCTCATGTACTTGTGGATACTGGTTCTTCGTTGAATGTTCTTCCTAAGAAAGCATTGATGAAGCTGGATACCTGTGGGTTGATATGCACACCAAGTGATTTGGTGGTGCATGCTTTTGATGGGTCTAAAAGGTCTGTTTTTAGAGAGATTGTGCTACCTATTAAAGTAGGTCCAGAGTTCTTTGGCGCTACTTTTTTACATCATGGATATCCAGCTGAACTACAGTTGTTTATTGGGACGCCCATGGATTCACAGTGCTGGAGCTGTGACATCTACGCTACACCAGAAGCTGAAATATATGGTGGATGGTCATGTGGTAACAGTTTGTGGGGAGGAAGACATTGTGATAAGCCAGTTGTCTACCTTCAAGTATGTAGAAGTTGATGGTGAGATACACAAGACTTTGTGTCAAGGATTCGAGACAGTAAAAATTTCTGATGAACCTCCTAAAAGTGTTATCCAGTCTGAAGTGGTAGAACAGCCTGCAGTGGTGAATCGGCCTGAGGTCTCAATGTCTTCATTCAAAGATGCCAGGGTTGTGGTTGAAGCTGGAAGTTCACAAAGGTGGGGCCAAGTTGTTGAAGTTCAAGAGAAGAGAAACACTTATGGGATAGTGTCATACCCCAAATTTGTCCTACCTGTATATAATATTTCATCTGTGCATTCCATCCACTAACTATATTCAAAAATCCAAAAAATGTTGCTTTGCTTGGTCAGGCAAAGGTGTACAATATGTGGTTCTAAGTCATTATTTCATTTTCATTTTTTAATTCAATTACCCATCTGTTTAGAATCACTTTTCTATCCATTTTTTCACCAAGTTCATCTAATTTCTCTTAGTCCATTTAGAACCATATTTTTATTCTCAACTTCTATTCCCTCACTCATTCCATTTCAAATGCTCAAATCATTGCTCCAAATTCATTTTTATATTCTCTACATGTCACAATTACAAAAAAAAAGTCCATTATTTTTTAAAATACCCTTAAATATTCATAACCCATATACAACTATCCATTTCACATTTTTCTAAACCCATTTTGTTAACCACATCCATATCCAATTCTTCTTCTTTCATTTTTTATCCATTTGAAAAAAAAGAGGATCCATTTCATCTTCACAAAAAAAGCCTACCACCATATATTTTTTTTTATATAGCCCATGTTACTTTTTAATACAATCATAAACCAAAAAAAGAAAGGCCCATGATACAAAGCCCTTTTGAGTTCAAGAAACCAATTCACAAAAAAAGGGTTCATTATGCAACGTACAGCAGCAACCCACCAATTTCAAAGTATGCAACGTACAACACACTCCAAACGCAACAAGCCAAAGCCGTACCAGCATACATACAAGCAACCAAACCTGCATCGACAGCAAAACCTGCATATGCTGCAATAACATCAACCAACAACAACATCAGAAGAACCAGCAGCAGTGAAAGAGACTTATCAACAACAAATTAAGATAAAAAAATAAGTTCAAGGATTTTAAAAGAGGAGAGGGGGAGGGATTAGGGGAAGGACGATAACAAGAGAGAAAAGAAAAAACGAAAAAAAAAACATTAACTTTGTTCATCCTTCTCCAGATTCCTTCGACCTTTTCTTCTTCAAATCTCACAACGTTACACTACTCCTAAACCTCCTTCTTCGTCAAACCACAACCTTTATGCTTTCACCTTTTTTTTCTTTGGAACCCTTCAAACCTTCACCTTAAATCACAAACAGAACAACCTTCAAATCAATACAAACTCCAAAACATTCATCGTTTTTTTTCCTTCATCTTTCATCTTCGTAAAACATCAAACCACAAAACCTTCACCTTAACTCCCTCCACCAACAACCCAAATCTTCATCTCCCACGACGACCTATCCTTCACCCAACCCGCAACACCTTTCAAACGATACCACCGCGATTGACTTCAAATCCTCACCAAATACGAGACCCTTTCAAACCCATTCAAAATCGAGACAAGAAAACCAGATCGAAAAGAAAAGGATGAAGAGATTGAAGACCAAATCATGAAAAGAAATCGATACAAAACCAAACCAGAAATTGAAGAGACGAGAGAAAGTGAGGCGAAGCAACACACAAACTTGAACCCAAACCTGACCGATTGCGAGAAGGCGGAGACGAAGAGAGCGAGATCAGGCGAAGAGGTCGGAATCGACTGATTCGTGTAATTGTTCATTGATTTTTGAAGGATATGTGCGGTTTCAGTTTTTGTTTTTTTCTCTTGTTGATGCGTTACCCTGTTACTTTCTGATGATACCTTTTGAGATCCATTATGTTATTGCCTTTAATAAAATGATGATCCACCTGCTTTTCATTGCCATTTTTTTTCTTCTTTTCATTTTTTTACGACAAAACCATGTCGCTTGTGTGGTTTGGGCCTTAACATGATTCACTGCGTGTGTATTCAACACGACCTTTTTTTTCTTTTCTCTTTTTTTTTTCTTCGGGCGTGTTGTTTTTGGATGATGGGCCTTGGGCCCAAGTGATTCCATATCCCATTTTCCACCGTGTTTTCAAATCGTCCCCCCTGTTTTTACTTTTGTTTATTTGAAATGTTTGAACATCTTATTAATTATTGGTTAATAATTTTCAAATAGTCCTTGAAGTCACTTTGGATATCACTTCATTTAGATTCATTTTCGATTTAATTTCTATATTGATTTCCATTTTTCTTTTCATTTAGGGCCAATGATATAATACACTTCATGATTTAATCAAATCGATTAAGTTTTGACTTATTTGAGGCTTATTTATTTTCTTTTTGATTTATTTATTTTTATTTCAATACACTACTTTTACTCATTTATTTTGGGTCGATGAAAACTAAATATCGATCGATTTATCGATTTCTCGATTAAATCTCAATAAAGGTGAGACCTTTACTCTTTGTATTCACCTTTTCGATTTTATTTCATTTTTATTTATTTTGGGTCAATGAAAACTAAATATCGATCGATTTATCGATTTCTCGATTAAATCTCGATAAAGGTGAGACCTTTATGCTTTGTATTCCATTTCCATTTAATTTTCACATATTCTTTTATTCACTTTTGGTCAATGAAAGTCAAAAGTCGTCGATTATCAATCTATCGATTAAATCGTGATTAAGACGAGACCAAATTTTATTTTATGTCAATATTATCTCTTGTTCATTTTATCTCGGTTATATTATCGTTCATTCATATTCATATCCATGTCATATTCATATTCATGCCTATCTAACCATTTTTATTTGGTTCAAACGCTTACTTCCCGATTAAAATTTTCAACACATATTCAAACCTTTTTTCTTAATTAAATCGTGAAAGAACTGAATTCTTGAGGTCAAGCACTTCTTGGGTTCTTGAGTGACCGCTATCGAGGCGCACGCCTTAGATGGTGATCACTCGACCTTTCGCTTCTAAAACACTCGCCTTAACTATTTGGACAAAGGAATGCCATTGGAGTCTAGCATTCCATGTGGTACTTTCGTTGTTCAACAAACAATATTTCATATATCAATCGAATGAAAAAGGTGTCGTTGGGATCCAGCATCCTAATAATGCCCCGATTAATTGGTTGCGAGGCCGACGTCTCGTTTATCAAATAATCGTCGTTCTCCTTAAAACACTTAACAAATCAAACCATTTCCAAACTAATTCTCGACTCGTCGTCGAGCCAATCTTCAAAACATTCTCGTAAGTCGAGTGCCTTTTGACTCGTCGTCAAATGCACACTCGCACATCTCGAGGTTTCGTTACTAGGAGCACCCCTAGGGACTAGTATCAAACCTCGCCTCTTTTTTTCAATCTATCCAACTCAATCTCTTTTCAAACGTTTTTCTTAAACAACTTACGATAGGAGGAGATTCTTGGAATCTAGCATTCCTTGGATCTTCGAATGAACGACTCTTGAGGCACGCCCCTTAGGTTGTTATTCATTCACCCTTTCGACTTAGAACACTTAACCATTATCAAACATTTTTTGCAACCAATCACGAAAGAACTGAGTTCTTGGGGTCTCGCATTCCTTGGATTCTTGAGTGACTGCTCTCGAGGCACCGCCCTTGGGTTGTATGTCATTCAATCTTTCGTCTCCTAAAATTCAAACCATAACCCTTCTTTTTGTGGGCGTACCACGAACTACGACTGCTCTGATTCTTTATTCTCGTCTGAATAAAGATACGTAGGCACAAGATTGCGATGATCTTGGCGAGCTACCTTTTTCTTTTTCCCCCCCGTTTGTGTCCATACTTTTTCTTTTTTTCCCTGTTTCCACACTACCATCTTTTTCCGTCAAACCCCGTAGTCGAACTACGATTGCTCTGATTTCTCATTCTCATCCGAATGAGCATACATAGGCCCGAGGTCGCGATGATCTTGCCGAGCACCCTATCCTAAAACCACCCCATTTCCCTTAGTAATCGAAACCTTTTACTTTACCTTTTCGCATTTACCATAGAGAAGAAAACAAACAAGCTTAGATAACATTCCTCACAATTCGAACTAATAGGTTCCCGTTGAGTACAACGGACGTGAGGGGGTGCGCGTACCTTCCCCTCACGTAACCGACTCCCGAACCCAGAACGTGGTTGCGAAGACCATGTTCTTATCCATCCTTAATGGTTTTCTCGATATTTTCCTTTCCCTCTTTTGGGATAAATAAAGTTCGGTGGCGACTCTGTGGAACCGTTTTTCGCGGCTTTCGCGCGAGGGTCGTATTTTCTCGATGATTTTTCGAGGTACGACAGCTGGCGACTCTGCTAGGGAACAATTTGCTCCATGCAAGAGAGAGTCGAACCTATCTTAGAGCGATTTGTGAGGAGCGTTATCTTTGTTTGCATGTTTTTTCTCGTTTACGTATTTGTTCTCTTATTGCTTTCTCCTATTGTTGGATCTTGGGATGATATCATGAGTAAAGTTCTACACCCGAGCTTCGGTAAAAGTAGAGGGAACACATAGTTTAGAATTGGATGTCGAGTAGTGTTAGTCCCCAAGGACTCGCTCCTTGTGTGCCTAGCATGAAAGCTCCCCTAGAGTAGACCTTTTCCTAGATCCTGTTGTAACGCAGCTAGCCTGTTGCACGACTTGATTCATGAAGGGTCCGTGACTCTATGAACCACTCTTATAACCAAGTTCTATATTGGTGGTCGTGTTGTGTTAGTCTCCAAGGACTCGCTCCTTGTGCGCCTAGCATGAAGACCCCGCTCAGGGGAGACCTTGTCGTCATTATCGTCGTAATGCAGCTAGCCTGTTGCGTGACGTTGATGCGATTAGTGTCCGTAATCCTGGGAACCTTATCCATCAAAGTAGAAACTATCCCGTGAGTGGGTTGTGGGTAAAACAACCTAGAGCTTTCCTCATAGAGCCTACCTATAAGGTTTCTTTGATTAGAGACTTTGGTCATTTACCCGTGAATGGCCAACCTTAGAACTATTTTAACCTGTGATCTGTGATCCTGGATCTTGCATCTTGCATTGTATCTCATGTCATTGCATTACATTGCATCTGTTATGCATCTTACATTGCATTTTCAACCTCAGGTTCTCACTTCAACTTCCTTCCTTCTCCAATAAATCAAGCTGATTCCTCGACACCAGTACGCAACTCGAGCCAACACAAGAAGAACAATGGAGTAGATTCAACAAGAGCAAGCTGCCTTCAGAGATGAGTTGGACTCTATGAAGGGAAAGATTGATCAGATTCTTGAAACCATCATGGCGGCCAGAAGAGAAGAAGAACTACGTGAAGCCACTGCCGCCAACAACAATGCACAGGTTCAAGGGTCGCCCTCAAGGCTCTCAGCTCCTGTTCTCAACCCCGTCACTTATAGGATACCAATGAACTTCACTTCTGCCGCTGAAGGAGCCACCACTCAACCACTTCCAACCCCTGGAGTTACTGTTGGAGCTATTCCGCAAGCCCAACCTGTTGTCACTCAGATTCCTATTCCTTATGCTGAAGAAAACCTGGTAGATCAGTATGATGAGGTACAGAATTACCATGCTGCTATCCCAATCGTCAATCCTACTGTTGCTCAGGATTCTAAAGCCATGAAAATGTGTCGTGATTTAGCTGAGAAATTTCGAGTCATGGAGGGGCGCAACTCAAAATCTCTGAACGCTCTGGAAATGTGCTTGGTGCCAGATGTTGTCATTCCTCCCAAGTTCAAGGTACAGGAATTCTCAAAGTACAAAGGCCTCAGTTGTCCGCACATGCATCTAAGGATGTACTGCCTCAAGATGGCTGCTTATGCCAAAGACGAAAATCTGATGATCCATTGCTTCCAAGACAGCTTGTCTGGGGAATCACTCGAATGGTATATGTAGTTGGAGCGTAGCAACGTGCGCACTTGGGGTGATTTAGCCGATGCATTTGTCAAGAAATACAAGTACAACACTGACCTTGCTCCGAACCGTACTCAACTTCAGAGTATGGCTCAAAAGGACAACGAATCCTTTAAAGAGTACGCGCAACGCTGGAGAGAGCTAGCTGCAAGGGTGCATCCACCTCTGGTTGACCGTGAACTGATTGACATCTTCATGGGTACTTTGTAAGGCCAATACTATGAGAAGTTGATTGGTAATGTTTCTGCCAGATTCTCTGATTTGGTGATTGTCGGTGAGAGAATCAAAGAGGGTCTGCCAGTCTCAAGCCAAGAAACCTTTCAACAATGGATTCAAAAAGAAAGAGGGAGAAACAAATGCTATCTATGCTCAGAAGGGGAAAGCTCCACAAGCTCCAGCTCCAATGCCTTATCAAATGCCATACTTCCAGTATCCGTATATTGCTGCTGCGCAATATGCACCAATGCCTTATCAGCCAACTGTTCAAGCTGTTCAAACTCCAACACCTCAGCAATAGGCTCCTCAGCAACAAGGGTATCAGTATCCTCCTCAACATCAACAACAGAGAGCTGCTCAACAACGTCAGCCTAATCAACAGAGGACAAGGAGATTTGATAGAGACTTTGATCGTCTGCCGATGACCTATGCTCAGATCTTTGCTCAATTGATGGAGAAGAGGGCCATTACTCCGAGAGACTTGGCTCCTCCAACTGTCATCCCCCCAGATTATGATGCTAATGCTCATTGCGAGTTTCATAAGGGTGCTCCAAGGCATACGATCAAGGACTGTAGAGCTTTCAAACACAAGGTTCAAGACATGATCAACTCAAAGTATCTCGTGTTCAATGGGAAGGCTCCAAACGTCATCGACAACCCTATGTCGCCGCCATGCTAGTGCCAGCATCAAGTCAAGTCAAGTTTCTCCGAAGAAGGCAGTCATATTGCCATCCCATCATTCGCATTCTTGTTATTTTGTATTTTATTTGTTTAAGTACTGTATGCTTTAAACATTGTCGTTTGTATTTGGTTTTCTTAATGTATTGACTATGCATGTTTTGAATCAGTTATGTCGTATTCACTCATTTATTCCATTTATTGCAAATCACCGACACATCTATCCACTTCACTCTCTATATCAAACTGTTGTTAGAAATGATTTGAGGGAGGATGATGACAATGAAATACCCATAATTACAAACCGTATGCTTTCGGATAAAATCCCGCCGATGATGTACAGGCATTGTTTCAATCCCCAAACACTGGAGAGACAAGGAGTTAATCCCTAGTAAACTACTTCGAGCCTAGAAGTAGCAGTTTCCTTCGGATATTCGAACCCTTACACTCAACCTGGGGCAGGGTAGTGTTCAGTTAATCCAACTACACACCGAAGTCACAAAGCAAAATTCCACAAGACATGAAGGTTGTTCATCAAAGACCCATGACTTGGCAGTTACAATCATTCAACAAAACAAAACAAAAAAAAAACACAAAAAAATCAAAAGGCTGCTAAGTCGAGCACCTCAAAAGAGACTTAGGAAAAAATCAAGGCAATCCTGATGGACTCAAAAACAAAATCGGTCCATGCAAAAGATAGGGATCACAAACAAAAATCAAAAGAGGCCCTCGAATCCTCACCAAAAACAAAATAAGACTCAGTGACCACCAAATCAAAACCAAAGGGTCACTGACATCCATCAAAAACAAAATAAGGTGACTGCCATGTCGAGCAAACCTTGAATTACCACTCTTACACCGTCAACCCTTTTGGGAATCCAAACATGTGCAGATTTAACTGAACTTAGGACTGGAAGTTCATCACGGAGAAGGGGTGGGTGCAAACTAAGTTTTGAGCCTATTATCCTTTGTTTCATAAACCGTAAACCAGACCACATTACAACCCTCGAAAGACCTAATTGAGTCGAGGTTTATTCTGAAATCATACGATCACAAGGTTGCGTAAACTGACTCCCCATATTTGCTAATCTTCAGCATTGGTGTCATTATCCTTGCTATATCTTTCACACCATCAAAATCAGCACGCGTTTGGGCTAATGGTCCATTCGTTTCACTATCACGACACTCCAATAAACAACTCTTTTTCAAAACTTGCATGAGCATTGTATTAAGATTACCATTTGTGAATGAGCAATTTTAACTACAAATCAGTGCTAGACATTCAAGACGATTCCAACAAGGGGCAATCAAAGAGGAACTTGAGCTTTCAGTAGGTGCCAACCGGAAGCAAGACTCCCTCAACACCCTTAATCTAGGGCAAATCACTCAACAGCTCGATCAGGGGCAGGACATCTCAAAGCATATCAAAGTTCAACATCCAAAGATCAGACTACTTCAGAATTGGTTAATCAGGGGCAGACCATTACCACGTTCAGACTGGGGCAAGACTCATTGCAGCAAGCATATCCTGTCTGTACTTTCAAGCAGTTCAGAGCAAGAGCATAATCTTCATGAGCTGATCACCATCAAGTCATCAAGTCATCTGACCATCAAGCACAGAGTTGTGGTTCTCTTGGAACAAACACCATGACTTGTCAATCATGTCATCAGATTCGAGGCTTCAAGAGCATCTTCATCTGCTTCAATCACGGCGTCTTCAACAAACTGAGTGTCGAGGAAATCAAATCCCTCCCACCGCCCAAAGTCCAATCAGCATTGGCAACTACCAAGAGTCCACCATGCTGACACCTTCACAAACATATCCAATCACCTACGAATCATATGCATCACATTCAATATCATATGCATCATATGTATACCAAAACCAAATCATACTTCCCCAGCACTTGCATCTCCGCGCTTTAGCATTTGCATTGCACATCATTACAAAATCAAGCATTCATATATGCATAAGTCAAGATCCAAGATCAATCTCAAGATTTCAAAGACGATCTTCAGCCCAGTCAGGGGAATCTTCTTCAAGTTCATGGGCGTCCCCTATGAAGTCTTCCACCTTCTGTTGATGAAGCTGTGATCTCCAAGCAAGTCAGTGTGCATTCCTCATTGGGTTGTGTTCCTCAACCTTTTGTTGCTGAGGTCGTCATCCTCATCACAACCAATAAACATCCCTCCGAGTCAGTGGGCGTTCCTCATTGAATCTTTTCTTCAAATCGAACTACGACTGCCCTGATTCTTTTTTCTCGTCCGAGTAGAGATACGTAGGCACAAGATTGCATAGATCTTGACGGGTTACCTTCTCCATTTTTCACTATCTCCCTTTCCTTTTCGTGGGCTCTCCTCATTGATTTCTTTACTTCAACCTCTGTGTTGTGTGCCCTATTATCTCGTTGATAATAGCAGGCTGTGTGTGTGTGCCCTATTATCTCGTCAGTAATAGCAGGCTGTGTGTGTGTGCCCTATTATCTCATCGGTAATAGCAGGTTGTGTGTGTGTGCCTTATTATCTCGTCGGTAATAGTAGGCTATTTTGTGTGCCCTATTATCTCGTCGGTAATAGCAGGCTGTGTGTGTGTGTGCCCTATTATCTCATCGGTAATAGCAGGCTGTGTGTGTGCCCTATTATCTCGTCGGTAATAGCTGGCTCTGTGTGTGTGCCTTATTATCTCATCGGTAATAGCAGGCTGTGTGTATGTGCCATATTATCTCGTCGGTAATAGTAGGCTGTGTGTGTGTGCCCTATTATCTCGTCGGTAATAGCAGGTTGTGTGTGTGCCCTATTATCTCGTCGGTAATAGCAGGCTCTGTGTGTGTGCCCTATTATCTCGTCGGTAATAGCAGGCTGTGTGTGTGTGCTATATTATCTCGTCGGTAATAGCAGGCTGTGTGTGTGTGCCCTATTATCTCGTCGGTAATAGCAGGCTCTGTATGTGTGCCCCATTATCTCGTCGGTAATAGCAGGTTGTGTGTGTGCCATATTATCTCGCCGGTAATAGCAGGCTATGTGTGTGTGCCCTATTATCTCATCGGTAATAGCAGGCTCTGTGTGTGTGCCCTATTATCTCGTCGGTAATAGCAGGCTGTGTGTGTGTGCCATATTATCTCGTCGGTAATAGCAGGTTGTGTGTGTGTGCCCTATTATCTCGTCGGTAATAGCAGGCTTTGACCTCATTTTCATCCTTTTGGTGGAAGGGGTTGTGTGTGTACCCTATTATCTCTTCGGTAATAGCGGGTGTTGACCTCATTTCCATCCTTTTGGTGGAAGGGTTTGTGTGTGTTCACTATCATCCTTTTGGTGATAGGTCTGTCATCCTTTTGGTGTCAGATTTCTTGTATTCCACCTCCCAAGCATTTTCTTTCTCGTCGGACAAATTCGTGGTCTTCTTTATATCTAATTATCTTCTACCTCGAAAGGCGAACGCCATATCAGTTCATCTAACTCGGTTTAGGCTAATTAGATAGGGGCATCTGTCATACCCCAAATTTGTCCTACCTGTATATAATATTTCATCTGTGCATTCCATCCACTAACTATATTCAAAAATCCAAAAAATGTTGCTTTGCTTGGTCAGGCAAAGGTGTACATGTGTGGTTCTAAGTCATTATTTCATTTTCATTTTTTAATTCAATTACCCATCTGTTTAGAATCACTTTTCTATCCATTTGTTCACCAAGTTCATCTAATTTCTCTTAGTCCATTTAGAACCATATTTTTATTCTCAACTTCTATTCCCTCACTCATTCCATTCCAAATGCTCAAATCATTGCTCCAAATTCATTTTTATATTCTCTACATGTCACAATTACAAAAAAAGTCCATTATTTTTTAAAATACCCTTAAATATTCATAACCCATATACAACTATCCATTTCACATTTTTCTAAACCCATTTTGTTAACCACATCTATATCCAATTCTTCTTCTTTCATTTTTTATCCATTTGAAAAAAAGAGGTCCCATTTCATCTTCACAAAAAAAGCCTACCACCATATTTTTTTTTTATATAGCCCATGTTACTTTTTAATACAATCATAAACCAAAAAAAGAAAGGCCCATGATACAAAACCCTTTTGAGTTCAAGAAACCAATTCACAAAAAAAGGGTTCATTATGCAACGTACAACAGCAACCCACCAATTTCAAAATATGCAACATACAGCACACTCCAAACGCAACAAGCAAAAATCGTACCAGCATACATACAAGCAACCAAACCTGCATCGACAGCAAAACCTACATATGCTACAATAACATCAACCAACAACAACATCAGAAGAACCAGCAGCAGTGAAAGTGACTTATCAACAACAAATTAAGATAAAAAAAATAAGTTCAAGGATTTTAAAAGAGGAGAGGGGGAGCAATTAGGGGGAGGACGATAACAAGAGAGAAAAGAAAAAACGAAAAAAAAACATTAACTCTGTTCATCCTTCTCCAGATTCCTTCGACCTTTTCTTCTGAAAATATCACAACGTTACACTACTCCTAAACCTCCTTCTTCGTCAAACCACACCCTTTATGCTTTCACCTTTTTTTTCTTTGGAACCCTTCAAACCTTCACCTTAAATCACAAACAGAACAACCTTCAAATCAATACAAACTCCAAAACATTCATCATTTTTTTTCCTTCATCTTTCATCTTCGTAAAACATCAAACCACAAAACCTTCACCTTAACTCCCTCCACCAACAACCCAAATCTTCATCTCCCACGACGACCTATCCTTCACCCAACCCGCAACACCTTTCAAACGATACCACCGCGATTGACTTCAAATCCTCACCAAATACGAGACCCTTTCAAACCCATTCAAAATCGAGACAAGAAAACCAGATCGAAAAGAAAAGGATGAAGAGATTGAAGACCAAATCATGAAAAGAAAGCGATACAAAACCAAACTCGGATTTCAAAACCAAACCAGAAATTGAAGAGACGAGAGAAAGTGAGGCAAAGCAACACACAAACTTGAACCCAAACCTGAGCGATTGCGAGAAGGCGGAGACGAAGAGAGCGAGATCAGGCGAAGAGGTCGGAATCGACTGATTCGTGTAATTGTTCATTGATTTTCGAAGGATATGTGCGGTTTCACTTTTTGTTTTTTTCTCTTGTTGATGCGTTACCCTGTTACTTTTTGATGATACCTTTTGAGATCCATTATGTTATTGCCTTTAATAAAATGATGATCCACCTGCTTCTCATTGCCATTTTTTTTTCTTCATTTCGTTTTTTTACGACAAAACCATGTCGCTTGTGTGGTTTGGGCCTTAACATGATTCACTGCGTGTGTATTCAACACGACCTTTTTTTTCTTTTCTCTTTTTTTTTTCTTCAGGCGTGTTGTTTTTGGATGATGGGCCTTGGGCCCAAGTGATTCCATATCCCATTTTCCACCGTGTTTTCAAATCGTCCCACCCCTATTTTTACTTTTGTTAAATTGTCACATTTTTGTTTATTTGAAATGTTTGAACATCTTATTAATTATTGGTTAAAAATTTTCAAATAGTCCTTGAAGTCACTTTGGATATCACTTCGTTTAGATTCATTTTCGATTTAATTTCTATCTTGATTTCCATTTTTCTTTTCATTTAGGGCCAATGATATAATACACTTCATGATTTAATCAAATCGATGAAGTTTTGACTTATTTGAGGCTTATTTATTTTCTTTTTGATTTATTTATTTTTATTTCAATACACTACTTTTACTCATTTATTTTGGGTCGATGAAAACCAAATATCGATCGATTTATCGATTTCTCGATTAAATCTCGATAAAGGTTAAACCTTTACTCTTTGTATTCACCTTTTCGATTTTATTTCATTTTTATTTATTTTGGGTCAATGAAAACTAAATATCGATCGATTTATCGATTTCTCGATTAAATCTCGATAAAGGTGAGATCTTTATGCTTTGTATTCCATTTCCATTTAATTTTCACATATTCTTTTATTCACTTTTGGTCAATGAAAGTCAAAAGTCGTCGATTATCAATCTATCGATTAAATCGTGATTAAGACGAGACCAAATTTTATTTTATGTCAATATTATCTCTTGTTCATTTTATCTCGGTTATATTATCGTCCATTCTTATTCATATCCATGTCATATTCATATTCATATTCATGCCTATCTAACCATTTTTATTTGGTTCAAACGCTTACTTCCCGATTAAAATTTTCAACACATATTCAAACCTTTTTTCTTAATTAAATCGTGAAAGAACTGAATTCTTGAGGTCAAGCACTTCTTGGGTTCTTGAGTGACCGCTATCGAGGCGCACGCCTTAGATGGTGATCACTCGACCTTTCGCTTCTAAAACACTCGCCTTAACTATTTGGACAAAGGAATTCCAATGGAGTCTAGCATTCCATGTGGTACTTTCGTTGTTCAACAAACAATATTTCATATATCAATCTAATGAAAAAGGTGTCGTTGGGATCCAGCATCCTAATAATGCCCCGATTAATTGGTTGCGAGGCCGACGTCTCGTTTATCAAATAATCGTCGTTCTCCTTAAAACACTTAACAAATCAAACCATTTCCAAACCAATTCTCGACTCGTCGTCAAGCCATTCTTCAAAACATTCTCGTAAGTCGAGTGCCTTTTGACTCGTCGTCAAATGCACACTCGCACATCTCGAGGTTTCGTTACTAGGAGCACCCTTAGGGACTAGTATCAAACCTCGCCTCTTTTTTTCAATCTATCCAACTTAATCTCTTTTCAAATGTTTTTCTTAATTAACTTACGATAGGAGGAGATTCTTGGAATCTAGCATTCCTTGGATCTTTGAATGAACGACTCTTGAGGCACGCCCCTTAGGTTGTTATTCATTCACCCTTTCGACTTAAAACACTTAACCATTATCAAACATTTTTTGCAATCAATCACGAAAGAACTGAGTTCTTAGGGTCTCGCATTCCTTGGATTTCTTGAGTGACTGCTCTCGAGGCACCGCCCTTGGGTTGTATGTCATTCGATCTTTCGTCTCCTAAAATTCAAACCCTAACCCTTCTTTTAGTGGGCGTATCACGAACTACGACTGCTCTGATTCTTTATTCCCGTCCGAATAAAGATACGTAGGCACAAGATTGCGATGATCTTGGCGAGCTACCTTTTTCTTTTTTCCCCCCGTTTGTGTCCATACTTTTTCTTTTTTTCCCCGTTTCCACACTACCATCTTTTTCCGTCAAACCCCGTAGTCGAACTACGATTGCTCTGATTTCTCATTCTCGTCCGAATGAGCATACGTAGGCCCGAGGTCGCGATGATCTTGCCGAGCACCCTATCCTAAAACCACCCTATTTCCCTTAGTAATCGAAACCTTTTACTTTACCTTTTCGCATTTACCATAGAGAAGAAAACAGACAAGCTTAGATAACATTCCTCACAATTCGAACTAAGAGGTTCCCGTTGAGTACAACAGACGTGAGGGGGTGCGCGTACCTTCCCCTCACGTAACCGACTCCCGAACCCAGAACGTGGTTGCGACGACCATGTTCTTATCCATCCTTAAAGGTTTTCTCGATATTTTCCTTTCCCTCTTTTAGGATAAATAAAGTTCGGTGGCGACTCTGTCGAACCGTTTTCCGAGCCTTTCGCGCGAGGGTCGTATTTTCTCGATGATTTTTCGAGGTGCGACAGATAGGGTACAAACCACCTAGGCGTCAGGAAGAGCCTCTGAAGTTCTATGGTCCAGTTCGTTTTATAAGCGCAAGTGTGTTCTTCGATAGGGTTAATGCTATTGACGAAGATGGGGACAGTGACTGTGACATGGATAGTTGGATTCGCCCCTGTACACCGGGTCAAAGCCTTTGCAATTGGACATCAGAGAAAGTCATTCAAGTGACCGGCTTAGAGTAATTGCTTATGTTTTCCTGCTATGTTAATCCTACGTTCTTCCTAAGACGTAGTGATTCTTGTTTGTAGGGCTTTAACTTTTTGCGTGTTTATTCCATCATTAATAAAGGACGTTTTCACATTCAAATATTTTTTATCTCTGTTTTTGTATTTTTTAATTTTGTGCATAAAAATCACATCAAAATGGCAATGTGTTTATATTTGTTGCATACATAATAAACATAAATCATCAATCATGCAGGTTTCCTTGTTCAGATTCCACCACTCATGATTCAGCTATGGCTCGATATGACTTCGACAATCTCATTTATCAGGCTGAAGAAGAGACTGTCGAAGATTATGAACTACCCAAGGAATTGGCCAGACTGTTGAGACAAGAGGAGAAGGTCATTCTCCCTCATCAGGAGGAGATTGAGGTTGTTATTCTGGGAACCGAGGATGCAAGAAAAGAGGTGAGGATAGGGGCCACTCTAGAAGACACCGTAAAGGGAAGATTGATTGAAATGCTTCGAGAGTATGTGGATATCTTCTCCTGGTCTTACCAAGACATGCCTGGGCTCGATACTGACATCGTGGTACACCATCTACCCCTCAAAGAAGGATGTGCTCCGGTTAAGCAGAAGCTGAGAAGGACGAAACTGGAAATGTCTGTCAAAATTAAAGAAGAGGTTCAGAAACAGTTAGATGCTGGATTTCTCGCTGTGACAAATTATCCTCCATGGGTTGCTAACATTGTGCCTATGCCTAAGAAAGATGGAAAGGTCAGGATGTGTGTTGACTATAGAGATTTGAATAGAGCAAGCCCGAAGGACGACTTCCCGCTTCCTCACATTGATGTGTTAGTTGACAACACTGCTCAATATTCTGTGTTTTCCATCATGGATGGTTTCTCTGGGTATAACCAAATCAAGATGGCCCCAGAGGACATGGAGAAGACGACATTCATAACACCGTGGGGAACATTCTGTTACAAAGTGATGCCCTTTGGATTGAAAAATGCAGGGGCAACTTATCAGCGGGCAATGGTGACTCTCTTTCATGATATGATTCACAAAGAGATTGAGATCTATGTTGATGACATGATTGCAAAGTCACAAACTGAGGAAGAGCATCTGGTGAATCTTCAGAAAATGTTTGAAAGGTTAAGAAAGTTCAAACTGAGGTTGAATCCGAACAAGTGCACCTTCGGGGTGAGATCTGGAAAACTACTAGGGTTCATTGTCAGCGAAAAAGGTATTGAAGTTGACCCGGCGAAAGTAAAAGCCATACAAGAGATGTCTGAACTGAGAACAGAAAAAGAGGTTCGTGGTTTCCTAGGGAGATTGAACTACATTGCTAGGTTCATCTCTCATCTCACAGCCACGTGTGAACCAATTTTCAAATTGTTAAGAAAAGATCAAGCGGTCAGGTGGAACGAGAATTGTCAAAAGGCGTTCGAGAGAATAAAGGAATATTTGCAGGAACCTCTGGTCCTTATGCCGCCAGTACCAGGAAGGCCATTGATTATGTATCTTATGGTTCTTGAGAATTCAATGAGGTGTGTGCTCGGTCAACACGACGAGTCAGGTAGAAAAGAGCATGCTATCTATTATCTGAGTAAAAAGTTTACTGATTGTGAGTCGAGGTACTCAATGCTGGAGAAAACATGTTGTGCACTCGCTTGGGCAGCTAAGCGTTTGAGGCAGTATATGTTAAACCACACAACCCTTTTGATTTCGAAGATGGATCCGATTAAGTATGTGTTTGAGAAGCAGGCGCTTTCTGGTAGAATAGCCCGTTGGCAGATGGTTCTAACAGAATACGATATTCAATATGTTTCCCAAAAGGCCAGTAAGGGAAGTGTTTTGTCAGAATATCTCGCTGAACAACCAATTGAGGATTATCAACCGATGAAGTTTAAATTTCCTGATGAGCATATCATGTATTTGAAGATGAAAGATTGTGAAGAGCCTCTACCTGATGAAGGACCTGAAATTGGATCCCAATGGAAGCTGGTCTTTGATGGGGCTGTTAATTCATATGGTAACGGAATCGGGGCAGTCATCACGACTCCAAAGGGTTCTCATATACCTTTTACTGCCCGGTTAGCGTTCGTATGCACCAACAATGAGGCGGAGTATGAAGCATGCATTATGGGGTTGGAAGAAGCGATTGATTTGAGAATCAAGAATCTCGATGTTTATGGTGATTTCGCGTTGGTAGTTAATCATATCACTGGAGAATGGGAAACTAGTCAAGTGAACTTGGTGCCATATAACAACTATGCCAGGAGGTTGTTACCGTTCTTTGACAGAATTGACTTCCATCATATACCCCGGTTGGAGAATCAGATGGCCGATGCATTGGCAACATTGTCTTCGATGTATCAGGTGAATCGTTGGAATGAAACTCCTTCAATCAGAATCATGCGTCTGGATAGACCAGCTTTTGTGTTTGCAGTTGAAGGCGTATCAGATGGCAAACCTTGGTATCATGATATTAAGGTTTTTCTGAAGAGTCAAGAGTATCCAGAAGGTGCATCCACTAAAGACAAGAAGACTCTGAGGAGGCTGGCGGGAAATTTCTTTCTGAATAAAGATGACGTGTTGTACAAGAGAAACTTTGACATGGTCTTGCTACGTTGTGTTGATGAACACGGGGCAGGCCTGTTAATGGAGGAAGTTCATGAAGGTTCCTTCGGTACCCATGCCAATGGGCATGCTATGGCAAGAAAGCTGTTGAGAGTGGGGTATTACTGGATGACTATGGAGTCTGATTGTTTTAAATACGCCCGGAAATGTCATAAATGCCAGATTTATGCAGATAAGGTGCATGTACTGCCAACTCCTCTGAATGTGCTGTCATCGCCTTGGCCCTTTGCCATGTGGGGCATTGATATGATCGGAAAGATTGAACCTATTGATTCCAATGGGCATCGTTCCATTTTGGTTGCCATCGATTACTTCACGAAGTGGGTGGAAGCAGCCTCGTTCGCCAACGTCACCAGACAAGTGGTAGCCAGATTTATCAAGAAGGACATCATCTGCCGGTATGGAGTCCCGGAGAGAATCATTACTGATAATGGTTTAAATTTGAATAACAAGATGATGAAGGAGCTATGTCAGAGCATTAAGATTGAGCATCACAATTCTTCTCCCTATCGTCCGAAGATGAATGGGGCTGTTGAAGCAGCAAATAAGAATATCAAGAAGATTGTGCAGAAGATGGTAGTGACCTACAAAGACTGGCATGAGATGTTGCCTTATGCATTACACGGTTATCGTACTTCGGTACGCACATCAACTGGGGCAATTCCTTTCTCATTGGTATATGGTATGGAAGTAGTTTTACCATTAAAGGTTGAGATTCCTTCTTTAAGAATTCTGGCAGACGTGAAGCTTGATGAAGCTGAGTGGGTGCGTTCCAGACTGAATCAGCTGAGCCTTATTGAAGAGAAGAGATTTGCAGCCATTGCGCATGGTCGGTTGTATCAGAGCAGGATGAAGAAAGCCTTTGATCAGAAAGTGTGTCCTCGGTGTTTTCAGGCTGGTGAATTGGTTTTGAAAAGGATCCTTCTTCCTCAAACAGATCACAGGGGCAAGTGGACTCCAAACTACGAAGGGCCATATGTAGTAAGACAGGTTTTCTCTGGTGGAGCCTTATTACTCTCAACTATGGATGGCGAAGATTTTACGTCCCCTGTGAACGCAGATGTAGTCAAAAAATACTTTGCATAAAAGAGATCCGCTGGAAAAAAAGGAGCATCCCGGTGAACCATAAAAAGAAAAGGTTTGGGCAAAAATTAGGGATAAAAAAGAAAAGAATAAACCCGCAAGGTTGAAAACCTGAAAAGGCAACTTTGGAAAAAATGGGTATCCCAGTGGATTGAAAACCCGAAAAGGGCGATCCAGGAAAAAGTTAGGGATTTTAAAAGCAAAGGCTATGATCTGCATTCGATCTATGAACACTTTTGATATACGGAAATTTCGAAGGAAAGGAATCAGTCCAGTCAGTCTTTTCGAAGGCCAAAGCATCTGCGGATAGCGAGGCACATTGGGTCATAGCTGAATTGAATCATGGTGGATGTTAGTTCCCCACATTGCCGACATGTGTATTTTCTTTTATTTCTTTTTGTGCAATTACCTCTTTTCAGGAATTGCTTCCAGATGTAAATGCCTATTTACAGGCTAATTCATTCAATAAAATTCTCATTTTATTCAAAGAGCTTTTCATTCTTGTTTTTCCTTTTGCTGTTTTGTTTGTGAAAACGTCCGATATTTTGATAAACATTGCATGCGAAAATGTTAAGCTTTGCGAAGCATATTGGAAAATAGTGGTAATTTATTAGGCAAGGGTCGTTGTGATGGTGATCAAAGTAGCTATTTTGCATATAGGACTTTCTGTTGGTTTTGTTTGCAGGGTAACAGGTTCGTCCTTCCCCAACAGAGCTACTCTCCTCGACATTGAAAAGTTCATCCTCCTCAGCAGGTTGTTGTTTTCCCAGCCAGAGTGTCGAGAATTATCTTCCTTAGCAGAGTACAGAAGATTAATTCCCCAGCTAGAGTTGTGATAGATACATCACTTTCTCAGCAAACAATCAGAAGTTGATGCTGATGCATCCCCGGCAGGAGACTTATGGAATATCTTCTTTGGGTAAAGACGTTATTTTCCCCACAGGATCTGAGCACCCAGCTAATCAAGAAGTATTTTTCTCACCAGCAACTGTATGAGTTAGTCCCCTCAGATGGGTAAGCTTGATGTTACCTTCTAGCAGAGTTGACGTCATCATCTACTGTTCCCCAAGCAGATTTGCTGGTATTGACTGATATGCCCCAGCGGGGTAAAGGTAAGAGCATCTCCCAAGCAGGTTCGGTATTATCAACTCGTGTCCCCAAGCAGAATTTGGTGATGATCTTCATGGTGGTTTTGTTCAACGGCATTTGACATCCCCAACAGGTTTTCAGATCCAAATTTTCAGTTCTATCTTCGGTAGAAGTCATTGGTGATCCCCGACGAAGGAAGTTTCTCTTTGGGTTTCACTTTCAATTTTCATTGTCATCCCCAACAGAGTGGGTTTTCTCTCGGAGTTTTTATCTCCAGCAAAGTTTGTGATCAGTAATTTCCTCGGAAGAGTGAAGTCTTTTCTCAGCAGGGTCTCTTATTTCAGAGGATAATCTAGTTTGTCATCCCCAGGGGAGCTGCCTTGGTCTTCAGCATTTATTTTGCTGGGACGCCTCTTTTGCATTGCATAAGCATTTTTGCATGGCATCCTCCCAAAAGCGTAGCATTCCATTGATATGGAGCATTACGGCAAAATTCAAACATATGCATTCGAAGCATAGGCCAGGTTTGGTATCCTTTACCGATTCTTTCCCCAGCAAAAAGTAACATGATTCAGGAGATTGTGTTCAAACATCACACCGCAACCAGCGGATTCGTCCTCCTTGTTGGTCCTCCTTACGCTCCCCCTGTAGAGTTGCCTGTTTAGATTTCTCTCTTCCCCAACGGATTCATCTTTGTAGATCCGTTGATTCTACGTATTTTGGGTTCGAAAGTCCATCTTTTCGAGTTCGCCTTCATCCGTCCTGGTTATCCCAACTATTGGTTGGTACCCTTCTTTTATCCCAACTATTGGTTGGTATCTTTTCTTGGCTATCCCAACTATTGGTTGGTACCCTTCTTTTATCCCAACTATTGGTTGGTATCTCTTCTTGGTTATCCCAACTATTGGTTGGTACCCTTCTTTTATCCCAACTATTGGTTGGTATCTTTTCTTGGTTATCCCAACTATTGGTTGGTACCCTTCTTTTATCCCAACTATTGGTTGGTATCTTTTCTTGGTTATCCCAACTATTGGTTGGTACCCTTCTTTTATCCCAACTATTGGTTGGTATCTTTTCTTGGTAATCCCAACTATTGGTTGGTATCCTTCCTTTATCCCAACTATTGGTTGGTATCTCTTCTTGGTTATCCCAACTATTGGTTGATACCCTTCCTTTATCCCAACTATTGGTTGGTATCTCTTCTTGGTTATCCCAACTATTGGTTGGTACCCTTCTTTTATCCCAACTATTGGTTGGTATCTTTTCTTGGCTATGCCAACTATTGGTTGGTACCCTTCCTTTATCCCAACTATTGGTTGGTATCTCTTCTTGGTTATCCCAACTATTGGTTGGTACCCTTCTTTTATCCCAACTATTGGTTGGTGTCTCTTCTTGGTTATCCCAACTATTGCTTGGTACCCTTCTTTTATCCCAACTATTGGTTGGTATCTACTGTGTCTAAGTCCATTGCCGGTTGGCAAACACTTACCTTTGATCCCCACAGGTTGCAAATTTCCAGGTTCTTTTGGTATTCAATCTCCGTGTATCCCGATTGTCTGAAAGCCCTTTGCTTTCATACTCTCGGATCCAAGAAGTTTGAATAGGGGCAGTTGTAACACCTCAAAATTTTCCCTTTTGTTTCTAACCTAACTGGCTTATGCTTTATTTCATTTGCATCGTCATTTCTGCATTCTTTGCATGTTTCGTTTGTGCATGAGATCAAGGTATTTTCTAGCAGCTCATGGCGTTATCAGCTCCGGCATTATTTTCAGCAGTATTCAGGGGCAAGCAGATGGTTTTCAAGGTCTTTTGGAGCATTTATTTTGCTCATTAGGCGTTTTGATAATCAAGAGCTTCAACTGTCATTTTCTGATCCAGCGATCCGGTATCAGGCATTATTATTTCAGCAGGATATTCTGAGGTGTCAGCAGGAATTTGTGTTCTTTTCAGGTGTTACTCAGTAACAATATCAAGTTTTGGGTTTCGGAGGTTTAACAGATTCAAAACAGCTATCAAAAGTCGCTTTTCCAAGTTTCCCTCCAAAAGGCGCCAAAATTCAAAATTTGTACTGAGTAACCGGTTACTCACCGTTTGTTAACCGGTTACTCTGAGCCAAGTTTGAAAAAAAATTAATTTTGCATCATTTGTGATCATGTGCTTGGCATGTGCACGTGGGGAAGGATCTAGAATTGATATTTTCATCATTTTCCACCCAAAATTCAAATTCTCTCCATCATTTTTCTACTCTAATTCCTCATTTCATTTCCTAATCCATTTTTCACCCCAATTTCCACTCACTTAACCTCACTCCAAACCCAAACTTAACTCCTAACCTAGGGGTTATTTAAACCAATTCATTCCAAACCTCTAGAACACATCATTTTCACTCTCCAATTTTTTCAGAATTTCTCTCAATTCTCTCTCACTTTTTCCACTTTTCATCTTCATCTTCAACCTTTCACCAAAGCTCCATATCCATAGATTCACAAATTCTTCATTGGAATTTGTGAATTATTGAGCTAAACCTCCATCACATCATCATTCTTGGTTCAATTCTGATATAGCTACTGGTTTGGATCTTGGAATCACTTTTGGGAGCAGCTTTTGATTATTTGGAGTGTTCTTGCTTGGATCTTGAAGTTTCTTGCTAGGATCTTGAAGATAATTGTATAGATCTTTGGTTTTCTTGCTTGGATTCACCCATTTTCGTGCTCAACAATCACCAAGGCAAATCTCAGCCTTGTAGGTTGATTTTCCTTAGATCTATGCTTGATTTAGCTTAATTTCAACTTATGCAATGTAGATCTTTGGTTTGTGATGTGATTTGACCCATTTGCTTGATTTGATTTGTGATCTTTTTGTTTGATTGATGAAATTGATGTTTGATTGTTGTGATTAGACTTAATTCTCGTGCATTGTTGATTACATGATCATTGGATATGATTGCATAAGTGGATTGCTGCTGAAAAGTGCTTTTGAAACAGATTTTTTTGACTGCTGTCCCAGAGTAACCGGTTACTCACCATTTGTTAACCGGTTACTCTGTGTATTTTTTGCGTAAATGGTCTGATTTTCAACTAAGTAACCGGTTACTCTGGGACAGAATGTGTATTTTAGTGCGTTTTCTTGGTTGTCTGAGATCCGATGCATGCCTAAAATTCATGGGTTAATATGTCATTGATTTGTGGATTATTCTTGAGCTGTCGCACCTCACACTAGGGCATGGATATGATTTTGTCGACACGCGATTCTTGGTTTTCACTATTGAACATGCATGCTTGTGTTGTTGATTCCTTGATGCTATAAACACCATACACACACTTCTTTGAGCATGTTGACTGTGATTAAATGTTTATGTTGCTGGAAGTATGTTATGCATGCCTAATTGCTTCCATTCCTTAAGATGCATGTTTGTTCCGATTTGTGCACATGCTTAATGTTGTACATCCGTTCATGATATGGTGCATTCTTTCATGTTATCTCAAAGTGTTGTTTACCATGATATATGATGTGTTTGCAATCATAATGCATGTTGTTTGATGTGCATTTGCTTTGCTATGCTTGATTCGTATTCAAATGTATTGCATGCTGCCTCGTTCTTCTACGACTGTCTATGTCTATGTGCGTTGTTGTATGTACAGCTGTTTGGCTTTTCACACCCTTTGTTGTGCTGAATTGTATGCTGTTATATGCTGCCTTGCTTGTGTGCTTCTTTTTACCGCTGTTTTGGTGCAGGAGCGGTGTGGTAGCCGCTGTTTTTATTTCTTCGCTTCCTTTTCCTCTTTCGTCCCTTTCACTCCTTTCTTCCCTTGGATCTCAAGACTTGTTTAAGTCTTGGATTCTTTTCCCTTTAGAGCTACCTAGTCCAACTTAATTTTCGATTAAGCTTGGGGTAGGATTAGCATTAGGTCTTAGGTAGTTGCTTCTCTTCTAAGCCTCACTAACCATAGGACCACCCTTTTGCATGACAACACTAGGATAGTGATTCCCTTAGAGTCACCCTTTTGTCTTGTGTCTTCTCTTCTTATCTCATAACACTTCTAAAACACTTAATAAATATAACGAATATTGCGCTCGAGCCTTAAGTGTAGGAAATGGAGAACGAGGGGTCTCCCCTCCTCTTCTAGAGTGTTTAGCATACGTTCCATTTGGGGGCGACCATGCGATTCACTCGTTCCTGCATGGTAGACTTTAGTGCAATGTAAGTTACGAACTAACTTCAATCCACTTCTGTCTAAAAAACACAAAAACAAATTCAAACCTTTTCATCCTTCAGGATCGTTAATTTCAAACTCATTTTCAGAAAAGGGCACGTTACTTCCGTCTCGTCGCAAACAGGCATCGACCCTAACTGCCGGACGCGAATCTCACGTCGCTCATAAAAAACACTAACCGACCTCGTTAGGTCGAATTACGACTGCTCTGATTTCCTCTTTCTCGTCCCATTGAGGATACGTAGGCACAAGACGACGATGTCTTGGCGAGCAACCTCCCCCCTTAGTTTGTGTCCGAACTACGTTGACTCTGACTTTCCCATTGCACGAGGGAGTACGTAGGCGTGGGACGAGAGATGTCCTATCGAGTCACTTCTTTTTCTTTTCTTCTTTGTTTCTTCGCTCTTTTCCGTTCCCGTTCCGTTCCCGTCCAGTAGCAGCGGAGCTCCAGATGACGACACCCTTTGATCGAGACAACAAGCGTGGATCCCATCGAGTACGATGGACGTGTTGGGTGCTAACACCTTCCCTTCGCGTAACCGACTCCCTTTCTTGGGATAAATACACATTGCTGGCGACTCTGTTTTTCCGCGCCACTTTCGCGTTTGTACCATGGATGCAAATCCTCGGGAGCGACACAGGCCAGTAAGAAAAAAGCTCCTACTAGGACCGTGCAGGCAAAAAGAGCTCTTCCTCGCTTTCAGTTGTGTCTAGAAACACTTATGGCAATGTTAGATTTGATGGATGGTGCTATTCGTCAAATAGACATGGACGAAGGTGTTTTTGGTTTTCCTCATTCCGAGATAATCGGAATAGAGGACATGGAGCAGATTTTCAAGCATATTGAATTAGGCATCGGTGTTATGCATTCATACATCTGGTACTCCGATCAATCTATTATTTATTTAGTTGAACAATTAATATACACATTTCAATGAAAATAGTCTAATGTTTATTATGTTTTTATTTAAGGTGCTTGTATGAAAAATTGATGCGGGGGACGGAGTTGTCAAATAGATTCTGTTTCTTCTCTTGCACCCTTGTCAATGCACCGGCAATTGGTATGAATGCACTTTCAGTAAGAGACCACTTAACTGAGAGATTTATGGCCAGCAAGACAGAAAGTTTGTTTCTTTTACCGTATAATACTGGAAACGGGTAAGATTTTCATTCTAATCTTTAATTTATATCTTTTGCGTAGAAATTATCCATCTAAACTTTTGTTATATTTTACAGTGGACACTGGTTGTTGGTTGCCATTAATCCTACAAGAGAAGTGGTCTATTATCTGAATTCATTGGATACTGATTGGTCAACATATCAGGATATGAAGGATGTGGTTGATACGTAAGTGATATTGTTCGAAATATTCGTGTGTATTTGTATATTTAATTATTTCTATGAGATTGTTCTGAATTTACGTTTTTCTTTTATAGAGAAATACTTGTATACCGAGCACAAAGAGAATCTCGAGTAGCACGGGCTAAAGCAACCAACGTTACATGGGTCAAAGTGGAGGTATATTAATTTTCACAATGTTGCTTATTAGTGATGCTACTTGATAACACAAAACAACTATATATTAATTCTTATTTGTTTGTCTATGTGTAGTGCCCTCGTCAGCGTAATGGCATAGACTGCAGGTATTTCGTTTTGAGGTTTATGAGAGAAATCCTTCAAATGGATCGATTAGAGATTCCTATTACGGTATGCATGGATTTATAACTTAGGATTTATTTTAATATTTATCAGATATGTCATATAATTTATTATTTTTAACTAAATCATGCATATTTTGTTTTGTTATGTAGTACTTTGATGAATACGCGTGTTCTCATTACACGAAGGATAAATTGCAAGAAATTAAGGAGGAATTGTGCGAATACCTTATTGAAAAAAGAATCCTATATATATAAGGTATAGGATTATGGGATTATGTGAATGTATAGTTTTGTGAATGGTTTATTTTATGGGATAGTATAGTTTTGTGAATGGTTTATGTTATTTATGTGATTTTGGAATGTAATTGTATAGTTTTGTGAATGGTTAATGTAAATGACTTGAATTATAATGGAAATGGTTTATGTGGTTTATGTGATTTATGGGATTAGTGGAAATGGTTAATGAACCATACTAGAAATTGTTAATGGAAATTTGAAATATACAGGTTTATTGAAATGGCTTGAATTATACAGGTTTCTGCATAAAAAAAATGGTTAAAATGGGATTTTTAAAAAAAATCATTAAAATTATACGTAGAGAAAAGACAGCGCTTTCTAGAAAAAGCGCTGTCTATAGTTCACAACAGCAAGCGCTTTTCCTAAAAAGCGCCCTCTAAAGGTATAGAAAAATTGATAACTAAAATTATAGGTAAACATTAGACAGCGCTTTAAAAAGCGCTGTCTAAAGGGGGTCTTTAGACAGCGCTTTTTCTTGAAAAAGCGCCCTCTAAAGGTATAGAAAAATTGATAACTAAAATTATAGGCATACATTAGACAGTGCTTTAAAAGCGCTGTCTAAAGGGGACCTTTAGACAGCGTTTTTTCTTGAAAAAACGCCCTCTAATGTATACTTTAGAGAGCGCTTTTTCATAAATAAAAAGCGTTGTCTTTACCTACGACAACGCAACCTTAGGCAGCGCTTTTAAGTGCTGTCTAAGGCCTAAAAAGGCGCTGTCTAACGTCTTGTTTGGCGTAGTGCACAATGTCTTGACATGTGTTAGGACATCTGCTGTCTGCATAGGCCAGAATTTCACATACAAACCATAACATACAACACCATTATGCAGCATTTAAAACCATTTCAAAGCACATGAACTAATTTTAAATTAGAGTTCATCGCGTCAGCTTCCCAATGCTTCGAAAGGCACCTCAAACAGATACCCGAAACTCAAGTTACGAATTTTTAAAGTTGACACAGCAGGTGTAACCGGTTACACCAAATCAGTTAACCGGTTACCACTTGCTTAAAAACAATGGCTAACCATCCCCAGTATAACCAGTTACACCAAATCCAGTAACCGGTTACACCCTTAAAACTGCCCAGAACACGCCTTTTACAGACAGTGTAACCGGTTACACCAAATCCAGTAACCAGTTACACCTTTGAAAAAAACACTTTTTATAAAAGTTTTCTCAGGTGTAACCGGTTACACAAAAAGTGGTGACCGGTTACCACTGTGACAGAAGCAATTTTTTGCTATTTTGTGGTACGAAAATCAGTTTTGACACATTCCCAAAGCCTCAACTTTTCACGAAAATCACATATTCCAGGTTCACATTCTAATCCCTTACACCATATACTCAACATAATCATTCACCAACACATTATCATCCAAACATATAACACAATTGCATCATTACACATATCACATAGTTCACAGCAAAGAGAGAAAACTCAATAGAAGGGAAATCAAGACACCCACCCACATGTTATTAGACAAAGCCCTTATACAAAAGAAAATCTCACCCTTACCTTAATTTTTCAGCAAAAGCACTTCAACAATGGTGTTCTTTTTCTTTCTTCCTCAAACTCTAGCTCTCTATTCTCTTTCTCTTCCTTTTCCTCAATTTCCACGTACTGACTGTTCTCTCCCTATTTTCCTTATTTGTCTTCTTTTATTCCAATATTATTTCTAATTTAATTTCTTATTCCAACTTTAAAAAAATAAATATCACACCCACTAATTATTTATTTTATTATATCCTTATCACCATAATAATTAAAATACATATTTAATTAATACTATTACTATTATTTTATTTATATTTAAATAGTTTTAATTTAAATAATAAAAACAAATTACACTCTCCCACCACCCCCATGTCTCTACACCTTTACTCGCACACCCCTAACACCTTAAGTTCTAATCTCTAAGTCTACTACCCTACATCCAAGGGTTCCTCTAACACATCAAAACATCAATCAACACGTACAATCACACAATATTATTATGGAAAATAAATTAAATAAACTGGGGTGTTACACAAAGTCGTTGAGAATATATTTCATGTGGTTATGTAATAAAACTTTACATTTAATCATTCACCAAAGTTTAAAATAATGATGATGAAGAAGATTTTAAATTTGTCAACAAAATTTTACTTGTAGATTGAAACGGAAAAAAAATTAAGAAAAATTATAATTTTATATATATATATATATATATATATATATATATATATATATATATATATATATATATATATATATATATGTGTGTGTATATATTGAGAAGTTGTGGTGACAGTATCTGGCGTAGTGGAGGGATTTGCAAGATCAGTATGTAACGGGGAAGAGTAAAGTGAAATTGAATTAGAAACTTGTTAAAATATCTGCATTATATTTAATTGAATTAGAAACTTGTTATAATATCAGCATTCCAAATGCATTCAATTAATTGTAAAAACTATCAGCATCCCCGTGTATATCAAAATTTTCTCCTTTCTTTGCAATTTTGAAAAACTAGACATATTGCTCTATACATGTTTATCAAGATACATATTGAATTGAAATGTGATCATCAAGGGGTATCTCCAGTTTGTTTCAAAGTGTCAACTTAATTTTCATTATTACAAGTTACAATGTCATCAGTCTTTGACAAATATGCACTTTCTTCCAATTGAAAAGCTCGTAACTCATTATGACGCTTAGTATAATAACAAACAAGATTGACAAAAAAATAGACTTCTCAAAGAGTTTATGAGTTAGTTTGACTTCTCTTGATACAATAACCAATGCAAGTTGAAATCGATGATAAAAACAATGAACATTGTATGCACAAGAACAATCCTACATAAAAAGTGTGTGTAAACCATTTAATTCTCTTGGCATATTTCTAGCACCATCATACCAATTGCCCTGAATGTTAAAAACATCAAGGTTATGCCGAGAAAGTATGCCACATACTATTTTCTTAAGAGTTAAAGATGTTATGTCATTAACATGTGCCACATTAATAAAAAATTGCTTTTGTATTAAACCTACTTTATCAATAAATCTTAAAGTGATATATTTGGATCGAACTCTAGTATTATTTAGCATGACGTCGAAGTCTGCTCACATGCTGTTGTCGATGACCTACATGTTGTAGTCGAATTGTGTTCTAATATGTAGTTGTCGAATTAGGTCTAGTGTTAAGGATCCAATTGTTTAAGTTAGCTTGTAATAGGTAATTGTTAAAAATACCATTAGTTTAGTATGTTAGGTTTTATTATAAATAACATACTAGTCTCTCGTCTTAAGGTGTGTTGTGGTAAATCCTAATTAGGGTGAGAGGATTATTTGTTATTCTTGAGTACTTGTAATTTGTTTTATAGAAAAAGTAAAGAATAACAGTTATAACCAATCCTTGTTGTTCTCCTTGTTTTTTCTTAACCCTAACCCTTGTGTGTTTCTTGATCATAAAGAAACTGTTTATACTTTGTTTAAAGTCATCCTAATTCACAACAAATTGGTGCGGTGAGCATGGAGGAAGATGCCTTCAACAAAGTATGAGATTGAAAAGTTCACCAGAGTGAACGATTTTGGTCTGTGGCGCTTGAAGACAAAAGCCCTACTGGTTCAGCATGGGTGTTTGGAAGCGTTGAAGGGAGAGGCAGCCATGGACGTTGCATTAACAGAAAAAGAAAAGACGGCAATGATAGAGAAACCCAACAATGCAATATTGTTGAGCCTTGGTGATAAGGTTCTCCAATAGGTATCAAAGGAGACTACGACATCAAGGTTATGGTTGAAACTTGAAAGTTTGTACATGACCAAATCTCTGGTGAATCGACTCTACCTGAAGCAAGCTTTGTATTCATTCAAGATGAGCGATGACAAAGTATTGGCTGAGCAGTTGGATATGTTCAACAAGCTAATTCTTGATCTTGAAAATATTTATGTGAAGATCGATGATGAAGATCAAGCACTATTGCTATTGTGCGCTTTGCCCAGAACACATGCTCACTTCAAAGAAACTCTCATGTATGGAAGGTAGTCCCTAAGCTTTGAAGAAGTTCAATCAGCCTTGTATTCTAAGGGCTTGAACGAACGAAAGGAGCATAAACCTTCAACGGTTGGTGAAGGTTTCGCCGTTAAGGGAAAATTCTTGCGAAAGGATGTAAGTTCGATAAGAAGAAAGGTAAAAGTCAGCAGAAGTCTTATAGTGGCGAAGTATCTGGTATTCGATGATATCACTGTAAGAAGGAAGGTCACACAAAAAAAGTGTGCCCTGAATGCCTGAAAGGTCACGGAGGTAAAGATAATGGAAACGCAGCCATTGGTCAAGATGACTTCGAATCATCTGATGTTCTTGTGGTTTCAAGCGGCGACTCAAGAAAAGAGTGGATTATGGATTCAGGTTGCACTTGGCACATGAATCCAAACAGATAATTGTTCGAGGAGCTATGTGATCAAGATGGTGGATCAGTGTTGTTGGGAAACAACTAAGCGTGCAGAATTGCAAGTATTGGATCTGTGAGATTCAAGCTCCATGATGAGTCAATAAGGTTATTGACTGAAGTCAGGTATGTACATGATTTGAAGAGAAATTTGATTTCTCTTGGTGAATTTGACAAGAATAGAAATTTGATTTCTCTTGGTGAATTTGACAAGAATAGAAATTTGATTTCTCTTGGTGAATTTGACAAGAAGAGAAATTTGATTTCTCTTGGTGAATTTGACAAGAAGGGATATATTTTTCAAGGAGAGGGCTTTCATCGTCAAGCGCCACAGACCGAAATCGTTCACTCTGGTGAACTTTTCAATCTCATAATTTTTTGAAGGCATCTTCTCCACGCTCACCGCACCAATTTGTTGTGAAAAACTATACCAGAATAACAAAGTATATTTGGTTTCTTGAACACCAAGAAATCCACAAGGGTAAAAGAGAAGGAAAAACTTGAACAAACACACGAAACCCTATTAGGGTTCACAAAGGAAGAGAAAAGAGGAAGAAGAATAGAGAATTGGTTAAATCTGTTTTACTATTCACTTTCTCAATGGGGTTCAAAGATTACAAGTGAATACCAACAATTAACCTCTCTCAACCTAATAAGGATTTGCCACACCTTAAGAAGAGAGACTAGTATGCTATTTATAATAAACCTAACATACTAAACTAATGGGTTTTTTTTAACAATTACCCATTACAAGATAACTTAGGGTACAAGCTAACTTAAACAATTGGATCCATAACACAAGGCCTAATTCGATCTCCTACATACTAGAACACAATTCGACTACAACATGTAGGTCTTCGACAACAGCATGTGAGCGGATTTCGACAGCATGCTAAAACTAGAGTTCAATTCAATATCTCACAGTATATAATCTAAAAATTAAACTATTCTTGAAAACCAACTTAAACAAACCACTGTTTTCCAAATTTCACGCGTCTCATCATTAATTTCCAGCTCTTAAACATCTATAATGTGGTTCAATGGTCTAAGTCCTTCATGACATCAATTCCTTCTATTCTAGTTTAATTTGAATAATATCAATAAATTGTTGTTATTCAAATTAAACTATAAGAGAAGATATGGATGTGATGAAGGAATCAGATCATTGAACCACATTCTATATGTTAAAACGTGTGAGATGAACGATGAGACGAACGCAATTCAGAAAATATTGATTTATATAAGTTGGTTTTCAAATACAACTTAATTTTTAGATTATAAGTTTCTATGTCAATTTAAATGTAATGTTTTTTCAGTGAAGGGTTAATGAAACAAACAATCTACATAGCATATAATAAACTCCACTTCATCTACATAACATATAAGAATTCAAAGAACAAAAAATTGCTAAGTCACAAGAAGCTTCTTTCTTGTGACTTAGCAATGTTTTAATCTTGTTCTGAAAACATTAATCAACAACAATAACATACAACAACATTTATCAACAACACAACAACATACAACAAAATAAAAAAATAAGGCATGAACGCAAGATATAATAAACATAAACAACAATAAATTTTGAAGTTCTGAGAACATTAATCATAAACAACAACATACAACAACACACAACAACACAAGATATTATGTAATGTTTCATGAACGCATATTTTTTAAACTAATCATGAGTCTGGAACAAATTACAAAGTTCATCTAGTTTATGAAGCTATGCAGAAGAAGTACAAGGTGAATGAAGTTAACACAATAGATTCATACTTCTTGTATTTTTCTTCATAGCTACACAAACCATATGTATCATAGCCACAGTATGCGCTTTGTTAAGGTGTTGAAGACGAATCTGAAAAAAATGAGAACATTCAACAAATGAAAAAATGAGAACCCATTTTAAAGAAGAAACGTAAACAAAATCGAAGAATAAGTTAATGAATGAACCTCGAGTTAGCGATCGGTGAAGAGGAATCTGCAGATGAATCTGAAGGTTGAAGTATGTTTAAAGAGTGACATTGATGTTAGGGTTATGTTATGAGAGAGAAGAGTGAAATATGTTAGGTTTTTCTTTTGAGAGAAACAACTGTTATATACTAAACGATAGATACTTTTGCTTATATAGTAAAAAAATATGACTTTTCATCACGGTTAGAAAGAAAAACCATGATGCAATTTTCATATTTTACACCAGTTGTATAGTAAAACCTGGTTAAATAACTTGGTTAAATAACTTTCAATTTATTAATTTATTTATGAATGCAATTGTGAGAGAGTTATTAATTGTTGTTATTGTTATTTTTCATTACTGTTGTTATTGTTGTGGTTATTTTTGTACTATTTTTTTTTACAAAGAGGAAAGAGTATATAAAGGCAAGAGTATATAAAACAATACTAATAAATAAGTTCATTAAGAGGCCCAAAAGGGAAGAGTACATAAAACATAATTTTTTTAAGACATAATTTTGTCCGGATGGATTGGAACCCTAGCAATAAAAGAATCTACATAATTTATGACTCGCTCCTCACTACCCTCATCAGAATCATAGTAAAAAATCTTCCTCGACACCATTTTCTTCTTCTTCTTCTTCTTCAACTTCTACTTTTTCTTCTTGTTTTTTGCCTTCCCCACCCTTAGTGTATCCCTGACAGCAGTCGATCCAGATGGCTGGACCACCTCAGTTGACTGCTGATTTTGTTGTATTGTGGTGACTTCAGTTGACATATTTCTGTTAGCATTCTCAGATGGAGAACTCATGTTGCTATAGGAAGTAAAGAAGAATAGTTTGAAGAAGTAGATATTCATTATATGAAACTGTGCATTTATATAAGAGGTCAAAGATGAAACATCTGATGATTTAATCCTTACAATGATCACTTCTAATGGTTGATATTCTTGAATGACTTGTGAGTGTCTTGAGAAATGAAGAAAAATCTTTTGGGAAGAGTGTTTCTCTCTTTTGGAAAGCCCAAAGATTTTACATATCATATTACAACGGTTGAAAATTAAAACCTTGATTAAATAATTTTTAATTTTTAATTTATTTATAAACTTAAGTGACACGCACTTTTTGTAATTGGAAAAATGAAAAAAATGTTGAGGCTAGGATTCAAACCTTGTTACACTCACTTTATCACCACGATTGTTTATAACAGCCGTGATTAAATAACTTTCAAACAAATAAATAAATATCAGGCGCATCCAGTTTGCCATATTACAATGGTGGAAAGCCTAACGGTAGTAATATTATGTTACCGAAGGTGTTGTTTGTAGTAGTGGATGTAGGCTTCATATCATCCATATCACCAGCATATCTTGAATCAACATATCCTACAACTGAAGAATCACCTTGTTTAGTGTTAAATATGATACCATAACTCATATTACCCTTCAAGTAACTAAAAATATACTTGATTGCTTCCCAATGATGTTTTCCCTGTGTGAACATAGATTAACAAACATGACTTACAGCTTGTGTCAAATCTGGTCTAGTACAAACCGTAACATACATTAAACAACCAAAATCATTGGCATAACAGACCTTGGATATATACTTAACTTTTGCATTTGCGTTTGTAAACTCATCCATTGAGAACTAAAAGTGATTCTCTAATAGAGTACTCATAGTCTTTGAATTACTCACGTCAAACTTGTCTAACACCTTTTCAACATAGATTTTTTGAGAGAGCCATAATTTTTTTATCACTCATATCCTTGTGAGTTTCTATACCAAGAATCTTCTTAGTAACACTTACGTCTTTCATGTCAAACTCCTGTTCCAACATGATTTTAATTTCATTTACAACATGTAAATGATTAGTTCCAATCAAAATATCATTATCATACATTAAGACGAAAATAAAAGAGTCGTTATTAAGGATCCTAACTTAAAAACAACAATCATACTCACACTTTCTATAACCAATCTTAAGTATGTATGAATTAAAGAGCTTGTAATATTTCCTTAGATACTTCCTTAAACCATACAAAGACCTCTTCAATTTTAAAACTAGTTTGTCATGTTCAGTGTCATTGAACCCCTCTTGATGTTCCATGTAAAATTTCTAATCTAGATTATCGTGAAGAAATTATGTCTTCATATCTATCTACTCAAAATGCGTGTCTCGGCTGGCTACCAAGGAAAACACTTCCTTAATAGAAGTATGTTTGACTTATGGATAAAACTCTGATCATAATCAATCCCATTCTACTATGAGTACCCCTTTTCTATAAGAAAAGCCTTGAAGTTTTCCCATTCTTTTTTATGTTACTATTGGTTTTCTCTTGAACGCCCACTTACAAACGATATCCCTTTTTCCCTTAGGAAGGTGAACAACCCCCCATGTATTATTTTTCTCCAAGGAATCCATCTCTTCCACCATTGCACCCATTCACTTATCTTTCTTTTAGCTTGCTATAGCCTTTCAAAAAGTAGAAAGGTCTCCATAACTAGTAAGAAATACATAAGCTACCAAAAAGTAGAATGGTCTCAAAAACCAGCAAGAAGTGTATAAACTGCCAAGTCTTCTTACCCATATCATTCTGCTGGCTTTGTTGAACGATGCTCCGTGTCACGTATAAGAAAATAATCTTTTACTCCACCTGAAACTTTAGGTTCGTGGTCAATTTCAGGATCAGAGCGCAGTTCCTCCTGTTGCTCACGCACTACATGTATATTATTGACTGGTTGTAGATCAACACCCACTTGAATCACTATTTGATGAAAGTTTTTTGCTTCAAATGCTAATATATATGTTGCAACTATTTGTGTAAAATAAAATCTATGTTGATTATCATATCATATAACTTGAACCTTTTCACACCTTTTGAGTAATCAATGAAGACACACTTCTTTGACTTTGGATAAAGTAGGGATCGATCTTTGCTGAATATGCACATAAGTTAGACACCAAAAAATCCTTAAAATTTTAAGATCAACAAGATTGCATCTACATACATCCTCAACAATCTTCCCCTATAAAGAAGCCTGTATAATGGTGATGCGGTGGTGTTGGTGGTATTCTAGAGGTGGTGGAGTAAGAAACCAGTTTTGTGTCACGTTTTGCACTTAACTTCCACTGGTGGAAGTTATACTTAAAAACACTCCAATTTTACTGAATTCACTACACACTCTTTTTTCTGTTTTTCTTTTCATATATTCAACTTAACATTACAATGCCTTTATATAGACTTGAAGATGAAACTGATAGAGAATACAATAAGTTGGTAATCAAGATGAGGACTTTTTGGTTCTCTCAATCTTAATGATACAACTCTACCATAAATCTAAATAAAGAGAATCATTATAATATGGTGATTAGAATTCTCTCATTATGCTTACTAATAATAATTGTGGTTACAACACATTAATTTAACACTCCCCCTTAATGCGTTGTTCTTTAACTCCCATTGCTTCTCTAAGTTGCTAAAATCTTCCTGTTGGTAGTGTTTTCGTAAATATGTCTGCTAGCTGGTCTTGAGAACTGCAGAACATTAACTGCACATCGCCATCCTCGATCACACTTCGAATAAAGTGGTGCTTTATATTAATATGTCTTGTTCGACTGTGGAAAACTGGATTCTTCGCCATGGCTATTGCTGATTTATTGTCATAGTGGAGCAGCAGACTTTCTTCTTGCATAGCATTCTTCCAAACACTTTCTTTTATTGCTTCTTCGAAATTTTCCGGTTCGACAACACTGAAATTGAACTCGAACTCGATGCACTTGAGGGACTCGGTGAATTTGAGAAACTCGGTGAACGCGGGGCTGGTTGCTCACTTCCAACTGCTGGATTCTGTTGTAACAACACTGCAGGGACTGTTTTTTTTGTTTTCTCCATTTTCTTCCCAATTCATGGAGGTTTTCTCATCGAATACGACGTCCCGGCTGATGATGACTTTTCCTGTTTTTAAATTGTACAATCTGTAGCCTTTCGACATGGAACTGTAGCCAATGAAAATACATTTTTCACTCGTTTCCTCCAGCTTCGTTCTCTTTTGTTTAGGAATTTGAGCATAGCAAACACACCCAAAAACTTTAAGGTGGTTAACTGAAGGTGTTCTTCCACTCCAAGCTTCAAATGGAGTCTTATTCCATACAGCCTTTGTTAGACATCTATTCAGCAAATACACAGCAGTATTAACAGCCTCGGGCCAAAAGGTTTTAGGCAACCCTTTCTCAAGTAGCATAGACTTCACCATCTCCATCACGGTTTGGTTCTTTCTTTCAGATACAACATTTTGCTGAGGTGTATAGCCAACAGTGAGTTGTCTTTCAACACCTTCATCTTCACAAACTTTCTGAAATTCATTTGAGGTGTACTCCTTCCCTCTATCACTTCTCAATATTTTTATAAACCTACCACTTTGTTTCTCAACAAAAGCTTTAAACTTCTTAAAAATTACAAAAAATTCAAATTTTTGTTTCATGAAATATACCCAAGTCATGCGGGTAAAATCATCAATAAACAAGATAAAGTACCTGTTTTTGCCATGAGATAAGGTGTTCATAGGGCCACACACATCTGTGTGTATAAGTTCTAATGCTCGTTTAGCTCTCCAGGCTCCTTCCTTTGGGAAAGGTTGTCAGTGGTGTTTACCTAGCACACAACCTTCGCACACACCAGATTTTTCTTCGATTCTTGGCAGCCCATACACCATTTTCTTTTTATAGAGTAACTTGAGACTTTCGTAATTTAAATGCCCAAGTCTCTTGTGCCATAAACACAAGTCATTCTCTTCTCTGGCCATCATGCTTACATTTTTCTCATAATTGAAAGATAGTGGAAAGCTCCTGTTGCTAGTCATCTTCACAACGACAACACTTCTTCCTTTTGAGTCAAAAATTCTGCACTCTCTATTCTCAAAATTTAGAGAATAGCCGTGCTCCAGAAGTTGTCCAATGCTAAGCAAATTTTCGTCTAACTCCGGCACATAAAGCGTGTCATGTATGATTTGCTTCCTTGCTTCGTGGTGACTCTAATGCTTCATTTCCCTTTCACTTCGACATGTTCTCCATTGCCCAATTTAACTTTTGAGCTGAATGAAGAATCAATGTTTATAAATGGTTCCTTCTGTCCGGTCATATGGTTGCTACAGCCGTTGTCCAAATACCAAACATTTTTACCTTCTTCATGAAATGCTTTTTGACAAGCAAAGAACAAATTTCCTTCACCAGATTCTCCTTCTGTGTACGAAGCATGTTGCTTATTTGCCAGACGACAATCCTTTTGAAGGTGTCCGGATCTCTTGCAATTATGGCATTGTGGTTTGCCTTTGTTCCAACAGTCCTTCTCGTCATGAGTTTTGTTGTTACAAATTCTGCACCATTTGTTGGATGCTCCTTCATGCCATCTTCCGCCATTCACGCCTCTTCCTCTTCCTCGTGAGTTTCTTCCTCTGCCTCTTCCAAATCTGCCACCTCTAGAAGACCCACCTCTATTTTGTATTTGAGGCTTATTTTCACCATTGTTGGGCTGAATGTTGAGTTTAGATTGAAAGGCACTCTCGATTGATTTTTCAGAGTGTCGTAACAACCTTTGCTCGTAGGATCTCAAAGACCCCATCAACCCATGAACTGTCATGGTTGATAGATCCTTGGTTTCTTCTATCATAGCCACCATTGGGTCAAATCTTGCTGTCAAACTGATCAGAATTTTGTCAACAATTATGCGATCTTCTATCGTATCACATGCGACTTCATCTGATTCACCAATTCGGAGAGTCTGTTGAAGTATTTGTTCAGGCTCTCGTTTTCCTTCATCCTTTCATTTTCATAATCTCTCTTAAGAGATTGAAGCTTCACCGTTCGCACCTTTGAGTTTCCTTCAAACTCTTGTTGTAGGATACTCCAGGCTTCCTTCGATGTTTTAGCTCTCATAATCCTTGGAAAATGGATATAGAGACTCCTCTTTGAATCATCCCGAGAACACCAGCATCTGTGATCTTCTTCTTCTTCAATTCTTCAAGTCGTTGGCTTGATTCTTCAGCCTTTTCTTTTGATTCTCCAGCCTCTGTTGGTACGAGTTCTTCATACCCGTTTTGGACAGTCTCTAACAGATCCTACGAGGTGAATAGAGTCTGCATTTTAACAGCCCAGAAATCATAATTCTCTTCTTCAAACAAAGGAACTTTAACATTGCTATAAGTTGTGGAAGTGTTGCTTGTGGAAGCCATATTTTTGTTGGTTGTGTTGTAGCTGCAAGGATTTGCAACTCTGATACCACTCTGTTGGTGGTATTCTAGAGGTGGTGGAGTACGAAATCAGTTTTGTGTCACGTTTTGCATTTAACTTCCACTGGTGGAAGTTATACTTAAAAACACTCCAATTTTACTGAATTCACTACACACTCTTTTTTCTGTTTTTCTTTTCATATATTCAACTTAGCATTACAATGCCTTTATATAGACTTGAAGATGAAACTGATAGAGAATACAATAAGTTGGTAATCAAGATGAGGACTCTTTGGTTCTCTCAATCTTAATGATACAACTCTACCATAAATCTAAATAAAGACAATCATTATAATATGGTGATTAGAATTCTCTCATAATGCTTACTAATAATAGTGGTGGTTACAACACATTAATTTTAACAAGTGGTACGATTCTTTCACTATGGGTTATACATATAAAATTCTAGAGATGAAAAAGGTGTCCTATTCGAGCTTTGCATGGAAGGCGGGAAGACCTTCGTGATGCATCTATAAGGAATAAATAAGGAGTTATTTTATTTTTATATAGGCGTCATAAAAAACTTTGGAATGGGTATTATTTTTACCATGTTCGAGGCCAAGGTCTTGAAGGCTATAACGTTGCCCCTTCCCAATTATATCCAAATAACCGGTGTTTTGTGAAAGGCGTCGAGATCCTTTGCGAGGCTCTTAAAATTATGAAATTTGTGGCCATATTCTTTTTTCTATCATACCAAATGCATTGATAAGGGAAATTGGGTTTCACTAAGTGCCCTTGCTGGCAGAGGCTTCTTACTCCTCACAGTACCAACTACAAAAACCGGGAAGACATATTTTATCGAGTTTGGGGTAAAAATGATTATTGTGATGTCATCTTTGATGAGGATGGGAGTCATCACTTTCCTCTTTACTCAATGAAAAAGCTAATGTCAATCATGGGCTATGACTTTTATAGGATTAGTGAGGTAGAAAAAAATGATTTCCAATTTATAGAGCAATTCAACATTATGAGCCTTAGAGAACTGATGGATTATAAAAAAGATAAACCAAACACTTATATATATATTTTTTTTACGTAAGTTTATTCTATTTACCTTTTTTTTTGTTATGAATTATACCTTTTATAACTCTTTTGACATTTTCTGTAGAAAGAATGGCCCTTTTGTTTGCATCACGAAGGAAAACAATGTCAGAGAAATCGGAAAGAAGTGGGGAGGTGGGGGCATGCCAACCCAAAAAAAGACCATGATGGTTTGCTCATTAGGGTTTCTAAAAAACAGAAAATAACTGAAGAGAGATATATCATCCAAGTCAACTACCTCACTAGATCATGAAGGGGATACTTTTCCTTAAGGAAGCATGGCAGGCTCAGCTCACTTCATTCCTTCTGCCCTTCCATCTGAAGATCAGAAGGAGCTTACTCTTTAGGGAAATAAATTTGACATTCTAATCTTTATTTATAACCATCTTGATCCACCCAACGATGTGGCTCTTGAAAATACATATTTGAAGGACAACCTTAATACCTTTTGGGAAGGTCTTGGCTTTGTGGGAGATGTAGGACCTTCTGGTGTTGGTTCCACAAAAACAAAAAAAAACTTCACATAAAATCTCGCTTCTTGATTGAGGAAGATACTAAAGAAGATATAGGTGAAAGATTTTTTGTGATGAGAAAAACCTTATATTCTTAAGCCCTCATCATTTCTCCATGACGTTGTTAATTCGTGTTGACCATGATTTCCTTAATTTTTTTAATAAGATGAGTTGTATGGACAACATGTTGGGTATCCGAGTAGCAAGATAAATAACACAAAAAATAAAAGATTAGGAAGTAGGAAAATTGACACAGAATATTTACGTGGAAAACCCTCAACAAATAAGGGAAATGTAACGCCCCGGTTTTGATCATTTTATTTAATCGAGTCGATTTAATTATTTTGAATGTTAAATTATTCTATTTATGACTTTGGTGTGATATTATGCTTTTATGCTATGTTATGATGTATTATCTCGTTGAGAGCGTTTTCGGGAATTTTTGGGCTTAAGGGCATTTTGGTCATTTTATAACTATTAATGAGTTAGAGAAAATTAAAGAAGTAATTTGTAGAGAAAATATTATGTAGACAGAGAAAATAAGAGAATTGGGAGAGAAATAGAATTATGTGGTAAAAATAGAAATGAGAGAAAAAGAAAAGAAAAGGAAAGAAATAGGAATAAGAGGAAGAAAATAAGAGAGAAAGAAAAAAAGGAGAAATAGAAAGAAGAAGAAGAGAAAGAAAGAGGAGGAGGGGAAAAAGAGAAGAAAAGAGTGGAAATCATCAAGAACAAGAGCTAGATCATTTGGAATCCGGGTAAGGGTGTGAAACTCGATTATTCTATTCATGTGTGTGATTATGTATGATTGTTGTGGTTGAAAAAAATTATGTTTGGTAAAGTTTTGAGTATATGTGGGTTTTAGGTCGAAAATGATCAAATGAGTAGAAATCGATGTTTTCACGGACGAAATTCGATATAATTTGTGTTATATGATCTCTATATGTGTATGAACTATTGCTATTAATTATTTTGCTGATAGAAGTGATTTGGAGATGGAAATGGAGATTTTGGGGGTTTTGGAACAGTGTGCACGCAGCAGAATTTTTCTGCATCTGGTGCAGAGCGCCGGGCGAAAGGCCCTGAGCGTCGGGCGATGCGTCCTTTTCGCCGGGCGGTTTCGAGAGGCGTAGAGGTTCCAAGCTTCTGCCTCTTTGAATTATTTTGGGGGATTGGTGTCACCTGTGCTTCGTCGGGCGAAGCAGAGGCGAAGCGTGTTTCGCCGGGCGGTGAGCATGCTTCGCCGGGCGGTTGGTTGCTTTTGGAAACAATTTTCTTTTTTAAAAAAAATTCATATCTTTCGAACCGTAATTCTGATTTAAGCATTATTTATATCGTTGGAAAGCTATCGAGCTGTACTTTCTTATTATGATGGTTTGGAATTTGTTAGCCGATTAAATTATATCGGGAAATGTGAATAGTGTCGTTTTGTCGACTTTTGCCGTTTTAATGGTGTGTAAATGATGAAATGCTATTTGTTGTGGGTTGCAATTAGTGATAAATACATTGTTTAAGTAAGTATCAATGTATGTGGTTTTGAGAGTATGATTAGTGTATGATATGGCGGCCTATGTGGCGTAAATCCACAGAAAGATGAATGGTAAGGTATTGATTATCATGGGACTGCTATAATAGTAATATTTGGTGTGTGAATGGATTCCAATTGTGTTAGGATACTCATTGGGGTAGAATGGCTTATATGTCATTCCTAGTGAGGTATTAATGTTTTGGTCGAACGCATTAGGGTAGAATGACGTTGATGTCATTCCTAGTGTGGTACTCACTGGGGTAGAATGACTATGTTGTCGTTCCTAGTGATGTACAATTGAGTTGTCGTGTCCACTGGGGTAGAATGACTATGTTGTCGTTCCTAGTGGGATACTCATTGGGGTAGAATGACTATGTTGTCATTCCTAATGAGGTGTGCACTGGGGTAGAATGCGTTGATGTCGTTCCTAGTGTGGTACTCACTGGGGTAGAATGACTATGTTGTCGTTCCTAGTGATGTACAATTGAGTTGTCGTGTCCACTAGGGTAGAATGACTATGTTGTCGTTCCTAGTGGGATATTCATTCGGGTAGAATGGCGATGTTGTCATTCCCAATGAGAGGTGTACTAGGGTAGAATGACTATGTTGTCATTCCTAGGGAGGTATGTATTGGGGAAGAATGACTATGCTGTCATTTCCAGTTATGTGATACGTGGTATTGTCGGGTCTTGATTGGATTGGTGAACTATGCATGATGTATGTGTTTAGGTGGAATGGTAGAATGGTGAGAATGTGTTATGTGTATACTTTTGTGTTGAAATATATGATTATATGCATTTATATTATGGTTGTTTTTCTCACCCTTCTGCTCGTTTTATAATGCTCTATGAGGCATTGCAGATTAGAGTTGCTGGAGGTCCTTTGTGAAGATTTGTGTCTTCACCCTTTTTGTGTCGGTCGGCTCTGATATGTGACACCGGGTAGCTAGGGTGGCCGTTTGTGTTTATTGTGTACTATGTATATGTATCTTTTGGCTAGTACATGTACAACTTGGTGTATAACAAACTTTTTACATGATATATGTATTTATGTTAATCAGATTTTAGATTTTCCGCTTTAATTCTAATTTCTGAAAATATGGGTGTAAGGAACGAAGTTTCCTCGGTTGATTGCTACCCCACTGTTGCATATCTGTATGGGCAGGTGTTGTATGAATTGTTTGGTTTCAAGTTGATGTGACCCTTGGTCTATGCCATGTTTTTAAATATACTCTGATCAAATTTCGAATTTTTCTTGTATTGCTATAAATGCATGATTTATTTGGGGGTGTAGATTGGGGGCGTCACATTAAGTGGTATCAGAGCCAGTCCGTGTCAGTTTGTGTCAGTCCTTGTTGGTCTTTGTGGTTCGGTGAGCGTTTTGTTTAACCATAGTTGCTGTTATTGAAAATGAACAGAATATGGCTCGGGCTGTGCAGGGTGTACCGAATGTTGCGGGTAATAATGAGTTCGGGATGAACGAACCGCTTATCTTCAAGGGAAGATATGATCCTGATGGTGCACAATTTTGGTTTGAGGAGGTTGAAAGAATCTTCCATGTGATGGATTGTGCTAAAGAGGATAATGTGAGACTGGGTACTCACATGCTGGAAGAAGAAGCGGTTGATTGGTGGGTTAGTCTACGCCGAGTGTTGGGAGTGGATGATGAAGAGGTTACTTGGTATTTATTTGGCCGAGAGTTTCGGAGGAGGTATTATCCGGAGGGTGTGAAGGAAAAGAAAGAGATTGAGTTTTTGGAACTAAAACAAGGCAATATGTTTGTTGTTGACTACACTGCTAAGTTTGTGGAACTGGTGCAGTTCTATCTTCATTATCCGGAAGCGACTGCTGAATTTTCTAAGTGCGTGAAGTACGAGAACGGATTGCGTCCGGAGATTAAACGGGCAATCGGTTATCAGAGGATTAGAAGGTTTTCTGATTTGGTGGACAGTTGTAGGAGTTACGAAGAGAACCGTAAGGTGCGTGCTACTCCCTATGAGAATGTGAATGACAGGAAAGGGAAACAACAGTCTCGTAGTGGGGGAGGAATGTCTAGTCCTCCGAGGTGTTACAGTAAGTGTTACAAGTGTGGGGACGTAGGACATCGTCAGATGGATTGTAGGAGGAATAAACTGAAATGTTCCAAGTGTGGAGGTTCGGGACATGTTGCAGTTGATTGTAGGAGAATTGGGGTGAAGTGTTTTAACTGCGGTGAAACAGGTCATATCAGTACGGGGTGTACGAAACCGAAGGGAGCTCAGACTGGTAGGAAAGTTGTTGCATTGGCAGGAGATGAGACTACTAGTGCGGATCGGCTGACTCAAGGTACTTGTTTTATTGTTACGCCTTTAATTGCTATTATTGGTACTGGAGCGACTCATTCGTTTATTTCGTGTGAGTGCGCAAAGTGTTTGAATTTGTTGTTGTCTTCTTGGAGTAGTAAGATGGTTATCGATACTTCTGCTTAGGGATCGGTAATTATTTCTTTGGTTTGTTTAATTTGTTCTTTGACCATTTATGGTAAAGATTTGTGATGGTTTTGGTGTGTCCACAGTTGGAGAGATTAGAATGAGATAAGTGGGGGAGAAGCTGGTACTTCTCCATGTTGTTTCAGGTATAGAGCGCTGGCTCAGTGTGTTCAGAATTGCAAGATTATAAGTGTAGTTTCTGGTTCAATAAGGGATGCGGAGGTAAAGATTATGTCAACTAAGGATTTGTGCCTTAGGTAGTTTTGTGTATAGGATGTAAGGAATGCTATTATAGTTTGGTGGAGACGGTTTATGCCTCATCATGATTGTCAGCTGTCTATTGACAAATTGAGGAACTGATCACCCTTAATCTCTTGTTGATAGCAGACGGGAATTATGTTGGATGGAATGGACGTGTCTTTCCGGCTTTGATAGTGGTGCGGAATGGATTACTTGAAAGGTAAGGAGTTGGTTACAGATTGTTTTGGTGAGTTGATGAAGATTCTTATATCAGAGGATAAGATGGATTAGAGGTTCTGGTATGTGGTTAAGTTGAGAAGTCATTAAGAGTCCTTTTTAGTTGTTTGTTGCGATAAATCGGAATTTGGATTGTCAAGAGAATGAATTGTGTATGGAGTACGGACAGTAGTATAGGGTTACGATTGAGATTAAGTGTTCATTTTCAGGATTAAGTAACTGGAATGGTTTGGTTGAGTTTGACTAGAATTACAATTGGTGGAATGTTTGATAAGAATGGTGATTTGTTTAAGTGGAGGCTTTAGAACGACTTTATGTGAAAGGTTATATTGATATAATCGGAAGTAGATACGGTGTTCCTATGGGAGGTTCTGAAGTTAGTTAAGATGATTATAAACTTTTTGGACTTTTGTTGGTTATTACCGAAGGGTATGGAAGAATTTTCCAAGATTAGTGCTTTCGTTACTTCAGTGACTTGCAAAAAGGGAAGTCGATTATTTGGGATGCATCTTTGATGAGTTTAGTCAATGTGTTAATGCAAGAGAGTAAAGTCGTGGCTTGTGTCTTTCGACATTTGAGGATTCGAGGAAGGATCAGTACTATTGTGGAAGTGGTTGTAGTTGTATTATGTTGGATTATTGGAAGTATTATCCTTATGATTCTAGGTTCGAAGTGTTTGGTAATTATAAGAATATTGAGTATTGAATTGGTTTGGCTTATCCTTTGGGGAAAAATTATTGTAGTGACTAAGGAGTTAAGTCAGAAGTTTCTAGGTATGTCTTTTTTGGTGGTCCGAGAATTAGAGTTGTTCGAGCAGTTCAGAGGCTTGTGTCTGGTGTGGGAGATAACACGAAAGAATGTATGACTGAAATATTAAAAGTGAACGGTGGTATGGTGAGTATGCGAGAGAGTTAGACTTTGGGCTTGAGATTGGGAGACTTGGTAGTTACAAGTCATCAGAGTGCGCAGCGGAAGCGTGATGTGGCACATTTCGTATATGCGTGTGTGACTTGTAAGAGTTTTTAGGTGGAACATTGGAAATCTGTAGAAATGTTGAGACTAATGGACGTTTCGGAATGGAAGTGTTAGGTGAAAGGTTTAAATATTATTCATGGGCTACTATGTAGAAGAATGTTTTGGTTATATGTTCGATTGGGAATCGTAGCATTGTTGTAATAATGTTGTGTGACAAGGATGTTGGTATTCGGGTTTTGTAGAGGTTGTGGAATTGATGTTGAGTCGTGGAACTTGTGTTCTTGTTTGTGTTGTTGTCTCGTTCCATTGTGTTGGTTCGAGTGCGAGTAGCTAATTCCCGTGTGAGGAATTAGAGGTGGGTTACCTACGGTGAGGGTAACGATCCTGTTGTGTTTCGGTTCGAAAGTGAACCTGTGAGTTGTGTTCTGGGTATTCCTTGAGTTATGAGTTGGTCGTCAAGTGCATTGTATGGGCTTTGCATCTTGTCGGCGTTGTTGTCGTGTCGTTTTCATATCTGCGGTTAGCAAGGTGGTTTGTCAGTGGTGTTATTCGTGGTGCGCCTTTTGTTGGCATGTTTGTTTGGTCGGATGCGAGGGCCATGTTTGGAGTTGTTAGGTTTGGCTTTATTTTCGAGGACGAAAATTTCCAAGTGGGGGAGAGTTGTAACGCCCCGGTTTTGATCATTTTATTTAATCGAGTCGATTTAATTATTTTGAATGTTAAATTATTCTATTTATGACTTTGGTGTGATATTATGCTTTTATGCTATGTTATGATGTATTATCTCGTTGAGAGCGTTTTCGGGAATTTTTGGGCTTAAGGGCATTTTGGTCATTTTATAACTATTAATGAGTTAGAGAAAATTAAAGAAGTAATTTGTAGAGAAAATATTATGTAGACAGAGAAAATAAGAGAATTGGGAGAGAAATAGAATTATGTGGTAAAAATAGAAATGAGAGAAAAAGAAAAGAAAAGGAAAGAAATAGGAATAAGAGGAAGAAAATAAGAGAGAAAGAGAAAAAGGAGAAATAGAAAGAAGAAGAAGAGAAAGAAAGAGGAGGAGGGGAAAAAGAGAAGAAAAGAGTGGAAATCATCAAGAACAAGAGCTAGATCATTTGGAATCCGGGTAAGGGTGTGAAACTCGATTATTCTATACATGTGTGTGATTATGTATGATTGTTGTGGTTGAAAAAAATTATGTTTGGTAAAGTTTTGAGTATATGTGGGTTTTAGGTCGAAAATGATCAAATGAGTAGAAATCGATGTTTTCACGGACGAAATTCGATATAATTTGTGTTATATGATCTCTATATGTGTATGAACTATTGCTATTAATTGTTTTGCTGATGGAAGTGATTTGGAGATGGAAATGGAGATTTTGGGGGTTTTGGAACAGTGTGCACGCAGCAGAATTTTTCTGCATCTGGTGCAGAGCGCCGGGCGAAAGGCCCTGAGCGCCGGGCGATGCGTCCTTTTCGCCGGGCGGTTTCGAGAGGCGCAGAGGTTCCAAGCTTCTGCCTCTTTGAATTATTTTGGGGGATTGGTGTCGCCTGTGCTTCGCCGGGCGAAGCAGAGGCGAAGCGTGTTTCGCCGGGCGGTGAGCATGCTTCGCCGGGCGGTTGGTTGCTTTTGGAAACAATTTTCTTTTTTAAAAAAATTCATATCTTTCGAACCGTAATTCCGATTTAAGCATTATTTATATCGTTGGAAAGCTATCGAGCTGTACTTTCTTATTATGATGGTTTGGAATTTGTTAGCCGATTAAATTATATCGGGAAATGTGAATAGTGTCATTTTGTCGACTTTTGCCGTTTTAATGGTGTGTAAATGATGAAATGCTATTTGTTGTGGGTTGCAGATAGTGATAAATACATTGTTTAAGTAAGTATCAATGTATGTGGTTTCGAGGGTATGATTAGTGTATGATATGGCGGCCTCTGTGGCGTAAATCCACAGAAAGATGAATGGTAAGGTATTGATTATCATGGGACTGCTATAATAGTAATATTTGGTGTGTGAATGGATTCCAATTGTGTTAGGATACTCATTGGGGTAGAATGGCTTATATGTCATTCCTAGTGAGGTATTAATGTTTTGGTCGAACGCATTAGGGTAGAATGACGTTGATGTCGTTCCTAGTGTGGTACTCACTGGGGTAGAATGACTATGTTGTCGTTCCTAGTGATGTACAATTGAGTTGTCGTGTCCACTAGGGTAGAATGACTATGTTGTCGTTCCTAGTGGGATATTCATTGGGGTAGAATGGCGATGTTGTCATTCCCAATGAGAGGTGTACTAGGGTAGAATGACTATGTTGTCATTCCTAGGGAGGTATGTATTGGGGAAGAATGACCATGCTGTCATTTCCAGTTATGTGATACGTGGTATTGTCAGGTCTTGATTGGATTGGTGAACTATGCATGATGTATATGTTTAGGTGGAATGGTAGAATGGTGAGAATGTGTTATGTGTATACTTTTGTGTTGAAATATATGATTATATGCATTTATATTATGGTTGTTTTTCTCACCCTTCTGCTCGTTTTATAATGCTCTATGAGGCATTGGAGATTAGAGTTGCTGGAGGTCCTTTGTGAAGATTTGTGTCTTCACCCTTTTTGTGTCGGTCGGCTCTGATATGTGACACCGGGTAGCTAGGGTGGCCGTTTGTGTTTATTGTGTACTATGTATATGTATCTTTTGGCTAGTACATGTACAACTTGGTGTATAACAAACTTTTTACATGATATATGTATTTATGTTAATCAGATTTTAGATTTTCCGCTTTAATTCTAATTTCTGAAAATGTGGGTGTAAGGAACGAAGTTTCCTCGGTTGATTGTTACCCCGCTGTTGCATATCTGTATGGGCAGGTGTTGTATGAATTGTTTGGTTTCAAGTTGATGTGACCCTTGGTCTATGCCATGTTTTTAAATATACTCTGATCAAATTTCGAATTTTTCTTGTATTGCTATAAATGCATGATTTATTTGAGGGTGTAGATTGGGGGCGTCACAGGAAAAACCACGGGCACCGGTAGAAAAGATTTCCGCTAAGTGGAAGAAATTACAACACTTCTCTCTAAATACAAGGAGAGAACAAATTACACTCTCTCTTGTACTATGAGAACACTTACTAAAGGAACCTTATAGGAGAAACTACAATATATTATTTCTCTCTAAATTTTTCTCTTATGTTATGTTGAAATGTTTTTTGTTGTTGTGTTAGGAATGAGAAATGCACCTCTATTTATAGGTGCTCATCTTCACAAAATCATAGGAGTTGTTAGAAAATCATGGGTGCTAAACCATGAGTGTTTCTTTCTTGGTCCACAAATTGTGACTTTATTCAATCACAATCCTTGACCATACTCTTTTACCATGACCACAATATTTGACTATGACCATGACCACAATATTTGACTATAACCTCAATCCTTGACACAACATCATTCAAATAAGGAAGGGATTTAAGATAAAACATTCACCTTCTAATATAGCCACTACGCAAGACTTGTTGGAAACCCTCCCCATAAATGACCCCTAATATCTGAAGCCAACAATTATTCTTCATCTAAAACATCCTACTGGAATTGGGCCCCATCGACATAAAGGTGATTACAAAGAGAAGTCTTGTCGCCTAACTAGGAATGATAATTCATATATGTATTTGAGGATGTGTAATGAGGATTCCAATGAGAATAAGACATCTAAGAGTATGAGTTTCCTTTTACCTTGACAAAAGGGTGAAAGAGCTGGCATTCATGGTTAAAGATAAGGAGGCGATCATGACCCCTGTCCGAAAAGCACTATTTAAAACAGAAAATGCTTTGGTCAATGTCAACAACGCTTTTGAATCTTCCAACAAGATTGTTGGGGAGTTGGAAGGATCTTTGCACAATGTCTGTAAAAGGTTATAGGTGACCCATGTATATCAGTTCGAGGTGGAATCAAAGAGAGTTTGCTTAATTAAATAATATATGAAGGTCGTCGATACTTGTCATTCAATTATGCAAGCTTCCTTCGATAATGCTTTGAAATATATGGAGTTTTTCCATCCCAGCATAAAAAATATATGGAGTTTGTGAGCATCACTTCCCTTGCCTCCAAGAGCTCCAGTCTCTATGTTCTTCTTTGCATTATCCCAGGCACCACCAGATGTGTTCAGGAAAAGTGCCATAAGAATACCAGACACTGTTGCAAACATCAGAAAAGCAGCAACAACTTTAGCTCCGAGTAAGGGCTGCCCTGTATAGTAGCCCAAAATTCGGAATAGGAAACCTGCAAATGATTAAGTAAATATACAATTAACATATAACCAATCAGGTCATAGAAAAATGAAAAATAACATAGAATGTAGAAACAGTCGGTTGATATCTAAGGCATTTTCCATAAAGTTGGTCCAGGAACTTTAGCAATAACATAGAGTACGCACAAAACAATGCAACAAATTCATGGAAATACTTTTCAAATATACTAACAGTTTGCCCAAAGGCAACAGAGCAATGCTACTATAAAATTTTCATAATCAGGTATAACTAACAACAGTACTTAGTTTATAGATCTTTTCAATGCCAAAACGAGTATGCAACTGCTTATTAACAATGCACTGAAGAATGCACTTTTCACTGAAGAATTTCAATAACGTGATATTAATATATTAAAATGAGAGCAATAAACATTAATTGTGAAGTGGTGTAGTGGTAAGATGCCATTGCTTGCAAGCAAGATGTCTTGGGTTTGGACCCAAACTAAAACAATAATTTTGGGTTTGGGTCCCTTAAAATGAGGCAAGGGAAGTGATGCTCACAAAGCAGCAATAACAAGGAGATACGTAAGTTATTTCATATGCTACCTTCCTTGTACAATAATGACATTAACATGCCAATGACTTTGTATGCTACCTTATAACAAATAGGTTTATTTTTTTCGGCATATGGAACATGGTTTTTTCGATTGCGTTTGAGTTTCATCAGTAATCTCTCATCAATATTCAGCCATTGTAGCCATTGTGGCCAGTGTTTATTAGTATAACATACCATTAACATTTTTCTGCTTGTCTAGTAAAGTAGGTCACTTTTAGCAAGTACTACATTTTTTTATTTATTTGAGAGTGTGGGAGACCCATTCAAAGACACGGCCGGGCCTTCACTTCATGTCCTTATAAAGATGCTCTCAACGATTACGCTGGTAATGGCTCCCATCTACCTGTGATGCCACCAAGTCGTCGTCATCAAACTCAAGATTCAGAGGGCACGACTCAACTTTATTTGGCAGCAACATACACAAAAATACTGCACTTTTGTGTCCAGAAGAGCACTGAAAAATGCACTTTTCTCTGAAGAATTTCAATAATGAACATTAATATATTAAAATGAGAGCAATAAACATTAATTGTGAAGTGGTGTAGTGGTAAGATGTCATTGTTTGCACGCTAGATGTCCAGGGTCCGAATCCAGACTGAAACAATGTGGATTGTTTTGAACAATTAAAAGATATTTTACCAAAAAGATATTTTACCAAAAAAATTAGGTGTGTATGAAATTTTTTTTTAATTAAAGGGTTCAAATCATACTTATGTAATTTTTTTAAAGAACTAAATAGCTTGCAAAAGTATTGTGTATTCCTCCATAAAAAAAATCATATATATATATATATATATATATATATACACTTTGATTTTAATTAAGAGAGTGTTTTGGAAAGGGAATTTATTATTTTATTTCGGTAATAAAAAAATATAAGTTGTTTTTATATTTTTTAATTTGATTAAAAAATATTTTGTAGAAATCCAACATTCAAGAAAGCATTTTTAGTCCATCTAATTTTACACCTGTTTTAAATTTAACAGGAGTAATAGAGATTTAATTATAATGATATTTTAAATTTACATCCGTTTTAATAAAATAAGGTGTCTATTATCACATGTTAATACTTAAAATAATACTTTATTTACAAAATTGCCACCGTGTTTCTTATTTACACCCGTTTTTAGTATAACAGGTGTAAATTTTAAAATTATACTCTTGTTTTTGCACTAGTGAACTCACATTTGTTATAAAGTTATCATTATAATATTAATTGTATCATATTCAATACACAATCAGTCAACATACAAACCTAATTGACTATAATCTATTTCGGCATTGTTGTTACAACAAATGCAATGAACACTACAAATAAAAAAATCCAGGTAATCTTAAACTGTTTCTTCAGGATCTTCACCTTCAACTTCAATTCTTCCTCCTTGGCTTTGAAGGTGTTAACCATGTCCTTCTCCTCATTCAAGTTCTTTACCAGTGAAGAAATTATTTGTTTTGCCCTAGGATCCATCTCCTCATCCAACCAAGCAAAATGAGAGCATTTTTTGTATCCTGGAATCTTATACATCCCACAGCCATAGAAATGGCGGCCTGGGTTTGAATCGGTCCATGCAGTCATCAATGGAGCGTCGAGACCACACTTGCATACGTACCTTGAACGACTTGAGGACCTACTTACATGGCTACAACCGGAGTGCTGAGACATTTTAATGGAAGAATTTGATGGAAACTTGAAGAAACTGGGTGCACTACTACAAAACGTGCAAACAATAACGCCAGGTTTACAACGGATTCATCTAAACCGTTGTAATAGGTTAAGATTTTTGCGCCCAGTAAGTAGCCGTATGTATAAACAGAAATATAATGGCGGTTGTTTTAAAAGACTATAGTAATAAATATTGTGTAGCAAGCTTCGATTCCCAGCAGTTACACTTTTCCATTTTTTAGAGTACATTAAGCGTTTGTCTCTTAAGTCCATTATTTATAAAATAAATTGTAAATGATTTTACAACGGTTTATTAAACCAACCGTTGTTATAGGACTTAACTCCATTATTTTTAAAAAAACAATTGCAAAATAGTTTACAACGGTGAAGTAAAACAACCGTTGTAAGAGGACTTCAATTCCACTACGGTTGTTTTTTCAAACCCAATTAAAGGGTTCACTAATAAATTAAAACAAAACTTATTCTGTAATATTTCTTTCAAAAGACGCCCTAGTTGAACAAGCGAGCCAGAGACGACAGCGGCGACGTAATCTTTACCCTCTTCGTAACTCAAATCTTCACACCCTTTTCGTTCATTTGATTCTTCAGCTTCGAAGTACGATATTCTTCAACATCTTTATTCCTTTTTTCTTTGTTTATGTTGTATATGCTCAAATCAGTATGTTTATGTTGTTTATGCTCAAGTCAGTATTAGAGTAAATGTTTTATATGCTTTAGGTTTAGATTTGCATATGCATTAAGTTTTTGGATTACATTTTGGTGTGTCATTCACATTATTATATGTGTATAAATTTCAGAAGTTGTTATGAATCGTAGTTGGATGAAAGCCGATAGATTATGTCTGGTTTATGAGAAAGGAGTTCTTGAATTTCTTGAATACGCTGATAAACATCTTCCCGAAAATAATGGTATCTTTTATTGTCCTTGTGTTCTTTGCGCAAATATCAAAAAGTGTAGAAAGGATGAAATATTCCATCACCTTTGTTGTGATGGTATATGTCAAAACTATATAATATGGACGTGGTATGGTGAAGTGGAGGAAAGTCGTGCCTCGCAAAGTCAAAGAGTCAATGAAGAAGAATATATGGAAGATCAACTAGAGGATAAGTTCCGTGATATTGGGGTATATTCTTTTAAGGATGCTCATATTTATGATACTTTATGTAGTGATAAAGACACCCCTTTATATAAGGCATGCACAAATTTTACACGATTATCGGTGGTGTTAAAGTTGTTTAATCTGAAGGCAAAAAATGGATGGTCAGATAAAAGTTTCACGAAATTACTTGAACTGCTAAAGGAAATGTTACCAAAAGATAACAAATTGCCGGATCGTTGTTATGAGGCCAAGAAGATATTATGTCCAATGGGTCTGGAGTATATCAAAATACATGCTTGCCATAATGATTGTATATTATACCAGAAAGAGTATGAAGACTTGTATCAATGTCCGAAATATAGTGTGTCGTGTTACAAGCTGAAGGCCAACAGTGGTAATGACAATGACTATGACAATGTTAGTAGGAAGCATCCTCCTGGTAAAGTGTTATGGTACTTTCTAATAATTTCACGATTTAAGAGACTTTTTACTTATTCGAATGAGGCAAAGAATCTTAGATGGCATGCAGATGAAAGGACTCGTGATGGAAATATTCGCCATGTTGTTGATTCGTTGCAATGGAAGAAAATTGATTCGTTGTTTCCGGATTTTGGAGTTGAGCCAAGAAACCTTAGGCTTGGACTTGCCACCGATGGAATGAACCCCTTTGGTAATCTGAGCATTAATCATACTTCGTGGCATGTTCTTCTCACTATTTACAACCTATCTCCTTGGTTGAGTATGAAGCGCAAGCATATACTGTTAAGTATGATGATTTCTGGACCACGACAACTTGGTAACGACATAAATGTTTATCTAAGTCCATTAATTGATGATTTACGACTCTTGGTGGGATGAAGGCGTTGAAGTTGATGATGCATATTCTGGGGAAAAGTTTAAGATGCGTGCAATGTTATTTTGCACAATCAACGACTTTCCTGCTTACGGTAACTTGGCTGGGTATAATGTCAAAGGACATAGAGCGTGTCCTATATGTGAATATGATACTTGTTATCACCAACTTGAGTTTGGAAAAAAGACTTTTTACCTTGGGCATCAAAAATTTCTAAAACCCGATCATCCTTATCGTAGATTGCGGAAGGCTTTTAATGGAGAGCAAGAGTTTGATGAGGCACCTGAACCTTTAACCGGGGAAGAAATTTATCAAAAGCAGGAACACATTAATGTTGTCTTTGGGAAGAGAAAACAAGAAAAAAGGGCAGTTGCAAAAAATATTTGGAAAAGAGGTCCGTCTTCTTTGATCTTCCGTATTGGCCAAGTCTTGATGTTAGACATTGTCTTGATGTGATGCACATGGAGAAAAATGTGTGTGATAGTTTGATTGGCACACTTCTAAACATTCCAGGCAAGACTAAAGATAGTAAGACTTCCCTTCTTGATATGGAGAAGATGGGTATAAGAAAACAGTTGGCTCCAATAGAGAAAGGAAAAATAACTTATCTGCCTCCAGCATGTCACACTCTTTCTAAAAAGGAAAAGAAAATTTTCTGCGAGTGTTTGCAAGGTATTAAATTTCTGCAAGGTTACTCATCAAACATCAAGAAACTTGTATCAATGAAAGATCTCAAGTAAATTGGTTTAAAATCTCATGATTGTCATGTATTAATGCAACAACTTCTACCAGTGGCTATCTGTGTGATCCTACCAAAAAATGTGAGAGTAACTATAACGAGATTGTGCTTATTCTTCAATGTCATATGTAATAAAGTTCTTGATTTCAAAAAATTAGATGAATTAGAAGATGAGGCTGCCATAATCTTGTGTCAATTGGAGATGTATTTTCCTCCATCATTTTTTGGCATTATGGTTCACTTACTTGTTCATCTAGTCAGAGAAATCAGAATTTGTGGTCTAGTTTATTTAAGGTGGATGTATCCAATAGAGGGATATATGAAGATCTTTAAAGGATATACAAAGAATCATCACAGACCGGAAGCTTCGATTGTTGAAAGATACATCACAGAAGAAGCTGTTGAGTTTTGTACAAACTATTTATGAGACGCAAATTCTGTAGGAATTCCAAAGTCTCGTCATGTTGACATAGACGAAAGAGGTATTCAAAGTCTAAATGTTAAGTCAATGGTTCGGGATGTAGGTATTCAAGCACATTTCTATATATTGAATCTTGTATTGGCAACTACCGCGTTTTATGGTGTCATTGATGAGATTTGGGAGGTTGATTATGTTATTTTCAAAGTGGCTTTATTTAAATGCAAACGGGTTCGCAATAATAATAATGGTGTACACATTGATGACTTAGGATTCACACGGGTCGACCTTGACAAGGCATCTTTTATGACCAAACCATTCAACATGGCTTCTCAAGCAAAACAAGTTTTCTATGTTACCAACCCATCGGACATATCGGGAAATGGTCAATCATTTTCCAAGGAAAACACATTCCTCTTAGTGATGGAAGTCTTGATATTCCGTCCACACCTTCTTACACAACATAAGTCCCTACCTCATATGATGAAGTTGATGGAGATGTCGTGCACACTATTTGAATCGATCATGAAGAATGCATATGGGAAAATTAACGAGTACGTAATTTAGTCTTTATTCATAATATATTAATTGTATGTTATAGTTTCTAAATATTTTTACTAACAAGTATAATTATTTGAAATCGTAGGTCTTTAGAGTCAAGACACCAAGAGACAAGAAACCAAAACACCAAGTTATAATTATGTGATGTTATGTAATGTGTAAACTGTAGGTTGTTTGTTCTGATAAATTGTAAGATATTTGTTACAATTGAATATGATACAACTATGTGATGTTATGTAATATGTAAACTATAGGTTGTTTGTTCTGATAAATTGTAAGATATTTGTTACAATTGAATATGATACAATTATGTGATGTTATGTAATGTGTAAACTATAGGTTGTTTGTTTTGATAAATTGTAAGATATTTGTTACAAATGAATATGATACAACTATGTGATATTATGAATATGATACAATTAACATTATTATGATTACTTTATCACAAATGTTAGTTGTATTTTCTGTTGTGATATGTTGAACAATAAAACAAGTTAAAAAAAGGGATTCATTATAAAATCAGTAATCTTTTTCTTAATTCTGCAGAATATGTAACAACGGTTATATATCTTAACCGTAATAATATCTTATGCTTTAACAACGGTTATATTACACAACCGTTATAATATCTCGCGCGCTATCCAGAAAAAAATAAATATCAAAATAGCACAGCTGGAAATCGAACCTAGGACAATTACTTTATCACAACGGTTGTTTGTATAAATCGTTGTGATAGGTAGCGCTCTTTTTAGTTTAATACAACGGTTAGTGGTCCGTGATTGTAAGTATCAACGACACTCTACATAACAGCGCTCGTGCACGCATGATTACATACATTTCCCAACCGTTGTTAAATGAATTTTCTGTAGTAGTGGTGAGAAGAAGACGAACAGTGACTGGGGGGAAAATAAGACGAAAAATAAATCAAAAGGATTTGATGGAAATTATGACTTTCATCTAGTTTATGAAGCTATGAAGAAAAAGTACAAGGTGAATAAAATTTACACAATAGCTTCATACTTCTTGTATTTTTCTTCATAGCTACACAAAACATATGTATCATCGCCAAAGTATGCGCTTTGTTAAGGTGGTGAGGACGAATATGAAAAAAAGAGAACATTCACTAAATGAAAAAATGAGAACCCATTTTTAATAAGAAACGTAAAGAAATCGAAGCATAAGTTAAATGAACGAACCTCAAGTTAGCGATTGGTGAAGAAGAATCTGAAGACGTATCTGAAGGTTGAAGAATGTTAGGGTTATGTTATGATAGAGAAGAGTGAAATATGTTAGGATTTTATTTTGAGAGAAACGACTGCTATGTACTGAACGATAGATACTTTCGCTTATATACTAAAAAATATCACTTTTCATCACGGTTAGAAAGAAAAACCGTGATGCAATTTACATATTTTACAACGGTTGTATTGTATAACCTTGGTTAAATAACTTGATTAAATAAGTCCTCTAACAACAGTTGGTTAACTTAACCGTTGTAAAATCATTTAAAATTTATTTTTTAAATAATGGACTTAAGTGACACACGCTTAATGTACTCTAAAAAATAGAAAAATATAGTTGCTGGGAATCGAAGCTTGCTACACATCATTTATTACTACGGTGTTTTGAGGTAACCGTCATTAAATTTCTGTTTATAAATCCAGCTACTCACTGCGCGCAAAAATTTTAACCTATTACAACGGTGTATATGAGTTTGTTGTACATGTGGCATTATTGTTTGCGCGTTTTGTAGTAGTGTGATGAAGGTCCACTTGTAACATTAATAAAAATTAATGAAATTCCTGTCTTCCCTTTATATAATGATTCCATGATTTCTGATAAAATAAAGTAATATTCTTTGCTTATGTGAGTGAAATATATGGTTTTTGTACCTACTTTATCTCTTAAGTTTGAGGGAAAAATTTACTCTAGTTCCAACGTATTGTTTTATTTCCTATGCTCTTCATTGTCCCTATTTAGGGGTTACTGTCTCTTGTTCCTGTTCACTATCATAGGGAGCTTCCTGTTTTCAATTTATTGGACATCTCTGAGGAGTTCCCACCACTAATGGTTTTCTCCTCTTTTTTGCCCCCAACGTGAAAACTAGGTTCGAGGACAAAATAAGATGGGGATTCACATGTTGCGCTCTAAACTGGCTAGCTATAAATAGGGAGGGGGGAGCCCAAAGCAGAATGTTTGTTCTTGAGGTTTATGGTGTCTCTAAAAGTGAATCACCTCGTTGTTTAAGCTTTAATGTGTTGATTGCGCACCACTTTAACGTTAAAGGTTCATGGTGTCTTATTGTAGATATAAGATTTAGCCTGTTATTCACATACTAATAGTGCAAGAACTATTTGCTATATTCTCATCGATTAAATTTGTAGTGTAATGTTTATATTGTAAAAGATTACACAAAATGATGGAAAAAACATAATTGAAATGACTTAGTCGTGAGATCGTTTAAATTTTGTAGTTTTTTATGTATATATGCAAAAGAGTCTCCATTTTGAAGGTTTTCATAATGCAGATTTTTTTTAGGGTTAATTATACGATCCCCCTGCAATTAGGGCGAGATTTGATTTTGCCCCCTGAAGTTATTTTTTTTAACACCCCCTTATAAAACAAAAAATCGACTTTTACCACACCCTATCACTTGTTTGAGTGACTGGGTATATGGCTATGTGGCATTCAGATAGTCCATTTGGCAAGCTGACTGTGTATTTAATTTTTTTTTAGAATTTATTTAATTTATAATTTATTTATTTAATTTTTATTTGTTTAAACAAAATATTTATTAAACACATTGGGCTGATGGGCCATACACCTAGAGCCCATTTTCAGTTTTACTTTTCATCTGTGTGTTTAATATATAAACACTAGTTATGCTATTAAAAGGGTCGATGTGGGACTTCATTATTCTCCTACTCTCCAAGTTATTAAGGTTACAGCCCATGTGCCAAATCTGAACCAATCAGCTGGGAGTGGTTTAAACTTTGCAAGACAACGATGAAGTATTGCTATCCTAATCACGTCTTCGGCAACATCCGTCAAGAGATTGTACAATGCTTGTCCTCTGTATGAAAAAGTTTCCAAACCTGCCATGTAAGCTAAAAATGGAACTATCCAAGAACCTACCAACCTGAATGAGGAAATCAAGAGGAGCATAACCTGCAAAACCTTCCTAGCATTGTGATTTCATATGAAGAAAAAAAACTATGTTTGTACATGGAATAGGAACAAAATTGTAATTATGACATCAATAACCCCTTTCAAAGCAACTACTATAAGTTATTGTCTAAGAAACTCATAGTCATTAAGATTCTCATCATTTTAATGCATATTTAACAGGAATTAGTTCGAGTGATGTAGCTACATATGGAGTCGGTGCTGTTCAGGTTCGACTGAAAGGAAACTAAACTTGTAAAATTCCACTTTTTTGTCGATTATTATCAGATCATAATCTGAATAATATTTATATGTCATTTAGGGTTCTTGCTACCATTTTAACTTTGGGGTTAGCAGACAAATCTGGTCGCCGACTTCTACTTATTGTGAGTCTGAACTTTTTCTATCATTTTTGCATTCATATTACTAATTGTTTGGAGGGTTAATAAGAGATTAATCAAAATCTCCTAATGCAGGTTTCTTCATCTGCAATGGCTTTGAGTCTTTTGTTGTTTCAATATCATTCTATTTGAAGGTAATAATATTTTTTTTTTGTTATTATACATACATCATATATTAACTGTACATTACAAATGCATTCACGCATAAATGTTCCGAAATTTGTATCACAGATTGACAGGATTATATATCAGTAAATTCTTCTTTATATTTTTGGTTTTTTATAGGGATAATATATTTTATGCTGAATTTGCCCTCAGGAATATGTCCTGCAGTTGCAAACACATGCATCTAGAACTTTGTCTGAAGCATAAAATAAAGAAAGAATATTGAACAGGGTTTTTTCATGAAGTGTTTTTACTTGGTTTTACTTACTGACTGCATCAAATGAAGCCAACAGCACCTCACCAGCTCTACAAGTCCCACATCGTTTGTGGGTTAAAAGTTTTTAATGTTTATATATTGAGTTAGAAGTTATGAACTATAACATTGGGCTTATGTGTTGATATATTGAGTCCAATATATATAATATATATTTTGTTTAAACAAATAAAAATTAAATAAATAAAAAAATTCTAAATTAAAAAATTCTAATTTTTTTTTAAATAAACGTAAATTAAATAAATTAAATTAAAAATAAATTTCAAATATTATGTGGAAATGAAATTAAAAATAAATAGAATTAAAAATCCAACTGGAGTGCCACATAGCCATTTATCATATACCTAGTCACCCAAACAAGGGGATAGGGTGTGGTAAAAGTTGATTTTTGGTTTTATAAAGGGACGTTAAAAAAAAAAAGAATTGCAAGGAGGCAAAATCAAATCTCGCCCTAATAACAGGGGGAATCGTATAATTAATTTTTTCTTTATTAGGGATAATTTGTTTTCGGTTTGATTTTTTACTAGTCCTTAACTCGTTTTCCTTTTGGTTGACGGTTCTTGCAGTGAGGATTTATTGCAAAAATTTATGTATGTGACGGGTTCCTTCCAAATCGGTATACATAGTTAGACGTTCATCATGGTACTTCATTTTCGGATAGTCGGTGGAGGTAACAATATAAAGGGTTGAAAAGAAAGTTCTTCCCAATATGAAGTTTTATACACTTTTACAAGGGACTATTAGAAACTGTAACTCCATTTTCATGGTGTCTCACTGTCTCCTCCTTCCCTATATATTACCATAAGCTCTATAAATTAACCCTTCGATTATTTATAATCTAAGAGGTAAAGTTCTCATTTTTCATGTCACCTTTCGTTACTTCGATATTATAATTGAGGTGATATACATTTTGCGTCTGACATAACATGTGTTATTTGTAGTAGTGTAAATCCTATCAATTTGGTATATTAGAAGTACACAAACAAATATCATTAAAGGTATATTAGAAGTACACCAACCCAGTCAATACAAACAGCCAACAAGGAACCAGCAAAGTCCAACAAACTTTCAATTACAAAAAATCAAGAGGTGTTTTGCAACAATCATAAAAACTACACCTAACTTTAGATTTCAGTCTAAAATCCAACCAATTCCAAGAACTATGTTATTCACAAATTTTTTTTCTATTTGAATTTATATTATTATATATTTAATCATCTCTGTGTGTAATTTTTTTTCATCTTCTGATCAGTTAAAAAGTCTTTTACTATAATATATTAAAACCAAACCTACAAATAAGAATTCAAATATCTGGACACTTCAACAACTTATCATATGGAAAATAATCCACCTTAGCTTGCTGAGTTGACCTTACTTCACTATTATAACATACTTAATCAAAGAAAAATAATAACAACGCCAAACCATCATTTGTGATAACTCGTTTATCTTAATGTTACCGTTATAAATGTAAAAACGCGACTTCCAAAATTAATTTACTCATTATTGGGACATATGTTACTTCGGACCATTCTTCTATTTGCTTGCCTATTATTAATATATTAATGAATACTAAGTACTTGCCATTAGAAGGCTTTAATATGAGTCTATTACCATTCAACTTTCATGTTTGTATTATTACTGCATATATATTATTCAACGTGTTCATGTGAAGATCATGTACTAATCTGTCACTTATAGTGGTAAGCTCACTCATAAAGTGACATTTATGAAAAAGAAAAGACCACCCAATATTTGTTAGGTGATTTTTTAATACACTACCCAAGTTTCTTAGGCACCATGTGAAATTTCATTTTTGCCCCTAGATTTCGGATTTGTACATCCGGACGCACCAAATTTTTAAAAAACGCTGATATGTTCCGGATGTGCACATTCGAAAGAATTCCTGATCTGCAAATTCGGAAAAAATCAAAAGAATTCTATAAAATCATTTACTTCTAAATATAATTAAATCCAATATAATTAAAATCCAACATAATTAAAATTAATATGATTTTTTCAATATAATTAAATCCAATTTAATTAAATCCAATATAATTAAAATTAATATGATTTTTTCAATATAATTAAATCCAATATAATTAAATTAATTTTAGAAGTAAATACCATATAATTTTAATTGTAATTTAGAAGTAAATACCATATAATTTAGAAGTAAATACCATATAATTTTAAATACCAATATAATTAAATTCAATTTTAGAAGTAAATAACATATAATTTTAAATCCAATATAATTAAATTAAATTTTTCAATATAAAAAATAATTTAGAATTAAATACCATATTAATCATATTAATTATATTGAAAAAAATTAATCATATTAAATATCATATTAATTTTAATTAATATAGATTTTAATTATATTGGATTTAATTATATTAAAAAAATGATATTAATTTTAATTATATTGGATTTTAATTAGATTGGATTTAATTATATTTAGAAGTAAATGATTTTATGAAATTCTTTTGATTTTTTCCGGATTTGCAAATCAGGAATTCTTCCGGATGTGCACATCCAGAACATATCAGCGTTTTTTAAAAATTTGGTGCGTCCGGATGTGCAAATCCGGAATCTGAAGGCAAAAATGAAATTTCACATAATACCTAATAAACTTGGGTGGTGTATTAAAAAATCACCTATTTGTTATGTCCATGCCCACACAACTTGTAAGAAAAAATAGAATTGCTTACCAACATCAATTATGTTTTCTAATATGTTTTCTAATATCTTATAGTTTAAAGATATAAGTCATTCTCTCATGGTTTATCTCATCTAGAACATTTATAAGTTTCAATTCATTTATTTTTTCAATACAGGATTTAACCTTCTCCATCCATTCTATTAGATCTGTTTTATCCTTGTGTTTTATGCAAGTAAGTGGCCAGATCAGTCAAAATAGTTTTATCTTATCCTTGTATTTATGTCAGTAAGTGGCGAGATCGGTGAAAACCGCTATTTAATTATCTTTCTTCTTCTTTTTTTAAAACATTTTTTAAAAGAAAATCTACAATATATTTGTTATGCAATTCAATCAGTGATATTATACTTTAATTGGATTGATCACCGGTTTATTTGTTTCACATCTATAATATAATACGACAATTCAAAAAACAATACTTTGATATAAAAAATATATACAATTTAGATTTTTAAATATTTAATCACAAGACAAAAAAAATTATGGGAATCAAATTTTAACTTTAATCCATCTTGGCTTCATGAATTAGGATTTCTACACCCTCACTTTAAAATTATAATGTATAATATCGGTGTCAAGAGATATGAATTAGGATTTCTACACAATCACTTTATATATATATATATATGGGAATTCCGACCCTATCTTAATAAACAGAATGGTTCTTAGCGCAGCAATACTAAAGAATAAAAGAAAATAGAGAAAGAAAGGAAATTAGGATTCTAAGAGAATTTGGAGAAAAAGGTTGTTACCCACAAACTGTGGGATTTTTTCTCTTTCTATTCACTTGCAACTACAAACCGTGAATTACAATGTGTTGTTATTCTTTAAAAAAATAAGGGTTACTCCCTATTTATAGATTTATGTTTACTTGTTCTCCAAGCCAAAACCCAAAAATATAAAAGTCCAAAATACCTATTTTGGAACTATATCAAATCAAATCTGTGTGAAACAACTGTTTCGACACACCCTTGCTTCAACACTTCGACACAAAGAATTACAATTTAACATGCCACCTAATTCATTGTGTCTAAGTTGTCTACATTCATCATGACTCTTAGTTTTCTGAAAACTTCGACCTGCACTCCCTTCGTCATGATATCTGCAATCTAATTCTCAGTTCTGCAGTGTTTCAAGTTCATCTTCCCTTCTGTTACCTGCTCTCGAAGATAATGAAACCTCATTTCGATGTGCTTGCTTCGACCGTGTGCTATTGGATTCTTCGCCAAGTTGATAGCTGACATGCTGTCGATCTTCATGGTAATTGCTCCATGACTCTTCCCTGTAATCTCTTCGACCAAGTTCACCATCCAGGTTGCTTGACATGCACAAAGAGAAGCAGCTATATATTCTGCTTCGCATGATGACAATGCCACTACTGGCTCATTTCTCGAACTCCAAGCAAATGGTGCACCACCTAACATAAACACATATCCAGCTGTGGATTTTCTATCCTCAACATCACTACACCAGCTAGAGTCGGTGTATCCTACTAACTTGTATTCTATCCCTTCATCAGCTGCAGGAAACAAAATGCCGTAGTCGAGAGTTCCTTTGAGATACCTCAGTATCCTTTTCGTTGCTGCTAGGCGTGATACCTTTGGCTTCTGCATGAATCTACTTACCATACCCACACTGTATACTAAGTTAGGCCTTATGTGACCAAGGTATCTAAGTGACCCAATAAGTCTTCTGTATTGGGTTAGTTCAACATCATCTTCATCTGAGTCCTTCGACAGTTGCAGTCTGGTCTCAACTGGAGTCGAAGTTGGGTTGCAATCTTGTATCTCAAATCTCTTGAGTATTTCGTCTGCATATCTTCTTTGGTGCATCATCAAGCCTCTACTAGTCTTGTAGAATTCGATGCCAAAGAAATATGAGAGATTTCCCAAGTCTGACATTTCAAACTCCTCACTTAGGTCATGTTTGAAATCTTCGATCTCCTTCTTACAACTCTCTGTTATCAACAAATCATCAACATAGAGGCATAGTATAAGCAATTCATTATTGCTTCTCCTTACATACACTCCATGCTCAGTCGTACACTTCAAAAATTCTTTCTCCTTAAGAAGCTGTCAATTTTCTTATTCCAAGCTCTTGGAGCTTGCTTAAGTCCCTACAGGGCTTTATACAGCCTGTACACCTTTCCTTCTTCGCCTCGTTTCACATACCCAACTGGTTGTGCGACATAAACTTCTTCATCTAAGGGGCCATTAAGGAATGCACACTTCACATCCATCTGACATGTGTGCCAATTGTTCATATTTGCTAGACCAATAACCAACCTGATTATTTCGATCCTAGCAACAGGTGCGAACACTTCATCAAAGTCGATTCCTTCCTTCTAAAGAAATCCTTTCGCCACAAGTCTCGCCTTGTGTCGAGTTACTTCTCCTCTAGGATTCACCTTCACCTTGTAAACCCACATCACATCAATTGCCTTCTTGCCTTGAGGCAATTCAACAAGTGACCAGGTGTTGTTGACTTCGATGGACTCTAACTCCTCATTCATTGCTTTCACCCACTTCGAATCTTTCAATGCCTCAGCTGCATTGACTGGTTCAACATCTGCGTAGAATGCATAATGTACCAGCTCACCCTTTTCATTGACCACATCATCTGATGTAATTACACATTCTTGCAACCTTGCAGGCATGTGTCTTGTTCGTTGAGGTCTGCTTGGGCCTGCTTCATCTCTGACTTGTTCTTATCGAACTTCTCTTTCGACTTCAGTGGTTGATTCTTCACAAGAGTTTCTCACTGAATCCTTCTTGACATTCTCAGTCCAATCCTATTCTTTAAGCTCATCTATGATCACGTCCCTGCTGATCACTACTTGCTTATTCACTGGGTCGAACAGTTTATAACCTCCAGTCGAATGATATCCTATCAAGATCATCTGATTTAATTTGTCATCAAGCTTCCTTCTCAACTGATCTGGCACATGTCTATGTGCTATAGATCCAAACACCTTCAAGTGACTGTTGAAACAGTATTTCGGGGGGGTGTTTTTATCGTATCCACAGGGATTGTGCGATATTTTGATGCTTGCCGTTCAATAGTCGAAACGTTTTAAGTAAGGGGTTTCAAATTATTCTTGGTTTTGTAACATCAGTTTTTGTAGCAAAGAAGTAAACTATAACAAAGATGTTGTAAGTTTTATAAAAGCATGTCAAGATTAGATTTCGCTAATCCTTTTCATACATATCCGATTAATCAAGCATATGAACTTAGTTCCGACCAATACAATCGCCTATCCTCTCGAATAAGTTTATGTCTAAAGCAAATTCGTGAGTATCGTTGTTTAGACCGTTAGACGATGTCTCACGCTAACAATCGAAACAACAACCGTTAAGATCAATACAAAGCGAATAATGAACCCCAAATCTATGTCTAGAGTTTGGTTTTTAAGAGATGAAGATATTAGGACAAGATTTGGAAAATCTATATCTAGAGTGATTCAAACCACAAATACATCATTAAGAATAAACAACTTCATCATATATTGATCATCAACCTTGTTCATATACAAAAGATCAAAAGAAATACATATAAGTAAGATTAACTACCTCTAATCTTAACACAAGAGTGTTTAGCTACACATTTTCATGGTAGCTTGGATAACAAGTTTCAAGAGGAGATGAAAGAACGTCCGCGTCAAATAATCGAGATCGGATGTGACTTCAGCTTCTCTATGTGAAAATTCACTCTTGGATGATCAAAACTAAAAAAAGTATGTTTTGGTGTGAAAATATCAAGTTATGATCCCAAGAAAACATAAAAATCTATTTATAATACACTTGAGATCAGCAACATTCGCACTGCGAATGAATCATTCGCCTAGCGAATGAAAGAAAATGACACCTTAAGTGCCTCTAAAAGATAAACCGCCCTTGGCTATTTTCGTGAGTTCGCAAAGTGAACCATTCATTTGCAAAGCGAACCACTCGCCAAAACATTCGCAAAGCGAATTTTGGGTCCTTTTTCCTCTGTTTTGTTCGCTGAAAGCTTCGCCAATGTTCGCAAAGCAAACATTCGCTGGGGACTTCGCCAGGGCTCGCTGTTGTTTTCCACTTTCTTTGGTAGCTTGCATTAATTCTTTGTGTATTCTATCTTTGATGTTTTTAGTGCACTTTCCTGCACAATAGCACACAAATTACAAGCACCAAAGGTATAAATGTAATGCATGAAGAACAACAACAATTTACCACTAAAAGCCATAATTAAGACAAGAAAGTAATGAAAAATGCCAAGTATCAAGTATCAATATATAGCATATTTGACATCTAACAACTCTCCCCAACTAAGTCTTTGTTTGTCTTCAAGCAAAGTATGCCTCTCATTGAAAACAAGAGGATTTGCTCGAGCATTTGATTCAATACAAGAAAGGATAAACGGCTCAAATAAAACAACAATTGTAACAAAGCACAATTACACAATCCTAGAATCGACAATGGAAAAGAACTTTATGCTTAAAACAAATCTCATACAATGTTTCCCGAAACAACTAAGCCATCATGCTCATGTCACTCTAACACTCCTCTTCGAAAAAGATTGAAGGAAATTAACACGTTTGCAACCGCGGGGCAATTTCGCTCAAATGACAAATGAAGCAAATACTAAGCAATTCATACAATATCTAATCGATCACAAGAAGTTATAGAAGCAAAAGATCACTAAGGGCTTTTATTAGTTGTAACTTGGTCGGGGTTAAAAACAAATGACATATGTACACGACCATTGAAACAAGAAAGGGTAAAGACTTTGAAGAGCATTTCTTTTTCAAAATTTTCGATCTTGTTCAATCCTTATTTCTTTCTTTCACAATGCATTCTCTCTTTTTTTTTCTTTTTTTTTTCTTGCTTCTTTTTCTCTTTTTCTATTTCTTTGTCTTAGAATGCATTGTATCACCAAATCCTTTTTCTCTTTTCAAAATAAACCATTCTCCCCAACTTCAACATTGCCATAATCTTAGCTTAAATGCTCTTCAAACGGGTTAAAATCGGGTTCATGATTCAAACAAAAATTTCATTTCCGCTCAAAACAGGTTTCAAATACATGCACACTCACAAGGTGACTTGAAGTGTTTTTGGAATGGTGGTTATACTCAAAGTGCACAAACATTGCCTTGATCATTTCTATGCTTCCACAATTTCAAAACAACAAGCAAGATAAATCATGAATTATAAGTATAAAACAACATTCATCATCAATCCAAAGCATTTGGTATAACATGGAGGTTTCTCACTTTTGTGATTTTTGGACCTAAATGACACAAGCACTCAAATAGAGCTGTAACAAGAAACAACATTTTCATTTGTACAAAGACAACAAAGTTCCAATACATTCTAAATTCTAGAACTAGGTAACTATGTACCTTGCCACAACATCATGCTTAAAGTACTATCATAGCCATCCCATCTTAGAGGAATCTTCTTTGATGCACAATCAACACCAACCTAAGTTTCTTCCACAAAACATCCAAAAGTTGGAAATATTAACTTCCACAAGCATACCAACATAAAACAATAAAAAGCATATTAACAACTTAAGAGTTGAACATTCTTAAACTGAAGAATTCAACTCTTAACACAAAAGCATACCAACAATTTAAGTGTTGAGCATTCGTAAACTGAAGAACTCAACACTTAATAACAATAATTAAAACCGATATATTAGTAAAATTAAAAACAGAAAATTTTTACTGAAAAACAACAAATATTACTAATAATAATAATAAAAATGTACTGGTGTGAACAAACCTACAAAGTCAAAAGTACCTCAAAGGGTACAAGTACATCATAATAACCAAAATAATCCACAAAGTGGATAGAGTACATCAATAAAAACTGAAATAATAAACAAAATACAAGAAAACTTCACTTTGATGCCCAAAGGAAGTACAAAATCATCAGTACAAAAAAAAATCAGTCCTCCTCGGACTCTGTAGCATACACCCCAACCTCCTCCTCCTCTGAACCAGAACCTGAACCAGATACCTCTACCTCAGCACCATCACCCTCCTCATCAGCATCATCATCAGCACCAGCTACATCCTCTCCCCCTCTGAATACTGGTCTGGCCTCAGGCCAACCAACATGTGCAAGAAACTGCTCCCTTGACATCATCGTACTCTCAGTGGCGGGATCGCGAATCTGCAGTTGTAGTACCTGCATGGAGTCGTGTAAATCAGTCATGGTGCGCTGAGAAGCCACCATCCAGTCCCAATTGTACTGGTATATCTCCTGCTGATAAGGGTAAAAACTCGGAGATCCAGAACCAGAAGCACCCTCACCCCTTCTGCTAGCCTCAACACCAGCACCTGACGTCTCACCCCTTGTCCCCATTGGTTTGCAGAATTTGTCGACATATCGATCATCAATAGCCGACGGGATAGTGACCTGGGACGTGTGGGAATATCAACCCCAGCATCCGCACACAAAAACATGATAAGACAAGGAAATGCGAGAGGGGCATTCTTCCGCGAAGCGGTACCACCAAGGCCACTCTCCACAATTGCCCTTATCTCATCGGCAATAATTCGGGCCACATCAATCTGCACGTTTGTCAAGATACTATGGACAAGGCGTGCAAGAGGAATTGGGATGGTAGATGAATGCGACTTTGGCTTGATATTGGTTATAACCAAAAGCAATATGAGTTGGGCCAAAGGTTGCATGTCCTCCCACCGGTACCTAATAGCAACCCCAGATGGGTTGAGTCCAATAGTTTTTCCCGGACAAAGGAGATCTCTGGTCATTTTTGGGATATCTCGGCGAAGGTGAAGGTCTCGATGATAATCATCAATCTCACTAGCTCTTAAAGGCAGAGGACTTCCAAGAAGAATACTAATTGCTCTTCGGTCAAATCTCACCACCTTCCCCCCAACGAAGGTTGTCCAACTAAATTGTTCACCATCATCAGGAAGGGCGTTTGCATAAAATTCTCGGACAAGCTCTAAATGATAGCTATCAACTGGAGTTATCAATCGTTCCCATTTTTTCTCTTCCAAAAGCTCAGCCACAGACCGATAACTCCCTCGGTCACTTAGGTTGAATCTCTTTTCCGCTAAAATGCTTCTCTTTTTTAAGGTAAGGTACCTCGCTGCTTGTTTGGCACCCCTAAATCGAGTGTCATCAAATTGGATTGGTACTTGTCGCGATGTGGAGGTCTTTCTTTTCTTGGTGGGGATAACCTTGGGGGCCATCTGCACACATCAACAAGTAAACAGCAAAAAGAAGTAGAAACACAGTCATTAGAATTGGCAGCCTAAAGCAAATCACAATTGAAGCAACATAAAAAAAATTTCTGCATTCTGTTCTATTTGCTCCAGAGTTCGTAAAGCGAAGGTTGGCGAACATTCGCCCCAGATTCGCAAAGCGAAGGTCTGGCGAATGCTCGCCCAGGTTCGCAAGGCGAACAAAGTGGCGAACCCACGATAATTCAGAAAAACACAGCATCCAAACAGTTTAACATTATAGCTCCATTCACTGAATAATTTCCATTGTAAGGCTTAATCAATATTCAGCATGCATCAGCATCCAAACCTTACAACAGAAATTAAAACCTAAATTCCTAAATGTCTCTAATGTAAACCACAACCCTAACAATATCTAACAGAAATTAGCAAGAAAAAGAAATGCAAACCTGAACTTGTGATTGAAATTGGGGAAAAAACTTGGGTGAAATTTGAGGAACAGAGCATGTGAGAGCTTGAGTTCTTGAGAGTGTTGTGTTTGAATGATAGAGAGGCAAAAGTGGGAGTAGGTTTTCCCTCTCACTTTTAGAAAATGATATGGGTGTTGGGCCCAAGTGTTGGCCCACCCAAAAATTTAAAACCCTTTTTAACTGAGGTGGCAGCACAGAGACTTCCCTTGTCTCGCTGGATTCACAAAATGAACTGGCTGGCGAATGCTCGCCCCAGGTTCGCAAAGCAAACGCCAGCGAACATGACAGGTTTTACAAATTTTTTCTGCACTGCTACCACTTCCTAAACCACTCTAAACATCAAACATCACTTAAAACAACAAATAAAGCGATAAATACTTACAATGTTGGGGTGCCTCCCAACAAGCACTTGTTTAATGCCGGCTAAGCTCGACGGTCCAATGCAACCTCAAGGATCGTAAAACGGCACAACGGAGGGATTCTGCTCGAAATCACCACTGAGATAAATCTTTAACCTCTGGCCATTAACAGTCCAATTCTCATTTGACTTTGTGTCTTCAATTACTATTGCCCCATATTGCTTGATTTCACGAATCCGGAATGGACCAGACCACTTAGATTTCAATTTACCTGGGAATAGTTTTAATTGAGAATTGAAAAGTAGGACCAGCTGCCCTACTTCAAACTGTTTGGTCACTATCTTCCTGTCATGGTAAGTTTTTACTCGATCTTTATACAGCTTGTTAGAATCATACGCTTGGAGGCGCAATTCCTCCAATTCATGCAATTGCATCTTTCTTCTGTCTCCGCTTAAAGTTGGATCAAAATTCAGAAATTTCAAGGCCCAAAATGCCTTATGTTCCAACTCCACCGGTAAATGACAATTCTTACCATATACCAATTTAAAAGGTGTGAGACTAATCAGAGCTTTAAAAGTTGTTTGATAAGTCCACAAAGCATCGTCTAGATTATTTGCCCAATCCTCTCTTGAGAATGACACCGTTTTTTCCAAAATTCCTTTAATCTCCCAGTTTGATACCTCCGCTTGCCCATTGGCCTGTGGATGATATGGTGTTGCAACTTTGTGCTTTACACCATATTGCTCCAAAGCTTTGTCAAGCTGAGTGTTGCAAAAGTGGGATCCTCGGTCACTTATCAACACCCGCGGAGTACCAAATCGAGCAAAAATGTTTTTTTTCAAAAATTTTATCACAGTTTTTCCGTCAACCTTAGCACATGTTATTGCCTCTACCCATTTGGACAAGTAATCAATTGCGACCAAAATATACTCATTGGAAAACGATGATGGAAAAGGTCCAACAAAGTCAATTCCCCAACAATCAAACACTTCAATTTCCAACATGTTTTGTAAAGGAATTTCATGCCGCTTTGAAATTCCACCACTCCTTTGACACTTGTCACAACTTTACGCATGCGAATGTGCATCTTTGAATAAAGAAGGCCAATAAAAGCCCGATTGAAGGACTTTCGTTACCGTTCTTATTCCGTTAAAATGTCCTCCATAAGGAGAGTTGTGACAATACCAAAGTATGCTAGTGGCTTCATCTCTTGACACACATCTTCTCAAAAGGTTATCGACACCAAGATTAAACAAATATGGTTCATCCCAAACAAAAGGCTTGGCGTCCGATAAAAATTTCTTTTTCTGATGGTGAGTTAGACCATTCGATATTAATCCGGTGGTTTTGTGATTAGCCATGTCGGCGAACCATGGTCTAACTTGCACTATATATAACTTTTCGTCCAGAAATTCCTCTTTGACCTCTAATTCATTTTTGGTCACTTCAACATTTACAAGGCGGGATAAGTGATCCGCCACCAAATTCTCAGATCCTTTCTTGTCACGAATTTCCAAATCAAATTCTTGTAACAAGAGGATCCAACGAATAAGCCTTTGTTTAGAATCGGGCTTGGTGAGCAAATACTTAATCGCGCGTGTGATCCGTGTAAACGACTACTCGAGACCCAATTAAATAAGAACGAAATTTTTCCAATGCATACACTATCGCAAGCAACTCTTTTTCAGTTGTTGCATAGTTTATTTGAGCTTCGTTTAAGACTTTGCTCGTATAGTGTATAGCATGAAAAATTTGTGTTTTCCATTGACCCAAAACCCCACCCACCGCATAATTACTCGCATCACACATGAGTTCAAAATCCATTTTCCAATTGGGCGCGATGATTATGGGTGAGGTAGTCAAACTTTTCTTTAAAGAATTAAAAGCGATCATGCAAGATTCATCAAAATCAAAGGACTTATCTTTGTTGAGCAAATTGCTCAAAGGCTTTGCTATCTTCGCGAAATCCTTGATGAACCACCGATAAAATCCCGCATGTCCGAGAAAGCTCCTTATACCTTTTACATTCAACGGTGGTGGAAATTTCTCAATAACATCAACCTTGGCTTGATCGACCTCAAGGCCCTTGGAAGAAACTTTGTGGCCAAGCAAAATTCCTTCGGTCACCATGAAGTTACATTTTTCCCAATTGAGTACCAAGTTGGTTTCCACGCACCGTTCCAAAACCGCATCCAAAATTTTCAAACAAATATCAAACAATTGCCCAAAAACCGAGAAGTCATCCATGAAAACCTCAATTGTCTTTTCGATCAAATATGAGAATATTGCTTGCATACACTTTTGAAAAGTCGTCGGTGCATTACACAACCCAAACAACATCCTCCTATAAGTGAAGATTCCAAAAGGGCGTGTAAAAGCGGTTTTTTCATGGTCCTCCGGGTTCACAATAATTTGGTTGTAACCCGAATAACCATCTAAAAAACAGTAGAATTGTTGACCGAAAAGTCGTTCAAGCATTTGATCCATAAACGGAAGAGGGAAATGATCTTTCCTCGTAGCTTGGTTGAGCCTACAATAATCTATGCACATTCTCCACCCGGTTACGGTTCTCGTTGGGATTAACTCATTTTTCTCGTTCGGATAACCGTCAATCCGCCTTTTTTCGGTACCACTTGTACCGGACTAACCCATGGCTTATCAGAAATGGGATAAATCATTCCGGCATCTAACATTTTTACCATTTCCTTCCTAACCACCTCTTTCATGGTAGGAGTTAAGCGGCGTTGCGGTTGAGCGACCGGTTTGAAATCTTCTTCCATGAATATTTGATGCATACAATAAGAGGGACTTATTCCTTTTAGATCAGAAAGAGTTCATCTCATTGCCTCTTGATTCTTCTTCAAAACATCCATTAACTTCTTCTCCTCTATTGTGGTTAGCTCCGTGCTTATTATCACCGGTTTATGCCCCTCATCATCAAGAAAAACATACTTAAGATGAGACAACAACAACTTCAATTCCAGCTTAATTTCTTCATTGTTTTCTTTTTTCAAGATTTCCACCCTTTCTTTCAAAGGAGGAATTTCATCCAATTCTTCTAGCTCTCGCAAACACTTTTCTATCTCTTTTTCTTCGGCTTCATCGATACTTTGAAGAGCATTCATGAGAACTTTTTGCAAAGGGGTTGGAACTTGTAATTGCTCCTTTACTTCTTCAATTGCCTTCTCCGTTGTGTCTATTCTAAAACAACCTCCTTTATCCTTTTTGTGCTTTATTGCCTCAAATAGATTGAAACAAACCTCCTCATCTTGGACTCTAACCTTCATAAGACCGTCATCCATATCAATTGTCATTCTAGCAGTTTTCATAAACGGACTTCCAAGAATCAATGGAGCGTCTTCATCTTCCTCCATTTCAATCACCACAAAGTCGATAGGAAATAAGAATTTGTCCATTTTAACCAATACATCTTCCGCTACACCGTGAGGACGGGTAGTGGATTTATCGGCAAGTTGCAATGTCATTTGAGTGGTTCTCAATTCCATTTGGCCCAACTGTTTCACTATAGACAAAGGTATCAAATTGATACTAGAGCTCAAATCAATCAACCCGTTGCCAACATAGATATTTCCTATTGTAACCGGCAAAGTAACTCGTCCCGGATCACTTTCTTTCCTCGGGAGAGTACGTTGAATGATAGCGCTACAACTAGCATCCACCATGATAGTCTCTTGATTCGTATACCTCTTCTTTTTTGTGAGAATATCCTTCATAAATTTGGCATATTTCGGCATTTGCTCCAAAGCCTCGGAAAATGGAATGTTTATTTGCAATTGTTTGAAAATATCCATAAACCGAGCATAGTGCCTCGCACTATCTTTCTTTGATGGAGCATGAGGATATGGAAAATGTTGGATCGGAATAGTATTCAATGGTTCCTTCCCTTTCCTAGTTTTTTTCAACTTTTCTTCTCTCTTTCTTTTTTCTTCTTCCTCATTTTTTTTTCATTTCATTTTCAACTAAATCACCCTCAACATTTTTTTCTACTTCAATCTCATCACTATTTTTTTCTTTTTCAACTACTTCCTCCTCCTCCACAACAACTTCACCTATGCCCATGTAGTCTCTCTTCCACTTCTTGTTAGAGTAGCCTTACAATGCTCTTTTGGATTTGGTTGAGTATTCGCCGTAAAATTTCCTTTGTGTTGGTCGGCCAATTGTTTTGATAATTGTCCGACTTGCGTCTCAAGATTCTTTATGGCCGCATCGGTATTCTTTTGATTTGACATTGACATTTGCATAAATTGTGTGAGAGTGTCCTCCATTTTTGTATTTCCAATTCGAACTTGTGGAGGTTGAGTGTAATTTTGGTATTGTTGACGATTTGAAGGTCCGACTTCTTGCGGTCTCCACGGTTGTTGATAACCTTGATTACCTCTAGGTTGGTAACCTTGGTTGCCTTGTTGGTAAGGAGGTCGAGATTGGTATCCTTGATTTTGGTTTCCAGCATAATTTACCTCTCCCACTATCGGAGGACAATAGTCGGTATGGTGATCTCCTCTACAAAGCTCACAACTCGCTATTATTTGGTTTTTGTTGGGAATTTCATGCATCTCTTTTATTTGTTGTGGGAGTTTTGCCATTTGTTGTGTCAACAACTCCACTTGTTGCGATAACAGTTTGTTTTGTGCAAGAATTGCATCATTAATTCCCAAATCAAGCAGTCCCGCTTTCTTTTGTGAAGGGCCACGGTTATGGTTTCCCTGATGGTCGTTCAAAGCCATTTTGTCAATGATGGCAATGGCTTCTTTGGCACTTTTGCTCATTAAGGATCTACCCGCGGTGGCATCCAACAATGTTTTATGCACTAATTGAAGACTATTTCTAAAAATATGAATTTGAGAAAGCTCATCGAAACCATGCCCTTTACACTTTCTCAACATAGATTTGAATCTCTCCCAAGCTTCGTTTAGAGATTCATTTCCACCTTGAGTGAAAACTGCTATTGCTGTCTTAGCATCCATGAAATAATTGTGTGGAAAAAATCGTTCCAAAAACTTTTCCTCAAGTACGTTCCAGTCCGTCATGATTGCCATAGATTGATCAAGATACCATTCCTTGGCCTTCCCAATGAGGGAATGCAGGAATAGTCTCTTAAACAGTGATTCTTCTTCAGCTTCGGGTGCACCAGTTGCTCCCGCAATCTCATAGAACTTAGTAAAGTGTGTAAAAGGATCCTCATGATCCATACCAATGAAAGGACTCTGATATAGAAGCGAGAGGATACCAGTTTTCATTTCTGAATGTCGACCGTTCTGAGCATTGCGCGAAAATTATGCAGTGTGTCTTGGACTATTTGTACAAGGTCTTGAAGCAGGTGGTGGTGGTGGTGCAGCCATAGTTGGCGGTAACTGTGGTATTTGCGTCGAAGTTGAACTCTCGTCTCGCTCTCGTCTTTCTTTGGCAAGTTGTCTCCTCCGCCTTGTTCTGCTATTTAATCTACGCGCAGTTCTTTCGATTTCAGATTCAAAAGGAAGTTCGTCTGCGGGTAACTTCCCTCGCATAAAACAGAGTCTGCACACTAAACCAAACAAATCAACAAGCTCAAGAAAAAGTTAACAAGCTTAAAACAAAACAACTATTGCAATGCTTGAAATATCATACAACAATCCCCGGCAACGGCGCCATTTTGTTGAAACAGTATTTCGAGGTGGTGTTTTTATCGTATCCACAGGGATTGTGCGATATTTTGATACTTTCTGTTCAATAGTCGAAACGTTTTAAGTAAGGGGTTTCAAATTGTTCTTGGTTTTGTAACATCAATTTTTGTAGCAAAGAAGTAAACTATAACAAAGATGTTGTAAGTTTTATAAAAGCATGTCAAGATTAGATTTCGCTAATCCTTTTCATACATATCCGATTAATTAAGCATATGAACTTAGTTCCGACCAATACAATCGCCTATCCTCTCGAATAAGTTTATGTCTAAAGCAAATTCGTGAGTATCGTTGTTTAGACCGTTAGACGATGTCTCACGCTAATAATCGAAACAACAACCGTTAAGATCAATACAAAGCGAATAATGAACCCCAAATCTATGTCTAGAGTTTGGTTTTTAAGAGATGAAGATATTAGGACAAGATTTGGAAAATCTATGTCTAAAGTGATTCAAACCACAAATACATCATTAAGAATAAACAACTTCATCATATATTGATCATCAACCTTGTTCATATACAAAAGATCAAAAGAAATACATATAAGCAAGATTAACTACCTCTAATCTTAACACAAGAGTGTTTAGCTACACATTTTCATGGTAGCTTGGATAACAAGTTTCAAGAGGAGATGAAAGAACATCTGCGTCGAATAATCGAGATCGGATGTGACTTCGGCTTCTCTATGTGAAAATTCACTCTTGGATAATCAAAACTCAGAAAAGTATGTTTTGGTGGGAAAATATCAAGTTATGATCCCAAGAAAACATAAAAATCTATTTATAATACACTTGAGATCAGCAACATTCGCACTGCGAATGAAAGAAAATGGCACCTTAAGTGCCTCTGAAAGTTAAACCGCCCTTGGCTATTTTCGTGAGTTCGCAAAGCAAACCATTCATTTGTAAAGCGAACCACTCGCCAAAACATTCGCAAAGAAAATTTTGGGTCTTTTTCCCTCTGTTTTGTTCGCTGAAAGCTTCGCCAATGTTCGCAAAGTGAACATTCGCTGGGGACTTCGCAAAGCGAACCTGCTGTTGTTTTCCACTTTCTTTGGCAGCTTGCATCAATTCTTTGGGTCTTCTATCTTTGATGTTTTTAGTGCACTTTCTTGTACAATAGCACATAAATTACAAGCACCAAAGGTATAAACAACAACAATTTACCACTAAAAGCCACAATTAAGACAAGAAAGTAATGAAAAATGCCAAGTATCAAGTATCAATATATAGCATGTTTGACATCTAATAGTGACTGAGGCTAGGCTTGACACCAGACCAACATTCTTTTGGTGTGATTCCTTCAAGCTTCTTCGTTGGACATCTGTTCAAAATATATGTCGCTGTCGAAACCGCTTCTCCCCATAATTCTTTGGGTAAATGCTTTCCATTCAACATACTTCTCACCATGTTCATGATGGTTCTGTTCTTTCATTCTACAATGCCATTTTGCTGTGGAGTGTAGGGTGGCACCACCTTATGCATAATCCCTTCCTTTTCACATAATGCATCGAACTCCTTCGAAACATACTCTCCACCACCATCAGTCCTCAGAATTTTCAACTTTCGACCACTTTGTCTTTCGACCATAGATTTGAATCTGGAAAATACCTCGATCACATCACTTTTCTTCTTGATGAGGTAAGTCCACAACTTTCGACTGTAATCATCTATGAACGTGACAAAGTATCTGTTGCCACCATTCGAATCCACCTGGATTGGACCACATACATCTGAGTATATGACTTCCAGAATTGCCTTCGACTTCCTTCCTGCATCCTTGCTGAAGCTGTTCTTGTGTTGTTTCGACTGAACACACTCTTCACATACTTCACTTGGAATGTCGATTTCTGGTAATCCTGAAACCATATTTATTCTCTTAAGCTCTCTGATGTCATTGAAGTTGAGATGGCCTAGTCGAAAATGCCATAACCACTCATCTCTGCTAGCTGCAGTTGCTAGGCACTTGTGCTCCATCACCTTGAGTTCAATCTTAAAGGTCCTATTCTGAGACATTAGAGCCTTCAAGATCAACCTACCACCTGCGTCGAGGACTCTCATCATCTTGTCTTCGACAACTACCTTGTAGTTCTTTTTTATCAGCTGCCCTATACTGAGCAAATTACTCTTCATGCCTGGTATGTACAACACATTGGAAATTGTTGACCTCTTGCCATCTTTCCTCATAATCAGAACATTACCAACACCTTCAGTTGCTAGAGTGTTGTCATTTGCAAACTTCACTGTGTTCTTCGACGAGGGCTTCACGTTAACAAACCAATCTTTCCTTTTAGTCATATGTGATGAGCATCCTGAGTCCAAGTACCACTGATCTTGGAATCTTTCTTTATCTCTTGTTGTGACCATCAGCAGCGTCTCTTCTTCTTCATGTTTCGCCACCTTTGCATCAGTTTCTTGATTTTTCTTTTTTTCCGGACAGTCACTAAAATAGTGGCCATACTTATGACAATTGAAACATTGAATGTGACTCTTGTCATATTTTCGACCACCACCTCTTCCTCTACCTGCAACACCACCTCTTTGGTTACCTTGGTTCTAGGGTTTTCTCTGATTCCAAGGAAACCATAGAGGAGGAAACTGGTCGAATCAGAGAAAACCCTGGAACCAAGGCAACCAAAGAGGTGGTGTTGCAGGTAAAGGAAGAGGTGGTGGTCAAAAATCTGACAAAAGTCTTATTCAATGTTTCAATTGTCAGAAGTATGGCCGCTATTTTAGTGACTGTCTAGAAAAGAAGAAAAATCAAGAAACTGATGCAAAGCTGGCGAAACATGAAGAAGAAGAGACGTTGCTGATGTTCACAACAAGAGATGAAGAAAGATTTCAAGATCAGTGGTACTTGGACTCAGGATGCTCATCACACATGACTGGAAGGAAATATTGGTTTGTTAACATGAAGCCCTCATCGAAGAACACGGTGAAGTTTGCAAATGACAACACTCTAGCAGCTGAAGGTGTTGGTGATGTTCTGATTATGAGGAAAGATGGCAAGAGGTCAACAATTTCCAATGTGTTGTACATACCAGGCATGAAGAGTAATTGGCTCAGTATAGGGCAGCTGGTCGAAAAGAACTACATGGTAGTTGTCGAAGACAAGATGATGAAAGTCCTGGACGCAAGTGGTAGGTTGATCTTAAAGGCTCCAATGTCCCAGAATAGGACCTTCAAGATTGAACTCAAGGTGATGGAGCACAAGTGCTTATCAACTGCAGCCAGTAGAGATGAATGGTTATGGCATTTTTGACTAGGCCATCTCAACTTCAATGACATCAGAGAGATAAAGAGAAGAAATATGGTTTCAGGATTACCAAAAATCGACATTCCAAGTGAAGTCTGTGAAGAGTGTGTTCAATCGAAACAACACAAGAATAGCTTTAACAAGGATGCAGGAAGGAATTCAAAGGCAATCCTGGAAGTCATATACTCTGATGTATGTGGTCCAATCAAGGTGGATTCGATTGGTGGCAACAGATACGTTGTCACGTTCATAGATGATTACAGTCGAAAGTTGTGGACTTACCTCATCAAGAAGAAAAGTGATGTGATTGAGGTATTTTCCATATTCAAATCCATGGTCGAAAGACAGAGTGGTCGAAAGTTGAAAACTCTGAGGACTGATGGTGGTGGAGAGTATGTTTCGAAAGAGTTTGATGCATTATGTGAAAAAGAAGGGATTGTGCATGAGGTGGTGCCACCCTACACTCCACAGCAAAATGGAGTTGCAGAACGAAAGAATAGAACCATCATGAACATGGTGAGAAGTATGTTGAATGGAAAGCACTTACCCAAAGAATGATGGGGAGAAGCGGTTTCGACAGCAACATACATTTTGAACAGATGTCCGACGAAGATGCTTGTAGGAATCACACCAGAAGAATGTTGGCCTGGTGTCAAGTCTAGCCTCAGTCACTTGAAGGTGTTTGGATTTATAGCACATAGACATGTGCCAGATCAGTTAAAAAGGAAGCTTGATGACAAGTCGAATCAGATGATCTTGATAGGATATCATTCAACTGGAGGTTACAAGTTGTTTGACCCAGTGAATAAGCAGGTAGTGATCAACAGGGACGTGATCATAGATGAGCTTAAAGAATGGGATTAAACTGAGAATGTCAAGAAGGATTCAGTAAGAATATCTTGTGAAGAACCAGCCACTGAAGGCGAAAGAGAAGCTCGACAAGAACCAGTCATAGATGAAGCAGGTCCAAGCAGACCTCGACGAACAAGACACATGCCTGTAAGGTTGCAAGAATGTGTAATTACATCAGATGGTGTGGTTGATGAAGAGGGTGAGCTGGTACATTATGCTTTCTACGCAAATGTCGAACCAGTCAATGCAGCTGAGGAATTGAAAGATTAGAAGTGGGTGAAAGCAATGAATGAGGAGTTAGTGTAACACCCCCTTTCTATACCCCCAAATAATCACATAATCATTTAGGCACTTATTAATAATTTTTCGTCAGAGTATAATTATAACTTAGTATAAAAGAGGCATGTCACATTATACATGAAATTAAAACATACAACACCTGCTCCACAATAGATATGCAACAGTGGGGTAACTTTGCAACAGAGGAACTTAGTCCTTACACCCACATCTCAATATTTAGAATAAAAGCGAAAATCTAAACATTGAATAACAACAACATATATACATATATATGTGTATCCTCAAGTATTATCCACCAACATAATACATGTTTACATAAACATTCATCAACAAGATACATGTACGAATGCATCTCAAAAGAATAATAGCCATCCTAGCTACCCGGTGCTACATATCAGAGCCAACCGACCAAAAGAATGAAGACACGCTTCACAAAAGACCACCAGCATACCTAATCTGCAATGCCTCGTAGAGCATTATAAAACAGCAGAAGGGTGAGAAATATTATCATAATAACAATGCATAAAATTATATATATTAGCACAAAAATACACATATCCCCTATTCTCACCACAATTCATCACATCCCACTCATATACATCGCAATGTATACATATCTATTCAAACCAAGCATATACATCATGCATACTTTCACGGTTCCTATCATTCCACATAACCATGCACATTTATGTTTATTCATCAATGCACCTTTATAAAGATGATAAATGCAAATCATATAGACCGACTCACGACTCTATGCAAATGCAATGCGGTACCGACTCAATCATCTCAAGTTCACTCAGGAACTTATTGGAACCATCGCTCGTTACATCACTGTAACTCCCCGTCAGGCCTACGATGTTCACCCACCACTCACACCCCACACGGGCACACGGTGTTTATGGATCGCTCACACCCCACACGGGCACACGATCCGATCGCTCACACCCCACATGGGCACACGATCGTCTATAATCATCGCTCACACCCCACATGGGCACACGACGTTATAGCGGATTCCCTCTGGAACCAACCGTCGCTCACACCCCACACGGGCACACGACGTTTATGGATCGCTCACACCCCACATGGGCACACGATCCTTACAGCGGATTCTCACTAGAATCCCTCAACGCAAGAATGCACATCATTATGCTTCACATGCCAATGACTCAAGACATTCTTGAAATGCATACATATTCACATTATATTCATGCATTCTTCTCATACAATCACATACAATCTATATAAATTCACATAAATGCACTATTGTATGATTCACATCCAAACGCACATTCAAAACGGTAAAAGTCGCTAAATAATACTATTCCTAACTTTTACGACTTATTAAATCGGCTAACAATTTTCTAATTCATCATACTAAGAAAGAACATTCCATAAGCTTTCTAACGCATCAAACCACGCCTCAAACCGAACCACAGATCAAAAGTTATGCAGAAAACAAATTTTACACAAACAGCACTGTTCGCTAGGCGAACCATCTCGCGAGCACTCGCTAGCACCTTCGCTAGGCGAATGTTCCAGCGAACCAACTGCTAGCTAAAAATAGACACAAAGTTCGCTAGACGAGCACTTGGCGAACCAAGTCAGAACCAAACAGAGCCAAAAACACCCAAAGTTCGCTAGGCGAACAACTCAGCGAACCTTCGCTGACCTTCGCCAACTGGTTCGCTAGGCGAACCCGCGAAAACCTCACTCACTACCGCTCGCCCCAGGTTCGCTAGGCGAACCAAGGAAAACCCAGAATTTCCCTACGCTGTCAAAACCCCAAAAATCCATACTTTTCCAATCAAAACTTTTCCAAATCATCATATCTCAATCAGAACCCAATTCAATCATGGCAACAAATGTTCTACCACATTTATGTCGATTTCCAACCGCGAAAACATCGATTCCTCAAAATCAACCTAGAATGGCAAACTATGAAAACCAAACAAACAATCCAATACACACATACATAATCATACATAATGATATACATTATTAGGATAACAAGATTTCACACCCTTACCCGATTAATTCGATTCCTAGAAGTTGAATTTCTTGATTTTCCTCCTCTTTTCTCCTCTTCCTCTTTCTTTCTCTTCTCTTTCTTTCTATTTCTTTTCTTTTTCCCTTCTTTTCTATTTCTATTCTCTTTTTCTTTCTTTTCTATTTCTATTCTCTTTTTCTTTCTTTTCTATTTTCCACTCAAACACAATTAATTCATTTTCTCACAAAATTCTACACTTAATCATTTTTCCAACAATTTTTACTAAATTTCTAACTTACTAATAATTGAGAAATGTCTAAAATATCCTCCATTCTAATTTCCCCAAAAACTCTCAAAACGTTCAAATATCATAACACATCAACACAGCATATTAACATACCAATTCCACAAATAAAATAATTTATCACTCAATTTACATAAAAGACTCAACAAAATGGGAATAATTGGAATCGGGGCGTTACAACTCTCCCCCACTTTAGAAATTTTCGTCCTAAAAAATATTACCTGATTCAAACAACTCCGGATACGACTCTCGCATCCTACTCTCTAGTTCCCAAGTCATATCGCCTTCCGCTGCGCCTCCCCACGCTACTTTCACAAGTGCAATATCCTTGCCTCTTAGCTTCTTAACTTCGCGGTCCAAAATCCTAATCGGTAAAGTTTCCACCGTAAGGTTATCTCTCACTTCAACCTCGTCCATTGGAATAACATGTGACGGATCCGGAACATACTTCCGAAGTTACGAAACATGGAATACGTCATGCAAGTTCGAAAGATTCGGAGGCAACGCCACACGGTAAGCCACAACACCAACTCGTGCAGAAATCTGATACGGACCAATAAAACGAGAGGTCAACTTCTTCGACTTCAAAGCACGACCCACACCCGTAACCGGCGTAACTCTCAAAAACACATGGTCGCCTTCTTGAAACTCAAGATCTTTTCTTCTCTTGTCATGATAGCTCTTTTGTCTACTTTGTGAAGCTTTCATCTTCTCACGAATAAACTTCACTTTCTCCGTCGTTTGTTGTACCATTTCCGGTCCAACTATTGTCCTCTCACCGGTTTCATGCCAACATAAAGGTGTTCGACATCTCCGACCATACAAGGCCTCAAATGGTGCCATACCTATACTTGAATGAAAACTATTATTATAGGTGAACTCAATCAACGCCAAATAACTATCCCAAGCACAACCTTGCTCGAGCACACAAGCACGCAATAAATCCTCCAATGATTGAATTGTCCTCTCGGTTTGACCATCCGTTTGCGGATGATACGCCGAACTCAATTTTAGCTTAGAACCCAAAGCCTTTTGTAAACTCTCCCAAAACCTTGATGTGAATCTAGGATCTCTATCCGATACAATACTCTTAGGAACTCCATGTAACTTCACAACCGCAAGAATATAAATCTCGGCCAACCTCTCCAAAGGATAACTAATATCAATTGGAATGAAGTGAGCAGATTTAGTGAGCATATCAACAATTACCCAAATAGCATTATGACCTCTTTGCGTATTCGGCAATCCCGTAACAAAATCCATCGATATATTATCCCATTTCCACTCCGGAATGTCCAACGGTTGCATCAATCCTCTAGGCTTTTGATGTTCCACCTTAGACTTTTGACAAGTTAAGCACGCATACACAAATTGAGCCACATCTCTCTTTAGCCCGGACCACCAAAAGATTTTCTTCAAATCTTGATACATTTTATTCGCTCCCAGATGAATACTTAAGTTACTTCGGTGTCCTTCTTCCAATATCATCTTCTTCAAATCCGCATCATCGGGAATACAAATACGACCACGGAATCTCAAAACTCCAAAATCATCAACCTTGAAATCCTCATTCTCATTCATCAAATCAACAAATTTCAAATCCAACTTTTGCTTTTCACACACGGTTACAAGAAAGTCATTTGTAACATGTAGCATACCAAGTCTCACACTTCTCGGCGTCATTTCACAAACCAAACTCAAGTCTCTAAAATTCTCCAAAAGTTCCCATTCTCTCATCATCAATAAGGACATATGTAACGAATTCCGACTCAAAGCATCGGCCACCACGTTTGCCTTACCCGGATGGTAATTCAAACCAAAATCATAATCCTTCAAAAGCTCTAACCACCTTCTCTGTCTCATGTTCAATTCTTTTTTATCAAATAAATATTTCAAGCTCTTGTGATCACTAAAAACTTTAAATCTTGCACCATAAAGGTAATGCCTCCAAATTTTCAAAACAAACACCACGGCCGCTAACTCCAAGTCATGTGTAGGATAATTCTTTTCATGCACTCTCAATTTTCTTGAAGCATAAGCCACAACTTTCCCATCTTGCATCAAAACACCACCTAAACCAACCAAAGAAGCATCACAATACACAACAAATGGTTCCGTCGAATTTGGAAAAATCAAGATCGGAGCCGTTGTCAACCTTCTTTTTAGCTCATTGAAACTCTCTTCACAATGAATATCCCAAATGAAAGCCTTTCCTTTACAAGTCAATTGCGTCAACGGAAGTGCCAATTTCGAAAATCCTTCAATAAACCTCCGATAATAACCCGCCAAGCCTAAAAAGCTTCGAATCTCCGTAACCGATCTAGGAGCCTCCCATTGCATCACCGCATCAATCTTGGATGGATCAACTCTAATACCACTACCGGAAATAACATGCCCAAGAAAACTTACTTCCGATAACCAAAACTCACATTTCGACAACTTAGCATACAATTGTTTCTCTTTCAAAATTTGTAACACAATCCTCAAATGCTCTTCATGCTCCTCTTGAGACTTAGAGTAAATCAAAATATCGTCGATGAACACAACCACAAAACGATCCAACTGTTCATGAAAAATACGATTCATGTATTCCATAAACACACCCGACGCATTAGAAACCCCGAATGGCATCACGGAATATTTGTAATGCCCATATTGTGTCCTAAAGGCCGTCTTTTGAATATCATCTTCTTTCACACGAATCTGGTGATATCCCGATCTCAAATCAATCTTGCTAAAAACACGCGCATCAACCAATTGGTCCAACAAATCATCGATCCTTGGAAGCAGATACTTGTTCTTAATTGTCACCTTGTTCAATTGTCGATAATCAATGCATAACCGCATACTCCCATCCTTCTTCTTTACCAACAATACCGGAGCACCCCCAAGGAGAAACACTTGGTCTTACAAATTTCTTATCCAACAAGTCGTTCAATTGCTTCTTCAATTCTACCAACTCCGATGCCGACATACGATACGGTGCCATCGAGACCGGTCTAGTACCCGGAACTAGATCAATAGAAAACTCAACTTCTCTTTTCGGCGGTACATCCTTAATATCATCTGGAAACACTTCCGGAAAATCACACACAATAGGAAACACATCAAGTGACACTTGACTATCCACAGACAATGATGCAAACAAACCGAACAATTGAGCTTCGTCCGCTAAAAGTTTCTTTAACTCTTTAGTAGACAAGAAACTCGAGTCTTCGTCCTCTTCTAAAGAAGGAAACCTCACCAACTTGTGATAGCAATCAATGTGAACCCGATTAAATTGCAACCAATTCATTCCCAAGACCACATCCAATCCTTCCAACAGCAAACACACTAAGTCCATCTCAAAGTCTTTACCATAAATGGTTAAAGAACAACTCAAACAAACCAAAGAAGTAGTTACTGACCCCATTGCGGGAGTATCAATAACCATCTTACCATCCATCAAAGACAACACAAGATTTAAACGATTCGCGCACTCAGACGAAATAAACGAATGAGTCGCTCCCGTATCAATAATAGCGTCTAAAGGTGTACTATTAATAAAGCAAGTACCTTTAATCAGACGGTCTACACTGGAAGTCTGAGTTCCTGCCAAAGAAAATACCTTCCCACCAGTTGGAGTTTTCTTCGGATTCGGACACTTTGTGCTAATGTGACCAGGTTCCCCACAATTATAGCACTTCACCATATTCCTTCTATAATCGGTAGTAGCATGCCCAAGGCCTCCACAGTTAGAACATTTCACCACAGTCTTCCCACACTCAAATAATTTATGACCTATTCCACCACACTTGTAACACTTAATGGGACTGGAACCTCCTCCTCCAGATCTCTTCTCAAAGTTTCCCCTATGCTTGCCCCTATCAGCGGGTGTCACATAAGGTCCACTTCTAGCTTGTTGTTTTCCCTTCCTCTCATTCAAACTTTTGTAATGTGTAGAGCGAGCCTTGCTATCTTCCTCGAAGATTCTACAATATTCCGTCAAATCCAAAAACCTTCTTATCCTTTGATATCCCACAACTTGCTTAATCTCAGGACGCAGACCATTTTCATACTTAATACACTTTGAGAACTCAGCAGTAATCGCGGCATAATGAGGATGGAATTGAACCAACTCCACAATCTTAGCAGTATAGTCCACCACTGACATACTACCTTGTTTCAATTCAAGGAACTCCATCTCTTTCTTTCCTTTCACACTTTCAGGGTAATACTTCCTTAAGAACTCAGTACGAAATAAATCCCAAGTTACCTCTTCATCATCCACCTCAAGAACTTGTCGCATTCCGACCCACCAATCGTCGGCTTCTTCCTTCAGCATGTGAGACCCAAGCCTCACCTTGTTCTCCTCCGCACAGTCCATGACTCTGAAGATTCTTTCAATCTCTTTCAACCAAAGTTGAGCACCATCGGGATCAAATCTTCCTTTGAAGACCGGTGGTTGATTCTTCCTGAACTCGTCATTAGCATTCACATTCGGCGCACCTTGCACTGCCCTAGCCATTGCTTCCAAAGCAGCAGCCATCGCATTGTCATTTCTACCAGCCATATTCTAATCATTTCCAAAAAGACAACAAGGTTAAACAACAGTTCAACCATCACAACAACAAGACAGACACAACTTACTCAACTCTGGCTCTGATACCACTTAATGTAACACCCCCTTTCTATACCCCTAAATAATCACATAATCATTTAGGCACTTATTAATAATTTTTCGTCAGAGTATAATTATAACTTAGTATAAAAGAGGCATGTCACATTATACATGAAATTAAAACATACAACACCTGCTCCACAATAGATATGCAACAGTGGGGTAACTTTGCAACAGAGGAACTTAGTCCTTACACCCACATCTCAATATTTAGAATAAAAGCGGAAATCTAAACATTGAATAACAACAACATATATACATATATACGTGTATCCTCAAGTATTATCCACCAACATAATACATGTTTACATAAACATTCATCAACAAGATACATGTACGAATGCATCTCAAAAGAATAATAGCCATCCTAGCTACCCGGTGCTACATATCAGAGCCAACTGATCAAAAGAATGAAGACACGCTTCACAAAAGACCACCAGCATACCTAATCTGCAATGCCTCGTAGAGCATTATAAAACAGCAGAAGGGTGAGAAATATTATCATAATAACAATGCATAAAATTATATATATTAGCATAAAAATACACATATCCCCTATTCTCACCACAATTCATCACATCCCACTCATATACATCGCAATGTATACATATCTATTCAAACCAAGCATATACATCATGCATACTTTCACGGTTCCTATCATTCCACATAACCATACACATTTATGTTTATTCATCAATGCACCTTTATAAAGATGATAAATGCAAATCATAGAGACCGACTCACGACTCTATGCAAATGCAATGCGGGTACCGACTCAATCATCTCAAGTTCACTAAGGAACTTATTGGAACCATCGCTCGTTACATTACTGTAACTCCCCGTCGGGCCTACAATGTTCACCCACCGCTCACACCCCACACGGGCACACGGTGTTTATGGATCGCTCACACCCCACACGGGCACACGATCCGATCGCTCACACCCCACATGGGCACACGACGTTATAGCGGATTCCCTCTGGAACCAACCGTCGCTCACACCCCACACGGGCACATGACATTTATGGATCGCTCACACCCCACATGGGCACACGATCCTTACAGCGGATTCTCACTAGAATCCCTCAACACAAGAATGCACATCATTATGCTTCACATGCCAATGACTCAATACATTCTTGAAATGCATACATATTCACATTATATTCATGCATTCTTCTCATACAATCACATACAATCTACATACATTCACATCAATGCACTATTGTATGATTCATATCCAAACGCACATTCAAAACGGTAAAAGTCGCTAAATAACACTATTCCCAACTTTTCCGACTTATTAAATCGGCTAACAATTTTCCAATTCATCATACTAAGAAAGAACATTCCATAAGCTTTCTAACGCATCAAACCACGCCTCAAACCGAACCACAGATCAAAAGTTATGCAGAAAACAAATTTTACACAAACAGCACTGTTCGCTAGGCGAACCATCTCGTGAGCACCTTCGCTAGGCGAATGTTCCAGCGAACCAACTGCTAGCTAAAAACAGACACAAAGTTCGCTAGACGAGCACTTTGCGAACCAAGTCAGAACCAAACAGAGCCAAAAACACCCAAAGTTCGCTAGGCGAACAACTCAGCGAACCTTCGCTGACCTTCGCCAACTGGTTCGCTAGGCGATCCCGCGAAAACCTCACTCGCTACCCGCTCGCCCCAGGTTCGCTAGGAGAACCAAGGAAAACCCAGAATTTTCCTGCGCTGTCAAAACCCCAAAAATCCATACTTTTCCAATCAAAACTTTTCCAAATCATCATATCTCAATCAGAACCCAATTCAATCATGGCAACAAATGTTCTACCACATTTATGTCGATTTCCAACCGCGAAAACATCGATTCCTCAAAATCGACCTAGAATGGCAAACTATGAAAACCAAACAAACAATCCAATACACACATACATAATCATACATAATGATATACATTATTAGGATAACAAGATTTCACACCCTTACCCGATTAATTCGATTCCTAGAAGTTGATTTTCTTGATTTTCCTCCTCTTTTCTCCTCTTCCTCTTTCTTTCTCTTCTCTTTCTTTCTATTTCTTTTCTTTTTCCCTTCTTTTCTATTTCTATTCTCTTTTTCTTTCTTTTCTATTTTCCACTCAAACACAATTAATTCATTTTCTCACAAAATTCTACACTTAATCATTTTTCCAACAATTTTTACTAAATTTCTAACTTACTAATAATTGAGAAATGTCTAAAATATTCTCCATTCTAATTTCCCCAAAAACTCTCAAAACGGTCAAATATCATAACACATCAACACAGCATATTAACATACCAATTCCACAAATAAAATAATTTATCACTCAATTTAAATAAAAGACTCAACAAAATGGGAATAATTGGAATCGGGGCGTTACAGTTAGAGTCCATCGAAGTCAACAACACCTGGTCACTTGTTGAATTGCCTCAAGGCAAGAAGGCAATTGATGTGAAGTGGGTTTACAAGGTGAAGGTGAATCCTAGAGGAGAAGTAACTCGACACAAGGCGAGACTTGTGGCGAAAGGATTTCTACAGAAGGAAGGAATCGACTTCGATGAAGTGTTCACACCTGTTGCTAGGATCGAAACAATCAGGTTGGTTGTTGGTCTAGCAAATATGAACAATTGGCACACATGTCAGATGGACGTGAATTGTGTGTTCCTTCATGACCCCTTAGATGAAGAAGTTTATGTCGCACAACCATCTTGGTATGTGAAACGAGGCAAAGAAGAAAATGTGTACAGGCTGCATAAATCCCTGTATGGACTTAAGCAAGCTCCAAGAGCTTGGAATAAGAAAATCGACAACTTCTTAAGGGAGAAGGAATTTGTGAAGTGTACGACTGAGCATGGAGTGTATGTAAGGAGAAACAATAATGAATTGTTTATACTATGCCTCTATGTCGATGACCTGTTGATAACAGGGAGTTGCAAGAAGGAGATCGAAGACTTCAAACATGACCTAAGCGAGGAGTTTGAAATGTCAGACTTGGGAAATCTCTCATATTTCCTTGGCATCGAATTCTACAAGACTAGTAGAGGTTTGATGATGCACCAAAGAAGATATGCAGGCGAAATACTCAAGAGATTTGAGATGCAAGATTGCAACCCAACTTTGACTCCAGCTGAGACCAGACTGCAACTGTCGAAGGATTCAGATGAAGATGATGTCGACCCAACCCAATACAGAAGACTTATTGGGTCACTTAGATACCTTTGTCACACAAGGCCTGACTTAGCATACAATATGGGTATGGTAAGTAGATTCATGCAGAAGCCAAAGGTATCACACCTAGCAGCAACGAAGAGGATACTGAGGTATCTGAAAGGAACTCTCGACTACGACATTTTGTTTCCTGCAGCTGATGAAGGGAAAAAATACAAGTTAGTGGGATACACCGACTCTAGATGGTGTAGTGATGTTAAGGATAGAAAATCCACAGCTGGATATGTGTTTATGTTAGGTGGTGCACCAGTTGCTTGGAGTTCGAGAAAGGAGCCAGTAGTGGCATTGTCATCATGCGGAGCAGAATATATAGTTGTTTCTCTTTGTGCATGTCAAGCAACCTGGATGGTGAACTTGGTCGAAGAGATTACAGGGAAGAGTCATGGAGCAATTACCATGAAGATCGACAGCATGTCAGCTATCAACTTGGCGAAGAATCTAATAGCACATGGTCAAAGCAAGCACATCGAAATGAGGTTCCATTATCTTCGAGAGCAGGTAGCAGAAGGGAAGATGAACTTAGAACACTGCAGAACTGAGAATCAGATTGCAGATATCATGACGAAGGGAGTGCAGGTCGAAGTTTTCAGAAGACTAAGAGTCATGATAAATGTAGACAGCTTAGACACAATGAATTAGGTGGTGTGTTAAATTGTAATTCCTTGTGTCGAAGTGTCGAAGTAAGGGTGTGTCGAAACAGTTTTTCACACAAATTTGATTTAGATTTGATTTGATATAGTTCCAAAATAGGTATTTTGGACTTTTATAGTTTTGGGCTTTGGCTTGAAGAACAAGTAAACATAAATTTATAAATAGGGAGTAATCCTTATTTTTGTAATAATAACAACACATTGTAATTCACAGTTTGCAGTTGCAAGTGAATAGAAAGAGAAAAGTCCCACAGTTTGTGGGTAACAACCTTCTTCTCCAAATTCTTTAGAATTCTAATTTTGTTTCTTTCTCTATTTTCTTATTTTCTTTAATATTGTTGCGCTAAAAACCCTTCTTATTTATCAAGATAGGGTCGGAATTCCCATCGGTTTTGGGTTAATTCCAATAAAAACAAGATAAACAACACCATTAGCATATTAGTTCACTTAGTCGAGGTCTCAAAAGCACTGCAGCTACATCACATCAACATATGTGACACTTTTATCCCTAAAAATGGTCTGTGTCCACAAAATATAGTAAATATGATTTTATCGTGTATACCTTATGCTTAACTCTAACTTAATATGAGTCTCAATACATCAACTTCAAGCATATCCACCAACCACTCAACAGCCCTAAGGCTAAGATGCAATGTATAACAACGAGAGCACATCTTCTAAAGTGATCTTCATCTTACTATATTAATGTACTTGGTCTCCATGTGTTACCTCTCTGTAAATACTAACCCGAGACTGTAATCAATGTTGATGTAGCTCATGCGAGGAACATGAAATAGACCAATGGCATCAACTACACTCTGAAACAATCTTCACTTAAGGGTGCATGTTGAAAATTACTTCCTAATAAAAATTCTCAGGCGAAAACCCGTTATTTTTGTATTGTTCCAAAAAAATAGTTGAAGGAACTCTATGAGAGAGAAATCTTTGAGTTCTCATGTTTCAAGATAAAAAAGGATTAGTTGGCCGAGAGACGAAGAGATAGTGCATATATAATCAGAAGGGAGGGACTAGGGAGTATTGAATGTGTCATCTAGACAGTTTGATCAATGGTTATGCAAACAATGAATCATTCTTATTCGGGCCCGTAATAGGCGCGACATGCTATTTTTAAATTAGAGGGCATGAACCTTGCTAGCGGTGAGATATGAAAAAAATACTTATTGGTGTATAGGGAGGTTACAGGGAGCTCTTCTAACAGTCACTATGATCATAAATTTTAGTGTTTCAGAGTTATGATAGGGCGATTAGAGCTCATGTTAAGCCTCTTATACATTTATTGTTGATAGGGTACCCACTCCATCCTAGTTAGGGACACTAATATGGGCGATAATTATGCGGAGTAACTGGTAACACCTCGTCACATAATGGGCGGGGGAGAGCAGAGGCGGAGACCAAGCTTATGTTCATGTTAGGCGATCATATTAGAGTTTATAAATATTCCTGTGTTTGGACTCGGGTCAGGGGTCATGAGCTGAGGAGCCTAGAGCTAAGTTACAGGACCATTAGGAAGTGACAAATGCTCTCTAACCATTATTCCGAGGCGACCATCTTTTAGATGTGTGAACATGTTGGGCTTAAGTTATGAGCACATACTTGTTTGAGGTCGATTTGTGGCCTTCAAGCCTTATATCAGTCAGATATGTCTATATATACTTCAATTTGAGAACTTTACCAATATACCAATAATATAGATGGAACAGTCCAGATTCAATGAAAATAATTATTCAAAGTTAGTGATGCTGGAAGCATGAAATAAAAATTATATAAGAATCTAGCAACAAGTGGTTAAAGCTGTTAAATTGAGATTTGAAAAAAAATCTGTGTTTCAACAATGTCTTGTATCATAACATTCTCATTCCGGAATGTTTCCGTAGGAATGATACATCGAAGGAAAAAAAAAAGAAAAATCTTCATTATACAAAAAAATTATATCTTCTTTACAGATTAGCCTCAACTAGTTTATATCAATCTTCATCATCATGTTCTACAATTCACTCAAGCGATAAGTGAGGTTTAAGAATTCATCTTCATTGCATGGAATTGTGAGACCACCCATTGGATGATCATATCCAAATTCTTGTTCTGCTTTATTTAATAATTCTTGAAACAATGGTTGGTTCAAGTATGAAATTGGAATTATGAACCGCCTCATTTTATCTCCAACATAGACGGCGAGATAGCGTTTAGGGACTTCAAATCCCTTGATAGGTCCTTGGGTTCTGGAAAATGATGTTCTTCTGATAATACTGCGGAAACCCATTCTTTCTTTTATGTTAAAGTAATGGATGCGAAATAGATATTGAGTTGTGATGTTTTAGGATGTAAAAGACTTGTGTTGCTTGTGAAACCAAGGAGTAGTGTATATATAATTGTAATATGGCCTAGTGAAGGAGAAGGGATCACATGGTATTGTCTAACATAGGTCATTTTCAGGGATTAGGAAATTTAAGACAACGCAATGGTGAAAGAAATCTGATGTCTGTTGTTGCATTTGTTATAGCTATTTCAATGGTCAACATGGTTTAGACATATCACATGTTTCATCAAATTGACAATGCAACTAATATACATCTACCAGCTAAATATATATTAGATTTATGTGCAACATGTGTAGGACCTGATTGATAACATCTCAAAAACAGTGTTTGGAAGCAAGAAGAGAACCATTAATGAACACAAGATCACAAACCATTGTGAACCACATTTTATATTTTTGCAAGACGATACAAACTCCGTGAAATTTGTATACCAGAACAGCACTTTGCGGTCCCTGCCTGCCTTGATAAATAAGTATTAAGGTCAATTAATTTTTCTGGTGGTGTGATATGTTGGTGTATTGTCTATTATATTATTTGATGATTCTTAAAGACCTCTAAGACAATACCATGTGATCTTATCTATGCTCTTGTCTCCTTGTATACTCTTTCATCTCATCCTTATAATCTTGTACTATAGTCTTCACCAGTCATTCATGTAGCCAATAGTTTCTTAATATTCATTTATCTATATATATATTCATTGCTACAAGCATTTACAACCAACACAAATCATTCACTACCTAAAGCATTAGAATATCAAAAACTTTTCCTTGCTTACAAGTCTTTTTTAAAACAACTTCTTTTCAAGTTTCAACCCAAACAACAATGGGTTTTCGTTTTCCTAGTATGACCAGAAGAGTTTCATCTTCAAAAGCTATGACCATGCCAAAAGGATGTGTTGCCGTGTATGTTGGAGAGAAACAGACACGGTATGTGATTCCAATATCATTCTTGACTCAACCTTCGTTTCAAGAGTTGTTGAGTCAAGCCGAGGAAGAGTTTGGATACGATCATCTGATGGGTGGGCTCACCATTCCATGCACCGAAGATGTATTCCAAAATATAACTTGTGGTTTGAATGGGCTGTGAAACTAACACGAAAAGAGACTGACATAGCTCAGTAGAGATAGTTTTTTGTAAACTAGGCATCTTAGCAAATTGTAAAGATTGGTAAACATGACCATTATACTGTTAAATTTAGAGTTTAATGAAAACGAATTCAAGTACTCAAACCACATCTCTGTGTTTTTGGTTTATAGCACTTAAGAACTTATGAAATTTATTATATGAGTAATGTTGCTTGCTATAATAGAAATAGGACTTGGTAGCCTGGAAATTTTGAAAATAGGAATATATAATAACTCATGATTCCTCGGACAAAAGGTGAAAGATGAATTTGTTATAGCTTTTTTTTAAACTGCATATGTTTACAAGCAAATAATCAATAACAGTGGCTGTAACAAGGTCGATTATTCCACTTAATAACACAGGCCTAATTCTATGATGCCTTTTCTTAGGATATATTTATCTAAAGAATTGAATGGTAAAGAGATAGACAAAGGCTCAAAAACCTCCACATGCTGTTGTTTTTACATTTTCATCAAAAGTCTCCATATATTTTCGACTATCTTTCAATTTCGACGCACAAACGAACTTACACCAATTGGATACTAGACTGAAAATTAGTATTGTGAAGTGAAATTAAACTACACTGGTAAAAAGAATCTAAGAAACTGATAAGACATAGGGAAGAAAGTAACAAAGGAACTTAAGAACTGGCAGGAGATGTCGGCATTAAGCAACGAACAGACTCTAGAGAGAGGTATAAAACTGTTCTTGCATGTTTTGGAGGGAGGAGAATTAAATTTAGCAGAATACCGGTGTCAAATATTTTCCAGGCCCGCCCCAAAATTTATATGATGAGCTAATTAAATCCAATAGTTTTGATTTCTAACAATGAGCCTCATGCATCGGATCTCAATAAATATGATTTTTAGTTATAAGATCTATTGGTACTATTCACATATATTAAGAATTCTCAGAGTTAATAGGTATGATTATTATGTTTACTTTTTATATTTTAAGACAAATGAAAATGAATTATAGCCTAAATACAAACAAATATATTTGTTGAATAATCTCTTTTAGCATTAACATTCTCAGTCAGGAAACATTTTGATTTCCTAAGGAATGACATATGGCAGAAAGAAAATGAAAAATCTTCATAATTGAAGAAAGTGCTTTCTGAACAAATTAGTCTCAACTAGTCTATCTCGAACTAATCTATCTAAATCTCCACGAGCATGATTTACAGTTCAATTCAGGCGAGAAGTGAGGTTTAAGAATTCATCCTCACTACATGGAATCGTAAGACCGCCCATTGGATGATCATATCCAAATTCTTCTTCTGCTTGATTTAATAATTCTTGAAACAATGGTTGGTTCAAGTATGATAGCGGAATCACAAACCGCCTCGTTTTATCTCCAACATAGACGGCAAGATAGCCTTTTGGAACTTCGAATCCCTTGGTAGATCCTTGGGTTGAGGAAAATGATGCCCTTCTTATAATACTTGTTATGCGGAAACCCATTGTTTTTTTATGGTTATAAAGGATTGGCTGAGAAATCAATATTCGAATGATGATAATATAGAATGCAAAAGACTTGTGTTTCTTAAGAACCTAAGCAATAGTGCATATATAGTTGATCAGGGTCTCTTCAAATCAATTAACCAATGAATGCAAGTAGATGAGATATAGTAGGGCCTAGTGACAGACAATGGATCCAATGGTAGTGTCTTATAGAAGTGATTTTCTAGGATTAGGAAGCCAAATGGAAGAACATGCACATACATACCCCACATTTTGAGATAATGGCCAACATATAACCTACTTGAAATAAGATAATGCGATGGTGAGTAAAACCTGATGTTTGTTGCTATAGCTAATCCAATGGTAGACATGAATTGGACATCTCACTTAACATGTTTCTTTGAATGGACAATCCAGCTAATATATCTGAATTATGTACAATTTATGCAGAATATGGTTGATGGCAGCTCAAAAACAGTGTGTGGAAGAAAGTAGAGAACCAATATTGAACAGAATTTTGCGGTCCCTGCCTTGCTAAATAAGTACCAGGGTGTGATATGTTTGTGTATTATCTATTATGACAATTGGTCTTAGTGAAAATCCTCAAAGACAATACCATGTGATCTTATAGATGCTCTTGTCTCCTTGTAGATCCTTTGAGCCCATATTCGTAATCTTACACTAAAGTATACCCCTTATCCAATCCTTCAAGTAGTCAATACTCAATAGTTTCTCAATATTCATTTATCTATATATATTTATTGCTACAAGCATTTAGTACCAACACAAATCATTCACACTCTAAAGCATTACAATAACAAAAGTTTTCTCTTGCTTACAACTCTTTTAAAACCATTTCTTTTAAAGCAACTTCTTTTCAAGTTTTAACACAACAATGGGTTTTCGTTTTCCTAGCATGATCAGAAGAGCATCATCTTCAAAAGCTATGGGCATGCCAAAAGGATGTGTTGCTGTGTATGTTGGAGAGAAACAAAAGCGATTTGTGATCCCAATATCATACTTGACCCAACCGTTATTTCAAGAATTGCTGAGTCAAGTCGAGGAAGAGTTTGGATACAATCATCCAACGGGTGGGCTCACCATTCCATGCACAGAAGATGTATTCCAAAATATAACTTGTGGCTTGAATGGGCTATGAATCTTACATCAAAAGAGACTGACATAGCTTAGCATAGATATTTTTTGTAAATTAGGCATCTTAGCAAATTGTAAAGATGGGAAAAAAGGAGCATTAGATTGACAAATATAGAGTTTAATGACAATGAATTCAACTACTCAAACATCTGTGATTTTTGTTTATTGCACTTAAGAACTTATGAAATATGACTATAGGAGTAATGTTACTTGCTATAAAAAAAGGACTTGATATCCTGGGAATTTTAAAAGCAGTAATATATAATAACTCATTATTCCTTGCAAGAGCAGAGCACAATTATTTTCCCTAGGACAAATGATGAAAGATAAATTTGTTATAGTTTTCTTTTAAACTACATAACTTCATAACAACCTGCACAGTAACAGTGGCAATAACAAAGTCAACTACTCCACTTAGTAACACAGGCCTCATTCTATGATGCCTATTCTCAGGATATCTTTATCTAATGAATTTAATGGTTAGTACTAACTAGTAGGCTAAGTAATGGGGTTTAGTGATACATAACTTAGTAGGCTTTGTAATTGCTAGCTTCTGGGAGGTTTATGCAAATAGTATTTCTCAAGAACACTAAGCGTTGCAAAGAAGTGGAGACATCTTCTTAGAGCAAGATAGGAATCTGGATAAATATGTTATTCTTCGAGTGAGTTGTTGTACATACTTAATAGTAGATATGATCTTCATGTCAATAATTTTCATAAACTTTTCCAAGTTTGTGTATGTCGCTCTGTTTGTTAGCATGAACCTGAGGAGTTTTCATGCGTGCACCCCAAAAGAGCACTTTTCCAAGTCTAGACTCATGTTGTACCTTCTCATTAAGCTTAGTATTTCCTCAAATTAAACTACCATAACATCAATATATAACTATGGATTTCTTCCTATTTGAATAGTGAAAACCCTATCTATCAACAGCTGATAGGTTGCACCAATGTTCTTGAGGCAAAAAAGCATGAATTTTTAGTGGTAGTTGTAGGAATTAGTCTTGAATATCATGAAAGCGGAGTCAAATGGGTCAACTTTTACGTTGTTGTACCCTTAGTAGGCATCCATATTCCATACCACTTAAAGTCTTATATCTTGATGCCTGTTTGTTAATCTTCCAACGCTTGGGAAAGGAGCTGCTGGGTCTTATGGGCACACCAAGTTTAGGTCGGTGAAGTGGATAGACATTATCCACTTTCCACTCGTTTTCTCTATGATCACATTATTCACTAACCACGATGGATACTAGATTTCTCTATAAAGTTTGCCTATCTCAACCTCGGGAACTTCTTTTTGTACTATTTTTCTTCTTTCTTCTCCCATTCGCCAATTCCTCTTGGATAGGGACTTCACGGTTTGTATCACTATTAATTAGTGGCTTATTACACTTTCCTTTCTGCGAGAAATTCAGATGGATGCCATGCAAAGAGGTCCACGTTCCTGTTTAGTAAAGCCAAGACGAGTTTTTCTTGCGTCTCTTCTAGAGATGTTCTAAGTTGGCGACTTGATTGATGGGTGTAATATTCGATAAAAATCTCTTTTAGTGTTTTAATGGATGACTCTGTCTACCCAAAGTTTTCTCGTGGATCCACATATACCATATTTTCTGCAAAGTTAACATCTTTGGAGCTGGTTGTGGATGGAGGGGATAAGCCTTTAGTCTTTGTAGGTTTTAGTTTCACACTATCTTGATAACACCTTTTGTTGTCCTCTTGATTTCCCTTTTCTACATCCATTTTGCCATTGTCCAAGGGATAATTAAGTATTAAAACATGGCATCCCCTAGTGTGTTGAAAACATGTATGGGAGCGTTCACCACTATGTAGTGCCCCTTCACATTTTTGGAATTTCTCCCTTACTTGAATGTGGTATTGAAGGTTATATGACCCCTCACATTTCCTTGGTCCCCTTGAGAAACCCATCAAACTTCCATCAGACTTCCCCTTGAGAAACCCATATGACCCCTCACATTTGTCTTGGACCTTAAGGATCCCCAAGTGTCTATACTTCTTTTGAATGTTGTTCATTTGTCTTGTTTGCTTCCTTCTTGACGAGCTTGATTTACCACCTCTAGAGAAACAACCAGAGATGGTATTAATGGTATGCCTCGGTCGAGGGTAATCCTTCTTGACACCTTGGTCTTTGTCTTCTAGTGTAGGAGATCATAGTGATCTCATTATGATTTTCCTATCTCTATCGATTGATGAGCATGCCTCTAGCCGAGATCATTTTATATATTTCTTTAGGTATCTGTGATGAACCAGTATCTCCATCTACCTGTTTAGATCAAAACAAGTGTTGGTGTTGTGTTCTTTTATGAGGTGATATTCACACTATAAACTCTCTTTTGAGCATATTCGGCCCTTTGGTTTGATTGTCTCATCCAATAACTTTGTGTGCATGATCTCATTTAACAACTAGATCCTATGAATATTTAGTCAAGTTGCTGGGAAATGGTATGGCATCCTATCGTCCAATGGATGGTTTCATTTGTTTCTCTGTCGGCCTGCTCATTGTTTTTGTGAGTTGTTTTGGCCGAGAGTAGTCTCTTTGGAGTCCATACTAATTTTTTCTATGTTACTTTTTTTCTTCTTTTTTGTAACATTTGGCTGGTTTCATAACTTTTTCCAAGGTGACGATTGTCTATTTTCACAGGCACTCATTGAAGTCTTCGATCATAAGCCCGTTTTAAAATGCTCCCACAAACATATTGGATTTATTTAATATGAAGATTAGTCTTTTAAATTCTTAGCGATATTGTGAAAGAAATTGAATAAGTTAGTTGCGATTACCTTCTAATGTGTACTCCCATAAAATTGATGCACCAAAAAAGTCAGAGTACCCAATTTGAATATTTGGGTAAATTCATATACCACCAAAGTGCGGAGTTCAATAGGGTACCTGAGAAAGGCTTACACCTAATTGGTTTTGCTACTATGATAATAGTCATTTGTGTATGGATCAAAAAAGTGCTCGACCACTCTTTATATAAAAGGTTTCAACATGACGGGGTTTAAAGCTTTATGGGAGCGGGGTATCTCAGATCTCCTCTAGTAGGGTCAAGGATCCTTTAAATCATCGTCAACGTCATTCTATATGCCCGCTCTTATTGGATTCCTTCAACTTGTGTCTGCATGGCCTCATTTCAGAAACATAACTCATCCTTAGTGATCTGAATTGCAACTTTGGCCTCGCTTTCTCCGGTAGAGAGTATCGAATGTGTCCTCTAGTCAGTTTGATCAATGGTTATGCAAACGATGAATTGTTCTTATTCGGGACCACAATAGGCACCACATGTTATTTTTAAATTAGAGGGCATGAACCTTTGATAGCGGTGAGATATGAAAAAAAAAACTTATTTGTGTATAGGTAAGTTGCAGGGAGTTCTTCTAGCATTAATTATGATCATAAATCTTAGTGTTTTAGAGTTATGATAGAATGATTAGAGCTCATGGGGAGTATCTGATAACACCTCGTCACATAATGGACGGGCGAGTAGAGGAGGAGACCAAGCTTATGTTCATGTTAGGCGATCATGTTAGAGTTTATAAATATTCCAGTGTTTAGACTCGGATCATGAGCTTTGGAACCTAGAGCTAAGTTACAGGACCATTAGATAGTGACAAATGCTCTCTGACCATTTTTCTGAGGCGACCATCTTTTGGATGTGTGAACATGTTGGGCTTAAGTGATGAGCCCATACCTTTTTGAGGTCGACTTGTGGCCTTCAAGCCTTATATCAGTCCGATATATTTCAACTTGAGAACAAATGTTTATTGTTCTTGATGTTATGATTGATATAGTTTTTTTTCTCCTTTTTTTTAGAGATTCTTCAACATGGAAGTAGGAACCAAAATTTTCATAATACTTTTTTTAATGAAATAGATTCATCAACCATCATAAATAAAAATGTGTTCTGATGTTGATTTGTATGAGCATGTAATCCTTGGTTTTTTGAAGTACCCCAACATTTCTTTTGCAGCTTTTCAAAGTTTAGTACTTGGTTACTCGCATATTTTTTTAAAATTTCTTTTACAACTTTACCAGTATAGATGGAACAGTCCAGATTCAATGCAAATAATTATTCAAAGTTAGTGATGCTGAAAGCACGAAATAAAAGTTATACAAGATTCTAACAAGTGGCTAAATGTTTCATTGAGATTTGGAAAAAATCTGTGTTACAACAATGTCTTGTATCATAACATTCTCATTCCGGAAACAATATTTTCGTAGGAATGATACATAGAAAAAAAAATCTTCATGCTACAAAAAAATATATCTTCTGTACAAATTAGCCTCAACTAGTCTATATCAATCTTCATATTCATGTTCTACAATTCGCTCAAGCGATAAGTGAGGTTTAAGAATTCATCTTCACTGCATGGAATTGTGAGACCACCCATTGGATGATCATATCCAAATTCTTGTTCTGCTTCATTTAATAATTCTTGAAACAATGGTTGGTTCAAGTATGAAATTGGAAATACAAACCGCCTCGTTTTTTCTCCAACATAGACGGCGAGATAGCCTTTAGGGACGTCAAATCCCTTGGTAGATCCTTGGGTTCTTCTGGAAAATGATGTTCTTCTGATAATGCTGCGGAAACCCATTTCTTTTTTTATGTTAAAGGAATGGATGAAAAATAGATATTGAGTTGTGATGTTTAAGGATGTAAAAGACTTGTGTTGCTCGTAAAACCAAGGAGTAGTGTTTATATAGTTGTAATAGGGCCTATAGAGGTCATTTTCAGGGATTAGGAAATTTAAGACAATGCAATTGTGAAAGAAACCTGATGTCTGTTGTTGCATTTTGTTATAGCTATTTCAATGGTCAACATGCTTTAGACATATCACATGTTTCATCAAATTGAAAATGCAACTAATATACATCTACCAGCTAAATATATATCAGATTTATATGCATCATGTGTAGGACCTGATTGATAACATCTCAAACAGTGTTTGGAGGCAAGAAGAGAACCAATATTGAACACAAGATCACAAACCATTATGACCCACATTTTATATTTTTGCAAGACGATACAAACTCCGTGAAATTTGCATACCAGAACAAAACTTTGCGGTCCCTGCCTTGATAAATAAGTATGAATGTCAATTAAACTTTCTGGTGGTGTGATATGTTGGTGTATTGTCTATTATAACATTTGAGGAATCGGAAAGACCTCAAAGACAATACCATGTGATCTTATCTATGCTCTTGTCTCCTTGTAAACTCTTTCATCTCATCCTCATAATCTTGTACTATAGTCTTCACCAGTCATTCATGTAGCCAATAGTTTCTTAATGTTCATTTATCTATATATATTCATTGCTACAAGCATTTACAACCAACACAAATCATTCACTACCTAAAGCATTGGAATATCAATAACTTTCCCTTGCTTACAAGTCTTTATTAAAACAACTTCTTTTCAAGTTTCAACCCAAACAACAATGGGTTTTCGTTTTCCTAGTATGACCAGAAGAGCTTCATCTTCAAAAGCTATGACCATGCCAAAAGGATGTGTTGCTGTGTATGTTGGAGAGAAACAGACACGGTATGTGATTCCAATATCATTCTTGACTCAACCTTCGTTTCAAGAGTTGTTGAGTCAAGCCGAGGAAGAGTTTGGATACGATCATCCGATGGGTGGGCTCACGATTCCATGCACAGAAGATGTATTCCAAAATATAACTTGTGGCTTGAATGGGCTATGAAACTAACACCAAAAGAGACTGACATAGCTTAGTAAAGATAGTTTTTTGTAAACTAGGCATCTTAGCAAATTGTAAAGATTGGTAAACATGACCATTATACTGTTAAATGTAGAGTTTAATGATAACGAATTCAATTACTCAAACCTCATCTCTGTGTTTTTGGTTTATTGCACTTAAGAACCTATGAAATATACTATATGAGTAATGTTGCTTGCTATAATAGAAATAGGAATTGGTATCCTGGAAATTTTGAAAGCAGGAATATATAATAACTCATGATTTCTAGGACAAAAGGTGAAAGATGAATTTATTATAGGATTTTTTTTAAAATGCATAACTTTAAAATTACAAGCAAATAATCAATAACAGTGGCTGTAACAAGGTCAATTATTCCACTTAATAACACAGGCCTAATTCTATGATTCCTTTTCTTAGGATATATTTATCTAAAGAATTGAATGGTTAAGAGATAGACAAAGGCTCAAAAACCACCACATGCTGTTGTCTTATACATTTTCATCAAGAGTCTCCATATAGTTTCGACTAACTTTCAATTTCAACATACAAAGGAACTTACACCAATTGGATACTTTACTGGTAATTAGTATTGTGAAGTGAAATTAAACTACACTAGTAAAAAGCACCTAATAAAGTGATAAGACATAAGGAAGAGAGTAACAAAGGAACATAAGAAGTTCTTATTAAGAACTGGCAGGAGATGTCGGCATTAAGCAACGAACAAACTCTAGAGAGAGGTATAAAACTGTTCTTGCAAGTTTTGGAGGGAAGAGAAATAAATTTAGCAGAATACCGGTGTCAAAGATTTTCCAGGTCCGCCCCAAAATTTTATATGATGAGCTAATTAAATCCAATAGTTTTGATTTCTAACAATGAACCTCATACATCGGATCTCATTAAAAACGATTTCTAGTTTTAAGATCTACTGGCACTATTCACATATATTAAGAATTCTCAGAGTTAATAGGTATGATTATTATGTTTACTTTTTATATTTTAAGACAAATGAAAATGACTTATAGTTTAAATACAAACAAATATATGTGTTTGAATAATCTCTTGTATCATTAACATTCTCAGTCAGGAAACATTTGGATTTCCTAAGGAATGACATATGGCAGAAAGAAAATGAAAAATCTTCATAATTGAAGAAAGTGCTTTCTGAACAAATTAATCTCAACTAGTCTATCTTGAACTAATCTATCTAAATCTCCACGAGCATGATTTACAGTTCAATTCAAGCGAGAAGTGAGGTTTAAGAATTCATCCTCACGACATGGAATTGTAAGACCACCCATTGGATAATCATATCCAAATTCTTCTTCTGCTTGATTTAGTAATTCTTGAAACAGTGGTTGGTTCAAGTATGATACTGGAATCACAAACCGCCTCATTTTATCTCCAACATAGGCAGCAAGATAGCCTTTAGGAACTTCAAATCCCTTGGTAGATCCTTGGGTTGAGGAAAATGATGCCCTTCGGATAATACTTGTTATACGGAAACCCATTGTTTTTTATATGCTTATATAGGATTGGCTGAGAAAGAATTTATGAATGATGATAATTTAGAATGCAAAAGACTTGTGCTTCTTAAGAACCCAAGAAATAGTGTATATATAGTTGATCAGGGTCTCTTCAAATCAATTAACCAATGAATGCAAGTTGATGAGTTATAGTAGGGCCTAGTGAGAGACAAGGAATCACATGGTATTGTCTTATGGAAGTCATTTTCAAGGATTAGGAAGCTAAATGGAAGAACATGTACATACATACCCCACATTCTGAGATAATGGCCAACATGTAACCTACTTGAAATTAAGACAATGCAATGGTGAATGAAACCTGATGTTTGTTGCTATAGCTAATCAAATGGTAGACATGGTTTAGACATCTCACCTCACATGCTTCTTTGAATTGACAATCTAGCTAATATACATTTATCAACTAATATAGCGGAATTATGCAGGACTTGGTTAATGGCAGCTCAAAAACAGTGTGTGGAAGCAAGTAGAGAATCAATATTGAACAGAATTTTGCGGTCCCTGCCTTGCTAAATAAGTAACAAGGTCAATTAAACTTTCTGGTGATGTGATATGTTGGTGTATTATCTATTATGACATTTGTACTTTGTGAAAATCCTCAAAAACAATACCATGTGATCTTATAGAAGCTCTTGTCTCCTTGTAGATCCTATGACCCCATCTTCGTAAACTTACGCTCAAGTATACCCCTCCTTATCCAATCATTCAAGTAGCCAATACTCAATAGTTTCTCAATATTCATTTATCTATATATATATATATATTCATTGCTACAAGCATTTAGTACCAACACAAATCATTCACATTCTAAAGCATTACAAGAACAAAAGCTTTCTCTTGCTTACAAGTCTCTTTTAAACAACTTCTTTTCAAGTTTTAAGACAACAATGGGTTTTAGTTTTCCAAGTTTGATCAGAAGAGCATCATCTTCAAAAGCTATGGCCATGCCAAAAGGATATGTTGCTGTGTATGTTGGAGAGAAACAAAAGCGATTTGTGATCCCACTATCATACTTGACCCAACCGTCATTTCAAGACTTGCTGAGTCAAGCCGAGGAAGAGTTTGGATACAATCATCCAACAGGTGGCCTCACCTTTCCTTGCACAGAAGATGTCTTCCAAAATATAACTTCCGGCTTGAATGGGCTATGAACTAACACCAAAAGAGACTAACATAGCCTAGTAGAAATATGTTTTTGTAAAGTAGACATCTTAGCAAATTGTAAAGATGGGAAAAAATGACCATTAGATTTACAAATATAGAGTTTAATGAAAATGAATTCAAGTACTCAAACATCTGTGTTTTTTGTTTATTGCACTTCAGCATTTATGAAATATGACTATATGAGTAATGTTTCTTGCTATAAAAAAAAGGACTTGGTATCCTAGGACAAAAGGTGAAAGATAAATTTTTTATAGTTTTCTTTTAAACTACCTAACTTCACAACCAATTGCACAATTACAGTGGCAATAATAAAGTCAATTATTCTACTTAATAGGCTATGTAATGCGGTTTAGTGATAGATAACTTCTCACCAACCACAACATGCTGTTGTCTTATACATTTTCATCAAGAGTCTAGATATATTTTTGAAATATGGACCACATATTTATTGCTAGACATCTCACATTTTCAATTTTTTGTGCACTTCTTTGATTAGTCCTAATGCATCGCTAGAAAATAAAATGGCGGTATGACAGCTGAAGGAAATTTCTTCACTTGTTGATACATATTTACATATTACTATTAGTCATTGGTCTATTAGAAGCTTAAATTCAATATCGATTGCGTGATATTATAATCACTTCAGTAAAAAAAAAAGGCCTTAGTCATAACAACTTGCAGGACAGTCCTTGTAAAGAGCACAGAAAATCCTTTTGATTCTATAGTCGTCATCAAGTCCCTACTGATTCCAACATCACAACAACTACCATTGTAACATGTAATTTAATTGTAATGTGAGACATAATTGTAAGGTGGGAATTGTCTATAAGTAACCACAATATACCTTGGCAGTTGGTAAGTAACCTGTTCTTGTTACTTCTGGCAGTAAATGTAAATCTTAAGCCAATAAACTCGCCATCTCCCTCCACTGCACCCAATCCATCTACCATAGAATCAACTTCCTCATCCTCACATTACGGTTCCACCAGTACATTTTCTTCAACAACTCCAAGCCTCTTGCGCCCCAAACAGGAACGAGCTCTTGTTGAACATTTTCAATCTACTACAACAATAAAACTCGAGGCTCATCCGCGTTGAAGAGAACTAGGAAAAAATTTCAATTGAAGTGGCAACGGATTTAGAGACCCGGCAACGCGACTAAGCTGGAGCTATTCTGGTGATCACTCTCGTCGATGCTAGTTTTCAACCGTCTAGAGCCCAAGAGCTACCATGGGGGCCTCTCCCTCCTAACTCCGAAAATCATTCTCCACCACATGACTCTGGTGGTATAGCAATCACAGGACGCCTGAAGACACCCACCCACGGAGACCTCTTTCTTCTCGTCGTCTGCGAAGGAGAACAAACAAAAATCCCTGAAGCGACACTCTACTCATCGTCAACAGAACCCGTTCACAAGAAAAATAGCAAAATGCCTCATCTCTAGGTCATTGGAGAAGCCCCTGAAGTTATAGTCAAAAGATGACACTAGTGACCATGACATGCACTTTAACCATGTTGGCACTGTCTTAGACTACTACCAAGCCAGGAGAGTAGTGAAGTGCAAATACTTTTTTCTCGTGCTGAAGGGGGCGCAATGACTTGGTTTAAGGGATTAGAAGACAGTTCTTTCAACTCCTCAAAGACAATGTGAGAAGAGTTCACATCTCACTTCACCTTTAGAAATTCGCCATCTGAAGAAAATGGTCTTGCTCAGTTCCATTCTACAGAGAAAGTGAGACTTTACGAGAGTACATCGTCAAGTTCACTAGGGAAGTTGTGGAATTTAAAAGAGACAGACAAATTGAAGATTTGGATATTCTTGAAACACTTGAGGTCAGATTGCATATGTTTAGGGAGAAGCTAGGTTTGAAGAGCCCTTAAGCATGAGCTAAATACTCTCATGTGCTCAACTATATACCCCTTGAACATGTCCAGAGAAATAATATTACAAGAGTGCGCCAACACGGAATTCAAATAAGTTCAGGGTGAAATACCCCAAGCCCGAAGGAATCGCCACGTGCTGACAAGTTAAAGTACTGAAAATTTCATAAGTTCCATAGGCACGAAACTAATGGTTGCATCCACATAAAGGATGCAATTAAATAGTTAATCAACAAGGGAAAAGTTGGAAGACACACGAAGGAAAATGGATAGAGAGAAGACAAGAAGAGGTGCAGAGATGCTCCACGAAGGACTTCCCATAGGAGTGAATCTCCATGCAGAAAAAAAGTCCCTGCACCAAGATGAAACATGGACAAGAAAGTCAATTGAAGTCGCGGAAGTCACAAACAAAAGATGAGAGACTAGTGAACAAGAAAACAATGGGAAAACACACTCTCATTTCCTCTATCACAGAAGGGTTCCACTTCCAAATAAACTTTCATTTTGTCTTTTTGATGAGGTTTTCAATGGATAGTATACCTCCAACGTAGAGGAACATATTTCATTGGCTAGAGACATTAGGGATTGAGACCATATCATTACTGAAAATTTAGTACTTACTTTCCACATAAAGATACTCTTGTACTTTTCAATTTGTATTAGTGGAAATTGCTTTGTTTGTGTTGAATGTATAGTGTTCCAGTTATCAATCATAACATAATACACATGGAAGATAGTAACATAGGAATACACGAAGAACTGGCGGAAATCTGTTGTTGAATGTTTTGGAGGAAGGTGTAATAAATTTAGAAAAATAGTGATGTAAAAGATACACGCCAAAAGTTAATATGATGGGCTAATTAAGTCCAATGGTTATTATTGATAGTTTTCATTTTTTCATTATGAACCTCAAACATGAATTCTTGTTAAATATGATTCCTATTTATAAGATCTATTGGCACTTTTGACACATATTAAGAATTCTCATAACACTTATCAAGCATCTATTAGAACTCACTGAGTTTTGATGAGTTTGAACAGCCTCTTGTATCATTTATATTCTCATTCAGGAAACATTTTGATTTCCTAAGTAATAATATATGAAAGAAATAAAATGGAAAATCTTCATAATTGAAGAAAATGTTTTCTGTACAGATAAGCCTCTACTAATCTATCTCAAACTAGTCTATCTAATTCTTCATTAGCATGATTTACAGCTCAATTCAAGCTAGAAGTGAGGTTTAGGAATTCATCTTCACTGCATGGAATTGTGAGACCACCCATCGGATGATCATATCCAATTTCTTCTTCAGCTTCATTTAATAACTCTTGAAACATTGGTTGGTTCAAGTATGATACCGGAATCAAAAACCGCTTCATTTTATCGCCAACATAGATGGCGAGATAGCCTTTAGGAATTTCAAATCCTTTGGTAGATCCTTGCGTTCTGGAAAATGATGCTCTTCTGATAATACTTGTTATGCGGAAACCCATTGTTTTTTTATGTTAAAGGACTGGATGAGAAATAGATATTGAGTTGTGATGTTTTAGAATGTAAAAGACTTGTATTGTTTTTGAAACCAAGGGGTATTGTATATATAGTTGCTAAGGGACTCTTCAAACTATTTAACCAATAAGTGTAATGTGATGAGTTGTAGTAGGCCCTAGCGAGGGACACAGGATCGCATTGTACTGTCTTACAGAAGTCATTTTGAAGGATTAGGAAGCTAAATGGAAGAACATGTACATACATACCCCACATTCTGAGATAATGGCCAACATATAACCTACTTGAAATTAAGACATTGCATGGTGAATGAAACCTGATGTCTGTTGTTATAACTAATCCAATGGTAGACATGGTTTAGACATCTCACATCACATGTTTCTTTGAACTAACAATCCTGCTAATATACATTTACCAACTAATGTATCAGAATTTTGTAAGAACTGATTGATAGCAGCTCAGAAGCAGTGTTAGGTGACAAGAAGAGAACCAATATTGAATACAAGATCACTATGAACCGCATTTTATATTTTTGTAAGACAAACTCCATGAAATTTGCATACCAGAACAGAACTGTGTGGTCCCTTAATATTGAATACAAGGTCAATTAATCTTTGGAAAGACCTCTAAGACAATAGCATGTGATCTTATTTATGGTCTTGTCTCCTTGTAAATCCTATGACCCCTTCCTCCTAATCTTATACTATAGTATACCTTTCTTCACCAATTATTCAAGTGGCCAACAGTTTTTCAATATTTTCTTATCTATATATATTCATTGATACAACCATTTAGAACCAACACAACTAATTCACATCCTAAAGCATTTCGTTATCAAAAACTTTCTCTTGCTTACAAGTTTTTTTAAAAAAATTATTTTAGAGTTTCAACTCATACAACAATGGGTTTCCGTTTCCCTAGTTTGATCAGAAGGGCATCGTTTTCTGCAAACCGAGCAGTTTCAAAAGTTGTAGATGTGCCAAAGGGATACCTTGCAGTGTATGTTGGTGATGATATGAAGCGGTTTGTGATCCCAATATCGTACTTGAACCAGCCATCATTTCAAGACTTGTTGAGTCAAGCAGAGGAAGAGTTCGGATATGATCATCCAATGGGTGGCCTAACCATTCCTTGCACCGAAGATGTCTTTCAACACATTACTTCTTTCTTAAATAGGCTATGATTCTGACACTAAAAGAGACTGACATAGTTTAGTAGAGATAATTTTTGTAAACAAGGCATCTTACGAAATTGTAAGATGGCGAAAAATCACATTTAGTTTGACAAATTTATTATTATGTATATATATATTTTTAATGACAATGAATCCAACTATTCAAGTATCTCCTCTGTGATTTTGCTTATTGCACTTAAGAATCTGAAATATGCCTGTGTGAAATATAACAGTGACACTAACAAGGTAAATTATTTCACTGAATGACACAGACCTTATTCTATGGTTCCTGTTAGGGCCGTATCCTTATCTAATTAAAGAATTGAGTGGCTAGTACGTACCTAGTAGATATCTGATGGGGTTTAGTGAGAGACAGCGGCTCACAAACCACCACATGGGGTTGTCTTATAGATTTTCTTCAAGAGTCACAAGAACATTGGCCCACTTTGTAGATGAGTCACCTACATAGTTATTGCTAGAATATGAAATAGTTTAGTATAGAAATGAACTTAATCATAGTTTAACTGGTGCAATACATTTCTTTTTCTGTTAACAACATTTCACATTTTAACTTTTTTGTACACATTTCATGAGTCTCTACATTGTTAGTCCTAATAAATATTGCATTGCTAAAGAAAATTTCTTCAATTGTTGATACATTATCTGCACATTACTATTAGTCATTGGTCTGATAGGAGCTTAAATTCAATTTTGGTACTTGTCATAATGTCTGCAGTTAAAGTTAATGGCTTTCTTTTTCATAACAGCTTGCAGGACAAGTACTTTGTGAAGAGCACGGAAAGTCCTTTTGATTGTATACTCTTCATCAAAACCTCACCACTGTTTCCAAGTTTACAAGTATCACACAACATATTCTTTTGGATACACGAAGGAATATGGATACAGAGAAGACAAGAAGAGGTGCAGAAAAAATCCCCGCACCAAGGTGAAACACAGACAAGAAAGACAATTGAAGTTGCAGAAGTAACAAGCAAATGATGAGAGAGTAGTAAACAAGAAAACAATGGGAAAATACACTTTCATTTCCTCTATCACAGAAGGGTTTCCACTTCCAAAGAAATCTTCTTCCCAGGGAACCGTGAAAAGATAGCAGAAATAATTTTCCTCGAGCGGAACCAAAAGCTGGCGTCAGTTGAGATCTCTGAATGGATCATTTTGGAGTTTAAGTATAGCTAAAGGGTTGGAGAGATCCCCAAGGAAATCTTCCAATTAATAATAATGGACACCATTGCCAATCAAGGCATATCACATATTCTTGTTGACAAGGGCAGCTCTTGCGACATCATGAATGCAGATTTATTCACAAAAAGTTGGGGATGAAGAAAGAAAGTTAGGCGCCATACTATGGGACAAATTTCCAAGGTTTCATGCCAAAGGCTCATGTTTGGGGTAGGTGACAAAGTAGAGACTGTGGAGGCGGATAAAAATCCTTTCTCAGTAGAATTCAAAATTTAATATGATGGGCTATTTAAGTCCAATAGTTATTATTGATAGTTTTCATTTTTCATCATGAACCTCAAACATCAATTCTTGTTAAATATGACTCCTACTTATAAGTTCTATTGGCATTATTCACATATATTTAGAATTCTCATAGTTAACACTTATCGAGTATGTATTAGAGCTCACCGAGTTTTGATAAGTTTGAAAAATCTCTTTTATCATTTGTATTCTCATTCAGAAAGAAATAAAATGGAAAATCTTCCTAATTGAAGACAATGTTTGGTACAAATTAGCCTCAACTAATCTATCTCAAACTAGCCTATCTAAATCTCCACTAGCATGATTAACAGCTCAATTCAAGCGAGAAGTAAGGTTTAGGAATTCATCTTCACTGCATGGGATTGTGAGACCACCTATTGGATGATTGTGTCAGAATTCTTCTTCTGCTTGATTTAATAACTCTTAAAACAGTGGTTGGTTCAAGTATGATACTAGAATCACATACCTCCTCATTTTATCTCGGTAAAAAGGCACTTTTAGTCCTTTAAGTTATTTTATGTTACCACTTAGGTCTTTTACGTTTTTTTTGTAACGTTTAGGTCCTTTAACTTTAAAAAGGTTTGCAAAGTTAACCTTTTTTAGAAATTCCGTTAGAAAAAGTATATGTGGCTTTGACGGTGCTGAGTTGACAGTTAAGTGAGATGACAAGGCTTTGTGGTTAGTATTTTCACAGTTGTGTCTTTTCTTCTCCAACCCTAATTCTTTTATCCAACCCTAATTCTCGTCTTCTCTTCTCGACAACTAATTTTCGTCTTATCTTCTCCAACCCTAAATCTTTTCTACAACATTGTCGTCTTCTCTTCTCCATCCAATCGGTTGTCGGTGAAATTTCTGAACTTCTCTGCAGAACGCAATTACATTGAAGGTGGAGAAAGCATTGTATCAGGTTCGTACGCTTCTTCGTCATTGTTGTTTCGGTTTTTAAAATAGTTATGTCTGTAAGTAGATAGAAAATAGGTTACTTATGGTTTAGGTGATTTAAACAGGAACAACATGGTTATGGATGATTTTTTTGTTGACTTTCATCATGGAGGGTATTTCGAAGGTGACAAATATATTGGGGGTGAAGTCTCAAACTGGAAATGTGATGGTGACAGGTGGAGTTACTTTGAAATATTGGGGGTTGTTAAAGAGATAAAGTATTGAGGAGTGCAAGAGATGTGGTATGACTTTGCTGGAAGTATCGAGGAGTTACTTTGAAATATTCAAGTGAAGAACTAGAGAGTGAGGATGAGAGTGAGGATGAGACTAGAGTTAAATATCCTTCATTTATTAATCCTAAGAGATTTAATGACTATAAGTGGGTTTTGGGTAGCTTGTTTTCAACAAAAAAGGAGTTCACGGAAGCCATTTCTAGTTATGCTGTACACAATGGAAGGGATTTAAGGTATCTTAAAAATGATAAAACCAGGGTAAGAGTTGGTTGCAAGGAAGGGTGTCCATGGGTGGCATTGTGTTCCAAATTGCCTAATCAGAGGATATCTCATGGATAGGTGGGCCAAAAATAGAGCCAAAATTGAAGACTATGAGGAATCTGTCCTGCCAAGAATCAGTAAGATGCTTGAGAGAAGAAAGGAAATCTATAGGTTTCATATACCAAGGTAATTCAATCTTTTTGAGGAATCTATTTTGAATATGTGATATTTTTAAAACTAACACTTAAAATTTAATTTATAGGTTATCAGGTGACATGATTTATTAAGTGAGACATACAAATATGGTTGGAGAAAAACACACAGTGGATCTTAGGAGATTGGAGTGCTCTTGTAGAAGTTGGATGCTCACAGGCATTCCTTGCTACCATGCTATCTCTTGCATGCAACATAGATCTTTAGAACCAGCTGACTTCATTCCAGACTGCTATAGGAAAGCCACTTACAAAGCTTGCTACCAACCTATAATATATCCAACAAATGGAGAAAATGTGTGGGAAAAAACACCTTATCCTGACATATTGCCACCACCTTCTAGAAGAGCACCAGGGAGGCCTAAAAGAAGAAGAAATAAAGATGCTAATGAAAAGAGAAAGGATGCAGTGAATGTCTCAAGGAAGGGGCTTCCAAATAAGTGTTCCATATGCAGTCTTTCTGGGCATAACAAGGCCTCATGTCCAGCAAGACCAAGAGAGGCCCAGACTACCAACACTAACCAATCCCAAACAACATCTCCAGTTCCAACTGTACAGTCACAAACAAGTCATCCAGTTCCAACTGTCCAGTCACAACCAACTCCAAGGGTTTAGAAAAAACAATCACAAACTACTCCAGCAACATCAGTTATGTCACAGCCGACTCCAAGAATTCAAACAAGGTTGTCAGCATCAAGTTCAAGAATCTAAACAAGACAATCTATGACAGTGTCACAACTACTTACAGTGAGAAGGCAATCTGGCACAGCAGCATTTAAGCCACCAACAAGTATGAGGCCAAAATTGGCTATAAGGAGGAAGACCACCAACAAATAGCATTTCTGTTTTGGATTTAGGACTGTTTTAGATTTCTGTTTTGGATTATGTGATGACACTTCTGTTTTGAAATTGCTTTGGAATGTAATGACAATTATGTTTTGCAATTGTTTTGGGAAGTAATGACAATTGTGTTTTGTGATGACAATTGTATTTTGTAATGACAACTGTGTTTTGAAATAGTTCTGGATTATGTAATTCTCAATGCAGGAATATGTTAATGTTCACATTTGTGTTTGCAATTAGTTTTAGTTTTGTTTTAAAATGTAACACATTGGTCCTACACGATTTTAATTTGTAACAATCACATCCTTCATGTTTTTAAAATGTAACAATATAGTCCCATATGTTTTTAAAATGTTACAACTTAGTCCTATATGTTTTTAAAATGTAACATAGCCCTTCCTTGTTAACAATAACTGAACTTCATTGAAAACAAAACACACAGAGGCAACAATTTGACAGAATGCAACACAAAGAAGTTTCATTAAGTGTTGTCAACAAAAGATACATAGCAATCAATCAACATCCCTTTCTTTGTTACAAATTACATCAACCAAAACAGAATAACACATAACACTAACAAAATAAGACCTAACAACACAATGACATATCCTAACATCTTCAACATCTTCACCATGATCTTCATAACCTCCTTAGTGTATCCCTCTTCATTATCAATGTTCTTTCTGAGCAACTTAATTTCAACATCATTTTCTTCACATTTGGGACATTTTGAAATAAGTGGGGCATGTAACTCTGGATTGACTTCATCACTGACATTGTGTTCATACCATTCAAAGAAATTGCAACCCACATTATAAGCTTCACTCTACATAAACCAAAACGAAAATTAATACCATAAACCAAAACCATAATTTGATAAATACTTTGAGCTTCATACGTACCTCAAAGAATCTACATCCCCAAAATTGCTTCAAAAAATTTCTTCCTTTTTTCTTAACAGTTCGTAGCACAGCTGACGATCCACATGTATACTTTTTCTCCATTCCAGTTTGAGATACATGAGAAACGCAGGTATTAGTATTCATATGCCTACGATTTGCTGAACTACCACCTTGAGAGGCCATTGCTGCAGCGTATTATCAGTTTTAGGGTTCAAGTATGTTGATTTGGGGATTTATGTCTGAAATCACCCAATACTCTAAAACGCCAGCACATTTGCCCAGTCAACAAACCTAATAAGCCACCTCAGATCAATTTTTGCCACCAGTGCATTTTTTAAACGGAAATTCCAAAAAAGTCTAACGTTGCAAACGGTTTTAAACTTAAAGGACCTAAACGTTACAAAAAAAAAACATAAAGGACCTAAGTGGTAACTTAAAATAACTTAAAGGACCCCTGGTGCCTTTTGCCTTTTATCTCCAACATGTTGTCGTGAGTTGGCATGATACATTATAGGGATATTGTTTTCCTTATTTAATATGATTACATAGGATAAGGGATTCCATATAATATGATTGCATATTATGTGGGATTGTGTTTAAATATTAACTGTCTGTCATAATTTCCTATAATAGCATATTGAAGGCAACATATATATATATATATATATATATATATAGAGAGAGAGAGAGAGAGTCTGTGTACAGAAAACATATATAGAAAAAAGAAACATGTTTATATGTTTTTCCATGTTTTGATATGGCATCAGAGCGAGGGTTTTTTTTTAAGTTTCTCTCTTTAAGAAACCTAACTGCAAACATATCATGGAGTCCCCCATTCAAACCCCACCACCAACTGGTGGGTCCTCTACCAGCAATCTATTTGAAGAGCTAACCTTCAAATTGACTCAAATACTAACCCAAACACCACCTCAAACACATACCCAAATACAAACAAATGACTCTTCCGCTGCACAAATCGGTATCAAGTTAGACGATACCAACTATGCTTTGTGGTTCCAAGTTGTTGAGATGTTTATCTCTGGCAAAGACAAATTGGGTTACATCAACTGAGACCTTCCACAACCAGAATTGACGGATCCCTTGTACCGGCGATGGAGGATAGAAAATTCCATTGTCAAGGGATGGCTTATCAACTCCATGGAACCGCGATTGATCGGCAATTTTATCAGATTTTCTACAGCAAAGGAAGTATGAGATGCGATTGCTACGACTTACTTTGACGGCACAGACACCTCCCAGGTGTATGATCTGAAACGAAAAGTCACAAGACTTAGACAAGAACAAGGATCGATTGAGACGTTGTTTACCTTAGAAATTGGTAAACAACCGCTGATCTTCTAAAATAACAAAGTTCTAGTAACTTACAGGATCGATCAGATTGATCCTAGGACATGTGCTATAAGTGTATTCAAAATGTTTCACAAATGCATAAAACAAACATTTTGACTATGCTGGCAAACAAAAGGGACGTTATGAAACGTAAAATAAAAAGTGATAAAAGGGCAGGAAAGTGTTTAAGTCGAACAAGAATGACTGTCTGAGAGTGGTGGTTATACCCTGAAAATATAACCAATGGGTAGTTGTATTTGTTCTTCTCGTAAGTTGTGCCAAACGCAACCATATTGCGAAAACAAAAATAGTGGGATCTACTATTCCCATCAGCCCAAAAAAGAGACCTCAGTCGTCCATCACTGTTGACGACATATTTTCCATATAGCATGGGATCAGTAGATGACTTTACATTTAGATAATTTAAAGAAGTGACAATGTCACCATCTTTAATAGTATCACACATTTTTTTTATCAAAATAATTGTACATATCTTTCTTTGTAAATCCAACTTCAGCGTATCCACCCTTCTGAGCAACCATGTACCTCATTATATGACAAGTTATAACTCCATGTGACTGAAGACCATCAATCTGAGCTCTATCCGCTTCAGAAATTTGACGATAATCGGGGTGTAAGTGCATAAACCTATATGGGGTTAATTCATGATTATGAACCTCTTCGAAAAATGACACTACATATATACCCTTTTTGACTTTGTAGTGCACACAAAGCCTAGCTAAGTAATTAGTACGGGTCGTACGTCTCTCCTCTCTTTTCCTATCTAACCTACGAAAGTGTTTATCCTCTCTTAAACCATGCCTGTTGCATACAAACTGCCTCATTACTATTATTTTACTACCTTCAGGCCCTCTACTCCCAATATCACTTTTCCTAATGGCAAAACCTTTGCATTTACCATACTTATAATAAAAATCATAAGCGTCATTAACAGAATCGAATTCCATAGCACGAATATCATCAGAAGTCATGGAATTAATTCTTACCCTTTCATCTAATTCTGTCGCATCAGCTTCAACGACATTATCAGCATCGTCAGCATCATCATCTGAGCTTTGATAACTGGCACCCTCATCATCATTTAATTCAACATCTGAAATATCAGCATCAGTGGAATGAACTTCATTGGAATCAGCCTCAAATGACTCGTCTGAGTTTTCCACCGTGAACCTGAATTAAAACAAATTTTAACACATCAAAACTCAACATCAATCACAATACCTAATTCCATAATTAAAATCAAATGTAACTCAGAAAATTGAAAATTGAAATCATTAAAATTGAAACACGTGTACAGAAAACAAAATCAGACATAAACCCTAATTCCCAAATTGAAATCAAATGTAATACACCAATTCGATATCATTAAATCTTAGTAACTAATATCAATTAAATATAACAGTGAATGGCGTATTTACCTTAGCAATTCTGTTCTCAATAAGAACACAATCAAACTCTTGTGAATAATGGCGGAACACGATTTGCAGATTATTGGTGGTATGAGCTGAGCACGAATTGAGCACAAGCAAATAATGGCGGAATGAGTACGACGCCCTTGTGAACTAAACCCTAAACAATGGCGGACTGTTGTTGAGCATGAATTAACCATGTGTATGAACAGAGAGTTGAAATTCGCAGAAGAGAAAATAGAAAGATGAAGTTTATATGATTTTGGCACTTTTATTTGATTTTCAATTTAACAATTAAATTATTAATTTTGTCATTTTTAATTTGATAAGGACTTAATTGCAATATTAATAATATGAAATTACATAGTAAGTTGTATGTACAATATAATCCTACATGACACTCATTAAATTAGGGCAAATTAGAGTTTGTTTCTGATTGGTCAAATTAATGACTTTACCAAAGAAGTCATTTTTTTGACTTCACCATAAAATTTGCCCGTTCTACAGGGGCGGACCATTGTGGAGACAGGGGGGCCACGACCACCCCAATATTTTTTAAATTTTTTTTTCTTAGTGTGAAAATACATTATTGTCCTTTATTAAAAATCAAAATTACAAAATTGCCATAACCCTATTTAACCTATTTTATTAACAGTAAGCGTATGCATTTAGAAAAGAAGTAGCGGCTCCACACCTTTAAACCTTTTCTCTTCTCTACATCACTGTCGGTCTCCATTTGTCGCTCTCTGAACTGTGTATTTTTCGGGTAAATGATTTTTCTTCTATTTATTTATTTACATAATAGAATATTAGGTTTTTTCTTCAATTTCACAAATTGATAATACAATCAAATTGATAATATTGTGTTAATTTAAAGAATATTGTGTAAGATTTAATTGTGAATTTAGAGATTTTTTGGATTGTTTCTCTTTTATAAGTTTTATTGTGAATTTAAAGAACATTGGGAATTTGTTATGTTCTGCTTAAATTTTAGTTGAAGTTGAACAATAATCAAATAAAGTGTATTTTTTTTGGTTAATTTCTTCAATTGATTTTGCAGCACAACAGTGCTAATGAAGAGTAGAAAAATTGATTCTTTTTTCAAGAGAAAAGAAAGAGATGACGAAGATTTAATTTTTATGTATGAACCTCAAAGAGTTCGTGAGAATCCAAGAATTGAAGAAAATGTTAATAGAGTTTGCCCGGATGACATTGAAAATTCCTTAGAACGCGATCCTGGAAAACGTCCTCCGATGTGGGAATATCCATTGAATCAAATGGATGAAATACGAAGAACTTATTTGAAATGGGGTCCATATCAAATGCATTTAGAGCAATATCCATTGTCTTGTAAAGAAGACCATCAAAGAAGATTTCAACACGCTTGGTTTAGCTTTTTTCCTTCGTGGTTAGAGTATTCACCTTTAGAAGATGATGCTTATTGCTTACCATGTTATCTTTTTAGTAAAAGACCAAGTGGACGTCATGGTTCAGATGTCTTCATTTCTACAGGTTTTAGAGGTTGGAAGAAAGTTAGAAATGGAAAGAATTGTGCATTTCTTAAACACATAGGGAAGGATCCTTGTTCACCACACAACAATGCTATGAAAGCTTGTCAAGATCTATTAAATCAAGATAGGTATATTAGAAACATTATTGAAGCTCAAAGCTCGATTGAAATTATGAAGAATCGACTACATCTCAAGACTTCAATTGACACAGTTCGTTGGTTAACTTTTCAAGCTTGTGCTTTTAGAGGTCATGATGAAAGTAAAGAATCATTAAACCAAGGTAATTTTCTTGAATTGATAAAACTATTGGCATGTTACAATGATGAAGTTGCAAAAGTTGTGTTGGAAAATGCTTCATCTAATAGCAAGTTTACTTCACATAAAATTCAAAAAGAGATCTTGTACATTCTTTCAAGTAGGGTGAAAAAGCATATCCGTGAAGAAATTGGAGATTCCAAATTTTGTATAGTTGTAGATGAAGCTCGTGATGAATCTAAAAAAAAGCAAATGTCTCTTGTTTTGAGATTTGTTGATAAAGATGGTTTTATACAAGAGAGATTTTTTGGCCCTGCACGTGTTAATGACATTACATCTTCAACTCTTAAGCAAATAGTATGTGATATACTTTCTCTACATAACCTTGATGTCTCTAACATTCGTGGTCAAGGGTATGATGGTGCTAGCAATATGAGAGGAGAATGGAACGGTTTACAAGCACTATTTATGAAGGATTGTCCTTATGCATATTATGTTCATTGTTTTGCTCGTCGATTGCAACTTGCCCTGGTTACCGCATCAAGAGAAGTTAAACCAATTCATCAATTCTTTGATAAGCTAACTCATATTGTAAATGTTGTTTGTTCTTCTACAAAGCGTCATGATGAGTTACAAGCTTCCCAATTGGATAAAATTGAACATTTGTTAGAGATTGGTGAGATTGTAACTGGTAAAGGTGAAACTCAAATTGGTACTTTGAGAGGGGCTGGAGATACTCGTTGGGGATCACACTTCTCTTCTATTAGTAGCTTGATAAATATGTATGAAGCAACTTGTATTGTTTCAAAAAAATTTGCAAAGGAAGGATTAAATTATGCTTCACGTGGAGATGCTGATAGTGCTTACAATTACTTGAAATCATTTGATTTTATATTCATATTGCATCTGATGAAAGAAATTATGGGTGTCACAAATATGCTTTGCCAAGCCTTACAACAACAATCCCAGGATGTAGTTAATGTTATGCATTTGGTTTGTACAACAAAACCTCTTATTCAAGAATTGAGAGAAGATGGTTGGGATAAAGTGTTTACTTGTGTGAAGCCTTTTTGTGAAAAACATGATATTGAGGTTCCTGGTCTTGATGATGTTCATTCAACAACAAGATTTGGACGCTCTCGTCTTGAAGAGAACCAGGTAACCATTGAGCATTATTTTAGAGTTGAAATATTTTTCGCTACCATTGACAAACAATTACAAGAGTTGAATAGCAGATTTAGTGAGCAAGTGATTGATTTGTTAACTCTAACTTGTGCTTTGGCTCCCAAGGATAACTACAAGGCTTTTAACTTTGATACTATTTGCACTCTAGTTGAAAAGTATTATCCTATGGACTTCAATGAGCAAGAGAGGATTAATTTGCAATTTCAACTTCGACATTTTATTATTGATGCTCGCCAAGCATTGAGTTTGAATAATTTATCAACTATTCAAGACTTATGTTCATCTTTAGCTGCAACTGGAAAGAATGAAATTTATTATTTGATTGATAGACTGCTCCGTCTTGTCACGACTCTCCCTATATCTACGGCCACTATTGAAAAATCTTTCTCAGCAATGAAAATTATCAAGACAAGATTGAGAAGTAAAATGGAAGCTGATTTTCTAGAAGATAGCAAGACGGTTAACATTGAAAGAGAAATTGCTGCAAATATTGATTCTGAGACAATTATTGAGGATTTCAAGCTACTAAAAAACCGTAGAGTATTGTTATAAGGTATTTTTAAGTAATATTTTTAAATCATTTTATGTTCAACTTTGTGTTTATTGCATTTTAAATATTTATATACAATATGATATAAATATTTTATTTATAAATTATAGTTTAATTTTATAGCCACTCCAAACTTTATAGTCTAGTTCCGCCACTGCATGCCTATTCACAGGAGGTGTAACACCCCCTTTCTATACCCCCAAATAATCATATAAATCATTTAGGCACATATTAAAAAATTCGCCAGAGTACGATTAAAACATAGTATAAAAGAGGCATGTCACATCATACACGCATTTAATACATACAACACCTGCTCAAAATATTGATATGCAACAGTGGGGTAACTTGCCACAGAGGAACTTTGTCCTTACACCCACATCTCAATATTTAGAATAAAAGCGGAAAATCCAAACATTGAAATACATCCAAGTATATATACGTAGATATATACATCACCAAGTATCATCCATCATTATAAGTCATGTTTACATAAACATTCATCAACAAGATACATGTACAAATGTATCACAAAAGAATAATATACATCCTAGCTACCCGGTGCTACATATCAGAGCCAACCGACCAAAAGAATGAAGACACGCTTCACAAAAAGACCTCCAGCATACCTACTCTGCAATGCCTCATAGAGCATCATAAAACAGCAGAAGGGTGAGAAATATTATCATAATAACAATGCATATAATTATGTACTACACATAAACATATAACACATATTCTCACCATAACTCATCATATATCACAATATAGACATATCATCAAGCATATTCATTATGCATACATTCACCATTATCATCATTCCACATGAACACACACATACTTGTTCATTCAACAATGCATCATTATAAGATACAGTTTATATCATTTCCCATAAACATACATATATCAATGTTTATTCATCAATGCACAAATACAAAGATGATCAATGCAACTCATAGAGACCGACTCTCGACTCTATGCAGATGCATGCGGTACTGACTCATCACCCGAGCTCAATTGAAGAACTCAATGGAAATATCCTCTGTGCCGGGCCTACGATATTTCCCCATCGCTCATACCATCATGGCATCCGATGTTTCTGGATTGTTCACGCAGACCCAATCTGATTGCTCAAACCCCACAAGGGCACACAATCATTCTGAAGATTCCCACGGAATCAAGTGTAACTCATCGCAACGATTACACACATTGACTACGCAATGTTCAGAGGATCCTCAAATGATCATTTGTGTAATCAACCACTCACACCCAACAGGGACGCGATATTACACCCGATTCTCCACGAATCGCGACACATGAATGCATGTCATGATGTTTCTCATACAAAATGACCACATACACTCATGCAATGCACACATATTTCACAATATAGTCATGCATTCATCACATATAATCCACATACATTCACATCAATTGTATAACAACATACACAATTATCCAAACAATTCAATTTACGGTTCACCGTAAAAGTCGGTTAAAAGTCGGCTAAAAATAATATTTTTCATCACCCTCAAATAGAACATATTTTTAGCTTCAGTTTGATATAAAGAACAGCTCAATCGGATAAACGACGAAAAAGTTACGGACTTTTAAAGAAAACATTTTTCGGAAAACTAGCAGAGTGCAATCGATTGCACTCCTGATGCAATCGATTGCACAGTCCCAGACTTGCAATTTTTCGCCCTTTACATATGTGCAATCAATTTGCATCCTGCTGCAATCGATTGCACCTGTTAAAAACCAGAAAAAATAGCTGCTGCCCAAACACAAAACCCTCCGGAAACCCGACCGATTCAATTCTATGATACGAAACAAATACACAGTAATCCTTACCAAATACATATCAACGTTTTAGGACCATAAAACGATAATTCTACGACGTTCGATTTTCACCCGAAAACTCAAACCCTCTAATATCCAAAATGTCGAAAGTTACGAAACTCAACCGATTTCAACCAAACAAGTTTCTATAATCTCGGCCTAACCTCATACAACTAATCTACGCAATTTATTTCGAAATTCATCCGTGAAAACATCGATTTCTATCGATTTCCTATAATTCGACCTAAACGGAAAAAACAACGGAAACATAACGAAAACTAACCAAAACATAACCAAACTTCATGAAACTTTAAACAGCAGCTCACATACATATAACCAACCAACACATGTATTTATACGACTTTTCGACCGTAAAAACATCGGTTTCTATCGATTTCGTCAAATACGGCATAAACGGAAACATATGGAAAACCAACCAAAACATCCACACAAAACACATACATAATCATACACAAAGTTAGGATAACAATATTTCACACCCTTACCCGGATTCCAAATGATCTAGCTCTTGTTCTTGATGATTTCCACTCTTTTTCCTCTTTTCTTCTCTTTTTCCCTCTTCCTCTTTCTTTCTCTTCTTTTTCTTTCTATCTTTCTCTATTTCTCTCTATTTCTCTTTTCTATCTATTTTCTTTCTTTTCTATTTCTTTTCTCTCATTTTCCACTAAATCAATTAATTCATTTTTCTCACATAATTCTAATTCCACAAAATTTCTAACTTATGATTAATTGAGAAAAGTCTAAAATACCCTCCATTCTAATTTCCCCGAAAACTCTCGAAAACGGTAAAATAACATTTAACACACCAATTTAACAAATAAAGTAATTTATCACCCAATTAAAATAAAAGACTCAAGAATAATGGAATAATCAAAATCGGGGCGTTACAACTCTCCCCCATTTTAGAAATTTTCGTCCTCGAAAATAATACCTGATTCAAACAACTCCGGATACGACTCTCGCATCCCACTCTCTAGTTCCCAAGTCATATTGCCTTCCGCAGCGCCTCCCCACGCTACTTTCACAAGCGCAATATCCTTGCCTCTTAGTTTCTTAACTTCGCGGTCCAAAATCCTAACCGGTAAAGCTTCCACCGTAAGGTTATCTCTCACTTCAACCTCGTCCATAGGAATAACATGTGACGGATCCGGAACATATTTCCGAAGTTGCGAAACATGGAATACGTCATGCAAATTCGAAAGGTTCGGAGGCAACGCCACATGGTAAGCCACAACACCAACTCGTGAAGTAATATGATACGGACCAATAAAACGAGAAGTCAATTTCTTCGACTTCAAAGCACGACCCACACCCGTAACTGGTGTAACTCTAAAAAACACATGGTCGCCTTCTTGAAACTCAAGATCTTTCCTTCTCTTGTCATGATAGCTCTTTTGTCTACTTTGAGAAGCTTTCATCTTCTCCCGAATAAACTTCACTTTCTCCGTCGTTTCTTGCACCGATTCCGGTCCAACAATCGTCCTCTCACCGGTTTCATGCCAACACAAAGGTGTTCGACATCTCCGACCATACAAAGCCTCAAATGGTGCCATACCAATACTCGAATGAAAACTGTTATTATATGTGAACTCAATCAACGCCAAATAACTATCCCAAGCACCACCTTGCTCTAGCACACAAGTGCGCAACAAATCTTCCAACGATTGAATCGTCCTCTCGGTTTGACCGTCCGTTTGCGGATGGTAAGCCGAACTCAATCTTAACTTAGAACCCAAAGCCTCTTGTAAACTCACCCAAAATCTCGATGTAAATCTCGGATCTCGATCCGATACAATACTCTTCGGAACTCCATGTAACTTCACAATCACATGAACATAAATCTCGGCTAACTTCTCCAAAGGATAACTAATATCAATTGGAACAAAGTGAGCAGATTTAGTAAGCCTATCGACAATCACCCAAATAACATTATGACCTCTTTGCATATTCGACAATCCCGTAACAAAATCCATCGATATACTATCCCATTTCCACTCTGGAATATCCAACGGTTGCAACAAACCACTAGGCTTCTGATGTTCCACCTTCGACTTTTGAACAAGTCAAACACGCATACACAAACTGAGCAACATCTCTTTTTAAACCAGACCACCAAAAGATCTTCTTCAAATCCTGATACATCTTATTCGCACCCGGATGAATACTTAAATTACTTCGGTGTCCTTCCTCTAAAATAATCTTTTTCAACTCCGCATCGTCGGGAATACAAATACGACCACGAAATCTCAAAACTCCAAAGTTATCAATCTTGAAATCCTCATTCTCGTTCATCATCAAATCAACGAACTTCAAATCCAACTTTTGCTTTTCACAAACCGTTGCAAGAAAAACATTTGTAACATGTAACATACCAAGTCTCACACTTCTCGGCGTCATTTCACAAACCAAACTCAAGTCTCTAAAATTCTCCAAAAGTTCCCATTCTCTCATCATCAATGCGGACATATGTAACGACTTCCGACTCAAGGCATCGGCCACCACATTTGCCTTACCCGGATGGTAATTCAAACCAAAATCATAATCCTTCAAAAGCTCTAACCACCTTCTTTGTCTCATGTTCAATTCTTTCTGATCAAATAAATATCTTAAGCTTTTGTGATCACTAAAAACTTCAAATCTTGCACCATAAAGGTAATGCCTCCAAATTTTCAAAACAAACACCACGGCCGCTAACTCCAAGTCATGTGTAGGATAATTCTTTTCATGCACTCTCAATTGTCTAGAAGCATATGCCACAACTTTTCCATCTTGCATCAAAACACCACCTAAACCTGTCAATGAAGCATCACAATACACAACAAATGGTTCATTAGGATTAGGCAAAATCAAGATCGGAGTCGTTGTCAACCTTCTCTTTAGCTCATTGAAACTCTCTTCACAATGAATATCCCAAATGAAAGCCTTTCCTTTACAAGTCAATTGCGTTAAAGGAAGTGCCAACTTCGAAAATCCCTCAATAAACCTCCGATAATAACCCGCCAAGCCTAAAAAGCTTCGAATCTCCGTAACCGACCTAGGAGCCTCCCATTGCATCACCGCATCTATCTTGGATGGATCAACACTAATACCCCTACCGGAAATAACATGTCCATGGAAACTTACTTCCGACAACCAAAATTCACATTTTGACAACTTAGCATACAATTGTTTCTCTTTCAAAATTTGCAACACAATTCTCAAATGCTCTTCATGCTCCTCTTGAGACTTAGAGTAAATCAAAATATCATCGATGAACACAACCACAAAACGATCCAACTGTTCATGAAAAATACGATTCATGTATTCCATAAACACACCCGGCGCGTTAGAAACCCCGAATGGCATCACGGAGTATTCGTAATGACCATACCGTGTCCTAAATGTCGTCTTTTGAATATCCTCTCCTTTCACACGAATCTGGTGGTATCCTGATCTCAAATCAATCTTGCTAAAAACATTCGCACCAACCAATTGGTCCATCAAATCATCGATCCTTGGAAGCGGATACTTGTTCTTAATTGTCACTTTGTTCAACTATCGATAATCAATGCATAACCGCATACTCCTGTCCTTCTTCTTTACCAACAATACCGGAGCACCCCAAGGAGAAACACTTGGCCTTACAAATTTCTTGTCCAACAAGTCATTCAATTGCTTTTTCAATTCTACCAATTCCGATGCCGACATACGATACGGTGCCATCGAAATCGGTCTAGTACCCGGAACTAGATCAATAGAAAATTCAACTTCTCTTTCCGGCGGTACATCCGTAATATCTTCCGGAAACACTTCTGGAAATTTACACACCACTGGGAACACATCAAGCTCAACTTGACTCTCCACCGACAATGATGCAAACAAACCAAACAATTGAGCTTCGTCCGCTAAAAGTTTCTTAAACTCTTTAGTGGATAGGAAACTCTCAAATTCATCATCTTCCAAAGAAGGAAACCTTACTAACTTGTGATAGCAATCTATATGAACTCGATTAAATTGCAACCAATTCATACCCAAGACCACATCCAATCCTTCCAATGGCAAACACACTAAGTCCATCTCAAAGTCTTTACCATAAATGGTTAAAGGACAACTTAGACAAACCAAAGAAGTAGTTACTGACCCCATTGCTGGAGTATCAATAACCATTTTACCATCCATCAGAGACAACACAAGATTCAAACGCTTCGCGCACTCAGACGAAATAAACGAATGAGTCGCTCCAGTATCAATAATAGCAACTAAAGGTGTACTATTAATAAAGCATGTACCTTTAATCAAACGGTCTGCATTAGTAGTTTGATTCCCTGCCAATGCAAACACCTTTCCGCCTGCTTGAGCTTGTTTCGGCTTAGTACACTTAGTACTAATGTGACCAACTTCTCCACAATTATAGCACTTCACCATATTCCTTCTACAATCTGTAGCAACATGCCCAAGACCTCCACAATTAGCACATTTCGCTTCCGTCTTCCTACAATCAAATGATTTATGACCCATACCTCCACACTTGAAACACTTTACGGGACCAGAACTTCCTCCTCCAGACCTCCTATCAAAGTTTCCCCTATGCTTGCCCTTATCAACGGGTGTCACATAAGGTCCACCTCGAGCTTGTTGCTTTCCCTTCCTCTCATTCAAACTTTTGTAGTGTGTAGAACGAGCCTTACTATCTTCCTCGAAGATTCTACAACATTCCGTCAAATCTGAAAACCTTCTTATCCTTGGATATCCCACAGCTTGCTTAATCTCCGGACGTAAACCATTCTCATATTTAATACACTTTGAGAACTCAGCAGTAATCGCGGCATAATGAGGATGGAATTGAACCAACTCCACAAATTTAGCAGTATAGTCCACCACGGACATACTACCTTGTTTCAGTTCAAGAAATTCCATCTCCTTCTTTCCCTTCACACTCTCAGGGTAATACTTTCTCAAGAACTCAGTACGAAATAAATCCCAAGTTACCTCTTCATCATCCACCTCAAGAACTTCACGTATACCGACCCACCAATCGTCGGCTTCTTCCTTCAGCATGTGAGATCCAAGCCTCACCTTATTCTCCTCCGCACAGCCCATGACTCTGAAGATTCTTTCAATCTCTATCAACCAATTTTGAGCTCCATCGGGATCAAATTTTCCTTTGAAAACCGGTGGTTGATTCTTCCTGAACTCGTCATTAGCATTCACGTTCGGCGCACCTTGCACCGCCCTAGCCATTGCTTCCAAAGCAGCAGCCATCGCATTGTCGTTTCTACCCGACATATTCTGATTATTCTCAAAAATAACAACAAGGTTAAACAACATTTCAACCCACACAACAACGAGACAGACATGACTGACTCAACATTGGCTCTGATACCACTTAATGTAACACCCCCTTTCTATACCCCCAAATAATCACATAAATCATTTAGGCACATATTAAAAAATTCGCCAGAGTACGATTAAAACATAGTATAAAAGAGGCATGTCACATCATACACGCATTTAATACATACAACACCTGCTCAAAATATTGATATGCAACAGTGGGGTAACTTGCCACAGAGGAACTTTGTCCTTACACCCACATCTCAATATTTAGAATAAAAGCGGAAAATCCAAACATTGAAATACATCCAAGTATATATACGTAGATATATACATCACCAAGTATCATCCATCATTATAAGTCATGTTTACATAAACATTCATCAACAAGATACATGTACAAATGTATCACAAAAGAATAATATACATCCTAGTTACCCGGTGCTACATATCAGAGCCAACCGACCAAAAGAATGAAGACACGCTTCACAAAAAGACCTCCAGCATACCTACTCTGCAATGCCTCATAGAGCATCATAAAACAGCAGAAGGGTGAGAAATATTATCATAATAACAATGCATATAATTATGTACTACAACATAAACATATAACACATATTCTCACCACAACTCATCATATATCACAATATAGATATATCATCAAGCATATTCATTATGCATACATTCACCATTATCATCATTCCACATGAACACACACATACTTGTTCATTCAACAATGCATCATTATAAGATACAGTTTATATCATTTCCCATAAACATACATATATCAATGTTTATTCATCAATGCACAAATACAAAGATGGTCAATGCAACTCGTAAAGACCGACTCTCGACTCTATGCAGATGCATGCGGTACCGACTCATCACCCGAGCTCAATTGAAGAACTCAATGGAAATATCCTCCTTGCCGGGCCTACGATATTTCCCCATCGCTCATACCATCATGGCATCCGATGTTTCTGGATTGTTCACGCAGACCCAATCCGATTGCTCAAACCCCACAAGGGCACACAATCATTCTGAAGATTCCCACGGAATCAAGTGTAACTCATCGCAACGATTACACACATTGACTACGCAATGTTCAGAGGATCCTCAAATGATCATTTGTGTAATCAATCACTCACACCCAACAGGGATGCGATATTACACCCGATTCTCCACGAATCGCGACACATGAATGTATGTCATGATGTTTCTCATACAAAATGACCACATACACTCATGCAATGCACACATATTTCACAATATAGTCATGCATTCATCACATATAATCCACATACATTCACATCAATTGTATAACAACATACACAATTATCCAAACAATTCAATTTACGGTTCACCGTAAAAGTCGGTTAAAAGTCGGCTAAAAATAATATTTTTCATCACCCTCAAATAGAACATATATTTTAGCTTCAGTTTGATATGAAGAACAGCTCAATCGGATAAACGACGAAAAAGTTACGGACTTTTAAAGAAAACATTTTTCGAAAAACTAGCAGAGTGCAATCGATTGCACTCCTGATGCAATCGATTGCACAGTCCCAGACTTGCAATTTTTCGCCCTTTACATATGTGCAATCGATTTGCATCCTGCTGCAATCGATTGCACCTGTTAAAAACCAGAAAAAATAGCTCCTGCCCAAACACAAAACCCTCCGGAAACCCGACCGATTCAATTCTATGATACGAAACAAATACACAGTAATCCTTACCAAATATATATCAACGTTTTAGGACCATAAAACGATAATTCTACGACGTTCGATTTTCACCCGAAAACTCAAACCCTCTAATATCCAAAATGTCGAAAGTTACGAAACTCAACCGATTTCAACCAAACAAGTTTCTATAATCTCGGCCTAACCTCATACGACTAATCTACGCAATTTATTTCGAAATTCATCCGTGAAAACATCGATTTCTATCGATTTCCTACAATTCGACCTAAACGGAAAAAACAACGGAAACATAACGAAAACTAACCAAAACATAACCAAACTTCATGAAACTTTAAACAGCAGCTCACATATATATAACCAACCAACACATGTATTTATACGACTTTTCGACCGTAAAAACATCGGTTTCTATCGATTTCGTCAAATACGGCATAAACGGAAACATATGGAAAACCAACCAAAACATCCACACAAAACACATACATAATCATACACAAAGTTAGGATAACAATATTTCACACCCTTACCCGGATTCCAAATGATCTAGCTCTTGTTCTTGATGATTTCCACTCTTTTTCCTCTTTTCTTCTCTTTTTCCCTCTTCCTCTTTCTTTCTCTTCTTTTTCTTTCTATCTTTCTCTATTTCTCTCTATTTCTCTTTTCTATCTATTTTCTTTCTTTTCTATTTCTTTTCTCTCATTTTCCACTAAATCAATTAATTCATTTTTCTCACATAATTCTAATTCCACAAAATTTCTAACTTATGATTAATTGAGAAAAGTCTAAAATACCCTCCATTCTAATTTCCCCGAAAACTCTCGAAAACGGTAAAATAACATTTAACACACCAATTTAACAAATAAAATAATTTATCACCCAATTAAAATAAAAGACTCAAGAATAATAGAATAATCAAAATCGGGGCGTTACAGGAGGTGTATCACCAGTCGAGATGTAGTTTTCAATGAAGCTGAGATGGCTTTCAAGAAAACTGATGTTCCTGACGAAGAGCTGGAACAGGGAGAGATTCCTGTTGAGGTGAAGCATGTTGATGCTAAAGTGCGTACCCCAGATGAAGTCGAAGACGAAACAGAAGATGTTGTCGAAGATGAGGAAACTGATAATGACTACCTGTTAGCAAGAGACAGGTCGAGAAGAGTCATCAAGCCACCTCAGAGACTTGGGTATGCAGATCTTATAGCTTATGCCTTAATCTCTGCAAGTGAGGTTCTCGACGAAGAACCTAGAGACTATAAGGAAGTTATGAGGAGTCGAAAGAAGACTGAATGGCTGAAAGCCATGGATGATGAGATGAAATCTCTTCATGACAACAACACATGGGAACTAATCAAGAAACCTGCTGGAGCCAGGTTAGTCAGCTGTAAATGGATTTTCAAAGTCAAGGAAGGAATCGAATGAGTGGCGTCGAAAAGATACAAGGCAAGGTTGGTTGCTAGGGAGTTCACTCAGAAAGAAGGTGTCGATTTCAATGATGTGTTCTCGCCTGTTGTAAAGCATAGATCCATTCGAATGTTGTTAGCCATGGTGGCACAGTTCGATCTTGAACTGGAACAGATGGATGTGAAGACTGCGTTCTTGTATGGTGATCTAGATGAAATAATCCTGATGAGGCAACCTGAAGGGTATGTCGAAAAGGGGAAGGAAGATTATGTGTGCAAGCTGAAGAGATCTTTATATGTACTGAAACAATCTCCTCGACAGTGGAATAGGAGATTCGACAAGTTCATGACACGCATAAGTTTCATCAGAAGTCAGTTCGACCACTGTGTTTACTTCAGATTTCGACCTGGTAATTCATTTGTTATTTTGTTGCTTTATGTGGATGATATCCTAATAGCAAGCAACAATGTCGAAGAGGTAAGGAGGGTGAAGGCTGAACTCAGTAAGGAGTTCGAAATGAAGGATCTGGGAGCTGCGTCCAGGATTCTTGGGATTGACATCCGAAGAGATAGAAAGCATTCGAAATTATGCTTATCTCAAGAGGCATACCTACGGAAGATTCTCGAAAAGTATGGTATGTCGAATTCAAAGCCTGTTGTAACTCCGACAAACCATCAATTCAAGCTGAGTATAGATCAATGTCCCAGTACTGATGTCGAAAGAACTTATATGAATAGCATTCCATATGCTAATATAGTTGGTTCTTTGATGTATGCTATGGTCTGTACTAGACCCGACATAGCATATGCAGTAAGTCTTGTAAGCAGGTACATGTCGAATCCTGGAAAGGCTCACTGACAAGCATTGAAGTGGATTTTAAGGTACATAAATGAGTCTCTGAATAGAGTCTTAATTTATGGTGGAGCCTTGGGTGAATATAGTAAAGCAGAAATCGAAGGATATGTCGACTCTGACTATGCAGGATGTATGAATACCAAAAAATCTATTTTTGGATATGTGTTCACTATGTTTGGGACAACAATCAGTTGAAAAGCAACACTTCAGAAGGTGGTTGCTTTATCAACCACTGAAGCGGAATATATTGCTTTAACTGAAGCTGTGAAGGAAGCATTGTGGCTTGAAGGTTTTGCAAAGGAGCTGAAACTTCAAGGTCCAGTTATCACTGTTAAATGTGATAGTCAAAGTGCAATACACCTGTCGAAGAACTCAGCCTATCATGAGCGGGCCAAGCACATTGATGTAAGGCTGCATTTCGTCAGAGGGGTAATCGAGCGTGGAGAAGTCCAAGTACTGAAGGTTTCGACAGATCATAATGCTGCTGATATGATCACCAAGACGTTGCTAAGTTGCAAGTTTTTCCATTGTATGCAGTTGATAAAGCTGCATGAAGAAAGCTAGTCTGTTTCCTTGATGGTAGAGTTAGATCCAAGGTGGAGATTTGTGAGATTTGGATCGAACTCTAGTTTTAAGCATGAGGTCGAAGTCCGTTCGCATGCTGCTGTCGAAGTGTTATACTGTCGAAATAATACATGTTGTAGTCGAAGGTTGTTCTAACATGTATTAGTTAATATTGCTAGGGTTGTTAGCATATTGAATTGGACCTTGTGTTAAGGATCCAATTGTTTAAGTTAGCTTGTACCCTAAGTTAGGTTGTAATGAGTATTTTGTTAAAAGCCCATTAGTTTAGTGTGCTAGGTTTTGTTATAAATAGCATGCTAGTCTCTCATTCTAGAATGTGACAAAACCTAGAAAGAGTGAGAGTGGTTAGTTTGTTATTCTTGTATACTTGTAATCCTTTTTTTAAGGAGAAAGGAAAGAATAACAGTTTTATAACCAATCCTTGTTGTTTACTCTTGTTTTCTTTGTTAATCCTAACTCTTGTGAGTTCTTTGATCATAAAAAAACCATAAATACTTTGTTTCAAGGTATCCGATTCACAACAGAGACATTAGGGGTTGAGACCATATCATTACTGAAAATTTAGTACTTACTTTCCACATAAAGATACTCTTGTACTTTTCAATTTGTATTAGTGGAAATTGATTTGTTTGTGTTGAATGTATAGTGTTCCAGTTATCAATCATAACATAAGACACATGAAAGATAGTAACATAGGAATATACGAAGAACTGGCGGAAATCTGTTGTTGAACGTTTTGAAGGGAGGAGCAATAAATTTAGAAAAATACTGATAACAAAGAGACACGCCAAAATTTAATATGATGGGCTAATTAAGTCCAATACTTATTGTTGATAGTTTTCTTTTTTTCATTATGAACCTCAAGCATCAATTCTTGTTAAATATGATTCCTATTTATAAGATCTATTCAAGCACCTCAAACATCAATTCATAGTTAAGTATCTATTAGAACTCACTGAGTTTTGATAAGTTTGAACAGCCTCTTGTATCATTTTTATTCTCATTCAGGAAACATTTTGATGTCCAAAGTAATATATGAAAGAAATAAAATGGAAAATCTTCATTATTGAAGACAATGTTCTGTACAAATTAGCCTCAACTAATCTATCTCAAACTACTCTATCTAAATCTCCATTAGCATGATTTACAGCTCAATTCAATTTAAGCGTGAAGTTAGGTTTAGGAATTCATCTTCACTGCATGGAATTCTGAGACCACCCATCGGATGATCATATCCAAATTCCTCTTCTGCTTGATTTAATAACTCTTGAAACATTGGTTGGTTCAAGTATGATACCGGAATCAAAAACCGCCTCATTTTATCGCCAACATAGATGGCAAGATAGCCTTTAGGAACTTCAAATCCTTTGGTAGATCCTTGCGTTCTGGAAAATGATGCTCTTCTGATAATACATGTTATGCGGAAACCCATTGTTTTTTTATGTTAAAGGACTGGATGAGAAATAGATATTGAGTTGTGATGTTTTAGAATGTAAAAGACTTGTATTGTTTTTGAAACCTTGGCAAGGGGTATTGTATATATAGTTGCTAAGGGACTCTTCAAACTATTTAACCAATAAATGTAATGTGATGAGTTGTAGTAGGCCCTAGCGAGGGACACAGGATCGCATTGTACTGTCTTACAGAAGTCATTTTGAAGGATTAGGAAGCTAAATGGAAGAACATGTACATACATACCCCACATTCTGAGATAATGGCCAACATATAACCTACTTGAAATTAAGACATTGCATGGTGAATGAAACCTGATGTCTGTTGTTATAACTAATCCAATGGTAGACATGGTTTAGACATCTCACATCACATGTTTCTTTGAACTAACAATCCTGCTAATATACATTTACCAACTAATGTATCAGAATTTTGTAAGAACTGATTGATAGCAGCTCAGAAGCAGTGTTAGGTGACAAGAAGAGAACCAATATTGAATACAAGATCACTATGAACCGCATTTTATATTTTTGTAAGACAAACTCCATGAAATTTGCATACCAGAACAGAACTGTGTGGTCCCTTAATATTGAATACAAGGTCAATTAATCTTTGGAAAGACCTCTAAGACAGTAGCATGTGATCTTATTTATGGTCTTGTCTCCTTGTAAATCCTATGACCCCTTCCTCCTAATCTTATACTATAGTATACCTTTCTTCACCAATTATTCAAGTGGCCAACAGTTTTTCAATATTTTCTTATCTATATATATTCATTGATACAACCATTTAGAACCAACACAACTAATTCACATCCTAAAGCATTTCGTTATCAAAAACTTTCTCTTGCTTACAAGTTTTTTTTAAAAAAATTATTTTAGAGTTTCAACTCATACAACAATGGGTTTCCGTTTCCCTAGTTTGATCAGAAGGGCATCGTTTTCTGCAAACCGAGCAGTTTCAAAAGTTGTAGATGTGCCAAAGGGATACCTTGCAGTGTATGTTGGTGATGATATGAAGCGGTTTGTGATCCCAATATCGTACTTGAACCAGCCATCATTTCAAGACTTGTTGAGTCAAGCAGAGGAAGAGTTCGGATATGATCATCCAATGGGTGGCCTAACCATTCCTTGCACCGAAGATGTCTTTCAACACATTACTTCTTTCTTAAATAGGCTATGATTCTGACACTAAAAGAGACTGACATAGTTTAGTAGAGATAATTTTTGTAAACAAGGCATCTTACGAAATTGTAAGATGGCGAAAAATCACCTTTAGTTTGACAAATTTATTATGATGTATATATATATTTTTAATGACAATGAATCCAACTATTCAAGTATCTCCTCTGTGATTTTGCTTATTGCACTTAAGAATCTGAAATATGCCTGTGTGAAATATAACAGTGACACTAACAAGGTAAATTATTTCACTGAATGACACAGACCTTATTCTATGGTTCCTGTTAGGGCCGTATCCTTATCTAATTAAAGAATTGAGTGGCTAGTACGTGCCTAGTAAGATATCTGATGGGGTTTAGTGAGAGACAGCGGCTCACAAACCACCACATGGGGTTGTCTTATAGATTTTCTTCAAGAGTCACAAGAACATTGGCCCACTTTGTAGATGAGTCACCTACATAGTTATTGCTAGAATATGAAATAGTTTAGTATAGAAATGAACTTAATCATAGTTTAACTGGTGCGATACATTTCTTTTTCTGTTAACAACATTTCACATTTTAACTTTTTTGTACACATCTCTTGAGTCTCTACATTGTTAGTCCTAATAAATATTGCATTGCTAAAGAAAATTTCTTCAATTGTTGATACATTATCTGCACATTACTATTAGTCATTGGTCTGATAGGAGCTTAAATTCAATTTTGGTACTTGTCATAATGTCTGCAGTTAAAGTTAATGGCTTTCTTTTTCATAACAGCTTGCAGGACAAGTACTTTGTGAAGAGCACGGAAAGTCCTTTTGATTGTATACTCTTCATCAAAACCTCACCACTGTTTCCAAGTTTACAAGTATCACACAACATATTCTTTTGGATACACGAAGGAATATGGATACAGAGAAGACAAGAAGAGGTGCAGAAAAAATCCCCGCACCAAGGTGAAACACAGACAAGAAAGACAATTGAAGTTGCAGAAGTAACAAGCAAATGATGAGAGAGTAGTAAACAAGAAAACAATGGGAAAATACACTTTCATTTCCTCTATCACAGAAAGGTTTCCACTTCCAAAGAAATCTTCTTCCCAGGGAACCGTGAAAAGATAGCAGAAATAATTTTCCTCGAGCGGAACCAAAAGCTGGCGTCAGTTGAGATCTCTGAATGGATCATTTTGGAGTTTAAGTATAGCTAAAGGGTTGGAGAGATCCCCAAGGAAATCTTCCAATTAATAATAATGGACACCATTGCCAATCAAGGCATATCACATATTCTTGTTGACAAGGGCAGCTCTTGCGACATCATGAATGCAGATTTATTCACAAAAAGTTGGGGATGAAGAAAGAAAGTTAGGCGCCATACTATGGGACAAATTTCCAAGGTTTCATGCCAAAGGCTCATGTTTGGGGTAGGTGACAAAGTAGAGACTGTGGAGGCGGATAAAAATCCTTTCTCAGTAGAATTCAAAATTTAATATGATGGGCTATTTAAGTCCAATAGTTATTATTGATAGTTTTCATTTTTCATCATGAACCTCAAACAGCAATTCTTGTTAAATATGACTCCTACTTATAAGTTCTATTGGCATTATTCACATATATTTAGAATGCTCATAGTTAACACTTATCGAGTATGTATTAGAGCTCACCGAGTTTTGATAAGTTTGAAAAATCTCTTGTATCATTTGTATTCTCGTTCAGAAAGAAATAAAATGGAAAATCTTCATAATTGAAGACAGTGTTCTGTACAAATTAACCTCAACTAATCTATCTCAAACTAGCCTATCTAAATCTCCATTAGCATGATTAACAGCACAATTCAAGCAAGAAGTAAGGTTTAGGAATTCATCTTCACTGCATGGGATTGTGAGACCACCTATTGGATGATTATATCCAAATTCTTCTTCTGCTTGATTTAATAACTCTTAAAACAATGGTTGGTTCTAGTATGATACTAGAATCACAAACCTCCTCATTTTATCTCCAACATAGATGGCGAGATAGCCTTTAGGAATTTCAAATCTATTACACTTGCAGCTGAGCTGCAAGGAAGACGATGACAGTGACAGGGCGGGAAAATGAAATTGAAAGTATGAAGAAAGAAATTGAATTCTATTCACTTGGTACAGAAAGCAGGTTAACCACATATATACAATGTAATGGGCCATGGCTCCTAATAGGCCCAATAATTATCACTAAGTCTAAAAGAAAACAAATAAACCTATGTATCCAATAAAATCCTTTGGTAGATTGCGTTCTGGAAAAAGATGCTCCATTGTTTATGTTAAAGGATTGGATGAGAGGTAGATATCAGGGTGTGATGTTTTGGGATGTAAAAGACTTATATTTTTTGTGAAACCAAGAGGTATTGTATATATAATTGCTAAGGGCCTCTTCAAACCAATTAACCAATGAATGTAATTTGGTGAGTTGTAGTAGAGCCTAGTGAGAAACAATGGATCCAATGGTACTGTCTCATAGAAGTGATTTTCAAGGATTAGGAAGCTAAATGGAAGAACATGTATACATACCCCACATTCTGAGATAATGGCCAACATATAACCTACTTGAAATTAAGACAATACAATAGTGAAAGAAACCGGATGTTTGTTGTTGCATTTTTCTTATAGCTAATCCAATAGTAAGCATGGTTTAGACATCTCACATCACATGTTTCGTCGAACTAACATTCCAGCTAATATACATTTACCAAATAATGTATCAGAACTATGTGCAACATCTAAGGTGTGTGTTAATATTGAATGCATGATCATTATGAACCACATTGTATATTTTTGTAAGACAAACTCCATGAAATTTGCATACGAGAACAGAACTGTGTGGTCCCTTAATATTGAATACAAGGTCAATTAATCTTTGGAAAGACCTCTAAGACAGTAGCATGTGATATTGTTTATGCTCTTGTCTCCTTGTAGATCCTATGACCCCATCCTCCTAATCCTATACTATACTATAACATCCTTCACCAATCATTCATGTAGCCAACAGTTTCTCAATATTCTTTTATCTATATATATTCATTGCTACAAGCTTTTTGGACCAACACAACTAATTCACATCCTAAAGCATTACAGTTTCAAAAACCTTCTCTTGCTTACGAGTCTTTTTTATATCAAATTATTTTAAATTTTCAACGCATACAACAATGGGTTTTCGTTTCCCTAAAATGATCAGGAAGGCGTCATTTTCTGCAAACCGAGCAATTTCAAAAGCTGTGGACGTGCCAAAGGGATACCTTGCAGTCTATGTTGGAGAAGAAATGAAGCGATTTGTGATCCCAATTGCATACTTAAACCAACCATCATTTCAAGATTTGTTGAGTCAGGCCGAGGAAGAGTTTGGATATGATCATCCAATGGGTGGCCTAACCATTCCTTGCACCGAAGATGTCTTTCAACACATTACTTCTTGCTTGAATAGGCTATGATTCAGATATTTTTTTGTAAGTTAGGCATCTTTGCAAATTGTAAAAATGGGAAGAAAATGACCATTAGATTGACAAATTTATTTAGTACATTTATTTTTGTTTAATGAAAATGAATCCAACTATTCAAGCATCTCCTCTGTGTTTCTTGTTTATTGCACTGAAGAACTTAGAAAATATGAGTATACAAGTAATATTCCTGAAAATTTTCTAACAGGTTGAACATATGATTCCTAGCAAGGGGAGATCAAAATTGTTTTCTTTGGACAAAAAATGAAAGTTAACTAACCAATTATTTTTTCTTTTACTACATAATAAAGACATAAAATTAAAAGTTTAGGGGTCCAAAGCCTTAATACTACAGGATGTACTTTCCCTTCATAAGGAACAAGTTCACAATAACAGTGACAGTAACAAGGTCAATTATTTCTATGGTGGCTGTTACGATATCCTTATCTAAGAATTGAATGGTTAGTACTTAGTAGGCTATGTAATGGGGTTTAGTATTTGAAAACCGCTCACAAACCACCACATGGTGTTGTCTTATATACTTTCATCAAGAGTCACAAGAATATTGGCCCACTTTGTAGATGATTCGCTACATAGTAATTGCTAGAAAATGAAAGAGATTAGTATAGAAATGAACTTAAGTATAGTTTAACTAGTGCAATGCATTTCTTTATTTGTTAAAGACATTTCACATTTTAATTTTTTTGTACACATCTCTAATGTCTCTACATTGTTAGTCCTAATAAAAATGCATTCCTAAAAAGGCGGTATATGACAGCTAATCAAATTTCTTCAATTGTTCTGATACAATATCTCCATATTACTATTAGTCATTGGTCTGATAGAAGCTTAAGTACAATATTGGTAAATGTTATAATGTCTGCAGTTAAAATTAATGGCTTTCTTTGTCATAACAGCTTGCATGACAAGTACTATGTGAAGAGCACGGAAAGTCCTTTTGGTTGTATACTCTTCATCAAAACCCCACCACTGTTTCCAACTCTACAAGTACCGCGCAACATGCAATTTAATTGCAAGCTGATGAGACATTGCAGTAAGATGGAAATTGCCTATAGATAATCACGAGTATCAAGAGTTGTTTAGACGTATTCTAGCATAGATACTTCAGGTGGTGTGATATGTTGGTTTTCTATTATCGACTTCTTAGACATTACCATGTGATCTTGTATATGCTCTTGTCTCCTTGTAGAAATTATGACCCAATCTTAATTAATATTATACTATAGTACAGTTCTCCTCTACCAATCAATTAAGTAGCCAATGGTTTCTCAATATTCTTTTATCTATATATATTTATGGTTACAAGAATTTAGGACCAACTCAACTTATTCACATCCTAAAGCATTCCACTTTCAAAAGCTTGGTTATAGTTTAAAAGAATTGTCTTAAAATCACCATTCCATGCACAGAAGATGTATTCAAACATACTACATCTAGATTGAATGGTCTGTAAATTTGAAAGTGGAAGAGACTGACATAGTTAAGTAGACTAGAGACAATTTTGCAAATGAGGCATGTTATCTAATTGAAAATTTTACACAACTTGTATTTTAGGAACATGTTATCAAATTGTAAATTATGAATGTATAATGAGAATGAATTCAATTGCTCAAGCATTTCCTTTGTTTTTTATTTATTCGTTAAAATGTTGATTCCTTCCTGCACTTAGAGGTGTCAATTTAGGGGGTTGGGGCCTAAATTTCAAGGCCCCCAAAAATTGAAGGGCCTAAAATTTTAAAAATAAATGAGTCCCAAAATATATAGGCCCCCTAAATTAAGGGCCACTAAAATTCAAGTAGGGCCTCAAAACCCCCAACATTTTTAAAATTTGACTTTTTTTTTTTTTAAAATAGATTTTTTCAATCAATTTTTTTAAAATCTTTTTTTTTTTTTTTGGAAAAAATCATTTTTTTTATTTTCGGAAAAAATCAAATTTTTTTTATTTTCAAAAACAATGAATTTTTTTTTTCGAAAAAAATCGGTTTTTTTTCATTTTCGAAAAAAATCGGTCTTTTTTATATTCGGAAAAAATCGGGTTTTTTATTTTTCAGAAAAAATCGGTTTTTTAATATTCGGAAAAAATCGGTTTTTTTCATTTTCGGAAAAATCGATTTTTTTCTATTCGGAAAAAATCAGTATTTTTCTTTTTCGGGAAAAGTCGGTTTTTTTATATTCGAAAAAAATCGGTTTTTTTCATTTTCGGAAAAAATCGGTTTTTTTTTTATTTTCGAAAAAAATCAGTTTTTTCATTTTCGGAAAAAATCGATTTTTTTATATTCGGAAAAAATCGGTTTTTTTCATTTTCGGAAAAAATGGGTTTTTTTATTTTCGTAAAAAATCGAGTTTTTTTATTTTCGAAAAAAAAAAACAGTTTTTTTTTTTTTTTATTTTTTAGGAAAAAATTGAGTTTCTTTTTTTTCATTAACGTAAAAAATCGTTTTTTTTTTCATTTTCAGGAAAAATCGGTTTTTTTTGTATTTCCGGAAAAAATCGGTTTTTTTTTATTTTTTGAAAAAATCAGTTTTTTTTATCTTTGAAAAAAGTGTTTTTTTTTTTATTTTCTGAAAAAATCGTTTTTCTTGATTTTCAGAAAAAACCGGATTTTTATTTTTTTGGAAAAAAAATCGTCTTTTTTCTTTATTTTCAGAAATAATCGACTTTTTTTTTTCTTCTCAAAAAACCGTTTTTTTTTTCGGAAAAAATTAGTTTTTTTTTGTTTTCGAAAAAGATCAGTTTTATTTTTTTATTTTCGAAAAAAATCAGTTTTTATTATTTTTTGAAAAAATCGGTTTTTATTTTTATATTTTTGGAAAAAATCGGTTTTAGGAAAAAAAACAGTTTTAAAAAAAAATCGGTTTTAGAAAAAAATCGATTTTATAATATAAAATATTTTATTTCAAATAAATTAGATTTTGGGCCCTTCACTTAAGCCCCATTAAAGACAAAAATATGAAGGGACTTAAAAATAAGGGGTCAAAAAAATACTTATTTAAAGGGGTCTAAAAAAATAGGGCCAACAAAGGGCCTATTTAATGGGGCTTTTGTCATTTAGGACTTTTTTGACAACTCTACCTGCACTTAAGGTCCAGTGAAATCTGAGTAATGTTGCTTGCTATATGAAATTACTGAGTTGGTATTCTGAGAAAGTATTAAAACATTTATTAATTTTGGATATATGGAGACTCTAGTTCGTAACAATTTATTAAAATTTTCTAAAAAATATCCAATCCAATCCATTTATTAAAAATAAAATTCATCTGATCCATTCGTTAATATTATTTAATGGATGGATATCCGTCCATCCAAAAACTTAATTTAAATTTAATTTCTTTTAATAATTTATATTTTTAATTTTACAAAAAAAATTATTTTACAAAATTAAATTCGTAAGTAATTATGAAAAAGTCGATTTTTTCGGAAATACAGAAAAAGTCGAGTTTTTCGGAAATATGAAAAAGTCGAGTTTTTTTCAGAAATATGAAAAAGTCGAAATTTCTCGAAAATATGAAAAGGTCGAGTTTTTTTCGAAAATATGAAAAGTCGTGTTTTTTCGAAATATGAAAAAGTCGAGTTTTTTCGAAAATATGAAAAAGTCAAGTTTTTTCAAAAATAGAAAAAAAATTGAGGTTTTTTGGAAATATGAAAAAGTCGAGTTTTTTCAGAAATAAGAAAAAAGTCGAGTTTTTCGGAAATATGAAAAAGTGGAGTTTTTTCGAAAATATGAAAATGTCGAGTTTTTTTCGAAAATATGAAAAAGTCGAGTTTTTTCGGAAATATGAAAAAGTCGAGTTTTTTCAAAAATAGAAAAAATTGAGTTTTTTTGGAAATATGAAAAATTCGAGTTTTTTCAGAAATATGAAAAAAAAATTGAGTTTTTCGGAAATATGAAAAAGTAGAGTTTTTTCAGAAATATGAAAAAGTCGAGTTTTATCTGAAATATAAAAAAGTCGAGTTTTTTCAGAAATAAGAAAAAGTCAAGTTTTTTAAGAAATATGAAAAAGTCGAGTTTTTTTGGAAATATGAAAAAGTCGGGTTTTTTCAGAAATAGAAAAAATTGAGTTTTTTTGAAAATATAAAAAAATTGGGTTTTTCGGAAATATGTAAAAGTCGAGTTTTTTCGAAAATATGAAAAGAGTTGAGTTTTTTCAAGAATATAAAAAAGTCGAGTTTTTTCGAAAATATGAAAAAAAAAAGCGAGATTTTTCGAAAATATGAAATAGTCGATCATTTTCACAAATATGAAAAAATCGAGTTTTTTTTTTCAGAAATATGAAAAAGGCCGAGTTTTCTCATAAATAAAAAAACTCGAGTTTTTTCGAAAATATGAAAACATTGAGTTTTTTTAAAAATATGAAAAAGTCGAATTTTTATTTTAATTGTTACAGAATTTATTTTAATTATTTTATTATAAAAACAATCCAATGGGGTTTTTAAATTAGTTGGATGGATTGAATTTATCTATAACTTTTAATAGATGGATTAGATTTAATTCATTAACTAATATTTTGTATATTGAATGGATTGAATGAATAATTTAGTAGAAGGATTAGATGAATTTTAGTTTAATGGATTTAATTGTGATTCCTAAATTCATACATGCTGTAGCAGGATGGGATCAATGTGAATGAGGAGTAATAAAAATCTCTCATAAGAAATATACAAAATATAGTACAACATATCTCTGAGTCATTCTAGACATCATGTTATTTTGTTAGACAAAATGATAAACTCTTGAAGCATAAAACTATCTCCATATAATGCATGGCCTATGTAATAATTTCTACATGCTATAAAGCAGAATGTCTTCTAGTTATCTTTGGCCCTACATAGTCCATTTGATGAAATGGATGCAAATATCATGAGTTGATAAAAAATTGCAGAGCCAATTTTCATTTTTCTGGAAGATCACCGGAGAAAAGAATTTGAGTTTGCAGTTGTGATTAATTTTCCAATTGAGAAGTGACATTAACGAAGATCTCTTCTCTGCAAGGAATGGTGAGACCGCCCATTGGATGATTAAATCCAAATTCTTCTTCCGCTTTGCAGAGAAATTGTTGAAAAGCAGGTTGATGCAAATATGATATTGGAACCACAAATCTCTTCTTTTCCTCTTCTCCAACATATACTGCTAAATACCCTTTTGGTATATTACAGTTAGCTGACAACATTTTTTTACCTTTTGAAAGTGTGCGGAAGAGGATAATGCGTCTAAGCTTGCATTATCAAAGGCAAACGAAATGCCATTGTTTCTTTTGAGATGTTGATAGCAATTTTTTTTTTTTTGAAAAAAATGGACTAGTTGATGGAAATTTGACAATGAAGGAATTTTGAGATGATATATATATATATATATATATATATATATATATATTAGACTAAGTAGATATTTTGTAGATATTGGGAAGTGTTTGCTAAAAAGTAATAAATGTTGCAGTGTGACATAGAGATTAGACATATAAAAAGTAAGACATGCACCCAACAATTTGGTTTTGGATGCAGGAACTTCCCAACGAAAACGTACATATCGACAAAGGAAAATTAAGATTCAATTAATAGATAGATTTTAGGAATTTTATTAGAAAAGTAGTTGTTTATAAAAATATCTAGATGACGTAGAATTTTTGGAATCTTTTCGATCGAAAGAATATCTAGATGTTATCTAACTTAATGATATTAGATAAAGTTTTTAAGTTGAATGAATTCAGGTTGAAATCGTGAACGAATCAATTTTTTTATAGTATTTAGAGTATTCTTTAAAGTTTTAGAGTTTTTATGCAAGAATATCTAGAATAATTCAACATATATTCGAGTTTGAACAAGATAAATGAAAACTCGAATATAGGGAGGAGAATCTAAAATTTTCTGAAGAGGATATGAATTTTTGTGATGTAATTTTTGAATTTGGAATAACTTATGTATAGGCCAAGTTTGTGTTGTTTCACAAGATTGCGAGCCTTAATGAAACAACATATTTTCAGCAACATTTTTACCAATAGTTGTGTTGTTTCGCCTATAGCAACGTTTTTCATTAGTTGCATATTTTCATTCTGCAACACTTCACGAAGTGTTGCATATTTTCGAATTCAAAATTCAAACACAAGCAATAATCAAAACAAGAGCAACAACCATTTACCATATGCCAGCCGTCGGAGCGCCACCTCCGCCGTCGTACAACGTCGTGAGTAGCCCGATTACTCCGTTTCCTACAAGCCGCCAATAGCACCTTACGCCCACGCCCTCAGAACCGGTCCTGGAGCTGGATCCTGTGTCGCCGGTTGCAACACTGGCGATGGGGTGTATTAAAGACACAAGTGACACAATGCTTGGGACCACCATACTTGTCCATGTGGAACTTTATCCTCTTTTGTCCTTTTGTTGACTTAATGAACATAACTCTTTATAAAGACATTTAATGTGAGTGTCACTTTCTATGTGGGACTATTTCCCATGCATTTATTGACATTTACTCACTTTCACTTTTCTTGTCATTTTGGAACATACTCATGGGCGTTTATTGTTCATATATAAATTCAACAATGTCCCACTTATTCTAATAATGACAAGACAAATTCCATAGTAGAGAAACAAAGATTGTTAATACAGTTAAGTATCTGTCGATTTGAACTTAGCCTTAGTAAGGATAACGCAAATTCTAATTGGAATGTTATGTAGCAATGTTTTGAATCGTTATCCCTTGTGATTATACCAACAATACCTTACACACACTCTTTAATGTTTCTTCGCGACATCTCTCTCCTAGTATTATTTATGGCCATGTGTTTTTCCTGTTTTCATGAATTTTTCATGAGAGAAATTCTAACTCTCACTTTGAGACGACACCATCTCGAAATTCATATAGGTGAAGTTTATTTTGTATCTATTTCTTAAGATACATATCCTCGATATAAAACTTCATTAAGAGTTTGAAAAACTCAACCCTCAATATGTAATAGTCAACATTGTCACAAAATGGTTCATAAACATCTAAATCAACGACTTGTTGTTACCTATTGAATCTTAGGTTAAGGTTTATTAACTTCATATTGGGTGGTTACCGTTGTCGGAAACCTTATTTAAGGAGCTTTAATCCCATATTTCTCGAGGTAGTCTTTACTAAGCATATGGCCAGTGGCTTAGTAAACGGATCAACTAAATCATAGCATGTTCGTATATATGTCAGTGAAATGATCTCATCCTTAATTAATTTTTCACGAAAGAATGTCTAAGACATATGTGCCTAGTCTTTCCATTGTATACTTCACTGAATGATCTTGCTAAGGTGGCTTGGCTATCATAATGTATCAACACTTTTGAAACATTTTCTTTATCCAATGGAATTTCCAACAGAAGGTCTCTCAACCATTCTGCTTATTGACTAGTGGAAGGAAGAGCCATAAACTCTGATTCTATGGTCGAAAGAGTAATGGATGTTTGTTTCTCGTTCTTCCAAGAAATGGCACGTCCAACTAATGTAAATATCCACCCAGATATAGATTTATGATTTCTAACACTCGATATCCAACTCGCATTGGTATATCCTTCTAGTATGGGAGAAAACCTACCATAATAAAGACCAAGATTTTTACTCTTTAAGAGGTAACCGAAAATCCTAGTTATGGCCTTCTAATGTTCACCATTTGGATTATTAGTAAATATAGTCAACTTACTAACTGCAAATGCTACGTCAGGTCTGATGCATTGCAATAAATACATTATACATCCAATTACACTTGCATATTCCAATTGGACTACAATTCTTCCATTGTTCTTTTGAAGTTTGACACTAGGATCAAATGGAGTGTTTACTTCCTTAAAGTGAAGGTGTTTGAACTTATCCAACATTTTATCAATATAATGTGTTTGACTAAGTTCATAAACCCCACTAGTTTGTTTTACTTTGATCCCCAAAAATAGTGTCAACTAGTCCAAGATCTTTCATCTTGAATGTGGAAGTCAAAATTCTCTTTGTTTCTAAAATTCCATTCCTCATTGCTAATAATCAACCTATCATCAACATATAGACACAAAAATGTTACAATGTTTTCACGCACCTTTGTGTACAAACATTTGTCACAAGAATTTGGAGTAAATCCATTTGAAAGTATAACAAAGTCAAACTTTTGATGCCATTTTTTTGGTGCTTGTTTTCAAACATATAAGGATTTGACAAGTTTGCATACCTTTTGTTCATTTCCAAGAAGCGTGTAACCTTATGGTTGTTCCATGTAGATTTCCTCATCGAGATCTCCATTTAAGAATGTTTTTTAACATCCATTTGATGAACTCTAAGGTCATTAAGAGAGGCTAATGCAAACAATACTCTTATTGTCGTCGTCCTTGCTATTGGTGCATATGTGTCGAAATAATCAACACCTTCCTTTTGTCTGAACCCTTTTACTACTAATCTAGCATAATAGGTGTTTAATGTACCATCACTATGATACTTCTTTCTAAACACATATTTACATCCTATGGGCCTTGAACCCTTTGGAAGATTGATAAGTTCCCAAGTATGGTATGAAATGATTTAATCCATTTCGTCTTGGATATCATCTTTCCAATAAGAAGATTACCTTGACGCCATTACTTCTTTATAGGTTTTAGGATTATATTCTAATTGAAGAATAATAGGGATATTATGAACATCATTCTCACAATTTCCTTCAACTAGATAAAAATAAATGAGTTGAGAATCGATTTCGTTTGGTCCTAGAACTTTAACTTTTCAGACTCTTTTGCTTATACTAGGCTCAGGTTGTGTTTCAACAATCCGTGAGATACTTTCGGGTTGTACTTCAACAATTCGTAGAGTCTTCATCATGAGATTCTTCATTAGTGAGAATCTCATATTCATTATCCTTCTTGGTAAGGTTTTTAAAAAACTCCATATATCAAGATTTAACAATTACATTAGACTTTATATTTAAAAGTCTATATGCTTTGTTGTTGGATGCATATCCTATGAAAGCACATTTGATCACTCGAGGACCCAATTTAGTTCTTTTAGGATCCATATTCTTGTAATATGTTACACACTCCCACACTCTAAAATAACCGATATTTGGTGATCTACCTTTCCATAACTCATATGGAGAAATTCCGGTTAACTTTAAACGAAACATATTCATTATATGACATGAGGATAGTAATTCTTCGCCCCACAAATTAAAAGGCAATTCAGAATGCATTAACATAGAATTTATCATTTCTCGATATGTTCGATTCTTTCTCTCGGCTAGACCATTTTGTAGTGGTGTACGAGGCACGGAACATTCATGCATAATGCCATTTTCTTCAAAATATGCATCAAATTTCGTAGAAAAGTATTCACGGTCTATATCACTTCTAAGGACTGTGATACTTCTTCTTAATTGATTTTCTACTTCCGCTTTATAAATTTTAAAGGCATTAAAAGCATCATCTTTATTCTTTAAAAGATATACATGTGTGAACCTAGAGCAATCATTGATAAATGTTATGAAATACTGATTTCCCCATGGGTTAGCATGCCACTAAATTCACACAAATCAGGGCACACAAGATCAAGCAAATTTGATTTTCTTTCAACACTTTTGAAAGGTTTCTTGATCATTTTTTATTTGTCACATATTTCACATTTTTCAAAATCATGAATATTGCATGAGATCAATCCAGATTTAATTAGTCTATTCATAGTACTAATACCAATATGTGCTAATATAACATCATAAAGAAATAGATTCAAGCATATAAGAAGAATTATAAATTTCATTAATAATATTATCGGTAGTACAAAGTTTTATTATTCCCTCAACAGAATATCCTTTTCCTCTAAATATACCATTACAGGTCTATATTAGTTTGCCCGATTCATATACAAACTTAATACCCGGTTTTCACAACAAGTCCCCACTAACAAGGTTCATATTCATGTCGGAGATATCGAGTACATTGAGAAGAGTGACTTTATTTCTGGAAGTTAAATTTAGTTTGACAGATCCCATTCCAACGACTCTAGATCGTACTTCATTTTCCATCTGCGTTTCTTGTCCACCATTTACTTGAAAATAGTTTTTAAATGTTGCTTTGTCATAAGAAACATGCACGGTAGCACATGTATCATACCACCATCCTTGCACTTTGCCTTTAAATGTCGTAATCTCGCTCACCATAGCAATTATATCCTCATTTGCATGAACAACATCAACTTCATTTTTGGACTTGTTATGCCTGCAATCTCAAGGAAAGTGGCCTAGTTTTCCACACGCATAGCAGCCACCCTTTGGTTATTTTGTTCTGCTAGAGTTCTTGAACTTGTTAAGTTCATTCTTAGGGCCAATATGGTTCTTCATGCCATCATGTTTCCTCTTTCCTTTTGCAATCACAACATTGGCTTTGGAGTATCCAACAGATTCTGACTTTTCTATATCCTGTGTCTCCTCCTCGATTCGAAAGTGTTTATGAAGTTTCTCCAACGAGAAATCCTCAAAACTATGCAACAATTTCTTCCTGTATCCGTTCAACGAGGTGGAAAATTTTGCAATGATTGCACCAACTTGAAAAGCTTCTGGAATGTCTATTTTTATAACTTTTATTTTATATATTCACGAGAACCTATAAATCGTGTACTTGTGCAAGAATCAGTTTGGAGTCTAACATTTTAAAATCAAAGTATTTAGATATTAAGAACTTTTTCATACCTTCCTTTTCATCCTTGAATTTGAATTCGAGTGCTTTCTAGGTCTATGTTGCAGATTGGGTATCAGTGTTTAGATTATAGAGACGGTGGAATAATGGGTTCACAATACGTCCACGACATACAATTCATCTTCCTTTCGCTTCTTTCGTTCCTTCTTCACTTTATCAGTGTAAACTTCTGTTGGTACTGGAATTGGTGTCAAATCGGGATCTAAGACATAGTGATTCTTCAAGGAACTCAATAGAAACGTCATCTTATCTTGACAATGGGTGAAGTTTGTTACATCGAAACGATACAACATGAAAAGGTCCTGGTTCATCACTTTGATGCTTGAAACTGAAGTGTTGGTGGCCATGATTTGAGATACTATAAGACTGTTAGATAAAGCTTCTAGATTGAATGGATCCAAGCTAGAATCGTGAACGAATCACTTTTCTTATACTATTTCAAGCACTCTCGGATGTCTTAGAATTTCTATGCAGGAATACCCAGGATAATTCAACCTATACTCGAGTTTGCACAAGACAGATGAAAACTCGAATATAGGAAAGAGAATCTGGAATCTAAAGAGGATATGAGTTTTTGGAATGTAATTTCTGAATTGGGAATGACTTATTTATAGGCCACATTTGTGTTGTTTCACAAAGTTGCGAGCCTTGATGAAACAACATCTTTTGAGCAACACTTTTATCAATAATTGTGTTCTTTCATATATAACAACGTTTTTCAATAGTTGCATATTTTCATTCTGCAGCACTTCACGAAGTTTTTCTTATTTTCGAATTCAAAATTCAAAATCAATCAAGGATTAAAACAAGAGAAACAACCATTTACCATATGCAGGCAGAAGCCCGGCCGCCGAACCGCCACCAATGATGTTGAATATACCTGCCTCGTGTGGCACTTTTGCATGTCACACTTCAACTAAGGTCATAGAGAAATATATATATATATATATATATATATATATATATATATATATATATATATATATATATATATATATATATAGATTAAATATTTGTAGAAATCCATGGTTACATTGTTTGAAAATAGTATATAGTCTAAATATACATATTTCCAATAGGAGGGTATATAAAAAAAAAGTGAATTGAAACACATGTTTTGTGATCTTATTCACACATCCCCTATCCCAATGATCTCGATATTAAGTAGAATTGTGTATTGTACCTAAATTGTGAAAAATGTTCTCTCTTTTTAAAAGAAGTGTTTTGAATCGCTCTTGAGTGGTTGCAAACTATTTGTTTTATCTTCTACCTTATTCTAATTCCATTTTCATGTGGATCTTAATCTCATTTTTGGAGATTTGTCACTATTGAAGAGATTTTGTTGTTGTTGTTGTGTTAACGTTTCTTTGAAGATTTTCTTGAGATTTCAAAGATCAAGAACGATCCAAAACTTTACATGTTGGTTTTAGCAATAACCAAGGTGAATATATATATATATATATATATATATATATATATATATATATATATATATATTAAATTTCAATGAAATACAAATTTCCATAATTTTAGATAAAAGCTAGTTCTATAAGAGTCTTCTGTTTCGTCTTTGTGAGTCTTGGAGAAGAATAAATGTTAGAAGTTGTTGCATATCCGTTATTTGCAGGATTTTCCCAATGACTTACCATTCATTTGATTCTGATATATAACAATAACAAATGTTTGTTGAGGAAACTCGGTTATCATGTTAAAAGAAGAGATTATGACAAGAACACAAATATTTTCTTCTCGTGCAATCCATCCCAAATAATTTTTTCACTTTTCTTTAAGTTTCACTTTTCTCAATTGTAATGTTTTCATTATCAAATGTTTTATAATTTAAATGTGTGTGATTCAGATATATAGTGTGATGTTAGCGTTATGAATGATTGTCATGAAAATTTCACGCAGATCACTAATGTTTCATCTGGATTAATGTTTTGAGTGTTGATAATATTAATAAATGGACAACTAATATTTGTTTATGGACGGAAATGAAAATCACTAAACTCGCTTATTTTACCCTTTGGTTTAGTAAAAAATCTAGGATTTTTTTTTTGTTTCTTAAAGAAAAAACATTAGTTAAAATAGGGATTTTCTCCTCGATTTTTATTGCACCGAGGTAATAGATAACTTCTATTGCAAAAAAAATGGTGAATGGAAAAAATTGAAAGAAACATGCATTGTTTCTGTTCCGGACTGGCCCAATGGCTATGCATGACCCAATCCACTTCTGCTCCAAGAACGACCGGATTGCCTAAGTCCAGCCAATTTAGGGCAGCATTCCCCTTTCTGCCCCTCTACCGGGAAAGGCTGGTCGGTTGACCTCCAGGGTCAGCTGCCCCTCCTCAGTAGTTCCTGCCCGTCGTACACGGTTCCACCATCCAGAAATAGTCACGACGCCTGTGCCTGCAACTGCACTTCTGCCCGTGTCAACGACTAGTTTTGGGCACCTCTGCCCGTCCTAACGGCTAGTTTCTAGCAGTTACCTATTCTATGGGGAACGATTATCTCGTCCTGAAAATAGGGACCAATGGCCAAGCGCTGGGGGCATTATAAAAACCCTCTCATTTTAGAGGGTCAGGTATTTAAATCATCCTACAAAACACATACTTTGTACTTGCCTTCTTTTCTCCCGATCCTTACTTTAGCATCTGAGTGCCTTGTAGGTACACCCTCTCCCCATCTTTCACATCCAGAATCAGAGACGTCATTTCTAGCCCACTTCAGGTTCTAATCAGCTGGTAAGATCAGTGTCGTCGTCTGTGGGAAACTCTGTTATTCCCGTCTTTCTTCCATCGTAGATTCAAGACCAAAATAGTTCTTCCAAGATTCCAATTATGGCTAGCCAAGACCATGTCCACGATGCTCGCAACACTTCCTTCTTCCCCGTCAGCAAGACTGATACTGACGGAGCAGCCCCCTTTCTTGGGAGCGACGTCCATCAGCTGAGAGATGGAGCCACCGCGTCTCCCTCCCTCGTTCGCGCTAATCACACTGAGGTCCAGCCTTCCCAAGACTACCAACATGTCCCGGTTCCGCCCAGCGCCGGCCCGACCATGGCGTCCCTCCTCGAAGCCCTCAACAAGACCAACCTCCTAATCCTCCAATAGAACGCGAGGATTGGAGCCCTAGAAGAGTCCAACCGGCCAAGATCCGCTCCGCCGAGGAAAGAACACCGAAGATCTTGGAGTCTGCCTCCCCGACGTGAAAGAGACCGCCAGGAACCACCTGAGCAAGAGTCTCAGGCAATCAGAAAGCACGACATCATCTTCCCCTGGAGCCAGTACTCCCTAGGAACCAAGAGGACCAGAAGGTACCAGCGAGTAGAGCCCCAGCATTCGCCTCCGCCCAGACCCAAGGGTCGGGCACGAACCCCATCTCCCCGCCGAGATCGTCGTCCTACCCTTGGGTGAAGCACCCGCTCCCCATTGTGGTCCAGCAGCAGCAGTGGCGATGAGCCTCGCGGCCCGTTGTCCCAGGAAATCATGGTCATGTGCCTGCCAAAGGGGCTGGAGAAAGCACCGTCTCAGGGCACGTATGACGGTACTACGGATCCTAACGAGCACATCGAGAATATCAATGTATTGCTCGACTACCGTGGCGTCTGAGGCATCATCAAATGTAGATTATTCCCTACCATACTGAGGAAGGGAGCGATGACTTGGTACAAGAAGCTCCCCGATGAATCTATCACATCATGGAGACAGTTGGGGAGAATGTTCTCCGGACACTTCATGGCCTCTCGTCGTCACCCAAAGACCGAAGCCTCCCTTGAGGCCATAATTCAAGGGAAAGACGAACCTCTTCGAGCCTAAATCGAAAGGTTCAATAAAGAAGCAGTCCAGGTCTCAACGGCCGATGATATGAAGAAGTTCTTGCTCGAGCGACGACTTCATCCCCGCGCAGAATTTGCCAAAGCAGTTGGCATTGAAACTCCGGCAACGCTTGACGCCCTCTTCCTCAAGGCACAAGCGTAAATCCAGTACGAGGAAAAAGATACTGCTAGTTCCGCCCGAGACTCAAAGCACCAAGAGAGTTCCAGGTCCTCTAAGCACGACGACCCCTCGACATCTCATCGGGGAGATAGAAGACGCGAAGACCGCCCCCGGGAGTCCCAGGACAACAAAGGGCCCTCTGGCCACTTCCATGAGTATACTCCTCGGACCGTCTCTAGGGAGAAGATCCTCTCTGAATATGCCAACTCAGAGTTCTGATAAGTAGGGGTCCGATTCCCTAAATAGATACCGGCCAAGCCGAATACTGAAAAGTCGAAGTATTGCCGGTTCCACAAGAGCCACGACCATATGACCGACAATTGCATCCACCTGAAGGATGCCATTGAGATACTGATCAGGGACGGGAACCTGAAACAGTTTGCTAAGAAGAAGGATGCTCCAGTGCAGGACGCCCAAGAGTCCAAGAAGGTCGAGGAAGAGGTGCCTTCCTCGAAAGAGACAAGCCTTCAGGTCGCCATGAGCATCTTGCGGCCTGAGTACTTCTACATCCCCGAGGAACTCAAAGTTCCCCCTTACTTCGCTGCGCACAACCCATGGGAAACCTTCCCCTCCGCCATGGTCATCTCCAGAGGGAGCTTCAACAAGGTTACTGTGGGCTCCGTCAAAAGGAAGTTCAAACACCTTCTCAACACGAGCTCAAACCGGAGTTCCACGCTTGATAAATTTCGGGGAGAGTCAGTCCCCATCACCTTCTAACGTGAGGAACTCCTCGGCGGGGCTCCCAACTCAAGCATTTCGCTGCTCGTGAGAGCATAAATGACCAACTTCGACGTTCGTCGGATCTTGGTCGATCAAGGCAGCTCGGGCGACATTATGTATTCCCAGCTATTCTCCACCCTTTAGCTGGATGAGACACACCTGACGCCCTACGTAGGCTCCGACCTACAAGGCTTTAACGGGTCAGTCACAAACCTTGGGGGTACGTGGAACTGATAGTGACTTTTGGGTTTCTAGAAACGACCAGGTATATCAAAGTCTAGTTCCTGGTCATTGACTGCCCGTCTCTATACCAATGCATCTTTGGGCGGCCAACTTTGGCCGAATTGGTAGTTGTGCCCTTAACCGTGCACCTGAAGATGAAGTACTACACTTCTTAGGGTTTCATCACCACTCTACACGGGGACATCGAAGCAGCAAGGAGATGTTTCGAGGCAGCCTCCAAAGGGCTGAACACGATCGCTGCCAAACCAAAGACTCATAGCAAACCTGGTCTGCCCAGTAGCTCTGAAGAGGAAAAGCCGCTGCCCCGCGTCGACTCCATCGACCTTGACAGCCGCTTCTCCGAAGACGACCAGAGGGGGCAGAGAAGGAAGGGGAAGGAGATCCAGCCATGTTCAAACAACCCTTCAGCTTCGACCAATAGCGGCGAGATCTCTCATCCGATGCGCCCAATTCCTGATAGAGAATTCGAACTTGTCTTGCTCGGTGACGACACCTAGCGAGGAGTGAAAATTGGGACTGGACTCCCCGACCTAGCGAGGAAACAGCTTAAAGCCTACCTCAGGGAGAACACATATCTGTTCGCGTGGAGTGCCGCAGAGATGCCTGGGCAAGATCCCGACGTCGCCTGCCACCAACTCACCATCGACCCTGCCGCTAGGGAAGTTGCTCAACGTAGGCGAAAGTAGTCTCTAGAGAAAATGGAGCCTGCCGAACAGGCTGTAAAAGACCTCCTAGAGGCAAATTTTATTTCGGAGGCCAAGTACACTACTTGGCTGTCCAATGTTGTACTCGTTAAAAAATAAAATGGAAAATGGCGCATGTGTGTTGACTATACCGATCTTAATAGGGCCTACCCTAAAGACGAATATCCTCTCCCCAATATAGACAAATTAATTGATAATTCTGCTAGTTTTAAATTGTTATCCTTCATGGACGCGTATTCGGGATATAACCAAATACCCATGGCAAAAAGCGAAAAAAGGTACACAGCTTTCATGACTGAATCGGGCAACTATTACTACAATGTAATGCCCTCCGGCTTGAAAAACGCTGGCGCTACGTACCAAAGAATGATGAACAAGGTCTTCCGAGGAGAAATCGGGGATATGCTCGAAGTATATATGTACGACATGATCGTGAAATCCCACGAGGAATCTGATCACACGATCCATTTGAGGAAAGTCTTCGAGCAGGCCAGGAAGTACAAGATGCAATTCAACTCAGAGAAGTGCACGTTCGGGGTACGGGCGGGCAAGTTCCTCGTCTTCTATCTAACAGAATGAGGAATCAAAGTCAACCTCGACAAGTGCAGAACCTTCTCCGAGCTCCCTACGCCGAACTCGAAGAAGTCAATCCAATCCCTAAATGGGATGCTCGCTTCGCTATCCTGTTTTGTGGCGAAATCTGCTCAGCACGCACTCCCCGTTTTCAAACTCCTCCGCAAGGATTCAACATTTGAGTGGACGGAGGAATGCGACAAAGCCCTCCTCCACCTAAAACAAGCACTGTCAGAGCCCCAGGTTCTCTCCTGGCCGGATAACGGGGAAACCCTGTATCTCTATCTCAGCATCGCGACCAAGGCAGTCAACGCCACCCTCATTCGTGAAACGCCCTACGGGCAGAAGCCCATATACTTCACGAGCAAAGCGGTACAAGGACTTGAATTGAGATACCAGCAGATAGAAAAAGTGGCTCTCGCCCTTATCAATGCTGCGAGGAGGCTGAGGCACTACTTTCTAGCCCACACAATCGTGGTACGAACGGACCAGCCCGTAAAGAAACTGTTGGGCCGCCCAGATATGGTTGGCTGAATGCTTAAGTGGTAATTGGAACTGTCTGAATTCGACATCCAGTATGAAATCAGAAAACCCCTCAAGGCTCAGGCGCTAGACGACTTCTTTGCGGAGATGACTTTGCCCGATTCCCCCACTTGCGGGGCTCGCAAATAGACAATCTTCGTCGATGGGGCATCCAGCTCAGCAGGAAGCGGGGCAGGTATCATCTTGGAAAATGAGGAAGGGATCCTCGTCGAGGTCTCACTTACCTTATCTTTCCCAACTTCCAACAATCAGGCTGAATATGAAGCCTTCCGCGCAGGTGTACGCCTCGCAGAAGACCTAGGAGCCGAGGAAGTCATCATATGCACCGATTTTCAACTCATGGACCTCCAGGTTTGGGGAGAATATCAGAACAAGAACGGCAACCTCTCTGAATACTTGACCTTGGTCAAGGAAAAGATGACAAAGTTTGCATCGGTAGAGGTAAAGCACGTTCCCTGCGAACACAATGTCCGAGCAGATGTTCTGTCAAAACTGGCAAGCACGAAGAAGAAAGGAGGAAACAAATCTGTCATCCATGAAGTACTCCCTCGACCCAACATCGAGAAAGCTTCTAGAAACCTCGATGTGCACATCATCGGCGACATCAACTACTGGATGATCCTCGTCTACAACTACCTCGTCAAGGACGAACTGCCGTCCGACCCCAAGGAAGGCAGCGTAGTCAGGCGTAGAGCCTGCTCCTACGTCCTAGTCGATAATAAGCTCTACAGGCGAGGATTCTCCATCCCTCTCCTTAAATGTGTCGAGGAAGAGACGGTCTCCCACGTCCTGTGTGAGATCCATGATGGGATCAACGCCTAGCACCTCGGGAAGGGGGGGGAGATCCCTCGCTAGGAAGGCTCTACGAGCAGGATATTACTGGCCAACCATGCAACATGACGCACAGGAACACATGAAGAAATGAGACAAATGCCAACGGCGTGGGGACATGCAGTTGGCACCACCCAATAAACTCAAAGCAATGTCCTCCCCGTGGGCCTTCGCATGGTAGGGCCTGGATATCCTGGGACAATTCCTCGTTGGGTCAAATCAGAACAAGTACCTGATCATAGGCGTTGACTACTTCTACAAGCGGAATATCCTTGCCCGCTTCGGTATCCCCCAAGCAATAATCACTGATAACAGACACAGTTCACAGACAAAAAATTGCAGGAGTTCGTCGCCCAGCTGGGCACCAAGCAACACTTTGAATCCGTCGAGCACCCCTAGACTAACGGGAAAGCCGAGGCAACAAACAGGGTAATCCTACGAGGCCTCAAACGGATGCTAGACCAAATAAAGAAACAATGGGTCGAGGAGCTGCACAACGTACTCTAGGCCTACCGTACTACGCCCCACTTTTCGACTAGGGAAACCCCTTTCTGTCTAGCGTACAGAACTGAGGCAGTATTCCCCGTTGAGATACACGTGCCCTCTAGGTGGACTGAATCCCCTGCGGACGATGAGACAAATAGCGAGGCACTAAGGGAGGAGCTTGATTTCGTCGAAGAGGTCAGGTCAGGAGCAACCCTCCGCCTCACTAAAACAAAAAATTGCAATTAGGCACAACGCCAAAGTTATACGACGAGAATTCCAAGTAGGCAGTCTCGTCCTAAGGAGGAATCACAAAGATTCTCGAGGGCAAACTCGCCGCTAACTAGGAAGGGCCCTATCGTGTTTGAGCAAAAACAGAGAATGAGGCCTATTACCTAGAACAACTTAACGGGGGAAGAACTTGCTCAACCATGGAACGCCAAAAATCTAAAACAATATTATAGTTAAGGCCCTAATTGTCGAAATCAAGGCAGGCTTTCGCTCAGGAAGGAGCAAAACCCATGCCCGATGGCGGTCCCTCAACCGAGCCCGCCGTCGTCCCCGTACCATGAAAGGCAGAACACCCAGCTTGCGATGGGAGGTTCACGCTGCAAACTCAGGACACAAACGCGACCTGAGCTCCACCCTCTTGCACGAAAGCTACCCAGGACTTTCGACGAATTCCCCTCACTGTCGAATACATCATGTCGAGCAAACCCCAAAAACAACAAACTATTTACCAAAGCGACCTTTATAACGGGCACCTGTATCGAGCAACATTTCAACACTTAGCTAAAATAAAGAAAAGTAAAAGCATGCACGAAAACAAATCATAATGATGCGTGTCGAGGGCACTAACGTGACCGTCGAGCTGAGACTGCAAGTATACAATTGTTCGCGTAGTTTTAAATAAGGTTGTCGAACCCACAAGGAAGGGATAATCAAACTAATGCAATCTAAAGTTGCAGTGTAAAGCTAAGGCTAAGAGTTTACGAAATTTGTACGAAAAGGGGAAATTACTAATTCTAGAGATTTTAGAAAATAATACTAAAATGAGTCCGGAATGTGGATTCTGCGAACCTAAGGGACTTGTAGAAATCTGGTGCTAATTACGACTGCACTTCGTTCCGTAGGAAGTACTAACTTAAAGACTCTGACTCACACTCTCGCGCTATCTGTAACGCCCCGCATTAATTAAAATATTTATTTAATTAATTTTATTATAGAATTGTGTGAATACTATGATTTTGGATGACTTTGATGAAAATTATAATCTATGTGAAGTTTGGAAATATTTTGAGAATTATGAAGCAATAATTAATTAGAATTGTTTAATTAGAAAAATAGAGTAGAATTGGAGTTGGATGAGAGTAAGGGTAATTTGGTCAAATGTGGAGGTTTAGTGAGGGAAATAGAGGAAAATCATAAAAGAGACTTAAGGGTTTATACGGAGGAATAAGGGTTTTGAAAAACTTACTGTTGCATTGCGTTTGGAAAGGAGGCAGAGAGAATAGAGAAGCAGTTAGGACTTTGAGGAATTGCAGAGGAAGGATTGAAGAACACAAAGAAAATCAAGGCTAAGGAATTACTCAGGTATGGGGAGTGAAATTGTGTTATTATAATTGATTTAAGTTTTAGGTAATTGTAGAATGTTTGAACAATCAATCGATGATGAATTGTGATAAAAGTTTAAGTAGATTAGACAGAAAAATTTTGATAGGTGGAATACATCGAGAAACCGATAAATGACTGAATGTAGGAGTCATCGAGAGATTATGAGAAATTATATAGCATGGATGATGGATGAATTAAGTTGAGTTATTAAGTTTCTGAGTTGGAAATCCAAGTGAATTATTGATGTTTCAGACATAAGGAAAAGAAAAAAAAAAGGGGATTGTGGTAAAGTGGTGCCAGCCACTCACACTATGTGTGGCGCTAGCCACAATGTGTGTGGGAAGGGTGGCACAAGCCACTAGTGCAAGGTGTGGCGCCAACCACCCTTGTTGTAGTGGAATTTTAATTTAAATCTTAGAAAAATCGTAACTTTTGTTTTATGAATCCATTTTTGATGCCGTTTGAAGCTATGGAAAGGTAATGGAACAATCTATAACATGGTAAAATAAAATAAATTATATAGTGTAATCCTCTAATTGAAATTGATAGGCTAAAATGATGAGTGTCCTGTGTTGATATACTAGTAGGTTGCATGTCTGTGTTAAATTGCAGAATTTTATCTAGCAGTGATTTAGTTGATATTAGTGATAATGAAATGATGATATTATGATGATTATGGTGATATTATGAGGTTTATTATGTTATTGCAATGTGATGATATTTTGTGACAAAACTGACAGTAAGTGTGCAAACTGTGTGAATTGGTGTGCTTATGTCTGGAAATGAATTGTCTGGTATTGGTTATAATAACATGATGTTGTTTTGAGTATGATGAATGTGTGTGAAGTGAATATTATGATGAGGATGGAATGATGATGCGTTTTGGCTAGTCGTGGTCGCATTTTATGATTTTTTTTCGCATCATGCATTCATAGCATATTTTTAGGATGAATAGTCCAGTGAGGTTTGCAGGATGATATCCAGTGAAGTTGTAGGACTTATGGTCCAGTGACGACCTTAATCCCATAGTGTGGATTAAGTGCAAACTATTAAGTGCTCTGGTTCCAAGCGGGAACCGATCCTACTGGTGGGGATCTTTTGAGATGAAGATGACTAAGTCATCAGTGAAGTTTTGGTACCACATGCATAAAATATAATGAGGTTGCATTTCATGATTGGTGGCATTGCATAATGTTGGTGTTCCTTGATGACTTTTGATTGATTTCTGATATGTGATGTTATGACAGAAAATGTGGATTTGCTGTTGTGTTTTATCTATAATCTACATGTTGTACGATTTACATGATGTTATGACAAAAACAAGGAAATGTGTGAATTTACTGTTGAGTTCTATTATTGGAGTAATATGCTGCTATGAATTACTTACTGCTATGTTGTTGTTGTTCAAATTATTAATACTACTATGTCTTTTACTTATATCTTTTATAATGATTACAATTTTCTCACCCTGCCTGTTGAATGTTCCCTCTATCTGGGCAACGCGCAGGTGATCTGGAGTAGTTATAGACGCATTGGAGATTTAGCTTCGGAGTCAATTATTTTTATTTCGGTGGATTAGAATGTGTCTTGCTCTGATATATGTAACATCGGGGTTTGGGATCGTCTGATCGGAACGATTATGTTATTTCCTTGTTGTTTTGATTATCACTTGAGATTATGTACTATTTTTCTTGGTTTTCATATGATGCTACATTATGAGCTATTTGATTTTTTGAAGTTGTGATGAAATATTTTTAATAAAGAGTTTGAGACTATTTTTCCGCTGTGAAGTTTAAATTGAATGCTGATTTTTCTTGAAGATTAATAATTATGAAGTATTTTGAGAACCCGTGTTACGAAGCAGGAACATGTTTATGATGTGATTTTATGAAATGAAGTGTGACACCCTTTTTGTGGAAATACTCTAATTATTTACTTAAATTATTACGTTAAAATGTCGTGGGGTAGAAGGGTGTTACATTAGTGGTATCAAAGCCTGGTTGGTCTGTCCAGCCAGGTTGTTGAGTCTATAGTGTCTAACAGTAAAATTATTATGTAATTAATTCTAACCATTGTGACTGTTCTTGATGTTGAGCAGAACAATGTCTGGAAGGAATGATGTTGCACTTGCTGCTGCTCTGCAGGTTGTTTCTCAAGCCGTGCAACAACCCCGGGCTGGTGAGAATGATGGGTCCTGTGTGTTGGAGATGTTTCAGAGGAATAAGCCACCTACTTTTGAAGGTCGGTACGATCCCGATGGAGCACGGGATTGGCTCAAAGAGATTGAGCGGATCTTTCGACTCATGGATTATTCTGAGGCGCAAAAAGTGCATTTTGGGACGCATATGCTAGTGAAGGATGCTGATTACTGATGGGGCGAGACTCGTCATAGGTTGACGGCAGCAGGTGAGGATATTACTTGGGTTGTGTTCAGCAGGGAATTTCTGAGGAAATATTTTCCTGAGGATGTGCGCGGGAAGAAGGAAATCGAATTCCTAGAGCTGAAGCAAGGGAATTCAACTGTGACTGAATATGCTGCGAGATTTATGGAACTGGCAAAGTATTATCCACATTACAATGAGGAAACTGCTAAATTCTCGAGGTGCATCAAGTTCGAGAGTGGTTTGCGTCCGAAAATCAAACGGGAAATTGGGTATTAGAAGATTCGTAGGTTTTCAGACTTGGTGGATAGCTGTTGAATCTACGAGGAAGATAGCAAAGCTCATTCGGCTCACTACAAGAGTTTGAGTGAGAAAAGAGGAAAGCAACATCAAGATCGTAGGAAGCCTTACGATGCTGATAAGGGAAAAAAGAAAGCATATGAGAAGAAAAAAACAAGTGGGGGAGGAGCTCCCGCTTCTATCACATGCTACAGGTGTGGTGAACAAGGTCACCGTTCCAATGAATGTGAGAACAAGGTGCTGAGGTGCTACAATTGTGGCAAAACTGGTCATCGTGCTCCTGAATGCAAGACTGATGGTCCAACTTGTTTCAATTGTGGTGAACAGGGTCATATCAGTACCCAGTGTCAGAAGCCAAAGAAGGAGGTTGCTACTAAGACCAATGGTAGAGTGTTTGCTCTGAGTGGGATGGAGAACTCCAAGAAGGACAACTTGATTCGAGGTACTTGTTTCATTAATGGTGTTGAGTTAGTTGCTATTGTTGATACTGGTGCTACTCATTCGTTATTTCGCTTGAGTGTGCTAATAGGTTGGGTTTGAAATTATCTGATATGAATGGTAGTATGGTGATAGAGACGCCTGCTAATGGTTCTGTTACTACTACTCGTGTGTGTTTGAAATGCCCTCTGACCATTTATAGGAGGAGTTTATGGATGGATTTGGTGTGCTTGCCCTTGCACCAAAATGATGTTATCCTTGGAATTAACTGGTTGGAATTCAACTACGTTCATATCAATTGTTATGCTAAGACGGTGGAGTTCCCTACGTTTGGTGATAACGGTGAGTTGATGTTTTTGTCTGCTAAACAAGTGGGTGAACTTCTAGAAGATGAAGCCTTGATGTTCGTAATGTTTGCGTCACTGCAAGTTGATCGTGATGTTACAAATGTTGAACTACCTGTCGTCTGTGAATTTTCTGATGTATTTCCGGATGACATAAGTGATTTTCCGCCAGAGCGTGAAGTAGAGTTTGCAATGGATTTGATACCAGACACAAGTCCGGTGTCGATGGCTCTATATCGGATGTCAGCTTCCGAGTTAAGTGAATTGAAGAAGCAACTAGAAGAGTTATTAGAGAAGAAGTTTATTCGACCAAGCATTTCTCCGTGGGGTGCTCCGGTGTTGTTGGTTAAGAAGAAAGATGGTAGTATGAGATTGTGTGTCGACTACAGACAACTAAATAAAGTAACTATCAAGAATAAGTATCCACTTTCGAGGATCGACGACTTGATGGATCAGCTAGTGGGAGCTCTTGTATTCAGCAAGATTGATTTGAGATCTGGTTATCATCAGATTCGTGTTAAACCAGATGATATTTCGAAGACGGCTTTTAGGACGAGATATGATCACTATGAATACACTGTAATGCCATTTGGTGTGTCCAATGCACCTGGTGTGTTCAGGGAATATATGAATTGAATTTTTCATGAGTATCTGGATAAGTTTGTTATGGTTTTCATCGATGATATTTTGATATACTCCAAATCAGAAGAAGAGCACGCAGAGCATTTGAAGATTGTGCTGCAAGTATTGAGAGAGAGGAAGTTATATGCGAAACTGTCGAAATATGAGTACTGGTTGAAGCAAGTAAGTTTCCTTGGCCATGTAATTTCAAGTGGTGGAATTGCTGTGGATCTCGCGAAGATTGATGCTGTGTTGCAATGGGAGACTCCGAAATCTGCTACTGAAATCCGAAGTTTTCTTGGATTGGCAGGTTATTATCGCAAGTTTATTGAAGGCTTTTCTAAGTTGGCTTTACCTTTAACGCAACTGACGCAGAAGGGTCAAGCATATGTGTGGGATGTGGCATGTGAGGAGAGTTTTGTAGAATTAAATAAGAAGTTGACGACCGCTCCAGTATTGATTTTACCTAATCCAAATGAGTCCTTTGTGGTATATTGCGATGCATCGAAGATGGTTCTTGGTGGAGTGCTAATGCAGAATAGACAGGTTCTTGCTTATGCGTCGAGATAACTAAGAGTTCATGAAAGGAATTATCCTACACATGATCTAGAGTTAGCAGTTGTAGTGTTCGTATTGAAAATTTGGCAACCCTATCTTTTTGGTTCGAGGTTCGAAGTGTTTAGTGATCATAAGAGCTTAAAGTACTTGTTCGATCAGAAGGAGTTGAATATGAGATAGAGAAGGTGGCTTGAATTATTGAAGGATTACGATTTCGATTTGAATTACCATCCTGGAAAAGCAAATGTAGTGGCTGATGCGTTGAGTAGGAAGTCGCTGCATATGTCAATGCTTATGGTGCGTGAGTTGGAATTGATTGAGCAGTTCAGAGACATGAGTTTAGTGTGTGAAGCTAATTCTGATAGTGTAAAATTGGGAATGTTGAAGCTGACTAGTAGTATTCTTGAAGAAATCCGAGCAGGTCAGAAATCTGATTTGAAGCTGGTGGATCAGTTGACGTTGATTAACCAAGGTAATGGTGCGGAGTTCAAAATTGATGAAAATAGTGTGATGAGATTCGGAGATAGAGTGTGTATTCCGGATATTCCTGAACTTAAGAAGAGTATTCTTGAAGAAGGACATAGAAGTGGGTTGAGTATTCATCCCGGTGCTACGAAAATGTATCAAGACTTGAAGAAGTTGTTTTGGTGGCCTGGAATGAAAAAGGACGTTGCAGAATTTGCTTATGCTTGCTTGACTTGTCAGAAGTCAAAAATTGAACATCAGAAGCCTTCGGGTTTGATGCAACCGCTGAGCATTCCCGAATGGAAGTGGGATAGCATTTCGATGGATTTTGTGACGGGTTTTCCGAGGACTGCGAAGGGTAATGATTCTATTTGGGTAATAGTGGATAGGTTGACTAAGTCGGCTCATTTCTTGCTGATGAAGATCAATCATCCTATAAAGAGGTTAGCCGAGCTGTATATCGATGAGATTGTGCTATTTCATGGAATACCGTCGAGTATCGTATCGGATAGAGATCCGCGTTTTACATCAAAATTTTGGAAAGGTTTACAAGATGCTCTGGGTACTAATTTGAGGTTGAGTTCTGCTTATCATCCGCAGACAGACGTATAGACTGAGAGGACTATCCAATCTTTGGAAGATTTGTTGAGAGCTTGCATGTTAGACCAAGGAGGAGCTTGGGACGACCATTTGCCTTTGATTGAATTTACTTACAACAATAGTTTTCACGCGAGTATCGGTATGGCACTGTATGAGGCATTGTATGGGCGAAGGTGTAGGACACCGTTGTGTTGGTATGAGTCGGGCGAGAGTGCTGTGCTCGGACCTGAAATTGTATGAGAGACGATTGATAAGATTAAGATGATTCAAGAGAAGATGAAAGCTTCGTAGAGCCATCAGAAGAGTTATCATGATAAGTGAAGAAAGGAACTGGAGTTTCAAGTGGGTGATCATGTATTTCTGAGAGTTACGCCGATAACTGGTGTCGGTAGAGCTTTGAAGTCGAGAAAACTTGCACCGCGATTTATTGGTCCATATCAGATTTCAGAGAAGATCAGTGAAATGGCGTATCGGATTACTTTACCACCGTCACTTGCGAATCTTCACGATGTGTTTCATGTGTCTCAATTGAGGAAATACATTCCGGATCCTTCGCATGTGATTCAAATGGATGACGTACAGGTGCGAGATAACTTAAATGTCGAAGCATCGCCAGTGCAAATCGAAGGTCGAGAAATGAAGCAATTGCGAGGCAAAGATATTGCCTTAGTGAAGATACTGTGGGGTGGACCAGCTGGAGACAGTTTGATTTGGGAACGCGAGGATCAGATGAAAGAGTCCTACCCATTCTTGTTTAAATCAGGTAATTTTTAGGGCAAAAATTCTTTTAAGAGGGGGAGAGTTGTAACGCCCCGAATTAATTAAAATGTTTATTTAATTAATTTTATTATAGAATTGTGTGAATACTATGATTTTGGATGGCTTTGATGAAAATTATAATCTATGTGAAGTTTGGAAATATTTTGAGAATTATGGAGCAATAATTAGTTAGAATTGTTTAATTAGAAAAATAGAGTAGAATTGGAGTTGGATGAGAGTAAGGGTAATTTGGTCAAATGTGGAGGTTTAGTGAGGGCAATAGAGGAAAATCATAAAAGATACTTAAGGGTTTATACGGAGGAATAAGGGTTTTGAAAAACTGACTGTTGCATTGCGTTTGGAAAGGAGGCAGAGAGAATAGAGAAGCAGTTAGGACTTTGAGGAATTGTAGAGGAAGGATTGAAGAACACAAAGAAAATCAAGGCTAAGGAATTACTCAGGTATGGGGAGTGAAATTGTGTTATTATAATTGATTTAAGTTTTAGGTAATTGTAGAATGTTTGAACAATCAATCGATGATGAATTGTGATAAAAGTTTAAGTAGATTAGACAGAAAAATTTCGATAGGTGGAATACATCGAGAAACCGATAAATGACTGAATGTAGGAGTCATCGAGAGATTATGAGAAATTATATAGCATGGATGATGGATGAATTGAGTTGAGTTATTAAGTTTCTGAGTTGGAAATCCAAGTGAATTATTGATGTTTCAGACATAAGGAAAAGAAAAAAAAAGGGGGGGGGGGGGTTGTGGTAAAGTGGTTCCAGCCACTCACACTATGTGTGGCACCAGCCACAATGTGTGTGGGAAGGGTGGCGCAAGCCACTAGTGCAAGGTGTGGCGCCAGCTACCCTTGTTGTAGTGGAATTTTAATTTAAATCTTAGAAAAATCGTAACTTTTGTTTTATGAATCCATTTTTGATGTCGTTTGAAGCTATGGAAAGGTAATGGAACAATCTATAACATGGTAAAATAAAATAAATTATATAGTGTAATCCTCTAATTAAAATTGATAGGCTAAAATGATGAGTGTCCTGTGTTGATATACCAGTAGGTTGCATGTCTGTGTGAAATTGCAGAATTTTATCTAGCAGTGATTTAGTTTATATTGGTGATAATGAAATGATGATATTATGATGATTATGGTGATATTATGAGGTTTACTATGTTATTGCAATGTGATGATATTTTGTGACAAAACTGACAGTAAGTGTACAAACTGTGTGAAATTGGTGTGCTTATGCCTGGAAATGAATTGTCTGGTATTGGCTATAATCATATGATGTTGTTTTGTGTATGATGAATGTGTGTGAAGTATGTGAAGTGAATATTATGATTAGGATGGAATGATGATGCGTTTTGACTAGTCGTGGTCACATTTTATGATTTTTTTCGCATCATGCATTCATAGCATATTTTTAGGACGAATAGTCCAGTGAGGTTTGCAGGATGATATCCAGTGAAGTTGTAGGACTTATGGTCCAGTGACGACCTTAATCCTATAGTGTGGATTAAGTGCAAATTATGAAGTGCTCTGGTTACAAGCGGGAACCGATCCTACTGGTGGGGATTGTAACAACCTGCGGCCGCTCGCGCACGAGTCCCGACACTATTACCAACTCAGACTTAATCACTAGCCCCCTTTTTCAACTATACTAGTGTTTTTGCCTCCCGTGGGAATCGAACCGTATACCAGGGGATAAGTACCACGTTCAATGCATTCCCACTACCAATTGACCTACAACTCAATTGGTAGTGGGAATGCACTGAACATGGTACTTATCCCCAGGTACACGGTTCAATTCCCACGGGAGGCAAAAACACTAGTATAGTTGAAAAAGGGGGCTAGTGATTAAGTTTGAGTTGGTAATAGTGCCGGGACTCGTGCGCGAGCGGCCGCGGGCTGTTACAGGGATCTTTGGAGATGAAGATGACTAAGTCATTAGTGAAGTTTTGGTACCACATGCTTAAAATATAATGAGGTTGCATTTCATGATTGGTGGCATTGCATAATGTTGTTGTTCCTTGATGACTTTTGATTGATTTCTGATATGTGATGTTGTAGCGAGTGATTTTTGGATGTGGTTGCGAAGCACGATCGCTCTGGTACTACAGCTCGATTCATTTTTTATCCTATTAAAGCTGATGAAGGAAGGGAAATAGATGTCTCCAACTAACCCTGCTTGCATACTGAGGTTAAACAGTCAAAACTGTTGGTTTACAGATGCTACAAAGATTCGGGGTTTCTCCTAGGTTATTTTGTTGACAAGGGGTGCTTTAGGCTATCGGTTAGGATGTTAGGACGAATGCTTCTTGATAGATATGTGAGAGTATGGGGTTTTGGGTTTTTGTTTAGTGTGCTCGCTAAGATTTTTCTTTCAATCTTATGCCTACGTATTCCCGTTTTTCCGAAACAGGGAAATCAGAGCGATGGTAGTTCCTCCTATTCTATGGGAGGAAATTGGTTGTTTTGGTGTCTTGTTCAAAGCCCAAGACGTGAAGCGAAAGGTGATATATATCTTGTTCAAAGCCCAAGATGTGAAGCTGAAAGGTGTTGTCTTTAGAGAGAATTTGTCATCTCTAAAGAGGGGGTTGTATGTCACAACTGTTTATAAAGGAGAATTACTTTAACCGGGATGTGTGAATCCAGCAACGCCATAATTTCCTTTAAAGGGGATTTTTAACCTGAAGGAGAAAACTTTAACTCAGTGTAGAGCAATGCTATCTTTCCTTAGGAATTTCTCTTGCTAAAAGAGGGACAGTGGCATGGATGTAGATGATCCAGAGGCTTGCCGCTTACAGGGGTTAGATGAAAGGGAAGGAGTTGTTGATGTTTGTGTACTGTGAACGAGACACAACTTTGATGCTAAAAGGTTGATTAGATCAACCAATGGTTTTCTTATATAAAGCCTAAGAGGAGGCTATTATGTGTCTCGTACAAAGCCCGAGAGAGAGGCTGAAAGGTTTTTGATTCAACGAGGGAAGCTTTTGGTATCTCGTATAAAGCCCGAGATGGAGGCTATTTGACTCAACAAGAGAGTTTTTTGTATCTCGTACGAAGCCCGAGATGGAGGCTAAAATTTATTTGGCTCAATAAGAACCTTTTTGTATCTCGTATAAAGCCCGAGATGGAGGCGAAAGGGGTGATTGACTCAACGAGGGAGTCTCTTTTGTGTCTCGTACAAGGCCCGAGAGAGAGGCTAAACGTTGTTTAACTCTGCTGGGGAGGATCATTGTACAAAGCCCAAGAGAGAGGCTAATTTCACTGGAGAAGGATCACTATACAAAGCCTAAGAGGAGGCTATGGTTACTGTTTCAGTTGAGTGACAGCTCCAGTATGCTGATTTAAAGAGAAAATCAGTTCTTATATGAGCAACACTGTACTCAAGGATTTGATTCGAGGATCCGGGTTATTCCTGTTCTTTAAGGAAATGGGAAATCCGAAGGGTATTGAGACTGTCCAAGTCTACTGGTTTTCTTCCTATTTAACGAAGGGGTCACTTGAGAATGTCTTTGAGACTTAAGGAGAATAAACTGTCCAAGTCTAGAGTTTCATCTTTTGTACTATGCTTTGAGAAACAGTAGTAGCTCTTTGAAAGGACTGTTCTATGCAGATGATTAAGTTCTGTTCCTATACCTCTAGGAGGTCGTCGGGACAATTTGTACGAAGCCCAAGAGGAGGCTGGAAACTTTTAAGAAGCCGATCGGTCCTTGTACGAAGCCCAAGAGGAGGCTATCATTCCCGGAGGAAGAGATCATTATACGAAGCCTAAGAGGAGGATGTGAATACTTCTAAGAAGCCGATGGGTCCTTGTACTAAGCCCAAGAGGAGGCGGGGTTGCTTTTAGGAAGCCTGTGGGTCCTTGTACGATGCCCAAGAGGAGGCCGATGCTTTTAAGAAGCCCGTGGGTCCCTAAACCCCGAGAAATTCAAGACAGGCTATTAACAAAGAATAGATCAAGCCAGAAAAGTTCGAGAATTTGGAAGAAACTCAAAGATGCCATTCACGGAGAATACATTCGTCTCTGGGAGTAGAGTTTCTTGACAATTCCTAATGAGGACAGCCGAAGAGAAGACTGTATCTGGTGATCCTATTGGGGATCTAGTTGTCTATTTCTACGAATAAACGAAACGGCGTCACCTAGTTCTAGACGTAGTTGCCGGGGAAACTCTAAATATCTATACTATTATTACACAGTTACTATGAGTTTATGAAAGAAGACTTACAGCGAAACAGCCCCACAATACAGTTATATGTATATGAAAGCGGTAAATGAAAGCGTATAAACACTTACTCGATTGTAGAGCTTCCATGCTGTTTGGTTAGTTGTTCAACAAAGAAAGATTGAAAACAACAGGATATTCAAAATCAAAGGAGAAAGTGCTTTGAAAAAGAAAGATTTGGGGCTTACAGCTCAAGGAGAGGCCCAGGGTTTTATCAGTGAGCGCACTGTTTGAATTTGTACAGAGGGACTTATACAAGTGACTGTGGCCCAAAAAGGTTTTTTGTACAAAGGGATGGGTCTTACACTCTCTCAAGAGGCCCAAAAAGTTTTAAAGAAAAAGAGTGGGGCTTATAACACGAGGGTAGGCCCAATTGATTTTTCGTTAAAAATGGCGATCGAGGTTTTCTTTTAACGCAGAGGGACTTATACAATAAGTGAGGCCCACAATGATTTTGGTTAAAAGGGGGTTAGGTCTTAAACTCTATTAGAGGCCCAAAAGTTTTGAATGGGTCTTATAGCTCAAGGAGAGGCCCAATTGGTTTTTTTAAAAGGCGACGATTGCGTCGTTTATTTGAAAATGTACAGAGGGACTTATACAACGAATGAGGCCCAAAAAGTTTTCTGTACAAGAGGGTTGGGTCTTACACTTTAATAGAGGCCCAAAAAGTTTTAAGAAAAGAAATGGGTCTTACTACTCGAGGGTAGGCCCAAGGTTTTTTTGAAAAGGCGACGATCGCGCCGTTTGTTTTTTGACGGTATCGGGACTTATACAATATACTGAGGCCCAAAAATGATTTGGTCAAAAAAAGGATTGGGTCTTACACTCTATTAGAGGCCCATGAGTGTTTGAAAAAGTTTGATGAGGGTTGGATTAATCAAAAACCCTAATTTCATTTTTTAAAGGACATTTTTCAAAGAAAAATCAAGTAAAAAATGATAAAAAATATCAAATAAAATCATTAATCATGTTATAAACAGTGATTAAGGTTTATGAAAAAGTATTTTATCCACATGAATATTTAAAATCATTTTGGTTTTAAAAATCAAGAAAAAGAAATCATTTTAAAAGCATTTAAAACAATTTAAAACAATATTTTTGAATATATTAAAAATATATCAAATAATAATATTTTTTGCGATTTTTTGGTGGATTAAAATATTATGGAGTATGAATAAGAAGTGTGTAAAACAGATTTGAAAAATGATGATTTTTGCTATGTAAAAGAATTGGTTGAGTTTTGAAGATAAACTAAGAAAAAGAGGAAAGATGTCACAACATCACATTCGATATCTTTCATGAGTTTTCAACATCTTTTTTATCAAACTTCAAACACTCATAACTCTCTCAAGTTTTAACGGAATCCGGAAGAGCATATCTTGACCAATTTTTCGCAAGGAATCCAATGGTATCACTCATACATACTGAAACTTAATGTACAGCGCACACAAGGCAAAAAACCAGATCTGCGCCTTAAGTTTAAACATCTTTGCTTATCAAATTTTCAAACATTCATAACTCTCTCAATTTTTAACGAAATTGAAATCCGTAAGAACCTATCTTGACCAATTTTTCGCAAGGAATCCAATGGTATTACTCATACATACTGGAACTTAATGTACAACACACACAAGGCAAAAAACCAGATCTGCACCTTAAGTTTAAAACAACATAAACTCCACATATAAACATGTTAAAGTGCAAACAGTAGGAGGATCATAACATACACATTAAGGACTACATTTTTGCTTCAAGAATTGTTCAATATGATGCATGTATGTGAACATCAAAGGAAAGCATGATTCAAAGAATTCAAGTTATGAATTTTACCTCTTTTTTTGGAGATTTTGTGCAACCTACCAAGTGCTTTATTCCAGAAATGATTTGATGCTTTGGACACCCTCAAATGACCTCTTAGAAGCTTTTAGGATGGTTGGAATCAGCTGGTACCTGCAAAAACACAAACTGTCTCTTTCTTGCAAAAGGGGTTAAAAATGACCAAAATAGAAACTCCCTCAAATGGTGTTCCAGATGTTGGGAACCATTTGGGATAGTTCAAGGATGATATTTGGAGTGTGTTTGAGGTTTTATCTTGTTTGGTAAGTGACTGAATCAAGACATGGCTTGAAAAATGCAAAAAGTGCCATTTTGAGGTTTTGAGAAATGACTTTGTGATTTTGTGATTACAGGTCACTTGTGATAGTTTGCACATCTTACATATGATATATATGAGGTGTGTGTGTGATTGATTGTGATGGAAAAGCTCTCAAGCTCAAAAACTCATAATTACTTGCTTTGGAAGGCAAATTTGAGGTGAAAGAAGAGATTTTGAGGAAAGCATCTGTTTGATGGCTTTGGTGTACTCAAATTGAGCACAAATGAGCTCTATTTATAGTAGAGCAAGTTTGTTTTCGCAGCAATAGTGAATGGTGGCTGCAGCAGAGGTTTGGCCAATGTTGTCCAATGAAAATCCAAGTCTCCTCTAGCCATTGACTAGAGGTTAGAGCACAGAGCTTTGGTTCCCTACTTGTTGGAGGAATCTTGACTGAATTCAGTTGCAAATGTGTCAGTCCATGCTACCTCTAAGCATCTATTAAATGCTCCAATCCAAAATTGGAGTCTTGTCCCTCTTTTAGGGATTTTTAGGAATAGCATGCTACTTCTTGTTCCAAGGACTTTGGAGGCTTGGCTCAGTGATTGTCCCCTTTAGATTTGATCCTCAGATGTGTCCAAGATGATGACAAGGCTTGGAAATTCGTGTGGCACAAGAAATGGGCAAATCTGCCCCATGAAAAATTCAGCTGCAGCAAGTCTTTTTGTAAAATCCATAACTCCCTGCTCGAGTATGCTACATGGACGTTCTAGGACTTTATGGAAAGCTGAGATGATGTACTTCAACTTTGATGTTCAAGGTTTGGCTTGAATCAACTTGGATCATGAAGAAAAGCATCCTTGAAGTTGGGACATTCTTGCTGGAAAAATATTAATGATGTCCCATGCAATGTTGGAACATCTGACAACTTTGAACATTAATAATTCCAAACTTTAATCACTTGTATCTTTTAATTCACTATGATATTTTGAGTTGAAGTGAATTGCATCTTTGATGCTTGTCTTGCATGGTGACAAAGCTTGAAAATTGGGTGGCACAAGAAAAGTGCACAAAATCTGTCCTAAAAAATCAGCTCGAGCAAGGCATGTTGTGAGGTTCATAACTCCTTGCTCAAGTTGAATTAATGGGAGTTCTTATACATTTTGGAAAGCCCTAATGACATACTTTAACTTTGATGTTTGACTTTGGTCTCGGTTCAGCTTGCAAAGTCATCAAAAACGGTCTTGAACTTGTGTAGTCAAATCTGTCCTAAAAGCTGTCATGAAAATTCTGCTTTATCAATGCTTTTTGCAAAAATCATATCTCCTTGCTCGAGTATGCTACAAGGACGTTCTACAACTTTCTGGAAAGCTGAGATAACGTACTTCAACTTTGATGTTCAAGGTTTGGCATGAATCAACTTGGATCATGGAGAAAAACATCCCTGAAGTTGGGACATTCTTGCTGGAAAAATATTAGCGATGTCATGTGCAATGTCAGAACATCAGACATTAAGAATTCCAAACTTTGATCACTTATATCTTTCAATCCTTATGATATTTTGAGTTGATTCCTTCTACAATGTTGAAGTATCAAATACCCTCTTTAAAAGTAGCCCTTACGCAAAACCAATGGATGCTTGGGTCAATAGTTACAACCTTGAAAAGTTGTGCACTTGAACATGATTTTAACTTAGAAAAAATTTCTAAGTTTCTTTCAATTTGATCAATTTTTCAATTTTGCATGATTTATTGATTTAAATTTGATCAAATTAAATCATCCATCATATTTTCTTGAGTAATGGCTTGTGAAGCTCAAAGTTGACCAAAAGTCAAACTTTGACTTTCTGCGTCAGTCGACTTTGTATTAGATGAACTTGAGGCTTGATCCACTTGAAATGTTGCACTCTTGTGCTTAATTCTTGATGTGGGAGTCCTCTTGATCCTTTGTGAATGTTTGAGAGGTTTAGACAAGTTGAAGATCATGTCATTCCTTGATTGATCCTTTGTCTAAAGGCTCTGAGAGGGCTTGAAACCCTAAGCTTGATTGTAGTGAACGCTCACCCATCTTTGGGGAGACTAATGAAGTATGATGGTTCCTCCATATTGTGATGATGGTTTTCACAATGATGGGAAATCTTAGTGGTCAAAATTTGGGGTATGACAGATGCTCCTATTTAATCTTCTTGGACCCGAAGGTGTGAATGACGAAGGTATTCGGGCATTCGGGGTGCAAGAGGATTAAATATCGGAATACCCGAAATTTTGACGGCGTCTATGAATGGTAATACACGCATTCATCTTCTTTCGCTAAGCAATGATGCTTAGAAAAGGTAAACTTCCCCTCGTTCCTGGTCTTCAGCCAAGGAACTGGTCTTAGTTTCTGATTTAAACTTCCCCTCGATCCTGGTTTCCTACCAAGTAACTGGTCTAAGTTGCTGTTGTAAACTTCCCCTCGATCCTAGTTTCCTACCAAGGAACTGGTCTCGGTTTCTTTCGTCAACAAACTTTATTGACAAGGGACGCTATGCGTAGCGATTTTCCTCAAACTTCACGCCGAATTTTCTTGGGGAGATGCCATTTGATGGGAAAAAGTTTGACGTTAGACTCGCTGGGGAGCCCAATCATCTGAGTTGTAGAGGTGCACAAACTTCTCTGTTGGAGACGCCATTTGTCGACTCTATCTGGGGAAAGCGAGTATCTTGAGAGGCTACTTCTGCTTGGGATTTTACATCATACTTTTCTCGGGATCTTCCCGGAGAAATGCCATATGATGGGGTCCAATTTTGAGGTGCCGAGGACCTTTTCATCAGCGGTGTTTCAGAGATAAACTGTCGTATTGCTGAATCTCTGTTTAAGAGGCTTTCTCTGGGGATTTTCCTTAATCCGGGAAAGCAAGGATATCATCTTCAATGGCGAAGAGTGACATTTGTAGAAAGCTTCTCTGGCTTTTCAGAGGTTCAAGTTATCAAAGTGGTCAAGGACCCAACTTCAATCCAGAAATAAACTGAAGGAGAGATCATTCAAACACAACATTTCTTAATCGAGGAAAGAACTGACAACTCGACCGAGAGGACAGCTATCACTAGGGATAAGATCGACTGGAGTGATAGTGATGCAATATGAATGAGAATGCAAATAGAATGCATGATGTATGTATGTTTATGCTGAAAAAACTGACGCGACATACCAACTAAAACAATGAACATGACTGGATACTCGGCCATCGCGGGGCGAAGAAGTACCGCTGGTTCAGAATAGCAATTCCACCTTGCTTAGGAAAGATAGTCCCTGTTGGGAGCTATGTTGGTCGGGCTTAGGAGATAAGAACTCGGCCGAGGGTATCAGATGGAATAGTTGCATCCGACACTATTGATCCTTCATTCAGGCGCACTGGCGTAGAAGGAGTACTTTGATTCTGCACTTTGAAGTTTGCTTACTTCCGGAGAAGCGGTTGATGCTCTTTTGATGTTCAACAGTCAAAAGAAATTGCCACCCTTATTTTAAAGCAGAAAAAGTTTTAACAAGTAAATTCATTTTTGTTTTATTTCAAGAATCATTAATCATGTTAAAATGTCGTTCTGTAAAGCTAAAACAAATAAGAATTGCAAACAAAAGCACAAGGGCTCAAATTTTATTGATAAGATGGAGATCAGCCAAACGCGTGATTCCAAAGAGTATATACAAAGTTAGAAAATGGTAATTTACAGGGAAAAGGGCTACGTTGAAACATAACGACCACTATCCTTCTACCAACTTTGAACTCGGGACATCCTGAGCTTCTGTCGAAGATGACCTTGACTGGAATTTTCCTCCGATGGATGGTGTAACTGCTGCTGAGGGACTTGCCTCTGTTGAACATAGTTACTTGCCATTATCCCTAATTTTTGCCTGGATTGTACTTTGATGTTTCCAATCCACCAGGATGATTTTTTTTCATGTCTCTAACTTTTGCCTGGACCGCCCTTTCGGGTTTTCAATCCACCGAGACGTTTTTTTTTTAGTTTAGGCGAAGTATTTCTTGACTACATCAACATTCGTGGGGTAGGCAAATTCTTCTCCGTCCATGGTTGCAAGTCTCAAGGCGCCGCCTGAGAAAGCTTTCGTGCCCCGAGAGTCAGTGAGAAATGATTGTATCTTCTTGAGCAGTTTGAAGATCGGCGCGCATGTCACGGTTATGAGGAATATGAATCTGGAGATGTAGTTCAAACGTCCCAGGAATCCTTTGACTTGTTTTTCAGTTTTTGGAGAAGGCATTTCTTGAATGGCCTTGACCTTGTCAGGATCAACTTCAATTCCTTTATGGCTGACGATGAACCCTAAAATTTTCCCTGAACGGACACCGAAGGTGCACTTGTTGGAATTCAAGCGGAGTTTGTACTTTTGCAAACACTCGAATAGTTTCGACAGGTGGGTCACATGCTCCTCTTCTGTCTTAGATTTTGCAATCATATCATCGACATATACCTCTATCTCTTTGTGTATCATGTCATGAAACAGAGTAGTCATGGCCCTTTGATAGGTTGCCCCGGCGTTCTTCAAACCGAACGACATTACCTTGTAACAAAAGGTACCCCATGGGGTAATGAACGAAGTTTTCTCCATGTCTTTCGGCGCCATTTTGATCTGGTTATAGCCCGAGAATCCATCCATGAAGGAGAAAATTTTGAACTTTGTTGTGCTGTCTACCAGCATGTCAACGTGTGGTAAAGGAAAGTCGTCCTTTAGACTTGCCTTGTTTAGATCTCTGTAATCAACACACATTCTGACCTTTCCGTCCTTTTAGGGAACGGGTACGATGTTGGCTAACCATTGAGGATATTCAGATGTAGCGAGGAAACCCGCGTCAATCTGTTTATGTACCTCCTCTTTGATTTTGATGGCCATGTCCGGGTGAGTCCGTCTCAACCTCTGCTTTACTGGCGGACATTCTGATCTTAAGGGTAAGTGATGTTCCACGATGCTGGTATCCAACCCTGGCATATCCTGATAGGACCAAGCGAATACATCGGGAAATTCTCTGAGAAGCTTTATCAAACCCTCTCTGGCAGTTGGATTGAGCAGTGCCCCAATCCTGATTTCTTTTCTCTCTTTTTCTGAACCCAAGTTTACCGTTTCCAACGGCTCTTTGTGAGGTTCAATGGATCTTTCCTCTTGTCTGAGTAGTCAGGAGATCTCTTCTGGAATTTCGTTGTCAACTTCTTCTTCAGCCCCAAATACCGGGAACTCAAAGTTGGGAGAAGGCATCGGATCTTATGTTTCAACGGGGTTTAAAACAAGCAATCTGCATGACGTGATGATTCGTGCTTAGAAGAGATAGAGAAAACGCAAAAGTGTGTGCAGTGTATATTTCTTTTACTGCTTGTTTTTATTATTGAATTGTTTTTTAGGATTACCATTTTCTGAAAAAGCAAAAAGAGAAAACAGCAATTAATGCGGAAATTACAGAACGACGTTATTTTATTAATGAACAAGTCGATTCTTGAAACTACAGCCCTATAAAACAAAACTCTGTCGCTTTGGGAGGAGCGAAGAGGAAAAATTTACAGAAAGCGAGCCCTATCAAAACATCCGTTTCACCTGGGCAGGGTGAAAGGTTAAAGATGGCAGTTAGTTTAACTGATGAACGACCTTCGGAACCTCGACGGCAACCCATTGGCGGTGAACTCCTCGGTGAATCACAAAGTCTGGCACCTTCCTTGATTTGTCTTCAGAAACAACGCTGATTTCTGGTGGAGCAGGATCATTGGAATCTGTCTCCCAGGCAGAATTGTCGTAGGAGAATTCCTCTGTTGCATTTCGCAGAGTATTTGTGCTCTCAGCTGTACCTCCCCATCCAGTAGGCTAGATATCTTCGAGCCTGATACGAGAGCTTTCGGGAGCGGTGTACTTGACCATGAAGTCAAACTTTCCACTTGGTTGTCCCAGGATGTCCCACACTTCTTTAGAACTGGAGGAGTCATCTCTCTCGATGACATTGACCTCGGGAAAAGCATATTTAATGAATTCTAGTCCTGCAAACGTTGCAAATTCATTGTCATGTTGAGTAGTTTCTGAATGACCTGAGTGTTGGTCCCATGACATGGTGGGGACACAGGTATTCTGTTCAATGACGGTCAGCTGATTTTCATTGTTCGGCTGACTTTCTGGCCCCAAGTCTCCTGGGTAAGGCTGCCACATTGGCAGACCATCCATTGGGCCATAGTAGGTGTAGTCAAAATTGTCTTTCATCGGAGTGTCTTCCTCTAATGAATTTGGCAGAGCACGACATCCTTCCAGATCACAATCCCCGTATATCATTTCGACATCTGATCGTGGTATAAATCTCGAACTCTGTGCGGGATAGCAAAATGGTGTAGGCACCTCTTCCTGAGACATATAACCGTCCTCGTTAAGGTAGGACTTCCATTCTTTATCTGTGTCAGAGGGATCTTCCTCATTGATAGCATGTACTGCTTGAGACACTGGGTGAAGGAAACCTCCACTGTGGAAGAAGTTTTGAAGGGGATCAAGACTTTCATCGTTGGCAGCTGTCTGGGTACAGGTTGCAGAAAAACCAAGACCCTTCTTTGTTTTATTGTCAATAGGAATGACAAGCTGTCCCCATCCGGTTGTGTCGGTACTCTCGACCGCTTTGATAGCATCTTTGTATGAGGAAATCGAGGTTCCTCCTCTTGATTGATTGTCCTTGCTCACCGACAGTGCTTGGAACTGAGTTCCAATAACCTCCTCGGGGTCTATACCAATAGATGATGATAAGCTACTCACGAGCAAGACCTGTTCTCCACAAACCGTGACAAGTTGATCGTTCTTGACGAACTTTAGCTTTTGGTGGAGGGTTGAAGTAACCGCTCCAGCCTGGTGTATCCAAGGTCTTCCTAATAAACAATTGTACGTTGCCTGGATGTCCATGACCTGGAAAGTGACTTGGAAAGTGTGAGGACCGATAGTTATGGGAAGATCAACTTCGCCGATAACTGTTTTTCTGGATCCGTCGAACGCTTTGACGACGACCTCGCTGATTCTCATCAGAGGGCCTTTGAATGATAATTGCATCAAAGTGGACTTCGGCATAACATTCAGGGCTGACCCTGTGTCTACCAATACGCTGGCTAAAGCATCGTCCTGGCAGTTCACTGTGATACTGAGCGCCATGTTATGACGGCGAACCTCTTCGGGTAGTTCCTCATCACTAAATCCCAAATTATTGCAGGAAGTGATGTTAGAGACAATGCTATCGATCTGTCTGATTGTTACATCCTGTTCCACAAAGGCTTGCTCCAAGACTTTCTGTAGAGCCTCCCTATGCGCTTCTGAACTGAGTAACAGTGATAATACCGAGATCTTTGAAGGAGTTTGCAACAGTTGATCAACAATTTTGTATTCACTCTTTTGGATGAGCTTCAGCATCTCATCATCATTTTTTGAAAGGTCGGGATTACTGGATTGACCGACTGATGGATCGGGAGCTTCTGTCTGAAGTTCCTTTTCCTTGTTAAGTTCCCCAACCCCTCGGTTGAAGATTCTACCACTCCGTGTTACACGACTGATGTCTGCAATATTCACAACGGAGGGTAATGGAATTTCCTTTCCATTTTCAATTGTTGTTGCACTGTATTTGTAAGGGATAGCCTTAGTTGATTCATACGGTGTTGGTCCCGTCAGATAGATGACTACGGGAACCTTCTGATTTTTTTGACCATCATACGTAATCTCGATCCGTTCCCGGTTGGGAATTCTAGATTCGTCAAGTAGAGGGATAATGGCAAAAACATCCCTGGTCTGGTGATGACCAGAGATTGTGACAACATCCTCGACTTGATCGGCAAGGTAGTTCGGCATCCAGTTGATGGGTCCAGAACCCGGATATGGGCGAATCTCTCCACGATCCACCTAACCCTGAAGAGCTGCTCTCACAAGGTAACACCCTTGGTTACTTTCCGAACAGACGCTACAACGGTCATAATTGTGTGGTGGCACCTGGCCACGCCTACTTTGAATACAATGTAACCTCACTAGGTTAGCTTCCACAGATCGGACATCTTGACTCTGACGCCGAGTGGGGTTTTTGTTATTGATACTAATTTGCTGAGTATCTTCATCCATATAAATTGGCATCCACCAGTGATTTAACAAGTGCTGAAGTGCCTCCTGGACAAGGGTACAACCTCGATCGTTTTCGCAACCCGCTTTACAGCTCTGATAGTCATGTGATATTAAGAATCCGAGTCGGACCTGCTCAGCATGTAACTCTACCAGGTTGGTATTCATCACGCGAATATCAAAGATCTGAACCATGTTGATCTGATAAGGGTTCCTATCATGGTAGTCTTGGATCCATCCAAGATTCATCTGACGCTGGAGGGCCTCTTGTATGAAAGAGCATCCCTGTTTGTTTACCGAGCAAGTCAAACATGAACTGTAATCGTGCCGCGGCAGATTATGATACTGGCTTTGCCTTGAGTGCACCGCCACAAAGTTGGCATTCATCGCACGGATGTCGTGGTTTTGAATGACGTTGGAGTTCATGTAAACCATGTTAACTCCACGAACTCGGTGCTCCTGGATCCATCCGAGATCCATCTGTTCCTGTAGAGCTGATTGCACTACCGAACATCCTTGATTGTTTTTATAGCAGACATCACATTGATGATAATTATGAGGTGGCACATGGCCATATCCACTCTGTCTACAATGCATCTTGACCAGATTGGTTTTTAACAAGAGTACATCGTGAATTTGATAGACATCGTTAGTCTCTCCTTCTATCAAATTGACTGCAGCCTTCTTATGTTGAGGCAGCGAGTTCGTGAGAACATTAGGATTTGTATCCTTGAAGGATAAGAGCCCACTCCTAACAAGCTTTTGCACGTCAGATTTGAAATTGAGACAAGTCTCGATGTTATGCCTTGATCCTCCTTGATGATAAGGGCACGTCTGATCCACCTTAAACCAAAAAGGTGGATTTTCCAGTACTGTAAGAGGAGACTTAGTCTGGATGTGCCCATTAGCTAGTAGTAACAGAAATAGTTCTGCGTACAACATGGGTATAGGATCAAACCCTGATGGTCGTGTTGTACAGTTGTTGTTATATGGAGGACGAGCCTGCTGAAGAGGCTGTTGTGTCCTTTGCTGATTAGGTTGGCTCTGCGCAACCTGAGGTTGATACGTAGGAATAGGCGCAGGGTTGATAGCAGGAGTCACAGCTGCTACCGGTTGATAACGTCGCCTTTGCTTTCCGAGAGAGATATTCCCAATATCTTGCTCTTTTTTCTTAGGGAGAGCACTACCGTATCGTTTTGTACTACTCAATGATCCAGCGTCTTTTATCAAACGTCCTTCTCGGACGGCTTCCTCAAGACGAACTCCCATGCCCACCATCTCGGTGAAATCACTGGGTGGACTGGCGACCATTCTGTCATAGTAAAATGAGCTTAAGGTCTTTAAGAAGATCTTTGTCATCTCTTTTTCCTCAAGAGGTGGACAAATCTGAGCGGCAATTTCACGCCATCTTTGAGCGTACTCCTTAAAGGTTTCCTTGTCCTTTTGTGACATTGATCTGAGTTGATCTCTGTCCGGTGCCATGTCCAAATTGTATTTGTATTTTTGGACGAAGGCAGTACCAAGATCTCTAAATGTACTGATCGTAGTACGGTTTAAACCCATGTACCATTTTAAGGTGGCACCGGTTAAACTATCCTGAAAGTAATGAATCAGTAGGTCCTGATTCTCCATCTGAGCTGACATTCGCCGAGCGTACATCACCACATGGCTCTGAGGGCAAGAGTTACCCTTGTACTTTTCAAAGTCGGGCACTTGAAATTTGTGCGGAACTTTCACATTGGGGACCAAGAAGAGGTCTGCGGCGTCATTTGCAAATAAATCCTGACCGCGAATGGCTTGCAGCTCCTTCTGCATTTCCAGGAACTGTTCATGGAATTCATCCATTCGGTCAAACATAGTTTCTTTTTTACCAGAAGGTATCGGCGGAATCTGTCCTTCTGGGACAGTGTGCACCACAGGGGGTGGTACCGTGACTACGGCAGTGAATCTTGGTGTTTCCCGAAGTTTGTAACCTTCATGAGTCTTTAATATGCCTCTGGCATTTTCGCTTTCCCGAAGTTTGTAACCTTCAGGCCCAACGGCTTCTGTTATGATTCCCTGATCCTCAGTGATCGGCGAACCATATCCTTCCGGGATATAGTTAACATGCATGCCCCAAGGAAGATCTTTCGGCATTTAATACCTAGGATCATACTTCTCCACTATGGGAGTTGAGGTGATCTCTGAGATCACAGTCCTTTGTAGCTGAGCTTCTGCCATGGCTTGCATGTCGTTACAAAGCTTTCTCATATCCTCTCTCAGAGCGTCGATCTCTTCTTTCAACTCTCTGTTTTCTTCCTCAAGATCATCCATCTTTTTCTGACGATTGGCCCGAGTATTGTACGAATGAGACAGTTTGACTCTAGAATCGAGACACAAACGTGAGATTCGTAGGTAAGGAGAATACACGATGTGAGAATGATGAATGCAATGATTATATTAATTGTTCTTTTGGTTTAATCAAAATAAGCTTCGACAATTAGATTGCAAATATCAAACAGTGGGGAAACCCCTTTTTATTGAAATTCAAAGGATTACAGAAATGGAAATACAGTAGATTACAAGGTGCGGAAACAGAAACCTAAGCTAATGGGTCCCGAGTCCTTTCTGAAGAGAAATCGGGTGCTGACTCTGGTACTTTCCTTTTCTTTGACCGGGGCTCTTGGGCTGTTGTCGAGTTGTCATTCCTTTGCCAAGTGAAAGGAGCGAGCAAATTCCTTTGGTCATCTTGATTCTCTACAGCATGTTGCTCCAAAATTTCAATCAGAGCATCTTTCTCTTTCAGTAGTTGGTGTATTTTGATGCACTCTACGTCGAGGGTGCGGTACTTGTTCTTCCAAGACCTTCTCTCCTTTTGAACCTTATTGAGAGTAACCTGAAGCTTTTCAGTTTCCGTCATGAAATACATGACAGATTCCCTCGGCGGAAGAATTCTGTGACGAGGATAAGGCATCTTTAGCTTGAGAGCTCTAGTTTGTACCCAGTGGAGATAAGGCTCCACCGAGACACAGTCCGGTTTTCCTAGAGACTCCCATCCTTTCTTATGAACATGCTTCTAAGCATGCACTATTTCCGTCTTTAGTGCTCTGTCACTTTCTCCTTCCTTGAAGAAAAGACCTTCTAGATGAACACCCCGTGGGACGTGTCTCATCGGGTATCCAAATTGACGACGAACGAGAACTGGATGATAATTGATTCCTCCTTTAGTTCCTATAAGGGGTACGTTGGGGAAGTTTCCACAACGGTCAATGATCCTGATTCCATCATAAATCCTATTACACCAATCTATATCAGAGTTGGTAAGAGACATGATCTTCTGCGACCAACGTAAGGCACTCTTGCAATCCCAAAAAGCAGCAGACTTGGGCAAGTGAGAGATAAACCATTTGTAAAGCAAAGGTACACAGCATGTGATCTCCCCTCCACTGTACAAATTTCCCAAGTGTACAGAATGACACGCATCTGCGAGCAAAGTCGGTACAGGGTTTCCAATGAGAAAAACCTTAATGGAGTTGATATCGACGAAATTCTTAATGTTGGGAAACAAAAATAACCCGTAGGTGAGCAAGACAAAGATGCTTTCAAAAGCAGTCACGTTTCCTATACTGGCAAAATACAGGGCTTTCTTTGTCAAGAACTGGGCTGGCAAACCTTGGATGCCACTCTTAGTGGTCAGGTGAGTCTTGACCTCAGACTCATCCAAATAAATTGCTCTTGTAATGGTCTGATTATTTGGAATTTCTTCCAGTCCAGAAAATGGAGCTTGATCTGTAATGTGTAGATCAATTAGATGAGAGTACTCCTCCAGTGTTGGTGCGAGCTGGTAATCCGGGAATGTGAAACAGTGATAGACCGGATCGTAGAACTGAACGAGCGCGTCCATGATTCCCTCAATCACATGGACTCTTAGTAGAGATAGCAAACCTCCGTACTTGGTTCTGAAAGCCTCTTGGTTAGTGATCATCCTTGCTAATCTTCTCAAATCCTCTAGCTTTGGAACCTTGAAGGTATACTTATGAGTTCTCCTTCTACCGAAATCCATTAGCACAATCTTTTTCTCTGATATTTGCAATCACAGTCTTAGTTTAATTTGAAAAACAGAGAGACTAGAAGAGAAATTTTTTTTGAATGTTTTAATGTTTTTTAAATGAATGCATGAATGCAGCACACAAAAACATAGAAAAAACATGGGGTCAAAGGGTCGTTGTCATGAAGTCAAGGCTCTACCCATCCCCAAAGGTTTATACTAGGGTGATTTTTTTGTACCTGTACTCAAAATCATCAGCTCCTCCCAGGAAAGAAAAACAACAAGCGGATCGCCAGCGAGTTGTAGAGCAATCTTAGAGTAAGTGCCATTCACCGAGAATAGATCACCAGCCTCAAATGAGGGTAGTATCGCGTGACAACTATTTTCGATAGTTTCCGCACTACAAAAGGGTTTGGCTCCTCAGCTTCTCAAACATCACAATCGGCTCATTGCCTAAGAGAAGGAATGGGTTGCATTGGTTAGCCTCCACTGAGGTTGATGGTCGACCCTGTTGCCATCACTTATCTTAAGTGTATACTCAATCTTTCCACATGCAGCATCACACGCATTCCCATTAGCAGAAAAATAAACACAGATATCAATTAGGAAAAGCAGTATATATATTTGTCCTAATGTCCTAGACTTTTAAAAGCTAAGAATCTTACGTTCCTGACAGAAAATGGTTTCCCGGCGGAGTCACCATCCTGTGGTTTCATTCCAAATTAACGGCGTTTTGACCTAAGATCCTAGTGACGTCAAGGTTTCTACCTAGGGGACAAGAAGAGAACAAGATCCCTAAAGAGACCTGATTCTCCCCAGCAGAGTCGCCATTTTTCTGTAGCGAGTGATTTTTGGATGTGGTTGCGAAGCACGATCGCTCTGGTACTACAGCTCGATTCATTTTTTATCCTATTAAAGCTGATGAAGGAAGGGAAATAGATGTCTCCAACTAACCCTGCTTGCATACTGAGGTTAAACAGTCAAAACTGTTGGTTTACAGATGCTACAAAGATTCGGGGTTTCTCCTAGGTTATTTTGTTGACAAGGGGTGCTTTAGGCTATCGGTTAGGATGTTAGGACAAATGCTTCTTGATAGATATGTGAGAGTATGGGATTTTGGGTTTTTGTTTAGTGTGCTCGCTAAAATTTTTCTTTCAATCTTATGCCTACGTATTCCCGTTTTTCCGAAACAGGGAAATCAGAGCGATCGTAGTTCCTCCTATTCTATGGGAGGAAATTGGTTGTTTTGGTGTCTTGTTCAAAGCCCAAGACGTGAAGCGAAAGGTGATATATATCTTGTTCAAAGCCCAAGATGTGAAGCTGAAAGGTGTTGTCTTTAGAGAGAATTTGTCATCTCTAAAGAGGGGGTTGTATGTCACAACTGTTTATAAAGGAGAATTACTTTAACCGGGATGTGTGAATCCAGCAATGCCATAATTTCCTTTAAAGGGGATTTTTAACCTGAAGGAGAAGACTTTAACTCAATGTAGAGCAATGCTATCTTTCCTTAGGAATTTCTCATGCTAAAAGAGGGACAGTGGCATGGATGTAGATGATCCAGAGGCTTGCCGCTTACAGCAATTAGATGAAAGGGAAGGAGTTATTGATGTTTGTGTACTGTGAACGAGGCACAACTTTGATGCTAAAAGGTTGATTGGATCAACCAATGGTTTTCTTATATAAAGCCTAAGAGGAGGCTATTATGTGTCTCGTACAAAGCCCGAGAGAGAGGCTGAAAGGTTTTTGATTCAACGAGGGAATCTTTTGGTATCTCGTATAAAGCCCGAGATGTAGGCTATTTGACTCAACAAGAGAGTTTTTTGTATCTCGTACGAAGCCCGAGATGGAGGCTAAAATTTATTTGGCTCAATAAGAACCTTTTTGTATCTCGTATAAAGCCCGAGATGGAGGCGAAAGGGGTGATTGACTCAACGAGGGAGTCTCTTTTGTGTCTCATACAAGGCCCGAGAGAGAGGCTAAACGTTGTTTGAATCTGCTGGGGAGAATCATTGTACAAAGCCCAAGAGAGAGGCTAATTTCACTGGAGAAGGATCATTATACAAAGCCTAAGAGGAGGCTATGGTTACTGTTTCAGTTGAGTGACAGGTCCAGTATGCTGATTTAAAGAGAAAATCAGTTCTTATATGAGCAACATTGTACTCAAGGATTTGATTCGAGGATCCGGGTTGTTCCCGTTCTTTAAGGAAGTGGGAAATCCAAAGGGTATTGAGACTGTCCGAGTCTACGGGTTTTCTTCCTATTTAACGAAGGGGTCACTTGAGAATGTCTTTGAGACTTAAGGAGATTAGACTGTCCAAGTCTAGAGTTTCATCTTTTGTACTATGCTTTGAGAAGCAGTAGTAGACTCTTTGAAAGGACTGTTCTATGCAGATGATTAAGTTCTATTCCTATACCTCTAGGAGGTCGTCGGGACAATTTCTACGAAGCCCAAGAGGAGGCTGGAAACTTTTAAGAAGCCGATCGGTCCTTGTACGAAGCCCAAGAGGAGGCTATCATTCCCGGAGGAAGAGATCATTATACGAAGCCTAAGAGGAGGTTGTGAATACTTCTAAGAAGCCGATGGGTCCTTGTACTAAGCCCAAGAGGAGGCGGGGTTGCTATTAGGAAGCCTGTGGGTCCTTGTACGATGCCCAAGAGGAGGCCGATGCTTTTAAGAAGCCAGTGGGTCCCCAAACCCCGAGAAATTCAAGACAGGCTATTAACAAAGAATAGATCAAGCTAGGAAAGTTCAAGAATTTGGAAGAAACTCAAAGATGCCATTCACGGAGAATACATTCATCTCTGGGAGTAGAGTTTCTTGACAATTCCTAATGAGGACAGCCGAAGAGAAGACTATATCTGGTGATCCTATTGGGGATCTAGTTGTCTATTTCTACGAATAAACAAAACGGCGTCACCTAGTTCTAGACGTAGTTGCCGGGGAAACTCTAAATATCTATACTATTATTACACAGTTGATATGAGTATGAAAGAAGACTTACTGCGAAACAGCCCCACAATACAGTTATATGTATATGAAAGCGGTAAATGAAAGCGTATAAACAATTACTCGGTTGTAGAGCTTCCATGTTGTTTGGTTAGTTGTTCAACAAAGAAAGATTGAAAACAACAGTATATTCAAAATCAAAGGAGAAAGTGCTTTGAAAAAGAAAGATTTGGGGCTTACAGCTCAAGGAGAGGCCCAGGGTTTTATCAGTGAGCGCACTGTTTGAATTTGTACAGAGGGACTTATACAAGTGACTGTGGCCCAAAAAGGTTTTCTGTACAAAGGGATGGGTCTTACACTCTCTCAAGAGGTCCAAAAAGTTTTAAAGAAAAAGAGTGGGGCTTATAACATGAGGGTAGGCCCAATTGATTTTTCGTTAAAAATGGCGATCGCGCCAAGGTTTTCTTTTAACGCAAAGGGACTTATACCATAAGTGAGGCCCACAATGATTTTGGTTAAAAGGGGGTTGGGTCTTACACTCTATTAGAGGCCCAAAAGTTTTGAATGGGTCTTATAGCTCAAGGAGAGGCCCAATTGGTTTTTTTAAAAGGCGACGATTGCGTCGTTTATTTGAAAATGTACAGAGGGACTTATACAACGAATGAGACCCAAAAAGTTTTCTGTACAAGAGGGTTGGGTCTTACACTCTAATAGAGGCCCAAAAAGTTTTAAGAAAAGAAATGGGTCTTACTACTCGAGGGTAGGCCCAAGGTTTTTTTGAAAAGGCGACGATCGCGCCGTTTGTTTTTTTGACGGTATCGGGACTTATACAATATACTGAGGCCCAAAAATGATTTGGTCAAAAAAAGGATTGGGTCTTACACTCTATTAGAGGCCCATGAGTGTGTGAAAAAGTTTGATGAGGGTTGAATTAATCAAAAACCCTAATTTCATTTTTTAAAGGACATTTTTCAAAGAAAAATCAAGTAAAAAATGATAAAAAAATATCAAATAAAATCATTAATCATGTTATAAACAGTGATTAAGGTTTATGAAAAAGTATTTTATCCACATGAATATTTAAAATCATTTTGGTTTTAAAAATCAAGAAAAAGAAATCATTTTAAAAGCATTTAAAACAATTTAAAACAATATTTTTGAATATATTAAAAATATATCAAATAATAATATTTTTTCTAATTTTTTGGTGGATTAAAATATTATGAAGTATGAATAAGAAGTGTGTAAAACAGATTTGAAAAATGATGATTTTTGCTATGTAAAAGAATTGGTTGAGTTTTGAAGATAAACTAAGAAAAAGAGGAAAGATGTCACAACATCACATTCGACATCTTTCATGAGTTTTCAACATCTTTTTTATCAAACTTCAAACACTCATAACTCTCTCAAGTTTTAACGGAATTAAGATCCGGAAGAGCCTATCTTGACCAATTTTTCGCAAGTAATCCAATGGTATCACTCATACATACTGAAACTTAATGTACAACGCACACAAGGCAAAAAACCAGATCTGCACCTTAAGTTTAAACATCTTTGCTTATCAAATTTTCAAACATTCATAACTCTCTCAATTTTTAACGAAATTGAAATCCGTAAGAACCTATCTTGACCAATTTTTCGCAAGGAATCCAATGGTATTACTCATACATACTGAAACTTAATGTACAACACACACAAGGCAAAAAACCAGATCTGCACCTTAAGTTTAAAACAACATAAACTCCACATATAAACATGTTAAAGTGCAAACAGTAGGAGGATCATAACATACACATTATGGACTACATTTTTTCTTCAAGAATTGTTCAATATGATGCATGTATGTGAACATCAAAGGAAAGCATGATTCAAAGAATTCAAGTTATGAATTTTACCTCTTTTTTTGGAGATTTTGTGCAACCTACCAAGTGCTTTGTTCCAGAAATGATTTGATGCTTTGGACACCCTCAAATGACCTCTTAGAAGCTTTTAGGATGGTTGGAATCAGCTGGTACCTGCAAAAACACAAACTGTCCCTTTCTTGCAAAAGGGGTTAAAAATGACCAAAATAGCAACTCCCTCAAATGGTGTTCCAGATGTTGGGAACCATTTGGGATAGTTCAAGGATGATATTTGGAGTGTGTTTGAGGTTTTATCTGGTTTGGTAAGTGACTGAATCAAGACATGGCTTGAAAAATGCAAAAAAGTGCCATTTTGAGGTTTTGAGAAGTGACTTTATGATTTTGTGATTACAGGTCACTTGTGATAGTTTGCACAGCTTATATATGATATATATGAGGTGTGTGTGTGTGATTGATTGTGATGGAAAAGCTCTCAAGCTCAAAAACTCAGAATTACTTGCTTTGGAAGGCAAATTTGAGGTGAAAGAAGAGATTTTGAGGAAAGCATCTGTTTGATGGCTTTGGTGTACTCAAACTGAGCACAAATGAGCTCTATTTATAGTAGAGCAAGTTTGTTTTTGCAGCAATAGTGAATGGTGGCTGCAACAGAGGTTTGGCCAATGTTGTCCAATGAAAATCCAAGCTCCTCTAGCCATTGACTAGAGGTTAGAGCACAGAGCTTTGGTTCCCTACTTGTTGGAGGAATCTTGACTGAATTCAGTTGCAAATGTGTCAGTCAATGCCACCTCTAAGCATCTATTAAATGCTCAAATCCAAAATTGGAGTCTTGTCCCTCTTTTAGGGATTTTTAGGAATAGCATGCTACTTCTTATTCCAAGGACTTTGGAGGCTTGGCTCAGTGATTGTCCCCTTTATATTTGATCCTCAGATGTGTCCAAGATGATGACAAGGCTTGGAAATTCATGTGGCACAAGAAATATGCAAATCTGCCCCATGAAAAATTCAGCTGCAGCAAGCCTTTTTTGTAAAATCCATAACTCCCTGCTCGAGTATGCTACATGGACGTTCTAGGACTTTCTGGAAATCTGAGATGATGTACTTCAACTTTGATGTTCAAGGTTTGGCTTGAATCAACTTGGATCATGAAGAAAAACATCCTTGAAGTTGGGACATTCTTGCTTGAAAAATATTAATGATGTCCCATGCAATGTTGGAACATCTGACAACTTTGAACATTAATAATTCCAAACTTTAATAACTTGTATCTTTTAATCCACTATGATATTTTGAGTTGAAGTGAATTGCATCTTTGATGCTTGTCTTGCATGGTGACAAAGCTTGAAAATTATGTGGCACAAGAAAAGTGCACAAAATTTGTCCTAAAAAATCAGCTCGAGCAAGGCATGTTGTGAGGTTCATAACTCCTTGCTCAAGTTGAATTAATGGGAGTTATTATACATTTTGGAAAGCCCTAATGACATACTTTAACTTTTATGTTTGACTTTGGTCTCGGTTCAGCTTGCAAAGTCATCAAAAATGGTCTTGAACTTGTGTAGTCAAATCTGTCCTAAAAGCTGTCATGAAAATTCTGCTTTATCAATGCTTTTTGCAAAAATTATATCTCCTTGCTCGAGTATGCTACAAGGACGTTCTACAACTTTCTGGAAAGCTGAGATAACGTACTTCAACTTTGATGTTCAAGGTTTGGCTTGAATCAACTTGGATCATGGAGAAAAACATCCTTGAAGTTGGGACATTCTTGCTGGAAAAATATTAGCGATGTCATGTGCAATGTCAGAACATCAGACATTAAGAATTCCAAACTTTGATCACTTATATCTTTCAATCCTTATGATATTTTGAGTTGATTCCTTCTACAATGTTGAAGTATCAAATACCCTCTTTAAAAGTAGCCCTTACGCAAAACCAATGGATGCTTGGGTCAATAGTTACAACCTTGAAAAGTTGTGCACTTGAACATGATTTTAACTTAGAAAAAATTTCTAAGTTTCTTTCAATTTGATCAATTTTGCAATTTTGCATGATTTATTGATTTAAATTTGATCAAATTAAATCATCCATCATATTTTCTTGAGTAATGGCTTGTGAAGCTCAAAGTTGACCAAAAGTCAAACTTTGACTTTCTGCGTCAGTTGACTTTGTATTAGATGAACTTGTGGCTTGATCCACTTGAAATGTTGCACTCTTGTGCTTAATTCTTGATGTGGGAGTCCTCTTGATCCTTTGTGAATGTTTGAGAGGTTTAGACAAGTTGAAGATCATGTCATTCCTTGATTGATCCTTTGTCTAAAGGCTCTGAGAGGGCTTGAAACCTTAAGCTTGATTGTAGTGAACGCTCACCCATCTTTGGGGAGACTAATGAAGTATGATGGTTCCTCTATATTGTGATGATGATTTTCACAATGATGGGAAATCTTAGTGGTCAAAATTTGGGGTATGACAGATGCCTAAAAGGAATTCAACAGAGCTTCCGCGTCTAAAATCGGATATCAAATACAAGAGTGAAAGGTCTTATATATAGAGCAAAATGTCAGAGGTAACTACCAAAACGTGCAAGAGAAGTGGAGGGACGCTAGGAAAAACAAAATTGCCCATAACAGTTGCAGTTTTTCAAATTCTGCAACTGCGCAGCAATGGTGACTGCCATAGTCCTGGTCTTTTTAAATGACGTGGCAGACAAGATCATGGCGAGCCCCATCAAGGGATGGCGAGCACCATATCAGTAAAATGCAGAATCTTCACTTCTTTGCTGAATTTTCTTCTTCTTTTGCTCTCTTCCGATCTTTTGCCCTATTTTTTCATAGACAAAACTATTAACTGCAAAACAATTAAAACATGATTAAATGCTAATAAAACTCGAATAAAATGAACGAAACAAATGCGTAATGAGCCATAAAATACGATACGATTTCTCGTTATCAAACTCCCCCACACTAAGACTTTTGCTTTTTCTCAAGCAAACTCCCTACTTAATTAAAAACAGTAAGTACAGCATCCGAAACGAAAACACGACACGACAATAAAACCGAGCACAACCAATAGACTTATGCTAAAAGATAGGTACTAGACTTCAACAAATGAGGATACCGTGATGTCACACATCCACGCTTGCGGACCAAGACTCCCGCCTATGCAATACTAATCCAAAGCATACCATTATAACTCGACGTATATTCCTTGTCTCTTTTTCCCTCTTTTTCATTCTCGTGCGATCATATTAAGCCCGTTATCCCCACACTCGCATGGTAAGTGAACCTGTTAGTGTTAATGATCTCGATTTTCAACTTTTTACATCATTTCTTCTTTTCTTTTTCTTTTCTTTTCAAATTTCTAGAATCCGATCCGTTGGGCTAAATGGTCGGGTGAGGGCAACCTAACTTAGAAGGAAACGAATTCTTTAATTCGATTTTCTACGATACAGCTCAAATGGAAATTATTATTAATTTTTTGCGAGATCACCACATATTTGCATTGGTTCATTACTTAGCATGTGTTTTTGGGATGGTGCTGACCGCTAACATAAACTACTCAAGAAACTACTATAGAAACTCGGAGATCAAGGCCTCGGCATAATGGTTATTTAGATTGGTACCGCATACTTAGGGAGTCTAGGGTGCTAAAACGGTACCGACAATGTCAATACTTTCCCAAGTCTAAATAATAAATCCTAAAGGTGAAAAAGTGTCATGCAATAGATTCGGATGAAAAAAATTTCGTTGGGGTTGCTTTTTATCAATCTTAGGGGGGTTTTTCTAACGAAAGGAAAAGGTAAAGTACAATAAGACTCAATTATGCATAAACGACTCGACATAAAAGAAACTAACTAGAAAGCATAAAAGTAACATGAAAATAACGATAAACAAAGTAAGTAAAACTCCTTCCCCAGACTTGAACCAAACATTGTCCCGACTGTTTTAGTACAAGGTGAAAAAGGAGTGGAAGAACCAGGAATAATCAATGAGGATGGCCTCGGCCGTGATGTCATCCAATACCTCTGCCAACGAGAGGGTTAGGAACATGCTGAACATACTCCCTCAAAGAGGTAACCTGCACCCTCACGCCCTCCATTTGCTCAGTCAGATCTGCCATATCATGCTCGATACGCTCTGCAAAGTCAACGTGTGGTTGGTTGGCAAGTGTCGCGGTGAGAATCGGATACCAAGATATTAGTTAACTTGAATCACAAATCTTTAACTATTCACCACCGGTCTTTGATTTATCCAAAGGAAAGGGTAAAGAACGAAAACCCTAAGAGATCTAAGGTTCGGGGGTTGGTTACGTCTAAGGAGGGTATTAGCATCCTAAACGTTTGTAGTACTTTACAAGAACCTCTTTTTATTATTTATGTTATCTATTGCTTGCTTGCTAAGGGTATCTGTTAAGTGAAAGACCTAGGGGTTAGTATCTAAGTATACTCGCCAAGACATCGCATCTTGTGCCTACGTATCCTGACGGGAGTGGAATAAGAGTATTCGTAGTTCCCCTCAAAGAGAGTGAGGAACTCTTGACTGTGGTCAAGGTTCCAGGGGGAGGTAGCGTCTATGGCAAGACGCTACATAGAGTGCGGTGACTCTAAAGTTAAAGTTGAGTTAAAAGGGTAGATTAAGTGTCCATGGTAGAACATATGTATAAAGTGCGGTGACTCCGATCCTAAGGCTATGATAAATGAGAGATTCTAAATTTTTCCTAAGATATGACATGGCAATCAATAGGAGATGACTCTTTCCTTTGGAATTGGTATATATAAATATAAGAGGATCAATTATGCTACCCAGTGAGATAGGCGATCAACAAGTACTAACCAAGATCAAACAAACAACACCCACTCAAACAAAAATAATTGATTAAAATAAGCATGAGCCAAGGTTTAAATATTAATTTTATAAAAAAAAACGTTGAAGACTTTTATTAAATATATGTCCTAAAAAAAATCAAAAGAACATTGAAGTTTAATCCTATATACATAAAACGAAGAAAAGAAAAGCTAAATTTAACTTGTGTTCACTTTTTAACATTACCAACTATAATATATATAAAAGGTAAATGAAAATTTCTAAAGACAAATTACCATCCTAGCCGTATGGATATCTTGGCCAAGGAAATGATGAATGCTATCGTGCTGTCCAATTGCATTAATTAATGGAAAGACAAAGATCTTGTGCAGTGCATAATCAATCCTTGGGAATGTATACTACTCAACCAACATTATCATAAAAAAATATATAGCGTATCATAAAGCAAATGAAGATGAACATTGTCAGTATTCAATGAGGATTATAACGTAATTAAAAAAAACTAATGCGCCTCTCTCCCAACTAAAAGTACTCTCTGTTCGAAATTCTGAACCTCTCATTTTTTAAGCCAAAATTCCAAACACTCTCTTTCTCACAATTCATCCCCATTCTCACTCGCTCAACCTCGTTCTCAAATCAAACAACATCCGCATAAACAGAACAACAATACAATCATCATCATCAATTACATATCTACAAAGGTAAAGCGAAGAATTGGCTTACCACAGTGGATGCAAATCGGAAGGGGAAAAGCGACGGCGGCGTGCGGTGTAGCTTGCTTTCGTTGACATCAGCAGCTGGAAGTATGGAGCGCGACGTGGTGGTGGCGTCTAAGTTATAGTTGTTGTAGTGGTGCGTCGTGGTTGGATTCGACTGGAGATCGAGATTCGCGGCGTCGAGCAAGAGCGTGAAGTGATGGTGCGGAAGTGCGGTTGATCCGTGTGAGTCGGATGTGACGGCGTTGGAGGATGCGTGGAGGACTTCCTGAGGTGAGTTCGATATGGTTGTTTCAATTCCACCTCTTTCGTTCTTCTTCTTCAAAATTTGTAACCTCTGTGTGGTTTTGTGAAATTGGTTTTTCTTCTGATATTATAAACACTGCTGAAGACTAATCTTTCTGGTGAAATTTTTCTGGTATGAATCTCTCTTTCAAACCGTGTGTTTTCTGTGAATTTGTGAACAAAATGTGAACCTCTGCTGATACCTCGTGTGAACTTTATTCTGAAAACTCTGTGGGTGGGTACATGTGAATTCTGATTGTCTGTTGGTCCCCGCGCAAACTGTGAAATTCGTCTCAATTTATAGACTTGGGAATCAACAACCCAACTAAATGCTATTGATATCTCCAATTCAATTTTGTCTGATTATGTTTTAGGAAGAAGATACGATTGATGATAGAAATTGAAGGTGGTCATAATTTCTGTTTTCCTATTATCACAACTTTCCTTGTTCAGTTAATCTTGAACGTGAATAAACTGACCCTTTTCCTTTTCAATTTTGTGTGCATTCAATACCCTGGGATTCTGCTGTCTTGAACATGTTTTTTTGCTATTATTCTTGCTATGATTCATTTGAAACTTGTTTCAATTCTTTCCTTTTTTTGGTCCAACATGTCGCAACATTGTCGGGAAAACATTTGATGATGGTGATTCTCTTTGCTTCGAAAATGCAATATTGTGCGATGGATTTTTTATTACATGATTCATGCTTTCCATTTTCGGTTGATTGTGTTTGGAGCATGTTTTGGAAATTGACAGATACTCTTTAGATCGAAAACCGTACGTGGTATGTTTCAGGTTTGTGAACACGTTTTAAAAAATGGGCATGGTAGACAAAAAAGGAGCCCATACCAATGTTGAGAAAATGTCATGAGCAAGTACAAGTTTCAGCAACACTTGACAATTTGAGCTATACATGGCGCTAAAGGCTAAGTTTGGAGTAAAAGAAGCCTTTCCACAACGGACAGCAAACTCCTTTGAGGCCAATGATTGCTTGAGAATGTCTCACATCAGCAAAGAATACTTTTCTTGATTTCCAGGGTAATATCTTTTAGAAAGCACCAGTGAGAAATTATCTTGGATCTTTTTATGTAAAGCCCTTGTGTAATTTGTGAATCTAATTTAAATTTTGAAGCAACATTTATGATATCATAAGAAACATTTAAGACCAAACCATGCCACGAGAAGCCCATTGAAAGTGAGGATACCGCTTATAACGCAATTCGTCACGAGATTTCAACCAATTCTCACAGGATCACAACCAATAAGACACAAACCCTAACCCTTCTTGAATCTTTGAGAGGTCTTGGGATATGATATCGTTTGTATTGACCAAAGGACCATAAGAATGAGGGTACATCCTTCCTTTGTCTCCACAGGAATCCAACACAACTTGCAAGGACCTGAATCACAATGAGCACACACACGGCTTCCATGGCCTCTGAACCTTCTGCAGCAACACCTGATGGCACAAACGAAAACCACCAAACACAGTCTGATGAATTGGTTAGCTATGGATGATAAAATGCGAAATGAAAAGGGAATCTTAAGGTCAAAAATTAGGGTATGACAGATGCCCCTATTTAAGTTTCTTTTATCCAGAGATATGGAGATTGAAATCTTCGTCTCAACGAGATAGGAGAGACTTAAATATAAACATGCACAATTTTTGGCCCTAAGATGCCACAAATGCATATGATATGATATGATATGATATGATATGATATGATATGGTATGAAATGAATTCAAAGACAGAGATTCCGTGGGGAACGGTACCACAGGGGAAAAGTGTTATTGTTAAGGCAGAAACAAATGGAAGACATATCTGAAGGAAAACACCTGAATAAACAAGGCAAAGTATCTGGGAAACATCATCCAAGAATGACATTGAATGAAAAAAACACCAAACATCCAATAATGGCTTTGGACGAAAGGTATGACTCATAATATCTGAGAAGGCATCAGACGCAAATAAGACAAAATAATGTAATCCGAGAAGGCATCGGACACAGAGAAACCCAGTCATCCAATAATGGCTTTGAATTAGAGGTATAATCACGATATCTAATAATGGCTTTAGACAAAGTGAACAAGGTAAAGAAACCAGACACCCAATAATGGCTTTGAATGAAAGGTACAATCACAATATCTAATAATGGCTTTAGATAAATGTGAACAAGGTAAAGAACCCAGACACCCAACAATGGCTTTGAATGAAAGGTATAATCACAGTATCTAATAATGGCTTTAGACAAAGTGAACAAGGTAGAGAAACTAGTCATCCAATAATGGCTTTGAATGAAAGGTATAATCACAATATCTAATAATTCCTTTAGACAAAGTGAACAGGGTAGAGAAACCAGTCATCCAATAATGGCTTTGAATGAAAGGTATAATCACAGTATCTAATAATGGCTTTAGATGAATGTGAACAAGGTAAAGAAACCAGGCACCCAATAATGGCTTTGAATGGAAGGTATAATCACAGTATCTAATAATGGCTTTAGACAAATGTGAACAAGGTAAAGAAACCAGACACCCAATAATGGCTTTGAATGAAAGGTATAATCACAGTATCTAATAATGGCTTTAGATGAATGTGAACAAGGTAGAGAAACCAGTCATCCAATAATGGCTTTGAATGAAAGGTATAATCACAGTATCTAATAATGGCTTTAGATGAATGTGAACAAGATAAAGAAACCAGTCATCCAACAATGGCTTTGAATGAAAGGTATAATCACAGTATCTAATAATGGCTTTAGATGACTGTGAACAAAGACTACATTCAAGAATGGCATTGAATGTAAAGAAACCACAACGTCCAAGAAAGCATTTGATAAATGGAATCACAGTACCCAAGAAAGCATTGGATAGACGCGACAATATCTGTTTGGTAGGTGCCAAGTGAGTTGGACTTAGACGACAAGGTAAGACGTGGATAACAACACGGCCTATAGAGAATGTTAATGAGTGCAAATGAGGATGACACTCTTGCTATGCATATGTATATGAATTATGTTATGATATATGATCGAGTGAATGCAGATGTATGCAGACGACATAACTTGACTCTTTTTATGGAGAAGAGGACTGGAAGACTGATTCCTCAACACGGAGATCACTTCCATTCTACTTTGGGACTAGAGATGCTACTGAACACAATCTCTATCACACTGGAAAACTGTATCAAGCTGTTGATCCTCGTAGGAAAGATGGAAAGCTACACGGGGATTCTTCAAGTAAACTGCCCAAGATTAGCTGACTGTTGTAGGTGAACTGATCATTGTTTCAGCTTGTCTGATTATGAAATGACTGAATTGTTGAGCGCTTGGAAAGCTTGCCCCAGTCTAAGTCTTGAAAAATCTTCTATATAAACCAATTCTAAGATGGAATTGCACTGTAACAAATCTTGAACTGATTCTCAACAGGATATGGAAGGAACTTGCCCCTGATTGAATCACTGACCAAGTTTCTCAAATGTTTGAAAATTCCTTAAGAGGGAGCCAGTTTGCAAACAAAAGTGTTCATACAAACATAGTAAATGCAAAGTTCATGCAACTTTTGAAATCAAAATCATTTTTGGAAAGATGCAAAAGTATATGAGTCATTGGTTAGAACACGGCGGTTCAAGACATCAAAGTGAAAAGTTTAAGCAAAAGATGTAATGCTAAAACAAATGATCTGCAAAGATCTTTTGGAGTCAGTTTACGCAACCTCGCTTAGTATGCTTTCAAAATAACTTTGCTTCAATTAGGTCTTTTGAGGGTTATAACGTGGTCTGGTTCACGGTTTAAGAAACAAAGGATAAAGGCTCAAAGTTTATTTGTACCCACCCCAACTTCGTGATGATCTTCAGTCCTACGCTCAGTTAACTCAAATTATGCACTCAAGTTCCCATAGGTTAGGGATTGCACTGATGATAGTGGTGATGATGATGGTTCAGAAGTCAATGGACTTGAGATGACAATCACTGCTTCCTTACAACTTTTGGTTGTCATACAAGCTTGTTCTTATTTCTCTTTGTATAAGGTAAGGTGTTGGAGCAGAAATAGCAGCAAGCAAATAATAATAAGTTACCCAGTTTTGTCGTTCTCCACAGGGATCAGTGCGAGGGAAAGAATGCCATTCAACGGTTTCTACATTTCTAAACTCATGGATCAAAAGTTCTGGTTTAAAGACGAACCAAAAGCAAATGCGGAAAATATAAAGACGGAAAATATAAAGTAAAGACAGAATTATAAATGGGGCCTTGTTGGAATTGGATCTCATCAATTGATAACACATGCATTCTTCTAATCAAGCAAACACAAATCAATCATTCGCCAAATATCCTCGCGTATCACTCACAACAGAGGTTATGTCTAACGCAACGTCGAGAGGCCAACTGTATTGTCTCATCAGTGATGTCTCACGCAACAAAACCAACACAGAGCTTTAAGAGCAGATACTCACGCAAGTGTTAATCCTAAATCTATCTCTAGAGTTCAGTCCTAACAGATATTACTATAACATCCATACCAAATAAATGATTTCTTCGTATTTAAGCAAGATCAAAATACGTACACACGCTTAACCCTTTTTACATGTATTCAACTAATTTGTCCAATGAATGCGAATATCCTTCCTCATCACTATTATCATGCATCCTCGCGATACCGTATCGATCCTACTCATGCTACCCATGCTACTTAATCAACACAATACAACAAAAGATAAAATGAATATCAACTCACAAAACCATGTCAAAAGCTTGTTCATTGATAGATGAAAATCTAAGATCAAAGATTTGTAAAGGTTTTGTCAAGACCACAAATAATCAACCAAAGACAACAACAATAGAAAATCAGAATTCAAATCACATACATACATTAGAGGAAATACAATAGGTATCAAAAGATTACATCCCTCTCCAACAAGAAATCAAAGATCCTACCTTTTCTCCCTTGGAAATGAAAGAGATATCAAGTTCTGATCCCAAAATTACAACAACATCAGAACCCCATAAAAACATAAACTAAAAAGTGTAAAAATTGTATTTATACAATTCAGAAATTTGAAGGTTCGCTAGGCGAACCAATTCATTCGCTAGGCGAATGGTTAAAAATAGGCACATCAGGTGCCTCAAACAGTTAAACCGCCCCTGAAATTTCACGTGCATTCGCGAAGCGAATAAAACACTCGCGAAGCGAGCCTTCGCCAAAACCTTCGCCTAGCGAATTTAGGGACTTTTCCTACTGAAACTTTCTGCCACCCCTTCGCTGGGACACTCGCCAACGTTCGCTAGGCGAACCTTCGCTAGGAGCTCGCCAGCACTCGCGAGGCGAATCCTGCTGTTGCAACTTCCTTTCTTTAGCAGCTTGCACCATTTCTTAGTGTCTTCAAACTTTGATCATTTAGTGCATTTCCTGCACAATAACACACACATTACAAGCACCAAAGGTATATTCTCAATGTGTAGAAGAACAACAACAATCATGGATAAAAACCATGAAAACATGAGAAAAGAGATGAAAAAGTGCAAAGAAAGATATGCCAATTTTAGGCCAAATCCGCACCTAACAACTCTCCCCAACTAAACTCTTGCTTGTCCTCAAGCAAAGTATGCCCCTCGTTAAAAACAAGCGGATTTGCTCAAGCTTAAGAATCAACCAAAATCCAGAGAAACTAAACATGAAAATGCGCACAAGCAACGCCTACCACTCAATAGAATCGAACAATGATAAAGAATGAAGTACTTAAACAAATATCATGGACTGGTTCAAATGACAACTAAATTTTCATACTTGAATCACTCTAACACTCCTCTTCAAAATAAGAATGAAGAAATTGACGCGTTTGCAACCGCGGGGAAATTTCACTCACCTGACAAACAATGCAAATAGCAATCCAATTCATACAACATCTAACAATCAACATGAAAATATGGAAGCATAAAGATCACTAAGGGCTTCAAGGGATAAAGCTTGGTCGGGTTAACAACAAAGGGACATTTCGAAAAGTCTTTGAATCGAAATTGCCGATAAATGATATTTACACATTTACAACTTCATTCACCATTCTCATTCCTTTACCACAAACCTTCTCAAACTTCCTTTTTGCACAATTATTTCACTTTCTATTTTTCTCATCAAACAAGCATTCTCTTTCTTGTGTTTTTCACATTCTTATTTACACTTTTTCTTTTCATGCTTGTTTGAACTTTTTCAAAAGGTTCAAGCAACCTACCATCTTCTTTTTCATTCTCCCCAACTTGAATTCAACCAAACCTCATGTGAATGCTCCTTGCCTTTACCGCAAGGAAATCAAAGTATACAATTTTCAAAGGTTCAAGAAGAAATATTTCAAACCTCACAAAATTCAATGATGAACCAAACTTGAAAATTATGTACATAAACCAAGTTCATCACTAAAATGAGATCTAAATTGTTTTAGGCTCAAAGGGGCTAACAAATTCTCACAGCTCACGGGTAAGAAACTTTTGGATACGGTTGTGCTCAATATAAACAAATGCCTTGATCATTTCTAATGCTTCCACAAAATCACAATAATCAAAAGATAAAGCATGAATCAAATGAATTAAACAAAGTTATCAGTCATCCTTGCATATAGTAAACAATGGAGGTTTCCTCACAATTTGTGGCTTTTGGACCTAAGTGAAACAAGCATTTAAACAAGTTGCAAAATGAAACAAAGATACACATTTGCACAAAGCACAAAATTCTTAAATCATTCTAGCATTCTATAAAGCAATACAATTTACCAGGCATACTTTCAAAGTGTCGCTCCCGGGATTTTCATCCTAGTACAAACGCGAAAGTGGCACCGAAACAGAGTCGCCAGCAATGTGTATTCATCCCAAGAGAGGGAAAGGAAACACCGCGTAAACCTGAGAGAAAGGAAAAGCATGGTCTTGCGACCAAGAGAAGTGGGTAAGGGAGTCGGTTACGCGAGAGGAAGGTATTAGCACCCCCTCACGTCCATCGTACCCGATGGGATCCACGCTTGCTTGTCTCGATCAAAGGGTGATAGAAAAGAATACCGGGAAAGGAACGAAAAGAGAACTGGAAAAGGAATGAGAAACAAATGTAGGGAAAATAAAAGAAGTGCTCGCATGGGCCCTACCCCACTGCCTACGTATCTCATCGGGAGCATGAGAATCAGAGCGACGTAGTTCCCCTCACTAGGGATGGATTGTCTGTGTTTTTAGAGAACGGCTTACGTTCTAGCTCAGGTGTTGCAGGCTCGCTGGTCCGAGTGCGTTACCATCTTGCAAGAGAACGAGTAGAAGCGCGTTCGTACGCTAAGAGTGAATGAGGTGAGAAAAGAATTCCCGAAGGAAAGACGTTATTGTTTGTTTCTTGTCTTTTAGAAGGAAGTGTTTTGGATTTGTTTGCATACGACAGTGTATCCAAATCTTAGTCATCGGAATGTGTACATTCTCACATTCCAAGATGGAATGGGTAAGAAAGCACACTAAGAGTGAAGAAGACCCCCACACTTAGCTCCAATTGTCAAGGTTCAAACACACTAGCATACTTGTGTTTATTAAGTGTTTTGGTTAATTAAGAAATGAAGAAGTGTTTTTTATTATTTGCACCTTCAACAAATATTGCATTTAAGTCCCTCATACAAGATCAAATATGTAACACATTGACCTAAGATGGGCCATATGCTACACATCTTAAGATTATAAGAGAAGACCCCTTATAACCTTTTCTTTATATGAAAGGCCTAAATGCAATAAATGCCCACCTTTATTATATATTTTGAATTTTCTTTGAGATGAGAAAAGAGACTCAAGAGAGGATAAAGGTAAAAATCTATATGGACTAAGACTCCATCCTAATTGATTAGTTAAGGGCGTGATCCTAAGGTTTGTGAGGTTTCAACCTAAAGTCTAAAGAAAGAATGAATTAAACAATTCACTTCTAAAGTAGAAGATGAATTGTAATTCAAAAAGGGAAAGTAATGAGTTATTAAAAGAAAGCACATAAGTGCTTAGCAAAACACAAAATGGAATTGTAAAAGAGAAAGGATAGAAGTTGAATGTGGATTCCTTATCCACACTCAATTGAAACTTACCAAAGCCCCTACATGGTTAGCACAATCACTTACAAGTAAAGTAAGAAAATATAATGAACAAATCAAATTCAAACAAGTTGACAAACAAAGTAAAATGAGATTGAATGCTATACATGCTTCCAAGTCAGAATGTAACTCATATTTACACAACCTAATGTTGTCCTAAATGAGCATACCAAATCATGCAAACAAAATCTCAATCCAACAAGAAGCAAAGAAGAAAAGGTGAAGTGATGTGAATGTGGTTCATACTTGTGAAACAAGTGACTTAAGGTGCAAGATAAACATCAAACATGCAAAGATGAAACCCAAATGTCACAATCAGAAGTCAATTAACATGCTATACATCCTCAAACAAAACCACAACTCATGGCACAAGTGCCTTCATGATCAAGCAAACCAAACATGAGGCATGCATTCACAAAATGAACAAGTTAAACTTCATGCTTCAAACAAATAGCAAACATGCTTCAAAAATTATGACTTTCACCAATCAAACACCTTAAACATATGCCATTAACATATCAAGTCCACAAGCAATGAATCAGAACCAAAGTCACTCAACAATTAGGTCAAAGTCTCATGGAAGTTTCATGCATTCATGTTCAAAGCAACACATCAAAAGTCATCCAAAAAAGACTTAAAAATCATCTCATAAATCTCAAACATACCTCAACATATTGTGACCACAATGCAAAAAGAAAGGCATCAAAATCATTTTTTATGATCAAGAACAAAAATGCACAAAATCATATGTCACATTAAGTATGCATACAAATGGAAATTCAAAAGAAATAATGGAACAGGGGCAAAATGGTCATAAAATCAGAAAATAAAATCATAGAAAATTTCCTAAATGTTTTAAGAATACACATGAATTTTTGTAGAATTTTCCAATATGTTTTGGTATTTTTAAAAATTAATTATGAAACGTGTAGCAAAAAAAATAAAAAATGAAAAATAAATGCAAAATGCAGGGGGTATGAACATAGCAATTGGACAGTACAAATTCATTGGGCTTCCAAACAGAGGGGTGTGATTATCAATCTGCATAAGTCCAATAAGCGCGCAGTACACATTAATAACCATGCACTTCAGTCAAACCAAGTCAACACAATAACAACCATCGGATTGAGTCATAGTCAAACTATAGTCAAAGTAGCCAAAATCAATACACGCGCACGAAGGATCACACAACATACAGTGTACCACACCACATAATGTTCAATCTGATTAAAATAAAACATGTGCCGCGCATGTGACATTTTTTATGTGTTGGCACAATCTTATCCGCACGATTTATAAATCCAACGGCCAATATTCAAACTGAGAAAACCCTAGGAGTTAAAGCTACCGGCCGGAGAGGGACCTCCGGTCACCTTCTCCGGCGAGAACCGCCACCTGCGAATCCACATCTTCACAAAAATACGCAATGCACACATCAAAATGAAGCTCATGCTAAGCACAATACGAATCCACAGTTATCTTTCACCTACCATGCGCACACGTAGAAAACAGAGGATACAAAGATATGCCCTAACTTTTGGATCTAAGCTTCTAAGAAGCTCTATCAACTAGCCGGAGTTCAAATGCTTCTATTAAGCTCAAATCATCATAAAAACAACAAAATAATCCAGTAATCGTGAGGAAAAAGTTTGTGAGCTTTGGAACCTGATCTTGCAGTTCTTGTATAATTTGAGAAAACCAGAGGAAGTACTTGTTCTTCAACCTGGGAGCTTCACAAACTAAGCAAAATAAATGCTATATATCTGGCTGTCTTGAGAGCAGAGATTCACTGTTGAACAATGCTTGAAACAACCTTCAGAATTATGCTCAAACCGCCTTCAATCAAGTGCCATTGATGATGATGAGAGTGAAGTATCGTGTGCTTGGAGAAGGATTTTTGAGAGAGTTGATGACAGAGTGAGAGGATCAGAGATAGAGTAGAGAGAACTTTGAAGTGAAAAATGAGAAAATGAAGCTGAAAATGAAATTGTGAGGTGAGATTTCTATTTATAGTGTAAGCTAACCATGGTTTGGTGAGTGAGTTAAAGTGAGTCAAGGTGGTTAAACTGAGTCATCCCTAACTAACTGAGTCAAGTTAGTTAGGGAGAGCAGTGCTATGGTGAAGAGGGCTCATGACATGCTATGGTGGAATGGAATGTAAAGCTGCAGCAAGCAAAACTTGTTATACAAGTTTCCACTCCTTTCCCTCTTTATGATCATGTACAGCACGTGGTATGGTAAATGAGAAATATGTTGGGCCAAATGAAACAATGTTGGGAGGGTGAACAATGCACGGGCTGTGACAATCAACAACTTTCATTTCTCATTTTCTGGTTTTTGATGGCAGTTGATAACAATGGAAATAGGGTGATTTGATGATGAAATTCTCTCTACTCCATGGGTGGTTTAGTGTGTTTTTGGAGTCACTGGAAAGATGGCACATTGGAGCACAATATTGATTTGGAAATTGAAGTGGAATGAGGTCTCAAACATGTCTAAAAATGACCTCAAACAGATGGAAAAAGAAACTGGTACATGGGTGCGCAGACTTGTGGCATGACCTGGTTGTGACCTGGTCAAATTTCAGTTGCAATGACCATTCTTTGAGCCATCATAACTCCTTAACCTTTGATCAGATGAAAAATTGATAAACACCAACTTTGAAGATCTCACATAGAGGAACAACTTTGATGTTGAAAGATTTTCCATTTGAAGCCTCTAATCATGAGTAATTGATCAATACATTTGGCCCACCAAGTGTTTGAGAAAATGACTGCGCGCGTGCCCTGAAAATCTTGGTCATGACCTAGTTTTGGACCTACTTTGCTCAAACTTTGATCAATCATATCTCACTCAATTTTTATCCAATGGAGATGTTCCACACATGGATTTGAAGCTTAAAGCAAGGCCTTTCATTGAGGCAGAGTGGAATTTTCATTTGGTGCTCCAAATTTAAATGGCCTTGGTTCAAACTCTGATGCAAAATGGCCAAAACTTGCTATTTTTAGTAACCCTTCTTCATCCAAAAATGGCAACTTTCCACATCTTGATTTTTTCATGATTCCTTTGGAGTTTCTTGATCAAATTTTGTACATTGGACATATGTAACATGAATTTCATGAATTTGGCCTTAAAAAGTCAAGGGTTGACTTTTTCCTCTGATTATTTGACTTGGCCCCAAATTCCTTGATTTTTTATCTTTCTTCCAATTGAATCACTTCTAAAACCAATTGAGATGCAATCTTCCACATACATACACTTAAGGACATATGGAATACCATGACATCAAGTTTTGTTCAAAAAATCAAAGATTCCCTGATTTAATGGGAAACCCTAGTTTTGGTGCCCACCTCCTAGGAGAAAAATGTGCAGTCTTCAAATCCAAATTCCTCAGAGTATGTTGTGTATCCTCTTAAAGGATGATGAGAAATGCCACTTGAGGATGATTTTGGGTCAATGAGCTATCTCTTTTGAGGGTTTTCCTTCAATTTTTGGACTTCTTGCATAGTGAAAGATGTAGTGCTTCAATCTCCCATTGAATCTCACTTCCTTGAGGTTTTGGAAGATCAATTGAGATAGTATGAGACATGAGAGACCTCTTGGCTTGCCTAGAGCCAACTTGATTGACCTTTTTGTGCTTTGAATGATTCCTTGATTATCCACCTTCCACCTGATCACATGCCCTGATGGTAAGAAGGATGCCATGCTTCATTTTTCTATGTTAAATGCAATGCAATGCTAATGAGATGGATATGATATGATAAATGATAATGCCATGCTATGATGCCAAAAAAGGAGAGCAAATTTTGGGGTATTACAGCTGCCCCTATTCAAGCGCTGTAGACCTGAATGCCTGAAAGCAATTGCTTTCGGACTTTCAAGGTATATAGTGATTGAATACCAAATATAACCAAAAATTTGCTCTGGATGAAGAAGAAAAGGGATATAAACCCAACGAGACTGCTGGATTGAGTCCTCGATGAAACGTCGGAGAGATCTGTCTTTTGAACGACGCCAGACGACTACTGGCTTGCCACGCTGCTGGTGGACTTTAATACTGTCCTTTTGAACGACGCCAGACGACTACTGGCTTGCCACACTACTGGTGGACTTTAATAATGTCTTTTATGCAACTCCAGACGACTACTGGCCTGCCACACTACTGGTGGACTTTGATAATGTCTTTTATGCAACTCCAGACGACTACTGGCCTGCCACACTACTGGTGGACTTTGATAATGTCTTTTATGCAATTCCAGACGACTACTGGCCTGCCACACTACTGGTGGACTTTGCAGCTTCGTGCCACCCGAAGATGGACTTTTGCCAATCCACTGTTGGACCTTTGCCACCCGAAGACGGACTTTTGCCAATCCACTGTTGGACTTTTGCCACCCGGAGACGGACTTTTGCCAATCCACTGTTGGACTTTTGCCACCCGAAGACGGACTTTTGCCAATCCACTGTTGGACTTTTGCCACCCGAAGACGGACTTTTGCCAATCCACTGTTGGACTTTTGCCACCCGAAGACGGACTTTTGCCAATCCACTGTTGGACTTTTGCCACCCGAAGACGGACTTTTGCCAATCCACTGTTGGACTTTTGCCACCCGAAGACGGACTTTTGCCAATCCACTGTTGGACTTTTGCCACCCGAAGACGGACTTTTGCCAATCCACTGTTGGACTTTTAGAATTTTAAAATCGAATTACTCTCTGCCTCTGCGCCAGACATCTCTGCCGACTCTGCTGAGGAACCACAATCAATGATTTAATCTCGGAGACTCCTAAAAGGATAATATCTCTGCTGACGAATGGATGAACAATCCGTCTGCTTCGAATTGTCAAGCTTGCCAAAAATAAATTGGACTTTAAGATATGAGGGAATGACGACTCTGCCAGGAATTATTCCATCTGTTTGGGGGAACGAATTCTGGTCACAGCGATTCCGCTGGGGATGAGAATTTTTAAATGACGTCCTGCTGGGGAAATGAGCCATTAAAACTCTGCTTGGGGATTTATTCAACCCAAGATCCTTTATAGGGATTATCAACCTTCTGACCCGGCTGGGGAAAGGCTGTACCATCCTTGTTGAGGAATAGATTCTGTCGATCTGATAAACCTCTGCGGAGAGAACAACAACTCAGCTGGAAGTTGCTGACAAGATTCGATGCTGACCTCTGTGGGGATACCATGACCAGAGATACGATCTTGCTGGGTATCAGGGCTACTCTGCCAGGGATATGCAAATCCTGGTTAGAACATTCCACTGCAACTTGCTAGAAAGAGTCCTTAGAGATCTGTTGGGGAAACCCAAAGCAAATCCACAGTAGTCTGTTGAAGAATGTGACTGTCGAGCTTAGGATAAGTACTGCAATGCCCCATGTTAGGCGAACTTTCCTGATGACGAGTTTAACAAACTCTGCTGGAGAAAACTGCTTTAAAGCGTCTCATGTTGGGGAATGCCTTTCGAGAGGATTTTACAGAAGACCAACTGTCCTCAAACTCTACTGGGGATGATCAACACTTCATGCTGAGGAAACAAACATGCCCCATGCTTGGACAAACCAACAATTTGTCCCCGAAGAAGATGTCATAAGAGGATTTTACAGAAGATTTAGCCTCTTCAAACTCCTGCGACTTCGCTGGGGATAATGACCATCAAACTCTACTGGGGGGTGATTAACACTTCATGCTGGGGAAACAACATGCCCCATGCTTAAGAAAACCAACAATTTGTCCCCGGAGAGGATGTCATAAGAGGATTTTACAGAAGATCTAGCCTCTTCAAACTCTTGTGACTTCAACGGGGATTGACCATCAACTTCGGTGTCTGCGAAGCAACTTTATTGGGGAATTCGCAACCATCATCGACACAGAAAAGCTTGTAGCTGTTGGAAGTACTGAATGAGAGAATCGACTTAATAAGATGCAACGGTACCCAGCTGAACTTAATTCACTGATATCGACCCGTTATACACAATCGTCGACCGAACGATGAACGCCGATCTCCTTACCCATAATTGCCCCAGTCTTTTGCGTGGGGTGATTTATTGCTGGTCTTGTGCTTAAACTCATCTGCACCTGCTACCTGCAACAAAAGAATATGCCCACATGCCCCGAATATTGCATGGCTAGAATCCACCATCCGGGAGCATTCAACATTCGAAGTAATTTCAAATGTTTTTTCTGCGCATGTTATTGTAAGGCTGCCATGTTTTCAAATGCAATGTTTTATCAACAATTAGGACGTTTTTGCAAACAAAGCAATAAAACAAAAATAGAAAGCTTTTTATTGAAATTCAATTTATTGACTGAGAGCCCAGAATAGGCAATTACATCTGGAAGCAATCCCTGGAAAGAGGTGATCGCTGAAAAATTGAGAAAAGAAACTATCCTAATGGCAATGTGAAAACGGAATTCCACTGAGTTTCCATTCTGTTATGACCAGTATGTCTTCAAAACTCCCCGACCTTGCCTTCTGAGGAATGATCAGACCGATTCCTATTCTTCAGAACGTCAGTTGTTCAAACGATAATGGGGTACAGGTAACTCAAACCGTAGTCATTCGCTTAAATCCCTCTTTTGTGTGGACCGCCCTTTCAGGTTTTCGATCCACCAGGATACCCTTTTTTGCCTAAGTTGCCCTTTCGGGTTTTCAACTTACCGGGTGTACAAATTTTTTCAATTATATCCCTAATTTTTGCCCGAACCTTATTCTGTTTTTGGTTCGCCGGGATGCCCTTTTTTGCCTGGATTTTTTTTATTTTTATTATCCAGCGGGTCTATTCATGCGAAGTATTTTTTGACTACGTCCGAGTTGACAGGGGATGAAAAGTCTTCGCCATCCATGGTTGTAAGCAATAAAGCTCCGCCCGAAAAGACCTTTTTAACCACGAATGGACCTTCATAATTAGGAGTCCATTTGCCCCTGTGATCTGTATTGGGAGGAAGGATCCTTTTGAGTACCACATCTCCGACTTTGTAAACCCGAGGACGCACCTTTTGGTCAAATGCCTGCTTCATTCTGCGCTGGTATAGTTGCCCATGACATACAGCCGCCAATCGCTTTTCCTCAATAAGGCTCAGCTGATCAAATCTGGCTCGTACCCATTCAGCTTCATCTAGCTTAACATCCATCATAACTCTGAGGGACGGAATCTCTACTTCAACCGGTAGCACTGCCTCCATACCATATACAAGTGAGAATGGGGTTGCCCCAGTGGACGTGCGTACCGACGTTCGATACCCATGCAAAGCAAATGGTAGCATCTCATGCCAATCTTTGTACGTGACAACCATCTTCTGCACAATCTTCTTGATATTTTTGTTGGCCGCTTCGACCGCGCCATTCATCTTTGGGCGGTACGGAGAAGAATTGTGGTGTTCGATTTTGAAGTCCTGGCATAACTCAGCCATCATCTTATTGTTCAAATTAGAACCATTATCAGTAATGATTCTTTCGGGAACTCCATATCGGCAAATGATATCCCGTTTTAAGAAACGAGCGACCACTTGTTTTGTAACATTGGCATAGGATGCGGCTTCAACCCATTTGGTGAAGTAATCAATTGCCACCAAGATGAAACGATGACCATTGGAAGCTGTAGGCTCAATCTTTCCGATCATATCAATGCCCCACATGGCAAACGGCCAAGGCGACGACATGATACTCAACGGATTTGGAGGCACATGCACCTTGTCTGCATAGATCTGGCATTTATGGCATTTGCGGGCATATTTACAACAATCTGACTCCATAGTCAACCAATAATATCCCGACCTTAACAACTTTTTAGCCATTGCCTGCCCTCCGGCATGAGTACCGAAAGAGCCTTCGTGCACTTCAATCATCAACAAGTCTGCTTCATGTCTATCCACACATCTAAGCAGGACCGTGTCAAAATTTCTTTTATACAGCACGCCATCTTTGTTCAGGAAGAAACTACCAGCTAACCTTCTCAACGTCTTCCTGTCTTTGGACGATGCCCCGGGCGGGTACTCTTGACTTTTTAAGAAACACTTAATGTCATGAAACCATGGCTTGTCATCAGACGTTGCATCGACCGCAAACACAAATGCTGGTCTGTCAAAGCGGGATACCTCAATCTTAGGTACATGGTTCCATCCTTGCACTTTGATCATGGAAGACAAAGTGGCCAAGGCATCAGCGAACCTATTCTCATCTCGAGGAATATGGTACAGTTTCACTGTTGTGAAAAATGTCAGCAATCTCCTCGTATAATCTCTATACGGCATTAGATTTGCTTGGTGCGTGTACCAACTCCCTTTCACTTGATTGATTACCAAAGCTGAATCACCGAATATATCAAGGGTCTTAATCCGTAGATTAATCGCCTCCTCGATCCCCATTATACAAGCTTCGTACTCTGCTTCATTGTTGGTGCATCCGAAAGTTATTCGGGCAGTGAAAGGCATATGAACACCTTCCGGCGTGATAAGAACTGCTCCAACTCCGCACCCATTCATATTGACAGCCCCATCAAACATCAGACTCCATTTGGATTCAGGGTCTGGCCCCTCCTCCGGAAGTGGTTCCTCACAGTCTTTAGCTTTGAGAAACATGATGTCTTCATCAGGGAAGTCAAACTTCATGGGTTGGTAATCATCAATCGGCTGTTGCGCAAGATAGTCGGACAAGATACTTCCTTTGATGGCCTTTTGTGAAGTGTAATGAATGTCATACTCTGTCAAGACCATTTGCCACCGTGCAACTCTGCCTGTCAATGCCGGTTTCTCGAAAATGTACTTGATAGGATCCATTTTTGAAATCAACAAGGTTGTGTGCCTAACCATATATTGCCTCAATCGCTTAGCGGCCCATGCAAGTGCACAGCATGTCTTTTCAAGCATTGAGTATCGGGACTCACAATCATTGAACTTTTTGCTCAGGTAGTAAATAGCATGCTCCTTCCTACCTGTCTCGTCATGTTGACCGAGAACACAACCCATGGAACCTTCAAGCACTGTCAGATACATTATCAGCGGTCTCCCTTCAACTGGAGGCATTAGAATCGGAGGTTCCTGCAAGTATTCTTTTATCTTATCGAATGCCAATTGGCAATCGTCATTCCACCTGACCGTTTGATCTTTCCTTAACAATTTAAATATTGGTTCACACGTGGCTGTTAGGTGAGATATGAACCTTGCAATGTAGTTCAATCTACCCAAGAAACCACGAACCTCTTTTTCTGTTCTCGGTTCAGGCATTTCTTGTATTGCTTTCACCTTGGCAGGATCAACCTCGATTCCTTTTTTGCTCACAATGAAACCCAATAACTTTCCAGAACGCACCCCAAACGTGCACTTGTTTGGATTTAATCTCAGACGGAACTTTCTCAACCTTTCAAACAGCTTTTTCAGATTAACCAGATGTTCCTCTTCTGTTCTCGACTTGGCAATCATATCATCTACATAACATTCGATCTCCTTATGAATCAAGTCATGAAACAATGTCACCATCGCCCGCTGGTACGTTGCCCCTGCGTTTTTCAACCCAAAAGGCATTACTTTATAACAATATGTACCCCACGGAGTAATGAACGTGGTCTTCTCCATATCTTCAGGTGCCATCTTGATCTGGTTGTACCCGGAGAACCCGTCCATAAATGAGAACACTGAAAATTGAGCTGTATTATCGACCAGCACATCAATATGAGGTAGTGGAAAATCATCTTTCGGGCTAGCTTTATTAAGATCTCGATAATCCACACACATTCTCACTTTTCCATCTTTCTTCGGTACTGGCACGATGTTGGCTACCCATGGAGGATACTTTGTCACAGCAAGAAAACCAGCGTCCCACTGCTTCTGGACTTCCTCCTTAATCTTTAAGGCCATGTCGGGGTGAGTCCGACGAAGTTTCTGCTTGACTGGCGGACATTCTTCTCTCAATGGTAGCCTGTGCACGACAATATCCGTATCCAACCCCGGCATGTCTTGATACGACCAGGCGAAGATGTCAACATACTCGCGCAACATTTCCGTCAAAGTTTGCTTCACATCTGCTTGCAAGCTGGCACCAATCCTGATCTCTTTCTTGGCGTCCTTGGTACCAATATTGATGATTTCTACAGTCTCCTGATGAGGCTGGATGACCCTTTCCTCTTGTTTCAACAATCTGGCCAGTTCTTCAGAAAGTTCACAATCTTTCCCATCCCCTTCTTCGGCTTGATAAATCGGATTGTCAAAGTCATACATGGCCATATCAAAATCGTTATCAGTGGTATCCGGAGGATCAAGTCTGCATGAACGGGTTCATGCCTTATTTTAGAATTTATTTTTAAGCAAAACAAAAGAAAATGAAACATTGCCATTTTATATATTTTTTTGTGCAAAAATAAAAACTGAAAGACAGAGAACAAAATTTGATTGCAAAACGTCCTTTATTAATGATTAAACATTGCAAATGCAACCATGGTGGCCCTACAAATGAATCTATACGCCTTGGGCAGAGCGCAAGATTTTGTCATGCATTATGGTTAGAAAAAACAAAGAAAAATTACTCTGTCTGAAGAGTAACCCGGATGACTTCTTCAACGAACCAGTTTTGCACTTGTTGTCCCGGAACATGAGGGCGTACCCAATTGTCCAGGTTACAATCACTGTCAACACTATCCTCTGTGGCTGCACAAGACTGGTCCATGTAGATAATTCCCCCACTATTGAAAGTAATGGGTCCCCTGCTCCCCGCATCTGAAGTTGTAGAGGGATGATAACCAATACCAAATTTGTCTTCCTTCATTGGGGTCTCTATCAACCTGCCCCAACCTTGGGCGTTGCCTGCCCTGACGACCTCGACAGCTTGTTTGTAAGATGAAATGGAGGTACCAGCCCCGACTGGTACAGAAGAAGACTCAGGTGCATCGTCAATATTGACTGCTTCAAATGATTGGCACAGCATCTCATGAATTTCCCCATCCATTTCAATGTACTTGAATGTGGACAAGTGACTCACAAAGATGTCTTCCTCCCCACACACTGTCACAACCTGCCCTTCAAACTCATACTTCAGCTTTTGATGTAGAGTAGAAGTAACAGCCCCGGCTCCGTGAATCCAAGGGCGTCCCAATAGGCAGCTATATGCAGGTTGTATGTCCATTACATGGAACGTGGATTTGAATACCTGTGGTCCAATTTGTACGGGCAATTCCACCTCACCAAACACAGATCGTCTAGTTCCATCGAATGCTCTGACCACCAATTCACTAGGCCTTAAGATCAAACCGTCAACTTCCAGCTTCATTAATGCCTTCTTGGGCAAGACATTGAGTGATGAACCAGTGTCTACCAGTACATGAGATAACACTGCGCCCTTACACTCCATCGTGATATGCAAAGCCTTATTATGGTTTCTTCCTTCAACAGTCAAATCTCTACTTGTAAAGCCCAAGCCATGGCTGACATTAACATTGGAGATTACGCCCTCGAGCTGATTAACAGTAATTTCTTGTGGCACGTACGCACTCTTCAACACTCTCAACAACGCCTGTCGGTGCGCATCAGAGCACATCAATAGTGACAGGATTGAAATCTTTGAAGGGGTCTGATTCAGTTGGTCCACAATCTTATAATCGCTTTTCTTGATTATCTTCATAAATTCTTCCATTTCCTTATCAAAAGTAATCTTTGTCTCTGCTTCAGGTGTAGGTGCACTTTCAACCACCTGTTTACCCTTATCCTTTGCTGCAGCTTCTACCTCCTTATCACTTCTCAAGGTTTGGGGAGCGAACAACCTTCCACTCCTTGTAAAGCCCCCTACACCCCCTACATTATCAATATTTGGGCTGACTGACGACTCAACTTCCTGTTTTTTACCTTCGTAATATACATCTGCCCCATAGTGCCATGGGATAGCCTTCGTAGACGTGAACGGAATTGGTCCTGGCACCGTGATAGTGACAGGACTGGGCCTTTCTGGCGCAACACTCGCCACGGGAACTGCATTGACCGGCATTTGAATCTCAGCGGGAGTGTAATAGATGGTCACGGTTGATATCTCATCAGTGTCTTTCACGACTCTGTCGAACTGTAGACATCCTTCATCGATCAGATTCTGTAAACCCATCTTCAACTTATCACAGCCGTTCTCCTGATTCATGCACTCAGAGCAATCTTGACTACAGCCCGGGAACACCTGTCCCTTCAATAAACGATCTTTTACAACCAACAAAGAAGTTTCCACTTGACGGATATCTGTCACCAGATTCAATCTCCTCCCATCTTCAATAGCGTACACATTTGCTGCACTATGATCAGGCATGGGATGCTGAGTAATATTAGGAGCGGGAGAGAAATTGATGGCTTTAGCATCAATCAAATCTTGTACTTTATGATGGAAAGCCCAGCATCTTTCAATGGAGTGCCCCTGAGCACCTGAGTGGAACTCACAACGAGCATTAGCATCGAAGTTAGGTGGCAGGTTTCCAGCAACCGGAGCTTTCATAGTACGGAGTTCTACCAACTTTAACTCGAGTAGCCGGGGCAACAGCGCGGCATAAGTCATAGGGAGAGGATCCATCTTACGATCCCTCTGTCTAGACCTTTGCTGGAAAAAAGGTTGTTGCTGTTGAACTTGTTGTTGGGGTTGTTGTTTCTGAACAGACGGTGTGGGGATTGTCACAGCATCTACCTGATAATAAGCTCGAGAACGCCCTCTGCCTCGTCCTCTAAACACAGCATTCGTATCACCTTCTCTTCTTTTCTGGTTACTAGCAAACGGTTTCTTCGTCCCCGAAGAGCCAGCCCCGCTCACATCCTGGATCTTTCCAAGCTTTAACAGACTTTCTATTCTTTCTCCCGCAATTACAATATCAGTAAATCCAGTCGACGGACAAGCAGCTAATCTATCCAGATAGGCCCCTTGCAAGGTGCCCATGAACATATCTGCCATTTCTCTGTCTGACAAGGGAGGTTGGACCTGGGCAGCCATTTCCCTCCACCTCTGTGCATATTCTTTGAAACTCTCCTTGGCATTCTGTGACAACCCCTGCAATTGAGTGCGGTTGGGCGCCATGTCAATATTATATTGGTATTGCTTCAGGAACGCTTCTGCCAGATCCTTCCAATTCTTCACAGCAGCTCTATTCAACTTCATGTACCAGGTTAAGGACGCCCCCCGCCAGACTGTCCTGAAAATAGTGCATCCATAGCTTCTCGTCATCCGTATGGGCTGAAATCTTCCCAAAGTAAGCTTGAAGATGCGTTTGGGGACACGCATTGCCGTGATACTTATCAAAAGTGGGAGGCTTGAATTTAGGGGGAATTCTGACTCCTGAGACCAGCCCCAAGCTGGTAACATCAATACCCATAGAGTTCTTGCATTCTATGGCCCTGATCTTCTCTGCTAACTCATCATACCTTCGATCCCCTTGATTACCCACCTCAGCATCCAGCAGAGTAAATTGGTCTTCCAGAGTATCTTCAAGAGTAACACCAGCATGCCTACCATTTCCATTACCCCGATTGTTACCACCAGGAGGAGGGTTGCCACCGGGAGGAGGAATGCCATGTCCCTGTGAATTGTCATGATGATCACCTTCGGGCCCATTGTCGGGACGCTCTACCAGAAGCCTCAGTCTCTCCTGATTTTGCGCCATGCCAGTCATGAGGGTCATGAACTGGTCCATACGCGCCCTCATTTCCGCCAAATCACTTTGCACTTGATCCATGATTCTTACTTGATTCCTTCGCGTCGAATATCGGTGAATATGACTCTCCGCTATACTGCCTGAAACCAAATAAAGGTTAGAGACCCTGCAACGAGTACCTGAAAAGCAAGTAACAAAAATGCAAAATGATATGCAATGCCATGCAATGCCATGTTTGTCATTTCCGAGGTGCTTTATACCCTGATTCCAATCCAACCACAGAAATCTGAAGACCAGAAATTGTGATATAAAGAGACGTGTCATGGTCATGTGCTTGTGTGCAGCTATCTGATAAGGAATAATTCTGAATAAAACTGCTCATACTCATTCAACAAAGTATCCAAGTACATTTAAGAAAGGTTCAACCGCAAATGCAATACAAGGAAAAAAATGGATCCATCAACAAGCCTGATGGTAGCCATTAACAACAAAATACAGGGAAAAGAACATCAATCTGACAATTCCACATCCTTCAGCTTATCACTTGAGTATTTGATCTCCTCAAAAAGTATACGGGTACGCTGGTGATTCGGCTTTTCAATCATCTCTTTGATCAAGACGTCCCTTTTCTCAAGAGCTTCAGTTAAAGAACCCACATGCAGCATCAGAGCTTCGTCATCACACACTCCTTTGTGTCTCTTTATGCCGGCTTGCGTCTTGAGTATCTCCCTTTCTATCATGACTTCTTCAAGCTCTTTCTTGGTATTCTTCAACTGGCTTCTAACTTCTTCTAACTGCTCTTGACTTTTATCGAGACTTTCCCGATACTTTCTCCTCTGCTCATGTGCCTTTTTAAGCTCCTCGTCTTTAGTCTTCGACTGATCCTTTAACTCGGCATTTTCAATTCTGACTTCATCCCAAGCTTGACGAAGTTGAGCTAATGAATCCTTGCTTCGGGCTAAAGCCTGTTTTGTAATCTTGTGAGCCTGACTAGTGTCATCTGCTCCCAGAGTAAGTTTCCGAAAGTACCGAGCTCGGTCATCAAAATCTTCCTCTTTGTCAGCCAAGGTTTTTTCCGCTTTCAAGGCTCTCTTTTCCAACTCTTTGTTGTCAGCTAGAGCTTTCTGAAGACATCTGCTCATTCCAGAATTCTCTATCTGCAACTCTCTGACCATTTTCTTCCACTTCTCACATTCTTCAATAGCCACCATAGTGGGTTGTTCTGGCTGTGCTGAACATAAAAGAGGTCCCCTTGAAAAGGGTAAAAGCAATTCCTTTACTTTCGTCTCAATCCACCTGTCATATTCAGGATAAGATCTACAATCTCCTTTTCCAAAAACTGCTTTTCCAATTTTGTGCTTATCTTTCCAAGCATTCACTACTTCTACCACCTTCGCATCTTTAGTTCCTGTAAAGAATAAAGATTCTTCCACATCTTGCTCTGTAGGAGGATATCTGGAAGCATACCCAAACTGTCGGATGGCCAAAACTGGATTATAATTAATCCCTCCTTTTCTGCCAATCAAAGGCACATTTGGAAAATTTCCGCATCTTGTGACAAGCTCTATTCTCAACAACCGGTGATCAAACCATACAATGTTATCAGCAGTTAAACTCATCAATCGTTTAGACCATTTCGCCACATCTTTGGTTTCCACAAAGGCACCTGTCTGAGGCAAATGTTTGAAAAACCAATGACTCAGCAGTGGAGTGCAACAACTAACAGATCCTCCCCTCCTTTTCTCATTCTTGTAATGCACGGAATGATAAAAATCTCCTAACAAAGTAGGGACTGGATTTTTAAGGACAAAAACTCTCGTTGCTTGCATATCCACAAAGTCTTGCTGATTGGGAAAGAAAACTAGGCCATATATGCAGAGAGCCAGAATGGAATTGTAAACCGTCCAATTTTTAGCACTTGCAGCCTCTTGGGCCTGTCCAGCCAGAAATTCTAAATGAAATCCGCTAACTCCATTTTTACTGCTCACACCACTCTTTATCAATGTCTGATCCATTTGTAAAGCAGCAGCAATTTCTTTTACGCTGGGAGAACTACCAGAGAAGAATGGTGTTGCCGACGTGATCGGAATTCCCAAAATAAATGAGAATTCTTCCAGTGTTGGCATCAAAATGTAATCTGAAAGAAGAAAGCACCTCAACGAAGGCTCGTAGAACTGCAGCAGAGTGTGTAAAGCATCATGCTCATACTTGGTGATTGTACGGACCATCCCAACCAAATTCCCGTAGCTCTTCTGAAACCTATCAAGAATACCCGGACCAGCCATATCTATAATTTTGAGCAATGAATCCAAGACAGGATCTGGAAACTTGTAAGACACATTGTTCTTTCTCTCGGCGACGATCACTGTTGAACCCATGGATTGGAATCAGAAATGTATTATGCACCTGAAAATGACAAACATAACTGTTATGATATGATAATGCAATGCAAAAGGGCATGTGATCAGGTAATCAAGTGTCGGTGTCTGTATTGAACTGTGTGCACTGTGTCTCTGTACTGAATCTGGCAATATCTGAGATGAATACTTAAATCACTGTCATAGGATACAATGTCTGAAATCATCATAGAATCACGAGTAAGGTAGGTAGGAGGCTGGGTTTCCTGCAAACCTGTAAACATCCCGCCCATACTCACATGTGGTTCTTAGAAAATAAGGCTTGTCAGCTTCGGAGGTTTGAGAAGCAATAGCACATTCAGCCCGTAGGATACAATGCTATGCCAATCAAAGAGGTCGTCCACTGACTCCCCTTAGAAAATAAAAGTCATCCTATGCAAGTTCCAAAGTGGGCCCTCGGGTGCGAATGGGTTTGCCACAGAATGTGGTCTGCCATTGTCACCACTAAAAAGGGATATTTCCACTAAGGTCCTCATGATCGGTCACTAGAGTCGACAGCTCTCTAGATCTACATCCTGGAATACGCAAGATGCGCATGCCACGACGTGTCCCAAGATAGCCTCGTCTAGCTGTGAATTTCGTGAACACCCGACGCACTCCAAATGGCACGTAGGTCCCACTACTCTCCACTCTAATTCTAAGTGTATACTCAAGCCTGTGTAATGGGCTTATCTCTCAGAAATCCCATCCCGCCAAACAGAAGATAGCACAGTCCGGTATAGCATAATATATCATATGAAATGAAAATGCTAAAATACGGTAAATACAGTAATGTACAGTAAAGCAGTAAATAACCATACAATAAAACAGTAAATACAACACAACAGTAAACACCCAATGAAAGAAAAACAGACAAGCGCTAGGATTGACTCGCTTAGGGATGGACCAGCAATAGGTCAACCTGTCCCCAGCAGAGTCGCCAGCTGTCGCTCCCCGGGATTTTCATCCTAGTACAAACGCGAAAGTGGCACCGAAACAGAGTCGCCAGCAATGTGTATTCATCCCAAGAGAGGGAAAGGAAACACCGCGTAAACCTGAGAGAAAGGAAAAGCATGGTCTTGCGACCAAGAGAAGTGGGTAAGGGAGTCGGTTACGCGAGAGGAAGGTATTAGCACCCCCTCACGTCCATCGTACCCGATGGGATCCACGCTTGCTTGTCTCGATCAAAGGGTGATAGAAAAGAATACCGGGAAAGGAACGAAAAGAGAACTGGAAAAGGAACGAGAAACAAATGTAGGGAAAATAAAAGAAGTGCTCGCATGGGCCCTACCCCACTGCCTACGTATCTCATCGGGAGCATGAGAATCAGAGCGACGTAGTTCCCCTCACTAGGGATGGATTGTCTGTGTTTTTAGAGAACGGCTTACGTTCTAGCTCAGGTGTTGCAGGCTCGCTGGTCCGAGTGCGTTACCATCTTGCAAGAGAACGAGTAGAAGCGCGTTCGTACGCTAAGAGTGAATGAGGTGAGAAAAGAATTCCCGAAGGAAAGACGTTATTGTTTGTTTCTTGTCTTTTAGAAGGAAGTGTTTTGGATTTGTTTGCATACGACAGTGTATCCAAATCTTAGTCATCGGAATGTGTACATTCTCACATTCCAAGATGGAATGGGTAAGAAAGCACACTAAGAGTGAAGAAGACCCCCACACTTAGCTCCAATTGTCAAGGTTCAAACACACTAGCATACTTGTGTTTATTAAGTGTTTTGGTTAATTAAGAAATGAAGAAGTGTTTTTTATTATTTGCACCTTCAACAAATATTGCATTTAAGTCCCTCATACAAGATCAAATATGTAACACATTGACCTAAGATGGGCCATATGCTACACATCTTAAGATTATAAGAGAAGACCCCTTATAACCTTTTCTTTATATGAAAGGCCTAAATGCAATAAATGCCCACCTTTATTATATATTTTGAATTTTCTTTGAGATGAGAAAAGAGACTCAAGAGAGGATAAAGGTAAAAATCTATATGGACTAAGACTCCATCCTAATTGATTAGTTAAGGGCGTGATCCTAAGGTTTGTGAGGTTTCAACCTAAAGTCTAAAGAAAGAATGAATTAAACAATTCACTTCTAAAGTAGAAGATGAATTGTAATTCAAAAAGGGAAAGTAATGAGTTATTAAAAGAAAGCACATAAGTGCTTAGCAAAACACAAAATGGAATTGTAAAAGAGAAAGGATAGAAGTTGAATGTGGATTCCTTATCCACACTCAATTGAAACTTACCAAAGCCCCTACATGGTTAGCACAATCACTTACAAGTAAAGTAAGAAAATATAATGAACAAATCAAATTCAAACAAGTTGACAAACAAAGTAAAATGAGATTGAATGCTATACATGCTTCCAAGTCAGAATGTAACTCATATTTACACAACCTAATGTTGTCCTAAATGAGCATACCAAATCATGCAAACAAAATCTCAATCCAACAAGAAGCAAAGAAGAAAAGGTGAAGTGATGTGAATGTGGTTCATACTTGTGAAACAAGTGACTTAAGGTGCAAGATAAACATCAAACATGCAAAGATGAAACCCAAATGTCACAATCAGAAGTCAATTAACATGCTATACATCCTCAAACAAAACCACAACTCATGGCACAAGTGCCTTCATGATCAAGCAAACCAAACATGAGGCATGCATTCACAAAATGAACAAGTTAAACTTCATGCTTCAAACAAATAGCAAACATGCTTCAAAAATTATGACTTTCACCAATCAAACACCTTAAACACATGCCATTAACATATCAAGTCCACAAGCAATGAATCAGAACCAAAGTCACTCAACAATTAGGTCAAAGTCTCATGGAAGTTTCATGCATTCATGTTCAAAGCAACACATCAAAAGTCATCCAAAAAAGACTTAAAAATCATCTCATAAATCTCAAACATACCTCAACATATTGTGACCACAATGCAAAAAGAAAGGCATCAAAATCATTTTTTATGATCAAGAACAAAAATGCACAAAATCATATGTCACATTAAGTATGCATACAAATGGAAATTCAAAAGAAATAATGGAACAGGGGCAAAATGGTCATAAAATCAGAAAATAAAATCATAGAAAATTTCCTAAATGTTTTAAGAATACACATGAATTTTTGTAGAATTTTCCAATATGTTTTGGTATTTTTAAAAATTAATTATGAAACGTGTAGCAAAAAAAATAAAAAATGAAAAATAAATGCAAAATGCAGGGGGTATGAACATAGCAATTGGACAGTACAAATTCATTGGGCTTCCAAACAGAGGGGTGTGATTATCAATCTGCATAAGTCCAATAAGCGCGCAGTACACATTAATAACCATGCACTTCAGTCAAACCAAGTCAACACAATAACAACCATCGGATTGAGTCATAGTCAAACTATAGTCAAAGTAGCCAAAATCAATACACGCGCATGAAGGATCACACAACATACAGTGTACCACACCACATAATGTTCACTCTGATTAAAATAAAACATGTGCCACGCATGTGACATTTTTTATGTGTTGGCACAATCTTATCCGCACGATTTATAAATCCAACGGCCAATATTCAAACTGAGAAAACCCTAGGAGTTAAAGCTACCGGCCGGAGAGGGACCTCCGGTCACCTTCTCCGGCGAGAACCGCCACCTGCGAATCCACATCTTCACAAAAATACGCAATGCACACATCAAAATGAAGCTCATGCTAAGCACAATACGAATCCACAGTTATCTTTCACCTACCATGCGCACACGTAGAAAACAGAGGATACAAAGATATGCCCTAACTTTTGGATCTAAGCTTCTAAGAAGCTCTATCAACTAGCCGGAGTTCAAATGCTTCTATTAAGCTCAAATCATCATAAAAACAACAAAATAATCCAGTAATCGTGAGGAAAAAGTTTGTGAGCTTTGGAACCTGATCTTGCAGTTCTTGTATAATTTGAGAAAACCAGAGGAAGTACTTGTTCTTCAACCTGGGAGCTTCACAAACTAAGCAAAATAAATGCTATATATCTGGCTGTCTTGAGAGCAGAGATTCACTGTTGAACAATGCTTGAAACAACCTTCAGAATTATGCTCAAACCGCCTTCAATCAAGTGCCATTGATGATGATGAGAGTGAAGTATCGTGTGCTTGGAGAAGGATTTTTGAGAGAGTTGATGACAGAGTGAGAGGATCAGAGATAGAGTAGAGAGAACTTTGAAGTGAAAAATGAGAAAATGAAGCTGAAAATGAAATTGTGAGGTGAGATTTCTATTTATAGTGTAAGCTAACCATGGTTTGGTGAGTGAGTTAAAGTGAGTCAAGGTGGTTAAACTGAGTCATCCCTAACTAACTGAGTCAAGTTAGTTAGGGAGAGCAGTGCTATGGTGAAGAGGGCTCATGACATGCTATGGTGGAATGGAATGTAAAGCTGCAGCAAGCAAAACTTGTTATACAAGTTTCCACTCCTTTCCCTCTTTATGATCATGTACAGCACGTGGTATGGTAAATGAGAAATATGTTGGGCCAAATGAAACAATGTTGGGAGGGTGAACAATGCACGGGCTGTGACAATCAACAACTTTCATTTCTCATTTTCTGGTTTTTGATGGCAGTTGATAACAATGGAAATAGGGTGATTTGATGATGAAATTCTCTCTACTCCATGGGTGGTTTAGTGTGTTTTTGGAGTCACTGGAAAGATGGCACATTGGAGCACAATATTGATTTGGAAATTGAAGTGGAATGAGGTCTCAAACATGTCTAAAAATGACCTCAAACAGATGGAAAAAGAAACTGGTACATGGGTGCGCAGACTTGTGGCATGACCTGGTTGTGACCTGGTCAAATTTCAGTTGCAATGACCATTCTTTGAGCCATCATAACTCCTTAACCTTTGATCAGATGAAAAATTGATAAACACCAACTTTGAAGATCTCACATAGAGGAACAACTTTGATGTTGAAAGATTTTCCATTTGAAGCCTCTAATCATGAGTAATTGATCAATACATTTGGCCCACCAAGTGTTTGAGAAAATGACTGCGCGCGTGCCCTGAAAATCTTGGTCATGACCTAGTTTTGGACCTACTTTGCTCAAACTTTGATCAATCATATCTCACTCAATTTTTATCCAATGGAGATGTTCCACACATGGATTTGAAGCTTAAAGCAAGGCCTTTCATTGAGGCAGAGTGGAATTTTCATTTGGTGCTCCAAATTTAAATGGCCTTGGTTCAAACTCTGATGCAAAATGGCCAAAACTTGCTATTTTTAGTAACCCTTCTTCATCCAAAAATGGCAACTTTCCACATCTTGATTTTTTCATGATTCCTTTGGAGTTTCTTGATCAAATTTTGTACATTGGACATATGTAACATGAATTTCATGAATTTGGCCTTAAAAAGTCAAGGGTTGACTTTTTCCTCTGATTATTTGACTTGGCCCCAAATTCCTTGATTTTTTATCTTTCTTCCAATTGAATCACTTCTAAAACCAATTGAGATGCAATCTTCCACATACATACACTTAAGGACATATGGAATACCATGACATCAAGTTTTGTTCAAAAAATCAAAGATTCCCTGATTTAATGGGAAACCCTAGTTTTGGTGCCCACCTCCTAGGAGAAAAATGTGCAGTCTTCAAATCCAAATTCCTCAGAGTATGTTGTGTATCCTCTTAAAGGATGATGAGAAATGCCACTTGAGGATGATTTTGGGTCAATGAGCTATCTCTTTTGAGGGTTTTCCTTCAATTTTTGGACTTCTTGCATAGTGAAAGATGTAGTGCTTCAATCTCCCATTGAATCTCACTTCCTTGAGGTTTTGGAAGATCAATTGAGATAGTATGAGACATGAGAGACCTCTTGGCTTGCCTAGAGCCAACTTGATTGACCTTTTTGTGCTTTGAATGATTCCTTGATTATCCACCTTCCACCTGATCACATGCCCTGATGGTAAGAAGGATGCCATGCTTCATTTTTCTATGTTAAATGCAATGCAATGCTAATGAGATGGATATGATATGATAAATGATAATGCCATGCTATGATGCCAAAAAAGGAGAGCAAATTTTGGGGTATTACACAAAGCTCAACAACATCCAGACTCGGTCGAAGCTTCATTGAATTCTTTTTTTTTTTTACAAAGCAACCAATCTAGAAGGAGTTCTCAACATTCCTGAACACACTAGACAAAACATTAAAGGATCACAAATGCATATAATATAAACAAATGTACAAAGCTTAAAAATATAGAAACTATGCGATGCGATTCAATATCTAAACACCAATCCCCGGCAACGGCGCCAAATTTGTTGGAGCAGAAATAGCAGCAAGCAAATAATAATAAGTTACCCAGTTTTGTAGTTCTCCACAGGGATCAGTGCGAGGGAAAGAATGCCATTCAACGGTTTCTACATTTCTAAACTCATGGATCAAAAGTTCTGGTTTAAAGACGAACCAAAAGCAAATGCGGAAAATATAAAGACGGAAAATATAAAGTAAAGACAGAATTATAAATGGGGCCTTGTTGGAATTGGATCTCATCAATTGATAACACATGCATTCTTCTAATCGAGCAAACACAAATCAATCATTCGCCAAATATCCTCGCGTATCACTCACAACAGAGGTTATGTCTAACGCAACGTCGAGAGGCCAACTGTATTGTCTCATCAGTGATGTCTCACGCAACAAAACCAACACAGAGCTTTAAGAGCAGACACTCACGCAAGTGTTAATCCTAAATCTATCTCTAGAGTTCAGTCCTAACAGATATTACTATAACATCCATACCAAATAAATGATTTCTTCGTATTTAAGCAAGATCAAAATACGTACACACGCTTAACCCTTTTTACATGTATTCAACTAATTTGTCCAATGAATGCGAATATCCTTCCTCATCACTATTATCACGCATCCTCGCGATACCGTATCGATCCTACTCATGCTACCCATGCTAATTAATCAACACAATACAACAAAAGATAAAATGAATATCAACTCACAAAACCATGTCAAAAGCTTGTTCATTGATAGATGAAAATCTAAGATCAAAGATTTGTAAAGGTTTTGTCAAGACCACAAATAATCAACCAAAGACAACAACAATAGAAAATCAGAATTCAAATCACATACATACATTAGAGGAAATACAATAGGTATCAAAAGACTACATCCCTCTCCAACAAGAAATCAAAGATCCTACCTTTTCTCCCTTGGAAATGAAAGAGATATCAAGTTCTGATCCCAAAATTACAACAACATCAGAACCCCATAAAAACATAAACTAAAAAGTGTAAAAATTGTATTTATACAATTCAGAAATTTGAAGGTTCGCTAGGCGAACCAATTCATTCGCTAGGCGAATGGTTAAAAATAGGCACATCAGGTGCCTCAAACAGTTAAACCGCCCCTGAAATTTCACGTGCATTCGCGAAGTGAACAAAACACTCGCGAAGCGAGCCTTCGCCAAAACCTTCGCCCAGCGAATTTAGGGACTTTTCCTACTGAAAATTTCTGCCACCCCTTCGCTGGGACACTCGCCAACGTTCGCTAGGCGAACCTTCGCTAGGAGCTCGCCAGCACTCGCGAGGCGAATCCTGCTGTTGCAACTTCCTTTCTTTAGCAGCTTGCACCATTTCTTAGTGTCTTCAAACTTTGATCATTTAGTGCATTTCCTGCACAATAACACACACATTACAAGCACCAAAGGTATATTCTCAATGTGTAGAAGAACAACAACAATCATGGATAAAAACCATGAAAACATGAGAAAAGAGATGAAAAAGTGCAAAGAAAGATATGCCAATTTTAGGCCAAATCCCCACCTAACATAAGGTCATGAGCTTCCCATCTTTCTTAGCTTTTGCCTCGAAAGGGACTCGGCTCATTCTTTGAGTAAGGATTTCTTGACGATCCTTCCTTATTTATCACTTTGGGAACAACTTAAACAACACTTATTCATTTAATTTGGAAGAGTTGAAAGGTTGTGAATGCTTGGCTTGATGATTACGGTGAACCATCATTGGCTTCCGATTTGAAAGACATCTTCGACACCTGCTTGTTGTTTGAGAATGCAACCTTTATGTGAAAGGTGTCTTGCACGAAACTCTCGTATTTGAATGCACAATCAATTTAACTGAGAACTACCCTGCCCTAGGTTAAGATTGCGGGTTTTTATTTGTAAAGAAAAGAAACTCCTACTTCAAGGCTCAAAGGGGTTGATGAGGGGTTATCTTCCTTATGTCTCCAGTGTTTGGGAATTGAAACAATGCCTTACATCGTCAGTAAAGTTTTGATTTGAAAGCATACCAACAACAATTATGAGTAATTTGTTTTCATCATCCTCCCTCCAATCTTTGCATAATCGAAAAGAAAGTGGAAAAGAGATAATAATTTGTTGTTTTTGTTTTTTTAGTTGTTGTTTTTTTTTTAAAGATAAAGCGTAAAGATGTAAATACCAAAAGCAAATGAATTAAATCAAAAGTTGCAATGCTCATTTTATTAATTATGAAAGTACAAATACAACTCGAATGCAAACAGCTAATATGAATAAGGAAAGTGCAAACAACAAGAACCAAAAGTCTAGTGACTAGTCAGGAACAAGAGTGAGTTGTCCTGTCTGAAACACTGAAGTCCGCTGAAGTCAGCTGACGCCTCACTTAGCATGCTTTGGCAAAGGATTGTTCTTGACATTCGGATTGGTGTCACGAAAGGAGAGGATACCAATTCTGATCAACTCTTGTACTCTAGCCTTCAACGCAAAACAACCTTCCAAGTTATGACCTGCACCACCTTGATGGTATTCACAATGAAGATCGGTCCTATAGCCGGCTGGAAGATGATTTGGAGGAGGGGCAGAGGCCTTGTGGTAATCAAACCTTTCTGAACTAGACCAAGATATAATTCAGTGTATGTCAGTGGAATAGGATCAAAATTATTCCTATTACGATACTGGATCTGTCCAACAGCTGGACGTTGAGGAGGTTGAGCTGGTCGTGGAGAAGCAACAACAGGAGTAACAACAGCAACAACGGAGTGATCAACATACTGGGGTTGAGCACGAGGCCTTCTGGTTTCAAACATAACAGCATTGGTATTGTCTTCTCTCTTCTTCTGGAAATTCCCATAGGATTTCTTAGCACTATTAGAAGATTCAGCAACCTTGGATACTTTACCATTCTTAAGTCATTCCTCGAGCCTCTGACCAATAGTAACCAAATCTGTGAAATTGGAGGAAACACTACCAATCATCTTCTCCTAGTAGAATGGAGATAAAGTGTCCATAAACATTCCAGTTAATTCCTTCTCTGCCAAAGGAGGTTCAGCTTGAGAAGCCAACTCTCTCCAACGCTGACCATATTCCTTGAAAGATTCTTTATCCTTCTGAGACATGTTTTGCAGCTGACGGCGGTCAGGAGCCATGTCGAGGTTATACTTATATTGCTTCATGAAGGCATTAATAAGATCCTAGAAACAGTGAATGTTGTTCTGTTCAAGATTCATATACCATTTGAGAGAAGCTCCACTCAGACTATCTTGAAAACAATGGATAATCAACTTCTGATTCTTGGCATGAGCAGCCATCTTTCGGGTATACATGACCAAATGAGCTCTTGGACAAGAATCACCTTTGTACTTCACAAAATCCGGAGTCTTGAATTTAGCAGGCATATCAAAGTCAGAAACTAGGCACATGTTGTCTGCGTCCACATTAAAGAAATCAGTACCCTCAACGGCTCGGAGTCTCTTGTCTATGGTCTGAAACTGTTCACGGACAACCTTAGGTTCAACAAAGTCTTGACGGTCTTCACCCTGACCACAAGCAACATTGTACTCGTAGAGAGGGTTCTCAAAAGGAGCCCGAGTAGTCTGAACTATAAGTTGAGGCTCGGAAAAAATAGGAGCTTGAAAAATTGGTCCAGCAGTCTGACCAATCATACCAGTAGATGCAAGAGGTGGTGAGTAGTTGCGTGGCAAACCAAACTCTGGCCAAGTTGAAGGTGGCACCTGAATAGGCTGAGGATCAGCATTTGAAACTTCCTGAATGACAGTCCTTTGAGGTGGCTCTCCTTTAGCAATCAAGACTTGGAGCATTTCAGTGAGCTTTGTCATGCTTGACTTGAGGTCATCGATCTCCATTCGGATCTCAGCGTTGTGTGCTTCTTGCTCTGACATTATGCGTCTGTAGTTAGTTCTAGTCCGATATCTGTGTCAAGGAATCAGCTTGACGACTCACAGGTGACACTGGAACATATAGACAACTAGAAATGAGTTGCTGGACAAACAGATGCATGCAAATGTTATGCAATGCAATGCAATGGTTTCAAGGAACTCAAAAGCAGGTTACAAACATTTCGGAAAGGCTGAAAAAAGTTTCATTTTATAATCTAGGATTTTTATCGATTTTGCAAATGAAGGAACAATTGAGTTCCTTGAAACCAAAGGGGTATTCATGAATGCATGAATGGATGCATAAACACAGGTATACACATATACAGGCAAACAAGCCAAGGCTTAGGTTTGAAGATCACGAGCATGGAGCCATGGTCTACCCTTCCCAAGGTATGTACTAGAGGTTTATTTGTACCTGCCGAACGGGTTTTACAAAGTTCCCAGAGTCTACAACCCATGTTGGTTCTGTATTGGCAGCAATTTTGGTAAAACAATGTGTTGCATCAAGATGTTCTACTTGATGTCTTGACATGCTGTCTCTAACATTCTGCAGGTGAAGTGTTGGTGGTGTTTGTTAGTATTGCAAACTGTGTGCTTGATGTCAAACACGATGTTCTGACATCAGTTGACAGAACTTCCAGTTCTGGTTTTAGGTTTTATTTGATGCGCTATTTTTAGAAATCTTTTGTGTGTTTATGTCATCTGATTGCTGCGAAATTTACTGAAGTGGTAATATATTGGAGTGTTATTTTTGGAGACAATCTGTTTATGAAGAATAGGGAGTTGCTATTTTCATGCATAAAGATTTGGAGATTAATTTGCTTTTATTGGAAATTAAATCAAGGATCTGCAATTGCCCAAGCCCAAGGAATATATTGCTATTTATAGATGATCAACCCTAACTGCTGCTCGTGGAGAATAAGGAGTGTGAGAGCTGTGTTCAAGTTTTAGGGTTTGTGTTTTGTGTTTGTTTTTGTGAGCCATTCATTCATCTGTTTTGATGTTTGAATTGGAGTGATTTAGTTGAGTTGTAATTTGTCCACTCAAAGCTTTTAAGCACGAGTGTATTGTTATTGGTTGAAGCTCTTAAGCAAGACCAAGGTGTGTCTTTGAAGTGTGCCTTCTACTTTCATTATTGTAAGTTGTTATCACTGCTGTGATTGAGGGGGAGTGAGAGGTGTCTCATATCTGAGAGTGTCTTAGATAGAAGTGTCATTGGGTAGTGATTAAGTGAGTAGATCGTCAACTGGTGTGTTGGCTGTAGATGTAAGTGTGTTTACACTGAATTGGGTCAACAATTGATTGTGTTCTTTACTGTTATTTTCTACATTTTCTACCTTGTTCATTATTGTTAAGATATAAGTGTCGTGACATCACATTCAACATCTCATATCTGTTGCCAGAATTTCAATTGGCATCAGAGCAGGCACCCTGTTCTGTTTCTGGGAGAGATATAGGGAAGTTACTTTCTGGTTCTATGGACAAGGAAGGAGGATTTGTGAACATACCACCCATCTTGGATGGATCTAACTATGATTATTGGAAACCACGCATGGTGGCCTTCTTGAAATCTTTGGATAGTAGGGCCTGGAAAGCTGTCATAAAAGGATGGAAACATCCTGTCATTGTTGGGAAAGATGGAATAGCTACATCTAAACTGAAACCTGAGGAAGAATGGACTAAGGAGGAGGATGAACTGACTCTTGGAAATTCTAGAGCCTTGAATGCCTTGTTCAATGGAATTGACAGAAATATATTCAGATTGGTGAATAATTGTGAAGTTGTTAAAGATGCTTGGGACATGCTCAAGACTACTCATGAAGGTACCTCTAAACTGAAGATGTCAGGACTTCAGCTACTGACTTCCAAATTTGAAGAGTTAAAGATGAAGGAAGATGAAAGCATACATGACTTTCATATGAATGTTCTTGAAATAGCCAATGCTTCAAGTGGCCTTGGTGAAAAGATGTCTAATGAAAAGCTGGTGAGAAAGATACTTAGGTATCTTCCCAAGAGATTTGCTATGAAGGTGACTGCCATCGAAGAAGCTCAAGATATCAGCAAAATGAGGGTGGATGAACTTATTGGATCTCTCCAAACATTTGAGCTAGGAATAAGTGACAAACCTGAAAAGAAAGCCAAAGGCATAGCATTTGTGTCCAAGGCTGAAGAGGGAAAGGAGAAATGTGATCAGGAAACCAATGAAAGTATGTCTAATGATATAGTTCTGCTTGGAAGACAGTTCAACAAAGTGATGAAGAGGATGAACCTAAAGACTAGGTATAAGAACAACTCATGTGATATCAGCAGGTCTAGTGGTGATGGGAGAAGAACTAGGTCTGAAGAAAATTTCTCTCAAGGGAAAGGAATTCAGTGCCATGAATGTGAGGGGTTTGGTCACATCAGAACTGAATGTGCTACTTACCTCAAGAAACAAAAGAAAAGTCTAGCTGTTTCCTGGTCTGATGAGGATTCAAGTAGTGAAATTGAAGAGGAATCTGCTAATCATGTGACAGCTTTGACAGGAAGATATGTTTCTGATGGAAATTGTAGCGATGAGGAATTAACCCTTGAAGAGCTTGCAGCTTCGTACCAAGACCTATGTAGCAGAAGTAAAGAAGTGTGTCAAGAAAGTGAGGGGCAAAAGAAACTCATAATCCAACTAGAGGCTGATAATGCTGAATTGGAAAATGAAGCCAGCTTGCTGAATTCCAAACTTGATCAAATGACCAAATCTCTCAGAATGCTGAATAGTGGAACTGACACATTGGAAGAAATACTTCAATATGGAAGAATGGCAGGAGATTTAACTGGGTTGGGTTTTGAGAAGGATTACTCTGCAGAGGCTGTTTCTTCTGAGCCTAAGCAAAACATGTCTCATCTGATGTCTCAACATCATGGGAAAGTTCATGTTCCTGGACCTAAGAAGTTTATGCCTCATCAGCCACCACAACATCATGGAGGAAGAAAACCTCAACATCATGGGAGAAGACATCCAAATCACTTCAGAGAAAGGTTTCAGAGATGGAGATGCCACTACTGTGGAAGGTTTGGTCATATAAAACCTTTCTGTTATCCTAAGGTTGTTCCTCAAGCTAAATCAAATCAAAGGACTTCTGTTAATGGAAGACAATGGGTTCCCAAGGCTGTTGCTACAAGTTTAATAGCTCACATGTCTCTCAGAGTTTCAGCTAAAGAGGATTGGTATTTTGATAGTGGTTGCTCTAGGCACATGACAGAGATTAAGAATTTGTTGGTTGACATCAAATCTCACACCACAAGCTATGTGACTTTTGGTGATGGAGCTAAGGGTGAAATCAAGGGGATTGGAAAGCTGGACTGCTCAGGAGTTCCAGAACTTGATAATGTGTTGTTGGTTAAAGGACTCACTGCTAACCTGGTAAGTATCAGTCAATTGTGTGATTAAGGGTTTAATGTTAACTTCACCAAATCTGAATGTTTGGTTACAAATGAAAAGAATGAAGTTATCATGAAGGGATTTAGATCTAAGGACAACTGCTACCTATGGGTTCCTCAAGATTCTAGTTATTCCTCAATTTGTGCTCTTGCTAAAGATGATGAAGTAAAGTTGTGGCATCCAAAACTTGGTCATCTGCATCTAAAAGGTATGAAAAGAATCATCAACATGGAAGCTGTCAGAGGAATACCTAAGCTGAATATTGAAGAAGGAAGGGTATGTGGTGAATGTCAGATTGGAAAGCAAACCAAAATTTCACATCAGAAGATTAAACATCTCACTACCTCTAAGGTGTTGGAACTTCTTCACATGGACTTAATGGGGCCTATGCAAGTGGAGAGTCTTGGTGTGAAGAAGTATGCTTATGTGGTGGTTGATGACTTTTCAAGATACACTTGGATTAGCTTTATAAGAGAAAAATCTGAAGTGTTTGAAGTGTTTAAGGGTTTGTGCCAAAGACTTCAAAGAGAAAAGGAGAGTAATGTTGTCAGGATCAGAAGTGATCATGGAAAGGAGTTTGAGAATCAGAAATTTGCTGAATTTTGCTCAACTGAAGGGATTAGTCATGAATTCTCTTCCCTATTACTCCACAACAAAATGGAGTTGTTGAAAGAAAGAATAGAACTATCCAAGAATCAGCTAGAGTTGTGATTCATGCCAAGAAACTGCCTTACCACTTCTGGGCTGAAGCTATGAACACTGCTTGTTATGTTCATAATAGAGTGACCCTAAAAACAGGAATCACTACTACATTGTATGAGATATGGAAGGGAAGAAACCTTACTGTTAAATACTTCCATGTGTTTGGCAGCAAATGTTATATCTTGGCTGATCGTGAGCAAAGAATAAAGATGGATCCTAAAAGTGATGAAGGAATCTTTTTGGGCTACTCTACTAACAACAGAGCCTGTAGAGTATTCAACTCCAGAACTAAGGTTATGATGGAGTCTATAAATGTTGTTGTTGATGATTTGTATAAGGAAGCTGATGTTCTAGAGGATGTTGGAACATTCCTTGATTTTCCTGCAGAAGCTTCAGAGGACAACACAGATCCTAATCCTACAAATGTTGAATCTGAATCTGAACCAGTCAACAAGGGACCCTCCATCAGAATTCAGAAAGATCATCCAAAGGAGCTTATCATAGGTGATATGAACTCTGGTATTACTACTAGGTCAAGAGAAGTTGTTTCTAACTCCTGTTTTGTGTCAAAAATTGAACCCAAAAATGTTAAAGAAGCCTTGAATGATGAGTTTTGGATCAATGCTATGCAAGAAGAGCTAGGACAATTCAAGAGGAATGAAGTTTGGGAACTAGTTCGTAGACCTGAAGGGACAAATGTGATTGGAACTAAGTGGATATACAAGAACAAATCTGATGAGCAGGGAGTGGTCACTAGAAATAAAGCAAGGTTGGTTGCTCAAGGATATACCCAAGTTGAAGGGGTTGACTTTGATGAAACTTTTGCTCCTATGGCTAGGCTTGAATCTATAAGACTTCTCTTAGGTGTTGCTTGCATTCTCAAATTTAAACTGTTTCAGATGGATGTTAAGAGTGCTTTCTTAAATGGATACTTAAATGAAGAAGTCTATGTTGAACAACCCAAGGGATTCATTGATCCAACATATCCTAATCATGTCTTCAAGTTGATAAAAGCTCTGTATGGGTTGAAGCAAGCTCCTAGAGCTTGGTATGAAAGGCTAACTGAATTTCTGAATCTGAATGGTTACAGAAAAGGTGGGATAGACAAGACATTGTTTATTAAAGAAAAAGGAGGGAAGATCATGGTTGCTCAAATATATGTTGATGATATTGTGTTTGGTGGGATGTCTGATGAGGCGGTTAAACATTTTGTTCAGCAAATGCTGTCAGAATTTGAGATGAGTCTTGCTGGTGAATTAACTTATTTCCTTGGTCTGCAAGTCAAGAAAATGGAAGATTCAATCTTTCTGTCTCAAAGCAAGTATGCCAAGAATATAGTCAAGAAGTTTGGAATGGAGAATGCTAGTCATAAGAGGACCCCTGCACCTACTCATCTGAAATTATCCAAAGATGAAAAAGGTGTGAGTGTTGATCAAAGTCTGTACAGAAGCATGATTGGTAGTTTGCTATATCTTACAGCTAGCAGACCTGACATTTGCTTTGCAGTGGGGGTGTGTGCCAGATACCAAGCTGAACCAAAAGTCAGCCATATAAATCAGGTGAAAAGGATCCTGAAGTATGTGAATGGTACAAGTGACTATGGTATGATGTACAGTCATGGAACTGGGTCCATGCTGAGTGGATATTGTGATGTTGATTGGGCTGGAAGTGCTGATGACAGAAAAAGCACATCAGGTGGCTGCTCCTTTTTGGGAAGTAATCTTATTTCATGGTTTAGCAAGAAGCAAAATTGTGTGTCTTTATCTACTGCTGAGGCTGAGTATATAGCTGCAGGGAGTAGTTGTTCTCAACTAGTGTGGATGAAACAAATACTGTCTGAGTACAATGTCAAGCAGGATGTCATGACATTATACTGTGACAACCTGAGTGCTATCAATATATCCAAGAATCCTATTCAACACAGCAGGACTAAGCATATTGATATACGTCATCACTTCATCAGAGACCTAGTGGAAGACAAAGTGGTTACCTTGGAACATGTTGCCACTGAAAGACAACTGGCTGACATTTTTACTAAGGCTTTAGATTCAAATCAGTTTGAAAATTTAAGGGGCAAACTAGGTATTTGCATATATGAGGATTTGTAGCAATTAATGGATTCATGGAATGCTGCACTAAAGTACAGGATGATGATGATTTGTCTTGAAGGAAAATCTGCAGATGTATTATGTGTGCAAGTGTATTTCTCTATTTGGTGTTCAAGTGATATTATCAAAATTAGAGTAAATGTAAAGAAAATTGGAAACAATCAAAAGAAAATCAACTGCTGGAAGCATTCTTTATTAGAAGTTTATTACAAAGATAACAGAAACAACAAGCAAATATTCTTCATCTTTGGAGTCAGCTATGCATTCCATCCACCTGAGTTAATGAAATTGACCCAATCTTCATCAACATCCTTGTCTGACTCATGTAATTGACAATGTTGTTTCTTGATGGGCTTCTTATGTGTCTCAGTCTTTTTTCCTATCCTTGTTGCACCAGTAGATGATCCTACCTTTCTCTCGTCCTTGGACTTCATCTTCTTTGGTTCTGTACTCCTTTGCCTCTTGTCTTCTAACATGTGATTTATTTTGGAATCAATTGTTTTGGAGGTCTGGCTCATGTTTCAACCTTATCCTTGCAATATCAGTAAGGTGTGGTTGTTTTTATATCAAAGGAGAACCTTGTTTGTATCGCCTGACCAGTCAAAGATGTAGTTGTTGGAGGTGGTGTATTTTTCCTTGTGTCCTGTGCAATTTTTTTTGAAAATTATGTTTTGTGCTTTTGCTGGTTTTCTGTTGTGCCGTGCTTCTGACGGTCTTTGTCCAATTGTGGCTAAAACGGGGGAGAGTAGTGTAGTAGTTGTTTTGCTGGTTTTGCAGATGGTTTTGTAGATGGTTTTCTAGTGTGCAGGTGCTGGTTTTCTTTGTTTTTCCGTGTTCCTTGGCTTGAGGGGGAGTTTTTGGTTTTCTGAGAATGTTAGTTGTGTTTGTGTGGGTTGCTGTAGGGATCTCTGATATGGAGTTGTTTTAGCCAAAATTTGCCAAAGGGGGAGTTTGTTGGTTCTGTATTGCCAGTAATTTTGGTAAAACAATGTGTTGCATCAAGATGTTCTACTTGATGTCTTGACATGCTGTCTCTAACATTCTGCAGGTGAAGTGTTGGTGGTGTTTGTTAGTATTGCAGACTGTGTGCTTGATGTCAAACACGATGTTCTGACATCAGTTGACAGAACTTCCAGTTCTGGTTTTAGGTTTTATTTGCTGCGCTATTTTTAACAATCTTTTGTGTGTTTATGTTATCTGATTGCTGCGAAATTTACTGAAGTGGTAATATATTGGAGTGTTATTTTTGGAGGCAATCTGTTTATGAAGAATAGGGAGTTGCTATTTTCATGCATAAAGATTTGGAGATTAATTTGCTTTTATTCGAAATTAAATCAAGGATCTGCAATTGCCCAAGCCCAAGGAATGTATTGATATTTATAGATGATCAACCCTAACTACTGCTCGTGGAGAATAAGGAGTATGAGAGCTGTGTTCAAGTTTTAGGGTTTGTGTTTTGTGTTTATTTTTGTGAGCCATTCATTCATCTGCTTTGATGTTTGAATTGGAGTGATTTAGTTGAGTTGTAATTTGTCCACTCAAAGCTTTTAAGCACGAGTGTATTATTCTTGGTTGAAGCTCTTAAGCAAGACCAAGGTGTGTCTTTGAAGTGTGTCTTCTACTTTCATTATTGTAAGTTGTTATCACTGCTGTGATTGAGGGGGAGTGAGAGGTGTCTCATATCTGAGAGTGTCTTAGATATAAGTGTCATTGGGTAGTGATTAAGTGAGTAGATTGTCAACTGGTGTGTTGGCTGTAGAGTCTATGAATTGATACTACTAATAGTGGACTTCCTTCCTGGCTTGGTAGCCCCCAGATGTAAGCGTGTTTACACTGATCTGGGTCAACAATTGATTGTGTTCTTTACTATTGTTTTCTGCATTTTCTACCTTGTTCATTATTGTTAAGATATAAGTGTCGTGACATCACGTTCGACATCTCATATTTGTTGCCAGAATTTCAACCCTTCTTTCGGATATTATCGATTTCCCAATTACTTGGTAGTCAACAATATTCTCAAGAGAATCCCGTCTGAGTGTAGTATCGAATATCAACCATTTCGGAATTACTCCCTCATAGTCATCGCACTACATCCTAAAAGGCCAAGTTGGGTTAAAGGTAACTACGGTTCTCAATATCCCGGGCTCCTAGGTCGAAAGTAGTAATGTATTCACGATAGCTCGTTCAACAAATACCACCTTTGAGAGGGCCTCAACTGAGTGTGGAATCAAATCGACTTCTTTGGAATTACTTCCTCGAAATCTCCTCGATTATATCCACGATCCTATCTTATATGTGCTCTCAAGTCCGAGTTAGGACTTATCTCACCACTAAAATGTAACAACCTTGCATACAGAAAAACCCAAGCACAACAGGTATATATAAAAATATAAAGTAAATAAGCAAGTAGATAACAAAAAAATAAAACAAGTTAGGGGAAACCCTCGATTGTCCCCAGTGAAGTCGCTATTTCTGTCGCGGTGAGAATCAGATACCAAGCTATTAGTTAACTTGACTCACAAATCTTTAACTATTCACCACCGGTCTTTGATTTATCCAAAGGAAAGGGTAAAGAACGAAAACCCTAAGAGATCTAAGGTTCGGGGGTTGGTTACGTCTAGGGAGGGTATTAGCATCCTAAACGTCTGTAGTACTCTACAAGAACCTCTTTTTATTATTTATGTTATCTATTGCATGCTTACTAAGGGTATCTGTTAAGTGAAAGACCTAGGGGTTAGTATCTAAGTATACTCGCCAAGACATCGCATCTTGTGCCTACCTATCCTGACGGGAGTGGAATCAGAGTATTCATAGTTCCCCTTAAAGAGGGTGAGGAACTCTTAACTTTGGTCAAGGTTCCAGGGGGAGGTAGCGTCTATGGCAAGATGCTACATAGAGTGCGGTGACTCTAAAGTTAAAGTTGAGTTAAAAGGGTAGATTAAGTGTCCATGGTAGAACACATGTATATAGTGCGGTGACTCCGATCCTAAGGCTATGATAAATGAGAGATTCTAAATTTTTCCTAAGATATGACATGGCAATCAATAGGAGATGACTCTTTCCTTTGGAATTGGTATATATAAATATAAGAGGATCAATCATGCTACCTAGTGAGATAGGCGATCAACAAGTGCTAACCAAGATCAAACAAACAACACCCACTCAAACAAAAATAATTGATTAAAATAAGCATGAGCCAAGGTTTAAATATTAATTTTATAAAAAAAAAGCGTTGAAGACTTTTATTAAATATATGTCCTAAAAACTTAACAACAAATCAAAAGAACATTGAAGTTTAATCCTATATACATAAAACGAAGAAAAGAAAAGCTAAATTTAACTTGTGTTCACTTTTTAACATTACCAACTATAATATATATAAAAGGTAAATGAAAATTTCTAAAGACAAATTACCATCCTAGCCGTATGGATATCTTGGCCAAGGAAATGATGAATGCTATCGTGCTGTCCAATTGCATTAATTAATGGAAAGACAAAGATCTTGTGCAGTGCATAATCAATCCTTGGGAATGTATACTACTCAACCAACATTATCATAAAAAAATATATAGGGTATCATAAAGCAAATGAAGAGGAACATTGTCAGTATTCAATGAGGATTATAACGTAATTAAAAAAAACTAATGCGCCTCTCTCCCTACTAAAATTACTCTCTGTTCGAAATTCTGAACCTCTCATTTTTTAAGCCAAAATTCCAAACACTCTCTTTCTCACAATTCATCCCCATTCTCACTCGCTCAACCTCGTTCTCAAATCAAACAACATCCGCATAAACATAACAACAATACAATCATCATCATCGATTACATATCTACAAAGGTAAAGCGAAGAATTGGCTTACCACGGTGGATGCAAATCGGAAGGGGAAAAGCGACGGCGGCGTGTAGCTCGCTTTCGTTGACGTCAGCAGCTGGAAGTATGGAGCGCGACGTGGTGGTGGCGTCCAAGTTATAGTTGTTGTAGTGGTGCGTCGTGGTTGGATTCGACTGGAGACGGAGATTCGCGGCGTCGACCAAGAGCGTGAAGTGATGGTGCGGAAGTGCGGTTGATCCGTGTAAGTCGGATGTGACGGCGTTGGAGGATGCGTGGAGGACTTCCTGAGGTGAGTTCGATATGGTTGTTTCAATTCCACCTCTTTTGTTCTTCTTCTTCAAAATTTGTAACCTCTGTGTGGTTTTTTGAAATTGGTTTTTCTTCTGATATTATAAACACTGCTGAAGACTAATCTTTCTGGTGAAATTTTTCTGGTATGAATCTCTCTTTCAAACCGTGTGTTTTCTGTGAATTTGTGGAAAAAATGTGAACCTCTGCTGATACCTCGTGTGAACTTTATTCTGAAAACTCTGTGGGTGGGTACATGTGAATTATGATTGTCTGTTGGTCCCCCCCGCAAACTGTGAAATTCGTCTCAATCTATAGACTTGGGAATCAAAAACCCAACTAAATGCTATTGATAACTCCAATTCAATTTTGTCTGATTATGTTTTAGGAAGAAGATACGATTGATGATAGAAATTGAAGGTGGTCATAATTTATGTTTTCCTGTTATCACAACTTTCCTTGTTCAGTTAATCTTGGACGTGAATAAACTGACCCTTTTCCTTTTCAATTTTGTGTGCATTCAATACCCTGGGATTCTGCTGTCTTGAACATGTTTTTTTGCTATTATTCTTGCTATGATTCATTTGAAACATGTTTCGATTCTTTCCTTTTTTTGGTCCAACATGTCACAACATTGTCGGGAAAACATTTGATGATGGTGATTCTCTTTGCTTCCAAAACACAATATTGTGCGATGGATTTTTGATTACATGATTCATACTTTCCATTTTCGGTTGATTGTGTTTGGAGCATGTTTTGGAAATTGACAGATACTCTTTAGATCGAAAACCGTACGTGGTATGTTTCAGGTTTGTGAACACGTTTTAAAAAATGGGCGTGGTAGACAAAAAAGGAGCCCACACCATGTTGAGAAAAGGTCATGAGCAAGTACAAGTTTCAGCAACACTTGACAATTTGAGCTATACATGGCGCTAAAGGCTAAGTTTGGAGTAAAAGAAGCCTTTCCACAACGGGCAGCAAACTCATTTGAGGCCAATGATTACTTGAAAATGTCCCACATCAGCAAAGAATACTTTTCTTGATTTCCAGGGAAATATCTTTTAGAAAGTACCAGTGAGAAATTATCTTGGATCTTTTTATGTAAAGCCCTTGTGTAATTTGTGAATCCAATTTAAAATTTGAATTTTGAAGCAACATTTATGATGTAATCTCACTTGGACATTTGAACGTGGAAAGGACTTTGTATCAACTTGTAATCACACCAAAAATCTTTGAATTTTGTATTTGATAAAACAATTCCCTTTTAAAAGTCTCTTTGAATTAGTGTCGCACCCTAATTTTTGATCCTAAGATCCCTTGTTTTTTGCATAGCATCTTTAGGTCTTTGGGTGTGTGTATTGTTTTTATCACTAACCAATTTGTGTAGGTCTAGCAATTTCAAGAGGAGATAAAAGAAAAGGCATGTATCAAGTAAGCTAGTTATATTGATGGAAGTTTTGAATTAAGGAATCTTTATGGCACAATCAACTTGCAATTAAGGATATTTCCAAATTATGGTGAGATGCTGGAGGGAGCATAAGATAAGCACATTACAAAAGTTAATGGAAAACCAAGATTTAAAAGTCTCAAGGAGTATTGGAAATAATGTATGCAAATAGCAAAAGGATTGTATTTTGGATGACTTGGAAAAATACCTCAGAGCGCAAGATCTAAGTTCTATCAAGTTTATATGTTATGAAGTACAAGGTCAATGTTTGGAGTCTATCTATGAGCTCAAAAGGTACAGGATTCTATATCAAGGTTACAAATCTATCCAAACATATAAGAGCAACCCTGCGTTTATAATATAGTCATTTTAACAATTGGAAACGGTTCTACAAAGCTTTGGTTGAATGGGGCAATCGGTCCGCCAATTGGAGAGATCATTAAAAAAGGGATGGAACTATATGTTCAGAAAAATATCTCCAAGAGAATATTTGTCAAGCTGGAAAATATATTTCTTCGATTGCATCAGATGCCACTTTGTCCATTTCACTTATGTGTGGACCCTTTACATTAAATAAATTCTAAAAGACAAGGTGTAGTGTCACATCTCCAAAAAAAATAGTCTCCGAGTTTGCTACATACACATTTACCACGGACTTATCATTACAGCAAGCCCAATCCACAATATTGATACAAAAGGTGATTACAATTCATGCAATTACACAAGCACAAGGAATTGTTAACATTGCCAAAAGTAATGCCTAAAATGACTATTATACGGAAACTCCGGCTTCTTTCAATTTGCTTTCCAAAAACGCTGATGTCTATGCCAAAGAGATGAACCGTCATTTTCCAATACGGACTCTTCTTGTGCCCGTGATGGAATATGTTTGGGTTTGTATAAGTTGGTTCACGTCTCGCCCAAGACTAACTCCCCTTCCACTGATGTGGTTCGTGGTGTTCCGATCGATTTCGCTGCTATACAACTTTCAATCCACTTCCACGAATAAATTGAGCTGCAAGCTACCTGTTCAAAACGGTTTCAACGTGAGCTAAACAAAATCGAAATCACGAACATCTCATCATTACCTGCCAGTGATATAACACAACAACAGGACAAAATTCTAAGATGTGGTTCGACAATAAATTCATAGAACAAAACATCTGCAGCATACGAATAAGTTTATCAAACATGAAATCGAACATGGCGGAATAATCGGCAGAGAATTCATTACAATGGGTGATCAGAGTCAGAAATTAAGAAATCACAAGAAAAATTATAGCATTCAAGAAAGTCCCAAGGCAAGGTTATATCAATCTCCACAAGGTAAGAGTATGAGAAGGATTACTAAGGAGCATCAACGGTTGTATAAATTAATGGGTTACCTGACGGGGTCGCAGTATCTTATCTTGCACGTAGAACGAATTTGTATGAAGGCATTGATAAGAAATCTGGAGTTCTTTGGGGGATGTCGCGACACTAAGATCAACCACGCGCATTTCGAATTTCTCACCAAAAGTCTTAGGCATACATCTACACGTCGAACAGGGCTTCTCTCCATGAATTTCCATTACTCTTCAAACTCCTCACGCCTGAGCACCTTGGATGATAAGCACTGCCGCCAATACTTTGGACTGCAAAGCCTTTGGAAATCTCACAATTGGTCCTGAAGAATTAATCAAGGTGAAGCAACATTAAAACAACTCCCTATAGAGATAATTTGCAACCTGTTCATGTAAATTTTCTCAGAAAAGACTTGTTGAAAATCAGTTGAGGCAAGAAATCACTAGACTTACTTTACAAGAACCGTCAACTCCAAATTCGATGTCGTTAAAGCTTCCTACAATACTTCATTCCCATACAGCGCAAATCCTGTCCGCTTCTCCAAGTAGCCCCAAATATTGTCCTAAAGTAACACGATCCTGTCAAAGTCGAGAGTCACAAACCCATTAACCAACAGTCAGAGATTTTGGAACAAAAAAAACTTTCCTAAGGGGGCTCAATAACACGTTCAAAACTTTCCAAAATGGCATCTACACATATTAGACGATCTTCTAGCATTCAAGGCAAAGATTTCAAAGGAACACCAACACCACAATCAAGCGTGATATCTCAAACGGCAAGAAATGGAAGCATGTTCAGAGTGGACATTAATTTCATTCCAATTGGGCTCCAACTTATCTATTTTGAAATCAGAAATCATTCAAGTATTATCGGACAAAATCAAATCCATTCCAAAACAAGAGTTAACCAACAATTTCTTTCCAAAAAAACAAAACAGTAGCCCTCAGATTTTTTAACGGAATCATAACCATTAAGCAAGAATCAGGAGGAATTAAAGACTTGGGCCTCAGATATGTTTTGAATCAGAAAGATATTTATTCATCATTTTCAACATAAGGAATTATGGGCAATATCCAAAAGGATACCACCAGCATAATCTTCCCAAAATAATGCATAGAAAATCACAAGGAATCATATCGTACAAATTCAGGATATCATCATCATGAAAAATATTTCTTCTTGGCCTAAATAAAACAAGCGCAACAATCATATCAGATAGTACAACAAAACTTTCCGAATTGAAATCCAAATCAAAGCATATCAATCAACATTTAAACTCTCCGAATCAGGCAACAAAATCAAATCAGCAAATTAAAATCAAATTTTCAATACAGCATTCAAGAATTTCCCAACGTATCTCATCATTGGCCATCTATATAAGGGGACATTTTATCATAAAAAGGGACGAAAAAAAATCTTACACTAGAAACTCATCATACCAAACAATCTCACCAAAAAATACACTCACGGAATCAGACGAAAATCAGAGAGAGAGAGAAAGGAGATAACGAAGGCGACCATCACAGAGTCTATCATCAAACCCACAAACGAAAGAGCACAGAGATTCAAAGACATCATCATCACCTCAAACCAGAAGAGGAAGACGAAAGCCAGGGACAATACAAACACTTCAAATCGCAAAAAAGGTAAAAAGAAGGAGAACGACACTTCCCTGATTGGAGCCGCCATCATCCGCCGCCTACTCGCTTTTATTTTATCGCATTTTATACATTGTAATTTGTAATCGCACCAAAATATAGTGAAATCGGGGTAAACGGGCTATTCGGGGTGGGGTTTATGCTGTGTGTTTGTTTTTCTTTGCAGATCGAGAGAGATTAGAGAGACATCAAAAAGGCTGAGAGAAATGAGAGGGTGGCGGCGAAATTCATTTAGGGTTTTGCTTTCCCCCCTACGAGAGAAATGGGAGAGACGACTGAAAGAGAGAGAGCGCTCCCTCGTTCTTTTTTTCCTTTCATTAGTTCTTTTTTATTTTAAAATTAAAACCTCTTTTAATAATCAAAATTAAAAACTTTTTATAATAAAAATTAAATTTTTTTTTTTTTTAAGATTAAACCCTTTCGTTAATAATTTAATTTAAGACTTTTATAATAATAATTCAATTTAAAACCTTTTTTAATAATAATTAATTTAAACTCTTATAATAATTAATCTAATTTTCTTTTATAATAAAATTAAAACTTTCTCTTTAATAATTAATCTAAAACCTTTTCTTTTATGACAATGATTAAAATCAAAACTTCTTTAATAATAATTAAAATTAAACTTCTATTAGTAATTAATTTTAAAGTTTTTATAATAATAATTAATCTAAACTTTTTAATATCAATCAATTAAACCCTTTTTATAATAATTAATTCAAACCTGTTTTTTTTAGTTAAAATAAAACTTTTGCAAAATAATTTAACACTAACTCTTTTCTAATTAAAACTTTTATATAATCCTTCATTTCTTTAAAATCTAAAATTAAAATAACAAAGAGAACCCCCTTTTATAATTAATTAATTGTAATTTTTCCTTTAACCTTTCTCAATAATAATAATCTCTAGCATAATTTCCTAATTAAAGTAAATAAGACTAAAACTCAACTCTCCTTAGATCATCTCCGTCTAGAAAAAACTCCCGCTTAGTCATAGATTCGTGAGTGTCCGTTTGTTTGCCTGATGTGATTGTTTGTGCTTTTCATCTGATTTATTATTTCCGTGCAAACCTTTTCAAAAACTAAAAAAAAAATTCTCGATCCAACGTCGAGCCCATTTTCTACCCATGTAAGTCGATCGCCTTAGGGCATCGCATTCAACCTACCGGTCACTGGACACAAGTCTAGCATCACTTTGCTAGCACCCTCGCCTAAATAACAATAATTTAACCGCATAAAATATCCAAGAGAAGATCACATGCATGATAACCGTGTTATTGTGCATGGTGCATAACCATTTGCATTTCATACTCGACACCCTTAAGTTAGGACTATTAGATAACTTAGGATAGATTTCCTAGGTTAGTCCCCCTTTAATTTTGATTTTCACAATCAAACTTTAGCCCACCTAATTCTCCACACAAGAGAATTAGATGTTAATCATCTCAAAGAAAGGGACATACAATCCCATACCCCACAAAATACAAATATTTTCAAAAATAAATGTGGTGGTCTTTCTTAAGATGATGACTCATCTTCCTCTCCTAAACCTTTAAAACATTTAGTATCCCTAATAAGGAACTACAAGTACTCTGATTCCCTCCTGACAGGATATGTAGGCACAAGATGCGATATCTTGTCGAGCACACACTTAGGATAATAATAATAAATCACCTACCCTTAAACCCTTAGCAAAACAGATAACAAATAACAGATAAAATAAAATCAAGAGGTTCCTGTAGAGTACTACAGATATCTAGGATGCTAACACCTTCCCTAGGTATAACCAACCCCCGAACTTAGAATCTTAGTGCATTTGCATTGCATTATGGGTATTCGGTCTTTCTCCCTTCCCTTGGATAAAATCAAAGACGGTGGTGACATTAAAAATGCGATCCTAGTTAACAAATAACTATGGTATCCAATTTTCACCGTGACAGAAATGGCGACTTCACCGGGGACTCTCATAAGAGGGTTCCCCCTAACTTGAATCTTTTTTATCTGTTATATATATTTGTTTTGCTGTTTAGAGGGATTCTTGAGTGGTGAGAGTCCTAGACCCGAACTTGAGTGGATTATAGGAGATGATATGGTCAAGGGTACTTTGACGGAGTCGATTCCTGAAAAGTCGAATTGAGAAAATCATCGCTCAGTTTAGGTTCTTTTGAACTTAATATTGTTTGAACGAGTTCATTCGTGAAAACGGTATTAACTTCGACCAAGAACCCTTAAGACTGAGGATCGTAGCACCTTTAAACCCACTTGGCCTTTTAGTATGTAGTGCGGTGACTATGCGAGAGTCTATTTCCAAATAGTTGTCACGCGATACTACACTCAGACGAGATTCTCTTGAGAATATTATTGACTAACCGAGTAATTTGGGAAGTCGATAATATCCAAAAGAGGGGTCGTAGACTCTGGGAACTTTTTAGAACCCGTTCGGCAGGTACATTTGAAACCACACTACCTTATGGGATGGGTAGACCTTGACTCCATTCATGCTCCTTTGAACCTAGGACCTTTTGTTTGATTGTTTGTGTGCCCTTTTATTTGTGTGTTTGTGCGTACATACATACATAAGCATCATTTTCATTCAAGTTCGTGGAATCTGAGTCTTTTATTTACATCGTAGGGTACCATGGACAATGAAGAAGGAATACCGTGAAGTATACTTACAAGAGCTTTGATACGAATAATCTAAGGAGGTTGGAGACTCTGTTGGTTGATCCAGAAGGATTCCAAGGTAGATATGGAACGCTTTTGCTTTTATTGAAGGTGAAGGTTGATCAAGGACTTCTCTCCACCCTACTTCAGTTTTATGATCCGCTCTATCATTGCTTTACCTTTCCTGACTACCAGCTGGTACCTACTCTTGAGGAATATTCTAGTTTGATTGGTTTATCTATTCTGGATAAGTCTCCTTTCCCCATTTTTGATAAGGATCCTAAGGAACAAGAGATTGCTAAGGCAACGCATTTGGAGTTAGTGGACATCCGAAAGAATATGACTACTAAAGGAGGGATTTCTGTTTTGCCTATGAAGTTTCTGATGGAAAAAGCTCAACATTATGCCAGACGTTCATACATGGCTACATTTGAGGCTATCTTTGCTTTGATGATTTATGGTACCTTTCTGTTTCCTAACCTCAAAGACTTTGTGGATTTCAATGATATTAAGATATTCATAAAGAGGAACCCAGTCCCTACTTTATTAGCAGAAGCTTATCACTCTATCCATCTGAAGCATGTTAAAGGAGGACAAATCACCTATTGTGTGCCCCTATTGTATAAGTGGTTTACTCAACACTTGCCCAAAGCCAACGCTTTCTGGGATCCTAGTAAGGGCTGGTGGTCTAAGAAAATCATGGCCCTCACTCATTCTGACGTCGTTTGGTATAATCGTAGCTATGATGAGGTCGTAATCATCGATAGCTGCGGAGATTTTGGGAATGTGCCTCTTCTTGGTATACAAGGAGGAATTAGTTATAATCCGGTCTTAGCCCGCCGACAGCTGGGGTACCCTTTGAAGGACAAGCCCCTCGGTATTCATACAGAAGGGATTTTTTCCAAAGAACATGAAGAGAAGGAAGGGTTGAAGAATGAGATTTTAAAGGCTTGGAAGGACAAGAGCAAGAAGGATAGGAATGCCATGGGGAAGCATAATTGTATCTCTTTGGACCCTTATCTACAATGGGTTAGAAGGAGAGCCATTGAGCTTAGGATGCCCTACGACCGCCAAGAACCTATGGTCCTGATAGAAGAGCCTGTCTTCATCTTTGCATCTGAAACAGAGGAATTAGAGATCGCCTTAAGGAAAGCTCAGCAAATAGGGAATGCTTGGAAGGATAAGTATGAAGTGGTTGTGGAAGAGAATGAAGCGCTTCAAAGACGACTGAAAGCAAAGAGTGAGGAAGTTCTCTCCTACAAAAAAAGTAAGTTACAGGAAGACCTAAGTTCCTCAAATTCTGAGTCTACTTCGTGGGAGTCGATAGTAGATGAGCTGATTCTCGAGAAGTCCCGAATGGAAGAGGAAATTAAGAAGTACAAGCTGAGATTATTGAGGGAATCTCCTTAGGCCTTTTATTAGCTTTTATTTAATTATCGTTAAAAGCTCTTGTGAGAATACCAACGGTTGTAACGTTTTCATTATGAGTTTTCAATTCCCGTTTCTTTCATTTGTAACAAACTTTTTTTTATGATTAATAAAACCGTGTCCTTTGGTATTCTATGACGACTATAAGTACTCAAATTCCACGAACTTTTGCATCTCATCTGCATTTGCATTCTCATTTTGTTTTTTTTCCTTCAAAGAACTCAAAAGTTTATTTTTTAGACATCGTAAAATGGATTATGGAAGGAAAGGAACTTTGCCATACACCTTCAGGGTCCTTAATGTGGAACAATTAAAGGAACTAGGCGGTCAGATAAGGGATCCAGAGGCCTTCGCTACAAAACATGGACAAATCCTCTCTTTGTTGCAGGTCCGAGTAGCTGCTGGTTTATTGGAGACGCTGGTTCAACTCTATCATGTAATCTATCATTGCTTTATCTTTCAAGATTTCCAGTTGATGCCCACATTGGAAGAATATTTTGCTCTATTGGAAATTCCCGTCAAAGACTCACCTCCGTTCTACGGTGGAGAAGGAAGACCCAGTCAGGAAGATGTCGCAAGAGTGACCCGCATCAAGCTGTTGGAGATCCTGACTCACATGACAGTCAGAGGAGGAATCGACGGTTTGCCTGCTCAGTTCTTATTTGAGAAAGCTCGACAATTCGCCAACAAGGGGAGTATTGAAGCCTTTGAGAACCTGTTCGCGTTACTAGCTTATGGTTTGTTCCTGTTTCCTAATTTCGAAGATTTCGTCGATGTCCACGCAATCAGAATTTTCATGCTCAAGAATCCTGTTCCAACACTATTGGCCGATGCCTACCACTCGATTCATTCAAAGATTCTGAAGGGAGAAGGTCAGATTGTTTGCTGCACTGCTATCCTCTATAGGTGGTTTATTTTGCACCTACCGAGGTCCGCAACCTTTTGGGATGTGAAAGATGGTTCTGAATAGCCCGTTAAACTTATGGCTCTTACTCACTCGGACATTGTTTGGCATGATCCAATGTACGGAGGAATTCCCATGATTCACAGCTGTGGAGATTTTTCAAACGTGCCTCTCCTTAGCACAAAAGGATGCACTAGCTACAATCATGTTCTCGCCCGTCGCCAGCTTGGACATCCGATGAATGAAATACCTAATCCAGAGAACCTAAAAGGAATCTTCCTCTATGATGGAGAGGACCTTCAGCTGAAGACTCAGATTATTTTTGCTTGGCGTCGTATCAACAGACAAGGGATGACTGCGACAACAAACCCTAACTGCACGGTTACAGAATCTTGCCTGGAGTGGTCATACAAATGAGCTCTCGTCCTGACAATGTCGTATCCTCGACCCAAGCCTCTCGTGGTGGAATCAAATGAAGTTTCAAGGTTGAAAGCAGAAGTAGAGAAGCTGACCCTAGACAAGTTTATATTGTAGGAAAGGATTGACAAGTTGATGGAAGAACTCGGTGAAAGGAAGGGAGCATCATCTAGTGGATCGAAGCCCTAGTTCCCTTTTTATAGGTTTCAACACTGAAATAAAGTCTAGAGAAGATCAATGGGATGATGGAAGCTTTGATGGCTGCTCAGAATCAGCCATCACACGGTACGACATCACACAACACAGTTATCAGTGGTGCCCACTACAAATGAAGTGCAGTATTCTATGCCTCCTGGTTATCCATGGGGTATGCCTCCTAACTTTACTCCAGCTGGATACTGCCCACCTGTTTCTCAAGTTACTGCCACAACTGCTGTAATGACTGTGCCACCACCCGTGGTAAATGCTACTCCTTTTCATCTGGAAGAACCTGTGTTTCATGCTGACCCTAGTGAGAATGTTGGAATGGAAGAACGAATGGATGATTTCCAGGACCAGTTTCTAGAAATGAAGAAAGAAATCAAGGCCCTTCGTGGGAAAGAGCTGTTCGGAAAGAGTGCCTCTGAGCTATGCTTGGTTCCTAATGTTAAGATCCCTCCAAAGTTCAAACTCCCTGATTTGGAGAAGTATAAAGGAAATTCTTGCCCACATAGTCACATAGTTATGTATGCCCGGAAAATGTCTGCTCATAAGGATAATGATCCCCTATTGATACATTATTTCCAGGATAGTTTTACTGGTGCAACCCTCAAGTAGTAAATGGGGCTAGATAGTTCAAAGGTCCGCAGTTTTAATGACCTCTGTGAGCTTTTTATCAAACAATATAAATATAATATCGACATGGCGCCAGATAGAGACCAGTTGAGAGCCATGGTCCAGAAGGAAAGAGAAAATTTTAAGGAGTACGCCCAGCGCTGGCGTGAACTTGCTGCTCAAGTTACTCCACCTCTGGAGGAGAAGGAGATGACTAGAATTTTCCCGAAAACACTGAGCCCATTTTTCTATGAGAGAATGGTAGCAAGAGCCCCTAGTGATTTTACTGAAATGGTAAACATGGGAATGCGTTTGGAAGAAGGTGTCCATGAAGGAAGATTGGTGAGAGAAGGAAGCGCTTCCAGCAATGCCAAGAAGTGTGGAAGTAATTTTGGGAAAAAGAAAGAACAAGAAGTAAGTGCTGTGCACCAAGGATGGTCGAAAGGAAGATATCACCAACACCCGCAGGTCGCTGCTGTGACCCCAGTTATCAATGCTCCAGCTTACCAACCACAGTTTGCACAACCTTATCAACCATCACCTCAAACTCCACCTGCTTCACCACAACAACAATATCGTCAACAAAATCAGCCATCTCCTCAACAAGCCCGACAACCGTTCAACAGCCCCGGTCGTGTGGTCAGGAAACCAAATTTTGATCCGATTCCTATGCTATATGCAGAACTCTTTCCAGTACTATTGCAAAAAGGCCATATCCAGACTAAGTCCCCGCCAGCGGTGCCTAAGGACCTTCCTTACTGGTATAGAGCTGATCAGTTCTGTCCATATCACCAAGGTGCTCCAGGCCATAATATTGAGAATTGTTATGGGTTGAAAGCTGGCGTTCAAATATTGGTTAAGTGAGGAATCCTAACTTTTAAGGATTCAAACCCAAATGTACAGAATAATCCTTTACTGCAGCATGGAGCGGCCAATGTGAACATGATCCAAGAGTGTCTTACAGATGAGGATGAAGAAGTATTTGTGATAGTTCCCCACATCAAAGATCTGGAACGAATTGAGTTTACTTATGATAGCCGGAAGACTGTTGCTAATCCTCTGGTTATTAATGTACCTGGTCCAGTTCCTTATACTTCCAGCAAGGCTATTCCCTACAGGTATAACGCTACTATGTTCGAAAATGGTAAGGAGGTGCCTTTGCCTAATTTGTCATCTGTAGTCAACATTGCTGATGTTAGCCGAATTACAAGGAGTGGTCGAGTTTTCTCGGCACCAAAAGATAAAGAGGTCCCTTCTGAGCAGCCAGTCGTAAAGAATACGACTCTGGGGCAGTCCAGTGGGAATGATTCTGTAGACAAATCTGACGAGGTTCTAAAAATGATCAAGAGGAGTGAATACAAGGTGGTGGATCAGCTGCTACTGACACCATCTAAAATATCCGTGTTACAATTGCTGATGAGTTCCGAGGCCCATAGGCAGGCATTACAGGGAGTACTGGAGCAGGCATACATTGACCACGATGCAACTATAGAGCAGTTTAGTAGAATAGTGGGTAACATTACTGCATGCAACAATCTGGCCTTCTGCGAAGAGGAGTTACCTGAAGAAGGGAAGAAGCATAATTTGGCTCTGCACATTTCAATAAACTGCATGAATGACATGTTATCTGGATTTTTGGTTGATACTGGTTCTTCGTTGAATGTGATGCCAAGGACGACTCTCGCAAGGCTGACTTATCAAGGACCACCAATGAGGCCGAACGGTGTTATTGTCAAAGATTTTGATGGTTCGAGGAAGACCGTGATTGGAGAAGTGGATTTACCCATGACTATTGGGCTCAGTGTTTTTCAGATCACATTTCAGGTCATGGACATTCATGCCGCCTACAGCTGTTTACTAGGCAGGCCATGGATACATGAGGCTGGAGCGGTTACATCTACCCTACACCAGAAGTTGAAGTATGTTTGTGACGGACAGTTAGTCACAGTTTGTAGAGAAAGAGCTTTAGTGGTGAGCCAACTCTCTTCCTTTTCTTATGTTGAGGCGGAAGAAGAAATGGGGACTCAATTTCAAGCCCTCTCAATTGTTGATAACAACACCAAGAGTAACGGAGTTACTATGACATCTTTTAAGGACGCGCTAAGGGTTGTAGAGAATGGCTCTCAAGGGAAGTGGGGGCATGTGCTGGAGTTGCCCGAAAATAAGAACAAGAAAGGTTTGGGTTTCAAAGGTAACAATTCCGAGAAGACTCCCACAGGAAATATGATTATTCTCCCTATCAAGAATGTGTTTCACAGCGGAGGGACTATCCATTCGCCAGAGGTAAATATTGTGGAAGAAGATTCTGAAGATGCTTTAATTCCTCTCTTTCCTCCTCAACCAGAAGTCCAAAGACCCGAATATGAAGCCAGTGCCATCCTTGAAGATGAGTCTGTCGAGGACCATCCTAATTTTGTGACGCATGAGGCAATGGCTCGGAATTGGAATGCTGTTAACATTCCTATTGTGATCCCATTATCAAAGTAATTGTTTTGTTGTTTCATTTGTTTTAGTTTGTTCGCTCTGCCCAAGGCGATGACATTTGTATGTGGGCTTTTCTTTTCATAATTCCCTTTGCTCTGCCCAAGGCAAAGGTGATTTTGTGTTGGGGCTCTTGTTTGAAGTTTGCTATCATCAATAAATTTATCATTTTGCATTCCTGTCTCTCGTTTCCATTTATTATTACTTTAAGGAAAATGGTAATCACAATTTTAGTCACTTTGCACGTTGACACACACACACCTCCACTTACTAAAATCTAAAATAAAATCACATCACATATGCAGATTATTGCACGAACTGAACATAAAAAACAACGACCCAATGCCTCCTCCGAACTTTAAGTTTCCCGTGTTCGAAGCTGAAGAAGAGGAAGAAGAGATCCCTGAGGAAATATCCCGGTTACTTGAGAATGAAGATAAAGCCATTCAGCCTCACAAAGAGCCAGTAGAGGTTATTAATTTGGGTACAGAAGAACTCCGTAAAGAGGTGAAGATTGGAGCTTTGCTTGTGTCTAATGTGAAAGAAAGGTTGATCGAATTACGCAAGGAATATGTTGATGTGTTCGCTTGGTCGTACCAAGATATGCCTGGTCTTGACACTACTATAGTGGAGCATCGTCTACCTTTAAAGCCAGAATGTCCGCCGGTCAAGCAGATCTCAGAAGGACTCGCCCTGATATGGCCTTGAAGATTAAAGAAGAGGTACAGAAGCAGATTGATGCAGGTTTTCTCGTTACATCTGAGTATCCGCAGTGGTTAGCCAATATCGTGCCTGTGCCAAAGAAGGATGGTAAAGTTCGCATGTGTGTCGACTACAGAGATTTGAACAAAGCTAGTCCTAAAGATGATTTTCCTCTCCCTCACATTGACATGTTGGTGGATAGTACTGCAAGGTATAAGATTTTCTATTTCATGGATGGATTTTCAGGTTACAATAAAATCAAAATGGCTCCCGAAGACATCATTCATAACACCCTGGGGCACATTTTGTTACAGAGTTATGCCGTTCGGCTTGAAGAATGCTGGCGCAACATATCAGAGGGCTATGACCACTCTTTTCCATGATATAATGCATAAAGAGATTGAAGTTTACGTAGACGACATGATAGCCAAGTCCAAGACTGAAGAAGACCATGTCGAACATCTATTGAAGTTGTTTCAGCGCTTGAGGAAGTATCAGCTACGTTTGAATCCTAACAAGTGCACATTTGGTGTCCGCTCAGGAAAGCTGCTGGGTTTCATCGTTAGCCAAAAGGGAATCGAAGTGGATCCAGATAAGGTTAAAGCTATACGAGAAATGCCAGCTCCGACTATGGAAAAACAGGTCAGAGGTTTCCTGGGGCGTTTGAACTACATCTCTCGGTTTATCTCTAATATGACTGCCACCTGTGGACCTATCTTCAAGCTTCTCAGGAAAGAACAAGGTTATGTTTGGACTGAACAATGTCAGAAAGCATTAGATAGTATTAAAGAATATCTCTTGGAGCCTCCTATTTTGATTCCTCCGGTTAGGGAGAGACCTTTGATCATGTATCTGACGGTTTTAGAGGATTCCATGGGATGTGTGCTCGGTCAACGAGATGAGTCCGGGAAGCAGGAACATGCCATTTATTACCTCAGCAAGAAATTCACTGATTGTGAATCCAGATATTCAATGCTAGAGAAGACTTGTTGCGCCTCAGCATGGGCAGCTCGATGTTTGCGCCAATACATGATAAATCATACCACTTGGCTGATCTCTAAGATGGATCCCATTAAGTACATTTTTGAGAAACCAGCCCTGACGGGAAGGATTGCCAGATGGCAGATGCTGTTATCTGAATACGATATCGAATACCACACTCAGAAGGCAATTAAAGGGAGTGTTTTAGCGGATCACCTAGCTCATCAACTCATTGAAGACCATTAGTCTGTAGAGGATGATTTCCCTGATGAGAACGTGATGTATTTGAAAATGAAAGATTGTGAAGAACCATTACCAGATGAAGGGCCTGAACCGGATTCTCAATGGGGTTTGATTTTTGACGGTGCTGTCAACAATTACGGTAAAGGGATTGGGGCAATTATTGTGACTCCTCATGGATCCCATATCCCTTTCACTTCAAGATTGACTTTTCCATGTACGAATAATGAGGCTGAATATGAAGCATGCATTATGGGCCTTGAAGAGGCAATGGATTTAAGAATCAAGAATTTGGATGTATACGGCGATTCTGCTGTGGTGATATACCAAATTACAGGAGAGTGGATGACCCAACAAGACAATTTGGTTCCATACAGAGATTATGCGAGAAGACTACTTCCTTTCTTCAATAGAGTCGAGTTCCATCACATTCCTCGTACCAAGAACAGGATGGCTGATGCTTTGGCGACTCTGGCTTCTATGATCATGGTGAACCACTGGAATGACTGTCCTAAGATTAATGTTATGCGCCTTGATAGGCCGGCTTATGTATTCTCAGTGGAAGAAGTTGCCGATGAAAAACCCTGGTACCATGATATTGAGTTGTTTCTCTGAAAGCAAGAATACCCACCTGGGGCATCTAGCAAAGATAAGAAGACTTTGAGAAGACTGGCGGACAACTTTTTCTTGAACAATGATGTGCTTTACAAGAGGAATTTTGACATGGTCTTGCTGAGATGTGTTGATAAGCGAGAAGCGAACATGTTAATGACTGAAATTCATGAAGGATCTTTTGGTACCCATGCTAACGGGCATGCTATGGCAACGAAACTATTGAGAGCAGGCTATTATTGGATAACAATGGAAGCTGATTGTTACAATTTTGCTAAAAAGTGCCACAAGTGTCAAATCTATGCTGACAAAATTCATGTACCACCGACTCTCCTGAATGTTATCTCGTCTCCGTGGCCTTTTTCCATGTGGGGCATCGATATGATCGGTATGATAGAACCGAAAGCGTCTAATGGACACCGCTTTATATTGGTTGCGATTGATTACTTCACCAAATGGGTTGAAGCCGCTTCATATGCAAATGTTACCAGACAGGTGGTCGTCAGATTTATCAGGAACCAGCTTATCTGCAGATATGGTGTGCCGGGTAAAATCATCACTGATAATGGTTCAAACTTAAATAACAAGATGATGAAGGAATTGTGTGAGGAATTCAAGATTGAGCATCACAACTCTTCTCCGTATCGACCAAAGATGAATGGAGTGGTCGAAGCGGCAAACAAGAATATAAAGAAGATTATTCAGAAAATGGTGGTCACTTATAAGGACTGGCATGAGATGCTCCCGTTCGCTCTACACGGATATCGTACTTCGGTACGCACATCAACAGGGGCAACACCCTTTTCCCTTGTTTATGGTATGGAAGTTGTGCTCCCAGTAGAAGTAGAGATCCCTTCTATGAGAGTCCTAATGGAAGCAAATCTCTCAAAGGATGAATGGTGTCAAAGCATATATGACCAATTGAATCTGATTGAAGAAAAGAGGTTGACAGCTTTATGTCGCAGACAACTATACCAGCAAAATATGAAGAAGGCTTTTGATAAGAAGGTTCGACCTCGCGAGATCAAAGAGGGAGACCTTGTGCTTAAGAAGATTCAGTCTTTCCTTACTGATTCTAGGGGAAAATGGGCTTCTAACTATGATGGTCCATATGTCGTCAAGAAGGTCTTTTCGGGGGGTGCTGTGATGTTAGCAACTATGGATGGAGAAGAGGTCACTCGTCCTGTGAATGTGGATGCGATCAAGAAGTATTATTATACTTAGAGGTGAAGAGAAGCAGACTCAGTTTGGTTCGCCGAAGCTTACTGCAACAGTTAAAGTCAAGGTCTTCAAGAGGCTTAGAACAGGGGAAACTCAAGTTCGTTTAAGAAATAACATTGTTTTGTTTTTGATGTAATTTCTTTTATTACCATTTTCTGACATTGTAATGACATATGGAATCACGCAATTTACTGATCACCATTTTATGAAATAAAGTTGCAATTATCATTTATCGGCAAATTGTTTTATCTTGCAAAATGATTTTTTATCTTTTGTTAATAAATTTCAAATTGTCTTGTGTGCGGATTACTTTGATTCACAAACACTAAAAGGGATGTTGACAGTCTCCATAAGCCATGGCTCAAAGGGTTCTATCCCGGGTAATGTGGCAACTCCCTTGTAATTTCCACTCCAGGTGGTCGCGACTATTCTCCGTTAAACCTCTACTTCAAGAAGTTATGACACCTTTGATGTAAGACCCCTCCGACTGGCAGCCTAAGGATCCTCGGTGAAATTCTTCGGTTTCAACCTTCCCCAGTGAAGTGAGTGCTCATTTCACTCCTCGTCAGAATATATCAATCTTCTCTAGTGAAAGCGGATGTTTATTTCATCCTCTCGAAGTTTTTTATCTCCGACATTTCCAACTACTATTGATCCAAGTTTCCCCGATGAAGTGGATATTTATTTTATCCAATTACAAATTTCATTCAGACTACGTCAGTTCGCAGTGGATATTTATTTTATCCCCCATGAAGTCTTTTCGATCATGAGTTTGATTCGTTCCTAGTGAATCTTTCTCATCCCCAACAGAATCCAAGGTTCATCTTGACAATCCTAATTGAAGTCACGATGTTCATCCCCAGTGGAGTGCTCTCTGTTCCCCAGAGAAAATTTTGAAGCTTTGAAGTGGGATTTGTTTCCATATATGGCTTCCCATTCATCCCTAGTGATGCTCCTTATATTGCAAAGATTGGCCGAGTATCCGTATCGAGATGCTTGTTTCCGTCTCTAGTTTGCTCTTTGTTTTGTTTTGTCAACATAAGCATAGCATGACATCCTTGCATTTAGATTCATGGCATGTGCGCATTTTGCATCTTGCATTTTGTGTTGTTCGTTTTGTTCTGTCACTTTGGTCGTGTTTATCCCCAAGTGGCTGGGTTTTGTCTGCTCCCTCCAAGTATCGTCGTCAGCCCTAGGTAGAAAAAGCACATACTTCCTAATTCCCCACTGAGCTCGATCCTCGTGGAAGATGGTTGCTTTAGTTTTCTTTTCCATTTTTGGATAAAGATAAACCCGTTGAGTTCAATTCTCAATGGATGGGGGTCCTTGTTTGACCGTTTCTTTCCAGTTGTTTCCTGGATTGAACTTTGGTCCCTGACAATCACAATTTTGGATATTTCTGAGATATTGAGCCTGGACTAAGCATGCATTTATTTTGCACTTTGTCTCCCAAAGAAGAGTTTACTTGAAGATCTCTATGGAAGACATAAATTATTTCTCCAACAATGACTACTACATTTTCAAGGGATTTACACCCAGACAACAAGTAACAGCTCTTTATTTGAGCAGTTTGGTTATCAAGATTTCTACGACAAATGGCAGTCTCCTCAAGACAGTTTGTCTATCCCCAGCAAATTATCAAGATTTTCCATTTATTCTCCGTCAGATGTTACATCCCCGAAAATCCGTCCGGGAAACTTATTGAAGACTTTACAGACATTCTCTTTATTTGAGAACTCCCGTTGCAAGAATTCTATTTACTTCGCTGAAATTTCAACTACAACAATATCGCTCTACAATGGCTATCTCCAGTGGATCCATTATTCAAGTTGCTCCCACCAGATGATATCTCTTCGAAGAGCATGGGAAATTCAAGACTTCGGTTGACGCAGACAACCTCACAACACTTATTTTCAAGACTTGCCTGTGGCATGCAACCTTGGGGCATAGGAAAGTATTTACTCTTCCTAAGCGACATTTAAGGAAGCTGAATCATCATTTAGATCGTTGAAGCTTACTCCAGTCTATTACCTCTGCTTAGGCTATCGGGGGATAGTAGGTAATACGTCTGTATTTTGGGTCAGATGCCTCGCTTAGGCTACCGTGGTAGTAGTAGGTCATCTTCCCTTCTTGTGTTTACCTGGATTAGGCTATCATATGCTTGATAGTAGGTAACACACCCTTTTTGGGTCAGTTGCCTCGCTTAGGCTACCGTGGTGGTAGTAGGTCATCTTCCCTTCTTGTGTTTACTTGGCTTAGGCTATCATATGCTTGATAGTAGGTAACACACCCTTTTTTCGGTCAGATGCCTCGCTTAGGCTACCGTGGTGGTAGTAGGTCATCTTTCCTTTTGTGTTTACCTCGCTTAGGCTATCATATGCTTGATAGTAGGTAACACACCTTTTGGTCGGACGCCTTTGCTCAGGCTGCCACAAGTTGGCAGTAGGTGATCCTTCTTCTTCAGTCTATTACCTCTGCTTAGGCTATCGTGGGATAGTAGGTAATAGGTCTGTATTTTGATCAGATACCTCGCTTAGGCTACCGTGGTGGTAGTAGGTCATCTTTTCCCGTTGTGTTTACCTCGCTTAGGCTATCATATGCTTGATAGTAGGCAACACACCTTTCTTTTGGGTTGGACACATATGCTTAGGCTACCGTGTTTGGTAGTAGGTGATCTTTCCCCCCTGTTTATTACCTCTGCTTAGGCTATCCCGTGCAATAGTAGGTAATATACGCCCTTTTATTGCAACTGGATACCTTGGCTTAGGCTACCAGCTGTTGGTAGTAAGTTATCCTGTTCCTTTCAAGTTTTTTTTGCCTTGTGCTTAAGCTACCTTGTGATTGTCAGTTGGTAGTCTCTCCCCCCCCAGTGGAGTTAGATCTTTCCCTGTGGAGTCTTGTCTCGCTGAGTCGTCCTCGTCGGGTCTTTCCTTCTTTGTGTTTTAACATAAGTTGTCCCCTGTGACGTTATTTCTCACGGAACCCTTGTCTAACATTTCATATCATTTTCATACCATATCATGTGTATTTGGCGGCATCTTAGGACCAAAAATTTTGTGCATGTTTGTATTTAAGTCCCTCCTATCTCGTCGAGACGAAGATTTCAATCTCCATATCTCCGAATAGAAGAAACTTAAATAGGGGCATCTGTCGCACCCTAATTTTTGACCCTAAGATCCCTTGTTTTTTGCATAGCATCTTTAGGTCTTTGGGTGTGTGTATTGTTTTTATCACTAACCAATTTGTGTAGGTCTGGCAATTTCAAGAGGAGATAAAAGAAAAGGCATGTATCAAGTAAGCTAGTTATATTGATGGAAGTTTTGAATTAAGGAATCTTTATTGCACAATCAACTTGCAATTAAGGATATTTCCAAATTATGGTGAGATGCTGGAGGGAGCATAAGATAAGCACATTACAAAAGTTAATGGAAAACCAAGATTTAAAAGTCTCAAGGAGTATTGGAAATAATGTATGCAAATAGCAAAAGGATTGTGTTTTGGATGACTTGGATAAATACCTCAGAGCGCAAGATCTAAGTTCTATCAAGTTTATATGTTATGAAGTACTAGGCCAATGTTTGGAGTCTATCTATGAGCTCAAAAGGTACAGGATTCTATATCAAGGTTACAAATCTATCCAAACATATAAGAGCAACCCTGCGTTTATAATATAGTCATTTTAACAATTGGAAATGGTTCTACAAAGCTTTGGTTGAATGGGGTAATCGGTCCGCCAATTGGAGAGATCATCAAAAAAGGGATGGAACTATATGTTCAGAAAAATCTCTCCAAGAGAATATTTGTCAAGCTGGAAAATATATTTCTTCGATTGCATCAGATGCCACTTTGTCCATTTCACTTATGTGTGGACCCTTTACATTAAATAAATTCTAAAAGGCAAGGTGTAGTGTCACATCTAAAAAAAAAACAGTCTCCGAGTTTGCTACATACACATTTACCACGGACTTATCATTACAGCAAGCCCAATCCACAATATTGATACAAAAGGTGATTACAATTCATGCAATTACACAAGCACAAGGAATTGTTAACATTGCCAAAAGTAATGCCTAAAATGACTATTATACGACCGACTTCTTTCAATTTGCTTTCCAAAGACGCTGATGTCTATGCCAAAGAGATGAACCGTCATTTTCCAATACGGACTCTTCTTGTGCCCGTGATGGAATATGTTTGGGTTTGTATAAGTTGGTTCACGTCCCGCCCAAGACTAACTCCCCTTCCACTGATGTGGTTCGTGGTGTTCCGATCGATTTCGCTGCTATACAACTTTCAATCCACTTCCACGAATAAATTGAGCTGTAAGCTACCTGTTCAAAACGGTTTAAATATGATCTAAACAAAATCGAAATCACGAACATCTCATCATTACCTGCCAGTGATATAACACAAAAACAGGACAAAATTCTAAGATGTGGTTCGACAATAAATTCATAGAACAAAACATCTGCAACATACGAATAAGTTTATCAAACATGAAATCGAACATGGCGGAATAATCGGCAGAGAATTCATTACAATGGGTGATCAGAGTCAGAAATTAAGAAATCACAAGAACAATTATAACATTCAAGAAAGTCCCAAGGCAGGGTTATATCAATCTCCACAAGGTAAGAGTAAGAGAAGGATTACTAAGGAGGATCAACGGTTGTATAAATTAATGGGTTACCTGACGGGGTCGCAGTATCTTATCTTGCACGTAGACCGAATTTGTTTGAAGGCATTGATATGAAATCTGGAGTTCTTTGGGGGATGTCGTGACACTAAGATCAACCACGCGCATTTCGAAATTCTCACCAAAAGTCTTAGGCATACATCTACACGTCGAACAGGGCTTCTCTCCATGAATTTGCATTACTCTTCAAACTCCTCACGCCTGAGCACCTTGGATGATAAGCACTGCCGCCAATACTTCGGACTGCAAAGCCTATGGAAATCTCACAATTGGTCCTGAAGAATTAATCAAGGTGAAGCATAATTAAAACAACTCCCTATAGAGATAATTTGCAACCTGTTCATGTAAATTTTCTCAGAAAAGACTTGTTGAAAATCAATTGAGGCAAGAAATCGCTAGACTTACTTTACAAGAACCGTCAGCTCCAAATTCGATGTCGTTAAAGCTTCCTACAATACTTCATGCCCATACAGCGGAAATCCTGTCCGCTTCTCCAAGTAGCCCCAAATATTGTCCTAAAATAACACGATCCTGTCAAAGTTGAGAGTCACAAACCCATTAACTAACAATCAGAAATTTTGGAACAAAAAAAAAACTTTCCTAAGGGGGCTCACAAACACGTTCAAAACTTTCCAAAATGGCATCTACACATATCAGACGATCTTCTAGCATTCAAGGCAAAGATTTCAAAGGAACCCCAACACCACAATTAAGCGTGATATCTAAAACGACAATAAATGGAAGCATGTTTAGAGTGGAAATTAATTTCATTCCAATTGGGCTCCAACTTATCTATATTGAAATCAGAAATCATTCAAGTATTATCGGACAAAATCAAATCCATTCCAAAACAAGAGTTAACCAACAATTTCTTTCCAAAAAAACAAAACAGTAGGCCTCAGATTTTTTAAAGGAATCATAACCATTAAGCAAGAATCAGGAGGAATTAAAGACTTGGGCCTCAGATATGTTTTGAATCAGAAAGATATTTATTCATCATTTTCAACATAAGGAATTATGGGCAATATCCAAAAGGATACCACCAGCATAATCTTCCCAAAATAATGCATAGAAAATCACAAGGAATCATATCGTACAAATTCAAGATATCATCATCATGAAAAAGATTTTTTCTTTCCCTAAATAAAACAAGCGCAACAATCATATCAGATAGTACAGCAAAACTTTCCGAATTGAAATCCAAATCAAAGCATATCAATCAATATTTAAACTCTCCGAATCAGGCAACAAAATCAAATCAGCAAATTAAAATCACATTTTCAATACAGCATTCAAGAATTTCCCAACGTATCTCATCATTGGCCATCTATATAAAGGGGACATTTTATTAGAAAAAGGGACGAAAAAAAATCTCACACTAGAAACTCATCATACCAAACAATCTCACCAAAAAATACACTCACGGCATCAGACGAAAATCAGAGAGAGAGAGAGAAAGGAGATAACGAAGGCGACCATCACAGAGTCTATCATCAAACCCACAAACGAAAGAGCACAGAGATTCAAAGACATCATCATCACCTCAAACCAGAAGAGAAAGACGAAAGCCAGGGACGATACAAACACTTCAAATCGCAAAAAAGGTAAAGAGAAGGAGAACGACACTTCCCTGATCGGAGCCGCCATCATCTGCCGCCTACTCGCTTTTTATTTTATCGCATTTTATACATTGTAATTTGTAATCGCACCAGAATATAGTGAAATCGGGGTAAACGGGCTATCTGGGGTGGGGTTTATGCTGTGTGTTTTTTTTCTTTGCAGATCGAGAGAGATTAGAGAGACATCAAAAAGGTTGAGAGAAATGAGAGGGTGGCGGCGAAATTCATTTAGGGTTTTGCTTTCCCCCTACGAGTGAAATGGGAGAGACGACTGAAAGAGAGAGAGCGCTCCCTCGTTCTTTTTTTCCTTTCATTAGTTCTTTTTTATTTTAAAATTAAAACCTCTTTTAATAATCAAAATTAAAAACTTTTTATAATAAAAATTAAAAATCTTTTTTTTTTAAGATTAAACCCTTTCGTTAATAATTTAATTTAAGACTTTTATAATAATAATTCAATTTAAAACCCATTTTTAATAATAATTAATTTAAACTTTTATAATAATTAATCTAATTTTCTTTTATAATAAAATTAAAACTTTCTCTTTAATAATTAATCTAAAACCTTTTCTTTTATGATAATGATTAAAATCTAAACTTCTTTAATAATAATTAAAATTAAACTTCTATTAGTAATTAATTTTAAAGTTTTTATAATAATAATTAATCTAAACTTTTTAATATCAATCAATTAAACCCTTTTTATAATAATTAATTCAAACCTTTTTTTTTAGCTAAAAAAAACTTTCGCAAAATAATTTAACACTAACTCTTTTCTAATTAAAACTTTTATATAATCCTTCATTTCTTTAAAATCTAAAATTAAAATAACAAAGAGAACCCCCTTTTATAATTAATTAATTGTAATTTTTCCTTTAACCTTTCTCAATAATAATAATCTCTAGCATAATTTCCTAATTAAAGTAAATAAGACTAAAATTCAACTCTCCTTAGATCATCTCCGTCTAGAAAAAACTCCCGCTTAGTCATAGATTCGTGAGTGTCCGTTTGTTTGCCTGATGTGATTGTTTGTGCTTTTCATCTGATTTATTATTTCCGTGCAAACCTTTTCAAAAACTAAAAAAAAACTCTCGATCCAACGTCGAGCTCATTTTCTACCCATGTAAGTCGATCGCCTTAGGGCATCGCATTCAACCTACCGGTCACTGGACACAAGTCTAGCATCACTTTTCTAGCACCCTCGCCTAAATAACAATAATTTAACCGCATAAAATATCCAAGGGAAGATCCCATGCATGATAACCATGTTATTGTGCATGGTGCATAACCATTTGCATTTCATACTCGACACCCTTAAGTTAGGACTATTAGATAACTTAGGATAGATTTCCTAGGTTAGTCCCCCTTTAATTTTGATTTTTACAATCAAACTTTAGCCCACCTAATTTTCCACGCAAGAGAATTAGATGTTAATCATCTCAAAGAAAGGGACATACAATCCCATACCCCACAAAATACAAACATTTTCAAAAAAAACTGTGGTGGTATTTCTTAAGATGATGACTCATCCTCCTCTCCTAAACCTTTAAAACATTTAGTATCCCTAATAAAGAACTACAAGTGCTCTGATTCCCTCCTGACAGGATATGTAGGCACAAGATGCGATATCTTGTCGAGCACACACTTAGGATAATAATAATAAATCACCTACCCTTAAACCCTTAGCAAAATAGATAACAAATAACAGATAAAATAAAATCAAGAGGTTCCTGTAGAGTACTACAGATATCTAGGATGCTAACACCTTCCCTAGGTATAACCAACCCCCAAACTTAGAATCTTAGTGCATTTACATTGCATTGTGGGTATTCGGTCTTTCTCCCTTCCCTTGGATAAAATCAAAGACGGTGGTGACATTAAAAATGCGATCCTAGTTAACAAATAACTATGGTATCCAATTTTCACCGCGACAATTAGTAACTTGAATATGGATCTTGAACAATGACTTGAGCTTGACTTTGACACTTTCAATTTGAAATTTATGACTCGTTTCATCAATCTTTGAGTTTGAACTTTGTATGCAACAATGAATCAATTGGAGTATAAGTCTCGAGTTTCACTTTGATAATTTCTAGTATAAACTTGATTCGAGACCTTTATCCAAACTTTACCACGTCAAAACATATTGATCACAAATCACCGCAAGTCTAAATCCAACCTCGCGAATAAGACCAAACCATGCCACGAGAAGCCCATTGAAAGTGAGGATACCGCTTATAATGCAATTCGTCACGAGATTTCAACCAATTCTCACAGGATCACAACCAACAAGACACAAACCCTAACCCTTCTTGAATCTTTGAGAGGTCTTGGGATATGATGTCATTTGTATTGACCAGAGGACCATAAGAATGAGGGTACATCCTTCCTTTGTCTCCACAGGAATCCAACACAACTTGCAAGGACCAGAATCACAATGAGCACACACACACGGCTTCCATGGCTTCTGAATCTTTTGCAGCAACACCTGATGGTACAAACGAAAACCAACAAACACAGTCTGATGAATTGGTTAGCTATGCATGATAAAATGTGAAATGAAAATGGAATCTTAAGGTAAAAAATTAGGGTATGACAGCAAGATCTACAACAACTCTGATATCCTTCCGCTGACGCTGTAAGTTCTGGAGCAGCAAGTCACGCTCCGCCTCTCTGTCATTCCGATACTGCAGTTCGGACAAAATATCATCCAATCTGGTTCGAATAGCAACATAGTCGTACTCCTCCTGAGGCTGGTAGGTACCTGAAAAATTGGTCAGAAATAATGGGTGCGGTGTGTGCTCTGTGACTTGGACCTGGGATGTCAGCATTGGCACGGGGGCCAGGCTGGTGTGCAAATCTCATGGTCTCAGCATAAGCCCTCTCTCTAGCTTCATCATCTAAGTTCGGGGGCCTCTGTATCAAAACAGGGTGTGAGCCAAAATCTTATGAAAGTACCTAAAAGCAGGGTTATGTATGTTACTAGAGAACATGGTGTTAGGTTCAGGATGGTAGTTACCAGTAATGGTCCCCCAAAAGTAGTCAAGGTCAAGGGCAGTAAAAGCATCATTAGGTGTCACTGAATGGGCATCTGGTCCATTAGGAAATTCTAACAAGTTAGCCATCTCGTGATGGTTAAAACGGTGTTTGGTGTTAAACATCCTGAATGTAGCCAAGCCTTGGCCAAATCCAAGACCTCGGCTTGGATCATAATACAATGAGCTAAGAAACTCCAGGGTCAGCATACGGTAAGGACTATATTTGTGCCTCACACCAAAGTTCACCCAACCAATCCGGTCGAGCAGGTACATCACACTGTCCCTCAATCCTAAGGTGGTCAAGGTACGACCATCAGGGTAAATAGGGAGTGCCAATTCCCTTTGAACCAGAATGTCAAATATGCCTTTCTGAACATCATCCCTAAATACAATCTCCACATCAGAATTGTGATCCATACTTTAAGTCAGTGAAAGCTATCCTAAGCTAAGCTAGCCTGAAAATAGACAAAGAGTACACTATCAATGAACTGTACCGTGAAGGTGTCAAAAACCAAAAATATAGTTATAATAATAGTAGTAATAATAATAATAATGTTATAATAACATACAGACACAGGAACAGATAATAAAGATAAAATAAAAATGAAAAAGGGGTAAAGTCTAAAAATCTAAGAGTCGTAGGTTGCCTCCCACGCAACGCTTGTTTAATGTCTTTAGCGCGACATCAGGGTCGAACTAGTCTTTCGAAGAAGCGGGTAGCTCCTCCAACTTATAACTTACGCAGAAATCTTTGTTTTCTATGTTATGGTAGTGTTTCAGTCTCTGCCCAATAACAATGAAGGTCTCGTCAGATTTCCCTTTAATTTCCACTGCCCCGCTTTGGAGAACTCTTACAACTTAAAAGGGTCCAGACCATCGGGAACGAAGTTTACCAAGGAACAGCTTTAGTCGAGAGTTAAAAAGGAGAACTATGTCGCCTTGGTTGAACTCTCGTCTGGCTATTCGTCTGTCATGCCACTGTTTGGTTCTCTCCTTATAGATTCGGGCATTTTCATACGCGTCCAACCTAAGTTCGTCTAGCTCATGGATGTCAAGAATTCTCTTCTCTCCTGCTACCGTATAGTTCATATTCAGGGTCTTAATGGCCCAATAAGCTTTATGCTCAAGTTCGACAGGTAGATGGCACGATTTGCCATAAACTAGTTTGAATGGGGTGGTTATTATCGGAGTTTTATAAGCTGTTCTATAAGCCCATAGAGCTTCATGAAGTTTTGTAGATCAATCTTTCCTAGAGGTTGCAACTGTCTTCTCTAATATTTGCTTAATCTCTCTATTGGAAACCTTCACTTGTCCACTCGTATAAGGGTGATATGGTGTTGTTACTCGATGTCGCACTCCATATTTAAGCAATAGTTTCCCAAAAATATTCGAGATAAAATGGGATCCACCGTCGCTAATGACATCTCTTGGCACACCGAATCTAGGGAATATTACATTCTTAAAGAGTCTTATGACTACTCGTGCATCGTTTGTAAGAGAAGCTATTGCTTCAATCCATTTCGAAACATAATCGACTGCAACGAGTATATATTTGTTGCCAAAGGATGACAGAAAAGGGCCCATGAAATCTATTCCCCAAACATCAAAGAATTTTACCTCTAAAATACCTCGTAGCGGCATCTCATCGCGTCTAGAAATGTTACCCGTGTGTTGGTATCGGTCGCAATTTTTGACAGCGATGTGGACGTCCTTCCAAAGGCTAGGCCAGAATAGGCCAGGTTGTAAAATCTTTGCGCAAGTCTTTGAAATGCATGCATGCCCTCCATAAGGTGCAGAGTGGCAATGAGATATAATATCTTCAGCTTCAGATTCAGGGACACATCGACGGAAAATTCCATCGGCGCCTCGCTTGAAAAGTAGGCGCTCATCCCAATAATAGTGTTTGAGACCGTGGAAGAAATTTTTTTTGTTGGTAGGATAAATCTGGTGGAAGTACTCCAGCTGCTAGGTAATTGACAAAGTCAGCGTACCATGGAAGTGTGGTCTTTGAGCATGTTAATTCCACTACTTCATCTGTTTCTGTGTCATGATAAATTAAAGAGCATTCACTCGTTTTGCTTTCATTTTCTAACTGGGCTACAAGTCTATCGTATGGAAAATCGTCATTGATGGGGACTCGCTCAGGTTCTTGATCCTCAATTCTAGAAAGGTGATCCGCTACTACGTTCTCAGTTCCTTTCTTATCTTTGGTTTCCAGATCAAACTCTTGCAAAAGCAAGAACCATCTTAAAAGTCCCGGCTTAGCATCCTTTTTATTCAAAAGATACCTAATCGCGGCGTGATCGGTATAGACAACTATTTTCGCTCCCACTAAGTAAGAACGAAATTTATCTAAAGCGAACACAACATGTAGAAGTTCTTTTTTCGTGGTAGCATAGTTCATCTGTGCACTATCTAAGGTTCTACTAGCATAGTATAAGGCATGAAGCCTTTTACCCTTTCTTTGTTCTAAGACAGCACCAACAACATAGTCACTAGCATCGCACATTATTTCAAATGGTCTACTTCAATCAGGCGATTGCATAATTGGTGTAGTTATGAGAGCCTTTTTTAAATGTTTGAATGCTTTCAAGCAATCCTCATCAAATACAAATTCGACATCTTTCATTAATAAGCCTGTTAGTGGTTTAGTTGTCTTAGATAAATCTTTAATGAATCGTCAGTAGAAACCGGCGTGTCCTAGAAAACTCCGAATTTCTCTAACTGTTTTCGGAGGTTGAAGGTTTTCTATGATTTCTATTCTCACTTTATCTACTTGAATGATTCCATCTCTACTTCTTTTACGCATTCGTCGATGACGTCGAGAAAATAACATGAATCATCTATAGCGGGAGCTTTCAATAATTGGACCAGAATAAATTCGACCTTCTCTTCACCAACTTCGAAAGTTAGCTTTCCTTTCTTGACATCAATGATCGCTCCGACCATAGTTAAAAAGGGTCTTCCCAGAATAATAAGAATGTTGGAATCCTTTTTTATATCCATTACCATAAAATCAGTAGGAATGTAGAATTGTCCTATACGAACGGGCACATTCTCTAGCATACCTATTGGAAATTTAACAGAATGGTCTGCTAGTTGTAAAGACATTTTCGTTGGTCGCAATTCTCTTAATTCGAGCTTTTTACAGGTGGATAAGGGCATTAGACTTACACTGGCTCCTAAATCGCATAGAGCATTGTCTATGACGTACTTTCTGATTACGCAAGGTATCGAGAAACTACCTGAAGAAACGAAAACACAAGAAGGGGGTTGAATTGGGTTTTTAAAAATTAAAGCAAAAAGGGAGACACGTTGGTTATCCTGGTTCGTTTGAACTCAAACTACTCCAGTCCACCCGCCAAGGTGATTTCGCCTCTCTCTCTTGAGGACTTAATCCACTAATCAGTTAATATTACACTGACACAGGGACAACCGTCACTGTCTTCTTGAGTTTTAACCACAACTCGATTTTCTCAAGGAATTTCAACTTACAATACTATGCTTCTAATAAGCTTTATCACAACAGTGAGTTTTACAATAATTTTATCAAATAGTGAAAACAAATGAGAATACTTGATGAATTGTGAAAGTATGCGCGCAAGTGTCTTTCTTCATCTGCAGGTGCTCCTTTAAATAGATGAGAGTGATTGATCCGTTGGAGATGTGATAGTTATTTTTGGAGATTGACAATAATGCCTTTGAGTGCTTCTTTCCAAAAATACAGATCTTGTCTGATTTAATCCGTTGGTTTGTGATACTCATAAATTTGGAGGATAGCGTATCAGAGTCCACGTTGATTTGATGCAATATCAGAGTTTCTGGCTTGATACAACTTTGGTGCTGAAGCGTGAGACATCCTTTATCAGAACCTAGCTAGTTTAGATCAAGTGATTCTTCCATATCAGAGTTTCGCTTGATTAGAACTTCGTTTTGCTTAGATCTTGTTTGCTTCGCTTGATTAGAACTTTTCTCAGATGGGATTTTGTGATGCTTCTATATCAGAACTTCTTTACTTTAGAACTTCCCTACATAATTAAAATGAATGAATTAAGAAGCAGCAAGTTCTAACTAATATAGTGTTTGTTATCATCAAAACTATTTGGAATGTAGAATCAATTCTTGTTCTAACAATCTCCCCCTTTTTGATGATGACAAAAACTTATATTTTGAAGATTAATAGAGTATGGAGTAGAGAATACTCCCCCTGAATTGAAGATTTCCTTGAAAATATTTTGATTTAAGACTCCCAAGAAGTTCTGATTGCCATTTTCCTGTTTTGTTAAAATATATGGAAGCAGAGGTTAAAATGTTCGAGACATAGTCATGGTGCACTGTTATATTTCAAAATATTCTACGTTCTCCCCCTTTGTCATTAATCAAAAAGCGAAAAGATACATGAGAACATAATCAAAAAAAGAGCAAGGTAAAACACAAAGCAAGCAAGGCAACAAAAAATCTAAGGTTGAGGAGCAGGTGGCAGTCTTGTGAACAATGCTTCCAGAAGACCTTTGATCTGATTAGCGGATTCTTCTTGTTTGCCAAGCATCCCTTTAATCTTTGCATTAGTTTCATCCTGTTTGTCCAACCTTTTTCTTACTGCTTCATTCTCTTTCTTTAACTCATCCAGAGTTTTCAGCACTAGAGCAGATGAAGTTGACCCTTCAGAAGGTACCAAATCCTCAGAACTTTTAGCAGAAACTTTCTTTGGAGAGACTTCAGGTGATTTTTCTTCAACTTCAGTGATGACCAGAGTTTGATGCTGAGAGAATTCTTCCTGATGTTCTGAAACCATAGGATCTTTCCAGCCTATAGGAAGAATAGGTTTCTTTTCCCAGAATCTTAGAACTTGCTCATTGAAGATCTTCATATGGTCACAGAAGTTCTGTTGGGCTATGTCATAGCTCAGTTCCTTCATTTTCTGAGATTCAGAATTAAACCACTTTCTGAATTCGGTCCAAAGATAGTCAGAGGCAGCTGGATTTAAATTCTCCAAACAACCCTGCTTCAGAAAGTTAATCCATTCCTGCATTTTTACCTCGAAAGCCAATAAAGAGTTACCAACATCTGATTTGGATACAAGTGGTTTTGGTTTGGGAATGGCTAATTTGTGAGAGGTTGAGGTAAGCTTGTCTAGAGCTTCTAGGTTAATTATAGTTCTGAGGGGATCATCTGAGAGATGTGTTGGAGGAGAGTCAGAAATAAGAATAGGAGAGGTAGGTGATGTAACTTCTGAGGTGATTTGAGGGGGACTGGTGAAATTTGGTGATGGTTGAAAGAAGTTAAGAGGACAGTTGATGCCAGGTATGGAGGTGTCAGGGTTTAGAGTGTGATGTTCTGGTTAGGAAGACGTGAAGAAAGGTTCATGAACAATGTCAGACAAAACTTGTGCAAGTTCTGGTTGTGGTTCAATAAAATCAGAAGGAGTAGGGTCAATGTCAATGTCAAAGTCCTCAAGAGTTTGTGGTGATGGTGGTGGATTTTCAGAGGGTTTAGGAGACGATGGGGTTTCAGATGTTGATACCATTATGGATTCGACGATAGAAATGAAAGCGGAGTTACCTTTCTTCTTAGCAGCTTTAGCAACTTTTGGAGTTTTCTGAGGAGTTCCTTCAGAGGCTTTCCTTTTTCTTGAAGTTCTGGGGGCAACTTCTAGAGGTGCTTGCCTGAGCTGTTGCAGAGAAACTTCTGGTAGGGTTCCATCAGCTTTACATGCATCCAAATATCTGAGGACAATTTCTGGATGAGTATCTGATGAGAAAAGAGGATAATCTTTCAGAGGAATTTTCCTGGTGGTGATGACTTCCTTAGAGATTAGGGTTGGATCCTTCTTGATGGTCTCAATGATTTTCATCTTCTTGAGATTCTTTGCATTGAGAGGTCTTCCAGCAATAGTTTCTAGATCAGAGATTTCCTGAGCTTCAGTTAGGTGTTCAATCAGCTTATTCTCTGTAAGAATATCTGATATAAGTCTACCTAGAGGAATCCAATCTCTCTTGGTTCTTTCATCTTCTCTTGTTTCCTTCGCACTGTTCTTCAGATGATTAAAAAGACAGTGAGGAAGATTCGCTTTGGTGAAAGTGGAGATGAGGTATAGAAGATACTGTTGATCGTTGTTGATGTAGTCAGACGAGCTTGAAGGTTTCCTGTGATAGATGCACCCAAGAATGATTCTGGCCCAAATTCTGTGATGATCCTTTAGGTCTTTGATTTTGTTGGAGTGTTGACCGGTGGTGAAGATTTCCTTTGAGATAGTGTTTAGATCAGTTCCCTTTTCCATTTCACTGCATCTAATTCCTGATCCATCATGATCAATCAGCTTACCAATAAGATCTTCAATGATGACAGCCTTCTTTCCCATAACATACGAAGTTACTTGATGTTTTGAGACTGATGCAAAAATCCAAAATTCCTTAACGAGTTGGGGAAAAACTGGACCCATTAAGCGATTAAAGTATTTGCTCCATCCTTGAAACTCAACCTCAGGAGTAAGGTCATACCCATTGTCTTTCATGCTTTCAAAATCAACAATGAGTTCACAGAGAACTTCAAGAGAGGCAAAGGGGGTGAGGAGAGTTCTTGAGGGCTCAACGTACCTTTCTTCAATGACTTGGTCAGCTGATTCTTGAGACATTGCTTGTTGAGAGCTGGAGGCCATTGTTCACAGACTTAGGGTTTTGGGAACTTAGGGTTTTGGGAACACACAGAGAAACAAGAAATGTAGGAGCAAAATAAGAAATGCAATTAATACGGAGAAAGCGATAGAGAACTAAGTGAGTGATAGTGAACGTGTGAGGGTGTTAGAAGTGACATTTATATAAGAGTAACCAAGAAATAAATAGCAATAAAAAATAATAAACATGATGATTAATAGCCGTAATGATTTCTGACAAGGGAGATAGCGTGAGAAATTTTGGGAACAGTTACCGAAGTGACTTGGCGCCTCGATATGTCAACACAGACGTTTCAGTTTTCCAGAGTTTGACACGCGTTCATTATCAGAGAAAATCTGGAGCGTAGGTTGACAAGTGTTTGCTAGAGCGAACTAAACGATCTATTCTTGAAATGAAAAGTTCAGATCTTCTGAATAGATTCTGATGCAATCTTCCTTCTCACTTCTGAAGAAATATTGGTCAGATGTTCACAAAAGAAAAGAAATTCTGAGTTAAAAATATAGTAATTACATTTTTCATTCTGGACAAACTTTCATACTGAGATTTTTCAGAATGAAATTAAACCTATCTTCAGCAAGGGGTTTGGTGAAAACATCAACCCATTGATGGTCTGAGTCTATAAATTTTAAACAAAGAATTCCCTTCTGAGTATAGTCCCTAATGAAATGATGTTTAATTTCTATATGTTTAGCCCTAGAATGCAGAATAGGATTTTTAGAAAGACAGATGGCAGAAGTATTGTCACAGAGGATAGGGATGTTACTCTCGTAAATGTGAAAGTCTTCAATCTGATTCTTCATCCAGAGCATCTGAGTACTGCATCCAGCTGCAGCTATGTATTCACCTTCAGCAGTTGATAGTGCAATGGTGGATTGTCTTTTGCTGGACCAAGAGATTAAGTTGTCTCCCAGAAACTGGCAGCTTCCAGAGGTACTTTTTCTTTCTATTCTATCTCCAGCAAAGTCAGCATCACAATATCCTACCAATTTATATTCTCTGGACTTTCTATAGCAAAGACCAAGATTAGTAGTACCTTTCAGATATCTGAAAATCCGCTTAACAGCTGTTAAGTGGGATTCTCTAGGATCTGATTGGAATCTAGCACAAAGACAAACGCTATAGAGAATATCAGGTCTTGAAGCAGTTAAATAAAGGAGGGAACCAATCATACCTCTGTAGAGCTTCTGTTCTACTTTCTTACTTACCTCATCTTTTTCTAGAATGCATGTGGGATGCATAGGAGTTTTGGAAGGCTTACTTTCTGACATTTCAAATTTCTTCAGAAAATCTCTGACATACTTGCTTTGATGTATGTAAGTTCCTTCTGGAGTTTGATTGATTTGAATTCCCAAGAAAAACTTGAGTTCTCCCATTAAGCTCATTTCAAACTCTGCTTGCATAGTCTTAGCAAATTCTTTGCCCAAAGAGCTTTTAGTAGATCCAAAAATTATATCATCTACGTAAATTTGACAGATCAGAATGTGATTTTTAAATGACTTACAGAATAAGGTTGTGTCCACCTTCCCTCTGGTAAAATCATTGTTTAAGAGAAAGTTACTTAGTCTCTCATACCAAGCTCTGGGAGCTTGTTTTAGACCATATAACGATTTCTTAAGTTTATAAACATATTCTGGATGTTTTGTATTTTCAAAACCAGGTGGTTGATGCACATAAACTTCTTCTTCAATGTAACCATTTAAGAACGCACTTTTGACATCCATCTGATAAAGAGTGATGTCATTATTTACAGCATATGAAATTAAAAGTCTGATAGATTCTAACCTTGCGACTGGAGCAAAGGTTTCTGTATAGTCTATCCCTTCTTGCTGACTATAACCTTGTGCAACCAGTCGTGCTTTGTTTCTGACAACTTCTCCCTGTTCATTTAGTTTGTTTCTGAAGACCCATTTGGTTCCAATGATGTTGAAGCCTTTGGGTTTAGGAACTAGATCCCATACGTCGTTTCTGGTGAACTGATTCAGTTCTTCCTGCATTGCGAGGATCCAATCATTGTCTGTGAGTGCTTCGTCAATAGTAGTGGGTTCTATCAGAGAGACTAATCCCACTAGAGATTCTTCAGTCTTTTTGAATGAGGATCTTGTTCTGATTGGGTCATCCTTCTTTCCCAGAATTTTGTCTTCGGGATGAGTTAGAGAACTTCTGGATTGTCTTTTCTGGATGGGTTCTTCAGAATTAGAGTTTCCTTCTGTTTTGTTCGCCTGTTTTTCTAATGATCTGGTTTCAGTGCCTGTTATTTGAACTTCTATTTCTGAAAGAGATTCATCATGCTTTGGCTTTTGAAGGCCAAGCTTATCATCAAATCTGACACAAATGGATTCTACCACACTTCGTGTTTCTGTGTTATATACTCTGTATCCTTTTGAGCGTTCAGAGTATCCTAACATGAAACATTTTTGTGCCTTAGAATCAAACTTGTTCAGAGGATCATTAATGTTTAGGATAAAGAATATACATCCAAAAGGATGAAAGTAAGAAATGTTGGGCTTTCTGTTCTTCCACAATTCATATGGAGTCTTTTCCAGAATAGGTCTTATAGAGATTTTATTCTGAATGTAACACGCTGTATTAACTGCTTCTGCCCAAAAGTGTTTAGCCATGTTAGTCTCATTGATCATGGTTCTGGCCATTTCTTGTAGAGTTCTATTCTTGCGTTCTACAACTCCATTTTGTTGTGGAGTTCTAGGACAAGAGAAATCATGAGAAATGCCATTTTCATTAAAAAAATGTTTCTAGCTTTTTGTTTTCAAATTCCCCACCATGATCACTTCTGACTTTTACAATTCTAAACTCTTTTTCATTCTGAATTTTGTTACAGAAAGTAGAGAATACAGAGAGTGACTCGTCCTTGTCTTTTAAGAACTTTACCCATGTCCATCTGCTATAGTCATCTACGATCACTAGTCCATACTTCTTGCCACTGATGGATGCAGTTTTCACTGGTCCAAACAGATCTATATGAAGAAGTTCTAATGGTCTGGAGGTAGAAACAACATTTTTTTGGTTTAAAAGAGGGTTTGGAAAACTTGCCTTTTTGACATGCTTCACACAGAACATCTGAGCTGAACTTCAGATTAGGAAGTCCTCTAACCAGATTGAGTTTGTTAATCTGAGATATTCTTCTCATACTAACATGCCCCAATCTTCTGTGCCAGACCCATTGTTCGTCGTCAGCAGACAAAAGACATTTTACATTCTGACTTTTTAGTTCAGAAAGTTTTATTTTGTAAATGTTGTTCTTTCTCTTTCCATTTAAGAGGATTGTTCCATCTTTCTGACTAACTGCCTTGCAGGACTTTTGATTGAAGATTATATCATAACCGTGATCACTTAATTGACTTATGGATAACAAGTTATGCATTAATCCTTCTACTAATAAGACATTAGATATAGAGGGTAGAGTACCGTTACCTATGGTTCCAGAGCCAATGATTTTACCTTTCTGATTGCCTCCGAAACCTACATACCCTCCAGCTTTAAGTTCCAGACTTTGGAACATATGCTTTCTTCCCGTCATGTGTCGCGAGCATCCAGAGTCCAGGTACCATGATTGGTGTTTCAATCTTGCTGTTAAAGACATCTGCAACATATAGGATTTTATCCTTAGGTACCCATAATTCTTTGGGTCCTTGTTTGTTAGTGTTCACAGAATTCTGATTGAGTTTTGGTTTTTCAATAGAATTTGAAGAGTAAGATTCACTGGTATATTTTATGTCATGTTTGTGTCCATACGTGAAGTGAGAGTTTAAAGGAGAGTATTTTATGATCATATCATCAACTTGTTTTGGTTTATATGGAGCTTCACCTTTAGGATTAACATAACCTATGCCTTTTCTCCCATTTCTACTAACTCCATAGATCATTGAAGCCATTTTGCTTCTGTCTATGTTTTTAGCTAGAAATTTTTTAAAGTTATAGTCGTAATGTTTTAAAATATTTTCAGAACTAGTGGAAACTACTGAGTCAGAATGTTTCTGAGATTTTTGAGATTCAAAAGAGTTGAGTTTTGAAATGGTTTCTTTTAACTCAGAATTTTCTGCTTTCAGCTTTCTGTTCTCTTCAGACTCAGATACAAGATCGTGTTTTAGATTCTTATATTTGAGCTGGAGTTTCTGATAACTTTCAAGAATTTTTGACAGACTTTCCTCTAATTGAGATCTAGAAAATTTAGAGAATACCTCTTTCGTTTCGGAGTCAGATTCTGATTCTGATGAGTTTGAATCATCTGATATGTTGGCCATTAGGGCAATGTTGGCGTGTTCATTTTCTGATTCGGATTCTGCTTCAGAAGATTCTGAGTCATCCCAGGTAGCCATAAGACTTTTCTTTCTTTCCTTGTTAAACTTCTTATTGGGCTTTTCTTTCTGCATCTTAGGACAATCACTTTTGTAGTGTCCAGGTTCCTTGCATTCGTAACACACCACTTCTTTGTTCTTTGACTTTTTGTGTCCAGAGGATGGTTCAGAATGACTGCTTGATCTTCGAGAGTTTCTGAATTTTCTTTGACTATTTTTCCATAGTTGTTGGATTCTTCGCGAAAGGAGCGATAGTTCATCTTCTTCTGAGGAGCCGCCATAACTTTCTTCTTCTGCCTGAAAAGCTTTAGTTTCATATTTATATTTAGATTTAAGAGCAACAGACTTACCTTTCTTCTGAGGCTCATCTTCTTCTAGTTCTATTTCGTGACTTCTCAGAGAGCTGATCAGTTCTTCAAGAGATATTTCGTTGAGGTTCTTGGAGAGCTTTAGTGTTGTGACCATGGGTCTCCATACTTTAGGTAAGCTTCTGATGGTCTTCTTGACATGATCTGATGTGGAGTACCCTTTATTCAGAACCTTCAGTCCAGCAACCAGAATTTGAAACCTTGAGAACATTTTCTCAATTGTTTCATCATCTTCCATTTTGAAAGCTTCATACTTCTGGATAAGTGCCAGAGCTTTAGTCTCTTTCACTTGAGTGTTGCCTTCATGCGTCATTCTCAGCGAATCAAATATGTGTTTGGCTGATTCTCTGTTAGTGATCTTTTCGTATTCTGTGTGAGAGATTGCACTAAGGAGAATAGTTCTGGCCTTGTGATGATTTCTGAAATCTTTCTTCTGTTGATCCGTCATATTTTTCCTTTCGATCTTCTGACCGTCTTTTCCAACAGGGTGAGTGTAACCATCAGTCACCATATCCCAGAGATCGCCGTCGTGAGCCAGAAAGAAACTTTCGATTAGATCTTTCCAGTAATCAAAGTTTTCTCCGTCAAACACTGGTGGTTTGCCACTGATTTTGTCATTGTAGTTCTGAACGGATTCCGCCATAGTGTTTTTCGTGAAGGATCTTTTATCTGACACGGTTAAGTGTTAGCACCCAGAACTAGGCGCTCTGATGCCAATTGAAGAAACGAAAACACAAGAAGGGGGTTGAATTGGGTTTTTAAAAATTAAAGCAAAAAGGGAGACACGTTGGTTATCCTGGTTCGTTTGAACTCAAACTACTCCAGTCCACCCGCCAAGGTGATTTCGCCTCTCTCTCTTGAGGACTTAATCCACTAATCAGTTAAGATTACACAGACACAGGGACAACCGTCACTGTCTTCTTGAGTTTTAACCACAACTCGGTTTTCTCAAGGAATTTCAACTTACAATACTATGCTTCTAATAAGCTTTATCACAACAGTGAGTTTTACAATAATTTTATCAAATAGTGAAAACAAATTCGAATACTTGATGAATTGTGAAAGTATGCGCGCAAGTGTCTTTCGTCATCTGCAGGTGCTCCTTTAAATAGATGAGAGTGATTGATCCGTTGGAGATGTGATAGTTATTTTTGGAGATTGACAATAATGCCTTTGAATGCTTCTTTCCAAAAATACAGATCTTGTCTGATTTAATCTGTTGGTTTGTGATACTCATAAATTTGGAGGATAGCGTATCAGAGTCCACGTTGATTTGATGCAATATCAGAGTTTCTGGCTTGATACAACTTTGGTGCTGAAGCGTGAGACATCCTTTATCAGAACCTAGCTAGTTTAGATCAAGTGATTCTTCCATATCAGAGTTTCGCTTGATTAGAACTTTGCTTTGCTTAGATCTTGTTTGCTTCGCTTGATTAGAACTTCGCTCAGATGGGATTTTGTGATGCTTCTATATCAGAACTTCTTTACTTTAGAACTTCCCTACATAATTAAAAAGAATGAATTAAGAAGCAGCAAGTTCTAACTAATATAGTGTTTGTTATCATCAAAACTATTTGGAATGTAGAATCAATTCTTGTTCTAACACTACCTGGGTCTTTCAGTTTAGGAGGCATGTTATTTTGGTTGATAACGCTACACTCAGCAGTGAGCATAACGGTTTTGTTATCCTCAAGCTTCTTCTTATTTGACAGGATTTCTTTAAGAAATTTGGCATATGAAGGCATTTGTCTTATAGCTTCTATGAAAGGTATGGTAATATTGAGGCTTCTATGAAAGGTATGGTAATATTGAGTTGTTTCAGAAGCCCCATAAACTTTTTGAATTGTCCTTCATTTTTAGGCTTAGCAAGCCTTAGGGGATAAGGTATTAGTGGTTTATATGGTGGCGGAGGCACATAAGGTGTTTCTTTCTCTTCGGCCTCTTCACTTTTTTCATTTTTGTCATCTTTCGGTTCCATTACCTTTTCGGTTCCTTTACCAGGATTCTGATACATGGTAGGGTTTTGAAGCCTTGGATCCGCTGGTCCATCTAGTTCAGTTCTGCTTCGCAATGTAATAGCATTAGCATGTCCTTTCGGGTTTGGTTGTGGTTGTCCAGGGAATGTTCCTGCAGGGGCTGCTACTGTTGCTTGTTGTTGGGCTACCTGAGAGATTTGGGTTTCTAACATTTTGTTATGGGTAGCCATGGCGTCAAGCTTAGTGGCCATATGCTTCAACAATTCACTTGTGTGTACATTTTGGTTGGCAAACTCTTTATTTTGTTGGGTTTGTGTTGCGATGAAATTTTCTAAGAAAACCTCAACGTTTGACTTTCTTGGCGCTTGAGGGGCAGCGGTTGCTCCCTTCTGATATCCTGGAGGTACAGCTGGTGCTTGAGTTGGGGCAAATAAAGCATTGTTGTTCTTATATGAAAAATTTGGGTGATTCCTCCAGCCAGGATTGTATGTGTTTGAGTACGGGTTTCCTTGGGCGTAATTCACTTGGTCGGTAGGAATACCGGCTAGTAAATGACATTCAGCGTTACTATGTCCAGGAGTTCCGGACAATTCATAATTCGGCGTTACAACGGCCACAGTGGCTGCTGGAGCTACTGTCAAACTTTCTATCTTTTGAGTAAGCGCATCCACTTTAGCACTAACACGGTCCAGACTGTTAACTTCGTACATTCCCTTCTTCGTAGCAGGATTTTCTGTCGGAGTCTTCTCAACTCCCCATTGGAAGTGGTTTTGAGCCATATTTTCAATGAGTTGATAAGCATCTTCATACGGTTTGTCCATCAGAGCGCCGCTAGCTGCAGCATTAGGATTCAGCTTTGTGTTGTAAAGAAGACCATTATAGAAGGTATGGATTATCAACCATTGTTCAAGTCCATGGTGCGGGCATAGCCTTAGCATGTCCTTGTATATTTCCCAAGCATCGAAAAGAGATTCATTGTCCTTCTTCCTAAATCCGTTAATCTGGGCTTTTAACATGGCAGTTTTGCTCGGCGGAAAGTATCGGGCTAAAAAGACTTTCTTCAACTCGTCCTAGGTAGTGATAGAGTTGGATGGTAGAGACTGGAGCCAAGCTCTAGCTCTATCTCTTAAAGAGAAAGGAAAAAGACATAGTCATATGGCTTCATTACTAACACCATTTGCTTTTACGGTATTAGCATATTGCACAAACATCGATAAATGAAGGTTCGGGTCATCCGTAGAACTTCCAGAAAATTGGTTATGTTGAACGACTTGTAACAGTGAAGGTTTCAGTTCAAAATTGTTTCGATTAATAGCAAGGGCGGCAATGCTGTTATGCGGTTCATCTTGCGATGGGACATCGTAATCCTTAGGAGGACGGTTTGGCGGGTTCTCAGCCATGGGTATCGGTAATTCGGGATAAGGGATCTCAGGTTCAGGAAGATTATACTTAATTTAGAATTCGTTAATTCGACGTTTTAAGTTAATGAAACGCTCGATATCTTCAATTGGTTGCTCAAGCTTGTCGCCCTTAGAATGAGTGTTTGGCATACAATCGATGAATTTGAGAAAAAAGAAAATTTTTGGTGCCTTAGTCTATACTGCGCAATGGCACCAAAAACATGATGCGTGTCGAGGGCACTAACGTTACCGTCGAGCTGAGACTGCAAGTATACAGCTGTTCGGGTAGTTTTAAATAAGGTTGTGGAACCCACAGGGAAGGGATAATAAAACTAATGCAATCTAAAGTTGCAGTGTAAAGCTAAGGCTAAGAGTTTACAGAATTTGTACGAAAAGGGGAAATTACTAATTCTAGAGGTTTTAGGAAATGATTCTAAAATTGAGTCCGAAATGTGGATTCCGCGTACCTAAGGGACTTGTAGAAATCCGGTGCTAATTACGACTGCACTTCATTCCGTAGGAAGTACTAACTTAAAAACTCGGCCTCACACTCTCGCGTTATCGACAAAAGCCACACCTAACAACCACAGGATTTTGCTCTCGCTCACCCGTTTTAATTGAAAAGCGTATTTTGGAAGCTAATGAAATCCTAAACGATACCTAAAGCGCTCTCGCTATTTTTAGGATCAGTGCCTAGTTTCTACTATCCGTTCTTTCCTCACACTCTCGCGCTATCGGTCCGAACTTAGCATATCCCTCACTTTCGTGTCGGAATAATAAAACATGAAGAATAGAAACAAAAACCAAAACTAGCATGCAATCATATAAAGTCGCGCCTACATTTTCTACGGAGTCCCGTCGGTAACGACGGTCCTCATATGCTGAACTCAAACAGATTTAGCAAAGCATTCCGGTTTTAATTACAAGCATAATTTTGGTAACTAACATGGAAACATACATAGCATACAAGACAAGAATTGTAAATTTCAAAATAAAAATAAGCAAGAATAAATAACTTGTAAAAATAAAAACTGAACTTGAATTACAAAAAGAAACGCCGGAAGGCTTGTTCGAAATCAGAAGTACAACAACAAAGTAAATTACAAGAGTTTTTGCCACAATTCCTCGATGTGTGTAACTGTCGCTCTAAAGGTAGTTAGTTATATGCCTAAATGGAATTCGACAGAGCTTCCGCGTCTAAAATTAGATATCAAATACAAGATTGAAAGGTCCTATATATAGAGCAAAATGTCAGAGGTAACTGCCAAAACGTGCAAGAGAAGTGGAGGGAAATTAGAAAAAACAAAACTGTCCATAATAGTTGCAGTTTTTCAAATTCTACAACTGCGCAGCAATGGCGACCGCCACCAGGCCATGGTGAACGCCATGGTCCTGGTCAAACAAAGAAAGGAAGTCAGAAAAAGCAAATATAGCCAGAAGTTCTGATGATGAATCTGTGCTACTGATGGCTTCTGAATCTGATGATACGAATTTGACAGACTGGTGGTATATGGACACTGGCTACTCAAATCATCTTACTGGAAATTAGAAATGGCTGGTTGATTTTGACTCTGAAAAGAGGACAAAGATCAGATATGCTGATGACAAATATCTTAACGCAGAAGGTATGGGAAATGTCAGAGTTGTTCTGAACAATGGGAAAACAGCATTGATTCAGAAAGTGTGGTATGTACCTGGCATAAAAAGCAATCTGATGAGCGTGGGACAATTAATTGAGAAAGGTTTTTCAGTTACCATGAAAGACAATCTTCTGAAGTTGTATGACTGTAATCAGAAGCTGATTATGGAGTCAGAACAGGGAAGGAATAGAACATTCAAGGTGAATGTCAGAACTTCTGACTCTGAATGCCTCAATGCAACAAGTGTTGAGGAGGAAAGTGAGATGTGGCACAGAAGATTTGGTCATCTAAATTTCAGAAGTTTAGGGTATCTAAATTTGAAGAAGTTGGTACATGGAATTCCTGCAATTAAGAAGCCTGAGAAGTCATGCAAAGTGTGCATGGAAGGAAAGCAACCAAGATTGCCATTTGCGTCAGAAGTAGCTCCAAGAGCAAAACATGCCTTGGGAGTAATACATTCTGATGTGTGTGGTCCATTTCCAGTAGCATCGATCGGAGGGAATAAATACTTCGTGTCATTTGTTGATGAATTCACGAGAATGACATGGGTATCCCTTATTAAGTTCAAGCACGAGGTGTTTGCTGAATTCAAGAAGTTCAGAATGAAGGTTCAGAATCAGAGTGGTCAGACTCTGAAGATCCTCATAACCGATGGTGGGGGTGAGTATAACTCCAAAGAGTTTCAGAAGTTCTGTGAGGAGAATGGAATTGAGCATGAGGTTACTGCTCCTTATACTCCTCAACACAATGGTCTTGCTGAAAGAAGAAATTGTACTTTGCTTGATATGACGAGAAGCATGCTGAAGGAGAAGAAGCTTCCTCACAACTTGTGGGGAGAAGCTGTTGCCACCGCAGCATATGTGCTCAACTGGTGTCCAACGAAGAAGTTGAAGGAAATAGTTCCTATTCATAAGTGGATTGGAGATAAGCAAAGTGTTAGTCATCTGAAGGTTTTTGGTTCTGTGTGTTACAAACATGTTCCAGAAGCCAGAAGACAGAAGCTGGATGATAGAAGCAAAGTAATGTTACTGGTGGGATACCACAGTACAGGTGCGTACAAGCTTTATTGTCCATAAACTAATAAAGTTGAATTCAGCAGAGACGTTATTGTGAAGGAATCAGAAGTTTGGAATTGGAATAAGTCTCAATCTGACTCTGATGTGAGAACTTCTGAAGAAAGGTCAAAACTAAGAGTTTCTGAAACTGATGGTGATTCTGATTCTGAAGGAGACTCAGAAGATGAAGGTGACTCTGATGATCCAGATTCTGATGATGATCCAGATTCTGGTGGTGATTCAGACTCTAGGAATATACCAGACTCTGAAGATGGTCAAGGTTCTAGAGAAAGTCAACCTTCTGAAGCAAGAGCTTCTGAAGGAGAAACTTCTGAGGTTCAAGCATCCGAACAAGGTTCTGACCAAGGTCAGAGGCCACAGAGAATCAGAAACATTACGAGAAGATTCAAAGAGTTTGACATGTTACAAGACACTGAAGTAGATTCTGAAGGAGAAATTATTCAGTGTGCCATGCTAGTAGACTCTGAACCCGTGAGTACAGAAGAGGCTCTCAAGCAGAAGGTCTGGCTGAAGGCCATGAAAGAAGAACTTGATGCCATAGAGAGAAACAAGACCTAGAAGCTGACAGAACTTCCAAAGGACAAGAAAGCCATCAGCGTCATATGGGTTTTCAAGCAGAAGCTAAAGCCAGATGGATCAATTGGCAAACATAAAGCGAGGTTAGTAGCAAGAGGATTTCTGCAGAAACCTGGGCTGGATTATTCTGAAGTGTTTGCACCTGTAGCGAGACATGAAACAATCGGACTCGTGATTGCCATAGCTGCTTACAAGAATTGGCCTCTGATGCATTTAGATGTTAAATCTGCATTTCTGAACGGTCCATTACAAGAAGAAGTTTACGTGTCACAACCTCCTGGATTTGTGAAAAAGAATCAGGAAGGGATGGTGTACAGATTACATAAAGCTTTGTATGGATTGAAGCAAGCGCCCAGAGCCTGGAATCAGAAGATTGATTCATTTTTCAAGAAGCAGGGTTTTCAGAAATGTGATTCTGGTGTGTTTGTACGTTGATGACATACTGCTGACAGGAAGTTCTGAACAAGAACTAGCTATGTTTAAGAAGGTGCTGATGAATGAGTTTGAAATGACTGATCTCTGGAAAAGGACAAACTTTTTAGGGATGAAGTTCAGATATTTTGAGAAAGGTATCATTTTGCATCAGCTGAAGTATGAACGTGAGATTCTGAAGAGATTTAAGCTGCAGAATTGTAAGGCTGTTATCACACCTGCAGATACAAATCAGAAACTGGATTCTGATTCTGATGGTGAGGATGTGGATGCTACAACCTTCAAACAGTTGGTTGGTTCTCCGAGGTATCTGTGTAATACCATACCTGATATTTGCTATGCAGTTGGAATGGTTAGCAGATTCATGAGTAAACCCAAGTGGTCCCATTATCAAGCTGTTGTCAGGATTCTGAGGTATATCAAGGGAACTCTGAAGTATGGAGTGTTATTCCCTTCTGGAAGAAAGATTGAATCAGAACTTCTGAGTTATTCAGATTCTGATTGGTGTGGAGACAGAGTTGACAGAAGAAGTACTTCTGGGTACTTGTTCAAATTCCTGGGAGGCCCTATTTCTTGGTGTTCCAAGAAGCAACCTGTTGTTGCGTTGTCAACCTGTGAAGCTGAATATATTGCAGGTGCTGTTACTGCATGCCAAGCTGTGTGGATTCTAAACATGCTGCAGGATCTGAAGATCAAGGTAAACAAGCCTCTGAAGATGATGATTGATAACAAGTCTGCAATCAATCTTGTCAGAAACCCAGTGTTGCATGGGAGAAGCAAACATATTGAGACCAAGTATCATTTTCTAAGAAATCAGGTTCAGAGTGGAGTGTTAGAAGTTGAGCACTGTAGCACCCAGAAACAGTTGGCAGATGTTCTGACGAAGGCTATCAAGACTGATCAATTTCTTCGCTTAAGGGATGGAATTGGTGTTGTTAGTTTTGAGGAAATATAAATTAAGGGATGATATTAGAAATAATAATTTATATTCTCAAACTTAGTCATTAAGTTTGTTAGAGGGTATTTTAGTATTTTGTTTGTTGCTTTTTGTAACCCTAGTTTTAGCTTATAAATAGACTAGTGGTAGTTAGTGATTTTGTAATCCTTTATAGCTGTCATTCTATTATAATATATTCTACTCTTTTTCATTGTACACCAACAAACTACTCTCTCCGTCTCAAATTATAAAACGTTTTGGTTATTTCACACAAATTCAGAAACATAATTATTACTTTATGGAAAAGACAAATTATGTATGCCTTTACATTACTATCCCTTATAATTATACATGAGAGAAAAATTAAAAGAGTTGAAAGAATAAATAATAATAAATATTTAAGGGTATATTGGAGAAAATGTCATTAATATTGCATTGGAATATAAGATGACTTAGAATTTGGGACAATATTTTTGGCAAAGTGACTTATAATTTGGGACAGAGAGAGTATTACATAACAAAGTATGTATGATGATAACTATTACATAACTATTACATAACAAAGTATATAACTAACTTAAGTCACTATATGCTAGATCAGACTTCGACTACAATATACATATTCGATCCAGTCGAATCCTACCTGTCGATATTGGATTTCGATCCAATAGTCCAACACGCAACGCAATATATCAGACTAAGGCATTGCAGTACGATGGAATCAAAGTGAACGATGAATCGTCAAAATATCTTAAAAGTAATATGCATAAATGTGTTCTAATTTTACAAAATTTTGTTCACCTATTAAGACCATGTTGTATCTTGAATTTTAAGAGCTTCATATATCCGTGTAACCGTGTCATACCCTATCTGTGTTTCTACTAGGTATCCGGTCTTTATAATATATAAGAAAAATAAGGAGGCACAAACTAAATACCAATTGATCAATTGAAAATAACGAAAGCTACAAGTTGCAAGAGTTGTTCAATTAATTCCTTGTTTTTCTCACTTCATAATATACAAAATACTATACAACATTTCTCAGACTAATAGACATAATGTGATTTTGTTAGACAAGATAATAAACTCTACAAATCAGAATGGCTTCTAGTCATCTATGGCCCTTCATAGTCCATTTGATGAAATGGATTCCAATATCATGTCTTGATAGGAAATTGCCGAGTCGATTTTCATTTGCGTGTTTCTAAAAGATCACCGGAGAAAAGAATTTGAGTTTGTTGTTGTGAATTTGTGATTAACTTTCCAATTGAGAAGTTACATTAACAAAGATCTCTTCTCTGCAGGGAATGGTGAGTCCACCCATTGGATGATTAAATCCAAATTCTTCTTCAGCTTTACAAAGAAATTGTTGAAAAGCAGGTTGATGCAAATATGATATTGGAACCACAAATCTCTTCTTTTTCTCTTCTCCAACATAAACTGCTAAATACCCTTTTCGTGTATTACTATTAGCTGACAACACTTTTTTACCTCTTGAAAGTGTGTGGCAGAGGATATGCTTCTTAGCTGACAACACTTTTCTTATTAAAGGCAAACGAAATGCCATTATTTCCTATGAGATGTTGATAGCAATTTTTTTGAAGAAAATGAACTAGTTGATGGATATAGTGCAAAAATTTGAAAATGAAGGAATTTTGAGATGTTACATGTGTATATATAGAGAAGGATTACATTGATATTTTGAAGGATAACACCATGGTTCAATGTTTCAAATTCAATGTATTGTGGGAATTAATTAGTAGTAGGAAACAATAAATGTTGTAGTGCGACTTACAGATTAGATATATAAAAAGTAAGACATGTGCCTAACAATTTGGTTGTGGATTCAGAAACTTCCCTTTAGACAAAGAAAACATACGTAGAAATAGGACAAATCAAGATTCAATTAATTGATAGATTTTTTCCTTTTTATTAGAAAATTAATTGTTTATAAAAATATCTAGATGTGGTGGAACTTTTGGAATATTTTCTAAAAGATATTTAAATGTTACATGACTTAATGGATGGCTGATGTGTTCTTAACTTGTGAGGCACCGTGAGGGTGTTCTTAACTTCTAAAATTAATTGTATAAATATCTCATGTGACACTTTTGAATGACATATTTCAACTGAGGTTAGAGAAAGCAATTGGGAATTCAAATTTTCTCAGGTTAGAATTGTAATTTCTTATGTCGAAGGTGCCAATGTTATTTCGACATAGGAATTTGTAGTATTGAGAGCAGAGAGTTTTTCTGCAGAAATTCTCCTTCTCCTATTTTGTTTTGAATCCTTAATTACCTGTCTTCTCGATTCAATCTTTTTTCTTGTTTTTCATCATTATTGTGCAACAATACAATCTTACAATTAAGGTTGGCTGATGCACTCGAATAAAGAGTGAAGAAAAAGAGGGAATTCAGTTGGTGTGATTGAATCTATTAATTAAAATTGATTCAGAATTACTCAAAATCTTGTGTTTAATTTCATCATCTCAAAGATAATTATATATGTAGAATAAATATATGTAAAAATCCATGGTTATATTATTTGAAAATATTATAATCTTTGAATATACATATTTTCAAAAGGAGAGTAAAAAAAAAGTGAATCGAAATAAATGTTTGGAATGGTAACATTTTTAAATATTGTTTATATACTTGCTAAAGACCATTAATAACCATTGACTCTACGATAGATTTAAGTGAAGACCAAGGGGTTACTTATAGTTTCCTAGTGTCTCTTTCAAAGTATTGAAATTACATGGCCTACATATTAACCCCTTAAATTTTAAGATTAGATTAGTTTATGATTTCTTTAAGGATTGCTATTGATTCTATGATATGGATAATAGATACTCGCGGCAGTTATGTTAAGTTAGTTTAGTGGTGAAAGTTTGGGTTTTGTGAACGTGTTCCTTTAATTTTGTGCCAACTCCATATAGAGTTTTGCTAAAGTTCCGGCTTTAAACGAGCCCCGCGCAAGTAGATAATGAGTTTGGTCTCCTTTTGAATTAGTTGGTCGCAACGTCGGACACCAATATTTAAAAAAACACAGACACGATGTTAAGAAACTCACATCAAATAATACATGACATGAACATATATTTTTATAAGTGAGAATAATACTCACTCTACAAGTCGGTTTTGTAAAGTTGAGTTAAAGCCAATCACATTTCTTAACATATTAGAATCCGGTGGGTTATGAGTATCGCATAGGGACAATATATGTCATGAATAATCCTTACCCAACACGACAATATTGCATGGGAATTTAGAGGAGAAATTGGGGAAAGTGTACTTCTTGTTTATGATGACAATATTATTGTTACATGATTTAAATGAGAGACAACTACTTAAAAAGAAATTATAAGCAAAAATTTGAAATGAAAACCTTGGAGAACTCCATATATTGACCTAACAATTCACAAATATTTGGAGACATATATATTGACTTAACAATTTAGAATCTCAACCAAATGGAGTTTTTAGATGAAATCGGAGTGGTAGATCGCAAGCACACTTTGGATGAAATTAGAAAAGCATAAAACCTAAATTTGAATTGCAAATGTCACAAGTAGCATTATTATCAAAATCAAATGAGGAATAAAATTTAGACATCTGAGCTATTCTCTTGGAAGATACATGTCCTAATAAAAAATGCCATAAGGCTGACATAGGGATGATATTATTTTGGATGTGTGGTAAAGGGAAGGAAGCATTGACATGGCATGTATTGGCTTGTGTGGAGAACTTGAGTTGGCGACGTGAACCGGACTCTTTAGAATGAGTGTCCATTATTTGCAAGATATATAGTTCATTCTCTTTTCTACCCAAACCAATCGTCCTCGTTGTATTCATTTCCTGCAATAAGTAATGATCAACAAAAAGTTGGGCAGAACATTTCAAGTTATGACACAATTTTGAGATTGAAATCATGTTCAGTTTAAAATTTAGTGCATACAATACATGGTTAAGATATAGGAGAGGTGTGAAACCAACATTACCAGCATATTAAACAATTGTGCAATTGCCATTAGGAAGAGTGATCTTTATAGGTTTGATTCGATAGTATGAGCTAAGTAAATGCAATGACAAACATACATGGTCATTAGCACCAGAATCTAAGATCCATGTATGAGGGAGGTTACTTGTATGATAAGCAATGTTACAAAAAATACCTTAAAGCTCATCATTCGGAATTTGGCTAGTGGAAACCTAATTAGTCATGGAAGTAGAAGTAGGTGTGGAAGTGTTGGAATTTTGAAGCAAATTGATGAGTTGATCATATTGAGCTTAAGAAATTGGAAGGTGATTGCTTGTAATAGAGGCATCTGGTGTGGCTTCAGGTGAGGAATCCTCCACTTGACTTGCATTCATAGATGATTTGTTCTTGTTAAAATTGGGGTGGCCATGATTTTGATAGCAAAAATCGATTGTGTGACCGGTCCTGTTGCAGAAGGTACACGCCCAAGGAGCACTTTTGGAGTTGTCAAATCCACCCTAATTTGAAATCAGATCTTTGAGCAACATTTACGAAAATGGAAACATCATCAATAGGTGTGATATTCTTGTGGTGACTCTCTTTTTGAACCACAAGAAAATAAATCTGATTTATGGATGGTAATAGATCCATGATCAAGACTTGAGTCCTAACAGTAGAAAAATGATCATATAATTCAGTAAATAATTTTATAGCTTGTCCCTCAATCTTGTGTTCTTGCGCTTTTCGCACTGCATTTCAACGACATCTGTGAGCACAGGTGCATATTGGTAAAGCTCTGTGGGAGTTAAGTTCTTCCCAAAGGCCTTTCAGCTCAAGAAAATACTCCATAACAGATCTTGAGTTTTGCTTTAGATTATTGATGGAAGAGCGCAAAGTAATAATTCGAATACGATCAGCCTTGGAAAACTGTAACGCCTCAGTTTGATTAATTAAATTTTTGTGAATAATATTGTGTGATTGTATAATTGTTGATGCTTTGGTGCGTTGAGGGACCCTTTGATGGAGGGTAGGGGCCTTAAGGAGTGGAACTTAGTTTTTAGGGGTGTGTGAGTAAAATTGTAGAGATTGGGGGTGGTAAGAGTAAAACTAATAAATTGATATTAGTTCATATTTATTTGATTAAATAGTATTAGGTGAATATTATTTAAAATAAATATTTGGTGAAAATTATTATTATTATTATTATTATTATTAGTTGGAATAAGTTATAATAATAAGAATATAATAAAATAAGAGAATAGGGGGGATTGAGGAAAACTGTCAGACATGTAGAATTGGAGAAAGGGGAGAAAAAGAAGAGGGAAAGCTAGGGTTCAAGGGAGATCACCATTGCTAGAGGTAAAAGAGAATTTTGCTAGGAACAATAGGTAAGGGTGGGATTTCCGTTCATATAGGGGTTTTCATGACAATATGTGGGTGGATTTTCTCTATATGATTTGTTTTTCTCCTCTCGCTATATGTTGTGATCATTTGATGTGAACTGATGTAATTGTGTGTATATTTGGATGAGTAATGTGATTGATGAAGTATGAACTTGTATGGTAATGCTATGTAGGTGATTGTTTGGTGAATTGTGTGTTGATGCTAGTGGAATCATGTATTTGGTGAAATTGCATGATAGTGGATGTTGTGTTGTTGAGAATTGTTGCGAATCAGAGTTAGAACTTGATGTATATGAACTTTTATAAAAATCGAGGTATTGGGATTTTTTAAAAATGATTTTTCGTGTGGAACTATGGGGTAATTGATTTGTATGAAAAGTGAGGTTTTGGGATGGGTTGAAAAACAATTTTCGTACTAAAAAGCTGCAGAAAAGTGATTCTGCTATAGGTGTAACTGGTTACCAGAATCTGTGTAACCGGTTACACTGTTAAAAAACTGCATTTCTGGGCATTTTGAGGGGGTGTAACCGGTTACCAGAATTGGTGTAACCGGTTACACTGTGAAGCAGTGGCAAGGCAGTGGCTGGTTTTTGAGGTGTAACTGGTTAATGCATTTGGTATAACCAGTTACATTGGGAGGAAAATCTTAAAAACCTTGAAAAATCATATCTTCAGTTCTAGGTGCCCGATTCGGGTGTCGTTCAAAGCGTTAGGAAGCTAATGCAATGAATTGTATTTTAAAAATGGTTCCAGTACCTAGAGATGATTTAACTGTTGCATGATGGTGTTAGATGGGGCGAGTTTAGTGTGTTGTAGTGTGGAGCATACTTGACTGTGATGTTGTGATTATTATATTATTCAATTGTTGTTACTGAATGTTTATAGCATGTGTTTGGTGTGGTGACCAGCATTGGCGTGGTGTATTGGTTAAGGTGAATACCATTGTGCGTGTTTTTGTTGTTGTTGTTGCATGTCTTGTATGAAATCATGCATCATGGTGTTTGGACAGTGGTCCATTTTGGTGAGCATCAATCCTATGGTGGGGATTGGGTGCGAGTAGGCGGTTCTAGGTGGGAATTGGTGAAGTGTTACCGATGGTGATGCTAATGATTTTTGGTGAGCTCTGATTCTATGGTGGGGATCAAGAGCGAGTGAACTTGAGAGTTCACTATCGATACCACATGCATTGAGTCGTGATAGAGACTTATTGCATTTGCATATATGTTGCATTATTGTATGTGTGAATTTGTGTGAGTTGTGAACTGTGGATTGGGTGACTTTGTATGTAATATTGGTGTGCTTACATATGATTAAGCAAATCTTTATATGTTTGTGATTTCTGACCCCTTCTATTTGAAAGTTGCCTTTACATGGGCATCGTGCAAATAATCCGCAGTAGAAGCTTTGATGTGAGTGGAAGAGAATGTTCTTCCTTTTTCCTTGTTGAGTCGGCGTCTGCTCTAATTTGTAACCCTGGGTGGGAATAGAACGTTGTTTATTTATTCTATATTTTAAGGAGACTATTATGTGTAGCTCACTGGAGTTTGGAAAATGGCAAGCTCAAGGCACGAAACCACCACCATTACAACCGTATCATTAGTGCAAATTCAACGGTATGCTTCATTTTCATTTATTGAAAACTAGCATGGAGAATTTTGGAGAAAACTCATTGAAAAGTAAAACACGAAAAAGAAAAATTAAATTCCAGAAACGATCAACCAAAGCAAGATAAGTTAGGGAAAAGTATCAGAGAGTACCAGGCTACATTGTGGTAACTTGTTTGAGTTAAAATGAAACCTCTAACAACCTTATCCAAATATGTTAGAAGATGATGCAAGATTGATTTGGTTAGCACAATTCAGAGGCTCTCAAGGCTTGGGAATTATTGCAATAGCTTTGGAAGATGCTGAAGGTGCTTATGGAATCAAGAAATGGAGTTGAAATTGCTTATAATTTCAAAATGAATTCTTAAAATTTCTGTGAAAAGTGAGAGCTCGAACAAAGGTTCTGGGGGCTATCCAAGCTTGAAATTGAGTGCAAAAGCTTCCTTTATTTATAACTGAGGTAAATGAATGAAATACGTGTGAGAGTTAGTTAGAATTCATGTGACCCCATGTGCAAAGTTTGTGATGAAAACTTGATTCCAAAGCTAACCAAAACGCAGCCAAAACCTTGCCAATACAAGTCATTTTTGCTCAGCAACTATCACTTAACATCATCATGGGCAAAACACGTACAAAGCTTGGCTCAATTTGGAGTAATTTGTGATTTGCAAATTCTGACCGTGAGCAATTTTTCAGTTCCATGAGGCCGGTTCAAACCAATGGGAAATCTTGTACACTTGACCTTTAATGCTCATTCTTTTTGCAAAATGACTGCATCATAACAAAGAATACAATGTAGAAAGAAAGGTTTCATTTGGATGCTTGAGAAAAAAATTTATGTCCTTGTAAAGTTGGCACCATGACTTATGATTAGAGGCCATAATAATTCTAAGTCCAAAATGACCTATAATGTCTTCAAATTTTTCATGGCTTTCCAAGTATTATTTGCCTTTGATCCTTGAAACATACTTGTAGAAGGCATTAAATATGATAATTGGAAAAAATAACTACCCACAAAAATTGAAAATTGAGAGAGTTATGATCTTAGGAAGTTAGGAAAATATCACTTGAATTTAGGTCAAATTTCACTAAGTCTATAAAATGACCTCTAATGTTTCCAAACTTTTGATGATCTTTCAAGCATAATTGGCTCTTGATTTTTAAAGAGAATTCGAAGGGGATGTCAAGAGGATTCAATTGCGCAAATAAGCACTAAAAATGCTGAAGTGTGAAGAAGTTATGAAGTTTTGAACTTGGACTTGAAATGTTGACTTTTTAGGTCAAACTTCATTGAACAAACATTCAACTTTGGACTTTTTCTTGCATTTCAAGGTACATTGATGATCATATGAACTCAAAATGATGTGCTTTTGATTATCCTTTGATGGAAATTGCAATGGCTTGGGGAAACTTGTTGATGAAGGCATGAAAATAAACACATGAACCTTTGAAGTTTCTTGAGAAATAAGCTATCAATCTTTGAAGTATCTTTGATCAATTGATGTTGAATGATGTTTGAGACTCTATGCTTTGAGATTAGAGGTCATGCTTTGATGAATAGCCTTTGAAAATCAATTGTTGACCACACTTTGACTTAAGTAACTCATACCCTAGTTGCGGAGACAATCACTTGATGCTCTTGATTCCAAAACCTACCTTGCAAAAGAAACAAAAGGGACAAGGAATATTTTTTATTTTGATTAATGGTTAGTGAATTATAAAGCATATAAGTACAAAAAATGTAAAAAGAGCCTCAAAAAGGAGTTAGATGATCTCTGCAAAGGCAAACCCAAAGATGAGAGGGTTAGAAGACAACCAAGTTTGTGATCTTGATGCATTGAAAAGATGTAAATGAGGTGAGATCTTAGGGGTAAAAATTAGTGTATGACAATATTGTTGTTGCACAACACTGTACATTGAAAATGATTTAAACATATTATGTGTTAAACCAATTACAAAGTCAAAGAAAATATTACTAAAAAGTTTCATATAAACATAAACTTACCTAGTAATAATTTTCTTTATTTTAGGTTCAAGTGTTTTATGTAAGGAACACAGTGTCATTACTGTATTCATCCTAAGTGATATGATGATCAATTGCGAATGATCCCTGAATAAACACGAGCATATATATGATTAGTATTTTCTAAAATAAAACTAACTATAACAGATAAATCACAATTTAAAAATTACTTACGATTTGAGAAATGGTGCTAAGTAACATTCTTTTTCCCCTTGACATAACCATTCTGAAATGTAAGAGTCAATCCCTTTTGGATCATTATTTGACCATTTAATACTATACGGATCCAAGATGCCATAAATATTCGATTTATTTAACTATATACAAACACGGTGAGTGTACCTAAATGGTTAAACAAAATTCAAACAATAAGTGAGGAAAAAAAGATATGTACTATATATAATGACATGCATATTCAATTATATACTTATGTGCGTCAAACTTAAAATATCCCTACGTCCAGCCAATTATTTCCAAGGGGAAAATCTCGTATGTCATTAGGAGTAGAATAGAAGAGCTATATCGTTGGATAATGCTCTAGCTGAAGAGAAATCGGGTCTTTGCTTTCTGCAACCAACAGGTATAACGTGGTGATTTCATGTGCGGAAGGATCCAATATCTCATTGACCTCTTGAGCGGGGGCGGCTGAACAATTACTTCCTTTTGTGCTAGCACCATGTACAACATTTGTTTGGGGAACTTGATCATCAACATTATCATTATTTACATTCGTACGTTGTTGGAAGGATCCACTTATTCTCTGCAACATAATATTCATTTTGAACACAATACATAATAAACACATTTCTATCTTTTCTAACATTTTAGATAAAACACAATATATCATACATTTCAGATAAAACACTAGCATTTCAGATAAAACACATACCGCATATAACTCTTCTAACTTTTCCATGTCTTTCCTCCAATTTTCCCGCCCCGCTTCTAAGATCTTATTTTCTTCTTCTAACTCCTTCTCAATAGCCGCAATGTTTTCTTTTTTCACTTGTAACTTGGTGTTTTCAGCGCTTCTTTTGGTTGGACCAAAGAATAATCTCAGGCCGACACCTTCTCCAACACCACGAACGCGCCCACCATGCTCATCTGTTCCAATAGCTTCTATTAGTATAACATGTTATGATTCTGGAACAAATGAGCCTCCACGGGCCTCCTCAACCAACATATCCTACACAACATGCATGATAATATTAATATTGTGAAATTCTGGTACAGACATGTGATGTCAGGTGCAATGTCACAACATCAAACTCTGTTGCATGAACAAGACAATAAAAATAGAATATGAACACAACCAATTGTTCACCCAGTTCGGTTCAACCAACCTACATCTGGGGGCATACCAAGCCAGGAAGGAAGTCCACTATTAGTAGTATCAAATTACAGACTCAACAGACCAGTTGACAATCTACCTAATTTAATCTCTACCCAATGACCCTTCTACCTAAGTCCTCCCTAGGTAAGAGACTCCATCTCACTTCCAATCATCTCAATGATGTCTAGCAGTCAACTACACCGTCACTGCATCAACAGCTTGATTTCCTAATCTTTTCTATCACATAGACTTTGGAAGACACACTTCCATGACACCCCTTTGGAGTTGCTTCAAAGCTTCCTCCAAGAACAATACTAAACTCATTACCTACAGGTTTCTGAGTTAACCACAGTGACCATCTCACAACCCGAGTGGTTCACTTTGACAAAGCCCTAAAGATCTACATCTTGGACCCGTACCTATTCTAGGTTACAAGCATACTATTTATAATGTAATCCAACTGGATTTGGGCCTTCAAATCATATCCAATCTTCTGCTACATATCTACAACAGATTCTGCTATCAATTGGATCTTCAATCAAATCTTCAATTTAAATCTTCAATAATTAACTCTAAATATTCTCCATATCTTTATGCATTAAATTCAGCTCCAATATTATGTAACTTTTAAATCTTCTCTTTAAATCAGCTGCAAGATCTTCTCCACACAAATAGGAATAATCTTCTCCACACAAATAGGAACAATCTTCTCCACACAAATATGAACAATTCTCCATGTCTATTTGCACAAAAATAGTAACAAACTATTCTCCACAAGATATGCAGAATTAATTGAATCAGAATAAATCTTCTCCAATAAATTCGCATCCAATCTAACTAACAGATCTTATCCTTTACAAACTTGCACATGCGCAGCCCTAAAACTTACCAAACTGATGTTCTGTCATCTGATGTTATGACATCGGGTTTGACATCAGCACAAAACTGCAACCCTTAAAAACTTAACATAACCAGAATGTTAACAAAACATAACAAGGCTGTTTAAAAACTCATGTTGAAACATCAACCATGACATCAACATTGTTTTACCAAAATTCTAGCCAACTACAAGAATTAACATATTGTAATTACCACAACATTTAAATAACACATAACATACGCACAACAAATCATACTTACAATTTTCTCAGCAGCTGCTCTTGATGCATCTGAGGTGTACTCTCCATTTGGTCTTAGTCAAGTCTTCTTCCACTTCTCATGCCTTGACAGTGGAGATGGGTTGCGATCACGGCTAATGGAGTCCTCATCTACAATTTGTTGTTTTTTTTCATCCATCATTGTGAAAAGTGTTATTGAAAAAAAATTATTTGATTATCTTTTTTAATGACAATGAATCAATTCAGCTAAATACTTGTACAGAGGCGTTGGTGGAGGCAGTCTATTCTTGTTTGGAAGGAGGAGATTTTTGAGGTCAGGCGGGATCAGGTATATGTTTAATTAGTTGTGTAAGCCAAATCTGTCTAAAGACTTTTCGGTTAGGTGAGCTTTGGCTAACCTTTCAGATTTTCCTGGGGAGCAATGAAGATAATTCCAAGAAGGTCTTGTGGGGGGGGGTGTTTAGGGTTTTGAAGATATGGGTGGTTGCTAAAGTGGTTATTTTCTCTTAGAAGTTGATCTAGAATAGGTTGTCGACTAGGAAGAATCTACTAAGACGTCCAATTATTGTTGGCTCAAGTAGGCCAGGATGTGTCTTGTGTGTGGGTCGGGAAGATGGAGTTAGTTGATCATCTATTTGTGTTGTGTGATGTTGCTTCGACCATCTTGTATAAAATTCTTAGGTGGGTGGGGCGACCAAAGTCTATCTTCGTCAATTTTAGGGGTGTTTGAGTTGTATCACGGTCTAAGTCATGAGAAAAAGACGTCTTTATGCCTGGTTTTGATTTGGCATTTTGTGGTCGCACTATTTTGAAAATGATGAACAATGTTGTCTTTAGTCAGGAAACCTTGTCGATAAATTATTAGTTGTCCTTGATTATTAGTTTGGTTTGGAAATGAGTTCATGCACATGTCCTAGATTTCACTATTTCTCTGGTTGACTGGGAGCTTGACCCGCTCAAGTGGCTTGGAATTTTGGAGTGTGTTGGATGCTCAACTGGCCTCTTTTGGATTGTGTTTTGTGCATGTGGTCGTGCTTTCCTTCCTCCACCTTGCTCTCTTTAGTGTTTTGGTATTTCCGCTGCTTTAGGATAGGTTAGGTGGTTGGTCTGTTTGGCTTATCTGGCGGGTTTTTATTTTTTCATTTTATGCTTCTTTTCTTCCTAGGGTTTGTTAGGCTTGTTTATCTTGAGCACTTCTGGTGCTCTTCATTCTTTCAGTATTTTATGACTTCTGTTTTTGTTGGGAAGTCTGAGGAGCGGAGCATCAGAAGTATCAATAGGTTAAAGTATTAGGATCCAAGAGATATTGACACCACATATCCACCCAAAACCTTAAGGCATTGGGGGTATGAGTCATTTCTCTTTATATATATATATATATATATATATATGATGTGGGGCTTCATTACTCACACTTAAATCCCAATATGTGGTGTCAAGGTCTATTGGATCTTGAATATTTAGCCTATTGACACTTTTGGCACTTCGCTCTCTAGACTTCCCAAGAAGTGGTATCAGATTCTGGTTAGACTTAACACTTTGCTTAGTGATTTGAGTGACTAACACTTGTGGAAAAGATTATTGAGATTCTAGTGTGTGTGGTAAAGTCCCACGTCAATTAGAAGTGAGCAAAATGTTTGATATATAAGAAAAATTACAAATATCTCTAATGTTTTAAAACTTTGAATGGATATGTGGCGTCAAAATCTATCGTATCCTAAACATTTTCTCATTCACGGTTCGCTCTCTGCTTAATGATGAGTGTTGTCTATTGCAAATTATGAAACATTTTTTTTAAAGATATTTTGAAAGTGGCGTTGCATTAGATCCAAAACGTTGTAGTGTTGACAAACGGTTTATCAACATGGCTAGATTTTTTTATATCTTTACTTGTCCTTTAATTTACTTTTAAGTTTAGATTTTTCTGATGATAGAGCTTTGAAGAGGCTAACATAAACAAGTTAAATCATTTTTAAAAAGGTTAGGCCTAATGAAGACACTTGTTAGATTACAAATTAGGTTTCAACAGTGTCACATTTAGTTATGGTATCATTAGAAAATATTCCAAATATTCCATCATATCTAGCTACTTTCTTATACATAACTATGCTAAATATCTAATATAAGAAGGCTAAAAAATCTATCAATTAGTTGAATCTAGATTTGTTCTTTGTATACGTATGCCTTACCCTTGTCTAAATGAAAGTCCTTGCATCCATAACCAAATTGTTAGGCAAATGTTTTGCTATTTATATGTCTAATCTATAAATCACAATCAACTTCTTAACAAATCATTGAATTTGAACTACAGAACCATCATGTTATATGTCTAGTATTAATTTGACTCTGTTGCTTCCAAAGTTGACCTCACTATATATTACATACGTAACATCTCAAAAATCCTTCATATTCATGTTTTCACATTTTCCATCAACTAGTTCAATTTCTTCAAAAATTTGTTATCAACTTGTTTGAAGAAATAATGGCATTTCGTTTACCTTTGATAATGCAAGCTAAGAAGCATATCCTCTGTCGCACACTTTCAAGAGGTAAAAAAGTGTTGTCAGCTAATAGTAATATACCAAAAGGATATTTAGCAGTATATGTTGGAGAAGAGAAAAAGAAGAGATTTGTGGTTCCAATATCATATTTGCATCAACCTGCTTTTCAACAGTTTCTCTGCAAAGCGGAAGAAGAATTTGGATTTAATCATCCGATGGGCGGTCTCACGATTCCTTGCAGAGAAGAGATCTTTGTTAATGTCACTTCTCAATTGGAAAGTTAATCACAAATTCACAACAACAAACTCAAATTCTTTTCTCCAGTGATCTTCCAGATCCAGAAGCATAAACATAAATCGACTCTCCAACTTCCTATCAAGACATGATATTTGCATCGATTTCATCAAATATGTTGGGCCATATATGAGTCATGCATTATATGGATACAGTTTCGTGCTTCAAGAGTTTATCATCTTGTCTACTAAAATCACATTATGTCTAGAATTACTTAGTCAAGAGAATTAAACCTAGAAGCCTTTTTAGTTATGCTTCCAGAGATATTTTGTAATATATTATGAAATGAGAATAATAGAGTTTAAATACTCTTGAAACGTGTAGCTTTTATCATTTTGATATGGATTAATTGATATTTATCTCAATGTTTGTCTCCATGTATTTTTTTCTCCAATATACTAGGAAGACTAGATATGTATTAAAAAAACGAGTACAATCGCAGGACTAAGTATAGGGGCCGCCACGTCTTTTTATTGGCCCCTCCTCCTAATTTTAATAGAAGGTTTTAATAATCCTATAATAAACATGTTTTTTTTTTAGCATTTTTTTTTTCACTCAGGACTTCTTCTACACCATGTAATTTTTCACATATGTTTATTGATTTTGGAGATATATTTTCGGACGCACTAAATTTCATTATGTAGATATATCTCCGGACGTACCAAAACCCAATTAAATATTGAAATATTCCGGAGATATATTTTTAGAATAATTTGAAGATTATTATCGCGCCAGACTCATCTCCTCCTACACTTTTTATTTTCATTTACAAAACTCTTCCACTCTCTCATTCCCAAATTTCTGCAAGTTCACCAAATTTGATTTCATTCGTCGGAGGCTCAAGTAATCATCAAGCAACATCCAGTTCATCATTCAACGTCTTCCAAATCATAAATTACGGGTAAGTTTTTCGAGTTTTCGGTAAATAATCGAGTTTTGTTGTAAACGAGTTAGAATTCATTGTTAGATGTAGAAGTAATTAGAAATCAGCTGAAATATAGTTTAAATTAAGTGTATGTATTGTTTGTTGGCTCAAACGGACGACCAGGACTTCAAATTTCACATTCTGAGGGGCAGATGACGCTATTGTCGCAACCTCTGAGATTCAGAAAATTCTAGAGATGCATCTCCGAAAAAATTCAACATTTCATGTACTCCGGGGGATTCCAGAAATACATCTGCGAAAAGTTTCCGTAGATATATTTCTGGATTTTCCTCAATCTATTTTTCTATTCTTTTCATTTTATAATTTTCTTGTTTGTCTTATTCATTTGTGTAAACTCATTGTACGGCTAATTTTATCTTGCAGGCATAATGGCTGACAAAGGCGACCGACTGAGGCATGTACGGGTTTCCCAACACGCATCCGTTCGGCGAGAGCGGAGCCAGCCGGTTATGGAGGTAGCAGGTACCTTTGGTCAAGGAGAGACGTCGACTGTTGGGGAACAATCTATTCTTGAGATTCAGTCCACTCCTGGGGCTCGGTCTTGACCTCAGGTTACTCCATCTACATCTCATCCCACTCCACCTTCTACTTCTTCTTCCCACAGACCACGGGATGCACCAGTTAACAAGTCACTTCCCCCATCCTCCCGCAGGCATCGCGATGCATCAGTGCCACCTTCCGCTAATGATCCTATGCACTGGTTTCACCTCCTACTAATGATCGTAATGTACCGGTGAAACCTCTGGAGGGTGAGATTGCTGATGTCGAGCCATAGGCTTTCGGAGGGGGTCCATCTGCTATGTCCTTACTTCCTCTGTATCCAGACCCCGCTGCCAGACATATCTGGAACGGAGAGGTAACATTAATGTAATTTTTTATTTATTTTTTTACGTTAATTTAAATTGTTGGCATTGATTATTTCTAACATTGATTATTACTGACATTGATTATTTCTTGAAATTCGCAGGTGCGTGATCTCCAGAAGTTTCTGAACCATGAGAGAAAGATTTTAGCATTGCATCAGCCGGAAGACCAGTGGTTTCAGTCGGTTCTGACCGCTTCTGGGTTGCGTGACCTATGCATGACCGGTTACAGTCTGGTCAACCACGGGATGCTTAATGCATTTGTGGAGAGATGGCATTCTGAGACGTCTTTTTTTTCATCTCGCGCATGGTGAGATGTCTATCACCCTGGATGATATCTCTTCTTGTTGCATCTTCTGATCAGGGGGAGATTCCTTCATCATGGTAGGATGACCAAAGACGAGGCGGACGATATGATGGTGGAGCATCTGAGGGCTGGTCTAGGGAAGGCGTTTGAGGAGTTGGCAAAGACCTGGGGTGCTCATGTTAGGTTTTCGTTCCTGAAGACGTTATTTGATGCTGAGATTATTGCTGCATAGCAGGATAATGGTGATGCTGAGCAGGTGACCTTACACAGGCTCATGCTTTGAGGGCATATTTTCTTTATTTAGTTGGCACTATGATTTTTGTGGACACAAGTGCCACCTATACTGACGTTGCATACCTCCGATACTTCTTGGATTTCACACGGATCCATGAGTACAACTGGGGGGCGGCTTGCCTGACCTATCTTTATTCGAAGTTGAGAGATAGATGTTAGTGGAGGACGAAATAGGTCACAGGAAGCACGACACTTCTGGTGGTAATAATTTTTTATCCTTGAATGTTTTTTTTTCATTTTCATTTCATATTTGCGATAATTCTTGATCCCTGAATGCTTTTTATTATCATTTCAGGCTTGGATCCTCCAGTACTTCTTGCGCATCTCTGGTTGGGCGTGTTGGTATGACTACACTGAGGAGATGCCCCGTTGTAGCTCAGTTTTTGTGACGCGACCACTACCGCTTTTGGTGCTACTTTTTTATTTCTGTATTTATCCTATGAAGCTTAAAAGGAAGGGGAAAATATCTCAAACTAACCCTGCACGCAAGTGTTTTCTCTTACAAATGCGAAGAGATCTGGAATCAGGGGTTAGTTATACAAAGGGAAGCTGTTAACACCCAGTGTATATATAGTAATCTATAGGAGCCTTTATTTGCATATGTTTCTACTGTTGTTTTGCTTAGTTGCTTAAATCCATTTACTGTTGAATAGGGAAAGTTTATATCTTGTGAATGCTGAGGAAATATTTTTGTTGTTTTTGGGATTTCTATTGTTTTTGGAAAGGTAATGGACCTAAAGTTTTTTTTAGTGTGCTCGCTAAGATTTCACAATCTTATGCCTACGTATTCTCGTAAAAAGATTTTGGGAAATCAGAGCAATCGTAGTTCCTCCTATTCAATGGGAGGAAAAAAAAGTTTAGTATCTTGTTCAAACCCCAAGATTGAAACTAAAAGTTTGTTTATGTCTTGTTTAAAGCCCAAGATTGAAGTTGAAAGTTTGATTGAGAGAGAATTTTTCATTTCTAAAGGGAGATATCTCACATATTCATCACAAACATTGAGTAATTGGTTATAAAGGGAAGTTACTTTAACTGGGATGTGTGGAATCCAGCAATGCCATATCTTCCTTTATAAGTCTCTGCATGCTAAGAGAGGGACATTGACATGGATGTATAGAATCAGAGGCTTTCCACTTACATCACTTAGTTTAAAGAGAAATTTTAACCAGGATAAAGGAGGGACTCCAGCTTGGAGTTTGAATCAACAAGTGTGCCACTTACAACAATTTATCTAAGAAAAGGTTTTTTTATTGTTTGTTTTGAAATGTTATGTATAGAGGAAATATCCTCCTGCAGAGAGGACTCTTGGTCTCATCTATGGGGATGATAGTTTTGTGCCTTGATCAAATCCCAAGATTGAAGCTAAAAAGGGTTGAAAACTGACTCAACTGGGGAGTATTATATTTGTCTTGTATGAAGCCCAAAGTTGAGGCTGATTGGGAGAATCATTATATGAAGCCTAAGAGGAGACTGACTCTTGCTGAGGATTATTTAACCCAAGAGAAAGTCTAAACTGTTTTGAGGAACCCAAAGGGAAACAAACTCTTGTTGGGGATTGAAGAAGAGTTGACTGATCAGATGCCATGAGGTTCTGATTCTTTTGGGGATTATTGGTGATAATCTGACCCCGGCTGAGGATTTTAAAGATGAAAGCCAAGCTTTGTTGGGGATCAGGAGAGACTTAAAAGGATAAGTCTGAATGCCCTATAGGTTTTGAATCTCGAGGGGACTGGTATATAGATGACTAGGATCTATCTTATGCTTTTAAGAAGCCTGAGGGTCCTTGTATGAAGCTCAAGAGAAGGCTATGGGGAACTTCTAAGAAGCCTGTGGGTCCAAGCCTGAGAAAAGTTCAAGAAAGGTTTCGCCGAGAAATAATCCTCTCTTTGTTGAATAGTTCTAAGGTTTGAAGAAATTCAAAAGAGGTTTCACCGAGAATTAATCCTCTCTGGGAAAATGAATTTCTTTGTATAAGAATAAACTAGTTGATTGAACTAAGTTATAAGTATCCTACTGTTCTACCTAAGTGTAAACTGAGGATGACCTAAATGCCGAGGGAACTCTAAATAGGTATGCACAAGTATATACAGATAAGTGGTTTAACGGGTATATAAATAAGTATGCACTGAAAAGGTGATGAGTCTTATTCTCTGGATAGAAGCCCAAGTGTATTGTGATTGGTTGTATTGATTATCATTGTATGATTAGGGTTTTGAGAAATTGAAGAAAGTTTTGATAAAACTTTGAGTTTGAATTTGAATTAAAAAGAGGGTTTGGGGCTTATAACTCAAAGAGAGGCCCAAGTGGTCTAAAAGCAGTTTCACCGGGAATAATGCTCCTCTTAGTACCAGTGTAGTTTGAATCTTCTTTTTATTATAAAAAGGAAAAAGGATGGGAATTATACTCTATTAAAGGACCCATGATAATGTATTTCTAATGAAAGAATGAAAGAATAGTATTGGGTCTTAGACTCGGGGAGAGGCTCAGTTGTTTTCAAGCAGTTCAAAACAGACAGATGATTTTGAAAATAGAGATATGGGGCTTACAACTCAAGGAGAAGCCCATGGAGGTTGTTCATGGTTTAAAACAAAGTTTATGTACAAAAGATTGGGGCTTATACTCAAGGAGGGGCCCAGATGATTTATTTTGAAAATAGTGATCGCACCGCGATACTAAAAGACGTTGTGGGACTTATACTCTAGCAGAGGCCCAATATTTATGTATATAGGGGGGTTGGGTCTTACACTCTAATAGAGGCCCATGAGTGTTGAAATGAAGTTTTTTGAAAGATCAAATCAAAGGAAACCCTAATTTCATTTTTTGTATTTTTTAAAAGGGAAAATCCATTAAAAATGATAAATAATATCAAATAAATCCAATAAACATGTTGTGAATTATGTTTAAGGTTTGAAAAATAACGTTTTATTCACATGATGATTTAAAATCAAATTGGTTTTGAAAAATCAAGAGAAAGAAATTATTTAAAATGTTTAAAACAAATTAAAATAAAATTCTTTAAAATATTTAAAAATATATTAAATAAAATAATTTTTTGTGATTTTTTTGTGAATAAAATACTTTTAATGTGAGTGATTTTTGTGCAAAAAGTCATTTTAAAATAGTTAAAATTGATTAACAAAAATAATTATTGAAAATAAATATGAAAGATATCATAAAAATAAGGAAAATATGAAAAACAAATGTGAAATTGGACAAATTGGCATGGGTGGGTGTTGAACCCACGCCCTTAGTTTCTTCTTGTCGAGCTCTTTTCTTGACAAGGAACGTGATTCGGCGATTGTCATTTGATTTTGAGGTGCTGATGACTTCCTTAAAAGTAGACCAGACTTCCCGAGGAGAGACCGCCATTTGTCGACTTTATTTGGAAATTCATGAGGGAAAAGACATATTTCTTGGTTTTTGTCGATTGGTAGAGATTTCTTGGAGGATGCGATGTCCGTATTGCCAAGAGTCTTTAGTCGAGAAGCTTCCGCGGGGGATTTTCTTTCAGAGGTTCAAGTTATCAAAGTGGTCGAGGACCGATTTCAATCCAGGAATACACTGGAGAGACATGGCTTAAACGATACATTTCCTGACGAGGAAAGAACTCAAACTGGGATTTTATCCTATCCAAGTATGGAAAGGAAAACTGACAACTCTTAATGGAGAGAGAACATTTATCACTTGGGGATAAATGTGACCAAAGAGATCGAAATATGATATGCAATATGAATATAAATATGAATCATTTATGCATGATGTATGTATGAAATGCTTATGCTGACAAAACAGTCACGGCATACGAACTGATGATGAGTACAATTGGATACTCGGCCACTCTGGGAGATGGTGTATCACTGGAGATTTTGAAGGCGGTACTTTTGTCTAGGAACAGGGATTCTTGTGTTTTCTCTTATTTTCGAAGGCACAAACCTGCTAGGGATAGAAACTCGTTCTTGCTCTTCAAGGGTAGACTCTACTGGGGAGAAAAACAAAATATGGGTTCTCAAAGGTAAGAACTCTGCCAGGAATGATAAGTGAAATGTCTCTACCCGTCTTACTGAAAAGATCGGTCTTTTAGAGAAATACGAGTCTGTATTTCGAAGTTTGATTGCTCTTGGAGCAGCTGTTGATGTTCCTCTCATGTTCATTAATCAAAAGGTAATTGCCATCTTTATTTTGAAAGCATAAGTAAATTTAAAAACAAAAGTAATTTCATTTCTGTGTTTCAAGAATGTTAATCATGTTAAAAATGTCTTTTTGCAAAGCAGAAATAAAAATGAGAATTGCAAACAAAGGGCACAAGGGCTCAAGTTTTCATTGATAGAATGGTAATCAGCCAAATGCGTGATCCCATAGAGTATTACAAAGTTTAGAAAATGGTAATTTAAAGAGAAAGGGGTCACATTGAAACGTAATGACCATTATCCTTCTACCGACTTTGAATTCTGAGTATTCTGAGCTTCTGCTGAAGGTGACTTCTTTGAGGATTTCCTGACAGACGATGTTATTTCTGATGATCCAATTTTAGTCGAATGCAGTTACTTTCCATAAATCCCTAACTTTTTCCTAGATTGCCTTTTCAGGTTTTCAAACTTTATGACAAAATCCCTAACTGATGATTCAATTTTAGACAAAATTATGTCTCTAATTTTTGCCTGGACCGCCCTTTCGGGTTTTCTGTCCACCGAGACATTTTCTTTTCGTTTTTTTATTATTATTTTTATTTAGGCAAAGTATTTCTTGACTACATCAATATTTGTGGGGTAAGTAAACTCTTCTCCGTCCATGGTTGCGAGTCTCAAGGCACCGCCTGAAAAGGCTTTCTTTACAACATATGAGCCATCGTAATTCGGAGTCCACTTGTCTCTGGGATCAGTGAGAAATGATTGTATTTTCTTGAGCACGAGGTCACCTTCCCTGAATGTGCGAGGTCAGACCTTCTTGTCGAACGCTTTCTTCATTCTCTACTGATATAACTGACCATGGCATAAATCCGTCATTCTTTTTCTTCGATTAGGTTCAGTTCATTATATCGGCTTTGACACCATTCAGCTTCGGTTAGCTTGATTTGGCTTCCATCAAGATTCTTATTGATGGTATCTCTAATTCTATGGGGAGCACCGCTTTTATGCCATATACTAGAAAGAAAGGGGTTGCCCCTGTTGAAGTGCAGAAAAATGTAAGATAACTGTGAAGAGAAAATGGTAGCATGTCATGCCAATCTTTGTACGTCACGACCATCTTCTGAATGATCTTCTTAATGTTCTTGTTAGCTGCTTCTACCGCTCCATTCATTTTAGGCCGGTAGGGAGATGAGTTATGGTGTTCAATTTTGAACTCATCACATAATTCTTTCATCATCTTGTTGTTCAGGTTTGATCCATTATTAGTAATGATCTGGCTTGGAACACAATAACGACATATGAGATTGTTCTTTATGAATCGGACCACCACTTGTCTGGTCACATTGGTATATGATACTGCTTCGACCCATTTGGTGAAGTAATCAATGACTACCAAGATGAACTGATCTCTGTTTGAGGCTTTGGGTTCAATCATGCCAATCATGTCGATTCCCCATATAGAAAAAGGCTATGGACAAGAAAGAACTTTGAGATGCATTGGCGGTACATGAATTTTGTCGGCGTATATTTGACATTTGTGACACTTTCTCGTGTACTTATAGCAATCAAATTCCATTGTCAGCCAATAATATCCTACTCTCAAAATTTTTCTTGCCATTGTATGCCCATTGGCATGAGTGCCAAAGGATCCTTCATGAATTTTTTTTATCAGCAGGTTTGCTTCGTGTCTGTCCACGCATCTGAGCAAAACCATGTCGAAGTTTCTCTTGTAGAGTACATCATTATTCAGGAAGAAGTTGCCAGCCAGTCTTCTGAAAGTCTTCCTATCTTTCCTTGATTCCCCAGATGGGTATTCTTGCCTTTGAAGGAAGCGTTGATATCATGATACCATGGTTTGTCATCTATGACTGCTTCCACTACAAATATGTAAGCGGGCCTATCAAGGCGCGTTATGTCGATCTTGGGTACGTCGTTCCATCGACTCACACTAATCATGGAGGATAAGGTAGCTAGTGCATCAGCCATGTGGTTTTCTTCCCGAGGAATGTTGAAATTCTGGCCTATGCAGACAGCAGATGCCCTAGCATATGTCAAGACATTGTGCTGCATAATCATTTAAACTAGGAAGCGCAACAGCAGACTGATACCTTGAATATCAGAACTGTACACTCACAGATGTCACGACATCTGATCCAACATGTTTATCATGAACCCTAACAGAAAACATAAATCTGCAGAATGATAAAGAACACAGTAATTGTTAACCTAGTTCGGTGCAACTCACCTACATCTGGGGGATACCAATCCAGGATGAAGACTTCACTATCTGTAGAACTGGTACAAAGCTAAACTCCCCCGTTTACAACTTTATACCTAACATCTACCCAATGAACATCTTTACCAAGGCTAAACTCAAACGTTTACAACCCTGATATGAGATACCACACTCACATCCTAATCACAACCTGTGATACCTCTGTCTTCTGCCAATACAGAACCAGTCGTGGTTTCTTGACCTTCAAGTTATCTTGGACTTGCTTCAAAGCTTCGTCCAAGAACAATACAACAACCATTACCTAAAGGCTTCTGGTTGTCTCCTTGTACCTATGCCTTCCACTCTGCATCCCATATTACATAGTGGAGACTTACAACTCCTAAGAGAGCCAACGACTCTCAAAACCTAAACCCTTATTTAACACAAGGGAACTAGGTTACAAAGTTACAAGTGATACAAAAGTACAGTCAACTTTAACCCTAGGTCTATGTCTCCTTATATAGTCTTCTGCAGTCTTGGGCTTTCAATCTTTTCTCCTGTGTTTCCTTGATCCGCTCCTTAATTCTTGCAACAGATTAAAACCTGCTAACTTACCAAGTCAGTCAAGATGTCGAGACATTTCCTTCGACGTCTTTTTCTTCTTCAGATTCTTCAAGTTTATCATCAGAATGTTTTAGCAAAATTTAGTCAAACAACAGGTGCTTTCAATCTCCCCCTTTTGACAAATTTTGGCTAAAACAAAATTTTTCTTCTGCATTCTGCAAACAGCAAGGCTCCTTCATCAAGACTCCTTTATCTTGAGAATTGATTGGAGCTAAGGTCTGAGAGAGTCTCCCCCTCAACAAATTCCCCCTCCTTTCAAGAGAGGTCTTGAGAACCAGAAGACTCCTCCAGAAAAGAAACAGCAGTTATAGGTTTCGTAACACTGAGAGCATAGATTGCGTAACTCAGGTCACAAGACACAACCTGCTTCACAACTCAGATCACAAGACACAAGGAAAATAAGATTTGTTAAGATGTCAGAACATCTTAACCAACATTCTTGCAAAAAAACTGCAGGAATGTACCCAATCTCAAGCATCATCAGAAAACCATTCTCCCCCTTTTTAGTCAAAACTTGGCAAAAGTGACCAAGACAGCTCCAAACCCAGACGCAACATACCCAGATTTTGAAGAACCCCATCTGTCACCAACCCAAAGAGAGTATTGAGACAAAAGACCATCAAAGCAATCCTATTTATAGTCGAGCCATTTCCTCAGGAAGTAACGAACCTAGGAAAATTACGCTGGTCAATTCAAAGGACCATTAATCGAAGGTAATAACTCCACTAATAGCGCTTTGACCAAGACTGCTTTGACAGTTTCTTCTTTTGAGAATGCCGACCAAAGAACCTATTACATGCAAATATGTTTTATAACAATGTCCTGACATTATGTCCGACATTGTCTATTCTTCCCAGATTCTTCTTCTGATTTGACAATACAGAGACTTCTTCACAAGATTATGATTCCAGTCTGCAAGGAAAATAAATTCCCCCAGACTCATCAATGATTCTCAAGCATCCAATAAGAACCATTTAACTTGCATTGCCAAGTTTCCCACAACTTGCAAACAATACAACAATGTTAAGACATCTTCCTTGACATCTCAGCTTGCTTGACGCACAAATGCAAACTGGAACTTCAACTGGACCCTCGCAGTAATTCATCTTAGATCAAGGGGCATCTCCCCCTATCTAAGGTAACTAGTGCTCCTCCACAGAAGACCTAAGCTAACGAATGGAAAACATAAGACGCATCTTAATGTCTTCAAGAGCGCGCCCTCAGTCCAACTTACCAGGTGAACATAATCATTAACTCTCTTATTGCTCCCCCTGACAAGAAACAATAATCACTCACACATGATCACCATCATGCTACCCGTGAGGAAATGTATACCAACCATGACAAACTCTTGGCTTAAGATCAAAGTCCCATTGACTCCCCTCATCCTGCAACCATCTACACACCACACGAACTCCTCTTGAATTCTCATGTATAGACCTCCAGCTGCTTGAGGCACAAACCAATTGAATCAGAATGCTACACATTCCTGAAAGAGACGCATAGGGCACCTTAGTTTGTTATAACGATGTCAGCTATCGTATGCATGCTCCAGAACTTCACAGCTGCTAAACTGATCCACTACTAGCATGACTTGCAGCCAGGGCAACATCCCCTTTACAATATTTTCCACTGACCCTACCCAGGCAGCAATAGAGATAGACACCCCACAATCCAAGACAGTCATTCCTTATCATTCTCCCGTATGATAACCTGGAATACTTCTGATTTTTGGTGAATATCCTCTTCTGAACGCATCAGAAACCAGACCTTCATGCAATTAACACATGATCCACTCCAGTCTTCAAATAAAACTTTACATCAGACCTCAAAGACAGTTCTTATACTCCATTATTCTCCCATATGACAATGTAGAAACTTCTTAGACACGATGCAAGTAACCAGTTCCTCACAGAACCTAAAATCCTTCACCAAGGATAAGCAACCCAAAGATGTTCTAACATCAGTTAGGACATCTTCCACATATCACAGACACCAAACACCATGGTTCTTGATATGCTCCACCACTGGACTTACTATCAGCATAGTAATCCACACTGAAGATCTTCACACAACACTGCGCCACCAGCTTGAACAAATAAAACTTCAGAAACCCAGAGAGAAATTAACACTCATCCACCAAAGAAGGTATGATTCCATCCTCAACCCAGAACTTCTGCCACAAGCTCCCAGAGAACCAGAACCTCCTTACATTTTCAACTAACTACTCTTCTGCAAAAGAGCAATAAGTTTCAAGCATCCTGCTTGAATGCACATTGTGAAACTAACCAAATGCCACCTTTTGATTGACCTCACTCTTCTTCAGAACTCCCACAAGATACACTGATCCACTAATGAAATCAGATCTTCAAGTCACATGAACTACTTGCCCCATAGCAAGACATCTTGGATCCACCAAGCCTCTTAGTCATGTAACATCTTCTTATCCACAGCTCCTGCAAACTGCATGAGATAGGCCTTTTTGAAGCATCCATAACTTCCATTTTCCTGTAGATCACCTTATCTTAAGTTGATGTGCCACATCACCAGCTGAGACTTCTGATGTTAAGCTAGATGTCAGAATATTTTGATATGACATCCAACTGTTGAATTCAGCTCCTCCTTATGCCACTTAGAAGAACCTCCTCCCTCTGTAGAACAAGAGTTCCATGCTCTCATAAACTTGATTTAACAACCAAGTTTGAGTAGACAACCTTCATCCCACATTGAAACTCCAAAGACTTCAAACCTGCCACATCTGAATCTTCAGAAAGTAAGTAGTCCAAGACTACCCCATAGCCATACCAAAGAATGCCACTTCCCTTAGTAGAGACGTGAATAGAAAGCTAGAGATAACTGCCACTTATCCTCGACCTTCACAAACAGAGCAAAATCCATGCTCCAAAGCACCTAGATCAGAAATAAACTGATCCAAGCTGTAACCATCAAGATTATAATGTCTTCATCTTCATCTTCAACAACATCAAAGTCCAGACTAGTTTCTTGCCAGGAAACTCTCCAGAGAACACATGCTTCTGTCACACCCGACTGAAGCCACTTCTTAGGTCACCACCTAAGACTAAAGCAGATGCTAAAGCGTATGCAGTACCCCTCCCATGATTTTACATAAACTCTGATGATGAGATGTTCCTACATCTTGTTGAACATCAACAATCTTGACTCTCAAGGATAATCAATTAAATATTTGTGGATTCCACAAATAGCAATTGATCTTAAATCCTTGTCCAATAACCCTTTTTCACTGCTATAGCTGAGCTCCACCAGATCATGTCATGAACACTTATAAAGTATTCAATCATTTTGCAAGTATCTCCTTCAAAGGACAATGTTGAGATACTAAGCCTGCCACCCTTGACTCAAGTAACTAAGACTTTCTCTGAACAAATCTTATTTACCTCAACAACTCTTCAATCAGATTGGATCCACTCTTAGGGTCAAGAGAGATGAACCCTTCCTTGCTGTTTTTGGATGGTGAAAATAAATCACCTCCACTTTCTTTAGATTGTGTTTCAAAGAAACACCTTCTAATCAGAAGAGTAACTAGAAGACTCCAGATACACGACATAGGTGCCTTTATGAGTGGACTTGAGAGAATTCACAAGTATATTTGACAACCAAACCGACCAACCATTTATCAAACTCCTAGAGCAAGAACCTGATAAACTTAACTCAACTCCTCTCCTCTTCAACTGACTTCAATTGCACCAAGAAACCAAGCTTCCAGGTACCAAGTCACCATACCAGATATCTAACCACAACTCCTTTCACTTCATCACTCCCGACTTTGGAATAAAAGCATGTAGATATCTTCAAATATTTAGAGGCCGACGATTGAGACCTTCCACCAATGTCTTCAGTAACAACTCTAGAATACCATAATTCTAGAGCTCTTCCATCAGAAACACATGCAGCGGAATCACCAAGGAACAGATCCTGCTTGCCCTAATAAGATGTCACAACATCTTATAAGACACACCAATAAGAGAACTAGCCACTTCTCCTGTAGTTGTTGTAGAATCTCCTCAGCAACATGAACAACCTCCGGGTTTCTCCCTTCGATCCAGAACATCCATCTCATCCATTAATACCCTTGAGTATGTCTGAGTTGATTGATCTGTGTAGCGAACGATTTTTGTCGGTGATGCGACCACCTTATCGCGGGGTTTTTCTCCTCAATAGAGAGGGGGTGCTACTTTCTGATTTCTTATTTATCCCGTGAAGCTGGAAGGGAAAGGGAAAGCTATCTAAAACTAACCTTGCACGCGAATGTTTAACTGAACAAATGCTTAAAAGAGATTGGGGAGTCCGGGGTCAGGTTATACAATGGGTAGTTGTTAATTACCCATCCTATATGTGGTTATCCACAGGTTGTTAGACAATAGGTTCCTGCTTTGTAATTGATGGTGTTTATCCGTTAATGGGTTGTTTTTTGTGGAAAATGATGATGATGATAGCTAAGGTATGAAACCTGAGTTTTTGATTGGTATGAAGGTACTGGACCTGAGGTTTTTGATATGGTGTGCTCGCTAAGATTTCACAATCTTATGCCTACGTATTCCCGTTTAAAGGAAATAGGGAAATCAGAGCAATCGTAGTTCCCTCCTATTCAAAGGGGGAAAGAGATGTTTTGGTGTCTTGTTCAAAGCCCAAGATTGAAGCTAAAGGAGTTTTGGTATCTTGTTCAAAGCACAAGATATGAAGCTAAAAGGCTTGACTGAGGGAGAATTTGTCATCTCTAAAGAGGGTTTTGTTGATTTTTGAATACCTTGATCAAAGCCCAAGGTTTGAAGCTAAAAGGTTAATTGACTCCGCTAGGGGGATCCTTATACAAAGCCTAAGAGGAGGCTAGAAGAGACTGACTCAACAAGAGAGTGTTTATTTGTGTCTTGTACAAAGCCCAAGACGGAGGCTAGAAGTTGACTTTCTCGAGGAAAATGTTCTTTATGTCTTGTACAAAGCCCAAGATTGAGGCTAAAAGGGATTTTGACTCCGTCGGGAAGGTTTGTATGTGTTTTGTACAAAGCCTAAGATGGAGGCTGAAATGGGAAATTTAACAGACTCGGTGTAGCAGTATATTTTTTAATGTCTTGTATAAAGCCCAAGACGGAGGCTGAAAAGGATTTGACTCTGCTGGAGAGTATTATCTATCTTGTTGTTGGTTGCGGTATAGGGCAAGCAAGCAAAAAGATTTGGAAGTATTTTTCCGGGAATTTATCGTGTCCACAGAGATCGGTGCTATTGAACTGCCATTCGACAATTTCTAAGTTTATGAGTTCGGGTTTAAATGGTTTAAAGCGTAAAAACAGAAAAGTAAATAAAAACATAAAAACAATTCATTCTTCAACAAGACGAACTTATCAGGCATACATATAATCCACTCGTCACAAACATAAATTTACCGACCAATTATACTCCACCTGCAATACTCGTCAAAATCATCCAGCATCGCTTACAACAGTGTCCATCTCTGGCACACTGAGTTGAGAGACAACCGTATTACTCTCTTCGTCACTCTCGCGCACGAAGCCTCGAAACACAGAAAACATTAAGTTCTGATACCAAAAAGATTATCATCTAAATCAATCTCTAGCATCTAGACAATAGATATCCATCCCTAATCAAGATTTGTGATGTTTATCTCTAACACAACACAAATCCAAACATAAATGCAAAAAGATCAAGGAAGACATCGATAATGATTTGTAAAGCAAATTTCATATAATATTTAGATCAACAAAGATATATATGTTCATAGTAACTATACAATACCCAACAAAAAGAAATTACAAAGAGAAGAGAGAAGAGGAACCAAACATTTCTTGTTTTGTCAACACCAATCGACGAGAGATTCGATTCCGGATCATCCAAATGCAAGCTCCAATGATGTTTTCTAAGCTAATCTACAAGAAAAATGAAGTTTGATGGAGTTGGGAGCAAAAAATACCCAAAACCATCCCTAAAAATGTGTTTTAAACCATATTTATTGCTGTCATCATCGCAGACCGCGCTCAGCGCGCTCTTTTTAAAGTTAAACCGCCTTACAAGCGCGCTCAGCGGGCGTGGAGCGCGCTCAGCGCGCAACCTGCTGCCTTGAAAAATGTTTCAGCCATAACTTGTGAACCGTAACTCCGTTTTTTGCCCGGTTCGAAGCGTTGCAAAGCTTATTCAATTTCCAATCTAACAATGAATAAATATCAACCAAATTGGTGATTTTTATTATCCTCATTTTGAGCCTTATTCGTTGATGAGTTGCTTAAAATCGTGCGTTTGAAGCCGTGTCTTCGACACTTTATTGCTCATGCTCCAAATACACCTCAATACCTACAAAATGAGTAGAAAACTATCAAACGGTACACAAATACACTAAAACTTGATTATACACTAAATATACACATTTACATACAAAGTGGGGTTTATTCGAACGATATTTAACAAAAAGTATAGATAAGTGCAACAAAACGTATATACAAAAATAGGTACATTTTGCACTTATCACTTGTACAAAGCCCAAGATGGAGGCTAAAACAGAGATTTGACTCTGCTTTGGGGAATCATTCTTCAAAGCCTAAAGGAAGGCTGGGAGGAAATGATTTTGCTTTGGAAATATTTGTCTTAAGCTTAAGAGAAGGCGATTTATATTTTGTACAAAGCCCAAGATTGAGGCTAAAATGGATTGACTCAACAAGAGAGTGTTTTTATCTGTCCTGTACAAAGCCCAGGATTGAGGCTAAAAAAGTTTGACTCAACAAGAGAGCCTGAAAAGGTGATTGATTGACCCAACAAGAGAGCCTTGAAAGGTGACTAACTCAACAAGAGAGTCTGAAAAGTGACTGACTCAACAAGAGAGTCTGAAATGGTTAACTCTGCTGGGGAGGATCATTGTACAAAGCCCAAGAGGAGGCTAACTTTGTTGAGGAAAGATCATTATACAAAGCCTAAGAGGAGGCTATCTTCTGCTGAGGATTATTGTGATCCAACAACAGGTCCAAAATGGGGAGTCAACTCTTGCTGAAGAATACAGAAGAGATGAGATATCAGATACCTTGAGGTTCTGATTTGAGATAGTGTTATACTGGCGATAAGTTTGACCTTGGTTGGGGAATTTTTAGGAGAGAGACTAGGTTCTATCTCTGCTGAAGATTGATAAAAAATGATCGGGGTTTCTTTCTATGCTTGTAAGGAACTTGAGAATGTCTTTGAGACTCAAGGGGATTAGGCTGTCCAAGTCTACTAGGGTGGAAGAGTTTTATCTTTTGTATGATGCCCAAGAGGAGGCACGGGTTTTGAGGGATGAGGATCAACCCTAGGATGATCTGAGGTTAGACTCTTTTGGGAAAGACTTCTTTAGCAAATGATGACTAAGTTCTGTTTTATACCTTTAAGAGGTCGTCAGGGTCCTTGTATAAAGCCCAAGAGAAGGCCTGAGAACTTCTAAGAAGCCGAAGGGTCCTTTTACAACGCCCAAGAGGAGGTGGGGATGCTTTTAGGAAGCCCGTGGGTCCCAAACCAAAGAAAGTTCAAGAAATTCCATTCACCGAGAATAGATCATTTAGTGAACAGTTCTGATTTGGAGAAATTCAAGAGATGTCATTCACCGAGAATAGATCAACTCTGGGGAGTAGAATTTCTTTGACAATTTCTAGGGGTGACAGTCTGAGAAAAGGTTCACGAAGAATACTGCCTTTCTCTTTGTTCTATATTGTATAAGCCCAAGAGGAGGCAAGACTGTATCTGGAATCCTATGGGGGATCTAGTTTTGACTATATTTAAGAGTGACCAACGGGCTTTACCTAGTTCTAGACGTAGTTGCCGGGGAAAACTCTAAATAGCTATACTAGTATATACAGTTGATATATGACAAGTATATAAAAGGGTGTGAAAGAAGACTAACCGTGCGCAGCTTCCCACAATACAGTTATATTTATATGAAAGCAAGTAAATGAAAGCGTATAAACACTTATTGGTGAGCAAGCTTCCATACTGTTTTGTTAGTTGCTCAACAAAAGAAAGTTTAAATAACAACTGTATATTTGGATTCAAAATCAAAGGAGAAAGTATTTTGAACAGAGGTTGAGGCTTATAACTCAAGGAGAGGCCCAAATTTTAACAGTGATCGCACCGTTGTTTTGAATTTGTACAGGGACTTATACAAGTGACTGAGGCCCAAATTATTTTGGTTTCAAAGAGGGATTGGGTCTTACACTCTATTAGAGGCCCAAAGATTTATTGTTTTTGTACAAATGATGGGGCTTACAACTCAAGGAAAGGCCTAGTTGATTTTAAAAAGGCGACGACCGCGCCGAACTTTTGAAAATGTACAGAGGGACTTATACAATGTGTGAGGCCCAAAAAATGTTTTATTTACAAAAGGAGTGTGACTTACACTCTATCAAGAGGCCCATGAGTGTTTGAAAAAGATTGATGAGGGTGGAATTAATCAAAACCCTAATTTTGTCTAAAATGGAATTAATTTTGCTTAAAAATTAAAAAAAAATTATTGAAAACATGTGAAAAATGAGTTGTGATCTTGGATCAATGTTTCAAAAATCATGTTTTTATTCACAAAATGATTGAAAACCATTTAAGTTTGGAAAACCAAGAAGGAAAAAATATTTTAAATGTCAAAAAAACAAATAAAAATTAATTATTTGCAAAAATATAAAGTATATGAAATAAATAATATTTTTGGGAAATTTTTTTGGAATAAAATATTTTAACATTTTTGTGAATTATTAAAAAAAGAATCAACTCAAAATCATTAAAATTCAGAGAGAAATTAATTTTTGAATCAATTAAATAAAATCACAAAAATTCAAATATTCAAATATTTGAAAAAGGGCGCCAAGAACACCTTGGTCTTTGCCCGCGTGCCATGTTCTTGGCTGATTTGCATTTTCTCATCAATCTCACTGAATACTTGATGAAATCACACAATCCACATATCAATCTGCTCGTTTTCAGCTCACGATCATGTCTATGGTCTTTAATTTCATTTATTTTAAGCATTGAATGAGAAATCAAAACAAAACCTCAAGAACCCTAAGTTGTGTATGAAGGCTGAGAAATTTGATACACGATTCATACAAAGTAATCAATAGAGGGGAAACATTCTATGCATGATTATGAACATTTGGCAAAAGTTTTGTGCGAGGAAATATGCATAAATTATGAGATGACCAAGTTTAGGCTTACTTGAAAGTCGTGGCAGCAAGATCAATTTGATTTCTGAGTTAGAAGTGTTACAGATGAGTTGTGATGATCTGAACAGCTTCCCTACACCATATGGAGTGTGTTTGAAAGCTTGGATTGATTTTAAATGAACTGGAACAGATTATGGCACCTAAACTTCAACTTTGTTGAAAACTTGAGCAAATGGACGATGATTTCATGAATTTGGTGTTCCAGTTGTTGGTTAAGTGTTTGATCAGCTCACATATGATGTTTATGAGGTGTGTGTGTGTTGGATTTGTTTAGTTCGAAACAGATTCTAATTCAAAACCCGATAGTAGCTTGCATTAGAAGGCATTTTTGGAAGTGAGAGTGTGATTTTGAGAAAGGCAAGTGTTATAGGCCTTTGGTGTACTCAAACTGATCATAAATGAAGTCTATTTATAGTGTGTCAAGTTTGTTTTGCAAGGAATAGGGAATGGCAACTGCAGCAGGCCTTTGGCCAATTGTGATCAAATGGAATCTCAAGTCTCCTCTAGCTATTGACTTGAGATTAGAGCACATGCCTATGGTTCTTTGATTCAAGGATAAGGCTTGACTGAAGTGTTCATCTTTGCTCTGATACATGCCACCTCTAAACATCCATTAAATGTTCCAAAACAAAATTGGAGTCTTGGCCTCTTTTAGGCTTTTTAGGTTAGGCATGCTACTTCTAGATTTTGGGACTTTAGAGGCTGATAGATCAGTGTTTGTCCCTTGTTTGGTCCCCCTTGAGGTGTGCAGATGGATAACCATGCTTGTTGTTGCACAATTTGATCAAATCGAGCCATAATGCACAAATCTGCCTTGCAAAACAGTTTGCATTAAGGCATCTCGTAGCTGTCATAACTCCTAGCTCAGGTGGAGTTTGATGGAGTTCTTGGACATTTTGGAAAGCTGATATATCCTATTTCAACATGATGTCCAACTTTGGTTTTGAGTCAACTTGAATTACAATGAAAAATGCCTCTACATTTGGGAAAAAATAAGGCAGATTCTGACTTAGTGAAAATTTCACTAAGTGTTGGAAAAATGTCACTTTTGTGTTTTCAGCCATTTTGATCACTTCATAACTTAAAATCCATGGAGAATTGGAATGAGGTGTAGTTGACACTTTTAAAGTATGTCATGAGAGCTACAAATCCATCTTTGGATCATCCAAAATGGTTACTTGGATCTCAAGTTATGGTCCTTGGAAGTTGGTACCCTAGCCACTTTGTTCCATAACTTAGAAAAATTCTAAGTTTTTTATGGTTACCCCTTTTACAAGTTATCTCACTTTCTTTGATTTTTCTTGATGAATGATGATTAAAACCACATATTAACATTATTTTAGGGTTAAGGGACCTTGGTTGACCAAAAATTCAAAAAGTCAAACTTTGATTTTTGTATAGTTGACTTTTTCAGCAGATGAAATTTTGACTTTGCGATTGTCGCTCCCGGGATTTTCATCCAAGTACAAACGCGAAAATGGCACCGAAACAGAGTCGCCAGCAATGTGTATTTATCCCAAGAGAAGGAAAGGAAACACTGCGTAAACCTGAGGGAAAGGAAAGAGCATGGTCTTGCAACCAAGAGATCTGGGTTCGGGAGTCGGTTACGTGAAGGGAAGGTATCAGCACCCCCACGCGTCCATCGTACCCGATGGGATCCACGCTTGCTTGTCTCGATCAAAGGGTGATAGAAAAGATACTGGAAAAAGAACTGCTACTGGAAAGGATAAGGAATGAAAGATAAAAAGGAGAAACAAATGTAGGGAAAATAAAAGAAGTGCTCGAATGGGCCCTACCCCACTGCCTACGTATCTCATCGGGAGCATGAGAATTAGAGCGACGTAGTTCCCCTCAGCTAAGGGAAAGTTGTTTGTATTTTTTAGGGAGCGGCTAATGTTCTAGCTCAGGTGTTGCAGCTCGTTCTATGGAGACTTAGGCGTTACCGTCTTGCAAGAGAACGAGGAGAAGCACGTTCGTACGTTGAGAGTGAATGAGATGAGAAGAGAATTCCGGAAGGAAAAACGTCATTTGTTTGTTTTTTGCCTTTTAAGAAAGAAGTGTTTTGATAGTTTTTGTTTTGTAACATGTATTGTATTTAAGTCCTTCATATAGGATTGAATGCCTCGCATATCGACCCAAGACGGGACGTACGCTAAACATTCTAAGGAAATGAGAGAAGACCTCTCACCTCCTTGTTCCCACATGAAAGGCCTAAATACAATATTTGTTATGCCTTTATTAAGTATTTTTTACTTTTGTTTTGAGATGGGAAGAAGAGACTCAAAGGGGGATCAAAGGTGAAAATCTAATGAGGGAGACTAAGACTCAATCTTAATGTTATCATACATGGTGATCCTATGGTTAATGAGGTTTAAGGAATCTAATCCTAAAAGAAAGGAGAAGAAGAAGATAGAAAGCAACTTACTTCCAAGATGGAAGTTAAGTTATTTCTAAGAGGGAAGAAAGAAGATTATGAAAGCAAAGCATCATTAAATGCTTAAACAACACAAATTGAATGATTAAAAGATGGAGGAAGAAATTAGAATGTGGATGCATATCCACACTCAAGTGACTTACCATTAGCCCCTGAAATGGTTAGTACAATTATTTACAAGTGAATAAACAAGTTAAGATGAACAAATGAGGCTTAAACAAAGTCAAGAACCAAAGTAAAAGCATCTTAAAGGTTAAGGAAAGCTTAAGGTCAGAATGCACATCATAAAAATGTTCTCTAATACTATGAAATCAAACACAAACCAAATGCACACAAACAATGCCTTAAACCACAAAGAAATGCATTATGAAAGAAGTAGATGAAGAATGAGTGGATATGCAAAGTGATCATGCATTAATGCTTCATGAAAGGTTAAAGTCAGAACCAATGTCATTTAGGAATCGTTTTACAATGCTTATGAATCATCATGTAGTTCATAGATGAAGTGATGTAAGAAGAAGAGATGAGAAAGAGAAAAGAATGAGAAACAAGTTTCACCAAGATGCACAAAGTTACATATCAAAAATACATATCATGTAACATGATTGATGAATGCACATGGGCAGTAGCATATCATTGGTAAAATGCAAATGAAACATGTAAGATGGCATACCAAATGCAAACATAATTCATGTTAATCACAAGAGTAAATAAGATATGAAAACATGTCAAAAAGGTAAGTCGAAATGCATAGACACAAACCAAATGCAAGTATAAACCAACATGACCTATAATTGAGTTAAGAAAGAACTATAATCTTCTAAATGAGACCTCTAATCTCACACAAATCAAACAAGAAAGGGTGGCACAAGTGCCTCATTAAAATTAAGCTAGAAGGAAGTATAAGAATATGCACAAAGATAGCTTCAAATGTAAAGCTCTAAACAAATATCAAAAGTACATGTTAAAATCATGAAAATTGTCTCTAAACAACCGAAATCAGAAGCAAATCAAGTATCAGAAGCTCATGGCAAAAATCAAAATGAAACATGCTCAATCAAATCAACAAAGTCCTATAGAAACACATCACAAGAAGGTGCAAAGATGAACATCAAAATGTATGATATAATGACTTAAAAAATCAAACAAAAATGTTTTTAGACACTTTAAGATGTTATCTAATCAATACAAAAAGAATGAATCAAAAATATGTTGTGAGATGAGAGAACGAAATCATGCAAGTGCAAGTGTCATGAATAAGAGTATTCAAAAAGAAATTGAAAAGAAAATATGAAATAATGTGCAAAAAACACAAAGTCAGAATTAAAAAATAGAGAAAAATATTTAAACATGTTAAGATATCACTTGAATTAATTTGGGATTTTTAGAGATCATTTGGTATTTTTAAAATATGAAAATCAAACATATATAGAAAAGAAAATAAAAAATGGGAATTGGGTGCAGCGTGAGTAAAATACATGTTCAAAAATGAATTGGGCTCAGACAATGGGGGTGCAGTTATCAAACATAAACCCAATCTACTAACGTGTGATTGTGTGTGCTAGTGTGCATGCGCAGTTAATAGTCAGATGCAATCATAGCCATAGGATTAAATGGTCAAACATTATCAAAATAAGCATGAGTATCACATGGATTAGAACATCAGTGCACGTCAATTACCATACACACGCGCACATGTAAGCATCAGAAATCAAACATTTGAGACCACGTGAGAGACCACACATTCATTAATGTGCTGGCAACATACAAGACGTTGGATCAGTTTTAATACAAGATCATCACACAATTCATGCATCAAGCCAATCAGAGCTAAGGTCCATACAAGATAACATGCACACGCACATACACAAGTCATTCAGGTTCAAAAATATGCACGTGAGGGAGAGGGTGTGTCACTTATGCATTGTCATGTTTTGGAGCGTTGGATGATGAAGATCTAACGGCTGTGATTTAAACTGGCCTAAAACCCTAACACACACCTCACCGGCCGGAGAAGGACCTCCAGTCGTCTTCTCCGGCCACTCTCCGCCACCTGCAGGTTTCACATGTCCCAGAAACATGCAAACCTTATATCAAAATGAAGAGGAAGCTATAGAGATTAAGAATACACAATTATTTCCCACAGATCATGTGTATATGCAACAAACCGAATCAAAACATATTGCCCTAGAAAATGATCTACACCTCTAAGAGGTCTATCAACTAGTCGGAAACATCACACTGCTTCTAGTAAGCCGTAATCACCATGAAACAAGCTAAACTCAATAAAAAAAGGCTGAGAAAGAAGAACCTGAAGCTATGCAAGACTTTGAAGTGTTGAGAAAACCAGAGAAGCACTTGATCTCGAGCTTAAGTGAAGCAAAATAAATGCTATTGTTCCTTAGATCTTGAAGAGCACAAAGCTGAAGTGATTTCTGCAGTGAAGTTGTGCTCGAAGAGGTGAAGTTCTTGCTTGCTCTTGCATGATATTGAACCAATGACGAAGATGATAAAGAAATGTAAAAGAGTAGTAGAGAATTCGTGAGTGAGAGAGAGAGAGAGAGAGTTCAGAGATAATTCTTGAAGTGTTTGGCAGGGAGAGTAAAAATATGAAGTTGAAAATGAAATTCTGAGTGATTTTTCTTTATATATGTTGAGTTTAGATGGTTAACTCATGGTTAAATGGGTGAGTAAAATGAGTTGGAGAGAGTTAACTGAGCTGCCTCTAACTAACTGAGTCAAGTTAGTTAGGGCGAGTGGAAGGAGGTTGTGCTATGGTGTGGTTGATTCATGAGGTTATGGTGAGGATAAGAGTGAGTGGTGGTGATGGAGAAAGGATAGTGCTGATGGTGTACTGCTGTAAAAGAAACTTGCTGCGCAAGTTTTATGTTCTTCCTCTTTAGTGTATGGCAAGGCATGTATGGCATGTGATGCAAGGGAATGTTTGGCCAAATGAGGCAATGATTGAGTGATGGGAAGTATACATGCGTGTGACCTGATGTGAATCAACAACCACAATGTAAAACCATACCATTTTGGACAGCATGAGGACAATGAAAATGATGAGGTTTGTGTATGAATTTTTCTATGTAGGATGGATGAAATCATGAGCTTTAGGTGTCAAATGAAAGATAGAACATCATAGAACATGATTGATGTTGGTTTTGGATTGAATTAAGGCTTGGAAGTTGGTGAAAAATAGCTTGGAACATCAAGGTTTGAAACTGATTTGTGGGCATGGCAAGTGGTGGCATGGCATGGCAACATGGTGCATGGAATTCAGCATGATTATACCAACTTTGAGCCCTTATAACTACATCATAACTTGCTCAAATGAAAATTTGTCCAACATCAAAGTTGAAGAGGACATTGAGATGAACAACTTTGATGTTCAACATTTTTTCATTTGGAGCTTCCATCATTGAGAAAAATGGCTGGACTTTTGGCACACCATGTGTTTATCAAAATTATGGCCGGTGGGCCTAAGCTTGCCTTGCCATGACTTGATTTTTGCCTTGATTTTACCAAACTTTGATTGACCATAACTCCCTCAATTTTGATGCAATGGAAGAGTTCTTTATATGGATTTGAAGATTAGAACATGAACTTTAATTGGATGAACTTGGGCCTGAGGTTTGAAGCTTTTATCATGGAGAAAGAGAGCCTCAAAGTAGGGTGCAAAATGGTCCAAACTTGCCCTTTTTGGAAACCCTAAATTTCCAAAAATGGAAACATTACACATTTCTTGATCAAATCTTGTCCATTGGATATATGTAACTTGAATTTCATGAATTTGATCTTAAAAAGTCAGGAGTTGACTTTTTCACTGCACAGTTGACTTTATTCCCCAATTTCTCTGATTTTGAATCTTCTGATCAATTGAAACCCTTCTGAAACCAATTGATGGCCAATTTTCCATCCCTTTACACTTAAGGACATGACGGATACCATGAGACCAAGTTTTTCCCAAAAAATCAGAAATAAACTGATTTTACATCAAATCCTAATTTTGGCACCTCCTGGTTAGGAGGAAATAGCACATCCTCCAAATTCAAATTCCTCTGAATATGATGTATATCCTATTTAACAAAGATGAGATATGACATTTGGAGATGATAAAAACTCAAAGAGCTTGCCCATTTGAGGGTCAGATCCCCATTTTAGACTGTTTTGTGTAGGAGATGATGCACTGTCCAATCTTCTTGATGAATTCCCATCTTCCAATGGCTTGTGAGATCAATTGGGATAATATATGATGTAAGAGACCTTTGAACCTTGCTTGAAGACCCTTGGCTCTTATTACCTTGATTTGGATGATCAATACCTTTGAGAATCACCTGATTCCATGCCCTTATGCATGATGCAATGCAATGCTTTATGTTTTATTTTTCTATGCTTGAATGCAATGTAATGAAATGAAAGCACAATGCTAAATGCTATGGAAATGAGAGGGAAAATTTTGGGGTATGACAACTGCCCTTATTCAATCACTGTAGACCTGAATGGATGATAGCGATTGTTGTCATACTTTCAAGGTATGGAGGGATTGAATACCAAAAATAACCAAAAATTTGCACTCTGTAGAGAAGAAGAAAAGGGATATAAACCCAACCAAATGAAATCTGCTTGAATAGAACCATGATGAGAAGACTAGCACTGGAGAAATGTCTTTTGGGACGACGCCAGACGACTACTGGCTTGCCACACTGCGGGTGGACTTTAAGAACGTCTTTTGGAACGACACCAGACGACTACTGGCTTGCCACGCTGCGGGTGGACCTTAAGAATGTCTTTTGGAATGACGCCAGACGACTACTGGCTTGCCACGCTGCGGGTGGACTTGGAACTGTCTTTTTAAATGGAGTCAGACGACTACTGACTTGCCACACTACGGGTGGACTTTAATAATGTCTTTTAGCACGACGCCAGACGACTACTGGCTTGCCACACTGCGGGTGGACTTTAACAACGTCTTTTAGCACGACGCCAGACGACTACTGGCTTGCCACACTACGGGTGGACTTTGCTGATTTTCCACCCTAAGATGGACTTTTGCCAATCTGCGATTGGACTTTGCTTTCTTTGCCACCCTAAGATGGACTTTTGCCAATCTGCGGTTGGACTTTGATGCTTTGCCACCCTAAGATGGACTTTTGCCAATCTGCGGTTGGACTTTTGCAAAAAACATTCAACACTGGATTACGCTCTACATCCATGTCAGATATTTCTGCTGACTTTGCTGAGGAACAATGATCAATGACTTGATCTCAGAGACTCCTGAAAGGATAATATCTCTGCTGAAAAATGAATGAACAATCTGTCTGCTTCGAACTGTCACGCTTGCCAAAAATAAATTGGACTTTGAGATATAAGGGAGCGATGACTCTGCCGAGAATTACTTCATCTGCCCGGGGTAAATCCTGATCATAGCAACTCCGCTGGGGATGAGAATTTTCTGAATGACATTCTGTTGAGGAAGAAAAGTAACTAAAATTCTGCTTGGGGAGAACAGCTTCAAAGCGTCTCGTGCTGGGGATACCGTTTAAGAGGGTTTTACAGAAGACCAAGCATCTTCAAACTCCTCTGGGGATAAAAGATCTGGAACATCTACTGCCGAGAAACTTCAAAATGCCCCATGCTTTTTACTCCAGGATACAAGACCAATCTGAAGAAAACGTCCCAAGAGGATTTTACAGAAGATTAGGCATCTCCAAACTCCTGGACCCTTATTGAATCTTGACCATTAACGCGAGGCAACTCCACTGGGGAATTTACAACTGTTATCGACATAGAAAAGCTTGTAGCTGTTGGAAGTACTGACTGGGAGAATCGACTTAATAAGATACAACGATACCCAGTTGACCTTAATTCACCGATATCAAAACGTTGTGAACGACCGTCGACCGAATGATGGACCCAATCAGTAAACATTGTGACGAAAAGGGTGACAAGTGAACCCTTCCCTGAACATGATTGCCCCAGTCTTCTGCATGGGGATAAGTGTTCACTTGTTTGGAGGGATGACTCTTGTGCTTGAAATCACCTGGATTTGTTACCTGCAACAAAAGAATACACACATATGCCCCGGAATATTGTGTGGTTTGAATCCATCATCCAGGATTACTTAACATTCAAAGTAATTTTAAATGTTTTTCTGCGCGTGTTATTGTAAAGCCACCATGTTTTCAAATGCAATGTTTTATCAACAATTCGGACGTTTTGCAAACAAAGCAATAAAACAAAATAAGAAGCTTTTTCTTGACTGAAATTCAATTTATTGATTGAAAAGCCCAGAATAGGCAAGTACATCAGGAAGCAAACCCTGGAAAGAGGTAATTGCTGAAAATTGAGAAAAGAAATTATCCTAATGGCAATGTGAAAATGGCATTCCCCTAAGTTTCAATTCTGCTATGGCCAGTATGTCTTCAAAATTCACCGACCTTGCCTTCTAAGGAGTGATCAGACCGATTCCTACCCTTTGGAATGTCAGTTGCTGAAACGATGATGGAGTACAGATAACTCAGACCATAATCGTTCGCTTAAATCCCTCTTTTGCGTGGACCGCCCTTTCGGGTTTTTAATCCACCGGGATACCCTTTTTTGCCTGAGTTGTCCTTGCGGATTTTCAACTCACCGGGTGTGCAAATTTTTTTATTTATTATCCCTAATTTTTTCCCGAACCCTTTTATTCTGTTTTTGTGGTTCGCCAGGATGCCCTTTTTTGCATGGACTTTTCTTTTTTTTTTGTCCAGTGGGTCTATTTATGCGAAGTATTTTTTGACTACGTCTGAGTTTACAGGGGATGAAAAGTCTTCGCCGTCCATGGTTGTAAGCAACAAGGTTCCACCCGAGAAGACCTTCTTAACCACGAATGGACCTTCATAGTTGGGAGTCCATTTGCCCCTGTGATCTGTACTAGGAGGAAGAATCCTTTTGAGTACCACATCTCTAACTTTGTAAACCCGAGGACGCACCTTTTGGTCGAATACCTGCTTCATCCTCCGTTGGTACAACTGCCCATGACACACAGCTGCCATTCGTTTCTCCTCAATAAGGCTCAACTGATTAAATCTGGTGCGAACCCACTCAGCTTCGTCTAACTTGACATCCATCATGACTCTGAGGGATGGAATCTCAACTTCAACCGAAATTACTGCCTCCATACCGTATACAAGTAAGAATGGTGTTGCCCCAGTGGACGTGCGTACTGACGTTCGGTACCCATGCAAGGCGAACGGTAGCATCTCATGCCAATCTTTGTATGTGACAACCATTTTCTGCACAATCTTCTTAATATTCTTGTTGGCCGCCTCCACAGCGTCATTCATCTTCTGGTGATACGAAGAAGAATTGTGATGTTCAATTTTGAAGTCCCGGCACAGCTCAGCCATCATTTTATTGTTCAGATTAGAACCATTATCAGTAATCATTATCTCGGGCACTCAGTAGCGATAAATGATATCCCGTTTCAAGAAACGTGCTACCACCTGCTTAGTGACGTTGGCATAAAATGTTGCTTCAACCCATTTCTTGAAATAATCAATGGCGACCAAGATGAAACGATGGCCGTTTGAAGCAGTAGGCTCAATTTTCCCGATCATATCAATGCCCCACATTGCAAGGGGCCAAGGAGAGGACATGACACTCAACGGATTTGGAGGCACATGCACTTTGCATAAATCTGGCATTTGTGACACTTGCGGGCGTACTTACAACAATTTGTCTCCATTGTCAACCAATAATATCCTGACCTCAATAGTTTCTTTGCCATTGCATGTCCTCCGCCATGGGTACCGAAAGAGCCTTCATGCACTTCCTGCATTAACAGGTCTACTTCGTGTCTATCCACGCATCTGAGCAGAACCATATCAAAATTCTGTTTGTACAGTACGTCATCTTGGTTCAGAAAGAAGCTACCAGACAACCTTCTCAAAGTCTTCTTATCTTTGGTGGATGCCCCTGGCGGGTACTCTTGACTTTTAAAAAAACACTTGATGTCGTGATACCATGGCTTGTCATCAGACGTTGCATCAACAGCAAACACAAATGCAGGTCTGTCAAGATGAGACACTTCAATCTTGGGTACATGGTTCCACCTTTGCACTTTGATCATAGAGGACAATGTAGCTAAGGTATCAGCAAACTTATTCTCATCTCGAGGAATATGGTACAGCTTCACTGTTGTGAAAAATGTCAACAATCTTCTCGTATAATCTCTATACGGGACCAGATGCGCCTGGTGTGTATACCAACTCCCTTTCACTTGATTAACTACCAAAGCTGAATCACCAAAAATATCGAGGGTCTTAATTCGCAAATTAACCGCCTCCTCAATCCCCATTATACAAGCTTCATACTCTGCTTCATTGTTGGTGCAACCGAAAGTTACTCGGGCAGTGAAAGGCGTATGAACACCTTCCGGCGTGATAAGAACTGCTCCAACTCCGCACCCATTCATGTTGACAGCCCCATCAAACATCAAACTCCATTTGGATTCAGGGTCTGGCCCCTCCTCCGGGAGTGGTTCCTTGCAATCTTTAACTTTGAGAAACATGATGTCCTCATCAGGGCAATCAAATTTCATGGGCTGGTAATCATCAATCGGTTATTGCGCAAGATAGTCTGACAGGATACTTCCTTTGATGGCCTTTTGAGAAGTATATTGGATATCATATTCTATCAAAACCATTTGCCACCGTGCAACTCTGCCTGTTAGTGCTGGTTTCTCGAAGATGTACTTGACAGGATCCATTTTGGAAATCAACAAAGTTGTGTGCCTGATCATATACTGCCTCAATCACTTAGCAGCCCATGCAAGTGCACATCATGTCTTTTCAAGCATTGAGTACCGGGACTCGCAATCATTGAACTTTTTGCTCAGGTAGTAGATAACATGTTTTTTCCTACCTGTCTCGTCGTGTTGACCGAGAACACAACCCATAGAACCTTCAAGCACTGTCAAATACATTATCAAAGGTCTCCCTGAAACTGGAGGCATAAGAATTGGAGGTTCCTGCAAGTACTCTTTTATTTCATCGAATGCCACTTGACAATCGTCATTCCACCTGACCGTTTGATCTTTTCTTAGCAGTTTGAATATTGGTTCACATGTGGCTGTTAGGTGAGATATGAACCTTGCAATGTAGTTCAATCTTCCTAAGAAACCACAAACTTCTTTTTCTGTTCTCGGTTCAAGCATCTCTTGTATTGCTTTAACTTTGGCAGGATCAACCTCAATTCCTTTTTCACTTACAATGAAACCCATCAGCTTTCCAGAACGCACTCCGAAAGTGCACTTGTTCGGATTCAATATCAAACGAAACTTCCTCAATCTTTCAAACAACTTTTTCAAGTTAATCAGATGTTCTTCTTATGTTCTCGACTTGGCAATCATGTCATCCACATAACATTCAATCTCTTTGTGAATCAAGTCGTGAAATAAAGTTACCATAGCCCGCTGGTACGTTGCCCCTGCGTTTTTCAACCCAAAAGGCATTACTTTATAACAATATGTACCCCATGGTGTAATGAACGTGGTCTTCTCCATATCTTCAGGTGCTATCTTAATCTTGTTGTACCCGGAGAAACCGTCCATAAACGAGAACACTGAAAACTGAGCTATATTATCAACCAACACGTCAATGTGAGGTAGTGGAAAATCATCTTTCGGACTAGCTTTGTTAAGATCTCGATAATCCACACACATTCTAACCCTTCCGTCCTTCTTTGGCACTGGCACAATATTTGCAACCCAAGGAGGATAATTGGTCACAGCAAGAAACCCTGCATCCCACTGTTTCTGAACTTCTTCTTTGATTTTTATGGCCATATCGGGATGAGTCCGACGAAGTTTCTGCTTGACTGGCGGGCATTTTTCTCTTAATGGCAACCTGTGCACCACAATATCAGTATCCAACCCTGGCATGTCCTGATACGACCAGGCGAAGATATCAACATATTCACACAACATTTCAGTCAAAGCTTTCTTTACATCTGCTTGCAGGCTGGCGCCAATCTTAATCTCTTTCTTAACGTCCTCGGTACCAATATTCATGATCTCTATGGCCTCTTGATGTGGCTGGATGACCCTTTCCTCTTGTTTTAACAATCTGGCCAGTTCCTCAGGGAGTTCACAATCTTTCTCATCCCCTTCTTCAGCATGATAAATTGGTTTGTCAATGTCATACATAGCCATAGCAGAACCGTTATCAATGGAATCCGGAGGATCAAGTCTGCACGAATGGGTTCATGCTTTATTTTAGAATTTATTTTAAAACAAAAAGAAACTAAACATTGCCATTTTTAATTTTTTTGTGCAAAAATAAAAATGAAAGACAGGGAACAAAATTTGAGTGCAAAACGTCCTTTATTGATGATTAAAATTGCAAATGAAAATAGGTGGCCCTACAAATGAATCTGTACGCCTTGGGCAGAGCGCAAGATTTTGACATGCATTATGATTAGAAAAACAAAGAAAATTACTCTGTTTGAAGAGTAACTTGGACGATTTCTTCAACCGACTAGTTCTGCAATTATTGTCCTGAAGCATGTGGGCGTACCCAATTATCTAAGTCACAGTCACTGTCAATGCCATCTTCTGTAGCTGCACAAGATTGATCTGGGTAAATGATTCTTCCACTGCTGAAAGTGATGGGTCCACTGTTCCTTAAATCCATAGAGGGTTGATAACCAATACCAAACTTGTCCTCCTTCATTGGTGTCTCTATCAGTTTGCCCCAGCCATGGGCATTACCCGCTTTAACAACCTCGACAGTTTGCTTATAAGACAAAATGAACATGCCGGCTCTATCTGGTGTAGGGGAAGATTCAGGTACTCTATCAATATTCACCGCCTCGAACGACTGGCAAAGCATCTCGTGGATTTCCCCATCCATCTCAACATACTTGAATGTGGACAAATGGCTGACAAAAATGTCCTCTTCACCACACACAGTCACTACTTGTCCCTCAAACTCGTATTTCAACTTCTGTTGTAATGTGGATGTAATAGCCCCGGCCGCATGAATCCATGGGCGACCTAATAAACAGCTATAAGTAGGTTGTATATCCATCACATGGAACGTAGACTTGAACACTTGAGGTCCAATTTGCACACGTAATTCCACTTCACCAAATACAGACCTTTTCGTCCCGTCAAACGCTCTGACAACCAAATCACTTGGCCTTAAAATCAACCCATCAACCTCTAGCTTCATCAGCGCCTTCTTAGGCAAGACATTGAGTGAGGAACCAGTGTCTACCAGCACATGGGACAACACTGCACCCCTACACTCCATTGTGATATGCAAAGCTTTGTTGTGGTTTCTTCCTTCAGAAGTCAAATCTCGGCTCGTGAAACCCAACCCATGGCTGACATTAACATTTGAAATCACACCCTCGAGCTGATTGACGGTAATTTCTTGTGGAACATAGGCTCTCTTCAACACTTTCAGCAAAGCCTCTCGGTGTGCATCAGAACACATCAATAATGACAATATTGAGATCTTCGAGGGCGTCTGATTCAATTGATCGACGATTTTGTAAACACTTTTCTTTATTATTCTCATGAACTCTTCTACCTCGTTATCAAAGGTAATCTTGGTTTCTGTTTCAGGCACGGGCACACTCTCAGCCACCTGTTTTCCTTTAGCTTTTGCCGCAGCCTCAACTTCTTTATCACTTCGAAGAGTTTAGGGAGCAAACGACCTTCCATTCCTTGTAAATCCACCTACACCACCCACATTATCAATATTTGAACTAGCCGATGTCTCGACTTCCTGCTTTTTCCCTTCATAGTACACATCTGCCCCATAGCGCCATGGGATTGCTTTATCAGAGGTAAACGGAACTGGTCCTGGCACCGTGATGGTAACAGGACTAGGTCTTTCTGGCACAACGCTTGCTACAGGAGCTGTCATTATAGGTACTTGAATATCAGCAGGAGTATAATAAATTGTCACAGTTGACACCTCGTCATTATCCTTCACAACCTGGTCAAACTGTAGACGACCTTCATTTATCAGATTCTGCAAACCAACTTTCAATTTATCACTGCCCTTCTCTTGAACCATACACTCAGAACAATCCTGGTCACACCCTGGGAACACCCGTCCCTTCAGCAGACGATCTTTCACAACCAGCAATGAAGTCTTCACCTGATTAATATCTGTTACCAAGTTCAACCTTTTTCCGTCCTCAATAGCATGCACATCTGCCACACCATGATTAGGCATGGAATTATGAAGAACATTAGGAGGTAGAGAGAAATTGATTGCTTTGGCATCTATCAGATCTTGCACCTTATTTTGGAATGCCCAACATTTTTCAGTAGTGTGCCCTGGAGCACCTGAATGGAAATTGCAATGAGCGTTGGCATCGTAGTTAGGTGGCAAGTTACCAGCAGGAGTTCTCATGGTACGGAGTTCAACCAACTTCAATTTGAGTAACTGGGGTAGCAATGCTGAGTAGGTCATGGGGAGAGGGTCAATTTTGTGGTCCCTCTGCCTAGACCTTTGCTGGAAAGGAGGTTGCTGCTGTTGCTGAACATGTTATTGTGGTTGCTGTTGCTGAACAGATGGTGTGGGGATCGTCACTGCACCTACTTGATGATAAGTTTGAGAACGTCCTCTTCCCCGCCCTCTATACACAGCGTTTGTATCATCTTCTCTCCTTTTCTGACCACTAGCAAAAGGTTTCTTCGTTCTGGAGGAACCAACTCCACTTACGTCTTGAATCTTTCCAAGCTTCAGCAAACTCTCGATCCTTTCACCCGAAATCAAAATATCAGAAAACCCTGTTGATGGATAGGAAGCTAATCTATCAAGGAATTCCCCTTGCAGGGTGCCCATAAACATATCTGCCATTTCTCTTTCCAGTAAAGGGGGTTGAACCTGGGCAGCCATTTCTCTCCACCTTTGAGCGTATTCTTTGAAACTTTCCTTAGCATTCTATGACAACCCTTGCAATTGAGTGCGGTTGGGCGCCATGTCGATATTATACTGATACTGCTTTAGGAACGCTTCTGCCAGATCTTTCCAGCTTCTCACAGCAGCTCTGTTCAATTTCATGTACCAGGTTAAAGAAGCACCAGCCAAACTGTCTTGAAAGTAATGCATCCATAACTTCTCGTCATCAGTGTGGGCCCAAAATAAGCCTGAATATGTGTCTGGGGATACGTATTGCCATGATATTTGTCAAAAGTGGGCGGCTTGAATTTTGGAGGAATTCTGACCCCTGGTACTAGACCCAGATTGGTAACATCAATGCCCATAGAATTCCTGTACTCCATTACCCTTATTTTCTCAGCCAGCTCGTCATACCTTCTGTTATTAGGATTACCCATATCAGCATCCAGCAGAGTGAACTGATCTTCCAGAACATCTTGAACAACACCAGCATTTCTGACATTTCCATTACCCGGATTACCAATAGGAGGAGGATTACCAACAGGAGGAGGAGTGCCATGGGTATGTGAATTGTCAAACTGATTACCTCCCGGCGTATTCTCTGGACGCTCGACCAGAAGTCTCAATCTCTCTTGAGTCTGTGCCATACCAGTCATGAGAGTCATGAACTGGTTCATTCGTGCCCTCATTTCAGCCAAATCATTCTGCATTTGATCCATTATCCTTGCTTGATTTCTTCGAGTTGAATATCGGTGAACGTGATTCTCAGCTATAATGCCTGAAACCAAATAAAGGTTAGAGAGCTCCTGCAACACGTACATGCTATGCAAAAATGAGATGCTATGCAATGCAAATGCCATGCACATGCCGTGTTTATCACTTCCAGGGCATTTCACACCCTGATTCCAGTATGAATCACAAGAAGCGACGTAAGATACAGATATTATCAAGAGAAACTGTGCTGTGACATTGGGCTGTGATAAAATACTTGTGAGTAGAGCACTGGTAAAGAGCTACCTCTGAATAAACCAAACACTTGAATTTAACAGAAAAACAATACACATTGAAGCGTTCCATAATGAATTCAAAACAGGAAATACATCAAGATAGTGGATCCATCAACAAGCCTGATGGTAACCACAATACAAAAGCTGCATTAAGAAAATGGGCAAGTAAGATCAAACATCTAACTCCAAATCTTTCAATTTCTCACTTGAATGCTTGATTTCTTCAAAAAGGATTCTTGTGCGCTGATGACCCGGCCTCTCAATCATCTCTTTGATCAAGCTGTCTCTCTTCTTTAGAGCTTCGGTCAATGAATCTGCGTGCATCAAGAGAGCTTCGTCAGTACTCACTTCCTTAAACCTTTTCACCCCAGCTTGTATCTTGAGTCTTCTCATCTCTACCATGGCATCCTCAAGCTTTTTCTTAGACACTGTCAGCTCCTCATTAACATTCCTTAGCTGCTCTTGGCTTTTCCCAAAGTCTTCTCGATGCTTTCGCCCTTGTTCGTGTGCTCTAAGAAGCTCATCATCTTTGGCCTTTAATTGTTCCTGTAACTCTGCATTTTCGAGCCTAACCTCATCCCAGGCTTGCTGAAACTTGGCTAACTTCTCTTTGGTCTGCACCAAGGCCTGTTTGGTCTTCTTGTGAACCTGAGTAGCAGAATCGGCACCCTTACTGGTTTTTTGGAAATGTTGAGCTCTTTCAGTAAAATCCTTTTCTTTTGCAGCTAAGATTCTTTCGGGGTCTTGGGCTCTTCGCTCCAGCTCCTTGTTAGCATGTAGTGCATTCTGAAGAAGACTACTCAGATCGGAATTCTCCACCCGAAGCTCCTTCACCAAAGCTTGCAGTTTGTTAAACTCCTCCATGGGAACGGTGATAGGTTGTTCCGAAATTACTGGATACAAAGGTGGTTCTCGTGAAAAAGGAAAAAGAACTTCTTCAACCTTTCTCTGAATCCACTCTGTATACTGTGGATAGGCTCTACAATCACCTTTCCCAAAAACAGTCTTCCCAGTTTTATGGAGGTGCCCCCAAGCATGCACAACCCTTCTTAACACTTCTGTGTCTTCATCCCCATTGAAGAACAAAGACTCTTCCATGTGCCGGTCTTCAAGAGGGTTCCTTGAGGCATACCCAAATTGTCTGATAGCCAGGATTGGGTTGTAGTTAATTCCCCCTTTCCTGCCTATCAGAGGCACATTCGGGAAGTTTCCGCATCTGGTAATAATCTCTATTCCTTGCAACCGACGGTCAAACCATACATTATTATCAACAGTCAACCCCATTATCCGTTTAGACCACTTTAGAGAATCCCTCGTGTCCACAAATGCGCCAGATTGGGGCAAATGTTTCATAAACCAATTAGACAGCAGTGGAGTACAGCAGTTGACAGGACCCCCTTCTTTTCTCATTTTTTAAATGGACGGAGTGGTAGAAATCACCCAACAAAGTGGGAACAGGATTTTTCCGGATAAAAACTCTTATAGCGTGCATATCCACAAAGTGAGGTTGGTTAGGAAATAGAACAATGCCATAGATGCAGAAGGCCAGGATAGAATTATAGACTGTCCAGTTCTTAGCATTGGCAAATTCCTGAGCTTGGCCTGCAAGAAATTCCAAGTGAAAACCCTTGACTCTATTCTTGCTAGCGACATTCTTCTTTAGCACTGACTGTTCCACCTGTAGAGTCGTTGCAATCTCTTCTATGCTAGGGTGGTCTCCAGAAAAGAAAGACACAACTGATTTAACTGAGATATTCAAGATGAATGAAAACTCCTCCAGTGTAGGCATCAAGATATACCCCGGAAAGACAAAGCATCTTAACGACGGCTCATAGAACTGCAGTAGAGTGTGGAGAGCATCATGTTCATACTTTGTAATGTTACGGACCATTTTCTCCAATGCCCCATATTTCCTCTGGAAAGTGTTAAGAACCCCCGGGTCAGCCATGGCTATAATCTTGTGCAGTAAATCCAACGTTGGCTCTGGAAACTTGTAAGCAACATTATTCTTTCTTCTAGCATCTGTCTCCGTTGAACCCATTGACTGGAATCAGAGGTAAAAATAAGCACCTGGAAATGACAAACATGAGTGTTATGATATGACAATGCAATGCAAAAGGCATGGTATCAGCGTGCTCTGTGTCTGTGTTGGACTGTGTGCACGGTGTCTGTACAAATATGAGAATAATACTGTAGATAGAAGCCCACTGACTGCAATAAGTTACATCATATGTCTGTGAAAATACTGGAGTATTAAGGTATGTGGGAGGCATGGTCATCTGCAAACCTGTAAACACCCACCCGTACTCACATATGGGTACTAGAATAGTGGTTCCTCAGTTTTAGATTCTCTATTTTGAGAAGCAATAGCACATTCAGCCCGTAGGATACAATGCTATCGCCAAACAAAGAGAACGTCCACTGATTCCCCAAAAATAAAGGCCATCATATACAAAGTGGGCCCTCGGGTGCGAATGGGTTTGCCACAGAATGTGGGCTGCCACTGTCACCACTAAAGAGGGATGTTTCCACTAAGGTCCTCAATGATCGGTCACCAAAGTCTATAGCTTTCTAGGTTGACGCCCTGAAATGCACAAGACGCGCAAATCAGAACATCCCCCAAGAAACCCTCATCTGGCTGTGGATTTCGTATAAACCATACATAACAAGATGCTACGTAGGCCACACTACTTTCCACTCTAATCCTATGTATCCACTCAAGCCTGTATAATGGGCTTATCTCTCAGAATACCCATCCCGCCAAACAGAAAACCAGCACAGCACAGCATAGCATAATATATCATATGAAATGAAAATGCTAAAATGCGGTAAATACAGTAATGTATAGTAATACAGTAAATAACTATACAGTCAAACAGTAAATACAGCAAAATACAGTAAACACCCAATGAAAGAAAATAGACAAGCGCTAGGATTGACTCGCTTAGGGAACCAGAGATTCTGGGTTCGGTCCCCAGCAGAGTCGCCAGCTGTCGCTCCCGGGATTTTCATCCAAGTACAAATGCGAAAGTGGCACCGAAACAGAGTCGCCAGCAATGTGTATTTATCCCAAGAGAGGGAAAGGAAACACTGCGTAAACCTGAGAGAAAGGAAAGACCATGGTCTTGCGACCAAGAGATATGGGTTCAGGAGTCGGTTACGTGAAGGGAAGGTATCAACACCCCCACGCGTCCATCGTACCCGATGGGATCCACGCTTGCTTGTCTCGATCAAAGGGTGATGGAAAAGATACTGGAAAAAGAAATGCTACTGGAAAGGATAAGGAATGAAAGATAAAAAGGAGAAATAAATTTAGGGAAAATAAAAGAAGTGCTCGAATGGGCCCTACCCCACTACCTACGTATCTCATCGGGAGCATGAGAATCAGAGCGACGTAGTTCCCCTCAGCTAAGGGAAAGTTGTTTGTATTCTTTAGGGAGCGGCTAATGTTCTAGCTCAAGTGTTGCAGCTCGCTGTAAGGAGACTTAGGCGTTACCATCTTGCAAGAGAACGAGGAGAAGCACGTTCGTACGTTGAGAGTGAATGAGATGAGAAGAGAATTCCCGAAGGAAAGACGTCATTTGTTTGTTTTTTGCCTTTTAAGAAAGAAGTGTTTTGATTGTTATTGTTTTGTAACATGTATTATATTTAAGTCCTTCATATAGGATTGAATGCCTCGCATATCGACCCAAGACGGGACGTACGCTAAACATTCTAAGGAAATGAGAGAAGACCCCTCACCTCCTTGTTCTCACATGAAAGGCCTAAATACAATATTTGTTATGCCTTTATTAAGTATTTTTTACTTTTGTTTTGAGATGGGAAGAAGAGACTCAAAGGGGGATCAAAGGTGAAAATCTAATGAGGGAGACTAAGACTCAATCTTAATGTTACCATACATGGTGATCCTATGGTTAATGAGGTTTAAGGAATCTAATCCTAAAAGAAAGGAGAAGAAGAAGATAGAAAACAACTTACTTCCAAGATGGAAATTAAGTTATTTCTAAGAGGAAAGAAAGAAGATTATGAAAGCAAAGCATCATTAAATGCTTAAACAACACAAATTGAATGATTAAAAGATGGAGGAAGAAATTATAATGTGAATGCATATCCACACTCAAGTGACTTACCATTAGCCCCTGAAATGGTTAGTACAATTGTTTACAAGTGAAGAAACAAGTTAAGATGAAAAAATGAGGCTTAAACAAAGTCAAGAACCAAAGTAAAAGCATCTTAAAGGTTAAGGAAAGCTTAAGGTCAGAATGCACATCATAAGAATGTTCTCTAATACTATGAGATCAAACACAAATCAAATGCACACAAACAATGCCTTAAACCACATAGAAATGCATTATGAAAGAAGTAGATGAAGAATGAGTGGATATGCAAAGTGATCATGCATTAATGCTTCATGAAAGGTTAAAGTCAGAACCAATGTCATCTAGGAATGGTTTTACAATGCTTATGAATCATCGTGTAGTTCATAGATGAAGTGATGTAAGAAGAAGAGATGAGAAAGAGAAAAGAATGAGAAACAAGTTTCACCAAGATGCACAAAGTTACATATCAAAAATACATATCATGTAACATGATTGATGAATGCACATGGGCAGTAGCATATCATTGGTAAAATGCAAATGAAACATGTAAGATGGCTTACCAAATGCAAACACAATTCATGTTAATCACAAGAGTAAATAAGATATGAAAACATGTCAAAAAGGTAAGTCAAAATGCATAGACACAAACCAAATGCAAGTATAAACCAACATGACCTATAATTGAGTTAATAAAGAACAATAATCTTCTAAATGAGACCTATAATCTCACACAAATCAAACAAGAAAGGGTGGCACAAGTGCCTCATTAAAATTAAGCTAGAAGGAAGTATAAGAGTGTGCACAAAGATAACTTCAAATGTAAAGCTCTAAACAAATATCAAAAGTACATGTTAAAAACATGAAAATTGGCTCTAAGTAACCTAAATCAGAAGCAAATCAAGTATCAGAAGCTCATGGTAAAATTAAAAATGAAACATGCTCAATCAAATCAACAAAGTCCTATAGAAACACATCACAAGAAGGTGCAAAGATGAACATCAAAATGTATGATATAATGACTTAAAAAATCAAACAAAAATGTTTTTAGACACTTTAAGATGTTATCTAATCAATACAAAAAGAATGAATCAAAAATATGCTGTGAGATGAGAGAACGAAATCATGCAAGTGCAAGTGTCATGAATAAGAGTATTCAAAAAGAAATTGAAAAGAAAATATGAAATAATGTGTAAAAAACACGAAGTCAGAATTAAAAAATAGATAAAATTATTTAAACATGTTAAGATATCACTTGAATTAATTTGGGATTTTTAGAGATCATTTGGTATTTTTAAAATATGAAAATCAAACATATATGGAAAATAAAATAAAAAATGGGAAGGGGGGTGCAACGTGAGTAAAATACATGTTCAAAAATGAATCGGGCTCAGGCAATGGGGGTGCAGTTCTCAAACATAAACCCAATCCACTAACGTGTGATTGTGTGTGCTAGTGTGCATGCGCAGTCAATAGTCAGATGCAATCATAGCCATAGGATTAATTGGTCAAACATTATCAAAATAAGCATGAGTATCACATGGATTAGAACATCAGTGCACGTCAATTACCATACACACGCGCACATGTAAGCATCAGAAATCAAACATTTGAGACCATGTGAGAGACCACACATTCATTAATGAGCTGGAAACATACAAGGCGTTGGATCAATCTTAATGCAAGATCATCACACAATTCATGCATCAAGCCAATCAGAGCTAAGGTCCATACAAGATAACATGCACACACACATACAACGGACATTCAGGTTCAAAAATATGCACGTGAGGGAGAGGGTGTGTCACTTATGTGTTGTTATGTTTTGGAGCGTTGGATGATGAGGATCTAACGACTGTGATTTAAACTGGCCTAAAACCATAACACACACCTCACCGGCCGGAGAAGGACCTCCGGCCGTCTTCTCCGGCCACTCTCCGCCACCTGCAGGTTTCACATGTCCCAGAAACATGCAAACCTTATATTAAAATGAAGAGGAAGCTATGGAGATTAAGAATACACAATTATTTCCCACAGATCATGCGTATATGCAACAACCCGAATCAAAACATATTGCCCTAGAAAATGATCTACACCTCTAAGAGGTCTATCAACTAGCCGGAAACATCACACTGCTTCTAGTAAGCCGTAATCACCATGAAACAAGCTAAACTCAATGAAAAAAAAAAGGCTGAGAAAGAAGAACCTGAAGCTATGCAAGACTTTGAAGTGTTGAGAAAACCAGAGAAGCACTTGATCTTGAGCTTAAGTGAAGGAAAATAAATGCTATTATTCCTTAGATCTTGAAGAGCACAAAGCTGAAGTGATTTCTGCAATGAAGTTGTGCCCGAAGAGGTGAAGTTATTGCTTGATCTTGCACGATATTGAACCAATGACGAAGATGATAATGAAATGTAGAAGAGGAGTAGAGAATTCGTAAGTGAGAGAGAGTTCAGAGATAATTCTTGAAGTGTTTGGGAGGGAGAGTAAAAATATGAAGTTGAAAATGAAATTCTGAGTGATTTTTCTTTATATATGTTGAGTTTAGATGGTTAACTCATGGTTAAATGGGTGAGTAAAATGAGTTGGAGAGAGTTAACTGAGCTGCCTCTAACTAACTGAGTTAAGTTAGTTAGGGCGAGTAGAATGAGGTTGTGTTATGGTGTGGCTGATTCATGAGGTTATGGTGAGGATAAGAGTGAGTGGTGGTGATGGAGAAAGGATAATGCTGATGTTGTACTGCTGCAGAAGAAACTTGCTGCATAAGTTTTATGCTCTTCCTCTTTAGTGTATGGCAAGGCATGTATGGCATGTGATGCAAGGGAATGTTTGGCCAAATGAGGCAATGATTGAATAGTGGGAAGTATACATGCGTGTGACCTGATGTGAATCAACAACCACAATGTAAAACCATAGCATTTTGGACAGCATGAGGACAATGAAAATGATGAGGTTTGTGTATGAATTTTTCTATGTAGGATGGATGAAATCATGAGCTTTAGTTGTCAAATGAAAGATAGAACATCATAGAACATGATTGATGTTGGTTTTGGATTGAATTAAGACTTGGAAGTTGGTGAAAAATAGCTTGGAACATCAAGGTTTGAAACTGATTTGTGGGCGTGGCAAGTGGTGGCATGGCATGGCAACATGGTGCATGGAATTCAGCATGATCATACCAACTTTGAGCCCTTATAACTACATCATAACTTACTCAAATGAAAATTTGTCCAACATCAAAGTTGAAGAGGACATTGAGATGAACAACTTTGATGTTCAACATTTTTTCATTTGGAGCTTCCATCATTGAGAAAAGTGGCTGGACTTTTGGCACACCATGTTTTTGTCAAAATTATGGCCGGTGGGCCTAAGCTTGCCTTGCCATGACTTGTTTTTTGCCTTGATTTTACCAAACTTTGATTGACCATAACTCCCTCAATTTTGATCAAATGGAAGCGTTCTTTATATGGATTTGAAGCTTAGAACATGAACTTTAATGGGATTAACTTGGGCCTGAGGTTTGAAGCTTTTATCATGGAGAAAGAGAGCCTCAAAGTAGGGTGCAAAATGGTCCAACCATGCCCTTTTTGGAAACCCTAAATTTCCAAAAATGGAAACTTTACACATTTCTTGATTTTTCATGATTCCTCCATCATTTCTTGATCAAATATTGTCCAATGGATATATGTAACTTGAATTTCATGAATTTGATCTTAAAAAGTCAGGAGTTGACTTTTTCACTGCACAATTGACCTTTTTCCCCAATTTCTCTGATTTTGAATCTTCTGATCAATTGAAACCCTTCTGAAACCAATTGATGGCCAATTTTCCATCCCTATACACTTAAGGACATGAGGAATACCATGAGATCAAGTTTTGCCCAAAAAATCAGAAATAAACTGATTTTACATCAAACTCTAATTTTGGCACCTCCTGGTTAGGAGGAAATAGCACATCCTCCAAATCCAAATTCCTCTGAATATGATGTATATCCTATCTAACAAAGATGAGATATGACATTTGGAGATGATAAAAACTCAAAGAGCTTGCCTATTTGAGGGTCAGATCCCTATTTTAGACTGTTTTGTGTAGGAGATGATGCACTGTCCAATCTTCTTGATGAGTTCCCATCTTCCAATGGCTTGTGAGATCAATTGGGATGATATATGATGTAAGAGACCTTTGAACCTTACTTGAAGACCCTTGGCTCTTATTCCCTTGATTTGGATGATCAATACCTTTGAGAATCACCTGATCTCATGCCCTTATGCATGATGCAATGCAATGCTTTATGTTTTATTTTTCTATGCTTGAATGCAATGCACTGAAATGAAAGCACAATGCTAAATGCTATGGAAATGAGAGGGCAAATTTTGGGGTATGACAGCGATCCTTTTGTGAAATCAATCCTTGGGTTCAACCAAACTTCATGGGTGACTTCCAAGGGTATTTAGGGATGTCTTGAGTCATGTCCCAAGGTTTGGGAGCATGTCCTGGTCAAAAGTCAAAGGCACAGTTGACTTTTTCCTCAAAACCCTAATTGTGGTTCAGATGAAAATGAAACTTGTGAGTCAAGCTTCTTGGATCAATCCATTGTTGAAAATGGATTAATGTAGTGTATTGGAGACCCTTAAATCATGTCTTGAGGTCTTGGCTCATGTTTTGTCCCAAAAGTCAACTTAGGGGTGAATTAGGTCAAGAAACCCTAATTCCTGATTCTTTGTGTATGCATCCCCTGAGGCTAAATTGACTTGATGATTGGGTCCATGAGGTCCTTTGGAGTATCTTAAGTTATGTTTTGAAGTAATGGCTCATGCCCATATGAAAATTTCCATCTGGAGGCCTTGGTCGACCAAAACCCTAATTTGGTGACACTAGCAATCTTGAGGCTTGATTCACTGGGAATGTTGCAACCTTGTGCTTGATTCTTGATGTGGGGGCCCTCTTGATCCTTTATGGGTATTTAATAGGTTTAGACAAGTTAAAGATCATGTCATTCCTTGATTGATCGTTTGTCTGAATGCTCTGAGAGGGCTTGAAACCCTAATCTTTGATTGTAGAGGATGCCTAACAATCCTTGAGGATATTGATGAGGCATGTAAGTACATCCACATTGTGATGATGATTTTCACAATTATGGGAAATCTTGGTGGTCAAAATTTGGGGTATGTCAATCTGATCTTCAAAACTCCTCCTTGTTTAAACGCTAGAAAGTATCTCTCAAAGATCTCATCCAGAATCAGACAGGATGCCTGCTCTGATACCAATTGAAATTCTAGCCTATGCATACAGCAGATGTCCTAGCACATGTCAAGACATTGTGATGCATAATCATTTAAACTAGGAAGCGCAACAGCAGACTAATACCTTGAATATCAGAACTGCACACTCACAGATGTCACGACATCTGATCCAACATGTTTATCATGAACCCTAACAGTAAACATAAATCTGCAGAATGATAAAGAACACAGTAATTGTTAACCCAGTTCGGTGCAATTCACCTACATCTGGAGGATACCAATCCAGGATGAAGACTTCACTATCTGTAGAACTGTTACAAAGCTAAACTCCCCCGTTTACAACTTTATACCTAACATCTACCCAATGAACATCTTTACCAAGGCTAAACTCAAACGTTTACAACCCTGATATGAGATACCCCACTCACATCCTAATCACAACCTGTGATACCTCTGTCTTATGTCAATACAAAACCAGTCGTGGTTTCTTGACCTTCAAGTTATCTTGGACTTGCTTCAAAGCTTCATCCAAGAACAATACAACAACCATTACCTACAGGCTTGTGGTTGTGTCCCTGTACCTATGCCTTCCACTCTGCATCCCATATTACAGAGTGGAGACTTACAACTCCTAAGAGAGCCAACGACTCTCAAACCCTAAACCCTTATTCAACACAAGGGAACTAGGTTACAAAGTTACAAGTGATACAAAAGTACAGTCAACTTTTACCCTAGGTCTATGTATCCTTATATAGTCTTCTGCAGTCTTGGGCTTTCAATCTTTTCTCCTGTGTTTCCTTGATCTGCTCCTTAATTCTTGCAACAGATTAAAACCTGCTAACTTATCAAGTCAGTCAGGATGTCGAGACATTTCCTTCGACATCTTTTTCTTCTGCAGATTCTTCAAGTTTATCATCAGAATGTTTTAACAAAATTTAGTCAAACAACATGTGCTTTCAAATGTGATGGAAATCAATCTTGTTGAAGAAGGGTAACAACCTTCTTGCATAGTCTTTGTAAGGAATCAATCCCAGTTGATATGTGTTCCACTCTCCTTTGATCTGATTTATAACCAGGGCTGAGTCTCCATATATGTCCAGACTCTTTATCCTTAAGTAGATAGCTTCTTCGAGACCCATGATGCAAGCCTCATATTCAGCTTCGTTGATCGTACATTTGAATGCCAGTCTGGCAGTGAAAGGAATATGGGTACCCTGAGGTGTAACAATGATTGCCCCAATTTCGTTTCCATAAGCGTTGACAGTTCCGTCAAAAATTAGTCCCCATTGGGATCTTGGCTCTGGCCCTTCGTTGGGTAGCGGTTCATCGCAATATTTCATTTTGAGGTACATCACATCCTCTTCTGGGAAGTCGAATCTGATTGATTCCTGATCGCCAATCGGTTGATGAGCTAAATGATTGACTAAAACACTTCCTTTGACGGCTTTCTGAGCGTGGTACTCGATGTCGTATTCTAATAACAACATCTGCCAAGGGGCAATCCTTCTTGTCAAAGCAGGATTTTCAAAGACATACTTGATCAGATCCATTTCGGAGATTAACCAAGTAGTGTGACAAATTATGTATTGGCAAAGACGTTTAGCTGCCCAAGCTAGAGCGCAACAATTTTTCTCGAGCATAGTGTATCGAGTTTCACAGTCCGTGAACTTCTTGCTTAAGTAATAAATGGCAGACTCTTTTCTTTTTGTTTTGTCTTGTTGGCCAAGCACACATCCCATGGAGTCTTCCAAGACTGTTAAGTAGATGATTAGTGGTCTTCCTTCCACTGGAAGAGATAAAATAGGTGGTTTCGGAAAATATTCTTTGATGCTATCGAAAGCCTTTTGGCAATCCTCAGTCCATACACAACTTTGGTTCTTTCTGAGTAGTTTGAAGATCGAGGCGCATGTCGCGGTCATGAGGAATATGAATCTCGAGATGAAATTGAGACGTCCCAAAAATCCTCTTACTTGTTTTTCAGTCTTTGGAGCAAGCATTTCTTGAATGGCCTTGACTTTGTCGGGATCAACCTCAATTCCCTTTTGGCTGACGATGAATCCCGAGAGCTTTCCTGAACGAACACTGAATGTGCATTTATTGGGATTCAAGCAGATTTTGTATTTTCTCAGATGCTGGAATAACTTTGATAGATGTTCCACATGTTCTTCTTCTATTTTAGATTTGGAAATCATGTCATCGACATACACTTCAATTTCTTTATGCATCATATCGTGAAACGGAGTTGTCATAGCCCTTTGATAAGTTGCTCATGCGTTCTTCAGACCTAACGACATTACTTTATAACAAAAGGTGCCCCATGGGGTGATGAATGAAGTTTTCTCCATGTCTTCCGGTGCCATTCTGATTTTATTATAGCCCGAGAATCAATCCATGAAGGAGAATACTTTGAATTTTGTTGTGCTGTCAACTAGCATGTCAATGTGTGGTAGGGGAAATCATATTTCGGACTTGCTTTGCTTAAATCCCTATAGTCCACACTCATTCTAACTTTTCTGTCCTTCTTAGGAATTGGAACTATGTTGGCTAACCATTGAGGGTACTCTGATGTGGCAAGAAAACCTGCGTCGATCTGTTTCAGCACTTCTTCCTTAATTTTGAAGGCCTTATCAGGGTCAGTCCTTCTTAATTTTTGTTTAACCGGAGGAAATTCTAGTTTTAGTGGTAAGTGATGTTCCACGATGTTGGTATCCAACTCTGGCATGTCTTGGTAGGACCAAGCAAACACATCTGGAAACTCTTTAAGTAACTCAATCAAGCCTTCTTTAACAGTTGAACTGAGTAGTGCCCTAACTTTAACTTCTTTTCTCTCTTCTTCTGAACCTAAATTGACCGTTTCAAACGGTTCTTTGTAAGGTTGAATGGATTTTTCCTCATTTTTGAGTAATCGAGAGATCTCATCTGGAATTTCTTTTCAGCTTTAAATACCGGGAACTCAAAGTTGGGAAAAGGCATTGGATTGTATGTTTCCACGGGGTTTAAAACAAGTAATCTGCATGACGTGATGATTCCTTTTTAGAAAATACAGAGAGAATGCAAAAGTGTGTGCAGTGTCTTTTTTTTTTAAAACGCTTGTTTTTATTTTGGTCTGTTTTTTAGGATTACCATTTTCTCGAAAAGCGAAAAGTGAAAATATCAATAAATGCAGGAATTCATAATGAAATTATTTATTCATGATTTGTCAATTCTTGAAACACAACTCTATAAAGCAAAACTCTTTCGCTCTGGCGAAGCGAAGAGGGACATTTACAGAAAAGCAAGCCCTATAAAACATCCTTTCACCCGGGAAAAATGAAAGGTTAAAACAAAGACGAGACAATTACTTTGATTTATGAACAATATTCGGGACATCAACTGCGGCCCAATTACGACGAACTCCTTTGTGGTTCACAAAGTCCGGTATTTTTCTTCCAGGATCATCTTCAGTAGTGACACTGATTTCTGGTGGAGTTGGATTACTAGAGTCTTCTTCCCATGCAGCGTTATCATAAGAGGACTCTTCTATTGTATCTTCAACAGTGTTTTTATTTTCAGGAGGATCTCCCCACCCTGTTGGCTTGATGTCTTCATAACGGGTGCGAGAGCTTTCGGGAGCAGTGTATTCTACTAGAAAGTTGTACTTGCCGCTCGAGGGATATATGAGTCGTCTTCTTTAGTGGCATTGACCTTAGGAAATGCAAAGTTGATAAATTTTTTTCCTGCGATCCTAGCACTTTTATCAACATGTCATCCAAAATTTTCAGAATTTTCTTGGTGAGGTTCCCACGACTCTGGGAGAACAAGTGGATTTTTTTCAAGGTCATTCAGCAGATATGCATTCTCTGGCTGACTCTTTTGCCCTGAATCTTCCATGTAAGGTTTCCATCTGGGAAAATCAACCATGGGATTATATAGTTGTAATCAGAGTTTTCTTTCATCAGAGTATCTTCTTCCAATGAGTTGGGTGGAGTATGACATCCCTCGAGATTGCAATCTCCGTAGATCATTCTGACAGCTGATCTTGGAATATATCTGGTACTTTGCTTCGGAGAGCAAAATCGCTGGTATGTTTCTTCCTGAGATATGTATCCTTCATCATTGAAATAGGATTTCCACTCTTCATCTGTATCAGAATAGTTATTCTCCTCAATGGTATGGACTTCCTGAGATATTGGGTGGAGGAAACCTCCACTGTGGAAGAAATCCTGAATGGGGTGAAAGCTTTCATCTTTTTTTGTAATCTTGGTAAGTGCTAGAGAAAAACCGAGACCTTTTCTCGTCTTGTTATCAACAAGACTTACAACTTTCCCCCATCCTTTTATGTCACTGTTACCCATTACTTGGAGAGCATCTTTGCATGAGGAAATTGACGTTCCTTTTTCTTGATGATTCTCATTGCTCACAGAGAGTCCTTGAAATTGAGTTTCGACGACCTCTTCTGGTTCTAAAAATGAGAATGATGATAGGTTTCTCACAATTAAAGCTTGTTCTCCGCATACTGTGACCAACTTGTCGTTCTTGACAAACTTCAGCTTATGGTGAAGTGTCAAAGTGACCGCCCCTGCTTCATGTATCCAAGGTCGTCCCAATAAATAGTTGTATGCTGCTCGGATGTCCATGACTTGGAAAGTGACTTGGAATGTGTGGGGACCAATGGTTATGGGAAGGTCGACTTCGCCGATAACTGTTTTCCTGGATTCGTCAAAAGCTTTGACAATGATCTCACTGCCTCTCATCGGAGTTCCTTGAAAGGATAGTCGTACCAAAGCTGACCTTGGCATGACGTTCAATGATGAACCTGTTGCCATACCCCAAATTTTGACCACTAAGATTCCCCATCATTGTGCAAATCATCATCATAATATGGATGAGCCATCATACTCCCTAGTCTCCCCAAAGATTGGTGAGCATCCACTACAATTAAAATTAGGGTTTCAAGCCCTCTCATAGTTCTTAGACAAAGGATCAATCAAGAAATGACATGATCTTCAACTTGTCTAAACCTCTCAAACATCCATAATGGATCAACAGGACTCCCACTTCAAGGATCACGCACAAGGCTGCAGCATTCCCAAGTGGATTAGGCCTTAAGATAGCCAGTGTCACCAAATTAGGGTTTTGGTTGACCAGGGCCTCCAGATGGAAATTTTCCTCTGGGCATGAGCCAATGCTTTACAATACAACCTAGGATGCTCCAATGGACATCATAAACCCAATCACCAAGTCAATTTTGCCTCAATAAATGCATTCATAAAAAACCAGGAATTAGGGTTTCTTGACCTAATTCACCCCTAAGTTGACTTTTGGGACAAAACATGAGCCAAGACCTCAAGAGAGGATTTGAGGATCCCTAACACACCATATTGATCCATTTGCAACAATGGATTGATCCAAGAAGCTTGAGCAACAAGTTTCAATTTCATCTGAACCACAATTAGGGTTTCGTGAGAAAAGTCAACTGTAGCTTTGATTTTTGACCCAGGAATGCTCCCAAACCCTAAGACATGATTCAATACACCTTATAACACCCATGGAACATGTCCATCAAGTTTTATTTAGGTTATGGACATGATTTCCTAAAGGATTGCACAGTTTGGAATTCCTCTGACAAAAGTCAACTATGCACAAAAGTCAAACTTTGACTTTTTGAGATTTTTCACAAAAATGGTTTTCTAACCCTAAAATGATGTTAATGTATGATTGGAATCATCATTCATTAAGAAAAATCAAGAAAAGTGGGATAACTTGTAAAAGGGGTAACCATAAAAACTTAGGAAATTTTCTAAGTTATGAACAAAGTGGCAAGGGTACCAACTTTGGAGGATCATAACTCCTAAACCACAAAGTCATTTTCCCCCATCCAAAGCTCGATTTGTAGCTCTCATTATCCTCTACAAAAGCTTCAACTACACCTCACTCCAATTCATTATGGATTCTGAGTTATGAATGGGCCAAAATGACTGAAAACATGAAAGTGCATCATTTTCCAACACTTAGAAAAATTCTGGCCAAGGCAGATTTTGTTGAAAACACCAAAACTTGTGAGATCTTTTCACATAGTTGCAAGCTGAATCAAGTCCAAAGGTAAACATCAATATTTTTGCATATGTTGCTAAGAATCTAAAGAGCTTATCAGCATGAATTGATTCAACTTGAGCCAAGAGAAATCCATGCCCAAAGTCATGCTGCTGCAAGCTGTTTTGGAAAAATTAGTTTGTATGTTTGCTTGCCACACACGATTTCTGAACCAAAACTGAGGATCATTATGGCACATGTACTCAAACCAATCACAATGCATCTGATCTAACCTACAAAGCTGAGTAAAAAAGCCAAGGAATCTTCCAACTTGAAGTTCATGCATTCTTTCACATTTTGCCTTGAATTCAAAGGGCATTAATGTGGAATAGTGCATTGTCAATATTCTCACTCTCCTCAGTCAAGTTCTCTGATTAAACAACAATCAAAATGACTAAGGAATGTGATTTCAGTCAAGGCATAGCTGATCTATTTGGAGCAGCTGTTACACCTAATGCAAGAGGCATTTATGTCCAACCAATCCCTTTGAAGGTGATCTGATCCAGCAACCATTCACTATTCCTCCAAGACAAGAGTTGATCACCTATAAATAGAGGTTCCAATGGATCATTCAATTCACACCAAAGCCAGTTATAGCACTGCTTTCTCTCAGTCTTTCTTAAACATTAAGTTTCTTAGTTTTTGAGCAACCACCATCGGGTTTTGAGTTGCAGCCATAAGCAATCCATTCCAATTGCTCAAACACATCACATATGATGTATTTGAGGTGTCCAAACACTTAAACACTAACTGTAACACACCTAGCTCAAAATCACCCTTCAACCAAGCCATTATGCCTCAATTATGCAGTTGGAGTGCTCCAGCTTGATCCAAAGAGTTTCAAAGTGTTCCAAAGCTTGCAACACACTCCATAACACCCATTGAAGCTGTAGGGATCATCAAATCGCATCTAGAACACCATATGTGTAGAGTTCCATTTCAGCTTGCATCAAGGTAAGCCTTAAAACTCTAACTCCATGATCCATGCATATTTCCTCGCATGATATTTTTGCCAATTGATTGCCATCATATGCTGAGTATTTCCCCTCAAGAAATTTGGTCATAACACTCATAATCATGTCTGCTCAATTGCTTTTGCAAAATTAGGGTTCATACGGCCACAATGATATAATTTGTTATACACTGAAAATAAACAAAATTGGGTATTGCCATCTTCTTCCTTGTGAAAAAACGCATGAGTTTGGTGTTGGAATCATGTCCAATGGTTGAGAAACGAGAGAGATAGAGGGTTTCATGCACGAGCTGGAGGAAGAAGATTGGCATGGCACCATTTTTCAGGTTTTCCAACTAAGTTCTCTATATATTTATCATTTGTCATACTATATTTGAATTGGCATTGCGCCCTAGTGGTTGATCAGCTGGTTTTGTGTGTATTGGCAAGCGAGAGGTCTGGGGTTCGAATCCCCCTCGCCCCAGATCTCTTTTTTACCACTTTTTCCTATTTTTGCACGAGCTGGTTTTGTGAATAAATTCCTTTTTTTTTGTTTTTAAAACATTTAAAAGTGAATATTTATTTTGAAAATCAAAACCAAGTGAGTTTTAATTCACCTTGTGATTAATCCTTCATTTTTCAAACTTAAAACAAAAATCACAAGTTGTTTATTCAAATTTATTTGGTATTTTTATCATTTTTTTATTTGATTTTCTTTAAATATTCACTTAAAATTAGGGTTTTCTTTTATTTTTACCGTCACAAGTCATTTTCAAACACTCATGGGCCTCTAATAGAGTGTAAGACTCAATCCTTCTTAGAAAACCTTTTTGGGCCTCAGTTGTTGTATAAGACCCACTGTGTTTTCCAAAATCTCGGCGCGATCGCCATTTCGAAACAAAAACCTTTTTGGGCCTCTCCTTGAGTTGTAAGCCCCACCACTTGTATAAAAATAATCTTTGGGCCTCTAATAGAGTGTAAGATCCAATCCTTTGTAAATACAAACCTATTTTGGGCCTTACTTATTGTATAAGTCCCGTTGTATTTCAAAGTTCCGGCGCGATGATCGCCCGTGTAAAACAAAACCTTTTTGGGCCTCAGTCACTTGTATAAGTCCATGTACAAAGTCAAAACAACAGTACAATCACTGATAAAACCCTGGGCCTCTCCTTGAGCTGTAAGCCCTAACCACTTCCTTTTCAAAGCACTTTCTCCTTTGATTTTGAAATATATTGTTGTTTCAATCTTTCTTTGTTGAACAAATAACAATACAGCATGGAAGCTCTACAACCGAGTAAGTATTTACCCGTTTTCATTTACTGTCTTCATATGTATATAACTGTATTGTGGGGCTGTTGTGCTGTAAGTCTTCTTTCATAAACTCATATCAACTGTGTAATACAAGTATAGATATTTAGAGTTTCCCCGGCAACTATGTCTAGCACTAGGTAAAGCCCTGTTGATCACTCTTAAAAATAGACAAAACTAGATCCCCCATAGGAGCACCAGATACAGTCTTCTCTTCGGTTGTCCCTCCTAGGAACTGTCAAAGAAACTCTAACTCCCCAGGGATGATCTTTTCTTCGTGAATGGCATCCCTTGAGTTTCTTCCAAATTCTCGAACTTTCCTGGCTTGATCTATTCTCGGTGAATGGCATGTCTTGACCTTCTCGGGATTTGGGGACCCTTAGGCTTCTTAAAAGCATCACCGCCTCCTCTTAGGCATTGTACAAGGACCCGTCGGCTTCTTAGAAGTTTTCACAGCCTCCTCTTGGGCTTCGTACAAAGGGTCCCTTGGCTTCTTAAAAGTTTCCAGCCTCTTTTTAGGCTTCGTACAAATTGTCCCGACGACCTCCTAGAGGTATAGGAACAGAAATTAATCATCTTAATAAAGCAGTCTTTCAAAGAGTCTAGATCTTGCTGCTACTTTCCCTTAAGCACAGTATAAAAGATAAAACTCTAGACTCGGACAGTCTAAGACCCTTGAGTCTCAAAGGCATTCTCAAGTACCTTTCAAAAATAGGAGAAAACACCCGTAGACACGGACAGTCTCACAAGCCTTTGGATACCCCATTTCCTTAAAGAGCAGGCAATAGTCCCGATCCTCTGATCAAATCCAACATATAAGTACAACATTACTCATATAAAAACTGATTTTCTCTTTCATCCAACCTACTGGTCATTCAACTGAAACAGTCACCAGCGTCATAGCCTCCTCTTGGGCTTTGTACAAAAGATTCTCTCTAGCAAAGCTAACCTTTCCACACTCTCTAGTTGAGTATAAAAGAGTCTCTTTGTTGCACCAAAAAATTTTCCCTCACATCTTTGAGACAAATTGATTCAAGAAGCTTCCTCGCACTCCTAGGAGTCTCAAAAGCTTAAGACTACTCAAGGATTGACCATACAAGCTCTCCTCCTAAACAATCAACCTACAACTATGTAGTGACCGATTTTGGACGCGGTTCTTAAGCGCTGGTCGCTCTCTGCGGTTGAGCTTAAACTACAGGTTGATTCATTTTTTATCCCATTAAAGCTGATGAAGGAAGGGAAATAGTTGTCTTCAATTAACCCTGCTTTGCATACTGAGTTTAAACAGCGGTCTGTTAGGTTACAAATGCTATCAATGTGGGGGGGCCTTTGTACTAGTTATTTGTATTTTCGCCAATACTGTTTTCTTTTCTCTTTCTAGGACAATATAGCGGGGAACAAGGATTTAGGATGTTAGGACTGATACTTTTTGGTAGATATATGAGAGTATGGGATTTTGGGTTTTTGTTTAGTGTGCTCGCTAAGATCTTTTCTTTCGATCTTATGCCTACGTATTCCCGTTTACCGAAACAGGGAAATCGGAGCATTCGTAGTTCCTCCTATTCTATGGGAGGAAATGGTTGTTTTTGGTGTCTTGTTCAAAGCCCAAGATGTGAAGCTGAAAAGTCTATTTGTATCTTGTTCAAAGCCCAAGATGTGAAGCTGAAAGGTTTATTTGTATCTTGTTCAAAGCCCAAGATATGAAGCTAAAAGGTCTCAACTTTAGAGAGAATTTGTCATCTCTAAATAGGGGGTTGTGTGTCACAACTGTTTTATAAAGGAGAATTACTTTAACCGGGATTTGTGAATCCGGCAATGCCATAATTTCCGTTATAGGGGATTTCAACCTGAATGAGAAGACTTTAACTCAGTGTTGAGCAATGCTATCTTTCCTTAGGAATTTCTCATGCTAAAAGAAGGAGAGTGGCATGGATGTAGAAGATCCAGAGGCTTGCCGCTTACAGCGATTAGATGAAATGGAAAGAGTTATTGATGTTTGTGTACTGTGAACGAGGCACAACTTTGATGCTAAAAGGTTAATTGAATTAACCAGTGGTTTTCTTATACAAAGCCTAAGAGGAGGCGATTATGTGTCTCATACAAAGCCCGAGAGAGAGGCTAAAAGGTTTTTGACTCAACGAGGGAGTCTTTTGGTATCTCGTATAAAGCCCGAGATGGAGGCTAAATGTTGTTTGACACCGCTGGGGTGGATCATTGTACAAAGCCCTAAAGAGCCTGTGGTGACTGTTTCAGTTAAGTGGCAGGTCCAGTATACTGATTTTAAAGAGAAAATCAGTTCTTATATGAGCAACACTGTACTCATGGATTTGATTCAAGGATCCGGGTTATTCCTGTTCTTTAAGGAAGCGGGAAATCCGAAGGGTATTGAGACTGTCCGAGTCTGCGGGTTTCCTTCCTATTTAACAAAGGGGTCACTTGAGAATGTCTTTGAGACTCAAGGAAATTAGACTGTCCAGGTCTAGAGTGTCATCTTTTGTACTGTGCTCTGAGAAACAGTAGTAGACTCTATGAAAGGACTGCTCTATTAAGATGACTGATTTCTGTTCCTATACCTCTAGGAGGGCGTTGGGACAATTTGTACTAAGCCCAAGAGGAGGCTGGAAACTTTTAAGAAGCCGATCGGTCCTTGTACTAAGCCCAAGAGGAGGCTATCATTCCCGGAGGAAGAAATCATTATACTAAGCCTAAGAGGAGGCTGTGAATACTTCTAAGAATCCGTAGGGTCCTTATACTAAGCCCAAGAGGAGGCGGGGTTGCTTTTAGGAAGCCTGTGGGTCCCCAAACCCCGAGAAATTCAAGGCAAGCTATTCACAAGGAATAGATCAAGTCAGGAAAGTTCGAGAATTTGGAATAAACTCAAAGATGCCATTCACGGAGAATACATTCATCTCTGGGAATAGAGTTTCTTGATAATTCCTAATGAGGACAGCCGAAGAGAAGACTGTATCTGGTGATCCTATTGGGGATCTAGTTGTCTATTTCTACGAATAAACGAAACAGCGTCACCTAGTTCTAGACGTAGTTTCCGGGGAAACTCAAAATATCTATACTATTATTACACAGTTGATATGAGTTTATGAAAGAAGACTTACAGTAAAACAGCCCCACAATACAGTTATATGTATATGAATGTTGTAAATGAAAGCAATAAACACTTACTCGGTTGTAGAGCTTCCATGCTGTTTAGTTAGTTGTTCAACAAAGAAAGATTGAAAACAATAGTATATTCAAAATCAAAGGAGAAAAAAGAAAGATTTGGGGCTTACAGCTCAAGGAGAGGCCCAAGGTTTTATCAGTGAGCGCACTGTTTGAATTTGTACATAGGGGCTTATACAAGTGGCTGAGGCCCAAAAATTGCTTTTTGTACAAAGGGATGGGTCTTACACTCTCTCAAGAGGCCCAAAAAGTTTTAAAGAAAAAGAGTGGGGCTTATAACACGAAGGTAGGCCCAAATGATTTTTCGTTTAAAAATGGCGATCGCGCCGAGGTTTCCTTTTAACGCAGAGGGACTTATACAATAAGTGAGGCCCAAAATGTTTTGTTTAAAAGGGGGTTGGGTCTTACACTTTATTAGAGGCCCAAAAGTTTTGAATGGGTCTTATAGCTCAAGGAGAGGCCCAAATGGTTATTTTTCAAAAGGCGACGATCGCGCCGTTTGTTTTTGACGGTATCGGGACTTATACAATGCACTGAGGCCCAAAAATGGTTTGGTCAAAAAAAGGATTGGGTCTTACACTCTATTCGAGGCCCATGAGTGTTTGACAATGATTTGTTTTGAGTGAAAATCAAAGAAACCCTAATTTTATTCTTTAAAAGTAAATATTTAAAGAAAATCAATGAAAAATACCAAATAGGTTTGAATAAACCACTTGTGATTTTGGTTTAAGGTTTGAAAAATGAGATATAAATCACAAGAGATATTAAAACTCATTTGGTCTTGATTTTTCAAGATGAATATTCATTTTAAAAATGTTTAAAAACAAATAAAAATGAATTTATTCACAAAAATACTAATTATATTAAATAAATAATACAAACTTAATTTTTTTGTGGAATAAAATATTTCAACATTTTTGTGATTTTTTGCAAAAAGAACCAATAAAAAATAATTAAAATTGAAAGAGTTATTAATTTTCCAAATAATTAACAAAACCTGAAAATAGTTGGAAAAATAGCAAAAATGTGAGAAATCACAAAATGGCATGGGTGGGGTTTGAACCCACGACCTCAAGCATACAAGGCGTGCGCCTTACCACTGGGGTGGTGATACATCCATTGTTTGAAACAAACCAACAAATACATAAGTCATGCCTTGGTCTTGGCTTGCCCAAGGCAAGTTTTGGCTCAAAAACGTGAAGGTCATAACTTTCTCAATTCTTAATGGTTTGAGACAAAATTTATATGCATCTGGGCCAGAATTTCATAAGGAATCCGATGGTGGTGGTGGTTTTTTTAGATCACACTCCCTCCTCAAAACCCGATAGTGGTTTTGAAAATGACCTATAAATGCATTTTCTATGCTACAACTTGATACAAGCATGGATTACATGGTGAATTAGCTCAAACACAACATATATGACATGTATAAGATGTTTATGATCAATGGACTTCAAATGCACAGATGTTTTGGTGAGTGCAAGTTGAGAGGCTTACCCTTCTTTGGGATTTTGGAGGTTTCTCTGCAATCTGCCAACCCTCTTGCTCCAGATATGATTTTATGCTTTGAACCACCTCAAATGATCCCTTAGATGCTTTTAGGATGATTGGAATCAGCTGGTACCTGCAAAAACACAAACTGTCCCTTTCTTGCAAAAGGGGTTAAAAGTGACCAAAATAGCAACTCCCTCAAATGGTGTTCCAGATGGTGGGAATCATTTGGGACAGTTCAAGGATGATATTTGGAGTGTGTTTGAGGTTTTATCTGGTTTGTAAAGTGGCTGAATCAAGATATGGCTTGAAAAATGCAAAAAGTGCCATTTTGAGGTTTTGAGATGTGACTTTGTGATGTTGTGATTACAGGTCACTTTTGATGGTTTGCACAGCTTACATATGATATATATGAGGTGTGTGTGTGATTAGTTTGGGTAGAATTGCTCTCTAACTCAAAAACTCAGAATTACTTGCTTTGGAAGGCAAGTTTGAGGTGAAAGAAGAGATTTTGAGGAAAGCATCTGTTTGATGGCTTTGGTGTACTCAAACTAAACATAATTGAGCTCTATTTATAGTAGAGCAAGTTTGTTTTGGGATCCACAGTGAATGACAACTGCAGCAGGTGTTTGTTCAATGTTGGCCAATGGAAATGCAAGTCTCCTCTAGCCATTGACTAGAGGTTAGGGGACAGGGTTGTGGTTCCCTTGGTCTTGGATAAGTCTTGACTGATTTCATATGAGAATGGCTCAGTCCATGCCACCTTGATGCTTCCATTGAATGCTTCAATCCAAATTTGGAGTCTTGTCCCTATTTTGGCCATTCTAGGTTCAACATATTATTTCTTGTTCCGTGGACTTTGGAGGCTTGGCTCAGTGATTGTCCCCTTTAGATTCAATCCTCAGATGTGTCCAAGTGGATAGGAGCATTTGGATTTGGCTGATTTTGGCAAATCGACCAAAAATGCAAATTCTGCCTTGCCTTGGCAGATTTCATCAAGGCAACTTTCCAATGTCATATCTCATGGTATAAGTCTAATTTGGTAATGTTCTTGACCATTTTGGAAAGCCCTTACATGATACAACAACTGTTTGAACATGTTTGGTTTTGTTCTCTTTTGAATCCAAGTGAAAAATCCCCCTACATTTGGCAAAAAGTGAAGACAGATTTGGACTTAGTGAAAATTTCACTAAGTGTTGGAAAAGTGGCATTTTCACTTTTCAGCCAGTTTGATCACTCCATAACTCAAAATCCTTAATGAATTGGACTTAGGTCTAGTTGAAGTTTTTGTAGAGGGTAATGAGGGCTACAAATCCATCTTTGGATGAGGAAAAATGGCTTTGTGGTTTAGGAGTTATGATCCTCCAAAGTTGGTACCCTTGTCACTTTATTTTTAACTTAGGAAATTTTCTAAGTTTTTATGGTTACCCCTTTTACAAGTTATCCAACTTTTCTTGATTTTTCTTGATGAATGATGATTCAAATCATACATTAACATCATTTTAGGGTTAAAAATCCATTTTGGTGAAAAATCTCAAAAAGTCAAAGTTGACTTTTGTGCACAGTTGACTTTTTATCAGATGAATTCCAAACTGTGCCATTCTTCATGAAATCATGTCCTTGACCTAAATCAAACTTGATGGACATGTTTCATGGGTGTCATAGGGCATATTGAATCATGTATTAGGGCTTGGGAGCATGTCCTGGTCAAAAGTCAAAGTTACAGTTGACTTTTTCCGTAAAACCCTAATTGTGGTGCAGATGAAATTGAGACTTGTTGCTCAAGCTTCTTGGATTAATCCATTGTTCCAAATGGATCAATATAGTTCATTAGAGACCCTCAAACCCTCTCTTGAGGTCTTGGCTCATGATTTGCCCTAAAAGTCAACTTAGGGGTGAATTAGGTCAAGAAACCCTAATTCCTGATTTTTGATAAATGCATCCCCTGAGGCAAAATTGACTTGATGATTGGGTCCATAAGGTTCCATGGAGTATATTAGGTTAGGTTTTGGATCATTGGCTTGTGCCCAGATGAAAAATTTCCATCCGGAGGCCTTGGTCGACCAAAACCCTAATTTGGTGACACTGTCGATTTTGAGACTTAATCTACCTAGAAGGGAGCAGCCTTGTGCTTAATCCTTGAAGTGGGAGTCCTTTTGATCCATTGTGGATGTTTGATAGGTTAGACAAGTTGAAGATCATGTCATTCTTTGATTGATCCTTTGTCTAAGCACTCAAAGAGGGCTTGAAACCCTAATTCTGATTGTAGTGAATGCTCACCCATCTTTGGGGAGACTGATGAAGTATGATGATTCCTCCACATTGTGATGATGATTTTCACAATGATGGGAAATCTTAGTGGTCAAAATTTGGGGCATGACAGATGCCCCTATTTAATCTTCTTGGACACGAAGGTGTGAATGACGAAGGTATTCGGGCATTCGGGGTGCAAGAGGATTAAATATCGGAATACCCGAAATTTTGATGGTGGTTATGAATGGTAGCTTAAGCGTTCATCTTCTTTAGCTAAGCAATGATGCTTAGGAAAGGTAAACTTCCCCTCGATCCTGGTTTTCAGCCAAGGAACTGGTCTCAGTTTCTAAAATAAACTTCCCCTCGATCCTGGTTTCCTACCAAGGAACTGGTCTTAGTTGCTGAAACAAACTTCCCCTCCATCCTGGTTACCTACCAAAGAACTGGTCTTAGTTTCTGATTTAAACTTCCACTCGATCCTGGTTTCCTACACAGGAACTGGTCTTAGTTGCTGAAACAAACTTCCCCTCGATCCTGGTTACCTACCAAGGAATTGGTCTTAGTTTCTGATTTAAACTTCCCCTCGATCCTGGTTTCCTACACAGGAACTAGTCTTAGTTTCTTTCGTCAATAAACTTTACTGACAAGGGACGCTATTCGTAGCGGCTTTGCTTCAACCTTCTTGCCGAATTTTCCTGGGGAGATGCTATTTGAGTGGAAAAAGTTTTGCTGTCAAACTTGCTGGGGAACCCAGTCATCTGAGTTACAGAGGTGTACAAACTTCTCTGTTGGAGATGCCATTTGTTGATTCTACTTGGGGAATGCGAGTCCCGTGAGAGACTGCATTCGCTTGGGGTCTTTACATCATACTTTTCTCAGAGATCTTCTCGGAGAAATGCCATATGATGTGATCCAATTTTGAGGTGCCGATGACCTTTTCATCAGTGGTCTTTCGGGGAAAGGCAGCTATACTTCCGAATCTCCGATTTAGGAGGCTTTCTCTGTGGATTTTCCTTAATCTGGGAAAGCAAGGATATCATCTTCAATGGCGAAGAGTGACATTCATTGAAAGTTTTCTTGTTTCTCAGAGGTTCAAGTTATCAAAGTGGTCATGGACTGTCTCTAATCCAGAGATAAACGGGAGAGAGATTGCTTAGATGATTCACTTCCTAACGAGGAAAGGTCTGACAACTCGATTGAGAAAATTGTTATCACTAGGGTACAAGACCGACTAGAGTGATAATGATGCAATATGAAATGTATGCAAATCAAATGCATGATGCATGTATGTTTATGCTGACAAAACTGATGCGACATACAAACTGACGGGTGAACACGACTGGATACTCGGCCATCGCGGGGCGAAGAAGTACTGTTGGTTCAGAATAGCAATTCCACCTTGCTTAGGAGAGATAGTCCCTGCGGGGAATACCGTTGATCGGGCTTAGGAGATGAGAACTCGGTCGAGGCGTGTCAGACGAAACAAGGTCTCTGACACAGTTGATCCCTTCATTCAGACGTACTAGGTTAGAAGGAGTACTTTGACTCTGCACTTTGAGGTTCGATTACTTCTGGAGAAGCGACCGATGTTCTTCTGATGTTCAACAGTCAAAAGAAATTGCCGTCCTTATTAAAAGCAGAAAAAGTTTTAACAAGTAAATTCATTTTTGTTTTATTTCAAGAATCATTAATCATGTTAACAACGTCGTTCTGTAAAGCTAAAACAAATAAGAATTACAAACAAAAGCACAAAGGCTCAAATTTTTATTGATAAGATGGAGATCAGCCAAACGCGTGATTCCAAATAGTATATACAAAGTTCGAAAATGGTAATTTACAGGGAAAATGGTTACGTTGAAACATAACGACCACTATCCTTCTACCAACTTTGAATTCGGGGCATCCTGAGCTTCTGTCGAAGATGACCTTGACTGGAGTTTTCCGACAGATGATGTAACTGCTGCTGAGAGACTTTCCTCTGTTGAACATAGTTACTCGCCATTATCCCTAATTTTTGCCTGGATTGTACTTTGATGTTTCCAATCCACCGGGATGATTTTTTCCATGTCTCTGACTTTTGCCTGGACCGCCCTTTCGGGTTTTCAATCCACCGAGACGTTTTTTTTTTTTTTTTTTTTTTAGTTTAGGCGAAGTATTTCTTGACTACATCAACATTCGTGGGGTAGGCAAATTCCTGTCCGTCCATGGTTGCAAGTCTCAAGGCACCGCCTGAGAAAGCTTTCGTGACCACGTAGGGGCTATCATAATTTGGGGTCCATTTGCCCCGAGAGTCAGTGAGAAATGATTGTATCTTCTTGAGCACAAGGTCTCCTTTTCTGAAGACGCGAGATCCGACCTTTTTGTCAAATGCCCTCTTCATTCTCTGTTGATACAAATGACCGTGGCATAGTGCCGTTATTCTCTTTTCTTCGATCAAATTCAGTTCGTCGTGTCGGCTTTGACACCATTCAGCTTCTGAAAGCTTAGCTTCCATCAATACCCGGATTGACGGGATCTCTACTTCTATGGGGAGAACTGCTTCCATGCCATATACTAGAGAGAAAGGGGTAGCCCCTGTTGAAGTGCGGACAGATGTGTGATAACCGTGAAGAGCAAAGAGTAGCATCTCATGCCAATCTTTGTAGGTTACAACCATCTTTTGAACAATCCTCTTGATGTTCTTGTTAGCCGCTTCGACCGCTCCGTTCATCTTTGGTCGGTAGGGAGATGAGTTATGGTGTTCAATCTTGAACTCTGTGCACAACTCCTTCATCGTCTTGTTGTTCAAGTTAGATCCATTATCAGTGATGATCTCGCTTGGAACACCATAACGGCAGATGATATTGTTTTTGATAAATCGGACCACCACTTGTCGGGTTACATTGGCGAATGACGCTGCTTCGACCCACTTGGTGAAGTAGTCAATGGCTACCAGGATGAACCAATGTCCGTTTGAAGCCTTAGGTTTGATCAAGCCAATCATGTCGATTCCCCATATAGAAAAAGGCCACGGGGAAGAAAGAACTTTGTGATGTGATGGCGGTACATGATTTTTGTCAGAGTATATCCGACACTTATGACACCTCCTCATGTACTTGTAGCAGTCGGATTCCATTGTCAACCAATAGTACCCTGCTCTTATAATTTTTCTCGCCATTGTGTGTCCGTTGGCATGAGTGCCAAAGGATCCTTCGTGAATTTCTTTCATAAGCATGTCTGCTTCTGGTCTGCCCACGCATCGGAGCAAGACCATGTCAAAATTTCTCTTGTAGAGAGTGTCACCACTCAGGAAGAAGTTTCCAGCCAATCTTCTGAGGGTTTTTCTGTCTTTCCTGGATGCCCCAGGTGGGTACTCTTGTTTCTGAAGGAAGCATTTGATATCGTGATACCAAGGTTTGTCGTCTATGACTGCTTCAATCGTGAAGATGTAAGCGGGCCGTTCAAGGCGCATGATGTCAATCTTAGGTATGTCATTCCATTGACCTACACTAATCATGGAAGATAGAGTGGCTAATGCATCAGCCATGTGATTCTCATCACGAGGGATGTGATGAAACTCAACTCTGTTGAAGAAGGGTAGCAACCTTCTTGCGTAGTCTTTGTAAGGAATCAATCCTGATTGGTATGTGTTCCAATCTCCTTTTATCTGATTGATAACCAGAGATGAGTCGCCATATACGTCCAAGTTTTTGATCCTTAAATCAATTGCTTCTTCGAGACCCATGATACAAGCTTTGTATTCGACCTCGTTGTTCGTACACTTGAACGTAAGTCTAGCAGTGAAAGGAATGTGGGTACCCTGAGGGGTAACAATGACTGCCCCAATTCCATTTCCGTAATGATTAACTGCTCCGTCAAAGATAAGTCCCCATTGGGAACCTGGTTCTGGCCCTTCACTGGGTAGCGGTTCATCGCAATCTTTCATTTTTAGATACATGACATCTTCGTCTGGGAAGTCAAACCCGGTTGATTCTTGATCGTCAATCGGTTGATGAGCCAAATGATCGGCTAAAATACTTCCCTTAACGGCTTTCTGAGCGTGGTACTCTATGTCATATTCTGATAACAACATCTGCCAACGGGCAATCCTTCCCGTAAGAGCAGGTTTTTCGAAAACGTACTTGATTGGATCCATTTTTGAGATTAACCAAGTAGTATGACGAATCATGTACTGGCGAAGACGTTTGGCTGCCCAAGCCAAAGCGCAGCAAGTTTTCTCAAGCATCGTGTACCGAGTCTCGCAGTTAGTGAATTTCTTGCTTAGATAGTAAATGGCAGACTCTTTCCGTTTAGTTTCGTCTTGTTGGCCAAGTACACATCCCATTGAGTCCTCTAGAACTGTGAGGTAAATGATCAGTGGTCTTCCTTCCACTGGAGGTGATAGAATCAGAGGATTCAACAGATATTCCTTGATACTGTCGAAGGCGGTTTGACAATCTTCTTTCCAAACGCAATCCTAGTTCTTTTTCAGTAATTTGAAAATCTGCGCACACGTGGCGGTCATAAGGAATACGAACCTGGAGATGCAGTTCAAACGTCCCAGGAATCCTCTGACTTATTTTTCAGTTTTCGGAGAAGGCATTTCTTGAATGGCCTTGACCTTGTCAGGATCAACCTCAATTCCTTTCTGGCTGACGATGAACCCTAGTAGTTTCCCTGAACGGACACCGAAGGTGCACTTGTTCAGATTCAAGCGGAGCTTGAATTTTCTTAGACATTCGAACAATTTTGACAGATGTTCAACGTGCTCACTCTCTGTTTTTGATTTTGCAATCATATCATCGACATACACTTCGATTTCTTTGTGTATCATGTCATGAAACAGAGTAGTCATGGCCCTTTAATAGGTTGCCCCGACGTTCTTCAAACCGAACGGCATTACCTTGTAACAAAAGGTACCCCATGGGGTAATGAACAAAGTTTTCTCCATGTCTTTCGGCGCCATTTTGATCTGGTTATAGCCCGAGAATCCATCCATGAAGGAGAAAATTTTGAACTTTGTTGTACTATCTACCAGCATGTCAATGTGTGGCAAAGGAAAGTCGTCCTTTGGACTTGCCTTGTTCAGATCCCTGTAATCAACACACATTCTGACCTTCCCGTCCTTTTTGGGAATGGGTACGATGTTTGCTAACCATTGAGGATATTCAGATGTAGCGAGGAAACCCGCGTCGATCTGTTTCTGTACTTCCTATTTGATTTTAATGGCCATGTTCGGGTGAGTGCGTCTCAACCTTTGCTTTACTGGCGGACATTCTGATCTCAACGGTAAGTGATGTTCCACGATGCTGGTATCCAACCCTGGTATATCCTGATAGGACCAAGCGAATACATCGGGAAATTCTTTGAGAAGCTTTATCAAACTCTCTTTGGCAGTTGGACTGAGTAGTGCCCCAATCCTGATTTCTTTTCTCTCTTTTTCTGAACCCAAGTTTACCGTTTCCAACGGCTCTTTGTGAGGTTCAATGGACCTTTCCTCTTGTCTGAGTAGTCGAGAGATCTCTTCTGGAATTTTGTCGTCATTTTCTTCTTCAGCCTCGAATACCGGGAACTCAAAGTTGGGAGAAGGCATCGGATCGTATGTTTCAACAGAGTTTAAAACAAGCAATCTGCATGACGTGATGATCCGCGTTTAGAAGAGATAGAGAAAATGCAAGTGTGTGCAGTGTTTTTATTTTACTGCTTGTTTTTATTTTTAATTGTTTTTTAGGATTACCATTTTTTGAAAAAGTGAAAAGAGAAAACAGCAATTATTGCGGGAATTACAGAATGACGTTATTTAATTAATGAACAAGTCGACTCTTGAAACTACAGCCCTATAAAACAAAACTCTGTCGCTTTGGGCGAAGCGAAGAGGGAAATTTACAGAAAGCGAGCCCTATCAAAACATTCGTTTCACCTGGGCAGGGTGAAAGGTTAAAGATGGCAATTACTTTGACTGATGAATGATCTTTGGAACCTCGACGGCAACCCATTAGCGGCGAACTCCTCGGTGAATCACAAAGTCTGGCACCTTCCTTGATTTGTCTTCAGAAATGACGCTGATTTCTGGTGGAGCGGGATCATTGGAATCTGTCTCCCAGGCAGAGTTGTCGTAGGAGAATTCCTCAGTTGCATTTTGCAGAGTATTTGTGCTCTCAGTTGTATCTCCCCATCCAGTTGGCTGGATATCTTCGAGCCTGATACGAGAGCTTTCGGGAGCGGTGTACTTGACCATATAGTCGTATTTCCCACTCGGTTGTCCCAAGGTGTCCCACACTTCTCTGGAACTGGAGGAATCATCTCTCTCGATGACGTTGACCTCGGGAAAAGCATAGTTGATGAATTCAAGTCCTGCAAATGTTGCGAATTCATCTTCATGTTGAGTAGTTTCCGAATGACCTGAGTGTTGATCCCATGACATGGTGGGGACACAGGTATTCTGTTCAATGATAGTCAGCTGATTTTCATTGCTTGGCTGACTTTCTTGCCCTAAGTTTCCTGGATAAGGTTGCCACATTGGCAGACCATCCATTGAGCCATAGTAATCGTAGTCAAAGTTGTATTTCATCAGAGTGTCTTCCTCTAATGAATTTGGCGGAGCACGGAATCCTTCTGGATCGCAACCTCCGTATATCATTTCGACGTCTGACCTTGGTATAAATCTCGGACTCTGTGCGGGATAGCAAAATGGTATAGGCACCTCTTCCTGAGACATATAACCGTCCTCGTTAAGATAGGACTTCCATTCTTCATCTGTGTCAGAGGGATCTTCCTCATTGATAGCATGTACTGCCTGAGACACTGGGTGAAGGAAACCTCCACTGTGGAAGAAGTTTTGAAGGGGATGAAGACTTTCATCGTTGGCAGTTGTCTGGGTACAGGTTGTAGAAAAACCAAGACCCTTCTTTGTTTTATTGTCAGTAGGAATGACAAGTTGTCCCCATCCTGTTGTATCGGTACTCTCAACCGCTTTGATAGCATCTTTGTATGAGGAAATCGAGGTTCCTCCTCTGAACTAATTGTTCTCACTCACCGACAGTGCTTGGAACTGAGTTCCAATAACCTCCTCGGGTTCTATACCATTAGATAATGACAAGTTACTTACAAGCAAGGCTTGTTCCCCACAAACCGTGACAAGTTGATCGTTCTTGACGAACTTTAGCTTTTGGTGGAGGGTCGAAGTGACCGTTCCAGCCTGATGTATCCAAGGTCTTCCTAATAAACAACTGTATGTTGCCCGGATGTCCATGACCTGGAAAGTGACTTGGAAAGTGTGAGGACCGATGGTTATGGGAAAATCAACTTCGCCGATAACTGTTTTTCTGGATCCGTCGAACGCTTTGACGACGACCTCGTTGATTCTCATCGGAGAGCCTTTGAATGATAATTGCATCAAAGTGGACTTCAGCATAACATTCAGGGCTGACCCTGTGTCTACCAGTACGCTGGCTAAAGCATCGTCCTGGCCGTTAACTGTGATATTGAGCGCCATGTTATGACGGCGACCTTCTTCGGGTAATTCCTCATTACTAAATCCCAAATTATTGCAGGAACTGATGTTAGAGACAATGCTATCGAACTGTTTGATTGTTACATCATGTTCCACAAAGGCTTGCTCCAAGACTTTCTGTAGAGCCTCCCTGTGGGCTTCTGAACTGAGCAACAGTGATAATATCGAGATCTTTGAAGGAGTCTGTAACAGTTGATCAACAATGTTATATTCACTCCTTTGGATGAGCTTCAGCATCTCATCATCATTTTTCGAAAGGTCGGGATTACTAGATTGACCGACTGGTGGATCGGGAGCTTCTGTCTGAAGTTCCTTTTCTTTGTTAAGTTCCCCAACCCCTCAGTTGAAGATTCTACCACTCCGTGTTACACGACTGATGTCTGCAATATTCACGACGGAGGGTAATGGAATTTCCTTTCCATTTTCAACTATTGTTGCACCGTATTTGTAAGGGATCGCCTTAGCTGATTCATACGGTAGTGGTCCCGGTAGATTGATGACTATGGGAACTTTCTGATTTTTCTGACCATCATAAGCAATCTCGATCCGTTCCCGGTTGGGAACTTTAGATTTGTCAAGTTGAGGGATAATGGCAAAAACATCCCTGGTCCTGTGATGACCAGAGATCGTGACAACATCCTCAACTTGCTCGGCAAGGTAGTTCGGCGTCCAGTTGATGGGTCCAGAACCCGGATATGGACGAATTTCTCCACGATCGACCTGACCCTGAAGAGCTGCACTCACAAAGTAACACCCTTGGTTACTTTCCGAACAGACGCCGCAACGTTCATAGTTGTGTGGTGGCACCTGGCCACGCCCACTTTGAATACAATGTAGCCTTACTAGGTTAGCTTCCACAGGTCAGACATCCTGACTCTGACGCCGAGTTGGATTTATATTACTGATACTAATCTGCTGAGTATCTTCATCCATATAAATTGGCATCCACCAGTGATTTAACAAGTGCTGAAGTGCCTCTTGGACAAGGGTACAACCTTGATCGTTTTCGCAACCTGCTTTACAGCTTTGATAGTCATGTGATATTAAGAATCCGAGTCGGACCTGCTCAGCATATAACTCTACCAGGTTGGTATTCATCACGCGAATGTCAAAGATCTGAACCATGTTGATTTAATAGGAGTTCCTGTCATTGTAATCTTGGATCCATCCAAGATCCATCTGATGCTGGAGGGCCTCTTGTATGAAAGAGCAACCCTGTTTGTTTACCGAGCAAGTCAGACAAGAATTGTAATCGTGCCACGGCAGATTATGATACTGGCTTTGCCTTGAGTGCATCGCCACTAAGTTGGCATTCATCGCATGGATGTCGTGGTTCTGAATGACGTTAGAATTCGTATAGACCATGTTAACTCTACGAACTCGGTGCTCTTGGATCCATCCGAGATCCATCTGTTCCTACAGAGCTGTTTGCACCACAGAACATCCTTGGTTGTTTTTAGAGCAGATATCACACTGATGATAGTTATGAGGTGGCACATGGCCATATCCACTCTGTCTACAATGCATCTTGACCAAATTGGTTTTCAACAAGAGTACATCATGAATTTGATAGACATCGTTAGTCTTTCCTTCTATCAAATTGACTGCAGCTTTCTCATGTTGAGGCAGCGGGTTCGTAAGAACATTCGGATTTGTATCCTTGAAGGATAAGACCCCGCTCCTAACAAGTTTTTGCACGTCGGACTTTAAATTGAGACAAGTCTCTATGTTATGCCCTGATCCTCCTTGATGATAAGGGCAAGTTTGATCCACCTTAAACCAAAAAGGCGGATTTTCTGGTACTGTAAGAGAAGATTTAGTCTGAATGTGCCCCTTAGCCAGTAGTAATGGAAACAGCTCTGCGTACGTTATGGGTATAGGATCAAATCCTGGTGGCCGTGTTGTACGGTTGTTGTTATATGGAGGACGAGCCTGCTGAAGAGGTTGTTGTGTCCTTTGCTGATCAGGTTGGCTCTGCGCAACCTGAGGTTGATACGTGGGAATAGACGCAGGGTTGATAGCATGAGTTACAGCTGCTACCAGTTGATAACGTTGCCTTTGCTTTCCGAGAGAGATATTCCCAATATCTTACTCTTTTTTCTTAGGGAGAGCACTACCGTATTTTTTAGTACCGCTCGTCGATCCAGTGTCTTTTACCAAACGTCCTTCTCGGACGGCTTCCTCAAGACGTACGCCCATGCCCACCATTTTGGTGAAATCACTAGGTGCACTGGCAACCATTCGGTCATAGTAAAATGAGCTTAAGGTCTTTAAGAAGATCTTTGTCATCTCTTTTTCCTCAAGAGGTGGACAAATTTGAGCGGCAATTTCACGCCACCTTTGAGCATACTCCTTAAAGGTTTCCTTGTCCTTTTGCGACATTGATCTAAGTTGATCTCTGTCGGGTGCCATGTCCAAATTGTATTTGTATTGTTGGACGAAGGCAGTGCCAAGATCTCTGAAAGTGCTGATCGCGGCATGGTTTAAACCCAAGTACCATTTTAATGCGGCACCGGTTAAACTATCCTGATTCTCTGTCTGGGCTGACATCCGCCGAGCGTACATCACCAGATGGCTTTGAGGGCAAGAGTTACCCTTGTATTTTTCAAAGTCGGGCACTTGAAATTTGTGCGGAACTCTTACATTTGGGACCAAGCAGAGATCTGCGGCGTCCTTTCCAAATAGATCCTGACTGCGAATGGCTTGCAATTCCTTCTGCATTTCCAAGAACTGCTCCTAGAATTCCTCCATTCTGTCAAACATAGTTTCCTTCTTACTAGAAGGTGTCTGTGGAATCTGCCCTTCCGGGACAGTGTGCACCACAGGGGGTGGTACCGTTACTACGGCAGTGAGTCTTGGGTTCTCCCAAAGTTTGTAACCTTCAGGAGTCTTCAGTATGCCCCTGGCATTTTCGCTTTCCCGAAGTTTATAACCTTCAGGCCCAGCGGCTTCTGTTGTGATTCCCTGATCTTCAGTGATCGGCGGAACATATCCTTCTGGGATATAGTTAACAGGCATGCCCCAAGGACGATCTTTCGGTATCTGATACCTAGGATCATACTTCTCCACTATGGGCATCGAGGTGATCTCTGAGATCACAGTTCTTTGTAGCTGAGCTTCTGCCATGGCTTGCATGTCGTTACGAAGCTTTCTCATATCCTCTCTCAGAGCGTCGATCTCTTCTTTCAACTCTCTGTTTTCTTCATCAAGATCATCCATCTTTTTCTGACGATTAGCCCGAGTATTATACGAATGAGACAGTTTGACTCTAGAACCGAGACACAAACGTGAGATTCGTAGGTAAGAAGAATACGCGATGTGAGAATGATGAATGCAATGATTATATTAATTTTTTATGGTTTAATCAAACTAAACTTCGACAATTAGATTGCAAATATCAAACGGTGGGGAAACCCCTTTTTATTGAAATTCAAAGGATTGCGGAAATGGAAATACAGTAGATTACAAGGTGCAGAAACAGAAACCTAAACTAATGGGTCCCGAGTCCTCTCTGAAGAGAAATCAGGTGCTGATTCTGGTATCTTCCTTTTCTTTGACCGGGGCTCTTGAGCCGTTGTCGGGTTGTCATTCCTTTTCCAGGTGAAAGGAGCGAGCAAATTCCTTTGGTCATCTTGATTCTCTACAGCATGTTGCTCCAAAATTTCAATCAGAGCATCTTTCTCTTTCAGTAGTTGTTGTATTTTGATGCACTCTACATCAAGGGTGCGGTACTTGTTCTTCCAAGACCTTCCCTCCTTTTGGACTTTGTTGAGAGTAACCTGAAGCTTTTCAGTTTCTTTCATGAAGTACATGACAGATTCCTTTGGCGGAAGAATTCTGTAACGAGGATAAGGCATCTTTAGCTTGAGAGCTCTAGTTTGTACCCAATGAAGATAAGGCTCCACCGAGACACAGTCTGGTTTTCCTAGAGACTCTCGTCCTTTCTTATGGACCTGTTTCCAAGCATACACTATTTCCATCTTTAGTGCTCTGTCGTTTTCTCCTTCCTTGAAGAAAAGACCTTCCAGATGAACACCCCGTGGGACGTGTCTCATCGGGTATCCAAATTGATGAAGAACCAATACCGGATGGTAGTTGATTCCTCCCTTAGTTCCTATAAGGGGTACGTTGGGGAAGTTTCCACAACGGTCAATGATCCTGATTCCATCATAGATCATATTACACCAATCTATATCAGAGTTGGTAAGAGACATGATCTTCTGCGACCAACGTAAGGCACTATTACAATCCCAAAAAGCAGCAGACTTGGGCAAGTGAGAGATAAACCATTTGTAAAGCAGAGGTACACAACATGTGATTTCCCCTCTGCTGTACAAATTTCCCAAGTGTACAGAATGATACGCATCTGCGAGCAAGGTCGGCACAGGGTTTCCAATGAGAAAAACCTTAATGGAGTTGATAACGACGAAGTTATTAATGTTGGAAAACAAAAATAACCCGTAGGCAAGCAAGACAAAGATGCTTTCAAAAGCAGTGATGTTTCCTATACTGGCAAAATACAGGGCTTTCTTTGTCAAGAAATGGGCTGGCAAACCTTGTATGCCACCCTTAGTGGTTAGGTGAGTCCTGACCTCAGACCCGTCCAAATGAATTGCTCTTGCAATGGTCTGATTCTTTGGAATTTCTTCCAGTCCAGAAAATGGAACTCGATCTGTAATGTGTAAATCAATCAGATGAGAATACTCCTCCAGCGTTGGTGCGAGCTGGTAATCCGGGAATGTGAAACAGTGATAAACTGGATCATAAAACTGAATGAGCGCATCCATGATTCCCTCAATCACATGGACTCTTAACAGTGGTAGCAAACCTCCGTGCTTGGCTCTGAAAGCCTCAGGGTTTGTGATCATCCTCGCTAACCTTCTCAAATCCTCTAGCTTTGGAACCTTAAAGGTGTAACTATGAGTTCTCCTTCTACCGAAATCCATTAGTGCAATCCTTTTCTCTGATATTTGCAACCATAGTCTTAGTTTAATTTGAAAAACAGAGAGACTAGAAGAGAAATTATTTGAATGTTTTAATGTTTTTTATTAAATGAATGCATGAATGCAGCACACAAAAACATAGAAAAAACATGGGGTCAAAGGGTCGTTGTCATGAAGTCAAGGCTCTACCCATCCCCAAAGGTTTATACTAGGGTGATTTTTGTACCTGTACTCATTATCATCAGCTCCTCCCAAGAAAGTAAAACAACAGCGGATCGCCAGCGAGTTGTAGAGCGATCTTAGAGTAAGTGCCATTCACCGAGAATAGATCACCGGCCTCAAATGAGGGTAGTATCGCGTAACAACTATTTCTGATACTTTCCGTACTACGAAAGGGTTTGGCTCCTCAGCTTCTCAGACTTAACAATCGGCCCATTGTCTAGGTGAGAGAATGGGTTGCATTGGTCAGCCTCCACTGAGGTTGATGGTCGACCTCGTCGCCATCACTTATCTTAAGTGTATAATCAATCTTTCCACATACGGCATCACCCGCATTCCCATTAGCAGAAAAATAAACATGTATAGCAATTAGGAAAAGCAGTATATATATTTGTCCTAAACATCCTAGACCTTTTAAAGCTATGAATCTTACGTTCCTAACAGAAATGGGTTCCCCGGCGGAAGCCCCAATCTGTGATATTCACACAAGTGAAGAGAAAAAAGAAACTGAATGGCCCCACGGTGGGCGCCATTTTTTGTAGCGAGCGATATTGGACGCAGTTCTTAAGCGCTGGTCGCTCTCTGCGGTTGAGCTTAAACTACAGGTCGATTCATTTTTTATCCTATTAAAGCTGATGAAGGAAGGGAAATATATGTCTCCAATTAACCCTGCTTTGCATACTGAGTTTAAACAGCGGTCTGTTAGGTTACGAATGCTATCAATGTGGGGGGCCTTTGTACTGGTTATTTGTATTTTCGCCAATACTATTTTCTTTTCTCTTTCTAGGACTTTATAGCGGGGAACAAGGATTTAGGATGTTAGGACTGATGCTTTTTGGTAGATACATGAGAGTATGGGATTTTGGGTTTTTGTTTAGTGTGCTCGCTAAGATCTTTTCTTTCGATCTTATGCCTACGTATTCCCGTTTACCGAAACAGGGAAATCAGAGCGTTCGTAGTTCCTCCTATTCTATGGGAGGAAATGGTTGTTTTTGGTGTCTTGTTCAAAGCCCAAGACGTGAAGCTGAAAAGTCTATTTGTATCTTGTTCAAAGCCCAAGATGTGAAGCTGAAAGGTTTATTTGTATCTTGTTCAAAGCCCAAGATATGAAGCTAAAAGGTCTCAACTTTAGAGAGAATTTGTCATCTCTAAAGAGGGGGTTGTGTGTCACAACTGTTTTATAAAGGAGAATTACTTTAACCGGGATTTGTGAATCCGGCAATGCCATAATTTCCGTTATAGGGGATTTTAACCTGAAGGAGAAGACTTTAACTCAGTGTTGAGCAATGCTATCTTTCCTTAGGAATTTCTCATGCTAAAAGAAGGAGAGTGGCATGGATGTAGATGATCCAGAGGCTTGCCGCTTACAGCGATTAGATGAAAGGGAAAGAGTTGTTGATGTTTGTGTACTGTGAACGAGGCATAGCTTTGATGCTAAAAGGTTAATTGAATTAACCAGTGGTTTTCTTATACAAAGCCTAAGAGGAGGCGATTATGTGTCTCGTACAAAGCCCGAGAGAGAGGCTAAAAGGTTTTTGACTCAACGAGGGAGTCTTTTGGTGTCTCGTATAAAGCCCGAGATGGAGGCTAAACGTTGTTTGACACCGCTGGGGAGGATCATTGTACAAAGCCCAAGAGAGGTTGTGGTGACTGTTTCAGTTAAGTGACAGGTCCAGTATACTGATTTTAAAGAGAAAAATCAGTTCTTATATGAGCAACACTGTACTCATGGATTTGATTCAAGGATCCGGGTTATTCCTGTTCTTTAAGGAAGCGGGAAATCCGAAGGGTATTGAGACTGTCCGAGTCTGCGGGTTTCCTTCCTATTTAACGAAGGGGTCAGTTGAGAATGTCTTTGAGACTCAAGGAAATTAGACTGTCCAGGTCTAGAGTGTCATCTTTTGTACTGTGCTCTGAGAAACAGTAGTAGACTCTATGAAAGGACTGCTCTATTAAGATGACTGATTTCTGTTCCTATACCTCTAGGAGGGCATTGGGATAATTTGTACTAAGCCCAAGAGGAGGCTGGAAACTTTTAAGAAGCCGATCGGTCCTTGTACTAAGCCCAAGAGGAGGCTATCATTCCCGGAGGAAGAGATCATTATACTAAGCCTAAGAGGAGGCTGTGAATACTTCTAAGAAGCCGTAGGGTCCTTGTACTAAGCCCAAGAGGACGTGGGGTTGCTTTTAGGAAGCCTGTGGGTCCCCAAACCCCGAGAAATTCAAGGCAAGCTATTCATAAGGAATAGATCAAGTCAGGAAAGTTCGAGAATTTGGAAGAAACTCAAAGATGCCATTCACGGAGAATACATTCATCTCTGGGAATAGAGTTTCTTGATAATTCCTAATGAGGACAGCCGAAGAGAAGACTGTATCTGGTGATCCTATTGGGGATCTAGTTGTCTATTTCTACGAATAAACGAAACGGTGTCACCTAGTTCTAGACGTAGTTGCCGGGGAAACTAGAAATATATATACTATTATTACACAGTTGATATGAGTTTATGAAAGAAGACTTACAGTGAAACAACCCCACAATACAGTTATATGTATATGAATGCGGTAAATGAAAGCAATAAACACTTACTCGGTTGTAGAGCTTCCATGCTGTTTGGTTAGTTGTTCAACAAAGAAAGATTGAAAACAACAGTATATTCAAAATCAAAGGAGAAAAAAGAAAGATTTGGGGCTTACAGCTCAAGGAGAGGCCCAAGGTTTTATCAGTGAGCGCACTGTTTGAATTTGTACAGAGGGGCTTATACAAGTGACTGAGGCCCAAAAATTGCTTTCTGTACAAAGGGATGGGTCTTACACTCTCTCGAGAGGCCCAAAAAGTTTTAAAGAAAAAGAGTGGGGCTTATAACACGAGGGTAGGCCCAAATGATTTTTCGTTTAAAAATTGCGATCGCGCAGAGGTTTCCTTTTAACGCAGAGGGACTTATACAATAAGTGAGACCCAAAATGTTTTGGTTAAAAGGGGGTTGGGTCTTACACTCTATTAGAGGCCCAAAAGTTTTGAATGGGTCTTATAGCTCATGGAGAGGCCCAAAAGGTTATTTTTCAAAAGGCAACGATCGCGCCGTTTATTTTTGACGGTATCGGGACTTATACAATGCACTGAGGCCCAAAAATGGTTTGGTCAAAAAAAGGATTGGGTCTTACACTCTATTAGAGGCCCATGTGTGTTTGACAATGATTTGTTTTGAGTGAAAATCAAAGAAACCCTAATTTTATTCTTTAAAAGTAAATATTTAAAGAAAATCAATGAAAAATACCAAATAGGTTTGAATAAACCACTTGTGATTTTGGTTTAAGGTTTGAAAAATGAGGTATAAATCACAAGAGATATTAAAACTCATTTGGTCTTGTTTTTCAAGATGGATATTCATTTTAAAAATGTTTAAAAACAAATAAAAATGAATTTATTCACAAAAATACAAATTATATTAAATAAATAATACAAACTTAATTTTTTTGTGGAATAAAATATTTCAACATTTTTGTGATTTTTTGCAAAAAGAACCAATCAAAAATAATTAAAATTGAAAGAATTATTAATTTTCCAAATAATTAACAAAACATGAAAATAGTTGGAAAAATAGCAAAAATGTGAGAAATCACAAAATGGCATGGGTGGGGTTTGAACTCACGACCTCAAGCATACAAGGCACGCGCCTTACCATTGGGGTGGTGATACATCCATTGTTTGAAACAAGCCAACAAATACACAAGTCATGCCTTGGTTTTGGCTTGCCCAAGGCAAGTTTTGGCTCAAAAACGGGAAGGTCATAACTTTCTCAATTCTTAATGGTTTGAGACAAAATTTATATGCATCTGGGCCAGAATTTCATACAGAATCCAATGGTGGTGGTGGTTTTTTCAAATCACACTCCCTCCTCAAAACCCGATAGTGGTTTTGAAAATGACCTATAAATGCATTTTCTATGCTACAACTTGATACAAGCATGGATTACATGGTGAATTAGCTCAAACACAACATATATGACATGTATAAGATGTTTATGATCAATGGACTTCAAATGCACACATGTTTTGGTGAGTGAAAGTTGAGAGGCTTACCCTTCTTTGGGATTTTGGAGGTTTCTCTGCAATCTGCCAACCCTCTTGCTCAAGATATGATTTTATGCTTTGAACCACCTCAAATGATCCCTTAGATGCTTTTAGGATGATTGAAATCAGCTAGTACCTGCAAAAACACAAATTGTCCCTTTCTTGCAAAAGGGGTTAAAAGTGACCAAAATAGCAACTCCCTCAAATGGTGTTCCAGATGGTGGGAACCATTTGGGACAGTTCAAGGATGATATTTGGAGTGTGTTTGAGGTTTTATCTGGTTTGGAAAGTGGCTGAATCAAGACATGGCTTGAAAAATGCAAAAAAGTGCCATTTTGAGGTTTTGAGAAGTGACTTTGGGATGTTGTGATTACAGGTCACTTTTGATGGTTTGCACAGCTTACATATGATATATATGAGGTGTGTGTGTGATTAGTTTGGGTAGAATTGCTCTCTAACTCAAAAACTCAGAATTACTTGCTTTGGAGGGCAAGTTTGAGGTGAAAGAAGAGATTTTGAGGAAAGCATCTGTTTGATGGCTTTGGTGTACTCAAACTGAACATAATTGAGCTCTATTTATAGTAGAGCAAGTTAGTTTTGGGATCCACAGTGAATGGCAACTGCAGCAGGTGTTTGTTCAATGTTGGCCAATGGAAATGCAAGTCTCCTCTAGCCATTGACTAGAGGTTAGGGCACAGGGTTATGGTTCCCTTGGTCTTGGATAAGTCTTGACTGATTTCAGATGATAATGGCTCAGTCCATGCCACCTTGATGCTTCCATTGAATGCTTCAATCCAAATTTGGAGTCTTGTCCCTATTTTGGCTATTCTAGGTTCAACATATTATTTCTTGTTCCGTGGACTTTGGAGGCTTGGCTCAGTGATTGTCCCCTTTAGATTCAATCCTCAGATGTGTCCAAGTGGATAGGAGCATTTGGATTTGGCTGATTTTGGCAAATCGACTAAAAATGCAAATTCTGCCTTGCCTTGGCAGATTTCATCAAGGCAACTTTCCAATGTCATATCTCATGGTATAAGTCTAATTTGGTAATGTTCTTGACCATTTTGGAAAGCCCTTACATGATACAACAACTGTTTGAACATGTTTGGTTTTGATCTCTTTTGAATCCAAGTGAAAAATCCCTCTACATTTGGCAAAAAGTGAAGACAGATTTGGACTTAGTGAAAATTTCACTAAGTGTTGGAAAAAGTGACATTTTCACTTTTCAGCCACTTTGATCACTCCATAACTCAAAATCCCTAATGAATTGGACTTAGGTCTAGTTGAAGTTTTTGTAGAGGGTAATGAGGGCTACAAATCCATCTTTGGATGAGGAAAAATGGCTTTGTGGTTTAGGAGTTATGATCCTCCAAAGTTGGTACCCTTGTCACTTTATTTTTAACTTAGAAAATTTTCTAAGTTTTTATGGTTACCCCTTTTACAAGTTATCCAACTTTTCTTGATTTTTCTTGATGAATGATGATTCAAATCATACACTAACATAATTTTAGGGTTAAAAATCCATTTTGGTGAAAAATCTCAAAAAGTCAAAGTTGACTTTTGTGCACAGTTGACTTTTTATCAGATGAATTCCAAACTGTGCCATTCTTCATGAAATCATGTCCTTGACCTAAATCAAACTTGATGGACATGTTCCTTGGGTGTCATAGGGCATATTGAATCATGTCTTAGGGCTTGGGAGCATGTCCTGGTCAAAAGTCAAAGTTACAGTTGACTTTTTCCTTAAAACCCTAATTGTGGTGCAGATGAAATTGAGACTTGTTGCTCAAGCTTCTTGGATTAATCCATTGTTCCAAATGGATCAATATAGTTCATTAGATACCCTCAAACCCTCTCTTGAGGTCTTGGCTCATGATTTGCCCTAAAAGTCAACTTGGGGGTGAATTAGGTCAAGAAACCCTAATTCCTGATTTTTGATAAATGCATCCCCTGAGGCAAAATTGACTTGATGATTGGGTCCATGAGGTTCCATGGAGTATATTAGGTTAGGTTTTGGATCATTGGCTTGTGCCCAGATGAAAATTTTCCATCCGGAGGCCCTGGTCGACCAAAACCCTAATTTGGTGACACTGTCGATCTTGAGACTTAATCTACCTAGAAGGGAGCAGCCTTGTGCTTAATCCTTGAAGTGGGAGTCCTTTTGATCCATTGTGGATGTTTGAGAGGTTAGACAAGTTGAAGATCATGTCATTCCTTGATTGATCCTTTGTCTAAGCACTCAAAGAGGGCTTGAAACCCTAATTCTGATTATAGTGAATGCTCACCCATCTTTGGGGAGACTGATGAAGTATGATGGTTCCTCCACATTGTGATGATGATTTTCACAATGATGGGAAATCTTAGTGGTCAAAATTTGGGGTATGACAAACTAGGGTTTTATTTTTTCTCAAAAGGAATTGAGCTCTCAATACCTCAGATGGACTTCATGGTTCTCTATGTGCTCTAGGGTATCTTCATGTCAAGTCTCAAGCCTTGCTTCACCAGTTTGCTCGGTCAATTGCTCAAATGATCAACAGTCGATTGTATTGGACCAAAAGTCAGCTTTGACCAATTTACAGTCAAACGTCATCATTTCTTGCCAACATCAAGATTTTGAAGTCCCATTCATCATTTGATCAAGGGTTGATCATGATTCCTCAAGAAAATCAATATTTACTCAAAAGTCAAAAATTACCAAATCAGGGATTTCTTAAGGAAAAGTCAACTGAACTTTGACCACGCACAACTTTCACATACTTCATCTGAAATTCATCAACCAAAGCTCATTTTGAAGGACATTCAATTCTCTACAACTTTGTCCCTCTAAGCTCAAGGCCAAAAACGCCTCGTTTGAGAGATATGGATCAAAACTTTACAGGTCATTTTGAAAGTCAACAAAAAGACACTTTTTCGTCAAAGCAATTTACACAAAAATAAAGACTTCAAATGAAAAAGTGATCAACAAGAAAGTTGTAGGGGACACCTTGAGGGTTCCAAAAAGTCCAAGATCATCTTCATATGACAAAAATTGAGAGATTTACGATTGGTGCAAGTTGAGCAAAATTTGAGAAACGCGTGAAACCTACATTGAACATTTTTGAGCTTTTGGACCAATGGGCCTATCTTTTAAGGTTGAATCATGTTTATGACATATTCAAGGACCTCAAAGTTCACTTTGGTATTATTTTGATTTTGATTTTATTTTATTTTGATTTTATTCAAAGAAATAAACAAAATTAAATAAAACAAAATAAATCAAATAATGGTGGGCACATGGATCCTTTTAATGGAGTTTCTAGAAGATTAAAACATGTCATTCAAGGCCATCAAAACCCAAATAAAACCATGGGAGAGAGTGAAGGAAACATGGTTTTCAAAAAATTAAAATGGTTGGAAACATGTTCCTTGATCCTAGCTCTTCAATGATTCTTTTGTCCACCATGCTTCTCCTATAAATACAAGGCTCAAACACAAGAGAAGGGGGCAAGAGGCTTCAAAAAAAAGAAGGCTTCCAAATCACAAAATTCTTGAAAAAAAAAGGTGAAAATTCAAAACTCCATTTCCAATCATTCTCAATCCAAACCAAGGATTAAATACTCATCCTGAAGGTTCGATTCCCACCCCTTGCAATTTCCTTTTAACCATTTTCTAATCCCTTTCTTTTATCATATTTCAATTTAATTTATTTATTTCTTTTAACTTAAATTAAAATAATAAAAAAATCATAAAACCGTTAAAAGAATAAAAAATATACTTTAGGTTATGTAATCATTTTTTAGGCATAGATTATTTTTTATTAAAATTAATTTTTTAGACTTAGGCTTATAATTAATTAATTTTTGTACAAATGAATTAGAAATTAGGTTTATTTATTTTAAAATTATTTCTCAAAAATAAATAAAAAAACGAATATTGACCTAGGTATTTATGACATTTAACTTGACTTTTAATATGTAATTGTTTTTCGTTTATCATTTATTTTCTTAGAATAAATGTATAGGTTTGTGCATAATTTGTAATAGTGTGGTTTACATTTCTTTTACGATTATATTATGTAACTGTCCATAAGCCTTGTAATAGTCTATGTTACATTCTCGCACGATTATATCATGTAACTGCCCATAAGCCATGTAATAGTGTAGGTATTTATTTTTTGCACTTATATTTTATTTGTTAGATAAATAGGCATGTATGGCAATATCTAAAATCAAATGTTAGAATAACCTATAAATCAAGATAATATAATTGAATCAACGCACATTGCACACATTCACCTCTAGGGTAGCCTCTCTCTGTTGCCTTACGATTAAAACGGTCATGTCACTCGAAAGTAGGGGTACTTTAGCAAAAGACGCTTACAAATAATATCATCATAGTCCCTTCGATATAAAGATCATAGTCCCTCGATGACCCTTCGAGCTGCCTACAAAAAAATGATCTTGTCCCTCGACGACCCTATGGAAAAATGATGATAGTCCCTTCGCATTGCTAAGGTATCCTTACATGTTGCCTTCTATGACCATTCGATGACCCTACGCTGTCCCTCAACATCCAATAGACAGTACTACCTACCCATTAATGGTATGGATAGTACTATCTCTCAAGGAAAATGATAAGTACAAGAAAGACCTTACAAATTAGGGGTAAGTAACTTTTAAATGCTTGCTCACAACTCAAAAATAAATACTTTTCATATCTCACTTTTCCAAAAATATTTTCAAAAAAAAAGGAAAAACAAATACTTTGTATACATTCTTACACGAATTATTACAAAGTCAAACTTTTACAAAATATTTTCAAAAAAACGTTCACACACATTCAAAAAGTAAGTAAAAAAATTGAGCTAAGCATTTAAGAGCCCATGGATAACCATGGATACAAAGGGTGCTAATACCTTCCCTTTGTATAACTTACCCCCCGAACTCAAAATCTATCAAGGTCTTTCCTGTTCTTTTTAGCCTTTCCTTATTGGATAAAAGAAAAGTCGGTGGCGACTCTTGCTAACAGCGACATGTTTTGAGAAAACAAAACAAAAAACAGTCAGTTCTCCCACTGTGGTACAGAACTGGCAACTCTGTTAGGGACATTTCAATAAAAGAGGGGTTACCTTAGAGTTTGATCACTTTACCACTTGCTTAAAATTGTTTGACTATGTGCTTTATTTTTAATGGGCTTTGTTTTGGGGTTACTTGTGTGAAAGGTCCTACACCCGGGCCTAGTGATTCCTTAGGTAAGTGACAATAGATCATGGAGATTGTACGGCATGTACAGATATAGTTGATATGATGGTCACAGTCTTTAGAACCCTAGTTAACTCATCTTTGGCCATTAGAAGGTAGTGAGATGGCCAACTTTGGATTTAGACTGAAGTTGGTTGATACTCGAGGCTACGCTCATTGAGATCAGACTTTCGGGATGTTTTGGTCGACCACTCGAGTGTCGCACTAAAATAAAGCCTTGGAGAAAGATCCATGATATGAGTCCTTTAGAACCCGAATACTATTCTAGGACAGATTGAGCTAACTAAACCTCAGTGGGGAAGGGTACTTACTGCCATACCCCAAATTTTGACCACTAAGATTTCCCATCATTGTGCAAATAATCATCACAATATGGATGAACCATCATGCCTCATCAAGTGCCTCAAGGATTGTTGAGCATTCACTACAATCAAGAGTTAGGGTTTCAAGCCCTCTCAGAGCTCTTAGACAAAGGATCAATCAAGGAATGACATAATCTTCAACTTGTCTAGCCTCTCAAACATCCACAATGGATCAAAAGGACTCCCACTTCAAGGATTAAGCACAAATCTGCTCCCTTCTAGGTGGATCAAGCCTCAAGATCGCAAGTGTTACCAAATTAGGGTTTTGGTCGACCAGGGCCTCCAGAGGGAAATTTTCCTCTGGGCACAAGCCAATGATCCAAAACATAACCTAATATACTCCATGGAACCTCATGGACCCAACCATCAAGTCAATTTTGCCTCAGGGGATGCATTCAACAAAAATCAGGAATTAGGGTTTTTGACCTAATTCACCCCTAAGTTGACTTTTGGGACAAAACATGAGCCAAGGCCTCAAGAGAGGATTTGAGGGTCTCTAATACACCACATTGATCCATTTGCAACAATGGATTAATCCAAGAAGCTTGAGGAACAAGTCTCAATTTCATCTGCACCACAATTAGGGTTTTGAGAGAAAAGTCAACTATAACTTTGACTTTTGACCAGGACATGCTCCCAACTTTGGAGGACCATAACTCCTAAACCACAAAGCCATTCTTCCTCATCCAAAGCTTGATTTGTAGATCTCATTTCCCTCTACAAAAACTTCCTAATGACCTATGTCCAAATTCCTCATGGATTTTGAGTTATGGAGTGATCAAAATCAAGAAAAGTCACTTTGTTCCAACACTTAGTGAAAATTTCACTAAGTCATAATCTGCCTTCACTTTTTTCCAAATGTAGGGGGATTTTTCACTTGGATCCAAAAAGTATCAAAACCAAATATGATCAAATAGTTATTGTATCATATAAGGGCTTTCCAAAATGGCTAAGAACATCACCAATTTCAATTTAAGCTATGAGATATGGTAGTGGCAAGATTCCTTACTGAAATCTGCCAAGGCAAGGTAGATTTTTGCACTTTTGGTCGATTTACCAAAATCAGCCAATTCCAAGCCTTGTCATCATCTTGGACACATATGAGGATTGAATCTAAAGGGGACAATCACTGAGCCAAGCCTCCAAAGTCCTTGGAACAAGAAATAGCATGCAAAACCTAGAATTGCCTAAAATAGGGACAAGACTCCAATTTTGGACTGGAGCATTCAATGGAAGCACCAAGGTGGCATGGACTGAGCTATTAGCAACTAAATTCAGTCAAGACTTATCCAAGACCAAGGGAACCAGCAGCCTGTGCCCTAACCTCTAGTCAATGGCTAGAGGAGACTTGGATTTTCATTTGCCAACATTGGCCAACCCTACTCAGCAGTTGCCATTCACTATTCCTTGCAAAATAAACATGCTCTACTATAAATAGAGCTTAATTGTGATCAGTTTGAGTACACCAAAGCCATCAAACAGATGCTTTCCTCAAAATCTCTTCTTTCACTCCAATTTTTCCTTCTAAGGCAATTCACCATCGAATTTTGAGTTAGAGAGCAATTCCACTCAAACCAATCACACACACACCTCAGATACATCACATGTGAGCTAATCAAACCCTTAAACAACATCTGGAACACTGATTTCTCAGAATCACCAATCAATTGCTCAAGGTTTTAACCAAGTTGCAGTTGAGATGCCATGAAGTGATCCAGCCATTTTCAATCAAGTCCAAGCATTCAAACACACTCCATAGGGTATAGTGAAGCTGTTCAGATCATCACAACTCATCTGTAACACCTCCAACTCAGAAATCACTTTGAACTTGCTGTCACGACCTAGAGGTAAGCCTAAACTTGGTCATCTCTCAATCTATGCATATTTCCTCGCACAATACTTTTGCCAAATGTTCATAATCATGCATGGAATGTTTCCCCTCAATTAATTGCTTTGTTTGAATCGTGTATCAAAAATCCCAGCCTTCATGCAGAAATTAGGGTTCTTGAGGTTTTTTCTTGATTTTTCATTCCATGTTTAATTTAAATGAAATTAAATGCCATAGACATGATCGTGAGGTGAAAACGAGTAGATTGATATGTGGATTGCATGATATAATCAAGTATTCAGTGAGATTGGATAGAATACGCAAATCTGGGCAAGGCAGAAAAACGCGCGTATTCTTGGGCCTGTTCTTGGCGCCATTTTCACAAATTCAAATATTTGAATTTTGTGATTTTATTTAATTGATTCAAAAATTAATTTCTCTCTGAGTTTTAATGATTTTGAGTTGATTCTTTTTTTAATAATTCACAAAAATGTTAAAATATTTTATTTTACCAAAAAATCCGAAAAATATTATTTATTTCATATAATTGATATTTTTGCAAAGAATTAATATTTTAATTGTTTTTAACATTTAAAATATTTTTTCCTTCTTGATTTGGCAAAAATTAATGACTTCTAATTATTTTGTAGGTAAATACTTGATTTTTGAAGCATTAATCCAAGATCATAATTTGTTTCCCACATGTTAAATAATTTTTTATCATTTTAATTGAATTTTTATTCAATTAAAATACATTTTGGAAATAAATTAGGGTTTTTGATTAATGCAACCCTCACAAATCATTTTCAAAACACTTTGGGCCTCTATTAGAGTGTAAGACCCAACCTTTGTAAATATAACCTATTTTTGGGCCTCACTTATTGTATAAGTCCCGTTGTATTTCAAAAGTTCGGCGCGATCGTCGCCCGTTTAAAATAAACCATTTGGGCCTCTCCTTGAGCTATAAGACCCATTCAAAACTTTTGGGCCTCTAATAGAGTGTAAGACCCAATCCCCTTTTAACCAAAACAATTTTGGGCCTCAGATATTGTATAAGTCCCTTTGCGTTAAAAGAAAACCTCGGCGTGATCGCCATTTTAAACGAAAAATCATCTGGGCCTACCCTCGTGTTATAAGCCCCACTCTTTTTCTTTAAAACTTTTTGGGCCTCTTGAGAGAGTGTAAGACCCACCCCATTATACAGAAAACCTTTTTTGGGCCTCAGTCACTTGTATAAGTCCCTCTGTACAAATTTAACAGTGCAATCACTGGTAAAACCCTGGGCCTCTCCTTGAGCTGTAAGCCCCAAATCTTTCTTTTTCAAAGCACTTTCTCCTTTGATTTTGAAATATACTGTTGTCTTTCTTTGTTGAACAACTAACCAAATAGCATGAAAGCTCTACAACCAAGTAAGTGTTTATACGCTTTCATTTACCGCTTTCATATACATATAATTGTATTGTGGGGTTGTTTCGCTGTAAGTCTTCTTTTATAAACTCATATCAACTGTGTAATAATAGTATAGATATTTAGAGTTTCCCCGGCAACTACGTCTAGAACTAGGCAAAAGCCGTTTTGATTACTTGTAGAAATAGACAAGATAGATCCCCAATAGGAGCACCAGATACAGTCTTCTCTTCGGCTGTCCTCATTAGGAATTGTCAAGAGACTCTACCTCCCCAGAGATGAATGGCATCTCTTGAGTTTCTTCTAAATTCTCGAACTTTCCTGGCTTGATTTATTCCTTGTGAATAGCGTGTCTTGAATTTCTCGGGGTTTGGGGACCCACGGGCTTCTTAAAAGCATCGACCTCTTCTTGGGCATTGTACAAGGACCCACAGGCTTCCTAAAAGCATCCCCGCCTCCTCTTAGGCTTCATATAATGATTCTTCCTCCGGGAATGATAGCCTCCTCTTGGGCTTCGTACAAGGACCTCCCGACTTCTTAAATGTTTCCAGCCTCCTCTTGGGCTTCGTACAAATTGTCCCAACGACCTCCTACAGGTATAGGAACAAAAATTAGTCATCTTCATAGAACAGTCTTTCGAAGAGTCTAGACCCTACTAATGTTTCTCAAAACATAGTACAAAAGATAAAACCCTAGACTTGGACAGTCTAATTTCCTTGAGTCTCAAAGACATTCTCAAGCACCCTTCGAGAATAAGAAGAAGCCTCGTAGACTCTGACAGTCTCAATACCCTTTGGATTTCCCATTTCCTCAAAGACAGGAAATAACCCTGATCCTCGAATCAAATCCATTAGGGCACGCATTACTCATATAAGAACTGTTTTCTCTTTAAATCAGTATATTGGATCTGTCACTCAACTAAAACAGTTACAATAGCCTCCTCTTGGGCTTTGTACAATGATTCTCCCCAGCGGAGCAAGACTTTTAGCCTCCATCTCGGGCTTTGTACGAGATACAAAAGACTTTTAGCCTCTCTCTCGGGCTTTGTACGAGATACAAAAGACTCCCTCGTTGAGTTAAACAACTTTTAGCCTCTCTCTCAGGCTTTGTATGAGACACATAAAAGACTCCCTCGTTGAGTCAACCCCTTTTCAGCCTCCATCTCGGGCTTCGTACGAGATACCAAAAACACCCTCTTGTTGGGCCAATAGCCTCCTCTTAGGATTTGTATAAGGAAACCCCGGTTGAGCCAATTAACCTTTTAGCATCAAAGTTGTGCCTCGTTTACAGTACACAAACATCAACAACTCCTTCCCCTTCATCTAACTGCTGTAAGCGGCAAGCCTCTGGATTATTTACATCCATGCCACTGTCCCTCTTTTAGCATGAAAAATTCCTAAGGAAAGATGGTATTGCTCTACACTGAGTTAAAGTCTACTCCTTCAGGTTAAAATCCCCTATAAAGGAAATTATGGCATTGCCGGATTCACATATCCTGGTTAAAGTAATTCTCCTTCATAAACAGACAAACCCTTCTTTAGAGATGACAAATTCTCTCTAAAGTCAAGACCTTTAGCTTCACATCTTGGGCTTTAAACAAGATACAAACTACCTTTAGCTTCACGTTTTGGGCTTTAAACAAGACACCAAAACAACCATTTCCTCCCGTAGAATAGGAGGAACTACGATCGCTCTGATTTCCCTGTTTCGGTAAACAGGAATACGTAGGCATAAGATTGAAAGAAAAATCTTAGCGAGCACACTAAACAAAAACCCTAAATCCCATGTCCTCACATATCAATCGAAAAGCACCAATCCTAATATCCTGCCAATAGAATAAACCTGTCATTCCGTCAAAATAACATAAGAGAGGCCCCCCCACATTGATCGCATCTGTAACCTAACAGACCGCTGTTTAAACTCAGTATGCAAGCAGGGTTAATTGGAGACATCTATTTCCCTTCCTTCATCAGCTTCAATAGGATAAAAAATGAATCGACCTGTAGTAAACCCCAAAAGAGCGATAGCGCTTAAGAACCGCGTCCCAAATCGCTCGCTACAGAAAAGTGGCACCCACCGCGGGGCCTTTCTCTTCTTTCTTTTCATCTCTTGTGTAGAAACCGCAGAATGGCGACTCTGCCGGGGAGCCATTTTCTGTCAGGAACATAGGATTCATAGCTTTAAAAGTCTAGGATATTAGGACAAATATATATACTGCTTTTCCTAATTCATATATGTGTTTATTTTTCTGCTAATGGGAATACGTGTGATGCCGCATGTGGAAAGATTGAGTATACACCTAGGAAAAACCCCTTTAGTGGCGCAGAGGCTATCGGAAATAGTTGTCATGTGATGCCACCCTCTTCTGAGGACTCTTCAAAAAACACCACCTAGCATGGTTCCCGGCCCGCTGGTGTTTTCTTGACAAGAGTTGATGATGATGAGAGACAGGTACAAAAATCACTAGTAAACCTTTGGGATGGGTAGAGCCTTGACTCCGTGACAACGACCCTTTGACCCCATGTTTTTTCTATGTTTTTGTGTGCTGCATTCATGCATTCATTTAAAAAAAATTAAAATATTCAAAAAAATTTCTCTTCTAGTCTCTCTTTTTCAAATTAAACTAAGACAATGATTGCAAATGTCAGAGAAAAAGATTGCGCTAATGGATTTCAGTAGAAGGAGAACTCATAAGTACACCTTCAAGGTTCCAAAACTAGAGGATTTGAGAGGTTTGGCGAGAATGATCACAAACCAAGAGGCTTTCAGAGCCAAGTACGGAGGTCAGCTACCTCTATTAAGACTCCATGTGATTGAGGGAATCATGGATACACTCGTTCAATTCTACGATCCGCTTTATCATTGCTTTACATTCCCGGATTACCAGCTAGCACCAACGTTGGAGGAATACTCTCATCTGATTGATTTACACATCACTGATCGAGCTCCATTTTCTGGACTGGAAGAAATTCCAAAGGATCATACCATTGCAAGAGCAATTCACTTGGATGAGTCAGAAGTCAAGACTCACATGACTACCAAGGGTGGCATACAAGGTTTGCCAGCCCGGTTCTTAATAAATAAAGCTTTGTACTTCACTAGTATAGGGAACGGGAATGCTTTTGAAAGCATCTTTGTTTTACTCACCTACGAATTATTTTTGTTGCCCAACATTAATAACTTCGTCGATATCAACGCCATTAAGGTTTTTCTCATTGGAAACCCTGTGCCGACTTTGTTCGCGGATGCGTATCATCCTGTACACTTAGGGAATTTGTACAGCGGAGGGGAGATCACATGTTGTGTACCTTTGCTTTACAAATGGTTTATCTCCCACTTGCCTAAGTCTGCTTCTTTTTGGGATCATAAGAGTGCCTTATGCTGGTCGCAAAAAATCATGTCTCTTACCAACTCTGACATAGATTGGTGTAATAGGATTTATGATGGGGTCAGGATCATTGACCGTTATGGGAATTTCCCCAACGTACCCCTCATAGGAACTAAAGGAGGAATCAACTATCATCCGATATTGGTTCGTCGTCAATTTGGATACCCAATGAGGCATGTTCCGCGGAATGCTCATCTGGAAGGTCTTTTCTTCAAGGAAGGAGAAAATGACAGAGCACTAAAGATGGAAATAGTGCACACTTGGAAACACGTTCATAAGAAAGGACAGGAGTCTCTAGGAAAACCGGAATGTGTCTCGGTGGAGCCTTATCTCCACTGGGTACAAACTAGAGCTCTCAAGCTAAAGATGCCTTATCCTCGTCACGAAGTCCTTCCGCCGAGGGAATCTGTCATGTACTTCATGACGGAAACCGAAAAGCTCCAGGTTGCTCTCCACAAAGTTCAACGGGAGAGGAGGTCTTGGAAGAACAAATATTGCATTCTCAACATAGAGTGTATCAAAATACAACAACTGCTGAAAGATAAGGATGCTCTGATTGAAATTTTGGAGCAGCGTGCTGTAGAAAATCAGGATGACCAAAGGAATTTGCTCACTCCTTTCATCTGGAAAAGGAATGACAACCCGACAATGGCTCAAGATCCCCGGTCCAAGAAAAGGAAGATACCAGAATCAGCACCCGAGTTCTCTCGGGACCCATTAGTTTAGGTTTCTGTTTCTGCACCTTGTAATTTACTGTATTTCCGTTTCCGCAATCCTTTGAATTCAATAAAATGGGGTTTCCCCACTGTTTGATATTTGCAATCTAATTGTCAAAGTTTATTTTGATTAAACCAAAAAAACAATTAATATAATCATTGCATTCATCATTCTCACGTCGCGTATTCTTCTTACCTACGAATCTCACGTTTGTGTCTCGATTCTAGATTCAAACTATCTCGTTCGTACAATACTCGGGCTAATCGTCAGAAAAGGATGGATGATCTTGAGTAAGAGAATAGAGAGTTGAAAGAAGAGATCGACGCTCTGAGAGAGGATATGAGAAAGCTTCGTAACGACATGCAAGCCATGGCAGAAGCTCAACTACAAAGAACTGTGATCTCAGAGATCACCTTAGCTCCTATAGTAGAGAAGTTTGATCCTAGGTATCAAATGCCGAAAGATCGTCCCTGGGGCATGCCTGCTAACTATATCCCGAAAGGATATGTTTCGCTGATCGTTGAAGATCAGGGAATCACAACAGATGTCGCTGGTCCTGAAGGTTACAAACTTCGGGAAAGCGAAGATGCCAGAGGCATATTGAAGACTCCTGAAGGTTACAAACTTCAGGAAACGCCAAGATTCACTGCTGTAGTTACGGTACCACCCCCTGTGGTGCACACTGTCCCGGAAGGACAGATTCCACAGATACCTGCTGGAAGAAAGGAAACTATATTTGACCGAATGGATGAATTCCAAGAACAGTTCTTGGAAATGCATAAGGAACTGCAAGCCATTCGCGGTCAGGATTTATTTGGAAAGGACGCCGCAGACCTTTGTCTGGTCCCCAATGTGAAAGTTCCGCATAAGTTCCAAGTGCCCGACTTTGAAAAATACAAGGGTAACTCTTGCCCTCAGAGTCACTTGGTGATGTACGCTCGGCGAATGTCAGCTCAAACAGAGAATCAGGACCTACTGATTCATTACTTTCAGGATAGTTTAACCGGAGTCGCCTTAAAATGGTACATGGGTTTAAACCATGCTACAATTAGCACTTTCAGAGATCTTGGCACTGCCTTTGTCCAACAATACAAGTACAATTTGGACATGGCACCGGACAGAGATCAACTCAGATCAATGTCACAAAAGGACAAGGAAACCTTTAAGGAATACGCCCAAAGATGGCGTGAGATTGCCGCTCAAATTTGTACACCTCTTGAGGAAAAAGAGATGACAAAGATCTTCTTAAAGACCTTGAGCTCATTTTACTACAACAGAATGGTCGCCAGTGCGCCCAGTGATTTCACCGAGATGGTTGGTATGGGAGTTCGTCTTGAGGAAGCCGTCCGAGAAGGATGCCTAGCAAAAGACGCGGGATCATCAAGTAGTACAAAGCGATACGGTAGTGCTCTCCCTAAGAAAAAAGAGCAAGATATTGGGAATATCTCTCTCGAAAAGCAAAGGCGACGTTATCAACTGGTAGCAGCTGTAACTCCTGCTATCAATCCCACGCCTATTCCTACGTATCAGCCTCAGGTTGCGCAGAACCAACCTAATCAGCAAAGGACACAATAGCCTCTTTAGCAGGCTCGTCCTCCATATAACAACAACCGTACAACGTGGCCACAAGGATTTGATCCTATACCCGTATCGTACGCAGAACTATTTCCGTTACTACTAGCCAAGGGGCACAATCAGACTAAGTCCCTTCTTACAGTACCGGAAAATCCGCCTTTTTGGTTCAAAGCGGATCAGACTTGCCCTTATCATCAAGGAGGATCGGGGCATAACATAGAGGGTTATATCAATTTCAAATCTAACGTTCAAAAGCTTGTTAAGAGCGGGCTCTTATCTTTCAAAGATACGAATCGTAATGTTCTTACGAACCCGCTGCCTCAACACGAGAAAGCTGCAGTCAACCTGATAGAGGGAGAGGCTAACAACGTCTATCAAATTCATGATGTACTCTTGTTGAGGACCAATCTGGTCAAGATGCATTGTAGACAGAGTGGATATGGCCATGTGCCACCTCATAATTATCATCAGTGTGATGTCTGCTCTAAAAGTAATCAAGGATGTTCGGTAGTGCAATCAGCTCTACAGGAACAGATGGATCTCGGATGGATCCAAGAGCACCGAGTTCGTGGAGTTAACATAGTCTATACGAATTCCAACGTCATTCAAAACCACGACATCTGTGTGATGAATGTTAATTTGGTGGCGATGCACTCAAGGTAAAGCCAATACCATAATCTACCGTGGCACAATTACAGTTCATGTCTGACTTGCTCGGTAAACAAACAGGGATGCCCTTTCGTACAAGAGGCCCTCCAGCGTCAGATGGATCTTGGATGGATCTAGGATTACCATGATAGGAACCCTTATCAGATCAACATGGTTTAGATCTTCGATATTCGTGTGATGAATACCAACCTGGTAGAGTTACATGCTGAGCAGGTCCGACACGGATTCCTAATATCACATGATTACCAAAGCTGTAAAGCAGGTTGCGAAAACGATCGAGGTTGTACCTTTGTCCAGGAGGCACTTCAGCACTTGTTAAATCACTGGTGGATGCCAATCTATATGGATGAAGATACTCAGCAAATTAGTAGCAATTACAGGAATCCCACTCAGTGTCAGAGTCAAGATGTCCGATCTGTGGAAGCTAACCTAGTGAGGTTACATTGTATTCAAAGTGGGCGTGGCCAGGTGCCACCACACAACTATGAACGTTGTAAATTGTGTTCGGAGAGTAACCAAGGATGCTACCTTGTGAGAGCAGCTCTTCAGGGTCAGGTGGATCGTGGAGAGATTCGTCCATATACGGGTTCTGGACCCATCAATTAGACGCCGAGCTACCTTGCCGATCAAATTGAGGACGTTGTCGTAATCTCTGATCATCAGAGGACTAGGGATGTTTTTGCCATCATCCCTCTGCTTGACGAATCTAAAGTTCCCAACGGGGAACGGATCGAGATTACTTACGATGGTCAGAAAAACCAGAAGATTCCCATAGTCATCTATCTGCCGGGACCACTACCGTATGAATCAACTAAGGTTATCCCTTACAAATACGGTGCAAGAATAGTTGAAAATGGAAAGGAAATTCCATTACCCTTCATCGTAAATATTGCAGACATCAGTCGTGTAACACGGAGCGGTCGAATCTTCAACCGAGGAGTTGGAGAGTCCAACAAAGAAAAGGAACTTCAGACAGAAGCTCCCAATCCACCAGTCGGTCAATCCAGTGATCCCGACCTTTCAAAAAATGACGATGAGATGTTGAAACTCATCCAAAGGAGTGAATACAACATTGTTGATCAACTGTTGCAGACTCCTTCAAAGATCTCAGTATTATCACTGTTACTCAGTTCAGAAGCGCACAGGGAGGCTCTACAGAAAGTCTTGGAGCAAGCCTTTGTGGAACAGGATGTAACAATCAGACAGTTCGATAGTATTGTCTCTAACATCACTTCCTGCAATAACTTGGGATTTAGTGATGAGGAATTACCCGAAGAGGGTCGTCGTCATAACATGGCGCTCAATATTACAGTTAACTGCCAGGACGATGCGTTGGCCAACGTACTGGTAGACACAGGGTCAACCCTGAATGTTATGCCGAAGTCCACTTTGATGTAACTATCATTCAAAGGCCCTCCGATGAGAATCAGCGAGGTTGTCGTCAAAGCATTTGACGGATCTAGGAAAGCAGTTATCGGCGAAGTCGACCTTCCCATAACTATTGGTCCTCACACTTTCCAAGTCACTTTCCAGGTCATGGACATCCGGGCAACGTACAGTTGTTTATTAGGAAGACCTTGGATACATCAGGCTAGGGCGGTCACTTCGACCCTCCACCAAAAGCTAAAGTTCGTCAAGGGCGATCAACTTGTCACAGTCTGTGGAGAACAAGCCTTGCTTGTGAGTAACTTATCATCGTCTACTGGTGTAGAACCCGAGGAGGTTATTGGAACGCAGTTCCAAGCACTGTCAATGAGCAAGGATGATCAATACAAAGGTGGAACATCGATTTCCTCGTACAAAGATGCTATCAAAACGGTCGAAAGTACCAATACAACAGGATGGGGATAGCCTGTACCCAGACAGTTGCCAACGATGAAAGTCTTCATCCCATTCAGAACTTCTTCCATAATGGAGGTTTCCTTCACCCAGTGCCTCAAGCAGTCCATGCTATCAATGAGAAGGATGTTGCTGATGCGGAGGAAGAATAGAAGTCCTATCTCAACGAGGACGGTTACATGTCTCAGGACGAAACGCAAACTCCCTTTTGCTTTCCCACACAAAGTCCGAGATTTATACCCCGGTCAGATGTCGAAATGATCTATGGAGATTGTGACCCGGAAGGATGTCGTGCTCCACCAAATTCATTAGAGGAAGACACTCCGATGAAGGACAATTTTGACTATACCTAGTATGGCCCGATGGATGGCCTGCCAATGTGGCAACCTTACCCAGGAGAGTTTGGGCAACAAAGTCAGCCGAACAATGAAAATCAACTGAGCATCATTGAACAGAATACGTGTGTCCCAACTATGTCATGGGATCAACACACAGTTTATCCTGAAAATACTCAGCATGATGATGAATTTGCAACATTTGCAGGACTAGAATTCATCAACTACGCCTTCCCTGAGGTCAACGTCATCGAGAAGGATGACCCCTCCAGTTCCAAAGAAGTATGGGACACCTTGGGACAACCGAGTGGAAAATACGACTACATGGTCAAATACACCGCTCCTGAAAGCTCTCGTATCAGGCTCGAAGACATCCAGCCAACTGGATGGGGAGATGTACCTGAGAGCACCAATACTCTGCAAAATGCAACAGAGGAATCCTCCTACGATAATTCTGCCTGGGAGACAGATTCCAATGATCCTACTCCACCAGAAATCAGCGTTATTTCTGAAGACAAATCGAGGAAGGTGCCAGACTTTGTGATTCATCGAGGAGTTCGCCACCAATGGGTTACTGTCGATGTTCCGAAGGTCGTTCATCAGTCAAAGTAATTTCCATCTTTGTTTTAACCTTTAACCCTGCCTAGGTGAAACGGATGTTTTGATAATTTTCGCTCTTCGGTTTGCCCAAAGCGACAGAGTTTTGTTTTATAGGGCTGTAGTTTCAAGAATCGACTTGTTCATTAATAAATTAACGTCGTTCTGTAATTTCCGCATTAATTGTTGTTCTCTCTTTTTGCTTTTTTCAAAAAATGGTAATCCTAAAAAACAACAAATAATAAAAACAAGCAGTAATAAAAAATACACTGCACACACTTGCATTTTCTCTATCTCTTCTAAACACGAATCATCACGTCATGCAGATTGCTTGTTTTAAACCCCGTTGAAGCATACAATCTGATGCCTTCTCCCAACTTTGAGTTCCCGGTATTTGGGGCTGAAGAAGAAGTTTACGAGGAAATTCCAGAAGAGATCTCCCGAATACTCAGACAGGAGGAAAGGTCCATTGAACCTCACAAGGAGCCGTTGGAAACGATCAACGTGGGTTCAGAAAAAGAGAGAAAAGAAATCAGGATTGGTGCACTACTCAGTCCAAATGCTAAAGAGGGTTTGACAAAGCTTCTCAGAGAATTTCCCGGTGTTTGCTTGGTCCTATCAGGACATGCCAGGGTTAGATACCAACATCGTGGAACATCATCTACCATTAAGGTAAGAATGTCCGCCAGTAAAACAAAGGTTGAGGCGAACTCACCCGGACATGGGCATCAAAATCAAAGAGGAGGTACGGAAACAGATTGACGCTGGTTTCCTCGCCACGTCAGAATATCCTCAATGGTTAGCCAACATCGTACCTATTCCCAAAAAGGATGGAAAAGTCAGAATGTGTGTTGATTACAGAGATCTAAACAAGGAAAATCCAAAGAACGACTTTCCTTTACCATACATTGACATGCTCGTTGACAGTACAGTAAATTCAAAGTTTTCTCCTTCATGGATGGATTCTCGGGCTATAACCAGATCAAAATGGCGCCGAAAGACATGGAGAAAACTTCGTTCATTACCCCATGGGGTACCTTTTGCTACAAAGTAATGTCGTTCGGATTGAAGAACGCCGGGGCAACCTATCAAAGGACCATGACTACCCTGTTTCATGACATGATACAAAAAGAAATCGAGGTATATGTCGATGATATGATTGCCAAATCTAGAACAGCATAGGAGCATGTGACCCACCTGTCAAAACTATTCGAACGGTTGAGAAAGTACAAACTCCGCTTGAATCCCAATAAGTGCACCTTCGGTGTCCGTTTAGGGAAACTCTTAGGGTTTATCGTCAGCCAGAAAGGAATTAAGGTTGATCCTGACAAGGTCAAGGCCATTCGAGAAATGCCTTCTCCGAAAACTGAAAAACAAGTCAGAGGATTCCTGGGACGTCTGAACTACATCTCCAGATTCATATTCCTTATGACCGCGACGTGTGCGCTAATTTTCAAAATACTAAAAAAGAACCAGGACTGCGTTTGGACAGAAGACTGCCAAACCGTCTTCGACAGTATTAAGCAATACCTGTTGAATCTGCCGATTCTATCACCACCAGTGGAAGGAAGACCACTGATCATCTACCTCACGGTCCTAGAGGAATCAATGGGATGTGTACTTGGCCAACAAGGCGAAACCAAGAGGAAAAAGTATGCCATCTACTATCTGAACAAGAAGTTCACCGACTGCGAGACTCGGTACATGATGCTCGAGAAAACTTGTTGCGCTTTGGCTTGGGCAGCCAAACGTCTTCGCCAATACATGATTTGTCATACTACTTGGTTGGTCTCCGTGATGGATCCAATCAAGTACGTCTTCGAAAAGCCTACTCTCACAGGAAGAATTGCCCGTTGGCAGATGTTTTTATCAGAATATGACATAGAGTACCATGCTCAGAAAGCCATTAAAGGAAGTGTTTTAGCTGATCATTTGGCTCGCCAACCGATTGGCGATCAAGAATCAATCGAGTTTGACTTCCCAAATGAAGATGTCATGTATCTAAAAATGAAATATTGCGATGAATCGTTACCCAGTGAAGGGCCAGAACCAGGTTCCCAATGGGGACTTATTTTTGACGGAGCAGTTAATCATTATGGAAACGGAATTGTGGCAATCATCATAACCCCTCAGGGTACCCACATTCCTTTCACCGCCAGACTTACGTTCGAATGTACGAACAACGAGGCCGAATACAAAGCTTGTATTATGGATCTCGAAGAAGCGATTGATTTAAGGATCAAGAACTTGGACGTATACGACGACTCAGCTTTGGTCGTCAATCAGATCAAAGGAGATTGGAACACATACCAATCAGGACTGATTCCTTATAAAGACTATGCGAGGAGGTTGTTACCCTTCTTCAATAGATTCGAGTTTCATCGCGTCCCTCATAAGGAGAATCACATGGCTGATGCTTTATCCACTCTCTCTTCCATGATTAGTGTAGGTCAATGGAATGACATACCTAAGATTGACATAATGCACCTAGAACGGCCCGCCTACGTCTTCACGATTAAAGCTGTCATAGACGACAAACCTTGGTATCACGATATCAAATGCTTCCTTCAGAAACAAGAGTACCCACCTAGGGCACTAAGAAAAGATAGAAAGACCCTCAAAAGACTGGCTGGAAACTTCTTCCTGAGCGGTGATACTCTCTATAAGAGAAATTTTGACATGGTGTTGCTCCGATGCGTAGACAGACCAGAAGCAGACATGCTGATAAAAGAAATTCATGAAGGGTCCTTTGGCACTCATGCCAATGGACACACAATGGTGAGAAAAATTCTCAGAGCAGGGTACTACTGGTTGACCATGGAATCTGACTGCTACAAGTACATGAGAAGGTGTCACAAGTGTCAGATATACTCCGACAAAATCCATGTACCGCCAACGCATCTCAAAGTTCTCTCTTCCCCATGGTATTTTTCCATATGGGGAATCGACATGATTGGCGTGATTGAACCTAAGGCTTCAAATTGACATCGGTTCATCCTAGTAGCCATTGATTACTTCACCAAGTGGGTTGAAGCAGCGTCATACGCTAATGTAACCCGACAAGTGGTGGTTCGATTTATCAAAAACAATATCATCTGCCGTTATGGTGTTCCGAGCCAGATCATTACTGATAATGGATCTAACTTAAACAATAAGATGATGAAAGAGTTGTGTGCAGAGTTCAAGATCGAACACCATAACTCATCTCCCTACCGACCCAAGATGAACGGAGTGGTAGAAGCGGCTAACAAGAACATCAAGAAGATTGTTCAGAAGATGGTTGTAACTTACAAAGATTGGCATGAGATGCTACCCTTTGCTCTTCACGGTTATCGTACATCTGTCTGCACTTCAACAGGGGCTACCCCTTTCTCTCTAGTGTATGGTATGGAAGCAGTGCTCCCTATCGAAGTAGAGATCCCATCAATCAGGGTATTGATGGAAGCTAAGCTTACGGAAGCTGAGTGGTGTCAAAGTCGACACGACGATCTAAACCTGATGGAAGAAAAGCGAATCACGACACTATGCCATGGTCAGTTGTACCAGTAAAGATTGAAGAAGGCGTTTGACAAAAAGGTCAGACCTCGCATCTTCAGGAAAGGAGACCTTGTGCTCAAGAAGATACAATCTTTTCTCCCTGATTCTAGGGGCAAGTGGACTCCGAATTATGATGGCCCCTATATGGTCACGAAAGTTTTCTCAGGCGGCGCCTTGAGACTTGCAACCATGGACGGAGAGAAATCCGAAAGGGCAGTCCAGGCAAAAGTTAGAGACATGAACAAAAATCATCCCGGTGGATTGGAAATCTCAAAGTACAATCCAGACAAAAATTAGGGATAAATGGCAAGTAACTATGTCCAACAGAGGCAAGTCCCTCAGCAGCAGTTACATCATCCAACAGAGGAAAACTTCGGTCAAAGTCACTTCGACGGAAGCTCAGGATATCCCGAATTCAAAGTTGGTAGAAGGATAGTGGTTGTTATGTTTCAACGTATCCCTTTTCCCTGTAAATTACCATTTTATAACTTTGTAAATGCTCTTAGGAATCACGCGCTTGGCTGATTTCCATCCTATCAATAAAATTTGAGCCCTTGTGCTTTTGTTTGCAATTCTTATTTGTTTTAACCTTACAGAATGACGTTTTTTTAACTTGATTAACGCTTCTTGAAATAAAACAAAACGAATTTACTTGTTAAACTTTTTCTGCTTTTAAATTAAAGATGGCAATTTCTTTTGACTGTTGAACATCGAAAGAACATCGATTGCGTCTCCAAAGGCGTTCGAGCCTCAAAGTGCAAAATCGAAGTACTCCTTCTAAGCCAGTGCGCCTGAATGAAGGATCAGCTGTATCAGATGCGGCTTTCCCATCTGATACCCTCGGCCGAGTTATTATCTCCTAAGCCCGACCAATATAGCTCCCAGCAGGAACTATCTCTCCTAAGCAAGGTGGAATTGCTACTTTTGAACCAGTGGTACTTCTTTGCCCCGCGATGGCCGAGTATCCAGTCGTGTTCACCCGTCAGTCTGTATGTCGCGTCAGTGTTGTCAACATAAACATACATACATCATGCATTATTGATTTGCATTCATATTCATATTGCACCGTTATCACTCTAGTCGGTCTTCTCCCCTAGTGATGACAGTCCTCTTGTCAATCGAGTTGTCAGTTCTTGCCTCGTCAGGAAATATTGTGTCTGAACAATCTCTCCTCCAGTTTACTTCTGGATTGAAGTTGGCTCCTTGACCACTTTGATAACTTGAACCTCTGAAAGACCAGAAAATGTTCAACAAACATCACTCTTCGACATTAAAGATGATATCCTTGCTTTCCCGGATTAAGGAAAATCCCTAGAGAAAGCCTCTTAAGCAGAGATTCGGCAATACGGCAGTTTTCTCCGAAAAACCACTGATGAAAAGGTCATCGGCACCTCAAACTTGGATCCCATCATGTGGCATTTCTCTGGAAAGATCCCGAGAAAAGTATGATGTAAGACCCCAAGGAGAAGCAGTCTCCCAAGAAACTTGCTTTCCCCTGTAGAAACAAATGGCGTCTCCAATAGAGAAGTTTGTGCAACTCTACAACTCAGACGACTGGGTTCCCCGGCAACTCTGACATCAAAAACTTTTTCCGTCAAATGGCATCTCCCCAGGAAAATTCGGCGAGAAGTTTGAGGAAAACCGCTACGCATAGCGTCCCTTGTCAAGAAGTTTATTGACAAAAGAAACTGAGACCAGTTCCTTGGTAGGAAACTAGGATCAAGGGGAAGTTTATATCAGAAACTGAGACCAGTTCCTTGGTAGGAAACCAGGATCGAGGGGAAGTTTATATCAGAAACTAAGACCAGTTCCTTGGTAGGAAATTAGGATCGAGGGGAAGTTTATATTAGAAACTGAGACCAGTTCCTTGGTAGGAAACCAGGATCGAGGGGAAGTTTATATCAGAAACTGAGACCAGTTCCTTGGTAGGAAACCAGGATCGAGGGGAAGTTTATATCAGAAACTATGACCAGTTCCTTGGTAGGAAACCAGGATCGAGGGGAAGTTTATATCAGAAACTAAGACCAGTTCCTTGGTAGGAAACCAGGATCGAGGGGAAGTTTATATCAGAAACTGAGACCAGTTCCTTGGTAGGAAACCAGAATCGAGGGGGAGTTTATATCAGAAACTTAGACCAGTTCCTTGGTAGGAAACCAGGATCGAGGGGAAGTTTACCTTTTCTAAGCATCATTGCTTAGCAAAAGAAGATGAATGCGTAAGCAACCATTCATAACCCATCAAAATTTCGGATATTCCGATATTTAATCCTCTTGCACCTCGAATGCTCGAATACCTTCGTCATTCACACCTTCAAGTCCAAGAAGATTAAATAGGGGCATCTGTCATACCCCAAATTTTGACCACTAAGATTTCCCATCATTGTGCAAATCATCATCACAATATGGATGAACCATCATGCCTCATCAAGTGCCTCAAGGATTGTTGAGCATTCACTACAATCAAGAGTTAGGGTTTCAAGCCCTCTCAGAGCCCTTAGACAAAGGATCAATCAAGGAATGACATGATCTTCAACTAGTCTAGCCTCTCAAACATCCACAATGGATCAAAAGGACTCCCACTTCAAGGATTAAGCACAAAGCTGCTCCCTTCTAGGTGGATCAAGCCTCAAGATCGCAAGTGTTACCAAATTAGGGTTTTGGTCGACCAGGGCCTCTAGAGGAAAATTTTCCTCTAGGAACAAGCCAATGATCCAAAACATAAATTAATATACTCCATGGAACCTCATGGACCCAACCATCAAGTCAATTTTGCCTCAGGGGATGCATTCAACAAAAATCAGGAATTAGGGTTTTTTGACCTAATTCACCCCTAAGTTGACTTTTGGGACAAAACATGAGCCAAGGCCTTGTCATACCCCAAATTTTGACCACTAAGATTTCCGATCATTGTGTAAATCATCATCACAATATGGATGTACCTTTATGCCTCACCATGTGCCTCAAGGGTTGTTGAGCATTCACTACAATAAAAATTAGGGTTTCAAGCCCTCTCAGAGCTCTTAAACAAAGGATCAATCAAGGAATGACATGATCTTCAATTTTTCTAGCCTCTCAAACATCCACAATGGATCAAAAGGACTTCCCCTTCAAGGATTAAGCACAAAGTTGCTCCCTTCTAGGTGGATCAAGCCTCAAGATCGCAAGTGTTGCCAAATTAGGGTTTTGGTCGACCAGGGCCTCCAGAGGGAAATTTTCCTCTGGGAACAAGCCAATGATCCAAAACATAACCTAATATACTCCATGGAACCTCATGGACTCAACCATCAAGTCAATTTTGCCTCAGGGGATGCATTCAACAAAAATCAGGAATTAGGGTTTTTTGACCTAATTCACCCCTAAGTTGACTTTTGGGACAAAGGAGTTCATAAAGATCAGGTCAACGCTGTGAAAGATGCTGATAGTGACTGTGACCTAGACAGTTGGATCTTTCCTACCATTGGCAGTGGGCTCAACAATTGGAAGACTGAAGACATTATTCCTATCTCCTTTAGTCAGGAGTAAATGCTATTTTCTGTTTTTCTTATTTTCAAAGTTTGGTTTTGTAATTTGAACAATAAAACTTTTAAGCCTTATGTCTTGCCCAGGGCACAGTGCCCCATTTGTTAGGGTTGTCATTTCATCGTATATTTTCATTCAATAAAGCAATGGACGTTTTGCATTTAAATTTTGCGTTATTTGTCTTTTCTTTTACTTTATCTTCATCAAAATAGCTATGTGTTCTTACACACACCCACGCGACAAACTGCAGATCCACATCCACCCTGGATCCCATTGATAACGGTTCGGCTATTGTCAATTATGACTTCGAAAATCCGATCTACCAAGCCGAGGACGAAGGTGAGGAAGATTGTGAAGTGCCTAGAGAGCTTGCTAGACTATTAGACCAAGAAGAAAGGACCATACAACCGCACGAAGAGCCAGTCGAGGTCGTAAATCTAAGTACTGAGGAGGATAAGAAAGAAATCAAGATAGGTGCTGGATTAGAAGACCGTGTCAAGAAAAGACTAATTCAGATGCTACGTAATTATGCTGAGATTTTCGCTTGGTCTTATGAAGATATGCCAGGACTTGATACCGATATCGTGGTTCACCGTTTACCGATGAAGGAAGGATGTCCTCCGATAAAGAAGAAGGTTCGTCGTATGCGCCCTGAGATGTCTGAAAAAATCAAAGCCGAGGTTTTGAAACAGTTCAATGCAGGTTTTCTAGCTGTCACATCATATCCTCAGTGGGTTGCAAATATGGTACCAGTGCCTAAGAAGGATGGTAAAGTTCAAATGTGTGTGGACTACAGGGATCTGAACAGGGCAAGCCCCAAAGATGACTTTCCTCTCCCACATATTGATGTTCTGGTAGACAACACTGCTCGGCACAAGGTATTCTCATTCATGGATGGTTTCTCAGGTTATAATCAAATCAAGATGGCACCTGAAGACATGGAGAAGACTACGTTCGTTACACAGTGGGGCAACTTTTGGTACAAGGTAATGCCATTTGGTTTGAAGAACGCAGGGGCAACATACCAGTGCGCTATGGTTGCTTTATTCCATGATATGATCCATCACGGGATAGAGGTATACGTTGATGATATGATAGCCAAGTCTCAGAATGAAGAAGAGCACCTTGACCACCTACACAAGCTATTTGAGAGGTTGAAGAAGTACAAGTTGAGATTGAATCCAAACAAATGCACCTTTGGGGTTAGATCCGATAAACTTTTGGGTTTCGTCGTCAGTGGTAAAGGTATTGAAGTCGACCCTGCAAAGGTAAAAGCTATACAAGATATGCCCGCTCCCCGTACTGAGAGAGAAGTCAGAGGTTTCTTGGGGCGTTTGAACTATATTGCCAGATTTATCTCCCATTTGACCGCTACTTGTGAGCCATTCTTCAAATTACTGAGGAAAGATCATGTAGTGAAATGGAACGACGAATGTCAGATAGCTTTTGATAAGATCAAGGAGTATCTCCAAGAACCTTCGATTCTGTTGCCACCAGTTGAAGGAAGACATCTAATCATATACTTAACAGTGCTAGAGAATTCAATGGGGTGTGTGTTGGGGCAACATGACGAGTCTGGTCGAAAAGAGCATGCAATATACTACCTTAGCAAAAAGTTTACCGACTGTGAAACAAGATATTCACTGCTTGAGAAAACTTGCGACGCTTTGGCATGGGTTGCTCGCTGACTAAGACAGTATATGTTGACTCATACCACTTTATTGATCTCTAAGATGGATCCTATCAAATACATATTTGAGAAACCTGCTCTCTCTGGACGAATAGCAAGATGGCAGATGGCCTTGACAGAATACGACATCCAGTACACTATGCAGAAAGCAATCAAAGGAAGTGTACTAGCTGATCATTTGGCTTATCAAGCGGTGGACGACTATCAGTCTATGAATTTTGAGTTCCCAGATGAGAATATTATGCTTGTTACTGATTATGAAGAACCTGGACCATATGAAGGACCTGAACTGGGATCCCGATGGACTATGGTTTTTGATGGAGCTTCTAACGCACTTGGAAATGGTATTGGTGCTGTAATTATCTCTCCTAAGGGTTTCCATACGCCGTTTACTGCTAGACTTTGCTTTGACTGTACCAACAATATGGCTGAATATGAAGCATGCATCATGGGTATCAAAGCTGCCATTGATATGAGGATCAAATTCTTGAATGTATATGGGGACTCAGCCCTAGTGATCAGTCAGATTAAAGGATAATGGGACACGAAGCATCCAAATCTCATTCCTTACTGAGAACATGTGTTGACTTTGATTCCATACTTTGAAGAAATCACTTTTGAGCATATTCCAAGAGAAGAGAATTAGTTGGCAGACGTGTTAGCCACCATGTCATCTATGTTCAAAGTCAGATGGGACAACGAGGCTACTAGGATTACTATTGATAGACTAGACGAGTCGGTATACTGTTATGAAGTTGATACTGATGGGGTAGAAGAGAAACCTTGGTTCCACGAAGTGAAAAGATATCTCGAAACTCAGGAATATCCTGAAGGGGCATCTATCAATGACAAGAAGTTTCTAAGGAGGTTCTCTGCCAAGTTCTTTCTGAGTAACGAAATTTTGTACAAACGCAACCACGATTCAACCTTTCTTCGTTGTGTAGACAAGAAGGAAGCAGAAAAGATTATGGAAGAAATGCATGACGGAATCTTTGGCACTCACTCTAGTGGGCATACAATGGCTAAGAAGATTTTGAGAGCAGGTTACTACTAGTCTACCATGGAAACTGATTGCCATCATCACTCCAGAACTTGTCACAAGTGCCAGATCTATGCTGACAAAGTACATGTACCTCCGGTTTCGTTGAATATTCTGACTGCTCCTTGGCCTTTTGCAATGTGGGGCATTGATATGATAGGAGAGATTAAACCTACCGCTTCCAATGAACATCGTTTCATCCTTGTTGCTATCGATTACTTTACGAAGTGGGTGAAAGCAGCCTCGTTCGCTTCTGTTACCAAGAATGTTATAGCTCGGTTCATCAAACATAATCTTGTCTGTCGGTATGGTATCCCTGAAAGGATTATCACAGATAATGGTACTAATCTGAACAACACTATGATCACTAAACTCTGCATGCAGTTCAAGATTAAGCATCACAATTCTTCTCCATATCGACCAAAGATGAATGGCGCAGTGGAATCCGCCAACAAGAATATTAAGAAGATCTTGCAAAAGATGAAGGTGACATACAAAGATTGGCATGAGATGTTACCATTTTATCTTCATGGTTATCGCACCTCAGTACGTACCTCAACAAGGGCAACCCCTTTCTCTTTAGTCTATGGTATGGAGGCAGTTTTACCTGCTGAAGTTCAGATTCCTTCCCTAAGGATTATGAAAGATACAGACTTAGACGAAGACGAATGGGTTCAGACTCGACTTGATCAGATAAATTTGATTGATGAGAAGAGACTCGCGGCTGTCTGTCATGTCCAGATGTATCATAAGTGTATGATCAAGGCCTTTAACAAGAAAGTCAAGCACCAAGTGTACCAGGCCGGTGATTTGGTAATAAAGCGTATCATACTACCACAGGGTGATCCCAGGGGCAAATGGGCTCCCACATATGAAGGTCTATTTGTAATCAAGAAAATATTTTCTGGTGGCGCTATGATGCTTACTACTATGGACGGTGAAGATTTCCCGCACCCTGTGAACGCGGACATAGTCAAAAGATACTACACATAAAAAGAGACCCGCTAGGTTGATTGGCCTAGGCAAAAATAAGGGCATCCCGGCGAACCAAAAGGGTTCGGGCAAAAATTAGGGATATATATACAAAAGAACTGTACACCCGGCAAGTCGAAAACCTGAAAAGGCGGCTTGGGCAAAAAAGGGTATCCCAGTGGACTGAAAACCTGAAAAGGCGGTCCAGGCAAAAGTTAGGGATTAAAGCATACGACTATGTCCCGTTGGATCACTTATCTGCTTCCAGCTTAGTTTTGTTATCAATATCAAGTTCGAACGGCGCAGATCAATCCAGTCATCTTCTTTCCGACAGCAAGGGATGAGATGCTTGAAGATAAAGTGGCAATAGCAGAGTTGAAACTCAATGGGATCATTTCCACATAGCTGTTTTTCTTTGTTTATCACTTTGTACCTTTTCAATTTTTACGACAATTTCCTCTTACTAGGATTTTTGTCTCCTTGTACAAAAATTCCTGTTTATAGGCCAATTTAAAAATTAATACAAGTCTATTTTCAAATTCAAAATTGTTTTTACTTTCCCTGTTTTGTTTGCGTAAACGTCCAATGGGTACTTTGAATGAACATGTGCACTTGAATATGATTGAAGTTTACCAAAAATATACGTGAAAATAGGAATAGCATTTACTAAGGACTCTAGGAATTGGGATAATGTTCAAGATGTCCTCGAACCCCCATAGAGCCAGTTTCATGGAAATATCCCACAGAGAAATCTCCATGGAACTATCTCTATAGAGCTATCTTCACAAGCTCATCCCCAACAGAGATATATTCCCCGACAGAATTAGTATGCCCTCAGACAGAAATTGAGGCCTCTTCCAGCGGTTCACTTCCATATATTTGATGGACAGCTTGGCATGATCATCTTCCCCAATGGGTCCCCTAGCAGATAAGGAAGTTGATCATTTCCCCAGCATACAGCAGAAATTTCCTCAGTGCAGCCTATGAAATTCTAATCCCCATCAGAGATTATTCCCTCTTTGTAGTATACAGAATTCAATTCCCCAGCTGAGTTTATTCCTCTAACACTATAAATTCACCAACAGAATTCTCTCCCCCAGCATAGTTGACACTCATATCTGGAACCCGGGCAGATATTGCATCGGAGGATTATCCGGCTCGTTTATCCCCAGTCAGGGTACATGCAGCCAAACTCTCCTTGAACGCTTTTATCCCCAAGCAGAAGTCGAAGATCCCCAGCGGAGTATTCCCAAACAGAAAAGCGGGAATTCCCAGTACAGTCGTTCCAAACAAAAGATGAAGAGTGATATTCTTCATTCCCAGCAACAGACAGGGATTTATTTTCCCTAGCCAGACGTTACTATTCAAAGCCACCGCTATCGTCAGCAACATTGACATCCATGCATCATGTACATAATATCATAGCATATACATACAAAAACATTCTCATTTATCTTGAGAGCATCATTACGCAATACATTACATACATCATGACATTGCATAAAACTAACTTTGCCTTTTTCAGGTGAGTTCACAATCAGACAAACATTATCACCTTCTAGATACGGTGCAGAGATAATCGAGACAACAATTTAATTCTGACACTGATTCAAAGATAGATTTAATTCTGATACTTCAACAGTTCAGAAATAATCAAGACAGGTGATTTAATTCTGATATTTCAACAGTTCAGTGATAATCAAGACAGATGATTTAATTCTGACACTTAAATTGTTCAGAGATAATCAACCCAAAGATTTAATTCTGATACTTCAACAGCTCAGAGATAATCAACCCAGAGATTTAATTCTAATACTCCAACAGTTCAGAGATAATCAGGACAGAGATTTAATTCTGACACTTATCCCAGAAGATTTTCCAAAAAAAATGGTTCAGAGATGATCGAGACGAAGATTTAATTATGATACTTATTCCAGAATATGTTCCAGATTCAGTTCAGAGATGGTCAAGTATATTTTCCAGATACGGTTCAGATACGATCTAGATATAGATTTCATTCTGATACTTATTCCAATACATCCTCATATATAATCAAGGCGTAGATTCATTCTGACATTCCCCAGCACATCTGCTAGATACAGTTGGACACGGACTTATTCTAGTATACTCCTCAGATACAGTCAAACCTAGACTCCTTCTGATACTCCTGTCAACAGTTACTTTGGATGGCATCTATAAGCCCATCTCCATCCTGTCATCTTTCTGAATGGCATCTTTAAGCCCATTTAAGCAATACAATCAACCAACAGCGTTACTTCGTGCACCCGTGAGTGCAAATTTCTGGGCACTTAAGTGTTCAGTCCTCTTCCACCTTCAGATCACGAATGGAGGATGCGCCAATCTAACTCTTCAGGTTTAAGAAAATTGAACAGGGGCAGTTGTTGCACCCCAAAATTTTCCCTCACATCTTTGAGACAAATTGATTCAAGAAGCTTCCTCGCACTCCTAGGAGTCTCAAAAGCTCAAGACTACTCAAGGATTTACCATACAAGCTCTCCTCCTAAACAATCAACCTACAACTAGGGTTTTATTTTTTCTCAAAAGGAATTGAGCTCTCAATACCTCAGATGGACTTCATGGTTCTCTATGTGCTCTAGGGTATCCTCATGTCCAGTCTCAAGCCTTGCTTCACCAGTTTGCTCAGTCAATTGCTCAAATGATCAATAGTCGATTGTATTGGACCAAAAGTCAACTTTGACCAATTTACAATCAAATGTCATCATTTCTTGCCAACATCAAGATTTTGAAGTCCCATTCATCATTTGATCAAGGGTTGATCATGATTCCTCAAGAAAATCAAGATTTACTCAAAAGTCAAAAATTGACAAATCAGGGTTTTCTAAAGGAAAAGTCAACTGAACTTTGACCACACACAATTTTCACACACTTCATCAGAAATTCCTCAACCAAAGCTCATTTTGAAGGAAATTCAATTCTCTACAACTTTGTCTCTCTAAGCTCAAGGCCAAAACCGCCTCGTTTGAGAGATATGGACCAAAAATTTACAGGTCATTTTGAAAGTCAACAAAAAGACACTTTTTCGTCAAAGCAATTTACACAAAAATAAAGACTTCAAATGAAAAAGTGATCAACACAAAAGGTGTAGGGGACACCTTGAGGGTTCCAAAAAGTCCAAGATCACCTTTATATGACAAAAATTGAGAGAGTTACGATTGGTGCAAGTTGAGCAAAATTTGAGAAACGAATGAAACCTACATTGAACCTTTTTTAGCTTTTGGACCAATGAGCCTATCTTTTAAGGTTGAATCATGTTTATAACATATTCAAGGACCTCAAAGTTCACTTTGGTATTATTTTGATTTTTATTTTATTTTATTTTGATTTTATTCAAAGAAATAAACAAAATTAAATAAAACAAAATAAATCAAATAATGGTGGGCACATGGATCCTTTTAATGGAGTTTCTAGAAGATTAAAACATCTCATTCAAGGCCATCAAAACCCAAATAAAACCATGGGAGAGAGTGAAGGAAACATGGTTTTCAAAAAATTAAAATGGTTGGAAACATGTTCCTTGATCCTAGCTCTTCAATGATTCTTTTGTCCACCGTGTTTCTCCTATAAATACAAGGCTCAAACACAAGAGAAGGGGGGGCAAGAGGCTTCAAAAAAAAGAAGGCTTCCAAATCACAAAATTCTTGAAAAAAAAAGGTGAAAATTCAAAACTCCATTTCCAATCATTCTTAATCCAAACCAAGAATTAAATACTCATCTTGGAGGTTCGATTCCCACCCCATGCAATTTCCTTTTAACCATTTTCTAATCCCTTTCTTTTATCATATTTCAATTTAATTTATTTAATTATTTTCAATTAAATTAAAACAATAAAAAAAATCATAAAACCGATAAAAGTATAAAAAATATAGTTTAGGTTATATAATCTTTTTTTAGGCATAGATTATTTTATTAAAATTAATTTTTTAGACTTAGGCTTATAATTAATTAATTTTTGTACAAATGAATTAGAAATTAGGTTTATTTATTTTAAAATTATTTCTCAAAAATAAAATAAAAATGAATATTGACTTAGATATTTAGGACATTTAACTTGACTTTTAATATGTAATTGATTTTCGTTTATCATTTATTTTCTTAGATTAAATGTATAGGTTTGTGCATAATTTGTAATAGTGTAGTTTACATTTCTTGTACGATTATATTATGTAACTGTCCATAAGCCTTGTAATAGTCTATGTTACATTCTCGCACGATTATATAATGTAACTGCCCATAAGCCATGTAATAGTGTATGTATTTATTTTTCGCACTTATATTTTATTTGCTAGATAAATAGGCATGTATGGCAAAATCTAAAATCAAATGTTAGAATAACCTATAAATCAAGATAATATAATTGAATCAACGCACATTGCACACATTCACCTCTAAGGTAGCCTCTCTCTGTTGCCTTACGATTAAAACGGTCATGTCCCTCGAAAGTAGGGGTACTTTAGTAAAAGACGCTTACGAATAATATCATCATAGTCCCTTCGATATAAAGATCATAGTCCCTCGATGACCCTTCGAGCTGCCTACAAAAAAATGATCTTGTCCCTCGACGACCCTATGGAAAAATGATGATAGTCCCTTCGCATTGCTAAGGTATCCTTACATGTTGCCTTCTATGATCATTCGATGACCCTTCGCTGTCCCTCAACATCTAATAGACAGTACTACCTACCCATTAATGGTATGGATAGTACTATCTCTCAAGGAAAATGATAAGTACAAGAAAGACCTTACAAATTAGGGGTAAGTAACTTTTAAATGCTTGCTCGCAACTCAAAAACAAATACTTTTCATATCTCACTTCTCCAAAAATATTTTCAAAAAAAAGAAAAAACAAACACTTTGTATACATTCTTACACGAATTATTACAAAGTCAAACTTTTACAAAATATTTTCAAAAAAACGTTCACACACATTCAAAAAGTAAGTAAAAAAAGTGAGCTAAGCATTTAAGAGCCCATGGATAACCATGGATACAAAGGATGTTAATACCTTCCCTTTGTATAACTTACCCCCCGAACTCAAAATCTATCAAGGTCTTTCCTGTTCTTTTCAGCCTTTCCTTATTGGATAAAAGAAAAGTCGGTGGCGACTCTTGCTAACCGCAACATGGTTTGCGAAAACAAAATAAAAAAAAAAGTCAATTCTCCCACCGTGTTACTCTCTTGTTGAGTCACCAGACTTTTAGCCTCCGTCTCGAGCTTCATACGAGACACCAAATCACTCTCATGTTGAGTATAAAAGACTTTCTTGTTGAGTCATCAAACTTTTCGCCTCCGTCTTGGGCATCGTACAAGACACAAAACACTCTCTTGTTGAGTATAAAAGACTCTCTTGTTGAGTCAACCCCCCTTAGCCTCCATCTCGGGTTTCGTACGAGATACTAAAACACTCTCTTATTGAGTATAAAGGACTCTCTTGTTGAGTCACCAGACTTTTAGCCTCCGTCTCGGGCTTTATACGAGACACCAAATCACTCTCTTGTTGAGTATAAAAGACTCTCTTGTTGAGTCAAACCCCTTTAGCTTCCGTCTTGAGCTTCGTACAAGACACACAAAAAGACTCTCTTGTTGAGTTAAACCCTTTTAGCCTCAATCTTGGGCTTTGTACAAGACAAAAATAACATTTTCCCCGGAAAAGTCGACCTTTTAGCCTCCTCTTAGGCTTTGTATAAGGAAAACCCTGGTTGAGTCAATTAACCTTTTAGCATCAAAGTTGTGCCTCGTTCACAGTATACAAACATCGACAACTCCTCCTTAGAGATGACAAATTCCCTCTCAATTAGGAACCCTTTAGCTTCCTATCTTGGGCTTTGAACAAGATACAAATAGACTCTTTAGCTTCACATCTTGGGCTTTGAACAAGATACAAATCCCCTTTAGCTTCACGTTTTGGGCTTTGAACAAGACACCAAAACATCTTTTCCTCCCATAGAATAGGAGGAACTACGATCGCTCTGATTTCCCTGTTTCGGTAAACGGGAATACGTAGGCATAAGATTGAAAAAGAAATCTTAGCGAGCACACTAATAAAAAAAACCAAAGTCCTTTACCTCCAACCTAGCGCAGTATCCTAACAAAATTCCCCGTAAAAAACCCCAGCGTCTCATTCTTTCAAAATAACCCAAAGAGAGGCCCCCCACATTGATAGCATCTGTAAATTAACAGACCGCTATTTAAACTCAGTTTGCAAGCAGGGTTAGTTGGAGACATCTATTTCCCTTCCTTCATCAGCTTCAATAGGATAAAAAATGAATCGGCCTGTAGTTACCCCAAGAGCGACAGCGCGTAAGAACCGCGTCCAAAATCGCTCGCTACAGAAAAATGGCGCCCACCGTGGGGCCGCTTTATTTCATCTCTTGGGTAGGAACCAAGGAATGTAGGCTTCACTGGGGATAGGATTCTTTTGTTGACCTCACTAGGATCTTAGGGCAAAACCTTTAAAATTGGGAAGGAACCACAGAATGGCGCCTCCGTCGGGGAGCCATCTTCTGTCAGGAACATAGGACTCATAGCTCTTAGAAGTCTAGGACGTTAGGATAAATATATATACTGTTTTTCCTAATTGATATCTGTGTTTATTTTTCTGCTAATGGGAATGCGTGTGATGCTGCATGTGGAAAGATTGAGTATATACCTAGGAAAAACCTCTTTCAGTAGTGCGGAAGTTATCGGAAATAGTTGTTACGCGATACTACCCTCTTTTGAGATTCTTCGAATTAACATCACCTAGCACGGTTCCCGGCCCGCTGGTGTTAGCTCGGCAAGAATTAATGATGTTAAGAGGCAGGTACAAAAGTCACTATTATAAACCTTTGGGATGGGTAGAGCCTTGACTTCATGACACCGGCCCTTTGACCCCATGTTTTTTCTATGTTTTTGTGTGTTGCATTCATGCATTCATTTAAAAAAAACATTAAACAAAGAAATTTTCTCTTCTAGTCTCTCTTTTTTTCAAATTAAACTAAGACAGTGATTGTAAATGTCAGATAAAAGGATTGCGCTAATGGATTTCGGTAGAAGGAAAACTCATAAGTACACCTTCAAGATTCCAAAACTAGAGGATTTAAGAGGATTAGCAAGGATGATCACTAACCCTGACGCTTTCAGAGCCAAGTACGGAGGTCTGCTACCTCTGTTAAGGGTCCATGTAATTGAAAAAATCATGGAGGCACTCGTTCAGTTTTACGATTCGGTCTATCACTGTTTCACATTCCCGGATTACCAGCTCGCACCAACGCTGGAGGAGTACTCTCATCTGACTGATCTGCACATTACTGATCAGGCTCCATTTTCTGGACTGGAAGAAATTCTAAAAGATCAAACCATTGCGAGAGCAATTTATTTGGACGAGTCAGAAGTCAGGACTCACATGACTACTAAGGGTGGCATCCAAGGTTTGCCAGCCCGATTCCTGATAAATAAGGCTCTATATTTTGCTAGTATAGGGAACATGGCCGCTTTCGAAAGCATCTTTGTTTTGCTTACCTACGGGTTATTTTTGTTTCCCAACATCGATAACTTTGTAGATATCAACGCCATTAAGGTTTTTCTCATTGGAAACCCTGTACCAACTTTGCTCGCCGATGCGTATCATTCTGTACACTTAAGAAATCTGTACGGTGGAGGAATGCTCACGTGTTGTGTACCCTTGCTGTATAAATGGTTTATTTCCCATCTGCCTAAGTCTGCCACTTTTTGGGATCATAAGAGTGCCTTACGTTGGTCGCAGAAAATCATGTCTCTCACTAACTCTGACATCAATTGGTGCAGTAGAATCTATGACGGGATCAGGATCATTGACCATTGTGGAAACTTTCTCAACGTACCCCTTATTGGAACTAAGGGAGGAATCAATTATCATCCAGTGTTGGTTCGTCGTCAATTTGGATACCCGATGAGGCATGTCCCACGAAATGCTCATCTGGAAGGTCATTTCTTTAAAGAATGAGAAAATGACAGGGCACTAAAGATGGAAATAGCGCACGCTTGGAAACATGTTCATAAGAAAGGATGAGAGTCTCTAGGAAAACCGGACTGTGTCTCAGTGGAGCCCTATCTCCACTGGGTACAGACTAGAGCTCTCAAGTTAAAGATGCCTTACCCGCGTCATGGAGTGCTTCCACCAAGGGAATCTGTCATGTACTTCATGACTGAAACGGAAAAACTTCAGGTTACTCTCAACAAGGTTCAACGGGAGAGGAGGTCTTGGAAGAACAAGTACCACACTCTCAATGTGGAGTGTACCAAAATACAACAACTACTGAAAGATAAGGATGCTCTAATTGAGATTTTGGAGCATTATGCTATAGAAAATCAGGATGACCAAAGGAATTTGCTCACTCCTTTCACTTGGCAAAGGAATGATAACCCGACAACGGCCCAAGAGCCCCGGTCAAAGAAAAGAAAAGTACCAGAATCAGCACCTGAGTTCTCCTCAAAGAGGACTCGGGACCCATTAGCTTAGGTTTCTGTTTCTGCACCTTGTAATCTACTATATTTTCATTTCCGCAATCCTTTGAATTCAATAAAATGGGGTTCCCCCCACTGTTTGATATTTGCAATCTAATTGTCGAAGTTTATTTTGATTAAACCAAAAAACAATTAATATAATCATTGCATTCATCATTCTCACATAACGTATTCTTCTTACCTACGAATCTCACGTTTGTGTCTCGGTTCTAGAGTCAAACTGTCTCATTCGTACAATACTCGGGCCAATCGTCAGAAAAAGATGGATGATCTCGAGGAAGAGAACAGAGAGTTGAAAGAAGAGATCGATGCTCTGAGAGAGGATATGAGAAAGGTTCGTAACGACATGCAAGCCATCACAGAAGCTCATCTACAAAGAACTATGATTTCAGAGATCACATCAACACCCATAGTGGAGAAGTATGATCCTAGGTATCAAATGCCAAAAGATCGTCCTTGGGGCATGCCACCCAACTATATCCCGGAAGGATATATTCCGCCGATCACTAGAGATCCGGAAACTTCAGCAGGAGCCGCTGGGCCTGAAGGTTACAAATTTCGGGAAAGCGAAGATGTCGTAGGCATAATAAGGACTCCTGAAGGTTACAAACTTCGGTAAACGCCAAGATTCGCTGCCGTAGTAACGGTACCACCCCCTGTGGTGCACACTGTCCCGGAAGGACAGGTTCCACCGATACCTTCTGGAAAGAGGGAAACTATGTTTGACAGAATGGATGAATTCCAGGAGCAGTTCCTGGAAATGCAGAAGGAACTGCAAGCTATTTGTGGTCAGGATCTATTTGGAAAGGACGCCGCAGACCTTTGCTTGGTCCCCAATGTGAAAGTCCTGCACAAATTCCAAGTGCCCGATTTTGAAAAGTACAAGGGTAACTTTTGCCCTCAAAGCCACCTGGTCATGTACGCTCGGAGAATGTCAGCGCAGACAGAGAATCATGATCTGCTGATTCATTACTTTCAGGATAGTTTAACGGGTTCCGCACTCAAATGGTACATGGGTTTAAACTGCACCGAGATCAGCACTTTCAGAGATCTTGGCACTGCCTTCGTCCAATAATATAAATACAATTTGGACATGGTACCAGACAGAGATCAACTCAGATCGATGTCGCAAAAGGACAAGGAAACTTTTAAAGAGTATGCTCAGAGATGGCGTGAGATTGCCGCTCAGATTTCTCCACCCCTGGAGGAAAAAGAGATGACAAATATCTTTTTGAAAACCTTAAGTTCATTTTACTACGACAGAATGGTTGTCAGTGCGCTCAGCGCTTTCACCGAAATGGTCGGTATGGGGGTACGTCTCGAGGAAGCCGTTCGAGAAAGACGCCTAGTAAAAGACGCTGGATCGACAAGCGGTACTAAAAAATACGGTAGTGCTCTCCCTAAGAAAAAAGAGCAAGATATTGGGAATATCTCTCTCAGAAAGCAAAGGCGACGGTACTAACCAGTAGCAGCTGTAATTCCTGCTATCAACCTCGCGCCTACGTATCTACCTCAGGTTGCGCAGAGCCAACCTAATCAACAGCAACTTCAGCAAAGGACACAACAACCTCCTCAGCAGGATCGTCCTCCATACAACAATAACCTTACAACGCGGCCACCAGGATTTGATCCTATACCCGTATCGTACGCAGAACTATTTCCGTTATTGCTAGCCAAGGGGCATGTCCAGACTAAGGATCATCTTACAGTACCGGAAAATCCGCCTTTTTGGTTTAAGGTGGATCAGACTTGCCCTTACCATCAAGAAGGACCAGGGCATAACATCGAAAGTTGTCTTAGTTTCAGGTCCGACGTGCAAAAGCTCGTTAGTAGCGGGGTCTTATCTTTTAAAGATACGAATCCAAATGTTCTCACGAACCCGCTGCCTCAACATGAGAAAGCTGCAGTCAATTTGATAGTAGGAGAGTCTAATAACGTCTATCAAATTCATGATGTACTCCTATTGAGGGCCAACTTGGTCAAGATGCATTGTAGACAGAGTGGATACGGCCATGTGCCACCTCATAACTATCACCAGTGTGATATTTGCTCTAAAGACAATCAGGGATGTTCTGTGGTGCAATCAGCTCTACAGGAACAGTTGGATCTCGGATGGATCAAACAACACCAAGTTCGCGGGGTTAACATGGTTTATAAGAATTCCAACGTCGTTCAGAATCACAGTATTCTAGCAATGAATGTCAACTTGGTTGTGATGCACTCGAGGCAGAGCCAGTATCATAATCTGTCGCGACATGATTACAATTCCTGTCTGACTTGCTCGGTAAACAAACAGGGATGCTCTTTTGTACAAGAGACCCTCCAGCGTCAGATGGACCTTGGATGGATCCAAGACTACCATGATAGGAATCATTATCAGATCAACATGATTCAAATTTTTGATATTCTCCTGATGAATACCAGCTTGGTGGAGCTACATGCTAAACAAGTCCAACTCGGTTTTCTCACTTCACATGATTATCAGGGCTGTAAAGCGGGTTGCGAAAACGATCAAGGTTGTGCCCTTGTCCAAGAAGAACTTTAGCACTTGTTGAACCATTGGTGGCTTCCAATCTATATGGATGAAGACACCCAGCAAATCAGTATCACCAACGGAAATCCTACTAGATATCAAAGTTAGGATGTTCGGTCGATGGAAACAAACCTCATAAGGTTACACTGTATTCAAAGCGGACGTGGCCAGGTGCCACTACACAACTATGAGCGATGTGGAGTTTGCTCAGTGGATAATTAAGGATGCTACTTCGAAGTCAGTTGGACAACAAAGAGATTCAACAATGGTCAAGTTCTAGATCAGTCAACTATTTTGCTGATCAAATCGAGGACGTTGTCGTGATCTCTGATCATCAAAGGACTAGAGATATTTGTACCATCATCCCTCTACTTGACGAATCGAGAGCTCCCAACCAGGAACGGATCAAGATTACTTACGATGGTCAGAAAAATCAGAAGATTCCCATAGTCATCTATCTACCGGGACCACTACCGTATGAGTCAACTAAGGTTATCCCTTACAAATACGGTGCGACAACCATCGAGAATGGAAAGGAAATTCCATTACCCTCCGTCATGAATATTGCAGACATCAGTCGAGTAACACGGAGTTGTAGAATCTTCAACAAAGGAGTTGGAGAACCCAGCAAAGAAAAGGAACCTCAGATAGAAGTTCCTAATCCACCAGTCGGTCAATCTAGTGATCCCGGCCTTTCAAAGAACGGCGATGAGATGCTGAAGCTCATCCAGAAGAGTGAATACAACATTGTTGATCAACTGTTGCAAACTCCTTCAAAGATCTCGGTATTATCACTGTTACTCAGTTTCGAAGCCCACAGGGAGGCTCTACAAAAAGTCTTGGAGCAAGCCTTTGTAGAACAGGATGTAACAATCAGACGGTTCGATAGCATTGTCTCTAACATCACTTCCTGCAATAATTTGGGATTTAGTGATGAGGAGTTACCCGAAGAGGGTCGCCGTCATAACATGGCACTCAACATTACAGTCAACTGCCAGGACGATGCTCTAGCCAGTGTACTGGTAGACATAGGGTCAGCCCTGAATGTTATGTCGAACTCCACTTTGATGCAATTATCATTCAAAGGACCTCCGATGAGAACCAGTGAGGTTGTCGTCAAAGCATTTGATGGATCCAGAAAAATGGTTATCGGCGAAGTCGACCTTCCCATAACTATCGGTCTTCACACTTTCCAAGTCACTTTCCAGGTCATGGACATCCGGGCAACATACAATTGTTTATTAGGAAGACCTTGGATACATCAGGTTGGGGCGGTTACTTCAACCCTCCACCAAAAGCTAAAGTTTGTCCAGAACGACCAACTCGTCACAGTCTGTGGAGAACAGGCCTTGCTCGTGAGTAACTTATCGTCATCCACTTGTGTGGAACCGGAGAGGGTAATTGGAACCCAGTTCCAAGCACTTTCGCTACACAAGAACAATCAATCTGAAAAGGGAACTTCGATTTCCTCGTATAAAGACGCTATCAAAGCGGTCGAGAGTGCCAATACAACAGGGAGGGGATAGCTTGTCATCTCTACTGATGTAACACGGTGGGAAAACTGATTTTTGTTTGTTTTGTTTTCGCAAAACATGTTGCGGTTAGCAAGAGTCGCCACCGACTTTTCTTTTATCCAATAAGGAAAGGCTGAAAAGAACAGGAAAGACCTTGATAGATTTTGAGTTTGGGGGGTAAGTTATATAAAGGGAAGGTATTAGCACCCATTGTATCCATGGTTATCCATGGGCTCTTAAATGCTTAGCTCACCTTTTTTACTTACTTTTTGAATGTGTGTGAACGTTTTTGAAAATATTTTGTAAAATTTTGACTTTGTAATGATTCGTGTAAGAATGTATACAAAGTGTTTGTTTTTTTTTTTTTGAAAATATTTTTGGAGAAGTGAGATATGAAAAGTATTGGTTTTTGAGTTGTGATCAAGCATTTAAAAGTTACTTACCCCTAATTTGTAAGGTCTTTCTTGTACTTATCATTTTCCTTGAGAGATAGTACTATCCATACCATTAATGGGTAGGTAGTACTATCTATTGGATGTTGAGGGACAGCGAAGGGTCATCGAATGGTCATAGAAGGCAACATGTAAGGATATCTTAGCAATGCGAAGAGACTATCATCATTTTTCCATAGGGTCGTCGAGGGACAAGATCATTTTTTTGTAGGCAGCTCGAGGGGTCATCGAGGGACTATGATCTTTATATCGAAGGGACTATGATGATATTATTCGTAAGCGTCTTTTGCTAAACTACCCCTACTTTCGAGGGACATGACTGTTTTAATCGTAAGGCAACAGAGAGAGGCTACCCTAGAGGTGAATGTGTGCAATGTGCGTTGATTCAATTATATTATATTAAGTTATAGGTTATTCTAATGTTTGATTTTAGATCTTGCCATACATGCCTATTTATCTAGCAAATAAAATATAAGTGCGAAAAATAAATTCCTACACTATTACATGGCTTATGGGCAGTTACATGATATAATCGTGCGAGAATGTAACATAGACTATTACAAGGCTTATGGACAGTTACATAATATAATCGTACAAGAAATGTAAACTACACTATTACAATTTATGCACAAACCTATACATTTATTCTAAGAAAATAAATGATAAACGAAAAGCAATTACATATTAAAAGTCAAGTTAAATGTCCTAAATATCTAAGTCAATATTCGTTTTTTTTATTTTAGAGAAATAATTTTGAAATAAATAAACCTAATTTCTAATTCATTTGTACAAAAATTAATTAATTATAATCCTAAGTCTAAAAAATTAATTTTAATAAAAATAATCTAAGTCTAAAAAAAAGATTACATAACCTAAACTATATTTTTTATTCTTTTAACGGATTTATGATATTTTTTTTATTGTTTTAATTTAATTGAAAAGAAATAAATAAATTAATTGAAATATGATAAAAGAAAGGGATTAGAAAATGGTTAAAAAGAAATTGCATGGGGTGGGAATCGAACCTTCAGGAAGAGTATTTAATCCTTGGTTTGGATTGAGAATGATTGGAAATGGAGTTTTGAATTTTCACCTTTTTTCAAGAATTTTGTGATTTGGAAGCCTTCCTTTGTGAAGCCTCTTCCCCTTTTCTCTTGTGTTTGAGCCTTGTATTTATAGGAGAAACATAGTAGACAAAGAATCATTGAAGAGCTAGGATCAAGGAATATGTTTCCAACCATTTTAAATTTTTTGAAAACCATGTTTCCTTCACTCTCTCCCACGGTTTTATTTTGGTTTTGATGGCCTTGAATGACATGTTTTAATCTTCTAGAAACTCCATTAAAAGGATCCATGTGTCCACCATTATTTGATTTATTTTGTTTTATTTAATTTTGTTTATTTCTTTGAATAAAATCAAAATAAAATAAAATAAAAAATCAAAATAATAACAAAGTGAACTTTGAGATCCTTGAATATGTCATAAACATGATTCAACCTTAAAAGATAGGCCCATTGGTCCAAAAGCTCAAAAATGTTCAATGTAGGTTTCATGCGTTTCTCAAATTTTGCTCAACTTGCACCAATCGTAACTCTCTCAATTTTTGTCATATGAAGGTGATCTTGGACTTTCTGGAACCCTCGAGATGTCCCCTACAACTTTCGTGTTGATCACTTTTTCATTTAAAGTCTTTATTTTTGTGTAAATTGCTTTGACGAAAAAAAGTGTCTTTTTGTTGACTTTCAAAATGACCTGTAAAGTTTTGGTCCATATCTCTCAAACGAGGCGGTTTTGGCCTTGAGCTTAGAGAGACAAAGTTGTAGAGAATTGAATTTCCTTCAAAATGAGCTTTGGTTGAGGAATTTCTGATGAAGTATGTGAAAGTTGTGCATGGTCAACGTTCAGTTGACTTTTCCTTAAGAAAAACCTAATTTGGCAATTTTTGACTTTTGAGTAAATCTTAATTTTCTTGAGGAATCATGATTAACCCTTGATAAAATGATGAATGGGACTTCAAAATCTTGATGTTGGCAAGAAATGATGACGTTTGACTGTAAATTGGTCAAAGTTGACTTTTGGTCCAATACAATCGACTACTGATCATTTGAGCAATTGACTGAGCAAACTTGTGAAGCAAGGCTTGAGACATGACATGAGGATACCTTAGAGCACATAGAGAACCATGAAGTCCATCTGAGGTATTGAGAGCTCAATTCCTTTTGAGAAAAATAAAACCCTAGTTGTAGGTTGATTGTTTAGGAGGAGAGCTTGTATGGTCAATCCTTGAGTAGTCTTGAGCTTTTGAGACTCCTAGGAGTGTGAGGAAGCTTCTTGAATCAATTTGTCTCAAAGATGTGAGGGCAAATTTTGGGGTGCAACAACTGACAATAAGGAAAAGAAATGTCTTGGCTTTTCCCCAACCTGTACTCAGACAGCTACGAACAATAACGGTTTTCATCCCATTCAGAACTTCTTCCACAGTGGAGGTTTCCTTCAACCGGTGGCTCAAGAAGTGCATACCATCAACGAAGAAGATGCCTCCGACACAGATGAGGAATGGGAATCCTATCTTAATAAGGACGGTTATATGTCTCAGGACGAAACACAGATTCCCTTCTGCTTTCCCGCACAGAGCCCGAGATTTATACCCCGATCAGATGTCGAAATGATGTATGGAGATTGTGATCCGGAAGGATGACGTGCTCCGCCGAATTTGTTAAAGGAAGACACTCTGATGAAGGACAACTTTGACCACAACTACTATGGCCCGATGGACGGCATCCCGATGTGGCAGCCTTACCCAGGAAACTTGGGGCAAGAAAGGCAGCCGAACGGTGAAAACCAGTTGGGCGTCATTAAACAGAATACCTGTATCCCCACCATGTCATGGGATCAACACTTAGGTCATTCAGAAGATATCCAGCATGATAATGAATTCGCAACGTTTACGGGACTAGAATTCATCAACTATGCTTTTCCCGAGGTCAACGTCATCGAGAGGGATAAAGAAGTGTGGGACACCTTGGGACAACCGAGTGGAAAATACGACTTCATGGTCAAATACACCGCTCTCGAAAGCTCTCGTATCTAGCTCGAAAACATCTAGCCAACTGGATGGGGAGATATACCTGAGAGCACAAATACTCTGCCAAATACAACTGAGGAATCCTCCTACGACAACTCTGCCTGGGAGACAGATTCCAATGATCCTGCTCCACCAGAAATCAACGTTATTTCTAAGGACAAATCAAGGAAGGTACCAGACTTTGTGATTCACCGAGGAGTTCGTCGCCAATGGGTTGTTGTCGATGTTCTGAAGATCGTTCATAAGTCAAAGTCATTGCCATCTTTAACCTTTCACCCTGCCCAGGTGAAACAGATGTTTTGATAGGGCTCACTTTCTGTAATTATCCCTCTTCACTTCGCCCAAAGCAACAGAGTTTTGTTTTATAGGGCTGTAGTTTCAAGATTCGACTTGTTCATAAATAAAATAACGTCGTTCTATAATTTCCGAATTAATTGCTGTTTTCTTTTTTGTTTTTTTTTTCTTCAGAAAATGGTAATCCTAAAAAATAATTCAAATAATCAAAACAAGCAGTAATAAAAAGTACACTGCACACACCCTTGCATTTTCTCTATCTCTTCTAAACACAAATCATCACATCATGCAGATTGCTTGTTTTAAACCCCGTTGAAACATACGATCTGATGCCTTCTCCCAACTTTGAATTCTCGGTATTTAAGGCTGAAGAAGAAAATGACAACGAAATTCCAGAGGAGATCTCCCGACTGCTCAGACAAGAAGAAAGCTCTATTGAACCTCACAAAGAGTCGCTAGAAATAATCAACTTGGGCTCAGCGGAAGAGAGAAAAGAAATCAGGATTGGGGCACTACTTAGTCCGACTGTCAAAGAAAGTTTGATAAAGCTTCTCAAAGAGTTTCCCGATGTATTTGCTTGGTCCTATCAAGACATGCCAGGGTTAGATACCAGCATTGTGGAACATCATCTACCATTGAAATCAGAATGTCCTGCGGTGAAACAAAAGTTAAGACGGACTCACCCGGACATGGCCATCAAAATCAAAGAGGAGGTACAGAAACAGATTGATGCAGGTTTCCTCGCCACATCAGAATATCCTCAATGGTTAGCCAACATAGTACTAGTTCCGAAAAAGGACAGAAAGGTCAGAATATGTGTCGATTACAGAGATCTAAACAAGGCTAGTCCAAAGGACGACTTTCCTTTACCACACATTGACATACTAGTAGACAGTACAACAAGGTTCAAAGTTTTCTCCTTCATGGATGGATTCTCGGGCTATAATTAAATCAAAATGGCCCCGAAAGACATGGAGAAAACTTCGTTCATTACCCCATGGGGTACCTTTTATTACAAGGTAATGTCGTTCGGTTTGAAGAACGCCGAGGCAACCTATCAAAGGGCCATGACTACTCTGTTTCATGACATGACACACAAGGAAATCGAGGTATATGTCGATGACATGATTACCAAATCTAAAACAGAAGAGGAGTATGTCACCCACCTGTCAAAGCTATTCGAGCGGCTGAGAAAGTACAAACTCCGCTTGAATCCCAATAAGTGCACGTTTGGTGTTCGTTCAGGGAAACTTTTAGGGTTCATTGTCAGCCAGAAGGGAATTGCGGTTGATCCTGACAAGGTCAAGGCCATTCAAGAAATGCCTTCTCCAAAGACTGAAAAACAAGTCAGAGGATTCTTGGGACGTTTGAACTACATATCCAGATTCATATTCCTCATGACCGCCACATGTGCGCCGATTTTCAAGTTACTCAAAAAGAATCAGGCCTACGTTTGGACAGAAGATTGCCAAACCGCCTTCGACAGTATCAAGGAATACCTGTTGAACCCACCGATTCTATCACCTCTAGTTGAAGGAAGACCACTGATCATCTACCTAACAGTCTTGGAGGACTCAATGGGTTGTGTACTTGGCCAACAAGACGAAACCAAAAGGAAAGAGTCTGCCATCTACTATTTGAGCAAGAAGTTCACCGACTGTGAAACTCGGTACACTATGCTTGAGAAAACTTGTTGCGCTTTGGCTTGGGCAGCCAAACGTCTTCACCAATACATGATTCGTCACACTACTTGGTTAATCTCAGAAATGGATCCAATCAAGTATGTCTTTGAAAAGCCTGCTCTCACGGGAAGGATTGCCCGTTGGTAGATGTTGCTATCAGAATATGACATCGAATACCACGCTCAGAAAGTCGTTAAAGGAAGTATTTTAGCCGATCATTTGGTTCATCAACCGATTGACGTTCAGGAATCAATCGGGTTTGACTTCCCAGACGAAGATGTCATGTATCTCAAAATGAAGGACTGCGATGAACCGCTACCTAGTGAAGGGCCAGAACCAGGTTCCCAAAGGGGACTAATCTTTGATGGAGCTGTCAATCATTACGGAAACGGAATTGGGGCAATCATCATAACACCTCAGGGTACTCACATTCCTTTCACCGCCAGACTTACATTCAAGTGAACGAACAACGAGGCCGAATACGAAGCATGTATCACGGGTCTCGATGAAGCGATCGACTTAAGGATCAAAAACTTGGATGTATATGGCGACTCAGCCTTGGTTATCAATCAGATCAAAGGAGATTGGAACACATACCAATCAGGATTGATTCCTTACAAAGACTATGCGAGAAGGTTTTTACCATTCTTCAACAGAATCGAGTTCCATCACATCCCTCGTGAAGAGAATCACATGGCTGATGCATTAGCCACTTTCTCTTCCATGATTAGCGTAGGTTAATGGAACGACTTACCTAAGATCGACATAATGCGCCTAGAAAGGCCCGCTTACATCTTCACGATTGAAGCAGTCATAGATGACAAACCTTGGTATCACGATATCAAATGCTTCCTTCAGAAATAGGAGTACCCACCTGGGGCATCCAAAAAAGACCGAAAGACCCTCAGAAGGTTGGCAGGAAGCTTCTTCCTGAGCGGTGATACACTCTATAAGAGGAACTTTGACATGGTCTTGCTACGATGCGTCGATAGACCAGAAGCAAACATGTTGATAAAAGAAATTCACAAAGGATCCTTTGGCACTCATGCCAACGGACACACAATAGCGAGAAAAATTCTAAGAGCAGGGTACTAATGGTTAACCATGGAATCTAACTGCTACAAGTACATGAGGAAATGTCACAAGTGTCAGATATACGCTGACAAAATCCATGTACCGCCAACGCATCTCAAAGTTCTCTCTTCCCCATGGCCTTTTTCCATATGGGGAATCGACATGATTGACATAATTGAGCCCAAGGATTCAAACGGACATCGGTTCATCCTGGTAGCCATTGATTACTTCACCAAGTGGGTCGAAGCAGCGTCATATGCCAATGTAACCCGATAAGTGGTAGTTTGTTTTATCAAAAACAATATCATCTGCCGTTATGGTTTTCCGAGCCAGATCATTACTGATAATGGATCTAACTTGAACAATAAGATGATGAAAGAGTTGTGCGCCTAGTTCAAGATAAGATGAACGGAGCGGTAGAATCAGCTAACAAGAACATCAAGAAGATTGTTCAAAAGATGGTTGTAACCTAAAAAGAGTGGCACGAGATGCTACCCTTTGCTCTTCACGGTTATCGCATATCTGTCCGTACTTCAACAGGGGCAACCCCTTTCTCTCTAGTATATGGCATGGAAGTAGTGCTCCCCTTTGAAGTAGAGATCCCATCAATCCAGGTATTGATGGAAGCTAAGCTAACAGAAGCTGAATGGTGTCAAAGTCGACACGACGAACTCAATCTAATCAAAGAAAAGCGAATCACGGCATTATGCCATGGTCAGCTGTATCAACAGAGGATGAAGAAAACGTTTGACAAAAAGGTCCGACCTCGCGTCTTCAGGAAAGGAGACCTTGTGCTAAAAAAGATACAATTATTCCTCATTGATTCTCGGGGCAAATGGACTCCGAATTATGACGGCCCCTATGTGGTCAAGAAAGCATTCTCAGGCGGCGCCTTGAGACTTGCAACCATGGATGGAGAAGAATTTGCCTACCCCACGAATGTCGATGTAGTCAAGAAATACTTCGCCTAAACTAAAAAAAAAAGAGTCTCGGTGGATTGAAAACCCGAAAGGGCGGTCCAGGCAAAAATTAGAGACATGATCAAAAATCATCCCGGTGGATTGGAAATCTCCAAGTACAATCCACGCAAAAATTAGAGATTAATGGCAAGTAATTATGTTCAACAGGGGCAAATCCTCAGCAGCAGTTACACCATCAAAGAAAACTCCAGTCAAGGTCATCTTCGACGAAAGCTCAGGATGCCCAGAATTCAAAGTCGGTAGAAGGATAGTGGTCGTTATGTTTCAACGTAGCCTTTTCCCTGTAAATTAAAATTTTCTAACTTTGTAAATACTCTATGGAATCACGCGTTTGGCTGATTTCCATCCTATCAATAAATTTGAGCCCTTGTGCTTTTGTTTGCAATTCTCATTTGTTTTAGCTTTACAGAATGACATTTTAACATGATTAACGATTCTTGAAATAAAAAAAATGAATTTTACTTGTCAACCTTTTTTCTGCTTTTAAAATAAAGATGGCAATTTCTTTTGACTGTTGAACATCGAAAAAACATCGATCGCTACTCCATAAGTAATCGAACCTCGAAGTGCAGAATCAAAGTTTTCCTTTTAAACCAGTGCGCCTGAATGAAGGATCAACTGTGTCAGAGATCGTGTTTCATCTGACACCCCCGGTAGAGTTCTTATCTCCTAAGCCCGACCAACGATTTTCCCAACAGGGACTATCTCTCCTAAGCAAGGCGGAATTGCCACTCTTGGACCAGTGATACCTCTTTGTCCGCCGCAGTGGTCGAGTATCCAGTCATGTTCATCCGTTAGTCTGTATGTCGTGTCAGTTTTGTCAGCATATACATACATACATCATGCATTATTGATTCATTCATATTCATATTGCACCACTATCACTCTAGTCGGTCTTGTTCCCTAGTGATAAAAGCTCTCTCAATCGAGTTGGCAGTTATTTCCTAGTCAGGAAATGAATCATCTAAACGATATCTCCTCCAGTTTATTTCGGGATTGAAGGTGGTTCTTTGACCACTTTGATAACTTGAACCTCTGAAAAAGCCAGAGAACCTTCAGCCAATGTCACTCTTCGTCATTGAAGATGATATCTTCGCTTTCCCAGATTAAGGAAAATCCCTAGAGAAATCCTCTCAACTAAAAACTTTCAGCAACACATTGGTCCTTCTCTCCGGAAAGTCAATGTCAACAGAGTCATCGGCACCTCAAAAGTGGGGGTACATTGTATGGCATTTCTCTGAGAAGATCTCGAAAAAAGTATGATGATATCCCCTAAGCAAAAAGCAGTCTCTCAGGAGACTCGCTTTCCCAGTAGAGTCGACAAATGGCGTCTCCAACAAAGAAGTTTGTGCCCCTCTACAATCAAAACTTGTTCCACCAAATGGCATCTCCCCAGGAAAAGTCGGCGAGAAGTTTGAGGAAAACCGCTACGAACAGCGTTCCTTGTCAAGAAATTTTATTGACAAAAGAAACTGAGACCAGTTCCTTGGTTGGAAACCAGGATCGAGGGGAAGTTTATTTCAGAAACTGAGACCAGTTCCTTGGTTAGAAACCAGGATCGAGGGGAAGTTTATTTCGAAAACTGAGACCAGATCCTTGGTAGGAAACCAGGATCGAGGGGAAGTTTAAATCAGAAACTAAGACCAGATCCTTGGTAGGAAACCAGGATCGAGGGGAAGTTTATTGCAGCAACTTAGACCAGTTCCTTGGTAGGAAACCAGGATCGAGGGGAAGTTTTACCTTTTCTGAGCATCATTGCTTGGCTAAAGAAGATGAATGTGCAAGCTACCATTCATGACCGCCATCAAAATTTTAGGTATTCTGATATTTAATCCTCTTGCACCTTGAATGCCCGAATACCTTCGCCATTCACACCTTCAGATCCAAGAAGATTAAATAGAGGCATCTGTCATACCCCAAATTTTGACCACTAAGATTCCCCATCATTGTGCAAATCATCATCACAATATGGATGAGCCATCATACTCCCTAGTCTCCCCAAAGATGGGTGAGCATCCACTACAATCAAAATTAAGGTTTCAAGCCCTCTCAGAGTTCTTAGACAAAGGATAAATCAAGAAATGACATGATCTTCAACTTGTCTAAACCTCTCAAACATCCACAATGGATCAAGAGGACTCCCACTTCAAGGATCAAGCACAAGGCTGCAGCATTCCCAAGTGGATTAGGCCTCAAGATCGCCAGTGTCACCAAATTAGGGTTTTGGTTGACCAGGGCCTCCCGATGGAAATTTTCCTCTGGGAATGAGCCAATGCTTTACAATACAACCTAGGATGCTCCAAGGGACATCATAAACCCAATCACCAAGTCAATTTTGCCTCAGGTAATGCATTCATCAAAAACCAGGAATTAGGGTTTCTTGACCTAATTCACCCCTAAGTTGACTTTTGGGACAAAACATGAGCCAAGACCTCAAGAGAGGATTTGAGGATCCCTAACACACCATATTGATCCATTTGCAACAATGGATTGATCCAAGAAGCTTGAGCAACAAGTTTTAATTTCATCTGAACCACAATTAGGGTTTTGCGAGAAAAGTCAACTGTAGCTTTGACTTTTGACCCAGGCATGCTCCCAAACCCTAAGACATGATTCAATACACCCTATAACACCCATGGAACATGTCCATCAAGTTTGATTTAGGTCAAGGACATGATTTCCTAAAGGATTGCACAGTTTGGAATTCATCTGACAAAAGTTAACTGTGCACAAAAGTCAAACTTTGACTTTTTGAGATTTTTCACAAAAATGGTTTTATAACCCTAAAATGATGTTAATGTATGATTGGAATCATCATTCATCAAGAAAAATCAAGAAAAGTGGGATAACTTGTAAAAGGGGGTAACCATAAAAACTTAGAAAATTTTCTAAGTTATGAACAAAGTGGCAAGGGTACCAACTTTAGAGGATCATAACTCCTAAACCACAAATCCATTTTTCCCCATACAAAGCTGGATTTGTAGCTCTCATTACCCTCTACAAAAGCTTCATCTACACATCACTCCTATTCATTATGGATTTTGAGTTATGAATGGGCCAAAATGGCTGAAAACATGAAAGTGCATCATTTTCCGACACTTAGAAAAATTCTGGCCAAGGCAGATTTTGTTGAAAACACCAAAACTTGTGAGATCTTTTCACATAGTTGCAAGCTGAATCAAGTCCAAAGGTAAACATCAATATTGTTGCATATGTTGCTAAGAATCCAAAGAGCTTATCAGCATGAATTGATTCAACTTGAGCCAAGAGAAATCCATGCCCAAAGTCATGCTGCTGCAAGCTGTTTTGGAAAAATCAGTTTGCATGTTTGCTTGCCACACACAATTTCTGAACCAAAACTGAAGATCATTATGCCACATGTACTCAAACCAATCACAATGCATTTGATCCAACCTACAAAGCTGTGTCAAAAAGCCAAGGAATCTTCCAACTTGAAGTTCATGCATTCTTTCACATTTTGCCTTGAATTCAAAGGGCATTAATGTGGAATAATGCATTGTCAAGATTCTCACTCTCCTCAGTCAAGTTCTCTGATTAAACAACAATTAAAATGACTGGGGAATGTGATTTCAGTCAAGGCATAGTTGATCTATTTGGAGCAGCTGTTACACCTAATGCAAGAGGCATTTATGTCCAACCAATCCCTTTGAAGGTGATCTGATCCGGCAGCCATTCACTATTCCTCCAAAACAAGAGTTAATCACCTATAAATAGAGGTTCCAATGGATCATTCAACTCACACCAAAGCCAGTTATAGCACTGCTTTCTTTCAGTCTTTCTTAAACATCAAGTTTCTTAGTTTTTGAGCAACCACCATCGGGTTTTGAGTTGCAGCCATAAGCAATCCTTTCCAATTGCTCAAACACATCAAATATGATGTATTTGAGGTGTCCAAACACTTAAACACTAACTGTAACACCCCTAGCTCAAAATTACCCTTCAACCAAGTCATTATGCCTCAATTATGCAGTTGGAGTGCTCCAGCTTGATCCAAAGAGTTTCAAAGTGTTCCAAAGCTTGCAACACACTCCATAACATCCATTGAAGTTGTAGGGATCATCAAATCGCATCTGGAACACCATCTGTGTGGAGTTCCATTTCAGCTTGCATCAAGGTAAGCCTCAAAACTCCAACTCCATGATCCATGCATATTTCCTCGCTTGATATTTTTGCCAATTGATTGCCATCATATGCTAAGTATTTCCCCTCAAGAAATTTGATCATAGCACTCATAATCATGTCTGCTCGATTGCTTTTTCAAAATTAGGGTTCATACGGCCACAATGATATAATTTGTTATACACTAAAAATAAACAAAATTGGGTATTGCCATCTTTTTTCTTGTGGAAAAACGCATGAGTTTGGTGTTTGAATCATGTCCAATGGTTGAGAAACGAGAGAGATAGAGGGCTTCATGCACGAGCTGGAGGAAGAAGATGGCCATGGCGCCATTCTTCAGGTTTTCCAACTAAGTTCTCTATATATTTATCATTTTCCATACTATATTTGAATTGGCATTGAGCCCCAGTGGTTGATCAGCTGGTTTTGTGTGTATTGGCAAGCGAGAGGTCTGGGGTTCGAATCCCCCTCGCCCCAAATCTCTTTTTTACCACTTTTTCCTATTTTTGTTATTTTTCACATTTATTTTAAATGATTTGAAAAATTAATAACTCTTTCAATTTTAATTATTTTTTATTGGTTCTTTTTGCAAAAAGTCACAAAAATGTTAAAAAATTTCATTCCACAAAAAAATTAAGTTTATATTAGTTATTTAATATAATTAGTATTTTTGTGAATAAATTCCCTTTTTATTGTTTTTAAAACATTTAAAAGTGAATATTTATTTTGAAAATCAAAACCAAGTGAGTTTTAATTCACCTTGTGATTAATCCTTCATTTTTCAAACCTAAAACAAAAATCACAAGTGGTTTATTCAAATTTATTTGGTATTTTTATCATTTTACATTTGATTTTCTTTAAATATTCACTTAAAATTAGGGTTTTCTTTTATTTTTACCCTCACAAGTCATTTTCAAACACTCATGGGCTTCTAATAGAGCGTAAGACCCAATCCCTCTTAGAAAACCTTTTTGGGGCTCAGTTGTTGTATAAGACCCACTGTGTTTTCAAAAATCTCGGCGTGATCGCTATTTCGAAACAAAAACCTTTTTGGGTCTCTCCTTGAGTTGTAAGCCCCACCACTTGTATAAAAATAATCTTTGGGCCTCTAATAGAGTGTAAGACCCAATCCTTTGTAAATACAAACCTATTTTAGGCCTCACTTATTGTATAAGTCCCGTTGTATTTCAAAGTTCCGGCGTGATGATCGCCCGTGTAAAACAAAACCTTTTTGGGCCTCAGTCACTTGTATAAGTCCCTGTACAAAGTCAAAACAACAGTACAATCACTGATAAAACCCTGGCCCTCTCCTTGAGCTGTAAGCCCCAACCATTTCCTTTTCAAAGTGCTTTCTCCTTTGATTTTGAAATATACTGTTGTTTCAATCTTTCTTTGTTGAACAACTAACAATACAACATGGAAGCTCTACAACCGAGTAAGTATTTACCCGCTTTCATTTACCGCCTTCATATGTATATAACTGTATTGTGGGGTTGTTGCGCTGTAAGTCTTCTTTCATAAACTCATATCAACTGTGTAATACTAGTATAGATATTTAGAGTTTCCCCGACAACTACGTCTAGCACTAGGTAAAGCCCTGTTGATCACTCTTAAAAATAGACAAAACTAGATCCCCCATAAGAGCACCAGATACAGTCTTCTCTTCGGCTGTCCCTCCTAGGAACTGTCAAAGAAACTCTAACTCCCCAGGGATGATCTTTTCTTCGTGAATGGCATCTCTTGAGTTTCTTACAAATTCTCGAACTTTCCTGGCTTGATCTATTCTCGGTGAATGGCATGTCTTGAACTTCTCGGGATTTGGGGACCCCCAGACTTCTTAAAAGCATCCCCGCCTCCTCTTGGGCATTGTACAAGGACCCGTCGGCTTCTTAGAAGTTTTCACAGCCTCCTCTTGGGCTTCGTACAAAGGGTCCCTCGGCTTCTTAAAAGTTTCCAGCCTCCTCTTGGGCTTCGTACAAATTGTCCCGACGACCTCCTAGAGGTATAGGAACAGAAATTAGTCATCTTAATAAAGCAGTCTTTCAAAGAATCTAGATCTTGCTGCTACTTTCCCTTAAGCACAGTACAAAAGATAAAACTCTAGACTCGGACAGTCTAAGACCCTTGAGTCTCAAAGACATTCTCAAGTACCTTTCAAAAATAGGATAAAACATCCGTAGACACGGACAGTCTCACAACCCTTTGGATTCTCCATTTCCTTAAAGAGCAGGCAATAGTCTCGATCCTCTGATCAAATCCAACGTATGAGTACAACATTACTCATATAAAAACTGATTTTCTCTTTTATCCAACCTACTGGTCACTCAACTGAAACAGTCACCAGCGCCATAGCCTCCTCTTGGGCTTTGTACAAAAGATTCTCCCTAGTGGAGCTAACCTTTCCACACTCTCTTGTTGAGTATAAAAGACTCTCTTGTTGAGTCACCAGACTTTTAGCCTCCGTCCCGGGCTTCATACGAGACACCACAACCCTTTAGATTCCCCGTTTCCTTAATGAGCAGACAATAGTTCCGATCCTCTGATCAAACCCAACGAATGAGTACAACATTACTCATATAAAAACTGATTTTCTCTTTTATCCAACCTACTGGTCACTCAACTGAAACAGTCGCCAGCGCCATAGCCTCCTCTTGGGCTTTGTACAAAAGATTCTCCCCAGCGGAGCTAACCTTTCCACACTCTCTTGTTGAGTATAAAAGACTCTCTTGTTGAGTCACCAGACTTTTAGCCTCCGTCTCGGGCTTCATACGAGACACCAAATCACTCTCTTGTTGAGTATAAAAGACTTTCTTGTTGAGTCACCAAACTTTTCGCCTCCGTCTTGGGCATCATACAAGACACAAAACACTCTCTTGTTGAGTATAAAAGACTCTCTTGTTGAGTCAACCCCCCGTAGCCTCCATCTCGGGCTTCGTACGAGATACTAAAACACTCTCTTGTTGAGTATAATGGACTCTCTTGTTGAGTCACCAGACTTTTAGCCTCCATCTCGGGCTTCATACAAGACACCAAATCACTCACTTGTCGAGTATAAAAGACTCTCTTGTTGAGTCAAACCCCTTTAGCTTCCGTCTTGAGCTTCGTACAAGACACGCAAAAAGACTCTCTTGTTGAGTCAAACCCTTTTAGCCTCAATTTTGGGCTTTGTACAAGACAAAAATAACATTTTCCCCGGAAAAGTCGACTTTTTAGACTCCTCTTAGGCTTTGTATAAGGAAACCCCGGTTGAGTCAATTTACCTTTTAGCATCAAAGTTGTGCCTCATTCACAGTATACAAACATCAACAACTCCTCCTTAGAGATGACAAATTCCCTCTCAGTTAGGAACCCTTTAGCTTCCTATCTTGGGCTTTGAACAAGATACAAATAGACTCTTTAGCTTCACATCTTGGGCTTTGAACAAGATACAAATCACCTTTAGCTTCACGTCTTGGGCTTTGAACAAGACACCAAAACATCTTTTCCTCCCATAGAATAGGAGGAACTACGATCGCTCTGATTTCCCTGTTTCGGTAAACGGGAATACGTAGGCATAAGATTGAAAGAGAAATATTAGCGTGCACACTAATCAAAAAAACCAAAGTCCTTTACCTCCAACCTAGCACAGTATCCTAACAAAATTCCCCGTAAAAAACCCCAGCGTCTCATTCTTTCAAAATAACCCAAAGAGAGACCCCCTACATTGATAGCATCTGTAAATTAACAGACCACTGTTTAAACTCAGTTTGCAAGCAGGGTTAGTTGGAGACATCTATTTCCCTTCCTTCATCAGCTTCAATAGGATAAAAAATGAATCGACCTGTAGTTACCCCAAGAGCGACAGCGCTTAAGAACCGCGTCCAAAATCGCTCGCTACACCTGTGTCTACCAGTACGCTAGCTAAAGCATCGTCCTGGAAATTAACTGTGATATGAAGTGCCATGTTATGATTCTTGCCTTCCTCTGGGAGTTCTTCATCACTAAAACCCAAATTGTTGCAGGAAGTGATGTTAGAAATAATGTTGTCAAACTGACCCACTGTCACATCTTGTTCTACAAAGGCATGTTCCAAGACTTTCTGTAGAGTTTCTCTGCGAGCTTCTGAACTGAGCAGGAGAGATAACACGAATATTCGAGAAGGAGTTTTTAATAGTTGATCTACAATGTTGTATTCACTTCTCTGGATGAGTTTTAACATTCAATAATTATTTTTCACAGGCTCTGCGCTGTTGGATTGACCAATTTGTTGATTAGGAACTTCAGCTTGAGGTTCCTTTTATTTTACAAGTTCTCCAACTCCTCTGTTGAAGATATGACTGCTTTGGGTGACCCGACTGATATCAGCAATGGTGACAACGGATGGTAGTGGAATTTCTTTTCCATCTTCTATTATGGTCGCGTCGTACTTGTACGGAATAACTTTCTCTGACTCGTATGGCATTGGTTCCAGTAAGTAGATGACCACAGGGGTTACTTCGGTCTTTCGATTGTTAAAAGTAGCCTCAATTGGTTCTAGTTCGGGATCGTTGGAAGATCTTCCACCGTTGGAAGGGATTCCCGAGTGCTTTGGCTCTTTGAGCATCGGGATAATGGTGAAAACATCCTCGTTAATTTCATAATTAACAGGCTCTCTTTCAATGAAGACTGTGATGGTTCTTTTGTCCAACAACTCTTGAATCCCATTTTGGATGAGGAGACAACCATGTCGGCTCTTGCGACATTTGCCGCAAGTCAAATGGACGTGGTGATTCAGACCAAAATAATCAAGTCCGCACAGGCATTTGTGAAATTTGACTAATGATATTTCGATGTTTTTAATGTCATGAACTGCGTACTTCCCTGGGCAACCTTGTACCATATTGATGGACAGAGAATTTAGGCATAGTTGGGTTTCTCTGTGGTCCACTTGATTCTGGAGAGCTGCTCGCACTATGTAGAATCCTTGGCTTTTCTCTGAACATATTCAACAGCGTTCATAATTGTGAGGTGGAACCGGGCCATATCCACTCTGTATGCAATGCATTTCTACTAAATCTGAATTAAGCAGATGTCACAGCTTTGGTGTCTACCCGGATTTCCATTGGTTATGCTAATTTGACGCGTGCTTTCATCCTGATAGACTGGAAGCCACCAGTGGCCCAACAGATGTTGAAGAGTTCTTTGTACAAGCGCACAACCTTGATCGTTTTCAGAGCAATCTCTGTAATCCTGATAATTATGTGGTGACAGATATCCGAGCCTGACTTGCTTGGCATGTAATTCTACCAGGCTGGTATTCATTAAGCGAATGTCGAAAATATGAACCATATTGACTTAGTAATTACTACCTCCGTGGTAGTCTTGGATCCATCCAAGATCCATTTGACACTGAAGTGCCTCTTGTACAAAAGAAGATCCTTGATTGTCTTTTGAACAAATCGGGCAAGCGTTGTAGTCGTGTAGTGGCAAATTGTGATACTGACTTTGTCTTGAGTGTATTGCCACTAGACTGACATTCATTGCGCGGATGTCATAGTTTTGAACAATGTCTGATGTTGATAGGCCATATTTATTCCACGAGCTCTGTGATCTTGGATCCATCCTAATCCATTTGTTCTTGAAGAGTTGTTTATACAATGATGCACCCTTGATTGTTCTTGGAACAAATGTCGCATTGATGATAATTGTGGGATGGCACATGGCCATACCTGCTTTGCTTGCAATGCATTTTGACCAGATTTGTTCCCATTAGGCGTATATCGTGAATTTGATAATTGCCGCCAGGTTCTTCATCTATCAGGTTTACTGAAGCTTTTTCATGTTGTGGCAACTAGTTCATTTGAACATTTGGGTTCGTATCTTTGAAAGATAGAACTCCATTTCTGACGAGCTTTTGTACGTCAGATTTGAAGCTGAGACAGTTCTCAATGTTATGCCCCGGTCCTCCTTGATGACAAGGGCAAGATTGATCGGCTTAAAACCAAAAAGGCGGATTGTCCGGTACTGTGAGAGGAGTTCTGGTCTGAACGTGCCCCTTTGCAAACAAAAGTGGGAATAGTTCTGCATATAACATTGGTATAGGGTCAAACCCTGTCGATCGTGGAAAACGATTGTTGTTATTGTATTGCGGGTGAGCCTGCTTAAGAGGCTGTTGCGGCCTTCGTTAATACGGTTGTTGATTTGACTGTTACTGAGCAACCTGTGGTTGATATGCCGGGATCGGCACGGGACTGACAACAGGAGATATTGTTGTCACTTGTCGAGGTTGGTACCTTCGCCTTTGCTTACTCTGCGAGATATTATTGATATCCCGTTCTTTCTTCTTTTGAAATGCACTCCCGTATCTCTTACTACTGCTGCTGGAAGGTTCTGAGTCCTTAACCAGTCGACCTTCTCGGACTGCTTCCTCAAGGCGTACCCCCATGTTTACCATCTCGGTAAAATCACTAGGTGCACTGGCGATAATTCAGTCATAATAAAATGAGCTTAACGTCTTCAAGAAGATTTTCATCATTTCTTTCTCCTCAAGTGGAGGACAAATCTGGGCGGCCATTTTTCGCCATCTTTGAGCATACTCCTTGAAGGTTTCTTTATCCCTTTGGGACATGGCTCTGAGTTGTTCTTTGTCGGGTGCCATATCCAAATTATATTTGTACTGCTTGAAGATGACTGGAAATTTACCTGAGTGAATTGCACACTCAAAGATACAACAGAGTCGCCACCGAACTTTATTTAGTCCCAAAGGACAAGGAAAATATCGATAAAACCCAAGGGGAAGAGAAATGGGAACGGGGGTCGGTTATGCGAAAGGAAGGTACTAGCACCTAACGCATCTGTTGTACTCGACGGGAACCATTTCGCTTGCTTCTAGGCTTGGATGGGTTATCTATCTAAAGGCTTCTAGCTAAAAGAAGAGGAGAGAGAGAAAATTGGAAAAAGGAAAGAAAGAAAGAAGGTGCTCGCGGAGGATTGAGGTCCTCGTGCCTACGTACCCTCATAGTACAATGAGGAAGTCAGAGTGTTGTAGTTCATGGAACCAGGGGACGAAGAAAAGGAAAGAAAGGAGGAAGACATAAGAAAGGTGGAAGTATGCTCGCCAAGACATTGCGTCTCGTGCCTACGTATCATACATTCAAAAGAATGCGGAATCAGAGCTTCCGTAGTTCGGGGAACTAAGACGGAAAAGGAAAAGGAAAGTGGTGTCAAAACCAAGAGCAAAAGAAAGAAGGAAAATCCACTGGGGAGTCCAACGAAAAGGTGTCAAAACCAAGAAAGAAGAGCAAAAGGAAAAAGCGAGTACTCCGCTGAGGAGTAAGAGGCTAAAGTGACTGTGCAAGAAACAAGAGAAACGGTGTCAAAACCAAGAGAATAAGAGATAGAGAAAGATCTGATGGGGATGCAAAAGAAATGGTGTCATAACCAAGAAAGAAGTGCGAAGGACAGATAATAAATGTGCTAAGAGTAAAGTGCAATAGTGGTGTCGAAACTAAGAGAGCAAAAGGAATAAAGAGACTCCACTGGGGAGTAAGAGAACAAAGAAATTGTGACTAAGAATCAGAAGGTAGCGACCCTACTGAGGAAACAAACAAAGGAAAGGTGCCACAACCAAGAGAAAAGAGGACTCGGTATGTTAACTGATTGACAGTGGTTAACCGAAGGAAGAGATTAAGATTCTATGAGGAAAAGAAGTTTTAACAGATAAGAATTATGATCAACCAAAGGACGGGTGTAGGACCGAGCAAAGGTCGTGACCCAAAGGACGGGTGTGGGACCGAGCAAAGGTCGTGACCCAAAGGACAGGTGTGGGACCAAGCGAAGGTCGTGACCCAAAGAACGGGAGTAGGACCGAGCAAAGATCGTGACACAAAGAATGGGTGTAGGACCGAGCAAAGGTCGTGACCCAAAAGGACGGGTGTGGGACCAAGTAAAGATTGTGACCCAAAGAACGGGTGTATGACTGAGCAAAGGTCGTGACCCAAAAGACGGGTGTAGGACCGAGCGAAGGTCGTGACCCAAAGGACTGGTGTAGGACCGAGCAAAGGTCGTGACCCAAAGGACGGATGTAGGACCGAGCAAGAGTCGTGACCCAAAAGGCGGGTGTAGGACCGAGCAAAGGTCGTGACCCAAAGGAGTTCGGTACACTGACTGAACAAGCAGTACCTGACCGAAGAAAGGGTATCCGAACCAAAGAAAGGTTACTAACCCAAATATGCAAGTATTCAAACCAAGAGGAGGTTGCCAACTGCGGGGGATTCAGTGTTTACAGACGAACTGTGATTAACCAAAAGAAGCGAGTGATTAACCACACGAAGGTGATTAACTCGAAAAAGGGTTCAGTATTGTAACAGACGGACTGTGGTTAACTGAAGAAAAGGGTGATTAACCAATAATAGGTGATTAACCCGAGAAATGTTCAGTATTTTAACAGACGGACTGTGCTTAACTGAAGCAAAGGGTGATTAACCAAGAATAAGTGATTAACCCAAGAGGAAACTCAGTGTTTTAACAGACGGACTTTAACTGGAGAGACGGGTGATTAACCGAAAGAAGGTGATTAACCCAAAAGGTGCTCAGTATTAACAGACGGACTGTGATTAACTGAAGAAGCGGGATTGTAGATGAATAGAGCATTGGTTTTAACCGTATGATTATGATCAACCAATGGAAGAATGAATACAAATCTTATGGGGAATCAACAAAAAAAGTGACTAGCCACAAGAAAAGGTAATTGAAACCCTTTTGAAGAGAACAAGGGAAAGGTATTGAATAAGGGCAAGAGATTGACCCTCTGAAGATTGCTAATGATCGTTAACCAAGGGAATGGTGATAGATCAAAAGACTGATTGAAAGAGATAAGAGTGATAGAAGGATCGAAAGAGATTACAAAGAGAAAAGAGTGATCGAAGATCGAAAGAGATTGGAGTAAGAAAAGAGTGATCAAGGATCGACTCGACCGGGGGAGGAAAGCGCACTACCACCTGAAGGTAGAGATGACTAAGCCAAGCACAGGGGCATTCGTCCCCTACCTGAAGTAGTCAGAAGGAGAGTAGGAATTCTCCCTTCTCATTCCTTCTCTAACACACAAGGTGTAAATTAGAAGTTGAACCAGATGGCGTAATAGCTCTAAGTTGTACAGTGCTCCCGCGCGGTAAAATAGACAGCGTAACAGCTCCAAGCTGTACAGTGCTCCAGTGTCGTGCATCGGTCGTCATATGAATCTTCAACTCCGCGGGCGGGAAAAAGAGAGAAAAAGCTCTAAAGGAAGCCTAAAAAGAGGGAAAGGGGGGATCAACTAATCGAAACATGGTTTCGATCAATTAATCAAAAGGGAATGTTATGCTAACAACTTTCCAAAGGGAATGAAAAATCATTAAAGCTAAAGGTGTAAATTATTGATTATGCATGATTAAATTTGCTCAATAAAGAACAAACTTAATGTGATCAAGAATTGAAAATACAAAACAGTGCCAAACAAATATTAGCATGTATCAAGTGATCATGGATTGTGCAAGAATTAACATTTTAAAACAAAAATCAAGAACACACATAATTGCAAGAATTGATAAATCGATCATTGAATTAATGTAAATATGCTCTAAACAGAGGTTAACAACACTTAAAACAACCATAAATATCAAGCAAGTTAATCCATGGAAGTTAGAAGAAGAAAGGATACCAAACAAGCTTGAAAAAACTCAAAATTGGCCATTTTGTTCAGTGGTAACCGGTTACAGCATATCTGCTAACCGGTTGCATGCTTGAAAATCAACGTATTTGTTGAAAATTGAACTGTGTAACCGGTTACAGCATAACTGCTAACCGGTTACCACTGAGACAGTGGCAAAAATAATAGCAATAACAACTTTTCAAAAGTGATCTTCTGCACTTATTCACTTATACCAACCACCACATGCTAGATCATGAATTTGTGCACTAAAATTACATCATGTAAGGGCAATTAAATACAAATTACAAGCATTAATCATGGATATTAAAGATCAAGCAATTGTATGACAAATTAAACCGAAAACGATCGAAATTACGACGTAAATGCGCAGAAATGATCTAAACATTGAATAAAGTAAGATCTACTAACCTACAAGCCGGAGGTTTGGCTTGGTAATTGTTGTGAAGGAAATTTAGAGAGAAAAAGCCAAGAAAACCAGAGAATTCTGCTCTTACACTTCGAATCGTAGCGAAACCGAGCAAACTTCGACGAAAACTCCGAAATACGAATTATCACCGAAGAAGCTTGAAGCAAACACTTGAGATGAATTCAAAAGCTTATAGAACTCCAGAAACTCAACTATAATTGTAAAATGATGAAGATAATCAAAGAAAACCAGAGATTCCTCAATTGCACTTCGAATCGTGGCGAAATCGAGCAAACTTCGACGAAAACTCCAAAATGAGAATTATCACCGAAGAAACTTGAAGTGATCACTTGAAATGAATCCAAAAGCTACTGAAGCTCCACAAAATTCAGTAGAATGGAAAGATGATGAAGGTTAAGCTCAAGAAATAATCACTTTCAATGTGAAAAGTGATTATTCTTCAAGAATTAAGAGCTTTTGTGTGGTTTGGACAAGAAGATGAATTGGAATGTGTAGAAGTTGCAGAAAAATGCAGAGGAGAATGAGAGAATTGAGAGTGAAGAAAGTGTGAATTTGTGTGAATGATTGTGGAGGAGTTGCAAAATGGTGAAGCTTGGCTTATATAGAGTTTAGGTATGGAGTGTGAGAGCTTTGGACTTTGGTTTGGACTTAGCTTTGGGAGGTTTGGAGTTAGGGTTGGAGTTAGTTACACTTGACTCACTGAGTCAAGGCGGTTAACTCGGTTAGTTAGGATAAACTCGGTAATAATCCCAATGCAAGCTTCCACATCCAAAGGTTGACATGCTTGTAAATTAAGTAACATGGTGCTCTTAATTTAAAGTGATGCATTAAATAAATGTAAGGTAAATGTCTTGAATGGTCTTGAATTGTCTAGAATGTTCCACATGCTACTAGAATAATGTAGAAACAAAGACCAAAGAGAGTGCATAGCTGCTGTCCCAAAAATGCACCAGAATCTGCAACTTTGTACGTGGTAACCGATTACAGCATATGTGTTAACCGGTTACATGCTTGAAAACTTGCATTTTTTTGTGAAAAATATACTGAGTAACCGGTTATAGCATATGTGCTAACCGGTTACTTCAGCCAAATTTCCCCTAAATTTGCAAAAAGATGATGCTGAAGTCCTGATTCCGATTTTCCATCTCTTGTCTTGATATATAAACATGGAAACCTTTATTTTGAGCTTATTTTGGTGATGAAATAATCTTGAGAGGATGCGACTAATCAGGCTTGGAAAACCTGCAGATCCTGCAACAAGAAACACACAGAGAAAAATGCGAATGCGTATGTTGACGATGCGAATGTACATGCTTATGCAAAAATAATCAAAAAAGGAGGTCAAATTTCGGGTTACGACAGCTGCCCCTATTTAATCCTCTTGGACCTGAATGTAAGAATTCCGCTAGCTTTTCGAAGATTCGAGGTAAAAGGGGATTAAATAAAATAGTAGCTCGAAAATTTGGCCGACGACGACAAAAGAAGAGTTTTGTTTTAAGGGCTGATAAGTGCGATGTTTGGCTGAATATCTGCTAAGGGGTGAATTAGGCCAAAAGAAAGGGGGTATGCTCGATGTATATGCTATGTATACGCTGATCTACATGATGCTTGACATTATGCAATGCAGGGATGCAAGTTAAAGTACTGTGATGTGGATTGGCTGGTTCTGGACGAACCAAATGATTGAAAAGGTTCTGGAAAAGCTTACCAGGGGGGAATTGGACGTTGAAAAGGTCTTCCAGACGATGACTGGACTTTGAAAAAGTATGCCAGACTAGAACTGGATTTTGAAAAAAATGCTCCAGACGAGAACTGGAAATGTTGGCCGGACAAGAACCGGACGTTGAAGGGACAAGTCAGACGAGGACTGACTACCAGACGAGAACTATTTTTCAAAGCGACAAGTCAGACGTGAACTGACTACCAAATAAGAGCTGGATTTTGAAGGGAAAAGTTAATCGAGCAGTGACTACCAGACGAGAACTGGGTTTTAAAGAGATGAGTCAAACGAGGATTGACTACAAGGCAAGGATTGAATTATGTAAAGATAAGTCAGACAGGAACTAACCACCAGACGAGAACTGGGCTTTGATGAAAATTTTCCAGACGAGAACTGGACATTGCAAGGATAAGCCAGACAGGAACTGACTACTAGACAAGAATTGGATTTTGATGAGACAGGTCAAACGAGAATTGACTAACGGACGGGAACTGGATTTGAAAGATATAAGTCAAATGAGAATTGACTACCAGACGAGAACTGGAAATTGATGAGACAAGTCAAACAAGAACTGACTACCAGACGGGAACTGGATCTTAAAGAGACAGGTCAGACGAGGACTGACCATGAGACCTGGAATTGGAAGGGGCAAGTCAGACGAGAACTGACTACCAGACGAGAATTGGATTTTGATTAAGCCAGACGAGAACTGACTACCAGACGAGAACTGGATTTAAGAGATAAGTCAAACAGGAATTGACTACCAGACGAGAACTGGAAATTGCAAGGATAAGCCATACGAGAACTGGACTTTAAAGAGATAAGTCAGATGAGGACTGATGACCAGACGAGAACTGTAATTAAGTTTACCAGACGTGAACTGGATTTAAGTAAAGATAAGTCAGACGGGAACTGACTACCAGACGAGAACTGGATTTTAAAGAGATAAGTCAGACGAGAACTGACTACCAGACGAGAACTGGGTTTTGATTGGGACGTGCGTTTGAACCTGTATAGCGTAATGCTTCATCTTGATAAATATGCTTATGCGTTTAAAAATGAAATACTATGCGATGATGATTACTATATGCAGAATGTTGGTGATTAGTTTTTGAAAAGATGTCAAGTTGGATTAGGCTCATGTCAAGGCTTCGTGTTATGCCAGATGAAGGATGTGCATGAGTGAAGCGACGTGATCAAAGTGTGAGGAAGGTCTATGCAATGGTTCAAGTGTTTTTATTGTGAGAAGCGAAAGGGTTGAGGTTAGGGTGTAAGCCATAAAGACATGATTCCCCGACACCTACTTCAGGATCAGCAATTGTTGTTGCACCATTGCTCTGGCCTCAAAACAGGGAGAGAACTTGTACCTTGGTAGCCTGACTCTGCCCCAGTCTGTTGGGTATCTGCATGGATTGCCCCAATCACAAGGTTAACTTGCCCCAGCGTATTGGAATAGTATGCCCTTGATTAACTATCTCTTGGAGAGGTTGGCTTCCTGTGCTGCTGAGGTGGTTTGCCTCAATGTGAGCTCTGAAGTGATTTTGCCCCTGGCTGATCGATCTTTGGAGGAATGCCCCTGACCAAATGAACATGGAGAGATTTGTCGAATCTCGTCGTGATTGGCTCAGATTGACTGAATCTCGAAGTGGTAAGGCCCAATGGGGTTTTCCAGGCATTTTGTCCCTTGAGGTGATCACACTTTCCATTGTGGAAACTTTCTTGATGTCAAGCGCTTGTTTGTAAGTAAAAAGTGTTAGCTTTGAAAACGATAATGTTAATGCCATGCATATGTCAGTTTTGAAAATCCAAGTATGTTCACTAAGATTATGACATATAGTGAATGGATCACCATTTAGAATGCCATGTCAGTATCGACACAAATGATAAGTAAATCTTTTGGGAGTCAGCTCGGACATGATTTTACCGTAGTATACTTTCGAAATAACCTGCTTCAATTAGGTCTTTTGCAGGTTGTAACGTGGCTTGGCTCACGGTTTAAGAAAGAAAGGATATAAGGCTCAAAAATTATTTTACCACACCCATTCTCCTTGATGTTCTCCAGTCCTACGTTTAATTAGTTTGACATAAGCGTTCACCTTTCAAAAAGGGCTTTGAATGATGGAAGTGATGGTAGAGGAACCGACAAGGGTTTTAGAGCGGCAGTCGCTCACCTTTTGTTTTTGTCACATGTGATCACGCGAACTTGTTCTCATTGAGGATTTTTGCTTTTGATTCTTTGTTTTGTCCTTTTTTGTTTTCCCTAATTTTTGCGTAGACTGATTATTTTGAACTCGCAGACTACCGGGATGCCCTAATTTTTGCCTAAGTCATTTGCCTGTGAATTAGCGGGCTTTTATTCTTTTGCTTTTTTTTTTCATTTGCTTTTGTGATTTTGATTGTTTCTCTCGAACAAAATCGTGTGACATGTGTTTGATTTGTAAGGTGATTTGTGATTGCCTCATTCCTTTGGTCGGTGAGGGATAGCCATTGTGGATTTGTGATTTTTCCGACCTCTTGCGAGGGATATGATGTGGTTGATCCACAGATGGGGTGCTCTTCTTTTGAAATTTGAACGCATGGTCAAACTAACTGAAGACTACCCTGCCCCTGGTGAAGATTGAGGGTTTATGTGTACAGAAAGAAACTCCTACTTCAGGGCCCAAAGGGGTTGACTAGGGATTATCTTCCTTATGACACCTGTGTTTGGGGATTTGAACAAATGCCTTACATCCTCAACAGGGTTTTATTCAAAAGCATACAGAAAATGATCTCATGTCTTTTTGATTTCATCATTCTCTTTTTGATTTTGCTTGATCAAATGTGTGATATTGATAAAAAGCATGAGTGAACACGAATGAATTTATTCAAAACATGCATATTCATTTCATTATTATTATCATCTAAAAACAAACAAGTTTTACAAATGAACAATGCTTGGCAAACAAAAGATTACAAATGGAAAAGATGGAATGACTTGATGATTGCCGATGTTGAGGAAGTGCTCACAGGCTCATTCAAGGGATTCTTTTGCGAGCTTGGCTCTTACACGGACAAGGGATTTCTGTTCACCCACAGCTTCTCACTTTGAATGGTTAAGTGCTTCTTGTCAATCAAATGTTGGACCTTAGCTTTAAAAGCGTTACAATCCTCAGTCAAATGTCCAACCGACCCAGCATGATATCCACACTGCACATTGGGATCATACCCAGGTGGGAATGGTTTTGGAGGGGGCTTCAGAGCTTTGGGAACCACCAGCGAGTTTGGAACCATATGTGGGAGAAGTTGACTGTATGTCCCAGGAATCGGATCTAGATGAGCATTCCTTTGTTCTAGATAGTTTCGGGGCTTGCGCTGATTTTGGCGCTCTCGGCCTTGGGCTCGCTGATTATGATTCTGAGGAGGCTATTGATGTTGGGTTGCGGCAACATGCGAGAATGAATAGTATGACGTAGGAGCTAGAGGTGCTTGAGGATGAATCTGATGAGTATCATATTGCGGGAACACTTGAGCAGGACACATCAATCTAGGATCAATCGTCTGATTAACAGTCTGACCAAATTGGATCCCATACGGAGTGTAGGGTGCCCCAGGGTAAACAAGTGGAGGTGCAACAGGAGAAGGTACCCCAGGATAGGGCAAAGGTGTTCCAGAGTTAGCAGACTAAAAATTTGGTAGGGGTGTTGCCCAACAGGTTGAACAGCTGGAGGAATCTGCACATGAATAGGAGGACCTCTATTCTCAGGTTCGGCAGATGTTTCAGCAATCATAAGTGCAGACTTCTGGCAAGGCTTTTCTGTAAAGCAAAGCAACTTTTGATCGAGGAGCTCTTGGACTTTGTCCTTAAAGACAACACAGGCTTCTGTAGAATGCCCCACATATCCAGCATGGTATCCACATATGGCATTAGGATCATGCTTAGGATGATAAGGGAACTTGGTAGGCTTGATTTCTTTAGGAACAATTGCCCTAGCATGAATCAGAACAGGCAGTAGGTGCGTGTAAGTCACGGGAATTGGATCATGACAAGGACGTCTCCTCCCTTGATTGTTGTTCCTTTTACTGATTTGGTTACACTTATGTTTTTGAGTGCCTTGAGTGGTCTTCTGATTAGGCAAGGGGTGAACTGGCATATTGCTTGCATCCACATTCATGACCTTATCCACTTTTGGTCCATTCTGGGCTTGCTCATCAATCACAACCTGATCAGAGGGGTTCATCGTCATACTGTTCAGAAGTAGTTCTGCAATCATGTCAATCTTGTCTTCCTTGTGCATTGTGTTCTCATACCCAACTTGTTCCATGATTCTTAGGCTTTCGGCGTCGGAGAATCGTTGCCTTTGGGCTGATGAAGGGAAGAAAGTGAGCTTTTTCTGGTTTGTATGCAATGCAATGCAAAGGTATGTATGCACATGTTGTTTATGCAGGTGGAATGCAAATGTGATATGCCACAGCCAATGATGCAAAGGGTAGATGATGCAACAGTATACACATGGTGATGCAATAACTCGAGTTCAAAAGTTCGGGATACATGATGATGCAATAACATTATGCAATAACATTATGCAATAACATTATGCAATAACATTATGCAATAACATTATGCAATAATGTAAGTCAGGGATGCAACAGCTTCTGGATAATCTACATATACAACTCTGCATAGGTGCGAAGATCTGACGTGCGTGAGAGAACAAAGGTATGAAGTGGCTTGGTTTCCTGCAAAAACCCATCCCCCTCACAGGTGTGATCTAGACACAACAAGGTGGTCCCTAGAAAAGGTTGCCCAAACCATATGACTCATAGTGAAAACCCCCCACCGTTGTGAATTCTCACAGGACGGAAGTATTCTCAAGTGAATCACGATCTGGGATGTGGCTCTCGTGATAACACAACGCGCAAAACGCAGGCCTCACGATTATCCACGTTCTAGCCTATGTGTATGCTAGGCCCGGTGTTAGGACCTTTCTCTCCAATAATATCTACCCATCCCAACAACAGCAGAAAATAGCAGATATCCAGAATATACAGCAAATGAATATTTAAAGCAGTAAAGAAATGCGATAAATAAACATACAGCAAGTAATGCGTAAATAAAGCGAGTAAAGCGCAAAAGATAAACACCCAAGCAAGCAAGAGAGCAAACAAAACTAGGCTAAACCCCTCAAGGGATGGACCAGCAAGAGGTCAATCTGTCCCCAGCAGAGTCGCCAACTGAAGATGGCTACAAATCTACCTGAGTGAATCGTACACTCAAAGATACAACAGAGTCGCCACCGAACTTTATTTAGTCCCAAAGGACAGGGAAAATATCGATAAAACCCAAGGGGAAGGGAAACGGGAACGGGGGGTCGGTTATGCGAAAGGAAGGTACTAGCACCTAATGCATCCGTCGTACTCGACAGGAACCATTTCGCTTGCTTCTAGGCTTGGATGGGTTATCTATCTAAAGGCTTCTAGCTAAAAGAAGAGGAGAGAGAGAAAAGGGGAAAAAGAAAAGAAAGAAAGAAGGTGCTCGCGGAGGATTGAGGTCCTCGTGCCTACGTACCCTCATAGTGCAATGAGGAAGTCAGAGCGTCGTAGTTCATGGAACCAGGGGACGAAGAAAAGGAAAGAAAGGAGGAAGACGGAAGAAAAGTGGAAGTGTGCTCGCCAAGGCATTGCGTCTCGTGCCTACGTATCATACATTCAAAAGAATGCGGAATCAGAGCTTCCGTAGTTCGGGGAACTAAGACGGAAAAAGAAAAGGAAAGTGGTGTCAAAACCAAGAGCAAAAGAAAGAAGGAAAATCCATTTGGGATTCCAATGAAATGGTGTCAAAACCAAGAAAGAAGAGCAAAAGGCAAAAGGAAGTACTCCGCTGAGGAGTAAGAGACTAAAGTGACTGTGCAAGAAATAAGAGAAACGGTGTCAAAACTAAGAGAATAAGAGATAGAGAAAGATCCGGTGGGGATGCAAAAGAAATGGTGTCATAACCAAGAAAGAAGTGCAAAGGACAGATAATAAATGTGATAAGAGTAAAGTGCAATAGTGGTGTCAAAACCAAGAGAGCAAAAGGAATAAAGAGACTCCACTGGGGAGTAAGAGAACAAAGAAATCGTGACTAAGAATCAGAAGGTAGCAACCCTACTGAGGAAACAAACAAAGGAAAGGTGTTACAACCAAGAGAAAAGAGGACTCGGTATGTTAACTGACTGACAGTGGTTAACCGAAGGAAGAGATTAAGATTCTGTGAGGAAAAGAAGTTTTAACAGATAAGAATTGTGATCTACCAAAGGACGGGTGTAGGACCGAGCTAAGGTCGTGACCCAAAGGACGGGTGTGGGACCGAGCAAAGGTCGTGACCCAAAGGACAGGTGTGGGACCAAGCGAAGGTCGTGACCCAAAGAACGGGTGTAGGACCGAGCAAAGATCGTGACCCAAAGAACGGGTGTAGGACCAAGCAAAGGTCGTGACCCAAAAGGACGGGTGTGGGACCAAGCAAAGATCGTGACCCAAAGAACGGGTGTATGATCGAGCAAAGGTCGTGACCCAAAGAACGGGTGTAGGACCGAGTAAAGGTCGTGACCCAAAAGACGGGTGTAGGACCGAGCGAAGGTGTTGACCCAAAGGACGAGTGTAGGACCGAGTAAAGGTCGTGACCCAAAGGACGGGTGTAGGACCGAACAAGGGTCATAACCCAAAAGGCGGGTGTAGGACCGAGCAAAGGTCGTGACCCAAAGGAGTTCGGTACACTGACTGAACAAGCAGTACCTGACCGAAGAAAGTGTATTCGAACCAAAGAAAGGTTACTAACCCAAAGATGCAAGTATTTGAACCAAGAGGAGGTTGCCAACTGCGGGGGATTCAGTGTTTACAGAAGGACTGTGATTAACCGAAAGAAGCGAGTGATTAACCACAAGAAGGTGATTAACTCAAAAAAGGGTTCAGTATTGTAACAGACGGACTGTGGTTAACTGAAGAAAAGGGTGATTAACCAAGAATAGGTGATTAACTCGAGAAATGTTCAGTATTTTAACAGACGGACAGTGGTTAACTGTGTAACGCCCCAGTTTTAGTATTTTTATTTAAGTGAGTCGTTTTTGATTATTTTATTATTATATTATTTTATTTTCGACTGTTATCTGAAATTATGTTATTTTTCGATATGATTATATTTTATCGCATTTTGGGAACGGTTGCGAGATATTTGAGTGTGGGGGCATTTTGGTCATTTCACATTTATTTTACTAAGTTAGAAAAGAAAGAAAAAGAAATAGAAATAGAGAGAATTAGAAAAGAAAGAAAAATAGTAAGAGAAAGAAAAAGAGAAGAAGAAAAGAGAAGGGAAAGAAGAGAAAAGGGAGAAAAAGAGGAAAAAGCTAGGAATCAAAGAAAACAACTTCTAGGAATCGATTTAATCGGGTAAGGGTGTGAAATTCAATTATCTTATACATGTGTATGATTATGTATGTGTTTGTTTGTTGATTTGTTGGATTATATGAAAAATATAACAAAACCCATTTTCGTAGAAATTGTTAGAATCCGATTTAAAAGTGTTGGAAATGATGTGTTTGTGTTCCTTGTTGTTGATACTTGATAGGTATGTGTTGTTGTGAATCAAATTGGTATTTTTCTGGGATTAGATGATGAATTTGGGATGATTTTGAGTGGAAAACGCAGAACTCGTTTCTGCAGAATTTTTGCTGGTTTTCCAGGTCATACGCGTATGGGGCATGTTCATACGCGTATGGGCCTTGGCATTACGCGTACCATGGGCGAGCCATGGGCCAATACGCGTATGAGATGTTGTTTTTGCACGGCTATCTGCCCATTTGCGTATGGTACGCGTATCACTTTGGGGCATTACGTGTATGAGGGGATGCAATACGCGTATGGGGTTCAAAATAGGATTTTTGGGAAGAAAATGGTTTATGCTCATACGCGTATGGCCTTGGGCAATACGCGTATGGCATGGCGAGGAATTGGGCAATACGCGTATGAACTTGGGCAGTACGCGTATGGCCAGGAGATTGGTAAAATGTGATTTTTGGAAAATGTCGTTTTTGTTTTCGTCCGTAACTTTTGTTCTGTTTATCTGATTTTGACGTTCTTGGTGTCGTTGGAAAGGTATTGACTTGTACTTTGTGATTATGATGTTTTGGAATTTGTTAGCCGATTTAATTATGTCGGGAAATGTGAATAGTGTCGATTGTCGACTTTTGTCGTGGTAAGTGTGCATAAATGATGTATATTATGCTATGTGCTGTTGTGTGATGAAAATACTTGTGATAACATGTGTGGTGATGAATTGTGGCCGAAAGGCAAATAAATGCAATGTGTTGTATTTGGTTATATATGCATGTTTGTGACTGCATATATGTGTGAAGATGCATTGGTTGTCATGAGTCCTTGTATGTCAAGCATCATGATATGCATCATTGTAGCGTCCTGTGGGACGGCGGTTCCGGTGGGGAATCAGCTATAACACCGTGTGCCCCTTTTGTGGTGGTGTGAGCGATGGTTATAGACGATCGTGTGCCCCTTGTGTGGTGGTGTGAGCGATCGGGTCGTGTGCCCCTTTTGTGGTGGTGTGAGTGATCCATAAACACTGTGTGCCCCTTTTGTGGTGGTGTGAGCGGTGGGTGAACATTGTAGGCCCGACGGGGAGTTACAGTGATGTAACGAGCGATGGTTCCAGCAGAGTTCCTGAGTGAACTAGTGATGGGATATGAAATCCTGGAGTCGGTACCGCATTTGCATTTGCATAGAGAGTCGTTGTGTCGGTCTCTTTGCATCTGCGTGAATTGTAATTGCATTGGTTATATGTGGAAAATCATGATTTGGTGATTATGTGTGAGACATGGTGATATGCATTTGTGATAAATGTATTGGCATGATTAATATGCAATTGGGAATGGAGACATTGTGTGATTGAGCTGTGATAGCATTTGTGTATTGATGTGCATTCATGTTAAATGCATGGAATTATGAATGATATATTTTGTATATAAATATATGCCTGATGTGTGAATATGGGATTATGTGAATATAATCTGTAGATGCTTTATGTGTTAGCATGTGGTAATGGTGGTGAGAATATTTGGTATATGTAGTATTGTGTTGATTTATATAATTATATGCATTTATATTATGGTTGTTTTTCTCACCCTTCTGCTCGTTTTATAATGCTCTATGAGGCATTGCAGATTAGAGTTGCTGGAGGTCTTTTGTGAAGCTTATGTCTTCACTCTTTTGTCGGTCGGCTCTGATATGTGACACCGGGTAGTTAGGGAGGCCGTTTGTGTTTATTGTGTACTATGTATAAGTATATATTTTGGTTTGTGCATGTACAACTTGGTGTATGACAAACTTTTTATAGGATATATGTATATATGTTAATCAGATTTTAGATTTTCCGCTTTAATTCTAATTTCTGAAAATGTGGGTGTAAGGAACGAAGTTTCCTCTGTTGATTGCTACCCCACTGTTGCATATCTTTATGGGCAGGTGTTGTATGAATTGTTTGGTTTCATGTTGATGTGACCCTTGGTCTATGCCATGTTTTCAAATATACTCTGATCAAATGCTGAATTTTCTTTTATTGTTTTAAATGCATGCTAATTTGGGGGTGTAGATTGGGGGCGTCACATTAAGTGGTATCAGAGCCAGTCCGTGTCAGTTGTGTCAGTTGTGTCTGTCGCTTTGGGCGAGTTACTGTTGTGCGGTAGTTGTGTTTTGGTGAGTTGTTGGTTAACCATAGTTTCTGTATTTGAATGAACAGAATATGGCTCGGATTGTGCAGGACGTACCGAATGTTTCGGGTAATGATGAGTTCAGAAAGAATAAGCTGCCCATCTTCAAGGAAAGATATGATCCCGATGGTGCACAATTTTGGTTTGAGGAGGTTGAAAGAATCTTCCATGTGATGGATTGTGCTGAAGAGAATAAGGTGAGACTGGGTACTCACATGCTGGAAGAAGAAGCAACTGATTGGTGGGTTAGTTTGCGCCAAGTGTTGGAAGTGGATGAGGAAGAGGTTACTTGGGACTTATTTGGCCGACAGTTTCGGAGGAGGTATTATCCTGAGGGAGTGAAGGAAGAGAAAGAGATTGAGTTTTTGGAACTAAAACAAGGCAATATGTCTGTTGTTGACTACACTGCTAAGTTTGTGGAACTGGAGCAGTTTTATCCTCATTATCTGGAAGCGACTGCTGAATTTTCTAAGTGTGTGAAGTATGAGAACGAATTGCGTCCGGAGATTAAACGGGCAATCGGTTATCAGAGGATTAGAAGGTTTTCTGATTTGGTGGACAGTTGTAGGAGTTATGAAGAGAATCGTAAGGTGCGTGCTACTCCCTATGGGAATGTGAAGGACAGGAAAGGGAAACAACAGTCTCGCAGTGGGGGAGGAATGTCTAGTCCTCCGAGGTGTTACATTAAGTGTTACAAGTGTGGGGAAGTAGGACATCGTCAGATGGATTGTTGGAGGAATAAACTGAAATGTTCCAAGTGTGGAGGTTCGGGACATGTCGCAGCGGATTGAAGAAAAATCAATGTGCGATGTTTCAACTGTGGTGAAACAGGTCATATTAGCATGGGGTGTACGAAACCGAAGGGAGCTCAGACTGGTAGGAAGGTTGTTGCATTGGCAGGAGATGAGACTAATGGTGTGGATCGTCTGACTCAAGGTACTTATTTTCTTAATAGTACGTCTTTATTTTTCTAGTATTGGTACGGAATTTGTTGTTGTCTTCTTGGAATAGTAAGATGGTTATCGATACTTCTGCTTGGGGGTCGGTAATTTCTTCTTTGGATTGTTTAAATTGTTCTTTGAGCATTTGTGGTAAAGGCTTGGGATGGAATTAGTGTGTTTACAGTTGGAAGGATTATAATGAGATAAGTGGGGGAGAAGCTGGTACTTCTCCGTATTGTTTCAGGTGTAGAGTGATGGCTCAATGTGTTATGAATTACAAGGTTATAAGTGTGGTTTCTGGTTCGAGAAGGAATGCAGAAGTAGGGTTTACGTCAAATCAGGATTTGTGCCTTAGGTAGTTTTGTGCATAGGATGTAAGGCATGCTATTATAGTTTGGTGGAGACGGTTTATGCCTCATCATGATTGTCGGTTGTCTATTGACAAATTGAGGAACTGATCACCCTTAATCTCTTGTTGATAGCGGACGGGAATTATGTTGGGGGGAATGGACGTGTCTTTCTGGCTTTGATAGTGGTGCGGAATGGATTACTTAAAATTTAAGGAAATGATTGCGGATTATTTTGTCAAGTTGAGGCAGGCTTTATATCTGACGGTGATGCGGAATCAAGATTTTGCTTGATGGTTACAGATTGCGTTGTTGAGTCGATGAGAATTCTTATATCAGAAGATGAGACAGATTAGAGGTTTGTGTATGTGGATTAAGTTGGAATGTCTCTGAGGGATAATGATTGGGTATTACTAAGGGTTGTTCTCATAGAGTAGAGTGTGAACTTAGTTGGACAACAGTGAATAGTCGAGGCTATATCTGCTAAGTGAGTATTATGGGAACTTGCGGTTGTGTTTGGCATAGCTTGAATTTTGAATTGTGACGAATTGCAAACGTTTTGAAATTCTTTGATGGTATAGAGATTACAGAAATCTTGAGGAAACCTTAGGGGTGGATGTGATATATGAGAGTTCTTTTTTTTTGGTTGGTTGTTGCAGTAGGATGGTATTTGGATTGTCAAGAGCAGGAATTGTGTATGGAGTACGGACAGTGGTATACGGACAGTGGTATACCCAAAAGGTGCTCAGTATTAACAGACGGACTGTGATTAACTGAAGAAGAGGGATTGTAGATGAATAGAGCATTGGTTTTAACAGTATGATTATGATCAACCAATGGAAGAATGAATACAAATCTCATGGGGAATCAGCAAAATAAGTGACTAGCCACAAGAAAAGGTAATTGAAACCCTTTTGAAGAGAACAAGGGAAAGGTATTGAATAAGGGCAAGAGATTGACCCTCTGAAGATTGCTAATGATCGTGAACCAAGGGAATGGTGATAGATCAAAAGACTGATTGAAAGAGATAAGAGTGATCGAAGGATCGAAAGAGATTGCAAAGAGAAAAGAGTGATCGAAGATCGAAAGAGATTGGAGTGAGAAAAGAGTGATCAAGGATCGACTCGACCGGGGGAGGAAAGTGCACTACCACCTGGAGGTAGAGATGACTACGCCAAACAAAGGGTCATTCGTCCCCTACCTGAAGTAGTCAAAAGGAGAGTAAGAACTCTCCCTTCTCATTCCTTCTCTAACACACAGGGTGTAATGTAGAAGTTGAACCGGATGGCGTAACAGCTCCAAGTTGTACAGTGCTCCCGTGCGGTAAAACGGACAGCGTAACAGCTCCAAGCTGAACAGTGCTCCAGTGTCGTGCATCGGTCGTCATATGAATCTTCAACTCCGCCGGGGGGGAGAGAAAAAGCTCTAAAGGAAGACTAAAGAGAGGGAAAGGGAGGATCAACTAATCGAAACATGGTTTCGATCAATTAATCAAAAGGGAATGTTATGCTAACAACTTTCCAAAGGGAATGGAAAATCATTAAAGCAAAAGGTGTAAATTATTGATTATGCATGATTAAATTTGCTCAATAAAGAACAAACTTAATGTGATCAAGAATTGGAAATACAAAACAGTGCCAAACAAATATTAGCATGTATCACAAATCATGTATCAAGTGATCAAGGATTGTGCAAGAATTATCATGTTCAAACAAAAATCAAGAACACACATAATTGCAAGAATTGATAAATCGATCATTGAATTAATCTAAATATGCTCTAAACAGAGGTTAACAGCACTTAAAATAACCATAAATATCAAGCAAGTTAATCCAGGGAAGTTAGAAGAAGAAAGGATACCAAACAAGCTTGAAAAAACTCAAAATTGGCCATTCTGTTCAGTGTTAACTAGTTACAGCATATCTGCTAACCGGTTACATGCTTGAAAATCAACGTATTTGTTGAAAATTGAACTGCGTAACCGGTTACAGCATAACTGCTAACCGGTTATCACTAAGACAGCGGCAAAAATAACAGGAAAAACAGCTTTTCAAAAGTGATTTTCTGCACTTAATCACTTATACCAACCACCACATGCTAGATCATGAATTTGTGCACTAAAATTACATCATGTAAGGGTAATTAAACACATATTACAAGCATTAATCATGGAGATTAAAGATCAAGCAATTGCATGATAAATTAAACCGAAACGATCAAAATTACGACTTAAATGCGCGGAAATGATCTAAACAGTGAATAAAGTAAGATCTACCAACCTACAAGCCGGAGGTTTGGCTTGGTAATTGTTGTGAAGGAAATTTAGAGAGAAAAAGCCAAGAAAACCAGAGAATTCTGCTCTTGTACTTCGGATCGTAGCGAAACCGAGCAAACTTCGACGAAAACTCCGAAATGCGAATTATCACCGAAGAAGCTTGAAGCAAACACTTAAGATGAATTCAAAAGCTTATAGAACTCCAGAAACTCAAGTATAATTGTAAAATGATGAAGATAATCAAAGAAAACCAGAGATTCCTCAATTGCACTTCGAATCGTGGTGAAACCGAGCAAACTTCGACGAAAACTCCAAAATGAGAATTATCACTGAAGAAACTTGAAGTGATCACTTGAAATGAATCCAAAAGCTACTGAAGCTCCACAAAATTCAGTAGAATGGAAAGATGATGAAGGTTAAGCTCAATAAATAATCACTTTCAATGTGAAAATTGATTATTCTTCAAGAATTAAGAGCTTTTGTGTGGTTTGAGAAAGAAGATGAATTGGAATGTGTAGAAGTTGCAGAAAATGCAGAGGAGAATGAGAGAATTGAGAGTGAAGAAAGTGTGAATTTGTGTTAATGATTGTGGAGGAGTTGCAAAATGGTGAAGCTTGGCTTATATAGAGTTTAGGTATGGAGTGTGAGAGCTTTGGACTTTGGTTTGGACTTAGCTTTGGGAGGTTTGGAGTTAGGGTTGGAGTTAGTTACACTTGACTCACTGAGTCAAGGCGGTTAACTCGGTTAGTTAGGATCAACTCGATAATAATCCCAATGCAAGCTTCCACATCCAAAGGTTGACATGCTTGTAAATTAAGTAACATGGTGCTCTTAATTTAAAGTGATGCATTGAATAAATGTAAGGGAAATGTCTTGAATGGTCTTGAATTGTCTAGAATGTTCCACATGCTACTAGAATAATGTAGAAATAAAGACCAAAGAGAGTGCATAGTTGTTGTCCCAAAAATGCACCAGAATCTGCAACTTTGTACGTGGTAACCGGTTACAGCATATGTGCTAACCGGTTACATGCTTGAAAAATTGCGTTTTTTTGTGAAAAATACACTGAGTAACTGGTTACAGCATATGTGCTAACCGGTTACTTCAGCCAAATTTCCCCCAAATTTGCAAAAAGATGATGCTGAAGTCCTGATTCCGATTTTCCATCTCTTGTCTTGATATACAAACATGGAAACCTTTATTTTGAGCTTATTTTGGTGATGAAATAATCTTGAGAGGATGCGATTACTCGGGCTTGGAAAACCTGCAGATCCTGCAACAAGAAACACACAGAGAAAAATGCGAATGCGTATGTTGACGATGCGAATGTACATGCTTATGCAAAAAAATCAAAAAAGGAGGTCAAATTTCGGGTTACGACACTGCTGAACAAAAGCTTCCCCAAGATCCCTGAAAGTGCTGATCTTGGTACGGTTTAAACCCATGTACCACTTGAGCGCGGCACCGGTTAAACTGTCTTGAAAGTAATGGATTAGCAGTTGTTGATTTTCTGTCTGGGTAGACATCATTCGAGCGTACATTACCAAATGACTTTGTGGGCAAGAATTGCCTTTGTATTTTTCAAAGTCGGGAACTTTAAACTTGTGCGATATTTTGACGTTTGGGACCAAACAGAGGTCAGTGGCATCTTTTCCAAACAAGTCCTGTCCGCGAATGAGATGCACTTCCTTATGCATTTCCATGAACCGTTCTTGGAATTCGTTCATTCTTTCGTATACTTCTTCATCTTTTCCAGGGATGGCATGAAGGATATGTTCCTCTTGGATAGTATGTATCACAGGTTTTGGTATAGACATTACTGCAGTTATTCTTGGCGCTTCAGTGACTTGAAGTTTGTAACCTTCAGGAGTTTCTGTTGTAGCCTTTGCGTCTTCGTTCATCTGAAGTTTGTAACCTTCTGGTATGGAGGTTCCCGCTATGGCTCCCAGGTCTTCAGCGACTGGTGGGATGTATCCTTCAAGTATGAAATTGAAAGGCATTCCCTAGGGAAAACCTTTAGGCATGTTGTACTGCAGAAGATTGACGAGTATCTCAAATGCTAGTGTAGACATTGTTTCTGAGATCGCAGTCCTTTGCGGTGGTTGATCCTGAGCTACTTCCAGGGATTCAATCATGCTGTTGAGTCTTTCCAGATTTTTCTTCAGAGTGTTGACTTCCTCTCTTAGCTCTCTGTTTTCCTCTTCAAGATCGTCCATTTTCTTTTGGCGATTGGCCCGAGTATTGTACGAATGAAACATTTTGACTTTAAAGTTGGACACATGTGTGAGACTTTATGACAAAGATGTGTAATGAAAGAATGATGAATGATATGCAAAGGATGAGAATGATCTTTATATTTTTTAAAAGAACTTTTACCAATTATATTGCAAATATCATACAACGGTGGAAACCTTTTATTGAATTCAAAGGGTTACAGTATCTTACAGGGAAAAGTACACTATTTTACAAAGTACAGGAAGGAAAAATAGGACTATGAATCCTAAGGAACCTCTGACAATGATCCAGATGTTGGCTGCTGGTCCACTTTCCTCTTCTTTGACCGGATTTTCTCAACCGTCGTTGGGTCAATGATCCTTTGCCATGTGAAAGGAGAGAGTAAACTTTTCTGTTCCTCTTGACCTTCCACAACATGTTTCTCTAGTATTTCAATCAGAGCATCTTTCTCCTTTAGCAATTCTTGAATCTTGGTGCACTCCAAGCTGATAGTCTGGTACTTGTTCTTCCAAGAGTTCTTTTCGCGTTGAGTTTTGTTAAAAGTGACCTGCAGTTTCTCGGTGTCACTCATGAAATAGAGGACAAATTCTTTTAAGGGAAATACTTCCTGACGAGGGTAAGGCATCTTTAACTTGAGGGCCCTAGTTTGTACCCATTGGAGATAAGGCTCTGTAGAGATGCAGTTTGGTTTTCCCATAGATTCTTTTCCCTTCTTGTGAACATGATGCTAGGCATGCACAATTTTTTCCTTGAGTGCTCTGTCATTTTCTTCTTCTTTGAAGAAACGACCTTCTAGATGAACGTTGTAAGGTACATTCTTCATCGGGTATCCAAGCTGTCGACGGGCTAAAACTGGATGATAATTGATCCCTCCCTTGGTACCAATAAAGGGTACATTGCAGAAATTTCCACATATGTCAATGAACTTTATTCCGTCATAGACTCGATTGTACCAATCTATATCAGAGTGGGTGAGAGACACAATCTTCTGCGACCATCGCATACTACTTTTGGGATCCCAAAAAGCAGAAGATTTGGGTAAATGAGAAATAAATCATCTGTAGAGTAATGGTACACAACAGGTAATCATCCCTCTGTTGTACAAGTTCCTTAAATGTACTGAGTGGTAAGCATCTGCAAGCAAAGTTGGGACTGGGTTCCCAATTAAGAAAATCTTGATAGCGTTTATGTCGACGAAATTGTCAATGTTAAGGAAAAGGAATAGTCCATAAGTGAGAAGAACAAACTTATCCTCAAAACCAATTATGTTTCCTATGCTGGCAAAGTATAAGGCTTTCTCCAATAGAAACCTAGCTGGTAAACCTTGTATTCCTCCCTTGGTGGTCATGTGAGCTTTGATATCTGATATTTCCAAAGAGGTGACCTTGCAATGACCTGATCCTTAGGAATTTCTTCCAGTCCAGAGAATGGATCTTGGTTAGTGATAGGTAAATCAATCAGATGAGAGTACTCTTTCAATGTTGGTGTGAGCTGATAATCAGGAAACGTGAAGCAGTGGTACACCGGATCATAAAACTGAACCAATGTAGCTAGGATTCCTTCCACCATGTTGACTTTCAAAAGAGACAAAAATCCTCCGTACTTAGCTCTGAAAGCTTCCGGGTTAGTAACCAATCTTCCCAATCTCCTCAGGTCCTCAAGTCTTGGACTTTTGAAGGTGTACTTCTGGGTTTTTCTTCTACCGAAATCCATAACGCGGTTTCTCTTATATTTGTAATACTCTCTTAATTTTTTTGAAAAATTTTGAAAAAATATTTTTTTTATGAAAAATTTTATGAATGCATGAATGCAGCAAACACAAACACATGAAAACATGGTTTTAAGGGTTCATCGAGCATGGAGCCATAGATCTACCCAATCCCCCAAAGGGTATGTGCTAGGGATTCTCTTTTTGTACTTGTAGAGCGGGTTCTAACAAGGTTCTCAAAATCATTGACCCCTCTTAAGAATATTACTAGCAAACCGACTAACTCATGAGAGCTGTAATATCTTTAAGATGAATCTCATTCGAGCATAGTATCGCGTATCAACTATTCCCGATAGTCACTGCACTACATCCTAAATGAATGTTTAAGGTTGAATATTTATTAATCCTCAGCTTCGTGGGTGCCTAGTGGAAAAAGTAATGTTTTCACGACTTTCTCGTTTAACATCAGTAATTCCAAAAGGGTGCCTCCACTGATTTGGTGGACTTTCAAGTTAGCTTAGTCAGGATTCACTCCCTATAAGCCTTCTTGAGTCTGCCACCTCCTATCTTAAAATATGCTCTCAAGCCCACTGAGGACTTTTTGACTCACCACACGTGTATTAATCTCATTCCCAGATAACAGTAAATTAAATAAGTATGGCTGATAAGCAGATAGTATGATGGAAAACAGTAAATGATATCAAATGAAAAAGCAAATAAAACAGCAAAAAATATGCAATGTAAGGATTAACCCTCTTAGGGGATGGGAAAGTCCCCAGCATAGTCGCCATTTTTTTGTAGCTCGGTTTTTGTGACGCGACCACTACCGCTTTTGGTGCTACTTTCTGATTTCTATATTTATCCTATGAAGCTTAAAAGGAAGGGGAAGATATAGAAAAGAACGAGAAGTGTAGAAAATAAGGAGAAAACCATAATCATGCTCTTAACTTTGCCAACAAGTCAACATGATTAAAGAACTATATCATTTATTAGCCAAAATAAACTCAAGTTAACATGTTGGATCAAGGCTTTATACCATGAATGAATATCCAAACATGCTGAATTTGCCACCCACTTGAAGATTTAATGACAATGAACAAGTTCCAAGTTGATCACATGATGAAAAGAAACTTAAAAAGTGGCCAAAAGATCCCTCCAAATTGTGCACCGCAATCTAATTTACAACTTGATGAGAATCTTCCTCGAACAAACAACTCTACCATGGCCACTTCCCAATTTTGTAACTTCATGCTCAAACAAAAGAAATTCATGCTCTTGGTACCATTGAAAAGAAAGCATCATATACTACAACTTTGATGTTGATCACTTGAAAAAAATCAAATTGAATAATTGAGAAAACTGCCCATCAAAATTGGATTTTTTAACTGTTTGACTTAGAAAAAATTCTAAGTATTTGGCAATTTTCACAACTTTGAAATCTCAACTATGATCATCCATAACTTTCAATCCTTGTGAGCTTTTCATCCAATTCTTCCAAATTGTTGAAGTATGTAATGTCATCTTTAAGTGCATCCCTTGGGCATGAAAAGTGGTTGCTTGAATTGATCACAAAGTGGTCCTAAAGTCATGTACTTGATAAGGTGAAAAAAACTTAGAAAATTTTCTAAGTGTTTGGATTTTCAGCAAATTGAAAAATCCTAACTCTGAACATCAATAACTTCAACTCCAAGAAAGCTTTAGGCTTGTAATTTTTATTAAATTGAAGTATCAAATTCCATCTTTAAGAAGAGTCCTCAAGTGTTTTAATTGGATGCTTGAGGAAGAAGTTATGATCTTGAAAAGTTAGTCACTTGATCATGCATTTCCATAACTTAGAAAAAAATCCAAAAACCTAATTTTACAACTTTGAATCTTTTTCTTGATTTTCTTGATTAATCATGATCCGATTCACTTATATTTCATATTTTCATAATTATTGACTTTAAGAAGTCATGTTTGACCAAAAAAAGTCAAAATTCAAACTTTGACTTTGACTTTGTATCAGATGAATTCAAATCTTGCACTTGTCAATGAATCAAACTTCTTGAGCCAATTAGATCATGCGAGTGGACTCCAAAGATGTATTTGAGCGTCTTGAATCATGTTCCTAAGCATGGGATCATGTCTTGGTTGGAAAGTCAATACCCAATTGACCTTGATCAAAACCCTAGTTTGGTGTACTTGAGGAATTGAAACTTGATGATCTTGAGTTGATGCAATATAAAACTTTATTGTTGATGGAGAGAGACTCTTTATCCATGATTGAGATAGTTGAGATATTGATGAACACACAAAACCTTTACTGATCAGCCACTTGGTCTTCTTGATGCTATGCAAATGAGGCAACTAAATGATGATGGAATCTAGGAGGTAAAATTTGGGGTATGACACTGTGCATCTAATGAAATGCAAATGCATTATTTTTTTTTCATTTTTTGATATGTAAAAGATTTTTGTGAAGATGCATAGTAATGTCATACATGTTTGCGATGCAATGTCATGTACAGGTGAGGGTAAGTATCCAAGCTCAACTTACTTAAACTTCAATGAGAAGTTTAAGGAGTTTGTTGTTATGAGCTTTTAGTGAGCATTTGGTTATAAATTTGGGAAGAGGTTCAGAAGATATTTTTCGTGTTCTTAGAGAGTGTAGTGAGGTCTTATTATATAAGAGATTGAATGATGCTTTGGTGAGAAAATAGAGGGAAAATGTGAGTTTGAAAACCAATTCAGAGGGAATATGAGGCTAGTGATCTTCGTGAACTTTATTAATTCGCATGAGTTGAGGGTTGTATGAGTGAATCAGTTGGAATTTATGTTTATTGATGATGGATGGTTTGAGTGATTCCAATGTATATATGTATTTGCTCATGAGTTTGCTGCTTCTAAATTTGTTCTCATTTTGTTTTTCCAATTAATTCATTTTAATTCAAATGAAGTATGCTATTTGATGATGTGTATTGGTGTATGTTGATGAATGTTAATGATGATGACACACTCGTTTGAGAACTTCCTTGGATGACTTGTTTTGTTTGATTTTTTTAATTATAACTCACTAATATGTATGATGTGCTATGTTGTGTATGAACTGATGTATGGATGATTGAAATTACACGAGTTTGTTGCTGCTCATTTTGCTCTATTTGTTTGCCACTTCTTTTGTAATTCAATTAAAATTATGGATGTATGGTGATATATGTATGTTAATTTATGTCAACAAACTTGTGACTCTGATTTCTTCCAATTTGTTTGATGTGAATAAAACATGTTGATGGATATGTCTTGATGCAGATGATGAATGGTATGGAAGGTATGGCGATATGGTGGCATGAGTGCAAGATGACTTAGGGCTTGATCATGAGATGATGAAGATGATGTTGTGGAGTGGAAATTCGTGTGGGCATAATTCAAAGAAAATAAATGACATCCTTCTATAAACTTCCTTGATAGTCAAAACATTAGCCACCAAAAAGACACCCACGATAATTATATCATCGGCGTACTGAAATCCTTCAAACACGCCCTCAGAAATAACTTAGTCCAAAGAAGCACTACGACCTTCTACCACTAAAAGAAATAAGAAGGGAGCTAAAGGATTTCCTTGCTTTAAATCATTTAAAATACTTATTTCCTATGTGAAACTCCCATTCACCAACACATATTGACTTCCTGCAAAGATAACATCTATAATCCAAGCTCTCCACATACCATCAAACCCAAAACACCTCAATATGTAATCTAGGAAGGACTCCAATGAGTTATCAAATTTCTCTTTAAAAAAATCTAGAAACTTCCCTTCTCACCTTAGGCCCCTCTATCCATTCACCCTTCCCTAACACAAAGAACCACCATATTATTTTTTCAATTCCTCTACTTAACAAAAGCATGAAAGCACCTTGTATTTTCTTCCCATTCCTTTAGACATGCTACTCTCGACCTTATAAATAATTGAGAATCAAGACATTGGATAAGATCCCACAACTATTGACAATCTAACACTCTATTATCCAACTCCTTTAGATAGAGATCCACTAACTTTTACCATAGCTTTAAACTCCCGTACTTACTTCAGTAAACATTGATCTTAAAGTCCAAATAATCAAGTAGCTCCTTATTCCAAACGTTTAAGGAAACCTTAAGAGATCTCAACTTATCCCTAAGAACACACACCATCCACCCCTGACATACCTCATACCTGTCACAACGCGAAAAACAACCGGCGGAAAAAACAGAAGAGTCGCCACCGAACGTTATTTATCCCGACGAAGGGAAAGGAAACGATCGAAGAAAACCTAAACAAGGAGAGACTTGGTCATCGCAACCATATTCTGGGTTTGGGAGTCGATTACGCGAGAGGAAGGTATTAGCACCCCCTCGCGTCTGTTGTACTCAACAGGATCCACGCTTGTTGTCTAATCAAAGGGTACGTTTATCTAAAGCCTATTTTCTAAACAGTAACTGAAAGGAGAAAAACTAAAGGTGACTCGATAGGACTTCTCCGTCCTATGCCTACGTATTCCTCGTGCAATGGGAAAGTCAGAGTCAACGTAGTTCATAGGACTACGGGTGAATGGAAGGAAGGTTGCTCGCCAAGACATCGTCGTCTTGTGCCTACGTATCATCCGAATGAGGAAGTCAGAGCGTTCGTAGTTTGGCCTACGAATTGGGAGAAGGGTGCTCGCCAAGACATCGCCGTCTTGTGCCTATGTATCCTCATTTGGACGAGAATGAGGAAATCAGAGCGTCCGTAGTTCGGCTTAGCACGGGTGATTGGTGTCTTTTATGAGCGATGCTAAGCTCACGTTCCAGTAGTTATTAGGGTCTATCCCTGTTTGCGGTAGAACGGAGGTAATACGTCTTTTCTCAAAAGGTTTGACGAAACACCCCGAGGGACAAAATGATTTGCAGTTTGTTCAAGGATTTTAGAGAAGGTGGATTGACTTTGTCTGTGACGTGTATCACACTAAAGTCTATGACATAGGATCGAATACTTTGCGCTAACGATCCAAACCTCTCGCGCACAAAGTACCATAAGATGAGGTTAGAAATGCATCCGCTCATCTTTTCCCGTGTGCTTAAGGCTCGTGACGCACTATGCACATCGTATTTATTAAGTATCTTTGTATTTTTTGATTAAGAAAATATTTTAGTTTTTAAATGTCAGGGAAACCTAATCTGATACTAAGGACCTATGGTTAGGAATAGGGAAAGGATCTAATGTTATCATGCAACAATGTGATCCTCCAGTCTAATCATTAAGTGATCAAGATAGAATTCAATCACTCGAGGGAGTACCCGAAGGGAACGTGCGAAGCAATAAGGCATACAATCATATCAACAGTCCCTAAGTAACTAAACAAAAGTTCATGAAATTATCACGGAATTAATCATTTTAAAACAAAGTTCTTCAAGATGATGATTTGTTAATTTGGAAACAAATCATACCCGTACCTTTGCAACGCAGATGTGCAAAAATGAATAATTGTGAAAATGAATCATGGTTGTAGAGACTCAGTAGAGAGTGTTTCCCGTTTCTGTGTTTTACTTCTTCTATTACTAGTGAATTTGCTATGGAATAATGGTTCTTCTTTTGAACAATATACTTGAATGACATTTGCACCTAAGTAGGTTGAGAATTTGACAATTTTGATGAAGCCGCATGAGCAATAGTAGTTGCAGACGATGTTGTAAAGTTATAAATCTATGTTTACTTTGAAGTTCAGTATCCCAGGAATTATTCATCATGAAGCTATGAAACCGCCCTTAACCATTCACTACTCATGCTTTTGTATCAATTATTTTCAAGATGAATAGAAAAAGAAAATAATGGGCCATAACTTGTAAACTTTGAATGATACTTGTACCTGCTCTTCTCTTTTGTACAAATAATGATGATTTGACCATGATAATCTACTTGAGACAACTCTTGAAAATAACTAAGAAATGGCTTGGCATCACATAATCACTCGAATCATGACTTATCACATAATCACTTGAATCATGACTTAAAATTAATGAATCACGTTTTAAACACTTAAACTTAATTTGAACCTTGATTATTGGAGATGGACTTGAAATGTAGTGTGGAAAATAATCTTGAGTCGAGTGAGGATGTACCAAAATGAATGCCTTGAATCCAAAAAGAATTTGGATTGCACCTTTACTTCCAAGAAAAATCCATGAATTTCCCGATCTTAGCAATACCGAATCCATTCTGTCATAATCAAAGGATTAAAACTTCGAACCAATGTATTTGGATAATCCGGGTTAGAAACCTTAAGTGAACACTCCACCAAAGTTCTTCATTCACAATGAAAACCCACTCGTACTCTTAATGAATATCCTAAAGTGCATCACAAATAATGAGTTCTTAAAAAGAAAACAATGCCTTGAAGAATTCTTGAAGAATATAACATTGTGATATATAAATAGACTCATGATGTGGACAGTTCAAACCCTAATTCCAAGATTCATGAAAGCACCAGTGGAATTGATCTACAATAAAATAGAAACCGTAAGCCAATAGAAAACCATGATCCTTCAGAATACCTTGATCCCATGTATTAGGATCTTATGCACATGAATGGGTATGACTTAATGAGTAGATGCATATGAATGTGAAGCAACAGCCATTTATGGTTAGGATAAAGTGAGGGAAAATTTTGGGGTGCAACAATAACCCCAAAAGTCTCGAACCACCTAGCCATAACTCAGAACCCCAATCCACAAATTGTTAAACCCAAAGGTCTTAGGCCCCCAAACAGTGTTTTAAAAACCGGACCGATCATCAAACCGGTAAGAGTACTGGGTCACTGGTTTATCGGTTGAACCACTGGGTCATTGGTCGAACCGCATGACCAAACCGAATTAAACCAGATAACTCGGTTGAATAAACCTGTCGTTATAATAGGTATAAAACCGGTAAAACCGGTCGAACCGGATGATTCAGTCTCTAAAACATATAACTAGAACTTAAATTTTTTAAAAATATCATATCATAAATTCACAGGTTCATAATTTAAATTCAAATTTTAAACAGAGTCTAATTGTAAATTTTAAACAGAGTTTAATTTAAATTCATAGTTTTAATGTTAATAGAAAATCAGTTTTAATGTTAATAATTAAAATAATACAAATATTAACATTATTCTAAATAATAAATTTTCCAAGTCTATATATATATATATATATATATATATATATATATATATATATAATGGAAATCAGTTAAGTCTAAAATTATATTATATTTAGTTTTTTTAATCTGAGTTCTTAAATTTCTATACAAATATTTGTATGATGGTTTTTCAATCAATATAAATACAAAATAGTAAAAATAGTTTTGTGGATATTAAGAAACTTAATTTGTGTATCACTTGAATCAAATGAGTGATCACTATTATTTCTGGAGAAAAGTTCCTATGTATTTGAGTAAAAAAAAAAATTTTTAAATTAAAAAAAAAATAAAATTTTTTTTTTTTTTTAAAATAAGCAGTTGAACCACCGGTTTGCGAAAACCGCCGGTTTTCCCAGTTCCCACCGGTTCGAAGACATGGCCGATCGAGCAAGTGAACCCGGCCGGTTCTCGGTCCAACCGGTCCGGTCCGGTTTTTAAAACATTGCCCCTAAAGATGAAAGGGGTTCTTAATTACTATTAGGAAATGATCAGAGTCATTGTAAAGCAAAACCCAAAGACTACCTAGACCTCACTCCTCCTTCCACCCTCATAGAAACCATGGATATCCTTAAATAAATGTGGGTATCTTAAAACCAAGAATACTTGTCTAGAGGATACCCACACGGGTATGAGGTGGGTTTAGGTATCTTAATTACTAAACGGGCCAGGTAACAGGAGATTAGTACTTGTGCCCATGGGTAACCATTGTCATCCCTAGTCCAGTCATCAAAGAAATGCCACCTTCCGATGAGGGACTCGCCCTCTCTCAAGAACTCACCTCAAGCTGAGGGACTCGCCCTCTCTCAGGCACTCGCCCTTGCTGAGGGACTTGCCCTAGCTGAGGGACTCTCATCTGAGCATGTTTTCTGTAGGGAACCCAGGGGTAGGGTGTAACACCCTCTTACCCCACATTAGACATACGGATAATTAATCAATAAAATCAGAGTAACATCATCCAAAAGCGCATCACATTTAATTCATAACATGAAACAACATTTGTCATGTCCCGTAACACGGGTTTTCATTCACCAATATCGATTATCTCAACACTACGCAGCGGAAAAGAAAACATACTTCCATATAACTCAATATCTGAATAGTCTAAACAACATAATTCCAAACATTTAAATCAACGGGAAACAAACGAACTCGATGGTTCACAATCATTCCCAACCCGATGTTACATGACACAGAGCAGGACACCATTTTACATCTAACGGAAACAAATAACGGAAAACACCTCAAGCTACCTCCAAGCACCGCAACTATTCTTGAGTATCTGCAGGATGACGTATAAATCATCACCAAACACAGGTAGGGAGAGAAACCAAAATTTATTATAATAGTATAACAAAAGGAAATACGTAGGACTACATCATATCATCAATTAGACATACATGGAATCACAACAAAATCATCAACAACATCACACGTCAATCATACAAGGTCAATGCAATGTTATGCGTCATACATCAATGCAATGCGGTACCGACTTCGTCAACATATAATGGACACTGAGCTATCAACCCTCCACTAAGGAGCACAACATAAACAACATAGTCACTTTAATCCACACAGTGGGATTGAAGTCATCAATAAACCGAAGTCTCAACATAAGATGCTATGAAATGCAGTGATACGTTATTCCTCCAATTCATCATAAATAAAGATGTTCAACATGGTGCATCATCATTTAATGCTATCAAAATAATTCACATTATATCATGCATCATCATCATTTTCTTCAAATTAGACAACATTATAATCAAGCATCAGCAACACAATGAAAAACAACACAAAACGACAAGGAAAACAACAAAAGAACAACACCACAGCACCGCAGCCTCCTCACACCGCCCAGCGCTGCACGGGCGCCAGCATCTCTCAATCATTCCCAAAAATCCAGTAGTGTTCCTAGCTCCGCCTCCTCTTGCATCGCCCGGCGAAGAAGCCACCGCTTAACGCTTCGATTGCACCGCCCGGCGCTACGAGCGCGTAGCAGAATTTTGTTACCAGAATTCCTGCTATCATATCAGTCCCAATTCTCCCAATTTTCACTCCTTTAGGCATGAAAATCACCTCTAATTACAACAACTTTCAACAACAATAACATACAACATCTTGTAGACAACATCATTAACAATTCCTATCATCCTAACTCATCCAAATCTACCCATTCTCATAAAGCCCCATCAAAACCCCTAACCCCAAACCTATCATGATCAATTCATTTATACTAAAATAATAAACACTGATTTTCCCCATACCTTATATTAGAATCTGGTTCCTCTTCTCCTTCTGCAACACTTCAACCCTAGCCTCCTTGTTCTTCAGATCCTTTTTGCTTCATCCACCAAAACACGTATATGAGAACCTCTCTCACTATTTCCTCTCTTAACTCCCAAATACCCCTAATTAGGCTCTTCCATCCTTACCCTCACTTATCCTCCACAAAAGACTAACATACCCTCAATACTTCCACTTCTCTTATTTTAATTAATTAATAATATATAAATAATATACTATACATTATTAATATATCACTATAAATGAAAATAATTCCATCACAACAATTAAACCACGCAACAACATATCAACACAAATGCCATTTATTCACAAATAATTACTAAATAATTAAATTATGAATTTCAGGGCGTTACATAGGGTGAGGGTCACATTTCCAACGAAAAAGGGGCCTTAAAAGCACTATCTCCTTAGAAAAAACACGCGTGCTTGAGGACTATGTAGTGATATATTTGTGAGAATCTTGAACTAGGGTGTCATTTCCCAAAGAACAGTACTAGGTCGATGACCCAATGACCCGTCCGGGGGCGTTGATGTATTGTAAGGACATTAGTCAAAGGAAAGAGGGTCCTCCCATAACACCTGAATGATATGTGGTTAATAACCTCTCCTAAATAGAAGGGACTGGTTGTCACCACTAATGGTTACTCAAACCCTATGTTCAAAGGGTCTTTATAAATATCCCTCCCATCGAAGGAGGAAGATTGGTTATAAAATCCTAAGATCATAATATATATTGATCACCCCACATACGCTTATAAGTAAGAACACCGCTCATCAACAGAGCCTCTCACCTCACGTGAGCATGATTCCTAAAACCACCATAAAACATCATCGTATTGGGATTCTCGCCATTGTGGGCAAGCCCTGACCACCATACAACATAATATACCTACAAAAGCCTTTGAGTCTCTCTACCCTTGCAGGGGGAACATGCACATCTGTACTTTTTACCAGTACAGTTTATTATTATTTTTAAAATTTTGATGTATGTTTTTAATTGTTTAAATGTTTTTTATAATAATAGTCTTTAGATTTTATTGTATTTAGTTATCTTTTAAAATTGAATATAATTCTTATTATGTTTTTACAAAATATTTTATGATGCTCTCTAGATGAATACTTTTATTTTGTTAATGAATCTGTGTTCGAATTATGAATGGTAAACATCATTATATCTTGTTTAAATTTGTATTCGGATTAAAAAAGGTAAATATCATGATTCTTATGATAAAACTAAAAGGATAAAAAAGTAAATTAGTTTTAAACTACCTCACCTTCCATTGTGAACCAAACTTGTTTGTAATTAAAATCTCTCCCCTCCCATCCCCTTTCATATTTTGAACCAAACATATGTTAGAACATACAAAAATTTTCAATGTTGAATCAATGGAGAAATTAGGTTAATTGGAGAAGATGAAGTGAGGATATAATAGAGAGAGAGATATATATATAGAGAGAGAAAGAGTAATTGAGAGTGAGAATTAAAATTGGCATTAACCCCAAAGGGGAGCACTGAAGGCTATGTATACAACATGTACAAAAATTGGGAAAATAAAAAACAACTTAAAAAATAAGCTGAAAATTAAAAGAACTCCTAGTGTAACCGGTAACCAAATTTGGTGTAACCGGTTACACCCAATTCCAATAGCCAACCCACTTTTGTCAAATCAGTGGTAACCGATTACCAATTATCCATTAACCGGTTACTACAACAGAAATGCCTCAAAACTTGTTTTTAAGACACCACCTCATTTCAGTTGTTCCAAGTCCAGCATGCTCAAGCTCATCTTCAACCTCTTGATCACATCATTTGTTACCCCCTTAGTCAACAAATCTGTCACTTGGTCTTAGCTTCAACAATATCCCAATCTTAGTTTTCCTTCACTCACTAGCTCCATCAAATAACGAAACCGCATCTTTATGTGCTTGTTTCTTCCGTGTGCAATCGGATTCTTCGCAAGGTTTATTGCAGAAGCATTATCAACAAGAAGTGTAATAGCCTCACCCTCATTGCTACCCAACTCCTTCAATAGATTCATGAGCCGCATAGCTTGACATGCACATAACGATGCCGCAATATACTCGGCCTCACAAGACGAGAGTGCTACCACTGGTTCCTTCTTTGAACACCAAGAGATTGGTGTCCTACCAAACATAAAGATGTATACAACCATTGACTTTTTATCATCCTTATCACCGCACCAATTGGCATCGACGAAACCAAGTAAATCACATTTTCGGCCCGTATCCGATGCGGGAATGAGAAATCTGCAAGCAATAACTCCTTTAACATATCTAAGGATCCTCTTGACCGCTGCCAAGTGAGACACCTTCGGTCACTCCATGAATCTACTAGAAATACCGACGCTAAATGCCAAGTCTGGTCGTGTATTGCACAAATAGTGCAATGATCCAATCAACCTCCTATATTGCGTTGGATCCACATCTTGTTCATCCTCACTCTTGGACAGCAGCAACCTTGCTTCGCATGGCGTAATGGCCGCATTACAATGCTCCATTTCACACCTCTTCAAGATCTCAAGAGCATATCTCCTTTGATGCATGAGCAGTCCCATTTTTTACTTGTGGAACTCTATGCCAAGGAAATACGTCATAATACCAAGGTCTGTTATCTCAAATTCATCCATAAGTTCACTCTTAAACTTAGAGATACTCTTCTCACAACTGTCAGTAATCAATAGATCATCAACATAAAAATAAAGAATGATCACACCATCATTCGCATCCGTCTTCACATACACTCTGTGTTCGGATACACACCGCTTGAAACCAATATAAATTAAAAAGCCATCAATGTGTTTGTTCCAAGCTCTTGTAGCTTGTTTCAAACCATATAAGGCTTTATTCAATTTGTATAATTTCATCTCTTGATTCTTTACTACAAACCTGGGGGGCTGCTCAACATAAACTTCTTCATCAAGTGGACCGTTCAAAAATGCAGATTTGACGTCCATTTGATATATCTCTCAATCGTTGTTATTCGCAGTGCCAACAACTAATGAGATGGTTTCTAGCCTAGCCACAGGTGCAAACACCTCCTTAAAGTATATACCTTCACGTTGCAAGAATCCCCATGCTACCAATTAAGCCTTATGTTTGATCACATCGCCTTTGGGATTTTCCTTCACTTTATAGACCCATCGAACACCAATTGGCTTCTTTCCAAGCGGTAAATCAACCAACTCCCAAGTACCATTTTCTTCAATATATTTTAGCTCCTCCTTCATTGCACAAATCCATTTTTGATTGCTTAGAGCCTCTCCCGTGTTCACAGGTTTGGATTCGGCCAAAATCTCAAAGTGGACGAAATCACCATCATCATTGATTTCGTTGTCTCGGAATCTGTCACATTCTTGGAGTCTTTGAGGTAACACCATTTTCCTTGTTGATCGTCTAACATTCTCTTCATTTCGGACCTCAATCGATGGCTGCACGACTATTTTAGAACTTTTAGGATCAGAAAAAATAAAGGTGTTGGATTTCTATTTTTCCCGCATGTAACTGGTTACACCAGAATGAACTGGCTGGGTGTAACCGGTTACATCTGGGCCTACATGTCTAATTTCTTCAAAAATAACATCATGGCTGATCACTATTCTCCGATTTTGCGCATCAAACAGCTTGTATCCACCAGTAGAGTGATATCCAACCAATATTATCTCCTCACCCTTGTCGTCCATCTTCTTTCTAAGTTGACCCAACACATGTCGATATGCCACCGAACCGATAACTCTCAAATGGCTTAGATTCGGTTTGAATCCATACCATACCTCTTTCGAAGTCAGCTTCTCAAACTTCTTAGTAGGGCACTTATTCAACAAATAGGTGGATGTAGAGACCGCTTCTCCCCATAGCTCCTTCAGCAAGTTCTTTCTACTTAACATGCTATGAGCCATGTTCATAATCGATCGATTCTTTCTCTTGGCAGCACCATTTTGTTGTGGTGTGTAGGGTGGCACCACTTCATGCACTATCCCCTCTTAGTCACAAAACTTCAAAAAGTCATTCGAGACGTATTCACCTCCACCGTCCGTTTTGAGCACTTTGAGTTTTTGACCGCACTGCCTCTCCACTATGGACTTAAACTTCTTGAACACATCAAACACCTCACCCTTCCTCTTGATAAGGTAAGTCCATAGCTTTCTACTAGAATCATCGATAAATGTGATAAATTAGTACCTATTGCCACCCAACGTGTCAACTTGCTTCGGCCTGTATACATTGAAATACACCACCTCAAGGTGAGCCTTGGTCCTATGACTCATATCCTTGCTAAAACTCCCCTTGTGTTATTTTTCTTTCACACTTTCTTCACACAACTCAGCTGGAATATTAATGTGTGGAAACCCGGTAACCATACCATTTGGTTGCAATGCTTTGAGATCACGAAAATTGAGATGCCCGAGACGGTAGTGCAATGACCACTCCTCTCTACTTGTTGCTGTAGCTAAACACCTATGCTCCATAACTTTTAGCTCCACCTTGAAAGTTCTATTGCCAGCCATAGGAGCCATAAGGATCAAAACATCGTATGCATCTACAATGCACAAAACCTTGTCTTCCATGAAAATTTTGTAACCCCTCTCTGTAACATCCCAATTTCGTAAGAATATTTATTTAATTTATTTAAATATTATATTCGTGAATTTCTGTGATTTTTGGTGTTTCGTGTCGATGTCGGTGTTTTTGTAAAGTTTTGGTTATTTTAATTAAATAATAGTATATAATATGAATATATTAGTATTATTATTAATTTAAAATAATATTAGAGGAATTGAGGGTAAAGTGGGCAATTGAGGAGAATTAGTAAGGGTATTATGGGGAAAGCCCAATTTTGAGGCCCAAGGGTTAAGTTGCATATTTAAGGAGGATTTTGAGAATAAGGTTCATTTTTTTTGGTTAACCGTGAAAATGAGGAGAGCTCTGGGGAAAAAGGGAAAAGGCGAGGATTTTCGTGAAGGTTTCCAAAGGCTCAAGAGAGAACTCATCGGATCGACAATCTAAGGTATGGGGAGTAATTGCCTTTCATTGTTTTCATTATAAGATTCGATTGAATGAAGTGGATTTGGTGATTCTGAGGTTTTTGAGGGTTTATAGGTTTTGAGGTAAACTGATGACTTTGAGGGCGTGTTGTAAGATCGATTAAGAAGAGTTGAATTTAATCGGTAGAATATACCTTTGGGGCAGATCTCCCTGTTGTTGTTGTTTTAACCTTGTGGCGAAGGATCTATAGAGTTTACATGGAGCTTGCGAGTTTTGAAGATTTATGGAAAATAAGGTTTCCCGTAGTGTCCTGAATCGACCTAATAGGCGTAGGTTTGGTGCCTTTAATTTCTGTGATGCATTAGGAATGTTGTAGGATATTTTTGGGGTAAATGGGGTTGAAATCGTAAGGGTTGTTGGAACTGATGTGCTACTGATGCGTAGCAGCGATTTACAGAAATCGCTAGTTCGCAAAGCGAACAAAACACTCGCAAGGCGAATGTTCGGCTGGACTCGCAAAGCGAGTAACGCAACAAATGCGCGATAAATGTGATGATTCTGGGTTGATTTCTGAGAAGTGGTGTCGTGGGTTCGCACAACGAATGTCCCAGCGAAGGGCTTCGCAAAGCGAATGAAGTGGCGAAGGGAGGCAGAATGGGGGCTTTGTTGGGATTCTGGGATTCGCTAGAGCTTCGCAAAGTGAAGGTCCCAGCGAATGTGTTCGCACAGTGAACTCAGCAGCGAACTACTGCTGTTTTGTGAAATTTGTTTATGATGCTGTGATGTTCTGAGATTTTGGTACTGTGATATTTCTTATGTTTTACTATGATGTTCTTAATGATATTGAGATGATGAGCTGTGATGTTTTGATGAATATGTGATGACATGACGTATATGAGAACTGATGAATGATGATGCACATTATGATGTTTACTTGACGATGACGAATTATGGACGTTTGTGTATCATACATTCATATGCATACTCTGTGACGACGCTTTATTCCCATTGTGCGGATATGAGGTAATTATGACGTGCTTCGGTTCCGATTTCGAGATCGATCCTATTGACGGGGATCTTTGGAGGGTTGATGGCCTGGTGTCCATCCTTTGTGACGATTGGTACCACATGCATGAGTCTTGTTATGCAGTGCATCTTATGTGGCATTGATGAATTTGTGATATGGTGTTTCCTGATGTTTTCCTTGATGATGACCTTGATGATGTCGTTTATGAAGATAATGTCGTTTTATGTATATCTTGTTTTATAATGATTATTATGAATTGTGATTACTCACCCTGCCTGTTTGAATGTTGCCTCCACGTGGGTAACGTGCAGGTGATCAGGTTTAGCCGTGGATGCTTTCGAGGACTTGAAGTTTAATTGCTTTTGGTCGATTTAGAGGGTCTTGCTCTGATAGTGTAACATCGGGTTGGGGTCCTTTGAGTCGAACTATGCTGTTTCCCTATTTTGTCGTTGTATGATGATATGGTTTTAATTTGACTATTATGACGTTTGTCGAAAAACCATTTTATTTGAAAATTTGAGTTCCGCTGCCATTGAAGGCTTTTTGTGAAACTTTGAGGAAACCCTTTTGTTTACAGGGTAGTTTGTGTTATTTTGATTTAATGAGAAATGAGCACCCTTTGAGGTGATTTTTATGCCTTACTCTGATTATTTAAGTTGTTTCTGCTGCAACATTATTAGGGGTTGAAAAGGGTGTTACATTAGTGGTATCAGAGCAGATCGGTCAGTCCGGCTAGGTTTTTACTTGATGTCTGTCTGTGTCAGTCGACGAGTGTGTGTACACTCCGATTGACGCACGGTTTGAAGCGTTGGAAAGCTTATTCAATGCTCTTTATGAATATGGAAAAATCTCATTGCTGGAACACCTGTAAAAATAAATGAAAATCAATTAAACTCAATGATATTTACACGGTACCGCACTATACACCGAAAACGTAAAGTATACGTATTTACGAACAAAGTGGGGTTTATTCAACCAATTTTAACACAAAGTAATGATAAGTGTAACAAAACTTATATACAAAAATAGGTACATTTTGAACTTATCAAACTCTCCCCAACTTACATAATTGTTTGTCCACAAACAAGAATCAAACAAACTTGAAAATGCACAAGCAATATCCAAAGAATGACGAATCAACAGGTTTTGAAAAACGGAAACGAATGAATGGTTCAAATGAAAATGGTACACACAAAAAGTAAATACTTACCACTAAACTACGAAGACAACATAGTCACGAAACAAATGCAAAATACAAAAATCATGCCAAAATTTCTAAAACAACACAAGTTCCAAAGTGAATCACGCCTAGTAAAAACAATCATCGGTAGATGAAAAACACACAATAAGGTACTTTACACTCACACAACACTCATGCAAACAAAAGACTAAATTATGCATACATCTACAAATTCACATTGAAAATACAAAGGCAATAATCACAAGGGCTTTTCTAGGTTGTAGCGTGGTCGGGTAAACAAACAAGGGGCAATTTCTACAGGTAATTGAAACAAAAACTTGCCTAAACCTAAGGGAGTGAAAACTCACAAAGATTCACACACAAAATTTCAATCAAACTTCTTCTTTCATCCCAAGTGTTACACAACACACAATACTTATTTAGCACAATTATTGAAACTCTTTTTGTTTCTTTTTTCAAGGATTTTCTTTTTCTTCTTTTTCACTTTTTTCTTTTCTTTTCTTTGTCATATTTTTCTCTTTTTTCTTTTCTTTTTCAATCCTCATAGAATCCAACCAATGAGTATACAATCATCCTCTCCCCAACTTGAATTCAACCGCACCATCATGTGAATACTCCCTACTTTCTAAGGCAAGGAAAAAATCCATACAACAACACAAAGTTGAGGTCCAAGAAAAAATAAAAATCCATTCAAATATAAGTGAACTAAATACTCATAGACAAGCATTAAGTTCAAATAAAAACATGGATAAAAAAGCTCAAAGGGGTTACGAATGATCACACGCTCACAAGGTGAATTGACTATTTGGCTAAGGTGGTTGTGCTCAAAATGAAACAATTGCCTTGATCCTTTTCATGCATTCATATAATCAACACAAACAAAAGATTCAACATAATAAAATCCAGTTAGAACAAGAATGTTGGTTCTCCGTGCATATATGAACAATAGAAAGCTTCCTCACAAAAAGGTTGAGAACTAAAGTGATTCACAATAGAACAAGTATACAAAAGAATGGATGGCATGGAAGTTTGTAAAAAGCCTAAGTATCATGAATATGCTAAAGTATAGAAAGCGATAAACACATACCTTGGACGTGTACAAAACTTAACAATATCATTACCATGCATTCGCAAGTTGAAATGATCCAACTTGGAAAATCACAAAAGCATCCTCAAATAAGTCGACCAAGACTTGCAACCAAACAACAAACAAAACATTAGAAAAGAAAAACTATAAAACATGCTTGTTTTACGTCGTAAGCTCGACGCCTTTATGGTGCTTAGCTAGAAACTTCCTTCATTCATGCCATAGTGATGCCTCACCGTGCAAACCAAAAGCAAGTGCCCTAACCAAACACTTAAACAAACATTACGGGAACAAAATGTATACAACACTTGAACAAACATAATGGAAATAGAAAATATATACGATATATACAAAACTAAAAAATAAAGAAACTATCGCAATGCGATTCAATATCAAAACCAATCCCCGGCAACGGCGCCATTTTGTTGGATGCAGAATAGGGCAAGCAGCAAAAATATTTATTTTCGGAAGAATTCCCTCCGGGATTTATGTCGTGTCCACAGAGATCGGTTCGAGGGAACGAATGCCGTTCGACAGTCTCTCGCGTTTATGAGTTTGGTTTTGAATGGTTTCAAACAAGAAAACAGAAAAGTAAACATTAAAACATAAAACAAATTCATTCTTCAGAGAGAAAAACTCGTCCGACAATGCATATAAATCACTCCTCACAAACTTAAACTTACCGACCAGTTATACTCCACCTATAATACTCCTCAATATCACCCAGCATCGCTCACAACAAAGGTTATGTCTAACGCACAGTTGAGATAACAACCGTGTCACTCTCTTCGTCACTCTCGCGAGCGAAGCATCGAAACACGGAAGGCATTAAGCTTCGACGCCTATTGAAGATTGTTAGCTCTAAATCTATCTCTAAAATCCAGAAACTAACAGACAATCATCCCTAATCGAAGTTTGCGACAGTTATCTCTAACGCAACCCAAACCCCGCGCATAAAGAAAAAATCAGAGACAATCACCAATAAAGATTTGTAAAGCAAGTTTTATACAACGCCATGGGCGACAAATATACATGAGATCATAGTCAATACATATACAAAACCCAACAAAAAAGAAAGACATGAAGAAAATCAGAAATGAACCAAACACTTCACGGATTGTCGAAGCCGATCGATGAGAAATCCACCTCGGATCATCCGCATGCAAGCTTCCATGATGTTTTCTAAGCTAATCTACTGAAAAAATAAATTTTGATGGAGTTGGAGCAAGAATCCCCAAAACCATCCTCTAAAAAATGCTGAAAAATGAAGTTTATAGGTGGCTTTTGCTGCCCAGGTTCGCACTGCGAACCCCCGTTCGCACTGCGAACATATGCCGCCTTAACTTCCTCCAGAATGGTGTTTTTCATGCTTCCAGGCACATTTTATTCGCCTCGGGTTCGCAGTGCGAACTCGCTAGCGAGTGCTCGCCACGGGGGTTCGCAGTGCGAACATGACAGCAAACCAGAATTTGTTTTGATCATAACTCATGAACCGTAACTCCGATTGACGCACGGTTTGAAGCGTTGGAAAGCTTATTCAATGCTCTTTATGAATATGGAAAAATCCCATTGCTGGAACACCTGTAAAAATAAATGAAAATCAATTAAACTCAATGATATTTACACGGTACCGCACTATACACCGAAAACGTAAAGTAAACGTATTTATGAACAAAGCGGGGTTTATTCAACCAATTTTAACACAAAGTAATGATAAGTGCAACAAAACTTATATACAAAAATAGGTACATTTTGCACTTATCAGCTAGGCCCAAAAGGATAAACTAGACTTGCTGAAAAAAACAACACTTAATTGATTACATAATCCTTTAAATAAGTGGGCTTCCTTATGATTATGCTGGGCCTGCTATCAGTCATACAACAATGGTAGGTTGAAGGATTGTCAGAAAAAAAAAGCTTAAACATGATAGGATTCAAGGTGAAGCTCTATCAATGAACAGGTGTGTTCAGTTCACTTAAGTAATTTTATAGTGAGTTATGCATAATAAAAATATTGATAGTTACGATATTGGAAAATTCTCTTTTATGGGAATCTTTTTGTTTTGATGGTAGTGTATATGCTAATAAATTAATATTTTACAACTCTGCTAATTGTGAAAGAAAATTTAATACAGATATAGGCCAGTAGTTGCTTTTGGTTTTGCTTCCTTGTAGGTCCAGTTGAAAATTAAGAAATTGAAGTCATTAAAGGCATTACTTGCTGTTTGGATGCCGATTGGATGTTGTTAAAGACGAGTTTTCCAGTTTTTTAGTTTTCCAAATGGAAAAGGCATTACTTACTGCTAAAAGATTATAATATAGCTAAGTATCTTAAAGTTTTCCAAATGAACAACTATTTTGTGGAATGCTGATGTTGAATTTCTTTTTTTTTTATTTAGTTAAAATATTTGTTTGGTCTTTATACTTTAGAAATATCACCTGTTTTCATTTTTTCCTGTACCGTAAGAGAACTGCTACCATCCTTCTTAATGGAGATCGATGCTGCTCCCGAGGTCAGTGTTGAAACTGAAGACGAAAGTTCTCAAGTGGAAGTGGAAATGGATTTTGTCGCCGACGATCCTGCAGGTTCTGATATTAATGCCTTGATTGAAGATACATGTTCTGATTCTGGTGCAATAGTAATAGCACCATCACATTCTCCTATTGCTTCTTAAGCATCCACACCAGTAGCTGTTATACAGACACTGACCTAGAAGCCGTGAAAATTTATCTAGAAAAGCAAGTTGAGGAAATATCTGAGTGTTTAGAGACAGAGAAGAGAATGAGGGTAATTTATTTATTCATAGTAAATGAAAATGCTAAAGTATGAAATTAAGACATTCTAACTGTTTGGATATATTATTTTACTGACATGGTGGAGTGAGAGACATCCTTTCAAGTAAAGACATTCCCAATGGTGGGGAGAACCTAGGGATGAAGACTGTATTTGGTACAGAACCTTTATTTGCTGAAGAGATTGCTAGATGTGTTGGTGAACATCTTGCCTTTGTTGTGAGTTCTTAAATCCTTTATTTTTATCCAAAATTTATGATCTTATGTGTTGATACATGTATCACTTATATTTTGTCTCCAAATGGCTTCTTTAGGTTGTAGAGACTCAAAAACTTGCAGATTTGGCTGCAAATTCAGCGTTTGTTGATTACAGTACTGAAAATCTTGAACCACCTATCCTATGTGTTGAAGATGCTGTTGAAAGATCTAGTTCTTTTGAAGTTCCTCCATTTTTACTTCCAAAAAATCAAGTTGGTGATGTATCAAAAGGAATGGCTGAAGCAGATCACAAGATTCTTTCTGTCAAGGTACATGCGCAGAATACATTTCTTCTGAGTAATGACTATTGTTGTTTATTGATCAAAGTTATTAACTGCCATTATCTATCAATGAAACACAGATGAAACTTGGATCTCAATACTATTTCTATATGGAGACGCAAACCGCGCTCGCTGTACCAGATGAAGACAACTGTGTAACATTTTTAAAAATATTTTAGTATAAGCTTTTATGCTACTAATAATTTTGATTGTATTATCACATTAAATATTTGATTTGATTGTATTATCACATTAAATATTTGATTTAGAATTGGTTACATTAGATTTTTCTCAATGACACATGATTAATTATTTTTCATGGTTTTTATATTCTGTTTGAAGGTTAATAACACTGTTTTTTTATACTGATAATGTTCTTTTCATCGTGTGATTTGAATTATTAGTAATTTTTTTAATGAATAATAATATTAGTAAAATAATGGGACATAGTTGTATCTAAAAAGCAATAAACTCTCAGAGATCTATACCTACAGTCAAACTTCCTATGTATAACTAAAAGTTCGTTTGATATTTTTTTAATTTTAGAAATATATTAGCTGCGGAATTACCTGCGGATTAACCTTTGGAAATACCTACGACTTTTATTTTTGGATAACAAAAACAAAGTTATTTATGGCGGTTGTAACCGCCGTGATTTTCAATTTACGACAGTTCCCTGCCCGTCGCAACATAGAACGACCGTTGGAGTGGCGGTTTTAAAAACCGTCGCGATACAGCCTGGCGACACACGTTTTTGCGACAGAAACAAAATTGTCGCGACTAGAAAGTTGTGGCAGTTCAAACCACCGTAATCTGCCAATATTAACCGTCGCAACTTGCCAATTTTCTTGTAGTGTGTTGATCTTATGAAAATTTAACTATAATCGAATATAGCGATATATCGAAGGAGTCAGATCAATAAACCACAATATATGTAAAAGAGCGTGAAATGCACGATGAGACGAATGCAATCAGAAAACAACATTGGTTTGTTTAAGTTGGTTTTCAAGAACAATTTAATTTGCAGATTATAGACATCTTCATCAAATTGAATCCATGTATATTTATTTAGTGAGGTGTTTGGAAAACAAGCAATCTATAATTAATATAATAAACTTAGGGTACTTACAACAACAGTTATCTATTGTAACCGATATCATAAGTAATTTATGTTTTATATAATTTCGATGCGGATGGGTTTCGAACCCATAACCTAAGTGTATGTATGACAACGGTTTATTATCATAACCGTTGTGATATATGGCTCGCACCCTACCTTTCAATAACAGTTTCCAGCCCGTTGTAGAAACAACTAACTTACAATGACAATCTACATAACAACGCCTTCGCCTGCGTCATTATATGTCATTTCTAACCGTTGCTAAATGGATTTTTCATAGTAGTGCCTCTCTTTCGTAACACATGTGCCTATTTTATATGAACAAGTTGATATAAATGATTTGTAAGTTATTCTATAACACCCATATATATATCCATACATCAAAGCATAAATTATATATATGAATCCAAGTATTTGGTATTGAAATACAATAAGTTCCTAGATAACACATTATACACATAAATGCCTCTAATACAAAACACCAAAGTCTAAGGCATTACATATACAAGATGTTCCAAAATGATAAAATCTAAGAACTAGATCATAATAATGATCTCAAAATAACAACATAGCAGAAGCTAGCCATCAACATGCAAGGAAAGATCAAACGACCTTGTCCTTACCCTTCTCTGTACCTGAAGCACCTGAAATACATCAACAACGTGGGGTGAGATACATCAAATCTCAGTGGGTTCCTATCTTATAGGTTCTCTCGGATAATTGGTTCTAACAATTCCTAACTCAAAGTCCGGGGCAAGGGGAGGACTCTCGAGTTCACACGATATAACTTCACACTATATGAAAACATGCCATGAGTCCATCAACTCACGAATATCACTAATCGATAACCATCCCAAGGTATTTCCTATTCCCGCCTGCTTCTACGTCTAGAAGGCGATCCGAGTCATAAATCCTTGTAATCTACTTGACATACGAATGGATTCGGGTTCTACGGGCCATTAACCGTTATGAACCGTCACTTCACACGGGCCATTAACCGTCACAAGCATACGCTCCATGGGCGCCATTCGTACAGCACGGGGAATCAAACCTGCCAAGTAGTTGTGCATCCATTTCAGAGGAGTCCGAGACTCTTGAAACTACACTCGAGCCAAACCGGTTACGATTACATGATTACAACAAACAACATGATTGTATTCGACAATCACAAGGCTATAATGCCTTAAAGCTTCTCTTGCCTTACCAAAACCACAAGTCAACCACATGCTCCATAATAGTGTTTCATTCCATCGACTTCCTAGTCAAGTTAGGTTCATAAAAGCTAAGATGTATGTTTTCCTCACTCTCCCTATTTCATTTTTATATTTAAAGTATAACCAATCATATCATGCTAAACAACCTTAATTTAGGCAAAACACATCATGGTATAATAATAGAATAGTTTAACACAATTTAAAACATAATTTCCATCATTTCGAACTTTCCCGATTATTTAATCGGTCGATAAAATCGACATATTTTACTTCCATTGCGTAGAATCTTTCCTCAGCTTTACACCGATATAAAGAACAAGCGAAACCGATAAGCGAAACTAAAGTTATGAATTTTTCCATAAAAGTACAAAATTCCAACTCCCAGGTCGCGCTCAGCGCGCTTTGGTCCGCGCTCAGCGCGCAACCTCCTGCCTCGAGAGGCTCCAAGGATTTGGCACCGCGCTCAGCGGGCAACCTGCGCGCTTAGCGCGATTCTCAAAAAAATACACCTGCGATAACAGAACTTTATCCACCCTCCAAAACTATTTTAGGGCACATTTAGAAGTCAATAGAGGTTCAACATCACATTTGTAACAAGGTTTGATCACCACTATCATCAAAACATATCATTTCATAAAAACCCAATTATTCTAAAACCTTAACATTTCAAAATCATCAAACATCATATAGAAACATGAAAACAATCATCCCCACATGATTCTATGAGCATACTAAACATTCATTTCAATTCCTAACCGATTCTATCCGTTAAAACATTGATTTCTACGATTTCGACCTAAAACTCACACTATCAAAACACAAAGAAAATGGTTTCTAGCTAAACCCACCTCTAGAGATGATCAAGATGATGAAACTCAAGAAGTTTGGTGAAGCTCGGATGAAGGTTGGTGATGATCTTGAAGCTTCTCTTCCAAAACCTTATTTTTCTCTTCTTTTCCCTTCTTCCTCTTTTCTCTCCTCTTTTCTTCTTTCTCTTACCAACTTTCTCTTTCTTTCTATCTTTTTCTTTTTTAATCCAAATGAGAGAAAATACATATATAGTAAGCATTATTAAAACAATACTACTAAATGTCCAAAAAATGTCTCTAGAGTCCAATTAAATAAAATGTCTCCGCAACCAAATAATATTAATTGGATTAATTCTAAGCACCGAAGTTACTCTAATTATTTTATCAAATAACTTCTCAGAGCAACCGGACTCAGTTGATCACAATGTAATATTATTCAGAGGAATAAAAGTACGGGGTATTACATCCTCCCCTCCTTAAATAGAAATTCGCCCTCGAATTTAAAGATCACCTGAATAAGTGAGGGTAAGCATCTCGCATCTCTGATTCAAGTTCCCAAGTTGCATCACCCGGATGCGTTACATCCCACTGCACCTTAACGAGAGAGATGTCCTTGTTCCTTAATACTTTTGTTTTGCTTCCCACAATGCGGCTCGGTTGAGGTTCAAATGTCAAATCCGCTTCTATTTCGATAGTATCCGGTAAAACTGGTTGAAGAGGATCTGGAACAAACCTCCGAAGTTAGGATGCATGGAAAACATCGTGCATTTCTGACAAAGAAGGAGGTAAGGCCAATCTATACGCTACTTCACCAATCTTCTCTAAGATCTGATACGGTCCCACGTATCTCGGACTTAACTTCCGCGACTTAAACAGGCCTTTCAGTCTTAATCTCGGAGTAACTTTCAAAAAAACATGGTCACCCTCTTCAAATTCCAAAGGTCTCCTTCGATTGTCCGCATAACTCTTTTGTCGATCTTGTGCTTGCTTAATTTTCTCGCGAATCATTCGAATCTTTTCCGTAGTCTCTTGGATGATTTCGGGTCCTAAGATTCTCTCTTCCCCAACTTCCGCCCAACACAAATGTGTCCTACACTTTCTTCCATACAACGCTTCATACAGAGCCATTCCAATGCTCGCATGGTAACTATTGTTATAAGAGAACTCAATTAATGGTAGAAGTTCTTTCCAATTCCCCTTACTCTCTAACACGCAAGCTCTCAACATATCCTCCATTGTTTGTATTGTTCGCTCAGTTTGACCATCCGTCTGTGGATGATTAGACGTGCTCAAGCGCAACTTCGTCCCCATAGCTTGTTGAAAAACTTTCCAAAACCTTGAAGTAAACTTCGGATCTCTATCCGACACAATATTAGAGGGAATACCATGCAATTTTACAATTTCCGCAATGAACAACCTCGCAAGATGACTTGCCTTGAAAGTAGTCTTCACGGCCAAGAAATGCGCCGACTTTGTCAACCGATCTACTATTACCCAAATCGAATCATAGCCGCCTTGCGTACGGGGTAAACCTACTGCGAAATCCATAGAAATACTATCCCATTTCCAAACTGGGATTTCTAATGGTTGTAATAATCCACCCGGTCTTTGATGTTCAATCTTAACTTGCTGGCATACCGCACATTCCACACAAAGACCGCAGCGTCTCTTTTCATACCGGACCACCAATAGTCTTTCTTTAAATCGTGATACATCTTTGAAGAACCCGAATGTATAGTAAAAGCACCCTTATGCGCTTCTTCCAAAATCTTTCTTTTCAAGGTCGCATCGCTCGGAACACAAACTCTTTGATTAAACATAATCATCCATCATTAGCATGCACAAAACCCGGTTGACCTAACATCTCTTGCAATTTATCATCCAATAATTATCCTTGTTGAATTTCAACTCTCAAAGTAGAATTAACATTCAAATTCCCCATGATCACACCATTTGGAGTCCACACAAAATTAAGGTTTAAATCTCTAAATTTCTCCAACAAGGAGTACTCTAACATCATTAACTCGGCCTTCTTCAAAACTTTTCTACTCAAGGCATCGGCCACCTTGTTTGCTTTACCCGGATGGTATTTTAAATCTAGATCATAATCTTTCAAGTACTCCATCCACTTCCTTTGACGCATGTTTAACTCCTTTTGGTCAAAGAGATATCTCAAACTCTTGTGGTCACTAAACAACTCAAAATGCACACCATACAAGTAGTGACGCCACACTTTCAAGGTAAACACCACCACCGCTAATTCCAAATCATGGGTTGGATAATTCTTCTCGTGAACTTTCAATTGACGAGAAGCATAAGCCACTACGTGACTTTCTTGCATTAATACGCCTCCTAAACCCATCTTGGACGCGTCACAGAACACTTCATAAGATTTGCTAGAATCGGGAATAATCAAAACCGGAGCCGTTGTCAACCTTTCCTTCAAACTCATAAAACTTTGTTCACACGCCGAATCCCACTCAAAGGGGCAATCCTTTCGAGTAAGCTTCGTCATTGGCAACGCCAATTGTGAAAAGCCTTTGATAAATCTTCGGTAATAACCTTCTAATCCCAAGAAACTTCTAATTTCTGAAACATTCTTCGGTCTCTCCCAATTAATCACAGCTTCAACCTTTGACGGATCCACCGCTACACCACCTTGTGATATAACGTGACCAAGAAAACTAACTTCAGACATCCAGAACTCACACTTGCTTAACTTGGCAAAAAGTTGCTTCTCTTGTAAGATCGATAAGACGATTCTCAAATGTCCTTCGTGCTCTTGTGGAGTACGGGAATATATAAGAATGTCATCAATGAAGACCACAACAAACTGATCCAAGTAAGCTTGAAATAACTGATTCATATAATCCATAAAGACAGCTGGAGCATTAGTCACACCGAAAGGCATCACTAAGAATTCGTAATGACCATAACGGGTCCTAAATGCAGTCTTAGGTACATCGGAACTCTTCACTTGGATTTGGTGATAACCCGACCTCAAATCAATCTTTGAGAACACACAAGCTCCTTTCAATTGATCTAACAGGTCGTCTATCCTTGGCAAGGGATACTTGTTTTTAATGGTGACTTTATTCAGCTGACGATAGTCAATACACAATCGCATCCCACCGTCCTTCTTCTTTACCAACAAAACAGGGGCTCCCCACGGTGAAACACTAGGCCGCACAAAATGTTTCGCCATAAGCCCTTCTAACTGGTCCTTCAATTCCCTTAACTCCAAAGGCGCCATCCGGTACGGGGAAACGGATATAGGGGCCGTTCCCGGTACCAGGTCAATCGAAAATTTCACTTCTCTCTCCGGAGGAAGAGAAATGACATCTTCAGGGAAGACTTCGGAAAACTCGCAAACAACTGGGATATTCGACACTTGAAGATCGGTACTACCCTCCTTAGTGATAACCAACAGAACCGATTTCTCTTCTTCAAACAAGAAATTTACCATACTAATCGTACCTTCTAGAATAGTTGTTAAGACATCTTTCGGGGTAGCATCAACAGATGGAATGACGATGAGCTTTTCTTCACACCCAATAAACACCGAATTAGCAGAAAGTCAATCCATTCCCAAAACGACATCAACTTTCTTAAGTGGTAAGCAAATAAGATCAATCTGAAAAACTCTACCGTCCACAGACAAAACACAGTTTTCACACATCGACGGTGTCTCGACTATTTCATCCAAGGCGGTAGTGACCACCATAGGAGGAGACAAAGGAACGGACCGCAACCCAAGTCGCTTCATACATTGTATCGATACAAAAGAGTGTGTAGCTCCGCAATCAAATAGAACAAAACAAGGAAATCCATTAACGAAGCACGTACCGGCAATTAAGTAATTGTCATTCTTCTTCTTCCTTGCATCTAAGGTATAAACCCTTCCTTGTGTCTGAGTCCTATTCTGAGGACAATCTCTCTTCAGATGACCCATCTTCTGACACTGGTAACACTTCACATTGTCTATACCACACCTTCCATAATGCATCCTTCCACAAGTGCGACACACCGGAGGTGTACTCGCCCTTGAATCTTGAACTTGCTTCCCTTTGAAGGCTTGTTGCCTAGGCCTAAATTGTTGGTTGGATCTTCCGCGATCCCCTTGATTCGCTCTACTCGTAACACCTTCCGCTTGGACTTTCTTCAAACTATGTTCAGCTACATAGCATTGTCTCAAAACTTCGGCATAAGTAGTGAACTCCCTCTGAGATACACTATGGGATATTTCAGCTCTAAGTCCAAAAATAAATTGGTCCACCTTCCACCTCTCATCTGGAGCATACATAGCCTGCCTAGAATAAGCAGCCATGTCTTCAAACTTTTCAGCATAACTGGCCACAGTCATACCACCTTGTCTTAGTTGTTGGAAATCAAACTCTTTCTGAGTTCTCAAAGAGCTCGAAAAATACTTCTCCATGAAAACAACCTTGAACTGCTCCCAAACCTTTGGTACTTCCTGAATAACCATTAAAGCCGAGGCACTCTCCCACCATCTCATAGCGGGACCCTTCAATGAGTGAGAGACGAACAACACTTTGTTCTCCTCGCTACACTGGACTATCAAGAAAATTCTCTCCATACCAGAAATCCATTCGTGAGCCTTCACGGGATCTAATCCACCATGAAATTCTGGGGGATTCATGCGGATAAAATCCCGGAATTTTCCACCTTCAGCTTCTGGAACAACTACCGTAGGATGCAAACCTCCATTCATTTGTTGCACCATTTGCTGCATGAATAGATTCTGTTGCTGCTGCATCTGTTGCATAAACTGATACAGAGGAACATTGCCGTCGCCGCCCGGCGGATTCGTCCCTTCAGGAGTGGTGCGGGGTCTGCCACGAGTGTTTCTACGTCCTTCAGCCATGTTCATAAAGGTCATACAAATAGGATTAAGTTGATCAGGCTCAATGCCATAAATATAACACTTAAGACCAATGGCGACACAACGTATATGAAACGGAAAGAAATACTTATACTATTTCATGACTAGGTCGAGGATACGACCTGCTTTGATACCAACTATAACACCCATATATAATATCCATACATCAAAGCATAAATTATATATATGAATCCAAGTATTTGGTATTGAAATACAATAAGTTCCTAGATAACACATTATACACATAAATGCCTCTAATACAAAACACCAAAGTCTAAGGCATTACATATACAAGATGTTCCAAAATGATAAAATCTAAGAACTAGATCATAATAATGATCTCAAAATAACAACATAGCGGAAGCTAGCCATCAACATGCAAGGAAAGATCAAACGACCTTGTCCTTACCCTTCTCTGTACCTGAAGCACCTGAAATACATCAACAACGTGGGGTGAGATACATCAAATCTCAGTGGGTTCCTATCTTATAGGTTCTCTCGGATAATTGGTTCTAACAATTCCTAGCTCAAAGTCTGGGGCAAGGGGAGGACTCTCGAGTTCACACGATATAACTTCACACTATATGAAAACATGCCATGAGTCCATCAACTCACGAATATCACTAATCGATAACCATCCCAAGGTATTTCCTATTCCCGCCTGCTTCTACGTCTAGAAGGCGATCCGAGTCATAAATCCTTGTAATCTACTTGACATACGAATGGATTCGGGTTCTACGGGCCATTAACCGTTATGAACCGTCACTTCACACGGGCCATTAACCGTCACAAGCATACGCTCCATGGGCGCCATTCGTACAGCACGGGGAATCAAACCTGCCAAGTAGTTGTGCATCCATTTTAGAGGAGTCCGAGACTCTTGAAACTACACTCGAGCCAAACCGGTTACGATTACATGATTACAACAAACGACACGATTGCATTCGATAATCACAAGGCTATAATGCCTTAAAGCTTCTCTTGCCTTACCAAAACCACAAGTCAACCACATGCTACATAATAGTGTTTCATTCCATCGACTTCCTAGTCAAGTTAGGTTCATAAAAGCTAAGATGTATGTTTTTCTCACTCTCCCTATTTCATTTTTATATTTAAAGTATAACCAATCATATCATGCTAAACAACCTTAATTTAGGCAAAACACATCATGGTATAATAATAGAATAGTTTAACACAATTTAAAACATAATTTCCATCATTTCGAACTTTCCCGATTATTTAATCGGTCGGTAAAATTGACATATTTTACTTCCATTGCGTAGAATCTTTCCTCAGCTTTACACCGATATAAAGAACAAGCGAAACCGATAAGCGAAACTAAAGTTATGAATTTTTCCATAAAAGTACAAAATTCCAACTCCCAAGTCGCGCTCAGCGCGCTCTGGTCCGCGCTCAGCGCGCAACCTCTTGCCTCGAGAGGCTCCAAGGATTTGGCACCGCGCTCAGCGCAAAACGCGATTCTCAGAAAAATACACCTGCGATAACAGAACTTTATCCACCCTCCAAAACTATTTTAGGGCACATTTAGAAGTCAATAGAGGTTCAACATCACATTTGTAACAAGGTTTGATCACCACTATCATCAAAACATATCATTTCATAAAAACCCAATTATTCTAAAACCTTAACATTTCAAAATCATCAAACATCATATAGAAACATGAAAACAATCATCCCCACATGATTCTATGAGCATACTAAACATTCATTTCAATTCCTAACCGATTCTATCCGTTAAAACATTGATTTCTACGATTTCGACCTAAAACTCACACTATCAAAACACAAAGAAAATGGTTTCTAGCTAAACCCACCTCTAGAGATGATCAAGATGATGAAACTCAAGAAGTTTGGTGAAGCTCGGATGAAGGTTGGTGATGATCTTGAAGCTTCTCTTCCAAAACCTTGTTTTTCTCTTCTTTTCCCTTCTTCCTCTTTTCTCTCCTCTTTTCTTCTTTCTCTTACCAACTTTCTCTTTCTTTCTATCTTTTTCTTTTTTAATCCAAATGAGAGAAAATACATATATAGTAAGCATTATTAAAACAATACTACTAAATGTCCAAAAAATGTCTCTAGAGTCCAATTAAATAAAATGTCTCCGCAACCAAATAATATTAATTGGATTAATTCTAAGCACCGAAGTTACTCTAATTATTTTATCAAATAACTTCTCAGAGCACCGGACTCAGTTGATCACAATGTAATATTATTCAGAGGAATAAAAATACGGGGTAATACATCCTCCCCCCCTTAAATAGAAATTCGCCCTCGAATTTAAAGATCACCTGAATAAGTGAGGGTAAGCATCTCGCATCTCTGATTCAAGTTCCCAAGTTGCATCACCCGGATGCGTTACATCCAACTCCACCTTAACGAGAGAGATGTCCTTGTTCCTTAATATTCATTATGATCATGAAGAAGGCATATTGTGAAAACTAACATGTAAATATTTTTTAATGTTTAATATTCATAATTTATTGGTTGTTATAATTTCTAAGTTTTATATACTAGCAATTATTATTATTATTTAAAATTATAGATGTTTAGAGATAAGACAACAAAAAACATCTGGTCATGTTATCTAGTACATAATTTTTTTATGTGGGTTGTTTAGTTGTTTGATTTTGATGTAATAACTCATATTTTTTTGATCATACTAGTTGCCATTTTGATTTTGATTCACAAATGTATTGTTGTTGTGTTGTGATCTATTTAAAATCACAAAAATACAAGTTATAATAATGAAATTTATGTAATATCAAAAAATATATATTTAAAAAAAACGACACATTTCACCACGATTAATTATTTCAATCGTGGTAAAAAGTAGTGTGTTATCCAGTTTAAAAAATTATTAAAATAACGTTGTTAGGTATCGAGCCAATAACCTTTCTACTTTTTGCTACGGTCAAATATTCTAACCGTGAAGAAAAGTAACGAGTTATGCAATTTATTGACTCAATAACATGCGGTGGTTAGTAACTAACTTACTATCACACCCTTCTTTAATCCAGACCATCACCCTTGTAATTAAATCTCTATCTCAACCGTTGTAAAAGATATTTTTTACAAATAATTTATCAATAATTAATATTTTATATTAATTAGCCGTAATATAGTTTATTAACTATATTTAATTAATTAAATAATAAATTTAAAATTCATGTCTAATTATTAATTGGACATTTTGACACTATTAAATATTCATTATTATTAACATAAATGAAAATAATATTTATTATTATCATGATAAATACTACTTCCTCTTTTCATGATAAATCCTTTTGTTAAAATACTCTATGAAAAAGAGAAATAGGTTTACCTAGATAAAATCCATACCACTATTATAATCAATTTCTGAGATATACCTTGTATAGAAGAACACTCGAGAAAAGAAAGATGAGTAGTCTCTATATTCGAGGGACAGACTTCCCGATTCGCAATGTTAGCGACATGATTAAATTCTAGAAATTGCTGTACTCTACTATTCCCTCCGTCCCACAATAAGTAACTCAATTGACTTTTCACACAGATTAAGAAAAAAAATAAATGAATGAGAGAGAATGATATTTTTACTAAATAACTCTTGTGTTGTATTGAAAATGATAAAAGTAATATTAATTAGAGGGTAAAATTGAAAAAGTTGCATTAAAAATTAAAATGAATCATATATTTTGGGACACTATTTTATTCCAAATAAATCACTCATTGTAGAACAGAGGGAATAATCAAATTAAACCGATCACTCGACAACAAGCACAACAACATGAACGACAACTGGTTCTCCAATAAAAGCACATCCCTACTCACAAGCTTCATAATCGTTTCCTCATTTCCAAAATCATTGTCTATGTCTAAGATATACAGCAAAGAACATCCATCCACAAACAACATCCATGCTAACTTTTCGTCAAAGCTACAGAAGCTTTTTGGATCAGTATTGCGGGCCATGGTGAAAACATTGTCTGCATAATGATTCTTCAGTTCAGCAAAGTTATCTTCAATTGTTTTGTATAGAGGGGTGGACAGATTTCGATGACCCACCCAAAATCTAAGAAAACCGAAAAAATAATAGTGATGTGGGCGGTTCGGTTCGGGCCCCAGTTTTAAATATGTCAAAAAATATTAATAATGGGTTTATTTGGACAGGCTCGGTTCAGAAAATTACACCCATCGGTGTCTGAACCCGCCCGTAAAATGATTAATAGTATTATAGTCATGTGAAAATACAGCCTGCCACTAGTACTTTACGCAGCACACACAAATTTTTTTCAAAGTCAAAAGTTATCTATCCATCATTAACTCTATTATATCATTTCAACAACTCTAATAGGCTATCATTTCAACTTTTCATCATCATCACTCCACGCTTTCTCTCAGCAGTATCTCTACAAAATCTATTATTTTTAAAATGCTAAACATCTTTCAATTCTCTCTCTCAATGTTATCTTCTCTCTCAATGTCATCTTCTCACTCTCTGAAAGTACTCCATAAAAGTAAAATATCATCTTTTCTATATCTTAATGTCATCTTCTCACTCTCTAATACTTCATAAAATTAAATATCTCAACGTCATCTTCTCGCTCTCTAAAACTCCATAAAATTAAATAAAAAATGCATTTGCTCTATTGTGTTTCACTATGGTTCTTCTTCACTTTCAAAATTCATTCATTATTAAAAGCTGCTATAATAACCCAATATACTATCATGTAATGATCTTGATTAGAAACTTTTTTTTCTGCACCTAATATTCTCTCTCCTAGACTCCATAAACGGGCCACCGCTGAACCCGCCTGTTGAAACCCGCCACCGTGAACCCGCCACCCAATCTATCCGATACCTTTAATGGGCGAAAATGGACCAGAAATTATCACTCATCGGTTTCATTTGGATGAGCATTTTTCAACCGAACCCGCCCGAAACCGATCCGTATCCACACCACTATAGATCTTTTGAGCTGAGTTCTGTATTTTCAATGTACTTTTTTGCCCAAATAAACTTGTACTACTCTCCTATCTGCAGTTCTGTGATACCATGATAGATAGGGCCCATTGATACTACCTTGGGAAGATAATGGATGTTATAATCAGTTCGTTCTCGAAGATTATTGGCTACCTTTTGTATTTTGGGGCGTGAATATTGGGTTCTATCCACTGTTCCGCTTATCTCTCTTAACCTATTCTCGAGCATATCATCTGGTGATGACATATTCTCAATCACATGGTTAACCTCATTCATTTTGATACTCCCTCCATCTCATAAAAAGTATTTTAAATGAGCAATACGCAGTTTTTAAAAAAATGATTAGATATGTTGGTTGTAGTGTAAAAATTAATGCCGTTTATTATAATACCCCTATAAATATAGTTAATAAAATAATTGAATAAAGTGAATGTTACTCCTTCCGTTCCACACTGGGTAACTCATTTGAAATAATAAGGTGTCTCAAAATAAATGATCCATTTTAATTTACGATGCAAATTAATTTCTTTTTTTCAATTATATCCTTTAATTATTATCACTTTCATCACTTCCAATATATAATAAATGGTACTTTAGTGAAAACACCATTCTCTCTCTTAATATGTGTGAATAGTTAACTGGGTCACTCATCGTAGAACGGAGGGAGTAATAAATAGGAATATAGTAGTGAAAAATAATAATAAATACTACATTAGTAATATAAATGAATAATTATTTTAAGACAAAAAAAATATAAATAAAATATTTTTTATGAGACGGAGGGAATAAAAAAAAAAAAATACTATTAATTCGGTGCAAGTTTGGTGTCGTGTGTAGTTAGTTGGAAAGGTATATATATTGACAAAATATCTTGAATTAATGTAAGGTTTATTTCACATGCATGACTTTACCTGATGCACAAGATACGTATATTGATTATGAACAAGGTGTGTACCAAACTATTGCTAAATATGTAACGCTTTTACATTTTATTAAAGATTCAAAGTAAATATTTAACGATAAAATAACAAGGAAAGTATATAATATATTTAATGTTTGTAAGGAAAACATCTATGCTTTTCTAACAAATAAAAAAAGTAATAAATAAATAATAAAGAAAAAAATTAAAATGAAAAAGGGAGTGCTCAATCCTTATTCAGTTATGTGAGAAAAAAGAAAATGGAGGATCCTAAAGATCACTTCTACAGGAAGAAAATGAGATGAGTGTCTTGCTATTTCTTTTTAACTTTGTTAAAATATTTAAAGTACTGGAATAAGAGCTTGGCAAATCAAGAAAAAAGCGTTCAATCCAAATTAAATTCACATTCAGAACAAAATATTGATAATGAAAAATGATAAATATTCATAATGATAAAGATTTAAGATATTAATTAAATAAAGAAACTAATAAATTTTTTCCAACACTAATTCAATAATAAAAATTATTTACTTGAAATTATAAGCATGATTTTAATTTGCGCAGTATTGCGGTTGCGGCATCAGACCATAATTGCGATGTGATTGTAAATCACACTAAGAACCGCATCATAACACCGCAACGACCGCATTTACCTACATCGGACCACAACAATAAATGACATATGAAACCTAATACATATAATAAAGTATACAATTTTATGTTGATAAAAATAAATTCGCGCCGCAATCACTGTAATATGCATCGCAACACCCACAATAGCCGCAACCGCAATGGCTGCAACCGCAACCGCATCTACGACTGCAATTTAAAATCATGACTATAAGTAACTAAATAATCAAAGACGACCGCGGATTTCCCTTGTTACTTTTGTTCCAGGAGCTTTCATCTACTATAAATCATAAAGAATTCATTAAATAAAGACAACCACTATATTTTCTTTATCGCTAATTCAGTGTCATGTTCAAAGTCATCTATTAAAGATAAACCCTAACAAAACTAGAGAATACTAAGAAAGACAAAAAAAACTAACTAATTTATTTTAAAAGGCAATGGATTATATGAAACGAGTACAAGGGGTAATCAACCCTTACAACAGCAAAAAAAAAACTACAACAACCTCAAGCAATCACTACGCCAAAATTGATCTTTTGTATCGCCTAATTTAATAGCGCTTTTAAAGAAAGTGCTATTAAAAAGGGAACACAGACATCTATAATAGCGCTTTATAGTCGGACGCTATTATATGATGCAGACAATGTAATTTTGATAGCGCTTTGTTAAAAAAAGCTATTAATAAATTTCACTAAAATAGCGTTTTTTTAAAAACGTTATTAATATTCTCAATTAAGATAGCGCTTTTTTAAAAACGCTACTAAAATGTTCAATTAAGATAGCACTTTTTTAAAAACGCTATTAATTTACTGTTCTATACTACAATTTTAGCCTATAATAGCATCAATTTAATAGCGCATTTTTTCAAAGTGCTATTAAAAAAATACTCACATAGATCTATAATAGTGTTTTTTTCAAAGTGCTATTAAAAAAATACTCACATAGATCTATAATTGCGCTTTATTGTCGGGCGCTATTTAATCCAATGTTAGCGGTTCCTCCTAAAACACTATCACTTGATGTTAAGAATGATATAAAAAAAATAAAAAGAATGTTTAATACCTTTTTTTCTGTACACTCTAACAAAACTGATAACCCTAAAATATCACTCACCTTAAAGTGTTATTGCTGGTGTTTCTACCAAATAAAAAAACCATTAATTTTTTTATTTCACATTTTCATTTTTCTTTAGCTAAAACCTTTCGTCCTCTTAAAAAAAAGTCTCGTCTCTTTCAAACAAAACATAAATCTCACCGAACTCACCGCCATTGGCATCAAACTCTGAGCTTTCTCACTCTCACCATCATCAAATCAAAAACTCTCTATTTCTCTCACTCTCATCCTCACTGAACTGCCATCTAGTATCTTCTCAAATCTGAGAGTTACGATTTTAATGGTAGCTCTGATTAACAAAACCTTATACGTGAAACCCTTAAACATTTCTGAGATAACACACTGAGACCACTGGTCTCCACAAGACAACCACCGTGAAAGTTGGTACACACAAAGCTCACGGTTAAAACTATACCTATAACACACCTCCAAGACTCATTCTCCCTGTTACTTTCCTTGAACCAGTAGGTTTTTCAACCCCTTTCAAGTTCCACATGAAATTAGTAATTGAAATTGGAAATTTTATCTCATTAGGGTTTTCAATAAAGAGAAATGAATATCGATTTTTCCTAGTGAGAGAATCTGGAGGCTTTCATTCTCTTTCTCATCTTCGTCACACTGTGGATGCCTCAACTTCATTGAAGTTTTCATTTCTCATCTCTAAATTCTTGAGAATTTATTAATCTTCATTTGAGATTTGTTAGGTTTTTAAAGGATTCTCATCTTTTCTAGGCTTACTGATGATTCTTCATGCTTAGATTAATGTGGCAAGATATTGAAAACTATGTATTTGGCTTTCCCAAATCAAGTACATAAAATATCTGGTTTAGTTACAATTTCTTTGTTGACTAAGAGCCAGAGGCAAATCTTGAGATATAAAGACATTATTAAGGTATTCTACTACCATTACCACATATTCTTCATTTTCTCAGTATATTATTTCTTTTCTAATTACTTTATCTCATCATACTCTATCTCACCGATGTCGTATTCTAGAACAGAGTGTGTTTAGTTTAATGTAGCTTGTACTTTTGCAGTGGTGTTTGGTGGTAGACAAAGCTTGCGTATTTTGTGGGTTTGATGTCGGATTTTGTGTTTTTAGTGAGAATGTTGTAATTGATGATGACTAGCTATTTTTCATGTCTATTGTTGTAGGGAGATCTTATTTCTTATGCAGAGTATCATTGTTTTTACATTAATAATGGCCACCTTGTGTTGGAATACTTTGATAGAGTCTTGAACATTAATTTCAAGGTATTTGAGACATGAGTTTCATTGTGTAATTGGTAAGTTAATTATTTATTAGCATTTAGAGAGTAAACTGAATGGTCTATGATCCAAACAGGGTCAAGGCTGTGAGCACAATTCAGTACACCTTCCCTAACTGATTGGGCTACATTACTCTATGCATCATTACTTTGTCCCCATAGTCAGCACAATCTCTACCGATTACAACCATGGTACCTTTGTAGCTTACGACCATGACTACACCTAAAGAAAAAATTCACAACCTAATAGATCACAATGAGCAACATTAATTTGAATTCAATAGAAAATTAACTCACCGAGTTAATTTGAAAAGATATTCCCAATATTCTCACTCTCCTAATTGACAGCTTTTTTTATTGTTCTCTTAGTTGGCAGGATGATTTGGTACGATGTCCGCCACAATGTGTGGCTGTGTTATTCAATATGTTGGTATCAGATGAGTTAATTAAGCAAGCATGTTGTTTTGGCCGGTCGAGGTCGTCGTGCATAACAACAACGTCGATGAAGTTGATCTTATTGCCAAAAAAGAACTTTCCGATTACTGCTTTGTCTTGTAATTGCTTGCAATACTTCCCCAAGAATGGCGGCATCAACCTTTGGAAGAAGGTTTCCTTATAGTGGTAAGATAGATGTGTCAATCGAAACTCATGGACCCGACGATCTTTATGGTAAAAACTACCTTTTATCATCCTGTCAAGAGCTAGTTTCAAACTGCTCTCTTACTCGAAGAAAAAAAACGACCAAGCATACTTTAGCAGCAATAGGTGCCAAAACCAACAAACATTGACACATTTGAAATTAGATATAGCGAAGTTGGTCCAGCAATTGCGTACATGATTATGCCTTGAGGCATTCAATATCGCTGTTTGGCGATAACAATTGGGTTTATTTCCAATTTTTATGTTGAAAATTTTCATATGTTTGTACAATAGATGTGCTTTGTTGGACGACGCTCACCGTCTATTTGATGAAATGCCCGAGGGAAACAGATTTTCATGGACAAAGATCATCGCTGGTTTGAACAAGCATGGCACTTTGATATGTATTTGGAGCAATCCTATTAGAAGGTTTTAATCCACATGTTGTAAATTTTCTTAGCATCTTATCCTCATGTCAGCATGGAGGTGTCAAGTTCTCTTCAATTCAATGGTTTGCGGGTTTGTTCAAAACACTTCTTAATGTTTTTATTATATGTCTGGATTTTTATTTTGATGTTATATTACCTCAGTATCAGGAGGGTTTTCCTAGTTCGATGAAGAAGCATGTTGTGTTTGCTGATTTGGCTCCAAGATTTTAGCTTTTAGCGGAAGAAATATTTCAGAGACAAGTTCACCTTGTCATTTATAACTTGAAGGAGGTTCTGCCTTTGTTAAAATACATGTAATACTTTCCACTAAAAAGACATGATTTCAGTGAGAATATTTTTAAGATCCAAATACATAAAACAATTGTAACTCAAATTTTGCAAGTATATTTTTCCAATTGAGCTAAACCTGAAGCATTCATATGCTTTGTTGTGTATCACATTACTTCATTGAAACTATTACATTTCGTTGCATGTGAATTGACTGCATGATATTTTTTTTATATTTGTGGTTAAATTACATTCAATGCTTTGAAGGTTTTATTCTCTCTTCTACATACCATAAGTTTTCGATAGAATAAATGCAATCTAGTATAACAGGTTTCCCCCTTTAGACTCCCACAGGAGATGAAGTATACAATGAGGATGGTTTAGTGCCTCGGACTATACGGTTGCTCAAGGATAAGTACCATGATCTTGTAAGTGAACATAGCTTTTAAGATTCGAGAATGTTATATTTTTCTAGTGAATATCTGAAGAAAAATTAATCTAATATCCTTTTGCATTCAATTTCTCGTCAGATTATTTACACAGATGTTGCATTATATCCTTATTCGTCAGATGGACATGATGGCATAGTCAGAGAAGATCAGGTTGCGTTAAAGCTTCAGTCGCAACTCATGGTGGATTTGCCGATGCCGCAGGATACCGTCGTGATTGAGTTGATTCCTCGTCAGGATGATGAGGATTATGTGGATTTGAGTATGAAGGTGGTTAAGAGAAGGGATCCACTTAATTTCATAATTTGGGCGCGAAAGTCATACATGATTGAGTTGGATCAGGGATGTTTTTAACACTATATGTATGCAGGTATTTCCAGTAGAACTTACACAATTGCCGCAAATAGAAAAACTTTAGCTAAATAACAACAAGCTGACGGTTTTGCCACCCGAGCTTGGTGAGCTAAGAAGCTTAAGAGTGCTTAGAGTTGACAACAACATGCTTGTATCTGTACCTGGTAAGCTTTTCGTTGTTCGGATTACTACTATGCAAGGATAGTAGTAGATCAGTTGTTTTCATACTGGTCTAGTAGATGTAGAAATATTTTCATGTTTACAAATTTTCGTTCAATTATGAGTAGCAATGTCGACGTCGGTGTTTAGCAGCAGCCAGCAGATGAGCAGTAAACACAAATCGCAAAATTGTGAAGTGATCCTGATTCGCCGCCAGCAACGACTATTCAACATGGCGGTAACGTTCGAATCATTTTTTCCGTTGTATTGTCTTATCTGTTGATTTTATTACGATTTTGTTGTGTTTCTGGTTTGCATTTTGGATGTTGTCATAAGTTTGTAGAGGTAGCTAAGGTTATTTGAATAACATCACTGCTACTGTTGTTGTGTTCAAATGTGGAAATTTTGCTGAAACTGGACATATTGGTTCGATGTGTTCCATGGACATCTTACTGCAGTATTGATTTTGAACCCATCATGTTTGTTCTAATTTCATTTCAAATACTATTGGGGATTGTTGGCTGTTTGTATTTAATATATGCAGCATTATCATGTGTACTTGTTACATTTTGTGTAGCTGCTTCGGTTTCGATTCGAACTTAATGCTGAGGTTTTTGTGAAATTTGGTATCTCTGCTATGTGTTACTGGTGTGTGAGATTTTCTCCCAAATGTTTCTATTGGTTTTTTCTGGTGTGAGTTTTGATGTTCTGAACACTCTCAATTTTCTCTGCTGTGAGTGTATGTTTTCTAGTATACTGCTTTTCATGATATGCTCTGCGTGTCGTCGCCGACAAATCGAAACCGTGTGGGCGATGCTATGCGTGTGTGGGTTTTCTATGGCTGTGATTTTTGTGAATTTCTGATGGTGTGAGTATGTGAACTCTGCTCTTTTTTGTCGTGAATATCTCTGATTTTTCTTGATGTCCTCCCCCCTTCATCTCAATTTCCTCTTCTTTTATAGTGAATGTAATGTTAATGTCTTGATGCAGAATTGATGATTGAGATAAGGTTGTCGAATTTGTGTTTTCCTTGCTGTGAATATAATTTGAATGCGCTTTCCATTTCTATTTCGACATATCTGTGCGTTTTCGGAAAGAATCTAAACATTGTCTTGGACATGTTTGTGAACTGTTTTGGAAGGGCATTGAACGTGTCTGAATATATTTGATGCTGTTAATTCCTGTTGTTCATAATTCTTTATTGCTCTGATTTTGTGTTGGCATGTTGTGAACCTTCCTTTTCCATCTTGACAGCTGCTTTGGAAACAAATAATTTTGGATTGATTGGCCTTTCCTATATCTTATCATGTTTGCCTGTTTGCTGCTGAAGTGTGGTATTATGTTGAATGGATTCCCATGTTGGATTGTGTTTAAGACATGTCGGTTTTGTCGTGATTCGCTTTTGTTTCTATTCAATGGTTATTAGCTATCACCTAAACCTGCTGCTTGCTGTTTTTATTTTAGGAAATGTGTGATTGTGATGGTGCATAGGACTAATAGGAAAAGAAGCTGCCCTCAGCAGCTTCAAATGCTCTTATTGTGAAATTTTGAAGGGCAAATCCCAATATTCAAATGGAAGTTTCCTCCTGGGATTTGAGAAACATATTGAATTGAACACTCTTGTCGAACTCGTCTGATGCGGGACGTTTCTGTTTGTGGATTGACGAAAGATCTCTTGAACCAACTTATTGAGAAAGCATTTTCATGCAAATCTGGCTTGAGAGAAATGGTGGACCACTCATTAGCTATTTCATGACTTGCAGTCAATTGTAAAAGACTCTTTTGAACATTCCTTCCAGGTGGCTGCGGATGCTAATCATGTGCAAGATTTTAAATTTTGTTTTGGCATGGAATTCTTTGTAATGAACCTTTGTATGTGAAACTTGAATTTGAAATTTAATCTTGTGAATCTTTCAACATTTGTACCTTGAACTCTTTGCTTATTGTGATTATTTGAAAAGATGATCGTGGCAACGTGAGCATGATTATATGTAGTAGCCAAATGCCTATAATAGCACTTTTAAGAGAGAGTGCTATCAAACATGTGCCATATGTTAGCGCTTTTGTTGAAAGTGCTATCAAACATGTGTCATATATTAGCGCTTTGTTTGAAAGTGCTATCAAACATGTGCCATATAGTAGCGCTTATTTTGAAAGTGCTATCAAACATTTTCTCTATACTAGCGCTTATTTTGAAAGTGCTATCAAAAAACGCGCAAAATGTCCACTTTGGTAGCGTTTAAGGAAAAACGCTATTAAAAACTGGTACTTTAATAGCGCTTTAAAAGTGCTATTGAAGAAAAAATATTTACAATAGCGGCGCGGTTAATAGCGCTTTTAAGCGCTATCAAAAAAAAAAAATGCTATTAAATAGCTTATTTGGCGTAGTGAATTAACTGGATAGTTAAACCAGTCATACAAACTGCCACAATTGACTATAAAGACTAGACCAATCCAACTCGAGAAAACCATTTGATTGAGCATATAAAGTCTGCCACTGAGAATCTAGAATTTCTAAAAGTGACATTATTTTTAGCATCCCAAATCAACCAAAGTGCGGGTGTCCATATAGCCATGTCTGTTAAGCTTCCTCCCAACTTCTTAAACGACTGACAGAAGTCTAAAAAAGAAGTAATGATACTAGAATTCGGGTTAATTGCAATCATCTCAATTCGAATTCGAATTGAGTGCAAACGTATTCATATCGAGGCCGATTGGTGAATTGTCTAAACAAATCTTTGTGTACTCAATCTCTCTCTCAAACTATTTTAAATTTATGTTAGCAAATTATTGAATTCATTGTTTGTTTGATCAATTCGTTTGGGAATTATTTTTCATCACATTTTGAAATAGGTTTTGTTGGTGTAAGCATAATCCGTTTGATTGTAATAGGATTTTAAGATCAACAAAACTAAGAAAATTTCCAAACGATATCGATTTCACACAAAATGTTCGATAAATTGCCTTATTGTGTTTTTTGTGTGTTTTGATCATTGTGAATAAGCTTTACGTAAAGCTTTGCATTCAATTGGATTCGATTAATAGTTGTTGAACAATTTATATTCATTATCATACGTTTGTGTACCTTTACGCATATCTGAGCTTTTCAATAGAGGTTCGGTTAGACGCTTCGATTCGAGTTGTTTCTATTGTGCCATAAAACTTTTCAAATTAGATTTTGTCAAAAAATTTTAACTTGTGATCTATTCACCCCCTCTAGATCAAAGCATATCGTCTTACAGCTACTAGTAAGGGTACAAATCTTTTTCTGCGTAATCTTAAGTTGTAATTTAATTATCATTGCATGTAAAAAAGGACTGAGTTCATGGGTTTTATCTTTTCAAATGTTTAGTAATAACATTTCTGAATTTGAGGTTCTTATTCCATTACCTAAAATTAATTTATCTTCTGTTTATTTTTGAAAACCTGTGTTTTTTATTTTGATATGAATCTATTTAGATAGTGTAACATAGTCTACTAAATGTTTGATGAAATGTGTGTTGGTGATGGAAATAAATTCAGTGCACATCAGCTACTAAGCATTGCTTGGACTTGTTATGTTTTTTTTAATTCTACATAAAAACATTATCTTCATTCATGTTTCTTCTTAATTTTATTTGGCTATTCATAATATACTCTTAACGAGCGCACCCTCTGCGTATGGTAATGGAACCTCATGTTTCTAATTTGTTTGTCGATAAAGCTAGAACATTTTTTTATTCTGCAGCTACTAAAGCTGAGCGTGTTCTCATCGATTTCAAATAAGATATTGGTGTGTATCTTTCTTTTTCTTTCCATTTTTATGCTACCTTTTTAATTTGATGTTCCTTTTTTTTTTTGAAAGCAAGTAGATTCAATAAACGAGAACTAAGGGTTCTCAAACCTGATTACAAAAGGAAACGAGAGAAACCAACTCTCGACAAAAAAGATATTGAAAACCAATTGTTCCTACGATAAAAAATACAACGGATTTTTACAAAAATCGTAAAAATTACAATTGGTTTTAACAATATCACCTATCCAGGACCACTTCCAAGATGTTATCTTAATATTCCAAACCACATCAAGAACATTCCAACTTCGATTCTCAAAAATAATACTATTTCTAAGAGACCAAATATTCCAACAAACCGCCACCCAAATTACACACCCGCTTTCTCAGTTTTCACTTTCTTAGATATGCAAAACTTAAGCCAACTCAAATAAGAATCTTGGAAGCTCCCCGCCTCGACACCCAAATTATCCACAAAACCAATCCACTTCCTAATCTCCCTCCAAATCAATTTCGCAACTGTACACCCCAAAAAAGAATGATCCACCGATTCTTCAATCGAAGAACAAAACACACAATCAAAAGAAGAACTAACTGGAAGAATAATGCCATGAACCTTAAGATTATCCAATGACGGAAGTCTATTCTTAAACAACCTCCACACAAAATCCTTAACTTTCAAAGGCACCCCCAATTTCCACATCGAAATCCAAGTCTTATCCATGACAGTCCGGGAGACGACACAACAGCCGGTGGGTAGCATCTCTAGTAGTCTCCCGGAGACGGAGGTTGTTTAAACTACTAAATATGTATGTTTTTTTTGTTAAATATTTTTGTATTATTTATTATTTTTATGCTAATTTTTAAAATATAGTTCAATATTTCAGAAGTGTTTTGTTTCAATTCTCGCAAAGATCATTGAGATTGACTTGGACAATGGCTGGTGCTATATTTCATGCAAAAATTGTTTCAGAAAAATGCATATTGACAGAAACAATTATTATTGTGATAGTTGTAAAGGAAAAGTGAAAGTCGTACCTAGGTATACAAAATACTTATTAAAAATTAATTTTTAAAATTTTTATTGATAATTTATTTTTTCTAATATTTTTTATATTTAATTTATACATGAAGGTTCAAGCTTCATGTTCATGTCATCGATGACACATGATTTACAACTTTTGTTCTATTTGATCGCATTGTCTCACAATTTTTAGAAAAATCTGCTGAGAAATTCATTGGTGCAAAAACTCAACAGGTCTTTGGCATTAACTTACATATATTTTTTTTAATTTCCTATTTTTAAAATTATTATAATAATACAATTGTGACTTTATTTTTGTTTACCGCAAACTATTTTAAAGGCAGCAAAGTGAAATAATTAAGAGCCCTATTGAACTTCAATCTTTTCTAAACAAAGACATGCTTTTCAAAGTTGAAGGCACGAATAAAAATATTTATCGTAAATGGCAAACTTACACAGTTAAAAAAATGACAACTGATAGTGAAATCATCAATCAATTCATCTCCCTTCATCAAATTAAGGTTAGTTTTTTTTGTTAGTCATTTATTTAATTACATGTTTTAAAAATAATCATACATTAATGATCTAATTTTTTTACTTATATGTAGACTTCAATTGAGTGTGTTGATGCTAATAACTAGGGATGGCAAAAAAATCCGTACTCGCGGATATCTGCGGATAAAATCTGTCACGGATATGTGGCGGGTAACTTAAGGTATATCCACGGATAAAATAAATGGATATTTAAATACCCGTTTGTTAATGGATATGGATATGGATTTAATGATATCCATGCCCGCAGATATCCATATCCGTTAAAAAATTATAAAAGTTATATATTTCTTTCTTCTTCTTTTTTTTGTTTTTTGAAATTTTATTTGAAGAAAATCTTTCACATTTCATTCAAATTTTATTAGTCATTTCATATTTAAACTTTTCAATGCTTCATACATCACTTCAGCAATTTCATAGTCCAACCAACTAGTATCGTCATTCCCCCGTCGAACCAATGTCTCTCTTCCTACTCATCTGTTGTCCTCTCTCCTATTATAACTTACAATCACCGTATCTTTTATTTGTTTGGTTAAAATTGAAATATATGGATATTATGTTTGGATCTAATTATGTTTTGCTGAATAAGAAGAAAATTAATGTGATGAAATTTAATTGTTAAATTAAGAGTGAATTGTATGGATGTTATGTGATAATAACTTTTTGTGTTTTAAAAGAAGTTCAAAATATTTTTTTTTCAAAAAATATTTTTATAAAAAAAATATTATCCATGGATATCTGTAAATATCCGCGGATATCGTAAAACTCACGGATTACCCGCTTAATGGATATCCACATGGATATGGGGCGAATATGAATATCATATTTATCCAACGGGGCGGATACGAATATCATAGTATCCGTCCCCATGGATATCCATTTACATCCCTACTAATAACAAGGATGATCTAACAAGTTCTCAAGAAGCTTCTACTAGCAAATCAAGCGGAAAAAAATCTTCAAATGATGTAGAAACTCTTTCACGAGATGATTCCGATGTTATCAAAGGATCAAGAAGCAAGATTCAAAAAATTTCAAATATTAAGATTGAGACTATTAAATAATGTTTGATTGCATATTATAGTCTTTTTTTTTGCATTTTTAGTATTTTATTATTTTTATATTTGATAATTTCATGTGATATTTCAACTATCTACACAAGATATTTTTATTGTATTACATTAATGACATTTATTTTGAGATATTTTTAATTAATATTTTATTTAATGTATCTTTTTAATTGCTATAGTCCATCCACAATTAACTAATTAAAAACACAAGTTTCACGTAGAAGCTCATTCAACTTCAACATAGTACAACAAATACACTAACTCCACTTACAACTTCAACAAAAACTAACTGCATACTACCTGCATTTCCAATATTTTTTAATATTTTAATATTAATATTTTAATATTTTTTATAATAATAATAATAATAACCAACTTCTCGACATATATTTAACAAACCACTAGGTTTGTTCCTGTGTATCTTTTTGCGAGTTTATATATTGTTGATTATCAGCTTCTATAAACAAGGGAAAAGAATGAAAAAAATTCATCACATAATTTTACAGCTTATATGGGTTATGCAGCTAATAAAGATATTTTTCTCGAAAATCCAGCTACAATGTATAGAACCAAACTTTAACATGCTTGACTTTGTTAGCTTAATATTTGAAAATGTAGGCAAGAGGATGCACATATTTTTACGATTGTATTATAAAGCCACGTTTTTATATATATTTTTTAATTTTTTCAAATTATAAAGCCACATTTTTTTAAATTTTATTTATTTATTTTTTAAAATTTTGTTATATCATTCCTATTTTCATGATGAATTCCTATTTTTAGGATTGATATTTTCCCATTCCTATTTTCATGATAAATTCCTATTTTTATGATTGATATTTTCACTATAAATTCCTATTTTTACGGTTGACACAACATATTCCTTAAATTAATTAATTAATTAAAATATTTAATATTCCATCAATTGCATTATAAAGCCATATTTTTATTTTTTTTAAATTTTATCAAATTATACAGCCACGTTTTTTTAAAATTTTATTTATTATTTTTTTTCAAATATTGTTATATTTAAAAACAACCATTCCACCTTCCTATTTTCAACATAAATTCCTATTTTTAGGATTGATATTTTCACTATAAATTTCTATTTTTATTGTTGACCTAACATATTCCTTAAATTAATTAATTAATTAAAATATTTAATATTCCATTAACTGTATTAATAGGTTACTAATGAGGGCACGTATTATTTATGTTTCCTCTTACCATTTCTCCATTTTCATATCTCTCAAAAAGCAGCATCAACTATGTCTCATATCTATAAATTTCATTAACTGTTTAGTGGTGACACAAGTTAAAAATCTACGTCTATTTTTAAAAATTCCATATCTTTCTTAATCATCATACTATTTTTTTTGTTGAACTTTTTCCATTCTATAATATTTTCATTTATTCAATTTTGATCAATGATGAGTTGTTCAATAAATCTCTTCTTTCCAAATGGTTGTGGAAGTTTCTCATCGGTGGTAATGAAATATGGCGTAAGCTCTTGGTTAGCCGTTACGGTAATCTTGGTTATTGGGCGTTGAACTCTGATCAGAACTGATGTCCTAAAGACGCGTCGCTTTGGTTGAGGGACATACTTAATTCCAAAATTTGTGGTGACTTCTCTAGTTTCAATCAGTGCATTAGACCTCCTATTGGTAATGGATGCATGATTCCCTTCTGGAAGGCTCATTGGTGCGGTTCGCAACAGCTTGACATTTCTTTTCCAAATCTCTTCGCTGCTGCCTTAAAAAAAGATAGCTCGGTTGCAGATTTTGGATCATGGCAAGATGGTTAGTGGCATTGGAGTTTGGATAATTGTTGGACCCCCGAAACTGTCGACGAGTAAGAGCTGAATTCATTAATGCAGGTCTTAATCACGGGCAGTATGTTGATGAGTCCTGAGGAGGATAAATGGGAATGGCTTTTGGATAAAAACAATGAATTCTCGGTGAGGTCTTCTTACGATCATTTAGCGGATTCTGTTCAAACTCCTTTACCTCAACAGTCGGAGGCTTTGCTTTTGAAAGTGGTTTGGAAGACTAAAGTTCCTTTGACAATTCAAATTTTTGTTTGGAGATTGATTCGCGATAGATTACCGACTTGCTCCAACCTTGGTTTTAGGGGTATCATCACTTCCTCGCAAGAAAAGACATGCGTGCTGTGTTCTCTTGCCGACGAGGATGCCTTACACCTTTTCCTTTTCTGTCCGAAAATTCAAGTTTTGTGGCTGAAAATTTCCAATTGGCTTGGAGTTCAGCCGATTGTTGCGGATAACTTATGTAACCATGCTCTTTTATAGTTCTTAGCTCTCCATCAAAAAAGGGAAAGACGACATGAGTTGTTTCTTGTGGTTTGTTTCATCTTGGTGTATTTGGAACATGAGGAATTACATTATTTTCAACGGTCTAGTTTGGGACGGGGATGAGGTTTTTTACGGTATAGTTACAACATCTTGGAGATGGTTAGAAATAGGTCGTAAGAGATGCCATTTTTACGATTGGTTGTATCACCCTTTAGACTTCTTGTAATTTCGTTTAGGGGTGTACCCTGCTTGTCGCTTTTGTTAGGTCTTTTGTACGGGTTGGAGAATCCCTTTTTCTCCCTTTAATACAAATTGCTTATAAAAAAAAAATTTGATCAATGATCTTTTATAATTATTTTTGTATGACTTTTATAAACAGATGAAAAGTCGTATTATACCAAAATATTAATGACAATTTCCTTGGCAGATGAATGGAGATATAGAAGAAGGATAAAAGAAATATATATGGTAAGGAAGGTACCAATACAAAATGTTCTAATCAGATTGCATTTAAAGATAATTGTTGTGAAGTTCTTTAAAAAAACATAATTGACATGAAATTAAAAAATAGTTAAAACCGGTATGTAAGAATGGAATTGCTTTGAATGCCACAATTATGCAATGGTCATTTTTCTTTTTTAAATTTTCAAATAAATCCATGTTCTCAACACTTGATGGAGAGTTTGACGAGTATGCTGGTGGATTAACTTGATTATAGATAAAAAGAATATACTATTTTGGTTTAACCCTTTCCTTTCTTACCTTTTTATTCTTGTCTCTTTAATGCATATGTATCATATGTAAGTCACCCTATTCTTTAATTCGAGATGTTTTAAATTTGATTTTATCTCTTTTTAATTTTATGGTCTCATAAATATCATTATTGGTTTACAGAAGAAAGAGAAAGGATTGAAGAAATGAAGCAAAAAGAATGAATTAAAACTAAAGGTTAAGGCTTTGGGTGAAGATAAAGATGAGTTTGAATTTATTTAAATTATTGAAAAGAATGGAAATGCTATCAGAGTTCTTAGACAAAGGATGATTACATTTTTATGTTTCGCATTTGATTTTTTTTTTTGCTTATCGCATTCTGGTTTCTAGGGGAAAGGGGCCCTAGTAATCTAGAGCTCGTGCAGAGAAGCATGCGCACTGGCCAAACATGTTGTTTCGTACCTGGGAATCGAACCCGGTATTCCCCGAGTACGTCCTTGGACGGGGCTCCTTTGCCACTGGAGCACAACCGTTTGGTTCACATTTGATTTTTTTAAACGTGAAGCATTTTGGTTTAGATAATTTAGGATTTCATTTTATTTATTGCACTTTTAACTTTTAAGTTTGTAATATTGTCATGCTCAAATCAAATGTAACTAAATGCATAGAGCTTTTATTTATTGACTTTTTTTATTATTCCAATTGTATCATAAATTACATTTTTTATATGTTTAAAATAAAATAATTTATTTATTTAGAAGTTGTATTTTTGCTTATGATTAATATTTGAATCGGTTATTGTTATTATTATTTTCTTGAAAATTCTACTATTATTTATTCTTCTGAATCTTTAATAGATAAATTACCTACTAGAGAACATGCATATTGACATTTATTGTAAAGATGTGAGACCAAACAGGATAGGAGAAACTACCAACACTCTTATGGATGATCATATTCAAGAGAAACTAAAATAAAATAATAGAAAATTTCAAGTAGCTGTATTTTAAAGTATGCATATCTTAGATGTTAATATGTTAGTGTTAGAGAAATTTAAACTGTTGCACTCAATTAAATTTCAAGAACTTCCACAAAAATTGAAAATGTGTGTTGCACTCTGTTATATTTAAAAGCTTCCATAAAATTGAAAATGAGTTGGATTCCTATTTTGAAGTACTATTTTGAATCATTATTGTAGTATCCACATTTCATGCCGTCTTACTTAAATTGAATTAGAGTTGCATTGTTAGTTATAAATTAATAAGAGTTATTTTATCATATTTTACGATGTATTTCGTTTTACCATACTTAGAATATAAATTTTAATTAAAAATTATCTCAAAATAACGTTATAGTTGATTGATAAACTATGCATTTCATAAAAATTATCATATAAATAATTTAAAATAAAATAAATAAAAAATCTATTTATATTTCAACAGGTTAGCGCAATAAAAAAAACAGACAAACAGGTACGGGTGTGCCCGTTTGGACGCTAGTCTCTATAAGAAAAATTGAAGCACCCCCTCATTGTTATATTGGCTATACATTGCATTTAGGAATTCAGGTCACTATTTCACAAAATTTGGTAATTTATTTCTTTTATGTTCTTTATGATTTAATTATATTTTTTATATTTTAACTAATTTGAATTCTTTTAAGTATTATATTTTATATTCAAATTTCCACTTCTACCGATAAATCAAAAGGAGCTACACTAAAAATAGGTCCGAGAAAGTTCATTATAAAAAAAAATAGACTCTAAAAAACTTCTATTAATGAACATATTATATCTTTGGATGATTCACCCGTTATATCGATGCAAGGTAATTATTATAATTATTTTAATTAAATTAATTTTGTTCAATGAAGGGTGTTATTTTTTTTTTACCTAATTAGCAATAATTATTGGTGCTCTTGTTTTACTTTTTAGTTTAATATAATACATATAAAATACTAAAATATTTTGCGTATTATGCATGTTCATCAGCTAAGCTAAATGACGATTTTGTTAATCATGTCAATGAATTACATTTTAATTATTCAGATCACATAGTGACTGATACATCTGGTATTATATCATTGTTCAAATTATTAATATTTATGCCTTTAATTTTGCATTAATTTCATGTAATATCGTATAATATGTATTATTCGATAATGTTTTTCCTAGAACAAAAGTCTCAGTACTGGGACATTGGAGAACCAAACTCAATTTGCAATTATTGTGGTGCAATCATGTGGTTTGAAGAAAGAATACAAAAACAATATAATGCAACAAATCCAACATTTTCTATGTGTTGTTCCCATGGAAGAGTTGTGCTTCCTCAATACAAGAAACCACCTCAACCATTGCATGATTTATTTCACAAACATGACACAAGAAGCAAATTATTTATGGATAACATTAGATCATTCAATAGCATGTTTGCTTTCACATCTATGGGTGGTAAAATTCATGGTGAAATAAACAATGGACAAGCATGTCCGATATTTGCCATGAATGGCGAGAACTATCATCAAATCGGAAGTCTACTCCCTCTTCCTGGAAGTCAACCTAAATTTGCTTAATTATATATTTATTACACTGAAAATGCAATCAAGAACAGAATGAAAGTGGTTAGGTATTTATTTCACAATGAAGTTTTAATTATAAAATGTTTTTATTGTATACAATAATTTTGCACAACTATTTTTGTTTGTTTTTCTAGAATGGAAGACAATGCTTCATCACTGAAAGCCGAAATAGTTAATGAATTAAAAGACGTTCTATAGCGTGCGATTTTTGTCGGTGACGCTGTAGCGAGCGATTTTTGGACGTGGTTGCGAAGCACTATCGCTCTTTGGTATCTACAGTTCGATTCATTTTTTATCCTATTAAAGCTGATGAAGGAAGGGAAATAGATGTCTCAAATTAACCCTGCTTGCAAACTGAGGTTAAACAGCAGTCTGTTAGGTTACAGATGCTACAAAGATTCGGGGTCTCTATTGGGTGTATTTTGTTAAAAGTGGTGTTTGGTCGATTGGTGGGAGGTTTAGATGTTAGGACGGATATATGAAAGTATGGGATTTTGGGTTTTTGTTTAGTGTGCTCGCTAAGATCTTTTCTTTCAATCTTATGCCTACGTATTCCCGTTTACCGAAACAGGGAAATCAGAGCGTTCGTAGTTCCTCCTATTCTATGGGAGGAAATGGTTGTTTTGGTGTCTTGTTCAAAGCCCAAGACGTGAAGCGAAAGGTGATCTATATCTTGTTTAAAGCCCAAGATGTGAAGCTAAAAGTGATTTGTATCTTATTCAAAGCCCAAAATATGAAGCTGAAGGGGTTTGACTTTAGAGGGAATTTGTCATCTCTAAAGAGGGGGTTGTATGTCACAACTGTTTATAAAGGAGAATTACTTTAACCGGGATTTGTGAATTCGGCAATGCCATAATTTCCTTTATAGGGGATTTCTAACCTGAAGGGGAAAACTTTAACTCAGTTTAGAGTAATGCCATCTTTCCTTAGGAATTTCTCATGCTAAAAGAGGGACAGTGGCGTGGATGTAGATGATCCAGAGGCTTGCCGCTTACAGCGATTAGATGAAAGGGAAGGAGTTGTCGATGTTTATGTACTGTGAACGAGGCACGGTTTTGATGCTAAAAGGTTGATTGGATCAACCAATGGTTTTCTTATACAAAGCCTAAGAGGAGGCTATTGGCCCAACAAGAGGGAGTTTTGTGTGTCTCGTACGAAGCCCGAGAGAGAGACGCTAAAAGGGTTGACTCAACAGGAGAATATTTTATACTCAACAAGAGAGTGTTTTTGTATCTCGTACGAAGCCCGAGATGGAGGCTAAAATTTGTTTGGCTCAATAAGAACCTTCTTGTATCTCGTATAAAGCCCGAGATGGAGGCCAAGGGTGATTGACTCAACGAGGGAGTCTCTTATGTGTCTCGTACAAAGCCCGAGAGAGAGGCTAAACGTTGTTTGACTCCGCTGGGGAGAATCATTTGTACAAAGCCCAAGAGGAGGCTATGGTGCTGTTTTAGTTGAGTGACAGGTCCAGTATGCTGACTTAAAGAGAAAATCAGTTCTTATATGAGTAATCTTGGCCCTCAGGGATTTTGATTCGAGGATCAGGGATATTTCCTGTTCTTTAAGGAAGTGGGAAATCCGAAGGGTATTGAGACTGTCCGAGTCTACGGGTTTCCTTCCTATTTTTGAAGGGGTCACTTGAGAATATCTTTGAGGCTCAGGAAATTAGACTGTCTAAGTCTAGAGTTTCATCTTTTGTACTATGCTTTGAGAAATAATAGTAGACTCTTTGAAAGGACAGTTCTATGCAGATGACTAATTTCTGTTCCTATACCTCTAGGAGGTCGTCGGGACAATTTGTATGAAGCCCAAGAGGAGGCTGGAATCTTTTAAGAAGCCGACGGGTCCTTGTACGAAGCCCAAGAGGAGGCTTTCATTCCCGGAGGAAGAGATCATTATACGAAGCCTAAGAGGAGGCTGTGAATACTTCTAAGAAGCCGGCGGGTCCTTGTACTAAGCCCAAGAGGAGGCGGGGTTTCTTTTAGGAAGCCTGTGGGTCCTTGTACGATGCCCAAGCGGAGGCCGATGCTTTTAAGAAGCCCGTGGGTCCCCAAACCCCGAGAAATTCAAGACAGGCTATTCACAAGGAATAGATCAAGCCAGGAAAGTTCGAGAATTTGGAAGAAACTCAAAGATGCCATTCACGGAGAATACATTCATCTCTGGGAGTAGAGTTTCTTGACAACTCCTAATGAGGACAGCCGAAGAGAAGACTGTATCTGGTGATCCTATTGGGGATCTAGCTGTCTATTTCTACGAATAAACGAAACGACTTTACCTAGTTCTAGACGTAGTTGCCGGGGAAACTCTAAATATCTATACTATTATTACACAGTTGATATGAGTTTATGAAAGAAGACTTACAGCGAAACAACCCCACAATACAGTTATATGTATATGAAAGCGGTAAATGAAAGCGTATAAACACTTACTCGGTTGTAGAGCTTCCATGTTGTTTGGTTAGTTGTTCAACAAAGAAAGATTTAAAACAACAGTATATTCAAAATCAAAGGAGAAAGTGCTTTGAAAAAGAAAGATTTGGGGCTTACATCTCAAGGAGAGGCCCAGGGTTTTATCAGTGAACGCACTGTTTGAATTTGTACAGAGGGACTTATACAAGTGACTGAGGCCCAAGAATGTTTTGCTGTACAAAGGGATTTGGGTCTTACACTCTCTCAAGAGGCCCAAAAGGTTTAAAGAAAAAGAGTGGGGCTTATAATACGAGGGTAGGCCCAGATGATTTTTCGTTTAAAAATGGCGATCGCGCCGAGATTTTCTTTTAACGCAAAGGGGCTTATACAATATCTGAGGCCCAAAAATGGTTTTGGTTAAAAGGGGGTTGGGTCTTACACTCTAATAGAGGCCCAAAAGTTTTGAATGAGTCTTATAGCTCAAGGAGAGGCCTAGATGGTTTATTTTTAAACTGGCGACAATCGTGCCGAATTTTAAAAATGTACAAAGGGACTTATACAATAAGTGAGGCCCAAAATTGTTTCTGTACTAGTGGGTTGGGTCTTACACTCTAATAGAGGCCCAAAAAGTGTTTGAAAATGATTTGTGAGGGTTGAATCAATCAAAAACCCTAATTTATTTCCAAAATGTATTTTAATTGAATAAAAATTCAATTAAAAAGATAAAAAATTGTTTAACATGTGGGAAACAAATTATGATCTTGGATTAATGCTTCAAAAATCAAGTATTGACCTACAAAATAATTAGAAGTCATTAATCTTTTCAAAATCAATAGGGAAAAAATATTTTAAATGTCAAAAACAATTAAAATATTAATTCTTTGCAAAAATATCAATTATATGAAATAAATAATATTTTTGGGATTTTGTGGGAAAATAAAATATTTCAACATTTTTGTGAATTATTAAAAAAAAGAATCAACTCAAAATCATTAAAACTCAGAGAGAAATTAATTTTTGAATCAATTAAATAAAAATCACAAAATTCAAATATTCAAATGTTGGAAAATGGCGCCAAGAACAAGGGCAAGAACACGCGCGTGTTCTGAGTTTCTCAGATTTGCATTTTCTATCCAATCTCACTGAATACTTAATCATATCATGCAATCCACACACCAATCAACTCGTTTCAACCCCACGATCATGTCTATGACAATTAATTTCATTTAAATTAAACATAAAACAAGAAATCATGAACAATCCTCAAGAACCCTAGATTCTGCATGAAGGCTGGGATTTTTGATACACGATTCAAACAATGCAATTAATTGAGGGGAAACATTCCATGCATGATTATGAACATATGGCCAAATTATTGTGCAGCAAAAATTCCATGGATCATAGAGTTAGAAGAGCTCATGCTTACCACTTGCAGCTGGTGATCGTGATTTGTGTTGGAGGTATTACAGATGAGTTGTGATGATCTGAACAGCTTCCCTACACCCTATGGAGTGTGTTTGAATGTTTGGACTTGATTGAAATTGGCTGGATCACTTCATGGCATCTCAACTGCAACTTGGTTAAAACCTTGAGCAATTGACTGGTGATTATGAGAAATCAGTGTTCCAGTTGTTGTTTAAGTGTTTGATCAGCTCATATGTGATGTATATGAGGTGTGTGTGTGATTGGTTTGATTGGAAAAGCTCTCAAACTCAAAACCCGATAGTGACTTGCCTTAGAAGGCAAAATTGGAGTGAAAGAAGAGATTTTGAGGAAAGCATCTGTTTGATGGCTTTGGTGTACTCAAACTGATCACAATTGAGCTCTATTTATAGTAGAGCAAGTTTGTTTTGCAAGGAATAGTGAATGGAAACTGCTGAGTAGGTTTGGCCGATGTTGGCAAATGAAAATCCAAGTCTCCTCTAGCCATTGACTAGAGGTTAGGGCACAGGCTGCTGGTTCCCTTGGTCTTGGATAAGTCTTGACTGAATTCAATTGAGAATGGCTCAGTCCATGCCACCTTGATGCTTCCATTGAATGCTCCAATCCAAAATTGGAGTCTTGTCCCTATTTTGGCAATTCTAGGTTCAACATGCTATTTCTTGTTCCAAAGACTTTGGAGGCTTGGCTCAGTGATTGTCCCCTTTAGATTCAATCCTCAGATGTGTCCAAAGTGATGACAAGGCTTGGAATTGGCTGATTTTGTCAAATCGACCAAAAGTACCAAAATCTGCCTTGACTTGGCAGATTTCAGCAAGGCATCTTGCCAATGTCATATCTCATAGCTCAAATTGAATTTGGTAATGTTCTTGGCCATTTTGGAAAGCCCTTATATGATACAACAACTGTTTGAACATGTTTGGTTTTGATCTCTTTTGAATCCAAGTGAAAAATCCCCCTACATTTGGAAAAAAGTAAAGGCTGATTCTGACTTAGCGAAATTTTCACCAAGTGTTGGAACAAAGTGACTTTTCTTGATTTTGATCACTTCATAACTCAAAATCCATGAGGAATTTGGACATAGGTCAGTATGAAGCTTTTGTAGAGGGCAATGTGATCTACAAATCAAGCTTTGAATGGAGAACAATGGCCTTGTGGTTTAGGAGTTATGGTCCTCCAAAGTTGGCACATTAGTGTCACTTTTTCCATAACTTAGAAATTTTTCTAAGTTTTTATGGTTACCCCTTTTACAAGTTATCCCACTTTATTTGATTTTTCTTGATGAATGATGATTCAAATCATACATTAACATCATTTTAGTGTTAAAAATCCATTTTGGTGAAAAATCTCAAAAAGTCAAAGTTGACTTTTGTGCACAGTTGACTTTTTATCAGATGAATTCCAAACTGTGCAATTCTTCAGGAAATCATGCCCTTGACCTAAATCAAACTTGATGGACATGTTCCATGGGTGTCATAGGGTATACTGAATCATGTCATAGGGTTTGGGAGCATGTCCTGGTCAAAAGTCAAAGTTACAGTTGACTTTCCTCGCGAAACCCTAATTGTGGTGCAGATGAAATTGAGACTTGTTGCTCAAGCTTCTTGGATTAATCCATTGTTGAAAATGGATCAATATAGTATATTAAAGCCCCCTCAAATCATGTATTTAGGTCTTGGTTCATGATTTGTCCCAAAAGTCAACTTAGGGGTGAATTAGGTCCAGAAACCCTAATTCCTGATTTTTGATGTATGCATCCCCTGAGGTCAAATTGACTTGAAGCTTGGGTCCATGAGGTTCCATGGAGTATATTAGGTTATGTTTTGGATCATTGGCTTGTGCCCAGATGAAAAATTTCCATCTGGAGGCCCTGGTCGACCAAAACCCTAATTTGGTGACACTGTCGATCTTGAGACTTGATCCACCTAGAAGGGAGCAGCCTTGTGCTTAATCCTTGAAGTGGGAGTCCTTTTTGATCCTTTGTGTATGTTTGAGAGTGTAGACAAGTTAAAGATCATGTCATTCCTTGATTGATCCTTTGTCTAAGACTCTGAGAGGGCTTAAAACCCTAATTTTGATTGTAGTGAATGTTCAACAATCCTTGAGGCATTTGATGAGGCATGATGGTTCATCCATATTGTGATGATGATTTGCACAATGATGGGAAATCTTAGTGGTCAAAATTTGGGGTATGACAGACTCGACCACCTTACCGCAATGGTTGGAATTGGGTGCTACTTTCTAATTTCTAATTTATCCTATGAAGCTGGAAAGGAAAGGGAAGCTATCTAAAACTAACCTTGCATGCAAACATTTTCTTTAACAAATGCTAAAAGATTGGGGGGTCCGAGGTCAGATTATACAATGGGGAGTTGTCAATTACCCAGCGTATATATGGTTATTCATAGATTGTTTGGTATGTTCTTCTGTCATCTACTTACTGGTGTTTATCTATCATAAATTTGGGAAAGTTTCTCCTTTGGGAATGTTGAGAGAGTATTTTTGTTGTTTTTTGGGTTTTTCGATGTTTTTGGTAAGGTACTGGACCTAACGTTTTTGATTTGTGTGCTCGCTAAGATTTCACAATCTTATGCCTACGTATTCCTGTTAAAGAAAACCGGGAAATCAGAACAATCGTAGTTCCTCCTATTCTATGGGAGGTAAGAAAATTTGGTGTCTTGTTCAAACCCCAAGATTGAAGCTAGCTGAGTATTTGTGTCTTGTTTGAAGCCCAAGATTGAAGCTAAAAGGTTTGACTGAGAGGGAAATTGTCATCTCTAAAGGGAGATATCTCATCTGTTTATCACAGTTGTTGGGTAACTGATTATAAAGGAGAATTACTTTAACTGGAATGTATGAAATCCAGCAATGCTATAATTTCCTGTATAAGCGATTTGTCCTGAAGGAATAAACTTTAACTCAGTGTAGAGCAATGCCATTTTTCCTTAAGAGTCTTCCATGCTAAGAGAGGGACATTGTCTTGGATGTAAATAATCCAGAGGCTTGCCACTTACAGCAATTAGATGAAAGAATAAGTTTACTAGGATAAAAGAGGGACCACAACTTGGATTTTTGAATCAACAAGTGTGCCACTTACAACAATTATCTGGAATTAGCGTTTGTTTGATTATTTGTTTTGATATACATTGAAATGTCTTCCTACAGAGAAATTTTGATTTCCTCTGAGGGGTGTTGATTTTTTGTGTGCCTTGATCAAAGGCCAAGGTTGAAGCTAAAAGGTTGACTCTGTTTAGAGAGTTTTTTTCTGTCTTGTATAAAGCCCAAGATTGAGGCTGAAAAGAGATTGACTCTTTTGGGGAGATTTGTGATTGTCTTGTACAAAGCCTGAGATTGAGGCTAAAAAGAAATTGACTCTCCTGGGGAGAGGTTTTATATGTCTTGTACAAAGCCCAAGATTGAGGCTAAAAGAAATGACTGACTCAGCTGGAGAATATGATTTGTCTTGTACAAAGCCCAAGATTAAGGCTAAAACTGCTGAGGGAAAATCATTATACAAAGCCTAAGAGGAGGCTGGCTGAGGAATTTCTTATATGAAGCCTAAGAGGAGGCTAACTTCTGCTGAGGATTATTGAGATCCAGAGACAGGTCCAAATTGGGGAATCAACTCTTGCTGATGATTGAAGAAGAGTTGAAATATTAGATGCCTTGAGGTTATGATTTAGAGTTTATTGGTAATGATTTAACCCTAGCTGCGGAATTTAGAGTGAGAGTTTAAAGATCGAGTTTTAAAACCTATGGAGGTTTTAACTCTGTTGGAGGTTGATGAAATGATCAAGGTTTTTCTTGTGCTTTTAGGAAACTTGAGGGTTTCTTTGAGATCTAAGAGGAGATGAGACTTTCCAAGTCTACTGGTATGAAGAGATTTACTCTTAACTGGAGGATGATCTTTGTATGATGCCCAAGAGGAGGCTGATGTTTTAACGGATGAGAATTCTGACTCTTTGGAGGATTGATCTAGCAAAAGATGACTAAGTTTTGTCCTATACCTGTAGGAGGTCTTTGGGTCCTTGTACTAAGCCCAAGAGGAGGCTGAGAACTTCTAAGAAGCCTGAGGGTCCTTGTACAAAGCCCAAGAGGAGGCTAGGGATGCTTTCAAGAAGCTCGTGGGTCCAAACCTGAGAAAAGTTCAAGAAAGGTTTCACCGGGAATAATCCTTTCTTTAGTGAGCAGTTTCAGGGTTTGAAGAAATTCAAAAGAGGTTTCACCGGGAATTAATCCTCTCTGGGGAAATGAATTTCTTGTACAAATTTCTAGTGGTTGCAGTCTTGAGAAAAGTTTCACCGGGAATAATGCCTTTCTCTGTTCCATATTGTATAAGCCCAAGAGGAGGCAAGACTGTATATGGAATTTCCTATGGGGAACTAGTTTTGAATGTGTTGAAAGAGTGACCACTGGCTTGATCTAATCCTAAACCTAATTGCTGGGGAAAACTATAATCAAGCAATACAAGCATATATATACAGATGAAATATATATAATAAAATATGTAAAAGAAAGTGGTAGAACATACATTTATGCAAGCTACCAACATTATAAACACAGCTGTATGGTTAGTTATTCAAGAAATTGAAGAAAGTTTTGATACAACTATGAATTTGAATCTAAATCAAAAGGAAAGTTTGTTGTAAAAGGAAGTTTGGGGCTTATACTTAAGGAGAGGCCCAAATGAATTCTTTTGAAAAGGCAACGATCGCGTCGTAGAAAACCACAGAGGGACTTATACAATGACTGAGGCCTAAATTTATTGTATTTACAAAATAGATGGGTCTTACACTCTATTATAGGCCCAAAGTTTATTTTTATACAAGAATGCCAAATGACAAACTTGGAGTTTTTGGACTGATAAGGCTTGGTTCATGACAACTCTATGTTCCACATCAATGCAAAATGAAAAACTTGGAGTTTTTGGACTTGAAACTTTAAATGATCACATGCCAAAGGATAGGATTCTTGACTCAATGGTCCAAGCTTGAAAATATCAAGTGATTCATCAAGATTCCCTCTAATCTTGGAAGAGGACAAAGCTTGCAAGATGACAGAATTTGAAATGGAAATCGTATGGTACAAGAAATGCACCAAATCTGCTTTGGAAACCAGTTTGAGCAAGGAATGTTGTGAGATCCATAACTACTTGATTAAGTTGAATTAATGGGAGTTCTTGTACTCTTTGGAAATCTCTCATAACATACTTTAACTTTGATGTTCACAAATGGTCTTGGTTTAGCTTGGATCATAATGAAAAATGACCTTAAAGTTGGCAAAAAATGAAACAGATTCTGACTTCTTGAAAATTTCACTAAGTGTTGGGAAAAGTGGCCATTTTCACTTTTTGTGATTTTGATCAATCCATATCTTAAAATCCATGAGGATTTGAAATTTGATGTAGTTGTCACTTTTGATGTATGCCATGTGAACTTTCATTTGAGCTTTGGATGGAAGAAAAAGGCCTTAGGGTTTGGGAGTTACGACCTTGCAAAGTTGGTACCAAACCCATTTTGTCCCATAACTTAGAAAATTTCAAGTTTTCTATGGTTGCCCCTTTTGCAAGAAACCTCACTTTTCTTGATTTTTTTATGAATGATGATCAAAACCATACATTAACATTGTTTTTGACTTAGGGGAGCCATACACTACAAAAAACGCGTTAATTATGGCGGTTAAGTTATGGCGGTTAGTTTAAAACGCCACAATTTACTGTTGATTACGACGGTTTTACTAAACGTCGTAATAATAGTAATAAAATGGCGGTTTCAACCGCCACTATTAACTGAAAATTTTGCCCCTAAAATATATGTATAATTTTTTTAAGGCTTAAATAGTGTTTTAGTCCCTGTAAGTTGGCGAGATTTTGGTTTTAGTCCCTGTATCTTTTTTTTCGGTACAAATCCCCACATGTTCATTTCCTTTTGGTTATAGTCCCTGCCGTCAATGGAACATTTAAAAAAAGCTGAGTTGGCAGACGGTGCTGAGGTGGAATATTGTTTTATCATTTCTTGTTTAATTTTTTATACACACGTGGATTTAAATGTTTACCCCCATAACATTTCATCAAATGTAGTTTCCCTCTTTTCCTTTAAGTCCCTGTAAACTAGGGTTTGTCTTTCCATTTCCATCTTTCTCTTTTCCACCTCAGTCATAGCGGGAAGGTGAAGGGTGCTTGTACGAATGCGATTGAGCTTCCAAATCGAATCATCCAGGTATGGTTTTCACTGTGAATTTGCATTATGGGGGAAAGTTTGTTAGGCATGGTGTAGTGTACTACCTAGGTGGGGATAAAGTAGAAGTAGACATTGACCCTGATAGGTGGAGCTTCTTTGAAGTAACCGGTATTGTTAAAGATATTTGTAAACTTGAAATCAATGAGGCCGACAAACTTGAGAATGATGGTGTTAATGATGTGGAAACTGACAATGTTATCGAAGATGATGTTGTTGAGAATGATGTTGAAGCCGACAATGTAGAAGCTGAGAATGTAGAAGCTGACAATGTAGAAGCTGACACAGTTGGTGAGGATAATGTAAGTAATGTTGAAGCTGAGACAATTATGGATGATGGTGTTCCTCATGTTGAAGGTGACACAGTTGGTGCTGATAATGTAAGTAATGTTGAAAGTGATAGTTTTGATAGTGATGATAGTGATGACAGTGATTACAATGGTTTATCATTTGAGGACAGTGAGGATGAAAGAGCCCTTGGTTTGGATGATGGATTTGATGTTGGAGAAAAAACCCCTGCAAGGGTTAAGCAGATAGTAAAGAAACATAGGAAAACTCCATCAAAGATAAGAAATGTTGAAGCAGCTGGGGGTTCATCTAGTGGGAACATAGTTGGTAATGAAGGGCTTGAAACTAATTATTTAAGTGATGATCTAGGGAGTAGTGATCCAGATGCATCAGATGAAGAGAAATGACCAGCATATCCTAGATTTAAGATGGAGGAATTAGACAAGGATTACAAGTTTAAAGTTGGGTTGGAGTTTGTTTCTCTGCATGAGTTTAAGGAGGCAATAACTGAATGGTCAGTCTTGAATGGAAGAGAGATAAAGTATCTGAAAAATGACAAAGTTAGAGTGAGAGTGGTGTGCAAGGGCAAATGTGGTTTTTTGGCTTTGGTTAGTAAAGTGGAAAATAAACACACGTATCGAATGAAGAAATGGTTTGGTACTCACACGTGTGGTAGGGTTTTAAATAACACTACTGCTAACTCCAAGTGGATTGCTAAGACTGTAGCGGCTAGGATGGCTTCATCTGATGGAATCAAACTTCGTGATATTGTGACTGATATTAGGACAAGTTATTCTGTAGGTATTAGTATGAACAGGGCATGGAAGGCTAAGCAAATAGCAAAGGCTTTGGTTAAAGGTGATGCCACAAAGCAATATACACTTTTGTGGAGGTATTCTGATGAATTAACGAGGGTCAATGCAGGAAACACTTGTAAAATTAATGTCACAAGAATTGCACCCACAATTCAACCCAGATTTGGTTGTTTTTACTTCTGCTTTGATGGAATCAAAAAGGGATTCACCACCGCATGTAGACCATTCATTGGCGTTGATGGCTGTCATCTAAAGACAAAATATGGAGGAACTTTGCTTATGGCTGTTGGAAGGGATCCTAACGACCAATACTATCCATTGGCCTTTGGTGTATGTGAGACTGACACAAAGGAGTCATGGAGGTGGTTCTTGACATTGCTTTTGGAAGACATTGGACAAGAAAAAATATGGGTATTCATCCCAGACCAACAAAAGGTACATTTCATCAGATCTATATTTTGATTATGTTTTGGATTTGGTCCCTGAAAATGTCTTGTTGTTTAGAATTAGGTCCCTTATTTTATTGTTTGTTTTGTTGTCAAGGGCTTTGTCTTAGGCATCTATACGCCAATTTCAAAAAGAAGTTTGGTGGTGGCACCAAAATCAGAGACTTCATGATGTCTGCAGCAAAGTCAACATATATACAAGCATGGGAGGCAAAGATGGAAGAGCTAAAGGCAATTAATACTAAGGCTTGGGAGTGGTTAGCCAAAATACCAACAAAATTATGGTGTAAGCATGCTTTCTCATTCTATCCCAAATGTGATGTGTTAATGAATAATGTATCTGAGGCTTTCAATAGCACAATACTAGTGGCTAGGGATAAACCAATATTGACAATGTGTGAATGGATAAGGAACTATCTGATGAATAGAATTTCTACATTAAGAGAAAAAGCTGATAGGTGGGAACATAGGATAATGCCAAGACCTAGAATTAGGTTAGATAAAGAAGTAGAACATGCTGGCAATTGGATTCCTACTTGGTCTGGTGACAGTATTTGGCAAGTTGAACATATTCATAACAAACAAATGTTCATAGTTGACACATCTAAAAACTTGTAACTTTTGGGAGCTGGTAGGCATACCATGTAGACATGCAGTTGCTGCCTTAGGGTTTAGGAAAACCTAAGAAAACTGCTACACAGACAACACAGCCTGTGAATCCAAGTCACGCTGAAGATGAGGCATTAAGTGAACAACAACAACAACAAAATGACCAACCAACTGAACAACAACAGAATCCAAGTAATGCTGATATTGAGGCTCCAACTGAACAATAGCAGGGAACACAATGTTATGTGGATCCAGAATTTGAAATGCTTGCAGCAGATCTCTGTGCAGCTTTTGAAGCAACACAAGCCCAACCCAATATCAATGACATCACTACCAAAATTCCAGCTAATCCCCAAGTTGCTAATGTGGAAGTTGCTAATGAACAACTTGTACAGGCTTCACAAGGAGTTGGTGACTCTCAGCCAAATTACATTTTGTCTGCACCTATCAAAGAAGGTGGTGACTCACAACCAACTGTTGAAGTTGGTAATGACTAACCTGTTCATGCAGCTCCACCAAAGCAACATGATCCTAAACCAGTTGAGTCTAATACTGAGTTAATGTCTATGATGTTTGGTCTGTTGATCTTTCTCTAATTCTGTATGTTTTTTATGCGACTTTGTAGGCCAAACAACCCAGACAAAAGGTGGCAAGGAAGTTGGAATTGAGGAGAAGTGAAAGAACAAGGGTACTAAGATGCAAAAAGCTTAAGGGAGAAGGAAGTAGCCAAGACCAACCATGGACTATGTAGACAATGGCCTATTTTGAATTATGTTGTACTTTTGATTCCATCTAGAAGTTTTTTGTTAACTATTATGACTACAACACTGCTTTGGCTTTAGCCTTGTAGTTAAAGCATTTATGTATTTCGTTCCCAACAATGTATTATGACTTAAGTATTTATTTTGTTATGACTTTAAGTATGAAAATTATCAAGATATGGTTTAAGTACAACTGCAAGCACAATGATCAACTTAATTGAATTCACATACTGAACAATATAATTGCATACATATACTGAACAAAACCAAAACATGTTTTTCATTCATCATATGGTACAGGGACCAATTTCAAAATACAATAATGTTACAAGGACTTAAAGACAAAAAAACTGAACAACAACATAAACAATTCGATTCACCATTTCAGATAACCAAAGAACATCCCCCATGAAACAACCAATAATAGCTTCAACAGATTCACTTTTCTCTTCTCCTTCTCCAGCTTAATCTTCATCTTTGTTTTTTTTTTACCATTTTCAATCTCCTTGACCATGAACCCCAAATCCTTCAACACTTTAGAGCAGTTGCAACCACCTAAACATCTAACATCACTTATTGGATTTCTTTCAAGCTCATCGTCCCAAATAAACAACTTGCAACCAGTCATTAATCTTGAATTTTGACACTTCCAAAATCGTCTTTAGGGTTTTCAAATGAATTTGACATAAACATTTTCATGCTTCTATTGCAACCACAAACCGGTGCTTGACCATGATGAGAATTTGCAGAAGAAAACAAGGCCATGGATGTTGAAGGTATAAGAAGAAGAGAACAGAGCCAATGTAGAAGAAAGAAGAAGAAAACAGTGCCAATGTAGAAGGAAGAAGAAGCAAAACAAATTTGTAATGTTTTTTGTATTTGGTCCCTCTTTATTTAACGGTCCATTGATTAAATCCACGTGTGTAAAGAAAATTAAACAAGAAATGATAAAACAATATTCCACCACAGCACCGTCTGCCAACTCAGCTTTTTTTAAACGTTCCATTGACGACAAGGACTATAACCAAAAGGAAATGAACATGTGGGGACTTGGACCGAAAAAAAAAAGATACAGGGACTAAAACCAAAATCTCGCCAACTTACAGGGACTAAAACACTATTTAAGCCTTTTTTTAATGTTAAATAGTAATAATAATATTGTTTAAAAAAATTAATAATAATAATTATAATAATAATGTTACGTTACAGTATTAAAAAGAAAAAAGAAAAACGAAATCATATTCATCGCCTCCTTCGTACTATCAACGCTTAAATCTCTCTCTCATTCAACATTTTTTCTCCAAAATGCAGTTTCGTCAAAACTTAGATCTCAAATTTCTCTGACTCCTTCCTTCCTTACTTTTAGTTTCCCATAAACCATTTTGATTTCAATCCGTTCCTTTTATTCAAATTCAAACCCTAACAATGATTTGAAATTACAATCACACCTCTTCAGTGTTAGTATCAGTATGGAACCCTAATAATCAACCCTACCAATCATTTGAACCGTCATTTTCTCTTAGTTCAATTGCAAATCCGCAATTCCACAATCAGGTTTTCTACTGCTCTGTTTTACTGCTCTGCAATCTACAGTTCTGCAATCGGCCGTTCTATTGCTCGAATATGCTACTCGACAATCCACTAATTTTAAGGTAAAATTGTGCTTTGATTTTTCACAATATGATTTTTGATTTGTCTATGCTTGTTGTTGTATCTCACCGTGTTCTTTCCTTTTGACTTACTTTTATAAATCTTATCCTAATATTTGTTGTTTTGGTTGTTTATTGACAGATGCACAACAATGGTTTCTCACACTAAATTGTTGGATTCATCTATTTGCTAGCTGGTGAGTCTTTCCTTATGTTTGTATTTGTTTAGTGCATAAGTATATAACATGGTTTGTTTACAGCAATTAGAAAAGTTGTTTGAAGTATATAATATGGTTTCAGTATAATTTACCATCTTTGCCATATACTGGTTGTTATGTAATGAATTAAGTGATGGTTAAGTTGCTTTGAATAATTTGTGCAAGGTGAGTTGTTTGAAGTATAAAAAAGTGTTGTCTGAATAAAAAATAATGAAATTGTAGTTATTAAAATTTTATTGTCAGTCTCATGTTTGATTTAAATGAAATCAAAAGGAATTGGACAATGTTAGTAATTGAATATGGTTAAACTGAATTGATATAGCCATTTATTAGTCCTTTTTAATAGCTGCAACAATTACTTCAAGTTCAACTTTGAGGTTCCTACTTACTACTCCCAAACCAGTTAATTCATCCGAGCCAGACACATCCATATTTTTGCAGGTTATGGACCCAAAATCTCATTAGCCTTTTAAGAAGGTTGGTTCTTGGTGTTGGGATAGCTATAGTAATTTGATTAAAATTGGTTCTTGGTTTTGGAATAGCTATAGTAATTTGATCAAAATTGGTTTTTGGTTTTGGGATACAATACTAGCTTTTAGCCATCATACTATGCATAAACATCACTTCTCGTTTTCACTGTTTGTAATCTCAATCAATGAACTTTCTTTTTTGTGAAAGTGTTTTAAGAATATCTAGATACACCTCTCCACCTCTTAAAATATACATCCTTTTAAGTTTTCATCATTTTCACTATATTGTTCTTGGAAATTTTAATTGATTTCCTGTCAGATATGTGTCTAGTAAAACTTTGTTTTTAAAGAGATGTGTAATAATACTTGTTAGGTACATATATCATTAACATAAGAGTGTCCAAATTTCATATTTTTCTCACTTAGAATCTCCACTTCACACACAATTCCTCAATTAAATTGATTAAAATACGGTCAGGTTTATTAATAAATATAGTTGGATGCATTATCTTATGCTTTTCTCTTTTCCTGAGATTCTTATTGCGTTTTATAGCAATTGTAAGTAACCACAGGTCAAGGAAAAATTGGTCTAGTCCATACGTAGTTTAAATATTTAAAAGTAAACAATGAAAAGTTGATCTAAGTTTAACTTCCAATATAGTTCCAAGTAAGGGATACCGCAATGTTGAGTTTATCAAAGGTGGCAATGATATCTTTGATCAAAACAGTGATACCATGAAGCATGAACGATTCAGATTGTCTTTTCTCTCACTATCAGCCTTGTCTGATTAATCGCTTATGTCCGGATTAACTTCCAATATAGCGCTAAGTACGAGATTGAGAGTTTCAATTTGGTTTAAGTAAAATTCAATGAGTTGTCTTGAAGTGAGGTCGTTTCGGTCGAAGGCTTTTAAATTTAAGTCTAATTCTTCTATACTAGAGTCTTAATTCTAAGACTTTTGTGTTTACTTGTGACTAAAGACATTAGTTACCTAGATCTAATACCTTTTGCCTAAAATTCTTTAGAATCTCCCGAAGCGGCTCATATGAGACCAAAAGTCAACCAATAAAATTGGGCTTCTATACATTCTCCTTCTACTCTAATAGTAAAACATAATATCTATTGAGACTTGTTTCATTTCTATACTTTCATTAGAACCGCCAAGAGCCACCTCTCTCAGAGTATGATATATAGCCTCAAATCTTAATGCAGCCTATATAAAAGAAACATATTGACATAAACTTTGAAGCTTTAGAGCTAAGCTATTGGTAGGTATTATTTACAAATCCATGGTCAAATGCAAACATAGTGTGCCTAGCAAACCTGTGAAAACAGAAAACATCTGCCATCAAGTTTCGTGTCTGCACTGTCTTGCAAAAGGAAAATCAACAATCAACAAACGTCGTATCGCCATTGCTAACAACCGATGAGCAGATCATGCTGAAGAAAATAAGTAACAAAATGCGTGTTAGAGGGATTGGTAAAAGTAAAAGCTTAGACTTTGACAGTGTGAAGATGCGTCGACAGATAATAACAGACTGATCAAAAGTAGCAGTTACTCAATGACTAGAAGCAAGGAATTATCTTACAACAAAATTTGCTCTAAGGTTCCTGTGATTGATTTTAGTTTTGACAAAAAGAGAGCATTGGAAGTGATTAACAGAGTAAATGTGGCTAGATAATACACACAACGATTCTTAAGTGCCTTCGAAATGAAATTATGGTAGCAAAATGAGGAAAGAAGAATGATACTTCTTTATGTAAATATACAAACTGTATTTATACAACAAGTATTTCAGATGCAAGATTTAGGCAGATCTTCTTGCATCTTGAATTCTTTAGCTTCATTGGGAGCTTGGTTTAAGTGAAATGTTGAATCGAGTCATGATGCTCATACCGCCTTTATCACGGAGGATCAACGTGATTGCAGTTCTATTGAAAAAGGGTGGATTGTTTTTAATGATCTTGAGTTCATAGACAATGAGGATTTGGCATTTACGGCAGTTCTAGATTGCATATATTATATTATTGGTTTGTTTATCTTTGCCTATACCTTTTAAAACTTCAAAATTCTATCAATTCTTTTTGTGTATTATAGCCCTGTGACATTGTAAGTTATTTTTCTATAAATATATTAATTTCCCCTGGAGTTTTAATTTGTATTCATGATTCACTAATGCATTGTGTGCTATATATGTTAAACTTGTTCATACTCATTTCCATGTTTTCTTACAATCTCTTGATATAATCATTTTGTTTATATTATTAGAAATAATAATTTATATTCACAAACTTAGTCATTAAGTTTGTTAGAGGGTATTTTAGTATTTTGTTTGTTGCCTTTTGTAGCCCTAGTTTTTAGCTTATAAATGGACTAGTGGTAGATGTCATTGTAAGAGAGAAAAAGAGAAAATTTTATTCTTTGTAGCCGTCATTCTCTTTATAATATATTCTTCTCTTTTCATCCATTAATTCACCTTGTACACCAACAATTGGTATCTAGAGCTCCGGTTTGGATCCACGGGGAAACACGGGAAACACGAGTGAAACGTGAGGCGTTGTGTGATTGATTTTTGGTTCTGGAATTCGTGTTGAATCTTGAACAAAAATCTAAACAGAATCATATTTTCTGATTCTGTGGGTTGGGAAACACTGTGTTTGGTGAGATCTGAGTGACTGTACAAGGTAGAAGATGAACGGAAACGGCGACATGAACACCAAGCTTCCAGTATTTGATGGCAGAAACTGGACTTGTTGGATGATTCAGATGCGTGTACTGTTCGGTGCTCAAGATGTTCTGGATCTTGTCACTGAAGGTTACATTCCAGTAGCAGCAGATGCAATGGAGGAACAAAAGAACGCGCAGAAGGATACAAGGAAGAAAGATCATAAAGCATTGTTTTATATCCATCAGTGTGTGGATGCAAATGTGTTTGAGAAAATCGCTGATTCAACGACAGAAAAGGCTGCGTGGGACACACTGTGGTGACGCATCAGTGAAGAAGGTGAAGCTTCGGTCTCTACGTAAGCAGTATGAGAATCTCAACATGAAGAACAATGAGAAAGTTTCTGAGTACATCTCCAGAGTGATTCTGATCACTAATGAGATGAAGGCGTGTGGAGAAACCCTTTCTGAACAAGTAATCATTGAGAAGGTATTGAGATCCCTTACTCCTCAGTTTGATTACATTGTGGTAGCATTAGAACATTCTAAGGATCTGAGCACCATGAGAATTGAAGAGCTGCAAAGCAGTCTAGAAGCGCAAGAGTTGCGTCTGACTGAGAGAACTTCTGAAAAGGAAGTAGAGCAGTAGGCTCTGAAAGCAGTTTCTGATAAGAAGCATCAGAAGCAGTCTTGGTCAGAAGCCAAGAGAAGATCTAATGGTGGTCAGAAGTCAGAAACCTCAACTTCTGATAGGCAAAAGAATGCTCAGAAGGGAAAAGAGAAGTATGACAAGAAGAAGATCCAATGTTACTGTTGCAAGAAGTTTGGTCACTTTGATAGAGATTGTTGGTCAAACAAAGAAAGGAAGTCAGAAGAAGCAAATATAGCCAGAAGTTCTGATGATGAATCTGTGCTATTGATGCCTTCTGAATCTGATGATACAAATTTGATAGACTGGTGGTATATGGACACTGGCTGCTCAAATCATCTTACTGGAAATAAGAAATGGCTGGTTGATTTTGACTCTGAAAAGAGGACAAAGATCAAATGCGCTGATGACAGATATCTTAATGCTGAAGGTATGGGAAATGTCAGAGTCGTTCTGAACAATGGGAAAACAACATTGATTCAGAAAGTGTGGTATGTACCTGGCATAAAAAGCAATCTAATGAGCGTGAGACAATTAATTGAGAAAGGTTTTTCAGTTACCATGAAGGACAATCTTCTGAAGCTGTATGACTGTAATCAGAAGCTGATTATGGAGTCAGAACAGGGAAGGAATAGAACATTCAGGTGAATGTCAGAACTGCAGACTCAAAATGCCTTAGTGCAACAAGTGTTGTGAAGGAAAGTGAGTTGTGGCACAGAAGATTTGGTCATCTGAATTTCAGAAGCTTAGAACATCTGAATTCGAAGAAGCTGGTACATGGAATTCCTACAATTAAGAAGCCTAAGAAGTCATGCAAAGTGTGCATGGAAGGAAAGCAACCAAGATTGCCATTTGCGTCAGAAGTAGCTCCAAGAGCAAAACATGCCTTGGGAGTAGTGCATTCTGATGTGTGTAGTCCATTTCCAGTAGCATCGATCAGAGGGAATAAATACTTCGTGTCATTTGTTGATGGATTCACGAGAATGACATGGGTATCCCTTATTAAGTTCAAACACGAGGTGTTTGCTGAATTCAAGAAGTTCAGAATGAAGGATAAGAATCAGAGTGGTCAGACTCTGAAGATTCTCAGAACCGATGGCGGGGAGAGTATAACTCCAAAGAGTTTCAGAAGTTCTGTGAGGAGAATGGAATTGAGCATGAGGTTACTGCTCCTTACACTCCTCAACACAATGGTCTTGTTGAAAGAAGAAATTGTACTTTGCTTGATATGACGAGAAGCATGCTGAAGGAGAAGAAGCTTCCTCACAACTTGTGGGGAGAAGCTGTTGCCACCGCAGCATATGTGCTCAACAGATGTCCAACGAAGAAGCTGAAGGAAATAGTTCCTATTCAAAAGTGGACTGGAGAAAAGCAAAGTGTTAGTCATCTGAAGGTGTTTGGTTCTGTTTGTTACAAACATGTTCTAGAGGCCAGAAGACAGAAGCTGGATGATAGAAGCAAAGTAATGTTACTGGTGGGGTACCACAGTACAGGTGCGTACAAGCTTTATTGTCCAGAAACTAATAAAGTTGAATTCAGCAATGACGTTATTGTGAAGGAATCAGAAGTTTGGAACTGGAATAAGTCTCAATCTGACTCTGATGTGAGAACTTCTGAAGAAAGGTCAGAACTAAGAGTTTCTGAAACTGATGGTGATTCTGACTCTGAAGGAGACTCAGAAGATGAAGGTGATTCTGATGATCCAGATTCTGGTGGTGATTAAGACTCTGGGAATATGCCAGACTCTGAAGATGGTCAAGGTTCAGGAGGAAATCAACCTTTTGAAGCAAGAGCTTCTGAAGGAGAAACTTCTGAAGGAGAAATTTCTGGGGTTCAAGCATCTGAATAAGATTCTGAACGAGGTCAGAGGCCACAGAGAATCAGAAACATTCCGAGAAGATACGAAGAGTTTGACATGTTACAAGACACTGAAGTAGATTCTGAAGGAGAAGTTATTCAGTGTACCATGCTAGTAGACTCTGAACCCGTGAGTACAGAAGAGGCTCTTAAGCAGAAAGTCTGGCTGAAGGCCATGAAAGAAGAACTTGATGCCATAGAGAGAAACAAGACCTGGAAGCTGACAGAACTTCCAAAGGACAAGAAAGCCATCAGCGTCAGATGGGTTTTCAAGCAAAAGCTAAAGCCAGATGGATCAATTGGCAAACATAAAGCGAGGTTAGTAGCAAGAGGATTTCTGCAGAAACCTGGGATGGATTATTCTGAAGTGTTTGCACCCGTAGCGAGAAATGAAACAATCAGATTGGTGATTGCAATAGCTGCTAACAGGAATTGGCCTCTGATCCATTTAGATGTGAAATCTACATTTCTGAACGGTCCGTTACAAGAAGAAGTTTACGTGTCACAACCTCCTGGATTTGTGAAAAAGAATCAGGAAGGGATGGTGTACAGATTACATAAAGCTTTGTATGGATTAAAACAAGTGCTCAGAGCTTGGAATCAGAAGATTGATTCATTTTTCAAGAAGCAGGGTTTTCAGAAATGTGAGATGGAATACAGTGTTTATGTTCAGCTTATCTCTGAAGGCAATATGATTCTGGTGTGTTTGTACGTTGATGACATACTGCTGACAAGAAGTTCTGAACAAGAACTAGCTATGTCCAAGTGGTCCCATTACCAAGCTGCTGTCAGGATTCTGAGGTATATCAAGGGAACTCTGAGTATGGAGTGTTATTCCTTTCTAGAAGAAAGATTGAATCCGAACTTCTGAGTTATTCAGATTCTGATTGGTGTGGAGACAGAGTTGACAGAAGAAGTACTTCTGGATACTTGTTTAAGTTTCTGGGATGCCCTATTTCTTGGTGTTCTAAGAAGCAACATGTTGTTGCGTTGTCAACCTGTGAAGCTGAATATATTGCAGGTGTTGTTACTGCATGCCAAGCCGTGTGGATTCTGAATTTACTGCAAGATCTGAAGATCAAAGTTGGCAAGCCTCTGAAGCTGATGATTGATAACAAGTCTGCAATCAATCTTGCCAGAAACCCAGTGTTGCATGGGAGAAGCAAACATATTGAGATAAAGTATCACTTTCTGAGAAGTCAAGTTCAGAGTGGAGTGTTAGAAGTTGAGCACTGTAGCACCCAAAAACAGTTGGCAGATGTTCTGACGAAGGCTATCAAGACTGATCAATTTCTTCGCTTAAGGGATGGAATTGGCGTTGTTAGTTTTGAGGAAATATAAATTAAGGGATGATATTAGAAATAATAATTTATATTCACAAACTTAGTCATTAAGTTTGTTAGAGGGTATTTTAGTATTTTGTTTGTTGCCTTTTGTAGCCCTAGTTTTTAGCTTATAAATGGACTAGTGGTAGATGTCATTGTAAGAGAGAAAAAGAGAAACTTTTATTCTTTGTAGCCGTCATTCTCTTTATAATATATTCTTCTCTTTTCATCCATTAATTCACCTTGTACACCAACATATATAAATTATTGTGGTTCAATATATCAAATTCAACTAGTATGTACATCTTTTGTTTCACTTTCAATGAATAAAAACTTCACTGGTAAGCATTTTATGGTTGTTTCATTTAAAGAATTTGTAACTTCGTTAATCTATTAACTTAGCATGAGAATTCCATTGATTACATGTTAAAAGTTTGTCATTGATTCATGTATTATGGGATAACTCATCTACCTTAGCACCTAGTTTTTGTTTTACACACTCATTAGTTGTACTTAGGTAATGGAAGTATATATTATTGAAGTCTTGTCAATTGATTAAATTATAGCCGTCACATGACAAGTAGTGACTCTATTGTGTATTGTTTCTTCTGTAGGTGCACAAGATTTAGTAACGATATAATATTATAGTGTGTACTAATTCTCCTCATGGATTTAATATAGTTGACTATATGGATCATTAGATATATTTATCAGTCTTTCATTTCTCCTACATGTGATGAATCTGATTGGTGATGTAAAAGATTAACCAAGAGTTTACTCTCTCTTCCTCGGTACAATCTTATAGAGTCTTACATATCCTATTTGATATATCATGTGTAAAGGCAATGACAAGAACCAGTAGCAAACAAATCTAAAATAAAGTTAAGAAAAACCTAGTAATAAACTTTTCTCCTAAGAATCACTATATGAAGATTTCTTGTGTTGTTTTCTATTGCATCAGACTTGAAAAAAGTTGTTGCATGACTCGGCGAAAACAAAACTGCTACATTCAAATAAAAAAATTATGAATCAATTGGCATTTTAGGTAGATCACAAGATAATACAATAACTAATGGTGTCAAATAAATAATCAATCGTGACGGTACAATAGATCATAAGGAATCCGTTGTAAATTAATTATGCCTTTTTTGTTTAAATTTTCTCTAAATATAGAATGAACCCAAACTGAAAAAAAAATTCAATACTACTTTACGTGAAATGGCAGTTTATATGAATTTTAGTCAATAATTGTTGCATGTGTGATTCTTGTTGTTGATACTTCAGTGCATTTTCTAATCACACTTACAAAAGTTATTAACTTTTTGCAGAAATTAAAAGAAGAGTCGAATAAATTTCATTGGACTTGTTTTTATTGTCGAAGAACTATTGAAGTAAGTGTATTCATCTTGTCATGTTTGAACATTTAAATTGTGTTACACATTTATATTGTTTTTACTATATATAGTTCTTGTCATGTTTTATACTACAATTAAGAATGCTCATGATTTAATAGTCTTTAATTTAAGATGAATTGTCTTGGTTTCATTTGTAGTCATTCCAATTGATAAATCATGGATTGACAAATCACAAGACATACTTGAATATGAAAATAGATTTATTAATTTTTTGAATTTTTCAATTCACCGTAAATCTATTTATGGTCTTAAGATAAAGTGCCCATGTTCAAAATGTGGTCTCAAGAAGTGGGGAACATGGGATGAGGTTTATGTACACCTCAAAGATAGACATCAACTGGTATTATGAAGGGTCAAGTATAAATTACAAAGTTTGCAAATCATACACAATAGGTATAACAATTAGTTAATTATTTTTGTTGAATCTTTAGTTTTAGATTTCTAGTTTAAAATCAATGTAGTTAATTTTGTAGCTTTTTCCTCTTTATGTGTTGTTCTTTCTTTGATTTCGTGTGGTTTTACTTTAGTTAATTAAAAGTTCTTTAGCTATTATAGGGATAGGTAATAGGTATATAGACTTTGATGAGTATATATGATGCTTCAACCGTGTGTAAACCAAAAGATTTCGGTGGCCTCGGAGTTAAACATGTTGGTCGATTCAATTGTGCTTTGTTAGCAAAATGGATTTGGAAATTCTATAGTGAAGGAAATGAAATATGGAGACAGACTACGGTTAACAGGTATGGCAATTTAAGTATCAATTGCAATCTGCTGCTGAAGTTGGTTTGTCGTGCAACGAATCCCTTTGGTTGAAGGACCTATTATCTATCTCTGTGTCCGAGTCCTACTGCTGTTTCAGTGATTGTTTAGATTGTTCTGTTGGTGATGGTGCTAATGTATCGTTTTGGCATTCGAATTGGATCGGTAATGAAAAGTTGTATTTTCCCTTTCCTAACTTGTACCATACTTGTGGAATACGTTCTGCTCAGTTAAAGATATGGGGGAGTGGGATGGTTTTTCTTGGAGATGGAGATTGAACGATTACTTGGATAATGGCGATTCTACTGCGGGTACCGAGCAAAACATTTTTCATCAGTTGCTGGTTCAAACCTCTCTCAATAAAGACGTCTTAGATGTTTGGAAGTGGAATCTTCATGATTCTAATGAGTTCTCTGTCAATTCTTATTATCATGCTTTGAACTGTTCTGTTATTGGTAGCGAGGCTGGTTTGGTGAATGATGATTTGCTGCAAATCCTGTGGAAAACGGCGCTCCCGGCATCTGTTCAGTTTTTTGGGTGAAGATTGGCACTTGACAGGCTGCCTACTAGGTCCAATCTGGCAATCAGAAGGCTTATTATTAGTGAACATGATAAGGTTTGCATTTTTTGTTTTCACCATCTTGAAGAATCCTCTCATCTATTCTTCTCTTGTACCAAATCTGTTTTAGTTTGGAATAGAATATGCGAGTGGGTGGGCATAGATAGAATTTTGGACAATAATTGTTCCCTTCATGCGAAGGCTTGGAAGTTGAGGCTTAAAGGTCGTTGTGCAGCGGGAAAGTTAAACTCTCTTTGGTTTATTACTTGTTGGATAATTTGGAGATCTAGGAACAATATATTGTTCAATGATGCGATGTTTAACGCTAGTGACATTGTCAACGAGATCAAAACTTACTCGTGGAATTGGTTGGTTTTGGGTAGCCATGATAGCAAGTCATGTAAATTATACGAATGGTATAAATTCCCTTTAGATTTTTTGTAATTCCATTGTCAGATTGGTGGTTGTACTCTTTTGGTTTGAGATTTCCTTAATCTCCTTTATTGAATTGCTTATAAAAAAAAGTCATCAAGAATTAGAAGCATAGTCATCATGGCTTAGAATTTGTATCGGAGTTGGTGGTGCTATTTGTTTTTAATAACCTTTCAAGGCATACAACTAGAGTACTTTCAAAGCCAGGCACATCAAATTGAGTCTGCAATGCACTATAAAACCTTGAGTCCATCAGCGTTATATTGTGTATATGTGTTATGAAATTTTGTCACATTGATACAATTACATACCCGTTGTGTTGGAATTATGATGTGTTGGAATAATAAATGTCAATTGATACAACTTGGTTTGGAGTAATTATATAATTGTTGTGTTAGAATTATATTGTATAGAATGACATTAAGAACAAGTATGCATTCTATTTTGAGTAATATTGTTACAAAAAATATCCTTGAAGTGTGAATGTATATGAAAGTATTTTATGAAAACTAGTGTGGTATGAGTGGATGAAATGCCAATCACATGTTTGTGTACTACTAGTTCGAAAGTGAGCTATGAAAATTGACACCAATATATAGTTATGAGAGCATGATATGAAAATTCATAGCATATATGCATATTCTATATTTTCATAGTGATCAGTTGTAATATAACAATTGTTTTGTTTTTCGTAGGTTTCTGAAGCAGGAAGTGAAGCTTCATAACCTTATGACATAAGAAGATCATCAAATGCAAACAATACACATGAAGAAAATCAACAGAGTCCTTCAAATGACATATGAATTTTTACATCACTTTATGTTCTAAAACTTGTTTATTTTGAGAATAGCTTAAGATAATGAATACAAAAATTGTTAGTCATTTTTATGTTTTAATATATTGGGAATAGATTGTGATACTTATATCAAACCTTAAAAGTTACTATGTAATTCTTAAAAATTTAAACAATTGCAGTATGTATATATACATTTACATATATATATATATATATATATATATATATATATATTGTAATCTTTTACAATAATGCATAAATGTAATTTATTATAGATATTTTAATTTATTTTTAGTTCTTGTGTTAAATTGTGACAAAAACTTTAAATTATTTAGCGTATTTCAATTGGATTTTTTCAAATTAATTTGAAAACTGTGGCGGTTTATTAAATTTTATTTGTGCTTATGTAATAAGTAAATTAGGACGGTTTAAAAAAACGTAATTTTTAGTATATTACGATGGTTTAAACCGACGTAAAATTTGAAGCTTTTTGTTTATTGTATGAACAGAACGTCCTTTGAAACCGCCACTATTTGTATACAGAAAACGCCACTTTAAGTTGTGTAACATACGGCGGTTTGTACGACGTTTAATGTTAAACCGCCGTTATTTTCCTTGCGGCAGCCAGATTTAAGGCGTTTTTTAAAACGTCGTAATTGTAAATTGTGGCGGTTCAAACCGCCATAACTTTCTTGAAATAACCGCCACAATTTACGCGCTTTTTTGTAGTGATATTTGTGAAAATTTCAAAAAGTCAAACTTGATTTTGGGCACAGTTGACTTTTTGTCTGATGAATTCCAAATTGTGCGATCCTCTATGAAATCAAGTTCTTGACCTAATTCAAATCTAATGTATGGATTCCATTGGTGTTTTAGGGTGTCTTGAATCATGTCCCAAGGTTTGGGAACATGTCTTGGTCAAAAGTCAAAGATACAGTTGACTTTTTCTTCAAAACCCTAATTGTGGTCCAGATGAAATTGAAACTTGTGAGTCAAGCTTTTTGGATCAATCCATTGTTGTAAATGGATCAATGTGGTGTATTTGAGGCCCTCAAATCATGTCTTGAGGTCTTGACTCATGCCTTGCTTCAAAAGTTAACTTAGGGGTGAATTAGGTCTAGAAACCCTAATTTCTGATTTTTGATGAATGCTCCCCCTGATGCTAATTTGACTTGATGATTGGTTCCATGAGGTCCCTTGGAGCATATTAGATCATGTTTTGAAGTATTGGCTCATTCCCAGATGAAAATTTTCATCTGGACGGTCGACTAAAACCCTAATTTCGTGACACTAGCGATCTTGAGGCTTGAACAGCTTGAGATGTTGCACTCTTATGCTTGATTCATGATATGGGAAACCTCCTTATCCTTTATGGATGTTTGAGTAGACAAGTTGAAGATTGTAACGCCCCAATTTATTTTAATTATTTTTCGTAATTAGAATAAGGTTTTATGGTGAATATATATGTGATTTCGTGTAAATTGTTGCGGTTGGGGATACCCTTAGTATGGGGTAGTGACCTCAAGACTAGACCTTAAGGGAATAATTGAGGGTGTGTGACCAATTGCTTAGGGGTGGGTAATGTGATTAGTAACTAATTTGTAATATTAGTTAGTAATTATTTATTTGAATAATAGTGGGTGGATATTATTTATATTAAATAATTAGTATTATTACTATTATTTGTTATTATTTATTTGGAAGATAATAATAATAATAATAATAATAATAATAATAATAATAATAATAATATAATAAGGGGAATTTGAAATGGATGTTTTGTCAATACGTGTTTTAGAGGAAAAGAGGAAGAGGAGAGCTAAGGCAAAGGGGAAGAGAAGAGCCATTGTTGAGGTTGAAACTTTTTTTTCAAGAACTCTAAGGTAAGGGTGGAGTTCTAACTATCTAAGGGTTGCCATGATGATTGGTGGGTAGGTTCAAACATGTAGGGTTTTTGGTTTCTTCTCTTTATTCATTATTCATGATTTTGATGAATTGATGTTGTGTGTTGGATTAGATTCTTTATGAATTGTATATGTTGTTGATGTTTTGATTGATGATGGAATGATGTATTGTGGTAAATTTCAATGTTGGAATCATATATGTGATTGTTGTATGTTATTGGTGTTGTTGGTTGTTTGTGAATCGCGAGTCAGAGTCGAAACATGGCTATGAATAATTTTGATAGAAAGGATTGGGATTTGAGACTTTAGAAAAGTGATTTTTCGTGTTAAAATGAGTTCCAAATGATTTGTGAGAAAAATGGGGTTTTGGGTGATGAGAAAAGTGATTTTTCGTGTAAAAATACAGCAGAAAAGTACTTCTGTAGCAGGGTAACCGGTTACCTTATATGTAGTAATCGATTACCCGTTTGAACCGCTTAAAAATGTGAAAAAACTGAGTTTTTGTGGGAGTAACCGGTTACCCTATATGTAGTAACCGATTACCCTGGGACGGACTTTTTTGTAAAACTTCAAAAATTCATAACTTGAGCTTCGGGTGTCCGTTTGATGCGTTGTGCGAACCTGTGGAAAGCTAATACAGTGTAACTTCTTGTAAAAATGGTTTCAAGTCCTGGAATTAAAATTAACTAGTGTGTAATGAGGCTTTATGGTGTCAGTGTAAGATGTCAGTGTCGGTGTTTGATGAAAAACTTTGAAAATTCATAACTTGAGTTCCGGGTGTCCGATTTGCGTGTCGTTCAAAGCGTTAGAAAGCTAACACAACGAACTTCCTTATAAAAAGGGGTTTTGGTCCAAAAGTGGATTATTTTGCTGTATGGTGGCTTATACGAAATTGTAGTGTTTATGTTGTGATGTGATAGAATTCGAAATATATCGTTGTTGATTGTTATCTGTAAGCTGTCGTTGATGATGTTGTTGAGCTGTTATAGGATTGTTGTTGCATGGTGACCACTATTAGTGTGGTATAATGATTAATATGAATATCATTGCACGTTGTATTGTAGGTTGTTGTTGATATGCATATCATGTTGCATAAGTTGTATGATAAGTCGTGTGCCCATGTGGGGAGTGAGCGCCTTATCTGGATTCCTTGACATGGAATCGTGTTGTTGTTGTTGAGGTTTTCGTGTGCCCATGTGGGGTGTGAGCGATCACGGATGTCGTGTGCCCATGTGGGGTGTGAGCGACTCATATGGAAATTTCGACGGGAATTATGATCATGAAAAAGGGATCAAATGGTACCACATGCATTGAGTCAAAGTTGTGAGTCTCATTGCATTGCATCGTAGTTGTGATTGTTGTTGCATTTTGTGATGGTGGTATTGACTGTGTGGATGTATGTTGTTGAATGGGTGACTTATGCATGAAATGAACTATGTTTCCATTTATCATGCTTTCCTCTATCTAGTTATGATATCTCACCCCTTCTGTTTGAATGTTGCCTCCACGTGGGTAACGTGCAGATAATCCGCTGTAGGAGATCAGATGTGAGTGGAAGATGAAGTCTTTCGTTTATGCTTTTAGTGTCGGTGTCTGCTTTGATATGTAACACTGGGGTTTTGGAACGCTTTTATGTCCTTTATTTTATACCGAAGATTGTTTGGATATCTCTTTAATTGATGTCGGTTATGATTACTTTATAGCATGATTATAATTTGAATATTTAATTAATTGTTGATACTCCGATGCTAGTAACAAAGTTGATGTTTAGACTTGATGGAAGTTTTATAATTATGATTGTTAATAATAATTTTTAAAAGGACATGTGTTGCATATCTGATAACATGAGCATGTTTATGTTAAATTGTGGCATCCTAAATAGGGTTGTGTGGAAAATAATATGATTTCTATTTAAATTACGCGGGGGTTATTTAGGGTGTTACAAAGATCAAGCTAAATCTTGATTGATTCTTTGTCTAAGTGCTCTGAGATGGCTCAAAATCCTAATTCTTGATTGTAGTGAATGCTCAACAATCCTTGAGGAGATTGATGAGGCGTGAAGGTACATCCATATTGTGGTGATGATTTGCACAATGATGGGAAAACTTGTGGTCAAAATTTGGAGTATGGCAGATGCCCTTATTTAATCTTCTTGGACCCGAAGGTGTGAATGACGAAGGTATTCAGACATTCAGGGTGCAAGAGGATTAAATATCGGAATACCCGAAATTTTGACTGTGATTATGAATGGCAGTTTGCTCATCCATCTTCTTTTTCTAAGCAATGTTACTTAGAAAAAGGGTAAAACTTCCCCTCGATCCTGGTCTTCAGCCACGGAGCTGGTCTTAGTTTCTTTGTAATAGACTTTCCCTCGATCCTAGTCTTCAACCATGGAACTGGTCTTAGTTTCTTTGTAATAAACTTCCCCTCGATCCTGGTCATCAGCCATGGAACCAGTCTTAGTTTCTTTGTGATAAACTTACCCTTGATCCTGGTCTTCAGCCATGGATCTGGTCTAAGTTTCTTTGTAATAAACTTCCCCTCGATCCTGGTTTTCAGCCATGGAACTGGTCTAAGTTTCTTCTTGTCAAGTTTCTCTCTCGACAAGGGATGCTATTTGTAGCGGTTTTCATCAAACTTCTCGCCGAGTTTTACTGGGGAGACACCATTTGATAGAAAATATTTGAGGTCAGACTTGCTGGGGACACCCATTCGTCTGAGCTGTAGAGGTGTGCAAACTTCCCTGTTGGAGATGCCATTTATTGACCCTACTAGGGAAAATGAGTCTCTTGAGAGACTGCTTTTTACATGGGGATATTACATCATACTTTTCTTCGAGATCCTTTCGGAGAAATGCCATGTGATATGATCCTATTTTGAGGTTTTGATGACTTCATTAACATCGAATTTCTTGGGAGAAAAGCCAATGTATTACCAAGAGTCTTCGGTTAAGAGGCTATCTCTAGGGATTTTCTTTAATCAGGGAAAGCAAAGATATCATCTTCAATAGTGAAGAGTGATGTTCCAGAGGTGTCTGTCGAACGTCTTCTCGCCTTTCAGAGGTTCAAGTTATTAAAGGGGTTGAGGACAGTCTCTAATCCAGAAATAAACTTGGGAGAAATTGCTCAAACGATACATTTCCTGACGAGGAAAGAACTGACAAGTTTCAGTGAGAGGACTTTTATCACTTGGGGATGAGTATGACCAAAGTGATAGTAATGCAACATGAACATGTATATGAATCAATTATGCATGATGTATGTATGTTTATGTTGACAAAACAGACGCGACATACAAACTAGTGAATGAACACGACTGGATACTCGGCCACTGTGGGGGATGAAAAGTACCGTGGGTCAAGATAGCAATCCTATCTTGCTTAGGAGAGGTAGACCCTTCTAGGGGAGAAAGAACCATCAATTAGTCTTCAGAGGTAGGAAATCTATTGGGGATACCAGACAGGATATGATATCTGAAATGGTTGATCCTTCATTCAGGTGTACTATTTTAGAAGGAGTATTTTGATTCTGCATTTTGAGGTTTAATCACTTCTAGAGAAGCCATCGATGTTCTGTTTGATGTTCAAAGTCAAAAGGAAATGCCAGCTTTATTTTAAAATCAGAATAAAATTTGACAAGTAAATTCATTTTTGTTTTGTTTCAAGAATCGTTGATCATGTTAAAAATGTCATTTTGTAAAGCAAAAATAAATGAGAATTGCAAACAAAAGCACTAAAGCTCAAATTTATTGATAGGATGGTAATTATCCAAGCGCATGATCCAATAGAGCATTACAAAGTTTAGAAAATGGTAATTTATGGGAAAAGGGGCTTCATTGAAACATAACAACCGATATCCTTCTACCAACTTTGAATTCTGGACATCCTGAGCTTCTGTCGAAGATGACCTTGACTAAAGACTTTCGACGGATGGTATTACCGCTGGGGATTTAACCTTGTCAGATGTAGTTACTTGCCTTGAGTCCCTAACTTTTTCTTGGATTGTCTTTTGAGGTTTCCAATCCATCAGGATGATTTTTGCTTGTGTCTCTCATTTTTGCCTGGACCGCCTTTTCAGGTTTTCAATCCACCGAGACTTTTTTTTTTGTATTTTAGGCGAAGTAATTCTTAACTACATCAACATTTGTGGGGTAGGTAAACTCCTCTCCATCCATGGTTGCGAGTCTCAAGGCGCCACATGAAAAGGCTTTCTTGACCACAAAAGGGCCGTCATAATTCAGAGTCCATTTGCCCCGGGATTTTGTGAGAAATGATTGTATCTTCTTGAGCACGAGGTCTCCTTTCTTGAAGACACGGGGTCAGACTTTTTTGTCGAACGCTTTCTCATTCTTTGCTGATATAGCTGACAGTGACACAAAGCCGTCATTCTCTTTTCTTTTATCAGATTCAGTTCATTGTGCCTGCTTTGGCACCATTCAGCTTCTGTTAGCTTAGCTTCCATCAATACCCGGATTGATGGGATTTCTACTTCTATGGGGATCACTGCCTCCATGCCATATACTAGAGAGAAAGGGGTTTCCTCTGTTAAAGTGCGGACAGACATGCGATAACCGTGGAGAGCAAATGGCAGCATCTCGTGCCAGTCATTATAGGTTACAACCATCTTTTGAACGATCTTCTTGATGTTCTTGTTAGCCGCTTCTACTGATCCGTTCATCTTAGGCCGGTAGGGAGATGAGTTATGGTGTTCAATTTTGAACTCGACACATAATTCTTTCATCATCTTGTTGTTCAGGTTCGATCCATTATCAGTAATGATCTGGCTCGAAACACCATAACAGCATATGAGATTATTTTTGATAAATCAGACCACCACTTGTCTGGTCACATTGGTGTATGACACTGCTTCGACCTACTTGGTGAAGTAGTCAATGGCTACCAGGATGAACCGATGTCCGTTCGAAGCCTTAGGTTCGATCATGCCAATCATGTTGATTTCCCATATAGAAAAAGGCCATGGAAAAGAAAGAACTTTAAGATGCGTTGGTGGTACATGGATTTTGTCAGCGTATATCTGACACTTATGACACCTCCTCATGTACCTATGGCAACCGGATTCCATTGTCAACCAGTAATATCCTGCTCTTAGTTTTTTTCTCGCCATTGTGTGTCCATTGGCATGAGTACCAAAGGATCCTTCGTGAATTTTCTATCATCAGCGTGTTTGCTTCTTGTCTGTCTACGCTTCGGAGCAAAACCATGTCAAAGTTTCTCTTATAGAGTGTATCACCATTCAGAAAGAAGTTGTCTACCAGTCTTCTGAGAGTCTTCCTGTCTTTTCTGGATGCCCCTGGTGGGTACTCTTATCTTTGAAGGAAACATTTGATATTGTGATACCAAGGTTTGTCATCGATGACTGCTTCGATCATGAAGATGTAAGCGGGCCTTTCAAGGCAAATTATGTCAATCTTAGGTACGTCATTCCAATGATTTACAACAATCATGGAAAAGAGAGTGGCTATTGCATCAGCTATGTGATTTTCTTCATGAGGGATATGATGAAACTCAATTCTGTTGAAGAATGGTAACAACCTTCTCGCGTAATCTTTGTAAGGAATCAATCCTGATTGGTATGTATTCCACTCTTCTTTGATCTGATTGATAACCAGGGCTGAGTCTACATATGCATCCAAGTTCTTAATCCTTAAGTCAATAACTTCTTCGAGACCTATGATACAAGCTTCGTATTCGGCCTCATTGTTTATGCATTTGAACATCAGTCGGGCGGTGAAAGGAAAATGGGTACCCTGAGGTGTTACGACGATTGCCCCATTTATGTTTCCATAAATATTGACAGCTCCGTCGAATATTAATCCCAATTGGGAACCTGGTTCTGGCCCTTCACTGGGTAGCGGTTCATCGCAATCTTTCATTTTCAAGTACATGACATCTTCGTTTGGGAAGTCAAATCCGAATGATTCCTGATTGTCAATCGGTTGATGAGCCAAATGATCGGCTAAAATACTTCCTTTGACGACTTTCTGAGTATGGTACTCAATGCCGTGTTCTGATAACAACATCTACCAATGGGAAATCCTTCTCTCACGAGAAGGCTTTTCAAACACGTACTTGATCGGGTCCATTTCTGAGATTAACTAAGTAGTGTGACAAATCATGTACCAGCAAAGATGTTTGGCTGCCCAAGCCAGAGCGCACCAAGTTTTCTCGAGCATAGTGTACCGAGTTTCATAGGCCGTGAACTTCTTGCTTAAGTAGTAGATGGCATACTCTTTTCTCTTTGTCTCGTTTTGTTGGCCAAGCACACAACCTATGGAGTCTTACAAGACTGTTATGTAGATGATCAATGGTCTTCCCTCCAGTGGAGGAGACAGAATTGGAGGATTCAACAGGTATTCTTTGATACTGTCAAAAGCTTTTTGACAATCTTTTGTCCATACACAACTTTGATTCTTTCTGAGTAGTTTGAAGATCGGCGCGTATGTCGCGGTCATGAGGGATATGAACCTTGAGATATAATTCAGACATCCCAAAAATCCTCTGACTTGTTTTTCAGTCTTTGGTGAAGGAATTTCTTGAATGGCCTTGACCTTGTCAAGATCACACTCAATTCCTTTCTGGCTGACGATGAACCCTAAGAGTTTTTCTGAGCGAACACCGAACGTGCATTTATTGGGATTCAAGCAGAGTTTGTATTTCCTCAGACGCACGAATAACTTTGACAGGTGTGTCACATGCTCTTCTTCTGTTTTAGATTTGGCAATCATGTCATCGACATACACTTCAATCTCTTTGTGCATCATGTCATGAAACACAGTTGTCATGGCCCTTTGATAGGTTGCCCCCGCGTTCTTTAGACTGAACGACATTACCTTGTAACAACCTTGACTCAATTGGACTGATAAGGCTTGGTTCATGACAGCTCTATGTTCCAAATCAATGCCAAATGACAAACTTGGAGTTTTTGGACTTGAAACTTTAAATGATCACATGCCAAAGGATAGGATTCTTGACTCAATGGTCCAAGATTGAAAATATCAAGTGAGTCATCAAGATTCTCTCTGATTTTGGAAGAGGACAAAGCTTGCAAGATGACAGAATTTGAAATGGAAATCGTGTGGCACAAGAAATGCACCAAATCTGCCTTGAAACCAGTTTGAGCAAGGCATGTTGTGAGATCCATAACTCCTTGATTAAGTTGAATTAATGGGAGTTCTTGTACTCTTTGGAAAGCTCTCATGACATACTTTAACTTTGATGTTCACAAATGGTCTTGGTTTAGCTTGGATCATAATAAAAAATGACCTCAAAGTTGGCAAAAAAATGAATTAGATTCTGACTTCTTGAAAATTTCACTAAGTGTTGGAAAAAGTGGTCATTTTCACTTTTTGTGATTTTGATCAATCCATAACTTAAAATCCATGAGGATTTGGAATTTGATGTAGTTGACACTTTTGAAGTATGCCATGTGAACTCTCATTTGAGCTTTAGATGGAAGAAAAATGCCTTAGGGTTTGGGAGTTATGACCTTGCAAAGTTGGTACCAAACCCATTTTGTCCCATAACTTAGAAAATTTCAAGTTTTCTATGGTTGCCCCTTTTGCAAGAAACCTCACTTTTCTTGATTTTCTTGATGAATGATGATCAAAACCATACATTAACATTGTTTTTGACTTAGGGAGCCATATTTGTGAAAATTCCAAAAAGTCAAACTTGATTTTGGGCACAGTTGACTTTTTGTCAGATGAATTCCAAACTGTGTGATCCTCTTTGAAGTCAAGTTCTTGACCTAATTCAAACCTAATGGATGGATTCCATAGGTGTTTTAGGGTATCTTGAATCATGTCCCAAGGTTTGGGAACATGTCTTGGTCAAAAGTCAAAGATACAGTTGACTTTTTCTTCAAAACCCTAATTGTGGTCCATATGAAATTGAAACTGATCCTTCAATACAATGATTTATCAGATGCACCAACTATAAAAAGACAAATGGTAACTCTCAAATAGTGGTTTTCCTATAGAATCCAACAGAGAGAAAATGACATGGCATTATTATTGTTTGCTAAACGTTTATTCCAACAGTTTTTGGTTGATGGTTATATCATGATAGAGTCTCAAGATTAAAATGGGTTCGAAATCATAAAAAAGAATTAAGGGACAAAATGTATAAAGGTCTCACAGAGGCAATTCTTAGAGGAGATACTGATCCTTCAACCACAGGAAGAAGAATTGTGTTGCCATCAACTTTTGTAGGAGGCACACGTTACATGCTTCAGAATTACCAAGATGCTATGGCTATTTGTGTATGGACTGGATATCCTGATTTATTTATTACTTTTACATGCAATAAAAAATGGCCAGAGTTACTTACATTTTTGTTAAAATACAATTTAAAACCAGAAGACAGACCTGACTTTGTTTGTAGAATATTCAAGATTAAACTTGATCATTTGATAAAAGATATAAAGAAAGGAGAAATCTTCGGAAAAGTCAAAGCAGGTATTTTTCTAATTAAATTTGATTGTTGTGTTATATTCAATTAATTGTTTATTTTATTAATTATATTAATTATGTTTTATATTCATTTCCAGTGATATACACAGTTGAATTTCAAAAACGCGGACTACCATATGCTCATATTTTGGTATTTCTTCATCCTGAATTTAGATGCATAAATCCCAATGACATCGACAAAATAATATCAGCTGAGATTCCTAATAAATAAATTGACATGGAACTATTTCAAATAGTGTCTTCACTTATGATTCATGGTCCATGTGGTGCTCAAAATAAAAATTCTCCATGCATGCAAAATGGAAAGTGCACAAAATATTTTCCAAAGAAGTTTCTCGATAACACCACTATTGATGCAAGTGGATATCCAATATATAGAAGGAGAGATAATGGCCATTTCATTAAAAAGGGTGAGTCTTTTGCATATAACAGGTTCGTCGTACCATATAATAGGCATCTACTACTAAAATATAATGCTCATATAAATGTTGAATGGTGCAATCAGTATCGGTCTATTAAATAACTTTTTAAGTATGTCAACAAAGGGCATGATCATGTTACCGCAAGCTTCTATAATAGTGTCAATGGAGCCAATGATTATGAAATTATTGATGAAATTAAAATGTATTATGATTGTAGATATTTGTCATCCTGTGAAGCAACTTGGAGAATATTTAGCTTTGACATTAACTATAGATAACCTTTTGTTGTGAGGCTACCTTTTCATTTAGAAAATCAACAATTTATTGTTTTCTATGATGTTCATCTAATTAACCAAGTTATCAATAAGCCAAATATACAAAATACAAAATTTTTGGCATGGATGGAAGCAAATAAAAAGTATGAAGAAGGAAGAAATCTTACTTACAATCAATTTCCTTTGAAATTTGTTTGGAAAGATTTTGAAAAAGAATGGTGTCCACGTAAAAAAGGTTTCACAATAGGTAGAGTTTATTTTGCACCACCTAAATCGGGTGAGAGATATTATTTGAGAACTTTGTTTAATTATGTCAAAGGTCCTCAGAGTTACGAGGAAATCAAACAATAAACAATGTGTTATATGACACATTTAAAGATGCATGCTTTGCTATGGGTTTGCTACATGACGACAAAGAATACATAGATGCCATTATAGAGTCAAGCAATTGGGGTACAAGTTATTTTTTGAGAAAATTATTTATAACCGTTTTACTTTCAAAACAACTATCCAGGCCGGAAATTGTTTGGCAAAAAACATGGGAGTATTTAGGTGATGACATCTTACATAGGCAGAGACTGGTTCTTCAAATACCAGGTATTTCCACATATAATATACACTTTCATATTTGACATACAAGATTAAGTTGGTTCATACATACATTTTATCTAATTACCTATTCTTTTTTATATTTTCTATGCTACTAAATTTATTTTATTATTAGGGCAGATTTAGAATTATCATATGATGAGATAAAAAAATTTGTATTAGCAGATATTGAATCATTGTTACAGAGCAATAACAAGAGTTTAAGTGATTTTCCCACATTTCCTCAAATAGATGAATCTCTTACTTCTGAAAGCCAAAATAGACTCATTTATGATGAGTTAAATTATGATAGACAACTTTTGACTTTAGAACATACCCAATTGATGTCAACTATGACTGTTGAACAAAGAATAATATATGACAAAATTATGGCACGAGTTAAAGAGAATAAATCAGACATATTTTTCCTGTATGGATATGGTGGTACTGGAAAAACTTACATTTTGAGGGCTATGTCAGCATCATTAAGATCGAAAGGAGATATTGTGTTAATAGTGGCATCAAGTGGAATTGCTTCTTTGCTTATTTCTGGAGGAAGAATAGCTCATTCAAGATTCTCTATACCATTAGACATTGATGAGTATTCCACTTGCGGTATTGATCAAAATAGCCCTTTACCACAATTGATAGCAAGAACAAAACTCATTATATAGGATGAAGCACCAATGCCCTATAAGCATTGTTTTTAAAGCTGTTGATAGAACTTTCAAAGATGTTCTTCGCTTTTGTAATAATGGAAATTTAAATATTCCTTTTGGAGGAAAGGTTGTTGTTTTTGGAGGAGACTTCAGACAAATTCTACCAGTTATTCCTAAAGCAACAAGACAAGACGTGGTTCATGCTACCATAAACTCCTCATATCTTTGGAATTATTGTGAAGTCCTAACATTGCATACAAATATGAGGCTACTTAGTGGAAGTAGTGATGTTGATGTTTGACAGAGAAAAATATTTTCTGATTGGGTGTTAGGGATTGGTGATGGAACAAATGGAGAACAAAGTGATGATTATATAACACTTGAAATTCCAGATGACTTACTCATTAAAAGTTTAACTGATTCAATTTCCTCTATTGTTCAAAGCATTTACCCATCCTTTTTGGATAACATGAACGATCCAACATTTTTTCAAGACCGAGCTATACTCGCCCCCAAAAAATGAAATTGTTGATGACATTAATGAGTACATGTTATCATTGATTCCCAGTGAGTTAAAAACATATCTAAGTTTTGACACTCCATACTCGGTGAATCCAGATATAGATGTACCTAATGATGTACATACACCTGAATTTTTAAACACAATTAGTGCTTCTGGCCTTCCAAATCACGAGTTGAAACTCAAGGTTGGAGTACCAGTAATGTTATTGAGAAATATAGATCAATCTTCTGGATTGTGCAATGGAACTCGACTAATCATCACCAAAATGGGAAAATATGTGCTTGAAGGAAGAATTCTATTAGGAAGAAATATTGGTAATAAGGTGTATATACCTAGGTTGTCACTAACACCTTTTGATCCAAGAATTCCTTTCAAATTTCAGCGGCGACAATTCCCTTTAGTCCTTTCATTTACAATGATTATTAATAAAAGCCAAGGACAATCTTTGAAGCATGTTGGAGTTTATCTTAAACAATGTGTTTTCTCACATGGACAATTATATGTTGCCATTTCAAGAGTTACTTCAAGGAACGGTTTGAAGTTATTAATAGCTACCGATGACGGTCAAGACACATACGCCACTTTAAATGTCGTTTATAAAGAAGTCTTTCAAAACTTAAAATACGTTTTACTGATATATTATTCTTTATTATTTTCACTAAACTTTCACTACCAATATTAAATCTATATCATTTGCCTAACATCAAACATATGTAGTGTATTATTTTTACATTTATTTTTTTGTCTTTTATTTTATTTATTTTTCATTCTAAAGGGTGACAAATATTTTATGCAATATGTCTATTAAATTTATAAATTAATTTTATGCATATTTTATCAATATTACTAATTCAACAATATCCCCGTGCATCGCACAGGTAGACGAATAGTATATTATATTATAGTTAAAGTTCTCTATTAATTTGTATTTGTTTAGAATTACACCAGATTATGTGTTCATGATTTGTTTATATACTTATACTAAATATTTGTTTTTACTAGTTAGTCAATAAATAAATATTTTTAAATACTTTATTAATGAAAAGTATTTATATCTATTTAAAACTAATTAAAAACTATTTATTTAAGATTTATAATGGACCAATAAAATTATTTTTGAATACATCTTTGAAATTATAGATAGTTTTATCAATAACATCACATAAATAAACATTTTAAAGAAGAAACATGAAATTTGGTAATAAAATATTTAGAGTATCATATTTTAAAGAAAATTTTAAAGAAATTTAAAACAAAAGTTATTGTATATAGAAGATAAAAAAACATACTTAACTCTATCCTTTAATATTAATAAATTATCAACTTAAATTAAAAGCAACTATTTTATTCCTTTGTGACTCTCCTTTTTATAAGGTTACCACAATCCTTCACTTGAAGAAAATGACAAATTTTATATCATAAAAGTAAAAAAATTACAATAGAACTTTTTCATTTTATCAATATAAACAAAGTATAGTTGTATGATAATTCATATGCTCCAATAATCTTGAACTTAGATAATTCATAGTTGTATCATAATTCATATGCTTCAATAGATCTTAAACTTTCTCACAATGAAAAACTTCATGACACTGAAATAAACAAATAAAATAAGAAAATAAATCATTATTTTAGAACCAATCCATACAAATCCCAGTAGGTTTAAAAAACAACAGTGGCGACATTGACCCCTCTTGGTATCTACACACCAAACAATCATATTTGTTTGTAAAAAACAAATACATATAAGTTATTAAAGTTCATAATAATTAAAAAAATATTTATTTATAATTTAAAAAATACAAAATAAAATATGTTAAATATTTAGACATGAGAATAAATAGTAAAAATCTAATGAATAAATAGTATTCCTAATGATAAAAAGTATTTAGACATGCTATAATAATCTATTTAGCATGTTAGCGTAACAACAATATGCTTCATACAAACTTAAGAATTTTCACTTGCATCAAACATTACCAAAGTATACATATTCTAGAAAAATATCAAAAAACCATAATTATACACAACTATTTAAAGAGAATGAAAAAATAAACACAAACACATAATTTCTGCCTCAAATCTTAATGTCACTACTACAAAACACACATTCAACGACGCAATGGTCACCACAGTTTTTCCTTACAACGTGGTGTCATATCTTAATTAAGGTGCTACCATATTTATTTTGTTTTTTGATTAAAAATTATTTGTATATAACAGCGGTTACAGAACCAACTGTTGTGATATACTCAAACTTTCGTCGGTTCGAACCTCAGCGCCATAAAATATTTTATTCCTTTAACGTTAAGGCGCACCTTTGCTTTTTTATTTATTTTCAAATTCACAAATAAAAGGGTTATCACTACGGTTCTTCTGGTTAACCGTAGTGATATATTTATAATAAATAATTACATATCTATACGGTTTTTATTTATTTTAAAATTCACAGATAAAAGGGTTATCACTACGGTTCTTCTGGTTAACCATAGTGATATATTTATAATAAATAAATACCTATCTATACGGTTGGTATTGTTAACCGTTGTGAAATAGTTTACCCATATATAAGCAAAATAACTTTCACTTATTGACAGTAGCGCCGTTGACTTCAAAGTGAAACCCTAGAACCCATTTTTTTTCTTCGTTTTCACCATTAGTCGTGAATCTTGTGCTTCATACATTAAGGTATTCTTCTTCTTCCATCTATTGTTAGATATTTCCCATTATCTCGTTTGTTGCATGTTGTTTTTGTTGATTGTTCTCATTTTTTCAGATTCGTTTTCACTACCTTAACAAAGATCATACTTTGGAAACTTCATAATGTTTGTGTAGCTATGGAAAAAAGTATAAGAAGCATGAAGTTATGATGGAAACTCCATCCACCTTATACTTTTTTTTCATAGCTTCACGAACAAGATGTTAGTAAATGAAGAAACAACAGTGTAAGCAACCCTCACCTTTTTTTAGAAATAATTAAAAGAAATAAAAGGTGCGTTATTCATGTTCCTCTCTTTACTCTTCACTGGATTATGGCTTTAGAGTTTGTTTTCAACTGAGGATGCTCATTTTTGAAGTTTGTTGTGTTTCCTTACGGGTTATGGGGATGATACAGGGTGATGATGCTGGTGGTAGCAAGCGTATTATATGAGTTTATAATATCTGGATCTAGTATAGAATGTAGTTTGAGTTTATTATATTCTATTTATATTGTTTGTTTCACTAACCCTCAATTAAAGTTTGGTGGTGGTAGCAAGCATATTATACGAGTTTATAATATATGGATCTGGTATAGAATATTGTTTGTGTTTATTATATTCTATGTAGATTGTTTGTTTCACTAACCCTCACTTAAAATACATTCATTTAATTTGACATAGATACTTATAATCTGCAAATTAAGTTGTATTTGAAAACCAACTTATATGAATCAATGTTTTTGAATTGCATCCCTCTCATGGTTCATTTCACGTTGTTTAATATATATATTATGGTATAATGATTTGGCTTCTTAGATGCATCGCCATATTCCATTATAGTTAAATTTCATTAACAATAAATTATTAGTTAATCTGCCTCTCCATCAACACTTATAATCGTAAAACTTCCGATTATAAAAATTATGATGATAAGTGATGTCTTGTTCTTATGGAAATTTAACTATAATCGATGATAGCGATATATCGAAGGAGTCAGATCAATAAACCACAATATATATGTAAAACAGCGTGAAATGCATGATGAGATGAATGCAATCAGAAAACATTGGTTTGTTTAAGTTGGTTTTCAAGAACAGTTTAATTTGCAGATTATAGACTTCTTCATCAAATTGATTCCATGTATATTTCTTTAGTTTGGTGTTTGGAAAACAAGCAATCTACATTTAATATAATAAACTCAGGGTACTTACAACAAAAGTTATCTCTTGTAACCGAGATCATAGGTAATTTATGTTTTACATAATTCGCTGCTAATGGGTTTCGAACCCAGTACCTAAGTGTATGTATCACAACGGTTTATTAGCATAACCGTTGTGATATGTGGCACGCGTCCTGCCTTTCAATAACGGTTTCCAGACCGTTGTAGAAACAACGAACTTACAACGACAATCTATATAACAATGTCTTCGCCCGCGTCATTATATGTCATTCCCAACCCTTGTTAAATGGACTTTTCGTAGTAGTGTGTACAATAATGTGTCAATATTATATATTCCACCACCACTAATAATAGAGGGGAAAAGAATACTACCTAATAATCACCAACCAATTAGATGATGCTACAAACATTCTTCCTCCACATAATCTTAAATTGGTATCACATCAGTCTTTGACATGTCCTCAGATCTTAACACTATACCTTCCAAGTTAACAGGAAATATACATTTCAACCAGTGCCAACTTGTTGTTACCACCAGCAATGAAACCCATGACAAAAAGCAAAATTAATAACCATAACATGGCCTTTGGAAAATTCCTTCTGAAGAAGTATTCATCACCTTGACTAAGAACAATCATGGCTTGATTATTAACAGTAGTAGCAGAGCCTTACAGCTTCATCGAACCTGTCGCTTCCAAAGGACCAGACACTTTAGGTATGGAACAGATTTATCTTCAGACTTCAATAGTCTTTTCCACCAAAAGATGTGAAACTTGTTTCTGCAACCGATCATTTTCCTCCACAAGCAACTTATTCATCTTTGTCACCTTTCTATTTGCCACTTGCAACCGTACAACTTCTTTCCTCTTCTTTTATCTTCACCTGCAAAATAAAAATTAATTAACACATATGCAACACATACGCACCAAGCAACACATACGCAAAAGACATGAACTGGAAGATAATTTTCATAGGTGCCATTCTACCAAGAAGATAACCAGAAGGATTCTTCCATATAGTTTTCCCTTCTACAACCTAATTCTTAAGTCTCGCATCACAATGAATGAAATACAAATTATCACTATTACGTAAAACCCATTTAACAATGGTTGGGAAAGATGTATCATCACGCGGGCGCATGCGTTGTTATGTAGAGTGTTGTTGTAAAATGATACTTACTATGACGACCCATTAACCTGGAAAAAGCGCACCCTATCACAACGGTTTTTCAAATGAACTGTTGTGATAAATATAATGGACCTTGGTTCGATTCCCAGCTGGGCCGTTTTGATTTTTTTTCTTCTGGATAACGCGCGTTATATTATAACGGTCATGATGTATAACCGCTGTTATATATCTGCTAGATTAACAAATATAATTATGCTTTTCTATATAATCTCATTTTTAACCTATTTATTGTTCATCATATCACAACAAAAAATATATTCAAGTTTATGTGATGAGTTTACCACATATGTGATAAAGTTTCCATTCAAGTTCATATATTCAAGGTTATGTAATAAGTTTACCACATATGTAAATATTTTTAATAAGAATAAGACAACAAAATGCAAGTTTCATATAAAGTAAACTCCAACAAAATGCAAGTTTATATTTAATACATCTAAATTAAAATCTTGAATATTGAAGACAACAGAGACACTTTTAAGTTTTAATTATCAAATCTAAATGCCCTAACTGACATAAAATTACTCCAACCAAACGGTGCTTTGTCATCATCATCTGAATCGACAACTGGTTGGACCTCTGCAGCCTCTACGACCTGGAAAACTTCTTGGACATTTACAACATCTACGACCTGGACAACGTAACTTCTTGGACATCTACAACATCTTTAACCACACGCACAGTTTGTTGAACTTCTTGGACAACTTTTTAACATCTACAGTTTGTTGGACCTAGACTGCATTGTTGGAACTCATTTTGATTAATTCTCTTTAATGATGCTGCTTGTGTGATGGCAAGAAGAGGAATAACGTATTTATAATGATTTCTCTGATTCTTCATCTTCTCTTTACATTGAAAATCTAATCGTTTTAGTTGAAAGTCATTATTATTTCTTTAATTCAAAAACCATTGTTGATTCTTCATCTTCCTCATTCATTTTTTATTATATTCTTATTTAAGATGGGACATTGGAAATCAAAACATTAAACAAACTAAAATAGACCCTAATGCTATTTACATAAGAAGTGGTAATGTGTGTTTAAGGAATAATGGACCCCTAAGATGCCACACCATGATGTTCCTATAAATTTTTGTTATGTATAAAACATTACTAAAATAACCTGCCCCAAACTATTAAATAATGATAATATAAAAACATTCATTGATGATGCACGTGCATGGTTACGATGACAAAATTTAGATTAGATGTTTTAGTACACAAACATCAAACTGGACCAGATTACAAATAAATTAAGTTTGAAGTAGAAGAAAATAGAACTGACATGCTTATTTCCAGGACTGCTACCCAAAAAACACGCACATTCAGCTTTGATGTCATTGTTCAATTCAATCCCCGAATAGATTCCTATGCATTCATTGTGTTACAGAAACAACTTTAAGGCATTAAAACATAGTGTATATGGCAAGTGAGGCATAAATAACACACTACTGATGATACCTAACACCAACTTTAACATCAGGCCTACCAGATTTCTTACAAAACTTTGCAGAACCCTGATAAAAGGAATGAAGATGTTGAAGAATACCTGATAACATTTGCAAAACTTTGTAGAACCCCGATAACCTAAAGCATATGAAACATGTACTCTCACACTGACTTGAGCATATACAACATAAACAAAGAAAAAAAGAATGAAGATGTTGAAAAATATCGTACTTCAAAACTGATGAATCAAATGAAGGAAGAGGGTGAATATTTGAGCATATACAACATAAACCAAGATAAAAGGAATGAAGCTGTTGAATAGTACCGTACTAAGAAAGATGAAGATTTGAGCTCCAAATGAATGGATAGGAGGAAAGTAAAGATTACACCACCACTGTCGTCTCTGCCTCGCTTGTTCGCCTAGGGCGTCTTATGAAAGAAATACAGATTAAGTTTTGTTTTTAATTTATCAGTAAACCATTAAATCTCGATTGTATTACTCAACCGTAGTGGAAATGTGAGTCCTCTAACAATGGTTGACTTTCTTCACCGTTGTAAAATCATTTACAATTTATTTTTTATATAATGGACTTAAGTGACACAAGAGTATAACAACGGGTTGTTTAAAGTAACCCTTGTAAAATCATTTACATTTTATTTTTTAAATAATTGACTTAAGTGACACAAGTGTATAACAACGGTTGTTTAAACTAACCGTTGTAAAATAATGGGTTAAATAGTGTTTACCCCCCTGCCATATAGGCGTGTTTTGGTTTACCTCCCCTTAAGAAAATATTTTTTTATTCCCCCCTCAACTTTCCCAGATTCCATTTACAAAAACCCTGATTCACCCATGGGTTCAAGATTCTGTGACGTGACATGTTGACCTCGCTGACTGGGTATGAGTTGACTGCCATATGGATTTTTATATTTATTTTTTAAATTTTTTAATCTTTATTTTTTACTTTTAAAATTTTTTTTCGTATTATTTTTTTTCCAAGTCACCCTTTATTTATTAATTTTTGTATATATATTCTATTTTTGTATTAATTTTTTTACGTTTTTTAAAATTATTTTTATTAAATATTTTTTTCTGAAATTATTTTTAATTCTATTTTAAACAAATTGTTATTTTAAAAATTAGTTTAATTGGACCACAAACAAATACACACAAGCCCATTATAACACCACTGTCTCTGGCCCATATATTATTTCATTTGTTATATGATTGACAAGTAACATATATAAACACTTTCATTTAGTAAATAGTTTTCAATGTGGGACTTTCACAACAACCATAACAACAACTTCTCATGTCATCCAAGGTTAACAAGTAATAGCTTATAACTGACATCTATATTTAACTAAACTTCAACTAACCAATTTCAAAATATTCTTAAGCTGCCTTGGAGTTAGCTGCTAATTCCGACAGTTTTGCGCTGGCCATCAGCCCAATTGTCCGCTCAAAGTTTGAGTAGTTGATGATGTTGCATTAATTATTTCTCTCAAAGTGATGGCTAGCGGTGGATGAGTAAAATCAAACTGCTATTGAAAAACATTGGTGTGGTTCAACAGTGCATCATCTTCTTCCCAACTCCATCATCATCTTGCATAAAGAGCCTACTTAGGAATATTTTGAAATTGGTTAGTTGAAGTTTAGTTAAATATAGATGTCAGTTATAAGCTATTACTTGTTAACCTTGAATGACATGAGAAGTTGTTGTTATGGTTATTGTGAAAGTCTCACATCGAAAACTATTTACTAAATGAAAGTGTTTATATATGTTACTTGTCAATCATATAGCAAATGATGAACTAATAAACTAATTTAGTTTAATTATTGTAGCAAAAATTAATACTAATGACCTAATAAACTAATAAACTAATTTAATTTAATTACTGTAGCATAAACTAATAAACTAATTTAATTTAATTACTGTACCATAAACTAATAAACTAATTTAGTTTAATTCTAATGAACTAATAATCTAATATAGTTTTTAATTGAAAAACAAACTATGAACTAATAAACTAATTTAATTTAATTACTGTAGCAATATTAAACTATTAGTATTATATACATTATATTAAACGCCTATAGCAATAGAAATATAAATTATTAAACTAAATATTAAACTGTAGCAATATTAAATTGAATAGCAATAAAAACTATTAAACTAAATACTAAATTCTAATGTTAAAATAATTTAGTTTATATTAATAGAAAAAAATATTAAACATATAATATATATATTTTAAAAGCATAAATTAACAAAAGAAGTTGATTGGCTTAGTGGTAAGAAGGGGGACCTATGAAATAAAGGGGATGGGTTCAATTCCCACCTCCAACAAATTTTGAACATGTGACATATTTTTAAAAATAAACCAAAAATAAATAAAAAACAAAATGCCAATGTGGCATTAAAATAATTCAAAAATAAAATTAAAAAGCCACTTGGCCTTCCACATAACTAAAAAAAAAAAAAAAAAAATCTGACATGTCAGCATTTTTGCTGACCGGGCGTGATGAAGGTCAAAATTGAGAGAATCTTCAAATGTTAGGGTATTTTTTGCAAGTTTTTTTTTTATAGGGGGTTTTTCAAAAAGCGCCTATATGGCAGGGGGCAAAATGACTGTTAACCCAATGAAATAATATATGGGCCAGAGAGAGTGGTGTTATAATGAGCTTGTGTGTGTTTGTTTGTGACCCGATTAAACTAATTTTTAAAATAACAATTTGTTTAAAATAGAATTAAAAATAATTTCAGAAAAAAATATTTAATAAAAATAATTTAAAAAAACGTAAAAAAATTAATACAAAAATATAATATATAAAAAAATTAATAAATAAAGGGTGTCTTGGAAAAAAATAATTAAAAAAAATAATACGAAAAAAAATTTAAAAAGTAAAAAATAAAGATTAAAAAATTTAAAAAATAAATATAAAAATCCATGTGGCAGTCAACTCATACCCAGTCAGCGAGGTCAACATGCCACGTCACAGAATCTTGAACCCATGGATCAATCAGGGTCTTTGTAAATGGAATCTGGGAAAGTTGAGGGGGGAATAAAAAATTTTTTCCTTAAAGGGGGTTAAACCAAAACACGTCTATATGGCAGGGGGTAAACACTATTTAACCCTAAAATAATTTACATTTTATTTTTTAAATAAATGACTTAAGTGACACACGCTTAATGTACTCTAATAAATGGAAAAAATGAAGTTGCTAAGAATCGAAGCTTGTCACACATCATTTATTACTACGGATTTATAGAGAACCGTCATTAAATCACTGTTTATATATCCAGCTACTCACTGGACGCGAAAATTTAATATATTACAACGATGTATATTTCTTCCGTTGTAAACCTGGCGTTGTTGTTTGCACGTTCAATGGAAGCACCGCTACTTTATCATCCATCTCGAAAGCAACGCGGTAAACCTGAGGCCAATCCGAATGCACGGTAGAAGGACAGTGACTAACCTGTCCTACATTACACACACCGAGTTTAGCTAGATCACCGGTGCAACACACGGCTCGTTGACCCCCAAAAGGCGAACCACCAATCATCTCTCTATCTTCAACTTCAAAAAAAGCTGCTTGAATCGGCCATGAGATAAAGTTTGATAATTCCTTGTTTCTACGGAATGTGACTTTATCAAACCTGGTTTTCACATACCAAAATCAAATCCCAATTAACAAAAAAATCAGCATAATTTCTTTTTTACATTTCAATATATCAAAATCAAACTATGAAATAACAACTTATAACAAATGCTAGTTTTAACTAACAATCACTACTAGAAAATTCGCTTTTAGTGACCGAATTAGTGATTGAAAAATTTTGGTCACTCTAGTGACCGAATTAGACACCAAAATTCGACATCTTGTTAGTAAAATTTTATAACTCGCTAAATCGGTCACAAAATAAAATTAGCCACCAAATTAGCGACTGAAATTTAGTGACCATAATTCCTGGTCTCAAATAATCGTTTTTTAAATAAATAAATTCATTAAAAATTTTTGTGACCAATATTTCGGTCACTAATAATTTTTTATTAATAAGTTACTTCCCTCCTAATTTTCTCCTTTTTTTATTTTTATTTTTATTCAAAATTTCTCAATCATAATATTTTAACAAATAAAACATATATTTATAGAAATAATTAACTCATTAAAATTTATTAATTTAAATAAAGTATAATTTTAATGATAATTAGTGTAAAAAAAATTTAAATAATATTTACAATTTCTATTTAATTAATGTAATACCCCATATTATTTAAATGCTCAATTGGATATTAGATGAGATCAGATGAGTATCTATGTGCTCTATCTTTGGTAAATTGGATTAATGGAATCCTCTAAGTACTTTAAGTATTATTAATTGGGATCAATAGAGCAACTAATGAGCTCTGAGGAGATTAATTATTTATTGAAAGAGACAGATTGATATTTATTAGTACGAGAGAGTATTTTATGGTAACTCTAATAATTGATCAATTGGATTGAGACGACAAAATATCAATTGAAGATATTTTACCCTGTTGGATTATATTATATAATAATAGTATTATATATATATATATATATATATATATATATATATATATATATATATATATATATATATATATGTTAGAAAGAAAAGAAGAAGAAGAAAAAGATAGTAAGAGGACAGAAGAGAAAAATAGAAGGAAGAGAAGGAATAAGGGAAAAGAGAAGGAGAAGTTGGATCATCATCATCAATTCACCATCTTCTTCAAACTCCTCTTCGATTATCAGGTGGGTTCTAGTTAGACGCTCTAAGTTCTAGAATTAAGGATTTAGAACTTAGGTTAGAGTTGAGAGAAAATGATTAAACGGATAAACCAATAAAATCTAACGGATGAAATTCGATATAAATGCATGAGAATACTTGTTGTTTATGTTGGAACATGTTTTGGGTGTTTTGGTATGAATTTGAAGTGTTTGGGTGGAAGAAATGATGGGTTTTGGCCCAAAATGACCCATAACAGCGCTGCTACGAATTTCTGGGTTCGCGGGTTCGCATAGCGAACCCAAGGCGAAGGGAAGGCGAATTTTCTCCTAGAAGTTTGCATTGCGAAATTTATGCCCTTTTTCTTTTGCCATGGTTCGCTGGGGGTTCGCATTGCGAACATGACAGCGAACGCGACAGATTTCCCATTTTGTTTCATCATAACTTTTGATCCGTAACTCGGATTGAGGCACGATCGAATGCGTTGGAAAACTATTTCAATGATCTTTAGGATAGTTGAATAGAAACATCTATTTATTGTAACGCCCCGATTCCAATTATTCCCATTTTGTTGAGTCTTTTATTTAAATTGAGTGATAAATTATTTTATTTGTGAAATTGGTGTGTTAATATGCTATGTTGACCTGTTGTGATATTTTACCGTTTTGAGAGTTTTCGGGGAAATTATAATGGAGGGTATTTTAGACATTTCTCAATTAATGGTAAGTTAGAAATTTAGTAAAATTGTTAGAAAAGTGTTTAAGTGTTGAATTTTGGTGAGAAAATGAATTAATTGAATTTGAGTAGAAAATAAGAAAAGAAATAGAAAGAGAAAGAAAAAGAAAAATAGAAAGAAAGAGGAGAGAAAGAAAGAGGGAGAGGAGAAAAATGAAGAAAACTTGGGGAAACTAGGAAATCATCAAGAACAATGATCTAGTAAGCTTGGAATCTGGGTAAGGGTGTGAAATCTTGTTATCTTATCAATGTGTATCATTATGTATGATTGTGTTGTTGATGTTGTAGATTTTTATGAGTTTTTGTATAAACCCATATTTTGTTAAATTGCTTGGAAATCGAATAAATGTGGTTGGAATCATGTTGTTAGTGTCCATAATTGTTGGTATATGATAGATACTTGTTATTGGGCATTGTATTGGCAATTTTCTGGCGTATAGGTGGGATTTGGGGTGTTTTGGATTGGAACCCGTAAGCAAAAATTATGCAGAAAATTTTTCTGGTTTTTCCAGGTCATACGCGTATGGGGCATGTTCATACGCGTATGAACCTTGGCAATACGCGTAATGGGGGCGAGCCATGGGCCAATACGCGTATGGTTTTCCTTTTCACTCGGCCATCTGCCCATTTGCGTATGATACACGTAGCATTTTAGGCCATACGCGCATGGATCAGGTTATTACGCGTATGGGTATTTCAACGTGGAATTTGGGAAAAATGGGTCTCTGCCCGTACGCGTATGACATGTGCCCGTACGCGTATGGCCAGAAGAGTTGTAAAAATGGGATTTTTCAAAAATGTGTTTTTCGTTTCCGTCCGTAACTTTTGTTCCGCTTATCCGATTTTTACATTCTTGGTATCGTTGTGAAGCTATTTGTAACGTCCCAGTTTTAGTATTTTTATTTATTTGAGTCGTTTTTGATTATTTGATTATTATATTATTTTATTTTCGACTTTTATCTGAAATTATCTTATTTTTCGATGTGATTATATTTTACTGCGTTTTGGGAACATTTGCGAGATATTCGAGTGTAGGGGTATTTTGGGCATTTTGAGTTATTTTGTTAAGATAGAAAGAAAATAGAAATAGAAAGGAGAGAAAAATAGAAAGAAAGAAATAGGAAGAAGAAAAAGAGAAGAAGGAAAAAGAAGAGAAGAGAAAAAGAGAGAAAAAGAGGAAAAAGCTAGGAATCTCCAAATCAACTTCTAGGAATCGATTTAATCGGGTAAGAGTGCGAAATTCAATTATCTTATACATGTGTATGATTATGTATGTGTTTGTTTGTTGTTTGGTTGGATTGTATGAAAAATATAACAAAACTCATTTTTGTTGAAAGTGTTAGAATTTGATTAAATGTGTTGGAAATTATGTTTTTAGTGTTCATTCTTGTTGGTAAATGATAGATACATGTTGCTATGCATTGTATTGGTAATTTTCTGAGTGTAGGTGAAAAATTGGATGATTTTGGGGTGGAAAACGCAGAACAAAACTCTGCAGAATTTTTTTCTGGTTTTTCCAGGTCATACGCGTATGGGGCATGTTCATACGCGTATGGACCTTGGCATTACGCGTAACGTGGGCGAGCCATGTGCCCATACGCGTATGAGATGTTGTTTTGCACGGCCATCTGCCCATTTGCGCATGGTACGGGTATCACTTTAGGGCATTACACGTATGAGGGGATGCAATACGCGTATGGGGTTCAAAATGGGAATTTTGGGAAGAAAATGGTTCTGCCCATACGCGTATGGCCTTGGGCAATACGCGTATGGCATGGCGAGGATTTTGGGCAATACGCGTATGGCTCAGGGCAATACGCGTATGGCCAGGAGAATGGAAAAATGTGATTTTTTCAAAATGTCGTTTTCGTTTTCGTCCGTAACTTTTGTTCCGATTATCCGATTTTTATATTCTTGGTGTCGTTGGAAAGCTATTGAGCTGTACAATATGATTATGATGTTTTGGAGATTGTTAGCCGATTAAATTATGTCGGGAAATGTGAATAGTGTCATTTTGTCGACTTTTGTCGTTTTAATGGTGTGTAAATGATGGGTATTATGCTATGTGCTTTTGATATGGATATCGTATGACTTGTATGACGTTATATAAGGTGAATGCATGTAATGACATGTTGTGGTGATGAATTGTGGCCGAAAGGCAAATAAATGGAATGTGTTGTATTTGATTATATATGCATGTTATGGTTGCATATATGTGTGAAAATGCATTGGTTGTCATGAGTTCTTGTGTGTCAAGCATCATGATATGCATTGTTGTTGCGTCCTGAGTGACGGCGGTTCCGGAGGGAATCAGCTATAACATTGTGTGGCTCAAAAATATGAGGTAAGAATAGCCTGAGGACCTAAAGCGATGGTTATAGACGATCGTGTGCCCGCGTGCGGGGTGTGAGCGATCGGGTCGTGAGCCCCTCTTGTGGGGTGTGAGCGATCCATAAACATCGTGAGCCCCTCGTGTGGGGTGTGAGCGGTGGGTGAACATCGTAGGCCCGACGGGGAGTTACAGTGATGTAACGAGCGATGGTTCCAGCAGAGTTCCTGAGTGAACTAGTGATGAGATATGAAATCTTGGAGTCGGTACTGCATATGCATTTGCATAGAGAGTCGTTGTGTCGGTCTCTTTGCATCTGCATGAATTATGATTGCATTGGTTATATGTGGAAAATCAAGATTTGGTTGATTATGTGCGAGATGTTGTGATATGCATTTGTGATAAATGTATTGGGCATGATTAATATGCAATTGGGGATGGAGACATTGTGTGATTGAGCTTGTGATAGCATTTGTGAATTAATGTGCATTCGTGTTAAATGCCTTGAATTATGAATGATATGTTTTGTGTGTATAAACATATGCATGATGTGTGAATATGGGATTATGTGAATATAATCTGTATATGCTTTATGTGTAGGCATGTGATAATTGTGGTGAGAAAATTTGATATGTGTATTTTTATGTTGATATATATAATTATATGCATTTATATTATGGTTGTTTTTCTCACCCTTCTGTTGTTTTATAATGCTCTATGAGGCATTCCAGGTTAGAGTTGCAGGAGGTCTTTTGTGAAGCTTATGTCTTCATTCTTTTGTTGGTCGGCTCTGATATGTGACACCGGGTAGTTAGGGAGGCCGTTAGTGTTTATTGTGTATTATGTATATATATCTTTTGGCTTGTGCATGTATAACTTGATGTATGACCAACTTTTCATGTGATATATATATGATATTCAGATATTAGATTTTCCGCTTTTATTCTAATTTCTGAAAAGTGGGTGTAAGGAACTGAGTTCCCTCTGAATGTATGCTACCCCACTGTTGCATATCTTTATGAGCAGGTGTTGTATGTTTTGTTTCAAATTGATGTGACCCTCCCGGTCTATGCCATGTTTTTAAATGTACTCTGACGAAATTTTTATTGTTTTATGATTATTTGGGGGTATAGATTGGGGGCGTCACATTAAGTGGTATCAGAGCCAGTTTGTGTCAGTCCTTGTTGGTCTTTATGGTTCAGTGAGCTGTTTGTTTAACCATAGTTGCTGTTATTGGCAATGAACAGAATATGGCTCGGGCTGTGCAGGGTGTACTGAATGTTACGGGTAATGATGAGTTCGGGAAGAACGAACTGCCTATCTTCAAGGGAAGATATGATCCTGATGGTGCACAATTTTGGATTGAGGAGGTTGAAAGAATCTTCCATTTGATGAATTGTGCTGAAGAGAATAAGGTGAGACTGGGTACTCATATTCTGAAAGAAGAAGCAGCTGGTTGGTGGGTTAGTTTGCGCCAAGTGCTGGGAGAGGATGATGAAGAGGTTACTTGGGATTTATTTGGTCGAGAGTTTCGGAGGAAGTATTATCCTGAGGGTGTGAAGGAAAAGAAAGAGATTGAGTTCTTGGAGTTGAAACAAGGCAATATGTCTGTTGTGGATTACACAACAAAGTTTGTGGAACTTGTGCAGTTCTATCCTCATTATGCTGAAGCGACTGCTGAGTTTTCTAAGTGTGTGAAGTATGAGAACGGATTGCGTCCGGATATTAAACGGGCAATCGGTTATTAGAGGATTAGAAGGTTTTCTAATTTGGTGGACAGTTGTAGGATTTACGAGGAGGATTTTAGGGCTCGTTCTACTCACTATAAGAGTGTGAATGACAGGAAAGGGAAATAACAGTCTCGTGGTGGTCCTTATGGCACACCAGCTGATAAGGGTAAGCAAAGGGAGAATTTTGAGAAAAAGGCAAGTGAAGGAGGAATGTCTAGTCCTCCTAGGTGTTACTTTAAGTGTTACAAGTGTGGGGAAGTAGGACACCTTCGGCTTGATTGTGAAAAGAATAAACTGAAATGTTCCAAGTGTGGAGGTTCGGGATATGTCGCAGCGGATTGTAAGAGAATTAATGTGCAGTGTTTCAACTGTGGTGGAACAGGTCATATTAGCACGGGGTGTACGAAACCGAAGAAAGCTCAGACTGGTAGGAAGGTTGTTGCATTGGTAGGAGATGAGACTACTAGTGCGGATCGTTTGACTAAAGGTACTTGTTTTATTAAGAGTACGCCTTTATTTGCTATTATTGGTAATGGAGTGACTCATTCATTTATTTCGTCTGAGTGCGCGAAGCGTTTGAATTTGTTGTGGTCTTTTTGGGATGGTAAGATGGTTATCGATATTTCTGCATAGGGGTCGGTAATTATTTCTTTGGTTTGTTTAAATTGTTCTTTGACCATTTATGGTAAAGGATTTGTGATGGATTAGGTGTGTTTACAGTTGGAGAGGTTAGAATGAGATAAGTGGGGGAGAAGCTGGTATTTTTCCATGTTGTTTCAGGTGTAGAGCGCTGGCTCAGTGTGTTCGGGATTGCAAGATTATAAGTGTAGTTTCTGGTTCAAGAAGGGATGCAGAGGTAAGGATTATGGCGACTAAGGATTTGTGCCTTCGATAGTTTTGTGCATAGGATGTAAGGAATGCTATTATAGTTTGGTGGAGACGGTTTATGCCTCATCATGGTTGTCGGCTGTCTATTGACAAATTGAGGAACTGATCACCCTTAATCTCTTGTTGATAGCAGACGGGAATTATGTTGGATGGAATGGACGTGTCTTTCCGGCTTTGATAGTGGTGCGGAATGGATTACTTGAAATGTAAGGAGATGGTTACAGATTGCGTTGATGAGTCGAGGAGAATTCTTATATCAGAAGATGAGATGGATTAGAGGTTTGTGTATGTGGATTAAGTTGGAATGTCTCTGAGGGATAATGATTGGGTATTACTAAGGGTTGGTAAGGAATAAGATGATAGTAGGAGGATGCGTGTTAACCAGTGAGTAGTATGGGAACTTACGGTTGTGTTTTGCATAGCTTGAGTTTTGAATTGCGACGAATTGCAAACGATTTGAAATTCTTTGATGGTATTGAGATTACAGAAATCTTGAGGAAACCGTAGGGGTGGATGTAATATTTGAGAGTTCCTTTTTGGTTGGTTGTTGCAATAGGTTGGAATTTGGATTATCAAGAGAAGAAATTGTGTATGGATTACGGACAGTAGTATAGGATTACGATTGAGAATAAGTGTTTACTTTTAGGATTAGGTAACTGGAATGATTTGGTTGTAGTTGTATTATGTTGGATTATAGGAAGTATTATTGTTATGATTCTAGATTCGAAGTGTTTGGTAATTACAAGAATATTGATTACTGGTTTGGTCTGAAGGAATAGAGACAACGAGAATGGTTAGAATTTGTGATGAGCTATGAATTGGGCTTGGATTATCCTTTGGGGAAAAGTTATTGTTGTGACTGAGGAGTTAAGTCGAAAATTTCTATGTATGTCTATTTTAATGGTCCGAGAATTAGAGTTGTTTGAGCAGTTCAGAGGCAAGTGCCTGGTGTGTGAGATAACACAGAGGAGTGTGAGGCTGGAAATAGTAAAAGTAAACAGTGGTTTGGTGAGTATGTGAAAGAGTTAGACTTTGGACGTGAGATTGGTAGTTTTGATGATTTCGAGTCATCAGAGTGTGCAGGAAAAGCGTGATGTGGCACATTTCGTATATGCATGTGTGACTTGTAAGAGTTCTTAGGTGGAACATTGGAAATCTGTAGGAATGGTGAGACCAATGGATGTTTCAGAATGGAAGTGTTAGGTGAAAGGTTTGAATGGTATTCATGGGCTACTAAGTAGACGGATGTTATGGTTATATGCTCGATTAGTGAATCGTAGCATTGTTTTGATAAGGTTGTGTGACAAGGAGGTTGGTATTCTTGTTTTGTTGATGTGGTTGAGGCCTTGTTGTGTCGTGGAACCTTATGTTCTTGTTTATGTTGTTGCCTCGTTTCCATTGTGTTGGTTCGAGTGCGTGTAGCTAATTCCTGTGTGAGGAATTAGAGGTGGGTTACCTGCGGTGATGGTAACGATCTTGTTGTGTTTCGGTTCTAAAGTGAACCTGTGTGTTGGTATCGTGGTTTTCTTTAAGTAGTGAATCGGTCGTCAAGTGCATTGTATGGGCTTTGCAGCTTGTCGTTATTGTTGTCGTCGTTGTCGTGTCGTTGTTGTATCTGCTGTTAGCAAGTTGGTTTGTCTGTTGTGTTATTCGTGGTGTGCCTTTTGTTGGCATGTTGGTTTGTTAGTCGGATGCGAGAGTCGTGTCCGGAGTTGTTCGTCTCGGTTATATTTTCGAGGACGAAAATTTCTAAGTGGGGGAGAGTTGTAACGCCCCAGTTTTAGTATTTTTATTTATTTGAGTTGTTTTTGATTATTTTATTATTATATTATTTTATTTTAGACTTTTATCTGAAATTATCTTATTTTTCGATGTGATTATATTTTACCGCGTTTTGGGAACATTTGCGAGATATTCGAGTGTAGGGGTATTTTGGGCATTTTGAGTTATTTTGTTAAGATAGAAAGAAAATAGAAATAGAAAGGAGAGAAAAATAGAAAGAAAGAAATAGGAAGAGGAAAAGGAGAAGAAGGAAAAAGAAGAGAAGAGAAAAAGAGAGAAAAAGAGGAAAAAGCTAGGAATCTCCAAATCAACTTCTAGGAATCGATTTAATCGGGTAAGGGTGTGAAATTCAATTATCTTATACATGTGTATGATTATGTATGTGTTTGTTTGTTGTTTGGTTGGATTGTATGAAAAATATAACAAAACCCATTTTTGTTGAAAGTGTTAGAATTTGATTAAATGTGTTGGAAATTATGTTTTTATTGTTCATTCTTGTTGGTAAATGATAGACACATGTTGCTATGCATTGTATTGGTAATTTTCTGAGCGTAGGTGAAAAATTGGATGATTTTGGGGTGGAAAACGCAGAACAAAGTTTTGCAGAAAATTTTTCTGGTTTTTCCAGGTCATACGCGTATGGGGCATGTTCATACGCGTATGGACCTTGGCATTACGTGTAACGTGGGCGAGCCATGTGCCCATACGCGTATGAGATGTTGTTTTGCATGGCCATCTGCCCATTTGCGTATGGTACGCGTATCACTTTGGGGCATTACACGTATGAGGGGATGCAATACGCGTATGGGGTTCAAAATGGGAATTTTGGGAAGAAAATGGTTCTGCCCATACGCGTATGGCCTTGGGCAATACGCGTATGGCATGGCGAGGATTTTGGGCAATACGCGTATGGCTCAGGGCAATACGCGTATGGCAAGGAGAATGGAAAAATGTGATTTTTTCAAAATGTCGTTTTCGTTTTCGTCCGTAACTTTTGTTCCGATTATCCGATTTTTACATTCTTGGTGTCGTTGGAAAGCTATTGAGCTGTACAATATGATTATGATGTTTTGGAGATTGTTAGCCAATTAAATTATGTCGGGAAATGTGAATAGTGTTGTTTTGTCGACTTTTGCCATTTTAATGGTGTGTAAATGATGGGTATTATGCTATGTGCTTTTGATATGGATATCGTATGACTTGTATGACGTTATATAAGGTGAATGCATGTAATGACATGTTGTGGTGATGAATTGTGGCCGAAAGGCAAATAAATGGTATGTGTTGTATTTGATTATATATGCATGTTATGGTTGCATATATGTGTGAAAATGCATTGGTTGTCATGAGTTCTTGTGTGTCAAGCATCATGATATGCATTGTTGTTGCGTCCTGAGTGACGGCGGTTCTGGAGGGAATCAGCTATAACATTGTGTGCCTCAAAAATATGAGGTAAGAATAGCCTGAGGACCTAAAGCGATGGTTATAGACGATCGTGTGCCCGCGTGCGGGGTGTGAGCGGTCGGGTCGTGAGCCCCTCTTGTGGGGTGTGAGCGATCCATAAACATCGTGAGCCCCTCGTGTGGGGTGTGGGCGGTGGGTGAACATCGTAGGCCCGACGGGGAGTTACAGTGATGTAACGAGCGATGGTTCCAGCAGAGTTCCTGAGTGAACTAGTGATGAGATATGAAATCTTGGAGTCGGTACTGCATATGCATTTGCATAGAGAGTCGTTGTGTCGGTCTCTTTGTATCTGCATGAATTATGATTGCATTGGTTATATGTGGAAAATCATGATTTGGTTGATTATGTGCGAGACGTTGTGATATGCATTTGTGATGAATGTATTGGGCATGATTAATATGCAATTGGGGATGGAGACATTGTGTGATTGAGCTTGTGATAGCATTTGTGAATTAATGTGCATTCGTGTTAAATGCCTTGAATTATGAATGATATGTTTTGTGTGTATAAACATATGCATGATGTGTGAATATGGGATTATGTGAATATAATCTGTATATGCTTTATGTGTAGGCATGTGATAATTGTGGTGAGAAAATTTGATATGTGTATTTTTATGTTGATATATATAATTATATGCATTTATATTATGGTTGTTTTTCTCACCCTTCTGTTGTTTTATAATGCTCTATGAGGCATTGCAGGTTAGAGTTGCTGGAGGTCTTTTGTGAAGCTTATGTCTTCATTCTTTTGTCGGTCGGCTCTGATATGTGACACCGGGTAGTTAGGGAGGCCGTTAGTGTTTATTGTGTATTATGTATATATATCTTTTGGCTTGTGCATGTATAACTTGATGTATGACCAACTTTTCATGTGATATATATATGATATTCAGATTTTAGATTTTCCGCTTTTATTCTAATTTCTGAAAAGTGGGTGTAAGGAACTGAGTTCCCTCTGAATGTATGCTACCCCACTGTTGCATATCTTTATGAGCAGGTGTTGTATGTTTTGTTTCAAATTGATGTGACCCTCCCGGTCTATGCCATGTTTTTAAATGTACTCTGACGAAATTTTTATTGTTTTATGATTATTTGGGGGTATAGATTGGGGGCGTCACATTAAGTGGTATCAGAGCCAGTTTGTGTCAGTCCTTGTTGGTCTTTATGGTTCGGTGAGCTGTTTGTTTAACCATAGTTGCTGTTATTGGCAATGAACAGAATATGGCTCGGGCTGTGCAGGGTGTACTGAATGTTACGGGTAATGATGAGTTCGGGAAGAACGAACTGCCTATCTTCAAGGGAAGATATGATCCTGATGGTGCACAATTTTGGATTGAGGAGGTTGAAAGAATCTTCCATTTGATGAATTGTGCTGAAGAGAATAAGGTGAGACTGGGTACTCACATGCTGAAAGAAGAAGCAGCTGGTTGGTGGGTTAGTTTGCGCCAAGTGCTGGGAGAGGATGATGAAGAGGTTACTTGGGATTTATTTGGTCGAGAGTTTCGGAGGAAGTATTATCCTGAGGGTGTGAAGGAAAAGAAAGAGATTGAGTTCTTGGAGTTGAAACAAGGCAATATGTCTGTTGTGGATTACACAGCAAAGTTTGTGGAACTTGTGCAGTTCTATCCTCATTATGCTGAAGCGACTGCTGAGTTTTCTAAGTGTGTGAAGTATGAGAACGGATTGCGTCCGGATATTAAACGGGCAATCGGTTATTAGAGGATTAGAAGGTTTTCTAATTTGGTGGACAGTTGTAGGATTTACGAGGAGGATTGTAGGGCTCGTTCTACTCACTATAAGAGTGTGAATGACAGGAAAGGGAAACAACAGTCTCGTGGTGGTCCTTATGGCACACCAGCTGATAAGGGTAAGCAAAGGGAGAATTTTGAGAAAAAGGCAAGTGAAGGAGGAATGTCTAGTCCTCCTAGGTGTTACTTTAAGTGTTACAAGTGTGGGGAAGTAGGACACCTTCGGCTTAATTGTGAGAAGAATAAAATGAAATGTTCCAAGTGTGGAGGTTCGGGATATGTCGCAGCGGATTGCAAGAGAATTAATGTGCAGTGTTTCAACTGTGGTGGAACAGGTCATATTAGCACGGGGTGTACGAAACCGAAGAAAGCTCAGACTGGTAGGAAGGTTGTTGCATTGGTAGGAGATGAGACTACTAGTGCAGATCGTTTGACTAAAGGTACTTGTTTTATTAAGAGTACGCCTTTATTTGCTATTATTGGTAATGGAGTGACTCATTCATTTATTTCGTCTGAGTGCGCGAAGCGTTTGAATTTGTTGTGGTCTTTTTGGGATGGTAAGATGGTTATCGATATTTCTGCATAGGGGTCGGTAATTATTTCTTTGGTTTGTTTAAATTGTTCTTTGACCATTTATGGTAAAGGATTTGTGATGGATTAGGTGTGTTTACAGTTGGAGAGGTTAGAATGAGATAAGTGGGGGAGAAGCTGGTACTTTTCCATGTTGTTTCAGGTGTAGAGCGCTGGCTCAGTGTGTTCGGGATTGCAAGATTATAAGTGTAGTTTCTGGTTCAAGAAGGGATGCGGAGGTAAGGATTATGGCGACTAAGGATTTGTGCATACGATAGTTTTGTGCATAGGATGTAAGGAATGCTATTATAGTTTGGTGGAGACGGTTTATGCCTCATCATGGTTGTCGGTTGTCTATTGACAAATTGAGGAACTGATCACCCTTAATCTCTTGTTGATAGCAGACGGGAATTATGTTGGATGGAATGGACGTGTCTTTCCGGCTTTGATAGTGGTGCGGAATGGATTACTTGAAATGTAAGGAGATGATTACAGATTGCGTTGATGAGTCGAGGAGAATTCTTATATCAGAAGATGAGACGGATTAGAGGTTTATGTATGTGGATTAAGTTGGAATGTCTCTGAGGGATAATGATTGGGTATTACTAAGGGTTGGTAAGGAATAAGATGATAGTAGGAGGATGCGTGTTAACCAGTGAGTAGTATGGGAACTTGCGGTTGTGTTTTACATAGCTTGAGTTTTGAATTGCGACGAATTGCAAATGATTTGAAATTCTTTGATGGTATTGAGATTATAGAAATCTTGAGGAAACCGTAGGGGTGGATGTAATATTTGAGAGTTCCTTTTTGGTTGGTTGTTGCAATAGGTTGGAATTTGGATTATCAAGAGAAGAAATTGTGTATGGATTACGGACAGTAGTATAGGATTACGATTGAGAATAAGTGTTTACTTTTAGGATTAGGTAACTGGAATGATTTGGTTGTAGTTGTATTATGTTGGATTATAGGAAGTATTATTGTTATGATTCTAGATTCGAAGTGTTTGGTAATTACAAGAATATTGATTATTGGTTTGGTCTGAAGGAATAGAGACAACGAGAATGGTTAGAATTTGTGATGAGCTATGAATTGGGCTTGGATTATCCTTTGGGGAAAAGTTATTGTTGTGACTGAGGAGTTAAGTCGGAAATTTCTATGTATGTTTATTTTAATGGTCCGAGAATTAGAGTTGTTTGAGCAGTTCAGAGGCAAGTGCCTGGTGTGTGAGATAACACAGAGGAGTGTGAGGCTGGAAATAGTAAAAGTAAATAGTGGTTTGGTGAGTGTGTGAAAGAATTAGACTTTGGACGTGAGATTGGTAGTTTTGATGATTTCGAGTCATCAGAGTGCTCAGCAAAAGCGTGATGTGGCACATTTCGTATATGCATGTGTGACTTGTAAGAGTTCTTAGGTGGAACATTGGAAATCTGTAGGAATGGTGAGACCAATGGATGTTTCAGAATGGAAGTGTTTGGTGAAAGGTTTGAATGGTATTCATGGGCTACTAAGTAGACGGATGTTATGGTTATATGCTCGATTAGTGAATCGTAGCATTGTTTTGATAAGGTTGTGTGACAAGGAGGTTGGTATTCTTGTTTTGTTGATGTGGTTGAGGCCTTGTTGTGTCGTGGAACCTTATGTTCTTGTTTATGTTGTTGCCTCGTTTCCATTGTGTTGGTTCAAGTGCGTGTAGCTAATTCCTGTGTGAGGAATTAGAGGTGGGTTACCTGCGGTGATGGTAACGATCTTGTTGTGTTTCGGTTCTAAAGTGAACCTGTGTGTTGGTATCATGGTTTTCTTTAAGTAGTGAATCGGTCGTCAAGTGCATTGTACGGGCTTTGCAGCTTGTCGTTATTGTTGTCGTCGTTGTCGTGTCGTTGTTGTATCTGCTGTTAGCAAGTTGGTTTGTCTGTTGTGTTATTCGTGGTGTGCCTTTTGTTGGCATGTTGGTTTGTTAGTCGGATGCGAGAATCGTGTCCGGAGTTGTTCGTCTCGGTTATATTTTCGAGGACGAAAATTTCTAAGTGGGGGAGAGTTGTAACGCCCCAGTTTTAGTATTTTTATTTATTTGAGTCGTTTTTGATTATTTTATTATTATATTATTTTATTTTAGACTTTTATCTGAAATTATCTTATTTTTCGATGTGATTATACTTTACCGCGTTTTGGGAACATTTGCGAGATATTCGAGTGTAGGGGTATTTTGGGCATTTTGAGTTATTTTGTTAAGATAGAAAGAAAATAGAAATAGAAAGGAGAGAAAAATAGAAAGAAAGAAATAGGAAGAGGAAAAGGAGAAGAAGGAAAAAGAAGAGAAGAGAAAAAGAGAGAAAAAGAGGAAAAAGCTAGGAATCTCCAAATCAACTTCTAGGAATCGATTTAATCGGGTAAGGGTGTGAAATTCAATTATCTTATACATGTGTATGATTATGTATGTGTTTGTTTGTTGTTTGGTTGGATTGTATGAAAAATATAACAAAACCCATTTTTGTTGAAAGTGTTAGAATTTGATTAAATGTGTTGGAAATTATGTTTTTAGTGTTCATTCTTGTTGGTAAATGATAGATACATGTTGCTATGCATTGTATTGGTAATTTTCTGAGCGTAGGTGAAAAATTGGATGATTTTGGGGTGGAAAACGCAGAACAAAGTTCTGCAGAAAATTTTTCTGGTTTTTCCAGGTCTTACGCGTATGGGGCATGTTCATACGCGTATGGACCTTGGCATTACGTGTAACGTGGGCGAGCCATGTGCCCATACGCGTATGAGATGTTGTTTTGCACGGCCATCTGCCCATTTGCGTATGGTACGCGTATCACTTTGGGGCATTACACGTATGAGGGGATGCAATACGCGTATGGGGTTCAAAATGGGAATTTTGGGAAGAAAATGGTTCTGCCCATACGCGTATGGCCTTGGGCAATACGTGTATGGCATGGCGAGGATTTTGGGCAATACGCGTATGGCTCAGGGCAATACGCGTATGGCAAGGAGAATGGAAAAATGTGATTTTTTCAAAATGTCGTTTTCGTTTTCGTCCGTAACTTTTATTCCGATTATCCGATTTTTACATTCTTGGTGTCGTTGGAATGATTGTGAGTTGTGAAAACATGAATGATGAATATGCTTAGTTGTGTATATATATATATACAATGTGATGTATATGAATGAATTGTGGTGAGAATGTGGAATATGTGTATTTTTATACTAAGGTATATAATTATATGCATTGTTATTATGATAATATTTCTCACCCTTCTGCTGTTTTATGATGCTCTATGAGGCATTGCAGAGTAGGTATGCTGGTGGTATTTTTGTGAAGCGCGTCTTCATTCTTTTGGTCAGCCGGCTCTGATATGTAGCACCGGGTAGCTAGGATGACTATGATTCTTTTGTGATACATTTGTACATGTATCTTGTTGATGAATGTTTATGTAAACATGAATTATGTTGGTGGATAATACTTGATGATGTATATATGAATATGTATATATGTTAGTTGTTATTCAATGTTTAGATTTTCCGCTTTTATTCTAAATATTGAGATGTGGGTGTAAGGACTAAGTTCCTCTGATGCAAAGTTACCCCACTGTTGCATATCAATTGTTGAGCAGGTGTTGAATGTTTTAATTTCATGTATAATGTGACATACCTCTTTTATACTATGTTTATAATTATCCTCTGACGAAATTTTTATTATGTGCCTAAATGATTAAATGTGATTATTTGGGGGTATAGAAAGGGGGTGTTACATTAAGTGGTATCAGAGCCAATGTTGAGTCAGTTGTGTCTGTCTTGTTGTTGTGATGGTTGAATTGTTGTTTAACTTTGTTGTCATTTTTGGGAATGAGCAGAATATGGCTGGTAGGAACGACAATGCGATGGCTGCTGCTTTGGAAGCAATGGCTAGGGAGGTGCAAGGTGCGCCGAATGTGAATGCTAATGACGAGTTCAGGAAGAATCAACCACCGGTCTTCAAAGGAAGATTTGATCCCAATGGTGCTCAACTTTGGTTGAAAGAGATTGAAAGGATCTTCAGAGTCATGGACTATGCAGAGGAGAATAAGGTGAGGCTTGGGTCTCACATGCTGAAGGAAGAAGCCGACGATTGGTGGGTCGGTATGCGTCAAGTTCTTGAGGTGGATGATGAAGAGATAACTTGGGATTTATTTCGTACTGAGTTCTTGAGGAAGTATTACCCTGAAAGTGTGAAAGGGACGAAGGAGATGGAGTTCCTTGAATTGAAACAAGGTAGTATGTCTGTGGTGGACTATACTGCTAAGTTTGTGGAGTTGGTTCAATTTCATCCTCACTATGCCGCGATTACTGCTGAGTTCTCAAAGTGTATTAAATATGAGAATGGTTTGCGTCCTGAGATTAAACAAGCTGTGGGGTATCAAAGGATAAGAAGGTTTTCGGACTTGACGGAATGTTGTAGAATCTTCGAGGAAGATAGCAAGGCTCGTTCTACACATTACAAAAGTTTGAATGAGAGGAAGGGAAAGCAACAAGCTAGAAGTGGACCTTATGTGACACCCGCTGATAAGGGCAAGCATAGGGGAAACTTTGAGAAGAGATCTGGATGAGGAGGTTCCGGTTCCATTAAGTGTTACAAGTGTGGTGAAATGGGTCATAAATCATTTGAGTGTGGGAAGACTGTGGTGAAATGTTCTAACTGTGGAGGCCTTGGGCATGCTACTACTGATTGTAGAAGGAATATGCTGAAGTGCTATAATTGTGGGGAACCTGGCCACATTAGCACGAAGTGTCCGAATCCGAAGAAAGCTCCAACTGATGGGAAGGTATTTGCTTTGGCAGGAACTCAGACTTCAAGTGCAGACCGTCTGATTAAAGGTGCTTGCTTTATTAATAGTACGCCTTTAGTTGCTATCATTGATACTGGAGCGACTCATTCGTTTATTTCGTCTGAGTGCGCAAATCGTTTGAATCTTGTGTTGTCTCTGATGGATGGTAAGATGGTTATTGATACTCCAGCAATGGGGTCAGTGACTACTTCTTTGGTTTGTTTGAGTTGTCCTTTGACCATTTATGGTAAAGACTTTGAGATGGATTTAGTGTGTTTGCCGTTGGAAGGGTTGGATGTCATCTTGGGTATGAATTGGTTGCAATTTAATAGAGTTCATATAGATTGTTATCACAAGTTAGTGAGGTTTCCTTCTTTGGAAGAGGATGAAGAAGAGAGTTTCTTATCCACAAAAGAGTTGAAGAAACTTTTAGCGGACGAAGCTTAATTGTTCGGTTTGTTTGCATCATTGTCTGTGGATAGTCAAATGTCACTTGATGTGTTTCCTGTTGTGTGTGATTTTCCTGAAGTGTTTCCTGAGGATATTAAGGATGTACCGCCGGAAAGAGAAGTTGAGTTTTCTATTGATCTAGTTCCGGGTACTAGACCGGTTTCGATGGCACCGTATCGTATGTCAGCATCGGAGTTGGTAGAATTGAAGAAGCAATTGAATGACTTGTTGGACAAGAGATTTGTAAGACCAAGTGTTTCTCCTTGGGGTGCTCCGGTATTGTTGGTAAAGAAAAAGGATAGGAGTATGCGGTTATGCATTGATTATCGACAAATGAACAAGGTGACAATTAAGAACAAGTATCCGCTTCCAAGGATCGATGATTTGTTGGACCAATTGGTTGGTGCGCGTGTTTTTAGCAAGATTGATTTGAGATCGGGATATCACCAGATTCGTGTGAAAGAAGAGGATATTCAAAAGACGGCCTTTAGGACACGGTATGGCCATTACGAATATTCCGTGATGCCATTCGGAGTTTCTAATGCGCCGAGTGTGTTTATGGAATACATGAATCGTATTTTTCATGAACAGTTAGATCGTTTTGTGGTTGTGTTCATCGACGATATTTTGATTTATTCTAAGTCTCAAGAGGAGCATGAAGAACATTTGATGATTGTGTTACAAATTTTGAAAGAGAAACAATTGTATGCTAAGTTGTCGAAATGTGAGTTTTGGTTGTCGGAAGTAAGTTTTCTTGGACATGTTATTTCCGGTAGTGGTATTAGTGTTGATCCATCCAAGATTGATGCGATGATGCAATGGGAGGCCCCTAGATCGGTTACGAAGATTCAAAGCTTTCTAGGCTTGGCGGGTTATTATCGGAGGTTTATTGAGGGATTTTCGAAGTTGGCACTTCCGTTAACGCAATTGACTTGTAAAGGAAAGGCTTTCATTTGGGATATTCATTGTGAAGAGAGTTTCAATGAGCTAAAAAGAAGGTTGACAACGGCTCCGATCTTGATTTTGCCAAATCCGACGGAACCATTTGTTGTGTATTGTGATGCTTCTTTGGTTGGTTTAGGTGGTGTTTTGATGCAAGATGGAAAAGTTGTGGCTTATGCTTCAAGACAATTGAGAGTGCATGAAAAGAATTATCCTACACATGACTTGGAGTTAGCGGCCATGGTGTTTGTTTTGAAAATTTGGAGGCACTATCTTTATGGTGCAAGATTTGAAGTTTTTAGTGATCACAAGAGCTTGAAATATTTATTTGATCAAAAAGAATTGAACATGAGACAAAGAAGGTGGTTAGAGCTTCTGAAGGATTATGATTTTGGTTTGAATTACCATCCGGTTAAGGAAAACGTGGTGGCCGATGCTTTAAGTCGGAAGTCGTTACATATGTCCTCATTGATGATGAGAGAATGGGAACTTTTGGAGAATTTTAGAGACTTGAGTTTGGTTTGTGAAATGACGCCGAGAAGTGTGAGACTTGGTATGCTACATGTTACGAATGATTTTCTTGCAACCGTGTGTGAAAAGCAAAAGTTGGATTTGAAGTTCGTTGATTTGATGATGAATGAGAATGAGGATTTCAAGGTTGATAATTTTGGAGTTTTGAGATTCCGTGGTCGGGTTTGTATTCCCGATGATGTGGAGTTGAAAAAGATGATATTGGAAGAAGGACACCGAAGTAACTTAAGTATTCATCCGGGAGCGAATAAAATGTATCAAGATTTGAAGAAAATCTTTTGGTGGTCCGGATTAAAGAGAGATGTGGCTCAATTTGTGTATGCGTGCTTAACTTGTCAAAAGTCGAAGGTGGAACATCAAAAGCCTAGTGGATTGATGCAACCGTTGGACATTCCGGAGTGGAAATGGGATAGTATATCGATGGATTTTGTTACGGGATTGCCGAATACGCAAAGAGGTCATAATTCTATTTGGGTAATCGTTGATAGGCTTACTAAATCTGCTCACTTCATTCCAATTGATATTAGTTATCCTTTGGAGAAGTTAGCCGAGATTTATATTCTTGCGGTTGTGAAGTTACATGGAGTTCCTAAGAGTATTGTATCGGATAGAGATCCTAGATTCACATCGAGGTTTTGGGAGAGTTTACAAAAGGCTTTGGGTTCTAAGCTAAGATTGAGTTCAGCTTATCATCCGCAAACGGATGGTTAAACCGAGAGGACAATTCAATCATTGGAGGATTTATTGCGTGCTTGTGTGCTCGAGCAAGGTGGTGCTTGGGATAGTTATTTGGCATTGATTGAGTTCACCTATAATAACAGTTTTCATTCAAGTATAAGTATGGCACCATTTGAGGCTTTGTATGGTCGGAGATGTCGAACACCTTTGTGTTGGCATGAAACCGGTGAGAGGACAATAGTTGGACCGGAGATGGTACAACAAACGACGGAGAAAGTGAAGTTTATCTGTGAGAAGATGAAAGCTTCTCAAAGTAGACAAAAGAGCTATCATGACAAGAGAAGGAAAGATCTTGAGTTTCAAGAAGGCGACCATGTGTTTTTGAGAGTTACGTCGGTTAAGGGTGTGGGTCGTGCTTTAAAGTCGAAGAAATTGACTTCTCATTTTATTGGTCCGTATCATATTTCTGCACGAGTTGGTGTTGTGGCTTACCGTGTGGCGTTGCCTTCGAATCTTTCGAATTTGCATGATGTATTCCATGTTTTGCAACTTCGGAAGTATGTTCCGGATCCGTCACATGTTATTCCTATGGACGAGGTTGAAGTGAGAGATAACCTTACGGTTGAAGCTTTACCGATTAGGATTTTGGACCGTGAAGTTAAGAAGCTAAGAGGCAAGGGTATTGTACTTGTGAAGGTAGCGTGGGGAGGCGCAGCCGAAGGCGATATGACTTGGGAGCTAGAGAGTAGGATGCGAGAGTCGTATCCGGAGTTGTTTGAATCTGGTAATATTTTCGAAGACGAAAATTTCTAAAGTGGGGGAGAGTTGTAACGCCCCGATTCCAATTATTCCCATTTTGTTGAGTCTTTTATTTAAATTGAGTGATAAATTATTTTATTTGTGAAATTGGTGTGTTAATATGCTATGTTGACCTGTTGTGATATTTTACCGTTTTGTGAAATTATTTTATTTGTGAAATTGGTGTGTTATTAGACATTTCTCAATTGATGGCAAGTTAGAAATTTAGTAAAATTGTTAGAAAAGTGTTTAAGTGTTGAATTTTGGTGAGAAACTAAATTAATTGAATTTGAGTAGAAAATAAGAAAAAAATAGAAAGAGAAAGAAAAAGAAAAATAGAAAGAAAGAGGAGAGAAAGAAAGAGGGAGAGGAGAAAAGTGAAGAAAACTTGGGGAAACTAGGAAATCATCAAGAACAATCATCTAGTAAGCTTGGAATCCGGGTAAGGGTGTGAAATCTTGTTATCTTATCAATGTGTATCATTATGTATGATTGTGTTGTTGATGTTGTAGATTTTTATGAGTTTTTGTATAAACCCATATTTTGTTAAATTGCTTGGAAATCGATTAAATGTGGTTGGAATCATGTTGTTAGTGTCCATAATTGTTGGTATATGATAGATACTTGTTATTGGGCATTGTATTGGCAATTTTCTGGTGTGTAGGTGGGATTTGGGGTGTTTTGGATTGGAACCCGTAAGCAAAAATTATGCAGAAAATTTTTCTGGCTTTTCCAGGTCCTACGCGTATGGGGCATGTTCATACGCGTATGAACCTTGGCAATACGCGTAATGGGGGCGAGCCATGGGCCAATACGCGTATGGTTTTCCTTTTCACTCGGCCATCTGCCCATTTGCGTATGATACGCGTAGCATTTTAGGCCATACGCGTATGGATCAGGTTATTACGCATATGGGTATTTCAACATGGAATTTGGGAAAAATGGGTCTCTGCCCGTACGCGTATAACATGTGCCCGTACACGTATGGCCAGAAGAGTTGTGAAAATGGGATTTTTCAAAAATGTGTTTTTCGTTTCCTTCCGTAACTTTTGTTCCGCTTATCCGATTTTTAAATTCTTGGTATCGTTGTGAAGCTATTGAGCTGTACTATATGATTATGATGAATTGGAAATTGTTAGCCGATTAAATAAGTCAGAAAAGTCGGGAATAGTGTTATTTAGCGACTTTTACCGTTTTGAATGTGTGTTTGGATGTGAATCATACAATAGTGCATTGATGTGAATGTATATAAATTGTATGTGATTGTATGAGATGAATGAATGAATATATTGTGAATATGTATGCATTTCAAGAATGTCTTGAGTCATTTGCATGTGAAGCATAATGATGTGCATTCTTGTGTTGAGGGATTCTAATGAGAATCCGTTGTAACGTCGTGTGCCCGTGTGGGGTGTGAGCGACAGATTGGTTCCGGAGGGAATCCGCTAAAACGTAGTGTGCCCGCTTGTGGGGTGTGAGAGATGATTATAGACGATCGTGTGCCCGCTTGTGGGGTGTGAACGATCGGGTCGTGTGCCCGCTTGTGGGGTGTGAGCGATCCATAAACACCGTGTGCCCGCTTGTTGGGTGTGAGCGGTGGGTGAACATCGTAGGCCCGACGGGGAGTTACAGTGATGTAACGAGCGATGGTTCCAACAGAGTTCCTGAGTGAACTTGAGACGACTGAGTCGGTACCGCATTGCATTTGTATAGAGTCGTGAGTCGGTCTCTATGATTTGTATTTATCATCTTTATAATGGTGCATTGATGAATAAACATAAATGTGTATGTTTATGTGGAGTGATAAGAATTGTGAAAGTATACATGATGTATATGCTTGGTTGTGAATATATATATATACATGGTGATGTATATGAGTGAGTTGGGATGAATTGTGGTGAGAATGTGAAACATGTGTATTTTCATGCTAAGATACATAATTATATGCATTGTTATTATGATAATATTTCTCACCCTTCTGCTGTTTTATGATGCTCTATGAGGCATTGCAGAGTAGGTATGCTGGTGGTCTTTTTGTGAAGCGCGTCTTCATTCTTTTGGTCAGCCGGCTCTGATATGTAGCACCAGGTAGCTAGGATGACTATGATTCTTTTGTGATACATTTGTACATGTATCTTGTTGATGAATGTTTATGTAAACATGAATTATGTTGGTGGATAATACTTGATGATGTATATATGAATATGTATATATGTTAGTTGTTATTCAATGTTTAGATTTTCCGCTTTTATTCTAAATATTGAGATGTGGGTGTAAGGACTAAGTTCCTCTGATGCAAAGTTACCCCACTGTTGCATATCAATTGTTGAGCAGGTGTTGAATGTTTTAATTTCATGTATAATGAGACATACCTCTTTTATACTATGTTTATAATTATACTCTGAAGAAATTTTTATTATGTGCCTAAATGATTAAATGTGATTATTTGGGGGTATAGAAAGGGGGTGTTACATTTATGCCATGGATTGATAAGAAAAATGTGGAAAAGTAATGTATGTGTGAAAAGTGTGGTTTATGTTTCCACCAAAATTCATGAATCGGGAAGCCGGTTGTTATGGGACTTTAAGTCTTGGAAAAAGAATCCAATGTTCTATTAAATGGTATGTGAGACCATGATTTAACCTAGGATGCTTGGTAGAGGATATTAGTGGCTTGTATGCCTTGAAATATGTGTGAACTACTACGTGAAAAGTGATGTTTTATGTGATGTGTGATTATATGTGTTTACTTGTAATATTTGTGTTATCCCATGTCTATCTAATTGTGAATTGTGGATGAAAGAAATATGCATGTTAAAATGACTTAGGAAGAGTGAGGAAACTTTACCCCAAAACAAATGGCATAGTTAAGATTGTTATAATTCTAGGTTGTGAATAGAATGTGATAGAAACTCTGGATGGTGACGCTCGTGCATTCATTGGCGAATTTTGGCCTGGATTAGATAACCTCGATGGCAAGGCTCGGGCACCTGATGTAGGAAGGTACATCCGTTACAAGATTGGTCTAGAGGAGAGTGAGACACTAGTATGGAACATGTGTGTGAACCTTTGTGTTCTTTGAGAAAGGAGAAGGTGGCCTTAAGGCATTGTGGCCTTGTGATTGTCGAAGACAATCACGTTTTGTGTGAGATCACGTAATCGTAACTGTTTATCTTGAGTTGCAGTTTCATGAGTCTCGAGCTCCTCTGAAACATAGGCATGACTACTTGGCAGGTTTGATTCCTGCGTACAGTACGAATGGCACTCAGGGAGGGTATGCTTGTGACGGTTAATGGCCCATGTGAAGTGACGGTTCATAACGGTTAATGGCCCGTAGAACCCGAATCCATTCGTATGTCAAGTAGGTTACCAGGATCCATGACTCGGGTCGACTTCTAGACGTAGAAGTGGACAGGAAAAGGGGATGCCTTGGTGTGGTTATCGATTAATGATATTTTGAGTTGATGAACTCATGAACATGTTTCCATATAGTGTAAGATTATGTACTCAAGGTCATTTCCCTTCCCCTTGACTTGAGTTAGGATTGGGTAGAACCTTGTAAAGCCGAGAGAATCCATAAGATAGGGAACTCACTGAGATTTGATGTATCTCACCCCACTACTATTGATTATTTTCACGAAGCATTTGCAGGTGTGATTTATAAGTGGAGCTAGGCTTCGATGTTTCAAGAGGAGCTTAGTTGAGCTTATTCCGTTGTGTATTATTTTTCTTGTACAATGAGGAATATTGTACTTTATTCTTAGATTTTTTATTGTTTTGGCTAATTTCCATATCTTGTACCATAGATTGTATTATGTTTTTAGAATGGTCAAGTATGTGAATTATGCCAATAGGCACTTATGATGGTGTCAGTACCAAATAAAACACTTGTATGGTATTATTCTAGATATATATTATACACGGCGTTACAGTTGGTATCAGAGTAGGTTGTATCCTTGATCTAGCCTTGAAACATCATAAGTAAATCTATTCCTACCTCTTAAGTGTGTCTTACCATCATGAAACTTAATATCATACTATGTAGTGTTGGGCCTGATCAACCTAATGCTATGTATGTGATAGGTAGAATCATGGTTGAGTGACCACGAGGACTCTGAAGTGTTGTCAGAACTTGTGCTGTGAGGGTAGGCTCAAGCCAAGAGTTAGTAGTAAGGAGTTTTGGTCAGCTCAGTGAGGTTTTAGTAGAAGTTGTGATTTGGGTAGTATGGAAATTAAAGAGTGGTGTGTTGTTCAGGCAAATCCTTTAGAAAGGATGGAGTTTGAAAGTTAAGAATCTCTAGCGGACGATTGGTTAAGGTATTGAGGAATATGTAAAGTCGCTAGTAGAACTGGATTGACCACTGATATGGATAAGGATTCAAGTAATGTTATTCCGTGGAAAAGAAAGGTTTTTTGTGGAACGTGTGAGGTAAGGTTCGGAAGTGAGATGAGTAAGGTCACTATGGTATCTTGAATGAACGAGAGTACCTTAAGGAATGTGTTTGGAACAATATCTTCCAACTGGTTTAAGATTTGAAAGTTAAGGACATTTGACTTTTATGGGAACCTAAAGTAGTAGAGAAGTGTGTGAAGGGACACAAGGATGTGTTTACATGCTTCAAGTGAAACAAGTATGTTCCAGACGAAGAGTGGGTGATGAATTGCGTATATTCAGTTATGTAGAGAGATTAAGTTCGCGATGATACATCAGGATTTCTGTTTTCAATAAGAGACCAATTTGGAATTGTTAATTTACCCAAGGAACAGTATAAGGTATGGTGTTGGAGAAAGAATGAGCTTCGTTTAGTAACGAAAAGTGTAATGATACGAACTGGAAGAAGTTTGTATTAAGAAACAGAGTAAGTATCTTGGATCTAAGGGAATCTTAGTAAGATGGTTTTATATTTGGACCTAAGAGGATTACCATGGAGAGCAAGGTAAACGCGATGTGGAAAACGGTATTAACAGTATGTTATGAGGAAGTGACAACGGAATGTATTTTGGACGAGTGTGCAATAAGGTTTTAAGGTGGTAATGAACCCATAGTTAAGGAAGTGTAATCAAGGATGGTTAACCCATGAGGACCCTATTAGTATGACGTGGAATGAGAAAGTTAAACCTTGATGGTAAGGACAAGCGTAGTAGTCACACCGGAGTCACGAGTGTGCATGATGGATTCTTATTCTGGAGACAAGTGTGAAGGGACCTACCTTGTGAAGCAGTGAGTATCGTATCCTAAGAAGTAAGATGGCGGTAAACAACGAAAAGCAATTCGGGACTTATTACGGACTAAGTGTAAATCATGGAACAATTTATACCGGAAGGGTTTGGTAAATAGTTGATGAGAATTGTCGGTTGCGAATCTTCCATTAAGTAATTTGGTGTAAGTGGGATGTGTAATGGATAGTGAAGGGTAAGAAATTCTGGGTTAGTGTGCGAAGTGATGAAAAGGTTCTTCAAGAGGATACATTACCCCGATTTATTTTCAAGTATAGAGAGAACTTCTGTATTTGTGAATAATCGGAATATTAGGAATCTACCCTTTTGTTGGACTGAGAACGTTGTTGTTTTAATTCTCACCAAGGAGTTCAAGTGAGAGAATAAGGTGGTATGCTTGATATGAGATGTCCATCAATTTTGTGGTGCCGTGTAACAGTTGTGTGTTAGATTTTGCTTATGGACGAATCAAGTATGAGTTATGATGACTTTTGAATGATAAGAAATTGGTTTTTCAGCTTCTGCAGTAGTGTTAACTGATTAACACGTGCAATGATGGTATTTTGTGCTGAATTTTGAGGAGTTAACCGATTAACCTCAGACGGGTAATCAATTAACATGTGTGCAAATTGTGAAATCCCTTAGGAACCATCATATGTGTTTTGTTACCTTATGCTGCTCTGATTGGAGAGTATTGTGTGAATGGAAAACCGGAATTGCAAGTAAATGAAAGACAAATTTGTGTTTTGAAATTGGAACTTGTGGAAGTGTGTTACTTAGTCGATCATCTATTTAGATAACAAAGGAATTTGACTTCGAAGAAGTAATCTTATGAACTGGGTTGAGTGTGGGAAAGTCTTAAGTGTATTGTTATCATTACTGTAAAGAGTCTGGAGGAAGAAGTTAAAGAATACCCACGAAGTATTGATCTTGTAAAGAATGTTTCGGTGTGAAATTTTGGAGTTAGTAAGGTATGAACGGTTGGTATGAGTTAGTAATTGTTATCTTCCGCGAGTTCATGATATTGGATTTAGACTTTACGAAAGTAGTACCAGGTATGTACAGTTGTACCGCCACAGACTGTCTTCGTTGTACTGCGAAGTATTTGTTCGCAAAGCGAACTAACTGATATCATTCCTCTGTTCTTTGGTAGCTTGTACCATTTCTTGTGTCTTACAACTTCGATCATTTAATGCCTTTCTCTGCACAATAATCAGAAGTAGGAATTTGAAAGTTATCTTTCCAAGTACGAGTAAGAATTAGATGTTCCGAAGTTAAGTATGTAACTTGGAATCGTTTATGAAACGAAACGAATGAGAAAAGTGGACTCAATTGAGGAAAGTGGCATAGCCTTCAAAAGTATGGGTGTATGAGGAGTGTTGTATGTGGTATGGGGATTGGTGAGTAGTATGGAAACTCACAATTTCGCTTAGATGGTTTAAGTTTTGATAAGTGCTGACTCTCATATGATTGAAGTTCTATGTTGGTATTATGTTGTTATTGGCTGAGATCTCGAATCAGCAAGGAACCTTGAGTAAGTCGGAAAAACCGTAAGAATAATCAATTTGGAATGTGGTAACCATAACCGGAGGTTGTTAAGTTATTTTGAGATGTATTGATTCGAGTTTAGAATGATTTTGAAGTTGTTTATGTTATGATTGTGACAGTGTAATTCCTGTACCTTTATCGCCTGGAAAGTGTTGGACAGATGTTAAGATATTGTGTGTTGGCGAGGGAATTGTTCTACTATAAGACGTCAACAAGTTTCTTGTACCGTTGGTTAGTAAGGATCCCAGTAAATAAGTGTGTTCTCCATGGACTGTTAGCTACTTGGTAATGCTCAAGAATTCGCGAAGTTCTACTGTTAGAAATTGGGTTACACAGTGGAAGGTGACAAATGAAAGAGTTCAGTTAAACTAATAAGGATTAGAGTGATTGTTTCTTGTAAGTATGGAAATAAGGAGATCTTGTGCTAAGTGTATTACCTTTTTGGTGTGATAAGAAAGAAGTGAATTATCGGATGTAATGGTTACAATGTTTAGTATCAGACCAGATGGAACTGGTAAAGAAGTCGCTTGACCAATGGTGAAGTGGTTTTGAACTTTGAAGGATTTACGAAAGAATAGTTGTCGGTAATTGTATGAAATTAAGGAATCACTGAATTACATTGCCAGGATGTGTTGAGTGTTGTTGTCCTAATTTGAGATGAGGTGTTACGGTCTTGTTCTGTGACTCCGTAGAAGAGTAAAAGAATGGTACATTCTTTCCGAAGTAAGATGCGACCAAGTGTTTTGTATGAAACAATAGATGAATTGAGAAAAAGCAAGTTGAAAGTTAAACCGATTTTGAAACAAGAGAATGATTAAGGACGTGAAGTTTGATAAATTATGAAAATACGGATTTTGGTCTGTGAAGTCAAGTTGAATTTTGGATTATGTTAGAAATTCTAACGAAAGTAAAGTTAAGTGTAGATCTAAGACAGTTATACAAGTTTCTGTTGTTGTCGAGTAGAGGAAATTCGAGGGCGAATTTCAATTTAAGGGGGGGGGGGGGAGTGTAATACCCCATATTATTTAAATGCTCAATTAGATATCAGATGAGATCAGATGAGTATCTATGTGCTCTATATTTGGTAAATTGGATTAATGGAATCCTCTAAGTACTTTAAGTATTATTAATTGGGATCAATAGAGCAACTAATGAGCTCTGAGGAGATCAATTATTTATTGAAAGAGACAGATTGATATTTATTAGTACGAGAGAGTATTTTATGGTAACTCTAATAATTGATCAATTGGGTTGAGACGACAAAATATCAATTGGAGATATTTTACCCTGTTGGATTATATTATATAATAATAGTATTATATATATATGTTAGAAAGAAAAGAAGAAGAAGAAAAAGATAGTAAGAGGAAAGAAGAGAAAAAGAGAAGGAAGAGAAGGAAGAAGGGAAAAGAGAAGGAGAAGTTGAATCATCATCATCAATTCACCATCTTCTTCAAACTCCTCTTCGATTATCAGGTGGGTTCTAGTTAGACGCTCTAAGTTCTAGAATTAAGGATTTAGAACTTAGGTTAGAGTTGAGAGAAAATGATTAAACGGATAAATCAATGAAATATAACATATGAAATTCGATATAAATGCATGAGAATACTTGTTGTTTATGTTGGAACATGTTTTGGGTGTTTTGGTATGAATTTGAAGTGTTTGGGTGGAAGAAATGATGGATTTTGGCCCAAAATGACCCATAACAGCGCTGCTGCAAATTTCTGGGTTCGCGGGTTCCCATTGCAAACCCAAGGCGAAGGGAAGGCGAATGTTCGCCTAGAAGTTCGCATTGCGAACTTTATGCCCTTTTTCTTTTGTCATGGTTCGCTGGGGGTTCGCATTGCGAACATGATAGCGAACGTGACAGATTTCCCATTTTGTTTCCTTCATAACTTTTGATCCGTAACTCGGATTGAGGCACGGTCGAATGCGTTGGAAAGCTATTCCAATGCTCTTTAGGATAGTGGAATAGAAACATCTGTTCATGCCATGGTTTGATAAGAAAAATGTGGAAAAGTAATGTATGTGTAAAAAGTGTGGTTTATGTTTCCACCAAAATTCATGAATCGGAAAGCCGATTGTTATGGGACTTGAAGCCTTGGAAAAAGAATCCAATGTGCTATTAAATGGTATGTGAGACCATGATTTAACCAAGGATGCTTGGTAGAGGATAGTAGTGGCTTGTATGCCTTGAAATATGTGTGAACTACTACGTGAAAAGTAATGTTTTATGTGATGTGTGATTATATGTGTTTACTTGTAATATTTGTGTTATGCCATGTCTATCTAATTGTGAATTGTGGATGAAAGAAATATGCATGTTAAAATGAATTAGGAAGAGTGAGGAAACTTTACCCCAAAACAAATGGCATAGTTAAGATTGTTATAATTCTAGGTTGTGAATAGAATGTGATAGAAACTCTGGATGGCGACGCTTGTACATTCATTGGCGAGTTCTGGCCTGGAGTAGATAACCTCAATGGCAAGACTCGGGCACCTGATGTAGGAAGGTACATCCGTGACGAGATTGGTCTAGAGGAGAGTGAGACACTAGTATGGAACATGTGTGTGAACCTTTGTGTTCTTTGAGAAAGGCGAATGTGGCCTTAAGGCATTATGGCCTTGTGATTGTTGAATACAATCACGTTTTGTGTGAGATCACGTAATCGTAATTGTTTATCTTGAGTTGCAGTTTCATGAGTCTCGAGCTCCTCTAAAACATAGGCATGACTACTTGGCAGGTTTGATTACCGCGTGCAATACAAATGGCACTCAGGGAGCGTATGCTTGTGATGGTTAATGGCCCGTGTGAAGTGACGGTTTATAACAGTTAATGACCCGTAGAACCCGAATCTATTCGTATGTCAAATAGGTTATCAGGATCCATGACTCGGGTCGGCTTCTAGACGTAGAAGCGGACGGGAAAAGGGGATGCCTTGGTGTGGTTACCGATTAGTGATATTTTGAGTTGATGAACTCATGAACATGTTTCCATATAGTGTGAGATTATGTACTCAAGGTCATTTCCCTTCCCCTTGACTTGAGTTAGGATTGGTTAGAACCTTGTAAAGCCGAGAGAATCCATAAGATAGGGAACTCACTTAGATTTGATGTATCTCACCCCACTACTATTGATTATTTTCAGGAAGCATTTGCAGGTGTGATTTACAAGTGGAGCTGGGCTTGAATGTTTCAAGAGGAGCTTAGTTGAGCTTATTCCGCTGTGTATTATTTTTCTTGTACAATGAGGAATATTGTACTTTATTCTTAGATTTTTTTATTGTTTTGTCTAATTTCCATATCTTGTACCATAGATTGTATTATGTTTTTAGAATGACCAAGTATGTGAATTATGCCAATAGGCACTTATGATGGTGTCAGTACCAAATAAAACACTTGTATGGTATTATTCTAGATATATATTATACAGGGCGTTACAATTAATATTATTTACATTTTAAATGTAAATGTAACAATTAAATGAAGTGGCCTAATGGTCACGTGGAAACCTTTACAAGGAAAGTGTATTGGCTTGATTCCCACTTGAACCAAAACTTTTGATTTTTCTAAGTTTTTAAACAAATAAAAATGGGTCACAAAAATGGGTCACTAAATTTGGCGCTAAAGGTTAGCGACTAGCACTTTTCCAACCAAAATTTGGTAGTCGCGTTATTGGTCACTAAACGTTATGTGACCGGTTTTTAGACATTTTTGGTCTCTAATTCGGTCACTAAACGCGAATTTCTAGACTTTTATTTCTAATTTAATTTAAGTTATAATTATTTTCTAATTAAGAGTTAATTATTAGATTTTCAATTAACACAACAAAGAAAGAAAAAAAAAAGGAATGAAGAAATGAACAATCCTGAGACCCTGAGTGAGCATCCAACGACCATTCCAAGTGATTTTGAGAGACATTAGAAACTTCCATGCATTTGTATGCATCAAGAAGTAATCTGGCGCTTGTTTCTTGGCAGGTGCACCTCTTGAGTCCTGTTATTCATTAAAATTTGAAAATCAATATCACCCAATGAACAAATTAATTTTTGCATTGATGGCAAAGAACACAACCACCAATTTTTTGCTCAAACATGCATATATAGTATATTTTAATGAAAAGTCCCTAGTGTAAATTCAGTAGGATTTACAAATTGCAACCCTATGCATAAGAGGTGCATTCTTTACGACATGAATCAACATATTTGATATAAAGGGATTGACGCTTGAATTGCTGTTGTTTTAGGAAACAACAATCCATATAGCCTATTTATGCATTAAGTTTATAACAAAAATGATCGAAATCATGTGATTTTGCCAACAAACCTGTGGGGCAGCCTCAATCACATGAATCTGCTTATTAAGATTACCGTGTAATTCCAAAATTGCAGCTACATTACCACATCTGTAACAAAGACGAAAATTTAGTATTAAATACACAAAAATACAAATAATAATAATAATAATAATAATAACAGACATTTGAATTGATTATGCCACTGATATCATCTGCAAAATATTATTAACAAAAAATGGTCAACTTGTGAAATGCAAACAAAAATAAAATGTGAGAAATTTAAAGGTCAAATTTAAGCTATTGATGACGGAAAATCGAGCTTCTTTAAGTTTAAGCCACACAATAGATTAAATATGGTAATGAATTAGTTTAGTTTTTCATTATATCTTATTGTCTCAATTTTTTGGTGTTGTTGTAAAGTTAGTAGAAACAACTTTGGTTGTTAACTACATTGTTCTTATATTGTTTTGAATATTACTACTGGATGCACGGTACTTACACAATGCTCTTCACATGTGTAAGGTTCCTGCTAACTTTGAGAACCATGCATGTGAGAAATCCACTTAAATTGGCAGTCAAGGAAAATTTCAAACTTTTGTCTCGTTACCATTAGTCAAAAGTGAAATGTCAGTCCCTTCTGATGAAATAAGTTTATCATTATCACCTCTTCAAATGGTTACTTTAGGGGCTAATTCTCAAGTTGAAGTTGAGTTGGATGAATCAAACCCCAATGTCTATATAGCAATCGGGCTTTAAGCATCACAAGTTGATGGTAAGGCTTCAAACATCACAGAGCTTCCCGCATTTGTGGCATATGTGTCTCCACGTCAGCATTTGTGGCGTTACTCTTTCTGCATCTTCGATCCTGAAAAACCAGTCACTTCATTTGATTAAAAAAATAAAGTTTCAAGCACATAACATGAGCATCTTAACACATGTAACAATAACAGCTTGAACTTCATCTAAATATAAATAGAATATAAGTTTAAAGATTAAGTGATACAATGCAAAAATTATATATTAAACAACTAACAACTTTCCATTTACTCTAACAGTTCCAACTAAACATAATAATCACTAACTTCCAGCTCATCATAACTAACTTCAAAGTTTACAAATTAACTGAATCAATTCCAGCCCGGCAATGGTAACTGAATCGTTCAGAGATTCTCCAGCAGCTCCATAATTGTAGTTCCCATGTTGAAGTAAAAGCTCTGAAAAATTGAAGAAGGAAATAGAAACTACATTAAACATGCAGTCAATGGAAACACATGATTCAACTAAAACGAAAAATCAAAAACGAAAATGGATTACCCGTAATGCAGAAACTTAAAACAATTGATACCGATGCTTTTTCGAAGCCATAATTTTGTGTATCTTCTTCATATTCATAGGATTTCTGAAACCTAACAAAATAGAAAAATCACTAAATAAATCCTGTAACGATTGTTTCAGCTTGGACTTTCAACTACCATGTGATCCACATCTTGTGATGACCCTTATCATCTGAAGAGCTAAAGCAGAAATAAAAATACATCCAGGGGAAATCAGAAAATAAAAACACAATTCAATGTGTCTCTAATATATGAATCAAAACCTAATGCAGTATTTTTTTCATACCTAGTTTCCAAACAAAATGCTCATCTGTTTTCTTCTTCCCAAGCCCCACTCCAATCTTGTTTTTCTTCACAGATGTTGTATCCTGTCTCAGAATCAATTTCATAATCATGTCAATAATAGTTTCCTTAATGAAAACCATAAAGGATAATAACTATTTCTTACCTCATATTGGATTTTCAACTTAGTAATCTCATTTTCCTTCAAGATTTACAACACAGTTGTTGTAGTGAAAATAGTTTCTCCATCAAATAAAGCATATCAAAACAAAAAACGACAAATCCAGGATTCACTACGCCAAAAATGAGTTTTTGCAGTGCAACAAAGACAACGCTTTCTGGCAGAAGTGCTGCTACATGTTTCGCTAAAAACAAAAATAAAAAATGAAAGAAAAAAGCGCTGCTAAATGGGGGACATAAGACATCGCTTTTGAAAAGCGCAGCTAAAACCCTAAGGCAGGTGAACTTTAGAAAGTGTTATATGAAAAGTGCTGCTAAAGGGGTAATATAAGGCAGCGCTTTTGAAAAGCGCTGCTAAAGGGCTTTCGTACAACACGCTTTAGGCAGCGCTTTTGGAAAGCGCTGCTAAATGCCTTTCATTAATCCCACTTAAGAAAGCGCTTTTACCCCAAAAGCGCTGCTAAAGGATTAACATAAGAAAGAAAACGCTTTCTAAAAGCGCTGCTAAAGGTCTTTTAAAATATTAAAATTAAAACAGATTCTGATATCCCTCTATTTTCATTACGACCGTTTCTATTTCGCCCTAAACTCTCGCGACACTGTATCTTCGTCTTCTTCTTCTGCAAACGAAACTCCCTCCGTCCTCCGTCGTCCGCCGTTCGTGACTTTATTACGTTCGAGGCTACGCTCACAGCTACCGTCGTCCGCCGTTCGTTACTTCAATCCGTGCTACCGTCGTCCGCCGTTTGAGGTTTTTACTCTCCTTTTTTCTGGTTTTCTTTCCAATAATGGAAATGCCTAATATTCTCCATTGTTGATTGTTTCTATGTTGTTTCTGTGATATAATTTTTTTCTTCCTCAAATTATTATTATTAATACTTTTATTTTGTTATGAGTGTGTGCATGTGCCTAGCACTACTGGTACTGATTATCTTTTTAATATTTTTTAAAAAGTTATGTTTATTACTAATATAGGAGTATGTCATGGAATAATGAATGATATTAAAAAGGGTAATGGTTGTTTGTTATGAGTGACTAATGAAGGCACGTTGGAGTTCAAAGTTCAACGGTTCTTATTACTACAATTTACGGATCTGTTTATGCCGTTAATATGAGAATTGTTGTGGGATTGTTTCATCTATAAGAAGAAAGTTAGTATCTACGTTCTGTTTTAGTAAGTCTTTCTCCGGTTAATAGTTGATTTTTGATATTAGTTTTTGATTTAATTGAAAATGATATTAGTTTTTGATATTTAGTTGATTTGATTTTTGATTTCACTCACAAGTTCATTGTTTATAATTGTGTCTAAAATGACTTTGAACTTAATCCCTCTAAGTTTGTTTAGCTTTATAAGTTTTTTAATATAATTGTGTCATTTTATATTAATGTTTTTCTTAATTACAAGTGAAATGGCTACTAACGAGGAAAATCCACATGATACTTCAAAAAATGATGGACATGAAACAATTCAAGAAGCGGAAGGAGATATTACGCGAGGAGTAACTATCTTGAAGAACATCATTCGTGCTAGAGATAAAGGAATAAAGTATGACGTTTATTGGAATGATATGAACCAACTTGTTGAGCCTAACGGAGCAATGTTGACAAGTTACATTGGTACACTTGTTCGTTCGTATATTCCAATTACTTGTGATAATTGGAGAAATGCATCGTTGAAACCCGCCAAAGAAAAGATATGGAGTGAGATACAGGTACCATATTGATGTTATTTGTTTTTGTTGTCGATTATGTCTTTAAATTACTAATTATGTTATTTGTTTTTGTAGAGGTCTTTTAATATTAGTGATGACAGAAAGAAGTGTTGTATTCAATTAGCTGGAAAAAGACACAGAGGGTTTCGAGCATTTTTGTCAAACAAGTATCTTAGGGATGCCGAACGAAATTTTATTGAAGCATAACGTCCTGTGAAGTATGTGGACTTGATTTCACCTGAAGAATGGGCTACCTTTGTAGCCAAAAGAAGAACCGAAGCTTTCTAGGAGTTGAGTGGCGTAAATCACCAAAGAGCATCAAAACCCGCGTATCCATACAGGAAAGGGCGTTTGGGATATGCACGCTTACAGCAAAAAATAGTAAGTATATATAAATGCTTTGATTTACTTGTTTCTTTCCCATGTGTTATAATTGATTTTATTATTTGTCTTAATGAGTAGTTAGAAGAAGAGAAAAGTGAAGAAACTTGTGTTCCGGAACATGTTTTGTGGAAGGCTGCTCGTGTGGGCAAGGATGGAGTCGTTGCGGAAAATGTTCAACAAGTTTTTGAGCAATGTGAAAGTATAACATTATGCATTTTATATCCCACTTATTGACATATATATATATATATATAATATTTATGCTTTTTAATCCCCGCTAATATTTTTCGATATTCATGCATATGAATTCCAGGAGACTCTGTCTCAGTCCGCAACTCTAAGTGAAGACCAGGATTGCAGGAGCATACTTACTCGAGTGTTAAATGTTCCTGAGTATTCCGGTCGTGTGAGGGGTAAGGGTTTTGGAGTCACTCCATTGTCCTTTTATAATCGTTCAAAGAGCCAAAATCCTAGCAATAGAGAGGTGATGGAAGCCATGGAAGAATTAAGAGCTCAAGTTCGTGAATTACAAAAAGACAAGGAAAAATATATTTCAGAAAGGCGTGGTTCAGAGTTTAATGATACTAGTGACAAATGTAGTATCAATTGTCAACAGAAACCTGCCGAGGTAATTATATATGCTTATTATGAAATTAATTTAGCACAAAATTTTCAATATATACACATTAAAAGTTTTAATTCTATATTCAAATGTTTTACTAACTTATATGATTATTAGATTCATGCCCAAGAGTTGAAAATAATAGAAAGTCAGAATAGGCAGCCAGAATTAGGCAACACGTCCAACCAAAAAAAGACTCTTGCAAGGACGGGAAAAAAAAACACAATTGTATCTCGATCTAGGTCATCTCTTGTAACACTTGTAGAAACATCGAATTTGATGGACGAAGTTATTCGTGAAGTACCTATGGAGGAAGGTATTTTCGGTTATTCCTATTCAGAAACAATTTCTAAAGAGGATTTGGATCAAATTTTTAATCATTCTGAATTAGGCATCGGTGTTATGCATACATACATCAGGTATTCCGATTAACTCTCTTTAATGATTTAAACAATTTATTTACTCATTTCAACGAATAATCTAATGTTTGTTATGTTTTTATTTAAGGTTCTTGTATGAGAAATTGGTGCGCCCGCATCAATTGTCAGAAAGATTCGGTTTCTTATCTGCCAACTGTATCAATGCACCGTTAATTGAAATGAATCCAACTTCAATACAATCTCACTTAGTCGAAAGATTTATGGCGAGCATAGATACAGAAAAGTTGTATCTTTTACCATATAATACTGGCAACAGGTTAGATTTGCATTCTTACTTCATTTATTATCATATTTCATTTTTTGGTGTTGCGTATAAAATTAGTATATCGATACTTTTGTTTAATTTTACAGTGGACACTGGTTGTTGGTTGTGATAAATCCGATAAGAGAAATAGTGTATTATGTGGAGTCGTTAGATGGTGATGTAGATAAATACCCGAATATGAAGACGACGATTGATACGTAAGTGAAATTGTTCTAAATATTCGTGTGTATTTGTTTATTAATTTATTTAAGTGAGATTGTTCTAAATATTCGTTTATATTATGTTAGAGCTATACAAATATTTCGATCACAAAGAGGAGCCCAAGTATCAAAGAGTGAGTCAACCAACATTTCATGGATCAGAGTGGAGGTATATTTTCACAATTTTGCTTATAATAGTGATGCTACTTGATAAAACAAGTTAGACTATATATCCTGATATATATTCTTATTTTTTTTCACTGTGTAGTGTCCTCGTCAAAAAAATGGTATAGATTGCGGTTATTTCGTTTTGAGGTTTATGAAAGAAATCATTCATATGGATTAAATAATATTCCAATCATGGTATGGATTTATAACTTAGGAGTTATTTTAATATTTATCGGATATTTGATATAATTAATTATTTTTAACTAAATCATGCATATTATGTTATATTATGTAGTATTTTGATGAATTCAAGTGTGCTACTTACTCCAAAGTACAATTGGAAGAAATTAAGGAGGATTGGTGTCAATACCTTATGGAGAAAAGAATCATATAAGGTATGGAAGTTGGAAGTTGTTGTATATACTTTGTATAGTTTTGGAAGTTGTTGAAGTATATAATTATGTAGTATTGTGAATTGAAGTATATAAGGCATATGTTGAATGAAGGCTTGTGAATTGAAGTATATAATTGTGATTGAAGTATATAATTGTGATTGAAGTATAGAATTATGTAGTATATACTTATGAAATATAAGGCCTATATATGGTGATTGAAGTATATAATTATGTAGTATTGTGAATTGAAGTATATAAGGCATATTTTGAATGTAGGCCTGCGAATTGAAGTATATAATTGTGATAAGTTTTGATAAAAAATTATGTTATACAGGTTTGTTAATATACAGGTCTATTAAAAGGTTTTTAAAAACAAAGTTTTCTTAAAAAAAGGAGTTTTAGCAGCGCTTTTGACAAAAAACACATCCAAACCAAATAAATTTTAAAACAAATTACGTGCACAAAAGACAGCGCTTTTACTGTAAAAGCGCTGCCAAAAGTGGAACTAAAGAAAGCGCATTCCTAAAAAGCGCTGCTTAAAGTATTAAGCAGAGACACATTAGAAAGTGCTTTGAAAAGCGCTGCCTAAGGAGGAGAAAAACCAGCGCTTTTTCCAAAAAAAGCGCTGCCTAAAGTTGGAAAATAATACAGATGAGGCAGCGCTTTTTAAAAAGCGCTGCCTAAAAGGGAACAAAAGACAGCGCTTTTAGTGGAAAAGCGCTGCCTAAAGGGGGCCTAAGGCACCGCTTTTGCATTTACAAAAGCGCTGTCTTTACCTTTAGCAGCGCCACCTTTGGCAGCGCTTTTAAGCGCTGCTAAAGGTCTTTTTTGGCGTAGTGATTAACTTCAACAAATAGCAGAATCGAAATATACCATGGGGTGAAAAACTCGACGACGAACATTTAACCTAACAAATTGCTTCTAATGTGCTTCAACATTCAAAAAATAGGAAGAAGGAAGAAGGTATCATTATTGTTTGTAAAGAAAAGGAATGAGGAAGAAGAAGAGGGAGAACGGAGAGAAGAGGAAGAAGGAAGAAGATGAGAGAGTGAAGGAAGAAAAAGAGAGAGAGAGAGAGAGAGAGAGAGAGAGAGTTACGGTTTCTGAGCAAAAGGAACCTTGGGAGTTGTTCCTAAGTTCAAATTGATTGTTAATTCAGTACCATTGTGTGGTTCAAGTTTGAAGACTGTTTACATTATTCAGTTATAGTATGCCTCTTATTGTGTTTATTTCAGGATAACTGTGTAGTTGTTGTGTAACCAATGTCTAATCCAGTTGCAAATTGTTAGATTTAGACACAGTTTACCCATTAATCCATGATGTGGCATTGTTTAGCAAAGGGTTAGTGTAATATTAACCAGAATAATTAATATTCTTATATTATAGATTCAGAAATATTTGGCTCAACTATTTCATTATTTAATTCAATACTCCCTCTTTTTTACAATGAGTGGTCCAATTGACAATTTCACATATATTAAAAAAAGTAGATAAATAAAAAAAAGAGAATTGTGTTTTTACCGAATACTTTATCATATATTTAGTGTAATGAAAGTAATAATAATTAAAAAGTACGCTTGAAAAAAAAAAGAAATTAATTTGTATTATAAATTAAAATGGGTATTTATTTTAAAATATTTTTTATTCTAAATAGAACACGGATGGTACAACGGACGGAGTCCTAAATAAGTTTTATCTAGAGAAACTATTAAGAAAAGTATCAAAATTAATGAATTTGCTAAAAAGATGATAATAATTGGTCCATATAGCATACTTAGCAATAATTGATTGTTTGTAAGATAAGAATTTATTGTTGATGGTGTCGTCATTGTTTAATACACAAGTTGATCACAAATTCATAAACAAACTCCGAACACATGCGTACGCATGAATATTCTTCTAATTATTAATTAAGGTGCACATCATTAGGATTTGAAGGTTTTGGACAAGATCTTATTTGGCTGGCGTCGGTGTGGAGTATTTGGTCGTTGTGCAACGATATCCAATTCAACGACGGTGTTTTTAGATTCGACGAGTGTTTGACTTCGATCATTTATAGGTCTTGAGCCTGGTTGGATTTAAAGAGTAAACACTCTTTTTGTATCAATTATTATGACTGGTATTCTGCCCCTATCTTGTGTGGTAGGAGTTAGCAGTTTTTGACTTTTTGTATTCTTGGAGTATTTCTCCTACTCTATCAATACATAATTGTTTATTAAAAAAAGAAATGTAAATATTTATTCAAAACGTTGATGCTATCAATTTATTTAGTTTCAGTGGCAAATATAACATACAGAGACAAAAGAGGAAATTTAGTATAAGTAATATTTATTCACTTATAAAGTACATTAAAGGAGTTCAATACTCCACCATTAATAATGGTTATGACACACACAAGTTGAATCAACAATTACATTTCAATACAATTATAAATTAACACAAAAGAAGTGTAAGTATATGATAAAATAGTCTCCAAGAGGAGATACAAATGGTATTTATTGTGCCCATACTGCAGAAAAAGTTGGCCATACTTGAATCGATATAATGAATCAGAAAGGAGACTGATAGTAATTAGTTAAGATTTTGCAGGGTGAACAGCGAACCAGGTTTGTATAACTGTAAAAGCAAGTGCGAGCTCCGCAGAGTGGACTGCAAAGTTTGTCCAAAGGTGGCGGATATATCTTAGAAATCGTACAGTTTTAGTCTTCCATTTATTTGCGATATGCTTGTTGATTTCTCCAGAAACATCAGAATATATTTCCACATTAGGCACCACATCAGTAGCTATAAAACGGAATAGCTTAACCAATTCTTCATCACTTCCGTAGTTACTAATTAAAATCCCTGCCGATCTTAAGTCTTTCACATCTTCTGGTTGGCGGACCAGTGAGTTTATGAATGCCAGAAAAGTGCCAATCGTATAATCATTTTTATAATCTGGACACGTTTCGTATGCTATCAAGTTAATGAAAGTAGAAATTGTTATATCGTCCAAAATAATCTCAGGAAGCTTCAATTCTCCCATAAGCCAGCCGTTGGAGAAAGATATCTGTATTGGAGTACATATGTTGTTAGATTTTATTCTGATACCGTTTGATTTCAGCTCCTGTATGTTCATGTAGCTCACAACATTGTTGCTGATGCTTTTACTTGTCTCCACCTGAAATTGTTTTTTCATAATATGCTTAGCAAAATGATTTGTCAAATATTCATAATGTTATTTTAGTTTTTCTTTTAAAAAAGTATATTATAATTATAGTAATACAAATTGTTTTTAAAATGAAAAACATCATGACCAACAGCTAGTTTTGTTTAGATAAAATCCAAATAATTATTAATAAACATTGTACTACCTTGTTTTTATGAGTAGAGTCCGGCAACAACAATTGGTGAAGAAGATCAAGAAGATGAATAGGCCTGGAATGCTCCCATAAGTGAATTTTCACTTCTTGATCCCTTTGATACTTGTAAGTCTTGAATGACATTTTGGATTCTTTGTAGCGATATGGGCTAAAATTATTGTACTCTAGAAATCTTTTCATATTTTCAATCAAATAATTCGCATCTGATTCCAAAATCAACATCTTCAACAACTCGAATGGCAACTGATTCTCCAATAAAAGCACATCCCTATTCACAAGCTTCATCATGGTGTTCTCCGTTTCAAAAATATTGTCTATGTCTAAGATATACAGCAAAGAACATCCATCCACAAACAACATCCATGCTAAATCTTCGTCGCTTTTTAGATAAGTGACATTGTCGGCAAAATGACTCTTGAGTTCAGCAAGGTTATCTGCAACTGTTTTGTATAGATCTTGTGCTAAATTGTCAGAGATACACCATCTTTGAATGTACTTTTGTGCCCAAATAAGCTTGTACTTCTCTCCTATATGCAGTTCTGGGGTACCATGATGTATAGGGCCCATTGATACTACTTTGGGATGATAATGGCTCTTATAATCATTTCGTTCTCGAAGTTCTTTTGCTACCTTTTGTATTTTGGGGTGTGAAAGTTAGCGGATCATTTCCATTGATCTGCTCATCTGTTCAAACCTATCCTCAAGGTAACCCATTGCAATATAAAAAACAGATATATCAATTGGGTCTACGTTTGATGTCGTTTGTTGTTAGTTGCAGAGGTATATATATACAGACAAAATATCTTGAATTAAAGTAAGGTTTATTTCATACATGCATAACTTTATCTGATGCACAAGATAAGTATATGGATTATGGACAAGGTGTGTAATAAACTATTGGTAAATATGTAACGCTTTTACACTTTATAAAATATTAAAGTAAATAGTACGATAAACTAACAAGGAAAGTATATATCTAATGTTTTTTTTTTTTTAAGCAAGGAATATATTGAAAAAGAGAACTAAGGGTTCTCAAACCTTTTTACAACAAACGAGAGAAAAGCTCGGAAAAGAAAATTACACCCCAATTGGACCTTACGACAAATACAAAATCGGACATTTGCTAAATTCATAAAAGTTACAATTGGTATGAGTAATATTCCCGATGAACGACCATCTCCAAACCAAAGCTTTGATACTCCACACCAAATCCAAAACGTTCCAAGAGTCGCCTCTAAATATTATTCCGTTTCTCAACAACCAAATAGACCAAATAACCGCAAGCCAAACACAACCCTCCCGCCCTCTCCTCATTCCCACCTTCCAAGCAAAACCGCTCCAAATCAAAAAACTATGTTTCAAATTATTAGATTCGAAACCAACGAAACCTAACCACTCCGCCATTTCCTTCCACACAAGCTTCATAACACAACATTCCAAGAAAAGGTGATCAACCGTCTCATTAGAATTATCGCAAAAAACACACTTAATATTGCCGTCACCGAATGAACACCCTCTCAAAGATAATGCAAACTTCGAAGGAATTCTTTTCAAAAAACTAGTCCAAACAAAGCCTCCCACCTTCATAGGAACCAACATCCTCCAAATTAAACTGAAAGCTTCATCATAATTATTAACCGGACCGAAAGGTATCGAAAAATCCTTCGTAATGGAACAGAAACTCGAAACCGTGAAACCTTTCATCAAGTCTGGTTGCCACCGAATCCTGTCACGACCTACGCCACACGGACCAGCCCCCAGCAGCATCACCTCGAGCTGCTGTAGTTCCTGAACAACAGCCGGATGCACCGCAGACAGCGCCCCTGTAGACAGCAGAACGACCGCATCAGGCGGATTAACAGCAGTAACCGCTGGCTGCTCCCCCTCTCCTATACTCGCCTCCACACCGAAACATCCCCACTTCCACTCACAACCATCCCACCCTCCCATACAAGCAATGGATACTTCCTTAAGGCGATAAGCATTGAAAAGATTGGGAAATTTTTCCCTAAGACAAAAATCACCAATCCAAAAAGAATGCCGAAAAGAAGTGGAGAAACCGTCACCAACCTCAACCTTACAATTAGACACGAATAAGTCCTCCGGATAGAAAGAAATTAATTTAGTAATATCCCTCCACCAAGAAGAATAACTCCTATCTTTAGGGATACCACCATTAGGCCTCACCATTTGCAAAGAAATATCACCATACCGCGCCTTCAAAACTCCCAACCAAATAGAATTCGACTCCGATAAAATCCTCCATTTCCATTTGTGGAGGAGAGCAATATTGAAATCATCAATCCTCCGAATGCCCAAACCACGTCTCTCAATAGAAAGGCACACGTCATTCCAACTCACCCAATGAATGCATTTCTTAACAACCGAACCTCCCCAAAGAAAGTTGCTATGTAACGAAGTAATCTTTTTTATCACCTTCCTCGGAGCTTTATAAAATGATAACAAGAAAATAGATAGACTAGACAACACCGATTTCAAAAGAGTTATTCTACCTCCAAAGCTAAGCATTCTATTACTCCAACAAGATAACCTCCTTTCCATCTTAGAAATCAACCCCGACCAAATCGCTTCCTTGTTAGAATAACACCCAATAGGAATCCCACGGAAAGTAAACTTACTTTCTTCCTTTTTACAAGAAAGAAAGAAAGAAGCCACTTCCAAGAAATTCAGATTAATATTCACCCTAATCAACTTACTTTTATGAAAGTTAATGCCCAATCCCGGCACCAATTCAAAGCCCCTAAGCACCGCCTTAATCGCCCAAATATGCTTCCAACTACCATCCCCTACCAACAAAGTGTCGTCCGCGAATTGTAAAATGTCCACCAAACAATCTCCCTTAAAATTAAACCCCTTGAAATTACCAAGTTCAACGGATTTGCTCACCAAACCTCTCAAACCCTCCCCCACGATAACAAAAAGGAAAGGCGATAATGGATCACCTTGTCTCAATCCTCTCTCAACCACAAATTCCTTAGTCGGACTTCCGTTAACTAACACCGACATTTTACTAGTGAAAATCAACGCCTCCATCCACTTCATCCATAATTCACCAAAACCCATCTTACTAAGCATAAACTTCAAGAAACTCCAAGAAACTTTGTCATAAGCCTTTTCAAAATCCACTTTGAAAAGCAAGCACTCCTTCCTTTCCTTAGAAGCAAAATCCACCATCTCATTAACCACCAAAACCCCATCTAGTAATTGTCTTCCCGGCACAAAAGCACTTTGATTATAAGAAATAATAGAGTTGAGCACAACTTTTAATCTAGCCTCTAAAAGTTTAGATAAAACTTTATAAACACAACCAACCAAGCAAATAGGTCTAAAGTCATGAAGATCCAAAGGATTAGAAGATTTCGGGACCAAAGTCAGAAAAGACGAAGTGATAGCACTAGACAATCTCGCCCCCGTATGGAAGTACTCAATGCACTTTAAAAAGTCAGCTTTCAAGAAGGACCAAGACTTCTTAATAAAAAAGAAAGTGTAACCATCCGGACCGGGACTCTTAGAAACCCCGCAACTCCAAACCGCCGCTTGAACCTCACTTTCCGAAAACGGCGCTTCAAGGGAATGCCTCTCGGACGGAGTAATAGAATTAAAAAAACAAACCATCAAGCTTCGACCTACTTCTTTCCATTTCCACAAATTTAGACGCAAAATGCTCCCTAACCTCCTCTTTAACATCCTCAACCGAAGCCCCACAACCTCTATCCGCCTTAAAAGAACCAATGAAATTCCGCATCCTTCTTTCTTTAACTACACGATGAAAGAATCTACTATTAGAATCTCCATCATTTAACCACTTTAACCTCGACTTTTGAAGTAGCATATTCTCCTTTATCTTGAGCTTCAACCAAAAATTACTACACGCCCTTCTTTTAACCTCCATATCACCAACACTAAGATCCCACTACAACAAAAAGGACTTATAACATCTCACCTTAGACAGCGCTTTATTACAAAAGCGCTGCTATAGGTCAAAAACACGGAATCTATTAATTTAATAAAGGAAAAGCGCAAAAAAATATAAGACCTTAGACAGCGCTTTAGTGAAAAGCGCTGTCTAAGGCCTTTTAAATTTTTAAAAAAATTTAATGGAAAATATTAGACAGCGCTTTCCTTAAAAGCGCTGTCTAAGGCCTTTTAAATTTAAAAAAAATATAAGACCTTAGACAGCGCTTTTAAGGAAAGCGCTGTCTAAGGTCTTAAATATTTAAAAAAATAAAAACAAAAGCGCTGTCTAAGGCCAATCTTAGAAAGCGCTTTTAAAGCGCTGTCTAAGGGCCACCTTAGAAAGCGCTTTGTTGAAAAGCGCTGTCTAAGGTCTAATAAAATTAAAATATATGAATATACTCTGTTTTCATTTTCAGTTTTGCGCTCTTTCTTCTCCCTCCCCTGTTGCGAACGGATACTTGCGAACCTGAGCTAAACCCTTGCCGTCGTCCACCGCGCCGTCGTCCACCGTTCCTCCCACATTTCACGACTCCGACGACCTTTACTCCACCGTGACCGTCTGTTCCTCTCTCATTTCGCGTTTTCGTCACTCAGTTTGGAAGTTTAAGAGTTTCAGATTATTACACATTTTATAAGGTATGCTGATAATGTTGCTGTTGATAATGTTGTTGTTGATGTTGATAATAATGTTGTTGTTGATGTATTACACATTTTACACGTTTCAGAGTATTACACATTTTACACGTTTCAGAGTTTCAGTTTGGAAGTTTCAGAGTTTCAGAGTTTCAGTTGATAATGTTGCTGATAATGTTGATAATGTTGTTGTTGATGTTGATAATAATGTTGTTGTTGATGTTGATAATAATGTTGTTTATGTTGTTGCTAATGTTGGACTGTTGCTAATGTTGATAATGTTGCTAATGTTGTTAATGTTGTTGCTAATGTTGGACTGTTGTTGGATATAAGAATAAAATATGTGCTAACTTCATTTTTGGTGATATAGGAATAGAATCAATATAATGTGTTAGTTTAGTTTGTTCTTGTTAACATTTTTCTACATTGTTAACTATTGCTATATAATGTGTTTGTTTAGTTTAGTTTAGTTTAGGTTAGTGTTAGTGTTAGTGTTAGGTTAGTGTTAGTGTTAGTGTTAGTGTTAGTTTAGAACATCTATTATAGTTTGTTCTTGTTAACATTTTTCTACATTGTTAACTATTGCTATATAATGTGTTTGTTTAGTTTAGTTTAGTTTAGGTTAGTGTTAGTGTTAGTGTTAGGTTAGTGTTAGTGTTAGTGTTAGTGTTAGTGTTAATGTTAATAATGTAAATTCTTGAGGTTGTTGTTCTAAAGAACCGAAATTCAAAGCAATTTTGTTAATGAAGTTAATTGCTTTGAATTTCTTAATTTGGACTTGTTATGCTAATGTTAAATTCTTTCTAACTGTTAGGATTAATAAGTAGGAAAACCATGGATAAAAAATGGATGGATGCCGATCGATTGTCCAAAGAGTACGAGAATGGGGTATTGGATTTCGTTAAGTTTGTTATATATTATGTCATATTTTTTATATTTGATATCCTTTATTTCTTTATTATATTTGTTATATATTATATTTGATATCCTTGATTTATTTATTACAGGTTAGATGGCTACTAACAATGATGACCCACATGCTGATGATCACGCACATGATGATGATCATCCACATGATGATCAGGTTGGAAGTAGCAGAACTATGGAAGAAGAGATTAGGAGAGGAATAACCATAATGAGGAGAGTGATCCATGCTAGAAATCAAGGCATGACTTATAATGTGCATTGGAGCGAAACAGGCACACTTGTTGAGCCTAACGGTCATATGTTGACAAGTTTCATTGGTACACTTGTAAGGAATGAGGTTCCTATTACTTTAGATGACTGGAGAAACAAACAGTTGAAGGAAACCAAAGAAAAAATTTGGAATGAGATAAAGGTACCATAATTATGTCTTTAATTATGCCAACTAATTATGTCGTTTAAATTATTTGTACTAACCAATGTGTATGGTTTTTTTAGAGGTGCTTTAATGTCGAGGACGACAGAAAAGCTTATTTGATGAGATTGGCAGGGAAGCTCCTAAGAGGGTTTAGGACATATTTAAACAAAACCTATCTTAAGGATGCTGAAGGTAATTTTGTTGATGGAGAGTTTCCATCTAAATATGCAAGTTTCATTTCACCACAAGAATGGGTGAAGTTTAAAGCCAAACGACAAACCGAGCAATTTAAGAGTTTAAGTGCAATTAATCGGGATAGAGCATCAGATCCCCAATATAAATACAGGAAAGGACGTACTGGATATGGATGTTTGGAGCAACAATTGGTAAGTATCAATAAATTGCAATGACATAATAATTGTTCATCATGAGTTATATTTGATCATATTATTTGGCTTTATATGTAGTTACAAAAGGCGGGTAGCTCTGAAACATCTCTTCCTGCACATGTCTTGTGGAAGGAAGCCCGTGTGGGCAAGTCTGGATCTGTTCCAGAAGAGGTTCTACAAGTATATGAGAAATGTGTAAGTATAACAATATTTCTTTAATTAAGTCAAAACTTTATTAACAAATATTTGACAAATATTCGATATTCATCTGATTTTCAGGAGGCGTTATCTCAGTCTGTACCTGCAGATGATACCAGGAGCATACTTAGTCGGGCATTAGATGTCCCTGAGTATCCTGGTCGGGTGAGGGGTAAGGCATTTGGGATCACCCCGACCTCCCTGAATATTAAAAAGGGAAAGGCTGCTAGTTATTCAGTACTTGAAGCTAAATTGGAAGCACTAGAAGCCGAGGTGCGGGAATTAAGAAAGGAAAAAGAAAGGGATAACGCTTCTGGTGTTAGAGATGGATCAGAGAAGGATAGTATCAACTGCAGCTTTCATCCGATTATTCCAGAGGTAATTATATATATATATATATATATATATATATATATATATATATATATATATATATATATATATCTATGAAATTATATTAGTAGCTTAAATTATTTAATTACATATATACACATTAACAATGACATATGTATTTTTGGTTTTAGGGCATTCACCAATGTCAACTATTCTTATCTTCACCAATTCATCGGATGGTTGCCAAGGGAAAAGTGTTTAACAATGGGGTCACAGTACTTCATAATGAATCCCTCCCTACTGGAAGTTTGAAAGTATCAGTTGATATTGCTATGGAGAATGAAGCACTATTACCCTATCCTAACGATGATTCGGAGGTAAGAGTGGTGGGACAAGCTATAGGGTCGTTTGTTGCATGGCCGTCAAATCTCATACTCGTAGGATATGAGGTATATATGCTTAAAACCGTTATAAACCTTTGTTAATCTTAATGTGTAAATTCAAAGATTTTACGAGCATTTTATTTTCATTTTTTACATGGCAATGTTATTTAGACTCCAACAAAATCCAAAACAAAGGATAAGCGGATTCCGGAGCATACCGAGTCCGTTGTCTCAAAAAAAGAGGTACATCACAATTATATGCATAGAAAATGATAAATTGGATATCTTATACTTCATCTAACAAATTATATGATTTATAGCTGCCTGGTAAAGTGATTAGCAACGTTTCAACGCAAAAAACTGTTGGTGCTAAGAATACCAGGGTTAGAAAACAACCTATCGGCAAGGTTAGGACGTGCCTTCAGACCTTTCTACAATTAATGACGGATATTCCGACTGGAGGTGTTCGTCTGATAACTATGGAGAAAGATTTGTATGGCTTTGAATTTGACCAGAATGTTGGTAATGAAGACTTCGAGCAAGTTTTCCAACATACAGAATTGGGCGTCACTGTTGTCAATATATACTTGAGGTATATCCGATCTACTTTGGTAATTGAACAACTTATTTACTTTATTTTTCAAATGAATATTCTAATGTTAATGATGTTTTTATTTCAGGTTTCTGTATGACAGTTTTATGCGCCCCCGGGGATTGGAGCAAAGATTTGCATTCTTATGCCCCAGCGCTGTCAACTTAACCGAAATATTGACGAAACCAAATGAGGTCCATGCGTATATACGCAACGTCTTTATGGACAACCAAGAAACGGAAAAGTTGTACTTTTTACCGTTTAATACTGGGTTAGATTTTCATTCTAAATTCATCTATTATATTTTTTTTTGTATTTTGACTTCGTGTAGAAAGTTTCTATCTAACACTTGTTTAATCTTACAGTGGACATTGTTTGTTGGTTGCAATCAATCCTATCCGCGGAGTAGTGTATTATCTGGATTCCTTAGGAAATGATTGGACCACATACCCGGATATGAAGGACTGTATTGACACGTAAGTGAAATTGTTCTAAATAGAAATGTGTATATTTATTTATTTATGTGAATTGTTCTAAATATTCATTTATATTTTATTAGCACTATACAAGCATTCCTAGAACATCGGGGAATCGACCACACCATTACATGGAATTATGTGAAGGTATATTAATTATCACATGTTTTATTATATTAGTGATGCTTACTTGATAAAACTTAGAATTTATCCATATTTTATTTTCATTTGTAGTGTCCTCGGCAACGCAATCAAATAGATTGCGGCTATTTCATGTTGAGATTTATGAGAGACACTATTTCGTTGGATCGAATGGAGATTCCACCCGATGTATGTATTTCTAACTTATGAGTTATTTTAACACATATCTCTCATATTGTCTAATGAAATAGTTAAAACTAAATCAAACTATATGTTATATTATTATGTAGTATTTTGAAGAATTCAGGAGTGCTACTTACACAAAGGCTCTATTGGATGAAATCAAAGAGGAGTGGTGTCAATACATTATGGAGCTCGGAATTTTACAAACTTAAGGTATAATATTATACTCTTACTTTAATTGATGAGAATTTTAATATGTGTAACTTTGGTTGGAGTAATGTTTTGGTTGGATGCAATTTTGGTGTATATACTTTGAATTGCAATTTTGGTGTATATACTTTGAATTACAAACTTTGAATTACAATTTTGGATGCAATTTTGGTGTATATACTTTGAATTACAATTTTGGTGTATATACTTTGAATTGCAATTTTGGTGTATATACTTTGAATTACAAACTTTGAATTACAATTTTGGTGTATATACTTTGAATTACAATTTTTGGTGTATATACTTTGAATTTTAATACTTTGAATTACAATCTTTGTGTTTTCAGGACCTATAATGTAGATTGAAGCAATGTTTTGGTTGGATGCAATTTTGGTGTATATACAATTTTGGTGTATAAGTAATATGTGCATTGTAGAAAAAATGCTTTGGTTGGAAGCAATAACTTTGGTTGGAAGCAATGCTTTGGTTGGATGCAATTTTGGTGAATAAGTAAAATGTGCATTTGTAGAAAAATGTAATGATTTGTAATTATAAATAGGTGTATATACAATTTTGGTTTGTAATTTTAAATATATATATTGGTATGAAATGCCAATTTTGGATATATAATTTTGGTGTAGAAAGGCCAATGGTTTGAATTGCCAATTCTGAAAAAAATTGCTGGTTGAAAATTACAGGTCAAATTCTGGTTGAAAAAACCTGGTAAAATTGTGGTTAAAAAAAAATTATATAAAATTTTTCGTACACCTTAGACAGCGCTTTTGGTGAAAGCGCTGTCTAAGGTCCACTTTAGACAGCGCTTTTGGTGAAAGCGCTGTCTAAGGTGTACTAAAAAAGTCAAAAATGGAAGGTCTTAGACAGCGCTTATGGTGAAAGCGCTGTCTAAGGTGTACTAAAAAAGTCAAAAAAGGAAGGTCTTAGACAGCGCTTTTGGAGAAAGCGCTGTCTAAGGTGTACCAAAAAAGTCAAAAAAAGGTAGGGCTTAGACAGCGCTTTTGACGAAAGCGCTGTCTAAAGTAATCCATATAATGTGAAAAAGCGCTGTCTAAAGGTACCATAGACAGCGCTTTTCATTAAATACACGCCCCTTTAGACAGCGCTTTTGGTAATACCAAAAGCGCTGTCTAAACCTATAGCGTCGCTGGTTTATACAGCGCTTTAAAGCGCTGTCTAAAGGCTAAAAAAGCGCTGTCTAAAACCGTTTTTGCGCTAGTGTCCCCTTCTAAATCATCACCCTCATTCATCTCCTCAACCTTTGTCTCTATCTCCAAATCAATTTTCCCAAAAATATTAATATTCCACCATCTAAGCTTTTCCTTAAGAAGTCGTAACTTCTCTTTAAGGACAAAATCGCTTCTCCCTTCCACTTTCAATCTACCTCACTCAAACTCGACAAAAGGAATAAAGTCTTTATTCTCAAACCAAACGTTATTAAATTTAAAAGGCTTAGGGCCCCAATTCGATTTATCTAAGATAAGCCAAATTGGACAATGGTCCGAAATATCTCTCAAACCAATAAATTGACCCACCACTCCCCACCTTTCGACAATAACCTCCGACACTAGAAAACGATCGATCCTACTACAAGCCCCTCCCACTCCTCCATACCAAGAGAATTTCTTCCCTTTACAAGGCACATCAACCAAATCACTCCTCGAGATAAAATCCGCAAACTCTTCCCACTCCGGATTCCTACTTCTCATAGAAGATCCCTTCCGTTCACTATGACTTTTAACCGCATTAAAATCTCCGCCGAAAATCCATTCTCCGTTCGTCTTACTTGCTTTAAGATCCAAAAGCCTCCTCCATAGGTCCCGCTTCTTCACAATATCGCAAGAAGAATAAATGTTCACAAAGTAGTACACTTCATGATCGACCAAAACCTTTATTCCCAAGAAACCTTCGCCTTTAAAACTATAAATAACTTCACAACAACCAACCTTCCAAAGAATTAAGAGACCCCCTGCGGCTCCAACCGAATTAGAGAAAGAATAATCCACCAATTGAATATTCCAAAAACTCCTAGCCAAAACGTCCGTCATATCTTGAATTTTAGTTACTTGAAACATAAAATTGTCAAAATTTCCATTAGAGATGAATTTAGAGATTCTGTTCCTCTTCATTCTACTCCCCCCGCCTCGAATATTCAAAGTGCCTCAAATCATTTCCACACTTTTAGAATCGCCTTCCCACCGAACGCTCTTTGTTTATCCTCCTTTTCCAACACTTCCAACTGAAATTTATAATCACATTTAGTATCTCCTTTCACCACCCCAAGTTCTGTTATAGCATTCCAAATTTTATCCCCCAAATTAGTATCCAAGTTATCCAAAAGCTTTTGATTACATCTGCGAATATCAGAGTCTCCTGCGTTATCACCCAACGAATGACTTTCCAGAACACCTATCGAATTAGCAGCAACCAAATTACTAGATTTAAAAGAGGAAATTAAATCCTCATCCGACCCTTTCGCTTCAGTTCCGTCCATAAAAACAATAGCAGCTTCAGCAGTGCCCAAAACTTTCGCTTTTCTACGCCTTATCCTGGAGGGTCCCCCTAAAGAAAGAAGACTTTTAAATTTCATAGTTTTAGAAATCCCCTTACCTGCCACTCGCCTTCTATGTGAATAGGAAAGAGAAACTCCTTTTGATCTTTCCACTTTATTACAGCCAGAAAGTAGGCTGGGACCTCCCGAACAAACTACCCTCGTATCACTAGAAAGGGGTCTGTCGACGTCAATAACCTTTTCCCTCAATTTATTCAAATTGCCACAACCATTACTTTTAGTAGCCAACAGAGCCTTATCAAATACGTTATCATAAGCATGCTTTACATAATCAGACTGCTTTGTACCTTCAGACTGCAACACCGAAGTGACCTTCCCACCCTTAGTAATACTTTTCGAACGAAACTCCCCTCCTTGAGAACCATTCTCAACTGCATCCTTCTTGTCCGGAAAAAACACCTGTTCGTCATGTAGGTCGCCGCCAATTGAAGAGCTCCCCGAACCTCCTTCAACATTAACAAAATCCTCCCTCTCCCACCCCGAATCAGACCCACAAAAATTCACAGTAGACAAAAAAGACTTAATAGAAAAAGAGAAATGATCCTTCAAACCATTACAATCTTCCCTTACGAAAACTTTGAAAACCATTCCATTAATCGAAACGCTTAAGAAATCCACCGCTTTAAACGATAACGACACTTTAACCATAACTCTCGCAACATCCATCGAAGCTCCGAGCATAGTAGATTCTTCCACGAAGATGAACTCACCAAATACGTTGGCCAACTTACTGAAGAAATCAGGCTGCCATGCCTGAACAGGTACCCCAAAGAAACTCAAACACACGACTCTATCCTGATCAACATCGCCCTCCTCCCAAGGTCTAATAAAGTGAAACCACTGTTTCCACCGCGTCTCTCCTTCCTTTATCAATTCAAGAACACCCCCCTCTTCTTCTTCCTCCAACAAACATAGTTTCGCTCCAAGAGGAGTAATCTTGAAAGAAAAATATCCCTCCATCTCAAATATAGACTGAATATTATACGACGTACCCGGAACAATAACCTCGCCGATAAAAGCTTTTCTCAACTTATCACGAACCCCCTTATCAGGATCGAAAAACACCGTCGGAGCACCTGCCGGAGTGAATTTGCTCCCATTACCTCCAGCCACCTCAAGATAAGACCTCTCGCCACACACCTTCGGCCACCTTCTATTCTCCCCCATAAAATCCCTCCTAGCCTGTTGCTGACCACCATAACCTTGGAAACGATTCATAATAGAAGCTCCCCTATTTCCCACCACTCTCCTCTCAAACCTGGGAGGATTTGCATGTATCTTTTTATCCTCAATCATGATATTATCAAGTTTTACAGCAAAACCTCTAACATCAACCACATTATTGAACCGAGCAAAGCCGAATTTCTTCCCCAGCTTGTTTCTCCTGGGAGGAATGACCACCTCAACAATATCACCCACGCAACCAAAGAGTTCGAAAAAGTCGGCTGCTTTAGAACTATCTGGAAACTCCGAGAAATAGAAAGAAGATAGCTTCTCCTCGCTTCCCCTGCTCGAACCACGTCCCTCCGGAAAAACGTCCCACTTCGCCGCTAAGTTTCTGAACAACCTTTTTCTTAGGGCGACTCCACTCCATCGCACCAAACGACCTCCAAAGAGAAACCAGACTAGAAGAAAATACGATCGGTCGCAACCACGCACAGTCTCATCGCCAGAAAAAGGAAGGAAAACCACCCAAACGGGGGGAAAACCACTGCACCGCCGAAAGAAGCTCCTAGAGAGAAGGGGAAGTTTCTCTCTCTTCAAATGTATAATATTAATCGTGTTGTTTATTTCAATAGCAGTGTATATATCTAATGTTTGTAAGGAAGCTTTTTTATTTTAAGGTTAAATTTATAACACCTCCAATACTCCAAGTCATGTTTTGCTTTATTTTCTGTACTATTATCTTTTTGATTCCCATGTAATTTTTTTTTTGTTTCTCCCCTAAGCATACAATTTTAAAACTGAAATTAGGGGGTAAACCAAAAAAAAATATTACAGAGGTAACTTTGACGTTTAGAGGTAAAAGACATAAAATTTTAACATTTTAAAGAGGGATTCAAATTTTTTTAACAGAGGATAAACCAAATTTCGTTAACATTGCAAGGGTATCGTATATTTAACCCTTTATTTTAACAAGCAATAGAAAGTAATAAATAAATAATAAGGGAAAAAATGTTCTAAAGTTAATTTATGGTATTTGAATCGAACTCTAGACTCGACAAGGTTAGTTTCATGGTTCAACAATAGTCGAAGATGTGCATGTCGTAGTCGAAATTGGTTCAACAATAGTCTAAGTTAGCATGTCGAATTGGGTCAGTCTGTTTAGCCAAATGTTTAGTATGTTAGTTGAAAGGTAGGATTTGCTTTTCATATAAATAACATACTAGTCATCACTTCTCCACTAATCCCTGATAGTCCTAATCAAAGGGAGAAACTGGTGTGATTGAGATTCATCTGTAAATATTGCTCCCTAATGTGTAATTGAATCAAGAATCCAATTTTTATACCACTTTGAATTGTCTTTCTCTTATATTCTCTCTTTTCTTTTACCTTGTGGTTATCTTGTTAATCAAGAAACCTATCATACTCTATTTTCTTGGCATCGTTTCCACAACAAATTGGTGCAGTGAACGTGGATAAAATGCCATCAATGAAGTATGAGATGGAGAAATTCACTGGTGTGAATGATTTCGTTTCGTGGTGATTGAAGATGCAAGTCCTATTGGTTCAGCAGGGTTTGTAAGTAGCGTTGAAAGGATAAAAAAAGATGGACGTTTCCCTAACGGAGAAGAAGAAGACGATGGTGATTGAGAAAGCCCATAGTGCCATCATATTCAGCCTTGGCGATAAGGTTCTCCGGCAGGTCTCGAAGGGGAAGATGGAAGTGGGTGTATGGAGAAATTTCAAGGGTTTGTATATGACCAAATCCTTGGCCAATCGTCTCTACCTAAAACAAGCTTTGTATCATTCAAGATGAGTGAAGACAAAGTCTTGACTGAGCAGCTAGTTATGTTCAACAAGTTGATTCTTGATCTTGAAAATATCGAGGTTAAGATTGATGATGAAGATCAAGTGTTGTTGTTGTTGTCACTACTACAAAAAACACATACAACAACGGTTAAAAAAGATATATTATCACGCAGAACCGGACAATGTTACGTAGCGTGTGATTGTATATGCATTACTTACAATCACGGTCGTATGAATGTTGTAGAAAAGTAAAAAGCGCGCTACCTATAATCACGGTTGATTTAAATACCCGTGGTGAAAGGTCTGTCAGCATTTTTTTTATTTTTTCCACATGTTTTGTCTGACTACATTTATAACTTTCATCACAATATACAATATTAAATATTTTAACACAACAACATCAAGAACAACAAGATTAACAAGAATAATAAGAATAATAACAACAACAATAACAACAAGAACACCAAGAAAAACAAAAACAACAACAAGAACGACAAGATCAACGAGAACAACAACAAGAACAACAAGAACAATAACAACAACATTAACAACAACAAGAACAAAAGTAAGAATAACAACAAGAATAACAAGAACAACAAGAACAATAACAACAACAACAACAACAACAACAACAATAACAAGAACTACAAGAACAACAAGAACAATAACAAGAAAAACAACAACAACAACAATAACAACAACAACAAAAATAAAAATAACAACAAGAATAACAAGAGCAACAACAAGAACAACAAGAATAATAACAAGAACAACAAGAACAATAACAACAACAAGAAAAAATAAGAATAAAACCAAGAACAATAAGAGAAACAACAAGAACATTAAAACGAACAAGAATAAAAAATAAATAAATAGAATCGTTAAACAATAACATTTTACCTGTAGAATCGTTAAACAGGAACAAATTGTAACACGTTAATGGAAGCATTGTTTATGAGTTTTATTTATGGAAAGAAATGATGTTTTCAAGTTTGGTTTAGTGGATGAATAATGTTTCGTAAATGGAAGAAGTTTGGAGGAAGAATATGAAGTTTGTCTAAGTACGACTAGGGCAAAAGTGAATGAACTAAGAGTGTTATATATATATATATATATATATATATATATATATATATATATATATATATATATCTTTAAAAAAAAAAAAGAAGGCGCCACCTGTAACCACAGTTGATTTAAATACCCGTGGTGAAAGGCCTATCACCTATAGCCACGGTTGATTTAAATACCTGTGGTAAAAGGTGTAGCCGTCGGTTTTTTCCTGGTGACGCGACCACCTTACTGCATGATTGGTGCTACTTTCTGATTTCTGTATTTATCCTATGAAGCTAGAAAGGAAGGGAAATATATCTTAAACTAACCCTGCATGCAAATTTTTTCTTTAACAAATGCTAAGAGACCGGAGATCGGGGTCTGGTTATACAAAGGGAAGCTGTTAACACCCAGAGTATCTATAGTAATCTATAGGAACACTATTTTTGCATGTATTTCTGTTATCTTGAAATGCTTTCTTGTGTTTATATGCTGTGGATTGGGAAAGTTTCTCCTTTGGGAGTGTTGAGAGAGTATTTTTTGTTGTTTTCGGGTTTTCTATTGTTTTTTGGGAAGGTACTGGACCTAAAGTTTTTTATTAGTGCGCTCGCTAAGATTTTGCAATCTTATGCCTACGTATTCCCGTAAAGAGATTTGGGAAATCAGAGCAATCGTAGTTCCTCCTATTCTATGGGAGAAAAATTTTCGGTGTCTTGTTCAAAGCCCAAGATTGAAGCTATTGGAGTATTTGTGTCTTGTTCAAAGCCCTAGATTGAAGCTAAAAGGGTGATTGAGAGAGAGAGTTTGTCATCTTTAAAGGGAGATATCTCACCTATTCATCACAAATATTGTGGAATTTATTATAAGGGAAACTACTTTAACTGGGATATGTAGAATCCAGCAATGCCATAATTTCCTTTATAAGAGGGATGTCATGAAGGAAGAAGCTTTAACGCAGTGTAGAGCAATGCCACTTTTTCCTTTATGAATCTTTCATGCTAAGAGAGGGACATTGGCTTGGATGTATGGAATCCATAGGCTTGCCACTTACAGCACTTAGATGAAAGAGGGGTTTTATCCAGGATAAATGAGGGACTCCAGCTTGGATTTTGAATCAACAAGTGTGCCACTTATATCAATTATCTAGAAAAAGGTTTTGATTGTTTGTTTTGATATGTGATGCATAGAAGGGATATTCTCCTACATAGTGGACCCATAGTCTCATCTGAGGGGATGTTGATTTTTGTGTGCTTTGATTAAAGTCCAAGGTTGAAGATGAAAGAAAAAAAAAGACTCTATTGGGGAGGGTTTAATTTGTCTTGTACAAAGCTCAAGATTGAGGCTGACTGGGGAAATTCTTATATGAAGCCTAAAAGGAGGCTGACTCTTGCTGAGGATTATTGAAATCCAGGGGAAGGTTTAAATTGTATTGGGGAGTCCAAAAGGAATTTACTCTTGCTGCGAATCAGGGAAGAGTTGAAATACCGGATGTCATGAGGCTCTGATTCTATTAGGGTCTTGTTGAGGTTAATCTAACCGTGGTCGGGATTTTCAAGGTGAAAGTTAAGCCTTGTTGGAGGTCAGAGAAGTTCAAAGGTGAGTTTGAAAACCTTAGAGGTTTTAACTCTGCTGGAGACCGATGTATTGATAAAATGATCAGGGTTTTCCCTATGCCTTTTAGGAAACCTGAGGGTCTCTGTGTGATGTTCAAAAGGAGACTATGATAATGAGACTTTCCAAGTCTATTTGTATGAAGCCCAAGAGGAGGCTGAGGCTATCAAAGTCTCTTTGAGAAGTGGTAGACTCTGGTGTAGAGAGATCTTTGTATGATGCCCAAGAGGAGCCTATTGGTTGATGATCAACTCTTGGATGGTAGGATATTCTGGACTTTTGAATCTCCTAGGGATTGAACTAGTATAGATGACTAAATCCTTATCCTATGCTTTTAGGAAGCTTTTGGGTCCTTGTACTAAGCCCAAGAGGAGGCTGAGGAACTTTTAAGAAGCCTATTAGTCCTTGTACTAAGCCCAAGAGAAGGCTGGGGAACTTCTTGGAAGCCTGTGGGTCCAAGCCTAAGAAAAGTTCAAGAAAGGTTTCACTGGGAATTAATCCTTTCTATGTTAAACAATTCTAAGGTTGAAGAAATTCAAAAGAGGATTCACCGGGAATTAATCCTCTCTGGGAAAATGAATTTCTTGTATATATATATTTCTAAGTTTTGACAGTCTTGAGAAAAGTTTCACCGTGAATAATGCCTTTCTCTGTTCTATATTGAATAAGCCCAAGAGGAGGTAGACTGTATTGAGGGGAATTTCCTATGAGGGAACTAGTTTTGACTAAGTTAAAAGTAACCTCTGGTTTGACCTAAGTGTAGACCTAACTGTTGGGGAAACTCTAAACAAATATGCACACATAGATATACAGATAAGTGTATTAACAGGTATATAAATAAATATGCATTGAATTAAAAATATGTTGGGTCTTACACTCGGAGAAGAGGCCTAAGTGTATTGTGATTGATTGTATTGATTACACATGTATGATTAGGGTTTTAAGAAATTGAAGAAAGTTTTGAGAAAAACCTTGGAATTTGAATTTGAATTAAAAGAAAGTTGTTTTGACAATCGTATCAGGACTTATACCATAACTGAGGCCCAAAAAGGTTTATCTATAAAAAAGGGTTGAGACTTACACTATATTAGAGACCCAAGAGATTTTAAATGACAGAGGAGGGGACTTACAACACAAGGGTAGGCCCAGATGAAAATGGTTTAAACGGCGACGATCGCGCCGAGGTTTTTGACGTATCGGGACTTATACAATGGCTGAGGCCCGAAAAGGTTTTATTTACAAAAGGGTTGGGTCTTACACTCTATTAGAGGCCTAAGGTGTTTTGTAAAAGATTTTTGTGAGGGTGAGAATAATCAAAACCCTAATTTGATTTTTAAATGTATTTTAATTAAATAAAAATTTAATTAAAATGATCAAAATTATCAAACATGTGTGAAAAACAAGTTGTGATCTTGGATTAATGTTTGAAAAATCAAGTTTCATTAATGGAATGATTTTAAAATCAATTGAATTTGCAAAATCAAAGGAAAGAAATTTTTTAAATGTTTTTAAACAAATAAAACATAATTCTTTACAAAAATATCAAATATATGAAATAAATAATGTTTTGGGAAATTTTTGTGGAATAAAATATTTTAACATTTTTGAGAATTTTCAAAAAAAGAACCAATAAAAATTAAAATTGAAAGAGAAATTAATTTTGGAATTAATTAATAAAACCACAAAATATATGAAAAATAGCAAAAATATGAAAAATGGAAAAAATGGTCTGGGTGGGTGTTGAACCCACGACCATCAAGCCAAACACATGCGCGCTACCACTGGGAAGGTGATACATCCGTGTATCAAAACCACCCAATTAATACACGAGGGTGACTTGGTTTTTAGGCCTGGCCAAGGCAAAAAACCAAGATTTGGTGGATTTGCATGAAGGCTCTAACTTTCTCATTTCTCCATGGATTGGGACAAAATTTAGGTGTATCCTGCCTAGAATTTCATGAGGAATCCAATGGTGCCCTTGGAATTTTCAAAAAATGTTTCCATTTTAAAATCCGATAGTGATTTCAAAATAGGCCAAATTTTGCATGTTCTATTCTATCTCATGGTACAGGCAAGAATTGCATGATAAATTGGTTCAAACACAACACATATGATATGTATGAGAGGTCCATGATCAATGGACCTCAAAGCAATGCATGATTTAGAGAGTTCAAGTTGTGATGCACTTACCTCTTGAAGCTCCTTGTGCTATCTGCCAAGTTCCTTGTGCCAGAAGTGATCCAATGCTTTGACCACTCTTGATTGATCCCTTAGAAGCTTTTAGGATTATCAGAACCAGCTGGAATCCTCAGGAATAAGTATATGCCCTTTCTTGCAAAAGGGGCAAAAATGACCAATATAACAACTCTCTCAAATGGTGTTCCAGATGAGGGAACCCAATTGGGAAGTTTGATGATGATATTTTGAGTGTGTTTGAGGCTTTGTTTGGTTTTGAAAGTGACTGAATCAAGACATGGCTTGAAAAATGCAAAACAGTCAAAATTTGAGGTTTTGGAGGTTGACTTTTTGATTTTGGTGTTTCAGATCACAAGTGAGTGTTTGAACAGCTTAGATATGACATATTGGATGTGTTTGGATCATGAGCTGTGATGGAATTGCTCTCTAACTCAAAAACTCAGAGATGACTTGCAAAAGAAGGCATTTTGGCCTAATGAGAGAGATTTTGAGGAAAGCAAGTGTTGTATTGCTTTGGTGTACTTGAACTGAGCACAAATGAGCTTTATTTATAGTGCAACAAGTTTATTTTAGCAGCAATAGTGTGTGGCAACTGCAGCAGGCCTTTGGCCAATGTTGATCAAAGGGAATCTCAAGTCTCCTCCAGCCATTGAATTGAGGTTAGAGCACAGGCCTATGGTCCTTTTATTCAGAGCTGAATCTTGACTCATTCAGTTAGAATTGGCTAAGTTCATGCCACCTTGGTGCATCCATTAAATGCATTGAAACAAAACTTGAGTCTAGGCATTTTTTAGCCTTTTTAGGTTTGTTATGGCTATGTGTAGATTCTTGGACTTGGGATGCTTGGGGATCAGATCATTCCTCTTTGATTTTAGGGTTAAGTAAGTATTAGGTCCCTGAAAATAACCCAACATTCAAGTTTGGTCCCTATAAATATTTTCTTCAAGGTTTGGTCCTCCTAAAGTTTTCCGTTTCTAATTGTAGTCCCTCCCGTTAGTTTTCACTAACGGAGGTCTACGTGTCATGCCAAGTATTAATATATTTTTTCAGATGTGTAAATTTTAATTAAAATAGTTTTCCACGTCCCTAAAACTAAACTTAGAATTCTCAGAAATGGTTCCTCCGCTAAAGCTTTTCTTCTCCTCTCCAATTCTTCACTATTATTCTTATTTTACACTTTAATTTGTTGAAAATTTATTGTAATATGACTCGTCATGCTCTTCTCAACCTGAATCCATCATTAACTTCTTTCAATTCCTAACCAAATTTTCAATTCGAAGCTATGAAATAAGAACCCGAAGCTAGTATTTCCAAAAATTAAAAGCACAACGAGCGGAATCAAAGCCTCTTATGAGAGGGATTTGATTTCAAATTCCTAATACTACATCACAGTGGCAAGATGGACGCTAGTCAGAGAAGAAGCATGGAGTTACTTCTCTGCCGAAGCAGTTCCGACGACTCTTCAGAGGCGCCGCTTGTCAAAAAACTCAGAGTGCTTTGGAGCTTCAAGTGCAAACCATCAAGGACAATTTTCACAATGAGATGGAAGCTATTCCTAAAGAAAAGGTATTCTCCCTGATTTTGCTGGTTTAGATTTGGTGAATCACTTGTTTTTGGAATTTGGTTGATGAAATTAACGAAACCCTAAAATCATTCATGTAATTGTGAATAATCTGTCAATTAGGTCACTACAAAGGGAGAGACGATTTTGTTAATTTGTTTTGGGGAGAGGCAATTCGTTTTGTTAATTCGTTTTGGTGAATCACTTGATGAATTTCTTATAATGATGTTGTTCCGTCCCCACCAGCTACAGCAATTAATACAGGTAAATATTGTGTCCATAATGTTCTTTATTTCGATTGTTGAACAAATTTTAAGATAATTAGTTTTTAAATATGGCACAAAGATGTTATATTTACGAGGTCTGTTTGCAAATTTGGAATCAGGGAATGAACCAACAAAATGTCAACAGGCCAGGTAACAGTGGGGGCCAGGGTAATTCAAAAAAGCATCAGGCAGGTACAACTCATAATCTTCAGTTGCAATAGAAATTTCTGATATTTAGTTGTTTTCTTAAGTTAGAACTCATTATCTTCAGTTGCAGTAGAGATTTCTGATATTAATTTAGTTGTTTTCTTAAGTTACAACTCATAATCTTCTGTTTTATCTGTAGCATGTTGTAAAGGCACCAACTTCTGGCTTTGTCCATGGGCTTCAAGTTACAGTGGGGGAACAGGTTTCTGATGGTTACTTCATTTTGTAGAGATATGATTTTTAATACTTAAAGTCTTGTTTAAATAGGTAATAAATTAGGTTAATCAACTTTGTTTCTACAATTGACATAATTTCTGCCATTGAATTTGACAAGTCTGGTGATCATCTTGCTACCGGTGATCGCAGTGGTCGAGTAGTTCTCTTTGAACGGACAGACTCAAAAGATGTAAGTCTGATTTTTTTATTTCTAAGCAAAACATATCAACTTAGTTTTGAATGATTCCTTGTAACCAACTTGGTATCGTTAATATATGTGTATTTACTATGTAATTTAGCAGCATGGATCAAGAAAGGATTTGGAGAGTACCGACTATTCTAATAGCCGGCAAGGCTATCAAACACATGGTGAGAGCAGGACATGGTCAACCAAACAAACAAATTGTTTTTTTTGGCGTATATACTTTCTATGGCAATGTGCTGTACGAATCATGATGATCATAGTTAGCTCGAGAAGTCTTAGCCCAATGGATTACAAAGTTATACCCATCTATGATTGTTATTTTTACCTATGTCTGCCTATATATGCTTTTGATAATAAAAATCCATGGAAGATGTGATAGCCTCTTAAAATATGTAGCACGGATGTTTCTGGTTCTGTCACTGATTGTCTTTGATATATTGCTCATATGTTTATTTAAGAATGACTATTATTTCATTCTTTATTCTGTAACCATGTAGATATCTCCAACTCCTCTTTTATGGTAGCGAAAGAGAGTCATGAAGATGATGGTGCTCATATTATTGAGAAGTTAGATGAGGCATATCAGGTTCACGTCTTTAATATTGTCATTGAAAACTTTAAATGCACGTGTTTCTCTTTGATCTGTTACTGAGCTTGATTTACAGGCGCTGTTAGGAAGGTTAGAACACGAACAGAACAAGTTGAAAATAAATACTGGATCCAAAGATCTTTCAACTTATGCAGAAAGTCTAGCTTCTTGTTGTTTGTCTACATCGAAATTGTTGTGCCAAAGGACTGTATTTGAGGGTTGGCAGGATACGTTACCTCCAGTTGATGCTACCAGTCTATTCTGGGACATGGAATTACTAAAAGAGCTCACATCTATGCCTTTGGACGAACTTGAAGGGTTACAGAAAGTAATAGTCATAACAATTTTCTATTAAAGTAGTTTGTATACATCATGGATTATTTTAAACATAATTTTCTATTAAACTAAGCAATTATGTAAAAGCTTTCATTTATGTGATAATATCTTGTCACATATGGAAACTCTGCCAAGTGTGTTTTCCTGATATTTTGACAGCCCAAGTAATGCAAGTATTTTACATTAGGATTGGTACCACAATTTGTGTTTGGACTGGAGTTTAGATATTGGACTGGAGTTTATCCTAGGATTGGCACCACATTAGGATATCAAGGAAATCAAGGAAATCAGTATTTGCATTATAACAAATGCATAATCTCTTGCTCTTTACACTCATATGCTCTACATTTCCAAGTCTATATGTTTCTTTCACACGCCTCTTCATTATTCCCAAAATTTTCCTCATCAGATCATGAGTGTCTAGCAGCTGTACAGAATATGCACACTTTATTGGGATGCTAACTACAACACTCGAAGTGTATCTGCAGTATCAACAAGTGGCTTCAACTATTTTCTTCAACTATTTTCTCCAATATCAACAAGTGGCTTTTAACATACTGAAATCATTCAGGTCCTTGCAAGCATGAAAGTACTTACGGCTGAGAATTCTTTCTTCCAGGTGAGAGTGCTTGCTTATGGAATGCCGATTGATGCATTTTGATCTTTAGGAAGCAAGGGATCTTATAAAGGGTGTGGCAACATTGCTCTAAATAAGTGTCTATATTCTGGCTGGTATTTCCACCATTTGTGCTCAACATTTTTGTTTTGGTTTAGGTTACGTTATTTGGAGCAAGTGATGGGTTCACAGGAGATTAAGTGATGGTTTAGGTTAAGTTACTTCATAATGTGGGGTATCTATGGACTGAAATTGTAAAAGTATGCCTATTATTACATCCACATATTTTTTAGTATGCACTTGATCAATGTTATAAGATGACAGTAAAACTATGTTAGATAATTATAATGAGAATCAATGAGTTGTGTATTACTAATATAATTGTGTGTTTAAATTAGCTAGACATTAGCTATAAAAATGGTGTGTTTAAATTAGCTAGAGATTAGCTATGAATTAGATACAAAAATGGTGTGTTTAAATTACCTACAGATTAGCTAGGAATTAGCCAGGAAGTAGCTACAGATTAGCTACCATTTCTGGGTTCAATTATGATATTCATATAAAAAAAATTAAAATAGAAACTTGCCACGTGGCATACATGTCAGCAATTTTTGACACGTTGGCATTGCCACATGTATGCCACGTCATCAAAAAATTTCCACATGGCATGCCACATAAGCCACCGTTAGTGGAAACTAACGGGAGGGACTACAGTTAGAAACGAAAAACTTTAGGAGGACCAAACCTTGAAGAAAATTTTTATAGGGACCAAACTTGAATGTTGGGTTATTTTCAGGGACCTTATACATATTTAACCCTTGATTTTATCCTCTGATGTGTCCAAATGGATGGCAAGGCTTGAAGTTGTCCAAATTTGCCAAATCGAGCAAAATGCCAAAATCCGCCTTGCTTAGGACAGTTGGAAATGGTGATTTTGAGGGGATCATATCTCCTTGCTCAGATGGAGTTATGGAAAGCTCTTGTGCTTTTTAGAAAGCCCTCATATAGTACAACACATGTGTGATCATAGTTTATCTTGAAACTATTTGGATCAAATTGAAAAATCCTCATGAACATTGGTGTTCAAAGCTAATAACTTAGGCAGATTTTCACTAAGTGTTGAAAAAGTGTCATTTTCTTATTTTTTTGTCATTTTGATCACTCCATAACTTAAAATCCATGAAGAAATGGAGTTTGATGTAGTTGAAGCTTTTGTAGAGTGTAGCAAGACCTACAAATCAGGCTTTGGATCACCCAAAATGGCTGCTTGGATCACAAGTTATGATCCTTGGAAGTTGGTACCAAAATCATTAAAATTTAGTAACATAGAAAAATTTCCAATTTTTCAAGGTTACCTCTTTTACAAGTTATCATGATTTCTTGATCAATTCTTGTTCAAATGTCATTATAAGTCACATTTTATGAAAATATGAATCATAAGGATCATTTTTGCCAAAAAGTCATGTTTTGACTTTTGGCTCCGGAGCGGTTCGGCGCGTAAAACCTTAATTCCCAATTTTTGGGGAATGCATCCTCTGAGGATAATTAAACTTTGCAAATGGCTCCTTAGGGTTGTTTTGAGCATATTGAGTCATGTTTTGAAGTCTTGGCTCATGTCCTTGTGAAAATCTCACTCTGGAGGTCCCGGTCGTCCAAAATCCTAATTTGGCGACACTGGGTGTTTCGAGGCTCAAAACACTTGGAATGTGGCAACTTTGTGCTTGATTCTTGATGTGAGATTCCTCTTGATCCTTTGGGGATGTTTTAAGAGGTTAGACAAGTTGAAGATCATGTCATTTCTTGATTGATCCTTTGTCTAAGTGTTCTGGGAGGGCTTGAAACCCTAATTCTTGATATGTGGTGGATGCTTAACTATCTTTGAGAGATTGGTGAGACATGATGGTACATCCATATTGTGAGGATGATCCTCACAATGATGGGGAATCTTGGTGGTCAAAATTTGGGGTATGACACCAGGGCTTCCAAAAAATAGGGGCCTCCAAATTATTTTTTATAAGTTATAAACCTGAAATAAATATATAAATATTAGTTGTTGAATTCAATTTGTAATGTACGCTACTTAGTATAGTGATAAAAAAGTTTGTTTTTGACTTAAAGGTCAATAGATCAACCTTTAGTACCCACACTTTTATTATTTAAATATATTATTTTAAAAAAAAAATTACCTTCTTTTTTATTGTGGTCGATTTTTAAAATTGAATCAGAGCCTCCAAATTCTCGGGGTCGGCTCTGCATCTTAGTACTATCTGCATAATATGTATCAACATTAGAGATATGTTAAACCTTATTAAAATGTTAATTATCTAAACATATTTCAAAGTCGTCATTGGAGATAGTTTGCAATAAAATAATGATTTGCACCTGGGGTACACTCTTGTTTTTAGCCTCAGCAATTTTGTGCAGAATTGGATTATCCATAACTGCAGCTGAACCCCAAGGATCTTTGTATGCTCCTAGTGGCGACCATGCACCGACATGAATTCCTTTCTGCTTGCAGAATTCTGTGAGTTTCCCTTGATTCCATGATGGGTTCATTTCCACCTAAATACAAATAAGAATGTGTAACATGAAGATTTGCCATGTCTATAATTAGTATGATGTATCGTATCTAGATGTATCTTATGTGTATAGTATCTGATAAGTATCGGGTAATTTTCCATTTTGAAGTAAATATTTAGTGCATTTCATCTATATGTGAGAAAGAATAAAATCAAATAGTGTTACATTCTTATACCTGATTAACTGCTGGAGTGATTTTGGCATTTTCTAAAAGTATGGAGAGTTTCATGGCACCAAAGTTGCTAACACAGGTATAAATTGTGAAAAATATACTTGAATATTTAACATAAAAAAAATTAATAGAATAAAGAGTGCTAATTATATTAATGTATAAGATTTAAAAGAAAATGACTGACTATAATAGAGATAAAATATAGTGAGGCGAGAAAAATCAATTTGTTATTTTGGAGTAAGACAATATAAATATTAATATATATCTTTTTAATTTATAGCTATGCGGGTCTAATGGGCTACCACGACCCATATGGCTAGTCCTAATGAATATCAGACGTTTTAGGACTGAGCTAAAAAGTCCTAAAAAATATGGGCCTTAATTTTAAGACGCAAGCTATATGAAATTTCAAGCTGGACGGACCGGCCCATTTAGGCTAACCCATTTTGACAACTCTACATATAGGTAATTCTAAAAGAGCTGATACCAAAATGTTATAAAAAATATTTACTTCTAAAAGACCTATTTTTCTATTTATTTGAAAAAAATATTATTTATAAAAAAATAATTATTTTTTAAAATTTTTTATATAACACAAATATAATATTGTGTCATTAAACAAAATCGCACTGGTGTATTAACCATACAAATACATGTTATCAACCACTTATTTAATTTATAATTCATTAACCACTTCACAACTATATTAACTAATAAAATGCATAATGTTAATCGTTTTCTAACACTAAATTATAAAATGTATTTACCATTGTTTACACTTTATTAATCAATTTTATTTTACTATTTAAGATTTTTTATGTTTGAGAATCATTAACCAAATTATAAACTGTATTAACAAACTTTATACACATTATTAACCAAAGTTGATTCAATATGTAAGATTTTTTTTTATGTCAGGACACTCAATATCCAAGATATAAACTATATTGACCAAATTTTCTCTCTCAATTAACCAATTTTATTTTACTGCTTACTACTACTTTTTTTTTATGTTTGAATATATATTAATAAAAGTATGAATTATATTAACCAAGTTTTTATATACTATTAACCAAAATTAATTTAGAGAAAAAGTTATAAAAAAAAAATTATTATTCATTCTATTTGTCAACAGTATATAAAGTGTAGGTGTAAAATCGGGTGTTAAAATGATATTTACTCATTCTAAAATGGTGGTGTATTTGTATCGGTGACTAGTACATATTATCTTGTATTCATGGTACTTTTTTATCAATGTGTTTCGAGTGAAATTTTTTGTTTTTAATATATTAATACAATATTATCAAGCATTTTATATTTTCTATTATTGTAACTTAATACAATTTTTGACTTTTTAAATTTTCATTGTGAAGTTTTATTGTTGAATTGTTTAGTTTTTTATTGATGTATTTTAGAAAAACTCGTTTTTTTTATTGACATACTGTTTATTGGTGTTTTTGGTAAACAAATCACAAGTTTTATGTGACTTACAAGATTAAATTCAAAAAAATTCTAAGGGCATTTTTCTGCGAAATTTTTGAGAAATATGTTTGTGCCAAAAGGTTTAAAGTATGAATTTAAAGAAACTAGATGAGAATGTACAAAGATAAATGCAAGATTGCTTACAAGAGGGACAAAAGTTCATACATTTGTCACAAATTCTATATCACTTTGACTTGGATGTGTTAATTCTAAAGAGAACATAAATGAAATTGTGAACCATTTCCCTAGAAACAAAATTTATTTATATACTATATGTAACTAAGTAACAATCCCCAATGGTTGACTCTCAAAATTCAACATGTACACTATCACATGGGCGTCTGTCCTCTGTTTTGCTTCCACATATCTTCAGCTTTTGAATTGCTGCAAACTGCTACTACTGTCAAAAATAACTTCAGATTCTTCAGTTGTCCCTGTCAAGAATCTCATAGATCGAAGCTTGTAATTTTGATGTAGAAACATGATTTAACTACCTATGCTTTAGCCTGTATATTCATATCTCATCCCTACTCCTGTCGAACAGGATGACTCGAAATTCTCAGGCTAACAGATGCCCCCCAAAAATGCCATTTTCGATTATGTTTGCAATATGGAAAAAGATGGCATTTTTAATAAACTCTCGATATTTTTTAGAGCAATCTGCATACATCATCATCATCATGACCATTTTCACCTAGCTGTCTGTGATGCCCTAATTTTTAATCATAAGATCCCACCTTCATTTGCATCATTTGCATAGCATCAACCACCTTTTGTGTGTGTTTTTATGTTTTGCTAACCCCATTGAAAATACAAAAATATGTATGGCTTGCTTTGTTTACAAATTAGGGTTTTGCATCAAGGAGCCAAGAGTTTATCAATCAAGGTTTAATGTGATCCCCAACATCTCAAGCGCCTCTACTCATTCATGGAGATCAAGAGTTTCCCTTTATCAATATTCAAGTTTAACTTTGCATCAATTCAGGTTCATCAAATTTCAATTCATCAAGTGCTTCAGATTAGGGTTTTGGTTAAAGTCAGCTTGGTGTTGACTTTTTGATTAGGACATGATCTCATGGCTTGGAATATGATTAAAATGCTTCTAATACATGTTTGTGGTCCATTCATGTGTTTAAATTGGCTCAAGAGGTTTAATTTGGAGACAATTGAAAGGTTTTAATTTAACTGAGGAAAAGTCAACTGATGGTCAAAGTCAAAGTTTGACTTTTGGAATTTTTGGTCAATTATGGACTTCTCAAGTCATGGATCATGAAAATTTGAAAAATGATTGAGTTTGACCATGTTAAATCAAGGAAATCAAGAAAAAAATCAAGAATTGTCAAACTCAGGGTTTTTGAAATTTCCCAAAGTACAAAAATCCATGATCAATTAACCAACTTTCCAAGATTGTAACTTCTTCCTAAAGCATCTAATGAAAACACTTGAGGGCTGCCTTAAAAGATGGCATTTGATACTAAAATTTGACGAAAATTAGAGGCCAAAAGCTTTCTTGAAGTGGAAGAAATTGATGGCTAAAGTTGGAGTTTCAAGTTATTACAAGATTAAAAATTTGATAATCCAATTGAAACACTTGAGGACTTCATTTAAAGATCATACTTCCTACTTCATCATGGTGGAAAATTTGAGATCAAAATCTTTCTTGAGATGGAAGATATTGAAGGCCAAAGTTGGGAATTTATATTGATCATCAAAGGCAAGTTGGAACCAGATTTTTTCTAAGTGCTGATTAGCTTGTTGCACACGAATTGAGAGCCATTTTTCTCACCTTTCCAATCCTTCCCTCGGCTTATCATTAACATGAAATTTGTTCCTTTATGCACCAGCTTTACAAAGGTCCCATATTTGTGCAAAGTTGACCTTTACACATTGGAAAAATATTTGTCCAAATTGACCATCCTGAATTGTACTTTTGGCATGTTATGAAAAGGCATATTTGGTCATAACATGCTAGGTAAGTTGTCATGCTGCTACAACTGGCTTCTGATACACCAAAGCAAAGAACACAAGCCAAGAAAGGAAGCTTAAATTAGTCATACATGCCTGAACCAAGATAGCTTTGTGTACCTCACTTTGCCTTATTTATGATTTGGTCCATATAAAGCTAGCTCCAAACCAAGAATCTGATGGAATGCACGCTCCAAACCTACTTCAAAAGTTATTCATACGCAATTGGGATCAGAAGGGATCAAGCGACAAACAAGCATATCAAGAGAGCATTGCATCCAAACCTCAAAAACTCCATTAGAGCCAAAACTTCGAATCTGAAAAGTCATTGAGATTTCTTCCATTTTGCTTGCACAATCACCCTCAAAACACCATTTCAAACCTTCTGTATTCACAAAACCATAACTGAAATCATTCAAACACTCCATCCAAAACTTCATTTTTTCTCTCTGGAAACTGATTTGGAGAGGACAACTTAGACGGTTCCAAGTGTCATACCCCAAGTTTTGACCACTAAGATTTCCCATCATTGTGAAAATCATCATCACAATATGGAGGAACCATCATACTTCATTAGTCTCCCCAAAGATGGGTGAGCGTTCACTACAATCAAACTAGAGTTTCAAACCCTCTCAGAGCCTTTAGACAAATGATCAATCAAGGAATGACATGATCTTCAACTTGTCTAAACCTCTCAAACATTCACAAAGGATTAAGAGGACTCCCACATCAAGAATTAAGCACAAGAGTGCAACATTTCAAGTGGATCAAGCCTCAAGTTCATCTAATACAAAGTCAACTGACGCAGAAAGTCAAAGTTTGACTTTTGGTCAACTATGAGCTTCACAAGCCATTACTCAAGAAAATATGATGGATGATTTAATTTGATCAAATTTAAATCAAGAAATCATGCAAAATTGCAAAATTGATCAAATTGAAAGAAACTTAGAAATTTTTTCTAAGTTAAAATCACGTTCAAGTGCACAACTTTTCAAGGTTGAAACTATTGATCCAAGCATCCATTGATTTTGAGTAAGAGCTACTTTTAAAGAGGGTATTTGATACTTCAACATTGTAGAAGGAATCAACTCAAAATATCATAAGGATTGAAAGATATAAGTGATCAAAGTTCGGAATTCTTAATGTCCAATGTTCTGACATTGCATGGGACATCATTAATAATTTTCTAGCAAGAATGTCCCAACTTCAAGGATGTTTTTCTCCATGATCCAAGTTGATTCAAGCCAAACCTTGAACATCAAAGTTGAAGTACGTTATCTCAGTTTTCCAGAAAGTTGTAGAACATCCTTGTAGCATACTCGAGCAAGGAGATATGATTTTTGTAAAAAGCATTGATAAAGCAGAATTTTCATGACAGCTTTTAGGACAGATTTGACTACACAAGTTCAAGACCATTTTTGATGACTTTGCAAGCTGAACCGAGACCAAAGTCAAACATCAAAGTTAAAGTATGTCATTAGGGCTTTCCAAAATGTATAAGAACTCCCATTAATTCAACTTGAGCAAGGAGTTATGAACCTCACAACATGCCTTGCTCGAGCTGATATTTTAGGACAGATTTTGCGCACTTTTCTTGTGCCACCCAATTTTCAAGCTTTGTCACCATGCAAGACAAGCATCAAAGATGCAATTCACTTCAACTCAAAATATCATAGTGGATTAAAAGATAAAAGTGATTAAAGTTTGGAATTATTGATGTTCAATGTCTGATGTTCTGACATTGCATGGGACATCATTAATATTTTTCCAACAAGAATGTCCCAACTTCAAAGATGTTTTTCTCCATGATCCAAGTTGATTCAAGCCAAACCTTGAACATCAAAGTTGAAGTACATCATCTCAGCTTTCCAGAAAGTCCTATAACGTCTTTGTAGCATACTCAAACAGGGAGTTATGGATTTTACAAAAAGGCTTGCTGCAGCTGAATTTTTCATGGGGCAGATTTGCACATTTCTTGTGCCACACGAATTTCCAAGCCTTGTAATCGTCTTGGACACATCTGAGGATCAAATCTAAAGGGGACAGTCACTGAGCCAAGCCTCCAAAGTCCTTGGAACAAGAAGTAGCATGTTATTCCTAAAAATCCCTAAAAGAGGGACAAGACTCCAATTTTGGATTGGAGCATTTAATAGATGCTTAGAGGTGGCATGGACTGACACATTTGCAACTGAATTCAGTCAAGATTCCTCCAACAAGTAGGGAACCAAAGCTCTATGCTCTAACCTCTAGTCAATGGCTAGAGGATACTTGGATTTTCATTGGACAACATTGGCTAAACCTCTGCTGCAACCACCATTCACTATTGCTGCGAAAACAAACTTGCTCTACTATAAATAGAGCTCATTTGTGCTCAGTTTGAGTACACCAAAGCCATCAAACAGATGCTTTCCTCAAAATCTCTTCTTTCACCTCAAATTTGCCTTCCAAAGCAAGTAATTCTGAGTTTTTGAGTTAAAGAGCAATTACACTCAAACTAATCACACACACACCTCATATATATCATATGCAAGCTGTGAAAACTATCACAAGTGACCTGTAATCACAAAATCACAACGTCACTTCTCAAAACCTCAAAATGGCACTTTTTTGCATTTTTCAAGCCATGTCTTGATTCAGTCACTTACCAAACCAGATAAAACCTCAAACACACTCCAAATATCATCCTTGAACTATCCCAAATGGTTACCAACATCTGGAACACCATTTGAGAGAGTTGCTATTTTGGTCACTTTTAACCCTTTTTGCAAGAAAGGGACAGTTTGTGTTTATGCAGGTACCAGTTGATTCCAACCATCCTAAAAGCTTCTAAGAGGTCATTTGAGGGTGTCCAAAGCATCAAATCATTTCTGGAACAAAGTACTTGGTAGGTTGCACAAAATCTCCAAAAAAAAGAGGTAAAATTCATAACTTGAATTCTTTGAATAATGCTTTCCTTTGATGTCCACATACATGCATCATATTGAACAATTCTTGAAGCAAAAATGTAGTCCTTAATGTGTATGTTATGATCCTCCTACTGTTTGCACTTTAACATGTTTATATGTGGAGTTTATGTTGTTTTAAACTTAAGGTGCAGATCTGGTTTTTTGTCTTGTGTGTACTGTACATTAAGTTTCAGTATGTATGAGTAATACCATTGGATTCCTTGTGAAAAATTGGTCAAGATAGGTTCTTACGGATTTCAATTTCGTTAAAAATTGAGAGAGTTATGAATGTTTGAAAATTTGATAAGCAAAGATGTTTAAACTTAAGGTGCATATCTGGTTTTTTGCCTTGTGTGCACTGTACATTAAGTATCAGTATGTATGAGTGATACCATTAGATTCCTTGCAAAAAATTGGTCAAGATAGGCTCTTCCGGATCTTAATTCCGTTAAAAATTGAGAGAGTTATGAGTGTTTGAAGTTTGATAAAAAAGATGTTGAAAACTCATGAAAGATGTAGAATGTGATGTTGTGACATATTTCCTCTTTTTCTTAGTTTATCTTCAAAACTCAACCAATTCTTTCACATAGCAAAAATTATCATTTTCAAAATCTGTTTTACACATTTCTTATTCATACTCCATAATATTTTAATCCACCAAAAAATCACAAAAAATATTATTATTTGATATATTTTTAATATATTCAAAAATATTGTTTTAAATTATTTTAAATGATTTTAAAATGATTTCTTTTTCTTGATTTTTAAAACCAAAATGATTTTAAATATTCATGTGGATAAAATACTTTTTCATAAACCTTAATCACTGTTTATAACATGATTAATGATTTTATTTGATATTTTTTTATCATTTTTTACTTGATTTTTCTTTGAAAAATGCCCTTTAAAAAATGAAATTAGGGTTTTTGATTAATTGAACCCTCATCAAAATTTTTTCAAACACTCATGGGCCTCTAATAGAGTGTAAGACCCAATCTTTTTTTTGACCAAATCATTTTTGGGCCTCAGTGCATTGTATAAGTCCCGATACCGTCAAAAAACAAATGACGCGACCGTCGCCTTTTCAAAACAAAGTTGGGCCTACCCTCGAGTAGTAAAACCCATTTCTTTTCTTAAAACTCTTTGGGCCTCTATTAGAGTGTAACACCCAACCCACTTGTACAGAAATATTTTGGGCCTCACTTATTGTATAAGTCCCTCTGTACATTTTTAAATTCGGCACGATCGTCGCCAGTTTAAAAATAAACCATCTGGGCCTCTCCTTGAGCTATAAGACCCATTCAAAACACTTTGGGCCTCTAATAGAGTGTAAGACCCAATCCTTTTTTGACCAAATCATATTTGGGCCTCAATGTATTGTATAAGTCCCGATACCGTAAAAAACAAACGGCGCGATCGTCGCCTTTTGAAAAAAATCAACTGGGCCTCTCCTTGAGCTATAAGACCCATTCAAAACTTTTGGGCCTCTAATAGAGTGTAAGACCCAACCCCCTTTTAACCAAAACCATTTTGGGCCTCACTTATTGTATAAGTCCCTCTGCGTTAAAAGAAAACCTCGGCGCGATCGCCATTTTTAACGAAAAATCAATTGGGCCTACCCTCGTGTTATAAGCCCCACTCTTTTTCTTTAAAAATTTTTGGGCCTCTTGAGAGAGTGTAAGACCGATCCCTTTGTACAGAAAACAGTTTTGGCCCTCAGTCACTTGTATAAGTCCCCTCTGTACAAATTCAAACAGTGCGCTCACTGATAAAACCCTGGGCCTCTCCTTGAGCTGTAAGCCCCAAATCTTTCTTTTTCAAAGCACTTTCTCCTTTGATTTTGAAATATACTGTTGTTTTCAATCTTTCTTTGTTGAACAACTAACCAAACAACATGGAAGCTCTACAACCGAGTAAGTGTTTATACGCTTTCATTTACCGCTTTCATATACATATAACTGTATTGTGGGGCTGTTTCGCTGTAAGTCTTCTTTCATAAACTCATATCAACTGTGTAATAATAGTATAGATATTTAGAGTTTCCCCGGCAACTACGTCTAGAACTAGGTGACGCCGTTTCGTTTATTCATAGAAATAGACAACTAGATCCCCAATAGGATCACCAGATACAGTCTTCTCTTCGGCTGTCCTCATTAGGAATTGTCAAGAAACTCTACTCCCAGAGATGAATGTATTCTCCGTGAATGGCATCTTTGAGTTTCTTCCAAATTCTCGGACTTTCCTGGCTTGATCTATTCCTCGTGGATAGCCTGTCTTGAATTTCTCGGGGTTTGGGGACCCACGGGCTTCTTAAAAGCATCGGCCTCCTCTTGGGCATTATACAAGGACCCACAGGCTTCCTAAAAGCAACCCCGCCTCCTCTTGGGCTTAGTAAAAGGACCCGTCGGCTTCTTAGAAGTATTCACAGCCTCCTCTTAGGCTTCGTATAATGATCTCTTCCTCCGGGAATGATAGCCTCCTCTTGGGCTTCGTACAAGGACCGATCGGCTTCTTAAAAATTTCCAGCCTCCTCTTGGGCTTCGTACAAATTGTCCCGACGACCTCCTAGAGGTATAGGAACAGAACCTAGTCATCTTCATAGAACAGTCCTTTCAAAGAGTCTACTACTGTTTCTCAAAGCATAGTACAAAAGATGAAACTCTAGACATGGACAGTCTAATATCCTTGAGTTTTCCAGACATTCTCAAGTGACCTCTTCAAAAACCCGTGAACTCGGACATTCTCAATACCCTTCAGATTTCCCACTTCCTTAAAGAACAGGAATAACCCGGATCCTCGAATCAAAATCCTTGATTACAGTGTTGCTCATATAAGAACTGATTTTCTCTTTAAAAATCAGTATACTGGACCTGTCACTCAACTGAAACAGTTACAACAGCCTCCTCTTAGGCTTTGTATAATGATCCTTCTCCAGTGAAGTTAGCCTCTCTCTTGGGCTTTATACAATGATTCTCCCCAGCGGAGTCAAATAAACGTTTAGCCTCTCTCTCGGGCTTTGTACGAGACACATAAAGAGACTCCCTCGTTGAGTCAAACACCCTTTCGCCTCCATCTCGGGTTTTATACGAGATACAAAAGGTTCTTATTGAGCCAAACAAACAACAGCCTTCATCTCGGGCTTTATACGAGATACAAAAAGGTTCTTATTGAGCCACACAAACAATAGCCTCCATCTCGGGCTTTATACGAGATACCAAAAGATTCCCTCGTTGAATCAAAACCTTTTAGCCTCTCTCTCGAGCTTTGTACGAGACACATATTAGCCTCCTCTTAGGCGTTGTATAAGAAAACCACTGGTTGGTCCAATCAACCTTTTAGCATCAAAGATGTGCCTCGTTCACAGTACACAAACATCAACAACTCCTTCCCCTTCATCTAATTGCTGTAAGCGGCAAGCCTCTGGATCATCCACATCCATGCCACTGTCCCTCTTTTAGCATGAGAAATTCCTAAGGAAAGATAGCATTGCTCTACACTGAGTTAAAGTCTTCTCCTTCAAGTTAAAATCCCCTTTAAAGGAAATTATGGCATTGCCGGATTCACACATCCCGGTTAAAGTAATTCTCCTTTATAAACAGTTGTGACATACAACCCCCTCTTTAGAGATGACAAATTCTCTCTAAAGACAACACCTTTCAGCTTCACATCTTGGGCTTTTAACAAGATACAAACCACCTTTCGCTTCACGTCTTGGGCTTTGAACAAGACACCAAAAACACCCATTTCCTCCCATAGAATAGGAGGAACTACTAATGCTCTGATTTCCCTGTTTCGGTAAACGGGATTACGTAGGCATAAGATTGAAAAAAAAAAATCTTAGCGAGCACACTAAATAAAAACCCAAAATCCCATACTCTCATACATTCGTCCTAACATCCTAACCGATAGCCTAAAGCACCCCTCGTCAACAAAATAACCTAGGAGATACCCCGAATCTTTGTAGCATCTGTAAACCAACAGTTTTGACTGTTTAACCTCAGTATGTAAGCAAGGTTAATTGGAGACATCTATTTCCCTTCCTTCATCAGATTCAATAGGATAAAAAATGAATCGAGCTGTAGTACCAGAGTGATTGTGCTTCGCAACCACATCCAAAAATCACTCGCTACAGAAAAATGGCGACTCTGCTGGGGAGAATCAGGTCTCTTTAGGGATCTTGTTCTCTTCTTGTCCCCTAGGTAGAAACCTTGACGTCACTAGGATCTTAGGTCAAAACGCCGTTAATTTGGAATGAAACCACAGGATGGTGACTCCGCCGGGAAACCATTTTCTGTCAGGAACTTAGGATTCATGGCTTTAAAGGTCTAGGATGATTAGGACAAATATATATACGGCTTTTCCTAATTGCTATACGTGTTTATTTTTCTGCTAATGGGAATGCGTGTGATGCCGTTTGTGGAAAAATTGAGTATACACTTAAGATAAGTGATGGCAACGAGGTCGACCATCAACCTCAGTGGAGGCTGACTAATGCAACCCATTCTCTCACCTAGACAATGGGCCGATTATGATGTCTGAGAAGCTGAGGAGCCAAACCCTTTTGTAGTGCGGAAACTATCAGGAATAGTTGTTACACGATACTACCCTCATTTGAGGCTGGTGATCTATTCTCGGTGAATGGCACTTACTCTAAGATCGCTCTACAACTCGCTGGCGATCCGCTTGCTGTTTTGCTTTCCTGGGAGGAGCTGATGATAATGAGTACAGGTACAAAAATCACCTTAGTATAAACATTTGGGGATGGGTAGAGCCTTGACTTCATGACAACGACCCTTTGACCCCTTGTTTTTTCTATGTTTTTGTGTGCTGCGTTCATGCATTCATTTAAAAAGCATTAAAACATTCAAAAAATTTCTCTTCTAGTCTCTCTGTTTTTCAAATTAAACTAAGACTGTGATTGCAAATATCAGAGAAAAGGATTGCGCTAATGGATTTCGGTAGAAGGAGAACCCATAGGTACACCTTCAGGATTCCAAAGCTAGAGGATTTGAGAAGGTTAGCAGGGATGATCACAAACCAAGAGGCTTTCAGAGCCAAGCACAGAGGTCTACTACCACTGTTAAGAGTCCATGTGATTGAGGGAATCATGGATGCGCTCATTCAGTTTTATGATCCAGTTTATCACTGTTTCACATTCCCGGATTACCAGCTCGCACCCACGCTGGAGGAGTATTCTCATCTGATTGATCTACACATTACTGATCGAGCTCCATTTTCTGGACTAGAAGAAATTCCAAAGAATCAGACCATTGCAAGAGTAATTCATTTGGACGAGTCTGAGGTCAAGACTCACCTGACCACTAAGGGTGGCATCCAAGGTTTGCCAGCCCAGTTCTTAACAAAGAAAGCCCTGTATTTTTCCAGTATAGGAAACATGACTGCTTTTGAAAGCATCTTTGTCTTGCTCACCTACGGGTTATTTTTGTTTCCCAACATTAATAATTTTGTCGATATCAACTCCATTAAGGTTTTTCTCATTGGAAACCCTCTGCCGACTTTGCTCGCAGATGCGTATCATTCTGTACACTTAGGGAATTTGTACAGCGGAGGGGAGATCACATGCTGTGTACCTTTGCTTTACAAATGGTTTATCTCCCATTTACCTAAGTCTGCTGCTTTCTGGGATCATAAGAGTGCCTTACGTTGGTCGTAGAAAATCATGTCTCTCACCAACTCTGACATTGAATGGTGTAATAGGATTTATGACGGAATCAGGATCATTGATCGTTGTGGAAACTTCCCCAACGTACCCCTTATAGGAACTAAGGGAGGAATCAACTATCATCTGGTGTTGGTTCGCCGTCAGTTTGGATACCCGATGAGACACATCCCACGGGGTGTTCATCTGGAAGGTCTTATCTTCAAGGAAGGAGAAAGTGACAGAGCACTAAAGATGGAAATAGTGCAAGCCTGGAAGCATGTTCATAATAAAGGACAAGAGTCTCTAGGAAAACCGGACTGTGTCTCAATGGAGCCTTATCTCCATTGGGTACAAACTAGAGCTCTCAAGCTAAAAATGTCTTATCCTCGTTACGGAATTCTTCCGCCGAGGGAATCTGTCATGTATTTCATGACAGAAACTGAAAAGCTTCAGGTTACTCTCAACAAAGTTCAAAAGGAGAGAAGGTCTTGGAAGAACAAGTACCGCACCCTCGACATAGAGTGCATCAAAATACAGCAATTACTAAAAGAAAAGGATGCTCTGATTGAAATTTTGGAGCAACATGCTGTAGAGAATCAAGATGACCAAAGGAATTTGCTCGCTCATTTCACTTGGCAAAGGAATGACAACTCGACAACGGCCCAAGAGCCCCGGTCAAAGAAAAGGAAGATACCAGAATCAGCACCCGAGTTCTGTCAGGACCCCTTAGCTTAGGTTTCTGCTTCTGCATCTTGTAATCTATTGTATTTCCATTTCTGTAATCCTTTGAATTTAATAAAAGGGGTCTCCCCACTGTTTGATATCTACAATCTAATTATCGAAGTTTATTTTGATTAAACCAAAAAACAATTAATATAATCATTGCATTCATCAGTCTCACATCGCGTATTCTTCTTACCTACGAATCTCACGTTTGTGTCTCAGTTCTAGAGTTAAACTGTCTCATTCGTATAATACTCGGGCCAATCGTCAGAAAAAGATGGATGATCTTGAGGAAGAAAACAGAGAGTTGAAATAAGAGATCGACGCTTTAAGAGAGGATATGAGAAAGCTTCGTAACGACATGCAAGCCATGGCAGAAGCTCAGCTACAAAGGACTGTGATCTCAGAGATCACCTCAACGCCCGTAGTGGAGAAGTATGATCCTAGGTATCAAATGCCGAAAGATCGTCCCTGGGGCATGCCTGTTAACTATATCCCGGAAGGATATATTCCGCCGATCACTGAAGATCAGGAAATCATAACAGAAGCCGTTGGGCCTGAAGGTTACAAACTTCGGGAAAGCGAAGATGCCAGGGGCATACTGAAGACTCCTGAAGGTTACAAACATCGGGAAACGCCGAGATTCGCTACTGTAGTCACGGTACCACCCCTTGTGGTGCACGCTGTCCCGGAAGGAAAAAATCCGCTAATACCTTCTGGTAAGAAGGAAACCATGTTCGATAGAATGGATGAATTCCAGGAACAGTTCTTGGAAATGCAGAAAGAACTGCATACCATCCGTGGTCAGGATCTATTTGGAAAGGACGCGCAGACCTCTGCTTGGTCCCCAATGTGAAAGTTCCGCACAAGTTCCAAGTGCCCGACTTTGAAAAATACAAGGGTAACTCTTGCCCTCAGAGCCATCTGGTGATGTACGCTCGGCGAATGTCAGCTCATACGGAGAATCAGGACCTGCTGATTCACTACTTTCAGGATAGTTTAATCGATGTCGCCTTAAAATGGTACATGGGTTTAAACCGTGCTACGATTAGCACATTCAGAGATCTTGGCATTGCCTTCGTCTAACAATACAAATACAATTTGGACATGGCACCGGACAGAGATCAACTCAGATTGATATCACAAAAGGACAAGGAAACCTTTAAGGAGTACGCTCAGAGATGGCGCAAAATTGCCGCTCAGATTTGTCCACCTCTTAAGGAAAAAGAGATGACAAGGATCTTCTTAAAAGCCTTAAGCTCATTTTACTATGACCGAATGGTTTCCAGTGCACCCTGTTATTTCACCGAGATGGTGGGCATGGGAGTTCATCTTGAGGAAGCCGTCCGAGAAGGACGTTTGGCAAAAGACGCTGGACCATTAAGCAGTACAAAATGACACGGTAGTGCTCTCCCTAAGAAAAAAGAGCAAGATATTGGGAATATCTCTCTTGGAAAGAAAAGGCGACGTTATCAACCGGTAGCAGCCGTGACTCCTACTATCAACCCTGCGCCTATTCCTACGTATTAACCTCAGGTTGCGCAGAGCCAACCTAATCAGCAAAGGACACAACAGCCTCTTCAGCAGGCTCGTCCTCCATATAACAACAACCATACAACACGACCATCAGGGTTTGATCCTATACCCATGTTGTACGCGGAACTATTTCCATTACTACTGGCCAAGGGGCACATTCAGACTAAATCTCCTCTTACAGTACCAGAAAATCTGCCTTTTTGGTTTAAGGTGGATCAGACATGCCCTTATCATCAAGGAGGATCAGGGCATAACATCGAGACTTGTCTCAATTTCAAGTCTGACGTGCAAAAACTTGTTAGGAGCGGGGTCTTATCCTTCAAGGATACAAATCCTAATGTTCTCACGAACCCGCTGCCTCAACATGAGGAGGCTGCAGTCAATTTGATAGAAGGAGAGACTAATAATGTCTATCAAATTCACGATGTACTCTTGTTGAAGACCAATCTGGTCAAGATGCATTGTAGACAGAGTGGATATGGCCATGTGCCACCTCATAATTATCACCAGTGTGATATCTGCTCTAAAGACAACCAGGGATATTCTGTGGTGCAAGCAGCCCTACAGGAACAAATGGATCTCGGATGGATCCAAGAGCACCGAGTTTGTGGGGTTAACATGGTTTACACGAATTCCAACATCATTCAAAACCACGATATCCGTGCAACGAATGTCAACTTGGTGGCAATGCATTCAAGGCAAAGCCAGTCTCATAATCTGCCGCGGCACGATTACAGTTCTTGTCTGACTTGCTCGGTAAACAAACAGGGATGCTCTTTCATACAGGAGGCCTCCAGCGTCATATGGATCTTGGATGGATCCAAGACTACCATGATAGGAACCCTTATCAGATCAACATGGTTCAGATCTTCGATATTCGCGTGATGAATACCAACCTGGTAGAGTTACACGCTAAGCAGGTCCGACTCAGATTCTTAATATCACATGACTATCAAAGCTGTAAAGCGGGTTGCGAAAACGATCGAGGTTGTACCCTTGTCCAGGAGGCACTTCAGCACTTATTAAATCACTGGTGGATGTCAATTTATATGGATGAAGATACTCAGCAAATTAGTATCAGTAACAGGAATCCTACTCGGCGTTAGAGTCAGGATGTCCGATCAATGGAAGCTAACCTAGTGAGGTTACATTGTATTCAAAGTGGGCTTGGCCAGGTGCCACCACACAATTATGACCGTTGTAGTGTCTGTTCGGAAAGTAACCAAGGGTGTTACCTTGTGAGAGCAGCTCTTCAAGGTCAGGTGGATCGTGGAGAAATTCGTCCATATCCGGGTTCTGGACCCATCAACTGGACGCCAAACTATCTTGCCAAGCAAGTCGAGGATGTTGTCATGATCTCTGGTCGTCACCAGACCAGGGATGTTTTTGCCATCATCCCTCTACTTGACGAATCTAAAGTTCCCAACCGGGAACGGATCGAGATTACTTATGATGGTCAGAAAAATCAGAAGGTTCCCATAGTCATCTATCTGCCAGGACTATTACCGTATGAATCAGCTAAGGCGATCCCTTACAAATACGGTGCAACGACAGTTGAAAATGGAAAGGAAATTCCATTACCCTCTGTCGTGAATATTGCAGACATCAGTCGTGTAACACGGAGCGGTCGAATCTTCAACCGAGGAGTTGTAGAACCTAACAAAGAAAAGGAACTTCAGACAAAAGCTCCCAATCCATCAATCGGTCAATCAAGTAATCCCGACCTTTCGAAAAATGATGATGAGATGCTGAAGCTCATCCAAAGGAGTGAATATAACATTGTCGATCAACTGTTACAAACTCCTTCAAAGATCTCAGCATTATCACTATTACTCAGTTCAGAAGCCCACAGGGAGGCTGTACAGAAAGTCTTGGAGCAAGCCTTTGTGGAACAGGATGCAACAATCAGACAGTTCGATAGCATTGTCTCTAACATCACTTCCTGCAACAATTTGGGATTTAGTGATGAGGAATTACCTGAAGAGGGTCGTCGTCATAACATGGCGCTCAATATCACAGTTAACTGCCAGAACGATGCTTTAGCCAGCGTACTGGTTGACACAGGGTCAGCCCTGAATGTTATACCGAAGTCCACTTTGATGCAATTATCATTCAAAGGCCCTCCGATGAGAATCAGAGAGGTCGTCGTCAAAGCGTTCGACGGATCCAGAAAAACAGTTATCGGCGAAGTTGATCTTCCCATAACTATCGGTCGTCATACTTTCCAAGTCACTTTCCAGGTCATGGACATCCGGGCAACATACAATTATTTATTAGGAAGACCTTGGATACATCAGGCTGGAGCGGTCACTTCGACCCTCCACCAAAAGCTAAAGTTCGTTCAGAACGATCAACTTGTCACAGTCTGTGGAGAACATGCCTTGCTCGTGAGCAACTTATCATCATTTACTTGTGTAGAACCCGAGGAGGTTATTGGAACTCAGTTCCAAGCGCTGTCGGTGGGCAAGGACAATCAATCCTAAGGAGGAACCTCGATTTACTCATACAAATATGCTATCAAAGCGGTCGAAAGTACCGACACAACCGGATGGGGACAGCTTGTCATTCCTATTGACACTAAAACAAAGAAGGGTCTTGGTTTTTTCGTAACCTGTACCCGGATAGCTGCCAACGATGAAAGTCTTCATCCCCTTCAAAACTTCTTCCACAGTGGAGGTTTTCTTCACCCAGTGTCTCAAGCAGTACATGCTATCAATGAGGAAGATCCCTCTGACACAGATGAAGAATGGAAGTCCTACCATAACGAGGACGGTTACATGTCTCAGGAAGAGGTGCCTATGCCATTTTGCTATCCCAAACAGAGTCCGAGATTTATACCACGGTCAGACGTCGAAATGATATATGGAGATTGTGATCCAGAAGGATGCCGTGCTCCAACAAATTCATTAGAGGAAGACACTCTGATGAAAGACAACTTTGACCATAATTACTATGGCCCAATGGATGGTCTGCCAAGGTGGCAACCTTACCCAGGAGATTTGGGGCCAGAAAGTCAGTCGAGTAATGAAAATCAGCTGACCATCATTGAACAGAATACCTGTGTCCCCACCATGTTATGGGATCACCACTTAGGTCATTCAGAAACTTCTCAACATAACGATGAATTTGCAACGTTTGCAGGTCTTGAATTCATCAACTATGTTTTTCCTGAGGTTAACGTCATCAAGAGAGATGACTCCTCCAATTCCAAAGAAGTTTGGGACACTCTGGGAGAACCAAGTGGAAAATACGACTATATGGTCAGGTACACCGCTCCCGAAAGCTCTCGTATCAGGCTCGAAGATATCTAGCCAACTGGATGGGGAGATACAGCTGAGAGCACAAATGCTCTGCAAAATACAACAGAGGAATCTTCCTACGACAACTCTGCCTGGGAGACAGATTCTAATGATCCCGCTCCACCAGAAATCAGCGTTATTTCTGAAGACAAATCAAGGAAGGTGCCAGACTTTGTGATTCACCGAGGAGTTCACCACCAATGGGTTGCTGTCGATGTTCCGAAGGTCGTTCGCCAATCAAAGTAATTGCCATCTTTAACCTTTCACCCTGCCCAGGTGAAACAGATGTTTTGATAGGGCTCGCTTTCTGTAAATTTTCCCTCTTCGCTCCGCCCAAAGCGACAGAGTTTTGTTTTATAGGGCTGTAGTTTCAAGGATCGACTTGTTCATTAATAAAATAACATCGTTTTGTAATTTCCGCATTAATTGCTGTTTTCTCTTTTTGCTTTTTCAGAAAATGGTAATCCTAAAAAACAAATCAATAATAAAAACAAGCAGTAAAAAAAAATACACTGCACACACTTTTGCATTTTCTCTATCTCTTCTAAACACGAATCATCACGTCAGGCAGATTGCTTGTTTTAAACCCCGTTGAAACATACGATCCGATGCCTTCTCCCAACTTTGAGTTCCTGGTATTCGAGGCTGAAGAAGAAAATGACGACAAAATTCCAGAAGAGATCTCCCGATTACTCAGACAAGAGGAAAGGTCCATTGAACCTCATAAAGAGCCGTTGGAAATGGTAAACTTGGGTTCAGAACAAGAGAGAAAAGAAATCAGGATTGGGGCACTGCTCAGTCCAACTGCCAAAGAGAGTTTGATAAAGCTTCTCAAAGAATTCCACGATGTATTCGCTTGGTCTTATCAGGATATGCCGGGGTTGTATACCAGCATCGTGGAACATCATTTGCCGTTAAGATTGGAATGTCCGCCATTAAAGCAAAGGTTGAGACGCACTCCCCCGGACATGGCCATCAAAATCAAAGAGGAGGTACAGAAACAGATTGACGCGGGTTTCCTCGCTACATCTGAATATCCTCAATGGTTAGCCAACATCGTACCCGTTCCCAAAAAGGACGAAAAGGTCAGAATGTGTGTTGATTACAGGGATCTGAATAAGGCAAGTCCAAAGGACGACTTTCCTTTACCACATATTGACATGCTGGTAGACAGCACAGCAAAGTTCAAAATTTTCTCCTTCATGGATGGATTCTCGGGCTATAACCAGATCAAAATGGCCCGAAAGACATGGAGAAAACTTCGTTCATTACCCCATGGGGTACCTTTTGTTACAAGGTAATGCCGTTCGGTTTGAAGAAGGTCGGGGCAACCTATCAAAGGGCCATGACTACACTGTTTCATGACATGATACACAAAGAAATCGAGGTATATGTCAATGATATGATTGCAAAATCTAAGACAGAAGAGGAGCATGTGACCCACATGTCAAAACTATTCGAGCGTTTGAGGAAGTACAAACTCCGCTTGAATCCCAACAAGTGCACCTTCGGTGTCCATTCAGGGAAACTCTTAGGGTTCATCGTCAGCCAGAAAGGAATTGAGGTTGATCCTGACAAGGTCAAGGCCATTCGAGAAATGTCTTCTCCGAAAACTGAAAAACAAGTCAGGGGATTCCTGGGACGTTTGAACTACATCTCCAGATTCACATTCCTCATGACCGCGACCTGCTCGCCAATCTTCAAACTGCTCAAGAAGATACAATCATTTCTCACTAATTCCCGGGGCAAATGGACTCCGGATTATGACGGCCCCTATGTGGTCAAGAAAGCTTTCTCAGGTGGTGCCTTGAGACTTGCAACCATGGACGGAGAGGAATTTTCCTACCCCACGAATGTTGATGTAGTCAAGAAATACTTCGCCTAAACTAAAAAAAATGGTCTCGGTGGATTGAAAACCCGAAAGGGCGGTCCAGGCAAAATTTAGAGACATAAAAAAGGAAAACATCCCGGTGGATTGGAAACATCATAGTACAATCCAGGCAAAAATTAGGGATAATGGCAAGTAATTATGTTCAATAGAGGCAAGTCCCTCAACAGCAGTTACACCATCCATCGGAGGAAAACTCCAGTCAAGGTCATCTTCGACAGAAGCTCAGGATGTCCCGAGTTCAAAGTTGGTAGAAGGATAGTGGTCGTTATGTTTCAACGTAGCCCTTTTCCCTGTAAATTACCATTTTCAAACTTTGTATATACTCTTTGGAATCACGCGTTTGGCTGATCTCCATCTTATCAATAAAATTTGAGCCCTTGTGCTTTTGTTTGTAATTCTTATTTTGTTTTAGCTTTACAGAATGGCGTTTTAATATGATTAACGATTCTTGAAATGAAACAAAAATGAATTTACTTGTTAAAACTTTTTCTGCTTTGAAATAAAGATGGCAATTTCTTTTGACTGTTGAACACCAAAAGAGCATCAACCGCTTCTCCGGAAGTAAGCGAACTTCAAAGTGCAGAATCAAAGTACTCCGTCTACGCCAGTGCGCCTAAATGAAGGATCAATAGTGTCGGATGCAACTATTCCATCTGATACCCTCGGTCGAGTTCTTATCTCCTAAGCCCAACCAACATAGCTCCCAACAGGGACTATCTTTCCTAAGCAAGGTGAAATTGTTATTCTGAACCAGCGGTACTTCTTCGCCCCGCGATGGCCGAGTATCCAGTCGTGTTCACTTGTCAGTCTGTATGTCACGTCAGTTTTGTCAGCATATGCATACATACATCATGCATTTTACTTGCATTCGCATTCATATTGCATCACTATCACTCCAGTCGGTCTTATCCCTAGTGATAGATGTCCTCTCGGTCGAGTTGTCAGTTCTTTCCTCGATTAAGAAATGTTGTGTTTGAACGATCTCTCCTCCAGTTTATCTCTGGATTAGAGATGGCCCTTGACCACTTTGATAACTTGAACCTCTGAGAAACAAGAAAGCTTTCAACAAATGTCACTCTTCGCCATTGAAGATGCTATCCTTGCATTCCCGGATTAAAGAAAATCCCCAGAGAAAGCCTCTTAAACAGAGATTCAGTAATACGGTAGTTTATCTCTGAAACAGCGCTGATGAAAAGGTCCTCGGCACCTCAAAATTGGACCCCATCATATGGCATTTCTCCAGGAAGATCCCGAGAAAAGTATGATGTAAGATCCCAAGCAGAAGCAGCCTCTCAAGAGACTCGCTTTCCCCAGATAGAGTCGACAAATGGCGTCTCCAACAGAGAAGTTTGTGCACCTCTACAACTCAGACGATTGGGCTCCCCAGCGAGTCTAACGTCAAACTTTTTCCCATCAAATGGCACCTCCCCAGAAAAATTCGGCGAGAAGTTTGAGGAAAATCGCTACGCATAGCGTCCCTTGTCAATAAAGTTTATTGACGGAAGAAACCGAGACCAGTTCCTTGGTAGGAAACCAGGATCGAGGGGAAGTTTAAATCAGAAACTTAGACCAGTTCCTTGGTAGGATACCAGGATCGAGGGGAAGTTTAAATCAGAAACTAAGACCAATTCCTTGGTAGGAAACCAGGATCGAGGGGAGGTTTATTTCAAAAGAAAACTGAGACCAGCTCCTTGGTTGAAGACCAGGATCGAGGGGAAGTTTACCTTTTCTAAGCATCATCGCTTAGCTAAAGAAGATGAATGCGTAAGCTACCATTCATAACCATCATCAAAATTTCGGATATTCCGATATTTAATCCTCTTGCACCCCGAATGCCCGAATACCTTCGTCATTCACACCTTCGGGTCCAAGAAGATTAAATAGGGGCATCTATCATACCCCAAATTTTGACCACTAAGATTTTCCATCATTGTGAAAATCATCATCACAATATGGAGGAGCCATCATACTTCATTAGTCTCCCCAAAGATGGGTGAGCGTTCACTACAATTAAACTAGGGTTTCAAACCCTCTCAGAGCCTTTAGACAAATGATCAATCAAGGAATGACATGATTTTTAACTTGTCTAAACCTCTCAAACATTCACAAAGGATCAAGAGGACTCCCACATCAAGAATTAAGCACAAGAGTGCAACATTTCAAGTGGATCAAGCCTCAAGTTCATCTAATACAAAGTCAACTAACGCAGAAAGTCAAAGTTTGACTTTTGGTCAACTATGAGCTTCACAAGCCATTACTCAAGAAAATATGATGGATGATTTAATTTGATCAAATTTAAATCAAGAAATCATGAAAAATTGCAAAATTGATCAAATTGAAAGAAACTTAGAAATTTTTTCTAAGTTAAAATCACGTTCAAGTGCACAACTTTTCAAGGTTGTAACTATTGATCCAAGCATCCATTGATTTTGAGTAAGAGCTACTTTTAAAGAGGGTATTCGATACTTCAACATTGTAGAAGGAATCAACTCAAAATATCATAAGGATTGAAAGATATAAGTGATCAAAGTTGGGAATTCTTAATGTCCAATGTTCTGACATTGCATGGGACATCATTAATATTTTTCCAGCAAGAATGTCCCAACTTCAAGGATGTTTTTCTACATGATCCAAGTTGATTCAAGCCAAACCTTGAACATCAAAGTTGAAGTACGTTATCTCAGCTTTCCAGAAAGTTGTAGAACATCCTTGTATCATACTCGAGCAAGGAGATATGATTTTTGTAAAAAGCATTGATAAAGCAGAATTCTCATGACAGCTTTTAGGACAGATTTGACTACACAAGTTCAAGACCATTTTTGATGACTTTGCAAGCTGAACTGAGACCAAAGTCAAACATCAAAGTTAAAGTATGTCATTAGGGCTTTCCAAAATGTTTAAGAACTTCCATTAATTCAACTTGAGCAAGGAGTTATGAACCTCACAACATGCCTTGCTCGAGCTGATTTTTTAGGACAGATTTTGCGCACTTTTCTTGTGCCACCCAATTTTCAAGCTTTGTCACCATGCAAGACAAGCATCAAAGATGCAATTCACTTCAACTCAAAATATCATAGTGGATTAAAAGATAAAAGTGATTAAAGTTTGGAATTATTAATGTTCAATGTCTGATGTTCTGACATTGCATGGAACATCATTAATATTTTTCCAGCAAGAATGTCCCAACTTCAAGGATATTTTTCTCCATGATCCAAGTTGATTCAAGCCAAACCTTGAACACCAAAGTTGAAGTACATCATCTCAGCTTTCCAGAAAGTCCTATAACGTCCTTGTAGCATACTCGAGCAGGGAGTTATGGATTTTACAAAAAGGCTTGCTGCATCTGAATTTTTCATGGGGCAGATTTGCATATTTCTTGTGCCACACGAATTTCCAAGCCTTGTCATCATCTTGGACACATCTGAAGATCAAATCTAAAGGGGACAATCACTGAGCAAAGCCTCCAAAGTCCTTGGAACAAGAAGTAGCATGCTATTCCTAAAAATCCCTAAAAGAGGGACAAGACTCCAATTTTGGATTGGAGCATTTAATAGATGCTTAGAGGTGGCATGGGCTGACACATTTGCAACTGAATTAAGTCAAGATTCCTCCAACAAGTAGGGAACCAAAGCTCTGTGCTCTAACCTCTAGTCAATGGCTAGAGGAGACTTGGATTTTCATTGGACAACATTGGCCAAACCTCTGCTGCAGCCACCATTCACTATTGCTGCGAAAACAAACTTGCTCTACTATAAATAGAGCTCATTTGTGCTCAGTTTGAGTAGACCAAAGCCATCAAACAGATGCTTTCCTCAAAATCTCTTCTTTCACCTCAATCTGCCTTCCAAAGCAAGTAATTCTGAGTTTTTGAGTTAGAGAACAATTCCACTCAAACTAATCACACACACCCCTCATATATATCATATGCAAGCTGTGCAAACTATCACAAGTGACCTGTAATCACAAAATCACAAAGTCACTTCTTAAAACCTCAAAATGGCACTTTTTTGCATTTTTCATGCCATGTCTTGATTCAGTCACTTACCAAACTAGATAAAACCTCAAACACACTCCAAATATCATCCTTGAACTATCCCAAATGGTTCCCAACATCTGGAACACCATTTGAGAGAGTTGCTATTTTGGTCACTTTTAACCCCTTTTGCAAGAAAGGGACAATTTGTGTTTTTGCAGGTACCAGCTGATTCCAACCATCCTAAAAGCTTCTAAGAGGTCATTTGAGGGTGTTCAAAGCATCAAATAATTTCTGGAACAAAGCACTTGGTAGGTTGCACAAAATCTCCAAAAAAGAAGTAAAATTCATAACTTGAATTCTTTGAATCATGATTTCCTTTGATGTCCACATACATGCATCATATTGAACAATTCTTAAAGCAAAATGTAGTCCTTAATGTGTATGTTATGATCCTCCTACTGTTTGCACTTTAACATGTTTATATGTGGAGTTTATGTTGTTTTAAACTTAAGGTGCAGATCTGGTTTTTTGCCTTGTGTGTGTTGTACATTAAGTTTCAGTATGTATGAGTAATACCATTGGATTCCTTGCGAAAAATTGGTCAAGATAGGTTCTTACGGATTTCAATTTCGTTAAAAATTGAGAGTTATGAATGTTTGAAAATTTGATAAGCAAAGATGTTTAAACTTAAGGTGCATATCTGGTTTTTTGCCTTGTGTGCGCTGTACATTAAGTGTCATTATGTATGAGTGATATCATTGGATTCCTTGCGAAAAATTGGTCAAGATAGGCTCTTCCGGATCTTAATTCCATTAAAAATTGAGAGAGTTATGAGTGTTTGAAGTTTGATAAAAAAGATGTTGAAAACTCATGAAATATGTCGAATGTGATGTTGTGACATCTTTCCTCTTTTTCTTAGTTTATCTTCAAAACTCAACCAATTCTTTCACATAGCAAAAATTATCATTTTCAAAATCTGTTTTACACACTTCTTATTCATACTCCAAAATATTTTAATCCACCAAAAAATCCCAAAAAATATTATTATTTGATATATTTTTAATATATTCAAAAATATTGTTTTAAATTGTTTTAAATGCTTTTAAAATGATTTCTTTTTCTTGATTTTTAAAACAAAAATGATTTTAAATATTCATGTGGATAAAATACTTTTCATAAACCTTAATCACTTTTTATAACATAATTAATGATTTTTTTTGATTTTTTTTATCATTTTTTACTTTATTTTTCTTTGAAAAATGCCCTTTAAAAAATGAAATTAGGGTTTTTGATTAATTCAACCCTCATCAAACTTTTTCAAACACTCATGGGCCTCTAATAGAGTGTGAGACCCAATCTTTTTTTTGACCAAATCATTTTTGGGCCTCAATACATTGTATAAGTCCTGATACCATCAAAAAACAAACGGCACGATCGTCGCCTTTTCAAAACAAACCTGCATTGTATAAGACCCATTTCTTTTCTTAAAACTCTTTGGCCCTCACTTATTGTATAAGTCCCTCTGTACATTTTTAAATTCGACACGATCGTTGCCAGTTTAAAAATAAACCATCTGGGCCTCTCCTTGAGCTATAAGACCCATTCAAAACACTTTGGGCCTCTAATAGAGTGTAAGACCCAATCCTTTTTTGACCAAATCATTTTTGGGCCTCAGTGTATTGTATAAGTCCCGATACCAAAAAAAACAAACGGCGCGATCGTCGCCTTTTGAAAAAAATCAATTGGGCCTCTCCTTGAGCTATAAGACCCATTCAAAACTTTTGGGCCTCTAATAGAGTGTAAGACCCAACCCCCTTTTAACCAAAACCATTTTGGGCCTCACTTATTGTATAAGTCCCTCTGCGTTAAAAGAAAACCTCGGCGCGATCGCCATTTTTAACGAAAAATCAATTGGGCCTACCCTCGTGTTATAAGCCCCACTCTTTTTCTTTAAAACTTTTTGGGCCTCTTGAGAGAGTGTAAGACCCATCCCTTTGTACAGAAAACCTTTTTGGGCCTCACTCACTTGTATAAGTCCCTCTGTACAAATTCAAACAGTGCACTCACTGATAAAACCCTGGGCCTCTCCTTGAGCTGTAAGCCCCAAATCTTTCTTTTTGAAAGCACTTTCTCCTTTGATTTTGAAATATACTGTTGTTTTCAATCTTTCTTTGTTGAACAACTAACCAAACAGCATGGAAGCTCTACAACCGAGTAAGTGTTTATACGCTTTCATTTACCGCTTTCATATACATATAACTGTATTGTGGAGCTGTTTCGCTGTAAGTCTTCTTTCATAAACTCATATCAACTGTGTAATAATAGTATAGATATTTAGAGTTTCCCCGGCAACTACGTCTAGAACTAGGTGACGTCGTTTCGTTTATTCATAGAAATAGACAACTAGATCCCCAATAGGATCACCAGATACAGTCTTCTCTTCGGCTGTCCTCATTAGGAATTGCCAAGAAACTCTACTACCAGAGATGAATGTATTCTCCGTGAATGGCATCTTTGAGTTTATTCCAAATTCTCGGACTTTCCTGGCTTGATCTATTCCTCGTGGATAGCCTGTCTTGAATTTCTCGGGGTTTGGGGACCCACGTGCGTCTTAAAAGCATCGACCTCCTCTTGGGCATCATACAAGGACCCAAAGGCTTCCTAAAAGCAACCCCGCCTCCTCTTGGGCTTAGTACAAGGACCCGTCGGCTTCTTAGAAGTATTCACAGCCTCCTCTTAGGCTTCGTATAATGATCTCTTCCTCCGGGAATGATAGCCTCCTCTTGGGCTTCGTACAAGGACCGATCGGCTTCTTAAAAGTTTCCAGCCTCCTCTTGGGCTTCGTACAAATTGTCCCGACGACCTCCTAGAGGTATAGGAACAGAACCTAGTCATCTTCATAGAACAATCATTTCAAAGAGTCTACTACTGTTTCTCAAAGCATAGTACAAAAGATGAAACTCTAGACATGGACAGTCTAATATCCTTGAGTTTTCCAGACATTCTCAAGCGACCTCTTAGAAAACCCGTGGACTCGGACATTCTCAATACCCTTCGGATTTCCCACTTCCTTAAAGAACAGGAATAACCCGGATCCTCGAATTAAAATCCTTTAGTACAGTGTTGCTCATATAAGAACTAATTTTCTCTTTCAAAATCAGTATACTGGACCTGTCACTCAATTGAAACAGTTACAACAGCCTCCTCTTAGGCTTTGTATAATGATCCTTCTCCAGTGAAGTTAGCCTCTCTCTTGGGCTTTATACAATGATTCTCCCCAGTGGAGTCAAAAAAACGTTTAGCCTCTCTCTCGGGCTTTATACGAGACACATAAAGAGACTCCTTCGTTGAGTCAATCACCCTTTCGCCTCCATCTCAGGCTTTATACGAGATACAAAAGGTTCTTATTGAGCCAAACAAACAACAGCCTCTATCTCGGGCTTTATACGAGATACAAAAAGGTTCTTATTGAGCCACACAAACAATAGCCTCCATCTCGGGCTTTATACGAGATACCAAAAGATTCCCTAGTTGAATCAAAACCTTTTAGCCTCTCTCTCGGGCTTTGTACGAGACACATATTAGCCTCCTCTTAGGCTTTGTATAAGAAAACCACTGGTTGGTCCAATCAACCTTTTAGCATCAAAGATGTGCCTCGTTCACAGTACACAAACATCAACTACTCCTTCCCCTTCATCTAATTGCTGTAAGCGGCAAGCCTCTGGATCATCTACATCCATGCCACTGTCCCTCTTTTAGCATGAGAAATTCCTAAGGAAAGATAGCATTGCTCTACACTGAGTTAAAGTCTTCTCCTTCGGGTTAAAATCCCCTTTAAAGGAAATTATGGCATTGCCGGATTCACACATCCCGGTTAAAGTAATTCTCCTTTATAAACAGTTGTGACATACAACCCCTCTTTAGAGATGACAAATTCTCTCTAAAGACAACACCTTTCAGCTTCACATCTTGGGATTTGAACAAGATACAAACCACCTTTCGCTTCACGTCTTGGGCTTTGAACAAGACACCAAAAACACCCATTTCCTCCCATAGAATAGGAGGAACTACGAACTCTCTGATTTCCCTGTTTCGGTAAACGGGAATACGTAGGCATAAGATTGAAAGAAAAATCTTAGCGAGCACACTAAACAAAAACCCAAAATCCCATACTCTCATACATTCGTCCTAACATCCTAACCGATATCCTAAAGTACCCCTCATCAACAAAACAACCTAGGAGAGACCCCGAATCTTTGTAGCATCTGTAAACCAACAGTTTTGACTGTTTAACCTCAGTATGCAAGCAGGGTTAATTGGAGACATCTATTTCCCTTCCTTCATCAGCTTCAATAGGGTAAAAAATGAATCGAGATGTAGTACCAGAGCGATTGCGCTTCGCAACCACATACAAAAATCACTCGCTACACCAAGGAGTTCTGATGATATCCTCATAATCCTGGGAGTCCAAGGAAGCTAGGGAAGCATTCACTCCACCTCTGCAAGTGCATTACAAAGGAGCGCGATTTCACCGATTTTGGTACAATTTCATGTTTCTGTTCTAACACTTATGACTACCTTTTGAACTCATTCTTGTTACTGCCATATTCATGTTGATATGATGACTAAAAGCCCTCTGATTTTGGATGTTGATTGCTTCCATATATGATTTAATTTCATTTTTTAGAATTAGGGTCTGTCTGGTTTTGTGTTAAATTCTTGAAGTAGAGTGAAAATCAATAAAAACTGAGGTTATGTTTGAATTCCTCATTGAATCCTGAGTGAGAACATGTATTTATTTGTCTGTTTTGGTTCATAATGGAGGATTTCGTATTTTTGAAAACTTGGCTGGCCAGAGGTAGAAGACGAAGTCTTCATTCGCGCCATTTCATTTTTGAATGTTCTTTTAATATATATTTTCATGGAGCGAATATTTGACAAGGCCATAAGGCATGACCTGATGGTTTGAAGGTTTTGTTGGTTACCCTTGGGGCACGAGTTAAACACCCAATGCCTCCCTCCCTTATTTTTAATCACTCATTTTTCTTCTATTTTGCTTCCCTTTACATTTTTCTCTCATATTTTCTTTTTTCTTTTCCATTCTCTTCTTAGTTTTTTTATTTATTTCCTTTTTCTTGTAATTTATTTGTTGTATCCACATATTAAAAATTAAAAATATTTTATTTTATCTTTTAAATATTTATTTTTATCATTTTATATTTTATTTTAAAAAAACCTAAAAAAGATTTGTTTCATTTGTTGTTGCTTCCTCTGGTTATGATGATTTTATGATTTTTCTTTAGCATGCTAATGGTTTCTTGATGGGTTGTTGTTGGACTCTCCTTTCATGTTTTTTTGTGATAAATATAATGATCATGCTATACTTTGATTTGTTACTCTTGTTTTGATTCATAAGTTGATTCCCGAGGAATTATACTTTTATGTTTTTCATGTGATGGTTACTTGACTTTTGGCCATGTTTTAGTCTTGATACTTGATGATGATGTATCCATGTGATGTTTGTTCCTTGACTTGAATCTTGCTATGTTTGAGATGCATGAATAATTGTTCAGAAACATAATGATTTGACTTGCTTGTTTTGAATGATGATCTTTGACAAGTATTGATACTTTGTACTAATGACTTGATGATTTCATGATATACATGATTAGGGTTTTAATTTGAGGTCATTTGAGATGCTTTGCCTTATGAGTTAGTGTTGACCATATGTCTTGATGCTTGCTGTACACATGTATTGTTACTTGTATATGAACATAGCTTTGACACTTGGGACTTTGTCTAAAATCTCTAAGATATTGTCCTCATGATGTATAACTTGTTTAACATTTACTTGTGGCTTTTGAATCTTTGTGATTGCTTATGTTTGAATCCAAGGGAAGGGATTATAGTTGACTTTGTTGTTATGTGTATATGCATTGTGCCTCTTTTACATTTTTCACCCATTATGTGATTATTGTTAATCTTAGGTTGTTTACCCTTAGGTTGTTCACCCTTAGATGATTCACTACTTGGTTTCCCTTTTTCTAACTTGAATCTTTTTCATAAGAAACCTTGACATTAGGTCATTGATTTTTCAAACCTTTTCCTTAATAAATGCTTCAAGACATCATAAGCATATCAAATCCTTTTTATAAGACAAAAATATACAGACCATATTCAAAACTTTTTGTCACTTGGCTTTTCACTTTAAAAAATTTTCTCAAAAGATTAGACATGATTCATCCCTAGTTGAGATATAAATCTCTTACCCCATAACATTATTGAGAAAGATGTTGATTCTTTTCCACTTGAGGGAGGTATGAGGCATACTTGTTGATTATATATCCATGTTGGAGCCCTTCTCTCATTATGATGCAAAGATCCATCTTCCACATATTTGTGGTGGATTAGTTGAGTATTCTTCTTAAGATGACAATTTGTCTCTTCTTCATTAAAATCCACTACAACAAACCCTTTTTCTATTTATACCCCGAACTACGAGGTTTTGATCATTTATTGGTACGTAGGCACAAGACTTTATGTCTTGCCACACACAAAAACAATAAAAACACTTCTCTTCTCATCTCCCCAATCTTTTTAGCAAACACTTTCAACCTAACACAAATATTTCAAGAGGTTCCTATAGGATACTATAGATACTTAGGGTGCTAATACCTTCTCTTAGTATAACCAACCTCCGTACCTTAGATCTCTTCTCGTGCTTAGCTTTTAGTTTTACTTTTTGCTTTGCATGTTTAATTTGGGTTTATTCCTTCTTTTTCCATTCCCTTGGAAAAATAAAAGATCGGTGGTAACATCTGATTTTGGAGTCTAGTTAACTAATAGTTATGGTCTCCGATTCTTCACCACGACACTGTCACGTCAATGAATGTTCGTGCAACCCTCATCATTGTTCTGATTTCCAAGGCTGTTGTTGGCCACAAGAATTAACCACATTTAAAAAACAATAATTAAAATTTTCAAACCAAAAATCAAAATGCCACTTGTTTTGATTTCAGAGGGAAACTGAAAAATCTCCTTTTTCATATGGCTATATATACATGTCATACCCCAAAATTTGCCCTACTTTCTCATTCAATTCACCTGGCTTATGGTTTTGTTCATTTGCATACATTTATCTATTTGATCATGCAATTAGGTCATTCATCGGCGTTTGCATATTGTAACAAATTTAGGCCAAAGGTTTGGTTATAATGGATGTTATCAGTTTAAGTGGATTTTCAAGGCAGATATAATTTGGTAATTATTCGGGTTTATTTCCCATATTGCTTGTGGTGTGGATCATCTCTTTATTTTAGATTCATGGTTAGATGGGAGATTCGACTGACTGTCACTCAATTGAAAAGTTTACATGGATTCAAGGAAAAAGGTAAAGTTGGAATAAAAGGAAGATTTCATTCACTTACTGCAAATTTATGATACAATGCATATTTCTTGATATACATGTTAAAATAATGGATTACAAGGAAAGAGGATAAGAATGGATTACTAGAAATTGGTCTCTAACTACTCGTAACTACCTATTTTTCCACAAACCATCCAATTACCTAATTACCCCTAACTACTCTAACTTCCAAACTAACACAAAACTTGCAAACAAACACAAATCTCAACTTCCATTTTTTTTCATTCAATCTGAACCATTCTTAACAACTAATCCTATGGTTGAAATTGGTGATCTGCAACTAAGGATTAAATTGATTTCTAATCACTGATAAAACCATTACTTAGATCATAATCCAAGGGTAATTTTTTATTTACTAAGTCTATATAAACGTGTCATTTCTCACAATTTTGAGAGCTAGCTAACCTAACTTGAAAATTCACAATTAACCACTATTTTCCACCATTTTTTATTCTCAATTTCTCTCTCAATTCATCTCCCCCCTCATCCTCACAAAAGTTCATCTTCATCATCATTTAGGACTTCACATTGAAGTTCTAAAATGGTGGAACTTAGCGACAATCCCACTTCAACAAATCATCCATCAACAATTTCTACATTATCATTAACAATCATCATCTAAAGTTTATCAAGTTTCATCAAAAATCATTATCTAAAGTTTATCAAGTTTCATCAACAATCATCATCTAAAGTTCATCAATTCAAGCTTATTCATCAATATTCTACATTCAAGATTCATCTTCTACATTAATTATTCATCAAGAATAATTATCAAAGCTTGGAAGTTATGTGGATCAAAGGAGTTTATTCTTGAAGTTTTCTGTATTTCTCTTCCATACTCTGATTTTCAGCATTAACCAGAGAAAACCTCAGCTCCATCGGTGATCCTTTATCTCTTTCGCACCCTTGCCATGAACTATTGGATGTTTGCTGGATGTTTGATGTAAGCTACTATTTTGAAATTGCTTATTAGATAATCACTTATTTTTACATGAAACACGTATACTTGAGAATAGTGATTTTTTAATTCTTAACCACTAATTACATCTGAATATATCATTAGAAGCGATTTTTCGTCACGATTCTGAATATGTGATTATTTTTTCACGAATCATTATAACGAATGTGAATCGCTCGATTCTTTATACTCTTTGTTTTTCACCTTTTCACTCAATTCTTCAAAATTCGTGGCTCATTTGCAAAATTATATCGCACATTTGGATTCCTTGCGAAAAATCGAGTTGGGTGATATATAATTTGCATATTGTTTATTTGATTTAATACTTTTTAGTAGATCGAAATTCATAAATGTGTGCAAAATTAATGAACAATCAAAGAACACAAATGCGGAATGTACATAATTGTTACACATGTCACTGCTTTTCCCCTCTTTCTCTGTGCCATATGGGGCAACACTCTTGGTTCTGCACATCATATTAGACAATTGCTAAAGACAAAATGGGAATAAGACGAAACTCATTATGTGGGCCTTTTTGGCCATTGGACCTTATTTTAATGGTTTAATACCCTTTTGAGTCCTGTATCTTAACCTCGAGATTCATTTTGGTCCATTAACTTTAAAAAAGTCCATATTGCTCCCTTAAGTCTTCAAAAGGTTCCATATTAGTCCTTTTTGTCTAATTAGCGACGAATTTAGTGAAGCTAGCGGGATTATACTTGAGTGAATCACACACTCAAATATACAATAGAGTCGCCACCGAACATTATTTAGTCCAAAAGGACATGGAAAATATCGATAAAACCCAAGGGGAAGAGAAACAAGTAAGGGGGTCGGTTATGCGAAAGGAAGGTACTATCACCTTACGCATCCGTCGTACTCGACAAGAACCATTTCGCTTGCTTCTAGGCTTGGGTGGGTTATCTATCTAGAGGCTTCTAGCTAAAAAGAGGAAAGAGACAAAGGAAGTGAAAATGCTCACGGAGGATTGGGGCTCTCGTGCCTATGTACCCTCATAGTGCAATGAGGAAATCAGAGCTTCGTAGTTCATGGAACCATGGAAAAAAGAAGAAGAAAGGAAGAAGGTGGCTCGCTAAGATATCGCAATCTCGTGCCTACGTATCCTCATAGTGCAATGAGGAAATCAGAGCCTACGTAGTTCGGAGAACAAAGAAATAAAAGAAAGGAAAATGGTGTCAAAACCAAGAACAAAAGGAGGTAGAAAGACTCTCATTGGGGAAAGCAAAAGAATGGTGTTAATACCAAGAAAGAAAGGCAAAGGAATAATAGCAACTCTGCTGAGGTTAAGACAAAGAGATGGTGTCAAAACCAAGATGATAAAGGAGCAAAAGAATATTAGTGACTTTATTGAGGAGTAATAAGGGAACAAGGGATATTGGATCGAGGCAAAGTATGATACATTGGGGATTTGGTATATTAAATGACAAACAGTGGTTAACCGAAGAAAGAGAGCATGACTCTCTGGGGAATAAAGGGGTTGATGTCAACAGACAATCTGTAATGAACCCAAAAGAGAGAGTACTAAACCAAGAGAAGGTGTCTGACTCTGAGGGGATTTCGGTATATTAACTGATGAACAGTGGTTAACCAGAAGAACGAGTGTGGAACCATGCGACGGTTGTGACCCAAAGGACAGGTGTGGAACCAAGCGAAGGTTGTGACCCAAAAGATGTGAGTGTTTGAACCAAAAGGAGGTTGCTAACTCACAGGGGTATTGGTTTTAACATAAAGACTGTGATTAACCAAAAAGATATGAGTGATTAACCAAAAGAAGGTGATTAACTCAAGAAAAGCTCAGTGTGTTAACAAGCAGACTGTGGTTAACTGAGAAAGGGTGCAAATTGGTGTTTTAACTGATAGGCAGTGGTTAACCAATCCGTTAGGGATTCGGTAGTTAACAGGAAGACTGTGTTTAACCAAAGAAACAGATTAAGACTCTTATGGGGAATCAACAAGCAATGATTGACCAAAAGAAAAGGATGTTGAGGCAAGAGACCGATGTTAACCCATGAGACAATGATCTTTAACCAAGGAAAAGATGATTAATCAAAAGAGATTGAAAGGTGCAGGAGTGATCAAAGAACGACTCGGCTGGGGATTGAAATGCACTACAGTCTAGGGATAGAGACGATTATTCCAGGAAATGGGTCATTTGTGCCCTACCCAAAATAATCAGAATGAGTGTAGGAATTCTCCACTCTCATCCCTTCTCTAGCACCAAAGTATATTGCGGAAATTGAAATCAACAGAGTAACAGCTTCAACTTGTACAGTGCTCTAGTGCGTTGTGCAGGCTTCCGATTCAGCAGGGGATGAAGAGAATAAGGCTCTAAAGGACCCAAAAGACAGAAGAGAGGGGAGATTGACTAATCGAAACAAGTTTCAATTAATCTATCAAGGGAAATGATTAAGCTAACAATCTTCCGAACGGATCGAAACATCGTCAAAGCAAACGTGCGAAGTATTGATTATACAAAATTAAATTTTCTCAATAAAGAACAAACTTAATGCAATCATGAATGAATTTTCCAAGCAGTAGCAAACATCAATTAGCATGCATCACAAATCATGTTATCATGTAAGCAAAAGTGTGCAAGAATCAACATGATCATATAATGTCAAAAATGCAAGCAATTCCATAATCTACAAATGGTGCATCGAAAGTTTGCATACACGCTTCAAACAGAAGTTAAACAACACATAAAACATCCCCAAATATCAAGCATATCAAGCCATGGAAGTTAAATGAGGAAGGAATATCAAACAAGCTTGAAAAAGCACAAAAATGGCATTCTGGAGCAGTGTTAATCGATTAACCATTTTTTCCTTTAAGTTAGTTAATCGATTAACACCTTTAAAACAACAAAAAACACATAAAACAGAGGTGTTAATCGATTAACCAGTTTTGCCTATAAACAGGTTAATCGATTAAAACTGCACCAGAAGCAGAAAAACAGCTTTTCAAAAGCACTTCCAGCAACTAATCACTTATCCAATCTTCCACATGTTATGGAACGAATTTGTACACGAAAATTACATCAAGTAGAAGCAATTACTCATCAACTGAAAGCATCAAACATGAAGATCAAAAGTCAAACAATCGTATGATTAATTAACATCGAAAAGCTATCAGGTATACATTGCGAACATGCGAAAGTGATCGAAATTAGTAAATCGAGCAAGAATTACCAACCTACAAGGCGGAGAATTGCCTTGGTGATTGTTGTAAGAAAAATGTAGTGAGAATAAGCAAAGAAAACCAGAGAATTCCAAGCTTGAGATCAAATCGTAGCGAAATCGGTAAAAACGCGAAAAACACTCTGAATACGAATTTACACTGAAACGATTGAATCGATCACTTGAATTGAAGTAGGAGCTACTGCAAATCCAGAAATCCAAGTAGAAATGGAGTAGTATGGAGGTTTAGCTCAAGAGAAAAGCAATTTCAATGTGAAATTTGCTATTCTTCAATGGTGGAAATTGAGCTCTAGTGTGGTTTTGTGAAGAAGATGAAGATGAATGTGAAGAAGTTGCAGAAAAATCAGAGAGAATTGAGAGAAATGAGAGAGTGGTCAGGTGAAAATAGTGAGAATGGTTGAATCCCCCTCCACAAATGTGATGGTTTCTTTACATAGAGTGGAGGTTTGGAGTGGGCTAGGTTTGGATTATGCTTTGGTGCTTGCTTTGGAGCTAGCTTTAGAGTTAGTTACACTTAACTCACTGAGTCGGAAGTTGACTCAGTTAGTTATTTGTTAACTCGGTGGAGCAATCCCAATGCAAGTCCTAAATCCAATGGTTCTCATACTTGGAAATGAAGTTACACGGTGGTCTTGATTGAAAATGATGTATTGTAGAAAATGTAAGTGAATTCTTGAAGTGTCTTGAAGTATCTAGAACATTCCACATGATGATAGAACCAAGTAAACCCCAAAGAAGTAGAGGAAAAATTTGCCATCAAGACCATATAATGATGATGTGATGAAACCCTTATATTTTGCTTGTGTTGATGATGTGATGACTTTGCGAGGATGTGATTAAGTAGGCTTGGAAATCCTGAGAAATTCTGAATATTCTTGCAATAAAAACACAGAGAAAAAGAGCTAGTGTGCATGCCAGCGATGCGAATGCACATGCTTATGCAAAAAGGCAAAAGGGGAGGTCAAATTTCGGGTTACAAAAGTTGCCCCTGTTTAATCCTCTTGGACCTGAATGTTCGAATTGCGCCAGCTTTTCGATTATTCAAGGTGGAAGGGGATTAAATAAAAGAGTAGCTCGAAAATTTGGTCGACGTCGATGAGAGATGAAAAGGTGAATGTTTAGAGAGTTTTGATTAGGTGAGAAATTCAGCTGAATGTCTGCTGGGGAGATGAATCAGGCAAAGGAGTATGCTTGATGCATATGTTATGCATATTTTGTCCTACATGATGCTTGATATCATGTCATACAGTGGTGCAGGTTAAGGTACTCTTTTATGGGTAGGCGAGAATTGTAGCAAAACAAACTTGACATCCTCAACTGGGGAAGAAACCCATAGCTGGGGAAGAATCTCAAATTTTTAAGCTATTACCATTACTGTTCCTGGGGACGAAGAAACTAGAATAATCTTCCAACCATGACTGACTCTATCTGGGGAATGTACAAGGTCTGGATGATCCTTACTGCTTGGGGAAAACGGAAAACCACGACATTACCGTTGTTGGGGAATGATGGTCTCGACCCGCTGGGAAATATTGTGAGGATCTTACTCTTGTTGGGGACAAGAGGACAAACATGTCTCTGCTTGGGGGCCAATCATGGTTCTGCTGGGGAAATGGAAGGTAAGTAAGACCTTCCAAAGAACCAAAACGGTGCTCGTCGAGGATCGAGCTTGCTATGGAGACTACCGATCATCCTTTAGGGATTTCCGGTAAGGCATGCAATGCATAATGCTTTCTTTGTTGATTTAGTTTTTTATTATTCTCATCGCTTTATAGTATTATGTGATCACAAATAATTGTTTATTTTGCAAACAAATACTGAAAAGAGATGACTGAGAAATTAAATGATGACTTTTATTGAATATGAAAATATTTGTACATAAGGTGTGTACAGGGATGCAAAAATTCTTGATGAGGAAATTTGCAATAAATTGAAAAACAAAGGTAAATGGAAATGGGAAATTAAATTCTGCATTGATTACAACATTGGCTACCATCCACTGTAAGTTTGGGTTCCAACCCTTGCATTTGTTGACTATGACTCGACTGCTTCGTTACCGTCTGAGGTTCATCTATGGTGAAGATAGGCTCAAGTGTTCACAGTCAAATGCCTTTATCCCTAACTTTTGCCTGGACATTTTTCTATTTTTTTCCGTCTACCGGGATACCCATGTAAGTTTTAACCATTTTCTGGATAATCCTCTTGATGTTTTTGTTTGCTGCTTCGACGACACCATTCATCTTGGGCCGATATGGTGAAGAGTTGTGGTGCTCGATCTTGAATTCTTGACAAAACTCTTTCATCATCTTATTGTTCAAGTTGCTTGCATTGTTAGTGATAATATTGCTAGGAATACCATAGCGACAAATTATCTCATTCTTGATAAATCTGGAAACCACTTGTCGTGTGACGTTTGCGTAAGAAGCAGCTTCAACCCACTTGGTGAAGTAGTCGATAGCAACTAGAATGAAGCGATGATCATTGGAAGCTTTCGGCTCGATCATACCAATTATATCAATACCCCACATAGAGAAGGGCCAAGGAGAAGTCAAAACATTCAATGGAGTTGGAGGCACATGGATCTTATTACCATAGATTTGGCATTTGTGACTTCTTTTGGTAAAGTTGTAACAATATACCTCCATTGTTGTCCAGTAATAACCAGCTCAAAGGATCTTCTTAGCCATGGCAGGACCTTTTGCATGTACATCCTCACAACCTTCATGTATGGACCTTATGATCGTGTCTGCTTCGTGTCTATCCACGCATCTGAGCAACACGGAATCATAATTCCTCTTATACAGTACACCACCACTCAAGAAGAATTTGGCGCAGAGCCGTATAAGAGCTTTCTTGTCAATGATGGTGATACCCTCGGGATATTCCTGTTTTTCCAAATATCTTTTGATGTCGTAGAACCAAGGCTTGTCATCAGACTTGTCCTCGATTTCTAAACAATGTGCTGGTTCGTTCAAATGATCAATGCGGATAACCGGAGCTTCATTCTTCCACTTGATTTTGAACATGGATGCCAGAGTGGCAAGAGTAACAGCTAGTTGATTTTCCCCCCTAGGGATATGATGAAAAGAGATTTCATCAAAATAGGGAATCAATTTCGCGATGTGCTTTTGGTACGAAACCAGCTTGGAATCCCGAGTTACAAAGTTTCCTCTGACTTGGCCAATAACCAGGGCAGAATCTCCATAGACCTCAAGAATCTTGATTCTCATGTCAATTGTCATTTCAATTCAGTAGATACATGCTTCGTACTCAGCTATATTGTTGGTGCATGCAAAGCATAATCTGGCGGTGAATGGGAGATGAAAACCTGTCGAAGAGATGAGGATATCACCAATTCCACAACCTTTAGCATTGGAGGCACCATCTAACACGAGCTTCCATCGCTCCCCTGGTTTGGGTCTTATGTCAGGGTCTGGAGTCTCGTAATCTATGATAAACAGAACATCCTCATCTGGAAAGTCAAACTTCATTTGTTGATAACCCTCCACAGGTTGATGAGCAAGGTAGTTAAACAAGACGCTCCCTTTTATTACTTTCTGGTTAACATGTTGGATATCATACTCATTTAACAACATTTGCCACCGAGCAATTCTTCCAGAGACGGCAGGTTTTTCAAATATGTACTTTATCAGATCCATTTTAGATATCAATAAAATAATATGGCACATCATATATCATCTTAAGCGTCGGGCAGCCCAGACCAGAGCACAACAAGTTTTCTCCAAGAGTGAGTATCTGGTCTCACAATCGGTGAACTTCTTGCTCAGATAGTAAGTTGCATGTTCTTTTTTGCCAGTGTCGTCATGTTGACCCAATACACATCCCATAGATTCGTCGAGAATAGTGAAATACATGATTAAAGGCCTACCAGGAACCTGCGATACCAAGATCGGTAGTTCTTACAAATATTATTTTATCTTGTCAAATGCTTCTTGACAATCATTGTTCCATTCAACCGATTGATTTTTTCTTAGTAATTTGAATATCGGTTCACAGGTAGCCGTCAAGTGAGAAATGAATCATGAGATGTAATTAAGTCTGCCCAGAAAGCCACAGACTTATTTTTCTGTTTTGGGAGGCGGCATGTTTTGAATTACTCGAACCTTGTTGGGATCAACTTCAAATCCCTTCTGACTAACAATGAATCCCAACAGTTTACTAGATCAAACTTTAAAGGTGAACTTCGCAGGATTAAACCACAGTTTGAACTTTTGGAGTCTGTCAAACAATTTCTTCAGATGGACCAAGTGATCATCTTCGGTCTTGGACTTGGCAATCATATCATCCATGTAAACCTCAATCTCTTTATGAATCATATTGTGAAAGAGGGTTGTCATGGCACGGTGGTATGTTTCCCCTACATTTTTCAAACCGAATGGCATGACTTTGTAGCAATATGTACCCCAAGGCATGATGAAAGTGGTCTTCTCCATATCAGCTTGGGACATCTTGATTCGATTATATCCTGAGAAACCGTCCATGAATGAAAAGTTACTGTGCAGTGTTGTCTACCAAGAAATCAATATGAGGCAGAGGAAAATCATCTTTCGGGCTTGCCTTATTGAGATCTCAATAATCCACACACATTCTGACCTTCACTCCTTTCTTAAGAACCGGGACGATATTAGCAACCCATTCAGGATATTCGGAAGTGGCGAGGAACCCAGCATCAAACTGTTTCTTTACATTTTCTTTGATTTTAAGTGCCATGTCGGGTCTTGTTCTTCTGAGTTTCTCCTTGACAAGAGGACATCCGGGATTGAGTGGCAAGTGATGTTCAACGATGTTGCTATCCAACCCAGGCATATCTTGATAAGACCAGACGAAGATATCAACATACTCTCTCAATAACTTGACCAACTCGGAGTGTACATGCTTAGCGAGGGATGCCCTAACCTTGACTTCTTTTCTGACTTCCTCAGTATGTACCAAGAATGACAACTTCCACTGGCTCTTTGTGTGGCTGAATCTCTTTCTGCTCGTGCTCAATGAGCCTTGTTAGTTCAGCCGGTAATTCACAATCTTCCTCACCATCTTCTTCGGCTTGGTTAATTGGAATCCCATAATTACAATAGATGTTTGCCATGTTGTTATCAATGCATTTATTTGTTCTGCATGTTTATGAATTTGTTTAGAATGATCTATTTTGAAAGGTGAAAAATAAAATAAACTTTTGCCATTTGTTTGTGAAAAAGTAAAATAAGAAAGAAAATAGAGCATGATTTCAATGCAAAAAAACTTTTATTTATTGATCACATAATATTTCAAATGCGGGAGGCCATTTACAAGCTATCCACTCGTCTCAGGTGAGGACGAGGAAAAAAGAAAGAAAAATGCATTACATGTTGGTAGGAAAAACCATGGGAACCACGGTAGATGTCCAATTGTTGAGCTTGAAGCCAGGTGGGCACTTGCGTATAAAGCTTGTACTCTGGTTGCTAGGACCAGCATCATCAATGGCTGCCACGATGTCATCCTTCTGAAAATCGGCGCTATTGAACTTGATTAAGTTGCACTACTTCTGACAACGCGAGCTAGCCTGTGGACTAGAATAGTAACCCAGACTAAAACGATCATGCTTCTCTACCACATCCAACACATGCCCCCATCCATGCAAGGCACCTTTCTCAATGGTCTCTTTAGCATTCTTGGCAAATGACATGGTCATTTTTGGTGATCTACTTTGACTAGTTGAAGCGGAGGTGACATCTTTGAACTCAAGACATTGCAACGGCCCCTCGGCTACGCCTTCATTAGTCTCGACGTACCGGAAGGATGATAACTCGCTTACTAGCAAATCCTTTTCACCACAAACGATGACCAGTTGATCGTTAATCATGAATTTCAGTTTCTGATGCAATGTGGAAGTAAATGCCCCTGTGGCATGTATCCAAGGTCAACCCAATAAGCAACTATATGCAGGATTGATATCCATCACTTGAAAAGTAATGGTAAATAAATGCGGTCCGATCTTAATGGGTAAATCCACCTCGCCGATAACTTGCCTTCTGGAACCGTCAAAGGCTCTGACAATTAAAGCGCTCAGCCTCATCTCGCTCCCTTCTACCAGTAGTTGACCCAACTTGCCCTTAGGCATCACGTTGAGAGAAGAACCGGTATCCCCAAGGAGACGAGATAGCAAGGTGTCCATGCAAGTCCCTGATATATGCAAGGCTCTATTATGGGCAGTTCCTTCAGGAGGCAACTCTGACACGTTGAAACGCAAATATCGACTGGCAGTTATGTTTGTGACCATGTCATCAAACTGCTCTACGGGTATATCATGCATTACATGAGCAGCGTTAGAAACTTTCATTATAGCCAATCAATTTGCGGGCGAGCTCATAAGCAAAGATAAGATTGAAATCTTTGAGGGTGTCTGCCCTAGCTGATCCACAATCTTAAAATCACTCTTCTTTATCAGCTTGAGAAATTCTTGATCATCGATTGTCTCTTTGCGTTTTGCAGTATTCTCAAACGGAATGACTAGTACTGATGCAGCGGTAGATGCCCCTTGTTGCACAACATGGGTTGTTGAAGCAGACTTCTCCTTGGGAGGAACAATAGTTGGAATTTGCATTGAATTAGATGTGACCTTTAGAGAAAACACTCATCCACTACGATTCATGCCTCTAGCAGCGATTACGTTCACAATCTCGGATTCAAAGAACTCAATTTCTCGACCCCAAGAAAACACGGTAGAACCATACTTCCAAGGCACCCCTTTCGAATTCTGATACAGAAAAGACTTTAGCGCACAAACAGTGATAGGTTGTATCTTCTGCGAGGGGAAGTTGTCTCTATACTCATTTTAATGATGTCAAAACATTTAAGTGTAGCATAGCATATCATTTCTAGCATATATATAGAATCCACATGTAGAATATCATATACAATGTACATTATGTGTTTTTGAATGTGTTTGATCATGTTGGCAATGTTGTATGTGCATTAGGAGTGGTTGAGAACCTTTAGGAATGTCAAAATAGTTATTTTTGCATGTTTCAAGGGTGTGAGTCGACTCACAGCCCTGTTCTGGTCGACCCAGACAAGTGGCAATTCTTAGTTTCAGCCGCTGGAGTGCTCGCGTCGACCCTTCGGTCGACTCATACATTCCGCATTTAGAACTGTCAAAAACTGGAAGGTATGCATCGACGTATAGCCTATTTCGGTCGACGCAAAGGTGAATTTTTTGCATAAATTTGCTAACTGCCTTGCTCAGGTCGACCCTCCCAACTGTATGGGTCGACCGCTCGCTGTTTTGCATCAATTTTCTGCTATGTTGTTTAGTTCAAAATTCTTTTATTCCTCTTTATTTCCCTTAGCGTAGTATATATATCATTTTGGCTTATTTTTACAAAAATAACAAGAAACGTGAAAATAGATATTGATTTTTCTCTTCATCTTCATCTTCAACTTTACATACTCTAACATCTACATATAACCATTTTTGTTAGTGTTGTGTATTTTTGAAGTGATAACGTTCAAACCTAGGTGTGTGGATCCTTCGTGCTGGGTTGAGAATCAATAGGTGTTTCTTGAATAAAACCCTAGGTTTTGCCCTCCAAGAATTTGAGCTATTTTGGGAGGTTTTTGCACAAATCGTTTCGTTCTACAAGGATTCAGCCGTGCGAAGGTAACCGAAGAACAGGGTGTTCGTTTGGTTTAGTAGCTACTATCGGAGGATCGTAGAAGAAAGATTTGGGATCAAATTGTGGAAGATCGAAATCGACCGAGTGAAGGTGACTGAAGAACGGTGGGTTCTTGCAGTCTAGTAGCGTGAGGCGGTGATTTGTTCAACCAGATTCGAGGCACTTGATTCATCTCGAATCAAGGGGAGAGAAGACTTTGCGTTGACATCAAAGACGTTTGAGGGTTTGATTGTTCAATTCTTCTCTTGTATAAACAATTGCAGCCGTAATATATATATATATATATATATATATATATATATATATATATATATATATATATCTCAATTCCATTCGTGGAATTGGGGGCAGAGGTACCCATAGCGAGGACGATTGGGGAACTGCCTAATCAAATCGTGTTTGTCCTCTCTTTTCCTACTCTTTTACGTTTCAATATTATTCGAATTTGTGAAGTTTCAATTGATCGAAGTTTCTGAGATAATGTAATTTTGAGCTGATAAATTGTTTTGTGAAATTGATACAATCCCTTGGATTGTATTTAGAATCAGCTTAACATTCACATTAATTGGAAATCAGCAATTAGTGTGTTTGCGCACACCAAGTGTTCGATAATTTGGTTTAACGCAAAATCGAAAGCATTTGCTATTAGTTTTTGTCAACCTACCTTGGTGGTAATTGGATAAATATCAAGTAAACAATATTTGATTGATTGTGTTTAATTTGGTTGATTAATCTGAATTTTTTGCATCCGGTATTTCATTCCTAATATTTTCGTGCATATCCGATCCTTTTGGTAGAGGTTCGTTGTAGACGTGTGATTCAGTGGTCGCTTCCATACAAACATTTTAAAACCAAATTTTGGAAAGCCATTTGCGTGTAAAACTCGAGGGATCTATTCAACCCCCCCTTTTAGATCCTAGCCATCGTCTAACAAGTGGTATCACGAGCTCCGGTTTATCTGGTGCTTCGGTAAAACTTCTTGGATCATGGCGAACGAACCTAAAGGGGCTTATATTAGAGCTCCAGTTTTTACAGGCAAGAATTACAGCTACTGGAAGGATTGTATGCGCGTCCATATAAATTCCATAGATTGGAAGGTTTGGAACGTTATTTTAAATGGTCCTATGGAAATTACAATGACCAATGCTGAAGGCATTGTCGTTCCCAAACCCGAAGCTCAATGGAATGAGGAGGACGAGAAAAAGTACAGCTATGATTGGAAGGCTCAGAATATTTTGATCTCCTCTTTGGGAGTTGACGAATATTATTAAGTCTCTCATTGTGAAACGGCCAAAGCCATGTGGGATGTTTTACAAGTAGCCCACGAAGGCACTAATGATGTTAAAATGGCTCGTATCAACACACTAACGCAAGAGTTCGATCTTTTTTACATGAAGCAAGGGGAAACCATTGCGGACATGCAAAAATGATTCACTCATATAATCAACAAATTGCATGTACTTGGTAAACCAATTCCAAACGAGGTTGCTACTAATAAAATCTTGAGGTGTCTTAACAGGGAATGGCAACCGAAGGTCACCGCGATCAAGGAGGCCAATAATCTAGCTACTCTAGACCTCACGACATTATTTGGCAAACTCGATGAGCATGAGCAAGTGCTAATTAGCTTGGATAAACATGAGAAGAGTATAAATAAGGAGAAAACAAAAGATATGGAGAAGAAGTCGATTGCTCTTAAGACTTCTTGTTCAAAGTCCACATCTCAAGAGCAAAGTGATAATGAAACCAACAATGACGAAGATGATGAATCCGGTGATGACATGGGCCTATTTGTGAAGAGATACAATAGATACATTCAGAAGAATGAGATTCAACACTCAGATAAAAATCTAGTCAAATTTAGGAGGTAATCTAGAAATGAAGGCAACAAGAATGGCAAATTGAAAGGAACGTGTTACAACTGTTGAAAATCCGGGCACTACAAGCCGGATTGTCCATCACTTAAGAAATACAAGGATAAGGATAAGGATAAGAGCCGTCAACATAAAAAGTCAAACAAATCCAGACGAGCATACATCTCTTGGGAAATCAATAGCGAGTCGGAAAAATAGGACAGCCCAAGTGATGAAAGTGAATCCGTTAATCTATGTCTTATGGCACATCAAAGCAAGAAGAAAGAGGTAAAAACACTCTAAATATGACCATTCTAATAATATGTCTCATTTGGAATTACAAAGAGCTTTTGATGTGTTGCACCACGAGGCTAAGGAAGCTTTTCAACGCTTAGCCTAGAACAAAAATATTTTTTCATACTTGGAGCAAAAGGTTTCCGATTCCGAAAAGGAATTAAAAGCACTTAAAAACTCCATAGTGGATACATCAAAAGCTAAGGTTGAAGAGGACCCGACTTCTTGGTTCAATTTCTTTGGTTGTGATACTTGTCATATTTGGCAAAAGGAAGTGAGAACCCTTAAGGCCAAATTAGACAAGGCTTTAAAGCCTAAAGTTACGTTTGCTATTGATTGATCACATTATCGAGAAAGTATGAATAATCCGTATCAAAAGTATACGTATGTGATTCGAGATAGTGGTAGCAAAGGTAAATTCCAAATGAACCAAAAATTCCTATATTGTTGCAAGCCTGGTTATACTATTGCTAAATGTTGTTTTAGAAGATTTCTTGTTCCAAAAGGCATTTATCAATGGTTGCCCAAGTGCGATCTTGGTTTCACTCACCGTAAAGGACCCAACGAGATTTGGGTACCTACTCTCCCTTGATTGTTTTGTAGGTACAAAGTCTTGAGACCACCGAAAGAAGATTGGTTCTGGATAGTGGTTGCTCAAGACATATGACCGGCGACATATCTCTTTTCATTGACTTTGTGGCGAAGAAAAAGGGGTTTGTCACCTACGGAGATAACAACAAGGGACAGATTCTCGACAAAGGTAGTGTAGGTAACCCCTCATCTACTATTATCTCTGATGTGCTTCTTGTGGAAGGCCTTAGACACAATCTTTTAAGCATTAGTCAACTACGTGACAAGAATTATAAAGTATCTTTTTCAAAGGATTGTTGCATAGTTGAAGATAGTGACAAGAAGAATGTGTTTAAAGGTTTGAGGGTGGACAATGTCTATATGCTAGACTGAAATGAGGTATCGTTGAATGGAGACAAGTGTCTCGTCACTATGAATGAAGATTCATGGTTGTGGCATAGACGGTTGGCTCACATCAACTTTGATTTTCTTAATAAAATAGTCTCTAAAGACCTAGTCATCGGTTTGCCCAAAATCAAATTCACAAAGGATCACCTTTGTGATGCTAGTCAAATGGAGAAGCAAACAAGGATCTCATTCAAATCTAAAAACATCGTTTCAACTATGAGACCCCTTGAGCTACTCCATATGGACCTCTTTGGACCATCTAGGGTTAAAAGCCTAGGTGGTAACTATTATGGTTTTGTAATAGTCGATGATTTTTCTAGGTTTTGCTAGACCATTTTCTTAGTAAATAAGAGTGATACCTTTTCGGCCTTTGAGAGATTTGCTAAGTTATCTCAAAACAAGTTAAACACGAACATTGTGTCAATTAGAAGTGATCATGGGGGTGAGTTTGAAAATCATTTATTTGAAGCATTTTGTGAATCCCATGGAATTGATCATAATTTTTCCACACCACGTACCCCTCAACAAAACGAGGTTGTGGAACGTAAAAATAGAATTTTGGAAGAATTAGGAAGGACTATGATCAATGAGAGTGGACTTCCAAAATACTTTTGGGCCGACGCCATAAGTATGGCTTGTTACGTTTTGAATAGGGTGCTCATCTGGCCTATTCTAAAAAAGACAGCGTATGAGCTTTTAAAAGGGCGTAAGCCAAATATCTCTCACCTTCATGTCTTTGGTTGCAAGTGTTTCGTGTTAAACAATGGAAAAGAGACACTTGGTAAATTTGATGCCAAGGCCGACGAGGGTATTTTTCTTGGATACTCTCAGTCAAGTAAAGCTTATAGAATATATAATAAAAGGTTACAAATTATTGAAGAGTCGGTACACGTTACTTTTGATGAGTCTTATCCGAAAAATGTCGGAGAAGGTAGTTCTTTTCATGGTGCAGGTGTATCTTCTGAAGACATACTCAAGGACACTGATAAGGGAACTGATCAGCCTGAAGCAGTGCGTATTGAGGAGGAAAAGGATCACCAACCTATGAAGAGTGAGGAGGATCATCCAACTAATGAAGATGACCTTCCTCCAGCATAGAAGTCTTCCAAATACCATCCGATCGACAACATACTCGGTGATATCTCTAAGGGAGTAACCACTCGCTCTAAACTTAGAAACTTTTGTTATTACTCCGCTTTTCTGTCACAAGTTGAACCTAAAAACGCAAAGAAGGCATTACTCGATGAGCATTGGTTTCTATCAATGCAAGATAAACTTAATCAATTAAGGAGAAACGAGGTTTGGGACCTTGTCCTTCCTCCGCGAGGTCATTGAGTAATCGGCACCCGAAATGGTGTTTAGGAATAAACTTGATGAAAATGGAGTTATAACACGAAACAAAGCGTGGCTTGTAGCGCAAGGCTATAACCAAGAGGAAGGAATCGATTATGAGGAAACTTATGTGTCGGTTGCCCGACTCGAGGCTATACGCCTTTTACTTGCTTATGCTTGCACTAAAAATTTCAAACTATTTTAGATGGACGTTAAAAGTACTTTCCTTAACGGATACATCAATGAAGAGGTTTATGTAGCCCAACCTCCAGGTTTTGAATCCCATGAATATCCAGATCATGTCTACAAACTTAAACGTGCTTTGTACAGACTTAAACAAGCCCCTAGGGCTTGGTATGAACGTCTAAGCAAATTTTTACTTGATCAAGGGTATTCAAGAGGGAAGGTTAACACAACCCTCTTTATTAAACGTCAAGGAAAACACTTAATATTGGTACAAATTTATGTTGATGATATTATCTTCGGGTCTACTAACATGACCTTGGTCAAGGAGTTTTCTAGTTTGATGCAGGGGGACTTTGAAATGAGCATGATGGGGGAACTCAACTATTTTCTTGGATTGCAAATCAAACAACTCGAAGAGGGCACATTCGTGAGTCAAACAAAATATTGTCTTGAGCTTCTCAAACGTTTCGACATGCTAAACTGCAAAGCAATAGATACTCTGATGCCTACTTGTGTTAATCTTGATCGTGACGAAAATGGTAAGGATGTAGAGGTAAAACGGTATAGAGGTATGATTGGATCTCTTTTTTATCTTACCGCATCACGTCCAGATATTATGTTCAGTGTATTCATGTGTGCGAGGTATCAAGCACGTCCCAAGGAATCCCACTTAAAGCAGTTAAGTGCATACTTCGATACCTCTCCGGTACTCCAAAGTATGGGCTGTGGTATTCCAAAGGTAGTGTTTGTTCCTTAGTTGGTTATTTCGATTCTGACTTTTCCGGGTGCAAATTAGATAGGAAGAGTACTAGTGGAACCTGCCACTTTTTCGCAAATTCCTTGGTGAATTGGCATAGCAAGAAACAGGTTTTCGTTGCCTTGTCAACAGCCGAGGCGGAATACGTCACCGTCGGCAGTTGTTGTGCTCAAGTCCTATGGCTTAAGCAACAATTGCTTGATTTCAATTTAAAACTTGAGCATATTCCTATTTTGTACGATAACACTAGTGCCATTAACATAACTAAGAACCCCGTATTACATTCACGCACCAAGCATATCGAAATATGTCACCACTTCCTAAGGGATCATGTAGAGAAAGGTGATGTGGTATTTGAGCATGTTGATACTAAAAACCAACTTGCTGACATCTTTACAAAACCACTAGCTACAGAGCCTTTCTTTCACATCCGTAAGGAACTAGGCGTTCTCGACATTTCGGATCGTGTTTGATAATTCCTTAATATAGTAGTTCTTCACAGATATATATGCTTGTTTATATTTTTGACTAACAATGCAAAGAAATTTTGACCTATATGTGAGGGCTCTCATCATCCATCATGATCAAGGTAATATCATTCCTCGTCATAAACTTCTTGTAAATGTATGTACCATGTTAAGTGTTAAAAATGATGTTTATTGCATGATTCAAGCTTATTTCATCCATTTGAATGTTTGATGTTTGTGTTGGTTTCCTATTTATTCAACATTGTTACCTAAATGACACATTTACATGATTTTTGCATCATTTCACTGTTTGAGTCGACCTAAAACTGACTATGGTCGACTCACCATTATTGAATTTGTCAAGTTTAGAGGCATGAATGCTCAGGTCGACTCTTTGGTCGACTCAAAGCTCTGTATTTCAAGATTATAGAAAGCATCACAGTGTGCGTCGACGCACACAGACCTAGCGGTCGACCGTTCACTGACATATTCCGAAAAATCTCTTGGGCTTTGCGCGGTTTTGACCCATTTAAGTGACTTTTATGCTTTTTATGTGTCATTAACATTGCATGTTCATTGTATCAAGTCATTGCATCATTCCTCTCATCTCCTCCTCTTCCCTAAATCCTCTATAAATAAACCCTAACTCCACATCTCTTACCAATCACATTTGGGTTTCACACAACATTGAAAGAAATCAGTTACTATTCATCCTTCTCTAGCATCACTATCAATGGCTTCTCGAAGAATCACCTGGAAAAGAGTCACAAGAGAACCTTCATCTCAAGCTGGTAACACTTTCCCAACCACCTCTCAATCCACCGGTAACACTTTCCTTTCTTGTATCTGAGGAATTTACTGATCTATATGAAAAGAAGTTGAGTAAGAGGTCTGTTATAAAGCAATTTGTTTACTATCGTCGTGCTGCTGAGCGTATGCATATAGAAGAAGTTATAGAGTTATTAGAATTTCAGAACTTCAGAAATTTTTTGGAATGTGATATCAAATATAATGAGGATTTGGTTCGAATTTTATATTCTGGTTTAATGGGCAAATTTGAGGGTTATGATTTTAAGAAAGCATTGAATTCTATGTTGAAGAAACCATATTCTGATCAGGTTATGGCGAGCGACTTGTTTCCTAAATCAGTGAAAACTGGGAAATTAAAAACTCTTGACAGGATCCTACAGTGGATTGTGTCACACATTCTTCGACCCAAGAAGGGTGGATATTCCAGGGTTGATCAGCCTGAAGTCCACTTGATGTATATTCTGAAAAATAAAATCTAGATTAGTTGGCCGTATTATGTTGCAAGCAGGATGTATGCTCTACGTGACTCTGGTAGAGGGATTGCGTTGTCTTATGCCTCCTTCATCTAAAGTGTGATCAACCGTGCTGAAATCCTTGTTCCTGGTCTCACATACAAATCTCTCACCTCGGATCAAGAATTCAGTCAGAAGACGTTGACTGTGACGGGACATATCTGGAATATTAGAGACAAGAGGTACAAGTATGTTGTGAAATCAAACTCCGCTGTTTTGGAAGAATCTGATGAAAGTGAGGAAGAAGAAGAAGAAGAGGAAGACGAGGAAGAGGAAGAACAAAGCAACGACAAACAAAGTAAGGATGAAGAAGATAATCAAATGGATACTGGTGTCGAGGATAATAGTGCTTGGATGCCTCACTCATCTGCCATGGTGTCTGAGGAAGACCAAGTCTGGAATCAATGGCAGGATGCAGGTACTTACATGCCTCAATCTTCTCCAATGGAAGCTGAGATTGACCAAGGTTGGGGTCAATGGCAATATACTGGCTGGACCACTCTTGGTTCTAACTATATGCCATTAACTCAAGGAATGGATTATCAAGATTCCTATTATACGCCTCTATCCCCTCCGCATCCACAGCAAAACAATGAGAACATTCTTGAACTTATGAGGAACCTGCAACTCCAACAACAGGAGTTTGCCACCGCTCAAGAGGAACGTTTCACGACTCTCCACAAGGAAATTCAAGAGCACACCACCAATTTTGATTCTTTTGCCACCAATGTAATGGAAATATTCAACACTATGGCTAAGACATCTGCAAATCAACATTGTGCTCTTACAAATAGTTTCAACATTTTGAACCAAACTGTGTTAGAGTTGACTGAGCCATTGGACGTGCAACCTCCACCACCACCTCATCATTATCAGTATCGTGGATGAGGCCATCCATTTAGGGGGAGAATGCCTTAAGGACTTCTTTGTTGTATCTCACATTATATATTATTATGCTTTGTTCCTTGCATTTTCTTTTCATGCCTCTGATATGTTTCTTTCCGTTATGTTGTCACTTGTAGTTGTCTTGTACTTTTTCTTTCTATCCTTACTATTCGGTAACAATGTACTGCAATATATTTTGTGTTAATTAAGCATATTACTTTGTTTTGTTTAATGTTATGGTTTTATTTATCTTCTTATACGTCTCGTTAATGGTTATGTGTTGCAATTATGTAAAAATGCCATATTCGATATTCTATCTTTAGAACATTTCATCTTTCTCTCTTTTTGATGTTGTCAAAGGGGGAGAAGAAACTGGAAATAACAGGTATTAAGATTGATCAAGCGCAACAATTGATGCATGAAGTCAGGGGGGGATGATATCCCAAGCTTGACCTGCTACTGTTTTGCCATCCTCAAAAAGGGGGAGTATGTGAGGGGAAGTTGTCTCTATACTCGTTTTAATGATGTCAAAACTTTTAAGTGTAGCATAGCATATCATGTCTAACATATATATAGAATCCACACGTAGAATATCATATACAATGCACATTATGTGTTTTTGAATTTGTTTGATCATGTTGGCAATGTTGTATGTGCATTAGGAGGGGTTGAGAACCTTTAGGAATGTCAAAACAGTTATTTTTGCATGTTTCAAGGGTGTGAGTCGACTCACAGCCCTGTTCTGGTCGAACCAGACAAGTGGCAATTCTTAGTTTCAGCCACTGGAGTGCTCGCGTCGACCCTCCGGTCGACTCATACAGTCTGCATTTAGAATTGTCAAAAACTAGAAGGTATGCGTCGACGCATAGCCTATTCCGGTCGATGCAAAGGTGAATTTTCTGTATAAATTTCTTAACTGCCTTGCTCAGGTCGACCCTCCCAACTGTATGGGTCGACCGCTCGCTGTTTTGCATCAATTTTCTGCTATATTGTTTAGTTCAAAATTCTGTTATTCCTCATTATTTCCCTTAGAATAGTATATATATCATTTTGGCTCATTTTTACAAAAATAACAAGAAACGTGAAAATAGATATTGATTTTTCTCTTCATCTTCATCTTCAACTTTACATTCTCTAACATCTACACATAACCATTTTTGTTAGTGTTGTGTATTTTTGAAGTGATAACGTTCAAACCTAGGTGTGTGGATCCTTCGTGCTGGGTTGAGAATCAATAGGTGTTTCTTGAATAAAACCCTAGGGTTTGCCCTCCAAGAATCCGAGCGATTTTGGGGGTTTTTGCACAAATCGTTTCGTTCTACAAGGATTCAGCTGTGCGAAGGTAACCGAAGAACAGGGTGTTCATTTAGTTTAGTAGCTACAGTCGGAGGATCGTAGAAGAAAGATTTGGGATCGAATTGTGGAAGATCGAAATCGACCAAGTGAAGGTGACTGAAGAACGGTGGGTTCTTGCAGTCTAGTAGCGTGAGACGGTGATTTGTTCAACCAGATTCGAGGCACTTGAATCTTCTCGAATCAAGGGGGGAGAAGACTTTGCATCGACATCATAGACGTTTGAGGGTTTGATTGTTCAGTATATATATATATATATATATATATATATATATATATATATATATATATATATATATATATATATATATATATCAATTCCATTTGTGGAATTGGAGGCAGAGGTACCCATAGCGAGGACGATTGGGGAACTTCCTAATCAAATTGTGTTTTTCCTCTCTTTCCCTACTCTTTTACGTTTCAATATTATTCGAATTTGTGAAGTTTCAATTGATCGAAATTTCTGAGATAGTGTAATTTTGAGCTGATAAATTGTTTTGTGAAATTGATACAATCCCTTGGATTGTATTTAGAATCAGCTTAACATTCACATTAATTGGAAATCAGTAATTAATATGTTTGCGCACACCAAGTGTTCGATAATTTGGTTCAACGCAAAATTGAAAGCATTTGCTATTAGTTTTTGTCAACCTACCTTGGTGGTAATTGGATAAATATCAAGTAAACAATATTTGATTGATTGCGTTTAATTTGGTTGATTAATCTGAATTTTTTTCATCCGGTATTTCATTCCTAATATTTTCGTGCATATCTGATGCTTTTAGTAGAGGTTCGTTGTAGACGTGTGATTCAGTGGTCGCTTCCATACAAACATTTTAAAACCAAATTTTGGAAAGCTATTTGCGTGTAAAACTCGAGGGATCTATTCAACCCCCCCCCCCCCCCCCCCCCTTTAGATCCTAGCCATTGTCTAACATCTTCTTTTTAGGAGCTTCCACGGGAACCTTCCTATATACGATTGTGAACGGCTCAATGCTATCTACCTCTTCCACGGATTTGGATCTGGAAAACTGAACCACACTTCAATTCATCAAAATCTGAACATAACCTTTCAACCTTCGGCACTGATTAGGATTGTCATCACAAATTTGTCACTTACCATGAAGACCTTTCAATAACCCTTTCTCATTCTATTTCTTGAACACAACAGTCATCGGAGTTTTCACTTCGTCGACATCTTTAATTAACTCATCCCCTTGATCGTCTTCGGCCATGTTAACCCCCGATCCACTATAAGTAGGCAAAGGATTAGTCTGTAAATGTCAGGATCTTTCGGTTAATAAGCTCTTGAAACTTGATCTTTAAAACAATGCAATCTTCGGTAGCATGTCCTATGTACCCAGAATGGTAAGCACATGATGCATTCAGATTATGCTTCGGGTTATAAGGAGGAATTGCAGGTGCGATCTCTTTTGGAACAATTTCCCTTGATGAACCAGATAAGGGAACAAGTCCGTATACGGCATGAGAATTTTTTCTCAAAATTCGGACGCTTGCCACTGTTCTGATTACTGTTGTTATGTATGTTCTGTTGATTACCATTGTTTTGTTGAGATTGTTGACGTTGCGGCTATTGCTTCTGAGAATTATGAGCTTGTTGTTGTGGATGATATTGATATGGCAGTTGTTGATACTGGGCAGCAGCGATATAAGGATACGGATAATACGACATGGGAGCCATAGGAGCCTGATATTGTGGAGAGGCTTTTGCCATCACAGCATTCGCCTCACCTTCTTTCTTCTTCGAATGATTGCTCTGAGGTTTCTTGTTGGCTGACTGTTGACTCGCGGAACCAGCAATCTTACCAATTTTCAAACCATTCTCAATTCTTTCACCAATAGTTATAACAACAGCAAAGTTTAACTGCTCACCATTTTCTCATAGTACAACCCTTGCAAAGTTCCCATAAAGAAATCAACCAGCTTAGAGTCAAAAAGAGCAGGTCGCACACGAGAAGCCATTTCATGCCACCTTTGTGCTTATTCTTTAAAGGTTTCAGTTGTGCGTTGGGACTGATTTTGCAATTACAATCTAGTAGGAGCCAAATCGAGATTATACTTGTATTGCTTCAAGAATGCTTCGGACTGGTCTCTCCACGAGCAAATCTTGCTACGCTCTAAACCCATATACCAATCCAAATAAGCTCTAGACAAGCTATTTTGGCAGTAATGCACTAGCAATTCATCATTGTCAATGTAGGATGCCATCTTCCTCTCAATCCTTTGTACTTTGGCAGCTCTAGAATCTTGATCTTTTGTGGCAGCACAGCGTTAGGAACCAATCACAAGTCTTTAGCGTCTGTGCCAAAAGTAGAATAAACTTCAATGGCTCTGATCCTTTCATCCAATAACTTATAATCAGTAGGTCTGTTATGATCACAGATCTGACAAGAGTCTGTGGATTTGGAAGTTGTGATGCGGCCAAAGAAGGCACCTGCGGGGAAGCTGTAACGCCCCGATTTCGATTATTCCAATTTTTGTTGAGTCCTTTATTTAATTGAATGTTAAATTATTCTATTTATGACTTTGGTGTGATAATATGCTTTTATGCTATGTTATGATGTATTATCTCGTTTGAGAGCGTTTTCGGGAATTTTGGGCTTAAGGGCATTTTGGTCATTTTATAACTATTAATGAGTTAGAGAAAATTAAGGAAATAATTTGTAGAGGAAATTTATTAGAAAATGAATTAAGTGTAGAAATTGAATTAGAGGAAATATTGTGTAGAAATAGAAAATAAGAGAATTGGGAGAGAAATAAAATTATGTGGTAAAAATAGAAATGAGAGAAAAAGAAATAGGAATAAGAGGAAGGAAATAGGAGAGAAAGAGAAAAAGGGAAAATAGAAAGAAAAAGAAGAGAAAGAAAGAGGAAGAGGGAAAAAGAGAAGAAAAGAGGAAAAAAGAGTGGAAATCATCAAGAACAAGAGCTAGATCATTTGGAATCCGGGTAAGGGTTAGAAACATTGTTATCTTGTCTATGTGTGTAGTTATGTATGTGTATGTTTGTGGATTGAAAGATTTTTATGAGTTTTTGGAAAACCCTAAATTGGTGAAATGTTGTTGATGATGATCCAAATGTGATTTTGGGTTTATAAATGTGCTTCTAATGATGTTTACATGTTGGGTAATGGTTTGCATGATGTCTATTGGAGTAGGACTGATTTTGATGGGGTTTTGGGTTGGGAGAAAACTCAGAACAGCGTTCTGGGAATTTCTGGTATCGCAGGTTCGCCTGGCGAATGGACCAGTGAGGGATCGCCAGCACTCGCCTGGCGAACGGATGAACATTTCTGGGCACGGGCACTCGCCTGGCGAAGTCCAGCGAGCAAGCCAGCGAAGGTTCGCTGAGTAGTTCGCCTAGCGAACTTTGGGTGTTTTTGATGTTAGGGGTTGCTGCCTTGGTTCGCCAAGGGGTTCGCCTAGCGAACTTTGTGTCTGTTTTTAGCTAGTAGTGGGTTCGCTGGAACATTCGCCTAGCGAAGATGCTAGCGAATGCTCGCGAGAGGGTTCGCCCAGCGAACAGTGCTGTTTGTGTAATTTTGTTTTCTGCATAACTTTTGATCAGTGGTTCGGTTTGAGGCGTGGTTTGATGCATTGGAAAGCGATTGAGCTGTACTTTCTTATTATGATGGTTTGGAATTTGTTAGCCGATTTAATAAAGTCGAGAATTTGGGAATAGTGTCATTTACCGACTTTTGTCGTTTAAATGTGTATATTGGTTGTGTAACATACAATGTGGCATTGATATTAATGTGTATGCCTTGTATGATGTTGTGTAATGATAATGCATGTGATGACATGTTGTGATGATAAAGTGTGGCCGAAAGGCAAATGAATGTGATATGTTGTAATTGGTTTTATATACATGTTTATGATTACATGTATGTTAATTGGTGGCTGTATGGCAAGAAAATGTATCGTTGGATTGATTTCTAATGCATGAATAAAGATGGAGAAATAATTCATATTGATGAATTGTATATGATTGTAAGAGATGAATGCATGACAATGTTTGTATACATGTATGCATTATAAGAATGTCATGAGTCATTTTGCATGTGAAGCATAATGATGTGCATTCTTGTGTTGAGGGATTCTAATGAAAACCCGCTATAACGTCGTGTGCCCGTGTGGGGTGTGAGCGATGATTATAGACGATCGTGTGCCCATGTGGGGTGTGAGCGATCGGGTCGTGTGCCCGTGTGGGGTGTGAGCGATCCATAAACGTCGTGTGCCCAAGTGGGGTGTGAGCGACAGATTAGTTCCAGAGGGAATCCGCTATAACATCGTGTGCCCGTGTGGGGTGTGAGCGATGATTATAGACGATCGTGTGCCCATGTGGGGTGTGAGCGATCGGGTCGTGTGCCCGTGTGGGGTGTGAGCGATCCATAAACGTCGTGTGCCCATGTGGGGTGTGAGCGATGGGGAACATCGTATGCCCGACGGGGAGTTACAGTGATGTAACAAGCGATGGTTCCAGCAGAGTTCCTGAGTTAACTATTGATGAGTCGGTACCGCATATGTAATTGCATAGAGTCGTTGTGTCGGTCTCTTGCATTTACATGAATCATGATTGCATTGTTATATGTGGAAAGTCATGATTGATTATTCGTGTGGAAAATGGTGATGTACCTTTATGATAAATGTATTGTGCATGTTTGATATGCATAGATAAATGGTTGATTTTATGATTGAGCTTATGATAAGCCTTTGGAAATTGTTGTGCAATTGTGTTGGATGTAGTGAATTGTAAATGATATGTTTTGTGTATAAACGTATGCATTGTATGAGAATAGGTGATTATGTGCATGAATGATATGCTTGGGTTGTGATATATGTTATATAATGGAATTGGTGAGTAATAGTGTAGGTGGTAATAAATGTGTTATGTGTATTTTTATGTTGAAATATATAATTATATGCATCGATATTATGATAATGTTTCTTACCCTTCTGCTGTTTTAGGTTGCTGAAGGTATTTTGTGAAGCTTAGGACTTCATTCCTTTTGGTCGGTCCGCTCTGATATGTAGCACCGGGTAGCTAGGATTACATGATTATTTTGTGATACATTTTGTGTATGTATCTTGACTTGAATTGTTTATGTAAACATGATTCCGTGTTGACGGATAGTATTTGATGTGTATATATATCTATATATATGATGTTATTCAGTATTTAGATGTTTCCACTTTTATTCTAAATATTGAGATGTGGGTGTAAGGACGAAGTTCCTCTGTGCAAGTTACCCTACTGTTGCATATCTCTGTTGAGCAGGTGTTGATTGTTTTAATTTCAAGTATAATGTGACATGCTTCTTTTATGCCATGCTTTGTAATTATACTCTGATGAAATTTTTAATATATGCCTAAATGATTAATATGATGATTTATTTGGGGGTATAGATGGGGGTGTTACATTAAGTGGTATCAGAGCCAGTGTTGAGTCAGTTTGTGTCTGTCTTGTTGTTGTTGTTGGTCGAACTGTTGTTTAACCGTGTTGTCGTTGTTGAGAATGATCAGAATATGGCTGGTAGGAACGACAATGTTATTGCTGCTGCCATGGAGTTGATGGCTAGAGCTGTGCAAGGTGCAGCGAACATGAATACGAATGATGAGTTTAGAAAGAATCAACCGTCCGTCTTCAAGGGAAGATTTGATCCGGATGGTGCTCAGATATGGTTGAAGGAAATTGAAAGGATTTTCCGAGTTATGGACTGTGCGGAAGAGAACAAGGTAAGGCTAGGAACTCGCAGGCTGAAGGAAGAAGCCGACGATTGGTGGGTCGGTATGCGTCAAGTTCTTGAGATTGATGAGGAGGGAATTACTTGGGATTTGTTTCGTACTGAGTTTCTAAGGAAGTATTACCCTGAACATGTTAAGGGAAAGAAGGAGATGGAATTTCTAGAACTAAAGCAAAGTAGTATGTCCGTTGTGGACTATACTGCGAAGTTTGTGGGATTGGTACAATTTCATCCTCACTATGCGGCGATTACTGCTGAGTTTTCTAGATGTGTGAAGTACGAGAATGGTCTACGCCCTGAGATTAAGCAAGCCATTGGTTATCAGAGGATAAGAAGGTTCTCCGACTTGGTGGAATGTAGTAGAATCTTCGAGGAAGATAGCAAAGCTCGTTCTGCTCACTACAAGAGTATGAATGAGAGAAAAGGGAAACAACAAGCTCAAGCGGGCGGAAAAGTGTTTGCATTGGCGGGTACGGATACTACTGTTGCGGATCGTTAGACTACAGGTACTTGTCTTATTAATGGTATGCCTTTATTTGCTATTGTTATTATCGGAGTGACTCATTCGTTTATTTCACATGAGTGAGCGAAGCGTTTGAATTTGTTGTTTGTTCCTTAGTACCTGATGGGTGTGTGAAACACCGTCAGTACTTTCTGGTTTTTCCTGTTCGGTGGTCAGCAGGTGTTAGGATGAGATAAGTGGGGGAGAAGCTGGTACTTCTCCGTGTTTCCTCGGGTGTGGAGCATTAACTCGGTGTGTTGTGGATGGTGAGATCGTAAGTGTTATTTGGACATAGTAGTTTTCGGTTTTAGGAAGGATACAGAGGTAAAATTTATGTCGACTAAGGATTTGTGCCTTAGGTAGTTTTGTGCACGGGATGCAAGAAAGGCTATTATAGTTTAGTGAAGATGGTTTATGCCCCATCATAGTTGTCGGCTGTCTATTGACAAATTGAGGAACTGATCACCCTTAATCTATTGTTGATAGCAGACGGGAATTGTGTTGGGTGGGATAGACATATCTTTCCGGCTTTAATAGTGAAATGGAATACATTGTTCGGAATTAATGAAGGATTATGGATTGATTTTGATGAGTTGATGAAGATTTTCATATTTGAAGACGAGGCAGATTAGAAGTTTTAGAATGTTGGGAAGCCATTAAGAGAGCATGATTGAGTATTATTATCGGTTGTTTTCAGAGTTGTTGGTAACAAAAGGAAAAGATGATTGCACGAGATAATGAGCATGCGGTGTATGAGGGAATTTATGAGACTTGGGATGTCAAGGGAAGAAATTGTATATGAATTGTTGAGAAATGAATAAGGCGACAATTGAGAATAAGATAACTAGGATGGTTTGGATCATTGGATGGAAGTAGTGATTTGTTTGGGTCGTGGCTTTGGTTTTCAGCATTTGAGAATTCATGAAAGGATTAGTACTATTGTGGAGTTGGAATTGGTTACGGTTGTGTTGTGTTGGAATATTGGAAGTATTATCTTTGTAATTTGAAATTCAAAGTGTTTAGTGATTTCGAGAGTATTGAGTACTTGTTTTGTCCGAAGGAATAGAGTATGAGACAACAAAGACGATTAAGATTCATGGCGAGTTATGAATTTGGTTTGGTTTTGGGAGAGGCAGTTGTTAGGCTTAATGTGTAAGTCGAAAATCTTTATGTATGTCGGTTTTGATGGCAAGAGAGCTAGAATCGTTGAGCAGTTCAGAGACTTGTACCTAGTGAGAGAGGATTAGACTTTGGAAGCGAGATTGATGGACTCGATAGTTTTGAGCAATCAGAGTGCACAGTGGAAGCGCGATGTAATCCATTTTGTATGAATGTGTGAGACTTGTAAGAGTTCATAGGTTGGACATTGGAGACATGTTGGAATGATGAAATTCTTGGACGTTCCAGAATGGAAGTGTTAAGTGAAAGGTTTAAATTTATTTCGTGGACTACAATGTAGATGGATGTGTTGGTGATATGTTCGATTGGTGAATCGTAGCATAGATATGTGAACAAGGAAGTTGGTCTTGTGGTTATGTAGGAGTTCGTGAACGATGTTGTGTCATGGAACTTCCTGTCCTTGTTTGTGTTGTTGCCTCGTCCCCATTGTTTTGGTTCGAGTGCGAGTAGTTAATTCCTGTGTGAGGAATTAGTGTTGTGTTACCTACGGTAATGGTAACGATCTTGTTGTGTTTCGGTTCAAGAGTGAACCTGTAAGTTGTGTTTGTGTATTCTTTGAGTTGAGAGTCGGTTGTCAAGTGCATTGTATGGGCTTTGTATCTTGTCGTTATTGTCAGCGTGACCGTGTTCTCTTGGTTGTTGCTGTTAACAAGGTGGTTTGTCAGTTGTGTTATTCAGGGTGTGCCTTTCATTGGCCTATTGTTTTGTTGGTCGGATGCGAGAGTTGTGTCCGGTGTTATTCGTATCAGTATATTTTCGAGGACGAAAATTCCTAAGTGGGGGAGAGTTGTAACGCCCCGATTTTGATTATTCCAAGTTTTGTTGAGTCCTTTATTTAATTGAATGTTAAATTATTCTATTTATGACTTTGGTGTGATAATATGCTTTTATGCTATGTTATGATGTATTATCTCGTTTGAGAGCGTTTTCGGGAATTTTGGGCTTAAGGGCATTTTGGTCATTTTATAACTATTAATGAGTTAGAGAAAATTAAGGAAATAATTTGTAGAGGAAATTTATTAGAAAATGAATTAAGTGTAGAAATTGAATTAGAGGAAATATTGTGTAGAAATAGAAAATAAGAGAATTGGGAGAGAAATAGAATTATGTGGTAAAAATAGAAATGAGAGAAAAAGAAATAGGAATAAGAGGAAGGAAATAGGAGAGAAAGAGAAAAAGGGAAAATAGAAAGAAAAAGAAGAGAAAGAAAGAGGAAGAGGGAAAAAGAGAAGAAAAGAGGAAAAAAGAGTGGAAATCATCAAGAACAAGAGCTAGATCATTTGGAATCCGGGTAAGGGTTAGAAACATTGTTATCTTGTCTATGTGTGTAGTTATGTATGTGTATGTTTGTGGATTGAAAGATTTTTATGAGTTTTTGGAAAACCCTAAATTGGTGAAGTGTTGTTGATGATGATCCAAATGTGATTTTGGGTTTATAAATGTGCTTCTAATGATGTTTACATGTTGGGTAATGGTTTGGATGATGTCTATTGGAGTAGGACTGATTTTGATGGGGTTTTGGGTTGGGAGAAAACTCAGAACAGCGTTCTGGGAATTTCTGGTATTGCAGGTTCGCCTGGCGGAGCCTGGCGAATGGGCCAGAGAGGGCTCACCAGCACTCGCCTGGCGAACGGATGAACATTTCTGGGCACGGGCACTCGCCTGGCGAAGTCCAGCGAGCAAGCCAGCGAAGGTTCGCTGAGTAGTTCGCCAAGCGAACTTTGGGTGTTTTTGATGTTGAGGGTTGCTGCCTTGGTTCGCCTAGCAAAATTTGTGTCTGTTTTTAGCTAGTAGTGGGTTCGCTGGAACATTCGCCTAGCGAAGGTGCTAGCGAATGCTCGCGAGAGGGTTCGCCCAGCGAACAGTGCTGTTTGTGTAATTTTGTTTTCTGCATAACTTTTGATCTGTGGTTCGGATTGAGGCGTGGTTTGATGCATTGGAAAGCTATTGAGCTGTACTTTCTTATTATGATGGTTTGGAATTTGTTAGCCGATTTAATAAAGTCGAGAATTCGGGAATAGTGTCATTTACCGACTTTTGTCGTTTAAATGTGTATATTGGTTGTGTAACATACAATGTGGCATTGATATTAATGGTCGTGTGCCCAAGTGGGGTGTGAGCGACAGATTGGTTCCAGAGGGAATCCGCTATAACGTCGTGTGCCCGTGTGGGGTGTGAGCGATGATTATAGACGATCGTGTGCCCATGTGGGGTGTGAGCGATCGGGTCGTGTGCCCGTGTGGGGTGTGAGCGATCCATAAACGTCGTGTGCCCATGTGGGGTATGAGCGGGGGAACATCATATGCCCGACGGGGAGTTACAGTGATGTAACAAGCGATGGTTCCAGCAGAGTTCCTGAGTGAACTAGTGATGAGTCAGTACCGCATATGTAATTGCATAGAGTCGTTGTGTCGGTCTCTTGCATTTACATGAATCATGATTTCATTGTTATATGTGGAAAGTCATGATTGATTATTCGTGTGGAAAATGGTGATGTACCTTTATGATAAATGTATTGTGCATGTTTGATATGCATAGATAAATGGTTGATTTTATGATTGAGCTTATGATAAGCCTTTGGAAATTGTTGTGCAATTGTGTTGGATGTAGTGAATTGTAAATGATATGTTTTGTGTATAAACGTATGCATTGTATGAGAATAGGTGATTATGTGCATGAATGATATGCTTGGGTTGTGATATATGTTATATAATGGAATTGGTGAGTAATAGTGTAGGTGGTAATAAATGTGTTATGTGTATTTTTATGTTGAAATATATAATTATATGCATCGATATTATGATAATGTTTCTTACCCTTCAGCTGTTTTATAATGCTCTATGAGGCATTGCAGAGTAGGTTGCTGAAGGTATTTTGTGAAGCTTAGGACTTCATTCCTTTTGGTCGGTCGGCTCTGATATGTAGCACCAGGTAGCTAGGATTACATGATTATTTTGTGATACATTTTGTGTATGTATCTTGACTTGAATTGTTTATGTAAACATGATTCCGTGTTGACGGATAGTATTTGATGTATATATATATCTATATATATGATGTTATTCAGTATTTAGATGTTTTCGCTTTTATTCTAAATATTGAGATGTGGGTGTAAGGACGAAGTTCCTCTGTGCAAGTTACCCCACTATTGCATATCTCTGTTGAGCAGGTGTTGATTGTTTTAATTTCAAGTATAATGTGACATGCTTCTTTTATGCCATGCTTTGTAATTATACTCTGATGAAATTTTTAATATATGCCTAAATGATTAATATGATGATTTATTTGGGGGTATAGAAGGGGGTGTTACAGAAGCAAACTGAGACAGATATACCAACCTAGAATTTACCATCTGACCAGAGTTCTGACCCATCTGAAAACCATACTGATAACCAGGAGGAGGTACCATGACGGCTGAGGATGCCCCTGGATAAGGCACTCCAGAATGAACATTCTGAACAGCAGTTTGTGCAGATTGAGACAAATCAGAAACATGAATCGGAGGACCTTTGTACACATGCTCATCTTAATCAGGGGTCTCAACATCAATAGACACAGGAGTCTGGCGAGTCTGCGTCTGAGGAATCTCATGATCATCATGCACCACAGGAGGCAGAATTGGAGTAGGCATGCCCCATGGGTAAGCAATAGAATTCCCATTGGACATGGGTACCACAAAAGGTTTATACGACACAAAGGTACTACCATTGGCAATCTGAGGAGTGAAATTAGGAGGCATTCCCCAAGGCAAAGCAGCAGGCATCCGATTCACACCAGGCTAAGAGCTTGATAGGTTAACAGTAGGTTGAACAACAGTCTCAACCGGCACTTCAACAACAGGAAAATAAGTAACAACAGAAGGAGAAATCACCACAGGATTGACAACAATTGCATCAGTAGCGGTTGCAACGGCAGAAGTAGAAGCAGCAACGTCTTTCTGAGCGCGAAGGAACTCCGTGATAACATCCATGTTGGTTTGGAACTGATTCATTCGACCTTGAAACTAAGCCAAGGTTTCCTTGTAGACAGCGTTCTCTGCTTCGAAATCAGACATGATCTTAGACTTGCTTGAGTGAGTGAAATAGCGATGTCGAGTCGTCGTCTTGCTACAAGGAGGATATCGATAATGTAAGCATTTTGTTTTCTAGATGAGGGACGTGCATATGTGTGTATGAATGAATGCAATGCATGTAAAATAAAGTTTTTAATGCATATGCAAAACTGATTTGACATGATGAAATGATATGCAACATAAGAATCAAGAACCAAGCACATGCTGAATAATCAATTCTAAATAATCTGGATATCTGCATATATAATTCTGTGTCGGTGCAAAAATTATGACGTGCGTGAGAGAACAGAGGTATGAAGAGTCTTGGTTTCCAGTAAAAACCCAATATCCGTCTCACAGGTGTGATCTAGACTCAACAAGGTGGTCCCTAGAAGGTCTCCCAAACCATAAAACTCAAGTGAAAATCCCCCCCCTCCCGTAGCGAATTCTCGCAGGACGAAGGTATTCTCAAGCGAATCACAGTCTAGGATGTGGCTTTCGTGACAACCCAACGCGCGAAATGCAGGCGTCACGAATATCCACGTTCTATCCTGTGTGCACGCTCAAGCCTGGTGATAGAGCTTATCTCCCAATAATATATACCTATCCCAACAACAACAGAAAATATAGCAGATATCCAGAATATGCAGTAAATGAATATTCAAAGCAGTAAAGAAATGCAGTAAATAAACATAAAGATAAAGCAAGTAAAGCATAAAGATAAACACCCAAACAAACAAGAAAGCAAACAAAACTAGGCGAGACCCCAACTTGCAAGATCAAGGACTCCCAAGCAGAGTCGCTAGCTAAAGCTAGCAGTATTATACCTGGGTGAATCGTACACTCAAAGATACAACAGAGTCGCCACCGAACATTATTTAGTCCCAAATAAAAAGGAAAATATCGATAAAACTCAAGGGGAAGAGAAACGGGTAAGGGGGTCGGTTATGCAAAAGGAATGTACTATCACCTTACGCATCTGTCGTACTCGACGGAACCATTTCGCTTGCTTCTAGGCTTGGGTAGGATATTTATCTAAAGGCTTCTAGCTAAAAAGAGGAAAGAGATGAACGAAGTGAAAGTGCTCGCGGAGGATTGGGGCCCTCCTGCCTACGTACCCTCATAGTCCAATGAGGAAATCAGAGCTCCGTAGTTCATGGAACCAGGGAAAGAGGAAGAAGGTGGCTCGCCAAGATTTCGCAATCTCGTGCCTACGTATCCTCATAGTGCAATGAGGAAATCAATGCCTACCTAGTTCGGAGAACAAAGAAAGAAAAGAAAGGAAAATGGTGTCAAAACCAAGAACAAAATGAGGTAGAAAGACTCTCACTGGGGAAAGCAAAAGAATGGTGTCAAAACCAAGAAAGAAAGGCAAAGGAATAGTAGCAACTCTGCTGAGGATAAGACAAAGAGATGGTGTAAAAACCAAGATGATAAAGGAGCAAAAGAATATTAGTGACTTTACTGAAGAGTAAACAAAGGGAGTGGTGTCAAAACCAAGAGAATAAGGGAACAAGGGATATTGAATCTATGTAAAGTAGGATACACTGGGGATTCGGTATATTAACTGATAGGTAGTGGTTAACCAAAGAAAGAGAGTATGACTCTGTGGGGAAAAAGGGGGTTGGTATCAGCAGACAGGTTGTGATGAACCCAAAAGAGAGAGTACTGAATCAAGAGAATGTGTTTAACTCTGAGGGGATTTTGGTATATTAACTGATGAATAGTGGTTAACTAGAAGAACGGGTGTGGAACCAAGCGACGGTTGTGATTCAAAGGACGGGTGTGTAACCAAGCGAAGGTTGTGACCTAAAAGACATGAGTGTTTGAACCAAAAGGAGGTTTCTAAATTACAGGGGTATTGGGTTTAACAGAAATATTGTGATTAACCAAAAAGAAATGAGTGCTTAACCAAAAGAAGGTGATTAACTCAAGAGAAGCTCAGTGTGTTAACAGACAAACCGTGGTTAACTGAGAAAGGGTGCAAATTGGTGTTTTAACTGACAGGCAGTGGTTAACCAATCAAAAGGGATAGAACCAAGAGAAGGTTGCTACTATGCTAGGGATTCGGTATTTAACAAGAAAACTGTGTTTAACCGAAGAAACCGATTGAGACTCTTCTAGGGAATCAACAAGCAATGATAGACCAAAAGAAAAGGATGTTGAGGCAAGATACGGGTGTTAACCCAAGAGACAATGATCTTTAATCAAGGAAAAGGTGATTGATCAAAAGAGATTGAAAGGTGCAGGAGTGATCAAAGAACGACTCGACTGGGGATTGAAATGCACTATAGTCTAGAGATAGAGACGATTATTCCAGGCACAAGGTCATTTGTCCCCTACCCAAAATAATCAGAATGAGTGTAGGAATTCTCCACTCTCATCCCTTCTCTAGCACAAATGTATAGTGCGGAAATTGAAATCAACAGAGTAACATCTCCAACTTGTACAGTGCTCCAGTATGTTGTGCAGGCTTCTGACTCAGCAGGGGATGAGGAAAACAAGGCTCTAAAGGACCCTAAAGAGATAAGAGTCGATTAATCGATCAAGGGAAATGATTAAGCCAACAATCTTCCGAACGAATCAAAAGATCGTCAAAGTAAACGTGCGAAGTATTGATTATACAAAATTAAATTTTCTCAATAACGAACAAACTTAATGCAATCATGAATGAATTTGCCAAGTAGTAGCAAACATCAATTATCATGCATCACAAATCATGTTATCATGTAAGCAAAAGTGTGCAATAATCAACATGATCATTCAATGTCAAAAATGCAAGCAATTCCATAATCTATAATAGTGCATTGGAAGTTTGCATACACGCTTCAAACAGAAGTGAAACAACACATACAACATCCACAAATATCAAGCATATCAAGCCATGGAAGTTAAATAAGGAAGGAATATAAAAAAAGCTTGAAAAGGCACAAAAATGACATTCTGGAGCAGTGTTAATTGATTAACCACTTTTGCCTTTAAGTTGGTTTATCGATTAACACCTTCAAAATAGCAAAAAACACATAAAACAAAGGTGTTAATCGATTAACCAGTTTTGCCTATAAACAGGTTAATCGATTAACACTGCACCAAAAGCTGAAAAACAGCTTTTCAAAAGCACTTCCAACAACTAATCACTTATCCAATCATCCACATGTTATGGAATGCATTTGTACACGAAAATTACATCAAGTAGAAATAATTAATCATCAATTGAAAGCATCAAACATGAAGATCAAAAGTCAAACAATCGCATGATTAATTAACATCGAAAAGCTATCGGATCTACACTGCAAACATGCGAAAGTGATTGAAATCAGTAAATTGAGCAAGAATTATCAACCTACAAGGCGGAGAATTGCCTTGGTGATTGTTGTAAGCAAAATGTAGTGAGAATAAGCAAAGAAAACCAGAGAATTCCAAGCTTGAGATCAAATCGTAGCGAAACCGATAAAAACACAAAAAAAGCTCCGAATAGGAATTTTCACCGAAACGATTGAATCGATCACTTGAACTGAAGTAGGAGATACTACAAATCCAGAAATCCAAGTAGAAATGGAGTAGTATGGAGGTTTAGCTCAAGAGAAAAGCAATTTCAATGTGAAATTTGCTATTCTTTGATGGTGGAAAATTGAGCTCTAGTGTGGTTTTGTGAAGAAGATGAGATGAATGTGAAGAAGTTGCAGAAAAACCAGAGAGAATTGAGAGAAATGAGATAGTGGTCAAGTGAAAATAGTGAGAATGGTTGAATCCCCCTCCACAAATGTGATGGTTTTTTTTATATAGAGTGGAGGTTTGGAGTGGGCTAGGTTTGGAGTTTGCTTTGGTGCTTGCTTTAGAGCTAGCTTTAGAGTTAGTTACACTTAACGCACTGAGTCAGAAGTTGACTCAGTTAGTTATTTGTTAACTCGGTGGAGCAATCCCAATGCAAGTCCTAAATCTAATGGTCTTGGAAATGAAGTTACATGGCGGTCTTGATTGAAAATGATGTATTGTAGCAAATGCAAGTGAATTCTTGAAGTGTCTTGAAGTATCTAGAACATTCCACATGATGATAGAACCAAGTAAACCGCAAAGAAGTAGAGGAAAAGTTGCCGTCATGAAAATGCAGCAAAATCTGCCAAATTACATGTGTTAATTGATTAACACATTTTGCCTAGCAAAGTGTTAATCGATTAACACATCTAAAACTTGCCCAATTTGCTTGAAAAAAGGTTCTATGACCATGATTCTGATTTTCAACCTTTTGCTTTGATGAATAGGCATATAAACCCTTATATTTTGCTTGTGTTGATGATGTGATGACTTTGCGAGGATGTGATTAATAAGGCTTGGAAATCCTGAGAAATTCTGAATATTCCTGCAATAGAAACACGGAGAAAAAGAGCTAGTGCGTATGTCAGCGATGCAAATGCACATGCTTATGCAAAAGGCAAAAAAGGAGGTCAAATTTTGGGTTAAGACATTTAGCGACTGCTTTTTGAATTTTTCTGTCGCTATTAGGACAAAAAGGACTAATATGGAATGTTTTGAAGAGTTAAGGGACCAATATGGACCATTTTTATGTTAAAGGATCAAAATGAACCCTGAGGTTAAGATACGAGATAAAAAAAGGAAAGTAAATCTATTTTAATTGCTTTTTACACCCTCAAAATAGCCCAGTTTCTCTTTTTTACTTTCTTTTCATATTTTCTTCATTACCAATTCATTTTTTTTACCAAATATTAGTTATTTTGTTATACATATATATTATTCTTTTTTTTAATGTATATAACTTAATTGATTTATTAATTAGTATTAGTGTTAGTTATTTTTATTATTTATTAGTTAGTGTTTTATTAATGTTTGCTACACATATAAAATGTTTGTAAAAATATATATGTATGTTAGTGTTCAAATAATCATGAGTCCATATAATTTTTGATATTTTTCAGTAAATGTTTATTATATATGTATGTTAGTGTTTAAATAATAATGAGTAATCTATATGATTTTTAATATTTATTAGTTAATGTTTATTATATATGTATGTAAGTGTATAAATAATCATGAGTAGTCTATATAATTTATGATATCTTTTAGTTAGTGTTGATTATATAGGTATTTGATATAATTGACCAAAATTTCCTAATTGGTCAATTAATTAAAACCTTTTCGAATTATAATGGCAACAATGTTGTAAATGTGTAGAATGGAATATTATAAATACTATCACAAAGGAATCCAACTTATGGTTCTATAGGTGGAACTTAAGATTTCGGTGGATATAGCATAGTTGATGAATTTGGATCGGTTGGTGGCCAAGCGGTAAACGAGAATGTGGAACAAGAAGAAAATGGTGAAGTCGTCAACGCAAGTGAGGAAGAAGAGGAAAATGGTTAAGAAAATGAGGATTACTTTTAGAATTTTATAATTAAAATATATATTGTTGCTAGTTTTTTTTTATAAGCAAGAATATATTAACGCGAGAACAAAGGGTTCTCGAACCCGCTTACAAAAAAAGAAACGAGGCAAAGCTCGACAAAAAAGAAAATTACAACCAATTAAGCTTTAAGATAAATATAACAAAGGACACTTGCTAAATTCATAAAAGCTACAATTGGTTCCGGTAATTTTTCCGATAAAAGCCCACCTCCAAATCAATGTCTTAATGTTCCAAACCGAATAAAAAATATTCCACCTATCAATCCTAAAAATGATGCCATTCCTCGAAAGCCATATGTGCCAAGTGGTTGCTAACCAAAGACTCCCCTCCTTCCCCTTCTTCATTCTACTCCTCTTACCAGACACAAACCACTTTAAAAAACTCTCCTTAATATTCCTAGAATCATAGTCCACAAAGCCAATCCAATCGGCGACTTCCTTCCAAATCAATTTAGCAACACCACAATTCAATAAAATGTGAACTAAAGATTCATTAGAATTACGACAAAAAACACAATTCAACTCACCATCCGAAAAAACACAACCTCTAATATGAAGACAATCCTTCGTAGGAAGCCTACCAAGAAAACATCTCCACCCAAAAGCTTTTATTTTTTGAGGAACTTCCACCTTCCAAACAATAGAAAACACCTCTTCAAAGTTATTGCACGGACCAAAAGGAATTCGGATTTTACTAAGAATCTCATAAAAACTTTTAACCGAAAAGCCCTCTTCCGAAGGCCCGCCCCACGACACCAAATCTTCCCCGGAATTAGACGGCTGCCACTGCATTAAAGCCGCCCGGAACAGCCCCAAAGAATGCGGCTCTAACCTCTCACGAGAGCCCGCAACCCCAAAATCGCCCCACCTCCAAACTCCCTCAATCCACCCTCCCATACAAGCTACCGAAACCTCCTTAAGGCAAGAACACTCATAAATGGAAGGAAAATTCTCCTTTAAACACCCCTCTACAAACCATCGAGAATGCCAAAAGGATGTTGAAAAACCATTTCCAATAGAAAAACAACAATTGGAAGCAAAAAGATTTTCCGAAAAACCTTTATCCAAACTAACAATATCTTTCCACCAAAAGGAGGAAATCGAAGAAATAATCGAAGTGTTCCCAAAATCCACCACCCTCACTTTAATATCTCCATATCTCGCCTTTAAAACTTTAAACCAAAAGGCTTTCGTTTCCTTCAAAATCCTCCATCTCCATTTATTAAGAAGAGCCAAATTAAAATCATCAATTCTTTTCAACCCAAGACCATCCTTTTCAACCGGAAGACACACATCCTTCCAACTCACCCAATGAATTTTCCTCTTATCTTTCTTTCCCCCCAAAGAAAATTACTTTGAATACTAGTAATCTCTTTAATAATCTTTGTCGGGGCTTTGTAAAAAGAAAGCATAAAAATAGATAAACTAGATAAGACCGACTTCAACAACGTAAGACGACCACCAAAACTAAGAAACCGGTTATTCCAACAAGAAAGCCTCTTTCTAAGTTTTGTGACCAAATCCGCCCACATAGCCGAAGAGTTTGAAGAATAACCAATGGGTATTCCAAGAAAAACAAACTTACTATCCTCCCTTCTACACGCAAGGAAATAAGAAGCTACCTCCATGAACCGAGAATTAATATTAATCCCAATAAGTTTACTTTTATGGAAATTAATACCCAACCCCGACACAATTTCAAAGCCCCTCAAAATCGATTTTATAGCCCAAATATGTTTCCAACTCCCCTCCCCTACCAACAAAGTATCATCCGCAAATTGAAGAATATCAACAAAGCAATTACCGTTTATTTTGAAACTCTCAAATTCACCAATCTCCACCGACTTACTCACCAAACCTTTCAACCCTTCCGCTACTATAACAAAAAGAAAGGGAGAGAGAGGATCTCCTTGATGCAAACCTCTCCCCACCTCAAATTCCTTCGTTGGACTACCATTAACCAACACCGACATCTTACTAGAAAACACCAAAGATTCCATCCAACCCAACCAAACATCCCCAAATCCCATTCTTCTTAACATATATCTAAGAAAATTCCAACTAACCTTGTCATAGGCCTTTTCAAAATCAACTTTAAAAAGCAAGAAACTTCTACCTTCCTTCTTTGCCAAATCAACGACTTCATTAGCCACCATAACACCATCGAGCAATTGTCTCCCCGGAACAAAAGCACTTTGATTATTAGAAATGACCGAATTTAACACCATTTTAAGCCTTCCCGCCAAAAGCTCGAAAATAGCTTTATAAACACAACCTACAAGACAAATTGACCTATAATCATCCAAACCCAAAGGATTAGGAGACTTAGGCACTAAGGTTAAAAAAGAAGAAATAAAAGACTTTGAAAGAATATCATCCGAATGGAAGCTTTGAAAGCATCCAATAAAATCTTCCTTCAAAAAGTACCAACACTTTTTAATGAATAAAAAAGAATAACCATCGGGCCCCGGACTCTTCGATCCGTCACAACTCCAAACCGCATTCCTAATCTCCTCCTCCGAAAAGGGTGCTTCAAGAAAATCCCTCTCCGAAGAAATAATCCCCCTAAAAAGGATACCATCAAGAACGGGTCTTCCAAAATCCTCTTCAACAAATTTAGATTCAAAATGACGCCTCACAACCTCCTTCACCTCCTCCACCTTATCAACTATACCGTTACCCACTAACAAAGAACCAATAAAATTGCGCCTCCTCCTTTCCTTAATCACATTATGAAAGAATTTGCTATTAGCATCCCCGTCGTTTAACCACTTAAGTCTTGATTTTTGAATAAGTAAATTCTCCTTAATCTTTAGATTCAACGAAAATTTTCTACTAGCCAACTCCTTCTTATTCAACAACTCCTCTCCTTCAAAAGTACCAAGATCCACCTCCCTATCGTCTTCCTCATTCAACTCCCTCACCCCTTCTTCTAATTCCAAATTAAATCTTCCAAAAATGTTGTTATTCCACCATTTGAGACTAACTTTCAACAGGCGCAATTTTTCCTTCAAGACAAAATCTTTTCGACCGTACACTTCCATCTTTTTCCATTCCTTCTCCACAAACGAAACAAAGCTACTATCCGAAAACCATTCATTAATAAATCTAAACGGTTTCGGACCCCAATCCACTTTATCCACAATCAACCAAATCGGACAATGATCCGAAATGTCCCTATCTCCGATCAATTGACCAACCGCCCCCCACTTTTCCACTATCCCGTGATTTACATTTGACAAATATATGAATTGTGAGGTTATTTTCCACCGGCTAAATCATGCAAACAAAAAATTATAATATTTTTAATTATGTTTAGTTATATATTTCATTTTTTTAATAAATTCAGAATTTAAATTCTATTGAATAAAAAAATATTCTGTATAATATGAACATATAAATTTATATTATATTATATTATTATAAATTTATTATATAATATATAAATTTAATTATAAAAATATTTTGTATTATATAAATATATAATAATTATTTTTTAAAAAGAGTAAAAGATGTTGCGAAGGGAATTACGCTCAACAACGTTGCCAAGTAAAATACACTCAGCAAAGTACATGAGTTGCGAGGTGTAATCCACTCGGTAAAGTCCTGTGTTGTACAACACTGCTCTGCCATCTGCTTTGCGCTCTGCACTGCACACTGTGCTATGAACCACTTTTTAAGACGTGCGTTGCAAAGTGATATTCACTCAGCAACTAGCGAGGTGATTTTCACTCAGCAACTTGCGAGGTGATTTTCAGTCAGCAACATAGTTGTGACCAACATTTTTGCGAAGTGTTTGGTACTCTTGGAAAATGTACGTTGTGGGGTGGTTTTTAGGTTTGTGAAGTGATTAGCACCTAGCAAATTAGCGTTTTTTTTTGTAGTGTCCCCCCTCATGTCTCCTCCTCAAGTGTGATTTCATCCATTTTCAGAGTCAGTCAACCGTTTTAGACATCTCTATTCCCATAATGGGTGCAACAGAAAGAGATCCATAAGGCCATGAAATTGCTGAGGCTTTTAATTGGCCATGAAATTGCCGAAGCTATTAATTTTATTATATGCCTTAGTTTATTTTTAAATTTACAAAATATAGACCAAACTAATACTACTATTTCACAAGAATTATAAATTGAGAAAGAAGAATTTATATACTCAAGTCAGGAATAAACTTCTACATGTGATTAATTTAAAGATTAGTTATGTAAGGATTTCAGCAAATAGGTTGAGGATTTTCTAGCAATGATTCATCACACTTTTTTAATGAGAAAAACAAAATAAAAATGAATATTCCTAAGGTAAGAAAAGAATAAAAGAAAACAGATTCATCTTTATTGTGAATTTGAGAATTAATTTATGCTTAAGTAATTTCTTAACTCTCTTCTTCATATCTACGCTCACACTCAAAATGCTCAACCCCAACAAAATATTATTCAAGTAAATATAAAGAAGAACAAACTTGGAGGACTAGACCAAAACTCAAAACTCAAGGTAATACAATGAAGATCAAAGTGATTGGCCAACTGCCTTGTTAAAAACACTATCAAGGAAAACCCAATGGGATAAAACCTTGAAAAAGGAAAAACGGGTACGGATTGAATACAAGAAATAATCATTGCTTAATACACAATCCTATAAATTATTTAAACATCACCATCCCACAACTCTTCCAAAGATTTGTAAGGTCCATTTTCAAATATGAACATTTCAGCTTTTAGGGTTCTCATTTGAGAAATCTGATTAATTTTGTCTGACTCTTCCTGACTCAATTCCCAATCAAATATTTCAAGGTTTTGTTTCATCCTCTCCTTATTGAAGCTCTTGACAATGGCAGTTACTCCGTGCTGGTATATCCATCTTAGTACTATCTGCATAATATATATCAACATTAGAGATATGTTAAACCTTATTAAAATCTTAATTATCTAAACATATTTCAAAGTCGTCATTGGAGATAGTTTGCAATAAAATAATGATTTGCACCTGGGGTACACTCTTGTTTTTAGCCTCAGCAATTTTGTGCAGAATTGGATTATCCATAACTGCAGCTGAACCCCAAGGATCTTTGTATGCTCCTAGTGGCGACCATGCACCGACATGAATTCCTTTCTGCTTGCAGAATTCTCTGAGTTTCCCTTGATTCCATGATGGGTTCATTTCCACCTAAATACAAATAAGAATGTGTAACATGAAGATTTGCCATTTCTATAATTAGTAGTATGTATCGTATCTAGATATATCTTACGTGTATCAGTCTGGTAATTTTCCATTATGAAGTAAATAGGGAAAAAAATTAGTGTATTTCAGCTATATGTGAGAATGAATCAAATCAAATAGTGTAAAATTCTTATACCTGATTAACTGCTGGAGTGATTTTGGCATTTTCTAAAAGTATGGAGAGCTTTTTGGCACCAAAGTTGCTAACACCAATAGACTTTGCTAAGCCCAATCTATGAACCTATTCCATAGCTTCCCATACTCCTTTTATGTCAATGGGAATCATATCTTCACCTGTAAAGTTTAAGCCTACAACATCTTGTTTGAACCTCACTGGCCAGTGAATCAAATAGAGATCCACATACTCCAAGCCCAGCTTTCTAAAGAATTTTAACCAAAAATAAAATTAGTCAAGTAATAAAAAACACAAACTTAGAAGAAGGAATAAAAAAAGATAAGAGAAATATGCTTACTTGAGGGTGGTTTTGAGAGCTGGGAGAATAAGGTCATGGTGAGCATCAGTACACCATAACTTGGAAGTGATGAACAGTTCGTCACGACTCTTAACGAGGCCTTCTTCTAAAGCCTTCGACACAGCTTGGCCAAGAAGTTCTTCAGTATTATAAAAAGCAGCCGTATCAAAATGTCTGTAGCCAATTTTAATGGCATCAATCAAAGCTTCTGGAGGAGGAGGAGTTCCTGTTCCATATCCTATCGCCGGCATCTTTTCTCCTGAATTTAGAACCACATCTGGGACACTATTTGCTGCCATCTTCTTTTGATTTTGTGTTGGTTTAACGCACAAGTTTCGCAAAATTCACAATTTTCTGTTATGAATGTTAACTTTAAGACTTGAGTTTTGGCTATAAATAATAGTTTAAGACATAATGAAAGTATTATATTTATTATATTATTGATTATTGATTATTGAATATTATGGAATATTGAATGAGCAAAGCAATGACAAAAGCAAGATAGTGAATGATAGTGCATAATATGTATTCAAATCAATATAGTAGTACATTTATGACTTTATGAAGTTTGAAATGTTGATAGAGAAATATTGTACATCCATATTAGGGATATGTAACCGTCTTCTCAATATAGTAATATATGTTTGACTTTATGAAGTTTTAATGTTGATAGAGATATAACATGTATCCAGATAGGGTTGAAATTGTCAAGGTTGAAAGAATTGGTTCGTTGAAACAGGACTGTATTGCAACTTAAATGACAAAAAAAAAGTCTAAACTTTGACGATTGAATTAAACGATGCTTGAATTTGAAAACACGTTATTCAAATCTTAGGTGACAGAACATATTTCATAGTTATCATTGAAAATAATTTGAAATAATATATTGAGAACATTCTTCGTTCTAGCCTCGTCAATGTCAGGCATAGTTGAATTTTCCATCATAACTGCAGGCGAGCCTTTATTTAGTTTATATTTAAATATTTAATAAATAATGTAAGAGTAGTTTGTAAATATACTTTTAATACATTTGTTGATTATTTTTTTATATCAGGACACTCAATAACCATGATATAAATTATATTGACCAAATTTTCACTATCCCCTGGTAAAGGATCCGTGCGTTCACACGGGTCACGCTATGCCTAATTTGTTTTAGTGAAGTTGTTAGATTATTTGTATGTTATATTTGAATATGCAATTTCGAGACAAAAAATATACTATTCTATTTTTTTAATGAAATTTTTGATATTACTTATTATTCATATTATTTAGATTACATGATTAGAGAAACATAAACATTAACCTCAGCATTAAATTTGAAAATACTAACAGAACAATAAAATAACTTATCTTAAAATAAACATTTAAACACCTAAAATAACATAGACAAAGTTTGAAAAGTACATGCATTGTAATCAGAGGCGTCTCAATCTTTTGAGAGGCCCTGTAAAAGAAGCTGAAGTAAGCTTCAATTAAGGCATAAATTTTTTTTAAGAGGCCCTATTTAACACTAAATTAACTATGAAATATTTTTATGAAGGCCAATTTTTCTATAGCTAGATCATGAAAAAATGTGAGGCCCTGTGCTGTAGGCCGCCTTGCACGCCCTCAAAGACGGCCCTGATTGTAATAACATTATTTTTGGCTTGTCGGACGGAGAACAAGGAATTCCCCTTTCTTGGCATCCCTATAGGGTTTAACCCTAGAAGGTTTCAACTTGGGCTCCTCTTGTCTCAAAGCTTGAGAAGCGTCTCTCTTATTGGCATGGGCGCTTTTTGAGTTTAGGAGGGAGAATCACTCTCCTTAAATCCGTGTTGGGGAGTCTTCCGATTTTCCAATTCTCCTTTTACAAGGCTCCGGTGGGAGTTTGGAGGGAGATTAACAAGATTCAAAGCGGTTTTCTTTGGGGTAGTTCGAGGGAGAAGAGGCGCATACATTGGATTAAGTGGGACTCTTTATGTTTACCGAAGGAGAAAGGAGGTTTAAATATTAAAAGAATCGACGATTTCAATGTGGCTCTTCTTCAAAAGTGGAGGTGGAGGATTTTAAGAGGGACGGAGGAAACGTGGTATAATATTTTGAAGGCGCGGTATGGTGACATTTCCATGCACGTTTTAGGAGCCAAAGAAGGGAGGTGTTGCGGAGGTTCTCATTTGACTTGGTGGATGGACTTACTCGCAACCACGTATAGATACCACGATGATGTTTTTACTAACAATTGTTTCTTTGATGTAGGTAATGGTTAAAAGATACCGTTTTGGTATGTTAATTGGACTGGTGGAGGTATTTTTAAGGATGTGTTTCCGGAGTTGTTTGCTAGATCTCGTTTGAAGGAGGTTTCGGTGGCGGGGTTGGGTGGGTGGACTGAAGGGAGGTGGTGTTGGGGGGATTTAGGCATTCCTAGTGGTGGGGATGAAGGGACGGACAATCATGCTCTTGGGGCCGCAGTGACAGATGTTGGTCACGACAGCAGAAATGTCCAAATTCACTCGCGAGCAAGTGTTTGTTCAGATGGAGAGTCTCGACTTGCCTCGGCCGCCACTGTCAGTTTAAATGGCTCAATCTATTATTAAGGTAGGGAGAATCGGTCGGCTGTTGAAGGTGATAATATTGGTAGCGGACATCAGAATCTGGCTGTTGATGATGGACCAGAAGCTGTTTGTTCTTTTGGTTTGAGTGATGAGCAGCAGGTAGCTTCCGACTTAGAGAAGTTGAGGGGCATTATTGAGTTGGCACTTCCTGTTGTGAATAAGAGGGATATAGTGAGGTGGGCTTTGGAGGATTCTTCTTCTTTTTCTGTTAATTCTATGTACAGGAAATTGGCGGCGTTTAGTACTCCGTTTGGACCGCCTAACAGAGATGACATTGCTTTTACTCTGATTTGGAAGGTGGATGTCCCCTCGAAAATCTGGGCTTTTGGTTGGCGGTGTCTTTCTAATAAGATACCAACTTTGGATCAATTGATTTATAGGGGGATTATTCCTGTGTCTAATAGTTCCAACTGTGTTTTCTGCAACTTGCATGATTAGAGAAACATAAACATTAACCTCGGCATTAAATTTGAAAATACTAAAGAACAATACAATAACTTATCTTAAGGGTCCGTTTGGTTAGGGGTAGATGGAGGGGAGGGGAGGGGATATTTATAAAAATATGTGTTTGGTTCATTTTTTATAAGGGGAGGGGAGGGGAGGGGAGGGGAGCAAATTCCCTCCTAGACTCACTTTTTGCTCCCCTTCAAATTGGGGGGATTTTGAGGGGAGGGGAGGTTTATTATTTAAAATTTTATTATATTTCCTAATTTATCCTCAATTTTTTATTTTAATTTCAAAATTGTCCTTATTGAATTATTAAAAACTAGGTTTAGGTTTTTCTTTGTATTGTTTCACGTTTTTTTTATTGTGATGCTGCTACATGTGCATTGTTGCTCTCATGCGAGTTTTTTTTCCTTTTTGTTTTGTTGAATTTTCCTATTTTGATTTTATGTTGTTTATACGTGTAACATATAACTATAATCAGTGATTGATCGGTTGCCGTTAACTAAAAATTATAATTCCAGTTAACTAAAATTTTTTATTGTTTTGATTATAGTTATATATCATTAGACAAATTTCTTATTCCATGAACATTGAATATGCCAGAGATGCTTTGAGAGTAATTATAAAATAAATTTCATATTCAATTTTCATATTCAAGTAAAATTTATTTGATAATTTTCAAAGCAAACTTTAAAAATCTTTAAATTCAATATGACTGTTTTTTTTGTCTGCACATAATGATGAGTTTATATAGATCACATTACAAATTGAACCTCTAATTTACCTTGGTTCAATCATGTATTATAAAGCTTGATTTGATCATAATTGAACTTTTGATGCCGTAAGAGAAATAACATTTTCTAGTACTTCTGGGAATTTTGTGAAATTGCAATAAACAGTGAGTTAAAACACCGAGAACTTACTGTGAATGAGTTTTTATTTGGTGATCTTTACTAAAAACTATTTTTATTTAGAATTATTTTGTCTAAATACAAATGATAATATTTGTAAGGATGAAAAAGTAATTTAGTTTTAAGATCTCTCCCCTCCCCTTGTGAACCAAACATATATGTAGTTAAAAATCCCTCCCCTCCCCTTCTTTGAACCAAACATATATTTAGTTAAAATACCTCTCTTCCCCTCCCTTCTCTTCCCCTCCCCTCTATTAAATTTCCTCCCCTCCCCCTCCCTCCGTTGAACCAAACAGACCCTAAAACAAACATTTAAACACCTAAAATAACATAGACAAAGTATGAAAAGTACATGCATTGTAATAACGTTATTAAAGAAAAAGCATCTGAAACAATTTATTCATCTAGGTAAAAAAAAGACAACGTGAATAAATGCATGGGTAATACTAATTAATTTATTTTTAAAATTAAAAAAATCATTTTAATTAAATAATATTAATGATGATGATTGTAGAAGCGAAATTACTGCATGAAAATCTCCTTTTAATGAGTTTTAGTGAGTATTAATGATGATGTTTTAAAAGTATTTTTAAAATCTAAAATAGTGAATATTAAAAACATAGCAGTAGTTTTTTTTTTTTTAATCTATTATATATAAAGCAACTATCAGAAGGGGAAGAAAACCAAACTCTATGCATTATCAAAATAATTTATTTCTTTGTACAAATTAATAAAATTATTTTTAAAATATAGGTGGCTATTTAATGTGTGACTTTCTACTTTCTCATGCATTGGGCCGTATTAAATTGTTGTTTTGTAATGGAATATTTGGTAAAAAAAATTATAATAAAATGTATTTAGATACAATTATAAATGTGAAATAATTTATTTAGTTATAAAATGAATTGACCAATTATCAAATAAACTCAAATGTATTAAATAATCATAATAGAACTTATGAGATGTAGAAAAAATAAGTATTGTGTTGATAGTGACCTACGAGATAAAATATTTTTATTATTCTAAATTTTAATATTAATATATAATACTCAAATTTTTATATTAAATATTTATTATCATATTTATCGAAATTTTACAATTATTTATAAATATAATTTTTAAAAATATTATGCCAATATTGAAATTTTTCTTAAAAACCCTGAAATATAATTTTTTTTTATATTAATACCTATTTGAAATAATTTTTTTAAGAATATAATTTTCTATAACAAAAACGTAACAGAGCGTTAGAGCCCATCTTTAAATTTATTCGATAATATCAAATTATTAAATATTAATACCAAAAATTTCATATAAGGAATAATTTTATTATAATTAAAGACTATTACTTTTTATATATTTTAACAAAAGAGAGTGATATTGTAGACAATAATAATTTATAAATACTGCAATAGAGAAAAAATAATAAAATTTGGTGAATTATAGAATATGATACTCTAATAATGCAGAGATTTCAATTTTTTTGACGGATGGAGATTTTTTTTTATAAGCAAGAAATATATTGATAAGGAGAACTAAGGGTTCTCGAACCTGCTTACAAAAGATAGAGACAAAGCTTACCAAAGAAAATTACAAACCAATTGAACCTTAGGATAAATAAAGCAGAGGATATTTGCTAAACTCGTAAAAGTTACAATTGAAGTAAGTAATGTTCCCTATAAAAGACCACCTCCAACCCATCGCTTTGATACTTCAAACCGCATCCAAAACATTCCACGTATCATTCCTAAATATGATGCCATTTCTCAAGAGCCACAAATACCAACAAGTTCCAAGCCAAATACAACCTTCATTCCCTCTCTTCATTCCATTCCGTTTACCAAAGAGGCTCTAAAGCATAAAACTCTCTTTTAAAGAGTTAGACTCGTATTCAACAAAGCCCAACCAATTGGGCACCTCCTTCCACACCAAGTTAGAAACACCACAATTCAAAAACAAATGATCTACCGTTTCGATGTCGTTTCCACAAAAAACACAATCTAAATTATGATTAGGAAATGAGCACCCTCTATTAGATAAAGAAAGCTTTGATGGAATTCTATTCTTCAAACATCTCCAACCAAATCAAACCACCTTGAAGGGAACATGCATCTTCCAAACTAAAACTCAAGGCCACATTATGATTAACACAATGACCAAGAGGAATTCTAAAACCTCCACACATTTTTCCAAAACTACCGACCGAGAACACATCCGCTGACATAGAACACCAGCTGACGAAGTCACGACCAGCAGCTTCCGGTGCGACAGGCAACAGCAACAGCCGCAAGCCCAGCTGCTCTTGAGCTGCAGCGCTGCAGGACTGTCCTGCTACACCAGCCGAACAATCCATCCCAAAACTCCCCTACTCCCACACGCCATTGGACCAGCCCCCCATACACGCAACCGACACATCCTTTAGTTTAGAGATTTCGAACAAGTTACGAAATTTATCTCTAAGACAGAAATTTCCAAGTCAATGAGCATGCTAAAAGGAAGTAGTAAAGCCATTACGAATAGAAAATTTACAATTCGAAACAAATAAATCTTTCGGATAATACGTACCTAATTTAATAATCTCCCTCCACCACGAAGAGTGACGACTACCCTTAAGAATAGCACCCTCCGACCTCACCACCTTCAAATTGATATCACCATAACGAGCTTTTAACACCTTTATCCAAAGAGAATTAGGTTCCGACAAAATCCTCTGCCTCCACTTGTGAAGAAGAGCTACGTTAAAATCATCAATCCTACGTAAACCAAATCCACCTTTCTCGATCGGAAGACAAACATCATTCCATCTCACCCAATGTATACTCCTCTTCTCCATCGATCCGCCCCAGAGAAAATTACTTTGAATCGAAGTGATCTTTTTAACAACTTTCACCGGAGCTTTATAGAAGGAGAGCATAAAGATGGAGATATTGGACAAGACTGATTTCAAAAGAGTCAACCTTCCACCGAAACTAAGCAAACGATTACTCCAACATGATAACCTATTCTTTAACTTCGATATCAAACCCGACCATAAAGAAGCCTTGTTATTATAACACCCAACGGGAATCCCAAGAAAAGAGAACTTATTATATTCCTTCCTACAAGAAAGAAAACAAGATGCCACATCCAAGAAATTAGAAATTAATGTTCACCCCAATAAGCTTACTTTTATGAAAATTAATACCCAAGCCCGACACTAACTCAAAACCCCTCAAGACCGCCTTGATCGCCCAAATATGATTCCAAGAACCATCTCCAATCAACAAAGTGTCATCCGCTAATTGAAGAATATCCACAAAACAATTACCGTTAAAGTTAAACTCTTTGATATTTCCAATATCAACGGCCTTGCTAACCATCCTTCTTAATCCTTCCACCACTAAAACAAAAAGGAACGGAAAGATAGGATCACCTTGTCTCAAACCTTTTTCAACCAAAAAACTCTTTTGTTGGACTCCCGTAAACCAAAACCGACATTTTACTAGTAAAGACCATAGCTTCCATCCGTCCCATCCAAACTTCGCTGAAACCCATCTTCCTTAACAAAAACTTAAGGAAACCCCAAGAGACTTTATCATAAGCCTTTTCAAAATCCACCTTAAAAAGTAAGCACTCTTTCCTCACCTTAGTAGAGAAATCCACCAACTCATTAGTCACTAGAACTCCATCAAGCATTTGTCTATCTGGAACAAAAGCACTTTGACTTTTCCAGATAATAGAATTTAACACCCCTTTCAATCTAGCCGCTAAGAGTTTAGAGAGAGCTTTATAAACACAACCAGCTAAACCTATAGGCCTATAGTCATCCAAATCCGAAGGATTAGAAGACTTAGGAACCAAAGTTAAGAAGGAAGAAATAAAGGCTTTAGACAAAATCGCCCCTGAATGGAAAAGCTTGAAATAATTAATAAAATCACTCTTCAAAAAGAACCAACAACTCTTAATGAAAAAGAAAGTGTAACCATCCGGACCCGGACTCACTACAAGAAAAAAGGGGATTTACGACACTTGAGTTGCGACAGTTATCACAAAACCATCCTTATTCCTAGATTGCGGCGGTTGTCACGACAGTTAGGGTCAACTGTCGCATATTTTTTGCGACAGTTATAAAAAACCATCCTTATTCCTAGACTACGACAGTTGTTACGACGGTTTGGGGCAACCGTCGCAGATTTTTTAGGCATGTTGTATAAAATAATTGCGACAATTACCAAAGAACCGCCCTCTTTCCACACTCGCGACAGTTAGGGCGAACTGTCGCAATTACTTTAACCAATCATAATCACTATAACTAACATGACATTTATCTAATATCTGCCTTTCTTCCATGCGTGCGACACTTAGGTCAACCGTCGCCACTATGATGAGGTGCCTCGTAAACTAGGTTTCACTTTTTCCATATCCCGCTTTCTTACTTAGAAGCGCACTAAAAGCAAAGTCTCAAAATATTTGTCTTTTAAAATTTCATAGCCCTAATATATCTCTCTCTCTCTCTCTCTCTCTCTCTCTCTCTCTTCGCAAACACAAGATTAGAAAATCCATTCTTCATTTCATATGGGTTCAATTTCAACGACCAACTTCGTTCATTTTCATATTTCAACTAGTTTCAATTATACTGAAGTTCTTCATTTTCGGATTTCAAGGATGTTCAATTTCAACTAGGTATCATTAAATTTCTTTAGTTTTGGATTTCAACGAGGTTCAATTTCAAGGTGGTTCTTCATTTTTTTCATTTTTGAGTTTCAGCGGGTTTAAATTCAACGAGGTTAGTTCAATTTATTATTTTTGAATTTGATTCCTCTTCCCCTGGTTATGGTTTTATTGATAACTTTTGACCTAAGAACAATTTTGCTTCTTCTATGCACTGTAGCCTATTTTGCTGTTGATATTTAAGGGTTTTCTGATGCCGTCGTACCATTCTATGCACACCACCGACGAACTCTTCCACGGGAACCACCACGTCGCGAACTCTCCTAGAAACTCCTGTAACGAGTTTTCGTGTGGCGTCCGAAAGCGTATGTCTTTGTGCGTATATGTCATTGTATTGTGGTTGAGATTTTTCCAATGAGAAGTTTTTATCTTCAATATTAATTCAAGATTGGATATTTTTATATAAATTTTTCTACACTATTCATTTCTTTCCTGAGTTTCTAGTCGATGAACTTATTGGGTTGATTCTGTAATGTTTTTTAAGGTAAATAATAGTTTATGTACCACACCTCATTTCAAGTGCAAACTGGGTATTTGGAGAACTAGGATACTGTCTACCAAAGGTAAGACACACATAATCTAGTTCATTACTTTTATACTTATGTGTTAGATTCTATTAGCACTTGACTGTCTTGATTGTTAATCATTCAATGTCATCATAATTCCTGGTTCCTACTCTCAAAAGATAATGTCTTAGACAAATTATTGAGTGCTAAATTTTATTTTACTTAAAGTTAATCATTTTACTACTTAGTGAATTGTTAATCGTTTTAATGAGCTTTATCTTACATGTTTATCTTATCATGATATGCTCTTGTGGATTGTGTCATAGAAATGGACATGCTTATATCTCACATGTTTATATTATTAATATATTTTAGTGCCATAGATGTACAAGGGCTTTTAGGGTATGATGCACTGGATGCTGCAAAGAAAATTGGCATCACCTAAGTTGTATTGTTTTGGTTATCTTAAATCCAATTTTTACACGAGTATTTTTTTCTATTATGATGAGTATTTTTTTATCATGATTCAACCTTGTCTTGGATTCCCCTGAAATCACATATTACTTTTTCTTGATCAAGTTAGTTCTTTCATAAAGGAACAAATTCAGCTTAAGAGAAGAACACACAAACATTATTGAGGTACATAGCTGTTTACGAAACAAACTTTTAAGGTAGTCTACTGTTCAACTCCATGGTTTCTTTTATTGAATGTTTTATTGAATTATTGGTGAAATTTGAAGATTCCACTATTTTGTGAATTATGATAGTTATTAAGTGCATAATATTGTCAAGTAGCTTTTTGAGTTAATTTTAATTGCTTTTGTTGCCCAAAGAAGGGATGACCAGATTTAAACTGAAATGAAGTTGGTTTAGTTGCCTTTTGATTTGGGTACCTTTTGTTTTTTTGAAACTAAATTGTCTTCTTCTTTTGTTATTGTTTAGATTTGGAGACTGGAGTTGGTTTTGATGTAGTATCTGATACACATGACTGGATCAGTATATTAGCACTGTGAGGTCTATACATGACCAACATGCAGTGCTAGTTAAGCACTATAATATAAAGTAAATGAAGAGATGAAATATGCCATAAGGTTTGTGTAATAAGGCGGCTGATTCTAAACAATGATGAAGTACAATGGCAATGTTTTTACTAGTTCTTCTAATCAAAATTTGGAGTAAACTGAGAATTAAGTTCAAACTACTACCAAGGATGCAGATCATGATGTTCCAATCACTACATTTGAGGTATCGTGCCTAGTTTGTTCATTTGTTGCTTGTTACTATTCTATTATTGTAGTAGACCTTGATTTTCTCCAAGATCTTTACTTCTGTGTTGCAGATTGCAGAAAAGGGACCAATGAGAGGAGCTGATTATGTAGAAGTGAATGAAAACACATTAATGAGCTGATTACGAGTGCACATCTCATATTCTTGGCTCAGGTACTTACCACTGCAAATGATTGTCTGTTTAGTAGTGAACTTTATAAGTTATCCACTTCCAAGAATACTAGTTTGTTTAATTATGTTTTTATTTAATTAGAGCTGGAAACTAAAACAAATTGTTTGTATTTAAACATAAATGTTACTGCAACAAATCTTGAATCCTTTGTGGGAAGTGTTCATCATTGATATAAGTTTTAGTTTGGAAAATGACTTTACATGTTATAGGTTTGTGACAATATTGTTAGTAGATTTTCTTACTTGTTTTAATTCTCTTTTCTATTTTTCTATTTAATGTGCAGCCACTACAAGAAAAAACAGGATTTGCGACACATAAGTTGCGACGGTTCATCAAAAACCGTCCTTTCTGTAATTAGGTTTTGGGATAAAGATTTGGATATGCGACTGTCGAATCCTCTTCATCTCTGTTCAGTTTTTTTGGACGAGATATTCAAAATCTTGGGCTGTTCTTTTACAGCAAGTTCTATGTTCAAACTAGGACTTATTATTTACAGGGTAATGAATGGTTTTCAATTGCCTATAACTCTACTTTTACACTTTCCTTTCTGTAATTAGGTTTTGGGATAAAGATTTGGATATGAGACTGTCGAATCCTCTTCATCTCTGTTCAGTTTTTTAGGACAAGAGATATTCAAAATCTTGGATTGTTCTTTTACAGCAAGTTCTATGTTCAAACTAGGACTTATTATTTAGTTGCAGCATTTGTTTCTAGTGCTGCTTGCTATTAACTTCTGGTTTTGTAGTTGTTTATTTATCTTCCCAAATTTACTATTATAACGCTTTTCTTTGCTTATTGCAAGAAGATACAACTGTTGTATTTTAGATATCGACTTATTTTATTTTTTGACTTGCAGGTTGCATGTAGAGACTATCCTCATGCCAGACATCTTTGTGCTAACTTTCCTTTCTCTTCCACCCCTCATGAGAAACATTGTAGCCAGGTAGAAAAATAATTAAATATCACACTTTGGAATATGTTTAAATTCCAGTTTCCTTTAGCTTTTTTAATTATTACTGTTAGTTATGTGTTATTTGATACTCTGAACATTATCCTTTATGTCACTGATTAATTTTTGTTGTTGATGATATACAATGCCACTGTTATGTCTGCGATACCCTAACACCATGTCTAAAGTGGGGAGCTGGCATTTTGAGTTCAGATCATTGTCATGCAAATGATTAAACTGAGGTGTGGAAAATTCAGAGGAAAGATTTGAAGCGGACCCTGAGTTCCCCTTTACCAGCTTCAACTAAGTATGGTGCTTCACTTGGTGTGATGCATTCTCAAAGTAACAAAAATCTTCCTTGTGATATTACTCACTTATCTCCAATTTCTGTGTTACAGAATCAAGCAGACAGATCATCTGCAATGCCCACTCCCTCACTCAACTGCATACCTCAAAATCAGGCCTCTCGGGCAAAAGCAACATATGCCCTGTATCCAAAGCAATCAACCTAACAATTCCAAATGGTGCAAACCAAAGCAATCAACCTCACTATGTTCCAAAGCAACTGCTGGTTATGCGCAATCATGTCATCCAAAAAGGTGCAAGCAGTATAGGACCACAGTTTCTCCGATCTTCTATAATGTCGAAGGGAGGTGTAGGAAGCATGGGGGCATATTGGCAGCTAATCATCCTTCTCATGGTTCATCTGGCTTTAACATTCATGTTAATGGAGCACAACAACAACATGTCGATTTTCATGTAGCTACAGGATTCTCAAGTCCCATGAATTTATCAATCTTCTCACACTCAAGCTCAGGACCGGGCAGTCTTAGTCGTGTCAATCCACATAAAAGGACTCATGAGCCCCTATATGGCCAATCATTATCCCAATCAAATGATAGCCAGAATTTCCATCAAACTTGTGATCAGGGCAATGATGCTACACAAAGTGGAGTTCCAAGTCAAGATACTTGCCAACCAAAGCCACAAGAACAAAATCCAGCTATAACTGCTGAGAGAGTTTTTGTTGTATGCTCAAGTTTGGCTGAGAATATCAGTCAAAGCACTGAACCTCTATTTGAATGTTCTCCTCAAAAAACCTCGGGATCTACAAATCAACCACCTAATGTGGAGAAGTTCAGCACCCAGTTTATTTCAACAGTTGAACCGGTAAATGAAAGTTCTCGTACTCCTAATTTGATTCTTGATTTTGAAAACTGGTTTTCGGGTCAAGAAACTGGTCCAATGGCAACAGATAATGTTTTTCCATTTAAACTTAATGTACCATCTCCAGATCGTAGTCCATTTGATGATGATTCGGCCTTGCTTTCATTTCTCAGGCTCATCAACTCATGCTAAGAGGTGATTTGTGTTATATGTTAACTAGTCCCCACAGTTAATTAATAATGCTAAGTTAGATACATAGTTGCTGTTAGTGCTAGCATAGCCTAATTTAGTTTGCTTTGTTTAGTAGTTAGATCTGGTGAAGTCTTTGCCTCTCAGGGATAATGGATGTGAAGGGTATAAGAAAGCAGTGTAAAACTACACAATTGAAAAGTGTGTGTTCTATCTCACATGTACTTTTCATTTTTATTTATGCATTAATGGTTTCTATTTATCTAAATTTTATGTATAAATATGTCAGTAAATGAAAATAGTTTGTACTTATTTGATCTAAAAGCACTTATATAATAATCACTTATGCTTTAAGTGCTTAATTTAATATTGCTTTATCCTTCACATAAGATTAGAATCTTAATTTAATATTGCTTTATTTCTTTTTATTTAGTGTTTATATGGATACTTGGCAAGGAACTGCTATTTGTGTCAAAAAAAGAATTTCATTTGTTGTACAACTTCAAATCTTATTATCGGTGCCATGTGAAACTATGTTCAGTGAAAGGTTATTGTGCCAGAGTTACCAAACGTAATAGCCATTATGTTCATATTTCCAGAATTTTCTTTTTAATTTTAAAAATAAATTACCTGCGGATTTACCTGTGGAAAGGTAATTCATACGGATTTAACTGCGGATGCACCTGTGGAACATAAAGGTTGCGACAGTTTGAACCGTCGTAATCAACAATAAAAACAAAATTCAAATGGAAAGTTACGACGGTTAATAACCGCCGCAATATGTAGATTACATCAGTTCAATACCCGTCGAGAGAGATAACGACGGTTGGTGTGACGGTTTTGACAACCGACGCGATACGGCCTCACGACGCACGTTTCTACGACAATGATGCAACCGTCGTGACTTGCAAATTACGGCGGTTTTAATCGTCGTAACCTTCCAAAATAACCGTCGCAATCTGCCAATTTTCTTGTAGTGACTCTTCGAACCCTCACACCCCCACACTGCAACCTTAATCTCACTCTCCAAGAAAGGTGCTTCAAGGGAAGATTTTTTGGAAAGACTAAGAACATTGAAAGAAAGGCCATCAAGAACCGGCCTATCTAAATCCGATTCCACAAATTTAGAAGCGAAATGCTTCCTCACCTCCTCCTTAACATCTTCCACCGAAGCAACACTACCTCTATCCGAATTAAAAGACCCTATGAAATTGCTTCTTCTCCTAACTTTCAAAACCCGATGGAAAAACCTACTATTGGAGTCTCCATCGTTAAGCCACTTAAGTCTCGCTTTTTGAAATGTTTCAGTTCTTTACTTCAATGATTTTGATTTCCCATATTCTGAAATTGATTATGATACATTATTTTGGAATATAAACTTGACCTAATTATTAGGTATGCACTAAAATTTAAGTAAAAAATAAATATTTTAAAAAAGTAATAATGATTAGAGATATTCATGAAGTAATTATAAACAATAATATTAATAATCTCAAGAAATTGAAAATATTTAATAATTGTTTAATTGGATTAGTTCGGACATAATAATAATAATCCAAATGTTTATATATATTATTTTTATTTTTTTTTATAAGCAAGAAATATATTGATATGGAGAACTAAGGGTTCCCAAACCTGCTTACAAAAGAGAGTGACAGAAACCACCCGAGAAAATTACAAACCAATTGAACCTTAGGATAAATAATACAGAGGATACTTACTAAACTCATAAAAGTTACAATTGGAGTAAGTAATATTCCCTATAAAAGACCACCTCCAAACCAACGCTTTGATACTCCACACCGCATCAAAAAACATTCCACGAGTCATTCCTAAAAATAATACCATTTCTCATAAGCCACAAATGCCAACAAGTTGCGAGCCAAATATATCCCTATTTCCCTCTCTTCATTCCCTTCCGTTTACCAATACGACACCAAAGAAAAAAAAACTATCTTTTAAAGAGGTAATATCATGAAGAAAAAACCCCAACCAATTGGCCACCTCTTTCCAAACCAACTTTGAAACACTACAATGTAATAACAAATGTTCAACTGATTCGACCTCAGTGCCACAGAAAACACAATGTAGATTATCATTAGGAAAAGTACATCTTCTTTTAGACAATGAAAGTTTAGACGGTATTCTATTCTTCATACATCTCCAACCAAAACAAACCACCTTGAAAGGGATTTGCATCTTCCAGACTAGACTCAAGGCCTCAAAATTCTCAACTATCAGACCAAAAGGAATCCTAAAAACTCCACTCAATTTCCGGAAACTACTGACTGAGAAAGCATCAACTGGAGAATTACACCAGCAGACAATGTCACGGCCAGCAGACCCCGACGTGACTGGCTGCAACGATTCTCGTAAGTTTTGTAGCTCCAGCGCTGCACCAGAATAGGCAATGGTTGTTCCTGCGTCAAAACAAGCAGCCCAAAAATTCCCCCATTCTCACCCTTCAAAAGCCCAGCCCCTCATTCCCGCTACCGACACGTCCTTGAGTTTAGAAACTTCGAACAAATTACGATATTTATTTCTAAGACATAAATCACCAAGCCAATAAGCATGCCAAAAGGAAGTATTAAAACCATTTCCAATGGAGAAATTGCAATTAGAAACAAAAATGTCTTCCAGATAATACGTACCTAATTTAACAATCTCCATCCACCACGGAGAATGACGACTGCTCTTAGGAATAGCTCCCTCTGTCCTAACCATCTTCAAGTTGATATCTCCATATCGAGCTCTTAACACCTCAATCCAAAGAGAATTATGACCCGACAATATCCTCCACCTCCATATATCTCAATTCAATTTATGGAATTGGAGGCAGAGGTACCCATAGCGAGGACGATTGGGGAACTGCCTAATCAAATCGTGTTTGTCCTCTCTTTCCCTACTCTTTTACGTTTCAATATTATTCGAATTTGTGAAGTTTCAATTGATCGAAATTTCTGAGATAGTGTAATTTTGAGTTGATAAATTGTTTTGTGAAATTGATACAATCCCTTGGATTGTATTTAGAATCAGCTTAACATTCACATTAATTGGAAATCAGTAATTAATGTGTTTGCGCACACCAAGTGTTCGATAATTTGGTTCAACGCAAAATTGAAAGCATTTGCTATTAGTTTTTGTTAACCTACCTTGGTGGTAATTGGATAAATATCAAGTAAACAATATTTGATTGATTGCGTTTAATTTGGTTGATTAATCTGAATTTTTTTCATCCGGTATTTCATTCATAATATTTTCGTGCATATCTGATCCTTTTAGTAGAGGTTCGTTGTAGACGTGTGATTCAGTGGTCGCTTCCATACAAACATTTTAAAACCAGATTTTGGAAAGCCATTTGCGTGTAAAACTCGAGGGATCTATTCAACCCCCCCCCCCCCCCCTTTTAGATCTTAGCCATTGTCAAACATCTTCTTTTTAGGAGCTTCCACGGGAACCTTCCTATATACGATTGTGAACGGCTCAATGGTATCTACCTCTTCCACAGATTTGGATCTGGCAAACTGAACCACACTTCAATTCATCAAAATCTGAACATAACCTTTCAACTAATTAGGATTGTCATCACAAATTTTCACTTACCATGAAGACCTTTCAATAACCCTTTCTCATTCAATTTCTTGAACACAACAGTCATCGGAGTTTTCACTTCGTCGACATCTTTAATTAACTCATCCCCTTGATCGTCTTCGGCCATGTTAACCCCCGATCCACTATAAGTAGGCAAAGGATTAGTCTGTAAATGTCAGGATCTTTCGGTTAATAAGCTCTTGAAACTTGATCTTTAAAACAATGCAATCTTCGGTAGCATGTCCTATGTACCCAGAATGGTAAGCACATGATGCATTCAGATATTTCTTCGGGCTATAAGGAGGAATTGCAGGTGCGATCTCTTTTGGAACAATTTCCCCTTGATGAACCAGATAAGGGAACAAGTCTGTATATGGCACGAGAATTTTTTCTCAAAATTCGGACGCTTGCCACTATTCTGATTACTGTTGTTATGTATGTTCTGTTGATTACCATTGTTTTGTTGAGATTGTTGACGTTGCGGCTATTGCTTCTGAGAATTATGAGCTTGTTGTTGTGGATGATATTGATATGGCTGTTGTTGATACTGGGCAGCAGCGATATAAGGATACAGATAATACGGCATGGAAGCTATAGGAGCCTGATATTGAGGAGAGGCTTTTGCCATCACAACATTCACCTCGCCTTCTTTCTTCTTCGAATGATTCCTCTGAGGTTTCTTGTTGGTTGACTGTTGACTCGCGGAACCAACAATCTTACCAATTTTCAAACCATTCTCAATTCTTTCACCAATAGTTACAACAACAGCAAAGTTTAACTGCCCACCATTTTCTCATAGTACAACCCTTGCAAAGTTCCCATAAAGAAATCAACCAGCTTAGTGTCAGAAAGAGCAGGTCTCACACAAGAATCCATTTCATGCCACCTTTGTGCTTATTCTTTAAAGGTGTCAGTTGTGCGTTGGGACTGATTTTGCAATTACAATCTAGTAGGAGCCAAATCGAGATTATACTTGTATTGTTTCAAGAATGCTTCGGACTGGTCTCTCCACGAGCGAATCTTGCTACGCTCTAAACCCATATACCAATCCAAATAAGCTCTAGACAAGCTATTTTGGTAGAAATGCACTAGCAATTCATCATTGTCAATGTAGGATGCCATCTTCCTACAGTACATTGTCACGTGACTCATCGGACAACTCAATCCTTTGTACTTTGGCAGCTCTAGAATCTTGATCTTTTGTGGCAGCACAACGTTAGGAACCAATCAAAAGTCTTTGGCGTCCGTGCCAAAAGCAGAATAAACTTCAATGGCTCTGATCCTTTCATCCAACAACTTATAATCAGTAGGTCTGTTATGATCAGCAGATCTGACAAGAGTCTGTGGATTTGGAAGTTGTGATGCGGCCAAAGAAGGCACCTGCGGGGAAGCAAACTGAGACGGATATACCAACCTATAATTTACCATCTGACCAGAGTTCTTACCCATCTGAAAACCATACTGATAACCAGGAGGAGGTACCATGACGGCTGAGGATGCCCCTGGATAAGGCACTCCAGAATGAACATTCTGAACAGCAGTTTGTGCAGATTGAAACAAATCAGAAACATGAATCGGAGGACCTTTGTACACATGCTCATCTTAATCAGGGGTCTCAACATCAATAGACACAGGAGTCTGGCGAGTCTACGTTTGAGGAATCTCATGATCATCATGCACCACAGGAGGCAGATTTGGAGTAGGCATGCCCCATGGGTAAGCAACAGAATTTCCTTTGGGCATGGGTGCCACAAAAGGTTGATACGACACAAAGGTACTACCATTGGCAATCTGAGGAGTGAAATTCAGAGGCATTCCCCAAGGAAAAGCAGCAGGCATCCGATTCACACCAAGCTAAGAGCTTAATAGGTTGATAGTAGGTTAAAGAACAGTCTCAACCGGCACTTCAACAACAGGAAAATAAGTAATAACAGAAGGAGAAATCACCACAGGATTGACAACAATTGCATCAGTAGCGGTTGCAACGGCAGAAGTAGCAGCAACAACGTCTTTCTGAGCTCGAAGGAACTCCGTGATAACATCCATGTTGGTTTGGAACTGATTCATTCGACCTTGAAACTAAGCCAAGGTTTCCTTGTAGACAACGTTCTCTGCTTTGTAATCAGACATGATCTTAGACTTACTTGAGTGAGTGAAATAGCGATGTCGAGTCGTCGTCTTGCTACAAGGAGGATACAGATAATGTAAGCATTTTGTTTTCTGGATGAGGGACGTGCATATGTGTGCATGAATGAATGCAATGCATGTAAAATAAAGTTTTTAATGCATATGTAAAACTGATTTGACATGATGAAATGATATGCAACATAAGAATCAAGAAGCCAAGCACAGGCTAGATAATCAATTCTAAATAATATGGATATCTGCATATATAATTCTGTGTCGGTGCAAAAATTATGACGTGCGTGAGAGAACAGAGGTATGAAGAGTCTTGGTTTCCAGCAAAAACCCAATATCCGTCTCACAGGTGTGATCTAGACTCAACAAGGTGGTCCCTAGAAGGTCTCCCAAACCATAAGACTCAAGTGAAAATTCCCCCCCTCCCATAGCGAATTCTCGCAGGACGAAGGTATTCTCAAGCGAATCACAGTCTGGGATGTGGCTTTCGTGTCAACCCAACGCGCGAAACGCAGGCGTCACGACTATCCACGTTCTATCCTGTGTGCATGCTCAAGCCTGGTGATATCTCTCCAATATTATATACCTATCCCAACAACCACAGAAAATATAGCAGATATCCAGAATATGCAGTAAATGAATATTCAAACAGTAAAGAAATGCAGTAAATAAACATAAAGATAAAGCAAGTAAAGCATAAAGATAAACACCCAAACAAACAAGAAAGCAAACAAAACCAGGTGAGACCCCAACTTGCAAGATCAAGGACTCCCAAGCAGAGTCGCCAGCTAAAGCTAGCAGTATTATAGCTGAGTGAATCGCACACTCAAAGATACAACAGAGTCGCCACCGAACATTATTTAGTCCCAAAGAAAAAGGAAAATATCGATAAAACTCAAGGGGAAGAGAAACGGGTAAGGGGGTCGGTTATGCAAAAGGAATGTACTAGCACTTTATGCATCTGTCGTACTCGGCGGAACCATTTCGCTTGCTTCTAGGCTTGGGTGAGTTATCTATCTAAAGGCTTCTAGCTAAAAAGAGGAAAGAGATGAAGGAAGTGAAAGTGCTCGCGGAGGATTGGGGCCCTCCTGCCTACGTACCCTCATAGTCCAATGAGGAAATCAGAGCTCCGTAGTTCATGGAACCAGGGAAAGAGGAAGAAGAAAGGAAGAAGGTGGCTCGCCACGATTTCGCAATCTCGTGTCTACGTATCCTCATAGTGCAATGAGGAAATCAATGCCTACCTAGTTCGGAGAACAAAGAAAGAAAAGAAAGGAAAATGGTGTCAAAACTAAGAACAAAAGGAGGTAGAAAGACTCTCACTGGGGAAAGCAAAAGAATGGTGTCAAAACCAAGAAAGAAAGGCAAAGGAATTGTAGCAACTCTGCCGAGGATAAGACAAAGAGATGGTGTAAAAACCAAGATGATAAAGGAGCAAAAGAATATTAGTGACTTTACTGAGGAGTAAACAAAGGGAGTGGTGTCAAAACCAAGAGAATAAGGGAACAAGGGATATTGAATCTAGGCAAAGTAGGATACACTAGGGATTCGGTATATTAACTGACAGGTAGTGGTTAACCAAAGAAAGAGAGTATGACTCTGTGGGGAAAAAGGGGGTTGGTATCAGCAGACAGGTTGTTATGAATCCAAAAGAGAGAGTACTGAACCAAGAGAAGGTGTTTAACTCTGAGGGGATTTTGGTATATTAACTGATGAACAGTGGTTAACTGGAAGAACGGGTGTGGAACCAAGCGACGGTTGTGATGCAAAGGACGGGTGTGTAACCAAGCGAAGGTAGTGACCCAAAAGACGTGAGTGTTTGAACCAAAAGGAGGTTGCTAAATTACAGGGGTATTAGGTTTAACAGAAATATTGTGATTAACCAAAAAGAAATGAGTGCTTAACCAAAAGAAGGTGATTAACTCAAGAGAAGCTCAGTGTGTTAACAAACAAACTGTGGTTAACTGAGAAAGGGTGCAAATTGGTGTTTTAACTGACAGGCAATGGTTAACCAATCAAAAGGGATAGAACCAAGAGAAGGTTGCTACTCTGCTAGGGATTCGGTATTTAACAGGAAGACTGTGTTTAACCGAAGAAACAGATTGAGACTCTTCTAGGGAATCAACAAGCAATGATTGACCAAAAGAAAAGGATGTTAAGGCAAGATACGGGTGTTAACCCAAGAGACAATGATCTTTAATCTAGGAAAAGGTGATTGATCAAAAGAGATTGAAAGGTGCAGGAGTGATCAAAGAACGACTCGGCTGGGGATTAAAATGCACTACAGTCTAGAGATAGAGACGATTATTCCAGGCACAGGGCCATTTGTCCCTTACCCAAAATAATCAGAATGAGTGTAGGAATTCTCCACTCTCATCCCTTCTCTAGCACAAATGTATATTGCGGAAATTGAAATCAATAGATTAACATCTCCAACTTGTACAGTGCTCCACTGTGTTGTGCAGGCTTCCGACTCAGCAGGGGATGAGGAAAACAAGGCTCTAAAGGACCCTAAAGAGATAAGAGTCGATTAATCGATCAAGGGAACTGATTAAGCCAACAATCTTCCGAACGAATCAAAAGATCGTCAAAGCAAACGTGCGAAGTATTGATTATACAAAATTAAATTTTCTCAATAACGAACAAACTTAATGCAATCATGAATGAATTTGCCAAGTAGTAGCAAACATCAATTATCATGCATCACAAATCATGTTATCATGTAAGCAAAAGTGTGCAATAATCAACATGATCATACAATGTCAAAAATGCAAGCAATTCCATAATCTACAAATAGTGCATTGAAAGTTTGCATACACGCTTCAAACAGAAGTGAAACAACACATAAAACATCCACAAATATCAAGCATATCAAGCCATGGAAGTTAAATAAGGAAGTAATATAAAAAATGCTTGAAAAGGCACACAAATGACATTCTGGAGCAGTGTTAATTGATTAACCACTTTTGCCTTTAAGTTGGTTTATCGATTAACACCTTCAAAACAGCAAAAACACATAAAAAAAGGTGTTAATCGATTAACCAGTTTTTCCTATAAACAGGTTAATCGATTAACACTGCACCAGAAGCTGAAAAGCAACTTTCCAAAAGCACTTCCAGCAACTAATCACTTATCCAATCATCCACATGTTATGGAATGCATTTGTACACGAAAATGACATCAAGTAGAAATAATTAATCATCAATTGAAAGCATCAAACATGAAGATCAAAAGTCAAACAATCGCATGATTAATTAACATCGAAAAACTATCGGATCTACACTGCAAACATGCGAAAGTGATTGAAATCAGTAAATCGAGCAAGAATTATCAACCTACAAGGCGGAGAATTGCCTTGGTGATTGTTGTAAGCAAAATGTAGTGAGAATAAGCAAAGAAAACCAGAGAATTCCAAGCTTGAGATCAAATCGTAGCGAAATCGATAAAAACACGAAAAACGCTCCGAATAGGAATTTTCACCGAAACGATTGAATCGATCACTTGAACTGAAGTAGGAGCTACTGCAAATCCAGAAATCCAAGTAGAAATGGAGTAGTATGGAGGTTTAGCTCAAGAGAAAAGCAATTTCAATGTGAAATTTGCTATTCTTTGATGGTGGAAAATTGAGCTCTAGTGTGGTTTTGTGAAGAAGATGAAGATGAATATGAAGAAGTTGCAGAAAAACCAGAGAGAATTGAGATAGTGGTCAAATGAAAATAGTGAGAATGGTTGAATCCCCCTCCACAAATGCAATGGTTTCTTTACATAGAGTGGAGGTTTGGAGTGGGCTAGGTTTGGAGTTTGCTTTGGTGCTTGCTTTAGAGCTAGCTTTAGAGTTAGTTACACTTAACTCACTGAGTCAGAAGTTGACTCAGTTAGTTATTTGTTAACTCGGTGGAGCAATCCCAATGCAAGTCCTAAATCTAATGGTCTTGGAAATGAAGTTACATGGTGGTCTTGATTGAAAATGGTGTATTGTAGCAAATGCAAGTGAATTCTTGAATTGTCTTGAAGTATCCTAGAACATTCCACATGATGATAGAACCAAGTAAACCGCAAAGAAGTAGAGAAAAAGTTGCCGTCATGAAAATGCAGCAAAATCTGCCAAATTACATGTGTTAATTGATTAACACATTTTGCCTTGCAAAGTGTTAATTGATTAACACATCTAAAACTTGCCCAATTTGCTTGAAAAAAGGTTCTATGACCATGATTCTGATTTTCAACCTTTTGCTTTGATGAATTGGGATATAAACCCTTATATTTTGCTTGTGTTGATGATGTGATGACTTTGCGAGGATGTGATTAATGAGGCTTGGAAATCCTGAGAAATTCTGAATATTCCTGCAATAGAAACACAGAGAAAAAGAGCTAGTGCGTATGCCAGCGATGCAAATGCACATGCTTATGCAAAAGGCAAAAAGGGAGGTAAAATTTCGGGTTAAGACATTTAGCGACTGCTTTTTGAATTTTTCTGTCGCTATTAGGACAAAAAGGACTAATATGGAATGTTTTGAAGAGTTAAGGGACCAAAATGGACAATTTCTAAGTTAAAGGATCAAAATGAACCCTGAGGTTAAGATACGAGATAAAAAAAGGATATTAAATCTATTTTAATTGCTTTTTACACCCTCAAAATAGCCCAGTTTCTCTTTTTTACTTTCTTTTCATATTTTCTTCATTACCAATTCATTTTTTTTTACCAAATAATAGTTATTTTGTTATACATATATATTATTCTTTTTTTTTTTTATGTATATAACTTAATTGATTTATTAATTAGTATTAGTGTTAGTTATTTTTATTATTTATTAGTTAGTGTTTTATTAATGTTTGCTACACATATATAATGTTTGTAAAAATATATATGTATGTTAGTGTTCAAATAATCATGAGTCCATATAATTTTTGATATTTTTCAGTAAATGTTTATTATATATGTATGTTAGTGTTTAAATAATAATGAGTAATCCATATGATTTTTAATATTTATTAGTTAATGTTTATTATATATGTATGTAAATGTATAAATAATCATGAGTAGTCTATATAATTTATGATATCTTTTAGTTAGTGTTGATTATATAGGTATTTGATATAAGTGACCAAAATTTCCTAATTGGTCAATTAATTAAAACCTTTTCGAATTATAATGGCAACAATGTTGTAAACGTGCAGAATGGAATATTATAAGTACTATCACAAAGGAATCCAACTTATGGTTCTATAGGTGGAACTCAAGATTTCGGTGGATATGGCGCAGTTGATGGATTTGGATCGGTTGGTGGCCAAGCGGTAAACGAGAATGTGGAACAAGAAGAAAATGGTGAAGTCGTCAACGCAAGTGAGGAAGAAGAGAAAAATGGTTAAGAAAATGAGGATTAATTTTAGAATTTTATAATTAGAATATATATTGTTGCTAGGTGATTTACATTTGACAAATGTATGAATTGTGAGGTTATTTTCAACCGGCTAAATCATGCAATCAAAAAATTGTAATATTTTTAATTATGTTTAATTATTTATTGCATTTTTTTAATAAATTCAGAATTTAAATTCTATTGAATAAAAAAATATTCTGTATAATATGAACATATAAATTTATATTATATTATATTATTATAAATTTATTATATAATATATAAATTTAATTATAAAAATCTTTTGTATTATATAAATATATAATAATTATTTTTTAAAAAGCGTAAAAGATGTTGCGAAGGGAATTACGCTCAACAACGTTGCCAAGTAAAATACACTCAGCAAAGTACATGAGTTGCGAGGTGTAATCCACTCGATAAAGTCCTGTGTTGTACAACACTGCTCTGTCATCTGCTATGCGCTCTGCACTACACATTGTGCTATGAACAACTTTTTAAGAAGTGCGTTGCAAAGTGATATTCACTCAGCAACTAGCGAGGTGATTTTCACTCAGCAACTTGCGAGGTGATTTTCACTCAGCAACATAGTTGTGACCAACGTTTTTGAGAAGTGTTTGGTACTCTTGGAAAATGTACGTTGTGGGGTGGTTTTTAGGTTTGTGAAGTGATTAGCACCAAGTAAATTAGCATTTTTTTTATAGTGTTCCCCCTCATGTCTCCTCCTCAAGTGTGATTTCATCCATTCTCAGAGGCATTCTCCCCCTCACCTTGCAAAAGACCTTGACACCACATATCCACCCAAAACCTTATGGCAATGGGGTACGAATCACCTCTTTTATAAATCCAACATTTCTTCCATTCCTAGTAGATGTGAGACTTTACCACTTTCACACTTAAAACTCAACATTAGCTAAGTTGCATGTGTTTAAACATTGCAGCCAATCTCGTTGACCGCATACACTAGTACAAAAATGACTTTTTAAATCGGGTAAAAATGACTTTTTAAATCGGTTGTCGCTTTGATTTAATTCTGAACGATTTAGAAAGTTTTTTGTTTTTAAATCGGGTTTGATCCGATTTAAAATAGTTTATTAAATTGGTTAGTATGATTTAGAAGTGTTTATTTAAATCGGTTTGACACATTTAAAAAAAAATCTAAAAGTTGTGAAATTTTTTAAATCAATTTGACCCGATTTAAAATCTAAAATTTAAATCGCCTCATTTGATTTAGTAGTGTTTTTTTAAATCGTTTGAACTGATTTAAATTCTCAAATTTAAATCGACTCACTTGATTTAGTAATGTTTTTTTAAATCGTTTGATCTGATTTAAAATCTCAAATTTAAATCGACTCACTTGATTTAGTAATGTTTTTTTTAAATCGTTTGATCCGATTTAAAATCATAATGTCATTTTTTTTACTCATTGTCATTTTTTAATTCAGGTTTCTACCACAATATTGTACAAAAAATTATGAATAATACAAAATTTCATCACAACTAATTACTAATCAAATATTTTATACATAATCATTAATACAAACAATACCATGGAACAAATTTTTAAAAAAATTCCATCATTTTTCAATTAGTCAGGAAACTATGTCACAAAAAGTACCATAGAACTAAATACGTCTTGCCAAAACCAAACTATGACACTATCAAAACACTAGTTAATCTAGGCAAAGCCAAACAAACTATGAGGCCTATAACAAAAGCACAAAAACAAATGGCAACTATGAGGCCTACAACAAAAGCACAAAAACAAATGGCACCGACCTATGATTGTCATTTTTTACCTAACCAAATTACTTCAAATGGATTCTAGAATAAAATTTGCACACGTTCTTGAACATTCGTAATGTCATCCTCATGAAATGGGGTTGAGTCTCCAAATATCTGAATAAATATAAAAAATATTAGAATATTCTATTAACATTAAAGAAGACATTTAACACATACTTAAAATTTTTCGTTACATATAAAAAATGTTAGCAATTGCCAATGATGGCTACATTCCATGAGAAACAAAAATTAAATGTGTCAACTTTAATTGCTAACTCATAACATGGAAGAGATTATGGGATACTAAATCTCAAAATACAAATTTGAATATATGTGATTACCTAAAAAAATTAATTTAGTAAAAAATACTATGACGATCATAATACACTTACTTGTTGAGGGATGATACAAAAAAACAGTCTTTGTCATTTTCAAACAGCTTTTCAGTTATGTGAGACTGAGAACTAGCTCGATCATTTTGTGGTTGAATGAAATTTGGATCAATGAAACCATACATGTTACTCTTGTCCAACTGAGTACAAAGTTGTTTTATATACCTAAAGTCAAACACCAAATATGAATCAATAACATTTCTATAACATTATCTAACAAAATGATATATTTCCAATTTTATCTTTTGTAAGATGATACAAGCTATAATAACTAAATTTAAACCGAAGTATTGATACTACATTAATCAAAATATGCTATAACTGTATTACAACATAATGAAATCAACAAATTATTATGATTGGTCAGACTCTAATGAACAAAACTATAGTAACATGGCACAATTTAGGTTTCACTCTGGAAACAGCCCAAATCTACACATACCACTTCATATTTTATAACTAATCCAAGCAGTTGCATCATGTCATTGAAATAATTCCATCACAGATCTTCAAAAATTATTGCTTTCATAGTATAATACAAATCCTAAACCAATAATTTTTACGACTCTCTTATTGTACCAGCACTATCATTGGCCATTCAACTAATTTATACTTGTCTGTTAATGTTACAACATGTATAGCTTGATATTCTGACATGGATCAACCTTCTGACAACTTATTTGCATCAGTCCTAGCATACTTACTAACTTAGCAGCTCAACCTTGTTATTACAAAATTGTAACCATTGTATTCGAGTAAAAAGAGTACCATAGCAGATGTAATGAAATTTTGTTCAAATATTTTTCAGTCTGGTAACACTAAAAGTAGCTAGTTTATCAGCACAAAAGTAGCTACTTACATTATCAGTCATGTCCATCCCACTGTTTTGAAAAGCAATTCACAATATCAATTTTTTTAACATAACCTGATTTAGGAAGTTTTGAAGTTTTTGACTAATGCTTCCAGAAATAGTGATTTAGAGCCTATGTTATCTCATTCTTTAGATATTTGTTGCCTTCATGATCTTTCTTGATTTGTTTCGTAAAATTACTCGTGGTATTTAACATTTCAACTCTTATACTTGAAATTGTCAATTTAAAACCCAAATCGTGATTTGTGAATTTTTCTAACGTTTTGTTTTCTTCATTACCAAACTCAAACACACCTTGCAACTTTTTTTCCTAAAGGATTTGAGAACCATGCAGTCAAGATGTCTGCAATTGGATCAGTCCAGCCAAGCCACAACCGACGCACACCAAAAGACACCTTCCTCAACATCAACAATACCATGACAGAACAATACCACCAGAGCAAAACATAAAAAAGACAACAGAAAACAATACCGCCACCAAAACCAAAGCTTAACAAAGAAACTATTACAAGTCACAAAACCAAAACAGATCATCTCCTACACCAATTAACAAACTTCTATCCGACCAACCTGATGAGACTGCAGCTAAGGATAAAACCAGACCATCCAAAACAGCCGCATCATTGACAAAGAAAAACGGAAATCTGGACCAGCTGACCGAAACCAGAGACCACACAAGGAAGCTTGTACCAGTGGTGTTTGATTTATAAATAAAAAGGTTCAGTTTGCTTCAAAAGAAGAATAACACTGATGTGAGTCCACCAATCGGTCTAGCGACAGAACGTGCACCAGCACAAAAAATCACATGATGGTTCCATCTATATAACTAGACACATAAATGTTTTTGACACAGATGCTTAACATTCCTTAGTTGCATCAACATCAATAGAATCACTCAACTGCCTAGAACCCAAGGTTGAGATGCATACATGTGGCTTCCTTAAGAAAATCATAAGCAGCTAAAGCTATATTTTCTAAGAAAGGGTTTTATTATAGATAAAAGATCATGAAAACACATATCGATAGACATATTTGTAACATAAATCGGTACCTTTCTCTTTTGTGAAGTATACATGTGCATGTCTGTGAAAGAGAAAAGAAAGAGATGAGGGAAGGAGAGATGAGAGGTTACCACACTCAAATCAACCAGTGCTTTTGATATATAATCTCTCAATGCTGTAGAATGCTTCTTGAAATACTCTTCCTCCCAATGATTAAGCTTCTCTTCAATTTCTTTAGGAATCACAGGCCCTATCTTCCATAATAGGTTCCGTATAGTTTCTGCTCGGTTATACCTGAATGGATATATGTTCAGAATCAAAGAACAAAAATAAAGGAACTATGCATGATGGTAATTTGGTAAATGGCATTTGAAAGTGGTACTTACACATAGGCAGTTAGGCAATGTTTATTTCGGACTATAGAGAATAGATGGATGAGGGCTCCATAGTGGTCTGGATTTCTAGCTGTTTGGACATCCAAACCTTCTTCCTGCATCTTCCTGTTTACATAACACTAAACTCATGTCATGTCCGTATGGAAAAACATACCGTGGAAAGGGATTCGTGAGTAAAATATGCAAGACACTGCATTGCCTCGCATTTAACTTAGCAATATGGCTCAACCAACACAGGCACACATTCAACAAAAATCATGCCACTGTATGGGAAAAATAGAATCAGGACATTATCTTAACCATTACCTTATCAAGGCCTGAAGCTCAAGGTGATGTTGGCTGCACTCTGATATTACTTGGTCAAACAAGTCATTCTACAAGAGCATTGGAAAAAAGTATCAAGTCAAAGCAAGCACATATTCACAACAATATAAAGATTGATTAATGATTTTTTATCATAGTATGGGAAAAAGGTCTGCAGTAGATAAATATTAAGAGTAAAGTGACACGAGATAACAAGTAGCAATATCATAAATGATTAGCAATCTCAGGACACTGATGATATAGGGTGGGAACATCTTAAATAGGTTTTACACAAGAGTACCAAGTTTTCCTAAAACGCCAAAAATAAAATTCACCAAAAGTTACGTACCAGAATAGAGTTTACAATCAAACCAATCATGCATATTGTTTTCCACAACACAAGCAATTTCCAACATAAACCAACTAGAAATTAATAATGTGTCTAACTGAAAAATGAAGACCTGGGCTTACATTAAATGGGGTGAGCTGGCCTTTTTCTCCACTTGAAAATTCTTTCACGAGTTGGCAAGCTTTTCTCCCATACATATTGAGTACTTTCCCTGGATTAACAATTTCCCCTTAGATTACGACAATGAATTCAGAACTACACATTGCAATAGCTCAAAAAACTACAAAAGAAAATTGGATGTGCCAACTTAAATTAGAAAAATGAGGACACGTGCAAGAAAGGTCTAACAATTAATAAAGGAAGGTTTCAAATTGGCAGGCACTTTCTCAGAAATTTAAATCAAAAGCTAAAAATGGAATTCAATATCGCTGGCCATATGGCATAAATTAACGTTGAAAAAGACCAATTTCAACAACACCACTAACAACACCAAAAATTTGAAAAGTATGAATATTATAAAATTTTATTATAAAGTCAATTTAAACAATTATCTTGGGTTTTGTACTCAGGATTTCTTCCTGTTGTTTGGTTTAAACTCCTAAGTTTCGATTTAGGGACCATCACACGGTGATCTCGCTGGGTGGTTTCTTGTGGTGAGCTAGTATTTTCAGTGTTTTGTGTCTTCGGCTTCTCCGGCATTTCTGGGTGTTCTGGTGTTTCTGTTCTTGCTCTTTCTGGGGTTTGTTTTCTTTGAGCGATGGCGTGGCAAACGACGAAGAGAAGGGGGTTTCGTCATTTGGCTGTGAAGTGGGACTGCCACCCGAAGGGGAGGGACACGACGGTAGATGGGTCAGCTTTATCTTCATTTTACTTCTCTGAGTTTCCAAATAGGGTGAAATCCTTGGATATTTTCGAATTATATGGGTGTGAAGGTGACATTGTGGAAGTTGTGATTTCTCCGAGGAGGAATAAGTTCGGTAAAAGATTTGGCTTCGCAAGATTCAGAGATGTTGGTGATGAACGTCTTTTGGGGATTAGATTGGATAATGTCTTTATAGATGGAAGAAAAATCCATGCAAATATTCCTAGATTTAATAGGGTGGGGAGAACTGAGAAAGAGGTGGATAGAACAAGGAGGTTCGAAGGCCGTCAAGGGGGTTTTGTTCATCAGACGAAGAACACTGTTTGGGCTCAATCTCACCAGGGTGGTTTCGGTAGTAGAACTTTTGCAGAAGCTGCAGGCAAGGTTCGTTCAGACCATAAGGAGGATGAGAAGTCAGGAGTGGTGTTTGTTTCCGAGGCAGACTTAAAAGCCAGATTAAGCAAAGCTTACATCGGTGTTGTGTTATCCCCGGGGTCGACTTACAATGTTCAGACGGGGTTCGAAATGGAGGGCTATTTTTCCGTCAAGATTACGCCATTGGGATCAAATCTGTGTTTACTAGAAGAATCCAAAGAGGGTGAAATTCATGACCTTATCGTCGAAGGCGAATCTTGGTGGAAGCAACGGTTTCACTTTATCAGGCCGTGGAGGGAGACCGATATCGATAACGATAGAGTGGTTTGGATCCGTGTTTATGGGGTTCCATGCCATGCATGGCATCCGGATTTTTTCGAAAAGATTGCCAGTACTTTGGGTGAGTTCATCTGTGTTGATGGGAACACTTCGAAGGGAACGAAAAAAGACGTTGTGAGGATTATGGTGAAGCTTCCTTGCGTGTTTATGTTAGATGTAACAGGAACAGAATAGAAGCAAATAGAAGTTCTGGGAATGACTTATTTATTCCTTGTGAAATGCAGTAAAATAAATAGAGAATAAAAGGAACGTTGCGGTAACAAACTACAACCCACTTCTAGCTAGAAATAAGGAAACAAACTTGACTGAATCAATTAACAAACTATCCTAAAAACTAGGACTCTTATTTGACTAAATACTTAACATTCCCTCCCTTGAACTAGACTGCATTTGCAGCTAGTTAACATGTGGTAGTTCACACACTCCAAGCCTCCTTCTTAGCTCCTGAAATAGCTCCAATTTGAGCGGTTTGGTGAAAATGTCGGCTATCTGTTGCCTTGTACCACAGAACTGAAGTTGCACAACTCCATCATTCACTAGCTCTCGTAAGAAATGGTAGCGCACATCAATGTGCTTGCTCTTGCCGTGCATCACCGGATTCCTCACCAACTTAATTGTTGAGCTATTGTCACAAAAGATGACAGTACTCTCGCTGCCCATGTAGCCAATCTTCTTTAGCACTCTTTGCATCCATATTGCTTGACAACTACTTCCTGCAGCTGCAATGAATTCAGCTTCGGTTGTGCTTAGTGTTACGATCGGTTGCTTTCGAGAAGACCAAGTCTGTAACACCCCCTTCTATACCTCCAAAAACCACATTTTAAATCATTTAGGCATATATTAAAAATTTCATCAGAGTATAATTACAAAGCATGGCATAAAAGAAGCATGTCACATTATACTTGAAATTAAAACAATCAACACCTGCTCAACAGAGATATGCAACAGTGGGGTAACTTGCACAGAGGAACTTCGTCCTTACACCCACATCTCAATATTTAGAATAAAAGCGGAAACATCTAAATACTGAATAACATCATATATATATATATATATATATATATATCAAATATTATCCGTCCACACGGAATCATGTTTACATAAACAATTCAAGTCAAGATACATATACAAAATGTATCACAAAATAATCATGTAATCCTAGCTACCCGGTGCTACATATCAGAGCCGACCGACCAAAAGAAATGAAGTCCTAAGCTTCACGAAACACCTTCAGCAACCTACTCTACAATGCCTCATAGAGCATTATAAAACAGCAGAAGGGTAAGAAACATTATCATAATATCGATGCATACAATTATATATATATATATATCAACATAAAAACACACATAACACATTTATTACCACATACACTATTACTCACCAATTCCATTATATAACATATAACACAACCCAAGCATATCATTCATGCACATAATCACCTATTCTCATACAATGCATACGTTTATACACAAACATATCATTTACAATTCACTACCTCCAACACAATTGCACAACAATTACAAAGGCTTATCATAAGCTCAATCATAAAATCAACCATTTATCAATGCATATCAAACATGCACAATACATTTATCATAAATGTACATCATCATTTTCCACACAAATAATCAATCATGACTTTCCACATATAACAATGCAATCATGATTCATGTAAATGCAAGAGACCGACACAACGACTCTATGCAATTACATATGCGGTACCGACTCATCACTAGTTCACTCACGAACTCTGCTGGAACCATCGCTCGTTACATCACTGTAACTCCCCGTCGGGCATACGATGTTCCCCATCGCTCACACCTCTTATTTTTAAGGCACACGATACAATCTGATCACTCACACCTCTTATTTTTAAGGCACACGACGTTTATGGATCGCTCACACCTCTTTGTATAAGGCACACGACCCGATCGCTCACACCTCTTTGTATAAGGCACACGATCACCTATACCCATCGCTCACACCTCTTATTTTTAAGGCACACGATCCATCCGATCGCTCACACCTCTTATGTTTAAGGCACACGATGTTATAGCGGATTCTCATAAGAATCCCTCAACACAAGAATGCTCTTCATTCTGCTTCACATGCAAATGACTCCAAACATTCTTATAATGCATACATGTATACAAACATTGTCATGCATTCATCTCTTACAATCACATACAATTCATCAATATGAATTATTTCACCATCTTTATTCATGCATTAGAAATCAATCCAACGATGCATTTTCTTGCCATACGGCCACCAATTAACATACATGTAATCATAAACATGTATATAAAACCAATTACAACATATCACATTCATTTGCCTTTCGGCCACACTTTATCACCACAACATGTCATCACATGCATTATCATTACACAACATCATACAAGGCATACACAATAATATCAATGCCACATTGTATGTTACACAACCAATATACACATTTTAAACGACAAAAGTCGGTAAATGACACTATTCCCAAATTCTCGACTTTATTTAATCGGCCAACAACCTCAAACTCCTCATCATGTGAAAGTACAGCTCAATAGCTTTCCAATGCATCAAACCACGCCTCAAACCGAACCACAGATCAAAAGTTATGCAGAAAACAAAATTACACAAACAGCACTGTTCGCTGGGCGAACCATCTCGCGAGCACTCGCTAGCACCTTCGCTTGGCGAATGTTCCAGCGAACCACTACTAGCTAAAAACAGACCCAAAGTTCGCTAGGTGAGCCCTTGGCGAACCAAGTCAGAACCAAACAGAACCAAAAACATACAACCTTCGCTAGGCGAACCCCCGTAGCGAACCTTCGCTACCCTTCGCTGAATCGTTCGCTAGGCGAACCCGCGAAAACCTCACTCGCTGCTGCTTCGCCCCAGGTTCGCTAGGCGAACCAAGGAAAACTCAGATTTCTCCAGCGCTGTTGAAAACCCAAAATCCATATTTTTCAACCCAAAACATCATCCAAACCATTACCCAACATGTAAACATCATTAGAAGCACATTTATAAACACAAAATCACATTTTGATCATTATCACAACATTTCACCAATTTAGGGTTTTCTAAAAACTCATAAAAATGTTTCAATCCACAAACATACACATACATAACTACACACATAGACAAGATAACAATGTTTCTAACCCTTACCCGGATTCCAAATGATCTAGCTCTTGTTCTTGATGATTTCCACTCCTTTTCCTCTTTTCTTCTCTTTTTCCCTCTTCCTCTTTCTTTCTCTTCTTTTTCTTTCTATTATTCCTATTTCATTCCCAATTCTCTTATTTTCTATTTCTACACAACATTTCCTGTAATTCATTTTCTACACTTAATTCATTTTCTAATAAATTTCCTCTACAAATTACTTCCTTAATTTTCTCTAACTCATTAATAGTTATAAAATGACCAAAATGCCCTTAAGCCCAAAATTCCCGAAAACTCTCTCAAACGAGATAATACATCATAACATAGCATAAAAGCATATTATCACACCAAAGTCATAAATAGAATAATTTAACATTCAATTAAATAAAGGACTCAACAAAAATTAGAATAATCGAAATCGGGGCGTTACAACTCTCCCCCACTTAGGAATTTTCGTCCTCGAAAATATACTGATACGAATAACACCGGACACAACTCTCGCATCCGACCAACAAAACAATAGGCCATTGAAAGGCACATCATGAATAATACAACTGACAAACCACCTTGCTAACAGCAACAACCAAGACAACACAGCCACGATGACAATAACGACAAGATACAAAGCCCATACAATGCACTTGACGACCGACTCGCAACTCAAAGAATACACAAACACGACTTACAGGTTCACTCTTGAACCGAAACACAACAAGATCGTTACCATCACCGTAGGTAACACAACACTAATTCCTCACACAGGAATTAACTACTCGCACTCGAACCAATACAATGGAGACGAGGCAACAACACAAACAAGGACAGGAAATTCCATGACACAACATCGTTCATGAACTCCTACATAACCACAAGACCAACCTCCTTGTTCACATATCTATGCTACGATTCACTAATCGAACATATCACCAACACATCCATCTACATTGTAGTCCACGCAATAAATTTAAACCTTTCACTTAACACTTCCATTCTGGAACGTCCAATAATTTCATCATTCCAACATGTCTCTAATGTCCAACTTACAAACTCTTACAAGTCTCACACATTCATACAAAATGGATCACATCACGCTTCCACTGCGCACTCTGATTGCTCAAAACTATCGAGTCCATCAATCTCGTTTCCAAAGTCTAACCCTCTCTCACTAGGTACAAGTCTCTGAACTGCTCAACGATTCTAGCTCTCTTGCCATCAAAACCGACATACATAAAGATTTTCGACTTACACACTAGACCTAACAACTGCCTCTCCCAAAACCAAACCAAATTCATAACTCGCCATGAATCTTAATCGTCTTTGTTGTCTCATACTCCATTCCTTCAGACCAAACAAGTACTCAATACTCTCGAAATCACTAAACACTTCGAATTTCAAAATTATAAAGATAATACTTCCAATATTCCAACACAACACAACCGTAACCAATTCCAACTCCACAATAGTACTAATCCTTTCATGAATTCTCAAATGCTGAAAACCTAAGCCACGACCCAAACAAATCACTACTTCCATCCAATGATCCAAACCATCCTAGTTATCTTATTCTCAATCGTCACCTTATTCATTTCTCAACAATTCATATACAATTTCTTCCCTTGACATCCCAAGTCTCATAAATTCCCTCATACACCGCATGCTCATTATCTCGTGCAATCATCTTTTCCTTTTGTTACCAACAACTCTGAAAACAACCAATAATAATACTCAATCATACTCTCTTAATAGCCTCCCAACATACTAAAACTTCTAATCTGGCTCGTCTTCAAATATGAAAATCTTCATCAACTCACCAAAACCAATCCATAATCCTTCATTAATTCCGAACAATGTATTCCATTTCACTATTAAAGCCGGAAAGATACGTCTATCCCATCCAACACAATTCCCGTCTGCTATCAACAATAGATTAAGGGTGATCAGTTCCTCAATTTGTCAATAGACAGCCGACAACTATGATGGGGCATAAACCATCTTCACTAAACTATAATAGCCTTTCTTGCATCCCGTGCACAAAACTACCCAAGGCACAAATCCTTGGTCGACATAAATTTTACCTCTGTATCCTTCCTAAAACCGGAAACTACTCTGTCCAAATAACACTTACGATCTCACAATCCACAACACACCGAGTCAACGCTCCACATCCGAGGAAACACGGAGAAGTACCAACTTCTCCCCCACTTATCTCATCCTAACACCTGCTGACCACTGAGCAGGAAAGCCAGAAAGTACTGACGGTGTTTCACACACCCATCAGGTACTAAGGAACAAACAACAAATTCAAACGCTTCGCTCCCTCATGTGAAATAAACGAATGAGTCACCCCGTTCCTTCTACAATCGGCGACAGCATGCCCCAAGTCTCCACAGTTGGAACACTTCTCAAGAGTCTTCCTCCATTCCAATGATTTATGACCAATCTCTTCATATTTGAAACAATTCGGAGCACTAGAACCCTCTCCACTAGACTTCTTCTCAAAGTCACTCTTATGCTTGTCCTTATCAACGGGTGTCACATAAGGACCACCACGAACTTGTTGTTTCCCTTTTCTCTCATTCATACTCTTGTAGTGAGCAGAACGAGCTTCGTTATCTTCCTCGAAGATTCTACTACATTCCACCAAGTCGGAAAACCTTCTTATCCTCTGATAACCAATGGCTTGCTTAATCTCAGGGCGTAGACCATTCTCGTACTTCACACAGCTGGAAACTCAGCAGTAATCGCCGCATAGTGAGGATGAAATTGTACCAATCCCACAAACTTCGCAGTATAGTCCACAACGGACATACTACCTTGCTTTAGTTCTAGAAATTCCATCTCCTTCTTTCCCTTAACATGTTCAGGGTAATACTTCCTTAGAAACTCAGTACAAAACAAATTTCAAGTAATTCCCTCCTCATCAATCTCAAGAACTTGACGCATACCGACCCACCAATCGTCGGCTTCTTCCTTCAGCATGTGAATTCCTAGCCTTACCTTGTTCTCTTCCGCACAGTCCATAACTCGGAAAATCCTTTCAATTTCCTTCAACCATATCTGAGCACCATCCGGATCAAATCTTCCCTTGAAGACCGATGGTTGATTCTTTCTAAACTCATCGTTCGCATTCACGTTCGCTGTACCTTACACAGCTTTAGCCATAGACTCCATGGCAGCAGCAATAACATTATAGTTCCTACCAGCCATATTCTGATCATTCTCAACAACGACAACACGGTTAAACAACAGTTCAACCAACAACAACAACAAGACAGACACAAACTGACTCAACACTGGCTCTGATACCACTTAATGTAACACCCCCTTCTATACCCCCAAAAACCACATTTTAAATCATTTAGGCATATATTACAAATTTCATCAGAGTATAATTACAAAGCATGGCATAAAAGAAGCATGTCACATTATACTTGAAATTAAAACAATCAACACCTGCTCAATAGAGATATGCAACAGTGGGGTAACTTGCACAGAGGAACTTCGTCCTTACACCCACATCTCAATATTTAGAATAAAAGCGGAAACATCTAAATACTGAATAACATCATATATATATATATATATATATATAGATATATATATATATATATATATATATATATATATATATATATATATCAAATACTATCCGTCAACACGGAATCATGTTTACATAAACAATTCAAGTCAAGATACATATACAAAATGTATCACAAAATAATCATGTAATCCTAGCTACCCGGTGCTACATATCAGAGCCGACCGACCAAAAGAAATGAAGTCCTAAGCTTCACGAAACACCTTCAGCAACCTACTCTACAATGCCTCATAGAGCATTATAAAACAGCAGAAGGGTAAGAAACATTATCATAATATCGATGCATACAATTATATATATATATATCAACATAAAAACACACATAACACATTTATTACCACATACACTATTACTCACCAATTCCATTATATAACATATAACACAACCCAAGCATATCATTCATGCACATAATCACCTATTCTCATACAATGCATACGTTTATACACAAACATATCATTTACAATTCACTACCTCCAACACAATTGCACAAAAATTACAAAGGCTTATCATAAGCTCAATCATAAAATCAACCATTTATCAATGCATATCAAACATGCACAATACATTTATCATAAATGTACATCATCATTTTCCACACAAATAATCAATCATGACTTTCCACATATAACAATACAATCATGATTCATGTAAATGCAAGAGACCGACACAACGACTCTATGCAATTACATATGCGGTACCGACTCATCACTAGTTCACTCAGGAACTCTGCTGGAACCATCGCTTGTTACATCACTGTAACTCCCCGTCGGGCATACGATGTTCCCCATCGCTCACACCTCTTATTTTTAAGGGACACGATCCAATCTAATCGCTCACACCTCTTATTTTTAAGGCACACAACGTTTATGGATCGCTCATACCTCTTTGTATAAGGCACACGACCCGATCGCTCACACCTCTTTGTATAAGGCACACGATCACCTATACCCATCGCTCACACCTCTTATTTTTAAGGCACACGATCCATCCGATCGCTCACACCTCTTATGTTTAAGGCACACGATGTTATAGCGGATTCTCATAAGAATCCCTCAACACAAGAATGCTCTTCATTCTGCTTCACATGCAAATGACTCCAAACATTCTTATAATGCATACATGTATACAAACATTGTCATGCATTCATCTCTTACAATCACATACAATTCATCAATATGAATTATTTCACCATCTTTATTCATGCATTAGAAATCAATCCAACGATGCATTTTCTTGCCATACGGCCACCAATTAACATACATGTAATCATAAACATGTATATAAAACCAATTACAACATATCACATTCATTTGCCTTTCGGTCACACTTTATCACCACAACATGTCATCACATGCATTATCATTACACAACATCATACAAGGCATACACATTAATATCAATGCCACATTGTATGTTACACAACCAATATACACATTTTAAACGACAAAAGTCGGTAAATGACACTATTCCTAAATTCTCGACTTTATTTAATCGGCCAACAACCTCAAACTCCTCATCATGTGAAAGTACAGCTCAATAGCTTTCCAATGCATCAAACCACGCCTCAAACCGAACCACAGATCAAAAGTTATGCAGAAAACAAAATTACACAAACAACACTGTTCACTGGGCGAACCATCTCGCGAGCACTCGCTAGCACTTTCGCTTGGCGAATGTTCCAGCCAACCACTACTAGCTAAAAACAGACCCAAAGTTCGCTAGGCGAGCCCTTGGCGAACCAAGTCAGAACCAAACAGAACCAAAAACATACAACCTTCGCTAGGCGAACCCCCGTAGCGAACCTTCGCTACCCTTCGCTGAATCGTTCGCTAGGCGAACCCGCGAAAACCTCACTCGCTACTGCTTCGCCCCAGGTTCGCTAGGCGAACCAAGGAAAACTCAGATTTCTCCAGCACTGTTGAAAACCCAAAATCCATATTTTTCAACCCAAAACATCATCCAAACCATTACCCAACATGTAAACATCATTAGAAGCACATTTATAAACACAAAATCACATTTTGATCATTATCACAACATTTCACCAATTTAGGGTTTTCTAAAAACTCATAAAAATCTTTCAATCCACAAACATACACATACATAACTACACACATAGACAAGATAACAATGTTTCTAACCCTTACCCGGATTCCAAATGATCTAGCTCTTGTTCTTGATGATTTCCACTCTTTTTCCTCTTTTCTTCTCTTTTTCCCTCTTCCTCTTTCTTTCTCTTCTTTTTCTTTCTATTATTCCTATTTCTTTCCCAATTCTCTTATTTTCTATTTCTACACAACATTTCCTCTAATTCATTTTCTACACTTAATTCATTTTCTAATAAATTTCCTCTACAAATTACTTCCTTAATTTTCTCTAACTCATTAATAGTTATAAAATGACCAAAATGCCCTTAAGCCCAAAATTCCCGAAAACTCTCTCAAACGAGATAATACATCATAACATAGCATAAAAGCATATTATCACACCAAAGTCATAAATAGAATAATTTAACATTCAATTAAATAAAGGACTCAACAAAAATTGGAATAATCGAAATCGGAGCGTTACAAAGTCACTGCTGCTCCACTAAGCATAAAAACATAGCCTGAGGTGCTTCGTCTATCTTCCACTGATCCGGCATAATCGCTGTCAGTAAAACCAATCAACTCATGACTTCCTCCCCTTCTGTAAAGAATGCCAAATGTTGCGGTACCTTGCAAGTAACGTAGAATTCTCTTGGCTGCCGAATGATGAAGTTCTGTAGGCCTAGACATATACCTGCTTAATAAGCTTACTGCGTACATTATATCCGGTCTCGTAGCGGTCAAGTACATCATGCTCCCAATCAGCTGCTTGAAGAATGAACCATCCATCTCAATACCATTTTCATGTTTGGAGATTTTGAATCCTGGAACCATTAGATTTTCAACGGAATTGCTATGCTCCATTCCAAAACGTCTCAACACTTCCATCACGTACTTCGCCTGACTGATGAATATACCACCATCAAACTGAACTACCTCAATACCAAGAAAATACTTCATCTTACCCAAGTCCGTCATATCAAATTCCTTCATCATGGACTCTTTGAATTCAATCATCATATTCTCATCATCTCCGGTATAAATTAAATCATCAACATACAAGCTAATGATTAAATGTTTACCTTGTTTATTGACTTTCGTAAACAAAGTTTGCTCGCTGTCCTCCTTCCCAAAACCTTCTTTTCGGAAATATGATTCAATCCGGCTGAACCATGCTCATGGTGCCTGCTTGAGTCCGTACAAAGCTTTGTTGAGTTTATACACCTTATGTTCCTCATTCTTTATTTCATAACCTCTTGGCTGCTCCACGTACACATTCTCCGTTAACTTCCCGTGAAGGAAAGCTGATTTCACATCCAGCTGAAACACACACCATCTTCTTTGTGTTGCAAGTGCTAAAATCATTCGAACCGTGCCCATGCGAGCTACGGGAGCATATACTTCTTCATAATCAACTCCGTATTCCTGAGCATACCCTTTTGCGACCAAGCGAGCCTTGTGTTTATCCACTTCTCCGAGTTCATTCAATTTTGTTTTGTACACCCATTTGACTCCTATTCTTTTAGCTCCTTTAGGCAGCTCAATAAGATCCCACGTTCCATTCTTCTCAATTGACCTCATTTCGGCATCCATGGTTGTTCTCCATTTCTCCACCTTTACTGCTTCGTCAAACAAAATTGGATCAGAATGAACGGCACTAGCAAACAAGGCTAAGTGAGTTTGTACCTCTTCCCCTTCATCTGAAAGACCCTCACCAGAGACAAAATCACTCAAATATGCTGGTGCTCTTCTAACTCGGGGTGTTATCGGAGGAGCCGCTTCATCTTCTTCATTGCCATCACTGGATTCGTCCCTCACCGGAGAAGCTACGGTTTCTTCTTTACTACCATCGTCGGAATCCTCCACCTCTTCACCGTTGCCATCTTCCCATTCCAAATCAAACGTGTTATCTTCTTCAGATTTCTTCTCCCAATTCCACTGCCCATCTTCTTCAAATACGACATCGCGGCTGATAATAATCCTCTTAGAGGTAGGATCATATAGTCGATATGCCTTTGATTCTGCACTTACACCAAAAAAGACACAACAACGACTCTTATCCTCAAGCTTTGTTCGCCGAGCATCCGGTACGTGAGCATATGCTATACAACCAAAGATTCTCAAGTGCGTAACTGAAGGTATCACCCCACACCAAGCTTCCTCTGGCGTTGTTTCCTTCGCCGATGATGTTGGACATCTATTGAGAACATAGAGTGCCCAGTTTACCGCCTCTGCCCATAATTTTCTTGGAACATTTTTCTCAACCAATAAGCTCCTCACCATATTCATCACGGTTCTATTTTTCCGCTCGACGACTCCGTTCTGCTGCGGTGTATATGCAGCAGTTAATTGCCTCGTGATTCCATTCATTTTACAATATTCCTTGAACTCATCTGATGTGAATTCACCTCCACGATCTGTTCTTAAACATTTAATGGACAGGCCTGTTTCTTTTTCAATAAGAGCTTTAAACAGCTTAAAGGTAGTGAGTGCATCTGACTTACAAGCGAGAAAATACACCCATGCCTTCCTACTGTAGTCATCAATGAAGCAAATGAAATACCTCTTGTTTCCCTCCGAAAATGGTGAAATCGGGCCGCAAATATCAGCATGAACCAGCTCCAATTTTTCCGACGCTCTCCATGTACTTCTCCTTGGGATTACATCTCGATGCTGCTTCCCTTTCAAGCAATTTGTGCACACAATTTCACCGTCCGGGAAACTGGGCAAGCCTCTCACCATGCTTTTTGTTTGCAAAGTCTTCAATCCTTTGTAGCTGAGATGACCAAATCTTCGGTGCCAGAGGTGAGCCACGTCTTTGGTGTCGTCGGTTGTTGCTTGGAAACACTCTTCTTTGCTTTCACTTTTGATTGATTTAGTGCTCTAAAACAACACAAACATTCGATTTGCTGCCATGTTGGTTTGGAATAACAAACCTTTTGTGCGGTGATAAATCCGACACTCATTTGACTGCATTAGTATAGCCAAACCCCTTTCTTGTAGCTGCCCAACACTGAGAAGATTATTCTTCAAACCGGGAACATAATAGACATCCCGTACAAGGAAGTTTACTCCTTTTATTGTCAATCGGACACTTCCTTTTCCGGAAACGTTCATGCTTGCATAATTCCCCAATCTAACCACCTTGTTGAACCCTTCTTCTAACTCACAAAAAAGTGAAGAATCACCACACATGTGATTGCTGCACCCAGAATCAGTATACCACATAACATCTCGATCGTCTCCAACCGTGTCGACATACGCCATTAGCACCATCTCTTCTGATTCCTCCAAACCAGCATAATTTGCTTGGCACTCGTACTGGAAGTGTCCAAGCTTATAACATTTGTAACACTCAATTGTTTCCTTACTCCTCGGTTGACTGCCCCTGCCTCTGCCTTGTCCCCGACCTCCTCGAAAAGTAGCTCTTCCTCGCCCTCTTCCACCATAGCTCTCTTCATGAGTTATCTTCAAAGCATGTTCCTCTTCTCCACTTACTTTGAATTTTTGCTCATGAACGAGCAGAGAACTTTGCAAGGCATCCACAGATAGTTGATCTATGTCCTTGGCTTCCTCAATGGAACAAACAATATAGTTCCATTTCTCAGTGAGGGTTCTCAAAATCTTCTCAACGATCTTGACATCATCCACATCTTCTCCATAATTCCTCATGTCGTTTGCAACCGTCATTACTCGACCAAAATAATCAGTGATCGATTCACCTTGCTTCATTACTAAGACCTCAAAGTCCTGCCGTAGACGATTGAGCTGAGCTCTCTTCACTCGAGCATTGCCTCGACACTTCAACTTCATGGAATCCCAGAGCTGTTTAGATGTCTCCTTTTGCGTGATCGTCTTCAGAATTGACTTGTCAAGCGACTGAAACAAGTAATTCTTAGCCTTCAAATCCTTCAGCTTCATCTCCTCCAGGTTCTTTATTTGCTCTGCCGTCATTCCATCTCTACTCTTCGGGTCTGTGTAGCCTGATTCAACAGCAACCCAGTACTCCTTGGATCGAAGGAGATTCTCCATGACCATGCTCCAATGATCGTAGTCGCCGTCGAACTTCGGAATGGAGGCTGCTGCAAAAGTTGCTTCTAAACCCATCTCTTAGGTCACAGGCTCTGATACCAGAATGTTAGATGTAACAGGAACAGAATAGAAGCAAATAGAAGTTCTGGGAATGACTTATTTATTCCTTGTGAAATGCAGTAAAATAAATAGAGAATAAAAGGAACGTTGTTGTAACAAACTACAGCCCACTTCTAGCTAGAAATAAGGAAACAAACTTGACTGAATCAATTAACAAACTATCCTAAAAACTAGGACTCTTATTTGACTAAATACTTATCAGTTTAATATCATGGATTCTATGGTTGTTTTCATAGATGAAGTTAAGTTCAATCTTGTGCTGAGGGACGATATTTATGGCCCATTACGGGTTGCTCCTTTCGTGCCGGCGTTTTCTCCAGCGACTTCGAACTCTTCGGAGTCGGAGCAGGATATCCACAGCGTTTTCAGCGGAAGTTTTGATGATGATGATGGTCGGGCTGTATCGGAAAGGGAGGTTTTGTCTCCGGTCTGGGAAGAGGAGGGTTTGGAAGAGATGGGGGAGATACGGAAAGTCGTCTCTTGTCCGTTGGATTTTGCAAAAGGCGATGCTGTTCAAGAGAGTAGGTGTGTTGATGGCGACAACATAGCAGATAAGTGTGCAGAGGTTGGCACTTTTGATGGTGCTCTAGCTGTTATTAAAGGGGATTTTTGTCTTTTGGAGAAACAAAAGGATCTCTTTATGAACAACTCACTTTCCTCAGACTCAGCGAATACTTTTGTTGCAGATTCTTGGGATAAGGGAATGGTGGGGCCTGTATCTTGCGAAGAGGCCTGTTTGGCATACTATGTCGACCCCGGTTTGGTTACGAAAGAGGTTTGCAGGAGGAAAAATATTTTAAAAAGTTTCAAACTCAAACACTTTTATGAGAATGGTGGGCCCCTTAAAGGGAAAAAAAAGAGAACTAAGAAGTTAAAGGCAATTAAAAATTTAGGGAAGGAAGTTTGCGGAGAGTCGGATGGGGTAGCGAATACGTCTTTGGAGGCGGCGGACGGAAACTGTTTTTATGGAGAAGAGTCGGCAATGTCGAGTATGGTGAGATGCAATCAAAGGATGTTGGAGAATCTTGATTCTAATATTGGTGATAAGTTGTGGAGAGTGTAACGCCCTGGTTTTGTCTTATTTATTTAATTGAGTCGATTTAATTATTTTTGTTTTATATTATTTTATTCTTGACTTTTATTTGACAATATATTATTTTTCATCGCTGTTTATGTTTTATCGCGTTTTGAGAGCGTTTGCGAGATATTTGAGTTGAGGGGTAAAATAGTCTTTTTAGGGGTTTAGATATTTTATATAAATAGAAAGTGGAGAGAAAAAGAGAGAAAAGAAAAGGAAAGAAAAAGAAGAGAAAGAAAAGAGAAGATAGAAAGGGAGAGGAAGGAAAAAGAAGAGAAAGGAAGGCTCGCTAGTAGTTCGCAGTGCGAACTTTGTGCCCTTTTTCTTCTGCCTTGGTTCGCTGGGGGTTCGCATTGCGAATGAGGAAAGCGAATTCTCACTGGGAGATTCGCATTGCGATCATGGCAGATCTTTCCAAATTGTTTCTTTCTTAACTTTGGCTTCATTTATCCAATTTAAACGTTGTTTATATCGTTGTGGAGCTATGAAAGGGTTTTACGTTCTGGAAAGCGGAAATATTATTTATGGAATTTATATTTTTAAGAGAAGAACTTGTGTATGGATTACTAACAGTGGAATAAGGTAACGATTGAGAATAAGTGTCCACTTTCATGAATATATGACTGGAATGGTTTGGTTAAGTTTGATTGAAATTACAATTGTTTGGAATGTTTGATAAGAATGGTGAATTGTGTGAGTTGAGGCTTTGATTGATTTAATGTGACTGGTTAGGTTTGTTATCCTCGGAATAGGTTATTATTTACTCGGTTAAGCTTGTATGTGAGTAACCAGTTACCCAGTGGGAAGTTTTGCAAAAGCTTTAAGAATTTATATCTTTTGGAATTTGGTTGGGCATTACAACGTACAGTGATGTTATTTCAGATGAGAATATTGTTATGGATCCATAGGAAGTAGATGTAGTCCTCCAATGAGAGGCTCCGAAGTTGGTTAAGGAGATTAGAAACTTTTGGGCTTAGTTGGTTTTTATTGCAGGTTATGGATGTCTTTTCCAAGTTAGAGTTTTCGTTACTTCGGTTGACTTGCAAAGGGTAAGTCGTTTGTTTTGGATGTTCGTTGTGAGTGAGTTTTAGAGAGCGGAAGTAGAAGTTGTCTATGGTTTCAGTTTTGATTATGTGTGATCATAATAAACCGGTTGTGAGGTATGGGGATTCGTCTATGATGAGTTCAGTCTGTGGTTAATGCAAGAGGGTAAAGTCGTGGCTTATGCTTTACGACAATTGAGGATTTATAAAAGGATCTATACTATTCTGGATTTGGAATTGGTTGTAGTTGTATTGTGTTGGAATATTTGGAGGTATTATCTTTATGGTTCTAGGTTCAAGTGTTTGGTAATCACAAGGATATTGAGTACTTGTTCGGTTTGAAGGAATAGACTATGAGACAACGAGGATGGTTGGAATTCCTTATGAGTTATGACTTTGGCTCGAATTATCCTATTGGGGAAAAGCTGATGCTGTGCCTGAAAAGTTAAGTATAAAGTTGTTATGCATGTCTGTTTTGATGGTCAGAGAATTAAGATTGTTTGAGCAGTTCAGAGACTTGTGTCTGGTGTGTGGGATATTACAGGAGAGTGTGAGGTTGGGTATATAAAAAGTGAACAATGATTTTGTTGGTGAATATGAGAAAGAGTTAGACTTTGGACGTGAGACTGGTAGTTTTGATGGTTACAAGTAATCAGAGTGCGCAGCGGAAGCGTGATGTGGCACATTTTGTATTTGCGTGTGTGACTTGTAAGAATTCATAAGTTGAACATTGGGAACATGTAGAATTGGTAAGATTATTGGACGTTTCAGTATGGAAGTGTTAGGCGAAAGGTTTAAATATTATTCATGGGTTACTATGTAGATGGAGGTTTTGGTTGTATGTTCGATTAAGGAATCGTAGCACTGTTGTAATATTGTGGTGTGACAAGGATGTTGGTATCATGGTTATGTAGAGGTTGTTGAAACGATGTGGGGTCGTGGAACTTTATGTTCTTGTTGTGTTTCAGTTCAAGAGTGAATCTGTGTGTGTTCGTAACTTGGATATTATTTGAGTCGTGAGCTGGTCGTCAAGTGCATTGTATGGGCTTTGCATCTTGTCGTTGTAGTTGTCGTCGTGTCGTGTTGTTGTAGTAGTTGTTGTTGGCAGGGTAGTTTGTCAGTTTGTGTTATTCGTTGTGTGCTTTTGTGGCATTTTAGTTTGTTAGTCGGATGTGAGAGTCGTGTCCGGAGTTGTTCGTCTCAGTATATTTTCGAGGACGAAAATGTCTAAGTGGGGGAGAATTGTAACGCCCCAGTTTTGTCTTATTTATTTAATTGAGTCGATTTAATTATTCTTGTTTTATATTATTTTATTCTTGACTTTTATTTGACAATATATTATTTTTCATCGCTGTTTATGTTTTATCGCGTTTTGAGAGCGTTTTTGAGATATTTGAGTTAAGGGGTAAAATAGTCTTTTTAGGGGTTTAGATATTTTATATAAATAGAAAGTGGAGAGAAAAAGAGAGAAAAGAAAAGGAAAGAAAAAGAAGAGAAAGAAAAGAGAAGACAGAAAGGGAGAGGAAGGAAAAAGGGAGAAAAGAGCATAATCGACATAACTCCGTTTCGAGCGCGATTAATCGGGTAAGGGTGAGAAGTTTCAATTATATCTTGCTTGTGTATGTATATGTATTATTTGTTGTAATTGTTTTGGTTGTTTTGTAACTTTTCGTATCGATTGGAATTAGGAGAGATTGATAGAAATCGATGTTTTTACGGATGAAATTCGATAAAAACTGAGTAGAATACTTGTTGTTAGGTTTGGATCATGTTTTGGTTGTTATAGTATGTTTTGGAAGTGTTTGGGTAGAAGAAATGATGTATTTTGACCCCAAATGACCTATGTTATCGCTGCTGGAAATTCTGAGTTTCGCAGGTTCGCACTGCGAGTCACAGTGAAGGAATCAGGGAACGTTCGCTAGCCGTTCGCATTGCGGACGTTAGGTCATTTTTGCTACTGCCAAGGTTCGCTGGGAGCTTCGCACTGCGAATGTGACAGAATTTCCGATTTTGTTTCCTTCATAACTTTTGATCCGTAAATCGAATTGAGGCACGGTCAGATGCGTTGGAAAGCTAATTCAATGCTCTTTTTGATAGTGGAATAGGATCATATGTTTAAGCCATTAATTGATAAGAAAATATGGAAAAGCAATGTAAGTGTGAAAAGTGTGGTTTATGTTTCAACCGTAACTCCCGAATCGCGAGTCTGATTGAGGTGGGACTTGAGGCATTAGATAGATAACTTAATATGCTATTAAATGATTATGTAATACCATGTTTTAACCAATAATATTTGGTAGAGGATGATTAGTGGTTTGTAGGTTTTGTTGTGTTTATTGGTGTTCAATGTGATATGTTATCGTCATATAAATGTGGGTCTGTTGTGTTATCTATATGATGTTGTTATGATGTTGTTGTGTGGTGAAATACATTGGATGATTGTTGTGGTTGATGGTGAGTAATTCTTGATGTGAATTGATATGAATGTATATGATAAAATGCTAATTGTTGTGGTTTGTGGTTTATGATAAAATGCATTGTGTATGTGAAATTCAATGTGTGTTATTTGGTGGCCTTATGGCAAGTAAATGCATTGTTGGAATTGATTTAGAATGCATGAATAATGATGATGAGATGATTCACATTGTTGAATTGTGAACGTATGGAATTGATGAGTTGAAATATATGTATGATTATGGTTGCATATATGTGTGAAGATGCATTTGATTGTCATGAGTTCTTGTGTGTCAAGCATCATGATATGCATCTTGTGCGATCGTGTGCCCATGTGGGGTGTGAGCGATCGGATTGTGTGCCCATGTTGGGGTGTAAGCGATCCATAAACGTCGTGTGCCCATGTGGGGTGTGAGCGACGGATTGGTTCCAGAGGGAATCTGCTATAACGTCGTGTGCCCCATGTGGGGTGTGAGCGATGATTATAGATGATCGTGTGCCCATGTGGGGTGTGAACGATCGGGTCGTGTGCCCGTGTGGGGTGTGAGCGATCCATAAACGTCGTGTGCCCGTGTGGGGGTGTGAGTGACATGGAACATCGTATGCCCGATGGGGAGTTACATTAAATAACGAGCGATGATTCCAGCAGAGTTCCTGAGGGAACTAGTGATGAGATTGATGGATGGATGGTACCGCATATGCATTGCATAGAGTCGTTGTGTCGGTCTCTGTGCATTTGCATAAATCATGAATGGATTCATTATGTGTGAGAATTGTGAATGGATGCATTATGTGTGGAAAATTATGAATTGATTGAGTATGTGTTGAGATTTATGATTGGATTGGTGAATTGATGTGCATACGTGATAAATGCATTGTTTATGGACGATATGCTATGTATGAAAATATGTGATGTGGTGGTGTGTTTCCGTATGTTGTGACTTGAGGTGCCTTATGTGTGAATATGTGATTATGTTAGTAAAATTGGTATATGTTATGTGTATTAATATGTGATGCTTGTGGTGAGAATAACTATGTATGTGAATTTTTATGTTTTGCATATTATTACGCAATCTTGATTTAGTTGTTATTTCTCACCCTTCTGCTGTGGTTTTATTGCTCTATGAGGCAATTGCAGATTAGTAGTCTTGGAGGCTTTTATGAAGATTAGTCCTCCGTCCTTTGTCGTCTGTCTGCTCTGATACGTAGCACGGGAGTCGGGGAACGATTATGTTATATATGTATTTAGTTGTTGAATATATTTTTGTATCACTTTTGTATGTGTACTTTGATGTTATAAAACCATTTATTTGTAAAACAAGTCGGTTATGGATCTTTCCACTTTATTCCATAATTGACCTTTCCTTTTATATGGAAAACATTTCCCCTTAAGGGTATTCAATTGATTGTGTTATGTATCAGAAAAATATGAGCAGGGTTTAAGTTTTATTTACTTAAATGTGGCATCCTTGTTTCTGTCGGAAAAAATAAATTCTTAGCTACTCTGATTTATCTATGTATTATTCATTCGTGATGGGAATGTGGGGTGTTACAGAGAGCGATCTCTAATCTTGGTGTCTCTAAGGGTGATTCTAAGAAAGACTATCAAAGAGCAATGGTGGAATTGGAAAGTGGAGATAAAGCTAAATTGGTAGGAAGGAAGGCAAAATTGAATTTGTTCTAATGATTGTGGGTTCTTTGAACATTAGAGGGGGGTGGTAGTAGGATCAAGAGAAGAAGATTATCTCAAATTATTTCTAAGGGCAATGCAGATGTTTTTTTAATTCAAGAGACTAAAATTCAAAATATGGATGATAGGGTAGCTCGGAGTTTTTGGGGGAAGGAAGACGTTGATTTTTATTTTTCCAACTCGGAAGGTATGTCCGGGGGTCTTATTATTCTTTGGAAGGTTGGTGAGATTGAGGTTCTTTGTAGTTTTAGAGGAGCGGGGTTTTTGGGAATAAAGGTTTGTTGGGAGAGTAAGACGTATTACATCGTCAACGTGTACTCGTCTTGTTTGGTGGGTTTAAAAAGAAGGTTGTGGAGAAATTTGTTGGATCTCATGAGTTGTCATTCAGATGGGGAGTAGTTGTTAGGAGGTGATTTCAACGCCGTTAAAAATCCCAACGAACGTAGAGGGAGAACTGCGTTCGGTTTAGCTTCGGAAGGGAGAGAGTTTGAGGAATTCATTTTCGAAAGTAATTTGGTTTATCTTCCTTGTAAGGGGAAGAAGTTTTCTTGGTATGGAGGTGGTGGCACGACTAAAAGTAGGATTGATCGGTTTTTAGTTGCGGAAGGCATTATTGAGGAATGGAGTTTAGTGGGACAATTTATTGGTCATAGGGATATATCGGATCATTGCCCGATTTGGTTGGTGACAGATAGATTGGATTGGGGGCCTAAACCTTTTAAAGTCAACAATGAATGGTTCTCTAATAAAGATTTTGTTTCCTTTGTGGAGAAGGAGTGGAAGAGGATAGTGGTGGAGGGAAGGAGAGATTTTGTTCTTAAAGAAAAATTGCGTAGGCTTAAGGAAAGTTTAAAGTGGTGGAACATCAACGTTTTCGGGAAGATTGACTTGGAGGTGGAGGAGGAGGTTTTAAAGTTAAACAAGGCGGATGATGAGGACGGTGCGTTAGATATGGGGATGGAGGAGGAGGTTCGGAGGAAGATGAAGTCGGCTAGTAGTAAGTTTTGGTTGAATCTTAAGATTAAAGAAAATATGCTTATTCAAAAATCGAGAATAAAATGGTTGAACGATGGGGATTCTAATAGTAAGTATTTTCATAGGATTATAAAAGAGAGAAGGAGGAGGAGTTTTATAGGCTCTTTAGAAGGAGAGAATGGTTTTGTCGATAAGGTGGAGGAGGTTAAAGAGGCGGTTAAGAGCCATTTTGCGTCTAAATTTATTAAACCGGATAAAGATAGACCTTCTTTGGAAGGTCTTTCTTTTAAGGGTATTAAGGTGGAGGAGAGACTCTTATTGGAAGCTCCTTTCTCGGAGAATGAGGTGAAGGAGGCGGTGTGGAGTTGTGGTGGAGATAAGAGTTCGGGCCCGGACAGTTATTCTTTTCACTTTATAAAGATGTGTTGGTCTTTCATGAAGGAGGATTTCCTTAGTTGCATCCAAAGTTTTCATTCGGAAGCTACTTTATCCAAAGCTTTCATCTCTTCTTTTTTGACGTTGGTCCCTAAATCGTCTAACCCTTTGTGCTTGGATGATTATAGGTCTATTTGTTTGGTGGGGTGTGTATACAAGGTGATTTCTAAGATTTTGGCGAATAGACTCAAAGGTGTGTTGAATTCGGTCATTTCCAATTGCCAAAGTGCTTTCGTTCCGGGTAGGCAATTGTTAGACGGTGTTTTGGTTGCTAATGAATTGGTGGATTTTGCTAACAAGGAAGGGAGAGGGTGTTTGTTATTCAAAGTAGATTTCGAGAAGGCTTATGATAAAGTTAGTTGGAATTTTCTTAGATTCATGCTAAGAAAGATGGGTTTCGTGGAGATTTGGTTGAGTTGGATGGAGGCTTTGGTTTTTTCTAGCAAGATGTCGGTACTTGTTAATGGTAGTCCTACAAAGGAATTCGCGGTAGAGAGAGGATTAAGGCAAGGGGATCCTCTATCTCCTTTTCTTTTTGTGATTGTGGCGGAGGGGTTGAGGGGTTTGGTGAGCAAGGTGGTGGAGAACGGTGATTTTGCGGGGTTCAATTTTAACAATAATTGTTTTGTTGATATTCTTCAATTCGCGGATGACACTTTGTTGGTGGGGGAGGGTAGGTGGAATCATATTTGGGAAATTAAATCGGTCTTGAGAGGTTTCGAGATTGTCTCCGGTTTGGGTATTAATTTCCATAAGAGTAAGTTAATTGGAATTAATATTAGCTCCCGTTTTTTGGAGGTTGCTTCTTCTTTCCTCTCTTGTAGGAGGGAGGATAGCAAGTTCATTTTCCTTGGTATCCCAATTGGTTGGCCTTCTAGTAGAGTCGCGATGTGGTCCAATTTGATTATGAAATTGAGAAGAATGCTTTTTTGTTGGAAGAATAAATTTCTTAGCTTGGGCGGTAGAATTACTTTATTGAAATCGGTGTTATCTAGCCTTCCGATTTTTACGCTCTCTTTTTACAAAGCTCCGAGGAAGGTTATTCTAGAAATCTCTAGACTTCAAAGTTGTTTTCTTTGGGGAGGTACGGAGGAAAAGAGGAAAATTCATTGGGTGAGTTGGAAGAATATTTGTCTCCCTATTGATAGGGGCGGCCTTGGTTTGAGAAGGATTGACGATCTAAATGAGGCTCTTCTCAATAAGTGGAGGTGGAAAATTCTTGTCGAATCAAACGCATTATGGTACAAAGTGCTTAAGGCGCGGTATGGAGACATCAATTTGAGGGTGGTTGGATCCGATAATTATAAGTCTTCGGAAGCAAAAGCATCCTTTTGGTGGAAAGATATTCTAAGTTTGGGTAAAGGAATTTCGAATAATTTATTTGTGTCTAATTTTATTTCACAGTGGGCAATGGTTTTACTACGTCTTTTTGGCACTCTTGGTGGATAGGTGATAAGTGCTTAAAGGATTTATTTCCTTCTATTTTTCTGTTATCTGATTTAAAGGAGGTGGGGGTAGCTTGCATGGGTTATTGGGTTGATGGTTGTTGGAGGTGGGATGATTTAGGGGTTGAGGTTGCTGTTTCTGGTTGTCTTTTTTCTGCAGGAACAGGGCTTGTGGAGGACGCTGGTCTGCTGGTTCAGGGGGGCGCTCTGCCTGTTCAGGCCTGTGACCAGCAGCAGCTGTCGTCGGTTTCTTCTGCTGCTGCCCGCGCCTTGCAGCAGCTGCGCTGCTTGCTTCAGCAGGCCGGCCCGAGGGTGAGTGGCAAAGATGCGGTGAGATGGATTCCGTGTCCGTTAGAAGGGTTTTCAGTTCGTAGTTTTTATGATCTTCTTTGCGGTACTCGGATTCCTTTTGGGCCATCTAATATTCACGACGATGCCCTCACTTTGATTTGGAAGATGGTTGTTCCTTTCAAAATCAAGGCGTTTGGATGGAGGTGCTTCATTAATAGACTCGCCACTAAAGACCTTCTTCTTACTCGTGGGTGTTCTTTTCCGGGTGGTGGATCGGAGTGTGTTTTGTGCTTAAACGAGAATGAAACGGTGAGCCATTTTTTCTTGAATTGTAAAGTTGCTTGTTTGGTTTGGAAGGAAATAGCGGAATGGATTGGTTTTGAGGATTATGTTTCAAATGACATTAAGCTTAGTTTTTTAAAGTGGGCATCCTTTGGTAAGATGAATAGAGTGAGGAAGGGTACAGAAGGTTGCTTTTGGTTGGCTACCGTTTGGTATCTATGGACGTTGAGGAATGGCATTATCTTTAGGAGTGTTAGTTGGAACGTTTTAGATGCGGTGTGGGAGATCAAAGCTTTGATTTGCAGATGGTCTTTTATCGGTAAAATTACTCGGACCAATTATAGCTTTTATGAATTTAGCAAGTTTCCATTGTTCTATCTTTCTTAAGGGTTAATTGGGATGTAATTTTCCTTTTTGTCGAGCTTAGTCTCGGTTTTTCTGTAAGCAGGTTCGAGAACCCTTTGTTCTTGCTTTATAAAATCTCTTGCCTATTGAAAAAAAAAAACACAAACAACACCAATTTCAATTCCTAACAACACCCCACTTATCTCTTAAAAATCCCTGCAGAAAGATAAAACTAAACCTAAATTAACGTTGAAAAATACCAAAATATGAACAAACCTTGAAAAATCTGAACAGAGGCAGGGGTGGAGAATCAGGAACTCTCAATGTCGATAGAAACTTGTTGTATTATTTTATGGAGTGCATCTTCAATTATTCTCAATGGCTTGATGAAGGTTCATCAAACTTCTGTTGGGTATAAAGCGATCACCCTGTCGAGAAACAACGAAAGACAAAATCATAAAAAAGATGAAAACGACGATAATGAAAATCAGTATTATAGGAGTAGTAATGATACTGGAAAATCATAAATGGTGGGAGTGCTGAGTAGGCTTCGTCATTGCAAATGGAAAAAGGGTTTCTCTCCGCCGCCCAGAGAGAAAGAAAAGGAAAAGGGTTTTGAGTTTGATGTGAGAAGAGAGAGAACAGTAACGTTTTCGCGGAGAAGAGAGGAAATAATTTGCGCTTTTCTCTGTTCATTTTTTTTTAATTATCAAAAATTCTTTTTACATCAAGTTAACTAATCTAAATGGTATTCACTAAAATATGGCAACCGTGAATCTTAATTTTTCAACTTTTTAAATCAAGTGGAAAGCATATGATTTAAAATGTTTAATTTAAAAAGTGTTTTTTGTACTAGTGGCAACATCAATTAAATACTCAGGGCAAATCCTCAATAGGTTTGTCTTCCATGAAAGGTACGTCAGTCAACCGTTTTAGACATCTCTATTCCCATAATGGGTGCAACAGAAAGAGATCCATAAGGCCATGAAATTGCTGAGGCTTTTAATTGGCCATGAAATTGCCGAAGCTATTAATTTTATTATATGCCTTAGTTTATTTTTAAATTTACAAAATATAGACCAAACTAATACTACTTTTTCACAAGAATTATAAATTGAGAAAGAAGAATTTATATACTCAAGTCAGGAATAAACTTCTACATGTGATTAATTTAAAGATTAGTTATGTAAAGATTTCAGCAAATAGGTTGAGGATTTTCTAGCAATATTCATTTTTATTTTGTTTTTCTCATTAAAAAAGTGTGATGAATCATTGCTCCTCTGAGCCTAAGCAATTAAAAGAAAAGAATAAAAGAAAACAGATTCATCTTTATTGTGAATTTGAGAATTAATTTATGCTTAAGTAATTTCTTAACTCTCTTCTTCATATCTACGCTCACACTCAAAATGCTCAACCCCAACAAAATATTATTCAAGTAAATATAAAGAAGAACAAACTTGGAGGACTAGACCAAAACTCAAAACTCAAGGTAATACAATGAAGATCAAAGTGATTGGCCAACTGCCTTGTTAAAAACACTATCAAGGAAAACCCAATGGGATAAAACCTTGAAAAAGGAAAAACGGGTACGGATTGAATACAAGAAATAATCATTGCTTAATACACAATCCTATAAATTATTTAAACATCACCATCCCACAACTCTTCCAAAGATTTGTAAGGTCCATTTTCAAATATGAACATTTCAGCTTTTAGGGTTCTCATTTGAGAAATCTGATTAATTTTGTCTGACTCTTCCTGACTCAATTCCCAATCAAATATTTCAAGGTTTTGTTTCATCCTCTCCTTATTGAAGCTCTTGACAATGGCAGTTACTCCGTGCTGGTATATCCATCTTAGTACTATCTGCATAATATATATCAACATTAGAGATATGTTAAACCTTATTAAAATCTTAATTATCTAAACATATTTCAAAGTCGTCATTGGAGATAGTTTGCAATAAAATAATGATTTGCACCTGGGGTACACTCTTGTTTTTAGCCTCAGCAATTTTGTGCAGAATTGGATTATCCATAACTGCAGCTGAACCCCAAGGATCTTTGTATGCTCCTAGTGGCGACCATGCACCGACATGAATTCCTTTCTGCTTGCAGAATTCTCTGAGTTTCCCTTGATTCCATGATGGGTTCATTTCCACCTAAATACAAATAAGAATGTGTAACATGAAGATTTGCCATTTCTATAATTAGTAGTATGTATCGTATCTAGATATATCTTACGTGTATCAGTCTGGTAATTTTCCATTATGAAGTAAATAGGGAAAAAAATTAGTGTATTTCAGCTATATGTGAGAATGAATCAAATCAAATAGTGTAAAATTCTTATACCTGATTAACTGCTGGAGTGATTTTGGCATTTTCTAAAAGTATGGAGAGCTTTTTGGCACCAAAGTTGCTAACACCAATAGACTTTGCTAAGCCCAATCTATGAACCTCTTCCATAGCTTCCCATACTCCTTTTATGTCAATGGGAATCATATCTTCACCTGTAAAGTTTAAGCCTACAACATCTTGTTTGAACCTCACTGGCCAGTGAATCAAATAGAGATCCACATACTCCAAGCCCAGCTTTCTAAAGAATTTTAACCAAAAATAAAATTAGTCAAGTAATAAAAAACACAAACTTAGAAGAAGGAATAAAAAAAGATAAGAGAAATATGCTTACTTGAGGGTGGTTTTGAGAGCTGGGAGAATAAGGTCATGGTGAGCATCAGTACACCATAACTTGGAAGTGATGAACAGTTCGTCACGACTCTTAACGAGGCCTTCTTCTAAAGCCTTCGACACAGCTTGGCCAAGAAGTTCTTCAGTATTATAAAAAGCAGCCGTATCAAAATGTCTGTAGCCAATTTTAATGGCATCAATCAAAGCTTCTGGAGGAGGAGGAGTTCCTGTTCCATATCCTATCGCCGGCATCTTTTCTCCTGAATTTAGAACCACATCTGGGACACTATTTGCTGCCATCTTCTTTTGATTTTGTGTTGGTTTAACGCACAAGTTTCGCAAAATTCACAATTTTCTGTTATGAATGTTAACTTTAAGACTTGAGTTTTGGCTATAAATAATAGTTTAAGACATAATGAAAGTATTATATTTATTATATTATTGATTATTGATTATTGAATATTATGGAATATTGAATGAGCAAAGCAATGACAAAAGCAAGATAGTGAATGATAGTGCATAATATGTATTCAAATCAATATAGTAGTACATTTATGACTTTATGAAGTTTGAAATGTTGATAGAGAAATATTGTACATCCATATTAGGGATATGTAACCGTCTTCTCAATATAGTAATATATGTTTGACTTTATGAAGTTTTAATGTTGATAGAGATATAACATGTATCCAGATAGGGTTGAAATTGTCAAGGTTGAAAGAATTGGTTCGTTGACACAGGACTGTATTGCAACTTAAATGACAAAAAAAAAGTCTAAACTTTGACGATTGAATTAAACGATGCTTGAATTTGAAAACACGTTATTCAAATCTTAGGTGACAGAACATATTTCATAGTTATCATTGAAAATAATTTGAAATAATATATTGAGAACATTCTTCGTTCTAGCCTCGTCAATGTCAGGCATAGTTGAATTTTCCATCATAACTGAAGGCGAGCCTTTATTTAGTTTATATTTAAATATTTAATAAATAATGTAAGAGTAGTTTGTAAATATACTTTTAATATATTTTTTAGATTAATTTTTTATGTTAGGACACTCAATAACCAAGATATAATTTTTTTTTTCATAAACAAGGAACCAAGATATAAATTATATTGACCAAATTTTCACTCTCAATTAACCAATTTTCTTTTACTGCTTAATACTACCTTCTGAGAATTTTCCATCATAACTGCACCATATAATAGCGTCCGACCATAAAGTGTTATTATAAATGTGTGTGTTACCTTTTTAATAGCATTTTTTTTAAAAAGCTATCAAATTAGATTATACAAAATATCAATTTTAGTGTAGTGGTTATTAAAAAAAATTCCAAAATATCACTCATTTCACCCAAAATACCAAAATGACTATGTTTAGAAATTGATTAACAGGCTAGCGCCATATGAAATAGCGCCTCAGGCAAAATGCAAAAGACATCTCATATGGCGCCTTGGTTCAAACATGGTTGTGCCCTAATTTTTTTTTCTTGCATAAGAGAGACGCTATACCATATGGCACCTCAGTTCATTTTTTTTTAAAAATTTATTTTAATTTGGAAATTGATTAATTTAATGGTACTAAAGTGTTTCATGTGTCTATAAATGAGACTGCACCCTCATTTGTTGCTTCACACCACTTGTCACCAATATCCTAATCTCTCTTCCACAACACTATGTTTGAGTGGTTAAATCGTCGTCCATCGTCATCATCATCAGCATCGGAGGAACTGTATCCAACATTTCCACTGATGAAAAGAAATGCCCTAGTTGTATTCTCAGCAACAAAGCCTTCGATGAAGGTCCTACTCTGGAACACGCAGACACTGAAGCTTTTGCATAGGGAACTGTATCGCTGGCTAGAAGGAGAATTTGAGGCAAGTGAAAAGATCAGGAAGATTGAGAGACTGGTTGAGGAGTCCAGTCCAAATGGAGTTACCCGCACTTGGAGAAAAGTGTAAAATGATGCTGGTGTCCTTATGATGATGTTAACACCAAAGAAAATTAACTTGATGGTTGTAATATCCTAGATAAGTTGATTCGTTGAGTTGTTTCTTTTGGGTATGTTGTTGTTATTTTCTGATTTGGTATTAGGTTATGTCGTTGTTAATTGTTGTTGTTGAGCTATTAAGTTATGCTTTGTTATGTTATGTCGTTGTAATCGCTTAGGTATACTATCAATGAAATGAAATTTGTTGTTGTTATAAATAGACAAGGTTACTGTTGAAACTATGATGTTGTGCTTGATCCCACATTGGGACACTTGTTACGATTGTGTCCCAGCTGGCGGCACGAACCACATAACCTCACCATTTTGTCTGTTGCATCCATCTCCGTTCGAATACGGGTGCTGTTAGGGCGACCCTTTTTCTTTCTTTGCATCAAATCATTATGCCACACAATTTCGCCTTCGTATGGAAGCCAGTAGTCCTCCCTTGCTACCACCTGAAAGCTAGTGTCGTAGACATTGCATATACTCCCTTTAGCTTCACGTCTTGGGCTTTAAACAAGACACCAAAACACCTTTTTCCTCCCATAGAATAGGAGGAACTACGATCGCTCTGATTTTCCTGTTTCATCAAACGGGAATACGTAGGCATAAGATTGAAAAATCTTAGCGAGCATACTAATCAAAAACCCAAAATCCAGTACCTCCACCAAATCAACCCAGAAGCATCAAATTTAAACACATTACCAAAAACCTCACCAATGATCCAGACACCGTGTTTTTAGGCAAAATAACCAAAGCGTGGGCCCTACTTCCACATAGCATCTGTAACCTAACAGACCGTTGTTCAAACTTAGTATGCAAGCAAGGTTAATTGGAGACATCTATTTCCCTTCCTTAATCAGCTCAATAGGATAAAAAATGAATCGAATTATAGTACCCAAGCGATCGTTACTCAGGACCACAAAAATCGCGCTACAGTCAGTTTGCAGGATGTGTAGGTTTTGTCTTATTTTGTGTACGTTGTTTCAGATGGTTTGGGTGTTGTATTTTTGGCTTTAATGTACAAGTTTCATGCGTGAAAGTTGCTATAGCATGATTCTTCTCTCTTTTTTTTATGTCTTTGTCATGAAAATGGACTTTGCATCATGGGTTTGTATATAATGATATAGACTTTTTTTTGAAAAATTTTTGTAAGACAAAATGAGATTGGACTTTTCTTGAAATGGGTTTTTTGGCAATGATTTTTTTTTTTGCAATGTAATTTGTAATGGGTTCGAAAAATGAAGTGAAATGAAAAAAAAAATGAAAAAATGGATTTTATGAGAAATAATTTATGAAAAAGGTTAGGAAGAAATTGGACATTATATTAAAATGGATAAGTGGCTTGGTGTGGACAAATGGATTGAATTGGCTAATGACAAATGATCTTTGGATATTTAGAAATGGACATGGATTTTAAAATGGATATATGGATGTTAAAATGGATATATGGATGTTGGATATAGTTTTTAGGAATTGGATAAAACTGGTTAAGAAAAGGCTTAGGAAAGTGGATATGGGTAAGGAATGGAAATGGATAACTGAACAGGTTTAACAGATATTGGAAAATTGGTTAAAGAAGAAGGATTATGGAAAATTGTTTAGAAATGGATAACAAAAAATAGATAAATGACATAGTGGATAAAAATATGGAAAATGAATAAATCGAATCTAAGAAAATGGAAGTGAATATGGGTAAGGAACGAGTTTTGTAATACGCTTCCACATTTGAACAACACCTAAAAACTTGACAATTGAACCTGAATGCCATTAATCCTGAATGAAATCATAACCTTGAATCCATCTTAAAATGATCTTGATTGAACAATAAATCTGACGAATCCTTAGATTAATGAAGAGACCCTGAACCACACAATCAAGACTTGCAAACAACTTGAAATGTACCAACTACCTTGACTCCTAATGGCTCTGCAATTTGACTTCACCAGATGAACTAGAATTGGCACAAAAATCTGAATGGAGCGTCAATTACAACTCACTTGGATTACACATACCTTGGCCCTGATCATGAAACAACTCTTGTCTGACCAAGATTAAGTTAGACCTAACTGGACTTCAACCAACACTGAGCACATATTTGACTAGATAGCCTAAACTCGACCTCAACTCCTCCTTGTGGCACTGAAATTAGACAATAAAGAAATGAATGCTAAAACAAAATATTTTTGGATTTTTTAATAGTTGTTAAAAACATCACAGAGGATATTTACAGGTAGGACAAATTTGGGGTATGACACCAGTGCAGTATTAGCAACCGTATGTCCCGCAGCAGTGAGACCCCCATGCTTAACATTGACATAAAAGACCAAGTAGGATAGAGAGATAGTTTGACCCACTTCCTATACCATACGGTCAAATTCTCCCTCATTTTCTCAATAGCTCATTGGCTCAATTAAAGGAGGTTGGACATCCTCCAACACCTCTTCCTCCTGGCTATGACGTGAATGCTAGTTGCGAGTTTCACTCAGGGGCGCCAGGGCATACCATCGAGGATTGCAGAGCTCTGAAGCACAAAGTGCAAGACTTGATCGATTCAATGGCTATCATGTTAATGCCAAGTGGTCCGAAGAAACTGAACAATCCCATGCCCACTTCATGTTGACACAACTACAACGCCATAACCAATGCAAATTGAAGCAAGGATAGATTCGAAAAGGTCACATCCATTGAAAGAATTTGAAAAAGAATCTCGTTCGGGACTATCACATCAACTTCTACAAGCATGACAATTCCAATACGTGGATGGAAAAATAAGGCTAATCACAACAACAATCATTAGACAGTTCAATCTTTTTCATTAGTAATCTTTTTTTGTTTGTCAAGTACAAATTCATTTGTAAAACTCATTTATTTTTGAAGGATAATAAAAATGACACTAGTGCAAAGTGACGGACATAATTTTAAAATTTACACCCATTATACGGAAAACGGGTGTAAATAAAAAATATAGTGGCAAATTTGTAAATAACGTGTCATTTTAAGTATTAGCAGGTGACAATAGACACCTTATTTTATAAAAAAAAGGTGTAAATTAAAAATATTATTATAATAATTAAAATTATTATTATAATCAAATCTCTATTACTCCCATTAAAGGTAAAACAGGTGTAAATTTAAATTGGTTGAAAAAATTATTTATTTTAATAACATTAAATATTAATCTTAAACACAATAATAAACCACAATATATTTTATAAGTTTAATTGATATTAGCATATCCCATTTTCTCTTATTTTATTAAGTGAAGTTAATTAATAAATATAAATTTATTAAATTAATATTATGTAAATAATATAATGAAAAAATATTTAACAAATATTGGATGGATCAAATCCCTTTTCTAAAACCCCGATTCTCTAAACCCATTCTCCAACCCCAACTCCATTCCTCTCATCGCACATCAGATGACAAATTTCTATCTATATAAAAGACAACCTTTCACATTTCTCATCATTGCACAACCATTCTATTCGAAATCTCCGCTAATTTATCCTCTCATCTCACATGAGAATCTCTGATATCCTCTATCAGAAGACAATATTTCTCCTCTCTCATTATCGCACGACCATTTTCTTTAACCTTCATTTTCTTTCGGTGCCGTAATTCGATTTTACCTTCACGAGTCAAATGGCGAAACACTAACAAAATCGCATTCTCAGAAACAATGTTGACACTGTACCATTTGATAATTCATCTTCACACTCAAGTAAATCTCTCTCTACGATTCATCGATCTATTTTATTAGCATTAATCTTTAATTTTGTTTTTGTGTTATAGCAGGAATGATCTTCTATTCCGGTTAGAGAATGATAGTGTGGAGGTTGATGAGATGGTGAAAAAATATTCCGATGAACTCTCTGGAACAATAATTTTCTTAATCTTCTCCATTCAAAGCTATTACTATGTTATTTAATGTATCTTTTGTTTTCATCAAAATCTTTGTAGTCCGTACATAAGTTTTGTCCTTTTAGGAATATTGAAGTCTTGTTTTACATGATAACACATTCTTATCTCTTAAATACATTTTTTAATTTTTTCATCTTCCCTCTCTTCCTCTTATTTTTGTTGTAGGAGAGGAATGCAACTCCCTTGTGCACACAGCCTCGCTAGGCTATGATTCAAAACAAAGAGGTATCAATAAACATACCACCCTAACACTTTAGCGGTTAAAGAATGCTATCCAAATTAGGGGTGTTCGTGATTCATGAACTGCACTGAACCAAACCATATATATGGTTCAATTCAGTTTACAGTAACTATTTCAATAAAAATATGGTTAATTGTTAAAATAGTTTCAATTCAGTTTAAAACTAGTTTATAACCAGTTTGTTTTTATAAACCAGTTTATAATCAGTTTCTAATTATAAACCAATTTTATAATTTGAACTCTTTTAAAACCAATTTCTTTCATCTTTTTTACTTACATATAGACATGTTTTTAACAGAATAAAAATATTTAAAATTATTTTTATTTTTCAAAAAAATAAATTCCACAATATTTAAAATTATTTTTATTTTTCAAAAAGAAGAAATTATTTTTGTTTCTAACAGAAATGATTGCTTAATTTTTGTATCAGGAAAAAACTTGAAATTGAAATCTAGAGGAGCTATTTAACATTCTGAAAAGTTATATTTTTTTACTCATTCTTAAAAGTTAAAATCTTAAATATCACGTCGTTCGCTGGCTAATGAAGAATAGCAATGTGTCGTGAAACATAATTAGAAGATTATCACGCTAATCATCACATTGTTTCACTGTACAAGTAAGCAATCAAATTAATCATTAATTCTTGTTGTGAAACATTGTTGGGAAAGGTAATTACTCCCTCCGTCCCAAATTATAAGTCACTTTTGTCAAAAAAATTTGTTCCAAATTATAAGTCACCTTGCATTCCCAATGCAATATAAATGACATCTTCCCCAATATACCCTCAAATATTTATTATTATTTATTATTTCAACTCTTTTAATTTCTCTCTCCTATATAATTATGAGGGGCATTACTGTAAAGTTATACATGATTTGTCTTTCCCATAAAATAATAATTAAGTTTTTTAATTTGTGTGAAAACCCCAAAACGTCTTATAATTTGGAACGAAGGGAGTAGAAGATAAATAAAATTCAGAATAAAAAAATTATTTAAAATTAATTTTATTTTTCAAAAAAATAAATTCCAGAATAAAAAAAAATATTTTTGGAATAAAAATATATATTTTTTATTTTTCAAAAATTAAATTTTCTGAATAAAAACATTCAAAAAAAAATTTTTAATTTTGCAAATTTTTTTTTATTAAATTTTTTTTTTATTTTTTTGGAAAAAAAATTAGAATAAAAAAATTTTAATTTGGGAATTTTTTTTTTTTAAATTATTTTCAATTTTTTTTTCACTCTCGAAATTTTTCTTCTTTTTGTATGAAAAACTTATTTATATAATTGAAACAGTTTATCAAAGAAAACTGGTTATGAACCGGTTTTAAACTGAATTATAATTGTTTTAATTAAATGGTTCAGTTCATTAACCATTTAAGTGGTTCAGTTTTTTTATGGTGCAATGCAATTCAGTTTAGTAATATAGTTTGGTTAATCATATTTTTGCACACCTCTAATCCAAATGAGTTAGATGGTTTCGTAAAATGCTTCAGCTTCAGGTATGATTTCAATGTTTTTTAACCCCATTTTAAATTCACGATTCTATTTATGTCATTGACCATTGTCAATTGTTAGGTTAAATAAATATTTTTGTTCTACTGTCTTGTTAGGGATCGATAAACTTAAAGTGTATTTTAGAAGGAAGATAGTTGATTAGCTTGTTACTTTTAATAGTGAAGTTTGTTCTAACTATTTCTAACAGGTAGTCAATTGTAGATATATTTTGGAATAAATTGTTTCAGTTGAATTTTCTAATAGCTGGTAAAGTTCAAATTCCAATCGGACACGGAAACATGAAACCGACACAGGAATTGGTATTCTTGTTTCCCCCCTTGAAAATTATGATCAAATACTGAGGGAGTAGTTTCATTGATTTCATCTAAGGAAACATGTTATCCTTCATGTTTTAGCAGTATAATCATCCATTAATTTAGCATAATTTGGTCCTCCATATTTGATAAAGGATCTCTGCGATTGGGAGTGCTGTTACGGAAGGGTCGGTAGAGATGAATTCTGCATAAAATTAGTTGTTCACACGCGTTGAGTTTATTCCTAATTTATTGTGGCCGGAATAAATTAAGCTAACACATATTGTAGAAAAGATGGTTGAATCTTGACTTAGATTGTTTGGACATGTGTGGAGGAGATATATGTTATGTACTAAGCAGAATAAATCAGAGGATTGTAGTTCGTGGTTCGAGACATCTTCAACTTTTTGTAACTAATGATGGTTGATTTACAGTTTTATCAAAGAATTTATCTTATTATGTTTTATAAAGTGTATCCGAATGCTTATTATTAAAAAATGATATGGTATTGCAGGCAGAGAAGCACCTGCTAATTCACCAAGATGCAGAACGGCGGTATATGGCTATGCTTGAGAGAGCTTGTAAGATGTTGGCTGATCAATTTATTGGCGACTCAACTCTAAACACAGGCATCCAAAAATTTCAAGAACTACCAAGTAACGAACTAAGTGGAATGCATGTTTCAGACATATCGTATATTCTCCAGCCTCAAGGGGCTAACTGTAACGCCCCGATTTGTTTAATTGCATTTATTTATTTCATTTATGTGAATTTTGTGACATGTGTGAATTTATTGTATTTTACCTGCTAATTGAGTTAATTGGTGAATTTCTCTGATAGGTAAAATATTTGCAATAAATTATAAAATTCTTTTCAACTTTTATTTTTCGAAATATATTTTATCGGTATGGTTATGTTTTATCGCATTTTGAGAGCGTTTGGGAGATATTTGAGCGTAAGGGCAAAATGGTCATTTGATTAGTTAGATATTTTAGAAAAATTAGATATTTTTATAAATAGAGATTTGAGAGAAAAGAGAGTATTTTAAGGTAACTCTAAGAATTGATCAATTGGTATTAGAAGACAAAATATCAATTGGAGATATTTGACCCTATTGGATTTATATTATATAATAAGTATTATATATATATATATATTAGTTAGAAAGAGAGAGAAAGAAAAGAGTTAGAAGAAGAAGAAGAAAAAACAGAGGAGAAAGAGGAGAAGGAAAGGGAGAAGAGGAAAATCATTAAAATCAATGCTTGGACTTCGATTAATCGGGTAAGGGTGAGAAGTTTCAATTATATCTTGCTTGTGTATGTATATGTGTTGTTTGTTGTGATTGTTTTGGTTATTTTCATTAGTTTTTCATTTAGGTTGAAAATGAGAAAAATGATTAGAAATCGATGTTTTCACGGTTAGAATTTGGAATAAGTTGTGTAGTGTAGTCGGGTAAGGTTTGGGTTTAATCGGGAGTAGTTGTTTGCGTGTTTTTCCGCAGTTTCGATCGAGTTCGAAATTAGAATTCAATGACAAAATTATGTTTTAAAATATTTCAAAAATGGGAAACGTGTTAGATGGCTTTTTAATAGTGAAAATATTGTAGTATGTTTAATTCTGAGATCGCAGCTTTTTACGGAATCGAAATCGGAGGTCCGGAAGTCATTTAACGATCGAAAACTGAGTTTTTATCAAATTCTGCGCAGTATGCGTCGACCTAAAGCATGTTTGCGTCGACCTAAAGCCTGTTTGCGTCGACCTATAGACTCGACCTGTGCACACTCGCAAGTGATGAAAATTTTCCAAAATGTCCGATTTTGTTTTCTTCATAACTTTTGAACCGTAAGTCCGTTTTGACCCCCGTTTGAAGCGTTGGAAAGCTAATGAAAAGCTATTTCTATTAAAAATGGTTTGGAGAGTAAAAGATGAATTAATTAATTCGTGTTTTTGGAAAAATAGTCGGGTTGTCGGGTTTTTATCGCGTACAATGTGTGCAATTGATGTGTTATCATGCTATATGCTTTTGATATGTAACGTGTAGCTTGTGTGCTGTTATATGGTGTGAATATACATGATGAAATGTTGTGACGATGGTTTGTGGCCTTATGGCAAGTATGTGCCTTGTTTTGGATTATACTTCGATGCGTGATTAATGATGTTGTTGTGTGGTGAAATGCATTGTTTGATTGAATTCAATGTATGTTGTGTGGTGACCTTTATGGTTTGAAATGCATTGTTTGAATTGTTTTCAATGCATGAATATGATGAAGTGTATTATGCAATGTGCTGTGGATATGGATGTCGTATGACTTGTATGCTGTCGTGTGATGATAATGCATGTGATGACATGTTGTGGTGATGAATCATGGCCGAAAGGCAAGAAATTGCAATGTGTGTATTTAATGGTATATGCATGACTATGTTGTGAAATATGTGTGCATTGCATGAGTGTATGTGGCCATTTTGTATGAGAAACATCATGACATGCATTCATGTGTCGCGATTCCGTGGAGAATCGGGTGTAATATCACGTCCCTGTTGGGTGTGAGTGATTGATTACACAAATGATCATTTGAGGATCCTCTGAACATTGCGTAGTCAATGGGTGTAATCGTTGCGATGAGTTACACTTGATTCCGTGGGAATCTTCAGAATGATTGTGTGCCCTTGTGGGGTTTGAGCAATTGGATTGTGTCTGCGTGAACAATCCAGAAACATCGGATGCCATGATGGTATGAGCGATGGGGAAATATCGTAGGCCCGGCAGGGAGGATATTTCCATTGAGTTCTTTAATTGAGCTCGGGTGATGAGTCGGTACCGCATATGCATTGCATAGAGTCGTTGTGTCGGTCTTTGTGCATTTGCATAAATCATGAATGGATTGATTATGTGTGAGCTTGTGATAGCTTTGGTGAATTATTATGCATAGGTGATAAATGCATTGGTTGTGAGTAATATGTTTTGTGTGTAAACATATGATATGTGATGTCGTGGTGTGTTTTCATAGGTCATAACTGTGATATGCTATGTGGTTGGATTGTTAGGAATATGTTATGTATTGGTGACATGCTATATGTGTTAGTATGTGATGAATGTGGTGAGAAATATTATATATGTGAATTTATTTGTGTTTTGGCATATTATTATGCAATCTTGTTATAGTTGTTATTTCTCACCCTTCTGCTGGAATATGCTTTTTATGGCATAGTGCAGATTGTCAGCTTTAGAGGCGTGGAGGCAAGTGGAAGAGTTAGATCTTCGTCTTTGCTTAGGTCTTGGTGTCTGCTCTGATATGTAGCACGGGAGTCGGGGAAACGATTAAGTTATTAATGTATATAATTGTTGAATATATTTGGTATTACCTTTATATGGAAAAAGTTTCCCCTTTGAGGGTATTCTATTTTATGCTATGTATTAAATTTATGAGCAGGGATGATGTTTTGTTTATTTAAATGTGGCATCCCTGTTTCTGTCGGAAAAATAAATTTTTAGTTACTCTGATTTTATTTATGTATTATTTATTCGCGATGGGAATTGGGGTGTTACATTAGTGGTATCAGAGCAGGTCGGTCCGTCCGGCCAAGTTGTTGAGTCTGTTGGTGTGACTGTTGAATACTGTCGGTGTTGTTTGTCCCTTAGTACGTGATATGTGTGTGGAGCACTGTCGGTACTTTCTGGTTTTTCTAATCCTTTGTTTTCAGGATTGAGAATGGATTAAGTGGGGGAGAAGCTTGTACTTCTCCAAGTTGCTTCAGGTGTGGAGCGTTGGCTCAGTGTGTTGAGAATTGCAAGATTGTAAGTGTGGTTTAGACAGTGTTGTTCCCGGTTCCGAAGGGAATGCGGAGGTAAGGTTTATGTTAACTAAGGATTTGTGCCTTCGGTAGTTTTGTGCAGGAGATGTAAGGAATGCTATTATAGTTTGGTAAAGATGGTTTATGCCCCATCATGATTGTCGGCTGTCTATTGACAAATTGAGGAACTAATCACCCTTAATCTCTTGTTGATAGCAGACGGAAATTATGTTGGATGGAATAGGCGTGTCTTTCCAGCTTGGATAGGGTGTGCAATGAATTGTTTGGAATTTAAGGAAAGTAGTACAGATTGTTTTGTTGAGTCGATGAAGATTCTTATATCGGAAGAGGAGGTGGGTTAGAGGTTTTGGTATATGGGTCCAGTTGGGAAACCATTGAGAGAGAATGATTGGGCATCGTTAATGGTTGTTCTCAGAGAGAAGAGTATGAACTCAAATTGGACGAAGGTAAGGATTTGAGGTTTGGAGTCTTTGGAATTTTAGAGCATTAATGGAAATTTTGAGAGAACCTTTAGGTATGGATGTAATTTTTAAGAGTTCTTTTTGGTTGGTTGTTGCTACATGTTGGGATTCATGGAATTTGGACGGTCAAGAGAAGAAATTGTGTATGGATTACTGACAGTCGGATAAGGTAACGATTGAGAATAAGTGTCCACTTTCGGGAATAGATGATTGGAATGGTTTGGTTGAGTTTGATTGAAATTACATTTGTTTGGAACGTTTGATAAGGATAATGAATCTTGTGGGGTAGAGGAATCGTATCTTCCATATTTAATTGGATAAGTTTGTGGTGGTTTTGATTGAGGATATTCGGATCTGTTATAAACTCAGGGGAAGGACGGGTAGAGAGTTTGAGAATCGGATTACAAGTGTTGAAAAGAGACAAAGTTTTATGCTAAGTTATTCGAGTGAGAATTTTGGTTGAAAAGGGTTAGTTTTCTTGGAAATGTTATTTCAGATGAGAGTATGGTTAGTGGATTCATCGGAAGTAGATGCAGTTCTAAATTGAGAGGCTCCGAAGTTAGTTAAGGAGATTAGAAACTTTTGGACTCAGTTGGTTGTTATTACAGGTTATGGAAGACTTTGCTAAGTTCGTAGTTCTGTTATCTCAGTTGACTTGCAAGAGGGTAAAGTCGTGGTTTATGCTTTACGCCAATTGAGGAGTCATAAAAGGATCTATACTATTCAGGATTTGGAATTCGTTGCGGTTGTATTGTATTGGAGTATTGGGAGGTATTATTTTTATGGTTCTCGGCTTGAAGTGTTTGGTAATCGCAAGAGTTTAAAGTACTTGGTTGGTTTGAAGGAATAGAGTATGAGGCAATGTGGATGGTTAGGATTCGTGACGAGTTATGAATTTGGCTTGGAGTACCCTTCGAGAAAAGCAGAGGTTGTGCCTGAAGAGTTAAGTCGACAATCTTTGCATGTCTGTTTTGATGGTCAGAGAATTCGAATCATTTAAGCAGTTCGGAGACTTGTGTCTGGTGTGTGAGATAACACAGTAGAGTGTGAGGTTGGAAATAATAAAGTGAACAGTGATTTTTGGTGAATATGAGAAAGAGTTAGACTTTGGGCGTGAAATTGGTAGTTTTGATGGCTACGAGTAATCAGAGTGTGTAACAGCCCGATTTAGATATTTCCATTTTTGTGTTGATTGATTCTATTTGGTGGAGTCTTTTATTTAATTGGGCAATAATTATGTTATTTGTGATATTGGTGTGTGAATATGTTATGTTTGCATATTATGTGATTTTACCGTTTTTGAGAGTTTGCGGGGAATATTAGATTGGAGGGTATTTTAGATATTTCACATTTAATGATAGTTAGTTAGTTAGTAGATATTTTGAGAAAATATAAAGAAATAGAAAGAAAGAAAAGTATAAGAAAGAAAAAGAATAGAAATAGAAAGTTAGAGGTGAGAAAGAGAGAAAAACAAAATTTTGAGAGAAAAAGGAGAAAAGAGAAGAGCAAAGAGAAAAGTGTGGAAAATCACCAAGATCAATATTTCGGAGTCGATTTAATCGGGTAAGGGTGTGAAATATTGTTATCCTAACTATGTGTATGATTATGTATGTGTTATGTGTTGATGTTTGGGTTGGTTTTCCATATGTTTCCGTTTATGCCGTATTTGACGAAATCGATAGAAACCGATGTTTTTACGGTCGAAAAGTCGTATAAATACATGTGTTAGTTGGTTATATGTATGTGAGCTGCTGTTTAAAGTTTCATGAAGTTTGGTTATGTTTCGGTTAGTTTTCGGTATGTTTCCGTTGTTGTTTCCGTTTAGGTCGAATCGTAGGAAATCGATAGAAACCGATGTTTTCACGGTTAGAATTCGAAATAAATTACGTAGTTGTATCGAGTAAGGTTAGGTTGTCGTATAGCGTGCTTTTTATTCGATTTGGTGATGTTTGAAAATTCTGGTTTTTGAAAGGTTGAAATTTAATCGAAAAATCGAACGTCGTAGAAATTTCGTTTATGTGTTCTAAATTGTTCTTATGTATTTGGTGGTTGTGCGTATATGTTTGTTTCGGTGAAAATGTTCGATTTAGTCGAGTTTCCGGGCATTTTGGAAAAGGGACAGCAATGGTGTATTTTGAGAAAATCTGGTTTTTGAGGAAAAACAGAGTTATGTATCGATACATAACAGCTATGTATCGATACGAAATGGTTTATGTATCGATACATAACCCCTATGCATCGATACATACTGTGAAAATTGGGAAAAACAGCATTTTCACTACAGCATGTGTCGACACATGCGTGCTATGTATCGATACATGAGGTCTTTTGTATCGATACATAAAGCCTATGTATCGATACATACTGTGCTGAACCATAAAATTCTGGTTTGTCGGGAAACTTCGGAAATTCATATCTCTTGAACCGTAAGTCGGTTTTGACCCCCGTTCGAAGCGTTGGGAAGCTAACAAGATGTTCTTTCTAGGAAAAATGGTTTTGAGGTCTAAACCTGGTCCAAGTGGAACAGTATTTTCGAACCGTTTCGTAGTGTCGGGCCTCTGGTTTATGTTTTTGCGTTATTTTGAAATATACATATCTTCTTTGTTGTTTATCGGATTTAAGTGGTCTGTATATCGAATCGAAGCTGTGGATGAGTACTTTTTGATGATGATGGAAAATATTATTTTTAGCCGACTTTTAACCGACTTTTCCGGTAAACCGTAAATCGAATTGTTTGGTTATTTGTGAGAACGTTCGGTTGCCGTTTGGCACAATTGATGTGAATGTATGTGGATTGTGTGTGATGAATGCATGACTATATTGTGAATATGTATGCATGTCAAGAGTGTCATGAGTCATGTTATATGTGAAGCATCATGATTGCATTCTTGCATTGTGGGGTTCTAAGATGAATCCGTTGTAACGTCGTAAGCCTTTTGAGAGGTGGGGGCGATGATTAAAAACGATTGTAAGCCTTTTGAGAGGTGGGAGCAAACGGATTGTAAGCCTTTTGAGAGGTGGGGGCAATCCATAAACATTGTAAGCCTTTTGAGAGGTGGTAGCAATGGGTGAACATCGTATGCCCGACGGGGAGTTACACTAAGTAACGAGCGATGGTTCCAATAAGTTCTTCAATTGAACTTGAGATGAAATGAGTCGGTACCGCATTGCATTTGCATAGAGTCGTGAGTCGGTCTCTATGATTTGCATTGGTCATCCTTGTATTTGTGCATGGGTGAATGAACATGAATCTATGTGTTTATGTTGAATGATAAGCATTGTGATGAATATGCTTGGTTTTGTATATAATATATATATATATATATATATATATATATATATATATATATATATATATGCCTTGCGATGTATATTGAATGGGATGTGATGAATTGTGATAAGAATTGTATCATTGTAATGATGCATTGAAGAATGAATCTAATATGTATGTTTATGTGGAATGGTAGAATGGTGAGAATGTGTTATGTGTATACTTTTGTGTTGAGATATATGATTATATGCATTGTTATTATGATAATATTTCTCACCCTTCTGCTGTTTTATGATGCTCTACGAGGCATTGCAGATTAGGTATCTGGTGGTCTTTTGTGAAGTGTGTCTTCATCCCTTTTTGGTCGGTTGGCTCTGATATGTAGCACCGGGTAGCTAGGACGTTTTGATCTTATTGTGATACATTTGCATATGTATCTTGCTGATGAATTTGTGTATATATACATGATGTATATATGTGGTTGTTATTCAATATTTTAGATGGTTCCGCTTTTATTCTAAATATTGAGATGTGGGTATAAGGACTGAGATCCTTTGTTGTTTGAAAGTTACCCCACTGTTGCATATCTTTGTGAGCAGGTGTTGTACGTGTTTAATTTCAAGCATAATGTGACATACCTTTTTATGCCGTGTTTACAATTATACTCTGATGAAATTTCCAATACGTGCCTAAATGATTTATTTGATTATTTGGGGGTATAGAAAGGGGGTGTTACAGAGTGCGCATCGAAAGCATGATGTGGCACATTTCATATATGAGTGTGTGACTGGTAAGAGCTCATAGGTTAGACATTGGAAACATGTAGGAATGATGAGACCATTGGACGTTTCAGAATGGAAGTGTTAGGTGAAAGGTTTAAATATTATTCACGGGCTACTATGTAGATGGATTGTTGTGGTTGATGGTGAGTAATTCTTGATGTGAATTGATATGGGTGTAAATGATGAAATGCTATTTGTTGTGGGTTATAGTTAGTGATAAATACATTGTTTAAGTAAGTATCAATGTATGTGGTTTCGAGTGTATGATTAATGTATGATATGGCTGCCTCGGTGGCGTAGACCCACAGCAAGATGAATGGTAAGGTATTGATTATCATGGGATTGCTATAATAGTAATATTTGGTGTGTGGAATGGATTCCAATTGTGTTAGAATACTCATTGGGGTAGAATGGCTTATATGTCATTCCTAGTGAGGTATTAATGTTTTGGTCGAACACATTAGGGTAGAATGACTGTATGTTGTTCCTAGTGTTGTTGTTGTACTCATTAGGGTAGAATGACTTTATGTCATTCCTAGTGAAGTGCGAGTGTATCATTGGGTCCATTGGAGTAGAACGATTATATGTCGTTCCTGGTGGAGTACTCATTAGGGTAGAATGACTATATGTCATTCCTAGTGATGTACAATTGAGTTGTCGTGTCCACTGGGGTAGAATGACTATGTTGTCATTCCTAGTGGGATACTCATTGGGGTAGAATGACTATGTTGTCATTCCTAATGAGGTGTGCACTAGGGTAGAATGACTATGTTGTCATTCCTAGTGGGATATTCATTGGGGTAGAATGACGATGTTGTCATTCCTAATGAGAGGTGCACTAGGGTAGAATGACTATGTTGTCGTTCCTAGTGAGGTATGTATTGGGGTAGAATGACTATGCTGTCATTCCCAGTTATGTGATGCGTGGTATTGTCGGGTCTTGATTGGATTGGTGAATCGTAGCAGTGTTGTAATAAGGTTGTGTGACAAGGATGTTTGGTATTCTGGTTTTGTTGATGTTGTTGAGACGTTGTTGTGTCGTGGGACTTTATGTTCTTGTTTGTGTTGTTGCCTCGTTTCCATGGTGATGGTTCGAGTGCGAGTGGCTAATTCCTTGTGGTGAATTAGAGGAGTGTTACCTATGGTGATGGTAACGATCTCGTTGAGTTTCGGTTCCTGAGTGAACCTGTGTGTTCGTAACTTGGGTATTCCTTGAGTCGTGAGTTGGTCGTCAAGTGCATTGTATGGGAAGCTAATGAAAAGCTCTTTCTATTAAAAATGGTTTGGAGAGTAAAAGATGAATTAATTAATTCGTGTTTTTGGAAAAATAGTCGGGTTGTCGGGTTTTTATCGTGTACAATGTCTGCAATTGATGTGTTATCATGCTATATGCTTTTGATATGTAACGTGTAGCTTGTGTGCTGTTATATGATGTGAATATACATGATGAAATGTTGTGATGATGGTTTGTGGCCTTATGGAAAGTATGTGCCTTGTTTTGGATTATACTTCGATGCGTGATTAATGATGTTGTTGTGTGATGAAATGCATTGTTTGATTGAATTCAATGTATGTTGTGTGGTGACCTTTATGGTTTGAAATGCATTGTTTAAATTATTTTCAATGCATGAATATGATGAAGTGTATTATGCAATGTGTTGTGGATATGGATGTCGTATGACTTGTATGCTGTCGTGTGATGATAATGCATGTGATGACATGTTGTGGTGATGAATCATGGCCGAAAGGCAAGAAATTGCAATGTGTGTATTTAATGGTATATGCATGACTATGTTGTGAAATATGTGTGCATTGCATGAGTGTATGTGGCCATTTTGTATGAGAAACATCATGACATGCATTCATGTGTCGCGATTCCGTGGAGAATCGGGTGTAATATCACGTCCCTGTTGGGTGTGCGTGATTGATTACACAAATGATCATTTGAGGATCCTCTGAATATTGCGTAGTCAATGGGTGTAATCGTTGCGATGAGTTACACTTGATTCCGTGGGAATCTTCAGAATGATTGTGTGCCCTTGTGGGGTTTGAGCAATCGGATTGTGTCTGCGTGAACAATCCAGAAACATCGGATGCCATGATGGTATGAGCGATGGGGAAATATCGTAGGCCCGGCAGGGAGGATATTTCCATTGAGTTCTTTAATTGAGCTCGGGTGATGAGTCGGTACCGCATATGCATTGCATAGAGTCGTTGTGTCGGTCTTTGTGCATTTGCATAAATCATGAATGGATTGATTATGTGTGAGCTTGTGATAGCTTTGGTGAATTATTATGCATAGGTGATAAATGCATTGGTTGTGAGTAATATGTTTTGTGTGTAAACATATGATATGTGATGTCGTGGTGTGTTTTCATAGGTCATAACTGTGATATGCTATGTGGTTGGATTGTTAGGAATATGTTATGTATTGGTGACATGCTATATGTGTTAGTATGTGATGAATGTGGTGAGAAATATTATATATGTGAATTTATTTGTGTTTTGGCATATTATTATGCAATCTTGTTATAGTTGTTATTTCTCACCCTTCTGCTGGAATATGCTTTTTATGGCATAGTGCAGATTGTCAGCTTTAGAGGCGTGGAGGCAAGTGGAAGAGTTAGATCTTCGTCTTTGCTTAGGTCTTGGTGTCTGCTCTGATATGTAGCACGAGAGTCGGGGAAACGATTAAGTTATTAATGTATATAATTGTTGAATATATTTGGTATTACCTTTATATGGAAAAAGTTTCCCCTTTGAGGGTATTCTATTTTATGCTATGTATTAAATTTATGAGCAGGGATGATGTTTTGTTTATTTAAATGTGGCATCCCTGTTTCTGTCGGAAAAATAAATTTTTAGTTACTCTGATTTTATTTATGTATTATTTATTCGCGATGGGAATTGGGGTGTTACATTAGTGGTATCAGAGCAGGTCGGTCCGTCCGGCCAAGTTGTTGAGTCTGTTGGTGTGACTGATGAATACTGTCGGTGTTGTTTGTCCCTTAGTACGTGATATGTGTGTGGAGCACTGTCGGTACTTTCTGGTTTTTCTAATCCTTTGTTTTCAGGATTGAGAATGGATTAAGTGGGGGAGAAGCTTGTACTTCTCCAAGTTGCTTCAGGTGTGGAGCGTTGGCTCAGTGTGTTGAGAATTGCAAGATTGTAAGTGTGGTTTAGACAGTGTTGTTCCCGGTTCCGAAGGGAATGCGGAGGTAAGGTTTATGTTAACTAAGGATTTGTGCCTTCGGTAGTTTTGTGCAGGAGATGTAAGGAATGCTATTATAGTTTGGTAAAGATGGTTTATGCCCCATCATGATTGTCGGCTGTCTATTGACAAATTGAGGAACTGATCACCCTTAATCTCTTGTTGATAGCAGATGGAAATTATGTTGGATGGAATAGGCGTGTCTTTCCAGCTTGGATAGGGTGTGCAATGAATTGTTTGGAATTTAAGGAAAGTAGTACAGATTGTTTTGTTGAGTCGATGAAGATTCTTATATCGGAAGAGGAGGTGGGTTAGAGGTTTTGGTATATGGGTCCAGTTGGGAAACCATTGAGAGAGAATGATTGGGCATCGTTAATGGTTGTTCTCAGAGAGAAGAGTATGAACTCAAATTGGACGAAGGTAAGGATTTGAGGTTTGGAGTCTTTGGAATTTTAGAGCATTAATGGAAATTTTGAGAGAACCTTTAGGTATGGATGTAATATTTAAGAGTTCTTTTTGGTTGGTTGTTGCTACATGTTGGGATTCATGGAATTTGGACGGTCAAGAGAAGAAATTGTGTATGGATTACTGACAGTCGGATAAGGTAACGATTGAGAATAAGTGTCCACTTTCGGGAATAGATGATTGGAATGGTTTGGTTGAGTTTGATTGAAATTACATTTGTTTGGAACGTTTGATAAGGATAATGAATCTTGTGGGGTAGAGGAATCGTATCTTCCATATTTAATTGGATAAGTTTGTGGTGGTTTTGATTGAGGATATTCGGATCTGTTATAAACTCAGGGGAAGGACGGGTAGAGAGTTTGAGAATCGGATTACAAGTGTTGAAAAGAGACAAAGTTTTATGCTAAGTTATTCGAGTGAGAATTTTGGTTGAAAAGGGTTAGTTTTCTTGGAAATGTTATTTCAGATGAGAGTATGGTTAGTGGATTCATCGGAAGTAGATGCAGTTCTAAATTGAGAGGCTCCGAAGTTAGTTAAGGAGATTAGAAACTTTTGGACTCAGTTGGTTGTTATTACAGGTTATGGAAGACTTTGCTAAGTTCGTAGTTCTGTTATCTCAGTTGACTTGCAAGAGGGTAAAGTCGTGGTTTATGCTTTACGCCAATTGAGGAGTCATAAAAGGATCTATACTATTCAGGATTTGGAATTCGTTGCGGTTGTATTGTATTGGAGTATTGGGAGGTATTACTTTTATGGTTCTCGGCTTGAAGTGTTTGGTAATCGCAAGAGTTTAAAGTACTTGGTTGGTTTGAAGGAATAGAGTATGAGGCAATGTGGATGGTTAGGATTCGTGACGAGTTATGAATTTGGCTTGGAGTACCCTTCGAGAAAAGCAGAGGTTGTGCCTGAAGAGTTAAGTCGACAATCTTTGCATGTCTGTTTTGATGGTCAGAGAATTCGAATCAATTAAGCAGTTCGGAGACTTGTGTCTGGTGTGTGAGATAACACAGTAGAGTGTGAGGTTGGAAATAATAAAGTGAACAGTGATTTTTGGTGAATATGAGAAAGAGTTAGACTTTGGGCGTGAAATTGGTAGTTTTGATGGCTACGAGTAATCAGAGTGTGTAACAGCCCGATTTAGATATTTCCATTTTTGTGTTGATTGATTCTATTTGGTGGAGTCTTTTATTTAATTGGGCAATAATTATGTTATTTGTGATATTGGTGTGTGAATATGTTATGTTTGCATATTATGTGATTTTACCGTTTTTGAGAGTTTGCGGGGAATATTAGATTGGAGGGTATTTTAGATATTTCACATTTAATGATAGTTAGTTAGTTAGTAGATATTTTGAGAAAATATAAAGAAATAGAAAGAAAGAAAAGTATAAGAAAGAAAAAGAATAGAAATAGAAAGTTAGAGGTGAGAAAGAGAGAAAAACAAAATTTTGAGAGAAAAAGGAGAAAAGAGAAGAGCAAAGAGAAAAGTGTGGAAAATCACCAAGATCAATATTTCGGAGTCGATTTAATCGGGTAAGGGTGTGAAATATTGTTATCCTAACTATGTGTATGATTATGTATGTGTTATGTGTTGATGTTTGGGTTGGTTTTCCATATGTTTCCGTTTATGCCGTATTTGACGAAATCGATAGAAACCGATGTTTTTACGGTCGAAAAGTCGTATAAATACATGTGTTAGTTGGTTATATGTATGTGAGCTGCTGTTTAAAGTTTCATGAAGTTTGGTTATGTTTCGGTTAGTTTTCGGTATGTTTCCGTTGTTGTTTCCGTTTAGGTCGAATCGTAGGAAATCGATAGAAACCGATGTTTTCACGGTTAGAATTCGAAATAAATTACGTAGTTGTATCGAGTAAGGTTAGGTTGTCGTATAGCGTGCTTTTTATTCGATTTGGTGATGTTTGAAAATTCTGGTTTTTGAAAGGTTGAAATTTAATCGAAAAATCGAACGTCGTAGAAATTTCGTTTATGTGTTCTAAATTGTTCTTATGTATTTGGTGGTTGTGCGTATATGTTTGTTTCGGTGAAAATGTTCGATTTAGTCGAGTTTCCGGGCATTTTGGAAAAGGGACAGCAATGGTGTATTTTGAGAAAATCTGGTTTTTGAGGAAAAACAGAGTTATGTATCGATACATAACAGCTATGTATCGATACGAAATGGTTTATGTATCGATACATAACCCCTATGCATCGATACATACTGTGAAAATTGGGAAAAACAGCATTTTCACTACAGCATGTGTCGACACATGCGTGCTATGTATCGATACATGAGGTCTTTTGTATCGATACATAAAGCCTATGTATCGATACATACTGTGCTGAACCATAAAATTCTGGTTTGTCGGGAAACTTCGGAAATTCATATCTCTTGAACCGTAAGTCGGTTTTGACCCCCGTTCGAAGCGTTGGGAAGCTAACAAGATGTTCTTTCTAGGAAAAATGGTTTTGAGGTCTAAACCTGGTCCAAGTGGAACAGTATTTTCGAACCGTTTCGTAGTGTCGGGCCTCTGGTTTATGTTTTTGCGTTATTTTGAAATATACATATCTTCTTTCTTGTTTATCGGATTTAAGTGGTCTGTATATCGAATCGAAGCTGTGGATGAGTACTTTTTGATGATGATGGAAAATATTATTTTTAGCCGACTTTTAACCGACTTTTCCGGTAAACGGTAAATCGAATTGTTTGGTTATTTGTGAGAACGTTCGGTTGCCGTTTGGCACAATTGATGTGAATGTATGTGGATTGTGTGTGATGAATGCATGACTATATTGTGAATATGTATGCATGTCAAGAGTGTCATGAGTCATGTTGTATGTGAAGCATCATGATTGCATTCTTGCATTGTGGGGTTCTAAGATGAATCCGTTGTAACGTCGTAAGCCTTTTGAGAGGTGGGGGCGATGATTACAAACGATTGTAAGCCTTTTGAGAGGTGGGAGCAATCGGATTGTAAGCCTTTTGAGAGGTGGGGGCAATCCATAAACATTGTAAGCCTTTTGAGAGGTGGTAGCAATGGGTGAACATCGTATGCCCGACGGGGAGTTACACTAAGTAACGAGCGATGGTTCCAATAAGTTCTTCAATTGAACTTGAGATGAAATGAGTCGGTACCGCATTGCATTTGCATAGAGTCGTGAGTCGGTCTCTATGATTTGCATTGGTCATCCTTGTATTTGTGCATGGGTGAATGAACATGAATCTATGTGTTTATGTTGAATGATAAGCATTGTGATGAATATGCTTGGTTTTGTATATAATATATATATATATATATATATATATATATATATATATATATATATATATATATATATATATATATATGCCTTGCGATGTATATTGAATGGGATGTGATGAATTGTGATAAGAATTGTATCATTGTAATGATGCATTGAAGAATGAATCTAATATGTATGTTTATGTGGAATGGTAGAATGGTGAGAATGTGTTATGTGTATACTTTTGTGTTGAGATATATGATTATATGCATTGTTATTATGATAATATTTCTCACCCTTCTGCTGTTTTATGATGCTCTACGAGGCATTGCAGATTAGGTATCTGGTGGTCTTTTGTGAAGTGTGTCTTCATCCCTTTTTGGTCGGTTGGCTCTGATATGTAGCACCGGGTAGCTAGGACGTTTTGATCTTATTGTGATACATTTGCATATGTATCTTGCTGATGAATTTGTGTATATATACATGATGTATATATGTGGTTGTTATTCAATATTTTAGATGGTTCCGCTTTTATTCTAAATATTGAGATGTGGGTATAAGGACTGAGATCCTTTGTTGTTTGAAAGTTACCCCACTGTTGCATATCTTTGTGAGCAGGTGTTGTACGTGTTTAATTTCAAGCATAATGTGACATACCTTTTTATGCCGTGTTTACAATTATACTCTGATGAAATTTCCAATACGTGCCTAAATGATTTATTTGATTATTTGGGGGTATAGAAAGGGGGTGTTACAGAGTGCGCATCGAAAGCATGATGTGGCACATTTCATATATGAGTGTGTGACTGGTAAGAGCTCATAGGTTAGACATTGGAAACATGTAGGAATGATGAGACCATTGGACGTTTCAGAATGGAAGTGTTAGGTGAAAGGTTTAAATATTATTCACGGGCTACTATGTAGATGGATTGTTGTGGTTGATGGTGAGTAATTCTTGATGTGAATTGATATGGGTGTAAATGATGAAATGCTATTTGTTGTGGGTTGTAGTTAGTGATAAATACATTGTTTAAGTAAGTATCAATGTATGTGGTTTCGAGTGTATGATTAATGTATGATATGGCTGCCTCGGTGGCGTAGACCCACAGCAAGATGAATGGTAAGGTATTGATTATCATGGGATTGCTATAATAGTAATATTTGGTGTGTGGAATGGATTCCAATTGTGTTAGAATACTCATTGGGGTAGAATGGCTTATATGTCATTCCTAGTGAGGTATTAATGTTTTGGTCGAACACATTAGGGTAGAATGACTGTATGTTGTTCCTAGTGTTGTTGTTGTACTCATTAGGGTAGAATGACTTTATGTCATTCCTAGTGAAGTGCGAGTGTATCATTGGGTCCATTGGAGTAGAACGATTATATGTCGTTCCTGGTGGAGTACTCATTAGGGTAGAATGACTATATGTCATTCCTAGTGATGTACAATTGAGTTGTCGTGTCCACTGGGGTAGAATGACTATGTTGTCATTCCTAGTGGGATACTCATTGGGGTAGAATGACTATGTTGTCATTCCTAATGAGGTGTGCACTAGGGTAGAATGACTATGTTGTCATTCCTAGTGGGATATTCATTGGGGTAGAATGACGATGTTGTCATTCCTAATGAGAGGTGCACTAGGGTAGAATGACTATGTTGTCGTTCCTAGTGAGGTATGTATTGGGGTAGAATGACTATGCTGTCATTCCCAGTTATGTGATGCGTGGTATTGTCGGGTCTTGATTGGATTGGTGAATCGTAGCAGTGTTGTAATAAGGTTGTGTGACAAGGATGTTTGGTATTCTGGTTTTGTTGATGTTGTTGAGACGTTGTTGTGTCGTGGGACTTTATGTTCTTGTTTGTGTTGTTGCCTCGTTTCCATGGTGATGGTTCGAGTGCGAGTGGCTAATTCCTTGTGGTGAATTAGAGGAGTGTTACCTATGGTGATGGTAACGATCTCGTTGAGTTTCGGTTCCTGAGTGAACCTGTGTGTTCGTAACTTGGGTATTCCTTGAGTCGTGAGTTGGTCGTCAAGTGCATTGTATGGGAAGCTAATGAAAAGCTCTTTCTATTAAAAATGGTTTGGAGAGTAAAAGATGAATTAATTAATTCGTGTTTTTGGAAAAATAGTCGGGTTGTCGGGTTTTTATCGTGTACAATGTCTGCAATTGATGTGTTATCATGCTATATGCTTTTGATATGTAACGTGTAGCTTGTGTGCTGTTATATGATGTGAATATACATGATGAAATGTTGTGATGATGGTTTGTGGCCTTATGGAAAGTATGTGCCTTGTTTTGGATTATACTTCGATGCGTGATTAATGATGTTGTTGTGTGATGAAATGCATTGTTTGATTGAATTCAATGTATGTTGTGTGGTGACCTTTATGGTTTGAAATGCATTGTTTAAATTATTTTCAATGCATGAATATGATGAAGTGTATTATGCAATGTGTTGTGGATATGGATGTCGTATGACTTGTATGCTGTCGTGTGATGATAATGCATGTGATGACATGTTGTGGTGATGAATCATGGCCGAAAGGCAAGAAATTGCAATGTGTGTATTTAATGGTATATGCATGACTATGTTGTGAAATATGTGTGCATTGCATGAGTGTATGTGGCCATTTTGTATGAGAAACATCATGACATGCATTCATGTGTCGCGATTCCATGGAGAATCGGGTGTAATATCACGTCCCTGTTGGGTGTGCGTGATTGATTACACAAATGATCATTTGAGGATCCTCTGAATATTGCGTAGTCAATGGGTGTAATCGTTGCGATGAGTTACACTTGATTCCGTGGGAATCTTCAGAATGATTGTGTGCCCTTGTGGGGTTTGAGCAATCGGATTGTGTCTGCGTGAACAATCCAGAAACATCGGATGCCATGATGGTATGAGCGATAGGGAAATATCGTAGGCCCGGCAGGGAGGATATTTCCATTGAGTTCTTCAATTGAGCTCGGGTGATGAGTCGGTACCGCATATGCATTGCATAGAGTCGTTGTGTCGGTCTTTGTGCATTTGCATAAATCATGAATGGATTGATTATGTGTGAGCTTGTGATAGCTTTGGTGAATTATTATGCATAGGTGATAAATGCATTGGTTGTGAGTAATATGTTTTGTGTGTAAACATATGATATGTGATGTCGTGGTGTGTTTTCATAGGTCATAACTGTGATATGCTATGTGGTTGGATTGTTAGGAATATGTTATGTATTGGTGAAATGCTATATGTGTTAGTATGTGATGAATGTGGTAAGAAATATTATATATGTGAATTTATTTGTGTTGTGGCATATTATTATGCAATCTTGTTATAGTTGTTATTTCTCACCCTTCTGCTGGAATATGCTTTTTATGGCATAGTGCAGATTGTCAGCTTTAGAGGCGTGGAGGCAAGTGGAAGAGTTAGATCTTCGTCTTTGCTTAGGTCTTGGTGTCTGCTCTGATACGTAGCACGGGAGTCGGGGAAACGATTATGTTATTAATGTATATAATTGTTGAATATATTTGGTATTACCTTTATATGGAAAAAGTTTCCCCTTTGAGGGTATTCTATTTTATGCTATGTATCAAATTTATGAGCAGGGATGATGTTTTGTTTATTTAAATGTGGCATCCCTGTTTATGTCGGAAAAATAAATTTTTAGTTACTCTGATTTTATTTATGTATTATTTATTCGCGATGGGAATTGGGGTGTTACACTAACTTTTCGACAGAAAGTTGCCTAACATCCCTTGAGAATCTAAGAGGATTGACACTGGAAGGATCACCTGGCGGGACAAAGAGGATGATGGGGTTGGACTCGATGGTATCACCTTTGATATGGAGTGAAACTAACATGAGAAGTCAAGGCATTCATTTAGCCCAAGTGAATCCTCAAGGAATAGCAAGGTATGGAATGTAGGTAGGACATTGTAAAGAGAAGACATTGTGTTCGACTCCTAATTTGTAGGACTAATTAAGTGCTTAATTCCATGTCTGTTTCCTATCTTGACTAAGTGGATGGGAATAGAATGAGAATAACCCTGTCTAATTTTGTATTTGGAAATACTTACTAGCTTAATCTGGTAGATTGCCTCATTTATGATCATTGCCCGTGTTTTTTTATTGGTTCCTTAATCACTTATATGCTGCAATGTTGTGTATATCTTGTAAATTTTCTTTTATTTTTTCCATCAGTTATTATTTGCTAAATGCCTAAATGACTAAATATCTTCAATTTTTATTGTCATTTAATTTTAGCAAATTAATTTATCATCAAGGGATTGTTTTCCATCATAATATAGCCTATCATATCATGTATGTAACCTCCTTTTATAGGAATCCTCCTAGCGTTTCTCATCTTTCGATTCTTATCTGGACCGTTCATATTGTCAAGTGTGAGATATTATTTGTTCTATTATCTAATGGCTAATTACTTATTTGATATTTGCAGTTCTGATACATGCATGAGTTTCTGTAGTGTGTACACCGCACGACCGCATCTACAGAAACTTACTGTTAAAGTTAGTATAGGTGCTAGTGATTTTGTGCTCGGTCAATATTGTAGGATATTTCTGGCTTTTACATTAATGTGAAAATATAAAATCTTCCTATTTCAGACAGGATTGTGGGGACAAATTAAAAGCTTTCCATTACATAACTCACTACATCAATGGAGGTTATGACAACAAACATGGGATGTCCTTACTAAAAGCCAGGATGGAGCAGATTGAGGTAACTTTGAACAAACATCACTAATTCACTAGTATGTACAAAAGTAGTGCTTTTCTTCTCAAACGAGTTCCTGTAGTGTAAACTCTTTATAAATTTTGGGCCCTTTGATATTTGATTCTACTACAACTTACTATCTACCTCAGGGAAGGTCCAAAGAGAACAGGGTTTTCTACCTTTCAGTGCCACAAGAAGCACTTTTGGATGTTGCTTCATGTCTTGCAAGCAATGCTCAGACCCAAAAGGGATGGAATCGCATAATAATTGAGAAGCCATTTGGGTTTGAAGCCCTCTCTTCATAAAGTCTGACACAATATCTTCTCTCAAAGTTTGAGGAGAAGCAACTATATAGGTATTTACACACTACTCTCCCATATTCAAACTTATGCTTTCTCATGCACGAAGACACAAATTGGCATGTACCTGGTCGATTTGGTTCGGTATTTAGGAAAAAAATTCAAACCAATGAAAAATATTCTGTTTGGATGAATCATTTGGGCATACATAAATATTGTTCATAAACTGATGGTTCTTATCAACCTGTTATCAGGATTGATCATCTTCTGTGAAGGAATCTGATTGGAAATCTCAGTTCTAAGGTTTGCCAATTTAGTTTTTGAGCCTCTGTGGAGCCGAACTTACATAGACAATGTGCAGGTTAGCCTCCCTAGTTTAATTTGATTGGCACTCCTTAATTTTTAAACATCAATGAATTCTCAATTATTCTACCTCGCAATGGTGTGTATGAAGTTGAATGAAATTTATGCTGTTGTTGCCATTCCTCAAACTAGTAAATTCTAATTAACTGTTCTGTTGCAACTACCATGAACTGGAGCTTGCAGAGGGAGTCTTTGCTCAACCTGTTAATGGTAATTGGTTCACTATAAGACTTGGTGTGACTTGCTAATCGACAACTTAACCATGTTGGTTGAGATCTTATGCATCTTGATTTCACGACCTTGATTATTTTTTTCCTTTTTGTTGTTTCAGAAATGTATATCTGATCTAGTTTTTACAGGGATCTAGGAAAATAAACTACAAGAGTTTGATGAAAGACTGCATGAAAATTATTTGTCTACTATGCCAACTTTTTCAAAACAATCTTACTAAAAATCTAGAAGTTGAAAAGAGTTATGAATCTCAGTTATCCGAAAATTACCATATTGCATTATCTCTGGCTTTACTTGAAGTATTAAAGAACACACATGTCTATATAGAGAAACTTCTGGTGATGGTGAGTTCGTGAAAAATTAAATTTGTTATATTAATGCCAACTTCAATCAACTCTTCTGTGTCTGCTTACATTATGGATGATTTTAGATTATGGCCCTTGATATGTCTAGGAAGAAAGCAGATATTGAAGGCCATACTTCATGAGTAGATAGTCCAAGGTATTTTGTTTCTTTTAAATTTTATTTACATTGTTTTTTAACTTTCTTGTTTCTTTGTATGCCATGTTTTCTGATTGAAGTAGACAAATCTTGTATTTTGGTGCATTTTGTACAGAACACCTTTAGTGGACATATTTCTGGATGAACTGGCTTAGAACAAAGATAATATTCCCCATTTTCTTAAGGTGACTCCTGAAATCTGTATTTCCGCCCTCTGCCTCCTACTATTCATATCAACGTTTTCCCCCTCTATGCGCACCATTGTGTACGGGGCTAGATAAAGTAATAGTGGTTTGGGGCTGAAATAGCGGCCGCTACACTCTATTGTTGACAGCAACTCATTGGTCAAAAGTGTCGCGCTGAATCCTACAACGCTATGCTATTCTGCTTTGAAGACTGCTTTGAAGGAATTATATGCTTTGAGTTTGCAGGCTCAACAAGTGCTACGAAGCCGGCAACTAGTAATGGAGCAAGCAACTCTCGGATCTTTGACATCATAAGCCACTTTGCTCAGGAAAATCCCAGTGGAAACCTGCCAAAGACATTGGTTGTTTGCAAGCCGTCAGAAAAAGCCATTGAATTGGCTCTCAACATAGTCAACATTAACCCATATAAAACTGTAAGAAAATCTCCCTTTTTATGATCTAACTTGCTACCTTTTTATTTGATTTCTTTGCTAAATTTTTCTATGCTTTTATATGTTATTTTCAGCTGTTCTTTGAAGACACTGTGCACAACATTCAAGCTGGAAAACATTTGGGACTTGACACTGTGCTGGTAAGTCATTGGAAATTTTTTGTTTGTAGTAGAAACTATAGATAGACTTCGGATAGAAAGGCAACAGTTCCTTACCCTCAGGTTGCCTATGTCTCTTTCCAGTGCGGTGCCATTTCATATTATCTTTAATTTTAAGATAAACTTCTTCTGGAGCACTTTTACAAGGTGCTACCTCTCCAGGAATTCTAGCCAAATGTTGTTTAAACCTATTAATACCTCCACTGACAACTTTCTCACAGTAACTGCATTTAAATAGATAAGGTGTTGTGCTATTCTTATGCTTGATTGTTATGACATGACATTGTAAAATGCAGCCTTTTGACATTTTATGTTGCATGGAGCAAAGGAAAAGGGCATCTCATTCGCGGCTCATGATTATGTTAAAGCTAATACTCCCACCTCAAAAGAAAATTCCATTATAAGATAGAATACTTCTCTTAGTGTTCTATTCACGTTCCTGCTTCAATGTCCGTAAGTAAAATCAACCCTGATACAACTGTGAAACTAAATCCACCCATTCAAAGTCAACACAATGAAAGTTATAAATACAGCAATTATTAGCTACAACTATACTAGTATTATGCCAAAACCACTTTCATTTCCACATCTTTCTTCTCTCTTATCCTTTCTAACAATTTCCACTTTCCATTCATCTTCTTTCATCCTTATTTTTCATCTTCAAAGTTACAACTTGTAACACAAGCGTATAGTTGAAGGCATGTTTTTTTAAAAACCGCGTTACAACAACAGGAATAACGTGTCATCACATACATTATTCACTGTCAAAATACCTGTAATGTATGGTTGACATGTCTTCATAGTTGACATCAAAAAACATGCCTAAGTTCTGATAAGGTTGTGTGTGTGTGGAACAAACAACTCAACTTCATTATAATTAAGTTCCATTGGTTTTTTTTCATAGAATTCAGCTGTTGATTTTATATATGCTAATTTCTTATTGAAATTGCTCTTCTTTATGTACTTGTTCTGCTTATTCTTCATTGCTTATTGTTTGTAGCATTGGTATCTGGCTGGAAGACATTGCAAAGTGGGTTCCTAATTTAATTTCTATTCTTTCTTTTAATGTTTTAACAGACCATTCTAAAACATTCATACAGATATGCATGTGTTTAGAAATGCCGCTTTCATTGCGGTCCGCCGTAGTTGCTTAAATTGCGACATTTGGCTTTCCTTCAACACTTTCATTGTGTTGAGTTTGAATGGATGGATTTAGTTCGATTCATGTTCCTGCTTCAATGTTTGTAAGTAAAATGAACTCTGATACAATTGTGAAAATTATTTATCTCTGCCAGACAAAATTTAATGACAGCTTATTGATTGTGGAATAGCTCTATTTGAATGCTGAGCAAACGTTCAATTATGATGTTCAGCAGCCACCAATTGGAATGGAAGAGGGAGTGTGCCAAAGCAAATTATCAGTTTAAGCAGTATTGTCAACCATCTGAGGTTCTCACATTAGACAACAAAGATAAGTTAATTGAGATCCGTGCAATAGATAGGGTTAACCATGATGTAAGGAAATTTTGATTTCGTATCTATTTTGGATTGGATTTATGCTAGTTAAACACACTGTATTTTAAGTGTTGTTTAGTTCTCATTCCATTGTATTAATTTCTTACATTTGACGGGTTGAAGAGATGCTTTTTGGTAGTCCACTTGATATTGAGAATACAAAACAGGCTCTTGATGTTATTCCTGCCTTTTGAAATGCATTGAATTACAATACATATATGTGTCTTTAGACAATTATATGGAATGTGTACTTTGGCCCAGGAGCAAGAAAGAGCATTACTTGAAGCACTCGATAAACTATTGAACTTTTTATAGGAGGGGGGTAATGATCTTTTTTTGATATTCTTACTTAACTTCCTCTATAATTTGTTTTTGCAAATTTATGTGTGAACATTTGGTTTTAAATCATGCAAATGGAACCATTGGTTTGGAATTGGCACTTTAAATCATGCAAATGGAACCACTGGTTGGGAATTGGCACTTGTTACTTCTCTCAGTTCGAATGAGAGTGCTACAGCAGCTAGCAAATTGGTATGCTTTTTTCTTCAATCTTCCCTCGGTCCCTTGCTTGCACATATGCTTTCTATTTCTGTTAATAAGAGAAATTATCTATTCGATATTCAGGCTGGAGGTTTGGACCTGGTTACACTAGACAACCTATACGACGACGCACTCAGAAGAAACAACCAAAACGTTAGCTATAACCTATGGGAGCAAGCAATGGCGGGAGGCATGATGCATTGCATGATCTATTTTTTTGCCTCTAATAGAATCGTTGCTCCACCTTCAGTTCAAATGGCAGCTATGTTCAAATGGCAACTATGTCCAACCAGCAACAATCTTTCATGTATCAACAACAACAATAGCACACTATTTATACTTGAAAATTATGTTGGTTTTGTCATTGTGGAAGTAGGTCTAATTGAATAGAAAATGGAATTCATTTGATTTAGTGAGAATTGCATGAATTATGTTTGTTTTGGTTGTGCTTTTTGTTTACCGAATGTTTAGATGTTTACAAAAATATTTAATTAAATGCAATAGGTTTAAATCAAATTAAATATAATATAATTATGAAAATAAAACAATCATATTCTATTTAAAGAAAATAAGGTGTAAACTTGTCAACATCTATGGTAAAATCTGGTGTAGTATATCATGAAAATAAGGTGTAAATTTGTCAACATCTATGGTAAAATCGGGTGTAAATTTGTCAACATCCATGGAAAAATCGGGTGTAAATTTGTCAATATCCATGGTAAAATTGGGTGTAATATATCATATTTTTACACTCTATTTAAAGAAAATAGGGTGTAAATTTGTCAATATCCAGAGTAAACATTGCTTATTTTACAAATGATTTTTATCAAATAGGGAGTAAATATGTTTAATTTAAATGAAATTATTTAAAAATTTATACCCATTTTCTAAAATAGGGTGTAATATTACATATTTATACACCCATTTTAAACAAAAAAGTGTGTAATATACCATATATAAATGTATACATGTAAACATTTATACCCGATTTCTATAAAAAAGGGTGTAATATACCATCTATAAATGTATATATATAAATATTTACACCCGATTTCAACAAAAAAAGGTGTAATATAACAATTATTTACACCCATTTTAAAACGGGTGTAAATTCGCTAGACATTTCTCACCCGTTGAATTCACACCCTCTAAAAACGGGTGTAAAATGTAAAAAAAACGGGTGTAAATTACTCTTTCTGCACTAGTGTGAAATAAATATGCATGTTTTAAATCATTCCATTTGTGTTCACTAATACTTTATTCATCAGTATCAAACTCCTGTTTAAGAAAAAATCAAAAGGAGAATGATGAAATCAAAATACACGAAACTACTGGTTGTATGCTTTTGAATAAAACTTTGCTAACGATGTAAGGCATTGTTTTAAATCCCTAAACACCGAAGATATAAGGAAGATAATCCCTACTCAACCCCTTTGAGCCTAGGTGTCGGAGTTTCTTTCTGTATGAAAAAACCCTCAATCTTAACTAGGGGCAGGGTAGTCTTCAGTTAATTTGACCATCCGTTCAAATTTCAAAAGGAGAAAAAATGAGTATCCCATTTGAGGATCAACCACATCTTATCCCTCACGTGAGGTCGAAAATCACAAATGGTTGTCCCTCACCGACAAAAGGAGTGAGGCACTCACAACCCTTCATCAAATCAAATGAACAAATGTCACATGATTTGTTACCCAAAAATAATATTGAGAAATGCAAATAAAAGAGGGAGAAAGCCCGCTAAGTCCAAAACTCGAAAACAAATGACTTAGGCAAAAATTAGGGAATCCCGGTAGACTGAAAACTCGAAAAATCAGTTTACGCAAAAATTAGGGAAAGCAAAAACAAAATGAACCCCGAGGTTAAGATACGGGACCAAAAAGGGTATTTTGCCAAAAAATATCCTTAACAAGAACAAACTCGTATGACTACAATAACTGGGTGATTGCCACTTTGGAAACCTCGTTGGTTCTTTCGCCGCCGCTTCTGCCATTGAAAATCCTTTTAGGAAATGAACGCTTATGTCGAATTAGATGAACTTAAGACTGGAGAACATCAAGGAGAATATATGGGTTAAAATAAAATTTTGAGCCATAAATTATTTTTTTCTGAAACCGTGAACTATGCCATGTTACAATCCTCAAAAGACCTAATTGAGGCAGTGTTTATTTCGAAATCATACTACGTTAAGTTCGCTTCAAAGACGACTCCTAAAGATTTTCTCATCATTTGAATATCATCATTTAATATCGATATGACATTTTGATTAGTGAACATTGAATATCACTTGGATTTCAAAATTGGCATAAGCATATCATTAGAATTTTTATCCTCAAAATAAATAGTTTTACTCGCGAGTTAGAACCTTGCTTCAAGAAAGTTTCTACAATGGGAAGGTAGATCAAACTATGGGTCAAAATGCCGGAGGACTCAGTTGAGCAAGGGCCAACCATTTAAATTGATCATACCAAGGGGGAAAACGCCTAAAAACTCCGTTGAGCAGAAGAAAAATCCGCTTCATGATTCAGTCAATCTGAGGCAATCATGATGACATTCGACAAATCTCTCCAAGTGAAGGTTAATCAGGGGCATCCATGATAAGGTTGCTTCATTTCTTGTGACTGGGACTGTCAATGTAGATACCTTACAGACTGGGGCAAGACTGGCTATAGTGGGATGTCTCTTCTCCATACTTTCGAAGCTACTCAAACAAGTTCCTGTCATGCAACCGCTAAGTTCTAGAAGAATATTGGGAAATCATGCTAAGCATATCCCATAACATTTTAACAATAAGTCTTGTAGCAAAGCAAGACACTTCCCAATTTCAGCCATACCTGACCTGCCTCAGAGATACTTGTTGGACCGTCAAAATCTTTACATAAATCATCACCATGCATTAATCATGTCACTTCGCTCATGAATATCATTCATCTAGCATAGCACAAAACCCTACAACCCGAACAGGAAAAGCCAAAGCCCGACCATACTTTGTACCTACTAAAGCCCAACCTTGCTTGGCCTCTCAAAAAGACTAACTTGCTTTCCATCTCTTAAAGCCGAATTTTTATTGGAACCTTCAAAACCCAGCCTTTATCGACATCTCTAACCTAGGTTGACACCCTGTAAGGCTCAATCATTTTTGGGATTTAAAAACATGCTTTGCCGGTAACCTAAAACCCTGATTTCGATTGACAAAACCAAAGGTCATTGTTATTTTAACTTCTCAACCTTCATCCCTTTTGACAAAAATCGTCTTGTCTAGCATAGCCCATACATACCACAAAGCGGATCATTACATCGACATCTGGCATATAGTAATCATCATTACATAGCATTGTATCACTAAAGCGCAAAGAATATCCATCAAGAGGGAGCATTACACAATACAAAATCAAATATGCATACTTAGCATAAAGTCAGAGTCGAGCTTTTCTCGAAAGCATAAACAAATCCTTATTTGAGACAATATTCCTCCGAAGAGAATGTAATCCTCCCAAATCTCCTCTTTGATATCCCCAGCAAGGTTCCCTTAGAGTATTCCCTCCTACTTCCCTATCACTTCTTGCCTTTTGCAATTTCACATTGCCTTTTGTATGGGAAATGTGTCCTTACTTACCTTTCGTAAGTCCTCGTTGCCTATTGCACGAGAAATTTATCCTCGTTAAAACCTTGCATCCAGACTACAAAATAAGGGACTGGACGCAGGTCTTACTCCCTTCTCGGTTATTTGGACACCTGACATAGGTTTTGCAAGTCCAAGTGATTTCCATATTTTGAGAACTTCATCTCCACCGTTGTGCCTGTGAGATATTAGGACGCTCTCTTGCCTTTTGCAAGTTCCCTTTACCTTTTGCATGAGGATTATCATTTCGTTTACACTTGTCTTTTGTAAGTTTCCCCTATCTTTTGTATGGGATTCAGCTTACTTTTTGTAAGTACCCTTTGCCTTTTGCAGAGGAAATCCCTTTTATTTCATACTTGCCTTTTGTAAGAGTCTTCTCACATATAAAGTGTTTAACATCGACTTTTTCATCCATTGCAGCCAATCTTGTTAACCACAACGTCAACTAATTACTCAAGGAAATCCTTAATAAATTTGTCTTCAATGTGAGGTACGTCAGTCAACCGATTTAGACATCTCTATTCCCATATTGGGTGCAATAGAAAGAGATCCACGGGGGCATGAAATTGCTAAAGTTTTTAATTTCATTATATGCCTGAGTTTTTTTTTTTAATTTTACAAAATAAAGACAATATTAGTACTACTATTTCACAAGAACTATAAATTGAGAAAGATATATTTATATACTCAAGTCAGGAATAAACTTCTACATGTGACTAATACAAAGTTTAGTTAAGTAATGATTTCAGCAAATAAGTTAAAGATTTTCTGTTAGGGATATAATTGCTTAGGCTCACGGGATCAATGATTCATCACACTTTTTGATTGAGAAAAAGAAAATTAACAATGAATATGTCTAAAGTAAGAAAGGAATAAACGAAAACAGATTCATCTTTATTGTGAATTTGAGCATTAATTTATGCTTAAGTAATTTCTTAACTCTCTTCTTCACATCTTCACTCACACTCAAACTGCTCAACCCCAACAAAATATTATTCAAGTAAAAATAAAGAAGAAAAAACACGGAGGACTACGCCAAAGCTCAAGAAGGTAATACAATGCAAATCAAAATGATTTGCCGACTGCCTTATTAAAAAGATTATCAAGGAAAACCCGGTGGGATAAAACCTTGAAAAAAAGGGAAAATGGGTAAGGTTTGAATACAAGAAACAATCATTGCTTAATACATGATTCTATAAATTATTTAAACATCACCATCCCACAACTCTTCCAAAGACTTATAAGGTCCATTTTCAAATATGAACATTTCTGCTTTTAGGGTTCTCATTTGAGAAATTAGATTGATTTTGTCTGACTCTTCCTGACTCAATTCCCAATCAAATATTTCAAGGTTTTGTTTCATCCTCTCCTTATTGAAGCTTTTCACAATGGCAGTTACCCCATGCTGGTATATCCATCTTAATACTACCTGCATAATATGTATCCACATTAGAGATATATTAAACCTTACTAAAATCTTAATTAATTAAACATATTTCAAAGTTTTCATTAGAGATAGTTCGAAATAAAATAATGATTTGCACCTGGGGTACACTCTTGTTTTTAGCCTCAGCAATTTTGTGCAGAATTGGATTATCCATCACTGCAGCAGAACCCCAAGGATCTTTGTATGCCCCTAGTGGCGACCACGCACCAACATGAATTCCTTTCTGCTTGCAGAATTCTCTTAGCTTCCCTTGATTCCATGATGGGTTCATTTCCACCTAAATACAAATAAGAAGGTGTAAAATGAAGATTTGCCATGTCTATAATTAGTAGTATGTACCGTATCTAGATATATCTTACGTGTGTATCATTATCTGATAGATTGATAATTTTACATTCTTAAGTAAATACGGTAAAAATACAGTGCATTTCATCTATGTGTGCTAAATTCTTATACCTGGTTAACTGCTGGAGTGATTTTGGCATTTTCTAAAAGTATGGAGAGCTTTTTGGCACCAAAGTTGCTAACACCAATAGACTTTGCTAAGCCCAATCTATGAACCTCTTCCATAGCTTCCCATACTCCTTTTATGTCAATGGAAATTGTTGGTAGTTGGTTAGTTGATAGTTGAAAAAAGATAGTTTTAGAAAATTGTTTAGAAGAAGGCTATGTCATTGATTTCTTGGATGATCAATTACATGATACCAATGGCCTATTTATAGGCTCAAGTCACTACCTTCTACATTACATTAGTTCTTTCTAGAGTTTTCATGATAGATGAGTATCATGATAGTTCTAGGTTCTTCTATCATTTTAATATACTTATAGTTCTAGATTGTTCTACCATATTCATAACTATTATAATTCTAGGATCTTCTACCATTTTCCTACATATTATATTTAAGAATATTCTAGAAATTTCTAGCAATTTCAACACTCCTCCTTGATGCAAATTTCTGTGACTCCAAGCATAGCTCGTAGCTATTCGAATCTTGGTCTCGGCAACGCCTTCGTGAATATGTCTGCAATTTGATCTTCTGTTCTACAGTAGTCGAGTTTGATCTCTTTAGTTGCTTCAGCTTCTCTGATAAAGTGATACTTGATTGCTATGTGTTTTGTTCTGTTGTGATGTACTGGATTTTTCGCTATTGCAATTGCTGATTTGTTGTCGCAATTAATTTTAGTAGGCCCGTCCAGTTTTTCTCCCATGTCTTCAAGTATCCTTCGAAGCCATATAGCTTGACTCGTTGCTTCAGCAGCTGCCACATACTCTGCTTCTGCTGTAGATTGTGCAACCGTAGCTTGCTTCTTCGACGCCCAAGAGAAAATTCCCGATCCTAGTGAGAAAGCATAGCCAGAGGTGCTTTTCATGTCATCTACCGAACCTGCCCAATCACTGTCGGTGTAGCCAAGTAATCCTGAGTTGCTTTCGGTAGTGTACCATATACCTAATTCTTTTGTTCCTTGTAGATACCTCAAAATTCTTTTTCCTGCTCCAAAGTGTATTTGACTTGGGCTTTGCATGAATCTTGATAGAAGACTTGTAGCATACATTATGTCTGGCCGTGTAGCTGTCAAATATAGGAGGCTTCCAACTAGACTTCTGTATATGGAAGCATCAGCTTCTGGTGCTCCATCATTCTTCTGTAGTTTATCATTTGTTATGAGTGGAGTAGCGACAGGTTTGCAACCATACATCTTGAATTTCTTAAGTAAGCCTTCTGTGTATTTCTTTTGCGAGATGAATATTCCTTCTTTTCTCTGACTTACCTCTATACCGAGGAAGTAACTCATCAAACCAAGGTCGGTCATCTCAAAGGTCTTCATCATGTCTTCTTTAAACTCCATCATCATCTTAGTATTACTTCCCGTGTAGATAAGATCGTCCACATATAGAGAGAGTAAGAGAGTATGCTGACCTTGAGACTTGATGTAAAGTGTAGGCTCACTTTTGCTCCTCCTGAATCCTCGACCCATGAAATACTGATCGATTCTGCTATACCATGCTCGAGGTGCTTGCTTCAAACCGTAGAGTGCCTTTCTTAGTCTTAACACTTTGCTTTCGTCTCCTTCAGACATGAATCCTTGTGGCTGCTCTACATAGATCTCTTCTTCAAGTACTCCGTTGAGGAAGGCAGATTTGACATCTAGTTGATGTATACTCCATCCTTTTTGTGCCGCAAGAGCTATTAGAGCTCTAATGGTATCAAGACGAGCTACTGGTGCAAATGTCTCATTGTAGTCAATCCCAGGTTGTTGTGAGTAACCCTTAGCTACTAGTCTCGCCTTGTGTTTTTGTATGGTGCCATCAGAGTTGAGCTTTGTCTTATAGACCCACTTAACCCCAATGATATCTTTTCCAAGAGGACGATTTACTAACTCCCATGTGTTGTTTTTTTCGATCATCTTTATCTCTTCTTCCATTGCCTTGACCCATACTTCCTGCTTTGACGCTTCTTCAAAGCTTCCAGGTTCAAGAATGGCCAAGTTACAGGTTTCATATATATCCACCAAGGATCTTACTCGTCTTGGATTAGACTCTGGTGATGATAGTTCTTGATCTTCTTGTTGTGGTGGAGGTGAAGCAGATTCACCTGAGTCTTCTTCCTCAGCTTCTTCTTGAGGTAGTTGGACTGGTATAAGGATGTTCTTCTCCACTTTTTCTTCATCCCAATTCCAAGAAGCATTCTCATCAACTTCAACATCTCGACTGATGATGAGTTTTTTTGTTTGCAAGTTGTAGACACGGTAGCCTTTAGAGATAGTGCTATACCCCAGAAAGATACCTCGTATAGTCTTATCTTCAAGCTTGTGCCTCTTCACGTCTGGAATATGAATGTAGCATATAGATCCAAAGACCCTTAGGTGCTTTGCTGATGGCTTCTTTCCATTCCAAGCTTCAATTGGAGTCTTATCTTGTACTGCCTTAGTTGGACATCTGTTGAGTATGTAAACAGCAGTGTATACTGCTTCAGCCCAGAATGTGTTAGGAAGTCCCTTCTCCTTGAGCATCGATCTAGCCATTTCCATAACTGTGCGATTCTTTCTCTCTGACACACCATTTTGTTGAGGAGAATATGCGACCGTAAGTTGTCGCTCAATGCCTTCATCCTCACAAAATTTGTCAAACTCGCGGGAGGTGTATTCCTTGCCTCGATCACTTCTTAGGACTTTTATCCGTTTTCCACTTTGATTTTCAGCAAGGGCCTTGAACTTTTTGAATACTCCAAAAACTTCTGATTTTTCTTTTAGGAAATAGACCCATGTCATTCTAGAGAAGTCATCAATGAATAGTATGAAGTACCTGTTGTTCTCGTGTGATGGCGTTCTCATTGGTCCACAGACGTCAATATGTATCAGCTCCAATAGATCTTTTGCTCTCCATGCTCCACTTGTTGAGAACGGAAATCGGTGTTGCTTACCAAGGAGACATCCTTCACACACTTCATTATTCTCCTTTATGCTTGGAAGATCTCTCATCATATTCTTCTCATGTAACAACTTCAACGCATGTGTGTTGAAGTGGCCAAATCTTCGATGCCAGAGCCATGAATCATCAACTTGCACCTTCATGGCAATGTTAGTTGCATATTTTAAATTTAGCGGGAAGCTTCTATTGCTCTTATTCATCTTCACTTGGGCTATCTCTGACCTTTTATTTTTGTTGTCTAAGATTTTGCATACACCTCCTTCAAAGTGAAGTGTGTAGCCTCTCTCCATCATTTGGCCAATGCTTAGAAGATTTTCTTTTAGGCTGGGAACTAGTAAAACATCATGGATGAGTCGTGTACCTTTATTTGTCTCCACCATGACAGTGCCTTTGCCTTTTGATTCAACCACACTTCCATTTCCCAGTCGAACTTTGACTTTGACAGACTCGTCAATGCTTTTGAAAATAGTCTCATCCTTAGCCATGTGGTTGCTACATCCACTATCCAAATACCAACTTCCACCTTTTTCTTTGATTGAGTCTTGAGTGGCATAGAACATACATTGTTCTTGATCATGCTCCTCTGCGATATTAGCTTGATGCCTATTTTTGTTGCGACAATTTTTCTCTACGTGCCCGAACTTCTTGCAGTGGTTGCATTGTGGCATATTACGGTACCAACAATTTTTCTCTGCGTGGCCTAGTCTTTTGCATATATTGCATTGAGAGTTTTTGTCTAGCTTGTTCTTAAGGAAATTTCTAGAAACTTCTCTTCTTCTGGAAGTTTCTCCATAATTTTTCTTTCCTTCACTTTCTTTATTTTGGGGCTGAAATTTTAGCTTTGACTGGAAGGCATTTTCTAGTGTATCTTCTTTATGCCTATACAGTCTTTGCTCATATGCTTCAAGAGAGCCCACAAGTTCTGTCACTGATAGAGTGGACAGATCTTTGGTTTCTTCAATCGTTGTCACGATTGGGTCAAACTTTGGGGGCATAGTAATTAGAATTTTTTCAACGATTTTCTTGTCAAGAATTTCTTCCCCAAAAGCTCTCATTTGATTAACTATTTCTTTAACTTTAGAATAGTAATCTTTAACTGTCTCAGACTCCTTCATCTTCAATAGTTCAAAATCTCTTCTTAGAGATTGAAGTTTAACGACACGTACCTTATCGCTTCCTTGAAACTCCTCCTGCAGCGTGTTCCATGCTTCTTTGGCAGTCTTAGCTCCCATAATTCTTGGAAAAATTGCATCAGTCACCGCTTGTTGCAAGGTGAACAACGCCTTTGAATTTTTCTGTTTGTTTTGCTTCAACTCTTTTTCTTGAGCTGCATTAAGAGCCGAAGTATCCGCGGGAACGGTGAAGCCTTTTTCTACTATGTCCCATAAATCTTGAGATGAAAAAAATGTTTCCATTTTAACACGCCAGAAATCATAATTTTCACCATTGAAAATAGGGACAGAAATAGATGATGATTGAGTGGTGTTATCCATAGTTTAGAAGAAAAAAAATTCGGAGTGGGTTTATAGTACAAAGAAAATTTTTGTAGTAGTTTGGAGGATTTTAGAATGTTAGGTAGGTAATATAACTACGCCCAATATATGACCGAACGTAGCTCTGATGCCACTGTTGGTAGTTGGTTAGTTGATAGTTGAAAAAAGATAGTTTTAGAAAATTGTTTAGAAGAAGGCTATGTCATTGATTTCTTGGATGATCAATTACATGATACCAATGGCCTATTTATAGGCTCAAGTCACTACCTTCTACATTACATTAGTTCTTTCTAGAGTTTTCATGATAGATGAGTATCATGATAGTTCTAGGTTCTTCTATCATTTTAATATACTTATAGTTCTAGATTGTTCTACCATATTCATAACTATTATAATTCTAGGATCTTCTACCATTTTCCTACATATTATATTTAAGAATATTCTAGAAATTTGTAGCAATTTCAACAGGAATCATATCTTCACCTGTAAAGTTTAAGCCTACAACATCTTGTTTGAGCCTTACTGGCCAGTGAATCAAATAGAGATCCACATACTCCAAGCCCAGATTTCTAAACAATTTTAACCAAAAATAAAATTAGTCAGTTAAGAAAAAGCACAAACTTAGAAGAAGGAAAAAAAAAGATAAGAGAAATATGCTTACTTGAGGGTGGTTTTGAGGGCTGGGAGAACAAGGTCATGGTGAGCTTCGGTACACCATAACTTGGAAGTAATGAACAGTTCGTCACGACTCTTAACGAGACCTTCTTCTAAAGCCTTCGACACAGCTTGGCCTAGAAGTTCTTCAGTATTATAGAAAGCAGCCGTATCAAAATGTCTGTAGCCAATTTTAATAGCATCAATCAAAGCTTCTGGAGGAGGAGGAGTTCCTGTTCCATATCCTATCGCCGGCATCTTTTCTCCTGAATTTAGAACCACATCTGGAACACTATTTGCTGCCATCTTCTTTTGTTTTTGTGTTGGTTCAATGTACAAGTTTCGCAAAATTCACAATTTTCTGTTATGAATGTTAAATTTGAGAGTTGAGTTTTGGCTATAAATAATAGTTTAAGACATAAATAAAGTATTATAATTATTATATTATTGATTATTGAATATTGACTATTGACTATTCGTTGCCCTTCTCGAAGATATGTATAACTATCATGTGAAATCAATATATGTATGACTTTATGAAGTTTGAAATGTTCAAAGAGATATCATATCTATCTAGATATGTAACCATCACCTCATATAGTAGTATTTGTATGACTTTATGAAGTTTGAAACGTTGATAGAGATATACTACTAATATATTCATATTAGAGAAATGTAACCGTCATCTCAATATAGTAATATATGTTTGAATTTATAAAGTTTTAAATATGTTGATAGAGATATAGTTTGTCAACTTTGAAAGAATTGGTTCATTGATACAGGGCTGTATTACAACTTAAATGACAAAAAAATCTAATGTTTAACTATTGAAATAAAAGATGCTTGAATTGACACAGGGCCAGTCTTAAATTTTTTTTTTTTTTAAATATACCTATTTAATGTTTTGGAAATTGAAATGGTTAATTTTTTTATAGTATATTTTTTTTATTTGAATCTTTAAAAAATGTCACTGTTACAATATAAAAACCTTAGTAAAATTTTAGTTGACTAGTATAAAAATCTCGTTAAAATCTTAGTTGACTAAACATATTTCATAGTTATCATTGAAAATAATTTGAAATAATATAATGAGATGCACTTGGGCAACATTCTTCTTTCTAGCCTCGTCAATTTCTTTGAATTTTTTAGTTGATATTTAAATATTCAATAAATAATGTTATTTTGGAGATAAAATTTAGTGAGGTGAAAAAAATCAATATGTTATTTTGGAGGAAGACAATATAAGTATTAAGGGCCGTTTTTTATTGCGCAGGGGATCGTAGTCCAGGTCCGGATGGATATAGCTTTGAGTTTTTAAAAAAAATGCTGGAACATAGTTGGTCATGATTTTGTAAAATGCATCTTGGAGTTCTTTGAAGAGGAATGTCTGCACAAAGTCCTTGCATCCTCATTTCTTGTCCTTATTCCTAAAAACGGAAGCCCTCGGAACCTTGATGAATATAGGCCTATCTCCTTGATTGGCTCGGTTTACAAAGTGGTAGCTAAGATCCTTGCTAACAGACTCAGGAACAAAATAGGAAGCGTAATCTCACAATCTCAGACGGCTTTCATTGGTGGCCAAAATTTACTTGACGGAGTGGTGACTTTGAATGAGGTTATTGATTTCGCAAAACGTTCCAAGAAAGAGCTACTAATGTTGAAGGTTGATTTTAGCAAAGCATACAATTGCATGGACTGGGAATACTTACGTGATGTCATGACATACATGGGATTTGGAGATAATTGGATGCGGTGGTTGGATAACGGGGTTTTTAATAGTTTCACATCTGTTTTGGTGAACGGGAGCCCTTCGAAAGACTTTAGAGTTACAAGAGGGCTCAAACGAGGTGACCCACTAGCCCCTCTTTTATTTACTATCGCTGCTGAAGGGTTGGCAGTTCTAATGAAAAGAGCAGTCGACAGTGGCAGCTTCTCAGGCTTCAAAGTGGATTCGAATACCTCCTTCCATCTTCTACAGTATGCAGATGATTCCATAATCCTTGGAGATGGTTCAATGAGTAATATATTGGCAATTAAGGCAATTCTTAAAGGCTTTCACCTCGTTTCTGGTCTAGAGATTAATTTCAGTAAAAGCTCCTTGTTTGGATTTGGTGTGGATGACATAGTTCTTTCGGCTGCCGGTAATTTTCTCTCTTGCAAAGTCTCAGCCTGCCCATTTAAGTTTCTTGGCATTCCAATAGGTGGTAACCATAGATTGGTTTCCTTTTGGAAACCTTTGATTAATACGGTTCGTGCAAGGCTAAACTCGTGGAAAGGTAGGTTCCTCTATATAGGAGGCAGAGTAACACTGATCAACTCCGTATTGGCAAATATTCCAATTCACTATATGTCGTTCTTCAGAGTCCCAACCAAAGTCATTAAGGTATTAACTTCTATTCAGAAGCGATTCTTGTGGCAAGGTTCTGTGGCGAAAAAAAGCATTTCTTTGGTCCGGTGGAACTTGGTGTGCAAGCCGGTTGACGAAGGTGGGCTAGGAGTTAAAGATATAAGATTGTTTAATGCAGCTCTCATGTTCAAATGGACCTGGAAGATTTTATCTCAGGAGGACAGGTTATGGAGAGGACTAATTCATAGCAGGTACCCCAATTACCTACAAGACTTGTATAGCTCTGTTGTATCTAAGAACCGTGTTCCTTCGTCAACTTGGTGGAGAGATCTTGTACAAGTATCTTCTTTCTGCGGCATTAATCTAGAAGATGGACTGATTACGCATAAATTTGGAAACGGTGAGTTTACTTCATTCTGGACACCACGATGGGCAGCAAACCACACCCTGGTTGCTGATTTTCCTGGTTTATAGCATCTAGCAGAAAACAAATATAGCAGAATCATTGATAATGGTTTTTGGGAGGATGGCACATGGAATTGGAACATTAAATTTTCACATCAAATATTGCAGGAAGACATCACATTACAATATGATAAACTACTTGAAGTGTTGCAGGAACACAAGGTGGTCGAAGATGCGCATGATTCGGTTATTTGGTCACACGGCCACACTTCAGTTTTTTCTGTTTCGTCATTATATTATTTATTGCAGGAAAAAGAGAGCAGCTTAGTTCCGGTTGCTGCAGAGGATGTTAAATCTGCACTGAGATTGAATTGGTTGGTCGTCGCTCCACTTAAACTGAAAGTATTTGGTTGGAGATTGATACTCAATAGATTACCTACACGCGACTACTTGGTTCGAAGAGGATTAATCACAAATGCTAATGAAAAGGTTTGCCCATTCTGTTTCTTAATGGAAGAAAATACTGAACATCTTCTCTTTCAATGCTCCAATTCAAATCGTGTTTGGAAATTTCTTTTCCGTTGGTTAGAAGTTGCGGAATTTTGCGTTGGAGATATTTCGAACCATATTATATGTTGGATAAATGGGTGTTTACAAAATTCTCTTAGTGTAGGTACAACTATGGGCTTTTGGCTAGTTGTGTGTTGGGTCATATGGTCGTCTAGGAACAACATCATGTTTAGAGATGAGTTTTGGGATGTAGATACGATTACCAATCGTATAGTCATGTATTCTTGGTGGTGGATTGGTAAAAAACATAAAAATGCACTTAACTATAATTATTATTCTTGGGTAAATGCTCCTCTAGATTTTTGTAGGCCTTGATGTTTTGCGGATAGGCCTTGCCTGTATATGGGATTGGATCTCCCCTTAAGATTCCTAATTTATATACCACTAATCTTGCTTATTAAAAAAACGTATTAATATATATTTTTTAAATTTATAGCTGTGCGGGCCTAATGGGTTACCCACGACCCATATTGGCCAACCCTAATGGATAACAAACTTTTTAAGGTTGGATTTTTTAAGGTTGACCAGTCGAAGAAAAGCAAGATAAAACTTGCTGATAACAGTTCGTTGCAAGCAGAACGTACTGGCAACATAGTCTTTCAACTTAGTAATGGAGCGAAAGCTATGATCAGAGATGTGTTCTATGTACCTGTAATGAAGTGCAACCTGTTAAGTGTTGGACAACTGGTCGAAAAAGGCTTTTCAGTTGTCATGAAAGATGGAGTTTTGAAATTGTTCGACACCCAGAACAATTTGGTCTAGAAATCTCTGTTGTTGTAGAACAGGACGTTTAAGACCATGATCGACTGAAGTACAATGTCTAAAAACTGTTGTCGACCACAAGGATAGTTGGTTGTGGCATTTGAGGTTTAGACATTTGAACTTTCGATCACTCAATCAGCTGATTACTCAAGATATGGTATCTGGTATTCCAAGTCTTGAGATGCCTGACAAACTCTGTGAAGGTTGTTTAGTTGGAAAGCAATCCATAAATTCTTTTGTTTCGACTATGCCAATTGTAACGCCCCGATTCCGATTATTTCCATTTTGTTGAGTCTTTTATTTAAATTGAGTGATAAATTATTTTATTTGTGAAATTGGTGTGTTAATATGTTATGTTGACATGTTATGATATTTTACCGTTTTTGAGAGTTTTCGGGGAAAATTAGAATGGAGGGTATTTTAGACATTTCTCAATTAATGTTAATTTAGAAATTTAGTGGAAATATAATTGTGTGAGAAAATGAATTAATTTGGTTTGAGTAAGAAATAAGAAAATAGAAAAGAAAAAGAGTTAAGAAGAGAAAATAGGAGAGAAAGAGATAGAAAAGAAAATAGAGAGAAAAAGGAGAGAAAGAAAGAGGAAGAGGAGAAAAGAGAAGGAAAAGAGGGAAAAGCTTGGAAATCAAGAAAACAAGTTCTAGGAATTGATTAATCCGGGTAAGGGTGTGAAATATCATTATCTTATCAATGTGTATGACTATGTATGATTGTGTTGTTGTTGTTGTTAATTTTCATGAGTTTTGGTATAAACCCATTTATGTAGAAAATGGTAGAAATCGATTTAATCGTGTCGAAAGTGATGTTTTCGTATCCCTTGTTGTTATTACACGAATGATACATGTTGTTAGACATCAAATTGGTATTTTTCTGAGTTTAGATAATGAATTTGGGTGTGGTTGGAGTGAAAAACGCAGAAACACGTTCTGCAGAATTTTTCTGGGTTTGCCCTGGCCATACGCGTAAGGGGCATGTCCATACGCGTATGAGCCCAGGCGTTACGCGTATCATTGGCTTGTGTTTGTGCCATTACGCGTATGAATTGTGTCTTTTCCCGGCCATCTGGTGATACGCGTATGGTGTCGAGCATACGCGTATGGGCTTTGAAACATGAAATTTGTGAAGGAAATGGGTTCTGCCCATACGCGTATGGACATTGGTGATACGCGTATGGTCAGGCCAATTGTAAAAATGGGATTTTTCAAAATGTGTTTTCGTTTTCGTCCGTAACTTTTGATCCGCTTATCCAATTTTTACATTCTTGGTATCGTTGTGAAGCTATTGAGTTGTACTTTCTTATTGTGATGATTTGGAATTTGTTAGCCGATCTAATTATGTCGAAAAGTCGGGAATAGTGTTATTTAGCGACTTTTCCCGTTTTGAATGTGTGTGTTGGATGTGAATCATACAATAGTGCATTGATGTGAATGTTTATAGATTGTATGGGATTGTATGAGATGAATGCATGAATATATTGTGAATATGTATGCATTTCAAGAATGTATTGAGTCATTTTGTATGTGAAGCATAATGATGTGCATTCTTGTGTTGTGTGGTTTTAATGAGAATCCGTTATAACGTCGTGCGCCCATGTGGGGTGTGAGCGACGGTTTGGTTCCTGAGAGAATTCGCTATAACGTCGTGTGCCCGTGTGGGGTGTGAGCGATGATTATAGACGATCGTGTGCCCATGTGGGGTGTGAGCGATCGGGTTGTGTGCCCGTGTGGGGTGTGAGCGATCCATAAACATTGTGTGCCCATGTGGGGTGTGAGTAATGGGTGAACATCGTATGCCCGACGGGGAGTTACATTGGTAACGAGCGATGGTTCCAATAAGTTCCTGAGTGAACTTGAGATGATTGAGTCGGTACCGCATTGCATTTGCATGGAGTCGTGAGTCGGTCTCTATGATTTGCATTTATCATCTTTATATGGTGCATTGATGAATAAACATGAATATGTATGTTTATGTGGAATGATAAGAATTGTGAAAGTATGCATGATGAATATGCTTGGTTATATATATATAAACATTGTGATGTATATGAGTGAGTTGTGATGAATTGTGGTGAGAATGGAGAATACGTGTATTTATATGTTAAGATATATAATTATATGCATTGTTATTATGATAATATTTCTCACCCTTCTGCTGTTTTATGATGCTCTATGAGGCATTGCAGAGTAGGTATGCTGGTGGTCTTTTTGTGAAGCGTGTCTTCATTCTTTTGGTCGGTCGGCTCTGATATGTAGCACCGGGTAGCTAGGATGTATATGATTCTTTTGTGATACATCGTACATGTATCTGGTTGATGAATGTTTATGTAAACATGAATTATGTTGGTGGATAATACTTGATGACATATATATGTATATATATGTTATATGTTATTCGATGTTTAGATTTTTCCGCTTTTATTCTAAATATTGAGATGTGGGTGTAAGGACTAAGTTCCTCTGTTGCAAAGTTACCCCACTGTTGCATATCAATTGTTGAGCAGGTGTTGAATGTTTTAATTTCATGTATAATGTGATATACCTCTTTTATACTATGTTTATAATTATACTCTGACGAAATTTTGAATATGTGCCTAAATGATTATGTGATTATTTGGGGGGTATAGAAAGGGGGTGTTACATTAAGTGGTATCAGAGCCAGTGTTGAGTCAATTGTGTCTGTCTTGTTGTTGTGATGGTTGAACTGTTGTTTAACCTTGTTGTCATTTTTGGGAATAATCAGAATATGGCTGGTAGAAACGACAATGCGATGGCTGCTGCTTTGGAGGCAATGGCTAGGGTGGTGCAAGGTGCGCCGAATGTGAATGCTAATGACGAGTTCAGGAAGAATCAACCACCGGTCTTCAAAGGAAGATTTGACCCCGATGGTGCTCAAATTTGGTTGAAGGAGATTGAAAGGATCTTAAGAGTTATGGGCTGTGTGGAGGAGAATAAGGTGAGGCTTGGGTCTCACATGCTGAAGGAAGAAGCCGACGATTGGTGGGTCGGTATGCGTCAAGTTCTTGAAGTGGATGATGAAAAGATAACTTGGAATTTATTTCGTACCGAGTTCTTGAGGAAGTATTACCCTGAAAGTGTGAAAGGGAAGAAGGAGATGAAGTTCCTTGAACTGAAACAAGGTAGTATGTCCGTGGTGGATTATACTGCTAAGTTTGTGGAGTTGGTTTAATTCCATCCTCACTATGCTGCAATTACCGCTGAGTTCTCTAAGTGTATTAAGTATGAGAATGGCTTGCATCCCGAGATTAAGCAGGTTATGGGATATCAAAGGATAAGAAGGTTTACGGATTTGACGGAATGTTGTAGAATCTTCGAGGAAGATAGTAAGGCTCGTTCTACACATTACAAAAGTTTGAATGAGAGGAAGGGAAAGCAAAAAGCTAGAAGTGGACCTTATGTGACACCCGTTGATAAGGGCAAGCATAGGGGAAACTTTGAGAGGAGATCTGGAGGAGGAGGTTCCAGTTCCGTTAAGTGTTACAAGTGTGGTGGAATGGGTCATAAATCATTTGAGTGTGGGAAGACTGTGGTGAAATGTTCTAACTGTGGAGGCCTTGGGCATGCTACTACTGATTGTAGAAGGAATGTAGTGAAGTGCTATAATTGTGGAGAAGTGGGTCACATTAGTACTAAGTGTACTAAGCCTAAACAAGTTCAAGCGGGCGGAAAGGTGTTTGCATTAGCGGGGACGGACACTACTAGTGCAGACCGTTTGATTAAAGGTTCATGCTTTATTAATAGTACGCCTTTAGTTGCTATTATTGATACGGGAGCGACTCATTCATTCATTTCTCATGAGTGCGCTAAGCGTTTGAATTTGTTTATGACTTCTTGGGGTGGTGAGATGGTTATTGAGACTCCTGCTTCAGGGTCGGTAACTACGTCTTTGGTGTGTGTAAGTTGTCCTTTGACCATGTATGGTAATGACTTCATTATGGATTTAGTGTGTTTGCCGTTGGAGGGATTGGACGTAATCTTGGGTATGAACTGGTTGCAATTTAACCGAGTTCATATAGATTGCTATCACAAGTTGGTGAGGTTTCCTTCTTTGGAAGATGATGAAGATGAGAGTTTCTTATCCACTAAAGAGTTGAAGAAACTTTTAGCGGACGAATCTCAATTGTTCGGTTTGTTTACATCATTGTCAGTGGAGAGTAAAGTTGAGCTCGATGTGTTTCCAGTGGTGTGTGATTTTCCAGAAGTGTTTCCGGAGGATATTACGGATGTACCGCCGGAAAGAGAAGTTAAGTTTTCTATTGATCTAGTTCCGGGTACTAGACCGGTTTCGATGGCACCGTATCGTATGTCGGCATCGGAGTTGGTAGAATTGAAGAAGCAATTGAATGACTTATTGGACAAGAGATTTGTAAGACCAAGTGTTTCTCCTTGGGGTGCTCCGGTATTGTTGGTAAAGAAGAAGGATGGGAGTATGCGGTTATGCATTGATTATCGGCAATTGAACAAGGTGACAATTAAGAACAAGTATCCGCTTCCAAGGATCTACGATTTGATGGACCAATTGGTTGGTGCGCGTGTTTTTAGCAAGATTGATTTGAGATCGGGATATCACCAAATTCGTGTGAAAGAAGAGGATATTCAAAAGACGACCTTTAGGACACGGTATGGTCATTACGAATATTCCGTGATGCCATTCGGAGTTTCTAATGCGCCGGGTGTGTTTATGGAATACATGAATCGTATTTTTCATGAACAGTTAGATCGTTTTGTGGTTGTGTTCATCGACGATATTTTGATTTACTCTAAGTCTCAAGAGGAGCATGAAGAGCATTTGAGGATTGTGTTACAAATTTTGAAAGAGAAATAATTGTATGCTAAGTTGTCGAAATGTGAATTTTGGTTGTCGGAAGTAAGTTTTCTTGGTCATGTTATTTCCGGTAGTGGTATTAGTGTTGATCCATCCAAGATTGATGTGGTGATGCGATGGGAGGCCCCTAGATCGGTTACGGAGATTTGAAGCTTTTTAGGCTTGGCGGGTTATTATCGGAGGTTTATTGAGGGATTTTCGAAGTTGGCACTTCCGTTAACGCAATTGACTTGTAAAGAAAAGGCTTTCATTTGGGATATTAATTGTGAAGAGAGTTTTAATGAGCTAAAAAGAAGGTTGACAACGGCTCCAATCTTGATTTTGCCAAATCCGACGGAACCATTTGTTGTGTATTGTGATGCTTCATTGGTTGGTTTAGGTGGTGTTTTGATGCAAGATGGAAAAGTTGTGGCTTATGCTTCTAGACAATTGAGAGTGCATGAAAAGAATTATCCTACACATGACTTGGAGTTTGCGGCCGTGGTGTTTGTTTTGAAAATTTGGAGGCACTATCTTTATGGTGCAAGATTTGAAGTTTTTAGTGATCACAGGAGCTTGAAATATTTATTTGATCAAAAATAATTGAACATGAGACAAAGAAGGTGGTTAGAGCTTTTGAAGGATTATGATTTTGGTTTGAATTACCATCCGGGTAAGGCAAACGTGGTGGCCGATGCCTTGAGTCGGAAATCGTTACACATGTCCACATTGATGATGAGAGAATGGGAACTTTTGGAGAATTTTAGAGACTTGAGTTTGGTTTGTGAAATGACGCAGAGAAGTGTGCGACTTGGTATGCTACATGTTACGAATGATTTTCTTGCAACCGTATGTGAAAAGCAAAAGTTGGATTTGAAGTTCGTTGATTTGATGATGAATGAGAACGAGGATTTCAAGGTTGCTAATTTTGGAGTTTTGAGATTTCGTGGTCGTATTTGTATTCTCGATGATGCGGAGTTGAAAAAGATGATATTGGAAGAAGGACACCGAAGTAACTTAAGTATTCATCCGGGAGCGAATAAAATGTATCAAGATTTGAAGAAAATATTTTGGTGGTCCGGATTAAAGAAGGATGTGGCTCAATTTGTGTATGTGTGCTTAACTTGTCAAAAGTCTAAGGTGGAACATCAAAAGCCTAGTGGATTGATGCAACCGTTGGACATTCCGGAGTGGAAATGGGATAGTATATCGATGGATTTTGTTACGGGATTGCCGAATACGCAAAGAGGTCATAATGCTATTTGGGTAATCGTTGATAGGCTTACTAAATCTGCTCACTTCATTCCAATTGATATTAGTTATCCTTTGGAGAAGTTAGCCGAGATTTATGTTCTTGTGGTTATGAAGTTACATGGAGTTCCTAAGAGTATTGTATCGGATAGAGATCCTAGATTCACTTCGAGGTTTTGGGAGAGTTTACAAAAGGATTTGGGTTCTAAGCTAAGATTGAGTTCGGCTTATCATCCGCAAACGGATGGTCAAACCGAGTGGACAATTCAATCGTTGGAGGATTTATTGCGTGCTTGTGTGCTCGAGCAAGGTGGTGCTTGGGACCGTTATTTGGCATTGATTGAGTTCACCTACAATAATAGTTTTCATTCAAGTATAAGTATGGCACCATTTGAGGCTTTGTATGGTCGGAGATGTCGAACCCCTTTGTGTTGGCATGAAACCGGTGAGAGGACGATAGTTGGACCGGAGATGGTACAACAAACGACGGAAAAAGTGAAGTTTATTCGCGAGAAGATGAAAGCTTCTCAAAGTAGACAAAAGAGTTATCATGACAAGAGAAGGAAAGATCTTGAGTTTCAAGAAGGCGACCATGTGTTTTTTAGAGTTACGCCGGTTACGGGTGTGGGTCGTGCTTTGAAGTCGAAGAAGTTGACTTCTCGTTTTATTGGTCCGTATTAGATTTCTGCACGAGTTGGTGCTATGGCTTACCGTGTGGCGTTGCCTCCGAATCTTTCAAATTTACATGATGTATTCCATGTTTCGAAACTTCGGAAGTATGTTCCGGATCCGTCACATGTTATTCCTATGGACGAGGTTGAAGCGAGAGATAACCTTACGGTTGAAGCTTTACCGATTAGGATTTTGGACCGCGAAGTTAAGAAGCTAAGAGGCAAGGATATTGCGCTTGTGAAAGTAGCGTGGGGAGGCGCTGCGGAAGGCAATATGACTTGGGAACTAGAGAGTAGGATGCGAGAGTCGTATCCGGAGTTGTTTGAATCAGGTAATATTTTCGAGGACGAAAATTTCTAAAGTGGGGGAGAGTTGTAACGCCCCGATTCCGATTATTTCCATTTTGTTGAGTCTTTTATTTAAATTGAGTGATAAATTATTTTATTTGTGAAATTGGTGTGTTAATATGTTATGTTGACATGTTATGATATTTTACCGTTTTTGAGAGTTTTCGGGGAAAATTAGAATGAAGGGTATTTTAGACATTTCTCAATTAATGTTAATTTAGAAATATAATTGTGTGAAAAAATGAATTAATTTGGTTTGAGTAAGAAATAAGAAAATAGAAAAGAAAAAGAGTTAAGAAGAGAAAATAGGAGAGAAAGAGATAGAAAGGAAAATAGAGAGAAAAAGGAGAGAAAGAAAGAGGAAGAGGAGAAAAGAGAAGGAAAAGAGGGAAAAGCTTGGAAATCAAGAAAACAAGTTCTAGGAATTGATTAATCCGGGTAAGGGTGTGAAATATCATTATCTTATCAATGTGTATGACTATGTATGATTGTGTTATTGTTGTTGTTAATTTTCATGAGTTTTGGTATAAACCCATTTATGTAGAAAATGGTAGAAATCGATTTAATCGTGTCGAAAGTGATGTTTTCGTATCCCTTGTTGTTATTACACGAATGATACATGTTGTTAGACATCAAATTGGTATTTTTCTGAGTTTAGATGATGAATTTGGGTGTGGTTGGAGTGAAAAACGCAGAAACACGTTCTGCAGAATTTTTCTGGGGCATACGCGTAAGGGGCATGTCCATACGCGTATGAGCCCAGGCGTTACGCGTATCATTGGCTTGTGTTTGTGCCATTACGCGTATGAATTGTGTCTTTTCCCGGCCATCTGGTGATACGCGTATGGTGTCGAGCATACGCGTATGGGCTTTGAAACGTGAAATTTGTGAAGGAAATGGGTTCTGCCCATACGCGTATGGACATTGGTGATACGCGTATGGTCAGGCCAATTGTAAAAATGGGATTTTACAAAATGTGTTTTCGTTTTCGTCCGTAACTTTTGATCCGCTTATCCAATTTTTACATTCTTGGTATCGTTGTGAAGCTATTGAGCTGTACTTTCTTATTGTGATGATTTTGAATTTGTTAGCCGATCTAATTATGTCGGAAAGTCGGGAATAGTGTTATTTAGCGACTTTTCCCGTTTTGAATGTGTGTGTTGGATGTGAATCATACAATAGTGCATTGATGTGAATGTTTATAGATTGTATGAGATTGTATGAGATGAATGCATGAATATATTGTGAATATGTATGCATTTCAAGAATGTCTTGAGTCATTTTGTATGTGATGCATAATGATGTGCATTCTTGTTTTGTGTGGTTCTAATGAGAATCCGTTATAACGTCGTGTGCCCATGTGGGGTGTGAGCGACGGTTTGGTTCCTGAGAGAATCCGCTATAACGTTGTGTGCCCGTGTGGGGTGTGAACGATGATTATAGACGATCGTGTGCCCATGTGGGGTGTGAGCGATCGGGTCGTGTGCCCGTCTGGGGTGTGAGCGATCCATAAACATTGTGTGCCCATGTGGGGTGTGAGCAATGGGTGAACATCGTATGCCCGACGGGAAGTTACATTGGTAACGAGCGATGGTTCCAATAAGTTCCTGAGTGAACTTGAGATGATTGAGTCGGTACCGCATTACATTTGCATAGAGTCGTGAGTCGGTCTCTATGATTTGCATTTATCATCTTTATATGGTGCATTGATGAATAAACATGAATATGTATGTTTATGTGGAATGATAAGAATTGTGAAAGTATGCATGATGAATATGCTTGGTTTTATATATATATATATATATATATACATTGTGATGTATATGAGTGAGTTGTGATGAATTGTGGTGAGAATGGAGAATACGTGTATATATATGTTAAGATATATAATTATATGCATTGTTATTATGATAATATTTCTCACCCTTCTGCTGTTTTATGATGCTCTATGAAGCATTGCAGAGTAGGTATGCTGGGGGTCTTTTTGTGAAGCGTGTCTTCATTCTTTTGGTCGGTCGGCTTTGATATGTAGCACCGGGTAGCTAGGATGTATATGATTCTTTTGTGATACATCGTAAATGTATCTGGTTGATGAATGTTTATGTAAACATGAATTATGTTGGTGGATAATACTTGATGATATATATATGTATATATATGTTATATGTTATTCAATGTTTAGATTTTTCCGCTTTTATTCTAAATATTGAGATGTGGGTGTAAGGACTAAGTTCCTCTGTTGCAAAGTTACCCCACTGTTGCATATCAATTGTTGAGCAGGTGTTGAATGCTTTAATTTCATGTATAATGTGATATACCTCTTTTATACTATGTTTATAATTATACTCTGACGAAATTTTGAATATGTGCCTAAATGATTATGTGATTATTTGGGGGTATAGAAAGGGGGTGTTACACCAATGAGATCAACCTACATATTCGAAGTTGTACATTCAGATGTATGTGGTCCGTTCGAAGAACATACCATTTGTGGAAACAGATATTTTGTTTCGTTTTTCGATGAGTTTAGTCGAAAGCTGTGGATCTATGTGATCAAGAGAAAGGATGAAGTATTTGAAATCTTTAAGAGATTTAAGATGCTTATCGAAAACCAGAGTGAGAAGAGGATCAAAGTTCTGCGAACCGATGGAGGAGGCGAATACACTTCGAAGATGTTTGAAGAATTCTGTGCAAAACATGGTGTTGATCATGAGGTAACTGCTCCTTATACTCCTCAACATAATGGAATCGCTAAAAGAAGAAATAAAACCATATTAGATATGGCGAGATGTATGCTCAAGCAGAAGAATTTGCAAAACTCTTTATGGGGTGAAGTTGTTTCGACTGCAGTTTATATCCTAAACAGGTGCCATACTAAGCAATTGAAGAACAAGGTTCCTGAAGAAGTGTGGAGTGGCAAACGACCATCAGTGAGTCAACTGAAGGTGTTTGGCTCTATGTGTTTGTAGGCTCTTAATTTCGACGCCTGGGTTTTTTTCGTAAAGGAGGTGAAAGATTAAGACTTTCTAGAGTATTTTCGACGGAAAGTTGTTTCTTGTGAAGATCAGTCGAAAAAATGATTATTTGGAATAGAGGAGTTGGAGATTTTTCTAAGTGTTGGAAACATTTCGACACATTTATATGGAGGTCTCTTTTCGTTTGGTATTTTGAAATTTAAATAAATGAGGGAATTTTGTTTTTGAAAAGGAGACACGTGGAGTGTGTCTAAGAGGCGAAGGCATGCCGAATGCCATTTGTCTTCGTTACGGGAAATGATCGTTGCTGGCGGTTATTTCAATTATGTATATAAATAGGGAGTCATAGTGTTAGATTTCCGTGTATGTATTCAAATTCTTTACAAGTTACTCAAAAAACGCTCAAAGTACCCGTGTGAGAGAAAAGAGTTATCATTGAGAAAATGTACGTTTGGAAAAACACCAGTTTTATCTTTTACATTTCAATGAAATTTTAAGTTATTTATATACAGTTTATTCTACATTTCTGTAATTTATTTCTGCACTTTTATTAAATTTTTCGTTACTTCCTTGAAGAACAAAGTTTTATCATTTTCATCCAAATCATATTACTTTATAAGAATGATGATGAACACAATAAATAAAGGATTTAATTTTCATAAGTGTTGTCGAAATTATTAAAGCACATTCGTCATAGGATTTGTATGGTCGATCCTGCAAGTAAACTAATTTTTATAAATTAGGAGACCATCGATTGTGAACCTATGATTCTAGTAGGATATCATAAGACTGGTGTATACAGGCTATTCAATCCAATTAATGAGAAGATTGAGTTGAGTCGAGATATTGTGATTGATGAAAATTCTGCCTGGGATTGGAATTCTAGAAATTCATTAACAAGCCATTGATGAGCTCTGATTTCGATGAAAAAACTGATGAAGTCGAAGTTGAAGGAATTACTGAGAATCCAGTCGAAGTCGAAGTAGAAGCAGTTGCTGACATTCTCGACACAGAGGCTGTGGCTGAAACAAGCCAAAGACCTCGACGAAATAGAGTTCCTCCAACAAGACTTCATGATTATGAAGTGACTGGTGATGATGAAGTCATACCACATGGAGAATTAGTTCATTTTGCATTTCTTGCAAGTGCTGAACCAATCAACCATAATGAAGCTTTAAAAATTCAACAGTGGAAGTTAGCTATGGTCGAAGAGTTACATGCAATCAAAAGAAACAACACATGGGATTTAGTCGAACTTCCAGCACATACAAAAGCTATCGAAGTAAAGTTGGTGTTCAAGTTGAAACACAATGATGATGGGTCGATAGCAAGACATAAAGCAAGATTAGTAGCTCGAGGGTTTCTTCAAAGAGAAGGACTTGACTACTCTGAAGTATTTGCTCCAGTAGCAAGACCGGAGACTGTTCGACTAGTGGTAGCATTGGCATGTAACCAAGGTTGGTCGACATTTCACTTAGATGTGAAGTCAGCTTTTCTGAATGGTCCGTTAGACGAAGAGGACTATGTCACACAACCTCCTGGGTTTGTGATTCAGAAGGAAGCGAGTAAAGTATATAAGTTGCACAAAGTGCTCTATGGCCTCAAGCAGGAACCTAGGGCATGGAACAAGAAGATCGACTCATACTTAGTCGAATTGGGATTCGTCAAATGCAAGTCTGAGTATGGTGTCTATGTTCAGGTTGTAGCACAAGATATAACAATCATCTGCTTATATGTCGATGACTTGTTGGTAACTGGAAATAGCTTGGAAAACTTGTCGAAGTTCAAAGAGCTGATGATGAAGGAATTTGAAATGTCAGATCAGGGAAAATTGTCTTATTTCCTAGGCATGGAATTTCAAATGCTGAAGCAAGGTATGGTGCTACATGAAAGGAAGCATGTCAAAGAGATACTCAAGAGATTCATAATGGATGATTCGAATCATGCATCCTCACCTGTCGAACCAAACTTCAAGTTGGAGAAGCATGGAGAGGAAGACAAAGTTGATGTAACTTTTTTCAAACAAATAGTTGGATCTCTGAGATATGTGTGCAACAGTTGACCTGATATAGGTTTCGCAGTCGGATTAGTGAGCAGATTCATGGGTGAACCAAGAGTGTCACACATGAAACCTGCAAGAAGAATTCTTAGATACTTAAAAGGAACAACAGATTTTGGAATTCTATTTCGACGAGATTCTGAAGGAAAAGGAGCAATAGTTAATTTCTTTTCAGATGCTGATTGGTGTGGACATAAGGAAGATCAAAGAAGTACAAATGACTATTTTTTTCAAGCATTTGGTGCCCCAATCTCATGGTGTTCGAAGAAGCAACTTGTGGTGGCATTGTCATCGTGTGAAGCCGAACATATAGCAGCATCCTATCACTACACAAAAATTGATATTTTGTATCACCTAATTTAATAGCATTTTTAAAAAAATGCTATTAAAAAGGCAATAAACACATCTATAATAGCACTTTATGGTCGGACGCTATTATATGGTGTAGACAATGTGATTTTGATAGCACTTTATAAAAAAACGCTTTTATTAATCTTCACTAAAATAGCACTTTTTCTAAAACGCTATTAATATTTTTAACTAAGATAGAACTTTTTGAAAAAATGCTATTATTGCTCTTCACTAAGATAACAATTTTCCTAAAGCGTTATTAATATTTTTAACTGAAATAGCACTTTTTAAAAAAATGCTATTATTTGACATTTATTTTTAAATTCTATTTTATTATAATATATATAATACCTAATAAAATAAATAAATAACACAATTTTGGTGGAATGTTTTTCGTTTTGGCGGACAATTGGAGCCACTACAGCAAAAAACAAACATTGAGTATTCACTTCCTTCTTCCTTCAAACCTCCTTCAAACACAGTGTAAGCACATTCTCCGTCGATTATTCACGTCGTCGACCCAGCGAGGAAACACATTCCCCTTCTTCCTACGATTCCTGCGATTCACCATCGATTCATCACCGAAAATAGAAAACACATTCTCCGTCGAACTCGGCCTTTCGTCAGCTCACCACTGTCATCCCTCTCTTCATTGGTATCTGGTAATCTTTCTTTTCTCAGATTATTGCTTTGTGTTGTAAATTTGTAAAATTAGGGATTCAAATTAGGTATTTATGATGAATCTTGTTTCTTTAGTTTTTGATTTGACTCCTTAAATTGACATCTTCTAAGCTAATTAACTATTGAGCTCTGGAACCCTAATTATTTTTAAAATTTTGGATTTGACATCTTCTATAATTTTGGATTTGAATCCTTTAATTTTGTATCTTAACAAGGTGGATTTTTCACACAATAATTTCACTTGCCCTCTACTTGTTTGTTTTGGGGACTTACTTAACCTTAGAGTTATTGATCTTAGTCACAACAGGTTTCATGGTGGAATACCGGATTCTTTCATGAGGCTTAAGCTTCTGACTGAACTTGTTTTGAATGAGAATCCTCTCTTGTGAGGTTCACTTCCTTTATGGATAGGTAACTTCTCTGCAAATCTTGAAAGAGTTAATCTTGGTTTCTGTTCATTCAGTGGAGGTATACCTGAGAGTTTACTTTACTTGAAGTCTCTCAAGTATATGAACCTTGAAAACAATTTATTGTCTGGAAATCTTGTTGTTTTTCAACAACCTATGGTCATCCTCAACCTTGCTTCCAATCAGTTTACAGGTACTTTGCCTTGTTTTGCAGCTTCGGTTCAGTTGCTAACTGTGTTGAATTTGTCTAACAATTCTATTGTGGGGGGTTTACCTGCTTGTATTGCTTCCTTTCAAGCTTTGACTCATTTGAATCTATCAAGGAACCATTTAAAGTATAGAATATATTCAAGGATTATGTTCTCGGAGAAACTTGTTGTTTTGGACTTGAGTACGAATGATTTGTCTGGTCCTATTCCTAGTAAAATTGCAGAGACCACAGAAAAACATGGCCTAGTTTTTCTTGACCTTTCTCACAATCAATTCTCTGGTGAAATTCCTTTGAAAATCACAGAGTTGAAAAGCTTTCAGGTTTTGTTTCTTAATCAAGAGTCACTCTTTGAAACAACCTTCATAACCCCTTTCAAAATCTCTATTTGAAACTATGCACACCACATGTTTGTGATTTTTATAGTTTAAAATCTTCACTTCAGTAGCTGCTGATTGAAGTAAAGATTAGTAATGGAGTTAACTCCAAGAGGAAGAAATCAAGGTCATGTTGTGACTTTTGACAGAGATGCAGATTCATTTGTGGAGGAAGACAAAGAGCTTCAATCTAAATGGGCTGCTATAGAGAAACTACCAACTTCCAAAAGGATCAAAACTTCTTTTGTTGATGAAATCACTCAGGAGGAGAGTGGTAGTAGATGGCAAAGAAGTAGTAGTAAAAGGGTTATCGATGTTACTAAACTTGGAGCTGTTGATAAGCGTTTTTTTATTGATAAGCTCATCAAGCATATTGAGAATGATAATCTCAACTTGTTGTAGAAACTTAGGGAAAGGATGGAAAGGTAATTTGTTTTCACTGGACTAGATAGATCATGCTGCAAAATAAGTTGTTTTTGTTTTACTAACAAATTAGGGTTGGCGTTTTGTTTGAGTGGAGAATTCACAACTGATTATGGTATTTTTGGTATCCAATTCTGGAATTGAATAGATTTTGGACTAGATTGATTGACTTATTCGAGAGAGCTTATGAAAATAGCTTCTGACATGTGCACCAGCTGTTTTTAGCTTATTTCCATAATAAATTCTTCGGAATAACTTGTAACTGTTTTTATTAGAAATAGCTTATACATAAGCACTTATATGATAAGCACTTTTGTTACATTTATGGCAATCAGTTAAAAGAAGGAAGGGCTGGAAGCACTTTTTTTATATTAGTGGATTATTTTGATGAATGGGCTGTGATATATTGGTTTGTTTTCAGAGTGAATGTGAAGTTACCGAGTGTGGAAGTAAGGTACAAGAACCTGAATGTAGAAGCAGAATGTGAGGTTGTTCAAGGGAAGCCACTTCCTACTCTAGGGAATTCTTTTTCTAGCTTATTTTTAGTATGCTTCCTTTAATCTCTCTTTCTATTTATATACACCACAACCTACATTTGTTACTGCCTCATCTTATTTGTACACACAAACAGGACTAACTTGTGATTCGAACAGGGTTTAGTGAAGACTATATCATGCAGTTCTCAAGAAGCCAAGTTGGGGATTCTGAAAGATGTCAGTGGCGTCATAAAGCCAACAAGGTAAGTAAATATTTTACAAGGATGCACTCATATTCACAGGAATTCGGTATTCACAATCACAAATAGAAAAGGATTCATAAGACACTATGGCATGGATATGGTTATTTGACAGAAAAAACAAAATGATGAAGCTTAAAATAAAAAACGGACCAGATTGCTAAACGTTAACTCATCAAATATGGCTCTTAATGCAGGCTTACTCTTCTTCTGGGTCCACCTAGCTGTGTGAAAACTACCTTACTAATGGCATTGCATGGAAAACTAGATCAATCTCTTGAGGTTAGTTTTTAAACACAGTAATATTCCACTCATTTTGAGGATACTAGATATAAGCAACAATAGGTTTGTCGCACAACATGTTTTCTGGCTTTATACCTGATATTAATTGGAAGAGTAGCTTATTGTTTAACACAAAGGATGTTACTGTTAATGTTAAAGAAGAGCCTTTGGTTGATGTGAGAAGGGTTGAACCAAGAGTTTCAATAGTTGTTTCTGATAACAACCAACTCAGTTTCACATACGATCTTTCATCAATGTTTGGAATCGATCTATCCAATAACTTGTTGCATGGAGAGATTCCAAGGTGCATATTTGGCTTAGCTGGTCTAGAATATCTGAATTTGTCGGGCAATTTTCTCAATGGACAGCTTCCTGGTTTGCAGAAAATGCAAAGTTTGAAAGCCATAGATTTGTCGCATAATTCCTTATCGGGACATGGGACATATCCTGGGAAACATTTCCAGCCTTCAAGATCTAACCATCTTGAATCTGTCTTACAACTGTTTCTCTGGATATGTTCCTGAGAAGCAAGGGTATGGAAGATTTCCCGGTGCATTTGCTGGCAATCCAGATTTATGCTTGGAGTCTTTGAGTGGAATATGTGATGATGGAAGGATTCCATCTAATCAAGGAAGTTATTTTAAGGTAGATAAAATGGATGGACCTATATCTGTAGGGATTTTCTTTATCAGTGCCTTTGTTAGTTTTGATTTTGGTGTTGTTGTTCTATTCTGTTCTGCTTGAACAAGAAAGTACATTCTCCAAACCAAGGCTTGATTTGTTGCATCTCACAATGGCAATCTTTCTCCTGTAAATTCCATTTTGTAATTTGGCAGCTGCCTTGTCGTGTCCCGGATAAATTTCATGATGAGTCACCAAAGGTTTAAACCATTTATGACCAAAGGGTTTAAACCATTCATGATTCTGAATAGAGTGTAATGTCGCACAAACCAAAATTAAACAAACTGTTATTCATATTGTTATATCCATAAATCTCATCTTCGTTTTCATGAAATGAGACGAGAGAAAACGCCGCTTTAACGAAGCAATTGTTAACAAACTATATCCTCCATCTCCGTAGGTATTCTATTTTTTTCCTTATTCTCTTTCTTTCTCTAATAATTTGATCGTTAATACATTGTTACCGTTCTTCATTTATCATGAACAGGACTCAGAACCAGTAAAAGACTTGATCGAGTTGGAATCTTACACCGACGTTATTTCAGGTTCAATTTCAAACTCCAAATGAAACTCTCTAAAAATTCTCATGATCTTGAAACATTTTTGGTAATGTCAGGCACTTTAGACGACTGTGAAAATGCCTCAACAAGCTGCGAAGAAGGTGAACGCGGTTATGAGACAGAGAAACTCACTAGAGCTCAACGAAAGAGAATTCGTAAGAAGAAGATGAAGGAAGAATCCATCCTCCGTGGAAAGTTAATTGGGCCATTGATGCCTCCAACCCGACCAACACAGGCTGGGGATAATGGTCGTCCACCTGTTCGATCAAATGCTTCTAAGAAAGGTTCTCCAATGATGAATCTATTGAATATGTTTTTATGTTTATTTTACAGTGTTGTTAAATTAACACATTTCAACTGACTGTCTTAGTCATTATGATGCGGAGGACCTATAGATGCTACGTAAAGATATAGATGTCGATTTTTACCAAAGTTTTGTGTATTTTTCAAACATAAAACTTTGGATAGAATCTGTCCGGGTGAGATTGGAGGCTGTACTGGCTTGGTTGCTAGCATGGCTCTCAGAGGTGGTTCGCAGGAGCTGGAGGTTTAGAGAATGGTTTTTGCCATTTGTGTCTGAGTTTTATAGCCAGGTGGAGTTCATCGGGCTGTTTAGTGGACCTCTGTAGTGGCTGGAGCATTGGTTTAGTTATCGGTCCTCCATTGGTAGCATTGCTTTCATAGTAATTAGTGAGGTTTATCTGGTGGTGGATCAAGCTTGCCTTCCAATTGTTCTATAATTGATTCATGGTCTTTTATCTGATTCCTTGCTGTTCTGTTTTTGAGTAATCTGGAGGTGCTGGAGTCGATTTCTGTTGGTTTCGTCGGCCCTTAGTTCAGGAGCTTCTCTGAAGGGGTTGGTTGCTGGTTTTCCAAAATCTATAGCAGTTTGGATGAGTATTTGCATTAGCATGTGCTGGGTTTGGAATCAGTAAGAGGTATGGAGTTTGTTGTTGTTTTTTAGCATCTGCAGGTGTTAGTCTGTTGGTAGCAGCCGATCGTATGTTGTTTCAAATCTTTACTGTTAGGGAGGGCCTCTTTGATTAGTGTGTTGCTGGTTTAGTTTGGAGTTTATTTTGTCCAGGGGCGGGTGTTTTCTATTAGTCTGGGGCATTGGCATTGGATCTGGAGGTTTAATTCTTGTAGTTTCTTTTGTATTGATAGTTATGTTTCTGATAGCACTTCTGGTGCCCTGATTAATAAATTTGGCCTTTTCAAAAAATAAATAAATAAATAAATGTGATACTTTTCTATCTTAACAATTCCCAAATTTGAAACTACTATTAATATAAAAAGGTTGTGTTTTGTTCTCCCTGAATGAAATTGATTTAGGTGACGAAACTACGTGTGCTAACGCCAAGAGAATGAAGCAGCGGAGGATGGCGAAAAGGGTTGTCAAAGAAAAGCGAGTTGCCTCTCCATTGGACAAATGTAATCAAATTTTAAGTGATGTTGTTGATGGTATGAAAGAAGCTCGTAGGTAAGCATATGCGTGTAGCTCTTGAGTAAGTGAACTGAAAATATACTAGGTTGTAGCAACAATCACAAAAAAGGATGTAATTTATAGTATTGCTTTTGTGCATGATGTGTTGTTGCTCTTAATGTTGTGATCATATATTTAAGCATTATAGATGGAGGGATGACTTTACAAACTAAACCATATCTGTGTTTGTTGTTGTTTGATAATTAACTCCGAAATTTTCTTGTTGTTTAAGCTTTAAGTTTCAATTGTGAATTGAATACTATTAATCTTTTAGCCGAAATTGTGTGGTTATCATTTTGGTGAGTAGATTTGATATTTTTTCAGCATATGTGATGTATTATTCTCTTGGTTTTCTTGGCTAACAAATTTTGTAAATGAATGTAATTTAATTCTAATACAATTGTTGATGTATAATTCTAAGACAAGCCTGATTTTTCAGCATATGTAATGTAATTTTAATTGTTATTAATTTGTAAATTATGGCAGTGGCAGATATATATGGTATCACATTTGTTCTTGAATAAGTGGTTTTATTTTATTTTCAAATATTTTAGTTGGTTATAATCATTATTTTTTATGAATTCTTATATCGTAAAATGCAAATGCTATATATATATATATATATATATATATATATATATATATATATTGATCGAAAGAATGATTTTGTAAAAAAAAAAAGTACTACAATAGCGTTTTGTAGAGAAAGTGCTATTAATGAAACATAATATAATAGTACTTTTATGGAAAAGCGTTATCAAACATGTGCCTTATAATAGCGCTTTGTTTGAAAGTGCTATCAAAATCAAAGAAAAATACGTATTATAAACTGCAAAATGTCTACTTCTGTAGCGCTTTTGGAAAAACGCTATTAAATACCGGTACTATAATAGCGCTTTTGGAAAAACGCTATTAATTACATGTATTATAATAGCGCTTTTAAAGTGCTATCAAACGAAAATATTTACAATAGCAGGATGGTTAATAGCACTTTTAAGCGCTATCAAAAAGCAAAAAAAACGCTATTAAATAGCTTTTTTGTTGTAGTGTATGCTGCATGTCAAGCAATTTGGATCAGATTAGTACTTGAAGAAATGGAGGTCGAAGTGAAGAAACCTCTTGTGTTGCAAATCGACAACAAGTCAGCCATAAATCTGGTGAAGAATCCAGTTCTGCATGGAAGGAGTAAGCATATCGAAGCCAGATTTCACTTCTTGAGGGAAAAGGTAAATCGAGGTGAACTTGAAGTTAGGCATTGCTCAAATGAAGCACAGTTGACCGACAGTTTCACCAAAGGATTGAAGATCAACAGATTCCTGAATTTGAGAAAGAAATTAGGAATAATCCAGATCGACTATGACTAGCGTATGCTCGACAACTTGGATTATGGGGGTGTGTTGAAATATTAGATTAGATTTGATTAGATTTAATATTTAAATAAAATCAAGTTGTGTTAGCCCAAGCCCAATTAGAGTTGTATATAAATAGTCCTAGTTTGTATCATTATTTACACAATTCAATAGTACAAATCCTTATTTCCTTATTCTCTCTCTCTTTCTCTCCTCATTAAAAGTGTCTCACGCACTAACACCCACGACCCATATTGGCCAACACTAATGGATAGCGGACTTTTTAAGGTTGGGCTAAAAAAGACCTGAAAAATATATGCTATAATTTTAAGACCAAAACCCTATGAAATTTCAGTTCGGGTGACCATTTTTATACGTTAAACAATTTTTTTTATTTATTTTAAAAAAAAATTTAAAAATTATTATGTAACAAAAATATAATATTGTGTCATTAAACAAAATTTCATCAATGTATTAACCATAAAAATACATGTCATCAACCACTTATTTAATTTATAATTCATTAACCACTTCACAACTCTATTAACTAATAAAATGCATAATATTAATCATTTTCTAACACTAAATTATAAAATTTATTAACCATTATTCACACTCTATTAATCAATTTTATTTTACTATTTAAGATTTTTATGTCTGAGAACTCATTAACCAAATTATAAATTGTATTAACAAACTTTATACACATTATTAATCAAAGTTGATTCAATACGTAAGATTATTTTTTGATGTTAGGACCAATGTTTTAAAAACCAGACCGAATCGGCCGGGTCAATCGGTTGGAGCTGGAATCGGAGATGAATCTGATTGGGTCAACCTTTCAAAACCGCTAGTGGGTCAAAAGCGGAGTAAAACCGAAAAAACCGGATTGAACCGTCCAAAATTATTCGAACCAAAGAACCGAAGTCAGTTTTGTAAAACAGCCCGGTTCAAAAAAATGCATCAAATTGACCATATTTAAATTTAAAAAAAAATTAATATGTTCATATCAAAACTTAACATACATTCCCCAATTACAAAACAAGAATTTCGTGTGTTTTTACAACCATACAAATTTATAAGTTTTGTCACTCCATTATAGTTTTTCTTTCAACCATGCTTCATCTTCATCATGTCGTCTCTTTCAAACATAGTCGCGATGTCCAACTCAATATTAATTGTCGTTCAAGTCAATATTGTTTGTTGTTGTCAATTAAGACTTATTTGTTGTAGTTCAACTCAAATTCAATTTTTTGTTGTTTAATAAAGTATATTGTATTATTTATATTTTAGTATTCTATCTTATTTAATTTAGGTATTCTTACTTATTTGAACTTTATTTTAGTTATTATATTCTATTATTTTAATTTTGATTTGAATTAGTTTAATTTATTTTATTGTAATTCTTTAGTTTGGTCATAATATTCTTAAATGATGGTTGAAATGAAGTGTAGAACTATGTTATGTTATGCATTATCGATATTGTTGTATTAAATTTGTAATGAATTTTTGAAATATTTATTTTATTAAGTTGTGAATATATAATTATGTGTGACATAGCTATGAAATTTAGTTTGATATTATTAGTTTATCTAATAAACGGTTCATCCGTAGGTTTAAACGGTTTAACTAATTGAACCTTAAACCGCAAATTTCACCGGTTCGATCTCCTGTCCGTTTTTTTAAAAGATTCGTCAGGAAACTCAATAACCAAGATATAACCTATATTGACCAAATTTTCACGCTCAATTAACCAATTTTATTTTACTACTTAATACTACTTTTTGATGTCAGAATATATATTAATAAAAGTATGAATTGTATTAACCAAGTTTTTTTTATCATTGTGTTTCGGGTGAAATTTCTTGTTTTTCTTATATTAATATAACATTATCATACATTTAATATTTTCTATTATTGTAACTTAATACAATTTTTGAATTTTTAAATTTTCATTGTGAAGTTTAATTGTTGAATTGTTTAGTTATTTATTGATGCATTTTATTGAAAAACCCTTATTTTTATTGACATACTGTTTATTGGTGTTTTTGGTAAACAAATCACATGTTTTATGTCACTTACAAGAATAAACTCAAAAAAAATTCTAAGGACGTTTTTGTGCGAGATTTTTGAGAAATATGTTCATTCCAAAAGGTTTAAAGTATGAATTTAAAGAGACTAGATGAGAATGTAAAAAGATAAATGCAAGATTGCTTACAAGAGGGACAAACGTTTATACATTTGTCACAAATTCTATATCACTTTGACTTGGATGTATTAATTTTAAAGAGAACATAAATGAAATTGCAAACCATTTTCCTAGAACCAAAATCTATTTATATACTATATGTGTAACACCCCCAATCTATACCCCGAAATAATAAAAGCGATAAAAATTTCATCAGAGTATAATTAAACATTCATGGCATAGACGGAGACGTCACATCAATTGAGACAAAACACAATAAACCTGCTCATAAAGATATGCAACAATCAGGTAGCAAATAACAGAGGAACTTAGTTCCTACTACCCATAAATCAGATACAGAATAAAAGCAGAAAATCTGCAACTGAATCTCATATATATCACATAAAAAGTTTGTCTGTCATACACAGATCCATACATATACAATCCAAAAGATATATATATACATATACACATAAATCACAACGAACTCCCCGACTACCCGGTGCTACATATCAGAGCCGGCCGACAAAAGAATGAAGACCTAAGCTTCACAAAAGACCTCCAGCATCTAATCTGCAATGCCTCGTAGAGCATTCAAAATAGCAGAAGGGTGAGAAACACAATCATAATATAATTGCATACAATTATATAATAATACCAAAAATACACATGTAAAATATTCCCACCACAACTTATACCAGAATTCAAACACAAAACAACACAATGCATCTCTCATACATCCATCACCAAAGCATATATAATCAAGCTCAATGCATTTATCAACAACATATATATATATATATATATATATATATATATATATATATATATATATATATATATATATATATATCTCAAATCATCAATTCCATTCACCATTCCACACAAAATCAATCCATTCATGATTTATGAAAATGCAAAGAGACCAACACAACGACTCTATGCAAATGCAGTACCATCCATCCGTCAATCTCATCATTAGTTCACTCAGGAACTATTAGAACCATCGCTTGTTACTTAATGTAACTCCCTGTCGGGCAAACGATGTTCCCCGTCGCTCACACCTCTTTGTATAAGGCACACGAAATTTATGGATCGCTTTAGGTTCTCTTTGTATAAGGCACACGATCCGATCTCTTTAGGTCCTCTTTGTATAAGGCACACGATCGTCTATAATCATCGCTTTAGGTCCTCTTTGTATAAGGCACATGATGTTATAGCGGATTCCCTCTGGAATCGATTCGTCGCTCACACCCCACAACGGCACACGACATCTAAAGAATGCATATCATGATGCTTGGCATACAATGACTCATGACATTCAAATGCACACTTATACACATCCATAATCATGCATATATAATCAAATACCACACAATGTATTTTCTTTCCTTAGGCCACAAACCATCTTCACAACATTTTATCACATGCATTTTCATCACACAACAGCACACAAGTCATACGATATCCCTATCAACAGTACATTGCATGATACACCTTAATTACACACAATTACAACGACAAAAGTCGACAAAACGAAACTATTTCAAATTCCCGGCATAATTAAATTGGCCAACAATCTCAAAACCATTTTAATAAGAAAGTACATTTTATTCGCTTTCGAACGATACCAAGAATGTTCAAAACGGATAATCGGAACACAAGTTACGGACGTACAAAGAAATGGAATCGCGAAAAGACAACATTTTGCACCCCTGCTGGCCATACGTGTATTGCCCTGAGCCATACGCGTATTGCCCAAACTCATATGCGTACCATTAAGTGTTTCAGCAGATGGCCGAGAAAATGGAATTCATTACGCGTATTGCCTCATTTTGCGCCTCCCATACGCGTATTGCCCAAGCCAATACGCGTATGGACATGCCTGATACGCGTAACGGCAGCGGAAACCCATAATTTTTCTACAGAATTTTTCTGCTACGAGATCAACCAAAAACCACCCCAAATCTCCTCTAATCACCTGAAAATTACCAATAGAGTGTACCACAACACCTATCTAACATGTATCAACAATTATGATCATTAAAACATGATTTCAGACACATTTTAAATCAATTTCTAACAATTTCAACATATTAAGGTTTTGTTCTATATCTCATTTCAATCCAAAAACAACCAAATACAAACATACATAATCATACACAAGTATAATATAATCGAGTTTCGCACCCTTACCTGATTTATTCGTGTTTGTAAAGTCGGTTGATTGATTTTCTTCCTTTCCAAGTTTTTCTCTCTTTTCTTCTTTCTTTCTATTTTCTTTCCGTTTTCCTTCTTCTCTTTTTCTTTCTCTCTATTTTTCTCTCTTTCTATTTCTATTTTACTAACTTAAGGAAAAATAAAGTGAAATGACCAAAATACCCCTACACTCAAATATAAAGCAAACGTTCCCAAAACGCGATAAAACATACTCACGATGAAAAATAATATATTATCAAATAAAAGTCAAAAATAAAATAATATAATAATAGAAATAATTAAATCGACTCGATTAAACAAAACTAACTAAAACTGGGGCGTTACAACTCTCCCCCACTTAGAAATTTTCGTCCTCGAAAATATTACTTGAGACGAACAACTCTGGATACGACTCCCGCATCCTACTCTCCAACTCCCAAGTCAAATTGCCCTCAACAGCGCCTCCCCACGCTACTTTCACAAGCGCAATATCCTTTCCTCTTAACCGCTTCAACTCGCGATCCAAAATCCTCACTGGTAATGCCTCCACCGTAAGGTTCTCCCTTACCTCAACCTCATCCATCGGAATCACATGCGACGGATCCGGAACATACTTTCGAAGCTGTGAAACATGGAACACATAATGCAAATTTGAAAGACTCGGCGACAACGCCACCCGATAATCCACAGCACCCACTCTCGCGAATATCTGGTAAGGACCAATAAATCGAGAAGTAAGCTTCTTCGACTTCAATGCACGACCAACACCCGTCACCGGTGTAACTCTAAAAAATACATGATCGCCCTCTTGAAACTCAAGATCTTTCCTCCTTCGATCATGATAACTCTTTTGCCTACTCTGAGAAGCCTTCATTTTCTCATGAATAAGTTTCACCTTTTCCGTAGTCTGTTGCACCAACTCCGGTCCAACCACCGAACTCTCACCAGATTCATACCAACACAAAGGTGTTCGACATCTTTTCCCATACAACGCTTCAAAAGGTGCCATTCCAATACTCGAATCGAAACTGTTATTATACGTGAATTCAACCAACGCAAGATAACTATCCCAAGCACCACCTTGCTCATGAACACAAGCCCGCAACAAATCTTCCAACGACTGAATAGTTCTCTCGGTCTGACCATCCGTCTGCGGATGATAAGCAGAACTCAACCTCAACTTGGAACCTAACGCCTTTTGCAAACTTTCCCAAAATCTGGAAGTAAACCTCGAATCTCGATCTGAAACAATACTCAACGGAACACCATGTAATTTCACAATCACACTGATATAAATCTCAGCCAACCTCTCCAAAGAAAAACTGATGTCAATCGGAATGAAATGCGTCGATTTAGTCAGCCTATCCACAATCACCCAAATGGCATTATGTCCCCTCTGTGTATTCGGAAACCCTGTCACAAAATCCATAGAAATGATGTCCCATTTCCACTCGGGAATATCCAACGGTTGCAACAATCCACTAGGCTTCTGATGTTCCACCTTAGACTTCTGACACGTCAAACACACATAAACAAACTGAGCCACATCCCTCTTTAATCCAGACCACCAAAAGATCTTCTTCAAATCCTGATACATCTTATTAGCTCCCAGATGAATACTCAAATTACTCCGGTGTCCTTCCTCTAAAATCATCTTTTTCAAGTCCGAATCATCAGGAATACAAATCCTACCACGAAATCTCAAAACACCCTTATCATCCACTTTAAAGTCACCATTCACACTTTGATCTCCAACCATCAACAAATCAACAAATTTCACATCCAACTTATTTTTCTCGCTAACGGTTAACAGAAAATCATTAGTAACCTTTAACATACCAAGCCTCACGCTGTCAGATGCCAATTCACACACCAAACTCAAATCCCTAAATGCTTCCAAAAGTTCCCACTCTTTAACCATCAAAGCCGACATATGTGTAGCGAGTGATTTTTGGATGTGGTTGCGAAGCACGATTGCTCTAGTACTACAGTTCGATTCATTTTTTTATCCTATTAAAGCTGATGAAGGAAGGGAAATAGATGTCTCCAACTAACCCTGCTTGCATACTGAGGTTAAACAGTCAAAACTGTTGGTTTACAGATGCTACAAAGATTCGGGGTCTCTCCCTGGTTATTTTCTTGAAAAGGGGTGTTTTAGGCTATCGGTTAAGATGTTAGGACGGATGTATATGAAAGTATGGGATTTTGGGTTTTTGTTTAGTGTGCTCGCTAAGATTTTTCTTTCAATATTATGCCTACGTATTCCCGTTTACCGAAACAGGGAAATCAGAGCGTTCGTAGTTCCTCCTATTTTATGGGAGGAAATGGTGTTTTGGTGTCTTGTTCAAAGCCCAAGACGTGAAGCAAAAGGTGGTTTATATCTTGTTCAAAGCCCAAGATGTGAAGCTGAAGGGTCTATTTGTATCTTGTTCAAAGCCCAAGATGTGAAGCTAAAAGGTGTTGACTTTAGAGATAATTTGTCATCTCTAAAGAGGGGGTTGTATGTCACAATGGTTTATAAAGGAGAATTAATTTAACCGGGATGTGCGAACCCCAGCAATGCCATAATTTCCTTTATAGGGGATTTCCAACCTGAAGGAGAAGACTTTAACTCAGTGTAGAGCAATGTTATCTTTCCTTAGGAATTTCTCATGCTAAAAGAGGGACAGTGGCATGGATGTAGATGATCCAGAGGCTTGCCGCTTACAGCAATTAGATTGAGGGGAAGGAGTTGTTGATGTTTGTGTACTGTGAACGAGGCACAACTTTGATGCTAAAAGGTTGATTGGCTCAACCAGTGGTTTTCTTATACAAAGCCTAAGAGGAGGCTAAAATGTGTCTCGTGCAAAGCCCGAGAGAGAGGCTAAAAGGGTTTGACTCCACGAGGGAATCTTTTGGTATCTCGTATAAAGCCCGAGATGGAGGCTATTTGACTCAACAAGAGAGTTTTTGTATCTCGTACAAAGCCCGAGATGGAGGCGAAAAGGTGATTGGCTCAAAGAGGGAGTCTCTTATGTGTCTCGTACAAAGCCCGAGAGAGAGGCTAAACATTGTTTGACTCAACGAAGGAGTCTTTTGTATCTCGTATGAAGCCCGAGATGGAGGCTAAAATTATTAGTTCCGCTGGGGAGAATCATTGCACAAAGCCTAAGAGGAGGCTATGGTTACTGTTTCAGTTGAGTGACAGGTCCAGTATGCTGATTTAAAGAGAAAATCAGTTCTTATATGAGTAATGTTGTACTCAAGGTTTTGATTTGAGGATCAGGGATATTTCCTTGTCTTTAAGGAAGTGGGAAATCCGAAGGGTATTGAGACTGTTGGAGTCTACGGGGTTCCTTCCTATTTTTGAAGGGTGCTTGAGAATGTCTTGGAGACTCAAGGATGTTAGATTGTCCGTGTCTAGAGTTTCATCTTTTGTACTATGCTTTGAGGAACAGTAGTAGACTCTTGGAAAGGACTGTTCTATGATGATGACTAAGTTCTGTTCCTATACCTCTAGGAGGTCGTCGGGATAATTTGTACGAAGCCCAAGAGGAGGCTGGAAACTTTTAAGAAGCCGAGTGGTCCTTGTATGAAGCCCAAGAGAAGGCTATCATTCCCGGAGGAAGAATCATTATACGAAGCCTAAGAGGAGGCTGTGAATACTTCTAAGAAGCCGACGGGTCCTTGTACAACGCCCAAGAAGAGGCGGGGATGCTTTTAGGAAGCCTGTGGGTCCTTGAACAATGCCCAAGAGGAGGCCAATGCTTTTAAGAAGCCGATGGGTCCCCAAACCCCGAGAAATTCAAGACAGGCTATTCACGAGGAATAGATCGAGCCAGGAAAGTCTGAGAATTTGGAAGAAACTCAAGAGATACCATTCACGGAGAAAAGATCATCTCTGGGAATAGAGTTTCTTGACAAGTGCTTTTAAGAAGCCTGTGGGTCCCCAAACCCCAAGAAGTTCAAGACATGCCATTCACTGAGAATAGATCAAGCCAGGAAAGTCCGAGAATTTGGAAGAAACTCAAGAGATGCCATTCACGGAGAAAAGATCATCTCTGGGGAGTAGAGTTTCTTTGACAACTTCTACGAGTGACAGTCTATAAAAGGGTTCACAGAGAATGCTGCCTTTCATTTCTCCATATTGTTTAACCCCAAGAGGAGGGAAGACTGTGTCTGGTAATCCTATGGGGATCTAGTTTTGGCTATTTAAGAGTGATCAACGGGATTAATGCTAGACGTAGTTGCCGGGGAAACTCTAAATATCTATACTATTATTGCACAGTTGATATGAGTTTATGAATGAAGAATTACAGCGAAACAGCCCCACAATACAGTTATATGTATATGAAAGCGTTAAATGAAAGCATATAAACACTTACTCGGTTGTAGAGCTTCCATGCTGTCTGGTTAGTTGTTCAACAAAGAAAGATTGAAAACAACAGTATATTCAAAATCAAAGGAGAAAGTGCTTTGAAAAAGAAAGATTTGGGGCTTACAGCTCAAGGAAAGGCCCAGGGTTTTATCAGTGAGCGCACTGTTTGAATTTGTATAGAGGGACTTATACAAGTGACTGAGGCCCAAAAAAGGTTTTTTGTACAAAGGGATGGGTCTTACACTCTCTCAAGAGGCCCAAAAAGTTTTAAAGAAAAACAGTGGGGCTTATAACACGAGGGTAGGCCCAGATGATTTTTCGTTTAAAATGGCGATCGCGCCGAGATTTTCTTTTAACGCAAAGGGGCTTATACAATAAGTGAGGCCCAAAATTGTTATGGTTAAAAGGGGATTGGGTCTTACACTCTATTAGAGGCCCAAAAGTTTTGAAATGGGTCTTACTACTCGAGGGTAGGCCCAATTGTTATTTTTCAAAAGAGCAACGATCGCGCCGTTTGTTTTTTACGGTATCGGGACTTATACAATGCACTGAGGCCCAAAAATGATTTGGTCAAAAAAGGATTGGGTCTTACACTCTATTAGAGGCCCAAAGAGTTTTAAAGAAAAGAAATGGGTCTTACTACTCGAGGGTAGGCCCAAGGTTTGTTTTTCAACAGATGATGATCGTGTCGAACTTTTTGAAATACAACGGGACTTATACAATAAGTGAGGCCCAAAATGGGTTGTATTTACAAAGGGTTGGGTCTTACACTCTATTAGAGGCCCAAAAGTTTTGAAAATGATTTATGAGGGTTGAATTAATCCAAAAACCCTAATTTATTTTCAAAATGTGTTTTAATTGAATAAAAATTCAATTGAAATGATCAAAATTGTTTAACATATGGAAAACAAATTGTGATCTTGGATTAATGCTTCAAAAATTAAGTATTGACCTAAAAATAATTAGAAGGCATTAAAAGTTACAAAATCAAGAGGGAAAAAACATTTTAAATGGCAAAAACAAATAAATCATTAATTCTTTGCAAAAATATCAATTATATGAAATAAATAATATTTTTGGGATTTTTTGATAAAATAAAATATTTTAACATTTTTGTGAATTATCAAAAAAAGAATCAACTCAAAATCATTAAAACTCAGAGAGAAATTAATTTTTGAATCAATTAAATAAAATCACAAAATTCAAATATTCAAATATTTGAAAATGGCGCCAAGAACAAAGGCAAGAACACGCGCGTGTTCTGAGTTTCCCAGATTTGCATTTTCTATCCAATCTCACTGAATACTTGATTATATCATGCAATCTACATATCAATCAACTCGTTTTAACCTCACGATCATGTCTATGGTCTTTAATTTCATTTATTTTTAACATGGAATAAGAAATCAAAGAGAAACCTCAAGAACCCTCTTTTCTGCATGAAGGTTCAGAAATTTCACACACGATTCAAACAATGCAATTTATTGAGGGAAAACATTCCATGCATGATTATGAACATATGGCCAAATTATTGTGCAGCAAAAAATGCATGGATCATAAAGTTAGAAGAGCTCATGCTTACCTCTTGCAGCTGGTGATCGTGTTTTGTGTTGGAGGTGTTACAGCTAGGTTCCAATGATCTGGATAGCTTCCCTAGGTGCTATGGAGTGTGTATGAATGCTTGGAATGGATTGAAATGATCTGGAACTTGAGATGGTACCCCAATTGCAAATCTGTCAAGAACTTGAGCAACTCGCTGGTGATTTTGTGATTTTGGTGTTCCAGATGTTATGTGAGTGTTTGGATCACTTCTATATGATGTATGTGAGGTGTGTGTGTGATTAGTTTGAGTGGAATTGCTCTCTAATGAAAAACCCGATAGTGACTTGCTAAGAAAGGCATTTTTGGAGAGTGAGAAGTGGTTTTTGAGAAAGGCAAGTGTTGTAGGCCTTTGGTGTACTTAAACTGAACACAATTGAGCTCTATTTATAGTAGAGCAAGTTTGTTTTGCAAGGAATAGTGAATGGCAACTGCTGAGTAGGTTTGGCCAATGTTGGCAAATGAAAATCCAAGTCTCCTCTAGCCATTGACTACAGGTTAGGGCACAGGCTGCTGGTCCCCTTGGTCTTGGATAAGTCTTGACTGAATTCAGTTGCTAAGAGCTCAGTTCATGCCACCTTGATGCTTCCATTGAATGCTCTAATCCAAAATTGGAGTCTTGTCCCTATTTTGGCAATTCTAGGTTCAACATGCTATTTCTTGTTCCAAAGACTTTGGAGGCTTGGCTCAGTGATTGTCCCCTTTAGATTCAATTCTCAGAGGTGTCCAAGTGGATAGGAGCATTTGGATTTGGCTGATTTTGGCAAATCGACCAAAAGTGCAAAAATCTGCCTTGCCTTGGCAGATTTCAGCAAGGCATCTTGCCAATGTCATATCTCATAGCTCAAATTGAATTTGGTAATGTTCTTGGCCATTTTGGAAAGCCCTTACATGATACAACAACTGTTTGAACATGTTTGGTTTTGAACCCTTTTGAATCCAAGTGAAAAATCCCCCTACATTTGGAAAAAAGTAAAGGCAGATTCTGACTTAGTGAAATTTTCACTAAGTGTTGGAACAAAGTAACTTTTCTTGATTTTGATCACTCCATAACTCAAAATACATGAGGAATATGGACATAGGTCATTATGAAGCTTTTGTAGAGGGCAATGTGATCTACAAACCAAGCTTCGAATGGGGAACAATGGCCTTGTGGTTTAGGAGTTATGGTCCTCCAAAGTTGGCACATTAGTGTCACTTTTTCCATAACTTAGAAATTTTTCTAAGTTTTTATGGTTACCCCTTTTACAAGTTATCCCACTTTCTTTGATTTTTCTTGATGAATGATGATTCAAATCATACATTAACATCATTTTAGGGTTAAAAATCCATTTTGGTGAAAAATCTCAATAAGTCAAAGTTGACTTTTGTGCACAGTTGACTTTTTATCAGATGAATTCCAAACTGTGCAATTCTTCAGGAAATCATGTCCTTGACCTAAATCAAACTTGATGGACATGTTCCATGGGTGTCATAGGGTATATTGAATCATGTCTTAGGGTTTGGGAGCATGTCCTGGTCAAAAGTCAAAGTTACAGTTGACTTTCCTCGCGAAACCCTAATTGTGGTGCAGATGAAATTGAGACTTGTTGCTCAAGCTTCTTGGATTAATCCATTGTTCCAAATGGATCAATATGGCATATTAGAGACCCTCAAATCATGTCTTGAGGTCTTGGTTCATGATTTGTCCCAAAAGTCCACTTAGGGGTGAATTAGGTCAAGAAACCCTAATTCCTGATTTTTGATGTATGCATCCCCTGAGGTCAAATTGACTTGATGATTGGGTCTATGAGGTTCCATGTAGTATATTAGGTTATGTTTTGGATCATTGGCTTGTGCCCAGATGAAAAATTTCCATCTGGAGGCCCTGGTCGACCAAAACCCTAATTTGGTGACACTGTCAATCTTGAGACTTAATCCACCTAGAAGGGAGCAACCTTGTGCTTAATCCTTGAAGTGGGAGTCCTTTTGATCCATTGTGGATATTTTAGAGGCTAGACAAGTTGAAGATCAAGTCATTCCTTGATTGATCCTTTTCCTAAGGCTCTGAGAGGGCTTAAAACCCTAATTTTGATTGTAGTGAATGCTCAACAACCCTTGAGGCATTTGATGAGGCCTGATGGTTCATCCATATTGTGATGGTGATTTGCACAATGATGGGAAATCTTAGTGGTCAAAATTTGGGGTATGACAATATGCAAATATTTCTGGCTTAACGCATCGGCTACCACATTAGCTTTACCAGGATGGTAATTCAAGCCAAAGTCGTAGTCCTTCGAAAATTCCAACCATCTCCGTTGCCTCATATTCAACTCTTTCTGATCAAACAAGTATTTGAAACTTTTATGATCACTAAAGACTTCGAATCTTGCACCATAGAGATAATGCCTCCAAATTTTCAACACAAAAACCACAATCGCTAATTCCAAATCATGAGTAGGGTAATTCTTCTCATGAATCCTCAATTGCCTCGAAGCATAAGCCACAACCTTACCTTCTTGCATCAACACTCCACCTAAACCAATCAAAGACGCATCACAATACACCACAAACGGTTCACTAGGATTCAATAAGATCAAAATCGAAGCTGTAGTCAATCTTCTCTTCAGCTCACTAAAACTTTCCTCACACTGAATATCCTAAATGAACACTTTACCCTTACAAGTAAATTGGGTCAAAGGAAGTGCTAACTTAGAAAAACCTTCAATGAACCTTCGATAATATCCAGCTAAACCCAAAAAGCTTCTAATTTCAGTAACAGATCTAAGAGCCTCCCATTGTAGAACTGCATCTACTTTAGATGGATCCACAGCAATACCATTACCTGAAATCACATGCCCAAGAAAACTCACTTCTGACAACCAGAACTCACACTTGAACAACTTGGCAAAAAGTTTCCTTTCCTTCAAAATTTACAACACAACACGCAAATGTTCCGCATGTTCCTCCCGAGACTTAGAATAAATCAAGATATCATCAATAAACACCACAACAAATCGATCCAAATGCTCATGAAAAATACGATTCATATACTCCATAAACACACCTGGCGCATTAGAAACCCCAAACAACATCACAGAATATTCGTAATGACCGTATCGTGTCCTAAAAGCCGTCTTCTGAAAATCTTCCTCTTTCACTCTAATCTGATGATAACCTGACCTCAAATCAATCTTACTAAACACACAAGCACCTACCAACTGGTCCATCAAATCATCAATTCTCGGAAGAGGATACTTATTCTTAATCGTCACCTTATTCAACTGGCAATAATCAATACACAATCGCATACTTCCATCCTTCTTTTTCACCAATAAAACTGGAGCACCCCAAGGCGACACACTTGGCCTCACAAACCTCTTTTCTAACCATTCATTCAACTGCTTCTTTAACTCAACCAACTCAGATGCCGACATACAATAAGGTGCCATAGATACAGGTCTAGTACCAGGAATTAGATCTATAGAAATCTCCACCTCTCTCTCTGGAGGCACATCTGAAATATCCTCAGGAAACACCTCTGGAAATTCACACACAACTGGAAACACATCAAGTACAACTTGACTATCCACTGTCAACGATGCAAACAACCCGAACAACTGAGCTTCGTCCGCCAAAAGTTTCTTCAACTCTTTGGTAGATAAGAAACTCGATTCCTCGTCTTCTTCAAGAGAAGGAAATCTTACCAGCTTATGATAACAATCAATATGGACCCGATTGAACTGCAACCAATTCATACCCAGAACCACATCTAAACCCTCCAACGGCAAAGACACCAAGTCCATCTCAAAATCTTTACCATAAATGGTCAAATGACAAATTAAACAAACCAAAGAAGTATTTACCGACCCCATTGCTGGAGTATCAATAACCATCTCTCCACCCATCGAAGACAACAAAAGATTCAAATGTTTCGCGCACTCAGACGAAATAAACGAATGAGTTGCTCCAGTATCAATAATAGCAACTAAAGACGTACTATTAATAAAACAAGTACCTCTGATCAGACGGTCTGCACTTGTAGTCTGAGTCCCTGCCAATGCAAAAACTTTCCCACCAGCCTGAGCTTGCTTTGGTTTCGGACACTTCGTACTAATATGACCAGGTACACCACAGTTGAAACACTTCACCACGTTCCTCTTACAATCAGCTGCAATATGTCCTAAACCTCCACAATTGGAACACTTCCTCATATCTTTCCTACACTCAAACTGACGATGTCCTAAGTCGCCACACCTAAAACATCTCGGAGGATTAGATATACCTCCCCCACTTGACCTTTTCTCAAAATTACCCCTTTGCCTACCTTTATCAGTTGGTGTCACATAAGGACCACCACGAAACAGTTGCTTCCCTTTCCTTTCGTTCACACTCTTATAGTGAGTAGAACGAGTTTTGCTATCTTCCTCATAAATCCTACAACAATCCACCAAATATGAAAACCTTCTGATCCTTTGATAACCGATTGCCTGCTTGATCTCAGGACGCAATCCGTTCTCAAACTTCACACACTTAGAAAACTCTGCAGTAGCTTCAGCATAATGTGGATAAAACTGTACAAGTTCCACAAACTTAGCAGTGTAATCAACAACAGACATATTACCTTGTTTCAACTCCAAGAACTCTATCTCTTTCTTTCCTCTTACATCTTCAGGAAAGAACTTCCTCAAAAACTCCCTGCTAAACAAAGTCCAAGTGACCTCTTCATCTCCAGCTTCTAACACATGACGTGTACTAACCCACCAATCATCAGCTTCCTCCTACAACATGTGAGTACCCAGTCTCACCTTATGTTCCTCAGCATAGTCCATCACTCAAAAGATTCTTTCAATCTCCTTAAGCCAAATCTATGCACCATTAGGATCATGTCTCCCTTTGAAGACAGGCGGTTTGTTCTTCCTGAACTCATCACTCCCACCAGCATTAGGTGCACCCTGCACAGCCCGAGCCATAGCTTGCATAGTAGCAGCCAAAGCAACATCATTCCTACCAGCCATATTCTGTTCATATCCAGTAACAGCAACTATGGGTAAAGAAACAGCTCACCCAAACACAACGACCAACAAGGACTGACACAAACTGACACGGACTGGCACAAACTGACACGGACTGGCTCTGATACCACTTAATGTAACACCCCCAATCTATACCACCAAATAATAAAAGCGATAAAAATTTCATCAGAGTATAATTAAACATTCATGGCATAGACGGAGGCGTCACATTAATCGAGACAAAACACAATAAACCTGCTCATAAAGATATGCAACAATCAGGTAGCAAATAACAGAGGAACTTAGTTCCTACTATCCACAAATCAGATACAGAATAAAAGCGGAAAATCTGCAACTGAATCTCATATATATATATATATATATATATATATATATATATATATATATATATATATCACATAAAAAGTTTGTCTGTCATACACAGATCTATACATATACAATCCAAAAGATATATATATATATATACATATACACATAAATCACAACGATCTCCCCGACTACCCGGTGCTACATATCAGAGCCGACCGACAAAAGAATGAAGACCTAAGCTTCACAAAAATACCTTCAGCATCTAATCTGCAATGCCTCGTAGAGCATTCAAAACAGCAGAAGGGTGAGAAACACAATCATACTATAATTGCATACAATTATATAATAATACCAAAAATACACATGTAAAATATTCTCACCATAACTTATACCAGATTTCAAACACAAAACAACACAATGCATCTCTCATACATCCATCACCAAGGCATATATAATCAAGCTCAATGCATTTATCAACAACATATATATATATATATATATATATATATATATATATATATATATATATATATATATCTCAACTCATCAATTCCATTCACCATTCCACATAAAATCAATCCATTCATGATTTATGCAAATGCAAAGAGACCGACACAACGACTCTATGCAAATGCGGTACCATCTATCCGTCAATCTCATCATTAGTTCACTCAGGAACAATTGGAACCATCGCTTGTTACTTAATGTAACTCCCCGTCGGGAAAACGATGTTCCCCGTCGCTCACACCTCTTTCTATAAGGCACATGATGTTTATGGATCGCTTTAGGTCTTCTTTGTATAAAGCACACGATCCGATCGCTTTAGGTCCTCTTTGTATAAGGCACACGATCGTCTATAATCATCGCTTTAGGTCCTCTTTGTATAAGGCACATGATGTTATAGCGAATTCCCTCTGGAATCGATTCGTCGCTCATACCCCACAAGGGCACACGATATCTCAAGAATGCATATCATGATGTTTGGCATACAATGACTCATGACATTCAAATGCACACATATACACATCCATAATCATGCATATATAATCAAATACCACACAATGCATTTTCTTGCCCTTAGGCCATAAACCATCTTCACAACATTTTATCACATGCATTTTCATCACACAATAGCACACAAGTCATACGATATCCCTATCAACAGCACATTGCATGATACACCTCAATTACACACAATTACAACGACAAAAGTCGACAAAACGACACTATTTCAAATTCCCGCCATAATTAAATCTGCCAACAATCTCAAAACTATTTTAATAAGAAAGCACATTTTATTAGCTTTCCAACGATACCTAGAATGTTCAAAACGGATAATCGGACCACAAGTTACGGACGTACAAAGAAATGGAATCGCGAAAAGACAACATTTTGCACCCCTGCTGGCCATACGCGTATTGCCCTGAGCCATACGTGTATTGCCCAAACTCATACGCTTACCATTACGCGTTTCAGAAGATGGCCGAGAAAATGGAATTCATTACGCGTATTGCCTCATTTTGCGCCTCCCATACGCGTATTGCCCAAACCAATACGCGTATGGACATGCCTGATACGCGTAACGGCAGCGGAAACCCAGAATTTTTCTGCAGAATTTTTCTGATACAGGATCAACCAAAAACCACCCCAAATCTCCTCTAATCACCTAAAAATTACCAATAGAGTGTACCACAACACCTATCTAACATGTATCAACAATTATGATCATTAAAACATGATTTCAGACACATCTTGAATCAATTTCTAACAATTTCAACATATTAAGGTTTTGTTCTATATCTCATTTCAATCCAAAAACAACCAAATACAAACATACATAATCATACACAAGTATAATATAATCGAGTTTCGCACCCTTACACGATTTAATCGTGTTTGAAAAGTCGGTTGATTGATTTTCTTCCTTTCCAAGTTTTTCTCTCTTTTCTTCTTTCTTTCTCTATTCTTTCCCTTTTCCTTCTTCTCTTTTTCTTTCTCTCTACTTTTCTCTCTTTCTATTTCTATTTTACTAACTTAAGGAAAAATAAAGTGAAATGACCAAAATACCCCTACACTCAAATATCTCGCAAACGTTCCTAAAACACGATAAAATATACTCACGACGAAAAATAATATATTATCAAATAAAAGTCAAAAATAAAATAATATAATAATAGAAATAATTAAATCGTCTCGATTAAATAAAACTAACTAAAACTGGGGCGTTACAATATGTACATTAAGAACTGTTCTCAATGGTTAACTATCTAGAATTTGACACGTACACTATCACATGGGCGTCTGTCCTCTGTTTCGCATCCACGTATCTTCAGCTCTTGAATTGTTGCAAACTGCTACTACTGTCAAAAAGAACTTCATTTTCTTCATTTGTCCCTGTCGAGAATCTCATTGATCAAAGCTTTCAATAATGATGTAAAAACATGATTTAACTACCTATGTTTTAGCCTGTATAGTCATCTTTCTTCCCTACTCTCGTCGAACACTGTAACACCCCCTTTCTATACCCCCAAATAATCAAATAATCATTTAGGCACATATTAAAATTTCGTCAGAGTATAATTATAACATGGCATAAAAGAGGCATGTCACATCTAACACAATTATACAACATACAACACCTGCTCAATAGTGATATGCAACAGTGGGGTAACTTGCAACAGTGGAACTTAGTCCTTACACCCACATCTCAAATGTTTAGAATAAAAGCGGAAAATCTAAACATTGAATAACAACAAACATATATACATATATACATGAATCATCAACTATTCTCCACCAACATCATACATGTTTACATAAACACTCATCAGCAAGATACATATACACATGTATCACAAAAGAATCACAACCATCCTAGCTACCCGGTGCTACATATCAGAGCTGACCGACCAAAAGAATGAAGACACGCTCCACCAAAAAGACCACCAGCACACCTACTCTGCAATGCCTCATAGAGCATTATAAAACAGCAGAAGGGTGAGAAATATTATCATAATAACAATGTATATAATTATATATATAAACATAAAAATACACATATTCCACATTCTCGCCACAATCCATCACAATTTCCTCCATATACATCACAATGTATATCTACATATCAACCAAGCATATTCATCATGCATACTTTCACAATTCCCAATCATTCCACATAAACATACACAATTATGTTTACTCAACAACACATCATTATAAAGATGATAAATGCAAATCATAGAGACCGACTCACGAATTTATGCAAATGCAACGCGGTACCGACTCAATCATCTCAAGTTCACTCAGGAACTTCTGCTGGAACCATCGCTCGTTACCAAAGTAACTCCCCGTCGGGCCTACGATGTTCACCCATTGCTCACACCCCACATGGGCACACAATGTTTATGGATCGCTCACACCCCACCTGGGCACACGACCCGATCGCTCACACCCCACATGCGGGCACACGATCTGATTGCTCACACCTCACCTAGGCACACAATCCGATTGCTCACACCTCACATAGGCACATAATCGTTCGTAACCATCGCTCACACCTCACATAGGCACACGATGTTACCACGGATTCTCATTAGAATCGCTCAACACAAGAATGTATTTCATGATGCCTCACATGTAAAATGACACAAAACATTCTTGAAATGCATACATATTCACAATATATTCATGCATTCATCTCATACAATCACATACAATATATATACATTCACATCAATGCACTATTGTATGATTCACGTTCAAATACACCATCAAAACGGTAAAAGTCGCTAAATAGCACTATTCCTGACTTTCCGACATAATAAAATCGGCCAACAGTTTCCACACCATCATAATCATAAAGTACAGCTCATTAGCTTTCCAACGATATAAAGAACGCCTAAATCGGAGTTACGGTTCAAAAATTATGAATTTTGTAAAAAAAAGAAATTATTTTTCAAAAACAGAACAACCGCCCGGCGAAGCATGCTCACCGCCCGGCGAGACGTGCTTCGCCTCTGCTTCGCCCGACGAAGCACAGGCGACACCAAATCCCCAAAATAATTCAAAGAGGCAGAAGCTTGGCACCTCTGCGCCTCTCGAACCGCCCGGCGAGAAGGACGCATCGCCCGGCGCTCAGGACCTTTCGCCCGGCGCTCAGCACCAGAAGCAGAAAAATTATGCTGCGTGAACACTGTTCCACACCTCCAATTTTTCCCATTTTCTTCCCCAAATCATTTCCAACAGCAAAACACTTACTAGCAGTGGTTCATACACACATATAGATCATACAACACAATTTATATCGATTTCTATCCGCGAAAACATCGATTTCTACCATTTTCTACACAGATGGGTTTAGTTCCAAAACTCATGAAAATCAACAAAATCAACAATACAATCATACATAATCATACACATTGCTAAGATAACAACATTTCACACCCTTACCCGGATTCCAAACTTGCTCTGTGATTGATCTTGATGAATTTCTAAGTTTTCCTCTTTTCCTCTTCTTTTCTCTTCCTCTTCTTTCTTTTTCTCTCAATCTCTTTTCTATCTCTTTTCTTTTTATTGCTATTCTATTCTATTTCTTTTCTCTCATTTTCCAAACAATCAATTAATTCATTTTTCTCACAAATTCTAATTCCACTTAATTTCTAATTCATCATTAATTGAGAAAAGGCTTAAATACTCTCCATTCTAATTTCCCCGAAAACTCTCAAAACGGTAAAATAACATTTAACACACCAACTTCACAATTAAAATAATTTATCACCCAATTAAAATAAAAGACTCCACATAGTTGGGAAATAATCAAAATCGGGGCGTTACAACTCTCCCCCACTTTAGAAATTTTCGTCCTCGAAAATAATACCTGATTCAAACAACTCCGGATACGACTCTCGCATCCCACTCTCTAGTTCCCAAGTCATATTGCCTTCCGCAGCGCCTCCCCACGCTACCTTCACAAGCGCAATATCCTTGCCTCTTAGCTTCTTAACTTCACGGTCCAAAATCCTAACCGGTAAGGCTTCCACCGTAAGGTTATCTCTCACTTCAACTTCATCCATAGGAATAACATGTGACGGATCCGGAACATACTTCTGAAGTTGCGAAACATGGAATACATCATGCAAATTCGAAAGGTTCGGAGGCAACACCACACGGTAAGCCACAACACCAACTCGGGAAGTAATCTGATACGGACCAATAAAACGAGAAGTCAACTTCTTCGACTTCAAAGCACGACCCACACCCGTAACCGGTGTAACTCTCAAAAATACATGGTCGCCTTCTTGAAATTCAAGATCTTTCCTTCTCTTGTCATGATAGCTCTTTTGCCTACTTTGAGAAGCTCTCATCTTCTCCCGAATAAACTTCACTTTCTCCGTCATTTGTTGTACCATCTCCGGTCCAACTATTGTTCTCTCACCCGTTTCATGCCAACACAAAGGTGTTCGACATCTACGACCATACAAAGCCTCAAATGGTGCCATACTTATACTCGAATGAAAACTGTTATTGTAAGTGAATTCAATCAACGCCAAATAATCATCCCAAGCACCACCTTGCTTGAGCACACAAGCACGCAATAAATCCTCCAACGATTGAAGCGTCCTCTCGGTTTGACCATCCGTTTGCGGATGATAAGCCGAACTCAATCTTAGCTTAGAACCCAAAGCCTTTTGTAAACTCTCCCATAACCTCGATGTAAATCTAGGATCTCTATCCGATACAATACTCTTAGGAACTCCATGTAACTTCACCACCACAAGAATATAAATCTCGGCTAACCTCTCCAAAGGATAACTAATATCAATTGGAATGAAGTGAGCAGATTTAGTAAGTCTATCAACAATTACCCAAATAGCGTTATGGCCTCTTTGCGTATTGGGCAATCCCGTAACAAAATCCATCGATATACTATCCCATTTCCATTCCGGAATATCCAACGGTTGCAAAAATCCACTAGGTTTTTGATGTTCCACCTTAGACTTTTGACAAGTTAAGCATGCATACACAAATTGAGCAACATCTCTCTTTAATCCGGACCACCAAAAGATTTTCTTGAAATCTTGATACATTTTGTTCGCTCCCGGATGAATACTTAAGTTACTTCGGTGCCCTTCATCCAATATCATCTTTTTCAACTCTACATCATCGGGAATACAAATACGACCACGGAATCTCAAAACACCAAAATTATCAACCTTGAAATCCTCATTCTCATTCAACATCAAATCAACAAATTTCAAGTCCAACTTTTGCTTTCCACCTACCGTTGCAAGAAAATCATTCGTAACATGTAGCATACCAAGTTTCACACTTCTCGGCGTCATTTCACAAATTAAACTCAAGTCTCTAAAATTCTCCAAAAGTTCCCATTCTCTCGCCATCAATGCGGACATATGTAACGACTTCCGACTCAAAGCATCGGCCACCACGTTTGCCTTACCCGGATGGTAATTCAAACCAAAATCATAATCCTTCAAAAGCTCCAACCACCTTCTTTGTCTCATGTTCAACTCGTTTTGATCAAATAAATATTTCAAACTCTTGTGATCACTAAAAACTTCAAATCTTGCACCATAAAGATAGTGTCTCCAAATTTTCAAAACAAACACCACGGCCGCCAACTCCAAGTCATGCGTAGGATAATTCTTTTCATGTACTCTCAATTGTCTTGAAGCATACGCCACAACTTTTCCATCTTGCATCAAAACACCCCTTAAACCAACCAATGAAGCATCATAATACACAACAAATGGTTTTGTAGGATTTGGCAAAATCAAGATCGGAGCCGTTGTCAACCTTCTTTTTAACTCATTGAAACTCTCTTCACAATGAATATCCCAAATGAAAGCCTTTCCTTTACAAGTCAATTGCGTTAGCGGAAGTGCCAACTTCGAAAATCCCTCTATAAACCTCCGATAATAACCCGCCAAGCCTAAAAAGCTTCGAATCTCCGTAACCGACCTAGGAGCCTCCCATTGCATCACCGCATCAATCTTGGATGGATCAACGCTAATACCACCACCGGAAATAATATGCCCAAGAAAACTTACTTCCGACAACCAAAATTCACATTTTGACAACTTAACATACAATTGTTTCTCTTTCAAAATTTGCAACACAATTCTCAAATGCTCTTCATGCTCCTCCTGAGACTTAGAGTAAATCAAAATATCATTGATGAACACAACCACAAAACGATCCAACTATTCATGAAAAATACGATTCATGTATTCCATAAACACACCCGGCGCATTAGAAACCCCGAATGGCATCACGGAATATTCGTAATGACCATACCGTGTCCTAAACGCCGTCTTTTGAATATCCTCTCCTTTCACACGAATCTGGTGATATCCCGATCTCAAATCAATCTTGCTAAAAACATTCGCACCAACCAATTGGCCCATCAAATCATCGATCCTTGGAAGCGGATACTTGTTCTTAATTGTCACTTTGTTCAATTGTCGATAATCAATGCATAACCGCATACTCCCGTCCTTCTTCTTCACCAACAATACCGGAGCACCCCAAGGAGAAACACTTGGTCTTACAAATTTCTTGTCCAACAAGTCATTCAATTGCTTTTTCAATTCTACCAACTCCGATGCCGACATACGATACGGTGCCATCGAAATCGGTCTAGTACCTGAAACTAGATCAATAGAAAATTCAACTTCTCTTTCCGACGGCACATCCGTAATATCCTCCGGAAACACTTCTGGAAATTCACACACCACTGGGAACACATCAAGCTCAACTTTACTCTCCACCGACAATGATGCAAACAAACCAAACAATTGAGCTTCGTCCGCTAAAAGTTTCTTCAACTCTTTAGTGGATAGGAAACTCTCAAATTCATCATCTTCCAAAGAAGGAAACCTCACTAACTTGTGATAGCAATCTATATGAACTCGATTAAATCGTAACCAGTTCATACCCAAGATTACGTCTAAACCTTCCAACGGCAAACACACTAAATCCATCTCGAAGTCTTTACCATAAATGGTCAAAGGACAACTCACACAAACCAAAGAAGTAGTTACTGACCCCATCGCTGGAGTGTCAATAACCATCTTACCATCCATCAGAGACAACACAAGATTCAAACGCTTCGCGCACTCAGACGAAACAAACGAATGAGTCGCTCCCGTATCAATAATGGCGACTAAAGGCGTACTATTAATAAAGCAAGTACCTTTAATCAGACGGTCCGCACTAGTAGTTTGAGTCCCCGCCAATGCAAACACCTTTCCGCCCGCTTGAGCTTGTTTCGGCTTAGTACACTTAGTACTAATGTGACCAACGTCTCCACAATTATAGCACTTCACCATATTCCTTCTACAATCTGTAGCAGCATGCCCAGTACCTCCACAATTAGAACATTTCACCACTGGCTTCCTACACTCAAATGATTTATGACCCAGTTCACCACATTTGTAACACCTAATAACACCGGAACCTCCTCCTCCTGACCTCCTATCAAAGTTTCCCCTATGCTTGCCCTTATCAGCGGGTGTCACATAAGGTCCACTTCTAGCTTGTTGCTTTCCCTTCCTCTCATTCACACTTTTGTAATGTGTGGAACGAGCCTTACTATCTTCCTCGAAGATTCTACAACATTCTGTCAAATCGGAAAACCTCCTTATCCTTTGATATCCCACAACTTGCTTAATCTCGGGACGTAAACCATTCTCATATTTAATACACTTTGAGAACTCAGCAGTAATCGCAGCATAATGAGGATGGAATTGAACCAACTCCACAAATTTAGCAGTATAGTCCACCACCGACATACTACCTTGTTTCAGTTCAAGAAATTCCATCTCCTTCTTTCCCTTCACACTCTCAGAGTAATACTTTCTCAAGAATTAAGTACGGAATAAATTCCAAGTTATCTCTTCATCATCCACCACAAGAATTTGACGCATACCGACCCACCAATCGTCGGCTTCCTCCTTCAGCATGTGAGACCCAAGCCTCACTTTATTCTCTTCCTCACAGTCCATGACTCTGAAGATCCTTTCAATCTCTTTCAACCAAAGTTGAGCACCATCGGGATCAAATATTCCTTTGAAAACCGGTGGTTGATTCCTTCTGAACTCGTCGTTAGCATTCACATTCGGCGCACCTTGCACCGCCCTAGCCATTGCTTCCAAAGCAGCAGCCATCGCATTGTCGTTTCTACCAGCCATATTCTAATCATTCCCCAAAAATAACAACAAGGTTAAACAATAATTCAAACAGTAAGACAACAAGACAGACATAACTGACTCAACTCTGGCTCTGATACCACTTAATGTAACACCCCCTTTCTATACCCCCAAATAATCAAATAATCATTTAGGCACATATTAAAATTTCGTCAGAGTATAATTATAACATGGCATAAAAGAGGCATGTCACATCTAACACAATTATACAACATACAACACCTGCTCAATAGTGATATGCAACAGTGGGGTAACTTGCAACAGTGGAACTTAGTCCTTACACCCACATCTCAAATGTTTAGAATAAAAGCGGAAAATCTAAACATTGAATAACAACAAACATATATACATATATACATGAATCATCAACTATTCTCCACCAACATCATACATGCTTACATAAACACTCATCAGCAAGATACATATACACATGTATCACAAAAGAATCACAGCCATCCTAGCTACCCGGTGCTACATATCAGAGCCGACCGACCAAAAGAATGAAGACACGCTCCACCAAAAAGACCACCAGCACACCTACTCTGCAATGCCTCATAGAGCATTATAAAACAGCAGAAGGGTGAGAAATATTATCATAATAACAATGTATATAATTATATATATAAACATAAAAATACACATATTCCACATTCTCGCCACAATCCATCACAATTTCCTCCATATACATCACAATGTATATCTACATATCAACCAAGCATATTCATCATGCATACTTTCACAATTCCCAATCATTCCACATAAACATACACAATTATGTTTACCCAACAACACATCATTATAAAGATGATAAATGCAAATCATAGAGACCGACTCACGACTCTATGCAAATGCAACGCGGTACCGACTCAATCATCTCAAGTTCACTCAGGAACTTCTGCTGGAACCATCACTCGTTACCAAAGTAACTCCCCATCGGGCCTACGATGTTCACCCATTGCTCACACCCCACATGGGCACACAATGTTTATGGATCGCTCACACCCCACCTGGGCACACGACCCGATCGCTCACACCCCACATGCGGGCACACGATCTGATTGCTCACACCTCACCTAGGCACACAATCTGATTGCTCACACCTCACATAGGCACACAGTCGTTCGTAACCATCGCTCATACCTCACATAGGCACACGATGTTACCACGGATTCTCATTAGAATCGCTCAACACAAGAATGTATTTCATGATGCCTCACATGCAAAATGGCACAAAACATTCTTGAAATGCATACATATTCACAATATATTCATGCATTCATCTTATACAATCACATACAATCTATATACATTCACAACAATGCACTATTGTATGATTCACGTTCAAATACACCATCAAAACGGTAAAAGTCGCTAAATAGCACTATTCCTGACTTTCCGACATAATAAAATTGGCCAACAGTTTCCAAACCATCATAATCATAAAGTACAGCTCAATAGCTTTCCAACGATATAAAGAACGCCTAAATCGGAGTTACGGTTCGAAAATTATGAATTTTGTAAAAAAAAGAAATTATTTTTCAAAAACAGAACAACCGCCCGGCGAAGCATGCTCACCGCCCGGCGAGACGTGCTTCGCCTCTGCTTCGCCCGGCGAAGCACAGGCGACACCAAATCCCCAAAATAATTCAAAGAGGCAGAAGCTTGCCACCTCTGCGCCTCTCGAACCGGCCGGCGAGAAGGACGCATCGCCCGGCGCTCAGGACCTTTCGCCCGGCGCTCAGCACCAGAAGCAGAAAAATTATGCTGCGTGAACACTGTTCCACACCTCCAATTTTTCCCATTTTCTTCCCCAAATCATTTCCAACAGCAAAACACTTACTAGCAGTGGTTCATACACACATATAGATCATACAACACAATTTATATCGATTTCTATCCGCGAAAACATCGATTTCTACCATTTTCTACACAAATGGGTTTAGTTCCAAAACTCATGAAAATCAACAAAATCAACAATACAATCATACATAATCATACACATTGCTAAGATAACAACATTTCACACCCTTACCCGGATTCCAAACTTGCTCTGTGATTGATCTTGATGAATTTCTAAGTTTTCCTCTTTTCCTCTTCTTTTCTCTTCCTCTTCTTTCTTTTTCTCTCAATCTCTTTTCTATCTCTTTTCTTTTTATTGCTATTCTATTCTATTTCTTTTCTCTCATTTTCCAAACAATCAATTAATTCATTTTTCTCACAAATTCTAATTCCACTTAATTTCTAATTCATCATTAATTGAGAAAAGGCTTAAATACTCTCCATTCTAATTTCCCCGAAAACTCTCAAAACGGTAAAATAACATTTAACACACCAACTTCACAATTAAAATAATTTATCACCCAATTAAAATAAAAGACTCCACATAGTTGGGAAATAAATAAAATCGGGGCGTTACAAACACGATGGCTCGAAAATCTCAGGCTAATAGATGCCCCCAAAAATGTCATTTTCGACCATGTTTGCAATATGGAAGAAAGGTGGCATTTTTAGTAAACTCTTGACATTGCTCAGAACAATTTGCGTACATCACCGTCATCATTACCATTTCCCCTACTTGCACGTCAATGAATGGGCGTGCAACCACCATCATTGTTCCAATTTCCAAGGCCATTGTGGGCCAAAGGAATTAAAAGCATTAAAAAAATTAACAATTTCAAACCAAAAATAAAAATGCCACTTGTTTTGATTTCATAGGGAAACTGAAAAAATCTCCTTTTTCATATGCTTTTTCCTGATTGTCACTGAATTCAGAAGTTTGCTTGGATTCAAGGATAAAGGTAAAGTCGGAATAAAAGGAAGATTTCATTCACTTACTGAAAATTCACGATACAATGCATATTTCTTGAGATACAGGTTAAAAGAATGGATTACAAGGAAAGAGGATAAAAAATTACATCTTTTGGGTACATTTGAATTTTTGGTCAACTATTGACTTTTGTTCAATGGTCGACCATTGACTCGGTTTTGACTCCTAAATTTTTCTAGACCTATTATATAAGCATTTGATGAATGAATTTATCATCATTCAACACAAATGGATTATTTCATGTGCTAATTTCCAACAAATTTTATCTCCCATCAAGCTTCACATCTATGGTTTGTTCTCCACTTTCCAACATTGTTTCAAACCCAAAAAAAATTATAATTTAATGCATGAGTTTACACATTCAAAAAAGTGCTTATTTTATACACAAAACAACTTGCTAAAAGTACTTCAAATCATGGGATTATTTACTAAAAATTCAAGCCAAAAGTGGTTGAAAAATCAAGGAAAAAGCATTCAAATTCAATTTAATTACTAGTGACCATTTGCCTTACAACCTAACTTGGTACTTTTGCTAAACTCCAACACCATTGGTCTCTAACTACCCTTAACTACCCATTTCTCCACAAGCCATCCATTTACCTAATTATCCCTAACTTCTCTAACTTCCAAACTAACACAAAACTGTTGGTCTAAGCCCTATAAGCCAATACTTTTGGTACTTGTATCGAATTATTTATTATTAATAAAAGGCATTTTTTATTATGGTTGTCTTTCCAGAATAATAAAGTTCCTATTAAACATAACGACACTATTCTTAAAGTATTCGTAGTCGAACTTTACTATGAAGTGGGATAACCTTAAAGCATTAAGACTATTATGTAGATAGATTGATGATCACATCGCATGGATCATCGATAAGGAGTTATCAAGTCTTAACATAGGTATGAGTATTACGAGTAATATTTATACTGGATTGACCGCTGTGAGAATACTACATTGAATGTTATGCAAAGTGTCATAAGTTACTCTCATGGTGATAGTGGTGTATACGACCCTTCGACCTGAAACCACTATGGACCCTAGATGTAGAGTCGAGTACTTTATTTCTAATCTAACATTGTCCGTAACTGGATGACCATAAAGACAGTTGGTGGGTATTCCATGAAGCATGTTGAGGGACATGAGTGACCTAGATGGAATTTCTCCATCCTGCACAATAGGATAAATGTCTAAGGGCCCAATATTGAACTGGACAAGGATGACAGAGTATATTCCTTGTGTTCAATATACACATAAGGAAAAAAGGATAATTGTACACACAAGTATTATCACAAAAGGTTTTGTCAGATCACATGACATTTTCGTGACTTAGGTAACAGTTATGTGTTGCTAGACACTGCTCACTATTTATTATGTTAAATGCGTGATTTAATATAATTGCCAACGTCGGGAAAACCTACGGGGTCACACACATAAGGACAGATTGATAAGAGGTAGAATAAATAGGAATCACCGTAAGGTACGGTGCACTTAAGTAAATGTAGAACACCGTAAGGTACGGTGCACTTAAGTAGAATACGGAATGTGGTAAGGTACCACACACTTAGATGATATACGGTACACCATAATATATGGTGCGCGTGCACTTATATGGGATTTTTATCTTGCAGCCCACTTTTTACTGTCGAAATTGGTAAATAATCGCTAGTCTTCTAAAGTTATTAAGTCTTTGGTCACTTACAGGATCGACTAGATTGATCCTAGGACATGTGTTGTTAATTTAGTTTCTGGGTTTATTAATGATGAACATTTCGACAATCTTCTTAAAGTTAATGAAATATTGCAAGTTGTTTAAGGAAATCAGAAACATAAAAATTCTAAAGTAAAGGTTTTAAGGTAAATGACAAGATTTTAAATGTTAAAACTGGGCGTAATGTAAATTACATTCAAATGTAAATTACAAGAATATTAAATAATCTGGTAAAATGTGATGTTCATATGTACATTTTCACTCAAGATTACACTTTTCTCATACACAGGTACTTAGAGGAAATTTAGAGTTTTTGTACAAGTTGAACATACCTAATCCTAACTGCTAAGACTCTTATTTATACTAGTTCGAAAATAACCGTCATCTAACAGTCATTTCGCCAGAAAGTTCCACGTTTCCAATTTTCATGTGTTTCGTTACTTCAAAGCTCTCCACGTGTCTTGAAAACGGATAAGGTTAAAAGGTACTTATCAGCCTTATTTGAAATGCACTTGTCGAACGCTTCTTCAGGTAACTTCGTTGAAATCCAGTCTAGGCTAGAAATCTTTCTAAGTCCTAAACCATAATGTCCCTCATGCAAAGGCCTCTTTGACTAGATCTTCTGTATTTCCCTGTCCAAAACAACATTTTTTCTCAGAATATAAACTTCAAACGTCCATAACTCACTTCAAACCTTCACATACGTTGAAAACATTTTTATCACTTGCTTCTGTCGAAATCAATATATTCTTCTTCAGAATATACCTATAAATCCTATGACTTACTTCCAACATTAATGAGTGTTGAAATTCCAGCCAACAAATTGTTGCCCAAAAATTTCAGTTTTGAATATAAAGAGAAAAAGACATTTTTTGAAGCTTTTTCGACACTACTGGCCCTTTACAGCTGTGACGTCATGGTCTTCATGACCACACCGCTTCAGAAGTCTAATCAAGTCGTGCAGAAACCCAAAAAATAATCATCACACCCCTATTTCCTAGGAAGTATTGGGCTACCATCTGCAACCGTCTCATACATTCATAACCAGTTGGCACGTGTCCCATGATCTTAACCACTTCTCAAGATGGCTGAAATGAAGCGTTTTGTGAAGGCAAGCTACTCAATGGTTTTGATGAAGACAACATTATTCATTCAAGATGTTATGCTTGCTCAAAAAGAATGGATCAAGACATTGAAGCTAGCACAAAGTTTTTAATTTTTACAAGTCTTGAAGAACTCTCAAGGATTGATCAAAGGTATAATCAATTACTCATTAGCAATGTGCATACAAGTGTTCAAACTAGTCTTTATTTATGTCATGATCATTGGAAAATATTTTAAGCATCAAAAGATTGTTGCAGTTCTGTTTCTAAACTTATTTTCTCAAAACTGACTTCAAGTAACTGGTTACTGACAGTATGTTAACCGGTTACTCTGGGCATTTTTTCAAAAATTATTTTAACGTTGCATGAAGTAACCGGTTACTGACAGAGTGTTAACCGGTTACCACTGATCAGAATTAAAAAATAATTGCATCTTTTCATGCTTCTTCATCAAACCTTTTCCATACGAACCATGGCATCCCTTAATCAATTATAGCTGTTTGTAGAGGTGTTTAAGCATTATAAAAGCATAAAATTGTCAGATTTTAAACTCACCTTCTTTGCTAAAGTTTTCAAACAATCATTCTTCTCTATTCTTGCATTTTTATCAAAGTGTTCTATCAATCTTTTCTAAAGTGAAACTTTTGCACAAGAAACTTTCATATATATTGCATTTGTTTCATCCTCATTGTGTTGAACACTTGTATAACATTCTTAGAGTGATTGCTACAAAGAAGAAGATCAATCTCTAGATTGTTATATTGAAGATCCAAAATTTCTACACATATACAAAATTCAGATTTTTTGTTATTTTGACTACAACTTATTTTTAGGATTGTTAAAGATAAGTTTGTAAGGTTTTTCCTTGTGATCCGGATTGTGGATGCAAGAGGTCCATTTGTGAGAGATTTGTTCTCGATTGGACTTTAAACATTTGTAAATCCAAGAGGGTTGTTCTTGGTTGTTAGAGTAGTATAGAAAGACATAGGTTTGTCTTGTCTAGGAATCTAACATTAGTGAAATTCTCTTTCAAGTTGAAAGGGGAGTGGAGTACTCTCGACGTGTGAGGGGAACCACTATACGTCACGGTGTTCATTTACTTTCTGCATTTACCATTTCATCACTTAGAAATCTTTAGGAAAGTAAAGACAAAAATCTTCAAAAATCGGGATAATTTTCTAAGAACCTAATTCACTCCCCCCTCTTAGGTACACATATAACTTACAATTGGCATTAGAGCAGGTTAAGGTAACCTGTTCCTATCGATCCGGCATGGCTTCTGCAAGTTCAAACCCGGTTTTCAAAGACGGTGGAAGTAGTAACAAGCCTCCACTATTTTCTGGAGAATATTTCAATTTTTGGAAAATAAGAATGAGAGCACACTTAGAAGCACAAGGAGATGGAATATGGGAAACTGTTGAAAATGGTCCACACCAACCAATGAGTGTTGTAAACAATGTTGCAACTCCAAAGATTAAAACTACTTATAATGAAGATGATAGAAAGAAAGTGCTCGATGAAAAGAAAGCTATTAATATTCTTCAAAGTGCATTAAGTATGGATGAATTTTTCCGAGTTTCACAATGTAAATCTGCTAAAGAAATATGGGATACTTTGGTAGAAACACATGAAGGAACGACTGAAGTTAAAAGATCCAGATTAAACACTTTAAGTCAAGAATATGAAATATTTCGAATGCAGCCCAGAGAATCCATTGTTGCATTACAGAAGAGATTTGTTCATTTGACTAACCACTTAATGGCACTTGGTAAAACATTCTCAAATGATGAATTAAATCTCAAAATTCTAAGATCATTGACTAGAGAATGGCAACCAAAAGTAACGGCAATATCGGAAAAGAAAAGCCTCTCTACGATGACTTCCGCATCTTTATTTGGTAAACTTCAAGAGCATGAGTTAAAACTTGAAAGATTGGAGAAGCATGAAATACAAGTAAAAGATTCAAAAGACGTTGCCTTAAAGACCAAAGTAAAAAATTATGATAGCAATCAAGAGGGTGAGTCCAATAGTGATGAAAATGATGATCTTATAAAAAAGTTTGAAAAGTTTCTAAGAAAAGAAAGGAAAAAGGAGATCACTAAAGGGGAAGCACCAATGAGAAAGATTAAATGCTTTGAATGTGGAGAAAGAGGACATGTTAAAAGTGAATGTCCTACACTTCAAAAGAAAAATAAATTCAAGAAAAAGAATCATAAAAAGGAAAGGAAAACATATGTAGACAACGAAACAAGTTCATCTTCAGATGAAGAACATGTAAATCTTGCATTGATAGCATCACACCACTCTGATGATGAAGAAGATGAGGTTACTAATAATTCTTTTGATAGTAATGTACAATGTGCCATAAATGAATTGTTAAATGAATGCAAAATTCTGTATAAAACTATATCATCTCAAAAGAAACAAATTTCAACTTTAGAAGAAAAAAATGTTTCATTAGAAAAAGAGATCGAAAATGAGAAACAAAAGATGATTAGTGAAAAACAAAATTTTGTATGTAAAAATTGTGAATCTACCTCTTTTCAAATTGTACAATTAAAAAGGGTACTTGAAAGGTATGAGAAAGGACAAATTGGATTGGAAGAAGTCCTTAGTCAACAAAGATATTCAAATGATAAAAGTGGACTTGGCTATTCAAAGTTTTCTAAACCAAGTTCAAGTAAAACTATATTTGTTAAGGTTAAGGATCAAACTTCCAAAGAGAAAGTGAACAAACCTAAGAATGTACATCCTAATCCTAAAAAGAAAATATTTCCTAAAAATAAATCTTATGTTCCAAGATATAAGAGCAACTTTGAACCTACTTGTTTTTATTGTGGTATTGTTGGCCATACACCTAATGCTTGCTATGTAAGAAACTTTAGTGTTGCAAGTGGGCATTATGTGTGGGTAAAGAAAGGTACTGACTTTGATGGACCCAAAGCACATTGGGTACCAAATCAAACTTAATTTGTTTTGTAGGTTTGCTTGAGGACCACTTTAAATCTATGATGTTTTGATAAGTGGTGGTTCTAAGCTTTTGATGGGAGGCATAAACTAACTTTCAAATCTAGTTCCAAAGTCCAAGGGTTATTTCACATATGAGGATTCCCTTAAAGAAAGAATTCTTGGCATTGGCAAAGTTGAAGCACTAACTTTCACATCCATTGAAGATGCACTTTAAGTTGACAAACTAAAGCATAATCTTCCTAGTATAAATCAACTTTGTGACAAAGACTTCAAAATCATGTTTTGGCAAGGATAAATGTTTGATGAAGTCTTTCATGAGGTAAAACTCATAGGTAAAAATTATTTTTCATTTTTCAAGATTTCTTTATATATTTCAAGTCTTTTCCCATCCTTTTTGCTAATGACAAAGGGGGAGAAGATGTATGTGTTTGTGTTTGTTTTTCTCTAACAAAATGCAGCTAGCAAAGACTCTCTAAATCATGAATTTAGGGGGAGCATTGATCAAGGGGGAGCCTTTTGTGTTAGAGAAACAAGATTAAAGCAAATTTTCAAAATTGGGTTGTCATCATCAAAAAGGGGGAGAATGTGAAGGCAAGCTTCTCAATGGTTTTGATGAAGACAACATTATTCATTCAAGATGTTATGCTTGCTCAAAAAGAATGGATCAAGACATTAAAGCAAGCACAAAGTTTTTAATTTTTACAAGTCTTGAAGAACTCTCAAGGATTGATCTAAGGTATAATCAATTACTCATTAGCAATGTGCATACAAGTGTTCAAACTAGTCTTTATTTATGTCATGATCATTGGAAAATATTTTAAGCATTAAAAGATTGTTGCAGTTCTGTTTCTAAACTTTTTTTCTCAAAACTGACTTCAAGTAACCGGTTACTGACAGTATGTTAACCGGTTACTCTGGGCATTTTTTCAAAAATTATTTTAACGTTGCATGAAGTAATCGGTTACTGACAGAGTGTTAACCGGTTACCACTGATCATAATTAAAAAATAATTGCATCTTTTCATGCTTCTTCATCAAACCCTTTCCATACGAACCATGGCATCCCTTAATCAATTATAGCTGTTTGTAGAGGTGTTTAAGCATTATAAAAGCATAAAATTGTCAGATTTTAAACTCACCTTCTTTGCTAAAATTTTCAAACAATCATTCTTCTCTATTCTTGCATTTTTATCAAAGTGTTCTATCAATCTTTTCTAAAGTGAAACTTTTGCACAAGAAACTTTCATATATATTGCATTTGTTTCATCCTCATTGTGTTGAACACTTGTATAACATTCTTAGAGTGATTGCTACAAAGCAGAAGATCAATCTCTAGATTGATATATTGAAGATCCAAAATTTCTACACATATACAAAATTCAGATTTTTTGTTATTTTGATTACAACTTATTTTTAGGATTGTTAAAGATAAGTTTGTAAGGTTTTTCCTTGTGATCCGGATTGTGGATACAAGAGGTCCATTTGTGAGAGATTTGTTCTCGATTGGACTTTAAACATTTGTAAATCCAAGAGGGTTGTTCTTGGTTGTTAGAGTAGTATAGAAAGACATAGGTTTGTCTTGTCTAGGAATCTAACATTAGTGAAATTCTCTTTCAAGTTGAAAGGGGAGTGGAGTACTCTCGACGTGTGAGGGGAACCACTATACGTCTCGGTGTTTATTTACTTTCCGCATTTACCATTTCATCAATTAGAAATCTTTAGGAAAGTAAAGACAAAAATCGTCAAAAATCGAGATAATTTTCTAAGAACCTAATTCACCCCCCTCTTAGGTACACATATAACTTACACGTTTCGCTTTTCCGCTATAAATACTTGATTTTATTTCTGAACTTTCTTCTTTCTCCAAAGCATAAAACAATTCTTCATCTTCTCACAAACAAACCTCAACAAACTCAAATCTCTTTTAACTTTAATCATCAATGGCGTCCAAGAAAACACCGGTTCTTCCTAAGGATGCTAAGAAACAACCAGTTCTTTGTCCTGTTCATACAATCTTAGGCCTTCAAGTTATAGGTAATCAACAATATGTTCTAGAACCTCCCCTTGAGGAAGAAAAAAGGCGAATTTATCAATTCCAGGTACTTATTCCTATTTCAGTTTCTGGAAAATATATGCTCTTACTGGTCCTTTACCAGATGTTAACAAATATGTTGTGAAACTTAGAGAATTCTTCACAAGCTATCATATGTATAAATCCATAGCAAGTAGAAGAAAATATAAAACTAGAACTGAAACCATAACTCCTGAACCACGTAAGGGTACTGATACCCAGGAAACGTCTTCGACTAAGCCTGAAAAAAACACAATTAATTTATATTACATGAGCAATGCTCTTAGAGCATTTCATTTTTGCTCCTTGTCGAAAGACCCTGAAAATTATCTGTCTTGGCTGGCAAAGATACAAAAGAAGAAAACTAAGTTTTGGAAAGAATTGGATATTTTCGACATGATCCAACTGTCGAAATCTGGACCTGGATATTGTCAAACTATGCTGCTCACTTCCTTTTAATTCTAGGACAACACACATAACAACTTTCACTTCCCTTGTGCAATGCTAAACCCAACTCTCTTCGACATAGTTGCGATTACTCGCTTTTGACCCATAGGAGAAACTTTCGATCCAAACCAAATGATAGAAGACACTATTGGCTTTGACGGGAATCGAGCCACTTTTGTAACACCCTAAAACCCATAACTTTATTTTTATATAAAACTCACATATAGGATGTTACTTCATCGAAACACTAATACATAAACATGAAACTTCAATAATCTGAAACGAAAAATAAAAGAAAAACATAACATAAGTATGAATTAAGCATCACTGAAAACTCCATGAAAATGAGTTACCACTCAATACATAAGAACATAAGTGCGCCATTACCCGATATTACAGAATCAAAGCATTATTTGACTAACAGAAAAATAATAAATGCTAAGAGGGCGTCAAATCCGTCTCACAATCATCACGAGCTATCAATCTTTTTGATTATGTGTACAAATATTGCATAGAGCCATCCAAAAAACAAAGAAGGGGTGAGAATAAACTTACAAATAATAACGGTGAAATTTAGAAGCAGGATAATAAGAAGAACACATCATTAATACCAAACACAAACACAATCACATTTACAAGCACATGTATAATTCATAATATATGCAATGCTATAATGCACCAACTCATTCACTTATATGCATGTGGTACTAAGTTTTTGTAGATATCAGAGATATGTTACTGATTTCTTTCCACGCTCTGTGGTCTCTCACCTAAACCAACGATCCCACAAATTTATCTGAGACCCATCTCTGGTCCCTCAACTGAACCAACGATCCCACCAAATGGATCTGAGGCCCGCCTTTGGTCCCTCAACTGAACCAACGATACCACCAAATGGACCTGAGGCCACCAAATAGACCGAATTCACACCTAACTCCATAATATATGTATGCCTAAAAGTATGAATAAACAAACTTACATTTTCACCACAAGAAATCACGTGTCACCAAAAGATATTAATAATTTATTCACCAAATAATGGTTCCACATGTGAACCACACATTTGCCAATGAAAGGCCACCAAAATAGTCCTATTCACCAAAAGAAGTATGAATCACCCAAAAATTATTTATAGAATCTATTCACACAAAAAAAATGGTCCCAAAATACGAACCATGCATTACCAAACACCGACCACCAAAATCACCACTTCAAGACGTTTTATTTCTAAACATTTTCACCTCTATTACACCCAAGTTATCCAAATATTACCCACTATTGCAAAATATTACCCACTATTGCAAAATATTACATTTTCAAATGGAAAACTCTATTAAGCTCATAAATATTTTATTTGATTTTCAAAGGAGTTTAATATGATTTAAATCCTGATTTTCTATGAAAAAAGTACTATCCACCTGAAATCTTGAATTTTCACCCAAAAGCACTATTCATTCGAAATCACTATTCACTTGAAATCCCATTTTTTTTCAAAAGAGTACTCTAGGTCTAACTCAAATAATAATCAAAACAACTCTAAAACATGCCAATTAACTCTAAATAACCAATAAGCATCGACTCTGACTCAAAAATAATATTTTTTTATAAATTAATATCTTTCACAACGCTATTGATAACTCAAACAACTTTATTGACAACTCTAATGGCTTTATTGACAACTCAAACATTATAAGAAAATCACTTAACTTAGTCAAATAACTTTAGATGAGAAATATCTCCAACTCAATTCTAAAGTATTATAATTAATAATATTAATTAATTATTATAATAATAATAATAATTATTATTATTATTATTAATATTATTATTATAAAACAAATTAAATTGAGACATAGTGTTACTGTAAGTTTCGTAACCATTATCCAAGTCACATGACGTTGCTGCTACGAGACTTATAAAAAATGCTACAGCATTTAAATTGAATCATACATATTGATAATGTTAATTATTACAAGGAATTACGAAAACAAATTTCATCTTCTTTTAATTGAATCCACTTCTTAATTAAATATATTTTAATAAAATAAAAACAAATAATTTTGATTATATAATCATATAAACATTAATATATCTAAATCATATTTGAATTTAAATAGAGAGTTCAATTCACAATTAAACATGGTACATTCACGTATCAATCATATAACAACATGACAATCAAATAGGATTCAAAAAGATAGGAGAAGAAAAATCAAATCAAAAGGATTTAGGCCAAAAGGAATTTATCCTAAATCCCATACGATAATAAGAGCACACAAAAAAAAAATCATGGATAACAGTTATATAGTGCCAAAATGGGATTAATCCAAAATCCCACGTAACATCAAACACAAAGAATCAAACAAATACGCTCGGCGATGGTGAAATGAGATTTATCCCGAATTCTATTTGACCATAACAAAGATTAATATAAAAACACATAGAGAGAAACTAATATAAAAAGATGGAACTCATGGGAGAGTAAAGGAACCCTCACCATCTACCTAATAGTTACATTACAATAAGGGATTCTCCCCCTTTACCTGATAAAATCACTTTTCATGAATTCTTGCGTTCCTTTCTAACAACTTTTGAAACGTTCCCAAAACCAATCAGCCACTTTTGTAACATTTATTTATTTTTTTGTTTTTTTTCCTGCCCTCTCTATTCAAGTACTTTAACTGTTTCCAAACGTATGTAAATAATTTGGAATTCAAAATTTACGTAAAGCACTCCATTACTGCCCAATTTATTATTCCATTTTAAAACGGTAAATCATAATATTATTAGAATAAATGTAATACCCCTTATTATTTAATTGCTCAATTGGATATCAGAAGAGATCAATTATTTTATTAAAGAGACGGATTGATATTTGTTAGTTCAAGAGAGTATTTTAAGGTAACTCTAATAATTGATCAATTGGGTTGAGATGACAAAATATCAATTGAAGATATTTTACCCTGTTGGGTTATATTATATAATATTGGTTTATATATATATATATATATATATATATATATATATATATATATATATATATATATATATATATATATATATATATATATATATATATATTGGAAAGAGAAAAGAAAGAAAGAAGAAGAAGTTAGTAAGGAGGAGAAGAAAAGAGAAAGAAGAGGAAAAGAAGAGAATTGGAGAAAGAGAAAGAAGAGAGAAAACCCATGGATCATCATCATCACCATCTTCTTCAAACTCCTCTTCGATTATCAGGTGGGTTCTAGTTAGACACTTTAAGTCCTAGAAATAAGTTGTTTTGGAACTTAGGTTAAATTGAGAGAAAATGCTTAAATTGCTAATCAATGGAATCTAATGGTTGAAATGTGATATTAATCGTGTAGCATGATCATCATACATGTAGAAACATCTATTGATAATGATTATGATGTTTGATATTGATTGGGAGTGAGTTTGGAAATGTTGGGGTTTTGTGTGAAAACTAGGTTTTGATGTTGGAAATTATGTTTGTGAGGTTTGTGGGATAAACCATGGTAGAAATATGATAATATACCTCTATTGGTTGTTTGGGTATGAATTGAGGTGAATTAAGGGTTGGAAATTTTGCTATCAAAAGAGTTATTTTTCTAAAAATCGCAGTGCGCGCTTAACGTGCAGACGCGCGCTTAGCGCGGTCTGGAGAATTTGCAACCCTTCCAGGCAGTGAAGAGCGCGCTTAGCGTGGGGTGGAGCCCGCTTAGCGCGACCTGGAACAAAAATAAAACTGTTTTTTTTTTAAATTCATAACTTTCGATCCGTAACTCGGATCGAGACGTTCTTGGTACAGTTAGAAAGCCACGACGACCCTTTACCCATATCTTTTGGGATCGTAAATCCGATCGAGGCATCGTTATAGCCGATGTGGAGCTGTGGAAATATCCTACGGGATAAAAGTACAAAGTATTGAGTTCGATACCCGATTAAATTAATCGGAGGGAACCCGAAAGTGATGTTTTATGTGATGTGTGATTATATGTATTTACTTGTAATATTTGTGTTATGCCATATCTACCTAATATTGTTGTTAAAAGGAATAAGAAATATGCATGTTTAAAATATGAATTAGGAAGAGTGAGGAAACTTTACCCCAAAACAAATGGCATAGTTAAGATTGTTATAATTCTAGGTGTGAATATAATTGTGATAGGAACTCTGGATGGCGACGCTCATGCATTCATTGACGAGTTCTGGCCTGGAGTAGATAACCTAGATGGCAAGGCTCGGGCACCTGATGTAGGAAGATGCATCCGTGACGAGATTGGCCTAGGAAAGAGTGAAACACTAGTATGGGACATGTGTGTGAACCTTGTGTTCTTTGTGAAAGGCATTGTGGCCTTGTGATTGTCGAATACAATCACGTTGTGTGTGAGATCACGTAATCGTAACCGGTTATCTTGTGAGTGTGTTTCATGGGTCTCGAGCTCCTCTGAAACACGTGCACAACTACTTGGCAGGTTTGATTCCCGTGTGCAGTACGAATGGCGCTCTGGGAGCATATGCTTGTGACGGTTAATTGCCCGTGTGAAGTGACGGTTCATAATGGTTAATGGCCCGTAGAACCCGAATCCATTCGTATGTCAAGTAGGTTACCAGGATCCATGACTCGGGTCGACTTCTAGACGTAGAAGCGGACGGGAAAACGGGATGCCTTAGTGTGGTTATCGATTAGTGATATTTTGAGTTGATGAACTCATGACATGTTTCCATATAGTGTGAGATTGTGAGATTGTGAACTCAAAGTCATTTCCCTTCCCCTTGACTTGAGTTAGGATTGGTAGAACCTTGTAAAGCCGAGAGAATCTATAAGATAGGGAACTCACTGAGATTTGATGTATCTCACCCCACTATAGTTGCTATATATCAGGTGTGGTTTGCAGGTTCGATTTACAAATGGAGCGATGCTTGGATGTTTCAAGAGAAGTTTGGCTTTAGTTTTTCCGCTGTGTATTATTTTGTTGTATACAATTGAGGATATTGTATATTATTCTTAGAATTTTATTTTTGGCTAGTTTCCATGTCTTGTGCCATAGATTGTGTTTATGTTTTAGAAATGGGCAAATATGTGAATTACGCCATTAGACACTTATGATGGTGTCAGTACCAAATAAAATGCTTGTATTGTATTATTCTAGATAAATATTATACAGGGCATTACAATAAATCTCAATATTAATTACCCCAATAAATAATAACTTATTTACTACTTAATCTTTTTAAATAATTTATTTTAATAAATATTATTATCAAATAAATATTTAGCTAAAATAATTTCAATTAAATAATTATTTCTATAAATGAACATTTATGTTAATATTATTATTATTAGAACGTCACACTTTAATATTTATTTAAATTTAAAACCTACTCTTAAGTCACCTTCACGCCTAATTATAATTAAATAGTTAAATAAAATAAATAACACTTACATTTTTTATTATTATAAAACTTCAATAATCCTAATAGTTAGTAAATAATTAAAGATAGCTAATTTTTTACTAACAACTTAAATTAATTCAAATCTAACTTTTCACTCTAAAACTCATATATATCAGTAATTAGTAAATTATCAAAAGGCCCCTAAAAATACAAAATAGTATCAATTAATCAAACAACACTCGATATAATTATTCTAATAATTTAAATAAAATACTAATTTAAATACAGGGCGTTACAACTCTCCCCCATTTAAAATATTTTCTTCCTAAAAAATTGTCCGACACAAACAAATTCGGATGAATACTCAACTACTCTTGTGGCTCTCTTCTAAGACCGTATTCATAAGTTCTGACACATCAGACACACAACTATGTCACATAATTTCATAAGCTCATCCTCATCTACCTGGAAATCTTCCAACGTCGTTTTACCCTATATCTGCAAGGAAGCAAACATCATAAACACATGAGCTCCATCTTTTTTGAATTTTTTAACTTGTCTCGCAGAATTAATTTGCGGACTCTCGTCTCCTTCAATCTCAGGAAATAATATTGTTTTGTTATAGCAGTTGATATACATACGGTTGAACTCTAGCCCATCCATACTCAAGGTAACATCGAGCCCAATTCCACTTCCAGAGGCAAGTCATAAATATCTCCAGGGAGACGTCAGGGAATTGACCCACCACCGACACATCACTATTCGTCATATTGTTCTGCACTCTCAGAGAAACAAACATCACATGTAACTGATCCTTCTCCCTAAAAGATATCTCAACTTGACCGGCAGACACGAATCTCGAATCCATACTCTCTTCGGGCTCAGAAACAACACAACTTAATCCAAAAACTTGCAATATTGCAATCAATGGCATGTTGAACCAATCTTCCACACCCAAAGAATATCATAGAAGCATAAGCTTCTCCCACACTTGTTTCCATCCCGCTCCTTCTTGAAAGCGATAAGATAACAACGAGCGCCGACAGTGTTTTCATGCACATGTCACATACTAGGAAAGAGATAAAATCACAAAAATCTGGACGGACCGACCGACCTGTTTTGATACCACTACGTAACACCCTAAAACCCATTACTTTATTTTTATATAAAACTCACACATAGGATGTTACTTCATCGAAACACTAATACATAAACATGAAACTTCAATAATCCGCAATGAAAAATAAAAGAAAAACATAACATAAGGCTAAATTAAACATCACTGAAAACTACATGAAAAGGAGTTTCCACTCAATACATAAGAACATAAGTGCGCCATTACCCGATATTACAGAATCAAAGCATTATTCGACTAACAGAAAAATAATAAATGCTAAGAGGGCGTCAAAACTGTCTCACAATCATCACGAGCTATCACTCTTTTTTATTATGTGTACCAACATTGCACAGAGCCATCCAACAAATAAAGAAGGGGTGAGAATACACTTACAAATAATAACGGTGAAATTTAGAAGCAGAATGATAAGAAGAACACATCATTAATACCAAACACAAACCCAATCACATATACAAGCACATGTATAATTCATAATATATGCAATGCTACAATGCACCAACTCCTTCACCTATATGCATGTGGTACTAAGTTTTTGTGGATATCAGAGATATGTTACTGATTTCTTTCCACGCTCTCTGGTCCCTCACCTAAACCAATGATCCCCCCAAATTTATCTGAGACCTGTCTCTGGTCCCTCAACTGAATCAACGATCCCATCAAATAGATCTGAGGCCCGCCTCTGGTCCCTCAACTGAACCAACGATCCCACCAAATGGATCTGAGACCACCAAATAGACCGAATTCTCACCTAACTCCAAAATATATGTATGCATGAAAGTATGAATAAACAAACATACATTTTCACCAAAAGAAATCATTGGTCACCAAAAGATAGTAATAATTTATTCACCAAATAATGGTTCCACATGCGAACCACACATTGCCAATGAAAGGCCACTAAAATAGTCTTATTCACCAAAAGATGTATGAGTCACCCAAAATTATTTATAGAATCTATTCACACAAAAAAATGGTTCCAAAATACGAACCATGCATTACCAAATACCGGCCACCAAAATCACCACATCAAGACATTTTATTTCAAAACATTTTCACCTTTATTACACCCATATTATCCAAATATTACCCACTATTGCTAAATATTACATTTTCAAATGAAAAACTCTATTAAGCTCATAAATATTTTATTTGATTTTCAAAAGAGTTTAATATGATTTAGATCCTGATTTTAAAAAAAAAAAAGTACTATCCACCTGAAATCCTGAATTTTCACCCAAAATCACTATTCACCTAAAAACACTATTCATTCGAATTCACTATTCACTTGAAATCCCGTTTTTTTCAAAAGAGTACTCTAGGTGTAACTCAAGTAATAATCAAAACAACTCTAAAACATGCCAATTAACTCCAAATAACCAATAAGCATCGACTATGACTCAAAAAATAATAATTTTATTATAAATAAATATCTTTCACAACGCTATTGATATCTCAAACATCTTTATTGACAACTCTAATGGCTTTATTGACAACTCAAACATTATAAGAAAATCGCTTAAATTAGTAAATAACTTTAGATGACAAATATCTCCAACTCAATTCTAAAGAATTGTAATTATTATATTATTATTAATATTATTATTATTATTATTATTATTATTATTATTATTATTATTATTATTATTATTAAACAAATTAATTTGAGACATAGTGTTACTGTAAGTTCCGTAACCATTATCCAAGTCGTATGGCGTTGCTGTTACAACACTTATAAAAAATGCTACAGTATTTAAATTGAATCATACATATTGATAATGTTAATTATTATAAGGAATTACGAAAACAAATTTCATCTTATTTTAATTGAATCCACTTCTTAATTAAATATATTTTAATAAAATAAAAACAAATATTTTTGATTATATAATCATATAAACATTAATATATCTAAATCATATTTGAATTTAAATAGAGAGTTCAAATCACAAATAAACAGGGCGCATTCACGTATCAATCATATAACAACATGACAATCAAATAGGATTCAAAATCAAATCAAAAGGATTTAGGAAAAATGGAATTTATCCTAAATCCCATACGATAATAAGAGCATGCACAGAAACACATGCAAAAAAAAATCATGGATAACAATTATATAGTGACAAAATGGGATTTATCCAAAATCCCACATAACATCAAACACAAAGAATGTAATACTTCGTATTTTATTTTGCTCTGGATAATATTAGTTATGATCAACTGGGTTCCGGTGTGCTCTGAAAAATTATCTGTTAAGATAATTAGGGTAACTGATGGGCTCAAAACAGATCAAATTAATATTATCTGACCCTGAGGTTTTATCAATTGATACTTTAGGGACAAATTGGACATTTAAGTTAGTGTTACTAACTTAATGATATCTCTACATATCATATGCATTTCCTTTCCTCTTCATTGTTCTGGGTCTACCACGGGTTATACGTCCATCAGTCATGTTCCTAAAGGTCATACAGATAGGATTAAGTTGACCAGGCTCAATGCCATAAATATAACACTTAAGACCAATGGCGACACGACGTATATGAATGGAAAGAAACACTTATACAATTTCATGGCTAGGTCATGTTCCCTGAGGTTTTATCAATTGATACTTTAGGGACAAATTGGACATTTAAGTTAGTGTTACTAACTTAATGATATCTCTACATATCATATTCATTTCCTTTCCTCTTCATTGAGTCTTTCCGTTCATGAAATTGTATAAGTGTTTCTTTCCGTTCATATACGTCGTGTCGCCATTGGCCTTAAGTGTTATATTTATGGCATTGAGCCTAGTCAACTTAATCATATCTGTATGACCTTTAGGAACATGACTGACGGGCGTATAACCCGTGGTACACCCAGAACAACTCCTGCTGAGATGAATCCGCCAGGCGGAGACGAGTATGTCCCATGGCCTCAATTTTTACAACATATGCAGTAGCAGCAGAATCAATTCATGCAACAAATGGTACAACAGATGAATGGGAATCTTCATCCTCCAGTAGTTGTTTCAGATGCTGTAGGTGGAAGTTTTCGGGATTTCATCCAGATGAATCCTCTAGAATTTCATGTAGGATTAGATCCTGTGAAAGCTCGTGAATGGGTGACTGGTATGGAGGGAATCTTTCTGATAGATCAGTGTAGTGAAGAGAATAAAGTGGTGTTTGCTTCTCACTCACTAAAAGGTCCTGCTATGAGGTGGTGGGAGAGTGCTTCAACTTTAATGACTATCCAAGATGTGCCTAAGATCTGGGAGCAATTTAAGATTACTTTTATGGAGAATTATTTCCCTAGTTCTTTGACGACCCAAAAAGAGTTCAATTTCCAATAGTTGAGGCAAGGTACTATGACTGTGGCTGCTTATGCTGAGAAGTTTAAAATTATGGATGCTTACTCTAGGCAGGCCGTGTATGCTCCGGATGAAAAATGGAAGATTGACCAATTCCTTTTTAGATTGAAAGCTGAGATTTCTCACAGTGTGTCTCAAAGAGAGTTCACTACTTATGCTGAATTGCTAAGGCAATGCTATGTAGTAGAGAACAGTTTGAAGAGAGTTCAAGCAGAAGGGGATTTGAGTAAGACAAATCAGAATGATCGTGGGAGATCAAACCACCAGTTAAGGCCTAGACAACAAGCTTTTAAAGGGAAACAAGTTCAGAATTCTAGAACTAGTGCATCTCCTGTGTGTCGTACTTGTCGTAGGAATCATCTTGGTAGGTGTGGTATCGAAAGTGTGAGATGCTATTAGTGTCAGAAGATGGGTCTTCTGTCAAGTTTATACGTTGGATGCAAAGAAGACAAAGGGTGATAACTCTTTCATTGCTGGTACGTGTTTTATTAATGGGAATCCTTATTTTGTATTATTTGATTGTGGAGCAACACACTCTTTTGTGTCAATGCAATGTATGAAGCAACTTGGGTTGCAAGCTATTCCGTTGTCTCCACCCATGGTGGTTACTACTGCCATGGATGAGATGGTTGAAACACCTTTAATGTGTGAAAACTGTGTATTATCTGTGAATGGAAGAGTTTTTCAGATTGATTTTATTTGTTTGCCGCTTAAGAAAGTAGATGTTGTTTTGGGAATGGACTGGCTTTCTGCTAATTCGGTATTTATTGGTTGTGAAGAGAAGCTAATCATTATTCCGTCCACTGAAACTACTCAGAAGGATGTGTTAACTACCATTTTAGAAGGTACAGTTGGAATGATAAATTTATTGTTTGAGAAGGAAAAATCTGATCTTTTGGTTCTCACTAAGGAGGGGAGTAGCGACCTTCAAGTCCAGAATATTCTTGTAGTCTGTGAGTTTTCCAAAGTTTTCCCCGAGGATGACACTTCTCTTCCTCTCGGAAGTGAAGTGGAATTCTCTATTGACTTGACACCGGGAACGGCTCCTATATCCGTTTCTCCGTATCAGATGACACCACTTGAGTTGAGAGAATTGAAGGATCAATTGGAAGAGTTAATGACTAAGCATTTTGTTCGACCCAATGTTTCGCCCTGGGGAGCTCCAGTGTTGTTAGTAAAGAAGAAGAATGGTGGAATGCGGTTATGTATTGATTACCGGCAGTTGAATAAGGTCACTATTAAAAACAAGTACCCATTACCTAGGATAGACGACTTGTTAGATCAATTGAAATGAGCCTGTGTGTTCTCGAAGATTGATTTACGGTCGAGTTATCATCAAATCTGCATGAAGAGTTCGGATGTCCAAAGACCGCGTTTAGGACCCGTTATGGCCATTATGAATTCGTAGTAATGCCTTTCGGTGTGACGAATGCTACAGCTATTTTCATGGATTATATGAATCGGATATTTCAACCTTACTTGGACCAATTCATAGTGATCTTTATTGATGACATTCTTATTTATTCTCGTACTTCTCAAGAGCACGAAGAACATCTAAGAATTGTTTTATCGATCTTACAAGAGAGACAACTTTTTGCCAAGCTAAGCAAGTGTGAGTTTTGGATGTCGGAGGTTAGTTTTCTTGGTCATGTCATATCTCAAGGACGCGTGGCAGTGGATCCATCGAAAGTTAAAGCAGTAGTTAATTGGGAGAGACCATAGAATGTTTCCGAAGTTAGAAGTCTCTTGGGACTGGCAGGTTATTATAGAAGGTTTATCAGAGGCTTTTCTCAATTGGCTTTACCAATGACCAAGCTTACTAGAAAGGATTGTCCTTATGAGTGGGATTCGGCTTGTGAACAAAGTTTTATGAGTTTGAAGGAAAGATTGACTACTGCTCCTGTTTTGATCATTCCTGATCCTAGCAAGTCGTATGAGGTATTTTGTGATGCATCAAAGATGGGATTAGGAGGTGTCTTAATGTAGGATATTCACGTGGTGGCTTATGCTTCTCGACAATTAAAAGTTCACGAGAAGAATTATCCAACTCATGATTTGGAATTGGAGGCAGTTGTTTTTACACTGAAAGTATGGCGTTATTATTTGTATGGAGTACGTTTTGAAATGTTCAGCGACCACAAGAGTTTAAAGTAACTATTTGACCAAAAAGAGTTGAACATGCGTCAAAGGAGATGGATGGAATATCTAAAGGATTTTGATTTAGAATTGAAGTACCATCCGGGTAAAGCGAATAAAGTAGCGGATGCATTGAGTCGGAAAGTGTTGCATAATGCCGAATTGATGATGTTAGAGTATGCCTTATTGGAAAAGTTTCGAGATCTTAATCTTCAATTTATTTGGACTCCTAATGGTGTGATTATGGGAAACTTGAATGTTAATTCTACTCTTTGAGAGGAAATTCAACAAGGGCAAGTGTTGGATGAGAAGTTACAAGAAGTGTTAGTTCAACTAGGTTTCGTCCGAGCTACCGACGGAATCATTTCGTTTAACCAAAGGATTTGTGTTCCGGATGATGCGGTGTCGAAAAGATGAATTTTTGAGGAAGCGCATAAGGGTGATTTTACTATACATCCTGGTTCTTAAAAAATGTATCAAGACTTAAAAAGGGAGTATTGGTGGTCCGGTATGAAAAGAGATATTACGGTATATGTATCGGAGTGTGCGGTATGCGAACAAGTAAAGATTGAACACCAAAGACCGGGTGGCTTATTGCAACCTTTAAAAATTTTGGTATAGAAGTGGGATGGTATTTCTATGGACATTGCAGTTGGATTACCCCGTGCACAAGGTGGTTACGATTCTATTTAGGTGATTGTGGATCGGTTGACGAAATCTGCGCATTTCTTAGCCGTAAAGACTACTTACAAGGCAAGTCATCTTGCAAGGTTGTTTATTTTGGAAATTGTGAGGTTACATGGTATTCCCTCCAGTATTGTTTCCGATAGAGATCCAAAGTTTACTTCAAGATTTTGGAGAGCTTTTCAACAAGCTATGGGAACAAAGTTATGTTTCAGTACGTCGAATCAACCTCAAACGGATGGTCAGACGGAACAGACGATACAAACGATGGAAGATATTTTAAGGGCTTGTGTACTTGGAAGTGGAGGAAATTGGATAGAACTTTTACCATTGATTGAGTTTTTGTACAACAATAACTATCATGCGAGTATTGGTATGGCTCCTTACGAGGCATTGTATGGAATGAAATGTAGGACACCATTGTGTTGGGCGGAAGTTGGTGAAGATAGAATTTTGGGACCCGAGATTATCCAAGAGACTACGAAAAAGATTAGAATGATCCGTGACAAAGTTAAACAAGGACAATATCGTTAGAAGGGTTATGCAGATAATCGTAGGAGACCTTTATAGTTCGATGAAAGTGATCACGTGTTTTTGAAGGTTACTCCGAGATTTAGGTTGAAATGACCGTTTAAGTCGCGGAAGTTAAGTCCGAGATACGTGGGACCGTATCAAATTTTACAAAGGATTGGAAAAGTAGCTTATAGATTAGCCTTACCGCCTTCTCTGCCAGAGATGCACGATGTTTTTCATGTGTCTCAACTTAGGAAGTTTGTTCCAGATCCTCTTCAGCTAATTCTACCAGATATAATTGAGATAGAAGAAGATTTGACGTTTGAACCTCAACCAAGCCGTATTACAGGAAGAGAAACTAAGGTACTAAGGAATAAAGAGATTCCTCTTGTGAAGGTTCAGTGGGATGAGACGCATCCGGGTGATGAAACTTGGGAACTTGTATCGGAAATGAGAGATGCTTACCCTCATCTTTTCAGGTAATCTTTAAATTCATGGACGAATTTCTATTTAAGGAGGGGAGGATGTAATACCCTGTATTTTATTTTGCTCTGGATAATATTAGTTATGATCAAATGGGTTCCGGTGTGCTCTGAGAAATTATATGTTAATATAATTAGGGTAACTGATGAGCTCAGAACAAATCAAATTAATATTATCTGACCCTGAGGTTTTATCAATTGATACTTTAGAGACAAATTGGACATTTAAGTTAGTGTTACTAACTTATTGATATCTCTACATATCATATTCATTTCATTTCCTCTTCATTTGGTGCCAAGTTAGAAAGAAAGATAGTAAGAGGTAGAGAGAAGGAAAAGCAAAGGGAGAAAGAAGAGAAACCTAGAAGAAGAAGAGGAAAGCTTGGATTCTTCTCCATTCTTCATCAAATCATCTCCCAATCTTCTTCATATTGTTCATAGGTGAGTTCTAGTTAGAACCCTAAGAGTAGAAACTTAGGTTAAAACTTTGAATAAAAATGGTAGATTTGGATCAAATGTGTTAAATGTTGTTTCTATGGTTAAAACATGAAATAGAATGCATATCATGATTGGGTTGTGTGAGAAATTGATGTATAATACTTTTCATTGTGATGGATCATGTTTTGCTTGGTTTTGGTTTGAGTTTGCACCATTAAAAACAGGTTTTTGTGCTTCTGTTTCAGTGGTAATCGGTTACTCACTTTGAGGTAACTGTTTACTTAAAGGAAAAGTTGAGGTTTTACGTGAAAAATGGACGAAGTAACCAGTTACTCATTTTGAGGTAACCGGTTACCAAAATGTGTCTCTAACTATGATTTTGATTCTATTTTGAACAGTGAAACTTAAGTAACCGGTTACTCATTTTGGGGTAACCGGTTTCCACTGTTGTGATTTTTGAAAAACGTTTAAAAATTCATATCTTTTATATCGTAATTCCGATCGAGGCATGGTAATAGTTGTTGGAAAGCTATGAAAATATCCTACGTGATAAAAGGGAAAAATTTCAATTTCGATACCCGATTAAATAAATCGGAGGGAACCCAATATTTGTGTAAATTTTATGGGGATTTATTTTGCATTTGGTTATTCCATTGTATTGTGTTACATCTAATCTCTTATTGTGAAAGCAAATTGAGTGATGACATGTTTAAAATATGGAATAAGAAGAGTGAGGAAACTTTACCATAAATCCATAAGTAGATCCTAGTAAGGTGACTAGGAATTGATAGATAACCTAGATGGCGATGCTCATGCGTTCGATGCCAAAGTGTGTATCTTCGACGGGTAATGATCTAGAGGAAAGTGAAACACTAGTATGGAACATGTGTGAACCTTGTGTTTTATGAAAACGCGAATGTGGCTTTAAGGCGAATATGGCCTTGTGATTATCGAATACAATCAAGTTTGTGTATGAGATCATGTAATCGTAACCGTTTCCCTTGAGTTACTGTTTCATGAGCTTAAGGCTCCTCTGGAATGTACGCATGATTACTTGGTAGGTTTGATTCCCGCGTGTAGTACAAATGGAACCTAAAGGTAGAGACTTGTGACAGTTTATGGCTCGTGTGAAGTGACGGTTAATAACGGTTAATGGTGTAGCGCGGTTTTTGTGGTTTCGAATCACTATCGCTTTGGTACTACAGTTCGATTCATTTTTTATCCTATTGAAGCTGATGAAGGAAGGGAAATAGATGTCTCCAATTAACCCTGCTTGCAAACTGAGGTTAAAAAGTCAAAACTGTTGGTTTACAGATGTGGTTTTAGTTTGTGGGCCTCTCTCTGCTTATTTTGTTCGGAACGAAATACCGGGACTGTTCATGGGGGATTTGTTGGGATACTGTGCTAGATTGGCTTTGGGGTAGGGGACTTTGGGGTTTTTTTATTAGTGTGCTCGCTAAGATTCTTTTTCAATCTTATGCCTACATATTCCCAGGATAGGGAAATCAGAGCGATCGTAGTTCCTCCTATTCTATGGGAGGAAATGGTGTTTTGGTGTCTTGTTCAAAGCCCAAGACATGAAGCTAAAAGTGGTTTATATCTTGTTCAAAGCCCAAGATGTAAAGCTGAAGGATCTATTTGTATCTTGTTCGAAGCCCAAGATATGAAGCTAAAGGAGTTTGACTTTAGAGAGAATTTGTCATCTCTAAAGGGAGGTCTGTTTGTCACAACTGTTGGGTGACTGATTATAAAGGAGAATTACTTTAATTGGGATATGCGAATCCAGCAATTCCATAATTTCCTTTATAGGGGATTTTTAACCTGAAGGAGAAGACTTTAACTCAGTTTAGAGCAATGCCATATTTCCTTAGGAATTTCTCATGCTAAAAGAGGGACGGTGGTGTGGATGTAAATAATCCAGAGGCTTGCCGCTTACAGCAATTAGATGGGGGAAAAGGAGTTGTTGATGTTTGTATACTGTGAACGAGGCACATATTTTGATGCTAAAAGGTAGATTGACTCAATTGGGGTTTCCTTATACAGAGCCTAAGAGGAGGCTATTGACCCAACAAGAGGATGCTTTTGTGTCTCGTACGAAGCCCGGGATAGAGGCTAAAAGGGTTGACTCAACAAGAGAATGTTTTTATATGTGTCTTGTACGAAGCCCAAGATGGAGGCTAAAAGGGTTTGGCCCAACAAGAGAGTCTTTTATACTCACCAAGAGAGTGATTTGTATTTCGTACGAAGCCCGAGATGGAGGCTAAAAGAGGATTGACTCAATAAGAGGGTCTTTTTATACTCAACAAGAGAGTGATTTTGTATCTCGTACGAAGCCCAAGATGAAGGCTAAAAATGTTTAACTCTGCTGGGGAGAATCATTGTACAAAGTCCAAGAGGAGGCTATGGTTACTGTTGCAGTTGAGTGACAGGTCCAGTATGTTGGTTAAAAGAGAAAATCAGTTCTTATATGGGTAATGTTGTACTCATGGATTTGATCTGAGGACCGGGATTATTTCCTGTTCTTTAAGGAAACAGGGAATCCGAAGGGTATTGAGACTGCCCAAGTCTACGGGTGTTTTTTTCCTATTTTTGAAAGGAACTTGAGACTGTCTTCGAGACTCAAGGAGATTAGACTGTCCAAGTCTAGAGTTTTATCTTTTGTACTATGCTTAAGAGACAGTACGTTCGCGGTAGAAAGATCTAGACTCTTTGAAGGACTGTTCTATTAAGATGACTAATTTATGTTCCTATACCTTTAAGAGGTCGTCGGGACAATTTGTACGAAGCCCAAGAGGAGGCGAGAAAAACTTTTAAGAAGACGAAGGTACAATTTGTACGAAGCCCAAGAGGAAGCTATATTCCCGGAGGAAGAATCATTATATAAAGCCTAAGAGGAGGCTGTGAAAACTTCTAAGAAGCCGACGGGTCCTTGTACAATGCCCAAGAGGAGGCGGGGATGCTGTTAGGAAGCCTGTGGGTCCTTGCACTAAGCCCAAGAGGAGGTTGATGAACAGTTCCATTAGGGGTTTCACTTGGAACATTGGCCTTCTGTATATGAACTGTTCAAGGGGGAGATTTCTTAGATCTACTTATCTAAAATTGTTGTAAAAGAAAATTCTCATGGTTTAGGTTATGTTTGAAATATCCGGGAGAACGTCGGATGTAAGGAGAAGAGGTTTTGTCTAGTTCTAGACGTAGTTACTGGGGAAACTCTAAATATCTATACTAGTATTACACAGTCGATATGAGTTTATGAAATAAGACTTACAGTGAAACAGCCCCACAATACAGTTATATACATATGAAAGTGGTAAATGAAAGCGGGTAAACACTTACTCGGTTGCAGAGCTTCCATATTGTATTGTTAGTTGTTCAACAAAGAAATTGAAAATAACAGTATATTAGAAAATCAAAGGAGAAAGTGATTTTGAAAGGAAAATTGGGGCTTACAGCTCAAGGAGAGGCCCAGGGTTTTATCAATGATCGCACTGTCATTTTGTACAGGGACTTATACAAGTGACAGAGGCCCAAGAAAGGTTTTATGTACAAAAGGGATGGGTCTTACACTCTCTCAAGAGGCCCAAAATGATTGAAACTGAACAAAGATGGGTCTTATAGCTCAAGGAGAAGCCCAATGGTTAATTTTGAAAAGGGTGACGATCGCGCCGAGGTTTTGAAAACACCGTGGGCCTTATACAATGACTGGGGCCCAAAGGTTTTTAGTTTCAAAAGGGTATTGGGTCTTACACTCTATTAGAGGCCCAAAAATGAGTTTGAATGGGTCTTATAGCTCGAGGAGAGGCCCAGATGGTTTGTTTTAAACGGGCGATGATCGCGCCGAACTTTTGAAATACAACGGGACTTATACAACATTTGAGGCCCAAAATAGGTTTGTATTTACAAAGGATTGGGTCTTACACTCTATTAGAGGCCCAAAATGTTTTTAAAAGGTTTGATGAGGGTTGAATTAATCAAAACCCTAATTTGCTTCCAAAATGTATTTTAATTGAATAAAATATTCAGTTAAAATGATCAAAATTGTTTAGCACGTGGAAAACAAATTTTGATCTTAGATTAATGTTTCAAAAATCATGTTTTGACCTACAAAATGATTATAAATCATAAAAATTTGCAAAATCAAGAAGGAAAAAAATATTTTAAATGTCAAAAATAATTAAAATATTAATTCTTGGCAAAAATATCAATTATATGAAATAAATAATATTTTTGGGATTTTTTGGTAAAATAAAATATTTTAACATTTTTGTGAATTATTAAAAAAAGAATCAACTCAAAATCATTAAAACTCAGAGAGAAATTAATTTTTGAATCAATTAAATAAAATCACAAAATTCAAATATTTGAATTTTCAAAAAGGGCGCCAAGAACAAGGGCAAGAACACGCGCCACCCTTTGTTTCTACAGATTTCTGTTTTCTATCCAATCTCACTGAATACTTGATTATATCATGCAATCTATATATCAATCTACTCGTTTCAACCTCACGATCATGTCTATGGTCTTTAATTTCATTTATTTTAAGCATGGAATAAGAAATCAAAGAGAAACCTCAAGAACCCTAAATTCTGCATGAAGGTTCAGAAATTCCATACACGATTCATACAAAGTAATTGATTGAGGGTAAACACTCTATGCATGATTATGAACATATGGCCAAATTATTGTGCAGCAAAAAATGCATGGATCATAGAGTTAGAAGAGCTCATGCTCACCTCTTGCAGCTGGTGATCGTGTTTTGGGTTAGAGGTGTTACAGCTAGGTTCCAATGATCTGGATAGCTTCCCTAGGTGCCATGGAGTGTGTCTGGATGCTTGGAATGGATTGAAATGATCTGGAACTTGAGATGGTACCCCAACTGCAAATCAGTCAAAGGTTTGAGCAACTGGCTGATGATTTTGTGATTTTGGTGTTCCAGATGTTATGTGAGTGTTTGGATCACTTCTATATGATGTTTATGAGGTGTGTGTGTGTGTGTGTGTGTGTGTGTGATTGGTTTGGTTGGAATAGCTCTCAAACTCAAAACCCGATGGTGGCTTGCCTTGGAAGGCAAAATTGGAAGTGAGAAGGTGATTTTGAGGAAAGCATCTGTTTGATGGCTTTGGTGTACTCAAAATGAGCACAAATGAGCTCTATTTATAGTAGAGCAAGTTTGTTTTGAGATCAATAGTGAATGACAACTGCAGCAGAGGTTTGGCCAATGTTGGCAAATGAGAATCCAAGTCTCCTCTAGCCATTGACTAGAGGTTAGAGCACAGAGTTGTGGTTCCCTAGTTGTTGGATCATTCTTGACTGAATTTAGTTGTAAATGGCTCAGTCCATGCCACCTTGGTGTATGCATTGAATGCTCCAATCCAAAATTGGAGTCTTGTCCCTCTTTTAGGCAATTCTAGGTTTGGCATGCTATTTTTGGTTCCAAAGACTTGGGAGGCTTAGGATCAGAGTTTGTTCCTCCTTGGTCCCCCTTGAGGTGTTCAGATGGATAGAGTTGCTTGCCCTTTGCAAAATTTGGGTAAATCGAGCAAAACTCCAAAATCTGCCTTGCTTTGGCAGTTTTCAGCAAGGCATATTGCCATTGTCATATCTCATGGCTCAAGTGGAATTTGATGGAGTTCTTGGCCATTTTGGAAAGCCCTCATATGATACAATAACTGTTTGATCATAATTGGTTTTGATACTTTTTGGATCCAAGTGAAAAATGCCCCTACATTTGGAAAAAAGTGAAGGCAGATTCTGACTTAGTGAAAATTTCACTAAGTGTTGGAAAAAGTGACATTTTCACTTTTCTTGATTTTGATTATTCCATAACTCAAAATCCATAATGAATTGGAATGAGATGTAGTTGAAGCTTTTGTAGAGGGCCATGAGAGCTACAAACCCAACTTTGGATGGGGAAAATGGCCTTGTGGTTTAGGAGTTATGGTCCTCCAAAGTTTGTACCCTAACCACTTTGTTCCATAACTTAGAAAAATTTCTAAGTTTTTATGGTTACCCCTTTTACAAGTTATCCCACTTTTCTTGATTTTTCTTGATTAATGATGATTCAAATCACACATTAACATCATTTTAGGGTTAAAAAACCATAATTGTGAAAAATCTCAAAAAGTCAAAGTTTGACTTTTGTGCACAGTTGATTTTTTGTCAGATGAATTCCAAACTGTGCGATCCTTTATGAAATCAAGTCCTTGACCTAAATCAAACTTGATGGATTGATTTCATAGGTGTTATAGGTTGTATTGAATCATGTCTTAGGGTTTGGGAGCATGTCCTGGTCAAAAGTCAAAGATATAGTTGACTTTTCTTGCGAAACCCTAATTGTGGTTCAGATGAAATTTAAACTTGTTGATCAAGCTTCTTGGATTAATCCATTATTGCAAATGGATCAATGTGGTGTATTAGAGACTCTCAAATCATGTCTTGAGGTCTTGACTCATGCTTTTCCCCAAAAGTCAATTTAGGGGTGAATTAGGTCAAGAAACCCTAATTCCTGATTTTTTTTAATGCATCCCCTGAGGTTAAATTGACTTGATGATTGGGTTTATGATGTCCCTTAGAGCATAATAGGTTATACTTTGAAGCATTGGCTCATGCCCAGAGGAAAAATTCCAACTGGAGGCACTGGTCGACCAAAACCCTAGTTTGGTGACACTGGCGATCTTGAGGCTTAATCCATTTGGAATGCTGCAGCCTTGTGCTTGATTCTTGAAGCGGGAGTCCTCTTGATACATTGTGGATGTTTGAGAGGCTAGACAAGTTGAAGATCATGTCATTCCTTGATTTATCCTTTGTCTAAGCACTCAGAGAGGGCTTGAAACCCTAAGTTTGATTGTAATGGATGCTCACCCATCTTTGGGGAGACTAATGGTTCATCCATATTGTGATGATGATTTGGACAATGATGGTAAATCTTAGTGGTCAAAATTTGGGGTATGACAGATGCCCCTATTTAATCTTCTTGGACCCGAAGGTGTGAATGGCGAAGGTATTCGGGCATTCGGGGTGCAAGAGGATTAAATATCGGAATACCCGAGATTTTGATGGTGGTTAGGAATGGTAGTTCACGCATCCTTCTTCTTTTGCTAAGCAATATGCTTAGAAAAGGTAAAAACTTCCCCTTGATCCTGTTTTTTTAGCCAAGGAACTGGTCTAAGTTTCTGATATAAACCTCTCCTCGATCCTGGTTTCCTAAAAAGGAACTGGTCTAAGTTTCTTTTGTAAACTTCCCCTCGATCCTGGTTTCCTACCAAGGAACTAGTCTAAGTTTCTTTTGTAAACTTCCCCTCGGTCCTGGTTTCCTACCAAGGAACTGGTCTAAGTTTCTTTTGTAAACTTCCCCTCGATCCTGGTTTCCTACCAAAGAACTGGGCTAAGTTTCTTTTGTCAATAAACTTTATTGACAAGGGGCGCTATTTGTAGCGGTTCTCCTCAAACTTCTCGCCGAATTTTCCTGGGGAGATGCCATTTGATGGAAAAAGTTTTGATTATAGAGAGGCACAAACTTCTCTATGGAAGACGCCATTTGTCGACTCTACTGGGGAAAACGAGTCTCTCGAGAGACTGCTTTCGCTTGGAGGTATTACATCATACTTTTCTCAGAGATTTTCTCGGAGAAATTCCATATGACGTGATCCAATTTTGAGGTGCTGATGACCTTTTCATCAGCGGATTTTTTGGAGAAAAACGGTTGTATTGCCAAATCTCTGATTAAGATGTTTTCTCTGGGGATTTTCCTTAATCCAGGAAAGCGAAGATATCATCTCCGATGGTGAAGAGTGATGTTTTTCGAAAGCTTCCTTGCCTTTCAGAGGTTCAAGTTATCAAAGTGGTCAAAGGCCAACTCTAATCCAAAGATAAACTAGAGGGGAGAGATTGCTCAGACGCACCATTTCCTGACGAAGAAAGCACTGACAACTCGATTGCGAAGACTTTTATCACCAGGGGGACAAGACCGACTAGAGTGATAGTGATGCAACATGAATATGAACGCATATTAATAATGCATGATGTATGTATGTTTATGCTGACAAAAATGACGCGACATACAAACTGATAGATGAACAAAACTGGATACTCGGCCACCGCTGGGGACGAATAGGTACCACTGGTTCATGATAGCAATTCCACCTTGTTTAGGAGAGATAGTCCACGCGGGGAAAATCGTTGGTCGGGCTTATGAGATAAGAACTCTGCCGAGGGTGTCAGATGAAACAATGGTCTCTGACACAGCTGATCCTTCATTCAGGTGCACTGGTTTAGAAGGAATACTTTGATTCTTCACTTTGAAGCTCGCTTACTTCTGGAGAAGCAATCGATGTTCTTTCGATGTTCAACCGTCAAAAGAAATTGCCATCTTTATTTTAAGCGGAAAAATTTTACAAGTAAATTCATTTTTGTTTTATTTCAAGAATCGTTGATCATGTTAAAATGTCATTCTGTAAAGCTAAAACAAATAAGAATTGCAAACAAAAGGGCTATGTTGATCAAATTTTATTGATAGGATGGAAATCAGCCAAACGCGTGAGTCCATAGAGTATTTACAAAGTTAGAAAATGGTAATTTACAGGGAAAAAGGCTATGTTGAAACATAACGACCACTATCCTTCTACCAACTTTGAATTCCGGACATCCTGAGCTTCCGTCGAAGATGACCGTGACTGGAGTTTTCTGATGGATGGTGTAACTGCTACTGAGGGACTTGCCCCTTTGTCGAACGTAGTTACTTTCCATTATCCCTAATTTTTTCCTGGATTGTACTGTGGTGTTTCCAATCCACCGGGATGATTTTTGATCACGTCTCTAATTTTTGCCTGGACCGCCCTTTCGGGTTTTCAATCCACCGAGACGTTTTTTTATTTATTTAGGCGAAGTATTTCTTGACTACGTCAACATTTGTGGTGTAGGTAAATTCCTCTCCGTCCATGGTTGCGAGTCTCAAGGCACCGCCTAAGAAAGCTTTCTTGACCACATAGGGGTCGTCATAATTTGGAGTCCACATGCCCCGGGAATCAGTGAGAAATGATTGTATCTTCTTGAGCACAAGGTCTCCTTTTTTGAAGATGCGAGGTCGGACCTTTTTGTCAAACGCCTTCTTTGTTCTTTGCTGATACAACTGACCATGGCATATTGCCGTGATTCGCTTTTCTTCGATCAGATTCAGTTCATCGTGCCGACTTTGACACCATTCAGCTTCTGTAAGCTTAGCTTCCATCAATACCCGGATTGATGGGATCTCTACTTCTATGGGGAGTACTGCCTCCATGTCGTATACTAGAGAGAAAGGGGTGGCCCCTGTTGAAGTGCGGACAGATGTGCGATAACCGTGAAGAGCAAAGGGTAGCATCTCGTGCCAATATTTGTAGGTTACAATCATCTTCTGAACAATCCTCTTGATGTTCTTGTTAGCCGCTTCTACCGCTCCGTTCATCTTGGGTCCGTAGGGAGATGAGTTATGGTGTTCGATCTTGAACTCTGTGCACAACTCTTTCATCATCTTATTGTTCAAGTTAGATCCATTATCTGTAATGATCTGGCTCGGAACACCATAACGGCAGATGATATTATTTTTGATAAAGCGGACCACGACTTGTCGGGTTACATTGGCGTACGATGCTGCTTCGACCCATTTGGTGAAGTAATCAACGGTTATCAAGATGAACCGATGTCCGTTCGAAGCCTTAGGTTCAATCATGCCAATCATGTCGATTCCCCATATGGAAAAAGGCCATGGGGAAGAAAGAACTTTGAGTTGCGTTGGTGGTACATGGATTTTTTCTGAGTATATCTGACACTTGTGACACCTCCTCATGTACTTGTAGCAATCAGATTCCATGGTCAACCAGTAGTACCCTGCTCTTAGAATTTTTCTCTCCATTGTGTGTCCGTTGGCATGAGTGCCAAAGAATCCTCCGTGAATTTCTTTTATCAGCATGTCTGCTTCTGGTCTATCTACACATCGGAGCAAGACCATGTCGAAATTTCTCTTGTAAAGTGTATCACCAATCAGAAAGAAGCTGCCAGCCAGCCTTCTGAGGGTCTTTCTGTCTTTCCTGGATGCCCCAGGTGGGTACTCTTGTTTCTGAAGGAAGAATTTGATATCGTGATACCAAGGTTTGTCGTCTATGGTGTAGCGAGCGATTTTGGATGTGGTTCTTAAGCACAACCGCTCTGGGTTACTACAAGTCGATTCATTTTTTGTCCTATTGAAGCTGATGAAGGAAGGGAAATAGATGTCTCCAACTAACCCTGCTTTGCAAACTGAGGTCAAACAGTCAAAACTGTTGGTTTACAGATGCGATCAATGTGGGGGGGGGGGGGGGTTCTCTTAGGTTATTTTGGTTGAATTTAGACTTTTGGTAGGGAATACGGACTCAGATATTTTGGGGGATATGTGAGGATTTGTGACCTGAGGTTTTTTTGATGTGGTGTGCTCGCTAAGCTTTTTCTTTCAATCTTATGCCTACGTATACCCGTTTACCGAAACAGGGAAATCAGAGCGATCGTAGTTTCTCCTATTCTATGGGAGGAAATGGTGTTTTGGTGTCTTGTTTAAAGCCTAAGACGTGAAGCTAAAGGTGGTTTATATCTTGTTCAAAGCCCAAGATGTGAAGCTGAAGGGTCTATTTGTATCTTGTTCGAAGTCCAAGATGTGAAGCTGAAAAGGTGTTGTCTTTAGAGAGAATTTGTCATCTCTAAAGGGGGTCTGTTTGTCACAACTGTTGGGTGACTGACTATAAAGGAGGATTACTTTAACCGGGATATGTGAATCCTAGCAATGCCATGATTTCCTTTATAGGGGGTTTTAACCTGAAGGAGAAGACTTTAACTCAATGTAGAGCAATGCCATCTTTCCTTATGAATTTCTCATGCTAAAAGAGGGACAGTGGCGTGGATGTAAATAATCCAGAGGCTTGCCGCTTACAGCGATTAGATGAAAGGAGTTGTTGATGTTTGTATCCTGTGAATGAGGCACAGTGTTGACGCTAAAAGGTTGATTGACTCAACCTGGGTTTTTCTTATACAAAGCCTAAGAGGAGGCTATTGACCCAACAAGAGGATGTTTTTGTGTCTCATACGAATCCCGAGAGGGAGGCTAAAAGGGTTTGAGTCAACTAGAGAGTGCCTTTAGATGTGTCTTGTACGAAGCCCAAGACGGAGGCTAAAGGTTGACTCAACAAGAGAGTATTTTATACTCAACAAGAGAGTGTTTTTGTATCTCGTACGAAGCCCGGGATGGAGGCTAAAGGTTGACTCAATAAGAGAGTCTTTTATACTCAACAAGAGAGTGTTTTGTATCTCGTACGAAGCCCGAGATGGAGGGTAAAAGTGATTGACTTAACAAGAGAGTCTTTTATACTCAACAAGAGAGTGATTTTGTATCTCGTACGAAGCCGGAGATGGAGGCTAAAAGGATTGCTGTTTCAGTTGAGTGACAGGTCCAGTAGGTGGGTTAAAAGAGAAAACCAGTTCTTATAAAGAGACTGATTAAAGGTAAGCCTATTCTTTGGGATTGATCAGAGGATCAGGGTTATTTCCTGTTCTTTAAGGAAGTGGGGAATCCAGAGGGTATTGGAGACTGTCCGAGTCTACTGGTGTTTTTCCCTACTTGAGAATGCCTTCTAGACTCAAGGAGATTAGACTGTCCAAGTCTAGAGTTTTATCTTTTGTACTATGCTTAAAGAAACAGTAGTAGTACGTTCACGGTGGAAAGTTCTAGACTCTTTGAAAGACTGTTCTATTAAGATTACTAATTTTTGTTCCTATACCTCTAGGAGGTCGTCGGGACAATTTGTACGAAGCCCAAGAGGAGGCTGGAAACTTTTAAGAAGCCGAGGGACAATTTGTACGAAGCCCAAGAGGAGGCTCTCTTCCCGAAGGAAGAATCCTTATACGAAGCCTAAGAGGGGGCTGTGAATACTTCTAAGAAGCCGTAGGGTCCTTGTACAACGCCCAAGAGGAGGCGGGGATGATTTTAGGAAGCCTGTGGGTCCCCAAACCCCGAGAAATTCAAGACAGGCTATTCACAGAGAATAGATCAAGCCAGGAAAGTTTGAGAATTTGGAAGAAACTCAAGAGATGTCATTCACGGAGAAAAGATCATCTCTGGGGAGTAGAGTTTCTTTGACAATGTCTAAGGGTGACAGTCTGTGAAAGGGTTCACCGAGAATGCTACCTTTCACGTCTCCATATTGTTTAACCCCAAGAGGAGGGAAGACTGTGTCTGGTAATCCTATGGGGGATCTAGTTTTGTCTATTTAAGAGTGACCAACAGGGCTTAGATCTAGACGTAGTTGCCGGGGAAACTCTAAATATCTATACTAGTATTATACAGTTGATATGAGTTTATGAAAGAAGACTTACAGTGAAATAGCCCCACAATACAGTTATATGTATATGAAAGTGGGTAAAGAAAGCATATAAACACTTACTCAGTTGTAGAGCTTCCATGTTGTTTGGTTAGTTGTTCAACAAAGAAAGATTGAAAAATAACAGTATATTTTAAAATCAAATGAGAAAGTACTTTGAAAAGAGGTTGGGGCTTACAGCTCAAGGAGAGGCCCAGGGTTTTATCAGTGATCGCACTATCGTTTTGTACAGAGGGACTTATACAAGTGACTGAGGCCCAAGAAATTTTCTGTACAAGGGGATGGGTCTTACACTCTAATAGAGGCCCATAAGATTTATTTTTGTACAAATGGTGGGGCTTACAGCTCAAGGAGAGGCCCAGGGTCATTTGTTTGAAAATGGCGATCGCGCCGAGATTTCTGAAAACACGGTGGGTCTTATACAATGCATTAAGGCCCAAAATGGTTTGGTTTTCAAAAGGGGTTGGGTCTTACACTCTAATAGAGGCCAAAAATATTTTGAATGGGTCTTATAGCTCGAGGAGAGGCCCAAGTTTGTTTTTCAACAGACGATGATCGCGTCGAACTTTTTGAAATACAACGGGACTTATACAATAAGTGAGGCCCAAAATTGGTTTGTATTTACAAAGGATTGGGTCTTACACTCTATTAGAGGCCCAAAAGTGTTTGAAAAAGTTGGATGAGGGTTGAATTAATCAAAAACCCTAATTTGTTTTCAAAATATATTTTAATTGAATAATAAATTCAATTAAAATGACCAAAATTGTTTAACATATGGAAAACAAATTGTGACTTTGGATTAATGTTTCAAAAATCATGTTTTGACCTACAAAATGATTAGAAGTCATTAAAATTTGCAAAATCAAGAAGGAAAAAAAATATTTTAATAATTAAAAACATTATTAATTAAAAACATTACAATTAAAATATTAATTCTTTGTAAAAATATCAATTATATGAAATAAATAATATTTTTGGGATTTTTTGGTATAATAAAATACTTTAGCATTTTTGTGAATTATTAAAAAAAGAATCAACTCAAAATCATTAAAACTCAAAGAGAAATTAATTTTTGAATCAATTAAATAAAATCACAAAATTCAAATATTTGAATATTAAAAAAGGGTGCCAAGAACAACCAAGAACACGCGCGTGTTCTGAGTTTTGCCCAGATTTGCATTTTCTCTCCAATCTCACTGAATACTTGATGGAATCATGCAAACCACCTATCAATTTGCTCGTTTCAACCTCACGATCATGTCTATGGTCTTTAATTTCATTTATTTTAAAAATGGAATAAGAAATCAAGACAAAATCTCAAGAACCCTAAAATTTGCATGAAAGCTTAGAATTTTGATACACGATTCAAACAAAGCAATTAATTGAGGGGAAACATTCTATGCATGATTATGAACATTTGGCAAAAGTATTGTGCGAGGAAATTTGCATAGATTAAGAGATGACCAAGTTTAGGCTTACTTGAAGGTCGTGACAGCAAGAGCAATGTGATTTTTGAGTTGGTGGTGTTACAGATGAGTTGTGATGATCTGAACAGTTTCCCTACACCCTATGGAGTGTGTTTGAATGCTTGGACTTGATTGGAAATGGCTGGATCACTTCATGGCATCTCAGCTGCAACTTGGTTAAAACCTTGAGCAACTGGCTGGTGATTCTGAGAAATCAGTGTTCCAGATGTTGTTTAAGTGTTTGGATCACTCCTATATGATGTTTATGAGGTGTGTGAGTGATTGGTTTGATTGGAAAAGCTCTCAAACTCAAAACCCGATAGTGACTTGCCTTAGAAGGCAAAATTGGAGTGAAAGAAGAGATTTTGAGGAAAGCATCTGTTTGATGGCTTTAGTGTACTCAAACTGATCACAATTGAGCTCTATTTATAGTAGAGCAAGTTTGTTTTGCAAGCAATAGTGAATGGCAACTGCAGCAGAGGTTTGGCCAATGGTTGCACTTTGGAATCCAAGTCTCCTCTAGCCATTGACTAAAGGTTAGGGCAAACGGTTGTGGTTCCCTTGGTGTATGTATTGATGCTCCAATCCAAAATGTGTTCCCTTGGTCTTGGATAAGTCTTGACTGAATTCAGTTGCAAATGTGTCAGTCCATGCCACCTTGGTGTATGTATTGATGCTCCAATCCAAAATTGGAGTCTTGTCCCTCTTTTAGGCAATTCTAGGTTTGGCATGCTACTTCTTGTTCCAAGGACTTTAGAGGCTTGGCTCAGTGTTTGTCCCCTTTAGATTTGATCCTCAGATGTGTCCAAGATGATGACAAGGCTTGGAATTAGCTGATTTTTCCAAATCCAGCAAAAATGCAAAATTCTGCCTAGCCTTGGCAGTTTTCAGCAAGGCATATTGCCATTGTCATATCTCTTAGCCCAAGTGGAATTTGGTGATGTTCTTGGCCATTTTGGAAAGCCCTCATATGATACAACAACTGTCTGATCATATTTGGTTTTGATACTTTTTGGATCCAAGTGAAAAATCCCCCTACATTTGGAAAAAAGTGAAGGCAGATTCTGACTTAGTGAAAATTTCACTAAGTGTTGGAAAAAAGTGACATTTTCACTTTTTGTGATTTTGATCATTCCATAACTCAAAATCCATGAGGAATTTGGAGGGAGGTCAGTTTTAAGCTTTTGTAGAGGGTAATGAGATCTACAAATCTAGCTTTGGATGGGGGAAAAATGGCTTTGTGGTTTAGGAGTTATGATCCTCCAAAGTTGGTACCCTTACCACTTTGTTCATAACTTAGAAAATTTTCTACGTTTTTATGGTTACCCCTTTTACAAGTTATCCCACTTTTCTTGATTTTTCTTGATGAATGATGATTCAAATCATACATTAACATCATTTTAGGGTTAAAAAACCATTTTTGTGAAAAATCTCAAAAAGTCAAAGTTGACTTTTGTAACGCCCCGGTCAGTTTTGTCAGTTTTGTCTTTTTAATTAATTGAGTCGTTTTGAGTATTTTATTATTATATTACTTTATTTCTGACTTTTATGTGAAAATATGTTATTTTTCGTCGTGAATATATTTTATCGCGTTTTGGGAACATTTACGAGATATTTGAGTGTAGGGGTATTTTGGGCATTTTGATTTATTTTGTTAAGTTAGAATATAATAGAATAGAAAGAGAGAAAAATAGTAAGAGAAAGAAAAAGAAGAGAAGAAGAAAAGAAAAGGAGAAGAGAAGAAAAGAGATAATTTGGGAAAACTTGGAAATCAATCAACCGACTTTCTAGAACACGATTAGATCGGGTAAGGGTGCGAAACTCGATTATACTATGTTTGTGTATGATTATGTATGTGTTTGCTTGGATGTTTCTTGTCTTTCCATGGCTTTTGAGTTTTAGGTCGAAAATGATAAAATGAGTAGGAATCGATGTTTTCGCGGTCGGAAATCGATATAATTTGCGTTGTATGATCACCATGTGTTTATGAGTCATTGCTGATAAATGTTTTGGTGTTGGAATTGATTGGGAATGAAAAATGAGGTTTTTGGGGGGTTTTGGATCGTGTAACCCGTAACAGAATTTTTCTGGTTCTGGTGTGATTCGCCAGGCGAATTTGGGATTCGCCAGGAGAATTGAGTCTCGCCACTAATTCTCTAGGCGAAGTGCTGGCGAATGGTGATTCGCCAGGCGAAATCGTAAGTCGCCAGGTGTAATACCCCAAAATTTGCTCTCCCTTTTTGGCATCATAGCATGGCATTATCATTTATCATACCATATCCATCTCATTAGCATTACATTGCATTTAAAATAGAAAAATTGAAGCATGGCATCCTTCTTACCATCAGGGCATGTGATCAGGTGGAAGGTGGGCAATCAAGAGATCATTCAAAGCACAAAAGGTCAATCAAGTGCCCTCAAGGCAAGCCAAGAGGTCTCTCATGTCTCATACTATCCCAATTGATCTTCCACAACCTCAAGAAGGTGAGATACAATGGGAGATTGAAGCATTACATCTTTCACTATGCAAGAGGTTCAAAAACTGAAGGAAAACCCTCAAAAGAGATAGCTCATTGATCCAAAATCATCCTCAAGTGGCATTTCTCATCCTCCTTTAAGAGGATACACAACATACTCTGAGGAATTTGGATTTGGAAGATGTGCAATTTCCTCCTAACCAGAGGGGGTCAAAATTAGGGTTTCCAATTAAATCAGGGTATCTCTGATTTTTTGGACAAAACTTGATGTCATGGTATTCCATATGTCCCTAAGTGTATATATATGGAGAATTGCCCCTCAATTGGTTTTGGAGGTGGTTCAATTGGAAGAAAGATAAAAAATCAGGAAATTTGGGGCCAAGTCAAATAATCAGAGGAAAAAGTCAACTCTTGACTTTTTGAGGCCAAATTCATGAAATTCATGTTATATGTGCCCAATGTGCAAAATTTGGTCAAGAAATTCCAAAGGAATCATGAAAAAATCAAGAGGTGGAAAGTTGCCATTTTTGGAAGAGGAAGGGTTACTAAAAATAGCAAGTTTTGGCCATTTTGCATCAGAGTTTGAACCAAGGCCATTTAAAATTGAAGCACCAAATGAAAATTCCACTCGGCCACAACAAAAGATCTTGTTTTAAGCTTCAAATCCATGTGTGGAACATCTCCATTGGATAAAAATTGAGTGAGATATGATTGATCAAAGTTTGAGCAAAGTAGGTTCAAAACTAGGTCATGACCAAGATTTTCAGGGCACGCGCGCAGTCATTTTAACAAACAGTTGGTGTGCCATATATTCGCCTATTTTTCTCATGGTTAAAGGCCTCAAATGAAAAACTTGTCAACATCAATATTGTTCCTTGCAATGCCCTCTTCAATGTTCATGTTGGGCAAATTTTCATCTGATCAAGTTATGATGGAGAAATAGTGGCCTCAAGTCATGTTGATTATGCTGAAAACCCAGGCGCCATGTTGCCTTGCCAACCAACCCCATTACTACGCCATACACCAGTTTTGATTCCTTTTGTTTCAAGCAATTTTTCATCATCTTGTACACTTCCATTTGACTTGTTTTCAACATCAATATTGTTCCATGATAGCTCCTCTTTCATTTGACACCAAAACCTCATTAAACCATGCATTAACATGAGAGATATTTACCATCAAACATCCACTGTTACAATAATGACTTGTTGCATAATTTTGGTTCAAGCACACCTCAAATACATGACACAGGTTTTTTATGTTTGCTTCCTCATTAAGACCAACACATGCCTGCACTCTTTACACCTTTGCTCGAGTCATACATGAAAAAGGAAAAGGTTGAAAGCTTGTGGTAGAAGTTTTGCAGCAGGAACATTGTAACTTACCATGAGCTGCCATATACCATACAAAAGCCTAAAGGAACTCGCCCCTAACTAACTTGACTCAGTTAGTTAGGGTGCACTCAGTTGACCACCCCCAACTCACTTGACTCACTCATTAAACCATGGTTAAGGCTGGCTATATAAACATCACATTGCTCATAACTCAAGGGGGGTTTTTCACTTGTTCATTTTGTGTCACGAGTTCAGAGGTTCATCTCTCCAAGTTTCAGAGTCTCATTCTCACACTGCTCAAGCTTCATCGCCATTCTTCTCCACACGATTTACTCACTCTCTCGCTGCTCAAGTTTCAGTGCTTAAGCCTTTATTTGGCCAATAGAAGATCAAGAGTATCAAGTTTATTCTCTGGTTTTTCTTGGTTCAAAAGTTCCATCAACATCAGGTAAATATTCATCATCTTTTTCTGTACGATTCATGAGAGTTTTAAGTTCATTACACATTGATTGAAGCTTATTAGAAGCACAAGTTTGATTCTGGCTAGTTGATAGGTCTTCTAGAGGCATAGTACAAAACTTAGGGCAGACTTTGCTTCTTCGTTTCTCACTATACAGGCTGCATCGGTGTATTTTGTTGATTGTTTAATGATCTGCTTAAGTTTCTCTTTCTATTGATGCACTTTTTACGCATTTCTGGGCATATGTAAATTTCTGAGACACCGGAGGTGGCCGGAGAAGATGACCGGAGGTCTTCTCCGGCCGGTGAGGGTTTGAGTTAGGGTTTAGGACATTTTTAAGTCATGGCCGTCCGATTTGTTTAATCCAAGGGTGGCGACGTTGCCAGCGAATTAATGGAGAGGGTGTATGTCACGTGTTTCATTTTGATCACTCTGATGCTTGCGTGCGTGTTCATACATGGTTATTATGGTGTACCGGCAGTGTGATGTGCATGATTTGTTTACTTTGACTATTGTTTGACCTTGACTTGATCCAATGGCCATGAGCGAGTCAATTTTGTTGACTGAGTGTACATGTTAGTTAGTGTGGATTGCGCAGACTTGGACCTAGACTAAATTGATATTCACACCCCCCTTGCTTAAGGCCCATTGATTTTGAACTGATTAATTACTAGTCATGCACCCCCATTCCTTTTTGCATTTCATATTTTACTTTCATTTTTTCTACACGTTTGCTTTTTAATTTTTAAAAATACCAAACATCATCATAAAATTCCACAAAAATTCATGAGTATCACTAAAACATTTAGGAAATTTTCCATGATTTTATTTCTTGATTTTATGACCTTTTTACCCCTGGTCCATAATTTTCTTTGAATTTCCATTTAGATGCATTCTAAGCATGATACATGAATTTGTTTAATTTTGTTCTTGCTCATTACAAACTGTTTTGACATGATTCTTTTTGCATTGATTCACCAATACATTGAAGCATGTTAGATGATTTTTGTTTGATTTTTTAAGTCACTTTGTGACATGTTTTGATGCCTATATTTGCACCACTTTGCATGATGTTTCAATTTGACCTAATTGCTTTGTTTGAAGTCATTTTGCTCTGAATTTTTACATGCTATCTTGATGTATGATGCATTTCTGACCTAGGCATTCCAATAATATGCTGGCATAATTTTCATGAATCCATTTGGTCTTTGTTTGATGCATTACATTGGAAGTATAATCCATGGCATGTCATTACAACTTTAGTGCATGTTTACATGAATTCTTTTGTGCATATTTGTATGAGCATTTGCATATGTTATGAGCCATTCATATGATATTATAGGTCTTTGATACACATTATATGTCATCCTTGCATGTTGACTTTCAATTTGAACTTTGTGCATCATTAACATGTATTGTTTGCACTTTCTTTTTGAACTTTCATTTCAATTCTTCTTATATTACTTCTTGAATGTCTTGAAGTTGATTCATAAATACTTTTGAGATGTTTATAAACCATTTTCCATTTAGTTTCAATTCTGGTTGTTGATTTACATGTTCCATGTATGCATGTCCTCTTCATTTCTTTCCATCTTTCATCTATCCCTTCTTCTTGTGACATGTTTAAATGCTAATGGATGATGATTATTGCTTATTCACTTGCACTTGTATGATGATATTCACTTGTTGTCCATATGATGCTCATTCTGGTTGTGGTTCTAGGATTTGTTTTCTCATTTAATTCTTTTGAGTTTCATGATGCATTACATGTTCTTTTACTTCTTATACTTCTTATACATGTTTACTAACCATGTAGGGGCTTTGGTAAGTTTCAATTGAGTGTGGATAAGGAATCCACATTCAACTTCTATCCTTTCTCTTTTACAATTCCATTTTATGTTTTGTTAAGCACTTATCTGCTTTCTTTTAATAACTCATCACTTTCCCTTTTTGAATTACAATTCATCTTCTACTTTAGAAGTGAATTGTTTAATTCATTCTTTCTTTAGACTTTAGGTTGAAACCTCACGAACCATTAGGATCACTCCCTTTAATCTTCAATTAGGATTGAGTCTTAGTCCACATAGGTTTTACCTTTTCTCCTCTCTTGAGTCTCTCTTCTCATCTCTTAAAGAAAATCTAAAACATCTAATAAAGGTAGGCATTTATTGCATTTAGGCCTTTCATATAAAGAAAAGATTATAAGGGGTCTTCTCTTATAATCTTAGAATGTGTAACATATAGCCCATCTTGGGTCAATATGTTAAACATTTGATCTTGTATGAGGGACTTAAATGCAATACTTGTTGAAGATACAAATAATAAAACACTTCTTAATTTCTTAATCAATAAAAACACTTAATAAATATAAGTATGTTAGTGTGTTTGAACCTTGATAATTGGAACTAAGTGTGAGGGTCTTCTTCATTCTTAGTGTGCTTTCTTACCCATTCCATCTTGGAATGTGAGGATGTACACATTCCAATGACTAAGATTTGGATACACTATCATATGCAAACAAATAACAAGAAAACTCTTAAAAGACAAAAACAAACAATAACGTCTTTCCTTCGGGAATTCTTTTCTCACCTCATTCACTCTCAACGAACGAATGCGCTTCTACTCGTTCTCTTGCAAGACGGTAACGCACTCGGACCAGCGAGCCTGCAACACCTGAGCTAGAACGTAAGCCGTTCTCTAAAAAACAAACAATCCATCCCTAGTGAGGGGAACTACGTCGCTCTGATTCTCATGTTCCCGATGAGATACGTAGGCAGTGGGGTAGGGCCCATTCGAGCACTTCTTTTATTTTCCCTACATTTGTTTCTCTTTCTCTTTCCCTTCCTTTTCCAGTTCCTTTTTTCCAGCATTCTTTTCTTACACCCTTTGATTGAAGCAGCAAGCGTGGATCCCATCGGGTACGATGGACGCGTGGGGGTGCTAATACCTTCCCCGCGCGTAACCGACTCCCGAACCCAGTTCTCTTGGTCGTAAGACCATGCTTTTCCTTTCTCTCAGGTTTATGCAGTGTTTCCTTTCCCTCGCATGGGATAAATACACATTGCTGGCGACTCTGTTTCGGTGCCACTTTCGCGTTTGTACTTGGATGAAAATCCCGGGAGCGACACCAGGCGAATTTGGAGAGATAGAAATGGGGTAGCTTCTGTAACTCTTGGGTTTTTCTAAATTTGTGATTCGCCACTAGTTTTCCAGGCGAAGTGCTGGCGAATGGAATTCGCTAGGCGAAATCCATGGCGAATGGGGATCCGCTAGGCGAATTCTTAAGTCGCCAGGCGAATCTGGCTGTTTCTCAATAAATTCTTTTCTTTGAAAATTCATAACTTTTGATCTGTGGTTCGGTTTGAGGCGTGGTTTGATGCGTTAGAAAGCTTATAAAATGTATTTTATTACAATGATGGTTATGAGAATTGTTGGCCGATTAAATTATGTCGAGAACTAGAAAATGTGTTGTTTTGTTGTCGACTTTTGTCGTTTGATTGTATGACTTGTGTAATGTTGAGTGATGAAATTGCATGAAATACATATTGTGATGATGGTTGGTGGCCTTACGGCAAGAAAATGTGATGTATGGTAATTGTTGATATATGCGTGATTATGGATGTGTATATGTGTGCATATTAAATGTCATGAGTCATTGTATGCCAAGCATCATGATATGCATTGTTGTGACGTCCTGAGTGACGGATTGATTCTAGAGGGAATCTGCTATAACATCGTGCGCCTTAAAAATAAGAGGACCTAAAGCGATTTGATATATCGTGCGCCTTAAAAATAAGAGGACCTAAAGCGATGGTTATAGACGATCGTGTGCCCATGTGGGGTGTGAGCGATCGGATTGTGCGCCTTATACCGAGAGGACCTAAAGCAATCCATAAACGTCGTGCGCCTTATACCAAGAGGACCTAAAGCGACGGGGAACATCGTAGGCCCGACGGGGTGTTACTTGAGTGATCCTCAGTAACGAGCGATGATTCCAGCAGAGTTCCTGAGTGAACTAGTGATGAGGAATATTGGAATTCGGTATCGTATGACATGTGCATAGAGTCGTTGTGTCGGTCTCTGTGCATTTGCATAAATCATGGATTAATTGTGCATGGAATTGTGAATGTGAGTGATGAGATGGAATATGTGTAATTGTATTGATGATGAGTGTATTGTGTATGATTGATGTGTAGTGGTATTTGATACTTGAGAATTGTACTGTGTTGTGTTGTATTTGATTGTGGTGCAATTGTGGTGAGAATATTTTACTTGTGCATTTTGTAGCGCGGTTTTTGTGACCGCCCGCATCCGCCTGTGGATGGGATTGGGTGCTACTTTCTAATTTCTTATTTATCCTATGAAGCTGAAAAGGAAAGGGAAGCTATCTCAAACTAACCTTGCACGCAAATGTTTTCTTTAACAAATGCTAAGAGATTGGGGAGTTCGGGGTCAGGTTATACAATGGGGAGTTGTCAACTACCCATCCTATACATGGTTATCCATGGGTTGTTAGCAATTTTCCTTACTGCTTTCTGCTTACTGGTGTTTATCTGTTGTAAATGGGAAAGTTTCTCCTTTGGGAAGGTTGAGAGATGTTGAAAAAAATATTTTTGTTGTTTTTGGGTTTTTCGATGTTTTTGGTAAGGTACTGGACCTAAGGTTTTTGTTTAGTGTGCTCGCTAAGATTTCACAATCTTATGCCTACGTATTCCCGTTAAAGAAAACAGGGAAATCAGAGCAATCGTAGTTCCTCCTATTCTATGGGAGGAAAAAAGATATTTGGGTATCTTGTTCAAAGCCCAAGATATGAAGCTAAAGGTGATTTGTATCTTGTTCAAAGCCCAAGATGTGAAGCTAAAAGTGATTTGTTTGTATCTTGTTCAAAGCCCAAGATAGGAAGCTAAAAGGGTGTTTGTGGGAATTGATTGAAAAGAGTGAAGGGATTAAAGATTGAGATATGAATATCCGGGAAAAACATCGAAAAATAAAAGGAAAATCAGGGAAAGCGTCGGACAAATATTGAAGGAATATCCGGGAAAACGTCGGATGAAAATTGAAGGAATATCCGGGAAAACGTCGGATGTAAAGAAAAGGAATATCCGGGAAAGCGTCAGATGTTAAAAAGAGGGAATGGTTTTTCCTGTGTTTAGAAGGAACTTGAGAATGTCTTTGAGACTCAAGAGGGGATATAGACTGTCCAAGTCTACTGTGTCTTTTGTACTATGTGTAAGAGAAAGTACGCTTCAGGATCAAGATCTAGACTCTTTTGAAAGACTGTTCTAGTAAGATGACTAATTTCTGTTCCTATACCTCTATGAGGTCGTCGGGACAATTTGTACAAAGCCCAAGAGGAGGCTGGAAACTTTTAAGAAGCCGATCGGTCCTTGTACGAAGCCCAAGAGGAGGCGGGTATTCTTTTAGGAAGCCTGTGGGTCCTTGTACAACGCCCAAGAGGAGGCGGATGAACAATTCCAGAAGGGGTTTCACTTGGAACAATGGCCTTCTGTATATGAACTGTTCAAGGGGGAAATTTCCTAGATCTAGTTCTCTAAAATTGTTGTAAAAGAAAATCCTAATTGTCAAAGGAGGGTGAAATATCAGGGAGAACGTCGGATGTAAGGAGACGGGACTTTGTCAGGTTCTAGACGTAATTGCTGGGTAAACTCTAAATATCTATGCTAGTATTACACAGTTGATATGAGTTTATGAAAGAAGACTTACAGTGAAACAGCCCCACAATACAATTATATACATATGAAAGCGGTTAAATGAAAGCGGATAAACACTTACTCGGTTGTAGAGCTTCCATGCTGTTTGGTTAGTTGTTCAACAAAGAAATGAAAGAAAGTTTTGATAACAAATATGTATTTGAATTTAAATCACAAGGAAAGTTGTTTTGAAAAGAAACAATATGAATATCCGGGAAAACATCGGATGTAAAGAGACGATGAAAAAAATAAAAGGTCGCTCGCTAAGACTTTGCAGTCTTATGCCTACGTATTCTCAGAAGGGATCTTGAGAAATCAGAGCGGTCGTAGTTCGCCCCTAAGGGGCACGAACTACAAAAAATAAAGTTTAAATCGCACGACGGCGAGAGGGAAAAATCTAACCTAATGTTATCTTGCAAAGATTGAACATCCTAATGTCTGTCTTATTTCAAACCTAATCGAAAATTAAATTTGAACTAAGAGATCCTAAGGGAACATGCATACGTGGCAAAAACATCACGGAATAAATGAATACACGGCAAAGCATTGTGACAGATAAAATATACACGGAAGAACATCGTGACAGATAAAATATACACGACAAAACATCGTGAGATAAAATATACATGGATATGCGGTAAAACATCGCAGATAAAAATAGAGGTACATGGAAGAACATCGTGGTATAAAAATAGAGAGTCGCGGCAAAACATCGTGTCATCATGGAAAAACATCATGGCAATTGAAACGTACACGGAAGAACATCGTGTGTGAAACTGAATACATGGAAAAACATCATGTGATGAAATATATACACGGCAAAACATCGTGAAAGATACAGAAAAAATACAATCACGGAAAAAACATCGTGATATCATGGCAATTGAAAATATACACGGAAAAGCATAATGTAAAATAAACATACATTCACGGAAAACATCGTGACAGATAAAATATACATTCACGGAAAAAACATCGTGAGAATAAAAGCAAGCACGACAAAACATCGTGTCAGAGTTTTGAAAACTGTACAGGGACTTATACAATGACTGAGGCCCAAAATGGTTTTGGCATAAAAGGTGGTTGGGTCTTACACTCTATCAGAGGCCCAAAGTGGTTTGAAAAGATTCGAGAGAAGTTTTATCGTGAATAATTCCTCTCTCTGTACCGACGTACTGCGTATTTACAGGAAATACTTGTTTGCAAGTAAATGTAAACAGGATATATATGCAAAAGTTAAAAACAGAGTGTACCAGACACCGATGAATTTTCACGCAAGCAGAGAGCGTCAAACGAGCCTGAGGCATTTGGTGAAGCTTTTAAGCGTTCAATGGTTTTCAAAGATCATCGAGTTATTCAATTACGAATTCCTGCATTAAGTGAAAAGCTAAGCCAACAAAGAAAACCAAGGATCGCCTAAAAATGACCTTGGTCTCATCGAGGGGTTAGAATTGAATTGAAATCACAAAGTGAATTGAACAAATAATTCATCAAAGATTAATCAAATAATCGAATAAACAATTAAATGATTAACACACCAATTAATTATTTAACCATATTTAGTAAAACTAAACAACAACAAAAATTAATTAATTTCAACAATATCCCATTAACCATTTAACGATTAAAAAAGAATGGGCTTAGAAAAGGGTGTGGATAGTGATTATCAAAATAATTAGGCTGAGCCAATCAATCAAAATAAGTAAATAAACTCATTTTTTTTGTTAGTTTTAATTAAAAAAAGAATACAAAATTCAGAGTTTTACCACAACATTGACCTCAAAGCGTGTTTTTGCTCTTATCCCTTCCAACAGCGATTTTTCCTCTTCTCCTCTCAACCTCTGTCTCGCGATCGGAGTTCTTCGTCGACGGAGATTCCGCGGTGCCCTGGCTTCTTCGCTGCTCTTCGTTTCTTTTTCTGCTGCGATTCCTTTCCGACATCGGCCAACTTTCTCCGTCCGTCGTGATTCTGCTCCGCTTTCGTCTCCGGCGATGCTCTGGAGCGTGTTCTCTCTCCCTGCGTGTAACGCCCCGATTTCGATTATTCCCATTTTGTTGAGTCTTTTATTTAAATTGTTTGATAATTTATTTTATTTGTGAAATTGGTGTGTTAATATGTTATGTTGACATGTTATGTTATTTTACCGTTTTGAGAGTTTTCGGGGAAAATTAGAATGGAGAGTATTTTAGACATTTCTCAATTAAATGATAAGTTAGAAAATTTAGTGGAAATATAATTGTGTGAGAAAATGAATTTTAATTTGAATGGGTGTAAAAATAAAATAGAAAATAAAAAAAAGAGATAAGAAGAGGAAATAGGAGAGAAAGGGATAGAAAGGAAAAATAGAGGGAAATAGAAGAGAAAGAAGAAGGAAGAGGAGAAAAGAGAAAGAAAAGAGGAAAAGCTAGAAAAATCAAGAAAATCAACTTCTAGGAATCGATTTAATCGGGTAAGGGTTTGAAACTCGATTATTCTATACATGTGTGTGATTATGTATGATTGTTGTGGTTGAAAAATTGTGTTTGGTAGAGTTTTGAGTTATATGTGAGTTTTAGGTCGATTTGTGGAATCGGTGTTTTTAAGGGTTAAAAATCGATAAAGATGTGTTTAGAATGATCTCTATATGTGTATGATCCATAACTATGCTTGGTTTTGCTGTTGGGAATGATCAAAGGTAGGAAAATGAGAAAATGGGGGTTTTGATGATGAAGCCACGCTGCTGAGCATGGCTGTCTAGTGTGAATCGCCGAGCGAAATGCCCAGAGCGCCGGGCGGTGCGTGCTTTCGCCGGGCGAAATTGATAGGCGAGAGAGTGTCAAGCTACTGGTTTGGTTCACGTTTTTTAGGGTTTCCTTCGCCCCTTCTTCGTCGGGCGAAGTGAAGGCGAAATTGAAGCGTCGCCGGGCGAAACGTTCCTGTCGCCGGGCGCTTTTGCTTTTTTTTATAATTTTCTTTTCTTTTAAAAATTCATAATTCTCGAACCATAATTCCGATTTAAGCGTTCTTTATATCGTTGGAGAGCTTATGAAATGTTCTTGCTTGTGATGATGGTTTTGAGATCGCTGGCCGATTAAATAAGTCGGAAAATCAAGAATAGTGTTATTTAACGACTTTTACCGTTTTGAATATGGGTTTGGATGTGAATCATACAATAGTGCATTGATATGAATGTATATAGATTGTATGTGATTGTGTGAGATGAATGCATGAATATATTGTGAATATGTATGCATTTCAAGAATGTCGTGAGTCATTTGTATGTGAAGCATAATGATGTACATTCTTGTGTTGTGTGATTCTAATGAGAATCTGTTGTAACGTCGTGTGCCTAAGTGAGGTGTGAGCGATAATTACAAACGATTGTGTGCCTAGGTGAGGTGTGAGCAATCGGATTGTGTGCCTATGTGAGGTGTGAGCAATCCGTAAACATTGTGTGCCTATGTGAGGTGTGACCAATGGGTGAACATCGTAGGCCCGACGGGGAGTTACATTGGTAACGAGCGATGGTTCCAATAAGTTCCTGAGTGAACTTGAGATGATCGAGTCGGTACCGCATTGCATTTGCATAGAGTCGTGAGTCGGTCTCTATGATTTGCATTTATCATCTTTATAATTGAGAATTGATGAATAAACATGAATATGTATGTTTATGTGAAATGACGAGAATTGTGAAAGTATGCATAATGAATATGCTTAGCTTTGTATATACATACATTGTGATGTATATGAGTGGGTTGTGATGAATTGTGGTGAGGATGTAGAATATGTGTATTTTTATGCTAAGATATATAATTATATGCATTTATATTATAATTGTGTTTCTCACCCTTCTGCTGTTTTATGATGCTCTATGAGGCATTGCAGAGTAGGTGTGCTGGTGGTCTTTTTGGTGAAGCGTGTCTTCATTCTTTTGGTCGGTCGACTCTGATATGTAGCACCGAGTAGCTAGGATGATTATGATTCTTTTGTGATACATTTGTACATGTATCTTGTTGATGAATGTTTATATAAACATGAATTATGTTGGTGGATAACACTTGATGATATATCCATATATGTATATATGTTTGATGTTATTCAATGTTTAGATTTTCCGCTTTTATTCTAGATATTGAGATGTGGGTGTAAGGACTAAGTTCCTCTGTTGCAAAGTTACCCCACTGTTGCATATCACATGTTGAGCAGGTGTTGAATGTTTTAATTTCATGTATAATGTGACATACCTCTTTTATACTATGTTTATAATTATACTCTGACGAAATTTTTAATATGTTCCTAAATGATTATGTGATTATTTTGGGGGTATAGAAAGGGGGTGTTACATAAAGTGGTATCAGAGCCAATGTTGAGTCAGTTGTGTATGTCTTGTTGTTGTGATGGTTGAACTGTTGTTTAACCTTGTTGTCACTTTTGGGAATAATCGGAATATGGCTGGTAGAAACGACAATGTGATGGCTGCTGCTTTGGAAGCAATGGCTAGGGCGGTGCAAGGTGCACCGAACGTGAATGCTAATGACGAGTTCAGGAAGAATCAACCACCGGTCTTCAAAGGAAGATTTGATCCCGATGGTGCTCAACTTTGGTTGAAAGAGATTGAAAGGATCTTCAGAGTTATGGACTGTGTGGAGGAGAATAAGGTGAGGCTTGGGTCTCACATGCTGAAGGAAGAAGCCGGCGATTGGTGGGTCGGTATGCGTCAAGTTCTTGAGGTGGATGATGAAGAGATAACTTGGGATTTATTTCGTACCGAGTTCTTGAGGAAGTATTACCCTGAAAGTGTGAAAGGGAAGAAGGAGATGGAGTTCCTTGAACTGAAACAAGGTAGTATGTCCGTGGTGGACTATACTACTAAGTTTGTGGAGTTGGTTCAATTCCATCCTCACTATGCTGCGATTACTGCTGAGTTCTCAAAGTGTATTAAGTATGAGAATGGTTTGCGTCCCGAGATTAAACAAGCTGTGGGATATCAAAGGATAAGAAGGTTTACGGATCTGACGGAATGTTGTAGAATCTTTGAGGAAGATAGCAAGGCTCGTTCTACACATTACAAGAGTTTGAATGAGAGGAAGGGAAAGCAACAAGCTAGAGGTGGACCTTATGTGACACCCGTCGATAAGGGCAAGCATAGGGGAAACTTTGAGAAGTGATCTGGAGGAGGAGGTCCTGGTTCCATTAAGTGTTACAAGTGTGGTGAAATAGGTCATAAATCATTTGAGTGTAGGAAGACAGTGGTGAAATGTTCTAACTGTGAAGGCCTGGGGCATACTACTACCGATTGTAGAAGGAATATGGTGAAGTGCTATGATTGTGGGGAAGTGGGTCACATTAGTACTAAGTGTACTAACCCGAAACAAGCTCAAGCGGGCGGAAAGGTGTTTGCATTAGCGGGGAAGGACACTACTAGTGCAGACCGTTTGATTAAAGGTACATGCTTTATTAATAGTACGCCTTTAGTTGCTATTATTGATACGGGAGCAACTCATTCGTTTGTTTCGTCTGAGTGCGCGAAGCGTTTGAATCTTGTGTTGTCTGTGATGGATGGTAAGATAGTTATTGACACTCCAGCGACGGGGTCAGTAACTACTTCTTTGGTTTGTGTGGGTTGTCCTTTGACCATTTATGGTAAAGACTTCGAGATGGATTTAGTGTGTTTTGCCGTTGGAAGGTTTGGACGTAATCTTGGGTATGAACTGGTTGCGATTTAATCGAGTTCATATAGATTGCTATCACAAGTTGGTGAGGTTTCCTTCTTTGGAAGATGATGAAGATGAGAGTTTACTATCCACTAAAGAGTTGAATAAACTTTTAGCGGACGAAGCTCAATTGTTCGGTTTGTTTGCATCATTGTCGGCGGAGAGGAAAGTTGAGCTCGATGTGTTCCCAGTGGTGTGTGATTTTCCAGAAGTGTTTCCGGAGCATATTATGGATGTGCCGCCGAAAAGAGAAGTTGAGTTTTGTATTGATCTAGTTCCGGGTACTAGACCGGTTTCGATGGCACCGTATCGTATGTCGGCATCAGAGTTGGTAGAATTGAAGAAGCAATTGAATGACTTGTTGGACAAGAGATTTGTAAGACCAAGTGTTTCTCCTTGGGGTGCTCCGGTATTGTTGGTAAAGAAGAAAGATGGAAAAGTTGTGGCTTATGCTTCAAGACAATTGAGGGTGCATGAAAAGAATTATCCTACACATGACTTGGAGTTAGCGGCCGTGGTGTTTGTTTTGAAAATTTGGAGGCACTATCTTTATGGTGCAAGATTTGAAGTTTTTATTGATCACAAGAGCTTGAAATATTTATTTGATCAAAAAGAATTGAACATGAGACAAAGAAGGTGGTTAGAGCTTTTGAAGGATTATGATTTTGGTTTGAATTACCATCCGGGTAAGGCAAACGTGGTAGCCGGTGCTTTGAGTCGGAAGTCGTTACATATGTCCGCATTGATGATGAGAGAATGGGAACTTTTGGAGAATTTTAGAGACTTGAGTTTATTTTGTGAAATGACGCCGGGAAGTGTGAGACTTGGTATGCTACATGTTACGAATGATTTTCTTGCAACCGTATGTGAAAAGCAAAAAGTTGGATTTGAAGTTCGTTGATTTGATGACGAATGAGAATGAGGATTTCAAGGTTGATAATTTTGGAGTTTTGAGATTTCGTGGTCGTATTTGTATTCCCGATGATGCGGAGTTGAAAAAGATGATATTGGAAGAAGGACACCGAAGTAACTTAAGTATTCATCCGGGAGCGAATAAAATGTATCAAGATTTGAAGAAAATCTTTTGGTGGTCCAGATTAAAGAGGGACGTGGCTTAATTTGTGTATGCGTGCTTAACTTGTCAAAAGTCTAAGGTGGAGCATCAAAAGCCTAGTGGATTGATGCAACCGTTGGGCATTCCGGAGTGTAAATGGGATAGTATATCGATGGATTTTGTTACCGGATTGCCGAATACACAAAGAGGTCATAATGCTATTTGGGTAATCGTTGATAGGCTTACTAAATCTGCTCACTTCATTCCGATTGATATTAGTCATCCTTTGGAGAAGTTAGCCGAGATTTATATTCTTGCGGTTGTGAAGTTACATGGGATTCCTAAGAGTATTGTATCGGATAGGGATCCTAGATTCACGTCGAGGTTTTGGGAGAGTTTACAAAAGGCTTTGGGTTCTAAGCTAAGATTGAGTTCGGCTTATCATCCGCAAACGGATGGTCAAACCGAAAGGACAATTCAATCATTGGAGGATTTATTGCGTGCTTGTATGCTCGAGCAAGGTGGTGCTTGGGATTGTTATTTGGAGTTGATTGAGTTCACCTACAATAACAGTTTTCATTCAAGTATAAGTATGGCACCATTTGAGGCTTTGTATGGTCGGAGATGTCGAACACCTTTGTGTTGGCATGAAACCGGTGAAAGGACGATAGTTGGACCGGAGATGGTACAACAAACGACGGAGAAAGTGAAGTTTATTCGGGAAAAGATAAAAGCTTCTCAAAGTAGACAAAAGAGCTATCATGACAAGAGAAGGAAAGATCTTGAGTTTCAAGAAGGCGACCATGTGTTTTTGAGAGTTACGCCGGTTACGGGTGTGGGTCGTGCTTTGAAGTCGAAGAAGTTAACTTCTCGTTTTATTGGTCCGTATCAGATTTCTGCACGAGTCGGTGTTGTGGATTACTGCGTGGCGTTGCCTTCGAATCTTTCGAATTTGCATGATGTATTCCATGTTTCGCAACTTCGGAAGTATGTTCCAGATCCGTCACATGTTATTCCTATGGACGAGGTTGAAGTGAGAGATAACCTTACGGTTGAAGCTTTACCGATTAGAATTTTGGACCGTGAAGTTAAGAAGCTAAGAGGCAAGGATATTGCGCTTGTGAAGGTAGCGTGGGGAGGTGCTGCGGAAGGCAATATGACTTGGGAACTAGAGAGTAGGATGCGAGAGTCGTATCCGGAATTGTTTGAATCAGGTAATATTTTCGAGGACGAAAATTTCTAAAGTGGGGGAGAGTTGTAACGCCCCGATTTTGATTATTCCCATTTTGTTGAGTCTTTTATTTAAATTGTTTGATAATTTATTTTATTTGTGAAATTGGTGTGTTAATATGTTATGTTGACATGTTATGTTATTTTACCGTTTTGAGAGTTTTCGGGTAAAATTAGAATGGAGAGTATTTTAGACATTTCTCAATTAAATGATAAGTTAGAAAATTTAGTGGAAATATAATTGTGTGAGAAAATGAATTTTAATTTGAATGGGTGTAAAAAGAAAATAGAAAAGAAAAAAAAGAGATAAGAAGAGGAAATAGGAGAGAAAGGGATAGAAAGGAAAAATAGAGGGAAATAGAAGAGAAAGAAGAAGGAAGAGGAGAAAAGAGAAAGAAAAGAGGAAAAGCTAGAAAAATCAAGAAAATCAACTTCTAGGAATCGATTTAATCGGGTAAGGGTTTGAAACTCGATTATTCTATACATGTGTGTGATTATGTATGATTGTTGTGGTTGAAAAATTGTGTTTGGTAGAGTTTTGAGTTATATGTGAGTTTTAGGTCGATTTGTGGAATCGGTGTTTTTAACGGTTAAAAATCGATAAAGATGTGTTTAGAATGATCCCTATATGTGTATGATCAATAACTATACTTGGTTTTGCTGTTGGGAATCATCAAAGGTGGGAAAATGAGAAAATGGGGTTTTGATGATGAAGCCATGCTGCTGAGCATGGCTGTCTGGTGTGAATCGCCGGGCGAAATGCCCAGAGCGCCGGGCGGTGCGTGCTTTCGCCGGGCGAAATTGATAGGCGAGAGAGTGTCAAGCTACTGGTTTGGTTCACATTTTTTAGGGTTTCCTTCGCCCCTTCTTTGCCTGGCGAAGTGAAGGCGAAATTGAAGCGTCGCCGGGCGAAACATTCCTGTTGCCGGGCGCTTTTGCTTTTTTTTTATAATTTTCTTTTCTTTTAAAAATTCATAATTCTCGAACCGTAATTCCAATTTAAGCGTTCTTTATATCGTTGGAGAGCTTATGAAATTTTCTTGCTTGTGATGATGGTTTTGAGAATGTTGGCCGATTAAATAAGTCGGAAAATCGGGAATAGTGTTATTTAACCACTTTTACCGTTTTGAATATGGGTTTGGATGTGAATCATACAATAGTGCATTGATGTGAATGTATATAGATTGTATGTGATTGTGTGAGATGAATGCATGAATATATTGTGAATATGTATGCATTTCAAGAATGTCGTGAGTCATTTGTATGTGAAGCATAATGATGTACATTCTTGTGTTGTGTGATTCTAATGAGAATCTGTTGTAACGTCGTGTGCCTAAGTGAGGTGTGAGCGATGATTACAAACGATTGTGTGCCTAGGTGAGGTGTGAGCAATCGGATTGTGTGCCTATGTGAGGTGTGAGCAATCCGTAAACATTGTGTGCCTATGTGAGGTGTGAGCAATGGGTGAACATCGTAGGCCCGACGGGGAGTTACATTGGTAACGAGCGATGGTTCCAATAAGTTCCTGAGTGAACTTGAGATGATCGAGTCGGTACCGCATTGCATTTGCATAGAGTCGTGAGTCGGTCTCTATGATTTGCATTTATCATCTTTATAATTGAGAATTGATGAATAAACATGAATATGTATGTTTATGTGAAATGACGAGAATTGTGAAAGTATGCATAATGAATATGCTTAGCTTTGTATATACATACATTGTGATGTATATGAGTGGGTTGTGATGAATTGTGGTGAGGATGTAGAATATGTGTATTTTTATGCTAAGATATATAATTATATGCATTTATATTATAATTGTGTTTCTCACCCTTCTGCTGTTTTATGATGCTCTATGAGGCATTGCAGAGTAGGTATTCTGGTGGTCTTTTTGGTGAAGCGTGTCTTCATTCTTTTGGTCGGTTGACTCTGATATGTAGCACCGGGTAGCTAGGATGATTATGATTCTTTTGTGATACATTTGTACATGTATCTTGTTGATGAATGTTTATATAAACATGAATTATGTTGGTGGATAACACTTGATGATATATCCATATATGTATATATGTTTGATGTTATTCAATGTTTAGATTTTCCGCTTTTATTCTAGATATTGAGATGTGGGTGTAAGGACTAAGTTCCTCTGTTGCAAAGTTACCCCACTGTTGCATATCAAATGTTGAGCAGGTGTTGAATGTTTTAATTTCATGTATAATGTGACATACCTCTTTTATACTATGTTTATAATTATACTCTGACGAAATTTTTAATATGTTCCTAAATGATTATGTGATTATTTTGGGGGTATAGAAAGGGGGTGTTACATAAAGTGGTATCAGAGCCAGTGTTGAGTCAGTTGTGTATGTCTTGTTGTTGTGATGGTTGAACTGTTGTTTAACCTTGTTGTCACTTTTGGGAATAATCGGAATATGGCTGGTAGAAACGACAATGTGATGGCTGCTGCTTTGGAAGCAATGGCTAGGGCGGTGCAAGGTGCACCGAACGTGAATGCTAATGACGAGTTCAGGAAGAATCAACCACCGGTCTTCAAAGGAAGATTTGATCCCGATGGTGCTCAACTTTGGTTGAAAGAGATTGAAAGGATCTTCAGAGTTATGGACTGTGTGGAGGAGAATAAGGTGAGGCTTGGGTCTCACATGCTGAAGGATGAAGCCGACGATTGGTGGGTCGGTATGCGTCAAGTTCTTGAGGTGGATGATGAAGAGATAACTTGGGATTTATTTCGTACCGAGTTCTTGAGGAAGTATTACCCTGAAAGTGTGAAAGGGAAGAAGGAGATGGAGTTCCTTGAACTGAAACAAGGTAGTATGTCTGTGGTGGACTATACTACTAAGTTTGTGGAGTTGGTTCAATTCCATCCTCACTATGCTGCGATTACTGCTGAGTTCTCAAAGTGTATTAAGTATGAGAATGGTTTGCGTCCCGAGATTAAACAAGCTATGGGATATCAAAGGATAAGAAGGTTTACGGATCTGACGGAATGTTGTAGAATCTTTGAGGAAGATAGCAAGGCTCGTTCTACACATTACAAGAGTTTGAATGAGAGGAAGGGAAAGCAACAAGCTAGAGGTGGACCTTATGTGACACCCGTCGATAAGGGCAAGCATAGGGGAAACTTTGAGAAGAGATCTGGAGGAGGAGGTCCTGGTTCCGTTAAGTGTTACAAGTGTGGTGAAATAGGTCATAAATCATTTGAGTGTAGGAAGACAGTGGTGAAATGTTCTAACTGTGGAGGCCTGGGGCATACTACTACCGATTGTAGAAAGAATATGGTGAAGTGCTATGATTGTGGGGAAGTGGGTCACATTAGTACTAAGTGTACTAAGCCGAAACAAGCTCAAGTGGGCAGAAGGGTGTTTGCATTAGCAGGGAAGGACACTACTAGTGCAGACCGTTTGATTAAAGGTACATACTTTATTAATAGTACACCTTTAGTTGCTATTATTGATACGGGAGCGACTCATTCGTTTGTTTCGTCTGAGTGCGCGAAGCGTTTGAATCTTGTGTTGTCTGTGATGGATGGTAAGATGGTTATTGACACTCCAGCGACGGGGTCAGTAACTACTTCTTTGGTTTGTGTGGGTTGTCCTTTGACCATTTATGGTAAAGACTTCGAGATGGATTTAGTGTGTTTGCCGTTGGAAGGTTTGGACGTAATCTTGGGTATGAACTGGTTGCGATTTAATCGAGTTCATATAGATTGCTATCACAAGTTGGTGAGATTTCCTTCTTTGGAAGATGATGAAGATGAGAGTTTCCTATCCACTAAAGAGTTGAATAAACTTTTAGCGGACGAAGCTCAATTGTTCGGTTTGTTTGCATCATTGTCGGTGGAGAGTAAAGTTGAGCTCGATGTGTTCCCAGTGGTGTGTGATTTTCCAGAAGTGTTTTCGGAGCATATTACGGATGTGCCGCCGAAAAGAGAAGTTGAGTTTTCTATTGATCTAGTTCCGGGTACTAGACCGGTTTCGATGGCACCGTATCGTATGTCGGCATCAGAGTTGGTAGAATTGAAGAAGCAATTGAATGACTTGTTGGACAAGAGATTTGTAAGACCAAGTGTTTCTCCTTGGGGTGCTCCGGTACTGTTGGTAAAGAAGAAAGATGGAAAAGTTGTGGCTTATGCTTCAAGACAATTGAGGGTGCATGAAAAGAATTATCCTACACATGACTTGGAGTTAGCGGCCGTGGTGTTTGTTTTGAAAATTTGGAGGCACTATCTTTATGGTGCAAGATTTGAAGTTTTTATTGATCACAAGAGCTTGAAATATTTATTTGATCAAAAAGAATTGAACATGAGACAAAGAAGGTGGTTAGAGCTTTTGAAGGATTATGATTTTGGTTTGAATTACCATCCGGGTAAGGCAAACGTGGTAGCCGGTGCTTTGAGTCGGAAGTCGTTACATATGTCCGCATTGATGATGAGAGAATGGGAACTTTTGGAGAATTTTAGAGACTTGAGTTTATTTTGTGAAATGACGCCGGGAAGTGTGAGACTTGGTATGCTACATGTTACAAATGATTTTCTTGCAACCGTATGTGAAAAGCAAAAGTTGGATTTGAAGTTCGTTGATTTGATGACGAATGAGAATGAGGATTTCAAGGTTGATAATTTTGGAGTTTTGAGATTTCGTGGTCGTATTTGTATTCCCGATGATGCGGATTTGAAAAAGATGATATTGGAAGAAGGACACCGAAGTAACTTAAGTATTCATCCGTGAGCGAATAAAATGTATCAAGATTTGAAGAAAATCTTTTGGTGGTCCGGATTAAAGAGGGACGTGGCTTAATTTGTGTATGCGTGCTTAACTTGTCAAAAGTCTAAGGTGGAGCATCAAAAGCCTAGTGGATTGATGCAACCGTTGGGCATTCCGGAGTGGAAATGGGATAGTATATCGATGGATTTTGTTACCGGATTGCCGAATACACAAAGAGGTCATAATGCTATTTGGGTAATCGTTGATAGGCTTACTAAATCTGCTCACTTCATTCCGATTGATATTAGTCATCCTTTGGAGAAGTTAGCCGAAATTTATATTCTTGCGGTTGTGAAGTTACATGGGATTCCTAAGAGTATTGTATCGGATAGGGATCCTAGATTCACGTCGAGGTTTTGGGAGAGTTTACAAAAGGCTTTGGGTTCTAAGCTAAGATTGAGTTCGGCTTATCATCCGCAAACGGATGGTCAAACCGAAAGGACAATTCAATCATTGGAGGATTTATTGCGTGCTTGTGTGCTCGAGCAAGGTGGTGCTTGGGATTGTTATTTGGCGTTGATTGAGTTCACCTACAATAACAGTTTTCATTCAAGTATAAGTATGGCACCATTTGAGGCTTTGTATGGTCGGAGATGTCGAACACCTTTGTGTTGGCATGAAACCGGTGAAAGGACGATAGTTGGACCGGAGATGGTACAACAAACGACGGAGAAAGTGAAGTTTATTCGGGAAAAGATGAAAGCTTCTCAAAGTAGACAAAAGAGCTATCATGACAAGAGAAGGAAAGATCTTGAGTTTCAAGAAGGCGACCATGTGTTTTTGAGAGTTACGCCGGTTACGGGTGTGGGTCGTGCTTTGAAGTCGAAGAAGTTGACTTCTCGTTTTATTGGTCCGTATCAGATTTCTGCACGAGTCGGTGTTGTGGCTTACTGTGTGGCGTTGCCTTCGAATCTTTCGAATTTGCATGATGTATTCCATGTTTCGCAACTTCGGAAGTATGTTCCAGATCCGTCACATGTTATTCCTATGGACGAGGTTGAAGTGAGAGATAACCTTACGGTTGAAGCTTTACCGATTAGAATTTTGGACCGTGAAGTTAAGAAGCTAAGAGGCAAGGATATTGCGCTTGTGAAGGTAGCGTGGGGAGGCGCTGCGGAAGGCAATATGACTTGGGAACTAGAGAGTAGGATGCGAGAGTCGTATCCGGAATTGTTTGAATCAGGTAATATTTTCGAGGACGAAAATTTCTAAAGTGGGGGAGAGTTGTAACGCCCCGATTTCGATTATTCCCATTTTGTTGAGTCTTTTATTTAAATTGTTTGATAATTTATTTTATTTGTGAAATTGGTGTGTTAATATGTTATGTTGACATGTTATGTTATTTTACCGTTTTGAGAGTTTTCGGGGAAAATTAGAATGGAGAGTATTTTAGACATTTCTCAATTAAATGATAAGTTAGAAAATTTAGTGGAAATATAATTGTGTGAGAAAATGAATTTTAATTTGAATGGGTGTAAAAAGAAAATAGAAAAGAAAAAAAAGAGATAAGAAGAGGAAATAGGAGAGAAAGGGATAGAAAGGAAAAATAGAGGGAAATAGAAGAGAAAGAAGAAGGAAGAGGAGAAAAGAGAAAGAAAAGAGGAAAAGCTAGAAAAATCAAGAAAATCAACTTCTAGGAATCGATTTAATCGGGTAAGGGTTTGAAACTCGATTATTCTATACATGTGTGTGATTATGTATGATTGTTGTGGTTGAAAAATTGTGTTTGGTAGAGTTTTGAGTTATATGTGAGTTTTAGGTCGATTTGTGGAATCGGTGTTTTTAACGGTTAAAAATCGATAAAGATGTGTTTAGAATGATCTCTATATGTGTATGATCCATAACTATACTTGGTTTTGCTGTTGGGAATGATCAAAGGTGGGAAAATGAGAAAATGGGGGTTTTGATGATGAAACCACGTTGCTGAGCATGGCTGTCTGGTGTGAATCGCCGGGCAAAATGCCCAGAGCGCCGGGCGGTGCGTGCTTTCGCCGGACGAAATTGATAGGCGAGAGAGTGTCAAGCTACTGGTTTGGTTCACGTTTTTGAGGGTTTCCTTCGCCCCTTCTTCGCCGGGCGAAGTGAAGACGAAATTGAAGCGTCGCCAGGCGAAACGTTCCTGTTGCCGGGCGCATTTGCTTTTTTTTATAATTTTCTTTTCTTTTAAAAATTCATAATTCTCGAACCGTAATTCCGATTTAAGCGTTCTTTATATCGTTGGAGAGCTTATGAAATGTTCTTGCCTGTGATGATGGTTTTGAGATCGTTGGCCGATTAAATAAGTCGGAAAATCGGGAATAGTGTTATTTAACCACTTTTACTGTTTTGAATATGGGTTTGGATGTGAATCATACAATAGTGCATTGATGTGAATGTATATAGATTGTATGTGATTGTGTGAGATGAATGCATGAATATATTGTGAATATGTATGCATTTCAAGAATGTCGTGAGTCATTTGTATGTGAAGCATAATGATGTACATTCTTGTGTTGTGTGATTCTAATGAGAATCCGTTGTAACGTCGTGTGCCTAAGTGAGGTGTGAGCGATGATTACAAATGATTGTGTGCCTAGGTGAGGTGTGAGCAATCAGATTGTGTGCCTATGTGAGGTGTGAGAAATCCATAAACATTGTGTGCCTATGTGAGGTGTGAGCAATGGGTGAACATCGTAGGCCCGACGAGGAGTTACATTGGTAACGAGCAATGGTTCCAATAAGTTCCTGAGTGAACTTGAGATGATCGAGTCGGTACCGCATTGCATTTGCATAGAGTCGTGAGTCGGTCTCTATGATTTGAATTTATCATCTTTATAATTGAGAATTGATGAATAAACATGAATATGTATGTTTATGTGAAATGACGAGAATTGTGAAAGTATGCATGATGAATATGCTTAGCTCTGTATATACATACATTGTGATGTATATGAGTGGGTTATGATGAATTGTGGTGAGAATGTAGAATATGTGTATTTTTATGCTAAGATATATAATTATATGCATTTATATTATAATTGTGTTTCTCACCCTTCTGCTGTTTTATGATTCTCTATGAGGCATTGCAGAGTAGGTATGCTGGTGGTCTTTTTGGTGACGCGTGTCTTCATTCTTTTGGTCGGTCGACTCTGATATGTAGCACCGGGTAGCTAGGATGATTATGATTCTTTTGTGATACATTTGTACATGTATCTTGTTGATGAATGTTTATATAAACATGAATTATGTTGGTGGATAACACTTGATGATATATCCATATATGTATATATGTTTGATGTTATTCAATGTTTAGATTTTCCGCTTTTATTCTAGATATTGAGATGTGGGTGTAAGGACTAAGTTCCTCTATTGCAAAGTTACCCCACTGTTGCATATCAAATGTTGAGCAGGTGTTGAATGTTTTAATTTCATGTATAATGTGACATACCTCTTTTATACTATGTTTATAATTATACTCTGACGAAATTTTTAATATGTTCCTAAATGATTATGTGATTATTTTGGGGGTATAGAAAGGGGATGTTTCATAAAGTGGTATCAGAGCCAGTGTTGAGTCAGTTGTGTCTGTCTTGTTGTTGTGATGGTTGAACTGTTGTTTAACCTTGTTGTCACTTTTGGGAATAATCGAAATATGGCTGGTAGAAACGACAATGTGATGGCTGCTGCTTTGGAAGCAATGGCTAGGGTGGTGCAAGGTGCACCGAACGTGAATGCTATTGACGAGTTCAGGAAGAATCAACCACCGGTCTTCAAAGGAAGATTTGATCCCGATGGTGCTCAACTTTGGTTTAAAGAGATTGAAATGATCTTCAGAGTTATGGACTGTGTGGAGGAGAATAAGGTGAGGCTTGGGTCTCACATGCTGAAGGAAGAAGCCGACGATTGGTGGGTCGGTATGGGTCAAGTTCTTGAGGTGGATGATGAAGAGATAACTTGGGATTTATTTCGTACCGAGTTCTTGAGGAAGTATTACCCTGAAAGTGTGAAAGGGAAGAAGGAGATGGAGTTCCTTGAACTAAAACAAGGTAGTATGTCCGTGGTGGACTATACTACTAAGTTTGTGGAGTTGGTTCAATTCCATCCTCACTATGCTGCGATTACTGCTGAGTTCTCAAAGTGTATTAAGTATGAGAATGGTTTGCGTCCTGAGATTAAATAAGATGTGGGATATCAAAGGATAAGAAGGTTTACGGATCTGACGGACTGTTGTAGAATCTTCGAGGAAGATAGCAAGGCTCGTTCTACACATTACAAGAGTTTGAATGAGAGGAAGGGAAAGCAACAAGCTAGAGGTGGACCTTATGTGACACCCGTCGATAAGGGCAAGCATAGGGGAAACTTTGAGAAGAGATCTGGAGGAGGAGGTCCTGGTTCCGTTAAGTGTTACAAGTGTGGTGAAATAGGTCATAAATCATTTGAGTGTAGGAAGACAGTGGTGAAATGTTCTAACTGTGGAGGCCTGGGGCATGCTACTACCGATTGTAGAAGGAATATGGTGAAGTGTTATGATTGTGGGGAAGTGGGTCACATTAGTACTAAGTGTACTAAGCCGAAACAAGCTCAAGCGGGCGGAAATGTGTTTGCATTAGCGGGGAAGGACACTACTAGTGCAGACCGTTTGATTAAAGGTACATGCTTTATTAATAGTACGCATTTAGTTGCTATTATTTATACGGGAGCGACTCATTCGTTTGTTTCGTCTGAGTGCGCGAAGCGTTTGAATCTTGTGTTGTCTGTGATGGATGGCAAGATGGTTATTGACACTCCAGCGATGGGGCCAGTAACTACTTCTTTGGTTTGTGTGGGTTGTCCTTTGACCATTTAAGGTAAAGACTTCGAGATGGATTTAGTGTGTTTGCCGTTGGAAGGTTTGGACGTAATCTTGGGTATGAACTGGTTGCGATTTAATCGAGTTCATATAGATTTCTATCACAAGTTGGTGAGGTTTCCTTCTTTGGAAGATGATGAAGATGAGAGTTTCCTATCCACTAAAGAGTTGAATAAACTTTTAGCGGACGAAGCTCAATTGTTCGGTTTGTTTGCATCATTGTCGGTGGAGAGTAAAGTTGACCTCGATGTGTTCCCAGTGGTGTGTGATTTTCCAGAAGTGTTTCCGGAGGATATTATGAATGTGCCGCCGAAAAGAGAAGTCAGTTTTCGATTGATCTAGTTCCGGGTACTAGACCGGTTTCAATGGCACCGTATCGTATGTCGGCATCAGAGTTGGTAGAATTGAAGAAGCAATTGAATGACTTGTTGGACAAGAGATTTGTAAGACCAAGTGTTTCTCCTTGGGGTGCTCCGGTATTGTTGGTAAAGAAGAAGGATGGAAAAGTTGTGGCTTATGCTTCAAGACAATTGAGGGTGCATGAAAAGAATTATCCTACACATGACTTGGAGTTAGCGGCCGTGGTGTTTGTTTTGAAAATTTGGAGGCATTATCTTTATGGTTCAAGATTTGAAGTTTTTTGCGATCACAAGAGCTTGAAATATTTATTTGATCAAAAAGAATTGAACATGAGACAAAGAAGGTGGTTAGACCTTTTGAAGGATTATGATTTTGGTTTGAATTACCATCCGGGTAAGGCAAACGTGGTAGCCGATGCTTTGAGTCGGAAGTCGTTACATATGTCCGCATTGATGATGAGAGAATGGGAACTTTTGGAGAATTTTAGAGACTTGAGTTTATTTTGTGAAATGACGCCGGGAAGTGTGAGACTTGGTATGCTACATGTTACGAATGATTTCTTGCAACCGTATGTGAAAAGCAAAAGTTGGATTTGAAGTTCATTGATTTGATGACGAATGAGAATGAGGATTTCAAGGTTGATAATTTTGGAGTTTTGAGATTTCGTGGTCGTATTTGTATTCCCGATGATGCGGAGTTGAAAAAGATGATATTGGAAGAAGGACGCCGAAGTAACTTAAGTATTCATCCGGGAGCGAATAAAATGTATCAAGATTTGAAGAAAATCTTTTGGTGGTCCGGATTAAAGAGGGACGTGGCTTAATTTGTGTATGCGTGCTTAACTTGTCAAAAGTCTAAGGTGGAGCATCAAAAGCCTAGTGGATTGATGCAACCGTTGGGCATTCCGGAGTGGAAATGGGATAGTATATCGATGGATTTTGTTACCGGATTTCCGAATACACAAAGAGGTCATAATGTTATTTGGGTAATCGTTGATAGGCTTACTAAATCTGCTCACTTCATTCCGATTGATATTAGTCATCCTTTGGAGAAGTTAGCCGAGATTTATATTCTTGCGGTTGTGAAGTTACATGGGATTCCTAAGAGTATTGTATCGGATAGGGATCCTAGATTCACGTCGAGGTTTTGGGAGAGTTTACAAAAGGCTTTGGGTTCTAAGCTAAGATTGAGTTCGGCTTATCATCCGCAAACGGATGGTCAAACCGAAAGGACAATTCAATCATTGGAGGATTTATTGCGTGCTTGTGTGCTCGAGCAAGGTGGTGCTTGGGATTGTTATTTGGCGTTGATTGAGTTCACCTACAATAACAGTTTTCATTCAAGTATAAGTATGGCACCATTTGAGGCTTTGTATGGTCGGAGATGTCGAACACCTTTGTGTTGGCATGAAACCGGTGAAAGGACGATAGTTAGACCGGAGATGGTACAACAAACGACGGAGAAAGTGAAGTTTATTCGGGAAAAGATGAAAGCTTCTCAAAGTAGACAAAAGAGATATCATGACAAGAGAAGGAAAGATCTTGAGTTTCAAGAAGGCGACCATGTGTTTTTGAGAGTTACGCCGGTTACGGGTGTGGGTCGTGCTTTGAAGTCGAAGAAGTTGACTTCTCGTTTTATTGGTCCGTATCAGATTTCTGCACGAGTCGGTGTTGTGGCTTACTGTGTGGCGTTGCCTTCGAATCTTTCGAATTTGCATGATGTATTCCATGTTTCGCAACTTCGGAAGTATGTTCCAGATCCGTCACATGTTATTCCTATGGACGAGGTTGAAGTGAGAGATAACCTTACGGTTGAAGCTTTACCGATTAGAATTTTGGACCGTGAAGTTAAGAAGCTAAGAGGCAAGGATATTGCGCTTGTGAAGGTAGCGTGGGGAGGCGCTGCGGAAGGCAATATGACTTGGGAACTAGAGAGTAGGATGCGAGAGTCGTATCCGGAATTGTTTGAATCAGGTAATATTTTCGAGGACGAAAATTTCTAAAGTGGGGGAGAGTTGTAACGCCCCGATTTCGATTATTCCCATTTTGTTGAGTCTTTTATTTAAATTGTTTGATAATTTATTTTATTTGTGAAATTGGTGTGTTAATATGTTATGTTGACATGTTATGTTATTTTACCGTTTTGAGAGTTTTCGGGGAAAATTAGAATGGAGAGTATTTTAGACATTTCTCAATTAAATGATAAGTTAGAAAATTTAGTGGAAATATAATTGTGTGAGAAAATGAATTTTAATTTGAATGGGTGTAAAAAGAAAATAGAAAAGAAAAAAAAGAGATAAGAAGAGGAAATAGGAGAGAAAGGGATAGAAAGGAAAAATAGAGGGAAATAGAAGAGAAAGAAGAAGGAAGAGGAGAAAAGAGAAAGAAAAGAGGAAAAGCTAGAAAAATCAAGAAAATCAACTTCTAGGAATCGATTTAATCGGGTAAGGGTTTGAAACTCGATTATTCTATACATGTGTGTGATTATGTATGATTGTTGTGGTTGAAAAATTGTGTTTGGTAGAGTTTTGAGTTATATGTGAGTTTTAGGTCGATTTGTGGAATCGGTGTTTTTAACGGTTAAAAATCGATAAAGATGTGTTTAGAATGATCTCTATATGTGTATGATCCATAACTATACTTGGTTTTGCTGTTGGGAATGATCAAAGGTGGGAAAATGAGAAAATGGGGGTTTTGATGATGAAACCACGTTGCTGAGCATGGCTGTCTGGTGTGAATCGCCGGGCGAAATGCCCAGAGCGCCGGGCGGTGCGTGCTTTCGCCGGACGAAATTGATAGGCGAGAGAGTGTCAAGCTACTGGTTTGGTTCACGTTTTTGAGGGTTTCCTTCGCCCCTTCTTCGCCGGGCGAAGTGAAGACGAAATTGAAGCGTCGCCAGGCGAAACGTTCCTGTTGCCGGGCGCATTTGCTTTTTTTTATAATTTTCTTTTCTTTTAAAAATTCATAATTCTCGAACCGTAATTCCGATTTAAGCGTTCTTTATATCGTTGGAGAGCTTATGAAATGTTCTTGCTTGTGATGATGGTTTTGAGATCGTTGGCCGATTAAATAAGTCGAAAAATCGGGAATAGTGTTATTTAACCACTTTTACTGTTTTGAATATGGGTTTGGATGTGAATCATACAATAGTGCATTGATGTGAATGTATATAGATTGTATGTGATTGTGTGAGATGAATGCATGAATATATTGTGAATATGTATGCATTTCAAGAATGTCGTGAGTCATTTGTATGTGAAGCATAATGATGTACATTCTTGTGTTGTGTGATTCTAATGAGAATCCGTTGTAACGTCGTGTGCCTAAGTGAGGTGTGAGCGATGATTACAAATGATTGTGTGCCTAGGTGAGGTGTGAGCAATCGGATTGTGTGCCTATGTGAGGTGTGAGAAATCCATAAACATTGTGTGCCTATGTGAGGTGTGAGCAATGGGTAAACATCGTAGGCCCGACGAGGAGTTACATTGGTAACGAGCAATGGTTCCAATAAGTTCCTGAGTGAACTTGAGATGATCGAGTCGGTACCGCATTGCATTTGCATAGAGTCGTGAGTCGGTCTCTATGATTTGCATTTATCATCTTTATAATTGAGAATTGATGAATAAACATGAATATGTATGTTTATGTGAAATGACGAGAATTGTGAAAGTATGCATGATGAATATGCTTAGCTCTGTATATACATACATTGTGATGTATATGAGTGGGTTGTAATGAATTGTGGTGAGAATGTAGAATATGTGTATTTTTATGCTAAGATATATAATTATATGCATTTATATTATAATTGTGTTTCTCATCCTTCTGCTGTTTTATGATGCTCTATGAGGCATTGCAGAGTAGGTATGCTGGTGGTCTTTTTGGTGAAGCGTGTCTTCATTCTTTTGGTCGGTCGACTCTGATATGTAGCACCGGGTAGCTAGGATGATTATGATTCTTTTGTGATACATTTGTACATGTATCTTGTTGATGAATGTTTATATAAACATGAATTATGTTGGTGGATAACACTTGATGATATATCCATATATGTATATATGTTTGATGTTATTCAATGTTTAGATTTTCCGCTTTTATTCTAGATATTGAGATGTGGGTGTAAGGACTAAGTTCCTCTGTTGCAAAGTTACCCCACTGTTGCATATCAAATGTTGAGCAGGTGTTGAATGTTTTAATTTCATGTATAATGTGACATACCTCTTTTATACTATGTTTATAATTATACTCAGACGAAATTTTTAATATGTTCCTAAATGATTATGTGATTATTTTGGGGGTATAGAAAGGGGATGTTTCATAAAATGGTATCAGAGCCAGTGTTGAGTCAGTTGTGTCTGTCTTGTTGTTGTGATGGTTGAACTGTTGTTTAACCTTGTTGTCACTTTTGGGAATAATCGGAATATGGCTGGTAGAAACGACAATGTGATGGCTGCTGCTTTGGAAGCAATGGCTAGGGTGGTGCAAGGTGCACCGAACGTGAATGCTAATGACGAGTTCAGGAAGAATCAACCACCGGTCTTCAAAGGAAGATTTGATCCCGATGGTGCTCAACTTTGGTTTAAAGAGATTGAAATGATCTTCAGAGTTATGGACTGTGTGGAGGAGAATAAGGTGAGGCTTGGGTCTCACATGCTGAAGGAAGAAGCCGACGATTGGTGGGTCGGTATGGGTCAAGTTCTTGAGGTGGATGATGAAGAGATAACTTGGGATTTATTTCGTACCGAGTTCTTGAGGAAGTATTACCCTGAAAGTGTGAAAGGGAAGAAGGAGATGGAGTTCCTTGAACTAAAACAAGGTAGTATGTCCATGGTGGACTATACTACTAAGTTTGTGGAGTTGGTTCAATTCCATCCTCACTATGCTGCGATTACTGCTGAGTTCTCAAAGTGTATTAAGTATGAGAATGGTTTGCGTCCTGAGATTAAATAAGATGTGGGATATCAAAGGATAAGAAGGTTTACGGATCTGACGGAATGTTGTAGAATCTTCGAGGAAGATAGCAAGGCTCGTTCTACACATTACAAGAGTTTGAATGAGAGGAAGGGAAAGCAACAAGCTAGAGGTGGACCTTATGTGACACCCGTCGATAAGGGCAAGCATAGGGGAAACTTTGAGAAGAGATCTGGAGGAGGAGGTCCTGGTTCCGTTAAGTGTTACAAGTGTGGTGAAATAGGTCATAAATCATTTGAGTGTAGGAAGACAGTGGTGAAATGTTCTAACTGTGGAGGCCTGGGGCATGCTACTACCGATTGTAGAAGGAATATGGTGAAGTGTTATGATTGTGGGGAAGTGGGTCACATTAGTACTAAGTGTACTAAGCCGAAACAAGCTCAAGCGGGCGGAAAGGTGTTTGCATTAGCGGGGAAGGAGACTACTAGTGCAGACCGTTTGATTAAAGGTACATGCTTTATTAATAGTACGCATTTAGTTGCTATTATTTATACGGGAGCGACTCATTCGTTTGTTTCGTCTGAGTGCACGAAGCGTTTGAATCTTGTGTTGTCTGTGATGGATGGCAATATGGTTATTGACACTCCAGCGATGGGGCCAGTAACTACTTCTTTGGTTTGTGTGGGTTGTCCTTTGACCATTTATGGTAAAGACTTCGAGATGGATTTAGTGTGTTTGCCGTTGGAAGGTTTGGACGTAATCTTGGGTATGAACTGGTTGCGATTTAATCGAGTTCATATAAATTTCTATCACAAGTTGGTGAGGTTTCCTTCTTTGGAAGATGATGAAGATGAGAGTTTCCTATCCACTAAAGAGTTGAATAAACTTTTAGCGGACGAAGCTCAATTGTTCGGTTTGTTTGCATCATTGTCGGTGGAGAGTAAAGTTGACCTCGATGTGTTCCCAGTGGTGTTTGATTTTCCAGAAGTGTTTCCGGAGGATATTACGAATGTGCCGCCGAAAAGAGAAGTTGAGTTTTCTATTGATCTAGTTCCGGGTACTAGACCGGTTTCAATGGCACCGTATCGTATGTCGGCATCAGAGTTGGTAGAATTGAAGAAGCAATTGAATGACTTGTTGGACAAGAGATTTGTAAGACCAAGTGTTTCTCCTTGGGGTGCTCCGGTATTGTTGGTAAAGAAGAAAGATGGAAAAGTTGTGGCTTATGCTTCAAGACAATTGAGGGTGCATGAAAAGAATTATCCTACACATGACTTGGAGTTAGCGGCCGTGGTGTTTGTTTTGAAAATTTGGAGGCATTATCTTTATGGTGCAAGATTTGAAGTTTTTTGCGATCACAAGAGCTTGAAATATTTATTTGATCAAAAAGAATTGAACATGAGACAAAGAAGGTGGTTAGAGCTTTTGAAGGATTATGATTTTGGTTTGAATTACCATCCGGGTAAGGCAAACGTGGTAGCCGATGCTTTGAGTCGGAAGTCGTTACATATGTCTGCATTGATGATGAGAGAATGGGAACTTTTGGAGAATTTTAGAGACTTGAGTTTATTTTGTGAAATGACGCCGGGAAGTGTGAGACTTGGTATGCTACATGTTACGAATGATTTCTTGCAACCGTATGTGAAAAGCAAAAGTTGGATTTGAAGTTCGTTGATTTGATGACGAATGAGAATGAGGATTTCAAGGTTGATAATTTTGGAGTTTTGAGATTTCGTGGTCGTATTTGTATTCCCGATGATGCGGAGTTGAAAAAGATGATATTGGAAGAAGGACGCCGAAGTAACTTAAGTATTCATCCGGGAGCGAATAAAATGTATCAAGATTTGAAGAAAATCTTTTGGTGGTCCGGATTAAAGAGGGACGTGGCTTAATTTGTGTATGCGTGCTTAACTTGTCAAAAGTCTAAGGTGGAGCATCAAAAGCCTAGTGGATTGATGCAACCGTTGGGCATTCCGGAGTGGAAATGGGATAGTATATCGATGGATTTTGTTACCGGATTTCCGAATACACAAAGAGGTCATAATGCTATTTGGGTAATCGTTGATAGGCTTACTAAATCTGCTCACTTCATTCCGATTGATATTAGTCATCCTTTGGAGAAGTTAGCCGAGATTTATATTCTTGCGGTTGTGAAGTTACATGGGGTTCCTAAGAGTATTGTATCGGATAGGGATCCTAGATTCACGTCGAGGTTTTGGGAGAGTTTACAAAAGGCTTTGGGTTCTAAGCTAAGATTGAGTTCGGCTTATCATCCGCAAACGGATGGTCAAACCGAAAGGACAATTCAATCATTGGAGGATTTATTGCGTGCTTGTGTGCTCGAGCAAGGTGGTGCTTGGGATTGTTATTTGGCGTTGATTGAGTTCACCTACAATAACAGTTTTCATTCAAGTATAAGTATGGCACCATTTGAGGCTTTGTATGGTCGGAGATGTCGAACACCTTTGTGTTGGCATGAAACCGGTGAAAGGACGATAGTTGGACCGGAGATGGTACAACAAACGACGGAGAAAGTGAAGTTTATTCGGGAAAAGATGAAAGCTTCTCAAAGTAGACAAAAGAGCTATCATGACAAGAGAAGGAAAGATCTTGAGTTTCAAGAAGGCGACCATGTGTTTTTGAGAGTTACGCCGGTTACGGGTGTGGGTCGTGCTTTGAAGTCGAAGAAGTTGACTTCTCGTTTTATTGGTCCGTATCAGATTTCTGCACGAGTCGGTGTTGTGGCTTACTGTGTGGCATTGCCTTCGAATCTTTCGAATTTGCATGATGTATTCCATGTTTCGCAACTTCGGAAGTATGTTCCAGATCCGTCACATGTTATTCCTATGGACGAGGTTAAAGTGAGAGATAACCTTACGGTTGAAGCTTTACCGATTAGAATTTTGGACCGTGAAGTTAAGAAGCTAAGAGGCAAGGATATTGCGCTTGTGAAGGTAGCGTGGGGAGGCGCTGCGGAAGGCAATATGACTTGGGAACTAGAGAGTAGGATGCGAGAGTCGTATTCGGAATTGTTTGAATCAGGTAATATTTTCGAGGACGAAAATTTCTAAAGTGGGGGAGAGTTGTAACGCCCCGATTTCGATTATTCCCATTTTGTTGAGTCTTTTATTTAAATTGTTTGATAATTTATTTTATTTGTGAAATTGGTGTGTTAATATGTTATGTTGACATGTTATGTTATTTTACCGTTTTGAGAGTTTTCGGGGAAAATTAGAATGGAGAGTATTTTAGACATTTCTCAATTAAATGATAAGTTAGAAAATTTAGTGGAAATATAATTGTGTGAGAAAATGAATTTTAATTTGAATGGGTGTAAAAAGAAAATAGAAAAGAAAAAAAAGAGATAAGAAGAGGAAATAGGAGAGAAAGGGATAGAAAGGAAAAATAGAGGGAAATAGAAGAGAAAGAAGAAGGAAGAGGAGAAAAGAGAAAGAAAAGAGGAAAAGCTAGAAAAATCAAGAAAATCAACTTCTAGGAATCGATTTAATCGGGTAAGGGTTTGAAACTCGATTATTCTATACATGTGTGTGATAATGTATGATTGTTGTGGTTGAAAAATTGTGTTTGGTAGAGTTTTGAGTTATATGTGAGTTTTAGGTCGATTTGTGGAATCGGTGTTTTTAACGGTTAAAAATCGATAAAGATGTGTTTAGAATGATCTCTATATGTGTATGATCCATAACTATACTTGGTTTTGCTGTTGGGAATGATCAAAGGTGGGAAAATGAGAAAATGGGGGTTTTGATGATGAAGCCACGCTGCTGAGCATGGCTGTCTGGTGTGAATCGTCGGGCGAAATGCCTAGAGTGCCGGGCGGTTCGTGCTTTCGCCGGGCGAAATTGATAGGCGAGAGAGTGTCAAGCTACTGGTTTGGTTCACGTTTTTGAGGGTTTCCTTCGCCCCTTCTTCGCCGGGCGAAGTGAAGGCGAAATTGAAGCGTCGTCGGGCGAAACGTTCCTGTTGCCAGGGGATTTTGCTTTTTTTTATAATTTTCTTTTCTTTTAAAAATTCATAATTCTCGAACCGTAATTCCGATTTAAGCGTTCTTTATATCGTTGGAGAGCTTATGAAATGTTATTGCTTGTGATGATGGTTTTGAGATCGTTGGCCGATTAAATAAGTCAGAAAATTGGGAATAGTGTTATTTAACCACTTTTACCGTTTTGAATATGGGTTTGGATGTGAATCATACAATAGTGCATTGATGTGAATGTATATAGATTGTATGTGATTGTGTGAGATGAATGCATGAATATATTGTAAATATGTATGCATTTCAAGAATGTTGTGAGTCATTTGTATGTGAAGCATAATGATGTACATTCTTGTGTTGTGTGATTCTAATGAGAATCCGTTGTAACGTCGTGTGCCTAAGTGAGGTGTGAGCGATGATTACAAACGATTGTGTGCCTAGGTGAGGTGTGAGCAATCGGATTGTGTGCCTATGTGAGGTGTGAGCAATCCATAAACATTGTGTGAGGTGTGAGCAATGGGTGAACATCGTAGGCCCGACGGGGAGTTACATTGGTAACGAGCAATGGTTCCAATAAGTTCCTGAGTGAACTTGAGATGATCGAGTCGGTACCGCATTGCATTTGCATAGAGTCGTGAGTCGGTCTCTATGATTTGCATTTATCATCTTTATAATTGAGAATTGATGAATAAACATGAATATGTATGTTTATGTGAAATGACGAGAATTGTGAAAGTATGCATGATGAATATGCTTAGCTCTGTATATACATACATTGTGATGTATATGAGTGGGTTGTGATGAATTGTGGTGAGAATGTAGAATATGTGTATTTTTATGCTAAGATATATAATTATATGCATTTATATTATAATTGTGTTTCTTACCCTTCTGTTGTTTTATGATGCTCTATGAGGCATTGCAGAGTAGGTATGCTGGTGGTCTTTTTGGTGAAGCGTGTCTTCATTCTTTTGGTCGGTCGGCTCTGATATGTAGCACCGGGTAGCTAGGATGATTATGATTCTTTTGTGATACATTTGTACATGTATCTTGTTGATGAATGTTTATATAAACATGAATTATGTTGGTGGATAACACTTGATGATATATCCATATATGTATATATGTTTGATGTTATTCAATGTTTAGATTTTCCGCTTTTATTCTAGATATTGAGATGTGGGTGTAAGGACTAAGTTCCTCTGTTGCAAAGTTACCCCACTGTTGCATATCAAATGTTGAGCAGGTGTTGAATGTTTTAATTTCATGTATAATGTGACATACCTCTTTTATACTATGTTTATAATTATACTCTGACGAAATTTTTAATATGTTCCTAAATGATTATGTGATTATTTTGGGGGTATAGAAAGGGGGTGTTACACTGCGCGTGTTCCGTCGGTAGCCGCTACTCCCTCCGGTCGTGCCCCGCCGCGATTCAGTGGGCCTCCATCTTCCGTTCGGTTTCAATTCTGACCAAAAAGGTTTGAATTTCTTTTGTTTTGATTTGTTTTTCTTTTGGTTTGATTTTCTGTTTGTAAGAAGAATTGATAATTAGTGCTAAAAAATGATGAAATCAAAATTGGAATTGAAATTGAAATGAATTGTATATGTATCAAATCTGCAGATTGTTGTGTAAATTGAATTGTTCAGCTGTTGATCTTTGCGTGTCGTTGCCGTTGAACTGTCGGTTTCGACTGCGATTTAGTCGGTTTTGTTTCAGCTTTGGCTTCTGTTTCTTCTTCCTCTTTCAATCTAACAAGCTTATTAATTGTTGTAAATTTTCTGCAGAAAATATTATATTAGTTAGTGAGGAAAAAATCGTGTTTTGTTATTCTGATAAAACTTGAAACATTTGCTGTTGTGTAAAAATTATGCAGATAATTTGAATAAATTATTGTTGTTTTTTGCAGGTTATGGCTGCAATTGTGACTTCTCTGCTTCATTGTTTGTAGGCAGGTTATGTTGGAAAGCTTGGCGGAAACGGCGGAAGTCGGTTCTGCCTGTGCCAATTGTTCTTGAATTCTTGACGTGCGGAAATATGGTGTAGCAGTAGCTTGTGTGTTTGTGAATTTGGAGCAGCAGAAATTGTGAATTGTGATTTTTGCAAGAATGATGTGTGTAGTGATTATTTGTGAGCAAAATTCTGAAGAGAAAAATATAGAGAGTGTGGTATATGTGAGTGAGAAAGAAAGTGTTAGAAAAACAAATTTGTAATTATTTTGGTGTGTTTGTATCATGGTAACTTCTCCTGTTTATAGTAGAAAAAGCTTGATCAAGAAGTTAATGATGTAAGTTGTATGACATAAGAAATTTGACAATTGTGGTTAACAATAATGAATTTTGAATGAGAATGTTTGAATGTTGAAATTGTGGTGTTGAATATTATCTTATTGAAATGAGAAAGTTGAATGTTGTGTATAAAAATGATATAGTAAAGGTTTGAATATTGAATGAAATTTGATGAATGGAAATGAGAGAAATAAGTTGAATGGTGAAATTGAAAATTGGTTAGGTGATGGTAGGAGAAATAAAAAGGGTACGAGAGTAAGAGAGGGACGCTAACCCTCTGTGTGTGTATATATGTGACTTTTCTTGAAGTAAATATTGATAAACATAATCAATAAAACTAACTAAAATATTATAAAACATTTTAAAAGAAAAAATGTGATAATAATAATAAAAACTAATAAAATAAATTTAAACAAAAATCTATTAAAAAAATAATATTAATTAAAATTAAAATTGAAATCGGTTAAAAACGATAAAATCGTTTGGTATCGAAGTGTCCGAAAAATTAAAATGAACACACCAAAACGATCAGTACAAAATATTAAGTATTGAAAAAATACACTGCGCGATCAAATTGTGAAATTTTACACGTTAAATTTGGCTGATAATTCAAAAAATATTCATGAATAAAATATATGATATTGTATGCAGACGACACGAAGTAAAAACACAATCGGGTTTTGATAACTGGTGGTCAAAATTTGGGGTATGACACATTTCTGTGTTAATATATAATTATATGCAACGGTAATATGATTGTTTTTCTCACCCTTCTGCTGTTTTATAATGCTCTATGAGGCATTGCAGATTAGAGTTGCTGGAGGTCTTTTTGTGAAGCTTTGCGTCTTCATTCTTTTGTCGGTCGGCTCTGATATGTGACACAGGGTAGTTAGGGAGGCCGTTTGTGATTATTTTGTATTATGTATATGTATCTTTTGGATTGTACATGTATGATGTTGTATATGACAAAGAAACTTTCATGATATATATATATATATATATATATATATATATATATGTTGATATTCAGTTACGGATTTTCCGCATATATTCTGTAATTGGATTGTGGGTGTATTACTACCTAAGATTATTGCATATCGGTATGAGCAGGTGTTGTGTGTTTGTTTCAAATTGATGTGACCCCTCGGTCTATGCCGTGATATTTTAAATATACTCTGATGAAATTTTGTATTTTATTCATTGCTTTAATTGCTTGGGGGTATAGATTGGGGGTGTCACATTAAGTGGTATCAGAGCTAGTCCGTGTCTGGTTGAGTCAGTTCTGGTCTGTGTGGCGTGTGGAGTGAGCTGTTTGTTTAACCATAGTTTCTGTTATTGGAAATAAACAGAATATGGCTGGTAGGAATGGTGTTGCTTTGGCTGATGCGATGCAAGCTATGGCTCGTTTTGTGCAGGGTGCACCTAATGCTGCGGGTAATGAAGAGTTCAGGAAGAACAAACCGCCTGTCTTCAAAGGGAGACATGATCCTAATGGTGCACAGATTTGGTTGAAAGAGATTGAAAGGATTTTCCGAGTTATGGATTGTGCGGAGGACAGTAAGGTGAGACTGGGAACTCACATGTTACAGGAAGAAGCTGATGACTGGTGGGTTAGTACTCGTCAGGTGTTGGAAGCTGGGGATGAAGAAGTTACTTGGGAATTGTTTAGCCAGGAGTTTCTGAGAAAGTATTTTCCCGAGGATGTTAGAGGAAAGGAGGAAATTGAGTTCTTGGAACTGAAACAAGGTAGTATGTCTGTTGTTGATTATACTGCTAAGTTTGTGGAGTTTGTGCAGTTTTATCCTCATTATGCTGAAGCGACTGCAGAGTTTTCTAAGTGTGTGAAGTATGAGAGTGGATTGCGTCCTGAGATTAAGCAAGCCATCGGTTATCAAAGGATAAGAAGGTTTTCTGATTTTGTGGAATGTTGTAGGATTTATGAAGAGCATAGTAAGGCTCGCTCTACTCACTACAAGAGTGTGAGTGATAGAAAAGGGAAGAAACAGTTTCGTAGTGGTCCGTATGTAACACCAGTGGATAAAGGTAAACAAAGGGGTACTTTTGATCGAAGGTCAGGTGGAGGAGGTATGTCTAATTCTCCGAGATGTTTTAAATGTGGTGAGTTGGGGCATCGTCAGTTTGAGTGCAGGAAAGATGTGAGAAAGTGTTCTAATTGTGGAGGTGTCGGACATGTCGTAGCTGATTGTAAACGGAAGAATGTGGTGAAGTGTTTCAACTGTGGTGAACCTGGACATATTAGCACGAAGTGTCAGAAACCGAAGCAAGCTCCAACTAGTGGGAAGGTATTTTCATTGGCAGGGACTCAGACTTCAAGTGCAGATCGTCTGATCAGAGGTACTTGTTTTATTAATAGTACGTCTTTAGTTGCTATTATTGATACTGGAGCGACTCATTCGTTTATTTCGTTTGAGTGCGCGAAGTGTTTGAATCTTGTGTTGTCTTTGATGGATGGTGAGATGGTTATTGATACTCCAGCAATGGTGTCAGTAACTACTTATTTGGTTTGTTTGAGTTGTCCTTTGACCATTTATGGTAAAGACTTTGAAATGGATTTAGTGTGTTTGCCATTGGAAGGTTTAGATGTGGTTCTGGGAATGAATTGGCTGCAATTCAATCGGGTTCATATTGATTGTTATCATAAGATGGTAAGGTTTCCTTCTCCTGAGGAAGACAAAGACTCGAGTTTCTTATCTACCAAAGAGTTGAAGAGACTTTTGGCGGAGGAAGCTTAGTTGTTTGGGTTGTTTGCGTCGTTGACTGTGGATAGTCAAGTGTCGCTTGATGTGTTTCCAGTTGTGTGTGATTTTCCTGAAGTGTTTCCTGAGGATATTTCAGACTTGCCGCCAGAGAGAGAGGTGGAGTTTTCGATAGATCTAGTTCCTGGTACTAGACCTGTTTCTATGGCACCTTATCGTATGTCAGCATCTGAGTTGGTAGAGTTGAAGAAGCAATTAAATGAGTTGTTGGAGAAGAGTTTGTGAGGCCAAGTGTTTCTCCTTGGGGTGCTCCAGTTTTATTGGTGAAAAAGAAAGATGGAAGTATGCAATTGTGTATCGATTATCGCCAGTTGAATAAGGAGACGATTAAGAATAAGTATCCTCTTTTGAGAATTGATGATTTGATGGATCAGTTGGTTGGTGCTCGTGTGTTCAGTAAGATTGATTTGAGGTCTGGGTATCATTAGATTAGGGTGAAAGAGGAAGATATTCAGTAGACGGCTTTTAGGACACGTTACGGTCATTATGAATATTCTGTGATGTCGTTTGGGGTTTCTAATGCGCCAGGTGTGTTAATGGAGTACATGAATCGTATTTTCCACGAGCATTTGAATCGATTTGTTGTTGTGTTTATTGATGACATATTGATTTATTCTAAGTCTCGGGAGGATCACGCGGAGCATTTGCGTATTGTTTTGCAGGTTTTGAAGGAAAAGAAGCTTTTTGCGAAATTGTCTTAGTGTGAATTTTGGTTGTCGGAAGTGAATTTTCTTGGACACGTAATTTCAGGTAATGGTATTGCTGTGGATCCATCTAAAGTAGAAGCAGTTCTACAATGGGAGGCTCTGAGATCTGTTACTGAAATTCGAAGCTTTTTGGGTTTGGCCGGTTATTATCGAAGGTTTATTGAAGGTTTTTCTAAGCTAGCACTTCCTTTGACCCAGTTGACTTGTAAAGGGCAAGCGTTCATTTGGGATATTCGGTGTGAGGAAAGTTTTTATGAGTTGATGAGAAGATTGACGACAGCTCCGATTTTGATTTTGCCGAATCCTAATGAATCGTTTGTGGTGTATTGTGATGCGCCTTTGATTGGTCTAGGTGGTGTACTAATGCAAGACGGTAAGGTCGTGGCGTATGCTTCGAGGCAGTTGAGAGTGCATGAGAAGAATTATCCTATGCATGACTTGGAGTTAGCGACTGTGGTTTTTGTGTTGAAAATTTGGAGGCATTATATTTTTGGTGTGAGGTTTGAAGTCTTTAGTGATCACAAGAGTTTGAAATATCTGTTTGATCAGGAGGAATTGAATATGAGGCAACGAAGATGGTTGTAATTTTTGAAGGACTACGACTTTGGCTTGAATTACCATCCTGGTAAAGCTAATGTGGTAGCCGATGCATTGAGCCGGAAATATTTACATATGTCTGCTATAATGGTTAAGGAGTGAGAGCTTTTGGAATCGTTTAGAGATTTGAGTTTGGTATGTGAAGTGTCGTCGGATAGTGTGAGGCTGTGTATGTTGAAGGTTACTAATGATTTTCTAATGACGGTGAGGGAGAAACAGAAATTGGACGTGAAATTGGTGGATTTGATTTTAGTCGAAGGAAAAGAGGCGAGTGGTGATTTTCAAGTGGATGTTAATGGTGTGTTGAGGTACCGAGGTAGAATTTGTATTCCGGACGATTCGGATTTGAAACAGATGATTTTGGAAGAAGGACACCGGAGTAATTTGAGTATACATCCGGGAGCGAACAAGATGTACCAAGATTTGAAAAAGATTTTCTGGTGGTCTGGATTGAAAAGAGATGTGGCTCAGTTTGTGTATGCTTGTTTGACGTGCCAGAAGTCGAAAATGGAACATCAGAGGCCGAGTGGGTTGTTGCAACCGTTGGATATTCCGGAATGGAAATGGGATAACATTTCTATGGATTTTGTAACGGGGTTGCCGAATACTCAGCGAGGGCATAATGCTATTTGGGTAGTTGTGGACAGGCTGACTAAATCGACTCATTTCATTCTGACTGACATTAGTTTTTCTTTGGAACGGTTAGCTAAGATTTATATCAGTGTGATTGTGAAGTTGCATGGGGTTCCGTTAAGTATTGTTTCGGATCGAGATCCAAGGTTTACCTCGAGATTTTGGGAAAGTTTACAGAAGGCATTGGGTTCTAAATTGAGGTTGAGTTCGGCTCATCATCCGCAGACGGATGGGCAGTCGGAGAGGACGATTCAGTCGTTGGAAGATTTGTTGAGGGCTTGTGTTTTGGAACAAGGTGGTGCGTGGGATAGTTATCTTGTGGCGGTTGAATTCACGTATAATAACAGTTTCCATTCTAGTATTGGAATGGCACCGTTTGAAGCATTATATGGACGAAGATGTCGGACACCGTTGTGTTGGCACGAATCTGGTGAGAGAACGGTGGTTGGACCGGAGTTGGTGCAGCAGACTACGGAAAAAGTGAAGTTTATTCGTGAGAAAATGAAGGCTTCTCAGAGCAGACAAAAGAATTATCATGATCGGAGACGGAAGGATCTTGAGTTTCAAGAGGGCGATCATGTATTTCTGAGGGTTACGTCGGTAACGGGTGTTGGTCGTGCATTGAAATCGAAGAAACTTACTTCTCGATTTATTGGTCCTTACCAGATATTTGCGAGGGTGGGTGTTGTGGCTTATCGGGTGGCATTGCCGCCGAATCTGTCGAATTTGCATGATGTTTTCCATGTTTCACAGCTTCGGAAGTATATTCCGGATCCGTCGCATGTGATTTCGATGGATGAGGTTGAGGTAAGGGAGAACCTTACGGTTGAGGCTTTGCCGGTGAGTATTTTGGATCGCGAGTTGATGAGGTTGCGGGGCAAGGATATTGCACTTGTGAAGGTGGCGTGGGGAGGCGCTGCTGAGGGCAATTTGACTTGGGAGTTGGAGAGTCGGATGCGGGAGTCGTATCCAGAGTTGTTCGTCTCAGGTAAGATTTTCGAGGACGAAAATTTTTAAGTGGGGGAGAGTTGTAACGCCCCGGTCAGTTTTGTCAGTTTTGTCTTTTTAATTAATTGAGTCATTTTGAGTATTTTATTATTATATTACTTTATTTCTGACTTTTATGTGAAAATATGTTAATTTTCGTCGTGAATATATTTTATCGCGTTTTGGGAACATTTGCGAGATATTTGAGTGTAGGGGTATTTTGGGCATTTTGATTTATTTTGTTAAGTTAGAATATAATAGAATAGAAAGAGAGAAAAATAGTAAGAGAAAGAAAAAGAAGAGAAGAAGAAAAGAAAAGGAGACAAGAAGAAAAGAGAGAATTTGGGAAAACTTGGAAATCAATCAACCGACTTTCTAGAACACGATTAAATCGGGTAAGGGTGCGAAACTCGATTATACTATGTTTGTGTATGATTATGTATGTGTTTGCTTGGATGTTTCTTGTTTTTCCATGGCTTTTGAGTTTTAGGTCGAAAATGATAAAATGAGTAGGAATCGATGTTTTCGCGGTCGGAAATCGATATAATTTGCGTTGTATGATCACCATGTGTTTATGAGTCATTGCTGATAATTGTTTTGGTGTTGGAATTGATTTGGAATGAAAAATGAGGTTTTTGGGGGTTTTGGATCGTGTAACCCGTAACAGAATTTTTCTGGTTCTGGTGTGATTCGCCAGGCAAATTTGGGATTCGCCAGGCGAATTGAGTCTCGCCACTCATTCGCTAGGCGAAGTGCTGGCAAAGGGTGATTCGCTAGGAGAAATCGTAAGTCGCCAGGCGAATTTGGAGAGACAGAAATGGGGTAGCTTCTGTAACTCTTAGGTTTTTCTAAATTTGTGATTCGCCACTAGTTCGCCAGGCGAAGTGCTGGCGAATGGAATTCGCTAGGCGAAATCCATGGCGAATGGGGATCCTCCAGGCGAATTCTTAAGTCGCCAGGCGAATCTGGCTGTTTCTCAATAAATTCTTTTCTTTGAAAATTCATAACTTTTGATCTGTGGTTCGGTTTGAGGCGTGGTTTGATGCGTTAGAAAGCTTATAAAATGTACTTTATTATGATGATGGTTTTGAGAATTATTGGCCGATTAAATTATGTTGGGAATTAGAAAATGTGTTGTTTTGTTGTCGACTTTTGTCGTTTGATTGTATGACTTGTGTACTGTTGAGTGATGAAATTGCATGAAATACATATTGTGATGATGGTTGGTGGCCTTACGGCAAGAAAATGCGATGTATGGTAATTGTTGATATATGCGTGATTATGGATGTGTATATGTGTGCATATTAAATGTCATGAGTCATTGTATGCCAAGCATCATGATATGCATTGTTGTGACGTCCTGAGTGACGGATTGATTCCAGAGGGAATCTGCTATAACATCGTGCGCCTTAAAAATAAGAGGACCTAAAGCGATTTGATATATCGTGCACCTTAAAAATAAGAGGACCTAAAGCGATGGTTATAGACGATCGTGTGCCCATGTGGGGTGTAAGGGATCGGATTGTGCGCCTTATACCGAGAGGACCTAAAGTAATCCATAAACGTAGTGCACCTTATACCAAGAGGACCTAAAGCAACAGGGAACATCGTAGGCCCGACGGGGTGTTACTTGAGTGATCCTCAATAACGAGCGATGATTCCAGTAGAGTTCCTGAGTGAACTAGTGATGAGGAATATTGGAAGTCGGTACCGCATGGCATGTGCATAGATTCGTTGTGTCGGTCTCTGTGCATTTGCATAAATCATGGATTAATTGTGCATGGAATTATGAATGTTAGTTATGAGATGGAATATGTGTAATTGTATTGATGATGAGTGTATTGTGTATGATTGATGTGTAGTGGTATTTGATACTTGAGAATTGTACTGTGTTGTGTTGTATTTGATTGTGGTGCAATTGTGGTGAGAATATTTTACTTGTGCATTTCTGTGTTAATATATAATTATATGCAACGGTAATATGATTGTTTTTCTCACCCTTCTGCTGTTTTATAATGCTCTATGAGGCATTGCAGATTAGAGTTGCTGGAGGTCTTTTTGTGAAGCTTTGCGTCTTCATTCTTTTGTCGGTCGACTCTGATATGTGACACAGGGTAGTTAGGGAGGCCGTTTGTGATTACTTTGTATTATGTATATGTATCTTTTGGATTGTACATGTATGATGTTGTATATGACAAACAAACTTTCATGATATATATATATATATATATGTTGATATTCAGTTACGGATTATATTCTGTAATTGGATTGTGGGTGTATTACTACCTAAGATTGTTGCATATATGTATGAGCAGGTGTTGTGTGTTTGTTTCAAATTGATGTGACCCCTCGGTCTATGCCGTGATATTTTAAATATACTCTGATGAAATTTTGTATTTTATTGATCGCTTTAATAGCTTGGGGGTATAGATCTAGGGTGTCACATTAAGTGGTATCAGAGCCAGTCAGTGTCAGTTCGTGTCTGGTTGAGTCAGTTCTGGTCTGTGTGGCGTGTGGAGTGAGCTGTTTGTTTAACCATAGTTTTTGTTATTGGAAATGAACAGAATATGGCTGGTAGGAATGATGCTGCTTTGGCTGCTGCGATGCAAGCTATGGCTCGTGCTGTGCAAGGTGCACCTAATGCTGCGGGTAATGAAGATTTCAGGAAGAACAAACCGCCTGTCTTCAAAGGGAGACATGATCCTGATGGTGCACAGATTTGGTTGAAAGAGATTGAAAGGATTTTCTGAGTTATGGATTGTGCGGAGGATAATAAGGTGAGACTGGGAACTCACATGTTACAGGAAGAAGCTGATGACTGGTGGGTTAGTACTCGTCAGGTGTTGGAAGCTGGGGATGAAGAAGTTACTTGGGAATTGTTTAGCCAGGAGTTTCTGAGAAAGTATTTTCCCGAGGATGTTAGAGGAAAGAAGGAAATTGAGTTCTTGGAACTGAAACAAGGTAGTCTATCTGTTGTTGATTATACTGCTAAGTTTGTGGAGCTTGTGCAGTTTTATCCTCATTATGCTGAAGCGACTGCAGAGTTTTCTAAGTGTGTGAAGTATGAGAGTGGATTGCGTCCTGAGATTAAGCAAGCCATCGATTATCAAAGGATAAGAAGGTTTTCTGATTTAGTGGAATATTGTAGGATTTATGAAGAGGATAGTAAGGAACGTTCTACTCACTATAAGAGTGTGAGTGACAGAAAAGGGAAGCAACAGTTTCGTAGTGGTCCGTATTTAACACCAGCGGATAAAGGTAAACAAAGGGGTACTTTTGATCGAAGGGCAGGTGGAGGAGGTATGTCTAATTCTCCGAGATGTTTTAAATGTCGTGAGTTGGGGTATCGTCAGTTTGAGTGCAGGAAAGATGTGAGAAAGTGTTCTAATTGTGGAGGTGTCGGACATGTCGTAGCTGATTGTTAACGGAAGAATGTGGTGAAGTGTTTCAACTGTGGTGAACCTGGTCATATTAGCACGAAGTGTCAGAAACCGAAGCAAGCTCAAACTAGTGGGAAGGTATTTTCATTGGCAGGGACTCAGACTTCAAGTGCAGATCGTCTGATCAGAGGTACTTGTTTTATTAATAGTACGCCTTTAGTTGCTATTATTGATACTGGAGCGACTCATTCGTTTATTTCGTCTGAGTGCACGAAGTGTTTGAATCTTGTGTTGTCTTTGATGGATGGTGAGATGGTTATTGATACTCCAGCAATAGGGTCAGTAACTACTTCTTTGGTTTGTTTGAGTTGTCCTTTGACCATTTATGGTAAAGACTTTGAAATGGATTTTGTGTGTTTTCCGTTGGAAGGGTTAGATGTGGTTCTGGGAATGAATTGGCTGCAATTCAATCGGGTTCATATTGATTGTTATCATAAGCTGGCAAGGTTTCCTTCTCTTAAGGAAGACGAAGGCTCGAGTTTCTTAACTACCAAAAAGTTGAAGAGACTTTTGGCGGAGGAAGCTCAGTTGTTTAGGTTGTTTGCATCGTTGACTGTGGATACTCAAGTGTCGCTTGATGTGTTTCCGATTGTGTGTGATTTTCCTGAAGTGTTTCCTGAGGATATTTCAGACTTGCCTTCAGAGAGAAAGGTGGAGTTTTTGATAGATCTAGTTCCTGGGACTAGTTTATATGGCACCTTATCGTATGTCAGCATCTGAGTTGGTAGAGTTGAAGAAGCAATTAAATGAGTTGTTGGAGAAGAGGTTTGTGAGGCCAAGTGTTTCTCCTTGGGGTGCTCCAGTTTTATTGGTGAAAAATAAAGACGGAAGTATGCGATTGCGTATCGATTATTGCCAGTTGAATAAGGTGACGATTAAGAATAAGTATCCTCTTCCGAGAATTGATGATTTGATGGATCAGTTGGTTGATGCTCGTGTGTTCAGTACGATTGACTTGAGGTCGGGGTATCATCAGATTATGGTGAAAGAGGAAGATATTCAGAAGACGGCTTTTAGGACACATTACGGTCATTATGAATATTCTGTGATGTCGTTCGGGGTTTCTAATGCGCCACGTGTGTTTATGGAGTACATGAATCGTATTTTCCACGAGCATTTGGATCGATTTGTTGTTGTGTTTATTGATGACATATTGATTTATTCTAAGTCTCGGGAGGAGCACGCGGAGCATTTGCGTATTGTTTTGCAGGTTTTGAAGGAAAAGAAGCTTTTTGCCAAATTGTCTAAGTGTGAATTTTGGTTGTCGGAAGTGAGTTTTCTTGCACACGTAATTTCAGGTAATGGTATTGTTGTGGATCCATCTAAAGTAGAAGCAGTTCTACAATGGGAGGCTCCGAGATCTGTTACTGAAATTCGAAGCTTTTTGGGTTTGGCCGGTTATTATCGAAGGTTTATTGAAGGTTTTTCTAAGCTAGCACTTCCTTTGACCCAGTTGACTTGTAAAGGGCAAGCGTTCATTTGGGATTTCGGTGTGAGGAAAGTTTTTATGAGCTGATGAGAAGATTGACGACAGCTCTGATTTTGATTTTGCCAAATCCTAATGAACCGTTTGTGGTGTATTGTGATGCGTCTTTGATTGGTCTAGGTGGTGTACTAATGCAAGACGGTAAGGTCGTGGTGTATGCTTCGAGGCAGTTGAGAGTGCATGAGAAGAATTACCCTACGCATGACTTAGAGTTAGCGGCTGTGGTTTTTGTGTTGAAAATTTGGAGGCATTATCTTTTTGGTGTGAGGTTTGAAGTCTTTAGTGATCACAAGAGTTTGAAATATCTATTTGATCAGAAGGAATTAAATATGAGGCAACGAAGATGGTTGGAATTTTTGAAGGACTACGACTTTGGCTTGAATTACCATCCTGGTAAAGCTAATGTGGTAGCCGATGCATTGAGCTGGAAATCTTTACATATGTCCACTTTAATGGTTAAGGAGTGGGAGCTTTTGGAATAGTTTAGAGATTTGAGTTTGGTATGTGAAGTGTCGTCGGATAGTGTGAGGTTGGGTATGTTGAAGGTTACTAATGATTTTCTGATGACGGTGAGGGAGAAACAGAAATTGGACGTGAAATTGGTGGATTTGATGTTGGTCGACGGAAAAGAGGCGAGTGGTGATTTTCAAGTGGATGTTAATGGTGTGTTGAGGTTCCGAGGTAGAATTTGTATTCCAGACGATTCGGATTTGAAACGGATGATTTTGGAAGAAGGACACCGGAGTAATTTGAGTATACATCCGGGAGCGAACAAGATGTACCAAGATTTGAAAAAGATTTTCTGGTGGTCTGGATTGAAAAGAGATGTGGTTCAGTTTGTGTATGCTTGTTTGACGTGCCAGAAGTCGAAAATGGAACATTAGAGGTCGAGTGGGTTGTTGCAACCGTTGGATATTCCGGAATGGAAATGGGATATCATTTCTATGGATTTTGTAATGGGGTTGCCGAATACTCAGCGAGAGCATAATGCTATTTGGATCATTGTGGACAGGCTGACTAAATCGACTCATTTCATTCCGATTGACATAAGTTTTTCTTTGGAACGGTTAGCTGAGATTTATATCAGTGTGATTGTGAAGTTGCATGGGGTTCCGTTAAGTATTGTTTCGGATCGAGATCCAAGGTTTACCTCGAGATTTTGGGAAAGTTTACAGAAGGCATTGGGTTCTAAATTGAGGTTGAGTTCGGCTCATCATCCGCAGACGGATGGGCAGTCGGAGAGGACGATTCAGTCGTTGGAAGATTTGTTGAGGGCTTGTGTTTTGGAACAAGGTGGTGCATGGGATAGTTATCTTGCGTTGGTTGAATTCACGTATAATAACAGTTTCCATTCTAGTATTGGAATGGCACCGTTTGAAGCATTATATGGACGAAGATGTCGGACACCATTGTGTTGGCACGAATCTGGTGAGAGAACGGTGGTTGGGCCGGAGTTGGTGCAGCAGACTACGAAAAAAGTGAAGTTTATTCGTGAGAAAATGAAGGCTTCTCAGAGCAGACAAAACAGTTATCATGATCGAAGACGGAAGGATCTTGAGTTTCAAGAGGGCGATCATGTATTTCTGAGGGTTACGCCGGTAACGGGTGTTGGTCGTGCATTGAAATTGAAGAAACTTACTTCTCGATTTATTGGTCCTTACCAGATATCTGCGAGAGTGGGTGCTGTGGCTTATCGGGTGGCGTTGCCGCCGAATCTGTCGAATTTGCATGATGTTTTCCATGTTTCACAGCTTTGGAAGTATATTCCGGATCCGTCGCATGTGATTCCGATGGATGAGGTTGAGGTAAGGGAGAAACTTACGGTTGAGGCTTTGCCGGTGAGTATTTTGGATCGCGAGTTGAAGAGGTTGCGGGGCAAGGATATTGCACTTGTGAAGGTGGCGTGGGGAGGCGCTACTGAGGGCAATTTGACTTGGGAGTTGGAGAGTTGGATGCAGGATTCGTATCCAGAGTTGTTCGTCTCAGGTAAGATTTTCGAGGACAAAAATTTCTAAATGGGGGAGAGTTGTAACGCCCCGGTCAGTTTTGTCAGTTTTTTCTTTTTAATTAATTGAGTCGTTTTGAGTATTTTATTATTATATTACTTTATTTCTGACTTTTATGTGAAAATATGTTATTTTTCGTCATGAATATATTTTATCGCATTTTGGGAACATTTGCGAGATATTTGAGTGTAGGGGTATTTTAGGCATTTTGATTTATTTTGTTAAGTTAGACTATAATAGAATAGAAAGAGAGAAAAATAGTAAGAGAAAGAAAAAGAAGAGAAGAAGAAAAGAAAAGGAGAAGAGAAGAAAAGAGAGAATTTGGGAAAACTTGGAAATCAATCAACCGACTTTCTAGAACACGATTAAATCAGGTAAGGGTGCGAAACTCGATTATACTATGTTTGTGTTTGATTATGTATGTGTTTGCTTGGATGCATCCCCTGAGGCTAAATTGACTTGGTGATTGGGTTTATGATGTCCATTGGAGCATCATAGGTTATGCCTTGAAGCATTGGCTCATGCCCAGAGGAAAATTTTCATCTGGAGGCCCTAGTCGACCAAACCCTAATTTGGTGACACTGGCGATCTTGAGGCTTGATCCACCTGGATGGGAGCAGCCTTGTGCTTAATCCCTTAAGTGGGGGTCCTCTTGATCCCTTGTGGATATTTGAGAGGCTAGGCAAGTTGAAGATCATGTCATTTCTTGCTTGATCCTTTGTCTAAGAACTCTGAGAGGGCTTGAAACCCTAATTTTGATTGTAGTGGATGCTCACCCATCTTTGGGGAGACTGATGAGGTAAGATGGTTCATCCATATTGTGATGATGATTTTCACAATGATGGGAAATCTTAGTGGTCAAAATTTGGGGTATGACAGATGCCCTTATTTAACCTTCTTGGACCCGAAGGTGTGAATAGCGAAGGTATTCGGGCATTCGGGGTGCAAGAGGATTAAATATCGGAATACCCGAAATTTGGATGGTGGTTAAGAATGGCAGCTTGCGCATCCATCCTCTTTTGCTAAGCAATGATGCTTAGAAAAGGTAAAAACTTCCCCTCGATCCTGGTCTTCAGCCAAGGAACTAGTCTTAGTTTCTGAAATAAACTTCACCTCGATCCTAGTTTTCTACCAAAGAACTGGTCTCAGTTTCTGAAATAAACTTCCCCTCGATCCTGGTTTCCTACCAAGGAACTGGTCTCAGTTTCTGAAATAAACTTCCCCTCGATCCTGGCTTCCTACCAAGGAACTGGTCCCAGTTTCTGAAATAAACTTCCCCTCGATCCTGGTTTCCTACCAAGGAACTGGTCTCAGTTTCTGAAATAAACATCCCCTCGATCCTGGTTTTCTACCAAGGAACTGGTCTTAGTTTCTGAAATAAACTTCCCCTCGATTCTGGTTTCCTACCAAGGAACTGGTCTTAGTTTCTTTTGTCAATAAAATTTTTGACAAGGGACGCTATTCGTAGGGATTTTCCTCAAACTTCTCGCCGAATTTTCCTGGGGAGATGCCATTTGATAGAAAAATTTTGATGTCAGACTTGTTGGGGAACCCAGTCGTCTGAGTTGTAGAGGTGTACAAACTTCTCTGTTGGAGACGCCATTTGCCGACTCTACTGGGGAAAACGAGTCTCTTGAGAGACCGCCTTCACGCTTGGGGATATTGCATCATACTTTTCTCGGGATCTTCCTAGAGAAACGCCATATGATGTGATCCAATTTTGAGGTGCTGATGACCTTTTCATCAGCGGTTTTTTTTTGGAGAAAAACTGTTGTATTGCCGAATCTCTGCTTAAGAGGCTTCCTCTAGGGATTTTCCTTAATCCGGGAAAGCGAAAATATCATCTTCAATGGCGAAGAGTGACATCGGTTAAAGGTTCTCTGATCTTTCAGAGGTTCAAGTTATCAAAGTGGTCAAGGGCCAATTCTGATCCAAAAATAAACTGGAGGAGAGAGATTATTCCGACGCAAGCTTTCCTGACGAGGAAAGAACTGACAACTCGATTGAGAAGACTGTCACCACTACGGGACAAGACCGACTGGAGTGATACTGATGCAATATGAATATGAATGTAAATCAATAATGCATGATGTATGTATGTATATGCTGACAAAACTGACGCGCCATACAGACTAATAGATGAACATGACTGAATACTCGGCCATCGCGGGGCGAAGAAGTGCCGCTGGTTCAAGATAGCAATTCCGCCTTGCTTAGGAGAAACGGTCCCTGTTGGGGAGCGACGCTGGTCGGGCTTAGGAGATGAGAACTCGGCCGAAGAGGTCAGATGGAGCATTCGCATCTGACATAGCTGATCCTTTATTCAGGCATACTGGTTTAGAAAGAGTACTTTGATTCTGCACTTTGAGGCTCGAACACCTTTGGAGAAGCGATCGATGTTCTTTCGATGTTCAACCGTCAAAAGAAATTGCCGTCTTTATTTTTTTTTAAAAACAGAACAATTTTAACAAGTAAATTCATTTTTGTTTCGTTTCAAGAATCATTGATCATGTTAAATACATCATTCTGTAAATCTAAAACAAATATGAATTGCAAATAAAAGCACAAGGGCTCAAATTTTATTGATAGGATGGAAATCAGCCAAACGCGTGATTCCATAGAGTATATACAAAGTTTAGCAAATGGTAATTTACAGGGAAAAGGGCTACGTTGAAACATAACGACCACTATCCTTCTACCAACTTTGAATTCGGGGCATCCTGAGTTTCTGTCGAAGATGACCTTGACTGGAGCTTTCCTGACGGATGATGTAACTACTGCCGAGGGACTTGCCCCTTTGTTGAAAGTAGTTACTTGCCATTATCCCTAATTTTTTCCTGGATTGTACTTTGAGATTTCCAATCCACCGGGATGGTTTTCGATCACGTCTCTAATTTTTGTCTGGACCGCCCTTTCGGGTTTTCAATCCACCGAGACGTTTTTTTTAGGCGAAGTATTTCTTGACTACATCAACATTTGTGGGGTAGGTAAATTCCTCTCTGTCCATGGTTGCGAGTCTCAAGGCGCCGCCTGAGAAAGCTTTCTTGACCACATAGGGGTCGTCATAATTTGGAGTCCATTTGCCCCGAGAATTAGTGAGAAATGATTGTATCTTCTTGAGCACGAGGTCTCCTTTCCTGAAGATGCGAGGTCGGGCCTTTTTGTCAAACGCCTTCTTCATTCTCTGCTGATACAACTGACCGTGGTATAGTGCCGTTATTCGTTTCTCTTCGATCAGGTTGAGTTCGTCGTGTCGACTTTGACACCATTCAGCTTCTGTAAGCTTAGCTTCCATCAATACCCGGATTGATGGGATCTCTACTTCTATGGGAAGCACTGCTTCCTTGCCATATACTAGAGAGAAAGGGGTTGCCCCAGTTGAAGTACGGACAGATGTGCGATAACCGTGAAGAGCAAATGGCAGCATTTTGTGCCAGTCTTTGTAGCTTATAACCATCTTTTGAACGATTTTCTTGATGTTCTTGTTAGCCGCTTCTACCGCTCCGTTCATCTTGGGTCGGTAGGGAGATGAGTTATGGCGTTCGATCTTGAACTCTGTACTCAACTCTTTCATCATCTTATTGTTCAAGTTAGATCCATTATCAGTAATGATCTGGCTCGGAACACCATAACGGCAGATGATATTGTTTTTGATAAAGCGGACCACCACTTGTTGGGTTACATTGGCGTATGACATTGCTTCGAACCACTTTGTGAAGTAGTTAATTGCTACTAGGATGAACCGATGTCCGTTTGAAGCCTTAGGTTCAATCACGCCGATCATGTCGATTCCCCGTATGGAAAAAGGCCAAGGGGAAGAGAGAACCTTGAGATGCGTTGGCGGTACATGGATTTTGTCGGAGTATATCTGACACTTGTGACACTTCCTCATGTACTTGTAGCAGTAGGATTCCATTGTCAACCAATAGTACCCAGCTCTTAGAATTTTTTCTCGCCATTGGATGTCCGTTGGCATGAGTGCCAAAGGACCCTTTGTGAATTTCTTTTATCAGCATGTTTACTTCTGGTCTGTCTACACATCGGAGCAAGACCATGTCAAAATTTCTCTTATAGAGTGTATCACCGCTCAGAAAGAAACTGCATGCCAGCCTTTTGAGGGCTTTCTTGTCTTTTCTTAGTGCCCTAGGTGGGTACTCTTGTTTTTGAAGGAAGCATTTGATATCGTGATACCAAGGTTTTTCGTCAATGACTGCTTCAATCGTGAAGATGTAAGCGGGTCGTTCAAGGCGCATTATGTCGATCTTAGGTATGTCATTCCATTGACCTACACTGATCATGGAAGAGAGAGTGGCTAATGCATCAGCCAGGTGATTCTCCTCACGAGGGATGTGATGAAACTCGATTCTGTTTAAGAAAGGTAACAACCTTCTTGCATAATCTTTGTAAGGAATCAATCCTGATTGGTATGTGTTCCAATCTCCTATAATCTGATTGATAACCAGGGCTGAGTCGCCATATACGTCTAAGTTTTTTATCCTCAAATCAATTGCTTCCTCGAGACCCATAATACAAGCTTCGTATTCGGCCTCGTTGTTCGTACACTTGAATGTAAGTCGGGCAGTGAAAGGAATGTGGGTACCCTAAGGTGTTATGATGATTGCCCCAATTCTGTTTCCGTAATGATTGACAACTCCGTCAAAGATAAGTCCTCATTAGGAACATGGTTCTGGCCCTTCACTGGGTAGCGGTTCATCGCAATATTTCATCTTTAAATACATGACATCTTCGTCTGGGAAGTCAAACCCGATTGATTCTTGATCTTCAATCGGTTGATGAGCCAAATGATCGGCTAAAATACTCCCCTTAATGGATTTTTGAGCATGGTACTCTATGTCATATTCTGATAGCAACATCTGCCAACGGACAATCCTTCTCGTGAAAGCAGGCTTTTCAAAGACATACTTGATTGGATCCATCTTGGAGACCAACCAAGTAGTGTGACGAATCATGTACTGGCGCAGACGTTTGGCTGCCCAAGCCAAAGCGCAACAAGTTTTCTCAAGCATAGTATACCGAGTCTCGCAGTCGGTGAATTTCTTCCTCAAATAGTAGATGGCAGACTCTTTTCTTTTCGTTTCCTCTTGTTGACCAAGCACACAACCCATGGAGTCTTCAGAGAATGTTAAGTAGATGATCAGTGGTCTTCCTTCCACTAGAGGTGATAGAATCGGCGGGTTCGACAGGTATTCCTTGATACTGTCGAAGGCGGTTTGGCAGTCTTCTGTCCAAACGCAGTCCTGATTCTTTTTAAGTAATTTGAAAATCGGCGCACATGTCGCGGTCATGAGGAATATGAATCTGGAGATGTAGTTCAAACGTCTCAGGAATCCTCTAAATTGTTTTTCAGTTTTCGGAGAAGGCATCTCTTGAATGGCCTTGATCTTGTTAGGATCAACCTCAATTCCTTTCTGGCTGACGATGAACCCTAAGAGTTTTCCCGAACGGACACCGAAGGTGCATTTGTTGGGATTCAAGTGGAGTTTGTACTTTCTTAACCGCTGGAATAGCTTTGACAGATGGGTCACATGCTCCTCTTCTGTCTTAGATTTGGCAATCATATCATTAACATATACCACGATTTCTTGGTGTATCATGTCATGAAACAGAGTAGTCATGGCCCTTTGATAGGTTGCCCCGACGTTCTTTAAACCGAACGGCATCACCTTGTAACAAAAGGTACCCCATGGGGTAATGAAAGAAGTTTTCTCCATGTCTTTCGGTGCCATTTTGATTTTATTATAGCCCGAGAATCCATCCATGAAGGAGAAAACCTTGAACTTTGCTGTACTGTCAACCAGCATGTCAATGTGTGGTAAAGGAAAGTCGTCCTTTGGACTTACCTTGTCCAGATCTCTGTAATCCACACACATTCTGACTTTTCCATCCTTTTTGGGAACGGGTACGATGTTGGCTAACCATTGAGGATATCCTGACGTAGCGAGGAAACCCGCGTCAATCTGTTTCTGTACCTCCTCTTTGATTTTGATGGCCATGTGTAGCGAGCGGTTTTGGACGTGGTTGTGAAGCACTACCGCTCTTTGGTATCTACAGCTCGATTCATTTTTTATCCTATTAAAGCTGATGAAGGAAGGGAAATAGATGTCTCAAATTAACCCTGCTTGTAAACTGAGGTTAAACAGTCAAAACTGTTGGTTTACAGATGCTACAAAGATTCGGGGTCTCTATTGGGTGTATTTTTTTAAAAGTGGTGTTCGGTCGATTGGTGGGAGGTTAGGACGGATGTGTGGAAGTATGGGATTTTGGATTTTTATTTAGTGTGCTCGCTAAGATCTTTTCTTTAAATCTTATGCCTACGTATTCCCGTTTACCGAAACAGGGAAATCAGAGCGTTCGTAGTTCCTCCTATTCTATGGGAGGAAATGGTTGTTTTGGTGTCTTGTTCAAAGCCTAAGACGTGAAGCGAAAGGTAGTTTGTATCTTGTTCAAAGCCCAAGATGTGAAGCTGAAAGGTCTCAACTTTAGAGAGAATTTGTCATCTCTAAAGAGGGGTTTGTTTGTCACAACCGTTTATGAGGGAGAATTACTTTAACCGAGATACGTGAATCCGACAATGCCATAATTTCCTTTATAGGGGATTTCCATCCTAAAGGAGAAGACTTTAACTCAGTGTAGAGCAATGCTATCTTTCCTTAGGAATTTCTCATGCTAAAAGAGGGACAGTGGCATGGATGTAGATGATCCAGAGGCTTGCCGCTTACATCAATTAGATGAAGGGGAAGGAGTTGTTGATGTTTGTGTACTGTGAACGAGGCACAACTTTGACGCTAAAAGGTTGATTGGATCAACCAGTGGTTTTCTTATACAAAGCCTAAGAGGAGGCTAATATGTGTCTCGTACAAAGCCCGAGAGAGAGGCTAAAAGGTTTCGACTCAACAAGGGAATCTTTTGGTATCTCGTATAAAGCCCGAGATGGAGGCTATTTGACTCAACAAGAGAGTTTTTATATCTCGTACAAAGCCTGAGATGGAGGCGAAATGGGTGATTGACTGAACGAGGGAGTCTCTGGTATCTCGTACGAAGCCTGAGATGGAGGCTAAAATTGTTAGCTCTGCTGGGGAGAATCATTATACAAAGCCCAAGAGGAGGCTATGGTTACTGTTTCAGTTGAGTGACAGGTCCAGTATGCTGATTTAAAGAGAAAATCAGTTCTTATATGAGTAATGTTTGCACTCAGGGATTTTGATTCGAGGATCAGGGATATTTCCTGTTCTTTAAGGAAGTGGGAAATCCAAAGGGTATTGAGGTTGTCCGAGTCCATAGGGTTCCTTCCTATTTTTGAAGGGGTCACTTGAGAATGTCTTTGAGACTCAAGGATGTTAGACTGTCCGTGTCTAGAGTTTCATCTTTTGTACTATGCTTTGAGAAACAGTAGTAGACTCTTGGAAAGGACTGTTCTATGAAGATGACTAAGTTCTGTTCCTATACCTCTAGGAGGTCGTCGGGACAATTTGTACGAAGCCCAAGAGGAGGCTGGAAACTTTTAAGAAGCCGAGTGGTCCTTGTATGAAGCCCAAGAGAAGGCTATCATTCCCGGAGGAAGACTCATTACACGAAGCCTAAGAGGAGGCTGTGAATACTTCTAAGAAGCCGACGGGTCCTTGTACAATGCCCAAGAGGAGGCGGGGATCCTTTTAGGAAGCCTGCGGGTCCTTGAACAATGCCCAAGAGGAGGCCGATACTTTTAAGAAGCCGATGGGTCCCCAAATCCCGAGAAATTCAAGACAGGCTATTCACGAGGAATAGATCAAGCCAGGAAAGTTCGAGAATTTGGAAGAAACTCAAGAAATGCCATTCACGGAGAAAAGATCATCTATGGGGAATAGAGTTTCTTGACAAGTGCTTTTAAGAAGCCTGTGGGTCCCCAAACCCTGAGAAATTCAAGACAGGCTATTCACGAGGAATAGATTAAGCCAGGAAATTTTGAGAATTTGGAAGAAACTCAAGAGATGCAATTCACGGAGAAGAGATCATCTTTGGGGAGCAGAGTTTCTTTGACAACTTCTACGAGTGACAGACTATGAAAGGGTTCGCAGAGAATGCTTCCTTTCATATCTCCATATTGTTTAACCCCAAGAGGAGGGAAAACTATGTCTGGTAATTCTATGGGGATCTAGTTTTGACTATTTAAGAGTGATCAACGGGCTTAATGCTAGACGTAGTTGTCGGGGAAACTCTAAATATCTATACTATTATTACACAGTTGATATGAGTTTATGAAAGAAGACTTACAGTGAAACAGCCCCACAATACAGTTATAAGTATATAAAAGCGGTAAATGAAAGCGGATAAACACTTACTCGGTTGTAGAGCTTCCATGCTGTTTGTTAGTTGTTCAACAAAGAAAGATTGAAAACAACAGTATATTTCAAAATCAAAGTAGAAAGTGCGTTGAAATGAAAGATTTGGGGCTTACAGCTCAAGGAGAGGCCCAGGGTTTTATCAGTGAGCGCACTGTTTGAATTTGTACAGAGGGACTTATACAAGTAACTGTGGCTCAAAAATTGTTTTCTGTATAAAGGGATGGGTCTTACATTCTCTCAAGAGGCCCAAAAAGTTTTAAAGAAAAAGAGTGGGGCTTATAACACGAGGGTAGGCCCAGATGATTTTTCGTTTAAAATGGCGATCGCGCCGAGATTTTCTTTTAACGCAAAGGGGCTTAGACAATATCTGAGGCCCAAAGTTGTTTTTGGTTAAAAGGGGGTTGGGTCTTACACTCTAATAGAGGCCCAAAAGTTGTGAATGGGTCTTATAGCTCAAGGAGAGGCCCAGATGGTTTATCTTTAAACTGGCGACGATCATGCCGAATTTAAAAATGTACAGAGGGACTTATACAATAAGTGAGGCCCAAAATATTTCTGTACAAGTGGGTTGGGTCTTACACTCTAATAGAGGACCAAAAAGTGTTTGAAAATGATTTGTGAGGGTTGAATTAATCAAAAACCCTAATTTATTTCCAAAATGTATTTTAATTGAATAAAAATTCAATTAAAATGATCAAAAATTGTTTAACATGTGGGAAACAAATTATGATCTTGGATTAATGCTTCAAAAATCAAGTATTAACCTACAAAATAATTAGAAGTCATTAATCTTTACAAAATCAAGAGGAAAAAAATATTTTAAATGTAAAAAACAATTAAAATATTAATTCTTTGCAAAAATATCAATTATATGAAATAAATAATATTTTTGGGATTTTTTGGGAAAATAAAATATTTTAACATTTTTGTGAATTATTAAAAAAAAATCAACTCAAAATCATTAAAACTCAGAGAGAAATTAATTTTTGAATCAATTAAATAAAAATCACAAAATTCAAATATTCAAATGTTGGAAAATGGCGCCAAGAACAAGGGCAAGAACACGCGCGTGTTCTGAGTTTCCCAGATTTGCATTTTCTATCCAATCTCACTGAATACTTAATCATATCATGCAATCCACATACCAATCAACTCGTTTCAACCTCACGATCATATCTATGACAATTAATTTCATTTAAATTATACATAAAACAAGAAATCATGAACAATCCTCAAGAAACCTAGATTCTGCATGAAGGATGGGATTTTTGATACACGATTCAAACAATGCAATTAATTGAGGGGAAACATTCCATGCATGATTATGAACATATGGCCAAATTATTGTGCAGCAAAAATTGCATGGATCATAGAGTTAGAATAGCTCATGCTTACCACTTGTAGCTGGTGATCGTGATTTGTGTTGGAGGTGTTACAGATGAGTTGTGATGATCTGAACAGCTTCGCTACACCCTATGGAGTGTGTTTGAATGCTTGGACTTGATTGAAGTTGGCTGGATCACTCCATGGCATCTCAACTGCAACTTGGTTAAAACCTTGAGCAATTGACTGGTGATTATGAGAAATCAGTGTTCCAGTTGTTGTTTAAGTGTTTGATCAGCTCATATGTGATGTATATGAGGGGTGTGTGTGTGATTGGTTTGATTGGAAAAGCTCTCAAACTCAAAACCCGATAGTGACTTGCCTTAGAAGGAAAAATTGGAGTGAAAGAAGAGATTTTGAGGAAAGCATCTGTTTGATGGCTTTGGTGTACTCAAACTGATCACAATTGAGCTCTATTTATAGTAGAGCAAGTTTGATTTGCAAGGAATAGTGAATGGCAACTGCTGCGTAGGTTTGGCCAATCTTGGCAAATGAAAATCCAAGTCTCCTCTAGCCATTGACTAGAGGTTAGGGCACAGGCTGCTGGTTCCCTTGGTCTTGGCTAAGTCTTGACTAAATTCAGTTGCTAAGAGCTCAGTCCATGCCACCTTGATGCTTCCATGGAATGCTCCAATCCAAAATTGGAGTCTTGTCCCTATTTTGGCAATTCTAGGTTCAACATGCTATTTCTTGTTCCAAAGACTTTGGAGGCTTGGCTCAGTGATTGTCCCCTTTATATTCAATCCTCAGAGGTGTCCAAGTGGATAGGAGTGTTTGGATTTGGCTGATTTTGGCAAATCGACCAAAAGTGCCAAAATCTGCCTTGCCTTGGCAGATTTCAGCAAGGCATCTTGCCAATGTCATATCTCATAGCTCAAATTGAATTTGGTAATGATCTTGGCCATTTTGGAAAGCCCTTACATGATACAACAACTGTTTGAACATGTTTGGTTTTGATCTCTTTTGAATCCAAGTGAAAAATCCCCCTACATTTGGAAAAAAGTAAAGGCAGATTCTGACTTAGTGAAATTTTCACTAAGTGTTGGAACAAAGTGACTTTTCTTGATTTTGATCACTCCATAACTCAAAATCCATGAGGAATTTGGACATAGATCAGTATGAATATTTTGTAGAGGGCAATGTGATCTACAAATCAAGCTTTGAATGGGGAACAATGGCCTTGTGGTTTAGGAGTTATGGTCCTCCAAAGTTGGCACATTAGTGTTACTTTTTCCATAACTTAGAAATTTTTCTAAGTTTTTATGGTTACCCCTTTTACAAGTTATCCCACTTTCTTTGATTTTTCTTGATGAATGATGATTCAAATCATACATTAACATCATTTTAGAGTTAAAAATCCATTTTGGTGAAAAATCTCAAAAAAGTCAAAGTTGACTTTTGTGTACAATTGACTTTATATCAGATGAATTCCAAATTGTGCAATTCTTCAGGAAATCATGTCCTTGACCTAAATCAAACTTTATGGACATGTTCCATGGGTGTCATAGGGTATATTGAATCATGTCTTAGGGTTTGGGAGGATATCCTGGTCAAAAGTCAAAGTTACAGTTGACTTTCTTCGCGAAACCTTAATTGTGGTGCAGATGAAATTGAGACTTAATGCTCAAGCTTATTGGATTAATCCATTGTTGCAAATGGATAAATATAGTATATTAGACCCTAAAATCATGTCTTGAGGTCTTGGCTCATGATTTGTCCCAAAAGTCAACTTAGGGGTGAATTAGGTCAAGAAACCCTAATTCCTGATTTTTGATGAATGCATCCCCGGAGGTGATATTGACTTGATGATTGGGTCCATGAGGTTCCATGGAGTATATTAGGTTATGTTTTGGATATTTGGCTTGTGTCCAGATGAAAAATTTCCATCTGGAGGCCCTGGTCGACCAAAACCCTAATTTGGTGACACTGTCGATCGTGATACTTGATCCACCTAGAAGGGAGCAGCCTTGTGCTTAATCCTTGAAGTGGGAGTCCTTTTGATCTATTGTGGATATTTTTAGAGGCTATAAAAGTTGAATAACAAGACATTCCTTGATTGCTCCTTTGTCTAAGGCTCTGAGAGGGCTTAAAACCCTAATTTACATTGTAGTGAATGCTCAACAACCCTTGAGGCATTTGATGAGGCATGATTGTTCATCCATATTGTGATGATGATTGACACAATTATGGGAATCTTAGTGGTCAAAATTTGGGGTATGACAGATGCCCCTATTTAATCTTCTTGGACCCGAAGGTGTGAATGACGAAGGTATTCGGGCATTCAGGGTGCAAGAGGATTAAATATCGGAATACCCAAAATTTTGATGGCTATGAATGGCAGCTTGCGCATTCATCTTCTTTTGCTAAGCAATGATGCTTAGAAAAGGTAGACTTTCCCTCGATCCTGGTTTCTTACCAAGGAACTGGTCTCAGTTTTCTTTTGAAATAAACCTCCCCTCGATCCTAGTTTCCTACCAAGGAACTGGTCTAAGTTTCTGATTTAAACTTCCCCTCGATCCTGGTTTCCTACCAAGGAACTGGTTTTAGTTTCTGATTTAAACTTCCCCTCGATCCTGGTTTCCTACCAAGGAACTGGTCTAAGTTTCTGATTTAAACTTCCCCTCGATCCTGGTTTCCTACCAAGGAACTGGTCTAAGTTTCTTTTGTCAATAAACTTTCTTGACAAGGGAAGCTATTTGTAGCGGTTTTCCTCAAATTCTCGCCGAATTTTCCTGGGGAGATGCCATTTGAGTGGAAAAAGTTTTGATGTCAGACTTGCTGGGGAACCCATTCGTCTGAATTATAGAGGTACACAAACTTCTCTGTTTTGGGAGACGCCATTTGTCGATTCTACCTGGGGAAAATGAGTCTCTTGAGAGACTGCTTCCGCGTGGGGTCTTACATCATACTTTTCTCGGGATCTTCCCGGAGAAATGCCATATGATGGGCTCCAATTTTGAGGTGCCGATGACCTTTTCATCAGCAGTCTTTCGGAGAAAGGCAGCTGTATTGCCAAATCTCTGATTAGGAGGATTTCTCTCAGGATTTTCCTTAATCCGGGAAAGCAAGGATATCATCTTCAATGGCGAAGAGTGACATCTGTAGAAAGCTTCTCTGGCTTTTCAGAGGTTCAAGTTATCAAAGTGGTCGAGTGCCGACTCTAATCCAGAGATACACTGGAGGCGAGATTGTTCAAACGCAACATTTCCAGACGAGGCAAGAACTGACAACTCGATTGAGAAGACTGTTATCACTAGGGGACAAGACCGACTAGAGTGATAGTGATGCAATATGAATATGAATGCAAATCAAATGCATGATGTATGTATATATGCTGACAAAACTGACGCGACATACGGACTGAGGAGTGAACATGACTGGATACTCGGCCATCGCGGGGCGAAGAAGTACTGTTGGTAAAAAAAGTAGCAATTCTACCTTGCTTAGGAGAGATAGTCCCTGCGGGGAATACCGTTGATCGGGCTTAGGAGATAAGAACTCGGCCGAGGGTATCAGATGGGAAAGCCGCATCTCATACAGTTGATCCTTCGTTCAAGCGTACTGGCCTAGAAGGAGTACAATGATTCTGCGCTTTGAAATTCAAACGCCTTTAGAGACGTAATCGACATTCTTCCGATGCTCAACAGTAAAAAACAATTACCATATTTAATTTAAAAGAAGAAAAAGTTTTAACAAGTAAATTCATTGTTTCATTTCAAGAATCGCTAATCATGTTAAAACGCCATTTTGTAAAGCTAAAACAAATATGAATTACAAACAAAAGCACAAGGGCTCAAATTTTATTGATAAGATGGAGATCAGCCAAACGCGTGATTCCAAAGAGTATATACAAAGTTTGAAAATGGTAATTTACAGGGAAAAGGGCTACGTTGAAACATAACGACCACTATCCTTTTACCAACTTTGAATTCGGGACATCCTGAGCTTCTGTCGAAGATGACCGTGACTGGAGTTTTCCTCCGATGGATGGTGTAACTGCTGCTGAAGGATTCACCTCGGTTGAACATAGTTACTTGACATTATCCCTAATTTTTGCCTGGATTGTACTATGAGATTTCCAATCCATCGGGATGATTTTTTTTTCATGTCTCTAACTTTTGCCTGGACCGCCCTTTCGGGTTTTCAATCCACAGAGACGTTTTTTTTTTTTTTTTTTAGTTTAGGCGAAGTATGTCTTGACTACATCAACATTAGTGGGGTAGGCAAATTCCTCTCCGTCCATGGTTGCAAGTCTCAAGGCACCGCCTGAGAAAGCTTTCGTGACCACATAGAGGCCATCATAATTTGGGGTCCATTTGCTCCGAGAGTCAGTGAGAAACGATTGTATCTTCTTGAGCACAAGGTCTCCTTTTCTGAAGACACGAGGTCGGACCTTTTTGTCGAACGCCTTCTTCATTCTCTGCTGATACAACTGACCGTGGCATAGTGCCGTGATTCGCTTCTCTTCGAACAGATTCAGTTCGTCGTGTCGACTTTGACACCATTCAGCCTCTGAAAGCTTAGCTTCCATCAATACCCAGATTGATGGGATCTCTACTTCTATGGGGAGAACTGCATCCATGCCATATACTAGAGAGAAAGGGGTTGCCCCTGTTGAAGTGCGGACAGATGTTCGATAACCATGAAGAGCAAAGGGTTGCATTTCGTGCCAATCTTTATAGGTTACAACCATCTTTTGAACGATCCTCTTGATGTTCTTGTTAGCCGCTTCTACCGCTCCGTTCATCTTGGGCCGGTAGGGAGATGAGTTATGGTGTTCGATCTTGAACTCAACGCACAACTCTTTCATCATCTTGTTGTTCAAGTTAGATTCATTATCTGTAATGATCTGGCTCGGAACACCTTAACGGCAGATGATATTGTTTTTGATAAATCGGACCACCACTTGTCGGGTTACATTATCGTACGACGCTGCTTCGACCCACTTGGTGAAATAGTCAATGGCTACCAGGATGAACCGATGTCCGTTTGAAGCCTTAGGTTCGATCAAGCCAATCATGTCAATTCCCCACTTGGAAAAAGGCCACGGGGAAGAAAGAACTTTGAGATGTGATGGCGGTACATGAATTTTGTTGGAGTATATCTGACACTTGTGACACCTCCTCATGTACTTGTAGTAGTCGGATTCCATGGTCAACCAGTAATACCCTGCTCTTAGGATTTTTCTCGCCATTGTGTGTCCGTTGGCATGAGTGCCAAAGGATCCTTCATGAATTTCTTTCATAAGCATGTCTGCTTCTGGTCTGTCTACGCATCGGAGCAAGACCAAGTCAAAATTCCTCTTATAGAGTGTATCACCGCTCAAGAAGAAGTTTCCAGCCAGTCTTCTGAGGGTTTTTCTGTCTTTTCTAGACGCCCCAGATGGGCACTCTTGTTTCTGAAGGAAGCATTTGATATCGTGATACCAAGGTTTGTCGTCTATGACTGCCTCAATCGTGAAGATGTAAGCGGGCCTTTCAAGGCGCATTATGTCAATCTTAGGTAAGTCGTTCCATTGACCTACACTAATCATGGAAGAGAGAGTGGCTAAGGCATTAGCCATGTGATTCTCTCTACGAGGGACATGATGAAACTCGACTCTGTTAAAGAAGGGTAACAACCTTCTTACATAGTCTTTGTAAGGAATCAGTCCTGATTGGTATGTATTCCAATCTCCTTTTATCTTATTGATAACCAAGGTTGAGTCGCCATATACGTCCAAGTTTTTGATCCTTAAATCAATCGCTTCTTCGAGACCCATAATACAAGCTTCGTATTCGGCCTCGTTGTTCATACATTTGAATGTATGTCTGGCAGTGAAAGGAATGTGGGTACCCTAAGGGGTAACAATGATTGCCCCAATTCCGTTTCCATAATGATTAACTGCTTCGTCAAAGATAAGTCCCCATTGGGAACCTGGTTCTGGCCCTTCACTGGGTAACGGTTCATCGCAATCTTTCATTTTTAGATACATGACATCTTCGTTTGGGAAGTCAAACCCAGTTGATTCTTGATCGTCAATCGATTGATGAGCCAAATGATCGGCTAAAATACTTCCTTTAACGGCTTTCCGAGTGTGGTACTCTATGTCATATTCTGATAATAACATCTGCCAACGGGCAATTCTTCCCGTGAGAGCAGGCTTTTCGAAGACATACTTGATTGGATCCATTTCGGAGATTAACCAAGTAGTGTGACGAATCATGTATTGGCGAAGACGTTTGGCTGCCCAAGCCAAAGCGCAACAAGTTTTCTCAAGCATCGTGTACCGAGTCTCGCAGTCGGTGAATTTCTTGCTCAGATAGTAGATGGCAGACTCTTTCCATTTGATTTCGTCTTGTTGGCCAAGTACACATCCCATTGAGTCCTCTAGGACTGTGAGGTAAATGATCAGTGGTCTTCCTTCCACTGGAGCTGATAGAATCGGCGGATTCAACAGGTATTCCTTAATACTGTCAAAGGCGGTTTGGCAATCTTCTGACCAAATGCAATCCTGATTCTTTTTGAGTAATTTGAAAATTGGCGCACACATGGCGGTCATAAGGAATATGAACCTGGAGATGTAGTTCAAACATCCCAGGAATCCTCTGACTTGTTTTTCAGTTTTCGGAGAAGGCATTTCTTGAATGGCCTTGACCTTGTCAGGATCAACCTCAATTCCTTTCTGGCTGACGATGAACCCTAAGAGTTTCCCCGAACGGACACCGAAGGTGCACTTGTTGGGATTCAAGCAGAGTTTGTACTTCCTCAAACGCTCAAATAGTTTCGACAGGTGGGTCACATGCTCCTCTTCTGTCTTAGATTTTGCAATCATGTCATTGACATATACCTCTATCTCTCTGTGTATCATGTCATGAAACAGAGTAGTCATGGCCCTTTGATAGGTTGCCCCGACGTTCCTCAAACCGAACGGCATCACCTTGTAACAAAAGGTACCCCATGGGGTAATGAACGAAGTTTTCTCCATGTCTTTCGGCGCCATTTTGATTTGGTTATAGCCCGAGAATCCATCCATGAAGGAGAAAATTTTGATCTTTGTTGTGCTGTCTACCAGCATGTCAATGTGTGGTAAAGGAAAGTCGTCCTTTGGACTTGCCTTGTTCAGATCCCTGTAATCAACACACATTCTGACCTTTCCATCCTTTTTGGGAACGGGTACGATGTTGGCTAACCATTGAAGATATTCTGATGTAGCGAGGAAACCTGCGTCGATCTGTTTCTGTACCTCCTCTTTGATTTTGATGGCCATGTCTGGGTGAGTCCGTCTCAACCTTTGCTTTACTGGCAGACATTCCGATCTTAACAGCAAGTGATGTTCCACGATGCTGGTATCCAACCTTGGCATGTCCTGATAGGACCAAGCAAATACATCGGGAAATTCTCTGAGAAGCTTTATCAAACCCTCTCTGGCAGTTGGAATGAGCAGTGCCCCAATCCTGATTTATTTTCTCTCTTCTTCCGAACCCAAGTTTACCGTTTCCAACGGCTCTTTGTGAGGTCCAATGGACCTTTCCTCCTGTCTGAGTAGTCGAGATATCTCTTCTGGAATTTCATTGTCAACTTCTTCTTCAGCCCCAAATACCGGGAACCCAAAGTCGGGAGGTGGCATCGGATCGTATGTTTCAACTGGGTTTAAAACAAGCAATCTGCATGACGTGATGATTCATGTTTAGAAGAGATAGAGAAAATGCGAGTGTGTGCAGTGGATTTATTTTACTGCTTGTTTTTATTTTTAATTGTTTTTTAGGATTACCATTTTATGAAAAAGAAAAAAGAGAAAACAGCAATTAATGCGGAAATTACAGAACAACGTTATTTTATTAATAAACAAGTCGATCCTTGAAACTACAGCCCTATAAAACAAAACTGTCGCTTTGGGCGAAGTGAAGAGGGAAATTTACAGAAAGTGAGCCCTATCAAAACATCCGTTTCACCTGGGCAGGGTGAAAGGTTAAAGATGGCAATTACTTAGATTGGCGAACGACCTTCGGAACATCGACAGAAACCCATTGGCGGCAAACTCCTCGATGAATCACAAAGTCTGGCACCTTCCTTGATTTGTCTTCAGAAATAACGCTGATTTCTGGTGGAGCAGGATCATTGGAATCTGTCTCCCAGGCAGAGTTGTCGTAGGAGGATTCCTCTGTTGTATTTTTCATAGCATTTGTGCTCTCAGTTGTATCTCCCCATCCAGTTGGTTGGATATCTTCGAGCCTGATACGAGAGCTTTCGGGAGCGGTGTACTTGACCATATAGTCAAATTTTCCACTTGGTTGTCCTAAGGTGTCCCACACTTCTTTGGAACTGGAGGGGTCATCTCTCTCGATGACGTTGACCTCAGGAAAAGCATAGTTGATGAATTCCAGACCGGCAAACGTTGCAAATTCATCGTCATGTTGAGTAGTTTCTGAATAACCTGAGTGTTGATCCTATGACATGGTGGGGACACAGGTATTCTGTTCAATGACGGTCAGCTGATTTTCATTGTTCGGCTGACTCTCTTGCCCCAAATCTCCTGGATAAGGTTGCCACATTGGCAGACCATCCATTGGGCCATAATAGGTGTAGTCAGAATTGTCTTTTATCGGAGTGTCTTCCTCTAATGAATTTGGCGGAGCACGGCATCCTTCCGGATCACAATCCCCGTATATCATTTCGATGTCTGACCTGGGTATAAATCTCGGACTCTCTGTAGGAAAGCAAAAAGGAGTTTACGTTTCGTCCTGAGACATATAACCGTCCTTGTTAAGATAGGACTTCCACTCGTCCTCTGTGTCAGAGGGATCTTCCTCATTGATAGCATGGACTGCTTGAGGGACTGGGTGAAGAAAACCTCCACTGTGGAAGAAATCCTAAATGGGATGAAGACTTTCATCATTAGCAGCTGTCCGGGTACAGGTTGCAGAAAAACTAAGACCCTTCTTTGTTTTATTGTCAATAGGAATGACAAGCTGTCCCCATCCGGTTGTATCGGTACTCTCGACCGCTTTGATAGCATCTTTGTATGAGGAAATCGAGGTTCCTCCTTGGGATTGATTGTCCTTGCCGACCGACAGCGCTTGGAACTGCGTCCCAATAACCTCCTCGGGTTCTACACAAGTATATGATGATAAGTTACTCACGAGCAAGGCCTGTTCTCCACAGACTGTGACAAGCCGATCGTTCTGAACGAATTTTAGCTTTTGGTGGAGGGTCCAAGTGACTGCTCCAGCCTGATGTATCCAAGGTCTTCCTAATAAACAACTGTATGTTGCCCAGATGTCCATGACCTGGAAAGTGACTTGGAAAGTGTGAGGACCGATAGTTATGGGAAGATCAACTTCGTCGATAACTATTTTTCTAGATCCATCGAACGCTTTGATGACGACCTCGCTGATTCTCATCGGAGGGCCTTTGAATGATAATTGCATCAAAGTGGACTTCGGCATAACATTCAGGGCTGACCCTGTGTCTACTAGTACGCTGGCTAAAGCATCGTCCTTGCAGTTAACTGTAATGTTGAACGCCATGTTATGACGGCGACCTTCTTTGGATAATTCCTCATCACTAAATCCCAAATTATTGCAGGAAGGGATGTTAGACATAATGCTATCGAATTGTCTGATTGTTACATCCTGTTCCACAAAGGCTTGCTCCAAGACTTTCTGTAGAGCCTCCCTGTGGGCTTCTGAACTGAGTAACAGTGATAATACTGAGATCTTTGAAGGAGTCTATAACAGCTGATCCACAATGTTATATTCACTCCTTTGGATGAGCTTCAGCATCTCATCATTATTTTTTGAAAGGTCGGGATTACTGGATTGACCGACTGATGGATCGGGAGCATCTGTCTGAAGTTCCTTTTCCTTGTTAGGTTCTCCAACTCCTCGGTTGAAGATTCGACCACTCCGTGTTACACGACTGATGTCTACAATACTCACGACGGAGGGTAATGGAATTTACTTTCCATTTTCAATTGTCGTTGCACCGTATTTGTAAGGGATAACCTTAGTTGATTCATACGGTAGTGGTCCCGGTAGATAGATGACTATGGGAACCTTTTGATTTTTCTGACCATCATAAGTAATCTCGATCCGTTCCCGGTTGGGAGCTCTAGATTCGTCAAGTAGAGGGATGATGGCAAAAACATCCCTGGTCTGGTGACGACCAGAGATTGTGACAACATCCTCGACTTGATTTGCAAGGTAGTTCGGCGTCCAGTTGATGGGTCCAGAACCCGGATATGGGCGAATCTCTCCACGATCCACCTGACCCTGAAGAGCTGCTCTCACAAGGTAACACCCTTGGTTACTTTCCTAACAGACACTACAACGTTCATAGTTGTGTGGTGGCACCTGGCCACGCCCACTTTGAATACAATGTAACCTCAATAGGTTAGCTTCCACGATCGGACATCCTGACTTTGACGTCGAGTAGGATTCCTGTTATTGATACTAATCTGCTGAGTATCTTCATCCATATAGATTGGCATCCACCAGTGATTTAACAAGTGTTGAAGTGCCTCCTGGACAAGGGTACAACCTCGATCGTTTTCGTAACCTGTTTTACAGCTTTGATAGTCGTGTGATATTAAGAATCCGAATCAGACCTGCTCAGCATGTAACTCTACCAGGTTGGTATTCATCACGCGAATATCGAAGATCTGAACCATGTTGATCTGATAAGGGTTCCAATCATGGTAGTCTTGGATCCATCCAAGATCCATCTGACGCTGGAGGGCCTCTTGTATGAAAGAGCATCCTTGTTTGTTTACCGAGCAAGTCAGACAGGAACTGTAATCGTGTCGTGGCAGATTATGATACTGGCTTTGCCTTGAGTGCATCGCCACCAAGTTGACATTCATTACACAGATGTCGTGGTTCTGAATGACGTTGGAGTTCGTATAGACCATGTTAACTCCACGAACTCGGTGCTCTTGGATCCATCCGAGATCCATCTGTTACTGTAGAGCTGTTTGCACCACAGAACATCCTTGATTGTTTTTAGGGCAGACATCACACTGGTGATAATTATGAGGTGGCACATGGCCGTACCCACTCTGTCTACAATGCATCTTGACCAAATTGGTTTTCAACAAGAGTACATCGTGAATTTGATAAACGTTGTTAGACTCTCCCTCTATCAAATTGACCGCAGCTTTCTCATGTTGAGGCAGCGGGTTTATGAGAACATTGGGATTCGTATCTTTGAAAGATAAGAGCCCGCTCCTAACAAGCTTTTGCACGTCAGATTTGAAATTGAGACAATTCTCTATATTATGCCCTGATCCTCCTTGATGATAAGGGCATGTTTGATCCACCTTAAACCAAAAAGGTGGATTTTCCGGTACTGTAAAAGGAGACTTAGTCTGGATGTGCCCCTTAGCTAGTACTAATGGAAATAGTTCTGCGTACAACATGGGTATAGGATCAAACCCTGATGGTCGTGTTGTACGGTTGTTGTTATATGGAGGACGAGCCTGCTGACGAGGCTGTTGTGTCCTTTGCTGATTAGGTTGGCTCTGCGCAACCTGAGGTTGATACGTAGGAATAGGCACAGGGCTGATAGCAGGAATTACAGCTGCTACTGGTTGATAACGTCGCCTTTGCTTTCTGAGAGATATATTCCCAATATCCTGCTCTTTTTTCTTAAGGAGAGCATTACCGTATCATTTTGTACTGCTTGATGGTCCAGCGTCTTTTGCCAAACGTCCTTCTCGGACGGCTTCCTCAAGACGAACTCCCATGCCCACCATCTCGGTGAAATCACTGGGCGCACTGGCCACCATTCTGTCATAGTAAAATGAGCTTAAGCTCTTTAAGAAGATCTTTGTCATCTCTTTTTCCTCAAGAGGTGGACAAATCTGAGCGGAAATTTCGTGCCATCTCTGAGCGTACTCCTTAAAGGTTTCCTTGTCCTTTTGGGACATTGATCTGAGTTGATCTTTGTCCGGTGCCATGTCCAAATTGTATTTGTATTGTTGGACGAAGGCAGTACCAAGATCTCTGAATGTGCTAATTGTAGCACGGTTTAAACCCATGTACCATTTGAGTACGGCACCGGTTAAACTATCCTGAAAGTAATGAATCAGTAGGCCCTGATTCTCCGTCTGAGCTGACATTCGCCGAGCGTACATCACCAGATGGCTATGAGGGCTAGAGTTACCCTTGTACTTTTCAAAGTCGGGCACTTGAAATTTGTGCGGAACTTTCACACTGGGGACCAGACAAAGGTCAGCGGCGTCCTTTCCAAATAGATCTTGACCGCGAATGGCTTGCAGTTCCTTCTGCATTTCCAAGAACTGTTCCTGGAATTCATCCATTCTATCGAACATAGTTTCCTTCTTATCAGAAGGGATCGGTGGAATCTGTCCTTCCGGGACAGTGTGCACCACAGGGGGTGGTACCGTGACTACGGCAGTGAATCTTGGCATTTCTCGAAGTTTATAACCTTCAGGAGTCTTCAGTATGCCCCTGGCATCTTCGCTTTCCCGAAGTTTGTAACCTTCAGGCCCAGCGGCTTCTGTTATGATTCCCTGATCTTCAGTGATCGGCGGAATATATCCTTCCAGGATATAGTTAACAGGCATTCCCCAGGGACGATATTTCGGCATCTGATACCTAGGATCAAACTTCTCCACTATGGGCGCTGAGGTGATCTCTGAGATCTCAGTCCTTTGTAGCTGAGCTTCTGCCATGGCTTGCATGTCGTTACGAAGCTTTCTCATATCCTCTCTCAGAGCGTCGATCTCTTCTTTCAACTCTCTATTCTCTTCCTCAAGATCATCCATCTTTTTCCGACGATTGGCCCGAGTATTATACGAATGAGACAATTTAACACTAGAACCGAGACACAAACGTGAGATTCGTAGGTAAGAAAAATACGCGATGTGAGAATGATGAATGCAATGATTATATTAATTGTTTTTTCTGGTTTAATCAAAATAAACTTCGACAATTAGATTGCAAATATCAAACAGTGGGGAAACCCCTTTTTATTGAAATTCAAAGGATTGCGGAAACGAAAATACAGTAGATTACAAAGTGCAGAAACAGACACCTAAGCTAATGGGTCCCGAGAGAACTCGGGTGCTGATTCTGGTATCTTCCTTTTCTTTGACAGGGGCTCTTGAGCCGTTGTCGGGTTGTCATTCCTTTGCCAGGTGAAAGGAGCGAGCAAATGCCTTTGGTCATCCTGATTTTCTACAGCATGTTGCTCCAAAATCTCGATCAGAGCATCCTTATCTTTCAGCAGTTGATGTATTTTGATGCACTCCACGTTGAGGGTACGGTACTTGTTCTTCCAAGACTTCTTCTCCCGTTGAACTTTGTTGAGAGTAACCTGAAGCTTTTCAGTTTCCGTCATGAAGTACATGACAGATTCCCTCGGCGGAAGAATTCCATAACGAGGATAAGGCATCTTTAGCTTGAGAGCTCTAGTTTGTACCCAGTGGAGATAAGGCTCCGCCGAGACACATTCCAGTTTTCCTAGAGACTCCCGTCCTTTCTTATGAACATGTTTCCAAGCGTGCACTATTTCCGTCTTTAGTGCTCTGTCACTTTCTCCTTCCTTAAAGAAAAGACCTTCCAGATGAACATTTCGGGGAACATGTCTCATCGGGTATCCAAACTGACGGCGAACCAATATTGGATGATAGTTGATTCCTCCCTTAGTTCCTATAAGGGGTACGTTGGGAAGTTTCCATAATGGTCAATGATCCTGATTCCATCATAAATCCTATTACACCAATCTATGTCAGAGTTGGTGAGAGACATGGTCTTCTGCGACCAACACAAGGCACTCTTATGATCCCAGAAAGCAGCAGACTTAGGTAAATGGGAGATAAACCATTTATAAAGCAGAGGTACACAGCATGTGATCTCCCCTCCACTGTACAAATTCCCTAAGTGTACAGAATGATATGCATCTGCGAGCAAAGTCGGCACAGGGTTCCCAATGAGAAAAACCTTAATGGAGTTGATATCGACGAAGTTATTAATGTTGGGCAACAGAAATAACCCGTAGGTGAGTAAAACAAAGATGCTCTCGAAAGCAGTCACGTTCCCGATACTGGCGAAGTACAGGGCTTTCTTTGTCAAGAACTGAGCTGGCAAACCTAGTATGCCACCTTAGTGGTCATGTGAGTCCTGACCTCAGACTCGTCCAAATGAATTGCTCTTGCAATGGTCTGATTCTTTGGAATTTCCTCCAGTCCAGAAAATGGAGCTTGATCAGTGATATGTAAATTGATTAGATGAGAATATTCCTCCAGTGTTGGTGCTAGCTGGTAATCCGGGAATGTAAATCAGTGATAAACCGGATCGTAGAATTGAACGACCGCGTCCATGATTCCCTCAATCACATGGACCCTTAACAGAGGGAGCAGACCTCCCTACTTGGCTCTGAATGCCTCTTGGTTTGTGATCATTCTCGCCAAACCTCTTAAATCCTCTAGTTTTGGAATCCTGAAGGTGTACTTATGAGTTCTCCCTCTACCGAAATCCATTAGCGCAATCCTTTTCTCTGATATTTGTAATCACAGTCTTAGTTTAACTTGAAAACCAGAGAGACTAGAAGAGAAATTTTTTGAATATTTTAATGTTTTTTTTTAAATGAATGCATGAATGCAGCACACAAAAACATAGAAAAAACATGGGGTCAAAGGGTCGTTGTCATGAAGTCAAGGCTCTACCCATCCCTAAAGGTTTATACTAGGGTGATTTTTGTAATTGTACTCAAAATCATCAGCTCCTCCCAGGATAACAAACAGCAAGCGGATCTCCAGCGAGCTGTATGAAATCTTAGAGTAAATGCTATTCACCGAGAATAGATCATCAGCCTCAAATGAGGGTAGTATCGCGTGACAACTATTTCCAATAGTTTCCGCACTACAAAAGGGTTGGCTCCTCAGCTTCTCAGACGTCACAATCGGCCCATTGCCTATGAGAGGTAATGGGTTGCATTGGGAAGCCTCCACTGAGGTTGATGGTCGACCTCGTCTCCATCACTTATGATAGTTCCTGGATTGGCTGGAATTTTGGTAAAACAAAGGTTATTCAATGTTGATGTCAAGGTACTGATGTTGTAACACTGAAGTCTTAACACTGGGCTATGTTAAGTAGTTAAGTGCTGAAGTTGGATGTCTGATGTCACACAGGTGATGTTGTAACATCAGACCTGCAGAATTAATAACAGCAGGATATGTTATTAGGGCACGTGTATTAGCTGGAATTGTGGAGAGTGGTTAACTCATTGGATGAGAATATCTTGGGATAGATATTTTCTGTTACATGGGAGATTTGATTGCAGGTCTGTTGGAGAATTAAAAGGTTGAAGATTTAAAAAGATTTTGGGGATAAAATCTGTTTTGAAGATTCAGTTTTAATTAACAAATCTGATCAAATATTGTGACAAGTCCAAGCCCAATTCAGGAGCTATATAAAGCGCACAAGACCAAAGGAAAAAGTACAGAAAACATTCAGAAGATCAAGAGCAGAAGGCTTAGTGTCTAGAGTTTGTTTAAAGTACTTGTATTTACACTATTCTAGGGTTTGAATAGGTGTTGAGTTTCTGTCCTCTCTAAAGCTGTGAAGCAAAGAGAGTTGTGTAATTTGATCGAAGCTGTGAAGTAAGATCAAGGGTACTCAAAGTGGTTTCTTTGAGTGTTTGTAAGGGATTGAGTGGTGTTCTCATACCTAAGTGGTTTCTTAGGTAGGAAGTCATTAGTAGAGTATAAGTTTAGGAGATTGTCAACGGGTCGTTGAGTCTGTAAATTATATCTACAAGTAGTGAATTCTATCCCTGGCTTGGTAGCCCCCAGAGTAGGTTGGTTGTAACCGAACTGGGTCAACAATTCTTGGTGTTATTTTATTGGTATTGTTGTCCATTGTGCAGAGTTTGTTGTTGTGACATCACACCTTAACATCACACGTCTGATACCAGAATTTCAATTGGTATCAGAGCAGGCATCCTGTCTGTCTCTGGGTGAGATCTAGGGAAGTTACTTTCTGGTGTAAAGATGGACAAAGAAGTTGGAGGATTCGTCAACAGACCCCCTATTTTGGATGGATCCAATTATGACTATTGGAAGCCAAGGATGACCACCTTCTTAAAATCCTTGGACAGTAGGGCTTGGAAGGCTGTTATTAAAGAGTGGAAAGCACCTGTTGTATGTGAGAAGGATGATGCTGGTAAAGATAAAGAAGGCACCTCTAAGCTAAAGCCTGAAGAAGAATGGACCAAGGAGGAAGATGAGCTCGCCCTTGGAAATTCCAAAGCTCTAAATGCCCTCTTCAATGGAGTGGACAAGAATATCTTCAGGTTAATCAATACCTGTGAAGTTGCTAAAGAAGCGTGGGATATCTTGCAGGCTACTCATGAAGGAACATCTAGAGTCAAGATGTCACGACTTCAGATTTTAACATCAAAATTTGAAAGCCTGAAGATGAAGGATGATGAAACCATTCATGACTTCCACATGAATGTTCTGGAACTGGCTAATGCATCCAGTGCTCTTGGTGAGAAGATGTCAGAGGAAAAGCTCGTAAGGAAGATCCTTAGGTCCTTACCTAAGAGGTACAAGATGAAAGTGACTGCCATTGAAGAAGCTCAAGACATCAGCAAGATGAGAGTAGATGAGCTCATTGGATCTCTTCAGACTTTTGAACTTGGTTTAAATGAAGAAGAACCAGAAAAGAAACCCAAGGGTATTGCTTTGGTCTCCACTCCTGCAGAAGATAAGGTAGTCAAAGATTCTCAGGAAGATTTGTCATAAGCCATTGCAATGTTGGGAAGGCAGTTCAACAAAGTGTTAAAAAGATGGAACAATAACTACAAGCCTAGTGTCAAGAACAGTTCCTCTGACACCACCAATCCAAAAGAGAAAGATGAAGAGAAGACTACTCAGGATAGAGGTGTTCAGTGCTTTGAATGTGAAGGGTATGGACATGTCAAGAAAGAATGTCCCACATTCTTGAAGAAGCAGAAGAAGGGCATGTCAGTTTCCTGGTCTGAATCTGATAGTGAAAGTGATGGTGAGTCAGCAAAGCATGCCAGAGCCTTAACAGGAACTGTTGTGTCTGATGATGGTAGTGATGAAGAAATAACTTATGAGGAGCTAGCTTCTACTTATCGAGAGCTGTGTTTGAAAAGTGCTGAGATTTGTCAAGAAAACAAGTATCATAAGCAACAGATTGCTCAGCTTGAAAATGAAAAAGCTGATCGGGAAAACGAAGTTGTGCTAGTTAAGTCCCAACTAGATCAGATGACTAAATTCATTAGGATGATGAACAGTGGTACTGCTGATCTTGATAAAATTCTTCAGTTAGAGAAATATGCTGGAGATAAATCAGGCATAGGATATGTGGCTAGCACTTCAAGAACAAAAAGGGAGATGTCTCAACCGTTGTCTCAACATCAACCTACGAAACAGGGCCCTTCCCCAAAGAAGGTTGTTCAGCCCCAAAATGCTGAGAAGAAGAATGGCCCTCATCAGAGGAAGATACAGCCCCAAGGAGCTAGTCAGTATATGCCTCCCCAATTTCACCAGAATATGCAAGCTGTCAAGTTCAAGCAGAACATGTCTCACCAGAGGTATCAACATCAGGAAAAATGGTATGGGTATGCGTACAACAACGCTGTGACTTATGGAAGAAGGAAACCTCATCACTATAGAAGACAGCCTAAGAGACAACATCATCAATATAGCAGAAGACAATTCAACTGTGGAATAAGGAGACAACAGTATGGGTGGCAGCCACAGAATTATCAAAGTGGGAGAAGATTTAACCACTTTAAAAACGGCAGAGTCAGATGCTTCTATTGTGGCAAGATTGGTCATATGCAGTTCTCGTGCTTCAAGCTTCACGGATATCCTACTCATCAACCCAAACAGCAAGAGGTTAGGCCTAAGGTGATGAAGAAATGGATACCTAAAGTTACCAGCTTGATAGCTCACACGTCCTTGAGGGTGTCTACCAAAGATGACTGGTATTTTGACAGTGGGTGTTCAAGACACATGACTGGAGTAAAGAATCTGCTTGTTGATGTGAAACCTCAGTCTTCTGGCTATGTTACATTTGGTGATGGGATCAAAGGAGAGATAAAGGGAATTGGAAGACTAAACTGTGACAGTACTCCCAAGCTGGAGAATATCCTTCTTGTTAAAGGACTAGCAGCTAATTTGATTAGTATTAGTCAACTTTGTGATCAAGGATTCAAAGTAGACTTCACAAAGTCTGAATGTAATGTGAAAGATGACAAAGGAGAAGTCATTATGAAGGGAGCCAGATCTAAGGACAACTGTTATCTTTGGGTGCCGCAAAATTCAAATTCCTCCACGTGTGTGCTTGCTAAAGAAGATGATGTCAAAATTTGGCATCAGAAGATGGGACATCTTCACCTAAAGGGAATGAAGAGAATTATCTCCTCAGAAGCAGTCAGAGGGATTCCCAAACTTAGTATTGAGGAAGGAAAGGTGTGTGGAGACTGTCAAAAAGGAAAGCAGACAAAGATGTCTCATCCGAAGCTTCAACATGACACCACCTCCAAAGTATTGGAACTCCTTCATATGGATTTGATGGGACCTATGCAGGTTGAAAGTCTGGGTGGAAAGAAATATGCTTATGTAGTTGTGGATGACTACTCAAGATACACCTGGGTGAATTTCATCAAAGACAAATCTGAGGTGTTTGATGTCTTTAAAGAGCTCTCTCATAAACTCCAAAGAGAAAAGGAGAGTAAGGTCATCAGAATTAGAAGTGATCATGGAAGAGAGTTTGAAAATAGTAAGTTTGAAGAATTTTGCTCGTCTGAAGGTATAAGTCATGAGTTTTCATCTCCTATCACCCCTCAGCAAAATAGAGTTGTTGAGAGGAAGAACAGAACTATACAAGAGTCGGCTAGAGCAATGATTCATGCCAAGAAACTACCTTATCACTTCTGGGCTGAAGCCATGAACACTGCCTGCTACATTCACAACAGAGTCACCCTAAGAAGAGGCACTTCATCCACTCTATATGAACTATGGAAGGGAAGAAAACCTAATGTTAAGTACTTCCATGTGTTTGGTAGTAAATGTTACATTCTGGCAGATAGAGAGCAGAAAAGGAAATTAGATTCCAAAAGATATGAAGGGATATTTTTGGGGTACTCCATCAACAGCAGAGCTTATCGGGTCTTTAACTCCAGGACCAAAGTGATGATGGAGTCAATCAATGTTGTGATTGATGATGAAGAAAAGCATGAAGTTGAGGATGTCATAGAAGATGTTGGAACATTAACTGATGAGGTAGCTGTTGAAGTTGAAGAAAGAAATCCATCCCCAAGTACTGCTAACACTGAGCCTGAGCAACCTCAGAAGGATCCTTCTATTAGGATTCAGAAGGATCATCCTAAGGAGCTTATCATAGGTGATCCAAATTCTGGAGTAAGAACTAGGTCCAGAGAAATCATAGCTAGCTCGTGCTTCGTATCCAAAATTGAGCCAAAAAATGTCAAGGAAGCTCTGACAGATGAATTTTGGATAAATGCTATGCAAGATGAACTGGAGCAGTTCAAGAGAAATGAAGTCTGGGATCTTGTGCCAAGACCAGAAGGGGTGAATGTTATTGGAACAAAGTGGATCTACAAAAACAAGTCAGACGAGCTTGGAGTGGTTACAAGAAACAAAGCAAGACTTGTTGCACAAGGTTATACTCAAGTGGAGGGAATCGACTTTGATGAGACGTTTGCTCCAGTGGCGAGACTAGAATCCATCAGACTACTTTTGGGTATGGCTTGTAACCTAAGATTCAAGTTGTTCCAAATGGATGTGAAGAGTGCCTTTCTAAATGGCTATCTGAATGAAGAAGTCTATGTAGATCAACCTAAAGGATTCACTGATCCAAACTTCCCCAATCATGTGTTCAAATTGAGGAAGGCACTGTATGGCTTAAAACAAGCTCCAAGGGCCTGGTATGAGCGGTTGACAGAATTCTTAGTAGCAAATGGGTATAGAAAAGGAGGCATTGACAAAACCTTGTTTGTCAAGGAAGAAGGAGGAAAATTAATGGTAGCCCAAATTTATGTGGATGACATTGTATTTGGGGGGATGTCAGATGCTATGGTAAAACAGTTTGTCCAAAAAATGCAATCAGAATTTGAAATGAGTTTGGTTGGAGAACTTAGCTACTTCCTTGGGTTGCAAGTCAGACAAATGGAGGATTCTATCTTTATTTCTCAAAGCAAATATGCTAAGAGCATAGTAAGGAAGTTTGGCCTAGATAAAGACAATCACAAAAGGACACCTGCTCCCACCCATTTGAAGCTGTCCAAGGATGAGAATGGAATGAGTGTGGATCACAGCTTGTACAGAAGTATGATTGGGAGTTTACTATATCTCACAGCAAGCAGACCTGATATTTCCTTTGCTGTTGGAGTGTGTGCTAGATATCAGTCTGATCCTAAGGTAAGTCACTTGAATCAGGTAAAGAGGATTCTGAAATATGTAAATGGCACAAGTGACTATGGAATGTTATATAGCCATGATTCTGGGACAGTTTTAAAAAGATACTGTGATGCTGATTGGGCTGGAAGTGCGGATGATAGAAAAAGCACTTCAGGAGGGTGTTTCTTTCTAGGGAACAATCTGATTTCCTGGTTCAGCAAGAAGCAGAATTGTGTATCTCTCTCAACTGCTGAAGCGAAGTATATAGCAGCAGGAAGTAGTTGCTCTCAGCTGGTGTGGATGAAGCAGATGTTGAGTGAATACAATGTTAAACAAGATGTTATGACTTTGTACTGTGATAATCTGAGTGCAATTAATATATCTAAAAATCCTATACAGCACAGTAGGACAAAGCACATAGACATAAGGCATCATTTCATAAGGGATCTGGTAGAAGAAAAAGTTATTACCTTGGAACATGTAGCCACAGAGAACCAGCTGGCTGACATATTCACTAAAGCCTTGGATGCAAACCAATTTGAAAGGTTAAGAAGCAAATTGGAAATCTGCATTTATGAAGACTGAATCTGCTAGAGGGGTTGTGGGCAGTTGGGGTGATTCTGAAAATGTATAGTCAACTGCCAGGTGAAGTTTGCCTAATTATGGCTAAAAAGGGGGAGATAGGTAAACATAGCCAAGATAGTCAAGAGGATTATTGCCATATGCTGCTAATGTGATGCAGAGATTAAGGGGGAGATAGTTTGATGCTGCTAAAAGGTGTTTAGTTGAAAAGTGGTAATGCAGTTATTGAGGGGGAGTTTTGAAGATATCATGATATGTGAAGAGTGCAGCCAAGCAGACATCTTGGGGGAGTAAATTGCTGCACATTATGAGCTACTGAATAGCTGTGATGCTGGTTCATGTTTTCAAGAAGGAGCACCAATTGGCTGTTGTCAATAATGAAGATGGTGCTGCAGCAGATCAAGTAATAAAGACTATGCAAAGTGTCAAACTGCTGCTAATGAGTTTCAAATTTCTGAAGATTATTCTGCTGCTGAAATCTCTGAAGGTGCAGAGTGCAGAAGTTGATTGTAGAGTGGAGAGATTGTTTTAGCCAAAATTAGCCAAAGGGGGAGATTGATAGTTCCTGGATTGGCTGGAATTTTGGTAAAACAAAGGTTATTCAATGTTGATGTCAAGGTACTGATGTTGTAACATTAAAGTCTTAACACTGGGTTGTGTTAAGTAGTTAAGTGCTGAAGTTGGATGTCTGATGTCACACAGGTGATGTTGTAACATCAGACCTGCAGAATTAATAACAGCAGGATATGTTATTAGGGCACGCGTATTAGTTGGAATTGTGGAGAGTGGTTAACTCATTGGATGAGAATATCTTGGGATAGATATTTTCTGTTACATGGGAGATTTGATTGCAGGTCTGTTGGAGAATTAAAAGGTTGAAGATTTAAAAAGATTTTGGGGATAAAATCTGTTTTGAAGATTCAGTTTTAATTACCAAATCTGATCAAATATTGTGACAAGTCCAAGCCCAATTCAGGAGCTATATAAAGCGCACAAGACCAAAGGAAAAAGTACAGAAAACATTCAGAAGATCAAGAGCAGAAGGCTTAGTGTCTAGAGTTTGTTTAAAGTACTTGTATTTACACTATTCTAGGGTTTGAATAGGTGTTGAGTTTATGTCCTCTCTAAAGCTGTGAAGCAAAGAGAGTTGTGTAATTTGATCGAAGCTGTGAAGTAAGATCAAGGGTACTCAAAGTGGTTTCTTTGAGTGTTTGTAAGGGATTGAGTGGTGTTCTCATACCTAAGTGGTTTCTTAGGTAGGAAGTCATTAGTAGAGTATAAGTTTAGGAGATTGTCAACGGGTCGTTGAGTCTGTAAATTATATCTACAAGTAGTGAATTCCATCCCTGGCTTGGTAGCCCCCAGAGTAGGTTGGTTGTAACCGAACTGGGTCAACAATTCTTGGTGTTATTTTATTGTTATTGCTGTCCATTGTGCAGAGTGTGTTGTTGTGACATCACACCTTAACATCACACGTCTGATACCAGAATTTCAACTTATCTTAAGTGTATACTTAATCTTTCCACATGCGGCATCACACGCATTCCCATTAGCAGAAAAATAAACACATATATCAATTAGGAAAAGAAGTATATATATTTGTCCTAATGTCCTAGACCTTTTAAAAAGCTACGAATCTTATGTTCCTGACAGAAAATGGGTTCCCCGGTGGAAGTCCCAATCTGTGGTTATAAGAGCCCCTACGGTGGGCGCCACTTTTAAAGTTTCCACCTAAGAGATGGGAAGAGAACAAGATCTCGCTACGAAGGTGAGATAGATCCTAATGACAACTCTCCAGCAGAGTCGCCATTTTTCTGTAGCGAGCAGTTTTGGACGTGGTTGCGAAGCACTACCGCTCTTGGGTATCTACAGCTCGATTCATTTTTTATCCTATTAAAGCTGATGAAGAAAGGGAAATAGATGTCTCAAATTAACCCTGCTGGCAAACTGAGGTTAAACAGTCAAAACTGTTGGTTTACAGATGCTACAAAGATTCGGGGTCTCTATTGGGTGTATTTTTTTAAAAGTGGTGTTCGGTCGATTGGTGGGAGGCTAGGACGGATGTGTGGAAGTATGGGATTTTGGGTTTTTGTTTAGTGTGCTCGCTAAGATCTTTTCTTTCAATCTTATGCCTATGTATTCCCGTTTACCGAAACAGGGAAATCAGAGCGTTCGTAGTTCCTCCTATTCTATGGGAGGAAATGGTTGTTTTGGTGTCTTGTTCAAAGCCCAAGACATGAAGCGAAAGGTAGTTTGTATCTTGTTCAAAGCCCAAGATGTGAAGCTGAAAGGTCTCAACTTTAGAGAGAATTTGTCATCTCTAAAGAGGGGTTTGTTTGTCACAACCGTTTATGAGGGAGAATTACTTTAACCGGGATATGTGAATCTGGCAATGCCATAATTTCCTTTATAGGGGATTTCCAACCTAAAGGAGAAGACTTTAACTCAGTGTAGAGCAATGTTATCTTTCCTTAGGAATTTCTCATGCTAAAAGAGGGACAGTGGCATGGATGTAGATGATCCAGAGGCTTGCCGCTTATAGTAATTAGATGAAGGGGAAGGAGTTGTTGATGTTTGTGTACTGTGAACGAGGCATAGCTTTGATGCTAAAAGGATGATTGGATCAACCAGTGGTTTTCTTATACAAAGCCTAAGTGGAGGCTAATATGTGTCTCGTACAAAGCCCGAGAGAGAGGCTAAAAGGTTTTGACACAACGAGGGAATCTTTTGGTATCTCGTATAAAGCCCGAGATGGAGACTATTTGACTCTACAAGAGAGTTTTTGTATCTCGTACAAAGCCCGAGATGGAGGCGAAAGGGGTGATTGACTCAACGAGGGAGTCTCTGGTATCTCGTACGAAGCCCGAGATGGAGGCTAAAATTGTTAGCTCCGCTGGGGAGAATCATTGTACAAAGCCCAAGAGGAGGCTATGGTTACTGTTTCAGTTGAGTGACAGGTCCAGTATGCTGATTTAAAGAGAAAATCAATTCTTATATGAGTAATGTTTGCACTCAGGGATTTTGATTCGAGGATCAGGGATATTTCTTGTTCTTTAAGGAATTGGGAAATCCAAAAGGTATTGAGGTTGTCCGAGTCCACGAGGTTCCTTCCTATTTTTGAAGGGGTCACTTGAGAATGTCTTTGAGACTCAAGTATGTTAGACTGCCCGTGTCTAGAGTTTCATCTTTTGTACTATGCTTTGAGAAACAGTAGTAGACTCTTGGAAAGGACTGTTCTACGAATATGACTAAGTTCTGTTCCTATACCTCTAGGAGGTCGTCGGGATAATTTGTACGAAGCCCAAGAGGAGGCTGGAAACTTTTAAGAAGCCGAGTGGTCCTTGTATGAAGCCCAAGAGAAGGCTATCATTCCCGGAGGAAGAATCATTATACGAAGCCTAAGAGGAGGATGTGAATACTTTTAAGAAGCCGACGAGTCCTTGAACAATGCCCAAGAGGAGGCGGGGATGCTTTTAGGAAGCCTGCGGGTCCTTGAACAAATCCTAAGAGGAGGCCGATGCTTTTAAGAAGCCGATGGGTCCCCAAACCCCGAGAAATTCAAGACAGGCTATTCACGAGGAATATATCAAGCCAGGAAAGTTCGAGAATTTGGAAGAAACTCAAGAGATGCCATTCACGGAAAAAATATCATCTCTGGGGAATAGAGTTTCTTGACAAGTGCTTTTAAGAAGCCTGTGGGTCCCCAAACCCCGAGAAATTCAAGACAGGCTATTCACGAGGAATAGATCAAGCCAGGAAAGTTCGAGAATTTGGAAGAAACTCAAGAGATGCAATTCACGGAGAAGAGATCATCTATGGGGAGTAGAGTTTCTTTGACAACTTCTATGAGTGACAGTCTATGAAAGGGTTCACAGAGAATGCTGCCTTTCATATCTCCATATTGTTTAACCCCAAGAGGAGGGAAGACTGTGTCTGGTAATCCTATGGGGATCTAGTTTTGACTATTTAAGAGTGATCAACGGGCTTAAGGCTAGACGTAGTTGCCGGGGAAACTCTAAATATCTATACTATTATTACACAGTTGACATGAGTTTATGAAAGAAGACTTACAGCGAAACAACCCCACAATACAGTTATATGTATATGAAAGTGGTAAATGAAAGCGGATAAACACTTACTCGGTTGTAGAGCTTCCATGCTGTTTGTTAGTTGGTCAACAAAGAAAGATTGAAAACAACAGTATATTTAAAAATCAAAGGAGAAAGTGCTTTGAAATGAAAGATTTGGGGCTTACAGCTCAAGGAGAGGCCCAGGGTTTTATCAGTGAGCACACTGTTTGAATTTGTACATAGGGACTTATACAAGTGACTGTGGCCCAAAAATTGTTTTCTATACAAAGGGATGGGTCTTACACTCTCTCAAGAGGCCCAAAAAGTTTTAAAGAAAAAAAGTGGGGCTTATAACACGAGGGTAGGCCCAGATGATTTTTCGTTTAAAATGGCGATCGGACCGAGATTTTCTTTTAACGCAAAGGGGCTTATACAATATCTGAGGCCCAAAGTTGTTTTTGGTTAAAAGGGGGTTGGGTCTTACACTCTAATAGAGGCCCAAAAGTTGTGAATGGGTCTTATAGCTCAAGGAGAGGCCCAAATGGTTTATCTTTAAACTGGCAATGATCGTGCCGAATTTAAAAATGTACAGAGGGACTTATACAATAAGTGAGGCTCAAAATATTTCTGTACAAGTGGGTTGGGTCTTACACTCTAATAGAGGTCCAAAAATTGTTTGAAAATGATTTGTGAGGGTTGAATTAATCAAAAACCCTAATTTATTTCCAAAATGTATTTTAATTGAATAAAAATTTAATTAAAATGATCAAAAATTGTTTAACATGTGGGAAACAAATTATGATCTTGGATTAATGCTTCAAAAATCAAGTATTAACCTACAAAATAATTAGAAGTCATTAATCTTTACAAAATCAAGAGGAAAAAAATATTTTAAATGTAAAAAACAATTAAAATATTAATTCTTTGCAAAAATATCAATTATATGAAATAAATAATATTTTTGTTATTTTTTGGGAAAATAAAATATTTTAACATTTTTGTGAATTATTAAAAAAAGAATCAACTCAAAATCATTAAAACTCAGAGAGAAATTAATTTTTGAATCAATTAAATAAAAATCACAAAATTCAAATATTCAAATGTTGGAAAATGGCGCCAAGAACAAGGGAAAGAACACACGCGTGTTTTGAGTTTCCCAGATTTGCATTTTCTATCCAATCTCACTGAATACTTAATCATATCATGCAATCCACATACCAATCAACTCGTTTCAACCTCACGATCATGTCTATGACAATTAATTTCATTTAAATTAAACATAAAACAAGAAATCATGAACAATCCTCAAGAACCCTAGATTCTGCATGAAGGCTGGGATTTTTGATACACGATTCAAACAACGCAATTAATTGAGGGGAAACATTCCATGCATGATTATGAACATATGGCCAAATTATTGTGTAGCAAAAATTGCATGGATCATAGAGTTAGAAGAGCTCATGCTTACCACTTGCAGCTGGTGATCGTGATTTGTGTTGGAGGTGTTACAGATAAGTTATGATGATCTGAACAGCTTCCCTACACCCTATGGAGTGTGTTTGAATGCTTGGACTTGATTGAAGTTGGTTGGATCACTTCATGGCATCTCAACTGCAACTTGGTTAAAACCTTGAGCAATTGACTGGTGATTCTGAGAAATCAGTGTTCCAGTTGTTGTTTAAGTGTTTGATCAGCTCATATGTGATGTATATGAGGTGTGTGTGTGTGTGTGATTGGTTTGATTGGAAAAGCTCTCAAACTCAAAACCCGATAGTGACTTGCCTTAGAAGGCAAAATTGGAGTGAAAGAAGAGATTTTGAGGAAATCATCTGTTTGATGGCTTTGGTGTACTCAAACTGATCACAATTGAGCTCTATTTATAGTAGAGCAAGTTTGTTTTGCAAGGAATAGTGAATGGCAACTGCTGAGTAGGTTTGGACAATGTTGGCAAATGAAAATCCAAGTCTCCTCTAGCCATAGACTAGAGGTTAGGGCACAGGCTGCTGGTTCCCTTGGTCTTGGATAAGCCTTGACTGAATTCAGTTGGTAAGAGCTCAGTCCATGCCACCTTGTTGCTTCCATTGAATGCTCCAATCCAAAATTGGAGTCTTGTCCCTATTTTGGCAATTCTAGGTTCAACATGCTATTTCTTGTTCCAAAGACTTTGGAGGCTTGGCTCAGTGATTGTCCCCTTTAGATTCAATCCTCAGAGGTGTCCAAGTGGATAGGAGTGTTTGGATTTGGCTGATTTTGGCAAATCGACCAAAAGTGCCAAAATCTACCTTGCCTTGGCATATTTCAGCAAGGCATCTTTCCAATGTCATATCTCATAGCTCAAATTGATTTTGGTAATGATCTTGGCCATTTTGGAAAGCCCTTACATGATACAACAACTTTTTGAACATGTTTGGTTTTGATCTCTTTTGAATCCAAGTGAAAAATCCCCCTACATTTGGAAAAAAGTAAAGGCAGATTCTGACTTAGTGAAATTTTCACTAAGTGTTGGAACAAAGTGACATTTCTTGATTTTGATCACTCCATAACTCAAAATCCATGAGGAATTTGGACATAGGTCAGTATGAAGCTTTTGTAGAGGGAAATGTGATCTACAAATCAAGCTTTGAATGGGGAACAATGGCCTTGTGGTTTAGGAGTTATGGTCCTCCAAAGTTGGCACATTAGTGTTTCTTTTTCCATAACTTAGAAATTTTTCTAAGTTTTTATGGTTACCCCGTTTACAAGTTATCCCACTTTCTTTGATTTTTCTTGATGAATGATGATTCAAATCATACATTAACATCATTTTAGGGTTAAAAATCCATTTTGGTGAAAAATCTCAAAAAGTCAAAGTTGACTTTTGTGTACAGTTGACTTTTTATCAAATGAATTCCAAACTGTGCAATTCTTCAGGAAATCATGTCCTTGACCTAAATCAAACTTGATGTACATGTTCCATGGGTGTCATAGGGTATATTGAATCATGTATTAGGGTTTGGGAGCATGTTCTGGTCAAAAGTCAAAGTTACAGTTGACTTTCCTTGCGAAACCCTAATTGTGGTGCAGATGAAATTGAGACTTGTTGCTCAAGCTTCTTGGATTAATCCATTGTTTCAAATGGATCAATATAGTATATTAGAGACCCTGAAATCATGTCTTGAGGTCTTGGCTCATGATTTGTCCCAAAAGTCAACTTAGGGGTGAATTAGGTCAAGAAACCCTAATTCCTGATTTTTGATGAATGCATCCCCTGAGGTTAAATTGACTTGATGATTGGGTCCATGAGGTTCCATGGAGTATATTAGGTTATGTTTTGGATCTTTGGCTTGTGCCCAGATGAAAAATTTCCATCTGGAGGCCCTGGTCGACCAAAACCCTAACTTGGTGACACTGTCGATCTTGAGACTTGATCCACCTAGAAGGGAGTAGCCTTGTGCTTAATCCTTGAAGTGGGAGTCCTTTTGATCTATTGTGGATATTTTTAGAGGCTAGACAAGTTGAATAACAAGACATTCCTTGATTGCTCCTTTGTCTAAGGCTCTGAGAGGGCTTAAAACCCTAATTTTGATTGTAGTGAATGCTCAACAACCCTTGAGGCATTTGATAAGGCATGATGGTTCATCCATATTGTGATGATGATTGACACAATGATGGGAATCTTAGTGGTCAAAATTTGGGGTATGACACCATGTCCGGGTGAGTCCGTCTCAACCTCTGTTTTACTGGTTGACATTCCGATCTCAATGGTAAATGATGTTCCACGATGCTGGTATCCAACCCTGGCATATCCTGATAGGACCAAGCGAATACATCAGGGAATTCTTTGAGAAGCTTTACCAAACCCTCTCTGGCAGTTGGACTGAGCAATGCCCCAATCCTGATTTCTTTTCTCTCTTTTTCCGAACCTAAGTTTACTGTTTCCAACGGCTCTTTATGAGGTTCAATGGACCTTTCCTCCTGTCTGAGTAATCGGGAGATCTCTTCTGGAATTTCGTCGTCATTCTCTTCTTTCGCCCCAAATACCGGGAATTCAAAGTTGGGAGAAGGCATCGGATCGTATGTTTCAACAGGGTTTAAAATAAGCAATCTGCATGACGGTATGATTTGTGTTTAGAAGAGATAGAGGAAATGCAAGAGTGTGTACAGTGTATTTCTTTTACTGCTTGTTTTTATTAATGATTTGTTTTTTAGGATTACCATTTTCTGAAAAAAGCAAAAAGAGAAAACAACAATTAATGCGGAAATTACAGAATGACGTTATTTTATTAATGAACATGTCGATTCTTGAAACTGCAGCCCTATAAAACAAAACTCTGTCGCTTTGTGCGAAGCAAAGAGGGAAATTTACAGAAAGTGAGCCCTATCAAAACATCTGTTTCACCTGGGCAGGGTGAAAGGTTAAAGATGACAATTACTTTTACTTATGAACAATCTTCAGAACATCGACAGCAACCCATTGGTGGTGAACTCCTCGGTGAATCACAAAGTCTGGCACCTTCCTTGATTTGTCTTCAGAAATAACGTTGATTTCTGGCAGAGCAGGATCACTGGAATATGTCTCCTAGGCAGAGTTGTCGTGGGAGGATTCCTCAGTTGTATTTTGCATAGTATTTGTGCTCTCAGGCAAATCTCCCCATCTAGTTGGCTGGATGTCTTCGAACCTGATACGAGAGCTTTCAGGAACGGTGTATTTGACCATGAAGTCGTACTTTCCACTCGGTTGTCCTAAGGTGTCCCACACTTCTTTGGAGCTGGAGGAGTCATCTCTCTCGATGACGTTGACCTCGGGAAAAGCATAGTTGATGAACTCTAGTCCTGCAAACGTTGCGAATTTATCATCGTGCTGGGTGCTTTCAGGATAACCTGGGTGTCGTTCCCATGACATGGTGGGGACGCAGGTATTCTTTCCAAGGATGCCCAGCTGATTTTCATTGTTCGGCTGACTCTCTTGCCCCAAGTTTTCTGGGTAAGGCTGCCACATTGGCAGGCCATCCATCGGGCCATAGTAGTCGTGGTCAAAGCTGTCTTTCATCAGAGTGTCCTCCTCTAACGAATTTGGTGGAGCACGGCATCCTTCTGGATCACAATCTCTATATATCTTTTGGACATCTGACCTTGGTATAAATCTCGGGCTCTGTGTAGGAAAGCAAAAGGGAGTCTGCGTTTCATCCTGAGACATATAACCGTCCTTGTTAAGATAGGACTCTCATTCTTCCTCCATATCAGAGGAATCATCTTTATTGATGGTATGCACTTCTTGAGGCACTGGGTGAAGGAAACCTCCATTGTGGAAGAAGTCCTGAATGGGATGAAGATTTTCATTGCTGGTAGTAGTTGTCTGGGTATAGGTTGCAGAAAAACCAAGACCCTTCTTTGTTTTATTATCAATAGGAATGACAAGTTGTCCCCATCCTGTTGTATTGGTACTCTCGACTGCTTTGATAGCATCTTTGTATGAGGAAATGGAAGTTCCCTCTTCGGATTGATTGTCCTTGCTCACCGACAGCGCTTGGAACTGAGTTCCAATATCCTCATCGGGTTCTACACAAGTAAATGATGATAAGTTACTCACGAGCAAGGCTTGTTGTCCACAGACCGTGACGAGCTGGTTGTTTTGGACGAACTTTAACTTTTAGTGGAGGGTCGAGATGACCGCCCTAGCCTGATGTATCCAAGGTCTTCCTAATAAACAACTGTACGTTGCCCGGATTTCCATGACCTGGAAAGCGACTTGGAAAGTGTGAGGACCAATAGTTATGGGAAGGTCGACTTCGCCGATAACCGTTTTTCTGGACCCGTCAAATGCTTTGACGACGACCTCACTGGTTCTCATCGGGGGTCCTTTGAAGGATAATTGCATCAAAGTGGACTTCGGCATAACATTTAGGGCTGACCCTGTGCCTACCAGTACGCTGGCTAAAGCATTGCCCTGGCAGCTGACCGTGATATTGAGCGCCATGTTATGACGGCGACCCTCTTCAGGTAATTCTTCATCACTAAATCCCAAGTTATTGCAGGAAGTGATGTTAGAGACAATGCTATTGAACTGTCTGATTGTTGCATCCTGTTCTACAAAGGCTTGCTCCAAGACTTTCTGTAGAGCCTCCCTGTGCGCTTCTGAACTGAGTAAAATTGATAGCACTGAGATTTTTGAAGGAGTTTGCAACAGCTGATCAACAATGTTGTATTCACTCTTCTGGTTCAGCATCTCATCATCTTTTTTCGAAAGGTCGGGATTACTAGATTGACCGACTGGTGGATTAGGAACTTCTGTCTGAGGTTCCTTTTCTTTGTTAAATTCTCTAACTCTTCGGTTGAAGATTCGACCATTCCGTGTTACTCGACTGATGTCTGCAATATTCACGACAGAGGGTAATGGAATTTCCTTTTCATTCTTGACTGTTGTTGCACCGTATTTGTAAGGGATAACCTTAGTTGATCCATACGGTAATGGTTTCGGTAGATAGATGACTATGGGAGCCTTCTAATTTTTTCGACCATCGTAAGCAATTTCGATCCGTTCCTGGTTGGGAACTCTCGATTCTTCAAGTAGAGGGATGATGGTACAAACATCCCTAGCCCTCTGATGATCAGAGATTACGACAACGCCCTCAATTTGATCAGTGATGTAGTCTGGCGCCCAGTTGATTAGTCCGGAACCCAGATATGGGTGAATCTCTCTACGATCCACCTGACCCTGAAGAGCTGCTCGCATAAGGTAACATTCTTAGTTACTTTCCGAACAGACTCTACAACATTCATAGTTGTGTGGTGGCACCTGGCCACGCCCGCTTTGAATATAATGTAACCTCACTAGGTCAGTTTTCACAGATCGAACGTCCCGACTTTGATGCTGAGTAGGGTTCCCGTTGGTAATACTAATTTGCTGGGTGTCTTCATCCATATAGATTGGAAGCCACCAGTGGTTCAACAAGTGCTGAAGTGTTTCCTGGACAAGGGCACAGCCCTGATCGTTTTCGTAACCCGCTCTACAGTTCTGATAATTATGTGATACCAGGAACCCGAGTCGGACCTGTTTAGCGTGTAACTCCACTAGGCTGGTATTCATCAAGCGAATATCGAATATTTGGATCATGTTGATCTGATAGGGATTCCTATCATGGTAGTCCCGGATCCATCCAAGATCCATCTGACACTGGAGGGCCTCTTGTATAAAACAGCATCCCTATTTGTTTACCAAGCAAGTCAGACAAGAACTGTAATCGTGCCACAGCAGATTATGATACTGGCTTTGCCTGGAGTGCATCGCCACCAAGTTGACATTTATTGCACGGACGTCATGGTTCTGAATGACGTTAGAATTCGTGTAAACCATGTTAACTCCACGAACTCGGTGCTCTTCGATCCATCCGAGATCCATCTGTTCCTGTAGAGCCGATTGCACCACAGAATATCCTTGATTGCTTTTAGAGCAGATATCACACTGGTGATAGTTATGAGGTGGCACATGGCCATATCCACTCTGTCTGTAATGCATCTTGACCAGATTGGTCCTTAACAAGAGTACATCATGAATTTGATAGACGTTGTTATTCTCTCCCTCTATCAAATTGACTGTAGCTTTCTCGTGTTGAGGCAGCGGGTTTGTGAGAACATTAGGATTTGTATCCTTGAAAGATAAGACCCCGCTCCTAACAAGCTTTTGCACGTCGGATTTGAAATTGAGACAGTTCTCTATGTTATGCCCTGGTCCTCCTTGATGGTAAGGGCAAGTCTGATCCACCTTAAACCAAAAAGGCAGATTTTCCGGTACTGTAAGAGGGGACTTAGTCTGGACATGCCCCTTATCCAGTAGTAATGGAAATAGTTCTGCGTACAATACGGGTATAGGATCAAATCCTGGTGGCCGCGTTGTACGGTTGTTATTGTATGGAGGACGAGCCTGCTGAAGAGGCTGTTGAGTCCTTTGCTGATTAGGTTGGCTTTGCGCAACCTGAGGTTGATACATAGAAATAGGCGCAGGATTGATAGCAGGAGTCACAACCGCTACTGGTTGATAACGTCGCCTTTGCTTTCCGAGAGAGATATTCCCAATATCTTGCTCTTTTTTCTTAGGGAGAGCACTACCGTATCGCTTTGTACTACTTGATGATCCAGTGTCTTTGACTAGATGTCCTTCTCGGACGGCTTCCTCAAGACGAACTCCCATACCGACCATCTCGGTGAAGTCACTGGGCGCACTGGCAACCATTCTGCCGTAGTAAAATGAGCTCAAGGTCGTTAATAAGATCTTTGTCATCTCTTTTTCCTCAAGAGGTGGACAAATTTGAGCGGCAATCTCACGCCATCTCTGAGCGTATTCCTTAACGGTTTCCTTGTCCTTTTGTGACATTGATCTGAGTTGATCTATGTCGGGTGCCATGTCTAGATTGTATTTATATTGTTGGACGAAGGCAGTGCCAAGATCTCTGAAAGTGCTAATCGTAGCACGGTTTAAACCCATGTACCATTTTAGTGCGGCACCGGTTAAACTATCCTGAAAGTAGTGAATCAGTAAATCCTGATTCTCTGTCTGAGCTGACATTCACTGAGCGTACATCACCAAGTGACTCTGAGGGCAAGAGTTACCCTTGTACTTTTCAAAGTCGGGTACCTGGAATTTGTGCGGGACTTTCACATTGGGGACCAAGCAGAGGTCCGCGGCGTCCTTCCCAAATAAATCCTGACCGCGAAGGGCCTACAGTTTATTCTGCATTCCCAAGAACTGTTCCTGAAACTCATTCATTCTTTCGAACATGTTTTCGTTTCCACCAGAAGGTATCTGTGGAATCTGTCCTTCCGGGACAGTGTGTTCCATGGCCGGTGGTATAGTCATTATGGCCGAGACTCTTGGTACCTCCCGAAGTTTGTAACCTTCAGAAGTTGCTGTCATGCCCCTGGCATCTTCGCTTTCCCGAAGTTTGTAACCTTCAGGCCCAGCGGTTCCTGCTGCGGTCCCCTTATCCTCCTTGATCAACGGGACATATCCTTCCGGGATATAGTTAAGTGGCATGACCCAGGGACGATCTTTTGGCATTTTGTACCTAGGATCGTACTTCTCCACTATAGGCATTGAGGTGATCTCTGAGATCACAGTCCTTTGTAGCTGAGCTTCTGCCATGGCTTGCATGTCGTTACGAAGCTTTCTCATATCCTTTCTTAAAGCGTCGATCTCTTATTTCAACTCTCTGTTTTCTTCCTCAAGATAGCTTCTGCCATGGCTTGCATGACGTAAGAATGATGAATGCAATGATTATATTAATTATTTTTTGGTTTAATCAAAATAAACTTTGACAATTAGATTGCAAATATCAAACAGTGGGGAAACCCCGTTTTATTGAATTCAAAGGATTGCAAAAATAGAAATACAGTAGATTACAAGGTGCGAAAACAGAAACCTAAGCTAAGGGGTCCCGAGTCCCCTCTGAGGAGAACTCGAGTGCTGATTCTGGTACTTTACTTTTCTTGGACCAGGGCTCTTGGGCCGTTGTCGGGTTGTCATTCCTTTGCCAAGTGAAAGGAGCGAGCAAACTCCTTTGGTCATCCTGATTATCCACAACACGTTGCTCCAAAATCTCAATCAGAGCATCCTTATATTTTAGCAGTCGCTGTATTTTGGTACACTCTACATTGAGGGTGTGATATTTGTTCTTCCAAGACCTCCTCTCCTGTTGAACTATGTTGAGAGTAACCTGAAGTTTTTCCATTTCAGTCATGAAGTACATAACAGATGCCCTCAGCGGAAGAACTTCGTGACGAGGATAAGGAATCTTTAGCTTGAGAGCTCTAGTTTGTACCCAGTGGAGGTAAGGCTCCACCGAGACACAGTCTGGTTTTCCTAGAGACTCTCGTCCTTTCTTATGAACGTGTTTCCAAGCGTGCACTATTTCCATCTTTAGTGACCTGTCATTTTCTCCTTCTTTGAAGAAAAGACCTTCCAGATGAGCATTACGCGGGACATGCCTCATCGGGTATCCAAATTGACGACGAACCAATACTGGATGGTAGTTGATTCCTCCCTTAGTTCCTATGAGGGGTACGTTGGGGAAGTTTCCACAATGGTCAATGATCCTGATCCCGCCATAAATCCTATTGTACCAATCTATATCAGAGTTGGTAAGGGACACAATTTTCTGCGACTAACGTAAGGCACTCTTATGATCCCAAAAAGCAGCAGACTTAGGAAAATGAGAGATAAACCATTTATATAGCAAGGGTACATAGCATGTGATCATCCTTCCGCTATACAAATTTCCTAAGTGTACAGAATGATACGCATCTGCGAGCAAAGTTGGCACAGGGTTTCCAATGAGAAAAACCTTAATGGTGTTGATATCGACGAAGCTATTAATGTTAGGAAACAGAAATAACCCGTAAGTGAGTTAGACAAAGATGCTTTCAAAAGCAGTCATGTTCCCTATACTAGCAAAGTACAGAGCCTTCTTTGTCAAGAACTGGGCTGACAAACCTGGGAGCCCGCCCTTGGTGGTTATGTGAGTCTTGATTTCTGACTCATCTAAATAGATTGCTCTTGCAATGGTCTGATCCTTTGGAATTTCTTCCAGTCCAGAAAATGGAGCTCGATCAGTAATGTGTAGATCGGTTAGGTGAGAATACTCCTCCAGCGTTGGTGCGAGCTGGTAATTCGGGAATGTGAAACAGTGATAGACCGGATCGTAAAACTAAATGAGTACCTCCATGATTCCTTCAATCACATGGACTCTTAACAGAGGTAACAGACCTCCGTACTTGGCTCTAAAAGCTTCAGGGTTAGTGATCATCCTCGTTAATCCTCTCAAATCTTCTAGTTTTGGAACCCTGAAGGTATACTTATGAGTTCTCCATCTACCGAAATCCATGAGCGCAATATTTTTCTCTCTGACATTTGCAATCATTGTCTTAGTTTAATTTGAAAAAGAGAGACTATAAGAGAAAATTTTTCTTTGATGTAATGTTTTTTAGATGAATGCATGAATGCAGCACACAAAAACATAGAAAAAACATGGGGTCAAAGGGTCGGTGTCATGAAGTCAAGGCTCTACCCCCCCCCCCCAAAGGTTTATACTAGTGATTTTTGTACCTGTCTCTCAACATCATCAGTTCTTGTCGAGAAAACACCAGCGGGCCGGGAACCATGCTAGGTGATGTTTTTCGAAGAACCATCAGAAGAGGATAGTATCGCGTGACAACTATTTCCAATAGTTTCAGCACTACTAAAAGAGGTTTTTCCTAGGTGCATACTCAATCTTTCCACATGCGGCATCAGACGCATTCCCATTAGCAGAAATATAAACACAGATATCAATTAGGAAAAGCAGTATATATATTTGTCCTAAAGTCCTAGACTTTAAAGAGCTATGAATCCTATGTTCCTGACAAAATGGCTCCCCAGCGGAGTCGCCATCCTGTGGTATTTTCCCAACTTTAAAGGTTTTGACCTAAGATCCTAGTGAAGTCAAAAAGGTCCTATCCCAGTGAAGTCCCTGGTGAAGTCATCATTATTTGGTTTCTACCTGAGAGATAAAAAAGATGGCCCCACGGTGGGCGCCATTTTTCTGTGGCGGCCACCGCCATGAAAATGACTTGTCCAAGGTTTTCACCCTAAATTGTAAGAAAGAAAGACGGGCCCCACGGTGGGCGCCATTTTTCTGTAGCGAGCGATTTTGGACGTGGTTCTTAAGCACTGCCGCTCTGGGTTACTACAGGTCGATTCATTTTTTGTCCTATTGAAGCTGGTGAAGGAAGGGAAATAGATGTCTCCAACTAACCCTGCTTTGCAAACTGAGGTCAAACAATCAAAATTGTTGGTTTACAGATGCGATCAATGTGGGGGGGGGGGGGGGGCTCTCTTAGGTTATTTTGGTTGAATTTAGACTTTTGGTAGGGAATACGGACTCGAATATTTTGGGGGATATGTGAGGATTTGTGACCTGAGGTTTTTTTGATGTGGTGTGCTCGCTAAGATTTTTCATTCAATATTATGCCTACGTATTCCCGTTTACCAAAACAGGGAAATCAGAGCGATCATAGTTCCTCCTATTCTATGGGAAGAAATGGTGTTTTGGTGTCTTGTTTAAAGCCCAAGACGTGAAGCTAAAGGTGGTTTATATCTTGTTCAAAGCCCAAGATGTGAAGCTGAAGGGTCTATTTGTATCTTGTTCGAAGCCCAAGATGTGAAGCTGAAAAGGTGTTGTCTTTAGAGAGAATTTGTCATCTCTAAAGGGGGTCTGTTTGTCACAACTGTTGGGTGACTGACTATAAAGGAGGATTACTTTAACCGGGATTTGTGAATCCTAGCAATTCCATAATTTTCTTTATAGGGGGTTTTAACCTGAAGGAGAAGACTTTAACTCAGTGTAGAGCAATGCCATCTTTCCTTGGGAATTTCTCATGCTAAAAGAGGGACAGTGGCGTGGATGTAAATAATCCAGAGGCTTGCCGCTTACAGCGATTAGATGAAAGGAGTTGTTGATGTTTGTATCCTGTGAACGAGGCACAGTGTTGATGCTAAAAGGTTTATTGACTCAACCGGGGTTTTTCTTATACAAAGCCTAAGAGGAAGCTATTGACCCAACAAGAGGATGCTTTTGTGTCTCGTACGAAGCCCGAGAGGGAGGCAAAAAGGGTTTGACTCAACTAGAGAATTCCTTTAGATGTTTCTTGTACGAATCCCAAGACGGAGGCTAAAGGTTGACTCAACAAGAGAGTCTTTTATACTCAACAAGAGAGTGTTTTTGTATCTCGTACGAAGCTCGAGATGGAGGCTAAAGGTTGACTCAATAAGAGAGTCTTTTATACTCAACAAGAGAGTGTTTTGTATCTCGTACGAAGCCCGAGATGGAGGCTAAAAGTGAATGACTCAACAAGAGAGTCTTTTATACTCAACAAGATAGTGATTTTGTATCTCGTACGAAGCCCGAGATGGAGGCTAAAAGGATTGCTGTTTCAGTTGAGTGACAGGTCCAGTAGGTGGGTTAAAAGAGAAAATCAGTTCTTATAAAGACTCTGATTAAAGGTAAGCCTATGTTTTAGGATTGATCAGAGGATCAGGGTTATTTCCTGTTCTTTAAGGAAGTGGGGAATCCAGTGGGTATTGGAGACTGTCCGAGTCTACTGGTGTTTTTCCCTACTTGAGAATGCCTTTGAAACTCAAGGAGATTAGACTGCCCAAGTCTAGAGTTTTATCTTTTGTACTATGCTTAAAGAAACAGTAGTAGTACGTTCACGGTGGAAAGTTCTAGACTCTTTGAAAGACTGTTCTATTAAGATGACTAATTTCTGTTCCTATACCTCAAGAAGGTCGTCGGAACAATTCGTACGAAGCCCAAGAGGAGGCTGGAAACTATTAAGAAGCCGAGGGACAATTTGTACGAAGCCCAAAAGGAGGCTCTCTTCTCGAAGGAAGAATCCTTATACGAAGCCTAAGAGGAGGCTGTGAATACTTCTAAGAATCCGTAGGGTCCTTGTACAACGCCCAAGATAAGGCGGGGATGCTTTTAACAAGCCTGTGGGTCCCCAAACCCCGAGAAATTCAAGACAGGCTATTCACAGAGAATAGATCAAGCCAGGAAAGTTCGAGAATTTGGAAGAAACTCAAGAGATGCCATTCACGGAGAAAAGATCATCTCTGGGGAGTAGAGTTTCTTTGACAATGTCTAAGGGTGACAGTCTATGAAAGGGTTCACCGAGAATGCTGCCTTTCACGTCTCCATATTGTTTACCCCAAGAGGAGGGAAGACTGTGTCTGGTAATCCTATGGGGGATCTACTTTTGTCTATTTAAGAGTGACCAACAGGGCTTAGTGCTAGACGTAGTTGCCGGGGAAACTCTAAATATCTATACTAGTATTACACAGTTGATATGAGTTTATGAAAGAAGACTTACAGTGAAACAGCCCCACAATACAGTTATATGTATATGAAAGCGGGTAAAGAAAGCATATAAACACTTACTCGGTTGTAGAGCTTCCATGCTGTTTGGTTAGTTGTTCAACAAAGAAAGATTGCAAAACAACAGTATATTTCAAAATCAAAGGAGAAAGTATTTTGAAAAGAGGTTGGGGCTTACAGCTCAAGGAGAGGCCCAGGGTTTTATCTGTGATCGTACTGTCGTTTTGTACAGAGGGACTTATACAAGTGACTGAGGCCCAAGAAATTTTTTGTACAAGGGGATGGGTCTTACACTCTAATAGAGGCCCATAAGATTTATTTTTGTACAAGTGGTGGGGCTTACAACTCAAGGAGAGGCCCAGGGTCATTTTTTTGAAAATAGCAATCGCGCCGAGTTTTTTGAAAACGCAGTGGGTCTTATACAATGCATTGAGGCCCAAAATGGTTTGGTTTTCAAAGGGGGTTGGGTCTTACACTCTAATAGAGGCCGAAAAGATTTTGAATGGGTCTTATAGCTCGAGGAGAGGCCCAAGGTTTTTTTTTCAACGGACGATGATCGCGTTGAACTTTTTGAAATACAACGGGACTTATACAATAAGTGAGGCCCAAAATAGGTTTGTATTTACAAAGGATTGGGTCTTACACTCTATTAGAGGCCCAAAAGTGTTTCAAAAAGTTTGACGAGGGTTGAATTAATCAAAAACCCTAATTTGTTTTCAAAATGTATTTTAATTGAATAATAAATTCAATTAAAATGACCAAAATTGCTTAACATGTGGAAAACAAATTGTGACTTTGGATTAATGTTTCAAAAATCATGTTTTGACCTACAAAATGATTAGAAGTCATTAAAATTTGCAAAATCAAGAAGGAAAAAATATTTTAAATGTCAAAAACAATTAAAATATTAATTCTTTGCAAAAATATCAACTATATGAGATAAATAATATTTTTGGGATTTTTTGGTAAAATAAAATATTTTAACATTTTTGTGTATTATTAAAAAAAGAATCAACTCAAAATCATTAAAACTCAGAGAGAAATTAATTTTTGAATCAATTAAATAAAATCACAAAATTCAAATATTTGAATTTTCAAAAAGGGTGCCAAGAACAACCAAGAACACGCGCGTGTTCTGAGTTTTGCCCAGATTTGCATTTTCTCTCCAATCTCACTGAATACTTGATGGAATCATGCAAACCACCTATCAATTTGCTCGTTTCAACCTCACGATCATGTCTATGGTCTTTAATTTCATTTATTTTTAACATGGAATAAGAAATCAAGACAAAACCTCAAGAACCCTAAAATTTGAATGAAGCCTGAGAATTTTGATACACGATTCAAACAAAGCAATTAATTGAGGGGAAACATTCTATGCATGATTATGAACATTTGGCAAAAGTATTGTGCGAGGAAATATGCATAGATTAAAAGATGACCAAGTTTAGGCTTACTTGAAGGTCGTGACAGCAAGAGCAATGTGATTTTTGAGTTTGAGGTGTTACAGATGAGTTATGATGATCTGAACAGCTTCCCCACACCCTATGGAGTGTGTTTGAATGCTTGGACTTGATTGGAAATGGCTGGATCACTTCATGGCATCTCAGCTGCAACTTGGTTAAAACCTTGAGCAACTGGATGGTGATTCTGAGAAATCAATGTTCCAGATGTTGTTTAAGTGTTTGGATCACTCCTATATGATGTTTATGAGGTGTGTGAGTTATTGGTTTGATTGGAAAGGCTCTCAAACTCAAAACCCGATAGTGACTTGCCTTAGAAGACAAAATTGGAATGAAAGAAGAGATTTTGAGGAAAGCATCTGTTTGATGGCTTTGGTATACTCAAACTAATCACAATTGAGGTCTATTTATAGTAGAGCAAGTTTGTTTTGCAAGCAATAGTGAATGGTAATTGCAGCAGAGGTTTGGCCAATGGTTGCACTTTGGAATCCAAGTCTCCTCTAGCCATTGACTAGAGGTTAGGGCACAGGGTTGTGGTTCCCTTGGTCTTGGATAAGTCTTGACTGAATTCAGTTGCAAATGTGTCAGTCCATGCCACCTTGGTGTATGTATTGAATGCTCCAATCCAAAATTGGAGTCTTGTCCCTCTTTTAGGCAATTCTAGGTTTGGCATGCTACTTCTTGTTCCAAGGATTTTGGAGGATTGGCTCAGTGTTTGTCCCCTTTAGATTTGATCCTCAGATGTGTCCAAGATGATGATAAGGCTTGGAATTAGCTGATTTTGCCAAATCGAGCAAAAATGCAAAATTCTGCCTAGCCTTGGCAGTTTTCAGCAAGGCATATTGCCATTGTCATATCTCTTGGCCCAAGTGGAATTTGGTGATGTTCTTGGCCATTTTGAAAAGCCCTCATATGATACAACAACTGTCTGATCATATTTGGTTTTGATACTTTTTGGATCCAAGTGAAAAATCCCCCTACATTTGGAAAAAAGTGAAGGCAGATTCTGACTTAGTGAAAATTTCACTAAGTGTTGGAAAAAAGTGACATTTTCACTTTTTGTGATTTTAATAATTCCATAACTCAAAATCCATGAGGAATTTGGAGGGAGGTCAGTTTTAAGCTTTTGTAGAGGGTAATGAGATCAACAAATCTAGCTTTGGATGGGGAAAATGGCTTTGTGGTTTAGGAGTTATGATCCTCCAAAGTTGGTACCCTTGCCACTTTGTTCATAACTTAGAAAATTTTCTATGTTTTTATGGTTACCCCTTTTACAAGTTATCCCACTTTTCTTGATTTTTCTAGATGAATGATGATTTAAATCATACATTAACATCATTTCAGGGTTAAAAAACCATTTTTGTAAAAAATCTCAAAAAGTCAAAGTTGACTTTGGTGCACAGTTGACTTTTTATCAGATGAATTCCAAACTGTGCTATCCTTTAGGAAATCATGTCCTTGACCTAAATCAAACTTGATGGACATGTTCCATAGGTGTTATAGGGTATATTGAATCATGTCCTAGGGTTTAGGAGTATGCCCTGGTCAAAAGTCAAAGCTACAGTTGACTTTTCTCGCGAAACCCTAATTGTGGTACTGATGAAATTGAGACTTGCTGCTCAAGCTTCCTGGATCAATCCATTGTTACAAATGGATCAATTTGGTATGTTTGAGACCCTCAAATCATGTCTTGAGGTCTTGGCTCATGATTTGTCCCAAAAGTCAACTTAGGGGTGAATTAGGTCAAGAAACCCTAATTCTTGATTTTTTATTTATGCATCCCCTGAGGCTAAATTGACTTGGTGATTGGGTTTATGATGTCCCTTGGAGCATCATAGGTTATGCCTTGAAGCATTGGCTCATGCCTTGAGGAAAATTTTCATCTGGAGGCCCTGGTCGACCAAACCCTAATTTGGTGACACTAGCGATCTTGAGGCTTGATCCACCTGGAAGGGAGCAGCCTTGTGCTTAATCCTTGAAGTGGGAGTCCTCTTGATCCCCTGTGGATATTTGAGAGGCTAGACAAGTTGAAGATCATGTCATTTCTTGCTTGATCCTTTGTCTAAGAATTTTGAGAGGGCTTGAAACTCTAATTTTGATTGTAGTGGATGCTCACCCATCTTTGGGGAGACTGATGAGGTAAGATGGTTCATCCATATTGTGATGATGATTTTCACAATGATGGGAAATCTTAGTGGTCAAAGTTTGGGGTATGACATATGGCTGCTTCAATCGTGAAGATGTAAGCGGGCCTTTCAAGGCGCATTATGTCAATCTTAGGTAGGTCAGTCCATTGACCTACGCTAATCATGGAAGAGAGAGTGGCTAATGCATCAGCCATGTGATTCTCATCATGAGGGATGTGATGAAACTCGATTCTATTGAAGAAGGGTAACAACCTTCTCACGTAATCTTTGTAAGGAATCAGTCCTGATTGGTATGTGTTTCAATCTCCTTTGATCTGATTGATGACCAGAGCTGAGTCGCCATATACGTCCAAGTTTTTGATCCTTAAGTCGATCGCTTCTTCGAGACCCATGATACAAGCTTCGTATTCGGCCTCGTTGTTCGTGCACTTGAACGTAAGTCTGGCAGTGAAAGGAATATGGGTACCCTGAGGTGTTATGCTAATTGCCCCAATTCCGTTTCTGTAATGATTGACAGCTCCGTCAAAGATAAGTCCCCATTGGGAATCTGGTTCTGGCCCTTCACTGGGTAGCGGTTCATCGCAATCTATCATTTTTAGATACATGACATCTTCGTCTGGGAATTCAAACCTGATTGATTCCTGATCGTCAATCGGTTGATGAGCCAAATGATCGGCTAAAATACTTCCCTTAACGGCTTTCTGAGCGTGGTACTCAATGTCATATTCTGATAACAACATCTGCCAACGGGCAATTCTTCCCATGAGAGCAGGTTTTTAGAAAACATACTTGATTGGATCCATTTCAGAGATTAACCAAGTGGTGTGACGAATCATGTAGTGGCGAAGACATTTGGCTTCCCAAGCCAGAGTGCATCATGTTTTCTCGAGCATAATGTACCGAGTCTCACAGTCTGTAAACTTCTTGCTCAAATAGTAGATGGCAGACTCTTTCCTTTTGGTTTTGTCTTGTTGGCCAAGTACACAGCCCATGGAATCTTCCAAGACTGTGAAGTAGATGATCAGTGGTCTTCCTTCCACTAGAGGTGATAGAATCAGGGGTTTCAACAGGTATTCCTTAATACTGTCGAAGGCGGTTTGGCAGTCTTCTGTCCAAACGCAATCCTGATTCTTTTTGAGTAATTTGAAAATCGGTGCACATGTCGCGGACATGAGGAATATGAATCTGGAGATGTAGTTTAAACGTCCCAGGAATCCCCTGACTTGTTTTTCAGTTTTCGGAGAAGGCATTTCTTGAATGGCCTTGACCTTGTCAGGATCAACCTCAATTCCTTTCTGGCTAATGATGAACCCTAAGAGTTTCCCCGAACAGACACCGAAAGTGCACTTGTTAGGATTCAAGCAGAGTTTGTACTTTCTCAATCTCTCGAATAGTTTTGACAGGTGTGTCACATTCTCCTCCTCTGTTTTAGATTTGGCAATCATATCATCGACATATACCTCAATTTCCTTGTGTATCATGTCATGAAACAGAGTAGTCATGGTCCTTTGATAGGTTGCCCCGGTGTTCTTCAAACCGAACGACATTACCTTGTAACAAAAGGTCCCCCATGGGGTAATGAACAAAGTTTTCTCCATGTCTTTCGGCGCCATTTTTATCTGATTATAGCCCGAGAATCCATCCATGAAGGAGAATACTTTGAACTTTGCCGTACTGTCTACCAGCATGTCTATGTGTGGTAAGGGAAAGTCGTCCTTTGGACTTGCCTTGTTCAGATCTCTGTAGTCGACACACATTCTGACTTTTCCATCCTTTTTCGGAACTGGTACGATGTTAGCTAACCATTGAGGATACTCTGATGTAGCGAGGAAACCCGCGTCAATCTGTTTCTGTACCTCCTCTTTGATTTTGACAGCCATGTTTAGATGAGTCTGTATCAACCTTTGTTTTACTGGCAGACATTCTGATCTTAACGGTAGATGGTGTTCCACGATGCTGGTATCCAACCCTGGCGTATCCTGATAGGACCAAGCGAATACATCGGGAAACTCTTTGAGAAGTTTCGTCAAACTTTCTTTGACAGTTGGACTGAGCAGTGCCCCAATCTTGACTTCTTTTCTCTCTTCCTCCGAACCCAAGTTGACCGTTTCCAACGGCTCTTTGTACGGTTCGATGGACCTTTCCTCTTGTCTGAGTAATCGGGAGATCTCCTCTGGAATTTTGTTGTCAACTTCCTCTTCAGCCCCAAATACCGGGAACTCAAAGTTGGGAGAAAGCATTGGATCGTATGTTTCAACGGGGTCTAAAACAAGCAATCTGCATGACGGGATGATTTGTGTTTAGAAGAGATAGAGAGAATGCAAGAGTGTGTGCAGTGTATTTTTCTTTTACTGCTTGTTTTTATTATTGAGTTGTTTTTTTAGGATTACCATTTTCTGAAAAACGAAAATCTCAGACTCTGTGTGGGATAGCAAAAGGGAGTTTGCGTTTCGCCCTGAGACGTATAACCGTCCTCATTGAGATAGGACTTCCATTCTTCCTCCGTATCGGAGGAATCATCTTTATTGATGGTATGCACTTCTTGAGTCACTGGTTGAAGGAAGCCTCCATTGTGGAAGGAGTTCTTAATGGGAAAAGCCGTCTGAGTACAGGTTGAGGAAAAGCCAAGACCTTTCTTTTTCTTATTGTCAGTATGAATGGCAAGCTCTCCCCATCCTGTTGTATTGGTATTCTCGACTGCTTTGATAGCATCTTTGTATGAGGAAATCGAGGTTCCTTTCTCTGATTGATTCTCATTGCCCACCGTAAGCACTTGGAACTGAGTTCCAACAACCTCCTCTGGTTCTACACAAGTAGATAATGACAAGTTGCTTACGAGTAAGGTCTGTTCTCCACAAACCGTGACAAGTTGGCCCTTCTGGACGAACTTTAGCTTTTGGTGGAGGGTCGAAGTGACCGCCCTAGCCTGATGTATCCAAGTTCTTCCTAATAAACAATTGTATGTTTCTTGAATGTCCATGACCTGGAAAGTGACTTGGAAAGTGTGAGGACCAATAGTTATGGGAAGGTCGACTTCGCCGATAACCGTTTTTATGGATCCGTCAAATGCTTTGAGAACGACCTCGCTGGTTCTCATCGGAGGTCATTTGAATGATAATTGCATCAAAGTGGACTTCAGAATAACATTCAGGGCTGACCCTGTGTCTACCAGTACGCTGGCTAAAGCATCATCCTGGCAGTTGACTGTAATGTTGAGCGCCATGTTATGACGGCGACCCTCTTCAGGTAATTCCTCATCACTAAATCCCAAGTTATTGTAGAAAGTGATGTTAGAGACAATGCTATTGAACTGTCTGATGGTTACATCCTGTTCTACAAAGGCTTGCTCCAAGACTTTCTGTAGATCCTCCTTGTGCGCTTCTGAACTAAGTAACAGTGATAATACCGAGATCTTTGAAGGAGTTTGTAACAGCTGGTCAACAATGTTGTATTCACTCATTTGGATGAGCTTCAGAATTTCATCATTGTTTTTCGAAAGGTCGTGATTACTGGATTGACCGACTGGGGGATTGGGAACTTCTGTCTGAGGTTCCTTTTCTTTGCTGGGTTCTCCAACTCCTCTGTTGAAGATTCTACCACTCCGTGTTACTCGACTGATGTCTGCAATATTCACGACGGAGGGTAACGGAATTTCCTTTCCATTCTCAATTGTTGTTACACCTTATTTGTAAGGGATATCCTTAGTTGATTCATACAGTAGTGGTCCCGGTAGATAGATGACTATGGGAGCCTTCTGATTTTTCTGACCATCGTAAGTAATTTCAATCTGTTCCCGGTTGGGAACTCTCGATTCGTCAAGTAGAGGGATAATGGTACAAACATCCCTAGTCCTCTGATGATCAGAGATTACGACGACGTCCTCGATTTGATCAGTGAAATAGTTGACTGGTCCAGAACTTGACCATGGTTGAATCTCTTTGCGGTCCAACTGACTTTGAAGGGCTGCTCGCACGAGGTAGCATCCTTGATTATCCACTGAGTAAACTCCACACCGCTCATAGTTGTGTAGTGACACCTGGCCACGTCCGCTTTGAATACAGTGTAACCTTAATAGATCTGTTTCCATCAACCGAACATCCTGACTTTGATATCTAGTAGGATTCTCGTTAGTGATACTAATTTGCTGGGTGTCTTCATCCATATAGATTGGAAGCCACCATTGGTTCAACAAGTGCTGAAGTGTTTCCTGGACAAGGGCATAGCCCTGATCGTCTTCGCAACCCGCTTTACAGCCCTGATAATCATGTGATACCAGGAACCCGAGCCAGACCTATTTAGCATGCAACTCCACCAGGCTGGTATTCATCAAGCGAATATCGAAGATTTGAATCATGTTGATTTGATAATTATTCCTATCATGGTAGTCTTGAATCCATCCAAGATCCATCTGACGCTGGAGGGCCTCTTGTACAAAAGAGCATATCTGTTTATTTACCGAGCAAGTCAGACAGGAATTGTACTCATGTCGCGGCAGATTATGATACTGGCTTTGCCTTGAGTGCATTACCACCAAGTTGATATTCATTGCACGGATGTCGTGGTTTTTTATGATGTTGAAATTCGTATAAACCATGTTAGCTCCACGAACTCGGTGCTCTTGGATCCATCCGAGATCCATCTGTTCCTGTAGAGATGATTGCACCACAGAACATCCTTGATTGCTTTTAGAGCAGATATCACACTGGTGATAATTATGAGGTTGCGCATGGCCATATCCACTCTGTCTACAATGCATCTTGACCAAGTTGGCCCTCAGTGAGAGTACATCGCGAATTTGATAGGTGTTGTTAGACTCTCCCTCTATCAAGTTGATTGTAGCCTTCTTGTGTTGAGGCAGCGGGTTTGTGAGAACATTCAGATTCGTATCTTTGAAAGATAAGACCCCGCTCCTAACAAGCTTTTGCACGTCGAATTTGAAACTGAGACAGTTCTCTATGTTATGCCCTGGTCCTCCTTGATGGTAAGGGCAAGTCTGATCCACCTTAAACCAAAAAGGCGGATTTTCTGGTACTATAAGAGGAGACTTAGTCTGGACATGCCCCTTGGCCAGTAGTAACGGAAATAGTTCTGCGTACAATACGGGTATAGGATCAAATCCTGGTGGCCGCGTTGTACAGTTGTTGTTGTATTGAGGACGATCCTGCTGAAGAGGTTGTTGTGTCCTTTGCTGAAATTGCTGCGACTGCGGTTGGCTTTGAGTAACCTGAGGTTGATACATAGGAATAGACGCAGGATTGATAGCAGGAGTTACCGCCGCTACTGGTTGGTACCGTCGCCTTTGCTTTCAGAGAGAGATATTCCCAATATCCTGATCTTTTTTCTTAGGGAGAGCACTACCATATCGTTTTGTACTACTTGATGATCCAGCGTCTTTAACTAAACGTCCTTCTCGGACGGCTTACTCGAGACGCACTCCCATACCGACCATTTCGGTGAAGTCCCTGGGCGCACTGGAAACCATTCTGTCGTAGTAAAATGAGCTTAAGGTTTTTAAGAAAATATTTGTCATCTCTTTTTCCTCAAGAGGTGGACAAATTTGAGCAGCAATTTAACGCCATCTCTGAGCGTATTCCTTAAAGGTTTCCTTGTCCTTTTGCGACATTGATCTGAGTTGATCTCTGTCTGGTGCCATGTCCAAATTGTATTTATATTGTTGGACGAAGGCAGTGCCAAGATCTCTGAAAGTGCTAATCATAGTGCGGTTTAAACCCATGTACCATTTTAATGCGGCACCGGTCAAACTATCCTGAAAGTAGTGAATCAGTAAATCCTAGTTCTCTGTCTGAGCTGACATTCCCCGAGCGTACATCACTAGATGACTCTGAGGGCAAGAATTACCCTTGTACTTTTCAAAATCGGGTACTTGGAATTTGTGCGGGACTTTCACATTGGGGACCAAGAAAAGGTCTGCGGCGTCCTTTCCAAATAAATGCTGACCGCGAATAGCCTACAGTTCTTTCTGCATTTCCAGGAACTGCTCCTGGAATTCATCCATTCTATCGAACATACTTTCCTTTCCACCAGAAGGTTTCTATGGAATCTGTCCTTCCGGGACAGTGTGCACCACAGGGGGTGGTACCTTTACTACGGCAGTGAATCTTGGCGCTTCCCGAAGTTTGTAACCTTCAGGAGTCCTCATTATGCCTCTAGCATCCTCGCTTTTCCGAAGTTTGTAACCTTCAGGCCCAGCGGCTTCTACTATAATTCCCTGATCTTCAGTGATCGGCAGAACATATCCTTCCAGGATATAGTTAACAGGCATGCCCCAGGGACGATCTTTCAGCATTTGATACCTAGGATCATACTTCTCCACTATGGGCGTTGAGGTGATCCCTGAGATCGTAGTTCTTTGTAGCTGAGCTTCTGCCATGGCTTTCATGTCGTTACGAAGCTTTCTCATATCCTCTCTCAGAGCGTCGATCTCTTCTTTCAACTCTCTGTTCTCTTCCTCGAGATCATCCATCTTTTTCTGACGATTGGCCCGAGTATTGTACGAATGAGACAGTTTGACTCTAGAACCGAGACCAAACGTAAGATTCGTAGGTAAGAAGAATACGTGACGTGAGAATGATGAATGCAATTATTATATTAATTGTTTTTTGGTTTAATCAAAATAAACTTTGACAATTAGATTGCAAATATCAAACAGTGGGGACACCCCCATTTTATTGAATTCAAAGGATTGCGGAAATGAAAATACAGTAAATTACAAGGTGCGGAAACAGAAACCTAAGCTAATGGGTCCCGAGTCCTCTCTGGGGAGAACTCGGGTGCTGATTCTGGTACTTTCCTTTTCTTGGACCGGGGCTCTTGGGTCGTTGTCAGGTTGTCATTCCTTTGCCAGGTGAAAGGAGCAAGCAAATTCCTTTGGTCATCCTTATTTTCTACAACATGTTGCTCCAAAATCTCAATTAGAGCATCCTTATCTTTCAGCAGTTGTTGTATTTTGGTACACTCCACATTGAGAATGCGGTACTTGTTCTTCCAAGACCTCCTCTCATGTTGAACTTTGTTGAGCGTAACCTGAAGTTTTTCCGTTTCATTCATGAAGTACATAACAGATTCCCTCGGCGGAAGAACTCCATGATGAGGATAAGGCATTTTTAGCTTGAGAGCTCTAGTTTGTACCCAGTGGAGATAAGGCTCCACCGAGATACAATCCGGTTTTCCTAGAGACTCCCTTCCTTTCTTATGAACATGTTTCAGAGCGTGCACTATTTCCATTTTTAGTGACCTGTCATTTTCTCCTTCCTTGAAGAAAAGACCTTCCAGATGAGCATTACGCGGGACATGCCTCATCGGGTATCCAAATTGACGACAAACTAAGACTGGATGGTAATTGATTCCTCCCTTAGTTCCTATGAGGGGTACGTTGGGGAAGTTTCCGCAACGGTCAATGATTCTGATCCCATCATACATCCTATTGTACCAATCTATATCAGAGTTGGTTAGAGACATGATTTTCTGCGACCAACGTAAGGCACTCTTATGATCCCCAAAAGCAGCAGACTTAGGCAAATGGGAGATAAACCACTTATATAGCAGGGGTACACAGCACGTGATCATTCCTCCGTTGTATAAATTCCTTAAGTGTACCGAATGATATGCATCTGCGAGCAAGGTTGGTACGTCGTTTCCAATGAGAAAAACCTTAATGGCATTGATATCGACGAAGTTATCAATGTTGGGAAACAGAAATAACCCGTAGGCGAGTAAAACGAAGATGCGTTCAAAAGTAGACATGTTCCCTATACTAGCAAAGTTCAGAGCTTTCTTTACCAGAAACTTGGCTGGTAAACCTGGGATTCCTCCCTTGGTGGTCAGGTGAGTATTGACTTCTGACTCATCCAAATAAATTGCTTTTGCAATGGTTTGATCCTTTGGAATTTCTTCCAGTCTAGAAAAGGGAGCTTGATCAGTAATGGGTAGATCAATCAGATGAGAATACTCCTCCAGCGTTGGTGGGAGCTGGTAGTCCGGGAATGTGAAACAGTGATAGACCGGATCGTAAAACTGAATGAGTGCCTCCAGGATTCCTTCAATTACATGGACCCTTAACAGAGGTCGCAGACCTCCGTACTTGGCTCTGAAAGCGTCAGGGTTAGTGATCATCCTTGCTAATCCTCTCAAATCCCCTAGTTTTGGAACCTTGAAGGTATACTTGTGAGTTTTTCTTCTACCAAAATCCATTAGCGCAATCCTTTTCTCTCTGACATTTGCAATCATTGTCTTAGTTTAATTTGAAAAAGAGAGACTAGAAGAGAAAAAATTTCTTTGCTTAATGTTTTTTTAAATGAATGCATGAATGCAGCACACAAAAACATAGAAAAAACATGGGGTCAAAGGGTCGGTGTCATGAAGTCAAGGCTCTACCCATCCCAAAGGTTTATACTAGTGATTTTTGTACCTGTCTCTCAAAATCATTGATTCTTGTCGAGATAACATCAGCGGGCTGGGAACCGTGATAGGTGATGTATTTCGAAGAATCTCAGAAGAGGGTAGTATCGCGTGACAACTATTTCCGATAGCTTCCGCACTACTGAAAGAGGTTTTTCCTAGGTGTATACTCAATCTTTCCACATGCGGCATCACACGCATTCCCATTAGCAGAAAAATAAACACAGATATCAATTTGGAAAAGCAGTATATATTTGTCCTAATGTCCTAGACTTTTTAAGAGCTATGAATCCTATGATCCTAACAGAAAATGGCTCCCCGGCGGAGTCGCCATTCTGTGGTACTTTCCCAACTTAAAAGTTTTTGACCTAAGATCCTAGTGAGGACCGATCCTAATAATAATGACATTCCCTGATGGAACCGTCATTCAGTGATACCTTTTGAACGTAAGGACTCGTCCTAAGAGAAGGTTTCAACCAGAGAGATAAGAGAGACAAGATTCCTTTAGATGGCCCCACGGTGGGCGCCATTTTTTCTGTGAAATTGTCTAAACTTAAGGTTACCTCCTAAGTGACGGGAGAAGAACAAGTAGCTCCCACTGTGGTCGCCATTTTTCTGTGGAAAATGGGGACGACGGTGACTAGATCTTACTCTTTGGCTCCCACTGTGGTCGCCATTTTTCTGTAGCGCGGTTTTTGTGGTTTTGAATCACTATCGCTTTGGTACTACAGTTTGATTCATTTTTTATCCTATTGAAGCTGATGAAGGAAGGGAAATAGATGTCTCCCATTAACCCTGCTTGCAAACTGAGGTTAAACAGTCAAAACTGTTGGTTTACAGATGCGGTTTTAGTTTGTGGGCCTCTCTCTGCTTATTTTGTTCGGAACGAAATACCGGGACTGTTCATGGGGGATTTTTTGGGATACTGTGCTAGATTGGCTTTGGGGTAGGGGACCTTGGGGTTTTTTGATTAGTGTGCTCGCTAAGATCCTTTTTCAATCTTATGCCTACGTATTCCCGGGATAGGGAAATCAGAGCGATCGTAGTTCCTCCTATTCTCTGGGAGGAAATGGTGTTTTGGTGTCTTGCTCAAAGCCCAAGACATGAAGCTAAAAGTGGTTTATATCTTGTTCAAAGCCCAAGATGTGAAGCTGAAGGATTTATTTGTATCTTGTTTGAAGCCCAAGATATGAAGCTAAAGGGGTTTGACTTTAGAGAGAATTTGTCATCTCTAAAGAGGGGTCTGTTTGTCATAACTGTTGGGTGACTGATTATAAAGGAGAATTACTTTAACTGGGATATGCGAATCCAGCAATGCCATAATTTCCTTTATAGGGGATTTTTTACCTGAAGGAGAAGACTTTAACTCAGTTTAGAGCAATGCCATATTTCCTTAGGAATTTCTCATGCTAAAAGAGGGACAGTGGTGTAGATGTAAATAATCCAGAGGCTTGCCGCTTACAGCAATTAGATGGGGGAAAAGGATTTGTTGATGTTTGTATATTGTGAACGAGGCAAAGATTTTGATGCTAAAAGGTTGATTGACTCAACCGAGGTTTCCTTATACAAAGCCTAAGAGGAGGCTATTGAGCCAATAAGAGGATGCTTTTGTGTCTCGTACGAAGCCCGAGATAGAGGCTAAAAGGGTTGACTCAACAAGAGAGTGTTTTTATATGTGTCTTGTACGAAGCCCAAGATGGAGGCTAAAAGGGTTTGACTCAACAAAAGAGTCTTTTATACTCACCAAGAGAGTGATTTATATTTCGTACGAAGCCTGGGATGGAGGCAAGAGGATTGACTCAATAAGGGGGTCTTTTTATACTCAACAAGAGAGTGATTTTGTATCTCGTACGAAGCCCGAGATGAAGGCTAAAAATGTTTAACTCTGTTGGGGAGAATCATTGTACAAAGCCCAAGAGGAGGCTATGATTACTGTTTCAGTTAAGTGACAGGTCCAGTATGTTGGTTAAAAGAGAAAATCAGTTCTTATATGGGTAATGTTGTACTCATGGATTTGATCTGAGGACCGAGATTATTTCCTGTTCTTTAAGGAAACGGGGAATCCGAAGGGTATTGAGACTGCCCAAGTCTACGGGTGTTTTTTCCTATTTTTGAAAGGAACTTGAGAATGTCTTCAAGACTCAAGGAGATTAGACTGTCCAAGTCTAGAGTTTTATCTTTTGTACTATGCTTAAGAGACAGTATGTTTGCGGTAGAAAGATCTAGACTCTTTGAAAGACTGTTCTATTAAGATGACTAATTTCTGTTCCTATACCTTTAAGAGGTCGTCAGGACAATTTGTACGAAGCCCAAGAGGAGGCGAGAAAAACTTTTAAGAAGCCGAATAGACAATTTGTACGAAGCCCAAGAGGAGGCTATCTTCCCGGAGGAAGAATCAATTACACGAAGCCTAAGAGGAGGCTGTGAAAACTTCTAAGAAGCCGACGAGTCCTTGTACAATGCCCAAGAGGAGGCGGGGATGCTTTTAGGAAGCATGTGGGTCCTTGCACTAAGCCCAAGAAGAGGCTGATGAACATTTCCGGAAGGGGTTTCACTTGGAACATTGGCCTTCTGTATATGAACTGTTCAAGGGGGAGATTTCATAGATCTAGTTATCTAAAATTGTTGTAAAAGAAAATTCTCATGGTTTAGGTTATGTTTGAAATATCCGGGAGAACGTCGGATGTAAGGAGATGAGGTTTTGTCTAGTTCTAGACGTTGTTGCCGGGGAAACTCTAAATATTTATACTAGTATTACACAGTCGATATGAGTTTCTGAAAGAAGACTTGCAGTGAAACAACCCCACAGTACAGTTATATACATATGAAAGTGGTAAATGAAAGCGGGTAAACACTTACTCGGTTGTAGAGCTTCCATACTGTATTGTTAGTTGTTCAACAAAGAAATTGAAAATAAAAGTATATTACAAAATCAAAGGAGAAAGTGCTTTTGAAATGAAAATTGGGGCTTACAGCTCAAGGGAGGCCCAAGGTTTTATCAATGATCGCACTGTCGTTTTGTACAGGGACTTATACAAGTGACTGAGGCCCAAGAAAGGTTTTCTGTACAAAGGGGATGGGTCTTACACTCTCTCAAGAGGCCCAAAGTGATTGAAAGTGAACAAAGATGGGTCTTATAGCTCAAGGAGAAGCCCAATGGTTAATTTTGAAGAGGGCGACGATCGCGCCGAGGTTTTGAAAACACTGTGGGTCTTATACAATGTCTGAGGCCCAAAAGTGTTTGGTTTCAAAAGGGGATTCGGTCTTACACTCTATTAGAGGCCCAAAAATGATTTTGAATGTGTCTTATAGCTCGAGGAGAGGCCCAGATGGTTTGTTTTAAACGGGCGATGATCGCGCCGAACTTTTGAAATACAACGGGACTTATACAACATTTGAGGCCCAAAATAGGTTTGTATTTACAAAGGATTGGGTCTTACACTCTATTAGAGGCCCAAAATGTTTTTAAAAGGTTTGATGAGGGTTGAATTAATCAAAACCCTAATTTTCTTCCAAAATGTATTTTAATTGAATAAAAAATTCAATTAAAATGATCAAAATTGTTTAACATGTGGAAAACAAATTGTGATCTTATATTAATGTTTCAAAAATCATGTTTTGACCTACAAAATGATTAGAAATCATAAAAATTTACAAAATCAAGATGGAAAAAAATATTTTAAATGTCAAAAACAATTAAAATATTAATTCTTGGAAAAAATATCAATTATATGAAATAAATAATATTTTTGGTATTTTTCGGTAAAATAAAATATTTTAACATTTTTTTGAATTATTAAAAAAAGAATCAACTCAAAATCATTAAAACTCAGAGAGAAATTAATTTTTGAATCAATTAAATAAAATCACAAAATTCAAATATTTGAATTTTCAAAAAGGGCGCCAAGAACAAGGGCAAGAACACGCGCCACCCTCTGTTTCTGCAGATTTGCGTTTTCTATCCAATCTCACTGAATACTTGATTATATCATGCAATCTTCATATCAATCTACTCGTTTCAACCTCACGATCATGTCTATGATCTTTAATTTCATTTATTTTAAGCATGGAATAAGAAATCAAAGAGAAACCTCAAGAACCCTAAATTCTGCATGAAGGTTCAGAAATTCCATACACGATTCATACAAAACAATTGATTGAGGGTAAACACTCTATGCATGATTATGAACATATGGCCAAATTATTGTGCAGCAAAAAATGCATGGACCATAGAGTTAGAAGAGCTCATGCTCACCTTTTGCAGCTGGTGATCGTGTTTTGGGTTAGAGGTGTTACAGCTAGGTTCCAATAATCTATATAGCTTCCCTAGGTGCCATGGAGTGTGTCTGGATGCTTGGAATGGATTGAAATGATCTGGAACTTAAGATGGTACCCCAACTGCAAATCTGTCAAAGGTTTGAGCAATTGGCTGGTGATTTTGGGATTTTGGTGTTCCAGATGTTATGTGAGTGTTTGGATAACTTCTATATGATGTTTATCAGGTGTGTGTGTGTGATTGGTTTGGTTGGAATAGCTCTCAAACTCAAAACCAGATGGTGACTTACCTTAGAAGGAAAAATTGGAGGAAAGCATCTGTTTGATGACTTTGGTGTACTCAAACTGAGCACAAATGAGCTCTATTTATAGTAGAGCAAGTTTATTTTGGGATCAATAGTGAATGGCAACTGCATCAGAGGTTTGGCCAATGTTGGCAAATGAGAATCCAAGTCTCCTCTAGCCATTGACTAGAGGTTAGAGCACAGAGCTGTGGTTCCCTAGTTGTTGGATCATTCTTGACTAAATTCAGTTGCAAATGGCTCAGTCCATGCCACCTTGGTGTATGCATTGAATGCTCCAATCCAAAATTGGAGTCTTGTCCCTCTTTTAGGCAATTCTAGGTTTGGCATGCTATTTTTGGTTCCAAAGACTTGGGAGGCTTGGGATCAGAGTTGGTTCCTCCTTGGTCCCCCCTTGAGGTGTTCAGATGGATAGAGTTGCTTGCCCTTTGCAAAATTTGGGCAAATCGAGCAAAACTCCAAAATCTGCCTTGCTTTGGCAGTTTTCAGCAAGGCATATTGCCATTGTCATATCTCATGGCTCAAGTGGAATTTGATGGAGTTCTTGGCCATTTTGGAAAGCCCTCATATGATATAATAACTGTTTGATCATAATTGGTTTTGATACTTTTTGGATCCAAGTGAAAAATGCCCCTACATTTGGAAAAAAGTGAAGGAAGATTCTGACTTAGTGAAAATTTCACTAAGTGTTGGAAAAAAGTGACATTTTCACTTTTCTTGATTTTGATCATTCCATAACTCAAAATCCATATTGAATTGGAATGAGGTGTAGTTGAAGCTTTTGTAGAGGGTCATGAGAGCTACAAATCCAGCTTTGGATGAGGGAAAATGGCCTTGTGGTTTAGGAGTTATGGTCCTCCAAAGTTGGTACCCTAGCCACTTTGTTCCATAACTTATAAAATTTTCTAAGTTTTTATGGTTACCCTTTTACAAGTTATCCCACTTTTCATGATTTTTCTTGATGAATGATGATTCAAATCACACATTAACATCATTTTAGGGTTAAAAAACCATAATTGTGAAAAATCTCAAAAAGTCAAAGTTTGACTTTTGTGCACAGTTGACTTTTTGTCAAATGAATTCCAAACTATGCGATCCTTTATGAAATCAAGTCCTTGACCTAAATCAAACTTGATGGATTGATTTCATAGGTGTTATAGGGTGTATTGAATCATGTATATAGTTGACTAATGGGAATCATGTCTTGTGCTTGATTCTTGAAGTGGGAGTCCTCTTGATCCATTGTGGATGTTTGAGAGGCTAGACAAGTTGAAGATCATGTCATTCCTTGATTGATCCTTTGTCTAAGCACTCAGAGAGGGCTTGAAACCCTAAGTTTGATTGTAATGGATGCTCACCCATCTTTGGGGAGACTAATGGTTCATCCTTATTGTGATGATGATTTGCACAATGATGGGAAATCTTAGTGGTCAAAATTTGGGGTATGAAAAATGGTCCGTAGAACCCGGATCCATTTCGTATGTCAAGTAAGTTACAAGGATCCATGACTCGGGTCGACTTCTAGACGTAGAAGCGGACGAGAAAAGGGGATGCCTTGGTAAGTTTACCGATTAGTGATATTTTGAGTTGGTGAACTCATGAACATGTTTCCATATAGTGTGAGATTGTGAACTCAAGGTCACTTCCCTTCCTTTTGACTTGAGTAAGGATGGTAGAACCTTGTTAAGCCGAGAGAATCTATAAGGTAGGGAACTCACTGAGATTTAATATCTCACCCCACGTTTTTTATTATATTACAGGTACTTCAGGTTCCGCAAAGGGTAAGGATAAAGTCGTTTGATTATCCTAACGTGTCTTGGCTTTTTGGGATGACATGGCTTCCGTTGTGGAGATTTTATTTTGAGATAATTGTTTGATCTAGTTCTTAGTACTTTGGAACATCTTGTATATATTATGCCATAGATTTTTAGTATTTTGTATTTTGGGCATGTAATGTATACAATGTGTTAACTAGGAACTTATGGTATTTCAATACCAAAACTTGGATTCATATATAATATATATGCTTTGATGTATGTTGTTATATGTGGGTGTTACAAAGAAGCATACAAATACGCTCGACAATGGTTAAATGAGATTTATCCCAAATTCTATTTGACCGTAACAAAAAATAATATAAAAACACGTAGAGAGAAACTAATATAAAAAGATGACACTCATGGGAGAGTAAAGGAACCTCCACCATCTACCTAATAGTTACATTACAATGAGTGATTCTCCTCCTTTACCGGATAAAATCACTTTTGCGTTCCTTTCTAACATCTTTGCAAACGTTCCCAAAACCAATCAACCACTTTTGTAACATTTATTTATTTTTTGTTTTTTTTTCCTGCCCTTTCTATTCTAGTAATTTAACTGTTTCCAAACGTATGTAAAAAGTTTGTAATTCCAAATTAACGTAAAGCACTCCATTACTGCCCAATTTATTATCCCATATTAAAAAGGTAAATCATAATATTATTGGATTAAATCTCAATATTAATTACCCCACTAAATAATAAAATATTTAATACTTAAACTTTTCAAATAATTTATTTTAATAAATATTATTATCAAATAAATATTTAGCTAAAATAATTCCAATTAAATAATTATTTCTATAAATGAACATTTATGTTAATATTATTATTATTAGAACACCACACTTTAATATTTATTTAAATTTAAAATCTACTCTGAAGTCACCGTCACGCCTAATTATAATTAAATAGTTAAATAAAATAAATAAAACTTACATTATTTATTATTATAAAATTTCAATAATCCTAATAGTTAGTAAATAATTAAAGATAGCTAATTTTTTTACCAACAACTTAAATTAATTCAAATCTAACTTTTCGCTCTAAAACTCAGTAATTAGTAATTATCAAAAGGCCCCTAAATTCCCCAAAAATACCAAATAGTATCAATTAATCAAACAACACTCAATATAATTATTCTAACAATTTAAATAAAATATTAATTTAAATTCAGGGTGTTACAATTGTCCCCCACCTAAAATATTTTTGTCCTAAAAAATTGTCCGACACAAACAACTCCGGATGAATACTCAACTACTCTTGTGTCTCTCTTTTAAGATCGTATTCTTAAGTTCTGACACATCAAACACACAACTTTGTCACATAATTTCATAAGCTCATCCTCATCTACATGGAAATCTTCCAACATCGATTTACCCTATATCTGCAAGGAAGCAAACATCATGAACACATGAGCTCCATCTTTTATGAATTTTTTAACTTGTCTCCAAGAATTAATCTACGGGCTCTCCTCTCCTTCAAACTCAGGAAATAACATTATTTTGTTATAGCAGTTGATATACATACGGTTGAACTCTAGCCCATCCATGCTCAAGGTAACATAAAGTTGACTCAACAGTAAGCAAACTAAGTAGACCCCAATTCCACTTCCAGAGGCAAGTCAAAAATATCTACAGGGAGACGTCAGGGAATTGACACACCACCGACACATCACTATTCGCCATATTGTTCTCCACTCTCAGAGAAACAAACATCACATGTAACTGATCCTTCTCCCTAAAAGATATCTCAACTTGACCGGCAGGCACGAATCTCGAATCCATACTCTCTTTGGGCTCAGAAACAACACAACTTAATCTAAAAACTTGCAATAATGCAATCATTAGCATGCTTAACCAATCTTTCACACCCAAAGAATCTCATAGAAGCATAAGCTTCTCCCACACTTGTTTCTATCCCGCTCCTTCTTGAAAGCGATAAGAAAACAACGAGCGCCGACAGTGTTTTCATGCACATGTCACGTACTAGGAAAAAGATAAAATCTCAAAAATCTGGACGGACTGACCGACCTTCTTTGATACCACTACGTAACACCCTAAAACCCATAACTTTATTTTTTAATAAAACTCACACATAGGATGTTACTTCATTGAAACACTGATACATAAACATGAAACTTCAATAATCCGCAACGAAAAATAAAAGAAAAACATAACATAAGTCTGAATTAAACATCACTGAAAACTCTATGAAAATGAGTTACCACTTAATACATAAAAACATACGTGCGCCATTATCCGATATTACAGAGTCAAAGCATTATTCGACTAACAGAAAAATAATAAATGCTAAGAGGGCGTCAAATCCGTCTCACAATCATCACGAGGTATCACTCTTTTTGATTATGTGTACAAACATTGCACAGAGCCATCCAACAAACAAAGAAGGGGTGAGAATACACTTACAAATAATAACGGTGAAATTTAGAAGCAGGATAATAAAGAGAACACATCATTAATACCAAACACAAACACAATCACATTTACAAGCACATGTATAATTCATAATATATACAATGCTACAATGCACCAACTCCTTCACCTATATGCATGTGGTACTAAGTTTTTGTGGATATCAGAGATGTGTTACTGATTTCTTTCCACGGTCTCTGGTCCCTCACCTAAACCAACGATCCCATCAAATTCATCTGAGACCCGTCTCTGGTCCCTACACTGAACCAACGATCCCACCAAATGGATATGAGGCCCGCCTCTGGTTCCTCAACTGAACCAATGATCCCATAAAATGGATCTGAGGCCACCAAATAGACCGAATTCTCACCTAACTCCAAAATATATGTATGCATGAAAGTATGAATAAACAAACATGCATTTTCACCAAAAGAAATCATAGGTCACTAAAGGATATTAATAATTTATTCACCAAATAATGGTTCCACATGCGAACCATACATTGCCAATGAAAGGCCACCAAAATAGTCTTATTCAACAAAAGAAGTATGAATCACCCAAAAATTATTTATAGAATCTATTCACACAAAAAAAATGGTTCCAAAATACGAAGCATGCATTACCAAACATCGACCACCAAAATCACCACATCAAGATGTTTTATTTCAAAACATTTTCACCTTTATTACACCCAAATTATCCAAAATTTACCCACTATTGCAAAATATTACATTTTCAAATGAAAAACTCTATTAAGCTCTTAAATATTTTATTTGATTTTCAAAGGAGTTTAATATGATTTAGATCCTTATTTTCTATAAAAAAAGTACTATCCACCTGAAATCCTGAATTTTCACCCAAAATCACCATTCACCTGAAAACACTATTCATTTGAAACCACTATTCACTTAAAATCCCGTTTTTTTTTCAAAAGAGTACTCTAGGTCTAACTCAAGTAATAATCAAAACAACTCTAAAACATGCCAATTAACTCCAAATAACCAATAAGCATCGACTCTGACTCAAAAATAATATTTTTATTATAAATTAATATCTTTCACAACGCTATTGATAACTCAAACAACTTTATTGACAACTCTAATGGCTTTATTGACAACTCAAACATTATAAGAAAATCACTTAAATTAGTCAAATAACTTTAGATGAAGATCTCGACGATGGTCAAACACAAAGAAGCATACGAATACGCTTGACAATGGTCAAATGAGATTTATCCCAAATTCTATTTGACCGTAACAAAAATTAATATAAAAAGACATAGAGATAAACTAATATAAAAAGATGGCACTCATGGGAGAGTAAAGGAACCCTCACCATCTACCTAATAGTTACATTACAATGATGGATTCTCCCTCTTTACCTGATAAAATCACCTTTCATGAATTCATGCGTTCCTCTCAAACTCAGATATATCAGTAATTAGTAAATTATCAAAAGGCCCATAAATTCCACAAAAATACCAGATAGTGTCAATTAATCAAACAACACTCAATATAATTATTCTAATAAATTAAATAAAATACTCATTTAAATTCGGGGCGTTATAACTTTTACGAATTACATCTCTGCCCATCACAAGAAAGATACTGAAGAAGTATCTGACGAAGAACTGTTTTCTTTTCTAGATCTATGGTTATCCCGCTGCGTTTTTTGCTCGAGGTCACTACAAGTAGCGAAAAAAATTCTTGCTATGTCTAACAACCTACATGCTGATCGAAAACTCTCCCTCAGCCAGATGATTCTGGGTTGCCTGTATGAATCCTTAAGGGAAAGCGTGGAACTTCTCAAAAATATTCAAATTGGGTCAAACTTAAATCTAGCTGGTTCATTCTGGTTACTTCAGTTGTGGCTTAATGCCACTTTCGAACCCAAACTGTCGACTCGTAAAATAATTAATGAAGAAAGTGATGAGATCAAGAACATACGAGTCGAAGGGACACAATTTATCTATGTGACTCCTAGTGACAAAGGCTTAAATCTTCAGAACACCTTTACTGAGTATTTAATAATGTATGCCAAGCGCTACAATTTTACTCCATACATGGCTCCCTTTGCCAAAAGGACTCATGGCCCAGAATGGTTTACCAGAAAGTTTCCCCCCATGTCGACGGATCAAGAAGCAGAATCCTTAGCCATATGGGATGCATTCCTCACCCCCAAGCTAATCGCAACAAGGCCTCGACCTTCCAAAAATAAAATAGTGCTTCTCAGTTACCAACAAAACCTTGTCTCTCGACAATTTGGAATTAACCATATCTTACCTAAGCCCATTTTCTTAAGGAAAAATAAAGTCATCCGTTACAACATGCATCACACAGAAGCTGAATGCATCTAAGAAACAACTCATTACTCTGGCAATACTCAACTTACCCCTATTCCTTTCAAACCATCCTATTTTTGTTCCAAAGAATATGACACTTGGTGGAAGTAATACCATCTTATAGAAATGTTCGACGTTAATGCTTTCAATCAACATTTAACATCTGTTTTTGCTCTTATACAGGACAAAACCAAGAAAGGTACTTCCACTCATATCAAGTAAATTCAAAAATTTTAAAAGTACTTTGAAACTGCCTACCGACCAGATTACCTTAGTAAAACCATCCGCGAAGCAGCTGTCACTTTGAGAGAAAAATTTATGAAGAAACTCCCAGATTTAAAACTACCCTCATATGTTAAACCTGAACACAAGTATGGGTTAGCTTTTAACTTACATCCTCCAAGGTTCCCTCGACTGCCAATGACTGATTTCGATGTGGCTTTTAGCCCTCCGTTTCCTGACTGGTTCGTTTGTGGGGACTTTGTAAAAATCCTTCGACAAGACTCTTAAAAACTGGCGAAATGGGTGGTTCTGACTAAGCATACTTTGGACAGTTTCAAAGGACATCTTCATATTGGCATAAAGGATGTTCAAGTACTCTCTCCCATACTTGAAGGTGTGGAATAGAAGGATTTCTTTTTAGTTTACTTTCTTTTCTAACAAATTTCTTGACACCTTTTCTGTTTGTGGCAATTATTTTTTACTTATACTTTCTAGCCGTCGAATGAAAGCAACCAGCCAAAGCTTCAGCAAAGAAAATTTCTAGTCTGGTTAAGGATGAACATCATGACGAAGAAACTGTTAAAGCAATAACAACAAAGGTACACTTTGTGTTCTTCTTATTTTCGATTAATATATGATTCTCATATGGTAATGTCTGTGTTATTTTCCAGGTTAATCGAAAACCACGTCCTACTCTCAAGAAGCGCAAGGTTAAAGAACCCAAAGTCCAAATAAATTAATCAGATGAAGATCTCTCACCAGCTACTTTTACAATTCCCAAGAAAAAGTAGAAGGCGAAGATCTCTGATGCTACCTTCCAACCAAAGTCCTCTACCATAAAAATAAAAAACAAGCCGCCCACTACCCCTAAGATAATAAATGTTAGTCCTGATCCTGTCACCAAAAGCACCCCTGAGCAGGTCGAAAGTGACAATTCCAGCCCAGGTGCCTAAGGTCTTAAGGTAATAGAACTTTCCTTCGAATTCTTCAACTAAATTTTTACCTTTTCTTAATTTCAATTTATCAAAATTCAATTTCTTTTACAGGATGGCATAGCTGATGCAGCACAATCAAGTGTTAAGCACACAATTCCTGTGAATACCAACACCCCTTCGAACCGGCCCACTTCTAATAAGGAATTAAACAAGGGTTCGATGGGCGAAGTAAGTGAACCAGTCGAGGAACAACAAGAAACTTCTCCTCCCAAGGGAACCACTCAGCAAATTCAAACCACTGATTCTAATAATGAAGAAGATGAGGAAGGAGAGACCCCTACGATTGAAATCCAAGACATAATGGATGTTGATAACACAGAAAAAATCGTGCCAGACACAGCAGATGATGCTTCACCATAGGTTTCCAATAAAGGTGAAGATGAAGATGAATAGGAAGAGAACCAGCATGATGAGGAACAATCCATGTTTGACTATGAAAATAATCCTCTAGAAGACGAAGAAGAAGAAGATCATGAAGCGGGACCAGATGAAACAACCAAAACCACTCCACCTCCTGAAGATGTCAAGGACTTCAAAGCTCCTTCGACTGGAACCACCACTGCCCTCTCCCAAGAGGAACTAGCCAACTTGAAGAAAAATAATCCTGCAGGATATCTGAAGGCTATCCTAAGTACAAGAGGCAGTTCAACTGAAAAGTGTTCCAGTTCTTCGACAGTTTTTGGAGGTGAATCTGGAAAGGAATCTACCGACAACCTGCTTTGAAAGATTAAAGAGAAAGTCTTTGAAGTCAATCTTCTCCAACTCTTAGAGATCAATTCTTTAAGAGTGATCTTCGACTTCCCCATGTAAAACTTCTCATAGAACAATCTTTCTAAACGAGTCCAATCGTGAATTGAACTCGATGGGAGTGTAGTAGACCACGTGAAAGAGTTTTTAGTGAGCGAACTAGGGAAGTACTTTATTCTTAAGTTTTTTTCATTTGCAACATTCCTTGCTTCAGTCAAATATCTCGCCACATGTTCAATAGTTGACTCACTAGTATCTCCTGAAAATTTGGTGAATTTTGGGACTTTTAATTCCCTAGGCAATGGAGTTTGCAAAATATAATCAGACAATGGGGAAATATAATTTGGCCTATTAGGGCCAACATTCACCCAATTTCATGCCATAATCCTTTCGACCATGGCAGCCAAATTATTATCCCTAACCATACCATCATTTTGAATTTGATGTATGACTTCGCCCGCATTCTGATTCCAATTAACTATCACCACTGTTAGATCCTGTTCCCTTGGAACTAGTTGTTCAACCCTAGGAGGTTTGACTCCAACTCTTTGGTCAACCACCTCAAAAGGGGTACGTTTCGTTGGACTTGGTTAATTGTTGGATCCTCTTCAAGGACTGCCCACTGGTTTTCAACTATCAACTCTCTTCGAATTTGTCGAGGTGCTTGTGGAACTCCAAATAAATCTACAATTTGAGTCATTTACGCTGCCAATTGCTCATTCTTTTGGGTGGTATTTTGAATCATCGGATTAAATATGGTGCCCATTTGTTGAGCAAGCATATGGACCATATCATGGTTACTTCCATCCATTTGCTTCCCCAAAACCGCTGCATAATTCGTGGTCAAATTGGGCATTTGGGTAGAAAACCCCATCCCCTGGGGTGGGTTAATTCGACCCATATTATTTACAGTAGAACGAGACCCTTCCACAAGCAAAAATGTATTCACCATTAGGTAGTCGAACGCTACAGTTGTATTATGTAAATTAACCATCATTGAAGTTGGCATACTATATGGTTGTTCTCGACCATTTAAGGGCATTGTGAATCCAAACAAAAGTCCTGAATGAACTAGTGCCCACTGGAGGAGGGGTCAATGGCTACCCTTGGGTCCTCACAGGGAACAAGATTGGTCCGCTATAAGCATTCGACGGTATTGCCGTCGTACTTACTGTGGATGGAACCACTTCAGACGCAAACATTTTGGCCGTAGTTTCCTCCGTCGAAGGAGGGGATGGTTCTCCATTATTATTTGGAGGATTCGCCATCGTTACACGTACACATCTCCTTTTTGGTCTCACTTTGTTATCAGTGGTTATTTTACCACTTCTTAATCTCATGCAACGAAGTCAATAGGAAACTAGAAATGAAGAACTTCTAAATATTTCTACAAATTCTAACTAACAACACCGGTCCCACTGGGCATGCCAATTTGTTTACCGTCGAAATTGGTAAAAAATCGCTAGTCTTCTAAAGTTATTAAGTCTTTGGTCACTTACAGGATTGACTAGATTGATCCTACGACATGTGTTGTTAATTTAGCTTTTGGGTTTATTAATGATGAACATTTCAACAATGTTTTTAAATTTGTTAATGAAATATTGTATGTTCTTTAAGGAAATGCAGAAACATAAAGATTGCAAAGTAAAGGCTTTAAGGTAAATGATAAGATTTTAAATGTTAAAACTGGGTGTAAAGTATATTGCATTCAAATGTAAATTACAAGAATCTTAAATAATCTAGTAAAATGTGATGTTTATACGTACATTTTCACTCAAGATTACTCTTTTCTCACACACAGGTACTTAGAGGAAATTTAGAGTTTTTGTACAAGTTGAACATCCCCAATCCTAACTGCTAAGACTCTTATTTATACTAATTCGAAAATAACCGTTATCTAACGGTCGTTTCACCAGAAAATGTCACGTTTCCAATTTGCATGTGTTTCGTTGCCTCAAAGCTCGCCACGTGTATTAAAAACGGATAAGGCCAAAAGGTAGTTATCAGCCTTATTTGAAATGCCCCTGTCGAACGCTTCTTTAGGTAACTTCGTCGAAATCCAGTCTAGGCTATAAATCTTTCTAAGTCCTAAACCATAAAGTCCCTCATGCAAAGGTCTATTCGACTAGATCTTTAGTATTTCCCTGTCGAAAACAACATTCTTTCTCAGAATAATACTTCAAACTTCCATAACCCACTTCAAACCTTCGCATACGTGGAAAACATTTTTATCATTGGTTTTTGTCGAAATCATCATATTCTTCTTCAGAATATACCTCTAAATCCTATGGCTTACTTCCAACATTAATGAGTGTCGAAATTCCACCAACACCCACACAAGTGGTTCTATAAATAGAACTCTTGCGCAGAAGCATTCACTCTTGATGAAAATTTTAACTGTGAAACCCTAGCCGTATATTCCTACTCTTTCTCACTAAAAGCCTTCAATCTTAGCAACTAGTGTAAGTTCTGTGATTTGTGGATTGACTACATTTTGGTAAAACAACATGCTGTTAGCAAGATATTAAACAAGATGTTTTGCCATGACAGTCAGACATCATGTCCAGCATGATGTTGTGACATGTGCCAGGACATGTTATACCAGAAAGTTAGGGCATGACTATTTTGGTATTTTTAGTGTAATTTTTTAGTGTGTTCTGATTCACACATTTACGTCATTCATGGGAGTATATTGTGGGAATTTTTGTTATGACATATTCTGTTACTTTTCATAAAAAGGATCTTTAATCCTTTTTTAGGAAATTTTGTATTTTGTTCTTATTATTGTGCAGGATGTTTTGCAGTGAGATAAAACTGATTGCTGCTATTTGTGCTCTTCAAGAAGCCCAAGTCCATTAGGGCTTAAGGATATTTAAAGGGAAGACCTAACCTTATTGAAAGAGAGACAACACGTGAAGAATTTGAAGAATAAGAATTAGCCATGTTTTGGTTGGTCTTTAAGGTTTAGTGTTTTTTTGTTTGTATTTTGTTCCTATTATTGTGCAGGATGTTTTACAGTGAGATAAAACTGATTGCTGCTATTTGTGCTCTTCAAGAAGCCCAAGTCCATTAGGGCTTAAGGATATTTAAAGGGAAGACCTAACCCTATTTATAGAGAGACAACACGTGAAGAATTTGAAGAATAAGAATTAGCCGTGTTTTGGTTGGTCTTTAAGGTTTAGTGTTTTTTGTTTATATGTCACTCATGTATTTTCTGATGCATTGAGATTGACTGATTGTTAATTGTTAGTTGTCCATTCTAAAGCTTTTAAGCAAGAGTTTATTGTTCTTGGGTTAAACTTTTAAGCAAAATCAAGTATTGTCTTGGAAGTGTGCTACTTCTATTGTTTGGTTGATTATTGAATTGTCACTGGGATTGTGACAGATTAGGAAGTGAGAGGGGGATCTCATATCTAGAGGGTGTCTAGGTAGAAGTTGCACAAGGTTGGGATTAGGTGAGAAGTTGTAAATGGGGGAATTTAGCTTTGAACTATTACTATCATAGTGAATTTCCTTTCAGGTTTGGTAGCTCCCAGATGTAGATGTGGTGCACCAAACTAAATTAACAATTCTGGTGTTAATTTTACTTTTTTGTCATTTAAATTTCTGCATCTTTACTTGTGTGATCAAGCTGTTGTGATCCCAGTGTTGTGACATCTGTCTCGACATCTGATATCTGTGTGCCAGAATTTCAACTTGCATGGAGACTGAAGGAATCTGTTCGTGTGGACTAGGTAGAGGAGATGTTCATCGTTCAACGCTCGTGATCACTCCTTCAATTCAACATCAAAGGTTTCATCGCCACAAGAGATAATTGTTTCTATCACTGATCATGACCATTCGTAAGGATGAATAAAGGGAGAATTTTAATTTCTGCTGCATTTTGGATTGCGATTTCCCTTCAAAAACTTGCAAACAAACACAAATCTCAAATTCCACTTTTTTCATTCAATCTTAACCATTCTTAACAATTAATACCATGGTTGAAATTGTTGATCTGCAACTAAGAATTAAATTAATTTCTAACAATTGATAAACCCATTACTTGGATTACAATCCAAAGGCGGTTATTCATTTACCAGGTCTATATAAACATGTCATTTCTCAAAATTTTGGGAGCTAGCTAACCTAACATAGAAAATTCACAATTAAGCATTATTTCCACCATTTTTTCTTCTCAATTTCTCTCTCAATTCATCTTCCCCCTCATCCTCATAAAAGTTCATCTTCATCACCATTTAGAAGTTTACATTGAAGTTCTAAAATGGTGGAACTTAGCCACAATCCAACTTCAATAAATCATCCATCAACAATTTCTACATTATCATCAACAATCGTCATCTCAAGTTTATCAAGTTTCATCAACAATCATTATCTAAAGTTTATCAAGTTTCATCAACAATCATCATCCAAAATTCATCAATTCAAGCATATTCATCAATATTCTACATCCAAGATTCATCTTCTACATTCATTCATCATCAAGAATAATTATCAAAGCTTGGAAGTTTATTGGATCAAAGGAGTTTATTCTTGAAGTTTTTCGTATTTCTCTTCGACACTCTAATTTTCAACATTAACAGGAGAAAACCTCTGCTCCGTCGGTAATCCTTTATCTCTTTCACACCCTTACCCTAAACTATTGAATGTTTGCTAGATGTTTGTTTTAAGCTACTGTTTTGGAATTGTTTATTAGATAATCACTTATTTTTGCATGAAACACATAAACCTGAAATAGTGATTTTTTAATTCTTAACCATTAATTACACGTGAATATATCATTAGAAGCGATTTTTTCGTCGCGATTCTAAATATATGATTATTTTTCACGAATCATTATAACGAATATGTGATTTTTTTCGTCACGATCCAAGTATTTTCTTCTTTATTTTTACTTGATTAACATTTCATTGCATCCCTAAAGCGCGTATAATATAATATCCATCAAGATGGAGCATTACACAATGCAAAATCGAACATGCATACTTAGCATGAAGTCAGAGTCGAGCTTTTCTCGAAAGCATGAACAAATCGTTAGTTGAGACAATATTCCTCTGAAGAGAACGTCTTCCCGCAAAACTCCTCATTGATATCCCCAGTAGAGTTTCCTCAGAGTATTCCCTCCTACTTCTCTGTGATTTCTTGCCTTTTGCAAGTTCACTTTGCCTTTTGTATGTGAAATGTCTCCTTACTTACCTTTTGTAAGTCCTTGTTTCCTATTGTACGAGAAATAACTCCTCGTTAAAACCTTGCATCCTGAGTACAAAATAAGGGAATGGACGTAGGCCTTACTCCCTTCTCGATTTTTTGGACACCTGACATAGGTTTGGTGTAACGCCCCGATTTTGATTATTTCCCAACTATGTGGAGTCTTTTATTTTAATTGGGTGATAAATTATTTTAATTGTGAAGTTGGTGTGTTAAATGTTATTTTACCGTTTTGAGAGTTTTCGGGGAAATTAGAATGGAGAGTATTTAAGCCTTTTCTCAATTAATGATGAATTAGAAATTAAGTTGAATTAGAATTTGTGAGAAAAATGAATTAATTGATTGTTTGGAAAATGAGAGAAAAGAAATAGAATAGAATAGCAATAAAAAGAAAAGAGATAGAAAAGAGATTGAGAGAAAAAGAAAGAAGAGGAAGAGAAAAGAAGAGGAAAAGAGGAAAACTTAGAAATTCATCAAGATCAATCACAGAGCAAGTTTGGAATCCGGGTAAGGGTGTGAAATGTTGTTATCTTAGCAATGTGTATGATTATGTATGATTGTATTGTTGATTTTGTTGATTTTCATGAGTTTTGGAACTAAACCCATTTGTGTAGAAAATGGTAGAAATCGATGTTTTCGCGGATAGAAATCGATATAAATTGTGTTGTAAGATCTATATGTGTGTATGAACCACTGCTAGTAAGTGTTTTGCTGTTGGAAATGATTTGGGGAAGAAAATGGGAAAAATTGGAGGTGTGGAACAGTGTTCACGCAGCATAATTTTTCTGCTTCTGGTGCTGAGCGCCGGGCGAAAGGTCCTTAGCGCCGGGCGATGCGTCCTTCTCGCCGGGCGGTTCGAGAGGCGCAGAGGTGCCAAGCTTCTGCCTCTTTGAATTATTTTGGGGATTTGGTGTCGCCTGTGCTTCGCCGGGCGAAGCAGAGGCGAAGCACGTCTCGCCGGGCGGTGAGCATGCTTCGCCGGGCGGTTGTTCTGTTTTTGAAAAATAATTTCTTTTTTTTACAAAATTCATAATTTTCGAACCGTAACTCCGATTTAGGCGTTCTTTATATCGTTGGAAAGCTATTGAGCTGTACTTTATGATTATGAGGGTGTGGAAACTGTTGGCCGATTTTATTATGTCAGAAAGTCGGGAATAGTGCTATTTAGCGACTTTTACCGTTTTGATGGTGTATTTGAACGTGAATCATACAATAGTGCATTGATGTGAATGTATATAGATTGTATGTGATTGTATGAGATGAATGCATGAATATATTGTGAATATGTATGCATTTCAAGAATGTTTTGTGTCATTTTGCATGTGAGGCATCATGAAATACATTCTTGTGTTGAGCGATTCTAATGAGAATCCGTGGTAACATCGTGTGCCTGTGTGAGGTGTGAGCGATGGTTACGAACGATTGTGTGCCTATGTGAGGTGTGAGCAATCGGATTGTGTGCCTAGGTGAGGTGTGAGCAATCAGATCGTGTGCCCGCATGTGGGGTGTGAGCGATCGGGTCGTGTGCCCAGGTGGGGTGTGAGCGATCCATAAACATTGTGTGCCCATGTGGGGTGTGAGCAATGGGTGAACATCGTAGGCCCGACGGGGAGTTACTTTGGTAACGAGCGATGGTTCCAGCAGAAGTTCCTGAGTGAACTTGAGATGATTGAGTCGGTACCGCGTTGCATTTGCATAGAGTCGTGAGTCGGTCTCTATGATTTGCATTTATCATCTTTATAATGATGTGTTGTTGAGTAAACATAATTGTGTATGTTTATGTGGAATGATTGGGAATTGTGAAAGTATGCATGATGAATATGCTTGGTTGATATGTAGATATACATTGTGATGTATATGGAGGAAATTGTGATGGATTGTGGCGAGAATGTGGAATATGTGTATTTTTATGTTTATATATATAATTATATACATTGTTATTATGATAATATTTCTCACCCTTCTGCTGTTTTATAATGCTCTATGAGGCATTGCAGAGTAGGTGTGCTGGTGGTCTTTTTGGTGGAGCGTGTCTTCATTCTTTTGGTCGGTCGGCTCTGATATGTAGCACCGGGTAGCTAGGATGGCTGTGATTCTTTTGTGATACATGTGTATATGTATCTTGCTGATGAGTGTTTATGTAAACATGTATGATGTTGGTGGAGAATAGTTGATGATTCATGTATATATGTATATATGTTTGTTGTTATTCAATGTTTAGATTTTCCGCTTTTATTCTAAACATTTGAGATGTGGGTGTAAGGACTAAGTTCCACTGTTACAAGTTACCCCACTGTTGCATATCACTATTGAGCAGGTGTTGTATGTTGTATAATTGTGTTAGATGTGACATGCCTCTTTTATGCCATGTTATAATTATACTCTGACGAAATTTTAATATGTGCCTAAATGATTATTTGATTATTTGGGGGTATAGAAAGGGGGTGTTACATTAAGTGGTATCAGAGCCAGAGTTGAGTCAGTTGTGTCTGTCTTGTTGTCTTATTGTTTGAATTGTTGTTTAACCTTGTTGTTATTTTTGGGGAATGATTAGAATATGGCTGGTAGAAACGACAATGCGATGGCTGCTGCTTTGGAAGCAATGGCCAGGGCGGTGCAAGGTGCGCCGAATGTGAATGCTAACGACGAGTTCAGAAAGAATCAACCACCGGTTTTCAAAGGAAGATTTGATCCCGATGGTGCTCAACTTTGGTTGAAAGAGATTGAAAGGATCTTCAGAGTCATGGACTGTGAGGAAGAGAATAAAGTGAGGCTTGGGTCTCACATGCTGAAGGAGGAAGCCGACGATTGGTGGGTCGGTATGCGTCAAATTCTTGAGGTGGATGATGAAGAGATAACTTGGAATTTATTCCGTACTGAATTCTTGAGAAAGTATTACCCTGAGAGTGTGAAGGGAAAGAAGGAGATGGAATTTCTTGAACTGAAACAAGGTAGTATGTCGGTGGTGGACTATACTGCTAAATTTGTGGAGTTGGTTCAATTCCATCCTCATTATGCTGCGATTACTGCTGAGTTCTCAAAGTGTATTAAATATGAGAATGGTTTACGTCCCGAGATTAAGCAAGCTGTGGGATATCAAAGGATAAGGAGGTTTTCCGATTTGACAGAATGTTGTAGAATCTTCGAGGAAGATAGTAAGGCTCGTTCCACACATTACAAAAGTGTGAATGAGAGGAAGGGAAAGCAACAAGCTAGAAGTGGACCTTATGTGACACCCGCTGATAAGGGCAAGCATAGGGGAAACTTTGATAGGAGGTCAGGAGGAGGAGGTTCCGGTGTTATTAGGTGTTACAAATGTGGTGAACTGGGTCATAAATCATTTGAGTGTAGGAAGCCAGTGGTGAAATGTTCTAATTGTGGGGTACTGGGCATGCTGCTACAGATTGTAGAAGGAATATGGTGAAGTGCTATAATTGTGGAGACGTTGGTCACATTAGTACTAAGTGTACTAAGCCGAAACAAGCTCAAGCGGGCGGAAAGGTGTTTGCATTGGCGGGGACTCAAACTACTAGTGCGGACCGTCTGATTAAAGGTACTTGCTTTATTAATAGTACGCCTTTAGTCGCTATTATTGATACGGGAGCGACTCATTCGTTTGTTTCGTCTGAGTGCGCGAAGCGTTTGAATCTTGTGTTGTCTCTGATGGATGGTAAGATGGTTATTGACACTCCAGCGATGGGGTCAGTAACTACTTCTTTGGTTTGTGTGAGTTGTCCTTTGACCATTTATGGTAAAGACTTCGAGATGGATTTAATGTGTTTGCCGTTGGAAGGTTTAGACGTAATCTTGGGTATGAACTGGTTACGATTTAATCGAGTTCATATAGATTGCTATCACAAGTTAGTGAGGTTTCCTTCTTTGGAAGATGATGAATTTGAGAGTTTCCTATCCACTAAAGAGTTGAAGAAACTTTTAGCGGACGAAGCTCAATTGTTTGGTTTGTTTGCATCATTGTCGGTGGAGAGTAAAGTTGAGCTTGATGTGTTCCCAGTGGTGTGTGAATTTCCAGAAGTGTTTCCGGAGGATATTACGGATGTGCTGCCGGAAAGAGAAGTTGAATTTTCTATTGATCTAGTTCCAGGTACTAGACCGATTTCGATGGCACCGTATCGTATGTCGGCATCGGAGTTGGTAGAATTGAAAAAGCAATTGAATGACTTGTTGGACAAGAAATTTGTAAGACCAAGTGTTTCTCCTTGGGGTGCTCCGGTATTGTTGGTGAAGAAGAAGGACGGGAGTATGCGGTTATGCATTGATTATCGACAATTGAACAAAGTGACAATTAAGAACAAGTATCCGCTTCCAAGGATCGATGATTTGATGGACCAATTGGTTGGTGCGAATGTTTTTAGCAAGATTGATTTGAGATCGGGATATCACCAGATTCGTGTGAAAGGAGAGGATATTCAAAAGACGGCCTTTAGGACACGGTATGGTCATTACGAATATTCCGTGATGCCATTCGGGGTTTCTAATGCGCCGGGTGTGTTTATGGAATACATGAATCGTATTTTTCATGAACAGTTGGATCGTTTTGTGGTTGTGTTCATCGATGATATTTTGATTTACTCTAAGTCTCAGGAGGAGCATGAAGAGCATTTGAGAATTGTGTTGCAAATTTTGAAAGAGAAACAATTGTATGCTAAGTTGTCAAAATGTGAATTTTGGTTGTCGGAAGTAAGTTTTCTTGGGCATATTATTTCTGGTGGTGGTATTAGCGTTGATCCATCCAAGATTGATGCGGTGATGCAATGGGAGGCTCCTAGGTCGGTTACGGAGATTCAAAGCTTTTTAGGCTTGGCGGGTTATTATCGGAGGTTTATAGAGGGATTTTCGAAGTTGGCACTTCCGCTAACGCAATTGACTTGTAAAGGAAAGGCTTTCATTTGGGATATTCATTGTGAAGAGAGTTTCAATGAGTTAAAAAGAAGGTTGACAACGGCTCCGATCTTGATTTTACCAAATCCTACAGAACCATTTGTTGTGTATTGTGATGCTTCATTGGTTGGTTTAGGGGGTGTTTTGATGCAAGATGGAAAAGTTGTGGCGTATGCTTCAAGACAATTGAGAGTACATGAAAAGAATTATCCTACGCATGACTTGGAGTTGGCGGCCGTGGTGTTTGTTTTGAAAATTTGGAGACACTATCTTTATGGTGCAAGATTTGAAGTTTTTAGTGATCACAAGAGTTTGAAATATTTATTTGATCAAAAAGAGTTGAACATGAGACAAAGAAGGTGGTTGGAGCTTTTAAAGGATTATGATTTTGGTTTGAATTACCATCCGGGTAAGGCAAACCTGGTGGCCGATGCTTTGAGTCGGAAGTCGTTACATATGTCCGCATTGATGGCGAGAGAATGGGAACTTTTGGAGAATTTTAGAGACTTGAGTTTAATTTGTGAAATGACGCCGAGAAGTGTGAAACTTGGTATGCTACATGTTACGAATGATTTTCTTGCAACGGTAGGTGGAAAGCAAAAGTTGGACTTGAAATTCGTTGATTTGATGTTGAATGAGAATGAGGATTTCAAGGTTGATAATTTTGGGGTTTTGAGATTCCGTGGTCGTATTTGTATTCCCGATGATGTAGAGTTGAAAAAGATGATATTGGATGAAGGGCACCGAAGTAACTTAAGTATTCATCCGGGAGCGAACAAAATGTATCAAGATTTGAAGAAAATCTTTTGGTGGTTCGGATTAAAGAGAGATGTTGCTCAATTTGTGTATGCATGCTTAACTTGTCAAAAGTCTAAGGTGGAACATCAAAAACCTAGTGGATTTTTGCAACCGTTGGATATTCCGGAATGGAAATGGGATAGTATATCGATGGATTTTGTTACGGGATTGCCGAATACGCAAAGAGGCCATAACGCTATTTGGGTAATTATTGATAGACTTACTAAATCTGTTCACTTCATTCCAATTGATATTAGTTATCCTTTGGAGAGGTTAGCCGAGATTTATATTCTTGTGGTGGTGAAGTTACATGGAGTTCCTAAGAGTATTGTATCGGATAGAGATCCTAGATTTACATCGAGGTTTTGGGAGAGTTTACAAAAGGCTTTGGGTTCTAAGCTAAGATTGAGTTCGGCTTATCATCCGCAAACGGATGGTCAAACCGAGAGGACGATTCAATCGTTGGAGGATTTATTGCGTGCTTGTGTGCTCGAGCAAGGTGGTGCTTGGGATGATTATTTGGCGTTGATTGAATTCACTTACAATAACAGTTTTCATTCGAGTATAAGTATGGCACCATTTGAGGCTTTGTATGGTCGTAGATGTCGAACACCTTTGTGTTAGCATGAAACGGGTGAGAGAACAATAGTTGGACCGGAGATGGTACAACAAACGACGGAGAAAGTGAAGTTTATTCGGGAGAAGATGAGAGCTTCTCAAAGTAGGCAAAAGAGCTATCATGACAAGAGAAGGAAAGATCTTGAATTTCAAGAAGGCGACCATGTATTTTTGAGAGTTACACCGGTTACGGGTGTGGGCCGTGCTTTAAAGTCGAAGAAGTTGACTTCTCGTTTTATTGGTCCGTATCAGATTACTTCCCGAGTTGGTGTTGTGGCTTACCGTGTGGCGTTGCCTCCGAACCTTTTGAATTTGCATGATGTATTCCATGTTTCGCAACTTCGGAAGTATGTTCCGGATCCGTCACATGTTATTCCTATGGATGAGGTTGAAGTGAGAGATAACCTTACAGTGGAAGCCATACCGGTTAGGATTTTGGACCGTGAAGTTAAGAAGCTAAGAGGCAAGGATATTGCGCTTGTGAAGGTAGCGTGGGGAGGCGCTGCGGAAGGCAATATGACTTGGGAACTAGAGAGTGGGATGCGAGAGTCATATCCGGAGTTGTTTGAATCAGGTATTATTTTCGAGGACGAAAATTTCTAAAGTGGGGGAGAGTTGTAACGCCCCGATTTTGATTATTTCCCAACTATGTGGAGTCTTTTATTTTAATTGGGTGATAAATTATTTTAATTGTGAAGTTGGTGTGTTAAATGTTATTTTACCGTTTTGAGAGTTTTCGGGGAAATTAGAATGGAGAGTATTTAAGCCTTTTCTCAATTAATGATGAATTAGAAATTAAGTTGAATTAGAATTTGTGAGAAAAATGAATTAATTGATTGTTTGGAAAATGAGAGAAAAGAAATAGAATAGAATAGCAATAAAAAGAAAAGAGATAGAAAAGAGATTGAGAGAAAAAGAAAGAAGAGGAAGAGAAAAGAAGAGGAAAAGAGGAAAACTTAGAAATTCATCAAGATCAATCACAGAGCAAGTTTGGAATCCGGGTAAGGGTGTGAAATGTTGTTATCTTAGCAATGTGTATGATTATGTATGATTGTATTGTTGATTTTGTTGATTTTCATGAGTTTTGGAACTAAACCCATTTGTGTAGAAAATGGTAGAAATCGATGTTTTCGCGGATAGAAATCGATATAAATTGTGTTGTAAGATCTATATGTGTGTATGAACCACTGCTAGTAAGTGTTTTGCTGTTGGAAATGATTTGGGGAAGAAAATGGGAAAAATTGGAGGTGTGGAACAGTGTTCACGCAGCATAATTTTTCTGCTTCTGGTGCTGAGCGCCGGGCGAAAGGTCCTTAGCGCCGGGCGATGCGTCCTTCTCGCCGGGCGGTTCGAGAGGCGCAGAGGTGCCAAGCTTCTGCCTCTTTGAATTATTTTGGGGATTTGGTGTCGCCTGTGCTTCGCCGGGCGAAGCAGAGGCGAAGCACGTCTCGCCGGGCGGTGAGCATGCTTCGCCGGGCGGTTGTTCTGTTTTTGAAAAATAATTTCTTTTTTTTACAAAATTCATAATTTTCGAACCGTAACTCCGATTTAGGCGTTCTTTATATCGTTGGAAAGCTATTGAGCTGTACTTTATGATTATGAGGGTGTGGAAACTGTTGGCCGATTTTATTATGTTAGAAAGTTGGGAATAGTGCTATTTAGCGACTTTTACCGTTTTGATGGTGTATTTGAACGTGAATCATACAATAGTGCATTGATGTGAATGTATATAGATTGTATGTGATTGTATGAGATGAATGCATGAATATATTGTGAATATGTATGCATTTCAAGAATGTTTTGTGTCATTTTGCATGTGAGGCATCATGAAATACATTCTTGTGTTGAGCGATTCTAATGAGAATCCGTGGTAACATCGTGTGCCTGTGTGAGGTGTGAGCGATGGTTACGAACGATTGTGTGCCTATGTGAGGTGTGAGCAATCGGATTGTGTGCCTAGGTGAGGTGTGAGCAATCAGATCGTGTGCCCGCATGTGGGGTGTGAGCGATCGGGTCGTGTGCCCAGGTGGGGTGTGAGCGATCCATAAACATTGTGTGCCCATGTGGGGTGTGAGCAATGGGTGAACATCGTAGGCCCGACGGGGAGTTACTTTGGTAACGAGCGATGGTTCCAGCAGAAGTTCCTGAGTGAACTTGAGATGATTGAGTCGGTACCGCGTTGCATTTGCATAGAGTCGTGAGTCGGTCTCTATGATTTGCATTTATCATCTTTATAATGATGTGTTGTTGAGTAAACATAATTGTGTATGTTTATGTGGAATGATTGGGAATTGTGAAAGTATGCATGATGAATATGCTTGGTTGATATGTAGATATACATTGTGATGTATATGGAGGAAATTGTGATGGATTGTGGCGAGAATGTGGAATATGTGTATTTTTATGTTTATATATATAATTATATACATTGTTATTATGATAATATTTCTCACCCTTCTGCTGTTTTATAATGCTCTATGAGGCATTGCAGAGTAGGTGTGCTGGTGGTCTTTTTGGTGGAGCGTGTCTTCATTCTTTTGGTCGGTCGGCTCTGATATGTAGCACCGGGTAGCTAGGATGGCTGTGATTCTTTTGTGATACATGTGTATATGTATCTTGCTGATGAGTGTTTATGTAAACATGTATGATGTTGGTGGAGAATAGTTGATGATTCATGTATATATGTATATATGTTTGTTGTTATTCAATGTTTAGATTTTCCGCTTTTATTCTAAACATTTGAGATGTGGGTGTAAGGACTAAGTTCCACTGTTACAAGTTACCCCACTGTTGCATATCACTATTGAGCAGGTGTTGTATGTTGTATAATTGTGTTAGATGTGACATGCCTCTTTTATGCCATGTTATAATTATACTCTGACGAAATTTTAATATGTGCCTAAATGATTATTTGATTATTTGGGGGTATAGAAAGGGGGTGTTACATTAAGTGGTATCAGAGCCAGAGTTGAGTCAGTTGTGTCTGTCTTGTTGTCTTATTGTTTGAATTGTTGTTTAACCTTGTTGTTATTTTTGGGGAATGATTAGAATATGGCTGGTAGAAACGACAATGCGATGGCTGCTGCTTTGGAAGCAATGGCTAGGGCGGTGCAAGGTGCGCCGAATGTGAATGCTAACGACGAGTTCAGAAAGAATCAACCACCGGTTTTCAAAGGAAGATTTGATCCCGATGGTGCTCAACTTTGGTTGAAAGAGATTGAAAGGATCTTCAGAGTCATGGACTGTGAGGAAGAGAATAAAGTGAGGCTTGGGTCTCACATGCTGAAGGAGGAAGCCGACGATTGGTGGGTCGGTATGCGTCAAATTCTTGAGGTGGATGATGAAGAGATAACTTGGAATTTATTCCGTACTGAATTCTTGAGAAAGTATTACCCTGAGAGTGTGAAGGGAAAGAAGGAGATGGAATTTCTTGAACTGAAACAAGGTAGTATGTCGGTGGTGGACTATACTGCTAAATTTGTGTAGTTGGTTCAATTCCATCCTCATTATGCTGCGATTACTGCTGAGTTCTCAAAGTGTATTAAATATGAGAATGGTTTACGTCCCGAGATTAAGCAAGCTGTGGGATATCAAAGGATAAGGAGGTTTTCCGATTTGACCGAATGTTGTAGAATCTTCAAGGAAGATAGTAAGGCTCGTTCCACACATTACAAAAGTGTGAATGAGAGGAAAGGAAAGCAACAAGCTAGAAGTGGACCTTATGTGACACCCGCTGATAAGGGAAAGCATAGGGGAAACTTTGATAGGAGGTCAGGAGGAGGAGGTTCCGGTGTTATTAGGTGTTACAAATGTGGTGAACTGGGTCATAAATCATTTGAGTGTAGGAAGCCAGTGGTGAAATGTTCTAATTGTGGGGTACTGGGCATGCTGCTACAGATTGTAGAAGGAATATGGTGAAGTGCTATAATTGTGGAGACGTTGGTCACATTAGTACTAAGTGTACTAAGCCGAAACAAGCTCAAGCGGGCGGAAAGGTGTTTGCATTGGCAGGGACTCAAACTACTAGTGCGGACCGTCTGATTAAAGGTACTTGCTTTATTAATAGTACGCCTTTAGTCGCTATTATTGATACGGGAGCGACTCATTCGTTTGTTTCGTCTGAGTGCGCGAAGCGTTTGAATCTTGTGTTGTCTCTGATGGATGGTAAGATGGTTATTGACACTCCAGCGATGGGGTCAGTAACTACTTCTTTGGTTTGTGTGAGTTGTCCTTTGACCATTTATGGTAAAGACTTCGAGATGGATTTAGTGTGTTTGCCGTTGGAAGGTTTAGACGTAATCTTGGGTATGAACTGGTTACGATTTAATCGAGTTCATATAGATTGCTATCACAAGTTAGTGAGGTTTCCTTCTTTGGAAGATGATGAATTTGAGAGTTTCCTATCCACTAAAGAGTTGAAGAAACTTTTAGCGGACGAAGCTCAATTGTTTGGTTTGTTTGCATCATTGTCGGTGGAGAGTAAAGTTGAGCTTGATGTGTTCCCAGTGGTGTGTGAATTTCCAGAAGTGTTTCCGGAGGATATTACGGATGTGCTGCCGGAAAGAGAAGTTGAATTTTCTATTGATCTAGTTCCAGGTACTAGACCGATTTCGATGGCACCGTATCGTATGTCGGCATCGGAGTTGGTAGAATTGAAAAAGCAATTGAATGACTTGTTGGACAAGAAATTTGTAAGACCAAGTGTTTCTCCTTGGGGTGCTCCGGTATTGTTGGTGAAGAAGAAGGACGGGAGTATGCGGTTATGCATTGATTATCGACAATTGAACAAAGTGACAATTAAGAACAAGTATCCGCTTCCAAGGATCGATGATTTGATGGACCAATTGGTTGGTGCGAATGTTTTTAGCAAGATTGATTTGAGATCGGGATATCACCAGATTCGTGTGAAAGGAGAGGATATTCAAAAGACGGCCTTTAGGACACGGTATGGTCATTACGAATATTCCTTGATGCCATTCGGGGTTTCTAATGCGCCGGGTGTGTTTATGGAATACATGAATCGTATTTTTCATGAACAGTTGGATCGTTTTGTGGTTGTGTTCATCGATGATATTTTGATTTACTCTAAGTCTCAGGAGGAGCATGAAGAGCATTTGAGAATTGTGTTGCAAATTTTGAAAGAGAAACAATTGTATGCTAAGTTGTCAAAATGTGAATTTTGGTTGTCGGAAGTAAGTTTTCTTGGGCATATTATTTCTGGTGGTGGTATTAGCGTTGATCCATCCAAGATTGATGCGGTGATGCAATGGGAGGCTCCTAGGTCGGTTACGGAGATTCAAAGCTTTTTAGGCTTGGCGGGTTATTATCGGAGGTTTATAGAGGGATTTTCGAAGTTGGCACTTCCGCTAACGCAATTGACTTGTAAAGGAAAGGCTTTCATTTGGGATATTCATTGTGAAGAGAGTTTCAATGAGTTAAAAAGAAGGTTGACAACGGCTCCGATCTTGATTTTACCAAATCCTACAGAACCATTTGTTGTGTATTGTGATGCTTCATTGGTTGGTTTAGGGGGTGTTTTGATGCAAGATGGAAAAGTTGTGGCGTATGCTTCAAGACAATTGAGAGTACATGAAAAGAATTATCCTACGCATGACTTGGAGTTGGCAGCCGTGGTGTTTGTTTTGAAAATTTGGAGACACTATCTTTATGGTGCAAGATTTGAAGTTTTTAGTGATCACAAGAGTTTGAAATATTTATTTGATCAAAAAGAGTTGAACATGAGACAAAGAAGGTGGTTGGAGCTTTTGAAGGATTATGATTTTGGTTTGAATTACCATCCGGGTAAGGCAAACCTGGTGGCCGATGCTTTGAGTCGGAAGTCGTTACATATGTCCGCATTGATGGCGAGAGAATGGGAACTTTTGGAGAATTTTAGAGACTTGAGTTTAATTTGTGAAATGACGCCGAGAAGTGTGAAACTTGGTATGCTACATGTTACGAATGATTTTCTTGCAACGGTAGGTGGAAAGCAAAAGTTGGACTTGAAATTCGTTGATTTGATGTTGAATGAGAATGAGGATTTCAAGGTTGATAATTTTGGGGTTTTGAGATTCCGTGGTCGTATTTGTATTCCCGATGATGTAGAGTTGAAAAAGATGATATTGGATGAAGGGCACCGAAGTAACTTAAGTATTCATCCGGGAGCGAACAAAATGTATCAAGATTGGAAGAAAATCTTTTGGTGGTCCGGATTAAAGAGAGATGTTGCTAAATTTGTGTATGCATGCTTAACTTGTCAAAAGTCTAAGGTGGAACATCTAAAACCTAGTGGATTTTTGCAACCGTTGGATATTCCGGAATGGAAATGGGATAGTATATCGATGGATTTTGTTACGGGATTGCCGAATACGCAAAGAGGCCATAACGCTATTTGGGTAATTATTGATAGACTTACTAAATCTGTTCACTTCATTCCAATTGATATTAGTTATCCTTTGGAGAGGTTAGCCGAGATTTATATTCTTGTGGTGGTGAAGTTACATGGAGTTCCTAAGAGTATTGTATCGGATAGAGATCCTAGATTTACATCGAGGTTTTGGGAGAGTTTACAAAAGGCTTTGGGTTCTAAGCTAAGATTGAGTTCGGCTTATCATCCGCAAACGGATGGTCAAACCGAGAGGACGATTCAATCGTTGGAGGATTTATTGCAGGCTTGTGTGCTCGAGCAAGGTGGTGCTTGGGATGATTATTTGGCGTTGATTGAATTCACTTACAATAACAGTTTTCATTCGAGTATAAGTATGGCACCATTTGAGGCTTTGTATGGTCGTAGATGTCGAACACCTTTGTGTTGGCATGAAACGGGTGAGAGAACAATAGTTGGACCGGAGATGGTACAACAAACGACGGAGAAAGTGAAGTTTATTCGGGAGAAGATGAGAGCTTCTCAAAGTAGGCAAAAGAGCTATCATGACAAGAGAAGGAAAGATCTTGAATTTCAAGAAGGCGACCATGTATTTTTGAGAGTTACACCGGTTACGGGTGTGGGCCGTGCTTTAAAGTCGAAGAAGTTGACTTCTCGTTTTATTGGTCCGTATCAGATTACTTCCCGAGTTGGTGTTGTGGCTTACCGTGTGGCGTTGCCTCCGAACCTTTTGAATTTGCATGATGTATTCCATGTTTCGCAACTTCGGAAGTATGTTCCGGATCCGTCACATGTTATTCCTATGGATGAGGTTGAAGTGAGAGATAACCTTACAGTGGAAGCCATACCGGTTAGGATTTTGGACCGTGAAGTTAAGAAGCTAAGAGGCAAGGATATTGCGCTTGTGAAGGTAGCGTGGGGAGGCGCTGCGGAAGGCAATATGACTTGGGAACTAGAGAGTGGGATGCGAGAGTCATATCCGGAGTTGTTTGAATCAGGTATTATTTTCGAGGACGAAAATTTCTAAAGTGGGGGAGAGTTGTAACGCCCCGATTTTGATTATTTCCCAACTATGTGGAGTCTTTTATTTTAATTGGGTGATAAATTATTTTAATTGTGAAGTTGGTGTGTTAAATGTTATTTTACCGTTTTGAGAGTTTTCGGGGAAATTAGAATGGAGAGTATTTAAGCCTTTTCTCAATTAATGATGAATTAGAAATTAAGTTGAATTAGAATTTGTGAGAAAAATGAATTAATTGATTGTTTGGAAAATGAGAGAAAAGAAATAGAATAGAATAGCAATAAAAAGAAAAGAGATAGAAAAGAGATTGAGAGAAAAAGAAAGAAGAGGAAGAGAAAAGAAGAGGAAAAGAGGAAAACTTAGAAATTCATCAAGATCAATCACAGAGCAAGTTTGGAATCCGGGTAAGGGTGTGAAATGTTGTTATCTTAGCAATGTGTATGATTATGTATGATTGTATTGTTGATTTTGTTGATTTTCATGAGTTTTGGAACTAAACCCATTTGTGTAGAAAATGGTAGAAATCGATGTTTTCGCGGATAGAAATCGATATAAATTGTGTTGTAAGATCTATATGTGTGTATGAACCACTGCTAGTAAGTGTTTTGCTGTTGGAAATGATTTGGGGAAGAAAATGGGAAAAATTGGAGGTGTGGAACAGTGTTCACGCAGCATAATTTTTCTGCTTCTGGTGCTGAGCGCCGGGCGAAAGGTCCTTAGCGTCGGGCGATGCGTCCTTCTCGCCGGGCGGTTCGAGAGGCGCAGAGGTGCCAAGCTTCTGCCTCTTTGAATTATTTTGGGGATTTGGTGTCGCCTGTGCTTCGCCGGGCGAAGCAGAGGCGAAGCACGTCTCGCCGGGCGGTGAGCATGCTTCGCCGGGCGGTTGTTCTGTTTTTGAAAAATAATTTCTTTTTTTTACAAAATTCATAATTTTCGAACCGTAACTCCGATTTAGGCGTTCTTTATATCGTTGGAAAGCTATTGAGCTGTACTTTATGATTATGAGGGTGTGGAAACTGTTGGCCGATTTTATTATGTTAGAAAGTTGGGAATAGTGCTATTTAGCGACTTTTACCGTTTTGATGGTGTATTTGAACGTGAATCATACAATAGTGCATTGATGTGAATGTATATAGATTGTATGTGATTGTATGAGATGAATGCATGAATATATTGTGAATATGTATGCATTTCAAGAATGTTTTGTGTCATTTTGCATGTGAGGCATCATGAAATACATTCTTGTGTTGAGCGATTCTAATGAGAATCCGTGGTAACATCGTGTGCCTGTGTGAGGTGTGAGCGATGGTTACGAACGATTGTGTGCCTATGTGAGGTGTGAGCAATCGGATTGTGTGCCTAGGTGAGGTGTGAGCAATCAGATCGTGTGCCCGCATGTGGGGTGTGAGCGATCGGGTCGTGTGCCCAGGTGGGGTGTGAGCGATCCATAAACATTGTGTGCCCATGTGGGGTGTGAGCAATGGGTGAACATCGTAGGCCCGACGGGGAGTTACTTTGGTAACGAGCGATGGTTCCAGCAGAAGTTCCTGAGTGAACTTGAGATGATTGAGTCGGTACCGCGTTGCATTTGCATAGAGTCGTGAGTCGGTCTCTATGATTTGCATTTATCATCTTTATAATGATGTGTTGTTGAGTAAACATAATTGTGTATGTTTATGTGGAATGATTGGGAATTGTGAAAGTATGCATGATGAATATGCTTGGTTGATATGTAGATATACATTGTGATGTATATGGAGGAAATTGTGATGGATTGTGGCGAGAATGTGGAATATGTGTATTTTTATGTTTATATATATAATTATATACATTGTTATTATGATAATATTTCTCACCCTTCTGCTGTTTTATAATGCTCTATGAGGCATTGCAGAGTAGGTGTGCTGGTGGTCTTTTTGGTGGAGCGTGTCTTCATTCTTTTGGTCGGTCGGCTCTGATATGTAGCACCGGGTAGCTAGGATGGCTGTGATTCTTTTGTGATACATGTGTATATGTATCTTGCTGATGAGTGTTTATGTAAACATGTATGATGTTGGTGGAGAATAGTTGATGATTCATGTATATATGTATATATGTTTGTTGTTATTCAATGTTTAGATTTTCCGCTTTTATTCTAAACATTTGAGATGTGGGTGTAAGGACTAAGTTCCACTGTTACAAGTTACCCCACTGTTGCATATCACTATTGAGCAGGTGTTGTATGTTGTATAATTGTGTTAGATGTGACATGCCTCTTTTATGCCATGTTATAATTATACTCTGACGAAATTTTAATATGTGCCTAAATGATTATTTGATTATTTGGGGGTATAGAAAGGGGGTGTTACATTAAGTGGTATCAGAGCCAGAGTTGAGTCAGTTGTGTCTGTCTTGTTGTCTTATTGTTTGAATTGTTGTTTAACCTTGTTGTTATTTTTGGGGAATGATTAGAATATGGCTGGTAGAAACGACAATGCGATGGCTGCTGCTTTGGAAGCAATGGCCAGGGCGGTGCAAGGTGCGCCGAATGTGAATGCTAACGACGAGTTCAGAAAGAATCAACCACCGGTTTTCAAAGGAAGATTTGATCCCGATGGTGCTCAACTTTGGTTGAAAGAGATTGAAAGGATCTTCAGAGTCATGGACTGTGAGGAAGAGAATAAAGTGAGGCTTGGGTCTCACATGCTGAAGGAGGAAGCCGACGATTGGTGGGTCGGTATGCGTCAAATTCTTGAGGTGGATGATGAAGAGATAACTTGGAATTTATTCCGTACTGAATTCTTGAGAAAGTATTACCCTGAGAGTGTGAAGGGAAAGAAGGAGATGGAATTTCTTGAACTGAAACAAGGTAGTATGTCGGTGGTGGACTATACTGCTAAATTTGTGCAGTTGGTTCAATTCCATCCTCATTATGCTGCGATTACTGCTGAGTTCTCAAAGTGTATTAAATATGAGAATGGTTTACGTCCCGAGATTAAGCAAGCTGTGGGATATCAAAGGATAAGGAGGTTTTCCGATTTGACCGAATGTTGTAGAATCTTCGAGGAAGATAGTAAGGCTCGTTCCACACATTACAAAAGTGTGAATGAGAGGAAAGGAAAGCAACAAGCTAGAAGTGGACCTTATGTGACACCCGCTGATAAGGGCAAGCATAGGGGAAACTTTGATAGGAGGTCAGGAGGAGGAGGTTCCGGTGTTATTAGGTGTTACAAATGTGGTGAACTGGGTCATAAATCATTTGAGTGTAGGAAGCCAGTGGTGAAATGTTCTAATTGTGGGGTACTGGGCATGCTGCTACAGATTGTAGAAGGAATATGGTGAAGTGCTATAATTGTGGAGACGTTGGTCACATTAGTACTAAGTGTACTAAGCCGAAACAAGCTCAAGCGGGCGGAAAGGTGTTTGCATTGGCAGGGACTCAAACTACTAGTGCGGACCGTCTGATTAAAGGTACTTGCTTTATTAATAGTACGCCTTTAGTCGCTATTATTGATACGGGAGCGACTCATTCGTTTGTTTCGTCTGAGTGCGCGAAGCGTTTGAATCTTGTGTTGTCTCTGATGGATGGTAAGATGGTTATTGACACTCCAGCGATGGGGTCAGTAACTACTTCTTTGGTTTGTGTGAGTTGTCCTTTGACCATTTATGGTAAAGACTTCGAGATGGATTTAGTGTGTTTGCCGTTGGAAGGTTTAGACGTAATCTTGGGTATGAACTGGTTACGATTTAATCGAGTTCATATAGATTGCTATCACAAGTTAGTGAGGTTTCCTTCTTTGGAAGATGATGAATTTGAGAGTTTCCTATCCACTAAAGAGTTGAAGAAACTTTTAGCGGACGAAGCTCAATTGTTTGGTTTGTTTGCATCATTGTCGGTGGAGAGTAAAGTTGAGCTTGATGTGTTCCCAGTGGTGTGTGAATTTCCAGAAGTGTTTCCGGAGGATATTACGGATGTGCTGCCGGAAAGAGAAGTTGAATTTTCTATTGATCTAGTTCCAGGTACTAGACCGATTTCGATGGCACCGTATCGTATGTCGGCATCGGAGTTGGTAGAATTGAAAAAGCAATTGAATGACTTGTTGGACAAGAAATTTGTAAGACCAAGTGTTTCTCCTTGGGGTGCTCCGGTATTGTTGGTGAAGAAGAAGGACGGGAGTATGCGGTTATGCATTGATTATCGACAATTGAACAAAGTGACAATTAAGAACAAGTATCCGCTTCCAAGGATCGATGATTTGATGGACCAATTGGTTGGTGCGAATGTTTTTAGCAAGATTGATTTGAGATCGGGATATCACCAGATTCATGTGAAAGGAGAGGATATTCAAAAGACGGCCTTTAGGACACGGTATGGTCATTACGAATATTCCGTGATGCCATTCGGGGTTTCTAATGCGCCGGGTGTGTTTATGGAATACATGAATCGTATTTTTCATGAACAGTTGGATCGTTTTGTGGTTGTGTTCATCGATGATATTTTGATTTACTCTAAGTCTCAGGAGGAGCATGAAGAGCATTTGAGAATTGTGTTGCAAATTTTGAAAGAGAAACAATTGTATGCTAAGTTGTCAAAATGTGAATTTTGGTTGTCGGAAGTAAGTTTTCTTGGGCATATTATTTCTGGTGGTGGTATTAGCGTTGATCCATCCAAGATTGATGCGGTGATGCAATGGGAGGCTCCTAGGTCGGTTACGGAGATTCAAAGCTTTTTAGGCTTGGCGGGTTATTATCGGAGGTTTATAGAGGGATTTTCGAAGTTGGCACTTCCGCTAACGCAATTGACTTGTAAAGGAAAGGCTTTCATTTGGGATATTCATTGTGAAGAGAGTTTCAATGAGTTAAAAAGAAGGTTGACAACGGCTCCGATCTTGATTTTACCAAATCCTACAGAACCATTTGTTGTGTATTGTGATGCTTCATTGGTTGGTTTAGGGGGTGTTTTGATGCAAGATGGAAAAGTTGTGGCGTATGCTTCAAGACAATTGAGAGTACATGAAAAGAATTATCCTACGCATGACTTGGAGTTGGCGGCCGTGGTGTTTGTTTTGAAAATTTGGAGACACTATCTTTATGGTGCAAGATTTGAAGTTTTTAGTGATCACAAGAGTTTGAAATATTTATTTGATCAAAAAGAGTTGAACATGAGACAAAGAAGGTGGTTGGAGCTTTTGAAGGATTATGATTTTGGTTTGAATTACCATCCGGGTAAGGCAAACCTGGTGGCCGATGCTTTGAGTCGGAAGTCGTTACATATGTCCGCATTGATGGCGAGAGAATGGGAACTTTTGGAGAATTTTAGAGACTTGAGTTTAATTTGTGAAATGACGCCGAGAAGTGTGAAACTTGGTATGCTACATGTTACGAATGATTTTCTTGCAACGGTAGGTGGAAAGCAAAAGTTGGACTTGAAATTCGTTGATTTGATGTTGAATGAGAATGAGGATTTCAAGGTTGATAATTTTGGGGTTTTGAGATTCCGTGGTCGTATTTGTATTCCCGATGATGTAGAGTTGAAAAAGATGATATTGGATGAAGGGCACCGAAGTAACTTAAGTATTCATCCGGGAGCGAACAAAATGTATCAAGATTGGAAGAAAATCTTTTGGTGGTCCGGATTAAAGAGAGATGTTGCTAAATTTGTGTATGCATGCTTAACTTGTCAAAAGTCTAAGGTGGAACATCTAAAACCTAGTGGATTTTTGCAACCGTTGGATATTCCGGAATGGAAATGGGATAGTATATCGATGGATTTTGTTACGGGATTGCCGAATACGCAAAGAGGCCATAACGCTATTTGGGTAATTATTGATAGACTTACTAAATCTGTTCACTTCATTCCAATTGATATTAGTTATCCTTTGGAGAGGTTAGCCGAGATTTATATTCTTGTGGTGGTGAAGTTACATGGAGTTCCTAAGAGTATTGTATCGGATAGAGATCCTAGATTTACATCGAGGTTTTGGGAGAGTTTACAAAAGGCTTTGGGTTCTAAGCTAAGATTGAGTTCGGCTTATCATCCGCAAACGGATGGTCAAACCGAGAGGACGATTCAATCGTTGGAGGATTTATTGCAGGCTTGTGTGCTCGAGCAAGGTGGTGCTTGGGATGATTATTTGGCGTTGATTGAATTCACTTACAATAACAGTTTTCATTCGAGTATAAGTATGGCACCATTTGAGGCTTTGTATGGTCGTAGATGTCGAACACCTTTGTGTTGGCATGAAACGGGTGAGAGAACAATAGTTGGACCGGAGATGGTACAACAAACGACGGAGAAAGTGAAGTTTATTCGGGAGAAGATGAGAGCTTCTCAAAGTAGGCAAAAGAGCTATCATGACAAGAGAAGGAAAGATCTTGAATTTCAAGAAGGCGACCATGTATTTTTGAGAGTTACACCGGTTACGGGTGTGGGCCGTGCTTTAAAGTCGAAGAAGTTGACTTCTCGTTTTATTGGTCCGTATCAGATTACTTCCCGAGTTGGTGTTGTGGCTTACCGTGTGGCGTTGCCTCCGAACCTTTTGAATTTGCATGATGTATTCCATGTTTCGCAACTTCGGAAGTATGTTCCGGATCCGTCACATGTTATTCCTATGGATGAGGTTGAAGTGAGAGATAACCTTACAGTGGAAGCCATACCGGTTAGGATTTTGGACCGTGAAGTTAAGAAGCTAAGAGGCAAGGATATTGCGCTTGTGAAGGTAGCGTGGGGAGGCGCTGCGGAAGGCAATATGACTTGGGAACTAGAGAGTGGGATGCGAGAGTCATATCCGGAGTTGTTTGAATCAGGTATTATTTTCGAGGACGAAAATTTCTAAAGTGGGGGAGAGTTGTAACGCCCCGATTTTGATTATTTCCCAACTATGTGGAGTCTTTTATTTTAATTGGGTGATAAATTATTTTAATTGTGAAGTTGGTGTGTTAAATGTTATTTTACCGTTTTGAGAGTTTTCGGGGAAATTAGAATGGAGAGTATTTAAGCCTTTTCTCAATTAATGATGAATTAGAAATTAAGTTGAATTAGAATTTGTGAGAAAAATGAATTAATTGATTGTTTGGAAAATGAGAGAAAAGAAATAGAATAGAATAGCAATAAAAAGAAAAGAGATAGAAAAGAGATTGAGAGAAAAAGAAAGAAGAGGAAGAGAAAAGAAGAGGAAAAGAGGAAAACTTAGAAATTCATCAAGATCAATCACAGAGCAAGTTTGGAATCCGGGTAAGGGTGTGAAATGTTGTTATCTTAGCAATGTGTATGATTATGTATGATTGTATTGTTGATTTTGTTGATTTTCATGAGTTTTGGAACTAAACCCATTTGTGTAGAAAATGGTAGAAATCGATGTTTTCGCGGATAGAAATCGATATAAATTGTGTTGTAAGATCTATATGTGTGTATGAACCACTGCTAGTAAGTGTTTTGCTGTTGGAAATGATTTGGGGAAGAAAATGGGAAAAATTGGAGGTGTGGAACAGTGTTCACGCAGCATAATTTTTCTGCTTCTGGTGCTGAGCGCCGGGCGAAAGGTCCTTAGCGCCGGGCGATGCGTCCTTCTCGCCGGGCGGTTCGAGAGGCGCAGAGGTGCCAAGCTTCTGCCTCTTTGAATTATTTTGGGGATTTGGTGTCGCCTGTGCTTCGCCGGGCGAAGCAGAGGCGAAGCACGTCTCGCCGGGCGGTGAGCATGCTTCGCCGGGCGGTTGTTCTGTTTTTGAAAAATAATTTCTTTTTTTTACAAAATTCATAATTTTCGAACCGTAACTCCGATTTAGGCGTTCTTTATATCGTTGGAAAGCTATTGAGCTGTACTTTATGATTATGAGGGTGTGGAAACTGTTGGCCGATTTTATTATGTCAGAAAGTCGGGAATAGTGCTATTTAGCGACTTTTACCGTTTTGATGGTGTATTTGAACGTGAATCATACAATAGTGCATTGATGTGAATGTATATAGATTGTATGTGATTGTATGAGATGAATGCATGAATATATTGTGAATATGTATGCATTTCAAGAATGTTTTGTGTCATTTTGCATGTGAGGCATCATGAAATACATTCTTGTGTTGAGCGATTCTAATGAGAATCCGTGGTAACATCGTGTGCCTGTGTGAGGTGTGAGCGATGGTTACGAACGATTGTGTGCCTATGTGAGGTGTGAGCAATCGGATTGTGTGCCTAGGTGAGGTGTGAGCAATCAGATCGTGTGCCCGCATGTGGGGTGTGAGCGATCGGGTCGTGTGCCCAGGTGGGGTGTGAGCGATCCATAAACATTGTGTGCCCATGTAGGGTGTGAGCAATGGGTGAACATCGTAGGCCCGACGGGGAGTTACTTTGGTAACGAGCGATGGTTCCAGCAGAAGTTCCTGAGTGAACTTGAGATGATTGAGTCGGTACCGCGTTGCATTTGCATAGAGTCGTGAGTCGGTCTCTATGATTTGCATTTATCATCTTTATAATGATGTGTTGTTGAGTAAACATAATTGTGTATGTTTATGTGGAATGATTGGGAATTGTGAAAGTATGCATGATGAATATGCTTGGTTGATATGTAGATATACATTGTGATGTATATGGAGGAAATTGTGATGGATTGTGGCGAGAATGTGGAATATGTGTATTTTTATGTTTATATATATAATTATATACATTGTTATTATGATAATATTTCTCACCCTTCTGCTGTTTTATAATGCTCTATGAGGCATTGCAGAGTAGGTGTGCTGGTGGTCTTTTTGGTGGAGCGTGTCTTCATTCTTTTGGTCGGTCGGCTCTGATATGTAGCACCGGGTAGCTAGGATGGCTGTGATTCTTTTGTGATACATGTGTATATGTATCTTGCTGATGAGTGTTTATGTAAACATGTATGATGTTGGTGGAGAATAGTTGATGATTCATGTATATATGTATATATGTTTGTTGTTATTCAATGTTTAGATTTTCCGCTTTTATTCTAAACATTTGAGATGTGGGTGTAAGGACTAAGTTCCACTGTTACAAGTTACCCCACTGTTGCATATCACTATTGAGCAGGTGTTGTATGTTGTATAATTGTGTTAGATGTGACATGCCTCTTTTATGCCATGTTATAATTATACTCTGACGAAATTTTAATATGTGCCTAAATGATTATTTGATTATTTGGGGGTATAGAAAGGGGGTGTTACATTAAGTGGTATCAGAGCCAGAGTTGAGTCAGTTGTGTCTGTCTTGTTGTCTTATTGTTTGAATTGTTGTTTAACCTTGTTGTTATTTTTGGGGAATGATTAGAATATGGCTGGTAGAAACGACAATGCGATGGCTGCTGCTTTGGAAGCAATGGCTAGGGCGGTGCAAGGTGCGCCGAATGTGAATGCTAACGACGAGTTCAGAAAGAATCAACCACCGGTTTTCAAAGGAAGATTTGATCCCGATGGTGCTCAACTTTGGTTGAAAGAGATTGAAAGGATCTTCAGAGTCATGGACTGTGAGGAAGAGAATAAAGTGAGGCTTGGGTCTCACATGCTGAAGGAGGAAGCCGACGATTGGTGGGTCGGTATGCGTCAAATTCTTGAGGTGGATGATGAAGAGATAACTTGGAATTTATTCCGTACTGAATTCTTGAGAAAGTATTACCCTGAGAGTGTGAAGGGAAAGAAGGAGATGGAATTTCTTGAACTGAAACAAGGTAGTATGTCGGTGGTGGACTATACTGCTAAATTTGTGGAGTTGGTTCAATTCCATCCTCATTATGCTCCGATTACTGCTGAGTTCTCAAAGTGTATTAAATATGAGAATGGTTTACGTCCCGAGATTAAGCAAGCTGTGGGATATCAAAGGATAAGGAGGTTTTCCGATTTGACAGAATGTTGTAGAATCTTCGAGGAAGATAGTAAGGCTCGTTCCACACATTACAAAAGTGTGAATGAGAGGAAGGGAAAGCAACAAGCTAGAAGTGGACCTTATGTGACACCCGCTGATAAGGGCAAGCATAGGGGAAACTTTGATAGGAGGTCAGGAGGAGGAGGTTCCGGTGTTATTAGGTGTTACAAATGTGGTGAAATGGGTCATAAATCATTTGAGTGTAGGAAGCCAGTGGTGAAATGTTCTAATTGTGGAGGTACTGGGCATGCTGCTACAGATTGTAGAAGGAATATGGTGAAGTGCTATAATTGTGGAGACGTTGGTCACATTAGTACTAAGTGTACTAAGCCGAAACAAGCTCAAGCGGGCGGAAAGGTGTTTGCATTGGCGGGGACTCAAACTACTAGTGCGGACCGTCTGATTAAAGGTACTTGCTTTATTAATAGTACGCCTTTAGTCGCTATTATTGATACGGGAGCGACTCATTCGTTTGTTTCGTCTGAGTGCGCGAAGCGTTTGAATCTTGTGTTGTCTCTGATGGATGGTAAGATGGTTATTGACACTCCAGCGATGGGGTCAGTAACTACTTCTTTGGTTTGTGTGAGTTGTCCTTTGACCATTTATGGTAAAGACTTCGAGATGGATTTAGTGTGTTTGCCGTTGGAAGGTTTAGACGTAATCTTGGGTATGAACTGGTTACGATTTAATCGAGTTCATATAGATTGCTATCACAAGTTAGTGAGGTTTCCTTCTTTGGAAGATGATGAATTTGAGAGTTTCCTATCCACTAAAGAGTTGAAGAAACTTTTAGCGGACGAAGCTCAATTGTTTGGTTTGTTTGCATCATTGTCGGTGGAGAGTAAAGTTGAGCTTGATGTGTTCCCAGTGGTGTGTGAATTTCCAGAAGTGTTTCCGGAGGATATTACGGATGTGCTGCCGGAAAGAGAAGTTGAATTTTCTATTGATCTAGTTCCAGGTACTAGACCGATTTCGATGGCACCGTATCGTATGTCGGCATCGGAGTTGGTAGAATTGAAAAAGCAATTGAATGACTTGTTGGACAAGAAATTTGTAAGACCAAGTGTTTCTCCTTGGGGTGCTCCGGTATTGTTGGTGAAGAAGAAGGACGGGAGTATGCGGTTATGCATTGATTATCGACAATTGAACAAAGTGACAATTAAGAACAAGTATCCGCTTCCAAGGATCGATGATTTGATGGACCAATTGGTTGGTGCGAATGTTTTTAGCAAGATTGATTTGAGATCGGGATATCACCAGATTCGTGTGAAAGGAGAGGATATTCAAAAGACGGCCTTTAGGACACGGTATGGTCATTACGAATATTCCGTGATGCCATTCGGGGTTTCTAATGCGCCGGGTGTGTTTATGGAATACATGAATCGTATTTTTCATGAACAGTTGGATCGTTTTGTGGTTGTGTTCATCGATGATATTTTGATTTACTCTAAGTCTCAGGAGGAGCATGAAGAGCATTTGAGAATTGTGTTGCAAATTTTGAAAGAGAAACAATTGTATGCTAAGTTGTCAAAATGTGAATTTTGGTTGTCGGAAGTAAGTTTTCTTGGGCATATTATTTCCGGTGGTGGTATTAGCGTTGATCCATCCAAGATTGATGCGGTGATGTAATGGGAGGCTCCTAGGTCGGTTACGGAGATTCGGAGCTTTTTAGGCTTGGCGGGTTATTATCGGAGGTTTATAGAGGGATTTTCGAAGTTGGCACTTCGGCTAACGCAATTGACTTGTAAAGGAAAGGCTTTCATTTGGGATATTCATTGTGAAGAGAGTTTCAATGAGTTAAAAAGAAGGTTGACAACGGCTCCGATCTTGATTTTACCAAATCCTACAGAACCATTTGTTGTGTATTGTGATGCTTCATTGGTTGGTTTAGGGGGTGTTTTGATGCAAGATGGAAAAGTTGTGGCGTATGCTTCAAGACAATTGAGAGTACATGAAAAGAATTATCCTACGCATGACTTGGAGTTGGCGGCCGTGGTGTTTGTTTTGAAAATTTGGAGACACTATCTTTATGGTGCAAGATTTGAAGTTTTTAGTGATCACGAGAGTTTGAAATATTTATTTGATCAAAAAGAGTTGAACATGAGACAAAGAAGGTGGTTGGAGCTTTTGAAGGATTATGATTTTGGTTTGAATTACCATCCGGGTAAGGCAAACGTGGTGGCCGATGCTTTGAGTCGGAAGTCGTTACATATGTCCGCATTGATGGCGAGAGAATGGGAACTTTTGGAAAATTTTAGAGACTTGAGTTTAATTTGTGAAATGACGCCGAGAAGTGTGAAACTTGGTATGCTACATGTTACGAATGATTTTCTTGCAACGGTAGGTGGAAAGCAAAAGTTGGACTTGAAATTCGTTGATTTGATGTTGAATGAGAATGAGGATTTCAAGGTTGATAATTTTGGGGTTTTGAGATTCCGTGGTTGTATTTGTATTCCCGATGATGTAGAGTTGAAAAAGATGATATTGGATGAAGGGCACCGAAGTAACTTAAGTATTCATCCGGGAGCGAACAAAATGTATCAAGATTTGAAGAAAATCTTTTGGTGGTCCGGATTAAAGAGAGATGTTGCTCAATTTGTGTATGCATGCTTAACTTGTCAAAAGTCTAAGGTGGAACATCAAAAACCTAGTGGATTTTTGCAACCGTTGGATATTCCGGAATGGAAATGGGATAGTATATCGATGGATTTTGTTACGGGATTGCCGAATACGCAAAGAGGCCATAACGCTATTTGGGTAATTATTGATAGACTTACTAAATCTGCTCACTTCATTCCAATTGATATTAGTTATCCTTTGGAGAGGTTAGCCGAGATTTATATTCTTGTGGTGGTGAAGTTACATGGAGTTCCTAAGAGTATTGTATCGGATAGAGATCCTAGATTTACATCGAGGTTTTGGGAGAGTTTACAAAAGGCTTTGGGTTCTAAGCTAAGATTGAGTTCGGCTTATCATCCGCAAACGGATGGTCAAACCGAGAGGACGATTCAATCGTTGGAGGATTTATTGCAGGCTTGTGTGCTCGAGCAAGGTGGTGCTTGGGATGATTATTTGGCGTTGATTGAATTCACTTACAATAACAGTTTTCATTCGAGTATAAGTATGGCACCATTTGAGGCTTTGTATGGTCTTAGATGTCGAACACCTTTGTGTTGGCATGAAACGGGTGAGAGAACAATAGTTGGACCGGAGATGGTACAACAAACGACGGAGAAAGTGAAGTTTATTCGGGAGAAGATGAGAGCTTCTCAAAGTAGGCAAAAGAGCTATCATGACAAGAGAAGGAAAGATCTTGAATTTCAAGAAGGCGACCATGTATTTTTGAGAGTTACACCGGTTACGGGTGTGGGTCGTGCTTTAAAGTCGAAGAAGTTGACTTCTCGTTTTATTGGTCCGTATCAGATTACTTCCCGAGTTGGTGTTGTGGCTTACCGTGTGGCGTTGCCTCCGAACCTTTTGAATTTGCATGATGTATTCCATGTTTCGCAACTTCGGAAGTATGTTCCGGATCCGTCACATGTTATTCCTATGGATGAGGTTGAAGTGAGAGATAACCTTACGGTGGAAGCCTTACCGGTTAGGATTTTGGACCGTGAAGTTAAGAAGCTAAGAGGCAAGGATATTGCGCTTGTGAAGGTAGCGTGGGGAGGCGCTGCGGAAGGCAATATGACTTGGGAACTAGAGAGTGGGATGCGAGAGTCGTATCCGGAGTTGTTTGAATCATGTATTATTTTCGAGGACGAAAATTTCTAAAGTGGGGGAGAGTTGTAACGCCCCGATTTTGATTATTTCCCAACTATGTGGAGTCTTTTATTTTAATTGGGTGATAAATTATTTTAATTGTGAAGTTGGTGTGTTAAATGTTATTTTACCGTTTTGAGAGTTTTCGGGGAAATTAGAATGGAGAGTATTTAAGCCTTTTCTCAATTAATGATGAATTAGAAATTAAGTGGAATTAGAATTTGTGAGAAAAATAAATTAATTGATTGTTTGGAAAATGAGAGAAAAGAAATAGAATAGAATAGCCATAAAAAGAAAAGAGATAGAAAAGAGATTGAGAGAAAATGAAAGAAGAGGAAGAGAAAAGAAGAGGAAAAGAGGAAAACTTAGAAATTCATCAAGATCAATCACAGAGCAAGTTTGGAATCCGGGTAAGGGTGTGAAATGTTGTTATCTTAGCAATGTGTATGATTATGTATGATTGTATTGTTGATTTTGTTGATTTTCATGAGTTTTGGAACTAAACCCATTTGTGTAGAAAATGGTAGAAATCGATGTTTTCGCAGATAGAAATCGATATAAATTGTGTTGTATGATCTATATGTGTGTATGAACCACTGCTAGTAAGTGTTTTGCTGTTGGAAATGATTTGGGGAAGAAAATGGGAAAAATTGGAGGTGTGGAACAGTGTTCACGCAGCATAATTTTTCTGCTTCTGGTGCTGAGCGCCGGGCGAAAGGTCCTTAGCGTCGGGCGATGGGTCCTTCTCGCCGGGCGGTTCGAGAGGCGCAGAGGTGCCAAGCTTCTGCCTCTTTGAATTATTTTGGGGATTTGGTGTCGCCTGTGCTTCGCCGGGCGAAGCAGAGGCGAAGCACGTCTCGCCGGGCGGTGAGCATGCTTCACCGGGCGGTTGTTCTGTTTTTGAAAAATAATTTCTTTTTTTTACAAAATTCATAATTTTCGAACCGTAACTCCGATTTAGGCGTTCTTTATATCGTTGGAAAGCTATTGAGCTGTACTTTATGATTATGAGGGTGTGGAAACTGTTGGCCGATTTTATTATGTCGGAAAGTCGGGAATAGTGCTATTTAGCCACTTTTACCGTTTTGATGGTGTATTTGAACGTGAATCATACAATAATGCATTGATGTGAATGTATATAGATTGTATGTGATTGTATGAGATGAATGCATGAATATATTGTGAATATGTATGCATTTTAAGAATGTTTTGTGTCATTTTGCATGTGAGGCATCATGAAATACATTCTTGTGTTGAGCGATTCTAATGAGAATCCGTGGTAACATCGTGTGCCTGTGTGAGGTGTGAGCGATGGTTACGAACGATTGTGTGCCTATGTGAGGTGTGAGCAATCGGATTGTGTGCCTAGGTGAGGTGTGAGCAATCAGATCGTGTGCCCGCATGTGGGGTGTGAGCGATCGGGTCGTGTGCCCAGGTGGGGTGTGAGCGATCCATAAACATTGTGTGCCCATGTGGGGTGTGAGCAATGGGTGAACATCGTAGGCCCGACGGGGAGTTACTTTGGTAACGAGCGATGGTTCCAGCAGAAGTTCCTGAGTGAACTTGAGATGATTGAGTCGGTACCGCGTTGCATTTGCATAGAGTCGTGAGTCGGTCTCTATGATTTGCATTTATCATCTTTATAATGATGTGTTGTTGAGTAAACATAATTGTGTATGTTTATGTGGAATGATTGGGAATTGTGAAAGTATGCATGATGAATATGCTTGGTTGATATGTAGATATACATTGTGATGTATATGGAGGAAATTGTGATGGATTGTGGCGAGAATGTGGAATATGTGTATTTTTATGTTTATATATATAATTATATACATTGTTATTATGATAATATTTCTCACCCTTCTGCTGTTTTATAATGCTCTATGAGGCATTGCAGAGTAGGTGTGCTGGTGGTCTTTTTGGTGGAGCGTGTCTTCATTCTTTTGGTCGGTCGGCTCTGATATGTAGCACCGGGTAGCTAGGATGGCTGTGATTCTTTTGTGATACATGTGTATATGTATCTTGCTGATGAGTGTTTATGTAAACATGTATGATGTTGGTGGAGAATAGTTGATGATTCATGTATATATGTATATATGTTTGTTGTTATTCAATGTTTAGATTTTCCGCTTTTATTCTAAACATTTGAGATGTGGGTGTAAGGACTAAGTTCCACTGTTGCAAGTTACCCCACTGTTGCATATCACTATTGAGCAGGTGTTGTATGTTGTATAATTGTGTTAGATGTGACATGCCTCTTTTATGCCATGTTATAATTATACTCTGACGAAATTTTAATATGTGCCTAAATGATTATTTGATTATTTGGGGGTATAGAAAGGGGGTGTTACATTTGGCAAGTCCAAGTGATTGCCATATTTCGAGAACATAATCTCCGCTGTTGTGCCTGTGAGGTATCATGACGTTCTCTTGCCTTTTGCAAGTTTCCTATGCCTTTTGAATGAGGATTATCATCTCATTTACACTTGCCTTTTGCAAGTCCCCCTCTCTTTTGCATGGGATTCAGCTTTTCTTTTGTAAGTACCCTCTTCCTTTGCAAAAGGAAATCCCTTTTATTTCATACTTGTCTTTTTTAAGAGTTTTCTCACTTATTAAGTGTTTAACATCTGCTTTTTATTCATTGCGGCCAATCTCGTTGACCACGACATCAACTAAATACTCAAGGAAATCCTCAATAGGTTTGTCTTCAACGTGAGGTACGTCAGTCAACCGTTTTAGACATCTCTATTCCCATAATAGGTGTAACAGAAAGAGATCCATAGGGGCATGAGATTGCTGAAGTTTTTAATTTCATTATATGCCAGAGTCTATTTTTAAATTTATAAAATATAGACCCAACTAGTACTACCATTTCACAAGAACTTTAAATTGAGAAAGAAGAATTTATATGCTCAAGTCAGGAATATACTTTTACATGTGATTAATTCAAAGATTAGTTAAGTAAAGATTTCAGCAAATAAGTTGAGGATTTTCTATTAGGGATATAATTGCTTAGGCTTTAATGTGAAAAAAAATTAACAATGAATATGCCTAAGGTAAGAAAAGAATAAACTAAAACAGATTCATCTTTATTGTTAACTAGCGGGTTACCCGTGCTATCGCACGGGTCCTATAAGTATTCACACACTACGTTGCGAAAATCACTTGTCAGTTTTGTAATTTTTTTTTAAGATTTTAAAATTTTTACAACGTAACCAATCTAATAGGTGGATAAATGTAACAACAATAGTATGTATAAATTACAAAATACAAAATTAAAACTTCTTCTAGATATAATATATGAACATTAAAACGACCAATCTATAGCACGAGTCCTGATAATAAGTTCTTGATAGAATTTTTCATTCCTACAATAACATAAGTAAATATATCAAACTTAATTCAATGTATGAAAAAATAAAAATCAAATGATCAGTCTATAGTTGGCATCTAATAGATTTAATAGATAAAAAATAAAAAGATTGACATTAAAATGACCAGCCTACAAATAAATTACAAAATACAAAATTAAGACATAATACTTCCATACCTATGGTTTTGGAAGTGTTAATTTATGCTTAAGTAATTTCTTAACTCTCTTTTTCACTTGATGTTTTATGTTAATAGTATGTCTCTTCTTCACTAGTTTACCACATCTTCACTCACGCTCGAATTTCTCAACCGCAATAAAATGTCATTCAAGTAAAAACAAAGAAGAAAAAACTTGGAGGACTAGGCCAAAACTCAAAGGTAATAATACAATGCAAATCAAAATGATTGGCCAACTTCCTTATTAATAACATTATCAAGGAAAACCCAGTGGGATAAAACCTTCAAAAAGGGAAAACGATTCGAATACAAGAAATAATCATTACTTAAAACATGATCCCATAAATTATTTAAACATCGCCATCCCACAACTCTTCCAAAGATTTGTAAGGTCCATTTTCAAATATGAACATTTCAGCTTTTAAGGTTCTCATTTGGGAAATCTGATTGATTTTGTCTGACTCTTCCTGAGTCAACTCCCAATCAAATATTTCAAGGTTTTGTTTCATCCTCTCCTTATTGAAGCTTTTCACAATGGCAGTTACTCCATGCTGGTATATCCATCTTAGTACTATCTGCATAATATGTATCCACATTAGAGATATGTTAAACCTTATTAAAATTTTAATTATCTAAACATATTTCAAAGTCGTCATTGGAGATAGTTTGCAATAAAATAATGATTTGCACCTGGGGTACACTCTTGTTTTTAGCTTCAGCAATTTTGTGCAGAATTGGATTATCCATCACTGCAGCTGAACCCCAAGGATCTTTGTATGCGCCTAGTGGCGACCACGCACCAACATGAATTCCTTTCTGCGTGCAGAATTCTCTTAGCTTCCCTTGATTCCATGATGGGTTCATTTCCACCTAAATACAAATAAGAATGTGTAACATGAAGATTTGCCATTTCTATAATTAATAGTATGTATCGTATCTAGATATATCTTACGTGTGTATCAGTATCTGGTAGATTGATAATTTTACTTTCTGAAGTAAATACGGTAAAAATACAGTGTATTTGATATATATATATATATATATATATATATATATATATATATATATATATATATATATATATATATATATATATGTGTGTGTGTGTGTGCGCGCGCGCGCGCGCGCTCGCTAAATTCTTATACCTGGTTAACTGCAGGAGTGATTTTGGCATTTTCTAAAAGTATGGAGAGCTTTTTGGCACCAAAGTTGCTAACACCAATAGACTTTGCTAAGCCCAATCTATGAACCTCTTCCATAGCTTCCCATACTCCTTTTATGTCAATGGGAATCATATCCTTACCAGTAAAGGTTAAACCAACAACTTCTTGTTTCAACCTTACTGGCCAGTGAATCAAATAGAGATCCACATACTCCAAGCCCAGATTTCTAAACAATTTAAACCAAAAATAAAATTAGTCAGTTAATAAAAAGCACAAACTTAGAAGAAGGAAAAAAAAATAAGAGAAATAAGCTTACTTGAGGGTGGTTTTGAGAGCTGGGAGAACAAGGTCATGGTGAGCTTCAGTACACCATAACTTGGAAGTAATGAACAGTTCGTCGCGATTTTTAATGAGGCCTTCTTTTAAAGCCGTTGACACAGCTTGGCCTAGAAGTTGTTCAGTATTATAGAATGCTGCTGTATCAAAATGTCTGTAGCCAATTTTAATGGCATCAATCAAAGCTTCTGGAGGAGGAGGAGTTCCTGTTCCATATCCTATCGCCGGCATCTTTTCTCCTGAATTTAGAACCACATCTGGAACACTATTTGCTGCCATCTTCTTTTGTTTTTGTGTTTATTTAAGGCACAAGTTTCGCAAAATTCACAATTCTCTGTTATGAATGTTAAATCTGAGACTTGAGTTTTGGCTATAAATAATAGTTTAAGACATAAAAGAAAGCATTATATTTATTATATTATTGATTATTGATTATTGAATATTGTTGAATATTGAATATTGATTATTCGTTCCCTAATGAGCAAAGCAATGACAAAAGCAAGATAGTGAATGATTATTTCCACTTCTCGTAGTGTTATCTGCATTATATGTATGACTTTATGAAGTTTGAAACGTTGATAGAGATATATATGAAACTGTCATCAAGTTTGGAATATTCAAAGTCATCAAGTTTGGAAAATTCAAAGATATAATATGTATCCATATTAGAGATAGGTTTGAATTTGTCAAGTTTGAAAGAATTGCTTCATTGAAACAGGGCTGTATTAGAACATAAATGACAAAAAAGTCTAAAGATGCTTGAATTTAAAAACACGTTATTAAAATCTTAGTTGACTGAACATTCATAGTTATCATTGAAAATAATTTGAAATAATATAATGAGAATATTATTCGTTCTAGCCTCGTCAATTTCAGGAATAGTTGAATTTTTCATCATAACTATTTGATATTTAAATATTTAAAAACTACTCCCTATTTTTTTTAATACTCAGATTCATTAATAAGGTCATAAAGTAGACCAATTTACAAATGAGAGAACTCTACTGTTCTATTAACCAAACAAATTTACAAGGCCCATAGAAAAACAGAGAAAAGGGTAATCTATAACAGAAACATCAGCTAGATTTACTGATAAAAACATCCTAAATCCGATAATATTATGGTTAATAAAACACTGATAGCAGCATAAACAATTATATGAAACAGTTCTCCTTCAAGCAATGAAATGTCTTTATCTATAAAGCTCCAAAGGCATTTTTGTGCCATTCATAGAAGCTGCTAACAAAATCCTTCTTTTTCTTCCTCCTTTTCCAATTCCATGAATACAGTTGTATGTCCTGATACATTGTCTTCGAATTTGTCACTGCATCGTTGAATATGACTTCGTTTCTTGTCCTCCATATACACCAACATGATGTCAACCAAATATATGTTATTGTTGTTCCTATCTCATCTGTTTTGGCACAGTCTAAGAACATATCAAGACAACTGGTTCCTCCTGGTAGCTTGACTCCCAACCATAATTCAATTTTCCTCCACATAGTTTTGATTTTATCACAGCCAATAATAATATGGTTGATGTCTTCTATCTCCTTAAAGCAAAAAACACACGACATTTGATAAGGGTCAGTGATTATGCCTCTTTTGATTAGGTTTCCTCGAGTAGGAAATCTATTTAACAAAAGTCTTCAGCCAAAGATCAAGATTTTTAAAGGAATCTTAATCTTCCACAAGTATTCCAGAGCTTCCTTTAACTTGCTCTCCAAGAGATCCTCATCCCTGCTTTGATTCCACAATTTGTAGCAGTCCTTGACACTGAATGTATTATCTAATTTCCTTGGTCACAAAACCACATCTTCCATTTCACAATTCAGTCGTACCTCCTCTATGATTTGTTGCATTTCCCCTACTAAATCACCATCTTCCCCATTCAAAACTACATTCTGGCCAATGATATCCCATGTCCAAGAGTTTTCAATCCAGCTTCCACAATCCTTTATCAAAATATTATGTTGCATCCATTACCAACTTTCCAAATTAATTGATCGAAATTGCCTTGCTCATTTGAATGCCTAGCAAGACCATTTAAATCATTCCACCATTTAGACCACTCTCTTGATGAAATCTCTGGTTGTTTTAGGAAGAGGCTATTGAAATCACAACTATATCTAGCCTTAATGAGTCCTTTCCATATTGTATCTTGTTCATAAGATATTCTCCAAAGCCATTTGGCCACTAATGCTCTGTTAAATATACCAATGTCTTTAACTCCTAAGCCACCTTGGTTTCTTGGTTTACAAATTAATGACCATTTCACCCATGTTATACTCTCCTTCTCCCCATCTCCAGCCCATAAGAATCTTCTCTGAATTGCTTTAATTTCCTTAACTACTCTTACTGGTGCTATATAGAAAGCTAGGTAATGTATTGGCAAGTTAGTTAATACAAAGTTAATCAAAGTGACACGACCTCCTATGGATAACATTCTACCCCTCTATGAAGCCAAACGATTCTTGATTGAAGATATGACTGGTTTCCAAAATTTTATTGATTTGTGCCTACCTCTATCTGGTAATCCTAAGAACTTAAAAGGAAACTTTCCAACTTTATAGTTCAAAAATGTTGAAACAGCTTCAATCCTATTTTCCTCTAATCCAAAAACCATGATTTTGCTTTTATTGTGGTTGACCTTCAAACCTGACAGAGCCTCAAAACCTCTTAAAACATATTTTATTGCCAAGATATTTGTCCAAGAATCATAACATAAGATTAGCGTATCATCAGCAAATTGAAGAAGAGATATAGTTGTGTCACCCTCAATCTTGATTCCCTTCAACAGTCCACTTAATTCAGGTTTCTCCAATAGAAGAGCCATACATTCTGTAATCAGTACAAATAAGAATGGTGATATAGGATCCCCCTGTTTTAGACCCTTATTGATCTTAAAATCCTTAGAGGAACTCCCATTCACCAAAACAGAACCATAACTTTTGCAGACTAAACTCCTCATCCAGTCTATCCACTTAGGACTGAAATTTATAGGTTCAAGCACCTTACATAAAAAGCTCCAATTTACACAATCATAGGCTTGTGCAAAGTCTACCTTAAACATGAAGCTTTTCTTCTTTTTCTTTTTGACATAGTCAAAGACTTCATTTGCCACTAGAACTCCATCTAATAGTTGTCTTCCTGGTACAAATGTTGTTTGAGAAGGAGATACCAGTTTACTAATGACACATCTTAGTCTTGCAGCTAGGATCTTGGACACAATCTTGTGTAAACTACCTATTAATGCTATAGGTCTAAACTCCTTTAGATTTTAAGGGTTGTCTACCTTTGGGATAAGAACAAAAAATGTTGAACAGAAGGATTTTGAAAGAGTAGCCTTCTCATGAAGAGTAGCTTTTCTAAAGAGCTTAGATCCAACTCAAAACATTCAGTGGCATTGTTCTTGTACTTCTCTTCAAAGTGATCATGAATGACTTGTTTCACCTTTTCCACACCGTCCTCTTCATTCAGGCCTATATTCAAAGTTGATATTGTATTATCCCTTCTCCTTCTGTTAATGATTGAATGAAAATACTTTGAATTATAATCTCCCTCCTCTAGCCACTTTGATCTTGATTTTTGATGAAGTATACTTTCCTTGGTATGTAAGTTATTCCACATTTATTTCATAGCCTCACCTCTTGACTTCAAAATCTCCTCAGGGATTACTACTTCAAACTCAGCCATCTCATCTTCCAAATCATTTATTCTCTTTGTGTTCTCCTCTACTTTAAGGTCACAAATATCAAAAACATTTATGTTCCACCACCTTAGTCTCCTTTTAAGATGTCTCATTTTTTGTATCAGCACATTACCCGCATCACCAGAAGTTCTAGCAGAGTTCCAACTTTCTTTAACAAAGTCTAGAAAATTAGGATGATCTAACCATGCATTGATTGTTTTAAAAGGCTTTGGACCCCCAATTCCTATCATTCAATACCAGGGAAACAGGCCTATGGTCTGAGACATCTCTCAGACCAACCTTCTGATTTACAACTTTCCATTTACCACACAAGTCCTCATTTATTAGAAACCTATATAATCTACTTTTGCAAGAACCATTGGAATTAAACCAGGTAAATCTATTGCCCACGGTAGGAATATCTAAGAGTTCCATGTCCTCTATGAACACTCCAAATTCCTCCATTTCAGCTAGATTATGACTCCCTCTACCTTTCCTCCCTCCCTTCGATTTGATGGAATTAAAATCCCCCCCTAATATTCATTCCCCCCTTGGCATATTGGTTTTCAAACTAATAAGCTTCCCCCACAGCAATCTTTTTTCAGCTAAAACACATGATGAATATATATTTACAATATAAATAGTCGTACCCCTCCACATTCCATATACCCCTAGATAACCTTTTCCAGAAAAATTGAAAATAGAGCAGAAAGAGTTCTTATTCTAGATTGAAATCATACCTCTTGGCTGACCTTTAGAACCAGTAGCAGTCCACTCGAATTATCCCTGCCCCAAATGCTTCTTACAAAGCCTTCCTCCACCTTTTGACATTTTGTTTCTTGTAAAAGGCAAAACTCTATGTTGTTTTTCTCAATCATCTGTTTAAGTCTTCTTCTTTTGATTGAAGAATTGCATAATATAATGTTATATGTTGTCAAATTCATGTAACTTTTATTGAAGCCTCCTTCAAATTTTCATTTCTAGTGCTATCCCTTTTTTCCATCTTTCTCAGAATACCTTCAAGAACTTCACCATGAACAAAACACCATTGACTTCAATGCTTAAGATCTCATTTAAGTTACTTGTATGCCTTGTTTTTATCAATATTCTTGCCACATCAATGCTTAAGATCTCATTCAAGAACTTCTCAGAATATCATGAACAAAACACCATTGACTTCAATGCTTAAGATCTCATTCAAGTTACTTGTATACCTTGTTTTTATCAATATTCTTGCCACATCAAATTTTGATTGAGATTTTGTCTCTTCGTCACAACAAATGAATTCTCCTATCCTACTTGATATATATTTGAAGAAATCATTTATCCACGTGTGACATGGTATACCAAAGCATTTAACCCAAGTGAGCCTTTCTTTGTCCACTTCAGCTGGTGACCAACCTCTAATGTCTTCAAACCAGTTCTGCAGCCAATCTTCTTCTTCCTTAATTAACATTTTCATTGCATTCTCTTCAATGTCTTCAAGAAGACACATGTTGGCTCCCATTGGAGTCACTTTTATTTGGAAGAATCCTTCTTTTTAAAATACCTCTTGTATGTTATATGAGTTGCCTGATTTTTTTAATACACCAACAAAAGCTTTTTCAAAACGTTTCACTTCTTCATCTTCTACCTTAAATAAGAGACCTGCCCAGTTGGGATTTGACCTTCTTTCCACTGTAGTTTATTCACCATACAAGTGATGGATGTTTCTCTTGGTTCTTCCATAATCACCCCTAGTCACATCCACATATGACCTCCTTTGTCTCACTCTGCTCCAACTATTTTTGTTGAAATCTACTTTGTGATTCGTTTTCTCCTTCTGTTTAGTTCCTGTCTCTTTACCTTCCATCTCTCTTCTTCTATCAAACCTTGGTATGTTAACGTATATTTTCCTCCCGTTGATTTGAATGTTGTCTAGTCTGATAGCCAGTCTTCTCTCATCCTCCACCTGCCTAAATCTGACAAAGACATACCGTCTTCCTCTCTTATCTTTCTTTGCAAGGATGAACAGCTCAAATACAGTCCCAAACTTCTTAAATACACTAGCCATCTCTCTTGCATTGTGTTGATATGGGATTTCAGTGAAGAAGAACGATGTTATTACTTCATTCTAACCTAAATGTTTGTCGGACCTCTCTTTCCAAACTGAAAAACGTATTTTATCAGTTTCCTTGTTCTTTCTACCCACAACTTTCCACTCCATGATCTCAAAATAATGCTATCCAACTGCAACTGTTCCAAACTTTTCCAGGAAAACTCTTGACTAATGCTAAGGCCCCTAGCCCTAGGGCTAGGAGTTTAAGCCAAAAACACTAACCAAGTTTAGTCCCAGTAGGTTTGAATATCAAATCGGATGAAGATGATCTATGTTTCGTCAATGGAAAACATGTTGTTTGTTCAAAAGAATCGAAAAGTTTAGCTTTAGCTGTAATATTTAATGGAAGACTTAGGAGGCGTTTGTTTCGGTGCCATAAAAAAGAATCCTGGGCATTTAATGCTGGAATTACTTATTCCTCTATTTGGTAGATAGAAATAAAAAAATAAACCTAGGAATAAATAATACCCAGGAAAGAGAAAGACACACGTTTTCTTCACGTTCTTGTGTTTCTTATTCCCGTGAGATAGAGGTGGGTAAGTTTTGTTCCCAGGAACCATAAACCCATTATCTCTATGAAAATCCATTTCTACCCTTTTATTTACCGCCAAATCTTCCCTCTAATCGTTTTTCATGTCCAATAAATTGTGATTTTTTTTCTCAATATCTGATTCTCTTTCTTTCTTCCTGTGAGCTTTGGGTTTCACTATCTTGTTCAAGGTATTCTCTCAATCCTTTTTAATCTTCCATTTTTATTTCAGATTTCACTGTCAATCAAATTTTTTGTGCTTGGATGCCTTTTAGTGTGTTTATGTAGGTCTTATACTTGAATTACTTTATGAATAACTTTGATATGTAATTCATAGTTGAAATGATAGCTACATCTTAATACTCTGCTGCTTGATTTATGGTATATCATATATTATGTTATTTTTGGTTTTGACTATTTATTTGTAAAAAAAAGATACAGAAGAGATGAACTTTCAGATTTACTTTATGGTGCAAATCTCATTGCCAAATTGTTATTCTAGACTAATTGATATGCTTATTTATGAGGCCTTTATGTAATTTTTTTTCGGAGTTTAAATTAGATTATGAAAATAGAACCCTTTGTTCATGTGTTTCTTTAAAGTAGTACTGCTAACTCACTTTAGAATATCTTCATTGTTACTGCTACTAATCTATGTATAATTGTATATGGCATATCAATATATTTAAGGCTAGTTTTAATATATTGATATATGGTTAAGGCTAATCTAAGATTTACTAAAAATTTATTTTTGAGTTCCTATATAACTTAGGTAACAATTTTAATAAGTGTATCCTAAAATTCAATAAAATTATTACTAATAAAAACAAACAATATGCATGATACTTTTATTTCTCATATATGTTATCAGTAGGTTAATAAATTCAATTCTCTTTTCAGATATATTCTCATTATTTATATCATGAAACAACTGATGGAAGTGCGTGAAAGAAAAAAAAGAATCATAGCAATGTTTATCATTTATATGGAGATGTTGAATTACTTTATGTTGATGACAATTATGTTATGCTACCTTGCTTTAAGTAAACGCTCAAAAAAGAGAAAAAGGTCATGGGATTGTTACGAAAGAAGTTTAATTAGAGAAGTTCATTTTCGTAGAATTATTTACATGAGTGATTTAGCATGTATTGAGAATACAAGGATGGATAGGGCTTCTTTCCATAAATTATGTGACATGTTGAAAGCTATCGGTGGACTACTTCCTACTCGACATATGTGTGTCGAGGAGTTGGTGGCCATGTTTTTACACATTTTGGCACATCACGTTAAGAATAGAATGATTAGAAGACAATTTGTTAGGTCCGGTGAAACTATAAGTAGGCATTTTATAAATGTACTATTGGCGGTTTTGAGGTGTCACAAAGAATTGTTAAAACAACCTCAACCAATTTTGGAGAGCAATACAGATGAAAGATGGAAATACTTTAAGAATTGTTTAGGAGCTCTAGATGGAACTTACATCAAGGTGAATGTGCCTGAAGCAGACAAAAGTAGATACAGAACAAGGAAGGGTGAGATAGCTACAAATGTGTTAGGTGTATGTTCACCTGACTTACAATTTATATATGTTTTACCCGGTTGGGAGGGATCAGCTGCTGACTCAAGAGTCCTTAGAGATGCTATTTCTCGACCAAATGGTTTAAAGGTTCCTCAAGGTATAATAGTATAGATTCGTATAAAAAACATATTATGCATAATTTATGTATATTAAATCTATTTTTATTTATGATAGGTTTTTATTATTTATGTGATGCTGGTTATATGAATGGAGAAGGATTTCTTACTCCTTATAGAGGTCAAAGGTATCACCTTAGTGAATGGAGGAATGGGTTACAACCATCTACCGCTAAAGAATTTTTCAACATGAAACATTCTTCTGCTAGAAATGTAATAGAAAGATGTTTTGGACTCTTGAAAGGACGTTGGGCTATATTGAGAGAGAAATCATTCTATCCGTTAAAGACTCAAGGAAGAATAATAACTGCTTGTTGTCTTCTACATAATCATATTCGTAAAGAAATGGTTTTGGATCCTTTAGAACGAAATTTTGGATATGACGAGTTCTCTGATGAAATCATGGTTGGTGACATGATAACAACAGTGGAGCCAAGTACTCAATGGAGTCAATGGAGAGATAATTTTGCATTGGAAATTTTTAATAGGTGGAGAGGTGGAAATCAATGAAAACGTTATTGTTTGTTATTTGAAAATTCTAGTTTAGTTATAATCTTTATTTTGAATGTACTACTGACTTTGATTTATTTGAAATTTCTATTTTAGTTGCAATCTTTATGAGTTTTTAATGTAAATCATGTATTTGCAATGTGATTTAATTTATTTATATGTTTACATCAATTTTGACATGCACACTTGTTAAGTTGTTGAATAGATGGACGGGTCCTTTGAAAATCAAAATGCAAAAAGCACGAAGCGACAATGGACTCCTGAAGAAGATGCATTATTAGTGCAAGGATTGTTGAAATTGGTGGACGATGGTTGGAAGGCTGATGCAGGCTCATTCAAACCCGGGTATACTAAAGTATTAGAGAAATTTATTCACGACAAGTTTCCAAATTGCACATTAAAAGCTAATCCGCATATTGAATCAAGAGTGAAACGTCTTAAAACACAATATTCTGCAATTAGAGACATGTTGGGTCCAAGTGCTAGTGGTTTTGGATGGGATGATACTCGAAAGATGATTGTTGTAGAGAAGGAGATTTATAGTCAATGGTGCAAGGTAATACATGCCATACTATTTTGACTTTGATCAATTTATAATATATATATATATATATATATATATATATATATATATATATATATATATATATATATATATATATATATATATATATATTACATTAAATTTATATTTCTAAACACTTTTTACTTCAATGCAGTCTCACCCAAATGCAGTTGGCTTGTATGGAAAACCATTTCCACACTTTAATGCCCTAGATATTGCATTTGGAAAAGATAAAGCGTCTGGTGCTATAGCAGAAGATACGGCTGATATGTCTGCTCAAATGGAGAAGGAATACTTTTCATCAACACAAAGGGGCGAGTCAGAAATTAATTTGAATGAGAATGAAGAGAATTTTGAGACACAAGTACCAGAAACACCTCCATCTAACAATACTACTCAGACAAATCCAACAATCCAAACACAAAGAGAAACTACTAACTACAGGACTGGAAAGCGTGGGGGAAAAAGGGTGAAGTATAATGATGATGTTGCTTCTGATAGCTTGTTAACTTCATTGAACAAGTTGGGTGAGTTTTATACTAGCAGTGTTGAGAATATGCAACAATTATCTTCTTGTTTTATGCATGAGAAATACACAGCGGAAAGAAGGAGTCAAATTGTCTCAATATTAAAAGAAATAGAAGGATTGTCTGCTGTAGATGTTGTGAGGGCTGCTATGGTTATTACTAAAGACAACAACCTCTGTGATTGTTTTTTCACTATGGATACTCCTGAATTGAAAAAAGAATTTGTGCATATTGTTTTAAGTACCAATTGATCTTAATATCATCATTTAGAGTGATCATGTAGGAATTGTTTTAAGTGAGTTTTATTATTTGGTTGTATTTGTCTTTATTACATTAAGTTTTGATGGATTTTGAAAACTATAATTTTAGCAGGTCTGTTTTATTTCATTGTGATGGATTTAATTTTGTGTTATTTTTGTATGAAAATATTTAATGTGTTTGCACTGCATATTTGCATACTGTTACTTCAATATGCCTGCAGAATTTTTAGTGCAGTAGTCAAGTGCAACCTTTGTATCTATATATATTTGTAACTTCAAAAGTTATTTTAGTAGATAGGTAAAGTTATGTTGTAAAAGAAAAATAGCGTTTCATTGTTATGATTTGCCAATATAAATTAATTGATAGAATTATATAAACTAATTGATAGAATTATTTGAATTAATTGATATGAATTAATTGCTAGAATTATATGAATTAATTATTATGAATTAATTGATAAAATTATATGATTCATTGATATAAATTATTTGTGGTGGATCACGTATCTTTTTGTTTTACATGATTAAATGGAGATAATTATCAATTTAATTGAAATATAGATATATATTTAATAGGGATATTTTTATAATTGTAACATTAATTCCCAGGAATATGGTGCATTAAACAAACACGTTATAATTATTACTTGGAAAAAAATTCTAAAAGTTATACTTTTAACCAAACATATTTTATTATAGTTACCTGGGAATGAAGTTTTCCCATTTATGTTACCGGGAAAGTTAATCCTAGGAAAAAAATTTGTATCACCCAAACAAACGCCTCCTTAAGGTTGTGCACTTCCAACCTATAAAGAAATTTGTTCTAAATATTTTTACACTACTTTTGAAAGAATTTTTTTCCCATAAAAATTAGATTTTATTTCAAAAAATTTAATTTTTTTAACGAAAAATTTAATTTATTTTTCCAAAAAAAATTTTAAAAAAATTTCACAAAAAATATTTTTTCGTAACGATTACATTTTTTCCCAAAAAATTAGTTTTTTTTTCAAAAAAAAAAATTTTTGAAAAAATTTAATTATTTTTCCAAAACAAATTAAATTTTTTTCACAAAAAATTTTTTTTGTCAAATTTTTTTAAAATAATTTTTTCCTAAAAAATTTTATAATCGAATGAAATATTTGGATTTTTGATAATAATCAGATTATAACCGGATCCAAAAATAAAATATGGTTGGATAACCAACCATTAATAATTAAACGGGTTAATAACCATTTAATTATATTAGAATATTTTAAATGAATTGGAATTTAATTATGGATTTGAATCTCACAATCAGATATTTTTGTACAACTCTAATACTATTAATCAATATTATTTTTGAGAAAAAGTTATATAAAAGTTTAAAAAAAGGTTATTATTCATCGTATTTGTCAACAGCCAATAAGGTATAGGTATAAAATTGAGTGTTAAAATAATATTTATTCATTTAAAAAATGGTGAAGTATTTGTATCGGTGACTAGTACATATATTGTATTTGTGGTACTTTTTTATCAATGTGTTTTGAGTAAAACTTCTTGTTTTTAATATATTACTACAATATTATCATACATTTTATATATTCTATTATCGTGACTTAATACAATTTTTGACTTTTTAAATTTTCATTGTGAAGTTTTATTGTTGAATTGTTTAGTTCTTTATTGATACATTTTAGTGAAAAACTCTTATTTTTATTGACATACTATTTACTGGTGTATTTGGTAAATAAATTACAAGTTTTACGTCACTTATAAGATTAAATTCGAAAAATATTTAAGGACATTTTTGTGCGAGATTTTTGAGAAATATGTTCGTGCCAAAAGGTTTAAATTATGAATTTAAAGAAACTAGATGACAATGTAAAAAGATAAATGCAAGATTGCTTACAAGAGAGACACAAGTTCATACATTTGTCACAAATTCTTTATCACTTTGACTTGGATGTGTTAATTCTAAAGTGAATATAAATGAAATTGCGAATCATTTCCCTAGAAACAAAATCTATTTATATACTATACACTTCTACGGAAAACCCCTTTAACAACGGTTGAAAAATACATATAATAACGCAGATCAAGACATTGTTATATAGAGTGTTGTGGTAAATGTTCTACTTATAATCACGGCTCTTAGATCGTTGTTGTATTCTGGAAAGCGCTCGGTATATCACAACGGTTATGCTTAACAATTGTTGTGATACATAAGGCACTGGGTTCGAAACCCAGCAACAACATCTAAATAACATTAGATCACGGTTAATGTAGACAACTGTCGTGGAAATTACCCATAGTTTATTATATACAAATGTATATTGCTTGGTTTACCATACACCTATTTAAAGAAATACATCCATTCAAATTGGCAAAGAAATATATATTCTGAAAATTAAACTATTCTTGAAAACCAACTTAAACACACCAATTTTTTTCGAAGTGAATCCATCTCATTCAGCACATTTTATTTTCTTTAACACATAATATACGATTCAATGGTATGATTTCAATGCATCGATATCTTTTATTATAGTTTACATCATCATCGTCGCTTATCAACGCGATTGTAAATTATCTATATGAATTGAAGCAAACATACAATTGAATTATATATTATGTGTTAAGGAACATAAAATATGCTGAATGAGACGGATGTGATTCGAAAAACATTGAGTGATATATGATGGTTTTTAAATACATCTTAATTTTCAGAATATAAGTTTCTATGTCAATATAAATGATTGCATTTTCGTTAAAAGGTAAGTGAAACAAACAATATACTTAGTATATAATAAACTAAACTTGTCAACCTGTATAAGAATTTAAAGAACAAAGCATTGCTAAGTCACAAGAAGCCTCAATCTTGTGACTTATCAATGTTTTGTTCTTGTTTTGAGTACATTTGTCAACAACAACAAAATACAACAAATCCATACAACACAATTAAAAAAAAAACATACATTATTTAAGCAACAAAACCCCAAGTGGGACTGTAACAAATCAAGATATATTGAGTCAATAACGCACCTCTTATTGAAAATAATCGTGGAACTTTAACAAATCAAGATATATCAAGTTCATCTAGTTTATGAAGCCATGAAGAAGAAATATAAGGTGGATGAATTTTATACAATAACTTCCTACTTCTTATATTTTTCTTCATGGATACAAAAACCATATGAAACTTCACCATAGTATACGCTTGCTACCACCATCATCAGCATGTATCTGTTGAACCCTAATTTTTACCCCTAAGATTTCGCACATCTCATTTTGCATCTCATACCACAAACAAGATCACAATCAATCTTTGTTTCTTCTGAGTATCTGTATATTATTCTTACCTGCTTTATATTTGATTGTGTTTACTAACCTCTAACCAAAATACCAAAAAAATTGTTGCAGTTTCTCTCTCTATGTGTTTTGCAGGTTTGTCCAAACAAGGGCATAATTTCAAATCAAGTGTGGTTGTTCAGCTATAATCCAGTTCATATGGGTGTTTGACCTAATCTTGGTCAAACTATCAAGCAATTATTGCAAGTGCAAGATGTCTGTTCCATTGGGCTATTTCTCAAGCAGTGATTATTCAAGGTCAAGATGTCATGTGTTGAGAATCTCCAGTTTAACAAGCATTGGTTTATGTGAAGTTTGGGTTCAGAAAGTCAGTTTCAAATGGTTGTCGTTCAGTCATGGCTTAAGTTGCAAGTTGTTCAGTAGTGGTTGTGTATCAGATGCTTTGTGGAAAATTTCAAGTGGCTTTGGATTAAAATCGAGGTTTCATGGCCGTGTGTGGAAAATATTGGTGAGGGTGCATATCCATTTGCTAATCATCTTCCTATCCATTTTTGTCCAAAATTCTCATTTCTCCAAATTTCCATAACCATAACCATATCTAGTTCACTTATCCCTTATTCATAAAATCCATTCTCTCATAAGATCCATTATCCATCCCTACTCATTTTTTCTAAATCCAATTACCCATTTTTATCTATTTTTGATATCCAAATATCATATCCATTTTCCAATCCATTTTTCCAAAACAATTCAATTCCAAATATTCATTTTTTTAGCCCATTTGATTTGGATATCCAATTCAATTTCAAAATCCATTTCAAGGCCATTCTTTCCAATATCCATATTTCATATCCAATTCTATTTCATTTTCTTGTTTAAAATTCATTTCCAATTTTCACTTCATATAAATCACATCCATATCTTTCAAATATCCAAAAATCCATTCATTACTACACATGATATGCCTTTTTTTTTTCTAAAAGCCCATATCCTTTTTTTAATAACCAATTATCCAAATATTCCATATCCATTCTAATATCCAAATTACCTTTCAATATCCACATTTTCAAGTCCCATTTTTTTCCATATTAATCCATATTTCAAATTCCAATTATCCCATTTTTCATTTAAACCCAATTTCTATCCCATCTTTTTTTTTCTTCTTCTTTCATTTCCAATTCCTAAACCAATTTAATTCACATTTCTAAAACATCCACATTTCCAATATCCAATCCCATTTTTTTTAATCCACTTCATTATCTATTTCCAACATCCACTTTCAAAATTCAATATCAATAAAGATCCATTATCCATTCCAATACAAAATTATCCATTTTTTATTCCAAATTTCTAAATCCATTTTTTATCATAACCATTTTCTTTCTAAAAAAAAAAAACTAAATTTCTTAAATCCACATACAAAGCCCATTCATAAAAAAAAAAATTCTACAAAAAATTCTACTATTGAATTTGGAGAGGCCCATTAGATTTTCTTTAATTACAACAAAATTGAAAAAAAAGAAAGATGGAATTTTAGAGAGCCACATGAAACAAGTTGTAAGCCACAAGTTTCCAAGCATAGCCGTATGAAACAATCTCCAAGCAACAAGCAAAATTCAGCCGTACCAATGCTTCATGTAATAAGTCGTACAAACTCCCAAGCTGAAGTTTTAAGCCACCACTGCTACTATTTACATGAGTCATTCACTACAAAATCCAAGCTGCTACTACAAGCCACATAAGCCGCAAGCCAAAACACTGTCATAACGCACGGCTTTCGTCAAAATGATTCACAGTGTGTGACAAGCTGCGAGCAAAACGACATAATGTGAGCGTCAAAACGCAGCACTACATCAATTCAAAACGACCTGCAAATAGATTGAAACGCAGCAGTTTAAAGTGCAGCAAGTCACGCACACGGCAACAAGTGAAAACGCGGAATTCATATCAAAATGGCAACCAATTTTCAGACTTCAAAATGGAAAAATCACCTTCAAAATTCTGCTATAAATAAGTGCCTCCATTCACTCTTTTCTTCAAGCTATCAAGCCAATATTACGCTGCGAATTTTTCACTCGAAACCTCACTGCAAAAAAAAAAAAAAAACCAAAATTCAGCAACATTAGTCTTCTACTTTTTTCTTCAAAATTCACTTCAATTCAAATAAAAAACAAGTGAGAAAAAGAGAAGAAGGAAGAGGAAGGTTCTAATTTGTTCATACCTAAGCTTTTGAAGGTAGTTTGGTGGATTTTTGTTTTCCGATTCGAAATCGTCATTGCGTGTTTCTTGAAATTAATTGTTGCATCATGTAGAACTTTTGATTTCGATCAAAACCGCGTATGTTTCGTATCCCGTTGCTTCGATTTGTTTGAGCTCTAGCTATGGAGGGTGAATAGTAGTACACGTTACAAGAAGAAGATGACGAAGCTAATTGTTTCGAGAATTCTAGCTGTCACCCCCAATTAAACCTGGCACCCCAAACTATCAAAATTCCAACATTGCCTCTGATAAATTTAGGTGGAAAGTGAAAAAATTTTGTCTACCGAGAATTTTCAAATTTCCGGTATTGAGTGAAATTTTGGGGAATATGACATTACCGGTAGTATATAAATTATCACTTTCTTTTAAAAAAATTTTATACTACCGGGGATTTCAAATTTCCGAAAATTTTCTGTAAATTTCGGGGTATTTGAAATCCCCGGTAGTGTAAAAATTTTCAAAAAAAAAAAACAAAAAGTGAAAATTTTTAAAGTACCGATAATTTCAAATTCCCGATATCGTGTGAAAAATTCCGGGAGTTTTACCGGTAATTTTGAAATTCCTGGTAATTTTTACCGGTAATTTCGAAATCCCCGATAATTTTTACCGGTAATTTTGAAATTGTCAGTATTTTTCAAAATCTCCGTTCCATCCCCCAAAATTCATAATTTTCAAAAAGGTAAATATGATATTTCGCTACAAATGAAGAGGGGGGTTGCCAAGTTTAATTGGGGGGTGGCAGGTAAAATTTTCAGTAGTTTCTGATTCTCATCTTTCCTTTGGTTTTGTTTTAAGATTGGTGTTTAGTATTGGGCTCAGCCCGTTACATTTTTACTCCACCACCACCATTTCTAAAAAAAAACATCCCTCTCTTTTTTTAGATTTTTTTTTCCTTTTTATTTATTTTTAATTAAAAAGTATTTTAACTATTTCTTGTTCTTTTTCTTTTTAATAATTTTTAAAATAATAGATTTATTTTTTTATGATATCTCTAGTATTTTTGAATTTCATTTAAAAGAGAGCATTTCTTAAAAAATCATAAAAAGAATATATATCATGTGTTTTCATCTTGATTTTATTTTGAATTCTATTTTGGCTTTATTGTTGTTTGTGTGGATCATAACATGTTAGATCCACTTTTCTTATCTCTTTTTATTTTGATCGATGAAAGTCTAAGAGATCTTGGAATTCTTTTGTTGAATTTCGATCAAGACTTGATCGTTACCATTTTTCTTTTCGTGTGGTATTATTTTCAGATGACGATTTACATATCGTTCATCTAGCATGCATTAGCACAAAGAGCTATTGACCGACCTCATTTGTAGGGTAATTACTCCGTAAATTACTCGGCGATTGCTTAACATAGCGCAATATTTGTCCCGTATCAGAAAACTATAAAAAATGGTTGATAATTTGTCTTTGAGTGTACACCTATGACTAAGGTGGAAAGTAGTGGAACCTACGCGCCCTCTTGGTACGTTTGGTGTTCACGAAATTCACATCCAGACGAGGTTTTCTTGGGAGATATTCTGACGTGCGTGTCTTGCGCATTTCAGGGTGTTGATCTAGAGAGCTGTCGACTCTGGTGACCATTCCCGAGGACTCAGTTGAGGCACTCCTTCCAAGAGGCAATAATGGCAGACCAGAAATGGCAAACCCGTTATGCTTCTTGATCCGAGGACCCGAAGCTGAGAACTTTAGAATCCTTTAACCCAACTTGGCCTTATTAGGACGTGGTGCGGTGGCTATTTAGGTGCAAACTTGAATCAGTTATTACGCGATACCACACTCAGACAAGACTCTCTTGAGAATATTATTGACTACCAAGCAGTTGGGAAATTGATAATATCTGAAAGATGGGTTGTAGACTCTGGGAACTGCTTTAGAACCTTGTTCGGTAGGTGTTATACCCTTAGCACATACCTTTGTGGGGTTGGTTCTTAACCTTGACTCCATGCTCGTGACTCGAACCTTTGAACCCGTGTGCTTTGAGTGATCTTGTTTGTGGTTGTTGCATCCATGCACTCTTGCATCCATGAGCATACATCTGCATTCTTCCACGTTGTCTCAAAAACTCATTTCAACTGTCTCCTTCTCCAGTTATCTGTTCACCGTCAAGCTGTTTCCTCAACACAACTACGGAACTAGAGCTGCTGTCAGATTGAGAATGGAGAATCAAGAACAACACAACGCCGAAGTCAGAATGTAAATTGATGAGTTGAAGGTCGGTATGACCAAGCTCACGAAAATTCAGCAAGTTCTGATTACTAGAGGTGAACCACCTTAGAGGACTGTGATTGTTGAAACTTCAACTGCTGCTGTTGACCCTCCACTGACTCAGCAACCAGCTTCTACTTGGCAAGAATTTGGGTTACCTCCGAATTACTCGCCACCCTTTGCAACTACTCCTGTGTTTGTCTCGCCAGTATCTTCAGCTCCATTGTTCACTGAACCTTAGCCTGTTGTGCATTCTGTTGCTCAAGCTATTCCTGAGAATCCTTTCGTGTACCATGTTGCTGGTCCACAATCTGAAAGTCAGGGAGAACCTGGATACATTGAAGAAGTCAGAGAGCAATAGCAAACTCTAGACAAAAGGATAAGAGTCGTGGAAGGAAGTGATGTCTTTAATGCTGCCGCAATGGACATGTGCTTGGTTTGTGACTTGGTTATTCCTCCAAAATTCAAGACTCCTGATTTTGAGAAACACAAAGGGAACACCTGTCCCAGAACCCACTTGGTGATGTACTGCCGCAAGATGGCTGCTCATGCCAAAAATGACAAACTACTCATTCACTGTTTCCAAGACAGCTTGAGTGGGGCTTCAATGAAATGGTATATGGGACTTGATAAGAACTGTATCCAAAGCTGGAAGGACTTGGGTGATGCTTTCTTAAAGAAATATAAGTACAATCTGGACATGGCACCTGATCGCCGTTAATTGCAAAACATGTCTAAAAAAGAAAAAGAATCCTTTAAGGAGTACGCTCAGTGCTGGAGAGAGCTAATTGCTCAGGTGGAGCCACCCTTGGCTGAAAAAGATTTGACTGGATTGTTCATGGACACTCTTCAGCCACTTTTTTGGGAAAAGATGATAGGTAGTGTATCATCTGGTTTTGCCGACCTAGTCACTATTGGAGAAAGACTAGAGGAAGGTATCAAGAAAGGAAAGATTACCAATGCTGAAGCCTTTAGTGGTGCTAAAAAGTATGCTGGGAATTTTCAAAAGAAGAAGGATGGTGACACCCATGCTGTTTCAGTTGAAGGGAAACCTCGTCACATACAACAATATGTAGCTGCAGATGCTCCTGTTGTCAATGCTCAACCAGTTCAAGCTCCTCGTTAGACTGTTAGACAAAATTAGAATCGCAATAGGGTTAACTTTGATCCTATCCCGATGTCCTACACTGAGTTGTATCCATGTCTTGTTCAGAAAGGTTTGATTACAACGAGGGATCTACCTCCTCTTCCAAATCCTCTCCCAGCCGGCTATAGGGTTGATCTTCACTGTGAGTTCCATCGAGGTGGGGCAGGCCATAACTTGGAAGGTTGCTTTGCATTGAAAGCTAGAGTACAAGAATTGGTGAATTCAAAGATTCTGTCATTTCTTGATGATAATCCCAATGTTGTCAACAATCCTTTGCTAGAGCATGCCAAGTGAAGTTTGAGCAAGTTCAGACGGATCGTCTCCTAAAGCCAGTGTTTCAGACAGGGCAGCTCATCCTTGTTGCTGATTAGTCACTAGGCCTTGTTTCTTTCGGTTTGCATTTTTCTTTGATTGTATTGACTGTTTGCTTTCGAACTTTATTTGTACTTTCATGGTAATTTCAATGAAATGAGCATTGCAATTTTTCAATTCATTTATATCCACTGTGTACATCTTTATGCTTTCTTTTTCACAAACAAAAATTTTATCTCCTGTTCATTTTCTTTATCAAGCTTTTGTTTATGTAAATATTGGAGGGAGGATGATGAAAACGAAATACCTGAAATTGCTAAACTGTATGCTTTCAATTAAAACTTGGCTGATGATGTACATGCATTGTTTCAACTCCCAAACACTAGAGAAATAAGGAAGTTAATCCCTTGTCAACCCCTTTGAGCCTAGAAGTGGGAGTTTCTTTCTGTACGAAAAAACCTGCAATCTTAACCCGGGGATGGGTAGTTCTCAGTTAATTTGACTGTGTATTTAAACACATGAGAATCATTGCAATTACAAGCTTTCCTTCGCACACATCAAAGAAGTGTCGAAGATGTCATTCAAATCAAAAGCCAATGATGGTTCACCATAATCATTAAGCCAGACAGTCACTATCTTTCAACAAAAAAAATGAATGAAAGAAAATCAAAAGAAAAGCCCGCTAAGTCAAAACCTTTGAAGGAGACTTAGGTAAAAATTGGGGCATCCCGCTGACTGTAAAATCAAATGACACAGTTCAGGCAAAAGTTAGGGATAACAAAAGAAAAATCAAGAGGTTACCAAAATCCTCAAAAACAAAACAAGTTGACTGAGGTCCTCATAAAAAAACAACAAAATGTTGTAAGAAAGAGTGATTGCCATCTCAAAAATCCTTTGGCTCTTGAACCGTCATCATAACAATATCACTTGGAACCTGAATGCATAGTTTGAATTAACTGAGCATAGGACTGGAGATCATCACGAAGAATGGGTTAGGTACAAATAAACTTTGAGCATATATCCTTTGTTTCAAAAATCGTGAACCAGACCATGTTACAACCTTCAAAAGACCTAATTGAAGCTAGGTTTCTTTTGAAAGCATACTACAGCAAGGTTGCGTAAACTGCCTCCTATGTTTGTTGCTAATCATTTGCTTTGATGTCATACCTTTGCTTTATCTTGCATTTTTTAGTGTCTAAACCGCCGTGTTTTGACAAGTGATTCATTTTTTTTCTTTACATCAATAATATCATTCCAAAAATGATTTTTGATTTCAAAATTGCATGAGCTTTGCATTAAAATTACCATGTTTGTTTGAATAATCTTATTTGCAGGCAAACTTTCCTCATCAAGAAATTTCAAACAGTTGAGAAACTCGGTCAGTGATCCTATCAGAGGCACATTACTTCCAGATCCTGTTGTGAATCAATTCAAGATTTGTTCAGTGCAAGTTATTTTCAGAATTGGTTAACCCGGAGATCTTTCAAGACCCATACTGAGTTTATCCTTCTCAACAGTCTTTTCAAGAACTGAAGCCATGATCAGTTCATCCCCAGTAACTGAAGCCATGATCAGTTCATCCCCAACAATAGTCTAACTGAAGCCATGATCAGTTTATTCTCAACAATCATTTCAAGAATTGAAGCCATGATCAGTTCATTCTTCCCCTGCAGTAGTCAAACTGAAGCTATGTTCAGTTTATTTTCATCAGTCAATCAATCTGGGGCAATCTTCTTCAAGAATCCTCAAGATGTCTTTCCTCAAAAGACCATCAGCCTGATACAATTCATAAATGTGACAGAGATGTGTTCAACATCTTCTCTTCAAGCAGAATGGACAGTGTTCCCTGTGTTGAGGAATCTGAGTTCCATTCTTCCCTCACAAAAGAGTCTATCTCAATTGTCCCTATCATCTGCGTTTGCATACATAAATCATTCATATTATTGCATAGAAAGATTTTCATAGCTCGAAGTGTACTTCGCGCTCATATGCATTTCCGAGGTCCTGTTGCTGTCAACATCTTACCTTGTGATCAAAGTCCAAATTACTTGGCACCTATCCAAACTTTTACGTGCCGCTTCATTCAGTATCATCCCTGAATGTTGTCGTTACTTGTCTTTTCATTCAGTGCCATTCCTGGATATTGTCGTTTCCCTGTGCATCTTGTCCTGCTGTTAGATGTTTATCTTCTTCCATTCCAGTGCTATTCCTGGATCTTTGTTTTTCTTTCATTCCAGTGCCATTCCTGGATGTCTGCTTCTTTTGATCTCCAGTGCCATTCCTAGATATCTTGTTCCTCTTGTTTCTCCCAGTTCTATTCCTGGAAGGTTTTACCTATCTTCTGTGATCCCCATCATATTTGCTTAGATATCTTTTAGTGCCATTCCTGAAAGTTTTATCTATTCATTCAGTGCCATTCCTGAATAAGTTTTCTCCTTTGCATTCAGTGCCATTTCTGGATGTCTTTCTCACTATCATTCAATACCATTCTTGAATGTAGTGATTTACCTTTACCTTTCAGTGCCATTCCTGAAAGCTCTTTCTCACTATTATTCAGTGCCATTCCTGAATGTAGTGGTTTACCTTTACCTTTCAGTGCCATTCCTGAAGGTCACTGCTCACTTTATTCAATACCAGTCTTGGATATCGTGAACTCTTGTTATCCAATGCCATTCTTAGATACTTCTGATATATTTTCCAAAACTTTTCTCACTTCATCCAATGATATTCGTGGATGTTGAGATTCTTTTATCCAATGCCATTCTTGGACACCTTTTCCCCAAACGAGTCCAATGCCATTCTTGGATATCTCTGATATTTGACCTTGCCATCCAATGCCATTCTTGGATGTCCCCAGTGAAGTTTTCAAATGGAATTTTGTTTATATCCAATGCTATTCTTGGAAGACTCTGATGTTTGTTGTTGCCTCATTCAATGCCATTCTTGAATGTTGAATTCCTTTCATCCAATGCTATTCTTGGATATCTTATCCCTAATATAGTGATTTTCACCTTCATCCAATGCTATTCTTGGATGACGTTGTTGTTTTTACCAGAAACTTTCTCGTTGTTTTCTAATGCCATTCTTGGACGTCTTTTGACATACCTTTCGTCTCGTTTGTAGTTTCCATCCAATGCTATTCTTGGATGTCACTACTTGTCTCCCCAGGGTCTTGTCCCTCTTTTTCCAACTATTGATGGATATTTCTTGTCACTTTGACAGATATCTAGAAATAACTTGTGTTCCCCGACGTGTCTTTTCGTGTCATCTCTCTCAATTTACCTTATACCCTTTCTTTCAAGTTTTCCCCGCAGTCTGTTTCATCCTTTGCATTCATATCATCTTGTGGCATCTTATGGCTAAAAATTTAGTTTTATGTATTTAAGTATCTTCAATCTTTTCGAGACGAAGTTTTCAACCTTCATATCTCCTGATAGAAGAAACTTAAATAGGGGCAGCTGTTGAACCCTAATTTTTACCCCTAAGATTTCGCACATCTCATTTTCCATCTCATACCACAAACAAGATCACAATCTTTGTTTCTCCTGAGCATCTGTATATTATTCTTACCTGCTTTATATTTGACTGTGTTTACTAACCTCTAACCAAAATACCAAAAAAATTGCTGCAGTTTCTCTCCCTGTATGTTTTGCAGGTTTGTCCAAACAAGGGCATAATTTCAAATCAAGTGTGGTTGTTCAGCTATAATCCAGTTCATATGGATGTTTAACCTAATCTTGGTCAAACTATCAAGCAATTATTGCAAGTGCAAGATGTCTGTTCCATTGGGCTATTTCTCAAGCAGTGATTATTCAAGGTCAAGATGTCTTGTGTTGAGATTCTCCAGTTTATCAAGCATTGGTTTATGTGAAGTTTGGGTTCAGAAAGTCAGTTTCAAATGGCTGTCGTTCAGTCATGGCTTAAGTTGCAAGTTGTTCAGTAGTGGTTGTGTATCAGATGCTTTGTGGAAAATTTCAAGTGGCTTTGGATTAAAATCGAGGTTTCATGGCCGTGTGTGGAAAATATTGGTGAGGGTGCATATCCATTTGCTAATCATCTTCCTATCCATTTTTGTCCAAAATTCTCATTTCTCCAAATTTCCATAACCATAACCATATCTAGTTCACTTATCCATTATTCATAAAATCCATTCTCTCGTAAGATCCATTATCCATCCCTAATCATTTTTTCTAAATCCAATTACCCATTTTTATCCAGTTTTCATATCCAAATATCATATCCATGTTACAATCCATTTTTCCAAAACAATTCAATTCCAAATATTCATTTTTTTAGCCCATTTGATTTGGATATCCAATTCAATTTCTAAATCCATTTCAAGGCCATTCTTTCCAATATCCATATTTCATATCCAATTCCATTTCATTTTCTTATTTAAAATTCATTTCCAATTTTAACTTCATATAAATCACATCCATATCTTTCAAATATCCAAAAATCCATTCATTACTACACATGATATGCCATTTTTTTACTAAAAGTCCATATCCTTTTTTTAATAACCAATTATCCAAATATTCCATATCCATTTTAATGTCCATATTACCTTTCAATATCCACATTTTCAAGTCCCATTTTTTCCATATTAATCCATATTTCAAATTCCAATTATCCCATTTTTCATTTAAATCCAATTTCTATCCCATCTTTTTTTTCTTCTTCTTTCATTTCCAATTCCTAAACCAATTTAATTCACATTTCTAAAACATCCACGTTTCCAATATCCAATCCCATTTTTTTAATGCACTTCATTATCTATTTCCAACATCCACTTTCAAAATTCAATATCAATAAAGATTCATTATCCATTCCAATACAAAATTATCCATTTTTTATTCTAAATTTCTAAATCCATTTTTTATCATAACCATTTTCTTTCGAAAAAAAAAAACTAAATTTCTTAAATCCACAAATAAAGCCCATTCATAAAAAAAAATTCTACAAAAAATTATACTCTTGAATTTGGAGAGGCCCATTAGATTTTCTTTAATTACAAAAAAATTGAAAAAAAAAAGAAAGATGGAATTTTAGAGAGCCACATGAAACAAGTTGTAAGCCACAAGTTTCCAAGCATAGCCGTATGAAACAATCTCCAAGCAACAAGCAAAATTCAGCCGTACCAATGCTTCATGTAATAAGTCGTACAAACTCTCAAGATGAAGTTTTAAGCCACCACTGCTGCTATTTACATGAGTCATTCACTACAAAATCCAAGCTGCTACTACAAGCCACATAAGCCACAAGCCAAAACACTGTCATAACGCACGGCTTTCGTCAAAATGATTCACAGTGTGTGACAAGCTGCGAGCAAAACGACATAATGTGAGCGTCAAAACGCAGCACTACATCAATTCAAAACGACCTGCAAATAGATTGAAACGCAGTAGTTTAAAGTTCAGCAAGTCTGTTAATATCTTACTTTCCATTGTATATAGTATAGTAGTATTAACCAATAGCATAGTGCCACATCAGCTTGCTAGTTAGTTTAGCTATCACACATTAGAGATAAGATATAGACTTTGTATAAATACTCTTGTAATCTATCTTTCTAATCTAATGAAGAATTTACAGTTACAATACTCTAACTGATTTCTGTTACACTTCTTCTCTATTAGTTGTATTTTTGTATCTTCTTCATGAGCTTCAATGGTGATTATGACACCATTAACATGGTATCAGAGCTTCTAAAGCTCTGGTAGCCATTTATTTTCAGATTTCGTTCCTTTTTCGATTGCGTTCTTGATTCGTTTTGATTGATTTCTGCAAATTTTTCTTCTTTGCAATTCGTTTTCTTTCTCAATCTTCAACCTTCGTTCCCTTTCTGTTGCAATCGAATTCCTGTCCTCTTTTCCATTGATGGCAGACCAGAGCTTCTCAGATTTTTCCACGAATTCTTCAAATCCATACTACTTGCATCCGAATGAAAATCCCTCTCTAGTTCTTGTTACTCCTCTTCTGGATGAAAAGAACTATCACACATGGGCTAGGTCAATGCACATTGCGTTGATTTCGAAGAATAAAGAAAAGTTCATCAACAGAACCCTCCCAAAACCGCCGGTATCAGATATTCTTTATGCTCCTTGGATCCGTTGCAACACTATGGTTCTATCTTGGATTCATCATTCTATTTCGGAGTCCATTGCTAAGTCGATTTTATGGATTGAAAGTGCTGTTGAAGTTTGGAGAAATCTGAAGATTCGATTCTCACAAGGTGATATATTCCGCATTTCTGATATACAAGAGGATTTGTATAAGTTTCGTCAAGGTACTCTCGATGTTTCTAGCTATTTTACTCAGATGAAAGTTATGTGGGATAAATTAGAGACATATCGACCTCTTGCTGCTTGTTCTTGCGCTATTCAGTGTTCTTGTGGTGCTCTTGCATCGATTAAGAAATATCGAGAACAAGATTACGTAATACGTTTTCTTAAGGGCTTGAATGAGAAATTTGCTCAATCCAAGACTCAAATTATGATGATGCAGTCTTTACCCGATATAGATAAGTCCTTTGCTCTTGTTATTCAACAAGAAAGAGAGATCAATAGCTCTCAAAGCACCATCTCGAATAGCACTGTTTCTGAGGATTCTACAGTTATGCATTTGAATTCTTCTTCTGGAAACAATCAGGGCAAAACTGGTAGCAACCAATCCAAAGGCAAAACTGGTGGTTATGGTGTGGCCAAAGGACAAAACAGAGTGTGCACTCATTGTGGGAGGAGTAATCACACAATTGAAACTTGCTTCATTAAGCATGGATATCCACCTGGATATAAAGGTAAAGGTAAATCCAATAGTTCTATTGCAAATTCTCAGTCTGCTGCTTCTGTTGAAATAGGCAAGGGATCATCACAACAAAATTCAACTCAGTCTATGGTTGGCTTCACTCAAGAGCAATATCAAAGCATCCTGGAATTACTCCAACAGTCCAAGTCCACTCCTAAAGCCAATTCCATTACCACCTCACCCTTTGCATTGAATTCACTTTCTCAACATGAAAATGGTAAGAACCCTCACTTATGGATCCTTGATACAGGGGCCACTGATCATATTTCATGTAATTTCACTTGTTTCACTTCACACACAAACATTGTTCCTATTCATGTTAGTCTACCTAATGGTTCTCATGTGACTACTTCTATTTCTGGCAGCATTCATCTCTCTTCAGCCTTAGTTCTTCATAATGTCCTTTATATTCCAAGTTTTCATGTCAATTTAATTTCAATAGCCAAACTTGTGAAAAGTAATGACTGTGTGGTTCATTTCACTGATAATTCTTGCAATATTCTGCACAATCATTCCAAGGAAATGATTGGTACAGCTAAGCTCCACAGAGGACTATATGTTCTTGATTCTTCTCAAAATAAACATGTTTGTAATACATCTGTACAAGATAATTCCTTTCTTTGGCATTTGAGATTAGGGCATGTTTCTTCTATAGGGCTGCAACATGTATCCAAAATGTTTCCTTTTATTTCTTCCAAATACAATAATCATACTTTTTCATGTGATCCATGTCATTTTAGTAAATAAAAGAAATTATCTCTTCCTCATAGTGTTACTCAATCTACTTTCCCTTTTGAACTTTTACATGCTGATATATGGGGACCCTTCTCAACTATTTCAACTTTAGGACACAAATATTTTCTAACTCTTGTGGATGATTACAGTAGATATACTTGGGTTATTTTCTTAAAATCTAAAGACCAAACCAAACAAAATATCATTCAATTCTTAGCCTATATTGAAAATCATTTTAACACTTCCTTAAAGTTTTTCAAATCAGATAATGGAACTGAATTCCTCCCTCTATCTGACATTTTCTTATCCAAAGGTGTTATTCACCAGAAATCTTGTGCCTACACACCCCAACAAAATGGGGTGGTTGAAAGGAAACACCAGAATATTTTAAATGTTGCTAGGTCCCTCTATTTTCATTCACATATTCCTCTTAATATGTGGAATTTTTGTATTGCTCATGCTGTACACCTCATCAATGGACTTCCAACTCCCTTGTTAAATCTTAAAAGCCCTCATGAAATATTATATAAGCAACCTCCTTCTTTAATTCATCTGAAAGTGTTTGGATGTTTGAGCTATGCTGTGTCTAATCTCCCAAACAAAACAAAATTCTGTCAAAGAGCTAGAAAGGCAGTTTTCTTGGGTTTCAAAGATGGTACAAAAGGTTATGTCCTATATGACATTCAACATCATACAGTTTTTGTATCTAGACATGCTATTTTCTATGAAAATGTTTATCCTTTTGATAATGAGAAATCTGCTTCTCAACCTCCTTCTACACATAATCCTGTTCAGCCCAACCTTAGCCCTATTTCTTATGATGATCATGGTATATCTCATCAATCTCCTACCTCTACTGACATATCTACCTTACCTGATGACAATACCTGCTCCTCTCCTCTATCCCCTCAGCAGTCTAGCCCTATTTCACATCAGTCTAGTCCTATTTCACAACAGTCTACACAATTCAGACCTGATAACCCACAAAATATGCCTTTAAGTACACCTGCTACTTGTAGACAACAGTCACAACCCCCTTTTTCTCAGTACTATCAAAGTACATCCTCTAACCCCAGTCCAACAAACATTAAATGTCCTGGTCCCACATTGTCCATAGAACCATCAAATTCTTTGAATTCTTCTGATCATGACAGTAATAATCCACCCAATACACATTCAAATAGTGATGATCATAACAATGATGCTTTAAATACTCCTTCTCCCCCTCCTCTTAGACATTCCACTCGAGTTTCAAATCCTCCTAGTTACTTAGCTAACTATCATTGTTATCATGCCAATAACATTCCCTCTACTTCTCATTCTTCTAACTTTCCTGTCATGTATCCCTTATCCTCTGTTCTTTCATATGATAAGTGTTCTCCTTATTACAAAATTTTTTGTTGTGCTATTTCTTCCATATCTGAACCAACCACATACAAACAAGCCATTAAACATGACTGTTGGGTTAAGGCCATGGATGTGGAGCTTAAAGCTCTTGCAGAGAATCAAACATGGACTGTGGTGGATCTGCCTAGTGGTAAGATACCTATTGGATGTCGTTGGGTTTATAAAGTGAAACACAAGGCTGATGGATCCATTGAAAGGTACAAGGCCAGATTAGTTGCAAAAGGTTATACTCAAATGGAAGGTATTGATTATTTTGACACTTTCTCCCCTGTTGCCAAACTTACTACTGTTAGAGTCTTGCTTTCCCTTGCAGCTATTAAACGCTGGCATCTAGAACAATTAGATGTCAATAATGCTTTTCTTCATGGGGACTTAAATGAAGAAGTCTACATGAGTCTTCCTCCTGGCCTATCTGGTTATGATTCCTCTAAAGTTTGTAAGTTGCAAAAATCCCTATATGGCCTAAAACAAGCTAGTAGGCAGTGGTATTCAAAACTTTCTACCTTCACTTTATGTTAAGCATGAAGATCCTCATTTCACTGCCCTCCTAGTGTATGTGGATGATGTTGCGCTAGCAGGAAATTCCCTAGTTGAGATACAACATGTCAAGGACTTATTGAATCAGCAGTTTAAGATTAAAGATCTTGGTAAGCTCAGGTATTTTTTGGGGTTTGAGATTGCTAGATTCACAAAGGGTATTTTCTTAAACCAAAGAAAATACACTCTTGAGCTGTTACAAGATGCTGGTGTCCTTACTGTTAAGCCTTCCTCAATTCCTATTGACCCCAACACCAAGTTGTCTGTTAGTGAAGGTGCTCTCTTGGAAGATGCTTCAGCTTATAGAAGATTGATTGGAAGGCTCATTTATCTTACTAATTCAAGGCCTGATATATCATATGCTGTCCAGCATTTGAGTCAATTTATGGCACAACCTCGTATCCCACATTTTCAGGCTGCCACTCGGGTTCTGAGGTATCTCAAGTCTGTCCCTGCTACTGGTATCTTATTTTCTGCCTTTAGTGATTTGAAACTCCTAGGTTTTGCTGATTCAGATTGGGCTTGATGCCCTGATACTAGGAAATCTATCACTGGTTATTGTGTGATGTTAGGCAATTCATTGTTGTGCTGGAAGTCCAAGAAACAACATACTGCATCAAGATCTTCAACAGAAGATGAATATAGAGCATTGGCTGCTATTACTTGTGAGGTTCAATGGTTGCATTACATATTTCGTGATCTTTTGGTTGAATTTTCTCAACCTGCTTCTATTTTCTGTGATAGCAAATCAACCATTTATTTGGCTCATAGTCCCACTTTTCATGAAAAAAGCAAACACATAGAGCTGGATTGTCATGTGGTTCGTGAGAGATTACAATCCAAACTTATTCATTTGCTTCCTATATCTACACATGATCAGCTGGCTAACATGCTTACTAAACCTCTGCATTCTCCTGCTCTTCAAAGGTCTTTATCCAAGTTAGGTCTTTGTAGCATCCAAAGTCTAACTTGAGGGGGCTGTTAATATCTTACTTTCCATTGTATATAGTATAGTAGTATTAACCAATAGCATAGTGCCACATCAGCTTGTTAGTTAGTTTAGCTATCACACATTAGAGATAAGATATAGACTTTGTATAAATACTCTTATAATCTATCTTTCTAATCTAATGAAGAATTTACAGTTACAATACTCTAACTGATTTCTGTTACACTTCTTCTATATCAGTTGTATTTTTGTATCTTCTTCATGAGCTTCAATGGTGATTATGACACCATTAACAAAGTCACGCACACGGCAACAAGTGAAAACGCGGAATTCATATCAAAATGGCAACCAATTTTCAGACTTCAAAATGGAAAAATCACCTTCAAAATTCTGCTATAAATAAGTGCCTCCATTCACTCTTTTCTTCAAGCTATCAAGCCAATATTACGCTGCGAATTTTTCACTCGAAACCTCACTGCAAAAAAAAAAAAAAAACCAAAATTCAACAACATTAGTCTTCTACTTTTTTCTTCAAAATTCACTTCAATTCAAATAAAAAACAAGTGAGAAAAAGAGAAGAAGGAAGAGGAAGGTTCTAATTTGTTCATACCTAAGCTTTTGAAGGTAGTTTGGTGGATTTTTGTTTTCCGATTCGAAATCGTCATTGCGTGTTTCTTGAAATTAATTGTTGCATCATGTAAAACTTTTGATTTCGATCACAACCGCGTATGTTTTGTATCCCGTCGCTTCGATTTGTTTGAGCTCTAACTATGGAGGGTGAATAGTAGTACACGTTACAAGAAGAAGATGATGAAGCTAATTGTTTCTTATTCTCATCTTTCCTTTGGCTTTGTTTTAAGATTGGTGTTTATTATTGGGCTCAGCCAATTACATTTTTACTCCACCACCACCATTTCTAAAAGAAAACTTCCCTCTCTTTTTTTGTATTTTTTTCCTTTTTATTTTTCTTTTAATTAAAAAGTATTTTAACTATTTCTTGTTCTTTTTCTTTATAATGATTTCTAAAATAATAGATTTATTTTTTTATGATATCTCTAGTATTTTTGAATTTCATTTAAAAGAGGGCATTTCTTAAAAAATCATAAAAAGAATATATATATCATGTGTTTTCATCTTGATTTTATTTTGAATTCTATTTTGGCTTATTGTTGTTTGTGTGGATCATAACATGTTAGATCCACTTTTCTTATCTCTTTTTATTTTGATCGATGAAAGTCTAAGAGATCTTGGAATTTCTTTGTTGAATTTTGATCAAGACTAGATCGTTACCATTTTTCTTTTCGTGCGGTATTGCTTTCGGATGACGATTTACATATCGTTCATCTAGCATGCATTAGCATAAAGAGCTATTGACCGCCTCATTTGTAGGGTAATTACTCCGTAAATTACTCGGCGATTGCTTAACATAGCGCAATATTTGTCCCGTATCAGAAAACTATAAAAAATGGTTGATAATTTGTCTTTTGGTTCAAAACTTATGAAACTTGTTATTAGGAGGCTTTGGTCTTATCAATCCTCTAATGAGTTCTCATTAACCTTGACCTAAGTGCAATTATTCAAACATTATTGATCACTAACTCTATCAACTAATCACTAACTTACTAACAATACTATTGTACTAATCCTTTACAATTCCTTCTCGCTCCTTATCTCTCTTTTACTTTTATGCTCCATTATTATCATTCCATATCATGTTTATGCTTCCGCACTTTTTCCTTTGTCCATTGGATATATGTTTATGCTTCCGCAATTTTTCCTTTGTCCGTTGGACACATGTTTATGCTTATGCCTTTTTCTCTTTGTCCACTTGGACCAAAAACATTAATAAAGGCCAAAACCTCTAAAAAACTTGTGCTTCTAATCTTGGACTATGGTTACTATCCTTTGCAATGGACATGGAGTTTTACACCTTGACCTTGGACATCCAATGCAATTCTTGGAACCTTGGACTTAGAACTAGGACCTTTTCCCTTTGCTTTGGAATTGTGGTTCGAAGACTATGGAGTTTACTTGTGTGGTTAGGCTATTCCTATCCTTAGCTTTTACTTTATGCTTTAGGATAGTCACTTCTTCTCCACCTATTCTTCAATTTTCAAAACTCTCTCCCTTTTTCAAAACCTTCTTGATTTCAAACTATCACTTCTTTCATAATCAAACCTTGACTTTGTCAAGTGATTTTACTCTTTTCTTTTCATTTCTTAACAAATGCTAAATTACATAAGCATGTTGTCACCTTTTTCAAAAAGACTTTAAAAAACATCAAACTCATCACTCTCTTTTTGTGCCCTCGTGCACTTTTTCCTTAAACTTTTTCATAAGTTTAGACATGATTCATTTCTTTAAGCGTAATTATTCGCTTGGAAATGACGACTTGTCTTTACATTTAAAATCAACCAAAACAAACAAATTTTCATTCTTTGTACCACGAACTACGGGGTTTTGATCCTACATTGCACATCGTGGGTACGTAGGCATGAGGCGACAAGTCTCTCCAAACACAAAAATCGTTAAAAACAAATTCACTTCTCATCTCCTCAATCACTTTTCAAGCAAACATTTTCAGACCAAAAGCGGTAGATATTTCAAAGGGCTCTTATAGAGTACTATAGACGTTTTGGGTGCTAACACCTTTCCATTACGTAACCAACCCCCTTACCTAGTTTCTCTTCACTTGTTCTTGTTTAGAGCTTGTGTAGGTTTTGTTCGCTCTTTTTACTTTCCTTTTTTGGATAAAATAAAAGTGCGGTGGCGACTCTTGCTTTTCGAGTTAAGTTAATCAATAGCTTACACTCACGATTTTGCCGCTACAGTATCTACAAGGAAACAAAACAAAAATCAAACTTAACCCTAAAACATCAATAATATAATGTTTTCCACAACATCCTAAAACCAAGCCCTAAAACAATAATCCTAAATTCTAAACATCAACAGAATCAAGAAGAAGAGTAGAAAGAAGAGAGCAGGAGAACATACCATCTTCGTCGTCGTAGGAGTTTGTGCAGGACTTTGCTCCCGTCATATATCCTTTAAACTTCTTTTCTCCATTTACTTGTAATAGTATTGGTTAAGATTCATGAGAGGAGAGGGTTATGTTAGGGTTTTCTTTAGAGAGAAACAACAGTTTTGAACTGGGCAACAAATAGTTTCATTTATATATTAAAAATTCCACTTTTCGTTAAGGTTTAAAACTATAACCATAATTATATTTTATATTTTAAAATAATAGCAAACTATATCACGAAGGTTACTCATAATAACTTATTTAAAAATAAATAAAAAAGAAAGGAGCGCCTTAACCTTAAATGAATTTTTTTTTGCCACAACTGAGGTTCGAACCCATGAAAGATTGATTCTATCATATCGGTTATACTTACAACCATTATTATCCCCTAAAAAATTTTAATTAAAAATATAATATAAAGTTAGCGCCTGAGTTTAGAGATATCACCACAATTTTTGGAAGAACCGTGGTGACTTGGGCGTTGTTGTTTGCGCGTTTTATAGTAGTGATATGTACATTAATAGTTTTACTCAATGGTTAACTCTCAAGAATTCGACACTTACACTAACACATGGGCTTATGTCCTCTGTTTCGCTTCCACATATTGCAAACTGCTACTACTGTCGAAAATAATTTTAGGTTCTTCATTTGTCCCTATCGAGAATCTCACTGATTGAAGCTAATAATTTTTATGTAGAAACATGATTTAACTACCTATGCTTTAGCATGTATATTCATCTCTCATCCTTACTCCTGTCGAACACGATGACTCAAAAATCTCAGGCTAACATATGCCCCCGAAAAATGCCACTTTTCAATCATGTTTGCAATATGGAAGAAAGGTGGCATTTTTAGTAAACTCTCGACATTGTTCAGAGCAATCTGCATACGTCATCGTTTCCATGACCATTTTCACCTAGCCGTCACGTCAATGAACGTGTGTGCAACCAACATCATTGTTCCGATTTCCAAGGCCATTATGGGCCACATGAATTAATCGCATTAAAAAACAATAATTAACAATTCCAAACCAAAAATAAAAATGCCACTTGTTTTGTTTCAGAGGAAAACTGAAAAAATATCCCATTTCATACGATTATATATACATGTCATACCCCAAAATTTTCCCTACCTTCTCATTCAGTTCATCTGGCTTATGGTTTTTTTCATTTGCATATATTTCTCTATATGAACAGGCATTTCTGTCATTCATCGTCGTTTGCATATTGTAACAAATTTAGGCCAAAGGTTCGGTATTAATTGATGTTATCAATTTAAGTGGATTATCAAGGCGGATATTATTTGGTAATTATTCGAGTTTATTTTCCATATTACTTGTGGTACAAATCATCTCTTTATTTGAGATTTATGGTTTTGTACCCCAAATTTTACCTCTTAGATGTCATAACATCTTGCATTGACATTTAGGATCCATCATATATGCATTGTTTAACTAACCCACATCTTGCAAGTTTGTTTCTCTTGTGTTGAAAACTAGGGTTTACACAGAAAGATGCAAGACCTCCCAAGGCATTATTTGGCTCCATACAATCATCACAAAGATTTGCCAGTTGATTGGGACCAGGATCTCAAGACATTGGATCAAATCAAGTCAACAAAAGACCACAAGACCAAACTGTGGAATTAGGGTTTTAACTTGAGGAATCACTGAAAAATTTTGTCATTATCAGTCAAGATTTGTTTGGTTCATCAACCAATTGAGTTTACCTACAGTCAAGAGGTCTCATTCAACAAGAATTCAAGATCATTTGGCTCCCATCATAAGTAACTTGAGCCTTAGTTTCACCCTGCCTCCAAATTAGGGTTTTTGTCAAGACAAGTGGATCGTGGCCCTTGATCTTGACCAAGAGTTGTTCTCAAACCCTAGGAATTGACTCCATGTGATAGTAGACATCCCTAGAGATCATCTATGATCCTTAGATGAGATGGAAGAAGCAAGATTATCAGAGATTATTCCAATGCATTCATAGTTGAAATTAGGGTTCTGACTGAGGTCCTAACCCTTGAGATTTTGATTCAAAATGAGACATCCAAGGCCTCAATCCATCATGGCATACCTCATTGATGAGTTAAGGTATGAGAAATCAAGTTATAAGAAGTTTCTTGCAAAGGAAGCAAGGTTTGGTTCATGAAACTTCTCAAACATGGAAATTTCACTACTTGTGCAAAAATTGAAACAGTCATAACTTTCAAACCACACATCCAAATTGAGTGAATGAAAGCTCAAATGGAAGCTATTTCCATGATCTTCAAAACATATTAGAGGACTCTCTTCCAAAAAATGCATGGTTTTTAAGTTACAAGACTTGGAAGATAAATCACCCTTGGGGACTTGGTGAAATTTCAGCTTTTTCACCATTGTTTTCACACAACTTCAACTCAATTTTTCATATAGTTCCAAGCCTCAAATAAAAAATATTTGAGCATGAAAGTTGTAGAGGGCATTGAGGGCTTTCAGAAAAGTACTAGAACTCCTTAATCCATTGAGTGAGCTGAGAGATACGAAGCTCCAAAGTTAGGGGTTCATTTCTTGATTTTCAAGTAACCAACTTTTGTATAACATTGCAAAACCTTTTCTAATCACCAAATGCCTCACTTTTCTGATGTTTAGACACAAGGATAACATTACCAAACCTCTGCCACGGTTCTTGAAGGTTGTAACATTAAAATATGTGTTTGAATCAAGTTGGTACAAGTAGACATCCATGAAAGAGAAACTTTCTAAAACAAAGGATTGTTTATTCTTTTTCTCTCCTTGAGCCTTGGTTCAATCCCATAATTCTCAGACCTAATCCTATCAAGTCAGTGTAACACCCCATTTTCTACCCAACGTTTATTAAATTCAGAGTGCAAAAATTTTCAAACATAAAACGGGTGAGATGTCACATTTGCGACTTAACCAACAAATAAAATCTGTAATTCATTCAACATGGATACATAGCATTCGGAAAACCAAATTCAACTTAAACTTCATTCATATCTTTAATCAATTGTCACAACTTTTAAATCATAAACCAGTCAACAACTTTATTCAACTAAACATTGTTCAATTTATACTATTCAACAATTAGTAGTAACAACAATTAGAAACAACAACATAAACAAAGCGTCCCCCTGAGTGCTACGTATCAGAGCAAGACCAACTCGAGCTAACAGCATCTAAGACTTCACATTATACCTCAACTTCTGCAGCTACTCTTGAGTACCTGCTCAGTTACCCATAATAGGTAACATCATTACAGAAGGGGTGAGATATCGAAAAATATAAACAGAAATATGATAATTAATATATTAGGTCGGATTATACAATATCACTGCTTCACTGCTTATAATAACAACTAAACAACATAATCAACAATTAACAACAATTAACTATAACAACGATTAACAACGAACATGTATAATAATAATTATAATAACTGTTTTCACAACTTCCAATTAACATAACTTAATCACAACAGCAACTTATAACAACAACATTGCCAATCAACAACAACGTAATAATATTAACAACTCCAAACATGCAACTCAAATGCGACTCGGTAATGCACATGCATGTGGTACCATTTGGAGTAAACTCCCAACTTAAACATATGCCAGGTTATCGAGGCATTTCAACAAGGCATAAGCCTTCAACGTGGTGCCATCAAGGCCAACTTAAACAGGCGCCATCAAGGCCAACTTAAACAATGCAATGTATGTCATGCAACCTCAACTTCAACAATAAATTCACAACAACGAAAACAACAACTTAAACATGCATCAATTGCATCAACTTAATCCAACATTGGTCATTCGACCTACAACTTAAACAACAACTCAACTCAACCATATTGGTCACAAGACCTGCAACTTAAATAATTCGCCCGTAAATCGGGACAATACAACTTATCCAACTGTACCTGCAAATCCACGCATTCAACTTAATTTAACAAAAATAAATACCATTCACGTATCTACTCGTATATACGAACTTCCCCAAAAAATTTCATTCGATTCCGGGTAACTAAATATACCGCTTAATTTTTACCGGGCGACTAAAATTACCACTATTCTCAGCTTCCAGCATCTTTTCAACAAAATAAAATCAACCACACTACCTACTAATTATTACGAACTTCCCCAAAAATTTTCATTCGATTCCGGGTAACTAAATATACCGCTTAATTTTTACCGTGCGACTAAAATTACCACTATTCTCAGCTTTCAGCATCTTTTCAACAAAATAAAATCAACCACACTACCTACTAATTATTACGAACTTCCCCAAAAATTTTCATTCGATTCCGGGTAACTAAATATACCGCTTAATTTTTACTCTCTACACTGCTTTCTGTCCGATTCTGCTACTAATTTATTTTTCTGCTACAATATATTATGTTGCTAATTTTTAATAACTCTACTGAACACATATATTATAATCCAATTGGACTAATTAATTAAATTGAACTCTGCTCATTATTATTTGTAGTTAACTGTGAAAAGATCAAATAACCAAACCTATGCTACAGTACCCTCATGTAGCGCCTGAAATGAAGTAAGGTGGAGAACTCACCACCGCCCCCCCTGCGTCCCAGTATATACAAACCAATTTCTTTTTGTTGTTTTCTTCTTACTTTCCTTCATGTGCATAACTATATATCATATCTAATCCCACCTTTCAATTAATATATATAAACACAATAACAAGGCCACTTAAAAAGTGCCTCAAGAATTTAATTCCAAAAGTCAAACCGCTACATGCTATGGCAATTGAAAAATATGGTTTTTAATTATTCTATCAAATGGTAATGGGTCTCTATAATATACCAATTTCAATCCAATAAATATCACATAGTGCAAAATCATATAATTCTCAAATTCTACATACTAACTATCATTCTCCCAATTATAAAATTCGAACCCCACCCTTACCTGATTGGATCGAAGGTAGCTCGAATTTCCTTGATTTTTCCTCACCGGCAGAAATTTCTCCTCTTCTTCTCCCTAGCACTGTTCGTCGTTTTCTCTTTTCCCCCAATGCTCACGTTCTCAATTTTTTTTCTAACTGATACCACCACACTAACTTCTATTTCTTTTACTTTATTTGTTTTATTAAAATAATAATATTCACTTATAATATCTAATGGGCCTAAAACATACACCCCTTAATTGCTACTAAAAATCCCAATGTAGACCCAATAGTACTATTTCTCACAAAATCAATTTAATAAAAATACAATATTAATCCTAGTGTTAATTTCTCGGCTAATTTTTCCCGACTATAAACTTATCAGCTCAACCAACATATTTAACATATTCAATAATTATTCGAGAAATACTTAATAATATTTCAATTATATTATTTCTAATATAGTTCTACGACTAAACCAACTTAATTACCGATTAACAAACAAATAGTCCAAACCACACAAAAATCAACATATTCAACGAATAAATGGAAAATATTCAATATTATTTTCCACAACTTAAATCGACTTATTTAATTAATTCAACTCGGACCAACTTAGAAACATCAACGTAATATTCCGACGTTTCGGAAATCAACTCAAATACGCAAATCGACGCAGTTCAACACAACATAATATGATTATATTTACTTAAATAATTAATTAAATAAACGGGCGTTACAACTCTCCCCCACTTAGAACATTTTCGTCCTCGAAAATTCATCCGATTCAACTACTCCAACTACTCATTCCATCCGACTAATCAACTCTCATCTCCGAAAGGCAACCCCACATATAATACAACAATTCATAACCTCAACGGCGACAATAACACGAATACTACTCAAGTGTTACACTTGGCAACTATCGTCACAACACAAGGAGTAGCCAACTTAAGAATTCACCGGTTTAAGAACTAGAACACAACCACATAGGAACACCGACTTAAACACAACATTAATACAACCAAACCACCAACATCGTTGTTACTCACGTATGAACAACTGCACTACACCACGCGTTCGCCGCGCACTCTGATTACTTGCAGAGCAACAGGCCTACCAAGTTTACCTCCAACTTCCAATCACCAAAACCGACATAATAAAGACTTTCGACTTAACTCTTCGGAAATTCCGTTCCAACAGGTATTCTACGCTCTCGTAGTTACCGAATACTTCAAACTTAGATCCGTAAGACAACCCCTCGGAACATTCAACATAATTACAACGACGACTACTTCCAATCTTGGATGAGATATTCATATACTTCCATGAATTCCCAATTGACATAAAACATAACTACAACTTTACCATCTCTTAATAACACATTCTCCAAAATCGTCTTAAACACGTAACAACATTACAACCATATATGGTACATGGGTCCAACTAAATCCAACAAGATAACTCATCTTCTTTTACTAATCACCACTCAACTTTCAAATATTCCACGCGTTCTTCTTCTGACTTTATAACAGCTCAAAACATTCGCAACAAACACCAGTTCCAACTCATCCAAACAAATATGGAAGATACGCTTCATACTCCATACATACACCTTAAGGCATACTAGTCATTCGCTCCATCACAAACAACGACTCAAGTTATCTAGAACTCAACTGTGAGTCTCCATGATACTCATTAATCCAATCGCAACCTCATGCTATCATTCTTAAATTCAACTAATATGCTTACATGAATCTTCATCGACAAAATAAATAATGCTCAAGCGCCCGGCTTGACCTCAACCAATTCAACATACACACTATACTAGTTGGCACGACACATCTATCCATCAATTATGATTTCGTCTACTATCAACAATAGATTAAGGGTGACCAGTCCCTCAATTTGTCAATAGACAGCCGACAACCATAACGGTGAAATAAATCATCAGTACCCAACACAATAGCGTACTTCAACTTGTGCCTAAAGTCCGTAAGCATAATGCTCCGCCAACTTTCTAAGGCTTACCAATGCCACTCTTAGTTTCTTTAGTTTCAACTTCGTCAACGATACAAAAACGTTCAAAATCCATTACGCATCCTCTTATACATGCTCGTAGCACAACACAATTATTAAATATCTTTCCAAAACCGGAATCGCTACTACTTCAAGTACTATCCAACTCGGCTCGCTCCAATTACAACTCTTATCCAAGTTAAAATTTTTAACGTTGCCAATCAACCATCCGTCTTTTTCTCAACATTACTATCACATGACATCATCACTTATTTCTCTCAACATTACCTTTACTTAACATCATCGTCTTAATCATCCTCTTCCAACATAAATTGCATCTCCAAGCATTCTCCGATACAGTCACATCTTACAAATACCAACACTTTATTCTTAATAATATTCCACACTTGTTTTCATCCTTCCAAATTTTTCAGCAATTGTCGCTCCACTTCAACCATATATATCTCCTTCAATACAGATATCTCAATCACAAAATCATATTCCAAAATGAATAGAATTTTGTGTAGATTTCAGAACTTTAAGAATCGCGTAAATCCGACTTACGAGTAAAAATTATCAGCCACACAACGGGACTGGTTCAGAATTTCCGTATGCAGCATTTTCCAAAAATCAGCATCAGACCCAAATATTAAAACACACTTTTCTCCCTCTTCACAAACTTCCTGAAGACAAATCGTATATGCAATCTGTAGGGAATTTCGTAAGCTTTCCAAAAAGTCCAGAACCGCTTCAATCGGAATCACGAGTAAAAAGTTATGCCTCTTTTACCGACAGCTGCTCCAAAATTGCAAAAATCAGAATTTGAGATTGATGAACATAAGTTCCATCTCTCTCCCGCTTCCAAGATCTACCAACATCCTCCTTTTCGTCCAACTACGAAAATCACTCAACTTTAATCCAACTATACTCAAGATATACAACTTACCGAATTAATCCACCAACTTATCATTCCATTCGGAATAATTCCTTAATTTCAATCATCTTTGATTCACTGTCCAGACTCTACGCACATCTCCAACTTGACTGATACGGATTCGCGAGTCCAACTCTCGCCGGTCCGCAATAACATCGCTCCAACATATGCACTCTCGCAAGCAACATCACCTTGAAACAACTTCTACATACCAACAACACGTACGGGGAGCAAACTTCTCCCCCACTTAATTCAAACCAACACCTGCAGACAACGACCAGAAACTAACAAAAAAGTACCGACAGTGTTTCCCACACATGTCGAGTACTAAGGAATGAACTACATTAGACAACATTGGCCGGACAGACCAACCAGGCTCTGATACCACTAATGTAACACCCCATTTTCTACCCAACGTTTATTAAATTCAGAGTGCAAAAATTTTCAAACATAAAACGGGTGAGATGTCACATTTGCGACTTAACCAACAAATAAAATCTGTAATTCATTCAACATGGATACATAGCATTCAGAAAACCAAATTCAACTTAAACTTCATTCATATCTTTAATCAATTGTCACAACTTTTAAATCATAAACCAGTCAACAACTTTATTCAACTAAACATTGTTCAATTTATACTATTCAACAATTAGTAGTAACAACAATTAGAAACAACAACATAAACAAAACGTCCCCCTGAGTGCTACGTATCAGAGCAAGACCAACTCGAGCTAACAGCATCTAAGGCTTCACATTATACCTCAACTTCTGCAGCTACTCTTGAGTACCTGCTCAGTTACCCATAATAGGTAACATCATTACAGAAGGGGTGAGATATCGAAAAATATAAACAGAAATATGATAATTAATATATTAGGTCGGATTATACAATATCACTGCTTCATTGCTTATAATAACAACTAAACAACATAATCAACAATTAACAACAATTAACTATAACAACGATTAACAACGAACATGTATAATAATAATTATAATAACTGTTTTCACAACTTCCAATTAACACAACTTAATCACAATAGCAACTTATAACAACAACATTTCCAATCAACAACAACGTAATAATATTAACAACTCCAAACATGCAACTCAAATGCGACTCGGTAATGCACATGCATGTGGTACCATTTGGAGTAAACTCCCAACTTAAACATATGCCAGGTTATCGAGGCATTTCAACAAGGCATAAGCCTTCAACGTGGTGCCATCAAGGCCAACTTAAACAGGCGCCATCAAGGCCAACTTAAACAATGCAATGTATGCCATGCAACCTCAACTTCAACAATAAATTCACAACAACGAAAACAACAACTTAAACATGCATCAATTGCATCAACTTAATCCAACATTGGTCATTCGACCTACAACTTAAACAACAACTCAACTCAACCATATTGGTCACAAGACCTGCAACTTAAATAATTCGCCCGTAAATCGGGACAATACAACTTATCCAACTGTACCTGCAAATCCACGCATTCAACTTAATTTAACAAAAATAAATACCATTCACGTATCTACTCGTATATACGAACTTCCCCAAAAAATTTCATTCGATTCCGGGTAACTAAATATACCGCTTAATTTTTACCGGGCGACTAAAATTACCACTATTCTCAGCTTCCAGCATCTTTTCAACAAAATAAAATCAACCACACTACCTACTAATTATTACGAACTTCCCCAAAAATTTTCATTCGATTCCGGGTAACTAAATATATCGCTTAATTTTTACCGGGCGACTAAAATTACCACTATTCTCAGCTTCCAGCATCTTTTCAACAAAATAAAATCAACCACACTACCTACTAATTATTACGAACTTCCCCAAAAATTTTCATTCGATTCCGGGTAACTAAATATACCGCTTAATTTTTACTCTCTACACTGCTTTCTGTCCGATTCTGCTACTAATTTATTTTTCTGCTACAATATATTATGCTGCTAATTTTTAATAACTCTACTGAACACATATATTATAATCCAATTGGACTAATTAATTAAATTGAACTCTACTCATTATTATTTGTAGTTAACTGTGAAAAAATCAAATAACCAAACCTATGCTACAGTACCCTCATGTAGCGCCTGAAATGAAGTAAGGTGGAGAACTCACCACCGCCCCCCCTGCGTCCCAGTATATTCAAACCAATTTCTTTTTGTTGTTTTCTTCTTACTTTCCTTCATGTGCATAACTATATATCATATCTAATCCCACCTTTCAATTAATATATATAAACACAATAACAAGGCCACTTAAAAAGTGCCTCAAGAATTTAATTCCAAAAGTCAAACCGCTACATGCTATGGCAATTGAAAAATATGGTTTTTAATTACTCTATCAAATGGTAATGGGTCTCTATAATATACCAATTTCAATCCAATAAATATCACATAGTGCAAAATCATATAATTCTCAATTTCTACATACTAACTATCATTCTCCCAATTATAAAATTCGAACTCCACCCTTACCTGATTGGATCGAAGGTAGCTCGAATTTCCTTGATTTTTCCTCACCGGCAGAAATTTCTCCTCTTCTTCTCCCTAGCACTGTTCGCCGTTTTCTCTTTTCCCCCAATGCTCACGTTCTCAATTTTTTTTCTAACTGATACCACTACACTAACTTCTATTTCTTTTACTTTATTTGTTTTATTAAAATAATAATATTCACTTATAATATCTAATGGGCCTAAAACATACACCCCTTAATTGCTACTAAAAATCCCAATGTAGGCCCAATAGTACTATTTCTCACAAAATCAATTTAATAAAAATACAATATTAATCCTAGTGTTAATTTCTCGGCTAATTTTTCCCGACTATCAACTTATCAGCTCAACCAACATATTTAACATATTCAATAATTATTCTAGAAATACTTAATAATATTTCAATTATATTATTTCTAATATAGTTCTACGACTAAACCAACTTAATTACCGATTAACAAACAAATAGTTCAAACCACACAAAAATCAACATATTCAACGAATAAACGGAAAATATTCAATATTATTTTCCACAACTTAAATCGACTTATTTAATTAATTCAACTCGGACCAACTTAGAAACATCAACGTAATATTCCGACGTTTCGGAAATCAACTCAAATACGCAAATCGACGCAGTTCAACACAACATAATATGACTATATTTACTTAAATAATTAATTAAATAAACGGGCGTTACAGTCAGCAGAGATATTAGAGGATTTTGGTTCAGCAAGATACATCTCACAATGGAGAGGGCAAATTTGGCAAAAGTGCATTTTTGGCCATGCTTCAAGCCTCATCATTTTCCTATAAATAGGACCTGGTTCACACTTGTTTTGGACACCAAGAATTCACTTAGAAAACTCATAAAATCTCTAAAGCTCGAGCCTAGGCAAGTGAAGAAGTTTTGAGGAAAGGTTGTAGCAAGGTTACTGCAAGGAGAAGGAAGTTTTTGTTCTATTGAAGTGCAGTTGCTTCACTAGGTATTCTTCTTTTTCTCCTTTGTTTATGTTCCATTCCATGTCATGACCATACTCAGTTGGATGTCTACACTGTTATCCTGCTTGATTGTTGACATTGGATATGCTCATATAGTAACATTAACTGTTGAGTAAAGTTGGAATGCATCATGTCATTTTTAGTGTATGTTTTAAAACTGCTTTCAACATGTCTATTCTCCTATGACATGTTCACCTGCTGGCATCATGCTGTTGCTATGCATTTAGTTTATTTGGCATTGATTTAGGACTTTTAGTGTTCTTTTCCACACTACCTGTTGTTAATATTTGGAGGCTCAAAGGTCTTTAATTCCTTGCCATTTGTTGGAGTGAAAGAAGTTACTCTCATATCAGCATGCCGAGTTTTCAATCCTTATCTGTAAACAAAATGAAAGGTTTGGTTTGAACTCATATTAATGAGATGAATATTTGGTACCTTTTGCTCTAAGACATATACATGGCTATTATTCTGTTCAATTTGCCTTGAACTTTGCAATGTCATGATTCAAGGATGCTTATATCAGGATGTGTATGTTTAAGGATGTTCTTGATGTGTCCATGTTATGCCAGTTGTGGTTTGGGTGGCATGGAAGATTTGGTTTAGAATTATGCTAAGATTGATGGTGCTTTTGCTTTCTTTGTTTTTAACTGATATACATAGGCTGGCTATAGGTGTTTGAGCGTTTTTGCCATGACTCAGGTGTGTTTCTACTTTTATGATAAATCTGCATGTCTGAACTTTGGATTGATATGAGTGTTTTGACAAATTTTCACATGTAGTTTGTTTTCTTTTCATTTGAGTCAGGTAACTATGTGAATAACAATGATGTTTGTGGCCAATGCTTTCGAGTTTTGCTTCTGCTGTATACTAATGCCATTATTCCATGATGATTTGTTTCAAAGTTTTGAGTTTAAAACATTAATGTTCCAATTCACATAAAATATGCCTAACCTTGTATGTGCTTAACATTATATTGTTTTGTTCTCTCATGTTAAAATTTGCTCAAGGGGAAGCTACTCACATGTTGTCTTATGGATGTTTAAGTTTTTTTTAAAGTGATGTGGGGACTGTTGTAGGATTTGTTTCTGTTTTCCAAGCATGTGAAGGGCTTGTTTTTTTTCTTTCTTGAACATGACTGTTGTAGAGTTACATTGCTGCTTGCTCATGTTTTGTTTTGATCTTTGTTGTAAGTATTACTAGTTGATGTTTAGGAGCTTGGTTTATGGGCAAGCAGTAGGGGATATCTTTGCCACAACCAGGTTATCAGTCAGTTTAGCTTGCTTTATCAGTCATTTTGAGTAAAACGTTAAGTTTATTACAACCTTAAAACCTGACAAGATGAATGAGGATTTGTGTGAAACCTCCTTCAATAGCCAGCATGGAAGTATGGAGTATCTGGTGTGCACAGTATCATGTTTAGGAGTTAAAGTTGTGGTTGATGCTTACTGTGTTTTTTTAAACTCGGGCCAACCAATTCAAGCCTTTGAGCATGTTTAACTCAGGTTCATTGATAAGCATGCTGGTATCATCTTTGAGCAGGTTTTATCATAAGTGTTTCCACTCCCAGTTTAGCCTTGTTATCTTAAAATTGGATATGATGCTGTCAAGATAAGTGTAGAATGCCCGCGGCTTCTTACATTCATGACCATATGCGTGAATTGTTGTAGGTTGAATTTACTTTGTACTTACAACAGCCAAGAGAAAACACTACACTCTTTTGTTCTTTCTCCCTTGCAAAAACACTCCATAAAAGAACCACAACACATATCAACACAGCAGACCATTGTCCTCCCTTTCTCCTTAAAAGCCCAAGCATCAACCCTATTTCCTCCACCAATATCCTTTTGGAACTGAAGAAGAGATGAGCTAAAAAGCAAAAGAAATAAGCTTCATTTTTTCTGTTACAGTAGCATGTTCTTCCATTTATTTTTTTGCAAGCCACTTAAACCAATCATCTATGCAGCAGGTCAAAGAAACACAACCCTCTCTCATTCATTTTCTCTTGCAAAATATGTCCCTACCATTGCTCCAAGAACAAAACCCGTGGAAACACACGACCACACCAACAAAGAGAATAATCCTCTCCTCATTCACTCAATTTCCCAGCACCATAAGACTCATTTCTATTGGTGACAACAAATAGCCTAACTCATAACCACTCCACGGACAAAAACACCACATCAGAATTATAAAACCAGGCATAGCATCATCTTGGAGAAGGGGGGGGGGTCCAGGAAGTGGAAATTCCAGGCTTTTGAAAAAAAAGGGCAGTATAATTTCTCATTCAGTAAGTTTTTTTCTTGTTCATAATACCACGATAGTTATCTTCACTATCTTTCATTCCATATCCAAAATAGCATGCTGCCACCATTACGTCCTGCACTTACGCTAGTCTTGGAATGGTGATTTTGAGTTTTTATGTGTTGCTTTGATAATATCATTTCTTGATAAATTGATGTTCATGTTCTCATTCATTTAAATGCAAAGAGTTCAAGCTCATGTTACCTATATTACACAAATTCAAGGTAGACAAAATGAAAGTTGGATGGTTCTCACTCTCTCCCTCCATAATTAAGATCATATGTTCATGTGCATGAACATGTAAATACATGTGTGCTTAGGTTTGTTTTGGGATCTGTGATTAGCATTTCTTTAATAAGGTTAAGGTTCCATTTATGGACATATGGATCTCATGTTGTTTTCCTTTTGTTGAAATGTACCATAGCTACCTTTTTATTTTGTTCACGGTCTTGGTTGAGTTTCGTGTTAGTTAGTAGGGTGTATCACAACACTGCCAATCCTGGTGAGTTAGGATATGTAATGCTCTTGACTTATGCTATGGTTTGAGTGATTAGAAGCATTGACAGGTAGTCTATATTATGTTAGATTCAGCTAAGACAATGAGAGCTTGCTTGTACATACCGATACGCCATTGTACATGAACATACCAATACGGGTGATTTTTTGCAGGACATGGTTAACTCATGACAGTCCTGAACTTTTGTCTAGTTTGCTCTTATTTTAAGGATTATTGTTAGTTGGTGAGGGGTTGTGATTGTTCTACTATATGAGACCTTCATGTTGGAATTCTATTTCATGGCATTTGATCAAATTTTGATGACAGAAGTGATGGAATAAGATAAGTTTATCACTTGCATTTTATTCTGGTTTATCACGACTTTCTTGAATCCTTTTGCATGGTGAATTCTTATCTACCCACTTCAAAAAGTCGGGTAGAGTTACCCATAGAGTAAATTAAGCTACATTGCATTGGAAATCTACAAAATTTAAATCATTAAATAAATAATTAAGTATAATAAAATGAGATGGCATTAGTGGATTGGTTGAAGGTAGACGACCCAACTTTTTGTGATGGGTAATGAAGTTGTCCCCCTTTTGCATAGCTTGCATAGTAGTTTTTGCGCTGGCAGTAGGCGATTGGCCAAGGGTATCATTTTGTCTTTTGTCACTTAAGTTTTTAGGTGACCGATTGATATTTGTGTAAGTATAACATTATGCACACATCCATGACAATACACCTGACGGAGGCTTTTATTATTATTTTTTTCTTTGGATCATGGACTTAATGCTAATAGCACCCCACCAAAAGGCCCAACACACACACGACAATACAATTATTCACTAACACACCCCTTGCCTTACTTTTATTTCACACCTTTATTTTTATTTTAATTTTTACTTCAATTTCAATTACTTAAATATTTTCTTTAAATCAAAAAACTTCCCAAAATATTATGTCAATATTTTTTTTAATGTTCAATTTAAAATTTCTAAACCTTTTATTTCATTTTATTCCACTTTATTTTAATAGTTATTTCAATTTAGTGAACTTAAGAATTTGGTTTCAATCTTGAACTTGAATTTATTTTCCTTCAAACTTTTGGATAATTTTCTAAGTTTTTAGGACACTTTTGAGAGTTTATTTTCGGATTAGTTATCAAAACTTGTTTGGATTTTATCTAAATACCTTAAACACGCATTTGCTTCAATTTGATTTAAACTTTGAGGTTGTGTGCATGCTCATTACCCTTATCCATGACTTGTGGCACCTTGTAGGATTTTCGTACAAGATGACTTTGTATTGGTGTGATTGTCTCCATTCTTAGCTTCATAGTTCTTTAATACTTGACTGTACTTATGTCCCTTTATTCATGCATGTTGTGAATTATCTTTTGCCATACTCATACATGTATATGTCGTGCTTTAATGTTATTCTCACTCGATTAATGATCATTTTCCTTCTGAATTCATGAACTCATAGTGTTCATTTGAATCTCAAATCTCTTGTAACATTCTTATTCATAAGAAGTTTATCCTCCCCTCATTCCAAAGAAAATCCTCTCTATTGATTGTTAAGTCATAGACAACTCAATACCAGCCTTGACCTCATAGTCATGGCCACCTCCTTGACCTCATAGTCATAGGATTACCAGCCTTGACCTCATAGTCATGGCCACCTTCTCCTTGATCTCATAGTCATAAGATTACCAGCTTTGACCTCATAGTCATAGCCACCTCTTTCCTTTTGGCCTCATAGCCAATCATCTTACAACTTAGAATTAAGTTAGAGTTCTTGGACTCTATGTGAACTCATCATCTTGAGTATTCACTTCCCCCTTCATAACTTAGACTTAGAGAGTTTCTTAAACTCTACATGAGCTCATACTCATTCCCCTTGGAACTTTGGCCATAGTCAATGGTTCCTCAAATCCACCCTTAGTTAGGTGAACTATGGTTGCTCTGATTCTTTAGTCAGATACGTAGGCACAAGATGCAACGTCTTGGCGAGCAAACTTAGTGTACATACGCCTAGGTCTTTACCTTTAGCATTAGAAGATATCTTAGCAAGAAAATATAACATAACACAAACTTAAACAAGAGGTTCCTGTAGAGTACTACAGATACTTAGGGTGCTAACACCTTCCCTTAGTATAACCAACCCCGAACCTAGATCCTCTTAGGGTTTTCCTCGATCTTTACCCTTTCCTTTGGATAAATCAAAGCTCGGTGGTGAATTCAAAGATGTGTGATGCAAGTTAATTAATAGCTTGTTATCCGATTCTCACCGCACCACATGGTTAGTTGGGAAATTTGACTGATTGTCACTCAATTCAGAAGTTTGCTTGGATTCAAGGAAAAAGGCAAAGTTGGAATAAAAGGAAGATTTCATTCGACTACTTAAAATTCATGATACAATGCATATTTCTTGAGATACAAGTTAAAATAAAGGATTACAAGGAAAGAGGATAAAAAAATTACATCTTTTGGGTACAGTTGAATTTTTTGTCACACAATTAACTTTTTGTTCAACTGTTGACTTTTGGTCAATGGTCGATCATTGACTCGGTTTTGACTCATGAATTTTTTTAGACAAATTCTATAAGTATTTGATCAATGGATTCATCATGATTCATCACAAATGGATTATGTAATGATCATGTCAAGTGCTAATTTCTAACAAATTTTATCTTCCATCAAGCTTCACATCTATGGTTTGTTCTTCACTTTTCAACATTGTTTCAAGCCCAAAAAATTCAGAATTTAATCCATAAGTTTACATAATAAAAAAATTGTTATTTTATACACAAAACCACTTCCCAAAATCACTTCAAATAATGGGATGATTCACTAAAAATTTAAGCCAAAAGTGGTAGAAAAATCAAGGAAAAAACATTCAAATTCAGGTTAATTACTAGTGACCATTTGCCTTACATCATAACTTCGTACTTTTGCTAAATTTCAACACCATTGGTCTCTAACTACACTTAACTACCTATTTCCCCACAAACCATCTATTTACCTAATTACCCCTAACTTCTCTAACTTCCAAACTAACACAAAACTTGCAAACAAACACAAATCTCAACTTCCAGTTTTTTTATTCAATCTTAACCATTCTTAACATTTAATTCTATGGTTGAAATTGGTGATACACAACTAAGGATTAAAATAGTTATAACCATTGATAAACCCATTACTTGGATCACAATTCAAGGGTGATTATTCATTTACCAAGTCTGTATAAACATGTCATTTCTCACAATTTTGGGAGCTAGCTAACCTAACTTAGAAAATTCACAATTAACCATTATTTTTCACACTTTTTTCTTCTCAATTTCTCTCTCAATTCATCTTCACCCTCATCCTCACAAAAGTTCATCTTCATCGCCATTTAAGACTTCACATTGAAGTTTTAAAATGGTGGAACTTAGCCACAACCCAACTTCAAAAACTCATCCATAAACAGTTTCTACACTATCATCAACATTCATCATATAAAGTTTATCAAGTTTCATCAACAATTATTATCTAAAGTTTATCAAGTTTAATAAACAATCATCATCCAAGGTTCATCAATTCAAGCCTATTCATCAATATTCTATATTCAAGATTCATCTTCTACATTCATTCATTATCAAGAATAATTATTAAAGCTTGGAAGTTAATTGGATTAAAGGAGTTTATTCTTGAAGTTTTCCGTATTTCTATTCGACACTCCAATTTTTAACATTAACTGGAGCAAACCTCCGCTCCGCCGGTAATCTTTTATCTCTTTCACACCCCTGCCATGAACTATTGGAAGTTTACTGTAAGCTACTGTTTTGGAATTGCTTATTAGATAGTTACTTATTTTTGCATGAAACACATAAACTTAAAATAATAATTTTTTTTAATTCTTAACCATTTATTACACGTGAATATATCATTAGAAGAAGTTTTTTGTCACGATTCTGAATATGTGATTATTTTTTCACGAATCATTAGAATGAATGTGAATCGATCGATCACTTTGTTTTTCACCTTTTCGCTTGATTCTTCGAAACTTGTGGTCACTTGAAAAATTCTATCGTACATTTGGATTCCTTGCGAAAAATCGAGTCCAGTGATATGTTATTTGCTTGTATGTGTGCAAAATTAATGAACAATTAAAGAACATAACTGCATAATGTACATAATTGTGACACGTGTCACTACTTTTCCCCTCTGTCTCTCAGCGCCACATGGAGCAACACTATTGGTTCTGCACAACATATAAGACAAATCGCTAACGACAAAATGGGAATAAGAGAAACTCATTATGTGGGCCTTTTTGGCCATTGGACCTTATTTTAATTGCTTTTTACACCCCCAAAATGACCCAGTTTCCCTTTTTACTTTCTTTTCTTATTTTCTTCATTATCAATTCATTTTTGACCCGATTTTAGTTGCGATTTCAATTTTATATTTTGTGCACCATTTAGAATTTAATTTTCTCACAATATGATGCAAATTATTTCCATTTAATTAACTCTTCCACATTTTTGTATAGTTATTTAATTAATTCTTTTGATTAATTAATTGATTAAATACTTGATAACACTAGGATTTATTTCCATATGACACCATAATTTCACCATTTCATTTTCTCATCTAGTCAAACTAAATCTCATTTTTACAAATCAATTCAAAACACTTAAAAATACGATTAGAATTGTGCGCCCAAAGCCTTAAGATCTACCATAGCCAATCAAAATCAAGACAATTTCCTCAAATTTAAACTCTACCACAGCCAATCAAAATCATTTTATAACCTTAGGGCATTTAAAAACCTTTCAAAAAGGACATGTTATTTCCGTTCTACTGCAATATAAACAATGCTTAAGTCTCCCATGCGCGAGCATATAAGCTACGTTTAACAACTAGAATACGATCCAAGCGCATCCATTCTACCGTAAACAAAGAAACACATACGTCTCTCATGTGTGAGTATACAAGTAATGTTTAACTACTAGAACACGAACGTTATCAACGTTAAATTAAAACAATCAACACATCCGTATTTTCTACCCTGAACTACGGAGCTCTTATTTTCTCATTTCACTGTGGGAATATGTAGGCAAAAGAGTACAAAATATTGGCGAGCACATTAATTAAAACGTTTTTCCCTTAATTAAAATGAATCACAAGTACCTTTAGATGATAATACTCATCCGTACAAAGAACAATCAAAATGGTTCTCGTTGAGTACAACAGATGTGAGGGGTGCTAATACCTTCTCTTTGCATAACCGACTTCTGAATCTGCTCTTGGTTGCGACGACCATTTTATTTACCCTTGGGGCTTTTAGATATTTTAACTTTTCTTTGGAATAAATAAAGTTCGGTGGTGACTCTGTATTTTTTGTGTAGCGACAACAGGTGAATCTATTGGGGATTTATTTTCTCTAAGCAAGTCAATCCAAGTTTTTTTGTTGCCTGCCATGCTTGGGTGTTTATCTTTATGTTTTAGTTGCTTTGTCTTTATGTTATTTATTGCATTATTTTATTTCTTTAAATATTCATTTTCTGTATTTTCTTGATATCTATTATTTTCTCTGCTGTGGGCTGGGATGTTGATACATGAGAGAAACTTTATACCCGAGCTTGAGTATAAACATAAGATATTATTGTGCCAAGAGTCATATTGACATACTTGGAGTTAGTCCTCGATCATGGTCAATACAAGACACCACACCTAGAGTAGATCCTTTTGGGTGCATTAGTGTCTGACGAGTTAGTCTGTTCACGCAGTGGTATCTCAAATTGGGTCTATGACTCTAGGGACCTTTTTAGGGACCTTCTTTGAAGACTAGTCCATACATGTGAGGGGAAATTAGGTTTTTGTAGGAAACCAAGACCCTACATACCTTCATCATCATGTCTACGTCGGACCTTTGACCTTGCACCGAGCAGTATATACCAACTGTCCAAAATCTGTTGTACTTCTAACCTACATTATTGCGTACCACTATTGCATCATCGTGTATATACAGAACTTTTGAACCTAAATCATGGCAATGTCGAACCTTTGAATTTGTGATGTTGCATCTCATTTCATCACATCTTCAATAAAAAACTGATTTAGCGTGTGCATTTCACTGAAAGCTTAAAATCCTTTTTACATACATTCATGCATCATTTTCCATTTCATAAAATAGAAACATAACAAAATGCCTCATACCACCTTCCATTTCTAACCAGCTAGCTGATTACCTGACATACGCTCAGAGCTGGAAGCATGTCTCAAATCACTATGGAATAGCTTCAACAAGGCCAAGAACTATTAAAGGAGGAGGTCAACCAACTGAGGACTCAGATGAGCCAGGTTATGAAAATTTTGAAAACATTGATGAGAAAGAAAGGCAATCTTGCACCATTTGTTATGGCAGGGATGGTCACTCATCTACATCTACCTAGTTTCACCTCATGTCATGGGATCCCTCATGGATATCATCTACAACAAGCTTATGCAATTCCCGTCGGACAATAACCAGTTTTCGCTACGCGAAAAATGACACAAAGTCGCCATCGAATTTTATTTATTCCAAGAGTAAAGGGAAAACAACGATAAAACCCCCTAAAGATGAAAAAATGGTCTCGCAACCAAAATCGGGTTCGGAAGTCGGTTATGTGAGGGGAAGGTATTAACACCCCCTCACATCCATCGTACTCCATGGGAACCATCTAGATTGTCTAAGTTCGAATGGGTGTTCTAATCTAAAAGTCTACTTGCTAAAGGGAAATAGGGTTGGTTTTTTATTAGGGTGCTTTCCAAGGATTGGGGCCCTTGTGCCTACGTATTCTCAACGAGAATGAGAAATAAGAGCGTCCTTAGTTCGTGAGACTACGGTGAAAGGTTTGGAAAAAAGAAAAGGTAGAAGGTAGCTCGTTAGGATCTTACAATCATATGCCTACGTATTCTCAACGGAAATGAGAAATCAGAGCGTCCGTAGTTCGGAAGACTACGGTTTGTTGGTTGATTTTAGGATGAAAAAATGTTTAGTAGTTATTAAATATTTTGAAGTTTGATTGAGAAAAATCCGCTTGATGTTGGTGTCGCTCCCGGGATTTTCATCCAAGTACAAACGCGAAAGTGGCGCTGAAACAGAGTCGCCAGCAATGTGTATTTATCTCAAGAGAGGGAAAGGAAACACTGTGTAAACCTGGGAGAAAGGAAAGAGCATGGTCTTGCGACCAAGAGAACTGGGTTCGGGAGTCAGTTACGCGAGAGGAAGGTATTAGTGTAACACCCCCAATCTAAACCCCCAATTAATAAAAAGCAGTAAAAGAAAATTCAAAATTTCATCAGAGTATATCTAAATTATCATGGCATAGACCGAGGGGTCACATCAAATAGATACAATTCATACAACACCTGCTCATAAATATATGCAACAGTGGGGTAGCAAACAACAGAGGAACTCAGTTCCCTACACCCACATTTCAGAATTTAGAATGAAAGCGGAAAATCTAAAACTGAATAACATACATATATATATATATATATATCAAGAGAAGTTTGTCACACATCAGGTTATACATGCATAAGCCAAAAGATATACATATACATAATATACAAATATCACAAATGGCCTCCCTAACTACCCGGTGTCACATATCAGAGCCGACCGACAAAAGAATGAAGACGCAAAGCTTCACAAAAATACCTCCAGCAACTCTAATCTGCAATGCCTCATAGAGCATTATAAAACAGCAGAAGGGTGAGAAAAAAAATCATAATACAGTTGCATATAATTATATATATAACACCAAAAATACACATATATACGGTTCTCACCACAACTCACACCATAATTCAAACACAAGGCATTACAAGACACAATACACATTTCCATCACCAACACGTATCCATATATCAATTTATCCACAAATCCACACATAAAAAACCATAAATGATTTATGCAAATGCAAGAGACCGACACAACGACTCTATGCATATGCACATGCGGTACCGACTTCCATTGTTTCTCATCACTAGTTCACTCAGGAACTCTGCTGGAATCATCGCTCGTTACATCACTGTAACTCCCCGTCGGGCCTACGATGTTCCCCACCGCTCACACCCCACATGGGCACACGGTGTTTATGGATCGCTCACACCCCACACGGGCACACGACCCGATCGCTCACACCCCACATGGGCACACGATCGTCTATAATCATCGCTCACACCCCACATGGGCACACGAAGTTATAGCGAATTCCCTCTGGAATCCAAACCGTCACTCAGGACGTCTCAACAATGCATATCATGATGCTTGGCATACAATGACCCATGACATTCAATATGCACACATAAATACATTCATTTACATCGACATAAATCACACTTTGCACTTATGCCCAAAACAATGCATTTAATTTCCATACGGCCACAAATCATCACACACCATTTAAACACATACATTTACGTCATACAACAGCACCTTGCATAATACACATCAATTACGCATCACTACAACGACAAAAGTCGACAACCGACACTATTCCCGATTTTTTGACATAATTTAATCGGCTCACAATTTCGAAATCATCATAATAAGAAAGTACAGCTCAATAGCTACGCAACGATACCAAGAATGTAAAAATCGGATAAACGGATCAAAAGTTACGAAAGAAAACGAAAAATGATATTTTGAAAAGTCCCATTTTGCAATTGTCCTGTCCATACGCGTATTGCCATGAGCCATACGCGTATGAGCAGAGACTCATTTTCCCAAAGTTCACGTGTAAATGTCCGTACGCGTAATGCCCAAAACCGTACGCGTATTGGCCTAAAATGCTACGCGTATCATATGCAAATGGGCAGATGGCCGAGGAAACAAGCAACCCATACGCGTATTAGCCCTAAAACGTACCTCCCATACGCGTATTGCCAAGGTTCATACGCGTATGAACATGCCCCATACGCGTATGACCTGGAAATCTCAGAAAATTCTTCTGCATAATTTTGCATACGGGTTCAACCCAAAATCCCCCCAAATCTCACCTACACACCAGAAAATTGCCAATACAATGCCCAATAACAAGTATCTATCATGTATCAACAAGAATGAACACTTAACACATGATTTTCAACACATTTACTCAATTTCTAATCAATTTTACCAAAAATGGGTTTTACTAAATTTATTCATTTCAATCCAACAAACATCACAAATACACATACATAATCATATACAATCATACAATAATTGAGTTTCGCACCCTTACCCGATTAAATCGATTCTAGAAGTTGATTTTTCTTTGATTTTTCCAAGTTTTCCTCTATTTCTCTTCTTCTTCTCTTTTTCTCCTCTTTTTCTTTCTTTCCCCTTTCTTTCTTTCTATTTTTCTCTCTTTCTATTCTAACTTAACAAAATATTGTGAAATGTCCAAAATACCCCCACACTCAAATATCTCGCAAACGTTCCCAAAACCCGATAAAATATCATAACATTGAAAAATAACATATTTTCAGATAAAATTCGAAAATAAAATAAAATAATCAAACGACTCGATTAAATAAAACTCACACAAAAACTGGGTCGTTACAACTCTCCCCCACTTAGAAATTTTCGTCCTCGAAAACATTACCTGAGATGGACAAATCTGGATACGACTCCCGCATCCGACTCTCTAACTCCCAAGTCAAATTGCCCTCAGCAGCTCCGCCCCACGCCACCTTCACAAGTGCAATATCCTTGCCCTGCAACCGCTTCAGTTCGCGATCCAAAACCCTAACTGGTACTGCCTCAACCGTAAGGTTCTCCCTTACCTCGACCTCATCCATCGGAATCACATGCGACGGATCTGGAACATACTTCCGAAGCTGTGAAACATGAAACACATCGTTCAAATTCGACAGATTCGGCGGCAACGCCACCCTATAAGCCACAGCACCCACCCTCGCGGATATCTGGTAAGGACCAATAAACCGAGAAGTAAGTTTCTTCGATTTCAATGCACGACCTACACCTGTTACCCGGGGTAACCCTCAGAAATACATGATCGCCCTCTTGAAACTCAAGATCTTTCCGTCTCCGATCATGATAACTCTTTTGTCTACTCTGAGAAGCTTTCATCTTCTCACGAATAAACTTCACTTTCTTCGTCGTCCGTTGCACCAATTCTGGGCCAACCACCGTTCTCTCACCAGATTCGTGCCAACACAACGGCGTCCGACACCTTCATCCATACAATGCTTCAAACGGTGCCATTCCAATACTAGAATGGAAACTGTTATTATACGTAAACTCAATCAATGCAAGATAACTATCCCACGCACCACCTTGTTCCAAAACACAAGCCCTCAACAAATCCTCCAAAGACTGAATCGTCCTCTCCGTCTGACCATCCGTCTGCAGATGATAAGCCGAACTCAATCTCAATTTAGAACCCAACTCCTTCTGTGAACTTTCCCAGAATCTCGAGGTAAACCTAGGATCTCGATCAGAAACAATACTCAATGGAACCCCATGCAACTTCACAATCACACTGATGTAAATCTCAGCTAACCGCTCCAAAGAGAAACTGATGTTAATCGGAATAAAATGAGCCGATTTAGTCAGCCTATCAACAACCACCCAAATATCATTATGCCCTCGCTGAGTGTTCGGTAACCCTGTCACAAAATCCATGGAAATACTATCCCATTTCCATTCAGGAATATCCAACGGTTGCAACAAACTACTAGGCCTCAGATGTTCCACCTTCGATTTCTGACAAGTCAAACATGCATAAACAAACTGAGCCACATCTCTTTTCAATCCAGACCACCAGAAAATCTTCTTCAAATCTTGGTACATCTTATTCGCTCCCGGATGTATACTCAAATTACTCCGGTGTCCTTCCTCCAAAATCATCTTTTTCAACTCCGCATCATCAGGAATACAAATCCTACCTCGAAATCTCAAAACACCATTAATATCCACTTGAAAATCACTATTCGCATCTTTTCCTCCAACTAACATCAAATCCACAAATTTCACATCCAGCTTTTGCTTCTCACTAACCGTCATCAGAAAAATCATTAGTAATTGTTAGCATACCAAGCCTAACGCTATCCGACGTCACTTCACAAACCAAACTCAAGTCTCTAAACGATTCCAAAAGTTCCCACTCCTTAACCATTAAAGCGGACATATGTAATAATTTCCGGCTCAATGCATCGGCTACCATGTTAGCTTTACCAGGATGGTAATTCAAGCCAAAGTCGTAGTCCTTCAAGAATTCCAACCATCTACGTTGCCTCATATTTAGCTCTTTCTGATCAAACAAATATTTCAAACTTTTATTATCACTAAAGACTTCAAACCTTGCACCGTAGAGATAATGCCTCCAAATCTTCAACACAAACACCACAACCGCTAACTCAAGATCATGAGTAGGATAATTCTTCTCATGAACTCTTAACTGCCTTGAAGCATAAGCCACCACCTTACCTTCTTGCATCAGAACACCACCTAGACCAATCAACGAAGCATCACAATAAAACACAAATGGTTCATTAGGATTCGGCAAAATCAAGATCGGAGCTGTCGTCAATCTTCTCTTCAGCTCATTAAAACTCTTCTCACACCGAATGTCCCAAATGAACACTTGCCCTTTACAAGTCAACTGGGTCAAAGGAAGTGCTAGCTTAGAAAAACCTTCAATAAACCTGCGATAATAACCGGCCAAGCCCAAAAAGCTTCGAATTTCAGTAACAGATCTCGGAGCCTCCCATTGTATAACTGCTTCTACTTTAGATGGATCCACAGCAATACCATTACCTGAAATTACGTGTCCAAGAAAACTCACCTCCGACAACCAGAATTCACACTTGGATAATTTCGCAAAAAGCTTCCTCTCCTTCAAAACCTGCAAAACAATATGCAAATGTTCTGCATGCTCCTCCCGAGACTTAGAATAAATTAAGATATCATCAATAAACACCACGAAAAAATGATCCAGATGCTCGTGAAAAATAGGATTCATGTATTCCATAAACACACCTGGCGCATTAGAAACCCCGAACGACATCACCGAATATTCATAATGACCGTATCGTGTCCTAAAAGCCATCTTCTGAATGTCTTCCTCCTTCACCCTTATCTGATGATACCCCGACCTCAAGTCAATCTTACTGAACACACGCGCACCAACCAACTGATCCATCAGATCATCAATCCTTGGAAGAGGATATTTATTCTTGATCGTCACCTTATTCAACTGACAATAATCAATACATAATCGCATACTCCCATCCTTCTTTTTCACCAATAACACTGGAGCACCCCAAGGAGAAACACTTGGTCTCACAAACCTCTTTTCCAACAACTCATTCAACTGTTTCTTTAACTCCACCAATTCAGATGCCGACATACGATAAGGTGCCATAGAAACAGGTCTCGTACCAGGAACTAGGTCTATAGAAAACTCCACCTCTCTCTCTGGCGGCAAGTCTGAAATATCCTTAGGAAACACTTCAGGAAATTCACACACAACAAAAAACACATCAAGTGAAACTTGACTATCCACAGTCAAAGATGCAAACAACCCAAACAACTGAGCTTCATCCGCCAAAAGTCTCTTCAACTCTTTGGTAGATAAGAAACTCGAGTCTTCGTCTTCCTCAAGAGAAGGAAACCTTACCAGCTTATGATAACAATCAATATGAACTCGATTGAATTGCAACCAATTCATACCCAAAACCACATCTAAACCCTCCAACGAAAAACACACCAAATCCATCTCAAAGTCTTTACCATAAATGGTCAAAGGACATCTTAGACAAACCAAGGAAGTAGTTACTGACCCTATTGCTAGAGTATCAATAACCATTGCACCACCCATCACAGACAACACAAGGTTCAAACGCTTCGCGCACTCAGACGAAATAAACGAATGAGTCGCTCCAGTATCAATAATAGCAATCAAAGGAGTACTATTAATAAAACAAGTACCTCGAATTAGACGATCTGCACTTGAAGTCTGAGTCCCCGATAATGCAAACACTTTTCCACCAGCTGGAGCCTGCTTCGGTTTCGGACACATCATACTAATATGCCCAGGTTCACCACAGTTGTAACATTTCACCACATTCTTCCTGGCACAATCAGCTGCAACATGTCCTACACCTCCACAATTAGTACACTTCCTCAAATCTTTCTTGCAATCAAACTGACGATGCCCCAACTCACCACATTTATAACACCTCATAGGACCAAACATTCCTCCTCCACTTGACCTTTTCTCAAAATTCCCTCTTTGTTTACCTTTATCAGCTGGTGTCACATACGGACCACCACGGAACTGTTGCTTCCCTTTCCTGTCACTTACACTTTTGTAGTGAGTAGCACGGGCCTTACTGTCTTCTTCATAAATCCTACAACAATCTACCAAATCAGAAAACCTCCGAATCCTCTGATATCCAATTGCCTGCTTTATCTCAGGACGCAAGCCATTCTCATACTTCACACACTTAGAGAATTCAGCAGTAACTTCCGCATAATGAGGATAAAACTGCACAAGTTCCACAAACTTAGCAGTATAATCGACTACAGACATATTACCTTGTTTTAGCTCCAAGAACTCAATTTCCTTCTTTCCTCTCACATCTTCAGGAAAATACCTCCTCAAGAACTCTCGGCTAAAAACTTCCCAAGTAATTTCTTCCTCTTCTGCAGCTTCCAACACACGTCGAGTACTAACCCACCAATCATCAGCTTCTTCCAATAACATGTGAGTACCTAGTCTCACCTTCTGATCTTCATCACAATCCATCACTCGAAAAATCCTTTCAATCTCTTTCAGCCAAATCTGTGCACCATCCGGATCATATCTTCCTTTAAAGACAGGCGGTTTGTTCTTCCTGAACTCATCATTACCCGCAGCATTAGGTGCACCCTGCACAGCACGAGCCATAGCTTGCATAGCCGCAACCAAAGCAGCATCATTCCTACCAGCCATATTCTGTTCATTTCCAATAACATAAACTATGGTTAAACAAACAACTCATCCAACCACAACGACCAACAAGGACTGACACAACTGACACGGACTGACACAAACTGGCTGTGATACCACTTAATGTAACACCCCCAATCTAAACCCCCAATTAATAAAAAGCAGTAAAAGAAAATTCAAAATTTCATCAGAGTATATCTAAATTATCATGGCATAGACCGAGGGGTCACATCAAATAGAAACAATTCATACAACACCTGCTGATAAAGATATGCAACAGTGGGGTAGCAAACAACAGAGGAACTCAGTTCCCTACACCCACATTTCAGAATTTTGAATGAAAGCGGAAAATCTAAAACTGAATAACATACATATATATATATATATATATATATATATATATCAAGAGAAGTTTGTCACACATCAGGTTATACATGCACAAGCCAAAAGATATACATATACATAATATACAAATATCACAAACGGCCTCCCTAACTACCCGGTGTCACATATCAGAGCCGACCGACAAAAGAATGAAGACGCAAAGCTTCACAAAAATACCTCCAGCAACTCTAATCTGCAATGCCTCATAGAGCATTATAAAACAGCAGAAGGGTGAGAAAAACAATCATAATACAGTTTCATATAATTATATATATATAACACCAAAAATACACATATATACGGTTCTCACCACAACTCACACCATAGTTCAAACACAAGGCATTACAAGACACAATACACATTTTCATCACCAACACGTATCCATATATCAATTTATCCACAAATCCACACATAAAAAACCATAAATGATTTATGCAAATGCAAGAGACCGACACAACGACTCTATGCATATGCACATGCGGTACCGACTTCCATTGTTTCTCATCACTAGTTCACTCAGGAACTCTGCTGGAATCATCGCTCATTACATCACTGTAACTCCCCACCGGGCCTACGATGTTCCCCACCGCTCACACCCCACTTGGGCACACAGTGTTTATGGATCGCTCACACCCCACACGGGCACACGACCCGATCGCTCACACCCCACATCGGCACACGATCGTCTATAATCATTGCTCACACCCCACATGGGCACACGAAGTTATAGCGAATTCCCTCTGGAATCCAAACCGTCACTCAGGACGTCTCAGCAATGCATATCATGATGCTTGGCATACAATGACCCATGACATTCAATATGCACACATAAATACATTCATTTACATCGACATAAATCACACTTTGCACTTATGCCCAAAACAATGCATTTAATTTCCATACGGCCACAAATCATCACACACCATTTAAACACATACATTTACGTCATACAACAACACCTTGCATAATACACATCAATTACGCATCACTACAACGACAAAAGTCGACAACCGACACTATTCCCAATTTTTCGACATAATTAAATCGGCTCACAATTTTGAAATCATCATAATAAGAAAGTACAGCTCAATAGCTACGCAACGATACCAAGAATGTAAAAATCGGATAAACGGATCAAAAGTTACGAAAGAAAACGAAAAACGATATTTTGAAAAGTCCCATTTTGCAATTGTCCTGTCCATACGCGTATTGCCATGAGCCATACGCGTATGAGCAGAGACTCATTTTCCCAAAGTTCACGTGTAAATGTCCGTACGCGTAATGCCCAAAATCGTACGCGTATTGACCTAAAATGCTACGCGTATCATACGCAAATGGGCAGATGGCCGAGGAAACAAACAACCCATATGCGTATTGGCCCTAAAACGTACCTCCCATACGCGTATTGCCAAGGTTCATACGCGTATGAACATGCCCCATACGCGTATGACCTGGAAATCTCAGAAAATTCTTCTGCATAATTTTGCATACGGGTTCAACCCAAAATCCCCCCAAATCTCACCTACACACCAGAAAATTGCCAATACAATGCCCAATAACAAGTATATATCATGTATCAACAAGAATGAACACTTAACACATGATTTTCAACACATTTACTCAATTTCTAATCAATTTTACCAAAAATGGGTTTTACTAAATTTATTCATTTCAATCCAACAAACATCACAAATACACATACATAATCATATACAATCATACAATAATTGAGTTTCGCACCCTTACCCGATTAAATCGATTCTAGAAGTTGATTTTTCTTTGATTTTTCCAAGTTTTCCACTATTTCTCTTCTTCTTCTCTTTTTCTCCTCTTTTTCTTTCTTTCCCCTTTCTTTCTTTCTATTTTTCTCTCTTTCTATTCTAACTTAACAAAATATTGTGAAATGTCCAAAATACCCCCACACTCAAATATCTCGCAAACGTTCCCAAAACCCGATAAAATATCATAACATTGAAAAATAACATATTTTCAGATAAAATTCGAAAATAAAATAAAATAATAATAAAATAATCAAACGACTCGATTAAATAAAACTCACACAAAAACTGGGTCGTTACAATTAACACCCCCTCGCGTCCATCGTACTCGATGAGATCCATGCTTGCTTGTCTCGATCAAAGGGTGTCGTCGTCTGGAGCTCCACTGCTACTGGAAAGGCGAAAGAACAGGGACGGAAAAGAACTAAGGAACGAGGAAGAAGAGAAAAATAAGTGACTCGATAGGACGTCGCGTCCTAGGCCTACGTATTCCCTCGTGTAATGGGAAAGTCAGAGTCAACGTAGTTCGGAGTACGGTTTGGGGGAAAAGAGAAGGATGGCGCTCGGAGAGATCTCGCACGATCTCCTGCCTACGTATCCCGCTCGCACGCGAGAATCAGAGCGACGTAGTTCCCCTCACTAGGGATGGATTTGCTTTGTTTGTGTTTTTTAGTGGAGTACGTCAAGGTTCGCGTTCTAGCAATTAGGTGTCGCAGCTCGTTGTACAGAGTCTTAGGCATTTACCTGTTTGCGGTAGAACGGAAGTGACGCATCCTTAATGAATGGAGTGAAGAGATGAGAAGAGAATTGTTTGTTTTTGTCTTTTAAGAAGAAGTGTTTTGATTATTTTGTGTTTATAACACGTATTGCATTAAAGTCTATGACATAGGAACGAATGCCTCACATGGTCGTCCTAACAGGACGTATGCTAAACACTCTAGAAAGGCGAAGGGAAACCCTTCTCCTTCCATTTCCCATATGCAAGGCTCATGTGCAATACATGGTAATCCATTATTAGATGTTTTTGCCTTTTGTTTTGAGATGAGAAAGAGACTCAAGGGGTTTAAGAAAGGAAAAAGTCTAAGTGGGGGACTAGTTATCCTAAAGTTATCATGCATGGAGATCCTAGGGTTATGTGAGGTAATAGGAACCACCTAAGTCTAAAAGAAGAGAGGGATAACACTATCTAATGCTTATCCTACCTCACCTTAATCAAAAATTAAGGATGAGCTAGGATCCCTAAGGGATGTGAGAAAGTTCTACACAATCAAGCATTATATCATGTAATCCATTAAAAGTGAAAGAGAATAAACTAGAAAATCAGCGGCTATAACAGCGCTACAGCATCCATACAGCAGTAAAAAGTGGCACATAAGCAAGACAGCTTATAACAGTACATGATTCAGCACAAAGATGGGTATAAAAAAGCAGCATACAACACATACAACAGCACATGTGTGTACAGACAACAGTGGAAAATCAGGGCAACATGCATTCATAAATGATTTACTCATAGCAAAAAAAACAAACATGCATCAATCCTTACATATCCTTGAATCAGACATGATCACAACCACACCATAAATCATGGTGAACAACTCTTGACATCATCATGGAAGAATGCCCATTACGGGAGGATGCATCATGTTAAGTATATGAACAAGTTGAAATAAGTGTACACCTCTTGAAATAGAAAGTAAATGAACATGCACATGGCAATTCCAGCAACACAAGTATCAATTAACAATTAACAAGCTCAATGAGTGTGCATTATGTGCGCATCACCTCAATTAATCAACAATGCGAACATAAACATTCATTGATAAAAACCAAGAATCGCGTGTCGGAAAATCATGCTCATGCAATAGTGTGAGGTGAAACTGCTCAAGAAAAGTCCGCCAATCATCAACGCATTAATCCATGAAGTTTATACATGCAAAGGATCTTAAAAGAACAATAAAATGCAAGAAAATCACATTCTGCAGCAGTGTTAACCGGTTACAGCATAACTGCTAACCGGTTACACAGTTCAAAATCAGACCAATTACGCAAAATTTCAACATGTTAACCGGTTAACATAATTGCACTGTAATTGTGTTAATCGGTTACTCTGGGACGGAAATTAAAAAAAAACTAGTTCCAAAAGCACTTTTCAACAGCAAATCACTTCTCCGAACATCCCAATGAACATGCAATCAATTAATCACGAAATTACATGGAATTATAGTCATCAAACATCAATGAATCCAGTAATCATCAATATCAAGAATCACCTTCAAGCAAATGGATCCAAATCAAAAATCACCAAAGATCTACATCGAATAAGTTGCAAATAAGCTAAATCGAGTATAGATCTGAGGAAAACCAACCTACAAAGCGGAGATTAGCTTTGGTGATTGTTGCAAAGTGATCTTGGTGCAGAAAATTAAAGAAAACCGAAGATTCCTCGATTAGTAGCCAAAACGCGTCGAAACCGAGCAAAATCGCGAAAAAACACCGAGGTTGAACTTGCACCAAAATAAATGGTGTGAAACCCTTGGATTGAAGTAGAATAATCTGAAATTCCAGAAATCCAACAAAAAAAATCAGACAAAATACGCAAAATTATAACATGTTAACCGGTTAACATAATTGCACTGTAATTGTGTTAACCGGTTAACCAAACCAAAAATTGCCCACTTTGCTTGAAAAATAATGCTATGGCTCCGGTTTCGATTCTCTACTCTGTGCTCTGATAGATATCCATAGAATCCCCTGTTTAAAGAACATCGTGATCCCATGCCTTAAGAAAACCAATGATGTGTATGGTTTACGAACGAGTTATGACCTAACGGATATGCAGATGGATGCGAAACAAAATCCAGAAAAAGTTAGAAAAAGGTAGGGCAAATTTTGGGGTACTACAGCTAGATCATGGTTTTGATACCTTGGTTAATGGGTAGGTTGATGGTGAGGAAAAAGGCTCTGACTTACAAGTTAAGGGGAAAGAGCCATTTGACGTTGGATCAAGGGCTTGAAAAGGTTTGGCTGGATCTAGTCCCAAAGTGTCATACCCCAAATTTTGACCACAATATTTCCTATCATAGTGTAATTCATCACCACAATATGGATGTACCTTCATGCCTCATCAATCCTCTCAAATATTGTTGAGCATTCACTTCAATCAAGAATTAGGGTTTTGAGCCCCCTCAAAGCACTCTGACAAAGGATCAATCAAGAATGGAAATGATCCTAAACTTGTCAAGTTTCTCAAACATCCATGAAGGATCAAGAGGTCTCCCATATCAAGAATCAACCACAAGAGTGCAACATTTCAAGTGGATCAAGCCTCAAGATCTTCAATGTCACCAAATTAGGGTTTTGGTCGACCAAAGCCTCCAGAGGGAAATATTCCTCTGGGCATGAGCCAATACTTCAAAACATGATACAAGAAGCTCAAAGGGACCTCTTGTACCCAATCATAGAGTCAAAATAGCCCCAGGGGATGCATTCATCAAAAATCAGGAATTAGGGTTTCTTGACCTAATTCACCCATAAATTGACTTTTGAAGCAAGGCATGAGCCAAAACCTCAAGAAATGTTTTGAATACCTCCAATACATCATATTGATCCATTTACAAGATTGGATTGACCCAAAGAACTTGGTTCATAAGCAATACAAGGATTCAAATTCATCTGGACCAATTAGGGTTTTATGATGAAAAGTCAACTGTAACTTTGACTTTTGACCAAGACATGATCCCAAACCTTGGGATATGATTCAAGACATTCTAAAACTCCTATGAAATCCATCCATTAGGTTTGAATTAGGTCAGAACTTCATTTCATAGAGGATCACAAAGTTTGAAATTCATTTGATAAAAGTCAATTGTGCCAAAAAACCAAGTTTGACTTTTTGAATTTCTTGACAAAAAAGGCTTCCCTAAGTAAAAAACAATGTTAACTTATGGTTTGGACCATCATCCATGAAGAAAAATCAAGAAACGTAGGGTTACTTGCAAAAGGGGCAATCTTAAGAAACTTGAAATTTCACTAAGTCATGAAAAAAAGTGATTTATACCCAACTTTGCAAGACCATAACTTGTGATCCGAGCAACCTATTTCTTCCATCCAAAGCTCAAATGAAAGCTCTCTTTACATAATTCAAGATTGTCAACTACATCAGATTCCAAATCCTTATGGATTTTGAGTTATGGATTGATCAAAATCACAAAAATGTGAAAATGACCATTTTTCCAACACTTAGTGAAATTTTGGACAGAATCTGTTTTGCATTTTCACCAACTTTGAGGCCATTTTTTATTATGATCCAAGATGATTCAAGACCAAAGTTGGACTTTAAAGTTGAAGTATGTTATTGGGGCTTTCCAAGAAGTACAAGAGCCTCCCATGGTTCAACTTGAGCAAGTAATTATAAGACTCAAAAAATGGCATTTTTCACCATGCCCACACCAAGGCATGAAAACATAACTTGGTTCCCACGATTTCTTGAACCAATTTTGGACACTTGAATCATTTCATTTCTGTCCAAAATCAACTTTAATAATGAGAGATCTGATCTCAAAGCCACCAAGTCAAAAATCCTATTCCTTGGCATGTGAAATTCAATGTTGCAAATCCAAAAACTCCAATTTATTTTCAAGGCATTCAAGAGGTGTATTGAGGTGGCATGCATCAGTCCATTTGAGTCAAGATTGTTTCAAAAATAAGAATACCTAAAGCTACAAAGATCAGCTCAAGTCAATGGCTAGAGGAGACTTGGTACCTTGACATTTAAGAAAGTGATACATGGGCATATCCATTGGATAATAGAGTGAACCAGCCCCCATTCACTATTCCTTCAAAAAAACTTCCTCTACTATAAATAGAGGTCATTTCTGATGTTTCAAACCACAACAAAACAATACCAAAGCCTTGTTTTCTCACTCTCCCTCTCTTACTTCAATTTCAAGTCACAATGGAGCAATTTGGGGATTCTTGAAACCAGAGCAAAAACCACTCAAATAACTATCCAAACACATCATAAATCATCTATTGGAGGTTTTCAACCCTTCATCCTCATTGTACAACACCAAAATCATAAAGTTAACCCCCAAAACATCAAATTTTGACTTTTCTGCATTTTTCAAGCCATGTCTTGATCCAATCACTTTCAAAGCCAAACAACATTTCAAATACTCTCCAAATATCATCCTTAAAATGTTCCAACAAGTTTCCCTCAACTGTAACACCATTTGAGTGAGTTACCATTTTGGTCACTTTTGCCACTTTTGCAAGAAAGAGCTAGTTCTTGTTCTTGAGGTTTCCAGCTGGTTTTGATCAACCTAAAAGCTTCTAAGGGATCTATCAAGAGTATCTAAGGCATTAGATTACTACTGGCACAAGTATTTTAAAAGATAGCACTAGGAGCTTCAAGAGGTAAGTGCATAACAACTTGAACTCTTTAAAATATGCAATGCTTTGATGTTCATTGATCATGAACATGTCATACATATCATATGTGTTGTGTTTGAACCAATTTACCATGTTATTATTGCTTGTATGAAGTGGTAGCACAGAACTTGCAAATTTTGGCCTATTTTGAAATCACTATTGGGTTTTAAAATGTAGGCATCTTTAGAAAATTCTAAGACCCCCATTGGATTCCTCATGAAATTCTAGGTAGGATCCATCTAAATTTCATCCATTTTCATGGAGAAATGAAGAAGTTATGGCCTTCTTGCAAATACCCCAAAATCTGGTTTTTTGTCTTGGCCTGACCTAAATATTAAGTCACCCTTATATGCATATGGGGTGGTTTTGATGCACGGATGTATCACCACCCCAGTTGTAGCAACGTGTGTTTGTTTGGTTAGAGGGCGTGGGTTCAACACCCACCCAGACCATTTTTGGTTCCCTCTCCTTTTTTGCTATTTTTCTCATTTTTCAATATTTTCTTAATTAGTCTCAAAATTAATTTCTCCTTCAATTTTATTTATTTTTTATTGATTCAATTTTTCAAAATTCACAAAAATGTTGAAATAATCTATTCTACAAAAAAATCAAACTTATATTATTTATTTAATATAGCTTGAATTTTGTAAATAATTTCATTTTTATTTGTTTTTAAACATTTTTAAATGAAATTTCTACCTTGATTTTTCAAATTCAAATGAATTATAAGTTTTCATATGATTAAACATGATTTTTCAAAACATTGTTCAAAGCTGACAATTTGTTTTTAAATATATTTGATATTTTATATCATTTATTATTTATTTTTCTTTGAAAAATTATATTTTAAAAAGAAATTAGGGTTTTATTTTTATTTTAACTTCATTTGATTCACTTTTAGGCCTCTAATAGAATGTGAGACCTATACCCATTGTATATATACCATTTTGGGCCTCAGTCATTGTATAAGTCCCGATACGATTTTCAATATAAACGATACGATCGCTGTTTTTCATCTGGGCATCTTTTTGAGCTATAAGCCCCATCTCTTGTATAAAAATAAACTTTTGGGCCTCTAATAGAGTATAAGACATGCCTTTTTTGTACATAAATAATTTTGGGCCTCAGTCATTGTATAAGTCCCTCACTGGTTTTGAAAATCGCGGCGCGATCGTCGCCTTTTCAAATAAATTATCTGGGCCTCTCCTTGAGTATAAGCCCCATTTTCCTTTCTTTACAAACATTTTTGGGCCTCTAATAGAGTGTAAGAACCCACCCCTCTTTGTACAAAAACAATTTTTGGGCCTCTACAATAGTATAAGTCCCACACCGTCTTTCGGTATCGCAGTGCGATCAATATTTTCAAATAAGTCATATGGGCCTCTCTTTGAGTTATAAGCCCCAAACATTCTTCCAAACAAATTTTCTCTTAATTCAAATTAAAATTCAACGTTTTTTCTTTCAAAACTTTCTTCAATTTCTTGAAACCCTAAAAGAGGCAATACAGTTGTAGTCAATACAACAGATCACAATATGCTTGGGCTTCTTCTCAAAAGGTAAGTCCCCACATCTTTTTCAGTGCATATTTCTTATATATATATATATATATATATATATATATATATATATATATATATATATATCTGTCAATTCAATTGTCTGTATATACTTGTGCATATCTTGCTTAGAGTTTCCCCAGCAGTTAGGTATATGCTTAGGTCAAACCAGAGGTTACTTTTCAACATAGTCAAAACTAGTTCCCCCCATAGGAAATTCCCTATACAGTCTGCCTCCTCTTGGGCTTATACAATATGGAACAGAGAAAGGCATTATTCCCGGTGAAACGTTTCTCAAGACTGTCAAACTTAGAAATATATATAGAAGAAATTCATTTCCCCAGAGAGGATTAATTCCCGGTGAAACCTCTCTTGAATTTCTTCAAACCTTAGAACTGTTCAACAGAGAAAGGATTAATTCCCGGTGAAACCTTACTTGAACTTTTCTTAGGCTTTGACTCACAGGCTTCCTAAAGGCATCCTCAGCCTCCTCTTGGGCTTAGTACAAGGACCAACAGGCTTCTTAGAAGTTCCTCAGCCTCCTCTTGGGCTTAGTACAAGGACCCTAAGGCCTCCTAAAGGCATAGTGTCATACGCCAAATTTTGACCACTAAGATTTCCCATCATTGTGCAAATGATCATCACAATATGGATGAACCATTAGTCTCCCCAAAGATGGGTGAGCATCCACTACAATCAGACTTAGGGTTTCAAGCCCTCTCAGAGGTCTTAGACAAAGGATCAACCAAGAAATGACATGTTCTTCAACTTGTCTAGCCTCTCAAACATCCACAAAGGATCAAGAGGACTCCCACTTCAAGGATTAAGCACAAGGCTTCTCCCTTCTAGGTGGATCAAGCCTTAAGATCGCCAGTGTCACCAAATTAGGGTTTGGTCGACCAGGGCCTCCAGATGGAAATTTTCCTCTGGGCATGATCCAATGCTTCAAAGCATAACCTATGATGCTCTAAGGGACATCATAAACCCAATCATCAAGTCAATTTAGCCTCAGGGGATGCATTCATCAAAAAAATCAGGAATTAGGGTTTCTTGACCTAATTCACCCCTATGTTGACTTTTGGGACAAAACATGAGCCAAGACCTCAAGAGGGAATTTGAGGGTCTCAAATACATCATATTGATCCATTTGCAATAATGGATTGATCCAAAAAGCTTGAGCAACAAATTTCAATTTCATCAGAACCACAGTTAGGGTTTCGCGGAAAAAGTCAACTGTATCTTTGACTTTTGACCAGGACATGCTCCCAAACCCTAAGACATGATTCAATACACCCTATAACACCTATGAAATCAATCCATCAAGTTTGATTTAGGTCAAGGACTTGATTTCATAGAGGATCACACAGTTTGGAGTTCATCTGACAAAAAGTCAACTGTGCACAAAAGTCAAACTTTGACTTTTTGAGATTTTTCACAATTATGGTTTTTTAACCCTAAAATGATGTTAATGTATGATTTGAATCATCACTCATCAAGAAATAGCAAGAAAAGTGGGATAACTTGTAAAAGGGGTAACCATAAAAACTTAGAAAATTTTCTAAGTTATGGAACAAAGTGGCTAGGGTACCAACTTTGGAGGACCATAACTCGTAAACCACAAGGCCATTTTTCCCCATCCAAAGCTGGATTTGTAGCCCTCATGGCCCTCTACAAAAGCTTCAACTACACCTCATTCCAATTCATTATGGATTTTGAGTTATGGAATGATCAAAGTGGCTGAAAACATGAAATGCCACTTTTTCCAACATTTAGTGAAATTTTCACTAAGTCAGAATCTGCCTTCAATTTTTTCCAAATGTAGGGGAATTTTTCACTTGGATCCAAAAAGTATCAAAACCAATTATGATCAAACAGTTATTGTATCATATGAGGGCTTTCCAAAATGGCCAAGAACTCCAACAAATTCCACTTGAGCCATGAGATATGACAATGGCAGTATGCCTTGCTGAAAACTGCCAAGGCTAGGCAGAATTTTACACTTTTGCTGGATTTGGCAAGATTAGATAATTCCAAGCCTTGTCATCACTTTCGACACATCTGAGGATCAAATCTAAAGGGAACAAACACTGATCCAAGCCTCGAAAGTCTTTGGAACAAGAAGTAGTATGCCAAACCTAGAAATCCCTAAAAGAGGGACAAGACACCAATTTTGGATTGGAGCATTTAATGGATGCACCAAGGTGGCATGGACTGACATATTTGTAATTGAATTCAGTCAAGAGTGATCTAATAACTAGGGAACCACAGCTCTGTGCTCTAACCTCTAGTCAATGGCTAGAGGAGACTTGAGATTCCAAAGTGCAACCATTGGACAAACCTCTGTAGCAGTTGTCATTCACTATTGCTTGCAAAACAAACTTGCTCTACTATAAATAGAGCTCATTTGTGCTCAGTTTGAGTACACCAAAGCACTACAACACTTGCTTTCCTCAAAATCTCTTTCTCTTGGCCAAAATGCCTTCTTTAGCAAGGTAACTCTGAGTTTTTGAGTTAGGGAGAAATTCCACCACATCTCATGATCCAAACACATCCAATATGTCATATCTAAGCTGTCCAAACTCACACAAGTGACCTGTAATCCTTAAAACTCAAAGTCACCTCTCAAAACCTCAAAATAGGCTCTTTTTTTTTTGCATTTTTCAAGCCATGTCTTGATTCAGTCACTTTCCAAACCAGATAAAACCTCAAACACACTCCAAATATTATCCTTGAACTGTCCCAAATGGCCCCCGACATCTGGAACACCATTTGAGGGAGTTGCTATTTATGCCATTTTAACCCCTTTCCCAAGAAAGGGCCAGTTTTTGTTTTTGCAGGTTCCAGCTGATTCCAATCATCCTAAAAGCTTCTAAGAGATCATTTGAGAGTGTCCAAAGCATCAAACCATTTCTGGAACAAGAAACTTGGCAGATTGCACAAAAAACTCCAAAAGCTCAAAAAGAGGTAAGCATCATGACTTGAACTTTCCAAAATATGCATTTCTTTGAAGTCCACTGATCATGCATCTCTTCTACATGTTATATGTGTTGTGTTTGTCCCAATTTATCATGTAATTCATGCTTGTACCAAGAGATGGCATAGAAAATGCAAAATATGGTCTATTTCAAAACCACTATCGAATTTTGAGGAGGGAGTATGATCTGGAAAAAATACCACCACCATTGGATTCCTTGTGAAATTCTAGGTCAGATGCATATAAATTTTGTCCCCAACTATGGAGAAATGAGAAAGTTATGGACCTTCCCGTTTCTTGCCAAAACTTGCCTTGCCTTGCCTTGGCCAGGCCTAGAAAACAAGGCAAGCCTTGTATTTTTGTTGGTTTGTTTTAATCAACGGATGTATCACCACCCCAGTGGTAAGACGCGCGCCCTTTCTCCTTTGATTTTGAATATAATATTATTATCAAAGTTTTCTTTGTTGAACAACTAACAAAACAACATGGAAGCTCTACAACTGAGTAAGTGTTTACCCGCTTTTCATTTACCTCTTTCATATGTATATAACTGTACTTGGGGCTGTTTCACTGTAAGTCTTCTTTCATAAACTCATATCGACTGTGTAATACTAGTATAGATATTTAGAGTTTCCCCGGCAACTACGTCTAGAACTAGACAAAACCTCATCTCCTTACCTCCGACGTTCTCCCAGATATTTCAACATAACCTAAACCATGAGAATTTTCTTTTACAACAATTTTAGATAACTAGATCTAAGAAATCCCCCCCTTAAACAGTTCATATACAGAAGGCCAATGTTCTAAGTAAAACCCCTTCTGGAACTGTTCATCAGCCTCCTCTTGGGCTTAGTGCAAGGACCCACAGGCTTCCTAAAAGCATCCCCGCCTCCTCTTGGACGTTGTACAAGGACCCGTCGGCTTCTTAGAAGTTTTCACAGCCTCCTCTTAGGCTTCGTATAATGATTCTTCCTCCGGGAAGATAGCCTCATCTTGGGCTTAGTACAGGACCAACAGGCTTCTTAGAAGTTCCTCAGCCTCCTCTTGGGCTTAGTACAAGGACCCTAAGGCCTCCTAAAGGCATAGTGTCATACGCCAAATTTTTACCACTAAGATTTCCCATCATTGTGCAAATGATCATCACAATATGGATGAACCATTAGTCTCCCCAAAGATGGGTGAGCATCCACTACAATCAGACTTAGGGTTTCAAGCCCTCTCAGAGCTCTTAGACAAAGGATCAACCAAGAAATGACATGTTCTTCAACTTGTCTAGCCTCTCAAACATCCACAAAGGATCAAGAGGACTCCCACTTTAAGGATTAAGCACAAGGCTTCTCCCTTCTAGGTGGATCAAGCCTTAAGATCGCCAGTGTCACCAAATTAGGGTTTGGTCGACCAGGGCCTCCAGATGGAAATTTTCCTCTGGGCATGATCCAATGCTTCAAAGCATAACCTATGATGCTCTAAGGGACATCATAAACCCAATCATCAAGTCAATTTAGCCTCAGGGGATGCATTCATCAAAAAAATCAGGAATTAGGGTTTCTTGACCTAATTCACCCCTATGTTGACTTTTGGGACAAAACATGAGCCAAGACCTCAAGAGGGAATTTGAGGGTCTCAAATACATCATATTGATCCATTTGCAATAATGGATTGATCCAAAAAGCTTGAGCAACAAGTTTCAATTTCATCAGAACCACAGTTAGGGTTTCGCGGAAAAAGTCAACTGTATCTTTGACTTTTGACCAGGACATGCTCCCAAACCCTAAGACATGATTCAATACACCCTATAACACCTATGAAATCAATCCATCAAGTTTGATTTAGGTCAAGGACTTGATTTCATAGAGGATCACACAGTTTGGAGTTCATCTGACAAAAAGTCAACTGTGCACAAAAGTCAAACTTTGACTTTTTGAGATTTTTCACAATTATGGTTTTTTAACCCTAAAATGATGTTAATGTATGATTTGAATCATCACTCATCAAGAAATAGCAAGAAAAGTGGGATAACTTGTAAAAGGGGTAACCATAAAAACTTAGAAAATTTTCTAAGTTATGGAACAAAGTGGCTAGGGTACCAACTTTGGAGGACCATAACTCGTAAACCACAAGGCCATTTTTCCCCATCCAAAGCTGGATTTGTAGCCCTCATGGCCCTCTACAAAAGCTTCAACTACACCTCATTCCAATTCATTATGGATTTTGAGTTATGGAATGATCAAAGTGGCTGAAAACATGAAATGCCACTTTTTCCAACATTTAGTGAAATTTTCACTAAGTCAGAATCTGCCTTCAATTTTTTCCAAATGTAGGGGAATTTTTCACTTGGATCCAAAAAGTATCAAAACCAATTATGATCAAACAGTTATTGTATCATATGAGGGCTTTCCAAAATGGCCAAGAACTCCAACAAATTCCACTTGAGCCATGAGATATGACAATGGCAGTATGCCTTGCTGAAAACTGCCAAGGCTAGGCAGAATTTTACACTTTTGCTCGATTTGGCAAGATCAGATAATTCCAAGCCTTGTCATCACTTTCGACACATCTGAGGATCAAATCTAAAGGGAACAAACACTGATCCAAGCCTCGAAAGTCTTTGGAACAAGAAGTAGTATGCCAAACCTAGAAATCCCTAAAAGAGGGACAAGACACCAATTTTGGATTGGAGCATTTAATGGATGCACCAAGGTGGCATGGACTGACACATTTGTAATTGAATTCAGTCAAGAGTGATCTAATAACTAGGGAACCACAGCTCTGTGCTCTAACCTCTAGTCAATGGCTAGAGGAGACTTGAGATTCCAAAGTGCAACCATTGGACAAACCTCTGCAGCAGTTGCCATTCACTATTGCTTGCAAAACAAACTTGCTCTACTATAAATAGAGCTCATTTGTGCTCAGTTTGAGTACACCAAAGCACTACAACACTTGCTTTCCTCAAAATCTCTTTCTCTTGGCCAAAATGCCTTCTTTAGCAAGGTAACTCTGAGTTTTTGAGTTAGGGAGAAATTCCATCACATCTCATGATCCAAACACATCCAATATGTCATATCTAAGCTGTCCAAACTCACACAAGTGACCTGTAATCCTTAAAACTCAAAGTCACCTCTCAAAACCTCAAAATAGGCTCTTTTTTTTTTGCATTTTTCAAGCCATGTCTTGATTCAGTCACTTTCCAAACCAGATAAAACCTCAAACACACTCCAAATATTATCCTTGAACTGTCCCAAATGGCCCCCAACATCTGGAACACCATTTGAGGGAGTTGCTATTTATGCCATTTTAACCCCTTTCCCAAGAAAGGGCCAGTTTTTGTTTTTGCAGGTTCCAGCTGATTCCAATCATCCTAAAAGCTTCTAAGAGATCATTTGAGAGTGTCCAAAGCATCAAACCATTTCTGGAACAAGAAACTTGGCAGATTGCACAAAAAACTCCAAAAGCTCAAAAAGAGGTAAGCATCATGACTTGAACTTTCCAAAATATGCATTTCTTTGAAGTCCACTGATCATGCATCTCTTATACATGTTATATGTGTTGTGTTTGTCCCAATTTATCATGTAATTCATGCTTGTACCAAGAGATGGCATAGAAAATGCAAAATATGGTCTATTTCAAAACCACTATCGAATTTTGAGGAGGGAGTATGATCTGGAAAAAATACCACCACCATTGGATTCCTTGTGAAATTCTAGGTCAGATGCATATAAATTTTGTCCCCAACTATGGAGAAATGAGAAAGTTATGGACCTTCCCGTTTCTTGCCAAAACTTGCCTTGCCTTGCCTTGGCCAGGCCTAGAAAACAAGGCAAGCCTTGTATATTTTGTTGCTTTGTTTTAATCAACGGATGTATCACCACCCCAGTGGTAAGACGCGCGCCCTTTCTCCTTTGATTTTGAATATAATATTATTATCAAAGTTTTCTTTGTTGAACAACTAACAAAACAACATGGAAGCTCTACAACTGAGTAAGTGTTTACCCCGCTTTTCATTTACCTCTTTCATATGTATATAACTGTACTTGGGGCTGTTTCACTGTAAGTCTTCTTTCATAAACTCATATCGACTGTGTAATACTAGTATAGATATTTAGAGTTTCCCCGGCAACTACGTCTAGAACTAGACAAAACCTCATCTCCTTACCTCCGACGTTCTCCCAGATATTTCAACATAACCTAAACCATGAGAATTTTCTTTTACAACAATTTTAGATAACTAGATCTAAGAAATCCCCCCCTTAAACAGTTCATATACAGAAGGCCAATGTTCTAAGTAAAACCCCTTCTGGAACTGTTCATCAGCCTCCTCTTGGGCTTAGTGCAAGGACCCACAGGCTTCCTAAAAGCATCCCCGCCTCCTATTGGACGTTGTACAAGGACCCGTCGGCTTCTTAGAAGTTTTCACAGCCTCCTCTTAGGCTTCGTATAATGATTCTTCCTCCGGGAAGATAGCCTCATCTTGGGCTTAGTACAAGGACCAACAGGCTTCTTAGAAGTTCCTCAGCCTCCTCTTGGGCTTAGTACAAGGACCCTAAGGCCTCCTAAAGGCATAGTGTCATACGCCAAATTTTGACCACTAAGATTTCCCATCATTGTGCAAATGATCATCACAATATGGATGAACCATTAGTCTCCCCAAAGATGGGTGAGCATCCACTACAATCAGACTTAGGGTTTCAAGCCCTCTCAGAGCTCTTAGACAAAGGATCAACCAAGAAATGACATGTTCTTCAACTTGTCTAGCCTCTCAAACATCCACAAAGGATCAAGAGGACTCCCACTTTAAGGATTAAGCACAAGGCTTCTCCCTTCTAGGTGGATCAAGCCTTAAGATCGCCAGTGTCACCAAATTAGGGTTTGGTCGACCAGGGCCTCCAGATGGAAATTTTCCTCTGGGCATGATCCAATGCTTCAAAGCATAACCTATGATGCTCTAAGGGACATCATAAACCCAATCATCAAGTCAATTTAGCCTCAGGGGATGCATTCATCAAAAAAATCAGGAATTAGGGTTTCTTGACCTAATTCACCCCTATGTTGACTTTTGGGACAAAACATGAGCCAAGACCTCAAGAGGGAATTTGAGGGTCTCAAATACATCATATTGATCCATTTGCAATAATGGATTGATCCAAAAAGCTTGAGCAACAAGTTTCAATTTCATCAGAACCACAGTTAGGGTTTCGCGGAAAAAGTCAACTGTATCTTTGACTTTTGACCAGGACATGCTCCCAAACCCTAAGACATGATTCAATACACCCTATAACACCTATGAAATCAATCCATCAAGTTTGATTTAGGTCAAGGACTTGATTTCATAGAGGATCACACAGTTTGGAGTTCATCTGACAAAAAGTCAACTGTGCACAAAAGTCAAACTTTGACTTTTTGAGATTTTTCACAATTATGGTTTTTTAACCCTAAAATGATGTTAATGTATGATTTGAATCATCACTCATCAAGAAATAGCAAGAAAAGTGGGATAACTTGTAAAAGGGGTAACCATAAAAACTTAGAAAATTTTCTAAGTTATGGAACAAAGTGGCTAGGGTACCAACTTTGGAGGACCATAACTCGTAAACCACAAGGCCATTTTTCCCCATCCAAAGCTGGATTTGTAGCCCTCATGGCCCTCTACAAAAGCTTCAACTACACCTCATTCCAATTCATTATGGATTTTGAGTTATGGAATGATCAAAGTGGCTGAAAACATGAAATGCCACTTTTTCCAACATTTAGTGAAATTTTCACTAAGTCAGAATCTGCCTTCAATTTTTTCCAAATGTAGGGGAATTTTTCACTTGGATCCAAAAAGTATCAAAACCAATTATGATCAAACAGTTATTGTATCATATGAGGGCTTTCCAAAATGGGCAAGAACTCCAACAAATTCCACTTGAGCCATGAGATATGACAATGGCAGTATGCCTTGCTGAAAACTGCCAAGGCTAGGCAGAATTTTACACTTTTGCTCGATTTGGCAAGATCAGATAATTCCAAGCCTTGTCATCACTTTCGACACATCTGAGGATCAAATCTAAAGGGAACAAACACTGATCCAAGCCTCGAAAGTCTTTGGAACAAGAAGTAGTATGCCAAACCTAGAAATCCCTAAAAGAGGGACAAGACACCAATTTTGGATTGGAGCATTTAATGGATGCACCAAGGTGGCATGGACTGACACATTTGTAATTGAATTCAGTCAAGAGTGATCTAATAACTAGGGAACCACAGCTCTGTGCTCTAACCTCTAGTCAATGGCTAGAGGAGACTTGAGATTCCAAAGTGCAACCATTGGACAAACCTCTGCAGCAGTTGCCATTCACTATTGCTTGCAAAACAAACTTGCTCTACTATAAATAGAGCTCATTTGTGCTCAGTTTGAGTACACCAAAGCACTACAACACTTGCTTTCCTCAAAATCTCTTTCTCTTGGCCAAAATGCCTTCTTTAGCAAGGTAACTCTGAGTTTTTGAGTTAGGGAGAAATTCCATCACATCTCATGATCCAAACACATCCAATATGTCATATCTAAGCTGTCCAAACTCACACAAGTGACCTGTAATCCTTAAAACTCAAAGTCACCTCTCAAAACCTCAAAATAGGCTCTTTTTTTTTTTGCATTTTTCAAGCCATGTCTTGATTCAGTCACTTTCCAAACCAGATAAAACCTCAAACACACTCCAAATATTATCCTTGAACTGTCCCAAATGGCCCCCAACATCTGGAACACCATTTGAGGGAGTTGCTATTTATGCCATTTTAACCCCTTTCCCAAGAAAGGGCCAGTTTTTGTTTTTGCAGGTTCCAGCTGATTCCAATCATCCTAAAAGCTTCTAAGAGATCATTTGAGAGTGTCCAAAGCATCAAACCATTTCTGGAACAAGAAACTTGGCAGATTGCACAAAAAACTCCAAAAGCTCAAAAAGAGGTAAGCATCATGACTTGAACTTTCCAAAATATGCATTTCTTTGAAGTCCACTGATCATGCATCTCTTATACATGTTATATGTGTTGTGTTTGTCCCAATTTATCATGTAATTCATGCTTGTACCAAGAGATGGCATAGAAAATGCAAAATATGGTCTATTTCAAAACCACTATCGAATTTTGAGGAGGGAGTATGATCTGGAAAAAATACCACCACCATTGGATTCCTTGTGAAATTCTAGGTCAGATGCATATAAATTTTGTCCCCAACTATGGAGAAATGAGAAAGTTATGGACCTTCCCGTTTCTTGCCAAAACTTGCCTTGCCTTGCCTTGGCCAGGCCTAGAAAACAAGGCAAGCCTTGTATATTTTGTTGCTTTGTTTTAATCAACGGATGTATCACCACCCCAGTGGTAAGACGCGCGCCCTTTCTCCTTTGATTTTGAATATAATATTATTATCAAAGTTTTCTTTGTTGAACAACTAACAAAACAACATGGAAGCTCTACAACTGAGTAAGTGTTTACCCGCTTTTCATTTACCTCTTTCATATGTATATAACTGTACTTGGGGCTGTTTCACTGTAAGTCTTCTTTCATAAACTCATATCGACTGTGTAATACTAGTATAGATATTTAGAGTTTCCCCGGCAACTACGTCTAGAACTAGACAAAACCTCATCTCCTTACCTCCGACGTTCTCCCAGATATTTCAACATAACCTAAACCATGAGAATTTTCTTTTACAACAATTTTAGATAACTAGATCTAAGAAATCCCCCCCTTAAACAGTTCATATACAGAAGGCCAATGTTCTAAGTAAAACCCCTTCTGGAACTGTTCATCAGCCTCCTCTTGGGCTTAGTGCAAGGACCCACAGGCTTCCTAAAAGCATCCCCGCCTCCTATTGGACGTTGTACAAGGACCCGTCGGCTTCTTAGAAGTTTTCACAGCCTCCTCTTAGGCTTCGTATAATGATTCTTCCTCCGGGAAGATAGCCTCATCTTGGGCTTAGTACAAGGACCAACAGGCTTCTTAGAAGTTCCTCAGCCTCCTCTTGGGCTTAGTACAAGGACCCTAAGGCCTCCTAAAGGCATAGTGTCATACGCCAAATTTTGACCACTAAGATTTCCCATCATTGTGCAAATGATCATCACAATATGGATGAACCATTAGTCTCCCCAAAGATGGGTGAGCATCCACTACAATCAGACTTAGGGTTTCAAGCCCTCTCAGAGCTCTTAGACAAAGGATCAACCAAGAAATGACATGTTCTTCAACTTGTCTAGCCTCTCAAACATCCACAAAGGATCAAGAGGACTCCCACTTTAAGGATTAAGCACAAGGCTTCTCCCTTCTAGGTGGATCAAGCCTTAAGATCGCCAGTGTCACCAAATTAGGGTTTGGTCGACCAGGGCCTCCAGATGGAAATTTTCCTCTGGGCATGATCCAATGCTTCAAAGCATAACCTATGATGCTCTAAGGGACATCATAAACCCAATCATCAAGTCAATTTAGCCTCAGGGGATGCATTCATCAAAAAAATCAGGAATTAGGGTTTCTTGACCTAATTCACCCCTATGTTGACTTTTGGGACAAAACATGAGCCAAGACCTCAAGAGGGAATTTGAGGGTCTCAAATACATCATATTGATCCATTTGCAATAATGGATTGATCCAAAAAGCTTGAGCAACAAGTTTCAATTTCATCAGAACCACAGTTAGGGTTTCGCGGAAAAAGTCAACTGTATCTTTGACTTTTGACCAGGACATGCTCCCAAACCCTAAGACATGATTCAATACACCCTATAACACCTATGAAATCAATCCATCAAGTTTGATTTAGGTCAAGGACTTGATTTCATAGAGGATCACACAGTTTGGAGTTCATCTGACAAAAAGTCAACTGTGCACAAAAGTCAAACTTTGACTTTTTGAGATTTTTCACAATTATGGTTTTTTAACCCTAAAATGATGTTAATGTATGATTTGAATCATCACTCATCAAGAAATAGCAAGAAAAGTGGGATAACTTGTAAAAGGGGTAACCATAAAAACTTAGAAAATTTTCTAAGTTATGGAACAAAGTGGCTAGGGTACCAACTTTGGAGGACCATAACTCGTAAACCACAAGGCCATTTTTCCCCATCCAAAGCTGGATTTGTAGCCCTCATGGCCCTCTACAAAAGCTTCAACTACACCTCATTCCAATTCATTATGGATTTTGAGTTATGGAATGATCAAAGTGGCTGAAAACATGAAATGCCACTTTTTCCAACATTTAGTGAAATTTTCACTAAGTCAGAATCTGCCTTCAATTTTTTCCAAATGTAGGGGAATTTTTCACTTGGATCCAAAAAGTATCAAAACCAATTATGATCAAACAGTTATTGTATCATATGAGGGCTTTCCAAAATGGGCAAGAACTCCAACAAATTCCACTTGAGCCATGAGATATGACAATGGCAGTATGCCTTGCTGAAAACTGCCAAGGCTAGGCAGAATTTTACACTTTTGCTCGATTTGGCAAGATCAGATAATTCCAAGCCTTGTCATCACTTTCGACACATCTGAGGATCAAATCTAAAGGGAACAAACACTGATCCAAGCCTCGAAAGTCTTTGGAACAAGAAGTAGTATGCCAAACCTAGAAATCCCTAAAAGAGGGACAAGACACCAATTTTGGATTGGAGCATTTAATGGATGCACCAAGGTGGCATGGACTGACACATTTGTAATTGAATTCAGTCAAGAGTGATCTAATAACTAGGGAACCACAGCTCTGTGCTCTAACCTCTAGTCAATGGCTAGAGGAGACTTGAGATTCCAAAGTGCAACCATTGGACAAACCTCTGCAGCAGTTGCCATTCACTATTGCTTGCAAAACAAACTTGCTCTACTATAAATAGAGCTCATTTGTGCTCAGTTTGAGTACACCAAAGCACTACAACACTTGCTTTCCTCAAAATCTCTTTCTCTTGGCCAAAATGCCTTCTTTAGCAAGGTAACTCTGAGTTTTTGAGTTAGGGAGAAATTCCACCACATCTCATGATCCAAACACATCCAATATGTCATATCTAAGCTGTCCAAACTCACACAAGTGACCTGTAATCCTTAAAACTCAAAGTCACCTCTCAAAACCTCAAAATAGGCTCTTTTTTTTTTTGCATTTTTCAAGCCATGTCTTGATTCAGTCACTTTCCAAACCAGATAAAACCTCAAACACACTCCAAATATTATCCTTGAACTGTCCCAAATGGCCCCCAACATCTGGAACACCATTTGAGGGAGTTGCTATTTATGCCATTTTAACCCCTTTCCCAAGAAAGGGCCAGTTTTTGTTTTTGCAGGTTCCAGCTGATTCCAATCATCCTAAAAGCTTCTAAGAGATCATTTGAGAGTGTCCAAAGCATCAAACCATTTCTGGAACAAGAAACTTGGCAGATTGCACAAAAAACTCCAAAAGCTCAAAAAGAGGTAAGCATCATGACTTGAACTTTCCAAAATATGCATTTCTTTGAAGTCCACTGATCATGCATCTCTTCTACATGTTATATGTGTTGTGTTTGTCCCAATTTATCATGTAATTCATGCTTGTACCAAGAGATGGCATAGAAAATGCAAAATATGGTCTATTTCAAAACCACTATCGAATTTTGAGGAGGGAGTATGATCTGGAAAAAATACCACCACCATTGGATTCCTTGTGAAATTCTAGGTCAGATGCATATAAATTTTGTCCCCAACTATGGAGAAATGAGAAAGTTATGGACCTTCCCATTTCTTGCCAAAACTTGCCTTGCCTTGCCTTGGCCAGGCCTAGAAAACAAGGCAAGCCTTGTATATTTTGTTGGTTTGTTTTAATCAACGGATGTATCACCACCCCAGTCGTAAGGCGCGCGCCCTTTCTCCTTTGATTTTGAATATAATATTATTATCAAAGTTTTCTTTGTTGAACAACTAACAAAACAACATGGAAGCTCTACAACTGAGTAAGTGTTTACCCGCTTTTCATTTACCTCTTTCATATGTATATAACTGTACTTGGGGCTGTTTCACTGTAAGTCTTCTTTCATAAACTCATATCGACTGTGTAATACTAGTATAGATATTTAGAGTCTCCCCGGCAACTACGTCTAGAACTAGACAAAACCTCATCTCCTTACCTCCGACGTTCTCCCAGATATTTCAACATAACCTAAACCATGAGAATTTTCTTTTACAACAATTTTAGATAACTAGATCTAAGAAATCCCCCCCTTAAACAGTTCATATACAGAAGGCCAATGTTCTAAGTAAAACCCCTTCTGGAACTGTTCATCAGCCTCCTCTTGGGCTTAGTGCAAGGACCCACAGGCTTCCTAAAAGCATCCCCGCCTCCTCTTGGACGTTGTACAAGGACCCGTCGGCTTCTTAGAAGTTTTCACAGCCTCCTCTTAGGCTTCGTATAATGATTCTTCCTCCGGGAAGATAGCCTCATCTTGGGCTTAGTACAAGGACCAACAGGCTTCTTAGAAGTTCCTCAGCCTCCTCTTGGGCTTAGTACAAGGACCCTAAGGCCTCCTAAAGGCATAGTGTCATACGCCAAATTTTTACCACTAAGATTTCCCATCATTGTGCAAATGATCATCACAATATGGATGAACCATTAGTCTCCCCAAAGATGGGTGAGCATCCACTACAACCAGACTTAGGGTTTCAAGCCCTCTCAGAGCTCTTAGACAAAGGATCAACCAAGAAATGACATGTTCTTCAACTTGTCTAGCCTCTCAAACATCCACAAAGGATCAAGAGGACTCCCACTTCAAGGATTAAGCACAAGGCTTCTCCCTTCTAGGTGGATCAAGCCTTAAGATCGCCAGTGTCACCAAATTAGGGTTTGGTCGACCAGGGCCTCCAGATGGAAATTTTCCTCTGGGCATGATCCAATGCTTCAAAGCATAACCTATGATGCTCTAAGGGACATCATAAACCCAATCATCAAGTCAATTTAGCCTCAGGGGATGCATTCATCAAAAAAATCAGGAATTAGGGTTTCTTGACCTAATTCACCCCTATGTTGACTTTTGGGACAAAACATGAGCCAAGACCTCAAGAGGGAATTTGAGGGTCTCAAATACATCATATTGATCCATTTGCAATAATGGATTGATCCAAAAAGCTTGAGCAACAAGTTTCAATTTCATCAGAACCACAGTTAGGGTTTCGCGGAAAAAGTCAACTGTATCTTTGACTTTTGACCAGGACATGCTCCCAAACCCTAAGACATGATTCAATACACCCTATAACACCTATGAAATCAATCCATCAAGTTTGATTTAGGTCAAGGACTTGATTTCATAGAGGATCACACAGTTTGGAGTTCATTTGACAAAAAGTCAACTGTGCACAAAAGTCAAACTTTAACTTTTTGAGATTTTTCACAATTATGGTTTTTTAACCCTAAAATGATGTTAATGTATGATTTGAATCATCATTCATCAAGAAATTGCAAGAAAAGTGGGATAACTTGTAAAAGGGGTAACCATAAAAACTTAGAAAATTTTCTAAGTTATGGAACAAAGTGGCTAGGGTACCAACTTTGGAGGACCATAACTCGTAAACCACAAGGCCATTTTTCCCCATCCAAAGCTAGATTTGTAGCCCTCATGGCCCTCTACAAAAGCTTCAACAATTTTAGATAACTAGATCTAAGAAATCCCCCCCTTAAACAGTTCATATACAGAAGGCCAATGTTCTAAGTAAAACGCCTTCTGGAACTGTTCATCAGCCTCCTCTTGGGCTTAGTGCAAGGACCCACAGGCTTCCTAAAAGCATCCCCGCCTCCTCTTGGACGTTGTACAAGGACCCGTCGGCTTCTTAGAAGTTTTCACAGCCTCCTCTTAGGCTTCGTATAATGATTCTTCCTCCGGGAAGATAGCCTCATCTTGGGCTTCGTACAAATTGTCCCTTCGGCTTCTTAAAAGTTTTTCTCGCCTCCTCTTGGGCTTCGTACAAATTGTCTCGACGACCTCTTAAAGGTATAGGAACATAAATTAGTCATCTTGATAGAACAGTCTTTCAAAGAGTCTAGATCTTTCTACAGCGAACGCACTATCTCTTAATCTCTCTTAAGCATAGTACAAAAGATAAAACTCTAGACTTGGACAGTCTAATCTCCTTGAGTCTCGAAGACATTCTCAAGTTCCTTTCAAAATAGGAAAAAAGCACCTGTAGACTTGGGCAGTCTCAATACCCTTCGAATTCCCCGTTTCCTTAAAGAAAAGGAAATAATCCCGGTCCTCAGATCAAATCCATGAGTACAACATTACCCATATAAAGAATTGGTTTTCTCTTTTAAACCAACATACTGGACCTGTCACTCAACTGAAACAGTAACCCTAGCCTCCTCTTGGGCTTTGTACAATGATTCTCCCTAGCAGAGCTAACCTTTGCAGCCTCCATCTCAGGCTTCGTACGAGATACAAAAATACTCTCTTGTTTTGTCAATCCTCTTTTAGCCTTCATCTCGGGCTTTGTACGAGATACAAAACACTCTCTTGTTGAGTATAAAAGAGTCTCTTGTTGAGTCAAACCTATTTAGCCTCTATCTCGGGCTTCGTACGAGATACATAAACCCTCTCTTGTTAAGTATAAAAGACTCTCTTGTTGAGTCAAACATCTTTTAGCCTCCATCTCGGGCTTCGTACGAGATACAAATCACTCTCTTGGTGAGTATAAAAGATTCTCTTGTTGAGTCAAACCCTTTTAGCCTCCGTCTTGGGCTTCGTACAAGACACATATAAAAAATACTCTCTTGTTGAGTCAACCCTTTTAGCCTCTATCTCGGGCTTCGTACGACACAAAAGCATCCTCTTGTTGGGCCAATAGCCTCCTCTTAGGCTTTGTATAAAGAAATCCCCGTTTGATTCAATCAACCTTTTAGCATCAAATCATGCTTTGGTCACAGCATACAAACATCAACAACTCCTTTTCCCTCGTCTAATTGTTGTAAGCGGCAAGCCTCTAGATTATTTTACATCCACGCCACTGTCCCTCTTTTAGCATGAGAAATTCCTAAGGAAAGATGGCGTTGCTCTAATCTGAGTTAAAGTCTTCTCCTTCAGGTTGAAAATCCCCTATAAAGAAAATTATGGCATTGTTGGATTCGCATATCCCAGTTAAAGTAATTCTCCTTTATAATCAGTCGCCCAACAATTGTGACAAACCGACCTCTTTAGAGATAACAAATTCTCACTAAAGTCAACACCCTTTTAGCTTCACATCTTGGGCTTCGAACAAGATACAAATAGACTATTCAGCTTCACATCTTGGGCTTTGAACAAGATATAAACCACTTTTAGCTTCATGTCTTGGGCTTTGAACAAGACACCAAAACACCATTTCCTCCCATAGAATAGGAGGAACTACGATCGCTCTGATTTCCCTATCCCTGGAATACGTAGGCATAAGATTGCAAAAGAATCTTAGCAAGCACACTAATCAAAAAACCCCAAAGTCCCATACCTCCATCCAATCTAGCACAGTATCCCAATAAATCCCCCATGAACAGTCCCAGTATTTCGTTTCGAACAAAATAAGCAGAGAGAGGCCCACGAACTAAAACTGCATCTGTAAACCAACAGTTTTGACTGTTTAACCTCGATTTGCAAGCAGGGTTAATTAGAGACATCTATTTCCCTTCCTTCATCAGCTTCAATAGGATAAAAATTGAATCGAACTGTAGTACCAAAGCGATAGTGATTCAAAACCACAAAAACCGCGCTACAGAAAAATGGTGACCACAGTGGGAGCTAAAGAGTAAGATCTAGTCATCGTCCTCCCCATTTTCCACAGAAAAATGGCGACCACAGTGGGAGCTACTTGTTCTTCTCCCATCTCTTAGGAGGAAACCTTAAGTTTAGACAATTTCACAGAAAAAATGGCGCCCACCGTGGGGCCAAACAAAAGAATGTTGTCTCTCTTATCTTTCTGGTTGAAACCTTCTCTTGGGACAAGTCCTTGGGTTCACAAGGTATCACCGAATGACGGTTCCATCGGGGAATGTCATTATTGCTAGGATCGGCCCTCACTAGGATCTTAGGTCAAAAACCTTTAAGTTGGGAAGGTACCACAGAATGGCGCCTCGGCCGGGGAGCCATTTTCTGTTAGGATCATAGGATTCATAGCTCTTAAAAAGTCTAGGACATTAGGACAAATATATATACTGTTTTTCCTAATTGATATCTGTGTTTATTTTTTTGCTAATGGGAATACGTGTGATGCCGCATGTGGAAAGATTGAGTATACACCTAGGAAAAACCTCTTTCAGTAGTGCGGAAGCTATCAGAAATAGTTGTCACGCGATACTACCCTCTTCTGAGATTCTTCGAAATACATCACCTAACACGGTTCCCGGCCCGCTGATGCTATCTCGACAAGAATCAATGATTTTGAGAGACAGGTACAAAAATCACTAGTATAAACCTTTGAGATGGGTAGAGCCTTGACTTCATGACACCGACCCTTTGACCCCATGTTTTTTCTATGTTTTTGTGTGCTGCATTCATTTAAAAAAAAAACATTAAGCAAAGAAAAATTTTCTCTTCTAGTCTCTCTTTTTCAAATTAAACTAAGACAATGATTGCAAATGTCAGAGAGAAAAGGATTGTGCTAATGGATTTCGGTAGAAGAAAAACTCACAAGTATACCTTCAAGGTTCCAAAACTAGGGGATTTGAGAGGATTAGCAAGGATGATCACTAACCCTGACGCTTTCAGAGCCAAGTACGGAGGTCTGCTACCTCTGTTAAGGGTCCATGTAATTGAAGGAATCCTGGAGGCACTCGTTCAGTTTTACGATCCGGTCTATCACTGTTTCACATTCCCAGATTACCAGCTCGCACCAACGCTGGAGGAGTATTCTCATCTGATTGATCTACAAATTACTGATCAAGCTCCTTTTTCTAGACTAGAAGAAATTCCAAAGGATCAAGTCATTGCAAGAGCAATCTATTTGGACGAATCAGAAGTCAGGGCTCACCTGACCACCAAAGGAGGAATCCCAGGTTTACCAGCCAAGTTTCTGGTAAAGAAGGCTTTGTACTTTGCTAGTATAGGGAACGTGACTTCTTTTGAAAGCATCTTTGTTTTACTCACCTACAGGTTATTTATGTTTCCCAGCATTGATAACTTCGTCGATATCAACGCCGTTAAGGTTTTTCTCTTTTGGAAGCATTGATAACTTTGTTTTGAAAGCATCTTTGTTTTACTCACCTACGAATCTCACGTTTGTGTGTCGGTTCTAAAGTCAAACTGTCTCATTCGTAATATACTTGGGCCAATCATCAGAAAAAGATGGATGATCTTGAGGAAGAGAATAGAGAGTTGAAAGAAGAAATAGACGCTCTGAGAGAGGATATTGGAAAGCTTCGTAACGACATGCAAGCCATGGCAGAAGCTCAGCTACAATGAACTGTGATCTCAGAGATCACCTCAATGCCCATAGTAGAGAAGTATGATCCTAGGTATCAAATGCCGAAAGATTGTCTTTGGGGCATGCCTGTTAACTATATCCCGGAAGGATATGTTCCGCCGATCACTGAAGATCAGGGAATCATAGCAGAAGCCGCTGGGCCTGAAGGTTACAAACTTTGGGAAAGCGAGGATGCCAGAGGCCTAATGAGGTCTCCCGAAGGTTACAAACTTTGGGAAACGCCAAGATTCACTGCCGTAGTAACGGTACCACCCCCTTTGGTGCACACTGTCCCGGAAGGACAGATTCCACAGATACCTTCTGGTGAAAAGGAAAGAATATTCGATAGAATGGATGAATTCCAGGAGCAGTTCTTGGAAATGCAGAAAGAACTGCAGGCTATTCGCGGTTAGGATTTATTTGGAAAGGATGCCGCAGACCTTTGTTTGGTCCCCAATGTGAAAGTCCTGCACAAATTCCAAGTACCCGATTTTGAAAAGTACAAGGGTAACTCTTGCCCTCAAAGCCATTTGGTGATGTACGCTCGGCGAATGTCATCTCATACAGAGAACCAGGATCTACTGATTCAATACTTTCAGGATAGTTTAACCGGCGTCGCATTAAAATGGTACATGGGTTTAAACCGCACTACGATTAGCACTTTCAGAGATCTTGGCATTGCCTTCGTCCAACAATATAAATACAATTTGGACATGGCACCAGACAGAGATCAACTCAGATCAATGTCGCAAAAAGACAAGGAAACCTTTAAGGAATACGCTAAGAGATGGCGTGAAATTGCCGCTCAAATTTGTCCACCTCTGGAGGAAAAATGATGACAAAGATTTTCTTAAAGACCTTGAGCTCATTTTACTACGACAGAATGGTTGCCAGTGGGCCCAGTGACTTCACCGAAATGGTCGGTATGGGAGTGCGTCTCGAGGAAGCCATTCGAGAAGGATGTCTAGTCAAAGACACTGGGTCGACAAGTGGTACTAAAAAATACGGTAGTGCTCTCCCTAAGAAAAAAGAGCAGGATATTGGGAATATCTCTCTCGGAAAGCAAAGGCGACGGTACCAACCAGTAGCAGCTGTAACTCCTGCTATCAGCCCTGCACCAGTTTCTACGTATCAACCTCAGGTTGCTCAAAGCCAACCGCATTCGCAGCAATATTAGCAAGGGACACAATAGCCTCTTCAGTAGGCTAGTCCTCAATACAGCAACAACCGTACAACGCGGCCACCAGGATTTGATCCTATACCCGTATCGTACGCAGAACTATTTCTGTTACTACTGGCCAAGGGGCATGTCCATACTAAGTCTCCTCTTACAGTACCGAAAAATCCTCCTTTTTGGTTTAAGGTGGATCAGACTTGCCCTTACCATCAAGGAGGACCAGGGCATAACATAGAGAACTGTTTCAGTTTCAAATCCGACGTGCAAAAGCTTGATAGGAGCGGGGTTTTATCTTTCAAAGATACGAATCCGAATGTTCTCACGAACCCGCTGCCTCAACACGAGAAGGCTACAGTCAATTTGATAGAGGGAGAGTCTAACAACACCTATCAAATTAGCAATGTACTCTTACTGAGGGCCAACTTGGTCAAGATGCATTGTAGACAAAGTGGATATGGCCATGTGCCACCTCATAATTATCACCAGTGTGATATCTGCTCTAAAAACAATCAGGGATGTTCTGTCGTGCAATCAGCTCTACAGGAACAGATGGATCTCGGATGGATCCAAGAGCGCCGAGTTCGTGGAGTTAACATGGTTTATATGAATTCCAACATCATACAAAACCACGACATCCATGCAATGAATATCAACTTGGTGGCAATGCACTCAAGGCAAAGCCAGTATCATAATCTACCACGTCACGATTATAATTCCTGCCTGACTTGTTCGGTAAACAAACAAGGATGCTCTTTTGTATAAAAGGCCCTCCAACGTCAAATGGATCTTGGATGGATTCAAGACTACCATAATAGAAATCATTATCAAATTAACATGATTCAAATCTTCAATATTCACTTGATGAATACCAGCCTGGTGGAGTTACATGCTAAACAAGTCCGGCTCAGGTTCCTGGTATCACATGATTATCAGGGCTGTAAAGCGGGTTGCGAAGACGATCAGGATTGTGCCCTTGTCCAGGAAATACTTCAGCACTTGTTGAACCACTGGTGCCTTCCAATCTATATGGATGAAGACACCCAGCAAATTAGTATCACTAACAGGAATCCTACTAGATATCAAAGTCAGGATGTTCGGTCGATGGAAACAAATCTAGTAAGGTTACACTGTATTCAAAGCAGACGTGGCCAAGTGCCACTACACAACTATGAGCGGTGTGGAGTTTGCTCAGTGGATAATCAAGGATGCTACCTCGTGCGAGCAGCCCTTCAGAGTCAGTTGGACCGCAAAGAGATTCAACCATGGTCAAGTTCTAGATCAGTTAACTACTTTGCTGATCAAATCGAGGACGTTGTCGTAATCTCTGATCATCAGAGGACTAGGGATGTTTGTACCATCATCCCTCTACTGGACAAATCAAAGGTTCTTAACCGGGAACGGATCGAAATTACTTGCGATGGTCAGAAAAATCAGAAGGCTCCCATAGTCATCTATCTACCGGGACCGCTATCGTATGAATCAACTCAGGCTATCCCTTATAAATATGGTGCAACAATAATTGAGAATGGAAAGGAAATTCTGTAACCCTCTATCGTGAATATTGCAGACATCAGTCGAGTAACACAGAGTGGTAGAATCTTCAACAAAGGAGTTGGAGAACCCAACAAAGAAAAGGAACCTCAGACTGAAGTTCCCAATCCACCAGTCGGTCAATCCAGTAATCCCGACCTTTCAAAAAACAATGATGAGATGCTGAAGCTCATCCAAAGGAGTGAATACAACATTGTTGATCAGCTGTTACAATCTCCTTCAAAGATCTCGGTATTATCACTGTTACTTAGTTCAGAAGCGCACAGGGAAGCTCTACAAAATGTTTTGGAGCAAGCCTTTGTGGAATAGGATGTAACAATCAGACAGTTCGATAACATTGTCTCTAACATCACTTTCTGCAATAACTTGGGATTTAGTGATGAGGAATTACCTGAAGAAGGTCACCGTCATAACATGGCGCTCAACATTACAGTCAACTGCCATGACGATGCTTTAGCCAGCGTCCTGGTAGACACAGGTTCAGCTCTGAATGTTATGCCGAAGTCCACTTTGATGCAATTATCATTCAAAGGACCTCCGATGAGAACCAGCGAGGTCGTTGTCAAAGCATTTGACGGATCCAGAAAAATGGTTATCGGCGAAGTCGACCTTCCCATAACTATTGATTCTCACACTTTCCAAGTTACTTTCCAGGTCATGGACATCCGGGCAACATACAATTGTTTATTAGGAAGACCTTGGATACATCAGGCTGGGGCGGTCACTTCAACCCTCCACCAAAAGCTAAAGTTCGTCCAGAAGGGCCAACTTATCACAGTTTGTGGAGAACAGGCCTTGCTCGTAAGCAACTTGTCATTATCTACTTGTGTAGAACCCGAGGAGGTTGTTGGAACTCAGTTCCAAGCGCTTACGTTGAGCAATGAGAATCAATCGGAGAAAGGAACCTCAATTTCTTCATACAAAGATGCTATCAAAGTGGTCGAGAATACAAATACAACAGGATGGGGACAACTTGTCATTCCTACTGATAATAAAACAAAGAAGGGTCTTGGGTTTTCTGCAACCTGCACCCAGACAGCTGCTAACGATGAAAGTCTTCATCCCATTCAGAACTTTTTCCACAGTGGAGGTTTCCTTCAACCAGTGACTCAAGATGTGCATACCATTAATAAAGATGATTCCTCCGATACAGAGGAAGAATGGAAGTCATATTCCAACGAGGACGGTTATACGCCTCAAGGCGAAACGTAGACTCCCTTTTGCTATCCCGCACAAAGCCCGAGATTTATACCAAGGTCAGATGTCGAAATGATATACGGAGATTGTGATCCTGAAGGATGCCGTGCTCCGCCAAATTCATTAGAGGAAGACACTCCGATGAAATACAACTTTGACCATGACTACTATGGCCCAATGGATGGCTTGCCTATCTGGCAGCCGTATCCCGGAGACTTGGGGCAAGAAAATCATCCGAACAATGAAAATCAGCTGAGCATCATTGAACAGAATACCTGTGTCCCCGCCATGTCATGGGATCAACACTCAGGTCATTCCAAACTTATCCAGTATGATGATGAATTAGCAAAGCTTACCGGACTATAATTCATCAACTATGCTTTTCCCGAGGTCAACATCATCAAGAGAGATGACTCCTCCAGTTCCAAAGAAGTGTGGGACACCTTGGGACAACCAAGTGGAAAATTTGACTTCATGGTCAAGTACACCGCTCCTGAAAGCTCTCGTATCAGGCTCGAAGACATCCAACCAACTGGATGGGGAGATACAGCTGAGAGTACAAATACTACGTGAAATACAACTGAGGAATCCTCCTACGACAACTCTGCTTGGGAGACAGATTCCAATGATCCTGCTCCGCCAGAAATCAGCGTCATTTCTGAAGACAAATCAAGGAAGGTACTAGACTTTGTGATTCACCGAGGAGTTCGCCGCCAATGGGTCGCTGTCGATGTTCCGAAGATTGTTCATAAGTCTATGTAATTTCCATCTTTACTTTAAACTTTCACCTTGCCCAGGTGAAACGGATGTTTTGATAGGGCTCACTTTCTGTAAATTTCCCAAAGCGAAAGACTTTTGTTTTATAGGGCTGTAGTTTCAAGAATCGACTTGTTCATTAATAAAATAACATCGTTCTGTAATTTTCGCATTAATTGCTGTTTTCTCTTTTTGTTTTTCAAAAAATGGTAATCCTAAAAAAACAACTCAATAATAAAAACAAGCAGTAAAAGAAATACATTGCACACACTTTTTCATTTTCCCTCTATCTCTTCTAAACACAAATCATCACGTCATGCAGTTTGCTTGTTTTAAACCCCGTTGAAACATACGATCCAATGCTTTCTCCCAACTTTGAGTTCCCGGTATTTGAGGCTGAAGAAGAAAATGACGACGAAATTCCAGAGGAGATCTCACGACTACTCAGACAAGAGGAAAGGTCCATTGAGCCTCACAAAGAGTTGCTAGAAACAGTCAACTTAGGATCGGAAGAAGAGAGAAAAGAAGTCAAGATTGGGGCACTGCTCAGTCCAACTGTCAAAGAAAGTTTGACGAGACTTCTCAAAGAGTTTCCCGATGTATTCGCTTGGTCTTATCAGGATATGCCAGGGTTGGATACCAGCATCGTGGAACACCATCTACCGTTAAGATCGGAATGTCCGCTAGTAAAGCAAAGGTTGAGACGGACTCATCCTGACATGGTTGTCAAAATCAAAGAGGAGGTACAGAAACAGATTGGCGCGGGTTTCCTCGCTATGTCAGAATATCCTCAATGGTTAGCCAACATCGTACCAGTTCCGAAAAAGGACAGAAAAGTCAAAATGTGTGTCGACTACTGAGATCTAAACAAGGCAAGTCCAAAGGACGACTTTCCCTTACCACACATTGACATGCTGGTAGACAGTACAACAAAGTTCAAAATCTTCTCCTTCATGGATGGATTCTCGGGCTATAATCAAGTCAAAATGGCGCCGGAAGACATGGAGAAGACCTCCTTCATTACCCCATGGGGTACCTTTTGTTACAAGGTAATGTCGTTCGGTTTGAAGAATGTCGGGGCAACCTATCAGAGGGCCATGACTACTCTGTTTCAAGACATGATACATAAAGAAATTGAAGTATATGTCGATGATATGATTGCAAAATCTAAAACAGAGGAGGAGCATGTGACCCACCTGTCAAAACTATTCGAGCGTTTGCAAAAGTACAAACTCCGCTTGAATCCCAACAAGTGCACGTTCGGTGTCCGTTCAAGGAAACTCTTAGGATTCATCGTCAGCCAGAAAGGAATTGAGGTTGATCCTGACAAGGTCAAGGCCATTCAAGAAATGCCTTCTCCAAAGACTGAAAAACAAGTCAGGGGATTCCTGGGACGTTTGAACTACATCTCCAGATTCATATTCCTCATGACCGCGACATGTGCGCCGATTTTCAAATTACTCAAAAAGAATCAGGACTGCATTTGGACAGAAGACTGCCAAACCGCCTTCGACAGTATCAAGGAATACCTGTCGAACCCGCCGCTCCTATCACCTCCAGTGGAAGGAAGACCGTTGATCATCTACTTAACAATCTTGGAAGACTCCATGGGCTGTGTGCTTGGTCAACAAGACGAAACGAAAAGAAAAGAATCTGACATCTACTATTTGAGCAAGAAGTTTACAGACTATGAGACTCGGAACACTATGCTCGAGAAAACTTGCTGCGCTCTGGCTTGGGCAGCAAAACATCTTCGCCAGTACATGATTCGTCACACCACTTGGTTAATCTCTGAAATGGATCCAATCAAGTATGTTTTCGAAAAACCTGCTCTCACGGGAAGAATTTCCCGTTGGCAGATGTTGTTATCGGAATATGACATTGAGTACCACGCTCAAAAAGCCGTTAAGGGAAGTATTTTAGCCGATCATTTGGCTCATCAACCGATTGACGATCAGGAATCAATCGGGTTTGAATTCCCAGACGAAGATGTCATGTATCTAAAAATGAAAGATGGCGATGAACCGCTACCCAGTGAAGGGCCAGAACCAGACTCCCAATGGGGACTTATCTTTGACGAAGCTGTCAATCATTACAGAAATAGAATTGGGGCAATTATCATAACACCTCAGGGTACCCACATTCCTTTCACCGCCAGACTTACATTCAAGTGCACAAACAACAAGGCAGAATACAAAGCTTGTATCATGGGTCTCAAGGAAGCGATCAACTTAAGAATCAAGAACTTGGATGTATATGGCAACTCAGCTTTGGTCGTCAATCAGATCAAAGGAGATTGAAACACATACCAATCCAGACGAATTCCTTACAAAGACTATGCGAGAAGGTTGTTACCATTCTTCAACAGAGTCGAGTTTCATCACATCCCTCGTGAAGAGAATCACATGGCTAATGCATTAGCCACTCTCTCTTTCATGATTAGTGTAGGTCAATGGAATGACCTACCTAAGATCGACATAATGCGCCTTGAAAGGCCCGCTTACATCTTCACAATCGAAGCAGTCATAGACGACAAACCTTGGTATCACGATATCAAATGCTTCCTTCAAAAACAATTGTACCCACCTGGGGCATCCAAGAAAGATAGAAAACCCCTCCAAAGGCTAGCAGGCAATTTATTTCTGAGTGGTGATGCACTCTATAAGAGGAACTTTGACATGGTCTTGCTCCGATGCGTAGATAGACCAGAAGCAAACATGCTGATAAAAGAAATTCACGAAGGGTCCTTTGGCACTCATGCCAACGGACATACAATGGCGAGAAAAATTCTAAGAGTAGGGTACTGTTGGTTGACAATGGAATCTGACTGCTACAAGTACATGAGGAGATGTCACAAATGTCAGATATACTCAAACAAAATCCATGTACCGCCTACACATCTCAAAGTTCTTTCTTCCCCATGGCCTTTTTCCATATGGGGAATCGACATGATCGGTGTGATTGAACCCAAGGCTTCGAATGGACATCGGTTCATCCTGGAGCCATTGATTACTTCACCAAGTGGGTCGAAGCAGCGTCATACGCCAATGTGACCCGACAAGTGGTGATCCGCTTTATCAAAAACAATATCATCTGCCATTATGGTGTTCCGAGCTAGATCATTATAGATAATGGATCTAACTTGAACAATAAGATGATGAAAGAGTTGTGCACAGAGTTCAAGATCAAACACCATAACTCATCTCCCTACCGACCCAAGATGAACGGAACAGTAGAAGCGGCTAACAAGAACATCAAGAGGAATGTTCAGAAGATGGTTGTAACCTACAAAGATTGGCACGAGATGCTACCCTTTGCTTTTCACGGTTATCGCACATCTGTCCGCACTTCATAAGGGCAACCCCTTTCTCTCTAGTATACGGCATGGAGACAATACTCCCCATAGAAGTAGAAATCCCATCGATCCGAGTATTGATGGAAGCTAAGCTAACAGAAGCTGAATGGTGTCAAAGTCGGCACGATGAACTGAATCTGATCGAAGAAAAGCGAAACACGGCTCTATGCTATGGTCAGTTGTATCAGGAAAGAATGAAGAAGGTGTTCGACAAAAAGGTCCGACCTCGCATCTTTAGAAAAGGGGACCTTGTGCTCAAGAAGATACAATCATTCCTCACTGATTCTCGGAGCAAATGGACTCCGAATTATGACGGCCCCTATGTGGTCAAGAAAGTTTTCTCAGGCGGCGCCTTGAGACTCGCAACCATGGACAGAGAGGAATTTGCCTACCCCACAAATGTTGAGTAGTCAAGAAATACTTCGCCTAAATAAAAAAAAAACGTCTTGGTGGATTGAAAACCCGAAAGGGCGGTCCAGGCAAAAATTAGAGACATGATCAAAAATTATCCCGGTGGATTGGAAATCTCAAAGTACAATCCAGGAAAAAATTAGGGATAATGGCAAGTAACTACGTTCGACAAAGGGGCAAGTCCCTCGGCAGCAGTTACACCATCCATCAGAAAACTCCAATCACGGTCATCTTGACGGAAGCTCAGGATGCCCAGAATTCAAAGTTGGTAGAAGGATAGTGGTCATTATGTTTCAACATAGCCCTTTTCCCTCTAAATTACCATTTTCTAACTTTGTAAATACTCTATGGAATCACGCGTTTGGCTGATTTCCATCTTATTAATAAAATTTGAGCCCTCGTGCTTTTGTTTGCAATTCTTATTTGTTTTAGCTTTACAGAACGACATTTTAACATGATCAACGATTCTTGAAATAAAACAAAAATGAATTTAGTTGTAAAAATTTTTCGGCTTAAAATAAAGATGGCAATTTCTTTTGACGGTTGAACATCGAAAGAACATTGATCGCTTCTCTAGAAGTAAGCGAGCTTTAAAGTACAGAATCAAAGTACTCCTTCTAAACCAGTGCACTTGAATGAAGGATCAGCTGTGTCAGAGACCATTGTTTCATCTGACACCCTCGACAGAGTTCTTATCTCCTAAGCCCGACCAACAATTTTCCCCGCGTGGACTATCTCTCCTAAGCAAGGTGGAATTGCTATCGTGAACCAGTGGTACCTCTTCGTCCCCCACTGTGGCCGAGTATCCAGTCGTGTTCATCTACTAGTCTGTATGTCGCGTCAATTTTGTCAGCATATACATACATACATCATGCATTATTGGTTTACATTCATATTCGTATTGCATCACTATCACTCTAGTTGGTTTTGTTCCCTAGTGATAAGAGTCCTCTCAATCGATTCATCAGTTTTTTCCTCGTCAGGAAATGAATCATCTAAGCGATCTCTCCTCCAGTTTATTTCTGGATTGAAGGTGGTTCTTTGACCACTTTGATAACTTGAACCTCTAAAGAGCCAGAGAGCTTCCGAAAAACATCACTCTTCGCCATTGAAGATGATATCTTCGCTTTCCCAGATTAAGGAAAATCCCTAGAGAAAGCCTCTTAATCAGAGATTCGGCAGTATAGCAGTTTTTCTCTGAAAAATTCACTGACGAAAAGGTCACCGGCACCTCAAAATTGGATCACATCATATGGCATTTCTCCAAGAAGATCCCGAGAAAAGTATGATGTGGTATCCCCAATTGAAAGCAGTCTCTCAAGAAGACTCGTTTTCCCTAGTAGAGTCGATAAACGGCGTCTCAAACAGAGAAGTTTGTGCCTCTCTACAATCAAAACTTTTTCCATCATATGGCATCTCCCCAGGAAAATTCGGCGAGAAGTTTGAGGAAAACCGCTACACATAGCGTCCCTTGTCAATAAAGTTTATTGACAAAAGAAACTTAGACCAGTTCCTTGGTTGGAAACCAGGATCGAGGGGAAGTTATATCTGAAACTTAGACCAGTTCCTTGGTTGGAAACCAGGATCAAGGGGAAGTTTATATCAGAAACTTAGACCAGTTCCTTGGTTGGAAACCAGGATCGAGGGGAAATTTATATCAGAAACTTAGACCAGTTCCTTGGTTGGAAACCAGGATCAAGGGGAAGTTTATATCAGAAACTTAGACCAGTTCCTTGGATGGAAACCAGGATCGAGGGGAAGTTTATATCAGAAACTTAGACCAATTCCTTGGTTGGAAACCAGGATCGAGGGGAAGTTCACATCAGCAACTGAGAACAGTTCCTTAGTAGGAAACCAGGATCGAGGGGAAGTTAACCTTTTCTAAGCATCATTGCTTAGAGAAAGAGGAAGGATGCGCGAACTGCCATTCCTAACCACCATCAAAATTTCAGGGTATTCCGATATTTAAGACTCTTGCACCCCGAATGCCCGAATACCTTCGCCATTCACACCTTCGGGTCCAAGAAGATTAAATAGGGGCATCTGTCATAACCCAAATTTGGACCACTAAGATTTCCCATCATTGTGCAAATCATCATCACAATATGGATGAACCATTAGTCTCCCCAAAGATGGGTGAGCATCCACTACAATCAGACTTAGGGTTTCAAGCCCTCTCAGAGCTCTTAGACAAAGGATCAATCAAGAAATGACATGATCTTCAACTTTTCTAGCCTCTCAAACATCCACAAAGGATCAAGAGGACTCTCACTTCAAGGATTAAGCACAAGGCTTCTCCCTTCTAGGTGGATCAAGCCTTAAGATCGCTAGTGTCACCAAATTAGGGTTTGGTCGACCAGGGCCTCCAGATGGAAATTTTCCTCTGGGCATGAGCCAATGCTTCAAAGCATAACCTATGATGCTCTAAGGGACATCATAAACCCAATCATCAAGTCAATTTAGCCTCAGGGGATGCATTCATCAAAAAGTCAGGAATTAGGGTTTCTTGACCTAATTCACCCCTAAGTTGACTTTTGGGACAAAACATGAGCCAAGACCTCAAGAGGGGATTTGAGGGTCTCAAATACATCACATTGATCCATTTGCAACAATGGATTGATCCAAGAAGCTTGAGCAACAAGTTTCAATTTCATCAGAAACACAGTTAGGGTTTCGCGGAAAAAGTCAATTGTATCTTTGACTTTTGACCAGGACATGCTCCCAAACTCTAAGACATGATTCAATACACCCTATAACACCTATGAAATCAATCCATCAAGTTTAATTTAGGTCAAGGACTTGATTTCATAGAGGATCGCACAGTTTGGAGTTCATCTGACAAAAAGTCAACTGTGCACAAAAGTCAAACTTTGACTTTTTGAGATTTTTCACAATTATGGTTTTTTAACCCTAAAATGATGTTAATGTGTGATTTGAATCATCATTCATCAAGAAAAATCAAGAAAAGTGGGATAACTTGTAAAAGGGGTAACCATAAAAACTTAGAAAATTTTCTAAGTTATGGAACAAAGTGGCTAGGGTACCAACTTTGGAGGACCATAACTCCTAAACCACAAGGCCCTTTTCCCCCATCCAAAGCTGGATTTGTAGCCCTCATGGCCCTCTACAAAAGCTTCAACTACACCTCATTCCAATTCATTACTGATTTTGAGTTATGGAATGATCAAAGTGGCTGAAAACATGAAATGCCACTTTTTCCAACACTTAGTGAAATTTTCACTAAGTCAAAATCTGCCTTCACTTTTTTCCAAATGTAGGGGAATTTTTCACTTGGATCCAAAAAGTATCAAAACCAATTATGATCAAACAATTATTGTATCATATGAGGGCTTTCCAAAATGGCCAAGAACTCCATCAAATTCCACTTGAGCCATGAGATATGACATTGGTAATATGCCTTGCTGAAAACTGCCAAGGCTAGGCAGAATTTTGCACTTTTGCTCGATTTGGCAAAATCATATAATTCCAAGCCTTGTCATCACTTTGGACACATCTGAGGATCAAATCTAAAGGGAACAAACACTGATCCAAGCCTCCAAAGTCTTTGGAACAAGAAGTAGCATGCCAAACCTAGAAATCCCTAAAAGAGGGACAAGACTCCAATTTTGGATTGGAGCATTTAATGGATGCACCAAGGTGACATGGACTGAATCATTTGCAACTGAATTCAGTCAAGAATGATCCAACAACTAGGGAACCACAGCTCTGTGCTCTAACCTCTAGTCAATGGCTAGAGGAGACTTGAGATTCCAAAGTGCAACCATTGGCCAAACCTCTTTAGCAAGGTAACTCTGAGTTTTTGAGTTAGGGAGCAATTCCACCACAGCTCATGATCCAAACACATCCAATATGTTATATCTAAGCTGTCCAAACTCACACAAGTGACCTATAATCCTTAAAACTCAAAGTCACATCTCAAAACCTCAAAATAGGCTTTTTTTGCATTTTTCAAGCCATGTCTTGATTCAGCCACTTTCTAAACCAGATAAAACCTCAAACACACTCCAAATATCATCCTTGAACTATCCCAAATGGCTCCCAACATCTGGAACACCATTTGAGGGAGTTGCTATTTTGGCCATTTTAAGCCCTTTTGCAAGAAAGGGCCAGTTTTTGTTTTTGCAGGTTCTAGCTGATTCCAATCATCCTAAAAGCTTCAAAGAGATCATTTGAGAGTGTCCAAAGCATCAAACCATTTCTGGAACAAGAAACTTGGCAGATTGCACAAAAAACTCCAAAAGCTCAAAAAGAGGTAAGCATCATGACTTGAACTTTCCAAAATATGCATCGCTTTGAAGTCCACCGATCATGCATCTCTTCTACATGTTATATGTGTTGTGTTTGTCCCAATTTATCATGTAATTCATGCTTGTACCAAGAGATGGCATAGAAAATGCAAAATATGGTCTATTTCAAAACCACTATCGAATTTTGAGGAGGGAGCATGATCTGGAAAAAATACCACCACCATTGGATTCCTTGTGAAATTCTAGGCCAGATGCATATAAATTTTGTCCCCAACCATGCAGAAATGAGAAAATTATGGACCTTCCCGTTTCTTGCCAAAATTTGCCTTGCCTTGCTTTGGCCAGGCCTAGAAAACAAGGCAAGCCTTGTATATTTGTTGGTTTGTTTTATTCAACGGATGTATCACCACCCCAGTGGTAAGGTGCGCGCCCTATAACCTTGAGGTCGTGGGTTCAAACCCCACCCATGCCATTTTGTGTTTTCTCACATTTTGCTATTTTTTCCAATATTTTCATGTTTTGTTAATTAATTGGAAAATTAATAACTCCCTCAATTTTAATTATTTTTTATTGGTTCTTTTCGTAAAAAAATCACAAAAATGTTGAAATATTTTATTCCACAAAAAAATTAGATTTATATTATTTGTTTAATATAATTAGTATTTTTTTGAATAAATTCATTTTATCGTTTTTTTAAACATTTTAAAATGAATATTCATCTTGAAAATCAAAACTAAATGAGTTTTAATCTATCTTGTGATAAAAACCTCATTTTTCAAACCCTCAACAAAAATCACAAGTGGTTTATTCAAACTTATTTGGTATTTTTATCATTTTTATTTGATTTTCTTTAAATATTTCCTTTTAAAAAAAAACAAATTTAGGGTTGCCTTGATTTTCACACAAACAAACACTCATGGGCCTCTAATAGAGTGTAAGACCCAATCTTTTGTAAATAAAAACTTATTTTGGGCCTCAAATGTTGTATAAGTCCCGTTGTATTTCAAAAGTTCGGCGCGATCATCGCCCGTTTAAAACAAACCATCTGGGCCTCTCCTCGAGCTATAAGACCCATTCAAAACCATTTTGGGCCTCTAATAGAGTGTAAGACCCAATCCCTCTTTGAAACCAAAATAGTTTGGGCCTCAGTCGTTGTATAAGACCCACGGTGTTTTCAAAACCTCGGCGCGATCATCGCCCTTTTCAAAATAAACCCTGGGCTTCTCCTTGAGCTATAAGACTCATCTTTGTTCACTTTCAATCATTTTAGGCCTCTTGAGAGAGTGTAAGACCCATCCCCTTTGTACAAAAAACCTTTCTTGGGCCTCAGTCACTTGTATAAGTCCCTGTACAAAATGACAGTGCGATCACTGATAAAACCCTGGGCCTCTCCTTGAGCTGTAAACCCCAACAATCTTTTCAAAGCACTTTCTCCTTTGATTTTGAATATAATATTGTTATCAAAGTTTTCTTTGTTGAACAACTAATAAAACAGCATGGAAGCTCTACAACCGAGTAAGTGTTTACCTGCTTTTCATTTACCGTTTTCATATGTATATAACTGTAATGTGGGGCTGTTTCACTATAAGTCTTCTTTCATAAACTCATATCGACTGTGTAATACTAGTATAGATATTTAGAGTTTTCCCGACAACTACGTCTAGAACTAGACAAAACCTCATCTCCTTACCTCCGACGTTCCCCCGAATATTTCAACATAACCTAAACCATGAGAATTTTATTTTACAACAATTTTAGATAACTAGATCTAAGAAATCTCCCCCCTTGAACAGTTCATATACAGAAGGCTAATGTCCCAAGTGACACCTCTTCTGGAACTATTCACCAGCCTCCTCTTGGGCTTAGTGCAAGGACCCACAGGCTTTCTAAAAGCATCCTCGCCTCCTCTTGGGCGTTGTACAAGGACCCGTCGGCTTCTTAAAAGTTTTCACAGCCTCCTCTTAGGCTTCTTATAATGATTCTTCCTCCGGGAAGATAGCCTCCTCTTGGGCTTCGTACAAATTGTCCCTTCGGCTTCTTAAAAGTTTTTCTCGCCTCCTCTTGGGCTTCGTACAAATTGTCCCGACAACCTCTTAAAGGTATAGGAACAGAAATTAGTCATCTTGATAGAACAGTCTTTCAAAGAGTCTAGATCTTTCTACCGCGAATGCACTGTCTCTTAATCTCTCTTAAGCATAGTACAAAAGATAAAACTCTAGACTTGGACAGTCTAATCTCCTTGAGTCTCGAAGACATTCTCAAGTTCCTTTCAAAAATAGGAAAAAAACACCCGTAGACTTGAGCAGTCTCAATACCCTTCGGATTCCCCATTTCCTTAAAGAACAGGAAATAATCCAGGTCCTCAGATCAAATCCATGAGTATAACATTACCCATATAAAGAACTGATTTTCTCTTTTAAACCAACATACTGGACCTGTCACTCAACTGAAACAGTAACCCTAACCTCTTCTTGGGCTTTGTACAATGATTTTCCCCAGCAGAGCTAACCTTTGCATCCTCCATCTCGGGCTTTGTACGAGATACAAAAACACTCACTTGTTGAGTATAAAAGACTCTCTTGTTGAGTCAATCCTCTTTTAGCCTTCATCTCGGGCTTTGTACGAGATACAAAACACTCTCTTGTAGAGTATAAAAGACCCTCTTGTTGAGTCAAACCAGTTTAGCCTTCATCTCGGGCTTCGTACGAAATACATAAACACTCTCTTGTTGAGTGTAAAATACTCTCTAGTTGAGTAAAACATCTTTTAGCCTCCATCTCGGGCTTCGTACGAGATACAAATCACTCTCTTGGTGAGTATAAAAGATTCTCATGTTGAGTTAAACCCTTTTAGCCTCCTTCTTGGACTTCGTACAAGACACATATAAAAAACACTCTCTTGTTGAGTTAACCCTTTTAGCCTCTATCTCGGGCTTCGTATAAGACACAAAAGCATCCTCTTGTTGGGTCAATAGCCTCCTCTTAGGCTTTGTATAAAGAAATCCCTATTTGATTCAATCAACCTTTTAGCATCAAATCATGCTTTGGTCACAACATATAAACATCAACAACTCCTTTTCCCTCGTCTAATTATTGTAAGCGGCAAGCCTCTGGATTATTTTACATCCATGGCACTGTCCCTCTTTTAGCATTAGAAATTCCTAAGGAAAGATGGCGTTGCTCTAAACTGAGTTAAAGTCTTCTCCTTCAGGTTGAAAATCCCCTATAAAGGAAATTATGGCATTGCTGGATTCGCATATCCCAGTTAAAGTAATTCTCCTTTATAATCAGTCACCTAACAATTGTGACATACCGACCTCTTTAGAGATAACAAATTATCTCTAAAGTCAACACCCTTTTAGCTTCACATCTTGGGCTTCGAACAAGATACAAATAGACCCTTCAGCTTCACATCTTGGGCTTTGAACAAGATATAAACCACTTTTAGCTTCATGTCTTGGGCTTTGAACAAGACACCAAAACACCATTTCCTCCCATAGAATAGGAGGAACTATGATCGCTCTGATTTTCCTATCCCGGGAATACGTAGGCATAAGATTGCAAAAGAATCTTAGCGAGCACACTAATAAAAAAACCCCAAAGTCCCCTACCTCCATCCAATCTAGCACAGTATCCCAACAAATCCCCCATGAACAGTCCCGATATTTCATTCCGAACAAAATAAGCAAAGAGAGGCCCACGAACTAAAACCACATCTGTAAACCAACAGTTTTGACTATTTAACCTCAGTTTGCAAGCAGGGTTAATTGGAGACATCTATTTCCCTTCCTTCATCAGCTTCAATAGGATAAAAAATGAATCGAACTGTAGTACCAAAGCGATAGTGATTCGTGTAACGCCCCGGTTTTTGTTAGATTTATTTAATCGAGTCGATTTAATTATTTTGGTCTTTATATTATTTTATTCTTGGTTTTTATTTGGTAAATGTGTTAGGTTTATCGTTATTATGTTTTATCGCGTTTTGGGAGCGTTTGCGAGATATTTAAGTGTAGGGGTATTTTGGTCATTTTACTTGTTTTTCTTAAAATTAGAAACTTAGAGATTAGGAAGAGAGAAAAAAAAAAGAGAAAGAAGTTAAGAGAAATAGAGAGTGAGAAGAAGAAAAAGTGGAAAAACTTGAAGTTTAAGAAATCGATTCAACCGACACTTCAAAGCACGATTAATCGGGTAAGGGTGCAAAACTCGGTTATTCTATGCTTGTGTATGATTATGTATGTATGTATTTGTTTGAAGTTTGGTTGAATTGAATAGAGACTTACAAGAATTAATATGTTGAGATTGTGAGAATTGAATACAACTTGTGTCGGAAATCATGATTTAAGGTTCCTAATTGTTGAAACCTGATAAATATAGGTTGTTGTGCATTCAATTGGTAGTATGCTGATGTTTAGATGAGATTTGGAGAGAAATTGAGTGATTTCCGTAGCAGGAATTATGCAGGAAAAATTCTGGGTTTTCGCTGCCCATACGCGTAACGAGCAAGGCAATACGCGTATTGGGTATGGCAATACGCGTATGGCAAGGGCAAAATGAGGGCATTACGCGTATGGAAACCCATTTTACACGGCCCTCTGTTGAAATGCATAATGGTACGCGTAAGGGGCAAGGCATTACGCGTAACGAGGGAGGTGCGTACTGGGTTTTTAGTGGAATTTTTGAAGAGAAATCAGTCTCTGCTCATACGCGTAGCACTTTAGGAAATACGCGTATGGTTGGGTGAGCGAGCTGGGCAATACGCGTATGGCCCAGGACAATACGCGTATGACCAGCGAGGGTGCAAAATTTTGCCGTTCCGCGATTTCTTTCCCGATTTCGCGTTCGATGCGGTTCCTTTTGATCTGTAACTCGGATCGAGACGTTCTTGGTACCGGTGGAAAGCTAATGAGATGTTCTTTCTTATAAAACTGGTTTTTAAATTGGTGGCCGATTTGATTGTGTCAGGAATTTGGAAATGTGTCATTTTGTCAACTTTTATCGTCGTAATTGTGTGCAATTGACGTGTTATCATGCGATATGTTTTTGGATATATAACGTATGGCTTGTGTGCTGTTATATGATGTGAATGCATGTGATGAAATGTTGTGATGGTGGTTTGTGGCCTTAGGGAAAGTAAATGCATGGTGTTGTGTTTGATTGTATATGCATGATTATGGATGTTGAAATGGTTCACATGGTTGTATATGTGTATGCATTTGATTGTCATGAGTCATTGTATGCCAAGCATCATGATATGCATCTTGTGATGTCGTGTGCCCTTGTGGGGTGTGAGCGACAAAATGATTCCAGAGGGAATCTGCTATAACGGTCGTGTGCCTTATACAAAGAGAACCTAAAGCGATGTTATAGACGATCGTGTGCCTTATACAAAGAGGACCTAAAGCGATCGGATCGTGTGCCTTATACAAAGAGGACCTAAAGCGATCCATAAACGTCGTGTGCCTTATACAAAGAGGACCTAAACCGACGGGGAACATCGTTTGCCCGACGGGGAGTTACACTAAGTAACAAGTGATGATTCCAATAATTCCTGAGTGAATTAATGATGAGAATGATGGATGGAATGGTACCGCATGCATAGAGTTGTTGTGTCGGTCTCTGTGCATTTGCATAAGTCATGAATGGATTAATTATGTGTGGGAATTGTGAATGGGATTGATGATTGATATGCCTTTGTGATGGATGCATGAATTATGAATTATTTTGTTTTGTATTTGAATTATGGTATACGTTGTGGTGAGAATGTTTTTGTATGCGTATTTCATGTTATTACATAATTGTATGCAATTATATTATAATTGTGTTTCTCACCCTTCTGCTGTTTTGAATGCTCTATGAGGCATTGCAGATTAGATGCTGAAGGTCTTTTTGTGAAGATTATGTCTTCATTCTTTTGTCGATCGGCTCTGATATGTAGCATCGGGTAGTCGGGGAGATCGTTATGTGATTATGTGTATATGTATATGTTTTTTTTTGGATTTTATATGTATGACTCTGTTTATGACAGACAACCTTTTTTTGTTATATATATGAGATTTCAGTTGCAGATTTTTCGCTTTTATTCTGTATCTGAATTGTTGGTGTTAGGAACTGAGTTCCTCTGTTTATGTTGCTACCTGATTGTTACATATCTATATGAGCAGGTTATTATATTTCATCATCGTGATGTGACGCTCCCGTGTATGCCATGAATGTTTTAATTACACTCTGATTATTTGTTATCGCTTTAATTACTCGGGTTATAGATTGGGGGTGTTACATTAAGTGGTATCAGAGCCAGTCCGTGTCGGTCATTGTGACCAAGTTGTTTATTGTGCGTCATTTTTGTTTTGGTGAGCTAATTGTTTAACCATAGTTACTGTTATTGGATATGAACAGAATATGGCTGGTAGAAATGACGCTGCTCTTGCTGGTGCTATGCAAGCTATGACTCAGGCTGTGTGGGGTGCACCTAATGCTGGTGGGAATGATGAGTTCAGGAAGAACAAACCGCCTATCTTCAAAGGAAGACATGATCCTGATGGTGCTCAGATTTAGCTTAAGGAGATTGAAAGAATCTTTCAAGTGATGGACTGTACTGAGGAACATAAGGTGAGACTGGGTACTCACATGTTGCAGGAGGAGGCTGATGATTGGTGGGTTAGTGCGCGTCATGTGCGGGAAGCTACAGGTGAAGAGGTCACTTGGGCTTTGTTTAGAAGTGAGTTTTTGAGGAAGTATTTCTCTGAAGATGTTAGAGGAAAGAAAGAGATAGAGTTCTTGGAGTTGAAACAGGGTAACATGTCTGTTATTGATTACACTGCTAAGTTTGTGGTGCTTGTTCAGTTTTATCCACATTATGCTGAAGCAACTGCAGAGTTTTCCAAATGTGTGAAGTTTGAGAATGAGTTGCGTCCCGAGACCAAACAGGCAGTTGGTTATCGAAGAATTAGGAGGTTTTCGGATTTGGTGGAAAGGAAAGAAACCATTTCGTGGTGGTCCTTATGTGTCACCAGCTGACAAGGGAAAGCAAAGGGCTAATTTTGATAAAAGGCCAAGTGGGGGAGGTATGTATAATCCTCTGAGGTGTTTTAAGTGTGGTGACTTGGGACATTGTCAGTTTGAATGTAGAAATGATATGAGGAAGTGTTCTAATTGTGGAGGTATATGACATGTAGCAGCTGATTGCAAGAGGAATGTGGTGAAGTGTTTCAACTGTGGTGAACCTGGTTATATTAGTACGAAGTGTCCGAAACCAAAGCAAGCTCAAGCTGGAGGGAAAGTATTTGCATTGTCAGGAACTTAGCCTTCTAGTGCAGATCGTCTGATCAGCGGTACTTGTTTTATTAATAATATGCCTTTAGTTGCTATAATTGATAGCGGAGCAACTCATTCGTTTATTTCGTCTGAGTGTGCACAGCATTTGAATCTTTTGTTGTCGTCGATGGGTGGAGAGATGGTTATCGATACTCCAACAATAGGGCCGGTAACTACTTCTTTGGTTTGTTTAAGTTGTCCTTTGACCATTTATGGTAAGGATTTTGCTATGGATTTGGTGTGTCTGCCGTTGGAGGGTTTAGACGTGGTTCTGGGAATGTATTGGTTGTAGTTCAATCGAGTTCATATCGATTGTTATCATAAGTTGGTAAGATTTCCTTCTCTTGAGGAAGACGAGGAATCGAGTTTCTTATCTACCAAAGAGTTGAAGAAACTTTTGGCGGATGAAGCTCAGTTGTTCGGGTTGTTTGCATCGTGGACTGTGGATAGTCAAGTTGCAATTGATGTGTTTCCTGTCGTGTGTGATTTTCCAGAGGTGTTTCCAGAGGATATTTCTGATGTGCTGCCAGAGAGAGAGGTGGAGTTTTCTATAGATCTAGTTCCTGGTACTAGACCCGTGTCTATGGCACCTTATCATATGTTGGCATCTGAGTTGGTTGAGTTGAAGAAGCAGCTGAATGAATTGTTAGAAATGAGGTTTGTGAGGCCGAGTGTATCGCCTTGGGGTGCTCCAGTTTTATTGGTGAAGAAGAAAGATGGAAGTATGCGATTGTGTATTGATTATCGCCAGCTGAATAAGGTGACGATTAAGAATAAGTATCCTCTTCCAAGAATTGATGATTTGATGGGCCAGTTGGTAGGTGCATGTGTGTTTAGTAAAATTGATTTGAGGTCATCAGATTAGAGTGAAAGAGGAAGATATTCAGAAGACGGCTTTTAGGACACGATACAGACATTACGAATATTCCGTGATGCCGTTCGGGGTTTCTAATGCGCCGGGAGTGTTTATGGAGTATATGAATCGCATTTTCCATGAGCATTTGGATCAATTTGTTGTTATGTTTATCGATGACATCTTGATTTATTCTAAATCTCGGGAGGAACATGCGGAACATTTGCGTATTGTATTGCAAATTTTGAAGGAAAAGAGACTTTATGCCAAGTTGTCCAAGTGTGAGTTCTGGTTGTCAGAAGTGAGTTTTCTTGGGCATGTGATTTCAGGTAATGGTATTGATGTGGATCCATCCAAAGTAGATGCAGTTCTACAATGGGAGGATCCTAGATCTGTTACTGAAATTAGAAGCTTTTTGGGTTTAGCTGGATATTATCGAAGATTCATTGAAGGCTTTTCCAAGTTAGCACTTCCATTGACCCAGCTGACTTGTAAAGGTAAAGCATTTATTTGGGATATTCAGTGTGAGGAGAGTTTTAGTGAGCTGAAGAGAAGATTGACTATAGCTCCGATTTTGATTTTACCGAACCCCAGTGAATCGTTTGTGGTGTATTGCGCGTCTTTGAGTGGTTTAGGTGGAGTGTTGATGCAAGAAGGTAAGGTGATGGCTTATGCTTCGAGAAAGTTGAGGGTTCATGAGAAAAATTACCCTACTCATGATTTGGAATTAGCGGCGGTGGTTTTTGTGTTGAAAATTTGGAGGCATTATCTCTACGGTGCAAGATTCGAAGTCTTTAGCGATCATAAGAGTCTAAAATACTTGTTTGATCAGAAAGAGCTGAATATGAGGCAACGGAGATGGTTGGAATTTTTTAAGGACTACGATTTTAGCTTGAATTACCATCTTGGTAAAGCTAATGTGGTAGCCGATGCGTTAAGCCGGAAATCTTTGCATATGTCTGCTTTGGTGGTTAAAGAGTGGGAACTTTTGGAAGAATTTAGAGATTTGAGTTTGGTGTGTGAATTGACATCTGACAGCGTGAGGCTTGGTATGTTAAGGGTCACTAATGATTTTCTATTGACTGTTAGCGAGAAACAGAGGCTGGATGTGAAATTTGTTGATTTGATGACGGTTGGAGATAAAGCTGTGAATGGTAACTTTAAAGCGGATGATAAGGGTGTTTTGAGATTCCGTGGTAGAATTTGTATTCCTGATGATTCAGAATTGAAAAAGATGATTTTAGAGGAAGGACACCGGAGTAGTTTGAGTATACATCTGGGAGCTAATAAAATGTATCAAGATTTGAAGAAGATCTTTTGGTGGTCCGGATTGAAGAGGAATGTGGCTCAGTTTGTTTATGCGTGTTTGACGTGTCAAAAGTCAAAGGTAGAACATCAGAAGCCTAGTGGATTATTGCAACCGTTGAATATTCCCGAGTGGAAATGGGACAGCATTTCTATGGATTTTGTGACAGGGTTGACGAATACTCAAAGGGGACATAATGCCATTTGGGTGGTTGTGGATAAGATGACAAAACCGGCGCATTTCATTCCGATTGACATCAGTTTTTATTTGGAGAGGTTGGCTGAGATTTATATCCGTGTGATTGTAAAGCTACATGGTGTTCCATTGTGTATTATTTCAGATTGAGATCCGAGGTTTACTTCCAGATTTTGGGAAAGTTTGCAAAAGGCATTAGGTTCCAAGTTGAGATTGAGTTCTGCTTATCATCCTCAGATGGATGGTCAGACCGAGAGAACTATTCAGTCATTGGAAGATTTGCTGAGAGCTTGTGTTCTTGAGCAAGGTGGTGCTTGGGATAGTTATCTTTCGTTGGTGGAGTTCACGTATAACAACAGTTTCCATTCGAGTATTGGAATGACACCTTTTGAAGTGTTGTATAGAAGAAGATGTCGAACACCTTTGTGTTGGCATGAATCTGGTGAGAGTTTGGTGGTTGGATCCGAGTTAGTTCAACAAACTACGGAAAAGGTGAAACTTATTCGTGAGAAGATGAAGGCTTCTCAGAGTAGGCAGAAGAGTTATCATGATCGAAGGAGGAAAGATCTTGAGTTTCGAGAAGGCGATCATGTATTTTTGAGAGTTACACCGGTGACGGGTGTTGGACGTGCATTGAAGTCGAAGAAACTTACTTCTTGGTTTATTGGCCCTTACCAGATATCCGCGAGAGTGGGTGCTGTGGCTTATCGGGTGGCGTTGCCACCGAATCTTTCGAATTTGCATGATGTGTTCCATGTTTCACAGCTTCGGAAGTATGTTCTGGATCCGTCGCATGTGATTCCGATGGATGAGGTTGAGGTAAGGGAGAACCTTACGGTTGAGGCATTACCGGTGGGGATTTTGGATCGCGAGTTTAAGTGGTTAAGAGGCAAGGATATTGCGCTTGTGAAAGTAGCGTGGGGAGGCGCTGCTGAGGGCAATTTGACTTGGGAGTTGGAGAGTCGGATGCGGGAATCGTATCCGGAGTTGTTCGTCTCAGGTAATATTTTCGAGGACGAAAATTTCTAAGTGGGGGAGAGTTGTAACACCCCGGTTTTTGTTAGATTTATTTAATCGAGTCGATTTAATTATTTTGGTCTTTATATTATTTTATTCTTGGTTTTTATTTGGTAAATATGTTAGGTTTATTGTTATTATGTTTTATCGCGTTTTGGGAGCGTTTGCGAGATATTTGAGTGTAGGGGTATTTTGGTCATTTTAATTGTTTTTCTTAAAATTAGAAACTTAGAGATTAGGAAGAGAGAGAAAAAAAGAGAAAGAAGTTAAGAGAAATAGAGAGTGAGAAGAAGAAAAAGAGGAAAAACTTGAAGTTTAAGAAATCGATCAACCGACACTTCAAAGCACGATTAATCGGGTAAAGGTGCGAAACTCGGTTATTCTATGCTTGTGTAAGATTGTGTACGTATGTATTTGTTTGAAGTTTGGTTGAATTGAATAGAGAACTACAACAATTAATATGTTGAGATTGTGAGAATTGGATATAATTTTTGTGTCGAAAATCATGATTTAAGGTTCCTAATTGTTGAAACCTGATATATATAGGTTGTTGTGCGTTCAATTGGTAGTATGCTGATGTTTAGATGATATTTGGAGAAAAATTGAGTGATTTCCGTAGCAGGAATTATGCAGGAAAAATTCTGGGTTTTCGCTGCCCATACGCGTAACGGGCAAGGCAATACGCGTATTGGGTAGGGCAATACGCGTATGCCAAGGCCGAAATGAGGGAATTACGCGTATGGAAACCCATTTTACACGGCCCTCTGTTGAAATGTGTAATGGTACGCGTAAGGGGCAAGGCATTACGCGTAACGAGGGAGGTAATACGCGTACTGGGTTTTTAGTGGAATTTTTGGAGAGAAATCAGTCTCTACTCATACGCGTAGCACTTGGGCAATACGTGTATGGTTGGGCGAGCGAGCTGGGCAATACGCGTATGGCCCAGGGTAATACGCGTATGACCATCGAGGGTGCAGAATTTTGCCGTTTAGCGATTTCTTTCCCGATTTTGCGTCCGATGCGGTTCCTTTTGATCCGTAACTTGGATCGAGACGTTCTTGGTACCTATGGAAAGATAATGAGATGTTCTTTCTTATAAAAATGGTTTTTAAATTGGTGGCCGATTTAATTGTATCGAGAATTTGGAAATGTGTCGTTTTGTCGACTTTTATCGTCGTAATTGTGTGCGATTAATGTGTTATCATGCGATATGTTTTTGGATATATAACGTATGGCTTGTGTGCTGTTATATGATGTGAATGCATGTGATGATATGTTGTGATGGTGGTTTGTGGCCTTAGGGCAAGTAAATTCATGGTGTTGTGTTTAATTGTATATGCATGATTATGGATGTTGAAATGGTTCACATGGTTGTATATGTGTATGCATTTGATTTTCATGAGTCATTGTATGCCAAGCATCATGATATGCATCTTGTCATGCCGTGTGCCCTTGTGGGGTGTGAGCGACGAAACGATTCCAGAGGGAATCTGCTATAACGGTCGTGTTCCTTATACAAAGAGAACCTAAAGCGACGTTATAGACGATCGTGTGCCTTATACAAAGAGAACCTAAAGCGATCGGATCGTGTGCCTTATACAAAGAGGACCTAAAGCGATCCATAAACGTTGTGTGGCTTATACAAAGAGGACCTAAAGCGACGGGGAACGTCGTTTGCCCGACGGGGAGTTACACTAAGTAACAAGCGATGATTCCAATAATTCCTGAGTGAATTAATGATGAGAATGATGGATGGAATGGTACTGCATGCATAGAGTCGTTGTGTCGGTCTCTGTGCATTTACATAAGTCATGAATGGATTGATTATGTGTGGGAATTATGAATGGGATTGATGATTGATATGCCTTTGTGATGGATGCATGAATTATGAATTATTTTGTTTTGTATTTGAATTATGGTATACGTTGTGGTGAGAATGTTTTTGTATGTGTATTTCATGTTATTACATAATTGTATGCAATTATATTATAATTGTGTTTCTCACCCTTTTGCTGTTTTGAATGCTCTATGAGGCATTGCAGATTAGATGCTGGAGGTCTTTTTGTGAAGATTATGTCTTCATTCTTTTGTCGGTCGGCTCTGATATGTAGCACCGGGTAGTCGGGGAGATCGTTATGTGATTATGTGTATATGTATATGTTTTTTTGGATTTTACATGTATGACTCTGTTTATGACAGACAACCTTTTTTTGTTATATCTATATGAGCAGATTATTATATTTCATCATCGTGATGTGACGCTCCCGTGTATGCCATGAATGTTTTAACTACACTCTGACTATTTGTTATCGCTTTAATTACTCGGGTTATAGATTGGGGGTGTTACAATTCGAAACCACAAAAACCGCGCTACACATAGGACAAAAATTAGTCATCTCTATTAGTTTAATCCTTATGAAAGTCAGAATTTCCTGAACATCAAACCATTTTAGGGTGATCTTCATCCCTTAAACCCTCAGCCTCCTCTTGGGCATGATACAAAGATCTCTCTCTAAACTAGAACCTACCATTTCTTGAGAGACTTGGAAAGTCTCAGCCTCCTCTTGGGCTTCATTAAAGTAGACTTGGAAAGTCTCATATCCTCTTGAATCTCACAAAGAAACCCTCAAGTTTCATAAAAGCATAGGAAAAACCCTGATCATTTCACCAATATACTAATCTCCAGCAAAGTTAAAACCTATATTGGTTTTCAAACTCAACTTTAAACCCATCTGACCCCCCAACAAGGCTTAAGCTTTCATTTTAAGAAATCCCAGCCAGGGTCAATTTACCATCAACAAATCCCCCAAGGGAATCAGAGCCTCATGGCATCTGATATCTCAACTCTTCCCTGATCCCCGAAAAGAGTAAAACCTTTGGATTCCCCAATATCATTTGGATCTACTCCTGGATTTCCATAAATCCTCGGCAAGAGATAGCCTTCTCTTAGGCTTCATATGAGAATTTCCCCTAGTGGAGTCAGTCATCCTCAATCTTGGGCTTTGTACAAGACAGATAAACCCCCCCATTGGAGTCAGTTTCTTTTACCTTCAACCATGGGCTTTGATCAAGGCACACAAAAATCAACATCCCCTCAGATGAGACCATGAGTACACTCTGTAGGAAGACGTTTCCTCTATACATCACATTTCAAAACAAACAATCAAAACTTTTTCCCAGATAATTGCTGTACGTGGCACACTTGTTGATTCAAAATCCAAGTTGGAGTCCTTCCTTTATCCTGGCTAAAAATCATCTTTCATCTAACAATTGTAAGTGGCAAGCCTCTGGGTTCCTAACATCCAAGCCAATGTCCTTCTCTTAGCATGAAAAAATCATAAAGGAAAAAGTGGCATTACTTTACACTGAGTTAAAGCTTTCTTCCTTCATGACATACCTCTTATAAAGGAAATTATGGCATTGCTAGATTCACATATCCTAGTTAAAGTAATTTCCCTTATAACCAATTACTCAACTTTTGTGATGAATAGGTGAGATGTTCTCCCTTTAGAGATGACAAATTCTCTCTCACTCACCCCTTTAGCTTCAATATTGGGCTTTAAACAATACACAAATACTCAAACAACTCCAATCTTGGGCTTTAAACAAGACAACAAACATTTTCCTCCCATAGAAATAGGAGGAACTATGATTGCTCTGATTTCCAAGATTTCATTGCAAGAATATGTAGGCATAAGATTGTGAAATCTTAGCGAGCACACAAATCAAAAACTTTAGGATCAATACCTTACCAAAAAAACAGAAAACCCGAAAACCACAAAATCAGTCTCTCAATTCTCCCAAAGGAGAAACTTTCCCAAGCCACAACAGATAAACATAAGAAAGCAATTCAAATTAATAGAGATACATACAATAAAGAGTTTATAACTAGACCCCAATCCCCGATCTCTTAGCTTTTGTTAAAGAAAACATTTGCGTGCAAGGTTAGTTTTAAATATCTTCCATTTCCTTTCCAGATATTTCCTTTCCAGCTTCATAGGATAAATAAGAAATCAGAAAGTACCACCCAAATTCCAATTATGTGGTAAGGTGGTCGCGTCACCGACAAAAATCACACGCTACACTAAGGGTGCTCCTAGTACGAAACCATAACCAACACAAAGCAAGAAAATAAATAGAGTACATCAAAAAGGGAGCAGGGTACATGGAAAAGTACAAGGGAATATTATGCGAGAAGTAAATGGGGTCAATGTGCAAGTGTCTTAAACTAAACAGTAAACTAAGAAACTGAAAAATGTTTTTAGGGTTTTTGTTGTTCACAATGTTTTTGTATTTTTCATAAAATTAAAACAAATGAAGTGGTTATATCACACTATAATGAAGATGCACAAGTATATGATGATGATCAAGTAAGTGACAAAAGTGCAAATGATGGAACAGTGAAGAGGATAATGATCTCATCTTTTGATCAAGAATTTACCATCCATTAGTCAAATGTAACCTATCCCTATTCCAAAGTGTGAAGAATGATCCAAATGATCATTCACCCACAGATTTGAGAAAATGAAGATTTAAACGACTTTGTTAACCGACATTCCACGATTCAGAATTCATTGACCAATATAAATATAGCAAATGAAATAAAATGAAATAAATTAAAAAAAGAGTAAATCAATGCATTGACTTAGAAAAATAAATGAGTTTTGAAGATAATCACAAACAATTTTTAAAAGAGAAGAAATTTAACTAGAAAATCTAGAAAAAATATAATAAAAAAGGGGAGGCTGCACCTTATTAGGTGGTGTATGAAGAGTGAATTACATGAGCTTAGAGGCAAAGCCCGAGGTCCACAAAAAAGGGTTGAAAGAAACCATAAAAAAACAATGTCCCATCGCATAAAATCAGAACCTTCTTCAAAAAAGGGTTAAACGATACTCCCTCCGTCTCATAAAAAGTGTCTCATTTGCACTTTTTCTTTGTCTCAAAATAATTGTCCATTTACATTACCAATACATTATTTATTATTATTTTTCCACTACTATACCCCTATTGACTAGCTTTCACTTTATCCATCAACTCTATTAACTATATTTAATAAGGGTATTCTAGTAAATAATATTTGTTTTTTCATTAAAACCAATACATCTAATCATTTTCTTAAGAACCGCGCATTGCTCAAATAGGACACTTTTTATGAGACGGAGGGAGTACACACATTCTTCTTCATCGCGTTCAAATTTCTCAACCTTCTTTCTTGTCTACCCGCTTCCTCACTCTCTTCTCGTTCCTCTCTTTCTCGCGGCACGTCGGCTCTCCTCACTCCCTTCTTGTTTTTCTTTCTCGCGTTTTCTCCCTCTCTTACCCGCTGATTGAAACAAGGGAATGGTGTTGCGGATCTGGTATGGTGGTTGGAGAGAGTTTTAGATGTTGTTTTCCTTTTATTATCTTTTTCCCATTTTTCTACAGGTGTAGGATTGTGTGTTCGTTGCGAACTGTGTTTAAGGTTGTTCGAGGGTGGTGGTGTTGAACGTCGTTTAGTAAGTGGCGGGGGCAGGAGTGAGTCGAGGGTACTGGACGACAAAGCAAAGTGTTTAGTTTATTGGATATGGTGGTGGTCACATGATCTGTGGTAGAGTGGTGTTGAGATGGTGATGAAGAGTTTGAAATTCGAGAGTTTTCTCTTTCTCTTGTTCGTGTTTTTTGTTACACTTTTCTATTGTTGTGCAGATGAATTATATGATGCAAGGTTATGTGTTATGAGTTATACTATTTTTTGGTGGATATGTCGCGGCTGAGAGGAATGGTTTTTTTCAATAGGTTTTCTAAGCTTCCTCATCCATTTTGTTCTTTTGTCTCACCCTTTTTTAAAATCAAAGTTCAACTTGCTTGCTAAGTTTCCAGTACAATTTTTTTCCTGTAGTATTGTTGATACGTCATTTTCAAACTCCAAGTTTTGTCATTGTTTTGTTGTTGTTCTGTTCATAGCAGTGTAGGTTTTGTGTTGGTTTTGTTCAGAAGTGCAGAGTAGTACATTTTCTGTTTTTTTGTGGTTTTCATGTTGCATATCGGTTTACAAGATGTGTAGATTTTGTCTTGTTTCGTGTGTGTTGTTGCAGATGGTTTGGGTGTTGTATTTTTGGCTTTTATGTACAAGTGTCATGCGTGAAAGTTGCTATAGCTTGGTTCTTCTCTCTTTTTTTGTCTTTGTCATGAAAATGGACTTTGTATCATTGTATATAATTATATGGACTTTTTTTTTGTAAAATTTTTGTAAGAGAAAATGAGATTGGACTTTTCTTGAAATATGCTTTTTGGCAATGATGATTTTTTTTGCAATGTAATTTGTAATGGGTTTGAAAATGAAGTGGAATGAAAAAATGAAATATGAGAATTAATTTATGAAAATGGTTAGGAAGAAAATGGACATTAAATTAAAATAGATAAGTGGTTTGGAGTGGACAAATGGATTGGATTGGATAATGACAAATGGTTTCTGGATATTTAGAGATGGACATGAATTTTAAAACGGATTTATGAATGTTAAAATGGATATATGGATGTTGGATATAGTTTTAATGAGTTGGATAAAATTGGTTTAGAAATGGCTTAGGAAAGTGGATATGGGTAAGGAATGGAAATGGATAACTGAATGGGTTTAATAAATATTGGAAAATTGGTTAAAGAAAATGGATTATTGGAATGAATTATGGAAAATTGTTTAGAAATGGATAACGAAAAATGGATAAATGACATAGTGGAGAAAAATATGGAAAATGGATAAATCGAATCTAGGAAAATGCAAGTGAATATGGGTAAGGAACGAGTTTTGTAATATGTATGCTTCCACATTTGAACAACACCTAAAACCTTGACAATTGAACCTGTATGCCACTAATCATGAATGACATCAAAACCTTGAATTCATCTTAAAATGAGCTTGATTGAACAACAAATCTGACGAATCCTTAGATTAATGACGAGAACCTAAACCTCACAATAGTGACTTGCAAACAACTTGAATGTGCCTACTGCCTTGGCTCCTAATGGCTCTGCAACTTGACTTCACCAGATGAACTTGAATTGGCACACAAACCTGAATGAAGCCTCAACTACAACTCACTTGGATTACGCACACCCTGGCCTTGATCATGAAACAACTCTTGTCTGACCAAGATTAGGTCATACCTAAATGGACTTCAACCAACACTGAGCACATACTTTACTAGTAGCCTCAATTGGACCTCATCTCCTCCTTGTGGAACTGAACTTAGACAATAAGGAAATGAAAGCTGAAACAACATATTTTTGGATTTTTTTTTAATTGTGGTTAGAAACATCACTGAGGGTATTTACAGGTAGGACAAATTAGGGGTATGATAGCTGCCCCTATCTATGTGGCTTAAACCTAATAAAGTGAACTAGAACAATTCGTACTTTCAAGGTAGAAGTCTCTTAGATACGAAGAAGACTCTAAATTTGTCTGAAAAGAAAGAAAGTTAGATAAAAGATCAATGTCGACCCTTGAGTGGACACTGAATAAAACAAAGACAAAAGTTAACCACACCAAAAGGATGACGATAAGATCAATAATTAGAAATACAGTTGATATCAAAAGGATATCAGTGAGATACACAAAGCTGGCTATCACCAAAAGGATGACATTGAGCGCACAAAGACTTCAAAGATTCGCCAACACCAAAAGGATGTTGGTTAAATCTAGCATTAATGACTGTCACCAAAAGGATGATACACAGTCATAAAGACTAAAGTCAACATCACCAAAAGGATGATCGGAAGACCAACAAACTCCAAGATTTCTATTACCAAAAGGATAAAAACCATCACCAAAAGGATAATGAACAATTCAAAACTAAAAGATCACTACCACCAAAAAGATGATAGTTATCACACTGAAACTTGCTATTACCAAAAGGATAACAGGAAGATCAATACACAAAGTTGGCTACCACCAAAAGGATGATAGTAGGCTCACAAAGACCTTAAAAATTTACTGACACCAAAAGGAAGAAGGTTAGATCTGAATGACAAAGATTGCCATCACCAAAAGGGTGATGGTTGGATCACACTGACTCTTTCTAGAATCAAAAGGATGATAGTAAGGACACCAATTGCAAGGATCGTTGTTGCCAAAAGGACAAAGGTGAGATCATAACTACAAAGATCGTCGACACCAAAAGGATGACGGTAAGATCATAAACATAAAGTTGACTATCACTAAAAGGATGATATTGAGAACACAAATCAATGACCATTCACCGAAAGGATGAAAGTGAGGTCAAAACTTGCTATCACCAAAAGGATGACAGTGAGTACCCAATGATTTACAGGTTATCGTTCACCAAAAGCATGATACACAGACCAAAGATTTAAGGATCGACAACATCAATAGGATGTATGTAAGATCAACAATTTTCTAACTAGATATCACCAAAAGGATGATAAAAAATACATAACTATAACCCTTCATAAAAAGGATGAGGTTAACAACTTGCTGAAGATTTTCCAACACCAAAAGAATGATAGACATCACCAAAAGGATGATGACAAGGATCAACAAAAAAATTTCCTATCACCAAAAGGATGATAGGAAATTCCAAACTTCAATGGACACCAACACCAAAAGGATGAAGGCCAAAACATAGCTGAATAATTGGTTATCACCAAAAGGATGATAATGCATACTTGATGGAGGAATACTGGTACATCAATGGGTAAGACTTGCTTGGGGTATCAACAAGAGGTTGAAGAATAAAGAAATCACTGAGGAACACCATCCTTGATAATAAAAGGTTGAAGGGAACCAACTCGCTAGGGAACGTCCAACAAGTAAAGTTGGAATTCATTCGGAGAAGTACCACTGACTGGTCTGGGGATAACAACTTTAACAACAAAAGGTTAAAGAGAACAACTCCATGGGGAACGCCGACTGACTTATGCTTGGTAAGAACTTTGCTCTAAGAAATACCAATGAAATAACTGAGGATCGCTGCTTCAACAACAAAAGGTTGAAGACCAAATTATAGGGGAATGCCCACTGACTTAGTTGAGGATCGATATGGAATCTCGCGAATGGTCCTAGGTCCTGACTTATGCATGTATGCTTATTTGATTTGTAAAGGTAATCCATATTGGATGGAAATACGATGCAAATACCGATGCATTGAGACGCAAATGCTAGGGATATGAATTTCTGGTTTATGTATGCAATGATGTGTGTGATGTATATGATGGGTGATTGGAGAAGGTGCCTACAAAGTGTACTTTTATATGGTAGTTGCCAATGCAGATTGGACTTTGAAGGTGAATTATCATACGAGAACTGGTTTCTGAAGGTGGATTACCAGAAGAGACCTGGTGGGAAGGACTAAGTCGTCAGACGAGAACTGACTTATTGTTTGTTATTAGACGGGAACTGACTTTTAAAGGGTTTGCTAGACGAGGACTGGAACTAAAAACAGGCTAAAGAAATGGTGACCAGATGAGAACTCATTTTAGAAGTTATTTACCAAGAGAGAACTGGTATCTTGAGATGATTTGCCAGACAGGAACTGGTATTTTGTAAAAGATTTTCCATATAGGAGATGGACTTTGAGATTATTTCCCAGACGAGAACTGGTTTTATGTTACAAGGCTTTTTGATGTTAGATTCATGTTGTGGGGTTAGGCCTGATGAATGATATGATATACATGGCTTTATGCTTGAGCGAAGCGAAATGACTAATGCATGAGGATGATTTATGCAACGATATGAAAGTTCCAAGGAATGCCCATGTGGTGGGTAATGGATGGAATTGTTTGTTGCAACAAGGCTTCTTGTCTATGAAAGGTGATTTGGTGGGGTAGTAACATGATTCCCCGAAACTCACCTTGAACTTGAAAGTCGTTGACGGAATAGAATTTGCTTGAGTAGCTTGCAAGCATGGAGAGGTCTTGCCCCAGTGTAGCTAAACTTGCTCCAGTCTAATCCTTGGAAAGGTTCACCTTGAAAGGAGGTTAAAAGTAGCTTTCCATGAGATGACCTCGAGAGGGGTGCCCCAAAATTTTAAGTCATGGAAGGATTCATTCTTGATTAACCGACTCTTGGAGTGGTTGACTTTAGTGTACTCTTGAGGTAACTTATCCCAAAATGAGCATTGAAGTGACTTAACTTGTGATGATTGAGCGTTGGGGGGATTTACCCTTAATCAAAAGAGCCTCTGGGTGGCCTTCCCCTGGTTGGTAGAGTCTTGAGATGATTCTTTCTGATTAACCGATTATTGACAGATCTTCCCTTTGATCAACTGATGCTTGGGGACTCGGTTTAGACTGGCTGATTCCATAATCATTAGATTTCAATGCCCCTGATCCATAGGACTACAAGGTATTCTTGATTCTGGTCCACTTTGATGAATGATCAAGCTCTTCTCAGATTGCTCGTTGGAATTTCCTTGATGTCTAGTACCGACTTGCAGTCAAAAATCGTTTATCCACGAATGGTAATTTTAAGGCGATGTTCATGCAAGCTTTAAAAAATCATTTATTATTGGAATGATATGATAGTGTGTGATGAATGGGCCATTAGTCCAAACATAGTGTTGATTTAGCTAATATGAAAGATATAGCAAGAAAAAAATTAGCAAATCTCTAGGAGTCAGTTTACGCAACCTTGTTGTAGTATGCTTTCAAAATAGACCCTAATTCAATTAGGACTTTCGAGGGTTGTAACATGGCCTGGTTTATAGTTAATGAAACAAAAGATATAAGGATCAAAATTTGATGTAACCCACCCCTTTTTCGCGATGATCTCCAGTCCTACGTTCAGGTAATTAAACACATGCGTCTAGAGTTTGACGGTGTAAGAGTGAAGATGATGATTCAAAATTTTCTTGAAATGGCAGTCACATTATTTTACTTTTGTCATGAATGTCAGTGACCTTTCTATTTTTGACAAGGTGGTCACTGAATCTTGCTTTTTCTTGCTGGAGAATTTGAGGACCTCTTTTGGTTTTCTTTTGATCCCTAACTTTTGCATGGACTGATTTTGTTTTTCATGTCCACCGGGATTACCTTGATTTTTTCCTAAGTCGCCTCTTGAGGTGTTCGACTTAGTGGGACTTTTTTTTGGAAAGGCTTCATGACTGCTAAGTCATTGGTTCCTAAGGAACAACCGACATGAATTTTGCAAGGTTCTTTCGACACTTTAGGATATGTGTGTAGAATATCATGTGGTTGATCCCTAGACAGAATGTTTCATCTTGTAATTTGAATGTGTAGCCAGATTAACTAAAAACTACCCATGCTCCAGGTTAAGCGTAAGGATTTAGAAATCTGAAGGAAACTTCTACTTCTAGACTCAAAATGGTTAAATATGGACTAACTCCTTGTCTCTCCAGTGTTTGGGGATTTGAAACAATTCTTGTACATCATTGGCAGGACATTATCTGAAATCATACTATCAACAATTATGGGTATTTTGTTTACATCATCCTCCCTCTAAGTCTTTTCTAAAACAACAGTTTGATAAAGAAAGTGGACGAGAGGTGTATGGAAAATATTTTTGATTTTTTTAGGGAAGAAAAAAGAGCGAATGCGACAACATTAATTCAGAAAATACATGATCACTTCATTAATATTACCATTCAAAACAACAAATTTCAAAACCAAGTAGCAAATAACAGGAAAGAAACTATGAATGCAATGATAAAAATTATTCAATGATTACTAGCCCTAAGGATGTCTTCCTGTCTGCCCCACTAGCTTTAAGAGATCTCTCTAAAGTCTTCAAACTTATTCGGGCTAGAGGTTGACGTGTACAACCAGGCTTAATTCTAGAAAGGATATGTACCCTTTGTCAATCAGCTGTTACGTTTAGGCGGATATGGCTCTGGCAACGACTTCAGAGACTTGGTCTCTACCAGCGAGTTTTGAATCAGAAGTGGCAAGTGTTGACAGTATGACATAGGAACTGGATGAAGAGGAGCATTCCATCTTTCCAAGTTTTTGTGAGGCCTATGCTGACTCTGATGCTGATTATTATATCCTTGGTCATAGGCTCGTTGATTTGTATAAGGAGCAATCCACAGTTGCTGGTACGACGCTCTAGGCATTATTGGTTGTCCATAAGGATATCATAGTGCTATAAATGATGATTGCTGAGAATATGATGGACCCCAAGGTTTTTCCGATGCATCCTTAGATTACTCAACATTTGCCATGACTGCATTTGGGCCCTTGTGCCTACGTATTCTCAACGGGAATGAAAAATCAGAGCGTTCGTAGTTCGTGAGACTATGGTGAAAGGTTTGGAAAAAAGAAAAGGTAGAAGGTAGCTCGCTAGGATTTTGCACTCCTATGCCTACGTATTCTCAATGGGAATGAGAAATCAGAGCATCTGTAGTTCGTGAAACTATGGTGAAAGGTTTAGAAAAAAGGAAAGGTAAAAGTTAGCTCGCTAGGACCTCGCAATCCTATGCCTACATATTCTCAACGGGAATGAGAAATCAGAGCGTCCGTAGTTCGGAAGACTACGATTTGTTCGTTGATTTTAGGATGAAAAAGTGTTTAGTAGTTATTAAATATTTTGAAGTTTGATTGAGAAAAATCTGCTTGATGTTGGATCAAGATTTTGATACCTTGGTTAATGGGTAGGTTGATGGCGAGGAAAAAGGCCCCGACTTACAAGTTAAGGGGAAAGAGCCACTTGTTATTGGATCAAGGGCTTGTGAAAGGGTTTGGCTAAATCTAGTCCCTAAGGGTGCTCCTAGTACGAAACCATAACCAACACAAAGCAAGAAAATAAAAGGAATACATCCATAAAGGAGCGGGGTACATGAAAAAGTACAAGTGAATATTATGCAAGAAGTAAATGGGGTCTGTGTGCAAGTTTCCTAAACTAAATAGTAAAGTGAGAAATTGACAAATATTTTTAGGGTTTTTGTTGTTTACATTGTTTTTTGTATTTTTCATAAGATGAAAAACAAATGAAGTGGTTAGATTACAATATAATGAAGATGCATAAGTATATGATGATGATCAAGTAAGTGACAATAGTGAAAATGATTGAACAATGAAGAGGATAATGGTCTCATCTTTGATCAAGAATTTACGATCAATCACTCAAAGGTAACCTATCACTATTTCAAAGTGTGGAGCATGATCCAAATGATCATTCACCCACAGATTTGTGATAATGAAGATTTAAATGACTTTGCTAACTGACATTCCACGATTCAGACTTCATTGACCAAGATAAAAATTTCAAGTGAAACAAAATGGAATAATTTGAAAAAAGATTTAATCAATACATTCACTTAGAAAACTAAACGAGTTTTGAAGAAAATTGTAAACAATTTTTAAAAGAGAAGAAATTTAATTAGAAAAGCTAGAAAAAATATAATAAAAAGGGGGAGGGTGCATGTGATTAAGTGGTGTATGAAGAGTGAACTACATGGGCCTAGAGGCAAAGCCCAAGGTCCACAAAAAAAGGATTAAAAGAAACCATCCAAAAAAAAACAATGACTCATCACAGAAAATCCGAACCTTCTTCAAAAAAGGGTTAAACGATAACACAGATTCTTCTTCATCGCGTTCAAATTTCTCAACCTTCTTTCTCTCCGCCCCGCTTCCTCACTCTCTTCTCGTTTCTCTCTTTCTTGCGGAACGAAGGCTCTCCTCACTCCTTTCTCGTTTCTCTTTCTCACGTTTTCTCCCTCTCTTACTCGCAGATTGAAACAGGGGAGTGGTGTTGCGAATCTGCTATGGTGGTTGGAGAGAGTTTTGGATGTTTTTTTCCTTTTATTATCTTCTTCCCGTTTTTCTGCAGGTGTAAGATTATGTGTTCATTGCGAACTGTGTTTAAGGTTGTCAGAGGGTGGTGGTGTTGAATGATTTTGAGTAAGTGGCGAAGGTAGGAGTGAGTTGAGGGTCGTGGACGGAGAATCAAGGTGTTTGGTTTATTGGATATCGTGGTGGTCACATGATCTGCGTTATAGTGGTGTTAAGATGGTGATGAAGAGTTTGAAATTTGAGAGTTTTCTCTTTTTCTTGTTCGTGTTTTTTGTTACACTTTTCTATTATTGTGCAAATGAATTATATGATGCAAGGTTATGTGTTGTGAGTTATACTGTTTGATGGTGGAAAAGTCGCGGCTGAGAGGAGTGATGGTTTTCAAAAGGTTTTCTAAGCTTCCTCATCCCTTCTATTCTTTTGTCTCACCCTTTTTAAAATAAAAAATCAACCTGCTAGCTAAGTTTCCAGTATAATTTTTTTCTTTGTCCTGTTGTTGATACGTCGTTTTCAAAACTGCAGGTTGGTTTGCAGGATGTGTAGGTTTTGTCTTGTTTCGTATACGTTGTTGCAGTCTTGCAGATGGTTTGGGTTTTGTATTTTTAGACTTTATGTACAAGTTTCATGCGTGAAAGTTGTTATAGCATGATTCTTCTCTCTTTTTTTTTTATGTCTTTATCATGAAAATGGACTTTGTATCATGGGCTTGTATATAATGATATGGACTTTTATTTTGTAAAATTTTTGTAAGACAAAATGAGATTGGACTTTTCTTTGAAATGGGCGTTTTGGCGATGATGATTTATTTTTCCAATGTAATTTGTACTGGGTTCGAAAAATGAAGAGAAATGAAAAAATGAAAAAATGGATTATTATGAGAATTAATTTATGAAAAAGGTTAGTGAAATTCTGGTATCAGACGTGTGATGTTAAGTGCGATGTCACAACAACACACTCTGCACAATGGACAAAATAAACAGCAGAATAACACACAAGGAATTGTTCACCCAGTTCGGTCTAACTACCTACGTCTGGGGGCTACCAAGCCAGGGATGAAATTCACTACTTGTAGAATTAAATTACAGACTCAACAACCCAGTTGACAATCTCCTAATCTTAATTCCTACTAGTGACTTTCTACCTAAGAAACCACTTAGATATGAGAACACTACTCAATCCCTAAAACCTCTCAAAGAACACCCTCTTTGAGATACCTTGATTCTGCTTCACAGCTTTGATCAAGTTACACAACTCTCTATCGCTTCACAGCTTCTAAGAGAGGACAGAAAACAACTCACCTATTCAATCTAGAATAGTGTATACAAAACTCGTACAAAATACTTAAGACACTCAGCCTATGCTCTTGATCTTCTCTCTGTATTTCTGTACCTTTTCCTTTGGTCTTGTGCGCTTTATACAGCCACCTGAATTGGGCTTGGACTTCTACAATATCTGACTTGATATGTTATTTAAAACTGAATCTTCAAAACAGATTTTCTCCTAAAATCCTTTCAAATCTTCAACCTTTTAAATCTCCTACAAATCTGCACCAGATCTCTTATGCAGCGGAAAATATCTATCCCAAGATATTCTCATCCAATGAGACTAACAGCTCTCCACAATTCCAGCTAACACGCAAACCCTAACAACATCACAACCTGATGTTATTAATTCTGCAGATCTAATGTCACAATATCTCTTGTGACATCAGACATCCAAACTTCAGTAACTTAAACACTTAACACAGCCCAGTGTTAAGACTCAATGTTGTAACATCACCCATATGACATCAAACATACAACCTTGGTTTTACCAAAATTCCAGCCAATCCAAGAAACTAACAATCTTCCCCTTTGGCTAATTTTGGCTAAAACAATCTCTGCACCTTCAGAGACTTCAGCAGCATAATAAACTTCAATAATTTTTAACCTTCAAGCAGCAGCATCTTCAATACATAAGGGCTTCACTCTACTGCAGCACCATCTTCATCAGCAACTGGTAACAACCAAACTGGTGCTCCCCCTCAAAACATGAACCTGCATAACAGTTGTTCAGCAGATCAGTAAATACTCCCCCTTAATATCTGCACTTCTGAACTATAACTTCAGCAATCAGCTACATCCTCAGCAGCAACACCCTTCAACTCCTTGGCCTTTAACTTCTTGGCTACTTCTCCCCCTTTTTAGCCATAATTTGACAAACTTCAACCAGAAGCCCTACTAGCTACAGTTAGTACTACCCTAGCTCTCATTGTTAGCCTCACAGTTAGCATAACAAATCATAGAACAAAAACATAAAAGGTGCATATAACAACACAATATTCATATTACAACCCAAGCACATTAAGTGCTGAACCAATAAAAATAGTATAAGTAAAACTACCATCTAAGAGAAAACAGTAACAGCTTTAATCATCTGAGCTGGGATCATCATCATCTTCTTCATCTTCTTTTGAGCTGTCAGCATCGTCATTATCAGATTCAGCATTGGCACTTACACCAGGACCATCATCAACATCCTTACTTGTGTTGGCTGCTTCACCTTCCTTTTCTGCCAATCTCAGAGTCATGATAAGTCTTTCAAATTTTTGTTTCCTTTTAGTACTAACTCTTATGACTTCATCTAACTCCTTGCAAGCCTCCTCCAGTTCTAAAATCAACCCAGTCTTGGCGGGTGACTGTTGTGATGTTGAAGCAGATGTCTTGACAATGTCAGGAACATGTTTCCCTTCAAACAACTTGTAATGGATTGACAAGGCAGACTCCCTTTTGCAAACAACATCCGAATGCTGTAGAATACCAGGATGCTGAGACAGGATAATCCCACAGATAAGAGAGGGAAAGGCAATAGGCATCTTCACAGCATTTGTAGCAGCATGCTTAATAGTCTGATCGTAGATGTAGGAGCCATAATCAAATCTTTGCTTTGTCCCAATAGCATAATTTATCTTCCCCAATCCAACAGATATAGTGGTCTTGTGATTAGTAGGAACCCAGTTGGCATCACCTATTCTGTGCAGAATAACATATTTGACACTTAACAAACTGGCTAACAACTTTCCTTTTACGGGCCAAACTTTCACTTGACCTGCTGTGATTTCTTTGGACACAGTATTGTCAGTTTCTTCCACCATACTCTTTCCCTTTTCTTCCTAAGTACGTATTAAAAATCTCAGGAGAAAAATTAACACACTGACCTCTAACATATACCTTTCCAAAATCCACACTTTTGTTGTCATTGATAGCCATAGGAATGTTTACTACAAATTCCTTGACTAACCCATCATAGCACTTGGACAATCCAGAAATAGTCTTCATTAGCCCAGCAATTTTAATCAATTCTACAACTTCCTTGATTTCCAAAGCATCTCCACCAAGTTCTCTTTCTAGTGCCAGTCGTCTTTGACAGACAAATTTCCACATGGGTGCACTGCTAGCATAGTGGAATGAAATGTTGTCAACTCGAACATCAGGAATTTTGTCAGCAATTCTCTTCAATATTGACCTTCTAACTGGAGTGATGTCTTGAACATCGTCCTCAGCATCAAACTCAGATTCTGAATCTTCCCTCAACTTCCTCTTTTTGGAATTTACAGCTACTTTGCTCCAAGTCTTAGTAGGACCCACCACGGTTGATTTCTTCTTTTTGTTCTCAGGTTTCTCCTTAGGTGGAGAATCTATAGACTTCCCTCTTCTAGACCTTATTCTCTTGGCAGTACCCGGAACATCTTTTCCGATAACTTCATTATCTGAAAGGTCAATCACATCCACCTTATCAGTATTCTTCTTTTCTCTGGGGCTAGGATCATCATCCCTAGCAGGTGATGTTCTGACATTAGGTTCAACATCAACTTCTTCTTCTATATGAGCACCTTCAACTTCAGTTTCAACTTCTGCATCTTCTATAACTGAAACAACCAATCTGTGAAGCTTGGTTTCAGTATGCTGCATGTCATCCTTTTCAGCAGGCATTTGTCTAAGAGGTATAGATATTCCTTTCACCGATAAACCCTTGTCCAAAATTTTTGTGGCAATCAGATTGAGACTTTCATCAACATCAACTCTTTCCTCAACGGCTTGAGAAGGAGGAGTGGTAGTCTTAGGAACAGAGCGGTCTCTGAACAAAATGCTAGTCACAAATGCTCTGCTATTGCTATCATCAATTTTCTTAGCAGTCGATTGATTCGAAAAAGAGTTACCTGTTGAAGCTCTCCTTGGTTGAAATTTCTCAGGTCTGCTCTCAGAAGTAGGCACTACCATAGATAGCGGAGTTATATTCAAGGCTTCATCCACAGAGCCTTTGTTCGTAAAAACCCTAGATTTTTTATGAGTGGAACTTTTGGATTCAGACTTTTTAGATGAAGAAGACACTTGTTTCGACATTGTTCCTGTATGGCAACTGATGATCAGAGAGGGGTTAGGATTTCTTTTCTTAGAGGAGAAGATGTCCAGATAAAGATAGTTGTGGCGTGAGAAATCAATAATAGAAAGTGATAGTCTAAGGTATGGCGCCTTAATTTGTGTATCCCTTAAAGGCCAATCAATGATTTTCTCCCTCCAATTTAACTTTCCTTTTAAAAATTTAAAAGGATTCAAATTAAGAGTACTTAACCCTAGCAGACTTTCACACTTGATGTCACAGTCTAATGTTAAACCATCAGTCTTAACATCGATAGTTAAGCTAACTTCTATAGGTATCCATAGATAACAATTATCTCTGGATCTAACTCCTTTCATGACCACCTCATCCTTTTCGTTTGTCACCAGACACTCATCTTTGGTGTAGCTGACCTTACAACCATCATCACAGAGCTGACTTATGCTAATCAGATTAACATTCAGACCTTGAACAAGAATCACACTATCAAGAGTAAGACCATCATGATTCTTCACTCTTCCAACTCCTTTCACTACTCCCTTTTCTCCATTACCAAACACAACCTTATTTGCATGGCAAGGGTTAAACTCCACCAAATGCTCCTTGGATCCAGTCATGTATTTTGAACATCCACTATCAAAGTACCATGCATTCATGGAAAAATGTCCATCTAAGGTATGAGCCAATAGACATGTGACCTGAGCTTTAGGGACCCATTGTTTCACCACCTTGGCCCTGACTTCCTTCTATCTGGGTTGAGGAGCAGAATTTGGATAACCATGAAGCTTGAAGCAAGAGTACTGCATATGTCCAAACCTTCCACAATAGAAGCATGTAACTCTGTCATCTCTGAATTGGTTATATCTTCTATCATTATGATGATATTACTGTGGCTCCCACCCATAATGTTGTCTCCTTCTTCCATAGTTGCCCTGTCTTCTATGGTGCGGTTGTCTTCTCCTATTCTTAGGATGCTGTCTCCTAGGCTGTCTCCTATGGTGATGAGGCTTCCTTCTCCCATAGTAATGAGGCACAGTATTGTTGTCTTCATATCCATACCAGTTACCCTGATGTTGAGACATCTGATGAAACCTGTTCTGGTTGAACCTGGCAGCTTGCATGCTCTTGTGATATTGGGGAGGCATATACTGACTAGATCCTTGGGGTTGCATCTTCCTATGATGAGGACCATTCTTCCTCTCAACATTCTAAGCATGTGAATGAGCACCCTTCTTGGATGTATGATCCTGTCTCTTTGTTTGATGATGAGACATTGGTTAGGACACCTCCTTCTTTGTTCCTGAAGTGCTTGCTACATATCCTATACCTGATTTATCTCTAGCAGCTTTTTCTGACTGAAGAATCTTATCAAGAGTAGTTGTACCACTGTTCATCATCCTAACAGATTTTGTCATCTGATCAAGTTGAGATTTAACGAGTACAACTTCATTTTCCAGATCGGCTTTTTCATTCTCAAGCTGAGCAATCTGTTGCTTGTGACACTTGTTTTCTTGATAAATCTCAGCACTTTTTAAACACAGCTCTTGATAAGTAGATGCTAACTCCTCATAAGTTATTTCTCCATCACTATCATCATCAGACACAACAGTTCCTGTTAAGGCTCTAACATGCCTTGCTGACTCACCTTCACTTTCACTATCAGATTCAGACCAGGAAACTGACATGCCCTTCTTCTGCTTCTTCAAGAATGTGGGACATTCTTTCTTGACATGTTCATTCCCTTCACATTCAAAGCACTGAACACCTTTATCCTGGGCAGTCTTCTCTTCATCTTTCTCTTTTGACTTTCTGATGTCAGAAGAGATGTTCTTGACATTAGGCTTGTAGTTATTGTTCCACCTTTTGAACACTTTGTTGAACTGCCTTCCCAACATAACAATGGCCTGAGATAGATCCTCCTGGGATTCAGAACTATTCCCTTTCTCTTCTTGATCATTTGAAATCAAGGCTATACTTTTTGGCTTCTTTTAAGGCTCTTCTTCATTTAACCCAAGCTCGAACGTTTGAAGAGATCCAATGAGCTCATCAACTCTCATCTTGCTGATGTCTTGAGCTTCTTCGATTGCAATCACCTTCATCTTGTACCTTTTAGGAAGGGACCTCAGGATCTTCCTAACAAGTTTTTCATCTGACATCTTTTCACCGAGAGAACTGGATGCATTAGCCAGCTCAAGAACACTCATATGGAAGTCATGGATAGTCTCATCTTCCTTCATCTTCAGACTTTCAAACTTTGATGTTAGAAGCTAAAGTCTAGACATCTTCACTCTAGATGTTCCTTCATGTGTAGCCTTCAAAATATCCCATGCTTCCTTAGCGACTTCGCAGGTATTGATCAACCTGAATATATTCTTATCCACTCCATTGAAGATTGCATTTAGAGCTTTGGAATTACCGAGGGCAAGCTCATCTTCTTCCTTGGTCCATTCTTCTTCAGGCTTCACCTTAGCGGTGCCCTCCTTGTCTTTCCCAGCATCATCTTTTTCAAACACAACAGGTGCTTTCCATTATTTAACAATAGCCTTCCAAGCCCTGCTGTCCAAGGATTTCAAAAACGTGATCATCCTTGGCTTCCAATAATCATAATTGTATCCATCCAAAATAGGGGGTCTGTTGACAAATCCTCCAACTTCTTTGTCCATCTTTACACCAAAAAGTAACTTCCCTAGATCTCACCCAGAGACAGACAAGATGCCTGCTCTGATACCAATTGAAATTCTGGTATCAGACGTGTGATGTTAAGTGCGATGTTACAACAACACACTCTGCACAATGGACAAAATAAACAGCAGAATAACACACAAGGAATTGTTCACCCAGTTCGGTCTAACTACCTACGTCTGGGGGCTACCAAGCCAGGGATGAAATTCACTACTTGTAGAATTAAATTACAGACTCAACAACCCAGTTGACAATCTCCTAATCTTAATTCCTACTAGTGACTTTCTACCTAAGAAACCACTTAGATATGAGAACACTACTCAATCCCTAAAACCTCTCAAAGAACACCCTCTTTGAGATACCTTGATTCTACTTCACAGCTTTGATCAAGTTACACAACTCTCTATCGCTTCACAGCTTCTAAGAGAGGACAGAAAACAACTCACCTATTCAATCTAGAATAGTGTATACAAAACTCGTACAAAATACTTAAGACACTCAGCCTATGCTCTTGATCTTCTCTCTGTATTTCTGTACCTTTTCCTTTGGTCTTGTGCGCTTTATATAGCCACCTGAATTGGGCTTGGACTTCTACAATATCTTACTTGATATGTTATTTAAAACTGAATCTTCAAAACAGATTTTCTCCTAAAATCTTTTCAAATTTTCAACCTTTTAAATCTCCTACAAATCTGCACCAGATCTCCTATGCAGCGGAAAATATCTATCCCAAGATATTCTCATCCAATGAGACTAACAGCTCTCCACAATTCCAGCTAACACGCAAACCCTAACAACATCACAACCTGATGTTATTAATTCTGCAGATCTAATGTCACAACATCGCTTGTGACATCAGACATCCAAACTTCAGTAACTTAAACACTTAACACAGCCCAGTGTTAAGACTCAATGTTGTAACATCACCCATATGACATCAAACATTGAACAACCTTTGTTTTACCAAAATTCCAGCCAATCCAAGAAACTAACAGTTAGGAAGAAAGTGGACATTAAATTAAAATGGATAAGTGGTTTGGTGTGGAGAAATGGATTGAATTAGATAATGACAAATGGACTTTAGATATTTAGAAATGGACATGGATTTTAAAATGGATATGAGGATATTAATATGGATATATGGGTGTTGGATATAGTTTTTAGGAATTGGATAAAATTGGTTTAGAAGTGGCTTAGGAAAGTGGATATGGGTAAGGAATGGAAATGGATAACTTAATGGGTTTAATGGATATTGGAAAATTGGTTAAAAAAGATGGATTATGGAAAATTGCTTATAAATGGATAACGAAAAATAGATAAATGACATAGTGGATAAAAATATGGAAAATGAATAAATCGAATCTAAGCAAATGGAAGTGAATATGGGTAAGGAACGAGTTTTGTAATACGCTTCCACATATGAACAACACCTAAAACCTTGACAATTGAACCTGGATGTCACTAATCCTGAATGACATCACAACCTTGAATCCATTTTAAAGTGATCTTGATTGAACAACAAATCTGATAAATCCTTAGTTTAATGACGAGAACCTGAACCACACAATCAAGACTTGCAAACAACTTGGAATGTACCAACTGCCTTGACTCCTAGTGGCTTTGCAACTTGACTTCACTAGATGAACTTGAACTGGCACAAAAATCTGAATGGAGCCTCAATTACAACTCACTTAGATTACACAAACCTATAGTGTGCGATTTTTGTCGGTGACGCGACCACCTTACCGCAATGATTGGAATTGGGTGCTACTTTATGATTTCTTATTTATCCTATGAAGCTGGAAAGGAAAGGGAAGCTATCTAAAACTAACCTTGCACGCAAATGTTTTCTTTAACAAATGCTAAGAGATAGGGGGTCGGGGTCAGGTCATACAAAGGGAAGTTGTTAATTACCTAGTGTATATATGGTTATCCATAGATCTTCTTTGGCATATTTAAATACTTTCTGGTGTTTATCTGTTATGGGTTGGGAAAGTTTCTTTTTTGGGAGTGTTGATAGAGTGTTTTTGTGGTTTCGGGTTTTCTGTTGTTTTTGGTAAGGTACTTGACCTAAAGTTTTTTTTGGTATGTATGTGCTCGTTAAGATTTCGCAATCTTATGCCTACGTATTCCTGTAAAGGTACTCGGGAAATCATAGCAATCGTAGTTTCTCCTATTCTATCGGAGGAAAAAGATGTTTGGTGTCTTTTTCAAAGGCCAAAATTAAAACTAGATGAGTATTTGCGTCTTGTTCAAAGCTCAAGATTGAAGCTAAATGGGTATTTAAGAGAGAATTTGTCATCTCTGAAGGGAGGTATCTCACCTGTTTATCACAGTTGTTGGGTAACTGATTATAAAGGAGAATTACTTTAACTGGACTATATGGAATCCAGCAATGCCATAATTTCCTTTATAAGGGAATTGTCCTGAAGGAGGAAACTTTAACTCAGTGTAGAGCAATGCCATTTTTCCTTAGGAATCTTCCATGCTAAGAGAAGGACATTGGCTTGGATGTAAATAATCCAGAGGTTGCCACTTAGATCAATTATATAAAAGAGGAAGTTTACCAGGATAAAAGAGGGATCACAACTTGGATTTTTGAATCAACAAGTGTGCCACTTATCGCAATTATCTGGAATTAGGGTTTGTTTGATTAACTGTTTTGATGTGTGATGTACAGAGAAATGCCTTCCTACAAAGAGAACTTTTGATTTCCTCTGAGGGGATGTTGATTTTTGTGTGCCTTGATCAAAGCCCAAGGTTGAAGCTAAAAGGTAGATTCTGTTTAGGGAGTTTTATATGAGTCTTGTACAAAACCCAAGATTGAGGGTGAAAAGAATTAACTCTTTCGGAGAAAGTTTTGTCTGTCTTGTACAAAGCCCAAGATTGAGGCTGAAAAGATTGACTCCATTGGGGAGAGGTTTCATCTGTCTTGTACAAAGCCCAAGATTAAGGATAAAAGGTTTGATTGGCTCAGCTGGAGAATATGATCTGTCTTGTACAAAGCCCAAGATTGAGGCTAACTTTGCTGAGGAAAAATCATTATAAAAATCCTAAGACGAGCCTGGTTAGGGAAATTCATATATGAAGCCTAAGAGGAGGATGGCTTTTGATGAGGATTAATGAAATCCAGAGAGAGGTCCAATGTGTATTAGGGAGTCAACTCTTGCTATGGATTGGAGAAGAGTTGAGATATAAGAGACCATGAGGCTCTGATTCTGTTAGGGTTTTATTGATGTTAAAGGTTTAAACCTTGAGTATGAAAACCTATAGAGGTTTCAAACTCTGCTGGAGATTGATGAAATGATCAGGGTTTTTTCCTGTGCTCTTAGGAAACTTCAGGGTTTTTCTTGGTGAGGTCCAAGAGAGAGTGATACTTTCCAAGTCTACTGGTATGAAGAGGTTGAATCTTAGCTGGAGGATGATCTTTATTTGATGCCTAAGAGGAGGCTGATGTTTTAAGGGATGAGAATCAACCCTAGAATGGATGTTCTGAAATTCTGACTCTCTGGAGGATTGAACTAGTAGAGATGACTAAGTTTTGTCCTATACCTGTAAGAGGTCTTCGGGTCCTTGTACTAAGGCCAAGAGGAGGCTGAGAACTTCTAAGAAGCCTAAGTGTCCTTGTACAAAACCCAAGAGGAGGCTGGGGATGCTTTAAGGAAGCCTGTGGGTCCAAGCCTGAGAAAAGTTCAAGAAAGGTTTCACCGGGAATAATCCTTTCATTAGTGAACAGTTCTAGGGTTTGAAGAAATTCAAAAGAGGTTTCACCGGGAATTAGTCCTCTTTGGGGAAATCAATTTCTTGTACACACATTTCTAAGTTGTGACAATCTGAAAAAAAGTTTCATCGGGAATAATGTCTTTATTTGTTCCATATTTTATAAGCCCTAGAGGAGGCAAGACTGTATCTGGAATTTCCTATGGGAGAACTAGTTTTGACTGTGTGGAAAGAGTAACCACTGGTTTGATCTAAACCTAGACCTAATTGCTAGGGAAAACTCTTAGCAAATATGTACAAGCATATATATATATATATATATCATATGAGAATGCCATTTTTATGTGAGAATATGAGAATGAATCTGAACCATTAGATTTTAAAATAAATGGTGGAGATTATGTGTCAGTTTTTTTTCTCTCTCCTCCATCAATTATTTTAATAATGGAGGAGAGAGAAAAACAAAAACCACACATAATCTCCACAATTTATTTTAGAATCTAGTGATTCAGATTTATTCTCATGTTCTTACATAAAAATGACATTCTCATAGGATATGAACCCTATATATATATATATATATATATATATATATATATATATATATATATATATATATATATATATATAAACAAGTATGTATAGAAGAAATAGTAGAACTTATATTTGTGCAAGCCCAAGCATTGTAACCACAGCTGTATGGTTAGTTATTCAAGAAATTGAAGAAAGTTTTGATAAAAATTAGAATTGGAATCCAAATCAAAAGGAAAGTTATTTTAAAGGAAGTTTGGGGCTTATACTCAGGAGAGGCCCAGATGAAATTTTTCGAAAAGGCTACGATCGCGTCGTAAATTTTGAAAACCATAAAGGGACTTATACAATAATTGAGGCCCAAATTATTCTATTTACCAAAAGTAATGGGTCTTACACTCTATTAGAGGCCCAAGAGTTTAGTTTTACACAAGAGATGAGGCTTACAACTCAAGGAGAGGCCCAAATGAAAAAACAACGATTGCACCGTTATTTTAAAATTGTACCGGTACTTATATAATGACTGAGGCCCAAATTATTTATGTACAAAGGGGGTTGGGTCTTACACTCTATAAGAGACCTAAAATTGTTTGAAAAAGAAGAAAAATGGGACTTACAACTCAAGGGGAGGCCCAGATGAATTTTTATTTGAAAATGGCGATCGCGCCGAGATTTTTAAACGTATCGGGACTTATACAATGACTGAGGCCCAAAAAGGTTTATTTACAAAGGGATGGCACTTACACTATATCAAGAGGCCCAAAAGTGTTTCAAATGAAGTTTGAAAAATTAAAATTGAGGGAAATCCTAATTTTAGTTAATATAATAATATTTTCATAGTAAATTAAATATAAAATATAAAATATATTTAAAAACAAGTGATAAGGTTTGAAAAATATTTTGGAAAATCATTTTTAATCAAATGAAGGCTTGTAATTCAATTGATTTTGAAAAATCAAGGTGGAAATCTCATTTTTTAAATGTTTGATAACAAATAAAATTAAATTAAATACCAAAATTCAAACTATATTAAATAAATAATATAAATTCAATTTTTTTGTGGAATAAAATATTTCAATATTTTTGTGAATTTTCAAAAAAAAAGAATCAATAAAAAATGATTAAAATTGAGAGAGAAATAAATTTTTGATTAATTAAGAAAATTATGAAAAAAGAAAAAAACAAAAGCAAAAATGAGAGGGAACCAAAAATGGTCTGGGTGGGTGTTGAACCCACGCCCTCCAACCAAACGCACATGCGCGCTACCACTGGGGTGATGATGCATTCGTGTATCAAAACCACCCCATAAACATATATGGGTGGCCTGAATTTCAGGCCAGGCCAAGGCAAAAACCAAGTTTTGAGTGATTTGCAAGAAGGATTATAGCTCCCTCATTTCTCCATGAAACTGGGCAAAATTTAGATGGATCCTACCTAGAATTTCATGAGGAATCCAATGGTGGTCTAAGATTTTTCTAAAGATGCTTCTTTTTTAAAACCCGATAGTGGTTTCAAAATAGGTAAAGATTTGCAAGTTCTATGCTATCTGATCATACAAGCAACAACAACATGGTAAATTGGTTCAAACACAACACATATTATATATATGACATGTTCATGATCAATGGACATCAAAGCAATGCATATTTTAAAGAGTTCAAGTTGCTATGAACTTACCTCTTGAAGCTCCTTGTGCTAACTGTCAAGATGCTTGTGCCAGAAGTAATCCAATGCTTTAGACACTCTTGATTGATCCCTTAGTGTAGCGCGGTTTTTGTGGTTTCGAATCACTATCGCTTTGGTACTACAGTTCGATTCATTTTTTATCCTGTTAAGCTGACTAGGGAAGGGAAATAGATGTCTCCAATTAACCCTGCTTGCATACTAAGGTTAAATAGTTAAAACTATTGGTTTACAGATGCTATCAAAATAGGGGGTTCGTCTTTGGGGTTATTTTCTTAAAAACACGAAGGATCCGGATTATTGGTGAGGATTTTGGTTAGGATACTAGACTTGATTTTCTTTGTTTGATGTATGAAGGTACTATACTTTGGGCATTTTTCGATTAGTATGCTCGCTAAGATTTTGCAATCTTATGCCTACGTATTCCCGTTTAATGAAATAGGGAAATCAGAGTGATCGTAGTTCCTCCTATTCTATGGGAGGAAAGGGATGTTTTGGTGTTTTGTTCAAAGCCCAAGATTGAAGCTAAAGGTGATTTGTATCTTGTTCAAAGCCCAAGATGTGAAGCTAAAGGGGTCCTGACTGAGAGGGAATTTGTCATCTCTAGAGAGGGATTGTTGATTTTTGTATGCCTTGAGCAAAGCATGAATTTGATGCTTAAAGGTTGATTGAATCAACCGGGGATTTCTTTATACAAAGCCTAAGAGAAGGCTAGGGGTTGACTTTTCTAGGGAAAATGTTATTTCTGTCTTGTACAAAGCCCAAGACTGAGGCTAAAAGGGTTTGACTCAACAAGAGAGCCTGTTATACTCAACAAGAGAGTAATTTGGTGTCTCGTATGAAGCCTGAGATGGAAGCTAGAAGGAAATTGACTCAACAAGAGAGTGATTGGGTGTCTCGTATGAAGCCCGAGACAGAGGTTAAAAGGAAATTGACTCAACAAGAGAGTCTTTTATACTCAACAAGAGAGTGTTTTATATGTGTCTTGTATGAAGCCCAAGACGGAGGCTAAAAGGGATTAACTCAACAAGAGAGTCTGAAAAGGTGATTGACTCAACAAGAGAGTCTGATAGATGCTTGACTCAACCAGAGAGTCTTTTATACTCAACAAGAGAGTGACTTTCTGTCTCGTACAAAGCCCGAGATAGAGGCTAAAAGGAGATTGACTCAATAAGAGATTCTAAAAAGGTTAGCTCTGTTGAGGAGGATCATTGTACAAAGGCCAAGAGGAGGTTATCTTACTGCGGAGGATTATTGAGATCCTTAGGCAGGTCCAAGTGTGTGAAACTCTCATGAGAGAGACCAGGGTTTCTTCCTATGTTTGAAAGGAACTTGAGAATGTCTTTGAGACTCAAGAGGTTTAGACCGTCCAAGTCTAGAGTTTTATCTTTTGTACTATGCCCAAGAGGAGGCACGGGCTTTAAATGATGAGTATCAATCCGAAAATGGCCGGAGTTTCGACACTGGAAAGACTGCTCTAGCAAAGGATGACTAAGTTTTGTCTTATACCTTTAAGAGGTCTTCAGAGTCCTTGTGTTAAGCCCAAGAGAAGGCATGAGAACTTCTAAGAAGCTGACGGGTCCTTGTACAACGCCCAAGAGGAGGCGGGGATGCTTTTCGGAAACCTGTGGGTCCCCGAACCAAGAGAAGTTCAAGAAATGCAATTCACAGGGAATGGATTATTCCAGGAAAGTTCGAGAATTTTGAAGGAACTCAAGAGATGCCATTCACGGAGAAAAGATCATCCCTGGGGAGTTATAGTTTCTTTGACAATTTCTAAGGGTGACAGTCTGAGAAAAGGTTCACCGAGAATACTGCCTTTCTCTTTGTTCCATATTGTTTAACCCCAAGAGGAGGGAAGACTGTATCTGGAATCCTACGGGGGATCTAGTTTTGCTTGTATTTAAGAGTGACCAATAGGGCTTTACCTAGTGCTAGCGTAGTTGCCAGGGAAAACTCTAAATAACTATACTAGTATATACACAGTTGATATATGACAAGTATTTAAGAGAGGTACGAAAGAAGACTAACCATGCGCAGCTTCCCACAATACAGTTATGACGTGTATTTAAAAGAATGAAGGAAGACTAACCATGCGCCGCTTCCCACAATATAGTTATATATATGAAAACAGATAAAAGAAAGCGGATAAACACTTACCCGTTGTAGAGCTTCCATGTTGTTTTGTTAGTTGTTCAACAAATAAATTAATGAAAGTTTTGATAACAACTATATATTTGGATTCAAAATCAAAGGGGAAAGTGCTTTGAAAAGTTTGTTGGGGCTTACAGCTCAAGGAGAGGCCCAAGTTTTAACGATGATCACACTGTTGTTTTGAAAACTGTACAGAGGGACTTACACAATATGTGAGGCCTAACAAGTTTTATGTACAAGTGGGTTGGGTCTTATACTCTATTAGAGGCCCAAAGATTTACAAGTGATGGGGTTTACAACTCAAGGAGAGGCCCAATTGTTTTTGATTTAAACTGGCGATTGCGCCAAGGTTTTTTCTTTTAACGCGGAGGGACTTATACAATATCTGAGGCCCAAAAAGGTTTTGGTTAAAAGGAGATTGGGTCTTACACTCTATTAGAGGCCCAAAGATTTACAAGTGATGGGGCTTACAACTGAAGGAGAGGCCCAATTGTTTTGTTAAAAAAGGCGACGATCGCGCCGAAATCTCTGACTGTATCGGGACTTATACAATGTATTGAGGCCCAAAAAAGGTTTTATTTACAGAGAGATGGGACTTACACTCTATCAAGAGGCCCAAAAGAGTTTGAAATATTTGAGTATGATTAAAAATCAAAGAAACCCTAATTTCGATTTTTTAAAAGTAATTTTTCAAAGAAAATTAATAAAAAATGGTAAAAACACCAAATAAGTTTAAATAAACCACTTGTGATTTTTGGTTAAGGTTTGAAAAATGAGGTTTTAATCACAAGATGATTTAAAATCCATTTGGTTTTGATTTTTCAAGATGAATATTCATTTTAAAAATGTTTAAAAATAATTAAAAGTGAATTTATTCATAAAAATACCAACTATATTAAATAAATAATATAAATTTAGTTTTTTTGTGGAATAAAATATTTCAACATTTTTGTGATTTTTTACAAAAAGAACCAATAATAAATAATTAAAATTGAGGGAGTTATTAATTTTCCAAATCATTAAAAATAATATGAAAAATAATAAAAATAGGAAAAAGTGGTAAAAAGAGGATCTGGGGCGAGGGGGATTTGAACCCCATACCTCTTGTGTGCAGTGCGCGCGTCCTACCACTGGGGTGGTGATACATCCGTGTATCAAGCTCCAGCCACAAATATACAAGGCTTGTCTTGTTTTTGGCCTGGCCAAGGCAAAGCAAGGAAAGGTTTTGGCAAAAAACGTGAAGCTTGTAACTTTCTCATTTCTCCATGGATTAGGACAAAATTTAGGTCTATCCTGCCTAGAATTTCACAAGGAATCCAATGGTGGTGGTGGTTTTTTCAGATGTGGCTCTTATTGAAAAACCCGATACTGGTTTTGAAATTGGCCTCCCTTTGCATTTTATGTGCTACCTCTTGTTACAGGCATGAATTACATGATGAATTGGTTCAAACACAACACATATAACATGTATAAGGTGTGTAGGATCAGTGGACCTCAAAGCAATACATATTTTAAAGAGTTCAAGTTGAGATGCTTACCTCTTTAGGAGTTTTTTGGGCAATATGTCAAGGGCTTTATTCCAGAAATGTTTTGATGCTTTGAACACTCTCAAATGGTCCCTTAGAAGCTTTTAGGATGATTGGAATCAGCTGGAAACCTCAGGAATGGAAACTGGCCCTTTCTTGCAAAAGGGGCAAAAGTGACCAAAATAACAACTCTCTCAAATGGTGTTCCAGATGTGGGGAACCATTTGGGATAGTTCAAGGATGATATTTGGAGTGTGTTTGAGGTTTTATCTGGTTTTAAAAGTGAGTGAATTAAGACATGGCTTGAAAAATGCAAACAAGTCCAATTTTGAGGTTTTGAGAGGGGACTTTGTGATTTTGGAGTTACAGGTTACTTGTGAGAGTTTGGACAGTTTAGATATGACATATTGGATGTGTTTGGATCATGAGCTGTGATGGAAATGCTCTCTAACTCAAAAACTCAGAGTTACCTTGCTAAAGAAGGCATTTTTTTCCTAGAGAAAGAGATTTTGAGGAAAGCAAGTGTTGTAGTGCTTTGGTGTACTCAAACTGAGCATAAATGAGCTCTATTTATAGTAGAGCAAGTTTGTTTTGGTGGAAATAGTGAATGGCAACTGCTGCAGAAGTTTGGAAAATGTTGATCAATAGGAATCCAAGTCTCCTCTAGCCATTGACTAGAGGTTAGGGCACATGCCTTTGGTTCCCTAGTTTAGAGATCATCCTTGACTGAATTCAGTTGGAAATGGCTCAGTTCATGCCACCTTGGTGCATCCATTGAATGCTCCAAAACAAAATTGGAGTCTTGTCCCTTCTTTAGGGTTTTTTAGGTTTGACATGCTATTTTTAGTTCCAAAGACTTTGGAGGCTTGAAGATTAGATTATCCCCCTTGGATTTGATCCTCAGATGTGTCCAAAATGATGATAAGGCTTGGAATTATTTGATCTTGCCAAATCGAGCAAAAGTGCAAAATTCTACCTTGCCATGACAAATGTAGCAAGGCATGTTGCAGTTGTCATAACTCTTAGCCCAAGTGGAATTTCATGGGGTTCTTGGCCATTTTGGAAAGCCCTCATATGATACAACATATGTGTGATCATAGTTTGTCTCGATACTTTTTGGATCCAAGTGAAAAATGTCTCTACATTTTGGAAAAAGTGAAACAAATTCTGACTTAGTGAAAATTTCACTAAGTGTTGGAAAAAAATGACATTTCATGTTTTTATGATTTTGATCAATCCATAACTCAAAATCCATGAAGAATTGGAGTGAGGTGTAGTTTCCACTTCTAAAGTGTGCCATGAGAGCTACAAATCCATCTTTGGATCAGCCCAAATGGTTGCTTGGATCCCATGTTATGATCCTTGGAAGTTGGTACCCTAGCCACTTTGTTCCATAATTTAGAAAAATTCTAAGTTTTTATGGTTACCCCTTTTGCAAGTTATCTCACTTTCTTTGATTTTTCTTGATGAATGATGATTCCAACCACACATTAACATCATTTTAGGGTCAAGGAACCATAATTATGAAAAATCTCAAAAAGTTAAAGTTTGACTTTTGTGAACAGTTGACTTTTTATCAAATGAATTCTAAACTGTGCGATCCCTTATGAAATCAAGTCCTTGACCTAAATCAAACTTGATGGGCATGTTCCATGGGTGTCATAGGGTGTATTGAATCATGTCCCAAGGTTTAGGAGCATGTCTGGGTAAAAAGTCAAAGGTACAGTTGACTTTTCCCTCAAAATCCTAATTGTGATCCTGATGAAATTGAAACTTGTTGACCAAGCTTCTTGGATCAATCCATTGTTGCAAATGGATCAATGTAGTGTGTTAGAGATCCTCAAACCCTCTCTTGAGGTCTTGGCTCATGTTTTATCCCAAAAGTCAACTTAAGGGTGAATTTGGTCAAGAAACCCTAATTCCTGATTTTTATTGTATGCATCCCCTGAGGCATAAATTGACTTGATGATTGGGTTCATGGTGTCCCTTGGAGCATCTTAAGTTGTACGTTGAAGCATTGGCTCATTCCTAGAGGAAAATTTCCATCTAGAGGCCTTAGTCGACCAAAAACCCTAATTTGGTGACACGGGGGATCTTGAGGCTTGACCCACTGGGAATGCTGCAACTTTGTGCTTGATTCTTGATGTGGAGTCCTCCTGATCCTTTGTGGGTGTTTAAGAGGATAGACAATTTGAAGATCATGTCATTTCTTGATTGATCCTTTGTCTAAGTGCTCTGAGAGAGCTTAAAAGCCTAAGTTTGATTGTAGTGGATGCTCACCCATCTTTGGGGAGACTAATGATGGTTCATCCATATTGTGATGATGATTTGCACAACAATAGGAAATATTAGTGGTCAAAATTTGGGGTATGACAGATGCCCCTATTTAATCTTCTTGGACCCGAAGGTGTGAATGGCGAAGGTATTCGGGCATTCGGGGTGCAAGAGGATTAAATATCGGAATTCCCGAAATTTTGATGGTGGCTATGAACGGCAGTTTGCGCATCCATCTTCTCTTGCTAAGCGATGACGCTTAGAAAAGGTAAAACTTCCCCTCGATCTCGGTTTCCTACCAAGGATCTGGTCTCAGTTTCTAAAATAAACTTCCCCTCGATCCTGGTTTCCTACCAAGGATCTGGTCTTAGTTTCTGAAATAAACTTCCCCTCGATCCTACTTTCCTACCAAGGATCTGGACTCAGTTTCTGAAATAAACTTCCCCTCGATCCTGGTTTCCTACCAAGGACCTGGTCTCAGTTTCTTTTGTTAATAAACTTGCTTGACATTTGACGGAAAAAGTTTTGATATCAGTCTTACTGGGGAACCCATTCATCTGAGTTGTAGAGGTGTACAAACTTCTCTGTTCGAGACTCCATTTGTTAGGAGAGATAATCCCTGTGGGGAAAAACCGTTGGTCGGGCTTAGGAGATAAGAACTCTGCCGGTGACGTCGGATGGAACATTCGCATCAGACACAGTTGATCCTTCATTCAGGCGTACTGGTTGAGAAAGAGTACTTTGATTCTGCACTTTGAAGCTCGATTACTTCTGGAGAAGCGATCAATATTTTTTTGATGTTCAACAGTCAAAAGAAATTTTCATCTATATTTTAAAAGCAAAAAAAGTTTTAACAAGTAAATTCATTTTTGTTTTATTTCAAGAAACGTTAATCATGTTAAAATGTCGTTCTGTAAAGCTAAAACAAATAAGAATTGCAAATAAAAGCACTAGGGCTCAAATATTATTTATAGGATGGAAATCAGCCAAGCGCGTAATTCCATAGAGTATTTACAAAGTTAGAAAATGGTAATATAAGGGAAAAGGGCTACATTGAAACATAACGACCATTATCCTTCTACCATCTTTGAATTCTGGGTATCTTGAGCTTCTGTCGACGACGACCCTGATTGGAGTTTTCTGAAGGATGGTGTAACTGCTGCTGAGGGATTTGCCCCTTTGGTTGAACATAGTTACTTGCCATTATCCCTAATTTTTTCCTGGATTATACTTTTGAGACTTCCAATCCACCGGGATGATTTTCATCATGTCTCTAACTTTTGCCTGGACCGCCCTTTCAGGTTTTTAATCCACCGAGATGTTTTTTTTTATTTAGGCAAAGTATTTCTTGACTACGTCAACATTCGTGGGGTAGGCAAATTCCTCTCCATCGATGGTTGCGAGTCTCAAGGCACCGCCTGAGAAAGCTTTCTTGACCACATAGGGGCCGTCATAGTTTGGGGTCCATTTGCCCCGGGAATCAGTGAGAAATGATTGTATCTTCTTGAGCACGAGGTCTCCTTTTCTGAAGACGCGAGGTCGGACCTTTTTGTCAAATGCTCTCTTCATCCTTTGTTGATACAACTGGTCGTGGCATAGTGTCGTTATTCACTTTTCCTCGATCAGATTCAGTTCATCGTGTCGACTTTGACAACATTCAGCCTCTGTTAGCTTAGCTTCCATCAATACTCGGATTGATGGGATCTCTACTTCTACGGGAAGCACTGCTTCCATGCCATATACTAGAGAGAAAGGGGTTGCCCATGTTGAAGTGTGGACAGATGTGCGATAACCGTGAAGAGCAAAGGGTAACATCTCGTGCCAGTCTTTGTAGGTTACAACCATCTTCTGAACAATCTTTTTGATGTTCTTGTTAGCCGCTTCTACCGCTCCGTTCATCTTGGGTCGGTAAGGAGATGAGTTATGGTGTTCGATCTTGAACTCAGTGCACAACTCCTTCATCATCTTATTGTTCAAGTTGGATCCATTATTTGTAATGATCTGGCTTGGAACACCATAACGACAGATGATATTTTTTTTGATAAATCGGACCACCACTTGTCGGGTTACATTGGCGTATGACACTGCTTCGACCCATTTAGTGAAGTAGTCAATGGCTACCAGAATGAACCGATGTTCGTTTGAAGCCTTGGGTTCAATCATGGCAATCATGTCGATTCCCCATATGGCAAAAGGCCATGGGGAAGAGAGAACTTTGAGATGCGTTGGTGGTACATGAATTATGTCTGAGTATATCTGACACTTGTGACATCTCCTCATGTACTTGTAGCAATCGGATTCCATGGTCAACCAATAGTACCTGACCCTCAGAAATTTTCCTGCCATTGTGTGTCCGTTGGCATGAGTGCCAAAGGATCCTTCGTGAATTTCTTTTATCAGCATGTCTGCCTCTGGTCTTTCTACACATCAGAGCAAGACCATGTCAAAATTTCTCTTATAGAGTGTATCACCACTCAGGAAGAAGTTGCATGCTAGCTTTCTGAGGGTCTTTCTGTCCTTCCTGGATGCCCTAGGTGGGTACTCTTGTTTCTGAAGGAAGCATTTGATATCATGATACCAAGGTTTGTCGTCTATGACTGCTTCGATCGTGAAGATGTCGGCGGGCCTTTCAAGGCGCATGATGTCGATCTTAGGCATGTCGTTCTATTGACCTACACTAATCATGGAGGAGAGAGTGGCTAAGGCATCAGCCAAGTGATTCTCCTCACGAGGGATATGATGAAACTCGATTCTGTTGAAGAAAGGTAACAACCTTCTCACGTAATATTTGTAAGGAATCAATCTTGATTGGTAGGTGTTCCAATCTCCTTTGATCTGATTGATAACCAGGGCTGAGTCGCCATATACATCCAAGTTCTTAATTCTCAAGTCAATCGCTTCTTCGAGACCCATGATACAAGCTTCGTATTCGGCCTCGTTGTTTGTACACTTGAATGTCAGTCGAGCAGTGAAAGGAATATGGGTACCCTGAGGTGTTATGATGATTGCCCCAATTCCGTTTCCATAATGATTGACAACTCCATCAAAGATTAGTCCCCATTGGGAACCTGGTTCTGGCCCTTCACTGGGTAGCGGTTCATCGCAATCTTTCATTTTTAAGTACATGACATCTTCGTATGGGAAGTCAAACCCAACTGATTCTTGATCGTCAATCGGTTGATGAGCCAAATGATCGGCTAAAATACTTCCCTTGACGGCTTTCTAAGCAAGGTACTCAATGTCGTATTCTGATAACAACATCTGCCAACGGGCAATCCTTCCCGTGAGAGCAGGCTTTTCAAAGACGTACTTGATTGGATCCATTTCGGAGATTAACCAAGTAGTGTGACGAATCATATACTGGCGAAGACGTTTGGCTGCCCAAGCCAGAGCACAACAAGTTTTCTCAAGCATAGTGTACCGAGTCTCGCAGTCGGTGAATTTCTTGCTCAAATAGTAAATGGCAGACTCTTTTCTTTTTGCTTCGTCTTGTTACGTCCCAGGAATTCCCCGTCATACCCCAAATTTTGACCACTAAGATTCCCATCATTGTGTAAATCCTCATCACAATATGGATGGACCATCATGCCTCATCAGTCTCCCCAAAGATGGGTGAGCATCCACTACAATCAAATTTAGGGTTTCCAGCCCTCTCAGAGCTTTTAGACAAAGGATCAATCAAGAAATGACATGATCTTCAACTTTTCTAACCTCTCAAATCCCACAAGGGATCAAGAGGACTCCCACTTCAAGGATTAAGCACAAGGCTACTCCCTTCCAGGCGGATCAAGCCTCAAGATCGCCAGTGTCACCAAATTAGGGTTTGGTAGACCAGGGCCTCCAGATGAAAATTTTCCTATGGGCATGAGCCAATGCTTCAAATCATATCCTAAAATACTCCATGGAACCTCATGGGCCCAAGCATCAAGTCAATTTGACCTTAGGGGATGCATACATAAAAAATCAGGAATTAGGGTTTCTTGACCTAATTCACCCCTAAGTTGACTTTTGGGACAAATAATGAACCAAGACCTCAAGACATGATTTGAGGGCCTCTAATATACCATATTGATCCATTTGGGACAATGGATTGATCCAAGAAGCTTGAGCAACAAGTTTCAATTTCATCTGAACCACAATTAGGGTTTCGCGGGAAAAGTCAACTGTAACTTTGACTTTTGACCAGGACATGCTCTCAAGCCCTAAGACGTGATTCAATACACTCTATACCACCCATGGAACACATCCATCAAGTTTGATTTAGGTCAAGGACATGATTTCCTAAGGAATTGCATAGTTTGGAATTATCGGACAAAAAGTCAACTGTGCACAAAAGTCAACTTTGACTTTTTGAGATTTTTCACAAAAATAGATTTTTAACCCTAAAATGATGTTAATGTCTGATTTGAATCATCATTCAGCAAGAAAAATCAAAGAAAATGGGATAACTTGTAAAAGGGGTACCATAAAAACTTAGAAAATTTTCTAAGTTATGAAAAAAAGTGACAAAGGTACCAACTTTAGAGGATCATAACTCCTAAACCACAAAGCCAGTTTTTTCCATCCAAAGCTTGATTTGTAGATCTCATTTCCCTCTACAAAAGCTTCATACTGACCTATGTCCAAATTCCTCATGGATTTTGAGTTATGGAGTGATCAAAATCAAGAAAAGTCACTTTGTTCCAACACTTAGTGAAAATTTCACTAAGTCAGATTTTGCCTTACTTTTTTCCAAATGTAGGGACATTTTTCACTTGGATCCAAAAAGTATCAAAACTAAATATGATCAAACAGTTGTTGTGTCATATAAGAGCTTTCCAAAATGGCCAAGAACATCACCAAATTCCACTTGAGCCATGAGATATGACATTGGCAAGTTGCCTTGCTGAAATCTACCAAGGCAAGGCAAATTTTTGCACTTTTGGTCGATTTGCCAAAATCAGCCAATTCCAAGCCTTGTCATCACCTTGGACATATCTGAGGATTGAATCTAAAGGGGACAATCACTGAGCCAAGCCTCCAAAGGCCTTGGAACAAGAAATAGCATGCTAAACCTAGAATTGCCCAAAATAGGGACAAGACTCCAATTTTGGATTGGAGCATTCAATGGAAGCATCAAGGTGGCATGGACTGAGCCATTAGCAACTAAATTCAGCCAAGACTTATCCAAGACCAAGGGGACCAGCAGCCTGTGCCATAACCTCTAGTCAATGGCTAAAGGAGACTTGGATTTTCATTTGCCAACATTGGCCAAACCTACTCAGCAGTTTCCATTCACTATTCCTTGTAAAACAAACTTACTCTACTATAAATAGAGCTCAATTGTGATCAGTTTAAGTACACCAAAGGCCTACAACACTTGCCTTTCTCAAAATCCACTTCTCACTCTAAAAAATGCCTTTCTTAGCAAGTCACTATCGGGTTTTTCATTAGAGAGCAATTCCACTCAAACCAATCACACACACACCTCATATACATCATATGAGAGCTGATCAAACACTTAAACAACATCTGGAACACTGATTTCTCAGAATCACCAGTCAATTGCTCAAGGTTTTAACCAAGTTGCAGTTGAGATGCCATGAAGTGATCCAACCAATTTCCATCAAGTCCAAGCATTCAAACACACTCCATAGGGTGTAGGGAAGCTGTTCAGATCATCACAATTCATCTGTAACACCTCCTACTCAGAAATCAATTTGCTCTTGCTGTCACGACCTAGAGGTAAGCCTAAACTTGGTCATCTCTTAATCTATGCATATTTCCTCGCACATTACTTTTGCCAAATGTTCATAATCTTGCATGGAATGTTTCCCCACAAGTAATTGCTTTGTTTGAATCGTGTATCAAAAATCTCAGCCTTCATGCAGAATTTAGGGTTCTTGAGGATTTTTCGTGATTTCTTGTTTTATGCTTAATTTAAATGAAATTAGTTGCCATAGACATGATCGTGAGGTTGAAACGAGTTGATTGGTATGTGGATTGCATGATATGATAAAGTATTCAGTGAGATTAGATAGAAAATGCAAATCTAGGAAAAACTGAAAAACGCGCGTGTTCTTCAGCTAGTTCTTGGCGCCATTTCTCTCAAATTCAAATATTTGAATTTTGTGATTTTATTTAATTGATTCAAAAATTAATTTCTCTATGAGTTTTAATGATTTTGAGTTGATTCTTTTTTTAATAATTCACAAAAATGTTAAAATATTTTATTTTCCCAAAAAATCCCAAAAATATTATTTATTTCATATAATTGATATTTTTGCAAATAATTAATATTTTAATTGTTTTTGACATTTTGAATATTTTTTTCACCTTGATTTTGCAACTTTTAATGCCTTCTAATTATTTTGTAGGTCAATACTTAATTTTTGAAGCATTAATCCAAGATCACAATTTGTTTTCCATATGTTAAACAATTTGATCATTTTAATTGAATTTTTATTCAATTAAAATACATTTTGAAAACAAATTAGGGTTTTTGATTAATTCAACCCTCATAAATCATTTTCAAAACACTTTGCGCCTCTAATAGAGTGTAAGACCCAACCCTTTGTAAGTACAACCTATTTTGGGCCTCCCTTATTGTATAAGTCCCATTGTATTTCAAAAAGTTCGACGCGATCGTCATCCGTTGAAAAACAAACATTGGGCCCACCCTCGAGTAGTAAGACCCATTTCTTGTCTTTAAAACTCTTTGGGCCTCTTGAGAGAGTGTAAGACCCAAACCCCCCTTGTACAAAAACCATTTGGGCCTCACTTATTGTATAAGTCCCTCTGTACAAGTAAACGGCGCGATCGTCGCCCTTTTAAAAAAAAATCAATTGGGCCTCTCCTCGAGCTATAAGACCCATTCAAAACTTTTGGGCCTCTAATAGAGTGTAAGACCCAATCCCCTTTTAACCAAAACAACTTTGGGCCTCAGATATTGTATAAGCCCCTTTTCTTTAAAAGAAAATCTCGGATCGATTGCCATTTTAAACGAAAAATGATCTGGGCCTACCCTCGTGTTATAAGCCCCACTCTTTTTAAAACCTTTTGGGCCTCTTGAGAGAGTGTAAGACCCATCCCTTTGTACAAAAAACAAATCTTTGGGCCTCAGTCACTCGTATAAGTCTCTATGTACAAATTCAACAGTGCGATCACTGATAAAACCCTGGGCCTCTCCTTGAGCTGTAAGCCCCAAATCTTTCTTTTTCAAAGCACTTTCTCCTTTGATTTTGAAATATACTGTTGTTGTCAATCTTTCTTTGTTGAACAACTAACCAAACAGAATGGAAGCTCTACAACTGGGTAAGTGTTTATCCGCTTTCATTTACCGCTTTCATATACATATAATTGTATTGTGGGGCTGTTTCGCTGTAAGTCTTCTTTCATAAACTCATATCGACTGTGTAATAATATTATAGATATTTAGAGTTTCCCCGACAACTACGTCTAGCATTAAGCCCGTTGATCACTCTTAGAAGTAAATGAAACTAGACCCCCCACAGGATTTCCAGACACAGTCTTCCCTCCTCTTGGGGTTAAATAATATGGAGACATGAAAGGCAGCATTCTCAGTGAACCTTTTCATAGACTGTCACTCGTAGAAGTTGTCAAAGAAACTCTATTCCCCAGAGATGATCTCTTCTCCGTGAATGGAATCTCTTGAGTTTCTTCCAAACTCTCGGACTTTCCTGGCTTGATCTATTCTCTGTGAATAGCTTGTCTTGAACTTATCGGGTTTTGGGGACCCATAGGCTTCCTAAAAGCATCCCCGCCTCCTCTTGGGCGTTGTACAAGGACCTGTCGGCTTCTTAGAAGTATTCACAGCCTCCTCTTAGGCTTCATATAATGATTCTCCCCCCCGGGAATGATAACCTCCTCTTGGGCTTCATACAAGGACCGCTCGGCTTTCATAAAAGTTTCCAGCCTCCTCTTGGGCTTCGTACAAATTGTCCCGATGACCTCCTAGAGGTATAGGAACAGAAATCAGTCATCTTAATAGAGCAGTCTTTCCAAGAGTCTACTACTATTTCTCAAAGCATAGTACAAAAGATGAAACTCTAGACTTGGACAGTCTAATTCCCTTGAGTCTCAAAGACATTCTCAAGCTCCCTCCAAAACTAAAAGATGAAACCCGCAGACTCGAACAGTCTCAATACCCTTGGATTTCCCATTTCCTTAAAGAACAGGAAATAATCCTGATCCTCGAATCAAATCCCTGAGTGCAAACATTACTCATATAAGAACTAATTTTCGCTTTAAATCAGCATATTGGATCTGTCACTCAACTGAAACAGTCACAATAGCCTCCTATTGGGCTTTGTACAATGATTCTCCCCAGCGGAGCTAACAAATAGCCTGCATCTCGGGCTTCGTACGAGATACAAAAGACTCTCTCATTGATTCAAAACCTTTTAGCCTCTCTCTCGGGCTTTGTACGAGACACACTTTAGCCTCTATCTCGGGCTTTATACGAGATACAAAAAGACTTCCTCGTTGAGTCAAAACCTTTTAGCCTCTCTCTCGGGCTTTGTACGAGACACATATTAGCCTCCTCTTAGGCTTTGTATAAGAAAACCGCTGGTTGATCCTATCAACCTTTTAACATCAAAGTTGTGCCTCGTTCATAGTACACAAACATCAACAACTCTTTCCACTTCATCTAATCGCTGTAAGCAGCAAGCCTCTGGATCATCTACATCCATGCCATTGTCCCTCCTTTAGCATGAGAAATTCCTAAGGAATGATGGCATTGCTCTAAACTGAGTTAAAGTCTTTTCCTTCAGGTTGGAAATCCCCTATAAAGGAAATTATGGCATTGCCGGATTCACACATCCCGGTTAAAGTAATTCTCCTTTCTAAACAGTTGTGACAGGCAAACCCCTCTTTAGAGATGACAAATTCTCTCTAAAGTCAAACCCTTTCAGCTTCACATCTTGGGCTTTGAACAAGATACAAACCACCTTTTAGCTTCACGTCTTGGGCTTCGAACAAGACACCAAAACAACCATTTCCTCCCATAGAATAGGAGGAACTACGATCGCTTTGATTTCCCTGTTTCGGTAAACGGGAATATGTAGGCATAAGATTGAAAGAAAAATCTTAGCGAGCACACTAATAAAAAACCCAAAATCCTGTACCTTCATACATCAATCGAAAAGCATCAGCCTTAACCTCCCACCAATCGATCGAACACTATTTTTAACAAAATAACCTAAGAGAGACCCACAATCTTTGTAGCATCTGTAAATCAACAGTCATCTGTTCAAACTCAGTTTGCAAGCAGGGTTAGTTGGAGACATCTATTTCCCTTCCTTCATCAGCTTCAATAGGATAAAAAATGAATCGAACTGTAGTACCCCAAAGCGATAAGTGCTTCGCAACCACGTCCAAAAATTCGCGCTACAATAAAATGGCGACTCTGCTGGGGAGAACGAGATCTTGTTCTCTTCATATCTCTTAGGTAGAAACCTTAAAAATTTTCCACGAAAGGTGGCGCCCTCCGTGGGGCCTCTCTTTCTTTCTTTCTTTCTTTTCTGGGATAGGACTTTTCGGTGACTTCACTAGGATCTTAGGTCAAAACCTTAAAGTTGGGAAGGAACCACAGAATGACGTCTCTGCTAGGGAGCCATTTTCTGTCAGGAACATAAGATTCATAGCTTTTAAAAAGAGTCTATAACATTAGGACAAATATATATACTGCTTTTCCTAATTGATATCTGTGTTTATTTTTCTGCTAATGGGAATGCGTGTGATGCCGCATGTGGAAAGATTGAGTATACACCTAAGATAAGTGATGGTGATGAGGCCGACCATCAACCTCAGTGGAGGCTTCCCAATGCAACCCATTCCCTCTCTTAGGCAATGGGCCGATTGTGACGTCTGAGAAGCTGAGGAGCCAACCCTTTTGTAGTACGGAAACTATCAGAAATAGTTGTCACGCGATACTACCCTCATTTGAGGCTGATGATCTATTCTCGGTGAATAGCATTTACTCTAAGATTTCATACAGCTCGCTGGCGATCCGCTTGCTGTTTGTTATCCTGGGAGGAGCTGATGATTTTGAGTACAGGCACAAAAATCACCCTAGTATAAACCTTTGGGGATGGGTAGAGCCTTGACTTCACAACAACGACCCTTTGACCCCATGTTTTTTCTAGGTTTTTGTGTGCTGCATTCCTGCATTCATTTAAAAAAAACATTAAAACATTCAAAAAATTTCTCTTCTAGTCTCTCTGTCTTTTCAAAATAAACTAAGACTGTGATTGCAAATATTAGAGAAAAGGATTGTGCTAATGGATTTCGGTAGAAGGAGAACTCATAAGTACACCTTCAGGATTCCAAAACTAGAGGATTTAAGAGGTTTGGCGAAGATGATCACAAACCAAGAGGCTTTCAGAGCCAAGTACGGAGGTTTGCTATCTCTGCTAAGAGTCCATGTGATTGAGGGAATCATGGGTGCGCTCATTCAGTTCTACGATCCGGTCTATCATTGTTTCACATTCCCAGATTACCAGCTAGCACCAATGCTGGAGAAATATTCTCATCTGATTGATTTACACATCACTAATCGAGCTCCATTTTCTGGACTGGAAGAAATTCCAAAGAATCAAACCATTGCAAGGGCAATTTATTTGGACGAGTCTGAGGTCAGGACTCACATGATCACTAAGGGTGGCATACAAGGTTTGCCAGCCCAGTTCTTGACAAAGAAAGCCCTGTACTTCGCCAGTATCAGGAACGTGACTGCTTTTGAAAGCATCTTTGTTTTACTCACCTACGAGTTATTTTTGTTTCCCAACATTAATAACTTCGTCGATATCGACTCCATTAAGGTTTTTCTCATTGGAAACCCTGTGCCGACTTTGCTCGCGGATGCGTATCATTCTGTACACTTAGGGAATTTGTACAGTGGAGGGGAGATCGCATGTTGTGTACCTCTGCTTTATAAATGGTTTATCTCCCATTTGCCTAAGTCTGCTGCTTTTTGGGATCACAAGAGTGCCTTACGTTGGTCGCAGAAAATCATGTCTCTCACCAACTCTGACATTGATTGGTGTAATAGGATCTATTAGGATCATTGACCGTTGTGGAAACTTCGCCAACGTACCCCTTATAGGAACTAAGGGAGGAATTAATTACCATCCAGTTCTTGTTCGTCGTCAATTTGGATACCCGATGAGAGACGTCCCACGGGGTGTTCATCTGGAAGGTCTTTTCTTCAAGGAAGGAGAAAATGACAGAGCACTAAAGATAGAAATAGTTCACGCTTGGAAACATGTTCATAAGAAATGACGGGAGTCTCTAGGAAAACCGGACTATGTCTTGGTGGAGCCTTATCTCCACTGGGTACAAACTAGAGCTCTCAAGCTAAAGATGCCTTATCCTCGTCATGGAGTTCTTCCACCGAGGGAGTCTATCATGTACTTCATGACTGAGACTGAAAAGCTTCAGGTTACTCTCAACAAAGTTCAACGGGAGAGGAGGTCTTGGAAGAACAAGTACTGCACCCTCAACGTAGAGTGCACCAAAATACATCAACTACTGAAAGATAAGGACGCTCTGATTGAAATTTTGGAGCAACATGCTGTAGAGAATCAAGATGACCAAAGGAATTTGCTCGCTCCTTTCACCTGGCAAAGGAATGACAACCCGACAACGGCCCAAGAGCCCCGATCAAAGAAAAGGAAAGTACCAGAATCAGCACCCGATTTCTCTTCAAAGAGGACTCGGGACCCATTAGCTTAGGTTTCTATTTCTGTACCTTGTAATCTACTGTATTTCCATTTCTGTAATCCTTTGAATTCAATAAAAAGGGGTTTCCCCACTATTTTATATTTGCAATCTAATTGTCGAAGTTTATTTTGATTAAACCAAAAAACAATTAATATAATCATTGCATTCATCATTCTCACATCGCGTATTCTTCTTACCTACGAATCTCATGTTTGTGTCTCGGTTCTAGAGTCAAACTGTCTCATTCGTATAATACTCGGGCCAATCGTCAGAAAAAGATGGATGATCTTGAGGAAGAGAACAAAGAGTTGAAAGAAGAGATCGACGCTCTGAGAGAGGATATGAGAAAGCTTCGTAACGACATGCAAGCCATGGCAGAAGCTCAGCTACGAAGGACTATGATCTCAGAGATCACCTCAACGCCCATAGTGGAGAAGTATAATCCTAGGTTTCAAATGCCGAAAGATCGTCCTTGGGGCATGCCTGTTAACTATATCCCGAAAGGATATGTTCCGCCGATCACTGAAGATCAGGGAATCATAACATAAACCGCTGGGCCTGAAGGTTACAAACTTCGGGAAAGTGAAGATGCCAGGGGCATACTGAAGACTCCTGAAGGTTACAAACTTTGGGAAACGCCAAGATTTACTGCCGTAGTCACGGTCCCACCCCCTGTGGTGCACACTGTCCCGGAAGGACAGATTCCACCGATTACTTCTGGAAAGAAGGAAACTATGTTCGTTAGAATGGATGAATTCCAAGAGCAGTTCCTAGAAATGAAGAAAGAACTGCAAGCCATCCGCGGTCAGGATCTATTTGGAAAGGACGCCGCAGACCTCTGTCTGGTCCCCAATGTGAAAGTTCCGCACAAATTTCAAGTGCCCGACTTTGAAAAATATAAGGGTAACTCTTGCCCTCAAAGTCATCTGGTGATGTACGCTCGGCGAATGTCAGCTCAGACGGAGAATCAGGACCTGTTGATTCACTACTTTCAGGATAGTTTAACCGGTGCCGCACTCAAATGGTACATGGGTTTAAACCGTACTACGATCAGTACATTCAGAGATCTTGGTACTGCCTTCGTCCAATAATACAAATACAATTTGGACATGGCACCGGACAGAGATCAACTCAGATCAATGTCACAAAAGGACAAGGAAACCTTTAAGGAGTACGCTCAGAGATGGCGCGAAATTGCCGCTCAGATTTGTCCACCTCTTGAGGAAAAAGAGATGACAAAGATCTTCTTAAAGACCTTAAGCTCATTTTACTATGATAGAATGGTCGCCAGTGCGCCCAGTGATTTGACCGAGATGGTGGGCATGGGAGTTCGTCTTGAGGAAGCCGTCCGAGAAGGACGTTTGATAAAAGACGCTGGATCATCGAGTAGTACAAAACGATACGGTAGTGCTCTCCCTAAGAAAAAAGAGCAAGATATTGGGAATATCTCTCTCGGAAAGCAAAGGCGATAGTATCAACCGGTAGCAGCTGTAACTCCTGCTATCAGCCCTGTGCCTATTCCTACGTATCCACCTCAGGTTGCGCAGAGCCAACCTAATCAGCAAAGGACACAACAGCCTCTTCAGCAGGCTCGTCCTCAATACAATAACAACCGTACAACGCGGCCACCAGGGTTTGATCCTATACCCATGTTGTACGCAGAACTATTTCCGTTACTACTAGCTAAGGGGCACATCCAGACTAAGTCTCCTCTTACAATACCGAAAAATCTGCCTTTTTGGTTCAAAGCGGATCAGACATGCCCTTATCATCAAGGAGGATCAGGGCATAACATAGAGAATTGTCTCAATTTCAAATCTGACGTGCAAAAGCTTGTTAGAAGCGGGCTCTTTTCTTTCAAGGATACGAATCCCAATGTTCTTACGAACCCGCTGCCTCAACATGAGAAAGCTGCAGTCAACCTGATTGAGAAAGAATTTAACAATGTCTATCAAATTCACGATGTACTCTTGTTGAGGGCCAATCTGGTCAAGATGCATTGTAGACATAGTGGATATGGCCATGTGCCACCTCATAATTATCATCAGTGTGATATCTGCTCTAAAAGCAATCGAGGATGTTCTGTGGTGCAAGGAGCCCTACAGGAACAGATGGATCTCGGATGGATCCAAGAGCACCGAGTTCATGGAGTTAACATGGTCTATACAAATTCTAAAGTCATTTAGAACCACGACATCCGTGCGATGAATGTCAACCGGGTGGCAATGCATTCAAGGCAAAGTCAGTATCATAATCTACCGCGACACGATTATAGTTCTTGTCTGACTTGGTCGGTAAACAAACAGGGATGCTCTTTCATACAGGAGGCCCTCCAGCGTCAGATGGATCTTGGATGTATCCAAGACTACCATGATTGGAATCCATATCATATCAATATGGTTTAGATCTTCCACATTCGCTTGATGAATACCAACTTGGTAGAGTTGTATGCTGAGCAGGTCCGACTCGGATTCCTAATATCACATAATTATCACAGCTGTAAAGCGGGTTGCGAAAACTATCAGGGATGTGCCCTTGTCCAGGAGGCACTTCAACACTTGTTAAATCATTGGTTGATGCCAATCTACATGCATGAAGATACTCAGCAAATTAGTATCAATAACAGAAACCCCACTCGGCGTCAATGTCAGGATGTCCGATTCGTTGAAGCTAACCTAGTAAGGTTACATTGTATTCAAAGTGGGCGTGGCCAGGTGCCACCACACAATTATGAACGTTGTGGAGTCTGTTCGGAAAGCAACCAAGGGTGCTACATTGTGCGAGCAGCTCTCCAGGGGCAGGTGGATCGTGGAGAGATTCGCCCATATCCAGGTTCCGGACCCATCAATTGGTCGCCAAACTACCTTGCCAATCAAATTGAGGACGATGTCGTCATATCTGATCATCAGAGGACTAGGAATGTTTTTGGCATTACCCCTCTGCTTGAAGAATCAAGAATTCCCAACTGGGAATGGATCGAGATCACTTATAATGGTTAGAAAAACCATAAGGTTCCCATAGTCATCTATCTGCCGGGACCACTACCGTATGAATCAGCTAAGGCAATCCCTTACAAATACGGTGCAACGATAATTGAAAATGGAAAGGAAATTCCAATACCCTCCGTCGTGAATATCGCAGACATCAGTCGTGTAACACGGAGCGGTAGAATCTTCAACAGAGGAGTTGGAGAGTCCAGCAAAGAAAAGGAACCTCAGACAGAAGTTCCTGATCCATCAGTCAGTCAATCCAGTAATCCCGACCTTTTGAAAAATGATGATGAGATGCTGAAGCTCATCCAAAGGAGTGAATACAACATTGTCGATCAACTGTTACAGACTCCTTCAAAGATCTCAGTATTATCACTGTTACTTAGTTCAGAAGCGTACAGGGAGGCTCTACATAAAGTCTTGGAGCAAGCCTTTGTGGAACAGGATGTAACAATCAGACAGTTCGATAGTATTGTCTCTAACATCACTTCTTGCAATAACTTGGGATTTAGTGATGAGGAATTACCTGAAGAGGGTCGCCGTCATAACATGGCGCTCAATATTACAGTCAACTGCCAAGACGATGCTTTAGCCAACGTACTGGTAGACACAGGGTCAACCCTGAATGTTATGCTGAAGTCCACTTTGATGCAATTATCATTCAAAGGCTCTCCGATGAGAACCAGCGAGGTCGTCGTCAAAGCATTCAACGGATCCAGAAAAACGGTTATCGGCGAAGTTGACCTTCCCATAACTATTGGTCCTCACACTTTCCAAGTCACTTTCCAGGTCATGGACATCCGGGCAACGTACTGTTGTTTATTAGGAAGACCTTGGATACATCAGGCTGGACCGGTCACCTCGACCCTCCACCAAAAGTTAAAGTTCGTCCAGAACGGCCAACAAATCACAGTCTGTGGGGAACAGGCCTTTCTCGTCAACAATTTATCGTCATCCACTTATGTGGAACCAGAAGGGATAATTAGAACCCAGTTCCAAGCGCTTTCGCTACACAAGGACGATCAATCCAGAGGAGGAACTTCAATTTCCTCATACAAAGATGCTATTAAAGCAGTCGAGAGTACCGATACGACAGGATGGGGACAGCTTGTCATTCCTACTAGCAATACAACAAAGAAGGGTCTTGGTTTTTTTGCAACCTGTACCCGGACAGATGCTAACGATGAAAGTCTTTATCCCATTCAAAACTTCTTCCACAGTGGAGGGTTCCTTCACCCAGTGCCTCAGGCAATCCATGCTATCAATGAGGAGAATCCCTCCGACACAGATGAAGAATGGAAGTCCTATCTTAACGAGGACGGTTATATGTCTCAGGAAGAGGTGCATATGCCATTTTGCTATCCCGCACAGAGTCTGAGATTTATACCACGGTCAGATGTCAAAATTATATACGGAGGTTGTGATCCGGAAGGATGCCGTGCTTCGCCAAATTCATTAGAGGAGGACACTCTGATGAAAGACAACTTTGACCATAATTACTATGGCCCGATGGATGGCCTGCCAATGTGGCAGCCTTACCCAGGAGACTTGAGGCCAAAAAGTCAGCTGAGTAATGAAACTCAGTTGAGCATCATTGAACAGAGTACCTGTATCCCCACCATGTCATGGGATCAACACTCACGTCATTCAGAAATTACTCAACATGACGATGAATTTGCAATGTTTGCAGGACTATAATTCATTAATTATGCCTTTCCCGAGGTCAACGTCATTGAGAGGGATGACTCCTCCAGTTCCAAAGAAGTGTGGGACACCTTGGGACAACCGAGTGGAAAATACGACTGCATGGTCAAGTATACCACTCCCGAAAGCTCTCGTATCAGGCTCGAAGATATCCATCCAACTGGATGGGGAGATACAGCTGAGAGCACAAATACTATGTAAAATGCAACTGAGGAATCCTCCTACGACAATTCTGCCTGGGAGACAGATTCCAATGATCCTGCTCCACCAGAAATCAGCGTCATTTCTGAAGACAAATCAAGGAAGGTGCCAGACTTTATGATTCACCGAGGAGTTCGCCGCCAGTGGGTTGTTGTCGATGTTCCAAGGATTGTTCATAAGTCAAAGTAATTGCCATGTTTAACCTTTCACCCTGCCCAGGTGAAATGGATGTTTTGATAGGGCTCGCTTTCTGTAAAATTTCCCTCTTCGCTTCGCCCAAAGCGACAGAGTTTTGTTTTATAGGGCTGTAGTTTCAAGAATCAATTTGCTCATTAATAAAATAACGTCGTTCTGTAATTTCTGCATCTATTGCTGTTTTCTCTTTTCGCTTTTCTCAGAAAATGGTAATCCTAAAAAATAATTCAAATAAAAATAAGCAGTAATGAAAAAATACACTGCACACACTTTTGCATTCTCTCTATCTCTTCTAAACACGAATCATCACGTCATGCAGATTGCTTGTTTTAAACCCCGTTGAAACATACGATCCGATGCCTTCTCCCGACTTTGAGTTCCCGGTATTTGGGGCTGAAGAAGAAGTTGACAACGAAATTCCAGAAGAGATCTCCCGATTACTCCGACTAGAGGAAAGGTCCATTGAACCTCACAAAGAGCCATTGGAAACGATAAACTTGGGTTCAGATAAAGGGAGAAAAGAAATCAGGATTGGGGCACTGCTCAGTCCAACTGCCAAAGAGAGTTTGATAAAGCTTCTCAAAGAATTCCCCGATGTATTCGCTTGGTCCTATCAGGACATGCCAGGGTTGGATACCAGCATCGTGGAACATCACTTACCGTTAAAATCGGAATGTCCGCCAGTCAAACATAGGTTGAGACGCATTCACCCGGACATGGCCATCAAAATCAAAGAGGAGGTACAGAAACAGATTGACGCAGGTTTCTTCGCTACATCTTAATATCCTCAATGGTTAGCCAATATCGTACCCGTTCTGAAAAAGGACGAAAAAGTCAGAATGTGTGTTGATTACAGAGATCTGAATAAGGCTAGTACAAAGGACGACTTTCCTTTACCACACATTGACATGCTGGTAGACAGTACAGTAAAGTTCAAAGTTTTCTCATTCATGGATGGATTCTCGGGCTATAACCAGATCAAAATGGCGCCAAAGGACATGGAGAAAACTTCGTTCATTACCCCATGTGTAATACCCCAAATTTTGACCACTTAGATTTCCCATCATTGTGAAAATCATCATCACAATGTGGATAAACCATCATGCTTCATCAGTCTCCCCAAAGATGGGTGAGCATCCAATATAATCAAAATTAGGGTTTTAAGCCCTCTCTGAGTGCTTAGACAAAGGATCAATCAAGAAATAACATGATCTTCAACTTGTCTAATCTCTTAAACATCCACAATGGATCAAAAAGGACTCCCACTTCAAGGATTAAGCACAAGGCTGCTCCCTTCTAGGTGGATCAAGTCTCAAGATCGACAGTGTCACCAAATTAGGGTTTTGGTCGATCAGGGCCTCCAGATGGAAATTTTCATCTGGGCACAAGGAAATGATCCAAAACATGACCTAATATACTTCATGGAACCTCATGAACCCATGCATCAAGTCAATTTTGCCTCAGGGGATGCATTCATCAAAAATCAGGAATTAAAGTTTCTTGACCTAATTCACCCCTAAGTTGACTTTTGGGACAAACCATGAGCCAAGACCTCAAGACATGATTTGAGGGTCTCTAATATACCATATTGATCCATTTGGAACCATGGATTGATCCAAGAAGCTTGAGCAATAAGTCTCAATTTCATCTGCACCACAATTAGGGTTTTAAGAGAAAAGTCAACTGTAACTTTGACTTTTGACCAAGACATGCTCCCAAACCCTAATAAATGATTGAATATACCCTATGACACCCATGGAACATGTACATCAAGTTTGATTTAGGTCAAGGACATGATTTCCTGAAGAATTGCACAGTTTGGAATTCATCTGATAAAAAGTCAATTGTGCACAAAAGTCAACTTTGACTTTTTGAGATTTTTCACCAAAATGGATTTTTAACCCTAAAATGATGTTAATGTATGATTTGAATCATCATTCATCAAGAAAAATCAAGAAAAGTGAGATAACTTGTAAAACGGGTAACCATAAAACTTAGAAATTTTTCTAAGTTAAAAATAAAGTGGGAAAGGTACCAACTTTGGAGGACCATAACTCCTAAACCACAAGGCCATTTTTTCTCATCCAAAGATGGATTTGTAGCCCTCATTATCACCTACAAAAACTTCAACTACAAGTCATTCCAATTCATTAAGGATTTTGAGTTATGGAGTGATCAAAGTGGCTGAAAAGTGAAAATGTCACTTTTTCCAACACTTAGTGAAATTTTCACTAAGTCAGATTTTGCCTCACTTTTTGCCAAATGTAGGGGGATTTTTCACTTGGAATCAAAAGAGATCAAAACCAAACTTGTTCAAACAGTTGTTGTATCATGTAAGAGCTTTCCAAAATGGCCAAGAACATTGCCAAATTCAACCTACACCATGAGATACAACATTGCCAAGTTGCCTTGCTGAAATCTGTCAAGGCAAGGCAGAATTTGCAACTTTGGTCGATTTGCCAAAATCAGCCAAATTCAATTGCTCCTATCCACTTGGACACCTCAGAGGATTGAATCTAAAGGGGACAATCACTGAGCCAAGCCTCCAAAGTCCATGGAACAAGAAATAGCATGTTGAACCTAGAATGGCCAAAATAGGGACAAGACTTCAAATTTGGAATGAGGCATTCAATGAAACCATCAAGGTGGCATGGACTGAGCCATTCTCATCTGAAATCAGTCAAGACTTATCCAAGACCAAGGGAACCAAAGCTCTGTGCCCTAACCTCTAGTCAATGGCTAGAGGAGACTTGGATTTTCATTTGCCAACATTGGCCAAACCTACTTACCAGCTGCCATGCACTATTCCTTGCAAAACAAACTTGCTCTACTATAAATAGAGCTCAATTGTGATCAGTTTGAGTACACCAAAGCCATCTAACAAATGCTTTCCTCAAAATCTCTTCTTTCACTCCAATTTTGCCTTCTAAGGCAAGTCACTATCGGGTTTTGAGTTTGAGAGCAATTCCAATCAAACCAATCACTCACACACCTCACATATGAGCTGATCAAACACTTAGATTACTTCTGAAACATCAATTTCACAAAATCACCAGCTAGTTGCTCAAGGTTTTAACCAAAGTGCAGCTGAGGTACCACAAAATGATCCAGCCAATTTCAATCAAGTCCAACCATCCAAACACAATCCATAGGGTGTAGGGAAGCTGTTCAGATCATCACCACTCATCTGTAACACCTCCAAATCAAAAATCACTTTGAACTTGCTGTCACGACTTGGAGGTAAGCACATACTTGGTCATCTCTCAATCTATGCATATTTCCTCGCACAATAATTTGGCCATATGTTCATAATCATGCATGGAATGTTTTCCCTCAATTAATTGCATTGTTTGAATCGTGTATCAAAAATCCTAGCCTTCATGCAGAAATTAGGGTTCTTGAGGTCTCTTCGTGATTTCTTGTTGTATGTTTAATTTAAATGAAATTAAAGTACATAGACATGATCGTGAGGTTGAGGCGAGCATAATGATATGTGGATTGCATGATATGATTACGTATTCATGGAGATTGGATAGAAAATGCAAATCTGAGAAACCAAGAACACGCGCGTGTTCTTCAGCTTGTTCTTGGCGCCATTTTTGAATAATTTGAATATTTGAATTTTGTGATTTTGTTTAATTGATTCAAAAATTAATTTCTCTCTGAGTTTTAATGATTTTGAGTTGATTCTTTTTTTAATAATTCACAAAAATGTTAAAATATTTTATTTTCACAAAAAATCCCAAAAATATTATTTATTTCATATAATTGATATTTTTGCAAAGAATTAATATTTTAATTATTTTTGACATTTTAAATATTTTTTCTACATTGATTTTGCAACTTTTAATGCTTTCTAATTATTTTGTAGGTCAATACTTAATTTTTGAAGCATTAATCCAAGATCACAATTTGTTTTCCATGTGTTAAACAATTTTTGATCATTTTAATTGAATTTTTATTCAATTAAATACATTTTGAAAACAAATTAGGGTTTTGGATTAAATCAACCCTCATAAATCACTTTCAAAACTTTTTTGGGCCTCTTGAGAGAGTGTAAGACCCATCCCCCCTTGTACAAAAATTTTTTTGGGCCTCACTCATTGTATAAGTCCCTCTGTACAAGTAAACGGTGCGATCTTCGCCCGTTTAAAAATAAAAATCATCTGGGCCTCTCCTTGAGCTATAAGACCCATTCAAAACACTTTGGGCCTCTATTAGAGTGTAAGACCCAATCCCCCTTTTAACCAAAACATTTTGGGCCTCACTTATTGCATATGTCCCTCTGAGTTAAAAGAAAACCTCGGCGCGATCGCCATTTTTAAACGAAAAATCATTTGGGCCTACCCTCTTGTTATAAGCCCCTCTCTTTTCTTTAAACCTTTTTTGGGCCTCTTGAGAGAGTGTAAGACCCATCCCTTTGTACAGAAAACCATTTTTGGGCCCCAGTCACTTGTATAAGTCCCGCTGTACAAAGTCAAACAGTGTGCTCACTGATAAAACCCTGGGCCTCTCCTTGAGCTGTAAGCCCCAAATCTTTCTTTTTCAAAGCACTTTCTCCTTTGATTTTGAATATACTATTGTTTTCAATCTTTCTTTGTTGAACAACTAACCAAACAGCATGGAAGCACTCCAACCGAGTAAGTGGTTATCGCTTTCATTTACTGCTTTCATATTATAAACTGTATTGTGGGGCTGCTCACTGTAAGTCTCCTTTCATAAACTCATATCTACTGTGTAATAATAATATAGATATTTCGAGTTTCCCCGGCAACTACGTCTAGAACTAGGTGACGCCGTTTCATTTATTCGTTGAAATAGACGCCTAGATCCCCAATAGGAGCACCAGATACAGTCTTCTCTTCGGCTGTCCTCCTTAGGAATCGTCAAGAAGCTCTACTCCCCAAGATGAATGTATTCTCCGTGAATGGCATCTTTGAGTTTCTTCCAAATTCTCGAAATTTCCTGACTTGATCTATTCCTTGTGGATAGCTTGCCTTGAATGTCTCGGGGTTTGGGTACCCACTACGGTCATAATCTTGGACCTTAACTTAGGAACCCTCTTCAAAAGCTAAAAGTCGCTGGATAGTAAACCTCGCACGTTTACCAGTGGTTTTTATCTTTAAAAGAGTTATCTCTCCTAATGGAAAGGAGATGATAGACCCACGGGCTTCTTAAAAGCATCGGCCTCCTCTTGGGCATTATTCAAGGACACTACGGCTTCTTAGAAGTATTCACAGCCTCCTCTTAGGCTTCGTATAATGATCTCTTCCTTCGGGAATGATAGCCTCCTCTTGGGCTTCGTACAAGGACCCGTCGGCTTCTTAAAAGTTTCCAGCCTCCTCTTGGGCTTCGTACAAATTGTCCAGACGACCTCCTAGAGGTATAGGAACAGAACCTAGTCATCCTCATAGAACAGTCCTTTCATAGAGTCTACTACTGTTTCTCAAAGCATAGTACAAAAGAAAAAAAATCTAGACTTGGACAGTCTAACTTCCTTGAGTCTCAAAGACATTCTCAAGTGACCCCATTCGTTAAATAGGAAGGAAACCCGCAGACTCGGACAGTCTCAATACCCTTTGGATTTCCCGTTTCCTTAAAGAGAAGGAAATATCCCTGATCCTCAAATCAAATCCCTGAGTACAGTGTTGCTCATATAAGAACTGATTTTCTCTTTTAAAATCAGTATATTGGATCTGTCACTCAACTGAAACAAACCTTTAGCCTCCATCTCGGGCTTCGTACGAGATACAAAAACACTCTCTTGTTGAGTATCAAAGACTCTCTTGTTGAGTCAAACTTTTAGCCTCTATCTCGGGCTTCGTACGAGACACAAAAGACTCCCTCGTAGAGTCAAACAAACAATAGCCTCTATCTCGGGCTTCGTACGAGACACAAAGACTCTATCGTCGGGTCAAAAATCTTTTAGCCTCTCTCTCGGGCTTTGTACGAGACACAAAATAGCCTCCTCTTAGGCTTTGTATAATGATTTTCCTAGCGGAAATTAGCCTCCTCTTAGGCTTTGTATAAGAAAACCACTGGTTGATCCAATCAACCTTTTAGCATCAAAGTTGTGCCTCATTCACAGTACACAAACATCAACAACTCCTTTCCTTTCATCTAATCGCTGTAAGCGGCAAGCCTCTGGATCATCTATATCCATGCCACTGTCCCTCTTTTAGCATGAGAAATTCCTAAGGAAAGATGGCATTGCTCTACACTGAGTTAAAGTCTTCTTCTTCAGGTTAAAACCCTTTCTTCGGAAATTATGGCATTGCTCGGATCCGCGTATCCCAGTTAAAGTAATTCTCCTTCCCCCTCTTTAGAGATGACAAATTCTCTCTAAAGTCGAGGTCTTTCAGCTTCACATCTTGGACTTTGAACAAGATACAAATAGACCTTTCGCTTCACGTCTTGGGCTTTGAACAAGACACCAAAAACCAATTTCCTCCCATAGAATAGGAGGAACTACGAACGCTCTGATTTCCCTGTTTCGGTAAACGGGAATACGTAGGCATAAGATCGAAAGAAAAGATCTTAGCGAGCACAATCAACAAAAAACCAAAATCCCATATCTCCATCAATTAAAAGAAGTAATTCAAAAGCATCAGTCCTAACATCCTAATCCTTGTTCCCTGCCAGAAACCTTCTGCCTAGATAAAAAGAAAGAAAACCGTATTGGCGAAAATACAAATAACCAGTACAAGGCCCCCCACATTGATAGCATTCGTAACCTAACAGACCGCTGTTTAAACTCAGTATGCAAGCAGGGTTAATTGGAGACATCTATTTCCCTTCCTTATTCAGCTCACAATAGGATAAAAAATGAATCGACCTGTAGTCAAAGCTCAAACCGCAGAGAGCGACCAACGCTTAAGAACCGCGTCCAAGATCGCTCGCTACAAAAAAGTGGCGCCCACCGTGGGGCCAAATCTTCTTTCTTAAACGTTTAAGGTGGAAACCTTGGACAAACCTTTTTTTCTCTTCACTTGTGTGAATACCACGGATTGGGGCTTCCGTCGGGGAACCCATTTCTGTTAGGAACTTAGGAATCCTAGCTTTATAAGTCTAGGATGATTAGGACAAATATATATACTGCTTTTCCTAATTGCTATACGTGTTTATTATCTGCTAATGGGAATGCGTGTGATGCCGCATGTGGTGAGAATGAGTATACACTTAAGATAAGTGATGGCGACGGGGTCGACCATCAACCTCAGTGGAGGCTGACCAACGCAACCCATTCACTCTTCTAGCCAATGGGCCGGTTCTTAAGTCTGAGAAGCTGAGGAGCCAAACCCTTTCGTAGTGCGGAAACTATCGGAAATAGTTGTTACGCGATACTACCCTCATTTGAGGCTGGTGATCTATTCTCGGTGAATGGCACTTACTCTAAGATTGCTTTACAACTCGCTGGCGATCCGCTTGTTGTTTTGCTTTCCTGGGAGGAGCTGATGATAATGAGTACAGGTACAAAAATCACCCTAGTATAAACCTTTGGGGATGGGTAGAGCCTTGACTTCATGACAACGACCCTCTGACCCCATGTTTTTTCTATGTTTTTGTGTGCTGCATTCATGCATCCATTTAATAAAACATTAAAACACTCAAAAAAAACTTTCTCTTCGAGTCTCTCTGTTTTTCAAATTAAACTAAGACTGTGATTGCAAATATCAGAGAAAAAGATTACGCTAATGGATTTTGGTAGAAGGAGAACTCGCCAGTATACCTTCAAGGTTCCAAAACTAGGGGATTTGAGAAGGTTAGCAAGGATGATCGTTAACCCAGAGGCTTTCAGAGCCAAGCACGGTGGTTTGCTACCACTGTTAAGAGTCCATGTGATTAAGGGGATCATGGACGCGCTCATTCAATTCTACGATCCGGTTTATCACTGTTTCACATTCCCGGATTACCAGCTATCACCAACGCTGGAGGAGTATTCTCATCTGATTGATCTACACATTACAGATCGAGCTCCATTTTTTGGACTGGAAGAAATTCCAAAGAATCAGATCATTGCAAGAGCAATTCATTTGGACGAGTCTGAGGTCAGGACTCACATGACCACTAAGGGTGGCATCCAAGGTTTGCCATCCCAGTTCTTGACAAAAAAGGCTCTATACTTCACTAGTATAGGGAACATGACTGCTTTTGAAAGCATCTTTGTCTTGCTCGCCTACGGGTTATTTTTGTTTCCCAACATCAATAACTTCGTCGATATCAACGCTATTAAGGTTTTTCTCATTGGAAACCCTGTGCCGACTTTGCTCGCAGATGCGTATCATTCTGTACACTTGGGAAATTTGTACAGCGGAGGGGAGATCACATGCTGTGTACCTCTGCTTTACAAATGGTTTATCTCTCACTTGCCCAAGTCTGCTGCTTTTTGGGATTGCAAGAGTGTCTTACGTTGGTCGCAGAAGATCATGTCTCTTACCAACTCTGATATAGATTGGTGTAATAGGATTTAAGAGGGAATTAGAATCATTGACCGTTGTGGAAACTTCCCCAGCGTACCCCTCATAGGAACTAAAGGAGGAATCAACTATCATCCGATATTAGTTCTTCGTCAATTTGGATACCCGATGAGACACATCCCACTGGGTGTTCATCTGGAAGGTCTTTTCTTCAAAGAAGGAGAAAGTGACAGAGCACTAAAGATGGAAATAGTGCAAGCTTGGAAACAGGTTCATAAGAAAGGACGAGAGTCTCTGGGAAAACCGGACTGTGTCTCGATGGAGCCTTATCTCCATTGGGTACAAACCAGAGCTCTCAAGCTAAAAATGCCTTATCCTCGTTACGGAATTCTTCCACCAAGGGAAACTATCATGTACTTCATGACGGAAACTGAAAAGCTTCAGGTTACTCTCAACAAAGTTCAAAAGGAAAGAAGATCTTGGAAGAACAAGTACCGCACCCTCGACGGAGAGTGTATCCAAATACAACAACTACTAAAAGAGAAAGATGCTCTGATTGAAATTTTGGAGCAGCATGCTGTAGAGAATCAAGATGACCAAAGGAATTTGCTCACTCCTTTCACTTGGCAAAGGAATGACAACGGCCCAAGCGCCCCGGTCAAAGAAGAGGACTCGGGACCCATTAGTTTAGGTTTCTGTTTCTGCACTTTGTAATCTACTGTGTTTCCATTTCTGTAATCCTTTGAATTTCAATAAAAAGGGGTTTCCCCACTGTTTGATATTTGCTATCTAATTGTCGAAGTTTATTTTGATTAAACCAAAAAAACAACAATTAATATAATCATTGCATTCATCATTCTCACATCGCGTATTCTTCTTCCCTACGAATCTCACGTTTATGTCTCGATTCTAGAGTCAAACTGTCTCATTCGTATAATACTCGGGCCAATTGTCAGAAAAAGATGGATGATCTTGAGAAAGAAAACAGAGAGTTGAAAAAAGAGATCGACGCTCTGAGAGAGGATATGAGAAAGCTTCGTAACGACATGCAAGCCATGGCAGAAGCTCAGCTACAAAGAACTGTGATCTCAGAGATCACCTCAACGCCCATCATAGAAAAGTATGATCCTAGGTATCAGATGCTGAAAGATCGTCCTTGGGGCATGCCTGTTAACTATATCCCGGAAGGATATGTTCCGCCGATCACTGAAGATCAGGGAATCGCAACAGAAGCCGCTGGGCCTGAAGGTTACAAACTTCGGGAAAGCGAAGATGCCAGGGGCATACTGAAGACTCATGAAGGTTACAAACTTCGGGAGGCACCAAGACTTACTGCCGTAGTCACGGTACCACCCCCTGTGGTGCACACTGTCCTGGAAGGACAGATTCCACAGACACCTTCTGGTAAGAAGGAAACTATGTTTGACAGAATGGATGAATTCCAGGAGCAGTTCTTGGAAATGCAGAAAGAGCTGCAAGCCATTCGCGGTCAGGATCTATTTGGAAAGGCCGCCGCAGACCTCTGCTTGGTCCCAAATGTGAAAGTCCCGCACAAGTTCCAAGTGCCCGACTTTGAAAAATACAAGGGTAACTCTTGCCCTCAGAGCCATCTGGTGATGTACGCTCGGCGGATGTCAGCTCAGACGGAGAATCAGGACCTGCTGATTGACTACTTCCAGGATAGTTTAACCGGTACCACACTCAAATGGTACATGGGTTTAAACCGTACTACGATCAGTACATTCAGAGATCTTGGTACTGCCTTCGTCCAACAATACAAATACAATTTGGACATGGCACCCGACAGAGATCAACTCAGATCAATGTCGCAAAAGGAAAAGGAAACCTTTAAGGAGTATGCTCAAAGGTGGCGTGAAATTGCCGCTCAAATTTTTCCACCTCTTGAGGAAAAAGAGATGACAAAAATCTTCTTAAAGACCTTAAGCTCATTTTACTATGACCGAATGGTTGCCAGTGCGCCCAGTGATTTCACTGAAATGGTCGGCATGGGCGTACGTCTTGAGGAAGCCGTCCGAGAAGGACGTTTGGTAAAAGACACTGGATCGAAGAGCGGTACTAAAAAATACGGTAGTGCTCTCCCTAAGAAAAAAGAGCAAGATATTGGGAATATCTCTCTCGGAAAGCAAAGGCGTCGTTATCAGCCAGTAGCAGCTGTTACTCCTGCTATCGGCCCCGCGCCTGTTCCTATGTATCAACCTCAGGTTGCGCATAGCCAACCTGACCAACAAAGGACACAACAGCCTCTTCAGCAGGCTCGTCCTCCATATAACAACAACCGTACAATACGGCCACCAGGATTTGATCCTATACCCGTAACATACGCAGAGCTGTTTCCGTTACTGCTGGCTAAGGGGCACATTCAGACTAAGTCTCCCTTTTCAGTTCCGGAAAATCTGCCTTTTTGGTTTAAAGCGGATTAAACATGCCCTTATCATCAAGGAGGTTCAGGGCATAACATTGAGACTTGTCTCAATTTCAAATCCGACGTGCAAAAGCTTGTTAGGAGCGGGCTCTTATCTTTTAAAGATACGAATCCTAATGTTCTTACGAACCCGCTGCCTCAACACGAGAAAGCTGCAGTCAATCTGATTGAGAAATAGACTAACAATGTCTATCAAATTCATGATGTACTCTTGTTAAAGACCAATCTGGTCAAGATGCATTGTAGACAGAGTGGATATGGCCATGTGCCACCTCATAATTATCACCAGTGTGATATCTGCTCTAAAGATAACCAAGGATGTTCTGTAGTGCAAGCAGCTCTACAGGAACAAATGGATCTTGGATGGATCCAAGAGCACCGAGTTCGTGGAGTTAACATGGTTTACACTAATTCCAACGTCATTCAAAACCACGACATCCGTGCGATGAATGTCAACTTGGTGGCGATGCACTCAAGGCAAATCCAGTATCATAATCTGCCGCGGCACAATTACAGTTCCTGTCTGATTTACTCGGTAAACAAACAGGGATGCTCTTTCATACAAGAGGCCCTCCAGCGTCAGATGGATCTTGGATGGATCCAAGACTACCATGATAGGAACTCCTATCAAATCAACATGGTTCAGATCTTCGACATCCGCGTAATGGATACCAACCTGGTAGAGTTTCATGCTGAGCAGGTCTGACTCGGATTCTTAATATCACATGATTATCAAAACTGTAAAGCGGGTTGCGAAAACGATCGAGGTTGTACCCTTGTCCAGGAGGCACTTCAGCACTTGTTAAATCACTGGTGGATGCCAATCTATATGGACGAAGATACTCAGCAGATTAGTATTAATCACAGGAATCCTACTCGTCGTCAAAGTCAGGATGTCCGATCAATGGAAGGTAACCTAGTGAGGTTACATTGTATTCAAAGTGGGCGTGGCCAGGTGCCACCACACAACTATGACAGTTGTAGCGTCTGTTCGGAAAGTAACCAAGGGTGTTACCTTGTGAGAGCTGCTCTTCAGGGTCAGGTCGATCATGGAGAAATTCGTCCATATCCAGGTTCTGGACCCATCAACTGGACGCCGAACTACCTTGCCGATCAAGTTGAAAATGTTGTCACAATCTCGGGTCATCATAGGACCAGGGATGTTTTTGCCATCATTCCTCTACTTGACGAATCTAAAGTTCCCAACCAGGAACGGATCGAGATTACTTATGATGGTCAGAAAAATCAGAAGGTTCCCATAGTCATCTATCTACCGAGGCCACTACCGTATGAATCAGCTAAGGTAATCCCTTACAAATACGGTGCAACAATAATCGAGAATGGAAAGGAAATTCCATTACCCTCCGTCGTGAATATTGCAGACATTAGTCGTGTAACACGGAGCGGTCGAATCTTCAACCGAGGGGTTGGAGAATCCAACAAAGAAAAGGAACTTCAGGCAGAAATTCCTGATCTACCAGTCAGTCAATCTGGTAATCCCGACTTTTCAAAAGACAAGGATGAGATGCTAAAGCTCATCCAAAGGAGTGAATATAACATTGTTGATCAACTGTTACAGACTCCTTCAAAGATCTCAGTATTATCACTGTTACTCAGTTCAGAAGCACACAAAGAGGCTCTACAGAAAGTCTTGGAGCAAGCCTTTATGGAACAGGATGTAACAATCAGACAATTCGATAGCATTGTCTCTAACATCACTTCCTGCAATAATTTGGGATTTAGTGATGAGGAATTACCTGAAGAGGGTCGTCGTCATAACATGGCGCTCAACATTACAGTTAACTGCCAGGGCGATGCTTTAGCCAACGTACTGGTAGACACAGGGTCAGCCCTGAATGTTATGCCGAAGTCCACTTTGATGCAATTATCATTCAAGGGCCCTCCGATGAGAGTCAGCGTCGTCAAAGCATTCGACGGATCCAAAAAAACAGTTATCGGCGAAGTTGATCTTCCCATAACTATTGGTCCTCACACTTTCCAAATCACTTTCCAGGTCATGGACATCCGGGCAACATACAGTTGTTTATTAGGAAGACCTTGGATACATCAGGCTGGAGCGGTTACTTCAACCCTCCACCAAAAGCTAAAGTTCGTTAAGAACGATCAACTTGTCACGGTTTGTGGGGAACAAGCCTTGCTTGTGAGTAACCTATCATCAACTACTTGTGCGGAACCCGAGGAGGCTATTGGAACTCAGTTCCAAGCACTATCGGTGAGCAAGAACAATCAATCCGAAGAAGGAACTTCAATTTCTTCATACAACGATGCTATCAAAGCGGTCGAGAGTACCGATACAAAAGGATGGGGACAGCTTGTCATTCCTATTGACAATAAAACAAAGAAGGGTCTTGGTTTTTCTGCAACCTGTACCCAGACAGTTGCCAACGATGAAAGTCTTCATCCCCTTCAAAACTTCTTCCACAGTGGAAGTTTTCTTCACCCGGTGTCTTAGACAGTTCATGTTATCAATGAGGAAGATCCCTCTGACACGGATGAAGAATGGAAGTCCTATCTTAACAAGGACGGGTATATGTCTCAGGAAGAGGTGCCTATGCCTTTTTGCTTTCCTACAAAAAGTCCGAGATTTATACTAAGATCAGATGTCGAAATGATCTACGGAGATTGTGATCCGGAAGGATGCCGTGCTCCACCAAATTCATTAGAGGAAGACACTCCGATGAAAGAAAACTTTGATCACAATTACTATGGCCCGATGGATGGCCTGCCAATGTGGCAGCCTTACCCAGGAAACTTGGGGCAAGAAATTCAGCCGAGTAATGAAACTCAGCTGAGCGCCATTGAACAGAATACCTGTGTCCCCACCATGTCATGGGATCAACACTCAGGTCATTCGAAAACTACTCAACATGAAGATGAATTCGCAACGTTTGCAGGACTAGAATTCATCAACTATGCTTTTCCTGAGGTCAACGTCATCGAGAGGGATGACTTCTCCAGTTCCAAAGAAGTTTGGGACACCTTGGGACAACCGAGTGGAAAATACGACTATATGGTCAAGTACACCGCTCCCGAAAGCTCTCGTATCAGGCTCGAAGATATCTAGTCAACTGGATGGGGAGATACAGCTGAGAGCACAAATGCTATGTAAAATGCAACAGAGGAATCCTCCTACACCAACTCTGCTTGGGAGACAGATTCCAATGATCCTACTCCACCAGAAATCAGCGTCATTTCTGAAGACAAATCAAGGAAGGTGCCAGACTTTGTGATTCACCGAGGAGTTCGCCGCCAATGGGTTGCTGTCGAGGTTCCGAAGGTCGTTCGTCGGTCAAAGTAATTGCCATCTTTAACCTTTCACCCGGCCCAGGTGAAACGGATATTTTGATAGGGCTCGCTTTTTGTAAATTTCCCTCTTCGCTTTGCCCAGAGCGAGAGAGTTTTGTTTTATAGGGCTGTAGTTTAAAGATTCGCCTTGTTCATTAATAAAATAACGTCGTTCTGTAATTTCTCTTTTCGCTTTTTTCAGAAAATGGTAATCCTAAAAAACAGTCAATAATAAAAACAAGCAGTAAAATCAAAACACTGCACACACTTACATTTTCTCTATCTCTTCTAAACACGAATCATCACGTCATGCAGATTGCTTGTTTTATACCCCGTTGAAACATACGATCCGATGCCTTCTCCCAACTTTGAGTTCCCGGTATTCGAGGCTGAAGAAGAAAATGACGACGAAATTCCAGAAGAGATCTCCCGACTACTCAGACAAGAGGAAAGGTCCATTGAACATCACAAAGAGCCGTTGGAAACGGTAAACTTGGGTTCAGAAAAAGAGAGAAAAGAAATCAGGATCGAAGCACTGCTCAGTCCAACTGTCAAAGAAAGTTTGATAAAGCTTCTCAAAAAATTCCCCGATGTATTCGCTTGGTCCTATCAGGATATGCCAGGGTTGGATACCAGCATCGTGGAACATCACTTACCGCTAAGATCGGAATGTCCGCCAGTAAAGCAAAGGTTGAGACGGACTCACCCGGACATGGCCATCAAAATCAAAGAGGAGGTACAGAAACAGATCGACGCGGGTTTCCTCGCTACATCTGAATATCCTCAATGGTTAGCTAACATCGTACCCGTTCCCAAAAAGGACTGGAGGGTCAGAATGTGTGTTGATTACAAAGATCTAAACAAGGCAAGTCCAAAGGACGACTTTCCTTTACCACACATTGACATGCTGGTTGACAGCACAGCAAAGTTCAAAGTATTCTCCTTCATGGATGGATTCTCGGGCTATAATCAGATCAAAATGGCGCCGAAAGACATGGAGAAAACTTCGTTCATTACCCCATGGGGTACCTTTTGTTACAAGGTAATGCCGTTCGGTTTGAAGAATGCCAGGGCAACCTATCAAAGGGCCATGACTACTCTGTTTCATGACATGATACACAAAGAAATCGAGGTATATGTCGATGATTTGATTGCAAAATCAAGAACAGAGGATGAGCACGTTGAACATCTGTCAAAATTGTTCGAACGTCTAAGAAAATTCAAGCTCCGCTTGAATCCCAACAAGTGCACCTTCGGTGTCCGTTCGGGGAAATTACTAGGGTTCATCGTCAGCCAGAAAGGAATTGAAGTTGATCCTGACAAGGTCAAGGCCATTCAAGAAATGCCTTCTCCGAAAACTGAAAAACAAGTCAGAGGATTCCTGGGACGTTTGAACTACACCTCCAGATTCATATTCCTTATGACCGCGACATGTGCGCCGATTTTCAAATTACTCAAAAAGAACCAGGATTGCGTTTGGTCAGAAGATTGCCAAACCGCCTTCGACAGTATCAAGGAATATCTGTTGAATCCTCCGATTCTATCACCTCCAGTGGAAGGAAGGCCACTGATCATTTACCTCACAGTCCTAGAGGACTCAATGGGATGTGTACTTGGCCAACAAGATGAAACTAAAAGGAAAGAGTCTGCCATTTACTATCTAAACAAGAAATTCACCGACTGCGAGAATCGGTACACAATGCTTGAGAAAACTTGCTGTGCTTTGGCTTGGGCAGCCAAACGTCTTTGCCAGTACATGATTCATCATACTACTTGGTTGGTCTCCGAAATGGATCCAATCAAGTACGTTTTCGAAAAACCTGCTCTCACGGGAAGGATTGCCCGTTGGCAGATGTTACTATCAGAATATGACATAGAGTACCATGCTCAGAAAGCCGTTAAAGGAAGTATTTTAGCCGATCATTTGGCTCATCAACCGATTGAAGATCAAGAATCAATCGGGTTTGACTTCCCAGACGAAGATGTCATGTATCTAAAGATGAAAGATTGCGATGAACCGCTACCCAGTGAAGGGCCAGAACCAGGTTCCCAGTAGGGACTTATCTTTGACGGAGCAGTCAATCATTATGGAAACGGAATTGGGGCAATCATTGTTACCCCTCAGGGTATCCACATTCCTTTCACTGCTAGACTTACGTTCAAATGTACGAACAACGAGGCCGAATACGAAGCATGTATCATGGGTCTCGAAGAAGCGATTGATTTAAGGATCAAAAACTTGGACGTATACGGCGATTCAGCCCTGGTTATTAACCAGATAAAAGGAGATTGGAACACATACCAATCAGGATTGATTCCTTACAAAGACTATGCAAGAAAGTTGTTACCCTTCTTCAACAGAGTCGACTTTCATCACATCCCTCGTGATGAGAATCACATGGCTGATGCATTAGCCACTCTCTCTTCCATGATTAGTGTAGGTCGATGGAATGACATACCTAAGATCGACATCATGCGCCTTGAACGGCCCGCTTACATCTTCGCGATTGAAGCAGTCATAGACGACAGACCTTGGTATCACGATATCAAATGCTTCCTTCAGAAACAAGAGTACCCATCTGGGGCACTCAGAAAAGACAGGAAAACCCTCAGAAGATTGGCTGGAAACTTCTTCCTGAGCGGTGACACTCTTTATAAGAGAAATTTTGACATGGTCTTGCTCCGATGTGTCGACAGACCAGAAGCAGACATGCTCATGAAAGAAATTCATGAAGGATCCTTTGGCACTCATGCCAACGGACACACAATGGCGAGAAAAATTCTCAGAGCCGGGTATTATTGGTTGACCATGGAATCCGAATGCTACAAGTACATGAGGAGGTGTCACAAGTGTCAGATATACTCCGACAAAATTCATGTACCGCCATCACATCTCAAAGTTCTTTCTTCCCCGTGGCCTTTTTCCATATGGGGAATCGACATGATTGGTATGATTGAGCCCAAGGCTTCAAACGGACATCGGTTCATCCTGGTAGCCATTGACTATTTCACCAAGTGGGTCGAAGCAGCGTCATTCGCCAATGTAACCCGACAAGTGGTGGTCCGATTTATCAAAAACAATATCATCTGCCGTTATGGTGTTCCAAGCGAGATCATTACTGATAATAGATCTAACTTGAACAATAAGATGATGAAAGAGTTGTGTGCAGAGTTCAAGATCGAACACCTTAACTCATCTCCCTACCGACCCAAGATGAACGGAGCGGTAGAAGCGGCTAACAAGAACATCAAGAAGATTGTTCAAAAGATGGTTGTAACCTATAAAGATTGGCACGAAATGCTACCCTTTGCTCTTCACGGTTATCGAACATCTATCCGCACTTCAACAGGGGCAACCCCTTTCTCTCTAGTATATGGCATGGAAGCAGTGCTCCCCATAGAAGTAGAGATCCCATCAATCCGGGTATTGATGGAAGCTCAGCCTACCGAAGCTGAATGGTGTCAAAGTCGACACGACGAACTGAACCTGATCGAAGAAAAGAGAATCACGGCACTATGCCACAGTCAGTTATATCAACAGAAAATGAAAAGGGCGTTCGACAAAAAGGTCCGACCTCGTATTTTCAGAAAAGGAGACCTCGTGCTCAAGAAGATACAATCATTTCTCACTGACTCTCGGGGCAAATGGACCCCAAATTATGATGGCCCCTATGTGGTCACGAAAGCTTTCTCAGGCGGCGCCTTGAGACTTGCAACCATGGACGGAGAGGAATTTGCCTACCCCACGAATGTTGATGTAGTCAAGAAATACTTCGCCTAAAAATAAAAAAAAAAACGTCTTGGTGGATTGAAAACCCGAAAGGGCGGTCCAAGCAAAAGTTAGAGACATGAAAAAAAATCATCCCGATGGATTGGAAATCTCATAGTACAATCCAGGCAAAAATTAGGGATAATGGCAAGTAACTATGTTCAACAGAGGCAAGTCCCTCAGCAGCAGTTACAACATCATCTATCGGAGGAAATCTCCAGTCAAAGGTCATCTTCGACGGAAGCTTAGGATGTCCCGAACTCAAAGTTGGTAGAAGGATAGTGGTCGTTATGTTTCAACGTAGCCCTTTTCCCTGTAAATTACCATTTTCTAACTTTGTATATATTCTTTGGAATCATGCGTTTGGCTGATCTCCATCTTATCAATATAATTTGAGCCCTTGTGCTTTTGTTTGTAATTCTTTACTTGTTTTAGCTTTACAGAACGATGTTGTTTAAACTTAATCAGCGATTCTTGAAATAAAACAAAAATGAATTTACTTGTTAAACTTTTTCTGCTTTTAAATTAAAGATGGCATTTCTTTTGACTGTTGAACATCAGAAGAACATCGATAGCTTTTCCCGAAGTAAGCGAACTTCAAAATGCAGAATCAAAGTACTCCTTCTAAACCAGTTCGCCTGAATGAAGGGATCAACTGTGTCAGAGACCTTGTTTCGTCTGACATCCTCGGCCGAGTTCTCATCTCCTAAGCCCGATCAACATAGCTCCCAACGAGACTATCTCTCCTAAGCAAGGTGGAATTGCTATTTTGAATCAACGGTACTTCTTCGCCCCGCGATGGCCGAGTATCCAATTGTGTTCATCTCTTAGTCTGTATGTTGCGTCTATTTTGTCAGCACATACATACATACATCATGCATTTTTTATTTGCATTCACATTTCATATTGCATCACTATCACTCTAGTCGGTCCTGTCCCCTAGTGGTAGAACTCCTCTCAATTGAGTTGTCAGTTCTTGCCTCGTCAGGAAATACTGTGTCTGAACAACCTCGCTTCCAGTTTAATTCTGGAAAGAAGTTGGTCCTTGACCACTTTGATAACTTGAACCTCTGAAAAGCCAGAGAAAACTTTCAATAAGCATCACTCTTCGCCATTGAAGATGATATCCTTGCTTTCCCGGATTAAGGAAAATCCACAGAGAAAGCCTCGTGATCAGAGATTCGGCGGCACGCCAGTTTTGCTCCGAAAAACCACTGATGAAAAGGTCATCGGCACCTCAAAATTGGATCACATCATATGGCATTTCTCCGAGAAGATCTCCGAGGAAAGTATGATGTAAAGACTCCGAACAAAGGCAGTCTCTCAAGAGACTCGTTTTCCCCAGTAGATTCGACAAATGGCGTCTCCAAAACAGAGAAGTTTGTGTACCTCTACAATTCAGACGAATGGGTTCCCCAGCAAGTCTGACATCAAAACTTTTTCCATTCAAATGGCATCTCCCCAGGAAAATTCGGCGAGAAGTTTGAAGGAAAGCCGCTACGAATAGCGTCCCTTGTCAGTAAAGTTTATTGACAAAAGAAACTAAGACCAGTTCCTCGGTAGGAAACCAGGATCGAGGGGAAGTTTAAATCAGCAACTGAGACCAGTTCCTTGGTAGGAAACCAGGATCGAGGGGAAGTTTATTTCAAAAGAAAACTGAGACCAGTTCCTTGGTAGGAGACCAGGATCGAGGGGAAGTTTACCTTTTCTAAGCATCATTGCTTAGCTAAAGAAGATGAATGCGTAAGCTACCATTCATAACCACCATCAAAATTTCGGATATTCCGATATTTAATCCTTTTGCACCCCGAATGCCTGAATCCCTTCGTCATTCACACCTTCGGGTCCAAGAAGATTAAATAGGGGCATCTGTAATACCCTAAATTTTGACCACTTAGATTTTCCATCATTGTGAAAATCATCATCACAATGTGGATGAACCATCATGCTTCATCAGTCTCCCCAAAGATGGGTGAGCATCCAATACAATCAAAATTAGGGTTTCAATCCCTCTCTGAGTGCTTAGACAAAGGATCAATCAAGAAATGACATGATCTTCAACTTGTCTAATCTCTTAAACATCCACAATTGATAAAAAAGGACTCCCACTTCAAGGATTAAGCACAAGGTTGCTCCCTTCTAGGTGGATCAAGTCTCAAGATCGACAGTGTCACCAAATTAGGGTTTTGGTCGACCAGGGCCTCCAGATGGAAATTTTCATCTGGGTACAAGGCAATGATCCAAAACATGACCTAATATACTTCATGGAACATCATGAACCCATGCATCAAGTCAATTTTGCCTCAGGGGATGCATTCATCAAAAATCAGGAATTAGGGTTTCTTGACCTAATTCACCCCTAAGTTGACTTTTGGGACAAACCATGAGCCAAGACCTCAAGACATGATTTGAGGGTCTCTAATATACCATATTGATCCATTTGGAACCATGGAATGATCCAAGAAGCTTGAGCAACAAGTCTCAATTTCATCTGCACCACAATTAGGGTTTTAAGAGAAAAGTCAACTGTAACTTTAACTTTTGACCAAGACATGCTCCCAAACCCTAATACATGATTGAATATACCCTATGACACCCATGGAACATGTCCATCAAGTTTGATTTAGGTCAAGGACATGATTTCCTGAAGAATTGCACAGTTTGGAATTCATCTGATAAAAAGTCAACTGTGCACAAAAGTCAACTTTGACTTTTTGAGATTTTTCACCAAAATGGATTTTTAACCCTAAAATGATGTTAATGTATGATTTGAATCATCATTCATCAAGAAAAATCAAGAAAAGTGAGATAACTTGTAAAAGGGGTAACCATAAAACTTAGAAATTTTTCTAAGTTAAAAATAAAGTGGGAAAGGTACCAACTTTGGAGGACCATAACTCCTAAACCACAAGGCCATTTTTTCTCATCCAAAGATGGATTTGTAGCCCTCATTATCACCTACAAAAACTTCAACTACAAGTCATTCCAATTCATTAAGGATTTTGAGTTATGGAGTGATCAAAGTGGCTGAAAAGTGAAAATGTCACTTTTTCCAACACTTAGTGAAATTTTCACTAAGTCAGATTCTGCCTCACTTTTTGCCAAATGTAGGGGGATTTTTCACTTGGAATCAAAAGATATCAAAACCAAACTTGTTCAAACAGTTGTTGTATCATGTAAGAGCTTTCCAAAATGGCCAAGAACATTGCCAAATTCAACCTACACCATGAGATACAACATTGCCAAGTTGCCTTGCTGAAATCTGTCAAGGCAAGGCAGAATTTGCAACTTTGGTCGATTTACCAAAATCAGCCAAATTCAATTGCTCCTATCCACTTGGACACCTCAGAGGATTGAATCTAAAGGGGACAATCACTGAGCCAAGCCTCCAAAGTCCATGGAACAAGAAATAGCATGTTGAACCTAGAATGGCCAAAATAGGGACAAGACTTCAAATTTGGAATAAGGCATTCAATGAAACCATCAAGGTGGCATGGACTGAGCCATTCTCATCTGAAATCAGTCAAGACTTATCCAAGACCAAGGGAACCAAAGCTCTGTGCCCTAACCTCTAGTCAATGGCTAAAGGAGACTTGGATTTTCATTTGCCAACATTGGCCAAACCTACTTACCAGCTGCCATGCACTATTCCTTGCAAAAAAAACTTGCTCTACTATAAATAGAGCTCAATTGTGATCAGTTTGAGTACACCAAAGCCATCTAACAGATGCTTTCCTCAAAATCTCTTCTTTCACTCCAATTTTGCCTTCTAAGGCAAGTCACTATCGGGTTTTGAGTTTGAGAGCAATTCCAATCAAACCAATCACTCACACACCTCACATATGAGCTGATCAAACACTTAGATTACTTCTGAAACATCAATTTCACAAAATCACCAGCTGGTTGCTCAACGTTTTAACCAAAGTGCAGCTGAGGTACCACAAAATGATCCAGCCAATTTCAATCAAGTCCAACCATCCAAACACAATCCATAGGGTGTAGGGAAGCTGTTCAGATCATCACCACTCATCTGTAACACCTCCAAATCAAAAATCACTTTGAACTTGCTGTCACGACTTGGAGGTAAGCACATACTTGGTCATCTCTCAATCTATGCATATTTCCTCGCACAATAATTTGGCCATATGTTCATAATCATGCATGGAATGTTTTCCCTCAATTAATTGCATTGTTTGAATCGTGTATCAAAAATCCTAGCCTTCATGCAGAAATTAGGGTTCTTGAGGTCTCTTCGTGATTTCTTGTTGTATGTTTAATTTAAATGAAATTAAAGTACATAGACATGATCGTGAGGTTGAGGCGAGCATAATGATATGTGGATTGCATGATATGATTACGTATTCATGGAGATTGGATAGAAAATGCAAATCTGAGAAACCAAGAACACGCGCGTGTTCTTCAGCTTGTTCTTGGCGCCATTTTTGAATAATTTGAATATTTGAATTTTGTGATTTTGTTTAATTGATTCAAAAATTAATTTCTCTCTGAGTTTTAATGATTTTGAGTTGATTCTTTTTTTAATAATTCACAAAAATGTTAAAATATTTTATTTTCACAAAAAATCCCAAAAATATTATTTATTTCATATAATTGATATTTTTGCAAAGAATTAATATTTTAATTATTTTTGACATTTTAAATATTTTTTCTACATTGATTTTGCAACTTTTAATGCTTTCTAATTATTTTGTAGGTCAATACTTAATTTTTGAAGCATTAATCCAAGATCACAATTTGTTTTCCATGTGTTAAACAATTTTTGATCATTTTAATTGAATTTTTATTCAATTAAATACATTTTGAAAACAAATTAGGGTTTTGGATTAAATCAACCCTCATAAATCACTTTCAAAACTTTTTTGGGCCTCTTGAGAGAGTGTAAGACCCATCCCCCCTTGTACACAAATTTTTTTGGGCCTCACTCATTGTATAAGTCCCTCTGTACAAGTAAACGGTGCGATCTTCGCCCGTTTAAAAATAAAAATCATCTGGGCCTCTCCTTGAGCTATAAGACCCATTCAAAACACTTTGGGCCTCTATTAGAGTGTAAGACCCAATCCCCCTTTTAACCAAAACATTTTGGGCCTCACTTATTGCATATGTCCCTCTGAGTTAAAAGAAAACCTCGGCGCGATCGCCATTTTTAAACGAAAAATCATTTGGGCCTACCCTCTTGTTATAAGCCCCTCTCTTTTCTTTAAACCTTTTTTGGGCCTCTTGAGAGAGTGTAAGACCCATCCCTTTGTACAGAAAACCATTTTTGGGCCCCAGTCACTTGTATAAGTCCCGCTGTACAAAGTCAAACAGTGTGCTCACTGATAAAACCCTGGGCCTCTCCTTGAGCTGTAAGCCCCAAATCTTTCTTTTTCAAAGCACTTTCTCCTTTGATTTTGAATATACTGTTATTTTCAATCTTTCTTTGTTGAATAACTAACCAAACAGCATGGAAGCACTCCAACCGAGTAAGTGGTTATCGCTTTCATTTACTGCTTTCATATTATAAACTGTATTGTGGGGCTGCTCACTGTAAGTCTCCTTTCATAAACTCATATCTACTGTGTAATAATAGTATAGATATTTCGAGTTTCCCCGGAAACTACGTCTAGAACTAGGTGACGCCGTTTCATTTATTCGTAGAAATAGACGCCTAGATCCCCAATAGGAGCACCAGATACAGTCTTCTCTTCGGCTGTCCTCCTTAGGAATCGTCAAGAAGCTCTACTCCCCAAGATGAATGTATTCTCAGTGAATGGCATCTTTGAGTTTCTTCCAAATTCTCGAACTATCCTGACTTGATCTATTCCTTGTGGATAACTTGCCTTGAATGTCTCGGGGTTTGGGTACCCACTACGGTCATAATCTTGGACCTTAACTAAGGAACCCTCTTCAAAAGCTAAAAGTCGCTGGATAGTAAACCTCGCACGTTTACCAATGGTTTTTATCTTTAAAAGAGTTATCTCTCCTAATGGAAAGGAGATGATAGACCCACGAGCTTCTTAAAAGCATCGGCCTCCTCTTGGGCATTATTCAAGGACACTACGGCTTCTTAGAAGTATTCACAGCCTCCTCTTAGGTTTCGTATAATGATCTCTTCCTTCAGGAATGATAGCCTCCTCTTGGGCTTCGTACAAGGACCCGTCGGCTTCTTAAAAGTTTCCAGCCTCCTCTTGGGCTTCGTACAAATTGTCCCGACGACCTCCTAGAGGCATAGGAACAGAACCTAGTCATCCTTATAGAACAGTCCTTTCATAGAGTCTACTACTGTTTCTCAAAGCATAGTACAAAAGAAAAAACTCTAGACTTGGACAGTCTAACTTCCTTGAGTCTCAAAGACATTCTCAAGTGACCCCCTTCGTTAAATAGGAAGGAAACCCGCAGACTCGGACAGTCTCAATACCTTTTGGATTTCCTGTTTCCTCAAAGAGAAGGAAATATCCCTGATCCTGAAATCAAATCCCTGAGTACATTGTTGCTCATATAAGAACTGATTTTCTCTTTTAAAATCAGTATATTGGATCTGTCACTCAACTGAAACAAACCTTTAGCCTCCATCTCGGGCTTCGTACGAGATACAAAAACACTCTCTTGTTGAGTATCAAAGACTCTCTTGTTGAGTCAAACTTTTAGCCTCTATCTCGGGCTTCGTACAAGACACAAAAGACTCCCTCGTAGAGTCAAACAAACAATAGCCTCTATCTCAGGCTTCGTACGAGACACAAAGACTCTATCGTCGGGTCAAAAATCTTTTAGCCTCTCTCTCGGGCTTTGTACGAGACACAAAATAGCCTCCTCTTAGGCTTTGTATAATGATTTTCCTAGCGAAAATTAGCCTCCTCTTAGGCTTTGTATAAGAAAACCACTGGTTGATCCAATCAATCTTTTAGCATCAAAGTTGTGCCTCGTTCACAGTACACAAACATCAACAACTCCTTTCCTTTCATCTAATCGCTGTAAGCGGCAAGCCTCTGGATCATCTATATCCATGCCACTGTCCCTCTTTTAGCATGAGAAATTCCTAAGGAAAGATGGCATTGCTCTACACTGAGTTAAAGTCTTCTCCTTCAGGTTAAAACCCTTTCTTCAGAAATTATGGCATTGCTCGGATCCGCGTATCCCAGTTAAAGTAATTCTCCTTCCCCCTCTTTAGAGATGACAAATTCTCTCTAAAGTCGAGGTCTTTCAGCTTCACATCTTGGGCTTTGAACAAGATACAAATAGACCTTTCGCTTCACGTCTTGGGCTTTGAACAAGACACCAAAAACCAATTTCCTCCCATAGAATAGGAGGAACTACGAACGCTCTGATTTCCCTGTTTCGGTAAACGGGAATACGTAGGCATAAGATCGAAAGAAAAGATCTTAGCGAGCACAATCAACAAAAAACCCAAATCCCATATCTCCATCAATTAAAAGCAGTAATTCAAAAGCATCAGTCCTAACATCCTAATCCTTGTTCCCCGCCAGAAACCTTCTGCCTAGATAAAAAGAAAGAAAACCGTATTGGCGAAAATACAAATAACCAGTACAAGGCCCCCCCACATTGATAGCATTCGTAACCTAACAGACCGCTGTTTAAACTCAGTATGCAAGCAGGGTTAATTGGAGACATCTATTTCCCTTCCTTATTCAGCTCACAATAGGATAAAAATGAATCGACCTGTAGTCAAAGCTCAAACCGCAGAGAGCGACCAGCGCTTAAGAACCGCGTCCAAAATCGCTCGCTACACCATGGGTTACCTTTTGTTACAAGGTAATGCCGTTCGGTTTGAAGAACGTCGGGGCAACCTATCAAAGGGCCATGACTACTCTTTTTCATGACATGATACACAAAGAAATCGAAGTGTATGTCGATGATATGATTTCCAAATCTAAGACAAAGGAAGAGCATGTGACCCACCTGTCAAAACTATTCGAGTGTCTGAGAAAGTACAAACTCCGCTTGAATCCCACCAAGTGCATCTTCGGTGTCCATTCAGGGAAACTCTTAGGGTTCATCGTCAGCCAGAAAGGAATTGAAGTTGATCCTGACAAGGTCAAGGCCATTCAAGAAATGCCTTCTCCAAAAACTGAAAAACAAGTCAGAGGATTCCTGGGACGTTTGAACTACATCTCCAGATTCATATTCCTCATGACTGCCACTTGTGCGCCGATTTTCAAGTTACTCAAAAAGAACCAGGATTGCGTTTGGACAGAAGATTGTCAAACCTCCTTCGACAGTATTAAGGAATATCTGTTGAATCCTCCAATTCTATCACCCCCAGTTGAAGGAAGACCACTGATTATCTACCTCACAGTCTTGGAAGACTCAATGAGGTGCGTACTTGGCCAACAAGACGAAACCAAAAGGAAAGAGTCTGCCATTTACTATCTAAGCAAGAAGTTCACCGACTGTGAAACTCGGTACACGATGCTCGAGAAAACTTGTTGTGCTTTGGCTTGGGCAGCCAAACGTCTTCGCCAGTACATGATTCATCACACTACTTGGTTGGTCTCCGAGATGGACCCAATCAAGTGTGTATTTGAAAAACCTGCTCTCAAGGGAAGAATCGCCCGTTGGCAGATGTTGTTATAGGAATACGACATAGAGTACCATGCTCAAAAAGCCGTTAAAGGAAGTATTTTAGCCAATCATTTGGCTCATCAACCGATTGATAATCAAGAATCAATCGGGTTTGACTTCCCAGACGAAGATGTTGTGTATTTAAAAATGAAAGATTGCGATGAACCGCTACCCAGTGAAGGGCCAGAACCAGGTTCCCAGTGGGGACTAATCTTTGACGGAGCAGTTAATCAGTATGGAAATGGAATTGGGGCAATAATTGTTACCCCTCAGGGTACCCACATTCCTTTCACCGCTCGACTTACATTCAAATGTACAAACAACGAGGCCGAATACGAAGCTTGTATCATGGGTCTCGAGGAAGCGATTGATTTAAGGATAAAAAACTTGGACGTATACCGCGACTCAGCCCTGGTTATCAATCAGATAAAAGGAGATTGGAACACATACCAATCAGGATTGATTCCTTACAAAGATTATGCAAGAAGGTTGTTACCTTTCTTCAACAGAGTTGAGTTTCATCACATCCCTCGTGATGAGAATCACATGACTGATGCATTAGCTACTCTATCTTCCATGATTAGTGTAGGTCAATGGAATGACATACCTAAGATCGACGTAATGCGCCTTGAAAGGCCCGCTTACATCTTCACAATTGAAGCAGTCATAGACGACAAACCTTGGTATCACGATATCAAATGCTTCCTTCAGAAATAAGAGTACCCTCCTGGGGCATTCAGAAAGGATAGAAAGACCCTCAGAAGACTGGCTGGAAACTTCTTCCTGAGCTGTGATACTCTATATAAGAGGAATTTAGACATGGTTTTGCTTCGATGTGTCGACAGACCAGAAGTAGACATGTTGATGAAAGAAATTCATGAAGGATCCTTTGGCACTCATGCCAACGGACACACAATGGTGAGAAAAATTCTGAGAGCAGGGTACTATTGGTTGACAATGGAATCCGACTGCTACAAGTACACGAGGAGGTGTCATAAGTGTCAGATATACTCCGACAAAATTCATGTACCGCCAACGCATCTCAAGGTTCTTTCTTCCCCTTGGCCTTTTTCCATATGGGGAATCGACATGATTGGTTTGATTGAGCCCAAAGCTTCAAACGGACATCGGTTTATCCTTGTAGCCATTGATTACTTCACCAAGTGGGTCGAAGCAGCGTCGTACGCTAATGTAACCCGACAAGTGGTGGTCCGATTTATCAAAAACAATATCATCTGTCGTTATGGTGTTCCAAACCAGATCATTACTGATAATGGATCTAACTTGAACAATAAGATGATGAAAGAGTTGTGCGCAGAGTTCAAGATTGAACACCATAACTCATCTCCCTACCGACCCAAGATGAACGGAGTGGTAGAAGCGGCTAACAAGAACATCAAGAAGATTGTTCAGAAGATGGTTGTAACCTACAAAGATTGGCATGAGATGCTACCCTTTGCTCTTCACGGTTATCGAACATCTGTCCGCACTTCAACAGGGGCAACCCCTTTCTCTCTAGTGTATGGCATGGAGGCAGTGCTCCCCGTAGAAGTAGAGATCCCATCAATCCGGGTATTGATGGAAGCTAAGCTCACAGAAGCTGAATGGTGTCAAAGTCGACACGACGAACTCAATCTGATGGAAGAAAGGCGAATCACAGCTCTATGCCACGGTCAGTTGTATCAGCAAAAAATGAAGAAGGCGTTCGACAAAAAGGTTCGACCTCGTGTGTTCAGGAGAGGAGACCTCGTGCTCAAGAAGATACAATCATTTCTCACTGATTCTCGGGGAAAATGGACTCTGAATTACGACGGCCCCTATGTGGTCAAGAAAGCTTTCTCAGGCGGTGCCTTGAAACTTGCAACCATGCATGGAGAGGAATTTGCCTACCCCACGAATGTTGACGTAGTCAAGAAATACTTCTCCTAAACTAAAACAAAAAAAACGTCTCGGTGGATTGAAAACTCGAAAGGGCGGTCCAGGCAAGAGTTAGAGACAAAATAAAAAAATCATCCCTGTGGATTGGAAACATCACAGTACAATCCAGGCAAAATTTAGGGATAATGGCAAGTAACTATGTCCAACAGAGGCAAGTCCCTCAGCAGCAGTTACACCATTTATTGGAGGAAAACTCCAGTCAAGGTCATCTTCGACAGAAACTCAGGATGCCCAGAATTCAAAGTTGGTAGAAGGATAGTGGTCGTTATCTTTCAACGTAGCCCTTTTTCCCTGTAAATTACCATTTTCTAGCTTTGTATATACTCTTTGGAATCACGCGTTTGGCTGATCTCCATCTTATCAATAAAATTTGAGCCCTTGTGCTTTTGTTTGTAATTCTCATTTGTTTTAGCTTTACAGAACGATATTTTAACATGCTCAACGATTCTTGAAATCAAACAAAAATGAATTTACTTGTAAAATTTTTTCTGCTTTTAAAATAAAGATGGCAATTTCTTTTGACTGTTGAACATCAAAAGAGCATCAACCGCTTCTCCAGAAGTAAGCGAACTTCAAAGTGCAGAATCAAAGTACTCCTTCTACGCCAGTGCGCCTGAATGAAGGATCAACAGTGTCGGATACAACTAATCCATCTGACATCTCTGGCAGAGTCCTTATCTCCTAAGCCCGATTAACGGTATTCCCCACAAGGATTATCTCTCCTAAGCAAGGTAGAATTGCTACTTTTGGACCAACGGTACTTCTTCTCCCCGTGATGGCCGAGTATCCTGTCATGTTCATCTATTAGTCTGTATGTCGCGTCAGTTCTGTCAGCATAAACATACATACATCATGCATTTTTGATTTGCATTCGCATTCGCATTGCATCATTGTCACTCTAGTCGGTCTTATCCCCTAGTGATAAAAGTCCTCTCAATTGAATTTTCGGTTCTTTCCTCGTCGGGAAATGCTGCGTCTGAACAATCTCTCTCCTCCAGTTTATTTCTGGAATAAAGTTGGCTCCTCGACCACTTTGATAACTTGAACCTCTGAAAAAACCAGAGAGCTCTCAGTCAACATCACTCTTCGCCATTGAAGATGATATTTTTGCTTTCCCGGATTAAGGAAAATCCCTAGAGAAAGCCCCTTAATCGGAGCTTCGGCAATACGACAGTTTTTCTCCAAAAAAACCACTGATGAAAAGGTCATCGGCACCTCAAAATTGGATCCCATCATATGGAATTTCTCCGGGAAGATCCTGAGAAAAGTATGATGTAATATCCCCAAGCGTGAACGCAGTATCTCAAGGGACTCACATTCCCCAAATAGAGTCAACAGATGGCATCTCTAAAAAAGAAGTTTGTACACCTCTACAACTCAGACGACTGGGTTCCCTAGCAAGTCTAGCATCAAAACTTTTTCCATCAAATGGCATCTCCCCAGGAAAATTCGGTGAGAAGTTTAAGGAAAACCGCTACGCATAACGTCCCTTATCAATTAAGTTTATTGACAAAAGAAACTAACACCAGTTCCTTGGTAGGAAACCAGGATCGAGGGGAAGTTTACATCAGAAACTAAGACCAGTTCCTTGGTAGGAAACCAGGATCGAGGGGAAGTTTACAAAAGAAACTTAGACCAGTTCCTTGGTAGGAAACCAGGATCGAGGGGAAGTTTACATCAGAAACTAAGACCAGTTCCTTGGAGGAAACCAGGATCGAGGGGAAGTTTTACCTTTTCTAAGTATCAACACTTAGTGAAAGAAGATGGATGCATGAACTACCATTCATAACCACCATTAAAATTTTGGTTATTCTGATATTTAATCCTCTTGCACCCCTATTGCCCGAATACCTTCGTCATTCACACCTTCGGGTCCAAGAAGATTAAATAGGGGCATCTGTCATACCCCAAATTTTGACCACTAAGATTCCCATCATTGTGTAAATCCTCATCACAGTATGGATGAACCATCATGCCTCATCAGTCTTCCCAAAGATGGGTGAGCATCCACTATAATCAAATTTAGGGTTTCCAGCCCTCTCAGAGCTTTTAGACAAAGGATCAATCAAGAAATGACATGATCTTCAACTTTTCTAGCCTCTCAAATATCCACAAGGGATCAAGAGGACTCCCACTTCAAGGATTAAGCACAAGGGTGCTCCCTTCCAGGTGGATCAAGCCTCAAGATCGCCAGTGTCACCAAATTAGGGTTTGGTCGACCAGGGCCTCCAGATGAAAATTTTCCTCTGGGCATGAGCCAATGCTTCAAAGCATATCCTAAAATACTCCATGGAACCTCATGGGCCTAAGCATCAAGTCAATTTGACCTTAGGGGATGCATACATCAAAAATCAGGAATTAGAGTTTCTTGACCTAATTCACCCCTAAGTTGACTTTTGGGACAAATAATGAACCAAGACCTCAAGACATGATTTGAGGGCCTCTAATATACCATATTGATCCATTTGGGACAATGGATTGATCCAAGAAGCTTGAGCAACAAGTTTCAATTTCATCTGAACCATAGTTAGGGTTTCGCGGGAAAAGTCAATTGTAACTTTGACTTTTGACCAGGACATGCTCTCAAGCCCTAAGACATGATTCAATACACTCTATACCACACATGGAACACATCCATCAAGTTTGATTTAGGTCAAGGACATGATTTCCTAAGGAATTGCATAGTTTGTAATTCATTGGATAAAAAGTCAACTGTGCACAAAAGTCCACTTTGACTTTTTGAGATTTTTCACAAAAATGGATTTTTAACCCTAAAATGATGTTAATGTATGATTTTAATCATCATTCATCAAGAAAAATCAAAGAAAATGGGATAACTTGTAAAAGGGGTAACCATAAAAACTTAGAAAATTTTCTAAGTTATGAAAAAAAGTGACAAAGGTACCAACTTTGGAGGATCATAACTCCTAAACCACAAAGCCATTTTTTTCCATCCAAAGCTTGATTTGTAGATCTCATTGCCTGCTACAAAAGCTTCATACTGACCTATGTCCAAATTCCTCATGGATTTTGAGTTATGGAGTGATCAAAATCAAGAAAATGTAGGGACATTTTTCACTTGGATCCAATAAGTATCAAAACCAAATATGATCAAACAGTTGTTGTGTCATATAAGAGCTTTCCAAAATGGCCAAGAACATCACCAAATTCCACATGAGTCATGAGATATGACATTGGCAAGTTGCCTTGCTGAAATCTGCCAAGGCAAGGCAGATTTTTGCACTTTTGGTCGATTTGCCAAAATCAGCCAATTCCAAGCCTTGTCATCACCTTGGACACATCTGAGGATTGAATATAAAGGGGACAATCACTGAGCCAAGCCTCCAAAGTCCTTGGAACAATAAATAGCATGCTAAACCTAGAATTGCCCAAAATAGGGACAAGACTCCATTTTTGGATTGGAGCATTCAATGGAAGCATCAAGGTGGCATGGACTGAGCCATTAGCAACTGAATTCAGTCAAGACTTATCCAAGACCAAGGGGACCAGCAGCCTGTGCCCTAACCTCTAGTCAATGGCGAGAGGAGACTTGGATTTTCATTTGCCAACATTGGCCAAACCTACTCAGCAGTTGCCATTCACTAGTCCTTGCAAAACAAACTTGCTCTACTATAAATAAAACTCAATTGTGATCAGTTTAAGTACACCAAAGGCCTACAACACTTGCCATTCTCAAAATCCACTTCTCACTCTCAAAAATGCCTTTCTTAGCAAGTCACTATCGGGTTTTTCATTAGAGAGCAATTCCACTCAAACCAATCACACACACACCTCATATACATCATATGGGAGCTGATCAAACACTTAAACAACATTTGGAACACTGATTTCTCAGAATCACCAGTCAATTGCTCAAGGTTTTAACCAAGTTGCAGTTGCGATGCCATGTAGTGATCCAACCAATTTCCATCAAGTCCAAGCATTCAAACACACTCCATAGGGTGTAGGGAAGCTGTTCAGATCATCACAATTCATATGTAACACCTCCTACTCAGAAATCAATTTGCTCTTGTTGTCACGACCTAGAGGTAAGCCTAAACTTGTTCATCTCTCAATCTATGCATATTTCCTCGCACAATACTTTTGCCAAATGTTCATAATCATGCATGGAATATTTCCCCTCAAGTAATTGCTTTGTTTGAATCGGGTATCAAAAATCCCAGCCTCCATGCAGAATTTAGGGTTCTTGAGGATTTTTCGTGATTTCTTGTTTTATGCTTAATTTAAATGAAATTAATTGCCATAGACATGATCGTGAGGTTGAAACGAGTTGATTGGTATGTGGATTGCATGATATGATCAAGTATTCAGTGAGATTGGATAGAAAATGCAAATCTGGGCAAAACTGAAAAACACGCTTGTTCTTCAGCTTGTTCTTGGCGCCATTTCTCTCAAATTCAAATATTTGAATTTTGTGATTTTATTTAATTGATTCAAAAATTAATTTCTCTCTGAGTTTTAATGATTTTGAGTTGATTCTTTTTTTAATAATTCATAAAAATGTTAAAATATTTTATTTTCCCAAAAAATCCCAAAAATATTATTTATTTCATATAATTGATATTTTTGCAAAGAATTAATATTTTAATTGTTTTTGACATTTTGAATATTTTTTCCACCTTGATTTTGCAACTTTTAATGCCTTCTAATTATTTTGTAGGTTAATACTTAATTTTTGAAGCATTAATCCAAGATCACAATTTGTTTTCCATATGTTAAACAATTTTGATCATTTTAATTGAATTTTTATTCAATTAAAATACATTTTGAAAACAAATTAGGGTTTTTGATTAATTCAACCCTCATAAATCATTTTCAAAACTCTTTGGGCCTCTAATAGAGTGTAAGACCCAACCCGTTGTATTTCAAAAAGTTCGACGCGATCGTCATCCGTTGAAAAATAAACACTGGGCCTACCCTCAAGTAGTAAGACTCATTTCTTGTCTTTAAAACTCTTTGGGCCTCTTGAGAGAGTGTAAGACCCAAACCCCCCTTGTACAAAAACCTTTTGGGGCTCACTTATTGTATAAGTCCCTCTGTACAAGTAAACGGCGCGATCGTCGCCCTTTTAAAAAAAAACAATTGGGCCTCTCCTCGAGCTATAAGACCCATTCAAAACTTGTGGGCCTCTAATAGAGTATAAGACCCAATCCCCTTTTAACCAAAACAACTTTGGGCCTCAGATATTGTATAAGCCCCTTTACGTTAAAAGAAAACCGCGGCGCGATCGCCATTTTAAACAAAAAATCATCTGGGCCTACCCTCGTGTTATAAGCCCCACTCTTTTTAAAACCTTTTGGGCCTCTTGAGAGAGTGTAAGACCCATCCCTTTGTACAGAAAACAAATCTTTGGGCCTCAGTCACTCGTATAAGTCCCACTGTACAAATTCAACAGTGCGATCACTGATAAAACCCTGGGGCTCTCCTTTAGCTGTAAGCCCCAAATCTTTCTTTTTCAAAGCACTTTCTCCTTTGATTTTGAAATATACTATTGTTGTCAATATTTCTTTGTTGAACAACTAACCAAACAGCATGGAAGCTCTACAACCGGGTAAGTGTCTATCCGCTTTCATATACATATAACTGTATTGTGGGGCTGTTTCGCTGTAAGACTTCTTTCATAAACTCATATCCACTGTGTAATAATAGTATAGATATTTAGAGTTTCCCCGGCAACTACGTCTAGCATTAAGCCCGTTGATCAATCTTAGAAGTAAATGAAACTAGATCCCCCATAGGATTACCAGACACAGTCTTCCCTCCTCTTGGGGTTAAACAATATGGAGACATGAAAGTCAGCATTCTCGGTGAACCCTTTCATAGACGGTCACTCGTTGAAATTGTCAAAGAAACTCTATTCCCCAGAGATGATCTCTTCTCCGTGAATGGCATCTCTTGAGTTTCTTCCAAAATCTCGGACTTTCCTGGCTTAATCTATTCTCTGTGAATAGCTTGTCTTGAACTTATCGGGGTTTGGGGACCCACAGGCTTCCTAAAAGCATCCCCGCCTCCTCTTGGGCGTTGTACAAGGACCCGTCGGCTTCTTAGAAGTATTCACAGCCTCCTCTTAGGCTTCATATAATGATTCTTCCCCCGGGAATGATAGCCTCCTCTTGGGCTTCATACAAGGACCACTCGGCTTCTTAAAAGTTTCCAGCCTCCTCTTGGGCTTCGTACAAATTGTCCCGACGACCTCCTAGAGGTATAGGAACAGAAATCAGTCATCTTAATAGAGCAGTCTTTCCAAGAGTCTACTACTGTTTCTCAAAGCATAGTACAAAAGATGAAACTCTAGACTTGGACAGTCTAATTCCCTTGAGTCTCAAAGACATTCTCAAGCTCCCTCCAAAACTAGGAGATGAAACCCGTAGACTCGAACAGTCTCAATACCCTTGGATTTCCCATTTCCTTAAATTACAGGAAATAATCTTGATCCTCGAATCAAATCCCTGAGTGCAAACGTTACTCATATAAGAATTGATTTTCTCTTTAAATCAGCATATTGGATCTGTCACTCAACTGAAACAGTCACAATAGCCTCCTCTTGGGCTTTGTACAATGATTCTCCCCAGCGGCGCTAACAAATAGCCTCCATCTCGGGCTTCGTACGAGATACAAAAGACTCCCTCGTTGAGTCAAAACCTTTTAGCCTCTCTCTCGGGATTTGTACGAGACACACTTTAGCCTCCATCTCGGGCTTTATACGAGATACAAAAAGACTCCCTCGTTGAGTCAAAACCTTTTAGCCTCTCTCTCGGGCTTTGTACGAGACACATATTAGCCTCCTCTTAGGCTTTGTATAAGAAAACCGCTGGTTGATCCAATCAACCTTTTAGCATCAAAGTTGTGCCTCGTTCATAGTACACAAACATCAACAACTCTTTCCCCTTCATCTAATCGCTGTAAGCGGCAAGCCTCTGGATCATCTACATCCATGCCACTGTCCCTCCTTTAGCATGAGAAATTCCTAAGGAAAGATGGCATTGCTCTAAACTGAGTTAAAGTCTTCTCCTTCAGGTTGGAAATCCCCTATAAAGGAAATTATGGCATTGCCGGATTCACACATCCCAGTTAAAGTAATTCTCCTTTGTAAACAGTTGTGACAGACAAACCCCTCTTTAGAGATGACAAATTCTCTCTAAAGTCAAACCCTTTCAGCTTCACATCTTGGGCTTTGAACAAGATATAAACCACCTTTTAGCTTCACGTCTTGGGCTTCAAACTACGATCGCTCTGATTTCCCTTTTTCGGTAAACGGGAAACGTAGGCATAAGATTGAAAGAAAAATCTTAGCGAGCACACTAATAAAAAACCCAAAATCCTGTACCTTCATACATCAATCGAAAAGCACCAGTCTTAACCTCCCACCAATCGATCGAACACTATTTTTAACAAAATAACCTAAGAGAGACCCACAATCTTTGTAGCATCTGTAAATCAACAGTCATCTGTTCAAACTCAGTTTGCAAGCAGGGTTAATTGGAGACATCTATTTCCCTTCCTTCATCAGCTTCAATAGGATAAAAAATGAATCGAACTGTAGTACCCCAAAGCGATAAGTGCTTCGCAACCACGTCCAAAAATTCGCGCTACATCCCGTGACTTGTTTTTCAGACTTTGGAGAAGGAATTTCTTGAATGGCCTTGACTTTGTCAGGATCAACCTCAATTCCTTTTTGGCTGACGATGAACCCTAATAGCTTCCCCGACCGGACATCGAACGTGCACTTGTTGGGATTCAAGCGGAGTTTGTACTTTGTCAACCGCTAGAATAATTTTGACAGGTGGGTCACATGATCCTCTTCTGTCTTATATTTTGCAATCATATCATCGACATATACCTCGATTTCTTTGTGTATCATGTCATGAAACAGAGTAGTCATGGCCCTTTGATAGGTTGCCCTGGCATTCTTCAAATCAAACGGCATTACCTTGTAACAAAAGGTGCCCTATGGGGTGATGAATGAAGTTTTATCCATGTCTTTCGGCGCCATTTTTATCTGATTATAGCCCAAGAATCCATCCATGAAGGAGAAAACTTTGAATTTTGCTGTACTATCTACCAGTAAGTCTATGTATGGTAAGGGAAATTCGTCCTTTGGACTTGCCTTGTTCAGATCCCTGTAGTCTACACACACTCTGACCTTTCCGTCCTTTTTCGGAACTGGTACTATGTTGGCTAACCATTAAGGTTATTCTGATATGGCGAGGAAACCCGTGCCAATTTGTTTCTGTACTTTCTCTTTGATTTTGATGGCCATGTCTGGATGAGTCCGTCTCAACCTTTGTTTTACTGGCAGACATTCTGATCTTAACGGTAGGTGATGTTCCACGATGTTGGTATCCAACCCTGGCATATCCTGATAGGACCAAGAGAATACATCGAGAAACTCTTTGAGAAGCTTTATCATACTTTCTTTGACAGTTGGACTGAGCAGTGCCCCAATCTTGACCTCTTTTCTCTCTTTTTCTGAACCCAAGTTGACCGTTTCCAACGGCTCTTTGTGAGGTTCAATGGACCTTTCCTCTTGTCTGAGTAATCAGGAGATCTCTTCTGGAATTTCTTCGTCATCTTCTTCTTCAGCCTCAAATACGGGAAATTCAAAGTTGGGAGAAGGCATCGGATCGTATGTTTCAACGGGGTTTAAAACAAGCAACCTGCATGACGTGATGATTGTTTTTAGAAGAGATAGAGAGAATGCAAGAATGTGTGAAGTGTATTTTCTGAAAATGCTCGTTTTTATTTTTTGTTGTTTTTAGGATTACCATTTTCTGAAAAAGCAAAAATTGAAAATAGCAATTAATATGGAAATTACAAAACGACGTTATTTTATTTATGATTTAGTCGATTCTTGAAACTACAACCCTATAACACAAAACTCCGTCGCTTTGGGCAAAGCGAAGAGGGACATTTACAGAAAGTGAGCCCTATCAAAACATCCGTTTCACCTGGGCAGGGTGAAAGGTTAAGATGAAGACAGCAATTACTTTGACTTATGAGCGATCTTCGGAACATCGACTGCAACCCATTGGCGGCGAACTCCTCGGTGAATCACAAAGTCGGGAACCTTCTTTCTTGACTTGTCCTCAGAAATGATGCTAATTTTTGGCGGAGCAGGATCATTGGAATCTGTCTCCGAGGCAGAGTTGTCGTAGGAGGATTCCTCTGTTATATTTTGCATATCATCTGTACTCTCAGGTATATCTCCCCATCCAATTGGCTGGATGTCCTGGAGCCTGATACGAGAGCTTTCAGGAGCGGTGTATTTGACCATGAAGTCGTATTTACCACTTGGTTGTTCCAAGGTGTCCCACACTTCGTTAGAACTGGAGGAGTCATCGCTTTCAATGACGTTGACCTCGGGAAAAGCATAGTTAAGGAACTCTTGTCCCGCAATTGTTGCGAATTCATCGTTGTACTGGATATTTTCTGAATGCCCTGAGTAATGATCCCATGCTTCTGTGCGGACACAAGTATTCTTTTCGATGATGCTCAGCTGATTTTCATTGTTCGGCTGATTCTCTTACCCTGAGTCTCCTGGGTACGGCTACCACATTGGCAGGCCATCCATCGGGCCATAATAGTCATGGTCAAAATTGTATTTCATCGAAGTGTCCTCCTCTAATGAGTTTGGTGGAGCACGGCATCCTTCCGGATCACAATCTCCGTATATCATTTTGACATCTGACCTTGGTATAAATCTCGGGCTCTATGCGGGAAAGCAAAATGGTGCAAGCACCTCTTTCTGAGACATATAACCGTCCTTGTTAAGATAGGACTTCCATTCTTCCTCAGTATCGAAGGAATCACCTTCGTTGATGGTATGTACTTCTTGAGACACTGGGCGAAGGAAACCTCCACTGTGGAAGAAGTCCTGAATGGGATGAAAATTTTTGTTGTTAGTAGCAGTCTGGGTACAGGTCGAGGAAAAACCAAGGCCTTCTTTTTTCTTATTGTCAGTAGGAATGACAAGTTGTCCCCATCCCTTTGAATTGTTGCTTTTGATCACCTCGAGAGCATCTTTGTACGAGGAAATCGACTTTCCCTTTTCTGATTGATCATCATTGCTCACCAAAAGCGCTTGGAACTGGGTTCCAACAACCTCCTTGGGTTCTACACAAGTGGACAATGAAAGGTTACTCACGATCAAGGCTTGTTCTCCATAGACCGTGACGAGTTGGTCATTCTTAACGAACTTCAGCTTCTGGTGAAGTGTCGAAGTGACTGCCCCAGCCTGGTGTATCCAAGATCTTCCCAACAGATAGCTGTATGTTCCTCGGATGTCCATGACCTGGAAAGTGACTTGGAAAGTGTGAGGACCAATAGTTATGGGAAGGTCGACTTCGCCGATAACTATTTTTCGGGATCCGTCAAATGCTTTGACGACGACCTCACTGCCTCTCATCGGAGATCCTTTGAATGATAGTCGCATTAGAGTGGACTTCGGCATAATGTTGAGAGCCGATCCGGTGTCTACTAGTATGCTGGCTAACGCATCGTCCTGGCAGTTGACTGTGATATTGAGTGCCATGTTATGATTCGGGCCCTCTCCCGGTAATTCCTCATCACTAAATCCCAAGTTATTGCAGGAAGTGATATTAGAGAAGATGCTATCGAACTGTCATATTGACACATCCTGTTCCATAAAGGCCTGACCTGGGACTTTCTATAGAGCCTCTCTGTGGGCTTCGGAACTGAGCAAAAGCGATATCACTGAGATTTTTGAAGGAGTTTGTAATAGCTGATCAACAATGTTATATTCACTCCTTTGGATGAGCTTCAGTATCTCATCCTCGTTCTTTGAAAGGTCGGGATCACCGGATTGACCGACTAGTTGATCAGGAACTTCGACTTGAGGTTCCTTTTCTTTGGTAGGTTCTCCAACTCCTCGATTGAAGATCTGACCGCTCCGTGTTACTCGACTGATGTCTGTAATATTCATGACAGAGGGGAATGGAATTTCCTTTCCATTTTCAATTGCTGTTGCACCGTATTTGTAAGGGATAGCCTTAGTTGATTCATACGGTAGCGGTCCCGGCAGATAGATAACCACATGAGCCTTCTGATTTCTCTGACTGTCGTAAGTAACCTCAATCAGTTCCAGGTTAAGAACCTTCGATTCGTCAAGTAAATGGATGATGGTAAAAACATATTTGGTCCTCTCGTGATCAGAGATTATGACAACATCTTTGATTTGGTCAGCGAAATAGTCTAGCGTCTAGTTGATGGACCCCAAAACTGGACACGGTTGAATCTCTTTGCGGTCCAACTGACTTTGAAGGGCTGCTCGCACGAGGTAACATCCTTGATTATTTTTCGAGCAGACTCTACAGCGCTCGTAGTTATGTGGTGGCACCTGGACACACCCGCTCGGAATGTAGTGTAACTTTACTCTATTTTCGTGGATCGAACATCCTGACTTTGATGCCGAATAGGGTTCCCGTTAGTCATGCTGACTTGTTGCGTGTCTTCATCCATATAGATTGGAAGCCACCAATTGTTTAACAAGGGTTGCAAAGTTTTTTGAACGAGAGCACATCCTTGGTCACTCTCACGACATACTTTACAATTCTGATAATTATGCGAAGTCAGAAAACCGAGCTGGACTTGTGTATCGTGTAACTCCACCAAGCTGGCATTCATCAGCCGAATATCGAAGATTTGAATCATGTTGATCTGATAAGGTTTTTGTATCATGGTAGTCCTGGATCCACCCAAGATCCATCTGACGCTGGAGGGCCTCTTGTACAAAAGAGCATCCCTGTTTGTTTACCGAGCAAATCAGACAGGAATCATAGTTGTGCCGTGGCAGATTATGATACTGGCTTTGCCTCGAGTGCATTGCCACCAAGTTGACATTCATTGCATGGATGTCGTGGTTCTAAATGACGTTGGAATTCATATAAATCATGTTGACACCATGAATCCGGTGTTCCTGGATCCATCCGAGATCCAATTGTTCCTGTAGAGCCAATTGCACTACAGAACATCCCTGATTGCCTTTTGAGCAGATATCACACTGGTGATAGTCATGAGGTGGTATATGGCCATACCCACTATGTCTGCGATGCATCTTGACCAGGTTGGCCCTCAATAAGAGTACATCATGAGTTTGATAGTTGTGCCTAGATTCTCCCTCTATCAAATTAACTGCAGCCTTCTCGTGTTGAGGCAACGGGTTCGTGATAACATTACGATTTGTATCCTTGAAGGATAAGACCCTGCTCCTAACAAGCTTCTGTACATCGGATTTAAAGCTGAGACAGTTTTCTATGTTATGCCCTGGTCCTCCTTGATGAATAGGGCAAGTTTGATCCGATTTGAACCAAAAAAGCGGATTTTCCGGTATTGTAAGAGGAGCCATGGTTTAGACATGCCCCTTGACCAGTAGTAATGGAAACAGTTCGGCGTACAACATTGGTATAGGGTAAAACCCTAGTGGTCGCGTTGTAAGGTTGTTGTTATATGGAGGACGAGCCTGCTGAAGAGGCTGTTGTGTCCTTTACTGAAATGGTTATTGATTCGGTTGGCTCTGAGCAACCTGAGGTTGATACGTAGGAACAGACGCAGGGTTAATAGCAGGAGTTACAGCTGCTACTGGTTGGTACCGTCGTCTTTGCTTTCCAAGAGAGATATTCCTAATATCCTGCTATTTTTCCTTAGGGAGAGCACTACCGTATCGTTTTGTACTACTTGATGATCCAGCGTCTTTAACTAGACGTCCCTCTCGAACTGCTTCCTCGAGACGAACTCCCATATCGACCATTTCGGTGAAGTCGCTGGGCGCACTGGCAACCATTCTATCATAACAAAATGAGCTCAAGGTTTTTAAGAAGATCTTTGTCATCTCTTTTTCCTAAAGAGGTGGAAAAATTTGGGCGGAAATTTCACGCCATCTTTGAGCGTACTCCTTAAAGGTTTCCTTGTCCTTCTGTGACATCGATCTGAGTTGATCTCTTTCCGGTGCCATGTCCATATTATATTTATATTGTTGAACGAAGGCAGCGCCAAGATCTCTAAAAGTGTCGATCTTAGTGCGGTTTAAACCCATGAACCATTTGAGCGCGACACCGGTTAAACTATCCTGGAAATAGTGGATCAGTAGCTCTTGGTTCTTTGTCTGAGCTAACATTCGCCGAACGTACATCAACAGATGGCTCTGAGGGCAAGAGTTACCCTTGTATTTTTCAAAATCAGGCACCTGGAATTTGTGCGGAACTTTCACATTGCGGACCAAACAAAGGTCCGCGGCGTCCTTTCTAATTAGATCCTGACCGCAAAAGGCTTGCAGTTTCTTTTGCATTTCCAAGAACTGTTCTTGGAACTCATTCATTCTGTTGAACATACTTTCGTTTCCACCAGAAGGTATCTGTGGAATATGTCCTTCTGGGATAGTGTGTACCACGGGTGGTGGTACTGTCATTATAGCAGTGACTATTGGTGCCTCCCGAAGTTTGTAACCTTCAGGAGTTGCTGTCATGCCCCTGGCATCTTCGCTTTCCCAAAGTTTGTAACCTTCAGGCCCACCGATTCATGCTGCAGTTTCCGGATCTTCCGTGATCGGCAGAATATATCCTTCAGGGATATAGTTGAGTGGCATGCCCCAGGGGTGATCTTTCGACATTTTATACCTAGGATCATACTTCTCCACTATGGGCGTTGATGTGATCTCTGAGATCACAATCCTTTGTTATTGCATTTGGGCTGCTACCAGAGCTTGCATGTCATTGTGAAGCTTTCTTAGATCTTCTTTCAGAGTGTCGATCTCTTCCCTTAACTCTCTGTTCTCTTCCTCGAGATGATCCATCTTTTTCTGACGATTGGCCAGAGTATTGTATGAATGAGACAGTTTGACTCTAGAATCGAGACACAAATGTGAGATTCGTAAGGAAGAAGAATGCGTTATATGAGAATGATGCATGACATGCAATGATTTTATTAATATGTTTTTTGTTTATTCAAAGTAAACTTCGACAATTAGATTGCAAATATCAAACAGTGGGGAAACCCCGTTTTATTGAATTCAAAGATTGCGGAAAGGGAAATACAGTAGTTTACAAAGTGTTGTAAAAGGAAATATCTAAGCTAATGGATCCCGAGTCCTCTCTGAGGAGGGCTTAGCTGCTGATTCTGGAACTTTCCTTTTCTTTGACCGGGGCTCTTGAGCCGTTACCGGGATGTCATTCCTCTGCTAAGTGAAAGGAGCAAGCAAATTCCTTTGATTATCCTGATTCTCCACAGCGTGTTGCTCCAAAATCTCAATCAGAGCGTCTTTCTCTTTTAACAGTTGTTATACTTTCTTACATTCCACATTGAGAATACGGTACTTGTTCCTCCAAGACCTTCTCTCCTGTTGAACTCTGTTGAGAGTAACCTGAAGTTTTTTCGTATCAGATATAAAGTAAAGGACAGGGTCCCTTAATGAAAGAACTTCCTGACGGGGGTAAGACATCCTCAGCTTGAGAGCTCTAGTTTGTACCTAGTGGAGATAAGGTTCCACCGAGACACAGTCTGGTTTTCCTAGAGACTCTCGTCCTTTTATATGAACATGATTCCAGGCATGCACTATTTCTGTCTTTAGTGCCCTGTCATTTTCTCCTTTCTTGAAGAAAATACCTTCCAGATGAATATTTCGCGGGATACGTCTCATCGGGTATCCGAGTTGACGACGAACTAAAACTGGATGATAATTGATTCCTCCTTTAGTTCCTATGAGGGGTACATTAGGGAAGTTTCCACAACGGTCAATGATTCTGATCCTGTCATAGATTCGATTGTACCAATCAATGTCAGAGTTGGTAAAAGACATGATTATCTACGACCAACGTAAAGTACTCTTTTGATCCCAAAATGCAGCAGATTTGGGCAAATGGGAAATGAACCATTTGTATAGCAGGGGTACACAACATGTGATCATTCCTCCGCTATAAAAATTCCTTAAATGTATAGAATAATATGCATCTGCGAGCAAGGTCGGCACAGGGTTTCCAATCAGAAAAACCTTAATGGCGTTGATATCGACGAAGTTATCAATGTTGGGAAACAGAAATAACCCGTAGGTGAGTAAAACAAAGATGCTCTCGAAAGCGGCCAAGCTCCATATACTAGCAAAGTACAGAGCTTTCTTTATCAAGAACTAGGCAGGCAAACCCTGGATTCCAGCCTTAGTGGTCATGTGAGTCCTGACTTCTGACTCATCCAAATAAATTGCTCTCAAAATGGTTTGATCCTTTGGAATTTCTTCCAGTCCAGAAAAGGGAGCTTGATCAGTAATGTGTAAATCAGTCAGGTGAGAGTACTCCTCCTGCGTTGGTACGAGCTGGTAATCTGGGAATGTGAAACAATGATAAACTAGATCGTAAAACTGAATGAGCGTAGCCAGGATTCCCTCAATTACAAGAACTCTTAACAGCGACAGCAGACCTCCGTACTTGGCTCTGAACGTGTAACGCCCCGGTTTTGTCTTATTTATTTAATCGAGACGATTTAATTATTTTTGTTTTATATTATTTTATTCTTGAATTTTATTTGACAATATATTTTTTTTCATCGTTGTTTATGTTTTATCGCGTTTTGAGATCGTTTGCGAGATATTTGAGTTGAGGGGTAAAATAGTATTTTTAGGGGATTAGATATTTTTAATAAATAGAAAGTGGAGAGAAAAAGAGAGAAAAGAAAGGGAAAGGAAAAGAAGAGAAAGAAAAGGAGAAGAAAGAAAGAGAGAAGAGGAGAAAGAGGAAAAATCGCGGGAACTCCGTTTCGAGCGCGAATAATCGGGTAAGGGTGAGAAGTTTCAATTATATCTTGCTTGTGTATGTATATGTGTTGTTTGTTGTAATTGTTTTGGTTGTTTCGCGACTTTTCTTATCGATTGAAATTAGGAGCGATTGATAGAAGTTGAGGTTTTCACGGATGAAATTTGATATAAATGTTGTAGAATACTTGTTACCATGATTGGGTTATGTTCTGATGGTTATGTTTTGGTTTGGAAGTGCTTTGGGGGTTGAAATGCTGGTTGGGAGTGATCTATAGCGCTGCTGGGTTTTTTTAGTTTCGCAGGTTCGCACTGCGAATTTCCAGCGAAGGGGAAAGCGAACGTTCGCGTGAGGTTCGCACTGCGAACGTTGTGTTGTTTTTCTTTCTGCCACGATTCGCTGGGGGATTCGCACTGCAAAGGGGACAGCGAAGGTTCGCTGGGAGTTCACACTGCGAAACTGTAGGCTATTTGCTTTCTGCCATGGATCGCTGGGGCATTCGTACTGCGAATGAGGAAAGCGAAGGACTCGCTAGGAGCTTCGCATTGCGAACATGACAACTTTTATAAATTGTTTTCTTTATAACTGTTGGGTCGTAAGTTGGTTTGAGGCGCGGTTTGATGCGTTGGAGAGCTAATGAAGTGTTCTTTCTTATTAGAATGGTTTTGAGATTGTGGGCCGATTTAATTATGTTGGGAATTGGAATAGTGTCGTTTTGTCGACTTTTACCGTCGTAATTGTATGTGATTGACGTGTTATCAAGTGACATGCTTTTAATATGTATCGTATAGCTTGTGTGCTGTTATATGATGTGAATATATATGATGAGTGTTGGTGATGATGGTTTGTGGTCTTAAGGAGAAATAAATGTGTTGTTTTGGATTTGATTTCAATGTATGATAATGATGTTGTTGTGTGGTGAAATACATTGTATGATTGTTGTGGTTGATGGTGAGTACTTCTTGATTTGGATTGATATGAACGTATAAGATAAAATGCTAATTGTTGTAGTTTGTGGTTTATGATGAAATGCATTGTGTATGTGAAATTCAATGTGTTATTTGGTGGCCTTATGGCAAGTAAATGCATTGTTTGAATTGGTTTCCAATGCCTAAATAATGATGATGAGATAATTCATATGGTTGAATTGTGAATGTATGGAATTGATGAGTTAAAATATACGCATGATTACGGTTGCATTCTGTGTGTATTTGAATGTCATGAGTCATTGTATGCCAAGCATCATCATATGCATTCTTGTGATGTCGTGTGCCCTAGTGGGTGTGAGCGACGAAACGATTCCAGAGGGAATTCGCTATAACATCGAGCGCGTTATACCGAGAGGACCTAAAGCGATGATTATAGACGATCGTGAGCCTTAAACAAAGAGGACCTAAAGCTATCGGATTGTGCGCCTTATACAAAGAGGACCTAAAGCAATCCATAAACGTCGTGCGCCTTATACCAAGAGGATCTAAAGCGACGGGGAACATTGTTTTCCCTACGGGGAGTTACACTAAGTAACAAGCGATGGTTCCAATAGTTCCTGAGTGAACTAATGTTGAGATGATGGATGGATGGTACCGCATATGCATTGCATAGAGTCGTTGTGTCGGTCTCTGTGCATTTGCATATATCATGAATGGATTTATTATGCGTGGAAAATCATGAATGGATTGATTATGTGTTGAAATTCTGAATTGATTGAGTATGTGTTGAGATTTATGACTGGATTGGTGAATTGATGTGCATATGTGATAAATACATTGGGTATGGATGATATGTGTTATGTATAGACATGTGTTATGTGATGTGGTGGTGTGTTTACGTATGTTATGACTTTGGTGTGCCTTATGTGTGAATATGTGATTATGTTGGTGTAATTGATATATGCTATGTGTATTAGTATGTGATGCTTGTGGTGAGAATAACTATGCATGTGAATTTTTATGTGTTTGCATATTATTATGCAATATTGATTTAGTTGTTATTTCTCACCCTTCTGCCGTGGTTTGTTGCTCTGTGAGGCAATTGCAGATTTATAGCCTTTGAGGCTTTTGTGAAGATTAGCCCTCCGTTCTTTTGTCGGTCTTGGTGTCTGCTCTGATACATAGCACGGGAGTCGGGGAAAGATTATGTTATATATGTATACCTTTGTTAGATTTATTTTGTATTACCTTTGTATGTATATTTTGATGTAATAAAACAATTTATTTTGTAAAACAAGTCAGCTATGGATCTTTCCGCTTTATTCCATAATTGAACTTTCCTTTTATATGGAAAAAGTTTCTCTTTGATGTTACCCCAGTTTGTGTTATGTATCAAATAATTGAGCAGGGTTTGTGTTTTCTTTCTTTAAATGTGGCATCCTTGATTCTGTCGGAAAAATAAAGTTTTAGTTACTCTGATTTATTTATGTATTATTTATTCGCGATGGGAATTGGGGTGTTACATTAGTGGTATCAGAGGAGGTCGGTCCGCCCGGCCAAGTTGTTGAGTCAGTTGGTGTGACAGTTGAATACTGTCGTTGTTATTTGTCCCTTAGTACGTGATATGTGTGTGAAACACTGTCAGTGCTTTCTGGTTTTCTAATCCTTTGTCTGCAGGATTTAGAATGAGATAAGTGGGGGAGAAGCTGGTGCTTCTCCAGGTTGCTTCAGGTGGGGAGAGTTGGGTCAGTGTGTTGTAGATTGCAAGAGTGTGAGTGCTCTTTGGACAATGTTGTTCCCGGTTCCAGAGGGAATGCGGAGGTAAGGTTTGTGTCAACTGAGGATTGGTGCCTTAGGTAGTTTTGTGCAAAGGATGCAAGAAATGCTATTATAGTTTGGTAAAGACGGTTTATGCCCCATTATGATTGTCGGCTGTCTATTGACAAATTAAGGAACTGATCACCCTTAATCTCTTGTTGATAGCAGACGGGAATTATGTTGGATGGAATAGACGTGTCTTTCCGGCTTTGATAGTGTGTGCAATGAATTGTTGGAGTTAAGAAAATGATTACGGATCGTTTGGTTAAATCGATGAAGATTCTAATACCAGAAGATGAAATGGATTAGAGATTTTGGTATGTTGGTCCAGTTAGGAAGTCATTGAGAGAAAACGATTGGGTATCGTTAATAGTTGTTCTCCGAGAGTAGAGTGTGAACTCAAATTGGACGAAGGTGAGGATTTGAGGTTTGGATCTGCTAAGTAAGTAGAAGAACTTATAGGAAGTGAAACTCAGATGTTGTCTTGTTTGTGATGATAGTGTTCTGGAAATTGGCAGAAAGGCCATAGTGATGGGCTGCCAGTTGTGCGTGATTTCCAGATGTGTTTCTGGATGGAATATTGGATGTTAGCATTAGAATTACTCAGATTGAAAGAGCGGTTGGAAGATTTACTGGAAAAGGGATTTGTGAGACCAAGTGTGTCGTCTTAGAGAGCTCCACTATGGTTAGTAACAAAAAGGATGGATGAATGAACGGAATAACAAGCATGATATGTATAATGGTATTGAGACTATGGGAAGAAAGACTTAGAGTTCTGGTGAGGTTTGAAGTCTTTGAAGTTTTAAGGCATTAATGCAAATTGTGAGGAAACCCTGGTGGGTGGATGTAACATTGCGTTTGAGAGTTCTTTTTGTTGGTTGTTGATACAGGTTGGAATTTATGGAATTGGACGGTCAGGAGAAGAAATTGTGTATGGATTACTAACAGTTGAATAAGGTAACGATTGAGAACAAGTGTCCACTTTCAGGAATAGATGACTGGAATGATTTGGTTGAGTTTGAGTGAAATTACAATTGTTTGGAATGTTTGATAAGAATGGTGAATTGTGTGAGTTGAGGCTTTGATCGATTTAATGTGGCTGGTTAGGTTTGTTATCCTCGGAATAGGTTGTTATTTACTCGGTTAAGCTTGTATGTGAGTAACAAGTTACCCAGTGGGAAGTTTTACAAAAGCTTTAAGAATTTATATCTTTTGGAGTTTGGTTGGCCATTACAATGCACAGTGATGTTGTTCGGTGTTAGTAAGGTGTCTGGAAGGTTTGTGGAGTGGATGAAATCGTATCTTCCATATTTAATGGGATAAGTTCGTAGTGGTTTTGATTGAGGATATTCAGATCTGTTATAAACTCAGAGGAAGAACAGGTAGAGTGTTTGAGATTTGAATTGCAAGTGTTGGAAAGAGACGAAGTTTTATGCTAAGTTATTCAAGTGAGAACTTGGGTTGAAAAAGGTTAGTTTTCTTGGATATGTTATTTCAGATGAGAGTATGGTTATGGATCCATCGGAAGTAGATGCAGTTCTACATAGAGAGGCTCCAAAGTTGGTTAAGGGATTGGAATCTTTTTGGACTTTTAGTTGGTTATTACCGGAGGTGGTGGAAGGCTTTTCCAAGTTAGCGTTTTCGTTACTTCGATTGAATTGCAAAAGGTAGGTCGTTTGTTTGGGATGTTTGTTGTGAGTAACTTTTGGTGAGCTGAAGTGGAAGTTGTATACGGCTCCAATTTTGATTCTGTGTGATCCTAATAAATTGTTTGTGAGGTATTGCGAGGTGTCTTTGATGAGTTTAGTCAGTGTGTTAATACAAGAGGGTAAAGTCGTGGCTTATGCTTTACGACAATTGAGGAATCATAAAAGGATCTATACTATTCAGGATTTGGAATTAGTCACGGTTGTAGTGTGATGGAAAATTTGGAGGTATTATCTGTATGGTTCCAGGTTCGAAGTGTTTAGTAATCACAAGAATATTGAGTACCTGTTTGGACGAAAGGAATATAGTATGAGGCAGTGAGGAGGGTTGGAATTTGTGATGAGTTATGCCTTTAGCTGGAATTATCCTATTGGTAAAGTTAAGGTTGTGCGTGATGAGTTAAGTCGAAAGTTTTTATACATGTCTGTTTTGATGGTCAGAGAATTAGAGTTGGTTGAGCAGTTCCGAGACTTGTGTCTGGTGTGTGAGATAACACAGTAGAGTGTGAGGTTGGGTATATTAAAAGTGAACAGTGATTTTAGGCGAATATGAGAAAGAGTTAGACTTTGGATGTGAGATTGGTAGTTTTGATGGTTACGTGTAATCAGAGTGCGCAGCGAAAGCGTGATGTGGCACATTTTGTATATTCGTGTGCGACTTGTAAGAGTTCTTAGGTTAAACATTGGAAACATGTAGGAGTAATGAGACCATTGGACGTTTCATAATGGAAGTGTTAGGTGAAAGGTTTAACTATTATTCATGGGCTACTATGTAGCTGATGGTTTTGGTTGTATGTTCGATTGGGGAATCGTAGCATTGTTGTAATATTGTTGTGTGACAAGGAGGTTGGTATTGTGGTTATGTACAGGTTGTTGAAGCGATGTTGGGTTGTCGAACCTTGTGTTCTTGTTGTGTTTCGGTTCAAGAGTGAACCTGTGTGTGTTCGTAACTTGGGTATTCCTTGAGTCGTGAGTTGGTCGTCAAGTGCATTGTATGGGCTTTGCATCTTGTCGTTGTAGTTGTCGTCGTTGTCGTGTCGTGGTAGTAGTTGCTGTTAGCGAGGTGGTTTGTCAGTTTGTGTTATTCGTGGTGTGCTTTTGTTGGCATGTTAGTTTTTTGGTCGGATGCGAGAGTCGTGTCCGGAGTTGTTCGTCTCAGTATATTTTTAAGGACGAAAATGTCTAAGTGGGGGAGAGTTGTAACGCCCCGGTTTTGTCTTATTTATTTAATCGAGTCGATTTAATTATCTTTGTTTTATATTATTTTATTCTTGACTTTTATTTGACAATATATTATTTTTCATCGTTGTTTATGTTTTATCGCGTTTTGAGATCGTTTGCGAGGTATTTGAGTTGAGGGGTAAAATAGTCTTTTTAGGGGATTAGTTATTTTTAATAAATAGAAAGTGGAGAGAAAAAGAGAGAAAATAAAGGGAAATGAAAAGAAGAGAAATCAAAGGAGAAGAAAGAAAGAGAGAAGAGGAGAAAGAGGAAAAATCGCGGGAACTCCGTTTTGAGCGCGAATAATCGGGTAAGGGTGAGAAGTTTCAATTATATCTTGCTTGTGTATGTATATGTGTTGTTTGTTGTAATTGTTTTGGTTGTTTCGCGACTTTTCTTATCGATTGAAATTAGGAGCGATTGATACAAATCGAGGTTTTCACGGATGAAATTTGATATAAATGTTGTAGAATACTTGTTACCATGATTGGGTTATGTTCTGATGGTTATGTTTTGGTTTGGAAGTGTTTTGGGGGTTGAAATGTTGGTTGGGAGTGATCTATAGCGCTGCTGGGTTTTTCTGGTTTCGCAGGTTCGCATTGCGAATGTCCAGCGAAGGGGAAAGCGAACTTTTGCGTGAGGTTCGCACTGCGAACGTTGTGTTTTTTTTCTTTCTGCCACGGTTCGCTGGGGGATTCGCACTGCGAATGGGACAGCGAAGGTTCGCTAGGAGTTTGCACTGCGAAATTGTAGGCTATTTTCTTTCTGCCATGGTTCGCTGGGGCATTCGCACTGCGAATGAGGAAAGCGAAGGACTCGCTAGGAGCTTCGCATTGCGAACATGACAGCTTTTCTAAATTGTTTTCTTTATAACTGTTGGGTCGTAAGTCGGTTTGAGGCGCGGTTTGATGTGTTGGAGAGCTAATTAAATGTTCTTTCTTATTAGAATGGTTTTGAGATTGTGGGCCGATTTAATTATGTCGGGAATTGGAATAGTGTCGTTTTGTCTGCTTTTACCGTCGTAATTGTATGTGATTGACGTGTTATCATGTGACATCCTTTTAATATGTATCGTATAGCTTGTGTGCTGTTATATGATGTGAATATATATGATGAGTGTTGGTGATGATGGTTTGTGGTCTTATGGAGAAATAAATGTGTTGTTTTGGGTTTGATTTCAATGTATGATAATGATGTTGTTGTGTGGTGAAATACATTGTATGATTGTTGTGGTTGATGGTGAGTAATTCTTGATGTGGATTGATATGAACGTATATGATAAAATGCTAATTGTTGTGGTTTTTGGTTTATGATGAAATGCATTGTGTATGTGAAATTCAATGTGTGTTATTTGGTGGCCTTATGGCAAGTAAATGAATTGTTTGAATTGATTTCCAATGCATGAATAATGATGACGAAATAATTCATATGGTTGAATTGTGAATGTATGGAATTGATGAGTTGAAATATATGCATGATTACAGTTGCATTATGTGTGCATTTGAATGTCATGAGTCATTGTATGCCAAGCATCATGCTATGCATTCTTGTGATGTCGTGTGCCCTAGTGGGTGTGAGCGACGAAACGATTCCAGAGGTAATCCGCTATAACACCATGCTCCTTATACCGAGAGGACCTAAAGCGATCATTATAGATGATCGTGAACCTTATACAAAGAGGACCTAAAGCGATCGGATTGTGCGCCTTATACAAAGAAGACCTAAAGCAATCCATAAACGTCGTGCGCCTTATAACAAGAGGACCTAAAGCGACGGGGAACATCGTTTGCCCGACGGGGAGTTACACTAAGTAACAAGTGATGGTTCCAATAGTTCCTGAGTGAACTAATGTTGAGATGATGGATGGATGGTACCGCATATGCATTGCATAGAGTCGTTGTGTCGGTCTCTGTGCATTTGCATATATCATGAATGGATTGACTATGCGTGGAAAATCATGAATGGATTGATTATGTGTGGAAATTGTGAATTGATTGAGTATGTGTTGAGATTTATGATTGGATTGGTGAATTGATGTGCATATGTGATAAATGCATTGGGTATGGATGATATGTGTTATGTATAAACATGTGTTATGTGATGTTGTTTGTTGCTCTGTGAGGCAATTGCAGATTTGTAGTCTTGGAGGCTTTTGTGAAGATTAGCCCTCCGTTCTTTTGTCGGTCTTGGTGTCTGCTCTGATACGTAGCACGGGAGTCGGGGAACGATTATGTTATATATGTATACCTTTGTTAGATTTATTTTGTATTACCTTTGTATGTATATTTTGATGTTATAAAACAATTTATTTTGTAAAACAAGTCAGTTATGGATCTTTCCGCTTTATTCCATAATTGAACTTTCCTTTTATATGGAAAAAGTTTCTCTTTGATATTACCCCAGTTTGTGTTATGTATCAAATAATTGAGCAGGGTTTGTGTTTTCTTTCTTTAAATGTGGCATCCTTGGTTCTGTCGGAAAAATAAATTTTTAGTTACTCTGATTTATTTATGTATTATTTATTCGCGATGGGAATTGGGGTGTTACAAAACGCCTCAGGGTTGGTTATCATCCTTGCCAATCCTCTTAAATCCTATAGTTTTGGAACCTTGAAGGTGTACTTGTGAGTTTTCCTTCTACCGAAATCCATTAGCACAATCTCTTTCTCTGATATTTGCAGTCATTGTCTTAGTTTAATTTGAAAAAGAGAGACTAGAAGAGAAGATTTTGTTTTTTTAATGTTTTTTAATGAAATGAATGCATGAATGCAGCACACAAAAACATAGAAAAAACATGGGGTCAAAGGGTCGGTGTCATGAAGTTAAGGCTCTACCCATCCCCAAAGGTTTATACTGGTATTTTTTGTACCTGTCCTCAAAATCACTGACCCCTCTTGGGATAACAACAGCAAGCGGATCGCCAGCGAGCTGTAGTATCTTAGAGTAGTCTCAAATGAGGGTAGTATTGCGTGACAACTATTTTCGATAGCTTCCGAACTACAAAATGGTTTTAGTCTACTAAAATCCTCAGCTTCTTAGATAACCCAATGGAACAATCTGCTTTCAACAACCTAAGTCGTATAGGCATTGAATCTGCAAGGGGCATCTCCACTGATTTGTAGGTCGACCGGGACCTCTTACTTGGTATTCACTCCCCATAAGATTACCCGTATAATTCCATCAGTTATCTTAGGTGTATACTTAATCTTTCCAGATGCGGCATCACACGTATTCCCATTAGCAGAAAAGTAAACACATATATCAATTAGGAAAAGCAGTATATATATTTTTCCTAATATCTTAGACCTCTATGATCCTATGATCCTAACAGACAATGACTCCCCAGCAGAGTTGCCATTTCTGTGAACTTTGAATTTAAGGTTTCACTCCTTGGGAATGCAAGAAAGAAACCCTCCCATTGTGGTCGCCATTTTTCTGTAGCGCGGTTTTTGTGGTTTCGAATCACTATCGCTTTGGTACTACAATTCGATTAATTTTTTTTATCCTGGTAAGCTGATTAAGGAAGGGAAATAGATGTCTCCAATTAACCCTGCTTGCATACTGAGGTTAAACAGTCAAAACTGTTGGTTTACAGATGCTATCAAAATAGGGGGTTCGTCTTTGGGGTTATTTTCTTAAAAACACGAAGGATCCAGATTAGTGGTGAGAATTTGGTTAGGATACTAGACTTGATTTTCTTTGTTTGATGTATGAAGGTACTAGACTTTGGGCTTTTTCTGATGAGTATGCTCGCTAAGATTTTGCAATCTTATGCCTACGTATTCCCGTTTAATGAAACAGGGAAATCAGAGCGATCGTAGTTCCTCCTATTCTATGGGAGGAAAGGGATGTTTTGGTGTCTTGTTCAAAGCCTAAGATTGAAGCTAAAGGTGATTTGTATATTGTTCAAAGCCCAAGATGTGAAGCTAAAGGGGTCCTGACTGAGAGGGAATTTGTCATCTCTAGAGTGGGATTGTTGATTTTTGCATGCCTTGAGCAAAGCATGAATTTGATGCTAAAAGGTTGATTAACTCAACTAGGGATTTCTTTATACAAAGCCTAAGAGGAGGCTAGGGGTTGACTTTTCTAGGGAAATGTTCTTTCTGTCTTGTACAAAGCCCAAGACTGAGGCTAAAAGGGTTTGACTCAACAAGAGAGTCTGTTATACTCAACAAGAGAGTAATTTGGTGTCTCATATGAAGCCCGAGAAGGAAGCTAGAAGGAAATTGACTCAACAAGAGAGTCTTTTATACTCAACAAGAAAGTGATTGGGTGTCTCGTATGAAGCCCGAGACAAAGGTTAAAAGGAAATTGACTCAACAAGAGAGTCTTTTATACTCAACAAGAGAGTGTTTTATATGTGTCTTGTATGAAGCCCAAGACGGAGGCTAAAAGAGATTGACTCAACAAGAGAGTCTGAAAAGGTGATTGACTCAACAAGAGAGTCTGATAGTTGCTTGACTCAACCAGAGAGTCTTTTATACTCAACAAGAGAGTGACTTTCTGTCTCGTACAAAGCTCGAGATAGAGGCTAAAAGGAGATTGACTCAACAAGAGAGTCTGAAAAGGTTAGCTCCGCTGGGGAGGGTCATTTTACAAAGCCCAAGAGGAGGCTATCTTACTGCGGAGGATTATTGAGATCCTTAGGCAGGTCCAAGTGTGGGGAACTCTCATGAGAGAGACCGGGCTTTCTTCCTATGTTTGAAAGGAACTTGAGAATGTCTTTGAGACTCAAGAGGTTTAGACCGTCCAAGTCTAGAGTTTTATTTTTTATACTATGCCCAAGAGGAGGCACGGGCATTAAGGGATGAGTATCAACCCTAAAATGGCCGGAGTTTCGACAGTGGAAAGACTGCTCTAGCAAAAGATGACTAAGTTCTGTCTTATACCTTTAAGAGGTCTTCAGAGTCCTTGTGTTAAGCCCAAGAGAAGGCATGAGAACTTCTAAGAAGCCGACGGGTCCTTGTACAACGCCCAAGAGGAGGCGGGGGTGCTTTTAGGAAGCCTGTGGGTCCCCAAACCAAGAGAAGTTCAAGAAATGCAATTCACAGAGAAGAGATCATTCCAGGAAAGTTTGAGAATTTGGAAGAAACTCAAGAGATGCCATTCACGGAGAAAACATCATCCCTGGGGAGTTAGAGTTTCTTTGACAATTTCTAAGGGTGACAGTCTGAGAAAAGGTTCACCGAGAATACTGCCTTTCTCTTTGTTCCATATTGTTTAACCCCAAGAGGAGGGAAGACTGTATATGGAATCCTACGGGGGATCTAGTTTTGCTTGTATTTAAGAGTGACCGACAGGGCTTTACCTAGTGCTAGACGTAGTTGCTGGGGAAAACTCTAAATAACTAAACTAGTATATACACAATTGATATATGACAAGTATTTAAGAGAGGTATGAAAGAAGACTAACCATGCGCAGCTTCACACAATACAGTTATGTATATATGATGTGTATTTAAAAGAATGAAAGAAGAATAACCATGCGCCGCTTCCCACAATACATTTATATATATGAAAGCAGATAAAAGAAAGCGGATAAACACTTACCCGTTGTAGAGCTTCTATGTTGTTTTGTTAGTTGTTCAACAAAGAAATTAAAGAAAGTTTTGATAAAAACTATATATTTGGATTCAAAATCAAAGGGGAAAGTGCTTTGAAAAGATTGTTGGGGCTTACAGCTCAAGGAGAGGCCCAAGTTTTAACGATGATCGCACCGTTGTTTTGAAAACTATAGAGAGCGACTTACACAATATGTGAGGCCCAACAAGTTTTATGTACAACTGGGTTGAGTCTTATACTCTATTAGAGGCCCAAAGATTTACAAGTGATGAGGCTTACAACTCAAGGAGAGGCCCAATTGTTTTTTATTTAAACTGGCGATTGCGCCGAAGTTTTTTCTTTTAACGCAGAGGGACTTATACAATATCTAAGGCCCAAAAAGGTTTTGGTTAAAAGGAGATTGGGTCTTACACTCTATTATAGGCCCAAAGATTTACAAGTGATGGGGCTTACAACTCAAGGAGAGGCCCAATTGTTTTGTTAAAAAAGGCGACGATCGCGCCTAAATCTCTGACTATATCGGGACTTATACAATGTATTGAGGCCCAAAAAAGGTTTTATTTACAGAGAGATGGGACTTACACTCTATCAAGAGGCCCAAAAGAGTTTGAAATATTTGAGTATGATTAAAAATCAAAGAAACCCTAATTTCCATTTTTTAAAAGTAATATTTCAAAGAAAATTAATAAAAAATGGTAAAAACACCAAATAAGTTTAAATAAACCACTTGTGATTTTTGGTTAAGGTTTGAAAATTGAGGTTTTAATCACAAGATGATTTAAAACCCATTTGGTTTTGATTTTTCAAGATGAATATTCATTTTAAAAATGTTTAAAAACAATTAAAAATGAATTTATTCATAAAAATACCAACTATATTAAATAAATAATATAAATTTGTTTTTTTGTGGAATAAAATATTTCAACATTTTTGTGATTTTTTGCAAAAAGAACCAATAAAAAATAATTAAAATTGAGGGAGTTATTAATTTTCCAAATCATTAAAAATAATATGATAAATAATAAAAATAGGAAAAAGTGGTAAAAAGAGGATCTGGGGCGAGGGGGATTCGAACCCCAGACCTCTTGTGTGCAGTGCGCGCGTCCTACCACTGGGGTGGTGATACATCCGTGTATCAAACCCCAACCACAAATATACAAGGCATACCTTGTCTTTGGCCTGACCAAGGCAAGGCAAGGCAAGGTTTTGGCAAAAAATGTGAAGCTTGTAACTTTCTCATTTCTCCATGGATTGGGACAAAATTTAGGTATATCCTGCCTAGAATTTCACAAGGAATCCAATGGTGGTGGTGGTTTTTTCAGATGAGGCTCCTATTGAAAAACCTGGTAGTGGTTTTGAAATAGGCCTCCCTTTGCATTTTCTGTGCTAACTCTTGTTACATGCATGAATTACATGATGAATTGGTTCAAACACAACACATATAACATGTATAAGATGTGCAGGATTAGTGGACCTCAAAGCAATGCATATTTTAAAGAGTTCAAGTTGAGATGCTTACCTCTTTAGGAGTTTTTTGGGCAATCTGTCAAGGGATTTGTTTCGAAAATGTTTTGATGCTTTGAACACTCTCAAATGATCCCTTAGAAGCTTTTAGGATGATTGGAATCAGCTGGAAACCTCAGGAATGGAAACTGGCCCTTTCTTGCAAAAGGGGCAAAAGTGACCAAAATAGTAACTCTCTCAAATGGTGTTCCAGATGTGGGGAACCATTTGGGACAGTTCAAAGATGATATTTGGAGTGTGTTTGAGGTTTTATCTGGTTTTAAAAGTGACTGAATCAAGACATGGCTTGAAAAATGCAAAAAAGTCTAATTTTGAGGTTTTGAGAGGGGACTTTGTGATTTTGGTGTTACAGGTCACTTGTGAGAGTTTGGACAGCTTAGATATGACATATTGGATGTGTTTGGATCATGAGATGTGATGGAAATGCTCTCTAACTCAAAAACTCAGAGTTACCTTGCTAAAGAAGCATTTTTGCCTAGAGAAAGAGATTTTGAGGAAAGTAAGTGTTGTAGTGCTTTGGTGTACTCAAACTGAGCACAAATGAGCTCTATTTATAGTAGAGCAAGTTTGTTTTAGCTGCAATAGTGAATGACAACTGCTGCAGAAGTTTGACATATGTTGATCAATAGGAATTCAAGTCTCCTCTAGCCATTGACTAGAGGTTAGGGCACATGCCTTTGGTTCCCTAGTTTAGAGATCATCCTTGACTGAATTTAGTTGGAAATGGCTCAGTTCATGTCACCTTGGTGCATCCATTGTATGCTCCAAAACAAAATTGGAGTCTTGTCCCCTCTTTAGGGTTTTTTAGGTTTGGCATGCTATTTTTAGTTCCAAAGACTTTGGAGGCTTGGAGATCAGATCATTCCCCTTGGATTTGATCCTCAGATGTGTCCAAAATGATGACAAGGCTTGGAATTATCTGATCTTGCCAAATCGAGCAAAAGTGCAAAATTCTGCCTTGCCATGACAGTTGTAGCAAGGCATGTTGCAACTGTCATAACTCTTAGCCCAAGTGGAATTTCATGGGGTTCTTGGCCATTTTGGAAAGTACTCATATGATACAACATATGTGTGATCATATTTTGTCTTGATACTTTTTAGATCCAAGTGAAAAATGCCTCTACATTTTGGAAAAAGTGAAACAGATTCTTGTTAATTCTTGTAGTTGGCTAGAATTTTGGTAAAACAATGTTGATGTCATGGTTGATGTTTCAACATGAGTTTTTAACAACCTTGTTATGAGTTAACATTCTGGTTATGTTAAGTTTTTAAGGGTTGCAGTTTTGTGCTGATGTCAAACCCGATGTCATAACATCAGATGACAGAACATCAGAAAACCATCTGTGTGGTTTGTGGATTGCAGAATGTTAAGGTGTTGAAGAGTTATAGTGCTGAAGAGTGATGTCACATGCGATGTCTTGACATCACTATACCAGAACATCAGTCTGCTGTGTTTTTAGGACTGCGCGTGTTTCTGTTATTGGAGAGATATTCTGCTGAAGAGAGTGAGAGATTGTAGGCGAATATCTTGGTAAAGATATATTCTGGTGCAATCATAAGTGGAGCAGATCTTGTTGCTATTTTTAGGGCTGAAAGATATGAAAAGATTTGAAGATAAAATCTGGTTTTAAATTCAAATCAAATCAGATATTTGGAGAAGATCTTGCAGCTGAATAATGAAGATTTAAAAGATACATAATAACCTGGAAATATTATGTGGAGCTGAATTTAATGCATAAAGATATGGAGAATATTTAGAGTTAATGATTGAAGATTTAATTGAAGATTTGATTGAGGATTTAATTGAAGATCTATTTAGTAGCAGAATCTTTTGGAGATTTGGAACAGAAAATTTGATATGATTTGAAGGCCCAAATCCAGTTGGGAAATAGGTTATAAATAGAAGCATTGTAACCTAGTTTTGGGAAGCCAGCCATCATGTAGATTATAAGGGCTGTGTTGGTTGATGAACCACCCGGTTTGTGGGATGGTCATCGTGTTTATCTCGAAGCCTGTAGGTAAGAGATGTATTGTTCTTGGAGGAAGCTGTTAAGCAACTCTAAGTATTGTTCTTAGTCATAAGGGTCATGTCTAGGTATTGTCAAGGAAGTGTGTCTTCCAAGGATATGTGTGTGAATGAATACATTTAGGAAATCAAGTTGTTGATGCAGTAACGGTGTAGTTAACTGCTAGACATCATCGAGATGAATGGAAGTGAGATGGAGTCTCTTACCTAGGGAGGACTTAGGTAGAAGGGTCATTGGGTAGGGATTAAATTAGGTAGATTGTCAACTGGTCTGTTGAGTCTGTAATTTGATACTACTAATAGTGGACTTCCTTCCTGGCTTGGTATGCCCCCAGATGTAGGTTGGTTGAACCGAACTGGGTGAACAATTGATTGTGTTCATATTCTGTTTTTATTGTCTTGTTCATGCAACAGAGTTTGATGTTGCGACATTGCACCTTAACATCACACATCTGTACCAGAATTTCAATTGGTATCAGAGCAGGCATCCTGTCTGTTTCTGGATGAGATATAGGGAAGATACTTTCTGGTTCATGGGCAAGGTAGGTGGTATCTACTGAAAAGGTGTTTGAACATGGAGAAGTTCATATTGTTGTTTGAATGGTCCCTTGAAGTGGAGGATGAACTATTCAGGACAGAGTATGTATTGGACCTGTCTGTTGATCTCAAGAGAACTGCTGTTATGAGTTTGATTTGTTGGCACTTGGTTTAAGGTGATGGTATGCAAGGATTATTGAGTAGTGCCTGAAGGTTGTTGAGGAGTTGTTGTGTGTTCCGCTGCATGGTATCTGATGTAACCCTGATTGGTTCTTGTATCTCTGGTGGTGAGATTCTAGGAAGGTATGCTCTTGGAAATACATTAGGTTTGGTCTCCTCAGCAGGATATTCTATGATGTTGCAGTTTGCATGGGGATTATCTCTTATCTGTGTTTTGGGAAAGAAGTGATCAAAAGGTGAATAGGGTGGAGATAAAGCAAAAGAGTATCACTGTCAAATCTTTCATGCGGGAGTGAAGATCTTGATCAGTCATCTCTTAAGCTTATTGGTGGAAGTTGAGCTTAATATGTCAATTCGGATGTCTCGACATCGTGCTTCACATTAGCAGTTTATGGTAAATGCTAAGTCAAGACCTATTAGAATGTAGCTACTTAGAAGGATCACGGAAGCTGTGAAGTTGAACAATTGTTGAGATGCTGTTCAGCAGGAGCTAGTTGAAGTGAAGGGAAAAGGCATCCAAGAGTTGGTGTGCAGTAGCAGGGTAATTCAACCAGTGGTCAATTGGTGTTTGCTTGAGCTCTTTCTGTTTCGTGCCTTAAAGGATTCAAAGTAGCAGATTGTCTATGGTATGTTTCTGCAGAAGGATGGCAGTTATTACTCTTTGGTTAGAAGGTCTGAACCTTGTGCTTATTAGAAGAAGCCTCTGGAAGAGTGTGTTATGCAAGTTACTACAGTTTTGTTGGTCTAATCTTGAAAGATGCTGATATGCTCTCTTATGTTCCCTGCAAGAGTTATGTATGATTAGGAGTTGTGATTAAGACTAATGTCAGAACTGATGTTGGAACATCAAGTCAGTTCTTTGCTCAGGGTGGAGTGAAAGATCAAGACACTGACCTAACCTGGAAGGCTTTGTGGTATAAGTGGTTTGGATCAGCAGATGGCGGTTGTGTGACAGGGGTTGAGTATTTATCTGCTTTTGATAAGGATGTGCATTCAACTAATGACAAAATACATTGACGGTAGACTATGTATATGTCTGATGTAAAAGTGCAGGACTGTTGAATTGTTGAGAATATACTTTTCTCTGTGTGGCTCTTTATTTCTCTTCGTGGTGTGTTGGTGCTATTGAAGATAAAGATGGGAGCATGGTGTTTGCTCTAGTTGTGAAGGTCGAGGATAAGTGGCAGTTATCTCTGGCTTTCTACTGTCGGCTCTACTAAGGGAAGTGACTTTCTTTAGGTATTGCTATGGGGTAGTCTTGGACTACTTATTTTCTGAAGATTCAGATGTGGTAGGTTTGAAGTCTTTGGAGTTTCAAAGCAGGATGGAGGTTGTCTACTCAAACTTGATTGTTGAATCAAGTCTATGAGAGCATGGAAATCTGTTTCTGCAAAGGGAGGAGGTTCTTCTAAGTGGCAGAAGGAGGAGCTGAATTCAACAGTTGGATGTCATAATGTTCTGACATCTAGCTTAACATCAGGAGTCTCAGCTAGTGATGTGATCTACAGGAATGAACGATAGGATGCTTCAAAAGATCGTTCTCATGGCAGTTTGCGGGAGCTGCAGGAAGGAGAAGATGTTACATGACCATGGCTTAGGGAGTCTAAGTGTGTTTGCTTTTGAGCAAGTGGAACATGTGACTTGAAGATCAAGTTTTCTTGGTGGATCAAGATATCTTTGTGAGAGTTCTGACAAATGTGAGGATTCATGTATGAGGTGATCAAACTGTGGCATTTGGTTGATCTCAGAAGTGGATTCGAAGAATCAAGATAATCAGAGTGTGGCAGCTGATTATTATTGAGGATTGTCTTGGAACAAGTTACTCTTGGGCAGAAGGGTGATGAGTTGAAGACTCAAGGAGATTATTCTTCTTGAAGGTGGATGAGAGTTTAATTCTCTAGCTCTTTGGATTACTATGCTATAGTAAGTCCAGTTGGTGGAACATATCAAGAATCATGGTGATGATGTCTTGGTGTGTGGAAGATGTTCTAACTTGTGTTGGGACATTATCTGGTTGGATATTCTTGGTGAAGGATGTTTATGCTCTGGTTCAGGAGCTTGGTGCCTACATTATGCCTAAGGAGCGTCTACATAGTCATACGGGAGAATGATGAAGTAGAAGGTCTACCTTGGATGGAGAATGTAGAGAAGACTGTAGTAGACCAGGTATTGATTGATTGGACGCCTGATGAGAATGGTCATATTTAGGAGATGATTGCTCCAGCATTATTTCAAAAGAGGTGTTTCTGACGTTGTGGATTAGAATGTGGAGATTCTAATCTTGGTTTGTTGTAGTATGTTCTGGCAAAGCATGTCTACTATTTTTGAAGACCTCACTAGTGGATGTAATGGCAGAGGAACTGTGTCAGATGAGGTGATTGGATCAGAAAATTTTGAAGAGATTGGATCTCAGTAAAGCTTTTAAGTAATCTGAGATTTCGTGGAGTTTGTGAGCAGTGTCATACCAGTCAGGATAATTGAATGTGTTCTCCAAGAGTGAAAGTACAATATGTGAAAGTGCTCAGCAAGTGTGCTCAATTGTTCATCTCCATCTAGAGCTTTAGTTAACCATGACAGGGGGAGTAATTGTCTATGGATTCTGCAGCAAAGGTGCATATATTGTGAAGCTTGCATGCTGATCAAGCTTGTGGAGATTGGTTGCCTCTTGTGAGGAGATAATGTCAGATAACATGTTATGACATCAGACTGTTGGATGACGTGTTGGTGTGGACATGAATGGTTTTAGCCATGTGGAGCCAATTGTTTGAATCATATGCGCACATGCTTCTGTGGAGGAGTCTGAAGGACGATTTTATTTGTGCAGATGTTGGAATTACTTTGTGAGGGTCTTTGTTGATGGGAGATGTCACACTTGTCTAGGTGTGTGGTTTTAATTCAAAGTAAGAAGACTTGACTTAAAGTGTAGTGGAAGGCAGTGTATTTGTGGATGTATGAAGACTATGATCAAGAAATTCATTCCTGAGAGAAGTTGATCAGCTTGGCAAGATGTGAGTTTTGGAACATGAGAAGATAACCACTTAAGAGGGAATTATGTGATTAAGCACTAAGTGAATGCGTTCAGCAGGTGAGTTGAACAGTGAGTGCGCTCTTGAAGACATGAAGACGAGTCTTATGTTTTCCATTCATTTAAGGTGTTCTTTTTGCAAAGGTGCACTGGTTATCTTAGATAGGGGGAGTTGATCTTTTCTCTGCTGATCATTGAAAGTAGTAGCTGCTGAGTCTGGGTTTTGTTCTGAGTATATTGGTTGGATGATTCAGAGTTTGCCTTTGGAATTTTTTTTGTGCTTGCTGCTATGTTCAGAGTTTGTCCAATAGTGGTTGCCAAGGTGTGGTTGTGAAGCCTTTTCTGATATGGTGCAGCAGTTGAGGGGGAAAGTGTTTGAACAGCTGTGATCTGGTTATGCTGATGTGAAAGTGTTCATTTCTACTGCAAGTTGTTCTGATGTAGGCTGAAATTGTTTTAGCCAAAATTAGCCAAAGGGGGAGATTGTTAATTCTTGTAGTTGGCTAGAATTTTGGTAAAACAATGTTGACGTCATGGTTGATGTTTCAACATGAGTTTTTAACAGCCTTGTTATGAGTTAACATTCTGGTTATGTTAAGTTTTTAAGGGTTGCAGTTTTGTGCTGATGTCAAACCCGATGTCATAACATCAGATGACAGAACATCAGAAAACCATCTGTGTGGTTTGTGGATTGCAGAATGTTAAGGTGTTGAAGAGTTATAGTGCCGAAGAGTGATGTCACATGCGATGTCTTGACATCACTATACCAGAACATCAGTCTGCTGTGGTTTTAGGACTGCGCGTGTTTCTGTTATTGGAGAGATATTCTGCTGAAGAGAGTGAGAGATTGTAGGCGAATATCTTGGTAAAGATATATTCTGGTGCAATCATAAGTTGAGCAGATCTTGTTGCTATTTTTAGGGCTGAAAGATATGAAAAGATTTGAAGATAAAATCTGGTTTTAAATTCAAATCAAATCAGATATTTGGAGAAGATCTTGCAGCTGAATAATGAAGATTTAAAAGATACATAATAACCTGGAAATATTATGTGGAGCTGAATTTAATGCATAAAGATATGGAGAATATTTAGAGTTAATGATTGAAGATTTAATTGAAGATTTGATTGAGGATTTAATTGAAGATCTATTTAGTAGCAGAATCTTTTGGAGATTTGGAACAGAAGATTTGATATGATTTGAAGGCCCAAATCCAGTTGGGAAATAGGTTATAAATAGAAGCATTGTAACCTAGTTTTGGGAAGCCAGCCATCATGTAGATTATAAGGGCTGTGTTGGTTGATGAACCACCCGGTTTGTGGGATGGTCATCGTGTTTATCTCGAAGCCTGTAGGTAAGAGATGTATTGTTCTTGGAGGAAGCTGTTAAGCAACTCTAAGTATTGTTCTTAGTCATGAGGGTCATGTCTAGGTATTGTCAAGGAAGTGTGTCTTCCAAGGATATGTGTGTGAATGAATACATTTAGGAAATCAAGCTGTTGATGCAGTAACAGTGTAGTTGACTGCTAGACATCATCGAGATGATTGGAAGTGAGATGGAGTCTCTTACCTAGGGAGGACTTAGGTAGAAGGGTCATTGGGTAGGGATTAAATTAGGTAGATTGTCAACTGGTCTGTTGAGTCTGTAATTTGATACTACTAATAGTGGACTTCCTTCCTGGCTTGGTATGCCCCCAGATGTAGGTTGGTTGAACCGAACTGGGTGAACAATTAATTGTGTTCATATTCTATTTTTATTGTCTTGTTCATGCAACAGAGTTTGATGTTGTGACATTGCACCTTAACATCACACATCTGTACCAGAATTTCAATTGGTATCAGAGCAGGCATCCTGTCTATTTCTAGATGAGATCTAGGGAAGATACTTTCAGGTTCATGGGCAAGGTAGGTGGTATCTACTGAAAAGGTGTTTGAACATGGAGAAGTTCATATTGTTGTTTGAATGGTCCCTTGAAGTGGAGGATGGACTATTCAAGACAGAGTATGTAATGGACCTGTCTGTTGATCTCAGGAGAACTGCTGTTATGAGTTTGATTTGTTGGCACTTGGTTTAAGGTGATGGTATGCAAGGATTATTGAGTAGTGCCTGAAGGTTGTTGAGGAGTTATTGTGTGTTCCGCTGCATGGTATCTGATGTAACCCTGATTGGTTCTTGTATCTCTGGTGGTGAGATTCTAGGAAGGTATGCTCTTGGAAATACATTAGGGTTTGGTCTCCTCAGCAGGATATTCTATGATGTTGCAGTTTGCATGGGGATTATCTCTTATCTGTGTTTTGGGAAAGAAGTTATCAAAAGGTGAATAGGGTGGAGACAAAGCAAAAGAGTATCACTGTCAAATCTTTCATGCGGAAGTGAAGATCTTGATCAGTCATCTCTTAAGCTTATTGGTGGAAGTTGAGCTTAATATGTCAATTCGGATGTCTCAACATCGTGCTGCACATTAGCAGTTTATGGTAAATGCTAAGTTAAGACCTATTAGAATGTAGCTACTTAGAAGGATCACGGAAGCTGTGAAGTTGAACAATTGTTGAGATGCTGTTCAGCAGGAGCTAGTTGAAGTGAAGGGAAAAGGCATCCAAGAGTTGGTGTGCAGTAGCAGGGTAATTCAGCCAGTGGTCAATTGGTGTTTGCTTGAGCTCTTTCTGTTTCGTGCCTTAAAGGATTCAAAGTAGCATACTGTCTATGGTATGTTTCTGCAGAAGGATGGCAGTTATTACTCTTTGGTTAGAAGGTCTGAACCTTGTGCTTATTAGAAGAAGCCTCTGGAAGAGTGTGTTATGCAATTTACTACAGTTTTGTTGGTCTAATCTTGAAAGATGCTGATATGCTCTCTTATGTTCCCTGCAAGAGTTATGTATGATTAGGAGTTGTGATTAAGACTAATGTTAGAACTGATGTTGGAACATCAAGTCAGTTCTTTGCTCAGGGTGGAGTGAAAGATCATGACACTGACCTAACCTGGAAGGCTTTGTGGTATAAGTGGTTTAGATCAGTAGATGGCGGTTGTGTGACAGGGGTTGAGTATTTATCTGCTTTTGATAAGGATGTGCATTCAACTAATGACAAAATACATTGACGGGAGACTATGTATATATCTGATGTAAAAGTGCAGGACTGTTGAATTGTTGAGAATATACTATTCTCTGTGTGGCTCTTTATTTCTCTTCGTGGTGTGTTGGTGCTGTTGAAGTTAAAGATGGGAGCATAGTGTTTGCTCTAGTTGTGAAGGTCGAGGATAAGTGGCAGTTATCTCTGGCTTTCTACTGTCGGCTCTACTAAGGGAAGTGACTTTCTTTAGGTATTGCTATGGGGTAGTCTTGGACTACTTATTTTCTGAAGATTCAGATGTGGTAGGTTTGAAGTCTTTGGAGTTTCAAAGCAGGATGCAGGTTGTCTACTCAAACTTGATTGTTGAATCAAGTCTATGAGAGCATGGAAATCTGTTTCTGCAAAGGGAGGAGGTTCTTCTAAGTGGCAGAAGGAGGAGCTGAATTCAACAGTTGGATGTCATAATGTTCTGACACCTAGCTTAACATCAGGAGTCTCAGCTAGTGATGTGATCTACAGGAATGAACGATAGGATGCTTCAAAAGATCGTTCTCATGGCAGTTTGCGGGAGCTGCAGGAAGGAGAAGATGTTACATGACCATGGCTTAGGGAGTCTAAGTGTGTTTGCTTTTGAGCAAGTGGAACATGTGACTTGAAGATCAAGTTTTCTTGGTGGATCAAGATATCTTTGTGAGAGTTCTGACAAATGTGAGGATTCATGTATGAGGTGATCAAACTGTGGCATTTGGTTGATCTCAGAAGTGGATTCGAAGAATCAAGATAATCAGAGTGTGGCAGCTGATTATTATTGAGGATTGTCTTGGAACAAGTTACTCTTGGGCAGAAGGGTGATGAGTTGAAGACTCAAGGATATTATTCTTCTTGAAGGTGGATGAGAGTTTAATTCTCTAGCTCTTTGGATTACTATGCTATAGTAAGTCCAGTTGGTGGAACATATCAAGAATCATGGTGATGATGTCTTGGTGTGTGGAAGATGTTCTAACTTGTGTTGGGACATTATCTGGTTGGATATCCTTGGTGAAGGATGTTTATGCTCTGGTTCAGGAGCTTGGTTCCTACATTATGCCTAAGGAGCGTCTACATAGTCATACGGGAGAATGATGAAGTAGAAGGTCTACCTTGGATGGAGAATGTAGAGAAGACTGTAGTAGACCAGGTATTGATTGATTGGACGCCTGATGAGAATGGTCATATTTAGGAGATGATTGCTCCAGCATTATTTCAAAAGAGGTGTTTCTGACGTTGTGGATTAGAATGTGGAGATTCTAATCTTGGTTTGTTGTAGTATGTTCTGGCAAAGCATGTCTACTATTTTTGAAGACCTCACTAGTGGATGTAATGGCAGAGGAACTGTGTCAGATGAGGTGATTGGATCAGAAAATTTTGAAGAGATTGGATCTCAGTAAAGCTTTTAAGTAATCTGAGATTTCGTGGAGTTTGTGAGCAGTGTCATACCAGTCAGGATAATTGAATGTGTTCTCCAAGAGTGAAAGTACAATATGTGAAAGTGCTCAGCAAGTGTGCTCAATTGTTCATCTCCATCTAGAGCTTTAGTTAACCATGACAGGGGGAGTAATTGTCTATGGATTCTGCAGCAAAGGTGCATATATTGTGAAGCTTGCATGCTGATCAAGCTTGTGGAGATTGGTTGCCTCTTGTGAGGAGATAATGTCAGATAACATGTTATGACATCAGACTGTTGGATGACGTGTTGGTGTGGACATGAATGGTTTTAGCCATGTGGAGCCAATTGTTTGAATCATATGCGCACATGCTTCTGTGGAGGAGTCTGAAGGACGATTTTATTTGTGCAGATGTTGGAATTACTTTGTGAGGGTCTTTGTTGATGGGAGATGTCACACTTGTCTAGGTGTGTGGTTTTAATTCAAAGTAAGAAGACTTGACTTAAAGTGTAGTGGAAGGCAGTGTATTTGTGGATGTATGAAGACTATGATCAAGAAATTCATTCCTGAGAGAAGTTGATCAGCTTGGCAAGATGTGAGTTTTGGAACATGAGAAGATAACCACTTAAGAGGGAATTATGTGATTAAGCACTAAGTGAATGCGTTCAGCAGGTGAGTTGAACAGTGAGTGCGCTCTTGAAGACATGAAGACGAGTCTTATGTTTTCCATTCATTTAAGGTGTTCTTTTTGCAAAGGTACACTGGTTATCTTAGATAGGGGGAGTTGATCTTTTCTCTGCTGATCATTGAAAGTAGTAGCTGCTGAGTATGGGTTTTGTTCTGAGTATATTGGTTGGATGATTCAGAGTTTGCCTTTGGAATTTTTTGTGTGCTTGCTGCTATGTTCAGAGTTTGTCCAATAGTGGTTGCCAAGGTGTGGTTGTGAAGCCTTTTCTGATATGGTGCAGCAGTTGAGGGGGAAAGTGTTTGAACAGCTGTGATCTGGTTATGCTGATGTGAAAGTGTTCGTTTCTACTGCAAGTTGTTCTGATGTAGGCTGAAATTGTTTTAGCCAAAATTAGCCAAAGGGGGAGATTGTTAATTCTTGTAGTTGGCTAGAATTTTGGTAAAACAATGTTGACGTCATGGTTGATGTTTCAACATGAGTTTTTAACAGCCTTGTTATGAGTTAACATTCTGGTTATGTTAAGTTTTTAAGGGTTGCAGTTTTGTGCTGATGTCAAACCCGATGTCATAACATCAGATGACAGAACATCAGAAAACCATCCGTGTGGTTTGTGGATTGCAGAATGTTAAGGTGTTGAAGAGTTATAGTGCTGAAGAGTGATGTCACATGCGATGTCTTGACATCACTATACCAGAACATCAGTCTGCTGTGTTTTTAGGACTGCGCGTGTTTCTGTTATTGGAGAGATATTCTGCTGAAGAGAGTGAGAGATTGTAGGCGAATATCTTGGTAAAGATATATTCTGGTGCAATCATAAGTGGAGCAGATCTTGTTGCTATTTTTAGGGCTGAAAGATATGAAAAGATTTGAAGATAAAATCTGGTTTTAAATTCAAATCAAATCAGATATTTGGAGAAGATCTTGCAGCTGAATAATGAAGATTTAAAAGATACATAATAACCTGGAAATATTATGTGGAGCTGAATTTAATGCATAAAGATATGGAGAATATTTAGAGTTAATGATTGAAGATTTAATTGAAGATTTGATTGAGGATTTAATTGAAGATCTATTTAGTAGCAGAATCTTTTGGAGATTTGGAACAGAAGATTTGATATGATTTGAAGGCCCAAATCCAGTTGGGAAATAGGTTATAAATAGAAGCATTGTAACCTAGTTTTGGGAAGCCAGCCATCATGTAGATTATAAGGGCTGTGTTGGTTGATGAACCACCCGGTTTGTGGGATGGTCATCGTGTTTATCTCGAAGCCTGTAGCTCAGAGATGTATTGTTCTTGGAGGAAACTGTTAAGCAACTCTAAGTATTGTTCTTAGTCATGAGGGTCATGTCTAGGTATTGTCATGGAAGTGTGTCTTCCAAGGATATGTGTGTGAATGAATACATTTAGGAAATCAAGCTGTTGATGCAGTAACGGTGTAGTTGATTGCTAGACATCATCGAGATGATTGGAAGTGAGATGGAGTCTCTTACCTAGGGAGGACTTAGGTAGAAGGGTCATTGGGTAGGGATTAAATTAGGTAGATTGTCAACTGGTCTGTTGAGTCTGTAATTTGATACTACTAATAGTGGACTTCCTTCCTGGCTTGGTATGCCCCCAGATGTAGGTTGGTTGAACCGAACTGGGTGAATAATTGATTGTGTTCATATTCTGTTTTTATTGTCTTGTTCATGCAACAGAGTTTGATGTTGTGACATTGCACCTTAACATCACACATCTGTACCAGAATTTCAATTCTGACTTAGTGAAAATTTCACTAAGTGTTGGAAAAAAGTGGCATTTCATGTTTTGGTGATTTTGATCAATCCATAACTCAAAATCCATGAAGAATTGGAGTGAGGTGTAGTTGAAAATTTTAAAGTGTGCCATGAGAGCTACAAATCCATCTTTGGATCAGCCCAAATGGTTGCTTGAATCTCAAGTTATGATACTTGGAAGTTGGTACCCTAGCCACTTTGTTCCATAACTTAGAAAAATTCTAAGTTTTTATGGTTACCCCTTTTGCAAGTTATCTCACTTTCTTTGATTTTTCTTGATGAATGATGATTCCAACCACACATTAACATCATTTTAGGGTCAAGGAACCATAATTATGAAAAATCTCAAAAAGTCAAAGTTTGACTTTTGTGAGCAGTTGACTTTTTATCAAATGAATTTTAAACTGTGCGATCCCCAATGAAATCAAGTCCTTGACCTAAATCAAACTTGATGGACATGTTCCATGGGTGTCATAGGGTGTATTGAATCATGTCCCAAGGTTTGGGAGCATGTCTGAGTCAAAAGTCAAAGGTACAGTTGACTTTTCCCTCAAAACCCTAATTGTGATCCTGATGAAATTGAAACTTGTTGACCAAGCTTCTTGGATCAATCCATTGTTGCAAATGGATCAATGTAGTGTGTTAGAGACCCTCAAACCCTCTCTTGAGGTCTTGGCTCATGTTTTGTCCCAAAAGTCAACTTAGGGGTGAATTAGGTCAAGAAACCCTAATTCCTGATTTTTATTGTATGCATTCCCTAAGGCAAAATTTACTTGATGATTGGGTTCATGATGTCCCTTGGAGCATCTTAAGTTTTACTTTGAAGCATTGGCTCATGCCCAGGGGAAAATTTCCATCTGGAGGCCTTGGTCGACCAAAAACCCTAATTTGGTGACACTGGGGATCTTGAGGCTTGACCCACTGGGAATGCTGCAACTTTGTGCTTGATTCTTGATGTGGGAGTCCTCCTGATCCTTTGTGGATGTTTAAGAAGCTAGACAAGTTGAAGATCATGTTATTTATTGATTGATCATTTGTCTAAGTGCTCTGAGAGAGCTTAAAACCCTAGGTTTGATTGTAGTGGATGCTCACCCATCTTTGGGGAGACTAATGATGGTTCATCCATATTGTGATGATGATTTGCACAACAATGGGAAATATTAGTGTTCAAAATTTGGGGTATGACACTTAGAAGCTTTTAGGATGATCAAAACGAGTTGGAAACCTCAGGAACAAGAATTGACTCTTTTTTGCAAAAGTGGCAAAAGTGACCAATATGGTAACTCACTCAAATGGTGTTACAGTTGAGGGAAACCTATTGGGTCAGTTTGAGGATGATACTTGGAGAATATTTGAAGGGTTAATTCGTTTTGAAAGTGATTGGATCAAGAGATGGCTTGAAAAATGCAGAAAAGTCAAAATTTGAGGTTTTGGAGGTTGACTTTCTGATTTTGAGGTTGTACAATGTGGATGAAGGTTTGAACACCTCCAATGGATGATTTATGATGTGTTTGGATAGTTATTTGAGTGGTTTTAGTTCTGGTTTCAAGAATTCCCAAATTGCTCCAACGTGACTTGAAATTGAAGTAAGAGAGGGAGAGTGAGAAAACAAGGCTTTGGTATTATTTTGGTGTGGTTTTAAACATTAGAAATGACATCTATTTATAGTAGAGGAAGTTTGTTTTTAAAGGAATGGTGAATGGCAACTGGTTCACTTTATTATCCCATGGATATGCCCATGCACTTTCTTACACTACTAGAAAACTGTGTTTTAGCTGCCTAGATTTAGAGTCGGCCCCGACACCGACGTTAATAGCGTCGGCCAAACCTACGTTAACAGGCGCTATTTAGGCACTTTTTTTAAACTAATTATTTTTTCAGTTAGAGTCGGCCAGACCGACTCTAAATGTGCTGGTATTTTAAATAATGTTTAATTAATTCATTTAGAGTCGGTCAGACTGACACTAGTTTGTAACATTATGTATTAATTATTATTTAGAGTCTAATGTTTAATTAATTCAATTTATAAGTGAAACCAATGAAGGTCAGAGAGAGACTAATGATAGTATGGCTAACAGAAACCTAATAGAAAGGTCACTAATCCACCCTAACAGAACTCAGGGTAAATTACAGGAACTAACAGAAAAAAACCTAAGAGCTAACAGATTTCTTCATTTGATTAATCTTCATTTGCACATTTAAATCTTCATGTGAGGGTTACCACTTTGCGATTGAGGACGTGGATTATGTACGCTAACGTTGTTTGTAAGTTTAAGGTTACCAATCTTGGGAGCGATACGAGAATCTTTTCGCAACGTTGTGACACAAATTTCAGACAGCATTGATGATTTAATTATTAGGGTATGGGGTTTGGGATCAATGTGTTATTGTTGAAAAAGTTATTTTATGATGAAAATATATATACATGGTAGCAACATCAATTAAACTATAAGGTGATGATCGCTTTTGATCTTATTCTTATTTAAAGTTTGGAAATTTTACTTGGATTTTAGTTATTGCTCATAATTTCTTATTCATTAGCTAGATTGTCTTTTCTTATTGAATTCTTTCAAATGTGTTAATTTATGCCTTATATGTTATAGTTCTGCATTTCTTGATTTTAAATGTGCAAATGAAGAGTAATCAATAAGAGTTGATTTTGTGATCGTTTAATGTGTTTCAGAGTTCACACAAAGAAGAATACTTGATTTCTTCGGGCTTCCGAGGGATTTACCTGATTTCAGACGGAATAATTTTGCTTCTCGGGGTAATGTACTGTTAAATTCAGACATGTTTAATATCTACTTTTTTTTATTGTTATTTTTTAATCTGTTTGATGGTCAAATTTTGTCAATGTGATGTATGGATATTTGTTTTGCCATTTCGAATCGAACTTCTCAGTAGTTGCTTGTTTTTGTGAAACTGGTATTGGTTGAATTTTGTTATGCCATTGTAGAACCAATTTATATATTGGTGATTGACTTGTGAATTATAAATATTTTGTAGCTTGTTCTTACAAATTAATTAGATATATGAATGAGTTATTGTATTGAAGCATGCATGTGTAGTTGAGGGTTTGGTATTTTTTAGCCTATGAAATCTATGTAGGATGCTAACTTAGATGTTTTCATCACTAAACTCCACAAATTTTAAGCTTGAGACTTTGGTTTTTGGTATTGCCCAATGATCAAATGGGCAACTTAGATGGATACACTGAAGTAGATTTATTGATGCGATCTACAATTACAAAATTGTGATTTTAATGAACATATAGCTATCAAAGTTTTATTTATTGAAGCAGCCTTTAGATACTATCAAACAGAAATGACATTTGATGCAAAACACACCTTTCAACTTCTTGCATCACAATTTATATGTAAGGCAACTGAAAGGTAGCTGCATCTCTCAAGCTTGTACATTTTGGTGCAATTGGTATGATAGCCTTTACTGCTGTTAAAAAGTAAAGGAAGACCAATCAAATACCTTTACTGGATGTTGTAGTTGCAAAGCAAACTATGAATTGAAGTTAGAAAAGAAAATTTGATATTAATGTGAATATTAACATCCTAGGTGTGTAGAAGCTCTTCATTATTACTAATGAATGAAAAATGATGCATGTTCATTTTTTAACTTGGCAGGATCTTGAACACATTTCCAGGATCTTGAAAACATTCTCCAACTTTGAGAGTTATCTCTCATTTTTAACTTGAGAATTTCTATTTTGTTCCAAAATGATTTAATCAACTATAACTCTATATATATCTTTCTTGTTTTCCTAATATACATAAATGAATCAAAGTAGTTTTATTATAAAGTGTGTGTATGCTTATTCTTTTATTATTAAACTTAAAACTTTAATAATGTTAACTATTTATAATTTTTTTTAATTATGTGTTTTAATGTTCAGTGGCTGACGAGTTAATTGTTTACCTTATAGAAAATGAATCATAGTTGGATGTACGATAGAGTATATTCCAATAGACACGGATTGAAAGAAGAGTATGTTCGTGGGGTTAAAGACTTCGTAAAGAGGGATTTGAAACAACCTATTTGTAAATCCGAGGGAGGGATTAGGTGTCCGTGTATAAATTGCAAGTGTCTCAAGATAAGAACACCAACTGATGTTAGACTTCACTTGTATCGAGACGGGTTTCAACCAAACTATTGGGTTTGGACACAACATGGAGAAGTAGAGCTCAATGTTAATATTAGGGATGATTCAAATAGTCGTGAGCATGTACGTCATGATGACCAATTTGAGGCAATGAATCAGATGGTGTATGATGCTTTTAGGCCTTATGGAGGATTCTCTCACGTGAATGATAACACAGAAGATGAGGAATTTACGGAGGATGAGTTTCCCAACGAAGATGCTAAACGGTTTTATGACAAGTTGATATCTTTCAACAAGCCCACTTATGAGGGAGCTACCTAATCAATATTATCAATATCTAATCAACTTCTTGAAATTAGGTCTAATTGGCATGTTCCACAAAAAGGTTTAGATTTTGTTGCACAGATGCTTAAAAGTGTATGTCCAGTTCAAAAATGCTTGCCCGAGAACTATTACCAAGCAACACAGTTGGTATCTAAGTTAGGGCTAAAGGTTGAGAAGATCAATTGTTGTAAGAATGGTTGTATGTTATATTACAAGGATGATCGCAAGTTGTTAGAGTGCAAATTTTGTAATGCTCCTAGGTTCATTCCTCGCAAGACTGGCATGGGAAAATACAAAGATATCCCAGCAAAGAGAATGTTCTACTTCCCAATCATTCCCAGATTACAAAGATTGTATGCATCAACTGAGTCGACAGCTGAAATGAGATGGCATCACATAAACAAAAATAGTTCCAACATCCTTCGCCACCCATCAGATGGAAAAGCGTGGAAACACTTTGATGGTGTATATCCTGACTTTGCTAGGGAACCCAGAAATGTAAGGTTAGGTTTGTGTTCAGATGGATTTACTCCTTACATTCAAGCGTCTACTTCTCCATACTTATGTTGGCCAATAATAGTTACTCCGTACAATCTGCCCCCTGAAATGTGCATGACCAAACCATATTTGTTTTTGGCATGTCTCATACCCGGACCTAAAAGTCCTAAGTTGAAGATAGATATCTACTTGCAACCTTTGATTGATGATCTACGTCGATTGTGGTCCAATGGAATATTGGCCTATGATATATCTACAAAACAAAACTTCATCATGAAGGCCTACTTGATGTGGACAATTAATGATTTTCCAGCCTATGGTATGTTATCTGGATGGGGAACACAGGGTAAATTGGCATGCCCTCATTGTATGGAACACACTGATGCTCTCACCTTGAAAAGCGGCCATAAGAATTCGTGGTTTGACTGTCATCGTCGTCTCTTGCCTGCTGATCACTCCTTCAAAAGGAGTAAAAGAAGTTTCCTAAAAAATGGGGTTGTGAGAGATGGACCACCTCCCATTTCCACATGGCAAGATATATGGGAGGTAATACGTAATTTTCCAAAAGTGACTGAAATTGGATGGGAGGCGAAATAGAAATAAATAGAAGGGTATGGAGTGGATCACAATTGGAAAAAGCGAGTATTTTTTGGGATCTCCCATATTGGAAGGATAACTTGTTAAGGCATAACCTTGATGTGGTGCACATAGAAAAAAATGTGTTCGATAATATATTTAACACTGTCATGAATGTTAAGGACAAAAAAAAGGATAACGAAAAGGCGAGAGAAGACTTGGCTAAATTATGCTTTCGCGGGGACTTGGAGCTCCAACCCTTAGAAAACGGAAAGAATGGTAAACCAAAGGCTAGCTACACTTTGACCAAATCTGAAGCCAAGTTGGTTTGTAAATGGCTTAAGGAATTGAGAATGCCAGATGGATATGCTTCAAACCTCAGTAGGTGTGCCAATGTCGAAAAGGGTACGGTGCATGGGATGAAGAGCCATGACTGTCATGTTTTCATGGAATGTTTACTCCCAATTGCCTTCCATTCATTGTCGGATTTGGTTTGGAAACCATTAACTGAGCTAAGTCGATTCTTTAAAGATCTTTGTTGTAATACATTGAGGATGGACGAATTAGTTAAGTTTGATAAGAACATTCCAATTATCATATGCAAGTTAGAAAGGATTTTTCCACCTGGTTTCTTTGACTCAATGGAGCATCTTCCAATCCATCTTGCCAAAGAAGCAATTCTAGGTGGTCCAGTACAGTACCGGTGGATGTATCCATTCGAAAGGTAATTGTTGGGGTTGATTTTATTAAGTGATTGCATGTTTATCATAAATTAATAAACGTCTAATGATTGAATGTGCAGATTTATGGGAGTCTCAAAGAGGGCAATGACAAATAAGGCTAGAGTTGAAGGTTCCATATGCACCGATTATATACATCGCGAGACAAATTACTTTTGTTCTCATTATTTCAACTCTTTCTGTTTGTTGCCAACCACAAGTCTTAGTAACAACCCTCATTTGGACAATGATGACATTCTACCTACAATGTCCATTCTACAAAGTGGCGGTCGACCAAGTGGGAAGTCGGGGAAGTATTTTCTATCAGATAAGGAACGAAAGTCTTCACATGTGCATGTCTTGTTAAATTGTGATGAGATTAAACCATATCTTAGGTAAGTATGCATCATAATATATTCAATCAAATTCTTGAAGCATATCATAATTATTATTTACTTATGAATCATGTGATTGATTTCAGCATATTCTTAGAGAACCACTCTCTAGATATAGAAGATTCATCTAGGCCCATACATACAGAGTTTCCCATATGGCTGGAAAAATATGTAAATGAGGAGGCAAATGGAGTTACTAACCAATATATAATTACCTTGTCTCGCAGTCCTGCATCAATGGCCATATCATGGAACATGTATTTTATCAACGGGTACAAGTTTCATACTGAAGAATGGAGCAAAGGTAGAATAACTAGCAATTATGGTGTGCACGTGAAAGGTCTTGCAGAAAGAGGAAAAGATGATTTTTATGGAAAAATCAAACTTATCTTTGAGCTAGATTACTTTTGTCTAAAGGAGAAGATTCCAGTTTTTTATTGTGAATGGTTTGACCCAACAATGAATACAGGCACAAAGGTTCATCCACAATATAAAACTGTGGATATTAAGATGGATAAACATTATCGTCCTTATGATCCCTTCATCCTTGCGCAAAATGCAAGACAAGTGTATTATGTCCCCTATCCAGAAATGTGTAGAGATATGCGTGGATGGTGTGTGGCAATCACCACAAAACCAAGGGGTCGCTTGGAGATTGACAACATAGAGGATGAAGAACCTTATCAATCTGATGGGATGTTACCTGTGCTATCCAGTGTAGAAATTGAATCAATACCTTGTTTGCGTGATAACTCACAAGTAGATGTGCTTGAAGAAATTTTTGATCGTTCTCCAAGTGAAGTAGATAGAGGACATTGATCAATCATACAATACAACACTAACATCCAAAGGCAACTGCACTCCTAGTGAAACAGATCTTAGAATTTTTGTATTTAATTTATCTAAATGCCATAGTGTGTTAGCAACGACACTTTTGTTATTTTGTTTATTTATTTTTGGAATGGAAAATGTTAGTAGGTTAGTATATGTTAGTAATAATATGATGTTGTATGTGGGAATATAAGTCTAAATCTCCTTTTTAGACCATTTCTTTGGATGTTTTGCCTGTATCTTCTAGTATCATTAGTAATAAATATATAAAGGTTTGCTGGTTTATCTAAATAGGGCTTGTTCTTATCAATGTATATATATATAAATATATGTATACTCGTTTGGTGTGGTTATTTTAGAGTTGATTACAGGACACAAAGCCACCGATAAAATATCAGGAGAAAAAAGACTTGTTGGATGGGTAAGAGACACATGACATAACTATCATTTACTACAAGAAATAGTTGGGAATTTGATATATTGAAATAGAAATAAGTAGTAAGCTTAACTGTCTACAAACTATTATGCTTGAGAATATTAAGATAAAAGCTTGATTCGTCACCCTTTGTGTTTCCAGTTATTCACAGATTGATTATCAGAGTATTTTACTTATTTCATGATCAATGTGGATACACATTCTTCATTGTGTTGCTTATGAGCATCAGGAAAATTGATACTCTTTTCTTTCTTCACTACTACGAAAAACCCATTTAACAACGGTTGGGAATGACATATAATGACGTGGGCGAGGGCGTTGTTATGTAGATTGTTGTTGTATATATGATACTTACAACGACGGCCTTGTATGCGTTGTAATAATGAGGAAAGCGCGCTAACTATCACAACCGTTTTACATTACACCGTTGTAATAAATATAATTGTCCTCGGTTCGATTCCCAGCAGCACAGTTTTGATATTTATTTTTTGCTGGACAACGCGCCAGATATTATAATGGTTAGGAAATATAATCGTCGCTAAAGTTTCAGCAAAATTAACAAATATCATCCTGCTTTTATAATTAATCCCATTTTTTTTACCTGTATTATTGTTCTCCATATCTCAGCACAGCAGAAAAATACAATTCACATTTTGTGATACAGTTTTCATAATAATATTAATCGTGTCATATTCATAATATCACATATACCAGATTACAGTTTATCAGAACAAACAACCTACATAAATAAAATATCACATATACCATATTACAGTTTACACACATTACATAACTTCACATAATTGTAACTTGGTGCATTGGTATATTGTCTCTTGGTGTCTTGTCTCCTGGCCTGGTGTCTGGACTCAAAATACCTATGCTTTCAAATAATTATACTTGTTAGTAAAAATACTTCTAAACTATAATATACAATTAATATATTATGAATAAATAATAAATTACGTACTTGTTAATTTTCCCATATGCCTTCTTCATGATCGAGTCGTATAGTATGCACGACATCTCCATCAACTTCATCATATGAGGTAGGAACTTGTGTTGTGTAAGAAGGTGTGGACGGAATATCAAGACTTTCATCACTAAGAGGAATGTATTTTCCTTGGAGAACGATTGACCATTTCCCCGATTTGTCCGATGGATCGGAAACATAGAAAACTTGTTTTGCTTGAGAAGCCATGATGAATGGTTCTGTATTAAAAGATGTCTTGCCAAGGTCGACCCGGGTGAATCCTAAGTCATCAATGTCTACACCATTACTATTATTGGGAACCCACTTGCATTTAAATAAAGCCACTTTGAAAATAACATAATCAATCTCCCAAATCTCATCAATGACACCATAAAATGCGGTAGTTGCCAATACCAGATTCTTATCTTTCGAACTAGAGAAATACATCGATTCAGATTCAACCATAACCCCACTATTTTGCATTATACTATGATCATCTTTTGATTTTGTATAAAAGGTATAATGACCAATGTCGTATGCACTCCAGGTAATGACACAAAATTTTGGCCCGTACGACAACCATCTAAGTATCTCAGATGCACTAGGATCATTAGATACACTTTTATTAAACCAATCCATGAATCTATTGTTATGCTCTATCAACAACAACTTGTCATTCATTCGGGGATATTTTTTCTTCATAAGTCTTTTGTGAGTATCTATGAAAGGTTGAACCTCATCTATATTATTCAAAAATAGAAATGTGATTGAATAACTACATCCCGAGCTATTGACCTAACATTTAGACCTTGAATACCTCTTCCGTCTGTGTCAGCATGACGAGACTTTGGAATTCCTATAGAATCTACATCCGACAAATAGTTTGTACAAAACTCAACAGCTTCTTCTATGATGTACCTTTCAACAATCGAAGCTTCCGATCGGTGATGATTCTTCGTATATCCTTTAAAGATCTTCATATATCGCTCTATTGAATACATCCACCTTAAATAAACTGGACCACAAATTCTGATTTCTCTTACGAGATGAACAAGTAAGTGAACCATAATGTCAAAAAACGATGGCGGAAAATACATCTCCAATTGACACAAGATTATGGCAGCCTCATCTTCTAATTCATCCAATTTTTTGAAATCAAGAACTTTATTACATATGGCATTGAAGAATAAACACAGTCTCGTTATAGTTACTCTCACATTGTTTGGAAGGATCCCACGGATAGCCACTGGTAGAAGTTGTTGCATCAATACATTACAATCATGAGATTTTAAAACCAATTAACTTGAGATCTTTCATTGATACAAGTTTCTTGATGTTTGATGAGTAACCTTGCGGAACTTTAATACCTTGCAAACACTCGCAGAACATCTTCTTTTCCTTTTTAGATAGAGTGTGACATGCTGGAGGCAGATAAGTTCTTTTTCCTTTCTCTATTGGAGCCAACTATTTTCGTATACCCATCTTCTCCATATCAAGATGGGAAGTCTTACTATCTTTAGTCTTGCCCGGAATGTTTAGAAGTGTGTCAATCAAACTATCACACACATTTTTCTCCACGTGCATCACATAAAGACAATGTCTAACATCAAGACTTGACCAATATGGAAGATCAAAGAAGATGGGCCTCTTTTTCCCTATATTTTTCGCAACTGCCCCTTTTTCTTTTCCTCTCTTCCCACCTTTTTCTTTTTCTCTCTTCCCTCCTTTTTCTTTTTCTCTCTTCCCAAGGACAACATTAATGTATTCCTGCCATTGATAAACTTCATCACCGGATAAAGGTTTAGGAGCCTCACCAAACTCTTGCTCTCCATTAAAATCCTTTCGCTATCTACGATAAGGATGACCCGGTTTTAGAAATTTTCGATGCCTAAGGAAAATGGTATTTTTTCCAAACTCAAGTTGGTGATAACAAGTATCATCTTCACATATAGGACACGCTTTATGTCCTTTGACACTGTATCCCGCCAAGTTACCATAAGCCGGAAAGTCGTTAATTGTGTAGAATAACATTGCACACATATTAAACTTTTCCCCAGAATATGCATCATCAACTTCAATGCCTTCATCCCACAAGAGTCGTAAATCATCAATTAATGGACTGAGATAAACATCTATGTCGTTACTAGGTTGTCGTGGTCCAGAAATCATCATACTTAACAGTATATACTTCCGCTTCATGCACAACCAAGGAGATAGGTTGTAAATAGTGAGAAGAACAGGCCACGAAGTATGATTAGTGCTCTTATTACCAAAGGGGTTCATTCCATCGGTGGCAAGCCCAAGCCTAAGATTTCTTGGCTCAACTCCAAAATCCGGAAACAACGAATCAATTTTCTTCCATTGCAAAGAATCAGCTACATGGCGAATGTTTCCATCACGAATCCTTTCATCTGCATGCCATCTAAGATTCTTTGAGTAATTCGAATTAGCAAAAAGTCTCTTTAATTGTGAAAGTATTGGCAAGTACCATAACACTTTAGCATGAGGATGCTTCCTACTAACATTGTCATAGTGATCATTGTCATCACCATTGCTAGCCTTCTGCTTGTAACGCGACACACCACATTTCGGACATTGAAACAAGTCTTCATACTCTTTCAGAATAATATACAATCATTAGCGAAAACACGTATCTTGATATACTCCCGACCCAGTGGACACAATATCTTCTTGGCCTCATAGCAACGATCTGGAAATTTGTTATCTTTTGGTAAAATTTGCTGTAGCAATTCAAGTAATTTTGTGAAACTTTTATCTGACCATCCATTTTTTGTCTTCAGATTAAACAACTTTAACACCGTCGACAATCGTGTGAACTTTGTGCATCCCTTATATAAAGGGGTGTCTTTATCACTACATAAATTATCATAAATATGAGCATTCATAAAAGAAGATTCCCCAATATCACGGAACATATCCTCTAGGTGATCTTCCATATATTCATCTTCCTCCACTCTTTGACTTTGTGACGCCCGACTTTCCTTATTATCCACCTCACCATGCCACGCCCATATTATATAATTTTGACATATACCATCACAACAAATGTGATTGTGTATTTCTTTCTTTGTACCCTTTTTGATATTAGCGCAAACAACACAAGGACAATAAAAGATACCATCATTGCCGGGAAGATGTTTATCAGCGTATTCAAGGAATTCACAAACTCCGTTCTCATAAACCGAATCTAATCTATTGGCTTTCATCCAACTACGATCCATTACAACTTCTGAAATTTATACATGTATAATAATGTGAATGACACACCAAAATCTAATCCAAAAACTCAAGGATATGCATATACAATATTGACAAAGAAAAAATCAATGAAGATGTACTCTAATACTAAACGTAAAGCATATGAAACATCTCATTCTGACTTGAGCATATACAATATGAACAAAGAAATAAGGAATGAAGATGTTGAAGAGAACCTTACTTCGAAGCTGAAGAAGCAAATGAATGATGAAGACGGTCAATATTTGAGCATAAACCAAGAAAAAAGGAATGAAGATGTTGAAGAGAACCTTACTTCGAAGCTGAAGAAGAAAATGAATGAAGACGGTCAATATTTAAGCATAAACCAAGAAAAAAGGAATGAAGATGTTGAAGAGTACCTTACTTCGAAGCTGAAGAAGCAAATGAATGAAGACGGACAATATTTGAGCATAAACCAAGAAAAAAGGAATGAAGATGTTGAAGAGTGTAAAGGTTAGGGCGTCGCTGGCTCACTTGTTCGATTAGGGCGTCTTATGAAAGAAATACATAATAAGTTTTGTTTTAATTTATCAGTAAACCTTTTAATCTCGGTGGAGAAATAAACCGTAGTGGAATTTTAAGTGAAATGTATCCTAAAAAAAAGGTAAAAATGTGTTGCAGGGAATCGAAGCTTGTTACATTTCATTTATTACTACGGTTGTTCATCTTAACCGTTGTAAAATAATTTACAATTTATTTTATAAATAATGGACTTAATTAACACACGCTAAATGTACTCTAAAAAATGGAAAAAATGTAGTTGCAGGGAATCGAAGCTTGATACATTTTATTTATTACTACGGTGGTTTCATTCAACCGCCATTAAATGACTCAGCTTTTAAATGGGCGCGAAATTTTTAACCTATTACAACGGCATAAAAGGATACGTTGTAAGCCTGGCGTTGTTGTTTTAGCGTTTTGTAGTAGTGCTTTATGCATTTCAGGCAAAGCCTCTTCTAGGAGGAAAGAAGTATTCAGAGTTGGTGGATCCTATAATAAGCAACAAAAGGGTGAAGCATAACTAACCCTTTATTAATTGATATTTTTATGTTAAGGGTGTGAGTCTGACTAATCCTTTTATTTTTTTATGACAATAGATGACTAGAAGAGGTGTGAAAGCTAAGGTATTAGTACCAGGAAAACTTCAAGAACAACGAAATCGCATAATTAACAAGAAGCCTACCGTTAGGACACCTGCTAATAAAGTAGCTCAGGCAGCATCGTCCGTCCAGGCTGCATCGTCGACGCTAACTACAGCTCAGACAACATCTTCCGTCCAGGCTGCATCATCGACGCTAACTACAGCTCAGGCAGCATCGTCCGTCCAGGCTGCATCGTCGACGCCAACTACAGCTCATGCAGCATCGTCTTTGCAGGCTGCATCGTCGATGCCAACATCAGCTCAGAAAACATCATTCGTGCAGGCTGCATCGTCGGTGCCAACATCAGCTTAGAAAACATCGTCCGTGCAGGCTGCATTGTCGGTGTCAACACCAGCTCCAACTGTAGTACCAACACCTGCACATGTTCATGCCGCTACCTCTGAGGAATGTAGGTTTATGCCTACTCTGACTTTAACCCATCAAACAATGGCTGGCCCTCAAAGTATAAACCTTCAAACAATGGCTAGCCCTTCAAATATGGTAGAGGAGGATGATGAAGAGGAAGATATGGATGATGATGATGATGAGGTTGAGGCGGTGGGTCAAGAACCTCTTGTGCCAACAATAGATGAGAATGGAAAGGTTATCATAAAACCATCTGGTACTGGGTAAGTCATATATATTCTCAGAATTTAATAATTTAGTAGTATTTCAACATCAGGAGGAAGTTCTTCAATAAATGAATTAACAGAAACTACCATTAGTGCTCGTTAAACGTTACGTTAATGAAATGTGTAATTTTTGTTTATACTTTTCCATCTGAGTTGAGTTTGCAGACATTTCTATAGGTTCTTTAGAAACAGGTATATGTTTAGTCACTCTGGTATTGTAAAATGAATATCTGAGTAAGACTAGTTCCACTTATAAACATGTTTCTAGATCATATCTCCACCAAACACTAGCCATACCAAAATCTGTAATTGTTGGATTCAATGCAATGCCCAACAAGAATTTGCTGGCCTTCAAGTCCTATGAGTGATTTATATTCGTGAGTCATGATGAAGTTATAAAAATTCATCTAGATAAAATCAAATTGCTTTCTCTAGTCTAGCTTTGAACCTTTAGATTTATCTAGACAAAATATTCATGGTATAACGAGTGACATAAGTATGTTGGATAAAACTTTGATGCATGTTAATCAGTTTGGTCCCAACTCACTCTAACTTATAAGTTACACCAGAAAGTTCACTAATCCACCCAAACAGAACCCAAACAGGTGAGTCTAATTTAACTGAATCTTTAAATTTTTTGTAGGCTGGTTCCTGCCAAAGAAGTTGCAGGTGCAATTAATTTTACGATACGCAAACAATTTTTTAAACCTATACGTCATTGGAGTGTACTCAACCCTAATACAAAAGCTTATTGGTTTAAGTTATTTGGAGTAAGTATTTATTGACTTTTTCCATTTAAGTTGATCAATATATATTTAAACAAGCAATTGATCAATTATTAAATATTAATTATGTGATTTTAATTATTTTTAGGAGAAGGTTTTGTGGGATCCTTGCGATCATGCATTTGTCTATATCGCATTTGAAAAAAAGGAAGAAAACGATTAAATGACATGTTGAGGAAGGCGAGGACAAAAGGGATTCGACCTTCATGGATTGGTGAGAATGCTTGGGTTGAACTTCAAACTTAATGGAAAAAGGATGAGTTCTTGGCTATGTCTTCTCAAAACAAGATCAATCGATCTTCCGCAAGAGGCGGGGCAGTCCACACCACAGGCCGTAAGGCTCATATTGATGTTGCACTTGAACTCGTAAGTAATAAAATCCTAACAAATAATAATTATCATGTTTGGGTCAGATTGTTACTTCATGATATAACATAAGTTTATTGATTATGTGTTTTATAATTTGTTGATGCTACCAGAAATTGATATACTTTTGTGTGAAATTCAATGACCTATAATATGGTTTGTTCAGATTGATTATGTTCTACTGTGTTATAGAATAATGTAAGTTTTATAATATGGTTTTGTAATAACATAAGTTTTGTATTGATTATTTGATTATTTGATTATTTGTAGTCACGTGAACTTCAAAGGGATGTGCGTCCTGATGAGTTATTTTTAAAAAAGCACAAGTGGAAAAATGGTGAATGATTTGACAATCGTGCTGCACCTACTTACGTAAGTTCTCGTAAATGTTACTGCATTAATATCTCTTAGCCACTGAAATTGACTCAATATCTCTAGCATTATTGTCCATTGTTGGATTATAGCTAGAATTACAGTACTGTCAGAACCAAAATGAATGGTAACAGAACTTGTTTATAGAACTTGTTTACCAAAATGATAGCACTGTTTACATAACTTGTTTACCTCAATTTCCATACATGATTTAGGCGCACTTTCATTATTTTTACTTCTATTATTTTTGTGTTCAAGTTAAATCATCCATTTGCAATTCCATAAACTGCTTTTAAGTTTGTAGCATGAAGCTAAAAAAATCAGGACATCATGAAATTTGATGCAAATGATGACTATATGAAATTAGGACTTAAGGGCATCCCTTGTTGTGTTTCTAGTTGACGGTGCATCTGTTGAAATTGAACTACTCTAAGATTTCTTTCAATAATTCAATGTCCCCAATCATCAAGCTCCCGATTCTTCACCAGATCCTGCAATTATTTATGTAAACATGCCACTGCTTTATTTCAGAATAAATTTTATAAAGTATAAATGTTAAGTTGCAGATTTGAATGGTAGGCTGGTTATACAAAAATTGCCACTGCTTTATTTCAGGATAAATTTTATATGTTAGCATGGTTTTTCTATGTAGACATGCTTTAACTATGTTTGAAACATGCTTTAACATGTTAGCTACTTTTTCTATTGTGCAGGAGACTTTTAAAGAGAAATTTGATGCAGAACTTCAGCCAACTAAAGAAGGGAATGAAGATATTGTTCAAGTGTTGGATGGAGAGCATGTAAATCAGCTATGGACAGAGGCTGCTGGGGGTCGTAACCGTGGTCGGGTTTATGGCGCGGCAGATTTAGCTATTAATCTAAAACATGGATCAAAAAGTTTTACCCAACAATCTCAAACTCCTCAACACTTTATGTTTGGGATTTCATTAAAAGCTGAAAGAGCAGCTAGAATTAGAGCTGAAAAAATTGTCGAGGCTGCAACGGCTCGATTACAAGAGGCTAACGAAGTTATTCGAGCTGCTACCGAGGCTGCAAAAGATGCTACCGATACTGCACAGAAGATGGAGATGGAGATGAATGCTTGGAAAGAATTTATGAAGAAATTTGACGCTTCAACTATTGGATCACATCCTCATCATTATGATAATGATTTGGACGATCAATCATTAGATGAAGATTGATCTTGCACTCTTAGTAGAATGAATTAATCTCGGATGTGATTACTTTTTGTGTATGTTTTTTGGGACTTGATCTTGAATGTATTCTGAGTTATTACGGGGTTATTTTGTTGTAAATATGACTACTTTATCTTGTAATCAACTTTACAATATTATGAAGGTTGTATAACTTTTGGAAAGTTACAATATTAGGAAGCTTGTCCATATTCTGAACTTTGAATGAGTGTCCATATTTTGAATTATGAATATTTGGTGAATGCATTAGGACAAGCATTAATGGCAATTGGAGTTTTTTGTGATAATGTCACTCTTGCTTTAATAGTGGTATCTCTGTGAGTAAGGTTGAGGTTTGTTTGAGAATGAAGTCACGTTGCTGTTGACTTTGCGTGACTGACTTTGACTTTAGAGTCGGCTTGACGGATGCTAAAAGGTTTTATTGACTTTTATCGATTGACTATAGAGTTGGCAAAACCTACGCTATTTGGATAATTTAGAGTCGGCTAGGCCGCCGCTAAAAAATATTGACTCTTGTGTTGTTGACCTTAGAGTCGGCTTGTTCAACGTTAAGCATAATCGTTGACTTTCCATGCTTTTGAAACAATATAGCGTCGAATAGTTTAGTGTCCATTTAGCCTCGGTTTTGCCGACGCTATATAGCCTCAGTGGTGTTAAGTCGGCGCTACCCAGTAGCTTCACACCGTTTATCCTAGGCCCAACACCGACTCTAAACCGACGCTAAAAACATGTTAGCGTCCGTTTTTTAGCCTTTAGCGTTTGTAAATGGCCGACTCTAATAACTGTTTTTCTAGTGGTGTTAAATGCCAAGGTACCAAGTCTTCTCTTAGTCATTGACTTGAGCTGGTCTTGGTACCTTTAGGTCTTCTGATTTTTTCAATAACCTTGACTCAATTGGATTGATAAGGCTTGGTTCATGACAGCTCTATGTTCCACATCAATGCCAAATGACAAACTTGGAGTTTTTGGATTTGAAACGTTGAATGATCACATTCCAAATGATAGGATTCTTGCCTTAGGGTCCAAGCTTGCAGGTTCTTCATGATTGACTGAGATTCTTGTTGAATTTGGATGAGGATCAGTCTTGCATAGTCACTAAAATTAGACTCAAGAATCGTGTGTCACAAGTAATGCACACAATCTGTCTTGGAAATTAGTTTGAGCAAGGCATGTTGTAAGGTTCATAACTCCTTGCTCAAATTGAATTAACGGTAGTTCTTGTACTTTTTGGAAAGCTCTCATGACATACTTTAACTTTGATGTCCACCAATGGAGCTGGTTTAGCTTGGATCATGATGAAAAATGGTCCAAAATTGGTGAAAAACCTAGACAGATTCTGTCTAAATTTTTTTTGTGATTTTCATATTTTTGTGATTTTGATCAATCCATAACTCAAAATCCATGAGGATTTGGAATCTTTTGTAGTTGACACTTTTGAAGTATGTCATGTGAACTTTCATTTAAGTTTTGGATGGAAGAAAAAGGCCTTAGGGTTTGGGAGTTATGACCTTGCAAAGTTGGTACGAAATCCATTTTGTTCCATAACTTAGAAAAATTTAAGTTTCTTATTGTTGCCCCTTTTGCAAGAAACCTCACTTTTTTTATTTTTCTTGATGGATGATGATCAAAACCATGCATTAACATTGTTTTTGACTTAAGGGAGTCACATTTGTGAAAAAATTCAAAAAGTTAAACTTGATTTTGGGCACAGTTGACTTTGTGTCAGATGAATTCCAAATTGTGTGATCCTCTATGCAATCAAGTTCTTGACCTAATTTATATCTAATGGATGGATTCCATAGGTGTTTTAGGGTGTCTTGAATCATGTCCCAAGGTTTGGGAACATGTCTTGGTCCAAAGTCAATGGTACAGATGACTTTTTCTTCAAAATCCTAATTGTGGTCCATATAAATTTGAAACTTGTGAATCAAGCTTCTTGGATTAATCCATTGTTGTAAATGGATAAATGTGGTGTATTTGAGGCCCTTAAATCATGTCTCGAGGTATTGGTTCATGTTTTTCCCCAAAAGCTAACTTAGGGGTGAATTTGGTCAAGAAATCCTAATTCCTGATTTTTTATGAATGCTTCCCCTGAGGCTATTTGGACTTGATGATTGGGTCCATGAGGTCCCTTTGAGCATTTTGGATCATGTTTTGAAGTATTGGCTCATGCCCATATGAAAATTTTCATTTGGAGGCCTTGGTCGACCAAAACCCTAATTTGGTGGCACTGGCGATCTTGAGGCTTGATCCACTTGGAATCTTGCAACCTTGTGCTTGATTCTTGATATGGGAGACCTCTTGATCCTTCATGGGTGTTTGAGAGGTTAGAAAAGTTGAAGTTCATGTCAATTCTTGATTGAGCCTTTGTCTAAGTGCTCTGGGAGAGCTCAAAACCCTGATTCTTGGGAAGATTGATGAGGTGTGATTCCCCTCGATCCTGGTCTTCAGCCACGGAACTGGTCTTAGTTTCTTCTTGTCGAGTTTCTTCCTTGACAAGGTACCCTATTTGTAGCGGTCTTCAGCAAACTTCTCGCCGAGATTTTACTGGGGAGACGCCATTTGATGGAGAAAGATTTGATGTCAGACTTGCTTGGGAAACCCATTTCTCTATTGGAGATGGCGTTTGTCGACCTACTAGGGAAAAATGAGTCTCTTGAGAGACCGCTTTTTGTTTGGTGAGGTTACATCATACTTTTCTTCGAGATCTTTCTTGGAGAAATGTTGTAACGCCCCAAATCTGTAAGAATATTTATTTAATTTATTTAAATATAATATTCGTGAATTTCTATGAATTTTGGAGGTTTGTGTTAATGCCGGTAATTTGTGGAGTTTTAGTTATTTATTTAAATAATAATATATAATATGAAATATATTAGTATTGTTATTAATTTAAATAATATTAGAGAAATTGAGGGTAAGATGGACTTTTGAGGAGGATTAGTGAGGGTAATATGGAGAAAGCCCATTTTAGAAGCCTAAGAGTTAGGTTTAACAAAAAGGAGATTTGGGAAATAGGTTTCATTTTGTTAGACCGTGAAGAAAAGGAAAGAATGTGAGAGCTCTGAGGAAAAAAGAGAAGGTGAAGATTCGAGAAGGCTTCCAAAGACTCAAGAGAAAAAGCTTCGAATCGACAATCTAAGGTATGAGGAGTATTGCCTTTCATTGTTTTCAATATAGGGATTCGATGTATTTAAAGTGGATTTTGATATTTATGAGGGTTTATGGGTTTTATGATAAACTGATGATTTGAGGGTATTTTGTGGATTGATTATTAAGGGTTGAATTGAATCAGATAAAATACACCTTGAGGCTGATTTCCCTGTCGATGTTGTTTCGACCTTAGTGTGAAAGGGATTTATGGGGTTTATGAGAAGCTTGAGATTTTGTGAAGGTTTAGATAATTTGGGGTTTCGAATAGGGTAACGAATCGACCTAATAGATGTAGGTTTTGTGCCTTTGATTTCCATGATGCCTAAGGAATGTTGTAGGGATGTTTTTGGGGTAATTGGGGTTGAAATCGTAAGGATTTTTGGGGCTGCGGTGCTACTGATGCGTAGCCACGATTGCAGAAAATCGCAGGTTCGCAAAGCAAACCTTTCCTTCGCAAGGTTGCAGAAACTTGTGATAATACTGGGATGAATTCTGAGATGTGTTTTTGTGGGCTTGCACAGCGAATGTCCCAGCGAAGGGTTTCGCATAGCGAATAGAGGACCGGGCCGAGACAGAATGGGGAACTCTCTTATTTTTGTATGGGATTGGGGCTTCGCTTCCAGCTTCGCAAAGCGAAGGTCCCAGCGAACTCAGTAGCGAACGTCTGTTGTTGGCAAAATTTGTTTTATCATTTATGGGCTGTCTTGATGTTTTGATGCTGTGATTTTCTGATGATTTACCATGATGTTACTGATGATTATGAGATGATGTTTTATGATGTTTGACGAATATATGATAATATGATTTAACATGAGGATTGATGAATGATGATGCACATAGATGGGTTTTATTGATGATGATGATTATTGGCATTGTGTATCATGCATTCATAGCATTTCTGTGACGATGTAAACTTCATTCCCATTGTGAGGAAATGAGGTTATTTTTACGTTCTCTGGTTCTTGTGTGGAACTGATCCTAATGACGAGGATCTTTGGAGGGTGATGGCCTAGTGTCCATCGACTGTGACGATTGGTACCACATGCATGAGTCTTGTTGTGCATTGCATTTAATTGGCATTGATGTATTTCATGACGTTGTAATTTTGATGTTTCCTTGTGATGACCCTGAAGATGTTGTATATGATGATGATGCCATTTTATGCATATCCTGTTTTTATATTGATTATAATGAATTGTGATTACTCACCCTGCCTGTTTGAATGTTGCCTCCACGTGGGTAACATGCAGGTGATCAGGCTTAGCTCTGGATGCCTTCGAGGACTTTTGGAGTTTATTTGCTTTTGGTCGATGTAGAGGGTCTTGCTCTGATAGTGTAACATCGAGTTGGGGTCATCGAGTAGAACCATGTTGAATTATTATTTTGGTGTTATTTGTTGGTTATGGTTTTATGTTAAAAACGTTTTAACTTGAATTATTGTGGTTATGGTGGTTCCGCTGCTGTTTGATGGCTTTTGAGTTATTTTGAGGAAAAAGCCATTGTTTACGAAGCAATTTATTTTATTTGATTTTATTGAGTAATGTGCACCCTTTGAGGTGATTCTGATTTTTACTCTGATAATTTGTGTATTTTGTCGTGATTAATTGTGGGGTAGAAAAGGGTGTTAAATTAGTCGTATCAGAGCAGGTCGGTCCGTCCGGCCAGGTTTTTACGTGATGTCAGTCCTTGTCAATCGACGAGTGTGTGTACACTGTTGATGTTTTAGTTCTTCTAACCTTGTTGGTGGTGTGCAGGATGGCTGAAAGAAATGATCGTGCAATTGCTGATGCATTGGAATCAGTTGCTAATGTGGTGGCACAACTCAATCTGAATGGTGGAGTTCAAGATGAGTTTTGTGCATTGGGAAAGTTTAAAAGAAATAATCCACCGAGTTTTATGGGTATGCATGATCCAGCAAGTGCACACAAGTGGTTGAAGGAGATCGAGAAGATTTTCCGAGTGATGAGGTTTTCTGATGAGCAGCAGGTTCAGTTTGGAACGCATATGCTATAAGAGGAAGCTGAGGATTGGTGGGATAACCCCCGTCAGAGACTCACGGATGTTGGCACTGTATTAACTTGGGATGTGTTTAAGCGATAGTTTTTGGGCAAGTATTTTCCAGAGAATGCTCGTGGCAAGAGGGAAGTGGAATTCCTTGAGCTGAAGCAAGGTGACATGACTATGGCAGAGTACGCCGCGAAGTTTTAGGCTTTAGTGAAGTTCTTCCCGCACTACAATCGTGATGATACTGAGATGTCTAAGTGTCTCAAGTTCGAGAATGGGCTGAGACCGGAAATAAAGCAGGGTATTGGGTATCAGTAGATCCGCAGGTATGCTGAGTTAGTTGACAAGAGAAGAATCTACGATGAGGATAGCCGAGCTCGATTTGCTCACTACAAGCAGTTAAGTGAGAAGAAAGGGCAGTATAGGGGTAAACCTTATACAACTTCAGCTGACAAATGGAAGTAGAAGGCTTTAGAGGGGGAAAAGACAAGTGGGGGAGCAGCTCCCGCTTTTGGGAAGTGTTATAAGTGTGACGAGCAAGGCCACCGTGCTGATGTGTGTACCAATAATGTGGTGAGGTGTTATCGATGTGGTAAGAAGGGACATAGGGCTACTGACTGCAAGGACGATAGTCCAACCTGTTTCAATTGTGGTGAGAAATGTCATATCAGTACTCAATGTCAAAATCCGAAGAATACCGCTACTGCCACTCAGACCAGTGGTCGTGTGTTTGCTTTGAGTGGTGCAGAGGTGCCAGAGAAGGAAAACCTGATTCGAGGTACTTGTTTAATTAATAATATTGAATTGGTTGCTATTATTGATACTGGTGCTACTCATTCTTTTATCTCGCTTGAATGTACTAATAGATTGGGTTTGAAATTGGCTGATATGAATGGTAATATGGTAATAGAGACTCCAGCTAATGGTTCTGTTACTACTACCCTTGTGTGTTTGAGATGTCCTGTGACGATTTTTGAGAAGAGTTTTGTGATGGATTTGGTGTGCTTACACTTGCACCAAATCGATGTAATCTTTGGAATGAACTGGTAGGAGTTCAACCGTGTTCACATTAACTGTTATAATCAGACTGTGGAGTTTCCAGAGATTGATGATAGTGGGGAGTTAATGTTCCTGTCTGCTAAGCAAGTAGACGAACTTATGGAAAACGAAACCTTGGTGTTTGCAATGTTTACATCGTTGCAAATTGATTGTGATGCTGCGAGTATGGAGTTACCTGTTGTCTGTGAATTTCCAGATGTGTTTCCAGATGACATCAGTGATTTGCCTCCAGAGCGTGAAGTAGAGTTTGCAGTGGACTTAATACCAGGTACCAGTCTAGTGTCAATGGCTTCTTATTGGATATCAGCTTCGAAATTAGGTGAATTAAAGAAACAGTTGGAAGAGTTTCTTGAGAAGAAGTTTGTTTGACCAAGTGTTTCTCCGTGGGGTGCTCCTGTGCTGTTAGTGAAGAAGAAATATGGAAGTATGAGATTGTGTGTTGATTATTGGCAGTTGAATAAAGTGACTATTAAGAATAAGTATCCACTCCGAGAATTGACGATTTGATGGATCAGCTATGTAGCGGCAAAATCGTTAGTGTAAGCTATTGATTAACTTAACTCGAAAAGCAAGAGTCGCCACCGCAATTTTATTTTATCCAAAAAGGAAAGGAAAAAGAGCGAACAAAACCTACACAAGCTCTAAAACAAGAACAAATGAACAGAGACTGGGTAAGGGGGTTGGTTACGTTAAGGGAAGGTGTTAGCACCCAAAACGTTTATAGTACTCTATAGGAACCCTTTGAAATATTTATGCTTTTGGTCTGAAAAAGTTTGCTTGAAAAGTGATTGAGGAGATGAGAAGAGAAATTGTTTTTAAGATTTTTGTGTTTGGAGAGACTTGTCGCCTCATGCCTACGTACCCACGAAGTGCAATGTAGGATCAAAACCCCGTAGTTCATGGTACAAGGAATGAAATTTGTTTGCTTTAGTTAATTTTAAATGTAAAGACAAGTCGTCATTTACAAGCGAATAATTCCGCTTAAAGAAATGAATCATGTCTAAACTTATGAAAAACTTAAAGGAAAAGTGCACAAGGACACAAAAGAGAGTTTGATGAGTTTGATGTTTTTTAAAGTCTTTTGAAAGAAATGTCAATATGCTTATGTAGCTTAGCATTTGTTAAGAAATGAAAAGACAAAAGTAAAATCACTTGACAAAATCAAGGTTTGATTATGAAAGAAGTGATAGTTTGAAATCAAGAAAGTTTTGAAAAAGGGAGAGAGTTTTGAAAATTGAAGAATGGGTGGAGAAGAAGCGACTATATTAAAGCATAAAGTAAAAGCTAAGGATAAGAAAGATATAACCACAAATGTAGCTATCTTCACCATAAACCAAGCAAAAGCACAAGTCTTCAAAGTCTTCGAACCATAATTCCAAAGCAAAGGGAAAAGGTCCTAGTTCTAAGTCCAAGGATCCAAGAATAGCATTGAAGTCCAAGGTTTAGGTGCAAAATTCCATGTCCATTACAAAGGATAGTAACCATAGTCCAAGATTAGAAACACATGTTTTTTAGAGGTTTTGGCCTTTATTAATGTTTTTGGTCCAACTGGACAAAGAGAAAAAGGTATAAACATAAACATGTGTCCAACGGACAAAGGAAAAAATTGCGGAAGCCTAAACATGATATGAAATGATAATAATGGAGCATAAAAGTAAAAGAGAGATAGGGAGCAAGAAGGAAACATAAAGGTAAAAGTTAGAAGTTAGTGATTAGTTGTTAGAGTAAGTGATCAATAATGATTGAATAATTGCACTTAGGTCAAGGTTAATGAGAACTCATTAGAGGATTGATAAGACCAAAGCCTCCTAACAACAAGTTTCATAAGTATTGAACCAAAAGGCAAATAATCAACCATCCTTGATTGTTTTCCGATACGGGACATATGTTGCGCTATGTTAAGCAATCGCCGAGTAATTTACGGAGTAATTACCCTACAATGAGGTCGGTCAATAGATCTTTGTGCTAATGCATGCTAGATGAACGATATGTAGATCGTCATCCGAAAGCAATACCGGACAAAAAGAAAATAGGTGACGATCTCGTCTTGATCAAGAATTCAACAAAGAAATTCTAAGATCCATAAGACTTTCATCGATCAAAAGAAAAGAGAAATATATGAAGAGAAAGCCAAATTAAACCACACAATTATGTGATCTAAGGCTAAGAACAAAAGGAAAGGGAAGAAATTGGAAAAGGAACCAAAACAGTCCCAAAAACAAGCCAAGAATTACATTCTGACTTGAGAGTAACCGGTTACTCTGCACGCAGAGTCAAAAAACAGTGCAAAATTCAGCATGATCATCTTTCAAAACTTTTTACAAACACCTTGTGATCATGGAACTGAAATTGCACGAAATTTTAAGTAAATCAACAGCAAAAACCAGCAATTAAACACAATTACAAGATCCAAAAGATCAAGTAACAAAGATCTCCAAAGATCTACATTATGGAAGATGAAGATGAAGCTTCAACAATGGTGAAAAATGAATTACCACTTCAAATCTAAAAATTCCTTCAAATTGCTTCAAGATCCAAACACCAAAGCCTTGATCTATGAGAATTGATGAAGAAAACAAGTTTAGATGAAGGTTTAGCTCAAAGTTGAACAAGATTCAATGTGAATTCTTATTAACTTTCAAAAGAAGAAAAGCGAGCTTTAGTGAAATTTGTGGTTGGGGAGAGAAATTGCAAGAGGTTTTTTGGCTATCAAAAGCTTGTGAAATGAATGAAATGAAGCCTCTATTTATAGAATTTAGGCTTGGAAAAATTGGTGGTTTGGAATTTGGTTTGGAAATGAAAATTAGGCTTGGAATTTGAATTTGGAGGGAAAATCATAAAAGAGTGGTGATTAGTGAAAGTGTATGGTAGGAATTAATTATGATGATGTAGGGAATTAAAATGGGATGGTCTAGAATATTCCACATGTGATCAAGATGATGAAAATTGGTGCCAATTGCTGAATTTGAATTTGCTGCCATTTTTTAAATTTTCACGAGGGTAACCGGTTACTCACTATAGGGTAACCGATTACTCAGTGTAAATTTTGAAAAAATGCCCCTTTTGAATGCACTGCTGTGGTTCGGCTCGATTCTTTTTTACTTGTCAAATAAGACATGCACATAAGCACATGAACCTTGGAATTCCTTGAATAATAATCAATTAAAACTTGGGGAATCCTTGACCAGATAGATTTGATATGATTGCAGATCAACTTTGACTTTTCTCAGATAAAATTCATTCGAGTTGTGGGACTGTTATTTTGGCATTTTTAACCTGTTCTTCCCCTGAAAATGTCAATAAAGAGAAAACAAAATATTGTTGGGTTTTGGTTAAGGTTAGTAAAATATAAACAAATAAAGCAATAAATTGAATAAGAAACACACAAATGCTCGGTGATCCCTTCAAGGCATAAACCCAAAGAATGAGAGGGACAAGGGAACCAATGTGTGTTCTTGTTTGTGGTAAAGATGCAAAATCAGATGTGAATGATATGTGGAATCTTAGGGGTCAAAAATTAGGGTCTTACAAGCTAGTAGGTGCTTGTGTGTTCAGTAAGATTGATTTGACGTCTGGTTACCATCATATTCGAGTTAAGCCTGACGATATTCCGAAGACGGCTTTCAGGACGAGGTACGATCACTATGAGTACATTGTGATGCCGTTTGGTGTATCCAATGCACCTGGTATATTCATGAGTATCTGAATAAGTTTGTGGTGGTGTTTATCGATGATATCTTGATATATTCTAGATCCGAAGAAGAACATGTCGAGCATTTGAGAACTGTGTTGTAGGTATTGAAGGAGAAGAAGTTGTATGCCAAGCTGTCGAAGTGTGAGTTTTGGTTGAAGGAAGTGAGTTTCCTTGGCCATGTGATTTCAATTGGTGGGATTGCTGTTGATCCTTCTAAAATTGGTGTTGTGTTACAGTGGGAGACTCCGAAGTCTGCTACCGAGATACGAAATTTTCTGGGATTGGCGGGCTACTACCGCAAGTTTATTGAAGGTTTTTCTAAGTTGGCATTACCTTTGAATCAGTTGACTCGAAAGGGTCAAGCTTTTGTGTGGGATGTAGCTTGTGAAGAGATTTTTGTGAAATTGAAGAAGAGGTTGACGACTGCTTCAGTGTTGATTCTGCCTAATCTGAGCGAATCATTTGTGGTATATTGTGATGCATCGAAGAAGGATCTTGGTGGGGTATTGATGCAGAATGGACAAGTTGTTGCCTATGCTTCTAGACAATTGCGAGTTCATGAGAGGAATTATCCTACACATGACTTGGAATTGGCCGTCGTGGTGTTTGTATTAAAGATTTGGAGACATTATCTATTTGGCTCTAAGTTTGAATTGTTCAGTGATCATAAAAGTCTGAAGTACTTATTTGATTAGAAAGAATTGAATATGAGGCGGAGGAGGTGGTTAGAGTTGTTGAAGGATTTTGATTTTGATTTGAGTTATCATCCGGGCAAAGCAAATGTAGTGGCCGATGCATTGAGTAGAAAGTCATTGCATATGTCGACGCTTATGGTGAAAGAGTTGGAATTGATCGAGCAATTCAGATATTTGAGTTTGGTATGTGAAGAGACCTCCAACAGTGTGAAGTTGGGGATGTTGAAGTTGACTAGTGGTATTCTGGAAGAAATCAGAGTGGGAAAGCAATCTGATCTAAAGTTGGTTGACCAATTGATTTTGATTAACCAAGGTAACGGAGGTGACTTCGGGATTGATGAGAATGGTGTCATGAGGTTTTGAGATAGAGTGTGTGTTCCAGATGTTTCAGAAATCAAGAAGAGTATTCTTGAAGAAGGACACCGAAGTAGTTTGAGTATTCATCCCGGTGCTACAAAGATGTACCAGGATTTGAAGAAGTTGTTTTGGTGGCCGGGTATGAAGAAGGAAGTTGCAGAGTCTGTCTATGCGTGTTTGACTTGTCAGAAGTTAAAGATTGAGCATCAGAAGAGTTTAGGTATGATGCAGCCGTTGAACATTCCAGAATGGAAATGGGATAGTATTTCCATCGATTTTGTGTCGGGATTACCGAGGAATGTCAAGGGAAATGATTCAATTTGGGTTGTTGTGGATAGATTAACTAAATTAGCTCATTTTTTGTCGATGAAGGTTAATCATTCTATGCAGAAGCTCGCCGAGATGTATATTGAGGAGATTGAGAAGTTGCATGGGATACCCTCGAGTATTGTGTCGTATAGAGATCCGAGATTTACATCTAGGTTCTGGAAGTGTTTGCAAGAGGCTTTGGGTACTAAATTGAGGATGAGTTCTACCTATCATCTGCAGACGGATGGTCAGACAGAAAGGACTATCCAATCTTTAGAGGATTTGTTAAGGGCATGTGTGTTGGATCACAGAGGATCTTGGGATAGCCATCTGTCATTGATTGAATTCACATATAATAATAGTTTTCATGCTAGTATTGGAATGGTACCCTTTGAAGCTTTGTATGGGAGGAGGTGTAGGACTCATTTGTGTTGGTATGAGTCGGGCGAGAGTGTTATACTCGGACCTGAGATTCTGCAAGAGACGACTGAGAAGATTATGATGATCCATGAAAGGATAAAAGCGTCGCAGAGTCGCCAGAAGAGTTACCACGATAAGAGAAGGAAGACACTTGAATTCCAAGAGGGAGATCACGTGTTTTTGAGGGTGACTCCAGTAACTGGGGTGGGTCGAGCTTTGAATTCTAGGAAGCTCACTCCACGTTTTGTTGGTACATATCAAATCTTGCAGAGGATAGGAGAGGTAGCCTATCGAATTGCTTTACCGCCGTCACTTGCGAATTTGCATGAAGTGTTCCATGTGTCTCAGTTGAGAAAGTACATTCCGGATCCGTCGCATGTGATTCAGATGGATGATGTACAAGTGATGGATAACCTATAGTGGAAGCTTTACTTGTGCGGATTGATGGTCGAGAGATGAAACAACTGTGGGGTAAAGACATAACTTTGGTAAAGGTGTTGTGGGGTGGACCAGCTGGCAAGAGTTGGACGTGGGAACATGAAGATTAGATGAAGGAGTGTTATCCGACTCTATTTCCTTGAGGTAATTTTCGAGGGAAAAAATTATTTAAGTGGAGGAGAGTTGTAATGCCCCAAATCTGTAAGAATATTTATTTAATTTATTTAAATATAATATTCGTGAATTTCTGTGAATTTTGGAGGTTTGTGTTGATGTCGGCAATTTGTGGAGTTTTAGTTATTTATTTAAATAATAGTATACAATATGAAATATATTATTATTATTAATTTAAATAATATTAGAGGAATTGAGGGTAAGATGGACTTTTGAGGAGGATTAGTGAGGGTAATATGGAGAAAGCCCGTTTTAGAAGCCCAAGAGTTAGGTTTAACAAAAAGGAGATTTGAGAAATAGGTTTCATTTTGTTAGACCGTGAAAAGAAGGAAAGAAGGTGAGAGCTCTGAGGAAAAAGGAGAAGGTGAAGATTCGAGAAGGTTTCCAAAGACTCAAGAGAAAAAGCTTCGAATCGACAATCTAAGGTATGGGGAGTATTGTCTTTCATTGTTTTCAATATAGGGATTCGATGTATTTAAAGTGGATTTTGAGATTTATGAGGGTTTATGGGTTTTATGATAAACTGATGATTTGAGGGTATTTTGTGGATTGATTATTAAGGGTTGAATTGAATCGGATAAAATAGACCTTGAGACTGATTTCCCTGTCGATGTTGTTTCGACCTTATGGTGAAAGGGATTTATGGGGTTTATGAGAAGCTTGAGACTTTGTAAAGGTTTAGGTGATTTGGGGTTTCGAATAGGGTAACGAATCGACCTAATAGATGTAGGTTTTGTGCCTTTGATTCCCATGATGCCTTAGGAATGTTGTAGGGATGTTTTTGGGGTAATTGGGGTTGAAATCGTAAGGATTCTTGGGGGCTGTGGTGCTACTGATGCGTAACAGCGATTGCAGGAAATCGCAGGTTCACAAAGCAAACCATTCCTTCGCAAGGAGAATACTCGCCCTTGGCTCGCAAAGCGAGCAGCGCAGCGAATGCGCGATAAACTTTGTGATAATAGTGGGATGAATTCTGAGATGTGTTTTTGTGGGCTCGCACAGCGAATGTCCCAGCGAAGGGTTTCGCACAGCGAATAGAGGAGCAAGTAGAGACAGAATAGGGAACTCTCTAGTTTTTGTATGGGATTTGGGCTTCGCTGCCAGCTTCGCAAAGCGAAGGTCCCAGTGAACAGGTTCGCACAGTGAACTCAGTAGCGAATGTCTACTGTTCGCAAAATTTGTTTTATGATTTATGGGCTGTCTCGATGTTTTCATGCTGTGATTTTTTGATGATTTACCATGATGTTACTAATGATTATGAGATGATGTTTTGTGATGTTTGACGAATATATGATGATATGATTTAACATGAGGATTGATGAATGATGATGCACATAAATGGGTTTAATTGATGATGATGATTATTGGCGTTGTGTATCATGCATTCATAGAATTTCTGTGACGATGTAGACTTCATTCCCATTGTGCAGATATGAGGTTATTTTGACATGCTCCGGTTCTTGTGTGGAACCGATCCTAATGACGGGGATCTTTGGAGGGTGATGGCCTAGTGTCCATCGACTGTGATGATTGGTACCACATGAATGAGTCTTGTTGTGCATTGCATTTAATTGGCATTGATGTATTTCATGACATTGTAATTTTGATGATTCCTTGTGATGACCCTGAAGATGTTGTATATGATGATGACGCCATTTTATGCATATCCTGTTTTTATATTGATTATAATGAATTATGATTACTCACCCTGCCTGTTTAAATGTTGCCTCCACGTGGGTAACGTGCAGGTGATCAGGCTTAGCTGTGGATGCCTTCGAGGACTTTTGGAGTTTATTTGCTTTTGTTCGATGTAGAGGGTCTTGCTCTAATAGTGTAACATCGGGTTGGGGTCGTCGAGTCGAACCATGTTGAATTGTTATTTTGGTGTTATTTGTTGGTTATGATTTTATGTTAAAAACCTTTTAATTTTAATTATTGTGGTTATGGTGGTTCCGCTGCTGTTTGATGGCTTTTGAGTTATTTTGAGGAAAAACCCGTTTTTACGGAGCAATTTGTGTTATTTGATTTTATTGAGAAATGTGCACCCTTTGAGGTGATTCTGATTTTTACTCTGATAATTTGTGTGTTTTTCCGTGATTAATTGTGGGGTAGAAAAGGGTGTTACAAATGCCATGTGATGTAATCCAATTTTGAGGTGTTGATGACTTCATTGAAGGCAATTTTTCGGAGAGAGACTGTCGTATTGCCAAGAGTCTTCTGTTGAGAGGCTTTCTCTGAGGATTTTCTTTAATCTGAGAAAGAAAACATATCATCTTCAATGGTGAAGAGTGATGTTCCAAAAGTGTCTGTCGAATGTCTTCTTGCTTTTCAGAGGTTCAAGTTATCAAAGTGGTTGAGGACAGACTCCAATGCAGAAATAAACTGGGGAGAGATTGCTTAGGCGGCAATTTTCAGGACGAGTAAAGAACTCAAACCGGGATTTTATCCTATCTGACGTGGAAAGGAAAACTGACAACTTTATTTGTGAGATGACGTTTATCACTTGGGGATGAATATGACCAGAGTGATATTAATGCAACATTAATATGAATATGAATCGATTATGCATGATGTATGTATGTTTATGCTGACAAAACAGACGCGACATACATACTAGTGAATGAATACGACTGGATACTGTGCCACTGCGGGGGTTAAAAAGTATCATTGATTCAAGATAGTAATCCTTTCCTGCTTAGGAGGGGTAGACCCTACTAGGAAGAGAAAATTATCAATTGGTCTTCAGAGGTAAGAACTCCGCTGGGGATATCAGATGGGGTATTACATCTGAAATAGTTGATCCTTCATTCAGGCGTACCGGTTTAGACGGAGTACTTTTATTATGCATTTTGAGGTTTGATCACTTTCGGAGAGGCCATCGATGTTCCTTTTTGCATTCAGTAGTCAAAAAGAATTGCCATCTTTATTTTAAAAGAAGAACAAAATTTGAAAGTTAAATTCATTTTTTTTTTCAAGAATCGTTGATCATATTAAAAATGTCATTCTGTAAAGCAAAATAAATGAGAATTGCAAACAAAAGCACCAAGGCTCAAATTTTATTGATAGAATGGTAATCAACCAAACGCATGATCCCATAGAGCATTAAAAAGTTTAGAAAAATGATAATTTAAGGGAAATGGGCTACATTGAAACATAACGACCGCTATCCTTCTACCAACTTTGAATTCTGGACATTCTGAGCTTCTCTCGAAGGTGACATTGACTGAAGTCTTTCGACGGATGGTGTTACCACTAGGGATTTAACCTTGTCGGACGTAGTTACTTGCCACGAATCCCTAACTTTTTCCTGGATTGTCTTTTGAGGTTTTCAATCCATCGGGATGATTCTGCTTGTGTCTCTAATTTTTTCCTGGATCGCCCTTTCGGATTTTCAATCCACCGAGACGTTTTTTTATTTAGGCGAAGTATTTCTTAACTATATCAACATTTGTGGGGTAGTTAAACTCCTCTCCATCCATGGTTGCAAGTCTCAAGGCACCGCCTGAGAAGGCTTTCTTAACAACATAAGGGCAATCGTAATTCAGAGTCCATTTGCCTCTAGAGTCAGTGAGAAATGATTGTATCTTCTTGAGAACGAGGTCCCATTCTCTGAAGACACGAGGTCAGACCTTTTTGTCAAACGCTTTCTTCATTCTTCGTTGATATAACTGACCATGACATAAAGCTGTCATTCTCTTTTCTTCGATTAGGTTCAGTTCATCGTGCCTGCTTTGACACCATTCAGCTTCTATTAGCTTGGCTTCCATCAACACCCTGATCGATGGTATCTCGACTTTTATGGGGAGCACTGCTTCTATGCCATATACTAGAGAGAAAGGGGTTTCCCCTGTTGAAGTGTGGATAGATGCGCGATAATCGTGAAGAGAAAATGGTATCATCTCGTGCCAGTCTTTGTAGGTTACAACCATCTTTTGAATGATCCTCTTGATGTTCTTGTTAGCCGCTTCTACCGCTCCGTTCATCTTAGGATGGTAGGGAGATGAGTTATGGTGTTCGATCTTGAACTCATCACATAACTCTTTCATCAACTTGTTGTTCAAGTTAGATCCATTATCAGTAATGATCTGGCTTGGAACACCATAACGGCAGATGAGATTGTTCTTGATAAATCGGACCACTACTTGTCGGGTTACATTGGCGTATGACGCTGCTTCGACCCACTTGGTGAAATAGTCAAAGGCTACCAGGATGAACCGATGTTCGTTCGAAGCCTTGGGTTCGATCATGCCAATCATGTCGATTCCCCATAGGGAAAAAGGCCATGGAGAAGAAAGAACTTTGAGATGCGTTGGCGGTACATGGATTTTGTCAATGTATATCTGACACTTGTGACACCTTCTCATCTACTTATAGCAATCGGATTCCATTGTCAACCAATAATATCCTGTTCTCAGAATTTTTCTTGCCACCGTGTGTCCATTGGCATGAGTACCAAAGGATCCTTCGTGAATTTATTTCATCAGCATGTTTGCTTCTTGTCTGTCGCATCTGAGCAAAACCATGTCAAGGTTTCTTTTGTAGAGTCTTCCTATCTTTTCTCGATGCCCCAAGAAGGTACTATTGTTTTTTAAGGAAGCACTTGATATCATGATACCAGGGTTTGTCATCGATGACTACTTCAATCGTGAAGATGTAGGCGGGCCTTTCAAGACGCATAATGTCAATATTAGGCACGTCATTCCATTGACTTACACTAATCATGGAAGTGAGAGTGGCTAGTGCATCAGCCATGTGATTTTCTTCATGAGGGATATGATGAAACTCGATTCTGTTGAAGAATGGTAACAACCTTCTCGCGTAATCTTTGTAAGGAATCAATCTTGATTGGTATGTATTCCACTCTCATTTGATCTGATTGATAACCAGGGTTGAGTCCCCATACACATCCAAATTCTTAATCCTTAAGTCGATAGCTTCTTCGAGACCCATGATACAAGCTTCGTATCCGACCTCGTTGTTTGTGCATTTAAATGTTAGTCTGGCAGTGAAAGGAATATGAGTACCTTGAGGTATCATGATGATTTCCCCAATTTCATTTCCATAACTGTTGACGGCTCCGTCGAATATTAGTCCCCATTGGGAACCTGGTTCTGGCCCTTCACTTGGTAGCGGTTCATCGTAATCTTTCATTTTTAAGTACATGACATCTTCGTCATGGAAGTCAAATCTGACTGATTTCTGATCGTCAATCTGTTGATGAGCCAAATGACTGGCTAAAATACTTCCTTTGACGGCTTTCTGAGCATGGTACTCAATGTCGTATTCTGATAACAACATATGCCAAAGGGAAATCCTTCCCGTGAGAGCAAGCTTTTCAAAGACATACTTGATCGGATCCATTTCGGAGATTAACCAAGTAGTGTGACAAATCATGTACTGGCGAAGACGTTTGACTGCCCAAGTCAGAGCGTAACAAGTTTTCTCGAGCATAGTGTACAGAGTTTCACAGTCCATGAACTTCTTGCTTAAGTAGTAGATGGCATACTTTTTTCTTTTTGTCTCATCTTGTTGGCCAAGTACACAACCCATGGAGTCTTCTAAGAGTGTTAAGTAGATGATCAATGGTCTTCCCTCCACTGGAGGAGACAAAATAGGTGGATTTAACAGATATTCTTTGATGATGTCGAAAGCCTTTTGGCAATCTTCTGTCCATATACAGCTTTGATTCTTTCTGAGTAGTTTGAAGATCGGCGCGCATGTCGCGGTCATAAGGGATATGAACCTTGAGATGTAATTCAGACGTCCCAAAAATCCTCTGACATGTTTTTCAGTCTTTGGCGAAGGAATTTCTTGAATGGCCTTGACATTGTCAGGATCAATCTCAATTCCTTTCATGCTGACGATGAATCCCAAAAGTTTCCCTGAGTGGACACTGAACGTGCACTTATTAGGATTCAAACGGAGTTTATACTTTCTCAGATGCTCGAATAACTTTGATAGGTGTTCTACATGCTCTTCTTCTATTTTAGATTTGGCAATCATATCATCGACGTATACCTCAATCTCTTTGTGCATCATGTCGTGAAACAGAGTTGTGATGGCCCTTTGATAGGTTTCCCCTGCATTCTTCAGACCGAACAACATTACCTTGTAACAAAAGGTGCCCCATGGGGTGATGAATGACGTTTTCTCCATATCTTCTGGCGCCATTTTGATTTGATTATAGCCGAAAAACCCATCCATGAAGGAGAAGACTTTGAATTTTGTTGTACTGTCTACCAGCAAGTTAGTGTGTGGTAGGGGGAGTCATCCTTTGGACTTGCTTTGTTTAGATCTCTGTAGTCTACACACATTCTGACTTTTTCGTCCTTTTTGGGAACTGGCACTATGTTGGCTAACCATTGAGGATATTCTGAGGTGGCGAGGAAACCCGCGTCGATCTGCTTTTGCACTTCCTCCTTAATCTTGATGGCCATATCTGGATGAATCCTTCCCAGTCTTTGTTTTACTGGCAGACATTTCGTCTTCAGCGGTAAACGATGTTCCACAATGCTGGTATCCAACCCTGGCATGTCCTGATAGGACCAAGCAAACACATCAGGAAATTCTTCGAGAAGTTTTATCAAGCTTCCTCTGACAGTTGGACTGAGCAGTGCTCCAATCTTAACTTCTTTCTTTTCTTCTCCTGAACCCAAATTGACCGTTTCCAGCGGCTCTTTGTGAGGCTCAATAGACCTTTCCTCTTGTCTGAGTAGTTGGGAGACCTCGTCTGGGATTTCTTCGTCCTCTTCTTCTTCAGCTTCAAATACCGGGAATTCAAAGTTGGGAGAAGGCATTGGATTGTATGTTTCAATTGGGTTTAAAACAAGCAATCTGCATGACATGATGATTCATTTTTTAGCAAAGACAGAGAGAATGCAAGAGTGTGTGTAGTGTATTTTCTGAAAAATGCTTATTTTTATATTGGGCTTTTTTAGGATTACCATTTTCTTGAAAAACGAAAAGTGAAAACAAGAATAAATACGGGAATTTAGAATGACATTATTTATTCATGATTTGTCGATTTTTGAAATACAGCCCTATAAAACAAAACTATGTCGCTTTGGGCGAAGCGAAGAGGGATATTTATAGAAAGATGAGCCCTATAAAAACATCTGTTTCACCTGGGCAAGGTTAAAGGTTAAAACAAAGATGGTAATTACTTAGACTTATGGACGACTTTCGGGACATCGACAGCAACCCAGTGGCGACGAACTCCTCTGTTAATCACAAAGTCTGGTATCTTCCTACTTGGTTTGTCTTCAGAAACAACGTTGATTTTTGGCAGAGTAGAATGATTGGATTCTTCCTCCCATAAAAAGTTGTCATAGGAGAACTCTTCTGTCGCATCTTCCATATTGTTTTCACTCTCAAGGGGATCTCCCCAACCAGTTAGCTGGATGTCCTCGTACCTGATAGGAGAGCTTTCGGTAGCGGTGTATTTGACTAGGAAGTCATACTTGCGCTTGGCTGTCCCAAGGTGTCCCATGTTTCTGTTGGAATGGATGAGTCATTTTCCTCAATGACGTTGATTTCAGGAAATGCGTAGTTTATGAATTCCTGTCCTGCAACTCTGCGAATTCTTCGCCGTGGTGTCGGATATTTTCGGAATGTCCTGAGTAATGATTCCATGACTCTGTGGGGACATGGGTATTCTTTTCAATAATGCTTAGATGACAGGCATCGTCCGGCTGACTCTTCTGCCCCAAGTCTTCTATGTACGACTTCCAGATAAGCAAGTCATCCAGGGGATCATAATAGTCGTAGTCAAAGTTGTCTTTCATTAGATTGTCTTCCTCTAATGAATTGGGTGGAGCACGGCATCCCTCAGGATCACAATCTTCGTAGATCATCCTGACGTCTGACCTTGGTATATATCATGGGTTTTGCTTGGGAAAACAGAATGGCGTGAGCGCCTTTCGCTGAGACATATAATTGTCATCGTTGAGATAAGACTTCCACTCCTCATCTGTGTCGGAGGATTCATTCCCATTAACGGTGTGTACTTCTTGAGGTATTGGGTGGAGGAAACCTAAGCTATGGAAGAAATATTGAATGGGACGAAAACTTTCGTCTTTCTTAGTAGTCTGGGTACAGGTTGAAGAGAAACCAAGACCTTTCTTTGTCTTGCTATCAGTAGGAATCACAATTTGTCCCCATCCTTTTGTGTCATTACTCTTTATTACTTCGAGGGCGTCCTTGTATGAGGAAATCGACGTCCCTCTTTCTGATCGATTCTCATTGCTCACCAAGAGTGCTTGGAACTGGGTTCCAACAACCTCCTCTGGTTCTACACAGGAGAATGATGATAGGTTACTCACGATTAAAGCATGCTCTCCGTATACGGTGACTAATTTGTCATTCTTGACGAACTTCAGCTTCTGGTGAGGTGTCGAAGTGACTGCCCCAACTTCATGTATCCAAGGTCTTCCTAATAAATAGCAGTATGCTGCCTGGATATCCATGACCTGGAAAGTGACTTGGAAAGTGTGAGGACCGATAGTTATGGGAAGATCAACTTCGCCGATAACCGTTTTTCTAGATGCGTCAAAGGCTTTGACAATGATCTCAGTGCTTTTCATTGGGGCTCCTTGAAATGATAGTCGTATCAGAGTTGATTTTGGCACAACATTCAAAGACGATCATGTGTTCACCAGTACACTGGCTAAAGCATCGTCTTGGCAGTTGACTGTATTGTTAAGCGCCATATTATGATTCTTGCCTTCTTCCGGCAGTTCTTCATCACTGAATCCTAAATTGTTGCAGGAAGTGATGTTGGAGATGATGCTGTCAAATTGCCCTACCATCACGTCTTGTTCCACAAAGGCTTGCTCTAAGACTTTCTGTAAAGCTTCCCTGTGAGCTTCTGAACTAAGCAGGAGAGACAGTACGGAAATTTGAGACGGCGTTTGCAACAATTGATCCATAATGTTGTACTGGCTTTTTTGGATGAGCTTCAGCATCTCATCATTGTTCTTTACATGTTCTGGATTACTGGATTGGACGTCTTATTGATTAGGAACTTCCGTTTGAGGTTCCTTTTCTTTGGCAGGTTCTCCAACTCCTCTGTTGAAGATCCGACCGCTTCGGGTAACTCAACTGATGTCGGCAATGTTCACGACGGAGGGTAATGGAGTTTCTTTTCCATTCTCAATGGTTGTGCACCATACTTGTAAGGGACAACCTTATCTGACTTGTACGGTATTGGACCTGGCAGGTAGATAACCACATGAGCTTTTTGATTTTTCTGACCATCGTAAGCAGCCTCGATTGGTTTGAGGTTGAGAATTCCTCTACTGTCAAGAGAGACTTTGGACTCGTTGAGCAGAGGAATTATAGCACAAACGTCCTTGGATATTCCATGATCAGAGATTATGACAACGCTTTTGTTTTGACCAGCGAGGTAGTCTTGTATCATGTTGATCGACCCAGAACTCAAACACAGTTGAATCTCTTTCTGGTCCAACTGATTTTGGAGGGATGCTCGTACGAGATAACATCCTTGGTTATTTTCCGAGCATACTCTACAGCGCTCATAATTGTGCGGTGGTACCCGACCACATCCGCTTTGTATGCAATGCATCTTTACCAGATCTGTTTCCATTGAGCGGATTTCACGACTTTGATGTCTACCATGATTCCCATCAGTCATGCTAATATGTTGTGTAGCTTCATCTAAGTAAATTGGAAGCCACCAGTGGTCCAACAGATGTTGAAGTTTTCTTTGTACAAGCGCACACCCTTGGTCGTCTTTACAGCATTCTTTACAGTCTTGATAATCATGTGAAGCCAGAAAACCGAGTCTGACTTGTTTAGCATGTAACTCCACTAAACTGGTATTCATCAAGCGTATGTCAAAGATCTGAACCATATTTACTTGATGGTCAATTCTTTTATGATAGTCTTGGATGCATCTGAGATCCATCTGATGATGGAGGGCCTCTTGTATAAAAGAACATCCCTAATTTTCTGTTGAGCAGATTGGACAAACACTTTAATCGTGTCGTGGTAGATTATAATACTGACTTTGTCTTGAATGCATCGCTACTAAGTTGACGTTCATTGCATGGATGTCGTGGTTCTACACAATGTTGGGATGTGCATGGGCCATGTTTACTTCACAAATCCTGTGATCCCGAATCCAGCCCAGATCCATTTGTTCTTGCAGAGCTGTTTGTACTACGGCACACCCTTGATTGTCCTTGGAGCAGATTTCACACTGATGATAGTTGTGAGATGGCACATGACCGTACCCGCTCTATCTGCAATGCATTTTCACGAGATTGGTTCATAATAGGAGTACATTGTGAATTTGATAAATGTTGACAAATTCTCCTTCTATCAAATTCACTGTAGTCTTCTCATGTTGCGGTAATAGGTTCGTCTGAACATTTTGGTTAGTATCTTTGAAAGATAAGATCCCTTTCCTGACAAGCTTCTGTACATCAGACTTGAAGCTGAGACAATTCTCAATGTTGTGTCTCGTTCCCCCTTGATGGTAAGGGAAAGTTTGATCTGCTTTAAACCAAAAAGGTGGATTTTCTGGTACTGTGAGAGGAGTCCTGACTTGAATATGCCCCTTGGCCAGTAGAAGTGGAAATAAGTCTGCGTACAACATTGGTAGAAGTGGAAATAACTCTGCGTATAACATTGATAACCTTCGGGAGTTGCTGTTGTAACCCTTGCATCTTCACTTTCCCGAAGTTTGTAACCTTCAGGTCCAGCGGTTCCTGCTACGGCTTCTGGGTCTTCAGTGACCGATGGGATATATCCTTCAGGTATAAAATTGAAAGGCATTCCCCAAGGGTGACCCTTAGGCATATTGTACCGAGGATGATTCTCATGTGCCTCCATTATGGGCGTAGCTGTAATTTCTGAGATCACAGTTCTTTGATGTCGTTGCTCCTGAGTTGGTGCCAGGGATAGCATGTCACTGTGAATTTTTCCAAACTTTCCTTCAGAGCGACGATTTCTTCTCTCAGCTCTCTATTCTCTTCCTCAAGATCGTTCATTTTCTTTTGTCGATTGGCCCGAGTCTTGTATGAGTGAGACAGTTTGACTCTAGAATTGTGACACATACGTGAGACTCAAAGATAAGAAAAATGTGTAATGTGAGAATGATGAATGATATGCAAAGACATATTTTTTTAGTTTTTGTTTTAATCAAAAAGAAAATTCAACAAATAGATTGCAAATATCACATAGTGGGGGAGACCCATTTTTTATTGAATTCGAAATATTGCAATATTTTACAAGGAAAAAGTACAGTATTTTACAAAGTGCTGTATGGAAAATGTCTAAGCTCATGGATCCTGAGTTCTCTCATAAGAGAGCTTAGATGCTGGTTCATGGATTTTCCTTTTCTTCAATTAGGGCTCTTCAGCCGTTGTCGGGTCGACGACCCTTTGCCAAGTGAAAGGAGCGAGCAAATTTCTTCGGTCTTCCTGACTTTCTATAGCATGTTGTTCTAATATTTCAATCAGAGCATCCTTCTCTTTTAACAGTTCCTGAATCTTGTTACATTTCAAATTAAGGATTTGGTATTTATTCTTCTAAGAGCTCTTTTCACGTTAAACTTTGTTGAGAGCGGCCTGGAGTTTTTCCGCATCAGACATGAAATAAAGGACATACTCCTTTAATGGAAAAACTTCTTGACGAGGGTAAGGCATCCTCAGCTTGAGGGCTCCAGTTTGCACCCAGTGGAGATAAGGTTCCATAGAGGTACAGTTTGGTCTTCCCAAAGACTCTCTCCCTTTCCTGTGAATATGTTTCCAGGCATGCACTATTTCCTTCTTTAGTGCCCTGTCATTTTCCCCTTCCTTAAAGAAAAGACCTTCCAGATGAACGTTATGTGGGATATTCTTCATCGGGTATCCGAGTTGACGACAAGCTAAACTTGGATGATAGTTGATTCCTCCTCTAGTTCCAATGAGGGGTACATTAGGGAAACTTCGAAATCTATCTATGATCTCTATCCCTTCGTAAATCCGATTGTACCAATCTATATCAGAATCGGTAAGAGACATAATCCTTTGTGCCCAATATAGAGTACTCTTGTGATCCCAAAAAATAGTAGACTTGGGTAAATGGGAAATGAACCATTTGTAGAGTAAGGGTACACATCATGTGATCATTCCTCCGCTGTACAAATTCCTTAAGTGTACAGAATGATAAGCATATGCGAGCAAGGTTGGTACGGGGTTTCCTATCAAGAATATCTTAACAGCATTGGTATCGACGAAGTTGACAATGTTGGGAAAGAGGAATAACCCATATATGAGCAGAACAAAGACGTCTTCGAAGGCAGTTATGTTTCCTATACTAGAAAAGTATAGAGCTTTCTCCATCAGGAATTTAGCCGGTAAACCCTGGATTCCTCCTTTAGTGGTTATGTGAGTCTTAACTTCTGACTCATCCAAAGAGATTGCTCTTGCAATGGCCTGATTCTTTGGAATTCCAGTCCAGAAAATGGAGCTCGATCAGTGATAGGTAAATCAATCAAGTGGGAGTACTCTTCCAGTGTTGGTGCAAGTTGGTAATCCGGGAAAGTGAAGCAGTGGTAAACCGGATCATAGAACTGTACCAGCGTAGATAGGATTCCTTCAACCATGTTGACCCTTAACAGAGACAACAGTCCTCCGTGCTTAGCTCTGAAAGCCTCGGGATTGGTAATCATCCCTCCCAATTTCTTTAAGTCTTCTAGTTTCGGAGCCTTGAAGGTGTACTTGTGCGTCTTTCTTATACCAAAATCCATAACGCAACCTCTGATATTTGCAATTATTGTTTTAGTTTTTTTGAAAAAAAAATTTTCTTGTTTGAAAAGAGTTTTTTTAATGAATGCATGAATGCAGCACACAAAAACATTTGAAACCATGGGTTCAAGGGTTCAACGTCACGAGCATGGAGTCATGGCTCTACCCATCTCCAAAGGTTTGTACTATTTTGATCAATTTTTGTACCTGTAGAACGGGTTCTAAAAGGTTCCCAAAGTCATTGACCCCTCCTAGGGATACCAACAACAAGCTTATTCACTCGACCGAGCTGTAATATTCTAGGGTGTATCAACAATTCCCAATAGTCACCGCACTACTAAATGGCCATATGGTTAATGTCTACTAAATCCTCAGGGTCATGGGTACCGCACTGGGATAGACAATGCTTTCACGATAATCTGTTGTTCAACATTGAAATTTCCGCACGGGTACCTCGACTGATTCGGTAGACTGCCAAGTTAGCTTTGTCGGGATTCACTCCCTATAACTGTTTCCTGGATATGCCACCACTTATCTTAATGTTCTCTCAAACTTTCCACATGCGTATTAATCGCATTCCCAGTTGAAAGAAAATTAAACACGGGTATCAAGTAGTATAACAGTAAACGATATATATATATATAGAAAATGCCAAACAAAACCTAGACCTCTTAGGAACTCTAATCCTAAAGACTCCCAAGCAGAGTCTCCATTTTTCTGTAGCGTGTGATTATTGTCGGTGACGCTACCACCTTACCGCAATGGTTGGAATTGGGTGCTACTTTCTGATTTCTTATTTATCCTATGAAGCAGGAAAGGAAAGGGAAGCTATCTAAAACTAACCTTGCACGCAAATGTTTTTTTTAACAAATGCTAAGAGATTGGAGGGTCGGGGTTAGGTTATATAAAGGGAAGTTGTTAATTACCCAGTGTATCTATGGTTATCCATAGATCTTCTTTGGCATATTTAAATACTTTCTGGTGTTTATCTGTTATGGGTTGGGAAAGTTTCTTTTTTGGGAGTGTTGAGAGAGTGTTTTTGTGGTTTCGGGTTTTCTGTTGTTTTTGTTACGGTACTGGGCCTAAAGTTTTTTTTGGAATGTGTGTGCTCGCTAAGATTTCGCAATCTTATGCCTACGTATTCCCGTAAAGGTACTCGGGAAATCAGAGCAATCATATTTCGTTGTATTCTATGGGAGGAAAAAGATGTTTGGTTTCTAAATTGTGACAGTCTTGAGAAAAGTTTCACCGGGAATAATGCCTTTCTCTGTTCCATATTGTATAAGCCTAAGAGGAGGCAAGACTGTATCTGGAATTTACTATGGGGAACTAGTTTTGACTGTGTTGAAAGAGTAACCACTGGTTTGATCTAGCGTAGGCCAAATTGCTGGAGAAAACTCTAAGCAAATATGTACAAGCATATATATATATATATATATATATATATATATATATATATATATATATATATACAGATGAAATATATAAATAAGTATGTATAGAAGAAATAGTAGAACTTACAGTGGTGCAAGCTCTAGCATTGTAACCACAACTGTATGGTTAGTTATTCAAGAAATTGAAGAAAGTTTTGATAAAACTTAGAATTTGAATCCAAATCAAAAGAAAAGTTATTTTAAAGGAAGTTTGGGGCTTATACTCAAGGAGAGGCCTAGATGAATTCTTTCGAAAAGGCGACGATCGCGTCGTAAATTTTGAAAACCACAGAGGGACTTATACAATGACTGAGGCCTAAATTATTGTATTTACCAAAAGGATTGGGTCTTACACTCTATTAGAGGCCCAACAATTTATTTTTACACAAGATATGGGGCGTACAACTCAAGGAGGGGTCCAAATGAAAAAATAACGATCGCACCATTATTTTGAAAATTGTATCGGAACTTATACAATGAATGAGGCCCAAATTATTTATGTAAAAAGGGGGTTGGGTCTTACACTCTATTAGAGGCCCAAAAGTGTTTGAAAAAGAAGAAAAATTGGACTTACAACTCAAGGGGAGGCCCAGATGAAAATTGTTTTGAAAATGGCGATCACGCCAAGAATTTTAAACGTATCGGGACTTATATAATGACTGAGGCCCAAAAAGGTTTATTTACAAAAGGATGGGACTTATACTCTATCAAGAGGCCCAAAAGTGTTTCGAATGAAGTTTGAAAAATTAAAATTGAGGGAAACCCTAATTTTAATTAATATAATAATATTTTCAATGGAAATTGAATATAAAATAGTAAATATATTTAAAAACAAGTGGTAAGCTTTGAAAAATATTTTGGAAAAACATGTTTAATCACATGAAGGCTTATAATTCAATTGATTTTGAAAGATCAATGTGGAAATCCCATTTTTTAAATGTTTGAAAACAAATAAAATTAAATTAAATACATAAATTCAAACTATATCAAATAAATAATATAAATTCAAATTTTTTATGGAATAAAATATTTTAACATTTTTGTGAATTTTCAAATAATGAATCAATTAAAAATAATTAAAATTGAGAGAGAAATTAATTTTTGGATTAATTAAGAAAATAATGAAAAAAATGAAAAAAAAAAGCAAAAACGAGAGGGAACCCAAAATGGTCTGGGTGGGTGTTGAACCCACGCCCTCCAACCAAACACACATGCGCGCTACCATTGGGGTGGTGATACATCCGTGTATCTAAACCATCCCATAAACATATATGGGTGGCCTGAGTTTCAGGTCAGGCTAAGGCAAAAATCAAGTTTTGAGTGATTTGCAAGAAGGATCATATTTCCCTCATTTCTCTATGAAACTGGACAAAATTTAGATGGATCCTACCTAGAATTTCATGAGGAATCCAATGGTGGTCTTAGATTTTTCTAAAGACGCTTCTATTTAAAAATCCGATAGCGGTTTCAAAATAGGCCAAGATTTGCAAGTTCTATGCTATCTCATCATACAAACAACAACAACATGGTAAATTGGTTCAAACACAACACATATGATATATATATGACATGTTCATGATCACTGGACATCAAAGCAATGCATATTTTAAAGAGTTCAAGTTGTTATGCACTTACCCCTTGAAGTTCCTTGTGCTAACTGTCAAAATGCTTGTGCCAGAAGTAATCCAATGTGTAGCGAGCGATTTTGGACGCGGTTCTTAAGTGTTGGTCGCTCTCTGCGGTTTGAGCTTTGACTACAGGTCGATTCATTTTTTATCCTATTGTGAGCTGAATAAGGAAGGGAAATAGATGTCTCCAATTAACCCTGCTTGCATACTGAGTTTAAACAGCGGTCTGTTAGGTTACGGATGCTATCAATGTGGGGGGCCTTTGTACTGGTTATTTGTATTTTCGCCAATACTGTTTTCTTTCTTTTTTACCTGGGCAGAAGGTTTCTGGCGGGGAACAAGGATTAGGATGTTAGGATTGATGTTTTTGAATTACTGCTTTTAATTGATGGAGATATGGGATTTGGGTTTTTTTGTTGATTGCGCTCGCTAAGATCTTTTCTTTCGATCTTATGCCTACGTATTCCCGTTTACCGAAACAGGGAAATCAGAGCGTTCGTAGTTCCTCCTATTCTATGGGAGGAAATGGTTGTTTTGGTGTCTTGTTCAAAGCCCAAGACGTGAAGCGAAAGGTGGTTTGTATCTTGTTCAAAGCCCAAGATGTGAAGCTGAAGGGTCTATTTGTGTCTTGTTCAAAGCCCAAGACATGAAGCTGAAAGATCTCGCCTTTAGAGAGAATTTGTCATCTCTAAAGAGGGGGAAGGAGAATTACTTTAACTGGGATACGCGGATCCGAGCAATGCCATAATTTCTGAAGAAAGGGTTTTAACCTGAAGGAGAAGACTTTAACTCAGTGTAGAGCAATGCCATCTTTCCTTAGGAATTTCTCATGCTAAAAGAGGGACAGTGGCATGGATGTAGATGATCCAGAGGCTTGCCGCTTACAGCGATTAGACGAAGGGAAAGGAGTTGTTGATGTTTGTGTACTGTGAACGAGGCACAGCTTTGATGCTAAAAGGTTGATTGGATCAACCAGTGGTTTTCTTATACAAAAGCCTAAGAGGAGGCTAATTTGTGTCTCGTACAAAGCCCGAGAGAGAGGCTAAAAGATTTTGACCCGACGATAGAGTCTTTGTGTCTCGTACGAAGCCCGAGATAGAGGCTATTGTTTGTTTGACTCTACGAGGGAGTCTTTGTGTCTCGTACGAATCCCGAGATAGAGGCTAAAAGTTTGACTCAACAAGAGAGTCTTTGATACTCAACAAGAGAGTGTTTTTGTATCTCGTACGAAGCCCGAGATGGAGGCTAAAGGTTTGTTTCAGTTGAGTGACAGATCCAATATACTGATTTTAAAAGAGAAAATCAGTTCTTATATGAGCAACACTGTACTCAGGAATTTGATTTGAGGATCAGGGATATTTCCTTCTCTTTGAGGAAACGGGAAATCCAAAGGGTATTGAGACTGTCCGAGTCTGCGGGTTTCCTTCCTATTTAACGAAGGGGTCACTTGAGAATGTCTTTGAGACTCAAGGAAGTTAGACTGTCCAAGTCTAGATTTTTTTTCTTTTGTACTATGCTTTGAGAAACAGAAGTAGACTCTATGAAAGGACTGTTCTATGAGGATAACTAGGTTCTGTTCCTATACCTCTAGGAGGTCGTCGGGACAATTTGTACGAAGCCCAAGAGGAGGCTGGAAACTTTTAAGAAGCCGACGGGTCCTTGTACGAAGCCCAAGAGGAGGCTATCATTCCTGGAGGAAGAGATCATTATACGAAGCCTAAGAGGAGGCTGTGAATACTTCTAAGAAGCCGTAGTGTCCTTGAATAATGCCCAAGAGGAGGCCGATGCTTTTAAGAAGCCCGTGGGTCTATCATCTCCTTTCCATTAGGAGAGATAACTCTTTTAAAGATAAAAACCACTGGTAAACGTGCGAGGTTTACTATCCAGCGACTTTTAACTTTTAAAGAGGGTTCCTTAGTTAAGGTCCAAGATTATGACCGTAGTGGGTACCCAAACCCCGAGACATTCAAGGTAAGCTATCCACAAGGAATAGATCAAGTCAGGAAAGTTCGAGAATTTGGAAGAAACTCAAAGATGCCATTCACGGAGAATACATTCATCTTGGGGAGTAGAGCTTCTTGACGATTCCTAAGGAGGACAGCCGAAGAGAAGACTGTATCTGGTGCTCCTATTAGGGATCTATGCGTCTATTTCTACGAATAAATGAAACGGCGTCACCTAGTTCTAGACGTAGTTGCCGGGGAAACTCGAAATATCTATACTATTATTACACAGTAGATATGAGTTTATGAAAGGAGACTTACAGTGAGCAGCCCCATAATACAGTTTATAATATGAAAGCAGTAAATGAAAGCGATAACCACTTACTCGTTTGTAGTGCTTCCATGCTGTTTGGTTAGTTGTTCAACAAAGAAAGATTGAAAACAACAGTATATTCAAAATCAAAGGAGAAAGTGCTTTGAAAAAGAAAGATTTGGGGCTTACAGCTCAAGGAGAGGCCCAGGGTTTTATTAGTGAGCACACTGTTTGACTTTGTACAGCGGGACTTATACAAGTGAATGGGGCCCAAAATGGTTTCCTGTACAAAGGGATGGGTCTTACACTCTCTCAAGAGGCCCAAAAAGATTTAAAGAAAAGAATGGGGCTTATAACACGAGGGTAGGCCCAAATGATTTTTCGTTTAAAAATGGCGATCGCGCCGAGGTTTTCTTTTAACGCAGAGGGACTTATACAATTAGTGAGGCCCAAAATGTTTTGGTTAAAAGGGGGATTGGGTCTTACACTCTAATAGAGACCCAAAGTGTTTTGAATGGGTCTTATAGCTTAAGGAGAGGCCCAGATGAGTTTTATTTTTAAACGGGCGACGATCGCGCCGTTTACTTGTACAGAGGGACTTATACAATGAGTGAGGCCCAAAAAGTTTTTGTACAAGGGGGGATGGGTCTTACACTCTCTCAAGAGGCCCAAAAAGGTTTTGAAAATGATTTATGAGGGTTGAATTAATCCAAAACCCTAATTTGTTTTCAAAATGTATTTAATTGAATAAAAATTCAAATAAAATGATCAAAAATTGTTTAACACATGGAAAACAAATTGTGATCTTGGATTAATGCTTAAAAAATTAAGTATTGACCTACAAAATAATTAGAAAGCATTAAAAGTTGCAAAATCAATGTAGAAAAAATATTTAAAATGCCAAAAACAATCAAAATATTAATTCTTTACATAAATATCAATTATATGAAATAAATAATATTTTTGGGATTTTTTGTGAAAATAAAATATTTTAACATTTTTGTGAATTATTAAAAAAAGAATCAACTCAAAATCATTAAAACTCAGAGAGAAATTAATTTTTGAATCAATTAAACAAAATCACAAAATTCAAATATTTGAATATATGAAAATGGCGCCAAGAACAGGCTGAAGAACACGCGCGTGTTCTTGGTTTCTCAGATTTGCGTTTTCTATCCAATCTCCATGAATACGTAATCATATCATGCAATCCACATATCATTATGCTCGCCTCAACCTCACGATCATGTTTATGTACTTTAATTTCATTTAAATTAAACATACAACAAGAAATCACGAAGAGACCTCAAGAACCCTAATTTCTGCATGAAGGCTAGGATTTTTGATACACGATTCAAACAATGCAATTAATTGAGGGAAAACATTCCATGCATGATTATGAACATATGGCAAAATTATTGTGCGAGGAAATATGCATAGATTGAGAGATGACCAAGTATGTGCTTACCTCCAAGTCGTGACAACAAGTTCAAAGTGATTTTTGATTTGGAGGTGTTACAAATGAGTGGTGATGATCTGAACAGCTTCCCTACACCCTATGGATTGTGTTTGGATGGTTGGACTTGATTGAAATTGGCTGGATCATTTTGTGGTACCTCAGTTGCACTTTGGTTAAAACCTTGAGCAACCAGCTGTTGATTTTGTGAAATTGATGTTTCAGAAGTAATCTAAGTGTTTGATCAGCTCATATGTGATGTATGTGAGGTGTGTGAGTGATTGGTTTGATTGGAATTGCTCTCAAACTCAAAACCCGATAGTGACTTGCCTTAGAAGGTAAAATTGGAGTGAAAGAAGAGATTTTGAGGAAAGCATCTGTTAGATGGCTTTGGTGTACTCAAACTGACCACAATTGAGCTCTATTTATAGTAGAGCAAGTTTTTTTTGGGATCCACAGTGAATGGCAATTGCAGCAGGTGTTTCCTCAATGTTGGCCAATGGAAATGAAAGTCTCCTCTAGCCATTGACTAGAGGTTAGGGCACAGAGCTATGGTCCCCTTGGTCTTGGATAAGTCTTGACTGATTTCAGATGAGAATGGCTCAGTCCATGCCACCTTGATGGTTCCATTGAATGCCTCATTCCAAATTTGAAGTCTTGTCCCTATTTTGGCCATTCTAGGTTCAACATGTTATTTCTTGTTCCATGGACTTTGGAGGCTTGGCTCAGTGATTATCCCCTTTAGATTCAATCCTCTGAGGTGTCCAAGTGGATAGGAGCAATTGGATTTGGCTGATTTTGGCAAATCGACCAAAGTTGCAAATTCTGCCTTGCCTTGACAGATTTCAGCAAGGCAACTTGGCAATGTTGTATCTCATGGTGTAGGTTGAATTTGGCAATGTTCTTGGCCATTTTCGAAAGCTCTTACATGATACAACAACTGTTTGAACAAGTTTGGTTTTGATCTCTTTTGATTCCAAGTGAAAAATCCCCCTACATTTGGCAAAAAGTGAGGCAGAATCTGACTTAGTGAAAATTTCACTAAGTGTTGGAAAAAGTGACATTTTCACTTTTCAGCCACTTTGATCACTCCATAACTCAAAATCCTTAATGAATTGGAATGACTTGTAGTTGAAGTTTTTGTAGGTGATAATGAGGGCTACAAATCCATCTTTGGATGAGAAAAAATGACCTTGTGGTTTAGGAGTTATGATCCTCCAAAGTTGGTACCTTTGCCACTTTATTTTTAACTTAGAAAAATTTCTAAGTTTTATGGTTACCCCTTTTACAAGTTATCTCACTTTTCTGGATTTTTCTTGATGAATGATGATTCAAATCATACATTAACATCATTTTAGGGTTAAAAATCCATTTTGGTGAAAAATCTCAAAAAGTCAAAGTTGACTTTTGTGCACAGTTGACTTTTAATCAGATGAATTCCAAACTGTGCAATTCTTCAGGAAATCATGTCCTTAACCTAAATCAAACTTGATGGACATGTTCCATGGGTGTCATAGGGTATATTCAATCATGTATTAGGGTTTGGGAGCATGTCCAGGTCAAAAGTCAAAGTTACAGTTGACTTTTCTCGCGAAACCCTAATTGTGGTACAGATGAAATTGAGACTTGTTGCTCAAGCTTCTTGGATTAATCCATTATTCCAAATGGATCAATATGTTATATTAGAGACCCTCAAATCCTGTCTTGAGGTCTTGGCTCATGGTTTGTCCCAAAAGTCAACTTAGGGGTGAATTAGGTCAAGAAACCCTAATTCGTGATTTTTGATGAATGCATCCCCTGAGGCAAAATTGACTTGATGCATGGTTTCATGAGGTTCCATGAAGTATATTAGGTCATGTTTTGGATCATTGCCTTGTGCCCAGATGAAAATTTCCATCTGGAGGCCCTGGTCGACCAAAACCCTAATTTGGTGACACTGTCGATCTTGAGACTTGATCCACCTAGAAGGGAGCAGCCTTGTGCTTAATCCTTGAAGTGGGAGTCCTTTTTGATCCATTGTGGATGTTTAGGAGATTAGACAAGTTGAAGATCATGTCATTTCTTGATTGATCATTTGTCTAAGCACTCAGAGAGGGCTTGAAACCCTAATTTTGATTGTATTGGATGCTCACCCATCTTTGGGGAGACTGATGAAGCATGATGGTTCATCCATATTGTGATGATGATTTTCACAATGATGGGAAATCTAAGTGGTCAAAATTTGGGGTATTACAGATACCCATATTTAATCTTCTTGGACCCGAAGGTGTGAATGACGAAGGGATTCGAGCATTCGGGGTGCAAGAGGATTAAATATCGGAATATCCAAAATTTTGATGGTGGTTATGAATGGTAGCTTACGCATTCATCTTCTTTAGCTAAGCAATGATGCTTAGAAAAGGTAAACTTCCCCTCGATCCTGGTCTCTTACCAAGGAACTGGTCTCAGTCTCTTTTGAAATAAACTTCCCCTCGATCCTGGTTTCCTACCAATGAACTGGTCTTAGTTTCTGATTTAAACTTCCCCTCGATCCTGGGTTCTTACCAAGGAACTGGTCTTAGTTTCTGATTTAAACTTCCCCTCGATCCTGGTTTCTTACCTAGGAACTGGTCTTAGTTTCTGATTTAAACTTCCCCTCGATCCTGGTTTCTTACCAAGGAACTGGTCTTAGTTTCTGATTTAAACTTCCCCTCGATCCTGGTTTCTTACCAAGGAACTGGTCTTAGTTTCTGATTTAAACTTCCCCTCGATCCTGGTTTCTTACCAAGGAACTGGTCTTAGTTTCTTTTGGTCAATAAACTTTACTGACAAGGGACGTTATTCGTAGCGGCTTTCCTTCAAACTTCTCGCCGAATTTTCCTGGGGAGATGCCATTTGAGTGGAAAAAGTTTTGATGTCAGACTTGTTGGGGAACCCATTCGTCTGAATTGTAGAGGTACACAAACTTCTCTGTTTTGGAGACGCCATTTGTCGATTCTATTAGGGAAAGCGAGTCTCTTGAGAGACTGTTTTCGTTTGGGATCTTTCATCATACTTTTCTCGGGATCTTCCCGGAGAAACGCCATATGATGGGGTCTAATTTTGAGGTGTCAATGACCTTCTCATCAGTAGTTTTTCGGAGCAAAACTGGCGTGCTGCCGAATCTCTGATCACGAGGCTTTCTCTGTGGATTTTCCTTAATCCGGGAAAGCAAGGATATCATCTTCAATGGCGAAGAGTGATGATTATTGAAAGTTTTCTCTGGCTTTTCAGAGGTTCAAGTTATCAAAGTGGTCAAGGACCAACTTCTTTCCAGAATTAAACTGGAAGCGAGGTAGTTCAGTCACAGTATTTCCTGACGAGGCAAGAACTGACAACTCGATTGAGAGGACTTCTACCACTAGGGGACAAGACCGACTAGAGTGATAGTGATGCAATATGAAATGTGAATGCAAATAAAAAATGCACGATGTATGTATGTATATGCTGACAAAACAGACGCGACATACAGACTAATGGATGAACACAATTGGATACTCGGCCATCGCGGGGCGAAGACGTACCGTTGATTCAAAATAGCAATTCCACCTTACTTAGGAGAGATAGTCCCGTTGGGAGCTATGTTGATCGGGCTTAGGAGATGAGAACTCGGCCGAGGATGTCAGATGAAACAAGGTCTCTGACACAGTTGATCCCTTCATTCAGGCGAACTGGTTTAGAAGGAGTACTTTGATTCTGCACATTGAAGTTCGCTTACTTCGGGAGAAGCGATCGATGTTCTTCTGATGTTCAACAGTCAAAAGAAATGCCATCTTTAATTTAAAAGCAGAAAAAGTTTAACAAGTAAATTTATTTTTGTTTTATTTCAAGAATCGCTGATTAAGTTTAAACAACGTCGTTCTGTAAAGCTAAAACAAGTAAGAATTATAAACAAAAGCACAAGGGCTCAAATTTTATTGATAAGATAGAGATCAGCCAAACGCGTGATTCCAAAGAGTATATACAAAGTTAGAAAATGGTAATTTACAGGGAAAAGGGCTACGTTGAAACATAATGACCACAATCCTTCTACCAACTTTGAATTCGGGACATCCTGAGCTTCTGTCGAAGATGACCTTGACTGGAGTTTTCCTGACGGATGATGATGCAACTGCTGCTGAGGGACTTGCCTCTGTTGAACATAGTTACTTGCCATTATCCCTAACTTTTGCCTGGATTGTACTATGAGATTTCCAATCCATCGGGATGATTCTTTTCATGTCTCTAACTTTTGCCTGGACCGCCCTTTCGGGTTTTCAATCCACCGAGACATTTTTTTTTTTTTTTTTTTAGTTTTAGGCGAAGTATTTCTTGACTACGTCAACATTCATGGGGTAGGCAAATTCCTCTCCGTCCATGGTTGCAACTCTCAAGGCACCGCCTGAGAAAGCTTTCGTGACCACATAGGGGCCATCATAATTTGGGGTCCATTTGCCCCGAGAATCAGTGAGAAATGATTGTATCTTCTTGAGCACGAGGTCTCCTTTTCTGAAAACACGAGGTCGGACCTTTTTGTCAAACGCCCTCTTCATTCTTTGTTGATACAACTGACCATGGCATAGTGCCGTGATTCGTTTTTCCTCGATCAGATTCAATTCGTCGTGTCGACTTTGACACCATTCAACTTCGGTGAGCTTAGCTTCCATCAATACCCGGATTGATGGGATCTCTACTTCTATGGGGAGAACTGCCTCCATGCCACATACTAGAGAGAAAGGGGTTGCCCCTGTTGAAGTGCAGACAGATGTTCGATAACCGTGAAGAGCAAAGGGTAGCATTTCGTGCCAATATTTATAGGTTACAACCATCTTTTGAACGATCTTCTTGATGTTCTTGTTAGCCGCTTCTACCGCTCCGTTCATCTTGGGTCGGTAGGGAGATGAGTTATGGTGTTCGATCCTGAACTCTGCACACAACTCTTTCATCATCTTATTGTTCAAGTTAGATCCATTATTAGTAATGATCTCGCTTGGAACACCATAACGGCAGATGATATTATTTTTGATAAATTGGACCACCACTTGTCGGGTTACATTAGCATACGACGCTGCTTCGACCCACTTGGTGAAGTAGTCAATGGCTACCAGGATGAACCGATGTTCGTTTGAAGCCTTGGGCTCAATCATACCAATCATATCGATTCCCCATATGGAAAAAGGCCACGGGGAAGAAAGAACTTTGAGATGTGATGGCGGTACATGAATTTTGTCGGAGTATATCTGACACTTGTGACACCTCCTCATATACTTGTAGCAGTCGGATTCCATTGCCAACCAATAGTACCCTGCTCTCAGAATTTTTTTGGCCATTGTGTGTCCGTTGGCATGAGTGCCAAAGGATCCTTCATGAATTTCTTTCATGAGCATGTCTGCTTCTGGTCTGTCGATGCATCGGAGCAAGACCATGTCAAAATTTCTCTTATAAAGAGTGTCACCGCTCAGGAAGAAGTTTCCAGCCAATCTTCTGAGGGTTTTCCTGTCTTTTCTGAGTGCCCCAGATGGGTACTCTTATTTCTGAAGGAAGCATTTGATATCGTGATACCAAGGTCTGTCGTCTATGACTTCTTCAATCGCGAAGATGTAAGCGGGCCGTTCAAGGCGCATTATGTCGATCTTAGGTATGTCATTCCATCGACCTACACTAATCATGGAAGAGAGAGTGGCTAATGCATCAGCCATGTGATTCTCATCACGAGGGATGTGATGAAAGTCGACTCTGTTCAAGAAGGGTAATAACCTTCTTGCATAGTCTTTGTAAGGAATCAATCCCGATTGGTATGTGTTCCAATCTCTTTTTATCTGGTTAATAACCAGGGCTGAATCGCCGTATACGTCCAAGTTTTTGATCCTTAAATCAATCGCTTCTTCGAGACCCATGATACATGCTTCGTATTCGGCCTCATTGTTCGTACATTTGAACGTAAGTCTGGCAGTGAAAGGAATGTGGATACCCTGAGGGGTAACAATGATTGCCCCAATTTCATTTCCATAATGATTGACTGCTCCGTCAAAGATAAGTCCCCACTGGGAACCTGGTTCTGGCCCTTCACTGGGTAGCGGTTCATCGCAATCTTTCATCTTTAGATACATGACATCTTCGTCTGGGAAGTCAAACCCGATTGATTCTTGATCGTCAATCGGTTGATGAGCCAAATGATCGGCTAAAATACTTCCTTTAATGGCTTTCTGAGCATGGTACTCTATGTCATATTCTGATAGTAACATCTGCCAACGGGCAATCCTTCCCGTGAGAGCAGGTTTTTCGAAAACGTACTTGATTGGATCCATTTCGGAGACCAACCAAGTAGTATGACGAATCATGTACTGGCGAAGACGTTTGGCTGCCCAAGCCAAAGCGCAACAAGTTTTCTCAAGCATTGTGTACCGAGTCTCGCAGTCGGTGAATTTCTTGCTTAGATAGTAAATGGCAAACTCATTCCTTTTAGTTTCGTCTTGTTGGCCAAGTACACATCCCATTGAGTCCTCTAGGACTGTGAGGTAAATGATCAGTGGTCTTCCTTCCATTGGAGGTGATAGAATCGGCAGATTCAACAGGTATTCCTTAATACTGTCGAAGGCAGTTTGGCAATCTTCTGACCAAACGCAATCCTGGTTCTTTTTCAGTAATTTGAAAATCGGCGCACATGTCGCGGTCATAAGGAATATGAATCTGGAGATGTAGTTCAAACGTCCCAGGAATCCTCTGACTTGTTTTTCAGTTTTCGGAGAAGGCATTTCTTGAATGGCCTTGACCTTGTCAGGATCAACTTCAATTCCTTTCGGCTGACGATAAACCCTAGTAGTTTCCCTGAACGGACACCGAAGGTGCACTTGTTGGGATTCAAGCGGAGCTTGAATTTTCTTAGACGTTCGAACAATTTTGACAGATGTTCAACGTGCTCATCCTCCGTTCTTGATTTTGCAATCAAATCATCGACATATACCTCGATTTCCTTATGTATCATGTCATGAAACAGAGTAGTCATGGCCCTTTGATAGGTTGCCCCGGCATTCTTCAAACCGAACGACATTACCTTGTAACAAAAGGTACCCCATGAGGTAATGAACAAAGTTTTCTCCATGTCTTTTGGCGCCATTTTGATCTGATTATAGCCCGAGAATCCATCCATGAAGGAGAATACTTTGAACTTTGATGTGCTGTCAACCAGCATGTCAATGTGTGGTAAAGGAAAGTCGTCCTTTGGACTTGCCTTGTTTAGATCTCTGTAATCAACACACATTCTGACCTTTCCATCCTTTTTGGGAACGGGTACGATGTTGGCTAACCATTGAGGATATTCAGATGTAGCGAGGAAACCCGCGTCGATCTGTTTCTGTACCTCCTCTTTGATTTTGATGGCCATGTCCGGGTGAGTCCGTCTCAACCTTTGCTTTACTGGCGGACATTCCGATCTTAGCGGTAAGTGATGTTCCACGATGCCGGTATCCAACCCTGGCAAATCCTGATAGGACCAAGCGAATATATCGGGAAATTCTTTGAGAAGCTTTATCAAACCCTTCCTGGTAGTTGGACTGAGCAGTGCTCCGATCCTGATTTCTTTTCTCTCTTTTTCTGAACCCAAGTTTACCGTTTCCAACGGCTCTTTGTGAGGTTCAATGGACCTTTCCTCTTGTCTGAGTAGTCGGGAGATCTCTTTTGGAATTTGGTCGTCATCTTCTTCTTCAGCCTCGAATACCGGGAACTCAAAGTTGGGAGAAGGCATCGGATCGTATGTTTCAACTGGGTATAAAACAAGCAATCTGCATGACGTGATGATTCGTGTTTAGAAGAGATAGAGAAAATGCAAGTGTGTGCAGTGTCTTTATTTTACTGCTTGTTTTTATTTTTGAATTGTTTTTTTTTAGGATTACCATTTTCTGAAAATGCAAAAAGAGAAAATAGCAATTAATGCGGAAATTACAGAACGACGTTATTTTATTAATGAACAAGTCGAATCTTGAAACTACAGCCCTATAAAACAAAACTTTGTCGCTTTGGGCAAAGCAAAGAGGGAAATTTACAAAAAGCGAGCCCTATCAAAACATCTGTTTCACCTAGGCAGGGTGAAAGGTTAAAGATGGCAATTACTTTGACTGACGAACGACCTCCGGAACCTCGACAGCAACCCATTGGCGGCGAACTCCTCGGTGAATCACAAAGTCTGGCACCTTCCTTGATTTGTCTTCAGAAATGACGCTGATTTCTGGTGGAGTAGGATCATTGGAATCTGTCTCCCAAGCAGAATTGTCGTAGGAGGATTCCTCTGTTGCATTTTGCATAGCATTGGTGCTCTCAGCTGTATCTCCCCATCCAGTTGGCTGGATATCTTCGAGCCTGATACGAGAGCTTTCGGGAGCAGTGTACTTGACCATAAAGTCATATTTTCCACTTGGTTGTCCCAAAGTGTCCCAAACTTCTTTGGAACTGGAGAAGTCATCCCTCTCGATGACGTTGACCTCAGGAAAAGCATAGTTGATGAATTCTAGTCCTGCAAACGTTGCGAATTCATCTTCATGTTGAGTAGTTTCCGAATGACCTGAGTGTTGATCCCATGACATGGCGGGGACACAGGTATTCTGTTCAACGATGCTCAGCTGAGTTTCATTACTCGGCTGACTTTCTTGCCCCAAGTTTCCTGGATAAGGTTGCCACATTGGCAGACCATCCATCGGGCCATAGTAATTGTTATCAGAGTTTTCTTTCATCAGAGTGTCTTCCTCTAATGAATTTGGCGGAGCACGGCATCCTTCCGGATCACAATCTCCGTAGATCATTTCGACATCTGATCTTGGTATAAATCTCGGACTTTCTGTAGGAAAGCAAAAAGGCATAGGCACCTCTTCCTGAGACATATAGTCGTCCTTGTTAAGGTAGGACTTCCATTCTTTATCTGTGTCAGAGGGATCCTCCTCATTGATAGCATGAACTGTCTGAGACACTGGGTGAAGAAAACCTCCACTGTGGAAGAAGTTTTGAAGGGGATGAAGACTTTCATCGTTGGCGGCTGTCTGAGTACAGGTCGCAGAAAAACCAAGACCCTTCTTTATTTTATTGTCAGTGGGAATGACAAGCCGTCCCCATCCTTTTGTATCGGTACTCTCGACCGCTTTGATAGCATCTTTGTATGAAGAAATTGAAGTTCCTTCTTTGGATTGATCGTTCTTGCTCACCGATAGTGCTTGGAACTGAGTTCCAATAACCTCCTCGGGTTCTACACAAGCAGATGATGATAAGTTACTCACGAGCAAGGCTTGTTCCCCACAAACCGTGACAAGTTGATCGTTCTTGACGAACTTTAGCTTTTGGTGGAGGGTTGAAGTAACCGCTCCAGCCTGATATTTCCAAGGTCTTCCTAATAAACAATTGTACGTTGCCCGGATGTCCATGACCTGGAAAGTGATTTGGAAAGTGTGAGGACCAATAGTTATGGGAAGATCAACTTCGCCGATAACTGTTTTTCTGGATCCGTCGAATGCTTTGACGACGACCTCGCTGACTCTCATCGGAGGGCCCTTGAATGATAATTGCGTCAAAGTGGACTTCGGCATAACATTCAGGGCTGACCTTGTGTCTACCAGTACGTTGGCTAAAGCATCGCCCTGGCAGTTAACTGTAATGTTGAGCGCCATGTTATGACGACGACCCTCTTCAGGTAGTTCCTCATCACTAAATCCTAAATTATTGCAGGAAGTGATGTTAGAGACAATGCTATCGAATTGTCTAATTGTTACATCCTGTTCCACAAAGGCTTGCTCCAAGACTTTCTGTAGAGCCTCTCTGTGTGCTTCTGAACTGAGTAACAGTGATAATACTGAGATCTTTGAAGGAGTCTGTAACAGTTGATCAACAATGTTATATTCACTCCTTTGGATGAGCTTTAGCATCTCATCTTTGCCTTTTGAAAATTTGGGATTACTAGATTGACCGACTGGTGGATCAGGAATTTCCGCCTGAAGTTCCTTTTCTTTGTTGGATTCTTCAACCCCTCGGTTGAAGATTCGACCGCTCCGTGTTACACGACTGATGTCTGCAATATTCACGACGGAGGGTAATGGAATTTCCTTTCCATTCTCGATTATTGTTGCACCGTATTTGTAAGGGATTGCCTTAGCTGATTCATACGGTAGTGGCCCCGGTAGATAGATGACTATGGGGACTTTCTGATTTTTCTGACCATCATAAGTAATCTCGATCTGTTCCTGGTTGGGAACTTTAGATTCGTCAAGTAGAGGGATGATGGCAAAAACATCCCTGGTCCTATGATGACCAGAGATCGTGACAACATCCTCAACTTGCTCGGCAAGGTAGTTCGGCGACCAAATGATGGGTCCTGAACCTGGATATGGACGAATTTCTCCATGATCGACCTGACCCTGAAGAGCTGCTCTCACAAGGTAACACCCTTGGTTACTTTCCGAACAGATGCTACAACTGTCATAGTTGTGTGGTGGCACCTGGCCACGCCCAATTTGAATACAATGTAACCTCACTAGGTTATCTTCCATTGATCGGACATCCTGACTTTGACGACGAGTAGGATTCCTGTTATTGATACTAATCTGCTGAGTATCTTCGTCCATATAGATTGGCATCCACCAGTGATTTAACAAGTACTGAAGTGCCTCCTGGACAAGGGTACAACCTCGATCGTTTTCGTAACCCACTTTACAATTTTGATAGTCATGTGATATTAAGAATCCAAGTCGGACCTGCTCAGCATGTAACTCTACCAGGTTGGTATCCATTACGCGGATGTCGAAGATCTGAACCATGTTGATTTGATAGGAATTCCTATCATGGTAGTCTTGGATCCATCCAAGATCCATCTGACACTAGAGGGCCTCTTGTATGAAAGAGCATCCCTGTTTGTTTACCGAGCAAATCAGACAGGAACTGTAATCGTGCTGCGGCAGATTATGATACTGGCTTTGCCTTGAGTGCATCGCCACCAAGTTGACATTCATCGCACGGATGTCGTGGTTTTGAATGACGTTGGAATTCATGTAAACCATGTTAACTCCACGAACTTGGTGCTCTTGGATCCATCCGAGATCCATCTGTTCCTGTAGAGCTGATTGCACTACCGAACATCCTTGGTTATCTTTAGAGCAGATATCACACTGGTGATAGTTATGAGGTGGCACATGGCCATATCCACTATGTCTACAATGCATCTTGACCAGATTGGTCCCCAATAAGAGTACATTTGTGAATTTGATAGACATTGTTAGTCTCTTTCTCAATCAGATTGACTGCAGCTTTCTCGTGTTGAGGCAGCGGGTTCGTAAGAACATTAGGATTTGTATCTTTGAAAGATAAGAGCCCGCTCCTAACAAGCTTTTGCACGTCGTATTTGAAATTGAGACAAGTCTCAATGTTATGCCCTGAACCACCTTGATGATAAGGGCATGTTTGATCTGCTTTAAACCAAAAAGGCGATTTTCCAGAACTGAAAGGGGAGACTTAGTCTGAATGTGCCCCTTAGCCAGCAGTAACGGAAACAGCTCTGCGTACGTTACGGGTATAGGATCAAATCCTGGTGGCCGTGTTGTACGGTTGTTGTTATATGGAGGACGAGCCTGCTGAAGAGGCTGTTGTGTCCTTTGTTGGTCAGGTTGGCTCTGCGTAACCTGAGGTTGATACATAGGAACAGGCGCGGGGCCGATAGCAGGAGTAACAACTGCTACTGGCTGATAACGTCGCCTTTGCTTTCCGAGAGAGATATTTCCAATATCTTGCTCTTTTTTCTTAGGGAGAGCACCACCGTATTTTTTAGCACCGCTCGTTGATCCAGTGTCTTTTACCAAACGTCCTTCTCAGACGGCTTCCTCAAGACGTACACCCATGCCGACCATTTCGGTGAAACCACTGGGTGCACTGGCGACTATTCGGCCGTAGTAAAATGAGCTCAAGGTCTTTAAGAAGATCTTTGTCATCTCTTTTTCCTCAAGAGGTGGACAAATTTGAGCGGCAATTTCACGCCACCTTTGAGCATACTCCTTAAAGGTTTCCTTTTACTTTTGCGACATTGATCTGAGTTGATCTCTGTCGGGTGCCATGTCCAAATTGTACTTGTATTGTTGGACGAAGGCAATACCAAGATCTCTGAATGTACTGATCGTAGTACGGTTTAAACCCATGTACCATTTGAGTGCGGCACCGGTTAAACTATCCTGGAAGTAGTGAATCAGCAGGTCCTGATTCTCCGTCTGAGCTGACATCCACCGGGCGTACATCACCAGATGGCTCTGAGGGCAAGAGTTACCCTTGTATTTTTCAAAGCCGGGCACTTGGAACTTGTGCGGGACTTTCACATTTGGGACCAAGCAGAGGTCTGCGGCGTCCTTTCCAAATAGATCCTGACCGCGAATGGCTTGCAGCTCTTTCTGCATTTCCAAGAACTGCTCCTGGAATTCATCCATTCTGTCAAACATAGTTTCCTTCTTACCAGAAGGTGTCTGTGGAATCTGTCCTTCCGGGACAATGTGCACCACAGGGGGTGGTACCGTGACTACGGCAGTAAGTCTTGGCGCCTCCCGAAGTTTGTAACCTTCAGGAGTCTTCAGTATACCCCTAGCATCTTCGCTTTCCCGAAGTTTGTAACCTTCAGGCCCAGCGGCTTTTGTTGCGATTCCCTGATCTTCAGTGATCGGCGGAACATATCCTTCCGGGATATAGTTAACAGGCATACCCCAAGGACGATCTTTCGGCATCTAATACCTAGGATCATACTTTTCTATGATGGGCATTGAGGTGATCTCTGAGATCACAGTTCTTTGTAGCTGAGCTTCTGCCATGGCTTGCATGTCGTCACGAAGCTTTCTCATATCCTCTCTTAGGGCGTCGATCTCTTCTTTTAACTCTCTATTTTCTTCCTCAAGATCATCCATCTTTTTCTGACGATTGGCCCGAGTATTATACGAATGAGACAGTTTGACTCTAGAATCGAGACACAAACGTGAGATTCGTAGGGAAGAAGAATACGCGATGTGAGAATGATGAATGCAATGATTATATTAATTGTTGTTTTTTTGGTTTAATCAAAATAAACTTCGACAATTAGATTGCAAATATCAAACAGTGGGGAAACCCCTTTTTATTGAAATTCAAAGGATTACAGAAACGGAAATACAGTAGATTACAAAGTGCAGAAACAGAAACCTAAACTAATGGGTCCCGAGTCCTCTCTGAAGAGAAGTCGGGTGCTGATTCTGGTATCTTCCTTTTCTTCGACCGGGGCTCTGGGGCCGTTGTCGGGTTGTCATTCCTTTGCCAAGTGAAAGGAGTGAGAAAATTCCTTTGGTCATCTTGATTCTCTACAGCATGCTGCTCCAAAATTTCAATCAGAGCATCTTTCTCTTTTAGTAGTTATTGTATTTGGATACACTCTACGTCGAGGGTGCGGTACTTGTTCTTCCAAGATTTTCTTTCCTTTTGAACTTTGTTGAGAGTAACCTGAAGCTTTTCAGTTTCTGTCATGAAGTACATGACAGTTTCCCTCGGTGGAAGAATTCTGTAACGAGGATAAGGCATTTTTAGCTTGAGAGCTCTGGCTTGTACCCAATGGAGATAAGGCTCCATCGAGACACAGTCCGGTTTTCCCAGAGACTCTCGTCCTTTCTTATGAACATGTTTCCAAGCTTGCATTATTTCCATCTTTAGTGCTCTGTCATTTTCTCCTTCTTTGAAGAAAAGACCTTCCAGATGAACACCCAGTGGGATGTGTCTCATCAGGTATCCAAATTGACGAAGAACTAATATCGGATGATAGTTGATTCCTTCTTTAGTTCCTATGAGGGGTACGCTGGGGAAGTTTCCACAACGGTCAATGATTCTGATTCCCTCGTAAATCCTATTACACCGGAATTGGTGAGAGACATGATCTTCTGCGACCAACGTAAAACACTCTTGCAATCCCAAAAAGCAGCAGACTTGGGCAAGTGAGAGATAAACCATTTGTAAAGCAAAGGTACACAGCATGTGATCTCCCCTCCGCTGTACAAATTTCCCAAGTGTACAGAATGATACGCATCTGCGAGCAAAGTCGGCACAGGGTTTCCAATGAGAAAAACCTTAATAGTGTTGATATCAACGAAGTTATTGATGTTGGGAAACAAAAATAATCCGTAGGTGATCAAGACAAAGATGCTTTCAAAAGTAGTCCCGTTCCCTATACTAGCGAAGTATAGAGCCTTTTTTGTCAAGAACTGGGCTGGCAAACCTTGGATGCCACCCTTAGTGGTCATGTGAGTCCTGACCTCAGACTCGTCCAAATGAATTGCTATTGCAATAGTCTGATTCTTTGGAATTTCTTCCAGTCCAGAAAATGGAGCTCGATCAGTGATATGTAAATCAGTCAGATGAGAATACTCCTCCAGCGTTGGTGCTAGCTGGTAATCCGGGAATGTGAAACAGTGATAAACCGGATCGTAGAACTGAATGAGCGCATCCATGATTCCCTCAATCACATGGACTCTTTACAGTGGTAGCAAACCACCGTGCTTGGCTTTGAAAGCCTCAGGGTTAGCGATCATCCTTGCTAACCTTCTCAAATCCCCTAGTTTTGGAACCTTGAAGGTATACTGGCGAGTTCTCCTTCTACCGAAATCCATTAGCGTAATATTTTTCTCTGATATTTGCAATCACAGTCTTAGTTTAATTTGAAAAACAGAGGGACTAGAAGAGAAGTTTTTTTTTTTTTAATGTTTTATTAAATGGATGCATGAATGCAGCACACAAAAACATAGAAAAAACATGGGGTTAAAGGGTCGTTGTCATGAAGTCAAGGCTCTACCCATCCCCAAAGGTTTATACTAGGGTGATTTTTGTACCTGTACTCATTATCATCAGCTCCTCCCAGAAAGGCAGACAACAAGCGGATCGCCAGCGAGTTGTGTGCAATCTTAGAGTAAGTGTCATTCACCGAGAATAGATCACCAGCCTCAAATGAGGGTAGTATCGCGTAACAGCTATTTTCGATAGCTTCCGCACTACGAAAAAGGTTGGCTTTTCTTAAGTGTATACTCAATCTCACCACATGCGGCATCACACGCATTCCCAGTAGCAGAAAAATAAACACGTATAGCAATTAGGAAAAGCAGTATATATATTTGTCCTAATCATCCTAGACTTATAAAGCTACGATTCTTAAGTTCCTGACAGAAATGGGTTCCCCGGCGGAAGCCCCAATCTGTGGTTCCCTGCCTAAGAGATGGACCAGCATAGGTCAATCTTTCTCCTCAGCAGAGTTCCCATTTTCCGTGGAAAACGGGGATGATGCCCTAAGGCAGAAAATGATTCTGGCAAGGAATCCCCAACAGAGTTGCCATTTTACAAGGAAAACAGAAAGAAAGAAAAACAAGGGCCCCACGGTGGGCGCCATTTTTGTGTTGGCGTCCACCGCCATGAAAATGACTTACCCAAGGTTTAAATTGTAAGAAAGAAAGAATCGGCCCCACGGTGGGCGCCACTTTTCTGTAGCGAGCGATTTTGGACGCGGTTCTTAAGCGCTGGTCGCTCTCTGCGGTTTGAGCTTTGACAACAGGTCGATTCATTTTTTATCCTATTGTGAGCTGAATAAGGAAGGGAAATAGATGTCTCCAATTAACCCTGCTTGCATACTGAGTTTAAACAGCGGTCTGTTAGGTTACGGATGCTATCAATGTGGGGGGCCTTTGTACTGGTTATTTGTATTTTCGCCAATACTGTTTTCTTTCTTTTTTACCTGGGCAGAAGGTTTCTGGCGGGGAACAAGGATTAGGATGTTAGGACTGATGTTTTTGAATTACTGCTTTTAATTGATGGAGATATGGGATTTGGGTTTTTTTGTTGATTGCGCTCGCTAAGATCTTTTCTTTCGATCTTATGCCTACGTATTCCCGTTTACCGAAACAGGGAAATCAGAGCGTTCGTAGTTCCTCCTATTCTATGGGAGGAAATGGTTGTTTTGGTGTCTTGTTCAAAGCCCAAGACGTGAAGCGAAAGGTGGTTTGTATCTTGTTCAAAGCCCAAGATGTGAAGCTGAAGGGTCTATTTGTGTCTTGTTCAAAGCCCAAGACGTGAAGCTGAAAGATCTCGACTTTAGAGAGAATTTGTCATCTCTAAAGAGGGGGGAGGAGAATTACTTTAACTGGGATACGCGGATCCGAGCAATGCCATAATTTCCGAAGAAAGGGTTTTAACCTGAAGGAGAAGACTTTAACTCAGTGTAGAGCAATGCCATCTTTCCTTAGGAATTTCTCATGCTAAAAGAGGGACAGTGGCATGGATGTAGATGATCCAGAGGCTTGTCGCTTACAGCGATTAGACGAAGGGAAAGGAGTTGTTGATGTTTGTGTACTGTGAACGAGGCACAGCTTTGATGCTAAAAGGTTGATTGGATCAACCAGTGGTTTTCTTATACAAAAGCCTAAGAGGAGGCTGATTTGTGTCTCGTACAAAGCTCGAGAGAGAGGCTAAAAGATTTTGACCCGACGATAGAGTCTTTGTGTCTCGTACGAAGCCCGAGATAGAGGCTATTGTTTGTTTGACTCTACGAGGGAGTCTTTGTGTCTCGTACGAAGCCCGAGATAGAGGCTAAAAGTTTGACTCAACAAGAGAGTCTTTGATACTCAACAAGAGAGTGTTTTTGTATCTCGTACGAAGCCCGAGATGGAGGCTAAAGGTTTGTTTCAGTTGAGTGACAGATCCAATATACTGATTTTAAAAGAGAAAATTAGTTCTTATATGAGCAACACTGTACTCAGGGATTTGATTTGAGGATCAGGGATATTTCCTTCTCTTTGAGGAAACGGGAAATCCAAAGGGTATTGAGACTGTCTGAGTCTGCGGGTTTCCTTCCTATTTAACGAAGGGGTCACTTGAGAATGTCTTTGAGACTCAAGGAAGTTAGACTGTCCAAGTCTAGAGTTTTTTTCTTTTGTACTATGCTTTGAGAAACAGTAGTAGACTCTATGAAAGGACTGTTCTATGAGGATGACTAGGTTCTATTCCTATACCTTTAGGAGGTCGTCGGGACAATTTGTACGAAGCCCAAGAGGAGGCTGGAAACTTTTAAGAAGCCGACGGGTCCTTGTACGAAGCCCAAGAGGAGGCTATCATTCCCAGAGGAAGAGATCATTATACGAAGCCTAAGAGGAGGCTGTGAATACTTCTAAGAAGCCGTAGTGTCCTTGAATAATGCCCAAGAGGAGGCCGATGCTTTTAAGAAGCCCGTGGGTCTATCATCTCCTTTCCATTAGGAGAGATAACTCTTTTAAAGATAAAAACCATTGGTAAACGTGCGAGGTTTACTATCCAGCGACTTTTAACTTTTAAAGAGGGTTCCTTAGTTAAGGTCCAAGATTATGACCGTAGTGGGTACCCAAACCCCGAGACATTCAAGGCAAGCTATCCACAAGGAATAGATCAAGTCAGGAAAGTTCGAGAATTTGGAAGAAACTCAAAGATGCCATTCACGGAGAATACATTCATCTTGGGGAGTAGAGCTTCTTGACGATTCCTAAGGAGGACATCCGAAGAGAAGACTGTATCTGGTGCTCCTATTGGGGATCTAGGCGTCTATTTCTACGAATAAATGAAACGGCGTCACCTAGTTCTAGACGTAGTTGTCGGGGAAACTCGAAATATCTATACTATTATTACACAGTAGATATGAGTTTATGAAAGGAGACTTACAGTGAGCAGCCCCACAATACAGTTTATAATATGAAAGCAGTAAATGAAAGCGATAACCACTTACTCGGTTGTAGTGCTTCCATGTTGTTTGGTTAGTTGTTCAACAAAGAAAGATTGAAAACAACAGTATATTCAAAATCAAAGGAGAAAGTGCTTTGAAAAAGAAAGATTTGGGGCTTACAGCTCAAGGAGAGGCCCAGGGTTTTATCAGTGAGCACACTGTTTGACTTTGTACAGCGGGACTTATACAAGTGACTGGGGCCCAAAATGGTTTCCTGTACAAAGGGATGGATCTTACACTCTCTCAAGAGGCCCAAAAAGTTTTAAAGAAAAGAGTGGGGCTTATAACACGAGGGTAGGCCCAAATGATTTTTCGTTTAAAAATGGCGATCGCGCCGAGGTTTTCTTTTAACGCAGAGGGACTTATACAATAAGTGAGGCCCAAAATGTTTTGATTAAAAGGGGGATTGGGTCTTACACTCTAATAGAGGCCCAAAGTGCTTTGAATGGGTCTTATAGCTCAAGGAGAGGCCCAGATGAGTTTTATTTTTAAACGGGCGACGATCGCGCCGTTTACTTGTACAGAGGGACTTATACAATAAGTGAGGCCCAAAAAGTTTTTGTACAAGGGGGGGTGGGTCTTACACTCTCTCAAGAGGCCCAAAAAGGTTTTGAAAATGATTTATGAGGGTTGAATTAATCCAAAACCCTAATTTGTTTTCAAAATGTATTTAATTGAATAAAAATTCAATTAAAATGATCAAAAATTGTTTAACACATGGAAAACAAATTGTGATCTTGGATTAATGCTTCAAAAATTAAGTATTGACCTACAAAATAATTAGAAAGCATTAAAAGTTGCAAAATCAATGTAGAAAAAATATTTAAAATGCCAAAAACAATCAAAATATTAATTCTTTACAAAAATATCAATTATATGAAATAAATAATATTTTTGGGATTTTTTGTGAAAATAAAATATTTTAACATTTTTGTGAATTATTAAAAAAAGAATCAACTCAAAATCATTAAAAATCAGAGAGAAATTAATTTTTGAATCAATTAAACAAAATCACAAAATTCAACTATTTGAATATATGAAAATGGCGCCAAGAACAGGCTGAAGAACACGCGCGTGTTCTTGGTTTCTCAGATTTGCATTTTCTATCCAATCTCCATGAATACGTAATCATATCATGCAATCCACATATCATTATGCTCGCCTCAACCTCACGATCATGTCTATGTACTTTAATTTCATTTAAATTAAACATACAACAAGAAATCACGAAGAGACCTCAAGAACCCTAATTTCTGCATGAAGGCTAGGATTTTTTATACACGATTCAAACAATGCAATTAATTGAGGGAAAACATTCCATGCATGATTATGAACATATGGCAAAATTATTGTGCGAGGAAATATGCATAGATTGAGAGATGACCAAGTATGTGCTTACCTCCAAGTCGTGACAGCAAGTTCAAAGTGATTTTTGATTTGGAGGTGTTACAGATGAGTGGTGATGATCTGAACAGCTTCCCTACACCCTATGGATTGTGTTTGGATGGTTGGACTTGATTGAAATTGGCTGGATCATTTTGTGGTACCTCAGCTGCACTTTGGTTAAAACCTTGAGCAACCAGCTGGTGATTTTGTGAAATTGATGTTTCAGAAGTAATCTAAGTGTTTGATCAGCTCATATGTGATGTATGTGAGGTGTGTGAGTGATTGGTTTGATTGGAATTGCTCTCAAACTCAAAACCCGATAGTGACTTGCCTTAGAAGGAAAAATTGGAGTGAAAGAAGAGATTTTGAGGAAAGCATCTGTTAGATGGCTTTGGTGTACTCAAACTGACCACAATTGAGCTCTATTTATAGTAGAGCAAGTTTGTTTTGGGATCAACAGTGAATGGCAACTGCAGCAGGTGTTTCCTCAATGTTGGCCAATGGAAATGAAAGTCTCGTCTAGCCATTGACTAGAGGTTAGGGCACAGAGCTATGGTCCCCTTGGTCTTGGATAAGTCTTGACTGATTTCAGATGAGAATGGCTCAGTCTATGCCACCTTGATGGTTCCATTGAATGCCTCATTCCAAATTTGAAGTCTTGTCCCTATTTTGGCCATTCTAGGTTCAACATGTTATTTCTTGTTCCATGGACTTTGGAGGCTTGGCTCAGTGATTGTCCCCTTTAGATTCAATCCTCTGAGGTGTCCAAGTGGATAGGAGCAATTGAATTTGGCTGATTTTGGCAAATCGACCAAAGTTGCAAATTCTGCCTTGCCTTGACAGATTTCAGCAAGGCAACTTGGTAATGTTGTATCTCATGGTGTAGGTTGAATTTAGCAATGTTCTTGGCCATATTGGAAAGCACTTACATGATACAACAACTGTTTGAACAAGTTTGGTTTTGATCTCTTTTGATTCCAAGTGAAAAATCCCCCTACATTTGGCAAAAAGTGAGGCAGAATCTGACTTAGTGAAAATTTCACTAAGTGTTGGAAAAAGTGACATTTTCACTTTTCAGCCACTTTGATCACTCCATAACTCAAAATCCTTAATGAATTGGAATGACTTGTAGTTGAAGTTTTTGTAGGTGATAATGAGGGCTACAAATCCATCTTTGTATGAGAAAAAATGGCCTTGTGGTTTAGGAGTTATGGTCCTCCAAAGTTGGTACCTTTGCCACTTTATTTTTAACTTAGAAAAATTTCTAAGTTTTATGGTTACCCCTTTTACAAGTTATCTCACTTTTCTTGATTTTTCTTGATGAATGATGATTCAAATCATACATTAACATCATTTTAGGGTTAAAAATCCATTTTGGTGAAAAATCTCAAAAAGTCAAAGTTGACTTTTGTGCACAGTTGACTTTTTATCAGATGAATTCCAAACTGTGCAATTCTTCAGGAAATCATGTCCTTGACCTAAATCAAACTTGATGGACATGTTCCATGGGTGTCATAGGGTATATTGAATCATGTATTAGGGTTTGGGAGCATGTCCAGGTCAAAAGTCAAAGTTACAGTTGACTTTTCTCGCGAAACCCTAATTGTGGTGCAAATGAAATTGAGACTTGTTGCTCAAGCTTCTTGGATTAATCCATTATTCCAAATGGATCAATATGGTATATTAGAGACCCTCAAATCCTGTCTTGAGGTCTTGGCTCATGGTTCGTCCCAAAAGTCAACTTAGGGGTGAATTAGGTCAAGAAACCCTAATTCCTGATTTTTGATGAATGCATCCCCTGATGCAAAATTGACTTAATGCATGGGTTCATGAGGTTCCATGAAGTATATTAGGTCATGTTTTGGATCATTGCCTTGTGCCCAGATGAAAATTTCCATCTGGAGGCCCTGGTCGACCAAAACCCTAATTTGGTGACACTGTCGATCTTGAGACTTGATCCACCTAGAAGGGAGCAGCCTTGTGCTTAATCCTTGAAGTGGGAGTCCTTTTTGATCCATTGTGGATGTTTAAGATATTAGAAAAGTTGAAGATCATGTCATTTCTTGATTGATCTTTTGTCTAAGCACTCAGAGAGGGCTTGAAACCCTAATTTTGATTGTATTGGATGCTCACCCATCTTTGGGGAGACTGATGAAGCATGATGGTTCATCCATATTGTGATGATGATTTTCACAATGATGGGAAATCTAAGTGGTCAAAATTTGGGGTATTACACAATGCTTTATACACTCTTGATTGATCCCTTATAAGCATTTAGGATGATCAAAACTAGCTAGACACCTCAGAACAAGAATTGCCTCTTTCTTGCAATAGTGACCAAAATGGCAACTCACTCAAATGGTGTTACAGTTGAAGGAAACCTGTTGGGATAGTTTGAGGATGATATTTGGAGAGTATTTTAAGGGTTAATTGGTTTTGAAAGTGATTGGATCAAGACATGACTTGAAAAATGTAGAAAAGTCAAAATTTTAGGTTTTGGAGGTTGACTTTCTGATTTTGAAGTTGTACAATGTGGATGAAGGTTTGAACACCTCCAATGGATGATTTATGATGTGTTTGGATAGTTATTTGAGTGGTTTTAGCTCTGGTTTCAAAAATTCCCAAATTGCTCCAATGTGACTTAAAATTGAAGTAAGAGAGGGAGAGTGAGAAAACAAGGCTTTGGTATTGTTTTGGTGTGGTTTGAAACATCAGAAATGACCTCTATTTATAGTAGAGGAAGTTTGATTTTGAAGGAATAGTGAATGACAACTGGTTCACTCTATTATCCAATGTATATGCCCATGTATCACTTTCTTAAATGCCAAGGTACTAAGTCTTCTCTTAGCTATTAACTTGAGATGGTCTTGGTAGCTTTAGGTCTTCTGATTTTTGAAACAACCTTGACTCAATTGGAAAGGTAAGGCTTGGTTCATGATAGGTCTATGTTCCACATCAATGCCAAATGACAAACTTGGAGTTTTTGGATTTGAAACTTTGAATGATCACATGCCAAAGGATAGGATTCTTGCCTTAGGGTCCAAGCTTGCAGGTTCTTCATGATTGACTGAGATTCTTGTTAAATTTGAATGAGGATCAGTCTTGCATAGTCACCAAAATTGGACTCAAGAATTGTGTGCCACAAGTAATGCACACAATCTGTCATGGAAATCAGTTTGAGCAAGGCATGTTGTGAGGTTCATAACTCCTTGCTCAAATTGAATTAATGGGAGTTCTTGTACTTTTTGGAAAGCTCTAATGACATAATTTAACATTGTTTTCCACCAATGGACCTGTTTTATATTGGATCATGATGAAAAATGGTCCAAAAGTTGGTGAAAAACCTAGACAAATTTTGTCTAAAATTTTTTCTAAGTGTTGGAAAAAGTGGTAATTTTCATGTTTTTGTGATTTTGATCAATCCATAACTAAAATCCATGAGGATTTGGAATCTTTTGTAGTTGACACTTTTGAAGTATGTCATGTGAACTTTCATTTGAGCTTTGGATTATGACCTTGCAAAGTTGGTACCAAATCCATTTTGTTCCATAACTTAGAAAATTTTAAGTTTCTTATGGTTGCCCCTTTTGCAAGAAACCTCACTTTTTTTTTCTTGATGGATAATGATCAAAACCGTGCATTAACATTGTTTTTTACTTAGGGGAGTCACATTTGTGAAGAAATTCAAAAAGTGAAACTTGATTTTGGGCACAGTTGACTTTTTGTCAGATGAATTCCAAACTGTGTGATCCTCTATGCAATCAAGTTCTTGGCCAAATTCAAACCTAATGGATGGATTCCATAGGTGTTTTAGGGTGGCTTGAATCATATCCCAAGGTTTGGGAACATGTCATGGTCCAAATTCAAATGTACAGTTGACTTATTCTTCAAAACTCTAATTGTGGTCCAGATGAATTTGAACCTTGTGAATCAAGCTTCTTGGATAAATCCATTGTTGTAAATGGATCAATGTCGTGTATTTGAGGCCCTCTAATCATATCTTGAGGTATTGGTTCATGTCTTGCCCCAAAAGTCAACTTAGGGGTGAATTAGGTCAAGAAACCCTAATTCCTGATTTTTTATGAATGCTTCCCTTGAGGCTATTTTGACTTGATGATTGGGTCCATGAGGTCCCTTTGAGCATTTTGGATCAATTTTTGAAGTATTGGCTCATGACCAGATGAAAATTTTCATCTGGAGGCCTTGGTCGACCAAAACCCTAATTTGGTGACACTGGCGATCTTGAGGCTTGATCCATTTGGAATGTTACAACCTTGTGCTTAATTCTTGATATGGGAGACATCTTGATCCTTCATGGGTGTTTGAGAGGTTAGAGAAGTTGAAGATCATGTCAATTCTTGATTGGTCCTTTGTTTAAGTGCTCTGGGAGAGCTCAAAACCCTAATTCCTGGTTGAAGTGACTGCTCAACAATCCTTGAGAAGATTGATGAGGTATTATGGTACATCCATATTGTGGTGATGATTTGCACAATGATGGGATATCTTGGTGGTAAAAATTTGTGGTATGACAACACCCTGACCCTGATCATGAAATAACTCTTGCTGACCAAGACTAGGTCAGACCTAACTGAACTTCAACCAACACTGAGCACATACTTGACTAGATAGCCTCAACTTGACTTTAACTCCTCTTTGTGGCACTAAAATTAGACAATAAGGAAATGAAAGCTGAAACAAAATATTTTTGTATTTTTTTAATAGTTGTTAAAAACATCACAAAGGGTATTTACAGGTGGGACAAATTTGTGGAATGACACCGTGCAGTATCAGCAGGCGTATGTCCCACAGCAACGAGACCCCCATGCTTAACATGGCCAGAAAAGACCAAGGAGAATATAGAGATAGTTTGACCCACTTCCTATACCATATCGTAAAATTCTCCCTCATTTTCTCAATAGCTCGTTGGCTCAATTAAAGGAGGTTGGACATCCTCCAACACCTCTTCCTCCAGGCTATGACGCGAGTTTCACTCAGGGACACCAGGGCATACGATCGAGGATTGTAGAGCTTTGAAGCACAAAGTGCTAGACTTGATCGATTCAAGGGCTATCACGTTCATGCCAAGTGGTCCGAAGAAACTGAACAATCCCAGGCCCACTGCATGTTGACACAACTGCAACGCCATAACCAATGCAAATTGAAGCAAGGATAGATTCGAAAAGGTCACATCCATTAAAATAATTTGAAGAAGAACCTCATTGGGGACTATCACATCAATTTCTACAAGCATGATAATTCCAATATGTGGATGGAAAAATAAGGCTAATCACGGCAACAATCATTAGACTGTTCAATCTTTTTCATTTGTAATCTTTTTGTTTGTCAAGTACAATTTCACTTGTAAAACTCATTTGTTTTTTTAAGGATAATAATAATGAAATGAATATCAAAAGGAAGATAATCCCTAGTCAACCCCTTTGAGCCTAGGTGTAGGAGTTTCTTTATGTACGAAAAAACCCTCAATCTTAACTAGGGGCAGGGTAGTCTTCAGTTAATTTGACCATGCGTTCAAATTTCAAAAGGAGAAAAAAGGAGTATCCCATTTGAGGATCAACCACATCTTATCCCTCACGTGAGGTCGAAAACCACAAATGGTTGTCCCTCACCGACAAAAGGAGTGAGGCACTCACAACCCTTCATCAAATCAAATAAACAAATGTCACATGATTTGTTACCCAAAAATAATAATGAGAAATGCAAATAAAAGAGGGAGAAAAGCCCGCTAAGTCCAAAACTCCAAAACAAATGACTTAGGCAAAGATTAGGGAATCCTAGTAGACTGCAAACTCGAAAAATCAGTCTACGCAAAAATTAGGGAAAGCAAAAACAAAAAGAAATGATCAAAGAAAAAAATCCTTAACAAGAACAAACACGTGTGAGTACAATAATTGGGTGACTGCCACTCCTGAAACCTCGTTGGTTCTTTAGCCGCCGCTTCTACCATTGAAAATCCTTTTAGAAAATGAACGCTTGTGTCAAATTAGCTAAACGTAAGACAGGAGAACATCAAGGAGAATAGTTGGGTTATTTTCTCATCATTTGTATTGACAACTTCAAAAGTTAATTTCGAAATCATACTACGTTATGACAGCTTCAAAGACGACTCCTAAATATTTTCTCATCATTTGTATTGATGTCGATATGACATTTTGATTAGTGAACATTGAATATCACTTGGATTTCAAAATTGGCATAAGCATATCATTAGAATTTTTATCCTTAAAATAAACAGTTTTACTCGCAAATAAAAACCTGGCTTCAAGAAAGTTTCTACAATGGGAAGGTTGATCAAACTTAGGGGAAAAACGCTTGAGGTCTCCGTTGAGCAAGGGCTAGCCATTGAAATTGATCACACCAAGGAGAAAACACCTAAAAACTCCGTTGAGCAGAAGAACAAGTCGCTTCAAGATTCAGTCAATCTGAGGCAATCACATCGATATTCCACAAGTCTCTCCAAGCGACGGTTAATCAAGGGCATCCATGATAAGGTTGCTTCATAACTTGTGTCTGGGATTGTCCATGTAGATACCTTACAGACTGGGGCAAGACAGACTATAGAGGGATGTCTCTTCTCCATACTTTCGAAGCTACTCAAGCAAGTTCCTATCATGCAACCGCTAAGGTCTAGAAGAATATCGAAAAATCATGCTAAGCATATCCGATAACATTTCAACAATAAGTCTTGTAGTAAAGCAAGACACTTCCCAATTTCAGCCATACCTGACCCGCCTCACAGATAGTTGTTGGACCGTCAAAATCATTACATAAATCATCAACATGCATTAATCATTCATCTAGCATAGCACGAAGCCCTACAACTCGAACAAGAAAAGCCAAATCCCAACCATCCTTTGTACCTACAAAAGCCCAACCTTGCTTGGCCTCTCAAAAAGTACAACTTGCTTTCCATCTCTTAAAGCCGAATTTTTATTGGAACCTTCAAAACCCGGCCTTTATCAACATCTCTAACCTCGGTTAACACCCTGTAAGGCTCAATCATTGTTGGGATACTTAAAAACATGCTTTGCCGGTAACCTAAAACCTTGATTTCGTTTGACAAAACCAAAGGTCATTGTTACTTTAACTTCTGAACCTTTATCCCTTTTGACAAAAATCGTCTTGCCTGGCATAGCCCATACATACCACAAAGCTGATTATTACATTGACATCTAGCATATAGTAATCATCATTACATAGCATTGCATCACTAAAGCGCATAGAATTTCCATCAAGATGGTGCAATACACAATGCAAAATCAAATATGCAAACTTAGCATAAAGTCACAGTCGAGGTTTTCTCGAAAGCATAAACAAATCCTTAGTTGAGACAATATTCCTCCGAAGAGAATGTAATCCTCCCAAATCTCCTTTTTTAAACCCCCAACAAGGTTCCCTTAGAGTATTCCCTCCTACTTCCCTATGACTTCTAGCTTTTTGCAATTTCACATTGCTTTTTGTATTGGAAATGTGTCCTTACTTACCTAATGTAAGTCCTCGTTGCATATTGCACGAGAAATTTATCCTCGTTAAAACCTTGCATCCTGACTACAAAATAAGGGTCTGGACGCAGGTCTTACTCCCTTCTTGGTTATTTGGACACCTGACATAGGTTTGGAAAGTCCAAGTGATTTCCATATTTTGAGAACTTCATCTCCACCATTGTGCCTGTGATACATCAGGATGCTCTCTTGCCTTTTGCAAGTTCCCTTTGCCTTTTGCATGAGGATTATCATATCCTTTACACTTGCCTTTTGCAAATTCCCCCTACCTTTTGTATGAGATTCAGCTTACCTTTTGTAAGTACCCTATACCTTTTGCGGAGGAAATCCCTTTTATTTCATACTTGCCTTGTGTAAGAGTCTTCTCACATATAAAGTGTTTAACATCAACTTTTCACTACTACAAAACGTGCAAACAACAACGCTAGTTTACAACGGATTCATATACACCGTTGTAATATATTAAAATTTTCGCGCCCAGTGAGTAGCTGGATTTATAAACAGTGATTTAATGACGGTTGTCTATAAAAACCGTAGTAAGAAATGATGTGTAGCAAACTTCGATTCTCAGCAACTTCATTTTTCCATTTTTTAGAGTACATTAAGCGTGTGTTACTTAAGTCCTTTATTTAAAAACTAAAATGTAAATGATTTTACAACAGTTAGTTTAAACAACCATTGTTATACGCTTGTGTCCCTTAAGTCCATTATTTAAAAAATAAAATGTAAATGATTTTACAACGGTTAGATTAAACAACCGTTGTTATACGCTTGTGTCACTTAATTCAATTATTTAAAAAATAAATTGTAAATCATTTTACAACGGTGAAGAAAGTCAACTGTTGTTAGAGGACTTACATTTCCACTACGGTTGTGTTACACAACCGAGATTTAAGGGTTTATTGTTAAATTAAAACAAAACCTATTATGTATTTTTTCATAAGACGCCCTAGGCGAACAAGCGAGCCAGAGACGACAGCGGTGGCGTAATCTTTACTTTCTTCGTATCCATTCATTTGGAGCTCAAATCTTCATCTTTCTCAGTACGGTGTTATTCAACATCTTCATTCCTTTTATCTTGGTTTATGTTATATATGCTCAAATATTCACCTCTTCCTTCATTTGATTCCTCAGCTTCGATGTACGGTACTCTTCAACATCTTCATTCCTTACGTGCATAAGATTCTCAGCTTCTAAGTACGGTATTCTTCAACATCTTCATTCTTTTTTTCTTTGTTTATGTTGTATATGCTCAAGTCAGTATGAGAATACATGTTTCATATGCTTTAGGTTATGATTGTCTGCTGGACTGTAATTTGGTATAAGTTACCAATTTGTAATACATTCCATGGTAATCTGATTTCATTGGCTATGATATGACATTTATTGGTTATCATAGATAGAATTTTGTGGAAGTTACAAGTATATAGAACAGGGTTCTGCAAAGTTTTGCCAGAAATCTGGTAGGCATGATGTTCAATTTGGTGTTATGTAACACTTGTTGTATTTCCAATATTATCAGTAGTGTGTTATTTAAGCCTCGCTTGCCATATACGCTATGTTTTAATGCCTTCAGTTGTTTCTGTAATAGAAAGAATGCTGAGGAAGTTATTCAATAACTTGACCATATACGCTATGTCAGTTCTATTTTGTTCAACTTCAAACTTAATTTATTCGTAGTTTGATGTTTACGTACTAAAACTTCTAATCTAAATTTTTTCATCGTAACCATGTACATTCATTATCAATGAATATTTTTATATCATCATTATTTAATGTTTTGTGACAGGTTATTTTAGTAATGTTTTATACATAACAAAAATTTATAGGAACGTCATGGTGTGGCATCTTATGGCCCATTATTCCTTAAACACACATTACCACTTCTTATGTAAATAGGATTAGGGCCTATATTGGTTTATTTAATGTTTTGATTTTCAATGCCCCATCTTAAATAAGAATATAATAAAAAAAGAATGAGTAACTTGACCATCACTATTCAATAACCAACAATGGTTTTTTAATTAAAGAAACATTAACGACTTTCAACTAAAATGATTAGATTTTCAATGTAGAGAGAAGATGAAGAATCAGAGAAATCATTATAAATACGTTATTCCCCTTCTTACCATCACACAAACAGCATCATTGAAGAGGAATAATCTAAATGAGTTCCAACAATGCAGTCCAGGTCCAACAAACTGTAGATGTTCAATAACCTATCCAGGTTAAAGATGTTGTAGATGTCCAAGAAGTTGTCCAGATCGTAGATGATGTAGATGTCAAAGAAGTTGTCCAGGCCGTAGAGGCTGCAGAGGTCCAACCAGTTGTCCAGCCCGAGCAAGTTGTACAGACCCAACAGACGGTCGCCTTGCAAGGAATACGAACTAGAAGGAGAATAAGGAGATCAAGAAGAAAGAGACAGAGGACAGCTACGGTCGATTCAGATGATGATGACGTAGCATTGTATAGTTGGAGTAATTTTATGTCAGCTAGGGCATTTAGATTTGATAATTAAAACTTAAAAGTGTCTTTGTTGTCTTCAATATTCAGGAGTTTTAGATGTATTAAATATGAAACTTGCACTTGTGAAACATTTTGTTGTCTTCGATATGACACACATTTCTTATTAAAAGTACTTGAATGAAAACTTTATCACAAATGTAGGTTGTGTTTTCTGCTGTGATATGACGAACAATAATATATAAAGGTTAAAAAATAGGATTATATATAAAAGTAGGATGATATTTGTTAATCCTGCAGAATATATAACAACGGTTATACATCATAACCGTTATAGTATCTCGCGCGCTGTCGAGAAAAAAATAAATATCAAAACGGTGCAGCTGGGAATCGAACCAAGGTCCATTATATTTATCACAACACAGTTCGTTTGAAAAACCGTTGTGATAGGGCGCGTTGTTTCCAGGTTATTACAACGGTTAATGGGTCGTCATAGTAAGTATCATTTTACAACGACACTCTAAATAATAACGCCTGCGCCTGCGTGATTATATATTTTTTCCAACCGTTGTTAAATGAGTTTTCTGTAGTAGTGTTTTCATCATTGCAGCCAATCTTGTTAACCACAACGTCAACTAAATACTCAAGAAAATCCTTAATAGATTTGTCTTCAATGTGAGGTACGTCAGTCAACCGATTTAGACATCTCTATTCCCATATTGGGTGCAACAGAAAGAGACCCACAGGGGCATGAAATTGTTGAAGCTTTTAATGTTATTATATGCCTCAGTTTATTTTTAATTTTACAAAATATAGACCAAATTAGTACTACTATTTCACAAGAACTATAAATTGAGAAAGATATATTTATATACTCAAGTCAGGTATAAACTTCTACATGTGATTAATACAAAGTTTAGTTAAGTAATGATTTCAGCAAATAAGTTGAAGATTTTCTGTTAGGATATAATTGCTTAGGCTCACGGGATCAATGATTAATCACACTTTTTGATTGAGAAAAAGAAAATTAACAATGAATATGCCTAAAGTAAGAAAGGAATAAACGAAAACAGATTCATCTTTATTGTGAATTTGAGCATTAATTTATGCTTAAGTAATTTCTTAACTCTCTTCTTCACATCTTCACTCACACTCAAAACTCAAAGTAGGGGTGTGAAAAAAACTGGTTCACAAGAACCAAATTTAAAACTATGGTGCACCAATTTCAAAAATCCATATTATTTGGTTTAAAAACTAGTCTAAATTCATTTTATTAAAACCATAAAAAACCAATGTCCACTTTTTAAAATCAATACATAAATGGTTAGTCCACTTTTTAAACATAATTTGCTATTTGTTTTGTTTTTGTTTCATAGTCATAAGTGACAATTAAGGTAATGTATATTATATATATATATATATAAACTCATGTGAGCCTATTTCAATATTAATGTTCAGTCCCATATGCTAAAAAAATCTCAAGTCTGATCCACGAAATCTCCACAGTTTTTCTTAATTTTACACTTTCACTAATTTTAAGCTAGAGCGTCAAAGAAAAAAACAAAAAAAAATAAAAAATTCAAAACACGTAACAGACCTACAGTAGTAGTGTATATATAAACTTTATTTTGGTCCTTAAAAAAACTTAACAAATACAACATAGAGGAAATTAAAAATGCATTCTTTTAATAAAGTGTTTAGCTGAAGCTAAAAAGACAAAAGATAGAGCAATGAACTAAAATAGAGACATGTGCATTGTTAAGGATGTGTTTAACATTGTGAACAATATTTTAAAAAATAGTTGCAATCAGATTAAGACTTTCACTATTTTGGTCGATACAGACTCTACGACACTGATTGCGATCGTCGTGGTGTAAATTTATCACAAATTTTTATTTAATAAATAAATCGATAATAACGGTATTAATATCGATATCTGCAGATATCGTTTTGTCGCGATCGTTTTAGAGATTTTAAACGGTATTAAGTTTTAGTCAAAAACAAGTTTGAGGGAAATTTGATTTTAAAACTGGTCTAAACAAAAACTGGTATTTTGGTGCAATCCGATTATTAACCAAATTGATCCAAACATAAATCAGTTTTAAAAAAATAAATCAGTTTTGTCAAAGTGGTTTTAAAAACCAAACTGATCCATTTATTTGGTTCAATTTGGTTTGGTTTTAAAACCATGCACACCCCTAACTCAAAGTGTTCAACCCTAACAAAATATTATTCAAGTAAAAATAAAGAAGAAAAAACATGAAGGACTACGCCAAAACTCAAGAAGGTAATACAATGCAAATCAAAATGATTTGCCGACTGCCTTATTAAAAAGAGTATCAAGGAAAACCCAGTGGGATAAAACCTTTAAAAGGAAAAATGGATAAGGTTTGAATACAAGAAATAATCATTGCTTAATACATGATCCTATAAATTATTTAAACATCGCCATCCCACAACTCTTCCAAAGACTTATAAGGTCCATTTTCAAATATGAACATTTCTGCTTTTAGGGTTCTCATTTGAGAAATCTGATTGATTTTGTCTGACTCTTCCTGAGTCAACTCCCAATCAAATATTTCAAGGTTTTGTTTCATCCTCTCCTTATTGAAGCTTTTGACAATGGCAGTTACACCATGCTGGTATATCCATCTTAGTACTACCTGCATAATATGTATCCACATTAGAGATATGTTAAACCTTACTAAACATATTTCAAAGTTTTCATTGGAGATAGTTCGAAATAAAATAATGAGTTGCACCTGGGGCACACTCTTGTTTTTAGCCTCGGCAATTTTGTGCAGAATTGGATTATCCATCACTGCAGCTGAACCCCAAGGATCTTTGTATGCTCCTAGTGGCGACCACGCACCAACATGAATTCCTTTCTGCTTGCAGAATTCTCTTAGCTTCCCTTGATTCCATGATGGGTTCATTTCCACCTAAATACAAATAAGAATGTGTAACATGAAGATTTGCCATGTCTATAATTAGTAGTATGTACCGTATCTAGATATATCTTACGTGTGTATCAGTATCTGATAGATTGATAATTTTACATTCTAAAGTAAATACGGTAAAAATACAGTGCATTTCATCTATATGTGCTAAATTCTTATACCTGGTTAACTGCTGGAGTGATTTTGGCATTTTCTAAAAGTATGGAGAGCTTTTTGGCACCAAAGTTGCTAACACCAATAGACTTTGCTAAGCCCAATCTATGAACCTCTTCCATAGCTTCCCATACTCCTTTTATGTCAATGGGAATCATATCTTCACCTGTAAAGTTTAAGCCTACAACATCTTGTTTGAGCCTTACTGGCCAGTGAATCAAATAGAGATCCACATACTCCAAGCCCAGATTTCTAAACAATTTTAACCAAAAATAAAATTAGTCAGTTAATAAAAAGCACAAACTTAGAAGAAGGAAAAAAAAGATAAGAGAAATATGCTTACTTGAGGGTGGTTTTGAGAGCTGGGAGAACAAGGTCATGGTGAGCATCAGTACACCATAACTTGGAAGTAATGAACAGTTCGTCGCGATTTTTAATGAGGCCTTCTTTTAAAGCCGTTGACACAGCTTGGCCTAGAAGTTGTTCAGTATTATAGAAAGCAGCCGTATCAAAATGTCTGTAGCCAATTTTAATGGCATCAATCAAAGCTTCTGGAGGAGGAGGAGTTCCTGTTCCATATCCTATCGCCGGCATCTTTTCTCCTGAATTTAGAACCACATCTGGAACACTATTTGCTGCCATCTTCTTTTGTTTTTGTGTTTATTTAAGGCACAAGTTTTGCAAAATTCACAATTCTCAGTTATGAATGTTAAATCTGAGACTTGAGTTTTGGCTATAAATAATAGTTTAAGACATAAAGAAAGCATTATATTTATTATATTATTGATTATTGGTTATTGAATATTGTTGAATATTGAATGTTGACTATTCGTTCCCTAATGAGCAAAGCAATGACAAAAGCAAGATAGTGAATGATAGTGCATAATATGTATTCACATTCAAGATATCATATCAAATCAATATAGTAGTTTTTGTATTGACTTTATGAAGTTTGAAACGTTGATAGAGAGATATATATGAAACTGTCATAACTTTGGAATATTCAAAGTCATCAAGTTCGGAATATTCAAAGGGATATAATATGTATCCACATCAGAGATAGGGTTGAATTTGTCAAGTTTGAAAGAGTTGGTTCATTGACACAGGGCTGTATTAGAACATAAATGACAAAAAAGTCTAAAGTTTGGCGATTGAAATAAAAGATGCTTGAATTTAAAAACACGTTATTAAAATCTTAGTTGACTGAACATATTTCATAGTTATCATTGAAAATAATTTGAAATAATTTCAGGCATAGTCGAATTTTCCATCATAACTGCAGGCGAGCCTTTAATTAGTGGAAATTTAAATATTTTAAAAATAATGTAAGAGTAGTTTGTAAGCATACTTTTTTAATATATCTTAGCATAACATATTGGAATTCCCTAGGTTATTCTTTGTAATCAATCAATGGTCCCTTATTATATTTTTCTTTGTATAATGGAATTTATGTGGTGCCGTATATTATTTCACCAAGTGTATTTTGTTTTCTGACATATAGGTAAATTTTAAAATGGTGAAGTATACGAATAAATATTTATAGGATACTAGTACATGTTTAGTATTCATGGTACTTTTTTTTTATCAATGTGTTTTGAGTGTGTTGTTGTTATTAGATTGACAACTGTGTGAAATTTAATTCGGATTTAAATGAAGATGTAAATTTGAATTTGAATTAAAAACAAATCATATCTTGTTAGAGATATTCAAGGAGCAAATCAAATATCTAATAGATTGTGCAAATATCATGGACGAAAATATCTGAAGATCTACAATGAAAAAGCTCAGAGTTATTTGCTATATAAGGAGATCAAAACCTGCATTGGAAGAAAAGCACTCCCATTGAAGATCTTAGAGTGTCTAGGTTTTGTGGCGTTTATTCACACTAATGCCCTTAGAGGATTGGTGTTGAATCTTAATGTACAACTCTATGTTTCAGTAACTAGACATAGAAGGTTTGTATGGTTGAGTTATTATCAACGTTGTTTATGTACACCTCTATGTTTTAGTAACTTGGCATAGAAGGTTTGTCTAGTTGAGTTGTAACTTTCAACATTCTTTATCTTGTGAAGATTGAAGTTGATCACTAGGGTTTAGTGGTTGTTTTCCCCTGTCACTAGGATCGTGGCAGAGAAGAAAGTGAATAGGTTCTCATATTTAGCCGGAGACTCTAAATAGAAAGTCACTAGGTAGTTAGGAAGAGACATTGAACAACATTTGATTTGTTGTTGCTTGTAGGTCTAATTGTACTAAGCTACTAATAGTGAGTTTCCTTTCTTGGGTTGTGGACTCAGTCCCCTAGACGTAGGTGTAGTAGTTTAACTGAATTGGGTAAACAATTTGAGTGTGTTCTTTATTTCTTTTTGCTCCATCATTTATTACTAGTTTGTGTATTGCTTCTGGTGTATCTTGTCGCAGCCATTACTAAAGCATCGGGTTCGAAATTGTCCCTTAAGGAACATAATTTTAATTAGCATCAGAGCAGGCACCCTAGCGCTGTTGGGTGAGCTCCATAGAAGATAAATTTTGATCAAATGGAGACAATTAAAGATGGAGGATCATTCAACAAACCATCAATTTTGGATTATGACTATTGGAAGGTGATGATGGTGGATTTTCTAAAATCCTTGGGAAGCAAAGCATAGAAATTTGTGATCAAAGGTTGGAAATATCCAATGATTACCTCTGAAGATGGTACAACCAGCCAAAAACCAGAAGCTGATTGGACTGATGTTGAAGATGATTAAGCCCTTGGGAACCCCAAGGCATTGTATTCAATTTTCAATGGTGTGGAAAAGAACATGTCCAGGATGATCAACACATGTTAGAAGCTAAAGAAGCATGGGAGATTTTGAAAACTGCACATGAAGGCACATCCAAGGTTCGTATGTCAATGTTGCAGCTCCTAACAATAAAAATTGAGAACCCGAGGAAGAATGAAGATGAGTTGTGAGTGAGTTTCACATCAGATTGCGTGACATTGCCAACACATCATTTGCCTTGGGAGAAAAGATGTCAGAAGAAAAACTTGTTAGAAATATTCTCAGATCATTACCTAAGAGGTTTGATATGAAAATGACTGATATTGAAGAAGCTCAACGGCTAAGTAGTATGAAGGTTGATGAACTCATAGGTTCCCTACAAACCTTTGAGATGTCTATTATTGAAAGGTCAGAAAATAAGAACAAATGTATAGCCTTTATTTCCAACACTGAGGAAGCTGGAAGTCAAGGTGTCAAAGAAGAGAGCTTGACAGATGATATTGCTCTTCTTGGGAAAAAGTTCAACAAGACCTTGAAGTATCTGGACAGGAAGTTGAGGACCAATGTCCTGGACAAGAGGTCTAACATCATTTCCCAAGACAAAGACAAGAATGAAAAATATTCCAATATTGGGAAGGGCACTAACTGCTTTAAATGTGGAGGTTATGGTCACATTAGACTAGAATGCCCTAAATTTCTAAGAAAAATAGAAAATAGGATTAAGCATCACTTGGTCTTATTTTGATAGTGAAGGTGATGGAGAAACTGTCAACAATGTGATTGCGTATTCTGGAAGATGTGAATCTTCAAGTGTATCCAGTACAGAAGACCAGATTGAAGAAGTTGATACATTCTTCATGATCTTGCATCCTAGTATGGAAGAAGTCTGACTGGAAATAAAGAGTATAAAGAAAACCATAAGTGACCTTCACAAGATCAAGAGGAAGCTTGTATAAAATAAAAGAATAGAAGAAGAACGCAAGCATCCTTCTGAAGGAAACTGAGAATCTTTCATCAACCATCACAAGCCTATAAAAGGAAGTAACATCTCTGAACTCCAAAGTAGATCACATAACTTCATTTGAAAGCAATGAGAAGATTGGAGAGATATCTAGAGATATGAAGGGAAAAGATTATGGAACGAGCTTGAAAGAACAACGAATAAAGGTCCCCTCATCAAAGGTTATTACTCCTGAAAAGAAGACTGATGGTCTAAGGTTGAACCACATGTCCTAGCATCGTGCTCAATATGTGTCACCTCATCAAAGAATAAATAAGAAACACCCTCTGTTATGTCACCACTGTGGAAAAGCTAAATATACGAGGTCTGATTGCCTCGAATGGTTGACGCTAAACATTAGAGGACACAAGAAATTTAATGCTAAGAAGAAGTGGAATCCCAATACTACTCCTATTGGCTCCATAAAACACATAGATTCCACAAGTAAAAGCTGGTATAATGAAGGTACCAGACACATGGCTAGAGATTAGACATCTCATGGGAATCGTGCAAAGGGGAGAATCAAAGGCTTAGGGAGATTGAATATTCCAAGGCCATTAGAGGTTCCACTAAGAAGAGAGTCATCTACTAATGTAAACCAATATTATGTCAAAGTTAAAGGAGCTCTTATGCATAAGGTGAAAGACATTAAGAATTTGCAAGACCTCAATATCGCAGCTGGAAAATTACATAGTCACCTTCATCCTTTATTTGTTTCTAATGAACAGAGAAATAATGATAGAACCTAAAGTTAAGGGTGAGACTCAGGATTTAGGAGTCATTTAAGCAAGGGGAAGGTACTAGGAACCCTTCATCTCCATTGTACTCAATGGGACCCTTCTCTAATTCTAGGGTTATTGCTTGCCTAAGGATGTTTGTGTATATTATTTATTTTTTCTTAATTTATTTATCTACAAATTAAGAGAAAAATGATTGATTAAGGAAGAAGGGACAAAGAAAATGGTTTTTTTATTGTACTCGCTAGAGTGTTATAACTCTATGCCTACGTACCCTCAAGTTTATTGAAGGATCAGAGCACCGTAGTTCGTTCAAAAAATGTTTGTTTGTTTGTTGATTTTAGATTTTGAAAAGTTCTCAACGCATTGGGGCGGAGAAATGTTTGATTTAAAAATGCCTTAATGCACAAGGGCATAGGACTTAAGGTTTGAATGTGTTAGATTGATTTTAGGTTGATTATGTTGCAAAAATGTTATAATTATTTTGACTTAGAAAAATAGGTTAAATGTTATATGTACGTAATCATTTAGTAAGATAAGAAAATTCAATAAGTTATATGAAAAAAGAAAATGATTAATGTTATATTTTTAATTGCGTTAATTCTAATTACTTGTTTTAATAAAAGTAATTATGCTTAGGTAACCTAATTATATTTTATTAATCTTAATATCATCATAAAATTACCCTTAACCTTGTCCTATTTAAAAATCCTAATTAAACATTTAATGATAGATTTTTTGGTATTATTTATTGTGTTAATGAACCAATTAATTATTAAATCATTAAATTTAATTAATCCTAATTAATAACTCTATGTAATAAAATAGAATAGAAAACAAATAAAGAGAATAAAATTCTAGGGGGTGCAGAATAAACTATGTTAGTAATGGGCTCTGGTTAAGGTGCGTAAATAGTAAAGGACTAAAGCCCAAATCCTATTAGACCTTAATTTATAAATACTAAGTAAAATATAAAAATAAAATAAGAGAGTAAACATGCTAAATTCTCTTTCTCCCTTACATCTCTTTTCTCTCAACTCCCTTTGTAAATCCCTTTCTCTCTCCGATTTCAACCCTAGAGCTCTATTCTCATCTGCATGATCTTTACATACATTACTTCATACCCCAAGATTTTCAAAATAAAACTAACAAGCACCATGAATTGAAACTCGAAAAGGGTGAGTAATCTACCATAACGGCCGTGCAAATCCAAGGGGCAACGAGGTTGATGATGTGTGTGGGAACGGTGGCTCCTCGTACGTCGACGACGAGGGCATATTTGGAGGGATGTCGACCGTGGTGGACAGAAGGCGGAAGGTAAGCTCGCAGTTGGTGGTGGTTGCGGTGAAGGGGCTCATGTTTGGTTATGCAGCGGTGTGGTGGTTGCCAGATATCCGTGGCACGGTTGATGAAACTCGTGTGTAATTTTAGGTTCTGATATATTTTCAATGTCATTTTGGGGTCTGATTTTGAATGTCGGCTTTGACTTGGTTATTTTTTATTTGATGATGTTTTGTGGATTTTGAATTTATTTTCAAATTTTGTTTTTGAAGGTGACAAAAATACACAGGATGGAGGGTTGAATTGTACTTTCCGTTTCTTTAGTTTGCAACTGATCAGAGTTCGGAATCTAAACTGGTGTTCGGATTCTGATTATACGTTACAACAAATGTTAACAGAAGGAAATAAATAATAACAAAATACACAGAGATTTATACTGGTTCCTCCCAAATGAGAGTGGTCCAAGCCTCTTGCAAGACAATAGATTTTCACTATAACCAAAACATGATTACAATCACTTATGAACTTAAGCATAAGACTTTTCTTTGTTCAGACCATCAGCCCGAGACATTTTTCTTAAACCCCCTGGCCCAAGACTTCTGCTTAGGCTCCATGAACCCAAAATTTCCTTGCTTAAGCCCCCCAGACTCAAGACTTCTGCTCAGACCCCCGGTCCAAGACTTCCCTACTCAGATTTCACGAATCCAAAACTTCTGCTCAAGCCCCTAAGGGCCAAGACTTCCTTGCTTAAGTTCCACGAACTCATTACTTCCTTGCTCAAGTTCCATGAAAGCAAGAATTCTGCTTAAACCCCTCAGGTTCAAGACTTTCTTGCTCAGAATCACATTCCAAGACTTTTGCTCAGACCCTTGGTCTAAGACTTCTTGCTCAGATTCCTCGAATCCAAGACTTCAGTGCTCAGACGCACAGTATAAGACTTGTTTTCTAAGACCCCAGTTCCAGAACTTTCATGCTTAATCAAAACTGATAAAGACTTTCAATGCTTTAGCACATAGCAGGAGACTTACTTGGCTCAAGCTTCTCAGCAAGAGACTTTGATGCTCAAGCACATAGCAAGAGACTTTATCTAAACTACTAAATAATCATGTTTAGAAGAATAGAGAGCAAGGTGAACTTGATACAAAATCTGAGGTACAAGGTAAGCACCTTAACAAAGACCTCTAAGCACTTAAGATTTCTAAGATATTCAATGTTTTAGAAATCTTAAGGCTTAATACAATTTACAACATATAACAGAAAATCTGCATACTCGATTATGTTGCTTATTGTATGATCATATTATTCCTCTATCCAAACAAAAGTGTAGAACACTTCTATCCTTCTTGGCTTTTCTTCTATATTTTCCTTTTTGATTACTCCTTGTTGAAGACTTCAGTTTGAATCTTCAGTAGCTTATATAGCAGTTGTCGAAGACTAGTCATTGGAAGAGATAACTTGAACAAGTATCTTTATTTCTCCATAATACAAGAGACGTGAAAAAGAGATACACCAAAAGATCTTAATCCATTGTGTAACATGTTTCACCATTGCGTCTTCCATGTAATCTTGTACTATAGAGCCGTTGAGAGTAGATATCCGTAAAGCATGTCAACTCTTCTTGAGCCTTGTGAACTTAGACTCTAGCTGACAAACCGATTTGATAATGCAGCTTTCATTTTGGGGTACAAATAACTTTAGCTTTATTACTAATTCGGAATGATGACTAGAAGCTAATTACATTCACCAAGTGTAGAGAAAATATGTTACTTCTTCTGATGCTGAGACCTTTAGCTTCAGAGTCTACGCCAGACATCACTTAGAGAGTGTTCTTTAGATTCTACACCACTAGAAGCTAGTAATTCAGCTTCTCTCAAATGCGTCCTTATATATCAGTTTCTAATTATAAAACTTTAAGCATTAGAACCTGCATACTTGGAACACACATTAGATAACACCATTGTTCTTTTAATACTTTGTTATCATCAAAACCCAAGGAATATATGTCATGAACAAATTTTGTTATAATAATCTCCCCCTTTTAGATGATAACAAACATAAGTATTTAAAGGACAATGTTGGGCTTTCTTAATTTTCTTAGTTTCATCAGAGTTTGAGGTTTGAAAGCTCCCTCTGAGTCTGATAATTCAAAGGTTGAGGTTTGTAAGCTCCCTCTAAGTTCTATCTTTAAGAAAACTAAAATATATCTTAATTTTCATGGCAACATCAAGGTACAAGGTTTGTAAGCTCCCCTAGAGTCTAATAGTTTAAGATTGAGTTCTGTAAACTCACCTAAATACTATTATCAAGAAAACTAAAATATTTTAACTTTCTTGGCAACATCAGAATCTGAGGTTTTTAAGCTCCTTCTTAGAACTACTTTTAAGAAGGCTAAAATATGTTTCCCGGATAACATAACCAAAATAACAAAAATTTAAATAACATAAATTTAAAATAGACAATATGTACAAACTGAATGGGTTCAGTTTCTAATTAAATACTACTATATCATATCTCCCACTTTTGTCACATCAAAAAGAATAAAAGAAAAAGAAAGGAATTACAGTCATAAATTCGTAGCAGAGCATCATTACGTGTTCAATTCCCAAGGAAGAGAAATCAATCAAGTAACAGATATCATTAAGGATTGTACAGTGCATGGTAAATATTTATTGGTCGTAACAGTTCCAAGAATCAAGCAAAGGATTTTATTCCTTCAGTTAGATGACCCAGAATCCACTATAAAAGCAACCGAAGCCAAGATCATTTTCATCAACATTCATCAAAACATCATGGAGTCCTCAGCTGAGAGCGAAAAAATCTCTATTAAGACAGAAGTCACAAAGAACTCTAGAAGTCTGAAAACCCAAGACCTTCAGAAGCCAGTGGTTTCTAAAGCATCTGCAACTGGGCATGTGTCATCTACACTGAACACTTCTGACGAAGCTTCATCCTCAGCACCTCAAAGACCTACAGAAGCAGGTCCATCTTCTGCTGTTTTGAAGTCAAGGAAGAAATCCATGAAGAAGACACAGAAGAAAATGATAAACGAAATGTTTTATCAACTTATTATCCCAAAAGCAGAAGAGGAAGATGTCGATGAGGATAACCTAATATCAGGTTGGATAACTGGATGTATTACAAGTCCATAGATGATTTAGATTAGGTTTAATCTTTAGTTCAATCCAGTCCTCTTTTATTGTAATCCTTTCAAGCTTGATTAATGAAAACGTTATTTTGACCATTACATATTATGCAGTCATACAATCACTTTATTTTCCCTTTAGAATTTCTGACAAAAGCATTAATGAAGTAAGATAAAGAACAAAAACAACAGTTAACTTGTTAACAATAAAATTTACATCTGTTAAGAGGATCTTAATAGGTCAGAATACTAGACATCATTTCCAAGAGTCAGTATTTAAAAATTGATTTGCCTGAAACAATATTAAAATAATGAATACTCAAGGTAATGAATATAATGATTCTATAAAAACCTTTAGCTGTCTCACTTTCATAATCACTTAATCATCTGAACACAAAGATGTATAAACAAAAACAAATTTGGTTTCTAAATAGAGATTTCAGAAAGACAACCATGCTAAATGCAGCAGCGCAAGCAAAAAAGAGTAATGCAACAACTGAAGGATCTGCAAGCAAGCAGATAACTTCAGAAGCACATACTTCTTCAGCAACCTTCATTGAGACACAAAGAAGAAGAAGAAATAATAGGTCAAAACGCATAAACCAACTTAGAAAAGAAGCTGTAGAGTTTGTAAAGGAAGAATGACAAGATTATTTAGACAATCAAGATATGTCAGATGATCCTAGGGAATACCATAGGACAAATCCAAATGCCTAGAGAGTTTTAACAATTTGTAATAGCTTATAATTTAATGAGAATGTTGCATGTTTTGAGTTTTTAATCCTCTTTAATTTATCCTCTTGAACATATATACACACACACACACACACACACAGATATATATATATATATATATATATAATCCTCTTTAATTTATCCTCTTGAACATATATACACACACACACACACACAGATATATATATATATATATATATATATATATATATATATATATATATATATATAACAGTTAAGAATCACAAGAGCATGAACAAAATTGGATAACAGGATTGCTTGATACACGAAGTTTTAACATATATGTTGAAACAGTATATGTGGGGGTGTTTTTATTGTATCCGCAGGGATTATGCGATATTTTGATGCTTGTCATTCAATAGTCGCAACGTTTTAAGTTAAGGGGTTTCAAATGATTTTTGGTTTTGTTTCACATAAAATTTGTAGCAAAGAGTAAATTAGAGCAAAGATGTTGTAAGTTTTTAGAAAAGCATGTTAAGATTAGGTTTTGCTAATCCTTTTCATACATATCCGATTAATCAAGCATATGAACTTAGTTTCGACCAATACAATCGTGTATCCTCACGAATAAGTTTATGTCTAAAGCAAATTCGTGAGTGTCGTTGTTTAGACCGTTAGATGATGTCTCACGCTAACAATCGAAACAATAACCGTTAAGATCAATACAAAGCGAATAATGGATCCCAAATCTATGTCTAGAGTTTTGTTTTTAAGAGATGAAAATATTAGGTCATGATTTGTAAAATCTATGTCTAGAGTGATACAAACCACACATACATCATTAAGAACAAATAACTTCATCTATATTGATCATAAACCTTGTTCATATACAAAAGATCAAAAGAAATACATATGATCAAGATCAACTACATCTAACCTTAACACAAGAGTGTTTAGCTACTCATTTTCTTGGTAGCTTGGATGACAAGTTTCAAGAGGAGATGAAAAAACATCTAAGTCGAATAATCGAGATTGGATGTGACTTCAGCTTCTCTATGTAAAATTTCACTCTTGGATGATCAAAACTCAGAAAAGTATGTTTTTGTGTCAATAAATCAAGTTATTATCCCAAGGAAAGTGAAAAATCTATTTATAACACACTTGAGTTCGGATGCATTCGCCTAGCAAATGATTCCTTCGCCCAGCGAATGAAGAAAAATGGCACTTTAAGTGCCTCTGAAGCTTAAACTGCCCCTGACTGTCATCGCGGGTTCGCAATACGAACGTTTCATTCGCAAAGCGAACCATTAGCCAAAACGTTCGCAAAGCGAATTTTGGTTCCTTTTGCCAATGCCTCAGCCAAGACTTCTTCGCAAAGCGAAGGAAGTAGCGAGCAATCGCTGCAAGTTCGCAAAGCGAATTTTAGGTCCTTTTGCTTCTGTCCAATTCGGGAGCTATTCGCTGGGAGACTCGCTGTTGTTCGCAAAGCGAACCTTCGTTGGCACCTTCGCCAGAGTTCATAAAGCGAACACTCTGTTGTTTTCCTCTTTCTTTGGCAGCTTGTATCATCTTTTTGTGTCTCCATTCTTTGATCAATTAGTGCACTGTTATGCACAATAACACACACATTACAAGGACCAAAGATATAAATACAATACATGAGGAACAACAACAATTCACCACTAAAATCAACAATCAAACATAGAAAAGTGTTGAAAAATGCCAAGGATCAAATACAATTATGTAGCATATTTGACATCTAACAATATACAAGACATAAATTTGTAGAAGTCTAACACGAGAAGCTCTCATAGATGGCTTGAAACTTTTCTCTCCAAATCTTAGAAGAATCATCCTTTGAACTTATGATAACTCCTTGTTGGACCAATAGTTCTGAAAGAACTCGTCCTTACGGAATGAAGAATGTCATTCCCTTATGAAAGGATGAAAGAGTCTCCTTCATATAGAGATTGTTATTCTTTTATAATTATCTATATTGATGATATATTGATATTTAGCCAAAATATTAGTGACCATAATAAACATTTATTTATATTCGTTACAAGAGCATACGAGAATGGATTAGTATTAAGCAAGAAAAAGGCTGAACTAGCTAAAGAAAAGATTAGTTATCTAGGGTTAATAATCGATAAAGGCATCATAGAATTACAACCTCATATATCCGAAAAAATTTTAGAGTTTCCAGATAAACTAGATAATATTAAACAAGTTCAATCCTTTTTAGGACATATTAATTATGCTTCACAATTTATTAAAGATTGTGCCAAATTAAAGAGCAGACTGCAAGCCAAGATCCGAAAAGATGCAAAATTTGAATGAAGAAGATACTAATTGGGTAAGAACTATAAAAGAAAAGGTAAAACACTTAGAAAAACTTCCCCTACCAAGGGAAGAAGATAATCTATATATTGAGACAGACGCCTCAGATAAGTTTTGGGGTGCAGTACTACGACGACAAGAAGATAATTTAATCCTTAGATATACATCAGGAACGTTTAGAAATGCTGAATTAAACTATGATATAAATGAAAAGGAAGTTTTAGCAGTAATTAGAGCTATTGAATCTTTTAAAATATGGTTAGCAAAAAAGGAGTTCATTATTAAGACAGATAACACACAGGTTAAGGCTTTCCTCGAAAACAAGATTAAAGATAATATTGTTAATAGAAGAAGAATTAGATGGCAGATGAGGATAAGTCCGTTTACATTTAAAATTATTTATATAAAAGGAACTGACAATTGTTTTGCAGATCATTTGTCAAGACCCAATGGATGATTATTATCAACTCCAAGAAGATAAATCCAAGGTTATTAAATCCAAGCTTGAAGAACTCGAAAAGCAATTTTTCGATATGGCTGCTGAAATTGATAGTCACATGGCTATAATTGACAGTAAGCTTGAAGGTTTTTCTAAATATATGGAATCTATTAAACAAAAGATTTTCCAAACTCTTGAAATCAGATCATATCCAGATTCACCAAGAGAAAGACCAAGTTCATCTAATTTTTTGGGAAAAGAAAAAGACCCTCCTAAAAAATTAAGATTTATAAATTCTACGTTTAAAGACAAGTTAATTAATTCCCCCGCCAAGGAACCAATTGATAAATTCATGGCAATTTATCAAAACATGGTTGATTTTATGTATAAAGGAAATCCAAGGGAAATTGAGAGTTATATCATTGAATACAAGGGAATATACCCAAGAATCCTAATAATCTTAGATGATTGGGAAGATGTTAGTCTTCTTAATGATCTCTTAAGATTTGGATTTATTGATTCTATTTATATTGATCCAAGTAATGATTTATCCAAGTTAAAATCCTTCCCGGAGTCGATTATAAATGGCATTCAAGGGTATATCAAGGGAGTGAAGCCTCAGAAAACTATATTTGTAAAAATATACACAGCCAGTCCAGATGAAGAAGGCGAGGCAGTTTATTTTGTCAAGATTGGGACAATGAATGATGAATCCATACAATCTCAGCAAGTAGTCAACAAGGAAGAAAAACCAACGATTGATAAAGCATGGATTACTAGAAGAAGGGCTTTAGGCTTCCACGTAGTTCTTATGATGATGAGGCAGACATATGATCAAGGCAAGTTTTGGAGCTACTCTATGAGTGATAAAGCTATAGTCATTTGTAAAAAAGATAAAGACCAGCAACCAGGAATTCTAAGGACCTTGCAGATTTTCACCCAGAAGATTGAACGTAATAGTTTCCAAGGACAGTTGGAGACCCATCAAGAATTTTGTCGGATAGTAAAAAGTAGTGGGGACCATCGATGTCATTATTGTAAAGAGAATTGAGATAGATCCGACAAGCATTATGGCCGACCAAGAAAAAGTAAAAGAAGAGATAAGATCGTGATATAGATCATACTAGAACCAAGCAATAATGTAACTCTAGTTAAATAATGTTGTAACCCTAGTTAAGTTTGCTTTTGTGTGATTATAAAAGCTCGTTGAAGTATCACTTGTAATCACGAGCTCTCAGAATAAAAAACCCCCTCATATGTACAAAACCATCATGTTTTAATAAAATTTTCAGTTTCTGAAATTTGTGTTTAATATTATATTTCCTTATGCTTACCTAGTTGAAAGTAAGGATTTAGTAAACAATCCAGAAGGTTGGGTATTATTCGTGTTTTGATAGCAATCGGAGCCCGAGGTCCACTATCCACCGTTGAAGCCAGGAAGGCGTTGTTGAGGTGTTGAATCGGACGACAAGCTCAATTAATTGCTAAGAGAAGCGTGGTAAGGCCCAATAACTTTCTTAGTTTACTATTCATCGTTACTTTAAGTAGGAAGCCTCTATGCACGAAATATTTTATTAATCCAAAGAGTAAGAAGCGTTCTTTTAAAATGAGTTCTTTAACACAAACCGAATTTGAAGACCTTATGGATCAAGCAAATATGTTAAACCAAGATGAGATTGATAACTTATATAATGAAATTAATGAAGACTATGAGGTAGAAAATTATACTAATTATTATAGAACCTTTGATAATTATGATGAAGTTATAAATATGATAACATATTTACATCTAGATTTTGACTTTATTCAAGAACGAACAAGGGATCTAATGGAGGCATTAGAAAGATTAATAGCTAGAAAAGAACAATCTAAAATTAAAAACCATGGATGCCCAGGATGTGGTTATTGTTCAACCCATCAATGTTTAAAACTTAGATGCGGATGTCCCTGTCCATGTAGATTAAATAATGAATTAAATAAAGAACCACCCGACAAATTATTAGTGGTATCAGAGCCAGACAAGATTCAAAGAGAAGTACAAGATATTGAAAATCAAGCTAGTAGTTCTAATTCTAGTAATTATGATAGGTTGCAAGGAATAGATTTACCAATTATAACCACAGAAGGAAAAGACATATACGACTTTACCTCTGAAGGAATATTACAACTAGAGATTTGTTTAATACATTATAAGACTCAAATAGAGACGAGTATCATGAAAAATATTGAAACGGAAACTGATGAATCCCGGAAGGAAATATGGGAACAGATTTATACAATGTTACAAAAGGTTTAATATGGATAAAATAAAGATACTCCGAAAAGAGATCGAAGATCTAGAGCAAGATAAAACTAAGCAGGATTTCTTAAAATTAGTTAATCATGAAAAGCTAGATTTTTTGAATGATCAGTTAGAAATAATAAAGAAACGATTAGAGATTACTAATATTTTACTAGAAGATGAACTAGACAAGAAGTTTATTCAAGATATAATAGGTAGGCCACCAAAAACTGATAAAGAAAAACAAAAATCTATTATTGATAAGTTATTAGAAAACAAAGATCAGATGTCACCCACAATTTTAGGATTATACGGAAGCGAGATTAGAGAATTAAATCCTTAAATAGAAATAGATAGTAACTCAAGTAATGAAGAAGTTTTTAGAGAAGCAAATATGAAAGTAAATATTGATCAATATCTAGAAATGGAGAATGACAGCGACTATGAAAATGACTTAATAGATAAATTAAAAACTCTAGAAATAAGAGAAGATGATAAAAACGTTCGTGTAGACATTAAACCAAATACAAGAGATCCAAGTACACCAGTAATAGTAAATCCAGGATAATCCTCAAGTTCAGCTAGTAATAAACCTGACAATCAATGGAGAATAAATGAGGAAGAGCAAGAAACCCCAACCAGGAAATACATTGATAGAAGACAATACTATAATATAAGAAAACCTAATAATTATATCCCTATGAAATATGTACCATATGACAAAGAACCTCAAGCGTTAAACCCAACTGGAATTTATTTAGATTTAGACTGTGTTGAGGACAGAGAAAAAATGCTAACTATGTGGATAAAAGAAAATGGAGCAGTAATAAATAAAGAAGGAATGAGTAAAGAACAAGGTATAGAATTCCTGAGAAGAACTATGCGAGGAAGTGTAGACCGATATATCGAAAGTTTAGGAAATAATTATGAAACGTTAAAAAATGAGTCAGCAACCCTAGTAATATTTCTCAGTAATCTTGAAAAACTTATAAGAGCAGAATTCTTAGGATATTATTCAGATATAAAAAACCTATGGGAAATAGATAGAGAAAATGCCACTAGAGGAATGATGAATATTAGCACATGTCATATGTGCTATTTTGACCAATATACTTGTGAATACACCGACTGGTTTTATAAAGCTAGATTTAAAGACTCGTCACCAGAATATGAATTCTATGGTAGGATGTATTATGAAAAGCTACCAGAACCATTTAGATCGAGAATAATAAGAGATTTCTCAGCAAAGCTAAAGGAACTAGATAAAGAAAAAGAGACCCCCACACTAGGAGCCAGAATATGGTTCGCTAAGCAAAAGATAACTGATTACTGTTTAGAAGCAAACAATCAAAATAAAATTTATAAATATCAAAAACGACAACTATGTTGTACAAAGAATAATGAAGTAGGACAGTATGGATGTTATAATAAACCCTATAAGAAAAGAAAGAAATGGAAATTTAAGAAAACAAATTATAAAGATAATAGTAAAAATCGATATTTTAGAAAGAGAAAGTTTGATAGAATTAAGAAAAGTTATAATAGTTATAAGGATGGAAATAGCGTTAATAAACCTAATACCTACTCAAGAAAACCTAAGACATGCACTTGTTTTATTTGCAAACAAGAAGGCCATTATGCCAATCAATGTCCAAAAAGGAACAAGCAGAATATAAAAATTTTAGATGAAATCTACGACTACGGTTTTGAACCTATAGAATCTGATATTGAATCGGATGATAGCCTATATAGTATTAGTATTAACTCCGAAGATAAAAGTGATAATGAATAAAACAGAAGAAGACATTAGCGAAGAGACAATAGAATTCTCTGATATACGAGAATATGAGAAACTAGAAGAAATAAAACAGTTAGATTTAGATATCGTACCAACAAGAACGTTAATAGAAAAATATGGAAAGTATATAGGACAGACAGTTCGAGTACAAAGAATCCATGAATCAAGCGTAGAAATAGGAGTAGCAAAAAAGAAGGGTAGCATTCCATTATTAACCAAGGAGATTCTAAATTCAACATTAAAAACTATGGACGAGAATAAAAGAAAGAAAATGAAAGTAGTTGATTTAATTAAAGTCCAAGTTATGATAAAAGGATATTTTCAAGAGAAATTAGACTCCCCAATAGCAATGTATTTAATTGACGAAAGGATTAAGCATAACATACAAGACGCTCTATTTGGAGCGGTAATGGGAAATTTATATTTTGGAAAGATAATATTTGAATATGAACCTAATTTTAGTATTTCAATCAACGATAGAAATTTAGACAAAGCCCTAGTTTTATATCATAAATTAGAAAATTTTGAAATGCCCCAAGGAAGTCATTGTTATTCAATAACGTACAGAACAATTTTTGGTATTAGTCCAAGTCATCACACAATGAAATTTAAATCAGAAAAAATGAAGTTTAAGGAGATCTTTGATGGATTAATAGAATGGATTCCACCAAGAAGGGTTAAACCTGACCAGTTAACCTATATAGAGGAAATAAGAACCGAAGAATTACCCGATGAGATAAATAGAGCAGGAGAAATAATAGGAGATAAAAACCTAGCAATAATTCGAAAGACAAAATCTGAGAGAAGTTATAAACCAAGAAATTTAGAGGTTGGTAGAAGAAGCCTAGATTTAACCGAGAAAAAAGGAAGAGGTAGTACTCAGTATTTTATTAATGTAGGAATTAAATTAGGAAGAGATTCTATTAAATGCTTAATAGACACAGGAGCAGGAACTAGTCATATAACAATTGATTTAATACAAGGTATTGGAGTGCCCATAAAAGAACTAGAAAATAAATATTATTATCTAGATTACTATAATAATAAACACCATATAACCCACAAGGCTGAAATTGTTATATTAGTAAAAGAATTCGAAATCCCTATAAATATAGAAGTAGAAGATAGCGTAAGTACAGAATTTCTACTAGGAATGGACTTTTTAGGTAGTTTTGAAGATTATACAATAAAAGACACATATATAGAATTATGCTATAATGGAAAGACCATCGAAATTAGTAGAGTGTAAAAAGATCACTAAGAGACAAAATTCTATTATAATTCAAGTAATATATGAAAGAAAAATATATCATGCTTTAGTTAATTCGGGATCAGGTTTTAGTCTTACAAGTCATCAATTTGGTAATATAAAACAAATAGATAAAATTATAGGAAGGGATATACATAATAAAGAGACAATATTTAATCAAGGATATGAAAATTTTTGGGTTATTATTGGAAATTTAAAAGTAAGACTTGATAAAATATATTACTATCCTAATATAGTGTATGATTTCTTATTAGGACAGGATTTTATAAATAGAAATGTACCATTTATATTAGATACAATGAAAGTATATTTTACAAGCCCATGTGGAACTCAATTCTCAGAAAAACTATTAGAACAACCCTATCGACATACTTATACGCACAAGGTCTAGATCCTTGTCCTTAGAAAGTAAGTTTGAGTTCAGAATCTGATTCCAAACAATTGTATCAGGACGAAGATTTGAGACCAAAGATGTGTTAGATGGATCTACAAAGGTACGTCAAGTAGGAAGATAGTGTTCCCAAACAAGAGTTCATGGAATTTCTCCAATCTCCTCACAATTGATCACATTAGAAATCGATATAGAGGTTACTGGTATGGAAACACCAGACACCTTAGAAAGAATAACACACTCAGAATTCAGCTCAACAATGGAAGCATTAATCCAAAAATATTTGACAAGCCTTGGATAAGTGAAACCACAAAGCATCTCAAATTATCCATTCCATCTTTGTTTAGACACTGTCTTCCAGAAGTCAAAACCTAGCTTAAGAAATTCTTCAAAATCCACAAACTTTTCATTGATGACAACTAGTTGATTCAAAGGAGAATTGACTAGAGAATTCATCTCGGGTTTGGTTTGGTCAGCACACACAACCAAAGAAAATAAAAAAGAAAAGAAAAGAAAAGAACAAGATTCCAGAAGATTAAGAATCTTGTCAGAAAAAGGACGCAAAATGATGTTTCACAAGATAGAGGATAAATATAATAATAGTATATAAAAAGAAAAACATCATTACCCAAAGGTTCTTACCCAACAGATTTCCTGAAATCCACTAGATGATTTTCAAATTTATGAAATTTAACTAATATAAAATAAAAAATAAAACTTTTACTTAAACTGCTCAATTATAAGTAAGTAATCCTTTTCAAAATCTCAGAGACTGATAATTTTCAGAAGCTCGCATCTATCAGAGTCCATTATATCTACACTACGAGTGAGGTATCTTCTGTCAGTCATTAGTCTTTGATATTCTATTCAGAATCAAACTTTTTCTCTTGAAACTAGAGTCATGCTTAATTATTGAATATTGAATTGGTTTCTTTGACAACTTACAAGAAGCAGTATCATCACAAAAAGTGAGAAAATTGTTTCCATAAACGTGACCATCATCTAGCTAATGATATATTCATCATAGAAAAATACAACATAGTTTCTTCTTAAAGACTTCTGAAGATTCTTTTAACAAAAGAATTTCTCTAGATATCTAACAGAGACTTTGTATTTACTAATACATAAATATCTCATTGAATTAAGAAGTAAGCCAGGGAAGAAAAGACATACCTTTTTTTGTTGTTATTTTCTTGGTCAGACTCCAGATGAGTATTCAGATTTGACCATAAATTTTGAATATTGTATTGAGTGGATTCTGATTCAATGGTTGTTAAATCATTGAATCTACTTCATTCACCAAACTCAGTGCCTTCAGCTCTTGAGTCTGGGATGTAGGCTTTTCTTCCATCAAATGTTGTAAACAACCTTTGATTAAGTACCATGGAAGATGCCTTTGCTCCTTTCTTTGATATCTGCAGCAATTACATTTTGAGTAGTGGTACTCATATTTCTATGAGTCCATAAATGTTAGTCCTAACATACTTTCCTTTGCTTTATGCCTTAATCTGATAGCAGTACCATGATTCATTCCAGAGTATGAGTCTAGGATGAGTTGTGGTATGAACAAGATCTTTTTCTTAGCAGAGTCACTGATTTCATTGTCTTGGATTAAATCTTTTAACTTTGAAATCTTTGAAAAGCATAGAACCTGATAGTATTTGCTATCAAAGATTAGCATAAAACAAATTTAAAGCACTTCCATAGTATTACTGGCAGAACACGAAGAATTGAAGGTTTCTCATGGAATTGTACTTTAACACAAATTCAATGATGACCTTCAATTTTAAGGAGCAATGGAGTCACTTAAGATATTATCTTGAATAGACGACTCCTTATGATCAATATTGAAGCAAGATAGATTTGACATTATCATTTTCTCTTCAATAGTTGATTTTTATTCAAGGATTCAGATGCTTCTTCATAAGCAGTAATGACCAGCAGAGTCAGATTACTTTTTCTTTTGAATTCTGCCCTATGTCAGCTTCATTTGAATAAGTAGTGAAGATCTCTGACATTTTGGGTTTTTATGGTAGTATTTCTCCTTGTTCTTAAGATTTGGGAAATTAGTTGAAATACGAATATTTTTGAAGCTTCTGAAGCTACTCTTCTATCAACAGATATCACATTCCATTTATCCATTTGACGAAATCTTTTGATAAGGAAGGTTAATTTCCATCATCAAACATTCCATATGAATTTTCCTCAACAGTCTTAAGGAGGATTAATCTAGTTGATAGCTTTTCATCATCTAATTTCATTTCTTTCCTTCGGAGGCTTCTAGATAAACCTTCAAGACATAACATACTCAAGTTTTATGACAACTTGAATAACTGTGACTTTAGGTTTGAATCCATTATGCAATCTTCTTAGAATTTGCTTGGAAAGATTAGATGAAGTGTAATTGGACAAGCTTCTTTACTGACTCCTACAAATTTGAACACAAGGATTCAAAGATATTATGAGCATTAGACGTAGCAATGATTTTGATATACTCAGAATTGAGATAAAGAACCTACCACAATGCATCTAACTCTAAAGATATTCTCAATAAGCTTCTTCTAAACTGGTGTGAGAGACTTTCAAACTTTGATCATCCATACACCATCAACTTCTATAGTAATACCTTTCTCAAGGGTATTCAATAGACCTTCATCAAAATCCTTTATCAAGATCAATGAATTAAAAATATATTTTGTTTTTCCATCATTTAAATTCAGCGGAATCACCCTTTGAATATGGTAGGAAAATAAATGTAATATTTTTCATGTGGCACTTGACTCTTTCTTAAAGGAAAATCTATAACAGACATATTTTTCACATTGGATCATTATCAGCACCACTGTTAAGTCTTATGCACAAACCATGCTAGGATACCAACTAAAGGTGAGAAAAATACACTAGAAGGGGGGGTGGAATTGTGTTTTCCGTTTCTTTAGTTTGCATCTGATCAGAGTTCAGAATCTAAACTGGTGTTCAGATTATGATTATACGTTGCAGTGGATGTTAACGGGAGCAAATAAATAATAACAGAAAACACAAAGATTTATATTGGTTCCTCCCAAATGAGAGTAGTCCAGTCCTCTTTCAGCACAAGATATTTTCACTATAGCCAAAACATGATTACAATCGCTTATGCACTTAAGCATAAAACTTTTCTTTGCTCAAACCCTCAGCCCGAGATTTCCTGCTTAAACCCCTCAGGTCCAAGAACTTTGCTTAGGCTCCACGAACCCAAGACTTTCTTGCTTAAGCCCCTCAGACTTAAGACTTCTACTCAAACCCTCGGTCCAAGACGTCCCTACTCAGATTCCATGAATCCAAGACTTGTGCTCAAGCCCCTCAGGGCCAAGACTTCCTTTTTTAAGGTTCACGAACTCAAGACTTCCTTGCTTAGGTTCTATGAACCCAAGACTTTTTCTTAAACCCCTCAGGTTCAAGAGTTCCTTGCTCAGACTTACAGTGCAAGACTTCTTCTCAGACCCTTGGTCCAAGACTTCTTGCTCAAATTCCTCGAATCCAAGACTTCACTTTTCAAATAAACAGTCTAAGACTTCTTTGCTAAGAACCTAGGTACAGGACATTCATGCTTAATCAAAACTGAACTAGACTTTCAATGCTCTATCACATAGCAAGAGACTTACTTAGCTCAAGCTTCTCATCAAGAGACTTTGTTAGATAAAAAAACCAGTTCCCTTTCATTGATTTATATCTTTTTCCTGTAGATCAGATAAATCCTAAAACCCTAAGCCCCAGCCGTTCCTGCAACCAAAGTTCCAATGATTAATCCCTTGCATCAAACAAAAGAAGAAGGAGAAGTAAAAAACATTCCAAGCATTATCGAAAGAAGGAGAATAGAATCGAGAGAAAGGAGGAGAACAAAGTTTAACTTGTAGATTCTTCCTCCGATCACTTTCAAGTTATTCCTTCTATTATACTTCCATATGAATTTCACTCTTGGTGTGGCTAGAAATAAAGGAAAAATAAATAAAAGAGAAAATATGCACTAAAAGTGAAATAGGTGGGATTCAAACTCATGACCTCTCACACTCACAACTCCTTACACATGTTCTCTTACAAATTGTGTCATTTTAATAATTCGAAATAAGTGGTACTAGAAAGCATATGAAGGGTGGGCAAAATTTGGGGTACGACACTCAGAATTAATAAAGTTGTTATACTTTAAGAGATGTCCATGAAGATGTCAAAACAAATGGTTCTACATCTGTCTCAGGAGTCTGAAGTAACTTATGAAGATTGTGTCATTGAAGGGAAGGTTGATGGTCAGGCTGGAGGTCACCCTAACTTTGAACAACCTTCTGGAGTTTTGCTATGGAAGAATAATTGTTACGATAGAAGTCCTTCTTATATATTTGACTGTATGACAAATCAATAACATATCATGGTACATGATGAATAAGAAGTGGGTTCTTTGGAGTTTGTATCAGACATGTTTGATTTTGATGTTGCGGGAATTTTGATTAGGATTGTGAAAATTATTTAAGTTAAATATTCCCATAAATCAGGTTTAAGAAATCTGGATGGTGATATCAATGTGTCGGACACCCTAACCAAAATGTTGAATAAATCTCAGTACATAAGGAAGTTGATGGTCATGTACATGAAGATGTTGAGGATGATAATGGCATAGCTGATGAAAGTGATCATGCCTTAGAAGATATGAAGACTCTGACTAATGGAGTGATAGGTAAGAATGATAGCATCCTTCTGGAATGTCTTTGATATTTTTTGAGTTAATCTCTTAAGTGAACTAAACTCGTGATTGTTTACTAAAACACCAATAAATAGGGACACACCTTCGAATCTCAACAACTTCATTTTAGCACATTTTAATTTATTTTTTATGCTTGTTTATAACCCATTACTTTGGTTGAACTGACAACTGAGGGAAAAAGCATTCATGGGATACGCCTTTGAATCCCATCAACTGCATTTTAGCACCATTAATTTATATTTTGGTTAAGTTGGCAATCGAGGGAAAACAATATTATTAACCCTTTTTGAATTTCAACAATTGCATTTTAGGAGACTTTATTTTATTTTTATTTTATTTATTACCTATTACCTCGGTTAAGATAGCAATTGAGGGGAAAACTTTTGTCTAATTTTATGAAAAATTAAGTAACGAATCTTTGTCATCCATTTATAAAGTAATAATGGTCAAGACATTGTTAACTCATCAATCCACATGAAACATCAGTGATCTGCGTTAAATCGCCATCAACTAATCAGAACGTGAATATCACAACAATCCATCTAGGATGCAAAGTGTTGAAATGCAAACTTAACGTAATGAAAATAGTGATAACGGGGAAGATTTAGAATTTGTCAAAAAGTTTGATGATTTGCATATTTAAACGAACAAAACAAGTTAAAACAAAAATTATGTAAGCATATTATTTCACCCCGTGCATTAATTCAACTGATGAGAAAGCTGACGTCCTTTTTAATTTTGAAAATCCAAAAAATAATGTTTATGGGGATCGAACACATGACCAGTTCACTTCAAGAAAAAGCACATAACGTAACATACTACTACCTCGATCATTAAGTCAACCGAACTAAGAGTTCTTAATCAGGTGCCTGTAAATTATTTTATTTTATTAAAAGACATTTCACTATGGTCTATATTAGTAACCGTAGTGATATGTTAAGGCATAGATGCTTCGAATCCCAACACCTACATTTTTTCTTTTTTTGGTTACAAAAGGGGCGTGTCACTTATAATCATGATATTTATGTTGAAACTAAAATACCTTACTCGACAGTCCATAAAAGCAACTGTTGTTAAATGTACATTCATATTATCATGGTCGTCTCAACTGTGGTGAAAAATATAACATGTATTTAACTGAAAGTTAGCTCATTCAGGACAGAACACAACCATCTCTCTCAAAACAAAACCTTGAATCTCTCTCTCACGCCTCATCCTAACTCCATGAATGATTTTATACAGTTTCATAAAAAAATTCCAACATATCTTATTCATCTCTTATGGATTATGGAGAGGTGTTACACTAGACTCATTTCTTTCACTTCCTCATTACATTTTCGATACAATGTATGTTGTTGTTGATTTTTGTCTTTGTCGATATATGTTGTATGTTGTTTAAGGCATGTAGTTGTTGATAAAAGTTGCATCTTGTTGATGATTTTGTTTTTATTTATACATGTTGCAAGTTGTTGTTAATGTATGTTGTTATTGATAAAAGTTGTATGTTATTGGTAACAAAAGTTGTATGTTGTATGTTGTTTAAGGTATGTTGTTGATGATTTTATTTGTTGATATATGTTGTATGTTAATTAAGGTATGTTGTTGTTGATAAAAGTTGTATGTTTTTGGTAATGTATGTTGTAAGTTGTTTATGATATGTTGTATGTTTTTTAAGGTATGTTGTTGATGATTTTATTTTTTAATAAAAGTTCACTACAATAAAATTTTCAAGTTGCTATGGTTAATTTTAGCAGGTTACGGTGGTTAGAACCACCTAAAATGACAATTCACGGCGGTTTTGATTGTGTCGCAAAAACTTGTGCCGCCAGGCTGTACTGCGGCGGATGCTAAAATCCCCACTCCAATTGTCGTTCTAAGTTGCGACAGGTAGGCAACAGACGTAAATTGCAAGTAACGAAGGTTACAAACAATCATGAATTTCAATTTGAGTTTTGTTTTCAATGCTGGTTGCGAATGGTTTCAAACCGTCGTGAGTGTGAAATCTTGACAGTTCAAACTGTCGTAATTTTATTTACTAATTCTAACTATAATTTATTCGGTAACGATTAAAAGTGCTACTAATTATTTAATTTTTACTTTTAGCAACACGTTAAACCATTATTAATTTGAGATGGCATAACTGCAAGCCTCATACAACGAATATCTTCATGATGTTCTTTTTCAAAGACTTTCTGAAAAGCCTCATTTTCAGACACATAATCCTTAATTGTATCTTATAATTTTTCTTGCACATGCAAAAGAGCAAAATGAACAAACAACATTACTTATATAGTATATTTCACAAGTTCTTAATTCCAATTAACCAAAAATCATTATATATTAGCATAGCAAAATTTGAATTCTAGCATATTTAGCTTTAAATTTCATTTTTTTTAATAAGCAACTATATTCAAAGAAGGATACAATAGGGGTATCCGAACCCATTTACAAAAACCTAACCAAACAATCGCCCTTACAAAAAATCTATAGGCGATTTAAACCAATCGTAGTAATTACATGTAAAGTTGTATTTTCTACCAATCCATCTCCAAGCTAGAATCATAATCTTATACACTATATCCTCTTCTATCCAAAATGCATCATTAAATAGAATATCATTTCTAACATTCCACAAATACCAACAAACAATAAGCCACATACCAATTGCATTCTTTACTGTCACCCCCGCGGTATTTAAGGAAGATATCCAAACTCTATAGTGTTCCAACATCGATCCATCCAAGGAATCCAAAACTCCAAGCCATCCAATAATTTTCCTCCACACTAAGATTGTTTTTGGACATTGAAACAATAGATGGGAGACAATTTCTTCGTCTTGAAAGCACAAAGGGCAGCACGTTTCATGAGGAGAGGAGATAACACCTCGAACAGTTAAATTATCGCGCGTAGGAAGTCGGTCGTGAATTAAACGCCAACCGAACACCACCGTTTTGATTGGTGAGGAAGCTGACCAAATCAGTTTAAACACTGCAGATAAATCATGAGGAGTATTGTGAGGTATAACCTTCCTATTTTATAAATAATCATAGGCAGAATGTACGGAAAATTCAGCATCAGCCGCCAAATTTAATTTCCAAGACACTCCATCTCTATTCTCCCTACACAGCACCTGACGTTGAATTAACTAGTGTAAACTATCCAATTGTTGTTCTAGTTGTTGATTCTCAATAACCTGTCTAAACTCAACACTCCACTGCCATACCGCCCCAACCCAACTTCCATTAGCAGTCACCAAACTTCTAGGCAGCGCTGCAACATTATGAAGTTCCGGGTATAATGAAACTAAATGCCTGCTATCACACCAAGAAGAGTGCCAAAATGCTGTTGATTCACCATTTCCAACAGACACAGCCAAGTAAGTAAAGAATGAATCGTTGCCAAAATTATTAGCTAGGCGTACAATATCACGCCACCATAAAGAAGGCATGACAGGGCCAGCTCTGAATTCTCCACTCACCAAATTAGCCATAACAACACCATATCTAGCCTGCAATATCTCACCCCAAATATGATCCTGCGAACTCGAGATTTTCCATAACCATTTCGCGAGAAGAGCCTCATTCAAACATTGAACATCCATAATGTTCAAACCCCCCAAGCAATGCCATTCTTTATTGTAGACCCATTCCATAGGAATTTCCGCTGAAGTGATGTTATAGTTTTGATAACTTTTGACGGCATCCGGTAGAACGACAGGTAATGTATTGGCAGATTTGTAAGCACTGATTTGATCAACGTAGTTCTGCCTCCCATAGATAAAAATCTTCCTTTCCAGGATGTTAATCTAGCTTAGACCTTGTGAATCACCGGTTTCCAAAATGATACCAACCTATGATTCCCACCTATTTGAATACCAAGAAATTTAAACGGGCAATTTTGAACTTTGCAAGCAAGGAATCTTTCACCAGCTTTCAAAAAGGAATCTTCGACACCATATCCAATAAGGCTGATCTTGTTAAAATTAATCTCTAGGCCGTACGATAATTGAAAACCTCTCAAAATGACTTTGAACGCCCAAAGGTTTCTCCAAGTAGCTTCCTCGATAAGGACCGTGTCGTCGGCGTATTGGAGCAATTTTATAGAGTCCATATGATTAATTCTGAATCCTTGATATAATCCCACTTCCTCAGCTTTCTTGATCATAGATACCAATCCTTCAGTAGCCATGGCGAATAGATATGGTGATAGAGGATCACCCTGCCTAAGCCAACGAGTAACTTGAAAGTCACATGAAGGGCTGCCATTCACAAGCACCGACATAATAATATTGAACACTGACCCCTCTATCCATCGCATAAACTTACTGCTGAAACCCATGCATTTCATTACCTGACGAATATAAGGTCATTCAGTATAGTTGTATGCCTTCGCAAAATCGACTTTGAGGATTAGACTTTTGTGATTGCTCCTTTTTTAATAATCTACAATTTCGTTCAATGTAAGAACTCCATCGAGAATATTCCTCCCAACAACAAAAGCTGTTTGAGAAGGGGATATTATCTTGTTCATAACTCTCTTAAGCCTACCTGTCAATAGCTTAGCAATCACCTTATAGACACATCCCACTAAACAGATTGGACGATAATCATCGAGATTACTAGGATTGTCATTCTTTGGGATAAGAACCAAAAAAGAAGAAGCTAGCACCTTTAGAAGTTTAGCTCGATAAAGTATTCCTTAATATAACCTGTGAAGTCATGTCCCACAATGTCCCAACATCTTTGAAAAAACTCCAAATTGAAACCGTCGGGGCCTGGGCTTCTATCACCATTGCATTGAAATACTGTTTCTTTAATCTCTGCTTCTGTGAAATCATCTTCCAACATGTTTCCTTCCACTTCTGTTATTTTCTTGAAAAATTCAGACTTTATACGAGTTATTGGTCTATCTGAAGATGTTAACCTCTTTTCAAAATGAGTTGCGATAACTTCCTTTACCCCCTCGACGTCTTCAACAACTCTACCCTCAACTGTCACCTTGTTAATCACGTTCATCAGGTTCCGATGTTGAATTGTCGAATGGAAAAAGGACGTATTCTGATCACCATCTTCAATCCATCTTGTTCCAGCTTTTTGGTGAAGCAAACTTTCCTTTATTCTCAATGCTTTCCAAAGTTCATCTTCAGCGTACTTTCTCATCTTAAGAGGCTGATCTTTCATTGAATCATCAATGTCTACCAATATTTCTTTTGCATTGTTTAGCATCTCCCTGTTCTCTTTAATATTAGTATCTATCCACCCAAAAACGCTTTTGTTCCACCATCTATGTTTTGTCCTAAGAGCCTGCAATTTCATGGACAAAACAAAGCTACGACTGCCACGAAAATTGAGACCCTCCCAAACTTGTTTTATGAATTGTATAAACTGTGGATGTTGGAACTAGCACCAGAGCATACGAAATGGTTTGGGACCCTAATTGACATTACTCACTGATAACCACACCGGTCTGTGGTCAGAGATGTCCCGTTTATCCACTTTCTGATAAGCCTCATTCCACCCATTCAATAGCCCAATCGAAATTAGAATTCGATCAATTCTGCTACAAGACTCTCCAGAAGAACTGAACCAAGTGAATCGATTACCAGAAGAAGCTAGATCAATACACCCAGTCAATTGAATAAAGTCTTCAAATTTCAACATCAATTTCTTGTTATAGTATCCACTTCCTTTTTTCTCGCTTGTGTTTTTTATGGCATTGAAATCGCCACCAATGACCCACTCTCCTACTTCTTTCTTCGCTTTTAAGTTTAGAATGTTGCTCCAAAGCAGCCTTTTCTCGCTATTATTACATGATGAGTATATATTTAACAAGTAACATATTTTGTTCTTCCACAAAGCTTTAAGGCCCAGAAATCCATCTCCCTTGTAACTGCATATAGGTTCTACAACACCGTTTTTCCAAATGGTAAGAATCCCACCCGACATACCTTCAGATTTTGCCGCAAACCACTGGCAATTCTCATTACCCCACAATTTTTGAACAATGTCATCTGTCACAACATCACATTTTGTCTCTTGAATAAATGCAATACCCGCCCCTCCCTTCATCAGCAATTCTCTAATCTTTCGTTTCTTTATCGAACTCCTACATCCTCTGACGTTATAGGTAACTATATTTCATAAAGGACCTATAGCTGCCTCCTTCCTATTTTTCTTTGCATTTCTTTCTTCTTCTTCTAAATTGCGAATGATAGACTCAAACGCCTCATCATCTTCATCTGCTTTTATGCCCAGTCTTTTGATGGATTTCCAAACACGATTAGGAAGACCAGTTAACTTCTTCTTAATTCTGGAGTTACTATGCAGTATCTCATTGTCTCCAATAGATCCAGAGCTCTGCCTGGTTGAACCATCTGAGAAACTTGATATTGAATCACTTAATTCCGAAGAATGAGTCTCGTTAACATTAGAAACCGAGCTAGGCAAAGTTTTATCAGGAACCTCTTCTTCCAATAATACCAAATTCGCCCCCATAGGAGTAGCTTTAATTTTAAAATATCCTTCTATATGAAGCGCCTCCTGTAGCTCATAGGATTGACCTGGGATTTCCATTTTACCAACAAAGGCTTTTTGGAACCATTCTATCTCCTCATCTTTAACATTGAACATGAGAGAGCGAAGCTTAGTTTGTCATCCATGTACATATTCTTAGTCTCTTTTTGATTCGTAACCCCTTTAGTTATCTCCACAAATGAATTTTTGCCATTCCAATATTTTTCTTTCTGTAATGACAGTATCTCATGATCCTTGTTCCGCTGTTTAAACTCCGGCCTTGCTACCGTATTTTCCGTAACCTTAATCTTATCTACTATTTGGAACCGCGGTGTATTAACAAATATCTTCCTGCCATTAAGGACAATGTTGTCCAGTTCAATGGCAAGGAGATGTTCATCGAACACCTTCTTAAAACAAACAAAACCGAATCTCTTTCCTCTTTTGTCAAATCTGGGCGGAATGAACACTTCTATGACTAATCTGAATTCCTTGAACACAATGAACATCTCTTTAGCCTCAAAAGAATTTGGGAATTCTGTTAAAAAGAAAGAAGATGTGTTACTAGCGTCAAAATCAGTCATTTTTCTTCCATTAGCTCTCCACACAGATCTCTTTGCAATGACCTCCTTATATGTCTTCACTTTCCTGGGTTGTTCCCACCTGTTATCTAAACCCATCTTAATCTCCGATTTACGAACACACAGATCAAATCAAAGACGATATCTCTATTCTCAAAAAACCAGAGTACACCAGAACACCAACTCCAAGATTCAGCACACAAGAAGGAAGACGAGGATACCACGGATTGAGGCCTCTCTGTAAAATGTAGACCCAAAGGGAGGAAGGTCCCTAACCCTAAGGCTAGGACTTTAAACCAAACCTTTTGAATCTACCAGATTAGCAACCAATCCGGGATAAACCAAAGTCCAGACGAACACCAAACAATTGAATATGGGAATTTAGTGTACCTGATGCATATTCCTGTGATATTGATTGAAGAAGATGAAACGTTTTTAGTACAGGTTGGTTCGGAACTTAGAGAGAAGGAAGATTTTCTCTCTCTATTTTGTTATGCAGTTTAAATTTCATTAATATATATCAAGCATGTTACACCAAAGTAATATAGAGGAATGGTAATCCATTGTCACCGAACAAAGAAAACACAACTCCCCTAACAAAAATATCTCACTTAATGATTCTCTTACAATTCCAAAGACTTCAACAAAATTGAATAATACTATGATATAGACAAATATACAAATATAAGTTTAACATGCCTCCAATTATCTAAGTTATCATTTTGAATATATAACAACACATTCTCCTTGCCCATATCTCACTTCATGAATCTCTTAAGGTCCCCAAGGATTTGTTGTACAAAACTAAAGTGACACTTACTTCAGCATGCCTTTGATGGATCTGAATTATAATTGTTGTTGTTATGTACATAATTAAGGATCTTTGTTTTTCTGATCTAGCTAGTTTTGTATATTTCTAATTTGTGTATTTCAAATTCGAGCAATTCTAATTTGAGAAATTCCTAAATGTATTTCTAATTTGTGTATTTTTAATTTGAGCAACTATAAATGTTAAACATAATCACAACTTGAGTTGATGAATCTATAAAAGGTTTGAGTTGATGAATCTATAAAAATTTAGAAATACATTTAGCATGCTGTAAAAGGTGATAAACAGTGTGATCCTACATTTAGGAATTGTAGTGTGAATCTATAAATTAGAAATATATAACACACAGCAGAAAATATGATAGATTTAGAAATCTACCATATAAGAAAGGTAGATGTTCTCGAAAAGACCATTTTGGCCCTCTGGTTCCACATTACGCCACGTGGCTATGCTGGGAGAACAATACACATTAATTAAAGAAAAACTTAATTTTTCTTTGTCAAAACTCTCTCTCTCTCTCTCATAACAAACACATGCTTATATTTCTTCTTTTTCTTTCTTAGGTTTCCAATTTTTTCCTCAGTCACTTCACCTTCTTCTTCAACTTAAATCTCTCTCTCATATTAAACTCTCTCTCTTTCTTCTTTCTTTTTCTCATCACTGCTTATTTTTTTTACTACCCAATATTTTCTTGATTTTTCTGCTCTCTCTTTCTCATCTTAAACTTTTTTTCTAATTTGTAATATTATGTTTTATGTTTTGCAGATTTATTACAAGTTATTCATCTTCATAAATAAAAAAGAACAAGAGTATGTACAACTATAGAACTCTAATAGTTATTTTAATTTGTATAGATCTGTCTTTAACCTTTCATTTTTTTTTGCTGAGTTATTATACTGTGTTTTGTGTTTTGCAGATCTATTAAAAGTTGTTTATTTTCATCAAAAAAAAAAAAAATTGGGTAGAACAAGAGTAGGTAAGAATATAAAACTCCAATAGTTGTTCATTTCAATTTTTACATTTACCTTTTTTTATATTTCTGAAACCCTAATATTTTCATTTGTACTCTTAGCTTAGATCTGCAGTATCACCCTACTTTCCTTTAATCCCAGAATTCTTACTTTTACCATGATCATTTGATTGCATTTTTACATTTTCAAAATTTTAAACTGATTTGATGATTGTTAGATTGAAGCTCATGTCTTTTTGTCTTCCATTTTCTTATTCAGATTTAAAAAAGATGTGGTTTTGGATGTGGAGGCAATAACAGATCTAAAGTATCATATCTTCATGCTTAGGTGATTTTATTTCATTTTTATATTCAGATCTTCCAAAATATTGTGGATAAAAGGTATGTTTTTAGTTCCACTAACATTTTTCCAAATAGGTAACTAAATTTTTTTATCATGGCTTGTTGGCTCATCGTCTATTAATATTTTTTTACACAAAAATTTTATGAACTAATCATATATTTTACCATGGTTTTATTTGTTTTTTCCATATTTTTTTAACTTGGTTTGATTTTTATGAGTTATTTATTTAACTTTCAGGTTTGAATTTCAATGAAATCTCTAAGGAGTATATTCATGGTGTATATCCTATATTTAAATGTCAAAGAATATCTTCATCTTGCCATAATTTTAAATGTTTTTCATTTTGGTAAACAATATAATTATGAATATTTATTTTGGTGATCATATCTTCACTTTTTAGAAATATTTTAGTTTAGAAATCATCTGGTATAAAAATTGAGTGATCAGGTTCAGAGGTATGTTTTGGTGGAAGAACAAAGTGATGGAGCAATGAATAAAGTAGAGAGTTGATACAAATCAGGAATGAGGTTGAGATGTTCAAGAATGAGGTGATAACAACATGGGTAATGGAAAATGCAGAGAATGACCAGCGTGACATTGGAAATGAAAAAAAATGCTCAGACTGCTTTGAGTGAGACTACTTGCAAGGTTAGAATATAATTTACATTATTTATCTTTTTTTTTTTTTTGCAGTCTGAAGACAGAAAACAATTAAGACATTAAATTTAATTAGTACAGATAAGCAAGTTTAATTTTATTTTCTTTGCTTCATATTTCTTGTGAGAGGGGTGCTTATTTGAATTATGAACGTAGTTCTCTACTTTATAGATTGTAAATTATTGTCTTGTAATGTTTTGAAATTTAATTTTGATTTTTTTCTAATTCTAATTTTGGAATTGCAAATTAAAAGGATTCAAATTAGTAGTAGTAGTATAGCTGCAACTTTTGAAAGGTAGAGTCAGGATGAGAAGATTGATGAAATGATGCAGAAAGCATAAGCGTGTGAATTGGAAAAGACGATGTGACATTGGGAAGAAGGAAAGAGGATGGAAAGGCAGAATAAAAGGCAGTGATTAGACATATAATTGATTTGGAAAGATTTAGTTTGTATAGAATAAAAGGCGGTGATTAGACACATAATTGATTTGGAAAGATTTAGTTTGTATAAAGTAGAAAAAGAAGTATATCATGTTACCAAAATCAATGCATAATGGGCACAAATGCTACACATATGGTAGAAAAACAATTTCCAAAGACCTTTATTTTTTTATATGATATACCATATCAGAACTTTATATTTCCAAATAATTTAATAATTTGTCATTATTATTCTAATTGAAATTACAACTGTAATATTTTCATTATATATAAGTGCAATGTAATGGTAACGATAATAATTAATTGTTGAATAAAGTGAAAATTAATTACAATAAATAATAGTTAAAGTAATTAATAATTATTATATCGTTACATTTACATTTTTAGATTTTTCACTAATTTTGTTTGAGTTTATATATATATATATATATATATATATATATATATATATATATATATATATATATATATATATATATATATGTTCTGGACCTGGCCGTGGTTTCCTACAATCAAACAGGCCCAATCCGTACAACTTGAAGAAGCCCAATAAAGTCCTAGAGAAGGACACATGACTACCAGAAGTTGGCCAAAGGTATGTCGAGCACCTGGCTCCTTGACGGCATCGAGCATCTGAGGACAAACAGGAAAGGAAGACATCACACCCTGATGAAATGGACCTCCTCGACAGATTAACTTCTCCCCACGAGAATATTCCTAATCTCGTTGACTCATAGGTCCTCGACAAACATAGTTCTCCTCTGTTAGGTCATGTCCAGACCACGACCACCATATTTCCTCGACATTGTAGACTCTCCCCCGAGGCGTCTACTAACGGTCTTATCTATACAGATAGGTTTCATGTAACCGTCTACTAATGGCATTAAAGGCACAGTTACACTAGGGTGTTGACCACAGGCTGGTCATTATTACTACACGTAAGCCCTAGCAATTACTTGGAACCGGTCACACGCTGGTCCCACCCGTTGCAAGTAACCGTTGGCCACGCGCTGGGGGTCTCCTATAAATACCCTCTCACTTGAGAGGGTCAGGATAGTTAACTTCCTACTCTCACTCAATTTCTCTGTATTTGTTGTGCCCTCACTGACTTAAGCATCAGAGTGCCCTGCAGGTACACCCCCCCCCTGCGCCGTCTTTCATCATCATTAAAGTAGCAACAATTCCAGACGTCGTTGGCCATCTTCAAACTGTCTGATCCAGATGTTGTAGGGGTACTTTGTTCGGTTGGACGAGATTGTTCTTCCCTAGCCCTTTTTATCTTTAGCCTCGAGTATCTTTCTGCAGCTCTGACCATTTTCCCTACAAAAAGAAAGAAAAAAATTAGTAAAACAAGATACACGAACATGAGAGAAATCTAAGTCGAGGATCTTTGCACCACCTAAGAGCTCGACAGCCTCCTCATCGGAGAAAGTCTCGAGCAGAACACGAGTATTAATCAGGCGACGGGTCTTTGTCACCTGCTCATTACCACCTATCGAGGTCTCTCCGTCCTCGGATACGCTTGGGGTTTTATTCAAACTCTTCACGTACTCGACTATCTTGTCATAAGCCTCGCGATCCTCGACATTGAGCTTATTATGTCTTACTTTATATTTGTCTACCCCCTCTTTGTAATGCTCTTTTGTCCAGAAGAGGGGGAATTTTGGCACCATCACTTCTGTAGACAACCCATCCACTTCTTGAGTCACCCTTTCATATATCGAATTAATGGCCTCGGGAGTGAACGGTTTCACAAAATAGTAACGCCACTTGAAATCTCGAACATTGTCCAAGTAGGTGTGAAATAAAGCTTTATTTTGTTTGAACGACACCCAGTCGTGTCGACCATCGGTTGTAGACCTCTGCAGATGAAAAATTCGGAAGAAAAGGGACACTGTTGCCCGGATGTCCAAGTGTTTGCAGACGAGCTCAAAAGCTCGGAGGAAGGCCAATGAGTTCGGGTGGATTTGCGATGGAGCCAATTTTAACCATTTGAAGACCCCCTCTTGAAAGTCTGTGAAGGGGAGCCTTCACCCCGCCTCCTGAAACATAAACTCATACACCTGGAAACGCATTCCCATGTAAGGTGTACATATACGATGGTCCTCGTTGGGGCGGTACACTTTCCAGAATTGCTCAGAACCGTGCAACCTATGCTCGACAATACAAAACCCATCTTCGTCAGGGAATGTGAAGACGGACGACATAGTGAGGGCCTCATCGCACACCCAGTCCTCAAGTGGTCGCTCTTGTCTAAAACCCATATGGGCCATCGAAATTTCGAGTTGGTTATCCTCTTCAAATTCACCTACGACCACTTCAGCAGCCAATCTGTCCATCAACCTGAAAAGCAGAAGGGAACAGGTGAGTTCGACGAGTCTTACCAAACTAGCCGGTCGGAGACGAATAACGGATGTCCCCGGGAAACTCATCGCTTCCCCGAAAAATCTTGCCCCTTTTTCCCGTGAAATCAATGAAAAAGAGTAATTGTTGGGGACCCAAAACGTTATCAGGTCCCCGCGATGTTCATCAGGCTCCCCGAAAATTTTCTACAAGTCCCTGGAATATTCATCCAATTCCTCAGTTTTATTTAACAAAAACGGAAACAGAGAATATTTCATACACTCTTTCTCTTAAAACAGCCAAAGATCCCTGCCGTATTCGCCAGGAATCTATCCATTTCTCATGAGAACTTCATCAGTTCATCAGAGAAACGATTTCAAGCAAGTTAAACTTAAAGGAAATGCCAAAAAAAACAACAGTTTTGAAGAAAATACCTTGTAGATGGTGAAATAGGGTTCCAGCACGGCGTAGCACGGCGGTTCACGGCGGACTTGCAGTGGTTGATGGTGGCGAACGGAGGATGAGAAAACGGATAAGGAAGAGGAAACGATTCTTGAACGAAAGAACAAAAAATGAGAAATGAAGGGAAGAGGGAGTATTTATAGATAAATCATGGAACTCGAGAAACCTGGGGCACTCGAGTACTCTACCCTAGGCAGCCACCCTATGCAATGATGACAAGTAACACGTGGCACACATGCACCGGTCAAAATTCCACGCATGTCCTTTCGTCATCCCATCGTTTCAAAACAGAATCTTCTCATCTCCCCAACATTTCAACCAGATGCAACTCTTCGTTGCCCGCAAGCTATCAGTGCCCACCTCATGATAATTACACGCAAGATATCAATGGTCGACGTCATGATAATTTCGACTATGCTGATATCCTCCTCGTTTCAGGAAGCATTTTACAGCTTCTCGAAGACATCCAAAAACTATATCCTCCTTGGAGGCCATCTTCCAAGAAAAGAAAGAGTCTCTCCGGAGCTACATAGAGAGATTCAACAAAGAAGTGGTCGAGGTCCATACAACCAACCATATAAAATTATATCTCATCATCAAAGGACTGTGGGTTGGGTCCAAGTTCGCAGAATCTGTCGGATTACACCGTCCGCACAACTTCGAAGGTTTCCTCGAACGAGCTCAATCACACATTGAGTTCGAGGAAGCAGAAGCAGCCCAGATTGCCCTTGATTTAAGAAACAGAGAAGGCCCCCGCGGCCGAAACAGGGAAGACTCCCCTACACCTAGGCGAGGAGGGGATAGGAGAAGAGAAGATTCCCCTCCACCTAAGTGAGGCGGGGAGAAGAGAAAAGAAAATCGGAATAAAGAGTCCCGCGAATCTCGGGGACCTGCCGGTCTTTTCAAAGATTACACTCCACTAAACGTGTCCCGTGCACGCATTTTCAATGAATGTGCAAATTCGGAGTTCGTGAAAGGGGGAATCCGCTTCCCAAAACCAACAGCTCCCAAACCAAATACTGATAAATCCAAGTACTGCCGGTTCAATCGCAGTCACGGGCATGTTACTGAGGAGTGCATCCACCTTAAGGACGCAATCGAAACGTTGATTAAAGAGGGCTACCTGAAAAAGTATGCCAAACAAGACGAGGCTCCTCGTCCCACCGGCCAAGAAGCTCTAAATACCGAGGAGTCAAACCATCTGGACACTGGAAAACTGCAGGTTTCCTTAAGCATCACACGACTTGAAGACTTCGATTTCCAAGGAAACATTGGCGATGCCGAAGCTGTTCGAAACATATGGAAGAGCTTCCCGGCGGATGAACTAGTAAGTGTTCGCAGTACTTGGGAAAGTTTCCCCCAAGCCCTAGTCATATCAGGCGGAGACCCTGAACGAGTGACCGTCGGTTCAATAAAGAGGAAGTTCGACGAACTAAGGACATCCACTCCTCGAGACCCAACTCTCAGCTTATCTCGTGGAAAATCATGCCCTATAAGTTTCTATCTCGAGGAATTACAAGGTGGATCCCCGAATGCTAATATACCCCTCCTAATTTGGGCACAAATGGCCAACTTTGATGTGCATCAGATTTTGGTCGATCAGGGAAGCTCGGTGGACATCATGTACACTCACCTCTTCGACACTCTCCAGCTGACAAAGAATCACCTGTCCCCATATGTGGGATCTGATCTATAAGGCTTCAACGGCACGTCTACTAGACCTCGAGGTTATGTAGAATTGTTGGTCACGTTCGGAGCAGGTGAAACAGCTCGACAGGCGAAGACGCGTTTCCTTGTGGTCGACTGTCCTTCCCTCTACAACTGCATCTTGGGAAGGACCACTTTGGCTGAAATAACTGCTGTACCATCCACTGTCCACTTAAAAATGAAGTATTATACGACACGAGGACGTGTGGTAACCCTCCACGGGGATATCGAAGCAGCTAGAAGATGTTTCGATGCAGTGATCAAAGGTCTAAGTGTTGTCAGTGGCGTCTACCCTAGAAGAGCAACTTCAGATGTCGCACAGGTTCCACTACCGCCGGTCAGCGCGGTCGACCTTGATAGCAGGTTCTCCAGGGAACAGGAAGAAGTTACAGGCAAAGACCTCCCAGTTGAAGTCAACGGGCAGCCTCTCTACCCAACACGCCCCATCCCAGACAGAGATTTCGAGCTGATCCCCCTTGGCGACGACCCAGAGCGAACTGTGAAGATCGGCCATGGACTCCCCGACCTGGCGAGGAGGCAGCTGAAGGCATGTCTCCGAGGGAATGCTGATTTGTCCGCTTGGAGCACTTCGGAGATGCCCGGATTAGATCCTCAAGTGGCTTGTCACCAGCTGACTATAGATCCAAATGCTAAGGCTATAGCTCAACGTAGGCGTAGGCAGTCTCCAGAAAAAATGGAGGCTGCTGAAAAAGCTGTAAAAGACCTCCTAGAGGCAAACTTTATTTCGGAGGCCAAGTACACCACTTGGTTGTCCAATGTTGTACTTGTTAAAAAATTTAATGGAAAATGGAGGATGTGCATTGACTACACGGATCTTAATCGGGCATGCCCGAAAGACTCTTACCCATTGCCTAACATCGACTGACTGGTCGACAACTCTGCAGGATTTGGACGCTTATTCGGGATATAACCAAATTCCCATAGATGAGGCCGACAGAAAGCATACAGCTTTTATGACTGAGTCGGGCAATTATTATTATAATGTAATGCCCTTTGGTCTGAAGAATGCTGGCGCCACCTACCAACGAATGATGAACAAGGTCTTCCGAGCAGAAATTGGTGACATACTTGAAGTCTATATGGACGACATGATCTTCAAATCCGCAGACGAAGTTGACCATGCTGCTCATCTTAAAAAGGTGTTCGACACGGCGAGGAAATGTCGCATGATATTCAACCCCGACAAGTGCACTTTTGGTGTTTGAGCAGGGAAATTCCGGGGCTTTTACCTTACGGAGAGAGGAATTGAAGCGAATCCCGACAAATGTAAGGCCTTTTCCGAGATTCCTACTCCAAAGTCAAAGAAGTAGATACAGTCACTTAACGGGATGCTAACTGCCCTCTCTCGTTTTGTCGCTAAATCTGCCCAATACGCGCTCCCATTTTTCAAACTCCTTCGACAGAAAGCAACATTTGAATGGAGTGAAGAATGCGAACAAGCCCTCCTCCATCTAAAACAAGTCTTATCACAACCCCCGGTCTTGTCCCGACCAGATAACGGGGAAACACTTTTCTTGTACCTGGCCATCACCGGCGAAGCGATAAGTGCTGTCCTCATACGGGAGACCCCCGACGGACAGAAACCAATTTATTTCATGAACAAAGCTCTTCAAGGTCCCAAGCTCAGATATCAACAGATCGAAAAGGTCGCCTTGGCCCTCGTAACTGCAGCCAGAAGACTACGCCATTACTTTCTGGCCCACACAATTGTGGTAAGAACTGAGCAGCCTATCAGACAGTTCCTTAGTCGGCCAGATATGGCGGGGAGAATGCTCTGGTGGTCTCTCGAGCTATCCGAGTTCGACGTTCGATTTGAAGGAAGAAAAGCCTTGAAAGCTCAGGTACTGGCCGACTTCGTAGCATAACTGACAGTCCCCAAATCCTTGACCAATGGCTCCTAAAAATGGACGATTTACGTCGACGGAGCCTCCAGTGCAAAAGGCAGCGGGGCAGGCATTATCCTTGAAAACGAGGAGGGTATCTTGATAGAAGTCTCACTAGAGCTATCTTTCAAAACATCAAATAACCAAGCTGAGTATGAGGCATTCCTCGCAGGACTTCGACTTGCAGAAGACCTTGGTGCAAAAGAAGTCAAAATCTTCACAGACTCTCAGCTCGTAGCATCACAAGTTCGGGGAGAATTTCAGGCCAAAAATGATAGTCTCATTGAATACCTAACCTTGGTACAAGAAAAGTTGAAGAAATTTGTCTCCGCGGAGGTGGCTCACATCCCGCACGAGCATAACACTCGAGCAGACGTGCTCTCCAAGCTAGCGAGCACTAAGAAGAAAGGAGGGAACAAATCAGTGATCCAAGAGATACTGACCCATCCGAGCATCAACAAACCTACCTCGGCCACAGAGGTGAATGTTATCGGGGACGCAAACTGTTGGATGACTCCAATTTACGAATACCTGATGACAGGCATACAACCCGACGATCCTAAAGAAGCTGGGATAGTTAAGAGGCGGGCATGTGCATACACCATAGTCGAAGGTAAGCTATATCGTTGAGGATTCTCCATCCCTCTACTCCGGTGCGTCGAGGAAGGTAAAGTCTCAGAGATTCTCCAGGAAATACATGAAGGAATCAACGCGCAGCATCTAGGCGGAAGATCTTTAGCTCGAAAAGCTCTCCGAGCAGGATATTACTGGCCCACTATGCAACAAGACGCAAAGGAACACGTCAAAAAGTGTGACCATTGTCAGAGGCATGGGGACATGCACCTCGCTCCTCCAAACGAGCTTAAATCATTGTCATCCCCGTGGCCCTTTGCATAGTGGGGAATGGATATCCTCGGACCTTTTGTCGTAGGATCATACCAAAATAAGTACCTCATCGTCGGGGTAGATTACTTCACAAAGTGGATCGAGGCAGAAGCATTAGCCAAGATCACTGCTTTCAACATATTACGTTTCTACAAGAGAAATATACTCGCCCGATTCGGCGTGCCTCAGGCCATTGTCACAGACAATGGGACACAGTTCACCGACAGAAACTTCCAAGACTTCGTTGCCAAGCTGGGTATGAAACAACACTTTACGTCGGCCGAACACCCACAAACCAACGGGCAAGCTGAAGCAGCAAACAGAGTAATACTCCGAGGACTCAAACGACGACTCGGCGAAGCCAAACAACGGTGGGTCGAGGAGTTACACGGCGTTCTCTAGGCATATCGAACTACCCCTCATTCCTCGACCGGGGAGACCCCGTTCCAGTTAACATATGGAACCGAGGCAGTAATTCCCGTGGAAATCAGGGAACCTTCGAGAAGGACAGAAGCTCCTCTTGGCAAAGAAGCGAACAACGAAGCCCTTCGCGAGGAACTCGACCTGGTCGAAGAAATAAGGATGGGTGCATACCTCCGAGAAGCCTCTTTAAAACAAAAAATTACTTTGCGTTATAATGACAATGTCATCAAACGAGATTTCCAAGTAGGCAGTCTTGTCTTACGAAGAAATCAGAAAAATTCACATGAAGGAAAACTGGCCGCAAACTGGGAGGGCCCCTACCGCATCATTGCAAAGACGGGGACAGGTGCTTATTACCTCGAAAACCTCCAAGGTGAACAACTTGCTCGACCATGGAATGCTGAGAAGCTAAAACAATATTACAGTTGAACACTGCATGTAACTGTACAAAAGTTGCCGCTACGGGGAGCGTGCCATGGTACAAGCACGACACCTCTATATGCTAACAAAGATCAAAAGTCACGTTGTGTGTGCGTTGAATTTTTGGCCCGGCGAGGAGTACTCTATCGAGCTCCGTCGTCGAAGTACCTTGTAGGCAGAACACCCAGCTCCAGATGGGAAGTTCACGCCATGAAACTAAGACCTCGATCGACCTCTTAGCTTCGTTGAAGGTTGGGGTACAACCCCGACCGCTCGACCAGCTCCCTTTGTAGTCGAGAATCACTAGAGTCGAGCAAACTCCCAAATATCCAGCAATTTCAAAATAACTTAGATAAAAATAAGTAAAATACCACACACAGAGCAGATAAAGAGGCAAAATGTAAATACTAAGTCGGGCAACCCCATTGTAAAAATATTACATAAAGCCCTGGCTCTTAGGCAGGGAAAATCAGCAAATATGGCACGCAGGCCAGTCAATACAAAAAATTGGCACGCAGGCCAAACTGACTACACTATCACTCCGCAGCAGCGTCAGCTGCCTCGAGATTCTCCTGCTCCCCGTTCCCCCCATCAGCATTTACTGTTTGTCTAAGCAACACAATCTTACCGTCGACCACCTCAAACTTGCAATCAGATCCATCGGTTATAAGGTCCGGATTCAGAAGTTTAAGCTGTGGCACAACGTTCTGGAACCCGACATCTGCAAACTCTAGAGCATCATCTTCAGCCAACCGAAGATCCTTCTCGACTTCCCTGAGCTTGGCTATCAGGGCTGCTCGAGAGGTTAACAGTTTGTCCTCCTCAGTTTCATTCTCGGCTGGCCGAACAGCCTCTTCCAGTTCAGCTATCCTGTCCTTGAGACGTTGCTCTTCCTCTTCCAACGCAATGATCCGAGCAAGGTGGCCCTTCGCCACATTCTCAGCCTCCTTCAACTTCTCCTCCGACTATTTTTACTGCTCGCCTTGTTCTCTGTTCAGCTCCCTGTATTCCTTCAAGTCTTTCTACATGCCGAGCAATTCAGTATTCAAAATCTGAAGTCTTTCTTTCAGTCGAGAAAGCTCAGCAGCAGGGTAACTCTCGTCATTCAAAAAGAGGGCGGCCAAACAGAGCCGCATGACGGCAGACATATCCTCGATAATTATTTTCCTTCTCGCTTCTGAAGCACTCCCCAACAAATCCTGGACTTCAGCAGGGGCGACACGAGGACAAATAACCTCGGAGAAATAGCGACGCTGAAGATAACACGGAGGAATCTCGAAGCTTGCAGGAGGAGGAGGGGGACTACCTTCCACATTAAGAATGGGCGGCCCAGCAGTCCTTGCCCGCTTAGATGTCCTTTGGGCCCCCGGGGACTGATTCTTAGAGGTTACAGTTGCAGTTAACACAACATAAGATTGCTCAGAACCCTCCGGCACTGCAGTAGAAGGATATTTACACGAACATGAGAGAAATCTAAGTCGAGGATATTTGCACCACCTAAGAGCTCGACAGCCTCCTCATCGGAGAAAGTCTCGAGCAAAACACGAGTATTAATCAGGCGACGGGCCATCGTCACCTGCTCATCACCACCTATTGAGGTCTCTCCGTCCTCGGATACGCTCGGGGTTTTATTCAAACTCTTCACGTACTCGACTATCTTGTTGTAAGCCTCGCGATCCTTGACATTGAGCTTATTATGTCTTACTTTATATTTGTCTACCCCCTCTTTGTAATGCTCTTCTGTCCAGAAGAGGGGGGATTTTGGCACCATCACTTCTGTAGACAGCCCATCCACTTCTTGAGTCACCCTTTCATATATCGAATTAATGGTCTCGGGAGTGACCGGCTCCACAAATTAGTAACGCCACTTGAAATCTCGAACAGAGTCCAAGTAGGTGTGAAATAAAGCTTTATTTTGTTTGAACGACACCCAGCCGTGTCGACCATCGGTTGTAGACCGCTGCAGATGAAAAATTTGGAAGAAAAGGGACACTGTTACCCGGATGTCCAAGTGTTTGCAAACGAGCTCAAAAGCCCTGAGGAAGGCCAATGAGTTCGGGTGGATTTGCGATGGAGCCAAATTTAACCATTTAAAGACCCCCTCTTGAAAGTCTGTGAAGGGGAGCCTCCACCCCGCCTCTTGAAACATAAACTCATACATCGGGAAACGCATTCCCATGTAAGGTGTACATATACGATGGTTCTCGTTGGGGCGGTACACTTTCCAGGATTGCTCAGAACCGAGCAACCTATGCTCGACAGTAGAAAACCCATCTTCGTCGGGGAATGAGAAGACGGACGACATAGTGAGGGCCTCCTCACACACTCAGTCCTCAAGCGGACGCTCTTGTCTAAAAGCCATATGGGCCATCGGAATTTCGGGTTGGTTATCCTCTTAGAATTCACCTACGGCCACTTCAGCAGCCAATCTGTCCATCAACCTGAAAAGCAGAAGGGAACAGGTGAATTCGACGAGTCATACCAAACTAGCCGGTCGGAGACGAATAACGGATGTCCCCGGGAAACTCATCGCTTCCCCGAAAAATCTTGCCCCTTTTCCCGTGAAATCAACTAAAAAGAGTAATTGTTGGGGACCCAAAATGTTATAAGTCCCCGCGATGTTCATCACGCTCCCTGGAAATTTTCTACAAGTCCCCGGAATATTCATACAATTCCTCGGTTTTATTCAACAGAAACAGAAACAGAGAAAAATTCATACACTCTTTCTCTTAAAACAGCCAAAGATCCCTGCTGTATTCGCCAGGATCCTTCCATTTCTCATGAGAACTTCATCAGTTCATCAGAGAAACGATTTCAAGCAAGTTAAACTTAAAGAAAATGCCAGAAAAAACAACAGTTTTGAAGAAAATACCTTGTAGATGGTGAAATAGGGTCCCGGCATGGTGTAGCACGGCGGTTCACAGCGGACTTGCGGTGGTTGATGGTGGCGGACGGAGGATGAGAAAACGGAGAAGGAAGAGGAAATGATTCTTGAACGAAAGAGCGAAAAATGAGAAATGAAGGGGAGAGAGAGTATTTATAGACAAATCACGGAACTCGAGAAGCCTGGGGCACTCGAGTACTCTACCCTAGGCAGCCACCCTATGCAATGATGACAAGTGACATGTGGCACACTAGCACCGGTCAAAAATCCAGGTGTGTCCTTTCGTCATCCCATCGTTTCAAAACGGAAACTTCTCATCTCCCCAACATTTCAACCAGATGCAACTCTTCGTTGCCCGCAAGCTATCAGTGCCCGCCTCATGATAATTGCCCGCAAGATATCAATGCTAGACATCATGATAATCATGGAAATTGTGACTATGATGATATCCTCCTCGGATCATCCCTTAGCATTTCCCCGACACGATTATTGACCCTCAAGTCATTACTCTGATACCTCAAAGCAACGACTTGGGGGGGCTCCTGTTCTGGACTGGGTCGTGGTTTCCTACAATCAAACAGGCACAATCCGTACAACTTAAAAAAGCCCAATAAAGTCCTAGAGAAGGACACATGACTACCAGAAGTCGGCCAAAGGTATGTCGGGCACCTGGCTCCTTGACGGCGTCGAGCATCTGAGGACAAATAGGAAAGGAAGACATCACACTGTCATACCCCAAATTTTGACCACTAAGATTTCCCATCATTGTGCAAATCATCATCACAATATGGAGGAACCATCATGCCTCATCTGTCTCCCCAAAGATGGGTGAGCATCCACTACAATCAAAATTAGGGTTTCAAGCCCTCTCTAAGTGCTTAGACAAAGGATCAATCAAGGAATGACATGATTTTCAACTTGTCTATACTCTCAAATATCCACAATGGATCAAAAGGACTCCCACTTCAAGGATTAAGCACAAGGCTGCTCCCTTCTAGGTGGATCAAGTCTCAAGATCGTCGGTATCACCAAATTAGGGTTTTGGTCGACCAGGGCCTCCAGATGAAAAATTTCATCTGGACACAAGCCAAAGATCCAAAACATAACCTAATATACCCCATGGGACCTCATGGACCCAATCATCAAGTCAATTTGATCTCAGGGGATGCATACATCAAAAATCAGGAATTAGGGTTTCTTGACCTAATTCACCCCTAAGTTGACTTTTGGGACAAATCATGAGCCAAGACCTCGAGAGAGGGTTTGAGGGTCTCTAATGAACTATATTGATCCATTTGGAACAATGGATTAATCCAAGAAGCTTGAGCAACAAGTCTCAATTTCATCTGTACCACAATTAGGGTTTTAAGTAAAAAGTCAACTGTAACTTTGACTTTTGACCGGGACATGCTCCCAAGCCCTATGACATGCACCAATATACCCTATGACACCCATGGAACATGTCCATCAAGTTTGATTTAGGTCAAGGACATGATTTTATGAAGAATGGCACAGTTTGGAATTCATCTGATCAAAAGTCAACTGTGCACAAAAGTCAACTTTGACTTTTTGAGATTTTTCACCAAAATGGATTTTTAACCCTAAAATGATGTTAATGTATGATTTGAATCATCATTCATCAAGAAAAAACAAGAAAAGTTGGATAACTTGTAAAGTGGCTAGGGTACCAACTTTGGAGGATCATAACTCCTAAACCACAAAGCCATTTTTTCTCATCCAAAGATGGATTTGTAGCCCTCATTACCCTCTACAAAAACTTCAACTAGACCTAAGTCCAATTCATTAAGGATTTTGAGTTATGGAGTGATCAAAATGGCTGAAAAATGAAAATATCACTTTTTCCAACACTTAGTGAAATTTTCACTAAGTCCAAATCTGTCTTCACTTTTTGCCAAATGTAGGGGGATTTTTCACTTGGATTCAAAAGAGATCAAAACCAAACATGTTCAAACAGTTGTTGTATCATATAAGGGCTTTCCAAAATGGCCAAGAACATTGCCAAATTCTATTTGAGTCATGAGATATGACATTGGAAAGTTGCCTTGCTGAAATCTGTCAAAGGCAAGGCAGAATTTGCATTTTTGCTCGATTTTCCAAAATCAGCCAAATTCAAATGCTTCTATCCACTTGGACACCTCAGAGGATTGAATCTAAAGGGGACAATCACTGAGCCAAGCCTCCAAAGTCCATGGAACAAGAAATAACATGTTGAACCTAGAATGGCCAAAATAGGGACAAGACTCCAAATTTGGATTGAAGCATTCAATGGAAGCATCAAGGTGGCATGGACTGAGCCATTCTCATCTGAAATCAGTCAAGACTTATCCAAGACCAAGGGAACCAAAGCTCTGTGCCCTAACCTCTAGTCAATGGCTAGAGGAGACTTAGATTTTCATTTGCCAACATTGGCCAAACCTACTTAGCAGCTGCCATTCACTATTCCTTACAAAACAAACTTGCTCTACTATAAATAGAGCTCAATTGTGATCAGTTTGAGTACACCAAAGCCATCTAACAGATGCTTTCCTCAAAATCTCTTTCTCTTGGCAAAAATGCCTTTCTTAGCAAGGTAGCTATCGGGTTTTGAGTTTGAGAGCTTTTCCAATTAAACCAATCACTCACACACCTCACATACATCATATAGAATTGATCCAAACACTCACATAACATCTGGAACACAGATTTCACAAAATCACCAGCCAATTGCTCAAGTTCTTGACAGTTTTGCAGTTGAGGTACCATCTTCAACTCCAAACCATTTCAATCCATTCCAAGCACTCAGACACATCACTTGGTACCCAGGGAAGCTATCCACATCATTGGAACCTAGCTGTAACACCTCCAACACAAATCACGATCACCAGCTGCAAGTGGTAAGCATGAGCTCTTCTAACTCTATGATCCACACAATTTTTGCTGCACAATAATTTGGCCATATGTTCATAATCATACATGGAATGTTTTCCCTCAATTAATTGCATTGTTTGAATCGTGTATCAAAAATCCTAGCCTTCATGCAGAAATTAGGGTTCTTGAGGATTTTTCATGATTTCTTGTTATATGTTTAATTTAAATGAAATTAATGGACATAGACATGATCGTGAGGTTGAGACGAGCATAATGATATGTGGATTGCATGTTATAATCAAGTATTTAGAGAGATTGGATAGAAAATGCAAATCTGAGAATCCCAGAACACGCGCGTGTTCTTCAGCTTGTTCTTGGCGCCATTTTTCCAAATTTGAATATTTGAATTTTGTGATTTTATTTAATTGATTCAAAAATTAATTTCTCTCTGAGTTTTAATGATTTTGAGTTGATTCTTTTTTTAATAATGCACAAAAATGTTAAAATATTTTATTTTCCCAAAAAATCCCAAAAATATTATTTATTTTGTATAATTGATATTTTTGCATAAAATTAATATTTTAATTGTTTTTGACATTTTAAATATTTTTTCCACATTGATTTTGCAACTTTTAATGCTTTCTAATTATTTTGTAGGTCAATACTTAATTTTTGAAGCCTTAATTCAACCCTCATAAATCATTTTCAAAACTCTTTTGGGCCTCTAATAGAGTGTAAGACCCAATCCTTTTTTGACAAAATCATTTTTGGGCCTCAGTGTATTGTATAAGTCTCGATACCGTCAAAAACAAACGGCGCGATCGTCGCCTTTTAAAAAAATAATAATAACCTTGGGCCTCTCCTCGAGCTATAAGACCCATTCAAAATTTTTTGGGCCTCTAATAGAGTGTAAGACCTAACCCCCTTTTAACCAAAACCATTTTGGGCCTCACTTATTGTATAAGTCCCTCTGCGTTAAAAGAAAACCTCGGCGCGATTGCCATTTTTAAACGGAAAAATCATCTGGGCCTACCCTCGTGTTATAAGCCCCACTCTTTTTCTTTAAACCTTTTGGGCCTCTTGAAAGAGTGTAAGACCCATCCCTTTGTACAGAAAACATTTTTGGCCTCAGTCACTTGTATAAGTCCCTCTGTACAAATTCAAACAGTGCGCTCACTGATAAAACCCTGGGCCTCTCCTTGAGCTGTAAGCCCCAAATCTTTCTTTTTCAAAGCACTTTCTCCTTTGATTTTGAATATACTGTTGTTTTCAATCTTTCTTTGTTGAACAACTAACCAAACAGCATGGAAGCTCTACAACCGAGTAAGTGGTTATCGCTTTCATTTACCGCTTTCATATACATATAACTGTATTGTGGGGCTGTTTCACTGTAAGTCTTCTTTCATAAACTCATATCGACTGTGTAATAATAGTATAGATATTTAGAGTTTCCCCGGCAACTACGTCTAGAACTAGGTGACGCCGTTTCGTTTATTCGTAGAAATAGACAACTAGATCCCCCAATAGGATCACCAGATACAGTCTTCTCTTCGGCTGTCCTCATTAGGAATTGTCAAGAAACTCTACTCCCAGAGATGAATGTATTCTCCGTGAATGGCATCTTTGAGTTTCTTCCGAATTCTCAAACTTTCCTGACTTTGATCTATTCTCGGTGAATAGCATTGCCTTGAATTTCTCGGGGTATGGGGACCCACGGGCTTCTTAAAAGCATCGGCCTCCTCTTGGGCATCGTACAAGGACCCACAGGCTTCCTAAACCCAACCCCGCCTCCTCTTGGGCTTAGTACAAGGACCCTACAGCTTCTTAGAAGTATTCACAGCCTCCTCTTAGGCTTCGTATAATGATCTCTTCCTCCGGGAATGATAGCCTTCTCTTAGGCTTAGTACAAGGACCAATCGGCTTCTTAAAAGTTTCCAGCCTCCTCTTGGGCTTCGTACAAATTGTACCGACGACCTCCTAGAGGTATAGGAATAGAACTTAGTCATTTGCATAGAACAGTCCTTTCATAGAGTCTATTACTGTTTCTCAAAGCTTGGTACAAAAGATGAAACTCTAGACTTGGACAGTCTAACTTCCTTGAGTCTCAAAGACATTCTCAAGTGACCCCTTCGTTAAATAGGAAGGAAACCCGCAGACTCGGACAGTCTCAATATCCTTCGGATTTCCCACTTCCTTAAAGAACAGGAATAACCCGGATCCTTGAATCAAATCCATGAGTACAGTGTTGCTCATATAAGAACTGATTTTCTCTTTAAAATCAGTATACTGGACCTGCCACTTAACTGAAACTGTAACCATAGCCTCCTCTTGGGCTTTGTACAATGATCCTCCTCAGCGGAGTCAAGCAACGTTTAGCCTCTCTCTCGGGCTTTGTACGAGACACATAAGAGACTCCCTCGTTGAGTCAATCACCCATTTCGCCTCCATCTCGGGCTTTATACGAGATACAAAAAGGTTCTTATTAAGGCAAACAAACAACAACCTCCATCTCGGGATTCATACGAGATACAAAAAACTCCCTTGTTGAGTCAAATCGCCTCCATCTCGGGCTTTATACGAGATACCAAAAGACTCCATCGTCGGGCCAAAACCTTTTAGCCTCTCTCTCGGGCTTTGTACGAGACATATAATAGCCTCCTCTTAGGCTTTGTATAAGAAAACCACTGGTTGATCCAATCAACCTTTTAGCATCAAAGTTGTGCCTCGTTCACAGTACACAAACATCAATAACTCCTTCCCCTTTCATCTAGTCGCTGTAAGCGGCAAGCCTCTGGATCATCTATATCCATGCCACTGTCCCTCTTTTAGCATGAGAAATTCCTAAGGAAAGATAACATTGCTCTACACTGACTTAAAGTCTTCCCCTTCAGATTAAAATCCCCTTTAAAGGAAATTATGGCATTGCCGGATTCACACATTCCGGTTAAAGTAATTCTCCTTTATAACAGTTGTGACATACAACCCTCCTCTTTAGAGATGACAAATTCTCTCTAAAGTCAACACCCTTCAGCTTCACATCTTGGGCTTTGAACAAGATACAAACCACCTTTCGCTTCACGTCTTGGGCTTTGAACAAGACACAAAAAACAACCATTTCCTCCCATAGAATAGGAGCAACTACGAACGCTCTGATTTCCCTGTTTCGGTAAACGGGAATACGTAGGCATAAGATTGAAAGAAAAATCTTAGCGAACACACTAAACAAAAACCCAAATCCCATACTCCCATGTATCTATCAAAAGCATCAGTCCTAACATCCTAATCCTTGTTCCCCGCCAGAAACCTTATGTCTAGATAAAAACCAGTATTGGCGAAAATACAAATAGCCAGTACAAAGGCCCCCCCACATTGATAGCATTCGTAACCTAACAGACCGCTGTTTAAACTCAGTATGCAAAGCAGGGTTAATTGGAGACATCTATTTCCCTTCCTTCATCAGCTCACAATAGGATAAAAAATGAATCGACCTGTAGTTAACGCTCAAACCGCAGAGAGCGACCAGCGCTTAAGAACCGCGTCCAAAATCGCTCGCTACACACACCCTGATGAAATGGACCTCCTCGACAGATTAACTTCTCCCCGCGAGAATACTCCTAATCTCGTTGACTCATAGGTCCTCGACAAACATAGTTCTCCTCTGTTAGGTCATGTCCAGACCACGACCACCATATTTCCTCGACATTGTAGACTCTCCCCCGAGGAGTCTACTAACGGTCTTATCTACACAGATACGATTCATGTAACCGTCTACTAATGGCATTAAAGGGACAGTTACACTAGGGTGTTGACCACAGGCTGGTCATTATTACTACACGTAAGCCCTAGCAGTTACTTGGAATGGGTCACACGCTAGTCCCACCCGTTGCAAGTAACCGTTGGCCACGCGTTGGGGGTCTCCTATAAATAGTGCCCTGCAGGTAAACCTCCCCCCCCCCCCCCCCCCTGCGGCCGTCTTTCATCATCATTAAAGTAGCAACAATTCCAGACGTCGTTGGCCATCTTCAAACTGTCTGATCCAGGTACGATCAATATGTATATATATATATATATATATATATATATATATATATATATATATATATATATATATATAGATAGATACTTCTTATTTTTAATTACTTTTATAAAAATATAAATATTAATTATTTAGTAGTGTCAATAAATTTATTAAAGTTATTTAGATTTATTTATATAATTTTAAATATTTTAATATATTTTAATTATTTTAAAAATTTAAAAAATTTGTTTCAAAATAATTAGATGATTTTTTATCAAAAATATTCTCTTTAAAATGTAATGGTAACAATAATAAATATATGACACTAAATAATTTTGGTTCTCTTATAGTTAGAAAATACTACCTCCGTCCCTAAATATAAGACCCTCTTGAATTTTTTTTTATCCCTAATTATAAGACCCTCTTATACTTGTCAACTATATTAATTATTTTTGTACAAATTTACTCCTATTTACTTCACATATTTTTTTGAGTAGAAATAAAGTTTACTAATTAGAAATAGGAAATATCAAAGCAATAACTAAGAATTTGGAAAGGCAACTTATACGTTCATTTTATTCTCATTCATGGTACTGTAAATTCAATTTAAGTGACAAATTTGAGAGACACCATCACCCTCCCTTCATCCTTTTTTTTCACTCTCTTTCTCTATCTAAAACTAAAAAATGGATGTTCCTAATTTCTTGAAAGGTGCTAAAATAGAGATTATTGAAGATTCTTTTGAAGGTGTTGAGATAGAGATTATTAAAGATTCTTTTGAAGGTGCTGAGACAGAGATTGTTGAGGATTCCTTTGAAGGTGCTGCAGTTGAAGAAACATGTGATAATACTGTTAAATGAAATCAATTTGCTGAAAATTTAGATCAAATTGTAAATTGGCACCAAAGTAGAAACATTTCCAATGTACGCCGAAAATGATGTGAATAGTAAATATATGGCTCTATGCATTCAGATGTTTATCTATTCATTCCATTTGTATCTCGATTTTCTAATTTTACTAAAAATGAACTTTTGTATTAATTGTACTTAATTAAATATATTGGCAAAATTAAATTTATAAAAAAATGAATAATTAATTATAGACGGTTAAATATGAAAGAAAAAAATATTTGTCAGCCAATTTAATATGATAACCAATTTTCTTAATTACCGTGTTTTGTCAAACAAGTCCTATAATAAGGGATGGAGGTAATATTAAATATATTTAATTTTTTAATTTATTGTTATTAAATAAAAAATTTTAATTTAAAAGAAAATTATTATATGTGATATACGCATAAAAATATTGTATAAAATTTTACATGAATGTGAAAATATCGGAAAAAGATTTTATTAATTTTCATATAACATTATTTACAATTTATCAATAATACTCTTAATTAAATAATTTATATGATCTAACAAAGAAAAACATGGAAAAATCGGGAAAACCATTTTTTATGGCTGATTAATACCATTTAATGTGGACACCAATGAAAACTCGGTTGGCTAATCGTTGCCAGCTTTCAATTTGTTTTTTTTCTTTTTTTTAAATTCTAAACATGTATTTTAACTTGCCATTTAAAAAAAAATATTAAATTAAAAAATATTATATATAAGAAAATCGTGCCTTATGACACAATACAAGTTATTAGAATATTTAAAGCCAATAACAATATACAATAAAAAAATTTATATACGGTTGATCCAAGTTATTAGAATTTTCTTTATCATTCAACATACCAGAATTGGTTCACTATTACAGCATATAAATGCAAACTTAGCATAAGAACTTGCGGAAAAAAGGAATGGAAATAACAGAAAGAATTAAGTGCCACCAGGAGCTGCTAAATAATTTTTCTACATGCATACAAAATACGGCATCCATGTTGGTTTTTTGGATTGTCTCTTTTCCAATATTGGACTCACTTACTTCCAACTATCTGTAATAGAATCTTTCTTCCAACTGCGATAATAGATAATATATGTATTCCGTAGTAGTGTATCCCAAAGGAAAAAGTGATGCACTCAGAATGACATGAGTCTTAGAAAATAATTTGTAATAATTTGTTTGACTAAAATATATCACTCAACATGACACTTAACCCGAATAAATATATCACTTCTTCGTAATAATTTTGAAATACTCCTTGTATTAAAAGTTTTCTCGAAAATGGTAGTTTTACAACATATCCCATTGATATTGTGTGTTAATAGCAAAGCAACTATATGTGGATGAAAGAGCAAGTTTATGTTTATTGTATTAGCAATAAATATATGTGGGTGACTATCTACAAAGTGGGCCATTATTCTAAAACATATTGTGACTCTTGATGAAAATCTATAAGACAACACCATGTGGTGGTTTGTGGGCCTTTATGTATCACTAAACCCCATTACACAGCCTACTAACCAAGTACTAACCATTCATTTATTTTGGTAAGGAGGATATCCTAACAGGCGCAATAGAATAAGGCCTGTGTCATTCAGTGGAATAACAAACTGTTTTTTTTTTTTAATAAACTAAAATATATATATATATATATATATATATATATATATATATATATATATATATATATCAGGGATACAATAGGGGAATCCCAACCTGTATACAACAAAAGCCTCTCTAAAAATCAAGGCCTACAAAAATCACTAGGGGAATTTACCCAAATGTAATAGTTACAAATATGAGAATTTTTGTGATTCTTTCCTATCCACCACCATGAATAAATTACAATACGATTCGAAATCGTGTCAAAATCCCAAAACTCATATCTAAATATAATGTTATTTCTAGATGACCAATTGATCCAACAAATTAATAGCCAGAGACCAACAACATTATAGATTAAAAAATTATTTCGAGCACACCCCGACACCCAGCAACGTTCAACATGTCTCCAACTAAAATCTCCGGAATACCCAACCAGTTACATGCAAATTTCCATATCAGACTAGCCTTGTGACATAAAAAGAAAACATGCTCCACACTTTCCTCTTCTAAGAAACAAAAAGGACATGACTTCTCATATCTATTAGTGATTATTCCTCTACGGACAAGATTGTCACGAGTTGGAATTCTCTTATGAAGCAGCCGCCAACCGAACACTTTCACCTTGAACGGGACATGTGATATCCAAATAAGTTTGAATGCAGCTCTAAAATCTTCCCCAAAAATCCTGACTGAAGTAGTAAAATTGTCCAGCAAAAATACATACAAAGAAGAAACAGAAAAGCTAGCATTATCAGTAAGTAACCAGTTGACAGAATTTCCTGTTCCTGCTATGGGTTTAAATTCATCCAACAATGAGTATAGGATTGCCCGCTGCATAATAACTTCTTCAGACAAATTAGAATGGGATATTTTGATATCCCAACACCAGTTGCCGCCATCCCACGAACCATTTTCTGCCACTGAGCTACTCTTGTTTTCTGCAGATAGCCATAAATCTGGAAAGGTCATAGACAAGACTCTTGGGCCAGCTCATCGAGAACACCAAAATGAAACTTGGTCACCATTGCCAATGTTGTAAGAGATAAAATCAGAAACCAAATTCCTCCCGCAAGATATAGAAAGATGCACCAAATCTCTCCACCATTTAGAGGGAGCAACAGACAGTTTAGAGCACTCACCAGTATGAAAGTCGTACTGATGATTGGGGTACCTAGCCTCTATTAATTCCTTCCACAAAGTAACTTTTTGCTCTAGAATTTTCCAAGTCCACTTGAACAACAACGCGAGATTGAAAAGTTTTAAATCTTTCACCCCTAAGCCGCCCTCTTCTTTCTTCTTACAGACCATTATCCATGACACCTACGACACTCCCTTTTTAGACACCATACCATTCCACAAGAATGATTTTTGAATAGACGTGAGGATACGAATTACTTTAACAGGAAGTTTATAAAAAGACATGAAATGAATCGGTAAATTTGCATGGACATAATTGATCAAGGTTACTCTTCCCCCATGGATAGGAAACGACTTTTCCAATAGTTCAATCTAGATAGGACCTTGTCTATCAATGGTTTCCAAAAAGAGACTAGTGTGTGATTTCCTCCAATAAGGATTCCTAAAAATTTAAATGGACAGTCAGAGATCTTACAAGCGAGGTAATTTCCAGCAACCGATAGGAACGGGTCATCAACACCAAATCCATATAGGGAACTCTTATTGAAATTTATCTCCAGACCTGAGATTAAATTGAAGCCTTTCAAAATAATCTTGGCTGCCAAGATATTTTTCCACGAACCATCTCCTAATAAAACTGAATCATCTGCGTATAGCAGCAAGTGAAAAGAAACCTCCTAGTTGAGTTTGAAACCTGAAAAGAGACCATTTTCCATTGCCCTTTTCATCAGGACTACAAGTCCTTCCACAGCAATAGTGAATAGAAGGGGAGCAAGGGGACCACCTTGCTTAAGGCCCATTGTTACGGCAAAGTCCGCGGTTGGGCTCCCGTTAACTAAAACAGAGGAATAGCTATTAAAAACCCAAATGTTCATCCATCTCAGCCATGAATTACCAAACCTCATAATTTTCATGACATCTCGTAAGTACTTCCAAACAACACAGTCATATGCTTTAGCAAAATCAACCTTTAGAAGCATAAGATCTTTCTTGGATCGTTTAGCAAAGTCAATGGATTCGTTTATCACAAGGACTCCGTCTAACAGATTTTTTCCTTCTATGAACGCCGTCTGAGTGTTTGATATAATATTTCCTATTTTCTTTTTAAGTCTGGAGGCAAGAATCTTTGACAATACTTTATAGACAAAACTAATGAGGGAAATAAGCCTGTAGTCATCCGAATTCTTAGGGCTTTCATTTTTAGGAATGAGCACCACAAATGAAGAAGCAAAAACCTTGTGTAATTTGTCACCTTTGAAAAATTCCATAATACAATTTGTAAAGTCATTACCAACTATGCTCCAGCACTTCATGAGAAACTCGAAGCTGAATCCATCAGGACCAGGACTACGATCCCCTGCACACTCAAATACAGCTCTTCTGATTTCTTCTACATCAACTACAGATTCTAGCTCTTCTCTGTCCGAACTAGAAAGACATTTAAATCCTGTTTCTCCCACATAAGGAAAAGGTCTGGATACTTTGGAAAACCTCTTAGAAAAATGGTCTCTAACAGCCTCTTTGACCCCTTGAACATCCTCCACAGATTTGCCATTAAGACTTACAGAATTAATGGTATTCAAATTGATACGATTTCTCAACGCTGCATGAAAATACTTATTGTTGGCGTCACCATCAGCACTCCATTTTAACCCAGATTTTTGCTTTAGAATGCTTTCTTTAATTCTCAGAGATTTCCATAGTTCGTCTTCGGCAGAATTCCTATTCTCCAGATCCTCAGCTGATATACCACCTCGTTTTGAATCAATAAGGTCTTCAATCTCATTAATGATACCTGTATCCGACTTGATTTTGGTGTCAACCCAGCCGAATACATTAATATTCCACCATCGGAGTTTCTCTTTAAGGTTTTGCATCTTCCTGGCCAAAATGAAGGAAGCCTTCCCTGCTACCTTATATTCTTCCCATTCTTTTTTGACAAAAGCCAAGAAACTTGTATGTTCAAACCAACATGACATAACTTTGAACAGCTTAGGCCCCCGGTTGTATTTTTTGCTAAAATCCACACTGGCCTATGGTCTGAAACATCTCGGTCTCCAATCTTTTGACACACCATGTTCCATTCATTAAATACTCTAGGGGAGACTATGAATCTATCAAGACGGCTACAAACCTTGCCTTTAGATTTAAACCATGAGTAATTGATTCCACTCAAAGGCAAGTCCACACACCCGATCATATTAATGAACTCTGAGAATTCTTCCATATATCTTCTGTTAAAGCTGGTATAGCCTATTTGTTCAGCTAGACTCTTAATAGAGTTAAAATCACCACCTAGTATCCACTTTCCAGGTTCCAAACTGTTTTAAGATTGATAAGGCTAGACTAGAGCTCCCTTTTCTCCAATATGTTACAGGGAGAGTAAATATTAAACAAATAACACTTCAAACCTCTCCAATTTGCCTGCAAACCTAAAAATCCTTTGCCCCTATAGCTGCAAATAGGCACCAAAACTCCATCTTTCCAAATAGTTACAATACCTCCTGAAAGGCCAGTAGAATTAGTTGCTGACCACTGACAAAATCTGTCTCCCCATAGACTAATCACCATCTCATCAGACATCTTTGTACTTTTAGTTTCCTGTAAAAAACATATTTCAGCTGCTACCTTATTTAGTGTATCTCTAATTTTCTTTCTCTTTAATACACCCCCACACCCTCTTATGTTGTAGGTAACTATATTCATGTAGAACCGATAGCAGCCACCTTCTTCCCTTTCTATGATTTTCTGTCAACCACTTCAAGATTTCTAAAAATAGTTTCGAATACTTCGTCATGTTCTCCAGCTTCTATTCCTAAACTTTTTAATAGACTCCCAAACTCTCGCAGGGAGACTTTCTAATTTCTTCTTAATCCTTGAATTGTTTTGGAGGAAGCTAGAATCACAAATAGAATTATCAATAGAATCAGGCCCCTTAAAGACAGATACAAAGGCCTGATCTTCCTTTATTTCATCAGTTTGTCTATGTTGCACCCTAACAGGTCTAGTGGTCGAACAATCAGCCTGCAGTAGAGTAGCGTAATACAAAGGTCTGAACGGAATTTTTATCTTCTTGTAAATATCTTCCATAAGTTTCTTTTTCTTCCTCACAGAAGACCCCCCTTGACTTCAACAGCCACAGTATCGTTAACATCTCCTTTCGGCACCTCTTGAAAAGTAGACATATCCTCATCTTTAGATATACCACCACTTGCTAACCTTTTGTCATCAGCTATCATGGATGTCATGTAACGCCCCAGTTTTGTCAGTCTTGTCAGTTTTATTTAATTGAGTCGTTTTTTATTATTTTATTATTATATTATTTTATTTCTGACTTTTATGTGATAATATGTTATTTTTCATCGTGATTATATTTTATCGCGTTTTGGGAACATTTGCGAGATATTTGAGGGTGGGGGTATTTTGGTCATTTCATTTTATTTTGATTAAGTTAGTAAGGATAGAAAGAGAGAAAAATAGTAAGGAAAAGAAAAAGAAGAGAAGAAAAAGAGGAAGAAAGAAAAGAGAAAGAAAAGAGAAAGAAAAGGAGAAAAAGAGAGAAAACTTGTGGCTCAAGAAATCTAATCAACCGACTTTCAAAAACACGATTAATCGGGTAAGGGTGCAGAACTCGATTATCTTGTGATTGTGTATGATTATGTATGTGTGTGTTTGGATGATTCTCTTGCTTTCCATGTTTTTTTCACTTCTAGGTCGAAAATGATAAAATGATTAGGAATCGGTGTTTTCGTGGTTGAAATGTGATGTAGATGTTGTAGATTACTTGTTACCGTGATTGGGTTATATTCTGATTGTTATGTTTTGATTAGAAAGAGATTTTGGTGGAAAATATGGGTTTTGGGTTTTCAAACAGCGCTGCAGAATTCTGGGTTTTCCTTGGTTCACCTAGCGAACCTGGAGCGAAGGTGGTAGCGAATGAGTTTTCACGGGTTCGCCTAGCGAACCAGTTAGCAAAGGTCAGCGAATGTTCGCGAAGTTGTTCGCCTAGCGAACTTTGTGTCTTTTTGGTTCTGGTTGTTGCTTCCTTGGTTCTCCAAGGGGTTCGCCTAGCGAACTTTATGTCTGTTTTTAGCTGATAGTGGTTTCGCTGGACATTCGCCTAGCGAAGGTGGTAGCGAATGCTCGCTAGAGGTTCGCCAAGCGAACATGGCAGATTGTGCAATTTTGTTTTCTTCATTACTTTTGATCCGTAAGTCGGATCGGGGCGCGGTTGGGTGCGTTAGAAAGCTTATGAAATGTACTTTCTTATAGTGTTGGTTCTGATATTGTTGGTCGATTTAATTATGTCGGGAATTTGGAATAGTGTAGTTTTGCCGACTTTTATCGTTATAATTGCGTGTGATTGATGTGTATCATGCAGTGTGCTGTTGTATGGTGTAAATGCACGTGTTTAGATGGTGTGATGATGGTTTTTCGCCGTATGGCAAATAAATGCATTGTTTTGGGCTTGAATTGCAAAGCATGATTAATGTTGAGTGAGATGATTGCATATATGTGTGCATTTGAATGTCGTGAGTCATTGTATGCCAAGCATCATGATATGCATTCTTGTAATGTCGTGTGCCCATGTGGGGAATGAGCGACGGTTTGGTTCTAGAGGGAATTCGCTATAACATCGTGTGCCCGTGTGGGGTGTGAACGATGATTATAGACGATCGTGTGCCCGTGTGGGGTGTGAGCGATCGGGTCATGTGCCCGTGTGGGGTGTGAGCAATCCATAAACGCCGTGTTTCCGTGTGGGGTGTGAGCGACGGGGAACATCGTATGCCCGACGGGGAGTTACAGTGATGTAACGAGCAATGATTCCAGCAGAGTTCCTGAGTGAACTGGTGATGAGATTGATGGATGGATGGTACTGCATATGCATTGCATAGAGTCGTTGTGTCGGTCTCTGTGCATTTGCATAATTCATGAATGGATTGATTTCGTGTGGAATTGTGATTGGAATTGATGGGTTGAGATATGTATTGTGTTGTGTTGTATTTGGATTCTGTTGTGCATTGTGGTGAGAATATTGTACGTGTGTAATGTTGTGTTATTATATAATCATATGCAATTATATTATGATTGTGTTTCTCACCCTTCTGCTGTTTTATAATGCTCTATGAGGCATTGCAGATTAGATTGCTGGAGGTCTTTTTATTAAGCCTAGGTCTTCATTATTTTGTCGGTCGGCTCTGATATGTGGCACCGGGTAGTTAGGGAGACCGTTGGTGATTTGTGTGTATATGTATAAGTTTCTGTTGAGATTATACATGTATGATGTTGTATATGACAAACAAACTTTTATGATATATATATATATATATATATGAGATTCAGTTACGGATTTTCCGCTTTCATTCTGTTTTTGAATTGTGGGTGTATTACTACCTGAATTGTTGCATATCATTATGAGCAGGTGTTGTATGTTTGTTTCAAATTGATGTGGCGCCCCTTTCTATGCCATGAATGTTTTAAATATACTCTGATGAAATTTTGAATTTTATTTATCGCTTTAATAGCTTGGGGGAATAGATTGGGGGTGTTACATTAAGTGGTATCAGAGCCAGTCCGTGTCAGTTTGTGTCAGTCCTTGTCGGTCTTGGTGTTGGGTTGAGTTGTTTGTTTAACCATAGTTGTTGTTATTGGAAATGAACTGAATATGGCTGGTAGGAATGACGCTGCTTTGGCTACTGCTATGCAAGCTATGAGTCGGGTTGTGCAGGGTGCACCTAATGCTGTAGGTAATGATGAGTTCAGGAAGAACAAACCGCCTGTCTTCAAAGGAAGATATGATCCTGATGGTGCACAGATTTGGTTGAAAGAGATTGAAAGAATCTTCCGAGTGATGGATTGTGCTGAGGATCAGAAGGTGAGACTGGGTACTCACATGTTACTGGAAGAAGCTGATGATTGGTGGGTTAGTACACGTCATGTGTTGGAAGCTGCAGAGGAGGAAGAGATCACTTGGGAAGTTTTTAGCCGGGAGTTCTTGAGGAAGTATTTTCCCGAGGATGTCAGAGGAAAGAAAGAGATAGAGTTTTTGGAATTGAAACAATGTGGTATGTCTCATGTTGACTATACTGCTAAGTTTGTTTAGCTGGTGCAGTTTTACCCACATTATGCGGAAGCGGCTACGGAATTTTCTAAGCGTGTAAAGTTTGAGAATGGATTGCGTCCTGAGATAAAGCAGGCAATTGGTTATCAGAGGATTAGAAGGTTTTCTGATTTGGTAGATTGTTGTAGGATTTATGAGGAGGATAGTAAGGCTCATTCTACTCACTATAAGAGTGTGAGCGAGAGGAAAGGGAAGCAACAGTTCCGTGGTGGTCCGTATGTAACTCCAGCTAATAAGGGTAAACAAAGGGGAAATTTTGAGAGAATGTCAAGTCGAGGAGGTATGTCTAATTCTTTTAAATGTTACAAGTGTGGTGAAGTGGGGAATCGTCAGTTTGAATGTAGGATTGTGGCGGTGTAGGACATGTTGCAGCTGATTGTGCCAGGAAAAATGTGGTGAAATGTTACAACTGTGGTGAACCTGGTCATATTAGTACAAAGTGTCAGAAATCGAAGCAGGCTCCAGCTAGTGGGAAAGTATTTGCATTAGCGGGAACTCAGACTTCAAGTGCAGACCGTCTGATCAGAGGTACTTGTTTTATTAATAGTACGCCTTTAGTTGCTATTATTGATACTGGAGCGACTCATTCGTTTATTTCGTCTGAGTGCGCGAAGTGTTTAAATCTTGTGTTGTCTTCGATGGGTGGTGAGATGGTTATTGATACTCTAGCAATGGGGTCAGTAACTACTTCTTTGGTTTGTCTAAGTTGTCCTTTGACCATTTATGGTAAAGACTTTAAGATGGATTTGGTGTGTTTGCCGTTGGAGGGTTTAGATGTGGTTCTGGGAATGAATTGGTTGCAGTTCAATAGGGTCTATATTGATTGTTATCATAAGTTAGTAAGGTTTCCTTCTCTTGAGGAAGACGAAGACTCGAGTTTCTTATCTACCAAAGAGTTGAAGAAACTTTTGGCGGATGAAGCTCAGTTGTTTGGGTTGTTTGCATCGTTGACTGTGGATAGTCAAGTTTCACTTGATGTATTTCCTGTTGTGTGTGAATTTCCTGAAGTGTTTCCTGAGGATATTTCAGACTTGTCGCCAGAGAGAGAGATGAAGTTTTCTATAGATCTAGTTCCTGGTACTAGACCTGTTTCTATGGCACCTTATCGTATGTCGGCATCTAAGTTGGTGGAGTTAAAGAAGCAGTTGAATGAATTGTTGAAAAAGAGGTTTGTGAGACCAAGCGTTTCTCCTTGGGGTGCTCCAGTTTTATTGTTGAAAAAGAAAGATGGAAGTATGCGATTGTGTATTGATTATCGCCAGTTGAATAATGTGACGATTAAGAATAAGTATCCTCTTCCAAGGATTGATGATCTGATGGATCAGTTAGTTGGTGTGTGTGTGTTCAGTAAGATTGATTTGAGATCCGGGTATCATCAGATTAGGGTGAAAGAGGAAGATATTCAGAAGGCGGCTTTTAGGACACGTTACGGTCATTATGAATATTCTGTGATGCCGTTCGGGGTTTCTAATGCGCCAGATCTGTTTATGGAGTACATGAATCGTATTTTCCACGAGCATTTAGATCGTTTTGTGGTGGTGTTTATTGATGACATTTTGATTTATTCTAAGTCTCGGGAGGAGCACGCAGAGCATTTGCGTATTCTTTTGCAGGTTTTGAAAGAAAGAAAGCTTTTTGCCAAGTTGTCCAAGTGTGAGTTCTGGTTGTCGGAGGTGAGTTTTCTTGGGCACGTGATTTCAGGTAATGGTATTTCTGTGAATCCATCTAAAGTAGAAGCAGTTCTACAATGGGAGGCTCCGAGATCCGTCACTGAAATTCAAAGCTTTTTGGGTTTGGTTGGATATTATCGAAGGTTTATTGAGGGTTTTTCTAAGTTAGCACTTCCTTTGACCCAGTTAACTTGTAAAGGACAAGCGTTCATTTGGGATATTCGGAGCGAGGAAAATTTTAATGAGCTGAAGAGAAGGTTGACGACAGCTCCTATTTTGATTTTACCGGATCCTAATGAACCATTTGTGGTGTATTGTGATGCGTCTTTGATTGGTCTAGGTGGGGTGCTAATGCAAGACGGTAAGGTCGTGGCGTATGCTTCGAGGTAGTTGAGAATGCATGAGAAGAATTACCCTACGCATGACTTGGAGTTAGCGGTTGTGGTGTTTGTATTGAAAATTTGGAGGCATTATCTTTTTGGTGCGAAGTTTGAAGTCTTTAGTGATCACAAAAGTTTGAAATATTTTTTTGATCAGAAAGAGTTGAATATGAGCCAACGTAGATGGTTGGAATTTTTGAAGGACTGCGACTTTGGCTTGAATTACCATCCTGGTAAAGCTAATGTGGTAGCCGATGCGTTGAGTCGGAAATCGTTACATATGTCCGCTTTGATGGTTAAGGAGTGGGAACTTTTGGAATCGTTTAGAGATTTGAGTTTGGTATGTGAATTGACGTCCGATAGCGTGAGGCTTGGAATGCTAAAGATTACTAATGATTTTCTGATGACGGTTAGTGAGAAACAGAAACTGGATGTGAAAATTGTGGATTTGATGTTGGTGGGAGAAAAAGAAGTGAATAGTGATTTTAAAGTGGATATTAATGGTGTTTTGAGATTTCGAGGTAGAATTTGTATTCTTGATGATGCGGAGTTGAAAAGGATGATTTTGGAAGAAGGACACTGGAGTAATTTGAGTATACATCCGGGAGCTAATAAGATGTACCAAGATTTGAAGAAGATTTTCTGGTGGTCTGGATTGAAAAGAGTTGTGGCTCAGTTTGTTTATGCATGTTTGACTTGTCAGAAATCAAAGGTAGAACATCCGAGGCCTAGTGGTTTGTTGCAACCGTTAGATATTCCTGAGTGGAAATGAGATAGCATCTCCATGGATTTTGTGACAGGGTTGCCGAATACACTGAGGGGGCATAATGCTATTTGGGTGGTTATTGATAGGCTGACTAAATCAACACATTTCATTCTGATTGACATCAGTTTTACTTTGGAGAGGTTGACTGAGATTTATATCAGTGTGATTGTGAAGTTGCATGGGGTTCCGTTGAGCATTGTTTCTGATCGAGATCCTAGGTTTACCTCGATATTTTGGGAAAGTTTACAGAAGGCGTTGGGATCTAAATTGAGATTGAATTCGGCTTATCATCCACAGACGGATGGACAGACGGAGAGAACGATTCAGTCGTTAGAAGATTTGTTGAGAGCGTGTGTTCTTGAGCAAGGTGGTACGTGGGATAGTTATCTTGCATTGATTGAATTCATGTATAATAATAGTTTCCATTCGAGTATTGGAATGGCACCTTTTGAAGTGTTGTATGGACGAAGACGTTGAACACCGTTGTGTTGGCACGAATCTGGTGAGAGTGCGGTGGTTGGACCAGAGTTAGTGCAACAGACTACGGAAAAAGTGAAGCTTATTCGTGAGAAAATGAAGGCTTCTCAGAGCAGACAAAAGAGTTATCATGATTGGAGAAGAAAAGATCTTGAGTTCCAAGAGGGCGATCATGTATTTTTTAGAGTTACACCGGTAACGGGTGTGGGTCGTGCATTAAAGTCGAAGAAACTTACTTCTCGGTTTATTGGTCCTTACCAGATATCCGCGAGAGTGGGTGCTATGGCTTATAGGGTGGCGTTGCCGCCGAGTCTGTCGAATTTGCACGATGTGTTCCATGTTTCACAGCTTCGGAAGTATGTTTTGGATCCGTCGCATGTGATTCCGATGGATGAGGTTGAGGTAAGGGAGAACCTTACGGTTGAGGCATTACCAGTGAGGATTTTGGATCGCGAGGTGAAGCGGTTGAGAGGCAAGGATATTGCACTTGTGAAAGTGGCGTGGGGAGGCGCTATTGAGGGCAATTTGACTTGGGAGTTGGAGAGTCGGATGCGGGAGTCGTATCCGGAGTTGTTCATCTCAGGTATATTTTCGAAGACGAAAATTTCTAAGTGGGGGAGAGTTGTAACGCCCCAGTTTTGTCAGTTTTGTCAGTTTTATTTAATTGAGTCATTTTTTATTATTTTATTATTATATTATTTTATTTCTGACTTTTATGTGATAATATGTTATTTTTCATCGTGATTATATTTTATCGTGTTTTGGGAACATTTGCGAGATATTTGAGTGTGGGGGTATTTTGGTCATTTCATTTTATTTTGATTAAGTTAGTAAGAATAGAAAGAGAGAAAAATACTAAGGGAAAGAAAAAGAAGAGAAGAAAAAGAGGAAGAAAGAAAAGAGAAAGAAAAGGAGAAAAAGAGAGAAAACTTGTGGCTCAAGAATTCTAATCAATCGACTTTCAAAGACACGATTAATCGGGTAAGGGTGCGGAACTCGAGTATCTTGTGATTGTGTATGATTATGTATGTGTGTGTTTGGATGATTCTCTTGCTTTCCATGTTTTTTTCACTTCTAGGTCGAAAATGATAAAATGATTAGGAATCGGTGTTTTCGTGGTTGAAATGTGAGGTAGATGTTGTAGATTACTTGTTACCATGATTGGGTTATATTCTGATTGTTATGTTTTGATTAGAAAGAGATTTTGGTGGAAAATATGGGTTTTGGATTTTCAAACAGCGCTGCAGAATTCTGGGTTTTCCTTGATTCGCCTAGCGAACCTGGAGCAAAGGTGGTAGCGAATGAGTTTTCGCGGTTTCGCCTAGCGAACCAGTTAGCGAAGGTCAGCGAATGTTCGCTAAGTTGTTCGCCTAACGAACTTTGTGTCTTTTTGGTTCTGGTTGTTGCTGCCTTGGTTCGCCAAGGGGTTCGCCTAGCGAACTTTGTGTCTGTTTTTAGCTGACAGTGGTTTCGCTGGACATTCGCCTAGCGAAGGTGGTAGCGAATGCTCGCTAGAGGTTCGCCTAGCGAACATGGCAGATAGTGCAATTTTGTTTTCTTCATAACTTCTGATCCGTAAGTCGGATCGGGGAGCGGTTGGGTGCGTTAGAAAGCTTATGAAATGTACTTTCTTATAGTGTTGGTTCTGAGATTATTGGTCGATTTAATTATGTCGAGAATTTGGAATAGTGTAGTTTTGCCGACTTTTGTCGTTATAATTGCGTGTGATTGATGTGTATCATGCAGTGTGCTGTTGTATGGTGTAAATGCACGTGTTTAGATGGTGTGATGATGGTTTGTGGCCGTATGGCAAATAAATGCATTGTTTTGGGCTTGAATTGCAAAGCATGATTAATGTTGAGTGAGATGATTGCATATATGTGTGCATTTGAATGTCATGAGTCATTGTATGCTAAGCATCATGATATGCATTCTTGTAATGTCGTGTGCCCATGTGGGGTGTGAGCGACGGTTTGGTTCCAAGGGGAATCCGCTATAATGTCGTGTGCCCGTGTGGGGTGTGAGCAATGATTATATACGATCGTGAGCCCGTGTGGGGTGTGAGCGATCGGGTCGTGTGCCCGTGTGGGGTGTGAGCGATCCATAAACGTCGTGTGCCCATGTGGGGTGTGAGCGACGGGGAACATCGTATGCCCGACGGGGAGTTACAGTGATGTAACGAGCGATGATTCCAGCAGAGTTCCTGAGTGAACTGGTGATGAGATTGATGGATGGATGGTACCGCATATACATTGCATAGAGTCGTTGTGTCGGTCTCTGTGCATTTGCATAATTCATGAATGGATTGATTTCGTGTGGAATTGTGATTGGATTGATGGGTTGAGATATGTATTGTGTTGTGTTGTATTTGGATTCTGTTGTGCGTTGTGGTGAGAATATTGTACGTGTGTAATGTTATGTTATTATATAATCATATGCAATTATATTATGATTGTGTTTCTCACCCTTCTGCTGTTTTATAATGCTTTATGAGGCATTGTAGATTAGATTGCTTGAGGTCTTTTTGTGAAGCTTAGGTCTTCATTATTTTGTCGGTCGGCTCTGATATGTGGCACCGGGTAGTTAGGGAGACCATTAGTGATTTGTGTGTATATGTATAAGTTTCTGTTGAGATTGTACATGTATGATGTTGTATATGACAAACAAACTTTTATGATATATATATATATATATATATATATATATATATATATGAGATTCAGTTATGGATTTTCCGCTTTCATTCTGTTTCTGAATTGTGGGTGTATTACTACTTGAATTGTTGCATATCTTTATGAGCAGGTGTTGTATGTTTATTTCAAATTGATGTGGCGCCCCTTTCTATGCCGTGAATGTTTTAAATATACTCTGATGAAATTTTGTATTTTATTTATCGCTTTAATAGCTTGGGGGAATAGATTGGGGGTGTTACATTAAGTGGTATCAGAGCCAGTCCGTGTCAGTTTGTGTCAGTCCTTGTCGGTCTTGGTGTTGGGTTGAGCTGTTTGTTTAACCATAGTTGCTGTTATTGGAAATGAACAGAATATGGCTGGTAGGAATGACGCTGCTTTGGCTGCTGCTATGCAAGCTATGGCTCGGGCTGTGCAGGGTGCACCTAATGCTGCAGGTAATGATGAGTTCAGGAAGAACAAACCGCCTGTCTTCAAAGGAAGATATGATCCTGATGGTGCACAGATTTGGTTGAAAGAGATTGAAAGAATCTTCCGAGTGATGGATTGTGCTGAGGATCAGAAGGTGAGACTGGGTACTCACATGTTACTGGAAAAAGCTGATGATTGGTGGGTTAATACACGTCATGTGTTGGAAGCTGCAGAGGAGGAAGAGATCACTTGGGAAGTTTTTAGCCGGGAGTTCTTGAGGAAGTATTTTCCCGAGGATGTCAGAGGAAAGAAAGAGATGGAGTTCTTGGAATTGAAACAAGGTGCTATCTCTCTTGTTGACTATACTGCTAAGTTTGTGGAGCTGGTGCAGTTTTACCCACATTATGCGGAAGCGACTACGGAATTTTCTAAGCGTGTAAAGTTTGAGAACGGATTGCGTCCTGAGATAAAGCAGGCAATTGGTTATCAGAGGATTAGAAGGTTTTCTGATTTGGTAGATTGTTGTAGGATTTATGAGGAGGATAGTAAGGCTCGTTCTACTCACTATAAGAGTGTGAGGGAGAGGAAAGGGAAGCAACAGTTCCGTGGTGGTCCGTATGTAACTCCAGCTGATAAGGGTAAACAAAGGGGAAATTTTGAGAGAAGGTCAAGTGGAGGAGGTATGTCTAATTCTTTGAAATGTTACAAGTGTGGTGAAGTGGGGCATCGTCAGTTCGAATGTAGGAAGGATATGAGAAAGTGTGCGAATTGTGGCGATGTAGGACATGTTGCAGCTGATTGTGCCAGGAAAAATGTGGTGAAATGTTACAACTGTGGTGAACCTGGTCATATTAGTACAAAGTGTCAGAAATCGAAGCAGGCTCCAGCTAGTGGGAAAGTATTTGCATTAGCTGGAACTCAGACTTCAAGGGCAGACCGTCTGATCAGAGGTACTTGTTTTATTAATAGTACGCCTTTAGTTGCTATTATTGATACTGGAGAGACTCATTTGTTTATTTCGTCTGAGTGCGCGAAGCATTTGAATCTTGTGTTGTCTTTGATGGGTGGTGAGATAGTTATTGATACTCTAGCAATGGGGTCAGTAACTACTTCTTTGGTTTGTCTAAGTTGTCCTTTGACCATTTATTGTAAAGACTTTGAGATGGATTTGGTGTGTTTTCCGTTGGAGGGTTTAGATGTGGTTCTGGGAATGAATTGGTTGCAGTTCAATAGGGTCCATATTGATTGTTATCATAAGTTAGTAAGGTTTCCTTCTCTTGAGGAAGACGAAGACTCGAGTTTCTTATCTACCAAAGAGATGAAGAAACTTTTGGCGGATGAAGCTCAGTTATTTGGGTTGTTTGCATCGTTGACTGTGGATAGTCAAGTTTCACTTGATGTATTTACTGTTGTGTTTCCTGAGGATATTTCAGACTTGCCGTCAGAGAGAGAGGTGGAGTTTTCTATAGATCTAGTTCCTGGTACTAGACCTGTTTCTATGGCACCTTATCATATGTCGGCATCTGAGTTGGTGGAGTTAAAGAAGCAGTTGAATGAATTGTTGAAAAAGAGATTTGTGAGACCAAGGGTTTCTCCTTGGGGTGCTCCAGTTTTATTGGTGAAAAAGAAAGATGGAAGTATGCGATTGTGTATTGATTATTGCCAGTTGAATAATGTGACGATTAAGAATAAGTATCCTCTTCCAAGGATTGATGATCTGATGGATCGGTTAGTTGGTGCGTGTGTGTTCCGTAAGATTGATTTGAGATCCGGGTATCATCAGATTAGGGTGAAAGAGGAAGATATTCAGAAGACGGCTTTTAGGACACGTTACGGTCATTATGAATATTCTGTGATGCCGTTCGGGGTTTCTAATGCGCCAGATCTGTTTATGGAGTACATGAATCGTATTTTCCACGAGCATTTGGATCGTTTTGTGGTGGTGTTTATTGATGACATTTTGATTTATTCTAAGTCTCGGGAGGAGCACGCGGAGCATTTGCGTATTCTTTTGCAGGTTTTGAAAGAAAGAAAGCTTTTTGCCAAGTTGTCCAAGTGTGAGTTCTGGTTGTCGGAGGTGAGTTTTCTTGGGCACGTGATTTCAGGTAATGGTATTTCTGTGAATCCATCTAAAGTAGAAGCAGTTCTACAATGGGAGGCTCCGAGATCCGTCACTGAAATTCAAAGCTTTTTGGGTTTGGTTGGATATTATCGAAGGTTTATTGAGGGTTTTTCTAAGTTAGCACTTCCTTTGACCCAGTTAACTTGTAAAGGACAAGCGTTCATTTGGGATATTCGGTGCGAGGAAAATTTTAATGAGCTGAAGAGAAGGTTGACGACAGCTCCTATTTTGATTTTACCGGATCCTAATGAACTATTTGTGGTGTATTGTGATGTGTCTTTGATTAGTCTAGGTGGGGTGCTAATGCAAGACGGTAAGGTCGTGGCGTATGCTTCGAGGCAGTTGAGAATGCATGAGAAGAATTACCCTACGCATGACTTGGAGTTAGCGGCTGTGGTGTTTGTATTGAAAATTTGGAGGCATTATCTTTTTGGTGCGAGGTTTAAAGTCTTTAGTGATCACAAAAGTTTGAAATATTTTTTTGATCAGAAAGAGTTGAATATGAGGCAACGTAGATGGTTGGAATTTTTGAAGGACTACGACTTTAGCTTGAATTACCATCCTGGTAAAGCTAATGTGGTAGCCGATGCGTTGAGTCGGAAATCGTTACATATGTCCGCTTTGATGGTTAAGGAGTGGGAACTTTTGGAATCGTTTAGAGATTTGAGTTTGGTATGTGAATTGACGTCCGATAGCGTGAGGTTTGGAATACTAAAGATTACTAATGATTTTCTGATGACAGTTAGTGAGAAACAGAAACTGGATGTGAAATTTGTGGATTTGATGTTGGTGGGAGAAAAAGATACGAATAGTGATTTTAAAGTGGATATTAATGGTGTTTTGAGATTCCGAGGTAGAATTTGTATTCCTGATGATGCGGAGTTGAAAAGGATGATTTTGGAAGAAGGACACCGGAGTAATTTGAGTATACTTCCGGGAGCTAATAAGATGTACCAAGATTTGAAGAAGATTTTCTGGTGGTCTGGATTGAAAATAGTTGTGGCTCAGTTTGTTTATGCATGTTTGACTTGTCAGAAATCAAAGGTAGAACATATGAGGCCTAGTGGTTTGTTACAATCGTTGGATATTCCTGAGTGGAAATGGGATAACATCTCCATGGATTTTGTGACAGGGTTGCCGAATACACTGAGGGGGCATAATGCTATTTGGGTGGTTGTTGATAGGCTGACTAAATCAGCACATTTCTTTCCAATTGACATCAGTTTTACTTTGGAGAGGTTGGCTGAGATTTATATTAGTGTGATTGTGAAGTTGCATGGGGTTCCGTTGAGCATTGTTTCTGATCGAGATCCTAGGTTTACCTCAAGATTTTGGGAAATTTTACAGAAGGCGTTGGGATCTAAATTGAGATTGAATTCGGCTTATCATCCGCAGACGGATGGACAGACGGAGAGAATAATTCAGTCGTTAGAAGATTTGTTGAGAGCGTGTGTTCTTGAGCAAGGTGGTGCGTGGGATAGTTATCTTGCATTGATTGAATTCACCTTTTGAAGCGTTGTATGGACGAAGATGTCGAACACCGTTGTGTTGGCACGAATCTGGTGAGAGTGCGGTGGTTGGACCAGAGTTAGTGCAACAGACTACGGAAAAAGTGAAGCTTATTCGTGAGAAAATGAAGGCTTCTCAGAGCAGACAAAAGAGTTATCATGATCGGAGAAGAAAAGATCTTGAGTTCCAAGAGGGCGATCATGTATTTTTGAGAGTTACGCCGGTAACGGGTGTGGGTCGTGCATTAAAGTCGAAGAAACTTACTTCTCGGTTTATTGGTACTTACCAGATATCCGCGAGAGTGGGTGTTGTGGCTTATAGGGTGGCGTTGCCACCGAGTCTGTCAAATTTACACGATGTGTTCCATGTTTCACAGCTTCAGAAGTATGTTCCGGATCCGTCGCATGTGATTCCGATGGATGAGGTTGAGGTAAGGGAGAACCTTACGGTTGAGGCGTTACCAGTGAGGATTTTGGATCGCGAGGTGAAGTGGTTGAGAGGCAAGGATATTGCACTTGTGAAAGTGGCGTGGGGAGGCGCTGCTGAGGGCAATTTGACTTGGGAGTTGGAGAGTCGGATGCGGGAGTCGTATCCGGAGTTGTTCATCTCAGGTATATTTTCGAGGATGAAAATTTCTAAGTGGGGGAGAGTTGTAACGCCCCAGTTTTGTCAGTTTTATTTAATTGAGTCGTTTTTTATTATTTTATTATTATATTATTTTATTTATGACTTTTATGTGATAATATGTTATTTTTCATCGTGATTATATTTTATCGTGTTTTGGGAACATTTGCGAGATATTTGAGTGTGGGGGTATTTTTGTCATTTCATTTTATTTTGATTAAGTTAGTAAGAATAGAAAGAGATAAAAATAGTAAGGGAAAGAAAAAGAAGAGAAGAAAAAGAGGAAGAAAGAAAAGAGAAAGAAAAGGAGAAAAAGAGAGAAAACTTGTGGCTCAAAAAATCTAATCAACCGACCTTCAAAAACACGATTAATCGGGTAAGGGTGCGGTACTCGATTATCTTGTGATTGTGTATGATTATGTATGTGTGTGTTTGGATGATTCTCTAGCTTTCCATGTTTTTTTCACTTCTAGGTCGAAAATGATAAAATGATTAGGAATCGGTGTTTTCGTGGTTGAAATGTGATGTAGATGTTGTAGATTACTTGTTACCGTGATTGGGTTATATTCTGATTGTTATGTTTTGATTAGAAAGAGATTTTGGTGGAAAATATGGGTTTTGGGTTTTCAAACAACGCTGCAGAATTCTGGGTTTTCCTTGGTTCGCCTAGCGAACCTGGAGCGAAGGTGGTAGCGAATGAGTTTTCGCGGTTTCGCCTAGCGAACCAGTTAGCGAAGGTCAGTGAATGTTCGCTAAGTTGTTTGTCTAGCGAACTTTGTGTCTTTTTGGTTCTGGTTGTTGCTGCCTTGGTTCGCCAAGGGGTTCGCCTAGCGAACTTTGTGTCTGTTTTTAGCTTATAGTGGTTTCGCTGGACATTCGCCTAGTGAAGGTGGTAGCGAATGCTCGCTAGAGGTTCGCCTAGCGAACATGACAGATTGTACAATTTTGTTATAGTATTGGATCTGAGATTGTTGGTCGATTTAATTAAGTCGGGAATTTGGAATAGTGTAGTTTTGCCGACTTTTGTCGTTATAATTACGTGTGATTGATGTGTATCATGCAGTGTGCTGTTGTATGGTGTAAATGCATGTGTTTAGATGGTGTGTTGATGGTTTGTGGCCGTATGGCAAATAAATGCATTGTTTTGGGCTTGAATTGCAAAGCATGATTAATGTTAAGTGAGATGATTGCATATTTGTGTGCATTTGAATGTCATGAGTCATTGTATGCCAAGCATCATGATATGCATTCTTGTAATGGCGTGTGCCCATGTGGGGTGTGAGCGACGGTTTGGTTCCAGAGGGAATCCGCTATAACGTCGTGTGCCCGTGTGTGGTGTGAGCGATGATTATAGACGATCGTGTGCCCGTGTGGGGTGTGAGCGATCGGGTCGTGTCCCCGTGTGGGGTGTGAGCGATCCATAAACGTCGTGTGCCCGTGTGGGGTGTGAGCGATCCATAAACGTCTTGTTCCCGTGTGGGGTGTGAGCGACGGGGAACATTGTATACCCGACGGGGAGTTACAGTGATGTAACGAGCGATGATTCCAGCAGAGTTCCTGAGTGAACTGGTGATGAGATTGATGAATGGATGGTACCACATATGCATTGCATAGAGTCGTTGTGTCGATCTCTGTGCATTTGCATAATTCATGAATGGATTGATTTCGTATGGAATTGTGATTGGAATTGATGGGTTGAGATATGTATTGTGTTGTGTTGTATTTGGATTCTGTTGTGCGTTGTGGTGAGAATATTGTACGTGTGTAATGTTGTGTTATTATATAATCATATGCAATTATATTATGATTGTGTTTCTCACCCTTCTGCTGTTTTATAATGCTCTATGAGGCATTGCAGATTAGATTGCTGGAGGTCTTTTTGTGAAGCTTTGGTCTTCATTCTTTTGTCGGTCGACTCTGATATGTGGCACTGGGTAGTTAGGGAAACCGTTGGTGATTTGTGTGTATATGTATAAGTTTCTGTTGAGATTGTACATGTATGATGTTGTATATGACAAACAAACTTTTATGATATATATATATATATATATATATATATATATATATATATATATATATATATATATATATATGAGATTCAGTTACGGATTTTCCGCTTTCTTTCTGTTTCTGAATTGTGGGTGTATTACTACCTGAATTGTTGCATATCTTTATGAGCAGGTGTTGTATGTTTGTTTCAAATTGATGTGGCGCCCCTTTCTATGTCGTGAATGTTTTAAATATACTCTGATGAAATTTTGAATTTTATTTATCGCTTTAATAGCTTGGGGGTATAGATTGGGGGTGTTACATGTCACAGTATCGTCACCTCTTTTTTGTTTCACAAGGGAGCAGGTCACATGATCATGACTAGAAACTATGGCTTGACTTTTATCAACACTATCTCCCTCACTTTCTCCAACCTTCGAGTCTGACTTGTCTCTATCTTGAGATAAAACTTGAGGCACTGTATGAAATGCATCTCCTCTTTCGTCACCTCTGTTACAACTGATGTCAGCTGGAACCATCTTGCTATAAAGCTCAATCGCTTCATCACTTACTTCCATAGCATGATCCTTAAATGGGTTCCTTAATTCACCAGCTGTCAAATTAGGGGAAAAGGGCTCAGGTAATTTGGACTGAGAACTGAGAACCCTAGATGAACTGTCCCAGAACTCCCCTTCATCTTCTTGATCCGACTCAGATTCCACAACTTCTGAGCTATCCTCTTCAAAGCATGAAACTTTGGAGATTCCTTGATCCCTAGTATAAGGTCCAAAAGAGTCCTCTACAATCTTAATTCTGTACACAGTATCATTCACATCAATATTAACTACTTCGTTAAGACTCATGGAAAATTTAGTCCTAATCAAGACTCTAGCTACGTCGAATCTCAGTTGCTTCCTCGTCTCTTCATCCATCTTTATAAAAACACCAGTAGTTGCAGCTAAAGATTTGAAGAATTTTTCCCCCCAAACATGACACGGTAGGCCAAAGATCTTGACCCAAGTGAGTCTCTCTTAGTCAACATCACTAGGAGACCAAGGGTGGATTTTAAGGAACCACTTAGAGATCCAGCTGATGTCCTCTGTTATCCACTTTTGAATATCTCCCGGATTATCTTCTTCTAAGAGGCATAAATTAGCCCCCATAGGTGTTATCTTAATGTTGAAAAAACCTTCCATTTGAAACGCATTCAAAACCTCAGCTGCTGATCCCGGAATCTCCAACACACCAGTGAAAGCCTGCTTAAACCTCTCTAGTTCTTCCTCGTTAACTTTAAAGCTCAAATGAGAAAATGTAGGTTTGTCACCCATAAGAACCTGATTCAAATTATCCCCATTCCTACTTCGAACCCCTTTAGCAACCTGAGCAAAGGAAACTCTTTTATCAATCCTGCGACTTTCCAAAGGTTTAGAGGACGGACCACCTGCAGATTCCTTATCCTGATTCCATTTTTTTTGTATAGGGCCTTCCACCATTGTTTTTGAGCTCTCTACAGAATCTTGGTAAATTAGAGAAAATCTTAGTGCCATTAATGACAATATTGTCGAGATTAATGGCAAGAAGATGTTCGTCTTCGACTTTTTTGAACCTAACAAAGCCAAACCTTTTACCCCTAATATCCAATCTTCCCGGAATAAAAGCTTCCAAAATGGATCCAAAATCCTTAAAGATGTCATACATTTTTTTAGCATCGTATGAATCTGGGAACTCAGTAAAAAAGAACGACGAAGCTTCTTTCAAATCTAGATATGTAACTTTACCTTTGTTATTCTTCCAAATCGATATTCTCCCTAAAAGATGATTCCGGACCTTCTTATTCCCTACTTCCACCCAAGTCCCATTATTGTGACTGGTGGCTTTATAGATCCCCATATGAACGGATCCAGAAATACCTAAAGCGAAAGGTCAAATATTCTCAATACTCAGACAGGAACCCTAACTCTATTCAAATACCCAGACACCTCAAATCCACTATTGTAACCAGAAACTCAGGTCAAGAAACCCAGATTTGTCACGTTACCAAGTAATGGGAAGGAGACTGAGAAAGATGACCCTAAGGGAGGAAGGTCCCTAATCCGAAGATTAGGACTTTAAACCAAACCCTTAAAGATCAAACAGTACACCTGCCCAAAACCTGGAAACTGAAATCCAGACTGAAAGATAGCTTAGTGAACCTGATACATATTTCTGTGATATTGGTTGAAAAAGATGTAGCAATTTGAACAAAGGTTGGTTCAGAACTTATAGAGAAGGGAGAGTTTCTCTCTCTAGTCGTTCTGTACCATATAATTAATAACTAATTGTTTTTACTCTTACTTTTATTGAGAACTTGTAAGATTGAGTTTTTATACTTGTTACTACCACATGGAACATTTGATAGACATTAACGACATATTTGATCAATTATTAGGACTATCATAAGTGAATTGGTTAAAACAAATCCTATAAGTGAGATGTTTATTCTCAAAACCCTAAATCTAAAACTTCATAATTTCAAAAGGCATACATTTGTCGTTGTCGAACCAAAATTGTTGCGCCTCTACATCTTGTCATCCTTCTTACTTTTTAATGATAGTGGTCGAAAAACGGCCAATCATAGTCGAAACGGGCAAAAATCACAAAAAATAAAATATTTTACAATTTTATTTCACATTTTATCTTCAACACAAAATTCTACTTAAGATCCGGATCGTTGGGGTGAATGTGATCGTAAAATCTTAAGATTTTAAGATCTAGATCGAGATCTTGACAACCATGGTTTACAAAACAAATATTTCTAACAAACTATGTCAGTTTCTTTAGGTGACAAGATCATAGCCCATTAAAGCGAGATGTTATATTTTGAAAGACATCTTCGGTACAAGGAATAGTGAGGCCACCCGTGGGATGATCATATCCAAACTCTTCCTTAGCTTGGCTCAACAAGTCTTGAAATGATAGTTGGTTCAAGTATGACATGGGAATTACGCGCAGCTTTTGTTTTTCTCCAACATATACTGCAAGATATCCTTTTGGCATGTCTGTACTTTTCGAAGCTGCTCGGTTTGCAACAAATGATGCCTTTCTGATGATACCTGAGAAACGAAAGCCCATAGTTGTATTTGTGTAAAAACTTAAGAAGAATTGATTTTTAAAAAGACTAGTAAGCCAGAGGCAAGTTTTGAAATTGGAATGCTTTAGGTAGTGAATGATTTGTGTTGGTTCTAAATGCTTGTAGCCATGAATATATATAGATAATGACTTGTGAAGGAGAAAAAATCTACAAACGAGACAAGAGATATATAAGATCACATGGATTGTCTTAGAGGTCTTTATCCATGTAAAAGAAAGTTTAATAGACCTTGTTACTTATTTAGCAAGGGAGAAGGGACCACAAAGCTCTATTCGTATGCAAAATTCATGGAGTTTATCTTGCATAAATATAAATTGTGGTTCATAGTGATCTTGTCTTCAATATTGGTTCTCTTCTTTTCGCCAAACACTGTTTCGAAGCTGGTATCAATCAGGTCCTACACAGATTGCACATAAATCTGATATATATTAGCTGGATTGAAGAAGCATGTGATATGTCTAAAGCATGTATACCATTGAAATAGCTATAACAAAATTCAACAACAGACATCAGGTTTCTTTCACCATTGCTATGTCTTAATTTCAAGTGAGTTAGATGTTGGCCATTATCTTTGAAGGTGGGGTGGTATGTGCCTAGTATACCACCTCACAAATTTATTGATCAAACATTATATGAAAACACTCCAAGTTCACATAGGCTCATGAATTTATGATTTATAAATTCATAATAATTTAACTGTTATTCTCTTGTCTGTGATGAAGATATGTAAAAAAAACAAAGTTGGATTTTATATTAAATCTAAATATACGTGACATAAGGAAAAATTAGAAAGTTGTTAGACTACGTTGTGAAGTATTTGATGCTTCAAAAGTGCAAAATACTTAACTTTATAGCTTGTGACCGTAACCATATGGTTATCTCTTAAACTTGCAAGGCCTCTCACGATAACAAAAAAGGAAGGACTTGTGTGGAATGCAGCTGTGGAGAATGTTTTGAGGAAGATGGTGGTGTAGTCTGACAAAAAAAAAAGCATGTGACACTTTTTTTTTAATAAACAAAGTAATATTATCCACAAGGGTACTAGGGGTACCCTAACCCCTTTATAAAATTCACCACATACTATCTCCTCCTAGATACAAAATGATACATATTGATTTTATAAGTAATCAAAAAGTAAAATTCAACCACTCATAATAATTGCAACTACATAGAGGTTTATCTTTCTTGCCAATCCACCGCAAAGAGAGAAATACAATTCTCTGCAAAACCACATCCCACACTTCATCCTTAAACATAATTTGGTTTCTAGTATACTAAATGCATCACCAAATAGTAGACCACATTCCCATAGCATTATGCTTAGAAGCCCTCGTACCACATAATTCATTCTACGAAACCTGCAAATGTTCTACACAGTCCACACAAACACCTATTCCAATCAACAACCAATCCCTTACCCGCTTCCACACTTGACAACTTTTGACATAAGTTATGAACAGATGATTAGCACTTTTCTCCCGCATAAAGGAAAAAGGGCATACAATATCATGTTCATTAGATGTCACTCCTCTATCTCTAAGATTCACTCTAGTTGTAATCCTATTCAACACTAATCTCCAAGAAAAAATCTTTGTTTTCATTGGAGAACTAGCATTCCACACACAGCTGAGTGCATTCTTGACCTCTTCCTCCAACCCACCCTCCTCCAATGAAGAAAGCCACACATAGCAAAACTTCACACAGAAAATTTTAGATTTGTAAAAAGGCCAAATTACAACATCTTCCTCCTCCCTGTCAATCACAACCTCCTGCAGCAACTCTTGAATTTCTGTCAGCTCTTGTTGTACCTCATTAGCAGCATCAGAAGAAGAAGTGTTCAGTTTCCATAACCATGTATCACCCAACCAAGCACCCTTATCAGCCACATAAGCCAGTTTGTTATCCTCCAAACTCCAGGTTATAGGAAATAAGGAGGCCAGTGAAAATGTCCTAGACATCTAGATAGCCAGAATAAGGCTTTATCACCCTTATCTATTTTGACAGAAATCAGGTTCATGAAAGATGAACCACCAAAACCATTCATCACCTTAAACAAGTCCTTCCACCAAAGAGAAGGTGTCTCCCTTAGATTAGACATTACTCCATTCCATAGATTGGCTGCTAGGTTACCATATCTACTCACCAAATTCCCTTCCCACAACCTGCCTTTCTCATTAACTAACCTCCAAATCCATTTAGCCATCAATGCCTTATTAAACCTCCCTAGATCTATGATGCCTAGTCCTCAATCTGCATTGGATCTACACACCTTACTCCAACATACCCATGATATATACTTCTTATCCTTGTATCCTGCACAAAGGAATTTCCTCTGAATAGCTATAAGCTTTAGAATCACTTTAGAAGAAGCTTTGAATAAAGAAAGGTAATGGATAGGTAGGTTTGTTAGGACACAATTTTTTAGAGTAGTCCTCCCTTCCGTAGACAACAACCCGCCCTTCCAAGTAGCAAGCCTGGCCGACATACATTCCACCACGGGATTCCAGAATGAAATTGACTTGTGATTTCCACCAACCATTATCCCTAGGAACTTAAAAGGGAGCTCATCAATTTTACATGACCAGAAACTTTCAGCAGCCTTCAAGAATATTTCATCCACTCCAATACCATATAGAGAACTCTTGTTAAAGTTGATCTTCAATCTTGATACTAGTTCAAACCCCATTAGGATAGTTTTCAAGGCCTACAAGTTACTCCACTTCCCCTCACAAACCAATACAGTGTCATTAGCATACTGAAGCAAATTATACCCTCCACTATTTCCTACCTTAAAGCCTTCAAACATCTTTCTTTCAGCAGCTCTGTTAACTAATACTGCTAAGCCTTCAACAGCAATAGAAAATAGGAAGGGTGATAGAGGATCACTATGCCTAAGACCCTTAGACACAACAAAATACTGGGTAGGGCTTCCATTAATTAGCATTAACATAAAACTTTTCATAACACATCCCTCCGTCCACTTTATCCATTTAACACCAAAACCCATGTCCAGCATGATGCTTATAAGAAAAGCCCAGTCAACACAATCATAGGCTTTAGCAAAATCCACCTTAAGAAACAAACAACTATTTCTTTGTCTCTTAGCATAATTTATTATCTCATTCATCACAAGCACACCATCTAATAACTGTCTTTCTTTTATAAAGGCGGTTTGTAATTCAGATATGATTGTTCCTATGATGGACTTGATTCTATTAGCTAACAATTTAGACACCACCTTATAGATACTACTTATTAAACATATAGGTTTATATTCATCTAAACCATTAGGGTGATCAAACATAGGGATTAAGACTAGAAAAGAAGAAGACATCACCTTTGGTAAGTATCCATCTTCATAGAACTCCCTAATGCAATTGATTATGTCTTCACCAACCAACTTCCAACACTTTTTTAAAAAATCAAGATTGAATCCATCAGGTCCAGGGCTTTTATCACCTTCACTGTTGAAAATGGCATCCTTTATCTCCTCCCTTTCAAAAGGCTTCTCCCACCAGATATTATCCTCCAAAGATAGCTTCTTCACAAGATTGTCTCAAAGTCATGGCCTAGTATACAACTTAGATTGGAACTTCGTTTCAAAGTGATTCTTGACAACATCTTTAACTAATGCTACCTCTTATACCAACCTCTCATCCAGCTGTATTAAAACGATCACGTTCCTTCTGTTTCTATGTTTAATAGTAGCATGAAATAATTTAGAGTTTTGATCTCCTTCCACAATCCACTTGGTTCTAGCCTTCTGCTGCAAAATGATTTCTTTTATTCTCATATTCTTCCACATCTCATTCTCTGCCTCTCTAATCATACACATATCTAGGTTTCTAATTGTGCCATCTCCAGCTGCCAAATTCATTTCTACCTCATTTATAATTTCTATGTTCTCTTCTATTTTAGTATCTATCCAACCAAATACATTACTATTCCACCATCTCAACCTAATCCTTAGATTCTATAACTTCTTGGATATGACATAAAGTGCCTTCCCACGGACTTTATATTCCTTCCAGACATCTCTCACAAATGAATGGAACTCTGGATGCTCATACCAACAGTTCATCATTTTGAATGGTTTTTGCCCTTAGTTGATGTTTATAGCAGAAATCCACACTAGCCTATGATCTGATACATCCATGCTCCCCCCTTCTGGACCACCGTATTCCAACCCTGTATTAAACCTGGAGATAGAATAAATCTATCTAATTTGTTGCAATAACCTCCATTGGATTTAAACCAGTTAAATTTGCATCCATTGATAAGTAAGTCTATGCATTCCATCAACTCTATAAATTCCCCAAATTCCTCCATCTCCAATCTACTATGTCCCCCTCTACCAAACTTCTCCTTAGCATTTTAATGGCATTAAAATCGCCACCTAAAATCCATTCTCCCTCACCCAATCTGCCTTTGAGTTCTAAAATTTCACTCCACATAATAAAGTAACAATTTTTACCCTTCCATGAAGAATATAATCCTAGATAACCATTCCCCATAAAGCTTCTTATAGGATCCAACACACCCTTTCTCCAAATACTGAGAATGCCCCAGATTGACCTCTAGAATCCAAAGCAGACCAAAGACAATCTCTGTTACCCCAGATGCTTTGGACCAATTCATCATTCATTTTACAACTTTTTCGTTTCTTGAATAAATCAAATGTCATCCCTTCCTTTTGTTAAACAACTTCTAATTCGTTTCCTCTTAACCAAGCTACCACACCCTCTTATGTTATATGTTACTATATTCATGACTTACCTCTTTCAACCTCCCTTTTGGAATTGCATTTTTCTCTGGCCTCAATCTCCAAATCTCTAATTATCTTCTCAAATACTTCATCATTTTTATCTCCTTCTATTCCAAGTCTCTTAATAGCTTCCCACACCTTTGTCGGGACATCATCAAGTCTCTTCTTAATTATGGAGTTACCTTGTTTGACCTCTAAGTCTCCAATTGACTCACAACATAGCATAGACCCTCCCGAGTATCTACATATTGAGTCTGAAACCCTAGTCTCCTCAGATGACTCATGAGTAACATTAAAAGGAAACAACACAGGAGGAAATGTTGAAAGACCTGGCTTATCATAATTGTCAAGATGTATGAGAGCAGAGAAGAAAGAAGGACCTGGCTTATACAAGAGGTGAAGAACTCTAACCCCACAAACCCTATGGTTTGTTGTTGATTCAACCACCTCTAAACCCTAGATCAAAGCTTGATCAAGTCATCAACAATGCGGCTACAATCCTCCGATTATCCCGAGCACACACTTGTTGAACCCAAGATTCACGAACAAGATTCACCGCCTTGCACTACTCCCTTGCAAGGGAACCACCTTGTCCCAAGGCCTTCACTCGGTCGAATCCGTGTTGACGTGATCTTGCTCGAAACCTTCAAATCACACCAATCTTGAAGGAAAACCCCACCTTGGTTTTCTTATTTGAAACACAAAGATCCCAACCCAATATTCTTGGTTACACCGACCTACTTGAATGTTATCAATCCTAATCTAAATGGTCACCTAATTGAAAAATGATGATGTGTAGTTCAATTGTGTGTATGCATAGAAAAGCGGTTAAAGATGATGAGAATGCTTTGTAATCTGGTTTGGTATAAGTAATTCACTAGTGCCTTGCTAGATGAAGGTGCATCTATGAGTATATATATGTGTATTGAATTTTGGCAAAAAAGAATGCAAGAAAAAATAATATGCAAAGCAAAATTTATGTTTTTGAAGGCTACAGGTCGGCCTATGAAAGCAATAGGTCGGTCCATCAAGGTATTTAGGTCGGACTGAAGGGGGCGACCTATGGACAGAATCCACAAGCTTCAATAATGGAGCGTGGGAGCCGACCTGTAATATGTGTCGGTCTATGATAAACCAAAAGCTTCTATAGGTCGGCATGAGCTCTTATAGGCCAGCCTATGCAGCTGTGTTTAAACATATAACTTGGTTTTTGATGTGTATTGCATGACTAAGGCTTTTAAAAAACATTTGTATGCATCCTAGGGCTTATATGATTCAATGCACATCTAAATTTTTGTTGATACAGTCCAATATACAAAAACGTTAAGTCTAAGTCATACTCCTAGTTTTGACATCATTCAAAACATGGCTAATTTAAAAAATGCACTCACACACTCCACACTGTATCGTCACTAGCTAATCTCTATAACAAAACTGAACTTTTTGCAAGCTTAGTTATTTAAGCAAACATTGATTTTCCAAGTTCTTGATCTCAAGAACCAAACTCAATTCTTCAAGAATATCTCACTATTGAAAATAACAATAGTTTCACAATAATAGTACAACTATTTTCTCACAAGTAGTTACTCACAAGGCACTAAGGCAAAAAATAAATTATTTAAAGACAGAGAAGAAAGAGATAAATTAAAAAGAATTAGGAAGATTTAGAATTCTGGTGTGTGATGAAGTGAGGATAGGTCTTCTTTATACAGTAGAAAATTTGGATAAAAAAGGAAATAATCCATGAAAGAATTAACTTTCCTAATCAATAATTAGGTCATGACTCTAATCGATTATACACTTCAAATATTCGAATATTGTTCCCCAAAATGGAAGATTTTGATATAGATTCGTTACCAATAATTATGATATTGTCATAATCTATTATAGACTCGATTAGGCGCCATCTAATTGATTAAGTCGTAGTGAAGCCATTAAAGTAAGCAAAAACTAGTGGTAGAAAAGTCCACGTTCTATCTATCAATAATATAAAGATTTCAGTGAATGTTAGCATTAATGCACAATGTAAGTCAAATGAAACGGTAATATACAAACATAAACTATTTTAGGCATGATGAGACATCCATCTAATGGTGAGTTATAAAAACACTTTGATCGAATACATCCTAAATTTTCCATAGAATCCATATATGTCTAACTTGGATTATGCGCTAAAGGTTTTACTTTGTATATCAAAGCATAAAAAATTTCATATTCTTGTTGGAAATTTATTGTTACCTCTTAAAATCTCCCTTATGGGATGTGCATGACAAAAACTTACATGTTTTTGACATGCCTCGTCCGAGATAGTTGAGTCCAATAGCTAGAATTGATGTATATTTACAACCTTCGATTGATGATCTGAAGAGGTTGGATTTGAGAATGGACATATGATATATCTCGTGAACAAGAAATTTCTATGCATTCCGCTTTGATGTGGAAAATTAACCACTTTCCTGCATATGACATTTTTTCTGTTAGGGGTACGAAGGGCAAATGGGATGTCCACATTGCTTGAGACATTCAAAAGCGTTTACTTTGAAAAGTGATGGGAATATTTTGTGGTTTGACTGTTACCTAATATTCTTACCTGCAAACCATGTGTTTAGAAGAAATTAGAATGCTTTCAAAAAAAAAAGTAACATATATGTCACCCCTTCGAGTGTCACCGACTAAAGTATGTAATAGAATATATGACCTACCAAATTCAATGATTATGGAAAATCTTGTAAAATTCATGGATAAAAGGAGAAACACAGTTGAAGAAAAGGAAGATTTTTTTGAGACATTCCTTATTGGAAGGATAATTTGTTATGACTTAATCTTGATATTATGTATATTGAGAATAATGTTTTTGATAATGTATTTAACACAATTATGGATGTCCAACGTAAGACAAAAAGACAATGAGAATGCTTGAAAGGAATTAGAACTTTTGTGTAATCAAAGAGACTTGGAGTTGATATCTCAACCAAATGGAAAACTATTAAAACGAACGACTAGTTACAGTCTAAGTCCCCAAGAAGTTAAAGCAGTCTACTGGTGGTTAAATGAATTGAGAATGCCTGATGGTCATTCTTCTAACATATCAAGGTGTGCTGACGCCAAAACTGGGAATTTGCATGGAATGAAAAGTCATAATTTTGTTGTTTTCATGGAACGATTGCTTCCAATTCCATTCAGTTCACTACCCAACCACATGCTTAATCCACTAAATAAAGTTAGTCAATTTTTTAAAGACTTTTGTACATCAACATTAAAAGTAAAGAACATCATTAAATTGGACCAAAATATTCATATCATTCTATTGGAACAAGTCTTTATGCTTGGTTTCTTTGGTTCTATAAAGAATCTTCCTATTCATATTGAATATGAAGCTTTCCTTGGCAGACCTATTCAATATCAAATGTATGTACTCATCTGAAAGATTCATTGATAATTTAATATATTAGTGAAAAATACGGTAAGAGTCTAGGGATCATATTGTGCTTACTTTCATCGGGAAACATCACATTTATGCTCTGATTAGGAACAATGTTAAAGTGAGTGAAATATTTCAATTTACCTTATCAGTCTTCGGTCATCCTGATTGTCCTTCTAGAAAGAAGAGTGTGCATTAGTTGGCTGAAGAAAATTGCAATATGCTCATGTTCATGTGTTGATTAGCTACGTTAAAGTTAAACTAAATCTTAAGTAAGTATATTAAGTACATTTTTTTAACACCATGGATATAATACATGTTACCTTCTAAATTTTATTATATTTCAATTTAAGGCATTTAATATCTACTATTTTTAAAACACGAGTGAACAGGCATCGACTAGTTATACACATGCATATTTTCCTACATGGTTTAAGCAATAATTATCATGCTTTGTTAAACCAACTCACTACTACGGAAAACACCTATCACAATGGTTGAAAAAAGGATACCACCACACCTGACCAACCGTGTAAGGTAAGGTGTGATTGTATGCATGATGCTTTTCACCACGGTCGTGCGATGGTGATTATAACTATGTAGTGTTCTACATACCACAACCATTACTTTAAAAACTGTTAGGATATTCTTTAATGCATAATATTTAACAACGATAGGTATAAACAACTGTTGTGATATATACACAGAGTTTATTATAAATTATGTGGAATGCTTATTTTGCCAATACTCACTAAATACATAACCTTTTTAATATGAACTAGAACATTATAATATGACAAATTAAGTTATACTAGAAGAACAAGTTCACGTTCAATGCCTAACAAGAATTCTTCAACTCCTTATCCGTATTTTGCTCTTTAACGGTTAGAACTTCGTTTAATGATTCTAGTTCTTCAATTGCCCCTGCCTTCACCTTTAGTTCATTTTGCAAAACATTATTTACTTTGCAAACAAAATAGAGGTGGAGAGAGGGATGGTTAAAGAACTACAATCATTAAATAAACTTCTAATAGTTAAAGAACAACATTCAGATAACGGATTGAATAACTCTTGTCGAGAATTGAACGTGTACTTGTTTTCTACTATAACTTTATATATCATATTATAATTTTCTAATAGAATCTGAAAAGTTATATATTCGGTAAGGGATTCGAGAAACACTCAAACCACATAAGATATAATAAACTCATCTTTTAAATGAACATTAACAACAACATTCATAAAAAACATTCATCAACAATAAACCATAAATAACATGCATGATACAACAAACATATCAAGTCATGGAGTGTTTCAGAAACATACTGATAAGTTCAAATTGTACCTATTTTTGTATATAAGTTTTGTTGCACTTATCATTACTTTGTGTTAAAATTGGTTGAATAAACCCCACTTTATGTGTAAATATGTTTACTTTACGTTTTCGGTGTATAGTGCGTTACCATGTAAATATCATTGAGTTTAATCGATTTTCATTTATTTTTGTAGGTGTTCCAGCAATGGGATTTTTCCATATTCATAAAGAACATTGAATAAGCTTTCCAACGCTTCAAACCGTGCGTCAATCGGAGTTACGGTTCAAGAGTTATGATCAAACCAAATTCTGGTTTGCTGTCATGTTCGCTGGGCGAACCCCCGTGGCGAGCACTCGCTGGCGAGTTCGCTAGGCGAACCGGGGCAAACAAAAAGTTCCAGAATCGTGAAAAAACTCAACTTTAAGGCGGTTTACGTTCGCCTAGCGAACGGGGACTCGCTAGGCGAACCTGGGAACACAAATTTGCCTATTTTAGCCATTTTTCATCATTTTTTTATGTTATGTTTTTGGGGGAACTTTCTCCCAACTTCATCAAACTTCATTTTTTCAGTAGATTAGCTTAGAAAACATCATGGAAGCTTGCATGTGGATGATCCGGGGTGGATTTCTCATCGATCGGCGCCGACAACCCGCGAGATGTTTGGTTCATTTCTGATTTTCTTCATATCTTTCTTCTTTGTTGGGTTGTGTATATGTATTTGCTATGAACTCGTGTATATTTTTCGCCCATGGCGTTGTATAAAACTTGCTTTACAAATCTTTATTGGTAATTGTCTCTGATTTTTGCTTTATGCGCGGGATTTGAGTTGCGTTAGACATAACCTTCGCGAACTTCGATTAGGGATGATTGTCTGTTAGTTTCTAGATTCTAGAGATAGATTTAGAGCTAACAATCTTCAATAGGCATAGAATCTTAATGCCTCCGTGCCTTGAGCTAGCGTACGAAAGTATCGGCAATGGTAACACGGTTGTTCTCTCAACTTTGCGTTAGACATAACCTGTGTTGTGAGCGATGCTGGGTGATATTGATGAGTATTGTAGGTGGAGTATAACTGGTCGGTAAGTTTAAGTTTGTGAGGAGTGATTTATATGCATTGCCGGACGAGTTTTTCTCTCTGAAGAATGATTTCTTTTTGTTTTAATATTTACTTTTATGTTTTCTTGTTTGAAACTATTTTAATCCAAACTCATTAACGCGAGAGATTGTCGAACGACATTCTTTCCCTCGAACCGATCTCTGTGGACACGACATAAATCCCGGAGGGAATTCTTCCGAAAATAAATATTTTTGCTTGCTTGCCCTAATCTGCATTCAACAAAATGGCGACGTTGCCGGGGATTGGTTTTGATATTGAATCGCATTGCGATAGTTTCTTTGTTTTTGAGTTTTGTAGATATCGTACATGTTGATATTTTCACTTGTTTATATTGATACTTGTACATTTTGACGTTTGTTCAAGTGTTTGGTTAGGACGCTTGCTTTTGGTTGCACGGTGAGACATCACCATGGCATGAATGAAGGAAGTTTCTAATTAAGCACCGTAAAGGCGTCGAGCTTACGACGTAAAACAAGCATGTTTTATAGTTTTTCTTGTCGAATGTTTTTGGTTGTTGTTTGCTCACAGATTTTGATTGACTTACTTGAGGATGCTGTTGTGATTTTCCAAGTTGGTTCGTTTCAACTTGCGGATGTATGGTAATGATTTTGTTAAGTTTTGTACACGTCTGAGGTATGTATTTATCGCTTTCTATACTTTAGCATATTCATGATACTTAGGCATTTTACAAACTTCCATGCCATCCATTCTTTTGTATACTTGTTCTTATTATGAATCACTTTAGTTTCCACCTTTTTGTGAGGTAGCCTTCTATTGTTCATATATGCGCGGAGAACCAACATTCTTGTTATAACTGGATTTTATTATGTTGAATCTTTTATTTGTGTTGATTATATGAATGCATGAAAAGGATCAAGGTAATTGTTTCATTTTGAGCACGACTACCTTAGCCAAATAGTCAATTCACCTTGTGAGTGTGTGAGAATTCGTAACCCCTTTGAGCTTTTTGATCCATGTGTTTTATTTGAACTTAATGCTTGTCTATGAGTATTTAGTTCACTTATTTTTGAATGAATTTTGTTTTTTCTTGAACCTCAACTATGTGTTGTTGTATGGATTTTTTTCCTTGCCTTAGAAAGTAGGGAGTATTCACATGATGATGTGGTTGAATTCAAGTTGGGGAGAGAATGGTTGTTTACTCATTGGTTGTATTCTATGAGGATTGAAAAAGAAAAGAAAAAAGAGAAAAATATGACAAAGAAAAGAAAAGAAAAAAGTGAAAAAGAAAGAAAAAAGAAAAATCCTTGAAAAAGGAAATAAAAAGAGTTGCAATAATTGTGCTAAATAAGTATTGTGTGTTGTGTAGCACTTGGGATTTTGGAAGAAGTTGGTTGAAATTTTGTGTGTGAATCTTTGTGAGTTTTCACTCCCTTAGGTTTAGGTAAGTTTTTGTTTCAATTACCTTTAGAAATTGCCCCTTGTTTGTTTACCCGACCACGCTACAACCTTGAAAAGCCCTTGTGATTCTTGCCTTTGTATTTTCAATGTGAATTTGTGGATGTATGCATAATTTAGTCTTTTGTTTGCAAGATTTTTGTGTGAGTGAAAGAACCTCATTTTGTGTTTTTCATCTACCGATGATTGTTTTTGCTAGGTGTGATTCACATTTGAACTTGTGTTGTTTTAGAATTTTTGGCATGACTTTTGTACTTTGCTTTTGTTTCGTGACTATGTTATCGTTGCAGTTTAGTGGTAAGTATTTACTTTTTGTGTGTATCATTTTCATTTGAACCATTCATTTGTTTCCGTTTTTCAAAACCTGTTGATTCGTCATTCTTTGGTTATTTCTTGCGCATTTTCAAGTTTGTTTGATTCTTGTTTGTGGACAAACAATTATGTAAGTTGGGGAGAGTTTGATAAGTGCAAATTGTACCTATTTTTGTATATAAGTTTTGTTGCACTTATCATTACTTTGTGTTAAAATTTGTTGAACCCCACTTTATGTGTAAATACGTTTACTTTACGTTTTCGGTGTATAGTGCGTTACCGTGTAAATATTATTGAGTTTAATCGATTTTCATTTATTTTTGCAGGTGTTCCAGCAATGGTATTTTTCCATATTCATAAAGAGCATTGAATAAGCTTTCCAACGCTTCAAACTGTACGTCAATCGGAGTTACAGTTCAAGAGTTATGATCAAAACAAATTCTGGTTTGCTGTCATGTTCGCTGGGCGAACCCCCATGGCGAGCACTCGCTGGCGAGTTCGCTAGGCAAACCGGGGTGAACAAAAAGTTCCAGAATCGTGAAAAAACTCAAATTTAAGGCGGTTTACGTTCGCCTAGCGAACGGGGACTCGCTAGGCGAACCTGGGAACACAAATTTGCCTATTTTAGCCATTTTTCATCATTTTTTTATGTTATATTTTTGGGGGAACTTTCTCCCAACTTCATCAAACTTCATTTTTTCAGTAGATTAGCTTAGAAAACATCATGGAAGCTTGCATGTGGATGATCCGGGGTGGATTTCTCATCAATCGGCGCTGACAACCCGCAAGATGTTTGGTTCATTTTTTATTTTCTTCATGTCTTTCTTCTTTGTTGGGTTATGTATATGTATTTGCTATGAACTCATGTATATTTGTCGCCCAAGGCGTTGTATAAAACTTGCTTTACAAATCTTTATTGGTAATTGTCTCTGATTTTTGCTTTATGCGCGGGATTTGAGTTGCGTTAGACATGACCTTCGCGAACTTCGATTAGGGATGATTGTCTGTTAGTTTCTGGATTCTAGAGATAGATTTAGGGCTAACAATCTTCAATAGGCATCGAATCTTAATGCCTCCGTGCCTTGAGCTAGCGTACAAAAGTATCGGCAATGGTAACACAGTTGTTCTCTCAACTTTTTGTTAGACATAACCTGTGTTGTGAGCGATGCTGGGTGATATTGATGAGTATTGTAGGTGGAGTATAACTGGTCGGTAAGTTTAAGTTTGTGAGGAGTGATTTATATGCATTGCCAGACGAGTTTTTCTCTCTGAAGAATGATTTCTTTTTGTTTTAATATTTACTTTTATGTTTTCTTGTTTGAAACTATTTTAATCCAAACTCATTAACACGAGAGATTGTCGAACGACATTCTTTCCCTCGAACCGATCTCTGTGGACACAACATAAATCCCGGAGGGAATTCTTCCGAAAATAAATATTTTTACTTGCTTGCCCTAATCTGCATTCAACATATACAAGTTCCATAATGGCGTGTCCAAAATTAAAGACGGATTAAGCTGACGTTAAAGCTGCAAACTTGAGTATAATTTTAATGGATGTCATTCTGGATTTTCCAATAAGTTTGTAATGCCCGCTATAGCTTTGTCCTCGTTATTGAAACAAGCATCCCTACCTACATGTCAAAACATGTAGAAAGTTCAAACATCATGAAACAAGCTATTGAAACATAAACAATAATGCATAAAAAGATTTTGAAACAAAAAATATAATGAAAACGAACCTATGAAGTAGACATTGGCTTAGATTTGATGCAACAAAGGTATTCGTCGAAGAAGACGAGTTGGCTGCATAAATTTGGGGTTTCCATATGAGAAAGATGATGTTGGAACAAAAATTTTCATATCCCTTGGGATTTGATAATAACAAAGTACTTTAAACAAATGGATATACTAACATATGTTCAAGTGTACCGGATCATAAGCTTATATTTAACTCTAAATTAACCATGTTAAAAGCATCTATGGAGAAGAAAAGTAACTCAGATTTTGAAAGATCAGAATTTGATGACTCTAAACGTGTTCATTAGCTTTTGAAGGATCAGAATCTGATCACACTATCCCAGCCTCTGGTGATAGCTCAGACTCTGAAGGGTAAAGGTGCCTCTGATTCGAACTCTTTCTCCTAGGCAGAATTTTCTTGTCAAACACCAGATTTCTCGAGAAAGCAAACTAGGGTTTATTTTTGCAAGGCTCAAAGAATGGTGATGTGACTTCTTTGAAGGTGTGAGAAAAACACGAGAAAAGCGGGGTTTGAATTGGGTTTTCCATTTTGAAAACATTTTATGAAACTCAAACAAAGATCATAAATAAACTAACAATAAGAAATACACACGATATATCCTGGTTCACTTGAAAACTATCAAGCTAATCCAGTCCACCTGCCAAGGTGATTTTTCCTTAAACAAGGACTTAATCCACTATAACCAAACTGATTACAATCGTACGAGCAAACTGCTAGTGACTAACAACCTCTAAGACTCGCCAGCCTTAGACTTCTTAAGAATTATGACCCAACTGGTCGCTTAAGGAATACAATGCACAAGCCAAATGCAAGTGACTAACACCACTAAGACACACTGTCTTAGTCTTCCTAAAAATTCCGACCCAACTGATCCTTTAGGGAATACAATGCACAAGCCAACTGCAAATGACTAACAACAATAAGACACACTATCTTAGTCTACCTAAAAATTCTGACTTGACTGGTCCAACAGGGAACACAAACAACTGTCTGCTACAAGGTTTGTTTACAATAAAAATGCTTTTACACAAGCTGGGTAAACATATATTTTAAGCTCAATCAAACTTAGAGAGAATCTACAGTAATAACATTCTTCTTCTTGTATTGTGGTGCTCTACTGTTCACTCATAATTTTTCTTCATTTCTTGATTTGCTTTCTTCATATACATCAGTGTTTCTAGTTTACATTGAGTATTACTTCGTTTGTTGCTCATTTCATTAAATCATGCTTGCACACATGCATCTGCTCTTTTACGCCCATGCTTAGCAGCTTCAACATCAGATTTGTTGAATGATCAAGTCTATATATAGCCAGAAAAAGATCCATTGAAAGGAAGATCGGTAATATGATAAGAGTACTGGTGACTTGAAAATAGAGTCGTTATGCTGGGTTGAAAATCGTACACTGAAGTTGTCCTTTGTACCACCAAATCAGGGTAGTGGAAAGGAACGTTCTTTATCTGTATTATGTACTATTTTCCCACGCAAACATTTCATCTTCTTCTATTCATCAGAGGCTTCTGAATTGATTTGATTGAAGCATGATGAGAAGAATGAATCATTGGGTCTTCAGAGTCTTGAGTCTTCAGAACTTGTTCAGCCGAACCTTCTCTTTAGAGTCTTCAGCACTTCTAGTTTAGAACCCTTACTTATCAGAACGCTTAAGTGTTCAGAGTCTTCAGAACCTCGTTCAGCAGAACTTTGTCTTCAGAATCTTCAGCACTTAGTCTTCAGAACCTTTAATTTTCAGAATCCTTAAGTCTTCAGAATCTTCAGAACTTCGTTCAACAGAACCTCGTCTTTAGAATCTTCGGCACTTAGTCTGTAGAAGTTAACGACCTCAGAAGCTATACAGGCTTCATAAATAGAACATCAGAGTCACGATCAGAGATTTGATCCAAGAGACGTTACAATAGCAACATAGTGTATTCTCATAATCTTTCTGATGCACAGTAGATTAGAACCAATTCTTGCTTCTTCACATAGAAGTGACCATAGAGAATATCGAAGTGACGTAGCACCTGGTCTTTATCAAAGTTAGAACCTGTTTGCTAAAACTATCAGAATAATAAACATTAGAGCACAGTAATTGTTCTCGCACAAATACTTCATTGTTATCATCAAAACATAGAGACAAGATGCAGAACCTAGTCTTGTTCTTACAATCTCCCCCTTTTTTATGATGACAAAACCATACAGGGTAATCACCATAACCGACAAATTCAGGGTTTAAGCTCTCAGCTCCCCCGGAATCTGTTAATCTCAAAATTTCATTTATGCTTGTTCAGAGTCTCCCCATGATCCCAAGACTCACAAAATAAAATTTTAGTTCTTCAGAACATGACAATAGAGAAGGAATACTTCCCTATAACAACTCACCAGAGTCTGACTAGAACACTAGGTCTTCATCTCAGAACCTGGTTACTATCAGAACTTGGTGAAAAATAAAAACTTGATTTTGAATCTAATTGGATGATGCCACTTATCTCGTATCAGATCTTGATGAAGAATCACAACTTCTTTAAAAATCAGAGTTTGATTGGAAGTGACTTCTCATTTGTCAATATTTTCTTAGATTCACCCATATTTCCACATTCAGAGTCTGATTGTTATAATCAGAATATCATCGTTGCAGAGCGTATCTTCTGAATGGTATCTTTGACTCAGAGAATTGACTCGACTTGCTTTCAAGTTGATTTCTGCTTCTGATGCTTTAAGTCTGAATTTCATACTTTCAGAAAGTTTACAACTTCTGAACACTATGATATCAAACAAGATTTCTTGACTTTCAGAAAGTTCACAACTTTCGAACAGTATTGGAACATTTGTTTGATCAAACCAAATTTCTTGATTTTCAGAAAGTTCACAACTTCTGAACAGTATTGGAACATCTGTTTGAGTAATCATATATTCTCAAAGTGTACAACTTCTTAACCATGAATTATCAAAGTTGAAATTATCCGTAAGATTTTATATCTTCAGAGAGTAGGATCTTTATGTTTAACCTGTCTAGAATGCTAAGTGAACTTTTTCAGAGTTCGTTTATTGAAACATCAAACAAACGGTTAGTTGCAAAAGCATATCATTATGTAATGTTTGAGTTCCAGATTCTGAGAATAAATACTATCAAAATCATTTTACTTTCTCCCCCTTTTTGTCATAATCAAAAAGATAATGCAATAAATAGTGCAGTATTATGATAAATATGTGAGAAAGAAATTTCTAAGATAGGCCATAGCACTCATAAAGAAAGACAGTTTCATTAATAATGGATCAAAATACATTGGCCTGACTCGAATATAGAGCATCCTAAAAACAAGACATAAAACACAAGACCGGCATGCTATTGATTAACCATCAAAGACTTCACAATGTGTCTTCCACAGACCAATTTCTAGACCATCTGACTTGACAAGATCAACAATTCCTTCTTTAAAGAAGATTTCAGATATAACTCTTCCAAAAGGTATGTAGGGCTTGATGAAATCGCCATTTCTGGAATCAGTAATGGATTTATGCAGAAAATTGAAGACAGTCTGAGGTAGATTAATTCGCATCTGAGCCATCAGGAGAAAAATGAAGACTCGATCATCATGAAATAGGATATTTTTGTTTTCTTACCGAGGACGAAAGTTGGTCAACAGAAGCATAAACCAAGCTTTGGAAATGGGAAGAAGGTTTTCAGGATTGAAAGGTTCATATTTGGACGATGTGTTGTGAAGAGAGGCTAGTTCCTCAGAAATAAGATACCTAGACTTAACATGTTCAACAGTAAAGCGAATGTTCTCACAGCCAATTGCGAGAGCAATGGTGAAGGGAGTGATGCTTATGGGGACACCAGAAACACAAGAAGAAATTGAGCAACCTTCATCATTAATGTAGGCATGTTTCCAAAAAAATTTACAAGATTTAAGTAGACTGGTTTATCCAGAATCATGAAGTATTTTGCCCACTCTTGATAGTGCATGATTGAGGTGATACTGCTAGCAATTTCCCTATTTCCAAGACGCAGAAGATTGATTCGTTCCCTGATATGACCTCAAGAAGGTTCTCATCTCCTTGGAAAGTAATTAGAGACATGATGAGAAAATTTTAGACAGTGAAGATAATTTTGAAACAGTGATATCAAACACTACAGATCATGAGAGAAGGAATGAAATGTATATATTTATAAGCGAAATGAGAGACGTCACTTACTAAGAAAATGACATAGGTCAAGATGCATATCACGCATAAGATATGCCAAGGACACAATGGCAGAGTAAGAGACAAGAATATCAAGGAATAGGAAAGGAGTGTAGCAGTTTCTTAAAACTGAGTATTCAAAGGTCACAAATAAAGATACATTATTTAAGTTCTGACAGGAGTCAATAACTCTGAATAAGTGTATACTTATAAATGGCAATTTTAAACTGACATAAGTAAAGACAGTTGAGAGTATAGCTTATTTATACAAAGAACTTAACTCACATATGTCTTATCATTTATGAATGCACAGTCATAGGGAATCCGTAACGATTTTAACCTATTCTCAAGAAGTTCACGTTCTCAGTGTGCCAAACAGTCGTTATCATTATCATTCACACATTATCAAGATTTTAACTTAATCGTTTTGATTTGAAGAATTTAGATAAATTAACGTTAGTCATCTTCTTCCTTTTTATGGAAATTATTATGAAATGTGTCATACCCCAAATTTTGACCACCAAGATTTCCCATTATTATGAAAATCATCATCACAATATGGATGTACTTACATGCCTCATCAATCTCCTCAGGAATTGTTACGCATTCTCCACTATAATCAAGGTTAGGGTTTTGAGCCTTTTCAGAGCACTTAGACAAAGGATCAATCAAGAAATGACATGATCTTCAACTTGTCTAAACTCTCAAACACCCATAAAGGATCAAGAGGACTCCCACATCAAGAATCAAGCACAAGGTTGCAACATTCCAAGTGGATTAAGCTTTAAGATCGCCAGTGTCACCAAATTAGGGTTTTTGGTCGACCAAGGCCTCCAGATGGAAATTTTCATCTGGGCATGAGCCAATGCTTCAAAGTATAACTCAAGATACTCCAAGGGACCTCATGGACCCAATCATCAAGTCAATTTAGCCTCAGGGGATGCATTTATCAAAAATCAGGAATTAGGGTTTCTTGACCTAATTCACCCCTAAGTTGACCCTTGGGACAAAAACATGAGCCAAGACCTCAAGACATGATTTGAGGGTCTCTAACACACTATATTGATCCATTTTCAACAATGGATTGATTCAAGAAGCTTGATCAAAAAGTTCCAATTTCATCAGGACCACAATTAGGGTTTCGAGGGAAAAGTCAACTGTACCTTTGACTTTTGACCAAGACATGCTCCCAAACCTTGGGACAAGATTTAATACACCCTATAACACCCATGGAACACATGCATTATGTTTGATTTAGGTCAAGGACTTGATTTCACCGAGGATCGCACAGTTTGGAATTCATCTGATAAAAAGTCAATTGTGCACAAAGTCAAGTTTGACTTTTTGGGATTTTTCATAATTATGGTTCTTTAACCCTAAAACAATGATAATATGTTATTTGAATCATCATTCGTCAATAAAAATCAAAGAAAGTGGGATAACTTGTAAAAGGGGGTAACCATAAAAACTTAGAATTTTTTCTAAGTTATGGAACAAAGTGGCTAGGGTACCAACTTCCAAGGATCATAACTTGAGATCCAAGCAACCATTTTGACTGATCCAAAGACGGATTTGTAGCTCTCATGGCATACTTTAAAAGTGTTAACTGCACCTCATTCCAATTCCTCATAGATTTCAAGTTATGATTGGATCAAAATCATTAAAAACATGAAAATGCATCTTTTTCCAACACTTAGAAAAATTCTGGTCAAGGCAGATTTCAAGTGAAACACCAAAACTTGGAGGGTTGTTTCACATAGTTATAGGCTGAATCAATTCAAGATGTAAACATCAAAGTTGTTGTCCATATTGCCTACAATCCAAGGAACTTATTGGCATGAAACAACTCAGCTTGAGCCAAGAGTTATGGCTGCTGCAACACACCATGGCAAGGTTGTCATGAAAAACCAGTTTTCATGTTTTCTTGCTTTACATGATTTCTGAATCCGAGCCAAGGATCATTATGCCAAATTCAGCCAATCTGATCACAATGCATCTGATCCAACCAACAAACTTATACTCAAATGCCAAGAGCCTATCCCTGAGAATTGATGAGTTTTTGGCATATATGCCTTGAATTCAAAGGGAATTAATGTGGAATAGTGCACTTTCAAGATTCTCACTCTCCTCAGTCAAGTTCTCTGATTAAACAACAATTAAAATTACTGAAGAATGTGGAATCAGTCAATACATAGCTGATCTATTTGGGGCAGCTGTTACACTTAGTGCAAGAGGCATTTATGCCAAGCCAAGACCATTGAACCATGGCCTTATCCTCTGAGATTCAAGAGAACCACTTCAACACAACTCCTCTACTATAATTAGAGGTCCTAAATGATCATTAAAACCACTCCAAAGCAGCTTACAACATTGCTTTCTCTCATTCTCTCCTTAACTCTAAATTCCATTGTTCTTGAGAAAGCACTATCGGGTTTTGAGTTGGAGGCCAATGCATCTCAAACCAATGATTCACACACATCACATATAACATATAGAAGGCATCTGAACACTCACCTCCCATCTGTAACATTAAAATCACTAAATGGCCATCCAATTGCACAAAACTCATGACTTGCTGTAGAAGGAATCAGGTTAATTAATCCAGAGGTTTTCCAATCAACCTAAGCATTCAAACACATCCATTGAGGTACAAGGAAGCTATCCAAATTGTTGGAACTCATATGTAACACCTCCAAATCAAAATTCGATTCTCACTTGCAGAGGTAAAACTTGAACTCTCAAACTCAATGAATCATGCATCATAAACATGTTTTCTTATTACCATTGTGTTTCTGGATGTTTGTAGATCATTTCCCCTCAATCAATTGTTGTTTACAATTCGCGTATAGGATTTCATTGAGTTCATGCCAATTTTAGGGTTCTTCAGGTTTTATCAGATTATGTTTTGATTCACTTGATTTCAATAAAATTGGGTATTACCATTGTGTTCCTCATCTGAAAACGCGTGATTTTCATATTTGGATCGTGTGAAATGGTTGAGAGATGAATGAGATATGGGCCTTCACGTATCTGAGCTTGAGGTTGAAGATGGCCATAGCGCCATGCTTCAGAAATTGAACTTTTTTTACTATATAATTTTCCTTTGCCATATATTAAATGAATTGCCATTGCGCCCCAGTGGTTGATCAACTGGTTTGTGTGTATTAGCAAGCGAGAGGTCTGGGGTTCGAATCCCCCTCGCCCCAGGCCTCTTTTTTTATCACTTTTTCCACTTTTTATTATTTTTCATATTATTTTTATTAATGATTTGAAAAATTAATATCTCATTCAATTTTGATCATTTTTGGTTGATTCTTTTTCTGAAAAATCACAAAAATAGTAAAATACTCTATTCTACAAAAAAGTCAAATTTATATTATTTATTTAACATAGTTGGTATTTTTGTGAATAAATTCATTTTTAATTGTTTTAAACATTTTAAAAATGAATATTCATCTTGAAAATTAAGACCAAATGAGTTTTAAATCATCTTGTGATTAAAACCTCATTTTTCAAACCTTAACCAAAAATCACAAGTCGTTTACTTAAACTTATTTGGTACTTTTGTTATTTTTTATTAATTTTCTTTGAAAAAATACTTTTAAAAAGTGAAAATTAGGGTTTCTTTGATTTTTATTCATACTCAAAATATTTCAAACTTTTTGGGCCTCTTGATAGAGTGTAAGTCCCACCTCTTTGTACATAAATAATTTTGGGCCTCAGTGTATTGTATAAGTCCTGATACCGTTTTAGAAATTCCGCTGTAATCATCGTTTTCAAATTTTTTCAATTAGGCCTACCCTCGTGTTGTAAGTCCCATTTCTTTTCTTCAAAACTTTTTGGGCCTCTTAAGAGAGTGTAAGATCATCCCTTTGTACGGAAAATCTTTTTTGGGCCTTAGTCACTTGTATAAGTCCCTGTACAAATTCAAACCACGGTGCGCTCACTGTTAAAATTTGGGCCTCTCCTTGAGTTGTAAGCCCTAATCTCTGTTAAAAAATACTTTCTCCTTTGATTTTGGATCCAAATATATAGTTGTTATCATAACTTTCATTAATTTCTTTGTTGAACAACTGACAAAACAGCATGGAAGCTCTACAACGGGTAAGTGTTTATCCGCTTTCTTTTGTCTGCTTTCATATACATAACTATTGTGGGAAGCTGCGCATGGTTAGTCTTCTTTCATACCTTTTAAATACTCGTCATATATCAATTGTATATATACTAGTATAGTTATTTAGAGTTTTCCCCGGCAACTACGTCTAGAACTAGGTAAAGCCCTGTTGGTCGCTCTTAAATACGAACGAAACTAGATCCCCATAGGATTTCCAGATACAGTCTTCCCTTCTCTTAGGGTTAAACAATATGGAACAAAAAGAAAGACAGTATTCTCGGTGAACCTTTTCTCAGACTGTCACCCTTAGAAATTGTCAAAAAAATTCTACTCCCCGGAGTTGATCTATTCTCCGTGAATAGCATCTCTTGAGTTTCTTCCAAACCCTCAAACTTTCCTGGAATGATCTCTTCTCTGTGAATTGCATTTCTTGAACTTCTCTTGGTTTGGGGACCCGCAGGCTTCCTAAAAGCATCCCCGCCTCCTCTTGGGCGTTATACAAGGACCCTTCGGCTTCTTAGAAGTTCTCATGCCTTCTCTTTGGCTTAATACAAGGACCCTGACGACCTCTTAAAGGTAGAAGACAAAACTTAGTCATCCTTTGCTAGAGCAGTCTTTCCAATGTCAAACCTCAGGCCCCTTTAGGGTTGATTCTCATCCCTTAATGTCCTTGCCTCCTCTTGGAGGCATTATACAAAAGATAAAACTGTTCCACACCAGTAGACTTGGACAGTCTATATCCCCTCTTGAGTCTCAAAGACATTCTCAAGCGTTGTAGAAACCCTGGTCACTTTGGCTTAATCTCCAGCAGAAACCCAGTCTCTCTCATGAGAGTTCCCAAACCAGGGTCAGCTTATCCCAGATCAGAACCTCAAGGTCTCTGATATCTCAACTCTTCTGTAATCCTTAGCAAGAGTTGATTCCCCACTTGGACCTGCCTAGGGATCTCAATAATCCTGCAGTAAGATAGCCTCCTCTTAGGCTTTGTATAATGATCATTCCTCGGCAAAGTCAACCTCCTCTTGGGCTTTGTACAGTGATTCTCCCCAGCGGAGCTAACCTTTTCAGACTTTCTTGTTGAGTCCATCACTTTTCAAGATTTTCTTGATAAGTCAACCTCCTTGTAGCCTCAATCTCGGGCTTTGTACGAGACAACAAATCACTCTCTTATTGAGTATAAAAGAATCTCTTGTTGAGTCAATCAACTTTCAGACTCTCTTGTTGAGTCAATCACTTTTTTTGGACTCTCTTGTTGAGTCAACCTTTTTCAGCCTCCGTCTTGGGCTTTATACAAGACAGATAAAATACTCTCTTGTTGAGTTAACCCTTTTAGCCTCCTCTTAGGCTTTGTATAATGATTGTCCTCAGCAGGCGTCCATACAAGCACTATCTTGTTAAGTCAAATCCCTTCTAGCCTCAATCTTGGGCTTTGTACAAGACAGATAAAAAAACTCTCTTGTTGAGTCAAACCCTTTTAGCCTCTATCTTGGGCTTTGTACAAGACATAAATCTCCCTCTCTTGAGCTTGGGACAGATATCTTTTCTAGCAGAGTCATTTCCTCCTAGCCTTCCTCTAGGCTTTGTGCAATGATTTTCCCCATGCAGAGTCAAACTCTTTTAGCCTAAATCTTGGGCTTTGTACAAGAAAGATAATACTCTCCAGCAGAGTTAAACCCTTTTAGCCTCCGTCTCGAGCTTTGTACAAGACACGTAAAATATCCTCACTAGAGTCAGATAAATTTCCCATTTCAGCCTCCGTTTTGGGATTTGTACAAGACACATACAAATTCTCCCCAATGGAGTCAAAAAGCTCTGTATAAGCATTTCCCCAACAGAGTCCATTCTTCTTAGCTTCCTTTAAAGCTCTGAGAATTGAATTCCCTTTAAGCAGAGTCAAAACCCTTTTAGCCTCAATCTTGAGCTTTGTACAAGAGAGACAAAACATTTTCCCTGGAGAAGTCAAACTTTTAGCCTCCTCTTAGGCTTTGTATAATGATATCCCCAAAGAGTCCTCTCTTTTTCGCCTTCATCTTGGGCTTTGTACAAGACACCAATATATACACTCTCTTTTTGAGGCGGTCTTATCCAGCCTCCTCTTAGTTTTTGTATAAAGAAATCCCCCAGTCGGGTTAATCAACCTCTTAGCATCAAATTGGTGCTTTGATCAAGGCATACAAAAATCAATAAATCCTCTTTAGAGATGACAAATTCTCTCTCAGCCAAAACCCTTTAGCTCCATATCTTGAGCTTTGAACAAGATACAAATCACCTTTAGCTTCATGTCTTGGGCTTTGAACAAGACACCAAAATATCTTTTTCCTCCCATAGAATAGGGGAAACTACGATTGCTCTGATTTTCCTGTTTCGTTTAAACGGGAATACGTAGGCATAAGATTGCGAAATCTTAGCGAGCATACCAATCGAAAACCCTAGGTCCTGTACCTTCATATCAATCAAAACTTTAGGTTTCATACCTTAAGCCATCATCATCATTTTCCACAGAAAACAAAACTCACTCTCCCTGTCACACTTTTCCAAGAAACTTTCCCAACCCATTACCAGATAAACACCATCAATTGCAAAGCAAAACCCTAAAGCTAATATCCTGTGGATAACCACATATAGGATGGGTAATTGACAACTACCCATTGTATAACCTGATCCCGGACCCCCCAATCTCTTTAAAGCATTTGTTCAGTTAAATAACCGCGTGCAAGGTTAGTTTTAGATAGTGTCCCTTTCCCTTCCAGCTTCACGAGATAAATAAGAAATCAGAAAGTAGCACCCTTTCTCCTCGAGGAGGAAAACCCAAACTTCAGCGATAAGGTGGTCGCGTCACCGACAAAAATCGCTCGCTACAGGAAAATGGTGACTCTGTTGGGGAGTCATTGACTGTATAGGATTATAGGCTATAGCTCTTAAGAGGTCTAGGATGTTAGTTTTAGGGTGAATATATATCGCTTTTCCTATTTGATATTCGTGTTTATTTTTCTGCTAATGGAACTGCGAGTGATGTCGCATCTGAAAGATTGAGTATACACCTCAAATAAGTGATGGCACAGGGAGTGATTCCCAAATAAGAGGTCCCGGTCGACCATTGAATCAGTGGAGTTGCCCTTTGCGGATTCAATGCCTATACGACTTCGGTTGTTGAAAGCAGATTGTTCGATTGAGTTATCTGAGAAGCTGAGGATTTTAGTAGACTGAAACCTTGTTACTATTTTGTAGTGCGGAAGCTATCGAAAATAGTTGTCACGCGATACTGCCCTCATTTGAGATTACTCTAAGATACATCAGCTCGCTCTGTTGATTCCAGCATGTTGTTGTTATCCCAAGAGGGATCAATGATTTTGATGACAGGTACAGAAAACCACTTGTATAACCTTTGGGGATGGGTAGAGCCATGACTTCATGACACCGAACCTTTGACCCCATGATTTTTCTATGTTTTTGTGTGCTGCATTCATTTCATTAAAAAAACATTAAACAAAGAAAAATTTCTCTTCTAGTCTCTTTTTTCAAATTAAACTAAGACAATGATTGCAAATGTCAGAGAAAAAGATTGCGTTATGGATTTCGGTATAAGGAAGACTCACAAGTACACCTTCAAGGTTCCAAAATTAGAGGATTTGAGAAGTTTGGCGAGGATGATCACCAACCCTGATGCTTTTAGAGCTAAGTACGGAGGATTGCTGTCTCTGTTAAGGGTCCATGTAATTGAAGGAATACTGCTTACGCACATTCAGTTTTATGATCCGGTCTATCACTGTTTCACATTCCCAGATTATCAGCTGGCACCAACACTGGAGGAGTACTCTCATCTGACTGATTTACCTATCACTGACCAAGCTCCATTTTCTGGACTGGAAGAAATTCCAAAAGATCAAACCATTGCAAGAGCAATCTATTTGGATGAGTCAGAAGTCAAGACTCACATGACCACTAAGGGTGGAATCCAAGGTTTTCCAGCCCAATTTTTTATAAAGGAAGCCTTGTACTTTGCTTGTATAGGGAACGTGGCCGCTTTCGAGAGCACCTTTGTTTTGCTCACCTACGGGTTATTTTTGTTTCCCAACATTGATAACTTCGTAGATATCAATGCCATTAAGATATTTTTTATTGGAAACCCTGTACCGACCTTACTCGCAGATGCTTATCATTCTGTACATTTAAGGAATTTATACAGCGAAGGAATGATCACATGTTGTGTACCCCTGCTATACAAATGGTTCATTTCCCACTTGTCCAAGTCTACTGCATTTTAGGATCCTAAGAATACTTTACATTGGTCGCAGAGAATCATGTCTCTTACCAACTCTGACATAGATTGGTACAATCGAATCTATGACGGGATCAGAATCATTGACCGTTGTGGAAACTTTCCTAATGTATCCCTCATAGGAATTAAAGTAGGAATCAACTATCATCCAGTTTTAGTTCGTCGTCAATTTGGATACCCGATGAGGCATGTCCCGCGTAATGCTCATCTGGAAGGTCTTTTCTTTAAGGAAGGAGAAAATGACAGGGCACTAAAGACAGAAATAGTGCATGCAGAGGCTCTAGGAAAACCAGACTGTGTCTCTGTGGAACCTTATCTCCACTGGGTACAAACTAGAGCCCTCAAACTGAGGATACCTTACCCTCATCAAGAAGTTCTTCCGTTAAGGGACCCTGTCCTTTATTTTATATCTGATACGGAAAAACTTCAAGTTACTCTCAACAGAGTTCAACAGGGGAAGAAGTCTTGGAAAAACAAGTATCGTATTCTCAGTGTGGAGTACAAGAAAATACAATAACTGTTAAAAGAAAAAGATGCTCTGATCGAGATTTTAGAACAACATGCTATAGAAAACCAAGATGACCAAAGGAATTTGCTCGCTCATTTCACTTGGCAAAGGAATGACAACTCGACAACGGCTCGAGATCCCCGATCAAAGAAAAGGAAAATACCAGAACCAGCACCTGATCCTTCCTCAGAGAGGACTCAGGATCCATTAGCTTAGAAATTTCCTTTTACAGCACTATGTAAATTACTGTATTTCCATTTTCGCAATTTTGAATTCAATAAAACGGGGTCTTCCCTATTGTTTGATATTTGCAATCCAATTGTCGAAGTTTATTTTGATTAAACAAAATATATATATATATATATATATATATATATATATATATATAATATAATCATTGCATATCATTCATCATTCTCACGAAACGAATTCTTCTTCTCTGCGAATCTCACATTTATGTCTCGATTTTAGAGTCAAACTGTCTCATTCGTACAATACTCGGGCCGGTCAACAAAAGAAAATGAATGATCTCGAGGAAGAGAACAGGGAGTTGAGAGAAGAACTCGACGCTCTGAAAGAGGATTTAAGAAAGCTTCACAACGATATGCAAGCTTTGGCAGCAGCTCAGATGCAACAACAACGGACTGTGATCTCAGAGATCACATCGACACCCATAGTGGAAAAGTATGATCCTCGATATACCATGCCTAAAGATAGTCCCTGGGGCATGCCACTCAACTATATCCCGGAAGGATATATTCCGCCGATCACTGAAGATCCGGAAACTGTAACAGGAGCCACTGGGCCTGAAGGTTACAAACTTTGGGAAAACGTAGATGCCATGGGCAAGACAGCAACTCCTGAAGGTTACAAACTTCGGGAAGCACCAAGAGTCTCAGCCGTAATGACTATACCACCACCCGTGGTACACACTATCCCGGAAGGAAAGACTTCACAGATACCGTCTGGTGGAAATGAAAGTATGTTCGACAAAATGAATGAGTTCCAGGAACAATTCCTAGAGATGCAGAAGGAATTGCAAGCCATTCGCGGTCAGGATCTATTTGGAAAGGACGCCGCAGACCTTTGTTTGGTCCCCAATGTGAAAGTTCCGCACAAATTCAAGGTGCCCAAATTTGAAAAATACAAGGGTAACTCTTGCCCTCAAAGTTATTTAGTGATTTACGCTCGGAGAATGTTAACTGAGACAGAGAACCAACAGCTATTGATCCACTACTTTCAAGATAGTTTAACCGGTGCCGCACTCAAATGGTACATGGGATTGAACCACACTAAGATCGTCACTTTCAGAGATCTTGGCGCTGCCTTCGTCACTTTCCCATAACTATCGGTCCCCATACTTTCCAAGTCACTTTCCAGGTCATGGACATCCGAGCAATATACAGCTGTTTGTTGGGAAGACCTTAGATACACGAGGCTGGGGCAGTCACTTCGACACTTCACCAGAAGCTGAAGTTCGTCAAGAACGACAAACTAGTCACAGTCTGTGGAGAGCAAGCCTTGATCGTGAGTAAATTATCATCATCCACTTGTGTAGAACCAGAGGAGGTTATTGGAACTCAGTTCCAAGCACGTTCGGTGAGCAGTGAGAACCAGTCAGAGAAAGGAACCTCGATTTCCTCGTACAAAGATGCTCTCGAAGTGATCAAAAGTAACAATGCAAAAGGATGGGGGAAGCTTGTCATTCCTACTGATTACAATGCGAAGAAATGTCTTGGTTTTTCTTTAACCTGTACCCAAACTGCTAATGATGAAAGTCTTCATCCCATTCAGAATTTCTTCCACAGTGGAGGTTTCCTTCACCCAATGCCTAGAGAAGTACATACCATCAACGAGGGAAGTTCCTCTGATACAGATGAAGAATGGAAGTCCTATCTCAACGAGGATAGTTATATGTATCAGGAAGAAGCGCCTACGCCATTATGTTTCTCCACGCAGGGTCCGAGATATATTCCAAGGTCAGATGTCGAAATGATATACGGAGATTGTGATCCAGAAGAATGTCGTGCTCCACCCAACTCATTAGAGGAAGACACTCTGATGAAAGACAACTTTGACCATGACTATTATGACCCAATGGATGGCCTGCCTATCTGGCAGCCGTACCCAGGAGACTCGGGGCAAAAGAGTCAGCCATGCGATGCATATCAACTGAGCATCATTGAGAAGAATACATGCGTCCCCACAGAATCATGGGATCATTAATCAGGGCATTCAGGAAATATCCAGTACAACGATGAATTCACAACAGTTGCAGGACAAGAGTTCCTTAACTATGTTTTTCCTGAGGTCAACGTCATCGAGAGGGATGACTCCTCCAGTTCCAAAGAAGTGTGGGACACCTTAGGACAACCGAGTGAAAATTCGACTTCATGGTCAAGTACACCGCTCCGGAAAGCTCTCGTATCAAGCTCGAAGGCATCCAACCAACTAGATGGGGAGATATACCTGAGAATGCAAACACTGTGCAAGATACAATTGAAGAATCCTCCTACGACAACTCTGCCTGGGAGACAGATTCCAGCGATCCTGCTCCACTAAAAATCAGCGTTATTTCTGAAGACAAATTAAGAAAGAAGGTGCCAGACTTTGTGATTAACCGAGGGGTTCGCCACCAATGGGTTGCTGTCAATGTTCCAAAAATTGTTCATAAGTATAAGTAATTACCGTCTTTATCTTAACCTTTCACCCTTCCCAGGTGAAACAGATGTTTTGATAGGCCTCACTTTTCTGTAAATATACCTCTTCTCTTTGCCCAAAGAGACTGAGTTTTGTTTTATAGGGCTGTAGTTTCAAGAATCGACAAGATCATAAATAAAATAACGTCGTTCTGTAATTTCCGCATTTATTGCTGTTTTCTCTTTTTGCTTTTTCAGAAAATGGTAATCCTAAAAAACAACTCAAATAATAAAAACAAGAATTTTTCAAAAAAATACATTGCATGAACTCTTGCATTCTCTCTATCTCTTCTAAAGCAAATCATCACATCATGCAGATTGCTTATTTTAAACCCCATTGAAACATACGATCCGATGCCTTCTCCCAACTTTGAATTCCCGGTATTTGAGGCTGAAGAAGAAAATGACGAAGAAATTCTAGAGGAGATATCCCGATTACTAAGACAAGAGGAAAGGTCCATTGAACCTCACAAAGAGCCGTTGGAAACAGTCAACTTGGGCTCAGAGGAAGAGAGAAAAGAAGTCAAGATTGGAGCCCTCCTCAGTCCGACTGTCAAAGAAGGTTTGATAAAGCTTCTCAAAGAGTTTCCCGATGTATTTGCTTGGTCCTATCATGACATGCTAGGGTTGGATACCAACATCATGGAACATCATCTACCGTTAAGATCAGAATGTCCGCCAGTGAAACAAAGACTAAGACAGACTCATCCAGACATGGCCATCAAAATCAAAGAGGAAGTATAGAAACAGATTGACGCGGGTTTCCTCGCCACATCAGAATATCCTCAATGGTTAGCCAACATAGTACCAGTTATTAAAAAGGACAGAAAAGTCAGAATGTATGTAGACTACAAGGATTTGAACAAAGCAAGTCCAAAGGATGACTTTCCCTTACCGCACATAGACATGCTGGTAGACAGTAAAGCAAAGTTCAAAGTATTCTCCTTTATAGATGGATTCTTGGGCTATAATCAAATCAAAATGGCACCGAAAGACATGGAGAAAACTTCCTTCATCACCCCATGGGGTAATTTTTGTTACAAGGTAATGTCGTTCGGCCTGAAGAACGCCGGGGCAACCTATCAAAGGGCCATGACTACTCTGTTTCATGACACGATACACAAAGAAATCGAAGTGTATGTCGATGATATGATTGCCAAATCCAAGATAGAAGAGGAGCATGTGACCCACCTATCAAAACTATTTGAGCGTTTGAGAAAGTACAGACTCTGCTTGAATCCCAATAAGTGTACATTTGGTGTCCGCTCAGGGAAACTGCTAGGGTTCATCGTCAGCCAGAAAGGAATTGAGGTTGACCCTGACAAGGTCAAGGCCATTCAAGAAATGCCTTATCCAAAGACTGAAAAACAAGTCAGGGGATTTTTGGGACGTCTGAACTACATTTCCAGATTTATATTCCTCATGACCGCGACATGCACGCCGATCTTCAAATTAATAAAAAAGAATCAGGACTGCATTTGGACAAAAGACTGCCATACCGCCTTCGACAATATCAAGGAATACTTGTTGAACCCACCGATTCTATCACCTCCAGTGGAAGAAAGATCACTGATCATCTACCTGACAGTCTTGGAAGACTCGATGGGTTGTGTACTTGGCCAACAAGACGAAACCAAAAGGAAAGAGTCTACCATCTACTATTTGAGTAAAAAATTCACCGACAGCGAGACTCGGTACACTATGCTTGACAAAACAGGATGTGCTCTAGCTTGGGCAGCCAAACGTCTTCGCCAATATATGATTCGTCACACTATTTGGTTAATCTCCTAAATGGATCCAATCAAGTACGTCTTTGAAAAGCCTGCTCTCACGGGAAGGATAGCCCGTTGGCAGATGCTTTTATCAGAATACGACATCGAGTACCATGCTCAGAAATCCATTAAAGAAAGTGTTTTAGCCGATCATTTGGCTCATCAACCGATTGATGATAAGGAATTAGTCGGATTTGACTTCCCAGACGAGGATGTCATGTATCTAAAAATGAAAGATTGCGATGAGCCGCTACCCAATGAAGGGCCAGAACCAGGTTCCCAATGGGGACTAATCTTTGATGGAGCTGTCAATTATTACGAAAACGGAATTGGGGCAATCATCATAACACCTCAGGGTACTCACATTCCATTCACTGCCCGACTGACATTCAAGTGTACAAATAATAAGGCCGAATACGAAGCTTGCATCATGTGTCTCGAAGAAGCATTTGACTTAAGGATTAAGAACTTGGATGTATATGGCGACTCAACCCTGGTTATCAATCAAATCAAAGTAGATTGGAACACATTTCAATCAGGATTGATTCCTTACAAAGACTACGCGAGAAGGTTGTTACCATTCTTCAATAGAATCGAGTTTCACCATATCCCTCGTGAAGAGAATCACATGGCGGATGCATTAGCCACTCTCTCTTTCATGATTAGTGTAGGTCAATGGAATGACATACCTAAGATTGACGTAATACGCCTTGAACGGCCCGCCTACATCTTCATGATTGAAGCAGTCATAGATGACAAACCTTGATATCACAATATAAAATGCTTCCTTCAGAAACAAGAGTACCCACCTAGGGCATCTAGAAAAGACAGAAAGACCCTCAGAAGACTGGCTGGAAACTTCTTCCTGAGCGGTGATACACTTTATAAGAGAAACTTTGACATGGTCTTGCTCTGACGTGTAGACAGACCAGAAGCAAACACGCTAATAAAAGAAATTCATGAAGGATCCTTTGGCACTCATGCCAACGGACACACAATGGTGAGAAAAATTATGAGAGCAGGGTACTACTGGTTGACCATGGAATCCAATTGCTACAAGTACATGAGGAAGTGTCACAAGTGTCAGATATACTCAGACAAGATCCATGTACCGCCAACACATCTCAAAGTTCTTTCTTCCCCGTGGCCTTTTTCCATATGGGGAATCGACATGATTGAGCCCAAGGCTTCAAACGAACATCGGTTCATCCTGGTAGCCATTGATTACTTCACCAAGTGGATCGAAACAGCGTCATACGCCAATGTAACCCGACAAGTGGTGGTCCGATTTATCAAAAAAAATCTCATCTGCCGTAATGGTGTTCCGGGCCAGATCATTACGGATAATGGATCCAACTTGAACAATAAGATGATGAAGGAGTTGTGCGCTGAGTTCAAGATCGAACACCATAACTCATCTCCCTACCGACCCAAGATGAACGGAGTGGTAGAAGCGGCTAACAAGAACATCAAGAAGCTCGTTCAAAAGATGGTTATAACCTACAAAGACTGGCACGAGATGTTACCCTTTGCTCTTCAGGGTTATCGCACATCTGTCCGCATTTTAACGGGGGCAACCCCTTTCTCTCTAGTATATGGCATGGAGGCAGTCCTTCCCATAGAAGTAGAGATCTCATCAATTCGGGTATTGATGGAAGCCAAGCTAACAGAAGCTAAATGGTGCCAAAGTCGACACGACGAACTGAACCTAATCGAAGAAAAGTAAATAACGGCACTATGCCATAGTCAATTGTATCAATAAAGGATGAAGAAGGCGTTTGACAAAAAGGTCCAACCTCGCGTCTTCAGGAAAGGAGACCTTGTGCTCAAGAAGATACAATCATTTCTCACTGATTCCCGGGGCAAATGGACTCCGAATTACGACGGCCCCTATGTTGTCAAGAAAGCCTTCTCAGGCGGCGCTTTGAGACTCACAACCATGGATGAAGAGGAATTTTCCTACCCCACAAATGTTGACGTAGTCAAGAAATACTTCACCTAAAAAAAAGGGTCTCGGTGGATTGAAAACCCGAAAGGGCAGTCCAGGAAAAAATTAGAGACATAATAAAAAAAAATCATCCCGATGGATTGGAAATCTCAAAGTACAATCCAGGAAAAAGTTAGGGATAATGGCAAGTAACTACGCTCAGCAAAGGGGCAAATCCCTCAACGGCGGTTATGCCATCAGTCAGGAAAACTCCAGTCACGGTCATCTTCGACGGAAGCTCAGGATGCCCATAATTCAAAGTTGGTAGAAGGATAGCGGTCGTTATGTTTAAATGTAGCCCTTTTCCCTTAAATTTCCATTTTCTAACTTTGTAAATACTCTATGGAATAACGCGCTTGGCTGATTTCCATCCTATCAATAAAATTTGAGCCCTAGTACTTTTTGTTTGCAATTCTCATTTGTTTTAGCTTTACAGAATGATGTTTTTAATATGATTAATGATTCTTGAAATAAAACAAAAATGAATTTACTTGTCAAAATTTTTCTACATTTAAAATAAAGATGGCAATTTCTTTTAACTGTTGAACATTGATCGCTTCTCCAGAAGTAATCGAGCTTCAAAGTGCAGAATCAAAGTACTCCTTCTAAGCCAGTGCACCTGAATGAAGGATCAACTGTCTCAGATGCGAATATTTTGTTCGACATCCCCGGCCGAGTTCTTATCTCCTAAGCCCGACCAACGGTTTTCCCCATAGGGACTATCTCTCCTAAGCAAGGCAAAATTGCTACTTTTGGACCAGTGATACTTTTCATCCCCTGCAGTGGCCGAGTATCTAGTCATGTTCATCCACTAGTCTGTATGTCGCGTCAGTTTTTAACTGGAGTAGCTTGAGTATTCATCTAGGAGCTACGAAAATGTATCAAGACTTGAAAAAGTTGTTTTGGTGGTCCGGTATGAAGAGAGACATAGCTCGGTTTGTTTGACATGTCAGAAGTCAAAAGTGGAGCATCAGAAACCTTCGGGGTTGATGCAACCGTTAGAAATTCCAGAATGGAAGTGGGATAGTATTACTATGGACTTTGTTACTGGTTTTCCATATATGGCACGGGGCTTTGATGCTATTTGGGTAGTTGTGGATCGGCTTACAAAATCTGCACATTTTATACCAATTAACATCAGTTTTCCATTGTCAAAGTTGGCGGAAATTTATATCAGAATAATTGTGAAGCTGCATGGTGTTCCGTGGAGCATAGTGTCGGATAGAGATCTGAAGTTTACTTCAGAATTTTGGAAGAGTTTGCAAGAGGATTTAGGCTCTAAACTAAAGTTGAGTTCGGCTTATCATCTGCAGACCGATGGTCAGTCAGAGAGGACTATTCAGTCGTTAGAGGACTTGTTGAGAGCCTGTGTGTTGGAGAAATATGGTGCGTGGGATACTCATTTGCCATTGATTGAGTTCACGTATAACAATAGTTACCATTCTAGTATTGGAATGGCACCTTTTGAAGCTTTGTATGGTAGGAGCTGTAGGACGCCTCTATGTTGGTACGAAATTGGTGAGAATGTTGTGCTTGGACCGAAGATTGTACAATAGACTACTGAAACAATTTAGATGATACGTGAGAAGATGGAAGTGTCTCAGAGTAGACATAAAAGTTATCATGATAATCGGAAGAAAGACTTGGAATTCAGTGAAGGTGACCATGTGTTCCTGAGAGTCAACCCAGTGACCCGTGTTGGACGTGCATTGAAATCAAAGAAGCTGGATCCTAAGTTTATTGGGTCATACCAGATCTTGCAAAGAGTGGGTGCAGTTGCTTATAGGGTAGCGTTGCCGCCTGAGCTTTCGAACTTGCATGACATATTTCATGTGTCGCAACTTCGGAAGTATGTGTCAGATCCATCTCATGTTATCCAGAGGGATGAAGTGCAGGTTCGGGATAATCTTACTGTGGAAGCAATGCCAATAAGGATCGAGGGTCGTAAGATGAAGCAACTCAGAGGTAAAGAGATTCCTCTGGTGAGAGTAGCTTGGGGAGGAGTTGTTGGAGGAAGTGTGACTTGGGAATTGGAAAGCAAGATGTGAGAGTCGTATCCAGAGCTGTTTCCATTAGGTACATTTTCGAGGACGAAAATATTTTAAGTGGGGGAGAGTTGTAACACCCCATTTTAATTTATTTAATCGTCGTGTGTTATTTCAATTGTTTGGCCTTGTTGGGGGTGTGTGTAGTTGAGCGCGTAGGCGTAGTGTTCTTAACGGAACGGAGAAAATAGAGATATCGGGATAATAATAAGGTAGTAATGAATAATGTGGGGACATATCCAATAATAGTAGCAAGGGGTGTATTATTATTATTATTATTATGTCTAATATCATTAACATTATTATTATTATTATTATTATGGGTAATATTGATATTATTGATACTATTATTATTATTATCACTATTAATATTATTAACATTAACTAAAATCAGATTTAATTAATAATATGTTTAGTGGGAGGAAAATAAGGAGTCTAATCTAAGATTAAGGGTAAAATTAGAATTAACGGTGGTTTTCACTAAGAAAGGGTTTAGAGAAAGAAGAACAAGAGGAAAAGCTAGGGCATTCTTCTCCATCAATTTTTGCAGGATTTTCTGACCAAATTCGAGGTAAGGGGGGAGAATGGGTTCAATATAGGTGTTAATTGCATGAGAGGGTAGTGAGGGGTCCTTTCCCTCGTAGGAATTTGTATGCATAAATTCTGTTTTTGGTGGATTTGTTGTTGTATGACTGAAATTATGATGAAAATTGTGTGAATCGATTTATTCTGTCATGATCTGTGTAAATACATTATGTTGTTGCTGCTATGTGAATGTTAGTATTGCAGATCTGGTTTTGTTGCAGGTTGAGAGAACGATTGTAGATCTGTAGGTGATGATTTGGCTAGAATAATGAAATAGGATAGTAAGATGAAATTACAGGTCTTAAAATCAATGTAGAAACCAATTTAGAGCGGACTGGTATGAAAAGTTAGAATTTTTCACAGTCTCTGCCCATACGCGTAACGGAGGAGGTGATACGCGTATGGCATGGCGTGCCAAAGGGCCATTACGCATATTGGCAAGGTGATACACGTATGGCAAGGGTGGTTTTGTGGGCAATACGCATATTAGGCTAGTGATACGCGTACGGAGATCTGAAAATGGAATTTTGAGAGGAATCAGTCTCTGCCTATACGAGTAACACATAGGCCAATACGCGTATAGAAAGGCAGCAGATGGGCCTTACGCGTCTGGTACGCAACTGGATGGGTGAGCGAGCTTGGAAATACGCGTATGGGTGTGGGCAATACGCGTATGACCAGCGAGAGTGCAAAATTTTGCTGTTTAGCGATTTCTTTCCCGATTTCGCATCCGATGCAGTTCCTTTTGGTCTGAGAGGTTGGGATAGGTGTCAGAACTTGTTGAACCTAGGAATGGTAGTGGAAATAATTTAAAATTGAATTTAGGTGGATTAATTAGATAATTAGCTAATTAAGGCTGCGTGAGGTGTTTTCCTTGATTGTGTGTATTATGCTGAACTGGTTTGACATGTGTGGTAATACTATTATGTATTACGGTGAGCGTGTATCTCACGTGTGATCAGGGGGATTGTGAAAATGTATAATCGTTATTATACATGTGTTTGTGCATAATATGTGGCATGCATTTCATGATATGTCTGGTGGAGACAAGTCATTGCTCAGTGGGAGTGTATGTGATTTGTCCGGACTCCAATGTGGAGTTGTGATGGAGATAAATCATTGCCAAGTGGGGTGTATGTGATTTATTCGGATTCTATTAGGAATCGGATTCGATTGAATGAACCATGGTGCGTTGGTACCACATGCATTGTGTCAAGTCATTGAGTCGCATTGCATTTTTAAGTGTTGATTGAATCATAGTTGAAACTGACAAGTGGGTCGTGATGATGTGTTATTTATGTGTGATTGTGTGATTACTACTCTTAACATATATTATACACCGTTAATTATGGAATGTAGTTCTCACCCCTTTGTTGTTTTGTTGTGTCTGTGCTTCTCTGGAAGTACAGATAATTCAGGTAGTTGAGTAGCACATGGAGTGCGTGTTGCCTGATCGAGTCTTAGGAGTCGCTCTTATACGTAACACGGGATGATGGGGATTTTATCATTTGTTATTCTTTCATTTATTTTGTTACATATCATTATTCATTTAAAATATTGTGGACCACGAGTTTATGTGGATTTTGAATATGTTGGCAAATTGCCGTGATTTTGGATAATAAATTATTTCCGCTGTTTTAATTCATTTATGAGAAAAGAAGATAATAAATTAATTGAGACTTCATTGTCGGGTTTTATTACGTGACATTCCACTATTAGTGTTAAACTCTGATTATTTTTGTATTATACATATATTTTCTAAAATGGGAAAGTGGGGTGTTACAGTCAGCATATACATACATACATTATGCATTATTGATTTACATTCATTTTCATATTGCATCACTATCACTCTAGTCGGTCTTACCCCCTAGTGATAAAAGTCTTCTCAATCGAGTTATTAGTTCTTTCCTCGTCAGGAAATGAATCATCTAAACAATCACTCTCTCAGTTTATTTTTGGATTAGAGATGTTCTTCGACCACTTTGATAACTTGAACCTCTGAAAAGCAAGCAAACTTTCGACAAATATCACTCTTCACCATTGAAGATGATATCTTCGCTTTCCCTGATTAAGGAAAATCCCAGAGAAAGCCTCTCAACCAAAGACTCTCAGCAACACATTGATTCTTCTCTCCAGAAAATCAATGTTAATGAAGTCAACAGCACCTCAAAATTGGGGTACATTGTATCGCATTTCTTCGAGAAGGTTTCGAAGAAATGTATGATGTAATATCCCCAAGCAGAAAGCAGTCTCTCAAGAGACTCGTTTTCCCTAGTAGAGTCGACAAATGGCGTCTCCAAACAGAGAAGTTTGAACACCTCTACAGCTCAGACAAACGGGTTTCCCCAGTAAGTCTGACATCAAAACCTTTTCCATCAAATGGTATTTCCCTAGGAAAATTCAGCGAGAAGTTTGAGGAAAACCACTACAAACAGCGTCCCTTGTTAAGAAAGTTTATTGACAAAAGAAACTGAGACCAGTTCCTTGGTAGGAAACCAGGATCGAGGGGAAGTTTATTTCAGAAACTTAGACCAGTTCCTTGGTAGGAATCCAGGATCGAGGGGAAGTTTATTTCAGAAGCTAAGACCAGTTCCTTCGTAGAAGACTAGGATCGAGGGGAAGTTTAATGACAAAAGAAAACAGAGACCAGTTCCTTGGTAGGAAACCAGGATAGAGGGGAAGTTTTTACCTTTTCTAAGCATCAACGCTTAGTAAAAGAAGATGGATGAGCAAACTACCATTCATAACCACTGTCAAAATTTCGGGTATTCCGATATTTAATCATCTTGTACCCCGAATGCCCGAATACCTTCGCCATTCACACCTTCAGGTCCAAGAAGATTAAATAGGGGCATCTATCATACCCCAAATTTTGACCACCAAGATTTCCCATTATTGTGAAAATCATCATCACAATATGGATGTACTTACATGCCTCATCAATGTCCTCAGGAATTGTTAGGCATTCTCCACTATAACCAAGATTAGGGTTTTGATCCCTTTCAGAGCACTTAGACAAAGGATCAATCAAGAAATGACTTGCACTTCAACTTGTCTAAACTCTCAAACACCCATAAAGGATCAAGAGGACTCCCACATCAAGAATCAAGCACAAGGTTGCAGCATTCAAAGTGGATTAAGCCTTAAGATCGCCAGTGTCACCAAATTAGGCTTTTTGGTCGACCAAGGCCTCCAGATGGAAATTTTCATCTGGGCATGAACCAATGCTTCAAAGTATAACTCAAGATACTCCAAGGGACCTCATGGACCCAATCATCAAGTCAATTTATCCTCAGGGGATGCATTTATCAAAAATCAGGAATTAGGGTTTCTTGACCTAATTCACCCCTAAGTTGACCCTTGGGAAAAAAACATGAGCCAAGACCTCAAGACATGATTTGAGGGTCTCTAACACACTATATTGATCCATTTGCAACAATGTATTGATTCAAGAAGCTTGATAAAAAAGTTCCAATTTCATCAGGACCACAATTAGGGTTTCGAGGGAAAAGTCAATTGTACCTTTGACTTCTGACCAAGACATGCTCCCAAACCTTGGGACATGATTTAATGCACCCTATAACACCTATGGAAAACATACATTAGGTTTGATTTAGGTCAAGGACTTGATTTCACCGAGGATCACACAATTTGGAATTCATCTGATAAAAAGTCAACTGTGTACAAAGTCAAGTTTGACTTTTTGGGATTTTTCATAATTATGGTTCTATAACCCTAAAACAATGATAATATGTGATTTGAATCATCATTCACCAAGAAAAATCAAAGAAAGTGGGATAACTTGTAAAAGGCGTAACCATAAAAACTTAAAAAAATTTCTAAGATATGGAACAAAGTGGCTAGGGTACCAACTTCCAAGGATCATAACTTGAGATCCAAGCAACCATTTTGAATGATCCAAAGATGGATTTGTAGCTCTCATGGCATGCTTTAAAAGTGTCAAATACACCTCATTCCAATTCCTCATAGATTTCAAGTTATGATTGGATCAAAATCACTAAAAACATGAAAATGCATCTTTTTCCATAGTTTTAGGCTGAATCAATTCAAGATGTAAATATCAAAGTCGTTGTCCATATTGCCTACAATTCAGGGAACTTAATGGCATGAAACAACTCATCTTGAGCCAAGAGTTATGGCTGCTGCAACACACCATGGCAAGGCTGTCATGAAAAACCAGTTTTCATGTTTTCTTGCTTTACACGATTTCTGAATCTAAGCCAAGGATCATTATGCAAAATTCAGCCAATCTGATCACAATGCATCTTATCCAACCAACCAACTTGGACTGAAATGCCAAGAGCTTATCCTTGAGAATTGATGAGTTTTTGGCATATATGCCTTGAATTCAAAGGGAATTAATATGGAATAGTGCACTTTCAAGATTCTCACTCTCCTCAGTCAAGTTCTCTGATTAAACAATAATTAAAATGACTGAAGAATGTGGAATCAGTCAATACATAACTGATCTATTTGGGGCAGCTGTTACACCTATTGCAAGAGGCATTTATGCCAAGCCAAGACCATTGAACCATGGCCTTATCTTCTGAACTTCAAGAGAACCACTTCAACACAACTCCTCTACTATAAATAGAGGTCCTAAATGATCATTAAAACCACTCCAAAGCAGCTTACAACATTGCTTTCTCTCATTCTCTCCTTAACTCCAAATTTCATTGTTCTTGAGAAAACACTATCGGGTTTTGAGTTGGAGGCCAATGCAGCTTAAACCAATGATTCACACATATCACATATAACATATAGAAGGTGTCTGAACACTCACCTCCCATCTGTAACATCAAAATCACCAAATGGCCATCCAATTGCACAAAACTCATGACTCGCTATAGAAGGAATCAGGTTGATCAATGTAGAGGTTTTCCAATCAACCTAAGCATTCAAACACATTCATTGAGGTACAAGGAAGCTATCCAAATCGTTGGAACTCATCTGTAACACCTCCAAATCAAAATTCGATTCTCACTTGCAGAGGTAAAACTTGAACTCTCAAACTCAATGAATCATGCATCATAAACAAGTTTTCTTGTTACCATTGCGTTTCTGGATGTTTGTAGATCATTTACCCTCAATCATTTGTTGTTTACAATTCGTGTATAGGATTTCATTGAGTTCATGCCAATTTTAGGGTTCTTCAGGTTTTATCAGATTATGTTTTGATTCACTTGATTTCAATAAAATTGGGTATTGCCATTGTGTTCCTCATCTGAAAACACATGATTTTCATATTTGGATCGTGTGAAATGGTTGAGAGATGAATGAGATATGGGCCTTCACGTATCTGAGCTTGAGGTTGAAGATGGCCATGGCGCCATGCTTCTAAAATTGAACTTGTTTTACTATATAATTTTCCTTTGCCATATATTAAATGAATTGGCATTGTGCCCCAGTGGTTGATCAACTGGTTTGTGTGTATTAGCAAGCGAGAGGTCTGGGGTTCGAATCCCCCTCGCCCCTGACCTCTTTTTATTTTCACTTTTTCCACTTTTTATTATTTTTCATATTATTTTTATTAATGATTTGAAAATTTAATTTCTCATTCAATTTTAATCATTTTTGGTTGATTCTTTTTCTGAAAAATCACAAAAATAGTAAAATACTTTATTCTACAAAAAAAATAAAATTTATATTATTTATTTATTATATTTGGTATTTTTGTGAATAAATTCATTTTTAATTGTTTTAAACATTTTAAAAATGAATATTCATCTTGAAAATCAAGACCAAATGAGTTTTAAATCATCTTGTGATTAAAACCTCATTTTTCAAAGCTTAACCAAAAATCACAAGTGGTTTATTTAAACTTATTTGGTACTTTTATCATTTTTTATTAATTTTCTTTGAAAAAATACTTTTAAAAAGTGAAAATTAGGGTTTCTTTGATTTTTAATCATACTCAAAATATTTCAAACTTTTTGGGCCTCTTGATAGAGTGTAAGTCCCACCTCTTTGTACATGAATAATTTTGGGCCTCATTGTATTGTATAAGTCCCGATACCGTTTCAGAAATTCCGACGTAATCGTCGTTTTCAAACTTTTTCAATTGGGCCTACCCTCGTGTTGTAAGTCCCATTTATTTTCTTCAAAACTTTTTGGGACTCTTAAGAGAGTGTAAGACCCATCCCTTTGTACGGAAAACCTCTTTTGGGCCTCAGTCACTTGTATAAGTCCCTGTACAAATTCAAACCACGGTGCGCTCACTGTTAAAATTTGGGCCTCTCCTTGAGTTGTAAGCCCCAATCTCTGTTAAAAAATACTATCTCCTTTGATTTTGAATCCAAATATATAGTTGTTATCAAAAATTTCTTTAATTTCTTTGTTGAACAACTAACAAAACAACATGGAAGCTCTACAACGGGTAAGTGTTTATCCGCTTTCTTTTATCTGCTTTCATATACATAACTGTATTGTGGGAAGTTGCGCATGGTTAGTCTTCTTTCATACCTTTTAAATACTCGTCATATATCAACTGTATATATACTAGTATAGTTATTTAGAGTTTTCCCCGGCAACTATGTCTAGAACTAGGTAAAGGATTTCTAACCAGTGGAGCTATTGGGCTTTGTACAATGATTCTCCCCAGCGGAGCTAACCTTTTCAGACTCTCTTGTTGAGTCCATCACTTTTCAAGATTTTCTTGATAAGTCAACCTCCTTGTAGCCTCAATCTCGGGCTTCGTACGAGACAGCAAATCACTCTCTTGTTGAGTATAAAAGACTCTCTTGTTGATTCAATCAACTTTTAGACTCTCTTGTTGAGTCAATCACTTTTTTTGGACTCTCATGTTGAGTCAACCTTTTTTAGCCTCCATCTTGGGCTTTATACAAGACAGATAAAATACTCTCTTGTTGAGTTAACCCTTTTAGCCTCCTCTTAGGCTTTGTATAATGATTGTCCTTAACAGACGTCCATACAATCACTCTCTTGTTGAGTCAAATCCCTTCTAGCCTCAATCTTGGGCTTTGTACAAGACAGATAAAAACACTCTCTTGTTGAGTCAAACCCTTTTAGCCTCTATCTTGGGCTTTGTACAAGACATAAATCTCCCTCTCTTGAGCGTAGGACATATATCTTCTCTAGCATAGTCATTTCCTCCTAGCCTTCCTCTAGGCTTTGAGGAATGATTTTCTCCAGGTAGAGTAAAACTCTTTTAGCCTCAATCTAGGGCTTTGTACAAGACAGATAATACTCTCTAGCAGAGTTAAACCCTTTTATCCTCCATCTCGGGCTTTGTACAAGACACGTAAAATATCCTCACTAGAGTCAGATAAATTTCCCCTTTCAGCCTCCGTCTTGGGATTTGTACAAGACACATACAAATTCTCCCCAATGGAGTCAAAAATCTCTATATAAGCATTTCCCCAACGGAGTCAATTCTTCTTAGCTTCCTTTATCGCTTTGAGAATTGAATTCCATTTAAGCAGAGTCAAAACCCTTTTAGCCTCAATCTTGGGCTTTGTACAAGACAGACAGAACATTTTCCCCGGAGAAGTCAAACTTTTTGCCTCCTCTTAGGCTTTGTATAATGATATCCCCAAAGAGTCCGTCTCTTTTTCGCCTCCATCTTGGGCTTTGTACAAGACACCAATATATACACTCTCTTGTTGAGTCGATCTTATCCAGCCTCATCTTAGGCATTGTATAAAGAAATCCCCCAGTCGGGTCAATCAACCTCTTAGCATCAAACTGGTGCTTTGATCAAGGCATACAAAAATCAACAAATCCTCTTTAGAGATGACAAATTCTCTCTCAGCCAAAACCCTTTACTTTCATATGTTGAGCTTTGAACAAGATACAAATCACCTTTAGCTTCATGTCTTGGGCTTTGAACAAGACACCAAAATATATTTTTCCTCCCATAGAATAGGGGGAACTACGATTGCTCTGATTTCCCTGTTTCGTTTAAACGGGAATACATAGGCATAAGATTGCGAAATCTTAGCGAGCATACCAATCGAAAACCCTAGGCCATGTACCTTCATATCAATCAAAACTTTCGGTTTCATACCATAAGCCTTCATCATCATCATTTTCCACCTAAAACAAAACTCATTCTCCCTGTCACACTTTTCCAAGAAACTTTCCCAACCCATTACCAGATAAACACCATCAATTGCAAAGCGAAACCCTAAAGCTAATATCCTATGAATAACCACATATATGATGGGTAATTGACAACTACCCATTGTATAACCTGACCCCGGACCCCCCAATCTCTTTAAAGCATTTATTCAGTTAAACAACCGCGTGCAAGCTTAGTTTTAGATAGCTTCCCTTTCCCTTCCAGCTTCACGGGATAAATAAGAAATCAGAAAGTAGCACCCTTTCTCCTTGAGGAGGAAAACCTAAACTTCAGCGATAAGGTGTTCGCGTCACCGACAAAAATCGCTCGCTACAAAATGCAGTAAGACAAGATAAAAGGAATAAAGAAGTTACTTCATTAACAAAACAACAAGACGCCGAAGCTTAGTACAGAACCAGACTCATAAGATAGAGAAACAAACAACAACAAGAGTACAAATAGGAGTAGTAGTGACAAACGGAATAAAGACCAAGCATTAAACAACTCAAAAAACCAAAAGAACTACCCACAAACCAGTTATCAGAAATCCTCCACGTCATCAACCCTTTCACACCTCTCTTCGTAGGTAGCATCTTCTGGTTCAAGTATTCTGGCCGAAGTGATGATTTCAGCCTTGTAGAATAACTCAGACATAATTCTTCCATAAGGTATGAAGAACTTATGTTGATTTCTGGAGATTTCAACACAGTTCTTCAGATGATTGAAGATGGTTTGTGGAAGATTCACCCTAACATTGTACATCATGAAATAGATAAACAGTGTATCATCATGAGTCAAAATGCTTTTGGCCAATCCTCTGAGGCGAAAGTTGGTAAGCAGGAGTTTAAACCACATCTTTCCATCAGGGAGGAGTCCTTCAAGATTATGGGGTCCATACATGTCTCGAGACACATCATGAATTTCAATGAGATTAACATAGGAATGGTTCAGATGAAAGTCTTCAACAGTCACTCCTGATTGAACACATTTTATGGCTTGAGCAATGGAGGTAGGTGTTATGTTGATCGGAACGCCGAAAACAGAAGACCAAACAGAGTAATTATCTTCACCAATCCGTGCATATTTCCAGAACTCCTTTATCATCACATGATAAATGGGTCCATGCAGACATGCAAAGTATCCTGGCCATCCTTGGAATTGCATGCTGGTGGAAATGCAAATGCCAGCATCTTTCAGTCTAGGGAAACATGGTATTTTCTCATTAATGACCTCAAGGGTTTCTTCATTTCCGACGAAGGTTTTGATAGACATGGTGAGAGCAATGAGGATAGAAGTGATGAGCAAGTAGAGACTAATGAAAAATTATGAGGAGAAGTGTGGTATTTAAAGAGAACAAGGAGTGAAGACCATAAATGGTAATAAGACTGGATGAATTGAGACGAGATATTCATCATTTGCAAAACAAGGAATGCAGACACGAGTAGGGAATGATGGAAAAGTGTATCAGTCTCCAAAAGATCACAAATTAGTATACGTTATTCATATTATGACATCAGTCAATAAATACAAATAAATGTTTACTCGAGGATGAGAGGGCATAGACTGACACAAAATAAAGGAGGGAAACATGTGTTAAGTTCCAAGAAGTCTTTGTCTTACATGCATATTTATGAATGCCTAAGGAGGAAGGAAGACGTAAAGAATTACACACTTATCAAATAACTTTTCAAATCCAGTGTCAAGCATGATATTAATGCGTAATAGATAATACTTACTGACACCCTAGTCCCAAAATCACAAGGCTCGAGGTGACTTATGGACAAGCTTTGATATCCTCAGAGTCTGGAAACCTAAAGGTTTCCATCTGATCAGAGACACTTCTGACAAAGCATCTTCTGATGACTAAGGTTTAAAAACAAATGCTTCCTAGTTTAACATGAAAATCTGATATCTTCAGACTTTGACTAACCACATCTGATTCTGATGAATTCTTACTTTAGACAAAAGTCCATTTTCAGATGCTTCAGAATAAATAGTATTCTATCTTCAGCCAAGGGTTTTGTAAAAGTATCAGCCCATTAATGGTCAGAATCTATGAATTTTAAACATAAAATTCCCTTCTGAACATAGTCTCTAATAAATTGGTGTTTATGTGCTTAGTCCTAGAACTTAAAATTAGATTCTTACTTAAGCATATAACAGCAGCATTATCATAAAGGATAGAAATGTTACTCTCATTTATCTAATGATCTTCTAACTGATTCTTCATCGTACTGCACAGAGACGCGGATATGTATTCTGCTTCTGATGTTGAGGGAGCAATTGTTGATTGCCTCTTGCTTGACCATGAGATTGGATTATTCCAAGAAATTGACAGTTTCCAAGGTACTACTTCTTTCCAATCTGTTTCTTATGTAATCTCTTCCTTTTCCAAAATATATGTTGGATGCGTTGGAGTCTTTAGCTGGTGTATCGTCCATCATGTTGAGTTTCTTCAGAGGTTCTTTTGTACGTTCCTTCTGATCTTGATCAATTTGAATTCCCAGAAAGAAACTGAATTTTCTTATCAGACTCATTTCGAATTCAGCCTTTCTCATCTAGCTTGTTTCTGAACACCCATTTAGTTTCAACGACGCAGACACCTTTGGGTTTCTGAACAAGATCCCAGACGTCATTTTTGGTGAATTGATTCAGTTCTTCTTGCATGGCTAGAATCCACTCATTTTCTTTTAGAGCTACATCAACTGTTGTTGACTCTATCAGAGACACTAGACCCAGAAGAATTTCTTCAGAATGTCTGAAGGATGAGCGAGTTCTGACTAGATCAGCTTTATCTCCCATAATCAATTATTCTTCTGATGATATGAGTTGTCCTCAAATTCTGATAAGGTTGTGTTCAGATCTTGAGAATTTGCATCTTCGTCTTCTTCTCTTGAATCTACTACTTCTTAGATTCTGATGACGTGATCTTCAGATCTGCAACCTTTCATCTAGCTTTGACTTTTCAGAGTCAAGCTTATCATTGAGTCTGACATGAATTGATTTGTCTACAATTCTTGTTTCTGTGTTATGGATTCTGTAGCCTTTAGAGCGTTCAGAATATCCTAACAATAAACACTTTTGAACAATAATTCCAGAGCCAATAATTTCTTCTTTCTGATCTCCTCTTAGACTTCTTGTCCTTCTTGACCTTTGGACACTCATTCTTGTAATGACCTGGCTCATTACACACGTAGCAGATAACTTCCTTTCCAGAGTTATGCTTCTTCTATTCAGATGATGACTCTGAGCGACCTTTGATTCTTCTGAAGTTTCCTTGCCTATGCTTTCAGATTTTGCTGATTCTTCTAATGTCATCCTCTGATCTTCCATTAGAATCTTCTGATTCTTCCTCAGCTTGATGAGCCCTTGCCTTTCCAGGTTAAGACTTAATAATAATGGATTTACTCTTCTTCTTCCTCCAGCTCTATCTCATGATTTCTCAAAGAACTAACACGCTCTTCAAGACTTACGCTGTTGAGATATTTTGATAGCTTTAAAGCTGTTATAATAAGTATCCATTTCTTAGGAGGACTTCCGATGATCTTTTTCATATGTCCAGAAGTTGAGTAACCTTTGTCCAGACTTTGAGTTATGCGATTAGCATTTGAAACTTTGAAGACATGGTCTCAGCTGTCTTATTATCCTTCATACTGAAAGCCTCATATTTTTGGATTAAGGCAAGTTCCTTTTGTCTTTCTTAACTTGAGCATTTCCTTCATTAGTCATTTTAAGAGAATCAAGATTAGATTTGGCATCATCTTCTCATACTTATTATAAGAGATAACATTTAGCAATATGATTCTTGCCTTATGATGACTCTTACAATCTTTCTTCTGTTGATTGATTATATCACTTCAGGATATTTTAGCACATGTAGCATCAACTGGGTGATTGTAGCCATAGACTACCAAATCCCAAAGATCTACATCAAACCAAGAAAGTACCTTTCTAATTTGTCTTTCCAGTGGTCAAACCTTTCACCATCAACGTACAGGTAGTTTGGCAGTGTAATGATCTTCCCCTTTAGTAGTGGATTTAGTAGGAGCTGCCATGTTATCTCACACAAATAGTAGACTGGTACTGAACACTGTTAAGTGCTGATAAAACGTTTATCACAATCAGAACCAGAGCTCTGGTACCAATTGACGTTGTGATAAAAACACAAGAAAGGGGGGTTTGAATTGGGTTTTCCATTTTGAAAGCTTTTTATGAAACTCAAACAAAGATCATAAATAAACTAACAATAAGAAAGATACACGATATATCCTGGTTCACTTGAAAACTATCAAGCTAATGTAGTCCACCCGCCAAGGTGATTTTGCCTTAAACAAGGACTTAATCCACTATAACCAAACTGATTACAATCGCACGAGCAAATTGCTAGTGACTAACAACCTCTAAGACTCGCCAGCCTTAGACTACTTAAGAATTCTGACCCAACTGGTCGCTTAAGGAATACAATGCACAAGCCAACTGCAAGTGACTAACACCACTAAGACACATTGTCTTAGTCTTCCTAAAAATTATGACCCAACTGGTCCTTTAGGGAATACAATGCACAAGCCAACTGCAAGTGATTAACAACACTAAGACACACTGTCTTAGTCTCCCTAAAAATTCTGACCTGACTGGTCCAATAGGGAACGCAAACAACTGTCTGCTACAAGGTTTGTTTACAATAATAATGCTTCTACACAAGCTGGGTAAACATACATTTTAAGCTCAATCAAACTTAGAGAGAATCTACAGTAATAACATCTTCTTCTTTGTATTGTGGTGCTCTAATGTTCACTCATAAGTTTTTTTCATTTTATGATTTGCTTTCTTCATATACATCAGTGTTTCTGGTTTACTCTGGGTATTACTTCGTTTGTTGCTCATTTCATTAAATCATGCTTGCACGCATGCATCTGCTCTTTTATGCTCATGCTTAGCAGCATTAACATCAGATTCGTTGAATGATCAAGTCTATATATAGCCAGAAAAAGATCTGTTGAAAGGCAGATCGGTAATATGATAAGATTACTGGCGACTTGAAAATAGAGTCGTTATGCTGGGTTGAAAATCATACACTAAAGTTGTCCTTTGTACCACCAAATCAGGGTAGTGGAAAGGAACGTGCTGTATCTGTACTATGTACTATTTTCCCACGCAAACGTTTCATCTTCTTCTATTCATCAGAGGCTTCTGAATTAATTTGATTGAAGCATGATCAGAAGAATGAATCATTGGTTCTTCAGACTCTTGAGTCTTTAGAGTCTTCAGAACTTGTTCAGCCAAACCTTGTCTTCAGAGTCTTTAGCACTTCTAGTTCAGAACCCTTAGTTATTAGAACACTTAAGTCTTCAGAGTCTTCAAAACCTCGTTCAGCAGAACCGTGTCTTCAGAATCTTTGGCACTTAGTCTTCAGAACCTTTAATTTTCAGAATCCTTAAGTCTTCAGAATCTTCAAAACTTCGTTCAACAGAACCTTGTCTTTAGAATCTTCGGTACTTAGTCTTCAGAAGTTAACGACCTCAGAAGCTATACAGGCTTCATAAATAGAACATCAGAGTCACGATCAGAGATTAGATCCAAGAGACGTTACAACAGCAACATAGTGTCTTCTCAGAATCTTTCTGACGCACAGTAGATTAGAACCAATTCGTGCTTCTTCACATAGAAGTGACCATAGAGAATATCGGAGTGACGTAGCACCTGGTCTTTATCAAAGTTAGAATCTGTTTTCTAAAACTATCAGAATAACAAACGTTAGAGCACAATAATTGTTCTCATACAAATACTTCATTGTTATCATCAAAACATAGAGACTAGATGCATAACCAAATCTTGTTCTTACATTCTTCAGCCTGTTCAACATTTTGGTAGATACCTAATACTTAGAAAGATGTTGTGGATAATGTTATTAGTCATTGGACAATGTTTCTAACCAGATACATCTTCCAACGTCTCTCTTGGCATGCATCTTCACGAAGAAAGCTCTTATGCTCATATCCCTTCCAATGACTACTTTTCTGCCTCTTTAAAAGAAAGTTGAAGATTTGAGAGAAGGATACTACACTACATCAGAACAACTTAAGTATAACTTTGAGCCATTGTTTATAACTATTATTGCATAAGTTTTTAATATTTCTTATATTTGTATATCTTAGAAATCTTAAGAGTTATAAACCTTTGGGGTTGTTGTACAACTTATATACTGTTGACTGTTTATCAAAGTATAGTTGTAATCATTTTCAACTAAATTATTTGTTTATATTTGAGGATCTCTCTTGCATGGTTGCTTGAGCAGTTAAGTCATTTGCTTGTGTGCTTAAGCAGTAAATTCTTTTTCTAGTGTGATTGATCAAAAGTCTATTGCTAGGTTTCTTGAGCGGAAGTCTTTTTCAAGTGTGATTGAAAAATTGAATTCTCTTGATAGTTTGCTTCAGCAAGTTGTAATCAAGATTGATTATAGTGAAAAACTCTCGTTAAGTCAAGGGGACTGGACTAGTCTCAGTTGAGGATAGAAACAAGGATAAACTCTATGTGTTACTTTGCTTATTGATTCTGATTCATATTTTTTCCCCATCTATTATAAACTTTGATATCAGACTCTGAACTTTTCTCAGATTCTGAAGTTGTTTTTTAGAAGCGAAATGTTTTTGTAATACATAATTCAACCCCCATTTCTTGTGTATTATTTCTCACCTTCAAACGAGTGGCAGAGATGTTAGGGTTTCATTTTTAGATAATTGATTGAAAGAGATGTTTGGGTTTTGTTTTGAGAGAGACGACTGTGATGTACTGAAGCGAGAGATAATTTCGTTTATATATAAATAAGTAACACCTTTCACCATGGTTGACATTACGAACCGTGATGAAATGATTGAAACTTACACCACGGTTGATTATAAAAACCGTAGTGATATACAAGGTCAATCCCATTATGTCTGGATAAATAGAAAATTATCGGTGCTGGATTCGAACCATTTCACTCCATGTACATTTCACTACGGTTGGTCCCTATGACCGTTGTGAAATGTCCTTTAGTAAATACAAATAAAAAACCCAAAAAAGAACTGTTACCACGGTTAACATGAAAAACATTGTAAAATTGGTATTACGAAAGGTCTATTTTGTAGTTGTGACTCCATGAACACTCTATTGAGAAGCTTGTTTTAAAGCCCTCAACAACATGAAAATGAATGACACACACTATTTATGAATGAATATAAATTTTACACTTAAACATGGACATAAGGGAAGAAAACCGTAAACAATGGCAGGTTTATTATGCACCTTATCCTTCAATTCAACCACGTAAACGAGGATGATGTGTTGTAATCAAGTCCAAACCAATTATTCATATTATAATTGGGGATCTAATGGAATATGTTGCATACCAAGAAGATGAGATTTCATCGGTTAATGAGGTGATTAAAATTGACGAGATTACAAGTTGGTGTGATACTGTATTTAAGTGTCAACAAGTTGACGCAACTATCTTGTGGTCAACAAATATTATGGATAAAGAGCATGAAGTGTTAGAGTTTGAAGACTATAAGATCAGATGAAGAGAATGCATATTACTAGTATACATAGCTTGAATAAGAAGCTTTTGTAATATTAATGTATTATGTAATATATTGCTCTAATTAATATATTTTTACTCTTGGTATTTATAGTTGATATATTTATTTTTTTATGTTCTTCTTTCAAAATAGGCAAAAATTTCACTCCGACTTGAGGACAAGGGTAAGGGTAAGAAAACCTGCCAGATGAAGATCACTAAACACTATGCCAAAGAAGAGAAAAGACAACGCTTTTTTTGGCCTTTAATAGCGCTTAAAAGCGCTACCTAAGGTGGCGTTACTGTAGATAAAGACAACACTTTTTTTTATGCAAAAGCGCTGCCTTATGTATACTTTAGGCAGCACTTTACCTTGAAAAGCGCTTTCTAAAGTAGGCATTTAGCAGCGCTTTTTCCTGGAAAAACGCTTTCTAAAGTGGGCCTTTAGCAGCACTTTTTCAGACCTTTTATGCTTCCTATTGGCATCTTTAGGCAGTGCTTTTTCAGGAAAAAACGCTTACTATTGTCCCCCTTTAGACAGCGCTTTTTAAAGCGCTGTCTAATGTATTTTTTATTTCACTTTAAGGCAGCGCTTTTAATGGAAAGCGCTTTCTATTGTGTACTATAGGCAGCGCTTTTTCTAAAAAGCGCTTTCTTGTCTTCACGTAAATTGTGCTTTTTAAAAGCACTTTTTTAAAAATCAGAATTTAGGAAGCGTTTTTTATTTAAAAGCGCTACCTATTCTTTCTTTTTTAGAAAAACATATTTTTGGAAATAATAGCATAAACCTGTATAATTCAAGCCTTTGTTTCAAACAAATAGACATTATATGACATTCAACGAGCCTTTATTTCAACACACAGGCCTTATATTTCAACCATTGAGCCTTTATTTCAACAAACATGCCTTTATTTAAACATAGGCATTATATACCATTATAATCCAAAATATATACACCATTATAATTCATCACATAAACCATTTGATATAAATCAACACAAACATGCATCCTATATACACCAATCCATAATTCTAATAACAATTTGTCCACTTAGAAATCCTTTAACTTCTAAAGATTCCTAATATACAACAACTTCCAAAACTATACAACATTCCATAACTACACAACAACTTCCATACCTTATATGATTCTTTTCTCAATAAAGTATTCACACAATTCCTCCTTGATTTCTTCCAATTTATCTTTCGAGTAATGAGCACACTTGTATTCATCAAAGTACTACATAATAAAACATAATATGCATGATTTAGTTAAAAGTATTAAATTATATGAAATATTCGATAAATATTAAAATAAATCCTAAGTTATAAATCCATACCATGATTGGAATCTCTATTTGATCCAAATGAAGGATTTCTCTCATAAACCTCAAAACATAATAACTGCAATCTATACCATTATGCTGACGAGCACACTACACAGAAAAACAAATAAGAATATATAGTTGTCTTGTTTTATCAAGTACCATCACTATTATAAGCAAAATTGTGAAAATTAATATACCTCCACTCTGATCCAAGTAATGTTGTTTGCTTTAGACCGTGGTACTCGAGCTTTTCTTTGTGATCGGAATACTTGTATTGCTCTAACAAAATAAAAACATATATTCAGAACAATCTCACAGAAATAATTAAATATACAAATACACACGAATATTTAGAACAATCTCAGTTACGTATCAACCATATTCTTCATATTCGGATATGTTGTCCAATCACCATCTAATGAATTCAGATAATACATTACTTCTCTTGTAGGATTAATAGCAACCAACCACCAGTGACCACTGTAAAATAAAACAAAAGTTTAGATGGGAATTTTCTACTCAAAAGATACAAATATTAGAATGAAATTAGAATGAAAATCTAACCCGTTGCCAGTATTATACGGTATAAGATACAAACTTTTTATACTATTGGCCATAAATCTCTCGACTAAGTGATCTCTTACTGAATCTGGATCATGAACAATCCATGGTGCGTTGACACGGGTGCAAGATACGAAATAGAATCTGTTTGACAATTGATTCCCACGCATAAATTTGTCATACAAGAACCTTAAATAAAAACATAATAAACATTAGACTATTTTTATTGAAATGTGTAAATAAATTGTTCAACTAATTAGATAATAGATTGATCGGCGTACTGGATGTATGAATGTATAACACCGATGCCTAATTCAAGATGCCGACAAGTCTTATCCATGTCCTCTTTTGCAAGTGTTTCGAAATTAGAAAAACCAAAAATACCTTCCTCCATATCTATTTGACGAATGGCGCCATGCATCAAATCTGATGTTACAACAAGTGTTTCAAGACACATCCTAAATCGAGGTACAAAAGCTCTTTTTGATCCGGTCCTTGGAAGATCCTTTTTTTTGTTGGATACCTTACTAATTTTCTTGCTGACTTGTTGTGACTCTTGAGCAGGAACCTAAAAATCATATAAGTTAGGTAAAGTATAAAATCATGAAGCTTTTGAATTCGGATCACAGAATTAACACTTTCAATGTACCTCTTTTTGTGATGCAACAGACTCGTTGTGCCACAAAATCCCTTTATCCCTAGATGCAGGTTTTGTAGGAGTCTAGCATTACCATGTAAAAAAAAAAGTACGTAATGGTTCATAATGCTTTTCATAATGGTTCAAAATTGACATTTCAATACTAAATCATTCATAATGGTTTTCAACATACCTCCTCATCTATGAAAATGAGGTCTAGCGGCCATGCAACAAACGATCCTATTGCATCTTGCAGCAATGTTGTCTCTGAAACAACGTCAGGTATCGGTAGCAACGCATCCAACTCTAATGCAATATCAACCGATACTTTCAGATATCTATTAGGGAGTGGTTTATGGTGAAGTAAATCTCCCAAAGTGTTATGTACTTTTCCCTTGCCAACTATGCGATAAGTCGGTGATGATAAATATAGCTGACAAGATGAAATGCCCTAAACCAATAATAAATATGTTACTGTTAATGTGCATATATGTCAATTAAAACAAATGTGCTAATTTAATTTCATAATAACATATATAATTACCTCGGGAATTTTTTTTTTTGGCAATTGATACTAGCTTTGTCACTAGTATCTTTCAACTTTGAACCGCGCCTTTCCGCCATATATCTTTCTTTATCCTTTTGCAATTCACGGACTTGCGCTTTTAATTCCTCGAACGATTGCATCACTTGTTGATTGCTAGAATTTTTTTCTTTGGATGCTTATATAAGGATGATGGAGTCACACCAAATCCCTTACCTCTCACATGGCCGGAATACTCAGGAACATTTAGTACTCGACTAAGTATGCTCCTGCAATCCTCGTCCTCACCTGTAGTTAAGGATTGAGATAGAGTCTCCTGAAATTCATTTACATATCGACAATTATTAGCGGGGATTAAAAATTAATTATATGTTAGTAAATTTTTTATTTAATTAAAGACATAATGTTATACTTACACATTCGTCAAAAACATGTTGAACATCTTCCCTAACAACTCCATCCTTGCCGACACGAGCAGCCTTCCACAAAACATGTCCCGGAAGAGATGTTTCTTCACTTTTACTATCTTCTAACTACACATTGAGACAAATAATAAGATCATTAATTATAACATATTGAGACAATTAATAAGATCATAGCATTTATATATACTTACCATTTTTTGTTGTAAGCGTGCATATCCCAAACGCCCTTTTTTGTATGGATATGCGGGTTTTGATTCTCTTTGCCGATTTATGTCACTCACTTCCTGGATAAACAAGTTTAAGTCATATCAGAACAATCTAATGCAATAAGTATACAATACAATTAATAGACATGACAAATTAACATTACATGGAATTTTTCAGTTCTTCATTTGGGTACAAATGTATCCCATTCTTCAGGTGTAATCAAGTCCGCATACTTCATTGGAAGTTCTGCTTCAACAAACTTTCCTTGTTTATCCTTTAGAAAAGTGGTTGATAAAAAATTTCGAAACCCTCTGAGTCTTTTTCCGGCCAATTGAAGACAATACTTTTTTCGGTTTTCATCAATGTTAAAAGACCTCTACTAAAAAACATACACATAGAGTGTGTTAGTATAAGTAATTTAAAGACATAATCATCAACAAAAATTTAATAACATCAATCATATACGGTATGTACCTGTACTCAGTCCATATTTTTTCTTTACCGGCTTGCAACGCTGGATTTCTCCAGTTATCACAGGTGATTGGAATGTGCTGACGAACAAGTGAACCTATGTAACTTGTCAACATTGCACCGTTAGGCTCAATTAGTTGGTCTTCAACACTCCAATGTACATCATATTTGATTCCTTTATCTCTTGCACGAATTATTGACTTCATAATAGTTATTCCTCGTGTAATTTCCCTTTCTACATTCTGAGCTGAATCATTTGCATCATTTGTATCGTGTGAGTCATTTGTATTCTGGTTACTAGCCATTTGACCTGTAGTAAAGAAAAAAATAAAAATTAAATGACAAATATAAAAATGAAAGATTATTCTAATTTTAATGCTTTTAGAAAAGTATAGTATATACTATACTTAGTGGGATTTCGCATTCGCGTACGTGATGAAACTCTTTCAATCATAGCATGGTTTCCTAACTACTAATTAACATCTAATTAGTACGTCTTTTCTTTGCCACTAACATCTCTAAAAATAGCTAACTTCTATTCCATTCAATTACATCATAATTTCACTAACCTAGCATTACATGTTTTAGCTTTTTAATCAAATCTCAACATTGCATTTCTAGATTGAAACCACTAAGTGTCAATTTTCAAGGTCACTAACAACGAGTATACAACATTTTCACAAAATCACAAATATCTGTCCAAAAAACTCCATGATAGTCCAAGTTTCATGGCAATGCAATGTTTCCTAACAGTTTTAACCAATCAACATTCATTTAAACTCATTTAGCAATTAGATTCATAAAATTTCAGCAACTCAATTCATTAGCATAAAATTTCAGCAACTCAATTCATTAGCATAATTAGATTCAAACTTACTAACACATTCTAACAATCTAACTACCTAGTTTCACTAACTGTCAAGTGTAACCAAACTAACAGCTTCATAATTCAATAACACATTTCTTAACAATTCCTAACCCACTTCACTAACATAACTAACATTTCTTTATAAAGCATGAACGTGTAAACAAATTTCTCATTTTAATATGTATACTCGTACATCTCTTAACCATTTAATACTAATTTTATCAATGAAATAGTTGACCTGATCAATTAGCAGCAAACCCCTAAGTCATCACAACTTCGATGTCAAAACTCAAATAATGTGAACCAATTCACACGATCACAGTACCAAAATTCACGAGCTACAGTCAAAAACGAAAAACGTACCTCTTCTTCTACTTCATTTTCCTCTTGTGTTGGTCGGAGAATGAAAAAAGAAAAACGAAACCAGACGTGAGAGAGAACAGAATAGTGGCGGTCGGAGAACGATGGCAGTCGGAGAATAGAACGGCGGTCGGAGAACACAACGGCGGTCGGAAACAGAACATTTGAGAAATCTCCAAAGAGAAAGGAGGGAGAAGACGTGAAATTGATTAGAAACAAATGATTAGGGCTTTTTTATTTTTTAATTAATAAATGACCTAAGGCAGCGCTTTTTGAAAGCGCTTTCTTAGATTAGCCTATAGCAGCGCTTTTTCCTTAGAAAGCGCTTTCTTTTCATAGGCCTATAGCAGCACTTTCAGAAAGCGCTTTCATATGTGGGGCCAACTTAAGAACTTTAGCAGCGCTTTTTGAAAGTGCTTTCTAAGGTTACCCTTTAGCAGCGCTTTTTAAAAACGCTTTCTAAGGTTATACCTTTAGCAGCGCTTTTATAAAAGCGCTTTCTAAGGTAGGGTCTTCGTACGGCCTTAACAACGGTTTTAGAAAGCGCTTTCTAAAGGTATCCTTTAGCAGCGCTTTTTTTAGCGAATTTTTTTCAAAACTTATAGCAGCGTTTTGTGATAAAAGCGTTGTCTTTGTAGTGCTGCCAAAAGCGAATTTTGGCGTAGTGAAACGTGAGGCTTATGAACTGCCTATGTTTATTTATATGCCATCGTCGAGTTAGATGGCTCGTCTGTCTATGATTCCTACTCTACCTCATATTATTTCTTCCATATCTCCATCTCTCACTACATTACTATTTGGGTGTCCATTAGCTTCTATATGTCTCCTCTAAATGTATACCCTCACTGTAAAACAGAAGCACTGCTTTTTCTTATTCTGTTAACATGAAAGTACAACCTTGGTCTTTATATAGACCCAAATATTTTTGCTATTCTAGGAAATTAAAACAAAATAGATACTATTAATAAGCCACTATCTCTTGGCCTTCCAACTACAACATACTCTTTGTCTTTCCACTAACTTATTAATAAAAACTACTTAATATAACATTAAAGTTTATACAACAAAAGTCCCCTGTAAACTTAAATGTTTCTTCTGTCCATCATGCCTATCAATTTCTTGCCTTTGTCGAAAATTGCTTTCGATAATGGTTTTCTGAAAATATCTGCTGCTTGATCCTTGCTTGCTACATGCCTCAATTCAACACTTCCTTCCTTCACATGTTCTCGAATGAAGTGGAAGCGAACGTCGATGTGTTTTCTTCATTCATGATTCACTGGATTCTTTGCTAACTAAATTGCTGATTTGTTGTCCTCTTGTATTAGTGCTGCACCTACCTGTTTTAGCTTCATTTTGCTCAACAATCTTCTAAGCCATATTGCATGACAAACACATTAAGATGTTGCCACATATCCAGCTTCACACGTCGAAAGCATTACTATCGGTTGCTTCTTGGAAAGCCAGGTAAATGCAGTGTTTCCCAAGAAGAACACATATCCTGAGGTGCTTTTTCGATCATCTATATCTCCGCACCAATCGATGTCGGTGTAACCAATCAACTTGTAATCTTCTGTTCTTGAGTAAAACATTCCAAGTGACACAGTTCCTTGGATTTATCGAAGGATTCTTTTCAATGCCTTCCAATGTGTATAGACTGGTTCCTCCATAAAATGACTTACAATTCCGACACCAAGCGAAAGATCTGGCCTTGTACATGTGAGATAGCGAAGACTTCCTACCAAGCTTCGATATTTGCTTATTTTGAAACGTTCTCCTCCATCAAATTTTGACAACTTTGCACCTAGTTCCATTGGCGTCGAAATCGGATTACAGCTTTCCATCTTATATTTTTTCAAGATTTCTTTTGCATATTTCTCCTGTGAAATAAAAATTCCTGTTTCTTCTTGTCGAACCTCCTGACCAAGAAAGAATCTCATCAGACCTAAGTATGTCATCTCGAATTCACGTGTCATTGTGCCCTTGAATTCTTCTATCATCTGACCATTGTTACCCAAGAAAATTAGATCATCGACATAGAGAGCAACAAGTAACATATTACCTCTATTCTTCTTTACATACAGAGCATGTTCGTAGGGACATTGCTTGAAACTATTCTCTTTGAAGTATGTGTTGATGCATGTATTCCATGCTTGCGGTGCTTGCTTCAACCCATAAAGCGCCTTCTTTAATTTTAGCACTTTTTCTTCTTTTCCGACTTTCATGTATCCGGGTGGTTGTTCGATGTAAACTTCTTCTTCGAGCGCACCATTTAGAAATGCTGACTTAACATCCATTTGAAATATTGACCATTTGAATTGAGCAGCTTGTGAGATAAGTAATCAAATTGTCTCCATTCTTGCAACAGGTGCAAATACTTAGTCATAGTCAATTCCTGCTTTCTGCTTGTATCCCTTTGCAACAAGTCGCGCCTTATACCATTCTATTTCGCCTTGAACGCTCATATTTTTCTTAAATACCCACTTCACACCAATGGGTTGACTTCCTTTTGGTAATTCTGCTAGTTCCCATGTGTTGTTACGTTCAATGGCCTTAATCTCTTCGTTCTTGGAAGTTTTCCATTTTTCGTCCCGCAACGCTTCTTTGAGGCTAATGTTTTCAGTATCTGCCAAAAGACATACAAGGTGTACCTCTTCTGTCGTATCATACAAATCTTGTAGACTTCACATTCTGGATTAAAGAGGTTCATCTTCATTCTCAGAATCTTCAATGTCTGTTGAAATGCTTGTTGGTACAGCGACTAATGATTCTCCAACTTCGACGATGACCTCTGTCGAATTGTTCCTGTCCCATTTGCTCGCTTCGTTTATTTGAACGTCTCTACTCACTATCACCTTCTTGCTCATGGGATCGAATAGCCTATACCCTTTTGTTTTTTCATCATACCCAATGAATATGTACTTCTGACTTTTGTCTTCGAGCTTCGTTCTTCGTTGATCCGGTACGTGTGCATAAGCCACACTACCAAATACTTTAAGATGAGAAACTGTTGGCTTCTGTCCGCTCCATGCTTCTTGTGGTGTATGATCTTCTAACTTCGAATGTGGACATCGATTCTGAACATATATGGCACATTGTACAGCTTCTGCCCAGAATTCCTTCGACATGCTCTTACTCTTAAGCATTGATCGAACCATGTCGAGAACTGTTTGATTCTTCCTTTCAGCCACACCGTTTTGTTGAGGTGAGTATGGTGTTGTTAGAAATCTCCTTATGCCCTGCTATTCACAATAATTCATAAAGGCTGTCGAGGTATACTCACCACCTCTGTCAGATCGAACGACTTTGATGTGTCTGTCAGTTGCCTTCTCCACCATTACTTTGAACTCTTTGAACACCTCGAATGCTTCAGATTTTTCTTTCATGAAATAAACCCAGGGCTTTCGTGAGAAATCGTCGATAAAGGAAATGAAATACCTTAATACCTTTTGCCACTGAAAGATTCCGGAGTGATTGACCCACATATGTCGGTATGAATCATTTCGAGAATATGTTTAGCTTGATATTCTGCCTTCTTTTGAAATGAGGTTCTTATTTGTTTGCTAAGCACACATTCTTCATAAAACTTTCCTTCATAGTCCATGTCTGGTAGCCCGTGAACCATGTTCCTCTTCGCTAACCTTCTCAGACCAGCATGATGTAGATGACCAAAACATAGATGCCACAGCGACGCTTTGTCTTCGACAATGACTTGCAAACATTTTCCTCTAACGCTTCTCAAGTTCAGTTTGTACATTCGATTTCTCCCCCTTTTTACTTGAGCAATCAGATGCCCTAGCTTGTCCTTCAAGTGTAATACCCGATCTTTCATGAATATCGAATAACCTTTTTCTGTGAGTTTCCCCAAACTCAGAATATTGGTCTTGAGATCTGGTACATAATAAACATCTTGGATTGACCCAATCAAGTCTTCCTTCTGCAAGTAATAAATCGTACCTTTTCTTTTGACCTTCACTTTCGATGCATCTCCGAAAGACACATGGCCATCTTCAATCTTTTGCATTTCTTTAAACAGGTGTTTGTGACCACTCATATGATTACTTGCCCCTGAGTCGAGATACCACATAGTGTCATTTTTCGCGTCTACTTCCTTTTGAGTCATCAGCAGAAAACCTTCATTCACTTCAGCTTCCAAAGCTAAATTGGGTGTTTCTTCTACCTTTCTTTCGAATCGACAATCTTTTGCAAAATGTCCCATTTTACCACAGTTATAGCATTTGTTAGAGTTACAATCCTTCGCATAATGATCATGCTTATTACACTTGTAACATTTGATGTTGGCGTAGTTCGATCGACCACCTCTTTGACCACGTCCTCTGCCACGCCAATTTTGCTGGCTCGACTGTCCTCTCCCGAAGTTGCTGCTTCGACCACTTCGACCACTGTCACGACCTCCACGGCCACATCCTCTTCCTCGAAAGTTTTGAGAGTAGAATACCTTTTCGTCTTTGATTGACTCCTTAGTTTGAATTGCTTCCTCGAATGCTTCCTCCTTCTTTTTTATCTTACGTTGTTCGTGTGCTTCGAGAGAACAAGTGAGCTCTTCGACTGAGAGCGTCGAAAGGTCCTTCGACTCTTCTATTGCACACACGATATTCTCAAATTTAACTGTTAAAGATCTCAAAATATTTTCGACAACTCATGCATCAGTCACCATTTCGCCATTGCTAGTGAGTTGGTTCACCACTGTTTGTACACGCGTGATGTAGTCAGATACAGTTTCTGACTCCTTCATCTGCATCCTCTCCAATTCGCCACGGAGAGTTTGGAGTCGAACTTGCTTCACTCGGTCTACTCCTTTGAACACTTTTTCTAACGTGTCCCATGGTTCTTTCGACGTAGTCGAACCGATAATTTTTTCAAAGCCTGATTCGTCGACAACCCTGAATAGCATGTATAGTGCCATTTTATCCTTCGATCGCGTCTCTTTCAACACCTTGTTTTGAGCTGCCATATATTCTGTAGTGTCTGGTTCTGCGAAACCGTCTTTGGTCACCTCCCACGCTTCTAGAGATCCAAGAAGAGCTTTCATTTTAATTCTCCAGTTTTCATAATTCGACTTTGTTAGTCATGGTAGCGGCATTTGACTCATCACGTTCGCCATTAGCTCTGATGCCAATTTGTAAAACAGAAGCACTGCTTTTTCTTATTCTGTTAACATGAAAGTACAACCTTGGTCTTTATATAGACCCAAAGATTTTTGCTATTCTAGGAAATTAAAACAAAATAGATACCATTAATAGGCCACTATCTCTTGGCCTTCTAACTACAACAAATTCTCTGTCTTTCCACTAACATATTAATAGAAACTATTTAATATAACATTAAAGGTTAATCAACACTCACTGTACCAGCAGTTGGAAAAAAGCAGAAACTTAATTTTTTTTTAAATCGGTTTTGTTGGTTGGTCGCATATGTTAATATATCGTCGCAACTTAATATACATTCGACAACATCCATATATAAAATAAAAATAATATATATACATAATAAACCTCTGTCAAAATACAGTACATACATGTGTAATACCCCAAATTTTGACCACTTAGATTTCCCATCATTGTGAAAATCATCATCACAATATGGATGAACCATCATGCTTCATCAGTCTCCCCAAAGATGGGTGAGCATCCAATACAATCAAAATTAGGGTTTCAAGCCCTCTCTGAGTGCTTAGACAAAGGATCAATCAAGAAATGAAATGATGTTCAACTTGTCTAATCTCTTAAATATCCCCCAATGGATCAAAAAGGACTCCCACTTCAAGGATTAAGCACAAGGCTGCTCCCTTCTAGGTGGATCAAGTCTCAAGATCGACAGTGTCACCAAATTAGGGTTTTGGTCGACCAGGGCCTCCAGATGGAAATTTTCGTCTGGGCACAAGGCAATGATCCAAAACATGACCTAATATACTTCATGGAACCTCATGAACCCATGCATCAAGTCAATTTTGCCTCTAGGGATGCATTCATCAAAAATCAGGAATTAGGGTTTCTTGACCTAATTCACCCCTAAGTTGACTTTTGGGACAAACCATGAGCCAAGACCTCAAGACATGATTTGAGGGTCTCTAATATACCATATTTATCCATTTGGAACAATGGATTGATCCAAGAAGCTTGAGCAACAAGTCTCAATTTCATCTGCACCACAATTAGGGTTTTAAGAGAAAAGTCAACTGTAACTTTGACTTTTGACCAAGACATGCTCCCAAACCCTAATACATGATTGAATATACCCTATGACACCCATGGAACATGTCCATCAAGTTTGATTTAGGTCAAGGACATGATTTCCTGAAGAATTGCACAGTTTGGAATTCATCTGATAAAAAGTCAACCGTGCACAAAAGTCAACTTTGACTTTTTGAGATTTTTCACCAAAATGGATTTTTAACCCTAAAATGATGTTAATGTATGATTTAAATCATCATTCATCAAGAAAAATCAAGAAAAGTGAGATAACTTGTAAAAGGGGTAACCATAAAACTTAGAAATTTTTCTAAGTTAAAAATAAAGTGGCAAAGGTACCAACTTTGGAGGACCATAACTCCTAAACCACAAGGCCATTTTTTCTCATCCAGAGATGGATTTGTAGCCCTCATTATCACCTACAAAAACTTTAACTACAAGTCATTCCAATTCATTAAGGATTTTGAGTTATGGAGTGATCAAAGTGGCTGAAAAGTGAAAATGTCACTTTTTCCAACACTTAGTGAAATTTTCACTAAGTCAGATTTTTGCTTCACTTTTTGCCAAATGTAGGGGGATTTTTCACTTGGAATCAAAAGAGATAAAAACTAAACTTGTTCAAACAGTTGTTGTATCATGTAAGAGCTTTCCAAAATGGCCAAGAACATTGCCAAATTCAACCTACACCATGAGATACAACATTGCCAAGTTGCCTTGCTGAAATCTGTCAAGACAAGGCAGAATTTGCAACTTTGGTCGATTTGCCAAAATCAGCCAAATTCAATTGCTCCTATCCACTTGGACACCTCAGAGGATTGAATCTAAAGGGGACAATCACTGAGCCAAGCCTCCAAAGTCCATGGAACAAGAAATAGCATGTTGAACCTAGAATGGCCAAAATAGGGACAAGACTTCAAATTTGGAATGAGGCATTCAATGAAACCATCAAGGTGGCATGGACTGAGCCATTCTCATCTGAAATCAGTCAAGACTTATCCAAGACCAAGGGAACCAAAGCTCTGTGCCCTAACCTCTAGTCAATGGCTAGAGGAGACTTGAATTCTCATTGGACAACATTGGTCAAACCTACTTACCAGCTGCCATGCACTATTCCTTGCAAAACAAACTTGCTCTACTATAAATAGAGCTCAATTGTGGTCAGTTTGAGTACACCAAAGCCATCAAACAGATGCTTTCCTCAAAATCTCTTTCTCTTGGCAAAAATGCCTTTCTTAGCAAGGTAGCTATCGGGTTTTGAGTTTGAGAGCAATTCCAATCAAACCAATCACTCACACACCTCACATACATCACATATGAGCTGATCAAACACTTAGATTACTTCTGAAACATCAATTTCATGAAATCACCAGCTGGTTGCTCAAGGTTTTAACCAAAGTGCAGCTGAGGTACCACAAAATGATCCAGCCAATTTCAATCAAGTCCAACCATCCAAACACAATCCATAGGGTGTAGGGAAGCTGTTCAGATCATCACCACTCATCTGTAACACCTCCAAATCAAAAATCACTTTGAACTTGCTGTCACGACTTGGAGGTAAGCACATACTTGGTCATCTCTCAATCTATGCATATTTCCTCGCACAATAATTTGGCCATATGTTCATAATCATGCATGGAATGTTTTCCCTCAATTAATTGCATTGTTTGAATCGTGTATCAAAAATCCTAGCCTTCATGCAGAAATTAGGGTTCTTGAGGTTTCTTCGTGATTTCTTGTTGTATGTTTAATTTAAATGAAATTAAAGTACATAGACATGATCGTGAGGTTGAGGCGAGCATAATGATATGTGGATTGCATGATATGATTGAGTATTCATGGAGATTGGATAGAAAATGCAAATCTAAGAAACCAAGAACACGCATGTGTTCTTCAGCTGTTCTTGGCGCCATTTTTCATAAATTCAAATATTTGAATTTTGTGATTTTGTTTAATAGATTCAAAAATTAATTTCTCTCTGAGTTTTAATGATTTTGAGTTGATTCTTTTTTTAATAATTCACAAAAATGTTAAAATATTTTATTTTCACAAAAAATCCCAAAAATATTATTTATTTCATATAATTGATATTTTTGCAAAGAATTAATATTTTGATTGTTTTTGGCATTTTAAATATTTTTTCTACATTGATTTTGCAACTTTTAATGCTTTCTAATTATTTTGTAGGTCAATACTTAATTTTTGAAGCATTAATCCAAGATCACAATTTGTTTTCCATGTGTTAAATAATTTTTGATCATTTTAATTGAATTTTTATTCAATTAAATACATTTTGAAAACAAAATAGGGTTTTTGGATTAATTCAACCCTCATAAATCACTTTCAAAACTTTTTTGGGCCTCTTGAGAGAGTGTAAGACCCATCCCCCCTTGTACAAAAACTTTTTGGGCCTCACTCATTGTATAAGTCCCTCTGTACAAGTAAACGGCGCGATCGTCGCCCGTTTAAAAATAAAAATCATCTGGGCCTCTCCTTGAGCTATAAGACCTATTCAAAACACTTTGGGCCTCTATTAGAGTGTAAGACCCAATCCCCCTTTTAACCAAAACATTTTGGGCCTCACTTATTGTATAAGTCCCTCTGCGTTAAAAGAAAACCTCGGCGCGATCGCCATTTTTAAACGAAAAATCATTTGGGCCTACCCTCGTGTTATAAGCCCCACTCTCTTTTCTTTAAACCTTTTTTGGGCCTCTCCTTGAGCTGTAAGCCCCAAATCTTTCTTTTTCAAAGCACTTTCTCCTTTGATTTTGAATATACTGTTGTTTTCAATCTTTCTTTGTTGAACAACTAACCAAACAGCATGGAAGCACTCCAACCGAGTAAGTGGTTATCGCTTTCATTTACTGCTTTCATATTATAAACTGTATTGTGGGGCTGCTCACTGTAAGTCTCCTTTCATAAACTCATATCTACTGTGAAATAATAGTATAGATATTTCGAGTTTCCCCGGCAACTACGTCTAGAACTAGGTGACGCCGTTTCATTTATTCGTAGAAATAGACGCCTAGATCCCCAATAGGAGCACCAGATACAGTCTTCTCTTCGGCTGTCCTCCTTAGGAATCGTCAAGAAGCTCTACTCCCCAAGATGAATGTATTCTCCGTGAATGACATCTTTGAGTTTCTTCCAAATTCTCGAACTTTCCTGACTTGATCTATTCCTCGTGGATAGCTTGCCTTGAATGTCTCGGGGTTTGGGTACCCACTACGGTCATAATCTTGGACCTTAACTAAGGAACCCTCTTTAAAAGTTAAAAGTCGTTGGATAGTAAACCTCGCACGTTTACCAGTGGTTTTTATCTTTAAAAGAGTTATCTCTCCTAATGGAAAGGAGATGATAGACCCACGGGCTTCTTAAAAGCATCGGCCTCCTCTTGGGCATTATTCAAGGACACTACGGCTTCTTAGAAGTATTCACAGCCTCCTCTTAGGCTTCGTATAATGATCTCTTCCTTCGGGAATGATAGCCTCCTCTTGGGCTTCGTACAAGGACCCGTCGGCTTCTTAAAAGTTTTCAGCCTCCTCTTGGGCTTCGTACAAATTGTCCCGACGACCTCCTAGAGGTATAGGAACAGAACCTAGTCATCCTCATAGAACAGTCATTTCATAGAGTCTACTACTGTTTCTCAAAGCATAGTACAAAAGAAAAAAACTCTAGACTTGGACAATCTAACTTCCTTGAGTCTCAAAGACATTCTCAAGTGACCCCCTTCGTTAAATAGGAAGGAAACCCGCAGACTCGGACAGTCTCAATGCCCTTTGGATTTCCCGTTTCCTCAAAGAGGAGGAAATATCCCTGATCCTCAAATCAAATCCCTGAGTACAGTGTTGCTCATATAAGAACTGATTTTCTCTTTTAAAATCAGTATATTGGATCTGTCACTCAACTGAAACAAACCTTTAGCCTCCATCTCGGGCTTCGTACGAGATACAAAAACACTCTCTTGTTGAGTATAAAAGACTCTCTTGTTGAGTCAAACTTTTAGCCTCTATCTCGGGCTTCGTACGAGACACAAAGACTCCCTCGTAGAGTCAAACAAACAATCGCCTCCATCTCGGGCTTTATACGAGATACCAAAAGACTCCATCGTCGGGTCAAAAACTTATAGCCTCTCTCTCGGGCTTTGTACGAGACACAAAATAGCCTCCTCTTAGGCTTTGTATAATGATTTTCCTAGCGGAAATTAGCCTCCTCTTAGGCTTTGTATAAGAAAACCACTGGTTGATCCAATCAACCTTTTAGCATCAAAGTTGTGCCCCGTTCACAGTACACAAACATCAACAACTCCTTTCCTTTCATCTAATCGCTGTAAGTGGCAAGCCTCTGGATCATCTATATCCATGCCACTGTCCCTCTTTTAGCATGAGAAAAATTCCTAAGGAAAGATGGCATTGCTCTACACTGAGTTAAAGTCTTCTCCTTCAGGTTAAAACCCTTTCTTCGAAAATTATGGCATTGCTCGGATCCGCGTATCCCAGCTAAAGTAATTCTCCTTCCCCCTCTTTAGAGATGACAAATTCTCTCTAAAGTCGAGGTCTTTCAGCTTCACGTCTTGGGCTTTGAACAAGACACAAATAGACCTTTCAGCTTCACATCTTGGGCTTTGAACAAGATACAAACCACCTTTCGCTTCACGTCTTGGGCTTTGAACAAGACACCAAAAACACCCATTTCCTCCCATAGACTAGGAGGAACTACGAACGCTCTGATTTCCCTGTTTCGGTAAACGGGAATACGTAGGCATAAGATTGAAAGAAAAGTTCTTAGCGAGCACACTAAACAAAAACCCAAAATCCCATCACTTCATAAAGCATTAGTCCTAACATCATGTGTCAATCAGGAGAAATAACCTAAGAGAAACCCCCGAATCTTTGTAGCATCTGTAACCTAACAGGCCACTGTTCAAACTCAGTATGCAAGCAGGGTTAGTTGGAGACATCTATTTCCCTTCCTTAATCAGCTTTAATAGGATAAAAAATGAATCGAGCTGTAGTACCAGAGCGATTGTGCTTCGCAACCACATCCAAAAATCACTCGCTACAACATGTAATAAAAATAGAATACATAAAAAAAACTACTGCGTATGGCAAAGGATCTCTCCTGGCTCCCCTGCTCCTCTGCCCTGACCCGCCGTCCTGGCTCGATGTCTGCGGTACTGAAGTTCCCCCTGAGCAATCTCATTAATCCTATCCACGGTAAGTCTGGCACTAGAGCCCTCAGGGAGGTGACCGTCCGCAAGGAGGTAGGACATCCTGAGTATGGTCCAGCTGAGACTACCGCTCCTCTAAAATCTCCTGATGAGCAGGTCTGGGTGGCGATCCCTCAGCAGTGGGCACCATGCATGGGTGTGAGACGGTGTAGAACCACATGATGTACCTGGCAGCAACGCTCCAGTCTCTCGGCGCTCTGGTCGTCCGAGCCTCTTTCGGTACCAAGTGGGATTGGAAGTCAGCATATATCTCATCTATCTGCACGCGGGTCAAGCCTAGAGGAGCAGACTCATGAGGCATCCTGGGGATTGTCTGCGTGTAACCGAACTGGTGCAAGACGTGCTCTGGCAGGTATCGAGCAGTAATGGTCGAACTGCATGCCAACCATCCTGAGAACAGCGAAACCTCATCGAACAGGCGTGTCACGCGGTGATCGGCATAGGGGTGATAAAAAAACGTCCTCAGCAGCCATCCGATCAAGATATACTCTGTAGGGGTCGGATGCCTGGTTCCCTCTGAGCAGGAGAAATGCAGCAGCACGTGGCATATCCTCAGTGTAGTCGTCGACACTCCCCCAACCAGTAATCTTGGGAAAGTGTTGTAATATCCACGCCTGAAATGGAAAACATAACATCGGTGTCAAACATTATAATGAATATAGAAAGAAAAGAAATGAAAAAATAACTTAGAATATTAGATTGTTACCACGTATAGCGTACAGCTGCCTACCACAGTCTTGGCTGCCCAGAGGCAACTATATGAGAGCCTAGCATAGGTGTATGCCAGCGTAGCCGCCCCCCAGTTGTACCCATGGATATCTGTGGGATTCAAAAGGTACCTCAGGTAAATGACATCAACATAATAGGCGCTGGTGTCTAAAAATAGCTGTGTGCCGAGCGAAAACAGGTAGTAGCATCTCAGGGAACGCTGCCTGTGGATCTCTACCTCAGCTGCATCCCCTGCTGCCCGTCGTGCCTCTTCAATCTCCTCACCAAATCTGCGTGTCAGAAAGGAGAACCGGACGTGTGCGCCTCTCAACTGGGTCACCTCCGCAAGTGCCTCATCTGGAGTAGCCCCAAGCTCCTCAATCAGCATCTTCATCGCGTCCCCCTTCGACATCCTACCGTGATGGAGAAGGGTACCCGTGATCGGTAGATGTAAAAGGCACGAGATGTCGTCGAGTGTGATCGTGATCTCGCTGTACGGTAGATGGAATGAGGATGTCTCAGGGTGCCATCTCTCAACAAAGGCCATCAGCATACCGTACATGATCTGGGGATACCCAATCCTAGACAGGTCTCCAAGACCAGAGGTAGCAAGTGCATACGTGAACCACTCATCCCCTGGCAGTGCCGCAAGCATGTCCATAACCTTGTCCCCATGGTTACAGAACTTCTCTTAATCCTTCTCCTAAAAATTTCGAAATAAAACAATGTTACAAATGAACATATTTTCAACGAAAACAATTCTATAAATAAACCGAGAAATGTTACCTCTCCTAGCCAGACATATCTGGCAGTATGCTCAGAGTACCCCACGAGTGGGGACATATCAGACGGTCCCCCGGGGTAACTGTCCAGCTCATCGAAATCGTCTTCGGCGTCACCACCCTAATGTGCTGGGTGATCACCCTCAGGAACAGGAACAGGAACAGGGGATGAAATAGGAGCAGCTGATGGAGCTAGAGTCTCCCGACGACGCCTGCGTGCGGGCTGGGATCCTGATGAACTAGCAGTAGAAATCCGACGCCTCTGAGATGTAGAATCTGCGGCTGGCGGGGGAGTGGCCTGAACCTGTGATGTGGAAGTGGCCTGAACCTGTGATGTGGATGGTTGTGGTGAGGATGTCCCACAGCTGTAGGGGCTACCCCAACTCCCTCTGCGCCGGAAGTCTCGGCTGTAGACTGCATCCGCTCACGTCGGACAGATGCGTGCTGAGTTGTCCGTCCATGTATGATACAATCGTCTCTGTCAGACATGTAATCTGCAACGCATAATAAATAAATTAGAATTGTTTAAAATTAATTTTAAAAAACAAACAAACCAAAAAAAACAAGTGTCTTTCAGATTTGCACATTCGGAAGTACACAGAATATTTAACGTTGGGTGTTTCCGGATGTGCACATCCGGAAGCACTCAGAATACGTAACGTTGGGTGTTTTCAGATGTGCACATCCGGAAGCACTCAGAATATTTAACGTTAAAATCTTTTCGGATCTGCACATCCGGTACGTATTTTCAAACTCAAAATTAGCGGCCATGGCTATTGTACCATGGAAAAGGGCATTTCAATGCCCTGATCGTCCGTTTGAAGCAGCAAACAATACCTACATTGTCTCTAACCTATGTTATTCATACTACCTAACAATTTCTACACCTAAAAGTCTACTCTAAATCGATTACTCGAAAATAACTCTGAAACTCTAAAGTTCGAAAACTTACCGATTAAATTGAGATACGGAGGATTTCGAGTGTCTTGATCGTTGTAGAAGTTGCTATGCGCGGAATTCGAGTGAAAAAAATCGAGATTTTTGGGATTGAGAATTTGAGAGTTTTAGAGAGTTTGGTGTTTGGAAAATGTAAATGTCAAGAATGAGGGGGAGGAAGAAGGTCTGGCGCGAATTAACAAGAAATTGTTCCGGATCTGCAGATCCGGAATTTTTCCGGATATACATATCCAAAACACATCAACGTTTTTTTAAAAATTGGTGCGTCTGGATATGCACATCCAGAATCAGGGGTCAAAAAAGAAATTTCACGTAGTGCCTAAAAAACTTAAGGGGGTGTATTAAGAAATGCCCCATCTAAATTAGCGGCTGCAATCATTGAGGAGGAAGTATAAGTGTTGATCAACATGCAATCACGATTAATATTTTCAAATTTATAAATTAAATTGTGATTTCTAAAAAATGCAATTCAAACTCCCTGCCCTCTAATGTTTTGAGTCGTTCAATACATAAGACCTCGTGAAAGTGATGTAAGTCTCTAGATATGAATCTTAATTTTCATTTGTATTTACAATCAATATCGCGCAATGTGTCTAGATATGATTTTGCAGATATAATTAAAACCTCATAAAAGTGGCATATGTATCTCTAGATACGAGTCTTTCCATTTGGAATTAAAATGGCGCTATGATGTTACATAGTTGTAAAAGAAAGCCCAATTCCCACCATACAACAATGTTTCATCAGTTTGCAATTAAATTTTGTATTGGATGATACATGTGCAATTGGAAACAGTGGAGTGTTGATGAAGACTATAAAATCAAAATGATTTTACGTGCTCTTCACAAAGTACTAGTCCAACAAGCTGTTGTGACAAAGAAAACCCTTGATTCTGACTGCAGAAGACATTATAACATGCAACCAATAAGTTCCATGGGAAAATAACTGTGCGCTGCTCTTGCTAGGAATCATGAGTTATTATATATTCCAGCTTTTAAAAACACATAAGTTCTCTTTTTATTGTACCAAGCAGCATTAGTCGTATGATATATTTCCTATGCTCTTAAATGCAATTAAACAAAAACACAGAGATGATGTTTGAATAATTGAAGTCATTTTCATTAAATTCTAACTCTGTCAATCTGATAGTCATTTTTTCACATCTTTACAATTTGGTAAGATTCCTAGTTTACAAAAAAATATCTGTACTAAGATATGTCAGTCTCTTTTGGTGTTATTTTCATAGTCCATTCAAGCCACAAGTTATATTTTGGAAGATATCTTCTGTGCAAGGAATGGTGAGGCCACCCATCGGATGATCGTATCCAAACTCTTCCTCGGCTTGACTCAACAACTCTTGAAAAGACGGTTCGTTCAAGTATGATATGGGGATCACAAATCTCTTTTGCTTCTCTCCAACATACACTGCAAGATATCCCTTTGGCACCTGCACCTCTACACCTTTTGAAACTCCTAGTTTTGCAGAAAATGATGCGCTTCTAATGATACCAGAGAAACGAAAACCCATTGTTATATGTGTTAAAACTTGAGAAAAAATAGTTTTGAGACAACTCTTTGAAACTTGTAACCAATTTTTTGAAAGTGGAATTCTTTAGGATGTGAATAAGTTGAGTTGGTCCTAAATGCTTGTAACCATATATATATATATATATATATATATAGATAAAAGAATATTGAGAAAATATTGGCCAGTTGAATGATCGGTGAAGTAGGGCAATAGGATTAGAATGGTGACATATTATCTACAAGAGGACAACAGTAGGTACAAGGTCACATGGTATTGTCTTGGAAGTTTTTCCAAAAGATCAGATAATGTGAAAATAGATAATATAGGTCCCACGTTCTTTTAAGAAAACCAACATATTACCCCACTAGTAAACACACTTATTAGTGCAAGAGAAAGTTTAATTGACTTGTTACTTATTTAGTAAGGCAGGGACCACGAAGTTCTGTTCTGGTAAGCAAATTTCATGGAGTTAATCTTGCAAAAATAAAAGATATTGCTCATAATGGCTCATGATCTTGTGTTCAACATTGGTTCTCTACGTGTCTCCAAAAACTGTTTCTGAGTTGATATCAATCAGGTCCTACACAAATTGCGCATAAATCCTATATATAATTGGTTGGTAGATGTACATTAGTTGCACTGTCAATTTGATGAAAGATGTGAGATGTCTAAAGCATGTCAACCATTGGATTAGCTATAACAAAATGTAACAACAGACATCATATGTGAGATGTCTTTCACCATTTCATTGTCTTAAATGTCAAGTGGCTTATCTGTTGGCCATCATCTCAGAGTGTAGGGTATACGCATGTTCTTCCAATTAACTTCCTAATCCTTGAAAATGACTTCTATTAGACAAACCATGTGATCTCTTCTCCCTCACTCGACCCTGTTACAACACATCAAATTACATTTATTGGTTAATTGCTTTGTAGAAACCCTTAGCAACTATATATACACTACTCCTTGGTTCACAAGCAACACAAGTCTTTTGCATCCTAAACCATCAAAACTCAATATCTATCTCTCATCCAATCCTTTATCATAAAAATACAATGGCTTTCCACATAACAAGTATTATCAGAAGAGCATCAGTTTCCAAAACCCAAGGATCTACCAAGGGATTTGAAGTCCCTAAAGGCTATCTCGCCGTCTATGTTGGAGATAAAATGAGGCGGTTCGTGATTCCAATTTCATACTTAAATCAACCATTGTTTCAAGAGTTATTAAATGAAGCAGAGCAAGAATTTGGATATGATCATCCAATGGGTGGTCTCACAATTCCATGCAGTGAAGATGAATTCCTAAACCTCACTTCACGCTTAAATTGAATTGAGCTGTAAATCATGCTAATGGAGATTTAGGTTGATTAGTTTAGGCTAATTTTAACAGAAGGATGTTTTTTTTTTCGTAGTGTTTGTTCCATTTATGAATCATTCCTACGGAAACAGAAAATGTTCCCTCAATGAGAATGTAATGACAAAAGATTATTAAATCATTTTTAGCTTGTTCCAAATTTCAACAAACCGCCTATAATGTAATGACAAAAGATTAATAAAAGGCTTTGGTTTTATGAATCTCAAATAACAAACCGCCTATAACTTATCCTGTGACAAAAAAGTAGGATTTTATTATTGAATCTGAAGTATGAACATCTATGTAACATAAATAACTAAGGAAAAATAACGAAGTTATACTATGATTAGGACGTATTTAATGAAAGAAGAAGAAATTATATATATGTTGAGGCAAACACTTTCTCTCTTTCTTTTGTAAGGAAGTATCCATTTAAGTGTCTGATGTAGAACTTGCAATCATTTTCTATGGTTAGTAATTGTTACAGTATACACATTGAGAGGCAATGATCTTACCAAATTTGAAGTTATCTTTTTGTTGCTAACCAAAAACCTGTAATTGTATATTTTTGAAAACAAAAAAACAGTATTTATATATTTTTTAAAACAAAAAACATTATTTAGATTTTTTTTAAAACAAAATATATATTTAAAATAGAATATATTTAGAAAAGAATATATATTATAAAAGATAATATATAATTTATTAAATCAAAATATATAATAGAAACATAATATTTATTAAAACAAACCATATATGTTTTAAAACATAATATATAGTTATAAAAAATACATATTGTTTTTAAAACAATGTATGATTTTAAAACATAATATATTATTTTTAAAAGTAGAATATATAGTTAAAATAAAATATATATATATATATATATATATATATATATATATATATATATATATATATATATATATATATATATATAGTTATAATTTTATGACGTGAAAATCACGTGGTAAATTTTAGACATGAAAATCAAGTGGCAAAATGTTGAGATGTAAAAATCACGAGACAAATTTGTGTCGTAATTTTGACGAGACAAAAAAGTTGTCAGAATTGTTTCTGTCTCGTGAATAACTATGTCGCTAATTTAGCTTTGAGAGGTGATTTTCACTTTTATGACGTGAAAATCATGGTGCTTATAGCTTTTTTTTTTTTTGTAGTGTAAAAGATTGATCATTATACTTGAGGGGGAATTGCAAGTGTTTATATTTTATATTTAAGTTGTTGATTTTTTTAAAATTAATATTAATCGAAAATATTGTTGTTTAACTTTTTGCCGAATAGAGTTGTTGCACAAAGCATAAAGTAGGTAATCAAGAAAATATTTTTTTTTGGGAAGACATATGAGCCACTTATATTCGGTGATAATTGAGAGTGGCTTTAATTTTGAGCATTTTGTATTGTATTCTATATGTTTTTTTAGGTATCATGCAAAATTTTAAAAATGTTCTCAATTTTTGAAAGTATAACTTTGGACGTACTTTAATACACACATGTTATTCGTTTTTGAATTAGACCCCAATTTTATAAAAACATTTATTTCGAAAATATATCTTCGGAAAAATTCCAGAAATATATTTTCGAAAACAACATTTTCACCTTTTCAAAAGTGCTACTTGCTCTCCCTATCTAAATACTGTTGGAATTAACTCAAAACCTTTTGAGAATTCCAAATCAATCTTGATTTCAAGAAAGATTATGCGCAGCACTGTTAATGAAAAGAAAACGAGAAAAAAAGAAAGTAGAGTTTAACAAAATAAAGAAAGAAGATAATGATTTTCAACTGTAAAATTTCCACACACAAACTATGGAAAACTTCTTTTATTCACTTTACAACTGCAAACTTCTGTAAATACAATTTATTACAAGAATAGGGGGTATTCCCTCTATTTATAATTGAGAAAACCCAAAATTACACTACAACATTTTTGACTTTAGGCAACAGATGAATAGACAACGGCTAAAAAACCGTTGTTTAAAGGACAATAGACTGCGCTTTTTTACATGTTGGCAATTTTCTAAAATTTTGTTATAAAACCGCCGCGTATTTACTTTAAGCTACGGCTATAGAAGTGTGGTAGATATATAACCGTTGTTTATTTACTTCCAGCCACAGTTTAGAACGTGTTGGAGTAATAGAACCGTCTGTTCACTTTTGCTGGACTTATGGTCATTAAGTAATTAAGTAATGCTTCCACCAGACAACACCAATTAATTTGGTATTTTTTTATTTCTAGATTTTAACAATATTGTATTTTTAATATTTTGAGTTCTTATACATTACTTGTTCTTATAGGTCTTATAAATAGCAACGAGACTTATTTATTAATTTGAAAAAACTTTTTGTTTTTAGAATACGAATTAAACTCTAAAAGGTAATATTTATAAATATATGTGTAAAGTATTTTACTTTTTATTAATCAATTAGTATAAATGTCGGTGCTTGTCAACGGTAGTCCTACGAAGGAATTTTGTGTAGAAAGAGGTTTGAGACAAGGAGATCCTCTTTCTCCTTTTCTTTATGTCATAGTTGCGGAAGGATTGAAGGGGTTGGTTTCTAGGTCGGTGGCGAACGAAGAGTTTGAGGGATTTAATGTAAAGGGTAAGTGTTTTGTTGATATCCTTCAATTTGCTGATGATACCCTTTTATTTGGAGAGGATAGTTGGAAGCATCTTTGGGCTATTAAAGCGGTCTTGAGAGGGTTTGAATTAGTTTCCGGTTTGGGAATTAATTATCATAAGAGCAAACTTATTGGTGTTAATTTGGAAAATAGGTTTTTGGAGGTTGCTTCTTTTTTCTTATCTTGTAAGAGGGAGGATAGTAATTTTGTTTTCCTTGGAATTCCTATTGGTTTCAACTTCAATAGAATGGATATGTGGAAGGAGTTGGTGGGGAAGATGAATCGGAGGCTTTCTTGTTGGAACAATAGATTCCTTAGTTTCGGAGGGAGGCTTACTTTGTTAAAATCGGTGCTTTCTAGTATTTCAATTTTTATGCTCTCTTTCTACATAGCTCCGAAGAAGGTGGTCAAAGAGATTACGCGTATTCAAAGTAATTTTCTTTGGGGTAGTAAGGAGGGGAAAAGAAAAATTCATTGGGTAAGTTGGAAGGAGGTGTGTCTTCCGCTCTATAAAGGTGGTTTAGGTTTGAGGAGGGTGGATGATTTCAATGTAGCTCTCATCAACAAATGGAGGTGGAGGATCTTAATGGAAAAAAATGCTTTATGGTATAATGTATTAAAAGCTAGATATGGAGATATAAATTTGGAGATGGTGGATAGTAGTTGTTCTTCTTTGAAGGCGAAGTGTTCTTCCTTTTGGTGGAAGGAATTATGTAGTTTGGAAAAAGGTTTACTCGGTAATGGTTTTGTTTCTAATTGTAAATTTTCTATTGGTAATGGTTTTTTATTGTCCTTTTGGCACTCTTGGTGGATTGGAGAGTGTTGTTTAAAAGATAGTTTTCCTATTCTTTTTCACTTATCTTGTCTTAAAGGTGTTTCGGTGGCTTGCATGGGAGGTTGGATAGAAGAACGGTGGTATTGGAGTGATTTTGGGGTGACCGGTCCGTTGGTTGATGTTGAAGCCGCGAAGATGGTTCGGTTGCGCTCCTTGTTGGAGGATGTTAGTCCGGTCCTCGATGATGTGGAAACGGTTGTTTGGATTAGGCGTCCCTCGGAGGGTTTTTCGGTATGTGACTTTTACAATTTTCTTTTAAAGTACCGCATTCCTTTTGGACCGTGCAATATCTTTGATGAAGCTTTTTCTTTTATTTGGAATTTAAAAGTTCCAACTAAAGTTAAGGTTTTTGGGTGGAAGAGTTTTTTGAATAGACTTCCTACTAAGGTAGCTCTCTTTGGTAGAGGTTGCGTTTTTCCGGGTAGAGGTTTGGAGTGCATTTTTTGTTCTTCGGCGGAGGATTCTTTAGACCATATTTTTTTGAATTGTTGTGTTGCAAAGTTGGTTTGGAAGGAGTTGGCCGTTTGGATCGGTTTTGAGGAATGGGGAGCATATAACATTAAAGAAAGTTTTTTAAAGTGGTGTGCCTTTTCTAAACTTAAGAGGGTGAAAAAAGGAAAAGTTGGTTGTGTTTGGTTGGCGGCGACTTGGTATATGTGGAATTTGCGGAATGGAATTATTTTTAGGAATGACAATTGGAATGTGTTGGACATCGTTTGGAATATTAAGACGATTATTTGGAGATGGTCTTTCATCGGGAAAATTACCCGCTCCAATTTTAGCTTTTATGAGTTTAGTAGGTTCCCTTTGTACTACTTGTCTTAAGCCTTAATTGGATTGTAATTTTCTTTTTGGCTCGTTGTTAGCCTCGTTTTTTTGTAAGTGGGTTCGAGAACCCATTGTTCTCGCTATCAATGAATTCTTGCTTATAAAAAATAAATAAAAAAATCAATTAGTATAAATAATTTACATTGTCACACATTTACTTATTCATGTGTATGATTTTAAAGCTGATAATAATAAGACAAATATATTTAAAAATTTAGCAATTGTAATTAATTGATAGTATAATAAAAATCAATTTTTTAATATTAGAAAATTGATTAAATAAAAATAAAAATACAAATAAAATTGAAAGGGCATATAAAAGTTGATTATATTGATAGTTGTCATTAAAGTAGTTAACCAAAAAATTATTATTAATATCTTTAATATCTTTTTATGTTTATAAAATATTAAAAAAACTGCATCTAAAAAACAAAAATAGAAATTTGAGATTTTGTGCAATAAAATGAGATATTAAAAAAAAAAGTTTACCGAAATAAAAGTTATAAATAAATCACGTGGGTTAAAATAAACTAATTTTTTTACTACCGACAAAATGATAAAATTATGAATCTTAGCTTAAAATGGTTTTATTTTTTATAGTGTAAAAAAATTATTTGATTAATACATAAATGATACTTATTTAATAAACAAATGAATGTTGTTACATTTATAAAAATAATCATTGCATTAATTTAAATAGACATTATAGAAAAGTTATACTTTAATCATAACAATTATAAAAAACAATTAATAATAATAATAATCACAATAATTAATTAAAAAAATACAATACCTTCTTATCACTCTGAAATAAACAAGAAATGGTCTTTATGCTACTCTATGAAGTGAAGAACAAATTAGGGTTTCCGCCGCCGCCGATCTCATTGAAGGGGTTTTTGTTGCCGCTTTCTCTGTTCATTATAAGAAGGTTTCTCTCCTACCAAAATTTGCCAATTCCATATTCAGAATTCTTTTATTCAAAATCATTTTCTTTTTCCCCAAATCCTTTCCTCAAAATTTCTCAAATCTAGGGACTCCTCAATCTCAACAAGTTCAAGCTAGAGCACGTCGTTTTCATCGCAAACGGTATATTTTAATAATTTTCCACTTTCTACCAGTCTTTACAATCTCCAATCTCAATCTAGATCTAGCTTTTGTTAATTTGATAAACCATGTTGCAAATATATGTGGATTTTAATAGCTTATGTTAATTTGATAAATTTGATTTTTTTAAATAATAATTTGATGATTTGAAGCTTCATAATTTCAATTCACGTATTAACAATAGTGTAGGAACATTATGTTTAGAAAAGGGTAAAAATTTTATGAAACATCAATTTTAGACTTCACAAAAAATGGTGTAGGGTGTGTCATTGAGCACTCTAGCAACATGTGGAAAGAGCAGAATTTATGGTTCTTCACTGTTTGAGCCATTTAAAAGACCACATGTTACGTCTGCCGTTGGAAAACACTTGATTATGAAAAAGTGTATGCAGAGCTTAATTTTAATTGGGTACCTTTTGTGTCGAGACGAAGAAGTGATGTTAAGGTTGAAACAGCGTGGATGTTTAGAGGAGGAGGAAAACAAGAATTTGATGCAAGTGTAAAGCAGAGTGTGTAATATCCCGTAAATTCTTTTACTCTGGATAATATTAGTTGTGATCAACTGAGTCCCAGTGTGCTCTGAGAAATTATCTGCAGAGATAATTAGAGTAACGGTTGAACTTAGAGTAAATCCAAATAATATTATCTAACTCTGAGATATTTTAATATTTGGACATTAGAGACTTTTTGGACAGTTAGTATTGTTGTTAATTGATGATGTTTACTATATCTTTTCCTTTTCCTCTCATTTTCCACTAGAACCAAAGAAAAGAAAAGATAGAAAGAGTTTTGGAGAGAAAGAGAAGAGAAGGAAAGGAAGAGGAAAAGAGGAAAAGCTCAAGAGCAAGAACATCATCATCTCTTCATCAAATCTTCATCCAATCATCTTCAAATCTTCACCATCTTCATCTGTTCAAGGTGGGTTCTAGTTAGATGCTTTTGTTTTAGATTCTCTTAGATTCTAAGACTTAGGTTAGAATTGTAAGGAAATTGGTTTAATTGCAAAATCTTGAAAATTAACGGTTGAAATGTGTTATAATCTGAGTAGTATGAGTTATAGGAGTGTAGAACCATTTATGTTTGATTGTGTGATGTTTGGATATGTTTTGGTGGGGTTTTGGAACCATGGGAGATCAGCTGTTATGCTGATGAACTTTCTGCATTTCCCAGATTCGCACTGCGAATCCCCAAGCGAAGGGGAAATCGTGGACTCGCTGGCAGCTTCGCACTGCGAATGTAGTAGCGAACGTTCGCCAGTGGTTCGCACTGCGAACCTTACGTTGTTTTTGCCACTGCCTTGGTTCGCCAGCGTTCGCACTGCGAATGGGGCAGCGAACAAGTGTTGGTTAGGCGTTCACTGGACACTTCGCACTGCGAATGGAGTAGCGAGCATTCGCTGGCTTCCTCGCAATGCGAATATAGCAGAACGTCCATATTGTTTCTTGCATATCTTTTGACTCGTTTATCCGTTTTGTGTATTCTTGGTATCGCTGTGAAGCTAGGAACATATTCTAGTTGATGGTAGTGAAAAATATCTGTTTATTGCCCGATTAAATGAATCGGAGGAAACCGTAAATTGGTATAAATTGTGGTATGTTGAATGTTGTTGTTCCATTATGTGATGGATGATTACATGCCTATGTTATAAATGTTAAACATGTTGGAATATGTATGCATGCTAAAATACGAAGTAGGTAGAGTGAGGAAATTTTTTTCGTAAACAGTGTCGACAAATGTAGATGGAATAAACACTAGTATGGAACATGTGTGTTACCCGTTTGGTTATGATAAGGCGTAATGGCCTGGTGATTGTCAAATATAATCACGTCTGTGAGAGATCACTTAATCGTAACCAGTTATCTTGTGAGTGCGTTTCATGGGTATCGAGCTCCTCTGAAACATGTGCACAACTACTTGGCAGGTTTAATTCCCGCGTGCAGTATGAATGACGCTCTGGGAGTGTATGCTTGTGACGGTTAATGGCCCATGTGAAGTGACGGTTCATAACGGTTAATGGCCCGTAGAACCCGAATCCATTCGTATGTCAAGTAGGTTACCAGGATCCATGACTCGGGTCGACTTCTAGACGTAGAAGCGGACGGAAAAAGGGGATGCCTTGGTGTGGTTACTGATTAGTGATAGTGTGAGTTGATGAACTCATGACGTGTTTCCATATAGTGTGTGTGTACTCAAAGTCACTTCCCTTTCCCTTTGACTTGAGTTAGGCTTATTAGAACCTTGTAAAGACGAGAGGACTATAAGATAGCGAACTCACTGAGATTTGATGTATCTCACCCTACTGTTGTTGTTTACATCACAGGTTCTGCAGGTTCGGCGAAGGGTAAGGACAAAGTGGTTTGACTTTTCCTTACGGATCGTAGCTTTTGAGATGGCATGGCTTCCGCTATGGCATTTTATTTTGAGATCATTGTATTGATCTAGTTCTTAGTGCATTTTGGGACATCTTGTATACGTTATGCCGTAGGATTTGGAACTTTGTATTTAGGGCATTTTGTGTATACAATGTGTTAACTAGGAACTTGTACATATATATTTCAGTACCAAACGTATTATTCATGTATGATATATGATTTGATGTATGTATGTATACGTGGGCGTTACAGTTGGTATCAGAGCAGGTCGTGTCCTCGACCTAGCCATGAAATAGTATAAGTGTTTCTTTTCGTTTCATATGTGCTGTGTCGCCATTGGTCTTACGTGTTATATTTATGGTATTGAGCCTGATCAACTTAATCCTATCTATATGACATTTAGGAACATGGCCGACCGGCACAGAAACAACCGTGGTAGACCAAGAACTACTCCAGTAGGGACAAATCCGCCAAGGGACGAAGGGAATGCCCCTCTGTATCAATTCATGCAGCAGATGCAGCAACAGCAAAATCAGTTTGTGCAGCAAATGGTACAGCAAATGGCTGGTGGTGTGCATCCTCCAGTGGTTGTTCTTGAAGCTGCAGGGGGAACCTTTAGGGATTTCATTCGTATGAATCCTCCGGAGTTTCTGGGAGGGTTAGATCCAGTAAAGGCTCACGAATGGATATCCGATATGGAGCAGATTTTCTTGATCGTTCAGTGTAGTGAAGAAAATAAGGTTGTTTTTGCTTCTCACTTGTTAAAAGGTCCTGCTATGAGATGGTGGGAAAGCGCTTCAGCCTTGATGACAATTCAAGAGGTACCGAAAGTGTGGCAACAGTTTAAGATAACTTTTATGGAGAAGTATTTTCCAAGTTCCTTAAGGTCTCAAAAAGAATTCGAATTTCAGCAGCTGAGACAAGGTAACTTGATTGTGGCTTCTTATGCGGAGAAGTTCGAGGATATGGCTGCTTATTCTAGACAATCCATGTATGCTCCTGATGAAAGGTGGAAGATTGATCAGTTTCTGTTTGGTTTAAGGGCTAAAATTTCACATAATGTGTCTCAGAGAGAATTTACCAGCTACGCTGAATTGTTACGACAATGTTATGTGGCGGAGCATAGTTTGAAGAAGGTACAAGCAGAATGAGAGCTTAGTAGGGTGAATCAAAGTGATCGTGGGCGATCGAATCAACAATTTAGACCGAGACAACAATCTTTCAAAGGGAAACAAGTTCAGAGTTCCAGGACTAGCGTGCCTCCGGTATGCCGTACTTGTGGTAGAAATCATCAGGGGAGGTGTGGTATTCAAGGTGTGAGGTGTTATCAGTGTCAGAAAATGGGCCATTTGGCGAGAGACTGTCCTCAAAAGAAGAATATCGGGCGAGTGTATACCTTGGACGCGAGGAAAACAAAGGGTGATAACTCGCTGATTGTTGGTACGTGTTTTGTGAATGGAAATCCTTGCTTTGTTTTATTTGATTGTGGAGCTACACACTCCTTTGTATCGGTGCAATGTGTGAAGTGGCTTGGGTTGTAAGCGGTTCCGTTGTCTCCACCCATGGTGGTTACTACTGCTATGGATGAGATTGTTGAAACACCGTTGATGTGTGAAAATTGTGTATTATCGGTGAATGAGAGAGTCTTCCAGATTGATCTTATCTGTTTGCCGCTTAAGAAAGTGGATGTTGTTCTGGGTATGGATTGGCTTTCTGCTAATTCGGTTTTTATCGGTTGTGAGGAGAAGTTAATTATTATTCCGTCCAATGAGGCTTCTTCGAAGGATGTGTTAACTACTATTTTAGAAGGTACGGTTGGAATGATTAATTTCTTGTTTGAGGAGGAAAAATCTGTTCTTTTGATTCTTACAAAGGAGGAGAGTAATAACCGTCAAGTTGCAAGTGTCCCGGTAGTTTGTGACTTTCCTGAAGTCTTCCCCGAGGATATCACTTCTCTTCCCCCGGAACGGGAAGTGGAATTCTCTATTGACCTGATACCGGGAACGGCTCCAATATCCATTTCTCTATATCGGATGACGCCACTCGAATTAAGAGAATTAAATGACCAATTGGAAGAGTTGTAGGCTAAGCATTTTATTCGACCCAGTGTTTCACCCTGGGGAGCTCCAGTGTTGTTGGTAAAGAAGAAGGATGGTGGAATGCGGTTGTGTATTGATTACCGTCAATTGAATAAGGTCGCCATCAAGGACAAATACCCATTACCAAGGATAGACGATCTGTTAGATCAATTGAAAGGAGTCTGTGTGTTCTCGAAGATTGATTTACGGTCGGGTTATCATCAGATTCAGGTGAAGAATTCAGATGTATCAAAGACTGCGTTTAGAACCCGTTACGGTCATTATGAATTTTTGGTGATGTCTTTCGGTGTGACGAATGCTCCGGCGGTTTTCATGGATTATATGAATCGGATATTTCAACCTTACTTGGACCAATTTATGGTGATTTTCATTGATGACATTCTTATCTATTCCCGTGACCCTCAAGAGCACGGTGAACACCTAAGAATCGTTTTATCCATTTTGCAAGAGAGACAACTTTTTGCTAAGTTAAGCAAGTGTGAGTTCTGGATGTCGGAGGTTAATTTTCTTGGACATGTTATATCTCAGGGAGGTGTAGCGGTTGACCCATCAAAAGTGGAAGCAGTGATAAATTGGGAGAGACCGAAGAATGTGTCTGAAGTTAGAAGCTTTTTGGGACTAGAAGGTTATTATAGAAGGTTTATTAAAGGCTTTTCCCAACTGGCTTTACCGATGATGAGACTCACTCGGAAGGATCATTCATATGAATGGGATTCGGCCTGTGAGCAAAGTTTTAGGAGCTTGAAGGAAAGATTGACGACCGCTCCTGTTTTAGTTATTCCTGATCCTAGAAAGTCGTATGAGGTATATTGTGATGCATCGAAGATGGGATTAGGAGGGGTGCTAATGCAAGATGGACATGTAGTGGCATATGCTTCTAGACAGTTGAAAGTCCATGAAGAGAATTATCCAACGCATGATCTAGAATTGGCGGCAGTTGTTTTTACTTTGAAAGTGTGGCGTCACTATTTGTATGGTGTATGTTTTGAGATGTTTAGCGACCACAAGAGCTTACAGTACCTCTTTGATCAAAAGGAGTTGAACATGCGCCAAAGGAGGTGGATGGAATATTTGAAAGATTATGACTTGGAACTAAGATACCATCCGGGTAAAGCAAATAAGGTGGCGGATGCTTTAAGTAGGAAAGTGTTGCACAGTGCCGACTTGATGATGCTAGAGTATACCTTATTGGAGAAATTTTGAGATCTAAATCTTCAATTTAATTGGACTCCTAATTGTGTGTTTATGGGGAATTTAGATATCAATTCTACTCTTAGGGAAGAAATCCAGCAAGAGCAAGGGTTAGATGAGAAGTTGCAAAGAGTGTTATTGCAACCGGGTTTTGTGCGAGATACCGACGGAGTTATTGTATTTAACCGAAGGATTTGTGTTTCGGATAACACAGAGTTAAAAAGGAAGATTTTGGATGAAGCGCATAAGGGTGCTTTTACTATACATCCGGGATCTTCAAAGATGCACCAAGATCTAAAGAGAGACTATTGGTGGTCCGGGATGAAAGGAGATATTGCGGTATATGTGTCGGAATGTGCGGTGTGTCAACAACTGAAGATCGAGCACCAAAGACCGAGTGGCTTGTTGCAACCTTTAGAAATTTCGGTGTGGAAATGGGAGAGTATTTCGATGGACTTTGCGGTAGGATTACCCCGTGCGCAAGGTGGTTATGACTCGATTTGGGTAATCGTGGACCGGTTAACGAAATCCGCGCATTTCTTAGCTGTGAAAACTACCTACAAGGCGAGTCATCTCGCAAGGTTGTTCATTTCGGAGATAGTGAGATTGCATGGTATTCCTACTAGTATTGTTTCGGATAGAGATCCAAAGTTCACTTCGAGATTTTGGAGAGCTTTTCAGCAAGCGATGGGGACGAAGTTGTGTTTGAGTACTTCGAATCACCCACAAACGGATGGTCAGACGGAACGGACAATACAAACCATGGAAGACATGTTAAGAGCTTGTGTACTTGAAAGTGGAGGGAATTGGATGGAACTTTTGCCGTTGATTGAGTTCTCTTATAATAACAGTTACCATGCAAGTATTGGTATGGCACCTTATGAGGCGTTGTATGGAAGGAAGTGTAGGACACCGTTGTGTTGGGCAGAGGTTGGTGAAGATAGGATGTTGGGACCCGAGATTATTCACGAAACTACGGAGAAGATTAGGATGATCCGTGATAAGGTTAAGCAAGCACAGGATCGTCAGAAGAGTTATGCGGATAACCGAAGAAGACCTTTAGAATTTGAAGAAGGTGATCACGTGTTTCTGAAGGTTACTCCGAGATTGCGGTTGAAAGGACCGTTTCGATCGCGGAAGTTAAGTCCGATATATGTGGGACCATATCAAATTTTGGAAAGAATTGGTGAAGTAGCCTACAAATTAGCTTTACCGCCTTCTCTGTCAGAGATGCACGACGTTTTTCATGTATCTCAGCTTCGGAAATTCGTCCCAGATCCTCTTCAGCCAATTTTACCAGATTCAATAGGGATAGAAGCAGATTTGACCTTTGAGCCTCAACCGAGTCGTATCACCGGAAGAGAAACTAAAGTGTTAAGGAATAAAGAGATTCCTCTTGTTAGGGTCCAATGGAATGAGACGCATTCGGGTGAAGCAACTTGGGAATTGGAATCAGAGATGCGGGAGGTTTATCCTCATCTGTTCAGGTAATTGTTTTAAATTCATGGGCGAATTTCTATTTAAGGGGGGGAGGATGTAATACCCCGTAAATTCTTTTACTCTGGATAATATTAGTTGTGATCAACTGAGTCCCAGTGTGCTCTGAGAAATTATCTGCAGAGATAATTAGAGTAACGGTTGAACTTAGAGTAAATCCAATTAATATTATCTAACTCTGAGATATTTCAATATTTGGACGTTAGAGACTTTTTGGACAGTTAGTAGTGTTGTTAATTGATGATGTTTACTATATCTTTTCCTTTTCCTCTCATTTTCCACTAGAACCAAAGAAAAGAAAAGATAGAAAGAGTTTTGGAGAGAAAGAGAAGAGAAGGAAAGGAAGAGGAAAAGAGGAAAAGAGGAAAAGCTCAAGAGAAAGAACATCATCATCTCTTCATCAAATCTTCATCCAATCATCTTCAAATCTTCACTATCTTCATCTGTTCAATGTGGGTTCTAATTAGATGCTTTTGTTTTAGATTCTCTTAGATTCTAAGACTTAGGTTAGAATTGTAAGGAAATTGGTTTAATTGCAAAATCTTGAAAATTAACGGTTGAAATGTGTTATAAACTGAGTAGTATAAGTTATAGGAGTGTAGAACCATTTATGTTTGATTGTATGATGTTTGGATATGTTTTGGTGGGGTTTTGGAACCATGGGAGATCAGCTGTTACGCTGATGAACTTTCTGCATTACCCAGATTCGCACTGCGAATCCCCTAGTGAAGGGGAAATCGTGGACTCGCTGGCAGCTTCGCACTGCGAATGTAGTAGCAAACGTTCGCCAGTGGTTCGCACTGCGAACCTTACGTTGTTTTTGCCACTGCCTTGGTTCGCCAGCGTTCGCACTGCGAATGGGGCAGCGAACAAGTGTTGGCTAGGCGTTCGCTGGACGCTTCGCACTGCGAATGGAGTAGCGAGCATTCGCTGGCTTCCTCGCAATGCGAATATAGCAGAACGTCCATATTGTTTCTTGCATATCTTTTGACTCATTTATCCGTTTTGTGTATTCTTGGTATCGCTGTGAAGCTAGGAACATATTCTAGCTGATGGTGGTGAAAAATATCTATTTATTGCCCGATTAAATGAATCAGAGGGAACCGTAAATTGGTATAAATTATGGTATGTTGAATGTTGGTGTTCCATTATGTGATGGATGATTACATGCCTATGTTATAAATGTTAAACATGTTGGAATATGTATGCATGCTAAAATACGAAGTAGGTAGAGTGAGGAAAATTTTTCCGTAAACAGTGTTGACAAATGTAGATGGAATAAACACTAGTATGGAACATGCGTGTTACCCGTTTGGTTATGATAAGGCGTAATGTCCTGGTGATTGTCGAATACAACCACGTCTATGAGAGATCACTTAATTGTAACCGGTTATCTTGTGAGTGTGTTTCATGGGTCTCGAGCTCCTCTGAAACATGTGCACAACTACTTGGCAGGTTTGATTCCCGCGTGCAGTACGAATGGCGCTCTGGGAGCGTATTCTTGTGACGATTAATGGCCCGTGTGATGTGACGGTTCATAACGGTTAATGGCCCGTAGAACCCGAATCCATTCGTATGTCAAGTAGGTTACCAGGATCCATGACTCGGGTCGACTTCTAGACGTAGAAGCGGACGGGAAAAGGGGATGCCTTGGTGTGGTTATCGATTAGTGATAGTGTGAGTTGATGAACTCATGACATGTTTCCATATAGTGTGTGTGCACTCAAAGTCACTTCCCTTTCCCTTTGACTTGAGTTAGGCTTATTAGAACCTTGTAAAGCCGAGATGACTATAAGATAGCGAACTCACTGAGATTTGATGTATCTCACCCCACTGTTGTTGTTTACATCACAGGTTCTGCAGGTTTGGCGAAGGGTAATGACAAAGTGGTTTGACATTTCCTTACGGATCGTAGCTTTTGAGATGGCATGGCTTCCGCTATGGCGTTTTATTTTGAGATCATTGTATTGATTTAGTTCTTAGTGCATTTTGGGACATCTTGTATACGTTATGCCGTAGGATTTAGAACTTTGTATTTAGGGCATTTTGTGTATACAATGTGTTAACTAGGAACTTGTACATATATATTTCAGTACCAAACGTATTATTCATGTATGATATATGCTTTGATGTATGTATGTATACGTGGGCGTTACAGAGTGAAAGTGCTAATGAGGATATCTCGATGTTCTTCTTTCAGCTGGATTTAGCTACAAGAGTGCAGGTTTTACTGCTTTTACACTTTTAAAAATAACATCAATTCAAGTTGTGGTTGTGGTCATGGTTGCGGTTGGAACCTTTATATTGCAGGAAAATGTGTCTGGTATGGTTGAAATTGAGCCTGTGGTGCTGATGCGCATACCTCAAAATCCTTTTATATTATGTCCGCAAATGCAGTTGCAAACCAAAAATTTAAATCCATGATAAACATTTGTGGAAGAATTCTAATGTTTCGTTTGTTTGGACCTTTTGAATATCAGTGTGCTTTAAACATGGAAGAGTATGACATTGCGCAACAGCTGCGAAACCAACTTACTGAGGTTAGATTAGTTAGTGCCTATACTGTTTTGGTATCCTATAACTATGTGGATGATAATGTTTACAAGGCTTACTTGAAGTGGTTATGTGTATGTGCGTGTGTTTGTGAGCAGATGTTATTTTCAATGAACTCTTAAAATTGATTTCATTAAAAATTAGTTAGAAGTGAAGTGATTTATAACAATTTTACTTGAAAAAAAAAAAAAAAAAAAATATATATATATATATATATATATATATATATATATATATATATATATATATATAGGGAAATGATAACATACACCCAAAATTGGTGGGCCCCACACAAAAATAAACTACATCTATTTTCTTTCTATTTTTTTTTCCTTTATCTTTCTAATATGGATCCCACCCAAAATTGGTGGGCCCCACACAAAAATACACTAAGGTGTATGTTGTTAATGCACACCTACATGGGTGTGCATTAGCATAACCCATATATATATATATATATATATATATATATATATATATATATATATATATAATGTACTATTTGATTTAGAGTGTCACTTACCTTGAAAGAATAAAAAGAAGCTTCAGTATAATGGTCACTTTCAAAAGCATCAACATGTGTCCTGGTTATAAAGGAAGGAAATTGCTAAGATATATTCATATATTATACCTTCTATTATATCTTGCGTATTCATGTAATTTATAAAATGAAAAATATAATACTTTTTTTTTCATAGAAATGACTTATCTACAAATCATGTATCTTAGGAAATTGTTATGTTTTTTAGATAACAATGAATTGGTTCTATTCTTTCAATGATTTTCTACTGAATTTTGTTTTGTTTCGGTAACAGACTATGTAGATCAAGTTCTCTAAAGAAGACTCCATTTGGGAAATTACATGATCACTATCGTCGATACTGTTTAAATTAGCTTTCGAAAGAAGACTTCATCCGGTAGTTGATGAGGGTGAAGAGCTCGCTACTGAGTAAACATTATGGTCTTGCTATTATTTAGTTGAGTGAACATGAATTTTTGTTGAAGCACCAATAACACATGTAATTGAAAGCACTATTAATTTTTATCTTTTACTATATTTGAATTCTAGAATGAGCTTGTTTATTGTTATATATTTACCTTTATACTCTATATATTATTTGTAGTTTTTTATTTTAATAATAAAAATGAATACGATTGCGGTTATCATAATTATTTTTTTTTTATTTTGTAATTGTCATAATTTAAACAAATATTGTCTGGCTTAAAAAAAGGAATTAATTGGAATAAAAGTTGTGGTATGAAGAATAGGCAACATTTTACTAGTGTGGCTTAAACAAATTGTTGACTAAATGGTCTAATAAATGACCACGGTTTTCAAAATGTAGCATTACTAAAACCGCACTCTAAAACTAGTTTAAAAACCGCGGCCTATTCATAAGCTATAGGCGACGTTTTCAAATTTGTGGGCGAAAGCACAAAAACCGTAGTCTATGGAAATAGGCAACGAACGCTTATTCCACGACTAGATAACCGTAGTCTAAAGTGATAGGCTACGGTTTTTATACTTCTGACCACGGTTTTCAGCCATTGCCTCAACACATTTTTGTTGTAGTGTTACTATTTTGTTCTAAGTCAAACTTTTGTGTCAAGTAACCTGCTTTGACACTTCGACATCTAAGCAACTCGACACACACTCATTAGGCTAATTTCGACTAATCCTTGTTTCTGTCGAGCTACACTGCTTCGACACAATGAATTAGAATATCAACACACCACCTAATTCATTGTGTCTAAGCTATCTACATTCATCGTAGATCTTAGCTTCTTGAACACTTCGACTTGCACTCCTTTCATCATGATATCTACAATCTAATTCTCAGTTCTGCAGTGTTCTAAATTCATCTTCTCTTCTGCTACCTGCTCTCAAAGATAATGGAACCTCATTTTGATGTGCTTGCTTCGTCCATGTGTAATTGGATTCTTGACAAGATTGATAGCTGACATGTTGTCGATCTTCATCGTAATTGCTCCATGACTCTTCGCTATAATCTCTTCGACCAGATTCACCATCCACTTTGCTTGACATGCACAAAGAGAAGCAGATATGTATTCTGCTTTGCATGACAACAATGCCACTACTGGCTCCTTTCCCATACTCCAAGCAACTGGTGCACCACCTAGCATAAACACATAGCCAGTTGTAGATTTTCTATCCTTAGCATCACTACACCAACTTGAGTCGGTGTATCCCACTAACTTGCATTCTTTTCCTTCATCAGCAGCAGGAAACAAGATGTCGTAGTCGAGAGTTCCTTTTAGATACCTTAGTATCCTCTTCGTCACTTTTAGGTGTGATACCATTGGCTTCTGCATGAATTTACTCACCGTACCTACACTGTATGCTATATCAGACCTTGTGTGACAAAAGTATCTTAATGACCCAATAAGTCTTCTGTACTGAGTTGTGTCGACATCATCTTCATCTGATTCTTTCAACAGTTGCAATCTGGGCTCAGCAAGAGTCAAAGTTGGGTTGGAATTTTGTATCCCAATCTCTTGATTATTTTGCCTGCATATCTTCTTTGATGCGTCATCAAACCTCTACCACGCTTGTAGAATTCGATGCCATGGAAATATGAGAGATTTCCCAAGTCTGACATTTCAAACTCCTTCATGCAACTTCCTTTTATCAACAGGTCATCGACATAGAGACATAGCATAAGCAATTCACTCTTTCTTCTTCTTACATATACTCCATGCTCAGTCGTGCACTTCACAAATTCCTTCTCCCTTAGAAATCTATCTATTTTATTATTCCAAACACTTGGAGCCTGCTTAAGTCCATATAGGGCTTTATGCAGCCTGTATACCTTACTTTCTTCGCCTTGTTTTACAAACCCAGCTGGTTGTGCGACATAAATTTCTTCATCTAAGGGGCCATTTAGGAATGCACATTTTACATACATTTAACATACATACCAGCTGTTCATGTTTGCTAGACCAACAATCAACCTGATTGTTTCGATCCTAGCAACGGGTACAAAAACTTTGTTGAAGTCGATTCCTTCTTTCTAAAGAAATCCTTTCACCACAAGTCTTGCCTTTTGTCGAGTAACTTCTCCTTTGAGATTCAAGTTCGCCTTGTATACACACTTTACATTGATTTCTCTCTTGCCTTGAGGCAATTCGACAAGTGACCAAGTGTTGTTGATTTTGATGGACTCTAGTTCCTCATTCATTGCTTTCACCCACTACAAATCTTTCAATGCCTCAGCTGCATTGATTGGTTCGACATATGCATAGAAAGCATAATGTACTAGATCTTCTTCTTCATTGACAACATTATCTGATGTAATCACACATTCTTGTAACCTTGCAGGCATGTGTCTTAATCGTTGAGGTCTTCTTGGGCCAGCTTCACCTCAGACTTCTCTTGTCTTCGACTTCACTAGCTGGTTCTTCACATAAGATTCTCACTAAATCCTTCTTAAAATTCTCAGTCCAATCCCATTCCTTAAGCTCATCTATGATCACGTCCCTGCTGATCACTACTTGCTTGTTCATTGGGTCGAATAACTTGTATTCTCTAATCGAATAATATCCTATTAGGATCATTTGACTCGACTTAGCATCAAGCTTTCTTCTCAACTGATTCGACACATGTCTATGTGCTATAGATCCAAACACCTTCAAATGACTTAGGCTAGGCTTGACATCAGACCAACATTCTTCTGGCGTGATTCTTTCTAGCTTCTTCGTCGGACATCTATTTAAGATGTATGTTGTAGTCGACACAGCTTCTTCCCATAATTCTTTGGGTAGATGCTTGCCTTTTAACATACTTCTCACCATGTTCGTGATGGTTTTATTCTTCCTTTCTGCAGTTTTATTCTGTTGTGGAGTGTAGGGTGGCACCACCTCATGTAGAATCCCTTCTTTCTCACATAATGCATCGAAATCTTTTGACACATACTCTCCACAACCATCAGTCCTCAAAATCTTTAGCTTTCAACCACTTTGTCTTTCGACCATAGATTTAAATTTCACAAATACCTCGATCACTTCACTTTTCTTCTTGATTAGGTAAGTCCACAGTTTTCGACTGAAATCATCTATGAACGTAACAAAGTATTTGTAACCTCCAATCAAACCCACCTGGATAGAACCACATACATCAGAGTATATGACTTCAAGAGTTGCCTTCGACTTACTTCTTGCATCCTTGCTGAAGCTATTCTTGTGTTGTTTTTGCCTGAACACATTCTTCACCACTTTGCTTGGAATGCCGATTTCTGGTAATCTTTAAACCATATTTCTTCTCTTCAAATCTCTGATGTCTTTGAAGCTATTCTTGCGTTGTTTTTGCCTGAACACATTCATCTCTGCAGGCTGCAGTTGCAAGGCACTTATGCTCCATCATATTAAGTTCAATCTTAAAGGTTCTATTCTAAGACATTGGAGCCTTCAAGATCAACCTTCCATTTGAGTTAAGAACTCTCATCATCTTATCTTCAATCGATATCTGGTAGTTCTTTTTGACCAGCTGCCCTATGCTCAGAAAATTACTCTTCATGCCTGGTATGTACAATACATTGGAAATTGCTGACCTCTTGCCATATTTCCTCATAATTAGAACATCACCAATACCTTCATCTGCAAGAGTATTGTCATTTGTAAATTTCACCATGTTCTTCATTGAGGGATTTATGTTGATAAACCAAGCTTTCCTACCAGTCATGTGTGATGAGCATCCTGTGTCCAAGTACCATTGGTCCTAGAATCTTTCTTCATCTCTTGTTGTGACCATCAGCAACATCTCTTCTTCTTCATGTTTCGCCAGCTTTGCATCAGTTTCTTGATTCTTTTTGTTCTTAGGAAAATCTCTAAAATAATGACCATACTTCTGACAATTGTAACACCGAATGTGACTTTTGTCAGGTTTTCGACCACCACCTCTTCCTCTACCTGCAGCACAACCTCTTTGGTTGCTTTGGTTCCAGGGTTTTCTCTGATTTAACCAGTTTCCTTCTTGCTGATTTTGACCAGTCAAATTGTTGTAGCGTTCTTTGACTTTGTTGTCATTCCAACTTCATTTGCCTTTCTTTTATTTTCCTGATTGCGCCTACAAAGCCATATAACTTTTCGACTTTCCTGCAGCTCTTTTAGCCATCGTTTGTTCATGAGATTCAAGGGTCCCTTGAAGCTCTTCCTTTATCAATGTTGACAAATCTTTCGACTCTTCTATGGCTACTACCACGTGGACGAACTTTGGAGCCAAAGACCTCTAGATTTTTGCAACAACTGATCTTGATGTCAACACTTCTCCACATACTTTAATTACATTCACCAATTTAGTAACCCTAGTGAAGATATCAATTTTGTTTTCACTTTCTTCCATCAGCAATTCATACGTCCTTTTGTGAGTTTGTAACCTCGCCTCTGCCACCGTCTCCGCGCCTCTAAATGATTTCTCCAAGATTTCTCATGCTTCTTTCGATAATTCTACATCACTAACCTTTTCAAAGTTATCTGGATCAACATATTGATGAATTATAAAGAGAGCTTTATAATCTTTCTTCTTCAATTCTTAGTATGCAGTCTTTTCTTGATCCGTCACGTTTTCTACAAGCGTTGCTACTCCTTTCTTCACAAGATCCCAAAGATCTTAATAACAGAAAGCCACATTTATCTTCATGCACAAATTCTCATAATTATTGTTCTTGAGAATTAGAAGGTTTGCCGGAAAATGGTCGTTTGGATGATTCAGCACCATCGTGATTTTCTTCACTCGAATCACAACCGGAGCTTTAGATACCATATGTTGGAATTAACCTTAAACCTTTTGAGAATTCCTAATTAATCTTGATTTCAAGAAAGATTATACGCAGCAACTGTTAATGAAAAAAAGCGAGAAAGAAAGAAAGTAGAGTTTAACAAAATAAAGGAAGAATAAAGTGATTTTCAACTGTGGAATCTCCACCCACAAGCTGTGGAAAACTTCTTTTATTCACTTTGCAACTACAAACTTCTTTGAATACAAGTTATTAAAAGAATATGGGTTACTCCCTCTATTTATAGTTGAGATAAACCAAAATTACCCCAAAATAACTATTTTTTTCTAAGTCAAAATTCTATGTTAAGCAATATGCTTCGTCACTTGGACATCTAAACAACTCGCCACACACTCATTAGGCTAATTTTGACGAACCCTTGTTTCTGTCGAGCTACACTGCTTCGACACAAGGAATTACAATTTCAACAAATACTACTATAAACATTAAGAAGAAGAAGAAGAATAATAATAATAATAATAATAATAATAATAATAATAATTACTTGCATTTTTTTCTATTTGTTATATTTAAATATTTTTATGGAGTTTAATATATTATTATTTAAACATTAAGAATAATAATAATAATAATAATAATAATAATAATAATAATAATAATAATAATAATTACTTGCATTTTTTTCTATTTGTTATATTTAAACAATGACTTGCATTTTTTCTATTTGTTATATTTAAATATTTTTATGGAGTTCAAAATAAAAATAATTAAATTTACTTATTGTATTGTATCAATATGTATAAAAAGAAAAAAAACTATATGTACAAATAAACAGAAGGAATAATTAATAGACACAAATAATTTTTTCCAACAAAATAATTATAAATATATATTTGTAAAATAGTTTTTTCATAAATATTATCATTTTAATTATATTATTTAATTGATAATCCGTGTATTATTTTAAAAATAATTTTTTTACTGCAAATTTATGTGATTGAAATATATCGGTTGGCCAAAATACTGTCTTGATCATTTAAGTTATTTTAAAATATCAAATTAGTCCTTTAAATTTTTTCTGTAACGCTTTGGTCCTTTATGTTAAATAACGTTTGCATCGTTGATCTTTTTAAAAATCTTTATTCCAAAAAAACCTATGTGGCACAAACGGAGCACATGTGGCATTTAATAGCGATGATGTGTCATTTTATTTTATTTTTATTTATTTTTTAATTTCAGATGGAATTTAATTTTTTTTTTTTTTTATATTTTTTATATTTTTATATTTTTTTTTAACTGGAAGGATTTGATTGTTACATTTTAAAAACATATGGGACTTGAGTGTTACAAATTAAAATATAAATGATATGTTGTTTTACACTATTTTGAGTCTTAAACCATAACTTATGTATTGTTTTACACTATTTTGAACCTTAAACAATTACAAGATAGCATACCAAGCATTAAATAATCTAAATATTGTCAAAAACATTGTTATAATGTTATAAACCAATACATGCATAAATCAATACATACAAGGGTATAAATATGGAACAGAAATATGTCACCATCGAGTAGAAAACCAGTCATCAGAAACACCAAGGGTATAAATATGTCAAAACATGTTATCTTATTATGCACATGACATCCGTAAAGGATAACTCTCATCAAAAAGTCAATATTGTTGAACACTATAGAACATGGAGTGGAGTGCAGCTTTTAAACAAACATATTTTCTTACAATATCTTGTAGATGCAATGATGCAAATAAACATAACGGTTTTTAAATGATAATCCCTTATTTTAACATTATTTTTGAAGTTTTTGTTAATTTTTTATTGAATTTATGTTCCACAGTTCAAATGCTACCTATAAAAATCTACTTGGAAACAATAAGCCTTTTCCCCAACCTATTCCTCTAAGAGTATGATCATTTTTTAAACATGGTTCTTCCATTATTGAAATTTGATATTCTAGTAAGATAAAATGTGGCAAGATATTAATGATTGAGTATGGTATTTTTTGATACAGGAAATGATTAACTTTCTTGTTGATATTTGGGAGCAAGAGGGTCTATATGATTGATTGATCAAGTAAAATATGTGACTTGTTTTTATTTTCTATTACTAAGGGTTCTTTTTCTTTTCTTTTTTAATTTTAAATGAATTTGATTAGATTATTAATTGTATAATCAAGGTTTAATGTTTATTGTTGCAACTAGTGACACAAGAAATTGTAATTTATTGATGTAATTATGTAAAGATACTGAGTTTATGCTATTGGACTGATGTTTATAACAATAATAGTTTTGTTATGATTCACATGAAATAGAAGTGGTTGTTGAAAAAGTGATTAGTTTTCATTAAAGAAAATTGGATGATTACATGAAAAGTTGGATTAATAATTTTGCATAAAAAGGTATTCGGCCATGCGACCGACTAATTCAAGAGGGACCAATCATACCGTCCACTAGCGTGGACTGGCCCACACAAGAGTTGATTGCACCTAGTAGGATTCGAACCTGAGACATTGAGAGGAGCACACTCTCGAGACCCAAGCCTCCACCATTACGTCAACCAACATTATAACAATGCTTTTGACGATATTTAGATTATTTAATGCTTGATATGCTGTCTTATAATTGTTTAAGGTTCAAAATAGTGTAAAACAACATATCAGTTATTGTTTAAGATTCAAAATAATGTAAAACAATGTATCAGTTATATTTTAATTTGTAACACTCACGCACCATATGTTTTTAAAATGTAACAATTAGGTTCTTCCAGTAGAAAAAAAATTTTAAAAATTTTAAAAAAATTAAAAAAAAAATTAAAAAATAAAATATAAAAAAATTAAAAATTAAAAAATTAAAAAATTAAAAAAATTAAAAATTAAAATCCATGTGGAATTAAAAACAAAATAAAATGACACAAATGCGCATGTGCTCCGTTTGTGCCACATAGGCGTTTTTGGAACAGACATTTTTAAAAAGGTCAACGGCACAAACGTTACTTAACATAAATGACCAAAGCGTTAAAAGGACCTAAACAGTATTTTTGCCTATATCGGTTAATAAATTAATTCAATAAAACTTTTTTATTATATTTTATCAATTCATATCTTGTTTTTAATTTTTGTGGGACATACGAAGTATAGTTTGCATATAGATATCAATTGACATATTATTATTATTATTATTATTATTATTATTATTTAGAGTAGATATATCTCTGAAATACATGTATTTATAAAATTGGAGTCTGACTCATAATCGAATGAATGTGTGTATTAAGTAGGTTCGAAGATATATTTTTGAAAATTAAGAACACTTTTAAAATTTTGCATGGTGTTTAAGAAATATAGGATGCAATAAGAAATGTTCTAAGTTTTTCAATGTATAATTAACTAATTTGTTTAAGTAATTTTTATTTTTATTACTTTTATATTAATTGAAATATTCATGATTATACTTTGTTTAATTTTTTTTAATTGATGCAGCTGAAAGATATTTGGGATGTAAGAGATTACTATGTGATTGAGCATAATTTCACATGAGAGTTGCGGTCCGACTTTCTTTAAACGTGCTAGACTTGACTAGATTGCGTGGAAACGACGTTGTCATTGGATAGATGAGGAAGCATTTTAAGAACTAATTTTTTAGAGGATTTCTTAATGCACCATCCAAGTTTATTAGGCACCACATAAAATTATTGTTTTGCCCCCTGATTTAGGATGTGCACATCCAGACGCACAAAATTTTTAAAAAACGCTGAAGTGTTCCGGATACGCATATCCGGAAACAATTCTGATGTGCACTTCCGAAAGGATTTCTTATTAGTTCGCGCCAGACCTTCTTCCTCCCCCTCACTCTTCAATTTTCCATTTTCCAAACTCTCTCAAACTCTCAAATTTTCAATCCCAGAAATCTCGATTTTTTTTCACTCGAGTTCGGTGCAGAGAAACTTCTACAACAATCAAGACACTCCAAATCCTCCATATCTCATTTTAATCGGTAAGTTTTCAAATTTTAGAGTTTCAGAGTTATTTTCGAGTAATCGATTTAGAGTAGACATTTAGGTGTAGAAATTGTTAGGTTGTATGAATAACATAGGTTAAAGACAATGTATGTCTTTTTTACTGCTTCAAACAGTCGATCAGGGCATTAAAATGCCCTTTTGCATGTTACAGTGGCCATGGCTGCCATTTTTAAACTTCAAAAAATGTACCGGATGTGCAGATCTAGAAATATTGTAACGTTTATTATTCTGGGTGTTTCCGGATGTGCACATCCGGAAGTACTCAACGTTAAAAATTCTGGGTCCTTCCGGATCTACACATCCGGAAGACTATTATTTTTTTTATATTTTGTTTGTTTGTTTGTTTTTGTTTAATTATTTAAAAAAAATAATAATTTATTTATTATGCTTTGCAGATTAGATGGCTGGCAGAGACGATCATACCATACATGGACGGACAGCTCTGCACGCATTTGTCTGACGTGAATGGATGCAGTCTACAGCCAAGGCTTCTGGCGCAGAGGGAGTTGGGGTAGCCCCTACAACTGAGGGACATCCTACACCACATCCTACACCACAACCATCCACATCACAGGTTCCGGCCACTTCCACATCTCTGGTATAGGCCACTCCCCCTTCATCCGCCGATTCTACATCTCGGAGGCGTCGGGATTCTACTGCTATTTCATCAGGGTCCCAGCCCGCACGCAGGCGTCGTCGAGAGACTCAGCTCCATCAGCTACTCCTTCTCGTTCCTGTTCCAGATGGTGATCACCCAGCACATGAGGGTGTTGACGCTGATGACGATTTCGATGAGCTGGGCGGTTACCTAGGGGGACTGTCTGATATGTCCCTACTTGTGGGGTACTCTGAGCATACTGCCAGATATGTCTGGCTAGGGCTGGTAACCTTTCTTGGTTTATTTATAGAATTGTATTCGTTGAAAATATGTTCATTTGTAACATTGTTTTATTTGAAAATTTTCAGGAGAAGGATTCACAGAAGTTCTATAACCATGGGGCAAGGTTATGGACATGCTTGCGGTGCTGCCAGGGGATGAGTGGTTCACGTCTGCACTTGCTACCTCTGGTCTTGTAGGTCTGTCTAGGATTGGGTATCCCCAGATCATGTACGGTATGCTGATGGTCTTTGTTGAGAGATGGCACCCTGAGACATCCTCATTCCATCTACCGTACGGTGAGATCACGATCACACTCGATGATATCTCGTTCTTTTTACATCTATCGATCACGGGTACCCTTCTCCGTCACGGTAGGATGTCGAAGGAGGACGCGATAGAGATGCTGATTTAGGAGCTTGGGGCTACCCCAGAGGAGGCACTTGCGGAGGTGACACAGTTGAGAGACGCACACGTCCGGTTCTCCTTTCTTACACGCAGATTTACTGCGGCGCTTGCAGAGGCAGGACGGGCATCAGGTGATCCATCTGAGATGGCGATCCACAGGCAGCGTGCCTTGAGATGCTACTACTTGTTTTTGCTCGGCACGCAGGTGTTTGTGGACACCAGCGCCTATTATGTTGATGTCGTCTACCTCAAGTACCTTTCGGATTAGACAGAGATTCACGGGTACAACTGGGGGGCGGCTGCGCTGCATACACCTATTCCAGGCTCTCTGATGGTTTCCGCTAGGCAGCCAAGACTGTGGCATGCAGTTGTACGCTATACGTGGTAACAATCTAATATTCTAAGTGATTTTTTCATTTCTTTTCTTTCTATATTCATTATAATGTTTGACACCGATGTTATGTTTTTCATTTCAGGCGTGGATTTTACAGCACTTTCCCAACATTACTGGTTGGGGGGTGTCGACGGGTACACTGAGGATATGCCACGTGCTGCTGCATTTGTCCTGCTCAAAAGGAACCAAGTGCCGGGCCCCTACCGAGTGTATCTTGATCGGATGGCTGCTGAGGACGTTTTGTATGACACCTATGCCGCTCACCGTGTGACGCGTCCGTTCGATGAGGTTTGTTTGTTCTCAGGATAGTTGGCAAGCAGTTCGATCGTTACTGCCCGATACCTGCCGGAGCGCGTCTTGCGTCAGTTCGGTTACACACAGACGATCCCCAGGATGCCTCATAAGTTTTCTCCTCTAGGCTTGACCCGCAGGCAGATAGATGACATATATGATGACTTCCAGTCCCACTTGGTACCAGAAGAGGCTCCGGCGACCAGAGCGGAGAGAGACTGGAGCATTGCTGCCGGGTACATCGTGTGGTTCTACACCGTCTCACACCCATGCATGGTGCCCATTGCTGAGGGATCGCCACCCAGACCTGCTCATCAGGAGATATTAGAGGAGCGGCAGTCTTAGCTGGACCACACTCAGGATGTCCTATCACGCTGTCGTCAGATAGAGCAGATAGCGCAACAGGCCATTGCGGACGGTCACCTCCCTGAGGGCTCTGGTGCCAGACTTGTCGTGGACATGATTATTGCGATTGCTCGGTGGGCACTTTAGTACCGCAGACATCGATCCAGAATGGCGGGTAGGGGCAGAGGAGCAGGGGAGCCAGGAGACATCCTTCGCCATACGCTGTAGTTTTTTGTTTGATGTATTCTATTTATATTAACTGTATGCACTGTATTTTGACAGAGGTTTATTATATATATTTTATATATATATATATATATATATATATATATATATATATATATATATATATATATATATATATATATATATATATCATTTTATTTTATATATTGATGTTGTCAAATGTATATTAAGTTGCGACGATATATTAACATATGCGACCAAACAACAAAACCGATTTTAAAAAAAAAATTAAGTTCTGCTGTTTTCTGGATCTGCAGATCAGGAATGTTTCCGGATGTGCACTTCTGGAACGCATCAGCATTTTTTAAAAAAATGGTACTTCCGGATGTGCACATCCGGAATCAAGGGGCAAAGCCGGATATTCAGATGGTGCCTAAGAAACAAGGGTGGTATGATAAGAAATTCTCATTTTTTATTAGAATTCCGATGAGTTTAAAGGGTATTTGAAAAGTTTAAAAAAAAAATCATCTAAATTATGGCGGCTGCAATTACACACAGGAAGTATCAGTGATGGCCAACATGCAATAATATTAATTTTTCCAAATTTCTAAAATAAATTGTGATTTCTAAAAAACACAATTCAAACTCTCTCCCATGTCCTATCTTTAGAGTCAATTGTTCATTCCATAAGACCTCGAGAAAGTGGCATATGCCTCTAGATATGAATCAATATCACACTATATGTCTTGACATGATTTTGCAGATATAATTAAAACCTCAAGAAAGTGGCATATGTGTCTATACACGAGTCTTTGCATTTGGAACTAAAATGGCTCTATGTTGTTACATAATTGTAAAAGAGTGCTACATTTGTGTTAATTTTTTTTCTAATAATGGCCCAATTCACACAATACAACAATGTTTCATCAGTTTGCAATTAAATTATGTATTGATGAAAGCTATAAAATAAAAATGACTTTTTTTTTATAAGCAAATAATCCAATAACACAGATTAAGGGAATCTCTAAACCCAAAACAATACAAGGTAGGCTTAAACAACAGAAATCCAACTGCTTAACAATACAAGGTAATCACCAGAAATCCAACTGCTAAACAACAACTACAAGACAGCAGAACTAGGAGCAGTCATTATAGGAAATCTAGAGGGAATTTAATTCACTCGTATAAATTAAATTTTATCCTTCCATTCTCCCCCATCGCTAACCACCTCCATGACGACGCCACAATGGAATGGAAAATATTATCGACGTTACAAATCTTGTCTCTAAAAACGATATTGTTCCTACTCCTCCAAACACACCAACAAGAAATTAACCAAAAAGAAGCAAAGATACTCGACGGAGTCCTTCCTTTATTTCTCATCAACCAATTCAGAAAATGTCTATAGCATTCCCCGTCATTAATGTTGTCGATATGCAGCCATTGACATATTTTAATCCACACCTGTCTCACCTTGATGCAATCACAGAAAATATGGTCTGCATCCTCCACTTCTAAAAAACAGAATACACAAATCTTATCATGGTTATTAGTTAAGATACCTCTATTCTCTAAGTTATCCCTTGTAGGCAACCTATTAAGAAAGAGACGCCACGCGAAGATTTGGATTTTAAGAGGAGCAGCAGCATTCCAAAGACTATCCATCACAAATGCTTTCGGTTCGGTCAATAATTCCCCGTTGTCGCTAAGCTCGTAAAACGAATTCACCGAGAATCCATGAAGAAGGTCACGTTTCCACTTCCAACTGTCCTTCCTGTCCGCAGATAACTCCACTGATTCCAACAAATAGCCCAGCTCCTCAATGTCGCAATCACGATCCGGGTAGTATTCAAACTCTAAATTATATAAGCTCCAGACCCACCTGCCATTAATCCAAGCACCTGCATCCTTAACGACCCTCCATTTATGCACTACAGCCTCGTATAAGTTTGGAAAACTCATTCTGAGTTTCGACGTCCCGAACCATTGAACCTTCCAAAAGAACGCAGAATTTCTGCACCCCACAGAACAAACCAAATTATCAGCAAAAAGAATCGTATCAGACACATATCCTGTTTTAATGACATCCCGCATCCATAACGACACTGGTTCTTTCCTTTGAAGCAAACCACCAGACCCTGTGTCTTCCATCACTCTACCATTCAAGTCTCTATATTTATCGCAAAGAATTGGTCTCCACAATTCTGATCCTTCTTGCGTGAATTTCCATAACCATTTGGCTATAAGAGCATTGTTAAACCGACCGATGTGTTTAATACCAAGCCCACCTCTGTCCTTAGGTTTGCAGATTGAATCCCAACCCAAGGGATAACATTCTTCCCCGATGAACCCGCCCACAAGAACTTGCGTTGAATAGAAATGAGACTATTAACGATCGCAGCCAGAGCCTTGTAAAACGAAAGGTAGTGAATAGGTATGTTCATGAGGACCGAATTGATTAACGTAACCCTTCCGCCAATAGAAAGTTTCCTGCCACTCCAAGCGGATAACCGAGCATTGAAACATCTGATAATTTGTTCCCAAAATCTCACTTTTCTATGGTTTCCACCAATAACCAGCCCAAGAAATTTGAATGGAACATAACTAGTTTGGTAATGCAGGAAGTTTTCAGCAGCATTCATGAATTCGCGCTCCAGACCGATGCCATATAAACAGCTTTTTGAAAAGTTTATTTTTAGACCAGATAGGATTTCGAAGGCCCTAAGGACAGATTTAATCTCCCAAAGATTGTGACAAGAACCATCGCAAACAAGAAGCGTATCGTCTGCAAATTACAGGATACTAACGGAACCCGAGTCACGAAACTTGAAAGCAAAAAGAATATTCAACGACAAAGCTCTACGAACGAAAGCTGCAAGACCTTCCGATACAATGGCGAACAGAAAAGGGGATAGAGGATCCCCTTGTTTAAGCCCTCTCGAAGCTTTGAAGTCCAACGAAGGGCTACCATTAATCAGCACTGAATAATGACAGTTAAACACGGTTCCTTTGATCCATCTCAGCCAATTCTCTCCGAAACCTATCTTAAGAAGCGTAAACTCCAGAAAACCCCATTCGACACAATCGTATGCCTGAGCAAAGTCAACTTTAAACATCAAACATTTCCTCTTTTTTCTACGCGCCCAATCAATTATTTCGTTAGCCACCAGAATACCGTCCAAAATCTGTCTTCCCGGTATGAATGTCGTTTGCGCAGGAGATATAGGATTACCAATGACTCGACTGAGTCTTACCACCATCATCTTGGAAATGATTTTAAGGATGCAGCTTATAAGACTAATAGGCCTAAAATCCCCAAAGTCTTGCGGATTATTAATTTTCGGGATGAGAGATATAAATGAAGACGCGAAAACCTTAGGGAGATATCCAGTCCTGAAAAACTCCAGCACGCTATTGGTAAAATCAGACCCGGTGATGTCCCAATAAACCTGTATGAAACAGAAAATAAAACCATCAACACCAGGGCATTTATTGACGTCGCACTGCTGCACTGCTAAGTGAACGTCTTCTGCAGAAAAATCGGCCTCCATATTGTTCTTCTCAGTTTCGGACAACATGTGAAGGTCCCTCAAATCGCACAAAGGTCTTCTAGTATTACTAGAAGAGACCTTCTTACGAAAGAACAACATGGAAGCCTGCTTGACAGATGTAGGATCTTCCACCAGAATATCGTCCACCATCACTCCAGGAATATAGTTCTTTCTGCTGCGATATTTCAAGGAAGAGTGAAAGAAATTGGTGTTCAAATCTCCTTCTAATGACCATTTAGATCTCGATATTTGATGCAATATGCTTTCCTTGATCTGCAGGTTTTTCCACATATCTTGTTGAACTTGGAATCTCTGTTGAAGCAGATCCAAAGGTAGAGTGCATTCCACACCTTCCATCTCCATCTCAATATTGTTGAGTTTTGCCACTCCTTCTTCGATCTTAAGATCCAACCAACCAAACATGTTTGAATTCCACCATTTGAGTTTGTCCTTCAACGCCTTGAATTTCTTTACAAGAATGTTTCCATACGAACCGGAAAACTCAAACGAATTCCAACAATTCTTCACAAATATCAGGAAATCCTTATGTTCAATCCAACAATTAAGGAACCTAAAAGGTTTAGGCCCCCAATTTAGGTTATTAGACATGAGCCATAGCAGACGATGATCCGAGATGTCACGATCTCCCACCACTTGGTTCTTGATATTCCATCTATCTATCAATGAATCATCCACCAGAAATCTATCTAATCCTTCCTTAAAGAAAAGACCTTCCAGATGAACATTTTGCGGGATATGCTTCATCGGGTATCCGAGTTGACATTCGCAGAGTACTAGTCCTTCAAGCTGTTATGACAAAGAAAGGCCTTGGTTTTGACTGCAGAAGACATTATAACATGCAACCAATAAGAATTTAAGCCCCTAGCAGACCCGACTAATAATAGTAATCTTCATAATATATCCACAAGAGTTTTCTTTATAGCTGTCATATTGCTTATGTGCGAAAAAAATTTTAAAATGTGAGATGTCTAGCAATGAATCTTTAAGACAACCGCATGTGGTGGTGGTTCAAGAGAAGTTGTCTATCACTAAGTAAGTAGTAACCTTTCCATTCTTTAGATAATAAAAAACCCCTGGTCCGGATGGCTTCAACTTGGACTTCTTCAAAAGATGCTGGAACATTGTAGGGTCGGATGTGAGGGACTGCATCCATGAGTTTCATGAAACAGCTTTATTGCCTAAAGCGATTCTGTCATCATTTATTGCTCTTATCCCCAAAGTTGAGAATCCTCAAACTATTGATGAATATCGCCCAATAAGTTTAGTTGGAAGCATTTACAAGATTACCTCGAAGTTATTGTCATCAAGGCTAAGCAAGGTAATCGGGAAATTGATCTCTAAGTGCCAAACAACTTTTGTACCTGGAAGGCAACTCTTAGATGGTGTGCTGGTAACGAATGAAGTAATTGATCTTGCCAAGAGGAAAAATCACCCATGCCTAATGTTCAAAGTTGATTTTGCACAAGCATATGACTGTGTAGATTGGGAATTCTTATTGGATGTGATGTCAGCTATAAATTTTGGTTCTAAGTGGGTGGATTGGATTCGTGGAGGGGTGCTTCAAACTTTTTCTCAGTTCTTGTAAATGGACGTACCACATCAAAATTTAGAGGATCGAGAGGGTTGAGGCAGGGTGATCCCTTGTCACCCTACCTTTTCACAATTGTGGTTGGAGGCTTATCTTGTCTTGTGAGGAGGGTAATCAATGCTGGACTATATAATGAGTTTTCAATTGCGAATCAATAGGAGGTGAGCATAATACAGTTTGCAGATGACACAATGCTGTTCTGTGAGGCTGAATGGAAAAATCTATGGGGAATCAAGGCTATATTGAGGGTGTTCGAAATGATATCAGGGCTACATATAAACTTTCTGAAGAGTTGCATTTTTGGTGTTAGTGTGGATAACAATTTCTTGCAGGCAACATCAAAGTTTTTGGCTTGAAAATGTGGCCATTTGTCATTTAGTTTTTTGGGATTGCAGATGGGTGGCAACCATATAAGTCTACGGTATTGGAAACCTGTGTTGGACTGTCTCAAGGCTAGATTAACATCGTGGCAAGGCAAACTATTGTCAATTGGGGGTCGCGTAACATTGATAAATTATGTCCTAACAAGCATGTCAATCCACCATCTGTCCTTTTTTAAGGCTCCAATTAGTGTGCTAAAGGAGATGAAGGCAATTCAGAGAAGGTTTTTATGGGCAGGATGCACTGATAAGAAAACTGTGAACTGGATTAGCTAGAGAAAGATATGCAAGCCCAAGGAATTTGGTGGACTCGGGGTCAAAGATATGACCTTGTTTAATGAAGACCTTGTGTGCAAATGGATTTGGAGAATAATCCACGATAATGAGGCAATAGGGAAACCATTACTAGCCCATAGATATGGAAATTGAGATGACATTTTTCTGTTGATGCAGGTATCAGCTTAAGCAAAACATCAGTTTCTATGGTGGAGAGATTTAGTAAAGCTGGGGCACTCAATCAAGGTTGATTCCTTCTTAAACCAAGTTAACTTGAAACTGGGTAATGGAACTCGTATTCTGTTCTGGCATTCAAGGTAGCTTACAGCAGCACCCTTGGTCATCATGTTTCCAGACTTGTATCATTGCGCAACTAGGAAGAAGGGTTCTGTGGCTGAGCATGGTGTGTGGAGTGATGTTGAATGGAACTGGTTTCCAGGAGTTGAGGTTCAGAATGTGGGGGAGAATGTTTTACAACAACTTGATGAGTTGCAGATGCTGTTAAATGATATCAAGCCAACAACAGGTGTACATGATACAATACTATGGGCAGCATCTGATGATAATTGTTTTTCTGTCAAATTATTTTATTCACAAGCTCTTAAAGTCAATAGTGTCGAAGAGATAAATATTATTTCCAAGACATCCCTAGATATCATGTGGCATTCATCGATCCCGCTGAAAGTCAAGCTATTTGCATGAAGACTGATTTTGAATGGATTGCCAACAAAAGTAAATCTTATTGGCAGGGAGGTAATATCCACTCCCAATGTTACTGTGTGTGTGTTTTGTTCTTTGGAAGTAGAATCTTTAGACCATGTTTTCTTCAATTGTGCAATAACTGGTCTGGTGTGGGATCACATCTGTGATTGGGTTAGGATGGATAGTTTGGCACGAATCAATTGTAACGAGCATTTATTGAAATGGTTTGTCAATATGAAAAGAAGAACATCGAAAAAAAATGGCAAATATAATTTGGTTTTGCACATGTTGGAATATATGGTGGACGCGAAATCAAATATGTTTTAACGGCCGAGCTTTTGGCGTGGAGGAGGTTGTTGACAGAATCCAATGTTTTTCATGGTTGTGGATTGCTAACTCTTGTACTAATCCGATTTTTTGTACCTATTATAACTGGTTGAAGCACCCTACCGATTTTTTGTAAAGGTTGGAGTTAATGTTTAGGTGGATAAAGGAAAGCTTTCAATGTGAGATCTTATGATTTTGTGTACGTCATCAATATTGTAATATTCTTTCATTATGATTAATGAGGTTTTTCTAATTATCAAAAAATAAATAAATAAAAGAGATCCTAACAGTCACCATAAAACATGGCCAACCCAACTTATATTGAGGCCTAAGGCGAATTTCATAATGAGAATTTTTAAATTGTTAATAGTAAAAAAATTTACAAAAAAATATTTTTATTTAAAAGTCAACATTTTACATTTTTTAATTATAAAATTATTTATTAAATATAATAATAAATTTTGTTCAATATTTTATGTAAAATTTCAACTATTTTTATTTTAATTCTATAGTTTTTGATTCAAAATTTTAAGATGACATTATTTTAAATAAAATACTAAACATTTTACAATAAACACAAATATATAAAAAAAATCACCAAAAGTAAAACAATTAAATAAATATAAAGATTTTATATTTAAATCTAAATAATAAAATGTTAGATAAATTAAAATCTATTTGTATTTTTTCCCAATACTTTTTCTCGAATTTTTTACCGAAATACCCCTAATTTGGGAAAAAATTCCCAAAATAACCCACGTTTCAAAAAAATTCCCAAACTGCCCCAGTTAGGGTTTGGGTTTGTACAGGGTCGCCATTGGAATTGTCGACATCTCTTAAAGGCTAACAAGTTGTCGCCAATTGAACTGGAGACAGCATACCAAGTCGCCAGTGCAATTGGCGACATAGAGTAATGGTAAAAGGGAGTCGCCAATTGAAGTGGAGACTCCCTAGAAACTGAATCTTTTCACTATAACTAGGGGTGTTAAGCTCAGTTTGTTCCACATCTCTTCTCACAACTTTGTTTTACTCAGAAGATGTATCGTCGTCGTTAGGGAAAAGTTATTTTTTCGCGAGACAAGCCACCAATCGACATGATGTTTTGGAACATACAAGGTATCAATCAACTTAAGACAGAGCTGAATCGTTGGTTGGAGGGAGACATTGGGGAAGGGGAGAAAATCCGAAGTATCGAGAGACATGATCGGCTACGTGGATGGGTTCGTGTGAAGACTGACAAAGATGTGAGGGAAGTCATGTTTGGACCGAATGAAATTAAGTTGATTCTTGTAATCTGTTAGGAAAGTGTTAAGTTGTTTGTGTTGTTTGTTGTTAACACTGTTTTTTGTTGTTACAGTTGTTTGTGTTAGTGTTGTTTGTTGTTAAAATTGTTGTAACAAAGAGAAATTCATTAATGAAAATATTTGGTTACAACAAACGAAAAGATACGCTAAATTATGATGCAGATGTTCCTCCAACATTGGGACAATGTTTTTTGTTGTGGCCGGGCTGACGACAGATACTGCATAGTCGTATCATTTTATCAGCGATATCCATTTCGATTCTTATACGCTTGCTGTTTAGGCGCCCTTTTTTCTTTCTTCTCATTTCATCATTGTGCCAAACTATTTCACCTTGGTATGGAGGCCAATAACCCTCCATTAGTAGCATTGTGAAGCCTTCGTTGTATACATTCATAACATTAACCACCTTGTAAACATCAGATAGATAGCCATAAGCATCTTGACGAGCATGTGCGCATGCTGCAATGGCATGCGAGCAAGGTACACGGAGGGCCTGGAACCTGCCACAATCACACCAACCTCTGTTTAGCCTGACAACATACAATAAATTGGGTCTCCCCTCATTAAAATCCATTGTTTCTTGTACATTGAATGATTGCCTATGTCGGTCAAAGATTGTAACTGCATGTGTGCTGGCTTTGATAACATCATCCTTCATCAATTTCATAACGCTCTCACTGTATACTTGACCAGACGCTAACACTGCACTCCATCTTTGGCCTCTTGTTGCGAAAAGTGATGCCAACCTATAATAGGTTGATCTCACCAAAGCAGTGATTGGAAGGTTTCTTATTCCTTTGAATACCCCATTCATGGACTCCACAAGGTTTGTTGTCATGTGACCTCATCGACAACCACCATCAAAAGATCTTGTCCACCTTTCTAGTGGAATGTTATCCAACCAGCTTCTGGCATCTGCATTTGACATCCTTATTTCATTAAGGTAGTATTGAAATGTTGGTTGAGTTAGCGCATAACCAGCATTCTTAACCTGTTTGCTAAGGTACTTGTCTTTGATTGCACGCATGAAGTTTTGTTGAATATGTCTAATGCAATATACATGAGTAGAAGGAGGATTATGCCACCCGTTATCATGGTTATTGTAAGCACTCTCTATAGCAGCATGTCTGTCTAAAATCAAACAGAGGTTGGATTATAGAGCGACATGTGTTCTCAGATTCTTAAGGAAGAAACCCCAAGCAGAAGCGGTTTCACCCTCAACCAAAGCAAATGTTATAGGAAATACATTACTGTTGTCGTCTTGTGCAACAACCATAAGCAAGGTGCCCTTGTATTTTCCGTATAGCCATGCTTCATCAATTTGAATAATAGGTTTGCAGAATGCAAAACCTCTTATGCATGGATGAAACGACCAAAAGAGACGGTGGAAGATGACATTTCCGTCAACAATGGTACCATCTGGCCTGCATGCCGGTACTGTCTGCATGATTGTAATAGTTCCCGGTGCGTATGTCTTTAGGGCAACCAAAAAATGGGGTAATTCCTTGTATGAATCCTCCCAGTTGCCAAAGACCCTTTCAACAGCCTTTGTCCTTGCAATCCACGCCTTCTTATAAAAGGAAGTATAATTATACATCGTCACAATGTGAGATATGATTATACTCACTTTGACGGACGAATCCTTAATAACCATGGACAAAATGTCTTGACATATCAAATCTGCGTTTAACTTTCAGTGATCTTGGATAATATTTGTCGCAGTGCAATTATGAAGTGGCTGTATGGAAGTTATCTTCCAACAATCGCTTCTCTTTGTGTAAGTAGCTGAAATTCGAAACTTGCAAAGAGGATTACGACAAATAATTACATACCTTCTCGAATCCGTTTTATGGACATTATATTCAACAGAGTTATCCATGTGATATTTTTTTATGGCTCGTACACAATCTTCTTTGGTGCGAAACATGTCTCCTTCTTTTAATTCGTTCCCTGACCGCCAGTGGCAGAACTAGGATGAAACTGTTGAGGGGGCCAACATTTTCTTGTCGTGTCAGTACTATGTTGTGGTCGAACATTCAAGATTGACTTGGAATATCTTTAGTTGTTGCAGTGGAAACGAGCATCTTGCCCACTTCAACTCTTCTTTTTGTACCATGTTCAATGAGAAATTACATTGTTTCTTTTGGTCTGCTGTTTGTTGGATTATTTGGTTATATAGGAACAACATTCTTTTCAAGAGTGCGATCCTTTTTCTTAGAACCTTTTAGATAGGGTTAAGTTTTTAACTTGTGAGTGGTATCATGTAAAAATCAATGATTCCTTAAACATAATTGGTCTGATAAGTTGGCTGATCCAACTAGATGCATTATTTTTATTTCCTAAATTTTTCTTGACTATTTTGGTTGTTTCGTTTATTTTTTCCGTATATTGAGGGTTGAGCCTTAGTACTCATCTTTAATACAAAGAGCTTTTTTATAAAAAAAATCTAATTAATCAAAACCACATATATAAATAGTTAGTTGTCGAGTACTTTAAAAACTTAAAAAAAACTTGTATGATTACTGTTATGTCCATTAGTCCCTTTTGAAAATCAAACACACACACTTATTTTTATTAATTTGACTTTTCTATATTCTCATTGTTCAATGGTTTTGTCTAGTAATACCGGGTTGAAAGCATTTAGTGTAGAGAAATGTAACAATCGACTAAGTAATATGTGTGTATGGGAAGGAGAGAATAAAATCAACAACCAAACAATATTTATATATGAAAGAGTTTAAAATGATTACGGTTTAAAAAGTTATTTTAGACTTTTTTTTTATATATAATTTCTATAGAATTAAAATATTGAAATTAATTTTTAATAAATTAGATGGATAGCATCTTGATAAATAAATTGAATTATATTCTTTAATTAAGTTTTGTTAAAAAAATTATAAATTAATATTGAGAAATTTGTAATGTATTGTTTTGAATAATTCATTAATAATTCAAATCGATTCTTAAAAAATTGTTGATGTTTGGGAGGCTGCCAAATATTAAAATAAAAATTGTACTAAACTTTTAGGCTCATCAAGAATTGTATCCGTGACAATGAGAATCTATATAAGTAACACAACCACTCGGTTACTACGCATTCTCTGTTATTTGGCTATGTGATATTTATATAATTATAAGTTTTAATAATATATTTTTTTTATATTATACCTATTTTCAAAAAACATTTTAAAAATTTTGAGGTGGTCATGGCCACCCCCTGTCCTAGGGTAGGTCTGCCCCTGCTGACCGCATATAAGGGTTGTGAAATATATCTGCGGATGGTGCATCATTTTGCAATTCCATGTCTGTCATATGTTGAGGCGGACGATGGACTTAATCTGGATGTACGGACAATTCCTCGTCACCCTCATCGTTGTCGTTCAATATCTGATTGAGCAATTCCTCGCTTCTTTCTTCTTCTACATCAACGATGTCGACCTCTGCTTCAGCTTCGTCTAAGTATTCTGATTCGCTTTCATCTGAGTCTACACATGGTGACTGATTTATTATCTGAGACTGTTGAGATGAAATATTTTGTTGGAGAAATGTATACAAGTCAATGTAGTTGAAACCTGAATGTTCGTGACTGACGAACATATTTTCCACATCTTTGTCATCTTGCAATTTTAATGGATAAAACTTAACTTGGTTGGTTTCAAAAAAACAGGGTTTCTATATATTATTTGTGAGATAGGTCCAAGGCCTAACTCGGACTCCAAACTTTGGTGAAAATGAAAAAAAGTTGTGTTTCTGGTGACAACGAATTGGACAAAAGCCGTGTTTTGAAAACTAAAACCAGATACATCGGAGACATATGTTTCTCCGTTGTAATGTGCCTTAACAACGTAACTCATTGCAGATGACATTTTGACTGGAGTTGTTTTGGGACAGACTAAGAATTTTCCTTGTTTGATAGAATGCATGCATGCATGCAAAGACATATAAATAACAAAAATAAATTCGTTAAGAATTCGCCACCTTGATTGGCGACAGCATGCAAAGCAATTAATGAAGTCGCCGTTGGAATTGGCGACATGTTACAGTCTTTTATGACTGTGTCGCCAGCATGTTGTGCATGCATGAGGCATGCTTCAGTCTAGGGCACAGGCTACGCATTAGGGCCAGTCGCCCAAGGGACTGGCGACTTGGTTCAGGTATTGTGCATGCTCGCCAATAGGACTGGCGACTTGGTTCAGGCAGAATATTTGCAAAGAATCCATCTGAAGTCTATATATAGGTAGCATAAGGTTTGCAGAGAAAATCATCTGAGAGAAATCTGTAGCACTGATACATAATATCTAAAGTAAATCATCTGCCTCACATTTGATCATTTGAGATGGCTTTGTTGACAATGGATGAAACACATAGAGGAATTGTCGCAAATATCGCTGATTATGTAAGCGTTACTTTTATGTATCTAATTTTTATTTTGTGTTCTTTGCTATTTTAAATTTATTTTGCTAATTTTTTTTTGTCTATTATTTTTTGGTCTGTCTAATTATTTTATTTCTAAATCTATAATTACGCATGAAGTTTCTAGATTTCGGTCTCGTTCCCATGAATATGTTGCACCCGACGAACTAATACAACCGTATATTGATTTCGCCGGTTTCGGACATGTAAGCAAAATCATGTCTTATTCGGTAGATGCAAAGTTTATACTAGCTTTGCAAGATAGGTGGCGCCCGGAGACACACACCTTCTTTTTTCCAACCGATGAATGTACCGTGACCCTAGAAGATGTGTACATGTTACTCGGTTTGCGTATCGATGGTAAGGCAGTCAATGGAAGTACAAACCTTGACCCATTAATTTGTGAGGAGATTTTGGGTGCCGACTTGCTAGATGCTGCATCGAGAGGCCAAAGTCTCTTCCTCTCGTAACTAAAAGCTTGGTATGCCGGTTTTACTTTAACTGAAGAGTCTACAGAAGAAATGAAACTACAGAAAACCAGGTGTTACCTTATGCTTCTTATTGGTTTATTTTTATTTCCTGAGGGTACTGGTTCTTCTATGCACGTTATGTACTTACCTTTATTGAGAGATCTAAATCAAACAAGACAGTATAGTTGGGGTTCCGCTTGTCTGTCTTATTTTTATAGCTCTTTGTGTAAGTGCGCCAAAAAAGATGGATCTACTTTTTTTGGATGTGCTGTTTTGCTACATGCTTGGGGCTGGTCTAGATTGGCATCCCTAGCGCCTATCAACGACAACGACTTTTCCTTCCCGTTTGCACAAAAGTAAGTTAATAACTTAATTTTTTTTATCCTTAAAAATAATTGTGTCTAACATTCTCAGCTAAAAAAAAAAATTATTTTGATGGTCGGCTAAGGGAATGAGTTACAATAGATGTCCCAAACATTGTATCATTCAATACCGTAATCTTTTGGATCACCTAACACCCACAGATGTAAGTCCGCCTAAACATTTCTCTTCTTTTATTTCATATATTTTACTATCTAATATTTTTCTATTCTGCAGTTTATATGGCGTCTATACCTAGGCATGGAAGACCTACATGTAGTCAGCGATGAAGATGCTGCCATTTGGACTCCATGTGTCCCGATCATTAGATTCACAATTGTGGAGCTGCACAACAGTTACCGTGTCAAACTGCAATTTGGAATGCATCAAGATATCCCAGATCCGCCTGTTGACATCAGTAAATGGCATCTAAAAAGAGTTAATGATCAATGGGACTTTAGGGACTGGAAGGATTTTGCAAAGACTGAGCGTCGTAAATGGATGAACCGCATCCAGTATGTCTTACGTGAGCTGGTGATGCCAACTCCATCTATACCAATAAATAATTACATGGCTTGGTACAGATCGATTGCAACTGGGTTTGTCTCCGAAGACAGGTATTTATACGACCCACTCCATACCACCTACACACAAGAAGCCTCAACGTCTAACCCACCTCCAAGGCCATGTTATTCACAACCCCTACCCAGCAAAATTACCAACCCATTATCCATCCAAACATGCCATACACCCAACCACAATACCAAGAGCGTCCCCCATATCATCTTCAACAAAATTATTATTATCAAGAAACTCAATATGGCTATGCCCCCAACATGTCACAAAGATACAGCCAAAACGAGGGTACATCATACAATAGCCAAATTGGGAAAACATCTTTTCATAGCCCAAACGCCCAAACATCATACCCTAGCCAACACAATCAACCTTCTCAACATCCTTATGGCTTTCAAACACCATTTCAACATTTCATCAACGAATCCTTCACACCAATGTCTCCCTTCAATCGGCCTGCCCGCACACCAATCACCCCCTCAAACTATCCTGGCATGGGTCGCACGCTCAGTTTCAGTCCCCAAGACTTCACGGGAATGCAAGACATCCTAAGGGAACCATCTCAGACTTTTCCTGAGACTTCGACTCCTTAAACACCGGGCGTGAATCAAAAACAAGGGGAACAAGGGGGCCGAGTACAACGAGTGCAACGAGTGAGGGTCCCTAGGGGATGTGGAACTGGTGGCCAGTTGGATGCACCCGGTCACGAACATTAATTAATGTAATATTTTATTAAATTAATGAAAATTTTATATCATTGTGCAAATAAAATCAATGTAATATTCCAATATTAAAAAAAATAACACACACCCTGTCTCCACATCATTTGGCGACAGGGTTATTGCCTTACTCTATGTCGGTATGCTGTCTCCAGTTCAATTGGCGACAGCTTGTTAGCCTTTAAGAGATGTCGCCAATTCCAATGGCGACCCTGTACAAACCCAAACCCTAACTGGGGCAGTTTGGGAATTTTTTTGAAACGTGGGTTATTTTGGGAATTTTTTCCAAAATGAGGGGTATTTGGGTAAAAAATTCCTTTTTCTCTTTCTACTTTAAAATAAAAGTGGGAGCACAATAGTGGGTGTTTATATATTAAAATAAAAATATAATAAAAATATAATAGTAAATAGATTTTCGTTGATAAACAACAATAGATAATTTTAGTCATTTTTGCACATTCATCAACTTTATACTATTAATTAGATAAATATGTGAATAAATTAGATCATAAACATAGTGCTAATAATAAAGGTAAATATGTGAATAAATCTTACATATAAGAACTTAAATGGCTAGCACAAGTACACAAATGCCCTTTTGGTTCCCCAGCCTTCCACCTGTCCGCCTGCTTCTCTTACACGTGTTGTTTCTACACGTGGCTGCTTGCAAATTCTGGTATACTGCCCAAACTAGGTGGTTGCTTGCAAATTGCAAATTCTGATATATTGACCAAACTGCTTTCTATGCCTTCTCCTAAATATCTTACTATGCCCATGCTGCATTAAATGCTCCACTGTTTCTATCCCGTTTCCCAATTCCCCCTGCCTTATCCATTCCATTCTGGCTTCATCGTCCTTCTTCTTCTTCATTCCCCTGCTCTTTCAACATAACAAACATTTCCTCCTTCGTTCTCGGCTTTAATCCCATTCTCCATTTCCTTCCCCAATGGCGCGCCCTTTCACACCTTTGGCTGAGCTTAACGATACGAAGGATCTTTGGAAGGTGACGGTTCACATGCAGCATTTGTGGGCCGTCGTCACCAATAACAAACGCCACTTTGAAATGCTTGTGGTTGATGATGTTGTGAGTTTGTTTCTTTTAGTCTTATGTTGTTATTTCCTGTTTTTATATTATAGTTTGTACCTTGATTTTTACAGCCATGTTTGTTGTTTGGGTGGTGTATGTTGTTCTTTATTATGTTGTTATTACCTGTTTTGACATTATTTCCTGTTTTTACATTTCTAAGGGTGGTGACATACATATGTTTGTTCCAGCGGTGGTGGAAAAGGCTTTTGGTTCCATGTTGGAGGTTGACACTACATACAGTATATCAAATTTCTAGGTTGTACAAAATAATTTGGTATTCAAGCCTTCGCCGCACCGGTTTATGGTCGAATTTACCGGCGGAACCTCTGTTGCTGATGTTGGGAAGCATAATATACCGTCGGTGCCGCTTCGCCTTACCAGTTTTGGTGATATAATTACTGGCAACTTCAAAAAGGATATGCTGATAAGTTATAATGTTTCGTTTGACTCACGTTATAATTTATCTACTGTACTGTTTGTTTTATCCCTGTTTATTGTTTTTTTTTGTGGCAGATATCGTTGGTATGGTGGAAGGCTTAGGGTTCACCCAAAACCATGGTGAAGGAAGGAAATAGCAGATTAATTTGATGCTCAGGGATAATGCGTGGGTTTTGTTGTATATTATTTATGCCCCGATTCTTTGCTGTATTTGTGATTCGTGTTAAATTTTCCCTGCATTTGCAGGAACAATGTGATTAACTGTACTTTGTGGGAGGCATATGCGGATCAGTTTATGAAATTTAACAGAGAACATGTTGGTCAATCTGGACCAACCGTTATTCTTCTGCAATATGCTAAAGTCAAGGAAGAAGGTTATTAATTTTATTGTCGTCTTGGCATAGTCGGTTTAAATTGTTTTTTTAACTTGGATCTTATATATTTTTAATGCATGTGATGTAGGCAAATACCCTCTATCCGTTTCCAATACATTTAATGTCACTGCATTGTTGATTAATGTTGATGTTTCACCAATCAACAACTTTATTAAAAGGTTGTATGTATGTTGCATCTTTAAATTCTATGCTTTTCTATTTATGTTGAGTTTTAAACAAAAAATTTGTGTTGCAACTCAGCATTCCTGCTACGTCTGTTGTTACACTCTCCGAAGGCACATCTTCCCATTATTCGCATAACGCAGGTGGTTCACCGCCAACTCCCTTTGAAAAAATCGTCTCAAAGGCAATTGTGCTTCCTCTTAATGAAATCTGTAATCTTTCAAAGGTATCTTGTGTCTCTGCTTATAAATATAAATGGTGTTGATAGTTTGTTTATGGTTTTGCTTTTTTTACATAGGTTACCTTTTGTGCAACTGTTACCACAACCACAAAAATTCTTGCCTCACAGCATGGCTGGTATTATCATGCATGCCATGAGTGCCCAAAGGTTTCTCGTGGGGATGATCTGCCTTTTATATGTGAGGCTGGACATATGACAGGGACTGAGATTTTAAGGTGCTGTCAGCTTAAAGTCTGTTGGATTACGGCATGTCTCAATCGTTAATTTTATAATTAACTTTATATGCTCTTTATTGTGTTTTGTCAGGTTCAAGATTGAGATCGAGATTATTTATTCTAAGAAGTGTTGTAAATTTGTTTTTTGGGATAGAGAATGCAATCAACTGTTGGGAGTCTCAGCTATTCAAATGCGTGATTCACTTGCGAAGGTGTAATTTTCTATTTATATTTATATTTCATTCTGAATAACACGTGTTCGATTCTTCTTTCGATTCTGATTCAGAGGAAAAAATGCAGAAAGGAATCACCAATCCTCTGGAGTTCCCATTAGCACTCGATGCAATGTTGGAATTGGAAATGGCTTTTAGAGTCAAGTGGCAGCCTGAATGGGAAAGTTGCTCTGTTGTCATGTTTCTTAGGGATGAAGCTACTGTCAAACAGCTCAAGGCTCCGTGGGTGATAAGTCAGGTATGCCTCATTGTAGTTTACTCTGAATGTTCTGTTTGCCTTTGTTAAACAAATTTTCATTTTACTCTTTATTATGTGCAAGACAACAACATCTGACCAAGCCGTAGGACCTCACCCTTCAGCCGTGTCGCAGCTATCTACAAATTCTTCCCCGACAGCTACATCGCATCTGTCACAGGTTCGGTGTCTTCCTCTCTGTGTGATTACATGCTTTTATTGTGGCCTTTACAGTTCCTTTCTTTTTCGCCACTTATATTAGTTCAACTCTGTAGACTGCAGAGAGGTTTGAAAAGATTAAATCTATTACGGTCAATGCCTCGGGTATCAATGCCTCGGGTGTGTCTGTCATATGTATATCAACAAACCAGCCAATGCTTATTGCACCGGGGTGTGATGTTGAACCTGTTACGCCAACTTCAAAGAGGAAGACTGGAGATTCGGTTGATGACATCAAGTTTGGTTCGGTGGATGCGGTATGCATAGCAATTAGCACACAGAATTCCAGTATGAACCTATTTTCATTCCTTCTCTAATTTTCCCCCCTCTCAGGATGCGGAGATCCAATCTATTTGTGACACTGAACCCAAACTCCCGATTTCAAAGATGAAAAATGTTGAGGCTGTTTATGAGGTCCGATGCGATTGGTTAGATGATTCGGTTCTGCCGATTTGTTACAAACTTATTCCCACGGACCTTTCTATTGTTTTACCCTTTTTTTGGGTGACAGGAAATACATATTGCATCTGGGTGTCACCATGAACCTGTTACACCAACTTCAAAGAGGTGGATCGCAAATTGTGTTGATGACATAAAGTTCGGTTCGGTGGATGCCCCTAACGTGCCTGTGGTATACATGACAATTAGACCACCCAATTTGATTATGAACTTACTCTCAACTAGATTTTTATTTCTTCTCAATTTTTTTATCGTGCAAGAGTGCGGAGATCCAATCTGACTGTGCTGCTGGACCCAAAATCAAAATTTCAAACATGGAAAATCCTACTCCTGTTGATGAGGTCGGATCCGATTCCTTTGACGAGTCTGCCATGTGTCTGGTATGCATATCAATTGTCGCGTTCAAATGTATTACAAAGTAAAACCTGGTCTATTCCTATTTTTATTTATATAGTTTAACTGTTAACCTGTGCTGCCAATTTCAGAGTGATGATGCAGATTCTATGGATGCTGGTGAGTCTGATTCCTTGGAGGACCCAGGCATAGATATGGTATGAATATATAGTGTGCCACTAAATTTAAAAAAAATTAAGGACACCATGGTTTCTTTTGTGTTAACACTTTTTCTGTGGTTCCAGGACATGGAAATTACATCCATTTATGAACCTGAACCTGTCGCACAAACTTCAAAGAGGCAGACTGCCTGTGATGGAGAACTTTGTTTTTCCAAAACTCACAAGAAACTGAAGAAGATTATTAAGTTGGAGAAGCTGGACTAGATGTTTGTTTTCGTTTCTCTATTGTAATGCTGTATTTTGGGATTGCCTTTTTTATCTTGGTCGGCATGTAGAATGATATATGTAAATGACAACTCATGTGATACTCTCTGACTTATTTTGGGGTTGTCTTTTGATTTTGGTAGTTATCTAGGATGCTACATCTAAATTACAGACAATGTAATTTCCTCTGGAAACAACACCAAATGTGTAGAATTGTATATTAACTTTTGATTTCGGTAGTTATCTTGGATGCTACATGTAAATTACAGAGAATGTAATTCTCTCTGGCTACAATATCTAATGTGTCATATTGTATGTTATCTTTTTATGTATTCCAAGATCTTGTGTTAACCGTTCTATACATGATGTTTTGCCATATTACTCTTTCTGCATTAGCCGGTTCACCTTTAAAAAATTCCCAACAGAGTTGCAACTAAATCATATTGTAGGTTGTTCAATCAACCATGTTTGCATCCAATCTTTTGATAGTTTCTTGTGTGATGTATACTTTTATTTTTTGGTTTCAATCATCACGTGTCATAGCCAGGTTGTTATTACCTGTAGTTTTCATGTTCAATTATCACCTATATTGTTCTTTCATCTGCCAACTTTCTAATAAAAAGGTTGATAATTTAGTTTTTAAATCACAATTAAACGAACAGCCAGCGAAAAACACAAATTCCTTGAAAATCAATACATCTTAACCATTCACATAAAACATAGCGGTGAATTAAACACTTAACTGCTAATTACAAACATTGACTGCGGAATACATATTTTGCATTAAACTTAGAAATTAGAAACCTTAAATACGTTGCATCTTTTGTTTGCATCGTTTACATCCAATCTGAATCTGATTCTGTCTCCTGCCCTTTGCTGGTTTGACTCACAGAATATATTCCATTCATATCCTATCTTTGTGCGTTGTGGATCATCTATGTTCAAAACCAATGGCATTTGAGTAGAGCCATTGTCGCCCCACAATGTAACAACCTCATAATCATGGTTTTTCAGAACTTGTCTGAATTCTGGCAGCAATTTCTATCATACATAATGGTTTATAATGGTAAATCAGTTCAAAGTAAACAAAGCAATCTATAATAAAGATTCATGACATTCAAAGTTCTAACTCAACTAATTTTGGTCTGGAGACGATTTCCTCTGAAAGATCAACATCAAATGCATATATTCCTTTCTGGTTTATGTACCTACTGTGAAACATTGGTAGCTCCTCGAAGCTGGTTACCTTTTTGAACGCAGCAACTTCAAATTTGTTGTTCCCATAAAAGGCAACAACTACAGCCACACCATTTGGTAGTGCATACAGTTGTTGCAGCTCCGTCCAACCGGCGACAACGACGGGGACATCCTCATTTGTGTTAAAAACAATTTCGGAAGCAGTGTCATCATTCTTTATTATCCTCCATGTCTTTGCTAGATCTGTTATGTGTCTTCTAACAAATGTTGGGTCAATCTCCGGAAAAACCTGCATCACATATATTACCATAATGAATTTGTATGCTGTTTTTTGCACTTTGTAATTAATTTGGGGTGCACCATTCAATTTAATTACTAGAAAACTTACTTGGATGCCCAACTTTGCAATTTCAAAAGTATCCACCACATATGCAGCTCCCATCACTGTGCCTGTTGCCATTGATTTTGAACACAGAACCAAACAGCTCAACTTAGAAAGTAGTAACAACAGTTATGGTTCTTCACACCAGATCTAATTTCTTATTTGGTATGCCAAACCATTCTGTTTATTCCAATATATCCAGCATCACATGCATTTTGTCTTTATTGTATTATACCATTTTACAACCAAAAAGGTTGGTCCACCTTATTTCACTTTTGCTTTTGTTTCACATGGCAACAGTGCCAATTGTGTGCTATGCAATCTGATAACCACATCATATAATATATGTATTCAAAACAATGGAAAAATTATGATTCATCTATATAAAGCAAGCCATCTTTGTGGACTGCTTTTGTTTCACGTGGCAACACTGCCAATTGTGTGCTATGCAACATAATAATCACATCATATAATATATGTATTCAAAACAATGGGAAAACTATGATTCATCTACTGTTCTCTGGGGCCCCTCCTGATTTCACATACCACACAAATCTGGTGTGGATATTTTTCCATGCCTTTTCAGGGATCTTTACCTGTTTCCTTGAGTTCTCCTTGGCCACACATCATAACCTAGAACACACGTGCCTTCCGGAATTTGTTTCTTTAATAATGTGTGTATTTCTTACATGGTCACAATGACAAAGTCTAAGACATCAATTAATATCTCTTTTTGGAAATCTTTTCTTCCGCCACATTGGTCCTCTTAACACAGATGGTCTGACTGAATTATAACTGAATTTTCAAATACATTCTAAAAAAAAATACATTATACAAAAAAAACCATCTTAAAAACAAATGCACATCACCGGTACCGACGTGTACCCGTGCGAACGCACGGGTATCATACTAGTTAGATCCTAAACATAGTCTGCTAATAATAAAGTGTAGTTATTCTCACTTTATTGAAAAGGAAAATAGTAATGATAGAAATGAAAAATTAATAGTATTTAGTGAAATAATTGACGGTGTTACTGTCATTGTTATTGCGCCCTTGCTTATGAAGGGAATATACCTCATGCATGATTAAGGCTTTTGCACCCCAGACTTTTAATTTCATGCCCAAGTTATCTGGTTTAAAAAAAACTAATAAATTTATCTTGCACCTTTTGTCCTAGAGAGAATAACTGTGTTCTGCTCTTGCTAGGAATCATGAGTTATTATATATTCCTGCTTTTAAAACTGTGTACAAAGTCCTTTTTTTTATAGCAAGTCACATTACTCATATTCATATTTCATAAGTTCTTAAGTGCAATTAACAAAAAACACAGAGATGATGTTTGAGTAATTGAAATCATTTTCATTAAATTCTAACTCTGTAAATCTAATGCTCATTTTTACATCTTTACAATTTGGTAAGATGCCTATTGTACAAAAAAATATCTCTACTAAGCTATCTCAGTATCTTTTGGTGTTAGTTTCATAGTCAATTCAAGCTGCAAGTTAAATTTTGGAAGACATCTTCTGTGCATGGAATGGTGAGGCCACCCATCGGATGATCGTATCCAAACTCTTCCTCGGCTTGACTCAGCAAGTCTTGAAACGACAGTTGGTTCAAGTATGATATGGGAATCACAAATCTCTTTGGCTTCTCTCCCACATACACAGCAACATGTCCCTTTGGCACCTCTACACCTTTAGAAACTCCTCGTTTTGCAGAAAATGATGCGCTTCTGATGATACCAGAGAAACGAAAACCCATTATTATGTGTTAAAACTTGAGAAGAATTGGTTTTATGACAATCTTTTAAAACTATAACCAAGTTTTTGAAAGTGGAATGCTTTAAATGCTTGTATCCATAAATATATATAGATAAAAGAGTATTGGGAAACCATTGGCTACTTGAATAATTGGTGAAGTAGTACTATTAGTATAGGACGGTGACATATGATCTACAAGAAGACAACAGTATATATAAGGTCACATGGTATTGTCTTACAAGTTTTTCCCAAAGATCAAATAATGTGATAATAGATAATACAAGTCACACCTTCTTTTAAGAAAACCAACATATCACCCCACTATAGTAAACACACTTATCCATTCAAGAGAAAGTTTAATTGACCTTCTATCTTATTTTGCAAGGCAGGGACCACAAAGTTATGTTATGGTATGCAAATTTTATGGAGTTTGTCTTGCAAAAATATAATATGCGGTTCATAGTGATCTTGTATTCAATATTGGCTCTCTTCTTGTCACCTAACACTGTTTTTGGACTGCAATCAATAAGGTCTTGCACAAATTGCACATAAATCTGATATATATTTAGCTGGTAGATTTAAGATGTCTAAAGCATGTCTACCATTGGACTAGCTATAACAAAATGTAACAACAGACATCAGGTTTCTTTCACCATTGCATTATCTCGGAGTGTAGGGTATACGCATGTTCTTCCAATTAACTTCCTAATCCTTGAAAACGACTTCTATTAGACAAACCATGTGATCTCTTCTCCCTCACTTGGCCCTATTACAGCACATAAATTTACATTCATTGGTTAATTGCTTTGTAGAAGCCCTTAGCAACTATATATACACTACTCCTTGGTTCACAAGCAACACAAGTCTTTTGCATCTTAAACCATCAATACTCAATATCTATCTCTCTTCCAATCCTTTAACATAAAAATACAATGGCTTTCCTCATAACTAGTATTATCAGAAGAGCATCATTTTCCAAAACCCAAGGATCTACTAAGGGATTTGAAGTCCCTAAAGGCTATCTCGCCGTCTATGTTGGAGAAAAAATGAGGCGGTTCGTGATTCCAATTTCACACTTGAACCAACCATTGTTTCAAGAACTATTAAATGAAGTTGAAGAAGAATTTGGATATGATCATCCCATGGGTGGGCTCACAATTCCATGCAGTGAAGATGAATTCATAAACCTCACTTCTCGCTTGAATTGAATTGAGCTGTAAATCATGCTTATGGAGATTTAGATAGATTAGTTTAGGCTAATTTTTACAGAAGGCTTTTTTTTTTTTTTTTCATTTAGGTTGTTCCATGTATATCAATCATTCCTACGGAAACAGAAATTGTTCCCTCAATGAGAATGTAATGACAAAAGATTATTAAATCATTTTTAGCTTGTTCCAGATCTCAACAAATTATAATATATACAGAAGTATTATTCCTTTATAATTTATATTATGCAACTGTTCTTATATCTATAACATATATAAAAGGAAAACTTGGTTTTGGTGTAGCTTATTTTGGTTCCAATTATGTTCTTTTCAGTTTTTATTTTAAAAATCTCAACTTCTCTTATACTAACCGTTTTATGGTGGTTTGCACACTTATTTCATTTTTTTTTTATTTTAAAAACATTTTACACTAAAATAAAAAAATAAATATTAAAAAAATCCGGTAATTTTTTTTATCCGCTTGTGCATTATAAAAAGCGGACAGACGGGCACGGAGTGCCCGTCTGGACGCTAGTTGACTATAATGGAAAGGCTGCAATAAATTACTTGTGTTTCAAGGTTTCTATGATCATTTCTTTCATATTTTGAAGCACATAAAAAAGTTATTTGTTAACATCTACAACACAAATCATAGGAAAAAAATACTTTAGGTTTATGAATCTCTAATAACAAACCGCCTATAACTTATCCAGTAAAAAAAAGTAGGATTTTATTATTGAGTCTGAAATATGAACATCTATGTAACATAAATAACTAAGGAAAAATTAAGAATTTTAGACTATGATTAGGACGTCTTTAATCAAAGATGAAGAAATTGTATATATGTTGAGCCAAACACTTTGTCTCCTTCGTTTGTAAGAAAGTATCCATTTAAGTGTCTATGATCTAAAACTTGCAATCATTTACTATGATTAGTAGTTGTTACAGTATACACATTGAGAGCCAATTATCTTATTACCAACTTTGAAGTTATCTTTTTTTTTAGTAAGCAAGGAATTCAATAAACCGAGAACAAAGGGTTCTCGAACCCTCTTACAAAAAGCGAGACGAAGCTCGGCAAAAGAAAATTACAAACCAATTAGGCCTTAAGACAAATAGTACAAAGGAAGCTTACTAAAATCATAAAAGCTATAATTGATATTGGTAATTTTCCCGATAAAAGACCATCTCCAAATTAACAACTTGACATTCCACACCACATCTATTATATTCCAAACATCATTTCTAAAAATAATTCCATTTCTCAACACCACGGACACGACCTCCATGCTCAGCTGTTCCGATAGCTTCGACTAATATGTCATGTCGTGCTTCCAGAACAAATGTGCCTTCACGGGCCGCCACAACCAAATTATCCTACACAACATGAGCAACTTACATAAGCAAACGCATTTAAATAACAACTCATGAGCAACTTACATAAGCAAACGCATTTAAACAAAACATATACTTACAATTTTCTCAGCAACTACTCTTGAAGCCTCAGAGGTGTACTCTCCATTAGGTCTTAATCGAGCCCTCTTCCATTTCTCATGTCTTGAAGGTGGAGATGGAATGTCACCATCTTCTCCTTCTTGTAGTTTTTCCTGCAGGATCCTCTTCTCAAGTTTCCTGTAACCCCCACGAGAAAATCTATGAGGGTACATGTTTTTCGCCTTGTTCTGAATTCCTACTTCGCTTTTAGCCTGTTATTAACATAGTGAAAAATGTGTATGATTAGTATCTATAACTCATTAGCATAACATTATAGGTTACAAAGACTAGTACTACCCTTGAATTCCTCAGAATGGCGTTTCTCCGCAAACTTGTGCCACACCTTCGATAAAAAACTATACCGAATCCATGGAGGTTGAAGACCGCTCTTAGGCTGCGTAATGTAGTCAGCCGTGAGCCGTGACTTAAATCCCCTCCAAGGAACACCGGCATAAGTTATCCACTTTCTTTTCAATTTTGAGTCATCGGTAAACTTCAAATTCAACTACATTAAATCAATATATAAGTATGAATTAGAAACTATAGGTAGTGATATCAAATATATGAAAATTATAGTGAAATACCTTAACGTCTGTCCATATGTTGTCTTTGACATTAACATTCACTTCTCTTCAATCATCAATCAGTATACTGACTTTGCTACGTGCAAGGAACGCAACATAACTCCTAAAAGTAGCGTAATATGGACAATCCACTAATCTGTAGTGCGAATCAAACTCGATCGGAATTTTTACACCAGATGAGTTGCGGACTGATGTGAATTAGGGTATCATTGTGACACCTCTTTGTGATCTTTTCGTTTGACTTTCAGTTGTTTGAGTTTCATTGGCTAACCTTTCATTTGTTTAAGTTTCTTCGCTGGTTTCTGATGAAGAACTCGACAAGGTCGACATCTAAGTTAAAAAACAACAACAACAACATGAACAACAATGGCAAAAGAGTTTACTGTAGATGCATGGGGAAAATATTTTACGTACACTAAACGTGACGACGAAGTAAACGATGTTGGTGTTGGTATTTTTGTTGTCTTCCTTCCTTACGACAACGACGGTGTTGTTGTTATCTTCCTTCTCGACGGTGACGATGATGACGACGGTGTTGGTATGTGCGTAATCTTATATTTTCTTCACGATCGTGACGATGATGACGAAAATGACAACAAATAGATACTAATGATGCAAGCTTTGGTTGAAATTGTGTATTGTTTCACAGTATTGAACGTTAGGGTTTAGGGCTGAAATCGTGTAACATTTCGTCTGATTTCTATTTTCAATGAAAAAAAGGATACTGAAGAGACAATGAAACTAGCTAGCTTGGAGAATATTGAAAAGCTACTGCGACGGTCAACAATTTAAACCGTTATGATATATTATTTTCATAATGAAATTTCATATTAAAGCGCCAGAGTTATTTTTAGAATTAAAAATTAAAAAAACATACAAAATATTTCACAACGGTGTATATAAACAACCGTAGTCATAACTTTTAATTTTTTAATTAAAAGTAAATAAAAAACCTCACTAACCGAACAATTGAGCTTCGTCCGCTAAAATTTTCTTGAACTCTTTTGTGGATAGGAAACTCTCATCTTCATCATCTTCCAAAGAAGGAAACCTCACTAACTTGTGATAGCAATCTATATGAACTCGATTAAATTGCAACCAGTTCATACCCAAGATTACGTCCAATCCCTCCAACGGCAAACACACTAAATCCATAAGGAAGTCTTTACCATACATGGTCAAAGGACAATTACACACACCAAAGACGTAGTTACCGACCCTGAAGCAGGAGTCTCAATAACCATCTCACCACCCCAAGAAGTCATAAACAAATTCAAACGCTTAGCGCACTCATGAGAAATGAATGAATGAGTCGCTCCCGTATCAATAATAGCAACTAAAGGCGTATTATTAATAAAGCATGTACCTTTAATCAAACGGTCTGCACTAGTAGTGTCCGTTCGCGCTAATGCAAACACCTTTCCGCCCGCTTAAGCTTGTTTCGGCTTAGTACACTTAGTACTAATGTGACCCACTTCTCCACAATTATAGCACTTCACTACATTCCTTCTACAATCGGTAGTAGCATGCCCAAGGCCTCCATAGTTAGAACATTTCACCACGGTCTTCCCACACTCAAATGATTTATGACCCATTTCACCACACTTGTAACACTTAACGGAACCGGAACCTCCTCCTCCAGATCTCTTCTCAAAGTTTCCCCTATGCTTGCCCTTATCAACGGGTGTCACATAAGGTCCACTTCTAGCTTGTTGCTTTCCCTTCCTCTCATTCAAACTTTTGTAATGTGTAGAACGAGCATTCCTATCTTCCTCGAAGATTCTACAACATTCCGTCAAATCCGTAAACCTTCTTATCCTTTGATATCCCACAGCTTGCTTAATCTCGAGACGCAAACCATTCTCATATTTAATACACTTTGAGAACTCAGCAGTAATTGCAGCATAGTGAGGATGGAATTGAATCAACTCCACAAACTTGGCAGTATAGTCCACCACGGACATACTACCTTGTTTCAGTTCAAGAAACTCCATCTCCTTCTTCCCTTTCACACTTTCAGGGTAATACTTCCTCAAGAACTCGGTACGAAATAAATCCCAAGTTATCTCTTCATCATCCACCTCAAGGACTTGACGCATACCGACCCACCAATAGTCGGCTTCTTCCTTCAGCATGTGAGACCCAAGCCTTACCTTATTCTCCTCCGCACAGTCCATGACTCTGAAGATCCTTTCAATCTCTTTCAACCAAATTTGAGCACCATTGGGATCAAATCTTCCTTTGAAGACCGGTGGTTGATTTTTCCTGAACTCGTCATTAGCATTCACGTTCGGCGCACCTTGCACCGCCCTAGCCATTGCTTCCAAAGCAGCAGCCATCGCATTGTCGTTTCTACCAGCCATATTCTGATCATTCCCAAAAATGACAACAAGGTTAAACAACAGTTCAACCATCATAACCAAGAGACAGACACAACTGACTCAACACTGGCTCTGATACCACTTAATATAACACCCCCTTTCTATACCCCCAAATAATCACATAATCATTTAGGTACATATTAAAAATTTTGTCAGAGTATAATTATAAACATAGTATAGAAAAGGTTTGTCACATTATACATGAAATTAAAACATTCAACACCTGCTCAACAATTGATATGCAACAGTGGGGTAACTTTGCAACAGAGGAACTTAGTCCTTACACCCACGTCTCAATATTTAGAATAAAAGCGGAAAATCTAAACATTGAATAACATCAACCATATATACATATATATATATATATATATATATATATATATATATATATATATATATATATATATATATCATCAAGTACTATCCACCAACATAATTCATGTTTACATAAACGTTCATCCACAAGATACATGTACAACTGTATCACAAAAGAATTATATACATCCTAGCTACCCGGTGCTACATATCAGAGCCAACCGACCAAAAGAATGAAGACACGCTTCACAAAAAGACCACCAACATACCTACTCTGCAATGCCTTATAGAGCATCATAAAACAGCAGAAGGGTGAGAAATATTATCATAATAACAATGCATATAATTATATATCTTAGCATAAAAATACACATATTTTACATTCTCACCACAATTCATCACAACTCACTTATATACATCACAATGTATATATATATGCAAAACCAAGCATATTCATCATGCATACTTTCACAATTCTTATAATTCCACATAAACATGCATATTCATGTTTATTCATCAATGCAAAATTATAAAGATGATAAATGCAAATCATAGAGACCGACTCACGACTCTATGCAAATGCAATGCGGTACCGACTCAATCATCTCAAGTTCACTCAGGAGCTTATTGGAACCATCGCTCGTTACCAATGTAACTCCCCGTCGGGCCTACGATGTTCACCCATTGCTCACACCTCACATAGGCACACAATGTTTATGGATTGCTCACACCCCACATGGGCACACAATCCGATTGCTCACACCTCACCTAGGCACACAATCGTTTGTAATCATCGCTCACACCTCACATAGGCACACGACGTTACAACGGATTCTCATTAGAATCACACAACACAAGAATGTACATCATTATGCTTCACATACAAAATGACTCAAGACAATCTTGAAATGCATACATATTCACAATATATTCATGCATTCATCTCATACCATCACATACAATCTATATACATTCACATCAATGCACTATTGTATGATTCACATCCAAAACACACCTTCAAAAATGGTAAAAGTCGCTAAATAACACTATTCATGAATTTCTGACATAATTAAATCGGCTAACAATTTCCAAAACATCATCATAATAAAGTACATTTCATAAGCTCTCTAACACATCAAACCACACCTCAAGCCGAAACACAGATCAAAAGTTACAGAGAAAACAAATTGGGAAAAACTGCTACATTCGCAGTGTGAAGCTCCTAGCGAGTCCTTCGCTACTTCATTCGCAGTGCGAGTGTACCAGCGAACCAAGGCAGAAGCAAAATAGCCTAGAAAATTCTCATCGTTCGCAGTGCGAACATCTCAGCGAATGCTCGCTACCCCATTCGCAATGCGAAGCACCCAGCGAATCAAGGCAGAAGCTAGCGCACCCTTCGCTACTCCATTCGCAGTGCGAACACTCAGCGAATGCTCGCTACCCACTCGCTAGCCATTCGCAGTGCGAACCTGCGTTTTCAGAAAAACCCAGCAGCGCACCAGTTCATCCGACAATCATGTTTTCACCACCCAACACATTCCAAACTGTCATATAATCATCAAAACATAATTCAATCATGATGACAAGTATTCTATTACATTTACACCGATTTTCAACCGTAAAACCATCGATTCCTCACAAAAGTCTCAATTTCAACCTAGAACTCAAGCTATGGAAAACAAGAAAAACATCCAAGCAAACACATACATAATGATATACATTGATGAGATAATAAGATTTCACACCCTTACCCGATTAAATCGATTCCTAGAAGTTGTTTTGAAGATTTCCAAGCTTTTCCTCTTTTTCTTCTCTTTTCTCTTCTTCCTCTTTCTTTCTCTCCTTTTTCTTCTTATCTCTTTTTCTTTCTCTTTCTCTCCTATTTCTTCTTATCTCTTTTTCTTTTCTTATTTTCTACTCAAATTCAATTAATTCATTTTCTCACATAATTCTACACTTAATCACTTTTCTACCAATTTTACTAAATTTCTAACTTATCCTTAATTGAGAAATGTCCAAAATACCCTCCATTCTAATTTCCCCGCAAACTCTCAAAAACGGTAAAATATCATAACATGTCAACATAGCATATTAACACACCAATTTCACAAATAAAATAATTTATCACTCAATTTAAATAAAATACTCAACAAAATGGGAATAATCGAAATCGGGGCGTTACAACTCTCCCCCACTTTAGAAATTTTCGTCCTCGAAAATATTACCTGATTCAAACAACTCCGGATACGACTCTCGCATCCTACTCTCTAGTTCCCAAGTCATATTGCCTTCCGCAGTGCCTCCCCACGCTACTTTCACAAGCGCAATATCCTTGCCTCTTAGCTTCTTAACTGCACGGTCCAAAATCTTAATCGGTAAAGCTTCAACCGTAAGGTTATCTCTCACTTCTACCTCGTCCATAGGGATAACATGTGACGGATCCGGAACATACTTCCGAAGTTGCGAAACATGGAATACATCATGCAAATTCGAAAGATTCGGAGGCAACGCCACACGGTAAGCCACAACACCAACTCGTGCAGAAATCTGATACGGACCAATAAAACGAGAAGTCAACTTCTTCGACTTCAAAGCACGACCCACACCCGTAACCGGCGTAACTCTCAAAAACACATGGTCGCCTTCTTGAAACTCAAGATCTTTCCTTCTCTTGTCATGATAGCTCTTTTTTCTATTTTGAGAAGCTTTCATCTTCTCACGAATAAACTTCACTTTCTCCATCGTTTGTTGTACCATCTCCGGTCCAACTATCGTCCTCTCACCGGTTTCATGCCAACACAAAGGTGTTCGACATCTCCGACCATACAAAGCCTCAAATGGTGCCATACTTATACTTGAATGAAAACTATTATTGTAGGTGAACTCAATCAATGCCAAATAACTATCCCAAGCACCACCTTGCTCGAGCACACAAGCACGCAATAAATCCTCCAACGATTAAATTGTCCTCTTGGTATGACCGTCCGTTTGCGGATGATAAGCCGAACTCAATCTTAGCTTAGAACCCAAAGCCTTTTGTAAACTCTCCCAAAACCTCGACGTGAATCTAGGATCTCTATCCGATACAATACTCTTAGGAACTCCATGTAACTTCACAATCACAAGAACATAAATCTCGGCTAACTACTCCAAAGGATAACTAATATCAATTGGAATGAAGTGAGCAGATTTAGTAAGCCTATCAACGATTACCCAAATAGCATTATGACCTCTTTGTGTATTCGGCAATCCCGTAACAAAATCCATCGATATACTATCCCATTTTCACTCCGGAATGTCCAACGGTTGCATCAATCCACTAGGCTATTGATGTTCCACCTTAGACTTTTGACAAGTTAAGCACGCATACACAAATTGAGCCACATCCCTCTTTAATCCGGACCACCAAAAGATTTTCTTCAAATCTTGATACATTTTATTCGCTCCCGGATGAATACTTAAGTTACTTCGGTGTCCTTCTTCCAATATCATCTTTTTCAACTCCGCATCATCGGGAATACAAATACGACCACGGAATCTCAAAACTCCAAAATTATCAACCTTGAAATCCTCATTCTCATTCATCATCAAATCAACGAACTTCAAATCTAACTTTTTCTTTTCACATACGGTTGCAAGAAAATCATTCGTAACATGTAGCATACCAAGTCTCACACTTCTCGGCGTCATTTCACAAACCAAACTCAAGTCTCTAAAATTCTCCAAAAGTTCCCATTCTCCCATCATCAATGCGGACATATGTAACGACTTCCGACTCAAAGCATCGGCCACCACGTTTGCCTTACCCGGATGGTAATTCAAACCAAAATCATAATCCTTCAAAAGCTCTAACCACCTTCTTTGTCTCATGTTCAATTCTTTTTTATCAAATAAATATTTCAAGCTCTTGTGATCACTAAAAACTTCAAATCTTGCACCATAAAGATAGTGCCTCCAAATTTTCAAAACAAACACCACGGCCGCTAACTCCAAGTCATGCGTAGGATAATTCTTTTCATGCACTCTCAATTGTCTTGAAGCATAAGCCACAACTTTTCCATCTTGCATCAAAACACCACCTAAACCAACCAATGAAGCATCACAATACACAACAAATGGTTCCGTCGGATTTGGCAAAATCAAGATCGGAGTCGTTGTCAACCTTCTTTTTAGCTCATTGAAGCTCTCTTCACAATGAATATCCCAAATGAAAGTCTTTCCTTTACAAGTCAATTGCATTAACGAAAGTGCCAACTTCGAAAATCCCTCAATAAACCTCCGATAATAACCCGCCAAGCCTAAAAAGCTTCGAATCTCCGTAACCGATCTAGGAGCCTCCCATTGCATCACCGCATCAATCTTGGATGGATCAACACTAATACCACTACCGGAAATAACATGTCCAAGAAAACTTACTTCCGACAACCAAAATTCACATTTCGACAACTTAGCATACAATTGTTTCTCTTTCAAAATTTATAACACAATCCTCAAATGCTCTTCATGCTCCTCTTGAGAATTAGAATAAATCAAAATATCGCCGATGAACACAACCACAAAACAATCTAACTGCTCATGAAAAATACGATTCATGTATTCCATAAACACACTCGGCGCATTAGAAACCCCGAATGGCATCACGGAATATTCGTAATGGCCATACCGTGTCCTAAAGGCCGTCTTTTGAATATCCTCTTCTTTCACACGAATCTGGTGATATCCCGATCTCAAATCAATCTTGCTAAAAACACGCGCACCAACCAATTGGTCCATCAAATCATCGATCATTGGAAGCGGATACTTGTTCTTAATTGTCACCTTGTTCAATTGTCGATAATCAATGCATAACCGCATACTTCCATCCTTCTTCTTTACCAACAATACCGGAGCACCCCAAGGAGAAACACTTGGCCTTACAAATCTCTTGTCCAGCAAGTCATTCAATTGCTTCTTCAATTCTACCAACTCCGATGCCGACATACGATACGGTGCCATCGAAACCGGTCTAGTACCCGGAACTAGATCAATAGAAAACTCAACTTCTCTTTCCGGCGGTACATCCGTAATATCATCCGAAAACACTTCTGGAAAATCACACACCACTGGGAACACATCGAGCTCAACTTTACTCTCCACCGACAATGATGCAAACAAACCGAACAATTGAGCTCCGTCCGCTAAAATTTTCTTGAACTCTTTAGTGGATAGGAAACTCTCATCTTCATCATCTTCCAAAGAAGGAAACCTCACTAACTTGTGATAGCAATCTATATGAACTCGATTAAATTGCAACCAGTTCATACCCAAGATTACGTCCAATCCCTCCAACGGCAAACACACTAAATCCATAAGGAAGTCTTTACCATACATGGTCAAAGGACAATTACACACACCAAAGACATAGTTACCGACCCTGAAGCAGGAGTCTCAATAACCATCTCACCACCCCAAGAAGTCATAAACAAATTCAAACGCTTAGCGCACTCATGAGAAATGAATGAATGAGTCGCTCCCGTATCAATAATAGCAACTAAAGGCGTATTATTAATAAAGCATGTACCTTTAATCAAACGGTCTGCACTAGTAGTGTCCGTTCCCGCTAATGCAAACACCTTTTCGCCCGCTTAAGCTTGTTTCGGCTTAGTACACTTAGTACTAATGTGACCCACTTCTCCACAATTATAGCACTTCACTACATTCCTTCTACAATCGGTAGTAGCATGCCCAAGGCCTCCATAGTTAGAACATTTCACCACGGTCTTCCCAAACTCAAATGATTTATGACCCATTTCACCACATTTGTAACACTTAACGGAACTGGAACCTCCTCCTCCAGATCTCTTCTCAAAGTTTCCCCTATGCTTGCCCTTATCAACGGGTGTCACATAAGGTCCACTTCTAGCTTGTTGCTTTCCCTTCCTCTCATTCAAACTTTTGTAATGTGTAGAACGAGCATTCCTATCTTCCTCGAAGATTCTACAACATTCTGTCAAATCCGTAAACCTTCTTATCCTTTGATATCCCACAGCTTGCTTAATCTCGAGACGCAAACCATTCTCATATTTAATACACTTTGAGAACTCAGCAGTAATTGCAGCATAGTGAGGATGGAATTGAATCAACTCCACAAACTTCGCAGTATAGTCCACCACGGACATACTACCTTGTTTCAGTTCAAGAAACTCCATCTCCTTCTTCCCTTTCACACTTTCAGGGTAATACTTCCTCAAGAACTCGGTACGGAATAAATCCCAAGTTATCTCTTCATCATCCACCTCAAGGACTTGACGCATACCGACCCACCAATCGTCGGCTTCTTCCTTCAGCATGTGAGACCCAAGCCTTACCTTATTCTCCTCCGCACAGTCCATGACTCTGAAGATCCTTTCAATCTCTTTCAACCAAATTTGAGCACCATCGGGATCAAATCTTCCTTTGAAGACCGGTGGTTGATTCTTCCTGAACTCGTCATTAGCATTCACGTTCGGCGCACCTTGCACCGCCCTAGCCATTGCTTCCAAAGCAGCAGTCATCGCATTGTCGTTTCTACCAGCCATATTCTGATCATTCCCAAAAATGACAACAAGGTTAAACAACAATTCAACCATCATAACCAAGAGACAGACACAACTGACTCAACACTGGCTCTGATACCACTTAATGTAACACCCCCTTTCTATACCCCCAAATAATCACATAATCATTTAGGTACATATTAAAAATTTTGTCAGAGTATAATTATAAACATAGTATAGAAAAGGTTTGTCACATTATACATGAAATTAAAACATTCAACACCTACTCAACAATTGATATGCAACAGTGGGGTAACTTTGCAACAGAGGAACTTAGTCCTTACACCCACGTCTCAATATTTAGAATAAAAGCGGAAAATCTAAACATTGAATAACATCAACCATATATACATATATATATATATATATATATCATCAAGTACTATCCACCAACATAATTCATGTTTACATAAACGTTCATCAACAAGATACATGTACAACTGTATCACAAAAGAATTATATACATCCTAGCTACCCGGTGCTACATATCAGAGCCAACCGACCAAAAGAATGAAGACACGCTTCACAAAAAGACCACCAACATACCTACTCTGCAATGCCTTATAGAGCATCATAAAACAGCAGAAGGGTGAGAAATATTATCATAATAACAATGCATATAATTATATATCTTAGCATAAAAATACACATATTCTACATTCTCACCACAATTCATCACAACTCACTCATATACATCACAATGTATATATATATGCAAAACCAAGCATATTCATCATGCATACTTTCACAATTCTTATAATTCCACATAAACATACATATTCATGTTTATTCATCAATGCAAAATTATAAAGATGATAAATCCAAATCATAGAGACCGACTCACGACTCTATGCAAATGCAATGCGGTACCGACTCAATCATCTCAAGTTCACTCAGGAACTTATTGGAACCATCGCTCGTTACCAATGTAACTCCCCGTCGGGCCTACGATGTTCACCCATTGCTCACACCTTACATAGGCACACAATGTTTATGGATTGCTCACACCCCACATGGGCACACAATCCGATTGCTCACACCTCACCTAGGCACACAATCGTTTGTAATCATCGCTCACACCTCACATAGGCACACGACGTTACAACGGATTCTCATTAGAATCACACAACACAAGAATGTACATCATTATGCTTCACATACAAAATGACTCAAGACATTCTTGAAATGCATACATATTCACAATATATTGATGCATTCATCTCATACCATCACATACAATCTATATACATTCACATCAATGCACTATTGTATGATTCACATCTAAAACACACCTTCAAAAACGGTAAAAGTCGCTAAATAACACTATTCATGACTTTCTGACATAATTAAATCGGCTAACAATTTCCAAAACATCATCATAATAAAGTACATTTCATAAGCTCTCTAACGCATCAAACCACACCTCAAGCCGAAACACAGATCAAAAGTTACAGAGAAAACAAATTGGGAAAAACTGCTACATTCGCAGTGCGAAGCTCCTAGCGAGTCCTTCACTACTTCATTCGCAGAGCGAGTGTACCAGCGAACCAAGGCAGAAGCAAAATAGCCTAGAAAATTCTCATCGTTCGCAGTGCGAACATCTCAGCGAATGCTCGCTACCCCCATTCGCAATGCGAAGCACCCAGCGAATCAAGGCAGAAGCTAGCGCACCCTTCGCTACTCCATTCGCAGTGCGAACACTCAGCGAATGCTCGCTACCCACTCGCTAGCCATTCGCAGTGCGAACTTGCGTTTTCAGAAAAACCCAGCAGCGCACCAGTTCATCCGACAATCATGTTTTCACCACCCAACACATTCCAAACTATCATATAATCATCAAAACATAATTCAATCATGATGACAAGTATTCTATTACGTTAACACCGATTTTCAACCGTAAAACCATCGATTCCTCACAAAAATCTCAATTTCAACCTAGAACTCAAGCTATGGAAAACAAGAAAAACATCCAAGCAAACACATACATAATGAAATACATTGATGAGATAATAAGATTTCACACCCTTACCCGATTAAATCGATTCCTAGAAGTTGTTTTGAAGATTTCCAAGCTTTTCCTCTTTCTCTTCTCTTTTCTCTTCTTCCTCTTTCTTTCTCTCCTTTTTCTTCTTATCTCTTTTTCTTTCTCTTTCTCTCCTATTTCTTCTTATCTCTTTTTCTTTTCTTATTTTCTACTCAAATTCAATTAATTCATTTTCTCACATAATTCTACACTTAATCACTTTTCTACCAATTTTACTAAATTTCTAACTTATCATTAATTGAGAAATGTCCAAAATACCCTCCATTCTAATTTCCCCGCAAACTCTCAAAAACGGTAAAATATCATAACATGTCAACATAGCATATTAACACACCAATTTCACAAATAAAATAATTTATCACTCAATTTAAATAAAAGACTCAACAAAATGGGAATAATCGAAATCGGGGCGTTACAATTGGTCTGGTGTGGGATCACATATGTGATAGGGTTAGGATGGATAGTTTGGCACAAATCAATTGTAACGAGCATTTATTGAAATGGTTTGTCAATATGAAAGGAAGAACATCGAAAAAAACGACAAATATAATTTGGTTTTGCACATGTTGGAATATATGGTGGACGCGAAATCAAATATGTTTTAACGGCCGAGCTTTTGGCGTGGAGGAGGTTGTTGACAGAATCAAATATTTTTCATGGTTGTGGATTGCTAACTCTTGTACTAATCTGATTTTTTGTACCTATTATAACTGGTTGAAGCACCCAACCGATTTTTTGTAAAGGTTGGAGTTAATGTTTAGGTGGATATAGGAAAACTCTCAATGTGAGATCTTATGATTTTGTGTACGTCATCAATATTGTAATATTCTTTCATTATGATTAATGAGGTTTTTCTGATTATCAATAAATAAATGAGTAAAAAAGATCCTAACAGTCACCATAAAACAGGGCCGTCCCAACTGATATTGAGGCCTAAGGCGAATTTCATAATGAGAATTTTTAAATTGTTAATAGTAAAAAAAATTTACAAAATAATATTTTTATTTAAAAGTCAACATTTTACATTTTTTAATTATAAAATTATTTATTAAATATAATAATCAATTTTGTTCAATATTTTATGTAAAATTTCAACTATTTTTATTTTAATTCTATAGTTTTTTATTCAAAATTTTAAGATGACATTATTTTAAATAAAATACTAAACATTTTACAATAAACACAAATATATAAAAAAATCACCAAAAGTAAAATAATTAAATTAATATAAAGATTTTATATTTAAATCTAAATAATAAAATGTTAGATAAATTAAAATCTATTTGTATTTTTTCCCAATACTTTTTCTATTTCTACTTTAAAATAAAAGTGGGAGCACAATGGTGGGTGTTTATATATTAAAATAAAAATATAATAATAATATAATAGTAAATAGATTTTCGTTGATGGTTGAAATAGATGGATGCTTTGATTTTTTCGAGTAAGATGTCGGTTTTAGTTAACTGTAGCCCTACGAAGGAATTTATTGTGGAGAGAGGCTTGAGACAAGGAGACCCTCTTTCTCCCTTTCTTAATGTGATAGTCGCGGAAGGTTTGAAGGGTATGGTTAGTAGGTCGGTGGTGAATGAGGAGTTCGAGGGCTTTAATATAAGGGGCAAGTGTTTTGTTGATATTCTTCAATTTGCAGATGATACCTTATTGTTTGGTGAAGGAAGTTGGAAGCATCTTTGGGCTATTAAATCGGTTTTGAGAGGTTTTGAATTAGTTTCCGGTTTGGGAATTAATTTTCATAAGAGCAAACTTATTGGTGTGAATATTGGTTCTAGGTTTATGGAGGTTGCCTCTTTTTTCCTTTCATGTAGGAGGGAGGAAAGTAAATTTGCTTTTCTTGGAATTCCTATTGGGTTCAATTTTAATAGGATTGATATATGGAAGGAGTTGGTGGGGAAGTTGAAACGGAGGCTTTCTTGTTGGAACAATAGGCTCCTTAGTTTTGGGGGAAGACTTACTTTATTAAAATCGGTGCTATCTAGTGTTTCAATTTTCATGCTTTCGTTCTATAAAGCTCTGGTGAAGGTTGTCAAAGAGATTACAAGAATTCAAAGTAATTTCCTTTGGGGGAGTAAGGAGGATAAGAGAAAAATTCATTGGGTTAGTTGGAAGGAGGTGTGTCTTCCGTTCGAAAAAGGGGGGTTAGGATTGAGAAGGGTGGATGATTTCAATTTGGCTCTAATCAATAAATGGAGATGGAGGATATTAACGGAATCAAATGCTTTATGGTATAACGTTTTAAAAGCTAGATATAGACATATAAATTTGAAGATGGTGGATACAGGTTGTTTTCCCATTAAGGTGAATTGTGCATCTTTTTGGTGGAGGGAATTATGTGGTTTGGAAAAAGGATTACCGGAGAATTGCTTTGTATCTAATTGTAAATTTTCTATTGGTAATGGTTTTTTATTCTCTTTTTGGCTCTCTTGGTGGACAGGAGAATGTTGTTTAAAGGATAAATTTCTTATTCTTTTTCACATGTCTTGTCTTAAAGATGTTTCGGTGGCTTGCATGGGCGGTTGGAAAGAAGAGAGGTGGACTTGGGGAGACTTTGGGGTGGTCGAACTGGTAGTTGGAGATGCTGCCACAGAGCTACAGCGGTTGCGCACCTGGTTGGAGCAAGCTAGGCCGGTACTTTTTGGTGATGGTGCGGCTGATTGGGTGTTGCGCCCAATGTAGGGTTATTCGGTGAGTAGTTTCATTAATTTACTTAATAAGTTCCGCATTCCGTATGGGTCGAGTAATAAATCCGATGAAGCTTTTTCTATGATTTGGAAAGTGGTGGTTCCTTATAAGATTAAGGCTTTTGGGTGGAGATGCTTTTTAAATAGGCTCCCCACTAAGGTTGCTCTTCTTTTAAGAGATTGTGTGTTTTTGAATAGTGGGTTGGAGTGCATTTTTTGTACAATGGCAGAGGATTCTTTAGATCAATTTTTTTTGAATTGTTGTGTTTCTATATTGGTGTGGTAGGAGATGGCCGAATGGATTGGTTTTGAGGATTGGGGAGCTAGTAATATTAAAGAAAACTTTTTAAAGTGGTATGCTTTTTCTAAACAAAGTAGGGTGAAGAAAGGGAAAGAAGGATGTGTTTGGTTGGCTACGACTTGGTATTTGTGGAATTTGCGGAACAGAATTATTTTTAGGAATGAAAGTTGGAATGTGTTGGATACTGTTTGGAATATAAAGACGTTGGTGTGTAGATGGTCTTACATCGGGAAAATTACCCGCTCCAATTATAGTTTTTATGAGTTTAGTAAGTTTCCTTTGTACTACTTAGCTTAAGGCATAATTGGGTTGTAATTTTCTTTTTGTTTTGAGGTTCGCCTCGCTTTTCTGTAAGTGGGTTCGATAACCTATTGTTCTTGCTATCAATGAAATCCTTGCTTATAAAAAAAAACAATAGATAATTTTAGTCATTTATGCACATTCATCAACTTTATACTAATAGTTAGGTATATACGTGAATAAATTGGATCATAAACATAGTGCTAATAATAAAGGTAAATATGTGAATAAATTAGATCCTAAACATAGTCTGCTAATAATAAAGTGTAGTTATTCTCACTTTATTGAAAAGGAAAAATAGTAATGATAGAAATGAAAAATTAATAGTATTTAGTGAAATAATTGACAGTGTAACTGTCATTGTTATTGCGCGCTTGCTTATGAAGGGAATATACCTCATGCATGATTAAGGCTTTTGCACCCCAGACTTTTAATTTCATGCCCAAGTTATCTAGTTTAAAAAAAACTAATAAATTTATCTTGCACATTTTGTCCTAGAGAGAATATCTGTGTTCTGCTCTTGCTAGGAATCATGAGTTATTATATATTCCTGCTTTTAAAACAGTGTACAAAGTCCTTTTTTTTTTATAGCAAGTCACATTACTCAAATATTCATATTTCATAAGTTCTTAAGTGCAATTAACAAAAAAACACAGAGATGATGTTTGAGTAATTGAAATCATTTTCATTAAATTCTAACTCTGTCAATCTAATGCTCATTTTTCACATCTTTACAATTTGGTAAGATGCCTATTGTAAAAAAAAATATCTCTACTAAGCTATCTCAGTATCTTTTGGTGTTCGTTTCATAGTCAATTCAAGCTGCAAGTTAAATTTTGGAAGACAGCTTCTGTGCATGGAATGGTGAGGCCACCCATCGGATGATCGTATCCAAACTCTTCCTCGGCTTGACTCAGCAAGTCTTGAAACGACAGTTGGTTCAAGTATGATATGGGAATCACAAATCTCTTTGGCTTCTCTCCCACATACACAGCAACATGTCCCTTTGGCACCTCTACACCTTTAGAAACTCCTCGTTTTGCAGAAAATGATGCGCTTCTGATGATACCAGAGAAACGAAAACCCATTATTATGTGTTAAAACTTGAGAAGAATTGGTTTTATGACAATCTTTTAAAACTATAACCAAGTTTTTGAAAGTGGAATGCTTTAAATGCTTGTATCCATAAATATATATAGATAAAAGAGTATTGGGAAACCATTGGCTACTTGAATAATTGGTGAAGTAGTACTATTAGTATAGGACGGTGACATATGATCTACAAGAAGACAACAGTATATATAAGGTCACATGGTATTGTCTTACAAGTTTTTCCCAAAGATCAAATAATGTGATAATAGATAATACAAGTCACACCTTCTTTTAAGAAAACCAACATATCACCCCACTATAGTAAACACACTTATCCATTCAAGAGAAAGTTTAATTGACCTTCTATCTTATTTTGCAAGGCAGGGACCACAAAGTTATGTTATGGTATGCAAATTTTATGGAGTTTGTCTTGCAAAAATATAATATGCGGTTCATAGAGATCTTGTATTCAATATTGGCTCTCTTCTTGTCACCTAACACTGTTTTTGGACTGCAATCAATAAGGTCTTGCACAAATTGCACATAAATCTGATATATATTTAGCTGGTAGATTTAAGATGTCTAAAGCATGTCTACCATTGGACTAGCTATAACAAAATGTAACAACAGACATCAGGTTTCTTTCACCATTGCATTATCTCGGAGTGTAGGGTATACGCATGTTCTTCCAATTAACTTCCTAATCCTTGAAAACGACTTCTATTAGACAAACCATGTGATCTCTTCTCCCTCACTTGGCCCTATTACAACACATAAATTTACATTCATTGGTTAATTGCTTTGTAGAAGCCCTTAGCAACTATATATACACTACTCCTTGGTTCACAAGCAACACAAGTCTTTTGCATCTTAAACCATCAATACTCAATATCTATCTCTCTTCCAATCCTTTAACATAAAAATACAATGGCTTTCCGCATAACTAGTATTATCAGAAGAGCATCATTTTCCAAAACCCAAGGATCTACCAAGGGATTTGAAGTCCCTAAAGGCTATCTCGCCGTCTATGTTGGAGAAAAAATGAGGCGGTTCGTGATTCCAATTTCATACTTGAATCAACCATTGTTTCAAGAGTTATTAAATGAAGCAGAACAAGAATTTGGATATGATCATCCAATGGGTGGTCTCACAATTCCATGCAGTGAAGATGAATTCCTAAACCTCACTTCACGCTTAAATTGAATTGAGCTGTAAATCATGCTTATGGAGATTTAGGTTGATTAGTTTAGGCTAATTTTAACAAATGACTTTTTTTTTTCAATTTGTTTGTTCCATGTATGAATCATTCCTACGGAAACAGAAATTGTTCCCTCAGTGAGAATGTAATGACAAAAGATTATTAAATCATTTTTTGCTTGTTCCAGATCTCAACAAATCTACTATCAATCTATTAAACATAGATTGCATGCATTGCCTCATTTGTCCTTCCACCAAAAAATTATTACACTACATATTGGATAAATTAGTAATTAACAAATGTCTCAATTAATTCTCAATCATCACTCTATTTACATGCCAAGTATCAATCTTCCTTATACACTCATTCTCTCTTCATTCAAATTTTAAATCTCCCTCCTATTTTTTTCTCACACTTTCTCATTTTCATTTTAATTTTTTTTTCTTTATTTATTTATATCACTAAAAATATTAATAATCTATTTTTCAATTTTAATAAAATAACACTATATATTTATCTCATGGGTCATTATAAACACAATATCTATTTTATTTTAATCAACCATTATCTTAATTTAAGAGACAAAATATTTATTTTTAAATATTAATTTTTATTCATCTCATGATTTCTTTTTTTTTCTTTTTATATAATTATTAAATACAATTAAATTTGTATGATTATTGTTCATTTTACAATCCAGTAAATCATTTTAAATTTTGCATTTATATCTAAATACATTTATATCGCGTCAAATAATTTTTTATATCTCACGGGTCATTATCGCATCAAAATTTTCTTGTGTCTTTCTTCATCTCACAAATCATTTTTTTTCTTTTTGCATCATTATTTATTACAATTGAAATTGTATAATTATTTTTCATTTTACAATTAAATAATTAATTTCAATTTTACATTTGTATATAAATACATTTTATATTATATCAAATAAACTTTTTATTTCACAGATCACTATAAGCACAATACATATTTTATTTTAATCAATAATTATCTTAATTTAAAAGATAAAATTCTTATTTTTAAATATTAAATATTTTAGTTTTTTCATCTCACGAGTCCCTTTTTTTGTTTATATTTTAATTTAATTGAATGTACAATTATCATTGTTCATTTTAAAATTAATACTTAATTTCAAATTTAAATATGAATATAAATATATTTTATATCGTATCAAATTTACATATACATTTAAATATATTTTATATCGTATCAAATAATTTTACCCGTGTGGGAGCACGGATAGTTATAATATATAAAGAAGTATCATTAATCCAATATATTCTGCGACTTTTCTTATATTGACTGAAATGGAAAGGCTGCAATAAATTACTTGTGTTTCAAGATTTCTAGGACCATTTCTTTCATATTTTGAAGCACAAAAAAAAGTTATTCATTAACATCTGCAAAACAAATCATGGGAAAAAAAAGGCTTTGGTGTTATGAATCTTGAATAACAAACCGCCTATAACTTATCCGGTAAAAAAGAGTAGGATTTTATTATTGAATCTGAAATATGAACATCTATGTAACGCTGCGTTGTCTGAGTTGATCGCTTTGGAAGGCATTTTAGTTGGGGCTGGCCCGTGTTCGGTGCAGTCTGATCTGCTGCATTGGAGACCGGACCCTGTCATGGGTTTCTTAGTGGCGAGCTGCGCTTCGCGGCTGATTCCGGGCAGCATGGCTGCCATGACTTTTTCTGCTTTTTGGTTTCAGGTTGGGGCAGATTTGATGTGGAAACGGTTATAGAAAGGGAAGTTTCGGCTTGGTTGCAGGGTTTTCAAGAAGAGACTTCCGACGAGGGATAATCTTAAAATTAGAGGTATTATTTCGTCCAATACTTCCTCTCTTTGTGTTTTTTGTTTATCGGAGGAGGAAACTATGGACCATATTTTTATGTCGTGTATAGTAGTGGGGCTGATTTGGAGGGAATTAAGGGAGTGGATTGGTTTTGAGGAGGTTGTGCCGGCTAGTCCAATGTCGTTTATGGATAGCTTTTTGAGGTGGTTTGATTTTTGCAAACTTCACAAAGTGAAATCTCGGAAAGCCGGTATCTTTTGGTTGGCCATTTGTTGTAATATTTGGACTCTTAGAAATAGGATTATTTTTGAGAATCAAGGTTGGAATGTTCTTGATGTTGTTTGGAACATTAAAATTTCGGTTTGGAAATGGTCCATAATCGGGGAAATTGGGAATCCCAATTGTAATTTTTACGATTTTTTCAAAGATCCGTTGTATTTTTTATCGTAACTCAATTGGTTCCCAATTTTCGATATTTTGGGGTCGAGTTCTTTGTAGTCTTGTATCTCGTTACCCTTTTGTATCAAGTTTAGAGAACCCTTAGTTCTCTCTTTAATATAACTTGCTTACAAAAAAATAAAATAAATAACTAAGGAAAAACAACAATGTTAGACTGTGATTAGGACATATTTAATGAAAGATGATGAAATTATATATATGTTGAGGCAAACACTTACTCTCATTCTTTTGTAAGAAAGTATCCATTTAAGTGTCTATGATCTAGAACTTGCAATCATTTTCTTTGGTTAGTAATTGTTACAATATACACATTGAGAGGCAATGATCTTACCAACTTTGAAGTTATCCTTTTTGTTGTGCAAAACGATGTCTTTAAGCAAAGTATAAAACGGTTTCTTGATAATCAAGAACCAAAACAAGGGTTAGGGTTTAACGAAAAAGAAAACAAGAAGAAGAGGAAGAGAACAACAAGGATTGGGCAAATATAATTCTGTTTACTATTCACTTTTTCATTAAAGTTTACAAATGATTACAAGTGAATATCACAATTTGTCACACTCAACAAACTGAGTGTACTAGCCTATTTATAGACTAACTAGGTAACTTGCAGCCCAAGAAACCTAAACAATTGGATCCTTAACACAAGGCTCAATTCGACAGAATATATATTTCGACAATACAAACTAGAACAGACTTCGACTACAGTTTGTAACAATCAGGCATCAGCATGTGAACAAGCTACGACTGCATGCTTACCTCCTGTCGAAAACATGAAAGCTTCTCCTTCGACACAGCATGAGTTCGACCCAAATCTCACAAATCTCCACCTTGGATCTAACTCAGCAACAAGAGAATCAACTTGCTTTCATCATGCATCTTTATCAACTGCATACAGTGGAAGAACTTGCAACTTGGCAACGTCTTGGTGATCATATCAGAAACATTGTCTTTAGTTGAAACCTTCAGCACCTGGACTTCACCACGCTCGATTATCTCTCTGACGAAGTGTAGCCTCACATCAATGTGCTTAGTTCGCTCATGATAGGCTGAATTCTTCGACAGGTGTATTGCACTTTGACTATCACATTTAACGGTGATACTTCGACCTTGAAGTTTCAGCTCCTTTGCAAAACCTTCAAGCCACAATGCTTCCTTCACAGCTTCAGTGAGGGCAATATATTCAGCTTCAGTGGTTGATAAGGCAACAACCTTCTGAAGTTCGCTTTCCAACTGATTGTTGTGCCAAACATTGTGAAAACATATCCAGAAATAGACTTTCTGGAATCCATACAACCTGCATAATCAGAGTCAACAAATCCTTCGATTTCGACTATATTATCACCACCACAGGCTCCACCATAAATCAAGACTCTTTTCAGAGACCCATTTATGTACCTGAGAATCCACTTTACAGCTTGCCAGTGCGCCTTTCCAGGATTGGCCATATACCTGCTCACAAGGCTCACTCCATATGCTATGTCTGGCCTCGTACAGACCATAGCATACATCAAAGAACCCACTACACTAGCATATGGAATGCTATTCATATAGATTCTTTCAGCTTCAGTACTAGGACTTTGAGTAGTATTAAGCTTAAACTGAGGGTTTGTAGGTGTCACAACAGGCTTTGAATTCGACATACCAAACTTGTCGAGAAGCTTCTGTAGGTATGTCTCTTGAGATAAGTACAACTTCGACTGCTTTCTATCTCTCCGGATATCAATCCCAAGAATCCTGGCTGCAACTCCCAGATCCTTCATTTCGAACTCCTTACTGAGTTCAGCCTTCACCTTCGTTACATCCTCAACACTGTTGCTAGCTATGAGAATATCATCCACATACAGCAGCAACGTAACAAGTGAGTTTCCAGGTCGAAATCTGAAGTAAACACAGTGATCGAACTGACTTCTAGTGAAACCAATGTGTGCCATGAACTTGTCGAATCTCCTGTTCCACTGTCAAGGAGATTGTTTCAGGCCATACAAAGACCTATTCAGCTTGCACACATAATCTTCTTTACCCTTTTCTGCATACCCTTCAGGTTGACGCATCAGGATCGTTTCATCTAGATCACCATACAGAAATGTTGTCTTCACATTCATTTACTCAAGTTCCAAGTCGAACTTTGCCACCATAGCCAACAGCATTCGAATGGATCTATGCTTTACAGCAGGTGATAACACATCATTGAAGTCGAATCCTTCTTTCTGAGTGAACCCCCTAGCAACCAGCCTCGCTTTAAAGCGCTTCGACATCACTCCTTCGATTCCTTCCTTGACCTTGAAAATCCACTTACAACTGACTAACCTTGCTCCTGCAGGTTTCTCAATCAGCTCCCAAGTTTTATAATCATGAAGAGATTTCATCTCGTCATTCATGGCTTTTCACCATTCAGTCTTGTTTCGACTCCTTATAGCTTCCTTGTAATCTCTAGGTTCTTCGTCAAGTACCTCACTTGCAGAGATTAAGGAAAAAGCTATAAGATCTGCATAACCAAGTCTCTGAGGTGGCTTGATGACTCTTCTCGACCTATCTCTTGCCAGTAGGTAGTCATCGATAGTTTCCTCAACCTCTTCAGCATCATGCTCTTCTTCTTCGACTTCATCTGGGCTATGCACACTCCACCTCAACAGGCATCTTTACCTATTCCAGCTCCTCTTCTGAGATTTCTGCACTTCGACCAACATCATCAGTTTTCTTGAAAGCCATCTCGACCTCATTGAAAACTACATCACGACTTGTGATACATCTTCTGTGACCTAGTTCTAGGCACCACAGCCTATAACCCTTGACTCCCTCAGGATATCCAAGGAACATGTATCTCAGAGCTCTAGGTTCGACCTTGTCTTGCCTAATGTGAGCATAGGCTAAACAACCAAATACTCTCAGTTTGTCGAGATCTGGTGGATGACCTGACCAAACTTCTTCAGGTGTCTTCATTCCCAGCGCAGTCGAGGGACATCTATTTATCAGATAAGCTGCTGTCGAAACAGCCTCTGCCCAAAACACCTTCTTCAATCCAACGCTAACTAACACATATCTAACCCTTTCAAGGATTGTTCGATTGAATCTCTCAGCTAAGCCATTTTGTTAAGGAGTACCTGCTGCAGTCTTATGCATTGCAATTCTAGACTCCGCACAGTAACTGTCGAACGCTTCGTTGCAGAACTCAAGGCCATTGTCGGTTCTCAACCTCTTAACTTTTCTGCCAGTTTGATTTTCGACCAGAACCTTCCAACTTTTGAAATTCTCAAAAGTTTCATCCTTCGTCTTCTGAATGAATACCCATAGCTTTTTGGAATAGTCATCAACGATGGATAAAAAATACCTTGCACCTGAGTGTGAAGGATTCCTTGCTGGCCCCCAAAGATCAACATGAATGTAATCAAGGGATCCATGTGTTCTTTGCTTGCCTTTGTTAAACTTCGCCCTACAGGATTTACCAAATACACAAGATTCACAAAACTCCAGCTTTTCAACTTTGTCACCTCCTAGCAGGTTCTGCTTCCCCAATTCGACCAGGTCTCTTTCGCTGACATGGCCCAATCTCATGTGCCATAACTCTGTCTTCGACACAGGTTTCGTGGATACAACATTTGTCGAACCACTTACAACCTCAGCCTCAAGGGTATACAATCCTTGTTTCTTCATGCCTCTCAAGACTTCCTTCGACCCCTTCATGACTTTCAGGATTCCTTGCTCTCCTTTAAAGACATATCCTTTCTTGTCGAATTCACCAAGAGAAATTAAATTCCTATTAAGGTCAGGTACATACCTAACCCCAGTCAATAGCTTTATTGACTCATCATGGAGCTTGAATCTAACAGATCCAATACCTGCAATCTTGCAAGCTTTATTGTTCCCCAGCATCACTGATCCCCCATCTTGATCACATAATTCTTCAAACACATTCTTGTTTGGAGTCATATTCCAAGTACATCCAGAATCCATAATCCACTCTTCGCAAGAGTTGTTGCTCGACACCACAAGGACATCAGATTATTCATAACCATCTTGCACTATAGCTGCATTCCCATTGTCCTTACCTCCATGATTATTCAGGCGCTCAGGGCACACCTTTCTTGTGTGACCCTCCTTCTTACAATGATAACATTTGATACTAGACATATCACCACTATAAGACTTCTGCTGAACCTTTCCTTTCTTCTTGTCAAACCTACCATCTTTCTTCGACGATCTTCCTTTCACGGACAACCCTTCGCCAACTGATGAAGGTTTTTGCTCCTTTCTTTCGTTCAAATCCTTCGAATACAAGGCTACTTGAACTTCTTCAAAGGTCAGGGACTCTCTTCCATACAAGAGAGTTTCTTTGAAGTGAGCATGCGATCTGGGAAAAGCACATAACGGCAACAGCGCTTGATCTTCGTCATTGATCTTCACATCAATATTTTCAAGATCAAGAATCAGCTTGTTGAACATATCCAACTGGTCAGCCAAGGCTTTGTCTTCACTCATCTTGAATGAATACAAAGCTTGCTTCAGGTACAAGCGATTTACCAACAATTTGGTCATGTATAAGCTTTCAAGCTTTACCCATAATCCTGACGTCGTCGTCTCTTTTGATACCTGCCGTAGAACCTTATCACCAAGGCTCAACAATATTGCGCTATGTGCTTTCTCGATCATTTCCGTCTTTTCTCATTCCGTCAACGCAGCATCCATGGCTGTCATTCCCTTCAACGCTTCCAAACAACCCTGCTGAACCAGTAGGGATTTCATCTTCAAATGCCACATACCAAAATCGTTCACTCCGGTGAACTTTTCAATCTCATACTTTGTTGAAGCCATCTTCTCCACACTCACCGCACCAATTTGTTGTGGAAAACGATGTCTTTAAGCAAAGTATAAAGCAGTTTCTTGATAATCAAGAACCAAGACAAGGGTTAGGGTTTAACGGAAAAGAAAACAAGAAGAAGAAGAAGAGAACAACAAGGATTGGGCAAATATAATTCTGTTTACTATTCATTTTCTCATTAAAGTTTACAAATGATTACAAGTGAATATCACAATTTGCCACACTCAACAAACTAAGTGTACTAGCCTATTTATAGACTAACTAGGTAACTTGCAGCCCAAGAAACCTAAACAATTGGATCCTTAACATAAGGCCCAATTCGACAGAATATATATTTCGACAATACAAACTAAAACAAACTTCGACTACAGTTTGTAACAATCACGCATCAGCATGTGAACAAGCTTCGACTGCATGCTTGCCTCCTGTCAAAAACATGAAAGTTTCTCCTTCGACACAACATGAGTTCGACCCAAATCTCACACTTTTGTTGCAAAATTCACTTGAACCCTATCCTTTTTCTACCAATTTTTATCTTTACAGTTTTGGCGTGAAGTAACATTATATTTTCTAGTTTCAATATCCCAACAAATATCTAAGTTTTGAGTTGCTTTTTGAACTAGTATTCATAAATAAAAGACCACATCCTTGGTCAGGTAAGAGAGGCATTCGATAAAGACTAGTTGACGACGACCCCATCTCTATAGAAGATTTATGATTTGCGACAGAGATCATTCTAAAGAGCTCTTATAGAGAAGATGAGAACGGGTTACCCAAAGCACTACAAGAAAAAGCGTTTTTAGCTAGAGGTTAGACCCCTCACTAATGCAAAAACACCTTCACAAAACAAAATTTGTGAGAGGACGAGTCCCCAAGCTAAACAGAGTATCACAAATTATTTGCTAGGGGGTGTCCCTCGCAAAATTCAACACCTTTATTAAAGCGACTAACACGGGGTAGCTCTGATGGGACAAGTGGAAGACTGATTTCAAAACTTGTTTGGGGTTGCCCATCATAAATGTTACTGCAATTGTTGGCTAGGGATGTTGAAGGGTAATTCAATATTTTAGTATGTTGCATATGTGGCACATATGTTTGTGTTTATATACTACTGTAGTTGTCAGTAGTTGTACACAAGCACTGAGCAATAGTAATGCGCATAACCAATGTAGTGGAGTAACCATTTTGTAACCATTTTTGTAAAAGTAGTGGAAGTTTGTTATTCTCTTCTCCCTCTTCTTCCATCTTCATCTTCTTCACCTTATGCACCAACAATTGATATCCAGAGCTCTGATTCAGATCCACATGAAAACACAGGGAAACACGAGTGAATGGTGAGGCATTGTGTGATTGATTTCTTTTCTTGAATTCATGTCTAATTTTCGATCGGAATCGTAACAGAATTAAATTTCTTGGTTCTTCGGGATTGTGAAACACTAGTGTTTGGTGAGACTTGAGTGATTGTACAAGGTTGGAGACGAACGAAAACGAAAATCTGAGTACCAAGCTTCAAGTGTTCGATGGCAAGAACTGGAATCAGTGGATGATTTAGATACGTGTGTTGTTTGACGCTCAAGATATTATTGATTTCGTCAATGACAGTTATGCTCTGGTTGCGGAAGATGCGATGGAAGCACAGAGAAACACACAAAGAGAAAGGAAGTCATAAGAAGCAAATGTAGCCAGAGGAGATTATGATGATGAATCTATGCTATTCATGGCTTCTAAATTAGATAATGTGTATTTGGCAGACTGGTGGTATACGGATACTAGTTGCTCAAAACACCTTACTGGAAATAAGAAATGGCTGGTTGATTTTGACTCTAGAAAGAGGACAAAATCAGATGTGTTGATGATATGTACCTTAATGCTAAAGGTATGAGAAATGTTAGAGTAGTTCCGAATAATGGTAAAACAACATTGATTCACATTGTGTGGTATGTTCCTGGCATTAAAAGAAATGTGATGAGTGTAGGCCAATTAATTGAGAAAGGTGTTTCAGTTACCATGAAGGACAATCTTTTGAAGTTGTATGAGTGTAATCAGAAGCTGATTATGAAGTCGGAACATGTAAGGAATAGAACATTCAAAGTGAATGTAAAACTGAAGACTCTGAATGCCTTAGTGCAACAAGTGTTGTGAAGGAAAGTGAGTTGTGGCACAAAAGATTTGGTCATTTGAACTTATAATTTTAGGGCATCTGAATTTAAAAAAGTTGGTATATGGAATTCCAGCAATTAATAAGCCAGAGAAGTCATGCAATGTGTGCATGAAAGGGAAACAACCAAGATTTCCATTTGCATCTGAAACGCCTCCAAGAGCAAAGCATGCTTTAGGTGTGGTACATTCTGATATGTGTAGACCATTTCCAGTACCTTCACTTGGAGGGAATAAATAATTTGTGTCATTTGTGGATAAGTTCACAAGGATGATTTGGGTATCCATAATAAAGTTCAAAGATGACCTGATTGCTGAATTTAAGAAATTCAGAATCAAGGTTGAGAATCAGAGTAACCAGACTCTGAATATTCTCAGAAACTAATGGTGGAGGCGAGTATAAATCTATAAAGTTCAGAATGTTTTGTGAGGAGAATGGAATTGAGCATGAGGTGATTTCTCGATACACTCCTTAACACAACGGTCTTGCTGAAAGAAGAAACCGGACTTTGCATGATATGATGAAGAACATGCTGAAGGAGAAGAAACTTCCACACACATTGTAGGGAGAAGTTTTTGCCACTAAAGCATATGTGCTCAACAGGTGTCCAATAAATAAGCTGAATGAGAGTGTTCCTTTATAGAAGTGGACTGGAGATAAGTAAAGTGTGAGCCATTTGAAGGTGTTTGGTTATGTGTGTTACAATCATGTTCCAGATGCTAAGAGAAGGAAGTTGGATGACAGAAGTAGAGTCATGTTTCTTATAGGGTACCACAGTACATATGCTTACAAGCTCTATTGTACTGTCACTAACAAGGTTGAATTCAGTAAAGACGTTGTTTTGAAAGAATCAGAAGCGTGGGAATATAGTGAATCTCAATCCAACTCTGGTGTGGTGTTAACACCTGAGTTAACTTTTAAAGATACTCCAGATTCTGAAGGTTCTAAAGATGAGTCAGAATCAGAAGTTGATTGTGAAGGAGAGTCAACAGATTAGCCAGAGTCTGAAGGTGACTCTGAACCTGAAGGTGAATTTAATTTTAATCTAGATTCTGATGTTGATTCAGACTTTGGTGGAGATCCAGACTTTGAAGGTGGTCATGCCTCTGAAGGTGGTAATTCTGGGGTTCCATCATATGATATTGTTCTAGCTTTCGAAGAAGATTCTAAACAAGTTCAGAGGCCATAGAGAATTAGAAACATACGAAGGAGATTTGCAGAGTTTGACATGCTGCAAGATACTGAAATAGAATATGAAGGAGAAATCATTGAGTGAGCCATGTTAGTAGACTCTGAACCAGTCATTATTGAAGAAGCTCCCAAGAAGAAAGTCTGGATGAAGGCCATGAAAGAAGACCTTGAGGCTATAGAAAAAAACAAGACTTGGAGGTTGACTGAGCGTCCAAAGGACATGAAAGCCATCATCGTCAAATGAGTTTTCAATGTGAAACTAAAGACAGATGGATAAATTTGAAAACACATAGTAAGGTTAGTAGCAAGAGGATTTATACAAAAACCTGGGTTAGATTACTTTGAAGTGTGTGTGCCTGTAGCGAGACATGCGATAATAAAACTAATGATTATGACAGCTGCTAATAGGAATTGGCCTCTGATGCATTAAGATTTGAAATTTGCATTTTTGAATGGTCAATTGCAAGAAGAGGTATCACTACAAGAAAATTGATAAATTACGACGGTTAATTTTGGTATATTACGGCGGTTACAACCGACGCAAATTGCAAGTCACGACGGTTTTTCTTATGTCGTAGAAACATGTGTCGCGAGGCTGTTTTACGACGGTTTGTAAAACTGTCGCTCCAATTACCGTAACTTTCCACGACGGTGTTTCAAACCGTCTCCAATATATTATTACGACGATTGTAACCGCCATAATTATATAATATATATTTCATTGTAAATAACGGCGGTTTTAACCGCCATAATTATATATTATATATTTCATTTAAAATAGTGACGGTTTAGAATCGCCGTAATTTTATTTATTTTAAAAAAAAATTGCTACATTACAATATTCAATTCAATCAATACAAAATACAATGAAAATCTATAATTTTATTAAACAAAAAATTATCAATGTCCACAATAAAGAATGAAGTAAAACTGAACCAAATCCTACACAAATTTTCTAACTAAAAACTCCCAATTGACCTCAAAAGCTTTTCAATGCACCAACTCTATATATCAAATCAAGAATAACAAAAAGACACAAAGACATTACAATCAAAATCAAAATTTATCAGAAAATAAACATGACATTGTTTGTTGATTTTGTAACCATCTTCTGAACTGCTTCAGATGCCGCGGATACTGCTTTGTCGAAACCTTCTTTAATACTAATATGAGCTGAATCAAAAGTGCATCCTTCTTTAATACTAATTGCAACAACAGCTTCTACCGAGCTTGTTCAATATAAAAAATAATGAGTATTTGTATACATAAATCATGAAAATATCAAATACAAAAGAGGCTGAAAATTTCAATCACCTTATTACAGCAGCAGATCATTTGCTTCACACCGATAATGAAAGAAAGTAGATCATTTGCTCACAGGTCTGTCTGTCCTTGGAAATTCCAGCTTCAAAACCACCAGTAGTGGAATCATAATGATGAGAACAACATAGTCAGCCTGGAACATACCAGTAATCATAGTACCTGAAGTTTCCTCGAACTCTCGCGTGCTGCAACTTCCATTTCATGTGCAGTTACTTCCTTTATACTCGTCCACACGTGAGCATCCTTATGAAAGACAGTACCAATTCTTTCTCCTTGAAGAACTCGCATTTTTGAGCTATATTTTAAAAATTACAAAATAAAAAATAAAAAATATATAAATACTAATAGGATTGTAGTTGTTAATCTAATTTGAGTAATACATTCCACTACTTGTATCCTATAAATTACAAATTATATACCTATTGGCAAAATAGAATTTGGAGACAGCGTCTTTATCAACAACTTCTGGCACATGATGGTACCTTGAAAATCTAGGAAAGTATAGTCCAGAAATTTTGACCTCACTTTATTCTATAAAATATTCAGGGAAACAATAATATCTGACTACCATACATACTAAGCTACTATCACACAGATGCCCATATAAAATATCTAATCAGACTGTCAGTCTTGACACTTAGAGTGCTTGGTAAAATGCGAGCACACGATTTTGATACCTCTGCAACAACAAAGCAATATCAGCCGCTTCTGGTGCCTTTCGCTGCTTTTGTTGACCATAAATTTGGAATGATACAACATAAGTAAACTTCAAATCTGCTTGTGCCAATGATTCTCGGGATGATTCAAAACCTTGACTTGTAATGAAATTGTTTTTAGAATAATTGTCCACTATAGATATAGTGGATGTCAACAAATATACATGTCAATCTTAATTAGAACAATAAAAAACATATAATGACAGTGCAACACGAAATGTTTTTATTTAACTACCTCCCAGTGACCTGCTCTCTAGATAGCTCTGCAGCACCAAAGCTCTGTTGTAATACATCATGCCACGTATTGAAATTTCAAAGAGGAAGGGATTGAAGAAACATCAGCGCAGTGTTCAGGGAAGAGACCAAAATTTCAGGAAATACACTATTTACTCATCAACTCATGTCAAATGGAAACATAGACTCAGACAAATAGGATTTGCCAAGAATTTATAACCTGTTCTTGCTAGAGTCTGCCCTCGATAAGATGCCAAAAAACAAAGTTCCAAAGTGTCACTAGAACTTTCTTGAAGTTCTGCATCCTCAGTAGATGAAACTCGACCGATTCTTTCAAGAAAGTTGTCCCATTCATCTGCAATATAAAACAGTTAATTTCAATCCTAAACTAGCAAAGTTCATCATAACAAAAACCATTCCGTGTTTTACTCCTATTCACAAACAAATATAGCTTTTCACACAGTTCTTTCTTGACAGATACATTAGCATTTACTTCCCCTCTTACTTATAATTTATTTTTTCTTTTGCTCAAAAATTGGATAAGATTGGGGAAGGGGAACACAGTAGGGTAATAATGAAGTTTCAAGACAACCATTAATGGATAAAAATTGCAAGTGTGAAAAGTAAATACAGCTCTTACAAGGGTTCAGTCAGTCAATATTTGAGAAACATAATATTGCATTAGTGTTCTTTCAGAAAAAGTCAGGTATGCTTTCAATTTTACATCATGATTCATTAATATACTCAGATACATTGAGTTCTGAAAACTCTAAGAACTTTAAACATTAACACTTTTATTCTTCACAAAGGGCAATCAAAGAGAATAGAAACATTACCTGGAAATATCTTTTGAAGATAGAATAGAATAGATATTCCATCTTCATTCTCCTTTTGTAATTCAGATGTACTGTAAAGCACCGTTTCACTATAGTATGGAGTGAAAACGCTATAACAAACAAAACACAAGAATCAAATGTTAATGTTGAGAAAGATAGAGAGAACTAACACAATAAAGTATTTGCATAAGCACTCATATATACCTGAATGGCAATGTTTCACTAACAGGTTTTGCTAATGGCATATCCATAAATAATGAATTTGTGAAAAACTCTAGTCTTCTCCTAGGTTCTAGATTTTTTGAGACATTAGCAGCAGAGTCCTTTACAGTAAGCAGAAGATGCAACCGCTTCACAAGCTCTTTCTACAACAAACCTTAAAAATTACTTGATACGTATAAACAGTGAAAACAATGATAACTTGAATGAAAATACAAGGCACTTACAATTTTAGGATCATTAGGCCACTGTATCCTAGAAAAAAGGTGGAGATTGCACCCACAACACACACAGCTACAAGTACAAGAAAGGTAACCTTAAAACAATCTGAACCAAACATGAAACAATTGAAGCAATGAGACCAAGTGCTTGTTGCTTTGCCAACTCACTGTCGTATATACGGCCCGCTAGAAGCGTTGAGAAAAGTAATGCACCAAGTGGATTACCTAATAACATGAAGTTGAAAAATAAGCTCTGAAACTGTTGGAATTAGTATTGAAAATTGTGCGCCGTAGCAGATGCTGAGAAATCCAACTGCTGAATAAAGTGTTCCTTTGATGGCATATGAAAATAAAAGGTACAAGATTATTATAATTATCTGTGTGCATGTCATCCAAACAATTTGAAGATTTCTTGTTCAAGATAGGTACATAAGATATGCATTGTGTATATAGGCTTTGCTACCAGAGAGGAAGAATCCCATCAATATAAATGAGTATATTATGTACACAATGCATATCTTATGTACCTATCTTGAACAAGAAATCTTCAAATTGTTTACTAATATGCAGAATGAGCAGTACTCCAATCTTCAAATTGTTTACTGTTGTAACATAAAGCCAAAGTTTAACTTTCAGAGTTAATTTGTTTCAAAATACCAAATTAAATTCTTAATAATGTATATGATAATGAAAAGAAATTAATAAACATTGATAGATTGCAAAAGACATGAATTCAGAATAGTATACAATATCTGTGGCTTCAAAATTGAAAAATACATGAATTCAAATGAACAAACCTGTTTTACCATATAAGCAACCCACCAGGGCAGTGACTCACTAAGAGACTTAATCGAAACAACTATAGAGAGCTAGCGAGAGGAAGAATTTGAACGAACCTGTTTTAGATCAAATTTGAAAATGAAGAATTGGAATGAACATGTTTCTTTGTAAGATTAGAATGAGCTACACAGAATTTGTTACTTAAGAAGATACTATCAGCATCAACAAAATTAAATCTCAGTTGTCGTGCATACTATGGAATGTAGATCCTCTTAGATGGAATTTTTTATAATTTAGATTATAAAGGACTCCAGATCTAAGTATTGTATTTATTATCAATTATGTAATGATTCTAATAACTAGAAAATTATAGTACAAACCATATGACATCAAACCAATGGTTGGGTTTAGATGGTTAAAAGTTTCAGCTAAGGTGAATCACAAGAATACTCAACATAAAGGTTATTTCCAAAAGCATCTATACCAATGCGACAACACCTTAGAGCTTAGAGGAGACAAACTTAAATGCATGCACAATGCCCATAAAACCAATTACACGAATTAGAAAATAATCATATTTACCATACTCCTGCTCCAGAAATAACCAAATATTTGCTTCAACTATTTTCCTATCGATACAAAATCAAAATATTATGTTCATTTGTAAACCGCAATACTTAATGTTCCTTAATAAGCAAGTATTATCAGTTATCCATTTGTATACATCACTCTCACTTTTACCAGGATAATTGGTTTACAAAGTAACAACTAAATTGTACCAAAAAATATTGTTGAGCAAACTAATCAAGTAATATAAGTAGTTCTTATAATGATCAAATAACTTTCACACTTTCAATTATCTTTTAGAGAGAACTTATAACATCATATGTTTTGACAAGTTTCATACATAGTTGATATAAAGAGTTGGATTACAATTTTCAAAGCATACTCAAAGCCAAATATCTACTTTACTCTAAATTAACTAGTTAACTCGTCTCTGGTATTTCTAATGAAAGACTTTCTAGGAGTCAAACTACCAAATATGCAAAGTTTACTAAGAAGACTGGCCTTTACTGATTTGTCGGGAATAAAATTCTGGTACACTGCCAGTACACTCTTGACGACGTGCCATTGACACTCACGAATCATACTCTTTATTACTCTTGATGTCGCGGCTAAGAAGGAAGGGAAGTATCAAACTAAAGCTACATTAATTAAAGTCTCAGGCTTAAGTCTTCACCAAACTACAATTACAGCAAACATATGTTTAACATATTTCTCCAATCCACACAATCCAAACAATAAAATTCATTGAGAACCCTAGTCCTAAAGGTAGTTGTGTATTTAACAAACACCAACAATACAAATTTGATACACACTAACCTCAGCTAACAACTTTTCCTCTAACCGCAAATCAGACTTAGGTTTATCAACTTTATCGAAATCAGACAATACATTCTGCAAAGTTGACCTCGAAATTCCATTAGCTGATGCACTTTTCTTTGGTGTAGCATTCTGTATGAGAATGCAAAGAAAAATTAGATTCAAATGAAACACTGAAAAAATTCTGAGTCTTACCTTCTAAGTGGCATATCACTCCAATGGAATTTTCAATTGAAATGCAAATTATAGAAATAAAACTACGACCTTGGAACCTTTATTTGTAGGAGTGAGTTTTCCTTTGGACTTTCTCTTCCTGCGATTCTTCGTGTCACGGTAATCATCATCTTTCTCGTCACAATTGTCCCGATTTTCTTCGGGTCTGTTGCGAGGATTTAATGGCTTGTGAGAGAAGAGCTTTGATTGGACCAACCTCCAGTGGACATTACGGGTCGTTTTAGAGTTAAAGACCTTAAACCACTTGGATGAAAGACGACATGAAAATGCCTATGAATATGAAAACCCACATATTTGCAGAAGGAATTTAGGTTTTTAAAAGACAAACCTGTTAAGAAATTAGGGTTATTTTGAAGGCTACGTGAGCGACTTATTTGTCGGCGGCGTGAGCGGATGAAAGAGATGTGCCTTTCCCTTTTTAGGAACTTAGAGCGCATTTCTGAAAAAGAAGAGAAAGAAGAACCTAAAAAGTGAAAATTGTTAGCGCGAAGATGAATTTGGGGCGGCGGGTGAACTCTCTGTCGCGTCCTTTTGATATGCGTGTAGATCAATTAAAGGACTTAGGGTGGCAGCGGGTTCCTAGATGCCGTAGAAGAGGGCTTACAGCGGGTTGGGAATCATCCATCGTGACTTTTTTAATTTTTTTTTATAAAAAAAGGGCGATTGCCCAAAAAGCCGTGGGAACCGTCGCGAGTGGAGGATAAGGGCAGTTAGGGAGCAACCGTTGCGATCTATGTGCCGTAAAACTCTCATTTTCTTGTAGTGTATGCGTGCCACGACCTCATGAATTTTTGAAAAAGAATCAGAAAGGGATGGTGTACAGGTTACAAAAGGCATTGTATGGACGAAAACAAGCTCCTAGAGCTTGAAATCTAAAAATTGATTCATTTTTTAAACTCCAAGGATTCAGAAAGTGTGAGATGGGGTATGGAGTTTATGTTCAGCATACTTCTGAAGGAAATATGATTATGGTGTGTCTCTATGTTGATGACGTATTGTTAACAGGGAGTTGTGAACATGAGATAGCTAAGTTCAAGAAGGTACTAATGAATGAGTTTGAGATGACTGATCTAGGAAATATGATGTATTTTCTACGGATTGAGTTTATGTACTTTGAGAAGGGTATCATCTTGCATCAGCTAAAGTATGAACTTGAGCTTCTGACACTACTACAAAACGCGCAAACAACAACGCCCAAGTCACCACGGTTCTTCCCAAAACCGTGGTAATATCTCTAAATTCATGCACTAACTTTATATTATATTTTTTAATTAAAAATTTATAGGGTATAATAACGGTTGTAAGTATAATCGGTATGATAGAATCAATCTTTCATGGGTTCGAACCTCAGTTGTGGCAAAAATGTTTTTCATTTAAAGTTAAGGCGCTCCTTTTATTTATTTATTTTTAAATAAGGGATATCACTACAGTTATTATGAAGAATCGTCGTGATATAGTTTGTTATAATTTTAATATATAAAATATAATTACGATTGTAGTTTTAAACCTTAACGAAAAGTGATAGTTTTTAATATATAAACGAAACTATCTGTGACCTAGTTCATAACTGTCGTTTCTCTCTAAAGAAAATCCTAACACAACCCTCTTCTCTCATGAATCTTAACCAATACTATTATAAGTGAATGGAGAAAAGAAGCTTAAAGGATATCTGACGAGAGCAATGTCCCGCGCAAACTCCTACGGCGGCGAAGATGGTATGTTCTCCTGCTCTCTTCTTTCTAGGATTATTGTTTTAGGGTTTGGTTTTAGGATGATGTGGAAAACATTATGTTATTGATGTTTTAGGGTTAAGTTTGATTTTTTTTGTGTTTCCTTGTAGATACATGGTGATGATGGTGGTAATAAGCGTATGGTGGTAGCAATCGTATACTATGATGAAGTTTCATATGGTTTTTGAAGCAATGAAGAAAAATATAAGAAGCATGAAGTTATTGTATAAACTTCATCCACCTTATATTTCTTCTTCATTGCTTCACAAACTAGATGAACTTGATATATCTTGATTTACTTCCTGTAGATTATACGAATGGTATAAATTCCCTTTAGATTTTTTGTAATACTGTTGTCGGATTGGTGGTTGTATTCTTTTGGTTAGAGATTTCCTTAATCTCCATTAATGAATTTGCTTATCAAAAATAAATAAGAGGTGCATTATTGACTCAATGTATCTTGATTTGTTACAGTCCCACTTGGGGTTTTGTTGCTTAAATAATGTATGTTTTTTTTATTGTGTTGCATGTTGTTTTGTTGTATGTTGTTGTTGTTGACAAATGTTCTCAAAACAAGAACAAAACATTGCTAGGTCACAAGATAGAGGCTTCTTGTGACTTAACAATGTTTTGTTTTTTAATTTCTTATACAAGTTGACAAGTTTAGTTTATTATATACTATGTATATTGTTTGTTTCACTTACCTTCTAATGAAAATGCAATCATTTATATTGACATAGAAACTTATATTCTGAAAATTAAGATGTATTTGAAAACCAACCTATATCAATCAATGTTTTTCGAATCGCATTCGTCTCATTCAGCACATTTTATGTTCCTTAACACATAATATATGGTTTAATGCTCTGTTTGCTTCAATTCATCGATATAATTTACAATCACGTTGATAAGAGACGGTGATAAGGTAAACTATAATAAAAGATATCGATGCATTGAAGGAATCAGACCATTGAATCGTATATTATGTGTTAAAGAACATAAAATGTGCTGAATGAGACGGATTCAATTCGGAAAAAAATTGATGTGTTTAAATTAGTTTTCAAGAATAGTTTAATTTTCAGATTATATATTTCTTTGTCAATTTGAATGGTTGTATTTCTTTAAATAGGTGTATGATAAACCAAGCAATATACATTTTTATATAATAAACTATGTGTATTTTCCACGACGGTTGTCTACTTTAACCGTCATCTAATTAATTAATTACCTTATCTATCACAACGGTTATTAAGAATAACCGTTGTGATATACCGCGCGCTTTCCAGAATACTACAACGGTCCCAGGGCCGTGATTATAAGTAGCGCATTTGCCACAACACTCTACATAACAACGCCTTGATCCGCGTTATTATATATATATTTCAACAGTTGTTAAAGGGGTTTTACGTAGTAGTGTGAAGAGATTCAAGTTGCTGAATTGTAAGGTTTTCGTCAAACCTTCAAAAACAAATCACAAATTGGATTCAGACTCTGAGGGTGATGATGTATATGTTATAGTTTTCAAGCAGTTGGTTGGGTCTCTGAGGTATTTGTGTAATACCAGGCTTGATATTTGCTATGCAATTGGAATTGTGAGTAGGTTTATGAATAAACTAAAGTGGTCTCATTACCAAGCTACTGTCAGGATTCTGAGGTATATAAAGGGAACTCTGAAGTATGAAGTTTTGTTCCCTTCTGGTAAAAATGCTAACTCAAAACTGACGTGTTATTCAGACCCTGATTGGTGTGGAGATAGAGTTGACAGAAGAAATACTTCTGGATATTTGTTTAAGTATCTGAGAGGTCATATCTCTTGGTGTTCCAAGAAGCAACTAGTTGTTTCTTTGTCAACCTATGAAGCTGAATACATTGCAGGTGTTGTGCGTACATGTTGTTTGGCTTCTAAATTTACTGCAGGGTCTGAAGATCAAGGTAAACAAGCCTCTGAAGCTGATGATTGATAACAAGTTTGCAATCAATCTTGCCAAGAACCCAATACTGCATGGGAGAAGCAAGCATATTGAGATGAAGTATCATTCCATGAAAAGTCAAGTCCATAATGGTGTGCTATAAGTTGTGCACTGTAGCACCCAGAAGCAGCTGAGAGATGTTCTGACGAAAGCGATCAAGACTAGTCAATTTCTCCACTTAAGGGATGGAATTGGTGTTGTTGGTTTTGATTAGTTAAACCATGTATTAATGGATGGTATTGAAGGGTAATTCAATATTTTATTATGTTGTCCACGTGGCACTTTTGTTTGTGTATATATACTAGTGTAGCTATCAATAGTTGCACACACACACGCACACACACACACACATACTAAGTAGTCGTAGTGTGCATAGTCAGTGTAGTGGAGTAACCATTTTGTATCCATTTTTGTAAGAGTAGTGGAAGTTTGTTATTCTCTTCTCTCTTCTCTTCCATCTTCATCTTCTTCACCTTGTGCATATACAAGGGGTCTCCCCTCGCAAATGTTATTGCAATTGTTGGCTAGGGGTCTCCCCTCGCAAATGGTCAATTTCAAAATTCAAAATCTCCCTCCTTAACATTTGCGAGGGGTTTCTCCATATAATGGTCTTTATAAATTTTGTTTTTTATTTTATGTATTGTGAGGGGGTTCCCCACATAATGGTCTTTATAAATTTTGCTTTTTATTTTATGCATTGCGATAAACCCCAAGCAATATAGATATTTAGTGTGGGCTTCCCCCATTGTCAGAAGTCAAGTTCTCCCGAATAGACTTTGCCTCGGTAGCATTCACTAGAACTTAGGCCCGAAACTTCTTCCAAGATTTTAGTTGAACTTCAAATGCCATGATATCTGTTAGAAGAAAACAAGAAATCATCAGCACAATAACAAGAAAATATTTAACATAGGGACAATAGGACGGATATTAACAAACACACCCAATAAGGGTTGAGTGTCCACACATCAATTTCTCAATCGATATGCCTTAGACTCGTGACCGTAAAATGAGACCATGCCAAAGCCACAAACATAATTCTTAAGATAAGTTATACTTTCTCTTTCCCGATGAAAGAGACTTGAGAACATGAAGGAAAGTTTTGTTTTCCCTTGGCCATACATATTCTGACTACAACATCTGGAAAATTCATAATCATATTCTACATTAAAGGACCCCTTCCTCACAACGTTGGAGCGAGCCTCAAGTGTCATTAGTTAGACCACTACGTAATGAAATTTAAATTTCTTTATAGATTTAGTAAAAGCATCAAACAATTTGAGGGAATGTTTGTAATTAATCAAACTAAAAGGAGAAGAGGAACCTTCTCATTCCACAAAAAAAGACGTGGAATAAGGCTTTGATGGAATCCTCTTGGTTCAGGTACTGGAACACAGATTGAAAAGCTTGAATAAATGTCCAACACATAGGGTGCAATTGTGAGGGTTCAAATACAAATTAATGATGTAATGGTGATCTTCTAAGCATTGGGATGACCTCCTACTTCAACAGTGACGTCGTAGTTGTCAATTCCTTTGAATCATAGTAGACTAGAGGTGTCCCTAATATCAAGAACCGTTGAACCAAGATACGTAGAAAAGAAGGAGAGATGCAAAGGTAGATACTATACACACTCACCATTCTCCCTAAGAATACCATCACACAATAAAGGCTAAAGTGATGAAATACAGAGCATAAAGGAGTAAAAGAGATTTACCAATTGAATATGTTGAAGTAGTCGAGGGAGAATGAAACAAGAACACTTCAAATGTGGTTGGAAACAAAGTCAAGTGCAATTGTAGCGGGTATCAAGGTAGTTGCCGAGAACGATGAAGTAGTAGCATAACAGAAAATTGAAGGGCTTATCTCCTTGAAATATTTATACTCATTTGTGGGAGAAAATGAAAGGGCAAAACTCCAATAAAGTATTGCTCATATTCATTAGGGAAGAAAAACTTTATAGGAGGGGCTAACCAATCCCTTACTTAAATTTTTCAAAAAAGAGAAAAGAATAGAGGTATTATAAGAATTTTACGAAGAAATGGCTAGGAAACAACTAAGAGGAGACACTTTAACAAAATAAAACCCCTAGATTGGTTATTTTTGGTAGACCATGAAGGAAGATGTCAGACTGCACTTCTAAAAATGCAATATGAGCTGAAGACTTAATGATATCAATATCTCCCCACCAACTGAGATGAGCGCCTTATCATCTCCATAGCCTTCACATGGTAGGGAATGGACTAAATAGAACCTATGCCACTAGAACTAGGAAAACTTAAGTTCTTGGTCATAATTGTCTACTAAAATTGATTCGGTTTAACTGGTACTCTCCATGGATTGGGAGACGGTCTCACGTAGGAAGAAGCACGTAGGCCCTCTCAGATTTTCTATTTGGAAGGAGAGAATTGTTCGAAGTCATGCAGGCGAAGGAATTGTTCGAAGTCTTCTCAGTGTATGGGCTAATATCTGAGGTTTACATACCAGCGAGGAGAGACAAAAGGGGTTTAAGATTCAGATTTGCTCGTTTCAGGAAAGTGCATGATCCTCGTATTCTGGCAGTAAAACTCGACAGTATATTCTTGCAAGGGAGAAAAATACAAGCCAATGAAACCAGATTCCAGAGAGTTATCAGTAAGATGGAAGACGTCAATGATTCGAGAGGGAGAAATTTGCAGCCTACGTCTTTTTACCAGGGAGGGTCTGGTAAAAGACCACATGTTTCTTTTGCCCAGGCTGTTAAGGGTAAAAACGATAGTGGCAACGGTGTGTCTCCTTTTCAATCTAGAACCAAAATTGTCGTCTTAGCACTCCAGGATACGACTAGATTCAACAAAGCTATTGTGCAAGCTTGTGCCTTTTGGAGTCCAAGGGTCAAGGAGATGTTCAATCCTTTGTTAAGCAAGCTCAAGCTTGGTGTGACAAATGGTTCCAAGAGTTAAAAGCCTGGTCTTTAGATGTCATAGATGAGTACAGGTTTTCCTGGGTGCAATGTTGGGGCATCCCTTGTTTTGCCTGGAATAACCTTGTATTCAGTTGTGCTGTGAAGAACATTGGTTCTTTTATCAAAGCTGATCTAGTAACTGAGTCTAAATCTAATTTCGATGTGGCAACTCTCCTCATCAAAACTGATATATGGGAATCTATTAGCCAAGACTTGGTTTTTGAGATTAATGGCAAAGATTTCAATGTTGTTATTCGGGAGGTTTCTGTTTGGCTTGAACCCAATCAATCTTTGATCGAAGACCGTCAAGCTGGATACCCTAAACTTTCGGAGCGTGAAGACGAAGATGGTAGCGATGGGACATCAGATGAGGAGGCAGAATTTGCAGAGTCTACACCTAGCGGAGATAGTGAGGCTGATAGCCTTTTGGGCTTTGAGGTTTTCCATGATGTTTTGGGGAGTTGTGCCAGTTTTTCTCTTTCACATGTTAGTGATACTATGGGAACGTGAAGGAAAGAACTAAAGATTTTGTCCCTTTTGAGGTGGCCAGTCTGGACAAAGTCAACTGCGATTTGATGATTCACCCTGCGGATGTGTCATCCCAAGTTGTTCCAAATGTTCCTCTTTGTCCAACTAGTTTGGTTGGGGTTATCCCGTTAGCGGAAAGGATTAGTATCCCTTTAAACTTGGGCCTAGTTGGTGGGCCAAGTTTAGTAAGTAACGGGCCAGACGATGTTTCGGACCCAATCTCCCCCATTCCTATTTACCATCCAGCACCTTCCTCTGTGGCGAAAGAGAAAAAGAAAAAACCATTGCTGATCTCTATGATAATATCCAGATTCCCTTCAAACCTTCTTTCTATTCAACTCTTATCAAAGTTATGCCCCCTTCCTCCCTTTCCAGGTCAAGAAACAAAGTTTCGATTAGAAAGTATAAACCAATCCCCCTTGTATCTGATCCGGAAGGCTCCCTTTCTAATGTTGAAGGGTCGTTTGGTTGCTCTGTTGATGAATCGGACATTCGGAGAATCAACATTAGATGCTTGGAGGCGATGGAAGATGTTCCGAAAAAGATATGGAACACTGTTAACTTGTTGGGTATCGAAGCAGATGAAGATGATGAGGTTTTTGAGGGAGTGGTAAGGAAACTTGAGGACAGAGATAGGAAACAATTTAACATCAGGCAGGGTGTAGACAATTGTGATTAATGATTTTTGCATCCTTCAATGTTCGTGGGTGTGGATTGCCTCTTAAAAGAAAGAGAATCCGTCAAATTTTGGTTGAAGGTAAGGCTGATCTTTGTATTATTCAAGAAACAAAAATCCCTATTATGCAGGATTATTTGGTTAGGAGCTTGTGGGGTCAAGGCTATTTCGTCTTGTCTGCTAGTGATTCAGTCGGAGCCTCAGGCGGTCTTCTCACCATTTAGCGAAAGGATCTATTTTTTCCTATTTCTACTTTTAAAGGTAAGGGTTTCTTGTGCTCTCAGTTTTTATGGATAGATATCAACCTTTTTGTTATCAATGTATACTCGACTTGTGCCCTGAGAGATAAAAGGATACTTTGGGATAACATTATTAAGTTCAAAAATGAGAATGCTGGAGGTAGGTGGATAATAGGAGGAGACTTTAACTCAGTTAAATCCTCCGTAGAGAGAAAAGGTGGAGGTAGACGTTCTTCTGTCACCAGTGAGTGTGAGGAATTTAACTCTTTCGTTTCTGAATTAGCGCTGGTGGACCTGCCTTTCGTGGGAAATTGTTTCTCTTGGTTTAATTCGAATGGAACGAGTTGTAGTAAATTGGATCGGTTTCTTATTGACGAATCTCTTGTTGATATTTGGGATTTCAAGGCTCAGAAAGTTGGAAAGCGAGATCTTTCGGACCACTGCCCGATCTGGATTAGTTCAAACTCTGTCAATTCGGGCCCTAAACCTTTTAGGTTTTTTAACTGTTGGATTCAGCACAAGGAATTCTTGAATTTCCTTAAGGACACGTGGAATTTGGTAAACATTCAAGGTACTCCTTCCTTTGTCTTTAAGGAAAAGCTTTTGGTCCTCAAAACCATGTTGAAGTGGTGGAATGCCAACATCTTTGGTTGGGTTGATCTTAAGATTGAGAAAGATGTTGAGGTTCTCAATGATTTTCGATTTAAAGAAAGTATGATTAGCCAAAAGGCGAGATCGAAATGGCTAAAAGAAGGTGATGTTAATTCTAGCTACATTCACTTCTTCCTCAAGGCCAGGACTAGGATCAACAACATTTCTAAGATCAATGCTTCTGGTAATTTGATTGATGACATTAGTCTCATCAAGGAGGTTGCTTTTTGTTTCTTCCAAGACAAGTTTCAGAGCGAAGGATGTGATAGACCTAAGATGGATATGAGCCCTGTCAAGAAGCTGAGCGATGAGGACAGATCCATGTTGGATGCGAATTTTACTGATACAGAAATCCGTAATGCTGTCTTCGACTGTGACAGTTCTAAATCTCCGGGGCCGGACGGATTCTCCTTTGGTTTCTTCAAGGAATGCTGGATGTTGTTGGATCTGACTTCATAAGTGTGTTACATTTCTCTTCAATGGGAAATTTGCCTAAGGCTTTTTCTTCTTCTTTTCTTGCGCTTGTTCCCAAGGTGGATAGTATCGCTCCCAGGATTTTCATCCAGGTGCAAACGCGAGAGTGGCGCGGAAAAACAGAGTCGCCAGCCGTGTAAATTTATCCCAAGAGAGGGAAAGGGAACACCGCATAAACCTGAGGAAGAGGGAAAGGAATGGTCATCGCAACCATAACCTGGGTTCGGGAGTCGGTTACGCGAGGGGAAGGTGCTAGCACCCCACGCGTCCATCGTACTCGATAGGATCCACGCTTGTTGTCTAATCTAAGGGTGAGTTATCCTATCATCTAGGGCTGTACTAAAATGGAGAGGGAAAGACAAAGACAGACTCGGTAGGACGTCGACGTCCTAGGCCTACGTACCCCCCTTGTGCAATGGGGAATTCAGAGTCAACGTAGTTCGGACCAAGTTCTTTTTGTGTTTTTTATGAGCGACGTTAAGTTCGCATCCGGCAGTTAGGGTCGATGCCTGTTTGCGACTCAGACGGAAGGTAACGTGCCCTTTTTGAAAATAGCTTTTAAGTTTGGAAATCCCGAAGGACAAAAAGGTTTGAAGTTGGTTTGTGTTTTTTAGGACAGAAGTGGCTTAAGTTAGTTCCTAAACTGCATTGCACCAAAGTCTAGGGCACAGGGGAGAATACTTAACGCATCGTCCCAAGACAGGACGCTCGCTAAGTACTCTAGAAAGATGAGAGGAAGCCCCTCATTTCTCATTCCCCACGCTTAAGGCTCGTGTGCAATACACCTTATTCTTATTAAGTGTTTTAAAGAAATTTGAGACGAGAAGAGAGAGGACACAAGGGTAACTCTAAAGGGGGACTATGAATCCTAAAGTTATCATGCATGGGTGACCTACGGTTAGTGAGGTTCGACGACAACCTAAATCCTAAAGGAAGAAGATAGGAGAGAAAGAAAGGATAAGGGTGACCATGGATATTTATTCATACCCTTAAAGAACTTACCTTAGTCCCTGCATAAAAGGTTAGTACGAAACGGACATAAATAACGTCAAGGCAAGTGAACATCAAACAATGGCAAACAATAGTGATAATAGTCCAAACATGAACTTAGAAATCAAAGGAACAACCCCAAAGCAAATGGCACAAGTGCCTTTCAAGCAAGGACCTAGGCATGGTCAGAAATACACATAGAAGCAGATCTCAAGTGAAAACAAATCAAACAATTAGAGAAATAACTCCCAAAATTCCCAAATTAAATATCAAGGTTCCTCAACCAGAGACAAACCAAGTATAAAAAATTCCTGCAAAAATTCAAAGTGTTAGTCATTCAAACAATTGGGCAAAGTTCAGGTGAGCAGTAGGGTTCAATGTGCCAAAGGGAAGGACCAAAATGCAATATGAAATAATTTTAAAAATGAAAGAAAAATATTTTAATGCATTTTAGAATGTTAGTGAACAAATTCAAAAAGAACGGATTAAAAATGTTTTACGGATGCAGAGAAATAAAATAAAGAAATTAAGTATGCATTATATGGATAATTCAAAAAGAAAATAGACTAAATAATTAATTTAAATGATAAAAATAAAGTAAAAATAAAAATAAAATTTGGAAAATTTATCAAAATGATAAATATGATGCATGAAATTTTTTAGTACTTTTTTAATGCAATTATGTAATTTTAATAATTAAAATATGAAATATAATAATTGAAATAAAATAAAATGAAATAACATGTAAAGGGGGTGCGTTAGTAAAAAATTGAACTGGAAATGATATTGGGCTGAAGAGTGGGGGGTGCGAATAGCAACCCAGCCCACTGATTGATCATAAAAAAAAACAAAAATGAAATGGGACTACCGTGTATGTGCCATGTGCCAGGCACAGGTCATTTTAATGTGTTGGCGTGTTTTCCACCAGACGATTCATCACATGGTCCAGGATTAGTCAACTAATATAAAAAGTAAACGATATAAAAAATATGATTGGGGGAACATGATAGTTACCGTGGGTGAATATACACGTAATTAATAATTAAAATTCAGAAAAAAATAAATAAAAGAAAAACATGTGGCCTCGCCTGGACCGTTGGATCATGTGCATCAACGGCCAGGGCTTCTTCTTCTTCCTTGCACCATCTCGTCGGACTGGTTCTCCGGCCACCACCGGAGTTAGGGTTCCGGCCCCCTACTCCGGTCACCTGCAAGCTAAACTCGCCCAGAAATTTCGCGCGAGTATACTATCCTGTCCAGAAAATCGCGAGGATTCCAAATCTCTCATCCAAAATCACAAATGATCAACCTATAATGAAAAACGCATGGAAATATGTTAGGGCACAAAACTTTAAATCCGCATTACAAGCAAACCACACGTCCAAAATTAAAAATAAATAGATCAGGATAATCACCATTCATCACACGTCAATATGCATATAAAAAAGGAGAGTTTTAGGATCACGAAAAATCCATCAACCTGAGATGGTGCAACTCCAATCCTTGCTTTTGGCTGCAAATGGTGGTTGGGTTGTGTTCTAGAGATCACCAGGAGAAGTTTTGTGGAAGAACTTTGAAGAAAGACCTTGTGATTCGTGAGATTTGTTGAAAGAGAGCTTTAGGGTTCAAATTCTCCAATCCTCCAAATGTCACGTGTAACTAACCCTAACCAGTGCATGGATAGGTTTAAATAGGCTAGGGTTTTCCTCTGATGATGAATTGGGCTTGGGTAATTCCTTGTTTAATGATTTTTTGAATTATCTTGGAAAATCACATAATGTTGGATACACATCTTCCATGCATGTATACTTAAGAAATCCATGATGGATCACCCATATGTGAATTGCTAATTACTCCACAATTGAACTTGGGCCTTGAAAATAATTGATTCATGAGTTTTTTGATGACTTGGCTTTTTGAATAATGGAAAATAAGTGAATAATAACCCACGAAACCACTTGATTAAAAAGCCAAAAATGCTCCTTAGGGATTGTTCTTGGATATTGGAACATGTCTTGAAGCAATGGAATTAATCATAGGTCCATATGTCCCAAAACCTAAAAGTTGTGAAAATGAAACCCAAAAGAGTTGAGTTTCACAAATGATATGGAGACCCACTAGTACTTGTTGGAAAGAGGAGAAAAAGATATTCAACTTTCATGTTGGAGAAAAATTCATTTGAAGCTTTCTTGATGATGAAAAGTCTAGTTGAATGCAGTGCAGGAACTTGCCCAAAAAGGAAACTTTTATTATAGGTCACTTTCCAAATTTAGAAACTTCTGTACAAACTCCTGATTCTTGATAAATAGTATGAAACTTGACCCTTGAAGACCATATGAGGATGTGAGACCTTGAAAACCTTGGGGAGAACCTCAAAAACCCACAGTTGACTTCCCCCTTTACAGTTGACTTTTCTCCTGATTCTCCTGATTCCCAGTCTTTTGGCCAATTGAAATTCTCATGAACCAAACTGATGGACAACCTCCCATCCCTAGATACTTAGAGACCCAAGGAATACCATGGAATCTAGTCTTGCCCAAAAAATCCGAAATAAACTGACTTTATAGCAAACCCTAGTTGTGGTACCCTCAGTCTAGGAGGAAATATCACAGTCTCCAAATCCAAATTCCTCTGAATATGATGTGTATCCTCTCCAACAAAGATAAGATATGCCATTTGATGATGATAAAAACCCAAGGAGCTTGCCATTGAAGCAGTAAACCCAAGAATCTCTAAACCCTAATCTATGCACTGGTTAGGAGAGGATGATCCACCTGAGCTCTCTTGGACAATACCAGGACTCTTGCTTGACCCTCTGAAGCACTGCCTCAGGCACCTTGACCCCATGCTAAGAACCAATGATATGCACACATGATAATGCAAAATGCAATGCAACATAAGCCAGTTAGTAATAAAGTAAGGAGAGCAAATTTTGGGGTGCAACAGCTGCCCCTATTCAATCAACTTGGTCCTGAAGGTATGATAGCGACGGATTTCAGACAATCAGGATGCACGGAGATTGAATACCAAAGAACCCGGAAATTTGCAATCCTCTGCTGGAGAATTAGCCATAAATGTTGTACTGTCATAATACGGACGAGTGCTAGCTATGCTGGGTATAAAGTGAAACAAACTCTCCCAAGTTACGTCATCTCTGCTGATAAAGAGAACTGACAAAGGAATCTCGAAATATGCCACCCCTGCTGATAAAGGGAACTGACGAAAAGAATCTCCAAATATGTCATCCCTGCTGATAAAGGGAACTGACGAAAAGAATCTCCAAAAGATCGTTATCCCTGCTGACAAAGAAAACTAGCAAAATAAACTGCCATCCCTGCTGATAAAGGGACATTGACAAAAGAATATCTTCAAAGCTTGCTATCTCTGCTGATAAAGAGAAACTAGCAAAACAAATGCCATCCCTGCTGATAAAGGGAAACTGACGACAGAAAATCTTCAAAAGATTGCTATCTCTGCTGCTAAAGGGAAACTAGCAAAACAAGTGCCATCCCTGCTGATAAAGGGAAACTAGCAAGATAAGTGCCATCCCTGCTGATAAAGGGAAACTGACGAAAAGATTATCTTCAAAAGATTGCTATCTCTGCTGATAAAGAGAAACTAGCAAGATAAATGTCATCCTTGCTGATAAAGGGAAACTGATGAAGAAAATATCCGAAAGATTGCTATCTCTGCTGATAAAGAGAAACTAGCAACACGAATGTCATCCCTACTGATAAAGGGAAACTGACGACAGAAAATCTTCAAAAGATTGTTATCTATACTAATAAAGAGAAACTAGCAAAACAAATGCCATCCCTGCTAATAAAGGGAAACTGACGAAGGAAAATCCTCAAAAGATTGCTATCTCTGCTGATAAAGAGAAACTAGCAAAAATAATGCCATCCCTGCTGATAAAGGGAAACCGACGAAGGAAAATCTTCAAAAGATTGCTATCTCTGCTGATAAAGAGAAACTAGCAAACTAAATGCCATCCCTGCTGATAAAGGGAAACTGACGAAGGAAAATCCTCAAAAGATTGCTATCTCTGCTGATAAAGAGAAACTAGCAAAAATAATGCCATCCCTGCTGATAAAGGGAAACTGACGAAGGAAAATCTTCAAAAGATTGCTATCTCCGCTGATAAAGAGAAACTAGCAAACTAAATGCCATCCCTGCTGATAAAGGGAAAATGACGAAAGAAAATCTCCAAATGATCGCTATCTCTACTGATAAAGAGAAACTAGCAAAATAAATGCCGTCCCTGCTGATAAAGAGAACCCGACAAAAGAAAATCTCCAAAAGATTGCTATCTCTGCTGATAAAGAGAAACTAGCAAAAATAATGCCATCCCTGCTGATAAAGGGAAACTGACGAAGGAAAATCCTCAAAAGATTGCTATCTCTGCTGATAAAGAGAAACTAGCAAAATAAATGCCATCCCTGCTGATAAGGGGAAACTGACGGACGAAAATCTTCAAAAGATTGCTATCTCTGCTGATAAAGAGAAACTAGCAATACCAATGGCGACTTCACTGGGGATAACGTGAAACAAAACTTCTGGCAAGAACGGGATTTCACAAAAGAGAGAGGCCAGACAAACTTCTAACGGACCCATGATCCACAGATAAGATGGCTCCGCCGGGGAAAGGAGAAGTCTAAATAAAAGACTCTGCCGGGGAGCACAAGTATGAGGAGCACATCCCTCTAAAATCTCCTGAGTTGTGCCATCTCTGCTGAGAAAGAGAACTGGCAAAGAAAGTATCAAACCTGACTTATGCTTCGAATGCAAATGTTTGAATAGTGGTGTAATGCTCCATACGAAATGGAAATGCTATCTGCTTGAGGATGCAATGCAAATGCTTATGATATGCAAAAAGGGTCCCTCCAGCAAAATAAATGTCGGAGAGAAAAGATTGATTCAGCTGGGGATGACAAAAATAAATTGCCCTCTGAATCTAGGAACTCTGCTGAGAAGTGTCATACTGATTGACTCTTCGGATCGACAACTTCTGCTGGGGATGAAATCACAAAAGAACTTCCGGGGACCCCACCTGTCTTTCACTGAGGGTAACATCCAAAACCTGAGATTTCTCCTCTCTTGGGGGAGTTGAGAATGAACGCCAATAACGGAAGCAGAAGTCTGTTACTGAAAATTGCTAATATCCAATTGGCTCAGAACCTGCTGGGGAAAATAGTCCATGATACTAGTCTGCTTGGGGATACTGCTGAACTTAGCCTGCTGACGGGGAGAATGACTTTACTCCCATCTTGCTGGGGATTAGAATATGACATTGTCGGTGAGAGCACGCTTCCTGACTGGATGGGGAAAGTGAACACCCTGATAACGTCTTGATGCTTCCCAAGTCTCCTGCTGGGGAAGGTCTGCTCTGTTGAGGAAAGTTTGTCCTGCTGGGGAAGGAGCAATCTCAATGCTGGGGAGAGCTAACTGCTAGGGATATACAATCTGTTGCCCTGCAACCTGACTTGTCTTTATGGTCATAAGCGGCTCTTTGAACTTTTCATCTCAAGAGGATTTTACAGAATATCGGGCGTTCGCACTGCCCCAGGGTCTTTAAACTCTTGGAGAGATTTATCATATCTTGACATAACTGCCCCAGTCTTTATAATCCATGACGTACATTACCTCGAAGGGGGTCGTAATGACTTGACAATACTCTGCTTTAGCATCTTGAACCTTGAGGAGATGTTTTCCATTAATCATCTTCAGGAGTGGATGATCTCCCATGCTCTAGAGGTGGCCTGCCCCACTATGGGCTTTGAAGTGACTTTGCCCCTGATCCTAGAATGAATGCCCCAGAATAACTGAATTTTGGAGAGTTTTCTCGACGTGAGTGCCCCAGATTGGCTACATCTTAACACGACTTACTGGGGAGAGCCCACTCTACACTGAGTCTCTTGGTAGCCCGCCATTTGATATGATTGTCCTTCAGAATTTTCAAACAACTCAACTTGGCAGGATCAAGCTTCTTCACTGACGTTCATTGTGTAAGCTTCCATTGATGTTTAGACACGTGTATGCAAACAGAACAAGTTATTTATGAGAATGATAATCCTAATGCAACACTCATGTTAACCTTGAAGTTTTTATTGAAAATACGTCGCAAAACCCGGTGAACGAATCACTAGTTGGGATGCGACTTTGATTTTTGAATGGCAAAACAATGCGCACATGCAATACCAACAAGTCTTATTAGCACAACTTATAGGAGTCAGGAACGCTATCTTGTTGAAGTACGCTTTTCGGAATAAACCCTGTTTCAATTAGGACTTTTAAGGGTTGTAACGTGGTTTGGTTCACGGTTTCAGAAAAAAGGATTTTATGGCTCAAAATTTATCGGTGCCCACCCACTCTCCGTGATGTTCTCCAGTCCTATGTTCAGTTAATCTGACCCAAACGCTCATCTCTTCAATAGGTTTATGATTTTCAAGGAACCTATGCCACTAATGGTTTGGCACCTAGGGAGGTTTTGGAATGACAGTCACCCCTTTTTATCTTTTGTGTCTGTAATCACACGAGTTTGTTCTTATCGAGGATTTTCTCTTGTAATCCCTAATTTTTGCCTGGACTGACTCTTTTGAGTTTTTTTTCCGATTTTGAAGTCCAGCGGGATGCCCTAACTTTTGCCTAAGTCGCTTCGACTTAGCGGGCTCTTCTCTTTTCTTTCTTTTTATATTCCTCTTTTGAACAAAGCGGGTGACACTGGTTGTCTTACTTGCTTGAAAGGGTTGTGACTGCCTCACTCCTTAGTTGTTGAAGGATAACCATTGTGGTTTCACATATCTTGACCTCTTGATGGTGGGATAGAAGGTAATGGATCCTCAGAGGCATGCTCACCTTGAAATTTGAACGCTCGGTCAAACTAACTGACGTCTACCCTGCCCCTGGGTTAAGTATGAGGGTTTTTCCATATGAAAGAAGCTCCTACTCCAAGGCTCAAAGGGGTTAACGAAGGTTTATCTCCTTATCTCTCCAGTGTTTAAGGGTTTGAAACAATGCCTGTACATCCTCAACAGGGTTCTATCCTTGAACATACGACCAGAGATTCTGCTTTTCGTCTCATCATCCTCCCTCAAGAGTTCTAAACAAGAAAATTGGTATTGCAGTGCATATAAACATTTAAGAGTGAACACGAATGGATTACTTCAAGGAAAACATACTCATTGCATTAATATTATCATAAAAAACAAACAAGTCTTGCGTACATACGATGCTTTAACAAGAAATAAAAAACTACAAATGAAATGCAGTAAAGAAGCTGAAGATTGCCATTGCTGAGGAAGCTTAATTCTGTCTGGACGTACTTGCAGACTGAGTGTTCATTTGAGAAAGGAGGCTTCCATTGATGTACATATCATCTTCAGTGAATACAATGATCTCGGCGTCTACCGGGTCTTGCACCTTGTGCTGGAATGCCTTACACTCATCAATCGTATGCCCAAACGTTCCCGAGTGGAACTCGCACCTAGTAGGCATGTCATAATCCGGAGGAATAGGGTACGGTACCGGCGTGGTACTCCTCGTTTGAATCAGAGAGTTCTCGAGCAGACGAGCAAACAACTGACTATAAGGGATGGGAATAGGATCAAATATCCTGTTGGGCCTTCTTGGTCTCAGTTGCCCCTGTTGCTGATAACTCTGTTGTCGGTGCTGATTTGGGCGCCCAGTCTGGCCATGAACTTTCCTTTTTGCGTTCGGCTGAGGCACAAACAAGGGTTGTGGAAGAGGTCCCTGACGCGAGGTGGATCCTTTGGCAAAAGAGGGAGTCCTCAGTCCCTTTGCAACGCTGGGAGTAACATCACTTTGTTTACCAGTGCCAACTGATGTAAACTTGATTGCCCCTGAATCAATGAGCTCTTGGACTTTGTACTTGAGCATCTTACAATCTTCCACATTATGACCAGGTACCCCTGAATGGAATTCACACCTATCCTGGACATTGGAACCCATACGTAACTTGGTGTGTGGAGGTCCCGCAGCAATCAATTCAATTAGCTTAAACTTGAGCAAGTGCTGAAGCAATTGAGCGTATGGCATCGGAATCTGATCAAACTTCTTTTCAAGCTTTTCTGGATTAAGACCCTCAAGAAATGGTTGTTGATGAAAAAGCTCTGACGGTGGAGAGGATCCACGAGGCAATCCATGGTCTAGAGGAGACCCCAAAGAGATGGGAAGATCAAGGACCTCTGTTGTGGAAGCGGGCACAGGACTGTCTTCCTTCTTCAACACTGTTTTCAGAATCTCCGTGATTAAACCCATCTGAGTCTTCATCTGATTGATCTCCTCCCTCAGCATCCTCTGCTCCTGGAGCATGTCTTCCCCAAATTGCCCCATCTGGCTTCGCATTTCCCTCAACTCAGCTTGAACTCGCTCCATGATCAACTCTTGCATGGTCTGAGGAGTTAAGTCTGCAATTTTGAGATTATAATAAGATAAGAACACCGGAGATAAACACCTGTCATGCAAAATGATTATGAGTATGCAAATGCAAATGGACATGTTTGAAAATTCACAAGGCGATCCACCCCTTGATTCCGGTTTAATAACAAGATATAATGGAACTTCTGCTCATATATTAAGAAAACCAGAGAAAAGTCAAATGTCAACAATCACAAATCCGAGATAACGAGTCTGAATATAAAAAACATAGGTCCCAACCAACAAGCCTGGCGGTGATCCAAATACAATGAAAGAAAACAGAAAACTATAGCATATCATCAAAGTTTACAAGTGTCAATCCTCCCCGTCCACTATGCTTTCTGCACCAGTCTTGAATTTCCTCGAACAGCTTTCTGGTGTCGGGATGTTTGGGTCTCTGAATTAGTCCTTGAATGAGAAGGTCTCTCCTGTGTATGATCCCATCCAAGTATCTGCAATGTAATTCCCAAGCGTCTTCTCCAAAAACACCCTCCATGTTAGGCCCCTCATGTCTATATCTCTTCACTTCAGCCTGGACCTTCAGTTCTTCTATGGAGGCTATGGCTTGATTAAGTCGACCCTCGACTGCTTGTCTCTTGAATATCCCTGACAGAATCTCAGCGTTTTTCTTCTTGAGCGTCGACTTCAACTGATCAATCTTAGCTATGTAGTCGTCTTCCTTTCTCTTATTCTCAGCCATGGCAGTTTCTCGGTGATCATCGAACCTGTGAATCTTCAACAAAGCCTTGCCTAATTCCTCCTCCTTGGACCTGAGAACCTTACTGATACCATCCAAAGCTTCCTTCATCCTTTGTCTGGACGCGGCCATGTCAGCAAGCTCTTTTTCTGCTTTAGCAAGGAGCTCTGCCTTCAACTTGGCGGTATGAACAGCTTCACCTCGCTCATGCTTCCACTGATAAATTTCTCTCTTTAGCTCACTATTTTCTTCCCGCAACCTTTCCTTTTCAGCCCATAATTTGTCATACTTCTCTATCTCAACCTTGGTAGGAGGTTCGATCACCAAAGGATACAAAGGTGGTTCCACCGGGAAGGGAAGAAGCTCCTCTTCTGCTCTCTTCTTACTCCACTCTTTATAGGAAGGGAAAGCCCGGTTGTTACTTTTCCCGAATGGAATTTTACCCTTCTTGGTCACCTGTTTCCAAGCATTCACAACCTTCCTTATCAACCCTTGATCCTCAATACCATTGAAGAATAAGGACTCTCGGACCTCTCGCTCTTCGGGTGGACCTTTCAAAGGATAACCAAACTGCCTGATATCTAGGGAGGGGTTATAGTTAATTCCACCTTTTCTCCCTATCAAGGGTACATTAGGGAATTCTCTGCACTTGTAAATAATCTCCATTCCTAGCAAATCACGATCGATCCAAACAATGTTGTCAGCAGTCAAGCCCATAACCCTCTTTGACCACTTCAGAGAATCTTTCGTATCAACGAAAGCGCCAGATTCAGGGAGATGGATCAGAAACCAAGCAGCTAAGAGCGGCGCACAGCAACTCACAGTTTTTCCACGCCTATTCTCATTCTTATAGTGGACTGAGTGATACACATCACCTAGCAAGGTAGGTATAGGGTTCTTCGAAATAAAGATTCTGACGGCGTGCATATCCACCAGATCAGGAATGTTCGGGAACAGAACAATCCCATAGATACACATAGCCAGAATAGCTTGGAAAGCAGTCCAGTTCTTCTCTTTGACATGTATGCAAGCCTGATCAAACAAGAACTTCAACAAGAAACCCTTAACTCCTTGTTTTTCTTCGATATTACTGTTCAGAATGGATTCACTAATATGGAGAGCAACAGCCATTTCTTTTACCCCGGGGCGTTCTTCGGAAAAGAAAACTATATCATGCTTGATGGGGATTCCCAAAATAAATGAGAACTCCTCCAACGTTGGAGCCAAGATGTAGTCCGGGAAAGTGAAGCAACGCAGAGACGGATCGTAAAACTGAAGAAGTGTGTGAATGGCATCCTTCTCATACTTGGAGATATTATAGACAGATTTCAGAAGTCTTCCATACCTTCCACTGAACTCTGTACGAACTCCGAAACCAACCATATTAATCAGTTTGTGAATCAGTGTCAAAGTCGGTTCTGGGAATGAACAAGCAACAATCTTCTTTCTCTGGATATCCATGCTAGGGTAACCTCAGAAAACCGGAATCAAGAGTAAGATGCAAGCCCTGAAAAATGTCAAACATGTCAGAATGCAAGAAAAATGATATGCTTATGCAAACATGGGGTCAAGGCACACTGCTTGATGTGTTGTACTGTTAGCTGAACGAGAACCACAACCCAGAAAACCAGAATTCTGAACCACTGAGGAACTCAAATAATCAGACACTGATGAGAAATCCGGAAAATAGGGTAGGTTGAAGGTTTCGGTTACCTGTAAACCTGCAAACGCCCATCCCCTCTCACATGTGGGTACTAGGATGTTCAGTATCCCGGGCTCTCAGGTCGAGAAATAATGATACGTTCACCATTTCTGGTTTGGCATCATCATCAATCGAGGAGGCCTCAACTGATTCTCCAAAGCGGAAGGTCCTCAGCTTTGGCACTGAGGTCGAGAAACAATAGTACATTCATCCCTCGGGGTACAGTACTATCGTCAATCGAGGAGTGCCTCCACTGATTCTATTCAAAACGTAGGGGCCATCCTATGCGAGTTCCAAAGCGGGCCCTCGGGTGCGAATGGGTTTGCCACAGGATGTGGTCTGCCACTGTCATCACTAAAGAGGGATGTTTCCACTAAGGTCCTCAATGATCGGTCACCAGAGTCGACAGCTCTCTAGATCAACACCCCAACATGCACAAGACACACACGTTAGAATGCATCCCAAGATAGCCTCGTCTGGTTGTGAATTTCATGAACACACAAACGTACCAAGCGGGCACGTAGGTCCCACTACTCTCCACACTAGTCCTAGGGTATACTCAAGCCTGGGTATTGGGCTTAGCTCTCAGTCCCACCCAACCTGCAAAACAAAGAACAGCCAGCACAGCACAACAGCATGACAGTAATAAAAAATGAAATGCAGAAAATGCGGTAAAAATAAAAATAAAATACAACACAAAAAACAAAAACAAAACACCCAAAGAGAACAAAGACAAGCAAGCGATAGGATTGACTCGCTTAGGGATGGACCAGCATAGGTCAACCATGTTCCCCAGCAGAGTCGCCAGCTGTCGCTCCCAGGATTTTTATCCAGGTACAAACGCGAGAGTGGCGCGGAAAAACAGAGTCGCCAGCCGTGTAAATTTATCCCAAGAGAGGGAAAGGGAACACCGCATAAACCTGAGGAAGAGGTAAAGGAATGGTCATTGCTACCATAACCTGGGTTCGGGAGTCGGTTACGCGAGGGGAAGGTGCTAGCACCCCACGCGTCCATCGTACTCGATGGGATCCACGCTTGTTGTCTAATCTAAGGGTGAGTTATCCTATCATCTAGGGTTGTACTAAAACGGAGAGGGAAAGACAAAGACAGACTCGGTAGGACGTCGACGTCCTAGGCCTACGTACCTCCTTGTGCAATGGGGAATTCAGAGTAAACGTAGTTCGGACCAAGTTCTTTTTGTGTTTTTTATGAGCGACGTTAAGTTCGCGTCCGGCAGTTAGGGTCGATGCCTATTTGCGACTCAGACGGAAGGTAACGTGCCCTTTTTGAAAATAGCTTTTAAGTTTGGAAATCCCGAAGGACAAAAAGGTTTGAAGTTGGTTTGTGTTTTTTAGGACAGAAGTGGCTTAAGTTAGTTCCTAAGCTGCATTGCACCAAAGTCTAGGGCACAGGGGAGAATACTTAACGCATCGTCCCAAGACAGGACGCTCGCTAAACACTCTAGAAAGATGAGAGGAAGCCCCTCATTTCTCATTCCCCACGCTTAAGGCTCGTGTGCAAAACACCTTATTCTTATTAAGTGTTTTAAAGAAATTTGAGACGAGAAGAGAGAGGACACAAGGGTAACTCTAAAGGGGGACTATGAATCCTAAAGTTATCATGCATGGGTGACCTACGGTTAGTGAGGTTTGACGACAACCTAAATCCTAAAGGAAGAAGATAGGAGAGAAAGAAAGGATAAGGGTGACCATGGATATTTATCCATACCCTTAAAGAACTTACCTTAGTCCCTGCATAAAAGGTTAGTACGAAACGGACATAAATAACGTCAAGGCAAGTGAACATCAAACAATGGCAAACAATAGTGATAATAGTCCAAACATGAACTTAGAAATCAAAGGAACAACCCCAAAGCAAATGGCACAAGTGCCTTTCAAGCAAGGACCTAGGCATGGTCAGAAATACACATAGAAGCAGATCTCAAGTGAAAACAAATCAAACAATTATAGAAATAACTCCCAAAATTCCCAAATTAAATATCAAGGTTCCTCAACCAGAGACAAACCAAATATTAAAAATTCCTGCAAAAATTCAAAGTGTTAGTCATTCAAACAATTGGGCAAAGTTCAGGTGAGCAGTAGGGTTCAATGTGCCAAAGGGAAAGATCAAAATGCAATATGAAATAATTTTAAAAATGAAAGAAAAATATTTTAATGCATTTTAGAATGTTAGTGAACAAATTCAAAAAGAACGGATTAAAAATGTTTTACGGATGCAGAGAAATAAAATAAAGAAATTAAGTATGCATTATATGGATAATTCAAAAAGAAAATAGACTAAATAATTAATTTAAATGATAAAAATAAAATAAAAATAAAAATAAAATTTGGAAAATTGATCAAAATGATAAATATGATGCATGAAATTTTTTAGTAATTTTTTAATGCAATTATGTAATTTTAATAATTAAAATATGAAATATAATAATTGAAATAAAATAAAATGAAATAACATGTAAGGGGGGTGCGTTAGTAAAAAATTGAACTGGAAATGATATTGGGCTGAAGAATGGGGGGTGCGAATAGCAACCCAGCCCACTGATTGATCAGAAAAAAAAACAAAAATGAAATGGGACTACCGTGTATGTGCCATGTGCCAGGCACGGGTCATTTTAATGTGTTGGCGTGTTTTCCACCAGACGATTCATCACATGGTCCAGGATTAGTCAACTAATATAAAAAGTAAACGATATAAAAAATATGATTGGGGGAACATGATAGTTACCGTGGGTGAATATACATGTAATTAATAATTAAAATTCAGAAAAAAAATAAAAGAAAAACAAGTGGCCTCGCCTAGACCGTTGGATCATGTGCATCAACGGCCAGGGCTTCTTCTTCTTCCTTGCACCATCTCGCCGGACTGGTTCTCCGGCCACCACCGGAGTTAGGGTTCCGGCCCCCTACTCCGGTCACCTGCAAGCTAAACTCGCCCAGAAATTTCGTGCGAGTATACTATCCTGTCCAGAAAATCGTGAGGATTCCAAATCTCTCATCCAAAATCACAAATGATCAACATATAGTGAAAAACGCATGGAAATATGTTAGGGCACAAAACTTTAAATCCACATTACAAGCAAACCACACGTCCAAAATTAAAAATAAATAGATCAGGATAATCACCATTCATCACACGTCAATATGCATATAAAAAAGGAGAGTTTTAGGATCACGAAAAATCCATCAACCTGAGATGGCGCAACTCCAATCCTTGCTTTTGGCTGCAAATGGTGGTTGGGTTGTGTTCTAGAGATCACCAGGAGAAGTTTTGTGGAAGAACTTTGAAGAAAGACCTTGTGATTCGTGAGATTTGTTGAAAGAGAGATTTAGGGTTCAAATTCTCCAATCCTCCAAATGTCACGTGTAACTAACCCTAACCAGTGCTTGGATAGGTTTAAATAGGCTAGGGTTTTCCTCTGATGATGAATTGGGCTTGGGTAATTCCTTGTTTAATGATTTTTTGAATTATCTTGGAAAATCACATAATGTTGGATACACCTCTTCCATGCATGTATACTTAAGAAATCCATGATGGATCACCCATATGTGAATTGCTAATTACACCACAATTGAACTTGGGCCTTGAAAATAATTGATTCATGAGTTTTTTTATGACTTGGCTTTTTGAATAATGGAAAATAAGTGAATAATAACCCACGAAACCACTTGATTAAAAAGCCAAAAATGCTCCTTAGGGATTGTTCTTGTATATTGGAACATGTCTTGAAGCAATGGAATTAATCATAGGTCCATATGTCCCAAAACCTAAAAGTTGTGAAAATGAAACCCTAAAAACCACTTTGCCTTCTTTTGACCATAAATTGAGTTTCACAAATGATATGGAGACCCACTAGTACTTGTTGGAAAGAGGAGAAAAATATATTCAACTTTCATGTTGGAGAAAAATTCATTTGAAGCTTTCTTGATGATGAAAAGTCTAGTTGAATGCAGTGCAGGAACTTGCCCAAAAAGGAAACTTTTATTATAGGTCACTTTCCAAATTTAGAAACTTCTGTACAAACTCCTGATTCTTGATAAATAGTATGAAACTTGACCCTTGAAGACCATATGAGGATGTGAGACCTTGAAAACTTTGGGGAGAACCTCAAAAACCCACAGTTGACTTCCTCCTTTATAGTTGACTTTTCTCCTGATTCTCCTGATTCCCAGTCTTTTGGCCAATTAAAATTCTCATGAACCAAACTGATGGACAACCTCCCATCCCTAGATACTTAGAGACCCAAGGAATACCATGGAATCAAGTCTTTCCCAAAAAATCAGAAATAAACTGACTTTATAGCAAACCCTAGTTGTGGTACCCTCAGTCTAGGAGGAAATAGCACAGTCTCCAAATCCAAATTCCTCTAAATATGATGTGTATCCTCTCCAACAAAGATAAGATATGCCATTTGATGATGATAAAAACTCAAGGAGCTTGCCCATTGAAGCAGTAAACCCAAGAATCTCTAAACCCTAATCTATGCACTGGTTAGGAGAGGATGATCCACCTGAGCTCTCTTGGACAATACCAGGACTCTTGCTTGACCCTATGAAGCACTGTCTCAGGCACCTTGACCCCATGCTAAGAACCAATGATATGCACACATGATAATGCAAAATGCAATGCAACATAAGCCAGTTAGTAATAAAGTAAGGAGAGCAAATTTTGGGGTGCAACAGATAGTCCTCAACGTTTTGAAGAGTACAAACCTATCAGCCTGGTTGGGTGTGTTTCAAAAGTCATCTCTAAGTTATTGTCTAAAAGGTTAGCTACTGTCATATCTGGATTAGTTTCTACTTCCCAAACGGCGTTTATTCTGGGAAGAAATTTACTGGATGGAGTATTACTTGCTAATGAAGTCGTTGATTCGGCTAGAAGAAATAAAAGCAAGTGTCTTCTAGTCAAAGTCGATTTTGATCAAGCCTACGATTGTGTAGATTGGAACTTCTTAATTCAAGTTCTTACGACTATGAATTTTGGGCCTAATTGGATCAAATGGATAAAAGGAGCTGTCTGTTCTAGTTTTGTATCTGTATTGATCAATGGGAGTCCGACTAGGGAATTCGAGGCTACGAGAGGGCTGAAACAAGGTGATCCGCTAGCTCCGTTTCTCTTTGCTTTGGTGGCTGAGTTGTTGGCTATATTAGTGAGAAAGGCGGCTCATCTTAACCTTCCCTGGGTTACGGCTATCAAGAGGGTTCCTCCATTCATTTGCTCCAGTTTGCCGATGACACACTATTATTTAGCGATGGAGGATACGCCAGCTTGTGGGCTTTCAAGTTTATATTGCATGGTTTCGAAATGATTTCAGGCTTGAAGATTAATTTCTTTAAAAGTTGTATATTTGGTGTGGGTCTTGATCATGGTTTTATCAAAGCTGCGGAAAGTTTTGTATTTTGTAAGTCGGGAGTTTTACCTTTTAAATTCTTAGGAATTGTAATTGGAGGCAATCAGAGAAGACTTTCGTTTTGGAACCCGGTTCTTTCTTGCCTTAAAAAGAGACTTAATTCATGGATTTGTAGGAACCTCTCCATCGGAGGCCGAGTTACTCTCATTAACTCGGTCCTCTCTAATCTGCCTTTCCACTACCTTTCCTTCTATAAGGCCTCGTCGAAAGTCGTTAAAGATATTATTGCTATTCAGCGGCGGTTTCTTTGGTCTGGTAATAAGAAGAACAAATCTCTTGCTTGGGTCAAGTGGTGTGACGTATGTAAGCCTAAACTCAAAGGAGGTATGAGAACAAAGCATGTGGGTTTGTTCAATAAAATCCTTCTTTCTAAATGGATTTGGAAATTCATTAATGGTGGCAATGAAATATGGAGGAGCTTCTTGAATTATAAATATGGAAGGTTGGAATCTTGGGTGATGGACTCTGAATTTGTTCCTCTGCTAGGTTATTTTTCTCTGTGGTTTAGAGACATCCTGAAGGTTAAAAATATTGTGGCTGGCTTCAACTTCCAGAATTTTGCGCAACCCGTCCTAGGTAGAGGATCTACTATACCTTTTTGGAGTTCACTGTGGTGTGGGAGTAATGTTCTTAAATCTATCTTTCCCTCTGTGTTTGACGCCGCTGCTGTGAAGGATTGTTATATAGCTGATGTTGGCTTCTGGGATCAGGATCAATGGCAGTGGAATATCGATCTGGTTCAGGTGGATAGTTCGAGGCTGGCCGTTGGGTCCTTAACCATTGTTCAGAACTTTTTGACAGGGATCCAGGTTAAGCAAAATGTCGAGGATGTTTGGGCTTGGACTTTGGAAGCGAACAATTAGTTTTCGGTTAAATCTTTTTACTCCTACATTTTGTCTGCTGTCGATGACGCCTTTTTAAGTGAAGAGGTTAGGCTGTTTCTTAAAGTCGTGTGGAAAACTTGCATTCCCTTGAAAAGCAAGATCTTTGTTTGGAGGCTCATATTGGATAGGCTCCCAACTCGCAAAAATCTTGGTATTAGTGGTATCGTCGAATCCCCGCATGATAAGGTTTGTGTTATGTGTTTCCAAGAGGAAGAGGATTCTTTCCATCTCTTTTTAACTTGTCCTAAAATTTTGCTTCTTTGGAGAAAGTTATTTGTTTGGCTTGACATTCGTCCGTTCCACGAGGTTTCCATTAGCAAACATGCTTTGACTTGGTTCTTGGCGTTGGTAGATAGATGTAAGGAAGATATGGCTTGTTTCATCTGGTTTGCCACAACTTCGAGCATTTGGAGTTTGAGGAACAACATCATTTTTAATAATGACATTTGTAGTGTTAAAGATCTTTTCCTCCGTATTATGACTGTCTCTTGGAGATGGTTGGAATTAGGCCGTAGGAGATGCGGTTTTTACGATTGGTTAAAACAACCCCTTGATTTTATGTAATTGTTTTAGAGGTTCTTTGTTGTTTTTGTTCTTTTGATTGGTGTTTGTATTGGGTTGGAGAACCCTTTTTTCTCCCTTAAATACAACATGGCTTATCAAAAATTTTTTTACAAAATTGATCGATGAGGAACTAGTGGCGAAAGAAATATACAATGTTTCTTCGAAAGAAATATATTCACTTAAATCATTGTTTTGCAGGCAGTGCTGATTGGACATGGTATACAATTTTCATAAAAAATATTCAAATAATTAATGAACTACATGCAAATAACACATCATTTCACTTCTCTAGAACACTAGCAAATGATCGGTCTGGCCGAGTCGAGCAACAAGGTTTTGTGAGGGAATTAAGATGAATATTAGACATTTCTAATGGAATTGGGCTAAGCACTTCCATGCGTTTTAAGCACTTATTGTACTTCCCTACACTCTTCCACCAAAGAAACACCTTTCGAATCACATACGGATATGAATCAATAATCCATGTATAAATGGAAGAACTCGGATAGAGAACTTCTTAACAAGCCTCGTCCCCCTAAGAGGCCAAAGAAGAAAACTATAGGGAAGAGCTAGACCTCCTAGATGAACAAAGAGATTGGGAAGTTCTAAGTGAGGTCGTGGTGAAGCAAAAAAATGGCATCGAAGTGTTCAAAAAAGTCATACCTGGAGTTTTCAACCCATGATATCATCCCGAGAAGAGAAGATGTTGGTTGTAGAAATGCTTTAGAGGGAAATTAGCATCCATGAAGGAGGGACCATATTGAGTTGCCTTCGGTACCGGGAAAGGACCCAAAATTTTAGAAACCATACCCGGATATGCAATATACCACACATGAATGCAGTGAAACTCAATTTTTTTTAATTAGTCAATAAATAGACATTGTAACATTCATAATCAAATTGTAGAAATTTAATCAATCAAGTCTATCTTTTCCTTCATTTCGATTTTGTACTATATAAAGGAAGAGAAAAGAGAAAAAGTTAAACTTGTTTCCTAAAACAATAAGGACAATGGCTGAAATTCACATAAATGGAAACATGATAGCCTTGCATAACACATTAGCCCCCTCTAGAAAGAAAGGCGTCTTCATAAGAGATCCATCCTTCCAAGAGTTTTTAAAAAGAAAATGGGTAGAACAGAGGAACCCTCGTTTAAGAACTCCCCTGCGAGTAGGTAAAAAAATTTAAGACAAATAGTGGAGGCAATGGATACAAGTAAAATTTAAACTGGGACTACCGTAGCCACTATAATTCCAAGTTTTAAAAAATAATAGGACTATATCTCAATGGCCACACAAATAAAAAGTAAAAATAAAATAAATAATCTAGATGTCGACCAAATTCCCTTTAATGTTCAACTTATCTAAATATTTCCCATCAAGGTTCAGATTGACTGCATGGTTAAGAAAAGTAATATGCTCGACTGCTTTGTCAACCCATCAATAAAGGCTATTTTCTCTTCAACAAACTCCTTTTCCAAAGGAAATTTCTGAGTGGTGACAACCTTTACTTTGTGTTTTTCCTCTGCTAAATCAATCTTCAAATATGTTTAACCCTTAAATAGTGTAGAAAGCTACTTCTTCTTCTTGGCATCCATGACTTTTTGGGCCACTTCCAGATCATTTTTGGAAGATTCTGTTTATTTGCTCAAGGTGTCCCTAGACTCAAATACCCCACTCAACTCTGCCTCTAAATCTTCAATCATGGATTAGGCTTTCTCTTCCTCACTGCAAAATTCTTTGTCTGCGATGAACATATAACCGTCAAGGTCACATCTCTATCAATAATTTACAATTTGTGTTAGGGATCGTTCCAAAGAGCTCTTTTAGAAAATTAAGGAAGGGGCTTGCCTCTATTAGTACGACTTTCCCTTCCTCGTATCCACTAGTAGCTGATTTTTCGCTCTTTTTATAAGATGGAGAAATCGATGGAGATGGAAGAACATTAACATTCACATGCACTATTAAAGGGAATCCCCCATTGTCAAGCGCCATGTTCTTCCAAATGGACTTAGCCTTGGTTGGGCCCGAGATTTCTTAGATGCTTTGAGTTGATATTAAAGTTCTATGATTGTTAGACATCTGACTCCACACAATAGGAGGTGAATTGTTGTTTCAGAAAGAAAAAATAAATTAAAAAAAACATTTAAGATTATTTCTAGAGTTTAAAAACATTTTTAAAGGATTTTAGAAATTAGCAGTTGAAATTAAAATTGTGGAAAAATAAAAGTAAAGGGAAGAGAAAAGACATCGGGAAATTATACAGCTTCAGACAAGAAGACTTAATCATGTCCTCAAAATTTTATCTTAAAAGTATCCAGTAATGCTTAATAACTTTTAGTGGGTTAAACTCTCAAACCCCTTATATAAGGAAATTTTAAGTTTCGGGCTAACTTCCAACTAAATAGAAAACATCAGAGAGAATCCATTAGTCTTTCTTCCAAACACAAGCTTGTAGAGATAAGCAGTTAGTTTTCCTTCCAAACAGTGAATTGAAGCAGTTAGTCTTCTTTCCAAACAACAACTTGAAGCTATTAGTCTCCAAACTAAACTAATATTTTCCATGGGCTTATCTTAAACCAAAGTGGTATTTTGAGTATGGCTGAAAACACGAACCGAACCAAGATTTTGACCAGGATGACCACGAACCAATATTATGTTTTTGAACTAGGCTTATCTCGAACAAAATAGGACTTTTAATTTAGGCTTGGCACATAAACCTAATTTAGATTTTAAATTAGGGTGATCTCAAACCAGTGTAATCTTTTAAACAAGTTGGGCTTACGAACCGAACTGGCGACTTAGAACATATTACATTAGAGAACTAGAAATGGATGCTCTAGCTACATGAAGGAACCAAAAATAAATAGAGTTGGATAATTGTTGATCTTGAATGGTGGCTTCTATCTTCTTTACAGCGGTGCGGGGTGGACCTGCATGGTTAGCAGTCCAAACCAAAGTCAGTTCATGATTCCAGATGAGTACAATGAAATTGGATATCAAATATTATGTACCTTCCAATGGCATGTGAACTATTTTTATATATTAGGTCGAGTAGAATGAGCTTGAGATGTGTTGGGCCTTATTCAATTTGCCCTTTTGGCCAGTACATAACAGTTTACCCTAAGGTTTTGTCGTGCACTTAAAGAAAGGGGAAAGCTTTAAGAATTATTGGCCGACCTCTATGTCATAGTCCGATGTAGAATAGAACTGAAATGCCTGGGATCAGTTTTTGAAAAGTAATGGGGATCAGGTGCATTTAATGCGATTTCGTTAATGAGACGACTTCATAGCCATTGATCTTGTGATTTTTTCTTATATTTGGTCTTGATCCTTCAGGTGTTATTTCTTATAAAGAGAGTGAGTTGAATATTTTGAAGTTTTTGTACCTATATATCTTTCATGCTTTCAGTTACTTTTCCATATAATTGTCTTCGTTCCTTTCCCCTGAGAACACTACTTGAAGTGATTCGGAGTTCGTTTAAAGATTTTTCCTTTTTCATTCCTTCTGTTTCATTAATCTTACTTAACCAGGTACCCTTCTAATTCCAATTTTTCCTTCATCATTTACTTTTTTCATAGTTAGTATGTGTGACCACACTGTTGATTTAGTGAATGATCCTAAAATGAAAGCTTCATATGGTTCATCTCCTGATTCTCCTCACCCTTCTCTAAGTATAGACCACAAAGGACCAGAAATCATATACATATATGATGAATCTAACTCACAAAAGATATCTAGGAGCTCCTTTGAAAAAGACACTTATTCTTTCAAGTAGTTGGACACCCTTATATCAAATTTTGGAGGAAGAACGAATAACGATAATGTCTTATTCCCCCACCTATATTGACGAAAGAAGAGGTACATGCCAATTTTAAAAGGAGGTAACATGATAGATATTTCATTCAAGCTCAACTTTGGTGGCTACCGCTCTAGCCCGAGCACCTTTTCCTACCCGCGACTATATAAGCTTCGCTTCCTGTTCTTGAGGTGAATCTGTTGGTTTATGCCACGATTGTTTTGGCAGTGGAGATACCAACCTCACCTCTGGTTTCACCAAAGAGGTTCCAGGACGAGGAATATTAGTCTCCTTAGACTGAGTGTTCTTCAAAACGGACTCGGGTTCCTGAGGACGATACTTATGGGGAGGTGACTACCTTCGTAAAGATACCAAATATTTTCTCTTCCTAGCTTCCACGCACTCTTTAGGAGGTTGCTATTATTATCTTGACATCATATTTATCCTTTGTCAAAAATCTCCACGAGAGGGATAAGATGGAAATGGCTTCGGATCTTGCTCGCAGTATGTTCAATGTTGCTTCTATTTTTTCTCATTTCTGCTTGAAGGGGTGATGTCTTGGCCTCAGGTAATCCCTCCAAAGAAAGGGAAACTTGGAAAGGGAAGGCCAAAGCTATGGAGCTTAAGTGCTCCAATGTTCAGGAGAACCTTATCACGGTGTAGGAGGAAGTCAAAACTACTAACTCTTTGCAATAGCAGTGAAAGAACATGTATTCCCTTGTACTATGGAGGCTCGTGTGACTTAATTGAAGGGCTCTCTACGAGCTGTGGAGAAGCAATACAAGGAAGCTTCTGATTCCTTTGAAGAGAAGGCTTGTCAAGTGAAAGAGTATATGAAAGAACTGAGGCCTTGCAAGATCTTCAAGACGAGGTGGCTGATCTAAGGAGGGCGCTCCATAATGCTCTTCAATAAACCATGCGGAATGTGCTCAGAAACCAATAATGATATGTGGAGAAAGCGAGGAAGTTTTTCCCTGATGTTGTGATCTCTAACAAGATGCTGGACCTTTTTAAGTCCGCTAGTGTGTTTATTAAGGGAGGTGATCCCAGTGCCTCGAATTCAAATATTTTGGCTTGGTTTCCCTTTTGCTTGTATTGCTTATTTCTTGCAACGTTTCCCAAGATATTGTTCATTGGGTCAACTAATTTATAATTTATAATGAAATATTTTATCTTGATGTTTCAAGTATTGTTAGATTTAGAGCTTTATGTCAGTATTTATTATAACATTATCGTTGTTTACAAATTGTAGTAACTCCGGGCTTGCTTTAAGCTCAGTGAAGTTTTTATTCACTTTAGAGTTTAGGTCGGATAAATGATCTTTGTCTACTACGGCAGGATATTTTCAATGGGTGTAAGAGCCTCTAGTGCCTTTTGGTTTGCGAGAGAGATATAATGCACTTGTCTCTAATGATATGATGAGAGTTTCCTTGGGATTTTCTGGCTCTTTTTGCAACTCGGTGCAATGAATGATGCTACTACCATATTTTAAAACATTTTTAGAAATATTTTCTTAAGAAAAAAAGGCTCTAAAACTAGTTTTTGTGTGTGTGTGTGTGTGTGTGTGTGTGTGTGATTTAGCTTTATAGATTTACGAAAAAGGTCTAGTGTTTTTGTAACACTTGGTTCCACCTAGACGTGGCTTGGTGAGCTTTCATACTTCCCTCTTTTGCACTTCAAAGCTTCAATACTTGTCAAGTAACTTAATCATATAGACATTTTCTAGAATATTTCATAAAGAGGAGGCTTGAGATTTATTCAAGATGAGTGCCATCATCAGATTATGTTTGCAGTGATCATCAAACCCTACTTTGTCGTCAAAACCATTTTCATAATTAAGAACATGTTATCGAGAGCTTCCTTGGTTACTTAACGTGCAAAACGTGGTTCCACATTCTCCCCTTTTTTTATTATAAAAACCATTTCCCGGGGAGGTGGTAAAAGAAATAAATAAATATATTTGGAGTGGCAAAAATCCCCTTTAATTAAGTAGATAGTATGTTCCACTCTCCAAAAGAGTATGCTTCTCCACCTTTGTCAAAATAAAAAATGAGGGTAAAAGATGCATTGCAAAAATTTAAATATGCAAACACATTGACACACAATTATTTTTGTAAAAGAGAAACGTCTTTTTTAATTCAAGTGAGATTACAAAATGGAAATAGTAAAGAACTAAACAAACAACAATAATTAGTACATTAGAAACATTTAGTTTATCTCATCATCATCCTCGCTAGTCATTATTAGATATATGAGGTTTGATTTCTTTAACTTCTTGATGAGTTTGGAAATATTTGAGTGCAATGTCTTTTGTTCATCACCAATGTCATTGAGGATGGTTGAAGATGATGAAGGAAGGTTATCGTTTCTTTGTTGTCTTTCCTTCTTAGAGGTAGTACAATTGTTTCTCTTCCTTGAATATGGTTGAAGATGATGAAGGAAGGTTATCGTTTCTTTGTTGTCTTTCCTTCTTAGAGGTAGTACAATTGTTTCTCTTCCTTGAATAGTATATCCCACTTTACTTATAATACCTTTTCTGGTTTTAGTCCATAGATTATGATTCCTCTTCTTCCAAGTCAAAGCCGGAGTACACTAGGATTTTTATGGGTAATTCACCATAGGGCATAATCGTTTTCATCTTTTTGCTATCCAACATATGATGAAGCATAACATCTACCCAATTCTTCTCAACTCGATTTTTCAAAAAGCAAACCAGAGGAATATCTGATTTTTGCATGGTGCTCGAGTTGCTTTTCCTTCAAAAAAGAACATAATTAATTGTATAGTGAATCATTCTACTGTCCGAGCGTACAATGCCAATAGTGAATGGAAAGGGAACCCCAGAAGATGGATCAAATAAAAGAGATTAGGCATAGAGGTCAAAGTTGAATTCATTGCCTTCATCGTCGTTTTGATTGTAATCATGATTGGTGAATGGTAGGTTGCAAAGTTGTGCAAGTTCTTCAACGGATAGAGAAATGGGGTGTTTATTAACTTCGAAGTTAATAACACAATTTTAGTATCTTAAGTTCGCATAAAACATTCTAACCAATTTAGAATATATTTCTTGAGACGCATATAAGATGAAGTTCTTAAGGTCAGCAACATTGAAGGCTTAATCTTTAAAGAGCTCCTCATCCAAGTAGTGAGATACATACACTTCTCTTTCGAAAACGTACCTATTGAAGGTGTTCTCTTGTTATTGAGTTGAGAAGTTTTCAGAGATGTATGATGGTGAGGCTTGAGAGGATCATATTCTTTTTGGTGTCGTTAAGGTAATCATGAGTGAATGAGCCAGCTTAGAGATTTCTAAGGAAATGCACAAAAAAGGTGGGATGAGACGATAAAGGAAAGAAAATTTACCTTTATTTATAGGAACTGTCCAATAGATTGGTGAGCATCCAATCGATAGCCATTGAAATGAGTTGTTATATTTATTTCTAAATCACCTAGTCGTTGTTCTGTGCGCCAATTTTCAAATATTTGAATTTTGAGATGAACCAATCGATTGGGGCGTGATGCCAATCGATTGGATATGCAATTTTTTTAGCATTTGGGCATTTATGTTAGATTTTATTTTTCTTTTGCACCTCTGCCTAGTTTTATTTACACCTCCTTTCTATGAGATACTTTTAAACTCATCTATTGGGTTAGCACAATAATTTTATTTAATGATGAAAATTAAATACACTTTGTTAAAGGATTAGTTGGAGTATTCCTATTATTTCAAATTTAAAATAGTGCTCTACCTCAAGTATCAAAAAGGCTTGAAAAACTTGCCCTTGATCACAATCGTTGACATCCACCATCAACGAGAACTTATTAATCAGAGACTTGAAATTCACAAAGGCTTCAAGATGCAAAACATCTCTAAAAAACATACTAGGATTTTACCTTTGGTACCCAGATTTTCTTGGGTCCAAGTGTGTTAGTTCTTCTAGAAGGTTCAGGGTTATTATCTTTATACATTTATAACTTATCAAAATATAAGGTCTCTAAGTGGCAAAATTTATTGTAGTGTGAGCATTTATAAACAAGGTGATTATTTTTCTTATTATTTGATCTTTTAATAGGTGTTTTATCTGATGTGAATCCTAGTCCACTTTTACTTAAGGAAGGTCTTTGACTTCATAGGATGAATTCAAGGTTTTCTTTCCCCATTAGTAAATTTATCTAGGGTTTCAAGCAAGTCTGTTACTTCCTTTTTCAACGAGACATAGGTCTCACAAGTTCTTGTTGAGTTTATAATATTTCTAGCTTAAGCATTGTGTTGCTTTCTTCAAGAAACTCTAAATACTTCTTAAGGTTTAAGTTATATTTCTTAATCTTATCATTTTCTTTAATTAACTTAGCACTAATTTAAACAATTTCTTGTAAGATGGATTAGTTACCTCATAATCATCTTCCTCGTAAGATCATTTCAAGCAAACTTCATCTTCTTCATTTTAAGAGGATTCTTCTATGGTTCTCCCTGAGGTTGATTCTAAAGTTGCTCTTCCCTCTAGGGTTTTGGCTTTGTTGCTTATCTTGTTTACTACCATTTATCATTTATCAATTGCGTAATTGAGTTTCATCTAAGTTAGATCTTTGAAAATATCTTAGAATTGAGTGCAAGGATTTTTAGATATTCTTTTGCATTAAATCATGTTTTTGCATGCATAAATAAAAATCTTTGTTTTTTAGTGTAAGCAATATGCTTTAAGGTAATTAGTTGAGTTTTTGGATCAAGAAACATATTTGAGATTAGTTCAAGTCATGACATTATTAGAATTTCAAACCACCTTTAAAACTTCAAACAATTGAGATTTTAGGCGTGTGATTCAAAGGTTTGATCAGATTTAATTTCTAATTGGTTTAGCAATATGATTAGGTGATTTGTTTGGCAGTTGGACAAAGATTAATTCAAATTTAAATGAAGATTTAAATTTGAATTTAGAATGTAATAAATCATATTTTGTTGGAGAGATTTATGGAACAGATAATATCCAACATATTCTACATTAATTATGGACGAAATTAAAGCTAATATCCACAGAGAAAATTCTAGAGTTATTATGCTACATAATGAGCTCAAACCTATATTGGGAAACAAGCATTCACATTGAAGATTTTAGAGTGCTAGGGTTTACAAGAGTCCTTATTATTTTATGTACACCACATTATGTTTCAGTAACTTGGCATAGTTGTAGGTTTGTCTAGTTGAGTTGTAAATTCAACATCCTTATGTACACCTCAATGTTTCAGTAACTTGGCATAAATTGTTTGTCTAGTTGAGTTGTAATAATCAACATTGATAATTTGGTAAACCTCTAATCACTAGGGTTTAGTGATTGATAGAAAGTGAGAGGGTTTCTCAAATTTAGGGGGAGTTCTAAATAGAAAGTCATTGGGTAGTGTTAGGAATAGGCATTGAACTACAAAGGGTTTGTTGTTTCTTGCTAGGCTAAATGTACTAAGTTACTAATAGTGAATTTTCTTTCTTGGGTTGGAAGCCAACCCTCTAGACATAGGTGTTGTTTGCTTCAAACTGGGTTACCAATTCTTGTGTTCTTTGTTATTTTCCTGATCCATCATCGTGTACAACTTAATATGTATTAATTGTTGTAGTTTTTATCTATCTTGCCCAACTAGTTTTCTAATACATCGTGTTTGACATCTGTCCCCTAAGGAACATAACTTCAGAGGTAGAAGTAAAGTTGCATCATTAATGTAGTAAGTCTTATTCAAAAATCAGGCATGACCCCAAACTAGTCCAGTAAAGAAGATCCTGATTTAGAAACTTGTACTTGTTAAAAGTATAATGAGTGACAACCCCTAGATGTTTAGGGTTGTGGGAGTATTTAGGGTTGTTTTGGTGTTAGAGAAAGCTCACACAAGAATGGTGAGAAGTTTTTTATATTGGTGTTTTTATGAGTGAATTGAATGTCTTACTCAATCCTAATACTGAGATATTTAGAGGTATCTCTGAGCCTAGGTCAAGGAGTGGTAACCCACTCCATTGCTCGATATGCGGGGAGAAAGAATTTTTTTCATCCTTAGATCATGGATGATGTGGTTAGTTCTTTGACCTTCTTATTTGATCCCATTATATTGGGAGTGTCATCTCCCACATTTTGTGGGAAATTGGTAATATATACATTCAGGTGCAACAATTAGTCCATCTATTAAATGGATGTCGATTAAGAATTCTTGAATGGTTAATTAGTAGAAGAAGTGTATTTAGAACATACTTATGGTTTTGTTGTCAAGGAGCAAGAATAAAAAGTCTACAATTTTAGGAAAGCCTTGTATGGCCTCAAGCAGGCACCGAGAGTTTGGAACTAGAGGATTGATGGTTTTCTAAAAGAGTTAGGCTTCAACAAATGTTTATGTAAACATGGAATGTATGACAAGAAAGAAGCAAACAAAAGAGTGATCTTCCTTTGTCTTTATGTTGATGAGAAGCTTATCACGGGAAATAAAAAAGACTGCATTGAAGAATTTAAGAGTGATATAATGAAGAAGTTTGTGATGAAATATCTTGGCCACATCACACACTTCGTTGGCATTGAATTTCAGAAGACACCCAAAAGGTTGCTTATGCATAAAAGGAGGCATGCTTTAGAATTTTTGAAGAAGTTTGAGATGAAACATTGTAATGTTGCCACAACTCTTGAAAAATCAAGGTTGCAACTATCAAAAGAAGAAAATAAAGATAGGGTTGGTCCTACACTATATAAAAGGCTCATTGAATTATTAAGATATTTGTGTTGTGCAATACAAGACCAAATTTAGCATATGATGTGGGAATGAGGAGTATGCTTATGGAGAAACTAAAAGTGTCTCACTTAGCTGCAACCAAAAAGATCATTAGGTACAACAAATGATCTATGGTTTGTGGAATTTTAATTCAAACACTTGATAATGGAAGAAGTTGCAAATTATTTGGATACACTTACTCTAACTTGTGCAGTGACAAGGATGATAGAAAATTAAATTTTTGGTACATCTTTCTGCATGGAAAAGCACCAATCTCTTAGTTCTCAAGGAAGGAATCAATTGTGGCACTATCATCATATCAAGTCGAGTACATTGCAACATCTTTTTGTGATTGTCAAGTTATATGGTTGATGAATTTGATACAAGACTTTGCGATGAGAAGTGCGATGAGGTAACTTTGAAGATTAACAATTTATCTGCAATAAACCTTGATAAAAATATTATTGCTCATGGAATAAGTAAGAACATAGAGATGAGGTTTCATTACTTGAGAGAGAAAGTAAGTGAAAGGAGATTGAATTTGGAACATTGCAAAAGTGAAGATCAAATGACTAATATACTAACGAAAGTTGTAGCAACTGTGACATTTAAAATATTGAAGAAACTAATTGGAGGCATTAGAAAACTTGAATTAAAATGATATGTTCTAAAAATTATAATTTAAGTTTCTCGGTATTCGAATACAAGGCAATGGTAGTCGAATGCCATATTGTGGTAGTCAGATACCAAGTTGTGGTATTCGAATACAAGTGTAGAAATTTTAATTTTGTTAATTGGTTAGTTGAGATTAGTGTATGCAATGTTGTATTTGTACTCTCTCTCTCTCTCTCTCTCTCTCTCTCTACAAATGATACAAGGTATAAAAACCATTACACCAGATATTTCAGGTATATTTTTTCTGATATCCACTTTTACCACATGTATCTTGATTTCTGAATTAATTTGAGCATTGAAATGCTAGCCTTCTAGGTTCACCTTGCACCGCCGTATTAGTTATCGGCATTGCCGATTAAGAACTCCTCACCATCAACATACATCAAATTCTAGTTCTAGAACACTATATATATATATATATATATATATATATATATATATATGTTATCTATTATAATCTTCTATCTATTATAATATATTAAACCTAAAGCAACAAATTATATTACGACACCTCATATGCCATGTAGCTAGATATTGCCACATCAATTAAAATCTTATGTGTCACACTTAAGATTGAATCTAACAATAACTTTGCATAATTTCACTTCAACTTCTATCCAAAATTCATATGTTACAACAACCTTATCATCTCCCCCACAAGAGTTACTCATAATTAAACACAATTATCACCAAACTTAAATTCCTATTTTAATTTTTATAATTTTTTTTATTCTCTCTCAATTTTTTTATTAAAGTTTCTCACCTTCCCTATATAACTAATTAATGACTCACAAGAAAATTATATTAAAAATATACAAAACTATTACAAAATTTATTAATAACAATAAAAAATATTTTAAATTAAGCAAACATTACTAATTAATAAAAATTTAAGAAAAAAAAAGAATAGATTATCCCAAATTATAAGAGGTTATCTCTATGGACAAACATAAAATACTATACTTACGCCTTATTTTTCTGCACTATCCCTAAAACCTATAAATAACAAATGTGTTTTAGATTAAAAAAATACATTAACTAATCATATAAATTTAATTAAAAAATAATACAATTGAACTAAAATGATTTATATCTAATTATATAGATTTATTCCTAATTACATAGAATTATTCTTATTATATAATGTATACCATATAATTTATTTTTGCCACGTCAATTAAAAATCCGATGTGTCACTCTTAGAATTGAATCTAATAACAAATTTGTACATAATCATAAAATTTTAAAACTATTTCGTCTCATTCTTTATTTAGTTTCATACCATAAACTTATATTAACAACTATAATTATGAAATTTAAGAATTACGTTCTTTGTTTAATATCATCTCATATATATTATTTTAACATGTGTACTCTCAAATCATCTCAATAATTATGATATATATTTCAAGTTATTGGACTATGCATAATTTTTTTATACACTTTTGTATATATCCTAAATTTTTTTTAATAAATTATCTTAATAACATTACATAAATTTACATAAAAACAATTAAATTTATTTGAAACTATACGGATAAAAAATGGAAGAGGTTTATTTTTTTAAAAATTCAACATATTTATGTTATTTTACTTGATTATCTTAAATACGTAGTTTGAAATAAAATATTATAAATATAAGTTGACAAATCATAGTTATCAAAATAAAATATTTTTTTTTGTCACAAATAAATTACCAACTAGGATGATATTATTATTATTATTTTTTTACAAAAGCGGGTCAAATCCAAAAGATGTATTAAAATGGAAGAAGGACAAAAATATAGGGACTAGGCCTAAACCTCAAGAACTAACAAACTCTAAAACTAGGCAACCCTTGAAGGTTCGTTGTATAATCACTAATTACATTTGAGTATATATTAATTATTCCACCAAGTAAAGTTCCTATATTAGCTACAATTAAAATTTAACTACAAAAAACAAATTAATGCGAACCCGCGCATCGCGCGTATCCTAAACTAGTATATATATAATTGAAATGATTTTTCCTGTTTTTCAGATAGAACTTCTTCTGAAAGCAGTTATAACAAAGAAAGTTATTCATTTTGATTGTAGAAAACATTATAACATGCAACCAGTATTTTTTTTTTAATAAACAAAATATATTCATAGTAGGATACAAGGGGGTATCCAAACCCAACTACAAAAAACCTACCAATGAATCACAGTTACAAAAAATCTATCGGCGATTTGATCCAATTGTAATAGTTACATGTAAAATTATATTTTTTACCAATCCACCTTCAAGATAAAATCACTATCTTATGGACTAAACTATCCTCTCTCCAAATGTCATCGTTAAACATAATATTATTCCTACCATTCCATAAACTCCAACATATGATAAGCCATAAACCCACCGCATTTTTTATGGCTACACCAGCTGAATGTAAAGATGAAGTCCAACACCTCAAATGAGGCGCCACCGAACCGTCCAACGGGACCACTATCCCCAGCCAATGAAGAATCTCCTTCCAAACAATGATTGTTTTTGAGCAATAAAACAGTAAATGAATCGCGTTCTCTTCGACATGCAACCAGTATTGAATTGAAGCCCCTATCGGACTAATGACTAATAGTAATGTGAATATATCAACAATTGTGCACAAAAATTTGAAAATGTGAGATGTCAAGCAATACCTTTGTTGGTGTCTCATATACTAAGTGGGCAAATATTTGGGTGACTATTGATTAAAATGTGTAAGTCAACAGCAAGTGGTAGTTTGTGAGCGCATAACTATCACTAAACCTAATTATAGAGCGTAAAACTAAGTACTAACCATTCAATTCTTTAGATAAGGATATCCTAAGAATAACTATCTTAGAATGTGGCCTGTGTCATTAAGTGGAATAGTTGACCTTGTTACTGCCATTGTTATTTTGCATTTTCTTTTAAAGACATGTTGTTAAAAACAAAACTATGATAATTTTGTTTTTCACCTTTTGTCCTAGGGAAAATAACTGTGATCTGCTGTGCTTGCTAGGAATCATGAGTCATTATATATTTCTGCTTTGAAAATTTCCAGAATACCAAGTACATTGTTTAATAGCAAGCAACATTACTCGTATAGAATATTTCATAAGTTCATAAGTGCAATAAACAGAAAACACAAAGAAGATGTTTGAGTAATTGAATTCATTATCAGTAAATTCTAACTCTGGCAAATGGCAATCTAATGGTCAGTTTTTTACATCTTTACAATTTGGTAAGATGCCTAGTATACAAAAACATATCTCTACTAAGCTATGTCAGTCTCTTTTGGTTTTAGTTTCATAGTCCATTCAAGTCACTAGTTATATTTTGGAATACATTTTCTGTGCATGGAATGGTGAGGCCACCCATTGGATGATCGTATCCAAACTTTTCCGCGGCATGACTCAACAAGTCTTGAAACAACGGTTGATTCAAGTAAGATATTGGGATCACAAATCGCTTTTGTGTCTCTCCAACATACACAACAACATATCCTCTTTGCATGCCCATAGCTTTTGAAGATGATGATCTTCTGATCATACTAGGAAAACGAAAACCCATTATTGTATGCGATGGAAACTTGAAAAGAAGATGTTTTAAAATAGACTTGAAAGCAAGGAAAAGTTTTTGATATTCTAATGCTTTAGGAAGTGAATGATTTGGGTTGGTTGTAAATGCTTGTAGCAATGAATATATATAGATAAATGAATATTAAGAAACTCTTGGCTACATGAATAATTGGTGATGACTATAGTATAAGATTAGGAGGATGAGATCATAGAATACACAAGGAGACAAGAGCATTAACAAGATCACATGGTATTGTCTTAGAGGTCTTTCAAAATCCTCAAATAATATAATAGACAATACACCAACATATCACACCACCGGAAAGTTTAATTGACCTTCATACTTATTTGTCAAGGCAGGGACCGCAAAGTTCTGTTCTGGTATGCAAATTTCACGGAGTTTGTATTGTCTTGCAAAAATAAAAACTGTGGTTCATAATGGCTCATGATCTTGTGTTCAATATTGGTTCTCAACTTGCCTCCAAACACTGTTTCTGAGCTGATATCACCCAGGTCCTACACAAATAGCACATAAATCTGTGAAATATTTAGCTGGTAGATGTATATTAGCTGGAATGTCAATTTGAAGAAGCATGTGATATGTCTAAAGCATGTCTACCATTGAAATAGCTATAACAGAAATTCAACAACAGACATCAGGTTTCTTTCACAATTGCATTGTCTTAAATTTTCTAATCCCTGAAAATGATCTCTGTTAGACAATATCATGTGATCCCTTCTCCCTCACTAGGCCCTATTACAACTATATATACAATACTCGGTTTCACAACCAACACAAGTCTTTTGCATCCTAAACCATCACAACTCAAGATCTATTTTCTCATCCAATCCTTTAACATCAAAAACAATGGGTTTCCGCAGTATTATCAGAAGAACATCATTTTCCAAAACCCAAGGATCTACCAAGGGATTTGAAGTCCCTAAAGGCTATCTCGCCGTCTATGTTGGAGATAAAATGAGGCGGTTTGTGATTCCAGTTTCGTACTTGAATCAACCATTGTTTCAAGAATTATTAAGTAAAGCAGAAGAAGAATTTGGATATGATCATCCCATGGGTGGGCTCACAATTCCATGCGGTGAAGATGAATTCCTAAGCCTCACTTCACGCTTGAATTAAGTTGAGCTGTAAATCATGCAAATGGAGATTTAGATAGATTAGTTTAGGCTAATTTTAACAGAAGGCATTTTTTTCATTTAGTTTGTTCCATGTATCAATCATTCCTACGGAAACAGAAAATGTTCCCTCAATGAGAATGTAATGACAAAAGATTCTTATATCATTTTTAGCTTGTTCCATATCTCAACAAATTACTAGTATAATATATACATCAGTATTCAGTATTATTCTGTTATATTATGCAACTGTTTTTATCTTGACCGTAATGGAAAGGCTGCAATAAATTACTTGTGTTTTTTTTATCTTGACCGTAATGGAAAGGCTGCAATAAATTACTTGTGTTTCAAGGTTTCTAGGATCATTTCTTTCATATTTTGAAGCACATAAAAAAAGTTATTTCTTAACATCTGAAATACAGAGCAACGGAAAAATAGGCTTTAGTTTTATGAATCTCTAATATTTCATTCTTCAACAAATCAATAACAATCTGCCTAACTTATTCTGTTAAAAAATAGGATTTTATTATTAAATCAGAAATATGAACATTTATGTACCATAAATAACTAAGGAAAAATAACAATGTTAGACTATAACAATGTTAGGAAAAATGATCTTATCCTGTTACTGTACACATTAAGAGGAAATGATCTTACCAACTTTGAACCCATAACACATCTGCGCATGGAAACTGAGTAGATTCTGGTGGATCTTCTTCCTTATCTTTGGCTTAAACTCCTGGCTTTAGGGCTTAGGGGCCTTGATAAGGAGTTGTATTCATCTGGGTTCTACTGAGTCTTTGTTAGCACGGTGTTGTGTTTGTTGACTTGGTATTGCTCTGTGGATTTTGAATCCTGAGCCGAGGCGATTGGGTCTTTTCTGTTTCCTTTCATCCTCCCTTCGCAGCACTTTTGTGGTTATTTTGTGAAACACTTTCTGGTTTCTTAGTTTTCAGATCCGTCAGTTTATATTTAATGGCGTGGGTCAAAGTTGGGAATAAGAATAGACCCCCGAAAACTGAAAGATCGTCGGTATGGAAGGAGAATAATGGGAGGGGAGCTACTATGGGTGAAGAGACGACATCTTTCTTCGTAACTGAGTTTCCAGAAGAAATGACTGCTAAAGACCTCTTTGAAGAGTTCAAAGTATTTGGGTTAATTTCGGAAGTGTATATTCCCGGAAGAAGAGATAAACGTGGGAAACGTTTCGGCTTTGCAAAGTTTCAAAAAATTCAAGACCCTAGGATAATGGCGGTAAAGCTTGATAATCTCATCTTGAAGGGGAAGAAAATGTTTGCTAACGTTCCGAGGTTTCAGTTAGAGGTGAAAGATCTGGGAAATAAATCCGGGAGAACGGTGGGTAGGAATTCCGGTGGTACCTCGGGTTGGTTTGATAGAGGGAAGAAAACAGACATGAGATCCTTTGCGCAGGCTGTTGGAGGTGGAGTCTCCTCGACTCACACCTTTTACGAGCCTAGGTTTTCAACCATTCAGGTAAATGTGGAGCTGGAAGATAAGACCAGATTTGAAAAGGCTAAAATAGGAATTGTGAAGGAAGGTGAAAATGTTCTGGATATTCAAAGAAAAACTAACGAAGAAGGTTTTTTTAACTTCAGAATAGCTCCTCTGGGAGCTAATAAATGTTTGATTGAAGAATTTGCGGAAGGTAACAGTGAAGATAGCATTGTTGAAGATGGTGACAGTTTGTTTAATTGGTTTAGCTCCATCCATCCGTGGTCTTTAGAAGATATTGATGAGGAACGTTTTGCCTAGATCAAATGCTTTGGGTTACCTGTTGGTCTATAGAACACACATTCTTTCCAAGTGATAGCATAGCATGTCGGATCTCTTTCTCTTATTGATGAAAAGACGAGTGGGAAGACGAAGCTGGAGGTGGCTAGAATCCGAGTAAAAACTAAGCTACCTATAATTCTGAAAGAAGAGGTGGTTGTATCTTGCAAGGATCAGTCGTTCAAGGTGATGTTAGTAAAAGATTTCAGTATTCCTCATGAATCCCCTATTCAGTTTTTGGATGGTGCCTACTCTTCTTCAGTCGTTGTCGAATCCTCTGACGAAAAAGATAGCACGTGGGATTATAGTCTGGATGAGGAAGTGGTTGAGTCTAGCAACCCTTCTCAAGAAGCTAGTGACTATGATGTTTCACAACCTAGGAAAATGTCATTTGCAGGAAGTGGTGGGTCCATGGGCCTTTCTTTTGTTAATGATAGTATTGAGGTTGAAAAGGTAGTAGGTAGGACTAGCAACTTGGCTTCTCAACCGATTGGAGTTTTGGAAAAAGTGGTTTTGAACCCCACTCTTGAGGCAACACCTGTCGTTGTTCCACCGACTGAGGATTTGGCGTGTTTAGAAGGTCAACAGCCTAAATTAATTAATTCTTTTCAAGAGGATTTGGAATTCAATTTGGCCAATGACTTGGTGGTAGTGGAAAACATTAAATTATGTGAATTCTCTAAAAAGGGTTTGGTGGTGGATCTCAATTGTTCGGATCCGATTTCTGGGCCTCCGGGTGGTATTATTGGGCCTTCTAAAGGGGTTAAAGGAAGAAAAAAGAAGTTGTTGCATGAGGTGTATGACTGCCTAAAAATTCCTTATTCTACTTCTTACTTCAATTCTATTATTCATGCGGTTGTTGAAGTCCCTAGAAAACCCACTCGTATTATTTCCAGAAGGCGTTCTGGTTCTCCTTCCCCAGGGTTTAGGACGTACCCAAAAATAGGGGGTTCATCTTCTCTTCTATGTGATGAATCAGTCACGGATACGGACGTTATTAGAGGGAACGTGAGATGCAAAAAGGCCTTAGAAAACATCCCTATCAAAGTTCGGAAGACCTTAAAACAATTAGGGGTGGAGGGCAAAGATGGTGATGAGAGATTTGAAAGAGCGTTAAGGAAACTTGAATCAGTGGACAAGAAATGCAGGTGTAGTAAGAGGGTTGTAGTAAGAGGTAATCCATGAATATAGTATCATTTAATGTTCGAGGGTGTTGCAGTGAGCTTAAAAAAAGGAGAATTGCTCAAATCATTGGTAAAGGAAACACTGATATTTGTCTCTTGCAAGAGACCAAGATGCGACATGTGGTTGATAGTGATGTTAAAAACATTTGGAGATATCCGGGTTTCGAATGGTAAGCTACTAACTTTGAGGGGCAATCCGGAGGTCTTTTGACAATCTGGAGGAAAGATCAGATGTGTGCGTATTCCAGTTTCCGTGGAAAAGGTTTCTTGGGTATGCATTTTTCTTGGAAATCCTTGAACCTTTTTGTTGTTAATGTTTATTCTGCCTGCGGGATTCAAGAGAAACGTAGAATTTGGAGTGAATTAATTAATATTAAGAATCGAATGCCTACTGGGGGTTGGATCATCGCTGGTGATTTCAACGCAGTAAAGTCAGAGGAGGAAAGAAAGGGCAGAAGTGCTGATAATCTCGGTGAAATGGTAGAATTCTCTGCTTTTACTAATAACCTGAATTTGATTGATCTTCCAGTTGTTGGTAGTAAGTATACTTGGTTCAATTCGAACGGTATAAATCGTAGCAGACTGGATAGATTTCTTAAAAAATGATATAGTTATTGATAAATTGGCGTTGAAGGATCAATTGGTGGGAAATAAAGATATTTTGGATAACCGTCCGATTTGGCTGAAATCGTTTTTTGTGAATTGGGGACCGAAACCGTTCCGTTTCTTCAATTGTTGGTTGGAACACAGAGATTTTAAAGAATTTATGAAGAAGTCATGGGAGTCGGTGAATATTTCGGGGTCGTATGGCTATGTGTTGCAGAACAAACTCAAAACTCTGAAAATGGATCTCAAATGGTGGAAAGTGCATGTTTTCAGTTGGCTAGACCTGAAAATTGATGAAAACATCAATTGTCTTAATGAGCTTGAGTCGAAATTGGACGACTTAGGTATTGGTCAGGAAAATTCTACTATTCAGGAAAGGTTGAAATCTCATGAAGATATGTGGAAATCTCTAAGGATCAAAGAAAATATGCTGAAACAGAAGTCCAGAAGCAAGTGGTTGAGTGAAGGCGACAATAATTCGTGTTTATTCCATGATTCTCTCAAATCTAGAAATAGATCCAACTCTATTTTAAGGATTAAAGTGGGAGGAATCTTGAAGGAGGATCCTGGTGAGATCAAACATGAAGCTATGCTATATTTTGAGAAGAAATTCAGGGCCCAATCTTGCGAGAGGCCGCATTGTAACCTGGATTTTTTGGCTGTGATTAGTGATGAAGACAGGGTCGCGTTGGAGGGTGAATTTACTCATTTGGATATCAAAGATGCAGTTTTTAGGTTTGATGGGAATAAGAGTCCTGGAGTGGATGGATTTAATTTCACTTTCCTTAAGTCTTGTTGGGATATTGTAGGTTACGATGTATGTAACTGTGTTATCGAATTCTTCGTTACTGGAAGATTGGATAAAGTATTTCCCTCCTCCTTCTTGTCTCTTGTTCCTAAAGTAGACAACCCTCAATCGTTTGAGGCTTTTAGACCAATTTTGTTGGTTTGGTGCATCCTAAAAATTATCTCTAAACTGTTAGCTAAGAGGTTAAGTTCGGTTATTGACAAGTTGATTTCGCCCGCCCAAATGGCGTTTATTCCGGGTCGCCAGTTGTTGGATGGAGTTCTGGTGGCCAATGAAACGATTGACTTTGCAATTAACAAAAAGAAACAATGCATCCTCTTCAAAGTGGATTTTGCTCAGGCCTACGATTGTGTGGATTGGGATTTTCTAGAAGATATGATGATAAATATGGGCTTTGGTGTTAATTGGTTGAAGTGGATTTGTGGTTCCCTGTTCAATAACTATCTTCCGGTTCTGATCAATGGCAGCCCTTCAAAGGATATTAAAGCGACAAGAGGGCTAAAGCAAGGTGACCCCTTATCTCCATTCTTGTTCGCTATCATCGTCGAAGGCTTGGCTTGCTTGGTGAGAAAGGCTTCTGTTTGTGGTATTCTTTCAGATATTAAATTCAATAATATAACTTCTGTGAATATTCTGCAGTTTACGGATGACACCATTCTTTTTGGAGATGGGTCGATTTCGAATCTATGGGCTTTTAAGTCTATATTACGTGGATTTGAGGTAATATCAGGGCTCAAAATAAACTATGCTAAGAGTTGCATTTATGGAGTTGGTTTAGATCCGGAGTTCTTGATAGCGGCAGAGCATTTTCTGCATTGTAAATCAGGATTGTTACCTTTTAAATTCCTTGGTCTTGTTGTTGGGGGTAGCCATAGGAGAATCTCGTTTTGGCGGCCGGTTGTGGATTATATGAGGAATAGGCTCTCGAATTGGATTGGTCGTAATCTATCAATCGGTGGCCGTGTTACCTTAATAAATTCAGTGTTAGCAAACATGCCAATTCACCATCTTTCCTTCTTTAAGGTTCCTAAGCAAGTTGTGAAGGAAATTATTGCCATTCAAAGGCGGTTTATTTGGGCTGGAAATTCGTCGAGTGGTTTTATTTCATGGGTAAGTTGGAAGTCAATTTGCAAACCAAAATCTCATGGGGGCCTTGGGATCAAACACATTGGACGATTCAACAAAGCCCTCCTTGCAAAATGGCTTTGGAAATTCAGCATTGAAGGTAATGAGATTTGGCGCCCGATTCTTTATAGTAGATACGGAAATTTGAGTTGGAAAATTCAACATTTTAATGTGGAGGGTAATCACTATTTGGATTCAAAATGGTAGAAGGATATAATGTCTTTATCTTCGTCTGCAAACCAGATTCCTTTTACTAGCCTTTTATCTGGTGTGATTGGTAATGGTAAAGGAATTCTCTTTTGGCATTCAGCTTGACTGACTAACAGAACTTTAAAGGACTGTTTTCCTTTTCTTTATTTGGCTTGCAAATCTAAAAGCGGTGCTGTGTTTGAAATGGGAAGATGAGAGGAAGAGGATTGGGTCTGGAAAATTCAAGAGCATATTCCTGTTCGGTCGCATCAGCTGGACCGTGATTTATGCAGTCTGCTCTTGATGTTAGAGGGAATTCAACTGTCTCATTCAAGTGCTGACAGTTGGAAGTGGAATCTTGATAGAGACAATGTATTTTCGATCAAATCTTATATGAGTGCATTGCCTCTAGCGAGATTTCGGATTCGTCGAGTGATAACTTAATTCAGGTGTTGGATTTAATTTGGTTATCGAAAATTCCTATGAAAGTGAAAATATTTTCTTGGAGATCGGTAATTGATAGGTTGCCAACAAGATCGAATCTAGTGGTGAGAGGAGTGATTACAAACCCGCATGAGAAAGGATGCATGTTCTGTTTCCGTGATTTGGAGGATTCATCTCATCTGTTGTTTAATAGCCCGAAATCTATCTTTGTGTGGAATAAAGTGTGCGATTGGGTGGATATTGATTGTATTTCGGAATTAAATTGTTGTGATCATGTTCTGTTATGGGATCTGCGTTTAAAAGGAAGAAGTAAGGCAAATTCGATTAACTCCATTTGGTTTATTGTTTGTTGGAATATTTGGAGGTGTAGGAACAACATCTTATTTAATGATGAGATTTGTAATGTAGATTCCATATTTGCCGATATTGTTACCACTTCGTGGAATTGGTTGATTCTAGGTAGTCGTAATAGACGGCATTGTAGTCTTTAAGAGTGGTCTAAATTTCCTTTCGATTGGTTATAGGTGTGGGGTTCGCTTTTGTAGGGTTGGTTTTGGTTTTTCCCACGATTGTTGGGTTGTAATCCGATTTTGGTTCGAGATGTCCTTAATCTCTTATTAATGAATCTTGCTTATAAAAAAAAATGGTTATACACAATAAGTAATAATCTAATTACACTTATGACTAATTGAATATTAATATTACTAATTAATTTCTAACAAATTCTCAACACTTCCCCTCAAACCGGATCGTATATATTGTATGATCCGAGCTTGCATTGTTACAAACATAATCCACTCAAGAATTCTTGTGGGATTTGGTGAACATATCAGCCAATTGATCTTTAGACTTAACGAACTGTGTGGTTATTTCTCTTGACAGTACATTGTCTCTTACTTAGTGACAGTCTATTTCTATGTGTTTGGTCCATTCATAGAAAACTGGATTGAATGCAATGTGGAGTGTCCCTTGATTGTCGCATATGAATTTTGTGGCATGAAAGTCTCCGAACCTAAGTTCTGAGAGCAAATTCTTAAGGCATGCAAGTTCCTTAAAGGCTGCTGCCATGGAACAATATTCAGCTTCAACACTAGATAATGAAACTGTGTTTTATTTCTTGCTCCTCCATGAGATCATATTTTCTCTAATAAGAACACAATATACATAAGTGGATCTTCTATCCGACGATGATCCGACCCAATCTGCATGTTGTGAATTGATGTCGTTAAGAACAAACCAAAATATGAGAGAAAGAATGTGCTTCTTGAACAAACACGAGAAACCATATTACGTTTTACGAAAGATATAGAAGAAGGAAGAAGAAGAATTGGTTAAATCTATTTTACTATTCACTTTCTCAATAAGGGTTTAAAGATTAAAAGTGAATACCAACTATTAACCTCTCTCACCCTAATTAGGATTTGCACCACACCCCAAAGATGAGAGACTAGCATGCTATTTATAAGAAAACTAACATACTAACCTAATAGGCTTTTACACACATGCCCGTTACACAAGTTAACTTAAACAATTGGACTTACAACCAAGGTCCAATTCGACATGCTAACACTCAGAGCATACTTCGACTATAACATGTGAACAAACTTCGAAGACATGCTAAGATTCTTTCGAATTGTCGAACCAAGAAGCTACCCTTCGACCATACTAGAGTTCGATCCAATATCTCACACTACATCTGAATAACAAGTGATTTTAGCATCACCCTTACCTTTATATAATAGCCTTCTTCCAGGTGCATTCTTTATATATCTGAGAATCTGAATAACTGTGTTCCAACGACTATTTCAAGGAGCGTTCAGAAATTGGCTCACAATGCTCACTGCAAATGTAATATACGGTCTGGTGAAGGTAGGATAGTTGTGTCTACCCACTAGACGTCGATATCTTTTCGGGTCTTTCTATAGCTCTCCCTGACCCAAAAGAAGTTTGACGTTGGGATCTATAAAAGTACAAATAGAACGACAGCATATCGGTTTCACTTAGGATGTCTAATGCATACTTACGTTGGTTATACAATGCTCGATGAGGACTGAGTAACTTCAATACCTAAAATTTTTTTTGGACTAAGTTCACATTGGAACACAATGACACTGACACAAATCTATGCGATTTGAGAAGGAAGGAGAAGAGAAAATGAGCGCACACATGGGGAGCAAAAGACTGAGATCAGTAATAGAATAATAGTTTGACCTAATTCAACCCTACAAAAGCGACTTGTAAAGTGAGTGATGTTAGTCTATATAAACCCTTTGTGGGTTCTATATATCACTAGGCCAAACAAGGGCTACGACAGAGCTTTTCTTGGCCTTTAATAGCGCTTAAAAAGGCTGCCTAAGGTGGCGCTGTCGTAGGTAAAGACAACGCTTTTTTTTTATATGAAAAAGCGCTGCTAAAGGCCTACTTTAGGCAGCACTTTACCTTTAAAAGCGCTTTCTAAAGTAGGCCTTTAGCAGCGCTTTTTCCTTTAAAAGCGCTCTCTAAAATGGGCCTTTAGACAACGCTTTTGAAAGCGCTGTCTAATGTATACGTATAAAATTTTAATAAATTTTTTTATATACCTTTAGAGAGCGCTTTTACAGGAAAAAGCGCTTTCTTTTGTCCCCCTTTAGACATCACTTTTTAAAGCGCTCTCTAATGTATACCTATAATTTTAATGAATTTTTTTCTAATTTTAATGAATTTTTTTAAAAATCCCATTTTAACCCTTTTTTTATGCAGAAACCTGTATAATTCAAGCCATTTCAATAAACTTGTATAATTCACATTTCCATTAACAATTTCTAGTATGATTCATTAACCATTTCCACTAATCCCATAAATCACATAAACCACATAAACCATTTCCATTATAATTCAAGTCATTTACATTAACCATTCACAAAACTATACAATTACAATCCAAAATCACATAAATAACATAAACCATTCACAAAACTATACAATCCCATAAAATAAACCATTCACAAAACTATACATTCACATAATCCCATAATCCTATACTTTATATGATTCTTTTTCCAATAAGGTATTCACACAATTCCTCCTTAATTTCTTGCAATTTATCCTTCGTGTAATGAGAACACGCGTATTCATCAAAGTACTACATAACAAAACAAAATATGCATTATTTAGTTTAAAATAATAAATTATATGACATATCCGATAAATATTAAAATAAATCCTAAGTTATAAATCCATGCATACCATGATAGGAATCTCTAATCGATCCATTTGAAGGATTTCTCTCATAAACCTCAAAACAAAATACCCGCAGTCTATGCCATTACGCTGACGAGGACACTACACATAGACAAACAAATAAGAATTTATATATAGTTGTTTTGTGTTATCAAGTAGCATCACTAATAAGCAACATTGTAAAAATTAATATACCTCCACTTTGACCCATGTAACGCTGTTTGCTTTAGCCCATGCTACTCGAGCTTCTCTTTGTGCTCGGTATACTAGTATTGCTCTACAAAAGAAAAACGTAAATTTAGAACAATCTCACAGAAATAATTAAATATACAAATACACACGAATATTTCGAACAATCTCACTTACGTATCAACCACATCCTTCATACTCTCATATGTTGACCAATCATGATCTAATGAATTCAGATAATACACCACTTCTCTTGTAGGATTAATGGCAACCAACAACCAGTGTCCACTGTAAAATATAACAAAAGTTTAGATGGATAATTTCTACGCAAAAGATACAAAGATTAGAATGAAATTAGAATGAAAATCTTACCCGTTTCCAGTATTATACGGTAAAAGAAACAAATTTTCTGTCTTGCTGGCCATAAATCTCTCAATTAAGTGGTCTCTTACTGAAAGTGGATTCATACCAATTGCCGGTGCATTGACACAGGTGCAAGACAAGAAACGGAATCTGTTTGACAATTGCATCCCGCGCATCAATTTTTCATACAAGCACCTTAAAGAAAAACATAATAAACATTAGACTATTTTCATTGAAATGTGTAAATAAAATGTTCAACTAAATAAATAATAGATTGATCAGAGTACCAGATGTATGAATGCATAACACCGATGCTTAATTCAAGATGCTTGAAAATCTGCTCCATGTCATCTCTTCCGATTATCTCGGAACGAGGAAAACCAAAAACACCTTCGTCCATGTCTATTTGACGAATAACAGCATCCATCACATCTGATGTTGCCACAAGTGTTTCAAGACACGACTGAAAGCGAGGAAGAGCTCTTTTTGCCTGCACGGTCCTATTAGGAACTTTTTTCTTGCTGGCCTGTTGTGAAGCTTGAGCAGGAACCTAACAATCATATTAGGTAGGTAAAGTAGAAAATCATGAAACTTTTGAATTCGGATAATAGAATAACACTTAAAATGTCCCTTTCTTTGTGATGAAACAGACTCGTTTTGCCGCAAAACCCCTTTATCCTTAGTTGCGGGTTTTGTAGGAGTCTAACATTACCATGTAAAAAAAATGTACGTAATGGTTCAGAATGATTTTCATAATGGTTCAGAATTGACATTTGAATACTAAGAGATTCGTAATGGTTTTAAACATACCTCATCATCTATGGAAATGAGGTCTAACGGCCATGCAACAAACGAACCTATTGCATCTCGCAGCAATGTAACTTCTGAAACCGAGTCAGGCATAGGTAGTACTGCATCCGTATCTAAAGCGATATCAACCGACACTTTCAGATATCCATGAGGGAGCGGTTTATGGTGAAGTAACTCTCCCACTTTGTTATGCACTTTTCCCTTGCCAACCATGCGATAAGTCGGTAACGAAAAATACAGCTGACAAGATGAAATGCTCTGAAGCAATAATAAATATGTAACTGTTAATGTGTATAAAGGTCAATTAAAATAAATGTGTTAATTTAATTAAAATAAATATGTGATAATTACCTCGGGAATTTTATTTTGACAATTGATACTAGCTTTGTCACTAGTATCTTTCAACCCGGACTCGCGCTTTTCCGCCTCATATCTCTCTTTATCCTTTTGCAATTCACGGACTTGCGTTTTTAGTTCCTCCAATGATTGCATGACTTCTTGGTTGCAGGGATTTTTTCTCTTTGGTTGCTTATACAAGGAAGATGGAGTCACACCAAATCCTTTACCTCTCACCCGACCGGAATACTCAGGAACATTTAGTACTCGACTAAGAATGCTCATGCAATCCTCCTCACCTGTGGTTAAGGATTTAGATAGAGTCTCCTGAAATTCATTGACATATCGAAAATTATTAGTGGGGATCAAAAATTAATTATATTTTAATAAAATTTCGATTAACTTAAAGACATAATGTTATACTTACACATTCGTCATAAACATGTTGAACACCTTCCCTAACAACTCCATCCTTACCCACACGAGCTTCCTTCCACAAAACATGATCTGGAAGTGATGATTCTTCACTTTTCGTCTCTTCTAACTACACATTTAGTTAAATAATAAGTTCATCAATTATAACACAATAATACAATTAATAAAATCATAGCATTAATATATACTTACCAATTTTTGTTGTAACCGTGCAAATCCCAAACGCCCTTTTCTGTATGGATACGCGGGTTTTGACGCTCTTTGGCGATTAATGGCACTCAAATCCTGGATAAACAAGTTTGTCATACCCTAATTTTTTACCATAAGATTCCACCTCTTTGTGCATCATTTCTCGCATACTGCCCATGTTATCAGCCAGAAGGAACTTATTGGAATTACAGCCGAATCGGTAGCATTTTGGACAGTTTAAACAGTTTCAACGGATAAGATCTATTTCAAAATCAGACAAAATGCTGTATGTCTCCGAGTGGTTTATTCCGCGCTGATAATTTTGGTGCAGTCGTGTTTCTTTTTCGGGAACTTTGGTACCCGACTTTTTTATTCGTTTTATTTTTGTAATTTTATTATTAATTTAAAATTAATTTTATTTCGTTAACTTTTATTTTATTTTAGTTAGTCATTTATCTATATTTATTTATTTCCTAAGTATTTGGATTATATTTTTTACTAATTTAAGATTAAGTTAATTTAGTTTAGTCTTTTATTTAATTAATTAATTTGTTTAGATAATTAATTCTTTTAGCTGATCTTAGTTATTTCGTTTTAAAATTCTTTTTAGTTGAAATAATCCTATTTAGCCTTTATTGTTAGAATTTTTCTAATTTAGTCATTTAATTATTCACCTAGTTTTTAATTTAATTATAGTTTAAGTTTTTATTTATTAACTTAATTAATTTGTTTCCTTTCAAATAAAAAAAATTTCATTCTTTGACCAATTTCCTGAACCTTGCTACCCCATTTTGGGACCCACTCTCATTTCAATAACGGAAACCACATGTCTTCACTCCAAAACAAGATTAGACTGTTTCCAAAAACAGCTTCCGTCAAAGCGATATGAAAAAAAAAGGAAATGTATTCATGCTTTCAAGGCTAATTCACAAACATGTTGGATAAGAAAAGGAAAGAATCAAGAGTAATATCAAAAGCGTCCAAAACATGTTCACAGCGGATTTTAATGAATTAATTACATTTGATTCATTCCTAAACAAGGACCAAACACCTTCATTATGATTCCAAAACAAGATCAAAATGTTCAGGACAGAATTCGAGGAGAAATTAAGTTGAATCAAAATTTGTCCCAAACATGTTCACACCAAATTGGAAAGCATTCATCATCACATGATCATACACAATCAACAACGTATGTTTCTTTCCAAAGTCGGTTCCGACACGAAATTAATTGTGAGATTATTGTGTTAATGGCGAGAAGTCTATAAAAGGACATGATTTGCAGCAGTACGGGGGAAAAAAATTAGTGTTCGCAGAATCAATCAAACACATACACACTGATAAAGAAAACGAGCCATAGAAACATCATCAGAAATCCACATATTCACACCAGAAGCTTCACATACACACATCAAAATCCACACCAGAATCTTGCAGCAAGCCATCAAAAAATCACAATCATACACAAGTTGTTTCGGTTTTGGCAACACAATCTCGACATCAATCCACTCATCACTACTGCCTACCACTTCATTTTGCAACGATTCCGGCAACAACAACTCTTAGATCGCGGACATTGCTGCATTTTCGACGTCGTCAGTTTGGCGCAACGTTCAACAACCAAATCAACGGTAGCTCGCATTTTTGGTAACAATTCAAACAAATTGTGCTTTACATACTCTATTCTGTTTGTATGCTGTAGTATTAGTATCTCTGTTAATCTGAACTGCTGATATATGATGTGCTCGTCAATTTTGTTGCTATTTGTTTGCACTGGTTTCGATCCGACTACATTTCGTTTATGCTGAGTTTAGATGTGGTAGCCATAATAATGTGAATAAATGCCCTGCTGCTGCTTGTGTTTTTAGCGGAAACAAATACTACATTTGCTGCATACATGTTGTTTGTTTGACTTGAATTAAATTCAATGGATTGAAGCATTGGTGTTGAGTGCATACTGTGTTATCGCTGCTTATGTTTATGATGTCAAAATCGGACTTTTGCGGTGATTATTCGATACCGATCCAATGGGAATTTGTTACCTATTATGTATGGATTTCATTTATGTACATCTAATTTTCATATCGATTGCTGTTTTGACGTCCGTTTGAGTTTTGGTCCAATCACAAATGTTATGCTGCTAGTATTATACTTGAGTTTCGGTTGGGTTTTATCTAAAGTCATTAAGCTGCAGTTTTAATACATTGTGAAAATTATACAAATCGAATTGTTGCTGCTGCTGTAGTCGAGTCAAACAGTCCGATTCTGAATTTCTCATGAATTGTGTATTCATATGGTTTGTGACTTGATTTCGATATAGTATGTTTTTTTACAACGTAAAAAATGTTGATGCTGTTCTATTTTGCGGAGCTCTTCTCCTGCTGTTTTTCTTTCAATTGATATGTTTCTCGTAGTTTTCCTATGCATTAGTTTTGGAGCAAATTGAAGGGTTGGATTTGATACTGTGTCTATTTTGGTTATCCCTATTATGTGATTTGCGGCATTAAATTCTGATAGGATAAGTATATACTGCTAAGTTGTAACAATGCTACGATTAACAATGACCTTTGATAAATAAAATATGGATACGAGTCAACTTACTTTTTTTTCTTTCTTAGTGGAAGTGATATAGATTTTTAGACTTAGAAATCTCATGACACCCATTTAACTTTTACTTTAGTTAGATTTAGTTTTAATTTTACTCTTTTTCAAGATTATTAATCTAAAAAGAAAATAATTCAAAAAGATTTAATTTCGTTTTAATTTTTAAATAAATTTTTTTAGAGTTGGTTTATTCTTAATTCTACCCATTTCAACTTAACTTTAACTCTATGTAGCGTCTTGCCATAGACGCTACCTCCCCCTGGAACCTTGACCACAGTCAAGAGTTCCTTACCCTCTTTGAGGGGAACTACGAATACTCTGATTCCACTCCCGTTAGGATACGTAGGCACAAGATGCAATGTCTTGGCGAGTATACTTAGATACTAACCCCTAAGTCTTTCCCTTAGCACATACCCTTAGCAAGGGAGCAATAAATAACATAAATAATAACAAGAGGTTCCTGTAGAGTACTACAGACGTTTATGATGCTAATACCTTCCCTAGACGTAACCAACCCCCGAACTTGGATTCTCTTAACTTACGTTTTTCGATCTTTAACCCTTTCCTTTGGATAAAATAAAGACCGGTGGTGAACATTAAGATTTGTGATCCTAGTTAACATAATAGCTATGGTATCCGATTCTCACCGCGACAGGAATGGCGACTTCACTGGGGATTTTTCGAGGGTTTCCCCTAACTTGTTTATATCTATGTTATTTATTTGCTTGTTTGCCTATATATCTTTATATCTGTATATATACCTGTTCTGCTTGGGTTTTCTGTGTGCAGGGTTACTATTTGTGTGGTGAGATAAGTCCTACACCCGGACTAGAGTGAAAAATATGATAGGACGGTGAGAATTCAAGGATACTTTGAGGGAGTCGATTCCTGAAGAAGTTGAATTGAGACTTCACCACTCAGTTTACGCCCTCTCGAATTTAATATTGTTCAACGAGTCCATTCGTGAAGACGATATTATTTCGAACTAAAGGCCATCAAGACTGGGGACCGTAGTTACCTTTAACCCAACTTGGCCTATTAGGATATAGTGCGGGGACTATGCGGGAGTCTATTTCTTAAATAGTCGCTACGCGATACTACACTCAGACGAGATTCTCTTGAGAATATTATTGACTAACAAGTGATTTGGAAAATCGATAATATCCGAAAGATGGATTGTAGACTCTGGGAACTTTGTAGAACCCGTTCGGCAGGTACAAATAAACCTCTAGTACATACCTTGGGAAGGGTAGACCATGGCTCCATGCTCGTGATCTTCAAGCCTAGGGCTTTGTTTGCCTGTATATGTGTATACCTGTGTTTATGCATCCACGCATTCATGCATAACCCTTTGGTTTCAAGGAACTCGATTGTTCTTTCCCTTACAAAATCAATGAAAATCATGGATTATAAAATGAAACTTTTTTTTTCCGAAATGTTTGCAACCTACTTTTGAGTTCCTTGAAACCATTGCATCTTTGCATGCATCCGTTTGTCCAGCAACTCATTTCCAGTTGTCTATATGTTCCAGTGTCACCTATGAGTCATCAAGCTGATTCCTCGACACAGATATCAGACTAGAGCTAACTACAGACGCATAATGTCGGAGCAAGAAGCACATAACGCAGAGATCCGAATGGAGATCGATGACCTTAAGTCAGGCATGACCAAGCTCACTGAAATGCTCAAAGTCTTGATTGCTAGAGGAGAGCAACCTCAAATGACTGTCATTCAGGAAGTTTCAAATGCTGATCTTCAGTCTGTTCAAGTGCCACATTCAACTTGGCCAGAGTTTGGTTTACCTCCCGACTATTCTCCACATCTTGCATCTACTGCTATGATTGATCAGACTTCCAGACCAGTGTTTCAAGCTCCAGTTTTCTCCGAGCCTAGACCTGTGGTTCATGCTGTTGCCCAGACTACTCGACCTCTATTTGAGAACCCTCTTTATGAGTACAATGCTGCCAGTGCTCAGGGTGAAGACCATGAGGATTTTGTTGAACCCGCGATTTTCCGTGAACATTTTCAAACTATAGACAAGAGACTTAAAGACGTAGAGGGTACTGATTTCTTCAACATTGATGCAGAAAACATGTGCCTAGTTTCTGACTTTGTTATGCCTGCTAATTTCAAGACTCCCGATTTTGTGAAGTACAAAGGTGATTCTTGTCCAAGAGCTCATTTGGTCATGTATACCCGAAAAATGGCTGCTCATGCCAAGAATCAGAAGTTGCTTATCCATTATTTTCAAGACAGTCTGAGTGGAGCTTCTCTCAAATGGTATATAAATCTTGAACAGAACAGCATTCACTGTTTCCAGGATCTTATTAATGCCTTCATGAAGCAATATAAATATAACCTCGACATGGCTCCTGACCGCCGTCAGCTGCAAAACATGTCTCAGAAGGATAAAGAGTCTTTCAAGGAATATGCTCAACGTTGGAGAAAGTTGGCTTCTCAAGTTGAACCTCCTTTGGCAGAGAAGGAATTGACTGGAATGTTTATGGACACTTTATCTCCATTCTACTGGGAGAAGATGATTGGTAGTGTTTCCTCCAATTTCACGGATTTGGTTACTATTGGTCAGAGACTCGAGGAAGGACTTAAGAATGGTAAAGTATCCAAGGCTGCTAAATTTTCTAATAGTGCTAAGAAATCCTATGGGAATTTCCAGAAGAAGAGAGAAGACCATACCAATGCTGTTATGTTTGAAACCAGAAGGCCTCGTGCTCAACCTCAGTATGTTGATCACTCCGATGTTGCTGCTGTTACTCCTATTGTTGCTGCTCCACGACCAGCTCAAGCTCCTCAACGTCCAGCTGTAGGACATAATCAGTACCGTAACAGGAATAATTTTGATCCTATTCCAATGACATACAGTGAACTTTATCCTGGGCTAGTTCAGAAAGGTTTGATTACTACTAGGCCTTTACCTCCTCCTCCAAATCCTCTTCCAGCCGGCTATAGGGCTGATCTTCATTGTGAATTCCATCAAGGTGGTACAGGTCATAATTTAGAAGGTTGCTTTGCATTGAAGGCTAGAGTACAAGAGCTAATCAGAATTGGTATTCTCTCTTTTCGTGACACCAATCCGAATGTCAAGAGCAATCCTTTTCCAGAGCACGCTAAGTGAAGCTTCAGTTGACTTCAGCAGACTTCATTGTTTCAGAAAGGACAGCTCACTCTTGTTTCTGATTAGTCACTAGACCATGTTTTCTTATTGTTTGCATTTTCCTTATTTGTATTAGCTGTTTGCTTTCGATTTATGTTTGTACTTTCATAATTAATAAAATGAGCATTGCAACTTTTGGATTCAATTTCATTTGCTTTTGTCATTTACATCTTTACGCTTTATCTAAAAAAAAATATAAAAAAAAACACATAAAAAAATATTTTCTCTCTTTTCCACTTTCTTTTTTTGATTATGCAAAGATTGGAAGGAGGATGATGATAACGTAAATACCCATAATTGATGTTGGTATGCTTTCAAATCAAAATGTTGCTGACGATGTAAGGCATTGTTTCAATTCCCTAAACACTGGAGAAATAAGGAAGATAATCCCTCGTCAACCCCTTTGAGCCTTGAAGTAGGAGTTTCTTTTCTTTACAAATAAAAACCCTCAATCTTAACCTGGGGCAGGGTAGTTCTCAGTTAACTTGATTGTGCATTCAAATACAAAAGTTTACATTCATAGTTTTCTTTCTTGCACAACAAGCAAGTATCGAAGATGTCTTTCAAGTCGAACGCCAATGATGGTTCGCCGTAATCATTAAACCAGACAGTCACAAACTTTCAACTCTTCCAAATTAGATGAATAAATGTTGTACAAGTTGTTCCCAAAGCGATAAATGAAGAAGAATCCTCAAGAAATCCTTACTCAAAGAATGAGCCGAGTCCCTTTCGAGGCAAAAGCTAAGAAAGATGGGAAGCTCATGACCTTGCCTTATACAAAGAGAAATAAGAACAAGCTTGTATGACAACCAAGTTGTAAGGAAGCAGTGACGGTCATCTCAAGAGTCCCTTAACTTCTGAACCGTCATCACTATCATCAGTGTAATTTCCAACCTCTTGGGAATCTGAGTGCATCGTTTGAGTTAACTGAGCGTAGGACTGAAGATCATCATGAAGATTGGATGGGTACAAATAAATTTTGAGCCTTTATCCTTTGTTTCTTAAACCGTGAACCAAGCCACGTTATAAACCTCAAAAGACCTAATTGAAGTAAGGTTGTTCTGAAAGCATACTACAACAAGGTTGCGTAAACTGACTCTAAAAGATCTTTGCAGATCATCTGTTTTGGCATCACGCCTTTTGCTTTACTTTTCACTTTTAAATGTCTTGAACCACCGTGCTCTAGCTGGTGACTCATATGCTTTTGCATCTTTCCAAAAATGATTTTGATTTCAAAAGTTGTATGAACTCTGCATTTACTATGTTTATATGAACACTCTTGTTTGCAAACTGGCTTTCCTCTTAAGGAACTTTCAAACAGTTGAGAAACTTGGTCGGTGATCCAATCAGGGGCAAGCTCTTTCTAGATCCTGTTGAAGAATCTGTTCAAGATTTATTACAGTGCAAGTCCATCTCAGAATTAGTTTATACAGAAGATTTTTCAGGACTCAGATTGGGGCAAGCTTTCCAAGTGCACAGCAATTCAGTCATTTACAGAATCAGACAAGCTGAAGCAATGGTCAGTTCATCTACAACAGTCAGCTAATATGGGGCAATTAATTTGAAGAATCCCCATATAGCTTTCCATCATTCCTATAAAGATCAGCAAATTGATACAATTTATCAATGTGACAGAGCTATGTTTGGTAGAATCTCTAGTCCCAGAGCTGAATGGCAGTGATCCGTGTTGAGGAATCAGTCTTCCAGTCTTGTCTTTTCTACAAAGGAGTCGAGCCGTGTCATCGACATCTGCATTTACATTTGCGCTTGATCATATATCATGGCATAATTCATATACATATGCATAGCAAGAGTGTCATCCTCATTTTGCACTCATTTACATTCTCCATAGGTTGTGTCATTATCCACGTCTTACCTTGTTGTCAAAGTCCAACTCACTTGGCACCTACCAAACAGATATTGTCGTGTCTATCCAATGCTTTCTTGGGTATCTCCTTGTTCATATTCATTCAATGCTTTCTTGGACGTTGTGATTTCTTTTTATCCAATGCTTTCTTGGGTATCACCTTGTTCACAATCATCTAAAGCCATTATTAGATATTGTGATTACACCTTTCATTCAAAGCCATTATTGGATTACTGGTTTTGTTGTGTCCAATGCCTTCTTGGATTTCACCCTTTGTCTCATTTGCGTCTGATGCCTTCTCAGATACTATGAGTCATACCTTTCATTCAAAGCTATTATTGGATGATTGGTTTCTCTACATTCAATGCCATTCTTGAATGTAGTCTTTTGTTCACAATCATCTGAAGCCATTATTAGATATTGTGATTATACCTTTCATTCAAAGCCATTATTGGATGTCTGGTTTCTTTACCATCTGATGCTATTTCGGATGTTTCCCTCTCTCTGATGTTCTTCCAGATCGGGTCTTTGTTCACTTTGTCTAAAACCATTATTAGATATTGTGAGTATACCTCTCATTCAAAGCCATTATTGGATGACTGGTTTCTTTGCATTCAATGCTATTCATGAATGTAGTTTTCGTTCACATTCATCTGATGCCTTCTCAGATATTGTGATTATACCTTTCATTCAAAGCCATTATTGGATGTCTGGTGTCTGTGTGTCCGATTCCTTCTCGGATTATATTATTTTATCTCATTCACGTCTGATGCCTTCTCAGATATTATGAGTCAGACCTTTCGTTCAAAGCTATTATTGGATGACTGGTTTTGATGCATTCAATGCCTTTCTTGAATCGAGTCTTTGTTCACATTCATCTAAAGCCATTATTAGATATTGTGATTATACCTTTCATTCAAAGCCATTATTGGATGATTGGTTTCTTTGTATCCAATGCTTTCTTGGATTACACTATTTGTCTCATTCTCATCTGATGCCTTCTAAGATATTATGAGTTTGCCTTTCGTTCAAAGCCATTATTGTATGTTTGGCGTCTTTTTCATCCAATGCCGTTCTTGGATGATGTTTTCCAGATTTTTTCGCTATGTGATTCTGATGCTTTCCCGGAATGACATTGCCTTTTCCCCATCTATACTTCTCCCTGTGGCACCATTCCCTATAGGATCCTTGTCTTTGCATTCATTTCATACCATATCATTTCATATCATATGCATTTGTGGCATCTTAGGGCCAAAAAAATTGTGCATGTTTGTATTTAAGTCCCTCCTATCTCGTCGACACGAAGATTTCAATCTTCATATCTCCGGATAGAAGAAACTTAAATAGGGGCATCTGTCATACCCTAATTTTTTACCATAAGATTCCACCTCTTTGTGCATCATTTCTCGCATACTGCCCATGTTATCAGCCAGAAGGAACTTATTGGAATTACAGCCGAATCGGTCGCATTTTGGACAGTTTAAACAGTTTCAACGGATAATATCTATTTCAAAATCAGACAAAATGATGTATGTCTCCGAGTGGTTTATTCCGTGCTGATAATTTTGGTGCAGTCGTGTTTCTTTTCCGGAACTTTGGTACCCGACTTTTTTGTTCGTTTTATTTTTGTAATTTTATTATTAATTTAAAATTAATTTTATTTCGTTAACTTTTATTTTATTTTAGTCAGTCATTTATCTATATTTATTTATTTCCTAAGTATTTGGATTATATTTTTTACTAATTTAAGATTAAGTTAATTTGGTTTAGTCTTTTATTTAATTAATTAATTTGTTTAGATAATTAATTCTTTTAGCTGATCTTAGTTATTTCATTTTAAAAAAAAAATTAGTTGAAATAATCCTATTTAGCCTTTATTATTAGAATTTTTCTAATTTAGTCATTTAATTATTCACCTAGTTTTTAATTTAATTATAGTTTAAGTTTTTATTTATTAACTTAATTAATTTGTTTCCTTTCAAATAAAAAAAAATTTCATTCTTTGACCAATTTCCTGAACCTTGCTACCCCATTTTGCGACCCACTCTCATTTCAATAACGGAAACCACATGTCTTCACTCCAAAACAAGATTAGACTGTTTCCAAAAACAGCTTCTGTCAAAGCGATATGAAAAAAAAAGGAAATGTATTCATGCTTTCAAGGCTAATTCACAAACATGCTGGATAAGAAAAGGAAAGAATCAAGAGTAATATCAAAAGCGTCCAAAACACGTTCACAGCGGATTTCAATGAATTAATTACATTTGATTCATTCCTAAACGAGGACCAAACACCTTCATTATGATTCCAAAACAATATCAAAATGTTCAGGACAGAATTCGAGGAGAAATTAAGTTGAATCAAAATTTGTCCCAAACATGTTCACACCAAATTGGAAAGCATTCATCATCACATGATCATACACAATCAACAACATATGTTTCTTTCCAAAGTCGGTTCCGACACGAAATTAATTGCGAGATTATTGTGTTAATGGCGAGAAGTCTATAAAAGGGACATGATTTGCAGCAGTACGGGGGAAAAAAATCAGTGTTCGCAGAATCAAACAAACACATACACACTGATAAAGAAAACAAGCCACAGAAACATCATCAGAAATCCACATATTCACACTAGAAGCTTCACATACACACATCAAAATCCACACCAGAATCTTGCAGCAAGCCATCAAAAAATCACAATCACACACAAGTTGTTTCGGTTTCGGCAACACAATCTCGACATCAATCCACTCATCACTACTGCCTACCACTTCATTTTGCAACGATTCCGACAACAACAACTCTTAGATCGCGGACATTGCTGCATTTTCGACGTCGTCAGTTTGGCGCAGCGTTCAACAACCAAATCAACGGTAGCTCGCATTTTTGGTAACAATTCAAACAAATTGTGCTTTACATACTCTATTCTGTTTGTATGCTGTAGTATTAGTATCTCTGTTAATCTGAACTGCTGATATATGATGTGCTCGTCAATTCCGTTGTTATTTGCTTGCATTGGTTTCGATCCGACTACATTTCGTTTGTGCTGAGTTTAGATGTGGTAGCCATAATAATGTGAATAAATGCCCTGCTGCTGCTTGTGTTTTTAGCGAAAACAAATACTACATTTGCTGCATACATGTTGTTTGTTTGACTTGAATTAAATTCAATGGATTGAAGCATTGGTGTTGAGTGCATACTGTGTTACCGCTGCTTATGTTTATGATGTCAAAATCGGACTTTTGCGGTGATTATTCGATACCGATCCATTGGGAATTTGTTACCTATTATGTATGGATTTCATTTCTGTACATCTAATTTTCATATCGATTGCTATTTTGACGTCCGTTTGAGTTTTGGTCCAATCACAAATGTTATGCTGCTAGTATTATACTTGAGTTTCGGTTGGGTTTTATCTAAAGTCATTAAGCTGCAGTTTTAATATATTGTGAAAATTATACAAATCGAATTGTTGCTGCTGCTGTAGTCGAGTCAAGCAGTCCAATTATGAATTTCTCATGAATTGTGTATTCATATGGTTTGTGACTTGATTTCGATATAGTATGTTTTTTTACAACGTAAAAAATGTTGATGCTGTTCTATTTTGCGGAGCTCTTCTCCTGCTGTTTTTCTTTCAATTGATATGTTTCTCGTAGTTTTCCTATGCATTAGTTTTGGAGCAAATTTGATACTGTGTCTATTTTGGTTATCCCTATTACGTGATTTGCGGCATTAAATTCTGATAGGATAAGTATATACTGCTAAGTTGTAACAATGCTACGATTAACAATGACCTTTGATACAGAAAATATGGATACGAGGTCAACTTACTTTTTTTTCTTTCTTAGTGGAAGTGATATAGATTTTTGGACTTAGAAATCTCATGACACCCATTTAGCTTTTACTTTAGTTAGATTTAGTTTTAATTTTACTCTTTTTCAAGATTATTAATCTAAAAAGAAAATAATTCAAAAAGATTTAATTTCGTTTTAATTTTGAAATAAATTTTTTTAGAGTTGGTTTATTCTTAATTCTACCCTTTTCAACTTAACTTTAACTTTAGAGTCACCGCACTCTATGTAGCGTCTTGCCATAGACGCTACCTCCCCCTGGAACCTTGACCACAGTCAAGAGTTCCTTACCCTCTTTGAGGGGAACTACGAATACTCTGATTCCAATCCCGTCAGGATACGTAAGCACAAGATGCGATGTCTGGCGAGTATACTTAGATACTAACCCCTAGGTCTTTCCCTTAGCACATACCCTTAGCAAGCGATCAATAAATAACATAAATAATAACAAGAGGTTCCTGTAGAGTACTACAGATGTTTAGGATGCTAATACCTTCCCTAGACGTAACCAACCCCCGAACTTAGATTCTCTTAACTTAGGTTTTTCGATCTTTAATCCTTTCCTTTGGATAAAATAAAGACCGGTGGTGAACATTAAGATTTGTGATCCTAGTTAACATAATAGCTATTGTATCCGATTCTCACCGCGACAAAGTTTAAGTCATATCAGAACAAACTAATGCAACAAGTATATAATACAATTAATAGACACGACAAGATAACATTACATTGAATTTTTCGGTTTTCCGTTTGGCTACAAAAGTGCCCCATTCTTCCGGTGTAATCAAGTCCGCATACAACTGTGAAAGTTCAGCTTCTACAAAATTTTTTTCCTCATCCTTAAGATATTTGTTTGATAATAAGGCCCGAAACCCTCTATGTCTCTTTCTGGCCAATTGAAGACAATACTTTTTCCGGCTTTCATCAATATTAAAGGACCTCTACAAAAAAAATACACATACAAACATAAAGTGTGTTAGTATAAGTAAATTAAAGACTTAATCGTCAACAAAAATCTAATAACATCAATCATATTTGGTAAGTACCTGTATCTCAGTCCATATCTTATCTTTACCAGCTTGCAACAATGGATTCCTCCAATTATCACTGGTAATTGGAATGTGCTGACGGACAAGTGAACCAATGTATGAAGACAACATTGAGCCGTTAGGCTCAATTAGTTGGTTCTCATCACTCCAATGTACATCAAATTTGATCCCTTTATCTCTAGCACGGATGATTGACTTCATAATAGTTATTCCTCGTTTTATTTCACTTTCTACATTCGAAGCTTCATTCTGAGCTTCATTTGTATCATGTGTCTCGTGTGTGTCTTCCTGGTTACTAGCCATTTGACCTGTAAGAAAGAAAAAAACAAAAATTAAATGACAAATATAAAAATCCATAATCCATAATCCATTGAATGATATAAGCTATATATAACATGACAACTAATTAATATTATTGAATGATATAAGCTATAATTTTATAACTAGTACCTTTTTCACTAACATCTCTTTCTTTTCTTGGTTGGAATATGTTCTACCCATCTCTTAACAACACGGACGGTTGGATTGATCCAAATACCCTCATTATGATCATTTCTAGTATATGATTCATTCGCTATAATATTTTCATCTTGATCATTTCTAGTAAATGATTCAATATCAACATAAATATCACCTTGATCTCCAATGTTTTCATCAATTACATTGTTAGATAAAAGCACTATAGATCATTTTGTACTTGTCGGATCAGTGACATAGAACCCTTGTTTAGCTTGAGAGGCTAGAATAAAAGGCTCATCTTTCTACCCCACCCTATTAAGATCCACTTGCAAAAATCCTGACTTATCCATTCATACGCCATTATTATTTTCAACCCACTTGCAACGAAATATAGGAATATGAAACTTCTCATAATCAAACACCCAAATGCGCTCGATAACCCCAAAATATGACAGATTTGCAAATTTGGGGTTTAAGTCTTTCACACTTGAAATGTGCATTGCTTCAGCTACCACGGTGACACCACTATTTTGCATAGTACTTTTATCATCTTGTTCTTTGGTATAAAATGTGTATCCATTAATTGTGTATGCGCTATAAGAAAACACAACCAAACTTGGACCATATGCTAAAATCTCAACCTTTCTGTTATTGAAGCGGGATTTGAATAATACTTTGAATAAATATGATCCTTAAACCAAGGTATGAAACTTCGATTGTGCACTCGTACTATCCAATTCTCATTTCTATTCGGATTTAAACCTCAGAGAACATCCTTCTGCATTTCAACATACGGCTCAACCTCATTCTCATTGTGCAGAACATACAAATGCACTTGATCCCGTTCGACCCTTGATACTGTCACAACTTCATTTCCAATTAACTTTTTTCCTTCTTTTTTTCGGCAATATGAGATTTGGGGAGTCCAATTGATTGTACATTGGACAAATATTCAGTACAAAACTCAATCGCTTCTTCAACAATGTATCGTTCGACAATACAACCCTCTGGTCGACTTCGGTTTTTCACATACCCTTTTAATATTTTCATATAACGTTCAACAGGGTACATCCATCTCATATAAGCCGGTCCACACAATTGTGTCTCTTTCACCAGATGAACCATTATGTCAAAAAACGAGGGAGGAAAACACATTTCAAGATCACACAAAGTAATAACTATTTCTTTTTGCAATGTTGGTAAGATCGCAGGATCGATCACCTTACTGCAAATTGACTATAAAAAACATAATTTAGTTATTGCGCTTCTTACTTTTTCTGGAAGAATAGAACGTATACCTATTGGTAGAAAATGTTCCATTATAACATGGCAGTCATGCGTCTTTAAACTCTTTAACTTGAGGTCTTTCATAGACATAAGTCTTCTAATATCTGAAGAGTATCCTTCTGGAACTTTAACTTCACTTAGAAAATTACACAATACTTTTTTCTCCTTTCTAGATAGAGTATACGCAGCAGGTGGTAGATATGTTCGTTTTCCTTTCTTCAATGGTCCTAATTCAGTTCTTATCCTCATCGCTATCAAGTTCTTTCTTGCTTTAAGGCCATCCTTAGACTTTCCTTGTACATTGAGTAACGTACAAATAACACTGTCAAATACATTTTTTTCAATATGCATAACATCGAGAAAATGTCTTACATACAACGACTTCCAATATGGCAGTTCAAAAAAAATTGACCTCTTCTTCCACCCACTCTTGACAAGTGTATGTGCAAAAGGCTTTCCAAACTGAGTACTCACTTCTTTCACCTTTTTAAAAATTTGATCACCTGTCAATATAGTTGGAGCTCTACCTTGTTCTGGATCTCCATTGAATGTTTTCCTCCACCCACGATGGTGATGATTAGAATTTAAGAATCTACGATGACCGAGAAAGACATCCTTCTGACCAAACTCCAATTGCGTCCAATTTGTTTTATCTTCACAAATAGGACACTCACATTGACCTTTTATGTTGTACCCTGATAGATTTCCGTATGCTGGAAAATCATTAATTGTGCCAAACAACATCGCCCTCAAGTTGCAACTTTCTTTCCTATACCCATCATAAACCTCCACGCCGTTCTCCCACAAAAACTTTAAATCTTCGATTAAGGGTGCCAAGTATATGTCTATGTTATTCCCCAGTTGTCTAGGCCCAGAAATTGACATAGATAACATCATGTACTTACGCTTCATACATAGCCATGGAGGTAGGTTATAAATCATTATGATCACATGCCAAGTGCTATGTGAGATACTTTGAAGACCGTGTGGGTTCATTCCATCAGTAGATAATGCCAAACGAAGGTTTCTTGCTTCTTTTCCAAATTCAGGATAATCATCATCAATTTTCATCCACTGTGGTGAATCTGCCGGATGTCGAAACTTTCCATCAATAATTCTTTCATCTGTATGCCAAGTCAAGTGTCTTGAATCGGTCTCACTATAAAACATGTGTCTAAATCTCAGAATTATAGGAAAATACCATAAGACTTTTGCTGGAGACAACTTTTTCTTATATCGAGAGACACCGCATTTAAGACACTCATTTAATGATGCATACTCTTTTTGAAACAAAACACAATCTTTTGGACAGGCATGTATCTTATCATAGCTCATGCCAATAGAGCACAACATCTTTTTGGCCTCATATGTTCGATTGGGAAGAACATTATCCTCTGGAAGCATATCTTTCATAAGGGCCAATAACTCTGTGAAACTTTTATCCGACCATCCATTGCCCGCCTTTAAGTTGTACAACTTTAATACCGCAGACAATCTTGTGAATTTAGTGCAACCATTATACAACAGTTTCTCTGCATCGCTTACCAACCTCTTAAACATTTTGGGACAATCCTTAAGATCTTCTTCAAGTGCTTCTGCAATCTCTTTGACTCGATCAGAATCGTATGTATCTGTGCCATTGTCGTTTGAAGCATAGGTCGTATTATCCCCCGGTTCAACATTCCCCTTAATCTTCTCACCATACAAATTCCAACATGTATAACTTTTATCAATTCCACGCCTCATTAAATGCGATGCCAACTGAACCGCGTCAACCCGACTCCGAAAACAGCAACCCAAGCAAGGACATATCATTCGACTGGGGTCTTTGGCGTGCGCAACAGCAAATTTAACGAATTTCGATACTCCATTCTCGTACTCTTTCGACAATCGACTTGAAGACATCCATTTCTTATCCATAGTTATACTAATTAAACTAAACAAAAACAAAAATAAAAAATATTTACCTGTAGGGAAACGATCCGACTTTCACACTTTGATCACAAGTAACCCCTATATATAGCAAATTCAATAAGTTAGTAACCCCATCATATCAGTTCATTCAAAGCACTACTAATTACAGTGGCGAGAGAGAACAACTAACTACCTGTAGAGATGTAAACAACTTCTAGACCCACACAGTGTCCAGATAGGTTAGAATTACCAAGATCCCCCTGTACACGTATCATAAAATGAAATATCATTAATTGACCAATTATGAGTCATAACTTGATAAGTGGCAACATGTAATCACAAACAAGCAACAATTAGAGGTAAACACCTAGATATCCCAAGTACTTGACCAAATACTCAAGAGCAAGCATACTTAAACAAGTAACCAAGCATACTTAAACAAGTAACCAAGCATTAGAGCAATTCGTCCTAAACCTAACAAGATTCAAATCTAAGCAATACCTAAACAAGTAAACATGCACATGCCAAACGTGCTTTATGAATAATTCAATCCTATATAAAAAACTAAATCAACCCTTTGCTTTAGGAGACCGCCTTTGCTGGCTTTTCTTCATTATTCATTTCATTCATTCTAACAAGAATTTAATATTTTTAAAATAATCAAAATATCTTCTTTACAAAAAATATCTTTCAACATTTAATAGCAACTTGTTTTTAATTATTCATGTTAATTTCATTTCATTTGAGGAGATATATAGGGTTGATTTAGTTTTTTATATAGAGTAATAAGAAAATTGAGAGTTTGATTCTCATTTTCAAGATAATACCAACAATACGTTTGGTAGGGCATATATCAATTCCACACAACAAATAATAAAAAACAAAATCAGCAAGAACGCAACAACAACAAGAACAACTAACAGAAGCATAACACAAGTTTAGAAGCATAACACAACAGCAAGAACGCAACACAAGTTTAGAAGCATAACACAATAACAAGAACAACTAACAGAAGCAACAACAACAGCAAGAACGACAACAACAGCAAGAACGACCTAACTATAACAGAACGACGACAACAACAACAACAACAACAACAGAATGACGGCAAGAATGTAAGAAACAAGAACAATGTAAAAAACAAGAACAATGTAAGAAGCAAGAACAACAACAACTTACCTCTTCTTCGTTTTCGTCTTCTTCTTCACGACGACAATGGAAATGGCAAGGGTTTCAGAACGACGGCAATGGCAATGGCAAGGGTTTCAGAACGACGGCAATGGCAATGGCAAGGGTTTCAGAACGAAAGCAAGGGTTTCAGAAAGAAACGGTCGAGAGAAGAAAATGAAAAGAAGTTTCTGAAAATGATTAGAAATGTGTTTTATATTTTAATTCATAATTGACCTTAGAGAGCGCTTTTCAAAAAGCGTTTTCTTAAGTGCTACCTCTAAGAGCGCTTTCCTTAGAAAGCGCTTTCTTAAGTGGGGAGAATTTAAGACCTATAGCAGCGCTTTCTGAAAGCGCTTTCTAAGGTTAACCTATAGCAGCGCTTTTTTAAAGCGCTTTCTAAGGTAATACCTATAGCAGCGCTTTTCAAAAAGCGCTTTCTAAGGTGGCTTCAATTTAGGGCATTTAGCAGCGCTTTTAAAAAGCGCTTTCTAAAGGCTGTCTTTTGCAGTGTTTTTTTAGCGAAATTTTTTAAAGACTTATAGCAGCGCTTTTTGCAAAAAGCGCTGTCTTTGTGGCGATGCGAAAAGCCAATTTTGGCGTAGTGTATCTTTAACTAATGTGGGACATAGGTGTTTCCCAATACACCCCCTCACGTCCAGCATTATTAGGCTTGGTGCATGGATATAAACAGTGGGTGGTCCGAATTATCGATATATGGGACTTAGTTTTTCCAATATACTCCCTTGCGCCCAACAACACTTTTTAGGCTTGGTGAACATATATATAAAAGATGGGTGACCCGAATCGATAGGTTCATCATACTATGATAGAATAAGAGATTGACCTAACTCAAACCTATAAAACTTACTTATAAGGTGAATGTTGTCCCTATATATAAACCTTTTGTAGATTCTATAAATCTTTAAGCAATGTGGAACTTGGGTGTTTCCCAATAATCGAAGAGAACAATTGAAAGTAACAATCAAGGAAAGAAACTTTGGGATCTTGGTGCTTTCTTACATCATTATAGTAGGAGAGACAAAAAATAGAATCCCAAAATTTTGTCACTTAAATAAACTATCTTTCATCAAAAAATGTCATCCATATATAAATATCATCAGACTTTAACTTTTCATAAATTTTTCTCATGATAATTTTAATGGTAATGAGTTATTATTTATTTATGGGAGTTGTTATTATTCATGTCATTGAAAAGCATTCATTGATTTTCAATGTTATTAGTTTTTTATACTAAATGTTATAAATTGATTCATGAGCACGTCCACAAGTCTCCATTAATTGGCATAAAAAATAGCAGTATTTATTATTACATATACTATTGAAATTTTACTTTCATTAAGATTTTTTCTAGACTGCCTTGCTAAAAAGATAGGTAAATTATCCATTATGATATGAAGTTCCTTATAAATAGATACGTGTAAATGAAAAAATAAACTTCACTCTTAAATTAATAAAATGATATTAAATAGTCGTGTAAAATTAAAATCTTTAATGTTTCTTATTATTGAAATACATGTACGTCATAATCTAATTTCATATATGTCAAACGAATAAATTACCCATATTTTTTTTATGGACCTCACCCTTCATTAATGATTGATATAATCAAACTTCCGAGCATGGGTTCAAATACTAGTATACTTGCAAGGGTTTTGACTAATAGTAACGTGAATAAATAAACAATTGAAAAACAATCTTTTATTTGTCATATAGCCATTGTGCACAAAAGGTTGAAAATTTGAGATGTCTAACAATAACTTGTTGGTGACTCATGAACAAAGTGGGCCAATATTCGCGTGACTATTGAACAAAATGTATAACAGGATGTGGTGGTGGTCTGTGAGTAGTTGTGTATCACTAAAAATCCCATAGATAGCCTACTAAGTAAACTACTAATCATTCAATTCTTTAGATTAAGATATTCTAAGACTAAGCATCATAGAATGAGGACTGTGTTATTAAGTGGAATAACTGACCTTGTTACTCCCACTGTTATTGTGCATTTTCTTGTGATGATATGAAGTTAAAAACAAAACCATGACAAATTTAGTTTTCTCCTTTTATTCTAGCTAGGGAAAATAAATGTGGTCTTCTCTTGCTAGGAATCATATGTAATTATATATTCCTGCTTTGAAAATTTCAAGGATTCCAAGTACTTTTTTTTTTATTATAGCAAGCAACACTATTCATATAGTATATTTCATAAGTTTTAAGTGCAATAAAACAAAAACACATAGATGATGTTTGAGTAATTGAATTCATTATTATAATTATATTCTAACTCTGTCAATCTAATGGTCAGTTTTTCACATCTTTACAATTTGGTAAGATTCCTATTGTACAAAAACATATATCTACTAAGCTATGTGAGTCTCTTTTGGTGTTAGTTTCATATAGCCCATTCAAGACACAAGTTATATTTTGGAAGACATCTTTTGTGCAAGTAATGGTGAGCCCACCCATCTGATCGTATCCAAACTCTTCTTCAGCTTGACTCAACAACTCTTGAAACAATGGTTGATTCAAGTATGAAATTGGAATCACATACCGTGTCTGTTTCTCTCCAACATACACAGCAACATATCCTTTTGGCATGCACATAGATTTTGTAGAGGATGCTCTTTTGATCATACTAGGAAAACGAAAACCCATTGTTGTATGTGTTTAAACTTGAAAAGAAGATGTATCAAAAAAGACTTGTAAGCAAGGGAAAGTTTTTGATATTCTAATGCTTTAAGAAGTGAATGATTTGTGTTGGTTGTAAATGCTTGTAGCTATGAATATATATAGATAAATGTATATTGAAAAACTGTTGGCTACATGAATTAGGGTGGCAATAAAATCCATTAAGATAATATTCATCCAATTTATCCAATAATTTATCCATCCAATCCATCCATTAAGAAAAAAATAATTTAATAGATTTGATCCAATCCATCCATCAATTCATATGGATGGATTCATCATCTCATTTTATAAATCCATTGGATATTATTTTATAAACCCATTGGATATTATTTTATTACTTATTAAATAAAACCTGTTATTAAAATATATATTAAACATTAAAATTAAACAAATTTTTTTTGTTAAAACACAAAAGAAAAAAACATTTGAAAGTTAAAAAAAAAATATCTCAGATTCTTCCCCAAATTTCACGATTGAATCATGTTCTCTCCAAACAAGAACCCTAATTCGTGTTTCCCAATTTCTGATTTCACAATTTCTTCTTAACATTCGTTTCTTTTTCTTCCATCTCTTTTACCAATACAAGTTCGATTCACCTCCATCTATTCTCCTTCATCTTCATGATTCAACCAGCCCCATCTCAAAAAATTTCCCCATTCTGTAATAAATATCTTTCCTTAAGATTTGATGAGTTTACTAGAGTAATTGTTATTGTTTGTTAAGAGCATCTTTTGGCTATGAATTATAATTGATCGATCGTTGTTATGCCATTTCAATCTTTCTATTTTCTTCTTAGAGGTGAATAAGTTGGATAGTTTCAGTGTTGTTATATTTCCATTTCAATCATGCATCCTACGTGTTTGATTAAATGTCATGGTAGAATTTACTCAAAATGTGCATCGAATATATCTTAGTTTATTATGATTAGTATTAGTTCTTCTAATACTGTTTTTTTCAGTTAAGTTACTTATCTATGCCATTCTAAGTTTTATATCATTTTAATTAACTAGTTCATGTCTATTTTAATTTCATTCCTTCTTTTGGTAGTGAGATACCATAGTTTAAAGATTGAATGTGGATTTTCTTAAGTGTGGTATGTTTTTTAGATAGTTTTGTTACTGCTGTTGTTTGCTTTTGTATGCAATACTAATGCCAATGATATATGAGTAGATTTAATAAATGTGATGTTATTTTCTCTATTTCAGATTTGGATTGTGGGTTGTGGCCCATTATCCAGTGCACTTAAGGTTTTTTTTCTAATTGAGAGATGAAAATATGTTGTTGATCTCATTGTTTGTGCTGCTGCACTTTGAGACTTGAGAATCGAGAAGCAAAAAGAACAGACGGCGCCTATAGTATTACTTCGATCCGGACTAGCCGTAGTATTTTGTGTTGTTGCCCTCTTGACGCCATAGTATTTTGCAAACGTTAAGGTTCGAAGTCATTTTTTTATCCTATATCGATTTAATTTACATTTTGATCTATTATGTTTTGTTGTTAATCTGTTCTTGCAAGTTTAGCCGTTAGACGGTTGTGTTGAACTTAGTTGTTATACTGTTTTGTTTGTTTCGTTAGAAGCTCCAAAGTTTTACAAAGATTGTGCATCCTAAAACTACCAATACCATGTAAGATTTGTATGCTAATGTGTGTTAAATGAGATCATTACTCAGTTCATAAAAACGCAGATTTGTATGATAATATTAGAAAGATAAGAAACACATTATAACCAAGAATATTTAGTTTTTATATATTAAGTTTTGCTATTATTTCCTTTCTGTTTATTGCCATTATCCTACTATTAAGTATGGTTTTTTAAGTTTAGAGTCCACATCACTACGCTAAACAAGGGAAAAGAGGGCGCTTTTTTTGGCTTATGACAGCGCTTAAAAGCGCTGTCTAAGGCTGCGCTGTCGTAGGTAAAGACATCGCTTTTTTATTTATGAAAAAACGCTCTCTAAAAGGGGGACTTTAGACAGCGCTTTCAAAAGCGCTGTCTAATGTATACGTTTAAAATTTTAAAGAATTTTTTTATATACTTTAGAGAGCGCTTTTTTATTCAAAAGCGCTCTATAAAGGGGGACTTTAGACAGCGCTTATGAAAGCGCTGTCTAATGTATACGTATAATATTTTATTTATATACATTTAGACAGCGTTTTTTTCTCAAAAGCGCTGTCTTTTGTCTACGTATAATTTTGAAGATTTTTTTTTTAAATCTCATTTTAACCATTTTTTTTATGCAGCAACCTGTATAATTCACATTTCCATAAGCATGTATAATTCACATTTCAATAAACCAGTATGGGTACGCATTTCCATTAACAAATTCTATTTCAAAACTAGAATTTACATTAATGCAGAATTTACATTTCAATAAACTAGAATTTACATTCACAAAACTATACATTCAAGAAAGAATTCTTCTTGCAATAAAGAATTCGCACAATTCCTCCTTAGTATCTTGCAATTGTTTCCTCGTGTAATAAGGACACGCCATATCATCGAAATACTACATAACAAAACAAAATACGCATTATTTAGTTAAAAATAATAAATTATATGACATATCCGATAAATATTAAAATAAATCCTAAGTTATAAAACCATGCATACCGTAATAGGAATCTCCAATTGTCCCATTTGAAGGATTTCTCTCATGAACCTCAAAACGAAGTACCCGCAGTCTATGCCATTATGCTGACGAGGGCACTACACATAGACAAACAAATAAGAAATAATATATAGATGTTTTGTGTTATCAAGTAGCATCACTAATAAGCAATATTGTGAAAATTAATATACCTCCACTTTGACCCATGTAATATTGGTTGATATAGCCCGTGCTACTCGAGTCTCTCTTTGTGTACGGTATAGTAGTATAGCTCTATAAAAGAAAAACGTAAACTTAGAACAATGTCACAGAAATAATTAAATATGCAAATACACACGAATATTTCGAACAATCTCACTTACGTGTCAACCACATCCTTCATATTCTGATATGTGGACCAATCAGTATCCAATGAATTAAGATAATAGACCACTTCTGTTATAGGATTAATGGCAACCAACAACCAGTGTCCACTGTAAAATATAACAAAAGTTTAGATGGATAATTTCTACGCAAAAGATACAAATTAAAGATTAGAATGAAATTAGAATGAAAATCTTACCCGTTTCCAGTATTATACGGTAAAAGAAATAGACTTTCTGTGTTGCTGGCCATAAATCGCTCAAGTAAGTGGTCTCTTACTTCAATTGCATTCATACCAATTCTCGGTGCATTAACAAGGCTGCAAGAGAAGAAACGGAATTTGTTTGACAATTCCGTCCCCTGCATGAATTTTTCATACAGGCACCTTAAATAAAAACATAATAAACATTAGACTATTTTCATTGAAATGTGTAAATAAATTGATCAACTAAATAAATAATAGATTGATTGGAGTACCAGATGTATGAATGCATAACACCGATGCCTAATTCAGTATGCTTGAATATCTGCTCCATGTCCTCTTTTCTGATTATCTCGGAATGCGGAAATCCAAAAACACCTTCGACCATTTCTATTTGACGAATAGCACCATCCATCAAATCTGACATTGTCATAAGTGTTTCTAGACACGACTGAAAGCGAGCTCTTTTTTCCTGCACGGTCCTTGTAGGAGCTTTTTTCATGCCGGTCTGTTGTGAAGCATGAGCAGGAACCTAACAATCATATAAGTTAGGTAAAGTAGAAAATCATGAAACTTTTGAATTCGGATAATAGAATAACACTTAAAAGCTACCTCTCTGTGTGATTCAACCGACTCGTTTTGCCGCAAAACCCCTTTATTCTTAGTTGCGGGTTTTGTAGGAGTCTAACATTACCATGTAAAAAAAATGTAAGTAATGGTTCAGAATGATTTTCATAATCGTTCTGAATTGACATTTGAATATTAAGAGATTCGTAATGGTTTTCAACATACCTCATCACCTATGGAAATGAGGTCTAACGGCCATGCAACAAACGAACTTATTGCATCCCGCAGCAATGTAACCTCTGAAACCGAGTCAGGTATGGGTAGTACCGCATCCGTATCTAAAGCGATATCAACCGACACTTTCAGATATCCATTAGGGAGCGGTTGATGGTGAAGTAACGCTCCCACAAGATTATGCACTTTTCCCTTGCCAACCATGCGATAAGTCGGTAACGACAAATACAGCTGGCAAGATGAAATGCCCTGAAGCAATAATAAATATGTAACTGTTAATATGTATAAAGGTCAATTAAAATAAATATGTGCTAATTACCTCGGGACTTTTATTTGGAGAATTGATACTAGCTTTGTCACTAGTATCTTTCAAACCGGAACCGCGTTTTTCCGCCTCATATCTCTCTTTATCATGTTGCAATTCACGGACTTGCGCTTGTAGTGCCATCAAAGTTTGCATGACTTCTTGGTTGCTGGGATTTTTTCTCTTTGGTTGCTTATATAGGGAAGATGGAGTCACACCAAATCCTTTACCTCTCACCCGACCGGGATACTCAGGAACATTTAGTACTCGACTAAGAATGCTCCTGCAATCATCCTCATCTGTGGGTAAGGATTTAGATAGATTCTCCTGAAATTCATTGACAAATCGAAAATTATTAGTGGGGATTAAAAATTAATTATATTTTAATAAAATTTTGATTAACTTTGAGACATAATATTATACTTACACATTCGTCATAAACATGCTGAACATCTTCTCTAACAGCTTCATCCTTACCCATGCGAGCTTCCTTCCACAAAACATGGTCCGGAAGTGATGATTCTTCACTTTAGACTCTTCTAACTACACATTTAGTTAAATAATAAGTTCATCAATTATAACACAATAATACAATTAATAAAATCATAGCATTAATATATACTTACCAATTTTTGTTGTAACCGTGCATATCCCAAACGCCCTTTTCTGTATGGATATGCGGGTTTTGATACTCTTTCGCGATTAATGGCACTCAATTTCTGGATAAAAAATTTTAAGTCATATCAAAATAAACTAATGAAACAAATATATAATACAATCAATAGACATGACAAGATAACATTACATTGAATTCTTCGATTTTCCGTTTGTCTACAGAAATGCCCCATTCTTCCGGTGTAATCACATCCGCATACAACGGTGGAAGTTCTGCTTCAACAAAATTTTTGTCCTCATCCCTAAGATATTTGTTTGATAATAAGGCTCTAAACCCTCTGTGTCTCTTTCCGGCCAATTGAAGACAATACTTTTTCCAGCTATCTTCAATATTAAAGGACCTCTACGAAAAAACATACACATATAAACATAAAGTGTATTAGTATAAGTAAATTAAAGACTTAATCGTCAACAAAAATCTAATAACATCAATCATATTTGGTAAGTACCTGTATCTCAGTCCATATCTTTTCTTTACCGGCATCCAACGATTTACTCCTCCAATTATCACTAGTGATTGGAATGTGCTGACGGACAAGTGAACCAATGTATGAAGACAACATTGAACCGTTAGGCTCAACTAGTTGGTTCTCGTCACTCCAATGTACATCAAATTTCGTCCCTTTATCTCTAGCGCGGATGATTGACTTCATAATGGTTTTTCCTCGTTTTATTTCATGTTTTACTTTCGAAGCTTCATTCTGAGCTTCATGTGTATCATGTGTCTCGTGTGTATCTTCCTGGTTACTAGACATTTTACCTGTAAGAAAGAAAAAAAACAAAAATTAAATGACAAAATAAGTTTACTCCACACAGACACACTCTGTCCTATTTCTTCTTCTCTCTCAACTCATTTTCATGAAAGGGAATTCAGTGAAAGTGATACCATAACTTGCATTGCAGATAAACAAATACAAATAGGAACATAGAGGTGCTAAAGATGACAGACTAAAAGAAAAAGGCAATAACTAGCACTTCTGCTATTACAGTTAACACAGAGAACTGCTGCTACAGTTTGCATTTCACAACATAGCAATCTATACAGACTGTAGCAAGGGATGTTCCTAGACAACCACACTAATAATTATTTCACATTATTTTATCTAAACTCCATATAACTTCCAATAACTTCACTAAAACACAAAATGTCCCACTGTGGTTTTGTACCAAGAACTACAATTAACATGAAGATAACTTCTCTAATGGCTAAAAGGTACCCTTTACATAAACTAACTACAAAATATTAATTTTGTAACATGCTTATCCAGAAAAAATAAACCATTCAGGTTACAAACGGTTAGTACTAGTAGATTAACATATGCACCCTTATTAACATACCAAGTATAACACCAGATGAAAAGTTCAAGAAAACACACAACCAATAACCTCTTCTTCGTTTCGTCTTCAATGGCAGTGAAACTTCACGTCTGACAATGGCAGTGAAACTTCACGTCTGACAATGGCAAGAACAACAATGAAACTTCACGAAAGCAATGGCAGAGAAGAACGACGGCAATGGCGAATGGGTTTCAGCAAGGGTTTTCTAAAACGCGCGGTCGAGAGAAGAATATGAATAAAATTTTCAGAAAATGAAATGAAATGTAACCATTATTTTAATTCATAAATTACCTTAGAGGGCGCTTTCCTTATAAAGCGCTTTCTAAAGTTGGAGAATTTAATTACCTTAGAGGGCGCTTTCCTAAAAGCGGTTTCTAAGGTTAACCTTTAGACAGCGCTTTTATAAAGCGCTTTCTAAAGTTGGAGAATTTAATTACCTTAGAGGGCGCTTTCCTAAAAGCGCTTTCTAAGGTTAACCTTTAGACAGCGCTTTTCTAAAGCGCTTTCTAAGGTGGCTACCATTTAGGGCATTTAACAGCGCTTTTGGAAAGCGCTTTCTAAAGGCTATCTATTACAGCGCTTTTTTTTAGCGAAATTTTTTAAAGACCTATAGCAGCACTTTGTCTAAAAAGCATTGTCTTTGTTGCGCTGTCTTTGTCCAGTTTTGGCGTAGTGCATGTTACTTAAATTGTTATTGTCATTTTGATATATTAACCATGCAACAACTTGTTGAAACTATGATTGGATTACACTTATAATGTATCTTGTTTCAGGTGTAATCAAGGTTTGTGGTTGTTGCTTCAAGTGTAAACCATCCAAGTCTTATCAAGAGAGCTTCAACATACATCATTGTTATGGCTTCTTACTCGACATTCGGTAATATTTTTGTAAACTAGTGTGATAATTAGAATTGAACAATTAACTTGGTTAGAAAAGTGACAGAATACCTCATATTGCATGCATGTTGGTTAAATTACTAGAAAGAAACTAGTGATAGAATACCTCATATGATAAGCTAATAGTTACTGAGAATGATGCAATGCAGTTGTATATTAAGTGAAGATGCTTGATGTTTTACTCTACTAACTGAAACTACAATTACAGGCTAGCTGTAAATACAAGGAACTGTATAGTAAGTTTTGAAGATTTACATGTTTATTTAGAGGTCATTGGAGTTTGTTAATATTAACATGACTAACAATTAAAGAAAAGAGTTAGCATAGTACCTTCCTGCTGGGAAAGATCCAAAGTTACCATCTACTGGTATTGTTCCACAGAGGTTATTATTGGAAACATCACTGCAAAATCACAATGGATGAGTAATGTTTGAGGTGGTTTGGCAAGTGTATCCTTGATTGTTGTTAGCAAGCTGGAAAGACTATTAAAGTCCTGATCAAAACCCAGAAATAAGCCAAGCTCTTTTTGAATGAGTGAGTTCAAATTGTGAAGCACAAGTTCAAGTATAGCCTCAGCCATTTTTGAAAAAGTTTGTTTGTGTTTGGTTGAGAGATGAAGATGTATGTATGATGAGAAAACAAGATTATTAACAAGGAGTGAGTGAGTTAATGGTAGAAGATGTTTTGGGATAGACTTTGTCAAGTCAACATTAGTAAAAGTTGTAACTCATACCATTACAAACATCAACATTTATCAAGTAGTGATTTATTTAGCCTAAGATAAATTGTTGACATATGCACAACGTGTAAATGAATTAGTTAAGAAAAGAAAAAGCAAGTTTCTTAACTAAAGTGAAGTTGATCATGTACATGTTGACATTTCATTTGATTTAGTAGTTACTGTGAACATTCTGAGCCAAATATTAAATCATATGTCAAGTAATTGACATGAGATTTAGGATGTTTAAAAATGAAGACAACATGCATATGGTGATAATAAGTTGCTTTAAATAGTTTTGTGCTTGGCATGTATACTAACAAATTTTCTTGATTATTTTATGCTTTCTGTTTGATTTCATAATTATGAGGATCTTATGCAGAAAAATTTAGGAGCCATCAATTTATATTGTTTGGGTTGTTATATAATTATAACAAAGTACATCTTAAGAACTATTGATGATATATCACAGTGTTTTTTTTTTCATGTAGCACTTATCCAACAACATGAGGTACACAGTGTGCGTGGGGTTTGAATTTGAGTGAAATTCTATTATTCCCTGATTCTATTATGCTGAAATTGCTTAGATGTAATATGATTTCTGATTAAATGTGAATCTTGAATCGTTGAGAGCATGAGTTAGCCTATTGTGTGTGGACTTCCTGTTACGAGTGAGGTCGTTAGTTTTGTGTTATTCTGAAATTAAGTGTTCGTTGGAAATGAGCTTGAAATCTGTGATAGAGTGAGTTAGTTAGCAAAATGCAAATGAATGTTTAGATTTGTCCAATTCTGATTTTAATGTCAGTTATTTTTAAGAGTTTTGAAACTGAGTTAGATTGTGTAAGTGTATGCAATTAACTAGTTGTGATAATGATATGAAGGTGTATGTAAAAACGACTTAGATGTTAGTGTTAGATGTAGTTGCTCCTATGGAAATGCCACAGTAATTGGTTAGCAAATTGTGAGTGAGTGTTGAGGTTCATTTTGAATTGGTATGCATTGCTAATAGGATGCTCTACTGTTTATGGTATAGAAAGACCTATTGCATCACCTTATTTGGCATTATTGATTCGTATTGCCATTGCTTTGAATGTTTTGATCCTTGTTTGGAAATGTTTTCCAAATTGGTACTACCAATTGATAGTGTATCAGTAATAACCTATTGTTATTATGTTGCTTTGATAATTCTGTTGGTTTTATTGCTGCAAATTGGTGATTTATGTGTATTGAGTTATTGCTTTTAGTTCTAACAATATAGCACGGATAGAAGATCCTTATGTTAGGACGATTATGGATAGGATTTTCCTTGTAGATTCTGTTTTTGTTTTGTATAAAGTGTTTTTGGACATGTGGTGTAGTATTTTCTTTATGAGTATAATATCACTTTCCTAGGTTTGTAATGTATGGTATCTTATTTGTTATTAAGCATGTTCAGTGGGAAGCAGTAGATATGGTAAATAGCTCATGATGTGAAATTTTCATGAGTTTCTCTTTGTGTTAGATTAAAGTTAAGTACTTTGTTTAATCAAGCTTATAATTTGTGATTTCATAATGGATCTTGCAGATTGGTATTGATCTGCTACTAGTATAGAGGGATGCTAAACTAACTATGCTTTGCACTACCAATGATTTACAAGGATGGAAAGATTTTTCAAAGGGACTTAGGGTTCTTCTCCTTGAAGAAAACAACAATTCTGCTACTGAAATAAGAACAAAGCATGAAGACAAGATTGTTGAATTTACTTTCACTTTTTTTAGAATTCATTAACATTAATTTATTAAAACTGTTAAATTTGTGTTAAACAAAAATTGTATCATTTCAAACGAGGGTATGTACAATTTACTTCTCAGAGCAATGCATTTTTCGATTTACTTAAAAGATTAGTTTATATATATATATATATATATATATATATATATATATATATATAGAGAGAGAGAGAGAGAGAGAGAGAGAGAGAGAGAGAGTGAGAGAGAAAAGAGATATAATATTTTTTTACAATTAAGAATAATTTAAAAAATAATTAAGAATATTTAATTTTTTTTTTGGTGAAATTTAAATTTTTTAAAGAAATTTAAAAAATAATTAAGAATATTAAAAAAAATTTGTGAAATTTAATTTTTTTTAAGACATTTAAAAAAATAATTAAGAATATTAAATTTTTTTTGTGAAATTTAATTTTTTTTATGAAATTTAAAAAATAATTAAGAATATATAATTTATTTTTGTTGTGAAATTTTAATTTCTTTATGTAATTTAATAAATAATTCAGAATATTAAAAAAAATTGTGAAATTTAAAAAATAATTTAGAATATGACATTTTTTTTTGTGAAATTTAAATTTTTTTATGAAATTTAAAAAATAATTAAGAATATCCTTTTTTTTTTAATTTAATTTTTTTTTACGAAATTTAAAAAATAATTTAGAATATTTAAATTATGTTTTTATGAAATTTAAAAAATAATTAAGAATTTTTAAATTAATGTTTTGGATGGATGGATATCCATCTATTAGAAATATGTTTATGGATGGAGTGGATGGATTTTATTTTTTACTCAATGGATTGGATTGGATTTTTATTAAGAGAGTTTAGTGGATTGTTAATGGATTAATAGATTGTTTTGATTCATCCATTAACAATCCAATTCATATCCATCCAATCCATCCATTTTGCCACCCCTAACATGAATGATTGGTGAAGACTACAGTATAAGATTAGGAGGATGAGATCAAAGAGTATACAAGGAGACAGAGCATAGATAAGATCACAAGGTATTATCTTAGAGGTCTTTCCCAATCATCAAATCTTATAATAGACAATACACCAACATATCACACGTCATACGTATTTATCGAGGTAGGGACCGCAAAGTTCTGTTCTGGTATGCAAATTTCACGGAGTTTGTATTGTCTTACAAAAATAAAAACTGTGGTTCATAATGGCTCATGATCTTGTGTTCAATATTGGTTCTCTACTTGCCTCCAAACACTGTTTCTGAGCTTATATCACCCAGGTCCTACATAAATAGCACAGAAATCTGATAAATATTTAGCTGGTAGATGTATATTAGTTGATTTGTCAATTTGAAGAAACATGTGATATGTCTAAACCATGTCTACCATTGGATTAGCTATTACAACATGCAACACCAGACATCAGGTTTCTTTCCCCATTGCATTGTCTTAAATTTCCTAATCCCAGAAAATGACCTCTGTTAGACAATACCATGTGATCCCTTCTCCCTCACTAGGCCTTATTACAATTATATATACACTACTCTTTGGTTTCACAAGCAACACAAGTCTCTTGCATCCTAAAACATCTTAACTCAATATCTATTTCTCATCCAATCCTTTAACATAAAAAACAATGGGTTTTCGCATAACAAGTATCATCAAAAAGGTATCATTTTCAACATCCCAAGGATCTACCAAAGGATTTGAAGTCCCTAAAGGCTATCTTGCCGTCTATGTTGGAAATAATTTGCGGAGGTTTGTGATTCCAGTATCATACTTGAACCAACCATTGTTTCAAGAATTATTAAATCAAGCCGAAGAAGAAATCGGATATGATCATCCAATGGGTGGTCTCACAATTCCATGCAGTGAGGATGAATTCTTAAACCTCACTTATCGCTTGAATTGAGCTGTAAATCAAGCTAATGGAGATTTAGATAGATTAGTTTAGGCTAATTTTAACAGAAGGCTATTTTTTTTTCATTTTGTTTGTTCCATTTATGAATCATTCCTACGGAAACAGAAATTGTTCCCTCAATGAGAATGTAATGACAAAAGATTATTAAATCATTTTTAGCTTGTTCCAGATCTCAACAAATTATAATATATACAGCAGTATTATTCCTTTATATTATGCAACCGTTTTTATCTTGACTGTAATGGAAAGGCTGCAATAAATTACTTGTGTTACAGGTTTCTAGAATCATTTCTTTCATATTTTGAAGCACATAAAAAAAGTTATTTCTTAACATCTGCAATATAAATCATGGGAAAAAAAAGGCTATAGTTTTATGAATCTCTTATAACAAACCGCCTATAAGAAAGTGTCCATTTAAGTGTCTATGATCTAGAACATGCATTCATTTTTCTATGGTTAGTAATTGTTATTATACACATTGAGATGCAATGATCTTACCAACTTTGAAATTAGCCTTTGGTTGCTAATTTCACTTGAACCATATCCTTTTTCTTCCAATTTTTATTGTAATACCTTTTTGGAGTGAAGTAACGTCATATTTTCTAGTTTCTGTATCCCAGAAAATATTTATGTTTAGGGTTGCTTTTTGAACTAGTATTCATAAATAAAAGACCACATCAATTAAGATCAAAAGACCTTACAAAAAAAATGAAAGAAAAAGATTATCAAGTTGTTCTCTAGAAATGAGTTGAAAAAAATTAAACGATGGTTGATTGAACTGGATAAGAGAACTCCTGTTGGAACCTAAGGTAGGCTACCTTACACGAAAGGTGTTAGTACTGCTAGTAGTTCTGAGATGATGGACTTTGGCTGTTTCATTGGAGATTTGAATCTTATTGATCTCCCGGTGATTGGAAATATTTTCACGTGGTTCAATTCCAACGGTAGGAGTAGAAGTAGGTTGGATAGATTTTTGGTGGATGATCTCGCTATATCCCTTTTGTCTTTAAAGAATCAAAAGGTTGGCGATAGAGATGTTTCGGACCATCGGCCAGTGTGGTTGAAAACTAATAAGGTCAATTGGGGTCATAAGCCTTTCAGTACCTTCAATTGTTGGTTGTCTCATAAGGAGTTTTTGCCATTCATCAAACAACGGTGGAACTCTTATCATTTTTCCGGTACTTGGTCTAATATCTTACTTAAGAAATTTCAAGCTCTCAAAGTTGATCTTAGAAGTTGGAATATTAACGTCTTTGGGTGGCTGGATTTATCTATTGAAGAAGGAGTTCAGAAATTAAACCAGTTTGAGTTGGATTCAGATTTGGATCTTGGTAGTCCTAGTGAAGAGGTCAGAAGGGATAGGATGAAAATTCAAGAGGAAATTTGGAAGAACTTGAGATTCAAAGAAAGTATGCTGGCTCAGAAGTCCCGTATGAAGTGGGTGCAAGATGGTGATCTCAATACCAAATTCTTCCACAATTCTCTGAAAGTGAGGAACCGTTCGAATCATATTTCTGCAATTAATGTAGGAGGAGTTCTTGTGGAAGATCCTGAGAAGTTAAAATCAGAAGCTTGCAGATTTTTCAAGAACAGGTATCAACTTCAGACTCTGTGCAAGGTGAGTTGTAATTCTGAGTTTATTTCTCGGTTGGATGATACTGACAGAATCTTCCTTGATTCTGAGTTTGGAGTGGAGGATGTTAAAGCAGCAGTGTTTAGTTGCAACGGTGACAAATGCCCTGGTGTAGACGGTTTCAATTTCAAGTTCATTAAGGCATGTTGGGAAGTTATAGGTGTTGATTTCTCTAATTGTATATTGGAATTCTTCACTACTGGCCATCTCCCTAAAATGTTTGCTTCCTCTTTCATCTCCTTGGTTCCAAAAGTTGAGAACCCGCAATATTTTGACGACTTCAGGCCTATTAGCTTGGTGAGCTGCGTTGTTAAGGTTATTTTGAAGATGCTTGCTAGTAGGTTGGGAAAGATCATTCATAAGCTGATCTTCTGTTCTCAAACTGCTTTTATTCCGGGACGTCACATTTTTTATGGTATTCTTCTTGCTAATGAAATTGCTGACTATGCCAAAAAATTCAAGAAGGATGTTTTGTTTTTTAAAGTTGATTTTGCTAAGGCGTACGACTGCGTGGATTGGGTTTATCTTGAAGATATGATGATCAAGATGGGATTTGGGTGCAATTGGCTGAAATGGATTTGCGGTTCTGTTTTCTATAGTTTCACGTCGATCTTAATCAACGAGAGCCCTTCGATGGATTTCAAGATGGGGAGGGGGTTAAAGCAAGGCGACCCGTTAGCTCCTTTCCTTTTTGCTATAGTTGCTGAGGGATTGGCAAGTCTTACAAGAGTTGCTTCTTCTAATTCTTTGCTTTCTGAGTTTAAGATTAAAGATATTCCTTCTGTTAGCATTTTGCAGTTTGCCGAGGATACCCTCCTTATAGGTGATGGTTCGGCCACTAATATCTGGGCCTTTAAATCCATTTTGCGTGCGTTTGAATTGGTTTCTGGGCTCAAAATTAATTATCATAAAAGCTGTCTTTTTGGGATGGGAGTTGAAACAGAATTTATGGCTGCTGCTGAGGCTTTTTTGAATTGCAAAACTGGAAGACTTCCGTTTAGATTTCTGGGATTGACAGTCGGAGGGAATCCTCGTCGGTACTCCTTTTGGAAACCGACTATTATGAGTTTTAGGAACAGACTTTCTTGCTGGACAGGGAGGTACTTGTCTATTAGAGGTAGAGTGTCCCTCATCAACTCGGTCCTGGTTAGCTTGCCTATCCATGCCTTTGCGTTTTTTAAGGCCCCAAAGAAGGTTGTGAATGAGATTATTGGTATTCAACGACGGTTCCTTTGGGTTGGTGCTTCCTCTAACAATTATATTCCTTGGATATCGTGGAATTCAGTTTGTAAACCGAAGGAATTTGGTGGTCTTGGAATCAAGCACTTAGGGCGGTTCAATCGTGCATTGCTTGCTAAATGGTTGTGGAAGTTTACTGTTGGCGGCAATGAATTATGGAGGAAAACGCTTGTGACCAGATACGGTAATTTGAGTATTAAAGTTCAGACTTACAAGGATGTTGGCAGATTGAAGTCAGATTCTCTGTGGATGACTGATATTCTGTCGGTTGCAGTCTCCGAGCCTCAAGAAAACTTCAGCGATTTCCTGGATTGTTCCGTAGGTGGAGGAGAAGATATTGCTTTCTGGCAATCGGTTTGGACTGGGAATGTGGCGTTGAAATTTCACTTTCCTTCACTATTTGATAACTGTTCTAATAAGGCTTTGTCTGTTAGTAATATGGGAACCTGGGAAGGATTGCATTGGCAGTGGAAACATTCATCATTCTTGGTTAGTTCTTCTTCTGGTAACTCTGAGGTTGAAAGGAGGGATTACAATTGTCTTTTGGAAAATTTCTCAGCTGTTAAAGATGTTCCTGATAAATGGTATTGGAAGCTTGATGATTCTAGAGAGTATTCGGTTAATTCATTCTACCATTTCTTGAATTCGTTTTTATTAGAAGAGCTCCAGCCTGATATTGCAGATGCGCTGGGGTTACTTTGGAAGACGGTGATGCCGTCGAAAGTACATGTTTTTTGTTGGAGATTGGTGCTTGATAGGCTCCCGACGAGAAGTAATTTGGAGAAAAGAGGTGTTATCGATAATGAGCATGAAAAGGTCTGCGTGTTTTGCTTCTGTAATCTTGAGGATATCGCCCACCTTTTCTTCTCGTGCCCTGTCTCCGTACTGGTGTGGGGCAAGATGTGCGATTGGGTCAGTATTAGTATAATTGTGGAAGATTCCTGCAGTCTCCATTTGAAGGTTTGGAATAGTAATCTTAAAGGTCATGGTAAAGTCGGTAAGACAAATTCGATTTGGTTTATGTCTTGTTGGAGCCTTTGGAAGGCTAGAAATAATATTTTGTTTAATAATGCTTTGTATAATGTGGATGATATTGTTAGCCTTATTAAAGTAGTTTCATGGAATTGGTTGATTTTAGGTCGTGAAGTAAGTAGAAAGTGTAGTCTGTACGAATGACATAAATTCCCGTCCGATTTCATGTAATTGCCCTCCTCGATTTTGGAGGGTTTGTTTTGGTTTGAGATTCCATTAATCTCCTATTAATGAATTGCTTATCAAAATAAAAATAGACCTTCATTACCCTAAATTTTGACTTAAACCAAGAAGTCTTAGAAAGTGTGTTTTTGTGCAATTCTAACTAAGTGTTTAGAATCTTTTCAAGTATATTGTTGAATAAAACTTGCAACGTTAATTAAGATAACACCCTGATAAATCACATGAGAGAAGTTGTGAGAGCGTGAAAAAAGAGTTATTCGGTTGATTGTCATAACCCCCTTTGATTGTATTGAATTGAAATCTCATATAACGTGATCATCATCCAAGCATCACCATACAAGTGAGACAAGTAGAAATTGGTGAAAATTGAGTTTGATATTGTTTAATGAGAATATCTCTTACTCTGTGATGTTTTCTGTAAATTTTCTTTTGGGTTGATGTATGAATTTTTCTGTCTTTAACCATCCCAAGACCATGAACAACCATGTCAATGTGATCTTCAAGAATGTCCCACAACGTATCATCTAAACTAATGATGTAAGTGTACATTTAATTCGCTTTTCCACCATTCAAACTAAGTAGAATCACCACTGAATAATGAAGATGGTTTAGCAGAGTAATGACTTTTCTCATTAGCAATATCGTCATAAGGAATATAAGCACTTTTCATGATAGGGCAAGTATTTTCCTCAGGATCAATTATTGTACCACGGTGAAGTGTTTAACACAACCCGTGCTCTGATACCAACTGAAGGTGAGAAAAATACACAAAGAAATGGGGTTGAATTGTGTATGCCAAAATTCGTTTCACATCTAATAATGGAACTTTAGAATCTGAACTACGTTCAGAGTCTGATATCTGAAATAGTTACAGCAGCGGAAATAAATTGATTAGAAGTAAAAGTAAGCAATACACAAAGATTATCCTAGAATTTCTCTCATCAAATGAGAGTAGTCCAGTCCCCTTGCCTCAATAAGAGTTTTTCCCTATAACCAAACATATTACACTTTGCTCAAGCACACTTGCAAGAGACTTCAACGCTCAAACAACCCAGAAAGAAACTTCTCCTCAAGCAACCTTGCAAGAGACTTCTGCTCAATCAACCTAGAAAGAGACTTCTGCTCAAGCAACCGTGCAAGAGTCTTCTGCTCAAGCAACCTTGAAAGTGATTTCAGTGCTCAAGTACACAGACAAAAGACTTTAATACTTAAGCATGCATGCAAGATACTTCCTCTACTTTAAACAAACAGTTTAGTAGAGAAGATAATTATTATTCTTAGATACACAATCAGAAGTATAACTTGTGCAATAACCACAAAAGTTGTTAATCTCTTAAGATTTCTAAGATATACAAAGATAAGAAATCTTAAGATCTTATGCAATAATAGTTACAAATAAAGCTCAGAGTTATACTTAAGATATTTCAATGCATTTGTGTTGTTGTAACCTTCCTTCAAATCATCAACTTTCTTTTAAAGAGGTAGAGAAAGAGTTGTGAAGGATTTGAACAAGAGAGTTAACTTAATGAAGAAGTATGACAAGAGAGATATTGGAGAATGCATCTGGTTAGAATAATTGTCCACTGAATAATGGCATTGTTCACAACACCTTTAAAATTACTAGGTATCTACCAAAAGGTAGAACAGACTGAAGAGGTCACATCACCATTCCTTGAGCCTTGCAAAACGAAACTCTAGTTGAATCTTCCCTGAAATCATGCGCTTTGACAAGACTGTTCTGCCTTTGGTACAGTGTATAGATCAAAGGCACCTTTTTCCTTCAAATTTTGAGGTGTCACCAAAGGCTGGAACAATATATAAGAGTTTGAATCTTTAGAGGCTGGTGAACACATTCAGAGGTACCAGATTATGATCATTCAGAATCTGAGTAGCATTGATTCTCCATATATACTTTCAATAGGAATAATTCATAGTGAATTCTAAACTTGTGATCTTGCACACTTGAACATTTGTTAGAATACCCATTTGTTTTCTAAATACTTTGTTATCATCAAAACCAAAGGGATATGAACAATCTTGTTCCAACACAATGAGGTTTCCTAAGTTATCTTACAGTTTTAGTTGGCAATTGTGTTTCTTGAGGATAAGTAACTGTTTAAGTTTAGGGGTTGTGATCACACCTATTCTTTGAGTTTTCTAGAAGATCATTAAAGCTATTTGGTTCTTCTGTTCCTGCACTTTTGGAGAAATTCAATCCCATTTGAAGCCCTGGAATCAACAAATACTTCTAAGTTTTTTCATTGACATCTTATACAATGACAACCTCAATGTTGAATCTTTCAATATATGATCTTAACCACTTGTCAGTCTCTTGCCTCATAGATCCCAAGATTTTTTTCTAGTTTTTGTTGCTCTTTAAACGCGCTAAAATATGCTCTAAAGCGCCGACGTATGGGTTCGCCCCACAAGTCTCTAAGGACGGGGGTTTATTTAGTGAAGAGTTTGAAGATATTTTTTGCATCTGAGACGATTAGTCTTTAACAAGAGTTTGACTCTGGTGCCACTTGTTAGACAAGTGACTTCAAGCACAAGAGGGAGGGGTGAATTGTGATATTTAAAATTCGTGATTAAGTTTATACATTTCTCGATTAAGATCATATTAGTAATTTGGTTTAGAGTTTTGCAGCGGAAATAAAGTACTGAAAGTAAATTGCAGAAATTAAAAGGATAGTGTTAGAGAAATTGCACCAGAGATTTATGCATGTTTAACCAAACGTTGGTCTAGTCCTGTCCCGAAGAGGTCTTATTGAAAGTTTGACTATAAACTTTGAGTTTTTTAAGGTTATGTCCACGAACCTTAATACAATATGATCTTGAGGTTTTTAAGCACTTATCCCTAACAGATGACAACTTTTACCCAAGGTTAAACTAACGAACAATTTAGATATTTATGGCTTATCTCAAAAACCAAAACAAAACTTTTTTCGGCAAAGCTTAAGAAACCAGCCACAAAGATTTTATGATAGGTTTATCTCACGAACCAAATCAATCTCTCAAGAGTATCGCACTTTTAAGAATTTAAACTACCAATATGACCACTTACAAAAATTTCTTCCTCACAAGCAAAGCATCACTTATAAGCACTAAGGTAATATAAACTGAAAAGAAATATTTTGTAGAGAGAAAGAGAAAGAATTAGAGAGAGAAATTCCAAAGAAACAGTAAAACGTTAAAAGTGATGTCTTATGAAGAGGTGGAGTTCCTCCCTTATATAGTAGTTGGAAAATAAAAAAATGGAAACAATCCATGGGCCTAATCAACGAGTCAACCGATTGGGCATAATGCTTCAATCGATTGGACAACTAATTTCTAATCGATTAACAAGCCAAATAGGAAATTTTGGATATATAGTCATTGCAAGTAATTTGTAATACCCCGTAAATTTATAAACGCTCTAGTTAATATTATTATGATCAACTGGGTTCCGGAGTACTCTGAGTAATTATTTGGTAAAATAAATAGAGTAAACTGGCGAACTCAGAGTTGATTAATTTAATAGTGTTTAACTTTGAGTTTTATTAATTGATGCTTTTGAGCTAAATTGGACATTTAGTAGTGTTACTAAATATGATAGTTTCTATACTATCTATTTTCTTTTCTTTTCATTGAAAAACCAAACAAAAGCTAAAAGAGAAAGAAAGAAAAGGAAAAAGGGAAGGAAGGAAAAGGAAAAGAAAGAGGAAGAAGAGAAATTTTCCAAAAGCTCAAGAATCATCATCAATTCATCTGTTCTTCGTTTAATCGTCCCAGTATCAACCTCCTCGTCTAGTAATCCAGGTGGGTTCTAGTTAGACTCCTTAGATTTAAGGTTTTGGTTGAGCTTAGAGTTTTTGGGTATTGTAGAAAATGTGAAATTTTACAATAGAATCATCATTTAATTGCTGAAATTCAATATTTGATTGTATGTTATACTGGTTGTGTGAATTATAGCATGTCTTGATGAATTGTAGACTGGAAAAATGGGATTTTGGGGTTGAATTGAATCAACCCGTAGCAGACAGATTCTGCAGGAAAAATTCTGGGTTCAAACTGCCCATACGCGTATCACGCAGGGCCATACGCGTATTGAGTAGGGCAATACGCGTATGGGTGTGAAGGAAATGGGATGATACGCGTATGGACAAGGCAATACGCGTATGAGACATGGTAATACGCGTATTGGGCTTTTAAACAGGAATTTCAAGGGAAAAATGTCTTTGCCCATACGCGTATGGCCTTGGGCAATACGCGTATGGCTGGGCGAGAATCTTAGGCAATACGCGTACGGGGAGTGCCAATACGCGTACGGCCAGGAGAGTTGCAGAAATTTTGCTGTTGTGATTTATTTTCCGATCGATTGTTTACAATGCCGTAACTTTTTGTACGTAACTCGGATTTGAACAATTTTGGTATCGTTGGAAAGATAATAAAATGTACTTTCTTATTTTAATGGTCTTAAGATTGACGGCCGATTTAATTATATCGGGATTTTGAATTATTGTCGTTTTGTCGACTTTTAGTTGTAAATGATGTGAAATTGTAGTGAAAATGTATGCTAAAATATGAGATAGGTAGAGTGAGCATTATTACCCTAAACAGTGTTGGAAATGTGGAATCTTATGTGTGGCAACGCTCGTGCATGAAAGTCCGAGGCGTGTGCATTCTGTTTATCAATAACCACAGTGTTTTGTTAGTGCGTTTCATGGGTCTCGAGCTCCTCTGAAACATATGCACCATTACTTGGCAGGTTTGAGTCCCATGTTAGTACGATTGGAGCCTACGGGTAGAGACTTGAGACGGCGTACGGTCCGTGAGAAGTGACGGATCACGGTGTACGGCCCGTGATCCCGAATCCAATTCGTATGCCAAGTAATTCGAGGATCCATGACTCGGATCTCCTTCTAGACGTAGAAGGGTACGGGAAAAGGGGATGCCTTGGTATTGGTTATTGATATGTGAGTTCTTGAGTGTACGGACTCAGAACGTACTTCGGTACTTTATGAATCCTTGAGTTTACAGGCTCAAGAGGTACTTCGGTACTAGTGTGAGTTTACAAGCTCACCGTGTTGGCTACTTGTGTGTGTGTACTCATGGTCCTTCCCCTTTCCCCTTGGACATGAGTTAGGACTTTATTAGAACCTTGTAAAGCCGAGAGGACTTTAAGATAGGGAACTCACTGAGATTTGATGTATCTCACCCCACTGTTGTTGTTTACATCACAGGTTCTGCAGGTTTGGCGAAGGGTAAGGACAAGGTTATTTGACTTTCCTTATGAATCGTGGTTTTGTGATGGCATGGCTTCCGCTATGGCGTTTATGTTTTGAGATCATTGTATTGATCTAGTTCTTAGTTTTTATCATTTTGGAACATCTTGTATATGTAATGCCTTAGGCTTTTAGGTGTTTTGTATTAGAGGCATTTATGTGTATAATGTGTCAACTAGGAACTTATTATGTTTCAGTACCAAAAGTGAAACTCATGTATAATATATGATTTGAGGCATGTATTGTATATGGTCTTTACAGTTGGTATCAGAGCAGGTCGTATCCTCGACCTAGCCATGAAATAGGATAAGTTTTCTTTCCGTTTCATATGCGGCGTGTCGCCATGGGTCTTGCCTGTTATATTTATGGTATTGAGTCTGATCAACTTAATCCTATTTGTATGGAATTCAGGAACATGGCTGATAGACGCAGAAACAACCGTGGAAGACCAAGGACTACTCCAGCTGGGACAGTTCCGCAAGGTGATGAAGGGAATGCCCCGTTGTACCAATTTATGCAACAGATGCAGCAACAGCAGAATCAGGTCATGCAAGGAATGATGCAACAAATGGCTGATGGTCTGCATCCTCCAGTAGTTGTTCCGGAAGTTACAGGAGGAACCTACAGGGATTTTGTTCGTATGAATCCTCCGGAGTTTCAGGGAGGGCTAGATCCGGTGAAGGAACACGAATGGATAACAGGTATGGAACGGATTTTTCAGATAGTTCATTGCAGTGAGGAGAATAAGGTGGTCTTTGCTTCTCACTGGTTGAAGGGTCCTGCCATAAGGTGGTGGGAGAGCGCTTCAACCTTGATGACAACTCAGGAGGTGCCGAAAGTATGGGAACAGTTTAAGGTAATCTTTATGGAGAAATATTTTCCGGGTTCTTTAAGGTCTCAAAAGGAGTTTGAGTTCCAACAGTTGAGACAGGGAAATTTATCAGTGGCTTCTTATGCGGAACAATTTGAGATCATGGCTGACTATTCTAGACAGGCCATGTATGCTCCTGATGAGAGGTGGAAGATAGATCAGTTTCTGTTTGGGTTAAGGGCTGAGATTTCACACAGCGTGTCTCAACGGGAATTTGCTACTTATGCTGAAATGTTAAGACAATGTTATGTGGCGGAAAATAGCTTGAAAAAGATACAAATGGAGGTGGATTCGAACAGGGTAACTCAAAGTGACTGTGGAAGGTCGAATCAACAGTTTAGGCAAAGGCAACAGTCTTCCAAAGGGAAGCAAGTACAGGGCTCTAGAACTAGTGTGCCTCCGGTATGTCGTACTTGTGGAAGGAATCATTATGGTAGGTGCAAATCGAAAGAAGTACGGTGTTATCAGTGTAACAAAATGGGTCATTGGGCGAGGGATTGTCCTCAGGGTAGAAATCAGACACAAGGGAAGACTACTGGCCGAGTGTATACCTTGGATGCGAGGAAGGCAAAGGGTGACAACTCCTTGATTGCGGGTACGTGTTTCGTAAATGGACATCCTTGTTTTATTTTATTTGATTGTGGAGCAACACATTCTTTTGTGTCCACGCGTTGTGTGAAGCGACTTGGGTTGCAAACTATTCCCTTGTTTCCTCCTATGGTGGTTACTACTGCCATGGATGAATTGGTTGAAACACCACTGATGTGTGAAAATTGTGTGTTGTCGGTGAACGAAAGAGTCTTCCAGATTGATCTTATTTGTCTGCCGCTTAAGAAAGTGGATGTTGTTCTGGGAATGGACTGGCTTTCAGCTAATTCAGTTTTTATCGGTTGTGAGGAGAAGCTAATTATTATTCCATCTGTTGAGACTACTCCGAAAGATGTATTATCAACGATTTTAGAAGGTACGGTGAGAATGGTAAATTTCTTGTTTGAGAAAGAGAAATCTGTTTTAATGGTTCTTACTAAAGATGGAAGTAGTGGACAGCAAGTTCTGAGTATTCCAATAGTGTGTGAGTTTCCTGAAGTGTTTCCTGAGGATGTTTCTTCTCTTCCTCCGGAGAGAGAAGTTGAGTTCTCTATTGACCTGATACCGGGAACGGCTCCTATATCCGTTTCTCCGTATCGGATGGCACCGCTTGAATTAAGAGAATTAAAGGACCAATTGGAGGACTTGATGTCTAAGCATTTTGTTAGGCCTAGTGTTTCGCCGTGGGGAGCTCCAGTGTTGTTGGTAAAGAAGAAAGATGGGGGAATGCGGTTGTGCATTGATTATCGTAAGTTGAATAAAGTCACCATTAAGAACAAGTATCCTTTACCAAGGATAGACGACTTGTTAGATCAATTGAAAGGAGCCTGTGTGTTCTCGAAGATTGATTTACGGTCGGGTTATCATCAGATTCGAGTGAAGAGTTCCGATGTGCCAAAGACTGCATTTAGAACCCGTTACGGTCATTACGAATTCTTAGTGATGCCTTTCGGTGTGACTAATGCTCCAGCTGTTTTTATGGATTACATGAACCAAATATTTCAGGCTTACTTGGACCAATTTGTGGTAATCTTTATTGACGACATTCTCATTTATTCTCGTACTCCACAAGAGCATGGAGAACATCTGAGGATTGTTTTATCGGTCTTACAAGAGAAGAAATTGTTTGCTAAGTTGAGCAAGTGTGAGTTTTGGATGTCGGAAGTTAATTTTCTTGGACATGTTATATCTCAAGGTGGTGTGGCAGTGGATCCATCGAAAGTAGAAGCAGTGATTAATTGGGAGAGACCGAGAAATGTTTCAGAAGTCAGAAGTTTCTTGGGATTGGCTGGTTACTATAGAAGGTTTATTAAGGGCTTTTCTCAATTGGCCTTACCAATGACGAAACTTACTCGGAAGGATGTTATTTTTGAGTGGGATTCAGGTTGCGAACAAAGTTTTATGCATTTGAAGGAAAGTTTGACGAGTGATCCAGTATTAATTATTCCTGATCCTAACAACTCTTATGAAGTATTCTGTGATGCTTCCAAGAGGGGATTAGGGGGTGTTCTGATGCAAGGTGGTCAAGTGGTAGCTTATGCTTCTCGACAGTTAAAAGTTCATGAGAAGAATTATCCAACTCATGATTTGGAACTAGCTGCAGTGGTGTTTGCACTGAAGGTGTGGCGTCATTACTTGTATGGTGTACGCTTTGAAATGTTCAGTGACCACAAAAGTTTAAAGTATTTATTTGACCAAAAGTAGTTGAATATGCGACAAAGAAGGTGGATGGAGTACTTAAAGGATTATAACTTAGAATTGAAGTATCATCCAGGAAAGGCGAATAAAGTAGCGGATGCTTTAAGTCGGAAAATGGTTCATAGTGCGGAATTGATGATTTTGGAGTATTCATTATTGGAAAAGTTTAGAGATCTTAATCTCCAATTTGTGTGGACTCCGAATGGTGTGATTATGGGAATTTTGAATGTCAATTCTACTTTGAGAGTTGAGATTCAACAGGCACAATTGTTAGAGGAAGAGTTACAAGAGTTGTTACTTCAACCGGGCTTTACGCGAGCGACAGATGGTATTGTTTTGTTTAATCAACGGATTTGTGTTCCGAAGGATGAGACATTGAAAAGGAAGATCTTAGACGAAGCTCATAAGGTACTTTTACGATACATCCTGGTTCTTCGAAGATGTATCAGGATTTAAAGAAGGATTATTGGTGGTCTGGGATGAAAAAGGATATAGCGGGATATGTGTCAGAATGTGCGGTGTGCCAACAGGTGAAGATTGAACACCAAAGACCGGGCGGTTTGTTACAACCTTTGGATATTCCAGTTTGGAAGTGGGATAGTATTTCTATGGACTTTGCAGTGGGTTTACCCCGTACCCAAGGTGGGTATGATTCTATTTGGGTAATTGTTGATCGACTAACGAAATCTGCACACTTCTTAGCCGTAAAGACTACTTATAAGGCAAGTCATCTTGCAAGGTTGTTTATTGCTGAGATTGTGAGATTGCATGGTATTCCTTCTAGTATTGTGTCTGATAGAGATCCGAAGTTTACTTCGAGATTTTGGAAAGTGTTCCAACAAGCCATGGGTACGAATTTGCGTTTGAGCACGTCGAATCATCCTCAAACGGATGGCCAGACTGAGCGAACAATACAAACGATGGAGGATATGTTAAGAGCTTGTGTGCTAGAGAGTAGAGGGAATTGGAAAGAACTTTTAACGTTAATTGAGTTTTCCTATAACAATAGTTACCATGCGAGCATCTGTATGGCTCCTTATGAAGCATTGTATGGGAGAAAGTGTAGGACACCTTTGTGTTGGGCTGAAATTGGCGAAGATAGGATTTTGGGACCCGAGATTATTCAAGAGACTACGGAAAAGATTCGAATGATCCGCGAGAAGGTTAAACAAGCACAAGATCGTCAAAGGAGTTATGTGGACAATCGTAGGAGACCTTTGGAATTTGAGGAAGGTGACCATGTATTTCTGAAAGTTACTCCGAGATTGAGATTGAAAGGACCGTTTAAGTCGCGAAAGTTAAGTCTGAGATACGTGGGACCGTATCAGATTTTAGAAAGGATTGGTGAAGTTGCTTATAGATTAGCCTTACCACCCTCTCTATCCGAGATGCATGACGTTTTTCACGTATCTCAGCTCCGTAAGTTCATTCCTGATCCTCTTCAGCCGATTTTACCGGAATCAGTGGAAATTGAAGCGGATTTGACTTTTGAACCACAACCGAGTCGTATTGTGGGAAGAGAAACAAAAGTGTTAAGGAACAAACATATTCCACTTGTTAAGGTGCAATGGGATATGACGCATCCGGGCGATGCTACTTGGGAACTAGAATCAGAAATGCGAGATTCTTATCCGCATCTGTTCAGGTAATGTTCTAAATTCGAGGGCGAATTTCTATTTAAGGGGGGGAGGATGTATACCCCGTAAATTTATAAACGCTCTAGTTAATATTATTATGATCAACTGGGTTCCGGAGTACTCTGAGTAATTATTTGGTAAAATAAATAGAGTAAACTGGCGAACTCAGAGTTGATTAATTTAATAGTGTTTAACTTTGAGTTTTATTAATTGATGCTTTTGAGCTAAATTGGACATTTAGTAGTGTTACTAAATATGATAGTTTCTATACTATCTATTTTCTTTTCTTTTCATTGAAAAACCAAACAAAAGCTAAAAGAGAAAGAAAGAAAAGGAAAAAGGGAAGGAAGGAAAAGGAAAAGAAAAAGGAAGAAGAGAAATTTTCCAAAAGCTCAAGAATCATCATCAATTCATCTGTTCTTCGTTTAATCGTCTCAGTATCAACCTCCTCGTCTAGTAATCCAGGTGGGTTCTAGTTAGACTCCTTAGATTTAAGGTTTTGGTTGAGCTTAGAGTTTTTGGGTATTGTAGAAAATGTGAAATTTTACAATAGAATCATCATTTAATTGCTGAAATTCAATATTTGATTGTATGTTATACTGGTTGTGTGAATTACGCGTATGGGTGTGAAGGAAATGGGATGATACGCGTATGGACAAGGCAATACGCGTATGAGACATGGTAATACGCGTATTGGGCTTTTAAACAGGAATTTCAAGGGAAAAATGTCTTTGCCCATACGCGTATGGCCTTGGGCAATACGCGTATGGCTGGGCGAGAATCTTAGGCAATACGCGTACGGGGAGTGCCAATACGCGTACGGCCAGGAGAGTTGCAGAAATTCTGCTGTTGTGATTTATTTTCCGATCGATTGTTTACAATGCCGTAACTTTTTGTACGTAACTCGGATTGGAACAATTTTGGTATCGTTGGAAAGATAATAAAATGTACTTTCTTATTTCAATGGTCTTAAGATTGTCGGCCGATTTAATTATATCGGGATTTTGAATTATTGTCGTTTTGTCGACTTTTAGTTGTAAATGATGTGAAATTGTAGTGAAAATGTATGCTAAAATATGAGATAGGTAGAGTGAGCATTATTACCCTAAACAGTGTTGGAAATGTGGAATCTTATGTGTGGCAACGCTCGTGCATGAAAGGCCGAGGCGTGTGCATTCTGTTTATCAATAACCACAGTGTTTTGTTAGTGCGTTTCATGGGTCTCGAGCTCCTCTGAAACATATGCACCATTACTTGGCAGGTTTGAGTCCCATGTTAGTACGATTGGAGCCTACGGGTAGAGACTTGAGACGGCGTACGGTCCGTGAGAAGTGACGGATCACGGTGTACGGCCCGTGATCCCGAATCCAATTCGTATGCCAAGTAATTCGAGGATCCATGACTCGGATATCCTTCTAGACGTAGAAGGGTACGGGAAAAGGGGATGCCTTGGTATTGGTTATTGATATGTGAGTTCTTGAGTGTACGGACTCAGAACGTACTTCGGTACTTTATGAATCCTTGAGTTTACAGGCTCAAGAGGTACTTCGGTACTAGTGTGAGTTTACAAGCTCACCGTGTTGGCTACTTGTGTGTGTGTACTCATGGTCCTTCCCCTTTCCCCTTGGACATGAGTTAGGACTTTGTTAGAACCTTGTAAAGCCGAGAGGACTTTAAGATAGGGAACTCACTGAGATTTGATGTATCTCACCCCACTGTTGTTGTTTACATCACAGGTTCTGCAGGTTTGGGAAAGGGTAAGGACAAGGTTATTTGACTTTCCTTATGAATCGTGGTTTTGTGATGGCATGGCTTCCGCTATGGCGTTTATGTTTTGAGATCATTGTATTGATCTAGTTCTTAGTTTTTATCATTTTGGAACATCTTGTATATGTAATGCCTTAGGCTTTTAGGTGTTTTGTATTAGAGGCATTTATGTGTATAATGTGTCAACTAGGAACTTATTATGTTTCAGTACCAAAAGTGAAACTCATGTATAATATATGATTTGAGGCATGTATTGTATATGGTCTTTACATAATTAATGTGTTGTACTTATCATTTGGTTAACCGATTAGGACTTTTTCAATCGATTAGCTTAATGCTCCAATCGATTGGCTAGATCAGAAAAGTTTTGTCAATCGATCAACACGACTAATCAATCAATTGGTTAGTTAAACAAACTGCTTGAAAAAGGTTTGTACAAGTTTTAATCACTTGTCTTAACTTAGAAAATAGTTTTTTAAGTTAAAAACATTTGAAAGGATATTTGTAGGGGTCTGTGTGTGTGTGTGTGTGTGTGAGAGAGAGAGAGAGAGAGAGATGCCTTACTCTTAAGCTACTTCCTTACTTTTATAATACTCAGGTCACTCAGACAGACAGACATGACCTAGCAAGCTTTCACACCTTTGTTAAAGACTCCAAGATTTTTTCCAAATAGTTTATGATTATACTGACACTTTGATCTTAAGTTTACATTAGCATTGTAGAGAAAAAAATATACATATACAAAATTCCAAAGCCCTCTCTTAAGGTATGAAATGTGAAAAATAGTTGTGGAATTACTTCACACTGTATTGGGGAATGGGATGGGGACATATCCATTATGTGAATATAAATGATTCTACCATGTCCTTTTCCATCCATAATTTCAATTTCAAGAATATGATTTTCCATTTTTGTTACAATTAGCCTTGTTCCATTAAATAAACCTTCATATTTATCGATGTTTCTCATAAGTATAATGGGTGTCCCTAGCCTTAATTTGATATGATAATTTGGCATCCCAAAAGTTCTTAATGAGCAGAAGAATTCGAGACTGAGGACTTTAACAATGTTATTGTCATGAATTTCCGATATATCAACTGAATTAGAGCTATAGTGATCCCTTATGTCCCTATAAAAAATGTGGTGATAATTAGTTAAAAGAAATAAGGGTGATTGATCAATTTAAATTCATTATAATTTGAGAGATATACTTGACATCATATCAAGGACATGATCATTAATTTGATCAACAACTTCTATTGTCAATGCTAAGATTTGCATAATTTTGAGCGTAGTCGTTGGATTGATAATTATTTATAAAACATAAGTACTTTTCACAATAGCACCAATAGGGTCATCAAAATATGTAATTAAAATCTCAGGGGGTATATCTTTTTCAACATAATCATCATTTGGGTCGGATACCATACCTTCACCTATTTCTAAAATCCAAATTGAAAAGTCTATAAATTCCTTTTTATCTTCTCCATTCAGACCATATTGTAGATGCATATTCTTTGTTAAATTCAATACATGTACAAAATTTCATGTATAAGATGCATCGATGGTAGAGTGTACAATGTCAGATCGACTCGCCCTGGGTACAACATGCAAAATTTGTCTAAAATCCCCACCAAATATTATAACCTTTCCACCAAAAACCTCATCTGAATTGCTATAGCTAATAATCACATCCTTCAAAGTTCTGTCAATTGTTTCAAAATAATGAGAGACATGTAAGAGCTTTGAATAGATTAGAAAAATTTGATTTCATCGTTGGAACATCATAATTTCTTTATTCGTAAATGAGCTTATTTACCAATTGTTGAATAACATGGACATTTGGATACGAAATTGGTTTGGAATTCGTAAGATTCCTCCTATTAGCCTGAATTAGTTTCTCAATCTCAGATAAGTTTAAGTTTTGTACTTATAAATCAATTAATATCAAGCCTGCAAAAATAGAGAAAGACGTTTTTTTTTGCCTATGACAGCGCTTAAAAGCGCTGTCTAAGCCTGCGCTGTCGTAGGTAAAGCAGCGCTTTTTTATTTATGAAAAAGTGCTCTCTAAAAGGTGGACTTTAGACAATGCTTTCAAAAGCGTTGTCTAATGTATACGTTTAAAATTTAAAAAAAAAATTTATATACTTTAGAGAGCGCTTTTTTCTTCAAAAGCGCTCTATAAAGGGGGACTTTAGACAGCGCTTTTGAAAGCGCTGTCTAATGTATATGTATAATGATTTTTTTTATATATCTTTAGAGAGCGTTTTTTCCTTAAAAGCGCTCTCTAAAGGGGAACTTTAGACAGCGCTTTTCAAAGCGCTGTCTAATGTATACCTTTAGACAACGCTTTTTTCTCAAAAGCACTGTCTTTTGTCTACGTATAATTTTGAAGATTTTTTTAAAAAATCCCATTTTAACCATTTTTTTTATGCAGAAACCTGTATAATTCACATTTCCATAAACCTGTATAATTCACATTTCAATAAACCAGTATGGATACGCATTTCCATTAACAAATTCTATTTCAAAACTAGAATTTACATTAATGCAGAATTCGCACAATTTCTTATATTGTATGGTTTCAAACCTGTATAGAATTTGTACATTTCAATAAACTAGAATTTACATGTAGAATTCACACAAATTCTATTGTATGGTTTCAAACCTGTATAGAATTTACATTTCAACAAACTAGAATTTACATTCACAAAACTATACATTCAAGAAAGAATTCTTCTTGCAATAAAAAATTCGCACAATTCCACCTTAGTATCTTGCAATTGTTTCCTCGTGTAATAAGGACACGCCATATCATCGAAATACTACATAACAAAACAAAATACGCATTATTTAGTTTAAAATATTAAATTATATGACATATCCGATAAATACTACATAACAAAATAAAATACGCATTATTTAGTAAACCACAGTAATTATTACACAGTAATTATTACCTGAATTCTTCCTCTTAGTTCCATGGCATTGTCCAGTCATTTTTCTCAATGTATAAATCTTGCCGCACAATAGCAAGTTAAGATATATCAAGAAAAGATACAACATAGATACAACACAAATTGCCAATAAAGCATTGTATAATTTAAAAAGTAAATCATTATACAAATACATAATAAAAACTACATACTATATAAATGAAAAAGTAAAACATTATAGAAATAGTAAATCATTCTACAAATAGATAGAAAATCATTATATAATTGAAAAACTAAAGGATTATACAAATAGATAGAAAAATATCTAATTCAAAACATGGCCTATCATTATGTTAGACCTTTTATGTGTATCCCATAATTTGTGGTCTTTTTCCCTTACTCCACACTTGAGTGTGAAACTTCTACCCATTAACAAGTTTAGATTACAACTACTTAAGCTACATTACCTAGCTAAGATCTCAATAAGTTTTAGTTTAGGTTATCACAAGAATGCCTTTTCTCTTTTAAAAGAGCAAGACACATCACCAACAAAAATTCATCAAGATAGTTCTTTTAAATATATTGCATCAGTACACAAATATAGTGCCAACAAAGGTATAATTTACAAAAACCATCCATAAACAAAAATACAGTCCCAGCAAAAAGTCATCAAGACAGTTCTTTAAAATATATTGCAGCAGCAAATGATTTATAACAAAGTTATCACCAATGAGCATATATCATGAATTAACCACGCATCTCAGGCTTAACATACATTACTCAATAAAGAATGACATAGTCTTGAATTAAAGTTAAAAGAAATCATCTTTAAATATTACTGTGCAATAAAAAGACAAAAGCATGGATAATTTTAAGTAGAAAACATGTAATAATTCAAAAACACATGACAAAGATGAATTTTAGGAGTTTGTAATTGTACCTCACAAGAAGTATTCAGGTTGAGTATTACTTTATGTAGCCGGCCCGAGTAACTCACGTTACAACCTCTGCATCAATTTATTCAGCTTAGACACCACTAAACCCATACTTCAACAAATGATAAATAACCAAATCAAAGCCGAATATGTCAAAACAGTATCGAAAGGTGTTGGTACCGATACCGTTATTCACCATTTTATATTAAAGAACAAATTATGAATCGTATTCAGTATTAAGAACAAATTGATATATCACTAAATACTGTTTCAGTCACTGATTTACAAGATAACTTTTCGATGTCATCATTCCTCACTTTTACTTATTGATACAGAGAGAATATAACATACATAAGAAAATCTTCCATATAGAATTTGTTTCCTTACAATTTTAACTTATACAAATGAAAATACATTGATTATTGATGAAAAAGAAAACATATCATACTGAAGATACATTGATTAATAATGAAAAAGAATTCATGTTATACTGAAACAGAGTTACATAATACGCATTACAAGGCAGAGTTGGGACAATTAGGTTCTACACCAAATTATTTTGACAACATTAAGTAGGAATAATCAATCAGAAGAAACCACACAGCCCAAATGACCAAAATAATCAAAGATGTTCACAAATCACAAACCCTAAAATACAAGAAATAGAAAACCCAAAATATAAATACAAGAAATTATAGAAGAGGAGAAAGACAATAGAGTTTAGAGAAAAATAGAAAGCTACTAGTTCAATGTAAAAGAGTAGATAACGGTGGTGAACGAAAGAAGAAATAAATTAAAAAAAAAAAGGAAAAAGGATTAGGAGTTTGATTCCTTACCTCTTCGTCGAAGAATACTGAATGGAGGACGTGTAGATCGGTGAACGGAGATCGTCGAAAATTTTTGGTGAGCGGCGGTCGTGAGGGAAGAACGTGAGATATGTAGAAATGAAAGGTGGATAGATATTAGGTTTTAGAAATATTTTTTCTAAAATAAAATAAAAAATAAAAAAGAGGGAAAAATTTTCTAAAATAAAAATTAGGGAAATGTAAAAAAAATGTGGGAAAACTTTTGAGTATATTTTCTTTTAGCCTCAGAACTAATAAACACTAACTATAAAATTAAAAAATTAATAATACATTAGCATTAGGAATTGTTGATGCTATTTTAAAATTAAATTATAAAATAATTAGCTTCAACAAATATATTATATAATGTCTAATTCTACTGATTCAAATTTATGTAAAAAATTAGTTTTAAAAAAAATATTTGTGTTTGTTTTATATTTTAATTCGTAAATGACCTTAGAGGGCGCTTTTCAGAAAGCGCTTTCTTATGTGCTACCTATAAGAGCGCTTTCCTTAGAAAGCGCTTTCTAAAGTGAAAAGAATTTAAGACCTATAAGAGCGTTTTTCTGAAAGCGCTTTCTAAGGTTACCTTTAGACAGCGCTTTTTAAAAGCGCTGTCTAAAGTAATACCTATAGCAGCGCTTTCCAAAAAGCGCTTTCTAAGGTGGCATCTATTTATGGCATTTAACAGCGCTTTCTAAAGCCTGTCTTTTACGGCGCTTTTTTTTAGCGAAATTTTTTTATTCTTTTTATCAGCGCTTTTTTATAAAAGCGCTGTCTTTTTGGTGCTGTCTATTCCTATTTTTGGCGTAGTTTCATTTAACAACATTTTGTCAAATGGATGAAAAACTATTGCAATAGTAAAGTTAATAGAGTTGTATAAATTTAGGAAAAATATAATAAAATTAATGTTAAGATATATGAATGATGCGTAAATTTTGTGCCAATTTTCTTTGTGAGTGCAAGACACCATATGATAAAAAAAATCTTGACTCATTTGAAACATGAGCAAGCCTATTGATAGTGCCAGACAAAAGCAAAATGGAAAAAAGCTTTCTAATGAAATATCCTGAAACCCACTTGTTGGCTTCTTTAATATATTCTCTATCATCTTCAAGGAAATCCATTACAAAGTAGGCATCCCTAAAAGAGTTATATTGAGTGTCTCCAATCTTTCAAATTTCCTCATAAGTTGTAGGTGCTTTGACAACAATCAACATCAATCTGAGGTAAAAAATTTCTCCAGTCTTGGTGGCACCCATATCAAACAGCCTATAATAAACCTTTTTTTGCGTGACATCCACAATCTTTTTCTCTTTTCATAAAAAAAATTGGTGACAAATTGACCGTGTGTTAGTTCTTTTTCCTATTAATATTTTCCATTTGCACCCAACAAAGATGTGAACATAGATTCTGTGACACTTGCTTTTTTTTAAATTTTTTCATTTTGTCAAAATCAGTATAGTACACAACTTTCTAACAAATTAGATAAAATAACATACGTTCGACCGCATACTTCCTTCCATTAATATTGTAAGAGAAAATTCTCTAACACGCTTCACTTGGAGGGATATACCTACAATCTAGATATTGTCTTATCTCATCAATTGGCTCTTAATCAATGGGTGATGGTCTTTTAGAAGGAATTATTGTTCTAGTGATTCTATCATATCCTTTGTGTATATACTTGAAAATATATTTGATTGAAGTACTTTGGTTAAACCATTTCATATTGAAGTGAGCCTGGTACTTCAATAATAACCTTGGGTTATATGGTACTACACGCCTATTATCCAAGGGGATGCCATTTTTGTGAATAATGTGTGTTTTTGATCTTCTTCTGTAAAGTGTAAAACCATCCGCATCAACGACTGTATTTTTAATGAAGTTTTTGGAAAAGTATTTGGAACATTTTCTATTTTTCATGCATGGTGACGACAATCGAGATAGACAACAAGGACCATGGATCATATGTGCCTTCATTAAGTGGTATAAGGTTGGTTGAAGTTGAAGATCTGGAATATAAACACAAATTATGTTGCCTATTTCTAAAGGCGTTGGATACTTATTGTGTGGGTGTAAGAAGATTAAATTATGAGCATGTGGCAACCCTCTTTTTTGAAATTCAATACTATACAAAACTGAATAATAAATGAAAATGAATATAAATACTTAAAAGAGCATATTTTTAAAAATAGAAATTGTAAAAGAATGTACAAGACTTACATGCCTAAACTCTTCCAAGAACTTGTCGTTTTAAAATGTCAATCACGAGTTCATCAAATTTGATTCTTGTTCGCCTTGAAATTCAGCAAACAACCTCTAGTCTTCTAATTTGTAAAATTATTTACTAACAGGATCGACCACACAAATCCTAGGACACAGTGCGTTTAGAAATGTTGACAATTTGAGTAAAACTCTAATCTTTTCATCATTGTTTTATTATTGTTTTCACAGTTGGTACTTTTCGACTAAAAATAAATTGGACTTGGAATTGGTAAATAACTGGTGAAAGGAAAGTAATGTGACAAGAATAAAATTTGCAGAATTTTAAAGAGTATTGTAAACAAACTTAAATTTCATAAAGAATTGCAAGTAATTAACTGGTGTTTTTCTCAAACGTGCATTGTTTCCATAATGACTCGTTTCTCTCACACGGTTACTTTGAGTAATTTGAATAACTTGTACAATTTTGAAATGCGCACACAGATCTAACACTAAGACTCCCTATTTATATACAATCGAAATAACTACCCATAACAGCTATTCCTCCTAATGGCGACAAATGGCAATCTGCATGCATTCGTCAACTAGATGAGTTCCCTCCTAAATTTGAATTTCAAACATCTGTAAAACGAGGCCTATCACCCTTCTGTCAAAATATTTCTAATACTTAGAAAAATCTGCCAATGCTTTCCTTCAAGAAAAAATTGCCTTCGACTGGCTTTCTCCCATCGAAACATATACCTGTCGAAAATATCCTGGTAGATTTCCAAATTTCCTCTAAACAATTATCTAGGGGTCGAAATTAGCAACCTATAAATTGTCCCCCAGAAAATGCATTTTTGACAAAAGGCGAAAAGCATTTTTTGTCGATGTTATTCGACGCCGTTAATAATTCGACCAGTGACTGTTCATATGATTAGACATCTGTAACGTCAAAGTCATCATTGCACTTTTCTCAAACGTCTCTTCAGCCCATTTTCCAATTCGACTATGCAAAATAGGTTTAGATAACATATGTTTTGTTACGTCGAAATGGGAAGAAACATAAACATCAACTGGTTTTATATTGTGCTTTAACTTCATACATGAAAAGTATACACATAAACATAATTTTTCGATCACACTATACCTAGTTTCTGCATCATTTAAGACTCTACTGTGGTAATAAATGGCTCTTTCGACACCATTTTCATCCTCTTGGGCTAACATACTCCCTAATGTCTTATCTGATGCGACTATGTACAGCCTCATACCTCTACTTCTACAAAGTGACATCAAAATAGGGGGATGCGTCAAGTACTCCTTGATTTTGTCGAAGGCATCTTGTTGCTCTTGCCCCCATTCGAAGTTTTCCTTTTTTAGTCGAAGTAGAGGAGAGAAGGCTTGCGTCTTCCCACTAAGGTTGGAGATGAACCTTCTGAGAAAATTGATCTTCCCAAGTAAAGACTGCAATTCCTTCTTTGTTGATGGCGCTTTCGCCTCCATTATTGCTTTGGCCTTGTTTTGGTTTATTTAGAACCCCTTCTTGTGGACCACAAAGCCAAGGAAGTCTCTCGCCTGCACACCAAATGCACATTTGAGAGGATTCATTTTTAGACCATACTTCCTCATCCTTTCAAAGGACTGTCGAAGGTGGTCAATGTGACTTTCTCCTGAAACAGACTTAATAACAATGTCATCAATATAAATCTGCATAAAAGTTTCAATGAAATCGTGAAAAATCGAATTCATTGCTTGCTGATAAGTTGCTCCAGCATTCTTCAAGCTGAAAGGCATCACCACCCATTCATAGGTGCCTAAGGCTCCGGGGCATCGAAACGCCATTTTTGGAACATCTTCCTCAGCAATAACAATTTGGTTATAGCCAGAGTACCCATCAAGCATACTGAGGTACTCATGCCCTGTGGCAGAATCGACAAGCATTTCTGCCACTGGCATGGGATATTCATCCTTTGGGGTAGCAATGTTAGCAATGTTCGCAATGTTCGAAAATCAATGCATACCCTTAACTTGCCATTTTTCTTTATTACTGGAACAATGTTAGCAATCCATTCGACATACCTGGTCGTGCGGATGAATTTGCATTTGAGAAGCCTTTCGACTTCCTTTTTGATCTTCGACAGGATCTCTGGGGCAAAACGCCTTGGGGTTTGCTTCACGGGCTTCCTCCCAGGCATTATGGGCAGCTGCAATTCGACCAAACTCCTGTCTAGGCCAGGCCTTTCGTCATAGTCCCACGCAAAACAATCTCTAAACTCTTTCAGCAGTTGGACTATTTTGACCTTGAACTGGGGATCAACTCTTGCACTTATGTAGGTTGGCCTTTTTTCTTCCCCCAATCCCAAATCGACTTCTTCAAGCAGATCATGCGCCACCATCTTCATGTCTGTCGACAATGGATCCTTCTCAAAACCCAGAGACTCATTGTCGTAAATGGAATCAAGCCTTTGATTCTGCCATTCTCCCAATTCTCCATCGAGCGGACTTTCATAAAAATCTTTCTGAGGATATTGTTGGTCGCCTTCGACCCGATTGGCTTCAACAGCCATGTACTTCACTTCGGCCTCTAGAGCCGCTTTGAGTTTGTTCTCGGCTACATAAGCCGCGATCTTTTCGAGCGCTAGTGACTCACTCATCTTCACTGAACTCGCTACCCCAGCCAGTTGGTTGTATGTGTGTAGTGCCGAAGATGTAATTCGCCTCACCAACCACCTCCCTATCCCATTGGAACCCATGTGTGGGATGGAGGTATAGCGAACAGAAAGCATTATCAATTGCCGTCATGTAAAATGTGGTTGGACTGCAAGGAGCAACGTGGGCCAAGTTTCTGTCGAAACTTCGGCGATCAACGTGGTTTACATCAGCTAGAAAATAGGTCTGATCAGACTCTATGTTCTCCACTATTCCATCAGCGCGCCAGATTATTATCCTCTAATGCATTGACGAAGGGACGGCACCTATGTAGTGTATCCATTCTCTCCCCAAGAGGAGATTGTAATTTTCCTTTGAAGCTATCACCATGAACATCGTTGGCCTAGTAATTGTTCCGACTGTCAAATCTACCTGTATCACACCCATTTTTGTTCCTACTTTTCCCTCATAGTTCGACAAAACCATGTTGTGGGGCTTGGTGTCTGAATCGTTTTTGCCAATCTTTTTCAGCATGTAGTATGGCATCAGATTTACTGCCGCTCCCCCATTGACTAGGATCTTATTTACCCCCACATTTCCTACCTTTCCTTTTATGAATAGAGGTTTAAGGTGGCTTCGCATAGAGTCGTCTAGCCTTTGAAAAAATGCGTTCTGCTCTTCGACGCATCCGTTATTCATTATATAGTAGCACACTGGTCTGTGCCTTATGGTTTCACTTTCCATGACTTCCTCTTCCTCTTCGACCTCCATCACCTGATCGTACTCCCTAGGGAGCACTGAGACTACGTTACACATGACGTCGAAGGATGCCTCTGATTCTGATTTGAAGTCATCAGTCATTTCGTCATCTTTGTTTGTATCTTCTTTCGATGATACTTGCTCAGGTACACTACGTTGTTCATTGTCTATGGACTCCTCTCTCTGACTCACAGTTTGGATGTTGCTGCTAGTTTCTGTCTTGGTTTTTTCTGCAGCCTCTCTCTCCGCCTTCTTTCACCTTTGAAACCTCCTCTATTGAGATTTCGACATTGGGTTCTTACTTTTATAATTCTCTGAAGGGTAAGGCATTCTCCTAGGCTTTTCATTTTCTCTCTTCCCTGTCAAAGAGGAGCCCCTTTGCACCTCAAAGTTCTTCCATATCTTCTGGCCCTGAGCCTGGCGAATTGGTTGAACCCACTTATTATTCTGATCTCCCCTTCTAGGGTCGAATCTCTCCTTTCTCGAAGATGGTACTTCCCCCTAATTTCCTCTCCTTTTAGCCCTCTTGACTCCTTCCAAGTTTTATGCTGCCTTCTTGGTGAAAACAGCACTGCAGCGAGGGCATAACATCACCTCAGATCTTTTCTTCTGGCATCTTTGAATAAACTCTACCAAGTTCTCTTCTTCTTTTGGGTATGCCACCTTCTGGTACTCTTCTCGTCGACGCTCCTCGTCGATTTGCACTGGGACTTTCTGGGATACTTCCACCATGTTCACATTGGCGGTTGGCTCAATCGTAATGCTTAATTTGTTCATTCTCATGCTGAGGCCTTCGTCAACCTTATGTTTTTTCTTAGCTAGGTCGAAATCTTCATGATCCCCTTTTGTGTGTATCTTCAAAGGCAAGCTTTTGACATCATGTTGGTAGCAAAACTCGACCACTTTCTCCTTAGGATCTTCCATTATCCGTCAAAGAATCCCTACAGCGACTGGTTTGCAGGAACCTTCGGTAGTCCCCTTGTTGGTTTGGGTGAAGCCATCAGCAGCTTCATCTTTGACTTTGTCGAAAACCTCTGCAATTTCTGTATTAACGTTATTGAGGCCCTCAGTGGCCTTGTTGTTGATGTCACTGAAACCTTCAGGAGCTTCATTATTGATGCAGTTTTCTATGATTCCTTCATCAAGGTGTTCAGTAACCTTGATCATCACTGGCTGGTTTATGAAGTCATTGGAGACCTCTTCGACATCACTTTCATCAGTGGGGATCTCAGTGATCTCCACCATATTCACATTGTTGTCGAAACCTTCAGTGGCCTCGAACATCTCAAAGCTGTAGTCGAAACCTTCTTCAGCCTGCACGATATTCACTATGAATGGCTCAGCATAATGGGCTTCTGCCACCTGCATTGGATTGGAATCAATTTTCATCTGCGACTTTGATTTGTCGCCAAATTTGAGTCTTCCATCGTGAATTGCATTCTGCACCAAATCCCTGAAAAGGAAACATTGAGACGTTTTATGACCCAAGAAATTATGGTACTTACAAAAACCTCTCTTCTTTTGTTGTCCTAGAGGGGGCGCTTTAGTACCAGGTGGCACTATCAGTTGGCCATCCTTGACTAATAAATCGAATATTTCGTCACACTTGGTAACGTCGAACGTATAAGTCCTTTTGGGGAACTTATCATTCTTTTCAGACTCGACTGGGTCCTTTCCGTTTGACGGAGCCAAAACTTTACAAGCATATGGCGGACCCTATTTCAGTTCTGCCAAATCAATTTCCTGTTCGTCGAAATTTGATGATTCACTTTCATCCTCATTTTGACACACTCCGACATAAACCACTCTCTCTTTTTTATTCTTATTTTCTCTAGCCTTTTCAGCCTTTAGTCGTTCGACCTGTCTAACTGTATCAGCCAATTGGGCCATGTCTCTCAAATATTGTGTGTCCAATTTCTTTCAGATAGAATAATCCAGGCCACATGCGGCCATTTCGACCAACTCATGTTCAGGCACTTGTGTGAAACATCTTGCTTTAAGCAACCTAAACATATTCAAATAATCATCGATTGGCTCAGAGAATTTTCTCTTGACGCTAGCCAACTCCTTCAAACTTATCTTTGTTTGTCCCATATAAAAGTGTTCATGGAACAATCTCTCCAACTGGGTCCATGTATGGACCGAACCTGCAGGCAAAGATGTGAACTAAGTAAAAGCATTTTTCGTCAGAGAGCTCGGAAAATATTTTATCTTCAAGTTCTCATTGTGCGTTATTTCGCCTGCTTCGATCAAGTAACGGGCCACATGTTCGACTGTCGATTCACTCGTGTCTTCTGAAAACTTAGTGAACTTGGGGACTTTCCCTCTTGGGGGTAAATCTTTCTGTAATATATATTCAGATAATGGTGATGTGTAACTAGGCCTCTGTAGTCCTACATTTACCCCATTTCGAGCTATTATTCTTTCGACCATGGCTGCTAAATTGTTTTCTGCTGGCATCTTATTACAACGTATTCGTTGCACAACATCATCAGCATTTTGATCCCTATTTACTATCACCCTCACAGGTTCTTGCTGAACAGGCATTTCGACCCGGGGTGGTTCACCATGGCTTCTTGGTCTCTAGGGTTTGCTTGAGGAACATTTATTTGTCTTTGGTTTATAGTAGGTTCCTCTTCGACGACTATCCTCGGGTTCTGGACTACCTACTCTCTTTGAGTGGGTTGGGGAACACCAAAAAAATCGGCAATACGCGCCATTTGCGCTGCCAATTGTTGGTTCGTTTGAGTGGTATTTTGAATCAATGGGTTAAATACAACCCCCATTTGTTGATCAACATCTGAACCATGTCATGGTTACTCTCATCTATTTGTTGCCTAATCACTTGCGCAGAATTGTTGGTGATACTTGGCATGTAGGTTTGATACCTTGTTACCAAAGGCTGACTCATTCTCCCCATATGGTTTGCGCCAGATCCTGATCCTTGCAAAGGTGAAGTTACGTTGATCATAGGATCTGAATATATTGATGGCGCATTATGTAAACTAGCCATCACTGTAGTTGGCATTCCATATGGTTGATCTCGGTTTGATAGAGGCATCGTAAAACCAGACACAAAAGGCCTGTACGTGCTTCCTGGAGGAGGGGGAGTCATTTGTTGCATTTGAGACCCCATAGTAGAAAAACATGGAACATTTTGGGGAATCAATGCGCAGGCGTCGAACCCGCTGTTGATGGCATAGCCTCTGACACAGATATTGAGGCCGTATTGCCCCCAGTCGAAGGATTAGGGGGTGGCACTTATTCGCAGGATTCTGGTTGTTAGAGGGGTTTGGATTCGCCATTCTGCGCACTCGTCTCCTTCTAGGTCTTTCTTCATTGTTTTCGGCAATCTTACCGTTCCTTAATTTCATACAACAAAACGAAGAAGACTACAAAGGAAAAGAAGATTAAAAATAAAGGTTTAAAAATTGTCAAAGACGCACAAGGTCCCACTGGGCGTGCCAATTTGTTCGCCTTGAAATTCAGCAAACAACCTCTGGTCTTCTAAATTGTAAAATTAGTTTACTAACAGGATCACCCACACAAATCCTAGGACATGGTGCGTTTAGAAATGTTGACAATTTGAGTAAAACTCTAACCTTTTCATCATTGTTTTATTATTGTTTTCACAGTTGGTACTTTTTGACTAAAAATAAATAGGACTTGGAATTGGTAAATAACTGGTGAAAGGAAAGTAATGTGACAAGAATAAAATTTGCAGAATTTTAAAGAGTATTGTAAACAAACTTAAATTCCATAAAGAATTGCAAGTAATAAACTGGTGTTTTTCTCAAACGTACATTGTTTCCATAATGACTCGTTTCTCTCACACGGTTACTTTGAGTAATTTGAATAACTTGTACAATTTTGAAATGCGCACACAGATCTAACACTAAGACTCACTATTTATATACAATCGAAATAACTACCAATAACAGTTATTCCTCCTAATGGCGACAAATGGCAATCTGCATGCATTCGTCAACTAGATGCGTTTCACGCGTCCTATTTCAAGAATGAAACTCCCTCCTAAATTTGAATTTCAAACATCTGTCGAACGAGGCCTATCACCCTTCTGTCGAAATATTTCTAATGCTTCAAAAAATATGCTAATGCTTTCCTTCAAGTAACAATTGCCTTCGACTGGCTTTCTCTCACCGAAACATATACCTGTCGAAAATATCCTGGTAGATTTCCAAATTTCTTCTTAACAATTATCTAGGCGTCGAAATTAGCAACATACAATTCTATAGACTTTAGAAATTATATCAGGTCTATCATGCGACTTAAAATTATTTTTCGATAACAACAGTGTAATCGCAGGCTAATTGGGGTTGCAGGTAAAAGTTTTAAATAAATAAGGGAACCCCAAGACACTTGAAATAGCCATACCATCAAAATAAAGTTAATCCATGTATCTCTTGCTTCCCAACAAAGAAGATGACAACATAACTCGCTTTCCTCTTTTGATAGGCTAATCGGGATGTGAGTACTAATAGAACTACATAAAAAGAGATGAAACTCTATCCTCCTATTGAATTCCTACAACGACCAATAATGCAGCGCGTCCAATTATACTGAATATTGCTGCAACAACTAAATTATTTTATGTCAATTTGTTAGTCAAAGAAGCGACTTTATCCTCCTCTTGAATTCCTAGATGAGACAATTGTAACTCAAGAGAAAACTAGCATCCTTCCTCATTTGGATTAGGCACATTCGACATCCCAACAATACCATGAGCGGAAGGACGTGAAAATGGTTCATAATAACATTTTTCCCAAATCAATAGCCTGCTAAATAAAACCATACTCGATTAATTTAAACAATGACAAAGATGGACCACAGATCAAATCCTGGTTAGCTGAAGAAAAAAAATCTCAACATTTTGTAACTAGAAAATAAGTCCAAATAGTTGCTACCAATCAATATCAATATAATTGTCGAGTAACTAACTCACAACAGTGTTAAGAAATTCTTAATAGTTGCTGCAAACATAATAACCAGAGTTAACAACACATTCTTAATAGAAGCCTTAACTTATGAATGAAAAATTACTTAGAAAAGTGAAGACATGAGTGAAATTTGTTGAGATATTCCAATATTGTTCCTCTAATATTGATTAAAAAAACTCAATTTTCTAATACTCAAGAGTAGTGCTTATGAGTAAACAACCTCAATTTTTCAGCAGAATAAGAATCTTAATAGAGTACTTCCAAAATGAGGCATTTGCAGGATCATCCAATATCCTCAAAGGTACATCATTTACAGTGAAACCGTTACTCCAAAAAACAATATTGTGAACAACAGACTCTAAAAAAAACGAAACTATAGAAACTATAAAACAGCTTTCAAAATTGAAAATTAAATAATGGCACTGCTCACAGATTATTTAGAAGTTTGTTAATAGCAACAGGATTCCCATTGATCAGCTAACCTTGATAAACCATTCTAATAAAACATTATGAAAATACAGTTTTTAAACAGCATCAAAAGATTCCAAATTTCAGAAATACCATGTAGCTAGTAGAAAACAGTTTAGCCAGTGTTAAAACCTTGAACATAATCAATCAGATAAAAACTTCAGTACTTGTATTCAATACATGATCATGTACATTAAATGCAATATAGAAGTATACGTTCGAGATATTTTTATATTCTTGCTCCTACCGAAAACGAAGAAAACAAATTAACCATAAGAGATACGAGAAAATAGCCTGTGACTTAGAGAATGGCTGATTCATTTACTCTCTTCTAGATTGCTAATCTTGCTAAGGTTTTTAGCTAGCACAGGCGACAACCTTTCTAGCAGCCCTAGCTTCAAATGCTCCCAGTACTGCATTACGATTTAACCAATCCTTCGCTGCAAGCAATCAAATGAGTTATAATTAACTTACAAATTCTAAGAATATAATAAGGGATAAAATAGCGTAAGGATAATCTACACAGGATCTCATATATATATATATGTGTGTGTGTTGTGTGTGTGTGTATTGGTGTTAGTCATAATGGCTAATTTGTTATGGGTCTAAATTATACATGTATACAATCCCAAATTTGTCTCTAACATGCTTCTTACCAATTCTAACATATATACATACAGGATAATCTAACATAATACTTAATATATTCTATATAACTCCCTAACATAGGTATAGATAGTAATATTATCTCAATCTGTTAGATTTGGGATATCAATAGACTGAAAAGAGTTGGAATTTTCACTCAAGTCAGAATTTTTATATTCTCAGTCAAATACTTATACCTTTTTCAGAGATATGAGTCAGCATTTGACTAGAATCGGCAATTCTCCATAATATCAAGAATCATGACACGAACAATATCGAGTGTATGTATGTGCCCACCATCCCCACATCAAAAACCCTAATCAAAATCCCATCAAATGGAGATCCAAGCAAAATCAAACACACAACCAGTTTTCAAATGTGGGTCCTATCAATCAAGCACACAATTTCAAAAACTTCATTTTTCCCAATATTAAGATTGAGTTAATAGTAAAAATAAAATGCTAAAAATTTTCCGAACCCAATAACCCCAATTGCATAAAAATATAACCTTTTTAGAGTTTCAGTATCTACAAACAAAACACCCAAGTAATCAAACAATGAAATGTCGATTGCTGCTCCACAACCAGAAACCATGTCAATAAGTGATACCACAATCTGCATCTTATGACATTATTTATTTCCAGCGTTACTTGGAACAACTCGGATCATATAGGTTGGATCTATAACACAAAAAATGAAATATCCTTTCAGTTATTGATTTCTTCAAACAAGCAAATATAGAAACACAAAAAAGATATCATACTCAAGCATAAAGGTTGAACCTTTGTTAGGTTATACCAATAACCTTTTCTTCATAGCATCAAAATCAATATCTCATAAAATAAACATAAACATGAAGAAGCAATAAAAATAACCAATATTTTGTAAGGAGATTCGCAAACATCATAAAGTTGTACCATGAAATCTTCTTCAAAACGGCCGGAAAACAAAACAAAAGGTAACGAAAATAGGATGAAGACGAAGAACAAAAAATGACGGAAGCAGATATGGGTGAAGGTAAAAGAAGCAACCTTGAAGTCGCTCACAAAGTGAATGAGATGAAAAAGAATGAGAGATTAGAGCTGGAGAGAGAAAGGAGATGAAAAGTGATCTTTTGGAAGGATTTGATGAAGTACAAAAGGCATTGGTAGAAGAGAAAAAGGTGGAATCAATAGTTTGTTTTGAACCAATTAGTGTTAAGCGATTGACAACATACCAAAAAGTGGAAGAAAATAAAATAAGTAGTAACCTTGTTGGTTCAATAGTACAATTTGGTTGCGAAAAGTAAGTTTTGCACACAAATTGATCTCATTTTAAATATGTGTCATTTTTAAAGAAAAGAACATCTAAGAGATTTCCATAACATTGAATTTTCTTATATTATAGATGGATTCTTGATAATAAAAGAGAGACTCAAGAATTTATTAAGTTCAAAAAATCTGTTGGCTCACAGTTATGAAAACCAAAATCTAGGGTTTGCTTGAGGAACATTTATTTGTCTTTGGTTTATAGTAGGTTCCTCTTCGACGACTATCCTCAGGTTCTGGACTACCTGCTCTTTTTGAGTGGGTTGGGGAACACCAAAACAATCGGCAAGACGCGCCATTTGCGCTGCCAATTGTTGGTTCGTTTGAGTGTTATTTTGAATCAATGGGTTAAATACAACCCCCATTTGTTGAGTCAACATCTGAACCATGTCATGGTTACTCTCATCTATTTGTTGCCTAATCACTTGCGCAGAATTGTTGGTGATACTTGGCATGTAGGTTTGATACCCTATTGCCAAAGGCTGACTCATTCTCCCCATATGGTTTGCGCCAGATCTTGATCCTACAAAGGCGAAGTTACGTTGATCATAGGATCTGAATATATTGATGGCGCATTATGTAAACTTGCCATCACTGTAGATGTCATTCCATATGGTTGATCTCGGTTTGATAGAGGCATTGTAACACCCCTTTCTATACCCCCAAATAATTAATTAAATCATTTAGGCACGTATTGAAAATTTTATCAGAGTATAATTGCAAACACGACATAAAAAGGTATGTCACATTATGCTTGAAATTAAAACACATACAACACCTGCTCAAAATGATATGCAACAGTGGGGTAACTTTCAACAATCAAGGATCTCAGTCCTTATACCCACATGTCAACATTTAGAATAAAAGCGGAAACATCTAAACATTGATTCACAAACATATATACACACACACACACACACATATATATATATATATATATATATATATATATATCATACTCCAATAGTAGTCACCAATATCATTCATGTTTACATAAACATTCATCAGCTAGATACATGTACAAAAGTATCACAAAAGCTCATAAACACATCCTAGCTACCCGGTGCTACATATCAGAGCCAGGCGACCAAAAAGGAAATGAAGCCACGCTTCACAAAAGACCACCAGATACCTAATCTGCAATGCCTCATAGAGCATCATAAAACAACAGAAGGGTGAGAAATATTATCATAATAACAATGCATATAATTATATATCTCAACATAAAAATACACATATACCACATATTCTCACCATTCCATCATACCACATAAACATACATATTATGTTTACTATGTTACAATCATCACATCTCACTCAATATACATCGCAAGGCATATATATATAAAACCAAGCATATTCCTCATAATGCTTATCATTCAACATAAACACACATATTCATGTTTATCCATCCATGCACACCTGCACAATTCTACTCATTCCACAACAACATATACATCATGCATAATTCACCAATCCAATCAAGACCCGACAATACCACGCATCACATAACTGGGAATGACAGCATAGTCATTCTACCCCAATACATACCTCACTAGGAACGACAACATAGTCATTCTACCCTAGTGCACCTCTCATTAGGAATGACAACATCGTCATTTTACCCCAATGAATATCCCACTAGGAATGACAACATAGTCATTCTACCCTAGTGGACACCACACTAGGAACGACATCAACGTCATTCTACCCCAGTGCACACCTCATTAGGAATGAAAACATAGTCATTCTACCCCAATGAGTATCCCACTAGGAACGACAACATAGTCATTCTACCCCAGTGGACACGACAACTCAATTGTACATCACTAGGAATGACATATAGTCATTCTACCCTAATGAGTACTCCACCAGGAACGACATATAATCGTTCTACCCCAATGGACCCAACGACACACTCGCACTTCACTAGGAATGACATAAAGTCATTCTACCCTAATGAGTACAACAACAACACTAGGAACAACATACAGTCATTCTACCCTAATGTGTTCGACCAAAACATTAATACCTCACTAGGAATGACATTTAAGCCATTCTACCCCAATGAGTATTATAACACAATTGGAATCCATTCCACACACCAAATATTACTATTATAGCAATCCCATGATAATCAATACCTTACCATTCATCTTGCTGTGGATCTACGCCACAGAGGCCGCCATATCATACATTAATCATACACTCGAAACCACATACATTGATACTTACTTAAACAATATATTTATCACTAACTACAACGCACAACAAATAGCATTTCATCATTTACACCCATATCAATTCACATCAAGAATTACTCACCATCAACCACAACAATCCATCATCACAACATCTCATCATATATTCACAATCAACATGCATTATCATTTAACTCAAACAATGCATATATTCACCAAAGAGCCACAAATCACAAAGAATTCCCCAATCAAGGGTTCACTCCACAAGCATATCCACAACACATTCATAACCACACATTCATTTCATAAAAAACAACTATTCACGATTAATCGGTAAAGTCGGCCAAAAGTCGGCTAAAAATAATATTTCTCTTCACCAAATCATAGAACATATTTTTAGCTTCACATCCATATAAAGAACACCTCAATCAGATAAACAACGCAAAAGATATGGATATTTCAAAATAACGCAAAAACATAAACCGGAGGCCCGACACAACGAAACGTTTCGAAAATACTGTTCCGATTGGACCAAGGTCAGACCTCAAAACCATTTTTCCTAGAAATAACATCCCATTGGCTTTCCAACGCTTCGAACGGGGGTCAAAACCGACTTACGGTTCAAGAGATATAAATTTTCGAAGTTTCCCCGAAAAACCAGAATTTTCTGCTACAGCACTGCGGATTTTTACGTTTTCGCCCGAAAACTTGACTAAATCGAACATTTTCACCGAAACAAACATATACGCGCAACCACCAAATACATAAGAACAATTTAGAACACATAAACGAAATTTCTACGACGTTCGATTTATCGATTAAATTTCAACCTTTCCAAAAACCAGAATTTTCAAACATCACCAAATCGAATAAAAAGCACGCTATACGACGACCTAACCTTACTCGATACAGCTACGTAATTTATTTCGAATTTCATCCGCGAAAACATCGGTTTCTATCGATTATGTTCAAATTCAACCTAACCCCAAATATCTCTAAAACAACCAAACAATTCCAACACACACCCACATAATCATAAGCATGGATAATATAACAATGTTTCACACCCTTACCCGATTAAATCGACTCCGAAAGATTGATTTTGATGATTTTTCTCTTCTCCCTCTCTTGTCCTTTCCCACGTTTCCTCTTCTCTGTTTTTCTTCTTTTCTTCTTCCTCCACTTCTTTTTCCTTCTCTCTCTTACCAAATATATATATATATATATATATATATATATATATATATATATATATATATATATATATATATATATATATATAATACTTATTATATAATATAAATCCAATAGGGTCAAATATCTCCAATTGATATTTTGTCTTCTAATACCAATTAATCAATTATTAGAGTTACCTTAAAATACTCTCTTTTCTCTCAAATTTCTATTTATAAAAATATCTAACTAATCAAATGACCATTTTGCCCTTCCACTCAAATATCTCCCAAACGCTCTCAAAATGCGATAAAACATAACCATACCGATGAAATATATTTCGGGGAATAAAAGTTGAAAAGAAATTATAATTTATTGCAAATATTTTACCTATCAGAGAAATTCACCAATTAACTCCATTAGCAGGTAAAATACAATAAACTCACACATTTCACAAAATTCACATAAATGAAATAGATAAATAGAATTAAACAAATCGGGGCGTTACAACTCTCCCCCACTTAGACATTTTCGTCCTCGAAAATATAACTGAGACGAACAACTCTGAATACGACTCTCGCATCCGACCAACAAACCAACAGGCCAACTAAAGCACACCACGAATAACACAAACTGACAAACCACCCTGATAACAACAACTACTACAACAACACTACATAACGACAACTACAATGACAAGATGCAAAGCCCATACAATGCACTTGACGACTAACTCACGACTCAAAGAAAACCACGATACCAACATCCTTATCACACAACCTTATTACAACAATGCTACGATTCCCAATCAAACATATAACCAAAACATCCTTCTACATAGCAGCCCATGAATAATATTTAAACCTTTCACCTAACACTTCCATTCTGAAACGTCCAATGGTCTCATCATTCCTACATGTTTCCAATGTTCAACCTATGAACTCTTACAAGTCACACATGTAAATACAAAATGTGCCACCTCACGCTTCCGCTGCGCACTCTGATTACTCGTAACCATCAAAACTATCAATTTAACGTCCAAAGTCTAACTCTTTCTCATATTCGCCAAAAATCACTGTTCACTTTAATATTACCAACCTCACACTCTCCTGTGTTATCTCATACCCATACACAAGTCTCGGAATTGCTCAAATAATTCTAACTCCCTGACCATCAAAACAGACATGCATAGAAACTTCCGACTTAACTTTTCAGGCACAACAACAGCTTTTCCCCGAAGGATAATCCAAGCCAAATTCATAACTCATCACGAACTCTAACCATCCTTGTTGTCTCATACTCTATTCCTTTAGACCAAACAAGTACTCAATATCCTTGCGATTACCAAACACTTCGAACATAGACCCATAAAGATAATACCTCCAAATATTCCAACACAATACCATCGCAACCAATTCCAAATCCTGAATAGTATAAATCCTTTTATGAATCCTCAATTGTCTTAAAGCATAAGCCACGACTTTACCCTCTTGCATTACTACGTTGACTAAACTCATCAAAGACACATCACAATACCCCACAACCGGTTTATTAGGATCACACAAAATCAAAGCTGAAACCGTAGACAACTTCTACTCCAGCTCACCAAAACTTACTCACAACGAACATCCAAACAAACGACTCACCCTTTGTAAGTCAACTGAGATACCAGAAGTACGAACTTAACAAAGTCTTCCATAACTTGTAATAACAACCAACTGACTCCAAAAGTTTCTAATCTCCTTAACCAACTTCGGAGCCTCTCATGTAGAACTACATCTACTTCCGATGGATCCATTAACCATACTCTCATCTGAAATAACATTTCCAAGAAACTAACCCTTTTCAACCAAAATTCTCCCTCGAATAACTTAGCATAAAACTTCGTCTCTTTTCAACACTTGTAATTCAAATCTCAAACACTTTACTCATTCTTCCTCTGAGTTTATAACAAATCCAAATATCCTCAATCGAAACCACTACGAACTTATCCAATTAAATATGGAAGATACGATTCCTCTACTCCATAAACATTAGAGACGCGTTACTAACACCAAATACCATCACTGTACGTTGCAATTCCCAACCAAAATCCAAAAGATATAAATCCTTAAAGCTTTTGCAAAACTTTTCACTGGGTAACTGGTTACTCACATACAAGCTTAACCGAGTAAATAACAACCTATTCCGAGGATAATAAACCTAACCAGTCACATTAAATCGATCAAAGCCTCAACTATTCACCTTCATCCAATTAAGTTCAATCTCTACTCTCTGTGAAGCAGTCCTTAAATAAAACCCAATCATTCTCTCTCAATGACTTCCCAACTGGACTAACATACCAAAACCTCTAATCCATTTCATCTTCCGATATTAGCTTCTTCATCGACTCATCAAAACAATCTGTAATCATCTCCTTAAATTCCAAACAACTCATTTCACACACTATCAAAGCCGGAAAGACCTGCCTATTCCATCCAACATAATTTCCGTCTGCTATCAACAAGAGATTAAGGGTGATCAGTTCCTCAATTTGTCAATAGACAGTCGACAATCATGATGGGGCATAAACCGTCTTTACCAAACTATAATAGCCTTTCTTGCATCCCATACACAAAACTATCCAAGGCACAAATCCTTAGTTGACATAAACCTTACCTCCGCATTTCTTACGGAATCGGGAACAACACGGTCCAAACAACACTTACAATCTTGCAATTCACAACACACTGAGCCAGCGCTCCACACCTGAAGCAACATGGAGAAGAACCAGCTTCTCCCCCACTTATCTCATTCTAACTCCTGAAAACAAAGGATTAGAAAACCAGAAAGCACTGACAGTGTTACACACACATATCACGTACTAAGGGACAAACAACAACGACAGTATTCAACTGTCACACCAACAGACTCAACAACTGACTCAACACTGGCTCTGATACCACTTAATGTAACACCCCTTTCCATACCCCCAAATAATTAATTAAATCATTTAGGCACGTATTGAAAATTTTATCAGAGTATAATTGCAAACACGGCATAAAAAGGTATGTCACATTATGCTTGAAATTAAAACACATACAACACCTGCTCAAAATGATATGTAACAGTGGGGTAACTTTCAACAATCAAGGATCTTAGTCCTTATACCCACATGTCAACATTTAGAATAAAAGCGGAAACATCTAAACATTGATTCACAAACATATATACACATATATATATATATATATATATATATATCATACTCCAATAGTAGTCACCAATATCATTCATGTTTACATAAACATTCATCAGCTAGATACATGTACAAAAGTATCACAAAAGCTCATAAACACATCCTAGCTACCCGGTGCTACATATCAGAGCCAGACGACCAAAAAGGAAATGAAGCCACGCTTCACAAAAGACCACCAGATACCTAATCTGCAATGCCTCATAGAGCATCATAAAACAACAGAAGGGTGAGAAATATTATCATAATAACAATGCATATAATTATATATCTCAACATAAAAATACACATATACCACATATTCTCACCATTCCATCATACCACAAAAACATACATATTATGTTTACTATGTTACAATCATCACATCTCACTCAATATACATCGCAAGGCATATATATATAAAACCAAGCATATTCCTCATAATGCTTATCATTCAACATAAACACACATATTCATGTTTATCCATCCATGCACACTTGCACAATTCTACTCATTCCACAACAACATATACATCATGCATAATTCACCAATCCAATCAAGACCCGACAATACCACGCATCACATAACTGGGAATGACAGCATAGTCATTCTACCCCAATACATACCTCACTAGGAACGACAACATAGTCATTCTACCCTAGTGCACCTCTCATTAGGAATGACAACATCGTCATTCTACCCCAATGAATATCCCACTAGGAATGACAACATAGTCATTCTACCCTAGTGGACACCACACTAGGAACGACATCAACGTCATTCTACCCCAGTGCACACCTCATTAGGAATGAAAACATAGTCATTCTACCCCAATGAGTATCCCACTAGGAACGACAACATAGTCATTCTACCCCAGTGGACACGACAACTCAATTGTACATCACTAGGAATGACATATAGTCATTCTACCCTAATGAGTACTCCACCAGGAACGACATATAATCGTTCTACCCCAATGGACCCAACGACACACTCGCACTTCACTAGGAATGACATAAAGTCATTCTACCCTAATGAGTACAACAACAACACTAGGAACAACATACAGTCATTCTACCCTAATGTGTTCGACCAAAACATTAATACCTCACTAGGAATGACATATAAGCCATTCTACCCCAATGAGTATTATAACACAATTGGAATCCATTCCACACACCAAATATTACTATTATAGCAATCCCATGATAATCAATACCTTACCATTCATCTTGCTGTGGATCTACGCCACAGAGGCCGCCATATCATACATTAATCATACACTCGAAACCACATACATTGATACTTACTTAAACAATGTATTTATCACTAACTACAACCCACAACAAATAGCATTTCATCATTTACACCCATATCAATTCACATCAAGAATTACTCACCATCAACCACAACAATCCATCATCACAACATCTCATCATATATTCACAATCAACATGCATTATCATTTAACTCAAACTATGCATATATTCACCAAAGAGCCACAAATCACAAAGAATTCCCCAATCAAGGGTTCACTCCACAAGCATATCCACAACACATTCATTTCATCAAAAACAACTATTCACAATTAATCGGTAAAGTCGGCCAAAAGTCGGCTAAAAATAATATTTCTCTTCACCAAATCATAGAACATATTTTTAGCTTCACATCCATATAAAGAACACCTCAATCGGATAAACAACGCAAAAGATATGGATATTTCAAAATAACGCAAAAACATAAACCGGAGGCCCGACACAACGAAACGTTTCGAAAATACTGTTCCGATTGGACCAGGTTCAGACCTCAAAACCATTTTTCCTAGAAATAACATCCCATTAGCTTTCCAACACTTCGAACGGGGGTCAAAACAGACTTACAGTTCAAGAGATATAAATTTTCGAAGTTTCCCCGAAAAACCAGAATTTTCTGCTAGAGCACTGCGGATTTTTACGTTTTCGCCCGAAAACTCGACTAAATCGAACATTTTCACCGAAACAAACATATACGCGCAACCACCAAATACATAAGAACAATTTAGAACACATAAACGAAATTTCTACGACGTTCGATTTATCGATTAAATTTCAACCTTTCCAAAAACCAGAATTTTCAAACATCACCAAATCGAATAAAAAACACGTTATACGACGACCTAACCTTACTCGATACAACTACGTAATTTATTTCGAATTTCATCCGCGAAAACATCGGTTTCTATCGATTATGTTCAAATTCAACCTAACCCCAAATATCTCTAAAACAACCAAACAATTCCAACACACACCCACATAATCATAAGCATGGATAATATAACAATGTTTCACACCCTTACCTGATTAAATCGACTCCGAAAGATTGATTTTGATGATTTTTCTCTTCTCCCTCTCTTCTCCTTTCCCACGTTTCCTCTTCTCTGTTTTTCTTCTTTTCTTCTTCCTCCACTTCTTTTTCCTTCTCTCTCTTACCATATATATATATATATATATATATATATATATATATATATATATATATATATATATATATATATATAATACTTATTATATAATATAAATCCAATAGGGTCAAATATCTCCAATTGATATTTTGTCTTCTAATACCAATTGATCAATTATTAGAGTTACCTTAAAATACACTCTTTTCTCTCAAATTTCTATTTATAAAAATATCTAACTAATCAAATGACCATTTTGCCCTTCCACTCAAATATCTCCCAAACGCTCTCAAAATGCGATAAAACATAATCATACCGATGAAATATATTTCGGGGAATAAAAGTTGAAAAGAAATTATAATTTATTGCAAATATTTTACCTATCAGAGAAATTCACCAATTAACTCCATTAGCAAGTAAAATACAATAAACTCACACATATCACAAAATTCACATAAATGAAATAGATAAATAGAATTAAACAAATCGGGGCGTTACAGGCATCGTAAAACCAGACACAAAAGGCCTGTACGTGCTTCCTGGAGGAGGGGGAGTCATTTGTAGCATTTGAGACCCCATAGTAGAAAAACATGGAACATTTTGCAGAATCAATGCGCAGGCGTCGAACCCGCTGTTGATGGCATAGCCTCTGACACAGATATTGAGGCCGTATTGCCCCCAGTCGAAGGATTAGGGGGTGGCACTTATTCGCAGGATTCTGGTTGTTAGAGGGGTTTGGATTCGCCATTCTGCGCACTCGTCTCCTTCTAGGTCTTTCTTCGTTGTTTTCGGCAATCTTACCGTTCCTTAATTTCATACAACAAAACGAAGAAGACTACAAAGGAAAAGAAGATTAAAAATAAAGGTTTAAAAATTGTCAAAGACGCACAAGGTCCCACTGGGCGTGCCAATTTGTTCGCCTTGAAATTCAGCAAACAACCTCTGGTCTTCTAATTTGTAAAATTAGTTTACTAACAGGATCGACCACACAAATCCTAGGACATGGTGCATTTAGAAATGTTGACAATTTGAGTAAAACTCTAACCTTTTCATCATTGTTTTATTATTGTTTTCACAGTTGGTACTTTTCGACTAAAAATAAATAGGACTTGGAATTGGTAAATAACTGGTGAAAGGAAAGTAATGTGACAAGAATAAAATTTGCAGAATTTTAAAGAGTATTGTAAACAAACTTAAATTTCATAAAGAATTGCAAGTAATAAACTGGTGTTTTTCTCAAACGTACATTGTTTCCATAATGACTCGTTTCTCTCACACGGTTACTTTGAGTAATTTGAATAACTTGTACAATTTTGAAATGCGCACACAGATCTAACACTAAGACTCCCTATTTATATACAATCGAAATAACTACCCATAACAGTTATTCCTCCTGATGGCGACAAATGGCAATCTGCATGCATTCGTCAACTAGATACGTTTCACGCGTCCTATTTCAAGAATGAAACTCCCTCCTAAATTTGAATTTCAAACATCTGTCGAACGAGGCCTATCACCCTTTTGTCGAAATATTTCTAATACATAAAAAAAATATGCTAATGCTTTCCTTCAAGTAACAATTGCCTTCGACTGGCTTTCTCTCACCGAAACATATACCTGTCAAAAATATCCAGGTAGATTTCCAAATTTCCTCTTAACAATTATCTAGGCGTCGAAATTAGCAACCTACAATTCTATAGACTTTAAAAATTATATCAGGTCTATCATGCGACTTAAAATTATTTTTCGATAACAATAGTGTAATCGCAGGCTAATTGGGGTTGCAGGTAAAAGTTTTAAATAAATAAGGGAACCCCAAGACACTTGAAATAGCCATTCCATCAAAATAAAGTTAATCCATGTATCTCTTGCTTCCCAACAAAGAAGATGACAACATAAATCGCTTTCCTCTTTTGATAGGCTAATCGGGATGTGAGTACTAATAGAACTACATAAAAAGAGATGAAACTCTATCCTCCTATTGAATTCCTACAACGACCAATAATGCAGCGCGTCCAATTATACTGAATATTGCTGCAACAACTAAATTATTTTATGTCAATTTGTTAGTCAAAGAAGCGACTTTATCCTCCTCTTGAATTCCTAGATGAGACAATTGTAACTCAAGAGAAAACTAGCATCCTTCCTCATTTGGATTAGGCACATTCGACATCTCAACAATACCATGAGCGGAAGGACGTGAAAATGGTTCATAATAACATTTTTCCCAAATCAATAGCCTGCTAAATAAAACCATACTCGATTAATTTAAACAATGACAAAGATGGACCACAGATCAAATCCTGGTTAGCTGAAGAAAAAAAATCTCAACATTTTGTAACTAGAAAATAAGTCCAAATAGTTGCTACCAATCAATATCAATATAATTGTCGAGTAACTAACTCACAACAGTGTTAAGAAATTCTTAATAGTTGCTGCAAACATAATAACCAGAGTTAACAACACATTCTTAATAGAAGCCTTAACTTATGAATGAAAAATTACTTAGAAAAGTGAAGACATGAGTGAAATTTGTTGAGATATTCCAATATTGTTCCTCTAATATTGATTAAAAAAACTCAATTTTCTAATACTCAAGAGTAGTGCTTATGAGTAAACAACCTCAATTTTTCAGCAGAATAAGAATCTTAATAGAGTACTTCCAAAATGAGGCCTTTGCAGGATCATCCAATATCCTCAAAGGTACATCATTTACAGTGAAACCGTTACTCCAAAAAACAATATTGTGAACAACAGACTCTAAAAAAAACGAAACTATAGAAACTATAAAACAGCTTTCAAAATTGAAAATTAAATAATGGCACTGCTTACAAATTATTTAGAAGTTTGTTAATAGCAACAGGATTCCCATTGATCAGCTAACCTTGATAAACCATTCTAATAAAACATTATGAAAATACAGTTTTTAAACAGCATCAAAAGATTCCAAATTTCAGAAATACCATGTAGCTAGTAGAAAACAGTTTAGCCAGTGTTAAAACCTTGAACATAATCAATCAGATAACAACTTCAGTACTTGTATTCAATACATGATCATGTACATTAAATGCAATATAGAAGTATACGTTCGAGATATTTTTATATTCTTGCTCCTACCGGAAACGAAGAAAACAAATTAACCATAAGAGATACGACAAAATAGCCTGTGACTTAGAGAATGGCTGATTCATTTACTCTCTTCTAGATTGCTAATCTTGCTAAGGTTTTTAGCTAGCACAGGCGACAACCTTTCTAGCAGCCCTAGCTTCAAATGCTCCCAGTACTGCATTAGGATTTAACCAATCTTTCGCTGCAAGCAATCAAATGAGTTATAATTAACTTACAAATTCTAAGAATATAATAAGGGACAAAATAGCGTAAGGATAATCTACACAGGATCTCATATATATATATGTGTGTGTGTGTTGTGTGTGTGTGTATTGGTGTTAGTCATAATGGCTAATTTGTTATGGGTCTAAATTATACATGTATACAATCCCAAATTTGTCTCTAACATGCTTCTTACCAATTCTAACATATATACATACAGGATAATCTAACATAATACTTAATATATTCTATATAACTCCCTAACATAGGTATAGATAGTAATATTATCTCAATCTGTTAGATTTGGGATATCAATAGACTGAAAAGAGTTGGAATTTTCACTCAAGTCAGAATTTTTATATTCTCAGTCAAATACTTATACCTTTTTCAGAGATATGAGTCAGCATTTGACTAGAATCGGCAATTCTCCATAATATCAAGAATCATGACACGAACAATATCGAGTGTATGTATGTGCCCACCATCCCCACATCAAAAACCCTAATCAAAATCCCATCAAATGGAGATCCAAGCAAAATCAAACACACAACCAGTTTTCAAATGTGGGTCCTATCAATCAAGCACACAATTTCAAAAACTTCATTTTTCCCAATATTAAGATTGAGTTAATAGTAAAAATAAAATGCTAAAAATTTTCCGAACCCAATAACCCCAATTGCATAAAAATATAACCTTTTTAGAGTTTCAGTATCTACAAACAAAAAACCCAAGTAATCAAACAATGAAATGTCGATTGCTGCTCCACAACCAGAAACCATGTCAAAAAGTGATACCACAATCTGCATCATATGACATTATTTATTTCCAGCGTTACTTGGAACAACTCGGATCATATAGGTTGGATCTATAACACAAAAAATGAAATATCCTTTCAGTTATTGATTTCTTCAAACAAGCAAATATAGAAACACAAAAAAGATATCATACTCAAGCATAAAGGTTGAACCTTTGTTAGGTTATACCAATAACCTTTTCTTCATAGCATCAAAATCAATATCTCATAAAATAAACATAAACATGAAGAAGCAATAAAAATAACCAATATTTTGTAAGGAGATTTGCAAACATCATAAAGTTGTACCATGAAATCTTCTTCAAAATGGCCGGAAAACAAAACAAAAGGTAACGAAAATAGGATGAAGACGAAGAACAAAAAATGACGGAAGCAGATATGGGTGAAGGTAAAAGAAGCAACCTTGAAGTCGCTCACAAAGTGAATGAGATGAAAAAGAATGAGAGGTTAGAGCTGGAGAGAGAAAGGAGATGAAAAGTGAACTTTTGGAAGGATTTGATGAAGTACAAAAGGCATTGGTAGAAGAGAAAAAGGTGGAATCAATAGTTTGTTTTGAGCCAATTAGTGTTAAGCAATTGACAACATACCAAAAAGTGGAAGAAAATAAAATAAGTAGTAACCATGTTGGTTCAATAGTACAATTTGGTTGCGAAAAGTAAGTTTTGGACACAAATTATTCTCATTTTAAATATGTGTCATTTTTAAAGAAAAGAACATCTAAGAGATTTCCATAACATTGAATTTTCTTATATTATAGATGGATTCTTGATAATAAAAGAGAGACTCAAGAATTTATTAAGTTCAAAAAATCTGTTGGCTCACAGTTATGAAAACCAAAATCTAGGGTTTGCTTGAGGAACATTTATTTGTCTTTGGTTTATAGTACGTTCCTCTTCGACGACTATCCTTAGGTTCTGGACTACCTGCTCTCTTTGAGTGGGTTGGGGAACACCAAAAAAATCGGCAATACGCGCCATTTGCGCTGCCAATTATTGGTTCGTTTGAGTGGTATTTTGAATCAATGGGTTAAATACAACCCCCATTTGTTGAGTCAACATCTGAACCATGTCATGGTTACTCTCATCTATTTGTTGCCTAATCACTTGCGCAGAATTGTTGGTGATACTTGGCATGTAGGTTTGATACCCTGTTGCCAAAGGCTGACTCATTCTCCCCATATGGTTTGTGCCAGATCCTGATCCTACAAAGGCGAAGTTACGTTGATCATAGGATCTGAATATATTGATGGCGCATTATGTAAACTTGCCATCACTGTAGTTGTCATTCCATATGGTTGATCTCGGTTTGATAGAGGCATCGTAAAACCAGACACAAAATGTAACACCCCCTTTCTATACCCCCAAAAAATCAAATAATCATTTAGGTACATATTAAATATTTCGTCAGAGTATAATTATAACATGGCATAAAAGAGGCATGTCACATCATACACAATTTTACATCATACAACACCAGCTCAAAACATTGATATGCAACAGTGGGGTAACTTTGTAACAGAGGAACTTTGTCCTTACACCCACATTTCAATATTTAGAATAAAAGCGGAAAATCTAAACATTGAACCACATTCAAACATATATACCGAGATATATACTTCACCAAGTATTATCCACCAACACAATTCATGTTTACATAAACATTCATCAGCAAGATACATATACAAATGTATCACAAAAGAATCACAGCCATCCTAGCTACCCGGTGCTACATATTAGAGCCGACCGACCAAAAGAATGAAGACACGCTCCACAAAAAGACCACCATCATACCTACTCTGCAATGCCTCATAGAGCATTATAAAACAGCAGAAGGGTGAGAAATATTATCATAATAACAATGCATATAATTATATATATCTTAGCATAAAAATACACATATTCCACATTCTCACCACAATTCATTAAAACTCACCAGTATACATCACAATGTATATATATATATATATATATCACCCAGCATATTCATCATGCACACTTTCACAATTCACAATCATTCCACATAAACATACACATTTATGTTCATTCACCAATATTTCTTTATGAAGATGATAAATGCAAATCATAGAGACCTACTCACGACTCTATACAAATGCAATGCGGTACCGACTCAATCCTCATTAGTTCTCTCAGTAACTCTGCTGGAACCATCGCTCGTTACCAATGTAACTCCCCGTCGGGCCTACGATGTTCACCCATTGCTCACACCCCACATGGGCACACAATGTTTATGGATCCCTCACACCCCACACGGGTACACGACCCGATCGGTCACACCCCACATGGGCACACGATCGTCTATAATCATCGCTCACACCCCACATGGGCACACGAGGTTATAGCGGATTCCCTCTGGAACCAATCTGTCGCTCACACCCCACACGGGCACACGACGTTTATGGATCGCTCATACCCCACATGGGCACACGATCCGATTGATCACACCTCACCTAGGCACACAATCTTTTATAATCATCGCTCACACCTCACACAGGCACACGACGATGCAACAGATTCTCGTTAGAATCTCTCAACACAAGAATGTACTTCATTATGCCTCTCATGCAAAATGACTCAAGACATCCTTGAAATGCATACATATTCACAATATAATCATGCATATATCTCATACAATCACATACAATCTATATACATTCACATTAATGCACTATTGTAAGATTCGCATTCAAACACACAGTCAAAATGGTACAAGTCGCTAAATAGCACTATTCCTGAATTTCCGACATAATAAAATCGGCCAACAGTTTCCACACCAACATAATCACAAAGTACAGCTCAATAGCTTTCCAACGATATAAAGAACGCCTAATTCGGAATTACGGTTCGGGAATTATGAATTTTTAAAAGAAATGAAAATTATACTAAAAAAAACGAAAGCGCCCGGCGACAGGAAAGTTTCGCCCGACGACGCTCCCATTTCGCCTTCGCTTCGCCCGGCGAAGAAGGGGCGAAGGAAATTCCCCCAAACGTGAACCAAACCAGTAGCTTGGCACCCTCGCGCCTCTCCATTTCGCCCGGCAAAGGCACGCACCGCCCGACGCTCAGGGCCTTTCGCCCGGCGCTATGCACCAGAAGCAGAATTTCTGCTTCGTTTTCACTGTTCCAAAACCCCCAAAATCTCCATTTTATCCCCCAAATCACTTCCAATAGCAAAACAATTCATAGCAATGATTCATAAACATATGGAGATTATACAACACAAATTATATCGATTTCTATCCGCGAAAACATCGATTTCTACCATTTTCTACACCAATGGGTTTATACCCCAAAACTCATGAAAATCAACAAAATCAACAATACAATCATACATAATCATATACATTGCTAAGATAACAAGATTTCACACCCTTACCCGGATTCCAACTTGCTATGTGATTGATCTTGATGAATTTTCCTAGTTTTCCTCTTTTCCTCTTCTTTTCTCTTCCTCCTCTTTCTTTTTCTTCTTCTTTTCTCTAATTCCCTTTTCTTACTATTTTTCCTTCTATTTTTCCTTTCTATCTCTTTTCTTTCTATTTCTTTCTCTCATTTTCCAAACAATCAATTAATTCATTTTTCTCACAAATTCTAATTCCACTTAATTTCTAATTTATCATTAATTGAGAAAAGTCTAAAATACTCTCCATTCTAATTTCCCCGAAAACTCTCAAAACGGTAAAATAACATATAACACACCAAATTCACAATTAAAATAATTTATCATCCAATTAAAATAAAAGACTCCACATAATTGGGAAATAATCAAAATCGGGGCGTTACAACTCTCCCCCACTTTAGAAATTTTCGTCCTCGAAAATAATACCTGATTCAAACAACTCCGGATACGACTCTCGCATCCCACTCTCTAGTTCCCAAGTCATATTGCCTTCCGCAGCGCCTCCCCATGCAACCTTTACAAGCGCAATATCCTTGCCTCTGAGCTTCTTAACTTCACGATCCAGAATCCTAATCGGTAAAGCTTCCACTGTAAGGTTATCTCTCACTTCAACCTCGTCCATAGGAATAACATGTGACGGATCCGGAACATACTTCCGAAGTTGTGAAACATGGAATACATCATGCAAATTAGAAAGATTCGGAGGCAACGCCACACGGTAAGCCACAACACCAACTCGTGCAGAAATCTGATACGGACCAATAAAACGAGAAGTCAACTTCTTCGATTTCAAAGCATGACCCACACCCGTAATCGGCGTAACTCTCAAAAACACATGGTCGCCCTCTTGAAACTCAAGATCTTTTCTCCTCTTGTCATGATAACTCTTTTGTCTATTTTGAGAAGCTTTCATCTTTTCACGAATAAACTTCACTTTCTCCGTCGTTTGTTGTACCATCTCCGGTCCAACTACCGTCCTCTCACCTGTTTCATGCCAACACAAAGGTGTTCGACATCTCCGACCATATAAAGCCTCAAATGGTGCCATACCTATACTTGAATGAAAACTATTATTGTAAGTGAATTCAATTAACGCCAAATAACTATCCCAAGCACCACCTCGCTCGAGCACACAAGCACACAACAAATCCTCCAACGATTGAATTGTCCTCTCAGTTTGACCATCCGTTTGCGGATGATAAGCCGAACTCAATCTTAGCTTAGAACCCAAAGCCTTTTGTAAACTCTCCCAAAACCTCGATGTGAATCTAGGATCTCTATCCGATACAATACTCTTATGAACTCCATGTAGCTTCACAACCACAAGAACATAAATCTCGGCTAACCTCTCCAAAGGATAACTAATATCAATTGGAATGAAATGAGCAGATTTAGTAAGCCTATCAACAATTACCCAAATAGCATTATGTCCTCTTTGCGTATTCGGCAATCCCGTGACAAAATCCATCGATATACTATCCCATTTCCACTCCGGAATGTCCAACGGTTGCATCAATCCACTAGGTTTTTGATGTTCTACCTTCGACTTTTGACAAGTTAAGCACGCATACACAAATCGAGCCACATCTCTCTTTAACCCGGACCACCAAAAGATTTTCTTCAAATCTTGATACATTTTATTCGCTCCCGGATGGATACTTAAGTTACTTCGGTGTCCTTCTTCCAATATCATCCTTTTCAACTCCGCATCATCGGGAATACAGATACGACCACAGAATCTCAAAACTCCAAAGTTATCAACCTTGAAATCCTCATTTCCATTCATTATCAAATCAACAAATTTCAAGTCCAACTTTTGCTTTTCACACACGGTTGCAAGAAAATCATTTGTAACATGTAGCATACCAAGTCTCACACTTCTCGGCGTCATTTCACAAACCAAACTCAAGTCTCTAAAATTCTCCAAAAGTTCCCATTCTCTCGCCATCAATGAGGACATATGTAACGACTTCCGACTCAAAGCATCGGCCACCACGTTTGCCTTACCCGAATGGTAATTCAAACCAAAATCATAATCCTTCAAAAGCTCTAACCACCTTCTTTGTCTCATTTTCAATTCTTTTTTATCAAATAAATATTTCAAGCTCTTGTGATCGCTAAAAACTTCAAATCTCGCTCCATAAAGATAATGCCTCCAAATTTTCAAAACGGACACCACGGCCGCCAACTCCAAGTCATGCGTAGGATAATTCTTTTCATGCTCTCTCAATTGTCTTGAAGCATAAGCCACAACTTTTCCATCTTGCATCAAAACACCACCTAAACCAACCAATGAAGCATCACAATACACAACAAATGGTTCCGTAGGATTTGGCAAAATCAAGATCGGAGCCGTTGTCAATCTTCTTTTTAACTCATTGAAACTCGCTTCACAATGAATATCCCAAATGAAAGCCCTTCCTTTACAAGTCAATTACGTTAACGGGAGTGCCAACTTCGAAAATCCCTCTATAAACCTCCGATAATAACCCGCCAAGCCTAAAAAGCTTCGAATCTCCGTAACCGACCTAGGAGCCTCCCATTGCATCACCGCATCAATCTTGGATGGATCAACGCTAATACCACTACCGGAAATAACATGTCCGAGGAAACTTACTTCCGACAACCAAAATTCACATTTTGACAACTTAGCATACAATTGTTTCTCTTTCAAAATTTGCAACACAATTCTCAAATGCTCTTCATGCTCCTCCTGAGACTTAGAGTAAATCAAAATATCATCGATGAACACAACCACAAAACGATCTAACTGTTCATGAAAGATACGATTCATGTATTCCATGAACACACCCGGCGCATTAGAAACCCCTAATGGCATCACGGAATATTCGTAATGGCCATACCGTGTCCTAATGGCCGTCTTTTGAATATCCTCTTCTTTCACACGAATCTGGTGATATCCCGATCTCAAATCAATCTTGCTAAAAACACGCGCACCAACCAATTGGTCCATCAAATCATCGATCCTTGGAAGCGGAAACTTGTTCTTAATTGTCACCTTGTTCAATTGTCGATAATCAATGCATAACCGCATACTCCCATCCTTTTTCTTTACCAACAATACCGGAGCACCCCAAGGAGAAACACTTGGCCTTACAAATCTCTTGTCCAACAAGTCATTCAATTGCTTCTTCAATTCTACCAACTCCGATGCCGACATACGATACGGTGCCATCGAAATCGATCTAGTACCCGGAACTAGATCGATAGAAAACTCAACTTCTCTTTCCGGCGGCACATCCGTAATATCCTCCGGAAACACTTCTGGAAATTCACACACCACTGGGAACACATCCAGTTCAACTTTACTCTCCACCGACAATGATGCAAACAAACCAAACAATTGAGTTTCGTCCGCTAAAAGTTTCTTCAATTCTTTAGTGGATAGGAAACTCTCATCTTCGTCATCTCCCAAAGAAGGAAACCTTACTAACTTGTGATAGCAATCTATATGAATTCGATTAAATCGCAACCAGTTCATACCCAAGATTACGTCTAAACCTTCCAACGGCAAACACACTAAATCCATCTCAAAGTCTTTACCATAAATGGTCAAAGGACAACTTAAACAAACCAACGAAGTAGTTACTGACCCCGTTGCTGGAGTATCAATAACCATCTTACCATCCATCAGAGACAACACAAGATTCAAACGCTTCGCGCACTCAGACGAAACAAACGAATGAGTCGCTCACGTATCAATAATAGCAACTAAAGGCGTACTATTAATAAAGCATGTACCTTTAATCAAACGGTCTGCACTAGTAGTTTGAGTCCCCGCCAATGCAAACACCTTTCCGCCCGCTTGAGCTTGTTTCGGCTTAGTACACTTAGTACTAATGTGACCAACTACTCCACAATTATAGCACTTCACCATGTTCCTTCTACAATCTGTAGCAGCATGCCCAAGGCCTCCACAGTGAGAACATTTCACCACAGTCTTCCCACACTCAAATGATTTATGACCTATTTCTCCACACTTATAACACTTAATGGGACCGGAACCTCCTCCTCCAGATCTCTTCTCAAAGTTTCCCCTATGCTTGCCCTTATCAACAGGTGTCACATAAGGTCCACTTCTAGCTTGTTGCTTTCCTTTCCTCTCATTCAAACTTTTGTAATGTGTAGAACAAGCCTTACTATCTTCCTCGAAGATTCTACAGCATTCCGTCAAATCAGAAAACCTTCTTATCCTTTGATATCCCACAGCCTGTTTAATCTCAGGACGCAAACCATTTTCATATTTAATACACTTTGAGAACTCAGCAGTGATTGCAGCATAGTGAGGATGGAATTGAACCAACTCCACGAACTTAGCAGTATAGTCCACCACGGACATACTACCTTGTTTCAATTCAAGGAACTCCATCTCCTTCTTCCCTTTCACACTTTCAGGGTAATACTTCCTTAAGGACTCAGTACGAAATAAATCCCAAGTGACCTCTTCATCATCCAGCTCAAGAATTTGACGCATACCGACCCACCAATTGTCGGCTTCTTCCTTCAGCATGTGAGACCCAAGCCTCACTTTATTCTCTTCCGCACAGTCAATGACTCTGAAGATCCTTTCAATCTCTTTCAACCAAAGTTAAGCACCATCGGGATCAAATCTTCCTTTGAAAACCGGTGGTTGATTCTTCCTGAACTCGTCATTAGCATTCACATTTGGCGCACCTTGCACCGCCCTAGCCATTGCTTCCAAAGCAGCAGTCATCGCATTGTCGTTTCTACCAGCCATATTCTACTCCGGATTCCCAAAAATAACAACAAAATTAAACAACAATTCAAACAATACGACAACAAGACAGACACAACTGACTCAACTCTGGCTCTGATACCACTTAATGTAACACCCCCTTTCTATACCCCCAAATAATCAAATAATCATTTAGGCACATATTAAATATTTCGTCAGAGTATAATTATAACATGGCATAAAAGAGGCATGTCACATCATACACAATTTTACATCATACAACACCTGCTCAAAACATTGATATGCAACAGTGGGGTAACTTTGCAACAGAGGAACTTTGTCCTTACACCCACATTTCAATATTTAGAATAAAAGCGGAAAATCTAAACATTGAACCACATTCAAACATATATACCGAGATATATACTTCACCAAGTATTATCCACCAACACAATTCATGTTTACATAAACATTCATCAGCAAGATACATATACAAATGTATCACAAAAGAATCACAGCCATCCTAGCTACCCGGTGCTACATATCAGAGCCGACCGACCAAAAGAATGAAGACACGCTCCACAAAAAGACCACCAGCATACCTACTCTGCAATGCCTCATAGAGCATTATAAAACAGCAGAAGGGTGAGAAATATTATCATAATAACAATGCATATAATTATATATATCTTAGCATAAAAATACACATATTCCACATTCTCACCACAATTCATCAAAATTCACCAGTATACATCACAATGTATATATATATATATATATATATCACCCAGCATATTCATCATGCACACTTTCACAATTCACAATCATTCCACATAAACATACACATTTATGTTCATTCACCAATATATCTTTATAAAGATGATAAATGCAAATCATATAGACCTACTCACGACTCTATACAAATGCAATGCGGTACCGACTCAATCCTCATTAGTTCTCTCAGGAACTCTGCTGGAACCATCGCTCGTTACCAATGTAACTCCCCGTCGGGCCTACGATGTTCACCCATTGCTCACACCCCACATGGGCACACAATGTTTATGGATCGCTCACACCCCACACGGGCACACGACCCAATCGCTCACACCCCACATGGGCACACGATCGTCTATAATCATCGCTCACACCCCACATGGGCACACGAGGTTATAGCGGATTCCCTCTGGAACCAATCTGTCGCTCACACCCCACACGGGCACACGATGTTTATGGATCGCTCACACCCCACATGGGCACACGATCCGATTGCTCACACCTCACCTAGGCACATAATCTTTTATAATCATCGCTCACACCTCACACAGGCACACGACAATGCAACGGATTCTCGTTAGAATCTCTCAACACAAGAATGTACTTCATTATGCCTCTCATGCAAAATGACTCAAGACATCCTTGAAATGCATACATATTCACAATATAATCATGCATACATCTCATACAATCACATACAATCTATATACATTCACATTAATGCACTATTGTACGATTCGCATTCAAACACACAGTCAAAACGGTACAAGTCGCTAAATAGCACTATTCCTGACTTTCCGACATAATAAAATCGGCCAACGGTTTCCACACCAACATAATCACAAAGTACAGCACAATAGCTTTCCAACGATATAAAGAACGCCTAATTCGGAATTACGGTTCGGGAAAGAAATGAAAATTATATTAAAAAAAACGAAAGCGCCCGGCGACAGGAAAGTTTCGCCCGGCGACGCTCCCATTTCGCCTTCGCTTCGCCCGGCGAAGAAGGGGCGAAGGAAATCCCCCCAAACGTGAACCAAACCAGTAGCTTGGCACCCTCGCGCCTCTCCATTTCGCCCGACGAAGGCACGTACCGCCCAGCGCTCAGGGCCTTTCGCCCGGCGCTCTGCACCAGAAGCAGAATTTCTGCTTCGTTTTCACTGTTCCAAAACCCCCAAAATCTCCATTTTCTCCCCCAAATCACTTCCAACAGCAAAACAATTCATAGCAATGATTCATAAACATAAGGAGATTATACAACACAAATTATATCGATTTCTATCCGCGAAAACATCGATTTCTACCATTTTCTACACCAATGGGTTTATACCCCAAAACTCATGAAAATCAACAAAATCAACAATACAATCATACATAATCATATACATTGCTAAGATAACAAGATTTCACACCCTTACCCGGATTCCAACTTGCTATGTGATTGATCTTGATGAATTTTCCTAGTTTTCCTCTTTTCCTCTTCTTTTCTCTTCCTCCTCTTTCTTTTTCTTCTTCTTTTCTCTAATTCCCTTTTCTTACTATTTTTCCTTCTATTTTTCCTTTCTATCTCTTTTCTTTCTATTTCTTTCTCTCATTTTCCAAACAATCAATTAATTCATTTTTCTCACAAATTCTAATTCCACTTAATTTCTAATTTATCATTAATTGAGAAAAGTCTAAAATACTCTCCATTCTAATTTCCCCGAAAACTCTCAAAACGGTAAAATAACATTTAACACACCAAATTCACAATTAAAATAATTTATCATCCAATTAAAATAAAAGACTCCACATAATTGGGAAATAATCAAAATCGGGGCGTTACACAAAAGGCCTGTACGTGCTTCCTGGAGGAGGGGGAGTCATTTGTAGCATTTGAGACCCCATAGTAGAAAAACATGGAACATTTTGGGGAATCAATGCGCAGGCGTCGAACCCGCTGTTGATGGCATAGCCTCTGACACAGATATTGAGGTCGTATTGCCCCCAGTCGAAGGATTAGGGGGTGGCACTTCGTTATTCGCAGGATTCTGGTTGTTAGAGGGGTTTGGATTCGCCATTCTGCGCACTCGTCTCGTTCTAGGTCTTTCTTCGTTGTTTTCGGCAATCTTACCGTTCCTTAATTTCATACAATAAAATGAAGACGACTACAAAGGAAAAGAAGATTAAAAATAAAGGTTTAAAAATTGTCAAAAACGCACAAGGTCCCACTCGGAGTGCCAATTTGTTCGCCTTGAAATTCAGCAAACAACCTCTGGTCTTCTAATTTGTAAAATTAGTTTACAAACAGGATCGACCACACAAATCCTAGGACATGGTGCGTTTAGAAATGTTGACAATTTGAGTAAAACTCTAACCTTTTCAACATTGTTTTATTATTGTTTTCACAGTTGGTACTTTTCGACTAAAAATAAATAGGACTTGGAATTGGTAAATACCTGGTGAAAGGAAAGTAATGTGACAAGAATAAAATTTGCATAATTTTAAAGAGTATTGTAAACAAACTTAAATTTCATAAAGAATTGCAAGTAATAAACTGGTGTTTTTCTCAAACGTACATTGTTTCCTTAATGACTCGTTTCTCTCACACGGTTACTTTGAGTAATTTGAATAACTTGTACAATTTTGAAATGCGCACACAGATCTAACACTAAGACTCCCTATTTATATACAATCGAAATAACTACCCATAACAGTTATTCCTCCTAATGGCGACAAATGGCAATTTGCATGCATTCGTCAACTAGATGCGTTTCACGCGTCCTATTTCAAGAATAAAACTCCCTCCTAAATTTGAATTTCAAACATCTGTCGAACGAGGCCTATCACCCTTCTGTCGAAATATTTCTAATACTTAAAAAAATCTGCTAATGCTTTCCTTCAAGTAACAATTGCCTTCGACTGGCTTTCTCTCACCGAAACATATACCTGTCGAAAATATCCTGGTAGATTTCCAAATTTCCTCTAAACAATTATCTAGGCGTCGAAATTAGCAACCTACAATTCTATAGACTTTAGAAATTATATCAGGTCTATCATGCAACTTAAAATTATTTTTCGATAACAACAGTGTAATCGCAGGCAAATTGGGGTTGCAGGTAAAAGTTTTAAATAAATAAGGGAACCCCAAGACACTTGAAATAGCCATTCCATCAAAATAAAGTTAATCCATGTATCTCTTGCTTCCCAACAAAGAAGATGACAACATAACTCACTTTCCTCTTTTGATAGGCTAATCGGGATGTGAGTACTAATAGAACAACATAAAAAGAGATGAAACTCTATCCTCCTATTGAATTCCTACAACGACCAGTAATGCAGCGCGTCCAATTATACTGAATATTGCTACAACAACTAAATTATTTTATGTCAATTTGTTAGTCAAAGAAGAGACTTTATCCTCCACTTGAATTCCTAGATGAGACAATTGAAACTCAAGAGAAAACTAGCATCCTTCCTCATTTGGATTAGGCACATTCGACATCCCAACAATACCATGAGCGGAAGGACGTGAAAATGGTTCATAATAACATTTTTCCCAAATCAATAGCCTGCTAAATAAAACCATACTCGATTAATTTAAACAATGACAAAGATGGACCACAGATCAAATCCTGGTTAGCTGAAGAAAAAAATCTCAACATTTTGTAACTAGAAAATAAGTCCAAATAGTTGCTACCAATCAATATCAATATAATTGTCGAGTAACTAACTCACAACAGTGTTAAGAAATTCTTAATAGTTGCTGCAAACATAATAACCAGAGTTAACAACACATTCTTAATAGAAGCCTTAACTTATGAATGAAAAATTACGTAGAAAAGTGAAGACATGAGTGAAATTTGTTGAGATATTCCATTGTTCCTCTAATATTGATTAAAAAAACTCAATTTTCTAATACTCAAGAGTAGTGCTTATGAGTAAACAACCTCAATTTTTCAGCAGAATAAGAATCTTAATAGAGTACCTCCAAAATGAGGCATTTGCAGGATCATCCAATATCCTCAAAGGTACATCATTTACAGTGAAACCGTTACTCCAAAAACCAATATTGTGAACAACAGACTCTAAAAAAAACGAAACTATATAAACTATAAAATAGCTTTCAAAATTGAAAATTAAATAATGGCACTACTCACAGATTATTTAGAAGTTTGTTAATAGCAACAGGATTCCCATTGATCAGCTAACCTTGATAAACCATTCTAATAAAACATTATGAAAATACAGTTTTTAAACAGCATCAAAAGATTCCAAATTTCAGAAATACCATGTAGCTAGTAGAAAACAGTTTAGCCAGTGTTAAAACCTTGAACATAATCAATCAGATAACAACTTCAGTACTTGTATTCAATACATGATCATGTACATTAAATGCAATATAGAAGTATACGTTCGAGATATTTTTATGTTCTTGCTCCTACCGGAAACGAAGAAAACAAATTAACCATAAGAGATACGAGAAAATAGCCTGTGACTTAGAGAATGGCTGATTCATTTACTCTCTTCTAGATTGCTAATCTTGCTAAGGTTTTTAGCTAGCACAGGCGACAACCTTTCTAGCAGCCCTAGCTTCAAATGCTCCCAGTACTGCATTAGGATTTAACCAATCCTTCGCTGCAAGCAATCAAATGAGTTATAATTAACTTACAAATTCTAAGAATATAATAAGGGATAAAATAGCGTAACGATAATCTACACAGGATCTCATATATATGTGTGTGTGTGTTGTGTGTGTGTGTTGTGTGTGTGTGTGTGTGTATTGGTGTTAGTCATAATGGCTAATTTGTTATGGGTCTAAATTATACATGTATACAATCCCAAATTTGTCTCTAACATGCTTCTTACCAATTCTAACATATATACATACAGGATAATCTAACATAATACTTAATATATTCTATATAACTCCCTAACATAGGTATAGTTAGTAATATTATCTCAATCTGTTAGATTTGGGATATCAATAGACTGAAAAGAGTTGGAATTTTCACTCAAGTCAGAATTTTTATATTCTCAGTCAAATATTTATACCTTTTTCAGAGATATGAGTCAGCATTTGACTAGAATCAGCAATTCTCCATAATATCAAGAATCATGACACGAACAATATCGAGTGTATGTATGTGCCCACCATCCCCACATCAAAAACCTAATCAAAATCCCATCAAATGGAGATCCAAACAAAATCAAACACACAACCAGTTTTCAAATGTGGGTCCTATCAATCAAGCACACAATTTCAAAAACTTCATTTTTCCCAATATTACGATTGAGTTAATAGTAAAAATAAAATGCTAAAAATTTTCCGAACCCAATAACCCCAATTGCATAAAAATATAACCTTTTTAGAGTTTCAGTATCTACAAACAAAAAACCCAAATAATCAAACAATGAAATGTCGATTGCTGCTCCACAACCAGAAACCATGTCAAAAGGTGATACCACAATCTGCATCTTATGACATTATTTATTTCCAGCGTTACTTGGAACAACTCGGATCATATAGGTTGGATCTATAACACAAAAAATGAAATATCCTTTCAGTTATTGATTTCTTCAAACAAGCAAATATAGAAACACAAAAAAGATATCATACTCAAGCATAAAGGTTGAACCTTTGTTAGGTTATACCAATAACCTTTTCTTCATAGCATCAAAATCAATATCTCATAAAATAAACATAAACATGAAGAAGCAATAAATATAACCAATATTTTGTAAGGAGATTCGCAAACATCATAAAGTTGTACCATGAAATCTTCTTCAAAACGGCCGAAAAACAAAACAAAAGATAACGAAAATAGGATGAAGACGAAGAACAAAAAATGACGGAAGCAGATATGGGTGAAGGTAAAAGAAGCAACCTTGAAGTCGCTCACAAAGTGAATGAGATGAAAAAGAATGAGAGGTTAGAGCTGGAGAGAGAAAGGAGATGAAAAGTGAACTTTTGGAAGAATTTGATGAAGTACAAAAGACATTGGTAGAAGAGAAAAAGGTGGAATCAATAGTTTGTTTTGAACCAAATAGTGTTAAGCGATTGACAACATACTAAAAAGTGGAAGAAAATAAAATAAGTAGTAACCATGTTGGTTCAATAGTACAATTTGGTTGCGAAAAGTAAGTTTTGGACACAAATTGATCTCATTTTAAATATGTGTCATTTTTAAAGAAAAGAACATCTAAGAGATTTCCATAACATTGAATTTTCTTATATTATAGATGGATTCTTTATAATAAAAGAGAGACTCAAGAATTTATTAAGTTCAAAAAATCTGTTGGCTCACAGTTATGAAAACCAAGATCTAGGGTTTGCTTGAGGAACATTTATTTGTCTTTGGTTTATAGTAGGTTCCTCTGTGACGACTATCCTCAGGTTCTGGACTACCTGCTCTTTTTGAGTGGGTTGGGGAACACCAAAACAATCGGCAAGACGCGCCATTTGCGCTGCCAATTGTTGGTTCGTTTGAGTGGTATTTTGAATCAATGGGTTAAATACAACCCCCATTTGTTGAGTCAACATCTGAACCATGTCATGGTTACTCTCATATATTTGTTGCCTAATCACTTGCGCAGAATTGTTGGTGATACTTGGCATGTAGGTTTGATACCCTGTTGCCAAAGGCTGACTCATTCTCCCCATATGGTTTGCGCCAGATCCTGATCCTACAAAGGCGAAGTTACGTTGATCATAGGATCTGAATATATTGATGGCGCATTATGTAAACTTGCCATCACTGTAGTTGTCATTCCATATGGTTGATCTCGGTTTGATAGAAGCATCGTAAAACCATACACAAAAGGCCTGTACGTGCTTCCTGGAGGAGGGGGAGTCATTTGTAGCATTTGAGACCCCATAGTAGAAAAACATGGAACATTTTGGGGAATCAATGCGCAGGCGTCGAACCCGCTGTTGATGGCTTAGCCTCTGACATAGATATTGAAGCCGTATTGCCCCCAGTCGAAGGATTAGGGGGTGGCACTTCGTTATTCGTAGGATTCTGGTTGTTAGAGGGGTTTGGATTCGCCATTCTGCGCACTCGTCTCCTTCTAGGTCTTTCTTCGTTGTTTTCGGCAATCTTACCGTTCCTTAATTTCATACAATAAAACGAAGACGACTACAAAGGAAAAGAAGATTAAAAATAAAGGTTTAAAAATTGTCAAAAACGCACAAGGTCCCACTGGGAGTGCCAATTTGTTCGCCTTGAAATTCAGCAAACAACCTCTGGTCTTCTAATTTGTAAAATTAGTTTACAAACAGGATCGACCACACAAATCCTAGGACATGGTGCGTTTAGAAATGTTGACAATTTGAGTAAAACTCTAACCTTTTCAACATTGTTTTATTATTGTTTTCACAGTTGGTACTTTTCGACTAAAAATAAATAGGACTTGGAATTGGTAAATACCTGGTGAAAGGAAAGTAATGTGACAAGAATAAAATTTGCAGAATTTTAAAGAGTATTGTAAATAAACTTAAATTTCATAAAGAATTGCAAGTAATAAACTGGTGTTTTTCTCAAACGTACATTGTTTCCTTAATGACTCGTTTCTCTCACATGCTTACTTTGAGTAATTTGAATAACTTTGAGTAATTTGAATAACTTGTACAATTTTGAAATGCGCACACAGATCTAACACTAAGACTCCCTATTTATATACAATCGAAATAACTACCCATAACAGTTATTCCTCCTAATGGCGACAAATGGCAATCTGCATGCATTCGTCAACTAGATGCGTTTCACGCGTCCTATTTCAAGAATGAAACTCCCTCCTAAATTTGAATTTCAAACATCTGTCGAACGAGGCCTATCACCCTTCTGTCTAAATATTTCTAATACTTAAAAAAATCTGCTAATGCTTTCCTTCAAGTAACAATTGCCTTCGACTGGCTTTCTCTCACCGAAACATATACCTGTCGAAAATATCCTGGTAGATTTCCAAATTTCCTCTAAACAATTATCTAGGCGTCGAAATTAGCAACCTACAATTCTATAGACTTTAGAAATTATATCAGGTCTATCATGCAACTTAAAATTATTTTTCGATAACAACAGTGTAATCGCAGGCTAATTGGGGTTGCAGGTAAAAGTTTTAAATAAATAAGGGAACCCCAAGACACTTGAAATAGCCATTCCATCAAAATAAAGTTAATCCATGTATCTCTTGCTTCCCAACAAAGAAGATGACAACATAACTCGCTTTCCTCTTTTGATAGGCTAATCAGGATGTGAGTACTAATAGAACAACATCAAAAGAGATGAAACTCTATCCTCCTATTGAAATCCTACAACGACCAGTAATGCAGCACGTCCAATTATACTGAATATTGCTACAACAACTAAATTATTTTATGTCAATTTGTTAGTCAAAGAAGAGACTTTATCCTCCACTTGAATTCCTAGATGAGACAATTGAAACTCAAGAGAAAACTAGCATCCTTCCTCATTTGGATTAGGCACATTCGACATCCCAACAATACCATGAGCGGAAGGACGTGAAAATGGTTCATAATAACATTTTTCCCAAATCAATAGCCTGCTAAATAAAACCATACTCGATTAATTTAAACAATGACAAAGATGGACCACAGATCAAATCCTGGTTAGCTGAAGAAAAAAATCTCAACATTTTGTAACTAGAAAATAAGTCCAAATAGTTGCTACCAATCAATATCAATATAATTGTCGAGTAACTAACTCACAACAGTGTTAAGAAATTCTTAATAGTTGCTGCAAACATAATAACCAGAGTTAACAACACATTCTTAATAGAAGCCTTAACTTATGAATGAAAAATTACTTAGAAAAGTGAAGACATGAGTGAAATTTGTTGAGATATTCCATTGTTCCTCTAATATTGATTAAAAAAACTCAATTTTCTAATACTCAAGAGTAGTGCTTATGAGTAAACAACCTCAATTTTTCAGCAGAATAAGAATCTTAATAGAGTACCTCCAAAATGAGGCATTTGCAGGATCATCCAATATCCTCAAAGGTACATCATTTACAGTGAAACCGTTACTCCAAAAAACAATATTGTGAACAACAGACTCTAAAAAAAACGAAACTATATAAACTATAAAATAGCTTTCAAAATTGAAAATTAAATAATGGCACTACTCACAGATTATTTAGAAGTTTGTTAATAGCAACAGGATTCCCATTGATCAGCTAACCTTGATAAACCATTCTAATAAAACATTATGAAAATACAGTTTTTAAACAGCATCAAAAGATTCCAAATTTCGGAAATACCATGTAGCTAGTAGAAAACAGTTTAGTCAGTGTTAAAACCTTGAACATAATCAATCAGATAACAACTTCAGTACTTGTATTCAATACATGATCATGTACATTAAATGCAATATAGAAGTATACGTTCGAGATATTTTTATGTTCTTGCTCCTACCGGAAACGAAGAAAACAAATTAACGATAAGAGATACGGGAAAATAGCCTGTGACTTAGAGAATGGCTGATTCATTTACTCTCTTCTAGATTGCTAATCTTGCTAAGGTTTTTAGCTAGCACAGGCGACAACCTTTCTAGCAACCCTAGCTTCAAATGCTCCCAGTACTGCATTAGGATTTAACCAATCCTTCGCTGCAAGCAATCAAATGAGTTATAATTAACTTACAAATTCTAAGAATATAATAAGGGATAAAATAGCGTAAGGATAATCTACACAGGATCTCATATATATGTGTGTGTGTGTTGTGTGTGTGTGTTGTGTGTGTGTGTGTGTGTATTGGTGTTAGTCATAATGGCTAATTTGTTATGGGGCTAAATTATACATGTATACAATCCCAAATTTGTCTCTAACATGCTTCTTACCAATTCTAACATATATACATACAGGATAATCTAACATAATACTTAATATATTCTATATAACTCCCTAACATAGGTATAGTTAGTAATATTATCTCAATCTGTTAGATTTGGGATATCAATAAACTGAAAAGAGTTGGAATTTTCACTCAAGTCAGAATTTTTATATTCTCAGTCAAATATTTATACCTTTTTCAGAGATATGAGTCAGCATTTGACTAGAATCAGCAATTCTCCATAATATCAAGAATCATGACACGAACAATATCGAGTGTATGTATGTGCCCACCATCCCCACATCAAAAACCTAATCAAAATCCCATCAAATGGAGATCCAAACAAAATCAAACACACAACCAGTTTTCAAATGTGGGTCCTATCAATCAAGCACACAATTTCAAAAACTTCATTTTTCCCAATATTACGATTGAGTTAATAGTAAAAATAAAATGCTAAAAATTTTCCGAACCCAATAACCCCAATTGCATAAAAATATAACCTTTTTAGAGTTTCAGTATCTACAAACAAAAAACCCAAATAATCAAACAATGAAATGTCGATTGCTGCTCCACAACCAGAAACCATGTCAAAAGGTGATACCACAATCTGCATCTTATGACATTATTTATTTCCAGCGTTACTTGGAACAACTCGGATCATATAGGTTGGATCTATAACACAAAAAATGAAATATCCTTTCAGTTATTGATTTCTTCAAACAAGCAAATATAGAAACACAAAAAAGATATCATACTCAAGCATAAAGGTTGAACCTTTGTTAGGTTATACCAATAACCTTTTCTTCATAGCATCAAAATCAATATCTCATAAAATAAACATAAACATGAAGAAGCAATAAATATAACCAATATTTTGTAAGGAGATTCGCAAACATCATAAAGTTGTACCATGAAATCTTCTTCAAAACGGCCGAAAAACAAAACAAAAGATAACGAAAATAGGATGAAGACGAAGAACAAAAAATGACGGAAGCAGATATGGGTGAAGGTAAAAGAAGCAACCTTGAAGTCGCTCACAAAGTGAATGAGATGAAAAAGAATGAGAGGTTAGAGCTGGAGAGAGAAAGGAGATGAAAAGTGAACTTTTGGAAGAATTTGATGAAGTACAAAAGACATTGGTAGAAGAGAAAAAGGTGGAATCAATAGTTTGTTTTGAACCAAATAGTGTTAAGCGATTGACAACATACTAAAAAGTGGAAGAAAATAAAATAAGTAGTAACCATGTTGGTTCAATAGTACAATTTGGTTGCGAAAAGTAAGTTTTGGACACAAATTGATCTCATTTTAAATATGTGTCATTTTTAAAGAAAAGAACATCTAAGAGATTTCCATAACATTGAATTTTCTTATATTATAGATGGATTCTTTATAATAAAAGAGAGACTCAAGAATTTATTAAGTTCAAAAAATCTGTTGGCTCACAGTTATGAAAACCAAGATCTAGGGTTTGCTTGAGGAACATTTATTTGTCTTTGGTTTATAGTAGGTTCCTCTGTGACGACTATCCTCAGGTTCTGGACTACCTGCTCTTTTTGAGTGGGTTGGGGAACACCAAAACAATCGGCAAGACGCGCCATTTGCGCTGCCAATTGTTGGTTCGTTTGAGTGGTATTTTGAATCAATGGGTTAAATACAACCCCCATTTGTTGAGTCAACATCTGAACCATGTCATGGTTACTCTCATATATTTGTTGCCTAATCACTTGCGCAGAATTGTTGGTGATACTTGGCATGTAGGTTTGATACCCTGTTGCCAAAGGCTGACTCATTCTCCCCATATGGTTTGCGCCAGATCCTGATCCTACAAAGGCGAAGTTACGTTGATCATAGGATCTGAATATATTGATGGCGCATTATGTAAACTTGCCATCACTGTAGTTGTCATTCCATATGGTTGATCTCGGTTTGATAGAAGCATCGTAAAACCATACACAAAAGGCCTGTACGTGCTTCCTGGAGGAGGGGGAGTCATTTGTAGCATTTGAGACCCCATAGTAGAAAAACATGGAACATTTTGGGGAATCAATGCGCAGGCGTCGAACCCGCTGTTGATGGCTTAGCCTCTGACATAGATATTGAAGCCGTATTGCCCCCAGTCGAAGGATTAGGGGGTGGCACTTCGTTATTCGTAGGATTCTGGTTGTTAGAGGGGTTTGGATTCGCCATTCTGCGCACTCGTCTCCTTCTAGGTCTTTCTTCGTTGTTTTCGGCAATCTTACCGTTCCTTAATTTCATACAATAAAACGAAGACGACTACAAAGGAAAAGAAGATTAAAAATAAAGGTTTAAAAATTGTCAAAAACGCACAAGGTCCCACTGGGAGTGCCAATTTGTTCGCCTTGAAATTCAGCAAACAACCTCTGGTCTTCTAATTTGTAAAATTAGTTTACAAACAGGATCGACCACACAAATCCTAGGACATGGTGCGTTTAGAAATGTTGACAATTTGAGTAAAACTCTAACCTTTTCAACATTGTTTTATTATTGTTTTCACAGTTGGTACTTTTCGACTAAAAATAAATAGGACTTGGAATTGGTAAATACCTGGTGAAAGGAAAGTAATGTGACAAGAATAAAATTTGCAGAATTTTAAAGAGTATTGTAAATAAACTTAAATTTCATAAAGAATTGCAAGTAATAAACTGGTGTTTTTCTCAAACGTACATTGTTTCCTTAATGACTCGTTTCTCTCACATGCTTACTTTGAGTAATTTGAATAACTTTGAGTAATTTGAATAACTTGTACAATTTTGAAATGCGCACACAGATCTAACACTAAGACTCCCTATTTATATACAATCGAAATAACTACCCATAACAGTTATTCCTCCTAATGGCGACAAATGGCAATCTGCATGCATTCGTCAACTAGATGCGTTTCACGCGTCCTATTTCAAGAATGAAACTCCCTCCTAAATTTGAATTTCAAACATCTGTCGAACGAGGCCTATCACCCTTCTGTCTAAATATTTCTAATACTTAAAAAAATCTGCTAATGCTTTCCTTCAAGTAACAATTGCCTTCGACTGGCTTTCTCTCACCGAAACATATACCTGTCGAAAATATCCTGGTAGATTTCCAAATTTCCTCTAAACAATTATCTAGGCGTCGAAATTAGCAACCTACAATTCTATAGACTTTAGAAATTATATCAGGTCTATCATGCAACTTAAAATTATTTTTCGATAACAACAGTGTAATCGCAGGCTAATTGGGGTTGCAGGTAAAAGTTTTAAATAAATAAGGGAACCCCAAGACACTTGAAATAGCCATTCCATCAAAATAAAGTTAATCCATGTATCTCTTGCTTCCCAACAAAGAAGATGACAACATAACTCGCTTTCCTCTTTTGATAGGCTAATCAGGATGTGAGTACTAATAGAACAACATCAAAAGAGATGAAACTCTATCCTCCTATTGAAATCCTACAACGACCAGTAATGCAGCACGTCCAATTATACTGAATATTGCTACAACAACTAAATTATTTTATGTCAATTTGTTAGTCAAAGAAGAGACTTTATCCTCCACTTGAATTCCTAGATGAGACAATTGAAACTCAAGAGAAAACTAGCATCCTTCCTCATTTGGATTAGGCACATTCGACATCCCAACAATACCATGAGCGGAAGGACGTGAAAATGGTTCATAATAACATTTTTCCCAAATCAATAGCCTGCTAAATAAAACCATACTCGATTAATTTAAACAATGACAAAGATGGACCACAGATCAAATCCTGGTTAGCTGAAGAAAAAAATCTCAACATTTTGTAACTAGAAAATAAGTCCAAATAGTTGCTACCAATCAATATCAATATAATTGTCGAGTAACTAACTCACAACAGTGTTAAGAAATTCTTAATAGTTGCTGCAAACATAATAACCAGAGTTAACAACACATTCTTAATAGAAGCCTTAACTTATGAATGAAAAATTACTTAGAAAAGTGAAGACATGAGTGAAATTTGTTGAGATATTCCATTGTTCCTCTAATATTGATTAAAAAAACTCAATTTTCTAATACTCAAGAGTAGTGCTTATGAGTAAACAACCTCAATTTTTCAGCAGAATAAGAATCTTAATAGAGTACCTCCAAAATGAGGCATTTGCAGGATCATCCAATATCCTCAAAGGTACATCATTTACAGTGAAACCGTTACTCCAAAAAACAATATTGTGAACAACAGACTCTAAAAAAAACGAAACTATATAAACTATAAAATAGCTTTCAAAATTGAAAATTAAATAATGGCACTACTCACAGATTATTTAGAAGTTTGTTAATAGCAACAGGATTCCCATTGATCAGCTAACCTTGATAAACCATTCTAATAAAACATTATGAAAATACAGTTTTTAAACAGCATCAAAAGATTCCAAATTTCGGAAATACCATGTAGCTAGTAGAAAACAGTTTAGTCAGTGTTAAAACCTTGAACATAATCAATCAGATAACAACTTCAGTACTTGTATTCAATACATGATCATGTACATTAAATGCAATATAGAAGTATACGTTCGAGATATTTTTATGTTCTTGCTCCTACCGGAAACGAAGAAAACAAATTAACGATAAGAGATACGGGAAAATAGCCTGTGACTTAGAGAATGGCTGATTCATTTACTCTCTTCTAGATTGCTAATCTTGCTAAGGTTTTTAGCTAGCACAGGCGACAACCTTTCTAGCAACCCTAGCTTCAAATGCTCCCAGTACTGCATTAGGATTTAACCAATCCTTCGCTGCAAGCAATCAAATGAGTTATAATTAACTTACAAATTCTAAGAATATAATAAGGGATAAAATAGCGTAAGGATAATCTACACAGGATCTCATATATATGTGTGTGTGTGTTGTGTGTGTGTGTTGTGTGTGTGTGTGTGTGTATTGGTGTTAGTCATAATGGCTAATTTGTTATGGGGCTAAATTATACATGTATACAATCCCAAATTTGTCTCTAACATGCTTCTTACCAATTCTAACATATATACATACAGGATAATCTAACATAATACTTAATATATTCTATATAACTCCCTAACATAGGTATAGTTAGTAATATTATCTCAATCTGTTAGATTTGGGATATCAATAAACTGAAAAGAGTTGGAATTTTCACTCAAGTCAGAATTTTTATATTCTCAGTCAAATATTTATACCTTTTTCAGAGATATGAGTCAGCATTTGACTAGAATCAGCAATTCTCCATAATATCAAGAATCATGACACGAACAATATCGAGTGTATGTATGTGCCCACCATCCCCACATCAAAAACCTAATCAAAATCCCATCAAATGGAGATCCAAACAAAATCAAACACACAACCAGTTTTCAAATGTGGGTCCTATCAATCAAGCACACAATTTCAAAAACTTCATTTTTCCCAATATTACGATTGAGTTAATAGTAAAAATAAAATGCTAAAAATTTTCCGAACCCAATAACCCCAATTGCATAAAAATATAACCTTTTTAGAGTTTCAGTATCTACAAACAAAAAACCCAAATAATCAAACAATGAAATGTCGATTGCTGCTCCACAACCAGAAACCATGTCAAAAGGTGATACCACAATCTGCATCTTATGACATTATTTATTTCCAGCGTTACTTGGAACAACTCGGATCATATAGGTTGGATCTATAACACAAAAAATGAAATATCCTTTCAGTTATTGATTTCTTCAAACAAGCAAATATAGAAACACAAAAAAGATATCATACTCAAGCATAAAGGTTGAACCTTTGTTAGGTTATACCAATAACCTTTTCTTCATAGCATCAAAATCAATATCTCATAAAATAAACATAAACATGAAGAAGAAATAAATATAACCAATATTTTGTAAGGAGATTCGCAAACATCATAAAGTTGTACCATGAAATCTTCTTCAAAACGGCCGAAAAACAAAACAAAAGGTAACGAAAATAGGATGAAGACGAAGAACAAAAAATGACGGAAGCAGATATGGGTGAAGGTAAAAGAAGCAACCTTGAAGTCGCTCACAAAGTGAATGAGATGAAAAAGAATGAGAGGTTAGAGCTGGAGAGAGAAAGGAGATGAAAAGTGAACTTTTGGAAGGATTTGATGAAGTACAAAAGGCATTGGTAGAAGAGAAAAAGGTGGAATCAATAGTTTTTTTTGAACCAAATAGTGTTAAGAGATTGACAACATACCAAAAAGTGGAAGAAAATAAAATAAGTAGTAACCATGTTGGTTCAATAGTACAATTTGGTTGCGAAAAGTAAGTTTTGGACACAAATTGATCTCATTTTAAATATGTGTCATTTTTAAAGAAAAGAACATCTAAGAGATTTCCATAACATTGAATTTTCTTATATTATAGATGGATTCTTGATAATAAAAGAGAGACTCAAGAATTTATTAAGGTCAAAAAATCTGTTGGCTCACAGTTATGAAAACCAAAATCTAGGGTTTGCTTGAGGAACATTTATTTGTCTTTGGTTTATAGTAGGTTCCTCTTCGACGACTATCCTCAGGTTCTGGACTACCTGCTCTTTTTGAGTGGGTTGGGGAACACTAAAACAATCGGCAAGACGCGCCATTTGCGCTGCCAATTGTTGGTTCGTTTGAGTGGTATTTTGAATCAATGGGTTAAATTCAACCCCCATTTGTTGAGTCAACATCTGAACCATGTCATGGTTACTCTCATCTATTTGTTGCCTAATCACTTGCGCAGAATTGTTGGTGATACTTGGCATGTAGGTTTGATACCCTGTTGCCAAAGGTTGACTCATTCTCCCCATATGGTTTGCGCCAGATCCTGATCCTACAAAGGCGAAGTTACGTTGATCATAGGATCTGAATATATTGATGGCGCATTATGTAAACTTGCCATCACTGTAGTTGTCATTCCATATGGTTGATCTCGGTTTGATAGAAGCATCGTAAAACCAGACACAAAAGGCCTGTACGTGCTTCCTGGAGGAGGGGGAGTCATTTGTAGCATTTGAGACCCCATAGTAGAAAAACATGGAACATTTTGGGGAATCAATGCACAGGCGTCGAACCCGCTGTTGATGGCTTAGCCTCTGACACAGATATTGAAGCCGTATTGCCCCCAGTCGAAGGATTAGGGGGTGGGACTTCGTTATTCGCAGGATTCTGGTTGTTAGAGGGGTTTGGATTCGCCATTCTGTGCACTCGTCTCCTTCTAGGTCTTTCTTCGTTGTTTTCGGCAATCTTACCGTTCCTTAATTTCATACAATAAAACGAAGACGACTACAAAGGAAAAGAAGATTAAAAATAAAGGTTTAAAAATTGTCAAAAACGCACAAGGCCCCACTAGGAGTGCCAATTTGTTCGCCTTGAAATTCAGCAAACAACCTCTGGTCTTCTAATTTGTAAAATTAGTTTACAAACAGGATCGACCACACAAATCCTAGGACATGGTGCGTTTAGAAATGTTGACAATTTGAGTAAAACTCTAACCTTTTCAACATTGTTTTATTATTGTTTTCACAGTTGGTACTTTTCGACTAAAAATAAATAGGACTTGGAATTGGTAAATACCTGGTGAAAGGAAAGTAATGTGACAAGAATAAAATTTGCAGAATTTTAAAGAGTATTGTAAACAAACTTAAATTTCATAAAGAATTGCAAGTAATAAACTGGTGTTTTTCTCAAACGTACATTGTTTCCTTAATGACTCGTTTCTCTCACACGGTTACTTTGAGTAATTTGAATAACTTGTACAATTTTGAAATGCGCACACAGATCTAACACTAAGACTCCCTATTTATATACAATCGAAATAACTACCCATAACAGTTATTCCTCCTAATGGCGACAAATGGCAATCTGCATGCATTCGTCAACTAGATGCGTTTCACGCGTCCTATTTCAAGAATGAAACTCCCTCCTAAATTTGAATTTCAAACATCTGTCGAACGAGGCCTATCACCCTTCTGTCTGAATATTTCTAATACTTAAAAAAATCTGCTAATGCTTTCCTTCAAGTAACAATTGCCTTCGACTGGCTTTCTCTCACCGAAACATATACCCGTCGAAAATATCCTGGTAGATTTCCAAATTTCCTCTAAACAATTATCTAGGCGTCGAAATTAGCAACCTACAATTCTATAGACTTTAGAAATTATATCAGGTCTATCATGCAACTTAAAATTATTTTTCGATAACAACAGTGTAATCGCAGGCTAATTGGGGTTGCAGGTAAAAGTTTTAAATAAATAAGGGAACCCCAAGACACTTGAAATAGCCATTCCATCAAAATAAAGTTAATCCATGTATCTCTTGCTTCCCAACAAAGAAGATGACAACATAACTCGCTTTCCTCTTTTGATAGGCTAATCGGGATGTGAGTACTAATAGAACAACATAAAAAGAGATGAAACTCTATCCTCCTATTGAATTCCTACAACGACCAATAATGCAGCGCGTCCAATTATACTGAATATTGCTGCAACAACTAAATTATTTTATGTCAATTTGTTAGTCAAAGAAGCGACTTTATCCTCCTCTTGAATTCCTAGATGAGACAATTGAAACTCAAGAGAAAACTAGCATCCTTCCTCATTTGGATTAGGCACATTCGACATCCCAACAATACCATGAGCGGAAGGATGTGAAAATGGTTCATAATAACATTTTTCCCAAATCAATAGCCTGCTAAATAAAACCATACTCGATTAATTTAAACAATGACAAAGATGGACCACAGATCAAATCCTGGTTAGCTGAAGAAAAAAATCTCAACATTTTGTAACTAGAAAATAAGTCCAAATAGTTGCTACCAATCAATATCAATATAATTGTCGAGTAACTAACTCACAACAGTGTTAGGAAATTCTTAATAGTTGCTGCAAACATAATAACCAGAGTTAACAACACATTCTTAATAGAAGCCTTAACTTATGAATGAAAAATTACTTAGAAAAGTGAAGACATGAGTGAAATTTGTTGAGATATTCCATTGTTCCTCTAATATTGATTAAAAAAACTCAATTTTCTAATACTCAAGAGTAGTGCTTATGAGTAAACAACCTCAATTTTTCAGCAGAATAAGAATCTTAATAGAGTACCTCCAAAATGAGGCATTTGCAGGATCATCCAATATCCTCAAAGGTACATCATTTACAGTGAAATCGTTACTCCAAAAAACAATATTGTGAACAACAGACTCTAAAAAAAATGAAACTATATAAACTATAAAATAGCTTTCAAAATTGAAAATTAAATAATGGCACTACTCACAGATTATTTAGAAGTTTGTTAATAGCAACAGGATTCCCATTGATCAGCTAACCTTGATAAACCATTCTAATAAAACATTATGAAAATACAGTTTTTAAACAGCATCAAAAGATTCCAAATTTCAGAAATACCATGTAGCTAGTAGAAAACAGTTTAGCCAGTGTTAAAACCTTGAACATAATCAATCAGATAACAACTTCAGTACTTGTATTCAATACATGATCATGTACATTAAATGCAATATAGAAGTATACGTTCGAGATATTTTTATGTTCTTGCTCCTACCGGAAACGAAGAAAACAAATTAACCATAAGAGATACGAGAAAATAGCCTGTGACTTAGAGAATGGCTGATTCATTTACTCTCTTCTAGATTGCTAATCTTGCTAACGTTTTTAGCTAGCACAGGCTACAACCTTTCTAGCAGCCCTAGCTTCAAATGCTCCCAGTACTGCATTAGGATTTAACCAATCCTTCACTGCAAGCAATCAAATGAGTTATAATTAACTTACAAATTCTAAGAATATAATAAGGGATAAAATAGCGTAAGGATAATCTACACAGGATCTCATAAATATATATGTGTGTGTGTGTTGTGTGTGTGTGTTGTGTGTATGTGTGTATTGGTGTTAGTCATAATGGCTAATTTGTTATGGGTCTAAATTATACATGTATACAATCCCAAATTTGTCTCTAACATGCTTCTTACCAATTCTAACATATATACATACAGGATAATCTAACATAATACTTAATATATTCTATATAACTCCCTAACATAGGTATAGTTAGTAATATTATCTCAATCTGTTAGATTTGGGATATCAATAGACTGAAAAGGGTTGGAATTTTCACTCAAGTCAGAATTTTTATATTCTCAGTCAAATATTTATACCTTTTTCAGAGATATGAGTCAGCATTTGACTAGAATCAGCAATTCTCCATAATATCAAGAATCATGACACGAACAATATCGAGTGTATGTATGTGCCCACCATCCCCACATCAAAAACCTAATCAAAATCCCATCAAATGGAGATCCAAACAAAATCAAACACACAACCAGTTTTCAAATGTGGGTCCTATCAATCAAGCACACAATTTCAAAAACTTCATTTTTCCCAATATTACGATTGAGTTAATAGTAAAAATAAAATGCTAAAAATTTTCCGAACCCAATAACCCCAATTGCATAAAAATATAACCTTTTTAGAGTTTCAGTATCTACAAACAAAAAACCCAAATAATCAAACAATGAAATGTCGATTGCTGCTCCACAACCAGAAACCATGTCAAAAGGTGATACCACAATCTGCATCTTATGACATTATTTATTTCCAGCGTTACTTGGAACAACTCGGATCATATAGGTTGGATCTATAACACAAAAAATGAAATATCCTTTCAGTTATTGATTTCTTCAAACAAGCAAATATAGAAACACAAAAAAGATATCATACTCAAGCATAAAGGTTGAACCTTTGTTAGGTTATACCAATAACCTTTTCTTCATAGCATCAAAATCAATATCTCATAAAATAAACATAAACATGAAGAAGCAATAAATATAACCAATATTTTGTAAGGAGATTCGCAAACATCATAAAGTTGTACCATGAAATCTTCTTCAAAACGGCCGAAAAACAAAACAAAAGATAACGAAAATAGGATGAAGACGAAGAACAAAAAATGACGGAAGCAGATATGGGTGAAGGTAAAAGAAGCAACCTTGAAGTCGCTCACAAAGTGAATGAGATGAAAAAGAATGAGAGGTTAGAGCTGGAGAGAGAAAGGAGATGAAAAGTGAACTTTTGGAAGAATTTGATGAAGTACAAAAGACATTGGTAGAAGAGAAAAAGGTGGAATCAATAGTTTGTTTTGAACCAAATAGTGTTAAGCGATTGACAACATACTAAAAAGTGGAAGAAAATAAAATAAGTAGTAACCATGTTGGTTCAATAGTACAATTTGGTTGCGAAAAGTAAGTTTTGGACACAAATTGATCTCATTTTAAATATGTGTCATTTTTAAAGAAAAGAACATCTAAGAGATTTCCATAACATTGAATTTTCTTATATTATAGATGGATTCTTTATAATAAAAGAGAGACTCAAGAATTTATTAAGTTCAAAAAATCTGTTGGCTCACAGTTATGAAAACCAAGATCTAGGGTTTGCTTGAGGAACATTTATTTGTCTTTGGTTTATAGTAGGTTCCTCTTCGACGACTATCCTCAGGTTCTGGACTACCTGCTCTTTTTGAGTGGGTTGGGGAACACCAAAACAATCGGCAAGACGCGCCATTTGCGCTGCCAATTGTTGGTTCGTTTGAGTGGTATTTTGAATCAATGGGTTAAATACAACCCCCATTTGTTGAGTCAACATCTGAACCATGTCATGGTTACTCTCATATATTTGTTGCCTAATCACTTGCGCAGAATTGTTGGTGATACTTGGCATGTAGGTTTGATACCCTGTTGCCAAAGGCTGACTCATTCTCCCCATATGGTTTGCGCCAGATCCTGATCCTACAAAGGCGAAGTTACGTTGATCATAGGATCTGAATATATTGATGGCGCATTATGTAAACTTGCCATCACTGTAGTTGTCATTCCATATGGTTGATCTCGGTTTGATAGAAGCATCGTAAAACCATACACAAAAGGCCTGTACGTGCTTCCTGGAGGAGGGGGAGTCATTTGTAGCATTTGAGACCCCATAGTAGAAAAACATGGAACATTTTGGGGAATCAATGCGCAGGCGTCGAACCCGCTGTTGATGGCTTAGCCTCTGACATAGATATTGAAGCCGTATTGCCCCCAGTCGAAGGATTAGGGGGTGGCACTTCGTTATTCGTAGGATTCTGGTTGTTAGAGGGGTTTGGATTCGCCATTCTGCGCACTCGTCTCCTTCTAGGTCTTTCTTCGTTGTTTTCGGCAATCTTACCGTTCCTTAATTTCATACAATAAAACGAAGACGACTACAAAGGAAAAGAAGATTAAAAATAAAGGTTTAAAAATTGTCAAAAACGCACAAGGTCCCACTGGGAGTGCCAATTTGTTCGCCTTGAAATTCAGCAAACAACCTCTGGTCTTCTAATTTGTAAAATTAGTTTACAAACAGGATCGACCACACAAATCCTAGGACATGGTGCGTTTAGAAATGTTGACAATTTGAGTAAAACTCTAACCTTTTCAACATTGTTTTATTATTGTTTTCACAGTTGGTACTTTTCGACTAAAAATAAATAGGACTTGGAATTGGTAAATACCTGGTGAAAGGAAAGTAATGTGACAAGAATAAAATTTGCAGAATTTTAAAGAGTATTGTAAATAAACTTAAATTTCATAAAGAATTGCAAGTAATAAACTGGTGTTTTTCTCAAACGTACATTGTTTCCTTAATGACTCGTTTCTCTCACATGCTTACTTTGAGTAATTTGAATAACTTTGAGTAATTTGAATAACTTGTACAATTTTGAAATGCGCACACAGATCTAACACTAAGACTCCCTATTTATATACAATCGAAATAACTACCCATAACAGTTATTCCTCCTAATGGCGACAAATGGCAATCTGCATGCATTCGTCAACTAGATGCGTTTCACGCGTCCTATTTCAAGAATGAAACTCCCTCCTAAATTTGAATTTCAAACATCTGTCGAACGAGGCCTATCACCCTTCTGTCTAAATATTTCTAATACTTAAAAAAATCTGCTAATGCTTTCCTTCAAGTAACAATTGCCTTCGACTGGCTTTCTCTCACCGAAACATATACCTGTCGAAAATATCCTGGTAGATTTCCAAATTTCCTCTAAACAATTATCTAGGCGTCGAAATTAGCAACCTACAATTCTATAGACTTTAGAAATTATATCAGGTCTATCATGCAACTTAAAATTATTTTTCGATAACAACAGTGTAATCGCAGGCTAATTGGGGTTGCAGGTAAAAGTTTTAAATAAATAAGGGAACCCCAAGACACTTGAAATAGCCATTCCATCAAAATAAAGTTAATCCATGTATCTCTTGCTTCCCAACAAAGAAGATGACAACATAACTCGCTTTCCTCTTTTGATAGGCTAATCAGGATGTGAGTACTAATAGAACAACATCAAAAGAGATGAAACTCTATCCTCCTATTGAAATCCTACAACGACCAGTAATGCAGCACGTCCAATTATACTGAATATTGCTACAACAACTAAATTATTTTATGTCAATTTGTTAGTCAAAGAAGAGACTTTATCCTCCACTTGAATTCCTAGATGAGACAATTGAAACTCAAGAGAAAACTAGCATCCTTCCTCATTTGGATTAGGCACATTCGACATCCCAACAATACCATGAGCGGAAGGACGTGAAAATGGTTCATAATAACATTTTTCCCAAATCAATAGCCTGCTAAATAAAACCATACTCGATTAATTTAAACAATGACAAAGATGGACCACAGATCAAATCCTGGTTAGCTGAAGAAAAAAATCTCAACATTTTGTAACTAGAAAATAAGTCCAAATAGTTGCTACCAATCAATATCAATATAATTGTCGAGTAACTAACTCACAACAGTGTTAAGAAATTCTTAATAGTTGCTGCAAACATAATAACCAGAGTTAACAACACATTCTTAATAGAAGCCTTAACTTATGAATGAAAAATTACTTAGAAAAGTGAAGACATGAGTGAAATTTGTTGAGATATTCCATTGTTCCTCTAATATTGATTAAAAAAACTCAATTTTCTAATACTCAAGAGTAGTGCTTATGAGTAAACAACCTCAATTTTTCAGCAGAATAAGAATCTTAATAGAGTACCTCCAAAATGAGGCATTTGCAGGATCATCCAATATCCTCAAAGGTACATCATTTACAGTGAAACCGTTACTCCAAAAAACAATATTGTGAACAACAGACTCTAAAAAAAACGAAACTATATAAACTATAAAATAGCTTTCAAAATTGAAAATTAAATAATGGCACTACTCACAGATTATTTAGAAGTTTGTTAATAGCAACAGGATTCCCATTGATCAGCTAACCTTGATAAACCATTCTAATAAAACATTATGAAAATACAGTTTTTAAACAGCATCAAAAGATTCCAAATTTCAGAAATACCATGTAGCTAGTAGAAAACAGTTTAGTCAGTGTTAAAACCTTGAACATAATCAATCAGATAACAACTTCAGTACTTGTATTCAATACATGATCATGTACATTAAATGCAATATAGAAGTATACGTTCGAGATATTTTTATGTTCTTGCTCCTACCGGAAACGAAGAAAACAAATTAACGATAAGAGATACGGGAAAATAGCCTGTGACTTAGAGAATGGCTGATTCATTTACTCTCTTCTAGATTGCTAATCTTGCTAAGGTTTTTAGCTAGCACAGGCGACAACCTTTCTAGCAACCCTAGCTTCAAATGCTCCCAGTACTGCATTAGGATTTAACCAATCCTTCGCTGCAAGCAATCAAATGAGTTATAATTAACTTACAAATTCTAAGAATATAATAAGGGATAAAATAGCGTAAGGATAATCTACACAGGATCTCATATATATGTGTGTGTGTGTTGTGTGTGTGTGTTGTGTGTGTGTGTGTGTGTGTATTGGTGTTAGTCATAATGGCTAATTTGTTATGGGGCTAAATTATACATGTATACAATCCCAAATTTGTCTCTAACATGCTTCTTACCAATTCTAACATATATACATACAGGATAATCTAACATAATACTTAATATATTCTATATAACTCCCTAACATAGGTATAGTTAGTAATATTATCTCAATCTGTTAGATTTGGGATATCAATAAACTGAAAAGAGTTGGAATTTTCACTCAAGTCAGAATTTTTATATTCTCAGTCAAATATTTATACCTTTTTCAGAGATATGAGTCAGCATTTGACTAGAATCAGCAATTCTCCATAATATCAAGAATCATGACACGAACAATATCGAGTGTATGTATGTGCCCACCATCCCCACATCAAAAACCTAATCAAAATCCCATCAAATGGAGATCCAAACAAAATCAAACACACAACCAGTTTTCAAATGTGGGTCCTATCAATCAAGCACACAATTTCAAAAACTTCATTTTTCCCAATATTACGATTGAGTTAATAGTAAAAATAAAATGCTAAAAATTTTCCGAACCCAATAACCCCAATTGCATAAAAATATAACCTTTTTAGAGTTTCAGTATCTACAAACAAAAAACCCAAATAATCAAACAATGAAATGTCGATTGCTGCTCCACAACCAGAAACCATGTCAAAAGGTGATACCACAATCTGCATCTTATGACATTATTTATTTCCAGCGTTACTTGGAACAACTCGGATCATATAGGTTGGATCTATAACACAAAAAATGAAATATCCTTTCAGTTATTGATTTCTTCAAACAAGCAAATATAGAAACACAAAAAAGATATCATACTCAAGCATAAAGGTTGAACCTTTGTTAGGTTATACCAATAACCTTTTCTTCATAGCATCAAAATCAATATCTCATAAAATAAACATAAACATGAAGAAGAAATAAATATAACCAATATTTTGTAAGGAGATTCGCAAACATCATAAAGTTGTACCATGAAATCTTCTTCAAAACGGCCGAAAAACAAAACAAAAGGTAACGAAAATAGGATGAAGACGAAGAACAAAAAATGACGGAAGCAGATATGGGTGAAGGTAAAAGAAGCAACCTTGAAGTCGCTCACAAAGTGAATGAGATGAAAAAGAATGAGAGGTTAGAGCTGGAGAGAGAAAGGAGATGAAAAGTGAACTTTTGGAAGGATTTGATGAAGTACAAAAGGCATTGGTAGAAGAGAAAAAGGTGGAATCAATAGTTTGTTTTGAACCAAATAGTGTTAAGAGATTGACAACATACCAAAAAGTGGAAGAAAATAAAATAAGTAGTAACCATGTTGGTTCAATAGTACAATTTGGTTGCGAAAAGTAAGTTTTGGACACAAATTGATCTCATTTTAAATATGTGTCATTTTTAAAGAAAAGAACATCTAAGAGATTTCCATAACATTGAATTTTCTTATATTATAGATGGATTCTTGATAATAAAAGAGAGACTCAAGAATTTATTAAGGTCAAAAAATCTGTTGGCTCACAGTTATGAAAACCAAAATCTAGGGTTTGCTTGAGGAACATTTATTTGTCTTTGGTTTATAGTAGGTTCCTCTTCGACGACTATCCTCAGGTTCTGGACTACCTGCTCTTTTTGAGTGGGTTGGGGAACACTAAAACAATCGGCAAGACGCGCCATTTGCGCTGCCAATTGTTGGTTCGTTTGAGTGGTATTTTGAATCAATGGGTTAAATTCAACCCCCATTTGTTGAGTCAACATCTGAACCATGTCATGGTTACTCTCATCTATTTGTTGCCTAATCACTTGTGCAGAATTGTTGGTGATACTTGGCATGTAGGTTTGATACCCTGTTGCCAAAGGTTGACTCATTCTCCCCATATGGTTTGCGCCAGATCCTGATCCTACAAAGGCGAAGTTACGTTGATCATAGGATCTGAATATATTGATGGCGCATTATGTAAACTTGCCATCACTGTAGTTGTCATTCCATATGGTTGATCTCGGTTTGATAGAAGCATCGTAAAACCAGACACAAAAGGCCTGTACGTGCTTCCTGGAGGAGGGGGAGTCATTTGTAGCATTTGAGACCCCATAGTAGAAAAACATGGAACATTTTGGGGAATCAATGCACAGGCGTCGAACCCGCTGTTGATGGCTTAGCCTCTGACACAGATATTGAAGCCGTATTGCCCCCAGTCGAAGGATTAGGGGGTGGGACTTCGTTATTCGCAGGATTCTGGTTGTTAGAGGGGTTTGGATTCGCCATTCTGTGCACTCGTCTCCTTCTAGGTCTTTCTTCGTTGTTTTCGGCAATCTTACCGTTCCTTAATTTCATACAATAAAACGAAGACGACTACAAAGGAAAAGAAGATTAAAAATAAAGGTTTAAAAATTGTCAAAAACGCACAAGGCCCCACTAGGAGTGCCAATTTGTTCGCCTTGAAATTCAGCAAACAACCTCTGGTCTTCTAATTTGTAAAATTAGTTTACAAACAGGATCGACCACACAAATCCTAGGACATGGTGCGTTTAGAAATGTTGACAATTTGAGTAAAACTCTAACCTTTTCAACATTGTTTTATTATTGTTTTCACAGTTGGTACTTTTCGACTAAAAATAAATAGGACTTGGAATTGGTAAATACCTGGTGAAAGGAAAGTAATGTGACAAGAATAAAATTTGCAGAATTTTAAAGAGTATTGTAAACAAACTTAAATTTCATAAAGAATTGCAAGTAATAAACTGGTGTTTTTCTCAAACGTACATTGTTTCCTTAATGACTCGTTTCTCTCACACGGTTACTTTGAGTAATTTGAATAACTTGTACAATTTTGAAATGCGCACACAGATCTAACACTAAGACTCCCTATTTATATACAATCGAAATAACTACCCATAACAGTTATTCCTCCTAATGGCGACAAATGGCAATCTGCATGCATTCGTCAACTAGATGCGTTTCACGCGTCCTATTTCAAGAATGAAACTCCCTCCTAAATTTGAATTTCAAACATCTGTCGAACGAGGCCTATCACCCTTCTGTCTAAATATTTCTAATACTTAAAAAAATCTGCTAATGCTTTCCTTCAAGTAACAATTGCCTTCGACTGGCTTTCTCTCACCGAAACATATACCCGTCGAAAATATCCTGGTAGATTTCCAAATTTCCTCTAAACAATTATCTAGGCGTCGAAATTAGCAACCTACAATTCTATAGACTTTAGAAATTATATCAGGTCTATCATGCAACTTAAAATTATTTTTCGATAACAACAGTGTAATCGCAGGCTAATTGGGGTTGCAGGTAAAAGTTTTAAATAAATAAGGGAACCCCAAGACACTTGAAATAGCCATTCCATCAAAATAAAGTTAATCCATGTATCTCTTGCTTCCCAACAAAGAAGATGACAACATAACTCGCTTTCCTCTTTTGATAGGCTAATCGGGATGTGAGTACTAATAGAACAACATAAAAAGAGATGAAACTCTATCCTCCTATTGAATTCCTACAACGACCAATAATGCAGCGCGTCCAATTATACTGAATATTGCTGCAACAACTAAATTATTTTATGTCAATTTGTTAGTCAAAGAAGCGACTTTATCCTCCTCTTGAATTCCTAGATGAGACAATTGAAACTCAAGAGAAAACTAGCATCCTTCCTCATTTGGATTAGGCACATTCGACATCCCAACAATACCATGAGCGGAAGGATGTGAAAATGGTTCATAATAACATTTTTCCCAAATCAATAGCCTGCTAAATAAAACCATACTCGATTAATTTAAACAATGACAAAGATGGACCACAGATCAAATCCTGGTTAGCTGAAGAAAAAAATCTCAACATTTTGTAACTAGAAAATAAGTCCAAATAGTTGCTACCAATCAATATCAATATAATTGTCGAGTAACTAACTCACAACAGTGTTAAGAAATTCTTAATAGTTGCTGCAAACATAATAACCAGAGTTAACAACACATTCTTAATAGAAGCCTTAACTTATGAATGAAAAATTACTTAGAAAAGTGAAGACATGAGTGAAATTTGTTGAGATATTCCATTGTTCCTCTAATATTGATTAAAAAAACTCAATTTTCTAATACTCAAGAGTAGTGCTTATGAGTAAACAACCTCAATTTTTCAGCAGAATAAGAATCTTAATAGAGTACCTCCAAAATGAGGCATTTGCAGGATCATCCAATATCCTCAAAGGTACATCATTTACAGTGAAATCGTTACTCCAAAAAACAATATTGTGAACAACAGACTCTAAAAAAAATGAAACTATATAAACTATAAAATAGCTTTCAAAATTGAAAATTAAATAATGGCACTACTCACAGATTATTTAGAAGTTTGTTAATAGCAACAGGATTCCCATTGATCAGCTAACCTTGATAAACCATTCTAATAAAACATTATGAAAATACAGTTTTTAAACAGCATCAAAAGATTCCAAATTTCAGAAATACCATGTAGCTAGTAGAAAACAGTTTAGCCAGTGTTAAAACCTTGAACATAATCAATCAGATAACAACTTCAGTACTTGTATTCAATACATGATCATGTACATTAAATGCAATATAGAAGTATACGTTCGAGATATTTTTATGTTCTTGCTCCTACCGGAAACGAAGAAAACAAATTAACCATAAGAGATACGAGAAAATAGCCTGTGACTTAGAGAATGGCTGATTCATTTACTCTCTTCTAGATTGCTAATCTTGCTAACGTTTTTAGCTAGCACAGGCTACAACCTTTCTAGCAGCCCTAGCTTCAAATGCTCCCAGTACTGCATTAGGATTTAACCAATCCTTCACTGCAAGCAATCAAATGAGTTATAATTAACTTACAAATTCTAAGAATATAATAAGGGATAAAATAGCGTAAGGATAATCTACACAGGATCTCATAAATATATATGTGTGTGTGTGTGTTGTGTGTGTGTGTTGTGTGTATGTGTGTATTGGTGTTAGTCATAATGGCTAATTTGTTATGGGTCTAAATTATACATGTATACAATCCCAAATTTGTCTCTAACATGCTTCTTACCAATTCTAACATATATACATACAGGATAATCTAACATAATACTTAATATATTCTATATAACTCCCTAACATAGGTATAGTTAGTAATATTATCTCAATCTGTTAGATTTGGGATATCAATAGACTGAAAAGGGTTGGAATTTTCACTCAAGTCAGAATTTTTATATTCTCAGTCAAATATTTATACCTTTTTCAGAGATATGAGTCAGCATTTGACTAGAATCAGCAATTCTCCATAATATCAAGAATCATGACACGAACAATATCGAGTGTATGTATGTGCCCACCTTCCCCACATCAAAAACCTAATCAAAATCCCATCAAATGGAGATCCAAACAAAATCAAACACACAACCAGTTTTCAAATGTGGGTCCTATCAATCAAGCACACAATTTCAAAAACTTCATTTTTCCCAATATTACGATTGAGTTAATAGTAAAAATAAAATGCTAAAAATTTTCCGAACCCAATAACCCCAATTGCATAAAAATATAACCTTTTTAGAGTTTCAGTATCTACAAACAAAAAACCCAAATAATCAAACAATGAAATGTCGATTGCTGCTCCACAACCAGAAACCATGTCAAAAGGTGATACCACAATCTGCATCTTATGACATTATTTATTTCCAGCGTTACTTGGAACAACTCGGATCATATAGGTTGGATCTATAACACAAAAAATGAAATATCCTTTCAGTTATTGATTTCTTCAAACAAGCAAATATAGAAACACAAAAAAGATATCATACTCAAGCATAAAGGTTGAACCTTTGTTAGGTTATACCAATAACCTTTTCTTCATAGCATCAAAATCAATATCTCATAAAATAAACATAAACATGAAGAAGCAATAAATATAACCAATATTTTGTAAGGAGATTCGCAAACATCATAAAGTTGTACCATGAAATCTTCTTCAAAACGGCCGAAAAACAAAACAAAAGGTAACGAAAATAGGATGAAGACGAAGAACAAAACATGACGGAAGCAGATATGGGTGAAGGTAAAAGAAGCAACCTTGAAGTCGCTCACAAAGTGAATGCGATGAAAAAGAATGAGAGGTTAGAGCTGGAGAGAGAAAGGAGATGAAAAGTGAACTTTTGGAAGGATTTGATGAAGTACAAAAGGCATTGGTAGAAGAGAAAAAGGTGGAATCAATAGTTTGTTTTGAACCAAATAGTGTTAAGCGATTGACAACATACCAAAAAGTGCAAGAAAATAAAATAAGTAGTAACCATGTTGGTTTAATAGTACAATTTGGTTGCGAAAAGTAAGTTTTGGACACAAATTGATCTCATTTTAAATATGTGTCATTTTTAACGAAAAGAACATCTAAGAGATTTCAATAACATTGAATTTTCTTATATTATAGATGGATTCTTGATAATAAAAGAGAGACTCAAGAATTTATTAAGGTCAAAAAATCTGTTGGCTCACAGTTATGAAAACCAAAATATAGGGTTTGCTTGAGGAACATTTATTTGTCTTTGGTTTATAGTAGGTTCCTCTTCGACGACTATCCTCAGGTTCTGGACTACCTGCTCTTTTTGAGTGGGTTGGGGAACACCAAAACAATCGGCAAGACGCGCCATTTGCGCTGCCAATTGTTGGTTCGTTTGAGTGTTATTTTGAATCAATGGGTTAAATACAACCCCCATTTGTTGAGTCAACATCTGAACCATGTCATGGTTACTCTCATCTATTTGTTGCCTAATCACTTACGCAGAATTATTGGTGATACTTGGCATGTAGGTTTGATACCCTGTTGCCAAAGGCTGACTCATTCTCCCCATATGGTTTGCGCCAGATCCTGATCCTACAAAGGCGAAGTTACGTTGATCATAGGATCTGAATATATTGATGGCGCATTATGTAAACTTGCCATCACTGTAGTTGTCATTCCATATGGTTGATCTCGGTTTGATAGAGGCATCGTAAAACCAGACACAAAAGGCCTGTATGTTCTTCCTGGAGGAGGGGGAGTCATTTGTAGCATTTGAGACCCCATAGTAGAAAAACATGGAACATTTTGGGGAATCAATGCGCAGGCGTCGAACCCGCTGTTGATGGCTTAGCCTCTGACACAGATATTGAGGTCGTATTGCCCCCAGTCGAAGGATTAGGGGGTGGTACTTCGTTATTCGCAGGATTCTGGTTGTTAGAGGGGTTTGGATTTGCCATTCTGTGCACTCGTCTCCTTCTAGGTCTTTCTTCGTTGTTTTCGGCAATCTTACCGTTCCTTAATTTCATACAATAAAACGAAGACGACTACAAAGGAAAAGAAGATTAAAAATAAAGGTTTAAAAATTGTCAAAAACGCACAAGGTCCCACTCGGAGTGCCAATTTGTTCGCCTTGAAATTCAGCAAACAACCTCTGGTCTTCTAATTTGTAAAATTAGTTTACAAACAGGATCGACCACACAAATCCTAGGACATGGTGCGTTTAGAAATGTTGACAATTTGAGTAAAACTCTAACCTTTTCAACATTGTTTTATTATTGTTTTCACAGTTGGTACTTTTCAACTAAAAATAAATAGGACTTGGAATTGGTAAATACCTGGTGAAAGGAAAGTAATGTGACAAGAATAAAATTTGCAGAATTTTAAAGAGTATTGTAAACAAACTTAAATTTCATAAAGAATTGCAAGTAATAAACTGGTGTTTTTCTCAAACGTACATTGTTTCCTTAATGACTCGTTTCTCTCACACGGTTACTTTGAGTAATTTGAATAACTTGTACAATTTTGAAATGCGCACACAGATCTAACACTAAGACTCCCTATTTATATACAATCGAAATAACTACCCATAACAGTTATTCCTCCTAATGGCGACAAATGGCAATCTGCATGCATTCGTCAACTAGATGCGTTTCACGCGTCTTATTTCAAGAATGAAACTCCCTCCTAAATTTGAATTTCAAACATCTGTCGAATGAGGCCTATCACCCTTCTGTCTAAATATTTCTAATACTAAAAAAATCTGCTAATGCTTTCCTTCAAGTAACAATTGCCTTCGACTGGCTTTCTCTCACCGAAACATATACCTGTCGAAAATATCCTGGTAGATTTCCAAATTTCCTCTAAACAATTATCTAGGCGTCGAAATTAGCAACCTACAATTCTATAGACTTTAGAAATTATATCAGGTCTATCATGCAACTTAAAATTATTTTTCGATAACAACAGTGTAATCGCAGGCTAATTGGGGTTGCAGGTAAAAGTTTTAAATAAATAAGGGAACCCCAAGACACTTGAAATAGCCATTCCATCAAAATAAAGTTAATCCATGTATCTCTTGCTTCCCAACAAAGAAGATGACAACATAACTCGCTTTCCTCTTTTGATAGGCTAATCGGGATGTGAGTACTAATAGAACAACATAAAAAGAGATGAAACACTATCCTCCTATTGAATTCCTACAACGACCAGTAATGCAGCGCGTCCAATTATACTGAATATTGCTACAACAACTAAATTATTTTATGTCAATTTGTTAGTTAAAGAAGAGGCTTTATCCTCCACTTGAATTCCTAGATGAGACAATTGAAACTCAAGAGAAAACTAGCATCCTTCCTCATTTGGATTAGGCACATTCGACATCCCAACAATACCATGAGCGGAAGGACGTGAAAATGGTTCATAATAACATTTTTCCCAAATCAATAGCCTGCTAAATAAAACCATACTCGATTAATTTAAACAATGACAAAGATGGACCACAGATCAAATCCTGGTTAGCTGAAGAAAAAAATCTCAACATTTTGTAACTAGAAAATAAGTCCAAATAGTTGCTACCAATCAATATCAATATAATTGTCGAGTAACTAACTCACAACAGTGTTAAGAAATTCTTAATAGTTGTTGCAAACATAATAACCAGAGTTAACAACACATTCTTAATAGAAACCTTAACTTATGAATGAAAAATTACTTAGAAAAGTGAAGACATGAGTGAAATTTGTTGAGATATTCCATTGTTCCTCTAATATTGATTAAAAAAACTCAATTTTCTAATACCCAAGAGTAGTGCTTATGAGTAAACAACCTCAATTTTTCAGCAGAATAAGAATCTTAATAGAGTACCTCCAAAATGAGGCATTTGCAGGATCATCCAATATGCTCAAAGGTACATCATTTACAGTGAAACCGTTACTCCAAAAAACAATATTGTGAACAACAGACTCTAAAAAAAATGAAACTATATAAACTATAAAATAGCTTTCAAAATTGAAAATTAAATAATGGCACTACTCACAGATTATTTAGAAGTTTGTTAATAGCAACAGGATTCCCATTGATCAGCTAACCTTGATAAACCATTCTAATAAAACATTTTGAAAATACAGTTTTTAAACAGCATCAAAAGATTCCAAATTTTAGAAATACCATGTAGCTAGTAGAAAACAGTTTAGCCAGTGTTAAAACCTTGAACATAATCAATCAGATAACAACTTCAGTACTTGTATTCAATACATGATCATGTACATTAAATGCAATATAGAAGTATACGTTCGAGATATTTTTATGTTCTTGCTCCTACCGGAAACGAAGAAAACAAAATAACCATAAGAGATACGAGAAAATAGCCTGTGACTTAGAGAATGGCTGATTCATTTACTCTCTTCTAGATTGCTAATCTTGCTAAGGTTTTTAGCTAGCACAGGCGACAACCTTTCTAGCAGCCCTAGCTTCAAATGCTCCCAGTACTGCATTAGGATTTAACCAATCCTTCGCTGCAAGCAATCAAATGAGTTATAATTAACTTACAAATTCTAAGAATATAATAAGGGATAAAATAGCGTAATGATAATCTACACAGGATCTCATAAATATATATGTGTGTGTGTGTGTTGTGTGTGTGTGTTGTGTGTATGTGTGTATTGGTGTTAGTCATAATGGCTAATTTGTTATGGGTCTAAATTATACATGTATACAATCCCAAATTTGTCTCTAACATGCTTCTTACCAATTCTAACATATATACATACAGGATAATCTAACATAATACTTAATATATTCTATATAACTCCCTAACATAGGTATAGTTAGTAATATTATCTCAATCTGTTAGATTTGGGATATCAATAGACTGAAAAGAGTTGGAATTTTCACTCAAGTCAGAATTTTTATATTCTCAGTCAAATATTTATACCTTTTTCAGAGATATGAGTCAGCATTTGACTAGAATAAGCAATTCTCCATAATATCAAGAATCATGACACGAACAATATCGAGTGTATATATGTGCCCACCATCCCCACATCAAAAATCTAATCAAAATCCCATCAAATGGAGATCCAAACAAAATCAAACACACAACCAGTTTTCAAATGTGGGTCCTATCAATCAAGCACACAATTTCAAAAACTTCATTTTTCCCAATATTACGATTGAGTTAATAGTAAAAATAAAATGCTAAAAATTTTCCGAACCCAATAACCCCAATTTCATAAAAATATAACCTTTTTAGAGTTTCAGTATCTACAAACAAAAAACCCAAATAATCAAACAATGAAATGTCGATTGCTGCTCCACAACCAGAAACCATGTCAAAAGGTGATACCACAATCTGCATCTTATGACATTATTTATTTCCAGCGTTACTTGGAACAACTCGGATCATATAGGTTGGATCTATAACACAAAAAATGAAATATCCTTTCAGTTATTGATTTCTTCAAACAAGCAAATATAGAAACACAAAAAAGATATCATACTCAAGCATAAAGGTTGAACCTTTGTTAGGTTATACCAATAACCTTTTCTTCATAGCATCAAAATCAATATCTCATAAAATAAACATAAACATGAAGAAGCAATAAATATAACCAAAATTTTGTAAGGAGATTCGCAAACATCATAAAGTTGTACCATGAAATATTCTTCAAAACGGCCGAAAAACAAAACAAAAGGTAACGAAAATAGGATGAAGACGAAGAACAAAAAATGACGGAAGCAGATATGGGTGAAGGTAAAAGAAGCAACCTTGAAGTCGCTCACAAAGTGAATGAGATGAAAAAGAATGAGAGGTTAGAGCTGGAGAGAGAAAGGAGATGAAAAGTGAACTTTTGGAAGGATTTGATGAAGTACAAAAGGCATTGGTAGAAGAGAAAAAGGTGGAATCAATAGTTTGTTTTGAACCAAATAGTGTTAAGCGATTGACAACATACCAAAAAGTGGAAGAAAATAAAATAAGTGGTAACCATGTTGGTTCAATAGTACAATTTGGTTGCGAAAAGTAAGTTTTGGACACAAATTGATCTCATTTTAAATATGTGTCATTTTTAAAGAAAAGAACATCTAAGAGATTTCCATAACATTGAATTTTCTTATATTATAGATGGATTCTTGATAATAAAAGAGAGACTCAAGAATTTATTAAGTTCAAAAAATCTGTTGGCTCACAGTTATGAAAACCAAAATCTAGGGTTTGCTTGAGGAACATTTATTTGTCTTTGGTTTATAGTAGGTTCCTCTTCGACGACTATCCTCAGGTTCTGGACTACCTGCTCTTTTTGAGTGGGTTGGGGAACACCAAAACAATCGGCAAGACGCGCCATTTGCGCTGCCAATTGTTGGTTCGTTTGAGTGGTATTTTAAATCAATGGGTTAAATACAACCCCCATTTGTTGAGTCAACATCTGAACCATGTCATGGTTACTCTCATCTATTTGTTGCCTAATCACTTGCGCAGAATTGTTGGTGATACTTGGCATGTAGGTTTGATACCCTGTTGCCAAAGGCTGACTCATTCTCCCCATATGGTTTGCGCCAGATCCTGATCCTACAAAGGAGAAGTTACGTTGATCATAGGATTTGAATATATTGATGGCGCATTATGTAAACTTGCCATCACTGTAGTAGTCATTCCATATGGTTGATCTCGGTTTGATAGAGGCATCGTAAAACCAGACACAAAAGGCCTGTACGTGCTTCCTGGAGGAGGGGGAGTCATTTGTAGCATTTGAGACCCCATAGTAGAAAAACATGGAACATTTTGGGGAATCAATGCGCAGGCGTCGAACCCGCTGTTGATGGCTTAGCCTCTGACACAGATATTGAGGCCGTATTGCCCCCAGTCGAAGGATTAGGGGGTGGCACTTCGTTATTCGCAGGATTCTGGTTGTTAGAGGGGTTTGGATTCGCCATTCTGCGCACTCGTCTCCTTCTAGGTCTTTCTTCGTTGTTTTCGGTAATCTTACCGTTCCTTAATTTCATACAATAAAACGAAGACGACTACAAAGGAAAAGAAGATTAAAAATAAAGGTTTAAAAATTGTCAAAAACGCACAAGGTCCCACTAGGAGTGCCAATTTGTTCGCCTTGAAATTCAGCAAACAACCTCTGGTCTTCTAATTTGTTAAATTAGTTTACAAACAGGATCGACCACAAAAATCCTAGGACATGGTGCGTTTAGAAATGTTGACAATTTGAGTAAAACTCTAACCTTTTCAACATTGTTTTATTATTGTTTTCACAGTTGGTACTTTTCGACTAAAAATAAATAGGACTTGGAATTGGTAAATACCTGGTGAAAGGAAAGTAATGTGACAAGAATAAAATTTGCAGAATTTTAAAGAGTATTGTAAACAAACTTAAATTTCATAAAGAATTGCAAGTAATAAACTGGTGTTTTTCTCAAACGTACATTGTTTCCTTAATGACTCGTTTCTCTCACACGGTTACTTTGAGTAATTTGAATAACTTGTACAATTTTGAAATGCGCACACAGATCTAACACTAAGACTCCCTATTTATATACAATCAAAATAACTACCCATAACAGTTATTCCTCCTAATGGCGACAAATGGCAATCTGCATGCATTCGTCAACTAGATGCGTTTCACGCGTCCTATTTCAAGAATGAAACTCCCTCCTAAATTTGAATTTCAAACATCTGTCGAACGAGGCCTATCACCCTTCTGTCGAAATATTTCTAATACTTAAAAAAATCTGCTAATGCTTTCCTTCAAGTAACAATTGCCTTCAACTGGCTTTCTCTCGCCGAAACATATACCTGTCGAAAATATCCTGGTAGATTTCCAAATTTCCTCTAAACAATTATCTAGGCGTCGAAATTAGCAACCTACAATTCTATAGACTTTAGAAATTATATCAGGTCTATCATGCAACTTAAAATTATTTTTCGATAACAACAGTGTAATCGCAGGCTAATTGGGGTTGCAGGTAAAAGTTTTAAATAAATAAGGGAACCCCAAGACACTTGAAATAGCCATTCCATCAAAATAAAGTCAATCCATGTATCTCTTGCTTCCCAACAAAGAAGATGACAACATAACTCGCTTTCCTCTTTTGATAGGCTAATCGAGATGTGAGTACTAATAGAACAACATAAAAAGAGATGAAACTTTATCCTCCTATTGAATTCCTACAACGACCAGTAATACAGCGCGTCCAATTATACTGAATATTGCTACAACAACTAAATTATTTTATGTCAATTTGTTAGTCAAAGAAGAGACTTTATCCTCCACTTGAATTCCTAGATGAGACAATTGAAACTCAAGAGAAAACTAGCATCCTTCCTCATTTGGATTAGGCACATTCGACGTCCCAACAATACCATGAGCGGAAGGACGTGAAAATGGTTCATAATAACATTTTTCCCAAATCAATAGCCTGCTAAATAAAACCATACTCGATTAATTTAAACAATGACAAAGATGGACCACAGATCAAATCCTGGTTAGCTGAAGAAAAAAATCTCAACATTTTGTAACTAGAAAATAAGTCCAAATAGTTGCTACCAATCAATATCAATATAATTGTCGAGTAACTAACTCACAACAGTGTTAAGAAATTCTTAATAGTTGCTGCAAACATAATAACCAGAGTTAACAACACATTCTTAATAGAAACCTTAACTTATGAATGAAAAATTACTTAGAAAAGTGAAGACATGAGTGAAATTTGTTGAGATATTCCATTGTTCCTCTAATATTGATTAAAAAAACTCAATTTTCTAATACTCAAGAGTAGTGCTTATGAGTAAACAACCTCAATTTTTCAGCAGAATAAGAATCTTAATAGAGTACCTCCAAAATGAGGCATTTGCAGGATCATCCAATATCCTCAAAGGTACATCATTTACAGTGAAACCGTTACTCCAAAAAACAATATTGTGAACAACAGACTCTAAAAAAAACGAAACTATATAAACTATAAAATAGCTTTCAAAATTGAAAATTAAATAATGGCACTACTCACAGATTATTTAGAAGTTTGTTAATAGCAACAGGATTCCCATTGATCAGCTAACCTTGATAAACCATTCTAATAAAACATTATGAAAATACAGTTTTTAAACAGCATCAAAAGATTCCAAATTTCAGAAATACCATGTAGCTAGTAGAAAACAGTTTAGCCAGTGTTAAAACCTTGAACATAATCAATCAGATAACAACTTCAGTACTTGTATTCAATACATGATCATGTACATTAAATGCAATATAGAAGTATACGTTCGAGATATTTTTATGTTCTTGCTCCTACCGGAAACGAGGAAAACAAATTAACCATAAGAGATACGAGAAAATAGCCTGTGACTTAGAGAATGGTTGATTCATTTACTCTCTTCTAGATTGCTAATCTTGCTAAGGTTTTTAGCTAGCACAGGCGACAACCTTTCTAGCAGCCCTAGCTTCAAATGCTCCCAGTACTGCATTAGGATTTAACCAATCCTTCGCTGCAAGCAATCAAATGAGTTATAATTAACTTACAAATTCTAAGAATATAATAAGGGATAAAATAGCGTAAGGATAATCTACACAGGATCTCATAAATATATATGTGTGTGTGTGTGTTGTGTGTGTGTGTTGTGTGTATGTGTGTATTGGTGTTAGTCATAATGGCTAATTTGTTATGGGTCTAAATTATACATGTATACAATCCCAAATTTGTCTCTAACATGCTTCTTACCAATTCTAACATATATACATACAGGATAATCTAACATAATACTTAATATATTCTATATAACTCCCTAACATAGGTATAGTTAGTAATATTATCTCAATCTGTTAGATTTGGGATATCAATAGACTGAAAAGAGTTGGAATTTTCACTCAAGTCAGAATTTTTATATTCTCAGTCAAATATTTATACCTTTTTCAGAGATATGAGTCAGCATTTGACTAGAATAAGCAATTCTCCATAATATCAAGAATCATGACACGAACAATATCGAGTGTATATATGTGCCCACCATCCCCACATCAAAAACCTAATCAAAATCCCATCAAATGGAGATCCAAACAAAATCAAACACACAACCAGTTTTCAAATGTGGGTCCTATCAATCAAGCACACAATTTCAAAAACTTCATTTTTCCCAATATTACGATTGAGTTAATAGTAAAAATAAAATGCTAAAAATTTTCCGAACCCAATAACCCCAATTGCATAAAAATATAACCTTTTTAGAGTTTCAGTATCTACAAACAAAAAACCCAAATAATCAAACAATGAAATGTCGATTGCTGCTCCACAACCAGAAACCATGTCAAAAGGTGATACCACAATCTGCATCTTATGACATTATTTATTTCCAGCGTTACTTGGAACAACTCGGATCATATAGGTTGGATCTATAACACAAAAAATGAAATATCCTATCAGTTATTGATTTCTTCAAACAAGCAAATATAGAAACACAAAAAAGATATCATACTCAAGCATAAAGGTTGAACCTTTGTTAGGTTATACCAATAACCTTTTCTTCATAGCATCAAAATCAATATCTCATAAAATAAACATAAACATGAAGAAGCAATAAATATAACCAAAATTTTGTAAGGAGATTCGCAAACATCATAAAGTTGTACCATGAAATATTCTTCAAAACGGCCGAAAAACAAAACAAAAGGTAACGAAAATAGGATGAAGACGAAGAACAAAAAATGACGGAAGCAGATATGGGTGAAGGTAAAAGAAGCAACCTTGAAGTCGCTCACAAAGTGAATGAGATGAAAAAGAATGAGAGGTTAGAGCTGGAGAGAGAAAGGAGATGAAAAGTGAACTTTTGGAAGGATTTGATGAAGTACAAAAGGCATTGGTAGAAGAGAAAAAGGTGGAATCAATAGTTTGTTTTGAACCAAATAGTGTTAAGCGATTGACAACATACCAAAAAGTGGAAGAAAATAAAATAAGTGGTAACCATGTTGGTTCAATAGTACAATTTGGTTGCGAAAAGTAAGTTTTGGACACAAATTGATCTCATTTTAAATATGTGTCATTTTTAAAGAAAAGAACATCTAAGAGATTTCCATAACATTGAATTTTCTTATATTATAGATGGATTCTTGATAATAAAAGAGAGACTCAAGAATTTATTAAGTTCAAAAAATCTGTTGGCTCACAGTTATGAAAACCAAAATCTAGGGTTTGCTTGAGGAACATTTATTTGTCTTTGGTTTATAGTAGGTTCCTCTTCGACGACTATCCTCAGGTTCTGGACTACCTGCTCTTTTTGAGTGGGTTGGGGAACACCAAAACAATCGGCAAGACGCGCCATTTGCGCTGCCAATTGTTGGTTCGTTTGAGTGGTATTTTGAATCAATGGGTTAAATACAACCCCCATTTGTTGAGTCAACATCTGAACCATGTCATGGTTACTCTCATCTATTTGTTGCCTAATCACTTGCGCAGAATTGTTGGTGATACTTGGCATGTAGGTTTGATACCCTGTTGCCAAAGGCTGACTCATTCTCCCCATATGGTTTGCGCCAGATCCTGATCCTACAAAGGAGAAGTTACGTTGATCATAGGATTTGAATATATTAATGGCGCATTATGTAAACTTGCCATCACTGTAGTAGTCATTCCATATGGTTGATCTCGGTTTGATAGAGGCATCGTAAAACCAGACACAAAAGGCCTGTACGTGCTTCCTGGAGGAGGGGGAGTCATTTGTAGCATTTGAGACCCCATAGTAGAAAAACATGGAACATTTTGGGGAATCAATGCGCAGGCGTCGAACCCGCTGTTGATGGCTTAGCCTCTGACACAGATATTGAGGCCGTATTGCCCCCAGTCGAAGGATTAGGGGGTGGCACTTCGTTATTCGCAGGATTCTGGTTGTTAGAGGGGTTTGGATTCGCCATTCTGCGCACTCGTCTCCTTCTAGGTCTTTCTTCGTTGTTTTCGGCAATCTTACCGTTCCTTAATTTCATACAATAAAACGAAGACGACTACAAAGGAAAAGAAGATTAAAAATAAAGGTTTAAAAATTGTCAAAAACGCACAAGGTCCCACTAGGAGTGCCAATTTGTTCGCCTTGAAATTCAGCAAACAACCTCTGGTCTTCTAATTTGTTAAATTAGTTTACAAACAGGATCGACCACAAAAATCCTAGGACATGGTGCGTTTAGAAATGTTGACAATTTGAGTAAAACTCTAACCTTTTCAACATTGTTTTATTATTGTTTTCACAGTTGGTACTTTTCGACTAAAAATAAATAGGACTTGGAATTGGTAAATACCTGGTGAAAGGAAAGTAATGTGACAAGAATAAAATTTGCAGAATTTTAAAGAGTATTGTAAACAAACTTAAATTTCATAAAGAATTGCAAGTAATAAACTGGTGTTTTTCTCAAACGTACATTGTTTCCTTAATGACTCGTTTCTCTCACACGGTTACTTTGAGTAATTTGAATAACTTGTACAATTTTGAAATGCGCACACAGATCTAACACTAAGACTCCCTATTTATATACAATCGAAATAACTACCCATAACAGTTATTCCTCCTAATGGCGACAAATGGCAATCTGCATGCATTCGTCAACTAGATGCGTTTCACGCGTCCTATTTCAAGAATGAAACTCCCTCCTAAATTTGAATTTCAAACATCTGTCGAACGAGGCCTATCACCCTTCTGTCGAAATATTTCTAATACTTAAAAAAATCTGCTAATGCTTTCCTTCAAGTAACAATTGCCTTCAACTGGCTTTCTCTCGCCGAAACATATACCTGTCGAAAATATCCTGGTAGATTTCCAAATTTCCTCTAAACAATTATCTAGGCGTCGAAATTAGCAACCTACAATTCTATAGACTTTAGAAATTATATCAGGTCTATCATGCAACTTAAAATTATTTTTCGATAACAACAGTGTAATCGCAGGCTAATTGGGGTTGCAGGTAAAAGTTTTAAATAAATAAGGGAACCCCAAGACACTTGAAATAGCCATTCCATCAAAATAAAGTCAATCCATGTATCTCTTGCTTCCCAACAAAGAAGATGACAACATAACTCGCTTTCCTCTTTTGATAGGCTAATCGAGATGTGAGTACTAATAGAACAACATAAAAAGAGATGAAACTTTATCCTCCTATTGAATTCCTACAACGACCAGTAATACAGCGCGTCCAATTATACTGAATATTGCTACAACAACTAAATTATTTTATGTCAATTTGTTAGTCAAAGAAGAGACTTTATCCTCCACTTGAATTCCTAGATGAGACAATTGAAACTCAAGAGAAAACTAGCATCCTTCCTCATTTGGATTAGGCACATTCGACGTCCCAACAATACCATGAGCGGAAGGACGTGAAAATGGTTCATAATAACATTTTTCCCAAATCAATAGCCTGCTAAATAAAACCATACTCGATTAATTTAAACAATGACAAAGATGGACCACAGATCAAATCCTGGTTAGCTGAAGAAAAAAATCTCAACATTTTGTAACTAGAAAATAAGTCCAAATAGTTGCTACCAATCAATATCAATATAATTGTCGAGTAACTAACTCACAACAGTGTTAAGAAATTCTTAATAGTTGCTGCAAACATAATAACCAGAGTTAACAACACATTCTTAATAGAAACCTTAACTTATGAATGAAAAATTACTTAGAAAAGTGAAGACATGAGTGAAATTTGTTGAGATATTCCATTGTTCCTCTAATATTGATTAAAAAAACTCAATTTTCTAATACTCAAGAGTAGTGCTTATGAGTAAACAACCTCAATTTTTCAGCAGAATAAGAATCTTAATAGAGTACCTCCAAAATGAGGCATTTGCAGGATCATCCAATATCCTCAAAGGTACATCATTTACAGTGAAACCGTTACTCCAAAAAACAATATTGTGAACAACAGACTCTAAAAAAAACGAAACTATATAAACTATAAAATAGCTTTCAAAATTGAAAATTAAATAATGGCACTACTCACAGATTATTTAGAAGTTTGTTAATAGCAACAGGATTCCCATTGATCAGCTAACCTTGATAAACCATTCTAATAAAACATTATGAAAATACAGTTTTTAAACAGCATCAAAAGATTCCAAATTTCAGAAATACCATGTAGCTAGTAGAAAACAGTTTAGCCAGTGTTAAAACCTTGAACATAATCAATCAGATAACAACTTCAGTACTTGTATTCAATACATGATCATGTACATTAAATGCAATATAGAAGTATACGTTCGAGATATTTTTATGTTCTTGCTCCTACCGGAAACGAGGAAAACAAATTAACCATAAGAGATACGAGAAAATAGCCTGTGACTTAGAGAATGGTTGATTCATTTACTCTCTTCTAGATTGCTAATCTTGCTAAGGTTTTTAGCTAGCACAGGCGACAACCTTTCTAGCAGCCCTAGCTTCAAATGCTCCCAGTACTGCATTAGGATTTAACCAATCCTTCGCTGCAAGCAATCAAATGAGTTATAATTAACTTACAAATTCTAAGAATATAATAAGGGATAAAATAGCGTAAGGATAATCTACACAGGATCTCATAAATATATATGTGTGTGTGTGTGTTGTGTGTGTGTGTTGTGTGTATGTGTGTATTGGTGTTAGTCATAATGGCTAATTTGTTATGGGTCTAAATTATACATGTATACAATCCCAAATTTGTCTCTAACATGCTTCTTACCAATTCTAACATATATACATACAGGATAATCTAACATAATACTTAATATATTCTATATAACTCCCTAACATAGGTATAGTTAGTAATATTATCTCAATCTGTTAGATTTGGGATATCAATAGACTGAAAAGAGTTGGAATTTTCACTCAAGTCAGAATTTTTATATTCTCAGTCAAATATTTATACCTTTTTCAGAGATATGAGTCAGCATTTGACTAGAATAAGCAATTCTCCATAATATCAAGAATCATGACACGAACAATATCGAGTGTATATATGTGCCCACCATCCCCACATCAAAAACCTAATCAAAATCCCATCAAATGGAGATCCAAACAAAATCAAACACACAACCAGTTTTCAAATGTGGGTCCTATCAATCAAGCACACAATTTCAAAAACTTCATTTTTCCCAATATTACGATTGAGTTAATAGTAAAAATAAAATGCTAAAAATTTTCCGAACCCAATAACCCCAATTGCATAAAAATATAACCTTTTTAGAGTTTCAGTATCTACAAACAAAAAACCCAAATAATCAAACAATGAAATGTCGATTGCTGCTCCACAACCAGAAACCATGTCAAAAGGTGATACCACAATCTGCATCTTATGACATTATTTATTTCCAGCGTTACTTGGAACAACTCGGATCATATAGGTTGGATCTATAACACAAAAAATGAAATATCCTTTCAGTTATTGATTTCTTCAAACAAGCAAATATAGAAACACAAAAAAGATATCATACTCAAGCATAAAGGTTGAACCTTTGTTAGGTTATACCAATAACCTTTTCTTCATAGCATCAAAATCAATATCTCATAAAATAAACATAAACATGAAGAAGCAATAAATATAACCAAAATTTTGTAAGGAGATTCGCAAACATCATAAAGTTGTACCATGAAATCTTCTTCAAAACGGCCGAAAAACAAAACAAAAGGTAACGAAAATAGGATGAAGACGAAGAACAAAAAATGACGGAAGCAGATATGGGTGAAGGTAAAAGAAGCAACCTTGAAGTCGCTCACAAAGTGAATGAGATGAAAAAGAATGAGAGGTTAGAGCTGGAGAGAGAAAGGAGATGAAAAGTGAACTTTTGGAAGGATTTGATGAAGTACAAAAGGCATTGGTAGAAGAGAAAAAGGTGGAATCAATAGTTTGTTTTGAACCAAATAGTGTTAAGCGATTGACAACATACCAAAAAGTGGAAGAAAATAAAATAAGTGGTAACCATGTTGGTTCAATAGTACAATTTGGTTGCGAAAAGTAAGTTTTGGACACAAATTGATCTCATTTTAAATATGTGTCATTTTTAAAGAAAAGAACATCTAAGAGATTTCCATAACATTGAATTTTCTTATATTATAGATGGATTCTTGATAATAAAAGAGAGACTCAAGAATTTATTAAGTTCAAAAAATCTGTTGGCTCACAGTTATGAAAACCAAAATCTAGGGTTTGCTTGAGGAACATTTATTTGTCTTTGGTTTATAGTAGGTTCCTCTTCGACGACTATCCTCAGGTTCTGGACTACCTGCTCTTTTTGAGTGGGTTGGGGAACACCAAAACAATCGGCAAGACGCGCCATTTGCGCTGCCAATTGTTGGTTCGTTTGAGTGGTATTTTGAATCAATGGGTTAAATACAACCCCCATTTGTTGAGTCAACATCTGAACCATGTCATGGTTACTCTCATCTATTTGTTGCCTAATCACTTGCGCAGAATTGTTGGTGATACTTGGCATGTAGGTTTGATACCCTGTTGCCAAAGGCTGACTCATTCTCCCCATATGGTTTGCGCCAGATCCTGATCCTACAAAGGAGAAGTTACGTTGATCATAGGATTTGAATATATTGATGGCGCATTATGTAAACTTGCCATCACTGTAGTAGTCATTCCATATGGTTGATCTCGGTTTGATAGAGGCATCGTAAAACCAGACACAAAAGGCCTGTACGTGCTTCCTGGAGGAGGGGGAGTCATTTGTAGCATTTGAGACCCCATAGTAGAAAAACATGGAACATTTTGGGGAATCAATGCGCAGGCGTCGAACCCGCTGTTGATGGCTTAGCCTCTGACACAGATATTGAGGCCGTATTGCCCCCAGTCGAAGGATTAGGGGGTGGCACTTCGTTATTCGCAGGATTCTGGTTGTTAGAGGGGTTTGGATTCGCCATTCTGCGCACTCGTCTCCTTCTAGGTCTTTCTTCGTTGTTTTCGGCAATCTTACCGTTCCTTAATTTCATACAATAAAACGAAGACGACTACAAAGGAAAAGAAGATTAAAAATAAAGGTTTAAAAATTGTCAAAAACGCACAAGGTCCCACTAGGAGTGCCAATTTGTTCGCCTTGAAATTCAGCAAACAACCTCTGGTCTTCTAATTTGTTAAATTAGTTTACAAACAGGATCGACCACAAAAATCCTAGGACATGGTGCATTTAGAAATGTTGACAATTTGAGTAAAACTCTAACCTTTTCAACATTGTTTTATTATTGTTTTCACAATTGGTACTTTTCGACTAAAAATAAATAGGACTTGGAATTGGTAAATACCTGGTGAAAGGAAAGTAATGTGACAAGAATAAAATTTGCAGAATTTTAAAGAGTATTGTAAACAAACTTAAATTTCATAAAGAATTGCAAGTAATAAACTGGTGTTTTTCTCAAACGTACATTGTTTCCTTAATGACTCGTTTCTCTCACACGGTTACTTTGAGTAATTTGAATAACTTGTACAATTTTGAAATGCGCACACAGATCTAACACTAAGACTCCCTATTTATATACAATCGAAATAACTACCCATAACAGTTATTCCTCCTAATGGCGACAAATGGCAATCTGCATGCATTCGTCAACTAGATGCGTTTCACGCGTCCTATTTCAAGAATGAAACTCCCTCCTAAATTTGAATTTCAAACATCTGTCGAACGAGGCCTATCACCCTTCTGTCGAAATATTTCTAATACTTAAAAAAATCTGCTAATGCTTTCCTTCAAGTAACAATTGCCTTCAACTGGCTTTCTCTCGCCGAAACATATACCTGTCGAAAATATCCTGGTAGATTTCCAAATTTCCTCTAAACAATTATCTAGGCGTCGAAATTAGCAACCTACAATTCTATAGACTTTAGAAATTATATCAGGTCTATCATGCAACTTAAAATTATTTTTCGATAACAACAGTGTAATCGCAGGCTAATTGGGGTTGCAGGTAAAAGTTTTAAATAAATAAGGGAACCCCAAGACACTTGAAATAGCCATTCCATCAAAATAAAGTCAATCCATGTATCTCTTGCTTCCCAACAAAGAAGATGACAACATAACTCGCTTTCCTCTTTTGATAGGCTATTCGGGATGTGAGTACTAATAGAACAACATAAAAAGAGATGAAACTCTATCCTCCTATTGAATTCCTACAACGACCAGTAATGCAGCGCGTCCAATTATACTGAATATTGCTACAACAACTAAATTATTTTATGTCAATTTGTTAGTCAAAGAAGAGACTTTATCCTCCACTTGAATTCCTAGATGAGACAATTGAAACTCAAGAGAAAACTAGCATCCTTCCTCATTTGGATTAGGCACATTCGACATCCCAACAATACCATGAGCGGAAGGACGTGAAAATGGTTCATAATAACATTTTTCCCAAATCAATAGCCTGCTAAATAAAACCATACTCGATTAATTTAAACAATGACAAAGATGGACCACAGATCAAATCCTGGTTAGCTGAAGAAAAAAATCTCAACATTTTGTAACTAGAAAATAAGTCCAAATAGTTGCTACCAATCAATATCAATATAATTGTCGAGTAACTAACTCACAACAGTGTTAAGAAATTCTTAATAGTTGCTGCAAACATAATAACCAGAGTTAACAACACATTCTTAATAGAAGCCTTAACTTATGAATGAAAAATTACTTAGAAAAGTGAAGACATGAGTGAAATTTGTTGAGATATTCCATTGTTCCTCTAATATTGATTAAAAAAACTCAATTTTCTAATACTCAAGAGTAGTGCTTATGAGTAAACAACCTCAATTTTTCAGCAGAATAAGAATCTTAATAGAGTACCTCCAAAATGAGGCATTTGCAGGATCATCCAATATCCTCAAAGGTACATCATTTACAGTGAAACCGTTACTCCAAAAAACAATATTGTGAACAACAGACTCTAAAAAAAACGAAACTATATAAACTATAAAATAGCTTTCAAAATTGAAAATTAAATAATGGCACTACTCACAGATTATTTAGAAGTTTGTTAATAGCAACAGGATTCCCATTGATCAGCTAACCTTGATAAACCATTCTAATAAAACATTATGAAAATACAGTTTTTAAACAGCATCAAAAGATTCCAAATTTCAGAAATACCATGTAGCTAGTAGAAAACAGTTTAGCCAGTGTTAAAACCTTGAACATAATCAATCAGATAACAACTTCAGTACTTGTATTCAATACATGATCATGTACATTAAATGCAATATAGAAGTATACGTTCGAGATATTTTTATGTTCTTGCTCCTACCGGAAACGAGGAAAACAAATTAACCATAAGAGATACGAGAAAATAGCCTGTGACTTAGAGAATGGTTGATTCATTTACTCTCTTCTAGATTGCTAATCTTGCTAAGGTTTTTAGCTAGCACAGGCGACAACCTTTCTAGCAGCCCTAGCTTCAAATGCTCCCAGTACTGCATTAGGATTTAACCAATCCTTCGCTGCATGCAATCAAATGAGTTATAATTAACTTACAAATTCTAAGAATATAATAAGGGATAAAATAGCGTAAGGATAATCTACACAGGATCTCATATATATATATGTGTGTGTGTGTTGTGTGTGTGTGTTGTGTGTATGTGTGTATTGGTGTTAGTCATAATGGCTAATTTGTTATGGGTCAAAATTATACATGTATACAATCCCAAATTTGTCTCTAACATGCTTCTTACCAATTCTAACATATATACATACAGGATAATCTAACATAATACTTAATATATTCTATATAACTCCCTAACATAGGTATAGTTAGTAATATTATCTCAATCTGTTAGATTTGGGATATCAATAGACTGAAAAGAGTTGGAATTTTCACTCAAGTCAGAATTTTTATATTCTCAGTCAAATATTTATACCTTTTTCAGAGATATGAGTCAGCATTTGACTAGAATCAGCAATTCTCCATAATATCAAGAATCATGACACGAACAATATCGAGTGTATGTATGTGCCCACCATCCCCACATCAAAAACCTAATCAAAATCCCATCAAATGGAGATCCAAACAAAATCAAACACACAACCAGTTTTCAAATGTGGGTCCTATCAATCAAGCACACAATTTCAAAAACTTCATTTTTCCCAATATTACGATTGAGTTAATAGTAAAAATAAAATGCTAAAAAATTTCCGAACCCAATAACCCCAATTGCATAAAAATATAACCTTTTTAGAGTTTCAGTATCTACAAACAAAAAAACCCAAATAATCAAACAATGAAATGTCGATTGCTGCTCCACAACCAGAAACCATGTCAAAAGGTGATACCACAATCTGCATCTTATGACATTATTTATTTCCAGCGTTACTTGGAACAACTCGGATCATATAGGTTGGATCTATAACACAAAAAATGAAATATCCTTTCAGTTATTGATTTCTTCAAACAAGCAAATATAGAAACACAAAAAAGATATCATACTCAAGCATAAAGGTTGAACCTTTGTTAGGTTATACCAATAACCTTTTCTTCATAGCATCAAAATCAATATCTCATAAAATAAACATAAACATGAAGAAGCAATAAATATAACCAATATTTTGTAAGGAGATTCGCAAACATCATAAAGTTGTACCATGAAATCTTCTTCAAAACAGCCGAAAAACAAAACAAAAGGTAACGAAAATAGGATGAAGACGAAGAACAAAAAATGACGGAAGCAGATATGGGTGAAGGTAAAAGAAGCAACCTTGAAGTCGCTCACAAAGTGAATGAGATGAAAAAGAATGAGAGGTTAGAGCTGGAGAGAGAAAGGAGATGAAAAGTGAACTTTTGGAAGGATTTGATGAAGTACAAAAGGCATTGGTTGAAGAGAAAAAGGTGGAATCAATAGTTTGTTTTGAACCAAATAGTGTTAAGCGATTGACAACATACCAAAAAGTGGAAGAAAATAAAATAAGTAGTAACCATGTTGGTTCAATAGTACAATTTGGTTGCGAAAAGTAAGTTTTGGACACAAATTGATCTCATTTTAAATATGTGTCATTTTTAAAGAAAAGAACATCTAAGAGATTTCCATAACATTGAATTTTCTTATATTATAGATGGATTCTTGATAATAAAAGAGAGACTCAAGAATTTATTAAGTTCAAAAAATCTGTTGGCTCACAGTTATGAAAACCAAAATCTAGGGTTTGCTTGAGGAACATTTATTTGTCTTTGGTTTATAGTAGGTTCCTCTTCGACGACTATCCTCAGGTTCTGGACTACCTGCTCTTTTTGAGTGGGTTGGGGAACACCAAAACAATCGGCAAGACGCGCCATTTGCGCTGCCAATTGTTGGTTCGTTTGAGTGGTATTTTGAATCAATGGGTTAAATACAACCCCCATTTGTTGAGTCAACATCTGAACCATGTCATGGTTACTCTCATCTATTTGTTGCCTAATCACTTGCGCAGAATTGTTGGTGATACTTGGCATGTAGGTTTGATACCCTGTTGCCAAAGGCTGACTCATTCTCCCCATATGGTTTGCACCAGATCCTGATCCTACAAAGGCAAAGTTACGTTGATCATAGGATCTGAATATATTGATGGCGCATTATGTAAACTTGCCATCACTGTAGTTGTCATTCCATATGGTTGATCTCGGTTTGATAGAAGCATCGTAAAACCAGACACAAAAGGCCTGTACGTGCTTCCTGGAGGAGGGGGAGTCATTTGTAGCATTTGAGACCCCATAGTAGAAAAACATGGAACATTTTGGGGAATCAATGCGCAGGCGTCGAACCCGCTGTTGATAGCTTAGCCTCTGACACAGATATTGAAGCCGTATTGCCCCCAGTCGAAGGATTAGGGGGTGGCACTTCGTTATTCGCAGGATTCTGGTTGTTAGAGGGGTTTGGATTCGCCATTTTGCGCACTCGTCTCCTTCTAGGTCTTTCTTCGTTGTTTTCGGCAATCTTACCGTTCCTTAATTTCATACAATAAAACGAAGACGACTACAAAGGAAAAGAAGATTAAAAATAAAGGTTTAAAAATTGTCAAAAATGCACAAGGTCCCACTGGGAGTGCCAATTTGTTCGCCTTGAAATTCAGCAAACAACCTCTGGTCTTATTATTTGTAAAATTAGTTTACAAACAGGATCGACCACACAAATCCTAGGACATGGTGCGTTTAGAAATGTTGACAATTTGAGTAAAACTCTAACCTTTTCAACATTGTTCTATTATTGTTTTCACAGTTGGTACTTTTCGACTAAAATTAAATAGGACTTGGAATTGGTAAATACCTGGTGAAAGGAAAGTAATGTGACAAGAATAAAATTTGCAGAATTTTAAAGAGTATTGTAAACAAACTTAAATTTCATAAAGAATTGCAAGTAATAAACTGGTGTTTTTCTCAAACGTACATTGTTTCCTTAATGACTCGTTTCTCTCACACGGTTACTTTGAGTAATTTGAATAACTTGTACAATTTTGAAATGCGCACACAGATCTAACACTAAGACTCCCTATTTATATACAATCGAAATAACTACCCATAACAGTTATTCCTCCTAATGGCGACAAATGGCAATCTGCATGCATTCGTCAACTAGATGCGTTTCACGCGTCCTATTTCAAGAATGAAACTCCCTCCTAAATTTGAATTTCAAACATCTGTCGAACGAGGCCTATCACCCTTCTGTCTAAATATTTCTAATACTTAAAAAAATCTGCTAATGCTTTCCTTCAAGTAACAATTGCCTTCGACTGGCTTTCTCTCACCGAAACATATACCTGTCGAAAATATCCTGGTAGATTTCCAAATTTCCTCTAAACAATTATCTAGGCGTCGAAATTAGCAACCTACAATTCTATAGACTTTAGAAATTATATCAGGGGTATCATGCAACTTAAAATTATTTTTCGATAACAACAGTGTAATCGCAGGCTAATTGGGGTTGCAGGTAAAAGTTTTAAATAAATAAGGGAACCCCAAAACACTTGAAATAGCCATTCCATCAAAATATAGTTAATCCATGTATCTCTTGCTTCCCAACAAAGAAGATGACAACATAACTCGCTTTCCTCTTTTGATAGGCTAATCGGGATGTGAGTACTAATAGAACAACATAAAAAGAGATGAAACTCTATCCTCCTATTGAATTCCTACAACGACCAGTAATGCAGCGCGTCCAATTATACTGAATATTGCTACAACAACTAAATTATTTTATGTCAATTTGTTAGTCAAAGAAGAGACTTTATCCTCCACTTGAATTCCTAGATGAGACAATTGAAACTCAAGAGAAAACTAGCATCCTTCCTCATTTGGATTAGGCACATTCGACATCCCAACAATACCATGAGCGGAAGGACGTGAAAATGGTTCATAATAACATTTTTCCCAAATCAATAGCCTGCTAAATAAAACCATACTCGATTAATTTAAACAATGACAAAGATGGACCACAGATCAAATCCTGGTTAGCTGAAGAAAAAAATCTCAACATTTTGTAACTAGAAAATAAGTCCAAATAGTTGCTACCAATCAATATCAATATAATTGTCGAGTAACTAACTCACAACAGTGTTAAGAAATTCTTAATAATTGCTGCAAACATAATAACCAGAGTTAACAACACATTCTTAATAGAAGCCTTAACTTATGAATGAAAAATTACTTAGAAAAGTGAAGACATGAGTGAAATTTGTTGAGATATTCCATTGTTCCTCTAATATTGATTAAAAAAACTCAATTTTCTAATACTCAAGAGTAGTGCTTATGAGTAAACAACCTCAATTTTTCAGCAGAATAAGAATCTTAATAGAGTACCTCCAAAATGAGGCATTTGCAGGATCATCCAATATTCTCAAAGGTACATCATTTACAGTGAAATCGTTACTCCAAAAACAATATTGTGAACAACAGACTCTAAAAAAAACGAAACTATATAAACTATAAAATAGCTTTCAAAATTGAAAATTAAATAATGGCACTACTCACAGATTATTTAGAAGTTTGTTAATAGCAACAGGATTCCCATTGATCAGCTAACCTTGATAAACCATTCTAATAAAACATTATGAAAATACAGTTTTTAAACAGCATCAAAAGATTCCAAATTTCAGAAATACCATGTAGCTAGTAGAAAACAGTTTAGCCAGTGTTAAAACCTTGAACATAATCAATCAGATAACAACTTCAGTACTTGTATTCAATACATGATCATGTACATTAAATGCAATATAGAAGTATACGTTCGAGATATTTTTATGTTCTTGCTCCTACCGGAAATGAAGAAAACAAATTAACCATAAGAGATACGAGAAAATAGCCTGTGACTTAGAGAATGGCTGATTCATTTACTCTCTTCTAGATTGCTAATCTTGCTAAGGTTTTTAGCTAGCACAGGCGACAACCTTTCTAGCAGCCCTAGCTTCAAATGCTCCCAGTACTGCATTAGGATTTAACCAATCCTTCGCTGCAAGCAATCAAATGAGTTATAATTAACTTACAAATTCTAAGAATATAATAAGGGATAAAATAGCGTAAGGATAATCTACACAGGATCTCATATATATATATGTGTGTGTGTGTTGTGTGTGTGTGTTGTGTGTATGTGTGTATTGGTGTTAGTCATAATGGCTAATTTGTTATGGGTCTAAATTATACATGTATACAATCCCAAATTTGTCTCTAACATGCTTCTTACCAATTCTAACATATATACATACAGGATAATCTAACATAATACTTAATATATTCTATATAACTCCCTAACATAGGTATAGTTAGTAATATTATCTCAATCTATTAGATTTGGGATATCAATAGACTGAAAAGAGTTGGAATTTTCACTCAAGTCAGAATTTTTATATTCTCAGTCAAATATTTATACCTTTTTCAGAGATATGAGTCAGCATTTGACTAGAATCAGCAATTCTCCATAATATCAAGAATCATGACACGAACAATATCGAGTGTATGTATGTGCCCACCATCCCCACATCAAAAACCTAATCAAAATCCCATCAAATGGAGATCCAAACAAAATCAAACACACAACCAGTTTTCAAATGTGGGTCCTATCAATCAAGCACACAATTTCAAAAACTTCATTTTTCCCAATATTACGATTGAGTTAATAGTAAAAATAAAATGCTAAAAATTTTCCGAACCCAATAACCCCAATTGCATAAAAATATAACCTTTTTAGAGTTTCAGTATCTACAAACAAGAAAACCCAAATAATCAAACAATGAAATGTCGATTGCTGCTCCACAACCAGAAACCATGTCAAAAGGTGATACCACAATCTGCATCTTATGACATTATTTATTTCCAGCGTTACTTGGAACAACTCGGATCATATAGGTTGGATCTATAACACAAAAAATGAAATATCCTTTCAGTTATTGATTTCTTCAAACAAGCAAATATAGAAACACAAAAAAGATATCATACTCAAGCATAAAGGTTGAACCTTTGTTAGGTTATACCAATAACCTTTTCTTCATAGCATCAAAATCAATATCTCATAAAATAAACATAAACATGAAGAAGCAATAAATATAACCAATATTTTGTAAGGAGATTCGCAAACATCATAAAGTTGTACCATGAAATCTTCTTCAAAACGGCCGAAAAACAAAACAAAAGGTAACGAAAATAGGATGAAGACGAAGAACAAAAAATGACGGAAGCAGATATGGGTGAAGGTAAAAGAAGCAACCTTGAAGTCGCTCACAAAGTGAATGAGATGAAAAAGAATGAGAGGTTAGAGCTGGAGAGAGAAAGGAGATGAAAAGTGAACTTTTGGAAGGATTTGATGAAGTACAAAAGGCATTGGTAGAAGAGAAAAAGGTGGAATCAATAGTTTGTTTTGAACCAAATAGTGTTAAGCGATTGACAACATACCAAAAAGTGGAAGAAAATAAAATAAGTAGTAACCATGTTGGTTCAATAGTACAATTTGGTTGCGAAAAGTAAGTTTTGGACACAAATTGATCTCATTTTAAATATGTGTCATTTTTAAAGAAAAGAACATCTAAGAGATTTCCATAACATTGAATTTTCTTATATTATAGATGGATTCTTGATATTAAAAGAGAGACTCAAGAATTTATTAAGTTCAAAAAATCTGTTGGCTCACAGTTATGAAAACCAAAATCTAGGGTTTGCTTGAGGAACATTTATTTGTCTTTGGTTTATAGTAGGTTCCTCTTCGACGACTATCCTCAGGTTCTAGACTACCTGCTCTTTTTGAGTGGGTTGGGGAACACCAAAACAATCGGCAAGACGCGCCATTTGCGCTGCCAATTGTTGGTTCGTTTGAGTGGTATTTTGAATCAATGGGTTAAATACAACCCCCATTTGTTGAGTCAACATCTGAACCATGTCATGGTTACTCTCATCTATTTGTTGCCTAATCACTTGCGTAGAATTGTTGGTGATACTTGGCATGTAGGTTTGATACCCTGTTACCAAAGGCTGACTCATTCTCCCCATATGGTTTGCGCCAGATCCTGATCCTACAAAGGCAAAGTTACGTTGATCATAGGATCTGAATATATTGATGGCGCATTATGTAAACTTGCCATCACTGTAGTTGTCATTCCATATGGTTGATCTCGGTTTGATAGAAGCATCGTAAAACCAGACACAAAAGGCCTGTACGTGCTTCCTGGAGGAGGGGGAGTCATTTGTAGCATTTGAGACCCCAAAGTAGAAAAACATGGAACATTTTGGGGAATCAATGCGCAGGCGTCGAACCCGCTGTTGATAGCTTAGCCTCTGACACAGATATTGAAGCCGTATTGCCCCCAGTCGAAGGATTAGGGGGTGGCACTTCGTTATTCGCAGGATTCTGGTTGTTAGAGGGGTTTGGATTCGCCATTTTGCGCACTCGTCTCCTTCTAGGTCTTTCTTCGTTGTTTTCGGCAATCTTACCGTTCCTTAATTTCATACAATAAAACGAAGACGACTACAAAGGAAAAGAAGATTAAAAATAAAGGTTTAAAAATTGTCAAAAATGCACAAGGTCCCACTGGGAGTGCCAATTTGTTCGCCTTGAAATTCAGCAAACAACCTCTGGTCTTCTAATTTGTAAAATTAGTTTACAAACAGGATCGACCACACAAATCCTAGGACATGGTGCGTTTAGAAATGTTGACAATTTGAGTAAAACTCTAACCTTTTCAACATTGTTTTATTATTGTTTTCACAGTTGGTACTTTTCGACTAAAATTAAATAGGACTTGGAATTGGTAAATACCTGGTGAAAGGAAAGTAATGTGACAAGAATAAAATTTGCAGAATTTTAAAGAGTATTGTAAACAAACTTAAATTTCATAAAGAATTGCAAGTAATAAACTGGTGTTTTTCTCAAACGTACATTGTTTCCTTAATGACTCGTTTCTCTCACACGGTTACTTTGAGTAATTTGAATAACTTGTACAATTTTGAAATGCGCACACAGATCTAACACTAAGACTCCCTATTTATATACAATCGAAATAACTACCCATAACAGTTATTCCTCCTAATGGCGACAAATGGCAATCTGCATGCATTCGTCAACTAGATGCGTTTCACACGTCCTATTTCAAGAATGAAACTCCCTCCTAAATTTGAATTTCAAACATCTGTCGAACGAGGCCTATCACCCTTCTGTCTAAATATTTCTAATACTTAAAAAAATCTGCTAATGCTTTCCTTCAAGTAACAATTGCCTTCGACTGGCTTTCTCTCACCGAAACATATACCTGTCGAAAATATCCTGGTAGATTTCCAAATTTCCTCTAAACAATTATCTAGGCGTCGAAATTAGCAACCTACAATTCTATAGACTTTAGAAATTATATCAGGTCTATCATGCAACTTAAAATTATTTTTCGATAACAACAGTGTAATCGCAGGCTAATTGGGGTTGCAGGTAAAAGTTTTAAATAAATAAGGGAACCCCAAAACACTTGAAATAGCCATTCCATCAAAATATAGTTAATCCATGTATCTCTTGCTTCCCAACAAAGAAGATGACAACATAACTCGCTTTCCTCTTTTGATAGGCTAATCGGGATGTGAGTACTAATAGAACAACATAAAAAGAGATGAAACTCTATCCTCCTATTGAATTCCTACAACGACCAGTAATGCAGCGCGTCCAATTATACTGAATATTGCTACAACAACTAAATTATTTTATGTCAATTTGTTAGTCAAAGAAGAGACTTTATCCTCCACTTGAATTCCTAGATGAGACAATTGAAACTCAAGAGAAAACTAGCATCCTTCCTCATTTGGATTAGGCACATTCGACATCCCAACAATACCATGAGCGGAAGGACGTGAAAATGGTTCATAATAACATTTTTCCCAAATCAATAGCCTGCTAAATAAAACCATACTCGATTAATTTAAACAATGACAAAGATGGACCACAGATCAAATCCTGGTTAGCTGAAGAAAAAAATCTCAACATTTTGTAACTAGAAAATAAGTCCAAATAGTTGCTACCAATCAATATCAATATAATTGTCGAGTAACTAACTCACAACAGTGTTAAGAAATTCTTAATAGTTGCTGCAAACATAATAACCAGAGTTAACAACACATTCTTAATAGAAGCCTTAACTTATGAATGAAAAATTACTTAGAAAAGTGAAGACATGAGTGAAATTTGTTGAGATATTCCATTGTTCCTCTAATATTGATTAAAAAAACTCAATTTTCTAATACTCAAGAGTAGTGCTTATGAGTAAACAACCTCAATTTTTCAGCAGAATAAGAATCTTAATAGAGTACCTCCAAAATGAGGCATTTGCAGGATCATCCAATATCCTCAAAGGTACATCATTTACAGTGAAACCGTTACTCCAAAAAACAATATTGTGAACAACAGACTCTAAAAAAAACGAAACTATATAAACTATAAAATAGCTTTCAAAATTGAAAATTAAATAATGGCACTACTCACAGATTATTTAGAAGTTTGTTAATAGCAACAGGATTCCCATTGATCAGCTAACCTTGATAAACCATTCTAATAAAACATTATGAAAATACAGTTTTTAAACAGCATCAAAAGATTCCAAATTTCAGAAATACCATGTAGCTAGTAGAAAACAGTTTAGTCAGTGTTAAAACCTTGAACATAATCAATCAGATAACAACTTCAGTACTTGTATTCAATACATGATCATGTACATTAAATGCAATATAGAAGTATACGTTCGAGATATTTTTATGTTCTTGCTCCTACCGGAAACGAAGAAAACAAATTAACCATAAGAGATACGAGAAAATAGCCTGTGACTTAGAGAATGGCTGATTCATTTACTCTCTTCTAGATTGCTAATCTTGCTAAGGTTTTTAGCTAGCACAGGCGACAACCTTTCTAGCAGCCCTAGCTTCAAATGCTCCCAGTACTGCATTAGGATTTAACCAATCCTTCGCTGCAAGCAATCAAATGAGTTATAATTAACTTACAAATTCTAAGAATATAATAAGGGATAAAATAGCGTAAGGATAATCTACACAGGATCTCATATATATATATGTGTGTGTGTGTGTTGTGTGTGTGTGTTGTGTGTATGTGTGTATTGGTCTTAGTCATAATGGCTAATTTGTTATGGGTCTAAATTATACATGTATACAATCCCAAATTTGTCTCTAACATGCTTCTTACCAATTCTAACATATATACATACAGGATAATCTAACATAATACTTAATATATTCTATATAACTCCCTAACATAGGTATAGTTAGTAATATTATCTCAATCTATTACATTTGGGATATCAATAGACTGAAAAGAGTTGGAATTTTCACTCAAGTCAGAATTTTTATATTCTCAGTCAAATATTTATACCTTTTTCAGAGATATGAGTCAGCATTTGACTAGAATCAGCAATTCTCCATAATATCAAGAATCATGACACGAACAATATCGAGTGTATGTATGTGCCCACCATCCCCACATCAAAAACCTAATCAAAATCCCATCAAATGGAGATCCAAACAAAATTAAACACACAACCAGTTTTCAAATGTGGGTCCTATCAATCAAGCACACAATTTCAAAAACTTCATTTTTCCCAATATTACGATTGAGTTAATAGTAAAAATAAAATGCTAAAAATTTTCCGAACCCAATAACCCCCATTGCATAAAAATATAACCTTTTTAGAGTTTCAGTATCTACAAACCAAAAACCCAAATAATCAAACAATGAAATGTCGATTGCTGCTCCACAACCAGAAACCATGTCAAACGGTGATACCACAATCTGCATCTTATGACATTTTATTTCCAGCGTTACTTGGAACAACTCGGATCATATAGGTTGGATCTATAACACAAAAAATGAAATATCCTTTCAGTTATTGATTTCTTCAAACAAGCAAATATAGAAACACAAAAAAGATATCATACTCAAGCATAAAGGTTGAACCTTTGTTAGGTTATACCAATAACCTTTTCTTCATAGCATCAAAATCAATATCTCATAAAATAAACATAAACATGAAGAAGCAATAAATATAACCAATATTTTGTAAGGAGATTCGCAAACATCATAAAGTTGTACCATGAAATCTTCTTCACAACGGCCGAAAAACAAAACAAAAGGTAACGAAAATAGAATGAAGACGAAGAACAAAAAATGACGGAAGCAGATATGGGTGAAGGTAAAAGAAGCAACCTTGAAGTCGCTCACAAAGTGAATGAGATGAAAAAGAATGAGAGGTTAGAGCTGGAGAGAGAAAGGAGATGAAAAGTGAACTTTTGGAAGGATTTGATGAAGTACAAAAGGCATTGGTAGAAGAGAAAAAGGTGGAATCAATAGTTTGTTTTGAACCAAATAGTGTTAAGCGATTGACAACATACCAAAAAGTGGAAGAAAATAAAATAAGTAGTAACCATGTTGGTTCAATAGTACAATTTGGTTGCGAAAAGTAAGTTTTGGACACAAATTGATCTCATTTTAAATATGTGTCATTTTTAAAGAAAAGAATATCTAAGAGATTTCCATAACATTGAATTTTCTTATATTATAGATGGATTCTTGATAATAAAAGAGAGACTCAAGAATTTATTAAGTTCAAAAAATCTGTTGGCTCACAGTTATGAAAACCAAAATTTAGGGTTTGCTTGAGGAACATTTATTTGTCTTTGGTTTATAGTAGGTTCCTCTTCGACGACTATCCTCAGGTTCTGGACTACCTGCTCTTTTTGAGTGGGTTGGGGAACACCAAAACAATCGGCAAGACGCGCCATTTGCGCTGCCAATTGTTGGTTCGTTTGAGTGTTATTTTGAATCAATGGGTTAAATACAACCCCCATTTGTTGAGTCAACATCTGAACCATGTCATGGTTACTCTCATCTATTTGTTGCCTAATCACTTGCGCAGAATTGTTGGTGATACTTGGCATGTAGGTTTGATACCCTGTTGCCAAAGGCTGACTCATTCTCCCCATATGGTTTGCGCCAGATCCTGATCCTACAAAGGCGAAGTTACGTTGATCATAGGATCTGAATATATTGATGGCGCATTATGTAAACTTGCCATCACTGTAGTTGTCATTCCATATGGTTGATCTCGGTTTGATAGAGGCATCGTAAAACCAGACACAAAAGGCCTGTACGTGCTTCCTGGAGGAGGGGGAGTCATTTGTAGCATTTGAGACCCCATAGTAGAAAAACATGGAACATTTTGGGGAATCAATGCGCAGGCGTCGAACCCGCTGTTTATGGCTTAGCCTCTGACACAGATATTGAGGCCGTATTGCCCCCAGTCGAAGGATTAGGGGGTGGCACTTCGTTATTCGCAGGATTCTGGTTGTTAGAGGGGTTTGAATTCGCCATTCTGTGCACTCGTGTCCTTCTAGGTCTTTCTTCGTTGTTTTCGGCAATCTTACCGTTCCTTAATTTCATACAATAAAACGAAGACGACTACAAAGGAAAAGAAGATTAAAAATAAAGGTTTAAAAATTGTCAAAAACGCACAAGGTCCCACTGGGAGTGCCAATTTGTTCGCCTTGAAATTCAGCAAACAACCTCTGGTCTTCTAATTTGTAAAATTAGTTTACAAACAGGATCGACCACACAAATCCTAGGACATGGTGCGTTTAGAAATGTTGACAATTTGAGTAAAACTCTAACCTTTTCAACATTGTTTTATTATTGTTTTCACAGTTGGTACTTTTCGACTAAAAATAAATAGGACTTGGAATTGGTAAATACCTGGTGAAAGGAAAGTAATGTGACAAGAATAAAATTTGCAGAATTTTAAAGAGTATTGTAAACAAACTTAAATTTCATAAAGAATTGCAAGTAATAAACTGGTGTTTTTCTCAAACGTACATTGTTTCCTTAATGACTCGTTTCTCTCACACGGTTACTTTGAGTAATTTGAATAACTTGTACAATTTTGAAATGCGCACACAGATCTAACACTAAGACTCCCTATTTATATACAATCGAAATAACTACCCATAACAGTTATTCCTCCTAATGGCGACAAATGGCAATCTGCATGCATTCGTCAACTAGATGCGTTTCACGCGTCCTATTTCAAGAATGAAACTCCCTCCTAAATTTGAATTTCAAACATCTGTCGAACGAGGCTTATCACCCTTCTGTCGAAATATTTCTAATACTTAAAAAAATCTGCTAATGCTTTCCTTCAAGTAACAATTGCCTTCGACTGGCTTTCTCTCACTGAAACATATACCTGTCGAAAATATCCTGGTAGATTTCCAAATTTCCTCTAAACAATTATCTAGGCGTCGAAATTAGTAACCTACAATTCTATAGACTTTAGAAATTATATCAGGTCTATCATGCAACTTAAAATTATTTTTCGATAACAACAGTGTAATCGCAGGCTAATTGGGGTTGCAGGTAAAAGTTTTAAATAAATAAGGGAACCCCAAGACACTTAAAATAACCATACCATCAAAATAAAGTTAATCCATGTATCTCTTGCTTCCCAACAAAGAAGATGACAACATAACTCGCTTTCCTCTTTTGATAGGCTAATCGGGATGTGAGTACTAATAGAACAACATAAAAAGAGATGAAAGTCTATCCTCCTATTGAATTCCTACAACGACCAGTAATGCAGCGCGTCCAATTATACTGAATATTGCTACAACAACTAAATTATTTTATGTCAATTTGTTAGTCAAAGAAGAGACTTTATCCTCCACTTGAATTCCTAGATGAGACAATTGAAACTCAAGAGAAAACTAGCATCCTTCCTCATTTGGATTAGGCACATTCGACATCCCAACAATACCATGAGCGGAAGGACGTGAAAATGGTTCATAATAACATTTTTCCCAAATTAATAGCCTGCTAAATAAAACCATACTCGATTAATTTAAACAATGACAAAGATGGACCACAGATCAAATCCTGGTTAGCTGAAGAAAAAAATCTCAACATTTTGTAACTAGAAAATAAGTCCAAATAGTTGCTACCAATCAATATCAATATAATTGTCGAGTAACTAACTCACAACAGTGTTAAGAAATTCTTAATAATTGCTGCAAACATAATAACCAGAGTTATCAACACATTCTTAATAGAAGCCTTAACTTATGAATGAAAAATGACTTAGAAAAGTGAAGACATGAGTGAAATTTGTTGAGATATTCCATTGTTCCTCTAATATTGATTAAAAAAACTCAATTTTCTAATACTCAAGAGTAGTGCTTATGAGTAAACAACCTCAATTTTTCAGCAGAATAAGAATCTTAATAGAGTACCTCCAAAATGAGGCATTTGCAGGATCATCCAATCTCCTCAAAGGTACATCATTTACAGTGAAACCGTTACTCCAAAAAACAATATTGTGAACAACAGACTCTAAAAAAAACGAAACTATATAAACTATAAAATAGCTTTCAAAATTGAAAATTAAATAATGGCACTACTCACAGATTATTTAGAAGTTTGTTAATAGCAACAGGATTCCCATTGATCAGCTAACCTTGATAAACCATTCTAATAAAACATTATGAAAATACAGTTTTTAAACAGCATCAAAAGATTCCAAATTTCAGAAATACCATGTAGCTAGTAGAAAATAGTTTAGCCAGTGTTAAAACCTTAAACATAATCAATCAGATAACAACTTCAGTACTTGTATTCAATACATGATCATGTACATTAAATGCAATATAGAAGTATACGTTCGAGATATTTTTATGTTCTTGCTCCTACCGGAAACGAAGAAAACAAATTAACCATAAGAGATACGAGAAAATAGCCTGTGACTTAGAGAATGGCTGATTCATTTACTCTCTACTAGATTGCTAATCTTGCTAACGTTTTTAGCTAGCACAGGCGACAACCTTTCTAGCAGCCCTAGCTTCAAATGCTCCCAGTACTGCATTAGGATTTAACCAATCCTTCGCTGCAAGCAATCAAATGAGTTATAATTAACTTACAAATTCTAAGAATATAATAAGGGATAAAATAGCGTAAGGATAATCTACACAGGATCTCATAAATATATATGTGTGTGTGTGTGTTGTGTGTGTGTGTTGTGTGTATGTGTGTATTGGTGTTAGTCATAATGGCTAATTTGTTATGGGTCTAAATTATACATGTATACAATCCCAAATTTGTCTCTAACACGCTTCTTACCAATTCTAACATATATACATACAGGATAATCTAACATAATACTTAATATATTCTATATAACTCCCTAACATAGGTATAGTTAGTAATATTATCTCAATCTGTTAGATTTGGGATATCAATAGACTGAAAAGATTTGGAATTTTCACTCAAGTCAGAAATTTTATATTCTTGGTCAAATATTTATACCTTTTTCAGAGATATGAGTCAGCATTTGACTAGAATCAGCAATTCTCCATAATATCAAGAATCATGACACGAACAATATCGAGTGTATGTATGTTCCCACCATCCCCACATCAAAAACCTAATCAAAATCCCATCAAATGGAGATCCAAACAAAATCAAACACACAACCAGTTTTCAAATGTGGGTCCTATCAATCAAGCACACAATTTCAAAAACTTCATTTTTCCCAATATTACGATTGAGTTAATAGTAAAAATAAAATGCTAAAAATTTTCCGAACCCAATAACCCCAATTGCATAAAAATATAACCTTTTTAGAGTTTCAGTATCTACAAACAAAAAAACCCAAATAATCAAACAATGAAATGTCGATTGCTGCTCCACAACCAGAAACCATGTCAAAAGGTGATACCACAATCTGCATCTTATGACATTATTTATTTCCAGCGTTACTTGGAACAACTCGGATCATATAGGTTGGATCTATAACACAAAAAATGAAATATCCTTTCAGTTATTGATTTCTTCAAACAAGCAAATATAGAAACACAAAAAAGATATCATACTCAAGCATAAAGGTTGAACCTTTGTTAGGTTATACCAATAACCTTTTCTTCATAGCATCAAAATCAATATCTCATAAAATAAACATAAACATGAAGAAGCAATAAATATAACCAATATTTTGTAAGGAGATTCGCAAACATCATAAAGTTGTACCATGAAATCTTCTTCAAAACGGCCGAAAAACAAAACAAAAGGTAACGAAAATAGGATGAAGACGAAGAACAAAAAATGACGGAAGCAGATATGGGCGAAGGTAAAAGAAGCAACCGTGAAGTCGCTCACAAAGTGAATGAGATGAAAAAGAATGAGAGGTTAGAGCTGGAGAGAGAAAGGAGATGAAAAGTGAACTTTTGGAAGGATTTGATGAAGTACAAAAGGCATTGGTAGAAGAGAAAAAGGTGGAATCAATAGTTTGTTTTGAACCAAATAGTGTTAAGCGATTGACAACATACCAAAAAGTGGAAGAAAATAAAATAAGTAGTAACCATGTTGGTTCAATAGTACAATTTGGTTGCGAAAAGTAAGTTTTGGACACAAATTGATCTCATTTTAAATATGTGTCATTTTTAAAGAAAAGAACATCTAAGAGATTTCCATAACATTGAATTTTCTTATATTATAGATGGATTCTTGATAATAAAAGAGAGACTCAAGAATTTATTAAGTTCAAAAAATCTGTTGGCTCACAGTTATGAAAACCAAAATCTAGGGTTTGCTTGAGGAACATTTATTTGTCTTTGGTTTATAGTAGGTTCCTCTTCGACGACTATCATCAGGTTCTGGACTACCTGCTCTTTTTGAGTAGGTTGGGGAACACCAAAACAATCGGCAAGACGCGCCATTTCCGCTGCCAATTGTTGGTTCGTTTGAGTGGTATTTTGAATCAATGGGTTAAATACAACCCCCATTTGTTGAGTTAACATCTGAACCATGTCATGGTTACTCTCATCTATTTGTTGCCTAATCACTTGCGCAGAATTGTTGGTGATACTTGGCATGTAGGTTTGATACCCTGTTGCCAAAGGCTGACTCATTCTCCCCATATGGTTTGCGCCAGATCCTGATCCTACAAAGGCGAAGTTACGTTGATCATAGGATCTGAATATATTGATGGCGCATTATGTAAACTTGCCATCACTGTAGTTGTCATTCCATATGGTTGATCTCGGTTTGATAGAGGCATCGTAAAACAAGACACAAAAGGCCTGTACGTGCTTCCTGGAGGAGGGGGAGTCATTTGTAGCATTTGAGACCCCATAGTAGAAAAACATGGAACATTTTGGGGAATCAATGCGCAGGCGTCGAACCCGCTGTTGATGGCTTAGCCTCTGACACAGATATTGAGGCCGTATTGCCCCCAGTCGAAGGATTAGGGGGTGGCACTTCGTTATTCGCAGGATTCTGGTTGTTAGAGGGGTTTGGATTCGCCATTCTGCGCACTCGTCTCCTTCTAGGTCTTTCTTCGTTGTTTTCGGCAATCTTACCGTTCCTTAATTTCATACAATAAAATGAAGACGACTACAAAGGAAAAGAAGATTAAAAATAAAGGTTTAAAAATTGTCAAAAACGTACAAGGTCCCACTGGGAGTGCCAATTTGTTCGCCTTGAAATTCAGCAAACAACCTCTGGTCTTCTAATTTGTAAAATTAGTTTACAAATAGGATCGACCACACAAATCCTAGGACATGGTGCGTTTAGAAATGTTGACAATTTGAGTAAAACTCTAACCTTTTCAACATTGTTTTATTATTGTTTTCACAATTGGTACTTTTTGACTAAAAATAAATAGGACTTGGAATTGGTAAATACCTGGTGAAAGGAAAGTAATGTGACAAGAATAAAATTTGCAGAATTTTAAAGAGTATTGTAAACAAACTTAAATTTCATAAAGAATTGCAAGTAATAAACTGGTGTTTTTCTCAAACGTACATTGTTTCCTTAATGACTCGTTTCTCTCACACGGTTACTTTGAGTAATTTGAATAACTTGTACAATTTTGAAATGCGCACACAGATCTAACACTAAGACTCCCTATTTATATACAATCGAAATAACTACCCATAACAGTTATTCCTCCTAATAGCGACAAATGGCAATCTGCATGCATTCGTCAACTAGATGCGTTTCACGCGTCCTATTTCAAGAATGAAACTCCCTCCTAAATTTGAATTTCAAACATCTGTCGAATGAGGGCTATCACCCTTCTGTCTAAATATTTCTAATACTTAAAAAATCTGCTAATGCTTTCCTTCAAGTAACAATTGCCTTCGACTGGCTTTCTCTCACCGAAACATATACCTGTCGAAAATATCCTGGTAGATTTCCAAATTTCCTCTAAACAATTATCTAGGCGTCGAAATTAGCAACCTACAATTCTATAGACTTTAGAAATTATATCAGGTCTATCATGCAACTTAAAATTATTTTTCGATAACAACAGTGTAATCGCAGGCTAATTGGGGTTGCAAGTAAAAGTTTTAAATAAATAAGGGAACCCCAAGACACTTGAAATAGCCATTCCATCAAAATAAAGTCAATCCATGTATCTCTTGCTTCCCAACAAAGAAGATGACAACATAACTCGCTTTCCTCTTTTGATAGGCTATTCGGGATGTGAGTACTAATAGAACAACATAAAAAGAGATGAAACTCTATCCTCCTATTGAATTCCTACAACGACCAGTAATGCAGCGCGTCCAATTATACTGAATATTGCTACAACAACTAAATTATTTTATGTCAATTTGTTAGTCAAAGAAGAGACTTTATCCTCCACTTGAATTCCTAGATGAGACAATTGAAACTCAAGAGAAAACTAGCATCCTTCCTCATTTGGATTAGGCACATTCGACATCCCAACAATACCATGAGCGGAAGGACGTGAAAATGGTTCATAATAACATTTTTCCCAAATCAATAGCCTGCTAAATAAAACCATACTCGATTAATTTAAACAATGGCAAAGATGGACCACATATCAAATCCTGGTTAGTTGAAGAAAAAAATCTCAACATTTTGTAACTAGAAAATAAGTCCAAATAGTTGCTACCAATCAATATCAATATAATTGTCGAGTAACTAACTCACAACAGTGTTAAGAAATTCTTAATAGTTGTTGCAAACATAATAACCAGAGTTAACAACACATTCTTAATAGAAGCCTTAACTTATGAATGAAAAATTACTTAGAAAAGTGAAGACATGAGTGAAATTTGTTGAGATATTCCATTGTTCCTCTAATATTGATTAAAAAAACTCAATTTTCTAATACTCAAGAGTAGTGCTTATAAGTAAACAACCTCAATTTTTCAGCAGAATAAGAATCTTAATAGAGTACCTCCAAAATGAGGCATTTGCAGGATCATCCAATATCCTCAAAGGTACATCATTTACAGTGAAACCGTTACTCCAAAAAACAATATTGTGAACAACAGACTCTAAAAAAAACGAAACTATATAAACTATAAAATAGCTTTCAAAATTGAAAATTAAATAATGGCACTACTCACAGATTATTTAGAAGTTTGTTAATAGCAACAGGATTCCCATTGATCAGCTAACCTTGATAAACCATTCTAATAAAACATTATGAAAATACAGTTTTTAAACAGCATCAAAAGATTCCAAATTTCAGAAATACCATGTAGCTAGTAGAAAACAGTTTAGCCAGTGTTAAAACCTTGAACATAATCAATCAGATAACAACTTCAGTACTTGTATTCAATACATGATCATGTACATTAAATGCAATATAGAAGTATACGTTCGAGATATTTTATGTTCTTGCTCCTACCGGAAACGAAGAAAACAAATTAACCATAAGAGATACGAGAAAATAGCCTGTGACTTAGAGAATGGCTGATTCATTTACTCTCTACTAGATTGCTAATCTTGCTAACGTTTTTAGCTAGCACAGGCGACAACCTTTCTAGCAGCCCTAGCTTCAAATGCTCCCAGTACTGCATTAGGATTTAACCAATCCTTCGCTGCAAGCAATCAAATGAGTTATAATTAACTTACAAATTCTAAGAATATAATAAGGGATAAAATAGCGTAAGGATAATCTACACAGGATCTCATATATATATGTGTGTGTGTGTTGTGTGTGTGTGTTGTGTGTATGTGTGTATTGGTGTTAGTCATAATGGCTAATTTGTTATGGGTCTAAATTATACATGTATACAATCCCAAATTTGTCTCTAACATGCTTCTTACCAATTCTAACATATATACATACAGGATAATCTAACATAATACTTAATATATTCTATATAACTCCCTAACATAGGTATAGTTAGTAATATTATCTCAATCTGTTAGATTTGGGATATCAATAGACTGAAAAGAGTTGGAATTTTCACTCAAGTCAGAATTTTTATATTCTCAGTCAAATATTTATACCTTTTTCAGAGATATGAGTCAGCATTTGACTAGAATCAGCAATTCTCCATAATATCAAGAATCATGACACGAACAATATCGAGTGTATGTATGTGCCCACCATCCCCACATCAAAAACCTAATCAAAATCCCATCAAATGGAGATCCAAACAAAATCAAACACACAACCAGTTTTCAAATGTGGGTCCTATCAATCAAGCACACAATTTCAAAAACTTCATTTTTCCCAATATTACGATTGAGTTAATAGTAAAAATAAAATGCTAAAAATTTTCCGAACCCAATAACCCCAATTGCATAAAAATATAACCTTTTTAGAGTTTCAGTATCTACAAACAAAAAAACCCAAATAATCAAACAATGAAATGTCGATTGCTGCTCCACAACCAGAAACCATGTCAAAAGGTGATACCACAATCTGCATCTTATGACATTATTTATTTCCAGCGTTACTTGGAACAACTCGGATCATATAGGTTGGATCTATAACACAAAAAATGAAATATCCTTTCAGTTATTGATTTCTTCAAACAAGCAAATATAGAAACACAAAAAAGATATCATACTCAAGCATAAAGGTTGAACCTTTGTTAGGTTATACCAATAACCTTTTCTTCATAGGATCAAAATCAATATCTCATAAAATAAACATAAACATGAAGAAGCAATAAATATAACCAATATTTTGTAAGGAGATTCGCAAACATCATAAAGTTGTACCATGAAATCTTCTTCAAAACGGCCGAAAAACAAAACAAAAGGTAACGAAAATAGGATGAAGACGGAGAACAAAAAATGACGGAAGCAGATATGGGCGAAGGTAAAAGAAGCAACCTTGAAGTCGCTCACAAAGTGAATGAGATGAAAAAGAATGAGAGGTTAGAGCTGGAGAGAGAAAGGAGATGAAAAGTGAACTTTTGGAAGGATTTGATGAAGTACAAAAGGCATTGGTAGAAGAGAAAAAGGTGGAATCAATAGTTTGTTTTGAACCAAATAGTGTTAAGCGATTGACAACATACCAAAAAGTGGAAGAAAATAAAATAAGTAGTAACCATGTTGGTTCAATAGTACAATTTGGTTGCGAAAAGTAAGTTTTGGACACAAATTGATCTCATTTTAAATATGTGTCATTTTTAAAGAAAAGAACATCTAAGAGATTTCCATAACATTGAATTTTCTTATATTATAGATGGATTCTTGATAATAAAAGAGAGACTCAAGAATTTATTAAGTTCAAAAAATCTGTTGGCTCACAGTTATGAAAACCAAAATCTAGGGTTTGCTTGAGGAACATTTATTTGTCTTTGGTTTATAGTAGGTTCCTCTTCGACGACTATCCTCAGGTTCTGGACTACCTGCTCTTTTTGAGTGGGTTGGGGAACACCAAAACAATCGGCAAGACGCGCCATTTGCGCTGCCAATTGTTGGTTCGTTTGAGTGGTATTTTGAATCAATGGGTTAAATACAACCCCCATTTGTTGAGTTAACATCTGAACCATGTCATGGTTACTCTCATCTATTTGTTGCCTAATCACTTGCGCAGAATTGTTGGTGATACTTGGCATGTAGGTTTGATACCCTGTTGCCAAAGGCTGACTCATTCTCCCCATATGGTTTGCGCCAGATCCTGATCCTACAAAGGCGAAGTTACGTTGATCATAGGATCTGAATATATTGATGGCGCATTATGTAAACTTGCCATCACTGTAGTTGTCATTCCATATGGTTGATCTCGGTTTGATAGAGGCATCGTAAAACAAGACACAAAAGGCCTGTATGTGCTTCCTGGAGGAGGGGGAGTCATTTGTAGCATTTGAGACCCCATAGTAGAAAAACATGGAACATTTTGGGGAATCAATGCGCAGGCGTCGAACCCGCTGTTGATGGCTTAGCCTCTGACACAGATATTGAGGCCGTATTGCCCCCAGTCGAAGGATTAGGGGGTGGCACTTCGTTATTCGCAGGATTCTGGTTGTTAGAGGGGTTTGGATTCGCCATTCTGCGCACTCGTCTCCTTCTAGGTCTTTCTTCGTTGTTTTCGGAAATCTTACCGTTCCTTAATTTCATACAATAAAATGAAGACGACTACAAAGGAAAAGAAGATTAAAAATAAAGGTTTAAAAATTGTCAAAAACGTACAAGGTCCCACTGGGAGTGCCAATTTGTTCGCCTTGAAATTCAGCAAACAACCTCTGGTCTTCTAATTTGTAGAATTAGTTTACAAATAGGATCGACCACACAAATCCTAGGACATGGTGCGTTTAGAAATGTTGACAATTTGAGTAAAACTCTAACCTTTTCAACATTGTTTTATTATTGTTTTCACAGTTGGTACTTTTTGACTAAAAATAAATAGGACTTGGAATTGGTAAATACCTGGTGAAAGGAAAGTAATGTGACAAGAATAAAATTTGCAGAATTTTAAAGAGTATTGTAAACAAACTTAAATTTCATAAAGAATTGCAAGTAATAAACTGGTGTTTTTCTCAAACGTACATTGTTTCCTTAATGACTCGTTTCTCTCACACGGTTACTTTGAGTAATTTGAATAACTTGTACAATTTTGAAATGCGCACACAGATCTAACACTAAGACTCCCTATTTATATACAATCGAAATAACTACCCATAACAGTTATTCCTCCTAATAGCGACAAATGGCAATCTGCATGCATTCGTCAACTAGATGCGTTTCACGCGTCCTATTTCAAGAATGAAACTCCCTCCTAAATTTGAATTTCAAACATCTGTCGAATGAGGCCTATCACCCTTCGGTCTAAATATTTCTAATACTTAAAAAATCTGCTAATGCTTTCCTTCAAGTAACAATTGCCTTCGACTGGCTTTCTCTCACCGAAACATATACCTGTCGAAAATATCCTGGTAGATTTCCAAATTTCCTCTAAACAATTATCTAGGCGTCGAAATTAGCAACCTACAATTCTATAGACTTTAGAAATTATATCAGGTCTATCATGCAACTTAAAATTATTTTTCGATAACAACAGTGTAATCGCAGGCTAATTGGGGTTGCAGGTAAAAGTTTTAAATAAATAAAGGAACCCCAAGACACTTGAAATAGCCATTCCATCAAAATAAAGTCAATCCATGTATCTCTTGCTTCCCAACAAAGAAGATGACAACATAACTCGCTTTCCTCTTTTGATAGGCTATTCGGGATGTGAGTACTAATAGAACAACATAAAAAGAGATGAAACTCTATCCTCCTATTGAATTCCTACAACGACCAGTAATGCAGCGCGTCCAATTATACTGAATATTGTTACAACAACTAAATTATTTTATGTCAATTTGTTAGTCAAAGAAGAGACTTTATCCTCCACTTGAATTCCTAGATGAGACAATTGAAACTCAAGAGAAAACTAGCATCCTTCCTCATTTGGATTAGGCACATTCGACATCCCAACAATACCATGAGCGGAAGGACGTGAAAATGGTTCATAATAACATTTTTCCCAATTCAATAGCCTGCTAAATAAAACCATACTCGATTAATTTAAACAATGACAAAGATGGACCACAGATCAAATCCTGGTTAGCTGAAGAAAAAAATCTCAACATTTTGTAACTAGAAAATAAGTCCAAATAGTTTCTACCAATCAATATCAATATAATTGTCGAGTAACTAACTCACAACAGTGTTAAGAAATTCTTAATAGTTGCTGCAAACATAATAACCAGAGTTAACAACACATTCTTAATAGAAGCCTTAACTTATGAATGAAAAATTACTTAGAAAAGTGAAGACATGAGTGAAATTTGTTGAGATATTCCATTGTTCCTCTAATATTGATTAAAAAAACTCAATTTTCTAATACTCAAGAGTAGTGCTTATGAGTAAACAACCTCAATTTTTCAGCAGAATAAGAATCTTAATAGAGTACCTCCAAAATGAGGCATTTGCAGGATCATCCAATATCCTCAAAGGTACATCATTTACAGTGAAACCGTTACTCCAAAAAACAATATTGTGAACAACAGACTCTAAAAAAAACGAAACTATATAAACTATAAAATAGCTTTCAAAATTGAAAATTAAATAATGGCACTACTCACAGATTATCTAGAAGTTTGTTAATAGCAACAGGATTCCCATTGATCAGCTAACCTTGATAAACCATTCTAATAAAACATTATGAAAATACAGTTTTTAAACAGCATCAAAAGATTCCAAATTTCAGAAATACCATGTAGCTAGTAGAAAACAGTTTAGCCAGTGTTAAAACCTTGAACATAATCAATCAGATAACAACTTCAGTACTTGTATTCAATACATGATCATGTACATTAAATGCAATATAGAAGTATACGTTCGAGATATTTTTATGTTCTTGCTCCTACCGGAAACGAGGAAAACAAATTAACCATAAGAGATACGAGAAAATAGCCTGTGACTTAGAGAATGGTTGATTCATTTACTCTCTTCTAGATTGCTAATCTTGCTAAGGTTTTTAGCTAGCACAGGCGACAACCTTTCTAGCAGCCCTAGCTTCAAATGCTCCCAGTACTGCATTAGGATTTAACCAATCCTTCGCTGCAAGCAATCAAATGAGTTATAATTAACTTACAAATTCTAAGAATATAATAAGGGATAAAATAGCGTAAGGATAATCTACACAGGATCTCATATATATATGTGTGTGTGTGTTGTGTGTGTGTGTTGTGTGTATGTGTGTATTGGTGTTAGTCATAATGGCTAATTTGTTATGGGTCTAAATTATACATGTATACAATCCCAAATTTGTCTCTAACATGCTTCTTACCAATTCTAACATATATACATACAGGATAATCTAACATAATACTTAATATATTCTATATAACTCCCTAACATAGGTATAGTTAGTAATATTATCTCAATCTGTTAGATTTGGGATATCAATAGACTGAAAAGAGTTGGAATTTTCACTCAAGTCAGAATTTTTATATTCTCAGTCAAATATTTATACCTTTTTCAGAGATATGAGTCAGCATTTGACTAGAATCAGCAATTCTCCATAATATCAAGAATCATGACATGAACAATATCGAGTGTATGTATGTGCCCACCATCCCCACATCAAAAACCTAATCAAAATCCCATCAAATGGAGATCCAAACAAAATCAAACACACAACCAGTTTTCAAATGTGGGTCCTATCAATCAAGCACACAATTTCAAAAACTTCATTTTTCCCAATATTACGATTGAGTTAATAGTAAAAATAAAATGCTAAAAATTTTCCGAACCCAATAACCCCAATTGCATAAAAATATAACCTTTTTAGAGTTTCAGTATCTACAAACAAAAAAACCCAAATAATCAAACAATGAAATGTCGATTGCTGCTCCACAACCAGAAACCATGTCAAAAGGTGATACCACAATCTGCATCTTATGACATTATTTATTTCCAGCGTTACTTGGAACAACTCAGATCATATAGGTTGGATCTATAACACAAAAAATGAAATATCCTTTCAGTTATTGATTTCTTCAAACAAGCAAATATAGAAACACAAAAAAGATATCATACTCAAGCATAAAGGTTGAACCTTTGTTAGGTTATACCAATAACCTTTTCTTCATAGCATCAAAATCAATATCTCATAAAATAAACATAAACATGAAGAAGCAATAAATATAACCAATATTTTGTAAGGAGATTTGCAAACATCATAAAGTTGTATCATGAAATCTTCTTCAAAACGGCCGAAAAACAAAACAAAAGGTAACGAAAATAGGATGAAGACGAAGAACAAAAAATGACGGAAGCAGATATGGGTGAAGGTAAAAGAAGCGACCTTGAAGTCGCTCACAAAGTGAATGAGATGAAAAAGAATGAGAGGTTAGAGCTGGAGAGAGAAAGGAGATGGAAGGATTTGATGAAGTACAAAAGGCATTGGTAGAAGAGAAAAAGGTGGAATCAATAGTTTGTTTTGAACCAAATAGTGTTAAGCGATTGACAACATACCAAAAAGTGGAAGAAAATAAAATAAGTAGTAACCATGTTGGTTCAATAGTACAATTTGGTTGCGAAAAGTAAGTTTTGGACACAAATTGATCTCATTTTAAATATGTGTCATTTTTAAAGAAAAGAACATCTAAGAGATTTCCATAACATTGAATTTTCTTATATTATAGATGGATTCTTGATAATAAAAGAGAGACTCAAGAATTTATTAAGTTCAAAAAATCTGTTGGCTCACAGTTATGAAAACCAAAATCTAGGGTTTGCTTGAGGAACATTTATTTGTCTTTGGTTTATAGTAGGTTCCTCTTTGACGACTATCCTCAGGTTCTGGACTACCTGCTCTTTTTGAGTGGGTTGGGGAACACCAAAACAATCGGCAAGACGCGCCATTTGCGCTGCCAATTGTTGGTTCGTTTGAGTGGTATTTTGAATCAATGGGTTAAATACAACCCCCATTTGTTGAATCAACATCTGAACCATGTCATGGTTACTCTCATCTATTTGTTGCCTAATCACTTGCGCAGAATTGTTGGTGATACTTGGCATGTAGGTTTGATACCCTGTTGCCAAAGGCTGACTCATTCTCCCCATATGGTTTGCGCCAGATCCTGATCCTACAAAGGCGAAGTTACGTTGATCATAGGATCTGAATATATTTATGGCGCATTATGTAAACTTGCCATCACTGTAGTTGTTATTCCATATGGTTGATCTCGGTTTGATAGAGGCATCGTAAAACCAGACACAAAAGGCCTGTACGTGCTTCCTGGAGGAGGGGGAGTCATTTGTAGCGTTTGAGACCCCATAGTAGAAAAACATGGAACATTTTGGGGAATCAATGCGCAGGCGTCGAACCCGCTGTTGATGGCTTAGCCTCTGACACAGATATTGAGGCCGTATTGCCCCCAGTCGAAGGATTAGGGGGTGGCACTTCGTTATTCGCAGGATTCTGGTTGTTAGAGGGGTTTGGATTCGCCATTCTGCGCACTCGTCTCCTTCTAGGTCTTTCTTCGTTGTTTTCGGCAATCTTACCGTTCCTTAATTTCATACAATAAAACGAAGACGACTACAAAGGAAAAGAAGATTAAAAATAAAGGTTTAAAAATTGTCAAAAACGCACAAGGTCCCACTGGGAGTGCCAATTTGTTCGCCTTGAAATTCAGCAAACAACCTCTGGTCTTCTAATTTGTAAAATTAGTTTACAAACAGGATCGACCACACAAATCCTAGGACATGGTGCGTTTAGAAATGTTGACAATTGGAGTAAAACTCTAACCTTTTCAACATTGTTTTATTATTGTTTTCACAGTTGGTACTTTTGGACTAAAAATAAATAGGGCTTGGAATTGGTAAATACCTGGTGAAAGGAAAGTAATGTGACAAGAATAAAATTTGCAGAATTTTAAAGAGTATTGTAAACAAACTTAAATTTCATAAAGAATTGCAAGTAATAAACTGGTGTTTTTCTCAAACGTACATTGTTTCCTTAATGACTCGTTTCTCTCACACGGTTACTTTGAGTAATTTGAATAACTTGTACAATTTTGAAATGCGTACACAGATTTAACACTAAGACTCCCTATTTATATACAATCGAAATAACTAGCCATAACAGTTATTCCTCCTAATGACGACAAATGGCAATCTGCATGCATTCGTCAACTAGATGCGTTTCACGCGTCCTATTTCAAGAATGAAACTCCCTCCTAAATTTGAATTTCAAACATCTGTCGAACGAGGCCTATCACCCTTCTGTCGAAATATTTCTAATACTTAAAAAAATCTGCTAATGCTTTCCTTCAAGTAACAATTGCCTTCGACTGGCTTTCTCTCACCGAAACATATACCTGTCGAAAATATCCTGGTAGATTTCCAAATTTCCTCTAAACAATTATCTAGGCGTCGAAATTAGCAACCTACAATTCTATAGACTTTAGAAATTATATCAGGTCTATCATGCAACTTAAAATTATTTTTCGATAACAACAGTGTAATCGCAGGCTAATTGGGGTTGCAGGTAAAAGTTTTAAATAAATAAGGGAACCCCAAGACACTTGAAATAGCCATTCCATCAAAATAAAGTTAATCCATGTATCTCTTGCTTCCCAACAAAGAAGATGACAACATAACTCGCTTTCCTCTTTTGATAGGCTAATCGGGATGTGAGTACTAATAGAACAACATAAAAAGAGATGAAACTCTATCCTCCTATTGAATTCCTACAACGACCAGTAATGCAGCGCGTCCAATTATACTGAATATTGCTACAACAACTAAATTATTTTATGTCAATTTGTTAGTCAAAGAAGAGACTTTATCCTCCACTTGAATTCCTAGATGAGACAATTGAAACTCAAGAGAAAACTAGCATCCTTCCTCATTTGGATTAGGCACATTCGACATCCCAACAATACCATGAGCGGAAGGACGTGAAAATGGTTCATAATAAAATTTTTCCCAAATCAATAGCCTGCTAAATAAAACCATACTCGATTAATTTAAACAATGACAAAGATGGACCACATATCAAATCCTGGTTAGTTGAAGAAAAAAATCTCAACATTTTGTAACTAGAAAATAAGTCCAAATAGTTGCTACCAATCAATATCAATATAATTGTCGAGTAACTAACTCACAACAGTGTTAAGAAATTCTTAATAGTTGTTGCAAACATAATAACCAGAGTTAACAACACATTCTTAATAGAAGCCTTAACTTATGAATGAAAAATTACTTAGAAAAGTGAAGACATGAGTGAAATTTGTTGAGATATTCCATTGTTCCTCTAATATTGATTAAAAAAACTCAATTTTCTAATACTCAAGAGTAGTGCTTATAAGTAAACAACCTCAATTTTTCAGCAGAATAAGAATCTTAATAGAGTACCTCCAAAATGAGGCATTTGCAGGATCATCCAATATCCTCAAAGGTACATCATTTACAGTGAAACCGTTACTCCAAAAAACAATATTGTGAACAACAGACTCTAAAAAAAACGAAACTATATAAACTATAAAATAGCTTTCAAAATTGAAAATTAAATAATGGCACTACTCACAGATTATTTAGAAGTTTGTTAATAGCAACAGGATTCCCATTGATCAGCTAACCTTGATAAACCATTCTAATAAAACATTATGAAAATACAGTTTTTAAACAGCATCAAAAGATTCCAAATTTCAGAAATACCATGTAGCTAGTAGAAAACAGTTTAGCCAGTGTTAAAACCTTGAACATAATCAATCAGATAACAACTTCAGTACTTGTATTCAATACATGATCATGTACATTAAATGCAATATAGAAGTATACGTTCGAGATATTTTATGTTCTTGCTCCTACCGGAAACGAAGAAAACAAATTAACCATAAGAGATACGAGAAAATAGCCTGTGACTTAGAGAATGGCTGATTCATTTACTCTCTACTAGATTGCTAATCTTGCTAACGTTTTTAGCTAGCACAGGCGACAACCTTTCTAGCAGCCCTAGCTTCAAATGCTCCCAGTACTGCATTAGGATTTAACCAATCCTTCGCTGCAAGCAATCAAATGAGTTATAATTAACTTACAAATTCTAAGAATATAATAAGGGATAAAATAGCGTAAGGATAATCTACACAGGATCTCATATATATATGTGTGTGTGTGTTGTGTGTGTGTGTTGTGTGTATGTGTGTATTGGTGTTAGTCATAATGGCTAATTTGTTATGGGTCTAAATTATACATGTATACAATCCCAAATTTGTCTCTAACATGCTTCTTACCAATTCTAACATATATACATATAGGATAATCTAACATAATACTTAATATATTCTATATAACTCCCTAACATAGGTATAGTTAGTAATATTATCTCAATCTGTTAGATTTGGGATATCAATAGACTGAAAAGAGTTGGAATTTTCACTCAAGTCAGAATTTTTATATTCTCAGTCAAATATTTATACCTTTTTCAGAGATATGAGTCAGCATTTGACTAGAATCAGCAATTCTCCATAATATCAAGAATCATGACACGAACAATATCGAGTGTATGTATGTGCCCACCATCCCCACATCAAAAACCTAATCAAAATCCCATCAAATGGAGATCCAAACAAAATCAAACACACAACCAGTTTTCAAATGTGGGTCCTATCAATCAAGCACACAATTTCAAAAACTTCATTTTTCCCAATATTACGATTGAGTTAATAGTAAAAATAAAATGCTAAAAATTTTCCGAACCCAATAACCCCAATTGCATAAAAATATAACCTTTTTAGAGTTTCAGTATCTACAAACAAAAAAACCCAAATAATCAAACAATGAAATGTCGATTGCTGCTCCACAACCAGAAACCATGTCAAAAGGTGATACCACAATCTGCATCTTATGACATTATTTATTTCCAGCGTTACTTGGAACAACTCGGATCATATAGGTTGGATCTATAACACAAAAAATGAAATATCCTTTCAGTTATTGATTTCTTCAAACAAGCAAATATAGAAACACAAAAAAGATATCATACTCAAGCATAAAGGTTGAACCTTTGTTAGGTTATACCAATAACCTTTTCTTCATAGCATCAAAATCAATATCTCATAAAATAAACATAAACATGAAGAAGCAATAAATATAACCAATATTTTGTAAGGAGATTCGCAAACATCATAAAGTTGTACCATGAAATCTTCTTCAAAACGGCCGAAAAACAAAACAAAAGGTAACGAAAATAGGATGAAGACGAAGAACAAAAAATGACGGAAGCAGATATGGGTGAAGGTAAAAGAAGCAACCTTGAAGTCGCTCACAAAGTGAATGAGATGAAAAAGAATGAGAGGTTAGAGCTGGAGAGAGAAAGGAGATGAAAAGTGAACTTTTAGAAGGATTTGATGAAGTACAAAAGGCATTGGTAGAAGAGAAAAAGGTGGAATCAATAGTTTGTTTTGAACCAAATAGTGTTAAGCGATTGACAACATACCAAAAAGTGGAAGAAAATAAAATAAGTAGTAACCATGTTGGTTCAATAGTACAATTTGGTTGCGAAAAGTAAGTTTTGGACACAAATTGATCTCATTTTAAATATGTGTCATTTTTAAAGAAAAGAACATCTAAGAGATTTCCATAACATTGAATTTTCTTATATTATAGATGGATTCTTGATAATAAAAGAGAGACTCAAGAATTTATTAAGTTCAAAAAATCTGTTGGCTCACAGTTATGAAAACCAAAATCTAGGGTTTGCTTGAGGAACATTTATTTGTCTTTGATTTATAGTAGGTTCCTCTTTGACGACTATCCTCAGGTTCTGGACTACCTGCTCTTTTTGAGTGGGTTGGGGAACACCAAAACAATCGGCAAGACGCGCCATTTGCGCTGCCAATTGTTGGTTCGTTTGAGTGGTATTTTGAATCAATGGGTTAAATACAACCCCCATTTGTTGAATCAACATCTGAACCATGTCAGGGTTACTCTCATCTATTTGTTGCCTAATCACTTGCGCAGAATTGTTGGTGATACTTGGCATGTAGGTTTGATACCCTGTTGCCAAAGGCTGACTCATTCTCCCCATATGGTTTGCGCCAGATCCTGATCCTACAAAGGCAAAGTGACGTTGATCATAGGATCTGAATATATTGATGGCGCATTATGTAAACTTGCCATCATTGTAGTTGTCATTCCATATGGTTGATCTCGGTTTGATAGAAGCATCGTAAAACCAGACACAAAAGGCCTGTACGTGCTTCCTGGAGGAGGGGGAGTCATTTGTAGCATTTGAGACCCCATAGTAGAAAAACATGGAACATTTTGGGGAATCAATGCGCAGGCGTCGAACCCGCTGTTGATGGCTTAGCCTCTGACACAGATATTGAAGTCGTATTGCCCCCAGTCGAAGGATTAGGGGGTGGCACTTCGTTATTCGCAGGATTCTGGTTGTTAGAGGGGTTTGGATTCGCCATTCTGCGCACTCGTCTCCTTCTAGGTCTTTCTTCATTGTTTTCGGCAATCTTACCGTTCCTTAATTTCATACAATAAAATGAAGACGACTACAAAGGAAAAGAAGATTAAAAATAAAGGTTTAAAAATTGTCAAAAACGCACAAGGTCCCACTAGGAGTGCCAATTTGTTCGCCTTGAAATTCAGCAAACAACCTCTGGTCTTCTAATTTGTAAAATTAGTTTACAAACAGGATCGACCACATAAATCCTAGGACATGGTGCGTTTAGAAATGTTGACAGTTTGAGTAAAACTCTAACCTTTTCAACATTGTTTTATTATTGTTTTCACAGTTGGTACTTTTCGACTAAAAATAAATAGGACTTGGAATTGGTAAATACCTGGTGAAAGGAAAGTAATGTGACAAGAATAAAATTTGCAGAATTTTAAAGAGTATTGTAAACAAACTTAAATTTCATAAAGAATTGCAAGTAATAAACTGGTGTTTTTCTCAAACGTACATTGTTTCCTTAATGACTCGTTTCTCTCACACGGTTACTTTGAGTAATTTGAATAACTTGTACAATTTTGAAATGCGCACACAGATCTAACACTAAGACTCCCTATTTATATACAATCGAAATAACTACCCATAACAGTTATTCCTCCTAATGGCGACAAATGGCAATCTGCATGCATTCGTCAACTAGATGCGTTTCACGCGTCCTATTTCAAGAATGAAACTCCCTCCTAAATTTGAATTTCAAACATCTGTCGAACGAGGCCTATCACCCTTCTGTCTAAATATTTCTAATACTTAAAAAAATCTGCTAATGCTTTCCTTCAAGTAACAATTGCCTTCGACTGGCTTTCTCTCACCGAAACATATACCTGTCGAAAATATCCTGGTAGATTTCCAAATTTCCTCTAAACAATTATCTAGGCGTCGAAATTAGCAACCTACAATTCTATAGACTTTAGAAATTATATCAGGTCTATCATGCAACTTAAAATTATTTTTCGATAACAACAGTGTAATCGCAGGCTAATTGGGGTTGCAGGTAAAAGTTTTAAATAAATAAGGGAACCCCAAGACACTTGAAATAGCCATTCCATCAAAATATAGTTAATCCATGTATCTCTTGCTTCCCAACAAAGAAGATGACAACATAACTCGCTTTCCTCTTTTGATAGGCTAATCGGGATGTGAGTACTAATAGAACAACATAAAAAGAGATGAAACTCTATCCTCCTATTGAATTCCTACAACGACCAGTAATGCAGCGCGTCCAATTATACTGAATATTGCTACAACAACTAAATTATTTTATGTCAATTTGTTAGTCAAAGAAGAGACTTTATCCTCCACTTGAATTCCTAGATGAGACAATTGAAACTCAAGAGAAAACTAGCATCCTTCCTCATTTGGATTAGGCACATTCGACATCCCAACAATACCATGAGCGGAAGGACGTGAAAATGGTTCATAATAACATTTTTCCCAAATCAATAGCCTGCTAAATAAAACCATACTCGATTAATTTAAACAATGACAAAGATGGACCACATATCAAATCCTGGTTAGTTGAAGAAAAAAATCTCAACATTTTGTAACTAGAAAATAAGTCCAAATAGTTGCTACCAATCAATATCAATATAATTGTCGAGTAACTAACTCACAACAGTGTTAAGAAATTCTTAATAGTTGTTGCAAACATAATAACCAGAGTTAACAACACATTCTTAATAGAAGCCTTAACTTATGAATGAAAAATTACTTAGAAAAGTGAAGACATGAGTGAAATTTGTTGAGATATTCCATTGTTCCTCTAATATTGATTAAAAAAAATCAATTTTCTAATACTCAAGAGTAGTGCTTATGAGTAAACAACCTCAATTTTTCAGCAGAATAAGAATCTTAATAGAGTACCTCCAAAATGAGGCATTTGCAGGATCATCCAATATCCTCAAAGGTACATCATTTACAGTGAAACCGTTACTCCAAAAAACAATATTGTGAACAACAGACTCTAAAAAAAACGAAACTATATAAACTATAAAATAGCTTTCAAAATTGAAAATTAAATAATGGCACTACTCACAGATTATTTAGAAGTTTGTTAATAGCAACAGGATTCCCATTGATCAGCTAACCTTGATAAACCATTCTAATAAAACATTATGAAAATACAGTTTTTAAACAGCATCAAAAGATTCCAAATTTCAGAAATACCATGTAGCTAGTAGAAAACAGTTTAGCCAGTGTTAAAACCTTGAACATAATCAATCAGATAACAACTTCAGTACTTGTATTCAATACATGATCATGTACATTAAATGCAATATAGAAGTATACGTTCGAGATATTTTATGTTCTTGCTCCTACCGGAAACGAAGAAAACAAATTAACCATAAGAGATACGAGAAAATAGCCTGTGACTTAGAGAATGGCTGATTCATTTACTCTCTACTAGATTGCTAATCTTGCTAAGGTTTTTAGCTAGCACAGGCGACAACCTTTCTAGCATCCCTAGCTTCAAATGCTCCCAGTACTGCATTAGGATTTAACCAATCCTTCGCTGCAAGCAATCAAATGAGTTATAATTAACTTACAAATTCTAAGAATATAATAAGGGATAAAATAGCGTAAGGATAATCTACACAGGATCTCATATATATATGTGTGTGTGTGTTGTGTGTGTGTGTTGTGTGTATGTGTGTATTGGTGTTAGTCATAATGGCTAATTTGTTATGGGTCTAAATTATACATGTATACAATCCCAAATTTGTCTCTAACATGCTTCTTACCAATTCTAACATATATACATATAGGATAATCTAATATAATACTTAATATATTCTATATAACTCCCTAACATAGGTATAGTTAGTAATATTATCTCAATCTGTTAGATTTGGGATATCAATAGACTGAAAAGAGTTGGAATTTTCACTCAAGTCAGAATTTTTATATTCTCAGTCAAATATTTATACCTTTTTCAGAGATATGAGTCAGCATTTGACTAGAATCAGCAATTCTCCATAATATCAAGAATCATGACACGAACAATATCGAGTGTATGTATGTGCCCACCATCCCCACATCAAAAACCTAATCAAAATCCCATCAAATGGAGATCCAAACAAAATCAAACACACAACCAGTTTTCAAATGTGGGTCCTATCAATCAAGCACACAATTTCAAAAACTTCATTTTTCCCAATATTACGATTGAGTTAATAGTAAAAATAAAATGCTAAAAATTTTCCGAACCCAATAACCCCAATTGCATAAAAATATAACCTTTTTAGAGTTTCAGTATCTACAAACAAAAAAACCTAAATAATCAAACAATGAAATGTCGATTGCTGCTCCACAACCAGAAACCATGTCAAAAGGTGATACCACAATCTGCATCTTATGACATTATTTATTTCCAGCGTTACTTGGAACAACTCGGATCATATAGGTTGGATCTATAACACAAAAAATGAAATATCCTTTCAGTTATTGATTTCTTCAAACAAGCAAATATAGAAACACAAAAAAGATATCATACTCAAGCATAAAGGTTGAACCTTTGTTAGGTTATACCAATAACCTTTTCTTCATAGCATCAAAATCAATATCTCATAAAATAAACATAAACATGAAGAAGCAATAAATATAACCAATATTTTGTAAGGAGATTCGCAAACATCATAAAGTTGTACCATGAAATCTTCTTCAAAACGGCCGAAAAACAAAACAAAAGGTAACGAAAATAGGATGAAGACGAAGAACAAAAAATGACGGAAGCAGATATGGGTGAAGGTAAAAGAAGCAACCTTGAAGTCGCTCACAAAGTGAATGAGATGAAAAAGAATGAGAGGTTAGAGCTGGAGAGAGAAAGGAGATGAAAAGTGAACTTTTAGAAGGATTTGATGAAGTACAAAAGGCATTGGTAGAAGAGAAAAAGGTGGAATCAATAGTTTGTTTTGAACCAAATAGTGTTAAGCGATTGACAACATACCAAAAAGTGGAAGAAAATAAAATAAGTAGTAACCATGTTGGTTCAATAGTACAATTTGGTTGCGAAAAGTAAGTTTTGGACACAAATTGATCTCATTTTAAATATGTGTCATTTTTAAAGAAAAGAACATCTAAGAGATTTCCATAACATTGAATTTTCTTATATTATAGATGGATTCTTGATAATAAAAGAGAGACTCAAGAATTTATTAAGTTCAAAAAATCTGTTGGCTCACAGTTATGAAAACCAAAATCTAGGGTTTGCTTGAGGAACATTTATTTGTCTTTGATTTATAGTAGGTTCCTCTTTGACGACTATCCTCAGGTTCTGGACTACCTGCTCTTTTTGAGTGGGTTGGGGAACACCAAAACAATCGGCAAGACGCGCCATTTGCGCTGCCAATTGTTGGTTCGTTTGAGTGGTATTTTGAATCAATGGGTTAAATACAACCCCCATTTGTTGAATCAACATCTGAACCATGTCATGGTTACTCTCATCTATTTGTTGCCTAATCACTTGCGCAGAATTGTTGGTGATACTTGGCATGTAGGTTTGATACCCTGTTGCCAAAGGCTGACTCATTCTCCCCATATGGTTTGCGCCAGATCCTGATCCTACAAAGGCAAAGTGACGTTGATCATAGGATCTGAATATATTGATGGCGCATTATGTAAACTTGCCATCATTGTAGTTGTCATTCCATATGGTTGATCTCGGTTTGATAGAAGCATCGTAAAACCAGACACAAAAGGCCTGTACGTGCTTCCTGGAGGAGGGGGAGTCATTTGTAGCATTTGAGACCCCATAGTAGAAAAACATGGAACATTTTGGGGAATCAATGCGCAGGCGTCGAACCCGCTGTTGATGGCTTAGCCTCTGACACAGATATTGAAGTCGTATTGCCCCCAGTCGAAGGATTAGGGGGTGGCACTTCGTTATTCGCAGGATTCTGGTTGTTAGAGGGGTTTGGATTCGCCATTCTGCGCACTCGTCTCCTTCTAGGTCTTTCTTCGTTGTTTTCGGCAATCTTACCGTTCCTTAATTTCATACAATAAAACGAAGACGACTACAAAGGAAAAGAAGATTAAAAATAAAGGTTTAAAAATTGTCAAAAACGCACAAGGTCCCACTGGGAGTGCCAATTTGTTCGCCTTGAAATTCAGCAAACAAACTCTGGTCTTCTAATTTGTAAAATTAGTTTACAAACAGGATCGACCACATAAATCCTAGGACATGGTGCGTTTAGAAATGTTGACAATTTGAGTAAAACTCTAACCTTTTCAACATTGTTTTATTATTGTTTTCACAGTTGGTACTTTTCGACTAAAAATAAATAGGACTTGGAATTGGTAAATACCTGGTGAAAGGAAATAATGTGACAAGAATAAAATTTGCAGAATTTTAAAGAGTATTGTAAACAAACTTAAATTTCATAAAGAATTGCAAGTAATAAACTGGTGTTTTTCTCAAACGTACATTGTTTCCTTAATGACTCGTTTCTCTCACACGGTTACTTTGAGTAATTTGAATAACTTGTACAATTTTGAAATGCGCACACAGATCTAACACTAAGACTCCCTATTTATATACAATCGAAATAACTACCCATAACAGTTATTCCTCCTAATGGCGACAAATGGCAATCTGCATGCATTCGTCAACTAGATGCGTTTCACGCGTCCTATTTCAAGAATGAAACTCCCTCCTAAATTTGAATTTCAAACATCTGTCGAACGAGGCCTATCACCCTTCTGTCTAAATATTTCTAATACTTAAAAAAATCTGCTAATGCTTTCCTTCAAGTAACAATTGCCTTCGACTGGCTTTCTCTCACCGAAACATATACCTGTCGAAAATATCCTGGTAGATTTCCAAATTTCCTCTAAACAATTATCTAGGCGTCGAAATTAGCAACCTACAATTCTATAGACTTTAGAAATTATATCAGGTCTATCATGCAACTTAAAATTATTTTTCGATAACAACAGTGTAATCGCAGGCTAATTGGGGTTGCAGGTAAAAGTTTTAAATAAATAAGGGAACCCCAAGACACTTGAAATAGCCATTCCATCAAAATATAGTTAATCCATGTATCTCTTGCTTCCCAACAAAGAAGATGACAACATAACTCGCTTTCCTCTTTTGATAGGCTAATCGGGATGTGAGTACTAATAGAACAACATAAAAAGAGATGAAACTCTATCCTCCTATTGAATTCCTACAACGACCAGTAATGCAGCGCGTCCAATTATACTGAATATTGCTACAACAACTAAATTATTTTATGTCAATTTGTTAGTCAAAGAAGAGACTTTATCCTCCACTTGAATTCCTAGATGAGACAATTGAAACTCAAGACAAAACAAGCATCCTTCCTCATTTGGATTAGGCACATTCGACATCCCAACAATACCATGAGCGGAAGGACGTGAAAATGGTTCATAATAACATTTTTCCCAAATCAATAGCCTGCTAAATAAAACCATACTCGATTAATTTAAACAATGACAAAGATGGACCACAGATCAAATCCTGGTTAGCTGAAGAAAAAAATCTCAACATTTTGTAACTAGAAAATAAGTCCAAATAGTTGCTACCAATCAATATCAATATAATTGTCGAGTAACTAACTCACAACAGTGTTAAGAAATTCTTAATAATTGCTGCAAACATAATAACCAGAGTTAACAACACATTCTTAATAGAAGCCTTAACTTATGAATGAAAAATTACTTAGAAAAGTGAAGACATGAGTGAAATTTGTTGAGATATTCCATTGTTCCTCTAATATTGATTAAAAAAACTCAATTTTCTAATACTCAAGAGTAGTGCTTATGAGTAAACAACCTCAATTTTTCAGCAGAATAAGAATCTTAATAGAGTACCTCCAAAATGAGGCATTTGCAGGATCATCCAATATCCTCAAAGGTACATCATTTACAGTGAAATCGTTACTCCAAAAACAATATTGTGAACAACAGACTCTAAAAAAAACGAAACTATATAAACTATAAAATAGCTTTCAAAATTGAAAATTAAATAATGGCACTACTCACAGATTATTTAGAAGTTTGTTAATAGCAACAGGATTCCCATTGATCAGCTAACCTTGATAAACCATTCTAATAAAACATTATGAAAATACAGTTTTTAAACAGCATCAAAAGATTCCAAATTTCAGAAATACCATGTAGCTAGTAGAAAACAGTTTAGCCAGTGTTAAAACCTTGAACATAATCAATCAGATAACAACTTCAGTACTTGTATTCAATACATGATCATGTACATTAAATGCAATATAGAAGTATACGTTCGAGATATTTTTATGTTCTTGCTCCTACCGGAAACGAAGAAAACAAATTAACCATAAGAGATACGAGAAAATAGCCTGTGACTTAGAGAATGGCTGATTCATTTACTCTCTTCTAGATTGCTAATCTTGCTAAGGTTTTTAGCTAGCACAGGCGACAACCTTTCTAGCAGCCCTAGCTTCAAATGCTCCCAGTACTGCATTAGGATTTAACCAATCCTTCGCTGCAAGCAATCAAATGAGTTATAATTAACTTACAAATTCTAAGAATATAATAAGGGATAAAATAGCGTAAGGATAATCTACACAGGATCTCATATATATATATGTGTGTGTGTGTTGTGTGTATGTGTGTATTGGTGTTAGTCATAATGGCTAATTTGTTATGGGTCTAAATTATACATGTATACAATCCCAAATTTGTCTCTAACATGCTTCTTACCAATTCTAACATATATACATACAGGATAATCTAACATAATACTTAATATATTCTATATAACTCCCTAACATAGGTATAGTTAGTAATATTATCTCAATCTGTTAGATTTGGGATATCAATAGACTGAAAAGAGTTGGAATTTTCACTCAAGTCAGAATTTTTATATTCTCAGTCAAATATTTATACCTTTTTCAGAGATATGAGTCAGCATTTGACTAGAATCAGCAATTCTCCATAATATCAAGAATCATGACACGAACAATATCGAGTGTATGTATGTGCCCACCATCCCCACATCAAAAACCTAATCAAAATCCCATCAAATGGAGATCCAAACAAAATCAAACACACAACCAGTTTTCAAATGTGGGTCCTATCAATCAAGCACACAATTTCAAAAACTTCATTTTTCCCAATATTACGATTGAGTTAATAGTAAAAATAAAATGCTAAAAATTTTCCGAACCCAATAACCCCAATTGCATAAAAATATAACCTTTTTAGAGTTTCAGTATCTACAAACAAAAAAACCCAAATAATCAAACAATGAAATGTCGATTGCTGCTCCACAACCAGAAACCATGTCAAAAGGTGATACCACAATCTGCATCTTATGACATTATTTATTTCCAGCGTTACTTGGAACAACTCAGATCATATAGGTTGGATCTATAACACAAAAAATGAAATATCCTTTCAGTTATTGATTTCTTCAAACAAGCAAATATAGAAACACAAAAAAGATATCATACTCAAGCATAAAGGTTGAACCTTTGTTAGGTTATACCAATAACCTTTTCTTCATAGCATCAAAATCAATATCTCATAAAATAAACATAAACATGAAGAAGCAATAAATATAACCAATATTTTGTAAGGAGATTCGCAAACATCATAAAGTTGTACCATGAAATCTTCTTCAAAACGGCCGAAAAACAAAACAAAAGGTAACGAAAATAGGATGAAGACGAAGAACAAAAAATGACGGAAGCAAATATGGGTGAAGGTAAAAGAAGCAACCTTGAAGTCGCTCACAAAGTGAATGAGATGAAAAAGAATGAGAGGTTAGAGCTGGAGAGAGAAAGGAGATGAAAAGTGAACTTTTGGAAGGATTTGATGAAGTACAAAAGGCATTGGTAGAAGAGAAAAAGGTGGAATCAATAGTTTGTTTTGAACCAAATAGTGTTAAGCGATTGACAACATACCAAAAAGTGGGAGAAAATAAAATAAGTAGTAACCATGTTGGTTCAATAGTACAATTTGGTTGCGAAAAGTATGTTTTGGACACAAATTGATCTCATTTTAAATATGTGTCATTTTTAAAGAAAAGAATATCTAAGAGATTTCCATAACATTGAATTTTCTTATATTATAGATGGATTCTTGATAATAAAAGAGAGACTCAAGAATTTATTAAGTTCAAAAAATCTGTTGGCTCACAGTTATGAAAACCAAAATCTAGGGTTTGCTTGAGGAACATTTATTTGTCTTTGGTTTATAGTAGGTTCCTCTTCGACGACTATCCTCAGGTTCTGGACTACCTGCTCTTTTTGAGTGGGTTGGGGAACACCAAAACAATCGGCAAGACGCGCCATTTGCGCTGCCAATTGTTGGTTCGTTTGAGTGTTATTTTGAATCAATGGGTTAAATACAACCCCCATTTGTTGAGTCAACATCTGAACCATGTCATGGTTACTCTCATCTATTTGTTGCCTAATCACTTGCGCAGAATTGTTGGTGATACTTGGCATGTAGGTTTGATACCCTGTTGCCAAAGGCTGACTCATTCTCCCCATATGGTTTGCGCCAGATCCTGATCCTACAAAGGCGAAGTTACGTTGATCATAGGATCTGAATATATTGATGGCGCATTATGTAAACTTGCCATCACTGTAGTTGTCATTCCATATGGTTGATCTCGGTTTGATAGAGGCATCGTAAAACCAGACACAAAAGGCCTGTACGTGCTTCCTGGAGGAGGGGGAGTCATTTGTAGCATTTGAGACCCCATAGTAGAAAAACATGGAACATTTTGGGGAATCAATGCGCAGGCGTCGAACCCGCTGTTGATGGCTTAGCCTCTGACACAGATATTGAGGCCGTATTGCCCCCAGTCGAAGGATTAGGGGGTGGCACTTCGTTATTCGCAGGATTCTGGTTGTTAGAGGGGTTTGAATTCGCCATTCTGTGCACTCGTCTCCTTCTAGGTCTTTCTTCGTTGTTTTCGGCAATCTTACCGTTCCTTAATTTCATACAATAAAACGAAGACGACTACAAAGGAAAAGAAGATTAAAAATAAAGGTTTAAAAATTGTCAAAAACGCACAAGGTCCCACTGGGAGTGCCTATTTGTTCGCCTTGAAATTTAGCAAACAACCTCTGGTCTTCTAATTTGTAAAATTAGTTTACAAACAGGATCGAACACACAAATCCTAGGACATGGTGCGTTTAGAAATGTTGACAATTTGAGTAAAACTCTAACCTTTTCAACATTGTTTTATTATTGTTTTCACAGTTGGTACTTTTCGACTAAAAATAAATAGGACTTGGAATTGGTAAATACCTGGTGAAAGGAAAGTAATGTGACAAGAATAAAATTTGCAGAATTTTAAAGAGTATTGTAAACAAACTTAAATTTCATAAAGAATTGCAAGTAATAAACTGGTGTTTTTCTCAAACGTACATTGTTTCCTTAATGACTCGTTTCTCTCACACGGTTACTTTGAGTAATTTGAATAACTTGTACCATTTTGAAATGCGCACACAGATCTAACACTAAGACTCCCTATTTATATACAATCGAAATAACTACCCATAACAGTTATTCCTCCTAATGGCGACAAATGGCAATCTGCATGCATTCGTCAACTAGATGTGTTTCACGCGTCCTATTTCAAGAATGAAACTCCCTCCTAAATTTGAATTTCAAACATCTGTCGAACGAGGCCTATCACCCTTCTGTCGAAATATTTCTAATACTTAAAAAAATCTGCTAATGCTTTCCTTCAAGTAACAATTGCCTTCGACTGGCTTTCTCTCACCGAAACATATACCTGTCGAAAATATCCTGGTAGATTTCCAAATTTCCTCTAAACAATTATCTAGGCGTCGAAATTAGCAACCTACAATTCTATAGACTTTAGAAATTATATCAGGTCTATCTTGCAACTTAAAATTATTTTTCGATAACAATAGTGTAATCGCAGGCTAATTGGGGTTGCAGGTAAAAGTTTTAAATAAATAAGGGAACCCCAAGACACTTGAAATAGCCATTCCATCAAAATAAAGTTAATCCATGTATCACTTGCTTCCCAACAAAGAAGATGACAACATAACTCGCTTTCCTCTTTTGATAGGCTAATCGGGATGTGAGTACTAATAGAACAACATAAAAAGAGATGAAACTCTATCCTCCTATTGAATTCCTACAACGACCAGTAATGCAGCGCGTCCAATTATACTGAATATTGCTACAACAACTAAATTATTTTATGTTAATTTGTTAGTCAAAGAAGAGACTTTATCCTCCACTTGAATTCCTAGATGAGACAATTGAACCTCAAGAGAAAACTAGCATCCTTCCTCATTTGGATTAGGCACATTCGACATCCCAACAATACCATGAGCGGAAGGACGTGAAAATGGTTCATAATAACATTTTTCCCAAATCAATAGCCTGCTAAATAAAACCATACTCGATTAATTTAAACAATGACAAAGATGGACCACAGATCAAATCCTGGTTAGCTGAAGAAAAAAATCTCAACATTTTGTAACTAGAAAATAAGTCCAAATAGTTGCTACCAATCAATATCAATATAATTGTCAAGTAACTAACTCACAACAGTGTTAAAATATTCTTAATAGTTGCTGCAAACATAATAACCAGAGTTAACAACACATTCTTAATAGAAGCCTTAACTTATGAATGAAAAATTACTTAGAAAAGTGAAGACATGAGTGAAATTTGTTGAGATATTCCATTGTTCCTCTAATATTGATTAAAAAAACTCAATTTTCTAATACTCAAGAGTAGTGCTTATGAGTAAACAACCTCAATTTTTCAGCAGAATAAGAATCTTAATAGAGTACCTCCAAAATGAGGCATTTGCAGGATCATCCAATATCCTCAAAGGTACATCATTTACAGTGAAATCGTTACTCCAAAAACAATATTGTGAACAACAGACTCTAAAAAAAATGAAACTATATAAACTATAAAATAGCTTTCAAAATTGAAAATTAAATAATGGCACTACTCACAGATTATTTAGAAGTTTGTTAATAGCAACAGGATTCCCATTGATCAGCTAACCTTGATAAACCATTCTAATAAAACATTATGAAAATACAGTTTTTAAACAGCATCAAAAGATTCCAAATTTCAGAAATACCATGTAGCTAGTAGAAAACAGTTTAGCCAGTGTTAAAACCTTGAACATAATCAATCAGATAACAACTTCAGTACTTGTATTCAATACATGATCATGTACATTAAATGCAATATAGAAGTATACGTTCGAGATATTTTTATGTTCTTGCTCCTACCGGAAACGAAGAAAACAAATTAACCATAAGAGATACGAGAAAATAGCCTGTGACTTAGAGAATGGATGATTCATTTACTCTCTTCTAGATTGCTAATCTTGCTAAGGTTTTTAGCTAGCACAGGCGACAACCTTTCTAGCAGCCCTAGCTTCAAATGCTCCCAGTACTGCATTAGGATTTAACCAATCCTTCGCTGCAAGCAATCAAATGAGTTATAATTAACTTACAAATTCTAAGAATATAATAAGGGATAAAATAGCGTAAGGATAATCTAACAGGATCTCATAAATATATATGTGTGTGTGTGTGTTGTGTGTGTGTGTTGTGTGTATGTGTGTATTGGTGTTAGTCATAATGGCTAATTTGTTATGGGTCTAAATTATACATGTATACAATCCCAAATTTGTCTCTAACATGCTTCTTTCCAATTCTAACATATATACATACAGGATAATCTAACATAATACTTAATATATTCTATATAACTCCCTAACATAGGTATAGTTAGTAATATTATCTCAATCTGTTAGATTTGGGATATCAATAGACTGAAAAGATTTGGAATTTTCACTCAAGTCAGAAATTTTATATTCTCAGTCAAATATTTATACCTTTTTCAGAGATATGAGTCAGCATTTGACTAGAATCAGCAATTCTCCATAATATCAAGAATCATGACACGAACAATATCGAGTGTATGTATGTGCCCACCATCCCCACATCAAAAACCTAATCAAAATCCCATCAAATGGAGATCCAAACAAAATCAAACACACAACCAGTTTTCAAATGTGGGTCCTATCAATCAAGCACACAATTTCAAAAACTTCATTTTTCCCAATATTACGATTGAGTTAATAGTAAAAATAAAATGCTAAAAATTTTCCGAACCCAATAACCCCAATTGCATAAAAATATAACCTTTTTAGAGTTTCAGTATCTACAAACAAAAAACCCAAATAATCAAACAATGAAATGTCGATTGCTGCTCCACAACCAGAAACCATGTCAAAAGGTGATACCACAATCTGCATCTTATGACATTATTTATTTCCAGCGTTACTTGGAACAACTCGGATCATATAGGTTGGATCTATAACACAAAAAATGAAATATCCTTTCAGTTATTGATTTCTTCAAACAAGCAAATATAGAAACATAAAAAAGATATCATACTCAAGCATAAAGGTTGAACCTTTGTTAGGTTATACCAATAACCTTTTCTTCATAGCATCAAAATCAATATCTCATAAAATAAACATAAACATGAAGAAGCAATAAATATAACCAATATTTTGTAAGGAGATTCGCAAACATCATAAAGTTGTACCATGAAATCTTCTTCAAAACGGCCGAAAAACAAAACAAAAGGTAACGAAAATAGGATGAAGACGAAGAACAAAAAATGACGGAAGCAGATATGGGTGAAGGTAAAAGAAGCAACCTTGAAGTCGCTCACAAAGTGAATGAGATGAAAAAGAATGAGAGGTTAGAGCTGGAGAGAGAAAGGAGATGAAAAGTGAACTTTTGTAAGGATTTGATGAAGTACAAAAGGCATTGGTAGAAGAGAAAAAGGTGGAATCAATAGTTTGTTTTGAACCAAATAGTGTTAAGCGATTGACAACATACCAAAAAGTGGAAGAAAATAAAATAAGTAGTAACCATGTTGGTTCAATAGTACAATTTGGTTGCAAAAAGTAAGTTTTGGACACAAATTGATCTCATTTTAAATATGTGTCATTTTTAAAGAAAAGAACATCTAAGAGATTTCCATAACATTGAATTTTCTTATATTATAGATGGATTCTTGATAATAAAAGAGAGACACAAGAATTTATTAAGTTCAAAAAATCTGTTGGCTCACAGTTATGAAAACCAAAATCTAGGGTTTGCTTGAGGAACATTTATTTGTCTTTGGTTTATAGTAGGTTCCTCTTCGACGACTATCCTCAGGTTCTGGACTACCTGCTCTTTTTGAGTGGGTTGGGGAACACCAAAACAATCGGCAAGACGCGCCATTTGCGCTGCCAATTGTTGGTTCGTTTGAGTGGTATTTTGAATCAATGGGTTAAATACAACCCCCATTTGTTGAGTCAACATCTGAACCATGTCATGGTTACTCTCATCTATTTGTTGCCTAATCACTTGCGCAGAATTGTTGGTGATACTTGGCATGTAGGTTTGATACCCTGTTGCCAAAGGCTGACTCATTCTCCCCATATGGTTTGCGCCAGATCCTGATCCTACAAAGGCGAAGTTACGTTGATCATAGGATCTGAATATATTGATGGCGCATTATGTAAACTTGCCATCACTGTAGTTGTCATTCCATATGGTTGATCTCGGTTTGATAGAGGCATCGTAAAACCAGACACAAAAGGCCTGTACGTGCTTCCTGGAGGAGGGGGAGTCATTTGTAGCATTTGAGACCCCATAGTAGAAAAACATGGAACATTTTGGGGAATCAATGCGCAAGCGTCGAACCCGCTGTTGATGGCTTAGCCTCTGACACAGATATTGAGGCCGTATTGCCCCCAGTCGAAGGATTAGGGGGTGGCACTTCGTTATTCGCAGGATTCTGGTTGTTAGAGGGGTTTGGATTCTCCATTCTGCGCACTCGTCTCCTTCTAGGTCTTTCTTCGTTGTTTTCGGCAATCTTGCCGTTCCTTAATTTCATACAATAAAACGAAGGCGACTACAAAGGAAAAGAAGATTAAAAATAAAGGTTTAAAAATTGTCAAAAACGCACAAGGTCCCACTGGGAGTGCCTATTTGTTCGCCTTGAAATTCAGCAAACAACCTCTGGTCTTCTAATTTGCAAAATTAGTTTATAAACAGGATTGACCACACAAATCCTAGGACATGGTGCGTTTAGAAATGTTGACAATTTGAGTAAAACTCTAACCTTTTTAACATTGTTTTATTATTGTTTTCACAGTTGGTACTTTTCGACTAAAAATAAATAGGACTTGGAATTGGTAAATACCTGGTGAAAGGAAAGTAATGTGACAAGAATAAAATTTGCAGAATTTTTAAGAGTATTGTAAACAAACTTAAATTTCATAAAGAATTGCAAGTAATAAACTGGTGTTTTTCTCAAACGTACATTGTTTCCTTAATGACTCGTTTCTCTCACACGGTTACTTTGAGTAATTTGAATAACTTGTACAATTTTGAAATGCGCACACAGATCTAACACTAAGACTCCCTATTTATATACAATCGAAATAACTACCCATAACAGTTATTACTCCTAATGACGACAAATGGCAATCTGCATGCATTCGTCAACTAGATGTGTTTCACGCGTCCTATTTCAAGAATGAAACTCCCTCCTAAATTTGAATTTCAAACATCTGTCGAACGAGGCCTATCACCCTTCTGTCGAAATATTTCTAATACTTAAAAAAATTTGCTAATGCTTTCCTTCACGTAACAATTGCCTTCGACTGGCTTTCTCTCACCGAAACATATACCTGTCGAAAATATCCTGGTAGATTTCCAAATTTCCTCTAAACAATTATCTAGGCGTCGAAATTAGCAACCTACAATTCTATAGACTTTAGAAATTATATCAGGTCTATCATGCAACTTAAAATTATTTTTCGATAACAACAGTGTAATCGCAGGCTAATTGGGGTTGCAGGTAAAAGTTTTAAATAAATAAGGGAACCCCAAGACACTTGAAATAGAAATTCCATCAAAATAAAGTTAATCCATGTATCTCTTGCTTCCCAACAAAGAAGATGACAACATAACTCGCTTTCCTCTTTTGATAGGCTAATCGGGATGTGAGTACTAATAGAACAACATAAAAAGAGATGAAACTCTATCCTCCTATTGAATTCCTACAACGACCAGTAATGCAGCGCGTCCAATTATACTGAATATTGCTACAACAACTAATTTATTTTATGTCAATTTGTTAGTCAAAGAAGAGACTTTATCCTCCACTTGAATTCCTAGATGAGACAATTGAAACTCAAGACAAAACTAGCATCCTTCCTCATTTGAATTAGGCACATTCGACATCCCAACAATACCATGAGCGGAAGGACGTGAAAATGGTTCATAATAACATTTTTCCCAAATCAATAGCCTGCTAAATAAAACCATACTCGATTAATTTAAACAATGACAAAGATGGACCACAGATCAAATCCTGGTTAGCTGAAGAAAAAAATCTCAACATTTTGTAACTAGAAAATATGTCCAAATAGTTGCTACCAATCAATATCAATATAATTGTCGAGTAACTAACTCACAACAGTGTTAAGAAATTCTTAATAGTTGCTGCAAACATAATAACCAGAGTTAAAAACATATTCTTAATAGAAGCCTTAACTTATGAATGAAAAATTACTTAGAAAAGTGAAGACATGAGTGAAATTTGTTGAGATATTCCATTGTTCCTCTAATATTGATTAAAAAAACTCAATTTTCTAATACTCAAGAGTAGTGCTTATGAGTAAACAACCTCAATTTTTCAGCAGAATAAGAATCTTAATAGAGTACCTCCGAAATGAGGCATTTGCAGGATCATCCAATATCCTCAAAGGTACATCATTTACAGTGAAACCGTTACTCCAAAAAACAATATTGTGAACAACAGACTCTAAAAAAAACGAAACTATATAAACTATAAAATAGCTTTCAAAATTGAAAATTAAATAATGGCACTACTCACAGATTATTTAGAAGTTTCTTAATAGCAACAGGATTCCCATTGATCAGCTAACCTTGATAAACCATTCTAATAAAACATTATGAAAATACAGTTTTTAAACAGCATCAAAAGATTCCAAATTTCAGAAATACCATGTAGCTAGTAGAAAACAGTTTAGCCAGTGTTAAAACCTTGAACATAATCAATCAGATAACAACTTCAGTACTTGTATTCAATACATGATCATGTACATTAAATGCAATATAGAAGTATACGTTCGAGATATTTTTATGTTCTTGCTCCTACCGGAAACGAAGAAAACAAATTAACCATAAGAGATACGAGAAAATAGCCTGTGACTTAGAGAATGGCTGATTCATTTACTCTCTTCTAGATTGCTAATCTTGCTAAGGTTTTTAGCTAGCACGGGCGACAACCTTTCTAGCAGCCCTAGCTTCAAATGCTCCCAGTACTGCATTAGGATTTAACCAATCCTTCGTTGCAAGCAATCAAATGAGTTATAATTAACTTACAAATTCTAAGAATATAATAAGGGATAAAATAGCGTAAGGATAATCTACACAGGATCTCATATATATATATGTGTGTGTGTGTGTTGTGTGTGTGTGTTGTGTGTATGTGTGTATTGGTGTTAGTCATAATGGCTAATTTGTTATGGGTCTAAATTATACATGTATACAATCCCAAATTTGTCTCTAACATGCTTCTTACCAATTCTAACATATATACATACAGGATAATCTAACATAATACTTAATATATTCTATATAACTCCCTAACATAGGTATAGTTAGTAATATTATCTCAATCTGTTAGATTTGGGATATCAATAGACTGAAAAGAGTTGGAATTTTCACTCAAGTCAGAATTTTTATATTCTCAGTCAAATATTTATACCTTTTTCAGAGATATGAGTCAGCATTTGACTAGAATCAGCAATTCTCCATAATATCAAGAATCATGACACGAACAATATCGAGTGTATGTATGTGCCCACCATCCCCACATCAAAAACCTAATCAAAATCCCATCAAATGGAGATCCAAACAAAATCAAACACACAACCAGTTTTCAAATGTGGGTCCTATCAATCAAGCACACAATTTCAAAAACTTCATTTTTCCCAATATTACGATTGAGTTAATAGTAAAAATAAAATGCTAAAAATTTTCCGAACCCAATAACCCCAATTGCATAAAAATATAACCTTTTTAGAGTTTCAGTATCAACAAACAAAAAACCCAAATAATCAAACAATGAAATATCGATTGCTACTCCACAACCAGAAACCATGTCAAAAGGTGATACCATAATCTGCATCTTATGACATTATTTATTTTCAGTGTTACTTGGAACAACTCGGATCATATAGGTTGGATCTATAACATAAAAAATCAAATATCCTTTTAGTTACTGATTTCTTCAAACAAGCAAATATAGAAACACAAAAAAGATATCATACTCAAGCATAAAGGTTGAACCTTTGTTAGGTTATACCAATAACCTTTTCTTCATAGCATCAAAATCAATATCTCATAAAATAAACATAAACATGAAGAAGCAATAAATATAACCAATATTTTGTAAGAAGATTCGCAAACATCATAAAGTTGTACCATGAAATCTTCTTCAAAACGGCCGAAAAACAAAACAAAAGGTAACGAAAATAGGATGAAGACGAAGAATAAAAAATGACGGAAGCAGATATGGGTGAAGGTAAAAGAAGCAACCTTAAAGTCGCTCACAAAGTGAATGAGATGAAAAAGAATGAGAGGTTAGAGCTGGAGAGAGAAAGGAGATGAAAAGTGAACTTTTGGAAGGATTTGATGAAGTACAAAAGGCATTGGTAGAAGAGAAAAAGGTGGAAACAATAGTTTGTTTTGAACCAAATAGTGTTAAGCGATTGACAACATACCAAAAAGTGGAAGAAAATAAAATAAGTAGTAACCATGTTGGTTCAATAGTACAATTTGGTTGCGAAAAGTAAGTTTTGGACACAAATTGATCTCATTTTAAATATGTGTCATTTTTAAAGAAAAGAACATCTAAGAGATTTCCATAACATTGAATTTTATTATATTATAGATGGATTCTTGATAATAAAAGAGAGACTCAAGAATTTATTAAGTTCAAAAAATCTGTTGGCTCACAGTTATGAAAGCCAAAATCTAGGGTTTGCTTGAGGAACATTTATTTGTCTTTGGTTTATAGTAGGTTCCTCTTCGACGACTATCCTCAGGTTCTGGACTACCTGCTCTTTTTGAGTGGGTTGGGGAACACCAAAACAATCGGCAAGACGCGCCATTTGCGCTGCCAATTGTTGGTTCGTTTGAGTGGTATTTTGAATCAATGGGTTAAATACAACCCCCATTTGTTGAGTCAACATCTGAACCATGTCATGGTTACTCTCATCTATTTGTTGCCTAATTACTTGCGCAGAATTGTTGGTGATACTTGGCATGTAGGTTTGATACCCTGTTGCCAAAGGCTGACTCATTCTCCCCATATGGTTTGCGCCAGATCCTGATCCTACAAAGGCGAAGTTACGTTGATCATAGGATCTGAATATATTGAGGGCGCATTATGTAAACTTGCCATCACTGTAGTTGTCATTCCATATGGTTAATCTCGGTTTGATTGAGGCATCGTAAAACCAGACACAAAAGGCCTGTACGTGCTTCCTGGAGGAGGGGGAGTCATTTGTAGCATTTGAGACCCCATAGTAGAAAAACATGGAACATTTTGGGGAATCAATGCGCAGGCGTCGTACCCGCTGTTGATGGCTTAGCCTCTGACACAGATATTGAGGCCGTATTGCCCCCAGTCGAAGGATTAGGGGGTGGCACTTCGTTATTCGCAGGATTCTGGTTGTTAGAGGGGTTTGGATTCGCCATTCTGCGCACTCGTCTCCTTCTAGGTCTTTCTTCGTTGTTTTCGGCAATCTTGCCGTTCCTTAATTTCATACAATAAAATGAAGACGACTACAAAGGAAAAGAAGATTAAAAATAAAGGTTTAAAAATTGTCAAAAACGCACAAGGTCCCACTGGGCGTGCCAATTTATTCGCCTTGAAATTCAGCAAACAACCTCTGGACTTCTAATTTGTAAAATTAGTTTACTAACAGGATCGACCACATAAATCCTAGGACATGGTGCACTTAGAAATGTTGACAATTTGAGTAAAACTCTAACCTTTTCATCATTGTTTTATTATTGTTTTCACAGTTGGTACTTTTCGACTAAAAATAAATAGGACTTGGAATTGGTAAATAACTGGTGAAAGGAAAGTAATGTGACAAGAATAAAATTTGCAGAATTTTAAAGAGTATTGTAAACAAACTTAAATTTCATAAAGAATTGCAAGTAATAATCTGGTGTTTTTCTCAAAGGTACATTGTTTCCATAATGACTCGTTTCTCTCACACGGTTACTTTGAGTAATTTGAATAACTTGTACAATTTTGAAATGCGCACAGAGTCTAACACTAAGACTCCCTATTTATATACAATCGAAATAACTACCCATAACAGTTATTCCTCCTAATGGCGACAAATGGCAATCTGCATGCATTTGTCAACTAGATGCGTTTCACGCGTCCTATTTCAAGAATGAAACTCCCTCCTAAATTTGAATTTCAAACATCTGTCGAACGAGGCCTATCACCCTTCTGTCGAAATATTTCTAATACTTAAAAAAATCTGCTAATGCTTTCCTTCAAGTAACAATTGCCTTCGACTGGCTTTCTCTCACCGAAACATATACCTGTCGAAAATATCCTGGTAGATTTCCAAATTTCCTCTAAACAATTATCTAGGCGTCGAAATTAGCAACCCACAATTGTATAGACTTTAGAAATTATATCAGGTCTATCATGCAACTTAAAATTATTTTTAGATAACAACAGTGTAATCGCAGGCTAATTGGGGTTGCAGGTAAAAGTTTTAAATAAATAAGGGAACCCCAAGACACTTGAAATAGCCATACCATCAAAATAAAGTTAATCCATGTATCTCTTGCTTCCCAACAAAGAAGATGACAACATAACTCGCTTTCCTCTTTTGATAGGCTAATCGGGATGTGAGTACTAATAGAACAACATAAAAAGAGATGAAACTCTATCCTCCTATTGAATTCCTACAACGACCAATAATGCAGCGCGTCCAATTATACTGAATATTGCTACAACAACTAAATTATTTTATGTCAATTTGTTAGTCAAAGAAGAGACTTTATCCTCCTCTTGAATTCCTAGATGAGACAATTGAAACTCAAGAGAAAACTAGCATCCTTCCTCATTTGGATTAGGCACATTCGACATCCCAACAATACCATGAGCGGAAGGACGTGAAAATGGTTCATAATAACTTTTTTCCCAAATCAATAGCCTGCTAAATAAAACCATACTCGATTAATTTAAACAATGACAAAGATGGACCACAGATCAAATCCTGGTTAGCTGAAGAAAAAAATGTTAAGAAAAAAATCTCACCATTTTGTACCTAGAAAATAAGTCCAAATAGTTGCTACCAATCAATATCAATATAATTGTCGAGTAACTAACTCACAACAGTGTCAAGAAATTCTTAATAGTTGATGCAAACATAATAACCAGAGTTAACAACACATTCTTAATAGAAGCCTTAACTTATGAATGAAAAATTACTTAGAAAAGTGAAGACATGAGTGAAATTTGTTTATTCCATTGTTCCTCTAATATTGATTTAAAAAACTCAATTTTCTAATACTCAAGAGTAGTCTTTATGAGTAAACAACCTCATTATTCCCAATATATTCCACCCTCTAATTTATCAGCAGAATAAGAATCTTAATAGAGTACCTCCAAAATGAGGCATTTGTAGGATCATCCAATATCCTCAAAGGTACGTCATTTACAGTGAAACCGTTACTCCAAAAAAACAATATTGTGAACAACAGGCTCTAAAAAAAACGAAACTATAGAAACTATAAAACAGCTTTCAAAATTGAAAATTAAATAATGGCACTACTCACAGATTATTTAGAAGTTTGTTAATAGCAACAGGATTCCCATTGATCAGCTAACCTTGATAAACCATTCTAATAAAACATTATGAAAATACAGTTTTTAAACAGCATCAAAAGATTCCAAATTTCAGAAATACCATGTAGCTAGTAGAAAACAGTTTAGCCAGTGATAAAACCTTGAACATAATCAATCAGATAACAACTTCAGTACTTGTATTCAATACATGATTATGTACATTAAATGCAATATAGAAGTATACGTTCGAGATATTTTTATATTCTTGCTCCTACCGGAAACGAAGAAAACAAATTAACCATAAGAGATACGAGAAAATAGCCTGTGACTTAGAGAATGGCTGATTCATTTACTCTCTTCTAGATTGCTAATCTTGCTAAGGTTTTTAGCTAGCACAGGCGACAACCTTTCTAGCAGCCCTAGCTTCAAATGCTCCCAGTACTGCATTAGGATTTAACCAATCCTTCGCTGCAAGCAATCAAAATAGTTATAATTAACTTACAAATTCTAAGAACATAATAAGGGATAAAATAGCGTAAGGACAATCTACACACGATCTCATATATATATATATATATATATATATATATATATATATATATATATGGTTAATTATATGAAACCCCCCTGCCATTAGGGCGAGATTTGATATTGCCTCCCTGAAGTTTTTTTTTTTGAACTCCCCCTTGTAAAACCAAAAACCTACTTTTACCACACCCTTTTACTGGTGTTGGTGACTGGACCTGCTGACTGTGCAATTAGGATATCCAAAGTGATGACTGGGCAAGGATTGAATATAATTTCCACTTTCTCTCTCTTCTTCCTCAACAAAATGCAATCCTCTCTATCCCTCACTTTCTCCCCCACCACTTCCGCTGTAACGCCCCAGTTTTGTTAGATTTATTTAATAGAGTAGATTTAATTGGTTTTGGTTTTATATTATTTTATTCTTGACTTCTATTTGACAAAATGTTATTTTTCATCATTCTTTATGTTTTATCGCATATTGAGAGCGTTTGAGAGATATTTGAGCTGAGGGGTATTTTGGTCTTTTTGGGGGGTAGATATTTTCATAAAAGAAAGAAAAGAGAGAAAAACAGTAAAGAAGAGAAAAAGAGAAAGAGAAGAGAAAAAGAGAAAGATGGAGAAGAAAGAAGAGAGAAGAGGAGAAAGAGGAAAATCGAAGATTCTCCGTTTCAAGCGCGATTAATCGGGTAAGGGTGAGAAGTTTCAATTATATCATGCTTGTATATGTATATGTATGTGTTGTTTGAATGTTTGGGTGGAAAATATAGGTTTTTCTATTTGGGGGAAATTGTGAGTAAATTGTAGAAATCGATGTTTTCACGGATGAATTGATGAAATACATGCCTAAATGTGTTCTAACATGTATTTTTGGGTCATTGGGTGTAATACTATCATGTGGGTGGAAGATTTGGATCATTTTCGGGTCCCAAACCCATTTTGGAGAAATTCTGGTTCGTCCAGATTCGCCAGGCGAGTTGGTGGCGAATCCGTTTCGCCAGGTATTCGCCAGGCGAATTTACCTGGGACAGCAAAAACAGTATTTTCGTATTTTGGCCATAACTTTTGAACCGTAAGTCTGTTTTGGTCCCCGTTCGAAGCGTTAGAAAGCTTATGAAATGCTCTTGCTTTTAAAAGTGGGTCAGAGGTCAGTAGATGATTTATTTAGGTCTTGGTTTTAGAAAAGTGTTGGGTTGTCGGGTTTTTATCGCGTTAAACGCGTGCGGTCGGTGTTTTACCGTGCTATATGCTTTTAATAGGTAACGTATAGCTTGTGTGCTGCTATATGATGTGAATACATGTAAGGAGATGTTGTGATAAGGTGTTGTGATGCGAGGTTGTGATAATGTTGTTGTTGTGGTTTGTGAAACGCATTGCTTATGTGAAATTCAATGTGTGTTATTTGGTGGCCTTATGGCAAATATGTGCATTGTTTGGGTTAAACTTCGATGCATGATTAAGGATGTTGTTATGATGTGTTGTGAATAGCCTTTGTGGTGTGAATCTCTTGTGGAATGAATTGTGATTGTATGATTGTTGTGGTATGTGATGAAATGCATTGTTTGAACTGTTTTCAATGCATGAATATGATGAAGTGTATTATGCAATGTGCTGTGGATATGGATGTCGTATGACTTGTATGCTGTTGTGTGATGATAATGCATGTGATGACATGTTGTGGTGATGAATTATGGCCGAAAGGCAAGAAATTGCAATGTGTGTATTTAGTGGTATATGCATGAGTATGTTGTGAAATATGTGTGCATTGCATGAGTGTATGTGGTCATTTTGTATGAGAAACATCATGATATGCATTCATGTGTCGCGATTCCGTGGAGAATCGGGTGTAATATCACGTCCCTGTTGGGTGTGAGTGATTGATTACACAAATGATCATTGAGGATCCTCTGAACATTGCGTAGTCAATGGGTGTAATCGTTGCTATGAGTTACACTTGATTCCGTGGGAATCTTTAGAATGATTGTGTGCCCTTGTGGGGTTTGAGCAATCGGATTGTGTCTGCGTGAACAATCCAGAAACATCGGATGCCATGATGGTATGAGCGATGGGGAAATATCGTAGGCCCGGCAGGGAGGATATTTCCATTGAGTTCTTCAATTGAGCTCGGATGATGAGTCGGTACCGCATGCATCTGCATAGAGTCGAGAGTCGGTCTCTATGAGTTGTATTGATCATCTTTGTATTTGTGCATTGATGAATAAACATTGATATATGTATGTTTATGGAGATGATATAAACTGTATCTTATAATGATGCATTGTTGGATGAACAAGTATGTGTGTGTTCATGTGGAATGGTGATAATGGTGAATTATTATGCATAGGTGATAAATGCATTGGTTGTGAGTAATATGTTTTGTGTATAAACATATGATATGTGATGTGGTGGTTTGTTTTCATAGGTCATAACTGTGGAGTACATTATGTGTGAAATGTGATTGTATTGGTATAATCGTTATATGCCATGTGGTTGGATTGTTAGGCATATGTTATGTATTGGTGGCATGCTATATGTGTTAGTATGTGATGTATGTGGTGAGAAATATTATATATGTGAATTTATTTGGGTTGTGGCATATTATTATGCAATCTTGTTATAGTTGTTATTTCTCACCCTTCTGCTGGAATATGCTTTTTATGGCATAGTGCAGATTGTCAGCTTTAGAGGCGTCGAGGCAAGTGGAAGAGTTAGATCTTCGTCTTTGCTTAGGTCTTGGTGTCTGCTCTGATACGTAGCATAGGAGTCGGGGAAATGATTATATTATTTATGTATATAATTGTTGAATATATTTGGTATTACCTTTATATGGAAAAGTTTCCCAATTGAGGGTAATCTATTTTATGCTATGTATCAAAATTTTGAGCAGGGATGATGTTTTATTTATGTAAATGTGACATCCTTGTTTCTGTCGGAAAAATAAATTTTTAGTTACTCTGATTTTATTTATTATATTATTTACTCGCGATGGGAATTGGGGGTGTTACATAAGTGGTATCAGAGCAGGTCGGTCCGTCCGGCCAAGTTGTTGAGTCAGTTGGTGTGACAGTTGAATACTGTCGTCGTTGTTTGCCCCTTAGTACGTGATATGTGTGGAAGCACTGTCAGTACTTTCTGGTTTTCTAATCCTTTGTCTGTAGGATTTAGAATGCGATAAGTGAGGGGAGAAGCTGGTACTTCTCCAAGTTGCTTCAGGTGTGGAGCGTTGGCTCAATGTGTTGTGTATTGCAAGATTGTAAGTGTTGTTTGGACGGTGTGGTTCCCGGTTCTGGAGGGAATGCGGAGGTAAGGTTTATGTCAACTAAGGATTTGTGCCTTAGGTAGTTTTGTGCGCAGGATGTAAGGAAGGCTATTATAGTTTGGTAAAGATGGTTTATGCCCCATCATGATTGTCGGCTGTCTATCGACAAATTGAGGAGCTGATCACCCTTAATCTCTTGTTGATAGCAGACGGAAATTATGTTGGATGGAATAGACGTGTCTTTTCGGCCTTGATAGTGCGTGTGATCAATTGTTTGGAATTTGAAAATGTGTTGGTTTGGAAAAAGTTGGATTTTGAGGTGTGGAAACCATGGAAATACAGCAGAAAATTCTGGTTCTGGTGCGATTCGCCAGGCGAGCTGGGAATTCGCCAGGCGGATTAAGTCTCGCCACTCGTTCGCCAGGCGAAGTGCTGGCGAAGGGTGATTCGCCAGGCGAAATCGTAAGTCGCCAGGCGAATTTGGAATGACAGAAATGGGGTAGCTTCTGTAACTCTTGGGATTTTTCCACATTTGTGATTCGCCAATAGTTCGCCAGGCGAGGTGCTGGCGAAGGGAGATTCGCCAGGCAAAATAGGAAGTCGCCAGGCGAAATCGGAAAGACAGAAATGTGTTAGCTACTGGAAGTTTGAGTTTTCAGACAAATCAGGATTCGCCGCTTGTTCGCCAGGCGAAGGGCTGGCGAAGAGGTATTCGCCAGGCGAAATCTTGACTCGCCAGGCGAATCTGGCTGTTTTCCAATAATTGACTTTCCTTCAAAAATTCATATATTTTGACTCGGGTGTCCGATTTAAGCATTCTTTATATCGATATGAAGCTATGAAAGTGTTCTATGCTGTGGAAAGTGAAATTATTGTTTATGAGATGGATTGGAGGTTTTGGTTTTTTGGTCAAGTTGGGATGTCTCTGAGGGAGAATGATTGGGTATTATTAATGGTTGTTCTCAGAGAGTAGAGTGTGAACTCAAATTTGACGAATATGAAGATTTGAGGTTTGGATCTGCTAAGTAAGTAGAAAAACTATTAGGTGATGAAACTAAGATGTTTGTTTTGTTTGTGATAATAGTGTTCTGGAAATTGGCAGGAAGTCATAGTGATGGACCGTCAGTTGTGCATGGTTTTCGGATGTGTTTTTGAATGGAACATTAAGGCGTTGTCTTAGAGAGCTCCAGCTTTGTTAGTAACAAAAGGTAATGATGGTTGAATGGAATAACGAGCATGATGTGTATGATGGCATTGTGACTATGGAAAGCAAAACTTAGAGTTCTTGAGAGGTTTGGAGTTTTTGGAATTTTAGAGCATTAATGGAAATTTTGAGAAAACCTTAAGTGTGGATGTAGTATTTGGGAGTTCCTTTGGGATGGTTGTTGCTACATGTTGGAATTTATGGAATTTGGACTGTTAAGCGAAGAAATTGTGTATGGATTACGGACAGTTTTATAAGGTAACGATTGAGAATGAGTGTCCACTTTCATGAAAAGATAACTGGAATGGTTTTGATTGAGGATATTCGGATCTGTTATAAACTCAGAGGGAGAACAGGTAGAGTGTTTGAGAATTGTATTACAAGTGTTGAAAAGAGGCGAAGTTTCATGCTAAGTTATTCAAGTGAGAATTTTGGTTGAAAAGGTTAGTTTTCTTGGATATGTTATTTCTGATGATGGTATTGTTATGGATCCATCGGAAGTAGATGTAGTTCTATATGAGAGGCTCCGAAGTCGGTTAAGGAGATTAGAAACTTTCGGGCTCAGTTAGTTGATACAGCAGGCTATGGAAGACTTTGCTAAGTTCGTATTTCTGTTATCTCAGTTGACTTGCAAAGGGTGAGTCGTTTGTCTTGGGTGTTCGTTGTGAGTAAGTTTTGGTGAGCCGAAGTGGAATTTGTCTACGGTTTCAGTTTTGATTTTGTGTGATCCTAATAAACCGTTTGTGAGGTATTGAGATGTGTCTCTGATAAGTTTAGTCTGTGTGTTAATGCAAGAGGGTAAAGTCGTGGCTTATGCTTTACGACCATTGAGAATTCAGAAAAGGATCTATACTATTCGGAATTTGGAATTGGTTGCGGTTGTATTGTTTTGGGAAATTTGGAGGTATTATCTTTATGGTTCTAGGCTCGAAGTGTTTGGTGATCACAAGAGTTTAGAGTACTTGTTTGGTCGGAAGGAATAGAGTATGAGACAACGAGGATGGTTGGAATTCGTGACGAGTTATGAATTTGGCTTGGATTATCCTTCGGGAAAAGCTAAGGTTGTGCCTGAGGAGTTAAGCCGAAAGTTTTTATGTAAGTTTGTCTTGATGGTCAGAGAATTAGAATTATTTGAACAGTTCAGAGACTCGTGTCTGGTGTGTGAGATAACACAGTAGAGTGTGAGGTTGGGTATATTAAAAAGTGAATAGTGATTTTTGGTGAATATGAGAAAGAGTTAGACTTTGGACGTGAGATTGGTAGTTTTGATGGTTACGAGTAAGCAGAGTGCGCAGCGGATGTGTGGTGTGGCACAATTTGTATTTACGTGTGGGACTTGTAAGAGTTCATAGGTTGAACATTGAGAACATGTAGGAATGGTGAGACTATTGGACGTTTCATAATGGATGTTTTGATTGTATGTTCGATTGGTGAATCGTAGCTTTGTTGTTGGTGTTCTGGTTTTGTTGAAGTTGTTGAGACCTTGTGGTGTCGTGGAACTTTATGTTCTTGTTTGTGTTGTTGCCTCATTTCCATGGTGATGGTTCGAGTGTGTGTAGCTAATTCCTGTGTGGGGAATTAGGGGAGTGTTACCTAGGGTAGGGTAACGATCTTGTTGTGTTTCGGTTCTAGAGTGAACCTGTGTGTTGGTATCTTGGCTTTTCTTTGAGTTGTGAGTTTGTCGTCAAGTGCATTGTATGGGCTTTGCATCTTGTCGTTGTAGTTGTCGTCGTTGTCGTGTCGTTGTGGTAGTTAGCAACGTGGTTTGTCAGTTGTGTTATTCGTGGTGTGCCTTTTGTTGGCATGTTGGTTTGTTAGTCGGATGCGAGAGTCGTATCCGGAGTTGTTCGTATCGGTTAGATTTTCGAGGACGAAAATGTCTAAGTGGGGGAGAATTGTAACGCCCTAGTTTTGTTAGATTTATTTAATAGAGTAGATTTAATTGGTTTTGGTTTTATATTATTTTATTCTTGACTTTTATTTGACAAAATGTTATTTTTCATCATTGTTTATGTTTTATCGCATTTTGAGAGCGTTTGAGAGATATTTGAGCTGAGGGGTATTTTGGTCTTTTTGGGGGGTAGATATTTTCATAAAAGAAAGAAAAGAGAGAAAAATAGTAAAGAAGAGAAAAAGAGAAAGAGAAGAGAAAAAGAGAAAGAAGGAGAAGAAAGAAGAGAGAAGAGGAGAAAGAGGAAAATCGAAGATTCTCCGTTTCAAGCGCGATTAATCGGGTAAGGGTGAGAAGTTTCAATTATATCATGCTTGTATATGTATATGTATGTGTTGTTTGAATGTTTGGGTGGAAAATATAGGTTTTTCTATTTGGGGGAAATTGTGAGTAAATTGTAGAAATCGATGTTTTCACGGATGAATTGATGAAATACATGCCTAAATGTGTTCTAACATGTATTTTTGGGTCATTGGGTGTAATACTATCATGTGGGTGGAAGATTTGGATCATTTTCGGGTCCCAAACCAATTTTGGAGAAATTCTGGTTCGCCCAGATTCGCCAGGCGAGTTGGTGGCGAATCCGTTTCGCCAGGTATTCGCCAGGCGAATTTGCGTGGGACAGCAAAAACAGTATTTTCGTATTTTGGCCATAACTTTTGAACCGTAAGTCCGTTTTGGTCCCCGTTCGAAGTGTTAGAAAGCTTATGAAATGTTCTTGCTTTTAAAAATGGGTCAGAGGTCAGTAGATGATTTATTTAGGTCGTGGTTTTAGAAAAGTGTTGGGTTGTCGGGTTTTTATCGCGTTAAACGCGTGCGGTCGGTGTTTTACCGTGCTATATGCTTTTAATAGGTAACGTATAGCTTGTGTGCTGCTATATGATGTGAATACATGTAAGGAGATGTTGTGATAAGGTGTTGTGATGCGAGGTTGTGATAATGTTGTTGTTGTGGTTTGTGAAACGCATTGCTTATGTGAAATTCAATGTGTGTTATTTGGTGGCCTTATGGCAAATATGTGCATTGTTTGGGTTAAACTTCGATGCATGATTAAGGATGTTGTTATGATGTGTTGTGAATAGCCTTTGTGGTGTGAATCTCTTGTGGAATGAATTGTGATTGTATGATTGTTGTGGTATGTGATGAAATGCATTGTTTGAATTGTTTTCAATGCATGAATATGATGAAGTGTATTATGCAATGTGCTATGGATATGGATGTCGTATGACTTGTATGCTGTTGTGTGATGATAATCCATGTGATGACATGTTGTGGTGATGAATTATGGCCGAAAGGCAAGAAATTGCAATCTGTGTATTTAGTGGTATATGCATGACTATGTTGTGAAATATGTGTGCATTGCATGAGTGTATGTGGTCATTTTGTATGAGAAACATCATGATATGCATTCATGTGTCGCGATTCCGTGGAGAATCGGGTGTAATATCACGTCCCTGTTGGGTGTGAGTGATTGATTACACAAATGATCATTGAGGATCCTCTGAACATTGCGTAGTCAATGGGTGTAATCGTTGCGATGAGTTACACTTGATTCCGTGGGAATCTTCAGAATGATTGTGTGCCCTTGTGGGGTTTGAGCAATCGGATTGTGTCTGCGTGAATAATCCAGAAACATCGGATGCCATGATGGTTTGAGCGATGGGGAAATATTGTAGGCCTGGCAGGGAGGATATTTCCATTGAGTTCTTCAATTGAGCTCGGATGATGAGTCGGTACCGCATGCATCTGCATAGAGTCGAGAGTCGGTCTCTATGAGTTGTATTGATCATCTTTGTATTTGTGCATTGATGAATAAACATTGATATATGTATGTTTATGGAGATGATATAAACTGTATCTTATAATGATGCATTGTTGGATGAACAAGTATGTGTGTGTTCATGTGGAATGGTGATAATGGTGAATTATTATGCATAGGTGATAAATGCATTGGTTGTGAGTAATATGTTTTGTGTATAAACATATGATATGTGATGTGGTGGTTTGTTTTCATAGGTCATAACTGTGGAGTACATTATGTGTGAAATGTGATTGTATTGGTATAATCGTTATATGCCATGTGGTTGGATTGTTAGGCATATGTTATGTATTGGTGGCATGCTATATGTGTTAGTATGTGATGTATGTGGTGAGAAATATTATATATGTGAATTTATTTGGGTTGTGGCATATTATTATGCAATCTTGTTATAGTTGTTATTTCTCACCCTTCTGCTGGAATATGCTTTTTATGGCATAGTGCAGATTGTCAGCTTTAGAGGCGTCGAGGCAAGTGGAAGAGTTAGATCTTCGTCTTTGCTTAGGTCTTGGTGTCTGCTCTGATACGTAGCATGGGAGTCGGGGAAACGATTATATTATTTATGTATATAATTGTTGAATATATTTGGTATTACCTTTATATGGAAAAGTTTCCCAATTGAGGGTAATCTATTTTATGCTATGTATCAAAATTTTGAGCAGGGATGATGTTTTATTTATGTAAATGTGACATCCTTGTTTCTGTCGGAAAAATAAATTTTTAGTTACTCTGATTTTATTTATTATATTATTTACTCGCGATGGGAATTGGGGGTGTTACATCCGCCGCCACATTCTCCAGATCACGCCACTCTCTCCCACTCTCCACTGCCAAACCTCTAAACCTCCGTTTCTATTGGTGCCGGTGGTCACGGTGCCACGCTTCACGCCGTCGAGAAGGTTTGATTGATCTCAAAAAATTATTCTGAACTAAAAATTATTCTGATCTAAAATATAGCATCAAATTTATTCGAGAAGGTTTGATCTAAAATATAGCATCTAAAATTATTCGAGAAGGTTTGATTGATCTCAACAACTACTCAAAAAATAACTTCCTGGAGTTGTTAAAAGACTCTTTGTTGCGACTTCCATTCTGCCTCTATGAAACTGGTACTCAACAACTAGACTTCCTTGGTTGGTACCATAAACTCTGTTTTACATGTAAATTGCTGAAAAATCAGATTGCTCACCAGAACTAATCATCTGCACCAGTGTTTTGACCGTGCGTGATATAACATTACTGAAATTCATTTTAGTTTCTAATCAGCAAACTGAAACGTTAATTTTCTGAGATATACTTTCTCTAACTATAAACAGATATTGGAATACATTTTTATTTGACCAGGATAGATTATACCTATTTTAGCATATTAGTTTACAGGGATTTCTCTATTGTAACAGGCATTAATTTTTTGCACTGTCTGGTTGTGCTTCTTGTTTCCATTCATTGGCATCAACAATATTAATTTTTTTTCCAAGATTTCATTTGCCAGTTTTTTCCATAATCTTATCATACTCCTTCCCTGGCTTCCTTTTCAGATGATCACTAGGGCTACAGCTGATTGTACCCTTTGCTTAACACTGAGTTAAAGTTTTCTCCTTCAGGACAAATCCCGTATAAATGAAATTATGGCATTTTTGGATTCACATATCCCAGTTAAAGTAATTCTCCTTTGTAAATAGTCACCAAACAGTTGTGATAAACAGTAAAGATGTCTCCCTTTAGAGATGACAAATTCTCTCTCAGTCAAAACTTTTAGCTTCAATCTTGGGCTTTGAACAAGACACAAATAAACCTTTTAGCTTCAATCTTGGGCTTTGAACAAGACACCAAAACATGTTTTTCCTCCCATAGAATTGGAGGAACTACGGTTGCTCTGATTTCACTGTTTCTTTAAACGGGAATACGTAGGCATAAGATTGTGAAATCTTAGCGAGCATACCAAACAAAAACTCTAGGTCCAGTACCTTCACACCAATCAAAACTGAGGTCTAGTACCTCACCATACCAAACAAAAACTCTCTCTCTCTCAATATTCCCAAACTTTCCCAACCCATTAACAGATAAACACCATCAAGTACAAAGCAGAATCTATTGCTAACAACCTGTGGATAACCACATATAGGATGGGTAATTGACAACTCCCCATTGTATAACCTGACCCCGAACTCCCCGAATCTCTTTAAGCGTTTGTTCAGTTAAACATTCGCGTGCAAGTTTAGTTTTAGATAGCTTCCCTTTCCCTTCCAGCTTCACGGGATAAATAAGAAATCAGAAAGTAGCACCCCACTCGTACCGTTCCGGTGAGGAGGAACCCAATTGTGCGATAAGGTGGTCGCGTCACTGACAAAAATCCCACGCTATAGATAAATGGCGACTCTGCTGGGGAGTCCCGTTAGGATCTGTCTTACCTTTGTCATCATTCGTCCCCATTTTCCAATATGAAAATGGCGACTCTGCTGGGGAGTCCCGTTAGGATCTGTCTTACCTTAGTCATCATTCGTCCCTATTTTCCAATAGGAAAATGGCGACTCTGCTGGGGACTCCCGTTAGGATCTGTCTTACCTTAGTCATCATTCGTCCCCATTTTCCAACAGATAAATGGCGACTCTGCTGGGGACTCATTTTGTCTATTTAGGATTAGGATTAGAATTCCTAATAGGTCTAGGATGTTAGTTTTAGGAATCATATATATATATATATATATATATATATATATATATATATACTGCTTTTCCTACTTGATATCCGTGTTTATTTTTCTGCTAATTGAAATGCGAGTGATGTCGCATGTGGAAAGTATGAGTGATACCTAAGATAGGTGATGGCATAGACGGGCAGTCTTACAGGGAGTGAATCCCGAATAAGCTATCCCAGTAGACCATCAAATCAGTGGATATACCCTTTGCGGATTCAATGCTTAACGACTCCGTTGTGAAGGAAGATTGTCCCAATCTGGTATCCATGAAACTGAGGATTTAGTAGATAATAACCATGTGGCCATTTGGTAGTGCGGTAGCTATCAGAAATAATTGGCACGCGATACTATACTCAATTGAGATTACTTTAGGATACTACAGCTCGCTCGGGTGAACCAGCTTGTTGTTGTTATCCCTAGGGGGTCAATGATTTTGGGAACTTTTAACCCATTCTACAGCTCATGATCAAACACATTCAATATGTCATATCTAAGCTGTTCAAACACACACTTGTGAGCTAAAACACCAAAATCAGAAAGTCAACCTCCAAAACCTCAAAAATTGACTTTTCTGCATTTTTCAAGCCATGCCTTGATTCAGTCACTTCCAAAACCAAACCAGGCCTCAAACAGACTCCAAATATCATCCTCAAACTGTCCCAATTGGTTTTCCTCATCTGGAACACCATTTGAGAGAGTTACTATATTGGTCACTATTGCCACTTTTGTAAGAAAATGTCTATACTTGTTCCTGAGGTTTCCAGCTGGTTTTGACCATCCTAAAAGCTTCTAAGGGATCAATCAAGAGTGTTCAAAACATTGAATAACTTCTGGCACAAGGAACTTGGCAGTTAGCACAAGGAGCTCCAACAGGTAAGTGCATCAAAACTTGAACTCTCTAAATCATGCATTGGTTTGAGGTCCATTGATCATCGACCTCTCATACATATCATATGTGTTGTGTTTGAACCAATTTATCATGCTATTATTGTCTGTACCATGAGATAATATATAACATGCAAAATTTGGCCTATTTTGAAATCACTATCAGATTTTAAAATGGAAACATTTTCTGAAAAATTCAAAGGGCACCATTGGATTCCTCATGAAATTCTAGGCAGGATACACCTAAATTTTGTCCCAATCCATGGAGAAATGAGAAAGTTAGAGGCTTCATGCAAATTGCCAAAACTAGGCAAGGCCCAGGCATGGCGCCTTGGCCAGGCCTAAAAACAAGGCCCCCACATATGTTGATGGGGTGGTTTTGATACACAGATGTATCACCACCCCAGTGGTAGCGCGCATGTGCGTTTGGTTGCAAGGTCGTGGGTTCAACACCCACCCAAACCATTTTGCAATTTTCTCATTTTTTGCCATTTTTTATATTTTTATGGTTTTTGTTAATTAATTCCAAAATTAATTTCTCTCTCAATTTTAATTATTTTTTATTGGTTCTTTTTTTGAAAATTCTCAAAAATGTTAAAATATTTTATTCCATAAAAATTTCACAAAAATATTATTTATTTCATATATTTAGTATTTTTGTAAAGAATTATGTTTTATTTGTTTTTTTTAAGATTTAAAATATTTCTTTCTCTTGATTTTTCAACTTCAAATGGTTTTCAAATCATTTTATGAATGAAACATGATTTTTAAAACATTAATCCAAGATCACAACTTGTTTTTCACATATGTTTGATAATCTTGATCATTTTAATTGAATTTTATTCAATTAAAATACATTTTTAAAATGAAATTAGGGTTGACTATTTTCACCCTCACAAATCTTTTTTTCAAAAATAATTTGGGCCTCTTTGTAGAGTGAAAGTCCCACCCTTTTGTAAATAAAACCAATTTGGGCCTCGGTCATTGTATAAGTCCCGACACGATTTTCAAAATAACGGTGTGATCGTTGTTTTCAATTGGGCCTCTCCTTGAGTTGTAAGCGCCATCTCTTGTACAAAAATAAACTTCCAGGATCTAAAACTAGCTTCCAGTACAAACTCAATCTTTATCCTAGCTGGGGGAATTTAGGATAAAGATTGTTTCCAGGATCTAAAATAAACTTCCTACCCTCTTTTTACATACAGTATATATTTCATCTGTACATATACCTGTATATTATCTTGCTTAGAGTTTTCCCCGGCAATTAGGTCTAGGATTAGATAAAGCCAGTGGTCACTCTTTCAACACAGTCAAAACTAGTTCCCCATAGGAATTTCCAGATACAGTCTTGCCTCCTCTTGGGCTTATATAATATGGAACAAAGAGAAAGACATTATTCCCAGTGAAACTTTTCTCAGACTGTCACTATTAGAAAATTGTCAAAGAAATTCATTTCCCCAAAGAGGATTAATTCCCGGTGAAACCTCTCTTGAATTTCTTCAAACCCTAGAACTGTTCACTAAAGCGAAGATTATTCCCGGTGTAACTTTTCATGAACTTTTCTTAAGTTTGGACCCACAGCTTCCCAAAAGCATCCCCGCCTCCTCTTGGGCTTTGTAACACCCCCTTTCTATACCCCCAAATAATCAAATAAATCATTTAGGCGTGTATTGGAAATTTCATCAGAGTATAATTGTAAACACGGCATAAAAAGGCATGTCACATTATGCTTGAAATTAAAACATACAACACCTGCTCAACAAATGATATGCAACAGTGGGGTAACTTTCAAACAACAAAGGATCTCAATCCTTATACCCACATCTCAATATTTAGAATAAAAGCGGAAACATCTAAAATATTGAATAACAACCACATATATACATCAACATATATATACATCATCCAGTATGAATCACAAGCAACATCATGTTTATATACACAAATTCATCAGTAAGATACATATGCAAATGTATCACAAAAAGATCAAAACGTCCTAGCTACCCGGTGCTACATATCAGAGCCAACCGACCAACAAGGAAAATGAAGACACGTTTCACAAAAAGATCGCCAGATACCTAATCTGCAATGCCTCATAGAGCATCATAAAACAGCAGAAGGGTGAGAAATATTATCATAATAACACTGCATATAATTATGTACTACAGCATAAACATATAACACATATTCTCACCACAACTCATCACATCTCACTCAATATATATCGCAAGGCATATATATATAAAACCAAGCATATTCCTCATAATGCTTATCATTCAACATAAACACACATATTCATGTTTATCCATCCATGCACACCGGCACAATTCTACTCATGCCACATCAACATATACATATATATGTTTATTCATCAATGCACAAATACAATGATGACAAATGCAACTCATAGAGACCGACTCACGACTCTATGCAGATGCATGCGGTACCGACTCATCACCCGAGCTCAATTGAAGAACTCAATGGAAATATCCTCCCTGCCGGGCCTACGATATTTCCTCATCGCTCATACCATCATGGCATCCGATGTTTCTGGATTGTTCACGCAGACACAATCCGATTGCTCAAACCCCACAAGGGCACACAATCATTCTGAAGATTCCCACGGAATCAAGTGTAACTCATCGCAACGATTACACCCATTGACTACGCAATGTTCAGAGGATCCTCAAATGATCATTTGTGTAATCAATCACTCACACCCAACAGGGACGCGATATTACACCCGATTCTCCACGAATCGCGACACATGAATGCATGTCATGATGTTTCTCATACAAAATGACCTCATACACTCATGCAATGCACACATATTTCACAATATAGTCATGCATTCATCACATATAATCCACATACATTCACATCAATTGTATAACAACATACACAATTATCCAAACAATTCAATTTACGGTTCACCGGAAAAGTCGGTTAAAAGTCGACAAAACACACTATTCAGACATCATACATCCATCACCAATACATATCAATCATGCACAACATTTTATCACATATACTCACGTCACATAACAGCACACAAGCTATACGTTACATATCAAAAGCATGTAGCATGATAACACATCATTCGCACACCAATACGACGGTAAAAATCCAACAATACAACACTTTTTCAAAATCACGACTTAAATAAATCATCTACTGACCTCCAACCCATTTTTATTAGAAAGAATATTTCGCTAGCTTTCCAACGCTTCGAACGGGGACTAAAACGGACTTACGGATCAAAAGTTATGAATTTTTGAAATTTTGGAATTTTCATGTTGCCCAGACCTGCGCGCTGAGCGCGAAACCTGCTGCAAGTTCAGCCTTAAAAACACCATTTTTAGACCTCCGGACATCCGTTTTCGATTCCGTAAAAAGCTGCGATCTCAGAATTCAACGTACTACAATATTTTCACTATTAAAAGTCCATCCAACACATTTTCACGGTTGAAATATTTTGACACATAGTTTATCAATTTAACTCAATTCCAAACTCGATCAAAATTACTCGAAAATACACAAACAACCATTCCCGATTAAATATCAACCTATATCAATGTTACCAGACATTTCCAAACACTCTAACTCGATCCCAACATCAATTTACACAAAACATCGATATATATCAAAAACGCAAAAGTTACAAATTCAACTCGATTCAATCAAACGATCACACTAAATCAAGACCCAACATCACACGACTCTACTACGCGATTTATTCCGAATTTCATCCGTGAAAACATCGATTTCTATCCATTTTTCTCATTTCGACCTAGAATTGGAAAACTATGGAAAAACAAGAATACCTTCACACAATCACACATACATAATCATACACAAAGTTAGGATAACAATATTTCACACCCTTACCCGATTAAATTCGATTGAAACGGAGTTTTTCCCGATTTTTCCCACTTTCTCCTCTTTTCTCTCTTCTTCCTCTTCTTTTCTCTTTCTCTTCTTTCTTCTTTTCTTCTTTCTCTCATTTTCTCTCTATTTCTTTCTATTTATATAAAAACATAAACTTACCCAAGCAAAAGACCAAAATACCCCTCAGCTCGAATATCTCTCAAACGCTCTCAAAATGTGATAAAACATCAACAACGATGAAAAATAATATATTGCCAAATAAAAGTCAATAATAAAATAATATAAAACCAAAACCAATTAAATCTACTCTATTAAATAAATCTAACAAAACTGGGGCGTTACAGGCTTTGTACAAGGACCCTCCGGCTTCTTAGAAGTTCTCTTGCCTTCTCTTGGGCTTAATACAAGAACCCTGAAGACCTCTTAAAGGTATAGGACAGAACTTAGTCATCCTTTGTTAGAGCAGTCTTTCTAAAGAGTCAGAACCCCATATCAGTTAAGGGTTAATTTTCATCCCTTAAAGCACCAGCCTCCTCTTGGGCATCATACAAAGATAAACTCTTCCATACCAGTAAACTCGGACAGTCTAATCTCCTCTTGGATCTCAAAGACATTCTCAAGTTCCCTACAAATACAGGAGAAACCCTGATCATTCGATCAATATCCAGTAGAGTTTAAAATCCTCATAGGATCTAAAACTCAATCTTTATCCTAAATTCCCCCAGCTAGGGTCACCTTATCATCAATACCATACTAGCCTATCAGAACCTCAAGGCATCTGATACCTCAACTCTTTTGTAAACCCTCAGCAAAGAGTTGATCCCCCGACTTAGACCTACCTCTAGATCTCAATAATCCTCAGTAGAAGATAGCCTCCTCTTAGGCTTTGTATAAGGACCTTTCCACACTCTCTTGTTAAGTCAAACCTTTTTTTACCCTCAATCTTGGGCTTTGTACAAGACAAACAAAAAAACACACTCTCTTGTTGAGTAAATCATATTTCTTAAAAGCACTCTCTTGTTTAGTCAATCACCTTAAGGCACTCTCTTGTTGAGTCGGCCTTTTTCAGCCTCCTCTTAGGCTTTGTATAATGATTTTTCCCCATCTTTCTTAGCCTAAATCTTGGGCATTGTACAAGACAGATAAAAACACTCTCTTGTTGAGTTAATCACCTCCCAACCTCCTCTTAGGCTTTGTATAATGATCCTTCTTTTCCTCAGCAAAAGTCAGCCTCAATCTTGGGCTTTGTACAAGACACCCATAAATATCCTCAGCTGAGTGAGTCAATCATCTTGTATCCTTAATCTTGGGCTTTGTACAAGATACCATAAAAACACTCTCTTGTTGAGTCAACCATCTTTCAGCCTCAATCATGGGCTTTGTACAAGACACATATAAAATCTCCCTAAATAGAGTCAATCCTCTTTTCAGCCTCAATCTTGGGCTTTGAACAAGACAAATCATACTCTTCAGCAGAGTCAATCCTCTTTTTAGCCACAATCTTGGGCTTTGTACAAGATAGATAAAACCTCTCACCAGTAGAGTCAGTTCCCCTTTTAGCCTCAATCTTGGGCTTTGTACAAGACACATACAAATATTCCCCAGTGGAGTCAAAACTTTCTTTATGCCTCAATCTTGGGCTTTGTACAAGACAGATAAAAAAAACCTTTCCCCAAAAGTCAATGTATAGCCTCCTCTTAGGGTTTGTATAATGATATCCCCCAAAGAGTCAACTCTCTTTCAGCCTCAATCTTCGGCTTTGTACAAGACAGATAAACACTCTCTTGTTTAGTCAGTCTTTTCCAGCCTCCTCTTAGGCTTTGTATAAGGACTTCCCCAATGGAGTCAATCAATTTCTTAGCTTCAACCTTGGCCTTTGATCAAGGCACACAAAAATCAACATCCCCTCAGAGGAAATCAAAAACCTCTCTGTAGGAAGACATTTCTCTGTACATCACAAATCAAAACAAAAAAATCAAAACAAACCTTAATCCCAGATAACTGCTATAAGAGGCACAATTATTGATTCAAATATCCATGCTGTAGTCCATCTTTTATCCTGGAAAATCCTTTCTTCATCTAAATGTTGTAAGTGGTAAGCCTCTGGATTATTTACATCCATGTCACTGTCCCTCTCTTAGCATGAAAGATTCCTAAGGAAAAATGGCATTGCTCAACACTGAGTTAAAATTTTCTCCTTAAGGACAAATCCCCTATAAAGGAAATTATGGCGTTGCTAGATTCACATATCCCAGTTAAAGAAATTCTCCTTTATAATCAGTCACCCAACAGTTGTGATAAACAGACGAGATGTCTCCTTTTAGAGATGACAAATTATCTCTCAGTCAAACCTTTTAGCTTCAATCTTGGGCTTTGAACAAGACACAGATAATCTCATTTAGCTTCAATCTTGGGCTTTGAACAAGATACCAAAACATCTCTTTACTCCCATAGAATAAGAGGAACTACGATTGCTCTGATTTCCCTGTTTGTCTTTAACGGGAATACGTAGGCATAAGATTGCGAAATCTTAGCGAGAATACCAATCAAAAATCTTAGGTCCAGTACCTTCACACCAATCAAAACTAAGGTCCAGTACCTCACCAAAATCAACAAAAACTTTCTCTCTCTCTCAAAAAACCTCCCAAAGGAGAAACTTTCCCAACCCACAATAGACAAACACCAGTAAGTAGAAAGCAGTAAGGAAAATTGCTAACAACCAATGGATAACCACATATAGGATGGTTAATTGACAACTCCCCATTGTATAACCTGACCCCGAACTCCCCGATATCTTAGCATTTGTTCAATAAAACATTTGCGTGCAAGGTTAGTTTTAGATAGCTTCCCTTTCCTTTCCAGCTTCATAGGATAAATAAGAAATCAGAAAGTAGCACCCCACTCCTACCATTACGGTGAGGAGAAACCCATGGCGATAAGGTGGTCGCGTCATCGAAAAAAACCGCACGGTACATGAAAACGGTGACTCTGCTGAGGAGCCAGACTAGGACTAGGATTAGAATTCCTAAAAGGTCTAGGTTGTTATAAATTTTCTACATACTATATACTATATACACTGCTTTTCCTACTTGATATCCGTGTTTATTTTTCTGTCAATGGGAATACGAGTGATGTCGCATGTGGAAAGTTTGAGAGAACCCTAAGATAGGTGATGGCATAGACGGGTGGACTTACAGGTAGTGATTCCCGAAAAAATGATCATGGTGGACCATAAAATCAGTGGAGATACCCTTTGCGGATTCAATGTTGAACGACAATCGCCGTTAAAGCAGATTGTCCCAATGTGGTATCAGTGAAACTGAGGATTTTGTAGACATTAACCATATGGCCATTTGGTAGTGCTGTGACTATCGAAAATAGTTGATACATGATGCTACACTCAAATGAGATTACCCTAGGATGCTACAGCTCGCTCGAGTGAACCAGTTTGTTGTTGATATCCCAAGGGGGTCAATGATTTTTGGAACTTTTAACCCGTTCTACAGGTACAAAAATTGACCAGAATACAACCTTTGGGGATGGGTAGAGCCATTACTCCATGCTCGTGACGTTGAACCCTTGAACCCATGTTTTTTCAATGTTTTTGTGTGCTGCATTCATGCATTCATTTAAAAAACTCTTAAACAAAGAAAAAAATCTTCTCTTTTCTCTTCTCATTTCTCTTTCTCTCTCTTTTTCAAAATAAACTAAAACAATAATTGCAAATATCAGAGAAAGATTACGTTATGGATTTCGGTAGAAGAAAGACGCACAAGTACACCTTCAAGGCTCCAAAGGTAGAGGATTTAAGGGGGTTGGCAAGGATGATCACCAACCCTGATGCTTTCAGAGCTAAGCATGGAGGACTGATGTCTATGTTATGGGTCCACGTAGTTGAAGGAATACTGTCTACGTTAATCTAGTTTTACAATCTGGTTTATCACTGTTTCACATTCCTAGATTATGAACTAGCGTCGACGCTAGAAGAGTACTCTCACCTGACTGATTTACCCATCACTGACCAAGCTCTCTTTTCTAGACTGGAAGAAATTCCAAAGGATCAAACCTTTGCACGAACGATCTATTTGGACGAGTCATAAGTCAGGACTCACATGACCACTAAGGAAGGAATCCAAGGTTTACCGGCCAAGTTTTTGGTAGAGAGACCCAGTACTTTGCCAGTGTAGGAAACATAATTGCTTTCGAAGATATCTTTGTTTTACTCACATACGGGTTGTTCCTTTTTTCCAACATCGATAACTTCGTCGATACCAATGCCATTAAGATATTTCTGATTGGAAACCCTGTACCAACCTTGCTCACAGATGCTTATCATTCTGTATACTTAAGGAATTTGTATAGCGGAGGAATGATCACATGCTGTGTACCCTTGCTTTACAAGTGGTTCACTTCCCATTTACCCAAGTTTGCTGCTTTTTGGGATCATAAGAGTACTCTGTGTTGGTCACAGAGAATCATGTCTCTTACCAACTCTGACATAGATTGGTATAATAGGATTTATGAGGGGATAAGGATCATCGACAAATGTGGAAACTTCCCTAATGTACCCCTTATAGGAACTAAAGGAGGAATCAACTATCATACAATTTTAGTTCGCCGTCAACTCGGATACCCGATGAAGCATATCCCGCATAATGTTCATCTGGAAGGTATTTTCTTCAAGGAAGGAGAAAATGACAGGGCCCTAAAGAAGGAAATACTGCATGCCTGGCAACACATTCACAGGAAAGGAAAAGAGTCTCTAGGAAAGCCAAACTATATCTCCGTGGAACCTTATCTCCACTAGGTACAAACTAGAGCCCTCAAGCTGAGGATGCCTTACCCTCGTCAAGAAGTTCTTTCGTTAAAGGAATTTGTCCTTTATTTTATGTCTGATGCGGAAAAACTCCAAGTCACTCTCAACAAAGTTCAACGGGAAAAGAACTCTTGGAAGAACAAATACCGCATTCTCAATGTAGAGTGTACCAAAATATAGGAACTGTTAAAAGAGAAGGATGCTCTGATTAAGATACTAGAACAGCATGTGGTAGAAAATCAAGAAGACCGAAGGAACTTGCTCGCTCATTTCACTTGGCAAAGGACTGACAACCCGACAACGGATGAAGAGCCCTGGTCAAAGGAAAGGAAAATACCAGAACCAGCATTTGAGTTCTCCTCAGAGAGGACTTAGGATCCATAAGTTCAGCCATTTCTTTTACAGCACTTTGTAAAATACTGTATTTCCCTTTCTGCAATCTTTCAAATTCAATAAAACGGGGTCTCCCCACTGTATGATATTTGCAATCTATTTGTTGAAGTTTATTTTTTATTAAAGCAAAAACAAAAAATTAATATATATCATTGCATATCATTCATCATTCTCACATAACGCATTCTTCTTACTTTCGAATCTCACGTATACGTCACGATTCTAGAGTCAAACTGTCTCATTCGTACAATACTCAAGCCAATCGACAAAATAAAATGGACGATCTCGAGGAAGAGAACAGAGAGCTGAGAGAAGAAATCGACGCTCTGAAGAAAGATCTGGAAAAACTTCACAGTGACATGCAATCCCTGGCAACAGCTCAGAGACAACAACAAAGGACTGTGATCTCTGAGATCACATCTACGCCCATAGAAGAGATGTATGATCCTCGGTACAACATGCCTAAAGATCGTCCCTGGGGCATGCCTATCAACTTTGTCCCTGAAGGATACATCCCACCGGTCACTGAAGACCCAGAAACTGCAGCAAGAACCGTTGGGCCTGAAGGTTACAAACTTTGGAAAGCGATGACGCAAGAGTTATGACAGTAACTCCTGAAGGTTACAAACTTCGGGACAGGGAAGCACCGATAGTCACCGTCGTAATAACTATACCTCAACCCATGGTACACACAGTCCCAGAAGGACAAATTCCACTAGTAATCTCTGGTGGAAATGAAGATATGTACGACATGATGAATAAGTTCCAGGAATAATTCTTGGAGATGTAGAAGGAACTGCATGCCATTCGCGTTAGGATTTATTTGGAAAGGACGCCGCAGACCTTTGTCTGGTCCCTAACGTGAAAATACCGCACAAGTTCAAGGTGCCTGACTTTGAAAAATACAAGGGAAACTCTTGCCCTCAAAGTCATTTGGTGATGTACGCTCGAAAGATGTCAACTCATACTGAAAATAAACAGCTACTGATCCATTATTTCCAAGACAGTTTAACCGGTGCCGCACTCAAATTGTACATGGGTTTAAACCGCACCAAGATCGTCACTTTCAGAGATCTTGGTGCTGCCTTCGTTCAGCAGTATAAATACAACTTGGACATGGCACCAGACAGAGATTAACTCAGAGCAATGTCACTAAGGGACAAAGAAACTTTTAAGGAATATGCTCAGAGATGGCGTGAAATTGCCGCTCAGATCTGTCCTTCTCTTGAGGAAAAAGAGATGACTAAGATCTTTTTGAAAACCTTAAGCTCATTCGATTACGACCGAATGGTCGCCAGTGCGCCCAGCGACTTCACTGAGATGGTGAACATGGGAGTACGCCTTGAAAAAGCTGCCTGAGAAGGACGATTGGTTAAAGGTGCAGAGCCATCAAGGAGTACCAAAAGATACGGTAGTGCTTACCCAAAGAAAAAAGAGCAAGATATTGGTAATATCTCTCTCGGAAAGCAAAGGCGAAGGTATCAACCAGTAGCAGCGGTAACTCCCGCAATCAACCCAACGCGGGCTCCAACGTATCAATCTCGGGTTTCTCAGAGCCAACCGAATCAACAATAGTGTCAACAAAGGACGCAACAGCCTCTTCAGCAGGCTCGTCCACAGTACAATAACAATCGTATGACACGATCACCAGGGTTTGACCCTATACCGATGTTGTACGCAGAACTGTTTCCACTTCTACTGGTCAAGGTGCATGTCCAAACCAGGTCTCCTCTTACAGTACCAGAAAATCTGCCTTTTTGGTTCAAAGCGGATCAAACTTGCCCTTATCATCAAGGAGGGTCGGGGCACAACATTGAAAACTGTCTCAACTTCAAGTCTGATGTACAGAAGCTTGTCAAGAATGGGGTCTTATCCTTCAAAGATACAAATCCGAACATTCAGACGAACCCGTTGCCTCAACATGAAAAGACTGCAGTAAATTTGATAGAGTAAGAGGTTAACCGAAGTTATCAAATTCACAATGTACTCTTATTAGGAACCAATCTAGTTAGGATACAATGCAGACAGAGCAGGTACGGTCATGTATCGTCTCACAATTATCACCAGTGTGATATCTGCTTAAAGAATAATCAAGGATGTTCTGTAGTGCAATCAACTCTACAAGAACAAATGAATCTCGGATGGATTCAAGATCATCGAATCCGTGAGGTCAATATGGCTCACGCAAGTCCCAACATTGTCCATAACCACAACATTCTGGTGATGAATGTCAACTTGGTGGCAATGCACTCAAGGCAAAGTCAACATCATGATCTGCCACGACACGATTACAATTCATGTCTGATATGCTTAATAAATAATCAGGGATGTTCTTTTGTACAAGAGGCCCTCCAGCTTCAGATGGATCCAGGATTACTGTGATAGAAATATCCATCAAGTTAATATGATTCAAATATTTGATATTCGCTTGATGAATACCAGTCTGGTAGAATTACACGCTAAGCAAGTCAGGCTCGGTTTTCTGGCTTCACATGATTATTTGGACTGTGAACGATTCCATGAAGACGACCAAGGATGTGCACTTGTCTAGAGAATACTTTAACACTTATTGGACCACTGGTGGCTTCCAATCTACTTGGACGAAGCTACACAATAGATCAGTATGACTGACGGGAATCCTACTAGGCATCAAAGTCAGGATGTCCGCTCGATGGAAACTGGTCTAGTAAGGTTGCACTACATACAAAGCGGACGTGGCCAGGTGCCACCACACAACTATGAGCGATGTAGAGTTTGCTCAAAGAACAACCAAGGATGCTACCTTGTACGGTCGGCTCTTCAAAATCATTTGAACCACAAAGAGATCCGACCGTGTTCAAGTTCTGGTTCGATCAATGTAATACAAGACTATCTTCCTGATCAAAACAAAGACGTTGTTATAATCTCTAATCATGAAATGACCAAAGACGTATGCGCCATAATACCTCTACTCCATGAATCAAGAGTTCCTCTTGACATTAGAAAGATTCTCAACCTCGAACCAATTGAGGCTGCCTATGATGGTCAGAAAAATCAAAAGGCCTCTGTGGTTATCTATCTGCCGGGACCAATACCATACAAATCAGATAAGGCTATCCCTTACAAGTACGATGCAACAACAATCAAAAACGGAAAGGAAATCCATTACCCTCCGTCGTAAACATTGCCGACATCAGTCGAGTAACATGGAGCGGTCGGATCTTCAACCGAGGAGTTGAAGAACCCACCAAGGAAAAGGAACCTCAAACAGAAGTTCCCAATCAACCAGTCGGGCAATCCAGTAATCCCGACCTTTCAAAGAACAATGATTAGATGCTGAAGCTTATCCAGAAAATCGAGTACAACATTGTAGACCAATTATTGCAAACTCCATCGAGAATCTCTGTGATATCTCTATTACTCAGTTCCGAAGCTCACAGGGAAGCTCTGCAAAAAGTCTTAGAGCAAGCCTTTATGGAACAACATGTGACGATAAGACAATTTGACAGCATCATTTCCAACATCACTTCCTGCAACAACTTAGGATTCAGTGATGAAGAACTGCCGGAAGAAGGAAAAAATCACAATATGGCGCTTAACATTATAGCAGGATCAGCTCTGAATGTTATGCCAAAATCTACTATGATGCGACTATCATTTCAAGGATCTCCAATGAGAAGCAGTGAGATCATCGTCAAAGCCTTTGACGGATCCAGAAAAACAGTTATCGGCGAAGTCGACCTTCCCAAAACTATCGGTCCTCACACTTTCCAAGTCACTTTCTAGGTCATGGACATCCGGGCAGCATGATGTTGTTTATTAGGAAGACCTTGGATACACGGAGTTGGGGCAGTCACTTCGACACTTCACCAGAAGCTGAAGTTCGTCAAGAATGACAAGTTAGTCACAGTATGCAGAGAGCAAGCCTTAATTGTGAGCAATTTATCATCATTTTCTTGTGTAGAACCAGAGGAGGTTGTTGGAAGTCAGTTCCAAGCACTTTCGGTGAGTAATGAGAATCGATCAGAAAGAGGAACATCGATTTCCTCATACAAAGATGCTCTCGAAGTGATCAAGAGTAACGACATAAAAGGATGGGGACAGCTTGTAATTCCTACTCATAACAAGATAAAGAAAGGTCTTGGTTTTTCTTCAGCCTGTACCCAGATTACTAAAGATGAAAGTTTTCATCCCATTCAGGACTTCTTCCACAATGGAGGCTTCCTTCACCCAGTGTCTCAAGAAGTACACACCATCAATGAGGGTGACTCCTCCGATACAGATGAAGAGTGGAGGTACTATCTCAACTAGGACGGTTATATGTCTCAAGGAGAGGCACATACGCCATTTTTCTTTCCCACGCAGAGTCCGAGGTATATACCAAGATCAGACGTCAAGATGATGTACAGAGATTGCGATCCGGAAGGATGTCTTGCTCCACCAAACTCATTAGAGGAGGGAACTCTGATGAAAGACAACTTCGACTATGACTATTATGACCCACTGGATGACTTGCCTATCTGGTAGCCATACTAAGAATACTTGGGGCAAAAGAGTCAGCCCAACGATGCATATCAACTGAGGATCATTAAAAAAAATACCTGCGTCCCCACCAAATTATGGGATCATTACTCAGGACATTCTGAAGATATCCAGTACAACGATGAATCTGCAAAGATTGCAGGACAAGAGTTCATCAACTATGCTTTCCTGAGGTCAACGTCATTGAGAAGGATGACTCCTCCAGTCCCACAGAAGTATAGGACACCTTAGGACAGCCGAGTGGCAAGTACGACTTCTTGGTCAAGTACACCGCTCCTGAAAGCTCTCGTATCAGGCTCGAAGACATCCAGCCAACTGGATGGGGAGATCCACCTGAAAATGAAAATAATGTGCAAGATACAATAGAAGAGTTCGTCTATGACAACTCTGCTTGGGAGGAAGACTCCAATGATCCTGCTCCGCCAGAAATCAGCGTAATTTCTGAGGACAAACCAAGGAAGAAGGTACTAGACTTTGTAATTCATCGAGGAGTTCGTCGCCATTGGGTTGCTGTTGAGGTACCAAAAGTTGTCCATAAGTCTAAGTAATTGCCATCTTTGTTTTGATCTTTCACCCCGCCCAGGTGAAACGGATGTTTTTATAGGGGCTCACTTTCTGTAAATGTCCCTCTTCGCTTCGCCCAAAGCGATAGAGTTTTGTTTTATAGGGATGTAGTTTCAAGAATCGACAAAATCATAAATAAATAACGTCATTCTGTAATTTCCGTAGTTATTGCTGATTTCACTTTTCGCTTTTTTTAAGTAAATGGTAATCCTAAAAACAACTCAAAAATAAAATAAAAACGAGTATTTTTCAGAAAATACACTGCACACACTCTTGCATTCTCTCTATCTCTTTTAAAAATAAATCATCACGTCATGCAGATTGCTTGTTTTAAACCCCGTTGAAACATACGATCCAATGCCTTCTCCCAACTTTGAATTCCCGGTATTTGAAGCTGAAGAAGAAGAAGACGAAGAAATTCCAGAAGAGATCTCCCGATTACTCAGACAAGAGGAAAGGTCCATTAAACCTCACAAAGAGTCGTTGGAAATGGTCAACTTGGGTTCAGAAGAAGAGAGGAAAGAAGTCAAGATTGGAGCACTGCTCAGTCTGATTGTCAGAGAAGGCCTGATAGAACTTCTCAAAGAATTTTCATATATGTTTGCTTTGTCCTATCAGAACATACCAGGGTTGGATGTCAGCATCGTGGAACATCATCTACCGTTGAAATCAGAATGTCCACCGGTAAAACAAAGACTGAGACGGACTCATCCAGACATGGCCATCAAAATCAAAGAGGAAGTGTAGAAACAGATTGACGAGGGTTTCCTCGCCACCTCAGAATATCCTCAATGATTAGCCAACATAGTACCAGTTCCAAAAAAGGAAGGAAAAGTCAGAATGTGTGTAGATTACAGGGATCAGAACAAAGCCAGTCCAAAGGATGACTTTCCCTTACCTCACATAGACACGCTGGTTGACAGTACAACAAAGTTCAAAGTCTTCTCCTTCATGGATAGATTCTTGGGCTATAATTAAATCAAAATGGTGCCAGAAGACATGGAGAAAACTTCATTCATCACCCCATGGGGCACCTTTTGTTACAAGGTAATGCCGTTCAGTTTGAAGAACGCCGGGGAAACCTATCAAAGGGCCATGACTACTCTGTTTCACAACATGATGCACAAAGAAATCGAAGTGTATGTCGATGATACGATTGCCAAATCTAAAATAGAAGAGGAGCATGTGACCCACTTGTCCAAACTATTCGAGCGTCTGAGGAAGTACAAACTCTTCTTGAATCCCAGTAAATGCATATTTGGTGTCCGCTCGAGGAAACTTTTAGGATTCATCGTCAACCAAAAAAGGAATTGAGGTTGATCCTAACAAGGTCAAGACCATTCAAGAGATGCCTTCACCAAAGACTGAGAAACAAGTCAGAGGATTCCTGGGACGTCTGAATTACATTTCCAGATTTATATTCCTCATGACCGCGACATGCGCGCCAATCTTCAAACTACTCAAAAAGAATCAAAGTTGTGTATGGACAGAAGACTACCAAACAACCTTCGACAGTATCAAGGAATACCTGTTGAATCCACCAGTTCTATCACCTCCAGTGGAGGGAAGACCGCTGATCATCTACCTAATAGTCTTGGAAGACTTAATGGGTTGTGTACTTGGCCAACAAGATGAAACAAAAAAGAAAAGAGTCTGCCATCTACTATTTGAGCAAGAAGTTTACCGATTGTGAAACTCAATATACTATGCTTGAGAAAACTTGTTGTGCTCGTGCTTGGGCAGCCAAACGTCTTCGCCAGTACATGATTTGTCACACTACTTGGTTAATCTCCAAAATGGATCCGATCAGTACATCTTTGAAAAGCCTGCTCTCACGGGAAGGATCGCCCGTTGGCAGATGTTGTTATCAGAGTACGACATAGAGTACCATGCTCAAAAAGCCGTCAAAGGGAGTATTTTAGCCGATCATTTGGCTCATCAACCAATTGATGATTAGGAATCAGTCAGGTTTGTCTTCCCAGACGAAGATGTCATGTACTTGAAAATGAAAGATTGCGATGAACCGCTACCCAGTAAAGGGCCAGAACCAGGTTCCCAATGGGGACTAATCTTTGCCGGAGCTGTCAACATCTACGGAAACGGAATTGGGGCAATCATCGTAACACCTCAGGGTGCCCACATTCCTTTCACTGCCAGATTAACGTTTAAATGCACAAACAACGAGGCCGAATATGAAGCTTGTATCATGGGTCTCGAAGAAGCAATTGACTTAAGGATTAAAAACTTGGATGTGTATGGAGACTCAGCCCTGGTTATCAATCAGGTCAAAGGAGATTGGAACACATACCAATCGAGATTGATTCGTTACAAAGACTACGCGAGAAGCTTGTTACCATTCTTCAACAGAATCAAGTTTCATCATATCCCTCGTGAAGAGAATCACATTGTTGATGCACTAGACATTCTCTCTTCCATGATTAGTGTAGGTCAATGGAACGACGTACCTAAGATTGACATAATACACCTAGAACGGCCCACTTACATCTTTGCGATCGAAGAAGTCATAGACGACAAACTATGGTATCATGATATCAAATGCTTCCTTTAGGAACAAGAGTACCCGCCAGGGGCATCAAGAAAAGACAGGAAAACCCTCAGGAGATTGGCAGGCAACTTCTTCCTGATAGGTGATACACTCTATAAGAGAAACTTTGACATGGTCTTAATCCAATGCGTAGACATACCAGAAGCAAACATGTTGATGAAAGAACCTCACGAAGGATCCTTTGGCACTCATGCCAACGGACACACAATGTCAAGGAAAATTCTGAGAGCAGGGTACTATTGGTTGACCATGGAATCCGATTGTTACAAGTACATGAGGAGATGTCATAAGTGTCAGATATACATTGACAAAATCCATGTACCGCCAACACATCTCAAAGTTCTCTCTTCCCCATGGCCTTTTTCTATATGGGGAATCGACATGATTGGCCAAGGCTTCAAACGGACATTGTTCATCCTGGTATCCATTGACTACTTCACCAAGTGGTTCGAAGCAGCATCATACGCCAATGTAACCCGACAAATGGTGGTGCGATTTATCAAAAACAATATCATCTGCCGTTATGGTGTTTCGAGCTAGATCATTACTGATAATGGATCTAACTTGAACAATAAGATGATGAAAGAGTTGTGTGCTGAGTTCAAGATCGAACACCATAACTCATCTCCCTACCGACCTAAGATGAACGGCGCGGTAGAAGCAGCTAACAAGAACATCAAGAAAATCCTTCAAAAGATGGTTGTAACCTACAAAGACTGGCACGAGATGCTACCCCTTGCTCTTCACGGTTATCGCACATCTGTCCGCACTTCAACAGGGGCAACCCATTTCTCTCTAGTATATGGCATAGAGGCAGTGCTCCCCGTAGAAGTAGAAATCCCATCAATCCGAGTATTGATGGAAGCTAAGCTAACAGATGCTGAATGGTGTCAAAGTTGACACGATGAGCTGAATCTGATCGAAGAAAAATGAATAACGACTCTATGCCACGGTCAGTTGTATCAGAAAATAATGAAGAAGGTGTTCGACAAAAAAGTCTGACCCCGCATCTTCAAGAAAGGAGACCTTGTGCTCAAGAAGATACAATCATGTCTCACTGACTCCCGGGGCAAATGGACTCCGAACTATGACGGCCCCTATGTGGTCAAGAAAGCTTTCTCAAGCGGTGCCTTGACACTCGTAACCATGGATGGAGAGGAGTTTGCCTACCCCACAAACGTTGATGTAGTCAAGAAATACTTCGCCAAAATGAAATAAAAAAAACGTCTCGATGGATTGAAAACCCGAAAGGGCGGTCCAGGCAAAAATTAGAGACATAAGCAAAAAAAGTTATCCCAATGGATTGGAAATCTCAAAGTACAATCCAGGCAAAAGTTAGGGATTAATGGCAAGTAACTACGTCTGATCAGTTCAACTCCTCAGCAGTCGCGCCATCCATCAGAAAACTCCAGTCAAGGTCATCTTCGACAAAAGCTTAAGATGTCCAGAATTCAAAGTTGGTAGAAGGATAACAGTCGTTATGTTTCAATGTAGCCTTTTTCCCTTAAATTACCATTTTCTAAACTTTGTAAATACTCTATGGAATCACATGCTTGCCTGATTTCCATTCTATCAATAAAATTTGAGCCCTAGTGCTTTTGTTTGCAATTCTTATTTGTTTTTTCTTTACAAAATGATATTTTTAACATGATCAACGATTCTTGAAATAAAATAAAAATGAATTTACTTGTCAAAATTTTTTCTTCTTTTAAATAAAGATGGTAATTCTTTTTTACTGATGAACATCGAAAAGAACATTGATCGCTTCTCCGAAGGTGATTGAACCTCAAAGTGCAAAATCAAAGTACTCCTTCTAAACCAGTACGCCTGAATTAAGGATCAACTGTGTCAGATGCGAATATCCCGTCTGATATCCCCGACAGAGTTCTTACCTCTTAAGACCGATTGAACAGTACTGTCACCCCCACAGGGTCTACTTCCCCTAAGCAAGGAAGAATTGCTATCTTGGACCGATGGTACTTTTCATCCCCCCGCAGTGGTCGAGTATCTAGTCGTGTTCATCCACTTAGCCTATATGTCGCATCAGTTTTGTCAGCATAAACATACATACATCATGCATATTTGATTCACATTCATAATCATATTGCATTATTATCACTCTGGTCATATTCATCCCCCAAGTGATAAAAATCCTCTTGTCAATCGAGTTGTCAATTTTTTTCTCATCAGGAAATGTTTTGTCTGAACAATCTCTCCCTAGTTTATTTCTAGATCGAAGCCTGTCCTCGACCACTTTGATAACTTGAACCTCTAAAAGGCAAGAAGACATTCGGACGGACACCTTTAGAACATCACTCTTCACCATTGAAGATGATATTTTCGCTTTGTTGGATTAAAGAAAATCCCCAGAGAAAGCCTCTTAACTGAAGACTCTCAGCAATACAGAAGTTTCTCTCCGAAAGGTTTGCTGTCAACAAGGTCATCAGCGCCTCAAATTTGGATCACATCACATGGCATTTCTCTAAGAAGATCTCGAAGAAAAGTATGTTGTAGTATCCCCGAGCAGAAAGCAGTCCCTCAAGAGACTCATTTCCCCAGTAGAGTCAACAAATGGCATCTCCAACAGAGAAGTTTGCACACCTCTACAGCTCAGACAAATGGTGTTCCCAGCAAGTCTGACCTCAAATCTTTTCCATCAAATGGCGTCTCCCCAATAAAAATCAGCGAGTAGTTTGATAAAGACCGCTACACATAGCATCCCTTGTCAAGGAAGGAACTTGACAAGAAGAAAACTGAGACCAATTCCTTGGCTGAAGACCAGGATCGAGGGGAAGTTATCTCTGAAACTGAGACCACTTCCTTGGCTGAAGACCAGGATCCAGGGGAAGTTTATTTCAGAAACCGAGACCACTTCCTTGGCTGAAGACCAGGATCCAGGGGAAGTTTTACCCTTTTCTAAGTATCATTGCTTAGCAAAAGAAGATGAATGAGCAAACCACTGACATTCATAAACACCATCAAAATTTTGGGTATTCCGATATTTAATCCTCTTGCACCCTGAATGTACGAATACCATCGCCATTCACACCTTCGGGTCCAAGAAGATTAAATAGGGCCATCTGTCATACCCCAAATTTTGACCACCAAGGTTTCCCATCATTGTGAGAATCATCATCACAATATGGATGTACCATCATGCCTCATCAATCTCCTCAAAGATGGTTGAGCATTTACCACAATCAAGAATTAGGGTTTTAAGCCGTCTTAGAGCACTTAGACAAAGGATCAATCAAGAAATGACATGATCTTCAACTTGTATAACCTCTTAAACACCCATAAGGGATCAAGAGGACTCTCACATCAAGAATCAAGCCCAAAGTTGTGGCATTCCAAGTGGTTTGAGCCTCGAAACACCCGATGTCGCCAAATTAGGGTTTTGGACGACTAGGACCTCCAGAGTGAGATTTTCACAAGAGGATGAGCCAAGACTTCCACATGTGCCTCAAATTGTTCAAAATAACCCTAAGAATTCATATTCAAAGCTAAATTACCCTTAGAGGATGCATTCCCCAAAAGTCGGGAATTAGGGTTTTTACGCGCCGAACCGTTCTGGAGCCAAAAGTCAAAACGTGACTTTTTTGGCAAAAATGATCCTAATGATTCATATTTTCATAAAATGTGACTTATAATGACATTTGAACAAGAATTGATCAAGAAATCATGATAACTTGTAAAAGCGGTAACCTTGAAAAATTGAAAAAATTTCTAAGTTATTAAGTTTGAATGATTTTGGTACCAACTTCCAAGGACCATAACTTCTGATCCAAGCAACCATTTTGAGTGATCCAAAGCCTGATTTGTAGATCTTCCTACACTCTACAAAAGCTTTAACTACCTCAAACTCCAATTCTTTATGGATTTTAAGTTATGGAGTGATCAAAATGACAAAAATGAAGAAAATGACATTTTTCCAACACTTAGTGAAAATCTACCTAAGTTACCAGCCTTGGACACCAATGTTCATGAGGATTTTTAAATGGGATTCAAATAGTTTCAAAACAAACTATGATCACCATGTTTTGTATCATATGAGGGCTCTCTAAAAAGCACAAGAGCCTCCCATAACTCAACCTGAGCAGGGAGATATGATCCCCTCAAAATCACCATTTCCAACTGTCTTGTACAAGGCAGATTTTGGCATTTTGCTCGATTTGGAAAATTTGGACAACTCCAAGCCTTGTCATCCACTTGGACACATCAGAGGATAAAATCCAAGGGGAATGATCTGATCCCCAAGCCTTCCAAGTCCAAGAATCTACATATAGCCATAACAAACCTAAAAAGGCTAAAAAGTGCAAAAGACTCTAATTTTGTTTCCAAGCATTCAATGGATGCATCAAGGTGGCATGGACTGAGACATTCCTAACTGAATGGGTCAAGATTCAGCTCTGAATCAAAGGACCATAGGCATGTGCCCTAACCTCAAGTCAATGGCAATAGGAGACTAAAGATTCCCTTGGATCAACATTGGCCAAAGGCATGTACCAGCTGTCATTCACTATTGATGCCAAAACAAACTTGTTGCACTATAAATAGACCTCAATTCTGATCAGTTTGAGTACACCAAAGCACTACAACACTTGCTTTCCTTAAAATCTCTCTCTTTAGGCCAAAATGCCTTCTTTTGCAAGTCATCTCTGAGTTTTAGAGTTAGAGAGCAATTCCACCACAACTCATGACCCTAACATATTCAATATGTCATATCTAAGTTGTTCAAACACTCACTTGTGATCTGAAACACCAAAATCAGAATGTCAACCTCCAAAACCTAAAAAATTGACTTTCCTGCATTTTTCAAGCCATGCCTTGATTCAGTCACTTCCAAAACCAAACCAGGCCTCAAACACACTCCAAATATCATCCTCAAACTGTCCCAATTAGTTTCCCTCATCTGGAACACCATTTGAGAGAGTTACTATATTGGTCACTTTTGCCACTTTTGCAAGAAAAGGCATATATTTGTTCTTGAGGATTCCAGTTGGTTTTGATCATCCTAAAAGCTTCTAAGGGATTAATCAAGAGTGTTCAAAGCATTGAATAACTTCTGGCACAAGGAACTTGGCAGATAACACAAGGAGCTCCAAGAGGTAAGTGCATCAAATTTTGAACTCTCTAAATCATGCATTGCTTTGAGGTCCATTGATCATGGACCTCTCATACATATCATATTTGTTGTGTTTGAACCAATTTATCATGCTATTATTGTCTGTACCCACTACGCTAAACAAGGGAAAAGAGGGCGCTTATTTTGGCCTATGACAGCGCTTAAAAGCGCTGTCTAATCCAGCGCTGTCGTAGGTAAAGACATCGCTTTTTTATTTATGAAAAAATGCTCTATAAAAGGGGACTTTAGACATCGCTTTTAAAAGCGCTGTCTAATGTATACGTTTAAAATTTTAAAGAATTTTTTTATATACTTTAGAGAGCGCTTTTTTCTTCAAAAGCGCTCTATAAAGGGGGACTTTAGACAGCGCTTTCTAAAGCGTTGTCTAATGTATACGTATAATGATTTTTTTATATACCTTTAGACAGCGTTTTTTTCTCAAAAGCGCTGTCTTTTGTCTACGTATAATTTTGAAGATTTTTTTTTAAAATCCGATTTTAACCATTTTTTTTATACAGAAACCTGTATAATTCACATTTCCATAAACCTGTATAATTCACATTTTAATAAACCAGTATGGATATGCATTTCCATCAACAAATTCTATTTCAAAACTAGAATTTACATTAATGCAGAATTCGCACAAATTCTATAAACTAGAATTTGTACATTTCAATAAACTAAGAATTTACATGCAGAATTCGCACAAATTCTATTGTATGGTTTCAAACCTGTATAGAATTTACATTTCAATAAACTAGAATTTACATTCACAAAACTATACATTCAAGAAAGAATTCTTCTTGCAATAAAAATTCGCACAATTCCTCCTTAGTATCTTGCAATTGTTTCCTCGTGTAATAAGGACACGCCATATCATCGAAATACTACATAACAAAACAAAATACGCATTATTTAGTTAAAAGTAATAAATTATATGACATATCCGATAAATATTAAAATAAATCCTAAGTTATAAAACCATGCATACCGTAATAGGAATCTCCAATTGTCCCATTTGAAGGATTTCTCTCATGAACCTCAAAACGAAGTACCCGCAGTCTATGCCATTATGCTGACGAGGGCACTACACATTGACAAACAAATAAGAAATAATATATAGATGTTTTGTGTTATCAAGTAGCATCACTAATAAGCAATATTGTGAAAATTAATATACCTCCACTTTGACCCATGTAATATTTGTTACTCTAGCCCGTGCTACTCGTGCGTATCTTCCTGGTTACTAGACATTTGACCTGTAAGAAAGAAAAAAACAGAAATTAAATGAAAAATATAAAAATCCATAATCCTAATCCATTGAATGATATAAGCTATATTGAATGATATAAGCTATAATTTTACAACTAGTACCTTTTTCACTAACGTCTCTTTCTTTTCTTGTTTGGAGTATGTTCTACCCGTCTCTTAACAACACGGACGGTTGGATTGATCCAAATACCCTCATTATGATCATTTCTAGTATATGATTCATTCGCTATAATATTTTCATCTTGATCATTTCTAGTAAATGATTCAATATCAACATCAATATCACCTTGATCTCCAACGTTTTCATCAATTACTTTGTTAGATAAAAGCACTATGGACCATTTTGTACTTGTCGGGTCAGTGACATAGAACACTTGTTTAGCTTGAGAGGCTAGATTAAAAGGCTCATCTTTGTACCCCACCCTATTAAGATCCACTTGCAAAAATCCTGACTTATCCATTCGTACGCCATTATTATTTTCAACCCACTTGCAACGAAATATAGGAATCTGAAACTTCTCATAATCAAACACCCAAATGCGCTCGATAACCCCAAAATATGACAGATATGCAAATTTGGGGTTTAAGTCTTTCACACTTGAAATGTGTATTGCTTCAGCTACCACGGTGACACCACTATTTTGCATAGTACTTTTATCATCTTGTTCTTTGGTATAAAATGTGTATCCATTAATTGCGTATGCGCTATAAGAAAACACGACCATACTTGGACCATATGCTAAACATCTCAACCTTTCTGTTATTGAATCGCAGTCTGAATAATACTTTGAATAAATATGATCCTTAAACCAAGGTATGAAACTTCGATTGTGCTCTCGTACTATCCAATTCTCATTTCTATTCGGATTTAAACCTCGGAGAACATCCTTGTGCATTTCAACATACGGCTCAACCTCATTCTCATTGTGCAGAACATACAAATGCACTTGATCCCGTTCAACCCTTGATACTGTCACAACTTCATTTCTAATTAACTTTTTTCCTTCTTTTTTTTCGACAATATGAGATTTGGGGAGTCCAATTGATTGTACATTGGACAGATATTCAGTACAAAACTCAACCGCTTCTTCAACAATGTATCGTTCGGCAATACAACCCTCTGGTCGACTTCGGTTTTTCACATACCCTTTTAATATTTTCATATAACGTTCAGCAGGGTACATCCATCTCATATAAGCCGGTCCACACAATTGTGTCTCTTTCACCAGATGAACAACTAGATGAACCATTATGTCAAAAAATGAGGGAGGAAAATACATTTCAAAATCACACAAAGTAATAACTATTTCTTTTTGCAATGTTGGTAAGATCGCAGGATCGATCACCTTACTGCAAATTGACTTGAAGAAAAAACACAATTTAGTTATTGCGCTTCTTAATTTTTCTGGCAGAATAGAACGTATACCTATTGGTAGAAAATGTTCCATTATAACATGGCAGTCATGCGTCTTTAAACTCTTTAACTTGAGGTCTTTCATAGACACAAGTCTTCTAATATCTGAAGAGTGTCCTTCTGGAACTTTAACTTCACTTAGAAACTTACACAATACTTTTTTCTCCTTTCTAGATCGAGTATACGCAGCATGTGGTAGATATGTTCGTTTTCCTTCCTTCAAGGGTCCTAATTCAGTTCTTATCCCCATATGTACCAAGTCCTTTCTTGCTTTAAGGCCATCCTTAGACTTTCCTGGTATATTGAGAAACGTACCAATAACACTGTCAAATACATTTTTTTCAATATGCATAACATCGAGAAAATGTCTTACATACAACGACTTCCAATATGACAGTTCAAAAAAAATTGACCTCTTCTTCCACCCACTCTTGACAAGTGTATGTGCAAAAGGCTTTCCAAACTGAGTTCTCACATCTTTCACCTTTTCAAAAATTTGATCACCTGTCAATATAGTTGGAGCTCTACCATGTTCTGGCTCTCCATTGAATGCTTTTCTCCACCCACGATAGTGATGATTAGAATTTAAGAATCTACGATGACCGAGAAAGACATTCTTCTGACCAAACTCCAATCGCGTCCAATCTGTTTTATCTTCACAAATAGGACACGCACATTGACCTTTTATGTTGTACCCTGATATATTTCCGTATGCTGGAAAATCATTAATTGTGCCAAACAACATCGCCCTCAAGTTGAAACTTTCTTTCCTATACCCATCATAAACCTCCACACCGTTCTCCCGCAAAAATTTTAAATCTTTGATTAAGGGTGCCAAGTATACGTCTATATCATTCCCTGGTTGTCTAGGCCCAGAAATTAACATAGATAACATCATGTACTTACGCTTCATACATAGCCATGGAGGTAGGTTATAAATCATTATGATCACAGGCCAAGTGCTATGTGAGATACTTTGAATACCGTGTGGGTTCATTCCATCAATAGATAATGCCAAGCGAAGGTTTCTTGCTTCTTTTCCAAATTCAGGATAATCATCATCAATTTTCATCCACTGTGGTGAATCTGCCGGATGTCGAAACTTTCCATCATTAATTATTTCATCTGCATGCCAAGTCAAGTGTCTTGAATCGGTCTCACTACAAAACATGCGTCTAAATCTCGGAATTATAGGAAAATACCATAAGACTTTTGCTGGAGACAACTTTTTCTTATATCGAGAGACACTGCATTTAGGACACTCATTTAACGATGCATACTCATTTCGAAACAATACGCAATCGTTTGGACAGGCATGTATCTTATCATAGCTCATGCCAATAGAGCACAACATCTTTTTGGCCTCATATATTCGATTGGGAAGAGCATTATCCTCTGGAAGCATATCTTTCATAAGGGCCAATAATTCTGTGAAACTTTTATCCGACCATCCATTGCCCGCCTTTAAGTTGTACAACTTTAATACCGCAGACAATCTTGTAAATTTGGTGCAACCATTATACAACGGTTTCTCTGCATCGCTTACCAACCTCTCAAACATTTTGGGACAATCCTTAAGATCTTCTTCAAGTGCTTCTGCAATATCTTCGACTCGATCAGAATCGTATGTATCTATGCCATTGTCGTATGAAGCGTAGGTCGTATTATCCCCCGATTCAACATTCCCATTAATTTTCTCACCATGCAAATTCCAACATGTATAACTTCTATCAATTCCACTCCTCAATAAATGCGATGCCAACTGAACCGCGTCAACCCGACTCCCAAAACAGTAACCCAAGCAAGGACATATCATTCGACTGGGGTCTTTGGTGTGCGCAATAGTAAACTTAACGAATTTCGATACCCCATTGTCGTACTCTTTCGACAATCGACTTGAAGACATCCATTTCTTATCCATAGTTATACTAATTAAACTAAACAAAAACAAAAAGGAAAAATGTTATTCCTGTAGGGAAACGATCTGACTTTCACACTTTGAACACAAGTAACCCCTATACACGTATCATAAAATGAAATATCATTAATTGACCAATTATGAGTCATAACTTGATAAGTGGCAACATGTAATCACAAACAAGCAACAATTAGAGGTAAACACCTGCATATTCCAAGTACTCAAGAGCAAAATAAATACTTTAGAATCACTAAGTTTAGAGAACAAATCAAAATACAAGAAGAAAGGTGAGAGACAACCATTAATATAGGCTCATTGACTTATAATATAACTTTAAAAACCACGAAAAATTATAATTTAAAGTATCAAAAAAATTCTCTCCTCAATAAGTATATAGTAGACAATTAACTTATAACAAAAAGTCACAAGTTCTAGAAAATAAAAGAAATGAACTTGGAAAAAAAGGATAGACCAAACACAATCAATTGGAAAAACAGTACAACACAACTAGCGAAATACAATTTCAATCAATACTAGGTTGTTTATACTAATCAACTTTGCCAAATATACAATAGAAAATATTTAAAAGTAACCTTCCACAAAACTAGGTTGTATCATGAAGTATCTTTTTAATAATAGTCATCGTTGTGAAGATACTTTAATATTAGTTTCCTTATGAAAATACCTTCCACAAAACTAGGTTGTATCATGAATGCATAACACAATGAGCTTATTATAAAAAGAGAGGGACATTTGTAAAAATAAGAGATGAAAGATTAAGGATTGATACTTTGCCAAATATACATGAAAAATAAAAGCAAAAAATAGGTTCGATTCTGCAACAATAAAAGAGGGAGCTTTTATCCTCATCGTGAAAACTTTTTCAGCATAAAAATCAAATCAAAAACAAAAATTAAAAACAGAAAAATGAATAATAAAAGAGTAACAACGTACCTTATTCGTTTTCAGAGGATAAGAACAACAACAACAACAACGTTTTCACGAATGGAATGCAACAATGACGACAACGGTGACGGCAACGGTGACGGCAATGGCAATGCAAGAACGACGGCAATGGCAATGCAAGAACGACGACAAGGGTTTAGAGAAACGGTCGAGAGAGAAAATGAATAGAAGTGTCTCTGAAAATGTTTACAATTGTTTTATATTTTAATTAGTAAAGGACTTTAAAGGGTGCTTTTCCTTAGAAAGCGCTTTCTAAAGTGAAAATAATTAGAGCCCTATAAGATCGCTTTCTGAAAGCGCTTTCTAAGGTGGCCTTTAGACAGCGCTTTTTAAAAGCGCTCTCTAAAGTAATACCTATAGCAGCACTTTTTGGAAAGCGCTTTCTAAGGTGGTCTAAGGTGGCAGTCTTTTACAGTGCTTTTGAAAAGCGCTTTCTAAAGCCTTTCTTTTAAGGCGCTTTTTTTTAGCGAAATTTTTTTATTCTTTTTAGCAGCGCTTTTGTATAAAAGTGTTGTCTTTTAGGTGCCGTCTAAACATATTTTTGGCGTAGTGACCATGAGATAGCATAGAACATGCAAAATTTGGCCTATTTTGAAATCACTATCGGATTTTAAAATGGAAACATATTCTGAAAATTTCAAGGGCACCATTGGATTCCTCATGAAATTCTAGGCAGGATACACCTAAATTTTGTCCCAATCTATGGAGAAATGAGAAAATTAGAGGCTTCGTGCAAATTGCCAAAACTAGGCCTTGCCTTGGGCAAGGGCCAGGCATGGCGCCTTGGCCAGGCCTAAAAACAAGGCCCCCATATATGTTGATTGGGTGGTTTTGATACACGGATGTATCACCACCCCAGTGGTAGCGCGCATGTGTGTTTGGTTGCACCGTCGTGGGTTCAACACCCACCCCAGACCATTTTACAATTTTCTCATTTTTTGCTAGTTTTCATATTTTTATGGTTTTTGTTAATTAATTCCAAAATTAATTTCTCTCTCAATTTTAATTATTTTTTATTGGTTCTTTTTTTGAAAATTCCCAAAAATATTAAAATATTTTATTCCATAAAAATTTCACAAAAATATTATTTATTTCATATATTTAGTATTTTTGTAAAGAATTATGTTTTATTTGTTTTTTTTACATTTAAAATATTTCTTTCTCTTGATTTTTCAACTTCAAATGGTTTTCAAATCATTCTATTAATGAAACATGATTTTTCAAACATTAATCCAAGATCACAACTTGTTTTTCACATATGTTTGATAATCTTGGCCATTTTAATTGAATTTTATTCAATTAAAATACATTTTTAAAATCAAATTAGGGTTTATTATTTTCACCCTCACTGATCTTTTTGTCAAAAATAATTTGGGCCTCTTTGTAGAGTGTAAGTCCAACCCTTTTGTATATAAAACCAATTTGGGTCTCAGTCATTGTATAAGTCCCGACACGATTTTCAAAATAATGGTGCGATCTTCAACTGGGCCTCTCCTTGAGTTGTAAGCCCCATCTCTTCTACAAAAATAAACTTTTGGGCCTCTAATAGAGTGTAAGACCCAACCCTCCTTTGTACCTAAATAATTTTGGGCCTCAGTCATTGTATAAGTCCCACTGTGTTTTAAAAAACCTCGGCGCGATCGTCGTTTTCAAACAAAAATAATTGGGCCTACCCTTGTGTTGTAAGTCCCATTTCTTTTTCAAAACACTTTTGGGCATCTAATAGAGTGTAAGTCCCAACCCTCTTTTGTACATAAAATAATTTGGGGCTCAGTCATTGTATAAGCCCCAGTATAATATTCAAATCAACGGTATGATTACTGTTTTTCATCTGGGCCTCTCCTTGAGTATAAGCCCCAACAATCTTTTCAAAACAACTTCCTTTTTTATTTAGGTTCAAATTCATAGTTGTTATCAAAACTTTCTTTAATTTCTTGAACAACTAACCATACAGCTGTTACAAGGGAAGCTTGCTCGCCTATAAGTTTTAAACAGCTTTCTTTTACATACTTGCATATATATATATATATATATATATATATATATATATATATATATATATATATATATATATATATATTTGTTTGTGCTGGAAGCTTACTCACCTGTAAGTCCTCCTACCCTCTTTATACATACAGTATATATTTCATCTGTACATATACCCGTATATTATCTTGCCTAGAGTTTTCCCCTGCAATTAGGTCTAGGATTAGATTAAGCTAGTGGTCACTCTTTCAACACAGTCAAAACTAGTTCCCCATAGGAATTTCCAGATACACTCTTGCCTCCTCTTGGGCTTATACAATATGGAACAAAGAGAAAGGCATTATTCCCGGTGAAACTTTTTTCAAACTGTCACTATTAGAAAATTGTCAAAGAAATTCATTTCCCCAGAGAGGATTAATTCCCGGTGAAACCTCTCTTGAATTTCTTCAAACCCTAGAACTGCTCACTAAAGGGAATATTATTCCCGGTGAAACTTTTCTTGGACTTTTCTTATGTTTGGACCCACATGCTTCCTAAAAGCATCCCCGCCTCCTCTTGGGCTTTGTACAAGGACCCTCCGGCTTCTTAGAAGTTCTCATACCTTCTCTTGGGCTTAATACAACGACCCTGAAGACCTCTTAAAGGTATAGGACAGAACTTAGTCATCCTTTGTTTGAGCAGTCTTTCTGAAGAGTCAAAACCCCAGACCAGTTAAGGGTTGATTCTCATCCCTTAAAGCACCAGCCTCCTCTTGGGCATCATACAAAGATAAACTCTTCCATACTAGTAGACTCGGACAGTCTAATCTCCTCTTGGATCTCAAAGACATTCTCAAGTTCCCTACAAATACAGGAGAAACCCTGATCATTCGATCAATCTCCAGTAGAGTTTAAAATCCTCACAGGATCTAAAACTCAATCTTTATCCTAAATTCCCCTAGCTAGGGTCACCTTATCATCAATACCATACTAGCCTATCAGAACCTCAAGGCATCTGATACCTCAACTCTTCTATAAACCCTCAGCAAAGAGTTGATCCCCCGACTTAGACCTGCCTCTGGATCTCAATAATCCTCAACAGTAAATAGACTCCTCTTAGGCTTTATATAAGGAACTTTCCACACTCTTTTGTTGAGTCAAACCCTTTTTTAGCCTCAATCTTGGGCTTTGTACAAGACAAAAAATACACACTCTTTTGTTGAGTAAATCTTCTTTCTTAAAAGCACTCTCTTGTTGAGTCAATCACCTTAAGGCACTCTCTTGTTGAGTCGACCTTTTTCAGCCTCCACTTAGGCTTTGTATAATGATTTTTCCCCAGCTTTTTCAGCCTGAATCTAGGGCTTTGTACAAGACAGATAAAAACACTCTCTTGTTGAGTTAATCACCTCCCATCCTCCTCTTAGGCTTTGTATAATAATCCTTTTTTTCCTCAGCAAAAGTCAGCCTCAATCTTGGGCTTTGTACAAGACACCCATAAATATCCTCAGCTGAGTGAGTCAATCATCTTTTAGCCTCAATCTTGGGCTTTGTACAAGACACCATAAAAACACTCTCTTCTTGAGTCAAACATCTTTCAGCCTCAACCTTGGGCTTTGTACAAGACACATATAAACTCTCCCTAAATAGAGTCAATCCTCTTTTCAGCCTCAATCTTGGGCTTTGAACAAGACAAATCATACTCTCCAGTAGAGTCAATCCTCTTTTTAGCCACAATCTTGGGCTTTGTACAAGACAGATAAAACCTCTCACCAGTAGAGTCAGTTCCCCTTTTAGCCTAAATCTTGGGCTTTGTACAAGACACATACAAATATTCCCCAGTGGAGTCAAAACTCTCTTTTAGCCTCAATCTTGGGCTTTGTACAAGACAGATAAAAAACCTTCCCTAAAAGTTAATGTCTAGCCTCCTCTTAGGATTTGTATAAAGATATCCCCCAAAGAGTCAACTCTCTTTCAGCCTCAATCTTGGGCTTTGTACAAGACAAATAAACACTCTCTTGTTGAGTCACTCTTTTCCAGCCTCTTCTTAGGCTTTGTATAAGGACTTCCCCAGTGGAGTCAATCAATCTCATAGCTTCAACCTTGGGCTTTGATCAAGGCACACAAAAGTCAACATCGCCTCAGAGGAAATAAAAAACCTCTCTGTAGGAAGACATTTCTCTGTATATCACAAATCAAAACAATAAAATCAAAACAAACCTTAATCCCAGATAACTTCTATAAGAGGCACACTTGTTGATTCAAATATCCAAGTTGTAGTCCATCTTTTATCCTGGAAAATCCTTTCTTTCATCTAAATGCTGTAAGTGGCAAGCCTCTGGATTATTTACATCCACGCCACTGTCCCTCTCTTAGCGTGAAAGATTCCTAAGAAAAAAAAGGCATTGCTCAACACTGAGTTAAAGTTTTCTCCTTCAGTACAAATCCCCTATAAAGGAAATTATGGCATTGCTGGATTCACATATCCCAGTTAAAGTAATTCTCCTTTATAATCAGTCACCCAACAGTTGTGATAAACAGACGAGATGTCTCCCTTTAGAGATGATAAATTCTATCTCCGTCAAACCTTTTAGCTTTAATCTTGGGCTTTAAACAAAACACAAATAATCTCATTTAGCTTCAATCTTGGGCTTTGGACAAGATATCAAAACATCTCTTTCCTCTCATAGAATAGGAGGAACTACGATTGCTCTGATTTCCCTGTTTATCTTTAATGGGAATACGTAGGCATAAGATTGCGAAATCTTAGCGAGCATACCAATCAAAAACCTTAGGTTCAGTACCTTCACACCAATCAAAACTGAGGTCCAGTACCTCACCAAAATCAACAAAAACTCTCTCTAAAAAAAACCTCCCAAAGGAGAAACTTTCCCAACCCACAACAGAAAAACACCAGTAAGTAGAAAGCAGTAAGGAAAATTGCTAACAACCTATGGATAACCACATATAGGATGGGTAATTGACAACTCCTCATTGTATAACCTGACCCCGAACTCCCCGGTCTCTTAGCATTTGTTCAGTAAAACATTTGCGTGCAAGGTTAGTTTTAGATAACTTCCCTTTCCTTTCCAGCTTCATAGGATAAATAAGAAATCAGAAAGTAGCACCCCACTCCTACCATTGCGATGAGGAGAAACCCATGGCGATAAGGTGGTCGCGTCACCGACAAAAATCGCTGGCTACAACAATCGAGGCAGAGGACTCCCTACATCAACAAGTTATGGGCATCCTTCTATAATAGGTCATGGAGCCAAATCTTATGCAGAGGTCACAAGACATTATAACGGAGCAGAGACGAAACAACCTATTTTGAAGTTCACAGTTGAGAATGAGGAGTTCCTGGGATTCTCTAAAGTCTTTGTGGGAGAAGTGATCACTCCAGGTCTTGCTTATAGCATGAAAGAGATATTTCATGCAGAAGGTATTTTCACGGTCAGAGTTACTCCGTTAGGTGCTAACTTGTGCCTTCTTGAGGATTTAGTTTACGGGGAGGTGGAACCATTGATTTCGGATTGCAAAGAGTGGTTGGATAAATGGTTTAAAGCTATCAGTCCTTAGAAATGTGATGTTATGGATCGAGAAAGATTAACTTGGATCTCTTGCTCAGGCATCCCTTGCCATGCTTGGGGGGATCCCTTCTTCAAGACAATAACCGCCACGGTGCGTTCCCTCATTAGCTGTGACGAGAATATATCCTTGGGTAGTAAGATTGATTTGGCAAGACTACTGATTTGGATAGTACACCTTTTATTAACAAAGTTCTAAATATCTCTATCAACGATAAAGTATTCAGAATTTGCATGGTGGAAGAAGTTCAAAGCTCAATGGAATTATTGACCAGTAAAGTTCAAAAGACAGATGATGAAACTGTTTCTAGTGAGGACGATACGTTTTACAGTTCAAGGGAGGATGAAGCCGGAGTTGACTTAGACCGGGGGTTAGTCAACGACGATAACAAGGTGGGGGGGAGACAGTTGACACAGACAACTTTAGCGGAAAGGTTGCCGGTAAGTCTGTGTCTTTAGATGAGGATCAGATTATAGACTCGCATGGTATTTCACAGTTTAAGGAACCTAAACATACTAGTAAGGTCATAACTAGGATGGGTGGGTCCCCCTTGGTGCAACAAGATGGTGACGGAACGTATTCTCCAAAGGTTGTCTCATCCGAGGAGGCTTTTGAGACAAGTAGGGTGTTAGGTGGAGGCAGCACAGGTGTCAGTTTGAAGGGTGAAGGATATCAGGAGGCTTTTAATGAACGGGACAAAGACCATTTTAGTGGGCCTTCGGGTCTTTTGGTTAATTGCAAGGGCCCATTATCTTTTGATTGGGAATGTCAAAAATTGAAAGTGTCTAGGCCCAAATAGAAGAAGACGAAAAAGCTAATGAATTTAGGCAAAAAAGTTGCGTTTAACCCATCCTATTTTTCCTGCTTACTATCTAAAACTGCGGCTAGCTCAGACACAATTTAATCTTCGTTCACAGTTGTTCGTGTCGTCCCTCAAAACAGCTCTTCAGAATCGTTGCCAGGAGATAATTCGTTGACGGATTCGTTAGTGAATCGCTGCAACAAGAGAATAGTGAGGAAAGAGTTTGTGGTTAATAGTCATGTTTGGAATAAAATTTCAAAATTGAGGGTAGTCAGTTCTAAGTAGAAGGAAGATAATATCAGAGAGGTGGGAGACATGGAGAGCAGATATAGAGATGGCGCGGATGCATTAAAGGCGGTCAAAGGCAGGTTGCAATGATAGTGCTTTCCTTGAATATTCTTGGAGGGGGTATTAGGGCAAAGAGAAAGATAATCAGTCACATTATCCAATCTGGTAAGAGTGATTTATGCTTTCTCTAGGAAACTAAGTTATCTTGTTTCAACGATACTTTGGCTAGGGATTTTTGGGGTAACAATAGTGTAGACTGGACTGCTTGTAACTCAACGGGATCGGCGGGTGGTATGGTAATTATGTGGAGGAAGGACTCTTTGAAGCTAAACTTAAGCTTCAAAGGTCAGGTCTTTATTGGTATAAATGTGGAATGGAGAGGTGGTGTTTACAATTTTGTCAACATATATGCATCTTGCAACCAGAACAAAAGAAGAACTATGTGGGCCGAGTTATTAAGCTGGCGAAGCAAAGGCATTGCGGAGCACTGGTGTCTAGGTGGTGACTATAACTCAGTTCTTAGTAGGGAGGAAAGAATTGGCGTGGGCAACGGTTTCAACAGAAGAGATACAGAGGATTTTACTAACTTCATTTCAGACATGGATCTCATAGATCTTCCGTGCAGTGGAGGTAGATTCATTTGGTTTAATAGCAACGGATCGGCAACAAGTTGATTAGACAGATTCTTGTTGTCACACAATTTGATCTCTCAGTGGCAGTTATTAGATCAAAGGATAGGTAAGCGAGATATCTCAGATCACTCTCCTATTTGGTTGAAACCCAATCTCTCGGATTGGGGTCTGAAACCCTTTAGAAGAGTGGGGGAAACTCAATGTTGTTGGAAGGGGAGACTTTGTGTTATACGAAAAGATGAAGATGATGAAATCTCAATTAAAGAAGTGGAATGTCAAAGTTTTCAGATGGCTAGATCTTCAAGTTAATAATCAAGTGGATCTTATCAATAACCTTGACAAGCTTTTGGTGGACAATAATGGAGGTTATGTATAAGCTTTTGTCGAGGAAAGACATAAAGTTACTGGGAGTTGTGGAACAATCTTGCGCTGAAAGAAGGTATGCTAAGAATGAAGTCCAGGCAACTCTGGCTTAAGGAGGGGGATCATAATTCCCATTACTTTCACCAAGCAATCAAGGATAGGTTGAACCGTGGCAGTATCACTGTTTTGGAAGGGGACAATGGCAGCATAGAAGGTGTTACTGAAGTGAAGGAAGTAAGCATCTCTCACTTTACAAATTTTTTCTTGGAAAACACTTTACACAGACCTATTCCTGGAGGAATTTGTTTTAGTAGGTTGATGGTTGAGGACCGGAATTGGTTGGAAATACCCTTTTCGGAAGAAGAGACTAAATTGGCAATTTGACCATGTGATGGGAATAAAAGTGCTAGGCCAGATGGTTTCACGTTGGAGTTCTTCCAAAAAGGTTGGAATTTCTTAAAAGATGATGTGATGCATTTCATCAGGGATTTTCATAGAAACGTGAAACTTACCAAGGCTTGCACAACTTCTTTTCTGGCTTTGATCTCGAAGATGTTAAACCCTCAATCTTTAGGGGATTACTGGCCTATTTGCTTGGTGGGTAGTTTGTATAAGATTTTGGCTAAAATCTTGGCGCTACGAATCAAACAAGTCATTGGAAAGTTGATCTCCCCTAAACAGTCGGCGTTTATTCAGGGTCGAAACATTGTTGACGGGGCTCTTGTGGTTAACGAGTTAGTGGACTTAGCAAAAATGGACAACCGAAGTTGTCTACTTTTGAAAGTGGATTATGAGAAAGCGTACGACAACGTAGACTGGAATTATTTAAGACATATGCTCGTAACTTTGGGATTCGGTGCTTGTTGGAACAAATGGATGGAGATTGTGTGTTTACTAGTTCCATGTCGGTTTTGGTAAACGGTAGCACTACCAAAGATTTTACTGTCGAGAGAGGTCTGCGACAAGGTGATCCCTTATCACCTTTCCTCTTTGTGATAGATATGGAGGTTTAATAGGATTGGTGGAGAAGGCAGTAGAGCTTAGGGAGTCACAGGTTTTTAGTTCAATGGCAACGATCCTGTCAACATTCTACAATACGCAGACGACACCATTATTTTGGGGAAAGGAACTATTGAAAATTTGTGGAGCATAAAGGCTATTTTGAGGGGATTCGAGATGATGTCGGGTCTTAAAGTCAACTTTTTCAAAAGTAAGTTATATGGGATAAATGTGTCAGATTGGTTTCTTACGGCAGCATCTACGTTCTTGTCCTGCAGTACCGAAGCTTTGGCTTTTAAATATCTGGGTGTGGTTATAGGAGACAATCTGAGGCGGTTTAAGATGTGGAAGAGATTGGTGGATATTATGAAGAATAAATTGATGGTGTGGAAAGGGAAAAATCGGTCCATTGCATGTAGAATAGTACTGATTAACTCAATACTAAATGCCTTACTTGTTTATGTTATGTCCTTTTTCAAAGCCCCTACCACGGTGATTCGTGAGATTCGTCGTATCTGTAGCGGAAAATCGTGAGTGTAAGCTATTGATTAACTTAACTCAAAAAGCAAGAGTCGCCACCGCACTTTTATTTTATCCAAAAAAGACCAAGTGAAGAGAGTCCGGGTAAGGGGTTGGTTACGCAATGGGAAGGTATTAGCACCCAAAACGTCTATAGTACTCTATAAGAGCCCTATGAAATATCTACCGCTTTTGGTCTGAAAAGGTTTGCTTGAAAAGTGATTGAAGAAATGAGAAGAGAAATTGTTTTTAAGATTTTTGTGTTTGGAGAGACTTATCGCCTCATGCCTACGTACCCACGAAGTGAAATGTAGGATCAAAACCTCGTAGTTCATGGTACAAAGAATGAAAATTGTTTGTTTTGGTTGATTTTAAATGTAAAGACAAGTCGTCATTTCCAAGCGAATAATTCCGCTTAAAGAAATGAATCATGTCTAAACTTATGAAAAAGTTAAAGGAAAAGTGTACGAGGGCACAAAAAAGAGTTTGATGAGTTTAATGTTCTTTAAAGTCTTTTGAAAAAGATGTCAATATGCCTATGTAGTTTAGCATTTGTTAAGAAATGAAAAGAAGAGAGTAAAATCACTTGACAAAGTCAAGGTTTGTTATGAAAGATGTGATAGTTTGAAATGAAGAAAGTTTTGAAAAAGGGAGAAAGTTTTGAAAATTGAAGAATGGGGAGGAGAAGAAGTGACTATCCTAAAGCATAAAGTAAAAGGTAAGGATGAGAAAGATCTAACCACAAATGTAGTTATTTTCACCATAAACCATGCAAAAGCACAAGTCTTCGAAGTCTTCGAACCATAATTCCAAAGCAAAGGGAAAAGGTCCTAGTTCTAAGTCCAAGGTTCCAAGAATTGCATTGGATGTCCAAGTTCTAAGTCCAAGGATTCAAGAATAGCATTGAAGTCCAAGGTCTAGGTGTAAAACTCCATGCCCATTGCAAAGGATAGTAACCATAGTCCAAGATTAGAAGCACAAGTTTTTTTAGAGGTTTTGGCCTTTATTAATGTTTTTGGTCCAAGTGGACAAAGAGAAAAAGGCATAAGCATAAACATGTGTCCAACGAACAAAGTAAAAATTGCGGAAACATAAACATGTGTCCAGCGGACAAAGGAAAAATATGCGGAAGCATAAACATGTGTCCAACGGATAAAGGAAAAATTGCATAAAAGTAAAAGAGAGATAGGGAGCGAGAAGGGATTGTAAAGAAGTTAGAAGTTAGTAATTAGTTGTTAGTTGTTAGAGTAAGTGATCAATAATGATTGAATAGTGTACTTAGGTCAAGGTTAATAAAGACTTGTTAGAAGATTGATAGAATCAAAGCCTCTACAACAACAAGCTTCATAGATCTTAAACCTAATACAAAAGATCAATCAACATTGAGTGTTTTCCGATACGGGACATATGTTGTGCTAAGTTAAGCAATCGCCGAGTAATTTACGGAGTAATTACCCTACAATGAGGCCGGGCAATAGCTCTTTGTACTAATGCATGCTAGATGAACGATATGTAGATCGTCATCCGAAAGCAATACCGCATGAAAAGAAAAGAAAGTGACGATCTCATCTTGATCAAGAATTTGACAAAGAAATTCTAATGATCCATAAGACTTTCATCGATCCAAAGAAAAGAGAAATAGATGAAGAGAAAGCCAAAGTAAACCGCAAAAATATGTGATCTCAGGCTAAGAACAAAGGAAAGGGAAGAAAAAGGAAAAGGAACCAAAACAGTCCCAAAAACAAGGCAAAATGTGCATTCTATTTTGAAGTAACCGGTTACTCACCAGGTGTTAACCGGTTACTTAGTTCAAAATAAGCGCAGTTTTTCAAAATTAACACAGAGTAACCGGTTACTCACCAGACGTTAACCGGTTACTCTGCACCAAAATGCAGAAAAAATGTGCAAAATTCAGCATGATCCATTTTCAAAATTTTGTACAAACACCTTATGATCATGGAACTGAAATTGCACGAAATTTAAAGTAAAACAATAGTGAAAAACAGCAAATAAACACAATTACAAGATCCAAAGGATCAAGTAACAAAGATCACCAAAGATCTACATTATGGAAGATGAAGATGAAGCTTCAACAATGGTGGAAGATGAATTACCACTTCAAATCTGAAAATTCCTTCAAATTGTTTCAAGATCCAAACTCCAATGCCTTGATCTATAAGAATTGATGAAGAAAACAAGCTTGGATGAAGGTTTAGCTCAAAGTTGAACAAGATTCAATGTGAATTCTTGTTAACTTTCAAAAGAAGAAAAGTGAGCTTTGGTGAAATTTGGTGGTTGAGGAGAGAAATTGTAAGAGGTTCTTTGGCTCTCAAAAGCTTGTAGAATGAATGAAATTAGGGCTCTATTTATAGAGTTTAGGCTTGGAAATTTGGTGGTTTAGAATTAGGCTTGGAATTTGAAAATTAGGCTTGGAATTCAAATTTGGAGGGAAATTCATAAAAGAGTGGTGATTAGTGAAGGTGTATGGTAGGAAATGATCAAAGTGATGTAGGGGAATTAAAATGAGATGGTCTAGAATATTCCAAATGTGATCAAGGGTTGAGATTGGTGCAAATTTTTGAATTTTGAATTTGCTGAATTTTTTTTCAAATTTTCACGAGGGTAACCGGTTACTCACCACAGGATAACCAGTTACTCAGTGCAAAATTTGTGAAAAATGAGCATTTTGTTGCACTGTTGTGGTTTCGGCTCGATTCTTTTGCTTGTCAAAGAAGGCATGGAAATAAACATATGAACCTTGGAATTCCTTGAATAATAATCAATTAAATCTTGAAAAATCCTTGACCAGATAAATTTGACATGATTGCGGATCAACTTTGACTTTTCTCAGATAAAATTCATTCGAGCTGTGGGACTGTTATTTTGGAATTTTTAACCTGTTCTTCCCCTGAAAATGTCAGCAAAGAGAAAACAAAATATTTTTGGGTTTTGGTTAAGGTTAGTAAAATATGAACAAATAAAGCAATAAAGTGAATAAGAAACACACAGATGCTCGGTAAACCTGCAAGGCGTACACCTAAAGAAGAAAGAGACAAGGGAACCAATGCGTGATCTTGTTTGTGGTAAGGATGCAAAATGAGATGTGAATGATATGTGGAATCTTAGGGGTCAAAAATTAGGGACTTACAACTGCCCCTATTTAAGTTTCTTCTATCAGGAGATATGAAGGTTGAAAACTTTGTCTCGACAAGATTGAAGATACTTAAATACAGAAAACTAAATTTTTAGGCCCTAAGATGCCACAAGATGATATGAATGCAAAGGATGAAACAAACCGCGGGGAAACTTGAAACAAGATATTTTACGGTACATTGAAAAAGATGACGCAAAAGACACGTCGGGGAACGCAAGCTATTTCTAGAGATCTGTCAAGGTGACAAGAAGTATCCATCAATAGTTGGAAAGAGAGGGACAAGACCCTGGGAAGACATGTAGTGACATCCAAGAATAGCATTGGATGGAAACTACGAACGAGACAACAGATATGCTAATAGACGTCCAAGAATGGCATTGGACAGCAACAAGAAAGTTTCTGGTAAAAGCAACAGCGTCATCCAGGAATAGCATTGGATGAAGGTGAACACTCTATTGGGGATAAGATATCCAAGAATGTCATTGGATAAAGGCACTGCAACTTTCAAGAATGGCATTGAATGAGGCAACAACAAACATCAGAGACATCCAAGAATGGCATTAGATATAAACAAAATTCCATTTGAAAAACTTCACTGGGGACATCCAAGAATGGCATTGGATGACAAGGGTAACCATCAGAGACATCCAAGAATAGCATTGGACTTGGATGGGGAAAAGGTGTCCAAGAATGGAATTGGACAAAAGTAATCTCAACATCCAAGAATAGCATTGAATGAAGTGAGAAAAGTTCTGGAAAATATATTAGAAGTATCCAAGAATGGCATTGGATAAAAAGAGATCACAATATCCAAGACTGGTATTGAATAAAGTGAGCATGGACTTTCAGGAATGGCACTGAAAGGTAAAGGTAAACTCATTCAGGAATGGCACTGAATGAACAGATAAAACTTTCAGGAATGGCACTGAAAGGTAAAGGTAAATCACTACATTCAAGAATGGCATTGAATGATGGTGAGAAAGACATCCAGGAATAGCACTGAATGTAAAGGAGAAAACTCATTCAGGAATGGCACTGAATAAACAGATAAAACTTTCAGGAATGGCACTAAAAGTAAGGGTAAAATCTCATTCAGGAATGGCACTAAATGAACAGGTAAAAACTTTCAGGAATGGCACTGAAAGTAAAAGTAAAATCTCATTCAGGAATGGCACTGAATGAACAGATAAAACTTTCAGGAATGGCACTGAAAGATATTCAAGAAAAAAATATGATGGGGATTACAAAAGAGAGAAAAGACCTCCAGGAATAGCGCTGGGAGAAACAAGAGGAATAAGGTATCCAGGAATGGCATTGGAGATCAAAAGAGACAGACATCCAAGAATGGCACTGGAGAAAATAAAGATCCAGGAATAGCACTGGAATGGAAGAAGACAAAGATCCAGGAATAGCACTGGAAGAAAATAAACATCTAACAACAGCAATAGATGCACAAGGAAACGACAACATCCAGGAATGGCACTGGAAAGAAAGAAGACAGGTAAACAACAACATTCAGGAATGGCACTGAATGAGAAGGCAGGTAAGAGTTTTGGTAGGTGCCAAGTAAGTTGGACTTTGATCACAAGGTAAGATGTTGAAAGCAACAGGACCTCAGGAAATGCATATGAGCACGAAACACACTTCGAGCTATGAAAAACTTTCTATGTATGATAGATGAATGATTTATGTATGCAATGCAAATGATAGGAACAACTGAGATAGACTCTTGTGTGAGGGAAGAATGAAATTCTGATTCCTCAACATAGGGAACACTGCCCACTCTGCTTAGAGAGAAGATATTGAACACATCTCTGTCACGCTTGTGAATTGTATCAAGCTGGTGGTCTTTTGAGGAAAGACATCTTGAGGATTCTTGAAGAAGATTTCCCCATATTGATTGACTGATAAAGATAAACTGGTCATAGCTTCAGTTTGACTGCTGCAAGGGAAAATTAACTGATCATGGCTTCAATTCTTGAAATGAATGCTAAGGATAAACTGATCATGGCTTCAGTTGCTGGGGATGGACTGATGTTGAGAAGGATAAACTCAGTATAGGTCTTGAAAGAGATCTTCTGGCTAACCAATTATGAGAATAACTTGTACTGAGCAACAAATCTTGAACAGGATCTAGAAGTAATGTACCCCTGATAGGATCACTGACCAAGTTTCTCAACTGTTTGAAGAGGACCTTAGTCAACTCGTTTTGTCTTCGAGGATTTTGGTAACCTCTTGATTTTTCTTTTGTTATCCCTAACTTTTGCCTGAACTGTGTCATTTGAGCTTACAGTCAGCGGGATGCCCCAATTTTTACCTAAGTCGCCTTCATAGGTTTTGAGTTAGCGGGCCTTTCATTTGATTTTGATTTATTTTTCTTCTTTTTTTTTTGAAAGGTAGTGACTGCCTGGCTTAATGATTACGGTGAACCATCATTGGCTTTTGATTTGAAAGTCATCTTCGACACGTTTTTGATGTGTGCGAAGGAAAGCTTGTGATTGCAATGATTCTCTTGTGTTTAAATACACAGTCAAATTAACTGAGAACTACCCATCCCCAGGTTAAAAATTGCGGGGTTTTTTTTTGTACATAAAGAAACTCCAACTTCTAGGCTCGAAGGGGTTGACAAAGGATTAACTTCCTTATTGCTCCAGTGTTTGGCAGTTGAAACAATGCATGTACATCATCAGCCAAGTTTTGAATTAAAAGCATACAGTTCAGCAATTTCAGGTATTTCGTTTTCATCATCCTCTCTCCAATCTTTGCATAAACAAAAGCTTGATAAAGAAAGTGAACAGGAGATATATTTTTGTTTTTGTGAAAAAGAAAGCATAAAGATGCACACAGTGGATACAAATGAATTGAATCAAATATTGTAATGCTCATTTCATTGAAATTACCATGAAAGTACAAATAAAGTTCGAAAGCAAACAGACAATACAATCAAAGAAAAATGCAATCAGAGAGAAACATGGCCTAGTGATTAATCAGCAACAAGGATGAGTTGTCCTGTCTGAAACACTGGCTTTAGGAAATGATCCATCTAAGCTGACTCAAACTTCACTTGGCATGCTCTGGCAAAGGATTGTTGACAACATTGGGATTCTCATCAAGAAACTCAAAATTTTTGAGTTCTCCAATTCTTGTACTCTAGCTTTCAATGCATAGCAACCTTCCAAGTTATGGCCTGCCCCACCTCGATGGAACTCACAGTGAAGATCAGCCCTATAGCCGGCTGGGAGAGGATTTGGAGGATGAGGTAGATCCCTCGTTGTAATCAAACCTTTCTGAACAAGACATGGATACAACTCAGTGTAGGACATCGGGATAGGATCAAATTTAACCCTATTGCGATTCTGATTCTGTCTAACAGTCTGGCGAGGAGCTTGAACTGGTTGAGCATTGACAACATGAGCAACTGCAGCTACATAGTGTTGTTGCCTGTGACGAGGTTTACCTTCAACTGAAACAGCATGGGTATCACCATCCTTTTTCTTTTGAAAATTCCCAGCATACTTTTTAGCACCACTATAGGCTTCAGCATTGGTAATCCTTCCTTTTTTTATACCCTCTTCTAGTCTTTCTCCAATAGTGACTAGGTCAGCAAAACCAGATGATACACTGTCTATCATCTTTTCCCAAAAGAGTGGCTGAAGAGTATCCATGAACAATCCAGTCAATTCTTTTTCAGCCAAGGATGGCTCCACTTGAGCAGATAGCTCTCTCCAGTGATGAGTGTACTCCTTAAAGGATTCTTTTTCCTTCTGAGACATGTTTTGCAATTGGCGACGATCAGGTGCCATCTCCAGATTGTACTTATATTGCTTTAAGAAATCATCAGACAAGTCTATCCAGCTTTGGATACAGTTCTTCTCAAGTCCCATATACCATTTCATTGAAGCCCCACTCAAGTTGTCTTGGAAACAGTGAATGAGCAGTTTGTCATTTTTGGCATGAGCAGCCATCTTGTGGCAGTACATCACCATGTGGGTTCTGGGACAGGTGTGCCCCTTGTACTTTTCAAAATCAGGAGTTTTGAATTTTGCGGGTATAACCAAGTTTGAAACCAAGCACATGTCCATTGCGGCAGCACTAAAGACATCACTTCCTTCCACAGCTCTTATCCTTTTGTCTAGAGTTTGCCATTGCTCTCTGACTTCTTCAATGTATCCAGGTTCTCCCTGACTTTCAGATTATGGACCAGCAGCATGGTACACGAAAGGAGGATTCTCAGGAATAGCTTGAGCAACAGAATGCACAACAGGCTGAGGTTCAGTGAACAATGGAGCTGAAGATACTGGCAGTACAGACGGGACAAACACAGGAGTAGTTGCAAAGGGTGGCGAGTAATTCAGAGGTAACCTAAATTTTGGCCAAGTAGAAGCTGGTTGCTGAGTTAGTGGAGGGTCAACAACAGCAGGTGAGATTTCAGAGATCACAGTCCTCTGAGGTGGTTCACCTCTAGGAATCAGAACTTGCATCATTTCTGTGAGTTTGGTCATGCTGGCCTTCAACTCATCAATTTCCATTCTGACTTCGCCGTTGTGTTGTTCTTGGTTTTCCATTCTCAATCTGACAGCAGCTCTAGTTCCGTAGTTGTGTTGAGGAAACAGCTTGACGGTGAACAAATAACTGAAGAAGGAGACAATTGAAATGAGTTTCTGAGACAACTCGGAAGAATGCAGATGTATGCTCATGGATACAAAAGTGCATGGATGCAACAACCACAAACAAGATCACTCAAAGCACACATGTTCAAAGTTCTGAGTCACGAGTATGAAGTCAAGGTTAAGAACCAATCCCATAATGGTGTGTTCTAAGGTTTTGTCTTCATTGTACCTGCAGAAAACAACGGTTCTAACAAAGTGCCACTACGCCAAAATTGATTTTTTGTATCGCCTAATTTAATAGCACTTTTAAAGAAAGTGATATTAAAAAGGAAAAACACATCTATAATAGCACTTTATGGTCGGGCGCTATTAAAGAATACAAACAATGTGATTTTGATAGCACTTTGTGGAAAAGTGCTATTATTATACTTCATTAAGATAGCGCTTTTCTCAAAAAGCTATTAATATTTTACACTAAGATAGCACTTTTGACAAAACGCTATTAATATTATACACTAAGATAACACTTTTGACAAAACGCTATTATTGAACTATCCTATGTTAGCGTTTATACATAAAATGCTATTGTTTTTATAATATAAAATTAATAAAATTAAAAAAACAAAACACGTTTCTATGCCAACGTTTAGATGAAATCAAAACCCTAAAATCGTTTCTCACTCTCTTCTCAAACATCGTTTCTCACTCTCTTCTCAGAAATCGAAGGCCTAACATCGTTTCTCACTCTCTTCTCAAACATCGTTTCTGCATTTCTTCTCAGAAATTCTTTGATTCTTTCATCCTCTCCCCAAATCCAATGTTGAAGCTCATTTCATCCTCTCGCATCCACCGCCTAAACCCTGCCGCAATAATGGTGCTCCGCCCCGCAGCAGACTTCGCGTCGCCGTTTCTTAGAGTGCTGAGCTCCCTCAGCGGCTTGAGCCGGAACCATCGTTATTTGGGAGGTCTGCTTTTTTTCTGCTCGGATTCCAGCGATGGAGTCGATCATGTGATGGATGCCGAAGTTAAAGCGGCAGAGGATACTCTGTCGAAGGCCTCTGCTATTGTCTCCACGTACCCTAGGCCTGAAGATTACCTAACTGTTGGTTTTAGATTTTACTCGTTTTTTTCTTTACCTTTAGCTGCTGAAATGTTTCAAGTACATAATATTTAGATATTCAAGTACCCTAGGCCTGAAGTTATGATTTTTTATTGTTGTTTGCTATGATTGATGACAGAGTGATTAAGTTTTTGAAAGATGACGGTGACACCTAAAATCTCTGTTAACGATGGAAACTTGGTTGTTCATGGCAAGACTATACTTAAAGGAGTTCCGGAAAATGTTGTGCTTACTCCAGGTTCTGGTAATGGTCTCGTTACCGGCAGTGCGTTCATCGGTGCAACTGCTTCTGATTCCAAAAGTCTCCATGTTTTTCCCATCGGAATCTTAGAGTAAGTTCTTCTTGTTTTCACAACTTCAGGTTAATTGTTGCGGAGTCGAATTTAATGATAACTTTGTACTTTACTTGTAGGGGGCTTCAGTTTGTGTGTTGCTTCCGATTCAAGTTATGGTGGATGACACAGACAATGGGAACTTGTGGGAGGGATATTCCTCTGGAGACTCAGTTTATGCTTATAGAGAGCAAAAACATTGAAGGGGAGGAGGAGAATTCTCCGGTTATTTATACTGTTTTGCTTCCTCTATTGGAAGGTCCGTTTCGATCTGTTCTACAAGGGAATGAGAAAAGCGAGATTGAGATTTGCTTTGAGAGTGGTGAGTAACTAACTCTTTATCATGTGGAAAATGCTTTGGTTTGGTTTGGTGTAAAAGCATGAAATTTATAATTTAGGCATGTTTACTGTTAATTCAGTTTCTTCCGGTCTGCCAAAAATTGTGGGGTGGAGCGGTCATTAAAGCAATTAGAATTGGGGCTGGATAATTCTCAATGGATTGAATGAACAAATGGAGTTATAGCTTTGGAGAAAATATATATAAGGTGGTATCCCAAACAAACTCCTTTTGGTATGTGATTTGGTTTTACAGGTGATCATGCTGTTGAGACTAATCAAGGCCTTCACGTGGTTTGCATGCATGCTGGCACCAACCGTTTTGAAGTCATCAACCAAGCTGTTAAGTAAGAGATTTTTCTCCTATTACTTTTGACTTGTTAGGACATAGGATTGAGTTATTGATTTTATCTATTGGCATACGTATTTGTGGAAGAGCTTGTAGAAATAACTTATGACCTGTTTCTTAAAACTGTTTTTAACATATTTTCAGTTGCTGTTATTCTTTTGATTGGATTTAGGTTGTGTTACTATTGTTCTTTTTTAATTTGCATTGTATTTATAGAAGAAGATAAACAATGCATTTTGGTTTCTGTATGTTGTGTGCATGATTTTGTTTCTTGTGTTGGCTGAGGTAGTTTGTTCTATTAGTTGTTGGGTCAGGTTTTACTGTTCTTATTAGGCCACTGAATTCAAATACATATATGTTCTTATTAGGCCACTGAATTCAAGTATCATGTTCTCCTCAACTATCAGGAAATTTCTTGCAGCTCTCAGAAAGGATTCTTTGACATAATGAACTCTGGTTTTAATCTCATTTGCAGCAGTGGAGGCAGCAATGTAATTTAGGCTAAAACAATATTAAAGAATCCAAACGAATAATAAGAAACACTTTTGTGCAGGGATGATACATACATTTAGGCTTTAATAATGTAGTCATCTTTTTGTGTGACTGTTACATGATATTAGATTGTGAAGTATGCTAGTGACATTTCATGCATTGCTCTTAACCTGATATTTCATCCATTGGATTGAAGTTTGAGAGTTGAATTTTGGTATTTTGAAAAAGTATTATGCATTTAATTTTAACATCAATGATTCGGCATTCATTGTTTCTACATACTATGATTGAATTTCATTGTTTGACTTATATAATTCTCTAAAAAGAAGCATAACCCCTAATTTCAAGGTTGAGAAGTGTTCCAATCAAACTATCACATATATTTTTCTCCAAGAGATCAGTTATTTTTCCTCTCATCTGATGCAAACCATTAGTTATTGAAATAGTGTTATAGTTAGAATTCAACATAAAATAAATAAAAATTGTTAAAAATAGTGTTATGCCCAACAGATCAGTTAGAATTCAACATAAAAGAGTCTTTATAAGCTTATAGAAGATTATTCAAAAGTTAGATGATATAATTTGTGAAAAAGTTATGATGCAGAACAGAAAATAATTTCAAGAAGCTGAAGCATAACAAAGTTTTTAGAAGTTTATTTGAATTTGATTTAAGCTGATTATTTATGCCAAATATGCTAATTTAAACATTTATTAGTTGCTATGTTAATTGAAATTTGATTATTTTTATTGGTTGAGGTTTTCCTTAGCTGCTAGGGACTTGTGTTTCTTGATGCTATGTAGGGATGGACAATTAATGAGATAGTAAGATATGCACCTCAGCACAACTGGTCTGCTTACGAGGAAGCTCTTAAGACAATTTTGGTATTAACCCTTGATTATTTTGCATGTGCAATAATCGATTTTGCTCTTATAATATTCTAAGTTCTTCAAACACTTTTCTATACTCATTGGAAACTTTTTTATATGCTCCAAGAGACCCATTTACAGGATCTTTTTGTCAACACAATGCTTCCCAAATCAATGATTCCACTACTGTTTTTCTTTCTTTTTCTTCACAACTCTTGACCATTTTTGTTATGTTGCTAACTCCAAAAACTCTGAACTGCTTGAGATTCTCTATTTTTGTTTGATGGAAAATAGGGTGATAATATGCAGTTATCATATGGGGAACAAAATTTAGTCGAATGGACCAAGCCATTACTCAGCAGCAAACACTTCACAACATATGTTTTGAGTATAGATTTCGGTTGACAAGTAAGTCACTAGACACAACTTATTTCATAAAGTTTGCCGAAGAACAAAAATTTGTAACAAAATTGTTGAAGCTTGTGAGAATTGGGGTACCTTCCAGGTTATCTATCTTGTTGGACCTTCTTCTGGTTTTGCATCTTGAAATTGATGAAGAATTCTTTTAGTTCTTGGATGATGTTACGGTTACAACGGTAATTAATATGACTTGTGTTGTTTCTTTATTAATTCAATTGTTAAAGTTTATATTGATTTTGTTGTTAAACTTGTAGTGTTAAAGTTGAAAATGGAGTCGAGGTGTTGTTCAATTGTGTTATGTGCTACCTATACGTCGATTTAGTGATGTAAAGTTTGGCTACATTGAAGGAGTTGCGATATTTGCATTGTTGTTGATAGCTCTTTTAGCCAATATTTGGTAGCTTAAGTTACAATGAAGATCTACAAGCTGAATGGTTATCTGTAAAGATGGCTACTAAGCAGTGCTTAGCACAATATGTTCTGCAAGTGACAGAGGAGAGGATTGACCCTGATAGTCTATTTGACACTTGTTCTCATCGATGAAATTGGTGGTGGAACTGATCCTTCAGAAGGTGTATCTCTTTCTGCCAATATCTTACAATATGCTCCTTTAATTTGCGATTTTATACTGATTTTTTATTCCTTTCAACTGAGGATTGGTTGAAGCCTAATGTAGTGATTGAAGCATTTGAAGCTAGGGCTGCAAGGATGAATGTTGTTGTTGCTCAAAATCTCAGCAAGTTCAGTAATCCTGAAGAGGGTAAATGATTCAATCTATATCATATATTGTTTAAATCACAAGCTATATTGACCTGTCTGTGTAGTTGATTTGTCTTAACTGTCGTGTTAATGCAGAACATAGATGTTGACTTTTTAATTTTTAGTGAGAAAGCACCCACCTACAAATATTATAGTGGTTTCTCACATGGTTGAAGAATAAATTGAATTCGCAGTTCTATTTTGCAACTTGTTTATGTATTTTCATTTAGTACAAGCTTGTGTTTTTTTATTAATATAATTTGTGAAAGGCGTCCAGATATCATTATTATTTGCTAATGGTTTTTCTAACCATAGGTTTTCAAGAACTCTCAGCTAACTTAGTTGAGGCAGCAGTTGCTCACTGCCAATTAATTGTAGTTTCCAAGTAAGTTTCTACTGAATTTTTGTCATTTGCTTGTAATTAATGTGTTGCTGATTTTTATTCTCGTGAGCTTCATGATCTCTAGATTTAGTCCCCTTGGAGACAACCATAGTGAAATTAGTCCGAAAAAAATACCCAAATTTAAGACATCTCTAGGTTATTTGTTGGCTATTATTTAATTAATTCAATTATTTAATTAAGCTAAAGGGATATGTTACTGTATTTTCATATCGATCACTATCGTGAGTCAGGAGCCTACAATCTTCAAAATTTATTACTATTAGTGACGTCAGTGATATTTCTGCTCATTAGCTATCAATATAATAAATTATTTATCCTTTTTGTAGCAGTTCTTCAAGGAAGGTATGATGCAAGAAAATCCCAAGGGAAAATGTGGGTCTTCTTCTCATAAATCCATGAAAGAGAAGGAGAAATATTTGGTGGATAAGATTCAATGGATTTTCACCAATCATCAGTCTTCCAGAAAGGAAAGCAGGGCTAATGACATTATGATATTTGAGGAGCATATGCATTAGTTGCTTCAAGAATGGAAGGTAGAACTCGAGCCTCTAGTTACTTTCTTAGCTGTATGTCTTTTGAATAATGTCTGCATATTTTTTATTACTGTATAGCTATGAGCTTACTAGAGATCTTGTTGAAATTCGTGGGTAAGTTAGGTGTAACTCTATGTAGATTAAGATTAAATGAATTTATAAGTATCATTATGAGAATCCATAACTCAATAACAAAAACACATTTGAATTCTCTACTCTCCTCATCATCCTCGGTAGCTTAGTTAAAATGCATATAGTAACATTAGAATATAATTAAACATTCAGTAGCATTTAGAAATTTTATACATTAGTTAGTTTAAAATTTAACATATATATTTAGTTAGTTTAGAAATTAAATATATTAGTTAGTTTAGAAATTTGATACATTAGTTAGTTTAGAATATATACACAGTTTAGATTAGAAGATAATATTTCAGTTAGAGATTGATATAATAGCTTTACTTTTTTTAGGTTGGCTTGATTTTCCTAGTGTCTTTTCTCTACTCTAATATTATCAGTACTGTCTCTTTGGCTATTACTCCTATTGTTTGCTTTAGATTTTCCCGGCATCTAAGGATTCTTGGAGCATCATCGAGACAGCAAGTGTTTGGTCGTTGCAGGCTTGCTATGTGTTTTCTGCCTTCCGAGTTTTGGTTTTGCAGCTTCTAGCCCTGGCAGCATCAGTGCAGGCCTGGGGAGCTTAGATTCTATTGTCTGAGGATATCGTTTATCACAGTTTTGTCGTCAATTTGTTAGTATAACTGCAAAAGCTTTTGCTAGCAATAATGCAGTTTCCTTAATTATCACAAATGAGTTACTATTTTTTCGATGGCATGTCCGTAGCACCGCTAAATATATCAGATTTCTGTGACAATACTTTGTAGGTAGATTTGGATAGCAACAATGTTTTTAGGTGTTGTATATAGTAGAAGGCTATGTAATACGGACACCTCTGAAAAACGGCGTGTCTGTGTTTGTGTTTGTGTCCGTGTCGGGGTTGGACACTTGTACTAACATTTGTAATTACGTTTAATTTATTTATTTTTTAAAATTATTATCAGTGTCATCGTGTCAGTGTCGGGTTTGTGTTTGGGGTGTCAGTGTTTCATAGGTAGAAAGGGATTAAAATAATTTTGATATTTGAAAAATTAGTTATATTCTAAACTGTTTGGCTCTGACATAATGATTTGATGATTGTGTTATGTTAGGTATGTGTCGCCTTATTGTTGATCTCTTGCAGCAAATAGAATTCAGGTGGCATGGAGATACAAGAAGAAGCGTCTAAGTAGCTCTCATACCAGACAAAATGATTATCAAGCATTAAACGAATAAGCTTGTTGTACTGTACTCTAATGTATGGAATCTCTAGTCCTTGGAATCGAATAGTGGTGTGCTGATAGGAAGTTAATGCCATTAATTGAACTTATTGTATATACATATGTAAGTAAATCCTTAAATTGATCATGATAAATATAGCCACTAGTATTTTTAATATAAGGAATGAAAAAATAAATCTGAACTTTAAGAATTCAAAACATTAATCTTATATAGGGTGTTTTACTATTTATAGTTCCTGAAATCTAAAGTTGAGTTATACAAGTGGATTTGGTTTAAAATATTATTTGGTATTGATGGATTATAATATGTATGTAAGGAGTAACTTCAAGCGTTATTTGGTATTGAATTAAATGTATCTTTTTTATATTTGCAAACCAAAAGGATGATTTTGTGTAAAAAAAAAAATGTACTATAATAGCGCTTTTGTTGAATGTGCTATCAAACATGTGTCATATATTAGCGCTTTGTTTGAAAGTGCTATCAAACATGTGCTTTATAATAGCGCTTATTATATTGAAAGTGCTATCAAAAAACGCGCAAAATGCCCACTTTGATAGCGCTTAAGGAAAACGCTATTAAACACTGGTACTTTAATAGCGCTATTAAACAAAAAAACATTTACAATAGCGCCGCGGTTAATAGCGCTTTTAAGCGCTATCAAAAACAAACAAAAAAGCTCTATTAAATAGCTTATTTGGCGTATGCCCAGGGTCCACAATCCACTATCAGACACACCAGCGCACTGATTTTCTCAGAGGTTGGTAGTTATCCTCAAGAGAATATATCCTGAGTGTGGCATTGCGTAACAGCTAAGTCAGATTTGCATCTTCATAGCTTCCGCGCCACGATCCTAAAAAGGTTAAGATGGGTTAAGGGTTACTACGGTACTAAGTGTTATAGGCTTCTATGGAAAAAGTAATGCCTTCAACGATCGCTCGATCAACATCAGTAATTCCAAAGAGGCAACCACCGAGTGGATGGATTCTCAAGTTCTGCTTTTTCAGGATTCGACTCCCACAAAGCTCCCTTGACTATACCATCCCCCTATCTCAAAGTACACTCTGGTCCGGGTATAGGACCTATCTCGCACACACAGAGGAACTCCCAAACAGAACAAACAGGTAACAAGCAAATCAAACGAAAAGCAATAAATAAATCAAAGTAGGCTAAACTCCTCAAGGGAGGAAATCCCCAGCAGAGTCGCCACTTTTCCGTAGCGGCAAAATTGTGAGTGTAAGCTATTGATTAACTTAACTCAAAAAGCAAGAGTCTCCACCACACTTTTATTTTATCCAAAAAAGAAAAGGAAAAAAGAGCGAACAAAACCTACACAAGCTCTACAACAAGAACAAGTGAAGAGAGTCCGGGTAAGGGGGTTGGTTACGCAATGGGAAGGTGTTAGCACCCCAAAACGTCTATAGTACTCTATAGGAGCCCTTTGAAATATCTACCGCTTTTGGTCTGAAAAGGTTTGCTTGAAAAGTGATTGAGGAAATGAGAAGAGAAATTGTTTTTAAGATTTTTGTGTTTGGAGAGACTTATCGCCTCATGCCTACGTACCCACGAAGTGCAATGTAGGATCAAAACCCCGTAGTTCGTGGTACAAAGAATGAAAATTGTTTGTTTTGGTTGATTTTAAATGTAAAGACAAGTCGTCATTTCCAAGCGAATAATTCCGCATAAAGAAATGAATCATGTCTAAACTTATGAAAAAGTTAAATGAAAAGTGCACGAGGGCACAAAAAAGAGTTTGATGTTTTTTAAAGTCTTTTAAAAAAGATGTCAATATGCTTCTGTAGTTTAGCATTTGTTAAGAAATGAAAAGAAGAGAGTAAAATCACTTGACAAAGTCAAGGTTTGATTATGAAAGAGGTGATAGTTTGAAATGAAGAAAGTTTTGAAAAAGGGAGAAAGTTTTGAAAATTGAAGAATGGGGAGGAGAAGAAGTGACTATCCTAAAGCATAAAGTAAAAGTTAAGGATGAGAAATATCTAACCACAAATGTAGTTATTTTCACCATAAACCATGCAAAAGCACAAGTCTTCGAAGTCTTCGAACCATAATTCCAAAGTAAAGGGAAAAGGTCCTAGTTCTAAGTCCAAGGTTCCAATAATTGCATTGGATGTCCAAGTTCTAAGTCCAAGGATTCAAAATAGCATTGAAGTCCAAGGTCTAGGTGTAAACATGTTTTTGGCCTTTATTAATGTTTTTGGTCCAAGTAGACAAAGAGAAAAAGGCATAAGCATAAACATGTGTCCAACGGACAAAGTAAAAATTGCGGAAACATAAACATGTGTCCAACGGACAAAGGAAAAATATGCGGAAGCATAAACATGTGTCCAACGGACAAAGGAAAAATTGCATAAAAGTAAAAGAGAGATAGGGAGCGAGAAGGAATTGTAAAGAAGTTAGAAGTTAGTAATTAGTTATTAGTTGTTAGAGTAAGTGATCAATAATGATTGAATAGTGTACTTAGGTCAAGGTTAATGAAGACTTGTTAGAAGATTGATAGAATCAAAGCCTCTACAACAACAAACTTCATAGATTTTGAACCTAATACAAAAGATCAATCAACATTGAGTGTTTTCTGATACGGGACATATGTTGTGCTATGTTAAGCAATCGCTGAGTAATTTACGGAGTAATTACCCTACAATAAGGCCATTCAATATCTCTTTGTGCTAATGCATGCTAGATGAACGATATGTAGATCGTCATCCGAAAGCAATACCGCACGAAAATAAAAGAAAGTGACGATCTCGTCTTGATCAAGAATTCGACAAAGAAATTCTAATGATCCATAAGACTTTCATGGATCCAAAGAAAAGAGAAATAGATGAAGAGAAAGCCAAATTAAACCACAAAAATATGTGATCTAAGGCTAAGAACAAAGGAAAGGGAAGAAAAAGGAAAAGGAACCAAAACAGTCCCAAAAACAAGGCAAACTGTGCATTCTGTTTTGAAGTAACCGGTTACTCACCAGGTGTTAACCGGTTACTTAGTTCAAAATAAGCGCAGTTTTTCAAAATTAACACAGAGTAACCGGTTACTCACCTGACGTTAACGGGTTACTCTGCACCAGAATGCAGAAAAAATGTGCAAAATTCAGCATGATCCATTTTCCAAACTTTGTACAAACACCTTATGATCATGGAACTGAAATTGCACGAAATTTAAAGTAAAACAATAGTGAAAAACAGCAAATAAACACAATTACAAGATCCAAAGGATCAAGTAACAAAGATCACCAAAGATCTACATTATGGAAGATGAAGATGAAGCTTCAACAGTGGTGGAAGATGAATTACCACTTCAAATCTGAAAATTCCTTCAAATTGATTCAAGATCCAAACTCCAAAGCCTTGATCTATGAGAATTGATTAAGAAAACAAGCTTGGATGAAGGTTTAGCTCGAAGTTGAACAAGATTCAATGTGACTTCTTGTTAACTTTCAAAAGAAAAAAAAATGAGCTTTGGTGAATTTTGGTGGTTGAGGAGAGAAATTGCAAGAGGTTCTTTAGCTCTCAAAAGCTTGTAGAATAAATGAAATTAGGGCTCTATTTATAGAGTTTAGGCTTCGAAATTTGGTGGTTTGGAATTAGGCTTGGAATTTGAAAATTAGGCTTGGAATTCAAATTTGGAGGGAAATTCATAAAAGAGTGGTGATTGGTGAAGGTGTATGGTAGGAAATGATCAAAGTGATGTAGGGGAATTAAAATGAGATGGTCTAGAATATTCCAAATGTGATCAAGGGTTGAGATTGGTGCAAATTACTGAATTTTGAATTTGCTGATTTTTTTTTTCAAATTTTCATGAGGGTAATCGGTTACTCACCACAGGGTAACCGGTTACTCAGTGCAAAATTTGTGAAAAATGAGCATTTTGTTGCACTGTTGTGGTTCCGGCTCGATTCTTTTGCTTATCAAAGAAGGCATGGAAATAAACACATGAACCTTGGAATTCCTTGAATAATAATCAATTAAATCTTGTAAAATCCTTGACCAGATAAATTTGACATGATTGCGGATCAACTTTGACTTTTCTCAGATAAAATTCATTCGAGTTGTGGGACTGTTATTTTGGCATTTTTAACCTGTTCTTCCCCTGAAAATGTCAGTAAAGAGAAAACAAAATATTTTTGGGTTTTGGTTAAGGTTAGTAAAATATGAACAAATAAAGCAATAAAGTGAATAAGAAACACACAGATACTCGGTAAACCCTGCAAGGCATAAACCCAAAGAAGAAAGGGGCAAAGGAACCAATGCGTGATCTTGTTTGTGGTAAGGATGCAAAATGAGATGTGAATGATATGTGGAATCTTAGGGGTCAAAAATTAGGGTCTTACAGTATCCAAAGTAATTTTTTATGGAGGGGAAGAGAAGATAAAAGGTCGATCCATTAGGTTAGCTGGAGTGATGTGTGCAAGCCAAAAACATTTAGGTGGTTTGGGGATTACAGACGTAGATGTGACCAATAGAGTTTTGCTTCTAAAATGGAAATGGCGTATTTTGAAGGAGAAGGATGTGATTTGGCACAATATGTTGCAGTACAGATACGGAAATACAGTTCTAAAGGTGCAAATTAAAAACAAATCAGTGTTGCGAAGGAGCGACTCAATATGGTGGAGAGACGTGGTTTTTGAACGACATAGACACAACAACCAATCTTGTTTTTTCTAACAATTTGAATTGCAGGTTAGGAGATGGTAGCAGCCTTTCTATTTGGCACTCAAAGTGGATTCATGGACATGCTTTGAAGGAGATCTATTAGTCCCTTTTCGATGTTGCAACACAAAAGTTGGTCACAATTGCTGAAGTTGGATCTGGCAAGGAGAAGATTGGCATTGGAATCCTTTCTCTGAGGTGAATACATTGGCTGCTTCTGACCCTGATTTGATGACAGATCTTGTGGATTTACTCGAAGACTTCAAGCCTCAATTGTATGTGGGAGACGACTTTCTGTGGTTGACAGAGGAGGATCAACGGTACACGACAAGATCTTGCGTGATGTCGTTTTGGGAAGATCAGAATCATAGGTCTGCTAATCACACTATACGGAAATCGGTTGAGTTTTTGTGGAACATAAAGGTGCCATCCAAGGTTCTTGTTTTTGGCTGGAGATTTCTTTTCAACATGGTAGCGACTAAGGACCAGCTTATCAAGAGGGGAATCCTGACGAAATCGAGGGACACGGTATGTATTTTCTGTTTTAGGTTCGTCGAAAGTGCGCGTCATTTATTCTGTGACTGTGTTGTAGTAAGAAGAATTTGGGATAAGATTTGGGAATGGTTAGGAGATGATTTACAGGTTAATCTAACCGAGTTGATGGAGTTTCCTTTGTTTCATCACAAAGTCTCTAAAACTGTTGTAAGACAATCGATTGGAGTGATATGGTTGGCGGCGGTTTGGAGTATTTGGATGCATCGGAACGGAATACAATTTGAGGAAACTATCTTTAGTCACCTTGAGTGTATCTCGAACATAAAACATAGGGCCTGGGTGTGGCTTGCAGTTGTTTCTTTGTTGACTGTTAATGTTAATTTTAGAAATTGGAGTATTGCTCTTCTTTTATGTTGTAGGTTATAGTCTGTAACTGTCTGACCTTGTAACTGTCTGACTTGTTTTTGTAATATTAGGAGTATTTCTCATACTCTTAATATCATTTGTCTATTAAAAAAAATAGATGGATTCTTGATGATGAACATATAATTGAATGGATTTTTCCTCATCACAAAGTATTTGTTCTCAAGGTTTTAAAAAACTATTTGTTATCTTGAAAATTGTATCAATGGATGTTGATACTAATACCATTATTTATCGTTCTTATAATAAAGTTTAAAGTTATATTTAATTCACACTTATGCCGCCATTGTAAAAAAAAAAAAAAAACAATCCTTTAGTTGGTGACTCGTCTACAAAGTGGGCCAATATTCTTGTTACTCTTGATGAAAACGTACAAGACAACAGCATGTGGCGGTTGATGAGAAGTTATCTATCACTAAACCCCATTACTAGCCTACTTAGTAAGTACTAACCATGTATTCAATTCTTCAGATAAAGATATCCAACCAATAAGAATAAGGCGTGTGTCATTAAGTGGAATAATTGACCTTGTTACTGCCACAGTTATTATGCATTTTCTTGTGAAGATATGTAGTTAAAAACAGAACTATGACAAATTAACCTTTCAACTTTTGTCCTAGGGAAAATAAGTATGCTCTGCACTTTCTAGGAATCATAAGTTATTTTATACCCCTGCTTTTAAAATTTTCAGGATACCAAGTCCTTTCTTTATAGCAACCAAATAAAATTACTCGTATAGTATATTTCATAAGCTCTTAAGTGCAATAAACATATAACACAGAGATGATAATTGAGTAAATAAATTTATTATCATTAAATTCTTACGGTCAATCTAATGGTCATTTTTTCACATGTTTACAATTTGGTAAGATGCCAAGGGTACAAAAACATATATCCACTAAGCTATGTCAGTCTCTTTTGGTGTTATTTTCATAGCCCATTCAAGCCACAAGTTATATTTTGGAAGACATCTTCTGTGCATGGAATGGTGAGGCCACCCATCGGATGATCGTATCCAAACTCTTCCTCGGTTTGACGCAGCAAGTCTTGAAACGACGCTTGGTTCAAGTATGAAATTGGGATCACCAATCTCTTTTGCTTCTCTCCAACATACACAGCAACATGTCCCTTTGGCACTTCTACACCTTTAGAAACTCCTTGTTTTGCCGAAAAGGATGGGCTTCTGATGATACCAGAGAAACGAAAACCCATTGTTATGTGTTAAAACTTGAGAAGAATTGGATTTAAGATAACTCTTTTAAGACTATAACCAAGTATTTGAAAGTGGAATGCTTTAGGATGTTGTGAATAAGTTGAGTTGGTCCTAAATGCTTGTAACCATAAATATATATAGAAACCATTGGCTAGTTGAATGATGGGTGAAGTAGGGCAATACTATAGGGTCACATGGTACTGTCTAAAAATGTAATATAATAGACAATACAAAACCCACCTTATAATACGAAAATCAACATATTACCCCACCAGAAACCAAGCTTATCCATGCTAAAGAAAGTTTAATTGACCTTGTTACTTATTTAGCAAGGGAGAAGGGACCACAAAGTTCTATTCTGGTATGCAAGTTTCATCGAGTTTATCTTGCAAAAATATAAAATGTGGTTCGTAGTGATACTATTCAATATTGGCTCTCTTCTTTTCTCCAAACACTGTTTCTGAGATGATATCAACCAGGTCCTACACAAATATGATATATATTTTGCTGGTAGATGTATATTAGCTGGATTGTCAATTTCAAGAAGCATGTGAGATGTCTAAACCATGTATACCATTGAAATAGATATAACAAAATTCAACAACAGACATCAGGTTTCATTCACCATTGCATTGTCTTAAATTTCCTAATCCCAGAAAATGACCTCTGTTAGACAATACCATGTGATCCCTTCTCCCTCACTAGGCCATATTTCAACTATATATACACTACCCCTTGGTTTCACAAGCAACACAAGTCTTTTACATCCTAAAACGTCACAACTCAATATCTATTTCTCATCCATTCCTTTAACATAAAATAAGCAATGGGTTTCCGCAGTATTATCAGAAGAACATCATTTTCCAAAACCCAAGGATCTACCAAGGGATTTGAAGTCCCTAAAGGCTATCTCGCCGTCTATGTTGGAGATAAAATGAGGCGGTTTGTGATTCCAGTTTCGTACTTGAATCAACCATTGTTTCAAGAATTATTAAGTAAAGCAGAAGAAGAATTTGGATATGATCATCCCATGGGTGGGCTCACAATTCCATGCGGTGAAGATGAATTCCTAAGCCTCACTTCTCGCTTGAATTAAGTTGAGCTGTAAATCATGCAAATGGAATTTAGATAGATTAGTTTAGGCTAATTTTAACAGAAGGCACTTTTTTCTTTTCATTTAGTTTGTTCCATGTATCAATCATTCCTACGGAAACAGAAAATGTTCCCTCAATGAGAATGTTATGACAAAAGATTCTTATATCATTTTTAGCTTGTTCCATATCTCAACAAATTATAATATATACAGCAGTATTATTCCGTTATATTATGCAACTGTTCTTATCTTGACCTTAATGGAAATGCTGTAATAAATTACTTGTGTTCCAAGTTTTCTAGCACCATTTCTTTCAAATTTTTTACATAAAAGAAGTTATATGTTAACATCTGTAATATAAAGCATGGAAAAAAAAGGCTTTAGTTTAATATTTCGTTATGAGCCATCACCAAATCAATAGCTAACCGCCTAACTTATCTTGTTAAAAAAAGTAGGATTTTATTATTGAATCTGAAATATGAACACCTATGTTACATAAATAACTAAGGGAAAATTAAGAATGTTAGACTATGATTAGGACGTCTTTAATCAAAGATGAAGAAATTACATATATGTTGAGCCAAACACTTTCTCCATTTCTTTTGTAAGAAAGTATCTATTCAAGAGTATATGATCTAGAACTTGCAATAATTTTCTATGGTTAGTAATTGTTATAGAATACACACTGAGAGGCAATAATCTTACCAACTTTGAAGTTATCTTTTTGTTGCTAAGTTCACTTGGAGTCATACCCACTTCCCAACATCGATAACCTCTTTGACAGTTCATTTGGATTCAAACTCTTACCCTTTAAGGACGCATATTCTGGATACATCTAGATACTAATAGACCGTCTTGACTATAGAAAGATGACCTTTATGTACGACAAAGGGAATTTTTGCTTCAAGATGCCCTTGGACCTCAAGAATTATGGGAAAACATATTAATAAATGATGAACAAGGTCTTTAGAAACCTGATAAAAGATATGTTTGACATTTACATAGATGACATGAAGAACGAGAATGACACACAATCCAATAAATACACATTCGAAGTAAGTTCTGAGGAGTTCTTAAAATATTCACTATTACGGAAAATTCTTCTCACAACGGTTGTAAAGAAATACTATCACAATTGACCAACTATTGTGAAGTAGGGTGTTGTTGTAAGTATGTTCTTTTCCACCACGAGCGTCAGATCTTTATGATAAACTAGATAGCGCTACTTATCACAACAGTTATATTAACTAATCGTTGTGATATATAAAGGTCATAGGTTTGAAAGTCAGTAACAACAATTTAGGGCCCGTTTGTTTTGCCTTTTTTTAAAAATGATTTTTATAGTGTAACATAATTTTGTAGAAAAAAAATTTATAAAGAAACTTTTCATAAAAGTTTCAAATAAAAATTTAGTTTGAATAGTTATTCTTAAAATGTTATTTTAGGTATTTCATCATTTTATCGAAAATTTTTTTGGATATCAAAATTTCATAAAATCACTTAATTTTGAAGCTATTTCAAATAGCTTTTCATGAAAATCATTTTTGAAATACAACTTTTTGAAAAAATTGTGATTTTGACTATGTTTTGGTCTTCAATAATGTATATTAATGTTATAGAATGTCAAAATTAATCTTTTAATTTATAAAAAACAAATTTAAAAAAACTTGTAATATTTTGAAAAACGTTTTTGTAGAATCCATTTTCCAAAATACAAAGAAAAAATCTATTTTTTTAAAGCTGAAACAAACTGGCCCTTAATTAACTTACCCATGGCCTTTTAATAAACAACATTTTAAGTATATATTCCAACTGTGGTTATATATATATATATATATATAAATCTGTGTGTGGTACATATCCTATGAGAATATCATTTTTGTGTGAGACCGTGAGAATAAATTTGAATAATTAGATTTTAAAATAAATGGTGGAGATTATGTGTGCTTTTTGTTTTTCTCTCTCCTCCATTATTAAAATAAATGATGGAGGAGAGAGAAAAAAAACTGACACAAAATCTCCACCATTTATTTTAAAATCTAATGGTTCAGATTTATTCTCACACTCTCACATAAAAATGACATTCTTATATGATACGTTCCCTATATATATATATATATATATATATAGGGAGGGGATCATTTGACACCGATGTCAAAATATTAACTTTGACACCAAATCCTAACTCTTTATTATTATTCATTCAATGGCTAAGATAAATTCCCTTTAAAAACTCATGTGTTAGTTTTAAGTGAATACATCCTAACCTATAAGTTAATAATAATAAACGGTTAGGATTTGGTGTCAAAGTTAATAGTTTGACACCGGTGTTAAATGATCCCGTCCCATATATATATATATATATATATATATATATATATATATATATATCCTCAATCTTCCTTGGTAACGGATTAAAATTCACATCGGGTTCTCCCTCAATCTTCCTTGGTAACGGATTAAAATTCACATCGGGTTCTCCTGTCAACTTTGCGAAGTCAAGCTCGATATATATATATATATATATATATATATATATATATATATATATATATATATATATATATATATATATGAGTTTATTAAAAAATATGTGGATTGCTTATTTTTCCTTACCCCTCAATAAACATATACAACCCTCCACTGTTTTTCAAATTGCATGCAACTTGTAATTCATCTCTCGCTCTTTAATGCAACGCCCCAGTTTTGTCGTTTTATTTATTTGAGTTGTTTTGATTATTTTATTATTATATTATTTTATCTCTGTCTTTTTTGTGAAAATATGTTATTTTTCATCGTGATTATATTTTATCGCGTTTTGGGAACATTTGCGAGATATTTGAGTGTGGGGGTATTTTGGTCATTTCACTTTATTTTGATTAAGTTAGAATATAAATAGAAAGAAAAAGAGAGAAAATAGTAAGGAAAGGAAGAAAAAGGGAAAAGAAGAAAAGAGAAGAGAAAGAAGAAAAGAGAGAAAAACTTGTGGCTCAAGAAAATTGATCAACCGACTTTCTAAAACACGATTAATCGGGTAAGGGTGCGAAACTCGATTATCTTATGATTATGTATGAATATGTATGTGTGTGTTTGAATGATTCTCTTGCCTTTCCATGTTTTTCACTTCTAGGTCGAAAATGATAAAATGATTAGGAATCGATGTTTTCGCGGTCGAAAATCGATATAATTTGCGTTGTATGATCACAATGTGTTTATGAGTCATTGCTGATAATTGTTTTGCTGTTGGAATTGATTTGGAATGAAAAATGAGATTTTTGGGGGTTTTGGATCATGTAACCCGTAACAGAATTTTTCTGGTTCTGGTGTGATTCTCCAGGTGAATTTGGAATTTGCCAGGCGAATTAAGTCTCGCCACTAGTTCGCCAGGCGAAGTGCTGGCGAAGGGGGATTCGCCAGGAGAAATCGTAAGTCGCCAGGCGAAATCGGAAAGACAGAAATGGGGTAGCTTCTGTAACTTTTGGGGTTTTCTAATTGTGTGGTTCGCCACTAGTTCGCCAGGCGAAGTGCTGGCGAATGGGGATCCGCCAGGCGAATTCCTAAGTCGCCAGGCGAATCTGGCTGTTTCTCAATAAATTCTTTTCTTTGAAAAATTCATAACTTTTGATCTGTGGTTCGGTTTGAGGCGTGGTTTGATGTGTTAGAAAGCTTATAAAATGTTCTTTCTTATTAAAATGGTTTGGAGATTGTTGGCCGATTTAATTATGTCGGGAATTTGGAATGTGTTATTTGTTGACTTTTACCGTTTTAATGGTGTGCATTTGACGTGTTATTATGCAACATGCTTGTGATATGAATTGTATGACTTGTGGGCTGTTGTGAAATGAATATGCACGTGATATATTTTGTGATGATGATTTGTGGCCTAATGGCAAGAAAATGCTATGTGTGGTATTTGATGATATATGCATGATTGTGGATGTGTATGTGTGTGCATTTTGAATGTCATGAGTCATTGTATGCCAAGCATCATGATATGCATTCTTGTGACGTCCTGAGTGACGGATTGATTCCAGAGGGAATCTGCTATAACATCGCGCGCCTTAAAAATAAGAGGACTGAAGCGCCTTAAAAATAAGAGGACCGAAAGCGATGATTATAGACGATCGTGTGCCCATGTGGGGTGTGAGCGATCGGGTCGTGTGCTCGTGTGGGGTGTGAGCGATCCATAAACGTCGTGTGCCCGTGTGGGGTGTGAGCGACGAGGAACATCGTATGCCCGACGGGGAGTTACAGTGATGTAACGAGCGATGATTCCAGCAGAGTTCCTGAGTGAACTAGTGATGAGAAACATTGGAAGTCGGTACCGCATATGCATTGCATAGAGTCGTTGTGTCGGTCTCTGTGCATTTGCATAAATCATGGATTAATTGTGTATGGAATTGTGAATGTGATTAATGAGATGGAATATGTATAAATGTGTTGATGATGAGTGTATTGGGTATGATTGATATGCATTGGTGATGGATACCTGATAATTGTACTTTGTTGTGTTGTATTGGTTTGTGGTGTAGTTGTGGTGAGAATATTTTACTTGTGCATTTCTGTGTTAATATATAATTATATGCAACTGTATTATGATTGTGTTTCTCACCCTTCTGCTGTTTTATAATGCTCTATGAGGCATTGCAGATTAGAGTTGCTGGAGGTCTTTTTGTGAAGCTTAGGTCTTCATTCTTTTGTCGGTCGGCTCTGATATGTGACACCGGGTAGTTAGGGAGGCCGTTGGTGATTATTTGTATTATGTATACGTATATTTTGGATTGTACATGTATGATGTTGTATATGACAAACAAACTTTTATGATATATATGAGATTCAGTTACAGATTTTCCGCTTTTATTCTGTTTCTGAATTGTGGGTGTATTACTACCTGAATTGTTGCGTATCTTTATGAGCAGGTGTTGTATGTTTTGTTTCAAATTGATGTGACCTCTCGGTCTATGCCGTGAATGTGTAAATATACTCTGATGAAATTTTGTATTTTATATATTGCTTTAATAGCTTGGGGGTATAGATTGGGGGTGTTACATTAAGTGGTATCAGAGCCAGTTCGTGTTAGTTGTGTCAGTCCTTGTTGGTGTTGGCGTTTGGAGGTGAGCTGTTTGTTTCACCATAGTTTCTGTTATTGGAAATGAACAGAATATGGCTGGTAGGAATAATGCTGCTTTGGCTGCTGCGATGCAAGCTATGGCTCGGGCTGTGCAGGGTGCACCTAATTTTGCGGATAATGATGAGTTTAGGAATAAGAGACCGCCTGTCTTTAAGGGGAGACATAATCCTGATGGTGCACAGATTTGGTTGAAAGAGATTGAAAGGATTTTTCGAGTTATGGATTGTGCTGAGGACAGTAAGGTGAGACTGGGAACTCACATGTTACAGGAAGAAGCTGGTGACTGGTGGGTTAGTACTCGTCAGGTGTTGGAAGCTGGGGATGAAGAAGTTACTTGGGAATTGTTTAGCCAGAAGTTTCTGAGGAAGTATTTTCCCGAAGATGTAAGAGGAAAGAAGGAAATTGAGGTCTTGGAATTGAAACAAGGTAATATGTCTGTTGTTGATTATACTGCTAAGTTTGTGGAGCTTGTGCAGTTTTATCCTCATTATGCTAAAGCGACTGCAGAGTTTTCTAAGTGTGTGAAGTATGAGAGCGGATTGTGCCCTGAGATTAAGCAGGCAATCGGTTATCAAAGGATAAGAAGGTTTTCTGATTTGGTGGAATGTTGTAGGATTTATGAAGAGGATAGTAAGGCTCGTTCTACTCACTATAAGAGTGTGAGTGAAAGAAAAGGGAAGCAACAGTTCTGTAGTGGTCCGTACGTAACACCAGCTGATAAGGGTAAACAAAGAGGTACTTTTGATCGAAGGCCCAGTGGTGGAGGTATGTCTGGTCCTCTGAGGTGTTATAAATGTGGTGAGTTGGGGCATCGTCAGTTTGAGTGCAGGAAAGATATGAGGAAGTTTACTAATTATGGAGGCATCGGACATGTCGTAGCTGATTGTAAAAGGAAGAATGTGGTGAAGTGTTTCAACTGTGGTGAACCTGGTCATATTAGCACGAAGTGTCTGAAACTGAAGCAGGCTTCATCTAGTGGGAAAGTGTTTGCATTGGCAGGGACTCAGACTACTAATGCAGATCGTCTGATCAGAGGTACTTGTTTTATTAATAGTAGGCCTTTAGTTACTATTATTGATACTGGATCGATTCGTTTGTTTATTTCGTCTGAGTGCGCTAAGCGTTTGAATCTTGTGTTGTCTTTGATGGATGGTGAGATGGTTATTGATACTCCAGCAATGGGGTAAATAACTACTTCTTTGGTTTGTTTAAGTTGTCCTTTGACCATTTATGGTAAAGACTTTGAGATGGATTTAGTGTGTTTGCCGTTGGAGGGATTAGATGTGGTTTTGGGAATGAATTGGTTGCAGTTTAATCGGGTTCATATTGATTGTTATCATAAGCTAGTAAGGTTTCCTTCTCTTGAAGAAGATGAAGACTCGAGTTTCTTATCTACCAAAGAGTTGAAGAAAATTTTGGCGGATGAAGCTCAGTTGTTTGGGTTGTTTGCATCGTTGACTGTGGATAGTCAAGTTTCACTTGATGTGTTTCCTGTTGTGTGTGATTTTCCGGAAGTGTTTCCTGAGGATATTTCGGACTTGCCACCAGAGAGGGTGGTGGAGTTTTCTATAGATCTAGTTCCTAGTACTAGACCTGTTTCTATGGCACCTTATCGTATGTCGGCATCTGAGTTGGTTGAGTTGAAGAAGCAGTTGAATGAATTGTTGGAAAAGAGGTTTGTGAGACCAAGCGTTTCTCCTTGGGGTGCTCCAGTTTTATTGGTGAAAAAGAAAGATGGAAGTATGCGGTTGTGTATTGATTATCGCCAGTTGAATAAGGTGACGATTAAGAATAAGTATCCTCTTCTGAGAATTGATGATCTGATGGATCAGTTGGTTGGTGATTGTGTGTTTAGTAAGATTGATTTGAGGTCAGGGTATCATCAGATTAGGGTGAAGGAAGAAAATATTCAGAAGACGGCTTTTAGGACACGTTACGGTCATTATGAATATTCTGTGATGTCGTTCGGGGTTTCTAATGCGCCAGGTGTGTTTATGGAGTACATGAATCGTATTTTCCACGAGCATCTGGATCGATTTGTTGTTGTGTTTATTGATGACATATTGATTTATTCTAAGTCTCGGAAGGAGCACGCGGAGCATTTGCGTATTGTTTTGCAGGTTTTGAAGGAAAAGAAGCTTTTTTCCAAATTGCCCAAGTGTGAATTTTGGTTGTCGGAGGTGAGTTTTCTTGGTCACGTAATTTCAGGTAATGGTATTTTTGTGGATCCATCTAAAGTATAAGCAGTTCTACAATGGGAGGCTCCGAGATCTGTTACTGAAATTCGAAGCTTTTTGGGTTTGGCCGGATATTATCGAAGGTTCATTGAAGGTTTTTCTAAGCTAGCACTTCCTTTGACCCAGTTGACTTGTAAAGGGCAAGTATTCATTTGGGATATTCGGTGTGAGGAAAGTTTTAATGAGTTGAAGAGAAGATTGACGACAGCTCCGATTTTGATTTTGTCGAATCCTACTGAACCGTTTGTGGTGTATTGTGATGCGTCTTTGATTGGTCTAGGTGGGGTACTAATGCAAGACGGTAAGGTCGTGGCGTATGCTTCGAGGCAGTTGAGAGTGCATGAGAAGAATTACCCTACGCATGACTTGGAATTAGCGGCTGTGGTGTTTGTGTTGAAAATTTGGAGGCATTATCTTTTTGGTGCGAGGTTTGAAGTCTTTAGTGATCACAAAAGTTTGAAATATCTGTTTGATCAGAAGGAGTTGAATATGAGGCAACGAAGATGGTTGGAATTTTTTAAGGACTACGACTTTGGCTTGAATTACCATCCTGGTAAGGCTAATGTGGTAGCCGATGCGTTGAGTCGGAAATCGTTGCATATGTCCGCTTTAATGGTTAAGGAGTGAGAGCTTTTGGAATCATTTATAGATTTGAGCTTGGTATGTGAAGTGACGTCGGATGGTGTGAGGCTGGGTATGTTGAAGGTTACTAATGATTTTCTGATGACGGTAAGTGAGAAACAGAAGTTGGATGTGAAATTGGTGGATTTGATGTTGGTTGGCGGAAAAGATGCGAGTGGTGATTTTTGAGTGGATGTTAATGGTGTGTTGAGGTTCCGTGGGCGAATTTGTATTCCGGATGATTCAGATTTGAAACGGATGATTTCGGAGGAAGGACACCGGAGTAATTTGAGTATACATCCGGGAGCAAACAAGATGTACCAAGATTTGAAGAAGATTTTCTGGTGGTCTGGATTGAAAAGAGATGTGGCTCAGTTTGTGTATGCTTGTTTGACCTGTCAGAAATCAAAGGTAGAACATCAGAGGTCTAGTGGTTTGTTGCAACCGTTGGATATTCCTGAATGGAAGTGGGACATCATTTCTATGGATTTTGTAACGGGGTTGCCAAATACTCAGCGAGGGCATAATGCTATTTGGGTGATTGTTGATAGGATGACTAAATCGGCTCGTTTTATTCCGATTGACATCAGTTTTTCTTTGGAACGGTTAGCTGAGATTTACATCAGTGTGATTGTGAAGTTGCATGGGGTTCCGTTAAGTATTATTTCGGATCGAGATCCAAGGTTTACTTCGAGGTTTTGGGAAAGTTTACAGAAGGTGTTAGGTTCTAAATTGAGATTGAGTTCGGCTTATCATCCGCAGACGGATGGTCAGACGGAGAGAACGATTCAGTCTTTGGAAGATTTGTTGCGAGTGTGTGTTCTTGAGCAAGGTGGTGCGTGGGATAGTTATCTTGCGTTGGTGGAATTCACGTATAATAACAGTTTCCATTCGAGTATTGGAATGGCACCGTTTGAAGCGTTATATGGACGAAGATGTCGGACACCGTTGTGTTGGCACGAATCTGGTGAGAGTTCGGTGGTTGGACCGGAGTTAGTGCAACAGACTACAGAAAAAGTGAAGCTTATTCGTGAGAAAATGAAGGCTTCTTAGAGTAGGCAAAAGAGTTATCATGATCGTAGAAGGAAGGATCTAGAATTTCAAGAGGGCGATCATGTATTTCTGAGGGTTACGCCGGTAACAGGTGTTGGTAGGGCATTGAAGTCGAAGAAACTTACTTTGCGGTTTATTGGTCTTTACCAGATATCTGCGAGAGTGGGTGTTGTGGCTTATAGGGTGGCGTTGCCGCCGAATCTGTCGAATTTGCATGATGTGTTCCATGTTTCACAGCTTCGGAAGTATGTTCCAGATCCGTCGCATGTGATTCCAATGGATGAGGCTGAGGTAAGAGAGAATCTTACAGTTGAGGCTTTACCAATGAGTATTTTGGATCGCGAGTTGAAGCAGTTGAGGGGCAAGGAGATTTCACTTGTGAAGGTGGCGTGGGGAGGCGCTGCTGAGGGCAATTTGACTTGGGAGTTGGAGAGTAGGATGCGGGAGTCGTATCCAGAGTTGTTCATCTCAGGTAATATTTTCGAGGATGAAAATTTCTAAGTGGGGGAGAGTTGTAACGCCCCAGTTTTTTCGTTTTATTTATTTGAGTTGTTTTGATTATTTTATTATTATATTATTTTATCTCTGACTTTTATGTGAAAATATGTTATTTTTCATCGTGATTATATTTTATCGCGTTTTGGGAACATTTGTGAGATATTTGAGTGTGGGGGTATTTTGGTCATTTCACTTTATTTTGATTAAGTTAGAATATAAATAGAAAGAAAAAGAGAGAAAATAGTAAGGAAAGGAAGAAAAAGAGAAAAGAAGAAAAGAGAAGAGAAAGAAGAAAAGAGAGAAAAACTTGTGGCTCAAGAAAATCGATCAACCGACTTTCTAAAACACGATTAATCGGGTAAGGGTGTGAAACTCGATTATCTTATGATTGTGTATGAATATGTATGTGTGTGTTTGAAAGATTCTCTTGCATTTCCATGTTTTTCACTTCTAGGTCAAAAATGATAAAATGATTAGGATGCGCTGCTGAGGGCAATTTGACTTGGGAGTTGGAGAGTAGGATGTGGGAGTCGTATACAGAGTTGTTCATCTCAGGTAATATTTTCGAGGATGAAAATTTCTAAGTGGGGGAGAGTTGTAACGCCCCAGTTTTGTCGTTTTATTTATTTGAGTTGTTTTGATTATTTTATTATTATATTATTTTATCTCTGACTTTTATGTGAAAATATGTTATTTTTCATCGTGATTATATTTTATCGCGTTTTGGGAACATTTGTGAGATATTTGAGTGTGGGGGTATTTTGGTCATTTCACTTTATTTTGATTAAGTTAGAATATAAATAGAAAGAAAAAGAGAGAAAATAGTAAGGAAAGGAAGAAAAAGAGAAAAGAAGAAAAGAGAAGAGAAAGAAGAAAAGAGAGAAAAACTTGTGGCTCAAGAAAATCGATCAACCGACTTTCTAAAACACGATTAATCGGGTAAGGGTGCGAAACTCGATTATCTTATGATTGTGTATGAATATGTATGTGTGTGTTTGAATGATTCTCTTGCATTTCCATGTTTTTCACTTCTAGGTCGAAAATGATAAAATGATTAGGAATCGATGTTTTCGCGGTCGAAAATCGATATAATTTGCGTTGTATGATCACAATGTGTTTATGAGTCATTCTTGATAATTGTTTTGCTGTTGGAATTGATTTGGAATGAAAAATGAGATTTTTGGGGGTTTTGGATCATGTAACCCGTATCAGGATTTTTCTGGTTCTGGTGTGATTCGCCAGGCGAATTTGGGATTCGCCAGGCGAATTAAGTCTCGCCACTAGTTCGCCAGGCGAAGTGCTGGCGAAGGGGGATTCGCCAGGCGAAATCGTAAGTCGCCAGGCAAAATCGGAAAGACGGAAATGGGGTAGCTTCTGTAACTTTTGGGGTTTTCTAATTTTGTGGTTCGCCACTAGTTCGCCAGGCGAAGTGCTGGCGAATGGGGATCCGCCAGGCAAATTCCTAAGTCGCCAGGCGAATCTGGCTGTTTCTCAATAAATTCTTTTCTTTGAAAAATTCATAACTTTGGATCTGTGGTTCGGTTTAAGGCTTGGTTTGATGTGTTAGAAAGCTTATAAAATGTTCTTTCTTATTAAAATGGTTTAGAGATTGTTGGCCGATTTAATTATGTCAAGAATTTGGAATGTGTTATTTGTTGAATTTTACCGTTTTAATGGTGTGCATTTGACGTGTTATTATGTAACATGCTTGTGATATGAATTGTATGACTTGTGGGCTTTTGTGAAATGAATATGCACATGATATATTTTGTGATGATGATTTGTGGCCTAATGGCAAGAAAATGTTATGTGTGGTATTTGATGATATATGCATGATTGTGGATGTGTATGTGTGTGCATTTTGAATGTCATGAGTCATTGTATGCCAAGCATCATGATATGCATTCTTGTGACGTCCTGAGTGACGGATTGATTCCAGAGGGAATCTGCTATAACATCGCGCGCCTTAAAAATAAGAGGACTGAAGCGCCTTAAAAATAAGAGGACCGAAAGCGATGATTATAGACGATCGTGTGCCCATGTGGGGTGTGAACGATCGGGTCGTGTGCCCGTGTGGGGTGTGAGCGATCCATAAATGTCGTGTGCCCATGTGGGGTGTAAGCGACGGGGAACATCGTATGCCCGACGGGGAGTTACAGTGATGTAACGAGCGATGATTCCAGCAGAGTTCCTGAGTGAACTAGTGATGAGAAACATTGAAAGTCGGTACCGCATATGCATTGCACAGAGTCGTTGTGTCGGTCTCTATGCATTTGCATAAATCATGGATTAATTGTGTATGGAATTGTGAATGTGATTAATGAGATGGAATATGTATAAATGTGTTGATGATGAGTGCATTGGGTATGATTGATATGCATTGGTGATGGATACCTGATAATTGTACTGTGTTGTGTTGTATTGGTTTGTGGTGTAGTTGTGGTGAGAATATTTTACTTGTGCATTTCTGTGTTAACATATAATTATATGCAATTGTATTATGATTGTGTTTCTCACCCTTCTGCTGTTTTATAATGCTCTATGAGGCATTGCATATTAGAGTTGTTGGAGGTCTTTTTGTGAAGCTTAGGTCTTCATTCTTTTGTCGGTCGGCTCTGATATGTGACACCGGGTAGTTAGGTAGGCCGTTGGTGATTATTTGTATTATGTATACGTATATTTTGGATTGTACATGTATGATGTTGTATATGACAAACAAACTTTTATGATATATATGTGATTCAGTTACAGATTTTCCGCTTTTATTCTGTTTCTGAATTGTGGGTGTATTACTACCTGAATTGTTGCATATCTTTATGAGCAGGTGTTGTATGTTTTGATTCAAATTTATGTGACCCCTCGGTCTATGCCGTGAATGTGTAAATATACTCTGATGAAATTTTGTATTTTATATATTGCTTTAATAGCTTGGGGGTATAGATTGGGGGTGTTACATTTAACATATAGAATTTGGTTCAATTCCCAAAGTTCTTCAAAGCAAAGTTCGTTCTCTTATAGTTTATTTTGCAAAGCATCAATTTGTTAACTAATTTCGAGTCATTATCATCACTTTAACCATCATTAATTTAATTGATGGTGATTATTATGATGACGGTGATGAAGATAATTCAAAATTTCTCAACAAATTTGATGTTTTGCAATATAAAATAGAAGAAAATGAACTGTTGCTTTGAAAAATTTGGGGCATTGAACCAAATTCTATATGTTCAAGAATCAGAGATGAATTACATGATGCATGCATTTCGAAAAACATTGATTGATCTAATTTGGTTTTCAAATATAACCTAATTTTAATATTATCATTTTCTAAATAAATTTAAATGAATGCATGATTAGTAAGGGGTTAGTGAAATAAGCAATCTACATACGATATAATAAACTCAACTGAAATTAAAAAACAAGGCAATTATTTTGAACAAAAACAACATATCAACTCATACCTTTTAATGAAAAGATTCGTGGCGAATAAAGACGAAGAAATGATCTACTTGTCTCATAATAGAATCTACAATGAAAGGAGGATGAAGCTGAAGTGAGAGCGGAAAATTTATGCCCATCATCTGGGTCTTCAACACAAGTATGTCACTTTTACAATGGCTTCGTCCTCCGTGTATTTTTTATTCATTGCTACACAAATAATTTGTGAACCATACCTACAAGTCAAAATTTATATTATCTTGTTAACCTGATTTGGAAACATAAACTAGCATGAGATTGTAATCCTATAAACAGTATGTTAACCTGATTTGGAAACATAAACTAGCATGAAATTAACAACATGTTAACATAAACAAAAAACTCAAGTAATGTCTAATACACGGATGTCACTGTTGAACATAGATTTTTAGATTTTTAAGAAGAACTAGTGTCACACATGGAACAAATATGATAATTGAGATCCATTTCATAAACAGAGATTTAAGTAGAGATAATCCAAAAAAACATGAATATCATGCCAAATGAAAACCTTAAACCCTAAGGTTTCTGCCAAATGAAAACATATGAAATAAAAAAGGAAGGGCCTATACACAGAAAAATGGAAGAAAGCATATGAATACCATGGAAGAAAGCTTATGAAGAATAAAAAGAATGATACATTACTATAAATAATACATTTCATGACAATGATTTCACCCCCCCACATATTGAAAAACAGAGGCATAATTCCTGGACGCACCTTATTTTGTTTTTTTTTAATATATATAATATATTTCGTCAGTTATTTTGAAAACTGAAGGGTAAACATATTCAGTGTACGTGCTTCGAATCCCATCAACCTCAGTTTATGTTTTTATCTTATAAAAAGTGGCTCCTTTCTGAATATTTTATTATTAATCTAAAAATACGCCACATTTCACGTCAATTTTCTTTCAAACTGAGGTGAACATGTTTCTATGATATATATATATATATATATATATATATATATATATATATATATATATATATATATATATATATATGAATTTATTAAAAAATATGTGGATTGCTTATTTTTCCTTACCCCTCAATAAACATGTTCTGGACTGGACCAATGGCTAGACACGGCCCAATCCACTTCTGCTCCAGAGCGGCCCAGATTGCCTGAGTTCAATCCACAAAGGGGAAAAAGTCACCTTTCTGCCCTCCAACCGGGCAGAGGCTGCATCGCACCTCCCCGGAAATAATGCCCGTTACGCACGGCTTCATTGCTCCCCGAACAGTTAAGGGCAGATGCCCGAAACTATGCTTATGCCTGACATAACGGCTAGTTTCGGGCACCCTGCCCGACATAACGGCTAGTTTGGGCAGTTACCTATTCTTCGGGAAAACGGTTATTTCGCCCTGAAAATAGGATCGTTGGCCACGCGTTGGGGCCTCTATATAAACCCTCTCACTTGAGAGGGTCAGGTATCAAATATTCACCCTACGAACTAATACTTTGTACTTGCCCCTTTTCTCTGACCCATTCTTACTTGAGCGTCGGAGTAGCTTGCAGGTACACCCCCTCCTCCTCTTCATACGACCAACATCCCAGACGTACTTGGTGGCCCACTTCTACAGGATATGATCCAGCCTTCACGATCAGGGGCGCCGTCTGTGGGAAGCATTGTTCTCCCCATCTTTCTTTCCCCAGAAATCGAAGATCAAAACAATTTTCAAAGATCATCATCATCATGGCCTCTTAAGATCGCGCCAAGGATGCTCTCGAAACCGCTGTCCTCCCCGTCATTAAGACTGACATTGACGGCCAATCATCTCTCCTTCAAGGTGCCCGTTTTATGAGGGACGGAGCCACAGCTTCTCCTTCCCCTACCCCTGTTGGCCGCAACAACGATCAGCCTCCACTTGACGTCCAGCCCGTTCCTGTTCTGCCCAATGCCTACCCGGCCGTGGCAGCCCTCCTAGAGGCGATCGACAAAACCAACACCCTGATCCTGTAACAAAACAAGAGGATCGGGGTGTTAGAAGAGTCAAACCATCCAAGATCCCCTCCCCCGAGGAGGAACCAGAGACGATCAAGGAGCCCGCAGACCCGAAGAGATATCGACCGAAGGCTGCGCCAAGAGCCTGATCCTCGCGCCGCCCGGAAGCGCGACCAGGTCTCCCCGCGTAACCAACACTCTCCCGGCCACAAGAGGACTCGAAGGAACGAGCAATCTCCCCCGGTCAAGTCTAAAGGCTGGACCCGTTCACCTTCTCCTCGAAGGAACCGTTCACCTTCTCCTCGAAGGAACCACTCTCCTTCTCCCCGAAGGAAACGCCGCCACGAGCGTACCCTTCGGTCCCCGTCATTCACCAATTCTAGCAGCGATGATGAGCCTCGCGGCCCATTATCCCAGGAAATCTTGGCTACCCGTCTCCTTAAGGGTCTGGAGAAGCCCCCGTCATTGGGCACGTACGACGGGACCACTGACCCCGATGAGCACATCAAGAACATCGATGCGCTGTTGGACTACCGCGGCGTACGAGGCACCATCAAATGCCGGCTATTTCTGACCACGCTCTGAAAGGAGGCGATGACGTGGTACAAAAAGCTGCCCGAGGAGTCCATAACCTCATGGAGACAACTGGGCAGGATGTTCTCACGGCAATTCACAGCTTATCGCCGTCATCCCAAGACTGAGGCCTCCCTTGGGCCATAATCCAAGGAAAGGACGAACCTCTCCGCGCATATATCGAGAGGTTCAACAAAGAAGTGGTACAGGTCCCTATAACGGACGAAATAAAGAAGTTCCTGATCAAGCAAGGGCTCCGCCCGGGCTCCGAGTTCTCTAAAGTCATCGGTCTCGCACCACCAAGGAACCTAGACACCCTCCTCCTTAAAGCCCAATCGCACATTCAATACAAAGAGAAGGTTGCGGCCAGCAACATCCGAGCATCACGCCATTAGGAGAATGCTCGGGCCTCCAGAGGAGAGGAAGCCTCGACAACTCGTCGGGGTGAACGGAGGAGCGAGGACCGTCCCCGGGACTCCCGCGATAGCAAGGGACCCTTCGGGCGGTTCCACGACTACACGCCCTGACCGTCTCCATGGAGAAGATACTGTCTGAATGTGCCAATTCGGAATTTCAAGCAGGCAGGGGTCCGCTTCCCCAAACAACTGCCGGCCAGACCAAACGCGGACAAACCAAAATATTGTCGTTTCCACAAGAGTCACGGCCACACTACTGAAGATTGCATCCATTTGAAGGATGCTATTGAGATACTGATCAGGGACGGCCACCTGAAACAGTTCGCGAAGAAGAAGGACACTCCTCGGCAGGACGCCCGGGAGTCCAAGAAGATAAAGGAGGAAGTACCCTCCTCGGAAGAAGCCAACATCCAGGTCGCTATGTCCATATCGCGACCAGAGGACTTCTACGTCCCAGACGGGCTCAGCGCCCCTACTTATTTCGCGGCCCACAGCCCGTGGGAGACGTTTCCCATCCGCCATGGTCATCTCTGACGGGGGTTTCAACAAAGTCACGGTGGGCTCCGTGAAACGAAAATTCGAGCATCTGATCAACACAAGCATTAATAAAGTGACCACGCTCGATCAGACCCAGAAGGGCTCTATCCCCATCTCCTTCTACCAGGAAGAGCTCCTCGGGGGATCTCCAAACTCGAGCATACCTTTACTCGTCAGAGCCCGAATGGCGAACTTCGACGTTCGCAGAATCCTCGTCGACTAGCACAGCTCGGTCGACATCATGTACTCCCAGCTGTTTTCAACACTTCAGCTGGACGGATCACACCTTACCCTCTACGTAGGGTCTAATTTGCAAGGGTTCAACGGATCAGTGACCAAGCCTTGGAGATACGTCGAACTGATCGTAACCTTCGGATCAGCTGAGACGGCCAGATCCGTCAAGGTACAATTTCTGGTGATCGATTGCGCGTCGCTTTACCAATGCATATTCGGAAGACCAACCCTGGTCAGGTTGGTAGTAGTGCCTTCAACAGTCCACCTCAAGATGAAGTATTACACTTCAAAAGGGATGGTCGCCACCCTCCACGGCGATACCGTGGCTGCGCGATGGTGTTTTGAAGTAGCAATAAAGGAGATCAACGCCATTGCGTCCAAGCCAAAATCGTCGAGCAAGCCAGCATTGCGAAGCAGCTCCCAGGAAGCCAAGCCTCTACCCCAGGTCGACTCCATCGACCTCGACAGTCGCTTCCCCGAAGAAGACCAACAGGAGAAATGAGCAGCTTCAGCCTGCTCGTCTGCATTGTCCAACAACAGCTCCCATCCGATGCGCCCGATCCCGGATGGCAACTTTGAGATCGTTCTGTTCGGAGACGACCCTCAACGGGGAGTGAAGATTAGAGCAGACCTGCCCGACATCGCGAGGAAGCAGCTCAAAGCATGCCTCTGTGAGAATGTTGACCTCTTCGCATGGAGCGCCGCCGAAATGCCCGACTTGGATCCATCCATCGCCTGCCACCAGCTGACAATTGACCCGACCGTCAAGGTCGTAGCACAACGTAGGAGAAAGCAGTCTCCAGAGAAAACGGAGGCTGCTGAAAAAGCTGTAAAGGACCTCCTCGAGGCCAAATTTATTTCGGAGGCCAAGTACACCACTTGGCTGTCCAACGTTGTACTCGTTAAAAAATCTAATAGAAAATGGAGAATGTGCATTGATTACACCAATCTTAATAAGGCATGCCCGAAAGATGCATATCCCCTCCCAATATTGATAAACTTGTTGATAATTCTTCCAGTTTTAAACTTTTATCGTTCATGGACGCCTACTCGGGCTATAATCAAATTCCAATGGCAATGGCCGACAAAAAATACACGGCCTTCATGACCGAATCGGGCAATCATTACTACAACGTAATGCCCTTCGGCCTGAAGAACGCCGGAGCAACCTACCAAAGAATGATGAACAAGGTCTTCCGGGAAGAAATAGGTGACATGCTCGAAGTCTATATGGACGACATGATCGTAAAATCCCACGAGGAAACCGATCATACTGCCCATTTGAGAAAGGTCTTCGAACAGGCCAGGAAATACAAAATGCGTTTTAACCCGGAGAAGTGCACGTTCGACGTCTGAGCAGGCAAATTCCTTGGCTTCTACTTAACGGAACGAGGAATCGAAGCCAATCCCGATAAATGCCGAGCATTCTCCGAGTTTCCTAAGCTCAAGTCCAAGAAATCCATCCAGTCCCTCAACGGGATGCTCGCGTCACTATCTCGTTTCGTGGCCAAATCTGCCCAACACGCCCTACCATTCTTCAAACTCCTCCGCAAGGAGGCAGCATTCGAATGGACCGAGGAATGTGACTAGGCCCTTCTCCATCTGAAACAGGCACTCTTAGAGCCACCAGTCTTCTCCCGGCCGGACAATGGTGAAACATTGTACCTGTACCTCGTCGTAGCAACCGAAGCGGTGAGCGCCGCTCTCATCCGCGAGACACCTGACGGGCAGAAGCCCATATACTTCACGAGCAAAGCACTGCAAGGACCAGAGTTAAGATACCAACAGATAGAGAAAGTGGCTCTGGCCCTCATCAACGCAGCCAGAAGGTTAAGACACTACTTCCTGGCCCACACGATCTGGTTCGAACAGATCAACCCATAAAACAGCTACTGGGACGACCATACATGGTCGGTCGAATGCTCAAATGGTCGCTTAAACTATCCGAATTTGATATCCAATACGAAAGCAGGAAAACCCTCAAGGCCCAAGCTCTGGCCGACTTCGTCGCAGAAATGACGTTCGCAAACTCCCCCGTAAGCGAAGCGCGCAAATGGACCATTTTTGTTGACGGTGCCTCAAGCTCGGCAGGGAGCGGCGCGGGCATCATAATGGAGAGCAAAGAAGGGATCATCGTTGAAGTATCACTCACCTTGTACTTCCCAACCTCCAACAACCAGGCTGAATACGAGGCCTTCCTCGCCGGGTTACGCCTGGCCGAGGACCTGGGCACAGAAGAGGTCGTCATTTGCACAGATTCACAACTCGTGGCCCTTCAGGTCCGAGGAGAATATCAAGCCAAAAACGACAACCTGACCGAATACTTGGCACTGGTCAAAAAGAAAATGACGAAGTTTGCAGCGGTAGAGGTGAGACATGTTCCCCGCGAACATAATGTACGGGCGGACGTTCTATCCAAACTAGCCAGCACAAAGAAGAAAGGCGGAAACAAGTCCTTCATACAGGAGGTACTTCCTCAACCCAGTATTGAGAAGGCCTCCCCGACCCTCGACGTACAGGTGATCGGCGATAACAACTGTTAGATGACCCTGTTTACAACTATCTCGCTAAAGATAAAATTTCGTCCGACCCAAAAGAGGCCAGCGTAGTTAGGCGAAGAGCTTGCTCCTACGTCCTAGTCGAAGATAAACTCTACAGGCGAAGACTCTCCATTCCTCTACTCAAGTGTGTCGAGGAAGAAACGGTCGCACACATCCTGCACGAAATCCATGAGGGGATCAACGCCCAACATCTCAGTGGAAGGTCACTTGCCCGAAAGGCCCTCCGAGCAGGATACTACTGGCCAACCATGCAGCACGATGCAAAAGAACACGTGAAGAAATGCGATAAATGCCAAAGGCACGGGGACATGCACCTAGCTCCACCTAACGAGTTCAAGGCTATGTCCTCCCCATGGCCATTTGCCTGGTAGGGCCTAGGCATCCTAGGACCCTTCGTGGTAGGATCGAATCAGAACAAATACCTAATAATGGGCGTAGACTACTTCACAAAATGGATAGAAGCGGGGGCTCTAGCCAAGATAACTTCCCTCAACATCCTGCGTTTCTACAAACGAAACATCCTTGCACGTTTCGGCATCCCCCAAGCGATAGTAACAGACAATGGGACGCAATTCACGGACAGAAAGTTTCAAGACTTCGTCGCCCAACTGGGCACGAAGCAGCACTTCGCATCCGTCGAGCACCCTCAAACAAACGGGAAGGCTGAAGCAACTAACCGAGTCATCCTTCGAGGCCTCAAACGAAGGCTGGACGAAACAAAGAAGGCGTGGGTCGAGGAACTGCACAGCGTACTGTGGGCATACCGCACAACTCCACACTCTACAACCGGGGAAACACCTTTTCGTCTAGCATACAGGACCGATACTATAATTCCCGTCGAAGTTCACGTACCCTCCAGGCGGACAGAATCGCCCCTAGACGAGGATATGAACGACGAATCATTAAGAGAAGAACTCGACCTCGTCGAGGAAATCCAAACTGGGGCAGCCCTCCGCGAAGCCTCACTAAAACAAAAAATTACCATCAGGCACAACGCCAAGGTGATACGACGAGAGTTCGACGTGGGAAGCCTTGTTCTAAGAAGAAACCACAAAGACTCTCGCGAAGGCAAACTAGCCGCCAACTGGGAAGGACCCTATCGTGTCCGAGCAAAGACGGAGAATGGGGCCTATTACCTAGAACGTCTCAACGGGGAAGAACTTGCTCGACCATGGAACGCCGAAAAGCTAAAACAATACTACAGCTAATTCCCGGTTCGACCCTTCATGATGACGGACGTCAACTACCGACCACTATGCACGCCTAGGTACAAGCGTTGCATACCAATAAAGCAGAACCCCGCTCAGTAACGAGCCGGGTAACTGCTCGACAACGGTCCTCGATCGAGCATCGCTGTCGTCAAAGTACCATGACTGGCAGAACCCCAACTCGCGATGGGATGTTTACGCCGCAAACTCAGGCCACAAACGCGACCTGAGCTCCGCACCCCCGCCAGGACATTCCCCGACGGTTCGACCAGTTCCCCTCACTGTCGAACACATCTACAACTAGCAACCCCTTGAAACTCCACATGAGTCAAATACTCCCTATCACAGGCAGACATACATTCACGACAAGCATGAGTACAACACTTAGCAGAAAATAAAAGCAACTAAAACCATGCAAATAACAGAATCGAACATATAACTTAAACATAATAAGTGGCCACTAGGACCATGGCTGTGTTGGGTTACATAAAATGGGGGCCATGCCCCCCAAATAAATTACAACAATTACTCGACACGCAGGCCGGACAAGTTACAACAACAAAGACAAACCCCTCACGCGTCCATATGATCGGCAGGCTCGGGCTGAGGCCCCTAGCTCTCCGCGGGCTGATCCTCGGCATTTCTTTCAAGAAGGGCATTGGGCATAACGATCCGACCATCCTCAACATACGCCAGATAATGGGTACCCTTAACAGAGAAGTCAAGCTCGGGGTTCACCACCCGCAGTTGAGCCACGGCGTTTCTGAAGGATTCATCCGCGACGGTAATACTATCATCCTCGGCCATCAGCATACGGGCGACCAGCTCGGATCTCGTCTTTAATTCCTTCACATCCTCCAACTCATCTTCACTCGGGGCATTGAGCGCCCTCAGCTGCTGGACCAGTTCCTCGGCATCTTTCTTCTCCTCCACCAGCATGGAGTTCTCCTTCTTCAACCTGGCCACCTCCTCCTCAGCTTTCTTCCGAGCATCGTCCGCACCCTTGACTTCTTCTTTGAGGGACGCCATGGTAGCCCGGGCAGCATTAAGTTTGGACTCAGTTGCAGAGTCCCCTTCAGCATAAACGGCTGCCATCTCCAACATCCTGACCAAAGCAGAAGCGTCTTGAGCCACCAACGCCCTCTTGCTCGGGTGGTCCATGCTTTCCAAGCGAAGAGACTCTGCCCGGAGCATGACCAAAGAGTTTCCCTAAAAAAATCTCCTATCAAGGATTCAAGGAGGAAGCTCGAACTTCCCTTTCTTCGGTACCCGAGTGAGATCCACAGCGTCAACAACCCTTGGCCGCTTGGGTTGTCCAGTCAAAGACAGAGGAGATCCCCCGGGGGCGGGAGTAGGAGAAGAAGAGGTCCCTGCAGCAGACTGAACCGGAGGGGGAGCACGAGCACCAGTGAACCGAGACTTCAGAGGAACTGCTCCGGCTTTGTTCCTCGCAAAAGCGTTCTTCACAACCCTCTCGTGGGCCTGAGGCATCTCACCTGCACAAACGAAAGTCAAACATGTTAGTTACGAGGAAAAGAAATAACGCGAGCAAATCTAAAATAACTAAGACTACCAAGCAGCTTCTCGACTTCCACAGGAGTCTTGCACTCCAGCAGTGCCTTGGTGCTGATAAATCTATACTTAACCCTCTGACTACCGTCATCCTCGAAGATCGGGTTACCCTTATTCGTCCAGTACTCGGCGAGCAGGAAGGAGTTAACGTACTTCACCAACTCCTCGTACGCCATGGCATCCTGCCCGTGTAGCTCGTGCGGTTGGAGAACGTAGTCACTGGGCTTCTTGGCGAAATGGTCAGGTGCCCAATGGATAGGGAACTTGTAGATTCTCTGCCCAATGAATTTCCCCGTCTCGTCGCGCAGGTCATTTCCGTCCTCATTAACCTCGATCTCCCAGACATGTGTACTATCCTGGGCAGCTTCGGACACGGGCTCGATAACATAGTACCGCTCCTTAAACGTCCGTATCGACTCTGAAAATGGTTTAAACAACTTACGAGGCTGCTTCAAAGAGACCCAACCATACTTCCTCCCCGACAGCTGCCTTTGAAGATGGAAGACGGTGAAGAATAAGGGAAGAGTAGCCCCAATGGAGAGGTACTCGTACACTAGTTCAAACGCCCAAATGAAGGCCAACGAGTTAGGATGCAGCTGCGTGGAAGCCAACTTCAAGTGCGCGAACACCGACTGCTAAAAATTGGTGAACGGCAGCCTCAGACCCAGCTCCTTAAAAGCATATTCATACATTGTGAAGCGGTCCCCGAAATCTGTACAGACCCGCTCATCCTCGGAAGGGAAGTGCACCTTCCACTCCCCCTCCGGTCCAACCTCCGTAAAAATGTCCCCTAAGTACTTTGCAAAAGTAGACACGTGTTCTGCAGGTTCGGCCACCTCCCATTCCTCCACGGAACCCTCAACGACGTCCTCGTCTATATCGTCCAGCTCCTCTTCCTCCCCAACATCGCTGGGGGTACTCGAGGCCTTCGAACTACTACTATCCGAGGAACTTGTCTCTTCCTCAGACGAATCCAAGATAATCTCTCTATCTGGCCCCGTCGCCATGTCGATCACCTGAAAAGCAGAGAAGAAAGTGAATTCGACAACAAATCAAATCCACCCTTCCACCGCTAAGTCAAGTGAAAGGGTGCGCAAAGGGTTGAGGACAACGTCCCCGGCCTAAGCCCTAACATCAAAAGAAAAACTGAAACCTCCTCGCGAGGAGACGCTCGAAATAAATCATCCCCAAGCGAGGAGCTTCCCCGCACTCATACCCAGTTTCCGTTCGAAGCTTCACCGAAAATTGCAAAACTTCACTGGAATCTGGGAGTATTCTACCGAAAAACTCATCACCCACTCAGAAGATGAACGATCACGGCGGTTACACATGCATCGCCGTCGCAACGACGCCGTGAGCCGCCCTCCTCACCAAAACACACTAACATGCCCGGCGACATGTCAGAAGTGGAAAAATGGCACAGCCACCGTCCACCACCAACAATCACCGGAAATCAACCTATTTCGTCCTCTAAACCTAGCCCTAACCATATGCAATCTACCATTGACCATCGAAAGGAGTAGAACAAGCATAGGATCGGAAACTTACTTGATTTAAGAAGACAAAAGTGGTTTCTCGAAGCTTAGAACGGTGGTCGGAGTAAGCAGACGGCGGTGACCGGCTGGAATGCTGAAGGAGACGAAGAGAAATCAGAGCAAAAAAGTCCCAAATGAGACAGACTTTCCCCTTTTATACAGAGGGGCGCGTACATACACACGCTCGTAGGCCATGATGACTATCAACTAGCCATCATTGCCTAGTAACTGCTACACGGAGCTCTAGGCACACGTGGCGCCCCAACGTTTCTAATTCTAACTGACCTTTAGTCTCCCCAGACACTGGGCAACAAGGTCACAACCATGAATTTCACGGACACCAGGGGTCACAGGCACATCGAGACAATCCTCCTCGTCTTCAAACGATGACTTCACACTAGCTCCCCGGAGCAACAAGCTGTCCTTAAGTCATCACTCCCACGCTCGGGAGCAACGACTTAGGGGGCTCCTGTTCTGGACTGGACCAATGGCTAGACACGGCCCAATCCACTTCCGCTCCAGAGCGGCCCAAATTGCCTGAGTCCAATCCACAAAGGGGCAAAAGTCATATTTCTGCCCTCCAACCGGGCAGAGGCTGCATCGCACCTCCCCGGAAACAATGCCCGTTACGCACGGCTTCATTGCTCCCCGAACAGTTAAGGGCAGGTGCCCGAAACTATGCTTATGCCCGACATAACGGCTAGTTTCGGGCACCCTGCCTGACATAACGTCTAGTTTGGGCATTTACCTATTCCTTGGGAAAACAGTTATTTCGCCCCGAAAATAGGACCGTTGGCCACGCGCTGGGGGCTCTATATAAACCCTATCACTTGAGAGGGTCAGGTATCAAATATTCACCCTACGAACTAATACTATGTACTTGCCCCTTTTCTCTGACCCTTTCCTACTTGAGCGTCAGAGTACCTTGCAGGTACACCCCCTCCTCCTCTCCATACGACCAGCATCCCAAACGTACTTGGTGGCCCACTTCTACAGGATCTGATCCAGCATTCACGATCAAAACATATACAACCCTCCACTGTTTTTCAAATTGCATGCATCTTGTAATTCATCTCTCGCTCTTTAACATATAGAATTTGGTTCAATTCCCAAAGTTCTTCAAAGCAAAGTTCGTTCTCTTATAGTTTATTTTGCAAAGCATCAATTTGTTAACTAATTTCGAGTCATTATCATCACTTTAACCATCATTAATTTAATTGATGCTGATTATTATGATGACGGTGATGAAGATAATTCAAAATTTCTCAACAAATTTGATGTTTTGCAATATAAAATAGAAGAAAATGAACTGTTGGTTTGAAAAATTTGGGGCATTGAACCAAATTCTATATGTTAAAGAATCAGAGATGAATTACATGATGCATGCACTTCAAAAAACATTGATTGATCTAATTTGGTTTTCAAATATAACCTAATTTTAATATTATCATTTTCTAAATCAATTTAAATGAATGCATGATTAGTAAGGGGTTAGTGAAATAAGCAATCTACATACGATATAATAAACTCAACTGAAATTAAAAAACAAGGCAATTATTTTGAACAAAAATAACATATCAACTCATAAAATGTTTCACAAACATACCTTTTAATGAAAAGATTCGTGGCGAATAAAGACGAAGAAATGATCTACTTGTCTCATAATGGAATCTACAATGAAAGGAGGATGAAGCTGAAGTGAGAGCGGAAAACTTATGCCCATGATCTGGGTCTTCAACACAAGTATGTCACTTTTACAATGGCTTCGTCCTCCGTGTATTTTTTATTCATTGCTACACAAATAATTTGTGAACCATACCTACAAGTCAAAATTTATATTATCTTGTTAACCTGATTTGGAAACATAAACTAGCATGAGATTGTAATCCTATAAACAGCATGTTAACCTGATTTGGAAACATAAACTAGCATGAAATTAACAACATGTTAACATAAACAAAAAACTCAAGTAATGTCTAATACACGGATGTCACTATTGAACATAGATTTTTAGATTTTTAAGAAGAACTAGTGTCACACATGGAACAAATATGATAATTGAGATCCATTTCAATAACAAAGATTTAAGTAGAGATAATCCAAAAAAACACGAATATCATGCCAAATGAAAACCTTAAACCCTAAGGTTTCTGCCAAATGAAAACATATGAAATAAAAAAGGAAGGGCCTATACACAGAAAAATGGAAGAAAGCGTATGAATACCATGGAAGAAAGCTTATGAAGAATAAAAAGAATGATACATTACTATAAATAATACATTTCATGACAATGATTTCACCCTCACATATTGAAAAACTGAGGTAGAATTCCTGGACGCACCTTATTTTGTTTTTCTTTAATATATATAATATATTCCGTCAGTTATTTTGAAAACTGAAGGGTAAACATATTCAGTGTACGTGCTTCGAAGCCCATCAACCTCAGTTTATGTTTTTATCTTATTAAAAGTGGCTCCTTCCTGAATATTTTATTATTAATCTAAAAAGACGCCACATTTCACTTCAATTTTCTTTCAAACTGAGGTGAACATGTTTCTATGATATATATATATATATATATATAGACACACACACACGTGTCAAGAGAAAGTTTAGGCAGAACCTCTTTTACCAGTGCTTATTTTTAAAAAATGCTGCTAAAACATACGAGAGGATATTAGGCAGCGCTTTTGAAAATAAATGTTAACTAAGGTGTCCACATTAGACGGTGCTTTATTGTATAACTGTTGCTATATGTTTAACCAAAAAATAAAAAAAAAAAAAAAAATTTATATGTTAGACAACGCATATCTTTTACACAGAGCTCAAAATTAAAAAAGAGATGCCTTAAATATACATTAGACAACGCCCAAAAATAAATAAAAAGCACTGCCTAAAATCAGAAAAATTAAAACGCGACTCTACCAGCATTTATGTTAAAAAGCGTTGTCTATGCTCAAAAAAATTATAACACACATTTTACAGTGCTTTTTCTAAAAAGTTCTACCCAAAGTCAAAAAAAAAACTAAATGCTTAATTGCAACTATGGTCCTCCTATTTTGCATTTTTTTTTATTTTGATCCCTCATTTTAAAAACCATGATTTTGATCATTTTTTAAGTTTTGAGTTTGATTTTAGTCCCCTTTTCAATTTTAAATTTTTTTTAATGATGTGGCGCTATTTAAGATGACGTGTCAATGCTAGGTCATTTAAAAAAATTAATTTGAGATTTTTTTATTGACTATGATAATTAATTTATTAATATTATTTTAATTAATTAATTATTAATATTTTATTATTAACTTTTATAATTAATTATTTAATCAAAATTTTAAATGAAACACTTTGGGCCTAACATTATTGGCCCATGACTTTGGTACATCTTTCTAACCAACAATTGAATTGTTATGTTTGTATAAGATATATAAACACTAAAAATATTTGTAATTTAAACAATGTGGGACTACTATGAAATACCATCTATTACGTACTACTGTTATGCTCTCCCATATAAGTGTGTAGAACTAGACAACTATGCAAAGCTTCCTCTGACAAGAAGATAAGTTGCCATGGAAACAGTTTTATAAACACAAAAAGCAACCTTATGTTATTCAAGGTATTAACCTCATAAGAATATTTCTAGAACAAAGATACTGATTCAAGAACAAAGGAATGCCATGAATACGGTAGTTTACTCACCACACTTTTAGAACTATGACGACATCTCCCAGTGCAGTAACTAAAAAAATACTTTCATAACTCCCTGAAAAAAAATAAGTCAAATGGTGTTTTTTGGAAAAAAAAATGAAAAAAAAGTTTACTTATGTATATTACTCAAACATGCTTATCAAGGCTGTGTTTATCAAGGCTGAAAATCCAACTACATACAGGTAAATAAAAATGAATGAATTGTTTATAATTAGCACTTATGTATAATCTGCCACTATGCACAAGTAGTTATAAGTTATTTATATATCAATATATTTTCTTGCAGAAAGTGTGTTGCAAATTTTTCGATTAAAATTAAGGGGTTAGGATTGAGTATTGAGGACCTTGGATTTGATTAGTGAATGACTTGATCTGAAGTGTGGATATTTTGACTACATGTTTCAACTAAACTTATACCGGTAGCATGTAGATATATTTCATTGAAAAGATGGAAAGTGTAGCATTAGCATGTAGTAGATGGTGTTTTATAGTAGTGCTACATTGTGTAGATTACAAATGCTTTTAGTGTTTATATGTCTTACACAAACACAACAATTCAATTGTGGATTAGAAAAATGGACCAAAGACATGGGCCAATAATGTTAGGTCCAAAGTGTTTCATTTAAAATTTTGTTTAATTAATTAATTTAAAATTAATAATTTATTTATTTATTAATTAAAATAATATTAATAAATTAATTATCCTAGTCAATAAAAAAAATCTCAAATTAATTTTTTTAAAATGACATGGCATTGACAAGTCATCTTAGATAGCGCCACATCATTAAAAAAAGTCAAAAATTTAAGAGGAGACTAAAATCAAAATTAAAACTTAAAACAGGGACCAAAATCGTGGTTTTTAAAATGGGGGTAGGGATGGCAATTTGACTCATCCCTAATGGGCACCCGCAAAATTACCCACAATGGGTAGGGTAAAAACCCGCGAAAATGGGTACGGGCACGGGCTCGGGCAATTACCCATAAAAATAAGCGGGTATGGGTGCGGGTATGGGCACCTTGATGCCCAACCCGTCCCATACCCGCACAATTTATATTTATATATTTTAATTTATATTTATATACTTTAATTTATATTATTATATAAAAATGTATGTCTATCATTTTTAAAAAGTATATCAATGTTAAACTATTACGTATTTAATATAAGTGTTTGTTTATTTCAATAGTAAAAAATTTCAAAACATTTTAATGTTTTTACAAACTTAAAATTATATGAATTTTATAGTTGATTTATTTATTTTTAATAGGACTGCGGGTAACGAGTACGGGTATGGGTACTTACATACTCATAGGGTATGGGTACAGGTGCTAACTTTGGAGCCCAAGCGGGTACGGGCTCGGGTACGGAGATTTTTTCAAATCGCGGGTATGCGGATGGGTATTATAGTACCCTACCCATATCCTGTCCATTGTCATCCCTAAATGGAGGGATCAAAATCAAAAAAAAAAATACAAAATAGGGGGACCATAGTTGCAATTAAACCAAAATTAAAACATGACTCTACCAGCACTTATTTTAGAAAGCGTTGTCTATGATCAGAAAAATTATAATGCAACTATAACAACGCTTTTTGTGAAAAGCGCTGCTTAAAAGCGAAAAAATTACAACCTAGCTCTACCAACGCTTATTTTAAAAAGCTATGTCTATGGTTAGAAAAGGTATAGCGCACTTTTAACAACGTTTTTTTTTTTATAAAACCACTTTTTAACATTATTATTGTGTTTTTTAGAAATATTAAAATTTTCAATAATTATATTTTTAGAAAAGTAGTAGGAAGAAGGTTTTAAACCCCAAACCTTTTACTAGGGGGCAAGTTACTTGGCTACTCAAGCTTCCACTTTTTTTGGCAATAGTTCTCCCATATATTAAAATGACTAAGAGATTTAAAAAGAAAAATAAAAATAAAAAACTATCACAAAATATTGAAATAGAAAAATTATATTTAATTATAATCCTATAACTTCGCTTCTTCTTTAATGGACTGAATCGCATTCAATCTTTCTCCTTCTGCTTATTCTTCCAATGACAACTGGCCTGAGATTTGGGCGTGCAGTTGTCATCATATTTGGAATTGGCGTAACAATCGGACTCATGATCCCCTTTTCATTATGCCTCACAATCCTGTCCTTGTCATTCGCAATTCTGTTTGGCAGTATAGGATCAGCAAGAATTTGACTGCAAAAATCTCCCCTACGGCGAAAATTCTTACAGTCGTTCACTGGCAGCCTCTAGATTTGTATTGGGTTTGTCTCAACTCTGATGGGGCTTCTAATGCTAGTTTAGGTGCTGCTTGTGGTGGCATCTATCGCGACAACTTTGGAAATTGGTTGAGTGGATTCCATAGTTTCCTTGGTGATTGTAGCAGCGTTTGCGCGGAACTTTGGGGTGTATACTTAGGGCTTGATATGGCCTGCAATCATAATTTCAAGAAAGTGATCATTCAAGTCGACAACAAGTATGTGGCGAAAGCGTTCAACGGCGATTCTCGGTACCTCCGGCAAGGTTTGAACCTGATTAGACAGATTTTCCGTCTCTTTCTAAAGTTTGACGAAATCCGCATTCAGCATGTCTTCAGAAAAGCTAATCAGAGTGTTGATTCCCTTGTGAAGATTGGTCTTACGAGTTCATTTGGAGTGCATTGGTTGAACGAGTGTCCTTCGACTTTGCGAAGTTTGATCCAGCATGACGGTTCTAGGATCTCTTTGAGGCTTATTGCCTAGTTTCTTTGTTTGGGCCTTGCACCCTCCCTTTATACAAAAAAAAGATTCCCACCAAAACTCCTTTCAAAATTAATTAACCTATTAACTAATTAATAATTCAATTAAAATTAATAATAATAATAATAAATTGAAATTAGTAATAATAAAAGTCTTTTTACTTTAATTAATAATAATAAACTATTTTAATTAAATAGGCAAAAAAAAAAGGAGAAATAGAAAAACTCGCCATGTTCCTCTAACTTTAATCAATAGTCGCTCATAGGGGTGGGAATAGGCTAGGTCGAGCTAGGTTTTGCCAAGCTTGAGTCTGGCCTGCTAAAATATTCAAAGCCTAAGCCTGGCCTGTAGCCTATCATTGGCTTATTTTTAGGCCTAAGTCTGGCCTTTTCGAAGGCCTAATTAGCCTACTAGCCTATTTAAAAGCCTACTTTATTTGAACATCTGTAAATAAGAAATTTAACTAATGTTAAATAGACAAACAAGTTAAAAGATCAATGAGATTAAATGTTTGTTTTCATTGTCTCGTTCAAGTTTTCTTATTAGCATAAGTTTGGTGATACTATTTGTTGAAGATAACTAATGAGAAAAACTTATGACGACAACTTATGACATTGTTTATAATGTTTTTTCAACTTATTTTCATAAGTTCTTCAAGATAACTAAGTTTTATTTTCGTATTTTAGTTCAAAGTACAAAATAGAATATAATAATAATTAATTTATTGATTTTTTCTTAAATAGGTCAGGCTGATAGGCTTGAAAGGTTTTTCTTATGGCTTGTGGCCTAACCTCTTTAGCTAAATAGGCTTATAAAAAAGCCTAGGCCTTTTCTATTTAAGAAAAAGTCTGGTCTGGCCTGAGCCTATGTAGGCTAGGCCGTAGGCCCCTGTTAGTTGGTCTGACCTATTCTCACCCCTAGTCGCTCACATTCTTCTTAATTTAATCAACTATACACATATTCAATTAATTAATTAATTAAATTGTCTTGATACAAAAATATAAAATAAATAATTATTATTATTATTATTATTATTATTATTATTATTATTAGTTAATTAATTAATTAACAATTACTATCCATAAAAAATATTATAATTTACAGAAAGACAATAATTATCAATTTAATTATTTATTTATAAATAAATAAATAAGCATAAACTACTTCCACATTCTACTCCACCATTCTCTCTTACCCTCTTCACACCACTCTCTCTTGACCTCTTCAATAATAATGAATTAAATAACAATTATCAAACTTAAAAACTAAAATAATAATAATCATCCTAATTATTTATTTATAAATAAATAAATAGTCAGAAACCACTTCCACATTCTATTAACTTCTCTCCACAATTCTCTCTAAACCTCTTCACACCAATTTCTTTTAACATCTCTACCTTCTTTATTAATAATATTTTTTACTAATATAAAAATAATTTTATATAACTCTCACAACTCCTATTTTTATTATACACGTGGGTGTTCTATTTTCTACGTTAAATTTTATATAGATGAGTGTTCTATTTTCTATGTTAGATTTTCTTCTTCAAATTACTATAGATGTAAGTAGAGTAAAGTTATTTAACAAGGGAAGAACAAATGTATGATTTTAAGATAACATTTTAAAATTATTTTTTATCATATGTTTCCTTTATCATATATCATAAAATGTAAAAATGATTTTAAGATAATATTTTAAAATTTATTTACTTTAAGACATTTTTTCTCTTTTATATCATTTACTCTTCAATCGGAATACTGAAACATATTATATATAATTTTTTCACCTTTTATATCACCTTTTATATAATTTTCTCTTTTATATTAAGTTTATAAATTAATTTTATAAAATTTTTTATTAAGTTTATAAATTAATTTTATAAAATTTTTAACAAAAGGGTAAAGAAAAATGGACCAAGTTCATCATGACCAAAATGGCTTATATCAAGATGTATGACTGACATTCTCTTATTTACTATTCTTTCATTAGCCTGCTGGTGAAAAATTTTGGTGTTCTCTCTCACCAAAAATTCGGTTCCAAGTAATTCATCATTCTTTCCTTAAATTCAAATTCTCAATTTCTAATTACCTTCACATCCACCAATTAAGATTCCGCCTAGTATTTATTTATCTTTGTTAAATTATGACCTTATATATTTAAATTCGTTGAGTTTTTTGGTGGATGAACGGTTTGTAGAAATTGTCGCGTTACTTGGGTTCTGTTAATTTTATGTCTCAATTGTTGTTTTTTGTACTCACATAATTTTGTTATATTCTTGCTAATTAGAATTTTGTTTAATTGCAACGTAAAATGAAAGGTGATGATGCACTAATATGTGGAGATAAACTAATTCAAAAGGATTAAGATTATATGATTTTCTTGATCAAAAAAAAATTATATGATTTTCATTGAGCATTGAAAGAAGAAAGGAATTTAGGACATGTTGAATGTTAATTCATAACTGTCATGTGTACTAGTTAGTTAGCATTTTGTTACAAATTGGTTGTTAGTTAGTTACATTGTGTAATACTTATAAATAACAGTTTGTAATGTGAGAATCTAAAAAATGAGAATTATCTCTATTCTTTCTTTCTTTCTTCTTCTCCTCCAAGATATCAAAAATGTGCTATTACTTTCATCTTGTAATTACAATCTTGTTGCGCATTAACTGTGTGTTCATCACAGTGCCTTTGTTCTAACAATTGGCATCTAGAGTCTGGTTCAATCCAAGGGAAACACGAGTGAAAAGTGAGGGGTTCAATCCAAGGGAAACACTGAGTGATAGTTTCTTGATAGGTAAGATGAATAGCAATGTTTTGGATCAAATATTCTGGTTCTTGATGGCAAGAATTGGGATCGTTTGAGTGCTTTGATGAAGTCTTTATTTGGAGCGCAAGAAGTGAGTGAAATTGTGAAAAATGGCTATGAGGATCTGGTGGCGAATCCAACTGATGCACAGAGAACTGCATTCAAGGAAGCCAAGAAGAAAGACTGCAAAGCTCTGTTCTACATTCAGCAGAATGCTGATAATCAAAACTTTGAGAAGATTTCTAAAGCGACAAGATCCAAAGAAACATGGGATATTTTAGAAAATTGTCACACTGGTGGAGAAAAGGTGAAGCAAGTAAAGCTACAATCTCATAGAAGAAAGTATGAGATGATGCAGATGGAAGAAAATCAGAGAGTAAGTGATTACTTTTCAAAATAGACAGCCACTATTAACTAGATGCAAACTTGTGGTGAGAGCATTACAGATCAAATGGTAGTAAAAGGTGTTGAGATCGTTGAGTCCAAAGTTTGATTTCATAGTTGTAGCTATCCAAGAAGCAAAGGATGTGAAAACTATGAAAATTGAAGAGTTTCAAAATATATTGGAAGCACATGAGCTCCTGGTGCTTGATAGAAGTTCCGAGAGATCAGTTCAACAAGCATTTCAAGTTCAAACTTCCAAGAATAAGGGAAATCAGAAGAACTTCAAGAAGAAGGGAAAAAGAAAAGCAACTTGGTCCAACAATGAAAAGAACAAGAGTGAAGAAAAAGCTAAATCTTCAAAGAGAGGAGGCTTTGGCAGATGTCAGAGCAAGAAGAGAGACTTTGATAAAAGTAAGGTGCAATGCTTCAACTATGAAAAGTATGGGCATTTTGCTGATTAATGTTGGTTCAAGAAAGGTCAAAAGACTGATGAAGAGGCAAATTTGGCTCGTGGAGATGATTCTAGTACAATGTTGATGATGGCTACTACCAGTGAAGAAAAGATTAAGAATGAAGAGTGGTATCTTGATTCTGGATGCTCAAATCACATGACATCACATAGAGAATGGTTGACAAGTTTTGATGCTAGCAAGAAAACAAGTATCAAATTGGCTGACAGTAGAGAACTTGCAGCTAAAGGTAGTGGAAATATAGTGATCAGAAGCAATGATGGCAAGAGAATCATTATTGAAGATGTGATGTATGTTCCTGAGATGAAGTGCAATCTCATGAGCATTGTTCAACTGGTGGAGAAGGGATTCTTACTGACTATGGATGGTGAGTCTTTGAAGCTGTTTGATGCAAAGAAGATTTTGGTGCTTAAATCAAACATGTCAAAGAATAGAACATACAGATGCAACATCTCAAGTGAAAAGATGATGTGTCTGTCTGCAGCAGTAAGTGAAGATATTGAAGATCTATGGAACAAGAGGTATGGTCACCTAAACTTTATAAGTCTTAGTGATTTGAATTCTAAAGAACTGGTGTATGGTTTGCCAAAACTGAATGTCAGAAAATCCATTTGTGAAGTATGTGTAAAGAGCAAGCAAAGTAGGCTTTCATTTGCTTCTGAAGCACCTAAAAGAGCTAGTGTAGCACTGCGGGTGGTTCACTCTGATATATGTGGACCTTTTGAAGTATCTTCATTGAGAGGAAGCAGATAATTCATCGCATTTGTTGATGAATTTACAAGAATGATATGACTGTATACAATCAAGCTTAAGAGTGAGGCTTTAAATGTATTCAAAAGATTTAAAATCTTAATAGAAAAGGAGAGTGATAAATCTATTAAGATCTTGAGAACTGATGGTGGAGGGGTATACACCTCAGAAGAATTTGAAGCTTTTTTGTGTCAATCAAGGTATTATGCATGAAGTAATAGCTCCATATACACCTCAGCATAATGGACTTGCCGAGAGAAGGAATAGAACTCTACTAAATTTGGCAAGAAGCATGATCAAGCAAAAAAACCTACCACACAAGTTTTGGGGTGAAGCAGTCACTACAGTTGCTTACATTATGAATAGATATCCTACATAGAAGCTGAATTTGAAGGTACCAGAGGAAGCTTGGTGTGGAAGAAAGCCTAGTGTGAAGCATTTCAAGGTTTTTGGCTCTTTGTGCTACAAACATATACCAGATGTTAGAATAAGCAAGCTTGAAGATAAGAGTGAGTTTATGATACTTATAGGCTATCATCCAACAAGTGCATATAAGCTTTATAATCCTCTAACTCAAAAGGTTCATGTCAGTAGAGATGTGATTGTGAATGAGGCTGAGAAGTGGAAATTGAAATTCTGGTACCAGATATGTGATGTTACGTGTGATGTCACAACAACACACTCTGCAATGGACAATGTAAAACAACAGAAGAGGACACAAAGAATTATTCACCCAGTTCAGTTAAACAACTTACTCTGGGGGCTACCAAGCCAGGGATGAATTTCACTATCAGTAGAATTAATTTACAGACTCAACAACCCAGTTGACATCTCCTAAACTTAATCTCTACTTAATGAACTTTCTACCTAAGAGACCACTTAGGTATGAGAACACTACTCAATCCCTAAATCACTTCAGTGATATAATTCAAAGATCACACACTTTGAAAAACACAACTTGATTCTGCTTCACAACTTTGATCAAGAACAACTCAAAACAACAACATCAATTCACACTAGAATGGTTTACAACACATACACGAAGACACAAATGACTCTCAGTCTTTAGCTCTCTTTCTTCGTTGCTTTTCCTTCAGGATTGATGCGCTTTATATAGCTATTTGATTTGGTCTTGGACCTGTACAATATCTGACCTGATTTGTTATTTAAAACTGAATCTTCAAAACAGATTTTCTCTCAAAATCTTCTTAAATCTTCAGCCTTTAAACACTCCTACAAATCTGCATCAAATCTGTTTGCAACAGAAAATATCTCCTCCAAGATATTCGCATCCAATAACTCTAACAGCTCTCCCAAATTCCAGCTAATACGCTTAACCCTAAAAACATCTCAAACCTGATGTTTTACTGATCTGCATATCTGATGTCATGACATCGCATGTGACATCAGACTTCAAAACATCAACAACTTAAACAAATAACATTAACCAATGTTAAGACTCAATGTTAAGACATCACCCATGCGACATCAAACTTGCACAACTTTTTTTTACCAAAATTCTAGCCAATCCAAGAGCTAACAGAAATGGGAAGAGAAGCCAGTATACAGTGAAGAGAATCAACAAAGCTGCATTTATCCTGATTCAAGTGATGAATCAGATAATGAAGAAGTGAAGAACAATGATGCAGATGAACCAGAAGAAGAAGAAGAAGTTGTGAGACCTCGAAGAATCAGGCAAGCTCCAAGAAGGTTGAATGATTATGAAGTAATTCTTTATAATGCAGTAAATGATGAAGGTGATATCATTCACTTTGAATTTTTGGCAGATTCTGAACCTCTCAATTACAAAGAAGCACTGAAGATGGATGTATGGAGGAAAGCTATGATGGAAGAGCTCCATTCAATTGAAAAGAATCAAACCTGGGAGTTAGTTAACTTGCCAGATAAGAAAAAGAAAATAGATGTGAAGTGGGTGTTCAAACTGAAATTAAATCTTGATGGGAAAATTTCAAAGTATAAAGCAAGGTTGGTGGCTAGAGGCTTCTTACAAAAACATGGTGTTAATTACAATGAGGTGTTTGCTCCAGTTGCAAGGCTTGAAATTGTAAGGTTAGTTGTGGCTCTAGCTTGCAAGAGAAGGTGGTCACTTTATCATTTAGATGTGAAATCAGCCTTTCTAAATGGTCCACTTGAAGAGGTAGTGTTTGTGTCACAGCCTCCTGGTTTTGAAGTGCAAGGTAAAGAGAACATGGTGTATAGACTCCTTAAGGCTTTGTATGGTTTGAAGCAGACCCCTAGAGCCTGGAACAAGAGGATTGATCGGTTTTTGATACAAATAGGTTTCAAAAAGTGTTTGGTAGAGTTTGGTGTATATGTGCAAAGTTCAAGAGAAGAAGAGACCATGATAATCTGCATCTATGTGGATGATTTGTTCATTATAGGAAGCAAGACATGAGAGATTGAAAAAGTGAAAAACAAGTTGAAATATGAATTTGAAATGACTGATCTAGGAGAACTCTCATTCTTCTTAGGAATGGAGTTTCTAAAGGTGAAGAATGTAACAGTTATGTACCAGCAGAAGTATATAGGTGAACTACTTGAGAAATTTGAAATTAATAGCTGCAATTCAATTTCAAATCCATCAGAGACAAACTCAAAAGTGGATGAGTGCAGTGAAGAAGAAAGAGTTGATCCAACATTGTTCACACAAATGGTTGGTTCATTGAGATACTTGTGCAACAGCAGGCCTGACATTTGCTACTCAGTCAGTGTGATTAGAAAATTCATGAATGATCCAAGGAAGACTCACTTGATAGCTGCTAAAAGGATACTTAGGTATATAAAAGGCACAAATGAGTTTGGTCTACTATTCCCAAATGAAAGCAAAGGTGAAAAAAGTGAACTCATTGGATACTCAGATAGTGATTGGTGTGGAGACATCACAGATAGAAGAAGTACCTCTGGCTATGTTGTCAAGTTCAATGAATTAGCTATATCATGGTGTACAAAGAAGCAACCAGTGACTACACTTTCATCTTGTGAGGCAGAATATATTGCAGGAACATTTGCAACTTGTCAAGCAATGTGGTTGGATTTAGTGATGAAGGAGCTGAGGTGTGAAGTGATGAAGCCTTTGATACTCAGAATTGATAACAAGTCAGTTATTAGCCTTGCTAAAAATCCAATCTCACATGGCAGAAGAAAACACATTGATACAAGTTTCATTTCATTAGAGAGTAAGTGAACAATGGAATGATTGAGGTGCAATATTTCCCAACTGAAGTGCAGCTAGCAGATGGTTTTACAAAGGCTCTAAAACTTGACAGATTTGAGTTTTTAAGAAAGAAGTTGGGTTTTGTAAGTGTATAACAGTTATGAATTAAGAGGGAGTGTTGAATGTTAATTCATAACTGTCATGTGTACTAGTCAGTTAGCATTTTGTTACAAATTGGTTGTTAGTTACTTACATTGTGTAATACCTATAAATAACAGTTTGTAATGTGAGAATCTTAAAAATGAGAATTATCTTTATTCTTTCTTTCTTTCTTTCTTTCTTTCTTTCTTTCTTTCTTTCTTTCTTCTTCTCCTCCAAGATGTCAAAACATTAAAGAGTGTGTGTGTGTGTTTGTGTGTGTGTGTGTGTGTGTGTGTGTGTGTGTGTGTGTGCGCTATTACTTTCATCTTGCAATTACAATCTTGTTGTGCATTAAATGTGTGTTCATCACAGTGCCTTTGTTCTAACAGGACATAAGTTTTTTATTGATATAGATGATTGAATTGATCCCTAACTCTCCACCTTCTCTTAACAAGGGAAGAACAAATGTATAGATATAGAAGTTAATTATAAATTTGTTTAATTGCAACATAAAATGGAAGATGATGATGCACCAATATGTGGAGATAAACTGATTCTGAAGGAATTAAGATTCTATTGACGTTTAAATGGATATAGATGTTTGAATGGATCTCAAACTAGCTGGAAAATCTAATAGTTTGTCTGATGTTGTTAATTATGTTGAAATATATCAGCCAGTAGGGGTGGGAATAAAGTAGGCCAACTTATAGGGGCCTATGGCCTAGCCTACACAGACTCAAGCCAGGCCAGACTTTTTGTCAAATAGAAAAGGCTTAGGCTTTTTTATAAGCCTATTTAGTTAAAAAGGCTAGGCTAGAGACCATATAAAAGTCTTTTAAGCATATAAGGTATGCCTATTTAAATAAATATGAATAATTTTATTATTATTATTGTATTGTATTTGTATTTTGAATTAAAATAAAAAAAGTAAAGTTTAGTTATCTTGAAGAACTTATGAAAATAAGTTTAAAAAAACCTTGTGAGCAATGTCCTAAGTTGTTTTCATAAGTTCTCTCAAACAAATAGTATCACAAAACTTATGTTAATATGTAAACTTGAATAAGTCAATGCAAATAAGCATTTAGTCTCATTGATATTTTAATTTGTTAATCTATTTAAAAATTAATGTAATTGCTTATTTATAAATGATCAAATACAATAGGCTTTTATGTAGGCTAATAGGCCAAATAGGCCTTCGAAAAGGCCAGGCTCATGCCTAAAATATAAGCCTACGATAGGCCATAGGCTAGGCTTAGGATTTGAAATTTTTAGCGGGGCAGGCTCAGGCTTGGGAAAGCCTAGCACAACCTAGCCTATTTCCACCCCTATCAGCCAGTCACCATTTAGAATGTTTGATGTGAAACATGTGGCTAATATTAATTATGCACTACTATTTAGAAGTGAACTTTTAATTAATTTGTGCTTAATTTAGTTTTGATTTATTTCATGTGATTTCATATTAAGTTTTATGATATGAAATGTACAGCTAAATTTTAAGAATCTATCTCAGACTCTAATTCAAGGAAAAAAGGAGTATTAGCAAAAAGCGTTGTCTGATGACGATAACTAGCGTCGGCTTTTTTAGAAGCCTTACTCCTATGTTTTTTCCCATAAAGCACTGCCTATAAAGGACTTACGACATTGTATTTTACAAAAACACTGCCTAAAAACTGGCTTAAGCCAGCATTTTTAACTGAAAACCTTGCCTAAAGAGAACTTAAGTCAACACTTTTAACATAAAGTGTTACCTAAAGTGCGCTTAAGGCAGCACTTTTAACAAAAAGTACTGCCTAAAGTTTACTTAAGCCAACAATTTTAACAGAAAGTGCTGCCTAAAGTGCACTTAAGCCAACACTTTTAATAGAAAGTGCTGCCTAAAGAGCACTTAAGTCAACACTTTTAACATTAAGTGCACTAAAGTCAGCGCTTTTAACAAAAAGTGCTGCCTAAAGAGAACTTAAGCCAACGCTTTTAACAAAAAGTTCTGCCTAAAGTGCACTTAAGCTATCACTTTTAACAAAAAATGCTACCTAATGTGAACTTAAGCCAGCGCTTTTACATTAAAAAAAGTGTTGCTTGTACATATAGCAACGCCAAAATAGGCAGCACTTTAAAGCGGTGTCTTAGGTCACAAAAAGTGTTGTCTAAAGCTTTATATATATATATATATATATATATATATATATATATATATATATATAGTTTCACTTGTCTAAACAATATAAACAAAACCCTAACGAAGAGCCATAAACACATACCATCTTCAATACGAAGATGTTATGTGTTTAGTGCTTTCTTTTCTTCTTCAGAGATCCAAATCATTTTCTTTTACTTCTTCTTCAGAGATTCGGTACGTCAAACATCATTACTAATATTGTTGGTGTTGTTGTTGTTAATGTTTTTGTGGTGTTGTTGAGATCTGAAATCCTAGATGTTTTATTGTTGTTTTTGTTGTTGTTATTGATGTTGCTTTTGTCGATGTAGTTGTTCTTGTTGTTGAGACCCTAAACCCTAGAGGTTTTTATTAACGTTGTTGTTATTGATATTGTTGTTGATGTTGTTGATTGTTTATTGATGTTGTTGTTCTTTATATTGTCGGCGATATTGTTGTTGTTTTCTTGTTATTTTTGTTGTTGATATTGATATTAAAATTATGTTTTTGTGATTCTTTGTGCAGCTCTCAACTTGTCCTGTCGAGTTGAGTTTATTTTATCTAATGTCGATTTCATATTTCACTAACCCCTCTTTGAACACATAACCTAGTAAATTTATTTTGGAAATAATCATATGCAAAATTATGTTGTATCTAAAACTTATCTTACACTTATTAATGATTTTCTAGCATTCTACAATTCATCATTCATCTTATGTTGTTTTATCATTAAAATCTCTCCAATACTTCTATCTAGTTTTCGTTCAACTTTCTTCCATATTTGTTCATTTTTCAAAGCATCAAATTTTATGTTTCCAAAAATGAATTAGTAGAAAAGAAAGTGTTGAATAAAAAACTTGAAATATTGGAGATATTTTAACCATAAAAAGTGTGAGATGAGTGATGAGTTGCAGGATGCTTCAAAATCACTAATCAATGGAAGTTGTTCTTCAAATATAACACAATTGTTCATATAATTATTTTCCTAACCAATTTTGAGAAGTTATATGTTAAGTATAGGGTTTAGTGAAATAAGCAATCCACATTAGATTTAATAATCTCAAAATTATTTTACCGCTTGATTTTATCAGATAACTGAGGTGAAAATGTGGTATATTCGTCGGTGAAATGACAAAACCGAAGGGACATGTGTTTTCGTCATTTCAGAATTACAAAAGGTCTCCCTAGGGATCGAACCCATAACCTTTACACATATCCGTCAGTTTTTTTAAAACGAGAGGTGTGTGCATTTTTCATGACGCCCTTCGCTACCTCGCATGTGAAACCGAAGTAAAATATATTTTAAGTTTGTCTGTGTGTCTGGGTGAGTGTGTGCATGCGTGCGAGCGTGCGCGTGTGCGTGTATTAGCGTATGTGTTTTTGTGTGTGTGTGTGTGTGTGCGCGCGTGTGTGTTTGTGTGTGTGTGTGTGTGTTTGTGTGTGTGCGTGTATGTGTGTGTGTGTGTGTGCATGTGTGTTTGTGTGTGTGTTTGTGTGTGTGCGTGTGTGTGTGTGTGTGAGTATGTGCGTGCATGTTAGCGTGCGTGTGTGCATGTGTGTGTGTGTGTGTATGTGTGCATGTGTGTGTACCTGTGTGTGTGTGTGTGTGTGTAAGTGTTTTAGTGTGTGTGTGTGTGTGTGTGTGTGAGAGTGTGTGTATGTTTGTGTGTGTGTGTGTGTGCGTGCGCGCTTGTGTGTGTTTGTGTGTCCATGCGTGCATGTGTGGGTGTGGGTGGGTGGTTGTGTGTGCGTGCTCGCACGCGCGCGCGCGCGTGTGTGTGTGTGTGTGTGTGTGTGTGTGTGTGTGTGTGTGTGCATGTGCATGTGTGTGAATGTGGGTGTGGGTGCGTGTGTATGTGCATGTGTGTGTATGTGTGTTGTGTGTTGTGTGTGTGTGTTGTGCATGTGTGTGTGTGTGTGTGTGTGTGTGTGTGAGAGAGAGAGAGAGAGAGTTTCCTTAGTATCTTAAGAGTTACTTCTATACTTTAATAAAACTCTAGTCACTCATACAAACACGACCAGGTGAGCTTTCACACTTTCTCTCTTTCATGACCAAGACCAAGTGAGCTTTCACACTTTCTCGTTTTAGTACCACCTATTTTCGTTGTTTGCACCCCTTATCTATAAAAAACACTTAATGGAACTCATCTTTATAGATTGAAAGCATTTAAAGTTTAATGTAAAATATTTATAAATATTATTTTAACGGTTTAATCAAATTTTCCTTATTATTTAAACCTTAATACAGTTTTACGTGTTTTATCAAGAAATCTTGATAAACAATTCCTAAGACGGAAAACACCAAATGGTGTATCCTCCTATACACATCCTTGGATGCAAAAGTTGGTAAAGCCACAAAATAAATAGGCCTATTACAGACATATTTATTCAAACTGATCACTATTGATTTTACGCTTTGAGATTTCTCTTAAAGGAAATGCTTTGATCACAACTGTTGGTATTTCCATCATCGTTCATCTTCAAGATCAAAGAATTTATCAAATATATATTTCAAAAGTACATTGTTTCTTTGTACTGCTTTCAATTTTGAATGTCAATAATTCTGAGCAACAAAGCCTACCTACAAAACACTAAAGGTCATGTTCATATCTTCTTGGGCCCAGGTGCATTATTCAAATAAGATTTAAGGTGGTTAGCTTTAGATCTTTTCAATTAACAGAAAGATTATAAATAATCTATTCTCTTATTAGCAGAAAAGACTCACAAACCCCCTTATAAAATGAAATGGTGATTGATCTTTAATCACAATATACAACGAGATGGATGTGTGTGTTTGCGTCTTTTCTTCATAGTCAGATTAAGAGTGAAGGGGCCAATCTTCCTTCCCAAATGGTGGTTTGAAAGGGTTAATCTTTTTTCCATAAACATAAACCTTGGAGTGGTTAGTCTTCAAGTTCCATAACCTTTGAGCTCAATACCTTGATTTTATATGGCTATCCAAAACCTGTGAGATTTTAACACCAGGCTGATCTCGAACATGTGAAGCTTTTAGATACCAGGCTGATTTTCAACCTATCTAGGTTTTAATACCTAGCTGACCAAGAACCTAAGAGATTTTATCACAGTCTAATCTCCAACCTAAACTAGGACTGACATACCCAATCCCAAACAAAAGCTTTTTACGGGTTTAGCTTTAACCCTAAAAAATCCCTAATTATACAATATTCAACTAATGTATACATACAAGGCTCCCTTAATGAAATTTACAACTCTACCCATTCTAGAATAACAAAATGATCTTTCTCACAAAAAGACTTTTAAAAGTACTTAGGCTAAAAACATAGAGAGAGAAAGTTAAAGAAATATTTAGATAGAGAGTGAGAGATGAAAGTGTCAAGACATATTCTAGATAATTTGAAATAGAAAATGGAACCTCTATTTATAGGCCTGAGGTTGGATCAAAAAGGAAATTTCATTAAACACATTTTGTAACAATCTAAACAATTTACACCTATGTCTAATCGATTAGAAGATGTAATCGTTTGTAAGTTCTTAAAAAGGAAGTTTAAGATTTCTAATTGTTTCACAAAATCAAGGCACCTTCAAGATAGCTTGGGCCTTAAGTTTGAACATTTCTAATCGATTAGACAAATACTTTAATCGATTAGCTAAGTCAAAAGAATTTCTTGTAGCTATTTTGACTGCTCCCAATTCATCTAACACAACTTCCAGATGTCTTTCAAAGTATTTTCGTTTGGTAAAGTATTTTGAAAAGGGTTTTGTGTGTGTGTGTGTGTGTGTGTGTGTGTGTGTGTGTGTGTGTGCGCGCGCTTTAGCCACATACTTTCACGATAAAGTCCTTTTACTTTTTCAAATGTTCACTCATAACTAAAATAAGAAATCACTAATGCTAAGTTAGGATATAACCAAATATTTCTTCAAGCATTTGTTAAATACTTATCTTTATGTTGACACTTGCTTGAGTGGCTTTAAGATAAGGCTTTAGATTATTATTTGTTTGTCATCATCGGATCGCCAATTTTATCAAACCCTAAAGATAGGTTTGGATATTTATCTATTTAATTGTTCATGCTTGACTTTTCCTACAAGTCACAAATTCTATAAATTATTTACTTTTCCTTCTATTGAGTGTATCCATGAAATTTATATTTATAGAATTTGTGACTTTTTAAAATTAGTTTATTGGTTGAATAAATACACATATAGGAAATTTTTTGTTCAAAACTCCGAGACTTTTTAAGCCAACCAGATTTTAATGTTATACCCTTTTCAAACCACTTTAAGCCCTAGCCCTTCTTTCGATGACATAGAAAAATTATTAGCCCGTGGCTTGAATGATTTAATCTTTCCACCCCTTCTTTCAAGTTATGTAGAATTTTGAATTTCCTTGCTGCAGGAAAAAATAATAAGTTTGGGGTTGCTCTTGTAAGTGAGTAAAGTTTAAGTTTGGGGTTGGGGGGGTACTAGAGAAACTGGTCAAAAATATTTAAAAAAATATGAAAAATAAATAAAGAAGTTAAAATAACTTATTAAAAAATGAAAGAGAAAAAGTAAAAGAATAAGAATGAAAAAGACCATCTCTAGTACCAAGAATAAAACAAAGAGTTTTATAAAAAGGAAATTCATAACACAAGGAAAGCTAGGTACCTAACTCCAAAGGTTTAAGCCTACTCTCTCAAATTATTCTACCTTGATATAAGCCCCATTACAACCCTAAAAGACCTCAAATAATATGTGTTTAAACAACTTTAATTTCCTTTTTTAGAAACTTTTTAAATTCAATATAAGATGCTTTTTTATGTTGATTGAGAGATTACCCTGTCATTGAGAGTGAAATCATAGTGAGATGAGAGATAGGTTAAGTATTGTTGTATTGGATGAATTTTTTCGAATCTTTTTTATTGAAGATGGTGGCAGAAGTGATGATCAGGTAATAAAATGTGTAATAAGGTGATGTTCATTGGTTATAGTTAGCATGTTGTTTTTCTATTGAAATAGCAGTTGCAGGCAAGTTACTTGTGGACAAGCAACAAATTAAGTTTGGGGTTATGATGACACTCTGTCATTGCATGATTTCTATGAGTATTTGAGGTGATTTCAATAAAATACTGAGGCAAAGAGAAGCTAAAATGCCAAATAATAACCAATAATGACCAAGTGAAGAGATATTGGGGACTTAGCAAAAAGAAGTCACAAAAAGACATGATTCCTTTTGCTTTTGTTGCACCCGAGATGATTTACATCGTGGGCTAGATGAAGGTGCATTGCAATCGTGATGGGTTATATCACGGTCTCAATGGGCCAACTTATGGGATTTTTTTAACGTGTTATGACGCCTTGTTTTTGTCGGTACATAATTAAGGGTTTTGCATTTTTGTACTCTAAAGTGACGACAAGGAATCCCAAGAAGGCGGTTTTGAGAGCATTATTGGAAGCCATTGAAGGCCAAACTCTTCAAGGATTTCATATGTAATCATCTTCTCAACTCTTGATATTTATTATATTACTATGAGTAGTTAAATTACTCTAGATTAGGTTTTACCTGATGAACCTGTTTTGAACATGTTGGATTATATATTTAGTTTGATGTTTTACGAATAATTGAAGTTATCTTTTCTATTTAAGTATCTTTGTTTTTAATGCTTATTGTTTGTGGACGTGTGCATAATATGAACTTAGATGAGTAATGATTATTGACCTTAAGTTCATGAGTCTGAATTAGGATAATTAATCTACTTTCGTCGGTTGAATAAGGATAGGTGTCAACTAGTAGCAGCTTTTGAATTAATGCACCGTAATAACGCCTAATTTCACTTTCGTCGCCGAAATAGGGATAGGAAGTCACTAGTAGAAATTAGTAAGTTATACACCAAGGAATTGGGTATAATGACTTTGTTAACTCGCCATAAAAATATAACGACCTTACTGTTCATCAAATGCACTAAACATCAACAAGGGGTAAACAAGTGATTCGCAGTAAAATCTAGTAACTTTTCTCGTATTGAATTCATAAAGAATTTACTTTTTGTAAAATAACTCGAAAATCCCCCAAATTTTATATTTTAATTCGCACAATCGTAGTTTTGTTAAATAGTAATCCTTGTGGATACATTCTTTATTTTTAGTACTTCGACACTATTGGTACACTTGCCAAAAAGTCATCAAAACACTTGACAAGGGAAGAAGATGGAAATTACCTCTCCCTCCCTCCCTCTCTCCCTCCCTCTCTCTCCCCCCCCCTCCCTCTCATATTGATTGTAGAAAACATTATAACATGCAACCTTTATGGAACTAAAGCCCTTATCACATTAATGATAAATATTAATGTGAATATATCAACAATTGTGCACAAAAAATTGAAAATGTGAGATGTCAAGCAATAACTTTGTTGGTGACTCATATACAAAGTGGGACAATATTTGGGTGACTATTGATCAAAATGTGTAAGACAACATGTGGTGGTTTGCGAGCCCTTCACTATCACCAGATTTATCTCAAATTTTTGGAGACCCTGTCTAATTTAGCCTTAGTTTAATCATGAAAATACAATTAGAGACCCTACTTAATCATGATTCATTCTGAAAAATATTTTATGATGCTCTATTTAGCTAGAGTGTAACTTTAACAATTTTGAAATCCTGTACAATAATCCGCTTTGCATGTCCTCAAAGACCGTAATACATATCTCTTAATCCAATTATATAGCTTATTAATTAAGTACTAACCATTCAATTCTTTAGATAAGGATATCCTAAGAATAAGCATCTTAGAATGAGGCCGGTGTCATTAAGTGGAATAATTGATATTGTTACTGCCACTGTTATTCTGCATTTTCTTGTGAAGATATGCAGTTAAAAAACAAAACTATGACAAACTTAACTTTCACCTTTTGTCCTAGGGAAAATAATTGTGCTCTGCTCTGTCTGGGAATCATGAATTATTATATATTCCTTCTTTTTAAAATTTCCAGGATACAAAGTCCTTTTTATTTAATAGGAAACAACTTTACTCATATAATACATTTCATAAGTTTTTAAGTGCAATTAACTAAAATCACAGAGATGATGTTCGAGCAATTTAATTAATTATCATTAAATTCTAACTCTAACAATCTAATGGTCATCTTTTCACAACTTTACAATTTTGTAAGATGCCTATTGTACAAAAACATATCTCTACTAAGCTATGTCAGTCTCTTTCGATGTTGTTTTCGTAGTCCATTCAAGCCACAAGTTATATTTTGGAATACTTCTTCGGTGCATGGAATGGTAAGGCACTACTAGACATACACGAATTACCTGCGGATTTTCCTGAGGAAATTTATCCGCGGGTACACCTGCGACTTTACCAGAGAATTTATATTTTAAAATATTATTTCCTGCGAAAAATGAAGTTGCAGCAAATTTCGCAGGAATTTCTGAGACTTTACCTGCGATTTTAGATTTTAAAATAATATATCAAGTTTCCTATGGATTTAACTGCGATTTCTTTCGCAGGAATTGGTTCTATGGAAACTTCAAAATTCTCTAGAAATTTTGAAGATATTGCTGCGAAGTTTGCTGCGGAATTTGCTGGTAAATTTACTGCGATATTTGCTGCGGATTTTTTGCACAAGTTTTTTTTATTTTTTTTACTTGTAATAAATAAAATTATAAAAGATAATTAACATATTGATTCCAAAGATATGTATTTGAGACATTTTTTAATTTTATATTAAATCTTATATTTTTTTAAAAAAATTTATTATATTAATTGGGTTTTTTAAAGAAAATTTATTTATTTAATTTTTTTTATTGTTGTGAAAATTAGAAAAATTAAACTTTTTTTAAAGGGTGGAGTATGACTAGGTATGTAAGTCCCCAAGGTGTACATTTCTAAGACTATAGGAGTAGGTCGCTTCGTAAAACCATGTTCAAATGGATAAGGCTTAGTAATTCATTTGGACAAGCGAACCAATAAAATACGTGGGATCCACTGAGATAGGTTTTATCTCACCCCATGTTCAATATTTCAGGTAGTTCGGGACATTAAGATAAAGCAAAGGCTTGAAAACTTTGAAAAGTAAGTATTTTAGAAAAAAAATAAGTATTTAATACATAATTGTACTTTTTTCAATATAAAATATATAATATAATTTTTTTCTTTTAAAATAAAACAATAATTTTTTAAAAATAATAATAAACTTTGTTTAAATTTAACCAAAATTATCTTTTATTCATTTTTAGACTTATAATATAATAAGCATTATAAAATATGCAATATTGATAAAATTAAATATGTTCAAGGAAACATAAATATTAGGGCAAAACTAGAAATACACGAATTACCTGTGGATTTTTTTGAGGATATTTTTCCGCAGGTTCACCTAAAACTTTACTTACGAATTTATATTGTGAAACATTATTTTCTGCAAAAAATTGAGTTGCAGCAAATTTCGCAAGAATTCCTGAAACATTACCTGCGATATATATTTTAAAATAATTTATCAATGTTCCTGCAGATTTAACTGCGATTTATTTTGCAGGAATTCGATATCCGTGGAAACATCAAAAGTCTCTGGAAATGTCGCAGGAATTGCTGAGAAGTTTGCTGCGGATTGTTAAATTTGTTATATTTTTACTCTTAATAAATAAAATTATAAAACATAATTGACATATTAAAAATTTTACTATATTAATTGGGTTTTTTGTTATTTTTTAAAGAAAATTTATTTAATTAATACTCTTTTATTGTTGTGAAAATTAGAAAAACTACAAATTTTTTAAAGGGTGGAGTCTGATTAGGTATTAAGTCTCCAAGATGTACATTTTCAAGACTACGGGAGTAGGTCGTTTCGTAAAACCATGGTCGAATGGGTAAGACCTAGTAATTCATTTACAATACTAGAAATACATGAATTACCTGCGGATTTTCCTGAGGAAACCAATCTGCAGGTATACCTGCGACAGTACCTGCGAATTTGTAATGTGAAACACTGTTCCCTGCGAAATATTAAGTTACAGCAAATTTCGCAGTAATTCCTGAGACCTTACCTGCGATTTATATTATAAAATAATATGTCAACTTTCCTGCGGATTTAACTGCGATTTCTTTCGCAGAAAGTTGTTATCCACGAAAACCTCAAAATTCTCTGGAAATTTCGCAGGAATTGCTGCGATGTTTGCTGTGGAATTTGTTGTGAAGTCTCCTACGATATTTGCTGTGGAGTTTTAGTGCTAATTTTTTTTTTAAATTAATTATATTTTTACTCTTAATAAATAAATTTATAAAACATAATTGACATATTGATATCCAAGATATGTTTTTGAGATATTTTTTAATTTTATATTAAATCTTATATTTTTTAAAAAAAATTGACTATTAATTGAGTTTTTTTTAGTTATTTTTTAAATAAAATTTATTTTAGTTATTTTTTCTGAAAAATTAAACTTTTTTAAAAGGTGGAGTATGATTAGGTATGTAAGTAAATTTTCAAGACTACGGGTGTAGGTCGCTTCGTAAAACCATACCCGAATGGATAAGACTTAGTAATTCACTCAGTTGAAAGAAACTAACCTTTGTCTAGCATATCCTTTGACCGCATAGTTAGGAGTTGATGTTCTTATGTTGTGGAAGCAATAAGAGCTTTGTTCTCTTATACGCTGGTGTATTGTGAGTATTAGAATCTATAGTTGTAATAAGAGTTTCATTCTCTTAAACACTTGTTATAACAGTGTGCATATCAGAATTTTAGGATTGAGATTGAGAGAATCTTTTAGAGATAACTGTGTTCGATATTGTTATTTGTGTGAGCTCTCAATTTTATTTTTTGTTACCATCAATTTTGAGTATTTAATTGAGGTATAAATTGTATACCAGCTTGTGGCAGTGCTGCCCTTGCAGACAATTGGCTTAAAATTCATATTTTTTCAGCTTGATAATGGCTAACCTTTGTAGCGTAATTTGTTTAGTGATCTTGAATGAATAATTTGGATGGCTTTAATGTTGGAAAGTTGATACAATATAAAGAAAATGTTTTTCCTATATCAATGCATACTACTGAAAGAAAATTTCTTGTTATAAGTTTTTGTGTGTTTAGAGTTGTTTTTTGATTTATATGAGATAAAGCTTATTGTTATGTCTGTAAAATATTAATTCCTTGTTCTGTTTTTTAAATTTTCTTTAGGATGAATTTGAACGGAAAAAGCTGGAGATTTCTTCTCAAAATTCAATTGTTCCATGAGAGAATGAAGCTGATAGTCAACCTACCATTGAGATGCCGCCTGATTTGGATATATAGGTGGAGTCATTTGGAAGGAAGAAAGGGATTATTTTTTCTTGTAAACTAGTTTGAAATTTGCATTGGTTTTTCTTATTAATTTGGTTAGACAAGTGATTATTAGGAACTTGATTGTGTCACTTTTAGTAATGAAAACCTAGAAGTACTTCTTATTGACTTTATAGTAATGTTTGGTTGCTTTAAAAATTTGAATGTGATTAGTGTTGCATTGGCTTGTTCAAATTAGATTTTTATTTTTATATTATTGTTACTTTGATATTTAACATTAATTATAATATTTTAAATATGAATTAAACACAATAAAGAAAAAAAATTAAAAACCTGAGAGACATTACCTGCGAATTTTCCTGCGGAATTTAAATTTGCTGCGATTTTTCCTACGAAAATTCCAATTACCTGCGGTATTTTTTGCGATTTTATCTGTTTTACCTGCGACTTTTTACTGCGACTTTTTTCTGCGACTTTACCTGCTAAATTAATTACACACGAAGGTTTTAGGTGGGAACAGAAAATAGCAGGAAGAATTGCAGGTAACAAGTTTCCTGCGGAAATTTTGTCAAAATCCACAGGTAAATCCGCAGGAAACTAGAGTATTTCTAGTAGTAGAGCATCTTCTACCGTGAACCTATTTTTGGGTTCTTTGCGAGACCTATTAAGCCACGTCAGCTTGAAGCAACTCAATTAATTTTTCTTTCCAATGGTGCAACTCTGAAGAACTCATATTGGGTCCCACAACTTTACTTTATATATTAATATTTTATTCCTATTAAATTTTATATCACTTAAAATAATAATTTTAATTATTTAAATTAAAATTAATATAAAATAAATAAAATTCAAATTAAACTTATAATTTAAAATGATAATTAAAATAATGTAATTATTTTATTTTTTTATTCTAAAGCAAATGCTTAAGTAAAGTAATGCTTCAGTAAAAAATAAAATAATGTTTTTCCACCATCATAAATTTTATTATTATTTTATTCTAAAGCAACGTAGCAATGTTTTATTACGGATGGCCAGAGTGGCCAACTCTAATGGCACAAAAATTGAAAAATTTGTTTGCCATGTTGGAGAACTTTTTGAAAAACTCCCGTTGGAGTTGGTCTTAGTTCAAAGAGATTAACCTTTGTCTAGTGTCATACTCTAAATTTTGACCAGGCGTTTTTATTTTTTCTCATTTCATCTGTCTATATTTTCATACTGTGTCGTCTACATATAATATTATATATTTTCTTCATGAATATTTTTTGAATTATTAGTCGAAATTAACGTGTTAAATTTTCAGGTATTTTTGGTCAAACTGAAAAGTCAACAATGCAAAAAGTTGGTTTTCGGGCAATTTTTAAAATCGAACTTTCAGACATCATTTTTTATTTATTTTTCGCGTACTTTAACCCGGTGTGCTTATTTTAATTTTTTGACTTTCCTGTCATCATGTTTCTGACCCGTCTGAGCCTTTTTAGCGAGTAAAATCAATTTCAAAATTTGACAAAACAATGTATTTTTTCAATACGCATATTTTTTGCTGATCGTTTTGGTGTGTTCATTTTATTTTTACGGACACTTCGATACGGACAGTTTTTATCATTTTTTTACCGGTTTCGGTTATAATTTTAATTAATTTTTATTAATTAATCAAGATTTTCATAACTTAGTTTTTATTTTTTTTTTTATTATATTTAATTTGTTTATTATATTAGTATATTATTATATTAATATATTATTATAATATATAATATAATTTTTGTTTTATTATTTTTACATTACTAGTCTCTCTTTTACACTACTAGTCTCCAAAAGTTACAAAATTTCTTCACCACCCTCACAATTTCATACACCTCTTTCTCTCTCACTCTCTGTAACTTTTTTTTCTTTTCATATTTTGCTATTACCATCACATAACCACTTTTCATTTTTCAAACATTTACATATTATAACATTTTTCCACAAAATTATCCAACTCATTAATTCTCATTCAAACTCAAGTCAAGAATGTTAACCACAAAATTCTTCTTCATATGTCATGCCATACATCACTTTCTTCATCTCCAAGTCATGAATTTCAACTATAAATATGTTACAAAATTTTCACATTAGACACACCAAAACAAATACACATTGTTTTCTCCAAATACTCTCCCTCACTATATTTTTCTTCACATACATATTTTTAGTTTTTACTTTCAATTTCTCATGTCAACACCACCAAGACCACTATGTAAGTACCCCTTTTTGTTTAGTTTAATTTAATTTATGTATACAATTATATCCTATTAGTGTTAAGTTATATATGTTAAGACCTTGTTTTCATATATGAAATAACAACTAATAAAGAAATTTAGTTTTTTTTCTTTTTTAATCTATTTTTATCATTATTAATTTTATTAATTTTTATTCAAAAAAAATTTAAAAAAAATATAGAAAGAAAAGAGAGAGGTATGTCCGTCTATCTCCATTTTACTTTTTTAAAAACTTTTTTTTTTTTAATTTTTGTAATATTTATATTATTAATTATTATTTGTTACAATTAATATATATATATATATATATATATATATATATATATATATATATATATATATATATATATATATATATATATATATATATATATATGTGTGTGTGTGTGTGTTTTTATGAACTCTTGATTGTGTTTCTATTTATGGTTTTTACATTTGGATTGTTAATTGGACTTTAGTTCTAAGCCAATTTATTATTTATATTATTATTATTATTATTATTACTATTATTATTATTATTATTATTATTATTATTATTATTATTATATTATTAAGGTTTATTTATTTTTTAGCCTTTGGACCTAGTTGCTAATACACATCTTTCTATTTAAGTTTAATAATTAAATCTTGATGCTTTTCCATTGATTAATTCTTGAGAACCACGATGTTTTGCGGTGTATAAGCTTTTATTTTACACGATGCTTTACCGTGAATGTCTGTTACTTTATCACGATGTTTTTCCGTGATTGTATTTTCTCTCTGTGTCTCACGATGTTTTTTCCGTGAATGTTTATATCTTTCCGCGATGTTTTGCCGCGTATCTCTGTTTATTTATTACGTGACGCTCTTCCGCGTACCTGTTATTTATTTTACACGATGTTTTACCGTGTATATTTTATCTGCCACGATGCTTTGCCGTGTATTCATTTGTTCCGTGATGTTTTGCCACGTATGCATGTTCCCCTTAGGATCTCTTAGTTCAAATTTAATTTTCGATTAGGTTTGAAATAAGATAGACATTAGGATATTTAACCAAGCATGATAATTTTAGGTTAGATTTTCCCTCGCGCCGTCGTGCGATTTAAACTTTATTTTCTGTAGTTCGTGCCCATAAGGGTGAACTACGACCGCTCTGATTTCTCAAGATCCCGTTGAGAATACGTAGGCATAAGACTGTAAAGTCTTAGCGAGCAACCTTTTCTTTTTTTCATCGTCTCTTTACATCCGATGTTTTCCCGGATATTCGTATGTTCAACCTCTTTTGTTTTATCTCTTTCAATCCGATTTCCCGAATATCTGCAACCTTTTCATTTTTTACGTTTCTCTTGTCATCCTATGTTTTCCCGGATATTCATATCGTTTCTTTTTAAGAAACAACTGTCCTTGTGATTTAGATTCAAATTCATAATTTGTTATCGAAACTTCCTTCAATTCTTGAGTAACTAATCATATAGCTGTAACAATGGAAGCTTGCTTACCTGTAAGTTTTTATCAGCTTTCTTTTACATGCTTATACATATATATTTGTATATAATGCTGGAAGCTTGCTCACCTATAAGTCCTCTTCCACTCTCTTTTAAATACTTGTCTATATATTTCAACTGTATATATACTTGTATATCTGCTTAGAGTTTTCCCCGACAATTAGGTCTAAGATTAGATAAAGCCAGTGGTCACTCTTTCAACACAGTCAAAACTAGTTCCCCATAGGAATTTCCAGATACAGTCTTGCCTCCTCTTGGGCTTATACAATATGGAACAAAGAGAAAGGCATTATTCCCAGTGAAACTTTTCTCAGACTGTCACTATTAGAAATTGTCAAAGAAATTCATTTCCCCCAGAGAAGATTAATTCCCGGTGAAACTTCTCTTGAATTTCTTCAAACCCTAGAATTGTTCACTAAGGAAAGGATTAATTCTCGGTGAAACCTTTCTTGAACTTTTCTTAAGTTTGGACCCACAGGCTTCCTAAAAGCATCCCCAGCCTCCTCTTGGGCTTTGTACAAGGACCCTCGGGCTTCTTAGAAGTTCTTATGCCTCCTCTTGGGCTTAGTACAAGGACCCAGAGACCTCTTAAAGGGATAGGACAGAACCTAGTCATCTTTTGTTAGAGTGGTCCTCTCTAGAGTCAAAACATCAGACCAGTGTAGGGTTGATTCTCATCCCTTAAAATATCAGCCTCCTCTTGGGCATCATACAAGGATCAACCTTCTCATACCAGTAGACTTGGACAGTCTCATTTTCTCTTGGATTTCAAAGAACCCTTTTTATCTCCTTAAAGAACAGGAAAAAACCCTGATTATTTCATCAATTTCCAACAGAGTTAAAACCTCCAAAGGTTTCAAAACTCAATCTTTAAACTCTCACTTTAAAATTTCTCCAGCCAGAGATGACAAATTCTCTCTCAGTCAAACCCTTTAACTTCAATCTTGGGCTTTGAACAAGACACCAGACATCTTTTCCTCCCATAGAATAGGAGGAACTACGATTGCTCTGATTTCCCTGTTTTCTTTAACGGGAATACGTAGGCATGAGATTGTGAAATCTTAGCGAGCACACTAAACAAAAACCTTAGGTTCAGTACCTTACCAAAAACATCAAAAAAACCGAAAACAACAAAATTATCTTTTCAACATCTCTTAGACATTCCCAAAGGAGAAACTTTCCCATTTACAGCAGATAAACACCAGTAAGTAGAAAGCAGTAAGGAAAATTGCTAACAACCCATGGATAACCATGTATAGGATGGGTAATTGACAACTCCATATTGTATACTCTGACCTCGAACTCCCCAATCTCTTAGCATTTGTTAAAGAAAACATTTGCGTGCAAGGTTAGTTTGAGATAGCTTCCCTTTCCTTTCCAGCTTCATAGAATAAATAAGAAATCAGAAAGTAGCACCTAATCCCATCTGCAGGCGGATGTGGGCGGTCACAAAAATCGTGCTACACCTAGCATATCCATTGACCGCATAGTTAGGAGTCGATTATATTATATTGTGGAAGCAATGTAACACCCACATATAACAACATACATCAAAGCATATATATTATACATGAATCCAAATTTTGGTATAGAAATACCATAAATTCCTAGTTAACACATTGTATACATTACATGCCCAAAATACAACACTAAAAAAAATCTAAGGCATAATATATACAAGAAGTTCCCATGTACTAAGAACTAGATCAACAAAGTGATCTCAAAATAAATCTCCGCAACAGAAGCCATGTCATCCCAAAAAGTCAAGATATGTAAGGACAATCAAACGACTTTATCCTTACCCTTCGCGGATCCTGGAGTACCTGTAGTATAATCAACAACATGGGGAAAGATATTAAATCTCAGTTAGTTCCCTATCTTATGGATTCTCTCGGCTTTACTAGGTTCTAATAATCCTAACTCAAGTCAAAGGGAAGGGAAGTGACTTTGAGTTCACAATCTCACGTTATATGGAAACATGTTCATGAGTTCATCAACTCAAAATATCACTAATCGATAACCTTACCAAGGCATCCCCTTTTCCCGTCCGCTTCTGCGTCTAGAAGTCGACCCGAGTCATGGATCCTTGAAATTTACTTGGCATACGAAATGGATTCGGGTCCATCGTCCTGTTAACCGTGAACCGTCACTTCTCATGGCCTGTTAACCATCGCAAGTCTCTTTAACCGTAGGCTCCATTGGTACTAACCGCGGGAATCAAACCTACCAAGTAATACATGCATATGTTCCAGAGGAGCCCGAGGCTCATGAAACCGCAACTCAAGGGAAACAGTTACGATTACGTGATTACAGTCACAAACGTGATTGTATTCGACAATCACAAGGCCACATTCGCCTTTTCACAAAACACAAGGTTCACACATGTTCCATACTAGTGTTTCACTCTCCTCTAGACCATTACTCATCGAAGATACACACTTTGGCATCAAACGCACGAGCATCGCCGTCTAGATTATCTATCAATTCCTAGTCACCTTACTAGGTTCTACTATAGATTTATGGTGAAGTTTCCTCACTCTTCCTATTCCATATTTTAAATATGTTATCACTCAATTCTTTTTCTTCCACAATAAGAGGTTCAATGTACACAATACAATAGTAATGGAAAAAATGCACATAGTAATTCAATTCATAACATTAACATATTCTTGGGTTTTCTTTTGATTATTTAATCGGGTAACAAAACCGATATTTTTCACTTTCATTATGTATAATATTTCCATAGCTTTCCATCGATACCAAGAACGCTTCGATCAGAAACACGGTTCAAAAGATATGAATTTTCAAAAATTATTTTTCATCAACCAGCAGTGGTAACCGGTTACCTCAAAATGAGTAACCGGTTACTCACGCTGCACTATTCAAAACAGAATCAAAATGAGAGTTAGAGACACATTTTGGTAACTGGTTACCTCAAAATGAGTAACCGGTTACTCAGTTCATTTTCAACGTAAAAACCTCAATTTTCCTGCAAGTAACTGATTACCTCAAAGTGAGTAACCAGTTATCACTGAATCAGAAGCTCAAAAACCTCTTTTTAATGGTGTAATTCCAAATTAAATTTAATCAAAACATGATTCATCACAATAAAAAGTATTATACATCAATTTCTCACACAACTCAATCATGTTATGCATTCTATTTCATATTCTAACCATTGAAACAACAATTTACTCATTTGATCAAAATCTAGCATTTTTATTCAAGTTCTAACCTAAGTTTCTATACTTAGGGTTCTAACTAGAACTCACCAAGAACAAGATGAAGAATATTTCAAGATGATTTGGTGAAGAAATGATGAAGATTCAAGCTTGCCTCTTCAATTTCCAAGTTTCTCCTCTTTCTCCTTTTTGCTATTCTTCTCTCTACCTCTTACTATCTTTCTTTCTTTTTTCCAAATGAAGAGGAAAAGGAAAAGGAAAATAATATAGAGAAATATATTTAAGTTAGTAACACCAACTTAAATGCCCAAAACATCTCTATAGCACCAATTGATAAAACCTCAGAGTTAGATAATATTAATTTGATTTGTCCTGAGCTCATCAGTTACTCTAATTATCTTAACAGATAATTCCTCAGAGCGCACCGGAACCCAGTTAATCACAACTAATATTATCCAGAGCAAAATAAAAATACGGGGTATTACATCCTCCCCTCCTTAAATAGAAATTCGTCCTCGAATTTAAAGATTACCTAAAAAGATGAGGGTAAGCATCCCACATTTTCGATTCGAGTTCCCAAGTTGCATCACCCGGATGCGTCTCATCCCACTTAACCTTCACAAGAGGAATCTCTTTATTTCTTAATATCTTAGTTTCTCTTCCTGTAATACGACTTGGTTGAGGTTCAAATGTCAAATCTGTTTCTATCTCAATTGTATCTGGTAGAATTGGCTGAAGAGGATCTGGAACAAACTTCCGGAGCTGAGACACATGAAAAACATCATGCATTTCTGGCAGAGAAGGCGGTAAGGCTAATCTGTAAGCTACTTCACCAATCCTTTCTAAAATTTGATATGGTCCCACGTATCTCGGACTTAGCTTCCGCGACTTAAACGGTCCTTTCAACCTCAATCTCGAAGTAACCTTCAAAAACATGTGATCACCTTCATCAAACTCTAAAGGTCTCCTACGGTCATCCGCATAACTCTTCTGACGATCTTGTGCTTGTTTAACTTTGTCACGGATCATCCTAATCTTTTTCGTAGTCTCTTGAATGATTTCGGGTCCCAAAATTCTATCTTCACCAACTTCCTCCCAACACAATGGCGTCCTACATTTCCTTCCATACAATGCCTCGTAAGGAGCCATACCAATACTCGCATGATAGCTATTGTTGAACTAAAACTCAATCAACGGTAAAAGTTCTATCTGATTTCCTCCACTTCCAAGTACACAAGCCCTCAACATATCTTCCATCATTTATATCGTCCGTTCTGTCTTACCATCCGTTTGAGGATGATTCGACGTACTCAAACACAACTTCGTTCCCATAGCTTGTTGAAAAGCCCTCCAAAATCTTGAAGTAAACTTTGGATCTCTGTCGGAAACAATACTAGAGGGAATACCATGTAACCTCATAATTTCCGAAATGAACAACTTTGCAAGATGACTTGCCTTGTAAGTAGTCTTTACGACTAAGAAATGCGCAGATTTCGTCAACCGATTCACAATCACCCAAATGGAATCGTAACCACCCTGTGCACGGGGTAATACAACTGCAAAGTCCATAGAAATACTATCCCACTTCCATACCAGAATTTCTAACGGTTGCAATAAGCCACTCGGTCTTTGGTGTTCAATCTTTATTTGTTGGCATACCGCACACTCCGATACATACACCGCAATATCTCTTTTCATACCAGACCACCAATAGCCCCTCTTTAAGTCTTGATACATTTTTGAATAACCATGATGTATAGTGAAAGCACCTTTATGCGCTTCCTCCAAAATTCCTCTTTTCAACACCGCATCATCCGGAACACAAATCCTTTGGTTAAACAGAATAATTCCATTGGTAGCTCGCGCGAAACCCAGTTAAACTAACACTTCTTGTAACTTCTCATCTAACACTTGCCCTTGTTGAATTTCTTCTCTAAGAGTAGAATTAACATTCAATTTTCCCATAATCACACCATTCTGAGTCCAAATAAATTGAAGATTAAGATCTCGAAACTTTTCCAGTAAGGCATATTCTAACATCATCAACTCGGCATTATGCAACACTTTGCGGCTTAATGCATCAGCTACTTTATTTTTACCCGGATGGTACTTTAGTTCCAAATCGTAATCTTTCAAATACTCCATCCATCTCCTTTGACGCATGTTCAACTCTTTTTGGTCAAATAGATACTTTAAACTCTTGTGGTCGCTGAACATTTCAAAACGTACTCCATACAAATAATGACGCCACACTTTCAGTGTAAAAACAACCGCCGCCAATTCCAAATCATGAGTTGGATAATTCTTCTCGTAAACCTTTAATTGTCGAGAAGCATAAGCCACCACGTGACCATCCTGCATTAAGACATCTGCTAATCCCATCTTCAATGCATCACAAAATACCTCATACGACTTGCTAGGATCAGGAATGATCAAAACAGGAGCAGTCGTCAAACTTTCCTTCAAACTCATAAAACTTTTTTCACAAGCCGAATCCCACTCATGATGACAATTCTTTCTAGTAAGCATGGTCATTGGTAAAGCCAATTGAGAAAAGCCTTTGATAAACCTTCTATAATAACCTGTCAGTCCCAAGAAACTTCTGACTTCTGAGACATTCTTTGGTCTCTCCCAATTGATTACCGCTTCAACTTTCGATGGGTCCACTGCCACGCCTCCTTGAGATATGACATGACCAAGAAAATTAATCTCCGACATCCAGAACTCACACTTACTTAACTTGGCAAAAAGTTATTTCTCTTGTAAGATCGATAAAACGATTCTTCGATGTTCTCTGTGCTCTTGAGAATTACGAGAATAAATAAAAATGTCATCAATAAAGATCACTACAAATTGGTCCAAGTAAGGTTGAAATATCTGATTCATATAATCCATGAAAACTGCTGGAGCATTCGTTACACCGAAAGGCATTACCAAAAATTCATAATGGCCATAACGAGTCCTAAATGCGGTCTTTGGTATATCTGAACTCTTCACACGGATTTGATGATAACCCGACTGTAAATCAATATTCGAGAACACACAGTCTCCTTTCAATTGATCCAACAGGTCGTCTATCCTGGGCAATGGGTACTTGTTCTTAATGGTGACCTTATTCAACCGCCGGTAATCAATACATAACCGCATTCCCCAATCCTTCTTCTTTACTAATAACACTGGAGCTCCCCAGGGCGAAACACTAGGTCGAACAAAATGCTTAGCCATTAACTCTTCCAATTGATCCTTCAATTCTCTTAACTCAAGTGGTGCCATCCGATACGGAGAAACGAATATAGAAGTCGTTCCTGGTATCAGGTTAATAGAGAATTCCAATTCTCTTTCCGAAGGAAGAGAAGTGACATCCTCGGGGAAAACTTCAAAAAACTCACAGACTACCGGAATATGCAGAACTTGAAGGTCGCTACCCTCTTCCTTAGTGAGAACCAAAATTACAGATTTTTCCTTCTCAAACAAGAAATTTATCATTCCAATCGTACCTTCTAAAATAGTAGTTAACACATCTTTCGGAGTAGTTTCCGCAGACAGAATGATGATTAGCTTCTTTTCACAACCAATAAATACCGAATTAGAAGAAAGCCAATCCATTCCCAAAACAACATCCACTTTCTTAAGTGGCAAACAAATAAGATCAATCTGAAAAACTCTTCCATCCACCGATAAAACACAATTTTCACACATTAAAGGTGTTTCAACCATCTCATCCATTGGAGTAGTAACCACCATGGGTGGAGACAACATAATAGCTTGCAACCCAAGTCGCTTCATACATTGCATTGACACAAACGAGTGTGTTGCTCCAAAATTAAATAATACAAAACAAGGATTCACATTAACGAAACACGTTGTCGCACCCTAATTTTTTACCCTAAGATCCCCGCTTTTCTCTTTTCATAGCATGTTAGGCCTTTTTTCCGTGCATAACTGTCGCTCCCAGGATTTTCATCCAGGTACAAATGCGAAAGTGGCGCAGAACACAGAGTCGCCAGCAATGTATATTTATCCCAAGAGAGGGAAAGGGAACACCGCATAAACCTGAGGAAGAGGGAAAGGAATGGTCATCGCAACCATAGCCTGGGTTCGGGAGTCGGTTACGCGAGGGGAAGGTGTTAGCACCCCACGCGTCAATCGTACTCGATGGGATCCACGCTTGTTGTCTATTCTAAGGGTGAGTTATCCTAACATCTATGGCTGTACTAAAACGGGGAAAGGGAAAACAAAGACAGACTCGGTAGGACGTCGACGTCCTAGGCCTACGTACTCCCTTTATGCAATGGGAAATTCAGAGTCGACGTAGTTCGGACCAAGTTCTTTTTGTGTTTTTTACGAGCGACGTTAAGTTCGCGTCTGGCAGTTAGGGTCGATGCCTGTTTGCGACTCAGACGGAAAGTAATGTGCCCTTTTTGAAAATAGCCTTTAGTTTGACAATCCCGAAGGACAAAGAGGTTTGAAGTTAGTTCGTATGTTTTAGGACAGAAGTGACTTGAATTAGTTCATAACTCACCTTGAACCAAAGTCTATGACACGGGAACGAATGCGTCGCATGGTCGTCCGCAATGAGACGTATGCTCAACACTCTAGAAGAGAGAAGGGGGACCCCTCAATCTTCACTTCCTATGTTTAAGTCTTGTGTGCAAGGCAAGTTGACCTTATTAAGTATCTTAGAAGTGTGAGGAGATGAGAAGAGGGACTCAAATGAAAAGAAAAAAACACTAAGGGGACTCTATCCTAATGTTATCATGCAAAGATGGCCTTAAGGGGAGGTTTGACAACAACCTAAGCCTAAAGAAAAGAAAAGATGAGAGAAAGAAAGAGTGAGGGTGGACATGGATAACTATCCACACCCTCAAATAACTTACCTCAGCCCCTGCATAAAAGGTTAGTACAAAACAGACATAAGTGACAATAAGACAAATGAAACCCAAGCAAGTCACAAACCAAAGAGAAAAGGTTGCAAACTAAATGAAAATTATCCAAGTCAGAATATATACCTTAGAGGTGACCCACAATGTTTACCAAATAAAATCAAGCAAATAGAATGTAAACAAGTGGCAAAACAAACAAGAGAGTTATCAAAGAAGGAATAGAATAAGGAAGAGTGGATATGCAAGGTGATCATGCAAGAATGCTTCAAATAATATCCAAGTCAAAAAATGGATGACCTAAACATGTGCCTAAACATGCTATACAAGTGTCACATGAGGCATGCAAACTAGTATCCAAACATCAAGAATCATTAGAAGAAGGAGGAGGAAGCATGTAAGTGAAACAGGTTCAAGTATGTAAGATGAAGCATGAATAGCATATGACATAAATGAATGCAAATCTCCAAGGTCAGAAACATACATCAAATGAAGTGCAAATGAATGATAAGGTATGGCATACATAAACCAAACATAAGTCATGAGTAAGCATAGATGAGGTGAGGTGAGAAGATAAGTCAAAGAAAAGGCATGTAAACCAAGCATTGAACATATGCAACAACCTCACACCAATGACCTATAATGGCAATCAAGTGACCTATAACAATTCAAACATGGTTTATGAAGTCAAAGAAGCAATCCCAAATGATGGCACAAGTGCCTTCTCAAACAAGTACTCAGACATGATCAAAGATGTGCATAAAAGAGGCCTCAAACAAAAAGCAATCAAACAATTAGCAAAACATCTTTAACAGATGCCAAATTAATTCTCCAAACACCTCAACCAGGGGCAAACATCATGTTAAAAACTCATGAAACAATTCACAAGATAAGTCACTCAAACAATCATGCAAAGATCAAGTAGGAAACATGGTTCAATATGCAAAAGAAAGGGACTAAAATGCAATATGAAATGATTTTAAAAATATGAGAAAAATGTTTTTATGCAATTTAATGTGTTGGTGAAACAATGTAAAAAGAATGGACTTAAAATGTTTTGCATGCTATGAGAAATAAATTCAACAAGTCATGGTATGCATATATGGAATAAATTCAAAAGAAAATAACCAAATAATTACTTCAGATGCTAAAAATAAAATAAAATAATAAAATAAAATTTGGGAAAATTTTATAAAACTCTAAAAATGCTTCATGAATTTTCTGGTAATTTTTTGATGCAATTATCTATTTTTTAAAATTTAAAAATGGGAAACATAACAATTAAATGAAAATAAAAAGGAAAATAAAATGGGAGTTGTATTCAGCAACAAATGCACGTTCAGAAATGAAATGGACTTAATAGGGGGTGTGGATAACAAGCCCAATCCACAAAAGTCCATCAGCGAAATAAAAGGAAAATAAAAGGACCCAGCTGTCGCTCCCAGGATTTTCATCCAGGTACAAACGCGAGAGTGGCGCGGAAAACAGAGTCGCCATCCGTGTAAATTTATCCCAAGAGAGGGAAAGGAAACACTGCATAAACCTGAGGAGGAGGGAAAGGAATGGTCATCGCAACCATAACCTGGGTTCGGGAGTCGGTTAGGCGAGGGGAAGGTGCTAGCACCCCACGCGTCCATCGTACTCGATGGGATCCACGCTTGTTGTCTAGTCTAAGGGTGAGTTGTCCTAAAATCTATGGTTGTACTGACACGAGGAAGGGGAAAACAAAGACAGACTCGGTAGGACGTCGACGTCCTAGGCCTACGTACTCCCTTTGTGCAATGGGAAATTCAGAGTCAACGTAGTTTGGACCAAGTTCTTTTTGTGTTTTTTATGAGCGACGTTAAGTTCGCGTCCGACAGTTAGGGTCGATGCCTGTTTGCGACTCAGACGGAAAGTAACGTGCCCTTTTTGAAAATAGCCTTTAGTTTGACAATCCCGAAGGACAAAAAGATTTGAAGTTTGTTTGTATTTTTTAAGACAGAAGTGACTTGAGTTAGTTCATAACTTGCATTGCACCAAAGTCTAGGGCACAGGAACGAATACTTAACGAATCGTCCCAAGACAGGACGCTCGCTAAGCACTCTAGAAAGATGAGAGGAAGCCCCTCATTTCTCATTCCCCACGCTTAAGGCTCGTGCGCAATACACTTTATCCTTATTAAGTGTTTTCAAGAAGTTTTGAGATGAGAAGAGAGAAGACACAAAAGAAACTCTAAAGGGAAACTAAGAATCCTAATGTTATCATGCATGGGTGACCTACGGTTAGTGAGGTTTGACGACAACCTAAGTCTAAAGAAAAGAAAAGATGAGAGACAGAAAGAGTGAGAGTGGACATGGATAACTATCCACACCCTCAAATAACTTACCTCAGCCTCTGCATAAAAGGTTAGTACAAAACAGACATAAGTAAAAGAAATGAGATAAATGAAATCCAGGCAATGACATATAATGGCGATCAAGTGACCTATAACAATCTAAACATGGTTTATGAAGTCAAAGACACAATCCCAAAACAATGGCACAAGTGCCTTTTCAAACAGGTAACCAGACATGATCAGAGATATGCATACAAGAATACCTCAAATAAAAGCAATCAAACAATTAGCAAAACATCTTCTAAAATCACCAAATTAATTATCAACATATCTCAACCAGAAGCAAACAACATATCAAAAACTCATGCCAAAATTCAAAATGTAAGTCACTCAAACAATCATTCAAAGTCATATGAGAAACATGGTTCAATATGCAAAAGGAAAGGACCAAAATGCAGTATGAAATGATTTTAAAAATGAGAGAAAAATATTTTAATGCAATTCAATGTGTTGGTGAAATAGTGCAAAAGGAATGAGTTCAAAATGTTTTATGGGCGATGAGAAATAAAATAGACAAGACATGGTATGCATGTATGAAATAAATTCAAAAGAAAATAAACAAATATTTATTTCAGATGATAAAAATAAAAAAATAAAATTTGGGAAAATTTTATGAAATTATAAATATGATTCATGAATTTTCTGGGAATTTTTTAATGCAATTAACTATTTTTAAAATTTTAAAATGAAATGCAAACAATTAAATAAAATAAAAATATCAAAATGTGCAAGGGGGTGTGGAAAGTAACAAAAACACGTTAAAAACTTGAAACGGGCTGAAAGGGGGGTGTAAGTAGAAGGTCCAAACCACTGAAATCAAATAAAAAAAAGAGAGGAACACGTGTTCCCAGTCAACTGATTTGACTCAGCCCTTACCTTGAGATCAATCCAACGCGTACAACAAGTCAACACAAAACAAAGTATTCATGATCAACGTACCAGATCTCCCAACCACCACAATTAACATACACGCGCAGGCACACAATTATTCAGAACACCATACACAAGCCACGTGAGCAGCACATGCCTTTATTAATTTGTTGGCGGCTTACAAACCGTCAGATGAAATCAACGCATACGATCATATTATCAAGTCAATAATTAAAACACATGAGTGGACCAGATTGAAAGGACACGGTAGTTATCGTGGACTAACGTACACACAAACCAATTAAATAGAACAAAGAATTAAAACACATGGCAAAGTATGGACCGTACGATTAAGCAGGTCAACGGTTGGGGATCATCTTCCCCCATAAAACCCTAATCTGGCCGGAGGGAGAACCAGACGCCGGAGCCCTAGCTCCGGTCGTCTTCTCCGGCGACCCTCACCCATAATTTTCCCAGAAAACACATATAGGTACACCATTCGCACCAGAAAATCATGAGGAATTCAGATATCCAATTATTTTTTACGAACAACCATCACATAAACCAACACGAATGGAAAAAAGTTTGGTTCAAAAACTTGAAACTCACGCAGCAATCCATATACGCAACCAAACTCAAGAAAAACTACATCAGAATGATCAGTGGGCATCACACATCAATATGCACATTTAAAAAGAGAGTTTTATGATCATCAAAAATATCACTAACCTGAGCTTGTGCACCACATATCCTTATTATTAGCTCTAGATGATGGTTGCTTTGTGTTCTATAGATCCCAAGGAGGAAGGTTGTGAAGAAATTTTGTGAAAAGCTCTTCCTGCTTGAGAGATACGAATGATCCAAGTTTTAGAGTTCAAGTTTTTTTTCTCCAAATCACGTGTCCTCCTTCTAACCCTAGCATGAGTTAGCTTAAATAGATTAGGTTAACCCACTGATGATCACTTGGGCCTTGTTAATCCTTTGTTCAATGAGTTTTGGATGATTTTAGAAAATTGCATTATGTGAAATACACCCTCTTCCATGCATGCATATCTAAACCCTTGATGATGGATCACTTATTTAACAATTACTAATCACACCTGAATTTGATTTGGGCCTTGAGATGTATTGGTTCATGAGTTTTCAATAATTTGGCAATTTTGCATAATGGAAAATAAGTGAGGAATAAACCATGGATCCACTTGATTCAAAGGCCAAAAATAGTCCTTATGGATTGTTCTTTGATGTTAGAATGTGACATGAAGCAATGGAATCAATTATAGGTCACTATGTCCCAAAATGCAAAAGTTGTGAAAATGGAACCCTAGAAACCACTTTGTCTTCTTTTGATCATAACTTGAGTTTCACAAATGATATGGAGACCCACTAGTACTTGTTGGAAAGGGGAGAAAAAGATATTCAACTTTCATGTTTGAGGAAAATTCATTTGAAGCTTTCTTGATGATGAAAAGTCAAGTTGAATGCAGTGTAAGAACTTGCCCAAAAAGGAAACTTTCAAATTATAGGTCATTTCCATATTTAGTAACTTTTGTACCAACCCTTGATTCTTGACAAATGGTATGGAACTTGACTTTTGAAGACCATATGAGGATGTGAGACCTTGAAAACCTTGAAGAGAACCTCAAGCTTTCACAGTTGACTTCCCCTCTCACTGTTGACTTTTCCCAATTCTCCTGATTCCCAATCCATTGGCCAATTGAACTTCTCATGAACCAAACTGATGTACAATCTTCCATTCCTAGATACTTAGGGACCCAAGGAATACCATGGAATCAAGTCTTGCCCAAGAAATCAGAAATAAACTGACTTTATAGCAAACCCTAATTTTGGTACTCTCAATCTAGGAGGAAATAACACAGTCTCCAAATTCAAATTCCTCTGAATATGATGTGTATCCTCTCTAACAAAGATAAGATATGCCATTTGGTGATGATAAAAACCCAAGAAACTTGCCTATTGGAGCAATAAACCCAAGAATCTCAAAACCCTAATTTCTGCACTGGTTAGGAGAGAGTGATCCACTTGAGCTCTCTTGCTTGACCCTTTGAAGAACATCTTCTCCTCTTGAACTTGCCTCTGGCACCTTGACCCCATGCTAAGAACCAATGATATGCACACATGATAATGCAAAAATGAAATGAAACATAAGCCAGTTAGTACTAAAGTAAGGAGGGAAAATTTTGGGGTACAATAGCTGCCCCTATTCAATCAACTTGGTCCTGAGGGTATGATAGCGACGGCTTTCAGACAATCGGGATGCACGGAGATTGAATACCAAAGAACCCGGAAATTTTCCATCCTCAAAGGAGGGACGACTCCACTGGAGAATCAGCCATAAATGTTGTACTGTCACAACACGGACGAGTGCTGGCTATGATGGGTATAAAGTGGAACAAACTCTCCCAGGTTATGTCATCTCTGCTGATAAAGAGAACTGACAAAGGAATCTCGAAATATGCCACCCCTGCTGATAAAGGGAACTGACGAAAAGAATCTTTAAAAGATTGTTATCCCTGCTGACAAAGAGAACTAGCAACATAAATGAAAGAAAATCTTCAAAAGATTGATATCCCTGCTGACAAAGAGAACTAGCAACATAAATGCCATCCCTGCTGATAAAGGGAACTGACGAAAGAAAATCTTCAAAAGATTGCTATCTCTGCTGATAAAGAGAACTAGTAAAACAAATGGCATCCCTGCTGATAAAGGGAACTGTCGAAAGAAATCTTCAAAAGATTGTTATCCCTGCTGACAAAGAGAACTAGCAACATAAATGCCATCCCTGCTGATAAAGGGAACTGACAAAAGAAAATCTTTAAAAGATTGCTATCTCTGCTGATAAAGAGAACTAGCAAAACAAATGCCATCCCTGCTGATAAAGGGAACTGACGAAAGAAATCTTCAAAAGATTGCTATCCCTGCTGACAAAGAGAACTAGCAACATAAATGCCATCCCCGCTGATAAAGGGAACTGACGAAAGAAAATCTTCAAAAGATTGATATCTCTGCTGATAAAGAGAACTAGCAAAACAAATGCCATCCCTGCTAATAAAGGGAACTGACGAAAGAAATCTTCAAAAGATTGCTATCCCTGCTGACAAAGAGAACTAGCAACATAAATGTCATCCTTGCTGATAAAGGGAACTGACGAAAGAAAATCTTCAAAAGATTGCTATCTCTGCTGATAAAGAGAACTAGCAAGACAAATGCCATCCCTGCTGATAAAGGGAACTGACGAAAGAAAATCTTCAAAAGATTGCTATCTCTGCTGATAAAGAGAACTAGCAAAACGAATGTCATCCCTACTGATAAAGGGAACTGACGAAAGAAAATATTCAAAGGATTGTTATCTCTGCTGATAAAGAGAACTAGCAAAACAAATGCCATCCCTGCTGATAAAGGGAACTGACGAAAGAAAATCTTCAAAGGATTGCTATCCCTGCTGACAAAGAGAACTAGCAAAATAAATTCCATCCCTGCTGATAAAGGGAACTGACGAAAGAAAATATTCAAAGGATTGCTATCTCTGCTGATAAAGAAAACTAGCAAAACAAATGTCATCCCTGCTGATAAAGGGAACTGACGAAAGAAAATCTTTAAAAGATTGCTATCTCTGCTGATAAAGAGAACTAGCAAAACGAATGCCATCCCTGCTGATAAAGGGAACTGACGAAAGAAAATATTCAAAGGATTGTTATCTCTGCTGATAAAGAGAACTAGCAAAACAAATGCCATCCCTGCTGATAAAGGGAGCTGGCGAAAGAAATCTTCAAAAGATTGCTATCTCTGCTGATAAAGAGAACTAGCAAAACAAATGCCATCCCTGCTGATAAAGGGAAATTGGCCAGCAAAATATGTCAAGCAAGAACTGCCTACCAGGTGAGAACGGGATTTCACAAAAGAGAAGGGCCAAACAAAGGCAAACTCCCAACCGACTCAAAATCCACAGGCAAGATGACTCCGCTGGGGAAGGAGAAGTCTAAATAAAAGACTCTGCCGGGGGGCACAAGTATGAGGAACGCGTCCCTCCAGGGTCTCCTGAGTCATGCCATCTCTGCTGAGAAAGAGAACTGGCAAAGAAAGTATCAAACCTGGCTTATGCTTCGAATGCAAATGTTTGAATTGTGGCGTAATGCTCCACACGAAGTGGAAATGCTACGCGTTTGAGGATGTAATGCAAATGCTTATGATATGCAAAAGGGGTCCCTCCAGCAAAATAAATGCTGGAGAGAAAAGACCAATTCAGCTGGGGATGACAAAAATAAATTGTCCTCTGAATCCAAGAACTCTACTGAGAAGGATCACGCTGACCAACCCTTTGGATCCACAACTTCTGCCGGGGATGAGATCCAAAAGCATCTACACTCTACCGGGGATTACACATGTCCTTTACTGAAGGTGACATCCAAAACCTGAGATTTCTCCTCTGCTGGGGGAGTTGAGAATGAACGCCAATGACAGAACCAGAAGTCAGTTACTGAGGATTACCAATAACAGATGGGCTTAGGACCTGCTGGGGGATGCCAGCCCATAATACCACCCTGCTTGGGGATACTGCTGAACTTAGCCTGCTGATGGGGAGAATGCCTTTACTCTCACCTTGCTGGGGATTAGAATATGACATCGTCGGTGAAAGCACGCTTCCTGACTGGATGGGGAAGGTGAACACCCTGATTCTGTGGGAAAATAACGTCTTGATCCGGAGGAAATACTTCCCAAGTCTCCTGCTGGGGAAGGTCTGCTCTGCTGAGGAAAGTTTGTCCTGCTGGGGAATGAGCAATCTCAATGCTGGGGAGAGCCAACTGCTGGGGATGTACAATCCTGTTGCCCTGCAACCTGACTTGTCTTTATGGTCATAAACGGCTCTTTGAACTTTTCACTTGCCCCAGACCACCAGGTCTAATGGAAGAAATCATCTCAAGAGGATTTTATAGAAGATCGGGCGCTCGCACTGCCCCAGGGTCTTCAAACTCTTGGAAATATTTATCATATCTCGACATAACTGCCCCCAGTCTTCATAATCCATGAAGTACATTACCTCGAAAGGGATTGTAATGACTTGAAAATACTCTGCTTTAGTATCTTGACCCTTGAGGAGGTGTTTTCAATTAACCATTTTCAGGAGTGGACAATCTCCCACGCTCTAGATGTGGCCTGCCCCAATATGAACTTTGAAATGACTTTACCCCTGATCTTAGAATGAATGCCCCAGGATAACTGAATTTCGGAGAGATTTCTCAACGTGACTGCCCCAGATTAGCTACATCTTAACACGACACACTGAGTCTCTTGGCAGCATGCCCCTTGATATGATTGTCCTTCAGAATTTTCACCATCTCAACCTGGCGTAATCGAGCTTCTCGACTGTCGTTCATCGTGTAAGCTTCTTGGATATCAAACACATGCAAGCAAAAAATGTTTATTATGAGAATGACAATTCTAATGCAACACCCATGTTAACCTTGAAGCTTTATTGAAAATATGTCGCCAAGCTTTGTGAACGAATTACTGGTCGGGATGCGACCTTGATTTTTGAATGGCAAAATAATGCGCACATGCAATACCAACAAATCTTATTAGCACAACTCATAGGAGTCAGGAACGCTATCCTGTTGAAGTATGCTTTCGGAATAAACCCTGTTTCAATTAGGACTTTTAAGGGTTGTAACGTGGTCTGGTTCACGGTTTCAGAAAAAGGATTTATGGCTCAAAATTTATCGGTGCCCACCCACTCTTCGTGATGTTCTCCAGTCCTATGTTCAGTTAATCTGACATAAACGCTCATCTCTCAAAAGGTTTATGATCTTTAAGGGACCTACGCCACTATGGGTTTGGCACCTAAGGGAGTTTTGGAATGACAGTTACCCCTTTTTGTCTTTTGCGTCTGTAATCACACGAATTTGTTCTTATCGAGGATTTTCTTTTGTAACGCTTTTCGCTCTTCGCTTTTTCTTTCTTTTGCCTTTTTGATCCCTAATTTTTGCCTGGACTGACTCTTTTGAGTTTTTTCGATTTTGAAGTCCAGCGGGATGCCCTGACTTTTGCCTAAGTCACTTGTTTACAAGTTTTGACCTAACAGGCTTTCTTTTTTTATTCCCCTTTTTTAGCAAAGCGTGTGACATTGGTTGTCTTACTTGCTTGAAAGGGTTGTGACTGCCTCACTCCTTGATTGTTGATGGATAACCATTGTGGTTTCACATCTCTTGACTTCTTGATGGTGGGATAGAGGGTAATGGATCCTCGGATGCACATTCTCCTTGAAATTTGAACGCTCGGTCAAACTAACTGACGCCTACCCTGCCCCTGGGTTAAGTATGAGGGTTTTTTCGTACGAAAGAAACTCCTACTTCAAGGCTCAAAGGGGTTAACGAGGGTCTATCTCCCTTATATCTCCAGTGTTTAGGGGTTTGAAACAATGCTTGTACATCCTCAACAGGATTCTATCCTTGAACATACGACCAGAGATTCTGCGTTTTCGTCTCATCATCCTCCCTCAGGAGTTTTAAACAAGAAAATTGGTATTGCAGTGCATATAAACATTTAAGAGTGAACACAAATGGATTACTTCAAGAAAAACATACTCATTGCATTAATATCATCGTAAAGAAATAAACAAGTCTTACATGCATACGATGTTTTAACAAGAAATGAAAAACTACAAATGAAAATGCAGTAAAGAAGCTGAAGATTGCCATTGCTGGGGAAGCTTAATTCTGTCTGGACGTACTTGTAGACTGAGTGTTCATTTGAGGAAGGAGGCTTCCATTGATGTACATATTATCTTTAGTGAATACAATGATCTCTGAGTCTACCAGGTCTTGCACCTTGTGCTTGAACACGTTGCAGTTTTCAATTGAATGACCCAGTGTGTCAGAGTGATATTCACATCTGGCATCCAGATCATAATCAGGAGGAATAGGGTCGGGGACAGGCTTGGCATCCCTTAGTTGAACCAAATAACTTTCAAGTAGACGGGCAAGAACATGGCTGTGAGGAACAGGGAGCAGATCAAACCTTCTCTTAGGCCTTCGTGATCTTTGTTGTCTCTTTTCAGAGCAGTTCTCCTGTTGACCCTGATTCGAGCGCATAATCTTTTCAGGCACTTTTCTCTTCAGACTTGGTCGAGGCGTAGGCAGCATTTGCGGATGTGGGGATTCTAAGACCAAGGGCTGCAAGAAATGCCCTTGACCTGATGTGGCTTTGGGAGAAGCAACGGGGATACCCACTTCTTTTTCAACAGCTAGAGTGGGACCACCTTGTATGCTTACACCGCTCGGTGTGAATTCAATTTTCCTCGAATCAATCAGATCCTGGACAGCGTGCTGAAGGGCCCTAAATTTCTCCACAGTATGCCCTGGTGCCCCAGAATGGAAATCACAATGGGCTTTTGCATTGTAGCCTGGTGGGGGATTACCAGTGAAAGGAGCCAAAGTCCTTTTCTGTACCAGTTGCAACTGAAGGAGATGCTGCAATAGTTGAGAATATGGCATAGGGAGTGGATGAAAAACTCTTTCAAGCTGCTTCGGTCTCTGTGCACATTTTTTATTCTTAGGCTTATCTTGGGAGACACGACCTGGTTGCGGTTGGGGAAAGTCCTGGAACTTCAGGTTGTGGAAGAGATTCACGAGGCAATCCACGATCAAATCCCAAAGAGGTGGGAGGAGTAAGGACCTCTATCGTGGAAGCGAGCGCATGACTGTTTTCCTTCTTTAGCACTGTTTTCAAAATTTCCATGACCAAACCCATCTGAGTCTTCATCTGATTGACCTCCTCCCTCAGCGTCTTCTGCTCCTAGGACATGACCAGCATGTCTTCCCCAAACTGCCTCATCTAAACGTTCATTTCAAGCATTTCTGCACGGAGTTGTTCCATGGCTATCCTCTGGTTATCACAGACCGAGTAGAATACCGATGAACTGGCTGATCAATCCTGTACTGCGGAGGAGAACAAAATAAGAACACCAGAGATAAACACCTGTTATGCAAAATGATTATGCAAAAATGATTATGAATATGCGAATGCAAATGAACATGTTTGAATATCCGCAGGGCGATCCACCCCTTGATTCCAGTTTAACAACAAGATAGAACGGAACTTCTGCTCATATATTAAGAAAACCAGAGGAAAACCAAATGTCAACAATCACAAATCCAAGATAATAAGTTTGAACATAATAATCATAGATCCCAACCAACAAGTCTGGCGGTGGTCCGAATAATGAAAGAAAATAGAAAACTACGGCATGTCATCAAAGTCTACAAGTGTCAATCCCCCCCATCCATTATGCTTGTTGCTCCAGTCTTGAATTTCTTTGAACGACTTTTTGGTGTCGGGATGCTTCGGTCTCTGAATTAGCTCTTGAATGAGAACGCCTCTCCTATGCATGATCCCTTCTAAGTATCGGCAATGTAACTCCCAGGCGTCTTCTCCAGAAACATCATCCATACTAGGTCCCTCATTTCTAGGTCTCTTCACTTCAGCTTGGATCTTCAGTTCCTCTATGGAGGCTATGGCTTCATTGAGTCGACCCTCGATTGCTTGTCTCTGGAACACCCCTGATAGGATCTCGGCGTCTTTTTTCTTGAGCTTCGACTTCAATTGATCAATCCGAGCTAGATAACCGTCTTCCTTTTGCTTATTCTCAGCCATTACAATTTCTCGGTGAGCATTGAACCTGTGAATTTTTAACAAAGCCTTGTCCAACTCTTCCTTCTTAGACTCGAGAACCTTACTGATACCGTCTAGAGCTTGTTTCATCCTTTGTCTGGATGCGACCTTATCAGCTAGCTCCTTTTCTGCCTCAGCGAGAAGCTCTGTCTTCAACTCGGTGATATGAACAGCTTCACCCCGCTCATGCTTCAACTGATAAATCTCTCTTTGTAGCTCACTGTTTTCTTCTCGCAGCTTTTCCTTTTCAGCCCACAACTTGTTAAACTTCTCTATCTCAACTGTGGTAGGAGGCTCAATCAGCAAGGGGTAAGATGGTGGTTCTACCGGGAAGGGAAGAAGCTCCTCTTCTGTTCTCTTCTTAATCCACTCTTTATAGGAAGGGAAAGCCCGGTTGTTACATTTCCCGCATGAAGTTTATCCCCTCTTGGTCACCTGTTTCCAAGCATTCACAATCTTCCTTATCATCTTTTGATCCCCAGTACCATTGAAGAATAAGGACTCTCTGACATCTCGCTCTTCAGGTGGACCTTTCAAAGGATAACCAAACTGCCTGATAACAAGGGAAGGATTATAGTTAATTCCACCTCTTCTCCCTATCAAGGGTACATTAGGGAATTCTCCACACTTGCAAATAATCTCTATTCCTAGCAAGTCACGGTTGAACCAGACAATGTTGTCAGCAGTCAAGCCCATTAACCTCTTTGACCACTTCAGAGAATCTTTCGTATCAACGAAGGCGCCAGCTTCGGGGAGATGGCTCAGAAACCAAGTAGATAAGAGCAGTGGACAACAACTCACGGTTTTTCCCCGCCTATTTTCATTCTTGTAATGGACTGAGTGATACACATCACCTAGCAAGGTAGGTATAAGATTCTTTGAAATAAAGATTCTGACAGCATGCATATCCACCAGATCAGGAACATTGGGAAACAGGACAATCCCATAGATGCACATAGCCAGAATAGCTTGGAAAGCAGTCAAATTCTTCTCTTTAACATGTATGCAAGCTTGATCAAACAAGAACTTCAATAAGAAACCCTTAGCTTCTTGTTTTTCCTCAATATTACTGCTCAGAACGGATTCACCAATATGAAGAGCAATAGCCATTTCTTTTATCCCGGGGTGTTCTTCAGAAAAGAATACTATGTCATGCCTGATGGGGATTCCCAAAATAAATGAGAACTCCTCCAACGTTGGGGCCAAGATGTAGTCTGGGAAAGTGAAGCAACGCAAAGACGGATCGTAAAACTGAAGAAGTGTATGAATGGCATCCTTCTCATACTTGGAGATATTGTAGATAAACTTCAGAAGTCTCCCATACCCTCCACTAAACTCTGTGCGAACTCTGGGACCAGCCATACTAATCAGCTTGTGAATCAATGTCAAGGTCGGATCTGGGAACGAATAGGTAACAGTCTTCTTTCTTTGGACATCCATGCCAAGGTAACCTCAGAAAACTGGAATCAAGAGTAAGATGCAAGCCCTGAAAAATGTCAAACATGTCAGAATACAAGAAAAATGATATGCTCATGAAAACATGGGATCAAGGCAACACTGCTGGATGTGCTGTGCTGTTAACTGAACGAGAACCACAACCCAGAAAACCAGAATTCCAAAATACCGAACCACTGAGATAACCAGGAACCCAGATGATCAAACATTGATGAGAAATCCAGAAAAACAGGGTAGGTTAAAGGTTTCGGTTACCTGCAAACACCCATCCCCTCTCACGTGTGGGTACTAGGATGTTCAGTATCCCGGGCTCTCAGGTCGAGAAATGATGATACGTTCACCATTTCTGGTTTGGCATCATCATCAATCGAGGAGGCCTCAACTGATTCTCCAAAACGGAAGGTCCTCAACTTCTGGCACTGAGGTCGAGAAACAATAGTACATTCATCCCTCGGAGTACAGTACTATCGTCAATCGAGTAGTGCCTCTACTGATTCTCCTCAAAAGATAGGGGCCATCCTATGCGAGTTCCAAAGTGGGCCCTTGGGTGCGAATAGGTTTGCCACAGAATGTGGTCTGCCACTGTCACCACTAAAGAGGGATGTTTCCACTAAAGTCATCGATGATCGGTCACCAGAGTCGACAGCTCTCTAGATCGACATCCTAACATGCGCAAGACACACACGTTAGAATGCGTCCCAAGATAGCCTTGTCTGGTCGTGAATTTCGTGAACACACAAACGTACCAAGCGGGCACGTAGGTCCCACTACTCTCCACTCTAGTCCTAGGGTGTACTCAAGCCTGGGTATTGGGCTTATCTCTCAGAACAACCCAACCTGCAAAACAGAAATAGCCAGCACAACACAGCAATATCCAGTATGACAGTAATAAAAAATGAAATGCAATGCAGTAAAAGCTGTAAAACGGTAATATACAACATAATATAGCACAACAAATAAACACCCAACAAAAAAGCAAACAAGCGCTAGGATCGACTCGCTAAAGGGGATGGACCAGCATAGGTCGACTAGAGTCCCCAGCAGAGTCGCCAGCTGTCGCTCCCAAGATTTTCATCCAGGTACAAACGCGAGAGTGGCGCGGAAAACAGAGTCGTCAGCCGTGTAAATTTATCCCAAGAGAGGGAAAGGGAACACCGCATAAACCTGAGGAGGAGGGAAAGGAATGGTCATCGCAACCATAACCTGGGTTCGGGAGTCGGCTACGCGAGGGGAAGATGCTAGCACCCCACGCGTCCATCGTACTCGATGGGATCCACGTTTGTTGTCTAGTCTAAGGGTGAGTTGTCCTAAAATCTATGGCTGTACTGACACGAGGAAGGGGAAAACAAAGACAGACTCGGTAAGACGTCGACGTCCTAGGCCTACGTACTCCCTTTGTGCAATGGGAAATTCAGAGTCAACGTAGTTCGGACCAAGTTCTTTTTGTGTTTTTTATGAGCGACGTTAAGTTCGCGTCCAGCAGTTAGGGTCGATGCCTGTTTGCGACTCAGACGAAAAGTAACGTGCTCTTTTTGAAAATAGCCTTTAGTTTGACAATCCCGAAGGACAAAAAGTTTTGAAGTTTGTTTGTATTTTTTAAGACAAAAGTGACTTGAGTTAGTTCATAACTTGCATTGCACCAAAGTCTAGGGCACAGGAACGAATACTTAACGAACCGTCCCAAGACAGGACGCTCGCTAAGCACTCTAGAAAGATGAGAGGAAGCCCCTCATTTCTCATTCCCCACGCTTAAGGCTCGTGCGCAATACACTTTATCCTTATTAAGTGTTTTCAAGAAGTTTTGAGATGAGAAGAGAGAAGACACAAAGGAAACTCTAAAGGGAAACTAAGAGTCCTAATGTTATTATGCATGGGTGACCTACGGTTAGTGAGGTTTGATGACAACCTAAGCCTAAAGAAAAGAAAAGATGAGAGACAGGAAGAGTGAGAGTGGACATGGATAACTATCCACACCCTCAAATAACTTACCTCAACCTCTGCATAAAAGGTTAGTACAAATCTAGGCAATGACATATAATGGCGATCAAGTGACCTATAATAATCTAAACATGGTTTATTAAGTCAAAGACACAATCCCAAAACAATGGCACAAGTGCCTTTTCAAACAGGTAACCAGACATGATCAGGGATATGCATACAAGAAGACCTCAAATAAAAGCAATCAAACAATTAGCAAAACATCTTCTAAAATCACCAAATTAATTATCAACATATCTCAAACAGAAGCAAACAACATATCAAAAACTCGTGCCAAAATTCAAAATGTAAGTCACTCAAACAATTATGCAAAGTCAGATGAGAAACATGGTTCAATATGCAAAAGGAAATGACCAAAATGCAGTATGAAATGATTTTAAAAATGAGAGAAAAATATTTTAATGCAATTCAATGTGTTGGTGAAATAGTGCAAAAGGAATGAGTTCAAAATGTTTTATGGGCGATGAGAAATAAAATAGACAAGACATGGTATGCATGTATGAAATAAATTCAAAAGAAAATAAACAAATATTTATTTCAGATGATAAAAATAAAATAAAAATAAAAAAATAAAATTTGGGAAAATTTTATGAAATTATAAATATGATTCATGAATTTTTTGGGAATTTTTTAATGCAATTAACTATTTTTAAAAATTTAAAATGAAATGCAAAAAATTAAATTAAATAAAAAAATGAAAATGTGCAAGGGGGTGTGGAAAGTAACAAAAACACGTTAAAAACTTGAAACGGGCTGAAAGGGGGTGTAAGTAGAAGGTCCAAACCACTGAAATCAAATAAAAAAAAAGAGAGGAACACGTGTTCCCAGTCAACTGATTTGACTCAGCCCTTACCTTGAGATCAATCCAACGCGTACAACAAGTCAACACAAAACAAAGTATTCATGATCAACGTACCAGATCTCCCAACCACCACAATTAACATATACGCGCAGGCACACAATTATTCAGAACACCATACACAAGCCACGTGAGCAGCACATGCCTTCATTAATTTGTTGGCAGCTTACAAACTGTCAGATGAAATCAACGCATACGATCATATTATCAAGTCAATAATTAAAACACATGAGTGGACCAGATTGAAAGGACACGGTAGTTATCGTGGACTAACGTACACACAAACCAATTAAATAAAATAAAGAATTAAAACACATGGCAAAGTATGGACCGTACGATTAAGCAGATCAACGGCTGGGGATCATCTTCCCCCATAAAACCCTAATCTGGCCGGAGGGAGAACCAGACGCCGGAGCCCTAGCTCCGGTCGTCTTCTCCGGCGACCCTCACCCATAATTTTCCCAGAAAACACATATAGGTACACCATTCGCACCAGAAAATCATGAGGAATTCAGATATCCAATTATTTTTTACGAACAACCATCACATAAAGCAACACGAATGGAAAAAAGTTTGGTTCAAAAACTTGAAACTCACGCAGCAATCCATATACGCAACCAAACTCAAGAAAAACTACATCAGAATGATCAGTGGGCATCACACATCAATATGCACGTTTAAAAAGAGAGTTTTATGATCATCAAAAATATCACTAACCTGAGCTTGTGCACCACGTATCCTTATTATTAGCTCCAGATGATGGTTGCTTTGTGTTCTATAGATCCCAATGAGGAAGGTTGTGAAGAAATTTTGTGAAAAGTTCTTCCTGCTTGAGAGATACGAATGATCCAAGTTTTAGGGTTCAAGTTTTTTTCTCTAAATCACGTGTCCTCCTTCTAACCCTAGCATGAGTTAGCTTAAATAGATTAGGTTAACCCACTGATGATCACTTGGGCCTTGTTAATCCTTTGTTCAATGAGTTTTGGATGATTTTAGAAAATTGAATTATGTGAAATACACCCTCTTCCATGCATGCATATCCAAACCCTTGATGATGGATCACTTATTTAACAATTGCTAATCACACCTGAATTTGATTTGGGCCTTGAGATGTATTGGTTCATGAGTTTTCAATAATTTGGCAATTTTGCATAATGGAAAATAAGTGAGGAATAAACCATGGATCCACTTGATTCAAAGGCCAAAAATAGTCCTTATGGATTGTTCTTTGATGTTAGAATGTGACATGAAGCAATGGAATCAATTATAGGTCCCTGTGTCCCAAAATGCAAAAGTTGTGAAAATGGAACCCCAGAAACCACTTTGTCTTATTTTGATCATAACTTGAGTTTCACAAATGATATGGAGACCCACTAGTTCTTGTTGGAAAGGGGAGAAAAAGATCTTCAACTTTCTTGTTTGAGGAAAATTCATTTGAAGCTTTCTTGGTGATGAAAAGTCAAGTTGAATGCAGTGTAAGAACTTGCCCAAAAAGGAAACTTTCAAATTATAGGTCATTTCCATATTTAGTAACTTTTGTACCAACCCTTGATTCTTGACAAATGGTATGGAACTTGACTTTTGAAGACCATATGAGGATGTGAGACCTTGAAAACCTTGAAGAGAACCTCAAGCTTTCACAGTTGACTTCCCCTCTCACTGTTGACTTTTCCCAATTCTCCTGATTCCCAATCCATTGGCCAATTGAACTTCTCATGAACCAAACTGATGTACAATCTTCCATTCCTAGATACTTAGGGACCCAAGGAATACCATGGAATCAAGTCTTGCCCAAGAAATCAGAAATAAACTGACTTTATAGCAAACCCTAATTTTGGTACTCTCAGTCTAGGAGGAAATAACACAGTCTCCAAATTCAAATTCCTCTGAATATGATGTGTATCCTCTCTAACAAAGATAATATATGCCATTTGGTGATGATAAAAACCCAAGAAGCTTGCCTATTGGAGCAATAAACCCAAGAATCTCAAAACCCTAATTTCTGCACTGGTTAGGAGAAAGTGATCCACTTGAGCTCTCTTGCTTGACCCTTTGAAGAACATCTTCTCCTCTTGAACTTGCCTCTGGCACCCTGACCCCATGCTAAGAACCAATGATATGCACACATGATAATGCAAAAATGAAATGAAACATAAGCCAGTTAGTACTAAAGTAAGGAGGGCAAATTTTGGGGTACAACACCAGTCAACCAGTTGACTCCACACTTACCATTGGATCAATCTGATGCTTTATATTAAGTCAACAAAAGCAACGTGTACTCATGATGAGAGGTCAGGATTCACAACACACAATTACCAATGTACACACGCGCACACACAATTACCCAGAAATTAAAAAAGAAGCACGTGGGGAACACACCATATCATTAATGTGTTGGCATTGTAATAGCCATCAGATTCAATCAACGTCCAAGATCACATCATCAAACCAAAAATTAAAATAAAGGAATGACTCAGATTAGAGGTGCATGGTAATTATCATGGAATGGCACGCACGTAAACCATAAAATAAAAAACAAAATTTAAAAAATGTGGCACGCTGTGGACCACACGATGAAAGTCATGGACGGTTGAGACTTCATCTCCAACCTTGGAACCCTAATCTCGCCGGAAAGTCAACCAGATGCCGGAGCCCTAGCTCTGGTCGTCCCTTCCGGCCACCTGCAACCAAAAAATTACCAGTACATGCACACGAGTATACCATTCTGACCAGAATTCAATGAGGATCACAAATATCATATTATTTTGTCACAAACAACCAGCATACAGAGAGAAACGAATGAAACAAGTTAGGGTTCAAAACTTTAAAACCCACGATACAACCAATCTACACGTCCAAATTCAAAATAAAATACATCATCATGCTCAGCAACAACCACAGATCGTTATGCATGTCAAAAATTTGAGTTCTAAGATCATGAAAAGTGTCACTAACCTGAGATCAAGCAATCCGTACCCTTGTTGTTAGCTTCAAATGATGGGAGTTTTGTATTCTATGGATCCCCAGGACTCAGAATGTGAAAGAACTTTGTGAAAAGCTCTTGGGGATTATGAGATTCGAAGGAATGAAGGATTAGGGTTGAAACTTGAATTCTCCTCAAAATAACGTGTTTTTTTTCCCAATCAGTGCATGAGTAAGCTTAAATACATTAGGTTATTCCACTGATTAGCATTTAGGTCTGAATAATTCCTTGGTTAATGAGTTTTGGGTAATTTGGCAAATTTGCACTTTGAGTTATACACCCTCCTCCATGCGTGTACACCCATGCATTCTATGATGGATCACTTATTTGTCAATTGCTAATCACACCTAAATTGGATTTGGGCCTTGAAACATCTTGATTCATGAGCTTTGATGCTTCTTGTAATTTTGCATAATGTGAAATAAGTGATGAATTTGTCATGGAATCCCTTGGTTCAAAGGCCAAAAATGATCCTTATGGAATGTACTTTGATGTTAGAATGTGCCTTGAAGCAATGGGACCAATTATAGGTCACTATGTCCCAAAGTGCAAAAGTTATGAAAATGGAACCATGAGAAAACCCTAAAAACCACTTTGCCTTCTTTTGATCATAACTCGAGTTTCACAAATGATATGGAGACCATCTAGTACTTGTTGGAAAGGAGAGAAAAAGATCTTCAACTTTCATGTTTGAGAAAAATTTATTTGAAGCTTCCTTGATGATGAACAGTCAAGTTGAATGTAGTGTAAAACTTGCCCAAAATGGAAGCTTTCAAATTATAGGTCATTTCCATATTTAGTAACTTTTGTACCAACCCTTGATTCTTGATAAATGGTATGAAACTTGACCCTTGAAGAACATCTTCTCCTCTTGAACTGCCTCAGGCACCTTGACCCCATGCTAAAAACCAATGATATGCAACATGATAATGCAAAAATGAAATGATACATAAGCCAGTTAATACTAAAGTAAGGAGAGCAAATTTTGGGGTGCTACAACTGCCCCTATTCAATCAACTTGGTCCTGAAGGTATGATAGCAACGGCTGTCATGTGTTCAAAGGATTCACGAAGACTGAATACCAAAAGAAACCTGAAATTTGCAATCCTCAAGGAGGTACGATTCCACTGGGGAACAAGCAATATATGTTGCACCGTCACAACACGTATGAGTGTTGGAAACCAATACAGACGATGTATTGAAATATCTTGAAATAAACACATACGAGTGTTAGCTATGCTGGGGATAAAGTGAAACAAACTCTCCCAGGTTATGTCATCCCTGCTGATAAAGAGAACTGACGAAGAAAATCTTCAAAAGATTGTTATCTCTACTGATAAAGAGAACTAGCAAAATAAATGTCATCCCTGCTGATAAAGGGAAATGACGAAGAAAATCTTCAAAAGATTGCTATCTCTGCTGATAAAGAGAACTAGCAAAATAAATGTCATCCCTACTGATAAAGGGAACTGACGAAGAAAATCTTCAAAAGATTGTTATCTCTGGTGATAAAGAGAACTAGCAAAATAAATGTCATCCCTGCTGATAAAGGGAACTGACAAAGAAAATCTTTAAAAGATTGTTGTCTCTGCTAATAAAGAGAACTAGCAAAATAAATGCCATCCCTGATGATAAAGGGAACTGACGAAGAAAATCTTCAAAAGATTGCTATCTCTGCTGATAAAGAGAACTAGCAAAATAAATGCCATCCCTGCTGATAAAGGGAACTGACGAAGAAAACCTTCAAAAGATTGCTATCTCTGCTGATAAAGAGAACTAGCAAAATAAATGTCATCCCTGCTGATAAAGGGAACTGACGAAGAAAATCTTCAAAAGATTGCTATCTCTGCTGATAAAGAGAACTAGTAAAATAAATGTCATCCCTGCTGATAAAGGGAACTGACGAAGAAAATCTTCAAAAGATTGTTATCTCTGCTGATAAAGAGAACTAGCAAAATAAATGCCATCCCTGCTGATAAAGGGAACTGACGAAGAAAACCTTCAAAAGATTGTTATCTCTGCTCATAAAGAGAACTAGCAAAATAAATGTCATCCCTGCTGATAAAGGGAACTGACGAAGAAAATCTTCAAAAGATTGCTATCTCTGCTGATAATGAGAACTAGCAAAATAAATGCCATCCCTGCTGATAAAGGGAACTGACGAAGAAAATCTTCAAAAGATTGCTATCTCTGCTGATAAAGAGAACTAGCAAAATAAATGCCATCCCTGCTGATAAAGGGAACTGGCGAAGAAAATCTTCAAAAGATTGATATATCTGCTGATAAAGAGAACTAGCAAAATAAATGCCATCCCTGCTAATAAAGGGAACTGACGAAGAAAATCTTCAAAAGATTGCTATCTCTGCTGATAAAGAGAACTAGCGAAATAAATGCCATCCCTGCTGATAAAGGAAACTGACAAAGAAAATCTTCAAAAGATTGTTATCTCTGCTGATAAAGAGAACTAGCGAAATAAATGCCATCCCTGCTAATAAAGGGAACTGACGAAGAAAATCTTCAATAGATTGCTATCTCTACTGATAAAGAGAACTATCAAAATAAATGCCATCCCTGCTGATAAAGGGAACTGACGAAGAAAATCTTCAAAAGATTGCTATCTCTGCTGATAAAGAGAACTAGCAAAATAAATGCCATCCCTGCTGATAAAGGGAACTGACGAAGAAAATCTTCAAAAGATTGCTATCTCTGCTGATAAAGAGAACTAGCAAAATAAATGCAATCCCTGCTGATAAAGGGAACTGACGAAGAAAATCTTCAAAAGATTGCTATCTCTGCTGATAAAGAGAACTAGCAAAATAAATGCCATCCCTGCTGATAAAGGGAACTGACGAAGAAAATCTTCAAAAGATTGTTATCTCTGCTGATAAAGAGAACTAGCAAAATAAATGTCATCCCTGCTGATAAAGGGAACTGACAAAGAAAATCTTTAAAAGATTGTTGTCTTTGCTAATAAAGAGAACTAGCAAAATAAATGCCATCCCTGATGATAAAGGGAACTGACGAAGAAAATCTTCAAAAGATTGCTATCTCTGCTGATAAAGAGAACTAGCAAAATAAATGCCATCCCTGCTGATAAAGGGAACTGACGAAGAAAACCTTCAAAAGATTGCTATCTCTGCTGATAAAGAGAACTAGCAAAATAAATGTCATCCCTGCTGATAAAGGGAACTGACGAAGAAAATCTTCAAAAGATTGTTATCTCTGCTGATAAAGAGAATTAGCAAAATAAATGTCATACCTGCTGATAAAGGGAACTGACGAAGAAAATCTTCAAAAGATTGTTATCTCTGCTGATAAAGAGAACTAGCAAAATAAATGCCATCCCTACTGATAAAGGGAACTGACGAAGAAAACCTTCAAAAGATTGTTATCTCTGCTGATAAAGAGAACTAGCAAAATAAATGTCATCCCTGCTGATAAAGGGAACTGACGAAGAAAATCTTCAAAAGATTGCTATCTCTGCTGATAATGAGAACTAGCAAAATAAATGCCATCCCTGCTGATAAAGGGAACTGAGGAAGAAAATCTTCAAAAGATTGCTATCTCTGCTGATAAAGAGAACTAGCAAAATAAATGCCATCCCTGCTGATAAAGGGAACTGACGAAGAAAATCTTCAAAAGATTGATATCTCTGCTGATAAAGAGAACTAGCAAAATAAATGCCATCCCTGCTGATAAAGGGAACTGACGAAGAAAATCTTCAAAAGATTGCTATCTCTGCTGATAAATAGAACTAGCGAAATAAATGCCATCCCTGCTGATAAAGGGAACTGACAAAGAAAATCTTCAAAAGAGTGTTATCTCTGCTGATAAAGAGAACTAGCGAAATAAATGCCATCCCTGCTGATAAAGGGAACTGACGAAGAAAATCTTCAAAAGATTGCTATCTCTGCTGATAAAGAGAACTATCAAAATAAATGCCATCCCTGCTGATAAAGGGAACTGACGAAGAAAATCTTCAAAAGATTGCTATCTCTGCTGATAAAGAGAACTAGCAAAATAAATGCCATCCCTGCTGATAAAGGGAACTGACGAAGAAAATCTTCAAAAGATTTCTATCTCTGCTGATAAAGAGAACTTGCAAAATAAATGCAATCCCTGCTGATAAAGGGAACTGACGAAGAAAATCTTCAAAAGATTGCTATCTCTGCTGATAAAGAGAACTAGCAAAATAAATGCCATCCCTGCTGATAAAGGGAACTGACGAAGAAAATCTTCAAAAGATTGCTATCTCTGCTGATAAAGAGAACTAGCAAAATAAATGCCATCCCTGCTGATAAAGGGAACTGACGAAGAAAATCTTCAAAAGATTTCTATCTCTGCTGATAAAGAGAACTAGCAAAATAAATGCCATCCCTGCTGATAAAGGGAACTGGCCAGCAAAATATGTCAAGCAAGAACCGACTACCAGGTGAGAACTGGACTTCACAAAAGAGAAAGGCCAAACAAAGGCAAACTCCTAACGGACTCACAATCCACAGATTAGATGACTCCACTGGGGAAAGGAGAAATCTAAATAAAAGACTCTGCCTGGGAGCACAAGTTTTAGGAACGCGTCCCTCCAAAGCCTCCTTAGTAATGCCATCTCTGCCGAGAAAGAGAACTGGCAAAGAAAGTATCAAACCTGGCTTATGCTTCTAATGCAAATGTTTGAATTTTGGCGTAATGCTCCATACGAAGTGGAAATGCTACGCGTTTGAGGGTGCAATGCAAATGCTTATGATATGCAAAAGGGCCCCTCCAGCAAAATAAATGCTGGAGAGAAGAGACCAATTCAGCTGGGGATGACAAAAATAAATTGTCCTCTGAATCCAAAAATTCTGCTGAGAAGGATCGCACTGACCGACTCTTTGGATCAACGACTTCTGCTGGGGATGAAATCTCAAAAGAACATCCACACTACCGGGGATTACACACGACCTCTACTGAAGGTAACATCCAAAACCTGAGATTTCTCCTCTGGTGGGGGAGTTGAGAATGAATGCCAATGATAGAACCCGAAGTCAGTTGCTGAGGATTGCTAATAACCAATAGGCTTAGAACCTGCTGGGGATGCCAGCCCATGACACTATCCTGCTTGGGGAATACTGTTGAACTTAGTCTGCTGATGGGGAGAATGACTTTACCTTCGCCTTGCTGGGGGTTAGAACATAACATTGTCGGTGAGAGCACACTCCCTGACTGGATGGGGAAAGTGGACATCCTGACTCTGTGGGGAAACAACGTCTCGGTCCAGAGAACAAATTCCCCGAGTCTCCTGCTGGGGAAAGTCTGTTTTGCTGAGGAAAATGCAGTCTCAATGCTGGGGAGAGCAAACTGCTGGGGAAGTACAATCCTGTTGCCATCCCACCTGACCTGTCTCTACGGTCATAGACGGCCCATTGAACTTTCCACTTGCCCCAGACCACCAGGTCTAATGGAAAAATCATCTCAAGAGGATTTTATAGAAAACCGGGCGTTCGCACTGTCCCAGGGTATTCAAACTCTTGGAGAGATTTATCAGATCTCGACATAACTGCCCCAGACTTTATAATCCATGAAGTACATTACCTCGAAAGGATTTATAATGACTTGAAAATACTCTGCCCCAGTATTCTGAACTTTGAGGAGGTGTTTTCAATTAACCAGTTTTAGGAGTGGACAATTTCTCACGCTCTAGAGGTGGCCTGCCCCAATCCTTGAGGGAAATTCTCCCCTAACTGATCTTACAGAGATTTGTCAAATCGACCTGATTGCCCCTGTTCGGCTGCTTTAGGGGGAGTTTTCAATGTGACTGCTCCAGATTAGCTGCATCTTATCACCATTTATCGGGAACCCCCAGGCTACGCACAGTCTCTTGGTCACATACCCCTTGACATGACTGTCCTTCAGAGTTTTCACCATCTCAACTTGGCGTGATCGAGCTTCTCGACTGTCGTTCATCGTGTAAGCTTCTTTGATATCAAACACATGCAAGCAGAAAATGTTTATTATGAGAATGAAAATTCTAATGCAACACTCGTGTTACCCTTGAAGTTTTGTTGAAAATGTGTCGCCAAGCCTCGTGAACGAATCACTAGCTGGGATGCGGCACTGATTTTTGAATGGAAAACAATACGCACATGCAATACCAACAAAAATCTTATTAGCACAACTCATAGGAGTCAGGAACGCTATCTCAATGAAGTACGCCGTCGGAATAAACCCTGTTTCAATTAGGACTTTTGAGGGTTGTATCGTGGCCTGGTTCACGGTTTTGAGAAAAAGAAAGATTTAAGGCTCAAAGTTTATCAGTGCCCACCCACTCCCCATGACGTTCTCCAGTCCTAAGTTCAGCTAATTCGGCGCAAGCGCTCATCTCTCAAAAGGTTTTATGATCTTTAAAGAAACCCATGCATCTGATGGTTCGACACCCAATGAGGTTTTGGAGTAACAGTCACCCCTTTTTGTCTTTTGTGTCTGTAGTCACACGACTTTGTTCTGCTCAAAGATTTTCTTTGTAATCCTTTTGGCTTTTCGCTTTCTCATTCTTTTGCTTTTTGTTCCCTAATTTTTCCTGGACTGACTCTTTTGAGTTTTTAATTTTGAAGTCCAGTGGGATGCCTTAACTTTTGCCTAAGTCACTTGCTTTCAAGTTTTTCGACTTAGCAAGCTTTTTCTTTTTCTCTTTTTTCTTTGAACAAGTCGTGTAACACTGTTTTGTCTGACTTGTTTGAAAAGGTTGTAACACTTTTCTCTTTTCTCTTTTTTTAATGCAATTAACTATTTTTAAAAATTTAAAATGAAATGCAAACAATTAAATAAAATAAAAATATGAAAATGTGCAAGGGGGTGTGGAAAGTAACAAAAACACGTTAAAAACTTGAAACGGGCTGAAAGGGGGGTGTAAGTAGAAGGTCCAAACCACTGAAATCAAATAAAAAAAAAGAGAGGAACACGTGTTCCCAGTCAACTAATTTGACTCAGCCCTTACCTTGAGATCAATCCAATGCGTACAACAAGTCAACACAAAACAAAGTATTCATGATCAACGTACCAGATCTCCCAACCACCACAATTAACATACACGCGCAGACACACAATTATTCAGAACACCATACACAAGCCACGTGAGCAGCACATACCTTCATTAATTTGTTGGCAGCTTACAAACCATCAGATGAAATCAACGCATACGATCATATTATCAAGTCAATAATTAAAACACATGAGTGGACCAGATTGAAAGGACACGGTAGTTATCGTGGACTAACGTACACACAAACCAATTAAATAAAATAAAGAATTAAAACACATGGCAAAGTATGGACCATACGATTAAGCAGATCAACGGCTGGGGATCATCTTCCCCTATAAAACCCTAATCTGGCCGGAGGGAGAACCAGACGCCGGAGCCCTAGCTCCGGTCGTCTTCTCCGGCGACCCTCACCCATAATTTTCCCAGAAAACACATATAGGTACACCATTCGCACCAGAAAATCATGAGGAATTCAGATATCCAATTATTTTTTACGAACAACCATCACATAAAGCAACACGAATGGAAAAAAGTTTGGTTCAAAAACTTAAAACTCACGCAGCAATCCATATACGCAACCAAACTCAAGAAAAACTACATCAGAATGATCAGTGGGCATCACACATCAATATGCACGTTTAAAAAGAGAGTTTTATGATCATAAAAAATATCACTAACCTGAGCTTGTGCACCACGTATCCTTATTATTAGCTCCAGATGATGGTTGCTTTGTGTTCTATAGATCCCAAGGAGGAAGGTTGTGAAGAAATTTTGTGAAAAGCTCTTCCTGCTTGAGAGATACGAATGATCCAAGTTTTAGGGTTCAAGTTTTTTTCTCTAAATCACGTGTCCTCCTTCTAACCCTAGCATGAGTTAGCTTAAATAGATTAGGTTAACCCACTGATGATCACTTGGGCCTTGTTAATCCTTTGTTCAATGAGTTTTGGATGATTTTAGAAAATTGCATTATGTGAAATACACCCTCTTCCATGCATGCATATCCAAACCCTTGATGATGGATCACTTATTTAACAATTGCTAATCACACCTGAATTTGATTTGGGCCTTGAGATGTATTGGTTCATGAGTTTTCAATAATTTGGCAATTTTGCATAATGGAAAATAAGTGAGGAATAAACCATGGATCCACTTGATTCAAAGGCCAAAAATAGTCCTTATGGATTGTTCTTTGATGTTAGAATGTGACATGAAGCAATGGAATCAATTATACGTCACTGTGTCCCAAAATGCAAAAGTTGTGAAAATGGAACCCCATAAACCACTTTGTCTTATTTTGATCATAACTTGAGTTTCACAAATGATATGGAGACCCACTAGTACTTGTTGTAAAGGGGAGAAAAAGATCTTCAACTTTCATGTTTGAGGAAAATTCATTTGAAGCTTTCTTGGTGATGAAAAGTCAAGTTGAATGCAGTGTAAGAACTTGCCCAAAAAGGAAACTTTCAAATTATAGGTCATTTCCATATTTAGTAACTTTTGTACCAACCCTTGATTCTTGACAAATGGTATGGAACTTGACTTTTGAAGACCATATGAGGATGTGAGACCTTGAAAACCTTGAAGAGAACCTCAAGCTTTCACAGTTGACTTCCCCTATCACTGTTGACTTTTCCCAATTCTCCTGATTCCCAATCCATTGGCCAATTGAACTTCTCATGAACCAAACTGATGTACAATCTTCCATTCCTAGATACTTAGGGACCCATGGAATACCATGGAATCAAGTCTTGCCCAAGAAATCAGAAATAAACTGACTTTATAGCAAACCCTAATTTTGGTACTCTCAGTCTAGGAGGAAATAGCACAGTCTCCAAATTCAAATTCCTCTGAATATGATGTGTATCCTCTCTAACAAAGATAAGATATGCCATTTGGTGATGATAAAAACCCAAGAAGCTTGCCTATTGGAGCAATAAACCCAAGAATCTCAAAACCCTAATTTCTGCACTGGTTAGGAGAAAGTGATCCACTTGAGCTCTCTTGCTTGACCCTTTGAAGAACATCTTCTCCTCTTGAACTTGCCTCTGGCACCTTGACCCCATGCTAAGAACCAATGATATGCACACATGATAATGCAAAAATGAAATGAAACATAAGCCAGTTAGTTCTAAAGTAAGGAGGGCAAATTTTGGGGTACAACACCAGTCAACCAGTTGACTCCACACTTACCATTGGATCAATCTGATGCTTTATATTAAGTCAACAAAAGCAACGTGTACTCATGATGAGAGGTCAGGATTCACAGCACACAATTACCAATGTACACACGCGCACACACAATTACTCAGAAATTAAAAAAGAAGCACGTGGGGAACACACCATATCATTAATGCGTTGGCATTGTAATAGCCATCAGATTCAATCAACGTCCAAGATCACATCATCAAACCAAAAATTAAAATAAAGGAATGGCTCAGATTAGAGGTGCATGGTAATTATCATGGAATGGCACGCACGTAAACCATAAAATAAAAAACAAAATTTAAAAAATGTGGCACGCTGTGGACCACACGATGAAAGTCATGGACGGTTGAGACTTCATCTCCAACCTTGGAACCCTAATCTCGCCGGAAAGTCAACCAGACGCCGGAGCCCTAGCTCTGGTCGTCCCTTCCGGCCACCTGCAACCAAAAAATTACCAGAACATGCACACGAGTATACCATTCTGACCAGAATTCAATGAGGATCACAAATATCATATTATTTTTCACAAACAACCAGCATACAGAGAGAAACGAATGAAACAAGTTAGGGTTCAAAACTTTAAAACCCACGATACAACCAATCTACACGTCCAAATTCAAAATAAAATACATCATCATGCTCAGCAACAACCACAGATCATTATGCATGTCAAAAATTTGAGTTCTAAGATCATGAAAAGTGTCACTAACCTGAGATCAAGCAATCCGTACCCTTGTTGTTAGCTTCAAATGATGGGAGCTTTGTATTCTATGGATCCCCAGGACTCAGAATGTGAAAGAACTTTGTCAAAAGCTCTTGGGGATTATGAGATTCGAAGGAATGGAGGATTAGGGTTGAAACTTGAATTCTCCTCAAAATAACGTGTTTTTTTTTTTCCAATCAGTGCATGAGTAAGCTTAAATACATTAGGTTATTCCACTTATTAGCATTTAGGTCTGAATAATTCCTTGGTTAATGAGTTTTGGGTAATTTGGCAAATTTGCACTTTGAGTTATACACCCTCCTCCATGCGTGTACACCCATGCATTCTATGATGGATCACTTATTTGTCAATTGCTAATCACACCTAAATTGGATTTGGGCCTTGAAACATCTTGATTCATGAGCTTTGATGCTTCTTGTAATTTTGCATAATGTGAAATAAGTGATGAATTTGTCATGGAATCCCTTGGTTCAAAGGCCAAAAATGATCCTTATGGAATGTACTTTGATGTTAGAATGTGCCTTGAAGCAATGGGACCAATTATAGGTCACTATGTCCCAAAATGCAAAAGTTATGAAAATGGAACCATGAGAAAACCCTAAAAACCACTTTGCCTTCTTTTGATCATAACTCGAGTTTCACAAATGATATGGAGACCATCTAGTACTTGTTGGAAAGGAGAGAAAAAGATCTTCAACTTTCATGTTTGAGAAAATTTTATTTGAAGCTTCCTTGATGATGAAAAGTCAAGTTGAATGTAGTGTAAAACTTGCCCAAAATGGAAGCTTTCAAATTATAGGTCATTTCCATATTTAGTAACTTTTGTACCAACCCTTGATTCTTGATAAATGGTATGAAACTTGACCCTTGAAGAACATCTTCTCCTCTTGAACTGCCTCAGGCACCTTGACCCCTTGCTAAAAACCAATGATATGCACACATGATAATGCAAAAATGAAATGATACATAAGCCAGTTAATACTAAAGTAAGGAGAGCAAATTTTGGGGTGCTACAACTACCCCTATTCAATCAACTTGGTCCTGAAGGTATGATAGCAACGGTTGTCATGTGTTCAAAGGATTCACGAAGACTGAATACCAAAAGAAACCTGAAATTTGCAATCCTCAAGGAGGTACGACTCCACTGAGGAACAAGCAATATATGTTGCACCGTCACAACACGTATGAGTGTTGGAAACCAATACAGACGATGTATTGAAATATCTTGAAATAAACACATAAGAGTGCTAGCTATGCTGGGGATAAAGTGAAACAAACTCTCCCAGGTTATGTCATCCCTGCTGATAAAGAGAACTGACGAAGAAAATCTTCAAAAGATTGTTATCTCTACTGATAAAGAGAACTAGCAAAATAAATGCCATCCCTGCTGATAAAGGGAAATGACGAAGAAAATCTTCAAAAGATTGCTATCTCTGCTGATAAAGAGAACTAGCAAAATAAATGTCATCCCTGCTGATAAAGGGAACTGACGAAGAAAATCATCAAAAGATTGCTATCTCTGCTGATAATGAGAACTAGCAAAATAAATGCCATCCCTGCTGATAAAGGGAACTGACGAAGAAAATCTTCAAAAGATTGCTATCTCTGCTGATAAAGAGAACTAGCAAAATAAATGCCATCCCTGCTGATAAAGGGAACTGACGAAGAAAACCTTCAAAAGATTGTTATCTCTACTGATAAAGAGAACTAGCAAAATAAATGTCATCCCTGCTGATAAAGGGAACTGACGAAGAAAATCTTCAAAAGATTGCTATCTCTGCTGATAATGAGAACTAGCAAAATAAATGCCATCCCTGCTGATAAAGGGAATTGACGAAGAAAATCTTCAAAAGATTGCTATCTCTGATGATAAAGAGAACTAGCAAAATAAATGCCATCCCTGCTGATAAAGGGAACTGACGAAGAAAATCTTCAAAAGATTGATATCTCTGCTGATAAAGAGAACTAGCAAAATAAATGCCATCCCTGCTGATAAAGGGAACTGACGAAGAAAATCTTCAAAAGATTGCTATCTCTGCTGATAAAGAGAACTAGCGAAATAAATGCCATCCCTGCTGATAAAGGGAACTGACAAAGAAAATCTTCAAAAGATTGCTATCTCTGTTGATAAAGAGAACTAACAAAATAAACGCCATCCCTGCTGATAAAGGGAACTGATGAAGAAAATCTTCAAAAGATTGTTATCTCTGCTGATAAAGAGAACTATCAAAATAAATGCCATCCCTGCTGATAAAGGGGACTGACGAAGAAAATATTTAAAAGATTGCTATCTCTGCTGATAAAGAGAACTAGCAAAATAAATGCCATCCCTGCTGATAAAGGGAACTGACGAAGAAAATCTTCAAAAGATTGCTATCTCTGCTGATAAAGAGAACTAGCAAAATAAATGCAATCCCTGCTGATAAAGGGAACTGACGAAGAAAATCTTCAAAAGATTGATATCTCTGCTGATAAAGAGAACTAGCAAAATAAATGCCATCCCTGCTGATAAAGGGAACTGACGAAGAAAATCTTCAAAAGATTGTTATCTCTGCTGATAAAGAGAACTAGCAAAATAAATGCCATCCCTGCTGATAAAGGGAACTGACGAAGAAAATCTTCAAAAGACTGCTATCTCTGCTGATAAAGAGAACTAGCAAAATAAATGTCATCCCTGCTGATAAAGGGAACTGGCCAGCAAAATATGTCAAGCAAGAACCGACTACCAGGTGAGAACTGGACTTCACAAAAGAGAAAGGCCAAACAAAGGCAAACTCCTAACGGACTCACAATCCACAGATTAGATGACTCCACTGGGGAAAGGAGAAATCTAAATAAAAGACTCTGTCTGGGAGCACAAGTTTGAGGAACGCGTCCCTCCAAAGCCTCCTTAGTTATGCCATCTCTGCCGAGAAAGAGAACTGGCAAAAAAAGTATCAAACCTGGCTTATGCTTCTAACGTAAATGTTTGAATTTTGGCGTAATGCTCTATACGAAGTGGAAATGCTACGCGTTTGAGGGTGCAATGCAAATGCTTATGATATGCAAAAGGGCCCCTCCAGCAAAATAAATGCTGGAGAGAAGAGACCAATTCAGCTGGGGATGACAAAAATAAATTGTCCTCTGAATCCAAAAATTCTGCTGAGAAGGATCGCACTGACCGACTCTTTGGATCAACGACTTCTGCTGGGGATGAAATCTCAAAAGAACATCCACACTACCGGGGATTACACACAACCTCTACTGAAGGTAACATCCAAAACCTGAGATTTCTCCTCTGGTGGGGGAGTTGAGAATGAATGCCAATGATAGAACCCGAAGTCAGTTGCTGAGGTTTGCTAATAACCAATGGGCTTAGAACCTGCTGGGGATGCCAGCCCATGACACTATCCTGCTTGGGGAATACTGTTGAACTTAGTCTGCTGATGGGGAGAATGACTTTACCCTCGCCTTGCTGGGGGTTAGAACATAACGTTGTCGGTGAGAGCACACTCCCTGACTGGATGGGGAAAGTGGACATCCTGACTCTGTGGGGAAACAACGTCTCGATCCAGAGAACAAATTCCCCGAGTCTCCTGCTGGTGAAAGTTTGTTTTGCTGAGGAAAATGCAGTCTCAATGCTGGGGAGAGCAAACTGCTGGGGAAGTACAATCCTGTTGCCATCCCACCTGACCTGTCTCTACGGTCATAGACGGCCCTTTGAACTTTCCACTTGCCCCAGACCACCAGGTCTAATGGAAAAATCATCTCAAGAGGATTTTATAGAAAACCGGGCATTCGCACTGCCCCAGGGTATTCAAACTCTCGGAGAGATTTATCAGATCTCGACATAACTGCCCCAGACTTTATAATCCATGAAGTACATTACCTCGAAAGGATTTATAATGACTTGAAAATACTCTGCCCCAGTATTCTGAACTTTGAGGAGGTGTTTTCAATTAACCAGTTTTAGGAGTGGATAATTTCTCACGCTCTAGAGGTGGCCTGCCCCAATCCTTGAGGGAAATTCTCCCCTGACTGATCTTACAGAGATTTGTCAAATCGACCTGATTGCCCCTGTTCGGCTGCTTTAGGGGGAGTTTTCAATGTGACTGCTCCAGATTAGCTGCATCTTATCACCATTTATCGGGAACCCCCCAGGCTACGCACAGTCTCTTGGCCACATACCCCTTGACATGACTGTCCTTCAGAGTTTTCACCATCTCAACTTGGCGTGATCGAGCTTCTCGACTGTCGTTCATCGTGTAAGCTTCTTTGATATCAAACACATGCAAGCAGAAAATGTTTATTATGAGAATGAAAATTCTAATGCAACACTCGTGTTACCCTTGAAGTTTTGTTGAAAATGTGTCGCCAAGCCTCGTGAACGAATCACTAGCTGGGATGCGGCACTGATTTTTGAATGGAAAACAATACGCACATGCAATACCAACAAAAATCTTATTAGCACAACTCATAGGAGTCAGGAACGCTATCTCAATGAAGTACGCCGTCGGAATAAACCCTGTTTCAATTAGGACTTTTGAGGGTTGTATCGTGGCCTGGTTCACGGTTTTGAGAAAAAGAAAGATTTAAGGCTCAAAGTTTATCAGTGCCCACCCACTCCCCATGACGTTCTCCAGTCCTAAGTTCAGCTAATTCGGCGCAAGCGCTCATCTCTCAAAAGGTTTTATGATCTTTAAAGAAACCTATGCATCTGATGGTTCGACACCCAATGAGGTTTTGGAGTAACAGTCACCCCTTTTTGTCTTTTGTGTCTGTAGTCACACGACTTTGTTCTGCTCAAAGATTTTCTTTGTAATCCTTTTGGCTTTTCGCTTTCTCATTCTTTTGCTTTTTGTTCCCTAATTTTTCCTGGACTGACTCTTTTGAGTTTTTAATTTTGAAGTCCAGCGGGATGCCTTAACTTTTGCCTAAGTCACTTGCTTTCAAGTTTTTCGACTTAACAAGCTTTTTCTTTTTCTCTTTTTTCTTTGAACAAGTCGTGTAACACTGTTTTGTCTGACTTGTTTGAAAGGGTTGTAACACTTTTCTCTTTTCTCTTTTTTTAATGCAATTAACTATTTTTAAAAATTTAAAATGAAATGCAAACAATTAAATAAAATAAAAATATGAAAATGTGCAAGGGGGTGTGGAAAGTAACAAAAACACGTTAAAAACTTGAAACGGGCTGAAAGGGGGGTGTAAGTAGAAGGTCCAAACCACTGAAATCAAATAAAAAAAAAGAGAGGAACACGTGTTCCCAGTCAACTGATTTGACTCAGCCCTTACCTTGAGATCAATCCAATGCGTACAACAAGTCAACACAAAACAAAGTATTCATGATCAACGTACCAGATCTCCCAACCACCACAATTAACATACACGCGCAGGCACACAATTATTCAGAACACCATACACAAGCCACGTGAGCAGCACATACCTTCATTAATTTGTTGGCAGCTTACAAACCATCAGATGAAATCAACGCATACGATCATATTATCAAGTCAATAATTAAAACACATGAGTGGACCAGATTGAAAGGACACGGTAGTTATCGTGGACTAACGTACACACAAACCAATTAAATAAAATAAAGAATTAAAACACATGGCAAAGTATGGACCATACGATTAAGCAGATCAACGGCTGGGGATCATCTTCCCCCATAAAACCCTAATCTGGCCGGAGGGAGAACCAGACGCCGGAGCCCTAGCTCCGGTCGTCTTCTCCGGCGACCCTCACCCATAATTTTCCCAGAAAACACATATAGGTACACCATTCGCACCAGAAAATCATGAGGAATTCAGATATCCAATTATTTTTTACGAACAACCATCACATAAAGCAACACGAATGGAAAAAAGTTTGGTTCAAAAACTTAAAACTCACGCAGCAATCCATATACGCAACCAAACTCAAGAAAAACTACATCAGAATGATCAGTGGGCATCACACATCAATATGCACGTTTAAAAAGAGAGTTTTATGATCATCAAAAATATCACTAACCTGAGCTTGTGCACCACATATCCTTATTATTAGCTCCAGATGATGGTTGCTTTGTGTTCTATAGATCCCAAGGAGGAAGGTTGTGAAGAAATTTTGTGAAAAGCTCTTCCTGCTTGAGAGATACGAATGATCCAAGTTTTAGGGTTCAAGTTTTTTTCTCTAAATCACGTGTCCTCCTTCTAACCCTAGCATGAGTTAGCTTAAATAGATTAGGTTAACCCACTGATGATCACTTGGGCCTTGTTAATCCTTTGTTCAATGAGTTTTGGATGATTTTAGAAAATTGCATTATGTGAAATACACCCTCTTCCATGCATGCATATCCAAACCCTTGATGATGGATCACTTATTTAACAATTGCTAATCACACCTGAATTTGATTTGGGCCTTGAGATGTATTGGTTCATGAGTTTTCAATAATTTGGCAATTTTGCATAATGGAAAATAAGTGAGGAATAAACCATGGATCCACTTGATTCAAAGGCCAAAAATAGTCCTTATGGATTGTTCTTTGATGTTAGAATGTGACATGAAGCAATGGAATCAATTATAGGTCACTATGTCCCAAAATGCAAAAGTTGTGAAAATGGAACCCCAGAAACCACTTTGTCTTATTTTGATCATAACTTGAGTTTCACAAATGATATGGAGACCCACTAGCACTTGTTGGAAAGGGGAGAAAAAGATCTTCAACTTTCATGTTTGAGTAAAATTCATTTGAAGCTTTCTTGGTGATGAAAAGTCAAGTTGAATGCAGTGTAAGAACTTGCCCAAAAAGGAAACTTTCAAATTATAGGTCATTTCCATATTTAGTAACTTTTGTACCAACCCTTGATTCTTGACAAATGGTATGGAACTTGACTTTTGAAGACCATATGAGGATGTGAGACCTTGAAAACCTTGAAGAGAACCTCAAGCTTTCACAGTTGACTTCCCCTATCACTGTTGACTTTTCCCAATTCTCCTGATTCCCAATCCATTGGCCAATTGAACTTCTCATGAACCAAACTGATGTACAATCTTCCATTCCTAGACACTTAGGGACCCAAGGAATACCATGGAATCAAGTCTTGCCCAAGAAATCAGAAATAAACTGACTTTATAGCAAACCCTAATTTTGGTACTCTCAGTCTAGGAGGAAATAACACAGTCTCCAAATTCAAATTCCTCTGAATATGATGTGTATCCTCTCTAACAAAGATAATATATGCCATTTGGTGATGATAAAAACCCAAGAAGCTTGCCTATTGGAGCAATAAACCCAAGAATCTCAAAACCCTAATTTCTGCACTGGTTAGGAGAAAGTGATCCACTTGAGCTCTCTTGCTTGACCCTTTGAAGAACATCTTCTCCTCTTGAACTTGCCTCTGGCACCTTGACCCCATGCTAAGAACCAATGATATGCACACATGATAATGCAAAAATGAAATGAAACATAAGCCAGTTAGTTCTAAAGTAAGGAGGGCAAATTTTGGGGTACAACACCAGTCAACCAGTTGACTCCACACTTACCATTGGATCAATCTGATGCTTTATATTAAGTCAACAAAAGCAACGTGTACTCATGATGAGAGGTCAGGATTCACAGCACACAATTACCAATGTACACACGCGCACACACAATTACTCAGAAATTAAAAAAGAAGCACGTGGGGAACACACCATATCATTAATGCGTTGGCATTGTAATAGCCATCAGATTCAATCAACGTCCAAGATCACATCATCAAACCAAAAATTAAAATAAAGGAATGGCTCAGATTAGAGGTGCATGGTAATTATCATGGAATGGCACGCACGTAAACCATAAAATAAAAAACAAAATTTAAAAAATGTGGCACGCTGTGGACCACACGATGAAAGTCATGGACGGTTGAGACTTCATCTCCAACCTTGGAACCCTAATCTCGCCGGAAAGTCAACCAGACGCCGGAGCCCTAGCTCTGGTCGTCCCTTCCGGCCACCTGCAACCAAAAAATTACCAGAACATGCACACGAGTATACCATTCTGACCAGAATTCAATGAGGATCACAAATATCATATTATTTTTCACAAACAACCAGCATACAGAGAGAAACGAATGAAACAAGTTAGGGTTCAAAACTTTAAAACCCACGATACAACCAATCTACACGTCCAAAATCAAAATAAAATACATCATCATGCTCAGCAACAACCACAGATCATTATGCATGTCAAAAATTTGAGTTCTAAGATCATGAAAAGTGTCACTAACCTGAGATCAAGCAATCCGTACCCTTGTTGTTAGCTTCAAATGATGGGAGCTTTGTATTCTATGGATCCCCAGGACTCAGAATGTGAAAGAACTTTGTGAAAAGCTCTTGGGGATTATGAGATTCGAAGGAATGAAGGATTAGGGTTGAAACTTGAATTCTCCTCAAAATAACGTGTTTTTTTCCCAATCAGTGCATGAGTAAGCTTAAATACATTAGGTTATTCCACTGATTAGCATTTAGGTCTGAATAATTCCTTGGTTAATGAGTTTTGGGTAATTTGGCAAATTTGCACTTTGAGTTATACACCCTCCTCCATGCGTGTACACCCATGCATTCTATGATGGATCACTTATTTGTCAATTGCTAATCACACCTAAATTGGATTTGGGCCTTGAAACATCTTGATTCATGAGCTTTGATGCTTCTTGTAATTTTGCATAATGTGAAATAAGTGATGAATTTGTCATGGAATCCCTTGGTTCAAAGGCCAAAAATGATCCTTATGGAATGTACTTTGATGTTAGAATGTGCCTTGAAGCAATGGGACCAATTATAGGTCACTATGTCCCAAAATGCAAAAGTTATGAAAATGGAACCATGAGAAAACCCTAAAAACCACTTTGCCTTCTTTTGATCATAACTCGAGTTTCACAAATGATATGGAGACCATCTAGTACTTGTTGGAAAGGAGAGAAAAAGATCTTCAACTTTCATGTTTGAGAAAATTTTATTTGAAGCTTCCTTGATGATGAAAAGTCAAGTTGAATGTAGTGTAAAACTTGCCCAAAATGGAAGCTTTCAAATTATAGGTCATTTCCATATTTAGTAACTTTTGTACCAACCCTTGATTCTTGATAAATGGTATGAAACTTGACCCTTGAAGAACATCTTCTCCTCTTGAACTGCCTCAGGCACCTTGACCCCTTGCTAAAAACCAATGATATGCACACATGATAATGCAAAAATGAAATGATACATAAGCCAGTTAATACTAAAGTAAGGAGAGCAAATTTTGGGGTGCTACAACTACCCCTATTCAATCAACTTGGTCCTGAAGGTATGATAGCAACGGTTGTCATGTGTTCAAAGGATTCACGAAGACTGAATACCAAAAGAAACCTGAAATTTGCAATCCTCAAGGAGGTACGACTCCACTGAGGAACAAGCAATATATGTTGCACCGTCACAACACGTATGAGTGTTGGAAACCAATACAGACGATGTATTGAAATATCTTGAAATAAACACATAAGAGTGCTAGCTATGCTGGGGATAAAGTGAAACAAACTCTCCCAGGTTATGTCATCCCTGCTGATAAAGAGAACTGACGAAGAAAATCTTCAAAAGATTGTTATCTCTACTGATAAAGAGAACTAGCAAAATAAATGCCATCCCTGCTGATAAAGGGAAATGACGAAGAAAATCTTCAAAAGATTGCTATCTCTGCTGATAAAGAGAACTAGCAAAATAAATGTCATCCCTGCTGATAAAGGGAACTGAAGAAGAAAATCATCAAAAGATTGCTATCTCTGCTGATAATGAGAACTAGCAAAATAAATGCCATCCCTGCTGATAAAGGGAACTGACGAAGAAAATCTTCAAAAGATTGCTATCTCTGCTGATAAAGAGAACTAGCAAAATAAATGCCATCCCTGCTGATAAAGGGAACTGACGAAGAAAACCTTCAAAAGATTGTTATCTCTACTGATAAAAAGAACTAGCAAAATAAATGTCATCCCTGCTGATAAAGGGAACTGACGAAGAAAATCTTTAAAAGATTGCTATCTCTGCTGATAATGAGAACTAGCAAAATAAATGCCATCCCTGCTGATAAAGGGAACTGGCGAAGAAAATCTTCAAAAGATTGCTATCTCTGATGATAAAGAGAACTAGCAAAATAAATGCCATCCCTGCTGATAAAGGGAACTGACGAAGAAAATCTTCAAAAGATTGATATCTCTGCTGATAAAGAGAACTAGCAAAATAAATGCCATCCCTGCTGATAAAGGGAACTGACGAAGAAAATCTTCAAAAGATTGTTATCTCTGCTGATAAAGAGAACTAGCGAAATAAATGCCATCCCTGCTGATAAAGGGAACTGACAAAGAAAATCTTCAAAAGATTGCTATCTCTGCTGATAAAGAGAACTAGCAAAATAAACGCCATCCCTGTTGATAAAGGGAACTGATGAAGAAAATCTTCAAAAGATTGCTATCTCTGCTAATAAAGAGAACTATCAAAATAAATGCCATCCCTGCTGATAAAGGGAACTGACGAAGAAAATATTTAAAAGATTGCTATCTCTGCTGATAAAGAGAACTAGCAAAATAAATGCCATCCCTGCTGATAAAGGGAACTGACGAAGAAAATCTTTAAAAGATTGCTATCTCTGCTGATAAAGAGAACTAGCAAAATAAATGCAATCCCTGCTGATAAAGGGAACTGACGAAGAAAATCTTCAAAAGATTGCTATCTCTGCTGATAAAGAGAACTAGCAAAATAAATGCCATCCCTGCTGATAAAGGGAACTGACGAAGAAAATCTTCAAAAGATTGTTATCTCTGCTGATAAAGAGAACTAGCAAAATAAATGCCATCCCTGCTGATAAAGGGAACTGACGAAGAAAATCTTCAAAAGATTTCTATCTCTGCTGATAAAGAGAACTAGCAAAATAAATGCCATCCCTGCTGATAAAGGGAACTGGCCAGCAAAATATGTCAAGCAAGAACCGACTACCAGGTGAGAACTGGACTTCACAAAAGAGAAAGGCCAAACAAAGGCAAACTCCTAACGGACTCACAATCCACAGATTAGATGACTCCACTGGGGAAAGGAGAAATCTAAATAAAAGACTCTGCCTGGGAGCACAAGTTTGAGGAACGCGTCCCTCCAAAGCCTCCTTAGTTATGCCATCTCTGCCGAGAAAGAGAACTGGCAAAAAAAGTATCAAACCTGGCTTATGCTTCTAACGTAAATATTTGAATTTTGGCGTAATGCTCTATACGAAGTGGAAATGCTACGCGTTTGAGGGTGCAATGCAAATGCTTATGATATGCAAAAGGGCCCCTCCAGCAAAATAAATGCTGGAGAGAAGATACCAATTCAGCTGGGGATGACAAAAATAAATTGTCCTCTGAATCCAAAAATTCTGCTGAGAAGGATCGCACTGACCGACTCTTTGGATCAACGACTTCTGCTGGGGATGAAATCTCAAAAGAACATCCACACTACCGGGGATTACACACGACCTCTACTGAAGGTAACATCCAAAACCTGAGATTTCTCCTCTGGTGGGGGAGTTGAGAATGAATGCCAATGACAGAACCCGAAGTCAGTTGCTGAGGATTGCTAATAACCAATGGGCTTAGAACCTGCTGGGGATGCCAGCCCATGACACTATCCTGCTTGGGGAATACTGTTGAACTTAGTCTGCTGATGGGGAGAATGACTTTACTCTCGCCTTGCTAGGGGTTAGAACATAACGTTGTCGGTGAGAGCACACTCCCTGACTGGATGGGGAAAGTGGACATCCTGACTCTGTGGGGAAACAACGTCTCGATCCAGAGAACAAATTCCCCGAGTCTCCTGCTGGGGAAAGTCTGTTTTGCTGAGGAAAATGCAGTCTCAATGCTGGGGAGAGCAAACTGCTGGGGAAGTACAATCCTGTTGCCATCCCACCTGACCTGTCTCTACGGTCATAGACGGCCCTTTGAACTTTCCACTTGCCCCAGACCACCAGGTCTAATGGAAAAATCATCTCAAGAGGATTTTATAGAAAACCAGGCGTTCGCACTGCCCCAGGGTATTCAAACTCTCGGAGAGATTTATCAGATCTCGACATAACTGCCCCAAACTTTATAATCCATGAAGTACATTACCTCGAAAGGATTTATAATGACTTGAAAATACTCTGCCCCAGTATTCTGAACTTTGAGGAGGTGTTTTCAATTAACCAGTTTTAGGAGTGGACAATTTCTCATGCTCTAGAGGTGGCCTGCCCCAATCCTTGAGGGAAATTCTCCCCAGACTGATCTTACAGAGATTTGTCAAATCGACCTGATTGCCCCTGTTCGGCTGCTTTAGGGGGAGTTTTCAATGTGACTGCTCCAGATTAGCTGCATCTTATCACCATTTATCGGGAACCCCCCAGGCTACGCACAGTCTCTTGGCCATATACCCCTTGACATGACTGTCCTTTAGAGTTTTCACCATCTCAACTTGGCGTGATCGAGCTTCTCGACTGTCGTTCATCGTGTAAGCTTCTTTGATATCAAACACATGCAAGCAGAAAATGTTTATTATGAGAATGACAATTCTAATGCAACACTCGTGTTACCCTTGAAGTTTTGTTGAAAATGTGTCGCCAAGCCTCGTGAACGAATCACTAGCTGGGATGCGACACTGATTTTTGAATGGAAAACAATACGCACATGCAATACCAACAAAAATCTTATTAGCACAACTCATAGGAGTCAGGAACGCTATCTCAATGAAGTACGCCGTCGGAATAAACCCTGTTTCAATTAGGACTTTTGAGGGTTGTATCGTGGCCTGGTTCACGGTTTTGAGAAAAAGAAAGATTTAAGGCTCAAAGTTTATCAGTGCCCACCCACTCCCCATGACGTTCTCCAGTCCTAAGTTCAGCTAATTCGGCGCAAGCGCTCATCTCTCAAAAGGTTTTATGATCTTTAAAGAAACCCATGCATCTGATGGTTCGACACCCAATGAGGTTTTGGAGTAACAGTCACCCCTTTTTGTCTTTTGTGTCTGTAGTCACACGACTTTGTTCTGCTCAAAGATTTTCTTTGTAATCCTTTTGGCTTTTCGCTTTCTCATTCTTTTGCTTTTTGTTCCCTAATTTTTCTTGGACTGACTCTTTTGAGTTTTTAATTTTAAAGTCCAGCGGGATGCCTTAACTTTTGCCTAAGTCACTTGCTTTCAAGTTTTTCGACTTAGCAAGCTTTTTCTTTTTCTCTTTTTTCTTTGAACAAGTCGTGTAACACTGTTTTGTCTGACTTGTTTGAAAGGGCTGTAACACTTTTCTCTTTTCTCTTTTTTTAATGCAATTAACTATTTTTAAAAATTTAAAATGAAATGCAAACAATTAAATAAAATAAAAATATGAAAATGTGCAAGGGGGTGTGGAAAGTAACAAAAACACGTTAAAAACTTGAAACGGGCTGAAAGGGGGGTGTAAGTAGAAGGTCCAAACCACTGAAATCAAATAAAAAAAAAAGAGAGGAACACGTGTTCCCAGTCAACTGATTTGACTCAGCCCTTACCTTGAGATCAATCCAATGCGTACAACAAGTCAACACAAAACAAAGTATTCATGATCAACGTACCAGACTCCCAACCACCACAATTAACATACACGCGCAGGCACACAATTATTCAGAACACCATACACAAGCCACGTGAGCAGCACATACCTTCATTAATTTATTGGCAGCTTACAAACTGTCAGATGAAATCAACGCATACGATCATATTATCAAGTCAATAATTAAAACACATGAGTGGACCAGATTGAAAGGACACAGTAGTTATCGTGGACTAACGTACACACAAACCAATTAAATAAAATAAAGAATTAAAACACATGGCAAAGTATGGACCGTACGATTAAGCAGATCAACGGCTGGGGATCATCTTCCCCCATAAAACCCTAATCTGGCCGGAGGGAGAACCAGACGCCGGAGCCCTAGCTCCGGTCGTCTTCTCCGGCGACCCTCACCCATAATTTTCCCAGAAAACACATATAGGTACACCATTCGCACCAGAAAATCATGAGGAATTCAGATATCCAATTATTTTTTACGAACAACCATCACATAAAGCAACACGAATGGAAAAAAGTTTGGTTCAAAAACTTGAAACTCACGCAGCAATCCATATACGCAACCAAACTCAAGAAAAACTACATCAGAATGATCAGTGGGCATCACACATCAATATGCACGTTTAAAAAGAGAGTTTTATGATCATCAAAAATATCACTAACCTGAGCTTGTGCACCACGTATCCTTATTATTAGCTCTAGATGATGGTTGCTTTGTGTTCTATAGATCCCAAGGAGGAAGGTTGTGAAGAAATTTTATGAAAAGCTCTTCCTGCTTGAGAGATACGAATGATCAAGTTTTAGGGTTCAAGTTTTTTTTCTCCAAATCACGTGTCCTCCTTCTAACCCTAGCATGAGTTAGCTTAAATAGATTAGGTTAACCCACTGATGATCACTTGGGCCTTGTTAATCCTTTGTTCAATGAGTTTTGGATGATTTTAGAAAATTGCATTATGTGAAATACACCCTCTTCCATGCATGCATATCCAAACCCTTGATGATGGATCACTTATTTAACAATTGCTAATCACACCTGAATTTGATTTGGGCCTTGAGATGTATTGGTTCATGAGTTTTCAATAATTTGGCAATTTTGCATAATGGAAAATAAGTGAGGAATAAACCATGGATCCACTTGATTCAAAGGCCAAAAATAGTCCTTATGGATTGTTCTTTGATGTTAGAATGTGACATGAAGCAATGGAATCAATTATAGGTCACTATGTCCCAAAATGCAAAAGTTGTGAAAATGGAACCCAAGAAACCACTTTGTCTTATTTTGATCATAACTTGAGTTTCACAAATGATATGGAGGCCCACTAGTACTTGTTGGAAAGGGGAGAAAAAGATCTTCAACTTTCATTTTTGAGGAAAATTCATTTGAAGCTTTCTTAATGATGAAAAGTCAAGTTGAATGCAGTGTAAGAACTTGCCCAAAAAGGAAACTTTCAAATTATAGGTCATTTCCATATTTAGTAACTTTTGTACCAACCCTTGATTCTTGACAAATGGTATGGAACTTGACTTTTGAAGACCATATGAGGATGTGAGACCTTGAAAACCCTGAAGAGAACCTCAAGCTTTCACCGTTGACTTCCCATCTCACTGTTGACTTTTCCCAATTCTCCTGATTCCCAATCCATTGGCCAATTAAACTTCTCATGAACCAAACTGATGTACAATCTTCCATTCCTAGATACTTAGGGACCCAAGGAATACCATGGAATCAAGTCTTGCCCAAGAAATCAGAAATAAACTGACTTTATAGCAAACCCTAATTTTGGTACTCTCAGTCTAGGAGGAAATAACACAGTCTCCAAATTCAAATTCCTCTGAATATGATGTGTATCCTCTCTAACAAAGATAAGATATGCCATTTGGTGATGATAAAAACCCAAGAAGCTTGCCTATTGGAGCAATAAACCCAAGAATCTCAAAACCCTAATTTCTGCACTGGTTAGGAGAAAGTGATCCACTTGAGCTCTCTTGCTTGACCCTTTGAAGAACATCTTCTCCTCTTGAACTTGCCTCTGGCACCTTGACCCCATGCTAAGAACCAATGATATGCACACATGATAATGCAAAAATGAAATGAAACATAAGCCAGTTAGTACTAAAGTAAGGAGGGCAAATTTTGGGGTACAACACCAGTCAACCAGTTGACTCCACACTTACCATTAGATCAATCTGATGCTTTATATTAAGTCAACAAAAGCAACGTGTACTCATGATGAGAGGTCAGGATTCACAGCACACAATTACCAATGTACACACGCGCACACACAATTACTCAGAAATTAAAAAAGAAGCACGTGGGGAACACACCATATCATTAATGCGTTGGCATTGTAATAGCCATCAGATTCAATCAACGTCCAAGATCACATCATCAAACCAAAAATTAAAATAAAGGAATGGCTCAGATTAGAGGTGCATGGTAATTATCATGGAATGACACGCACGTAAACCATAAAATAAAAAACAAAATTTAAAAAATGTGGCACGCTGTGGACCACACGATGAAAGTCATGGACGGTTGAGACTTCATCTCCAACCTTGGAACCCTAATCTCGCCGGAAAGTCAACCAGACGCCGGAGCCCTAGCTCTGGTCGTCCCTTCCGGCCACCTGCAACCAAAAAATTACCAGAACATGCACACGAGTATACCATTCTGACCAGAATTCAATGAGGATCACAAATATCATATTATTTTTCACAAACAACCAGCATACAGAGAGAAATGAATGAAACAAGTTAGGGTTCAAAACTTTAAAACCCACGATACAACCAATCTACACGTCCAAATTCAAAATAAAATAAATCATCATGCTCAGCAACAACCACAGATCATTATGCATGTCAAAAATTTGAGTTCTAAGATCATGAAAAGTGTCACTAACCTGAGATCAAGCAATCCGTACCCTTGTTGTTAGCTTCAAATGATGGGAGCTTTGTATTCTATGGATCCCCATGACTCAGAATGTGAAAGAACTTTGTGAAAATCTCTTGGGGATGATGAGATTCGAAGGAATGAAGGATTAGGGTTGAAACTTGAATTCTCCTCAAAATAACGTGTTTTTTTTCCCAATCAGTGCATGAGTAAGCTTAAATACATTAGGTTATTCCACTGATTAGCATTTAGGTCTGAATAATTCCTTGGTTAATGAGTTTTGGGTAATTTGGCAAATTTGCACTTTGAGTTATACACCCTCCTCCATGCGTGTACACCCATGCATTCTATGATGGATCACTTATTTGTCAATTGCTAATCACACCTAAATTGGATTTGGGCCTTGAAACATCTTGATTCATGAGCTTTGATGCTTCTTGTAATTTTGCATAATGTGAAATAAGTGATGAATTTGTCATGGAATCCCTTGGTTCAAAGGCCAAAAATGATCCTTATGGAATGTACTTTGATGTTAGAATGTGCCTTGAAGCAATGGGACCAATTATAGGTCACTATGTCCCAAAATACAAAAGTTATGAAAATGGAACCATGAGAAAACCCTAAAAACCACTTTACCTTCTTTTGATCATAACTCGAGTTTCACAAATGATATGGAGACCATCTAGTACTTGTTGGAAAGGAGAGAAAAAGATCTTCAACTTTCATGTTTGAGAAAAATTTATTTGAAGCTTCCTTGATGATGAAAAGTCAAGTTGAATGTAGTGTAAAACTTGCCCAAAACGGAAGCTTTCAAATTATAGGCCATTTCCATATTTAGTAACTTTTGTACCAACCCTTGATTCTTGATAAATGGTATGAAACTTGACCCTTGAAGAACATCTTCTCCTCTTGAACTGCCTCAGGCACCTTGACCCCATGCTAAAAACCAATGATATGCACACATGATAATGCAAAAATGAAATGATACATAAGCCAGTTAATACTAAAGTAAGGAGAGCAAATTTTGGGGTGCTACAACTGCCCCTATTCAATCAACTTGGTCCTGAAGGTATGATAGCAACGGCTGTCATGTGTTCAAAGGATTCACGACGACTGAATACCAAAAGAAACCTGAAATTTGCAATCCTCAAGGAGGTACGACTCCACTGGGGAACAAGCAATATATGTTGCACCGTCACAACACGTATGAGTGTTGGAAACCAATACAGAGGATGTATTGAAATATCTTGAAATAAACACATACGAGTGTTAGCTATGCTGGGGATAAAGTGAAACAAACTCTCCCAGGTTATGTCATCCTTGCTGATAAAGAGAACTGACGAAGAAAATCTTCAAAAGATTGTTATCTCTGCTGATAAAGATAACTAGCAAAATAAATGCCATCCCTGCGGATAAAGGGAACTGACGAAGAAAATCTTCAAAAGATTGCTATCTCTGCTGATAAAGAGAACTAGCAAAATAAATGTCATCCCTGCTGATAAAGGGAACTGACGAAGAAAATCTTCAAAAGATTGTTATCTCTGCTGATAAAGAGAACTAGCAAAATAAATGTCATCCCTGCTGATAAAGGGAACTGACAAAGAAAATCTTCAAAAGATTGTTGTCTCTGCTAATAAAGAGAACTAGCAAAATAAATGCCATCCCTGCTGATAAAGGGAACTGACGAAGAAAACCTTCAAAAGATTGCTATCTCTGCTGATAAAGAGAACTAGCAAAATAAATGTCATCCCTGCTAATAAAGGGAACTGATGAAGAAAACCTTTAAAAGATTGTTATCTCTGCTGATAAAGAGAACTAGCAAAATAAATGTCATCCCTGCTGATAAAGGGAACTGACGAAGAAAATCTTCAAAAGATTGTTATCTCTGTTGATAAAGAGAACTAGCAAAATAAATGCCATCCCTGCTGATAAAGGGAACTGACGAAGAAAATCTTCAAAAGATTGTTATCTCTGCTGATAAAGAGAACTAGTAAAATAAATGTCATCCCTGCTGATAAAGGTAATTGACGAAAAAAACCTTCAAAAGATTGTTATCTCTGCTGATAAAGAGAACTAGCAAAATAAATGTCATCCCTGCTGATAAAGGGAACTGACGAAGAAAATCTTCAAAAGATTGCTATCCCTGCTGATAATGAGAACTAGCAAAATAAATGCCATCCCTGCTGATAAAGGGAACTGACGAAGAAAATCTTCAAAAGATTGCTATCTCTGCTGATAAAGAGAACTAGCAAAATAAATGCCATCCCTGCTGATAAAGGGAACTGACGAAGAAAATCTTCAAAAGATTGATATCTCTGCTGATAAAGAGAACTAGCAAAATAAATGCCATCCCTGCTGATAAAGGGAACTGACGAAGAAAATCTTCAAAAGATTGCTATCTCTGCTGATAAAAAGAACTAGCGAAATAAATGCCATCCCTGCTGATAAAGGGAACTGACAAAGAAAATCTTCAAAAGATTGCTATCTCTGCTGATAAAGAGAACTAGCAAAATAAATGCCATCCCTGCTGATAAAGGGAACTGACGAAGAAAATCTTCAAAAGATTGCTATCTCTACTGATAAAGAGAACTATCAAAATAAATGCCATCCCTGCTGATAAAGGGAACTGACGAAGAAAATCTTCAAAAGATTGCTATCTCTGCTGATAATGAGAACTAGCAAAATAAATGCCATCCCTGCTGATAAAGGGAACTGACGAAGAAAATCTTCAAAAGATTGCTATCTCTGCTGATAAAAAGAACTAGCAAAATAAATGCAATCCCTGCTGATAAAGGGAACTGACGAAGAAAATCTTCAAAAGATTGTTATCTCTGCTGATAAAGAGAACTAGCAAAATAAATGTCATCCCTGCTGATAAAGGGAACTGACGAAGAAAATCTTCAAAAGATTGCTATCTCTGCTGATAAAGAGAACTAGCAAAATAAATGCCATCCCTGCTGATAAAGGGAACTGACGAAGAAAATCTTCAAAAGATTGCTATCTCTGCTGATAAAGAGAACTAGCAAAATAATTGCCATCCCTGCTAATAAAGGGAACTGGCCAGCAAAATATGTCAAGCAAGAACCGACTACCAGGTGAGAACTGGACTTCACAAAAGAGAAAGGCCAAACAAAGGCAAACTCCTAACGGACTCACAATCCGCAGATTAGATGACTCCACTGGGGAAAGGAGAAATCTAAATAAAAGACTCTGCTTGGGAGCACAAGTTTGAGGAACGCGTCCCTCCAAAGCCTCCTTAGTTATGCCATCTCTGCCGAGAAAGAGAACTGGCAAAGAAAGTATCAAACCTGGCTTATGCTTCTAATGCAAATGTTTGAATTTTGGCGTAATGCTCCATACGAAGTGGAAATGCTACGCGTTTGAGGGTGCAATGCAAATGCTTATGATATGCAAAAGGGCCCCTCCAGCAAAATAAATGCTGGAGAGAAGAGACCAATTCAGTTGGAGATGACAAAAATAAATTGTCCTCTGAATCCAAAAATTCTGCTGAGAAGGATTGCACTGACCGACTCTTTGGATCAACGACTTCTGCTGGGGATGAAATCTCAAAAGAACATCCACACTACCGGGGATTACACACGACCTCTACTGAAGGTAACATCAAAAACCTGAGATTTCTCCTCTACTGGGGGAGTTGAGAATGAATACCAATGACAGAACCCGAAGTTAGTTGCTGAGGATTGCTAATAACCAATGGGCTTAGAACCTGCTGGGGATGCCAGCCCATGACACCATCCTGCTTGGGGAATACTGTTGAACTTAGTCTGCTGATGGGGAGAATGACTTTACCCTCGCCTTGCTGGGGGTTAGAACATAACGTTGTCGGTGAGAGCACACTCCCTGACTGGATGGGGAAAGTGGACATCCTGACTCTGTGGGGAAACAACGTCTCGATCTAGAGAACAAATTCCCCGAGTCTCCTGCTGGGGAAAGTCTGTTTTGCTGAGGAAAATGCAGTCTCAATGCTGGGGAGAGCAAACTGCTGGGGAAGTACAATCCTGTTGCCATCCCACCTGACCTGTCTCTACGGTCATAGACGGCCCTTTGAACTTTCCACTTGCCCCAGACCACCAGGTCTAATGGAAAAATCATCTCAAGAGGATTTTATAGAAGACCGGGCATTCGCACTGCCCCAGGGTATTCAAACTCTCGGAGAGATTTATCAGATATCGACATAACTGCCCCAGACTTCATAATCCATGAAGTACATTACCTCGAAAGGATTTATAATGACTTGAAAATACTCTGCCCCAGTATTCTGAACTTTGAGGAGGTGTTTTCAATTAACCATTTTTAGGAGTGGACAATTTCTCACGCTCTAGAGGTGGCCTGCCCCAATCCTTGAGGGAAATTCTCCCCTGACTGATCTTACAGAGATTTGTCAAATCGACCTGATTGCCCCTGTTCGGCTGCTTTAGGGGGAGTTTTCAATGTGACTGCTCCAGATTAGCTGCATCTTATCACCATTTATCGGGAACCCTCCAGGCTACGCACAGTCTCTTGGCCACATACCCCTTGACATGACTGTCCTTCAGAGTTTTCACCATCTCAACTTGGCGTGATCGAGCTTCTCGACTGTCGTTCATCGTGTAAGCTTCTTTGATATCAAACACATGCAAGCAGAAAATGTTTATTATGAGAATGACAATTCTAATGCAACACTCGTGTTACCCTTGAAGTTTTGTTGAAAATGTGTCGCCAAGCCTCGTGAACGAATCACTAGCTGGGATGCGGCACTGATTTTTGAATGGAAAATAATACGCACATGCAATACCAACAAAAATCTTATTAGCACAACTCATAGGAGTCAGGAACGCTATCTCAATGAAGTACGCCGTCGGAATAAACCTTGTTTCAATTAGGACTTTTGAGGGTTGTATCGTGGCCTGGTTCACGGTTTTGAGAAAAAGAAAGATTTAAGGCTCAAAGTTTATCAGTGCCCACCCACTCCCCATGACGTTCTCCAGTCCTAAGTTCAGCTAATTCGGCGCAAGTGCTCATCTCTCAAAAGGTTTTATGATCCTTAAAGAAACCCATGCATCTGATGGTTCGACACCCAATGAGGTTTTGGAGTAACAGTCACCCCTTTTTGTCTTTTGTGTCTGTAGTCACACGACTTTGTTCTGCTCAAAGATTTTCTTTGTAATCCTTTTGGCTTTTCGCTTTCTCATTCTTTTGCTTTTTGTTCCCTAATTTTTCCTGGACTGACTCTTTTGAGTTTTTAATTTTGAAGTCCAGCGGGATGCCTTAACTTTTGCCTAAGTCACTTGCTTTCAAGTTTTTCGACTTAACAAGCTTTTTCTTTTTCTCTTTTTTCTTTGAACAAGTCGTGTAACACTGTTTTGTCTGACTTGTTTGAAAGGGTTGTGACTATTTCACTCTTCGGTTGGTGAGGAGTAACCATTGTGGTTCTACACCTCTTAACCTCTTGCTAGTGGAATGGAAGGTAATGGATCCTCAGATGTACACTCCTTCTGAAAGTTGAACACTTGGTCAAACTAACTGACGCCTACCCTGCCCCAGGTTAAGATCGAGGGTTTTTTCGTTTCCAGAAAGAACTCCTACTACTAGGCTCAAAGAGGTTGACAAAGGTCTATCTCCTTATCTCTCCAGTGTTTGTGGATTGGAAACAATGCTTGTACATCCTTAACAGGGTTTTATCCAAAAGCGTACCATTAGAAATCTGCGCTCTTATTTCGTCATCCTCCCTCAAGAGTTCTAGACAAGAATGGTTGGTATTGCAGTGCATATAAACATTTAAAATGAGTGAACACAAATGGAATTCTTCAAGAAAAACAAACTCATTGCATTAAAAATCCACATTCAAACACAAACAAATTTTTATGTGCAGACAATGTTTAAACAAATAAATGAAAGCTACGTATGAACATGCAATAAAGAAACTGATGATTGCCATTGTTGAGGAGACTTGACTCCGTCTGGACTTATTGCTTCTGATGATGTCTTCGCAGCCTCGAGTGCTCACTCTGATAAAGAAACTTCAATCCAAAGGGGTACCATCTGGCGTGATGACCTTTAAGTCGATCAAGTCTTGCACCTTGTGCTGGAATGCATCGCAATTATCAATTGTATGCCCAAACGTTCCCGAGTGGAACTCGCACCTAGCATTCATATCAAAGTCCGGAGGAATAGGGTACGGTACCGGCGTGGTACTCCTTGTTTGAATCAGAGAGTTCTTGAGCAAGCGAGCAAACAACTGACTATATGGAATAGGAATAGGATCAAATATCCTCTTGGGCCTTCTTGGTCCAAATTGCCTCTGCTGATGATGATTTGGCGGCTGCTGCTGATTTGGGCGCCTCACTTGCGCTTGCACTTCCCTTTCCACATTTGGCTGAGGCACAAACAAAGATTGCGGACGTAGAGCTTCTGCAGCAAAAGGTTGTGGAGAAAGTCCATGACATGAGGTGGATCCTGCAAAGAGGGGGGGAGTCTCCCCTTCCTTTGTAATAATTTGAGTAAAATCGCCTTGTATGCTCACGCCGCCCGGCGTGAATTCAATTGCCCCTGCATCAATCAAATCCTGGACTTGGTGCTGAAAGGCCCTACATTTCTCCACAGTATGCCCTGGTGCCCCATAATGGAAATCACAATGGGCTCTTGCATTGTAGCCTGGTGGGGGATTACCAGTGAGAGGAGCCAAAGGCCTTTTCTGTACCAGTTGCAACTGAAGGAGATGCTGCAATAGCTGAGAATATGGCATAGGGAGCGGGTGAAAAACTCTTTCAGTCTGCTTCGGTCTCTGTGCACACTTTTTATTCTTAGGCTTATCTTGGGAGATAAAACCTGGTTGCTGTTGGGAAAGTTCTGGAACTTCAGCTTGTGGAAGAGATTCACGAGGCAATCCACGATCTAGATCAAATCCCAAAGAGATGGGAGGAGTAAGGACCTCTGTCGCGGAAGCGAGCACATGACTGTTTTCCTTCTTTAACACTGTTTTCAAAATATCCATGACCAAACCCATATGAGTATTCATCTGATTGACCTCCTCCCTCAGCATCTTCTGGTCTTGCATGAGAGTTCGCATATTCCCCATAAACTGCCCCATCTGGCCTCGCATTTCCCTCAACTTAGCTTGAATTTGCTCCATGATCAACCCTTGAATGGCCTGAAGAAAGCCAGATCAGAATAAGAATAACCAGCCTTGAACACCTGTTATGCACAATGATCATAAATATGCAAATGCAAATGAACATGTTTGAATATTCGCAGGGCGATCCACCCCTTGATTCTAGTTTAACACCAAGATAGAACGTAACTTCTGCTCATGTATTAAGAAAAACCAGAGGATAACCAATTGTCAACAATCACAACCCAAAATAATAAGTCTGAACACAATAATCATAGATCCCAACCAACAAGCCTGATGGTGATCCAAATACAATAAAAGAAAATAGAAAACTACAGCATGTCATCAAAGTCCACAAGTGCCAATCCCCCCATCCATTATGCTCTTTGCTCCAGTCTTGAATTTCCTTGAACATCATTTTGGTGTCAGGATGCTTCGGTCTATGAATTAGCTCTTGAATGAGAACATCTCTCCTATGCATGATCCCTTTCAAGTATCGGTAATGCAACTCCCAAGCGTCTTCTTCAAAAACATCATCCATGCTAGGACCCTCATTTCTAGGTCTCTTTACTTCAGCTTGGATCTTTAGTTCCTCTATGGAGGCTATGGCTTCATTGAGTCGACCCTCGACTGCTTGTCTCTGAAATACCCCTGATAGGATCTCAGCGTCTTTTTTCTTGAGCTTCAACTTCAATTGATCAATCTGAGCTAGATAATTGTCTTCCTTTCGCTTATTATCAGCCATTGCAGTGTCTCGGTGAGCATTCAACTTGTGAATTTTCAACAAAGCCTTGGCTAATTCCTCCTTCTTAGACTTGAGAACCTTACTGATACCCTCTAGAGCTTGCTTCATCCTTTGTCTGGTTGTGACCTTGTCATCTAGCTCCTTTTCTGCCTTAGCGAGAAGCTCTGTCTTCAACTTGGTGATGTGAACAGCTCCACCCCGCTCATGTTTCAACTGATAAATCTCTCTTTGCAGCTCACTATTTTCTTCTCGCAGCTTTTCCTTTTCAGCCCACAACTTGTTAAACTTCTCTATTTCAACTGTGGTAGGAGTCTCAATCAGCAAGGGGTAAGATGGTGGTTCCTTGGAGAATGGCAAAAGCTCCTTCTCTACCCTTTTCTGAATCTAATCTTCATACGCAGGAAATGTTCTGTTGTTGCTCTTCCCAAAATAAGTCTTCCCTTTCTTATGACGATCTTCCCAAGTATTTGCAGCTTCTTTTAACAGTTCCGGATTGATTTCCCCACTCAGATATAGAGATTCTTGGACATCCTCGTCTTTTGGTGGCTCTTTCAAGGCGTACCCGAATTGCCTAATAGCAAGAATAGGGTTGTAGTTAATTCCCCATTTCCTTCCTATTAGAGGCACATTCGGGAGACCTCCATAACTGATCATGATATCTTGGCCCAACAAGTCATGGTTAACCCAAATTAGATTATCTGCCCTCAAGCCCATCAATCTTTTGGACCATTCCAAAGTTCCTTGAGTATCTACAAACGCCCCAGATTTGGGAAGACGATCAGCAAACCATTTGTAGAAGACTGGCGCACAAAAATTAAGGGGTCCTCCCCTCCTCTTCTCGTTCTTATAATGCACTGAGTGGTACAGATCTCCAAGCAAAGTAGGTACCAGATTCTTCATGGTAAATATCCGGACAGCGTGCATGTCCACAAAATCCTTCACATTTGGGAACAACACCGTTCCATAGACACACATAGCCAAGATGGCATTGAAAACCGACCAACATCTAGCCTTAGCATACACAGCAGCCTGTTCTACCAAAAATTTCACGTGAAAGCCTTTACACCCTCCCTTACTGGCAACGTTAATCTTCAACAAAGACAAATCCAAATGCAAAGCCTCGGAGACCTTTCCCAAATCAGGAAGTTCTTTGGAAGGATAGAAATGAGTTTCTTCTTTGATAGAAACATCCAGAATGAGAGCAAACTCCTCCAATGTCGGAGCCAAAAGATAGTCAGTGAATAGAAAACATCGCAGGTGAGGGTCATAGAATTGCACCAGAGTGTGCAAAGCCCTATACTCGTATTCAGTGATGTCGCGAGCAAAATTCAGAATTCTTCCATACTCTCCTCTAAAGTCTGCCAATACCCCAGGTTCTGCCATAGACACAATCTTGTGAACAGTATCCAGAATAAGTGATGGGAACTTGTACACTATAATGTTCTTTCTCTTCTCAGTACTCATCCTTAATAGTCTTCAAAAACCAAAATCAAAGTTAGGATGCAACCCTGCAAATGAAAAAACATGTTAGGATGCAGAATGATGATGCAAATGCACACATGGGATCAAGGATGCCACACAGACTGGACAACTGCTGCACTGAACAACTGTATAATCTCAAGGATCTGCCCAAATACCCAGAACACCAGAATAACCATAGTACCACACTGATAAATCTGCTGATCAGAAAATCGGGTATGTTGAAGGTCAAGGTTACCTGCAAACCTGTAAACACCCTGCCCTCTCACATGTGGGTACTAGAAAGCCGAGGATCCTCAATATCACGGGCTCTCAGGTCGAGAAATGATGATACGTTCACCATTTCTGGTTAGGCATCATCACCAATCGAGGAGGCCTCAACTGATTCCCCTCAAAAGAAAACATCTTATGGCAAATCCTCAGTTTCGGCACTAAGGTCGAGAAGCAATAGTACATTCATCCCTCGGGGTACAGTACTATCGCCAATCGAGGAGTGTTTCCGCTGAATCTTTTCCAAAAGGAAACCCTATAGCAAGTTCCCAACATTGGGTCCTCGGATCGACATGTGTAATGGGTTTGCCATTTCTGGTCTGCCATTATCACGTCTCGGGAGGAGTGCCGTTACTGAGTCCTCGGGAATGGCCGCCAGAGTCGACAGTTTTCCAAGTTACATTCAATCATCTGCACCAATGCGCAGGATTACCAAAGAAAACCTCGTATGGATGTGGAGTTTTCATGTATACTACGTCTGGCCAAATGCCACACAAGTCACACTACTTTCCACGCTAATCCTACGTGTATGCTCAAGCCTGGGTATTGGGCTTATCTCTCAGAACTCCCAACCCGCCAAACAGAAAAACAGTGCAACAGATGATAATAATACGCAATGCAGTAAATGCGGTAAAAATAAAATACAACAAATAAAGCAAAACAAAAAACAAAAACACCCAAAGAGAACAAAAACAAACAAGCGCTAGGACTGACTCGCTTAGGGAACCAGAGTCCCCAGCAGAGTTGCCAGCTGTCGCTCCCAGGATTTTCATCCAGGTACAAACGCGAAAGTGGCGCGGAACACAGAGTCGCCAGCAATGTATATTTATCTCAAGAGAGGGAAAGGGAACACCGCATAAACCTGAGGAAGAGGGAAAGGAATGGTCATCGCAATTATAGCATGGGTTCGGGAGTCGGTTACGCGAGGGGAAGGTGTTAGCACCCCACGCGTCCATCGTACTCGATGGGATCCACGCTTGTTGTCTATTCTAAGGGTGAGTTATCCTAACATCTATGGCTGTACTAAAACGGGGAAGGGGAAAACAAAGACAGACTCGGTAGGACGTCGACGTCCTAGGCCTACGTACTCCCTTTATGCAATGGGAAATTCAGAGTCAACGTAGTTTGGACCAAGTTCTTTTTGTGTTTTTTACGAGCGACGTTAAGTTCGCGTCCGGCAGTTAGGGTCGATGCCTGTTTGCGACTCAGACGGAAAGTAACGTGCCCTTTTTGAAAATAGCCTTTAGTTTGACAATCCCGAAGGACAAAGAGGTTTGAAGTTGGTTCGTATGTTTTAGGACAGAAGTGACTTGAATTAGTTCATAACTCACCTTGAACCAAAGTCTATGACACGGGAACGAATGCGTCGCATGGTCGTCCCCAATGGGACGTATGCTCAACACTCTAGAAGAGAGAAAGGGGACCCCTCAATCTTCACTTCCTATGTTTATGGCTTGTGTGCAAGGCAAGTTGACCTTATTAAGTATCTTAGAAGTGTGAGGAGATGAGAAGAGGGACTCAAATGAAAAGAAAAAAACACTAAGGGGACTCTATCCTAATGTTATCATGCAAAGATGGCCTTAAGGGGAGGTTTGACAACAACCTAAGCCTAAAGAAAAGAAAAGATGAGAGAAAGAAAGAGTGGGGGTGGACATGGATAACTATCCACACCCTCAAATAACTTACCTCAACCCCTGCATAAAAGGTTAGTACAAAACAGACATAAGTGACAATAAGACAAATGAAACCCAAGTAAGTCACAAACCAAAGAGAAAAGGTTGCAAACCAAATGAAACTCATCCAAGTCAGAATATATACCTTATAGGTGACCCACAATGTTTACCAAACAAAATCAAGCAAATAGAATGTAAATAAGTGGCAAAACAAACAAGAGAGTTATCAAAGAAGGAATAGAAGAAGGAATAGTGGATATGCAAGGTGATCATGCAAGAATGCTTCAAATAATATCCAAGTCAGAATATGGATGACCTAAACATGTGCCTAAACATGCTATACAAGTGTCACATGAGGCATGCAAACTAGTATCCAAGCATCAAGAATCATTAGAAGAATGAGGAGGAAGCATGTAAGTGAAACAGGTTCAAGTATGTAAGATGAAGCATGAATAGCATATGACATGAATGAATGCAAAGCTCCAAGGTCAGAAACATACATCAAATGAAGTGCAAATGAATGATAAGGTATGGCATACATAAACGAAACATAAGTCATGAGTAAGCATAGATGAGATGAGGTGAGAAGATAAGTCAAAGAAAAGGCATGTAAACCAAGCATTGAACATATGCACAAAGTATGCAAAAACCTCACACCAATGACCTATAATGGCAATCAAGCGACCTATAACAATTCAAACATGGTTTATGAAGTCAAAGAAGCAATCCCAAATGATGGCACAAGTGCCTTCTCAAACAAGTACTCAGACATGATCAAAGATGTGCATAAAAGAGGCCTCAAACAAAAAGCAATCAAACAATTAGTAAAACATCTTTAACATATGCCAAATTAATTCTCCAAACACCTCAACCAGGGGCAAACATCATGTTAAAAACTCATGCAACAATTCACAAGATAAGTCACTCAAACAATCATGCAAAGATCAAGTAGGAAACATGGGTCAATATGCAAAAGAAAGGGACTAAAATGCAATATGAAATGATTTTAAAAATATGAGAAAAATGTTTTTATGCAATTCAATGTGTTGGTAAAATAATGTAAAAAGAATGGACTCAAAATGTTTTGCATGCTATGAGAAATAAATTCAACAAGTCATGGTATGCATATATGGAATAAATTAAAAAAAAAATAACCAAATAATTACTTCAGATGCTAAAAATAAAATAAAATTTGGGAAAATTTTATAAAACTCTAAAAATGCTTCATGAATTTTCTGGTAATTTTTGGATGCAATTATCTATTTTTTAAAAATTAAAAATGGGAAACAAAACAATTAAATGAAAATAAAAAGGAAAATAAAATGGGAGTTGTATTCAGCAACAAATGCACGTTCAAAAATGAAATGGACTTAATAGGGGGGTGTGGATAACAAGCCCAATCCACAAAAGCCCATCAGCGAAATAAAAAGAAAATAAAAGGACTCAGTCAACCAGTTGACTCCACACTTACCATTGGATCAATCTGACGCTTCATATTAAGTCAACAAAAGCAACGTGTACTCATGATGAGAGGCCAGGATTCACAGCACATAATTACCAACGTACACACGCGCACACACAATTACCCAGAAACTAAAAAAGAAGCATGTGGGGAACACACCATATCATTAATGCGTTGGCATTGTAATAGCCATCAGATTCAATCAACGTCCAAGATCACATCATCAAACCAAAAATTAAAATAAAGGAATGGCTCAGATTAGAGGTGCATGGTAATTATCATGGAATGGCATGCACGTAAACCATAAAATAAAAAACAAAATTTTAAAAACGTGGCACACTGTGGACCACACGATGAAAGCCATGGACGGTTGAGACTTCATCTCCAACCTTGGAACCCTAATCTCGCCGGAAAGTCAACCAGACGCCGGAGCCCTACTCCGGTCGTCCCTTCCGGCCACCTGCAACCAAAAAATTACCAGAACATGCACACGAGTATACCATTCTGACCAGAATTCAATGAGGATCACAAATATCATATTATTTTTCACAAACAACCAGCATACAGAGAGAAACGAATGAAACAAGTTAGGGTTCAAAACTTTAAAACCCACGATACAACCAATCTACACGTCCAAATTCAAAATAAAATACATCATCATGCTCAGCAACAACCACAAATCATTATGCATGTCAAAAATTTGAGTTCTAAGATCATGAAAAGTGTCACTAACCTGAGATCAAGCAATCCGTACCCTTGTTGTTAGCTTCAAATGATGGGAGCTTTGTATTCTATGGATCCCCAGGACTCAAAATGTGATAGAACTTTGTGAAAAGCTCTTGTGGATGATGAGATTCGAAGGAATGAAGGATTAGGGTTGAAACTTGAATTCTCCTCAAAATAACGTGTCTTTTTTCCCAATCAGTGCATGAGTAAGCTTAAATACATTAGGTTATTCCACTGATTAGCATTTAGGTATGAATAATTCCTTGGTTAATGAGTTTTGGGTAATTTGGCAAATTTGCACTTTGAGTTATACACCCTCCTCCATGCGTGTACACCCACGCATTCTATGATGGATCACTTATTTGTCAATTGCTAATCACACCTGAATTGGATTTGGGCCTTGAAACATCTTGATTCATGAGCTTTGATGCTTCTTGCAATTTTGCATAATGTGAAATAAGTGATGAATTTGTCATGGAATCCATTGGTTCAAAGGCCAAAAATGATCCTTATGGAATGTACTTTGATGTTAGAATGTGCCTTGAAGCAATGGGACCAATTATAGGTCACTATGTCCCAAAATACAAAAGTTGTGAAAATGGAACCATGAGAAAACCCTAAAACCACTTCGCCTTCTTTTGATCATAACTCGAGTTTCACAAATGATATGGAGACCATCTAGTACTTGTTGGAAAGGGGAGAAAAAGATCTTCAACTTTCATGTTTGAGAAAAATTCATTTGAAGCTTACTTGATGATGAAAAGTCAAGTTGAATGTAGTGTAAAACTTGTCCAAAATGGAAGCTTTCAAATTATAGGTCATTTCCATATTTAGTAACTTTTGTACCAACCCTTGATTCTTGATAAATGGTATGAAACTTGACCCTTGAAGAACATCTTCTCCTCTTGAACTGCCTCAGGCACCTTGACCCCATGCTAAAAACCAATGATATGCACACATGATAATGCAAAAATGAAATGATACATAAGCCAGCTAATACTAAAGTAAGGAGAGCAAATTTTGGGGTGTTACAATAACTAACCGTTTTATCTAGTCTTGTCTGTTTGTTTCATTTATGAGTACAGGTCCTGCTGCAGAAGGCTCAAAGAATTGAAGGTTGTGTTGTTTGTGTGATTGTGGAGGTTCTTTGGTCCTTGCAAGATGGGTGTGGATTCTTGTGAGATTGTGCCCTTTCTCTTTCTGGTCCCTAAGCCACTACCAAGCCTTTTCTTCCTCCAGATTCCTCAGTTCTCCCTACAGAAGATCAGATCTTTGTATCCTCTGATTGGTCCCTAAAAGCTAGTCACCGGTTACCTGGCAAGGTTATACTGCAAGGAGGCATCTTTCCCCCATCTGTCAGCCCCTCAAGATTTAAGACGCGTTTGCTCAATGATGTTATGTTCTTAAGTAATGAAGGCTAAATTTGGAAGGAATTAGAAGAGGTGGAATTCCAAGATGAAAATTCAAGTCCTTTGATTGGTCTAAGTTTACAAGATCAAGACATTTCAAGTTTCAAAATTCATGCTCACATTCAAATTCTTTCACAAGTTGGATGATCATTTAAGTCAAAACTTATTCAAGGAGATTTCCACATCGATTTGTGTCAATTTTACTGCTAAGATTCAAGAAATTCAAGAGTATAAAGTGATAAGCAATTCAAAATTCACTTAAAGCTCAAGGTACTTTAGTTTATGTTTCTCCACAAAATTCAAGTTTCAAGTCTAGATTCATTCAAGGATTCATATCAATTCAAAGTATACGAGAAGTTTCAATTCAACATTCAATTAAGGGGTTGATTCATAAATTACACATGTCTGACATTCTGGACGTGAAGTTAAATAAAACACTTGCAATAAGGACATGGCGTGGTCAAGCACCCAAGACGAATGAAGCATATGCCAATAGCAGTAGGGAGGACACCTCAGGGCACTTCAATATATTTCATCGGTGATTTAAGTCAAGAGATTAATGATGCAACTTTATTTGAACGCTTCTCAATCAGTCTATACTACTTGTTCTGATGCTAGGATTATGTTGGATCACAAGTCCAGTTTGGATACGAAATTGAGAGTACAATGTTACAAATTCAAAGTCAAACTTATTTCATTCAAGAAGAATCTGTTACAAACCAAAAAGGGAAATAAGGAGCAATTCACAAGACAAGTCCAATTGGATTTCAATACCAAGGTTCATTACAAGGTCCAAAATTCACAGCCACAAGTATCGCAAGAACTTCTCTAAGGCACAGCTAGTACCGTCACCATATCCGTAACCTGCTCAAAACAAAATCAAGAAGGCAGAATTCTCAGCAAGATTCAGCAGCACCCTAGTTAAAAGTAAAATGAACGACGACACTCGATCGTGACCTGCATACAACCCTACAAGACATGTTATTATGAAGTGCCGCCATTTGATGAGGTAGACATACATGCCCATTCGCATTTCAGAATGAATTGTGAGATTGGATGTCCCATTTCTTAATCGACTTGTTCACGAGCATTGTGTGTGTACCGAGGCATTGTCATTTCTACATGTTTGAAGCAACAATTGCCAAGACCTGCTCAACCTGCAAGTTATACCATGCTTAACAAGTTAGGTCTGATCAAGAGAAAAGCATTAACCTTATGCTATATTTCTTTAGCAAATACGGTGATTGCTGTATACCAACAGAAGCAGGCAGTTTTAAAAGGCTGAATCTGACAAAGAAACGGTAAGCTTAAAGTACATTCATTGATAGATTAAGACGATACCAAGAAAACTAAAGCACCTGCTCCAATGTTGTGGAGAAACCGTGAAAGTTCTGTTTGAATTCCAAGGGCGGAAGCATGCCTAGGTATCATTAGTAGTAATGAGCAACCTGGACAAACAAAAAAAACTGATAGAAGTTAGGCTACAGACATTCAAAAGTAGTTCACATTCTTTCCATATTCAATGATTACAAATGGCATGGCAAAGCATCCCTTAAATGCAAGTCTAAACTATTCTGAACAACAACCGTACAATTCTTCAATGTTGGTTGGATGATCCAATTTCCTCCCCACGTAATGTCGCATCATTGCACCACCTGGACATGTTTTGGAATGGAATGAACAGCTGAGAAATAGGCAAAGAATAGATTGTTCGCTACACACCCTTACGGAAACAATTATTTGAAAAGAAGTGTACCGTATTATCAAGCTACTCGCCACCAATGTTGTGAGGTTTTCGTCGTAGAATTCCACACTCCACCCTGCATCCTTGATGATGACCCTGATAAACTTTGCCCAAAGACAAAACAACAGCAAGTTATTATTCGCAATCATCATGGTGAATAACAGAAACTTTTCGAAACAAAACGGAAATTAAATATTCATAATACAAAGGCTCTCAAAACTTAGACACAAGGCACATTATTGAAAAAGCGCAAGTCTCAATTTGTAGCAGTAACATTATGTCCTCACCATAGAACATTGCTCCATACAACAAATGATCATCAATAAACAAGTGTGACACAGTTTTTCAGCATGAAAGCATTTCTGAAGTACAGGGTATGATAATTTTAGCTCACCTGACATTAGCTTTACATGAGTCTAGACGACGATATCGCGACACCCTGGACCTCGCCATCTTCAACTACAACACTTACAGACCGTGCCAAAAGTCGTGTTATTTTAATCATCGCAAACAAGTGCTTGCATTCCAAGAGAAAACAAATTAAGATAACAAATCTTGCATACAAAAACTTCAGCTGCAACTAAAAAAATAAAAGGCATCGCATCAAGTTGATACTAACGCAGCAGGCCATGAATCAAATGCGGAGTACCTTACGAATCAGTTTGCAAATCCGATGTGCTAGTGAGTTCAAATTGGCCGATCTCTATTGGATTTCCTAAATGACAAAGGGCAACTGTTAATTCAATGGTGATTTTGCTAGAGAGGTAAGGAAAATTCAAAAAGTAACCAAGTTGAAGATGGCAAGAAATCGAGAATTCATAATCCAACACATTAAGTTGGAAATAAACGTTTTTCAAATCAATGGTCATTAAAATTGGGAGTGAGGGTAAAATTGTCAAAAGGACATGGGATCAAGAGCGTTTGTCATGGTCATTAGTTCACAATCACATCTTTCCAAAACCAAGCCTAGACAAAATTCAAATATTTTCCAAAAACATATACAAACATGTCTGCTAAAAAAGGAATAAGCATTCATCATTACCAACAACATATTTTTCTCACATTCAATGCGTATATGCTTATAAAAGGAGAACCCATAAGCATCAGGGGAGGGGAGACACACACCAAATACATACACCCACACCGCAGCAACCACGAGTTCAAATTCACCACGCATCCACGACCAAATTTCAAGCAATACACAACTATTCTTCAAAAAACCAGAAAGTCCAACAAACCCACAGTTTCATCAAATCAACCACCAAACCATTCATCAATTACACCAGAAAACCATTCATAAAACCAGGACGAAATCCTTACACAACCAAACACCCAAGACATACAAGTTCACAGAAAGCACATACACACCAGAGGAAGCTGAATCGCAAACACACATACACAGTACCAATCGTCACGTACATGATTTATTGCGAGAAGAATAACATCAAGCAAACCACACATACGCAGAAAGGAGAAGCTTATCTTTAGACAAATAATTTTGAGGTCGTGGTCGTGCTTCTTCGCTGCAACATTTTTATTTTCCATGCTCTAATCATCGTTGTAAAAATGTAAACTCTGAAATCTATAGTAAAATCGGGGTAAAAGGGTTGTGCAGGGTGGGGTTTGCATTGTTTGCTTTGTTTCTTTTCCAAATCGAGAGAGAGATTGAGAGAGACGACGAGATGTGAGCGGCGGCGCAAAGGGTTCCTTCAAACCCTAATTTCCACCAGAGAGTGAGAAAGATGAGCGGTCGTGAGAGTGAAAGCTGCGCTTTCATTCTTTGTTTTTTTTTCTCTCTTTTAATCTAAAATAAACCTTTTTTAAATAATTATTAAAACTAACTCTCTTTCTAAACTAAAATTAAAACTTTTATATAAGTAATTTAAAACCTTTTTATAATAATAGTTTTATTCTCTTTTTTTATGATAATTAGGTTTTTTTATCAATTAATTAAACCTTTTTTTTATGATAATTTATAATTAAAACTTTTGAATTATAATTAATTTAAACCTTTTTAATAATGATTAACATTAAAACTTTTATAATAATTAAGTTAAAACTTTTATTTTATAATAATAATTAATCTAATCCTTTTTTTTATAATTAAAAATTTTAATAATAATTAATTTAAAACTTTTTTTATAATAATTAAAGTAAAACCTTTTATGATAATTAATCTTCCTTTTTTTTAGGTTAAAATAATCCTTATAAGCTTTTTTTTTTTTTAAAACAAAGATTTAGAATTCTAGTATAACTTTAATATAATCTCTAACTGTTAAAACTTTTTTTAAACTAAAATAATAATAATAATCTCTAAATAAAAAATAATAATAAAATAAGTCTAAAATCAACTTTTCTTAATTAGAAATCTCTCGCCGCGCTTAGGTATACGCTTGTGTGTGATTTGGTTTAACCTTAGTTGATGTTATTATCATTTACTTGATTGTTGCTTGTCTTACTTCAAAACCTTTTCAAACTTATAAAAATCTCGATCCAACGTCGAGTCCACTTTTCTACCCATGTAAGTCGATCGCCTTAGGGCATCGCATTCGACCTACCGATCACAAGACACAAGTCTATCATCACTTTGCTAGCACCCTCGCCTAAATAACAATAATTCATCGCATTAATATCCAAGGGAAAATCCCATGCATGATAACCATGTTATTGTGCATGGTGCACATCATTTGCATCATAATCGACACCTTAAGATAAGTCAATTAGATAACTTAGGATAGATTACCTAGGTTAGTCCCCCTTCAACTTTGATTTTTTAATCAAATTTTAGCCCACCTAATTCTCCACACAAGAGAATTAGATGTTAATCATCTCGAAGAAGGGACATACAATCCCATACCCCACAAAATATAAACATTTTCAAAACTGTGGTGGTTTTCTTAAGATGATGACTCATCTTCTCTCCTAAACCTTTAAAACACTTTAGTATCCTTAATAAGGAACTACAAATGCTCTGATTCTCTCCTGACAGGATATGTAGGCACAAGATGCGATATCTTGTCGAGCACACTTAGGAATAAAAATAATAAATTACCTACCCTTAAACCCTTAGCAAAACAAAAACAAATAACATAATAAAATCAAGAGGTTCCTGTAGAGTACTACAGATATCTAGGATGCTAACACCTTCCCTAGGTATAACCAACCCCCGAACTTAGAATCTTAGTGCATTTGGATTGCATTGTGGGAATTCGGTTTTTCTCCCTTCCCTTGGATAAAATCAAAGACCAGTGGTGACATTAAAAATGCGATCCTAGTTAACAAATAACTATGGTATCCAATTTTCACCGCGACACACGTACCAGCAATCAAAGAGTTATCACCCTTTGCTTTCTTCGCATCCGATGTATAAACATGACCGGTACTTTTTCCTTGTGTCTGATTCCTATTATGAGGACAATAGCTCGCCATATGGCTCACTTTCTGACACTGATAACACTTCACTCCTTTGAAGCCACATCTACCAAAATGCATCTTACCACAAGTACGACACACAGGAGGTACACTTGCTCTAGAATTCTGAACCTGTTTTTCCTTTGAAAGCTTGTTGTCTAGGCCTAAACTGTTGGTTTGCTCTCCCACAATCATTCTGATTCGACCTACTCAAATCCCTCTCCGCTTGAACTTTCTTCAAACTGTTCTCACCCACATAACATTGCCTTAGCAACTTAGCATAAGTAATGAACTCTCTTGGAGACACACTGTGAGAAATCTCAGCTTTCAATCCGAAAAGAAATTGGTCAATCTTCCACTTTTCATCCAGAGTATACACGGCTTGCCTAGAGTAAGCAGCCATGATTTCAAACTTCTCAGCAAAAGCAGCCACAGTCATAGTACCTTGCCTCAACTGTTGGAATTCAAACTCTTTTTGGGTCCTCAAAGAACTAGGGAAATAATTCTCCATAAAAGTAGTCTTAAATTGCTCCCAGACTTTAGGCACATCTTGGATAGTCATTAAAGCTGAAGCACTCTCCCACACCTCATAGCAGGACCCTTCAATGAGTGAGAAGCAAATACCACTTTAATATCTTCACTACACTGAACTATCAGGAAGATTCTCTCCATACCGGCCACCCATTCATGAGCTTTCACAGGATCTAATCCGCCATGAAATTCTGGAGGATTCATGAGGATGAAATTCCGAAAACTCCCACCTACAGCATCTGGGACAACCACTGGAGGATGAAGATTCCCATTCATCTGTTGTACCATCTGCTGTATAAATTGGTTCTACTGTTGCATCTATTGTAAAAACTGAGGCCATGGGATATACTCGTTGCCGCCCGGCGGATTCGTCCCAGCATGAGTAGTTTCGGGTCTACCACGGGTTCTGCGTCCGTCAGCCATGTTCCTAAGAGTCATACAGATAGGATTAAGTCGATCAGGTTCAATACCATAAATATAACACTTAGAACCAATGGCGACACAACGAATATAAACGGAAAGAAACACTTATACTATTTCATGGCTAGGTCGAGGATACAACCAAGCTCTGATACCAACTGTAACACCCACATATAACAACATAAATCAAATCATATATATTATACATGAATCCAAGTTTTGGTATAGAAATACCATAAGTTCCTAGTTAACACATTGTATACATTACATGCCCAAAATACAACACTAAAAAAAATCTAAGGCATAATATATACAAGATGTTCCAATGTACTAAGAACTAGATCAACAAAGTGATCTCAAAATAAATCTCCACAATGGAAGTCATGCCATCCCAAAAAGCCAAGATATGTAAGGATAATAAAACGACTTTATCTTTACCCTTCGCGGAACCTGGAGTACCTGTAATATAATCAACAACATGGGGTGAGATATTAAATCTCAGTGAGTTCCCTATCTTATGGATTCTCTTGGCTTTACTGGGTTCTAACAATCCTAACTCAAGTCAAAGGGAAGGGAAGTGACATTGAGTTCACAATCTCACACTATATGGAAATATGTTCATGAGTTCATCAACACAAAATATCACTAATCGATAACCTTACTAAGGCATCCCCTTTTCCCGTCCGCTTCTGCGTCTAGAAGTCGACCCGAGTCAAGGATCCTTGTAATTTACTTGGCATACAAAATGGATTCGGGTCCATCGGCCTGTTAACCATGAACCGTCACTTCTCATGGCCTGTTAACCATCGCAAGTCTCTTTACCCGTAGGCTCCATTCGTACTAACTGCGGGAATCAAACCTACCAAGTAATACATGCATTCGTTCCAGAGGATCCCGAGGCTCATGAAACTGCAACTCAAGGGAAACAGTTACGATTACGTGATTACACACACAAACGCGATTGTATTCGACAATCACAAGGCCATATTCGCCTTAAGCCCACATTCTCCTTTTCACAAAACACAAGGTTCACACATGTTCCATACTAGTGTTTCACTCTCCTCTAGACCATTACTCGTCGAAGATACACACTTTGGCATCGAACGCACGAGCATCGCCATCTAGATTATCTATCAATTCCTAGTCACCTTACTAGGTTCTACTATAGATTTATGATGAAGTTTCCTCACTCTTCCTATTCCATATTTTAAATATGTTATCACTCAATTCTTTTTCTTCCACAATAAGAGGTTCAATGTACACAATACAATAGTATAGCAAAAATGCACATAGTAATTCAATTCATAACATTAACATATTCTTGGGTTTTCTTCCGATTATTTAATCGGGTAACAAAACTGATATTTTTCACTTTCATTGTGTAGAATATTTCCATAGCTTTCCATCGATACCAAGAACGCTTCGATCGGAAACACGGTTCAAAAGATATGAATTTTCAAAAATTATTTTTCATCAACCAACAGTGGTAACCGGTTACCTCAAAATTGTGAGAGCAAGAGTTGTCTCTACAAGTCAATCTATGTTTTGATGATAACAATACGTATTTGTGAAAGAACCATTTTATGTTCTAACGTGTGTTGTGTGCAGATCATATTCATAGAAGTTATCAGATCCAACAAGCACCAGCCAGATGAGCGTAATTGATAATATGCGAAGTTACTATGTGTGACACAAGTCGCAAGAAGCAAGAATGCTTCTGTATCTGATCGTGAACAGTCAGATCCAATGATGCTGATATTTATGTTGCAATGCTCTTGTGGATGCTCTCTAAAAGTGGTCGAGATTCTGAAGATTGTGAAGCTTCTGAAGAAGAGAACCGAAGTGCTGAAGACTCTCATGACTTGAAGTTCTGAAGGCAGAAGGCTTTGAAGACCAAGTGCAGAAAGACTCTGAAGACTTATGTGTTCTGAAGATTAAGGTTATGAAGATCAAGTGCTGAAGACTCTGAAGACGGATTCCTAATGGACAAGTTCTGAAGGTTCGGAAAACTTGAAGAAGTAAAAGATAATGCTCTTAAAGACAAGTGATGAAGTTCTGAAGACTGATTCCTAACGGACTTCTTCAAATGAATGAATACTTGATGTATCAGATATCCTGTTAATAAGACTCTACTCATGCTTCATCAATTTACCATCAGAAGCCTCTGAAGTTTGGAAGTCACAAGTTACTGTTAGAGTAACTGTACACGGCGCCCAAGAAAGATATATCTCGTCACTTCTCCCATAGTAAAAAGGAGATGTGTCAGTACAGCTAGTTATTACGCAGGGTATCTTTTCCAACATCCAACAATATTTCAAACGGCTATATTTCTACTGGGCTATTTAAAGGAAAGAGTATTCGCTTCTAAAAAGATGACGATGAAGTCCACGAATCGATTCACTCCCACAAAAGATGAATTGATCAAGTCATCGTGTGAAGATAGCAACAACGATGAGTTCTCGTTGTAACACTTAGAATATCCAAAGCTATCACTATTTACACATGGCCATTGTTGTTGAAGCTCAAAGATAATCATTCAACACAACAATAATGAATTGGTATAGAAGTTGTTGATGAAGAAGACAACACTGCAAATTAGTCAAATCATCAACCACCTTCTCGTCAGCGCTACATTGAAGATCTGAAGCAATGAGTTGTTGCTCAAAGCTCACCCAAGAAGATGAAGAAGAAGAAGATCTACAAGATGTCAATAACTGTCAAATCTTTATACATCTGTGTAGTTTCTTAGGATAAGCAAGGAGTTGTTGCTCGAATCTTTCTTGAACACTTGTGTGTTCTTTGTACTTAAACTTAAGAGTAATCTGGTTGTTAAGAAGCATCCTTGTAACCTCCTGTAAAACTAATTCTTGGTGAATTAGGATTCCTTGAGTGGTCAGTGTGACCGGAGACTCGAGAAGACAATGGCGAGATGTCATTGTGGGAAAAGCCTGAAATAGGGTCAGTAGCGTTATATTCATTGCGATGAATCCCTGAACGTCTAGCTGTGAAAGCCTAGCAGTGGATTTTGCGAGATTGGAACCTGCTGGTCAATGTTCGTTATATTCATTAAGTTGAATCCCTGAACGGTTTATTGCATGTTAGTCACAGTGCAACTGTGCAAGTGGTTAGTCACCAACTGTTGCCCGTGCATCTGTAATCGAGATTGATTATAGTGGATTAAGACCTTGTGTTCAAGGCGAAATCACCTGAGGAGGGTGGACTAGATTATCCTTTGTGGTGAACCAGGATATATCGTGTGTCATTTACTCTTATGCTTAATGTTCTTATTTATGTTTCTATATTGAGTATCAGAACCTTACATAAGCAAGTCAGAACCTTGCAACTCTGATAAGCTTCCGCTCTACAAGATCTGAATGATTCACACAGTGTTCAGACTCTTAAGAGGTTCTCACGTTTCAAGCATTGACAAATCTGAATATAACTTTGCAATTCAGAGTCTCTCATCGAACTCTGATGATATCTCGACGTCTTAACGACAAGAAGCAAAAAGTTGTCAAAAGAGTAAATACACAATTCAAACCCCCCTTTTTTGTGTTTTTCTCGCACCTTCAATTGGTATCAGAGCTCCGGTTCTGTTATTGATGGATATCAAACACTTAACAGTGTCAGAAAAAGATCCAGATGCGGTGCGTAGAAATACTCTGGGTAAGATTGAAATCCACTTACAATTTCTGTAACAGTTCAGAAAATGACTGTGTACAAAATTGTAATCAATCTGAGTACTTGAGCAAATCACTAATTCTGGAAGTTTTTGCCACCGTCAAACAACTAAACCTTCCTCACTTAAGTGTTAATGAAGATTGAAGAATCAGCTGATAAGATAGATTCATCAGATAAGAAGTAGTATCTGTTGAATGCTAATCTTGGAAAATACGTGTGAATGAACCACGTATTTGCTCAAAGTTAAATCATCAAGAAACAAGAAGTCTTGTTTATTGAAGATAAATTCTTTATGAGTTTTTGAGATGTTTTTAAGAAACGGATTAGGTCCACCCTTGACTTTCTCGTATAAAAACTCATTCAGAACTTCTTCATGTAAAGAAGAAAAATTGTTGTTTTATGATTTTGAACTTCAGAGTGAAGTCTGTTGAAGTCAGAAAATCGAAAGAATTCAAACTCTTAGAAATGATTCAACATTTGAATTTTGAATGATCAAGAAGGTTAAAAGACTCAATATAGAACTGAATATTGTTTTCTTGGAATCAATACAGAAAACTAAAAGAATATTCAGGAAGAAGAATGTCTAGGATCCATCAAGTACTTGATCAAGAATGAATACTTAGAGTTTTAATTGAATCAGTATAACCAAGTTCTGATAACTTAAAACTATCTCTCAAGTGAATCAAATGTTAGTAATCAGATCACTATTTGATAAGTTGTTCAGAACCTCTCACGCACTGAAATCAGAAGATGTCAATCCAAACACTTGAGTCTTTTACCTAAAGTCAAAAGGATTCAAGCTGCTGATGTCTTTCTGAATGAAGAAATCAGTTAACATTATCGTCAGAAGTAGATATACTGAGGACTATTCTAAATCAAGATAGACCTTCATTATGAGATCAAGTTTGAAGAAACAAGTCAGAAGATATTATGTGATGTCATAATCTCTCAACGGTTCATGTTATAGCCTTGAACTTAATGACCTTCTGAAAAGACGTTATGGAAATATATCAGAGTTTCTGATTGGTCACTCTCAAGAATCAAATAGGTTTGTTTGAACATGAAAAGAATATGATCAATTGATTATAGTTCTCAACCAGTATCAAAATTAAGAAAATATACTCTTCAAAAGTCAGAATGGAAGCAAACTTTAAAGAATCCAAGAACCCTCAGCAGTTCACTCAGAAAAGGAAAGATCAGAGTCAAGATGGAAAATCTCAGATAAGTCTGTATAGATCAAAGTATCTTCAAGGTACCATTTCTCTTTCACTTATGACTCATTAAAATCTATGATAACCAACTGAAACAATGTTTTTGTTAATTAGATATGCTCATACTCAGTCCTGCATGCTTTCTTAATTAAATTATCTGAAATATTGTTTACAAGAAAAAAATCTTTTAACATAGCCTACACTCAAAAGTAACATCATAATAACTGCGAATCTTTTGGAAACTATACCATATCTCTGACAACATTATCTATTCTAAATCCTGTTGTACAAATCTATGATTTTCCTAGACTAGGTACAACTTATCCTACCCATTTGCGTGTATAAAATTACGTCTTCCTATCAAACAACCTCATAAAGCCATAAGTACCAAAAACTTGTTGTCCATCTATCATCATGCCTCCACTCACTTTTCTTGGTGACCAAGACCTTCTTGAAATCATTCCTGAAAAACAATTTGTAATCAATACCCCTCCTCTTTCGAGTTGCATTGCTTGCAGTATAGCAGGTGTGCTTTACACTCAACAATGGACTAGGTACTCCATGATGCTAGAAAAGCCTATCTATGTCAACCTAGTCAAGGATTTCTGGAAACATGTCGATCTTGACCCTGAAAGCAAGTGCATCACCTTCTTTGTGTTTGAAGTCCCAATCATCATCAACCTGTTCTCGGTCACTCTTGCAACTGGGTGTGAGGATGTTGGAATTCCTATTGATTCTGACAAAAACAAATTCTTTGCCTCTAAAAATTTTGCATCTCTTCATGACCTAACCTTAGGATACATACCCTTCAATCCTGAAAATCTCCTACCTATTCCCAAAGCTTGGTACAAGCTCATGTTGTCCAATTTCCTTCCCAGAGGAGAAAGCCATGACTTAATCAGATTTCATGACCATGAATTCATTTATTTACTAATGAATGGATTTCAAATAAATTTACCACACACTATCTTCAACTGTGCCTGGAAAACCATCTCTGAGTCCAGAAACCTCACAAAGTCCTACATTCCTTATGGAAGAGTTCTGTCTGAGATTTTCTTTAGAGATGGAATTGTGGACATGATCAAAGAGAAAATTAAAGAAGATGGTCCTGAAAGCCTTCCAGATAACTGCTTGTTGAAGACTAAATGTGAAATCTTTAGCAACTAGGAAAACAAATTATTTTATCTCTGTTTATTTCCGGATTTTATTATGTATGGGTTAAACCGTAGTTGGTCTAGGTAGTTGTACTTGTATCAAATCGGTTCTGAACTACTTAGGAAGAATGAATTATCAAGCTTATTATCTATGCCTCTTCTTTGTTATTTTAAGAATATTAAATTCTATCAAACATAACTGGCCATTAATTGGAATTAAGAAAATCAAGTATCTGACAAAGCATTAACTGATATTATCTATTGAAAGATATTTGAAAGATCTTTTAGTGGCTCAAGAAATCGTCATTATTAACTTATCAGCCATTTGGCCACTCGCTGCAAAACAAATTGTTAACACATTTAATCTTCCCAAATAAATTAACTATTTCATTTTCTTTTCCCACACGATTACGTCTTCTAGCATACCCTAAGTAATCATGACTACCTAGGGAATAGTAAAACCAAATCCTCATGCACCGATTCAGTCCTCACCTTCACTCATCCATAAATACTAGGAGCCGATACTTCAATCTCATTCTATTCCTAATCTAAAACTGATATTCATATAAAACCTCATGTGTGCTAAATCAATGGCCTCTCCAACATTTAGAGGGAATGTAGAAACCCTAGAAGTTATCCTAGAGAAAAGGCTAAATCTAGCTAGACTTCAAAATAATGGTCTGGAAATTGTAAGAAGCCTGCAGATTCAATCATGGCATGGTTATTACTCACTGCTAAACAACCCTGTCTTTCCAGTTCTTATGAAAGAATTATGGAAATACGCCAGAATCAATAATGATGGCAACACTATCTGGTCTGAAGTATATCGCCTTCCAATCACTATCTACATTTCCTCATTAGAGAAGATCACCAATTGTGTTGCCTCTGGAGTCACTATTGAAGACTTTCAATCTGACTTGGGCTTAGTAGAGAAATACAAGGCTCTATTTGATGATTCGGTTCCTTATGAACCAAACAACCCTGAGAAGCTTCTTCCTTCACCCAGAACATGGTTCAGATTCTCTCTAACCAACCTTCGTCCTCGTGCAACTGCAAGAAGCACGTTGTCCCAAGATGATAGAGTATTCGTCTTCCTCCTAACACACCACTTTAGGATTGATCTTCCCAAAACAATCTTCAATTACCTTAAACATTCTATCAGAGTTTCAAGAACTAAGTTGAACTCTTACGTTCCTTACGGGAGGATAATATCTGAAATTATGCTGAAAGAAAAATGTCGGGGGTTAATAAGCAGACTCGGACCAGAACCCTCAGTAACTGAGATCAGATGTGATAGAGTGGATAATGTTGAGGATTTTGATGCTTAAGTCTTTGTAGTCCTTTCAGTAGTGTGTCAGCTATCGCTTTATGATATTTTGTATTGATATATCTTCGTTTCATGTATGATCACTAATGAATCAATGACATTGCCCTATATGTTGGGTACTCTAAACTAGTTTAATTAAGGTTGTGCTCTTAATCTATGTTTTGATTACCTTAAACTCGTTAAGATTAAGCTCAACCTATGCTCTGCATCTTAAAACTATTTTATGTTGATGCTTCGATCCAGTAGTTCATAAATGAAGATGCTATAATTAATCTCTACAGATGATCTAAAACCTTAAATTGGCAATCAGCTGATTCCATCTAATTGTCCTTCAAATGAATATGCTATGGTTAAAGATGGTTATCACTAAATAACTTGGACTGTTCTTAACTGCTCAAATGATGGTTCTATGGCTCTATGTTCTTTATCATATCCAGTATGCTTAAATGCTCAGATGCTCTATAACTTTTTGATGATGTCAAAAAAGGGGAGAAATATAATATGATTTTGATTGATAAGTATGAATGGTTGAAAGAAAGAAAATCTTAAAATAGAAAGAATGCAAACTCAAACACGTAATCAAGTAATCATATAAAATGTGTTACTACTAACGTTTGTTGTTTGATGTTATCCGAGGAACTCTAAACAAGTTCACTAGGCATTCTAAGACAGGTCAAGAAAGAAGAACTCTGTTAGTCATATGATAGAAATTGTACACTTCGTAAACATGTGTTCAGAATCAGATCTACGCAGTACTGTTCAGAAGTTGAGAACTGTCTGAAAGTCAAAGTTTATCTTGATCTCTGTCTGAAATCAAAAGGAGAACACTTTGAAAGCAGTCAAGACAAAGTATACATCTCAAGATGCTTATTCAGAAGAATTGTGCAAATCAGAAGTCAAGAATTGTCTGAAGATCCGGATTGAAGATCCATGAAGAAGTAGTTCTGATGTCTACCAAAAACTCAATTAAGAAGAAATAATTTGGTATCAGACTAAGACAAGAAATGGTAATCAGACTCAGTATACACAAAGATTGGTATCAGACTCAGTCTGTAATAATATCAATCAGAGCTAAGCTGTATAATGCTTTCAATACTTTCATTAGTATCAATCTCAGCACTTTAAGGAAATACCCTTCAAGTGGTATAAGAAGAATACAATCACTTAGTATCAGACTCAACTCTGGTATAAGACTCAGCACATCACGTGGTATCAGACTAAAATCAAATCATGTGTACCAGATTCAGAATCAAGCGTTGATTGATCACAAAAATTTAAACTTTAATTGGTATCTGATCAAAAATCAAGCTTTGATAAACCACTGAGTTATGACAGTAACAAGGTTCTGAAAACGAAGACCTGTGTTCAAAAGTCAAACTCTGGAAAGTCATGATCTACATTGGTGATTAAAAACTTATCATCCTGAATTATGATTCTGAAGATTCCAATATCTGACATATGGAAATTAGAGGGAGACTACCCAGAAGATTCAAATGATAAATCCTATAATCTTCACGAAGTCTGAAACTCAGGGGGAGTTTCTTGAAAGACAGTGCCTGTCTCTGATGAATAGTGAGGCTATGTTATCAGATAAGAACTGATCTGTTTATGCTTAAATGAACCTAATGAAAAGTAGAAATGCTTCAAAAGACTCTGAAGATTACAAGCTCTGATATGACCACAATGGAACTGAGTTCTGAAGATCTGAAGATGGAAGTTCTGATGAACTAGTCCAGATGTTGAAGACTCTTTGTTTTCTTAAAGACGAGATAGAGAAGTAGTCCTTTTTTATTCTCCGTTCTGGCAACTCAAGTTGTTATTCTGTATGTCTTTGAATCATATAAGATTCTAGATGATCACAGATAAAACTTTGAGGATAACACATTCAGGGGGAGTTGTTGTTCCAGACTTTGAATATGTTTGTTTTGGTGATTACCTTGTATAAAATGTTCAATCTAAATACTTGGTTTTGTCATAATCAAAAAGGGGGAGATTGTGAGAGCAAGAGTTGTCTCTACAAGTCAATCTATGTTTTGATGATGACAATACGTATTTGTGAAAGAACCATTTTATGTTCTAACGTGTGTTGTGTGCAGATCATATTCATAGAAGTTATCAGATCCAACAAGCACCAGCCAGATGAGCGTAATTGATAATATGCGAAGTTACTATGTGTGACACAAGTCGCAAGAAGCAAGAATGCTTCTGTATCTGATCGTGATTAGTCAGATCCAATGATGCCGATACTGCTGTTGCAATGCTCTTGTGGATGCTCTCTGAAAGTGGTCGAGATTCTAAAGATTGCGAAGCTTCTGAAGAAGAAAACCGAAGTGCTGTAAACTCTCATGACTTGAAGTTATGAAGGCGGAAGGCTCTGAAGACCAAGTGCAGAAAGACTCTGAAGACTTATGTGTTCTGAAGATTAAGGTTCTGAAGATCAAGTGCTGAAGACTCTGAAGACGGATTCCTAATGGACAAGTTCTGAAGGTTCGGAAGACTTGAAGAAGTAAATGATAATGCTCTTAAAGACAAGTGCTGAAGTTCTGAAGACTGATTCCTAATGGACTTCTTCAAATGATTGAAGACTTGACGTATAAGATATCCTGTTAAGAAGACTCTACTTATGCTTCATCAATTTACCATCAGAAGCCTCTGAAGTTTGGAAGTCACATGTTACCGTTGTGAGTAACTGTACACGACACCCAAGAAAGATATATCCCGTCACTTCTCCCACAGTAAAAAAGAGATGTGTCAGTACAGCTAGTTATTACGCAACGTCTCTTTTCCAACAGCCAACAATATTTCAAACGACTATATTTCTACTGGGCTATTTAAAGGAAAGAGTATTCGCTTCTAAAAAGATGACGATGAAGTCCACGAATCGATTCACTCCCACAAAAGATGAATTGATCAAGTCATCGTGTGAAGATAGCAACAATGATGAGTTCTCGTTGTAACACTTAGAATATCCAAAGCTATCACCATTTACACATGGCCATTATTGTTGAAGCTCAAAGATAATTATTCAACACAACAACAATGAATTGGTATAGAAGCTGTTGATGAAGAAGACAACATTGCAAATCAGTCAAGTCATCAACCACCTTCTCGTCAGCGCTACATTGAAGATCTAAAGCAAGGAGTTATTGCTCAAAGCTTGCTCACCCAAGAAGATGAAGAAGAAGAAGATCTACAAGATGTCAACAACTGTCAAATCTTTATACATCTGTGTAATTTCTTAGGATAGGCAAGGAGCTGTTGCTCGAATCTTGCTTGAACACTTGTGTGTTCTTTGTACTTAAACTTAGGAGTAATATGCTTGTTAAGAAGCATCCTTGTAACCTCTTGTAAAACTAATTCTTGGTGAATTAGGATTCCTTGAGTGGTCAGTCTGACCGGAGACTTGAGAAGACAATGGCGAGATGTCATTGTGGGAAAAGCCTGAAATAGGGTCAGTAGCGTTATATTCATTGTGATGAATCCCTGAACGTCTAGCTGTGAAAGCCTAGCAGTAGATCTTGCGAGATTGGAACCTGCAGGTCAATGTTCGCTATATTCATTAAGTTGAATCCCTAAACGGTTCATTGCATGTTAGTCACAGTGCAGTTGTGCAAGTGGTTAGTCCCCGGCTGTTGCCCGTGCATCTGTAATCGAGATTGATTATAGTGGATTAAGACCTTATGTTCAAGGAAAAATCACCTGAGGAGGGTGGACTGGATTAGCCTTTGTGGTGAACCAGGATATATCGTGTGTCCTTTACTCTTATGCTTAATGTTCTTATTTATGTTTCTATGTTGAGTATCAGAACCTTACATAAGCAAGTCAGAACCTTGCAACTCTGATAAGCTTCCGCTCTACAAGATCTGAATGATTCACACAGTGTTCAGACTCTTAGGAGGTTCTCACGTTTCAAGCATTGACAAATCTGAATATAACTTTGCAAGTCAAAGTCTCTCATCGAACTCTGATGATATCTCGGCGTCTTAAAGACAAGAAGCAAAAAGTTGTCAAAAGAGTAAATACACAATTCAAACCCCCATTTCTTGTGTCTTTCTCGCACCTTCAAAAATGAGTAACCGGTTACTGAAGCTACACTGTTCAAAATAGAATCAAAGTGAGAGTTAGAGACACATTTTGGTAACCGGTTACTCAGTTCATTTTCCACGTAAAAACCTCAATTTTCCTGCAAGTAACTGGTTACCTCAAAGTGAGTAACCGGTTACCACTGAACCAGAAGCTCAAAAACCTGTTTTTAATGGTGTAATTCCAAATTAAATTCAATCAAAACATGATCCATCACAATAAAAAGTATTATACATCAATTTCTCACACAACCCAATCATGTTATGCATTCTATTTCATATTCTAACCATTGAAACAATAATTTACTCATTTGATCAAAATCTATCATTTTTATTCGAGTTCTAACCTAAGTTTCTATACTTAGGGTTCTAACTAGAACTCACCAAGAACAAGATGAAGAAGATTGCAAGATGATTTGGTGAAGAAATGATGAAGATTGAAGCTTGCCTCTTCAATTTCCAAGTTTCTCCTCTTTCTCCTTTTTGCTCTTCTTCTCTCTACCTCTTACTATCTTTCTTTCTTTTTTCCAAATGAAGAGGAAAAGGAAAAGGAAAATAATATAGAGAAATATATTTAAGTTAGTAACACCAACTTAAATGCCCAAAACATCTCTATAGCACCAATTGATAAAACCTCAGAGTCAGATAATATTAATTTGATATATCCTGAGCTCATCAGTTACTCTAATTATCTTAACAGATAATTCCTCAGAGCTCCGGAATCCAGTTGATCACAACTAATATTATCTAGAGCAAAATAAAAATACGGGGTATTACAAGCAATAAGAGTTTTGTTCTATTATACGCTTGTGTATTGTGAGTATGAGAATAGTTGTAATAAGAGTTCCATATTTCAGGTAGTTTGGAAAAAGATAAAGCTAAAGGAAAGACTAGAAGACTTTGAAGACCTTGATATTTTGGCTTATGTTTTCGCTGCAGTTGTTCATCTTTTGTTAGATTTACGTTGACATCTGCATTATGTTCACACTGTGTTTTATAATCGTTAGAAACTTGTGTAACTCTATGGATGGCATTTAAACAATAAAAAAGTCATAAAATTATAGGTTAAATGTCAAAAAAATTAATAAAAGTATAGATTTAATATTTATTTTGTGTTATAGAAAATTATATTTGATTTCTTGTTAGTTATTATAAAATTTTAATTTTAGAAACCCTACTTTCTTTAATGATAATGTGTTATAGGAAGTAATATTTTTGATCTTTTGTTAAAATATTAAATTTTATTTAAAGTTTTAAATTTATAAATACTTATATGTTTAATTGTTTATTTTGAATTAAAATAAATTATATCATATTTAAATTATTTTTAGATAATTTTTTTAATTTTATATTTTAGTAGAATTAGAATTTAATAAATATTAAAAGTATTTTAGTTTTATTATTCTTTTCTCTTAAGCTATTTTATTATATTTAAAATATTCATTTGATCTTTTAAATTGAGTTTGAGAAATAAATGGTAAGAATTTTTATTTGAGCTACTTTGAAGATGGGCTTAAGGATTGGACCCACGTGAACACATTAGGGAGAAACCTTGCTTCCTCAGAAACCCTACCGTCGCCGCTACCCATTCCTTCATCACTTTCCGACCACCACTACTCCAACCGCAAAACGAGAAACATTTTTGTACTTCTGATCATCTTATCTTTCCGATAAACGGGTTAGATCATTGTTTCAGTCCATCTCCTCGGACCACCCTCTCTCTCGTTTCCGGCCGCCACTTTTTCGTTATGGAGGTGAGCTTTCTGGCCATTACATGCTTAGGTCGTCTTCTCCTTTTTTTTCTTTCTCTGTGTCGAGCTCATCCATTTTCTTTTTAATCAGTGTTGAAATGGGGTTATTTGAAACGGAACCACCGTGTCGGTTTTACTCAGGTCATCGCGAGCTTAATCTCCTCCAAGGGTGAGTATTCTTTTTCCCTAATAAATCAGTTTTACTCATAATCTAAAAATCTCCTAATTCTGTTGAAAACCCTAAATTAGGGTGAAGTAGTACCATTGTTGAATTGGTGCTTGCAATGCCATTGGTGTAGTCACTGAGAAAAAATTTCGTGTGGTTGTTGTGATACGGAAAAAGCACAATGGCTTGGGAAGGTCCTGAGGCTATCTTGACAGTGAGAACTCTCTCTATCTCTATGTATTTCTTTCTTTTTGTTTTTGATTTGTCTAATTTTTACTGTCAATTCGTTGTGAACTTTACATTAATTGATGTTTCAGAGAAACTTCTTATATTGTTAAGAGATGGTAGAAAGCTCATGGGGCATTTCGCTCTTTTGATCAATTTGGTAACAATTTCTTAAATTCTGTAATGGTTTGACATGCTTTTGGTTTAGTTTCTAATAGTGTTGTCAATAACGTGTAGCTAATGTTGTTCTTGAGGGTGCCTGTGAGAGGGTTATTGTTGGTGATCTATATTGTGACATCCCTATGGGTCTTTATGTAATCTGTGGAGAATGTTGTTTGAATTGGTGAGATGGTATGATAGCTAATTATTTTTACCTTCTATAATAGGCCTCCCTTTCAAAGCGTTAATTGTGTATTGAACTTCCTAGAACTCATGTGGTGGTTTATTTCTAAGACTTATTTACAAATGCTAACCTATTATCTTAACAGGTGCAAAACTTATTACGATACACAGTGATATGCCATACACATCATCTGAAATCATAGAAATATCTTTTGCTATAAACATTTAACAGAATCCAACAATTGGTTTGACACCCTACTTGTTTTACCTTCGATCTTTACATTCTATTATTATTATTCGTACTATTTATGCAAGAAATGTACATTCGTCATTGCCCCTTGTTTCAACTAAGTTTGTGTAGTTCTTCTTTTAACAAAGGTTCTTGGTTTCTTATTTTAGTGTCATAAATAGTTTTGGAGGCAACTTGCTAGATGCTTATTTGACTGCATTTTATGGCAATATATTAATCAACTATGTTAAGGTATAATCTGTAGCTTTACTTTATCTTTTTTGTCCTAATGTGGATGGCAGTGTTGTCTATCACCATTATAATATGTGTTTGTAAACTTTGTAATGATAACATACTTATCGTTAATCAGTATCATCATTGTCGCATGCCAGAATTCTTGGGTGACTGTCTTCCTCTTAATTCCACTGGTTTGGCTCTACAACTGGTATAAGGTATGATATACCTACTCCAATGTAAATTTTCAGCAATACTATATAGTAATGTTATCTTGCAACTTGATCCTATTTTGATACTTAAATTGTTCTGGTTTACATAAATATTATCTTGCAACTTCTAGGGAATTGGCTCGTCTCGGTTAAAAGGAACTTATTAACTTCTCTCACTTCTCAATCATCATTTACTTTTTCTTTAACCATGCCTCCAAATTTCATATCACCAAAGCCTCAACAATACTTCAATACTACTACTCTCTCTTTGGAAGAATCACCTCACAATGAACAATCATTACCAAAACTCATTATGCATCCCATAACTTTGAAGGTAATTAACATCTCTCACTTTCATTCCTATATGTAATACAACACTCCTTACGGCTCTCGGCGACCATCATGCCGGTAAACTATCAGGAAAAGTCACCTACAACAATCAATCTTTTTCAGGTTTGATAAAAAGAAGAACCGGTTTTGTTGCTCAAGATGATGTTCTTTACCCTCACCTAACCGTAACCGAAACTCTAGTGTTCACTGCACTTTTGAGGCTTCCACAAACCTTAACAAGAGATGAAAAAGTTGAGCAACTGGAGAGAGTTATAACTAAGTTAGGACTTAATAATTGTAGGAATAGCATGATTGGAGGACCACTTTTGAGAGGTATATCAGGTGGTGAAAAAAGGAGAGTGAGTATAGGTCAAGAAATGTTGATTAATCCGAGTTTGTTATTGCTTGATGAACCTACTTCTGGTTTGGATTCTACCACAGCGCTAAGGATCTTGAATACTATCAAAAAACTTGCTAGTGGTGGTAGAACTGTTGTTACAACAATTCATCAACCTTCTAGTAGACTCTACTATATGTTTGATAAGGTTGTGCTGCTATCTGAAGGATGTCCTATATATTACGGTCCTGCTTCGACTGCTCTTGAATATTTTTCATCGGTTGGTTTTTCGTCTTGCGTGACTGTTAATCCAGCTGATCTCTTGCTTGATCTCGCCAATGGTAAGTAACAACCATAAGTTCACACAAAATGGTTTCAGTGGAGGAAAATATATCCACTAAACGAGGTATACTGTTGCGGTAAAATGCAGTCACAATTGCAGTTGCGATGGCATTGTAGAGAGTTCTAAAACTGTTATATTATGGTTACAAGTTTCAAACTGTTTCTCTTGGAGTTTTTCTATTAGAATTAGTATATCTATTGTGTTTTATTCCATATATTACAATTATATTGTTTGCTTTGTGTTTTCTGTTCAAATATTTGAAAAAAATAGAGAGCTGGAAATTTAACTTCTAATCTACCATAGTTAATCTTCCCCCACTTTTATCTTTTTGAATTCTTTAGAAATTATGAATGACTGATCAATGTAATTTACTATGACCTATGGTTTGATTCAGTGTTTCACCAACTTTCATAACGTGCAATTGTAGTGCCACTCTTGGTTGATGTTCTCTAAAGGGTGAAGAGTAGTAGTCCATGCAACAACATTAAAACTGCTAATCAGGTTTTCACTCCTTTACCATAAGTTCCAACGATTATCATATAGGAATATTTTCTGTGAGAGAATTTAGTTCATGAAAAGGTTTATTTTTTCCATAATGTTTTATATGAGCCGCCCATTTATTTATTACGATACAAATATAGTTGCTAGTGAAACCATAACAAGTCGATATGTCCGAGTGGTTAAGGAGACAGACTTGAAATCTGTTGGGCTTCGCCCGCGCAGGTTCGAACCCTGCTGTCGACTGGTTAAGGAGACAGACTTGAAATCTGTTGGGCTTCACCCGCGCAGGTTCGAACCCTGCTGTCGACGAAATTTCATTTTTTTTCTATCATATTATTTCATCAAAATACTGTGCTTGTCTTTTCGGTAATTTCCTTTTTCCGTAAAATTAATAATGTTTTTCTATTTATTTACCAAGTGGAATTCGGTCAGGCGTATAATGAGCTTAAATGGCAAATTACACTCTTAATTTCCTTTAGAAGAGAATCTATTTTTAATGTCTGCATGTCTTATATAAAATTATTTTTAGTAAAAAGTATGAGAAACATATTTAACAACAGCATAGGCCATTGGACATCTTCACGTCTAACACATGGGATTAAGGAAAAATATTTCAGTTAACGAAAGTGATCAATGATTAAGGCACATTTGTTTCAATTTTTTTAAATGATTTTTATAATAACATTATATATTTTTTAAGAAAAGATTTACAAATAATTTTTTAAAACAAGTTTTAAATAAAAAATTAGGGTGTGTTTGTTTCGGTGCTAGAAAAAAAGTTCCCGGAAATCTGAGGCTGGAAATAATTATTCCATTGTTTGGTAGATGAGAAAGAAAAAAAATGCCTTGGAATAAATAATTCCCAGGAATAAAATTTACTCATGAAATTATGAATATTTATTCCCATATCAAAGGGTGGGAATCATATATTCCTATGGGAATAAAAAATAACCAACTATAACTACCCACTTTCATATTATTTCAACACATTATTTTATATTTTTAAAATTTTAAAATTATAATTAAATCAATTTCAAAATTATTCCTTGGAACCTTAATTATTTACCAAACAAATTGATGGGAATAAAACTCCTAGGATTAACATTCCTAGGAATGATATTCCTGGGAATATAATTTTAATCTCTCAAACAAACACACCTTTAGTTTTATTTATCGGTGAAAACTAGATATCAAATTTTAAAAATTAAAAAAGACAACTCTTTAATACATTTCAACGCTTAAGTTTTGGGTTGTGTTTGAGTCAAAATGATCTTATAGTGATTAGCTTACAAATGTAGAGTTGAAATGTTAATAGAGTTTTGGTGAACCCCCGACAACTCGACTAGTGTCCTTTCTTAGGATGTATTTGAAGGTTTAAAGATGGACCCCGGTCTTGTGCAATCTTTCATATGCTCTTTGGTAGGTTTTGTGAGAGAACAAATGCAGGTATGAAGTATTAAAGCAGAATGAAGTATTGTCAATTTTTTTTTTTTTTGACTTTGTCTTCACCAGTGCATGGTGATTTAATTATTTAAACTTGAAAAAAATTCATATTGGTTTAGGTGTTGAATAGATTAGTCCACATGATGTTAATCTTTTTTAACTCGTTTGTATAGTTTATGTGTGTATTATTATTTCATCATTCATGTTAGAGTTTGTGATCTGTTGTATGGAACTGGTGTGGCTACAAATGTTACTAGCATTTATTACTAAGCTTGTTTCTTTTAGTTGCACTTTTGTATAGAATTGGAGCCATACTTCGAGATGTGAGATTTAATATTGCTAAAAATAATATTAATGTTGAATTTGTACTTTTTCATCTCATTCATCTACAATGTTCTATTATACCACTTGAATTGTTGGTATATCCAAGTGCAGGTTAACAATTTCATATTAGATGAACGGTTCTATGACAAGACATGCAAACATTTATCCTTTCTAGTGAGCTTCTCTTAAGCTCAAACCAAAGCAGTAAGATAGTGAAATGTTTATCACTCATTAGCAGGTGGTTTAATATTGAAATGGTATAGCTGGAAAACTTGTAAATGGATCTATGTATACGTTATGCTATTATTTACTTTACTTGAAGAGCGAAATTGTAATGTGCTGATAGCACAGTTATTAATCCCGGATAGCGGAGCGGCCGACCCTAAAAATGGGATAGCGGATAGCGTGATAAATAATTATATGAGAAATTATATATATAAATATATATATAAATAATTATATAGAATAAAGATAAAAACATATTTAAAATACATTGTATGATTTATTTTTTTAAGAGGATTAATTATTATTACTATTATTTATTCTTTTTAAAAATATCATATTTTTGAGCGGTAGTTTTGTTTTTATAAGTGATGGTAAATGGTATACAACTGTCACATTACATTGGGTTTTGTAAAGTTATTTTGACTTTTCAACCCTCTTTTATGTCAATATTATTTATTACTGTACTTATTTACTTCATTAATATTTATCTACTCCACGTTTTATCTCATATACTTCTTCTCTCTCTTCTTCATCTTTCTTCTCTCTCTTCTTTGACTGTTTCTCTTCGCTTCTCCACCGATGCATGTCTGTTTCTCTTCACTTCTCCATTGCTGCCGCTCAAAACTCTTCTTTCTTTACCGAATATGTTTGGAATTGGAAAGAACCGCTCCGACCGGGAAATAACCGCTCTGCGCGAACCGCTATTCCACTTGTAGCGGCCGCGATGTTAAACTGCGATGTGCGGCGCTCCTCCGTAGCGGAGTGTGGCCGCACCGGGACAAGATCCCGGGATAGCGCCGCTATTGATAACTCTGACTGATAGTGTATCCAAGCACGTGTAACACGTGAAAAAGTAGTTTATTACATTATTGTACAATTTCTTATATAATGAAGTAGCCGGTTTTTCACTTTTTATGATATCGCATTTACACTGTTCCATGTTCCATGACAGGCTGGGCAAGGACGATGCAAACACCTATCCACTTTTCTATATGACAAGTATTTCACTATTCTTTAACTTAATTACAGATAAATTGCTCTATGTAATATATTTAATATGGCTAACTTTACGTTCCGTTTGGCCTGAGTTTATTTACAGCTGAACTTCGGGTTATCAGGGCCAAATTCAGAGGGTTCAGATCATTGAAATTCAGAGGGCCAAAGTGGAAAAAATTGACAGGTGGGTCTATTTTCTGATTCATGACACTATCTATTTACTTTGTATGTTGTTTTTCATTAGTTCATTTCTAGTAAACAAATTTCTATGTTATAAAGAGAATTGTTCTATCTAGTTTCATCATTTCTAAGTGAAGGTGACCCACATATTGATAATGAATAATTTAGGATTTGCTGCATATTTTTCTCATCCAACTCAAGCCAATAATGAAACTGATAATTCAAGTGAAGATGATGTTGATGAATCAGATGAAGACATTAGTGAACACATTAGTAGTGAATTTTGATTTGTATTGTTTTTTCTTGTTATAACTAGTTTGAAATTTGCATTGTTTTTTCGTATTAATTTGGTTGGACAAGTAAGTATTAGTAACTTGATTGTGTCATTTTTAGTAATGTAACTCTAGAAGTACTAGTATTGACTTTCTAGTAATGTTTGGTTGCTTTAAAAATTTGAATTGTGATTAGTGTTGCATTGGCTTATTCAAATTAGATTTTTATTTTTATATTATTGTTACTTTGATATTTAACATTAATTATAATATTATAAATATGAATTAAACACAATTAATAATATAAATTAAAAACCTGATAGAGAAATTTCCTGCGGATTTACCTGCGGATTTTCAATTTGCGGCGACTTTTCCTGCGAAAATTTCCATTAGCTGTGGTATTATCTGTGAGTTTAGCTATTTTACCTGCGATTCTTTCCTGCGACTTGTTTCTGCGACTTTACCTGCTAAATTAATTACCCACGAAGGTTTTAACTGGGATTCTTACGATGATTCCATTCTTCAACTATCTTTTGGCTTCAGTACCTTTTCACCCATATTTCAACGATTCTCAAATCAAATCAGACACTACTTGTTTTCGATACTAAATCGGTAAGGTGTTGGTTGATTTTGTTTACTTTTCTCAACTCGCTGAATCCGTGATGTGTTTGTTGTTTCTTCAAGTTTAGGATTTTTTTTGTAATTTGTGTTGCTGTTGTGGTGGTTGAAAAGCACGTGGAAATTGAAGAGTTTTTTCAATTCTAGGTATTCTCTATTTCTTTCTCATTTTGTGTTTGCTTTCTCTTTCACTTGATGTGCAATTCATATTTCTCTTAATGTATTATATTCACCATGATAAAAATTCAAAAGTGTGAAGAAAAAATGTAAAGTGCACATGAAGTGTTTGACATAAGTTCTGTAATATCTAAATAGTCGTGTAAGTGTTTCACGGCCAGGAGCATTATATATAACAAATCATTGATTGGTGGTATGTATAGTTCTGTCATAATTTGATCATTTGGCATAACAAATGATTTTTCAATTTGTTCTAATGTATTGTTAACCATATCATTTTCCACCATTTTGTGGCCAGGGAGCAGACCAGTGCAAACACGATACCGACGCCGACAATAACAAACGTTCCTCACATTCAGTTGGAATTTAGTGAAAGAGTAAGGATTTATTAATGCTTACACAAAAATCAACTATTGTTTGAAGGGTTAACTCGAGAATTGCCGATGTAAGTTAGTGACATCACATAAGTTTAATAGGTTTTGATTTTTGATAACATAACACTAGAAATCAGGTTGTGAAATGTGTAGTTCTAAACTTCTAATGTAGCATGAAATTTAGATTAATCGGTATTTCCCTTTTCTTGTTTAGGATAAATATAACTATTTTTTACTATTTCTATCATTATTATGCGACCAGGTAAGACGCACTTTGGCAGAGCTGGGGTATGAGAAGTTAGATGATATAATTGGCCAAACAGACTTGCTGAGACCAAGAGACATATATCTTGTGAAAACTCAGCATCTAGATCTGAGTTATATCCTCTCTGTATGGATCTTTTGCTTGTCATTGCAGTTTCGATTATTTTAGGTAGCATTGTGTATTCAGATTTTTAATTGAAAAGTGTGAGTGTTATAGATAAACTAACTAAACTTTGATACGCGGTAACAACCGCAATTTAGAAGCCTACTATACACTCAAAGTTCACTAACTTATCCATATTGCAATGACTATATAATAACCACTAAAATGCGAAATAGTGAACACACTCGAACCAATTATTTAAGGTACACTATCTTAACAAAATTAATTCCTCAAATCTGTCTCTATGATCTCTCTTTGATGCAAAAATCCAAGTACTACGCAATAACAACACTATCTCACACATAACTGGCACCAATTCAGAAACCGTGTTTGAAGACGAATGATTCTGCTTAGAGTATTACACTTGTTTATATTCTGTTTGATTTTGTCAACACTTTGTTCCATTACCAAATGTGAAAGTTCAGATGTAACTGTGAAATCTTCAAAGCACCTCACAGCATTTTCTCACTTGAACTCAGCAACATTTGCTTTTGAAGTTCTTATTTCTGGTAGTAACCTTACTTGCTCAAATTGCAGCCTCAGTGGTAAGGTTTGTATGCCACTAAGTTTCTGTAAGGTTAAGTGTAGTTTGTAACTTTCTAATGGCTTCGTCGTTATTTAGGACAATAAGTTGTTTTGTTTCTAACCTTACTATGTGCGTCGCCGTTATTTAGGCCAATAAGTAATCTATTCTGTGCAGATGACTTGGATACTCAACTGTTACATCTCATGTTAACTCCGATTCTTCTTTGGCTCCTGGTTTACTTAGGATGCACTTCCATGATTGCTTTGTCCAAGGTTGTGACGCTTCTGTTCTAATTGCTGGCTCTAGCACCGAGAGAATGGCGTCTCCAAACCTTGGTTTAAGAGGTTTTGAAGTTATTGATGAAAATAAGACAAAGCTCGAGGCTGCGTGTCCCGGTGTTGTCTCTTGTGCTGATATTCTTGCCCCTACTGCTAGTGATTTGGTTGTTCTGGTAAATAACTAACTCAACTGTATATTTAGCAATAAAATTGACTCAACTGGAATATATTACAAGTTTGTAATAACTTTTTTTTTTTTCAAATATAGACGTATTTAATTATACTTGCATTGTTTTTTCTTATTAATTTGGTTCGACGAATGATTATTAGTTACTTGATTGTGTCATTTTTAGTAATGTAACTCTTGAAGTACTTGTTATTGACTTTATAGTAATGTTTGGTTGCTTTAGAAATTTGAATGTGGTTAGTGTTGCATTGGCTTATTCAAATTAGATTTTTATTTTTATATTATTGTTACTTTAATATTTAACATTAATTATAATATTTTAAATATGAATTAAACACAATTAATAATAAAAATTAAAAACCTGAGAGAGAAATTACTTGCGGATTTCAAATTTGCTGCGACTTTTCTTGCAAAAATTTCAATTACCTGCGGTATTATCTGCGAATTTAGCTGTTTTACCTGCGATTATTTCCTGTGACTTTACCTGTTAAACTAATTACCCACGAAGGTTTTAGCTGGGAACAGAAAATAGCAGGAAGAATCGCAGGTAACACGTTTTCTGTAGAAAGTTTGTCAAAATCCGCAAGAAAACAGAGTATTTCTAGTAGTGTTGTTTGTTATATTGAAAATAAAATCCAAAGCAAATCTATTTTAAATAGTAGACATCATTAGCTTTTGTCTACTTTACTATCTTATCAAGCAAGAATCTAATAATTATAGTAATAACAAGTAAAGTAACACATCAAGTAAAGAAATTAATATGTTTGAAAAACATCAATTTCTAACACTCTTCCTTGAGATTTTTCTTGAATACTCCAATCATTAATCTCAATTATTCAAACTTTCATTTGGAAAGAGCTTTGGCCATTATATGTGTAATCTGATTTTTGGAATTACAATACTCCAAACTGATTTTCTTTGACTTTTTAACTTCTCTAACAGCATGATATTTAACCTTGATGTGTTTGGTTCTTCCATGTTGGATTGGATCCTTAGCTATTACAATAGCAATTTTGTTATCCACCCATATGACAATAGCTTTGTTTTTAAATTGTCCCACATCTGATAAAATTTTCCTTAGCCAAATAGTTTGATTTGTTGCTGCAGCAGCAGAAATATATTCCGCTTCAGCTGCTGATTGAACGACAATTTCTTGTTTCTTTGAATTCCATGAGAACACAACACTGCCAAATGAGAAAACATAATGAGAGGTGCTTTTCGCATCATCTACACTTCCAACCCAATCACTGTATGCATATCATTAGAGGTCTCCACTTTCATTTTTTAGAAAACAGAAATCATAATCAAATGTACCTTTTATGTACCTCAAAACTCTCTTAGCTACACCAAGAAGAACTTGACTTGGAGAATGCATAAACCTGAAAAGTAAGCTAGCAACAAACATTATATCAGGTATGGTCGCTGAAAGATACAACAAACTTTCAATTATACTTCTATAAATAGAAGCATCTGCACTATTATCGCCATCATCCTTTGATAATTTTTTCGTTCATAACTAAAGGTGTGGAAATAGACTTGCATTTATGAATTATTCATATGAAACTTTATTAATACCTCTAAAGCATATTTCTTTTGTGAAATGAAGATTCCAGCACTTGAGATAAAGATCTCTATTCCAAGAAAATATTTTCATTTCACCCAAATTTGTCATCTCCAATTCATTCTCCATAGCTTGCTTGAATTGACTTAGAGAATTGGATTCATTCCCTATAACCAACAAATCATCAACATAAAATTACACTATTAGTTGCACTTCATTATTTGACCTGTTCACATACAAAGTAGCCTCATTTTCACTTTTTCTAAAACCTATTTGCAGAAGATAGCCATCAATTCTACTATACCATACTCTTGGTGTTTGTTTTAATCCTTAGAGGGTTTTGTGAAGCTTGTAAACTTTATTTTCACTTCCTGCAATCTTAAAACCTTTAGGTTGGTCGACATAAATGTCTTCATCAAGCAACTCTTTAAAAAGGTTGATTTAACATCAAAATGATAAGATTTACATCCCAATTTTGCTGGTAAGGAAACCAACAACCTAATTGTATCATGTCTTGAAACCGGTGCAAAGGTGTCTGAATAATTAACACCATGTTGTTGAAAATAACCTTTTACTACCAATTTAGCCTTAAGCTTATTTATAGAACCATTAGGATTTAGTTTGTGGGCTACAAACCAACATAATCTTTTGATTTTTTGGTTTGTCGTTGTCTTGTTTGATTTTCTCTCTATAATCTTCATCTCCTCTTGCATGACAGCTTTTCATCCCTCAACATTAGCACCTTTAGCATATCGTGTAGGCTCTAATGTAGTTATATTGCACTTGGCCTAAATATCATCCAAGGTTCTAGTACCTTGGGTTGGAAAATCAATATCACCATCATAATTTTCTCCTTCATCTTCTAAATTATGATCTTCCAAACTATCTTCCACGGACAATACCTTACTTGAACCTTCTGCTTGACTTTTCTCCTAATTCCATTTAGAAAACTTATCAAACTTCACAACTCTGCTAACCATAATTTTTTTGGTCTCCAAATTATAAAATTGATACCCTTTGAAGATATTGTTGTACCCCAAAAATATACCAACCATAGACTTGGTTTCCAATTTATCTCTTTTAACATTTGGAGCATGGACGCACATACATCCAAATATTTTTAAATGTTCAACATAGGGCTTTCTCTTATACCATGCTTCAAAGGGTGTTTTTCCCTTCAAAGCTTTGATACGTAACAAATTTAGCAAGTACACTGAGGTGTTTACAGCCTCAGCCCAAAAGGTTTTAGGAATATTTTTCTCAAAAAGCAAACATCGTGTCATACCCCAAATTTTGACCACTAAGATTTCCCATCATTGTGCAAATCATTATCACAATATGGATGTACTTTCATACCTCATCAGTCCCCCTCAAAGATGGTTGAGCATTCCCTACAATCAAAGATTAGGGTTTTGAGCCCTCTTGGAGCACTTAGACAAATGATCAATCAAGAAATGACATGATCTTTGATCGTGAAGGCTTGATCAGATCCTGTTGAAGTGGGCCACCAAGTACGTCTGAGATGCTGGTCGTATGAAGAGGAGGAGGGGGTGTACCTACAAGGCACTCCGACGCTCAAGTAAGAAAGGGTCAGAGAAAAAGGGGCAAGTACAAAGTATGAGTTTCAAGGGTGATTATTGGATACCTGACCCTCTCAAGTGAGAGGGTTTATATAGTGCCCACATCGCGTGGCCAACGGTCCTATTTTTGGGGCGAAATAACCGTTTTCCCGAAGAATAGGTAATTGCCCAAACTAGCCGTTATGTCGGGTAGGGTGTCCAAAACTAGCCGTTATGTCGGGCATAGGCATAGTTTCGGGCACATGCCCTTAGCTGTTCGGGGAGTGAAGAAGCCGTGCGGAACGGGCAGCTGTTCTGGGGAGGAGTGACTCATTCCTTCCCCGGTTGGAGGGGCAGAAAGGTAACTTTTGCCCTTTGTGGATTGGACTTAGGCAATTGGGCCGTTCTGAGAGCAAAAGTGGATTGGGCCATGCCTGGCCATTGGTTCAGTCCAGAACAGGAGCCCCCCAAGTCGTTGCTCCCGAGCATGGGAGTAATGACTTAAGGACAACTCGTGGCTCCGGGGAGTTAGCGTTAAGTCGTCGATTGGTGACGGAGAAAGTTGTCTCGTGGTGCCCGTGACTCCTGGTGTTCGTAACATTCATGCCCGTGTCTGGACTGTCCGTCGTACGGGGAGACTAACGGTTAGGAGGAATTGAAACGTTAGGGCGCCACTTGTGCCTCAAGCCTTGTGCAGCAGTTACTAGGTAATGATGGCTAGTTAATAGCCATCATGACCTACGAGGGCGTGCCTCTGTGCGTTGCCCCTCAGTATAAAAAGGGGAAGGCTCAGTTCATTTTGAACTTTTCGCTTTTTCTTCTCTCCGTCTTCCTCAGCGCTTCTGTCTGTCGCCGCCGTTCATTTTTCCGGCCACCGTACCAAGTTCCGAGCAACCGTTTTTCATCTTTTTAACCAAGTAAGTTTGCTGATTTCGTGCTCTTTTGTCTTTTTTATGGTTATTCGTAGACTGCATGCGGTTAGGCTTAGGTTTTAGAAGATGAATTGTTTCATTCCCGGCGGTTGTTGGTGGTGGACGGTGGTCAGGCCATTTTTCCGCCGCCGACGAGGCCACTGGGTCTTTAGGATATCTCGCGAGTAGGGTGGTTCCCGGCGTCGTTGCGATGATGATGCATGTGTAACCGCCGCGGTTGCTCTGGTTCTGGTGCTACGATGAAGTTTTCGGTGAAGCGCTTGCAGTTTCCAGTGAAGCTTTGCAGTTTCCGGTGAAGCTTCAAACGGAAACTGGGAAGTGGCTCAAGGAAGCTCCTCGTACGGAAGCGATTCGTTCCGAACATCTCCTCGTGGGAGACTCTTGAGTTTTTCGTTTGATGTTAGGGCTTAGGCCGGGGACGTCGTCCTCAGCCCTTTGCGCGCCCTTTCACATGACTAGCGGTGGAAGGGTGGATTTGATTATTCGTCGAATTCACTTTTTTCTCTGCTTTTCAGGTGATCGATATGGCGATGGGGCCAGACGGGGAGATTATACTAGATTCGTCCAAGGAGGAAGCGAGTTCCTCAAAAAGCCGCAATTCAGAATCCTAGAGTGTCCCCAGCGAAGTTGGGGAAGAGGAAGAAATGGAGGAGGAAATTGTCGGAGGCTCGACGGAGGAGTGGTCGGTGGCTGAGCCTGCCGAACACGTGTCCACGTTTACGACATATCTGGGGGATGTCTTCACGGTTGTCGGGCCAGAAGGGGAGTGGAAGGTGCACTTCCCCTTTGAGTATGATAGGGTCTGCACCAACTTCGGGGAGCGTTTCACCATGTACGAGTACGTATTTAAAGAGCTAGGATTTAGGCTGCCGTTCACAGATTTCCAGCAGTCAGTGTTCGTACATCTGGATTTGGTCCCGACGCAGCTGCACCCGAACTCGCTGGCCTTTATTCGGGCATTTGAGCTGACGTGTGAATATTTGAGGATAGGGGCTACTCTTCCTTTATTTTTCACTGTCTTCCATCTTCAACGGCAGTTGACGGGGAGGCAGTATGGATGGGTTTCATTGAAACAGCCCCGCAAGCTGTTCAAGCCCTTTTCAGAGTCGATTCAGATGTTCAAGGAAAGGTTCTACATTATAGAACCTGTATCGAAAGCCGCCCAGGATAGCAGATATGCCTGGACGATCGAAGTTGACGAGGAGGGTAACGACGTGCGTGTAACGCCCCGTTTTGCCAATTTTATTTTATTGAGTCTTTTTGGATTATTTTATTATTATTTTATTGTATTTTTGACTTTTATGTGAAAATATGTTATTTTTCGGCGGGAATATATTTTATCGCGTTTTGGGATCGTTTATGAGATATTTGAGTGTGGGGGTATTTTGGTCTTTTCCCACTTATTTTCATTAAGTTAGTAAGATAGAAAGAAAAAGAAAAATAGAAAGAAAAAGGAGAAAGAAGAAAAGAGGAGAAGAGAGAAAAGAGAGAAATTGAAGAAAAGAGTGGAAAAATCATCAAGAGCAAGTTGTAAAGTCGATTAAATCGGGTAAGGGTGCGAAACTCGATTATTCTATGATTGTATACGATTATGTATGTGTTTTGCTTTTGTTTTTGGATTGATTTGGAGAATATTAGTAAAACCTAGATTGTGTAAAAATTGATTAGAAATGAATTTGATTGTGGTAAAAATCTTGTTGAATGCATTGTTGATTGTTCATACATGTTTGTGGTATGTTATTACACTTCAAATTGCTGTTTTTCTGAGTTTTAGGTGAAGAAATTGTATGATTGGGGTGGAAAAACGCAGAAAATGTTCTGCAGAATTTTTCTGGGTCTGTCCTGGCCATACGCGTAAGGGGCTTGCCAATACGCGTATGAGACCAGGCGATACGCGTAACATTGTGCTGTTTTGGGGGCAATACGCGTATGAACTTGCATGTTTTACCGGCCCTCTGGTGATACGCGTATGGGCGAGGCCAATACGCGTATGGATTTGTGAAACGTGGTTTTGTGAAGGAAAATTGCTCCGTCAATACGCGTATGGGAATAGGTGGTACGCGTATGGACAGGAGATTTGCAAAAATGTGATTTTTCAAAATGTGTTTTCGGTTTTGTCCGTAACTTTTGTTCCGAGTATCCGATTTTTGTATTCTTGGTGTCGTTGGAAAGGTATCGAGACGTACTTTGTGATTATTAGGTTTTGAGAATTTTTAGCCGATTAAATTTTGTCGGGAAATGTGAATAGTGTCGAATCTCGACTTTTGGTGTTTTAAATGGTGCGTATTTGACGTGTATTATGTTATAAGTTGGTGAATTGGATGTGTATGCCTTATGTGCTGTTGTGGGGATGAATTGTGGCCGAAAGGCAAGAAAATGCTAAGTGCTGTATTTGATGATATATGCATGATTATGAATATGTGCATGGATGCAATGTGAGTGTCATGAGTTATTGTATGCCAAGCATCATAATGTGCATTGTGGAAACGTCCTGAGAGACGGTTTGATTCCCGAGGGGAATATGCTATAACATCGTGTGCCTCGAAAATATGAGGCGCTGCCTGAGGACCTAAAGCGGTGGTTATAGACGATTGTGGGCTCCTTTGGAGACTTAAAGCAATCCTTAACGTCGTGTGCCTCGAAAATATGAGGCGATGCCTGAGGACCTAAAGCGACGGGTGAACATCGTAGGCCCGACGGGGAGTTACTTGAGATTCTCAGTAACGAGCGATGGTTCTAATAGTTCCTGAGTGAACTGATGATGAGACATGAGACATTGGAAGTCGGTACCGCATGGCATGTGCATAGAGTCGTTGTGTCGGTCTATGTGCATTGCATAAATCTTGAATTAATTGTGTGTGATTTTGTGAATGTGATTGATGATTGTATGGTATATGTGTGGTGTGTAATGGTATTCGATGCTTGAGAATTGTGCGGTATTATGTTATATGTGGTTGTGGTGAGAATGTGTTACTTGTACATTTTTGTGTTTATATATATAATTTTATTCAATTATATTATGGTTGTTTTTCTCACCCTTCTGCTGTTTTATAACGCTCTATGAGGCGTTGCAGATTAGAGCTGCTGGAGGTATTTCTTTTTGTGAAGCGTTGCGTCTTCATTATTTTGGTCGGTCGGCTCTGATATGTGACTCCGGGTAGTTAGGGTGGCCGCATGCTATTATTTTGTATATCTGATGATATATTTTGGTTGTACATATGCTACCTGATGTATGACAAACTGTTTATATGTGTATATGTATATATGTTAATCAGATTTTAGATTTTCCGCTTTAATTTTAATTTCTGAAAAGTGGGTGTAAGGAACAAAGTTTCCTCTGTATGATTGCTACCCCACAGTTGCATATCATTATGGGCAGGTGTTGCATGTTGTATGTGTATGTTTGGTTACTTTGATGTGATTCTCCCTTTCTATGCCATGATATTTCAAATATACTCTGACGAATTTTCGAATTATCTTTTTACCGCTTTAATTGCGTGTTAATTGGGGGTATAGTTTGGGGGCGTCACATTAAGTGGTATCAGAGCCAGTCCGTGTCAGTTGTGTAGTTTGTGTCTGTTGTGTCTGGCATATTGGGCGAGTTGTGTTGGACGAGTTGTTGTTTAACCATAGTTTCTGTGTTTAGACGAACAGAATATGGTTGGTCGTAATGATGCTGCTTTGGCTGCTGCGATGGAAGCAATGGCACGAGTTGTGCAGGGTGCACCGAATGCTGCCGGAAATGATGAGTTTAGAAAGAATAAGCCGTCGGTCTTTAAAGGGAAGCATGATCCGGATGGTGCGCAGTTGTGGTTGAAAGAGATTGAGAGGATTTTTAGGGTAATGGATTGTGATGACGATGATGTTAAAGTGAGGCTGGACACTCATATGCTACATGAAGAGGCTGACGACTGGTGGGTCAGTACTCGTCAGGTGTTGGAAGCTGATGAGGAGGAAGAAGAGATTACTTGGGAGGTGTTTAGCCGAGAGTTTCTAAGGAAGTATTTTCCCGAGGATGTCCGAGGAAAGAAGGAGATTGAGTTTTTAGAGCTAAAACAAGGTAATATGTCGGTTATTGACTATACTGCTAAGTTTGTGGAACTTGTGCAGTTTTATCCTCATTATGTGGAAGCGACAGCTGAATTTTCAAAGTGTGTGAAGTATGAAAGTGGTTTGCGTCCTGAGATAAAGCAGGCGATTGGATATCAGAGGATCCGAAGGTTTGCTGATTTGGTGGAATGCTGTAGGATTTATGATGAAGATAGTAAGGCTCGTTCTGCTCACTATAAAAGTGTAAGTGACAGGAAAGGGAAACAACAGTTCCGTGGTGGTCCGTATGTGTCATCGGCTGATAAAGGTAAACAAAGGGGTAATTTTGATCGAAGGTCAAGTGGAGGAGGTATGTCTAATGCGCCTAGGTGTTTTAAATGTGGTGAATTGGGTCATCGCCAGATGGAATGTAGGAAGAAAGTGGATAAGTGTTCTAATTGTGGTGGTATCGGACACGTTTTAGCTGATTGTAAAAGGAAGAATGTAGTGAAGTGTTATAACTGTGGGGAACCTGGTCACATTAGCTCGAAGTGTCCTAATCCGAAGAAGGCTCAGACTAGTGGGAAGGTGTTTTCATTGGCGGGAACTCAGACTTCAAGTGCTGATCGTCTGATAAGAGGTACTTGCTTTATTAATAATACGCCTTTAATTGCTATTATTGATACTGGAGCGACTCATTCGTTTATTTCGTCTGAGTGCGCGGAACGTTTGAATCTTGGGTTGTCTTCGATGGATGGTGAGATGGTTATTGATACTCCAGCGATGGGGTCAGTAACTACTTCTTTGGTGTGTCTAAGTTGTCCTTTGGCCATTTATGGTAAAGACTTTGTGATGGATTTGGTGTGTTTACCGTTGGAAGGTTTAGATGTGGTGTTGGGAATGAATTGGTTGCAATTCAATCGGGTGCACATTGATTGTTATCATAAGCTTGTAAGGTTTCCTTCTCTTGAGGAAGATGAAGACTCGAGTTTCTTGTCTACTAAAGAGTTGAAGAGACTTTTGGCGGATGAAGCTCAGTTGTTTGGATTATTTGCATCTTTGACTATGGATAGTCAAGTTTCATTGGAGGTGTTTCCTGTTGTGTACGAATTTCCTGAGGTGTTTCCTGTTGATATTTCAGATGTACCGCCAGAGAGAGAAGTTGAATTTTCGATAGATCTAGTTCCTGGTACTAGACCTGTTTCTATGGCACCTTATAGAATGTCGGCATCTGAATTGGTGGAGTTGAAAAAGCAGTTAAATGAGTTGTTGGAAAAGAGGTTCGTGAGGCCAAGTGTTTCTCCTTGGGGTGCTCCAGTTTTGTTAGTGAAAAAGAAAGATGGGAGTATGCGATTATGTATTGATTATCGCCAGTTGAACAAAGTGACGATTAAGAACAAATATCCGCTTCCAAGGATTGATGATCTGATGGATCAGTTGGTTGGTGCTTGTGTGTTTAGTAAGATTGATTTGAGATCGGGTTATCATCAGATAAGGGTGAAGGAAGAGGATATTTAGAAGACGGCCTTTAGAACACGGTACGGTCATTATGAATATTCGGTGATGCCGTTCGGGGTTTCTAATGCGCCTGGTGTGTTTATGGAATACATGAATCGTATTTTCCACGAGCAATTGGATCATTTTGTGGTGGTGTTTATTGATGATATTTTAATCTATTCTAAGTCTCGTGAGGAACATGCAGAGCATTTGCGTATTGTTTTGCAGGTTTTGAAGGAAAAGAAGCTTTTTGCCAAATTGTCCAAGTGTGAATTCTGGTTGTCTGAGGTGAGTTTTCTTGGGCACGTAATTTCAGGTAATGGTATTGCTGTGGATCCATCTAAAGTAGAAGCAGTTCTACAATGGGAGGCTCCTAGATCCGTTACTGAAATTCGAAGCTTTTTGGGTTTGGCGGGTTATTACCGGAGGTTCATTGAAGGGTTTTCTAAGCTAGCTGTTCCTTTGACGCAGTTGACTTGTAAGGGCAAAGCATTCATTTGGGATATTCAATGTGAAGAGAGTTTTTGTGAGCTGAAGAGAAGATTGACGACAACTCCGATTCTTATTTTACCTGATCCTAATGAACCGTTTGTTGTGTACTGCGATGCTTCTTTAATTGGTTTGGGTGGTGTTTTGATGCAGGAAGGTAAAGTTGTAGCTTATGCTTCAAGGCAATTAAGAGTTCATGAGAAAAACTATCCTACTCACGATCTTGAGTTAGCGGCTGTAGTTTTTGTGTTGAAGATTTGGAGGCACTATCTCTATGGTGCAAGGTTCGAAGTCTTTAGTGATCATAAAAGCTTGAAATATTTATTTGATCAGAAAGAGTTGAACATGAGGCAGCGGAGATGGTTGGAATTCTTGAAAGACTACGACTTTGGCTTGAATTACCATCCTGGTAAAGCTAATGTGGTAGCCGATGCATTGAGCCGGAAATCGTTGCATATGTCCGCATTGATGGTGAAAGAGTTGGAACTTTTGGAATCGTTTAGAGATTTGAGTTTGGTATGTGAAGTGACATCAGTTAGTGTAAGGCTTGGAATGTTGAAAGTTACTAATGAATTTTTGTTGTCGGTAAGTGAGAAACAAAAGTTGGATTTGAAATTCGTTGATTTGATGAATGAGAATGTGGATTTCAAGGTTGATAATTTTGGTGTTTTGAGGTTTCGTGGTCGTATTTGTATTCCTGATGATGCGGAGTTGAAAAGAATGATTTTGGAGGAAGGACACCGAAGTAATTTAAGTATTCATCCGGGTGCGAATAAGATGTACCAAGATTTGAAGAAGATTTTCTGGTGGTCTGGTTTGAAAAGAAATGTGGCTCAGTTTGTGTATGCATGTTTGACTTGTCAGAAATCGAAAGTGGAACATTTGAGGCCTAGTGGTTTGTTGCGACCGTTGGATATTCCTGAGTGGAAGTGGGATAGTATTTCGATGGATTTTGTGACAGGATTACCGAACACTCAGCGTGGGCATAATGCTATTTGGGTGGTTGTGGACAGGCTGACTAAATCGGCGCATTTTATTCCGATTGACATCAGTTTTTCTTTGGAACGGTTAGCTGAGATCTATATCAGTGTGGTTGTGAAATTGCATGGGATTCCATTGAGTATTGTTTCTGATCGAGATCCTAGGTTTACATCGAGATTTTGGGAAAGTTTACAGAAGGCTTTGGGTTCTAGATTGAGGTTGAGTTCGGCTTATCATCCGCAGACAGATGGTCAGACCGAAAGAACGATTCAGTCGTTGGAGGATTTGTTGAGAGCGTGTGTTTTGGAGCAAGGTGGTGCGTGGGACGGTTATCTTGCTTTGATTGAGTTCACGTATAATAACAGTTTCCATTCTAGTATTGGAATGGCACCTTTTGAGGCTTTATATGGACGAAGATGTCGAACGCCGTTGTGTTGGCACGAAACAGGTGAGAGTTCTGTGGTTGGACCGGAATTAGTGCAACAGACGACGGAAAAGGTAAAATTTATTCGTGAGAAAATGAAGGCTTCTCAGGATAGACAAAAGAGTTATCATGATCAGAGACGGAAGGATCTTGAGTTTCAAGAGGGTGATCACGTATTTCTAAGAGTTACGCCGGTAACAGGTGTTGGTCGTGCTTTGAAATCTAAGAAGCTTACTTCTCGATTTATTGGTCCTTACCAGATATCTGCGAGAGTTGGTGCTGTGGCGTATCGTGTGACGTTGCCGCCGAATCTGTCGAATTTGCATGACGTTTTTCATGTTTCACAGCTTCGAAAGTATGTTCCGGACCCTTCACATGTTATTCCAATGGACGAGGTTGAGGTAAGAGATAACCTTACGATCGAGGCATTACCAGTTAGGATTTTGGATCGCGAGGTGAAGCGGTTGAGGGGTAAAGAGATTGCACTTGTGAAAGTGGCGTGGGAAGGCGCTGCTGAGGGTAATTTGACGTGGGAATTGGAGAGTAGGATGCGGGAATCATATCCGGAGTTGTTTGTATCAGGTAAGATTTTCGAGGACGAAAATTTCTAAGTGGGGGAGAATTGTAACGCCACGTTTTGCCAATTTTATTTTATTGAGTCTTTTTGGATTATTTTATTATTATTTTATTGTATTTTTGACTTTTATGTGAAAATATGTTATTTTTCGGCGGGAATATATTTTATCGCGTTTTGGGATCGTTTATGAGATATTTGAGTGTGGGGGTATTTTGGTCTTTTCCCACTTATTTTCATTAAGTTAGTAAGATAGAAAGAAAAAGAAAAATAGAAAGAAAAAGGAGAAAGAAGAAAAGAGGAGAAGAGAGAAAAGAGAGAAATTGAAGAAAAGAGTGGAAAAATCATCAAGAGCAAGTTGTAAAGTCGATTAAATCGGGTAAGGGTGCGAAACTCGATTATTCTATGATTGTATACGATTATGTATGTGTTTTGCTTTTGTTTTTGGATTGATTTGGAGAATATTAGTAAAACCTAGATTGTGTAAAAATTGATTAGAAATGAATTTGATTGTGGTAAAAATCTTGTTGAATGCATTGTTGATTGTTCATACATGTTTGTGGTATGTTATTACACTTCAAATTGCTGTTTTTCTGAGTTTTAGGTGAAGAAATTGTATGATTGGGGTGGAAAAACGCAGAAAATGTTCTGCAGAATTTTTCTGGGTCTGTCCTGGCCATACGCGTAAGGGGCTTGCCAATACGCGTATGAGACCAGGCGATACGCGTAACATTGTGCTGTTTTGGGGGCAATACGCGTATGAACTTGCATGTTTTACCGGCCCTCTGGTGATACGCGTATGGGCGAGGCCAATACGCGTATGGATTTGTGAAACGTGGTTTTGTGAAGGAAAATTGCTCCGTCAATACGCGTATGGGAATAGGTGGTACGCGTATGGACAGGAGATTTGCAAAAATGTGATTTTTCAAAATGTGTTTTCGGTTTTGTCCGTAACTTTTGTTCCGAGTATCCGATTTTTGTATTCTTGGTGTCGTTGGAAAGGTATCGAGACGTACTTTGTGATTATTAGGTTTTGATAATTTTTAGCCGATTAGATTTTGTCGGGAAATGTGAATAGTGTCGAATCTCGACTTTTGGTGTTTTAAATGGTGCGTATTTGACGTGTATTATGTTATAAGTTGGTGAATTGGATGTGTACGCCTTATGTGCTGTTGTGGGGATGAATTGTGGCCGAAAGGCAAGAAAATGCTAAGTGCTGTATTTGATGATATATGCATGATTATGAATATGTGCATGGATGCAATGTGAGTGTCATGAGTTATTGTATGCCAAGCATCATAATGTGCATTGTGGAAACGTCCTGAGAGACGGTTTGATTCCCGAGGGGAATATGCTATAACATCGTGTGCCTCGAAAATATGAGGCGCTGCCTGAGGACCTAAAGCGGTGGTTATAGACGATTGTGGGCTCCTTTGGAGACTTAAAGCAATCCTTAACGTCGTGTGCCTCGAAAATATGAGGCGATGCCTGAGGACCTAAAGCGACGGGTGAACATCGTAGGCCCGACGGGGAGTTACTTGAGATTCTCAGTAACGAGCGATGGTTCCAATAGTTCCTGAGTGAACTGATGATGAGACATGAGACATTGGAAGTCGGTACCGCATGACATGTGCATAGAGTCGTTGTGTCGGTCTATGTGCATTGCATAAATCATGAATTAATTGTGTGTGAATTTGTGAATGTGATTGATGATTGTATGGTATATGTGTGGTGTGTAATGGTATTCGATGCTTGAGAATTGTGCGGTATTATGTTATATGTGGTTGTGGTGAGAATGTGTTACTTGTACATTTTTGTGTTTATATATATAATTTTATTCAATTATATTATGGTTGTTTTTCTCACCCTTCTGCTGTTTTATAACGCTCTATGAGGCGTTGCAGATTAGAGCTGCTGGAGGTATTTCTTTTTGTGAAGCGTTGCGTCTTCATTATTTTGGTCGGTCGGCTCTGATATGTGACTCCGGGTAGTTAGGGTGGCCGCGTGCTATTATTTTGTATATCTGATGATATATTTTGGTTGTACATATGCTACCTGATGTATGACAAACTGTTTATATGTGTATATGTATATATGTTAATCAGATTTTAGATTTTCCGCTTTAATTCTAATTTCTGAAAAGTGGGTGTAAGGAACAAAGTTTCCTCTGTATGATTGCTACCCCACAGTTGCATATCATTATGGGCAGGTGTTGCATGTTGTATGTGTATGTTTGGTTACTTTGATGTGATTCTCCCTTTCTATGCCATGATATTTCAAATATACTCTGACGAATTTTCGAATTCTCTTTTTACCGCTTTAATTGCGTGTTAATTGGGGGTATAGTTTGGGGGCGTCACAGTGCGCGTTGAGGCTGGGAGGTTCATTGGGGAGAGAGTATTCAAGTTCCCTTTTCACTGGGGCCTGGCCACTTTACCAAGGAGCCCGATGAGTATGTTCTCCAGCCGCACAACCTAGACGGGCAGGATACTGTTGCTTACGAGACGCTGGTGATGTATGTTAACTCTTTCCAGCTTGCTGAATGCTGGATGAAGAAAGGGTCCCCGATCTTCGAGGAGGATGGTAGCCAGAGGGTTGAATATCGCTTTATTAACACCAAGGCACTTCTGGAGTGCAAGACCTCTGCGGAAGTTCATAAGCTGCTCGGTAGTTTTAGTTGTTTTAATTATCCGACTTATGTTTCCTTCCTCGTCTAACATGTTCGTATTTTGTTTGTGCATGTGAGATGCCTCTTGCTCATGAAAGACTCGATTTTCCCAGCGTGCTCCTACTCCTCCTCAGCCTGCTGCGGGGACCTCTTCTCCTACTCCTGCCCCCCAGGGATCTCCCTTTCCTATGACCTCACGACCCAAGCGGTTCAGGGCCACTGAAAGGGTAGATCTCAGTCGGGCATCAGAAAAGGGGAAGTTTGAGGTTCCTCCGTGCATCCTTGACAGAAAGTTCTTTGAGAGGACATCCTTGGTTGTGCCGCGGGCAGAATCTCTCTGGATGGAAGGCATGGATCGCCTGAGCAAGAGGGCGCTGGTGGCCCAAGATGCCTCTGCATTGGTCAGAGTTTTGGAGATGGCGGCCATCTACGCTGAAGGGGACTCTGCAACTGAGTCTGAGCAGAGGCTGCCCGGGCTACCATATCATCTCTGGAAGAGACGGCGAGAAAATCTAAGGAGGAGGCCATGAGCGCTGAGGATGCCCGTAAGAAGGCGGACAAGGAGGTGACCAATCTAAAGGGGGAGAATTCTACGCTGGCTGCAGAGAAGAAGGCGGCTGAGGAGCTGGTCGAGCACCTGAGGGCGGCCAATGCTCCGGGCGAAGATGAACCCGAGGATGTGAAGGAGCTAAAGACAAGGTCTGAGCTGGTTGCCCGTATGTTGGCAGCCGAGGATGACAACATCGTCATTGCGGATGAATCCTTCAGGAATGTCGTGTCTCAACTGCGGGTGGTGAACCCCGAACTTGACATTTCCACTGAGGGTACCCACTATCTGGCGCACGTCGAAGGCGTCCGGATAATTAGATCGGACTCCCTCCTTGAAGAGCATGCCGCAGGAGCCCCAGCCTAACGCCGAGCAGATTGACAGATGGATGAGTGAAGTATTTTGTTGTTGTTGTAATTTTGTCCGGCCTGCGTGCCATGTAATTCGTTGTAACTTATTTTGAATGGGGGGCATGGCCCCCGGTTGATGTAATCAAGCACAATTGTGGTCCTTGAGGCCACCTACTACTTTTAATTATGTGCCCGGTCCTTGTGGCCGGTTTTGTGATTTGCATGGCTTTATCTGCTTTAAATTTCGCTAAGTGTTTGTATTTATGTATGCCGTAATAGGGAATATTTTGGTTTGCTTCAAGTTTTAGGGAATTGCTCGTTGTAGATGTGTTCGGAAGTGAGGGGTACTGGTCGAACAGCCGGGGAATGTCCGGGCGTGAGAGCGGAGCTCGGGTCACGTTTGAAGCCTGAGTTCGCGGCGTGAACCTACCATCGCGAATTGGGTGTTCTGCTTGTCGTGGTACTTTGACGACGACGGTGCTCGATTGAGGGACCGCCGTCGAGCAGAGACCTCGCTCATTCCTGAGCGGGGTTCTGCTTTACTGGCATGCGACGCTTGTACCTAGGTGCGCATCGTGGTCGGTGTGCGATGCTCGTCGTTGTGACGGATCAAACCGATAGTTAAGGCCTTAGATGTAGTGTTGCTTTAGCTTTTCGGTGTTCCATGGTCAAGCAAGTTCTTCCCCGTTGAGATGTTCTAGGTAATAGGCCCCATTCTCCATTTTTGCCCGGACATGATAGGGCCCTTCCCAGTTAGCGGCTAGTTTGCCTTCGCGAGAGTCCTTATGGTTTCTTCTTAGGACAAGGCTGCCCACGTCGAACTCTCGTCGTATCACCTTGGCATTGTGCCAGATGGTAATTTTCTATTTTAGCGAGGCTTCGCGGAGGGCTGCCCCTGATCGGACTTCCTCGACGAAATTGAGTTCCTCCCTCAATGATTCGTCGTTCATCTACTTGTCTAGGGGTGATTCTGTCTGCCTAGAGGGTACGTGAACTTCGATGGGGATCACAGGTTCGATCCCGTAAGCTAGGCGAAAGGGTGTCTCCCCGGTTGAAGAGTGTGGAGTTGTGCGGTATGCCCATAAGACGTTGTGCAGCTCCTCGACCCAAGCTTTCTTCGTTTCATCCAGCCTCCGTTTGAGGCCTCGAAGGATGACTCGGTTTGCAGCTTCAGCTTGTCCGTTTGTCTAGGGATGTTTGACGGATGTGAAGTGTTGCTTCGTGCCCAGCTGGGCGACGAAGTCTTGGAACTTTATGTCCATGAACTGTGTCCCATTGTCCGTGACTATCGCCTGGGGGATGCCAAAACGTGCGAGGATGTTTCGTTTGTAGAAACGCAGCATGTTAAGCGCAGTTATCTTGGCCAGAGCCTCCATCTCTATCCATTTTGTGAAGTAATCTACGCCTACTATTAAGTATTTGTTCTGATTCTATCCCACCACGAAGGGTCCTAGGATGTCCAGGCCCCACCAGGAAAATGGCCACGGGGAGGACATAGCCTTGAGCTCGTTAGGTGGAGCTAGGTACATGCCCCCATACCGTTGGCATTTATCGTATTTCTTCACGCGCTCTTTCGCGTCGTGTTGCATGGTTGGCCAGTAGTATCCTGCTCGGAGGGTCTTTTGGGCAAGGGACCTTCCTCCGAGATGTTGGGCATTGATTCCTTCGTGGATTTCGCGCATGACGTGGGCGACCATTTATTCCTCGACACACTTGAGGAGCAGGATGGAGAATCCTCGCCGGTAGAGTTTATCTTCGATCAGGACATAGGAGCAGGCCCTTCGCCTAACTACGCTGGCCTCCTTAGGGTCGAACGGGAGTTCGTCTCTAGCGAGGTAGTTGTAAACGGGGGTCATCCAGCAATCGCTGTCGCCGATCACTTGTACGTCGAGGGTCGGGGAAGCTTTCTCAATGCTGGGTCGAGGAATTACCTCTTGTATGACGGACTTGTTTTCGCCCTTCCTCTTCGTACTTGCCAGTTTAGACAAAACGTCTGCCCGGATGTTGTGTTCGCGGGGAACATGATTTACCTCTACTGCTGTAAACTTCGCCATCTTCTCCTTGACCAGAGCTAAGTATTCGGATAGGTTGTCGTTTTTGGCTTGATATTCCCCTCGGACTTAAAGGGCCACGAGTTGTGAATCTGTGCAAATGACGACTTCTTCCGCGCCCAGGTCTTCGGCCAAGCGTAACCCGGCGAGGAAGGCTTCGTACTCAGCCTGGTTGTTAGAGGTGGGGAAGGACAGGGTGAGTGAAACTTCAACGATGATTCCCTCGTCGCTTTCCAGTATGATGCCTGCCCCGCTTCCCACTGAGCTGGAGGCCCGTCCACGAAAATGGTCCATTTGCATGCTCCGCAAGTGGGGGAGTCTGTGAACGTCATTTCTGCAATGAAGTCAGCCAAAGCCTGGGCCTTGAGGGCTTTTCTTCTCTCATACTGGATGTTGAATTCTGACAGCTCGAGCGACTATTTGAGCATTCGATCGGCCATGTCTGGTGTTGGTTGCAGAATAGGGCAAGCAAGCAAAAATATTTATTTTCGGAAGAATTCCCTCCGGGATTTATGTCGTGTCCACAGAGATCGGTTCGAGGGAAAGAATGCCGTTCGACAATCTCTCGCGTTTATGAGTTTGGATTAAAATAGTTTCAAACAAGAAAACAGAAAAGTAAATATTAAAACAAAAAGAAATCATTCTTCAGAGAGAAAAACTCGTCCGGCAATGCATACAAATCACTCCTCACAAACTTAAACTTACCGACCAGTTATACTCCACCTACAATACTCCTCAATATCACCCAGCATCGCTCACAACCCAGGTTATGTCTAACGCAAAGTTGAGAAAACAACCGTGTTACTCTCTTCGTCACTCTCGCGAGCGAAGCCTCGAAACACGGAAGGCATTAAGCTTCAATGCCTATTAAAGATTGTTAGCTCCTAAATCTATCTCTAGAGTCCAGCAACCAACAGACAATCCTCCCTAATCGACGTTCGTGAAGGTTATGTCTAACGCGACACAAACCCCGCGCATAAAGCAAAAATTAGAGACAATTACCAATAAAGATTTGTAAAGCAAGTTTTATACAACGCCATGGGCGACAAATATACATGAGTTCATAGCAAATACATATGCACAACCCAACAAGAAAGAATACACAAAGAGGAAGAGAAATGAACCAAACACTTCACGGATTGTCGGAGCCGATCGATGGGAAATCCACCTCGGATCATCCACATGCAAGCTTCCATGTTGTTTTCTAAGCTAATCTACTAAAAAAATGAAGTTTGATGGAGTTGGAGCAAGAATCCTCAAAACCATAACATAAAAAATGATGAAAAATGGCTAAAATAGGCAATTCTGACTTTCCAGGTTCGCCTAGCGAGTCCCCGTTCGCTAGGCGAACGTAAACCGCCTTTCTGTTGAGTTTTTTTCACGATTCTAGAACTTTCTGTTCACCCCGGTTCGCCTAGCGAACAAGCTAGCGAGTGTTCGCTACGGGGGCTCGCCTAGCGAGTATGACAGAAAACCAGAATTTGTTTTCTTCATAACTCTTGAACCGTAACTCCGATTGACGCACGATTTGAAGCGTTGGAAAGCTTATTCAATGCTCTTTATGAATATGGAAATATCCCATTGCTGGAACACCTACAAAAATAAATGAAAATAAATTAAACTCAATGATATTTACACGATAACGCACTATACATCGAAAACGTAAAGTAAACGTATTTACACACAAAGTGGGTTTTATTCGCACGATATTTACCAAAAAGAATCGATAAGTGCAACAAAACATATATACAAAAATAGGTACAATCTGCACTTATCAAACTCTCCCCAACTTACCTACTTGTTTGTCCACAAACAAAAATCAAACAAACTTGAAAATGCAAAAGCGATATCCAAAGAAAGACGAATCAACAGGTTTTGAAAAACGGAAACGAATGAATGATTCAAATGACAACGGTACACACAAAAAGTAAATACTTACCACTAAACTTCAACGATAACATAGTCACGAAACAAAAGCAAAGTACAAAAGTCATGCCAAAAATTCTAAAACAACACAAGTTCAAATGTGAATCACACCTAGCAAAAACAATCATCGGTAGATGAAAAACACAAAATGAGGTTCTTTCACTCACACAACAATCTTGCAAACAAAAGACTAAATTATGCATACATCCAAAAATCATATTGAAGATACAAATGCAAGAATCACAAGGGCTTTTCAAGGTTGTAGCGTGGTCGGGTAAACAAACAAGGGGCAATTTCTAAAGGTAATTGAAACAAAAACTTGCCTAAACCTAAGGGAGTGAAAACTCACAAAGATTCACACACAAAATTTCAACCAACTTCTTCCAAAATCCCAAGTGCTACACAACACACAATACTTATTTAGCACAATTGTTGCAACTCTTTTTGTTTCCTTTTTCAAGGATTTTTCTTTTTCTTCTTTTTTTCTTTCTTTTTCTCTTTCACAAATTTTTCTCTTTTTTTCTTTTCTTTTTCAATCCGCATAGAATCCAACCAATGAGTACATAATCATTCTCTCCCCAACTTGAATTCAACCGCACCATCATGTGAATACTCCCTACTTTCTAAGGCAAGGAAAAAAATCCATACAACAACACAAAGTTGAGGTCCAAGAAAAAACAAAATCCATTCAAAAATAAGTGAACTAAATACTCATAGACAAGCATTAAGTTCAAATAAAAACTTGGATCAAAAAGCTCAAAGGGGTTACGAATTCTCACACACTCACAAGGTGAATTGACTATTTGGCTAAGGTAGTTGTGCTCAAAATGAAACAATTGCCTTGATCACTTTCATGCATTCATATAAACAACACAAACAACAGATTCAACATAATAAAATCCAGTAAAACAAGAATGTCGGTACTCCGAGCATATATGAACAATGGAAAGCTTCCTCACAAAAAGGGTAGGAACTAAAGTGATTCACAATAGAACAAGTATACAAAAGAATGGATGGCATGGAAGTTTGTAAAATGCCTAAGTATCATGAATATGCTAAAGTATAGAAAGCGATAAATACATACCTCAGACGTGTACAAAACTTAACAAGATCATTACCAAACATCCGCAAGTTGAAACGAACCAACTTGGAAAATCACAAAAGCATCCTCAAATAAGTCGACCAAGACTTGCAACCAAACAACAAACAAAACTTTAGAAAAGAAAAACTATAAAACATGCTTGTTTTACGTCGTAAGCTCGACGCCTTTACAATGCTTAGCTAGAAACTTCCTCTCTTCATGCCATGGTGATGTCTCACCGCGCAACCAAAAGCAAGCGTCCTAACCAAACACTTGAACAAACATTAAAAGAAACAAAAATGTACAAGTATTAGTATAGACAAGTGAAAATATACACAATATACGATATTTACAAAACTCAAAAACAAAGAAACTATCGCAATGCGATTCAATATCAAAACCAATCCCCGGCAACGACGCCATTTTGTTGGTTGCAGAATAGGGCAAGCAAGCAAAAATATTTATTTTCGAAAGAATTCCCTCCGGGATTTATGTCGTGTCCACAGAGATCGGTTCGAGGGAAAGAATGCCGTTCGACAATCTCTCGCGTTTATGAGTTTAGATTAAAATAGTTTCAAACAAGAAAACAGAAAAGTAAATATTAAAACAAAAAGAAATCATTCTTCAGAGAGAAAAACTCGTCCGGCAATGCATACAAATCACTCCTCACAAACTTAAACTTACCGACCAGTTATACTCCACCTACAATACTCCTCAATATCACCCAGCATCGCTCACAACCCAGGTTATATCTAACGCAAAGTTGAGAAAACAACCGTGTTACTCTCTTCGTCACTCTCGTGAGCGAAGCCTCGAAACACGGAAGGCATTAAGCTTCGACGCCTATTAAAGATTGTTAGCTCCTAAATCTATCTCTAGAGTCCAGCAACCAACAGACAATCCTCCCTAATCGACGTTCGTGAAGGTTATGTCTAACGCGACACAAACCCCGCGCATAAAGCAAAAATTAGAGACAATTACCAATAAAGATTTGTAAAGCAAGTTTTATACAATGCCATGGGCAACAAATATACATGAGTTCATAGCAAATACATATGCACAACCCAACAAGAAAGAATACACAAAGAGGAAGAGAAATGAACCAAACACTTCACGGATTGTCGGAGCCGATCGATGAGAAATCCACCTCGGATCATCCACATGCAAGCTTCCATGTTGTTTTCTAAGCTAATCTACTAAAAAAATGAAGTTTGATGGAGTTGGAGCAAGAATCCTCAAAACCATAACATAAAAAATGATGAAAAATGGCTAAAATAGGCAATTCTGACTTTCCAGGTTCGCCTAGCGAGACCCGTTCGCTAGGCGAACGTAAATCGCCTTTCTGTTGAGTTTTTTCACGATTCTGGAACTTTCTGTTCGCCCCGGTTCGCCTAGCGAACAAGCTAGCGAGTGTTCGCTACGGGGGCTCGCCTAGCGAGTATGACAGAAAACCAGAATTTGTTTTCTTCATAACTCTTGAACCGTAACTCCGATTGACGCACAGTTTGAAGCGTTGGAAAGCTTATTCAATGATCTTTATGAATATGGAAATATCCCATTACTGGAACACCTACAAAAATAAATGAAAATCGATTAAACTCAATGATATTTACACGATAACGCACTATACACCGAAAACGTAAAGTAAACGTATTTACACACAAAGTGGGTTTTATTCGCATGATATTTACCAAAAAGAATCGATAAGTGCAACAAAACATATATACAAAAATAGGTACAATTTGCACTTATCATCTGGTTGCCCCAGTAGCTGCTTCACGGGTTGATCTATTCGAACCACAATCGTGTGGGCTAGAAAGTAGTGTCTCAGCCTTCTAGCCGCGTTGATGAGGGCCAGCACCACTTTTTCAATCTGTTGGTATCTCAACTCTGGTCCCTGCAGTGCTTTACTCGTGAAGTATATGGGCTTCTACCCGTCAGGGGTCTCGCGGATAAGAGCGGTGCTTACTGCCTCGATTGCTACCGCGAGATACAGGTACAAAGTTTAGCCGTTGTTCAGGCGAGAGAGAACGGGCGGTTCTGAGAGTGCTCATTTCAGATAGAGGAGAGCCTGGTCATATTCCTCGATCCATTCGAATGCTGCCTCCTTGCGGAGGAGTTTGAAGAATGGTAGGGCGTGTTGGGCAGACTTAGCCACGAAACGGGATAATGACACGAGCATCCCGTTGAGGGACTGGATGGATTTCTTCGCCTTGGGCATTGGAAACTCGAAGAATGCCCGACACTTGTCGGGGTTGGCTTCGATTCCCCGTTCTGTTAGGTAGAAACCGAGGAATTTGCCTGCCCGGACACCGAACGTGCACTTCTCCGGGTTGAAACGCATCTGGTATTTCCTGGTCTGTTCGAAGACCTTCCTCAGATGGGCAGTGTGATCGGTCTCCTCGTGGGATTTAACGATCATGTCGCCTATCTCTCCCCGGAAGACCTTGTTCATCATCCTTTGATAGGTTGCGCCAGCGTTCTTCAGGCCGAAAGGCATTACGTTGTAGTAATAGTTGCCTGATTCGATTATGAAGGCCGTGTATTTTTTATCGCTCATTGCCATTGGTATTTGATTATAGCCCGAATAGGCGTCCATGAATGATAAAAGTTTAAAACCGGCAGAGTTATCAACAAGTTTATCAATATTGGGGAGGGGGTAGGCATCTTTCAGACATGCCATATTAAGATCGGTATAGTCAATGCACATTCGTCATTTGCCATTAGATTTCTTTACAAGTACAACGTTGGACAGCCAAGTGGTGTACTTGGCTTCCGAGATGAATTTTGCCTCAAGGAGGTCTTTTACAACTTTTTCTGCAGCCTCCGCTTTCTCCGGAGTCTGCTTTCTCCTACGTTGTGCTACTACTTTGACGGCCGGGTCAATCGTCAGTTGATGGCAGGCGACGGGCGGGTCTAAGCCGGGCATCTCGGCGGCGCTCCAGGCGAACAGATCAACGTTCTCATGGAGGCAGGCTTTGAGTTGCTTCCTCGCGATGTCGGGGAGAACCGCTCCAATCTTCCCTCCCTGCTGGGGGTCGTCGCCGAACAAAACGAGCTCGAAGTCGCCACCCGGGATTGGGCACATCGGATGGAAGCTGTTGTTGGTTGGGCCAGACGAGCTGGTTGAAGCTGCTTGGTCCTCCCGTTGGTCTTCTTCGGGGAAGCGGCTGTCGAGGTCGATGGAGTCGACCTGAGGCAGAGGCTTGGCTTCCTCGGAACTGCTGGGCAAGGCCGGCTTGTTCGAAACCTTTGGCTTGGACACGATAGCGTTGAGTCCTTTGTGGCTGCTTCAAAACATCATCGTACGGCTTCGATGTCGCCGTGGAGGGTGGCGACCATCCCTTTTGAAGTGTAATACTTCATCTTGAGGTGGACGGTTGAAGGCACAGCTACCAACTCAGCCAATGTTGGTCTTCTGAAGATGCACTGGTATAGTGAAGGGCAATCGATCACCAGAAACTGCACTTTGACGGACTTGGCCATCTCTGCTGATCCAAAGGTTACGATCAGTTCGACGTGCCCCCAGGGTTTGGTCACTGATCCGTTGAATCATTGCAAATCAGACCCCACATAGGGGGTGAGGTGTGATTCGTCTAGCTGAAGTGTTGAAAATAGCTGGGAGTACATAATGTCGGCCGAGCTTCCTTGGTCGACGAGGATTCTGCGAACATCGAAGTTCGCCATCCGGGCTCTGACGAGCAGGGGTATGCTCGAGTTCGGAGATCCTCTGAGGAGCTCTTCCCAATAGAAGGAAATGGGGACAGAGCCCTTTTGGGCTTGGTCGAGCGTGGTCACCTTACTGGAGCTCGTGCTTATTAGGTGCTTGAATTTCCTTTTCACGGAGCCCAGCGTGACTTTATTGAAGCCCCCGCCTGAAATGACCATGGCGGAGGGGAATGTTTCCCACGGGCTGTGGGCCGCGAAGTAGGCAGGAGCATTGAGCTCATCTGGGACGTAGAAGTCTTCTGGTCGCGACACGGACATGGTGACCTGGATGTTGGCCTCTTCCGAGGAAGGCACTTCTTCCTCTATCTTCTTGGACTCCTGGGCGTCTTGCTGGGGAGCGTCTTTCTTTTTCGTGAATTGTTTCAGGTGGCCATCCCTGATCAGTATCTCGATAGCATCCTTCAAATGGATGTTGTCTTCTGTAGTGTGGCCGCGACTCTTATGGAAACGGCAGTACTTCGATTTGTCGGCGTTGGGTTTGGCCGGTATTTGTTTGGGGAAGCGGACCCCTGCTTGGTTGAATTCTGAATTCGCGCATTCGGACAGTATCTTCTCCCTGGAGACACTCAGGGGGGTATAGCCGTGGAATCGTCCGGAGGGTCCCTTGATGTCACGGGAGTCCCGTGGACGGTCTTCGCGCTTCCTTTCTCCTCGACGGGATGTCGAGGTTTCTTCGCCTCTGGAGGCCCGAGCATTCTCCTGGTGGCGGGAAGCTCAGACGGAGTTGGCCGCTTCCTTCTCCTCGTACTGAATGTGCGACTGTGCCTTGAGGAGGAGGGCATCCAGGTTCCTCGGAGGTGTGAGGCCGACGGCTTTAGAAAATTCTGAGCCTGGGCGGAGTCCTTGCTCGAGCAGAAATTTTTTCATCTCGTCCGTTGTAGGGACTTGTACCGCTTCTTTGTTGAACCTCTCAATGTATGTCCGGAGAGGTTCGTCCTTTCCTTGGATTATGGCCCCAAGCTTCAGTCTTGGGGTGGCGGCGCGACGCTGTGAAGTGTCGGGAGAACATTCTGCCCAGTTGCTTCCACAAAGTGATAGACTCCTCGGGCAGCTGCTTGTACCAAGTCATTGCCCCTTTTCGGAGCATGGTTGGAAATAGCTGGCACTTGATGGCGCCCCGGACACCACGGTAGTCCAACATCGCGTCAATGTTTTTGATGTGCTCGTCGGGGTCAGTCGTACCGTCATACGTGCCCAGTGTTGGGGGTTTCTCCAGACCCTTGGGGAGGCGTGTTGCCAAGATTTCTTGGGATAATGGGTCGTGAGGCTCATCATCGCTGCTGGAACTGGTTAGTGACGGGGACCGAACGACTAGCTCGTGACGGTGACCTCTTCGAGGAAAAGGTGGACGGGCCCAGTCCTTTGACCTGGCTGGAGGTGACTACTTGTCTCTTCGGGTCCTCTTGTGGCCGGGAGAGTGCTGGTTCTGCAGGGAAACCTGATCGCATTTTCGGACAGTGCGATATTCTGGTTCTTGGCGCAGCCTTCGGTCGACTTCTCGCCGAGGTTGCGGGCTCTTGGATCGTCGATGGTTTTTCCTCGGAGGGGGGATCTTGGACGGACAGTTTCTTCCAGTGCCCCGATCCTTTCGTTCTGTTGCAGGATCAGGAGGTTGGTCTTGTTGATCGCCTCCAGAAGGGCCACCACGGCCGGTTCGGCGTTGGGTGGAGCAAGAACAACTTGGATGGCCAGCGAGGGTTAGTCGTCTTCACGATTAGCAGGAGTAGGGGAAGGAGAGGCTGTGGCCCCGTCTCTTAGAAAACTGGGATCTCCGAGGAGAGAAGATGGACCGTCAACGTCAGTCTTGTTAACGGGGATGATAGCGGATTAGAGAGCACCTTTGGCGTGATCTTGAGAGGCCATAATGATTATCTTGGAAATTTGCTTTGATATTTGGTTTTCGGGGAAAGAAAGAAGGGGAGAACAAGAGTTTCCCACAGACGGCGCCACTGATCGTGAAGGCTTGATCAGATCCTGTTGAAGTGGGCCACCAAGTATGTCTGAGATGCTGGTCGTATGAAGAGGAGGAGGGGGTGTACCTGCAAGGCACTCCGACGCTCAAGTAAGAAAGAGTCAGAGAAAAAGGGGCAAGTGCAAAGTATGAGTTTCAAGGGTGATTATTGGATACCTGAACCTCTCAAGTGAGAGGGTTTATATAGTGCCCCCAGCGCGTGGCCAACGGTCCTATTTTCGGGGCAAAATAACCGTTTTCCTGAAGAATAGGTAACTGCCCAAACTAGCCGTTATGTCGGGCAGGGTGCCCAAAACTAGCCGTTATGTCGGGCATAGGCATAGTTTCGGGCACATGCCCTTAGCTGTTAGGGGAGTGAAGAAGCTGTGCAGAACGGGCAGCTGTTCCGGGGAGGAGTGATTCATTCCTTTCCCGGTTGGAGGGGCAGAAAGGTAAGTTTTGCCCTTTGTGGATTGGACTTAGGCAATTGGGCCGTTCTGGGAGCATAAGTGGATTGGGGCATGCCTGGCCATTGGTCCAGTCCAGAACAATCTTCAACTTGTCTAGCCTCTCAAACATCCACAAAGGATGAAGAGGACTCTCACATCAAGAATCAAGCACAAGGTTGCAATATACCAAGTGAATCAAGCCTCAAGATCGCCTGTGTCACCAAATTAGGGTTTTGGTCGACTGAGGCCTCCATATGAAAATTTTCTTATAGGCATGAGCCAATGCCTCAATATATGGTCCTATAAGCTCAAAAGGATCTCAAGAGCCCACCCACAATGACAAAATCACCTTGAAGGTCCATCTATCAAAAAATCAGGAATTAGGGTTTTGACCTAATTCAACCCTTGAGTTAACTTGTGAAGTGAGGCATGGCTTGAAGCTTCAAAATGAACTTCAAAGATCTCAAATACATCATATTGGCATGTTTACAATATTTGATTGACTCAAAGAGCTCAAGTTATAAGCCACAAGAACTCAAAACCATTTGATCACAAATTAGGGTTTCTGATGGAAAAAGTCAAACCCTATCCTTGACTGTTGACCTACCCTTGATCTCAAATCTTGGGGAGGGGTCCAAGACATTCCTAAATACCCTTGGAGGCCATCCATGAAGTTTAATTGAGCCCAAGGATTGATTTCACAAAAGGATCACAAATTCAAATTTTCATCTGATGAAAAAGTTAACTGTACAAAAATCCATGTTTGACTTTTTCGATTTTTGGTCAACCAATGTTCCTTAACCCTAAAACAATGTTAATATGTGATTTGAATCATCATTCATCAATAAAAATCAAAGAAAATGAGTTAACTTGTTAAAGGGGTAACCATAAAAAAAACTTAGAATTTTTCTAAGTTATGGAACAAAGTGGCTAGGGTACCATCTTTGCAAGGTCATATCTCCCAAACCCTAAGGCCTTTTTCCCTCATTCAAAGCTCAGATTGAATTTCATGTTACATACTTCAAATATGTCGACTAGACCTCATTCCAATTCATCATGGATTTTGAGTTATTGTTTGAGCAAAATCACAAAAAAACATGAAAATGACATTTTTTCAACACTTAGTGAAATTTTCACTAAGTCAGAATCTGCCTTATTTTTTCCAAAATGTAGAGGCATTTTTCATTGTAATTCAAGTTGATTCAAAACCAAAGTTGGACATCATGTTGAAATAGGATATGTCATCTTTCCAAAATGTCCAAGAACTCCATCAAACTCCACTTGAGCTAGAGGTTATGACAGCTGCAACATGCATTGCTGCAAACAGTTTTTGCAAGGCATATTTGTGCCTTAGTGCTCGAATTGATCAATTTGGGTAAATTCAAACATGGCTATCCATCTGCACACCTCAAAGGGGAACAACCAAGGGACAAACACTGATCCATATGCCTCCCAAGTCTTTGGAACTACATGTACGTGTGTCACCCCTAAAAGCTAAAGATGCCTCAAGACTCCAATTTTGTTTTGAGACATTCAATGGATGAATAGAGCTGGCTGTATCAGTCCATGATCAACCAAATGAGTCAAGATAAGCTCATACAACAGAGGACCTAAACCTGCAAAGTTTGGCACAAGTCAATGGCTAGAGGAGACCCTTGACCAAAGAACCAAGGCATTCAATACAATCTGATCCATGCTGCCAAACACTATTGATGCCAAAACAAATTTACTCTACTATAAATAGAGCTCATTTGTGCTCAAATTAAGTACACCAAAGGTCCTAAACAGATGCCTTTCTCAGAATCACAACTTTCACTCCAAAAATACCTTCTAATGCAAGTTACTATCGGGTTTTGAGTTAGAGTGTGTTTCCAACCAAACCAATCACACGCACCTCACAAACATCATATGTGAGCTAATCAAACACTAAAACAACATCTGGAACACCAAATTCACGAAATCACCATCCATTTGCTCAAGTTTTTAGCAGAGTTGCAGTTAGGGTGCCACAACCAGTTCCAGCTCATTTCAAATCAATCCAAGCATTCAAACGCATCCTTTGAGGTACAAGGAAGTTGTCCAAATCATTGGAACTCATCTGTAACACCTCCAAACCAGAATTCGATTCTCACTTGCAGAGGTAAAACTTGAACTCTCAAACTCAATGAATCATGCATCATAAACATGCTTTCTTGTTACCATTGTGTTTCTGGATGTTTGTAGATCATTTACCCTCAATCAATTATTGTTTACAATTCGTGTATAGGATTTCATTGAGTTCATGCCAATTTTAGGGTTCTTCAAGTTTTATCATGATATGTTCTGATTCAATTAATTTTAATAAAATTGGGTATTGCCATTGTGTTCCTCATCTGAAAACACACCATTTTCATATTTGGATCATGTGAAATGATTGAGAGATGAGGGAGATAGGAGCCTTCACGTATCTGAGCTTGAGGTTGAAGATGGCCATGGCGCCATGCTTCAGAAATCCAACTTGTTTTACTATATAATTTTCACTTGCCATATTATTCTTGAATTGGCATTGCGCCCCAGTGGTTGATCAACTGGTTTGTGTGTATTAGCGAGCGAGAGGTCTGGGGTTCGAATCCCCCTCGCCCCAGACCTCTTTTTTATCACTTATCCTATTTTAATATTTTTCATATTATTTTTGTTAATAACTTGGAAAATTAATTTCTCTCTCAATTTTAATCATTTTTTATTGGTTCTTTTTCTGAAAAATCACAAAAATATTAAAGTATTTTATTCTACAAAAAATTAGATTTATATTATTTATTTAATATAGTTGGTATTTTTGTGAATAAATTCATTTTTTATTGTTTTTAAACATTTTAAAAGTGAATTTTTATCTTGAAAATCAAAACCAAATGAGTTCTAAATCATCTTGTGTTTAAAACCTCATTTTTCAAACCTTAACCAAAAATCACAAGTGGTTTATTTAAACTTATTTGGTATTTTTTTTATCATTTTTATTAATTTTCTTTAAAGAATGAAAAATAGGGTTTCTTTGATTTTGATCCTTATCAAACATTTCAAAAACACTTTGGGCCTCTAATAGAGTGTAAGACCCAATCCCTTTTCAACCAAAACAATTTTGGGCCTCAGACATTGTATAAGTCCCAACATATTTTCAAAAACCTTGGCGCGATCGCCAGTTCAAATCAAATCACCTGGGCCTCTCCTTGAGCTATAAGTCCCACTTCTTTTCTTTTTAAAACAATTTTGGGCCTCTTGGTAGAGTGTAAGTCTCATCCCTCTGTAAATAAAATAATTTTTGGACCTCTCCTTGAGCTATTAGTCCCATTCATTTTTTTAAAAAACTCATGGGCCTCTAATAGAGTGTAAGACCCAACCACCTTTTGTACATAAAATAACTTTGGGCCTCAGTCATTGTATAAGTCCTAATATAATTTTCAAAACGACGGTACAATCACTGTTTTTCCATGGGCCTCTTCCTGAGTTATAAGCCCCATCTCTTGTACAAAAATAAACTTTGGGCCTCTAATAGAGTGTAAGTCTCATCCTTTTGTAAATAAAATAAACTCTGGGCCTCTCCTTGAGTTGTAAGACCCATCCCTTTATACAAAAAAAACCTCTTTGGGCCTCAGTCATTGTATAAGACCCATTACAGTTTATAAACAATGGTAAGATTACTGTTTTTCATCTAGGCCTCTCCTTGAGTATAAGCCCCAACAATCTTTTCAAAAACAACTTCCCTTTTGATTTAGGTTCAAATATACAGTTGTTATCAAAACTTTCTTTAATTTCTTGAACAACTAACAATACAACATGGAAGCTTGCTCACCTGTAAGTTTTTATCAGCTTTCATTTACTTGCTTTCACATATATATAACTGTATTGTGGGAAGTTGCTCCCCTATAAGTCCTTCCTTCATACCCTTTTAAATACTTGTCATATATCAACTGTATATATACTAGTATATCTATTTAGAGTTTTTCCCGGCAACTAGGTTTAGAACTAGGTAAAGCCAGTTGGTCACTCTTTAATACAGTCAAAACTAGATCCCCATAGGACTTCCAGATACAGTCTTGCCTTCTCTTGGGCTTAAAAAATATGGAACAAAGAGAAATGCAGTATTCTCGGTGAACCTTTTCTCAGACTGTCACTATTAGAAATCGTCAAAGAATTTCTATTCCCCAGAAATGATTCATTCTCGGTGAATGACATCTCTTGAATTTCTTCAAACCTCAGAACTGTTCACTAAATGATTCATTCTCGGTGAATGACATCTCTTGAAATTTTCTTTGGTTTGGACCCACAGGCTTCCTAAAAGCATCCCCACCTCCTCTTGGGCTTTGTACAAGGACCCTCCGGCTTCTTAGAAGTTCTCATGCCTTCTCTTGGGATTAATACAAGGACCCTGAAGACCTCTTAAAGGTATAGGACAGAACTTAGTCATCCTTCGTTAGAGCTGTCTTTCTAAAAAGAGTCAAAACCTCAGACCAATTTTAGGGTTGAAACTCATCCCTTAAAAGAGTCAGCCTCCTCATGGGCGTTATACAAAGATAAACTCTTCCATACCAGTAGACTTGGACAGTCTAATCCCCTCTTAAGTCTCAAAGACATTCTGAAGCACCTTACAAACATAGGAGAAACCCCGGTCAGTCTGGATCAATCTCCAGCAGAGTTAAAACCCATGGGTTCTAAAACCCAGTCTCTCTCCTAAGAATTCCCCAGCCAGGTTTAATTTATCATCAGTATAACACTATTAGAACCTCAAGGTCTCTGATATCTTAACCCTTCTGTAACCCTTAGCAAGAGTTGATTCCCCATTTGGACCTGCCTCGGGATCTCAATAATTCCCAGCAAAGATAGCCTCCTCTTAGGCTTTGTATAATGACCCTTCCCTTCCTCAGTACAGTTAGCCTCTTCTTGGGCTTTGTACAATGATTCTCCCCAGCGGAGCTCACCTTTTCAGACTCTCTTGTTGAGTCAATCACCTTTTCAGACTCTCTTGTTGAGTCAACCCTTTTTAGCCTCAATCTTGGGCTTTGTACAAGATAAATAAAACCATTCTCTTATTGAGACAATCTTTTAGAGCCTCCTCTTAGGCTTTGTATAATGATTTCCCCTAGCAGAAATTAGCCTCCTCTTAGGCTTTGTATAATGATTTCTCCAGCTTGTTCAGCCACAATCCTGGGCTTTGTACAGGATAGATAAAAGCACTCTCTTGTTGAGTCAAACCCCCTTTTCAGCCTCAATCTTGGGCTTTGTATAAGACACCATATAAATTTCCCTAAGCAGAGTCAATCCTCTTTTTCAGCCTCAATCTTGGGCTTTGTATAAGACAGATAATACTCTCCCGCAGAGTCAAACTCATTTAAGCCTCAATCTTGGGCTTTGTACAAGATACCTAAAATATCCTCAGTGTAGCGAGCGATTTTGGACGCGGTTCTTAAGCGCTGGTCGCTCTCTGCGGTTGAGCTTACTACAGGTCGATTCATTTTTTATCCTATTAAAGCTGATGAAGGAAGGGAAATAGATGTCTCCAATTAACCCTGCTTTGCATACTGAGTTTAAACAGCGGTCTGTTAGGTTACGGATGCTATCAATGTGGGGGGCCTTTGTACTGGTTATTTGTATTTTTGCCAATACAGTTTCTTTCTTTTTATCTAGACAGAAGGTTTCTGGCGGGGAACAAGGATTAGGATGTTAGGACTGATATTTTTGAATTACTGCTTTTGATTGATGGAGATATGGGATTTGGGTTTTTTGTTTAGTGTGCTCGCTAAGATCTTTTCTTTCGATCTTATGCCTACGTATTCCCGTTTACCGAAACAGGGAAATCAGAGCGTTCATAGTTCTATAGGAGGAAATGGGTGTTTTTGGTGTCTTGTTCAAAGCCCAAGACGTGAAGCGAAAGGTGATTTGTATCTTGTTCAAAGCCCAAGATGTGAAGCTGAAAAGTCTATTTGTGTCTTGTTCAAAGCCCAAGACGTGAAGCTGAAAGGTCTCAACTTTAGAGAGAATTTGTCATCTCTAAAGAAGGGTTTGTCTGTCACAACTGTTGGGTGACTGGTTATAAAGGGATGATTACTTTAACCGGGATACACGGATCCGACAATGCCATGATTTCCTTTATAGGGGATTTTAACCTGAAGGAGAAGACTTTAACTCAGTGTAGAGCAATGCCATCTTTCCTTAGGAATTTCTCATGCTAAAAGAGGGACAGTGGCATGGATGTAGATGATCCAAAGGCTTGCCGCTTACAGCGATTAGATGAAGGGGGGAGGAGTTGTTGATGTTTGTGTACTGTGAACGAGGCACATCTTTGATTCTAAAAGGTTAATTAGATTAACCAGTGGTTTTCTTATACAAAGCCTAAGAGGAGGCTAATATGTGTCTCGTACAAAGCCCGAGAGAGAGGCTAAAAGGGGTTGATCCTACAAGAGGATCTTTTATACTCAACAAGAGAGTGTTTTTTGTATCTCGTACGAAGCCCGAGATGGAGGCTAAAAAATGTTTGACTCAACAAGATAGTCTTTTATACTCAACAAGAGAGTATTTTTTGTATCTCGTACGAAGCCCGAGATGGAGGCTGTTGTTTGTTTGGCTCAATAAGAACCTTTTTGTAACTCGTACAAAGCCCGAGATGGAGGAAAATGGGGTGATTGACTCAACGAGGGAGTCTTTTGTATCTCGTACGAAGCCCGAGATGAAGGCTAAAATTGTTAGCTCCGCTGGGGAGAATCATTGTACAAAGCCCAAGAGAGAGGCTATGATTACTGTTTCAGTTGAGTGACAGATCCAATATACTGATTTTAAAGAGAAAATCAGTTCTTATATGAGTAACACTGTACTCAAGGATTTGATTCGAGGATCAGGGTTATTTCCTTTTCTTTGAGGAAATGGGAAATCCAAAGGGTATTGAGACTGTCCGAGTCTGCGGGTTTCCTTCCTATTTAACGAAGGGGTCACTTGAGAATGTCTTTGAGACTCAAGGAGGTTAGACTGTCTGAGTCTAGAGTTTCATCTTTTGTACTATGCTTTGAGAAACAGTAGTAGACTCTTTGAAAGGACTGTTCTATGAAGATGACTAGGTTCTGTTCCTATACCTCTAGGAGGTCGTCGGGACAATTTGTACGAAGCCCAAGAGAAGGCTGGAAACTTTTAAGAAGCCGACGGGTCCTTGTACTAAGCCCAAGAGGAGGCTATCATTCCCGGAGGAAGAGATCATTATACGAAGCCTAAGAGGAGGTTGTGAATACTTCTAAGAAGCCGTAGGGTCCTTGTACTAAGCCCAAGAGGAGGCGGGGTTGCTTTTAGGAAGCCTGTGGGTCCTTGTACGATGCCCAAGAGGAGGCCGATTGCTTTTAAGAAGCCGATGGGTCCCCAAACCCCGAGAAATTCAAGGCAAGCTATTCACAAGGAATAGATCAAGTCAGGAAAGTTCGAGAATTTGGAAGAAACTCAAGAGATGCCATTCACGGAGAAAAGATCATCTCTGGGGAGTAGAGCTTCTTGACAAATACTTTTAAGAAGCCTGTGGGTCCCTAAATCCCGAGAAATTCAAGGCAATGCTATTCACCGAGAATATATCAAAGTCAGGAAAGTCCGAGAATTTGGAAGAAACTCAAGAGATGCAATTCACGGAGAAGAGATCATCTCTGGGGAATAGAGTTTCTTTGACAACTTCTACAAGTGACAGTCTATGAAAGGGTTCACAGAGAATGCTGCTTTTCATATCTCCATATTATTTAACCCCAAGAGGAGGGAAGACTGTGTCTGGTAATCTTATGGGGATCTAGTTTAGACTATTTCTAAGAGTGATCAACGGGCTTAAACGCTGGACGTAGTTGCTGGGGAAACTCTAAATATCTATACTATTATTACACAGTTGATATGAGTTTATGAAAGAAGACTTACAGTGAAACAACCCTACAATACAGTTATATGTATATGAAAGCGGTAAATGAAAGCAATAACCACTTACTCGGTTGTAGAGCTTCCATGCTGTTTGGTTAGTTGTTCAACAAAGAAAGATTGAAAAACAACAGTATATTCAAAATCAAAGGAGAAAGTGCTTTAAAATAAAAAGATTTGGGGCTTACAGCTCAAGGAGAGACCCAGGGTTTTATCAGTGAGCGCACTGTTGAATTTGTACAGAGGGACTTATACAAGTGACTGAGGCCCAAGAAAGGTTTTCTATACAAAGGGATGGGTCTTACACTCTATTAGAGGCCCAAATGAGTTTTAAGAAAAGAAATGGGTCTTACTACTCGAGGGTAGGCCCAATAGTTAATTTTGAAAAGGGCGACGATCGCGCCGAGGTTTTGGAAACACCGTGGGACTTATACAAGTGACTGAGGCCCAAAATTTTGGTATTTACAAAGGGATTGAGTCTTACACTTTATTTGAGGCCCAAAGAGTCTTGAAACATTTGAGTATGATTAAAAATCAAAGAAACCCCAATTTTCACTTTTTAAAAGTAATTTTTCAAAGAAAATTAATAAAAAATGACAAAAAATCAAATAACTTTAAATAAACCACTTGTGATTTTTGGTTAAGGTTTGAAAAATGAGGTTTTAATCACAAGATGATTTAAAACTTATTTAGTTTTGATTTTCAAGATGAATGTTCACTTTTAAAATGTTTAAAAACAATTAAAAATGAATTTATTCACAAAAATACCAACTATATTAAATAAATAATATAAATTTGATTTTTTTGTAGAATAAAATATTTTACTATTTTTGTGATTTTTCAAAAAAAGAACCAATAAAAAATAATCAAAATTGAGGGAGTTATTAATTTTCCAAATCATTAAAAAATAATATGAAAAATGAGAAAATATGAAAAGAGGATAAAAAAGAGGGGTTGGGTCTTACACTCTATTAGAGACCCAAAGTGTATTTTTGTACAAAAGATGGGGCTTACAACTCAGGGAGAGGCCCAAAATATTTTCAGTTTGAAAATGGCGATCGCGCCGAGATTTTTAACGTATCGGGACTTATACAATAACTGAGGCCCAAAATTGTTTTGTTAAAAAAGAGTTGGGCCTTACACTCTAATAGAGGCCCAAGTGTTTAAAAATGAAAAGAAATAGGACTTACAACTCAAAGAGAAGCCCAGTTGATTTTCGTTTGAAAATGGCGATCGCGCCGAGGTTTTCTTTTAACGCAGAGGGACTTATACAATAAGTGAGGCCCAAAATTGTTTTGGTTAAAAGGGGATTGGGTCTTACACTCTAATAGAGGCCCAAAGTGTTTGAAAAAGATTTGTTAGGGTGAAAATCAAAGAAAACCCCAATTTCATTTTTTAATGCATTTTTCCAAGAAAAATTAGGTAAAAAATGAGAAAAATATCAAATAAAATCATTAAATAATGATTAAAGTTTATGAAAAAAATATTTTATCCACATAAATATTTAAAATCATTTTGGTTTTAAAAATCAAGAAAAAAAGAAATCATTTTAAAAGCATTTAAAACAATTTAAAACACTATTTTAAATATATTAAAAATAATATTTTTTTTTGTGATTTTTTGTGGATTAAAATATTATGGGGTATGAATTAGAAAATGATGATTTTTTGCTATGTAAAAAAAATTGGCTGAGTTTTGAAAATAAAAAATAAAAAAAAGAGGAAAGATGTCACAACATCATCTCCGACATCTCTTATGGGGTAAAAACTAGTACCGAAACTTTAATTTTCAACAAGTTTTTTATCAAATTTCAAACACTCATAACTCTCTCAATTTTTATCGGAACCAAAATTCGGAAGTACCTATCTTGACCGATTTTTCGCAAGGAATCCGATGGTACCACACATACACGCTGAAACTCAACGTACGAAACATGCAAATCGAAAAACCAGAACTGCACTTAATTCGAAATATCGTTCCGCGTCGAATTTCCAACACGCGTAACTCTCTCGATTTTTGATCGAATCAAGATCCGGAAGAGCCTATCTTGACCGATTTTTCGCGAGGAATCCAATGGTATCGCACATACATGCTGAAACTCAACGTACAAAATGCAACAATTAAAAAACCAGAACTGCTACTAATTGAAAACGTCGTTCCACGTCGAATTTCCAACACGCGTAACTCTCTCGATTTTTATCCGAATTGGAATCCGTAAAAACCTATCTTGACCGATTTTTCGCAAGGAATCCAATGGTATTACTCACGCACACGGAAAATCAACACACAAAACGCAGCAATTAAAAAACCAGAACTGCTATCGTTAATTTGACGTCGTTTCGCGTCAAATTTCCAACGCGCGTAACTCTCTCAATTTTCATCGGAATTGAAATCCGTAAAAACCTATCTTGACCGATTTTTAGCAAGGAATCCAATGGTGTTACTCATGCACACTAAAACTTAATGTACATAACACATCAATAAAAAAAAACCAGAACTGGACATGATTTTAAAACAACCAAAATTCCACATATAAACATATTAAAATGCAAACAGTGGGAGGATCACAACATACACATTAAGGACTACATTTTTGCCTCAAGAATTGTTCAATATGATGCATGTATGTGGACAACAAAGGTAAGTATGATTCAAAGAATTCAAGTTGTGAATTTTACCTCTTTTTTGGAGATTTTGGGCAACCTACCAAGTGCTTTGTTCCAGAAATGATTTGATGCTTTGGACAACCTCAAATGACCTCTTAGAAGCTTTTAGGATGGTTGGAATTAGCTGGAAACCTCTGGAGCAAGTTTGAGCACTTTCTCGCAAAATGGTCAAAAGTGGCCAAAATGCCAACTCTCTCAAATGGTGTTCCAGATGTGTGGCACCATTTGGGACAGTTCAAGGATGATATTTAGAGTGTGTTTGAGGTTTTATCTGGTTTGGAAAGTGACTGAATCAAGACATGACTTGAAAAATGCAAAAATGTGCCATTTTGAGGTTTTGAGAGGTGACTTTGTGATGTTGGTGTTATAGGTCACTTGTGAGAGTTTGGATCACCGACATATGATGTTTATGAGGTTTTAGGATCATGAGCTGTGATGGAAATGCTCTCTAACTCAAAAACTCAGAATTTCCTTACTAAAGAAGGAATTTTGGAGTGAAAGAGAGAATTTGAGGAAAGCATCTGTTTGATGGCTTTGGTGTACTCAAACTGAGCACAAATGAGCTCTATTTATAGTAGAGCAAGTTTGTTTTGGGATCCACAGTGAATGGCAACTGCAGCGGAGGTTTGGCCAATGTTGGCCAATGAAAATCCAAGTCTCCTCTAGCCATTGACTAGAGGTTAGAGCACAGACTGATGGTTCCCTAGTTGTTGGAGGAATCTTGACTGAATTCAGTTGGAGGAAGATCAGTTCATGCCACCTCTAAGCATCCATTAAATGCTCCAAACCAAAATTGGAGTTTTGTCCCTCTTTTAGGGATTTCTAGGTTTTGGCATGCTTTTTTTGGTTCCTTGGACTTAGGAGGTTCATGGATCAGATCATCCCACTTGGATTTGATCCTTGGATGTGTCCAAAATGATGACAAGGCTTGAAAATTCGTGTGGCACAAAAAATGTGCAAATCTGCCCTGAAAAATTCAGCTGCAGCAAGCCTTTTTGTAAGATCCATAACTCCCTGCTTGAGTATGCTACATGGACGTTCTAGGACTTTCCGGAAAGCTTAGACGACGTACTTCAACTTTGATGTTTGACATTAGACCTGGTTCAACTTGGATCATGGAGAAAAACAGCCTTGAAGTTGGGACATTGTGCTGAAATTACAAGGCAGATTTTTGGCTAAGTGCTGAAAAATGTCAATTTTAAGTTTTTAGCCATTTTGATCCAACCATAACTCAAAATCCATGATGAATTGGGATGAAGTGTAGTTGACATTTTTGTAGAGGGCCATGAGGGCTACAAATCAAGCTTTGGATGGGAAAAAATGGCTTTGTGGTTTAGGAGTTATGATCCTCCAAAGTTGGTACCCTTGCCACTTTATTCCATAACTTAGAAAAATTTCTAAGTTTTTATGGTTACCCCTTTTACAAGTTATCCCACTTTCTTTGATTTTTCTTGATGAATGATGATTCCAATCACACATTAACATCATTTTAGGGTTAAAAAACCATTTTTATGAAAAATCTCAAAAAGTCAAAGTTTGACTTTTGTGCACAGTTGATTTTTTATCAGATGAATTCCAAACTGTGCGATCCTTTAGGAAATCATGTCCTTGACCTAAATCAAAATTGATGGACATGTTCCATGGGTGTTATAGGGTATATTTAATCGTGTCCCACGGCTTGGGAGCATGTCCTGGTCAAAAGTCAAAGCTACAGTTGACTTTTCTCGCGAAACCCTAACTGTGGTTCAGATGAAATTGAAACTTGTTGCTCAAGCTTCTTGGGTCAATCCATTGTTGCAAATGGATCAACGTGGTATGTTGGAGACCCTCAAATCATGTCTTGAGGTCTTGGCTCATGATTTGTCCCAAAAGTCAACTTAGGGGTGAATTAGGTCAAGAAACCCTAATTCCTGATTTTTGATGTATGCATCCCCTGAGGCTAAATTGACTTGATGATGGGGTTTATGATGTTCCATGGAGCATTTTAGGTTATGCTTTGAAGGATTGGCTCATGCCCAGAGGAAAATTTCCATCTGGAGGCCCTAGTCGACCAAACCCTAATTTGGTGACACTGGCGATCCTGAGGCTTGATCCACCTAGAAGGGAGCAACCTTGTGCTTAATCCTTGAAGTGGGAGTCCTCTTGATCCATTGTGGATATTTGAGAGGCTATACAAGTTGAAGATCATGTCATTCCTTGATTGATCCTTTGTCTAAGAGCTCTGAGAGGGTTTGAAACCCTAGTTTTGATTGTAGTGAATGCTCACCCATCTTTGGGGAGACTTATGAGGTACAAAGGTACATCCATATTATGCTGATGATTTGCACAATGATGGAAAATCTTAGTGGTCAAAATTTGGGGTATGACAGATGCCCCTATTTAATCTTCTTGGACCCGAAGGTGTGAATGACGAAGGTATTCGGGCATTCGGGGTGCAAGAGGATTAAATATCGTAATACCCGAAATTTTGATGGTGGTTATGAATGGTAGCTTACGCATTCATCTTCTTTAGCTAAGCGAAGATGCTTAGAAAAGGTAAACTTCCCCTAGATCTTGGTCTTCAGCCAAGGAACTGGTCTCAGTTTTCTTTTGAAATAAACTTCCCCTCGATCCTGGTTTCCTACCAAGGAACTGGTCTTAGTTTCTTTTGTCAACTTCCCCTCGATCCTGGTTTCCTACCAAGGAACTGGTCTGAGTTTCTGAAATAAACTTCCCCTCGATCCTGGTTTCCTACCAAGGAACTAGTCTTAGTTGCTGAAATAAACTTCCCCTCGATCCTGGTTTCCTACCAAGGAACTAGTCTCAGTTTCTTTTGTCAATAAACTTTCTTGACAAGGAACGCTGTTAGTAGCGGTTTTCCTTCAAACTTCTCGCCGAATTTTCCTGGGGAGATGCCATTTGAGTGGAAAAAGTTTTGATGTCAGACTTGCTGGGGAACCCATTCGCCTGAATTGTAGAGGTACACAAACTTCTCTGTTTTGGAGACGCCATTTGTCGATTCTACTGGGGAAAACGAGTCTCTTGAGAGACTGTTTTTGTTTGGGGGCTTACATCATACTTTTCTCGGGATCTTTCCGGAGAAATTCCATATGATGGGATCTAATTTTGAGGTGCCGATGACCTTTTCATCAGTGGTTTTTTCAGAGAAAAACTGCCGTACCGCCGAATCTCTGATTAAGAGGCTTTCTCTGGGGATTTTCCTTAATCCGGGAAAGCAAGGATATCATCTTCAATGGCGAAGAGTGATATTTGTTGAAAGTTTTCTTGTTTCTCAAAGGTTCAAGTTATCAAAGTGGTCAAGGACCGTCTCTAATCCAGAGATAAACGGGAGATAGATTGCTTAGATGATTCACTTCCTAACGAGGAAATGTCTGACAACTCGATTGAGAGGACTTTTATCACTAGGGGATAAGACCGACTAGAGTGATAGTGATGCAATATGAATGTGAATGCAAATCAATAATGCATGATGTATGTATATATATGCGGACAAAACTGATGCAACATACAGACTAAATGATGAACACGACTGGATACTCGGCCCCAGTGGGGCATGTAGAAATATCGCTGGTTCAAGATAGCAATTCTGCCTTGCTTAGGAGAAATGGTCCCTGTTGGGGGTGGTCAGGCTTAGGAAATGAGAACTCGGCCGAGGATGTCAGACGAAACATGGTCTCTGACATTGTTGATCATTCATTCAGGCGTACTGGTCTAGAAGGAGTACTTTGATTCTGCACTTTGAGGTTCGAACACCTTTGGAGACGCAATCGATGCTCTTTCGATGTTCAACAGTCAAAAGAAATTGCCATCTTTAAAAAGCAGAAAAAGTTTTAACAAGTGAATTCATTTTTGTTTTATTTCAAGAATCGTTAATCATGTTAACAACGTCGTTCTGTAAAGCTAAAACAAATAAGAATTACAAACAAAAGCACAAGGGCTCAAATTTTATTGATAGGATGGAAATCAGCCAAACGCGTGATTCCAAAGAGTATTTACAAAGTTTGAAAATGGTAATTTACAGGGAAAAGGGCTACGTTGAAACATAACGACCACTATCCTTCTACCAACTTTGAATTCGGGGCATCCTGAGCTTCTGTCGAAGATGACCTTGACTGGAGTTTTCCTCCGATGGACGATGTAACTGCTGCTGCTGCTGAGGGACTTGCCTCTGTTGAACATAGTTACTTGCCATTATCCCTAATTTTTGCCTGGATTGTACTTGGAGATTTCCAATCCACCGGGATGATTTTTTATCATGTCTCTAATTTTTGCATGGACCGCCCTTTCGGGTTTTCAATCCACAGAGACGTTTTTTTTAGGCGAAATATTTCTTGACTACATCAATGTTTGTGGGGTAGGCAAATTCCTCTCCGTCCATGGTTGCAAGTCTCAAGGCACCGCCTGAGAAAGCTTTCGTGACCACATAGGGGCCATCAAAATTCGGAGTCCACTTGCCCCGGGAATCAGTGAGAAAAGATTGTATCTTCTTGAGCACGAGGTCTCCTTTTCTGAAGACACAAGGTCAGAGCTTTTTGTCGAACGCCTTCTTCATTCTCTGTTGATACAACTGACCGTGGCATAGTGCCGTTATTCTCTTTTCTTCGATTAGATTCAGTTCATCGTGTCGGTTTTGACACCATTCAACTTCGGTGAGCTTAGCTTCCATCAATACTCAGATTGACGAGATCTCTACTTCTATGGGGAGCACTGCTTCCATGCCATACACTAGAGAGAAAGGGGTTGCCCCTGTTGAAGTTCGAACAGATGTGCGATAACCGTGAAGAGAAAAGGGGAGCATCTCGCGCCAATCTTTATAGGTTACAACCATCTTCTGAACGATTTTCTTGATGTTCTTGTTAGCCGCTTCTACCGCCCCGTTCATCTTGGGTCGGTAGGGAGATAAGTTATGGTGTTCGATCTTGAACTCTGCACACAACTCCTTCATCATCTTGTTGTTCAAGTTAGATCCATTGTCAGTAATGATCTCGCTTGGAACACCATAACGGCAAATGATATTGTTTTTGATAAATCAGACCACCACTTGTCGGGTTACATTGGCGGATGACGCTGCTTCGACCCACTTGGTGAAGTAGTCAATGGCTACAAGGATGAACCGATGTCCGTTTGAAGCCTTAGGTTCGATCAAGCCAATCATGTCGATTCCCCATATGGAAAAAGGCCATGGGGAAGAAAGAACTTTGAGATGTGATGGCGGTACATGAATTTTGTCGGAGTATATCTGACACTTGTGACACCTCCTCATGTACTTGTAGCAGTCGGATTCCATGGTCAACCAGTAGTACCCTGCTCTTAGGATTTTCCTCGCCATTGTGTGTCCGTTGGCATGAGTGCCAAAGGAACCTTCATGAATTTCTTTCATAAGCATGTCTGCTTCTGGTCTGTCTACGCATCGGAGCAAGACCATGTCAAAATTTCTCTTATAGAGAGTGTCACCGCTCAAGAAGAAGTTTCCAGCTAATCTTCTGAGGGTCTTTCTATCTTTCCTGGATGCCCCAGGTGGGTACTCTTCACTACAACAAAAGTAAGTTATAACATCGCACCTTAGACAGCGCTTTAAAACAAAAGCGCTGCTATAAGTTAAAAACAAGGAAACTAGTCATTTAAAAAAATAAAAGCGCAAAAAAATATAAGACCTTAGACAGCGCTTTGGTCAAAAGCGCTTTATAAGGTCTTATAAATTTTTTTTTAAAAATTAATGGAAAATATTAGACAGTGCTTTAGTTAAAAGCGCTTTCTAAGGTCTTATAAATTAAAAAAAAAAATATAAGACCATAGACAGCGCTTCGGTAAAAAGAGCTTTCTAAAGTTTTATTAATTTAAAAAAAAAATTAAAGGAAAATATTAGACAGCGCTTTCCTTAAAAGCGCTTTCTAAGGTCTTAAAAATTAAAAAAAAATAAAATCAAAAGCGCTGTCTAAGGCCAACCTTAGAAAGCGCTTTTAAAAGTGCTGTCTAAGGTCCACCTTAGAAAGCGCTTTTATGAAAAGCGCTGTCTAAGGTCTAATTAAATTAAAATATATGAATAGTCAGTATTCAATTTCATATTTCCGCTCTTTCTTCTCCCCTTGCGAATTGCGCTCAAAACCCTTGCGAACTGAGCTCAAAACCCTTGCGAACTCAAACCTTCACCGTCAACCGTCCTCCACCGTGCCGTCGTTCGTTGTTGCCGTCTACATTCAAACCAGAAGAACAGTGAGTAATATCTCTCTATCTCAATTTCCCATCGATTTATTTTCTGTATTTCGATTTCATTTCGCGAACCATCACTGAAGAATTTGTTTTTCTTCTCTCTTAAATTTTCCACCGATCTCTGTTTTTGTTTTCTGATATCATTCATTGAATACGTAGAATGGCCAAAGAGGAAGTGAAGACTGTGGTTCCTGAATCTGTTTTGAAGAAGCAGAAGAGGAACGAGGAATGGGCTTTGGTGAAGAAGCAGGAACAGGAGTCAGCGAAGAAGAAGAGATCTGAAACCAGGAAACTCATTTGGAGCAGAGCTAAGCAATACACTAAGGAATACGATGACCAGGTATTACTGTAACTTTAATGGAGTTAATTTTATGAATTTGATCGTTTAATTGTATAGTTGTTAATACTCATTGAATTTTGCTCAGCAAAAGGAGTTGATTAGCTTGAAGCGTGAAGCCAAGCTTAAGGGTGGGTTTTATGTTGACCCTGAAGCTAAGCTCTTGTTCATTGTCAGGATCAGAGGGTAATTTATTCTATTATTTGTGTTATAGTATAGTATGCTACTCAGGAATGCAACTTGCATTTAGTTGTAAAAGTATAATTGGTAAAAGTTTTGGACTTTAGATTTATTTTTCAATGTTGGTCTATGTTTTGAAAAGGCTAATTCGAATAGAATTCATGTACGACTGCAAACTTTTTAACCTCATTAGTGATGTTTCTTGTGTGGATTATTTGATAGAGTTGTTTTATTAATTGGAAATTCTTAATTTTTAAATTTCAGTATCAATGTCATGGACCCAAAATCAAGAAAGATTTTGCAGCTTTTGCGTTTGAGGCAGGTAAAGATCTATTTTTTTTATTTGGTCACTCAATGAATTGCATTACTACTATTGATTTTTATTATTTATTGTCAAAGTCTATCCGTGTACCATTTCATGTTTAAATATTGTCTCTTGGTTTATAGTTAAATGTATTTTTGTGTGTTGGTGGTGTTAGGATGGTGTTTCTGTCAAGTTGTAAATATATGTAGGTGTTATGTTTTTTGCTAATTATGTTGAGTTGAATTGAATATGTAGTTTAATATAATGTCTTTGATCTTAAGCATTTACTTATAGTATCTGTTTTTTTCTGTCTACTCACATTATGGCATCTCGTTTCATGTCAATTCTCAATATACAAACTTTCATCCAATTAGTACAACCTCATAGAATTTATCATCCTTGCCAATTTGGATAAATATTTGTTTGTTATAATCTTTTTAGTGAACTAAGAGTTGAATATTATCTGTATATGAGGTGTGGTGTTCTGCCACCATAATTGATTTAGAAGTTAAGCATTGTATGTTCTTTTTGTAAGAAGGAACAGAACATTTTGCGATGGTTCACCAATTTTATCTTGTTCTTATCTACACAATCTTGGCCCTATTATTTCTCTTTTTATGTGGCTCACTCTCCATATCATCAAATACTGCATGATCAATATGTAGACAATAATTACAGTGTAGCCTTATACTTTCATTTCTTTTGGCTGCAGATCTTTAATGGTGTCTTTCTCAAAGTTAACAAAGCCACCGTGAACATGCTCCACAGGGTTGAGCCTTATGTTACATACGGGTACACAAAAACTCATACACAATCTAGATTTTTACTCATTTTTACTCATTGCAGGTTCTTAATATATTGCAATTTATTTCAGGTATCCTAATCTGAAGAGTGTCAGGGAATTTTACAAGGTATAATATTGTACTCTTACTTTAATTGATGAGAATTTAAATATGTGTAACTTTGTTTATGTATTCTTTTAATTGAATTACAATCTTTGTGTTTTCAGGACCTATAATGTAGATTTGAAGCAATGCTTTGGTTGGATGCAAAAGTACTAGTATAAGTAATATGTGCATTTGTAGAAAAAATGTAATGATTTGTAATTATAAATAGGTGTATATATAATTTTGGTTTGTAATTTTAAATATATATATTGGTTTGAATTGCCAATTGTTTTGGATATATAATTTTGGTGTAAATTGGTACATTTAAATAGGATAAATTGGATTGATTTGAATCTCCAAATTGTGGTATTTTTCTGAAAAAAATTGCTGGTTGAAAAACAGGTCAAATTCTGGTTGAAAAAACCTGGTAAAAATTGTGGTTTAAAAAAATTTATATAAAATTTTTCGTATACCTTAGACAGCGTTTTTGGTGAAAGCGCTGTCTAAGGTGGGGATTAGAATGCGCTTTTGACAAAAGCGCTGTCTAAGGTGGACCTTAGAAAGCGCTTTTACCAAAAGCGCTGTCTAAGGTATACCTAAAAAAGTTCAAAAAGGTTGACCTTAGACAGCGCTTTTGGAGAAAGCGCTGTCTAAGGTATACCAAAAAAATGTCAAAAAAGGTAGGGCTTAGACAACGCTTTTGATGAAAGCGCTGTCTAAGGTATACCAAAAAAATGTCAAAAAAGGTAAGGCTTAGAAAGCGCTTTTCCCAAAAGCGCTGTCTAAGGTATACCTTATAATGTCAAAAAGCGCCGTCTAAAGGTACCATAGACAGCGCTTTTCATTAAATATACCCCCCTTTAGACAACGCTTTTGGTATTACCCAAAGCGCTGTCTAAACCTATAGCAGCGCAGGTTTAGACAGCGCTTAAAAGCGCTGTCTAAGGGCAAAAAAAGCGCTGTCTAAGGTCTTATCTGTTGTAGTGCTTGTTTCTGAAGGAAGCATTTGATATCGTGATACCAAGGTTTGTCATCTATAACTGCTTCGATCGCGAAGATGTAAGCGGGTCGTTCAAGGCGCATTATGTCGATCTTAGGTATGTCATTCCATTAACCTACACTAATCATGGAAGAGAGAGTGGCTAATGCATCAGCCATGTGATTCTCTTCACGAGGGATATGATGAAACTCGATTCTGTTGAAGAAGGGTAACAACCTTCTTGCATAATCCTTGTAAGGAATCAATCCTGATTGGTATGTGTTCCAATCTCCTTTTATCTGATTGATGACCAAAGCTGAATCGCCGTATACGTCCAAGTTTTTGATCCTTAAATCAATCGCTTCTTCGAGACCCATAATACAAGCTTCGTATTCGGCCTCGTTGTTCGTACACTTGAACGTAAGTCTGGCGGTGAAAGGAATGTGGGTACCCTGAGGGGTAACAATGATTGCCCTAATTCCGTTTCCATAATGATTAACTGCTCCGTCAAAGATAAGTCCCCATTGGGACCCTGGTTCTGGCCCTTCACTGGGTAACGGTTCATCGCAATCTTTCATTTTTAAATACATGACATCTTCGTCTGGGAAGTCAAACCCGATTTATTCTTAATCGTCAGTCGGTTAATGAGCCAAATGATCGGCTAAAATACTTCCTTTAACGGCTTTCTGAGTGTGGTACTCTATGTCATATTCTGATAACAGCATCTGCCAACTGGCAATTCTTCCCGTGAGAGCAGGCTTTTCGAAAACGTACTTGATTGGATCCATTTCGGAGACCAACCAAGTAGTATGACGAATCATGTACTGGCGAAGATGTTTGGCTGCCCAAGCCAAAGCGCAACAAGTTTTCTCAAGCATTGTGTACCGAGTCTCGCAGTCGGTGAATTTCTTGCTTAGATAGTAAATGGCAGACTCTTTCCTTTTGGTTTCGTCTTGTTGACCAAGTACACATCCCATTGAGTCCTCCAGAACTGTGAGGTAAATGATCAGTGGTCTTCCTTCCACTGGAGGTGATAGAATCGGAGGATTCAACAGGTATTCCTTAATACTGTCGAAGGCGGTTTGGCAATCTTCTGACCAAACGCAATCCTGGTTCTTTCTGAGTAACTTGAAAATCGACGCACATGTCGCGGTCATAAGGAATATGAATCTGGAGATGTAGTTCAAACGTCCCAGGAATCCTCTGACTTGTTTTTCAGTTTTCAGAGAAGGCATTTCTTGAATGGCCTTGACCTTGTCAGGATCAACCTCAATTCCTTTCTGGCTGACGATGAACCCTAGTAGTTTCCCTGAACGGACACCGAAGGTGCACTTGTTGGGATTCAAGCGGAGCTTGAACTTTCTTAAACGTTCGAACAATTTTGACAGATGTTCAACGTGCTCACTCTCTGTTTTTGATTTTGCAATCATATCATCGACATATACCTCGATTTCCTTATGTATCATGTCATGAAACAGAGTAGTCATGGCCCTTTGATAGGTTGCCCCGACGTTCTTCAAACCGAACGACATTACCTTGTAACAAAAGGTACCCCATGGGGTAATGAACGAAGTTTTCTCCATGTATTTCGGCGCCATTTTGATCTGGTTATAGCCCGAGAATCCATCCATGAAGGAGACAACTTTGAACTTTGCTGTACTGTCTACCAGCATGTCAATGTGTGGTAAAGGAAATTCGTCCTTTGGACTTGCCTTGTTCAGATCCCTGTAATCAACACACATTCTGACCTTTCCGTCCTTTTTGGGAACGGGTACGATGTTGGCTAACCATTGAGGATATTCTGATGTAGCGAGGAAACCTGGGTTAATCTGTTTCTGTACCTCCTCTTTGATTTTGATGGCCATGTCCGGGTGAGTCCGTCTCAACCTTTGCTTTACTGGCGGACATTCTGATCTCAACGGTAAGTGATGTTCCACGATGCTGGTATCCAAGCCTGGCATATCCTGATAGGACCAAGCGAATACATCAGGAAATTCTCTGAGAAGCTTTATCAAACTCTCTTTGGCAGTTGGACTGAGCAGTGCCCCAATCCTGATTTCTTTTCTCTCTTTTTCTGAACCCAAGTTTACCATTTCCAACGGTTCTTTGTGAGGTTCAATGGACCTTTCCTCTTGTCTGAGTAGTCGGGAGATCTCTTCTGGAATTTAGTTATCAACTTCTTCTTCAGCCTCGAATACCGGGAACTCAAAGTTGGGAGAAGGCATCGGATCGTATGTTTCAACGGGGTTTAAAACAAGCAATCTGCATGACGTGATGATTCGTGTTTAGAAGAGATAGAGAAAAATGCAAGTGTGTGTGCAGTGTTTTTATTTTACTGCTTGTTTTTATTTTTACATGTTTTTTAGGATTACCATTTTTTGAAAAAGCAAAAAGAGAAAACAACAATTAATGCGGAAATTACAGAACGGCGTTATTTTATTAATGAACAAGTCGATTCTTGAAACTACAGCCCTATAAAACAAGACTCTGTCGCTTTGGGCGAAGCGAAGAGGGAAATTTTACAGAAAGCGAGCCCTATCAAAACATCCGTTTCACCTGGGCAGGGTGAAAGGTTAAAGATGGCAATTACTTTGACTGATGAACGATCTTCGAAACCTCGACGACAACCCATTGGTGGCGAACTCCTCGGTGAATCACAAAGTCTGGCACCTTCCTTGATTTGTCTTCAGAAATAACGCTGATTTCTGGTGGAGCGGGATCATTGGAATCTGTCTCCCAGGCAGAATTGTCGTAGGAGAATTCCTCTGTTGCATTTTGCATAGCATTTGTGCTCTCAGCTGTATCTCCCCATCCAGTTGGCTGGATATCTTCGAGCCTGATACGAGAGCTTTCAGGAGCAGTATACTTGACCATATAGTCGTATTTTCCACTTGGTTGTCCCAAGGTGTCCCAAACTTCTCTGGAACTGGAGGAGTCATATCTCTCGATGACGTTGACCTCAGGAAAAGCATAGTTGATGAATTCAAGTCCTGCAAACGTTGCAAATTCATCTTCATGTTGAGTAGTTTCTGAATGACCTGAGTGTTGATCCCATGACATGGTGGGGACACAGGTATTCTGTTCGAAAACGGTCAGCTGATTTTCATTGTTCGGCTGACTCTCTTGCCCCAAGTTTCCTGGGTAAGGCTGCCACATTGGCAGACCATCCATTAGGCCATAGTAATTGTGGTCAAAGTTATCTTTCATCAGAGTATCCTCCTCTAATGAATTTGGCGGAGCACGGCATCCTTCCGGATCACAATCTTCATAGATCATTTCGACGTCTGACCTGGGTATAAATCTCGGACTCTGTGCGGGATAGCAAAATGGCGTAGGCACCTCTTCCTGAGACATATAACCGTCCTTGTTAAGGTAGGACTTCCATTCTTCATCTGTGTCAGAGGGATCTTCCTCATTGATAGCATGTACTGCTTGAGACACTGGGTGAAGGAAACCTCCACTGTGGAAGAAGTTTTGAAGGGGATGAAGACTTTCATCATTGACAGCTGTCTGGGTACAGGTTGCAGAAAAACCAAGACCCTTTTTTGTTTTATTGTCAATAGGAATGACAAGCTGTCCCCATTCGGTTGTATTGGTACTCTCGACCGCTTTGATAACATCTTTGTATGAGGAAATCGAGGTTCCTCCTTGGGATTGATTTTTATTGCTCACCGATAGTGCTTGGAACTGAGTTCCAATAACCTCCTCGGGTTCTACACAAGTAGATGATGATAAGTTACTCACGAGCAAGGCCTGTTCTCCACAGACTGTGATAAGTTGATCGTTCTGAACGAACTTTAGCTTTTGGTGGAGGGTCGAAGTGACCGCTCCAGCCTGATGTATCCAAGGTCTTCCTAATAAACAACTGTACGTTGCCCGGATGTCCATGACCTGGAAAGTGACTTGGAAAGTGTGAGGACCAATAGTTATGGGAAGATCAACTTCGTCGATAACTGTTTTTCTGGATCCGTCGAACGCTTTGACGACAACCTCGCTGATTCTCATCAGAGGGCCTTTGAATGATAATTGCATCAAAGTGGACTTCGGCATAACATTCAGGGCTGACCCTGTGTCTACCAGTACGCTGGCTAAAGCATCGTCCTGGCAGTTAACTGTAATGTTGAGCGCCGTGTTATGACGACGACCCTCTTCGGGTAATTCCTCATCACTAAATCCCAAATTATTGAAGGATGTGATGTTAGAGACAATACTATCGAACTGTCTGATTGTTACATCCTGTTCCACAAAGGCTTGCTCCACGACTTTCTGTAGAGCCTCCCTGTGGGCTTCTGAACTGAGTAACAGTGATAATACCGAGATCTTTGAAGGAGTCTGTAACAGCTGATCAACAATGTTATATTCACTCCTTTGGATGAGCTTCAGCATCTCATCATTATTTTTTGAAAGGTCGGGATTACTGGATTGACCGACTGATGGTTTGGGAGCTTCTGTCTGAAGTTCCTTTTCCTTGTTAGGTTCTCCAACTCCTCGGTTGAAGATTCGACCGCTCCGTGTTACACGAATGATGTCTGCAATATTCACGACGGAGGGTAATGGAATTTCCTTTCCATTCTCAATTGTTGTTGCACCGTATTTGTAAGAGATAGCCTTAGTTGATTCATACGGTAGTGGTCCCGGTAGATAGATGACTATGGGAACTTTCTGATTTTTCTGACCATCGTAAGTAATCTCGATCTGTTCCCGGTTGGGAACTTTAGATTCGTCAAGTAGAGGGATGATGGCAAAAACATCCCTGGTCTGGTGACGACCAGAGATGGTGACAACATCCTCAACTTGATCGGCAAGGTAATTCGGCATCCAGTTGATGGGTCCAGAACCCGGATATGGACGAATTTCTCCACGGTCCACCTGCCCCTAGAGAGCTGCTCTCACAAGGTAACACCCTTGGTTACTTTTTGAACAGACGCTACAACGGTCATAATTGTGTAGTGGCACCTGGCCACGCCCACTTTGAATACAATGTAACCTCACTAGGTTACCTTCCACTGATCGGACATCCTGACTTTGACATCGAGTAGGATTCCTGTTACTGATACTAATCTGCTGAGTATCTTTATCCATGTAGATTGGCATCCACCAGTGATTTAACAAGTGCTGAAGTGCCTCCTGGACAAGGGTACAACCTTGATCGCTTTTGCAACTCGCTTTGCAGTTCTGATAGTCATGTGATATTAAGAATCCGAGTCGGACCTGCTCAGCATGTAACTCTACCAGGCTGGTATTCATCGCGCGAATGTCAAAGATCTGAAACATGTTGATCTGATAGGAATTACTATCATGGTAGTCTTGGATCCATCCAAGATCCATCTGACGCTGGAGGGCCTCTTGTATGAAAGAGTATCCCAGTTTGTTTACCGAGCAAGTCAGACAGGAACTGTAATTGTGTCGCGGCAGATTATGATACTGGCTTTGCCTTGAGTGCATCACCACCAAGTTGACATTCATTGCACGGATGTCGTGGTTCTGAATGACGTTGGAATTCGTGTAAACCATGTTAACTTCACGAACTCGGTGCTCTTGGATCCATCCGAGATCCATTTGTTCCTGTAGAGCTGCTTGCACCACAGAACATCCTTGGTTGTTTTTAGAGCAGACATCACACTGGTGATAATTATGAGGTGGCACATGGCCATATCCACTCTGTCTATAATGTATCTTGACCAGATTGGTCTTTAACAAGAGTACATCGTGAATTTGATAGACATCGTTAGTCTCTTTCTCAATCAGATTGACTGCAGCTTTCTCATGTTGAGGCAGCGGGTTCGTGAGAACATTGGGATTCATATCTTTGAAAGATAAGAGCCCGCTCCTAACAAGCTTTTGCACATCAGATTTGAAATTGAGACAATTCTCAATGTTATGCCCTGGTCCTCCTTGATGATAAGGGCATGTCTGATCCACCTTAAACCAAAAAGGCGGATTTTCTGGTACTGTAAGAGGGGACTTGCCCCTTAGCCAGTAGTAACGGAAACAGCTCTGCGTACAACATGGGTATAGGATTAAACCCTGGTGGCCGCGTTGTACGGTTGTTGTTGTATTGAGGACGGGGCTGCTGAAGAGATTGTTGTGTCCTTTGCTGATCAGGTTGGCTCTGCGCAACCTGAGGTTGATATGTAGGAATAGGCGCAGGGCTGATTGCAGGAGTCACAGCCGCTACTGGTTGATATCGACGCCTTTGCTTTCCGAGAGAGATATTCCCAATATCTTGCTCTTTTTTCTTAGGGAGAGCACTACCGTATTTTTTAGTACCGCTCGTCGATCCAGTGTCTTTTACCAAACGTCCTTCTCGAACGGCTTCCTCAAGACGTACGCCCATGCCGACCATCTCGGTGAAATCACTGGGCGCACTGGCAACCATTCGGTCATAGTAAAATGAGCTTAAGGTCTTTAAGAAGATCTTTGTCATCTCTTTTTCCTCAAGAGGTGGACAAATTTGAGCGGCAATTTCACGCCACCTTTGAGCATACTCCTTAAAGGTTTCCATGTCCTTTTGCGACATCGATCTGAGTTGATCTCTGTCGGGTGCCATGTCCAAATTGTATTTGTATTGTTGGACGAAGGCAGTACCAAGATCTCTGAATGTACTGATCGTAGTACGGTTTAAACCCATGTACCATTTTAATGCGGCACCGGTTAAACTATCCTGAAAGTAGTGAATCAGTAGGTCCTGATTCTCAGTCTGAGCTGACATTCGCCGGGCGTACATCACCAGATAGCTTTGAGGGCAAGAGTTACCCTTGTACTTTTCAAAGTCGGGCACTTGAAACTTGTGCGGGACTTTCACATTTGGGACCAAGCAGAGGTCTGCGGCGTCCTTTCCAAATAGATCCTGACCGCGGATGGCTTGCAGCTCTTTCTGCATTTCCAAGAACTGTTCCTGGAATTCATCCATTCTATCAAACATAGTTTCCTTTTTACCAGCAGGTATTGGTGGAATCTGTCCTTCCGGGACAGTGTGCACCACAGGGGGTGGTACCGTGACTACGGTAGTGAGTCTTGGCGTCTCCCGAAGTTTGTAACCTTCAGGAGTCTTCAATATGCCCCTTGCATCTTCGCTTTCCCGAAGTTTGTAACATTCAGGCCCAGCGGCTTTTGTTGTGATTCCCTGATCCTCAGTGATCGGCGGAACATATCCTCCCGGGATATAGTTGACAGGCATGCCCAGGGACGATCTTTCGGCATCTGATACCTAGGATCATTCTTCTCCACTATGGGCATTGAGGTGATCTCTGAGATCACTGTTCTTTGTAGTTGAGCTTCTGCCATGGCTTGCATGTCGTTACGAAGCTTTCTCATATCTTCTCTCAGAGCGTCGATCTCTTCTTTTAACTCTCTGTTTTCTTCCTCAAGATCATCCATCTTTTTCTGACGATTGGCCCGAGTATTGTATGAATGAGACAGTTTGACTCTAGAACCGAGACACAAACGTGAGATTCGTAGGTAAGAAGAATACGCGATGTGAGAATGATGAATGCAATGATTATATTAATTATTCTTTTGATTTAATCAAAATAAACTTCGACAATTAGATTGCAAATATCAAACGGTGGGGAAACCCCTTTTTATTGAAATTCGAAGGATTACATAAATGGAAATACAGTAGATTACAAAGTGCAGAAACAAAAACCTAAGCTAATGGGTCCCGAGTCCTCTCTGAAGAGAAATCGGGTGCTGATTCTGATATCTTCCTTTTCTTTGACCGGGGCCCTTGGGCCGTTGTCGGGTTGTCATTCCTTTGCCAGGTGAAAGGAGTGAGCAAATTCCTTTGATCATCTTGATTCTCTACAGCATGTTGCTCCAAAATTTCAATCAGAGCATCTTTTTCTTTCAGTAATTGCTGTATTCTGATGCACTCTACGTCGAGGGTGCGGTACTTGTTCTTCCAAGACCTTCTTTCCCATTGAACTTTGTTGAGAGTAACCTGAAGCCTTTCAGTTTCTGTCATGAAGTACATGACAGATTCCCTCGGCGGAAGAATTCCGTAACGAGGATAAGGCATCTTTAGCTTGAGAGCTCTAGTTTGTACCCAATGGAGGTAAGGCTCCACCGAGACACAGTCCGGTTTTCCTAGAGACTCTCGTCCTTTCTTAAGAACTTGTTTCCAAGCATGCACTATTTCCATCTTTAGTGCTCTGTCGTTTTCTCCTTCCTTGAAGAAAAGACCTTCCAGATGAACACCCCGTGGGATGTGTCTCATCGGGTATCCAAATTGACGGCGAACCAATACCGGGTGGTAGTTGATTCCTCCTTTAGTTCCTATGAGGGGTACGTTGGGGAAGTTTCCACAACAGTCAATGATTATGTTTCCCTCATAAATCCTATTACACCAATCTATATCAGAGTTGGTAAGAGACATGATCTTCTGCGACCAACGTAAGGCACTCTTGCAATCCCAAAAAGCAGTAGACTTGGGCAAGTGAGAGATAAACCATTTATAAAGCAGAGGTACACAGCATGTGATATCCCCTCCACTGTACAAATTTCCCAAGTGTACAGAATGATACGCATCTGCGAGCAAAGTCGGTACAGGATTTCCAATGAGAAAAACCTTAATGGAGTTAATATCGACGAAGTTATTGATGTTGGGAAACAAAAATAACCTGTAGGTGAGCAAGATAAAGATGCTTTCAAAACCAGTCACGTTTCCTATACTGGCAAAATACAGGTCCTTCTTTGTCAAGAACTGGGCTGGCAAACCTTGGATGCCACCCTTAGTAGTCATGTGAGTCCTGACCTCAGACTCGTCTAAATGAATTGCTCTTGCAATGGTCTGATTCTTTGGAATTTCTTCCAGTCCAGAAAATGGAGCTCGATCGGTGATATGTAGATCGATCAGATGAGAATACTCCTCCAGCGTTGGTGCGAGCTGGTAATCCGGGAATGTGAAACAGTGATAAATCGGACCGTAGAATTGAATGAGCGCATCCATGATTCCCTCAATCACATGGACTCTTAACAGTGGTAGCAGACCTCCGTGTTTGGCTCTGAAAGCCTCAGGGTTAGTGATCATCCTTGCCAACCTTCTCAAATCCTCTAGTTTTGGAACCTTAAAGGTGTACGTATGAGTTCTCCTTCTACCGAAATCCATTAGCGTAATCCTCTTCTCTGATATTTGCAATCACAGTCTTAGTTTAATTTGAAAAATAGAGAGACTAGAAGAGAAGTTTTTTGAATGTTTTAATGTTTTTTTTAATGAATGCATGAATGCAGCACACAAAAACATAGAAAAAACATGGGGTCAAAGGGTCGTTGTCATGAAGTCAAGGCTCTACCCATCCCCAAAGGTTTATACTAGGGTGATTTTTGTACCTGTACTCATTATCATCAGCTCCTCCCAGGAAAGCAAAACAACAAGCGGATCGCCAGCGAGTTGTAGAGCAATCTTAGAGTAAGTGCCATTCACCGAGAATAGATCACCAGCCTCAAATGAGGGTAGTATCGCGTAACAACTATTCCCGATAGTTTCCGCACTATGAAAGGGTTTGGCTCCTCAGCTTCTCAGACTTAACAATCGGCCCATTGTCTAGGTGAGAGAATGGGTTGCATTGGTCAGCCTCCACTGAGGTTGATGGTCAACCTCGTCGCCATCACTTATCTTAAGTGTATACTCAATCTTTCCACATACGGCATCACCCGCATTCCCATTAGCAGAAAAATAAACATGTATAGCAATTTGGAAAAGCAGTATATATATTGGTCCTAAACATCCTAGACCTTTAAAGCTAAGGATCCTAAGTTCTTGACAGAAAATGGGTTCCCCGGCGGAAGCCCCAATCTGTGGTATTCACACAAGAGGTAAAAAGGAAGGAAAAAACAGAGACCGGCCCCACGGGGGGCGCCATTTTTCTGTGAAAAATGGGAACGACCGTGCCTAGATCTAACTTTGAACGGCCCCACGGTGGGCGCCATTTTTCTGTAGCGAGCGATTTTGGACGCGGTTCTTAAGCGCTGGTCGCTTTCTGCGGTTGAGCTTACTACAGGTCGATTCATTTTTATCCTATTAAAGCTGATGAAGGAAGGGAAATAGATGTCTCCAATTAACCCTGCTTTGTATACTGAGTTTAAACAGCGGTCTGTTAGGTTACGGATGCTATCAATGTGGGGGGGCCTTTGTACTGGTTATTTGTATTTTCGCCAATACAGTTTCTTTTTTTTTATCTAGACAGAAGGTTTCTGGCGGGAAACAAGGATTAGGATGTTAGGACTGATGTTTTTGAATTACTGTTTTTGATTGATGGAGATATGGGATTTGGGTTTTTTGTTTAGTGTGCTCGCTAAGATCTTTTCTTTCGATCTTATGCCTACGTATTCCCGTTTACTGAAACAGGGAAATCAGAGCGTTCATAGTTCCTCCTATTCTATGGGAGGAAATGGGTGTTTTTGATGTCTTGTTCAAAGCCCAAGACGTGAAGCGAAAGGTGATTTGTATCTTGTTCAAAGCCCAAGATGTGAAGCTGAAAAGTCTATTTGTGTCTTGTTCAAAGCCCAGGACGTGAAGCTGAAAGGTCTCAACTTTAGAGAGAATTTGTCATCTCTAAAGAAGGGTTTGTCTGTCACAACTGTTGGGTGACTGGTTATAAAGGGAGGATTACTTTAACCGGGATACACGGATTCGACAATGCCATGATTTCCTTTATAGGGGATTTTAACCTGAAGGAGAAGACTTTAACTCAGTGTAGAGCAATGCCATCTTTCCTTAGGAATTTCTCATGCTAAAAGAGGGACAGTGGCATGGATGTAGATGATCCAGAGGCTTGCCGCTTACAACGATTAGATGAAGGGGAAGGAGTTGTTGATGTTTGTGTACTGTGAACGAGGCACAACTTTGATGCTAAAAGGTTAATTGGATTAACCAGTGGTTTTCTTATACAAAGCCTAAGAGGAGGCTAATATGTGTCTCGTACAAAGCCCGAGAGAGAGGCTAAAAGGGGTTGATCCTACAAGAGGATCTTTTATACTCAACAAGAGAGTGTTTTTTGTATCTCGTACGAAGCCCGAGATGGAGGCTAAAAAATGTTTGACTCAACAAGAGAGTCTTTTATACTCAACAAGAGAGTATTTTTTGTATCTCGTACGAAGCCCGAGATGGAGGCTGTTGTTTGTTTGGCTCAATAAGAACCTTTTTGTATCTCGTACAAAGCCCGAGATGGAGGTAAAAGGGGTGATTGACTCAACGAGGGAGTCTTTTGTATCTCGTACGAAGCCCGAGATGGAGGCTAAAATTGTTAGCTCCGCTGGGGAGAATCATTGTACAAAGCCCAAGAGAGAGGCTATGATTACTGTTTCAGTTGAGTGACAGATCCAATATACTGATTTTAAAGAGAAAATCAGTTCTTATATGAGTAACACTGTACTCAAGGATTTGATTCGAGGATCAGGGTTATTTCCTTTTCTTTGAGGAAACGGGAAATCCAAAGGGTATTGAGACTGTCCGAGTCTGCGGGTTTCCTTCCTATTTAACGAAGGGGTCGCTTGAGAATGTCTTTGAGACTCAAGGAGGTTAGAATGTCTGAGTCTAGAGTTTCATCTTTTGTACTATGCTTTGAGAAACAGTAGTAGACTCTTTGAAAGGACTGTTCTATGAAGATGACTAGGTTCTGTTCCTATACCTCTAGGAGGTCGTCGGGACAATTTGTACGAAGCCCAAGAGGAGGCTGGAAACTTTTAAGAAGCCGACGAGTCCTTGTACTAAGGCCAAGAGGAGGCTATCATTCCCGGAGGAAGAGATCATTATACGAAGCCTAAGAGGAGGCTGTGAATACTTCTAAGAAGCCGTAGGGTCCTTGTACTAAGCCCAATAGGAGGCGGGGTTGCTTTTAGGAAGCCTGTGGGTCCTTGTACGATGCCCAAGAGGAGGCCGATTGCTTTTAAGAAGCCGATGGGTCCCCAAACCCCGAGAAATTCAAGGCAAGCTATTCACAAGGAATAGATCAAGTCAGGAAAGTTCGAGAATTTGGAAGAAACTCAAGAGATGTCATTCACGGAGAAAAGATCATCTCTGGGGAGTAGAGCTTCTTGACAAATGCTTTTAAGAAGCCTGTGGGTCCCTAAACCCCGAGAAATTCAAGGCAATGCTATTCACCGAGAATAAATCAAAGTCAGGAAAGTCCGAGAATTTGGAAGAAACTCAAGAGATGCAATTCACGGAGAAGAGATCATCTCTGGGGAATAGAGTTTCTTTGACAACTTCTACAAGTGACAGTCTATGAAAGGGTTCACAGAGAATGATGCCTTTCATATCTCCATATTGTTTAACCCCAAGAGGAGGGAAGACTGTGTCTGGTAATCTTATGGGGATCTAGTTTAGACTATTTCTAAGAGTGATCAACGGGCTTAAACGCTAGACGTAGTTGTCGGGGAAACTCTAAATATCTATACTATTATTACACAGTTGATATGAGTTTTTGAAAGAAGACTTACAGTGAAACAGCCCCACAATACAGTTATATGTATATGAAAGCGGTAAATGAAAGCAATAACCACTTACTCGGTTGTAGAGCTTCCATGTTGTTTGGTTAGTTGTTCAACAAAGAAAGATTGAAAAACAACAGTATATTCAAAATCAAAGGAGAAAGTGCTTTGAAATAAAAAGATTTTGGGCTTACAGCTCAAGGAGAGGCCCATGGTTTTATCAGTGAGCGCACTGTTGAATTTGTACAGAGGGACTTATACAAGTGACTGAGGCCCAAGAAAGGTTTTCTGTACAAAGGGATGGGTCTTACACTCTATTAGAGGCCCAAGTGAGTTTTAAGAAAAGAAATGGGTCTTACTACTAGAGGGTAGGCCCAATGGTTAATTTTGAAAAGGGCGACGATCGCGCCGAGATTTTGGAAACACCGTGGGACTTATACAAGTGACTGAGGCCCCAAATTTTGGTATTTACAAAGGAATTGGGTCTTACACTCTATTAGAGGCCCAAAGAGTCTTGAAACATTTGAGTATGATTAAAAATCAAAGAAACCTCAATTTTCACTTTTTAAAAGTAATTTTTCAAAGAAAATTAATAAAAAATGACAAAAAATCAAATAAGTTTAAATAAACCACTGGTGATTTTTGGTTAAGGTTTGAAAAATGAGGTTTTAATCACAAGATGATTTAAAACTTATTTAGTTTTGATTTTCAAGATGAATGTTCACTTTTAAAATGTTTAAAAACAATTAAAAATGAATTTATTCACAAAAATACCAACTATATTAAATAAATAATATAAATTTGATTTTTTTGTAGAATAAAATATTTTACTATTTTTGTGATTTTTCAGAAAAAGAACCAATAAAAAATAATCAAAATTGAGGGAGTTATTAATTTTCCAAATCATTAAAAAATAATATGAAAAATGAGAAAATATGAAAAGTGGATAAAAAATAGGGGTTGGGTCTTACACTCTATTAGAGGCCCAACGTGTATTTTTGTACAAAAGATGAGCCTTACAACTCAGGGAGAGGCCCAAAATATTTTCAGTTTGAAAATGGCGATCGCGCCGAGATTTTTAACGTATCGGGACTTATACAATAACTGAGGCCCAAAATTGTTTTGTTAAAAAAGAGTTTGATCTTACACTCTAATAGAGGCCCAAGTGTTTAAAAATGAAAAGAAATGGGACTTACAGTTCAAAGAGAAGCCCAGTTGATTTTCGTTTGAAAATGACGATCGCGCCGAGGTTTTCTTTTAACGCAGAGGGACTTATACAATAAGTGAGGCCCAAAATTGTTTTGGTTAAAAGGGGATTGGGTCTTACACTCTAATAGAGGCCCAAAGTGTTTGAAAAAGATTTGTTAGGGTGAAAATCAAAGAAAACTCCAATTTCATTTTTTAAGGCATTTTTCCAAGAAAAATTAAGTAAAAAATGAGAAAAATATCAAATAAAATCATTAAATAATGATTAAAGTTTATGAAAAAAATATTTTATCCACATAAATATTTAAAATCATTTTGGTTTTAAAAATCAAGAAAAAAAGAAATCATTTTAAAAGCATTTAAAACAATTTAAAACACTATTTTTAAATATATTAAAAATAATACTTTTTTTTTGTATTTTTTGTGGATTAAAATATTATGGGGTATGAATTAGAAAATGATGATTGTTTGCTATGTAAAAAAAATTGGTTGAGTTTTGAAAATAAAAAATAAGAAAAAGAGGAAAGATGTCACAACATCATCTCCGACATCTCTTATGGGGTAAAAACTAGTACCGAAACTTTAATTTTCAACACGTTTTTTATCAAATTTCAAACACTCATAACTCTCTCAATTTTTATCGGAATCAAAATTCGGAAGTACCTATCTTGACCAATTTTTCGCAAGGAATCCGATGGTACCACACATACACATTAAAACTCGATGTACGAAACACGCAAATCGAAAAAACAGACTGCACTTAATTCAAAATATCGTTCCGCGTCGAATTTCCAACACGCATAACTCTCTCGATTTTTAACCGAATTAAAATCCGGAAGAGCCTATCTTGACCGATTTTTTGCGAGGAATCTAATGGTATCGCACATGCATGCTGAAACTCAACGTACAAAACGCAGCAATTAAAAAACCAGAACTGCTACTAATTGAAAACGCCGTTCCGCGTCGAATTTCCAACACGCGTAACTCTCTCGATTTTTATCCGAATTGGAATCCGTAAAAACCTATCTTGACTGATTTTTCGCAAGAAATCGAATGGTATTACTCACGTACATGGAAAATCAACACACAAAATGCAGCAATTAAAAAACCAGAGCTGGTATCGTTAATTCGACGTCGTTTCGCGTCAAATTTCCAACGCGCGTAACTCTCTCAATTTTCATCGGAATTGAAATCCGTAAAAACCTATCTTGACCGATTTTTAGCAAGGAATCCAATGGTGTTACTCATGCACACTAAAACTTAATTTATAGAACACATCAATAAAAAAACCAGAACTGGACATGATTTTAAAACAACCAAAATTCCACATATAAACATGTTAAAATGCAAGCAGTGGGAGGATCACAACATACACATTAAGGACTACATTTTTGCCTCAAGAATTGTTCAATATGATGCATGTATGTGGACAACAAAGGTAAGCATGATTCAAAGAATTCAAGTTGTGAATTTTACCTCTTTTTTGGAGATTTTGGGCAACCTACCAAGTGCTTTGTTCCAGAAATGATTTGATGCTTTGGACAATCTCAAATGACCTCTTAGAAGCTTTTAGGATGGTTGGAATCAGCTGGAAACCTCTGGAGCAAGTTTGAGCACTTTCTCGCAAAATGGTCAAAAGTGGCCAAAATGCCAACTCTCTCAAATGGTGTTCCAGATGTGTGGCACCATTTGGGACAGTTCAAGGATGATATTTAGAGTGTGTTTGAGGTTTTATCTGGTTTGGAAAGTGACTGAATCAAGACATGGCTTGAAAAATGCAAAAAAGTGTCATTTTGAGGTTTTGAGAGGTGACTTTGTGATGTTGGTGTTATAGGTCACTTGTGAGAGTTTGGATCACCTACATATGATGTTTATGAGGTGTTAGGATCATGAGCTGTGATGGAAATGCTCTCTAACTCAAAAACTCAGAATTTCCTTACTAAAGAATGCATTTTGGAGTGAAAGAGAGAATTTGAGGAAAGCATCTGTTTGATGGCTTTGGTGTACTCAAACTGAGCACAAATGAGCTTTATTTATAGTAGAGCAAGTTTGTTTTGGGATCCACATTGAATGGCAACTGCAGCAGAGGTTTGGCCAATGTTAGCTAATGAATATCCAAGTCTCCTCTAGCCATTGACTAGAGGTTAGAGCACAGGCTGCTGGTTCCCTAGTTGTTGGAGGAATCTTGACTGAATTCAGTTGGAGGAAGATCAGTTCATGCCACCTCTAAGCATCCATTAAATGCTCCAAACCAAAATTGGAGTTTTGTCCCTCTTTTAGGGATTTCTAGGTTTTGGCATGCTTTTTTTGGTTCCTTGGACTTTGGAGGTTCATGGATCAGATCATCCCACTTGGATTTGATCCTTGGATGTGTCCAAAATGATGACAAGGCTTGAAAATTCGTGTGGCACAAAAAATGTGCAAATCTGCCCTGAAAAATTCAGCTGCAGCAAGCCTTTTTGTAAGATCCATAACTCCCTGCTCGAGTATGCTACATGGACGTTCTAGGACTTTCCGGAAAGCTTAGATGATGTGCTTCAACTTTGATGTTTGACATTAGACCTGGTTCAACTTGGATCATGGAGAAAAACAGCCTTGAAGTTGGGACATTGTGCTGAAATTACAAGGCAGATTTTTGGCTAAGTGCTGAAAAATGTCAATTTTAAGTTTTTAGCCATTTTGATCCAACCATAACTCAAAATCCATGATGAATTGGGATGAAGTGTAGTTGACATTTTTGTAGAGGGCCATGAGGGCTACAAATCAAGTTTTGGATGGGAAAAAATGGCTTTGTGGTTTAGGAGTTATGATCCTCTAAAGTTGGTACCCTTGCCACTTTATTCCATAACTTAGAAAAATTTCTAAGTTTTTATGGTTACCCCTTTTACAAGTTATACCACTTTCTTTGATTTTTATTGATGAATGATGATTCCAATCACACATTAACATCATTTTAGGGTTAAAAAACCATTTTTATGAAAAATCTCAAAAAGTCAAAGTTTGACTTTTATGCATAGTTGATTTTTTATCAGATGAATTCCAAACTGTGCGATCCTTTAGGAAATCATGTCCTTGACCTAAATCAAAATTGATGGACATGTTCCATGGGTGTTATAGGGTATATTTAATCGTGTCCCACGGCTTGGGAGCATGTCCTGGTCAAAAGTCAAAGCTACAGTTGACTTTTCTCGCGAAACCCTAACTGTGGTTCAGATGAAATTGAAACTTGTTGCTCAAGCTTCTTGGGTCAATCCATTGTTGCAAATGGATCAACGTGGTATGTTGGAGACCCTCAAATTATGTCTTGAGGTCTTGGCTCATGATTTGTCCCAAAAGTCAACTTAGGGGTGAATTAGGTCAAGAAACCCTAATTCCTGATTTTTGATGTATGCATCCCCTGAGGCTAAATTGACTTGATGATGGGGTTTATGATGTTCCATGGAGCATTTTAGGTTATGCTTTGAAGCATTGGCTCATGCCCAGAGGAAAATTTCCATCTGGAGGCCCTAGTCGACCAAACCCTAATTTGGTGACACTGGCGATCCTGAGGCTTGATCCACCTAGAAGGGAGCAGCCTTGTGCTTAATCCTTGAAGTGGGAGTCCTCTTGATCCATTGTGGATATTTGAGAGGCTAGACAAGTTGAAGATCATGTCATTCCTTGATTGATCCTTTGTCTAAGAGCTCTGAGAGGGTTTGAAACCCTAGTTTTGATTGTAGTGAATGCTCACCCATCTTTGGGGAGACTGATGAGGTACAAAGGTACATCCATATTGTGCTGATGATTTGCATAATGATGGGAAATCTTAGTGGTTAAAATTTGGGGTATGACACTCAGCCGAGTCAGTAAAGTCTCCATTTAGCCTCAAATCTTGGGCTTTGTACAAGACAGATATAAAGTTCTTTCCCACAGAGTCAGTCTTCTTTTCAGCCTCTATCTTGGGCTTTGTACAAGACACATACAAACCCTCCCCGGAGGAGTCAAAATCCTTTTTAGCCTCAATCTTGGGCTTTATACAAGACAGACAAAACATTTTCCCCGGAAAAGTCAAACTTTTAGCCTCCTCTTAGGCTTTGTATAATGATATCCCCAAAGAGTCAGTCTCTTTTAGCCTCAATCTTGGGCTTTATACAAGATATATATAAACATTCTCTTATTGAGTCAGTCATTCCCAACCTCCTCTTAAGCTTTGTATAAGGACTTCCCTAGTGGAGTCAATCAACCTCTTAGCTTCAACCTTGGGCTTTGGTCAAGGAACACAAAAATCAACATACCCTCAGAGGAAATCAAAATCCCTCTGTAGGAAGTCATTTCTTTGTATTATCATATGTCAAAACAGAAACTCCCTTCTTTCATCTAATTGTTGTAAGCGGCAAGTCTCTGGATTATTTACATCCACGCCACTGTCCCTCTCTTAGCATGAGAAATTCCTAAGGAAAATGGCATTGCTCTACACTGAGTTAAAGTTTTCCCCTTGAGGACAAACCCCCTATAAAGGAAATTATGGCATTGCTGGATTCACATATCCCAGTTAAAGTAATTCTCCTTTATAAACAGACACCCAACAGTTGTGATAAGCAGACGAGATGTCTCCCTTTAGAGATGACAAATTCTCTCTCGGCCAATCCCTTTAGCTTCAATCTTGGGCTTTGAAAAAGGCACAAATACACCCTTTAGCTTCAATCTTGGGCTTTGAATAAGACACAAATACACCCTTTAGCTTCAATCTTGGGCTTTGAACAAGACACCAAAATATCTTTTTCCTCCCTTAGAATAGGAGGAACTACGATTGCTCTGATTTCCCTGTTTCGTTTAAACGGGAATACGTAGGCATAAGATTGCAAAATCTTAGCGAGCATACCAATCAAAAACTCTAGGTCCAAAACCTTCATACCAATAAAAAACTCTAGGTCCAGTACCTTCATACCAATCAAAACTTAGGTCCAGTACCTTACCAAAAACATCGGAAAAACCCGAACATCAACAAAAACTCACTCTCTTCCTCTCATATTTTCCAAGAAACTTTCCCAACCCATTAACGGATAAACACTATCAAGTACAAAGCGAAACCTGAAGTTAACAACCTGTGGATAACCACATATAGGATGGGCAATTGACAACTCCCCATTATATAACCTGACCCCGAACTCCCCGAATCTCTTTAAGTGTTTGTTCAGTTAAACATTCACGTGCAAGGTTAGTTTTAGATAGCTTCCCTTTCCCTTCCAGCTTCACGGGATAAATAAGAAATCAGAAAGTAGCACCCCTTTCTCTTCATTGAGGAGAAAACCCAAATTCCGCGATAAGGTGGTCGCGTCACCGACAAAAATCGTGCGCTACAGAGAAATGACGACTCTATTGGGGAGTCATTTTATTTGTTTAGGACTAGGATTATAGCTCCTAAGAGGTCTAGGATGTTAGTTTTAGGAATGAATATATATATATATATATATATATATATATATATATATATATATATATATATATATATATATATATATATATATCGCTTTTCCTACTTGATATCCATGTTTATTTTTCTGCGAATGGGACTGCGGGTGATGCCGCATGTGGAAAGTTTGAGTGATACCTAAGATAAGTGATGGCATAGACGAGTGGTCTTACAGGGAGTGATTCCCGAATAAGCGATCCTGGTAGACCATCGAATCAGTGGAGATACCCTTTGCGGATTCAATGTCTAGTGACTTCGGTTGCAAAAGCAGATTGTTCGATTGTGGTATCCATGAAACTGAGGATTTAGTAGACTGAGACCATGTGAGTATTTTGTAGTGCGGAAGATATCGGAAATAGTTGTCACACGATACTACCCTCATTTGAGATTACCCTAAGATACTAGAACTTGCTCGGGTGAACCAGCCTGTTGTTGTTATCCCAAGGGGGTCAATGATTTTGAGGACAGGTACAAAATTCGCCATAGTACAACCTTTGGGAATGGGTAGAGCCATAACTCCATGCTTGTGACACTGAACCTTTGAACCCATGTTTTTTCTATGTTTTTGTGTGCTGCATTCATGCATTCATTTCATTAAAAAACTTTAAACAAAGAAAAATTTTCTCTTCTAATCTCTCTTTTTCAAATTAAACTAAAGCAATGATTAGAAATATCAGAGAGAAAGATTGCATTATGGATTTCGGTAGAAGGAAGACTCACAAGTACACCTTTAAGGTTCCAAAATTAGAGGATTTAAGGGGGTTGGCAAGGATGATTACCAATCCTGATGCTTTCAGAGCTAAGTATAGAGGACTGCTATCTCTGTTAAGGGTCCATGTAATTGAAGGAATCCTGTCTACACTGATTCAATTTTACGATCCGGTCTATCACTGTTTCACATTCCCGGATTATCAACTAGCACCAACACTGGAGGAGTACTCTCACCTGACTGATTTACCCATTACTGACCAAGCTCCATTTTCTGGACTGGAAGAAATTCCAAAGGATCAAACCATTGCAAGAGCAATCTATTTGGACGAGTCAGAAGTCAGGACTCACATGACCATTAAGGGTGGAATCCAAGGTTTACCAGCCAAATTTTTGGTAAAGAAAGCTCTGTACTTTGCTAGTATAGGGAACGTAACTGCTTTCGAGAGCGTCTTTGTTCTGCTCACCTACGGGTTATTTCTATTTCCCAACATTGATAACTTCGTTGATTCCAATACCATTAAGATATTTCTAATTGGAAACCCTATACCGACCTTGCTCGCGGATGCTTATCATTTTGTACACTTAAGGAATTTGTACAGCGGAGGAATGATCACATGCTGTGTACCCCTGCTAAACAAATGGTTCACTTCCCATTTACCTAAGTCTGCTGCTTTCTGGGATCATAAGAGTACTCTGCGTTGGTCACAGAGAATCATGTCTCTTACCAACTCTGACATAGATTGGTACAATCGGATCTATGACGGGATAAGAATCATTGACCGTTGTGGAAACTTCCCTAATGTTCCCCTCATAGGAACTAAAGGAGGAATCAATTATCATCCAGTTTTAGTTCGTCGTCAATTCGGATACCCGATGAGACATATCCCACGTAATGTTTATCTGGAAGGTCTTTTCTTCAAGGAAGGAGAAAATGACAGGGCACTAAAGACAGAAATAGTGCATGCCTGGAAACATGTTCACAGAAAAGGAAGAGAGGCTCTAGGAAAACCGGATTGTGTCTCCGTGGAACCTTATCTCCACTGGGTACAAACTAGAGCCCTCAAACTAAGGATGCCTTAGCCTCATCAAGAAGTTCTTCCGTTAAAGGAATTTGTCCTTTATTTTATGTTTGATACGGAAAAACTCCAGGTCGCTCTCAACAAAGTTCAACGGGAAAAGAAATCTTGGAAGAACAAGTACCGCATTCTCAATGTGGAGTGTACCAAAATACAACAACTGTTAAAAGAAAAAGATGCTCTGATCGAGATTTTAGAGCAACATGCTATATAAAATCAAGAAGACCGAAGGAATTTACTCGCTCATTTCACTTGGCAAAGGACTGACAACCCGACAACGACTTAAGAGCCCCGGTCAAAGAAAAGGAAAATACCAGAACCAGCACCTGAGCTCTCCTCAGAGAGGACTCAGGATCCATAAGCTTAGACATTTCCTTTTACAGCACTTTGTAAATTACTGTATTTCCATTTCCGCAATCTTTGAATTCAATAAAACGGGGTCTCCCCACTGTACGATATTTGCAATCCAATTGTTGAAGTTTCTTTTGATTGAACAAAAAAAATTAATATAATCATTGCATGTCATTCATCATTCTCACATAACACATTCTTCTTCCCTACGAATCTCACGTTTGTATGTCGATTCTAGAGTCAAACTGTCTCATTCGTACAATACTCGGGCCAATCGACAAAAGAAAATGGATGATCTCGAGGAAGAGAACAGAGAGTTGAGAGAAGAAATCGACACTCTGAAAGAAGATCTGAGAAAACTTTATAATGACATGCAATCTCTGGCAGCAGCTCAGAAACAACAGCAAAGGACTGTGATCTAAGAGATCACATCTATGCCCATAGTGGAAAAGTATGATCCTCGGTACAACATGCCTAAAGATCGTCCCTGGGGCATGCCACTCAACTATATCCCAGAAGGATATATTCTGCCGATCACGGAAGATCCAGAAACTACAGCAGGAACCGCTGGGCCTGAAGGTTACAAACTTCGAGAAAGCGAATATGCAAGGGGCATGACAGCAACTCCTGAAGGTTAAAAACTTCGGGATAAGGAAGCACCAAGAGTCACTGTTGTAATGACTATTCCACCACCCGTGGTACACGCTGTCCCGGAAGGACAGATTCTTCAGATACCTTCTGGTGGAAACGAAAGTATGTACGATAGAATAAATGAGTTCCAGGAACAATTCCTGGAGATGCAGGAGGAATTGCATGCCATTCGCAGTCAGGATCTATTCAGAAAGGACGCCGCAGACCTTTGTTTGGTCCCCAATGTGAAAATTCTCCACAAATTTAAGGTGCCCGAATTTGAGAAATACAAGGGCAACTCTTGCCCTCAAAGTCATTTGGTGATGTACGCTCAAAAGATGTCAACTCAGACAGAGAACCAACAGCTACTGATCCACTACTTCCAAGATAGTTTAATCGGTGCCGCACTCAAATGGTACATGGGTTTAAACTGCACTAAGATCGTCACTTTCAGAGATCTTGGTGCTGCCTTCATTCAATAATATAAGTATAACCTGGACATGGCACCGGACAGAGATCAACTTAGAGCCATGTCGCAGAAGGACAAGGAAACCTTTAAGGAATATGCTCAGAGATGGCGTGAAATTGCCGCCCAGATTTGTCCACCTCTTGAGGAAAAAGAGATGACAAAGATCTTTTTGAAAACCTTGAGCTCATTTTACTACGACCGAATGGTCGCCAGTGCGCCCAGTGACTTCACTGAGATGGTGAACATGGGAGTTTCTCTTGAAGAAGCAGTTCGAGAAAGATGCCTGGTCAAAGATACAGGACCATCAAGCAGTACCAAAAGATACGGTAGTGCTTTCCCTAAGAAAAAAGAGCAAGATATTGGTAATATCTCTCTCGAAAAGCAAAGGCGACGGTACCAACCAGTAGCCGTTGTAACTCCTACTATCAACCCTGCGCCTATTCCAACGTATCAACCTCAGGTTTCTCAGAGCCAACCAAATCAACAACAATATCAGCAAAGGACACAACAGCCTCTTCAGCGGGCTCGTCCTCAGTACAACAACAACCGTACAACCCGACCACCAGGATTTGACCCTATACCAATGTTGTACGCATAACTGTTTCCATTACTACTGCTCAAGGGGCACGTCCAAACTAGGTCTCCTTTTACAATACCAGAGAATCCGCCTTTTTGGTTCAAAGCAGATCAAACTTGCCCTTACCATCAAGGAGGACCGGGGCATAACATAGAAAACTGTATCAGTTTTAAATCCGATGTGCAAAATCTTGTCATGAGCGGGGTCTTATCCTTCAAGGATACAAATCCAAATGTTCGGACGAACCCGTTGCCTCAACACGAGAAAGCTGCAGTAAATTTGATAGAGGAAGGATCTAACTACAACTATCAAATTCATGATGTACTCTTATTGGGAACCAACCTGGTCAAGATGCATTGCAGACAGAGCGGATACGGTCATGTACCGTCTTATAATTATCACCAGTGTGATATCTGCTCTAAAAACAATCAAGGATGTTCTGTGGTGCAATCAGCTCTGCAAGAACAGATGGATCTCTGGTGGATCCAGGATCACCGAATCCGTGAGGTCAACATGACTTATACAAATTCCAACATCATTCAAAACCACGACATCCGTGCGATGAATGTCAACTTGGTGGCAATGCACTCAAGGCAAAGCCAACATCATAATCTGCCGCGGCATGATTACAATTCCTGTCTGATCTGCTCGGTAAACAATCAGGGATGCTCTTTTGTACAAGAGTCCCTCCAGCGTTAGATGGATCTCGGATGGATTCAGGATTACCGTGATAGAAGTCATTATCAAGTTAACATGATTCAAATCCTTGATATTAGTTTGATGAATACCAGCTTGGTGGAATTACACGCTAAGCAAGTCCATCTCGGTTTTCTGACTTCCCATGATTATCAGAACTGTAAAGTATGACGTGAGAGTGACCAAGGATGTGCACTCGTTCAAAGAACACTGCAACACTTGTTGAACCACTGGTGGCTTTCGATTTATCTAGATGAAGACACACAGGAGATCAATATGACTGATGGGAACCCTACTAGATATCAAAATCAGGATGTTCGATCAATGGAAACAGATCTAGTGAGGTTACACTGCATACGAAGCGGACGTGGTCGGGTGCCACCACACAACTATGAGTGCTGTAGAGTTTGCTCGGAGGATAACCAAGGATGCTACCTCGTGCGAGCAGCCCTTCAAAGTTAGTTGGACCACAAAGAGATTCAACCATGTTCAAGCTCTGGTCTAATTAACATAATGTCATACTATCTTCCCAATCGAGGCAAAGAAGTTATCTTAATCCCTAAACGAGAAGTGGCCAAAGATGTATGTTCCATAATCCCTTTACTCCATGAATTAAGAGTTCCTCTTGATAGTGGAAAGATTCTCAACCTCGAACCAATTGAGGCCGGCTACGATGGTCAGAAAAATCAAAAGGCTCCTGTAGTTATCTATCTGCTGGGACCAGTACCGTACAAATCTGATAAAGCTATCCCTTACAAATATGGTGCAACAACAATTGAGAATGGAAAGGAAATTCCATTACCCTCCGTCGTGAATATTGCAGACATCAGTCGAGTGACACGGAGCGGTCGGATCTTCAACAGAGGAGTTGGAGAACCCATCAAAGAAAAGAAACCTCAAACAGAAGGTCCAATTCCACCAGTCGGTCAATCCAGTGATCCCGACCTTTCAAAGAACAACAATGAGATGCTGAAGCTCATCCAAAAGAGCGAGTACAACATTGTTAATCAACTGTTACAAACTCCTTCAAAAATATTTGTGTTATCTCTTTTGCTCAGTTCCGAAGCTCACAAAGAAGCTCTACAGAAAGTCTTAGAGCAGGCCTTTGTGGAACAAGATGTGACGATAAGACAATTCGACAACATCATCTGCAACATCACTTCCTGCAACAACTTGGGGTTTAGTGATGAAGAACTGCCGGAAGAAGGCAAAAATCACAACATGGCACTCAACATTACAATCAACTGCCAGGACGATGCTTTAGCCAGCGTACTGGTAGATACCGGATCAGCTCTGAGTGTTATGCCAAAGTCCACTCTAATGCGACTATCATTTAAAGGATCTTCGATGAGAGGCAGTGAGGTCATCGTCAAAGCATTTGACGGATCCCGAAAAACAGTTATCGGCGAAGTCGGCCTTCCCATAACTATCGGTCCTCACACTTTCCAAGTCACTTTCTAGGTCATGGACATCTGGGCAGCATACAGTTGTTTGTTAGGAAGACCTTGGATACACGAGGCTGGGGCAGTCACTTCGATACTTCAGCAGAAGCTGAAGTTCGTCAAGAATGACCAACTGGTCACAGTCTACGGAGAGCAAGCCTTGATCGTGAGCAACTTATCATCACCCACTTGTGTAGAACCAGAGGAGGTTGTTGGAACCCAGTTTCAAGCACTTTTGGTGAGCAATGGCAACCAATTAGAAAAAGGAACATCGATTTCCTCGTACAAAGATGCTCTCGAAGTAATAAAAAATAACAATGCAAAAGGATGGGGACAGCTTGTCATTCCTACGGATAACAAGACAAAGAAAGGTCTTGGTTTTTCCTCAACATGTACCCAAACTGCTACTAACGATGAAAGTTTTCATCCCATTCAGAACTTCTTCCACAGTGGAGGTTTCCTTCACCCAGTGTCTCAAGAAGTACATACCATCAACGAGGGTGACTCCTCCAATACAGATGAAGAATGGAAGTCCTATCTTAATGAAGATGGTTATATGTCTCAGGGAGAGGTGCCTACGCCATTTTGCTATCCCGCACAGAGTCCGAGATATATACCAAGATCAGACGTCAAAATGATATACGGAGATTGTGATCCGGAAGGATGTCGTGCTCCACCAAACTCATTAGTGGAAGACACTTTGATGAAAGACAACTTTGACCATGACTATTATGGCCCAATGGATGGCCTGCCTATCTGGCAGCCGTACCCATAAGACTTGGGGCAAAAGAGTCAGCCCAACGACGCTTATCAATTGAGCATCATTGAAAAGAATACCTGCGTCCCCACCGAATCATGGGATCATTACTCAGGGCATTCTGAAAATATCCAGCACGACGATGAATTTGCAAAGATTGCAGGACAAGAGTTCATCAACTACGCTTTTCCCGAGGTCAACGTCATCGAAAGATGACTCCTCCAGTTCCAAAGAAGTGTGGGACACCTTAGGACAACCGAGTGGCAAGTATGACTTCTTGGTCAAGTACACCGCTCCTAAAAGCTCTCGTATTAGGCTCGAAGACATCCAGCCAACTGGATGGGGAGATCTGCCTGAGAGTTCAAACACTGTGCAAGATACAACAGAAGAGTTTGTCTACGACAACTCTGCCTGGGAGACAGACTCCAACGATCCTGCTCTGCCAGAAATCAGCGTCATTTTTTAGGACAAACCAAGAAAGAAGGTACCAGACTTTGTGATTCACCGAGGAGTTCGCCGCCAATGGGTTGCTGTCAACGTTCTGAAAGTCGTTCATAAGTCTAAATTTCTTGTTTTAAACCCCATTGAAACATACGATCCAACGCCTTCTCCCAACTTTGAATTCCCGGTATTTGAGGCTGAAGAAGAAAATGACGAAGAAATTCCAGAAGAGATCTCCCGATTACTCAGGCAAGAGGAAAGGTCCATTGAACCTCACAAAGAGCCGTTGGAAACGGCCAACTTGGGTTCAGAAGAAGAAAGAAAAGAAGTCAAGATTGGGGCACTGCTCGGTCTGACTGTCAAAAAAGGTTTGATAAAGCTTCTCAAAGAATTTCCTGATGTATTCGCTTGGTCCTATCAGGATATGCCAGGGTTGGATACCAGCATCGTGAAACATCATCTACCGTTAAGATTAGAATGTCTGCCAGTAAAACAAAGACTAAGACGGACTCATCCAGACATGGCCATCAAAATCAAAGAGGAAGTACAGAAATAGATTGACGCGAGTTTCCTCGCCACATCAGAATATCCTTAATGGTTAGCCAACATAGTACCAGTTCCGAAAAAGGATGGAAAGGTCAGAATGTGTGTAGACTACAGGGATCTAAACAAAGCCAGTCTAAAGGATGACTTTCCCTTACCGCACATCAACATGCTGGTAGATAGTACAACAAAGTTCAAAGTTTTCTCCTTCATGGATGGATTCTCGGGCTATAATCAGATAAAAATGGCTCCGAAAGACATGGAGAAAACTTCATTCATCACCCCATGGGGTACCTTTTGTTACAAGGTAATGTCGTTCGGTTTGAAGAACGCCGGGGCAACCTATCAAAGGGCCATGACTACTCTATTTCATGACATGATACACAAAGAAATCGAAGTATATGTCGACGATATGATTTACAAATCTAAAACAGAAGAGGAGCATGTGACCTACTTGTCGAAGTTATTCGAGCGGCTGAGAAAATACAAACTCCGCTTGAATCCTAACAAATGCACGTTCGGTGTCCGCTCAGGAAAACAGCTAGGATTCATCGTCAGCCAGAAAGGAATTGAGGTTGATCCTGACAAGGTCAAGGCCATTCAAGAAACGCCTTCTCCAAAGACTGAAAAACAAGTTAGGGGATTCCTGGGACGTTTGAATTACATTTCCAGATTTATATTCCTCATGACCGCGACATGTGTGTCGATCTTTAAATTACTCAAAAAGAATCAGGACTGCATATGGACAGAAGACTGCCAAACCGCCTTCGACAGTATCAAGGAATACCTGTTAAATCCACCGATTCTATCACCTCCAGTGGAAGGAAGACCACTGATCATCTACCTAACAGTCTTGGAAGACTCAATGGGTTGTGTACTTGGCCAACAAGACGAAACCAAAAGGAAAGAGTCTGCCATCTACTATTTGAGCAAGAAATTTACCGACTGTGAAACTCGGTATACTATGCTTGAGAAAACTTGCCGTGCTCTGGCTTGGTCAGCCAAACGTCTTCACCAGTATATGATTTGTCACACTGCTTGGTTAATCTCCGAAATGGATCCAATCAAGTACGTCTTTGAAAAGCCTGCTCTCACGGGAAGGATCGCCCGTTGGCAGATGTTGTTATCAGAATACAACATCGAGTACCATGCTCAAAAAGCCGTCAAAGGAAGTATTTTAGCCGATTATTTGGCTCATCAACCGATTGACGATCAGGAATCAGCCGAATTTGACTTCCCAGACGAAGATGTCATGTACTTGAAAATGAAAGATTGCGATGAACCACAACCCAGTGAAGGGCCAGAGCTAGGTTCCCAATGGGGACTAATCTTTGACGGAGCCATCAATAATTATGGAAATGCAATTGGGGCAATCATCGTAACACCTCAGGGTACCCACAATCCTTTCACTGCCCGACTGACATTCAAGTGCACAAACAACGAGGCCGAATACAAAGCTTGTATCATGGGTCTCGAAGAAGCGATTGACTTGAGAATTAAGAACTTGGATGTGTATGGAGACTCAGCCCTGGTTATCAATCAAATCAAAGGAGATTGGGACACATACCAATCACCACTGATTCCTTACAAAGACTACGCGAGAAGGTTGTTACCATTCTTCAACAGAATCGAGTTTCATCACATTCCTTGTGAAGAGAATCACATGGATGATGCCCTAGCCACTCTCTCTTCCATGATTAGTGTAGGTCAATGGAACGACATACCTAAGATTGACATAATGCGCCTTGAACGGCCCGCTTACATTTTTGCGATCGAAGCAGTCATAGACGACAAACCTTGGTATCACGATATCAAATGCTTCCTTCAAAAACAAGAGTACCCACCTGGGGAATCCAGAAAAGACAGGAAAACTCTCAGAAGACTGGCTGGCGACTTCTTCCTGAGCGGTGATACACTCTATAAGAGAAATTTTGACATGGTCTTGCTCCGATGCGTAGACATACCAGAAGCAAACATGCTGATAAAAGAAATTCATGAAGGATCCTTTGGCACTCATGCCAACGGACACACAATGGCGAGAAAAATTCTGAGAGAAGGATACTATTGGTTGACCATGGAATCCAATTGCTACAAGTACATGAGGAAGTGTCACAAGTGTCAGATATACTCAGACAAAATCCATGTACCGCCAACGCATCTCAAAGTTCTTTCTTCCCCATGGCCTTTTTCTATATGGGGAATTGACATGATTGGTATGATCGAACCCAAAGCCTCGAACGAACATCAGTTCATTCTGGTAGCCATTGACTACTTCACCAAGTGGGTCGAAGCAGTGTCATATGCTAACGTAACCCGGCAAGTGGTGGTCCGATTTATCAAAAACAACCTCATCTGCCGTTATGGTGTTCCAAGCCAGATCATTACTGATAATGGATCCAACTTGAACAACAAGATGATGAAAGAGTTGTGTGTTGAGTTCAAGATCGAACACCATAACTCATTTCCTTACCGACCTAAGATGAATGGAACGGTAGAAGCGACTAACAAGAACATCAAGAAGATTGTTCAAAAGATGGTTGTAACCTACAAAGATTGGCATGAGATGCTACCATTTGCTCTTCACGGTTATCGCACATCTATCCGCACTTCAACAGGGGCAACCCCTTTCTCTCTAGTATATGGCATGGAAACAGTGCTCCCCATAGAAGTAGAGATCCCATCAATCCGGGTGTTTTTGGAAGCTAAGCGAACGGAAGCTGAATGGTGTCAAAGTCGACACGACGAAGTGAACCTAATCGAAGAAAAGCGAATAACGGCTCTGTGCCATGGTCAGTTGTATCAACAAAGAATGAAGAAAGCGTTTGACAAAAAAGTCTGACCCCGTGTCTTCAGAAAAGGAACCTCGTGCTCAAGAAGATACAATCATTTCTCACTGATTCCCGGGGCAAGTGGACTCCGAATTATGACGGCCCCTATGTGGTCAAGAAAGCCTTCTCAGGCGGCGCCTTGAGACTCGCAACCATGGATGGAGAAGAATTTGCCTACCCCACGAATGTTGATGTAGTCAAGAAATACTTTGCCTAAATAAAAAAAAACGCCTCGGTGGATTGAAAACCCGAAAGGGCGGTCCAGGAAAAAATTAGAGACATGATCATAAATCATCCCGGTGGATTGGAAATCTCAAAGTACAATCCAGGAAAAAGTTAGGGATAAATGGCAAGTAACTACATCCAACACGGGTAAATTTCCCAGCAGTAATGCCATCCAGCAGGAAAACTCCGGTAAAGGTCATCTTCGACAGAAGCTCAGGATGTCCAGAATTCAAAGTTGGTAGAAGGATAACGATCGTTATGTTTCAATGTAGCCCTTTTCCCTTAAATTACCATTTTCTAAACTTTGTAAATACTCTATGGGATCGCGCGCTTGGCGGATTTCCATCCTATCAATAAAATTTGAGCCCTAGTGCTTTTGTTTGCAATTCTTATTTGTTTTAGCTTTACAGAACGACATATTTTAACATGATCAACGATTCTTGAAATAAAACAAAAATGAATTTTACTTGTCAAATTTTTCTGCTTTTAAAATAAAGATGGTAATTCTTTTGACCGTTGAACATCGAAAGAACATCAATCACTTCTCCAAAGGCGATTAAGCTTTAAAGTGCAGAATCAAAGTACTCCTTATCGAACCAGTATGACTGAATGAAGGATCAGCTGTGTCAGATGTGAATATTCCATCTGACATCCCCGGCAGAGTTCTTACCTCCTAAGTCTGACCAACGTTGTTCCACGCAGGAACTATTTTTTCCTAAGCAAGGCATAATTGCTATCTTGAACCAGTGATACTTTTCAACCCCACAGTGGTCGAGTATCCAGTCGTGTTTATCCACTAGTCTGTATGTTGTGTCAGTTTTGTCAGCATAAACATACATACATCATGCATTATTGATTTGCATTAATAATCATATTGCATCACTATCACTCTAGTCAGTCTTAACTCTAAGTGGTAAAGTCCTCTTGTCAATCGAGTTATCAGTTCTTTCCTCGTCAGGAAGCGAATCATCTAAGCAATCTCTCCCCAGTTTATTTCTGGGATGAAGTTGGTCCTCGACCACTTGGATAACTTGAACCTTTGAAAGACCAGAAGGCATTCGACAAACGTCACTCTTCACCATTGAAGATGATATCTTCGCTTTCCTGGATTAAGGAAAATCCCCAGAGGAAACCTTAAAACCAAAGACTCTCAGCAACTAATTGGATTTTCTCTCCAGAAGGTCAATGTTAATGAAGTCATCAGCACCTCAAAATTGGATCACATCACATGGCATTTCTTCGAAAAGATCTCGAGGAAAAGTATGATGTAGTATCCCCAAGCAGAAAGTAGTCTCTCAAGAGACTTATTTTCCCCAGTAGAGTCAACAAATGGCGTCTCCAACTGAGAAGTTTATACAACTCTACAGCTCAGACGAATGGGTTTCTCCAGCAAGTCTGACATCAAAACTTTTTTCGTCAAATGGCATCTCCCCTGGAAAATTCGGCGAGAAGTTTGAGGAAAACCGCTACAAATAGCATCCCTCGTCAAAAAAGATTATTGACAAAAGAAACTGAGACCCGTTCCTTGGCTGAAGACCAGGATCGAGGGGAAGTTTATTGACAAAAGAAACTGAGACCAGTTCCTTGGCTGAAGACCGGGATCGAGGGGAAGTTTATGGACAAAAGAAACTGAGACCAGTTCCTTGGCTGAAGACCAGGATCGAGGGGAAGTTCATTTTAGAAACCGAGACCAGTTCCGTGGATAAAAACAAGGATCGAGGAGAAGTTTATTTCAGAAACTGAGACTAGTTCCATGGCTGAAGACCAGGATCGAGGGGAAGTTTTTTACCCTTTTCTAAGCATCATTGCTTAGCAAAAGAAGATGGATGAGCAAGTTGCCATTCATAACCACCATCAAAATTTTGGGTATTCCGATATTTAATCCTCTTACACCCCGAATGCCCGAATTCCTTCACCATTCACACCTTCGAGTCCAAGAAGATTAAATAGGGGCATCTGTCATACCCCAAATTTTGACCACTAAGATTTCCCATCATTGTAAAAATAATTATCACAATATGGATGTACTTTCATACCTCATCAGTCCCCCTCAAAGATGGTTGAGCATTCACTACAATCAAAGATTAGGGTTTTGAGCCCTCTTGGAGCACTTAGACGAAGGATCAATCAAGAAATGACGTGATCTTCAACTTTTCTAGCCTTTCAAACATCCACAAAGGATCAAGAGGACTCCCACATCAAGAATCAAGCATAAGGTTGCAATATACCAAGTGAATCAAGCCTCCAGATCGCATGTGTCACCAAATTAGGGTTTTGGTCGACTGAGGCCTCCAGATGAAAATTTTCTTCTAGGCATGAGCCAATGCCTCAATATATGGTCCTATAAGCTCAAAAGGATCTCAAGAGCCCATCCACAATGGCAAAATCACCTTGAAGGTCCATCTATAAAAAAATCAGGAATTAGGGTTTTGACCTAATTCAACCCTTGAGTTAACTTGTGAAGTGAGGCATGGCTTGAAGCTTCAAAATGAACTTCAAAGACCTCAAATACATAATATTGGCATGTTTACAATATTTGATTGACTCAAAGAGCTCAAGTTATAAGCCACAAGAACTCAAAACCATTTGATCACAAATTAGGGTTTCTGATGGAAAAAGTCAAACCCTATCCTTGACTGTTGACCTACCCTTGATCTCAAACCTTGGGGAGGGGTCCAATACATTCCTAAATACCCTTGGAGGACATCCATAAAGTTTAATTGAGCCCAAGGATTGATTTCACAAAAGGATCACAAAGTCAAAATTTCATCTGATGAAAAAGTCAACTGTACAAAAATCCAAGTTTGACTTTTTGGATTTTTGGCCAACCAAGGTTCCTTAACCCTAAAATAATATTAATATGTGATTTGAATCATCATTCATCAAGAAAAATCAAAGAAAATGAGTTAATTTGTTAAAGGGGTAACCATAAAAAACATAGAATTTTTCTAAGTTATGGAATAAAGTGGCTAGGGTACCAACTTTGTAAGGCCATATCTCCCAAAACCTAAGGCCTTTTTCTCCCATTCAAAGCTCAGATTGAAGTTCATGTTACATACTTTAAATATGTCAACAAGACCTCATTGAAGGTGCGAAAAAGACACAAGAAGGAGGGTTTAAATTGTGTATTCACTCTTTTGACTACTTTTTGCTTCTTGTCGAAAAATCACTTAGGAAAATATCAGAGTTCGTTGAGAGACTCTGACTGGTGAAGTTGCATTCAGACTTGCTATGCATAAGGCATAAGAACCAACAAGAATCTGAACATAAAATACATTTCTCAGAACTTGAAGTGCGGAAGCTTATCAGAGTTAAGCTGCAAGGTTCTGACTTGCTTATGTAAGGTTCTGATACTCAATATAAAAAGATAAATAAGACATTAAGCATAAGAGTAAAGAACACACGATATATCCTGGTTCACCACAAAGGCCAATCCAGTCCACCCTCCTCAGGTGATTTCGCCTTGAACACAAGGTCTTAATCCACTATAATCAATCTCGATTACAGATGCACGGGCAACTGCCGGTGACTAACCACTTGCACAGCCGCACTGTGACTAACATACAATGAATCGTTCAGGGATTCAACTTAATGAATATAACGAACATTGACCTGTAGGTTCCAATATCGCAAGATCTATTGCTAGGCTTTCACAGCTAGACGTTCAGGGATTCATCGCAATGAATATAACGCTACTGGCCCTATTTCAGGCTTTTCCCACAATGACATCTCGCCATTGTCTTCTCGAGTCTCTGGTCACACTGACCACTCAAGGAATCCTAATTCACCAAGAATTAGTTTAACTGGAGGTTACAATAATGCTTCTTAACAAGCAGATTACTCCTAAGTTAAAGTACAAAGAACACACAAGTGTGCAAGCAAGATGTGAGCAACAGCTCCTTGCTATTCTAAGAAACTACAAGGATGTATAATGATTTGACAGTTGTTGACATCTTGTAGATCTTCTTCTTCTTCATCTTCTTGGATGAGCAAGCTTTGAGCAACAACTCCTTGCTTCAGATCTTCAATGTAGCACTGAGGAGAAGGTGGTTGATAACTTGACTGAGTTGCAATGTTGTCTTCTTCATCAACAGCTTCTAAACTAATTGATTGTCGTTGTATTGATTTAAACTTTAAGCTTCAACAACAATGGCAATGTGTAAATTGATGACAGCTTTGGATATTCTAAGTGTTACAACGAGAACTCATCGTTGTTGCTATCTTTACACAATGACTTGAATCAATCTGTGGACTTCGTCGTCTTTTAGAAGCAAATACTCTTTCCTTTAAATAGCCCAGTAGAAATATAGTCATTTGAAATATTGTTGGTCGTTGGAAAAGAGACGTTGTGTAATAACTAGTTGTACTGACACATCTCCTTTTTACTGTGGGAGAAGTGACGGGATATATCTTTCTTGGGCGCTGTGTATAGTTACTCACAACGGTAACATGTGACTTCTGAACTTCAGAGGTTTCTGATGGTCAATTGATGAAGCATGAGTAGAGTCCTCTTAACAGGATATCTGATACGTCAAGTCTTCAATTACTTGAAGAAGTCCATTAGGAATCAGTCTTCAAAACTTCAGCACTTGTCTTTAAGCACGTTATCCTTTACTTCTTCAAGTCTTCCGAAACATCAGAACTTGTCCATTAGGAATCTATCTTCAGAGTCTTCAATACTTGATCTTCAGAACCTTAATCTTCAGAACACATAAGTCTTCAGAGTCTTTCTGCACTTGGTCTTCAGAGCCTTCCGCCTTCAAAACTTCAAGTCATGAGAGTCTTCAGCACTTCGGTTCTCTTCTTCAGAAGCTTCGCAATCTTCAGAATCTTGACCACTTTCAGAGAGCATCCACAAGAGCATTGCATCAGCAATATCAGCATCCTTGGATCTGACTGATTACGATCAGATACAGAAGCGTTCTTGCTTCTTGCGACTTATGTCACACATAGTAACTTCGCATATTATCAATTACGCTCATCTGGCTGGTGCTTGTTGGATCTGATATATTTTATAATTATGATCTGCACACAACACACGTTAGAACATAAAATGGTTCTTTCACAAATACATATTGTTATCATCAAAACATAGATCGACTTGTAGAGACAATTCTTACTCTCACAATCTCCCCCTTTTTGATGATGACAAAACCAAGTATTTTGATTGAACATTTTATACAAGGTAATCACCAAACAAAACATATTCAGAGTCTGGAACAACAGCTCCCCCTGAATGTGTTATCCTCGAAGTTTTATCTGTGATCATCTAGAATCTTATATGATCCAAAGACATACAGAGTAACAACTTGAGTTGCCAGAACGAAGAATAGAAAAGGACTAATTCTCTATCTTATCTTTAAGAGAACAGAGAATCTTTAGCATCTGGACTAGTTCATCAGAACTTCCATCTTCATATCTTCAGAGCTCAGTTCCTTTGTAGTCGTATCAGAGCTTGTAATCTTCAGAGACTTCTGAAGCATTTCTGCCTTTCAGCAGATTCATTTAAGCACAAGCAGATCAGTTCTTGTCTGATAACATAGCCTCGCTATCTATCAGAGACAGACATTGTCTTTTAAGAAACTCCCCCTGAGTTTCAGACTTTGTGAAGATTTGAGATTTTGTAATTTGATCTTCAGGGTAGTCTCCCCCTAATTTCTATAAGTCAGATATTGGGATCTTCAGAATCATAATTCAGGATGGTAAGATTTTGATCACCAATCTAGATCATGACTTTTCCAGAGTTTGACTTTTGAGCACAGGTCTTCATCTGAGAACCTTGTTTTTGTCACAACTCAGTGGTTCATCAAGGCTTGATTTTTGATCAGATACCAATTGAAGGTTTAATTATAGTGATCAATCAACGCTTGATTCTGAATCTGGTACTCATGATTTGATTCTGGTCTGATACCATGTGATGTGCTGAGTCTTATACCAGAGTATGTTGAGTCTGATACCAAGTGAATGACTTCTTCTTATACCACTTGAGAGGTATTTCCTTAGTGTGCTGAAATTGATACCAATGAAGGTATTTTGACAATAATCCACAGCTTTGCTCTGATTGATGAGTCTGATACTAATCTTTATGTACTGAGTCTGATTACCAATTATTGATTTAGTCTGATACCAAATCATTTTCATTTTAATTGGTTCCTGGTAAACATCAGAACTACTTCTTCTTGGATCTTCAATCCAGATCTTCAGACAACTCATTGTCTTCTGATTTGCACAGTTCCTCTGAGTAAGCATCTTGAAAATGTATACTTTGTCTTGACTGCTTTCAGAGTTTTCTTACTTCTCTTGATTCTGACCAACTTCTATCAGAGTTCTTCTTTCTTAACCTGTTTTTAGAATGCCTAGTGAACTTGTTTAGAGTTCCTCGGATAACATCAAACAACAAACGTTAGTAGTAACACATTTTATACGATTGATTACTTGTTTCAGTTGCATTCTTTCTTCTTCTTTCAGATTTCTTTTTTTCAATCAAAATCATTATATTTCTCCCCCTTTTTGACATCATCAAAAAGTGCTAGAGCATATGAGCAATTAAGCATATAATTCTTCTTTCCAATCATCATATATTTCCTAATTTAGTCAGTCATTAAGTATAATGGATATGATAGAGAATAGTGCCACGTAGATCCATATAACCAGCATTTGAGCAGTTAAGAACAATCTGAGTTATTTAGTGATAACCATCATAACATATTCATTTTAAGGACAATTAGATGGAATTATATGATTATTAATTAAAGGTATTAGATCATCTGAAGAGATTAATTGTAGCATTTCATTTATGAACAATCAGATAGAAGCATCAACATAAAGTAGTTTTAAGATGTATAACATGGGTTGAGCATAATCTTTAAAAGTTCAAGATAATCAAAACATAGATAATTTAAACACAGATTCCTAATGAAAAACGTTTTAAGTAATCGTAGTCTTAATAAAACTGGGTTTTCATGGGTCCTTATGAGTTAGACTAGAGCGAGCCTAAAGATGATGAAGAAGATGAGAGAAGGTTTTCAGAAACATCATTTCTTGAGACATGCAACTTTTCTTCTACTTGAGTAATTGCCTGCCTCTTGCTCTTCATAATTTCTTCTGAGATCCATTCATGGAACTCAGTCCAGATGTTTCTCATTTCCATGGAGTCCACACAGGAACTGGAGGCTTCTACTAAGCTCTGGATTTTTGTGATTGCATTATCCTTAAAGGATTTTAATGCATCACTCACGGTTTTTTATCTTTTAGATGAGGGTTCCTCATCTTTAACCATTCTCTGCTTCTTACTTCCTTCTTTCCAATTTGTGAGTTCTTGAAGTACATCAGTAATATTCTTCATGTTGATCCAAACACTGATATCTTCATCCTTAAATCTTCTCAGATAGTTTCTGACTTCTGCCTGATTGTAAGTGGAAAATTTTGGAAAACCTTTAACTGGAACCCTGGGAGTCAGAGTTAGTTCCCTAAAGAATGTATTATCCAAAGTGGTGTCTTCCTTCATAATATCCTTAAACTTGAGAATCTTCCCAGCACTTTTAAGCAGCTTTCTTGATTCACCTTCATCGATTAAAATGTCATCAACTACTCCAGATTCAACTAAAATGTCAGAGATGAGTCTTTCGTACAGAATAAGTTCGATCTCCGGATTAGAACCACTTCTGGAGTTTCTCATGGCTTCCTTTAGAAGTTTGAAGAGAACGGAGGGGAGATTGATCTTAATTCCTTTAAGGAGAAGGTACAAGACACACTTCTAAGTGTCATTGAGTTGATTTGCAGGAATATGGTGAAAAATGCTTCCCTGGAAGATTCTGAACCAAACTTGTAGTGGTTCTTTTAGGTTTGAGAGTACTTGGTTCTCGACTGCTATCCCTTCTTTGAAAATAGAGGCTATGACCTTGGCTTCTCTCTCCTCACTAAGTAGATCCTTGGTAATTCTGAATCCATTATTCTCATGCTCCAAAAGATCTTCAATAGTCTTTTCAGATATGTAGATTCTTCTTCCAAAGACTGAAGAACTAATGAGAGTTGAGCCTGCATTAGCATGAATCCAGAACTCTTTAACCAAACATCCATAGGTTGGTCTTTCCAACCTCTTGAAGTAGTTACTCCATCCTTGTGCTTCCACTAAAGGAGTAATATTACATCCGTTCGACTTTAGATTGTTGAAGTTTATAATCGTTTCTGACAAAATGACAAGATGATCAACTGGATTTTGTATGGTTGTGAGAGTTGAAGCATTTTGTGAGACGAAGGCTATTTTTAGGGATTGAGGAAAATAGAAGATAATTAGGCTGAGGATTCAGATGAGTAAGAGTGTGTTGCTGTCTTAGGGTTTGATCCTTTTATAGATTAAGAAGTAAGGTTATTTCTGTGGAGAGTTTGAAACCGCAACGTTTGATTTTCCTAGAAGCACTAAGTATCGTGGGAAGGTAGATTAATGATTAATTTCTTTAATCAAGAATCGTGACATAATCTTAATAAGTGGCAATGAAATTGTTACTTAATCATGACCTATGAGTGATTTATGGTCTCTAGACAATCCTAAGCCTTTTCGTGTGAATTTTAAGCAGCACTCATTATTTTATTTTAATTAGATAATTAGTGTATTTTGATAATTTGAAACATTCATACAAATCATATTTAGAGGAAAAAAAATTAAGATTTAACATAAGCTTAGTTAAATATAAATAACTAAATTCCTATCTTAGATTAAGAACGTCATTGGTGAGCAGAATTCGGGAAGGATCTTCTCAGTCATTCCATTTCTTCTGCAGTGACTAACAACTCCTTGGAGATCAAGAATATGTGAGATAACTCTGCAATAAGGAACTTGGTTGATTGTGTCTTCCCTAGACAGAATAATTTCTTCTTTCAGATGATTGTACATGGCTTGAGGTAGGTTAATTTTTATCCTAGACACAAAAAAGAAAATGAATAGTTTTTCTTTGTCAGACAACCATCCTCCTCCTCTTTCTCTTGGTCTTAAATTAGTTACCATTAGATTGTACCAATCTTTAGCAACTGGAGTGAGGGTGCATGGTTGAGTGGGATGCCCCTCCGTTTTGAAGATTACGTGTAAATGCCTGTCGAAGCTGTGGTTGTTGATATTTCTTTCCACAGTTACACCATCTTCGACACACCTAATGGCTTTAGCTATGATGGAGGGGTTGATCAAGACTGGGCAGCCAGCAACTACAGATAAAATAGCGTTTTTTCCATAGTCATATTTTAGAACTCGTGCGTTTGCCCAGAACTCAGTTACAAGAGAAAGAAAGATAGGTCCAACAAGCATGTTGAAGTAGTCTTCCCAGTTCTAAAATATAATTCCAGAGAGAATACTATTTTTGTTGAGTTGTGGCAGAAGGTTTGAATTTAATATGAATTCATTCACGAGTTCTAGATCGGAAATTTCTCCTCTGATGTTGTGTGAAGACATCTTGAGTGAGATAGTTGATGGAAGGAAGTTCTAGGCTACTAGATAGTGATCTTATTCTAGAGGAGGAGTAATGTTGTGAAAGAAACTGTGAAATGATAGCTATTTATCAAGCTTGAAGCACGCAAGGTCGTCATTTCCTAGACAAGCTATGAATAGCTGTGGCGGTCAGTTGAAGGGACACATGATAGACTTAAATTGCCGCTGATGTGTGGTTTTCGCAAGTATACGAAACACAACAGAGTAATACAAAAGATTATTGATCCACAGAGACCAAACGTCAATCTATCGATTCCTATAGTTACGGTGTTTATCTAAGGCAAGTTAATTCAGGGATTTATGAGTGCACAATAAAAGTATAGTGAAGCAAAGTACGAAGATATAAAACTCAAATGAAAGCAACAGGCTTGAATGTAATTCACACAGTCAGGTAACATTCCAACGCATGTAACAGAACTACTTATGGGCAATGTTTTCTACTTTATGAAAAGAACTAATTTAACGGGAACTGTCGCTTTCGCGTATTCAGAACCGAGTTTAACCTTTAAACAAACCCTCTTACTGTCACTTATAAGATGGCGCACATTGCGTTAAAGTGAAAAACCTATTTTTAAGAAATATAGTTTCTTGACTTAGTTGAAAAGTATTTTGATCTGAAACTTTTAAACAAAAGAGGTTCATACGAACCGAATTTTAAACCTACAAACGAGTCCGAAAATAGTTCTAAAATCGTTTTTCTAAAGTATTAAAAATTCCTACTTAACTGTACAAAGCGTTGTCGCTTCCTTTGTACAGTCAAGACTAACCAAGTTTATCTAAAGGTTGGACGACTTTCGATCTTACCCAACAGAAATTAAGTGCGGAAAACTCGTGTTAAAGACCAAAACAGCCCTTAAGTGTTTCTGTTGATGCATTATGTGAAATGATACTTAAACCGTGATCTTTACATTCTAACCTTTAAGATTTAGCCAGACATGGAAATGTAAACAGACATATTTAATTTTATCATGTCAAAGTAAAGTCTTTTTGAAATAAAAGGTTTTGAAAGTAAATAATGTGAATAAAGTAAAGCGATTGCGATAAGTAAAGAAAGTAAAGCGGATGCGAGAAATAAATAAAGTAAAGCGGATGCGAGAAATAAATGAAGTAAAAGCGAAGCGAGAAATAAATAAAGTAAAAGCGATGCGAGAAAATAAATAAAGTAAAAGCTTAATTCATAAATAGAAACCTGCTCCAATCGGAGGCTTTAATTCTAAAAACAACTGGAAAATAACTGGAAAGGAAAATGGCGGCAGGATTAACTTCCACCAAGTGCTCCAAACTCGATTACAGACTCGATCACACAAATGTGATAACTTCCCGATGTGAGAAGATTATCACTTACAAAAACTCGATTATTTATGCCTAAGGTGTTTGCAACTAAGTTTGGATGAAGAAAAATGATTCAGAACTCGTCTATTTATAGCCTAGGAAATTTACATGGAAGGACAAAAGTGCCCCCCAACTTCTTTTGGGAGGGAAATCAAATGACAAAGGTGGCGCCCGCCACCCCCTCATGGCGCCCGCCATGTGAACCAAGGGAGAAATAAGTGGAGATCGTGGCAGTTGACAGCAGTTGATTCCTATCCAAGTCATGGCCTACCCTATGGCGCCCGCCATGGTGGAAGCCATGTGTACAATTTCCTCAAAAACTGGTTTTCTTGCTCATTTTTCTTCATTTCTTCACAAGGAGCTATGGAAATACAAAGAACCTGAAAACAAAACAAAACACAAGCATAACACAAGAAAATGGCAATAAAATCCTAAGAAACATGTGCAATCCGAGTCAAATACGCAGTGTGATTCAGTGTTATCAGCCGCAGACCTATGGTTAGAGGAATAGTAGCTGACATACGTAATTATGATTGTTTATTTTAATTCTTGAAAACCACCTAATCAAAAATGCTTGAGGAACTATAATATTTTTTTTAATTTCTTTTATAAAACTTAAATAGTTAGTGATCTAAATATTCAAGAATAAAGGAAAACATACCTTAGGGATACAAGAGTCTTTTGTAGAGATTCTTTTCTTAGATCTTTTCATGACTTTACCAGTGTTTAACGGAAGTGGCAATTAGGATCTTATAGCATTTTCTGACTTGTTCCTCTGGTTGTTTGAGAATAGTCCATAGCACATCTGCTTCTGAGTTCTTCATTCTGAATGACGTCAGCAACTTGAAACCTTTTTTACTCTAAGTGGAAAATTCAAGTGTTTGGATTGACATCTTCTGATTCCAGTGCATGAGAGGTTCTGAACGACTTATCAAATAGTGATCTGATCATTAAAATTTGATTAACCTCTGATAATTCAAGATTCAGATGCTGGATCCTTTCTTAGGAGTCCGAGTTCTTCAGATTTCTGACTTCAACAGACTTTTCTTGAAATTCAAATTCATAGAACACACTCTTCCTTTCTTGCATGAAGAGGTTCTGAATGAGCTTTAACGAGAAGGTCAAGGGTGGACCTAATCCATTTCTTGAAAACATCTCAAGAGCTCATAAAGAGTTATTCTTCAGTAAACACATCTGCTTGTTTTCAACTTTGAGCAAATACATGGTTCATCCATATATATCTCCCTAGATGAGCATTCAACAGATACTGCTTCTATTCCGATGAGTTCATCTTATCAGCTGATTCTTTAATCTACAACAAGACTTTTAAGTGAGAGAAGTTTTATTGTTTGACAACTGTAATACTTCCAGAATCAGTGATTTGCTCAAGTACTCAGATTGATTACAATTTTGTACACAGTCATCTTCTGAACTGTTACAGAAATTGTAAGTGGATTTCAATCTCACCCAGAGTATTTCTACGCACCGCATTCGGATCTTTTTCTGACACTGTTAAGTGTTTGATATCCATTAATAACAAAACCAGAGCTCTGATACCAATTAAAGGTGCGAAAAAGACACAAGAAAGGGGGGTTTGAATTGTGTATTCACTCTTTTGACTACTTTTTGCTTCTTGTCGGAAAATCACCTAGGAAAATATCAGAGTTCGTTGAGAGACTCTGACTGGTGAAGTTGCATTCAGACTTTCTATGCGTAAGGCATAAGAACCAACAAGAATCTGAACATAAAATACATTTCTCAGAACTTGCAGTGCGGAAGCTTATCAGAGTTAAGCTGCAAGGTTCTGACTTGCTTATGTAAGGTTCTGATACTCAATATAAAAAGATAAACAAGACATTAAGCATAAGAGTAAAGAACACACGATATATCCTGGTTCACCACAAAGGCCAATCCAGTCCACCCTCCTCAGGTGATTTCACCTTGAATACAAGGTCTTAATCCACTATAATCAATCTCGATTACAGATGCACGGGCAACAACCGATGACTAACCACTTGCACAGCCGCACTATGACTAACATGCAATGAACCGCTTAGGGATTCAACTTAACGAATATAACGAACATTGACCTGCAGGTTCCAATCTCGCAAGATCTACTGCTAGGCTTTCACAGCTAGACGTTCAGGGATTCATCGCAATGAATATAACGCTACTGACCCTATTTCAGGCTTTTCCCACAATGACATCTCGCCATTGTCTTCTCGAGTCTCTGGTCACACTGACCACTCAAGGAATCCTAATTCACCAAGAATTAGTTTAACTGGAGGTTACAATAATGCTTCTTAACAAGCAGATTACTCCTAAGTTTAAGTACAAAGAACACACAAGTGTTCAAGCAAGATGTGAGCAACAACTCCTTGCTATTCTAAGAAACTACAAGGATGTATAATGATTTGACAATTGTTTACATCTTGTAGATCTTCTTCTTCTTCGTCTTCTTGGATGAGCAAGCTTTGAGCAACAACTCCTTGCTTCAGATCTTTAATGTAGCGCTGACGAGAAGGTGGTTGATGACTTGACTGATTTGCAATGTTGTCTTCTTCATCAATAGCTTCTAAACCAATTGATTGTTGTTATATTGATTTAAACTTTAAGCTTCAACAACAATGGCAATGTGTAAATTGATGACAACTTTGGATATTCTAAGTGTTACAACGAGAACTCATCGTTGTTGCTATCTTTACACAATGACTTGAATCAATCTGTGGACTTCGTCGTCTTTTAGAAGCAAATACTCTTTCCTTTAAATAGCCCAATAGAAATATAGCCGTTTGTAATATTGTTGGTCGTTGGAAAAGAGACGTTGTGTAATAACTAGTTGTATTGACACATCTCCTTTTTACTGTGGGAGAAGTGACAGGATATATCTTTCTTGGGCACTGTGTACAGTTACTCACAACGGTAACATGTGACTTCTGAACTTCAGAGGCTTCTAATGGTTAATTGATGAAGCATGAGTAAAGTCTTCTTAACATGATATCTGATACGTCAAGTCTTCAGTTACTTGAAGAAGTCCATTAGGAATCAGTCTTCAGAACTTCAGAACTTGTCTTTAAGCACGTTATCATTTACTTCTTCAAGTCTTCCAAAACTTCAAAACTTGTCCATTAGGAATCTGTCTTCAGAGTCTTCAATAATTGATCTTCAGAACCTTAATCTTCAGAACACATAAGTCTTCAGAGCCTTCCGCCTTCAGAACTTCAAGTCATGAGAGTCTTCAGCACTTCGGTTCTCTTCTTCAGAAGCTTTGCAATCTTCAGAATCTTGACCACTTTCAGAGAGCATCCACAAGAGCATTGCATCAGCAATATCGGCATCCTTGGATCTGACTGATTACGATCAGATACAGAAGCGTTCTTACTTCTTGCGACTTATGTCACACATAGTAACTTCGCATATTATCAATTACGCTCATCTGGCTGGTGCTTGTTGGATCTGATATATTCTATAATTATGATCTGCACACAACACACGTTAGAACATAAAATGGTTCTTTCACAAATACGTATTGTTATCATCAAAACATAGATCGATTTGTAGAGACAATTCTTGCTCTCACACTCATTCCAATTCATCATGGATTTTGAGTTATTGTTTGAGCAAAATCACAAAAAAACATGAAAATGACATTTTTTCAACACTTAGTGAAATTTTCACTAAGTCAGAATCTGCCTTATTTTTTCCAAAATGTAGAGGCATTTTTCATTGTAATTCAAGTTGATTCAAAACCAAAGTTGGACATCATGTTGAAATAGGATATGTCAGCTTTCCAAAATGTCTAAGAACTCCATCAAACTCCACCTAAGCTAGAGGTTATGACAGCTGCAACATGCCTTGCTGCAAACTGTTTTTGCAAGGCAGATTTGTGCCTTAGTGCTCGAATTGATCAATTTGGGCAAATTCAAACATGATTATCCATCTGCACACCTCAAGGGGGAACAACCAAGGGACAAACACTGATCCATAAGCCTCCCAAGTCTTTGGAACTACATGTAGGTGTCCCACCCCTAAAAGCTAAAGATGCCTCAAGACTCCAATTTTGTTTTGAGACATTCAATTGATGCATAGAGCTGGCATGTATCAGTCCATGATCAACCAAATGAGTCAAGATAAACTCATATAATAGAGGACCTAAACCTGCAAAGTTTGGCACAAGTCAATGGCTAGAGGAGACGCTTGACCAAAGAACCAAGGCATTCAATACAATCTGATCCAAGCTGCCAAACACTATTGATGCCAAAACAAATTTGCTCTACTATAAATAAAGCTCATTTGTGCTCAAATTAAGTACACCAAAGGTCCTAAACATATGCCTTTCTCAGAATCACAACTTTCACTCCAAAAATACCTTCTAATGCAAGTTACTACTGGGTTTTGAGTTAGAGTGTGTTTCCAACCAAACCAATCACACACATACACCTTACAAACATCATATGTGAGCTGATCAAACACTAAAACAACATCTGGAACACCAAATTCATGAAATCACCAACCATTTGCTCAAGCTTTTAGCAGAGTTGCAGTTAGGGTGCCACAACCAGTTCCAGCTCATTTCAAGTCAATCCAAGCATTCAAATACATCCTTTGAGGTACAAGGAAGTTGTCCAAATCATTGGAACTCATCTGTAACACCTCCAAACCAGAATTCGATTCTCACTTGCAGAGGTAAAACTTGAACTCTCTAACTCAATGAATCATGCATCATAAACATGTTTTCTTGTTACCATTGTGTTTCTGGATGTTTGTAGATCATTTACCCTCAATCAATTATTGTTTACAATTCGTGTATAGGATTTCATTGAGTTCATGCCAATTTTAGGGTTCTTCAGGTTTTATCATGATATGTTCTGATTCAATTAATTTCAATAAAATTGGGTATTGCCATTGTGTTCCTCATCTGAAAACGCACGATTTTCATATTTGGATCTTGTGAAATGATTGAGAGATGAGGGAGATAGGAGTCTTCACGTATCTGAGCTTGAGGTTGAAGATGGCCATGGCGCCATGCTTCAGAAATCCAACTTGTTTTACTATATAATTTTCACTTGCCATATTATTCTTGAATTGGCATTGCGCCCTAGTGGTTGATCAGCTGGTTTGTGTGTATTAGCGAGCGAGAGGTCTGGGGTTCGAACCCCCTCGCCCCAGGCCTCTTTTTTTATCACTTATCCTATTTTAATATTTTTCATATTATTTTTGTTAATAACTTGGAAAATTAATTTCTCTCTCAATTTTAATTATTTTTTATTGGTTCTTTTTCTGAAAAATCACAAAAATATTAAGGTATTTTATTCTACAAAAAAATCAGATTTATATTATTTATTTAATATAGTTGGTATTTTTGTGAATAAATTCATTTTTTATTGTTTTTAAACATTTTAAAAGTGAATTTTTATCTTGAAAATCAAAACCAAATGAGTTCTAAATCATCTTGTGATTAAAGCCTCATTTTTCAAACCTTACCAAAAATCACAAGTGGTTTATTTAAACTTATTTGGTATTTTTTATTATTTTTATTATTTTTCTTTAAAGAATTACTTTTAAAAATGAAAATTAGGGTTTCTTTGATTTTGATCCTTATCAAACATTTCAAAAACACTTTGGACCTCTAATAGAGTGTAAGACCCAATCCCTTTTCAACCAAAACAATTTTGAGCCTCAGACATTGTATAAGTCCCAACACATTTTCAAAAACCTCGGCGCGATCGCCAGTTCAAATCAAATCACCTGGGCCTCTCCTTGAGCTATAGGTCCCACTTATTTTCTTTTTAAAACAATTTTGGGCCTCTTGGTAGAGTGTAAGTCCCATCCCTCTGTAAATAAAATAATTTTTGGGCCTCTCCTTGAGCTATAAGTCTCATTCCTTTTCTTTAAAAACTCATGGGCCTCTAATAGAGTGTAAGACCCAACCACCTTTTGTACATAAAATAACTTTGGGCCTCAGTCATTGTATAAGTTCCAATACAATTTTTAAAATGACGGTGCAATCACTATTTTTCCATGGGCCTCTCCCTGAGTTGTAAGCCCCATCTCTTGTACAAAAATAAACTTTGGGCCTCTAATAGAGTGTAAGTCTCATCCTTTTGTAAATAAAATAAACTATGGGCCTCTCCTTGAGTTGTAAGACCCATCCCTTTGTACAAAAAAAACCTCTTTAGGCCTTAGTCATTGTATAAGACCCATTACAGTTTACAAACAAAGGTAAGATTATTGTTTTTCATCTGGGTCTCTCCTTGAGTATAAGCCCCAAACATAGGAGAAACCCCGGTCAATCTGGATCAATCTCCAGCAGAGTTAAAACCCATGGGTTCTAAAACCCAATTTCTCTCCTAAGAATTCCCCGGCCAGGGTCAATTTATCATCAGTATAACACTATCAGAACCTCAAGGTCTCTCATATATCAACTCTTCTGTAACTCTTAGCAAGAGTTGATTCCCTATTTGGACCTGCCTCGGGATCTCAATAATCCCCAGCAAAGATAGCCTCCTCTTAGGCTTTGTATAATAATCCTTCTGTTCCTCAGTACAGTCAGCCTCCTCTTGGGCTTTGTACAATAATTCTCCCCAGCGGGGCTAACCTTTTCAGACTCTCTTGTTGAGTCAATCACCTTTTCAGACTCTCTTGTTGAGTCAACCCTTTTTAGCTTCAATCTTGGGCTTTGTACAAGACAGATAAAACCATTCTCTTGTTGAGACAATCTTTTACAGCCTCCTCTTAGGCTTTGTATAATGATTTCCCCTAGCAAAAATTAGCCTCCTCTTAGGCTTTGTATAATGATTTCTCCAGCTTGTTCAGCCACAATCCTGGGCTTTGTACAGGACTGATAAAAGCACTCTCTTGTTGAGTCAAACCCCCTTTTCAGCCTCAATCTTGGGTTTTGTACAAGACACCATATAAATTTCTCTAAGCAGAGTCAATCCTCTTTTTTAGCCTCAATCTTGGGCTTTGTACAAGACATATAATACTCTCCCGCAGAGTCAAACTCATTTCAACCTCAATCTTGGGCTTTGTACAAGATACCTAAAATATCCTCAGCTGAGTCATAAAGTCTCCATTTAGCCTCAAATCTTAGCCTTTGTACAAGACAGATAAAGAGTTCTTTCCCACAGAGTCAGTCTTCTTTTCAGCCTCTATCTTGGGTTTTGTACAAGACACATACGAACCCTCCCCGGCGAAGTCAAAATCCTTTTTAGCCTTAATCTTAGGCTTTGTACAAGACAGACATAACATTTTCCCCAGAAAAGTCAAACTTTTAGCCTTCTCTTAGGCTTTGTATAATGATATCCCCAAAGAGTCAGTCTCTTTTAGCCTCAATGTTGGGCTTTATACAAGACATATATAAACACTCTCTTGTTGAGTCAGTCATTCCTAGCCTCCTCTTAAGCTTTGTATAAGGACTTCCCGAGTGGAGTCAATCAACCGCTTAGCTTCAACCTTGGGCTTTGATCAAGGCACACAAAAATCAACATACCCTCCGAGGAAATCAAAATCCCTCTGTAGGAAGTCATATCTCTGTATTATCATATGTCAAAACAGAAACTCCCTTCTTTCATCTAATTGCTGTAAGCGGCAAGCCTCTGGATTATTTACATCCACGCCACTGTCCCTCTCTTAGCATGAGAAATTCCTAAGGAAAATGGCATTGCTCTACACTAAGTTAAAGTTTTCCCCTTCAGGAAAAACCCCCTATAAAGGAAATTATGGCATTGCTGGATTCACATATCCCAGTTAAAGTAATCCTCCTTTATAAACAGACACCCAACAGTTGTGATAAGCAGACGAGATGTCTCCCTTTAGAAATGACAAATTCTCTCTCAGCCAAACCCTTTAGCTTCAATCTTGGGGTTTGAACAAGACACAAATACACCCTTTAGCTTCAATCTTGGGCTTTGAACAAGACACAAATACACCCTTTAGCTTCAATCTTGGGCTTTGAACAAGACACCAAAATATCTTTTTCCTCCCTTAGAATAGGAGGAACTACGATTGCTCTGATTTCCCTGTTTCGTTTAAACGGGAATACGTAGGCATAAGATTGCGAAATCTTAGCGAGCATACCAATCAAAAACTCTAGGTCCAGTACCTTTATACCAATCAAAAACTCTAGGTCCAGTACCTTCATACCAATCAAAACTTAGGTCCAGTACCTTACCAAAAACATCGGAAAAACCCGAACATCAACAAAAACTCACTCTCTCTCTCATATTTCCCAAGAAACTTTCCCAACCCATTAACGGATAAACACCATCAAGTACAAAGCGAAACCTAAAGCTAACAACCTGTGGATAACCACATATAGGATGGGCAATTGACAACTCCCCATTGTATAACCTGACCCCGAACTCCCCAAATCTCTTTAAGCGTTTGTTTAGTTAAACATTCGTGTGCAAGGTTAGTTTTAGATAGCTTCCCTTTCCCTTCCAGCTTCACGGGATAAATAAGAAATCACAAAGTAGCACCCCCTTCTCTTCATTGAGGAGAAAACCCAAATTCCGCGATAAGGTGGTCGCGTCACCGACAAAAATCGTGCGCTACACATAGATCCATCTCTATGATTGTCTTGTTCTTCCTTTCACACACTCTATTTTGTTGAGGAGTGTAATGAAAAGTAAATTGATGGATTCCAGGTTGCTCACAAAAAAATTAATTTCCCCGGTTGTATACTCAGTTTCGTTATCAGATCTGAGCTTTTTAATTTAACAATCAGACTCTTTTTCAATCATACGTTTGAAACTCTGAAATGCAGCAAACACATCTGACTTTTGCCTTAGAAAATAAATACTCAGGTCATCCTTGTAAAATCATCAATAAATAGTAGAAAATACTTATTTCCATTTAAAAATGTTGTTGGCATTGGACCACACCCATCAGTGTGTATATGTTGTAACTTTTCAAAAGCTCTCTAGGTTGACGCGACAGGGAATGATAATCTACTTTGTTTTCCAAATTGACATACATCACACATGTCCACAACATCATCAATGACTGGTAAATTATCAACCAAATCATGAGAACTCATTTGTTTTGAGGTTGAGTAACAAAATGGCCCAACCTTTTTTGCCACAGGGAGAAATCACCAACACTACTTAGAAAAGCATGCATGGTTGTTTGCTTCCACTCTATTGGAAGACTTTTACCTCTCATTTCAACTGTCATTAACTTAGATTCGGAAGGATCTAGAATAATGCATATAATGTCTTTGAAATGCAATGAATAGTTCTTTTCCATCATTTTCCCCACACATAAAAGACTTTGATTTATTTTAGGTACAAATAAAACATCTTAAATATATTTGATACATGAGAGAGTTTCAACACTACAACACCTCTTACTTTAACATCAACATGATCTCCATTGCATGTGCTAACATTATGAGTCATGTGATTGGTGCACCCACTATATATTAGCCATGTTTCTTTGTTGCTATTGGTTGAATAGAATGAAGCCATGAATAGTTGCTCCTCTTGTTGGCGGTGTTTAACAACTTAGGTATGTTGTCCCTGCTTGCTTGGTTTGCTTTTGCAAACCTTTTCCACATGACCATGTTGATTGCAGGCTTTACATTTAACTCATGGCTTGTACCAACATTACTTCTTTAAATGAGTATCCCTTATGCAATGTTGACAAAGTGGAAACTTCTTTTTCCAACTCTCTCCTTTGTCGTTGACTTCCTCCCTTTTTCCTTTTCATTTATTCTAACCAAAATAATTTTTCCCAAAACTGTTGTAGCTTTGGTTTTTGCCTTTGGTGTTGGCCACAAAAGAACCTTCAGCATTTTCTTCCATCCTTAAAGATCTTATCTGCTATGTAGCTTGCAAAGTATTAATAAGCTCTGCAAGATTGATTTGAGAAAAACTCTTATTTTCTTCGAGATAGGATAATTTTTCTTCAAAACTCTCTGGAAGACCCACCAGAAAATTTTCTACAATTCTTTAATCACTGAGTTCCTCTCCCAGCAATCTGATTTGTGAAACAGCTTTCAAAATTCTATCAGAAAATTCTATAACAGTTTCAGTTTCTTTCATTTTTAGTACTTTAAACTCTCTTCTCAAGTTTAACACTTGCATCTTCTTTGTTCTTTCACTCCCTTGGAACTCCTCCTTCAGGTTGTCTTAAGCTTCTTTTGCAAGCTCAAGAATCAAGATCTTGATAAATACATTACTATGTCGTATTGCATCTATTATGGCAAGTGTTCTTCCTTCTTTTGCCACCTTTCGAAGAGGTGGTGGGTTGCTTCCATTTTCCACAACATCCAATAAAATTTGAGCTCACAAATAAGTTTTCATTTTTGCAGCACACAAATGATAGTTTTCTCCTACAAACACGGGAGGTGAAGGTAAAGCACTACTGTTAGAAGCCATTTATGGTGTTTAAAGGTTTTTTGTTAATGTTTTCTTGTTTGTTTTCTTTCCTCAGAGACCCGTTAAGATCAATGAAGCTCTTGATACCATGTAAGGAAAATATAAGTTATGGTAAATTGGTGGAGAAGAGAAGAATATAAACCACAAAATAATAAAGTTTTTAGATGAAAAGGTTATGTTGTTAAGTTACATTAAACTGGAAAATACATTACAAATATATAGAGCCAAGCAATAAGCTTGGTTGTTAGAGTGAAAATAAAATTCAAAGCAAATCCACTCTAAATAGTAGACATCATTAGCTTTTGCCTACTTTAATATCTTAACTAGCAAGAATCTAATTATTATAGTAAAACCAACAAGTAAATTAAAACACCAAGTAAATTAATTAATATGTTAGCAAAATATCAATTTTTAATTGTATTTGATGATATATATATATTAGAGAAAATCTAAAGAATGAGAAAAATCGATGTTACTTTCCTAAATTTTCCTATTTTATAAGCATCTTATTCCAACAGTCACATCTTATCCCAACTGTCATGTCCCAATAGCCATTGAGAGAGAGAGAGAGAGAGAGAGAGAGAGAGAGAGAGAGAGAGAGAGAGAGAGAGAGAGAGAGAGAGAGATTTAATTTTTTTTTTTGAATTTCAAAATAAAACCCCCAATTTGCTTAATTACCCAATTAAACCCAAACAATTATTACATTTAGGCATCTTTTAATTAAAGCCAAATTTTGTTTACATGAGTCACATTTGAAGGATTAGTAAATTAATCTAATAGTATCCCACTTGACTTATGTGACAACTTGATGTTTTGATCTTATACAATAATTGTGCACCATTTATTAAAAGCATCAAGTCATTATCTTTAATAAATTAAAATGACTGAATCATAACGATCACAAGTTATTTATCAACTTGATTACTTCCATGGATCCCGTTAATTTTTTAAGGGATACAATAAATTTAAGGGATACAATAACTTTTTTAAATCTCTTCAAAGACACTCTTGTCATTACATATTAACTAAAACATATAGAAAATAATATGGATAATAAAACTCAGCAGAAACATAACCTTAATTGAATTTACAAGTGTCATATAATATGAAAAACAAACTATATAATATGTTCATGTTATATATATATATATATATATATATATATATATATATATATATATATATATATATATATATATATATATATATATATATATATATATATATATATATATATAGTGTTAACAGGAATTTTTACATAATGTTCATCCTTTCTACATGACCAAGAAATGTCTTGGGCTGTAAACCTTTAGTTAACGGACCCGCTATCGTTAAATTTGTTCAAATGGCACTTTTGTTTCTGCACTTCTTCTTTCATTGTTTAGTATTTCAATTTCATGAGTTTAGCACCTTTAGAATACTTGTCCCTCTTAGAGAAGAAGACAAGTACATAATTATTACAATAAATCCTTAGCGACCTAGCTATACTGTCGATAATACCATGCTCTAAGGTAAAATTTTGCAACCATAATGATTGAATTGTGGCCTCAAAGCATGCCACAAAATATGTCTCTATATTAGAAGTAGCAATTATAGAAAGTTTTCTAGTCTTCAATTATATTGTTCCTCCAGTCAGAAGAAACATACCTAAATGTGAATGTCCGTAAGTCCACACATCTCACAAAGTTTAATTCTGAGTAGTCGATCACTTCAAGGTAATCGCATCTTCTATATGTGATCATGTAATCTTTGAAGCCTTGTAAGTACCTAACAACCTTCTTTGCGGTTTTCCATTGATTGTATGAACGAGACTGGATCCTTATTAATGCTCAAGTCACATTCATGGTCAAATGAATAAATAATATAAAATATCGAAATAGTTTATAAGTGTACAGTAAGGCAGTAACTTAAGGCCTAGTAAAACTAACATGGGCCTCAAGTTACTGATTTGATCCTTATAATTTTTGTTTATAATTAGTTATTGTTCTTGAACGAATTAATTCATTAATGCTACAAAAGTGTAGTACTAGTTTGTATGTGTATGAACATAAAAATAATGATAAAACATATACTTGCCTACGCAAGCTTATAATATAATAAATATACTATTTATATATTTCATAGACCACATCTAAGAAATATTTGTCATGTCTAGTTAAACAAAATAAATAGATTCATGAGCATCATAGTATTAATGGTAGCTTATTCATATCCAATTTTTCAAAATAGTGCTTTATATCATGAATTTGTAGACAAGGAAAAGCATAATCTCACTTTCCGATGAAGGTATATTTGTCTAATAAAATATTTTATGACTGAGAGATGATCCTCAAATGGACTCAGCACGCCAATCAAGTGCACAAGATTGATTATGTAGCAAATTTATTAGACAGATTCAGCGATTTATGACGATAAAAAAACAACAATCTATCACACATAAGGACAATAAGCCGCCTACCAAGAGGCGAGATATGTGGAACCTTATTTTGCAGGTGATACGCTTTTAACAAGGACATCAACTTTTGATGATGACAACTAATGATAAGTCAAGTATGAACGATTAAACAGATAAAGATGCAAACCTATCTTTTGGGTTTGATAAAATTGACTATTCGATGATGGCAAACGACGATTGCAACTAAAGCTTCATCTCAAGCACTTAATTATATGTCAACCTAAATACGACAAAATTACGAAATCGAAAGAGGTTACCTGTAACATTGAGGAAACGACCAGGTATGAATTTGTGTTTATTCAACTCTTTCTTCCTCTTCTTCGCTTATTTGTTGCTTCGAATTGTTGTTCGTCATTGTGAATTGTTGCGTTCGTTGATGTTGATTTGATGAATTTGGCATGCTTTTGTAGTGTTGATGTTGCTTCTTGTTGACTTTTGCAATAGAGTTTTATTTTTTTAGCCATTCTTGAATTACGTTGAATTTCGAATCGTGGCTGCGAATTGTTGTTGAGTTGAAGATTGCGTTGCAGTGTGATCTTGAGTGAATCGTATTGTGTATTGAATCTTGTTGATGTGTGATTGTAGAGTTTGTAGGATTGAATTTAATTGGAGATTGAAGAATGTTTGTGTATGGAAAGGGGTGAAGAAAACTTGAAGAAGAATGGATTGAGTTTTGAAGATGTAGAAGTAGTGAATAGAGAAAAAGTGAAGAAGGTTTGAATAGTGTAAAAGTGAAGAATATCAATCCCCAGCAGTGATTTGGCTCCTTTATATATTTGAATGAAGGGTAAGTTATGAACTTGTACTTGAAGTTTTTTATGGATTTCCTAGCTGGCAATTCTGTTATGAAATTAGTTATATGGTTGAAAGTTAGTTATCATGTGAATATTTAGAAGGTTAAGTCCTGTTAGGAAAAAAAAGGTTGATGACTTTTGTGAACTTGAGAACATCTGACAGCACAATGTCAAGACATTAGGTATGACATCACAAAACAACACAATCTACATGAGAACATGTAAGCTCTGTACAAACTGCAATCTTGCAGCAGCAAAATAGACAGGTACACCACTCCCCCTGTAACAAATAATCCGTTCTCCCCATGAATTAGAAAACACAAAAAAAAACTTGAACACTTAAAGTCCCATAAAGAGCAATAACAACCACCTCACCCTCACTACCCCTGAAGACTACAACCTACTGCAGAGAATAATAACTCCTCCCATCCACAGCAAAGAGTTCCACATCTTTTCAGCATCAGCAAGCAAGCATGATAGACTATCATGCTCCCCCTAAATAGTTGCACAAGTTCAGCAACAAAAACACAACTACTCTTCCTAAGCAATAGTACACACATGACATAAAGTCATGACATCTGATCTAACATCAAAAACAACAAACAAAACAATACTTTACTCCCCATTTTTAGCCAAAAATTGACAAAAATAGAGTAAATGTAAACAAACACAAATGGAATCACACACATGGAAGCACAAAAGAAACAAAATGCATACAACACAAGTTCAGATGGAAACACACACAAAAAACCAGATGGAAACAAAAAAAGTTCATGAGTTTGACTAGTAATACACCAAAAAGCACAAAAGTGCATACAAAAACCAAACAAAGACAAAAAAGGGGTACATTCCCAAACAGTACAAGGAGAACTTCAACTAGCTCTAACCTTTAGAGCTCTCATCTTCACTGCTATGGTCTTGACCATCATTGTTCTCCTCTTCTGCATCAACCAGGTTGTCATTTATGTCTTCCTCAGCCAGACTTTTAATGAGTCCTTCCAGTTTGATCTTTCTAGCAGTACAGACTTTGATAGTTTCATCAAAGTCTCTACATGTGGACCTCAGTTCAGCTATAATACCAACCTTGGAAGTGGTGGGTACCTTTCTTTCCTTGGGGTTGTAGCAATGGCTGCAATATGTGTCCCTTCAAAGAGTTTGTGGTGAAAAATAAGTGGACATTCCCTCTTAGTAAAACCTTCTGACTCAGCCAGAATTCCTAGGTATTGGTTCAGAATTATGCCACTGATTAAGGTTGGAAATGCTATGGGCAGCTTTACCACAGATGACGTGGCATGTCTCATGGTTTGTTCAAAAATATAAATACCAAAATCATAGTCTATTTTGGAGCCAATTATGTAGATAAGCTTAGCCAATCTTGTAGCTATTGTGGAAGTATGATTAGTGGACACCCTGTTGACAACTCCAATTTTATGAAGAACTGCGTACTTCACAGTTAAATAACTTGAAGACAGCTTGCCTTTCCTAGGTCATTACTTCACATGACTCCCAGTGATTATTCTAGAGATGAGATTATCAGATACCTCAACTTTTGGTCATTCTGATTCACATCTTCCTAAGTACCTATTTATTATCAAGGGGGAAAATTCTACGCACCTTCCTCTTACATAAACCTTCCTGAAGTTCGTGCTCCGATAATCGTCACATCCTGGAGAGATGTTCACGACAAATTCTTTTACCAGTTTCTCATAACACCTTCCTGATTTGGAGACTGTCTTTATTAGACCAACTTGATCAATGAGATTAACAATCTCCTTACATTCTAAAGCTTCCTTCCCCAGTTCTCTTTCAAGAGCAATGCGATGTTGGTAGACATGTTTCTAATTCTTAACATTTTCAAATGAGTGGAAGGATACATTATCCAAAGGGATATTAGAAATCTCAACAAAGCTTCTTTTAACTACCGACTTTCTTCTGTCCTTATGAACGATGTCCTCGACATCTGTTTCAACTCCAAACTATGAGTCACTAGAGGAAACATTCTTCCTCTTCAAGTTCTTTTTCTCAGAAACAAGAGTCAAAACTTTGCTTCATCCCTTCGCTGGACCCACACTCACACTTTTCTTTGAGGGAGTACTTTTAGATGTATCATTAGTCCTCTTTTTTCTGCTTTTCAATCTCTTGGCAATGCTAAGGGGTAATCTTTTACTAATGGGTTCATCATCAGAAGTAAGATTGTTAATGTTGACTACCTCATTCCTTTTAGCGTTCTCTTCAATGTCAGCTTCTGTAGCAGCTTTGTGCTCAGTTTCACTGACCTTTGGTTTTTCATTGTTCACAACATCAGAGGACTTCGTCTTTAATGTCCCAACATCAGGTGCATCAGCAGGAGTGGCTTTTCCTCTCTGAATGTTAGACAATAACGTGAGAGGAATGATAGTGAGAGGAACAACGTCCGTTATCACATTAGGCATTTCTTCAGAAATCTTAGGGGAGTAGGGAGTGGAATCAGACATGTCTTCTTTGTTAGACATATTTTGCTTTCGAAATCCTGAGGACGAGATATCAAGAATGATGTTCTGAGAAAGTTCTTTGTGAAAGAATAGATTTAACCACTGTTGAGACTGAGGTTTAACCAAGAAAGATGAATGAATAATGAGTAGGTGAAAAGGTTTGTGTAGCGTGTGAGAAATCCAAGACTGGGTAATGATGCTTCTGATTTTTCATAAGTCACTAAATAAAGAAAAAAACTATCCGTTGCATGTCTGCACCTTACTAATTCCATGTTTTTTGCCCTACAAATTCTAACAACACTCTTTAACTTCTCAATTTGGTATTTATTGACCTTGTTTACTACACTTTTAATGACCTCAGCTTTATTCTGATTAAGAAGAGGACAAAAGTCATTCCATTTCTTAAATCCATAATAAGTGAGAGCCTTCACCTCTTTGAGACCTTTCACGTGATCATAATGTAATGTCATAACATTTTGTTTAACATTTCATATTTCTGAGATTTTCTTCTCACCCTGACACTCATCACCAGCTTTTCTTATAGAGGTTATCCAGATCCTTTCAAGATGTTTCCATGAGTTATGGTGCCCTTCAGATTTGATGAAGGATCTCAGATGTTGAATAAGATGTTGGAACTTTCTCTTTGTGACAAAGAGTTTTTTTCTCTTTTCAGGATAGACATGTCTAGATACTGATTTTTCCTTTTTGTTATACTCAATTCCTGCTGGACTTCCAACTTTGAGAATATCATTCAACACATATGTTCCATTATTTATCACTCTAACAGGTTTGGTCAAGTGATATAGCTTAGAGGTTACTCGGGATATTTCACTCAGAAAATCAGACACTTTAGTAAGAAATTCCTTCTTCTCATCCTGCAGTTGTCTCAAGATGAGCTTGTTTTTTCACCCTCCTTGCACTCATTTTCAACTTTGACACATAAGATTTTGTAAGCGTCAGCTAGGTCTTCAAATGACATCTTCTTTCCTTCTATAGATTCACACTTCCTAGAGAAGGCTTTATTATCCTTTCCCCTCGACAGTCATCCTTATTCCAAGAAATAGTCGTCTCTTTTTGTTGTTTCTCGAGATACATTAGGCATTCAACACTAAGATGTCCAATCCCTTGATACTCATAACATTGAACACCTATGTTTTTTCTTGAGAATCACAGTTCTTGTTGGTGTCAAGAGAAATGTTCTCGACATCTAGTCTCGTTCTTCTTATCATTTCCTCAAGTACATGATTGCCAATAGTATTTGGCATTCCTTCCTTGGTGTCCAGATCATACTGAGTCTCTATATCTTCAATAACTGTCACCTTCATATTCAGTCTCTGAGGCAGGGCTCCGAAGGTTTCTATAAGCAACTTTTCATCATACTTTTTTTCAATACTTATGCCTTCATGAGTTGTCCTGAGGATTTCCTAAGCCCTTTTAGCCACAATACAGGTATTGATAAACCTGAAGGTGCTCTTGTCTACTCCATTGAATAGGGCATTCAAGGCTTTGGAGTTTCCAAGAGCTAATTCATCTTCCTCTTCTGACCATTTTTCTTCTGGCTTCAAGGACTCATTGCCATCCTTCACAATGGGGTGATCCCAGCCTTCTAGGACAGCTTTCCAAGATCTGCTGTCCATAGATTTTAGAAAGACTATCATGTTCTCCTTCCACCGGTCATAATTGGATTTATTCAAAAAAGGTGGTATATGTTGTTGTATACTTCTTCCTTGTCCATGATACCAGAAAACAAACTCCTTGGAGCTCACCCAATAGCAAAACAGGGTGACCTGCTTTGATGCCAATTGAAATTCTGGCACGCAGATACCAGATGTCGAGACAAATGTCACAATATTGGGGTCAAAACACAGCTTGAACATACAACAATAAAAAAACTGTAAATTGCAGAAACTAAATAACACCAAAGTTGTTAACCCAGTTCGGTGCAACTCACCTACATATGGGGGCTACCAAGCCAGGAAGGAAATCCACTATTAGTAGTATTAATTCGAAGCTAAATAATCTCAGTTTACAACTCCTCACTTAATCCCTACCCAGTGCAACTTCTACCTAGAAATCACCATCTAGATATGAGAATCCCCTCCCACTTCCTAAATCACCTCAGTGATATCAAACAATCACAATTCCAGTGACTGTATACAAAACAAACAATGGAAGATCACACTTCCAAAACAATACTCGGTTTGCTTAAAAGCTTCAACCAAGAACAATACACTATTTGCTTAAAAGCTTAGAGTGAACAATGAACAATAAGTCAAACTCAATGCATCAGAAGATACATGAGTGACATACAATTAACAAACGAAAACCCTAGGGACCAACCAAAACATCAGCTAATCCTAATTCTCTAAATTCTTCACGATATGCTCTCTTACTCCAATAGGATTTTTCTTCTCTTTAAATAGCCTTCAGACCTATTAGACTTAGGCTTCTTGAGGCGCAAAAATAGCAGCAATCAATATAAACTGGCTACAAATCAACCTGCATAATAATAGGAGAAAAATACAAACTTTCCTTAAAAGGCCCAAGGATGCTTTTTATGAAAATTAACAGAATCTGCAATAACAGAAATTCCCACAATATACTCCCATAACAGTCGCTCACGTGTGCATCAGAACACACTAAAAAATCACACTAAAATTACCAAAATAGTCATGCCATAACTACCCGGTATAACATGTCCTGGAACATGTCAAAACATCATGTAGAACATGATGTCTGACTCACATGGCAAAACATCTGGTTCAACATCTTGCTAACAACATGTTGTTTTACCAAAATGCTGCCAATCCAAAAACCACGGGACTTACAATCTCCCCCTTTGGAAAATTTTGGCTAAAACAACCTTAGCCCACATCAGAGATACACAAAGCGGAAACAAAAATACAGAAACCCAAGAACCATAATGTTGTCACACCAAAAAACAACATCTGACAGCACAATGTCAAGACATTAGGTCTGACATCACAAAACAACATAAGCTACATGAGAACATGTAAGCTCTGTACAAACAGCAATCTTGCAGCAGCAAAACAGACAGGTACACAACTCCCCCTGTCACACATAATCAGTTCTCCCCCTGAAGTAGAAAACATAAAAAAAACTTGAACACTTCAAGTTCCTATAAAGAGCAGTAACATCCACCTCACCCTCGGTCCCCCTGAAGACTACACCCTACTGCAGAAAATAATAACTCCTCCCAGACATAGCAAAGAGTTCCACATCTTTTCAGTAGCAGCAAGCAAGCATGACAGACTATCATGTTCCCCCTAAGTAGTTGCACAAGTTTAGCAACAAAAACACAACTACTCTTCCAAAGCAGTAGTACACACATGACATAAAGTCATGACATCTGATCTAACATAAAAAATAGCAAACAAAACAACACTTTACTCCCTGAGTACTTGGATACGATCTATATAGCTCGACCATCCGAGCACTCGTCATCCACTCAAAAACAAACTCAAACCAATCAAACTATACTATTCCCACCCCTGCGTGATCGAAAACCTTTTCACAAACAAACAATGCTTTAACCATTCTACCACGATACAAACGAACTCTTAAGCCTCCCACGTGTGAGCATAAAAGCAACGGTTAACTGCTAGAATGTGACCTAAACATCATTCACTATAATCAAATACGACATATGTGGGTTTTCTACAAAGAACTACATAACTTTGAGTTCTCTGTCGCACCTGGGGATACATAGGAGCGAGGTTCAACATCTCGTCAAACATTAATAAAAAATCCAAAAATATATTTGTCTTGCCTAGAGTTATGTAGCTTTGAATTCCTCATCGCACCTGAGGATACGTAGGAGCAAGACCCACAATCTTATTAAGTACCCTAATAAAAAACTTTGTTAGTCCTTTTCTTTTACCTTTTAGACTTTTAATAACTAGAAGAAAACAATAACAAAAGCTAACATTCTATTAGCAAATATAACTAAATGGTTCCCGTTGAGTACAACGGTTGTGAGGGGTGATAATACCTTCCCCTCACATAATCGACTCCCGAACCCGAATTTGGTTGTGATAATCATTTCATTTTTCTTTAGGGATTTTATAGATATTTTCCCTTTCCTTTTTGGAATAAATAAACTTCGGTGGTGACTCTGTTATTATTTCGAGCGTGCGAACGCCCATAGTATTTTTCACGTCGCGAGAGTCGGCGACTCTGTTGGTGACACGCATCTCATAGAGAGTCAAGCCTAGTTTAGTTTGATTTATGATGAATGTTAGCATTGTTTATTGATTTCTTGTACCTTCTATTTTATTTTGTCTATTATGTGTTATTATTGTTGTTTGCCTATGTGTTATGGATTGAATTCTCTGGTGGTTAGCACTTTGTGAGGAAGGCTCTATACCCGAGTCCGAGAAGAACTTAAGATTAAGTTGGTGGCTGTGTAGTATTGGCCTGCGACATGTATGTCTCGTTAGGTCGATACGAATATCTCGCCTAGAGTGGACCTTCTTGTAGGTATTGTTGTTTAACGAGTATTCATTACAACGACAATATTTTAAAGCGAAATTCGTGACTCTATGAACCTTTTGTCTAGAACCTTGAAGTCGATGGTTTTGTATATCGATCTGTGAGATATGTTCCTTGTGCGGTTGATATGAAAACCAAACCTAAAAGAGACCCTCTTGGGAGTATTGCTGCCTGATGAGTATTCGTCAAGATGAAAATATTTTTAAGAATGATTCATGACTCTAGGAAAACCTAAACACTACCAGATGATTAATAAACAAGAAAAACCTAAACACTACCAAATGATTCTTGACATTTCAGCATCTTCATTATGTCGTCAACAAATCCTGAAAGCTTAACATCTAACTCGATCGGCCCATTTGTTATCATACGACGAAATGATCTCAACATTTCCTTCACATCTTCGTCGGTCTTCAAATCAATAAGGTACCCTCCCGTCAGTATCAATCCAATTTTCATGAAACTCGATCTTTCTCACCTTTTTGTTTTCGACATCAGGCAATAATTCATTCAACTTAGACATCAAGACAACAAGAGATGTGGTGACATCCGAAAGCCAAAACTCTACAGGAGGTGAAGCTCCGCTGAAGTACACTTCTGCCTTAATCAAAAATTGAGGAAGAAATATTTTTTAAGATGTTTTTCATCAAACAACATGTGACCCCCTATTTCTACAACTTTGCATTCACTCTGGACCACACAAAAATGTCGGTGCAATTCCAACCATCCAAAACTGTCGACAAAATCCTGAACGTTCAAAAAATAAAACAAATTAACCCCCAAGGGTTGGCCTAGTGGTGGAGGCTTGGATCTTGAGAGTGTGCTCCTCTCAAGGTCTCAGGTTCGAATCCTACTAGGTGCAATCAACCCTTGTGTGGGCCAGTCCATCCGGAGCTTTGCTCCGGCTTTAAACGGGGCCCCCGCTAGTAGACGGTGGGATTGGTCCCTCTTGGATTAGTCGGTCGCAAGGCCGGATACCAAGATTTCCAAAATAAATAAATAAATAAATAAAACAAATTAAACTACTGAAAATTTTGCTTAGGTTGAAATTTACGGTATCAACATGTAAATTTCAAATTTCAGAAACTTACTGAAACTTACTCGAAATTATAAAGTTTTCGGTATACCGAAAATTTAAAATATACTATAAAAAATTTTGGTCTTTACCAAAAATTTCATTAAGCCTACTGAAAATTTTGAACAGAAATTTGGACATTTTTTAGACAAAGACAATTTTGAGAATATGTAAGTAGGCATGGCAACGGGGTAGGTCGGGGACGGTTTTTACCTGCCCCAAACCCAAACCCGAATCCTCAAACAATTCCCGTTCCCCGCCCCAAACCCAATCGGGGATGGAGAATTAAAACTCAAACCCGTCCCAAACGGGTTCGGTTGGGTTCGGGTATCCCCGTCCACCACCATCTATTTAGTAAAATCAATTTTTTAATAGAAATATTTATCTTTTCCAAAATAAAATTACATTACAAATAATAAAATAAATAAAAATCCCAAAAAAAATCTTACATACATTTGAAATATGTTAAATAAATAAAACAAATCAAAATATCAAAACATTGTCCACATATTTAATATTCTAAATTAACAAAATTAAATAATAATGTACATAATATAATAAACGGGGCGGGTTCGGGGACGGGTTCGGGGTGGTTACTAGTGTCCCCATTACCCGACCCATCCCTATATTATTTAATCGGGAAAAACCCAAACCCAATCAAAGCGGGTTTTTTCCGTCAACTTCGGGGTGGATTCGGGTGGGTACCCGCAGGTATGGATTTTGTTGCCATGTCTATATGTAAGTATGGGTGTTAGATATAATTTAAGGGTGAGAAGTTAATTTTTCTTTTTTAGTATTACGAAAATTTAGCATTACGATAAGCCCATCTGCAATTTGGGCTCAGCCCGTTAGGCTATGATCACCAACACGTGTTAAACGACATCGTAAAACACTCTAACTGTTCAGTGTAATTTTCGCAAACACAGACGAACCCTAGAACCCGATACTCAGATTCACATTCGATTTCCGTGACGAATTCACAAATTGATATGCCCAACAGTTCATCCTCGAAAAAGCACGGTCAAGATCAGCCTGAATTTAGTGGTCCCTTCCCTATATCTCTCCGAACAAAAATGGGTAAATCCGAAGACAACGATAAGAAGGTAACCTTGTTTCGATTCAGATAAAATCCCATTATTCAAGTAAAGCTTGCAGCTTTATTCAAATTCGAAGCTTTAATTCGCAACAATCCTTAAAATGAATGTGCAGAGTGTTACATTTTGTTAATGATTTGAGTATGTGAAGTATAAGAGAAAAATGAATTAGCCTAATTTTGATTATATAAGTGTTAACCATTTCTGGGTTTTGTGTAGAATTCAAGTAAGAAAGTCAAAGATGTAGAAATAAGTGTTAACCATTTCTGGGTTTTGTGTAGAATTCAAGTAAAGCTTGCAGCTTTATTCAAATTCGAAGCTTTAATTCGCAACAATCCTTAAAATGAATGTGCAGAGTGTTGCATTTTGTTAATGATTCGAGAATGTGAAGTATAAGAGAAAATGAATTAGCCTAATTTTGATTATATAAGTGTTAACCATTTCTGGGTTTTGTGTAGAATTCAAGTAAGAAAGTCAAAGATGTAGAAATAAGTGTTCCAATAGTGTATGGGAACATAGCATTTTGGCTTGGCAAAAAAGCTAGTGAGTAAGTATCCTACAAATACATTGTAGCTTTCAATTGTTGGTTTTTTCTTCACAAATGAAGTACTGAGGTGACAATGTTTGTGTTTATTTAAGGTATCAATCGCATAAATGGACTATATATGTTCGTGGAGCAACCAACGAGGACTTGGGGGTTATTGTGAAGCGGGCTGTTTTTCAGTTGCATACTAGTTTCAATAATCCCACAAGGGTTGTGGATGCACCTCCTTTTGAGTTGTCGGAGGCAGGATGGGGAGAATTTGAAATTGCAATCACGCTTTATTTCCACAGTGATGTTTGTGACAAGCCTTTGAACTTGTGAGTTGTTCGATATTGCTTTTGATTTAGTAGCTGGTTGGGATGCCTGTTTACGGGGAAAACTGAGTTTCTTTAGCCTTTTGTTCGTTCTCTTGATTCAGTGTAGATGTTCAAAGTATGCTCAAAATCAAACGTGTACTATTAAGGGTAGAGAAAGTCTCAAATATAGTATGTTTCAACAGATTACATATCATCAACAATGTGCTTTGGTAACCCCAAGGGGTTGGCCTAGGGGTTGGCTTGTTGGAAGCTTGGGTCCTGAGAGTGTGCTCCTCTCATGATCTCAAGTTCGAATTCTGCTAAGTGCTAACAATTAGAGTGTTGGGCTAGTTCATATAGGGCTTTGCTCTAGCTATAAATGGGGCCTCCGCAAGTAGATGGTGGGATTGGTCTCTTAGATTAGTCATTCGCAAGCCTGGATACCAAGCTTTCGAAAGGACTGTGGCTCTATGCCCTGCTAAGTTCAGTTAGATAGACACAACAGTAGTTTGGTAACTTTTTGTTTGCCTCAGTACCTGATTTTATTAATAATGATAAGCTTAGATGATTTTTTTTTGAAATGGCAATTGTTAGTATGCTAGTAAATGTTAGTGTTGATGCTGTGGGTGGGGATAGAACCCTCAATCTCGTTATCATTCCACTCCTTAACATTCAAGCAATGGAATCATATAAGCTTAGATGATTTATACAACTAATATATATTGTGCTATGTTTGGTTAGAGCATAGAGCTACATGATTCCAATGCTTGAATGTTTAATGTTATTTAATGATACGAATCATATGATACAGATATACTACATGACCATATAATGCTTGAATGTTTAATGTTATTTAATGATACGAATCATATGATACAGATATACTACATGACCATATATCTGACATCACTGTTATTAATCATGCAGATTGCAAACCATATTTTGTCAATTTCAAAATAATTTCTGAATTTTGTGTTTTATTGAAGTGTAATATATATACAGATATCATCACTTGAAGTTGTATCCAGAGGATGAAAACAGTTCCATGTCCACAAAGAAGCCTGTTGTTGTGGAATCTTATGACGAGGTTGTTTTCCCCGATCCCTCTGAAGCTTTCTTAGCTCGTCTGCAGAACCACCCAGCTGTGAACTTGCCAAGATTACCTCCTGGGCTTACCTTACCTCCTCCTAGTATGTTACTTTGCAATTACCATAGTCATCCGCAGCTTTCATTTTCCACATTTGATTTTAATTAGTGTTATAATATATAAATGCAGTTCCAGTTGAAGATGCAAGTAAAAGGAGGAGAGGCGATACCAAAGATAATCCCTTAAGCCAATGGTTCCTGAATTTCTCAGAAGCAGATGAACTCTTAAAGCTTGCAGCAGCTCGTCAGCAGGTACGGATGATATAATATAATATCTTATTCAAAAACTTTAAAGTATATAACTTTTTCGGATGTCAAAGTTGTTGTGGAGGCCCTGATGATGCATTTATTTGAATTTGAACCAACAATTTACAACAACTGTTTGTTTGCATCCTTTCTAATAATGAAGTTTGTATCATACATGTGCACCTGTTTGCAGTTTGTAGTTACCATCCTAGAAATATTTATATACGTGTACCTGTTACTGTTAATTAGTCTCCTTGTAGAGAAATTTGATAACATTAAGTTTTATGATTTTGATCAATGGTTTTTGCTTATCAAAAACATATTGTATATTTGTATTAGGAGCTCTTTTCTAAGTATTCTCTCAACACTTCAAAATGTATAATCAAGAGTCGTCAATAAAAAATTCAAAACTTCTGTTCTATACTTGAATGTATTTTTTTTGTTTGCACGATGCGTGTTTGGCCCACGTTTGTGATTATTAGTTAACTTCAAAGAATTAAGCTTTTGTATTATTAGAATAGAATAAACCCTATCGTTCTTAAATATGATTATTGGTTGTGCTGACCTGTGTATGTAATGTTTTTTGTTTGTGACTAAATGGTTTTATTCAAAATATTTCATAGTTATCATGTATTATCACTTGTGCTTGTTGATCATTAAAGGATTTGTTTATGACATCAATTATCATCAATTTGTTGTGGATTAGGTAGTTTAATAATTTTCTATGTAGGACATGAACATTAAGACTGTCTATTGTAATGCTATTTTAAACTAATTATAAATGTGCTTAAAAAAATTTGGTCTCCGTACGGTACGGTAATGGAGGCTTTACAGTTTTGTTCCCTACAAAAATTGTTAACTTCTATATCAAGAAATTCTATTTTTGCTTTTCTGTTTAGAATCCCTCCGTTAAGTGGTGAGGTGGCTGACAGTGACACAATTCTATCTCACTTTAACATATGGTACTTATTTGTCTTTTATTTTAAATTCAAATAGTATTTGTCTCAATAAACCAAAATGTATATTAATAATTTAGCTTTACTAAGGGTGAAAAGTTAGAATTGTCTTTGAATTATTAGTACAAACTTTTCTCAAATAAGGCTATTGGTTATACTGATCTGTGCATGCATGGAATTCTTGTTTGTAACTAAATAATTTAGTTCAATTTCTAAAGAGTGAGGATAGCTAGCAGGTAGTAACTGAGGGGCGATCAGGGAGAAGATAGAAAAGATGGTTTATATGCAAATGAGCTTTTTTCCAGTTTTATTTAATAGATTTCTTGTACTATCACCTCACTTGTGCTTGTTTTTCATTTAGGGATTTGCTTTTTAACACGATTTATTCCAGTTTTATGTAATACCGTACTATATCACCTGTGCTTGTTCATTATTAAAGGATTTGCTTCTCACATCCATTATTATTATTATCACCTGTGGGTCGGTCATGTTTGTTCTAATAATTTCTATGCCGGGCAGGTGGGGTATGAATATTCCGAATTCTTATCATACCAAAAATGTTTAGTTATGTGGTGATGAAAATTGATTTTGAATGAATTGATTATGTAAAATTGATTATGGCTAAAAGTGAGATGAAGATGAAGTGAATTATGTTTGAGTAGATTTGTGCAAAAGTGAGTTGAATAGTAAATTTCAGTGTAAATATTACATTTAGACTAAAGCTGCAAATTTTTCATTCAAGTAGAATCAATTCTACTTTAAGGAAATCAAATATGTTAGAATCAGTTCAACACATAAAATGACTTATCTCTTTCAAAAGTGGAACCAAACTCTCTATGATGTCCTTTTCCTTGTATTTTGCCAATACGTTGTTGATTGCTCGAGTTATGGTGCATTTGGGTATACAATGTAATATAAGCACTTATATGTAAGTTATTTATTTCTATAAAGAAGAAAGTTGGTTAAACTACTTTCATATAAGGTGTAAGCTGTTTTCATAAGCTATTGTGTATCTTGTTGAAATAAGTGAAAATAGTGTATGGATGTCATAAACTATTTTTCACGAGTTACCTCAAACACTTGCACAAGGGTTTATGTCATAAGATAAGCCCGAATAAGCTATTTAATGTGACTTGTGTATCCCCATTATTCTAAGTTATGAGGTGCCGAATCCTACTTTCTTGCTGGCTGTTGTTAAATATCTGCTATAGCGAGTGTAGCGGAATTCCAACAAACAACCATTGTTCTGCAATATGCTATTTAGTAAAATGTTGTCAAATTGTTGCTATAGCAATCCGAAATTGACAGCACTTTGTTGCTGAAATTGGGAATATGCTTTACTTTTTTCCAAGACTTTGAATATTCGTATAATCTTAACCTTGTAACAAAATTGTGTTACCAACTGATAGTTATTTCATACTTTCCATGACACAGGTTCAAACTCATATTTCAAAACTCAAACGACAGATAACTTCGATAGATGGACAACATAAGCAGCAGCCGCTTAAATCTTCTTCTGACCAATAGATATACAATTAGGACTTTGAGGTTTATTTTCTAATTACTCAGAATGCTGTTGAATGGTTGATTAAATCATCCTCACCAGCAAGCTATTTCTTCAGTTGTAATGTAGTAATTCATTTCATTTTTGTCCGTGGCATTAAAATTGTATAAGATTAATTCATTTTCCTTTGCCATATAAGATTAACAAATTCAATCTGTCTCTTCTGTTAACTATAAATATACATTCAATATAGCTGTTATATCAATATTGACATGAACTGAGCAATAAATATACTTGTGGTTGAGATAGTTTGAAGTAAGTAAAGTACCATTATTTTCAGCTGTTTAATTTTGGTGAGTTTTGTGATGCTACTAGTGAGGTTCATATGAATGTTCTTCTATGCAATGAGCAGACCAAGATATACAAGTAGACAGAAGGTACAACAATGTATGGTGGATGTTAATTGTTCACCAAGGAAGGGCCCTTTTTTATCGAGGCAAGGAGTGAATTCAGGAAAGGGCCTTTAGTACTCTGGCTAGTACTTGGAATAATAATTAAGGGACCTACTTTCCCACCTTTCTTAAAAACCTCCTGTAGTTTTGGAAGCTAACTTGTAGTCCACACAATTTTTTTGGTCTAGTGGTCTAATGATCTGATTTTCATCCTTTAAAAGTGAATAAATTAGATGTTGTGAGTTCGAATCTCCACCACTGCAATTGAATATTTCTGCATAGCTATTAACTGGGGCATCTTAGGGCTAACTTATAGTAACGTTCGCACAAATTATTCGTTAGTGTAATTTTGAAGGACACAACTTGTGTTTGACGGTGGAAAAAGTTTTGATTTCATGTCAGTAACAACACTTCCAAACTAACCTTCCAATTGTACGATTAAGATTCCTTTATTGCGGGAAACTCAACTTATGTTTGACTGAGGGAAAAGTTTGTTACAATTGTACAATTGAGATTCCTTTATTGCGTGAAACTCAACTTATGTTCGACGGTGGGAAAAGTTTTTGATTTCATGTCAGTTACACCGTCCAATTGTACAATTGAAATTGCTTTATTGCGTGAAACCTGATTTAAAATTTGAACTTGGCCTTAGGTTTTGCATTTGTTGTGAAGGATGTTTCCACTTATTAACCATTAATATTTTTGGTTATAAACCAAAAGAAGAAAGCACTCTATGGAAATTGTTTGCTGCTTAAATTTAGTGACAGAGGCTTAAGTTAATTGGATAGGGATGAGTCCTAACATAACTGAAAGTTTGAAACAGACAAAAATATAATTGAGGCAACTACCATCTTAATTATAACTCAATTATTGTTAATCATAGTCAGAGTAGTACTAACTTGAATGATCTCATGAAAAGTCTTCATATTGCACTTTTTTTAAATGTTTTGATGAAGACTTGCAATTTATGGATTGATAGAAATTTGTTGATGATCAACTTATTAGTGAAAGAAGGAAAAGCTACAAATTAATACCGACTTTTTTAGATAAAATAGTTCGAGTCTCTTCGTAAAATCTCAAATTTACAACATTGTCAACATTATGACACGTAGTCAAACTAAGATTGTTGTGAACATTTTTAATATAGAGTCGGTCGGTGTCAGACAACCATTGACACAGGTACTACGGTTAAAGTTATACAGATAAAATTGAACACATCCACATCCAAAACCCTAATGCATTATCTATTCGAGTCATCTTTGTATACTAATCAACACCTAATGTCTTATCTTTTAAATGATTGAGATTGAGGCATTGTTAACAATCACATGTGACAATTAGTTAATTTTATGTAAAAACATTTCCATCTTTACATTAATTACATCCCCACCATATCACTAGCAAGAACTCCATCCAATTATAGAAAAACCTTCATGTGTTGCGTTAAACACTCCAAATTTGATTCAACATGTTTTCAGATAACACCAACAGAAAATAACAAAAACAGAAACTCATGACACAGTTCACATTTTCACATTACACTACCAAGATAGAGTAGACTAGACATAGGTGTTTTCAAATTGTTGGAATGATAAAATCTTAACAGGTCAATTTTGGGAGGCAAGAGTAACATGGCCTTCATGTGCCAAATAAAGGTTAAGTCACAATCATCTTAAAAGAACATCCTTTCCTTGATTTGATCATAACAACACTATATTTTGGCAAAACTTGTGGGCCATAAAACTCTATCCCAACCTCTAAATTGATCTCTTTCTCCAACTAATCATATTCACAGAACATGATGAGTCTATTTGAGGAATACGACGTACAAATTATCTGGTTGCATATGTGTACCTTACATTGTAATATGTTACAAATTCGTAATGTCCTACAAACTCAAGAGCCTCTTGTTATAACTATCCTTTTGTTTTTTACCTTTGTTTTTATCTACCTTATCTGAGTCACAGAATTTATTCTTATGGGATCACTTTCTGAGTTTCTGTTGGAGCTTTGGAAATTTAAACATGTTACTGCAGAGTAACAATATATAATGGTGTGAAATTGTTTTGAATTTAATGATGTGTTGTTTTGCTTCTGGTATCTAGTGGTTGTTATTCAGGAAGGAGGACCACATGGGAAGCTCTGTCTTGTTGAAAAACTAATTCTGTGGGCATTAACCATTGTTTTATATATATATATATATATATATATATATATATATATATATATATGAGAGAGAGTCGGAAGCACCAATAAGCCTAATGTTCCAAAACCACAAGAGAGAGACGCCGCATCTCATTCTAAAATCTTAAGGTGTTAGATAAATGAATCATCTCTCTTACAAAGTTGAACCACGGCTCTAATACCATTGTTGGGTCATCATGAGGAGCATCCACATTGGGTCAAGAGCAACACACAAGTGAGAGATACACCATATATTCACTCAAAACCTTAAGGTGATATGTGTGTGAGTTCTCCCACTTATAAATTCTCAAGTCTCAACATTCCTAACCAATGTCGAACTTCCCCACAGTACTCACACCTGTTATTTTCAACACTTTTTTATACGCTTTTACGACGGCTATAAACTCGACTTCGATAGTAGAGAGTGCAATACACTTTTGCAACTTTGATTGTCAAGCCACGACTCCTCTGACAAAAGTCACCATATTTCCCAAAGTAAAATTTTGATCATTTAAGCTTCCAGCTAGATCTGAATCCGTATACCCAACCAATATAGGTTTCTTGCATCCCAAGGTTAACTTCAAATTCGACGAGCCATGCAAATATCTCATCACCCACTTCACGGCCTCCCAATTATATTTTTCCGGATTTGAGAGATAACGACTCACCATTCCCACAACATGAGCAATATCGGGTCTTGTACAAACCACATTATACATTAAACTACCAACGATCGACGAGTACGAAATGTTCTTCATACTCAACTTTTCTTCATCCATATATGGACATAGTTTATGACTAAGCTTGAAATAAGAAGCAAGTGGAATGTTCACCGCTTTAAACTCTAATAGATTCTCTAATATTGAGTGTCATCATTGTGGGAAAAAAGGACACATAAAAAGGTATTCCAGAAGTTGAAAAGGTAAAACAAGAAGAAGAGCTACAACAACAACAAAAATGAAGGTAATAATAATGAAGATGTTTCTATTGTTGATGATTTCTTTGTTGTTTGTGATAGTTCTGTAGAGAATGTCAATCTATCATGTGATGAGATGGATAGGGTGGTTGATAAGGGTTATTCTATTCATACAACCCCACGACGTGATCTTTTTTCAACTTGCGAGACCGGTGACATTGGGGTTGTTCGTATGGAAAATAATGGGCAAGCTAATGTTATCAAAATATGAGATATTTGCGTAAAACTAGCAATTGGACAACTATAGTTCATATGAAATAGAATGTAGAGGTCAACAAGACAAAGGTAACTAAGGCAAGATTTATAGCTAGAGACATGAAAGATGGTTCATATCTAGGGAATTACACTAGAATTTTTTAATATTGCCATGAAACTGTTTTGCCCCATATTTTCTAAAGCAATCTAAATAATATTAGTAGAGATCAGATGAGTTTCTATGTGCTCTGAAAGTTAACAGTTGAGACAATTAAAGTAACTAGTGAGCTCAAATTGATTTAATTAATATTATTCAACTCTGACCTTTTATTAATTGGTACAATTGAGACATTTTAATAACATTAATATTGGACATTTTACCAATTGATACTCTTTTCTACCACACAATCCATTTGGTCTTACTAACTTCTAATAATACTTCTATGTATTATTTTATATTCATTTTCCTTCATTCCAACAAAGTGGGAGAGATAAAAAGAAAGATAGTAAGAGAAATAGAGAGAAAGTGAAGTTCTTCATCATCAACATCATCTCATCTTCATCATTCCAACTTCTTCATCATCATTCAAGGTGGGTTCTAGTTAGATGCTCCAGGTTAAGATTGTTAGATAAAATTAATGAATATTGGGATTTTGATTTGTTTTGCTTCCATTGCCATGAAAATGTTATGATTCTTGTTATGTTCATGTTGTTTATGATGGAAATGTTGCTATATGTTTGTATTTAGTTATGGTTGAGATTGTGTGTGGGTTGGGGTAAAAACCCCTTTGCTGTTGTCTGGTTCAGCAGGTTTTTTTTGTCAAAATCGACGTGGTCGCACACCGAGCTTAGGCGAACCCAAAGCGACCAATTTTTCTGCTATGGTCGTTGTGTGAGGTCTATCGAACGGAAAGTGAGCCCTCACTTTGAGTTCACTAAGCGACCATGGTGACTTTTAGGTTATGTTCGTCCCTCGCTTTGGGTTTGCTGTGCGAAATAAAAGCGAGCTAGTCTTGCCTTGCGGTCGCTAGGCGACAGTGACAGGATTTTAGGAAATTCTTTTGTTAATTGTTTAGTTGCCTTTTCACACTTGTTTAGCTATATCCTAAATTGCCTTAAATTTCTTATTGTGGAAATTTTGCATGCTTTCTATCCATGATTACTTGCTTGTAACATGTGGGATAACATGATGAAAATGATTAAGAACGATGAGGAAAGCCATAATGGAAATTAATAAAATGAACTAGTAAGGCGACTAGGAGATGATAGATGACTATGATGACAATGCTTATGCAACTAATGCCTAGGTGAGTATCTTTGACAAGTAGTTGTCTAGTGGAGAGGTGAGGCATTATATGGAACATGTGGTATTGTTGTGAATGTTAGCTGATTTGTTCGCCTTGTGATTGTATAAGACAATCACGTTATCCTTATTGACCACATAGTCGGAAATAACCCTTAAGATGTGTCTCCCAAGAGTTGATGCTTATGTAGAGCTCCTTTGGGATGTACGCACTATTACTTTGACAGGTTTGAGCCTCATGTGTACGAATAGAGCCTACGGGTAAAAGGCTTGAGATGAGCAGAGGTCCCATGGGAAGCGACGATTCATGTGGGAAGCACCTTGAATCCGAATCCATTTCGTATGTCAAAGTACAATACAAGTATCCATGACCCATGTCGACAGTCTTAGACATAGGAGAGGATGGGGAAGGATGCCTTGGTATGGTTTCCGATTAGTGATAGTTTGAGTTGTTGAACTCAAGCAACATGCTGCCATATAGTGCAAGATTTGTGAATTCAAGTCTTCTCCCTTTTTCCCTTTGGGACTTGAAATACTTAGAACCTTGTAAAGCCGATAGAACCCATAAGATAGGGAACCCACTGGGATTATCATCTCACCCCATGTTGTTGATTATTTTTCAAGTAGTTCCAATTCGGCGAATGGTAAGGACTAAGTAGCTTGATGTCCTTACTTTCCTTATCGTTTGGATGCCTTTCCGTTGTGCAGATGGATTACTTTGAGATCATTCTTTAGTGAACTAGTTCTTAGTTTCATTTTGGGCATCTTGTATATATTGTGCCACTTTTAGTTGTTTTGTTTTGGGCATGTAATATGTACAATGTATCACTAGGAACTTGTATATTTCAGTACCAAAATTTGCAACTATGTATAATATGAAAATTTTAGACATATATTATATATGGGTGTTACAGTTGGTATCAGAGCAGGTCGTATCCTTGACTTAGCCATGAAATATTATAGTATTTCTTTCTGCTTCATATGTGTGTTGTCATCATTGTCCTGTATATTGTACTAATAGTATTGAGCCTGATCAACTTGATTTTATTTATATGACGTTTAGGATCATGGTTAATGGATGCAGAAGCCGTGGTAGACCCAGAACTCAGACTTTCAATTCAAATCCTCCAGGTGGCAGTGAAAGTGTTTAGTGACCTCAGTTTGTGCAACAAATTCAACAACAATAGAACCAATTCATACAACAGATGATGCAAGAGTTGAATGGAGGTTTTCACCCTCTAGTGACTCCACCAGAAGCTGTAGGTGGGAGTTTCCGGAATTTCTTCTGCATGAATCCTTCCGAATTCCATGGCGGGCTAGATCCTGTGAAGGCTCATGAATGGGTGTCTGGTATGGAAAGAATCTTTCAGATAGTGCATTGTAGTGAGGAGAACAAGGTGGTGTTTGCTTCCCACATGATGAGAGGTTTTGCTATGAGATGGTTGGAAAGTGCTTCAACTCTAATAACTAACCAAGGAGTTCCTAGGGTGTGAGAACATTTTAAGACTATCTTTCTGGACAAGTATTTTCCTAGTTCATTGAGGACTCAGAAAGATTTTGAATTCCAATATTTAAGACAAGGTAATATGTCGGTGCCTACTTATACTGAGAAGTTTGAGGACATGACTGCTTATTCTAGGCAGGCTATGTATGCACCGGATAAGAAGTGGAAGATTGATCAATTTTTGTTTGGACTGAGGGCTGATATCTCTCACAGTGTGTCTCAAAGAGAGTTCACTACCTATGCTAAGTTACTAAGGTAGTGTTATGTGGCCGAGAATAGTTTGAAGAAAGTTCATGAAGAAAGAGATGTGACTAGGATTGGTCAGAAAGATCAGGGAAGACCAAGCCACCAGTTTAGGCCTAGACCACAACCCTTCAAGGGGAAGCAAGTGCCGAGTGCTAGACCTAATACTCTTCCCTTATGTCGTAATTATAGTAAGACTCATTTTGGAAGGTGTAGTCTCGAAAGTGTGAGGTGTTATCAATGTTAAGGAATGAGTCATCTGGCGAAAGATTGTCCTCAGAATAAGAATCAAGTGCAAGGGAAGAATACTGGCCGGGTTTATACTTTGGGTGCGAAGAAGGTTAAGGGTAACAACGCTTTGATTGCTGGTACGTGTTTCGTGAATGTACATCCTTGTTTGGTATTAATTGATTGTGGAGCAACACACTCTTTTGTGTCGATACAATGCATGAAACGACTTGGTTTGCAAACGATTCCTTTGTCTCTTTCCATGGTGGTTACTACCGCCATGGATGATGTTGTCGAGACACTGTTGATTTGTGAAAATTGTCCGTTATCAGTGGATGGTAGAGCGTTCCAGATTGACCTTATCTGTTTCCTGCTTAAGAAAGTTGATGTAGTCTCGGGGATGGATTGGCTTTATGCTAATTCGGTGTGTATAGGTTGTGAGGAGAAGTGAATCATCATTCCATCTAGTGAAGCTACTCCAAAGGATGTGTTAACTACTATTTTAGAAGGTATGGTTGGCTGACAAATTTCTTATTTGAGAAAGAGAAGTTTGTTCTCTTAGTTCTCACCTAGGAGACAAGTGACGACCTGAAAGTTTCACAAATTCCTATAGTCTGTGAATTTCCAGAAGTTTTCCCTGAGGATGTCACTTCTCTTCCTCCAGAAAGGGAAGTGGAATTCTCAATTGATCTGGTACCCGGGAACAACTCCAATATCCATTTCTCCGTATCGGATGACACTACTAGAGTTAAGAGAATTGAAGGAACAATTGGAAGAGTTGTTGGCTAAACATTTCGTTTGACCTAGTGTCTCGCCATAGGGAGCCCCAGTACTTTTAGTAAAGAAGAAGAATGGTGGTATGCGCTTGTGTATTGATTACCGCCAGTTGAATAAAGTCACCATCAAGAACAAGTACCCTTTACCCAGGATAAACGACCTGTTAGATCAATTGAAAGAAGCCTTTGTGTTCTTGAAGATTGATTTACGGTCGGGATATCATCAAACCTGTGTGAAGAGTTCTGATATACCAAAGACCGCATTTAGGACCCGATATTGCCATTATGAATTTCTTATGATGCCTTTCGGTGTGATGAATGCTCTGGTTGTTTTAATGGATTACATGAATCAGATATTTCAACCTTACTTTGACCAATTTGTGGTGATCTTTATTGATGACCTTCTTATTTATTCTCGTACTCCACAAGAGCACAGAGAACATCTAAGAATCATTCTATCGGTGTTGCAAGAGAAACAACTTTTTGCCAAGTTAAGCAAGTGAGAGTTTTGGATGACAGAAGTCAAGTTTCTTGGTCATGTAATATCTCAAGGAGGTGTGGCAGTAGATCCATCAAAAGTCGAAGCGGTGATTAATTGGGAGAGACCAAATAATGCCTCCAAAGTCAGAAGTTTCTTAGGATTGGTAGGTTACTATAGGAGATTTATCAAAGGCTTTCCTCAGTTGGCTTTACCAATGACTAGACTTACCCAGAAGGAGATTCCTTACAATTGGGATTCAAGTTGTGAACAAAGTTTTGCGAGTTTGAAGGAGAGATTGAAGACTACTCATGTTTTGATTATTCCTTATTCTAGTAAGTCGTATGAAGTATTTTGTGATGCATCTAAGAAGGTATTGCGAGGAGTTTTAATGCAGGGTGGTCAGGTTGTAGCTTATGCCTCTCGTCAGTTGAAGGTTCATGAAGAGAATTATCCAACTCACGATCTAGAGTTAGCGGCTGTTGTTTTTACACTGAAGGTGTGGCGTCATTGTTATTTGTATAGGGTACGTTTTAAGATGTTTAGTGATCACAAAAGTTTAAAGTATTTGTTTGATCAAAAGGAGTTGAACTTGCGTCAAAGGAGGTGGATTAAGTATTTTAAGGATTTTGACTTTGAACTGAAGTATCATCCAGGTAAAGCGAATAAGGTGGCGGATGCGTTAAGCAGGAAAGAAGTACATAAAGCCGAGTTGATGATGTTAGAGTATGCGTTGTTGGAAAAGTTTCGAGACCTTAATCTTCAATTTGTTTGGACTCAGAATGGTGTGATAATGGGAAATTTGAATGTTAATTCTGTAACGCCCGTTTATTTAATTAAGTATTTAATTAAATATAATTGTAGTATGTTGTGTTGATTCGCGTTGATTTGAGTATTTGTGTCGATTTAAGTTGATTCCGGAATATCGGAATATTATGTTAATGTTTCTAAGTTGGTTCGAGTTGAATTGATTTAAGTTGTGGAAATAATATTGGATATTTTCCGTCTATGGTTAAATATGTTGATTTGGTGGTTTGGACGATTTATTTGATAGTCGGTAATTAGTCGATTTAGTCGAGAGAAATAATATTAGAATTAATATTATGGAATATAAGCGTATTTTATTTAAGTGGGCTTATTTTATGGTTGTGTGTAGTAAGATTGGGGGGTGAAGATAGTAGGCCCAATAAGAATAATAAAATAATAGTATTATTATTATTAGTATTATTATTAATTGGGTTGGTTGAGAAAAAAGGGGAATTAGGTTTTGATTAGTGGAGAAAAATAAGGGTTGAGAGAAGGAGTAAAACATGTTGTACGTGAAAAATTGCAAGAGGAAGTTTTGGAGAAATTGATCGTGGAAGTTACAGAGGAAAAAGTCTTAGAGAAGAATAAGGGTTTTAGAGGAGAGAAAATAGCTTGGAAGCAAAGAAGGAGAAAGAAGAACTCATGATCATATCTCTATTTTCGCACTTATGGTACAGCCTCCACTAAACAGGTGATAACTTTTTACTTGTAATTCCGATTAAAGCGATTCTTGAATTTCTGGAAAGCTTACGAAATTCCCTTCAATTTGATATATGATTTCGTGTCAATAAGTTCGGTATTAAAGGAGAAAAACGCATTTGAAGTTTGGGAGTTCATGCTGGAAATGAGTCAAATAGTAGTTACGGGATTGATGATGATGGAGGCTGAATTTTGGTCAAGATAGGAACTCAATGGCAGCATGTTCATATTTCTAATCTCCATGGATGCAAGAGGAGAGGAAAAGAGGCAGAACGAAGAGAGAAGCAGTTAGGCTTGGAGTTTTGCAGAGGGGATACGAGAGAATTGCCGTCGGAGCCAAGTCGGAAAAGTCGATCGGAAATTCGAGCGGCCATCAATCTAAGGTAAGGGTGGGGTTCGAATTGTATAACCGGGTATATGATAATTGATACGTGGGATTGAGATTTATATAATTTTCTACTGAATGTGTTGAAGTGTATTGATGAATTGGTTTTGTTTTTGTGAAATTTGATGTTTGCTAGATTGTCTGGTTATTGTTCTATAGTGTTAAACTTAGGATGGAATTTGGTTAAATCGATAGAACCGATGTTTTCGCGGACGAAAGTCGGAATAGATTGCGTAGTTATGTCGAGAAATGTTAGGCTGTGATCGAGTATGCTTATTTCATCGAATTTGGTTGATTTTGTAAGTTTTTGCATTTTTGGAGATTTGGGGGTTTAAGATTCGGATTGAAATCGAAAGTCGTAGAATTCACGTTTGATGGTTCCAAATCACTACTATATGTTTGGTATGAATGAGTAGGTGTTTGTTTCGAAGAAAATAATTGAAACGGTCAGATTTTCGGACGAAAATGCAAAATCCCGTAGGGCTGTTATGCAGAAAAATTCTGGTTTCGGAAAGTTTGAAAAATTCATATCTTTTGATCCGTAAGTCAATTTTGACCCTCGTTCGAAGCGTTGGAAAGCTAACGAGATGTTATTTCTAGGAAAAATGGTTTTGAGGTCTGTATCTAGTTCAATTATAGCAGAAAATTGAAATCGTATCGTTGTGTTGATTTTTACCGTCGTGAATGTGTGCGATTGAGGTGTTATCGTGCAATATGCCTCAACAATGTTAACCGATTAATAATACAGAGGAATAGCAATAATGTGGGGACTTAGAAATAACAGTAGCAGGTTTTGTATCAGAGTTGAATTTAATGATAGTAATATGATTTAGTAGCATTTGAGATTTGATATCAGGGAATCAAATAAATAGAAACAGTGGAAATTAGTAGCAATAATGGAGGTTGATGAAAATAGTACTGAATAGTGATATTAGTAGTTTTAACCGATATAATTGTCTAACCGAAATTAGTTGAAATTTTGCAGAAGTAATTCGTAAGTGGTTGTAGTTATTTTTGGTTGGTTGATGTATGGAGTTAGTCGAATAAGTAGAATTAAGCGGTAAGATTAGTTGTCCGGTATTAGTTGAAAATTTATGAGGTAGTTCGTGTATACGAGTAGATACGTGAATTGTGTTTATTTTGTTAAAATAAGTTGATTTGCAGGTACAGTTGAATAGGTTGAATTGTCCTGGTTTATGGGCACTGTTAAGTTGTAGGTCTTATGACCAATGTTTTATGTTGATGTTGAATACGTTGCTGATGTGGTGATGTTGGTGATGTGATGTTGAATATGTTGTTGATTAAGTTGTAGGTCGAACGACCAATGTTGGATTAAGTTGATGCAAGTGGTGCATGTTTAAGTTGTTGTTCTCGTTGTTGTTATTGCGTTGTTGTTGTTGTGACATTGTGGTCATTGTTGCATGCATACATTTGCATTGATTAAGTTGGCCTTGATGACACCTATTTAAGTTGGCCTTGATGACATCCGATTAAGTTGGCCTTGATGGCATCCGATTAAGTTGAAAATGCCTCGATAACCTGGCATATGTTTAAGTTGGGAGTTTTACTCCAAATGGTACCACATGCATGTGCATAGTTGAGTCGCATTTGAGTTGCATGTTGAAGTTGTTAATATTATTACGTTGTTGTTGATTGTTGGTGTTGTTGATATAAGTTGTTATTGTTGTGAGTTATTGTTGTTATAAATTGTTATTGCTGTAAGTTGTCGCTTGATACAGGTTGTTGTTATAAGTTTTTGTTTGTTATAAGTTGTGGTTGCTCTTAAGTTGTTTACTAATAGTTGTTGTATGACTGTTGTATGAAGCGGTGAAATTTGTGTGATTCTAATCTAATATATTAATTATCATGCCTTTGATTATATTTTTCGATATCCCACCCCTTCTGTAATGATGTTACCTATTATGGGTAACTGAGCAGGTACTCAAGAATAGCTGTGAAGGTTTGAAGTCTTAGTCGCTGTTAGTTCAAGTTGGTGTCATGCTCTGATACGTAGCACTCGGGGGGAAATGTTTTGTTTATGTTGTTGTTCCTAATTGTTGTTATTACAATAATTCTTGAATAATTATAAATTGAAGTTTTGATCTAGTTGAATAAAGTGAATATGATTTATAAGTTGTGAAGGCCGAATGCTATGTATCTATTTTAAAAAGAAATACAAGTTTATGTTATTGGTTTTGTTGTTCCAGTTGAAAATGTGACATCTCATTTGTTTTATGTTGAAAATTTTGCACTCTGATTTTTAATAAACGTTGGGTAGAAAATGGGGTGTTACAAATTCCACTCTAAGGGAAGAAATTCAACAAGGAAGAATGACATATGCAAATTTGCAGGAGATGTTGGATAATCTGGGTTTCACACTTGCCACAGATGGAGTTGTTCTTTTCATTCAAAGAATTTGTGTTCCGGATGATGTAGAGTTAAAAAGGAATATTTTGGAAGAAGCTCATAAAGGCATTTTTACCATACATCCCGATTCCTCAAAGATGTATCAAGACTTGAAAAAGGGCTATTGGTGGTCCGGGATGAAAAGGGATATTGCGGAGTATGTGTCCGAATGTGCGGTGTTCCAACAAGTGAAGATTGAGCACCAGAGGCCGGGTGGTTTGTTGCAACCATTAGAGATTCCAGTATGGAAGTGGGATAACATTTCAATGGATTTTGTAGTTGGGTTACCTCGTACGCAAGGTGATTATGATTCTATATGGGTGATTATAGATCGGTTGACAAAGTCCGCACATTTCCTAGCAGTGAAGACTACTTACAAGACAAGTCATCTTGCACGGTTATTTTTGAGGAAATTGTGAGACTACATGGTGTTCCCTCTTGTATTGTGTCCGATAGAGATCCAAATTTTACTTCAAGATTTTGCAGAGCTTTCCAACAAGCCATGGGATCTAGATTGTGCTTAAGTACGTCGAATCATCCTCAGTTGGATGGTCACACGGAAAGGATGATACAAACGTTAGAAGATATGTTGAGAGCTTGTGTGCTTGAAAATGGAGAAAATTGGAAGGAGCTCTTGCCATTAATTGAATTTGCATACAACAATAGTTACCACGCAAGTATCGGAATGGCTCCTTACGATGCTTTGTATGGAAGAAAATGGAGAACACCTTTATGTTGGATGGAGGTTGGTGAAGAACGGACTCTAGGGCCGGAAATTGTGCAAGAAACTACGGGAAATATAAGAATGATACATGATAGGGTAAATAAGGCACAAGAATGTCAAAAGAGTTATACGGATAATCGAAGGAGACCTTTAGAATTTGAGGAAGGTGATCATGTATTTTTGAAGGTTACTCCAAGATTGAGGTTGAAAGGACCATTTAAATCGCGGAAGTTAAGTCTGAGATGCGTGGGACCATATCAGCTTTTAGAAATGATTGGTGAAGTTGCTTACAGATTAGCCTTGCCTCCTTCTCTATTCGAGATGCATGATGTTTTTCACACGTTTCAACTCTGGAAGTTCATTCCTGATCCTCTTCAGCCAATTCTTCCATATTTAGTGGAGATAGAAGCAGATTTGACTTTTGAACCTCAACCAAGTCGTATTGTGGGAAGAGAAACTAAAGTGTTGAGGAACAAGGAAATTCCTCTTGTTAAGGTTCAATGGGACGAGACACATTCAGGTGATGCTACTTGGGAACTTGAGTCGGAGATGCGAGCTTACCCTCACCTTTTTTCAGGTAATCTTTAAATTCGAGGACAAATTTTTATTTAAGGGGGGGGGGAGGATGTAATGCCCCGTATTTTCTAAAACACTCTACATAATATTAGTTGAGATCAGATGAGTTCCTATGTGCTCTGAGAGTTATCAGTTGGGATAATTAGATAACTTGTGAGCTCAGACTAATTTAATTAATATTATTCAACTCTCACCTTTTATTAATTGGTACAATTGAGACATTTTGATAACATTAATATTGGACATTTTACCAATTGATACTCTTTTCTACCACACAAGCCATTTGGTCTTACTAACTTCTAATAATACTTCTATGAATTATTTTCCATTCATTTCCCTTCATTCCAACAAAGTGGGAGATATTGAAAGAAATATAGTAAGAGAAATAGAGAGAAAGTGAAGTTCTTAATCAGCAACATCATCTCATCTTCATCATTCCAGCTTCTTCATCATCATCAAGGTAGGTTCTAGTTAGATGCTCTAGGTTAGGATTGTTAGATATAATTAATGAATATTGAAATTTTGATATGTTTTGCTTCCATTTCCATGAAAATGCTATGATTCTTGTTATGTTCATTTTGTTTATGATGGAAATGTTGCTATATGTTGATATTTAGTTGTGGTTGAACTTGTGCGTGGGTTGGGGTAAAAACCTCTTTGTTGATGTCTGGTTCTGCAGGTTTTTTGGTTAAAATTGACGTGGTCGCACACCTAGCTTAGGCGAGCCCAAAGCGACCAGTTTTTTTGCTACAGTCGCTGTGCAAGGTCCAACGAATGGAAAGTGAGCCCTCGCTTTTAGTTTGCTAAGCGACCATGGTGACTTTTAGGTTCTGTCTGTCCCTCGCTTTGGGTTCGCTGTGCAAACTGAAAGTGAGCTAGCCTCGCCTTGCGGTCGCTAGGCGGCGGTGACAGAATTTTGGGAAATTCTTTTGTTAATTGTTTAGTTACTTTTTTATACTTGTTTAGCTATATCCTAAATTGTCTTACATTGATTATTGTAGAAATTTTGCATGCTTTCTATCCATGATTACTTGCTTGTAACATGTGGGATAACATGATGAAAAAGATTAAGAATGGTGAGGAAAACCATAATGGAAATTAATGAAATGAACTAGTAAGGTGACTAGAACATGATAGATGACTTAGATGATAATGCTTGTGCAATTGATGCCTAGGTGAGTATCTTTGAGAAGTAGTTGTCTAGTGGAGAGGTGAGGCATTGTGTGGAACATGTGGTATTGTTGTGAATGTTAGCTAATTTGTTTGCCTTGTGATTGTATAAGACAATCACGTTATCCTTATTGATCACATAGTCGGAAACAACCCTTGTGATGTGTTGTCCCAAGAGTTGATGCTTATGTAGAGCTCTTTTAGGATGTACGCACTATTACTTTGACAGGTTTGAGTTCCGTGTGTACGAATAGAGCCTACGGGTAAAAGGCTTGAGATGGGCAGAGGTCCCATGAGAAGCGACGATTCATGTGGAAATCACCTTGAATCCGAATCCATTTCGTATGTCAAAGTACAATACAAGGATCCGTGACCCGTGTCGATAGTCCTAGACGTAGGAGAGGACGAGGAAGGATGTCTTGGTATGGTTTCTGATTAGTGATAGTTTGAGTTTTTAAACTCAAACAACATGTTGCCATATAGTGCAAGATTTGTGAATTCAAGTCTTCTCCCTTTTCCCCTTAGGACTTGAAATACTAGAAGGTTAGAACCTTGTAAAGCCGAGAGAACCCATAAGATAAGGAACCATCTGGGATTATTATCTCACCCCATGTTGTTGATTATTTTTTAGGTAGTTCCGATTCGGCGAAGGGTAAGGACAAAGTTGCTTGATGTCCTTACTTGTCTTATCTTTTTAATGGTTTTATGTTGTGCAGATGGCTTATTTTGAGATCATTCTTTAGTGATCTAGTTCTTAATTTCATTTTGGACCTCTTGTATATATTGTCCCACTTTTTGTTGTTTTGTTTTGGGCATGTAATATGTACATTGTGTCACTAGGAACTTGTATATTTCATTACCAAAATTTGCAACTATGTATAATATGAAAATTCTAGACATATATTATATATGGGTATTACAGAAACTCTAAGAAAAAATTATGGGTCAACAATCACGTTAAATGTCCAATTTGTGCAAGAAGAAATTGATAATAGAAAGCCTCATTTAAGAAGACTTATACATATGGTATGCAACATGTAAGGAAGGTTTCAAACTCCGTAAACATGTGATTGGTCTTGACGATGCTTTTAAAGGGTCTTTGTGGAGGACACATATTGGAAACCATTGGTAGAGATCCCAACGATGAGATGTTGCCTATAACTTTTGTTGTTGTTGAAGGGGAAAGAATAGATAGTTGGACATGTTTTTTGAAACTTCTAATTAATGATCTTTGAGGTACGAATGAGTGTCTTTCTTACACTTTCTTCAGATAAACAAAATGTATGTTGTATTGCAAGTTTTCATATGTGTTAATTATTTATGTTCTATGTGTGTTGTATTGCAATTGTATTCATGTACTATATGTTATATTGTAGGGTCTATTATCTGCTATGGATGAGCTTCTACTTGGTATTTAACAAAGATTTTGTGTGAAGAACATGTATAATAACTTTAGGAACAAGTATCCTAAAAAGTTGTTGAAAAAAATCATATGGAAGGCTGCAAAATCAACTTACTCGCATGCATTGGAAAAAGAAATGAAGGAAACGAAAGTGATCAATGAAAAGACTTTTAAACATATGATGAAGATTTCACCCAGGTTTTAGATTAAATCATAGTTAAAGACACATACAAAGTGTGACTTAGTTCTTAACAACATGTCAGAAGCATTTAATCGTGTGATTTTTGAATCAAAGGCTAAACTATTGGAAATTATGTTGGAAGAAATTAGAACCTACGTGATAGAAAGGTGGACAAGTAATGAGATGAGATTTCTAAACTTAAGTGATGAGGATATTTTACCCAACATTAAAAGACACATACACCAACTTATGGATTATAAGGTAATTTTCCAATGTTTGTCTTCATTTGTTAACTTTGACACATTAGGTCATGTAAATTGATTCCGTGTAGTATATTGTAGGATGTCAACTGAGCTCATATTTAAGTTCAGACACTTTGAAATTTCAAGAGAAATTTTTTCACTCAACTTGAAGGAACTGGTATGCTCATGTAGAAAATGGGAGCTCATAGCCCTACTATGTGTTCATGCAATAACATCAATGAAAAGCAGGAACCTTAAGGTAGATGAATACAACCATGAAATATGCAAGAAATTCATATATGAGGCAATCTACTATGCTGTCATTTATTCTATCAATGGATCAAATTTGTTGGTTAGGACAGATTATCCAGACGTTCAACCACAAAAAAATAGAAAAATGCCAGGAAGACCAAAGAAGAGAAAGAATCTTAAGCAACGTGAAATTGGTGGATTTGATCGTAAAATGAGAATATTTGGATTAATTTTTAAGTGCAGTAGGTGCAAGCAAACAGATCACAACAAATCTACTTGTAAGATGACACTAACTACTCAACCCACTCAGGGTACTCAAGCTAGTAAACAAACTCATGGTAGTCAAGCTATTCAACAAACTCAAGCTACTCTCATAATTCAAGGTTGTCAAGTGTGTCAGTTATCTCAATCAAGTCAAGGAAGAGTAAAGAAGTTGAGTATTAGGAGGGCACCAACATCGGGTGTATCCTTAGGTCTAACTAGCAGATTAAGTGTAACAAAGAATGCAGTTGGACAAACTATAAGGAGAACTACCCCAACAAAGATGACTATTCCAAAAAAGAATATCATTTAGTTTATTTATGTGTAATGTCACTGCTACAAATATCATCTATCACCACGGTTGTTACAAGGGTTTCACAATGGTTGGACATATATGGTAACAACGGGCGTCTTAGAAATTATATCATTTCACCAGGGTCAGAATACTGACCGAGGTGAAAAGTGTTTGGTCCTCAGCTCGAATCCCAATGACAACATTTTAAAATTTACAAGATGATATTTTCACTGCGATTGGAATAGTAACAAAGGTGATATATCTCTAGGATTACTTTTCACCACTTTAAGACTAAATAACATGCATAAACCCTTTAGGACAAAATACTCTCAGACCACAAACTAGACAAACCCGTGATTATTGTCAAATAACATAATTAATATTTATTATTATGATTTTTTTTTATTTTAATATGTGCTGATGACTAAGTATGTTTTTTAATTAATATTTATCATATCTATTATTGTTTAAGGACATTTACATTTTTATATAAACACACATATCTTTTTTATGATGAAGTTATATTCTTTCATGGTTAAATGTCGAATCAAAAATAAAAAATAAATTCTTTTATATTTGAGATGAAAATGAAGAAATAAATGACAAAAATTTAGATAACCAAAAATTGTCTTCATTCATTAATAGTTAATTATATATATTTATATTATTTTTATCTATTAACATTGTTATTTTCTTACTCATAATATCTAAATGCATACAGTTTTCTATGTATCTTTTACTTATAAATAAATATTTATAATTGATTAAAATAAAACAAACCATTGCAAAATAGTTAAAAAAAACCTTACTAAATAAATCATTAACTTTATCATATTTAATTGTATTTTAAAAATATTTATATTATTTTATAAATACACATAATAGTTTCTTCTCATCTTTTACTTTATTTTATCCATCAAAAATTATATAATCATCTTGTTTCTTTCATTCGTTTCTTCTATATATTTTCTTTTATATATATATATATATATATATATATATATATATATATATATATATATATATATATATATATATATATATATATATATATATATATATTATGTTTTATCTATTAACATTGTTATTTTATTACTCATAATATCTAAATTTATACAAGTTTTATATGTATATTTTACTGAAAAATAAATCTTTATATTGATTAAATTAAAAATAAATCATTACGAAATACCTTTTTCTTCTTATAGTTTTAATATTTACTAATTGTAATGAAATTATTATTTTAAATTTTTAAATAACTTTATCATATTTAATTGTAACTTAAAAATATTAATGTTATTTTATTTTCTTCTCATCTTTTACTTTTATTTTCTCTAATGTCAAACACTTAAATAAACATCATTTTCTTCTATATATTTTCTTCATCAAATAAAATATAAATAAATATGAACACAATTATTTCAATTTATTTTTCTCAAAATTTAAATATTACTTTTATTTATTTAAAAACAAAATTAAATTTTACAGTTCTTCTTTTCACTTCTTCTTCATAAATTTAAATCCCCATTATTACTTACCAATGTGACAAATGAGTCGCAAAAAATAGTTGAATTTATGATAATTTGGTGAGACATTAAGCCTATCCTTTTATAGTTGTATTTAGTTTTCCATTTGAACAATTAATGCGAATGTCTTACTAGAAAAACACCAACCGACCAATTATTCTGTTGAATGTGACCTCTCCAGGTTTACATTCAAACTTCCTCGACAGCTTAGCATGCTTGCTTATGATTTTGTTCTTAAAAACCACTATAATCAGCATGTCACATATCATAATAAAAGAACATATATGCATGTTAATTATTGTTGTTATAATCTATAATCAGTACGTATTTCAGTTTATGTGTGGAGGGTGTTGAATTTGAATTTTGGAGGTAAATGAATTACACCAAGGTTAAAAAGGTTGAAAGTACGAGTAAAGTGGAAGAGACACATGGGGTTCTGTTACATTCCATGTGTGGCTCATCAGAGTATCATAACTCCAACAATCACAAAAGCCAAACCATTACCAGCTAGTTGTACAAACGATAGAGTACATTGGTGAGAGAAAACGCGGCCTTGAATAGTACTCCCTCCGTTCCTTTTTAAGTGTCACTTTTAGAATAAATTTTTGTTTTTTTTTAATTGTCATTTGCAAAGTTCAAGGAACTATTAATTGCATTTTTGTCAAAATTATCCCTATGTATTTATTGCAGAGAGAGAAAAAGTTAAATAAATGTAATAAAGAAGTAGGGGTATTATAGGTAAAAGGAGAATTATGATTTGAAAAGTAACCATAATAATTAGTTTTATTGATATGTGTAAAAAATGAAAAAATGACACTTAAAAAGGAACGGAAGTAGTAGAAATTAAAATTTGAACTTCCACACATTTTGAGGGACACACAATATTAATTAATGAGTAATTTTTTCGAGGATTTTCGATCGTAGTGTCACACTGATAACGGAGTGTTTTTAGTCAAATTAGTCAATTTAACTATGTTAGATCACACTTTTCATAATGATATCTTTTTAGTGGAATTGGTACGAACTTACTCCAAATAAGGTATTTGTGAGAGGGAACTTCTTTAAATATAGATTGATAATGAATAGAGAGGAATCTGATATGTCTTGTATCAGAGTCTCATATCTTTCTTCAGTAATGTTATCTTGATATCTTTTTCTACACCTACACCGTATTTTTATATGGTATGGATGATACTGTTCGTGTACGGACGGACACGGTTCATGTACGGACGGACACTGTTCATGTACGGAAATACGTTACTGTTCATGTACGGACGACACTATCCATCGTACGGACATGCACTATTCATGTAAGGACAACACTATTCACCGTCCGTACATACGGTGTGGGTGTATGCTAGGTGTCAAAATAGCATTTTTGTATCTTCCTTCCATTCATGTTTAAATGTCAATTTTTAGATTTTTTTTATTTCTTTTTTAATTGTCACTTACATTGTTTAAAGTAATATTAAATATACTTTTGTCAATATTATTCTTAGATAATTATTACAGAGAGAGAAAAAGTAAATTGAATGTAATAAATAGTTATAAGTATTATAGGTAAAAAGAAAATTATTGTATGAAAAGTGTTGTAAATGTGCCTTAAAACCTTTGTTGATGAAGAGAAAGAAAACATATTTTGGAGATTGCCTTTACCGCGAAAATCGGACGAAAAGTCGAGGGAAAAAACCGTACGGCGAATAGTGCTATCCGCACGGATGAATAGTGACGTCCGCACGATGAATAGTATAGTCCGTACGACGAATAGTATTTTCGAGTTTTCAGGCCTTTTCGATTCGGTCCTTGGATCCATGTGATTTTGGGCTTTGTTTGTTGGGTATTTGCTATTATAAATATGTATCTGTTATATGTTTGGTGTGTGACAATCTTAGAGTTTACACCAACAAAGAAGAGCAAGGGTTTAAAGGTATAGCATAGGGTTTCAACTATTCACAAGGAAAACCTTAGAAAAACAAAGGTTTAGGGAAACCTTTGGAGTTGTTTAAGGTTATTGTAAAACACTGTTACACCATGGGTTTGAGTGATTCATATATTGAGAGTTGGAGAGGTTGGGAAACACTTGGATAGAAAATAGGGTTGTTCTTGGGAACCTGAAGGCGAAAGCTATTTTCTTGTAACTCATATGTAATCTCTTGTAACAACTTTCTGAGTATAGTGAATTGGAGAGCTGCTCTCTCCTCCAGAGTAGATCGTTTGATCGAACTGGGTAAACAAACCTTTGATTTTTTCTTGCCTTATTCTGTTATATTATCTGTATACGGATTATTATTGCTGAAAATCATTTATTTTGGTTGCTATTGTCTTTGCCTCACAAATTGATATTGAATTTTGTCGTAATTCACAACAAGATTCACAACAAAAAGTAACAATATTGATTAGTTTTCTTGGTATGTGTAAAAAATCAAAAAATGACACTTAAAAAGGAACTAAGAGAGTACCATTTATCTTTTTATTACTTGGAAGGTACTAACAGGTTTGACTGGAGATTTAGATTCTTTGTTTCAAATTTTTAGATCCATTGTATTAGGTCGAGGTTTAGAGTTGATTTTAATTTGTTTGACATCTGACTATTTAGATTCCTATAATGAATTTATTTTCTTTGAAAAAACAATAATTTTGGAGAAATTAGTGGATAGAATAGTCTTACTTCTTATTAAAGATTGTATCTTGATAAGACTTTTTGGTAGAATGAATTGTGGAGTTTGTCTCATGCCTAAGCCAAAAGAAATTTAAAGATTGAGTGTGTTTCTAGTCACTTGACTTGTTTTAGGAGTTCTGATCTTGTTATTATTGTTCACAAAAATTCAACCAATTATTTTTTCTTTTGCATTTACAATTTTTGTATTGCTTTGGTTTTCTTGATATGCTTAGTACCTATGGTGTCCAAAGCTTTCAATTTTTTTCTCTCTTTAGAAGATAATTTTTGCAACTATTTTAATTTATATATTATATATATTTTTTATTTTAAATAAATGTAATATCATTTGTGTGCAATCACACATGTCTTCATCATTTGATCCAAAGTTTAAATTCAGATTGTTCAAACAACTGAATTGAGAAAATAATGCTAAGACATACCTTTTGATGGTCAGAAATAAAACACCACCTATAGTCATTAAAGACTTCAAGAAGAAAGTTAATAAACTAACTCGAAGAGTCTTTGCTTTTAGTTTAAACAACCCAAAAAGCTATAGAAAAATATTGGCCATTTGGATCACCAAACAACAATCAACAATATTCTACCATATTTGTTCTTAAGATGACATCCATCTAATCCTATAGATAGTCTACATGCCTTTGTAAAAAAAGTCACATGAAAACAAATGTACCACCTTTCAAATCTTGGTTGCCAACCTTGTCCAGAATACTCAATGTCTAACATGAAAGTATTTCTTGGCGAAGCCTTTCTCAATTCACTAAAAAATAACTATAGAAAACTATATTTCTTGCTATAGTCCTCTTAACAACTTTTTTAGCAAGATAACTAGCTTTTAAATCCACTGCAATAAGTCCTGGCACTTTTATTGAATATTTTCCTTCAACATTTGTGTCTTAGAAACAATGTCTAAACCATATATGTGTGGTTCTTACTACCCTGTTGCACAATATGGTGTAGTTATACTTCTTATGCTTAAAAACCACCCTACACCTTATACGTCATTTCTTACAAATATAACTTCCTTACCATTCAACAAATTATGCTCTAATATAACCTCCTTGAACTCCCTCGGTGAAAAAAATAATTCAATCTTGAAAATGAAATTCTTAGTCATTGCACTATCTTTATTGAACCTAATCACATTTGGCATATCCTCACAACTATCATCATCTACCCAATATCAAATTCATTAGTGAGGCACTCTTCTTCTATGACATGTTCATTTCCCATCTATAATGTAATAAATCTATGAGGGGTGGTTCACTGGCGGGGGCAACACCATCAAAACTTAATGTCTTCCTCAATTCACCTACATTCTCACCAACAAATAACCCTTTATCAAACCCTTTATCAAAACCTTAATTAAATCCATGCATATTGTCTTCTTCACTATCATCGTACACCTCTAGCAAATTCATCACTTGATTCATCAACTATACAATCACTCGAGATCAACTTCCTCAGCAAATTCCTTTTCCTTATTTTTCTTTCTTTCATGATCCATAAATGTGGAATCACCTATAGAGGAATGGTGATCAGTGTATATTTTCACATCACACTTAGTTCGCTAAACAAAATTAGATAATAACACCACATAACCAACTTTCATAAATGACTTTAGGTTTTCTTCCAAACTACCACTCTTATGTTTTCGCTAGAGTTTCACAACATTAACTTTAAACTTTAAGTCCTTCCCCTTAATTAAGTCACAAGCTTCAAAATAGAAACATAAGTCAGGATCTTGGCCATAAAATGCATAAACCTCCCATTTACAAAACTGCTAAATCACTACCAAGATTATTATTTATAGAATATTATTTACAACACACATACTCTCTCTCTCTCTCTCTCTCTCTCTCTCTCTCTCTCTCTCTCTCTCTCTCTCTCTCTCTCTCTCTCTCTCTCTCTCTCTCTCTCTCTCTCTCTCTCTCTCTCTCTCTCTCTCTCTCTCTCTCTCTCTCTCTCTGTTCGGTACCTATATTAACACACATGTCATTAGATATCTAAAAGTTATGTAGATTTTATTTATCACTCTATTATCCAACTTCTCTAATATGAAATGTTTGTAAATCTCAATGTGTTTTCTATTCATGTAGAATAAAATTATGTGCATAACTGATTCATCGTTACAAAAGAGTTAAATATAACCTTCACAGTGCATCATCAAATCATCTAACACTCATAAGTTTCTTACATCATAACTCTAAAGTTCGCTCCATCCCTTGATCAATTCACTAAAATTTAGTATTTCTTAATTCTCCAAGTAATAATGTTTCTACATAATAAAGTATAATATCCATAATACATCTTTAATCACTTTTTGAACTTACATATTCACCATTAATATATGTCTCCATAGTTAGACTTCCACTTTATTGTAAGTAGAAATCTTCTCTTTGAAGTGGGATTGAGATATTGTAAAATTTGATCTACATTGTGCAAATGTTTTACCCTTAAATAATGCATGAATTGACTCATCATACTATAATTTAAGCCAAATCCAATCAAATGTGTGCTGAGTAAAACAACTTTTTCACTTAAGTCTATTATCGTATTTTGTCAATTTTTACATTTTCCTCCTCATAATCCTTCTTATAATTTGATTTAATGTAAATACTTGTAGATTTGCATCCAAACGTGCTTATATTTATAGTTAGTCATAATTAACCTTTAGTCATTTCTATTACATTCTCATTAATTCATTTATAGTTATACCTTTAACAAACTCTCTTTTCATACAACAACTATAAGTTTGTTAATTGTCCCTACCTATTGAATTAGATGATGAGAGCCTATACTATATAGGCCACACTTTATTTGAGAGTGGTTTTAACTTTTTAAGCCTAATAACATGGATGAGAACTTTAAAATTGTACGGAAACATTAAGCAAGCGGGGAAATGGATTTTCTATCATTAAAAGGTGAATATAATGAATTATATTTTTCTATGAGATCCATATTTAAAAAATCTAACCTAAAAACTTTAGTCTATAAATCCAAGGAGTTTCTCTTTTTAGAATGAGCTCTCCCTCTGAAAAATTATACTCGCAATAACAACTCGTGACAATTAATAATTTAATAGTTATAATTGATTTGACAAATTTACAACATACATTATCTTGAAGTTGCACAAATTGTAGTGACTTGGCCATTTGCATGAGATTGCAAAAGTAGGGATAAAGAATGATCAACTTTTTTATAATAAACTTTTATACATGATAAAGATTATAATAATAAAGAAACAAATTAAACAAAACAAATCCTTTTAAAAACTATATTTATTGTTCAAAGATAAACAAATTATCATCATGCATGAACTTTGAATTATCATTAAAAAATTCATTGTCTTTATCGTTAAAAAATTAAATATAAAAGATAACTAATACAAAAATATATTATTGATTGTCTGAAAACACTTTTTTATATTTAACTATTTTGCTCGAAGCAATTTTAAGGACCGCCACAATAAAATTGTCGATAGTAATTATCATGAAAAACTATAAAATGATAAAAGAATAAACTCAAATCAAAATCAAAATACTAATATAGAATGTTATCTCAAATTTAGTCAAAAGAAAACAATAAAAGATTTTAAAAAGGTTGATTATTTCTCATGTCCTTTAAGCCTAACTAAGCGCCCAAAAATAATTACCCTTTTATAGAGAGAAAATTCAAATCAAAATCGGTGAGAAAAAAAGGTAAGTCCATGTTGGCATAAGGAAGAGAAACATTGAATAGTATAACCAATAGGACTGGGTCCTACCATGTCCTTCGTACGTTACAATGCACAAACCCCAATACACCCGTGGTCTGTCCTTTCTTTCCTTACTTGTCCCCACACTCCACATGACACTTTCTTCAAAACTCTCCATAAATACACCCCCAAATACTACTTCATCACCACCCTCCACATTCTCCATCACAACACTTCACAACACCACAACTACTTCATCTCTCTCTTTCACTTTCTCTCTCTAAACAAGAAACAATGGCTGTTAAGAAATTCTCTAACAAACTTCCTCAACATGCAGTGTTGAAACAAATCCTCAAAAGATGTTCAAGCTTAGGCAAGAAAAACGACTATGACGATAATGAATACCCCATTGATGTACCAAAAGGTCATTTCCCTGTTTACGTTGGTGAAAACCGAAGCAGATATATTGTTCCAATCTCGTTCTTAACTCACCCTGAGTTTCAATCTCTTCTTCGTCAAGCTGAAGAAGAATTTGGATTCGACCATGATATGGGTCTTACCATTCCTTGTCAAGAAGTTGTTTTTCAGTCACTAACATCCATGATACGATGAAGAACAAGAACCAGAACAAGAACATGAACATGAACAAGAACAAGATGTTTGATATATATGGTTATCATAATTTGGAGAAGGTTGATCGATCTATGAGATCAACAAAGATGAAGAAATTCTCTTTTTTTAATCTCCATTTTTTCATAGCCATTTGGGTGGGTTCTCATTCTTTTTTAATTTTTGGGAGTGATGTTTCATTTTCAACAATCTATTTATTTTTGGTGTTTTTTTTTAACGTTGTTATTATTATGTAACACTGACTTTTTACCTGTGATTATTTCATGGGTTGAAAATTGTAAAAAGGTTTCTTCCTTACAGAGGTTATGTGTAGTGGGTACCCTGTGAGAGATGTTTGTTGAATGTGAATCAAGGAAATTAAGGTTTAAGGTTCTGATCTTGTGTTTCTGTTCTGTTATGTTCTGTCTCTTGTGTTTCTTTACATTACTATTTCTGGTTAAAGACCATCAAACCTGGAAAATCTTTGTCACACAAAGATTTACATTGTTAATAGTGATATATAATAAAGTCGTTAATAATTTTTATTATTTTTAGAAAGTTAATCTTCAGGGTAGATAGTTATTTTTATTTCCTCACGTCAATATTAATTTTTGAAAAAGGTGATGTTAAAGTGATTAAGAAAGTACGTCAAATACCCGTAAAAAAAAGTAAGTTAAATCTAAGATAAATTTATTAATTTTTTTTGTTAATAATTAATTAAAAAAATTGTCAATCAATTCACTTCAAAAACACAATTTAAAATGTGTAAAAAAATAAGGTATAAGCGTATCCAAAAAATCAATAAATCAAACCATTTTTTTTATGAGGTGGTTTGGTTTGGTATTCTATTTTAGTTTTTAGAAACCGCTAAATCGATAAATTGAATCAATGACTATAGTTATCCATTCAATCTTTTATTCGACACATTAATATGTCCAAAATTTTCATCATTTGAACTCTTCTCCATCTTTATTTACGCAATCAAAAACCAAAAACACAGAATCTTTATTTACGCAATCAAAAACCAAAAACACAGATAGTAACTAAACCCTAAGTCACAAAAATTTGCTCCCACCAAACTTTTACTCTCATCGGTTGTCAGCGCAGTTACTCTCACCACCGTTGTTAAGATGGTAATTTTAATTTGACTGTATTAGTCACCATCAAATGCCAACTTTTGTATTTTATGGTGAATTTATTTTGGTTGTATTGGTCACATCTAAGTGTCAACTTTTGTATGTGATGATGAACTTATTTTGGTTGTAGTAATCATTGTCAAGCCCTTACTTTTATATTTGATAGTGAACGTATTTCAAGATACAATAGAAATCATGTCACTGCATTGGATGGATTAAATACAACTCATAAGCTGTTTGAAAAGTATATCATGAAACAGATTATATAAAATATATTATTTTAAAAAATAGTAGTAGAAAATACAAAAAAAAATTGATATCAGAGAATACACAAATGAATACAATGTTTAACAAAAATACGTTATAAAATGTTTAACTAAATTGAACCAAATCGATTATTTTGCTACGCTTACTCATTGTAACTTTACAATTAAGACCTAGAAGACATAAGTTGAAAAGCATATGTTGTGGATATTGCTTGTGCCCTCAATCTTCCTCTCTTTTCCTCTCATATATATATATATATTTTGTGTATACAATGGATCCCTCTCAATCTCTATAAAAAATACTACCAAATTTCAACTAAGTTACCTTTAATGAATTGACTAAATCCCTATTTATAGGGTTCTGATATGATATTCTCGCTAAGTAAGGCTTAAAGTTCTCTTAGTGCACCTACTTTATTCTCCCATGAGTTTTTCTAGATCACTGCAAGTTTCCTTTGCTATCTTTCCTGGTTTAGCGTGCTGCCCAAGCTCGCATAGCGAACAAACCCTTCCTTACCCATGAAGTAATTTATCTTTGAAGTTATGAACTACCATAGCTTGCTTAGCGAAATTGATATTACACTAAGCAAGTTTTGTTTCTTAGCCTTGAAGTTACTTGGCTCTAAAGAATTTTTTTTCGCAATTGCCCACTTTGCGTGACCATGTTCTTGGCTTAGCGAGCTCTGGTGATTTTTTTACTAGTTTTGGTGTTTTCTTGCTTCTTTTTACTCGTACTTAATGAATATTAGTGTAAAAAATGTATATATGTGTCAAGAACAGTCAAATAGTAAAAAGTGATGAAAAAGTTAAAGTATCAATCCCACAGAGATTATAGTAACTTAAATTGATTCTCATATGAAAATCTTGTGAACAATCATGAGAAAAAGGTAACAATAATAGTGGTCTGTTACAAATTCAGGTTGAAACACTATAAATTATAATTGAGGATAAAGAAATTAAATTAATAATTAGAAGCATGTTGGGCAATGATCCATCTAATGAAGTTCATATTTTATGTGTCTAATGAGATTTGTCAGGACTGATGAGGCAGAAAGTGATCTAGTGGTGTATGTTTACAACATCAAAGCATATGCATAAGGTCAATGGAACAACTCTCGATGGAGGGAGAATGGAAGGAACTCTTCACTACTGGTTCAGACATATTCTTCTTATTCAATGAGATAACTTTCTATGTAAATTCTCAAGTTTTTAACTTCTGAACCTCTCTCCATTTCATCCAAGAGGTTCATTTTATATCCTCTAACTTTTAGGGTTTTTGTCTAATCATTGGATCACGGGCCTTATGGATATTCCTTGTTTTGGACCAATAACTTAGCATAATCCTCCTCTTTTCCTTCAAATAAGCTTCATGCAGTACAATTCTAGCATGCAGGGGACAACTTATCATGTGGTAGGTCTGCGCACAATCCCGTGTACAACAAATTTTGTAGAGTTTTGTCTTGTAGTGTTTGATTTTGTCCATTCAATGTTACAACTTACTTACACCCCAATCTTCACATTGTTGCCATGTTTTCCCTAATGCTAAGGACCTTCATTCCTTGTAAGCACTTTTGGCTCTAAGTCTTGGTGGAATATGAGGTTGAAATGAAACTCCAGTTCCGTCGTGCCAAAACTTATCATAAAGTAGTCCTACACAAGTGACAAACACATAAGACTCACAATAGAAACACCTATTGTGCTATACACAAAACTTAAATAACCATAAAATTATATTAACCTAATAAAGCTTGCTAACAACAAAATAAAGTTAAGTATCAAGGCTTGATTCTCTCATAAATAACGAGTTATCAAATACACAATTAAAAAGTTCATATAAGCATTTTATCATGTTCTATTGATAAATTATAAGTTTTTCATTGATTTCTTACAAAATAGTTTAATAAGTGCTTATGTATTTTATGATATTTTGACACTTATCATTAGATCACAATTTTAGAAAGGTCATAAGTTCTAGATCCTTAGGTTAACAATTTTTGTAAGTATTATGATTTCATTTCCCAGATTGAGCCTAAGACAATATCTTATGCCTTACTTGACAAGGGGTGGCTCATTGCTAAGCAAAAAGATCTCATTCGTTTTAATCAAAACAATTTTTGGGACCCTGTTCCATGTCGTAAAGACCAAACCGTCATTGGCACTAGATGGGTGTCTAGGAACAAGATGGATAAAAATGGCATAATTGCTAGAAATAAAGCTAGGCTTGTGGAAAAAGGTTATAGTCAAGCTGAAAGGATTGACTATTAAGAGACTTATTCTCTCGTAGCTTGTATTAACGTGATTCTACTCCTTTTGGTATTTGTGTATTGTCTGGATTTTAAGTTGTATCAAATGGATGTCAAATCGGCTTTCCATAACAAATTTATAAACGAAGAATCTACGCCTCTCAACCTTCGGGTTTTGAGGACTGTGAAAATATTCATTTTGTTTTTAAACTTAAACGAGCATTCTTTGGTCTTAAACATGATCTTAGAGCTTGGTATGAGCGCTTTAGTTGCTTTTTGATAAAGAAAGGATTTAATCATGGTAATTTAGATACTACTTTTTTTTTATAAGGAGTAAAGAAAAGAATATATTATTAGTTCATATTTATGTTGAAGATATTATTTTTTGGATCCAATAATGTATCTATATGCAAAGAATTTGCTAGTATAATGGAAGGGGAGTTTGAAATATTATTGATGGGACATCTAAATTACTTCTTAGGTACCATAGGATCTTTACTCTATTTAATTGCAAGTAGGTCAAATATTTTATTTAACATGTGCATGTGCGGTCAATTTCAAGTGTCACCGAGGGAATCCCGTTTTAAGATCGTTAAAAGAATTTTGAGCTATCATAGGAAAACCTCACATCACAATCTCATGGTTCTCAAGGTAAGCAAGTGTAGCTTAGTAGGATTATCTAATTCTTATTTTTTCTGGTGCGAATCGGATAGGAAGAATACTACTGGTACTTACCATTTGTTTGGAAATTGTTTAGTTTCTTAGCACAATAAAGAAACAACATAATGTTGCTCTTTCAACTGCTGAGGTTGAATATGTAGCCTTCAGTAACCGTTGTGCAAAAGTCTTATGGCTAAAGTAACAACTATTGGATTATGATTTAAAGCTTGGTTACATTCCAATCAAATACGATAACACTAGCGCTCCCACTCTTACTAAGAATCATGTGCTACATTCATGCACTAAACATATAGGAATCCATAACCATTTCCTTAGAGATCATGTTGAAAAGGGCGATGTTGTTTTTGAGTATGTGGATACCAAAAATGAGTTAGCTTATATTTTTATAAAACCTTTATCCACAGAGCCTTTTCACAAGATTTGTAGGAAATTAGGAATATTGGGTTCTTTGTGTTATGAATAGATTTAGATTCTATTGGTATTATCACTTCAACTTTTATCTTTAATTGTATTACCTTCATAATATTTTATATATGTCAACATGTTCACTTCTTATATGTCACATTACATTCATAATATCCCAACTGCTATTTTTTGTGTGTGTGCACTTAATACCTTTTTAAGTGCATCCTTTAATTTTGCAAATATCTTGATCACTTGTAGTTTTGTTGCCGATTGGTTTTTATGTCGTATTATGCATATTTTTTGCATTTGTCATGTGTTGTATCTTGTGTATGTGTGATATATTCTTCTTATTATATGTATATCCTTCTGAGCTATGTTTATCTTTGGTTCTATGAATTACTTTCTATGTTGCTGGTTATTTTGCAGTTAGGCTCATTACCATCTATCTCTTCTTGATGTTGTCAAAAAAGAAGAATTTGTAATGTGCGTCTAGATTTGATTTATGTATTTTATGATATTTATGGTATTGTGCAATGTTTCAGGGGGAGCATGAGCAAAATGGAGTAAAGCACTCATCATGCTCTGTTCTACTTAACGTCAACTTAATTCCAATTTTAACTTTTGCAAGCTTGGCAAGCATTAAAAAGGGGGAGTCTGAAGTTGCCATGCCTCCATAGAACTACCTATTTATGTTTTGTTGCTTGTCAATTTATGTTTTCATTTACTTTCCGTAATTTAGTTTTCTCGCATAGTTTCCCATTCTAAGTTTAAGGGCTTAATGATTTTCATGCATGCATAAATCAAACTATTTGATTATGGTCAACACAATATGCTTCTAGTAAATTAATCAGAGGCTTGGATCAAGAAACACAAATGAGAATGGTTCAAGTTGTATAAAGTCTCGTATAAGAATAACACTTCAGTTTTGTTAAAATATGAAACCATTAAAGTGTGATTCAAATCATAAGAATGGCTGACTTAAATAAAATTAAATGTGAAAAATCATGATTTTTTTCAGTGAGTCTAATTCAATTTATGGGTTGTCTGACTCGAATCAAACATGGTTTTGAAAAACAAATTTGTTCTTCTGTGAGTTTGATTCGAATCACAGTAAATCATGACTCACATTATAGAGGTTGTGATTTGAATCATGAAGATGCTTGACTCGAATTGAATTCTGGAAGAAAATTTTGGATTTTGGTTATCTAAACTTAATTTGAATCACAAATTGGATGTCTTGAATCACATGAATCGAATTATAAAAAGGTTGATTAGAGTCATGAGAGCATATTTTCTTGGTTCTTAGATCTTGATAAAATGGTTTTCTTCCTCTCACTTTTGTGGCTTATCTCTAGCACCTTTATACATCAGTATTCCAAATCCATCTCATTACGTTTCTATGACTTAGAACTCACAAACTCCACTTTCTCTAAAATATTTTCAAAAATTTTTTGAGTTTTGTTTTGATTTTGAAACCAAAATCTCTCTTCATCTTCAATCTCTTGCATTTTTCTTTATTTTTTGGATTGAGTTCTCATTTTAGGATGTGAGGAGGTTCATTTTTTGATTAACACTTTATGAATATTTTTGAAGATTTCAAGGGATAACATCTTTGTGTGGTGTTGTGGCTGGGAACAACAATCCATCAGAAAAAGAAGGAGGTTATTCTCTCAAAGATGACTTAGGTAATCTGTATGGACGCTGCTACACACGAAGTTGGAGTTTTTTCATCTTCAGATAGTTCAAGGCTTAAAGAGCCTGTAGGGCTAAGTAATGGTTGCTGCAGAATAGAAGCTTGAAGTAGCATTCTTGAAGTTGGAAAATTAAAGTCAAAGTCGAGTAAAGATTTTGAAGAATTTAGTGTCATAATCTATGTACACTCAAAGAGGATTTAGATTGAAGATCTTTATTTTCAGCATTATCTCGAACTGTTATTGTACTAAAAGAATAGGTGTAATATTGTCAAAATCATAGTGGCAAAACAATAAATTTCCAATGGTAAAACATTAAAGAGTGGAATAGTCATAAGTGAGGATGAATTGCCAAACAATATAAATCCCTCTCTCTCTCTCTCTCTCTCTCTCTCTCTCTCTCTCTCTCTCTCTTTCTCTCTCTTTCTCTCTCTCTCTCTCTCTCTATATATATATATATATATATATATATATATATATATATATATATATATATATCACTACTAGAAAAAGTGGGTTTTAAATGTCAGACGCGGAATGTATTTTACCTTGGCTGCAGTAGCGAGGTAACAAACGTCGTCATGAAAAGTAAAGACTTATAACCTTGGATATTTAAACATTGAGGGGTAAATCAATTTGCACATGGGTTCGAACCCCAACATTTTCATTTTTATTATTCACAAAACTAGCGCCTCATACATCTCGGTTTACAAATAAATCGAAGGGTAAGATATATGTTTTTTTAATTGAAATTCGTTACATTGTTTAAACAGAAAATAAATAAAAATAATTTGTTTACAAACTTCAATGTTTACCTAGAATATTACATTGTTTATATAGAATATTACATTAAAAATTAATTTATCCCTGAAGATCATATGTTGGATCTCCGACTCCTTGATATTTGGCCAAGATCAAATGTTTCACCTTGCAAGTATTTGTTTATGAAATAAAAAATAAAAGGGTTAGAAAAAAAAGATATAAAAATAAATAATTTTCTGCTCAAATGAATATTTAAAACCACAAACCTTAAACCCAGATAATTTTCTGCACTTACAATCCATCGCTAATGGCGATTCTTTATCAATTTTAGATATCAGAAAGCCTTTATAATGGAAATTTTTTAGGTATCCCACAGATCACTAATAGTAGTTTCTTGAGCATTGATAATCATGAAATGAACGACAAACATTTATTTAAAAACGCTAAGTTATCCCCTCTGTTTCTATAGAAACCGAGGTGAACATGTTTTTTTTTAATTACATTGTTTACACAGAATATTGAAAAACAATAATACAGAAAAACCATAATTTTGGTGTAAGAGGTTATCTGATCCAAATATTGCACGCATCCAATTTCTAGAAGTTATTTGGTCCAACCATTAAATGCATCCAACTTCTAAAGGAATTATTTGTTCCAACTATTGAAAAAAGATTTTTTCTACACTTGCAATCCATCATAGATAACTTTTGCAAGCTTCTAAATACAACAACAACAACATTTTGTGAGCGGCTACATATAAGTTATGGTTAAGGAAAAATTTGTTTAACGAGTGCTTTTATAATAAAATGTTATGTATCTTATCTCTCAATTATTAAGGAAATCGACAGGATATATCATTTAGTTTACAAAAAATTATAATAATTAAAAATAGTTTCGTGAATTGTTTTTCCCCTGGGAGCTTATGAAAACCGAGGTAATATGTGATTTCTATTTCTAAAAAAAATAAATCATGACGCACATTGGAATCATATCCACTAGAATAGCAATGATCATCCATATTCAAAAATATAACATATCTTTTGGATTTTCAAGGCCTTTGAGCTTCTCTGATTGTTTCACTTCCTATTCTCCACTTTATTTAAACATTATTCCTTGTTTCAACGTTTCATTTTCAACTCTTTGAGTCTTCAAATCTAGTTTCAAAGTCTTTTCTTTTCTAAAAAAATGTCTTCAACAATTTAGATGAAAATCTTTTGTTCGTAATCAATTAAAAGTTTATTGATTTCGATGGTTTGAAAGACAAAGGTTTTGATCTAAGGAAAACTATTCACAAACAAAAGTTGAACGGTTACTTTGACATTCTTAATGGATCCATCTACATTAATATCGTTAAAGAGTTCTGGTTAAATGCCTTTGTTGGCTCATCTGGTCATGATGCTTAGTCAATCCAGTCATATGTCAATGGCTTTCCTGTCATAATTTTTTAGTCACTTATTGCTCAGACAATAAAATATAAAGAGGAAGATTGTTGTGTTGAATACCATATATTCAACAATGTCTATAAAGATCACCTTCACCTAATTTATGTAACCAACGATAATCTTAGCAGTCCTGCTAGTCTACGGCCAATTGGAAAAGTTTTGTATCAACTTCTAATGTCAAATCTCCGTCCAAGAGAGAAAGAACTGGAAACGGTTACATGGAATGACAGGCATCTATTGTTATTCCTTACCAAGAACATCATAGTTAATCTTCTTCTTACCATTTTTAATTTCTTAAAGGAAATGATAATCATCTCTAGGGATGAAATGACTTTCCTCATACCATATGGAAGAGGTCTTCCTGAAATTTTCTCTAAGTTAGAGATAGTTAATAGTGATATTATTGAAGTTGAGTGGAGTCCGAAATTTGAATATGTGGAATAGTAATTTGTTGTCCCGTTTGTAATTAATGAAATATTTCCTTTCATATAATTTCCTATTCGTTTTTATTGATAACAATTTTTTTTAGAATTACTAATTAATAAGAAAAAAATGAAAAAAAATTAACTAAGAAAAAAAGGAAGATTGGAAAGCGTCAAGTGAGAAATCACGGAAAAAAAACCTTAAATACAAGGATTCGAAGCATGTTCCTTAATAGCTATGTTACCTCGATTTTAAAAACACTGAGGTATTAGGTTTATTATTTTTTCCAAAAAATTTAGCGCTCACTTATAGTTACATTATAAAACCGAGGGAAAAAGTTGTTTTTAAAAATTAAAAAAAAATTAAACATGTCACTCCTAGGACCTATAAGCTCAGTTTTTGGCATGTCCGAGGTGAAACTTTTGTCATAAAAAGTATTATTTGTAGTAGTAGTAGTAGTAATATATATATATATATATATATATATATATATATATATATATATATATATATATATATATATATATATATATATTGTTGTGAATTAGGATGTCTTTAAACAAAGTATAAACAGTTTCTTTATGATCAAGAAACACACAAGGGTTAGGGTTAAAGGGAATACAAGGGAAATCAACAAGAGGAAACAACAAGGATTGGTTATAAATTGTTATTCTTTCCTTTTTCCTTCAAACAAGGTTACAAGTATACAAGAATAACAAATAACCTCTCTCAATTGAATTAGGATTTTATCTTCCTATTTTTCCTTATATAAGATGAGAGACTAGCATGCTATTTATAAGAAAACTAACACACTAACCTAATGGGCTATTTAACAATTACGCATTACAAGCTAACTTAGGGTACAAGCTAACTTAAACAATTAGATCCTTAACACAAGGCCCAATTCAACATGCTAACAAACCTAACAATATTGTCTAATGCAGGTTAGAACAAACTTCGACTACAACACGCATTACTCCGACAACAACATGCGAACAGTCTTTGACCTCATGCTTAATTCCTGTCGAACCAGAAGCTACCCTTCGACCATACTAGAGTTCGATCCAATATCTCACAAATCTCCACCTTGGAACAAACTCTATAACATTAATACTGAGACACTGATCTACACTCAGATTGAATTGAGGGTTTGTCGGAGTCACAACTGGCTTTGAATTCGACATACCATACTTTTTCAAGAATCTTCCGTAGGTATGCCTCTTGAAATAAGCATAATTTCGACTGTTTTCTATCTCTTCGGATGTCAATCCTAAGAATCCTGGACGCAGCTCCCAGATCTTTCATGTCGAACTCCTTATTGAGTTTAGCCTTCACCCTCATTACATCTTCGACATTATTGCTTGTTATTAGAATATCATCCACATAAAGCAACAAAATAACAAATGAATTACCAAGTCGAAATCTGAAGTAAACACAGTGGTCGAACTGACTTCTAATGAAACTTATGTGTGCCATAAACTTGTTGAATCTCATATTCCACTGTCGAGGAGATTGTTTCAGTCCATATAAAGATCTCTTCAGTTTGTACACATAATCTTCCTTCCCCTTTTGGACATACCCTTCAGGTTGCCTCATCAGGATTATTTCATCTAGATCACCATACAAGAACGCAATCTTCACATCCATCTGTTCCAGTTTAAGGTCGAACTGTGCCACCATGGCAAGCAACATTCTAATGGACCCGTTCTTCACAACAGGAGAAAACATATCATTGAAGTCGACACCCTCTTTCTGAGTGAACCCCCTAGTGACCAATCTTACCTTGTATCTCTTCGACGCCACTCCTTTGATTCCTTCCTTAACTTTGAAAATCCATTTACAGCTGACTAACCTGGTTCCAATAGGTTTCTTGATCAGTTCCCATGTGTTGTTGTCATGAAGAGATTTCATCTCATCATTCATGGCCTTCAGCCATTCAGTCTTCTTTCGACTCCTCATAACTTCCTTATAGTCTCTAGTTCTTCGTTGAGAACCTCACTTGCAGAGATTAAGGCATAAGCTATAAGATCTGCATACCTAAGTCTCTGAGGTGGCTTGATGACTCTCCTCGACCTGTCTCTTGCTAGGAGGTAGTCATTATCAGTTTCCTCATCTTCGAAAGCATCTTCTGCTTCTTCTTCGACTTCATCTAGGGTACACAATTCAGCATCAACATGCTCCACCTCAACAGGAATCTCTCCCTATTCTAGCTCTTCGTCAGCGTCATCAGTTTTCTTGAAAGCCATCTCAGCTTCATTGAAAACTACATCTCGACTGGTGATACACCTTCTGTGACTTGGCTCTAGGCACCATAGCCTATAAGCTTTGACTCCTTCAGGGTATCCAATGAACATGCATTTCAGAGCTCTAAGTTCAACCTTATCTTGCCTAATATGAGCATAGGCCACACAACCAAATACTCTCAGTCTGTCGAGACTAGGTGGATGTCCCGACCAAAATTCTTCAGGTGTCTTCATTCCCAAGGCAGTCGAGGGACATCTATTTATCAGATAAGCTGCTGTCGAAACAACCTCCGCCCAAAACACCTTCTTCAATCTAGCACTAACCAATATGCATCTAACCCTTTCAAGGATTGTTCGATTGAATCTCTCAGCCAAGCCATTTTATTGAGGAGTACCTGCTACAGTCTTATGCCTTGTAATCCCAGACTCAACATAGTAACTGTCGAACGCTTCATTGCAGAAATCAAGGCCATTGTCAGTTCTCAACCTCTTAACCTTTCTGCCAGTTTGAGTTTCGACCAGAACCTTCCAACTTTTGAAATTCTCAAAAGTTTCATCCTTCGATGGATAGAAAATACCTTGCACCTGAGTGTGAAGGATTCCTTGCAGGCCCCCAAAGATCAACATGAATGTAATACAAGGATCCATGTGTTCTTTGCTTGCCTTTGTTAAACTTCGCCCTACAGGATTTACCAAATACACAACATTCACAAAACTCCAACTTTTCAACTTTGTCACCACCTAGCAGGTTCTGCTTCCCCAATTCGACCAGACCTCTTTCGCTGACATGGCCCAATATCATGTGCCATAATTCTGTCTTCGACACAGGTTTCATGGATGCAATATTTGTCGAACCACTTACAACCTCAGCCTCAAGGGTATACAAGCCTTGTTTCTTTACGCCTCTAAAGACTTCCTTCCCCCTTCATGACTCTTAGGATACTTTTCTCTCCTTGGAAAACATATCCCTTCCTGTCGAATTCACCAAGAGAAATTAAATTTCTCTTCAAATCAGGTACATACCTGACTTTAGTCAATAACCTTATTGACTCATCATGGAGCTTGAATTTCACAGATCCAAACAGATTTGTTGTTTCCCTGCAGCACCGATCCACCATCATGATCACATAGATCCTCGAACAATTCTCTGTTTGGAGTCATGTGCCAAGTGCAACCTGAATTCCTAATCCACTCTTTTCTTGAGTCGCCGCTTGAAACTACAAGGACATCAGATGAGTCGAAGTCATCTTGAACAATAGCTGCGTTACCATTATCCTTACCTCGATGATCTTTTAGGCATTCAGGGCACACCTTTTTTGTGTGACCTTCCTTCTTACAGTGATAACATTAAATACAAGATGTTTTGCCATTATAAGACTTCTGCTGACTTTTACCTTTCTTCTTGTCGAACTTACCGTCCTTTCGCAAGAATTTTCCCTTAACGGTCAAACCTTCACCAACCGTCGAAGATTTATGCTCCTTTCGTTATTTCGGGTCCTTAGAATACAAGGCTAGTTGAACTTCTTCAAAGCTCAAGGACTCCCTTCCATACAAGAGAGTTTCTTTGAAGTGAGCATATGTTCTGTGCAAAGCACACAACAACAACAGTGCTTGATCTTCGTCATCGATCTTCACATCAATATTTTCAAGATCAAGAATCAGCTTATTGAACATATCTAAGTGCTCAGCCAAAACTTTGTCTTCACTCATCTTGAATGAATACAAAGCTTGCTTCAGGTAGAGTTGATTCACCAGAGATTTGGTCATGTACAAACTTTCAAGTTTAAACCATAACCCCGATGCCGTAGTCTCTTTTGATACTTGTCGAAGAACCTTATCACCAAGGCTCAACAATATTGCGCTGTGAACTTTCTCTATCATGGCCGTCTTTTCTTTTACCGTTAACACAACATCCATGGTTGTCTCTCCTTTTAACGCTTCCAAACAACCCTGCTGAACCAGTAGGGCTTTCATCTTCAAGCGCCACAGACCGAAATCGTTCACTCCGGTGAACTTTTCAATCTCATACTTTGTTGAAGGCATCTTCTCCATGCTCACCACACCAATTTGTTGTGAATTAGGATGTCTTTAAACAAAGTATAAACAATTTCTTTATGATCAAGAAATACACAGGGGTTAGGGTTAAAGGGAATACAAGGGAAATCAACAAGAGGAAACAACAAGGATTGGTTATAAACTTCTATTCTTTCCTTTTTCCTTCAAACAAGGTTACATGTATACAAGAGTAACAAATAACCTCTCTCAATTGAATTAGGATTTTTTCTTCCTATTTTTATTTATACAAGATGAGAAACTAGCATGCTATTTATAAGAAAAATAACACACTAACCTAATGGGCTTTTTAACAATCACCCATTAACTTAAACAATTGGATCCTAAACACAAGGCCCAATTCAATATGCTAACAAACCTAGCAATATTGACTAATGCATGTTAGAACTGTAACGCCCCGATTTCGATTATTTCCCATTTTGTTGAGTCTTTTAATTAAATTGAGTGATAAATTATTTTATCTGTGAAATTGGTGTGTTAATATACTATGTTGACATGTTATGTTATTTTACCGTTTTCGGGAGTTTTCGGGAAAATTAGAATGAAGGGTATTTTAGACATTTCTCAATTAATGTTAAGTTAGAAAATTTAGTGGAAATAGATTTGTGTGAGAAAATGAATTAATTTGAATTGTGTAGAAAGAAAAGAAAATAAGAAATAGAAAAGAAAAGGAGATAAGAAGAGGAAATAGGAGAGAAAGAGATAGAAAAGAAAATAGAGAGAAAAAGGAGAGAAAGAAAGAGGAAGAAGAGAAAAGAGAAGGAAAAGCTAGGAAAATCAAGAAATCAACTTCTAGGAATCGATTAATCCGGGTAAGGGTGTGAAATCTTATTATCTCATCAATGTATATCATTATGTATGATTATGTAAGTGTGTATTGGATTGTTTGTTGTGTTTTCATAGTTTTTTATTCTAGGTCGATGTTGAGAAATCGATGTTTTCGCGGTTGGAAATTGACGTAAACGTGGTAGAATGTTTGTTGCCATGATTAGAATAAGTTCTGGTTGATATATGTTGTTTTGAAAATGTTTTGGGTTGAAAAATATGGATTTTGGGTTTTCAACAGCGCTGAAAGATTCTGAGTTTTCGCAGGTTCGCCTAGCGAACCATTCAGCGAAGGGTAGCGAAGGTTCGCTGCGGGTATTCGCCTAGCGAAGGTTCGCTAGAGGGTTTGCCTAGCGAAGTTTGGGTGTTTTTGATGTTGGTGGTTGCTGCCTTGGTTCGCCAAGGGGTTCGCCTAGCGAACTTTGTGTCTGTTTTTAGCTAGTAGTTGGTTCGCTGGAACATTCGCCTAGCGAAGGTGCTAGCGAATGCTCGCGAGAGGGTTCGCCCAGCGAACAGTGCTGTTTGTGTAATTTTGTTTTCTGCATAACTTTTGATCTGTGGTTCGGCTTGAGGCGTGGTTTGATGCATTAGAAAGCTTATGGAATGTTCTTTCTTATTATGATGATTTGGAAGTTGTTAGCCGATTTAATTATGTCAAAAAGTCGGGAATAGTGTTGTTTAGCGACTTTTACCGTTTTGAATGTGTGTTTGGATGTGAATCATACAATAGTGCATTGGTGTGAATGTATATAGATTGTATGTGATAGTATGAGATGAATGCATTGTTCGAATTATTTTCAATGTATGAATATGATGATGTGATAATCATATTGTTGATTTGTGAAGATGCATTTGATTGTCATGAGTTCTTGTGTGTCAAGCATCATGATATGCATCTTGTGATCGTGTGCCCATGTGGGGTGTGAGCGATCGGATCGTGTGCCCATATGGGGTGTGAGCGATCCAGAAATGTCGTGTGCCCATGTGGGGTGTGAGCGACGGTTTAGTTCCAGAGGGAATCCGCTATAACGTCGTGTGCCCATGTGGGGTGTGAGCGATGATTATAGACGATCGTGTGCCCATGTGGGGTGTGAGCGATCGGGTCGTGTGCCCATGTGGGGTGTGAGCGATCTAGAAACGTCGTGTGCCCGTGTGGGGTGTGAGCAACGGGGAACATCGTATGCCCGACGGGGAGTTACATTAAGTAACGAGCGATGATTCCAATAAGTTCCTGAGTGAACTTGAGATGATTGAGTCGGTACCGCATTGCATTTGCATAGAGTTGTGAGTCGGTCTCTATGATTTGCATTTATCATCTTTATAATGGTGCATTAATGAATGAACATGAATATGTATGTTTATGTGGAATGATGAGAATTGGGAAAGTATTCATGAAGAATATGCTTGGTTTAGTACACATGTGCATTGTAATGTATATGAGTGAATTGTGATGGATTGTGGTGAGAATGTGAAATATGTGTATTTTTATGCTAAGATATATAATTATATGCATTGTTATTATGATAATATTTCTCACCCTTCTGCTGTTTTATGATGCTCTATGAGGCATTGCAGAGTAGGTATACTGGTGGTCTTTTTGTGAAGCGTGTCTTCATTATTTTGGTCGGTCGGCTCTGATATGTAGCACCGGGTAGCTAGGATATATATGATTCTTTTGTGATACATTGTACATGTATCTTGTTGGTGAATGTTTATGTAAACACAAAATCATGTTGGTGGATAATACTTGATGATGTATATATATGTTATATATTATTCAATATTTAGATTTTCCGCTTTTATTCTAAATATTGAGATGTGGGTGTAAGGACTAAGTTCCTCTGTTGCAAAGTTACCCCACTGTTGCATATCAATTGTTGAGCAGGTGTTGAATGTTTTAATTTCACGTATAATGTGACATGCCCCTTTTATACCATGTTTATAATTATACTCTGACGAAATTTTTAATATGTGCCTAAATGAAATGTGATTATTTGGGGGTATAGAAAGGGGGTGTTACATTAAGTGGTATCAAAGCCAGTGTTAAGTCAGTTGTGTCTGTCTTGTTGCTGTGATGGTTGAACTGTTGTTTAACCTTGTTGTCATTTTTGGGAATGATCAGAATATGGCTGGTAGAAACGACAATGCGATGGCTGCTGCTTTGGAAGCAATGGCTAGGGCGGTGCAAGGTGCGCCGAACGTGAATGCTAATGACGAGTTCAGGAAGAATCAACCACCGGTCTTCAAAGGAAGATTTGATCCCGATGGAGCTCAATTACGGTTGAAAGAGATTGAAAGGATCTTCAGAGTTATGGGCTGTGTGGAGGAGAATAAGGTGAGGCTTGGGTCTCACATGCTGAAGGAAGAAGCCGACGATTGGTGGGTCGGTATGCGTCAAGTTCTTGAGGTGGATGATGGAGAGATAACTTGGAATTTGTTTCGTACCGAGTTCTTGAGGAAGTATTACCCTGAAAGTGTGAAAGGGAAGAAGGAGATGGAGTTCCTTGAACTGAAACAAGGTAGTATGTCCGTGGTGGACTATACTGCTAAGTTTGTGGAGTTGGTTCAATTCCATCCTCACTATACTGCAATTACTGCTGAGTTCTCTAAGTGTATTAAGTATGAGAATGGTTCGCGTCCGGAGATTAAGCAAGATGTTGGGTATCAAAGGATAAAAAGGTTTACGGATTTGACGGAATGTTGTAGAATCTTCGAGGAAGATAGCCAGGCTCATTCTACACATTACAAAAGTTGGAATGAGAGGAAGGGAAAGCAACAAGCTAGAAGTGGACCTTATGTGACACCCGTTGATAAGGGCAGACATAGGGGAAACTTTGAGAGGAGATCTGGAGGAGGAAGTTCCGGTTCCGTTAAGTGTTACAAGTGTGGTGGAATGGGTTATAAATCATTTGAGTGTGGGAAGACCGTGGCGAAATGTTCTAACTGTGGAGGCCTTGGGCATGCTACTACTGATTGTAGAAGGAATATAGTGAAGTGCTATAATTGTGGAGAAGTGGGTCACATTAGTACTAAGTGTACTAAGCCAAAACAAGCTCAAGCGGGCGGAAAGGTGTTTGCATTAGCGGGGACGGACACTACTAGTGCAGACCGTTTAATTAAAGGTACATGCTTTATTAATAGTATGCCTTTAGTTGCTATTATTGATACCGGAGCGACTCATTCTTTCATTTCTCATGAGTGCGCTAAGCGTTTGAATTTGTTTATGACTTCTTGGGGTGGTGAGATGGTTATTGAGACTCTTGCTTCAGGGTCGGTAACTACGTCCTTGGTGTGTGTAAGTTGTCCTTTGACCATGTATGGTAAAGACTTCATTATGGATTTAGTGTGTTTGCCGTTTGAGGGGTTGGACGTAATCTTGGGTATGAACTGGTTGCAATTTAATCGAGTTCATATAGATTGCTATCACAAGTTGGTGAGGTTTCCTTCTTTGGAAGATGACGAAGATGAGAGTTTCCTATCCACTAAAGAGTTGAAGAAACTTTTAGCGGACGAAGCTCAATTGTTCGGTTTGTTTGCATCACTGTCGGTGGAGTGTAAAGTTGAGCTCGATGTGCTTCCAGTGGTGTGTGATTTTCCAGAAGTGTTTCCGGAGGATATTACGGATGTACCGCCGGAAAGAGAAGTTGAGTTTTCTATTGATCTAGTTCCGGGTACTAGACCAGTTTCGATGGCACCGTATCGTATGTCGGCATCGGAGTTGGTAGAATTGAAGAAGCAATTGAATGACTTGTTGGATAAGAGATTTGTAAGACCAAGTGTTTCTCCTTGGGGTGCTCCAGTATTGTTGGTAAAGAAGTAGGATTGGAGTATGCGGTTATACATTGATTATCGACAATTGAACAAGGTGACAATTAAGAACAAGTATCCGCTTCCAAGGATATATGATTTGATGGACCAGTTGGTTGATGCGCGTGTTTTTAGCAAGATTGATTTGAGATCAGGATATCACCAGATTCGTGTGAAAGATGAGGATATTCAAAAGACGGCCTTTAGGACACGGTATGGTCATTACGAATATTCCGTGATGCCATTCGGGGTTTCTAATGCGCCGGGTGTGTTTATGGAATACATGAATCGTATTTTTCATGAACAATTAGATCATTTTGTGGTTGTGTTCATCGATGATATTTTGATTTACTCTAAGTCTCAAGAGGAGCATGAAGAGCATTTGAGGATTGTGTTACAAATTTTGAAAGAGAAACAATTGTACGCTAAGTTGTCGAAATGTGAATTTTGGTTGTCGGAAGTAAGTTTTCTTGGACATGTTATTTTCGGTAGTGGTATTAGTGTTGACCCATCTAAGATTGATGCGGTGATCCAGTGGAAGGCTCCTAGATCGGTTACGGAGATTCGAAGCTTTTTAGGCTTGGCAGGTTATTATCGGAGGTTTATAAAGGGATTTTCGAAGTTGGCACTTCCGTTAACGCAATTGACTTGTAAAGAAAAGGCTTTCATTTGGGATATTCATTGTGAAGAGAGTTTCAATGAGCTAAAAAGAAGGTTGACAATGGCTCCGATCTTGATTTTGCCAAATCCGACGGAACCATTTGTTGTGTATTGTGATGCTTCATTGGTTGGTTTAGGTGGTGTTTTGATGCAAGATGGAAAAGTTGTGGCTTATGCTTCAAGACAATTGAGAGTGCATGAAAAGAATTATCCTACACATGACTTGGAGTTAGCGGCCGTGGTGTTTGTTTTGAAAATTTGGAGGCACTATCTTTATGGTGCAAGATTTGAAGTTTTTAGTGATCACAAGAGCTTGAAATATTTATTTGATAAAAAAGAATTGAACATGAGACAAAGAAGGTGGTTAGAGCTTTTGAAGGATTATGATTTTGGTTTGAATTACCATCCGGGTAAGGCAAACGTGGTGGCCGATGCTTTGAGTCGGAAATTGTTACATATGTCCGCATTAATGATGAGGGAATGTGAACTTTTGGAGAATTTTAGAGACTTGAGTTTGGTTTGTGAAATGACGCCGAGAAGTGTGAAACTTGGTATGCTACATGTTACGAATGATTTTCTTGCAACCGTATGTGAAAAGCAAAAGTTGGATTTGAAGTTCGTTGATTTGATGATGAGTGAGAATGAGGATTTCAAGGTTAATAATTTTGGAGTCTTGAAATTCCGTGGTCGTATTTGTATTCCCGATGATGCGGAGTTGAAAAAGATGATATTGGAAGAAGGACACCGAAGTAACTTAAGTATTCATCCGGGAGCGAATAAAATGTATCAAGATTTGAAGAAAATCTTTTGGTGGTCCGGATTAAAGAGAGATGTGGCTCGATTTGTGTATGCGTGCTTAACTTGTCAAAAGTCTAAGGTGGAACATCAAAAGCCTAGTGGATTGATGCAACCGTTGGATATTCCGGAGTGGAAATGGGATAGTATATCGATGGATTTTGTTACGGGATTGCCGAATATGCAAAGAGGTCATAATGCTATTTGGGTAATCGTTGATAGGCTTACTAAATCTGCTCACTTCATTCCAATTGATATTAGTTATCCTTTGGAGAAGTTAGCCGAGATTTATGTTCTTGTGGTTGTGAAGTTACATGGAGTTCCTAAGAGTATTGTATCGGATAGAGATCCTAGATTTACATCGAGGTTTTGGGAGAGTTTACAAAAGGCTTTAGGTTCTAAGCTAAGATTGAGTTCGGCTTATCATCCGCAAATGGATGGTCAAACCGAGAGGACAATTCAATCGTTGGAGGATTTATTGCGTGCTTGTGTACTCAAGCAAGGTGGTGCTTGGGATAGTTATTTGGCATTGATTGAGTTCACCTACAATAACAGTTTTCATTCAAGTATAATTATGGCACCATTTGAGGCTTTGTATGGTCGGAGATGTCGAACACCTTTGTGTTGGCATGAAACCGGTGAGAGGACGATAGTTGGACCGGAGATGGTACAACAAACGACGGAGAAAGTGAAGTTTATTCGTGAGAAGATGAAAGCTTCTCAAAGTAGACAAAAGAGCTATCATGACAAGAGAAGGAAAGATCTTGAGTTTCAAGAAGGCGACCATGTGTTTTTGAGAGTTACGCCGGTTACGGGTGTGGGTCGTGCTTTGAAGTCGAAGAAGTTGACTTCTCATTTTATTGGTCCGTATCAGATTTCTGCGTGAGTTAGTGTTGTGGCTTATCGTGTGGCGTTGCCTCCGAATCTTTCGAATTTGCATGATGTATTCCATGTTTCGCAACTTCGGAAGTATGTTCCGGATCCGTCACATGTTATTCCTATGGACGAGGTTGAAGTGAGTGATAACCTTACGGTTGAAGCTTTACCGATTAGGATTTTGGATCGTGAAGTTAAGAAGCTAAGAGGCAAGGATATTGCGCTTGTGAAAGTAGCGTGGGGAGGCGCTGCGGAAGGCAATATGACTTGGGAACTAGAGAGTAGGATGCGAGAGTCGTATCTGGAGTTGTTTGAATAAGGTAATATTTTCGAGGACGAAAATTTCTAAAGTGGGGGAGAGTTGTAACGCCCCGATTTCGATTATTTCCCATTTTGTTGAGTCTTTTAATTAAATTGAGTGATAAATTATTTTATCTGTGAAATTGGTGTGTTAATATGCTATGTTGACATGTTATGTTATTTTACCGTTTTCGGGAAAATTAGAATGGAGAGTATTTTAGACATTTCTCAATTAATGTTAATTTAGAAAATTTAGTGGAAATAGATTTGTGTGAGAAAATGAATTAATTTGAATTGTGTAGAAAGAAAAGAAAATAAGAAATAGAAAAGAAAAAGAGATAAAAAGAGGAAATAGGAGAGAAAGAGATAGAAAAGAAAATACAGAGAAAAAGGAGAGAAAGAAAGAGGAAGAAGAGAAAAGAGAAGGAAAAGCTAGGAAAATCAAGAAATCAACTTCTAGGAATCGATTAATCCGGGTAAGGGTGTCAAATCTTATTATCTCATCAATGTATATCATTATGTATGATTATGTAAGTGTGTATTGGATTGTTTGTTGTGTTTTCATAGTTTTCTATTCTAGGTCGATGTTGAGAAATCGATGTTTTCGCGGTTGGAAATCGACGTAAACGTGGTAGAATGTTTGTTGCCATGATTAGAATAGGTTCTGGTTGATATATGTTGTTTTCAAAATGTTTTGGGTTGAAAAATATGGATTTTGGGTTTTCAACAGCGCTGAAAGATTCTGAGTTTTCACAGGTTCGCCTAGCGAACCATTCAGGGAAGGGTAGCGAAGGTTCGCTGCGGGTATTCGCCTAGCGAAGGTGTGAGCGAAGGTTCGCTAGAGGGTTTGCCTAGCGAAGTTTGGGTGTTTTTGATGTTGGTGGTTGCTGCCTTGGTTCGCCAAGGGGTTCGCCTAGCGAACTTTGTGTCTGTTTTTAGCTAGTAGTTGGTTCGCTGGAACATTCGCCTAGCGAAGGTGCTAGCGAATGCTCGCGAGAGGGTTCGCCCAGCGAACAGTGCTGTTTGTGTAATTTTGTTTTCTGCATAACTTTTGATCTGTGGTTCGGTTTGAGGCGTGGTTTGATGCATTAGAAAGCTTATGGAATGTTCTTTCTTATTATGATGATTTGGAAGTTGTTAGCCGATTTAATTATGTCAGAAAGTCAGGAATAGTGTTATTTAGCGACTTTTACCGTTTTGAATGTGTGTTTGGATGTGAATCATACAATAGTGCATTGGTGTGAATGTATATAGATTGTATGTGGTAGTATGTGATGAATGTTTTCAATGTATGAATATGATGATGTGATAATCATATTATTGATTTGTGAAGATGTATTTGATTGTCATGAGTTCTTGTGTGTCAAGCATCATGATATGCATCTTGTGATCGTGTGCCCATGTGGGGTGTGAGCGATCGGATCGTGTGCCCATGTGGGGTGTGTGCGATCCAGAAACGTCGTGTGCCCATGTGGGGTGTGAGCGACGGTTTGGTTCCAGAGGGAATCCGCTATAACGTCGTGTGCCCATGTGGGGTGTGAGCGATGATTATAGACGATCGTGTGCCCATGTGGGGTGTGAGCGATCGGGTTGTGTACCCGTGTGGGGTGTGAGCGACGGGGAACATCATATGCCCGACGGGGAGTTACATTAAGTAACGAGCGATGATTCCAATAAGTTCCTGAGTGAACTTGAGATGATTGAGTCGATACCCCATTGCATTTGCATATAGTCATGAGTCGGTCTCTATGATTTGCATTTATCATCTTTATAATGGTGCATTGATGAATGAACATGAATATGTATGTTTATGTGGAATGACGAGAATTGGGAAAGTATTCATGAAGAATATGCTTGGTTTAGTACACATGTGCATTGTAATGTATATGAGTGAATTGTGATGGATTGTGGTGAGAATGTGAAATATGTGTATTTTTATGCTAAGATATATAATTATATGCATTGTTATTATGATAATATTTCTCACCCTTCTGCTGTTTTATGATGCTCTATGAGACATTGCAGAGTAGGTATGCTGGTGGTCTTTTTGTGAAGCGTGTCTTCATTCTTTTGGTCGGTCGGCTCTGATATGTAGCACCGGGTAGCTAGGATATATACGATTCTTTTGTGATACATTGTATATGTATCTTGTTGGTGAATGTTTATGTAAACACAAAATCATGTTGGTGGATAATACTTGATGATGTATATATATGTTATATATTATTCAATATTTAGATTTTCTGCTTTTATTCTAAATATTGAGATGTGGGTGTAAGGACTAAGTTCCTCTGTTGCAAAGTTACCCCACTGTTGCATATCAATTGTTGAGCAGGTGTTGAATGTTTTAATTTCACGTATAATGTGACATGCCCCTTTTATACCATGTTTATAATTATACTCTGACGAAATTTTTAATATGTGCCTAAATGAAATGTGATTATTTGGGGGTATAGAAAGGGGGTGTTACAAGAACAAACTTCGACTACAACACGCATTACTCCGACAACAACATACGAACAGTCTTCGACCTCATGCTTAATTCCTGTCGAACCAGAAGCTACCCTTCAACCATACTAGAGTTCCATCCAATATCTCTCTCTCTCACACACACACACACACACACACACACACACACACACACACACACACACACACACACACGCATACACACACACACACACACACAAGATTGCATGTTTAGATTGAGATTTTTAAAACAATCTTACTTTTGATTAATTGTGAAAATTGTAATGTTATATTCTTGCTCAATTGAAAAGACTCATTTTACACATCTAATGTGAATGGTTATTTAGTCAATCGAAATATTGACTGATTTATTATTCTCATCCATAGTTCATTTTGTGTTTTTAATTTAGTGTATATTATAATAAGTCCAAAAGGCATTTTTTTTTTTATGAAAAATTTAGTTACGTCGAGGGATTTTTATTAAACTCTAATTTTCAAAAAGTAAAAATTTTAAAAATGATATTTTTGAGAAAGGTCTATTAAACCTCCTTTCTAGACCATTCGAGTCCATATTCTCCCCAAACACAACATACTCGCTATTTTGTTAATACTTTTAGGGAGGCGTGTGGATGGGACCCTAGTGATATAGTAATTATGGATCACCTTAATTTTCAGAGCAAATATTCAGTTTCTGAAAGACAATCTTTTTCATGAAATCCGGGAAGATATGGTTTGATGTGAACATGAGGGTTTGGTGCAGCCAGCGAACGTTGGTTTGTACCGCTAGGTCTATCCTGAATTTGTGGATGATTTCTTTCTTTGGTAGTGCACATAAATTGGAGTATGCTCATAAAGAAATGGGTATGTCCTTTGATCGGTTGGTTTCACATGTCGAAACTGGCAAGATGATTTGTAGTTACTTCGACACGTTTTCAATCTTTTTATGAATGAATATTTATTCTTTTGAAATTCATATGTTCCCTTAGCGCGTTCGTGGAAGGGGTGAAGGCACTTAAATATCTCCCCTTCATATATACACATGGTAGCTTGGGCCTTTGACAAAATATTTCAATATTGGTGTGAATACTTGGACAAAGAACTCTCCCTGGACCTCCTTTTCAACCTTTTCACTATGTTTCACACCTCAAATGATCCATGTCGCAGGCAAGGTTCGACCTCACTCCGCCAAGTATCTTAAATATTTGGTGTCTATATGGGCAGTTGGAAAATTTTCAAAGATCACTTCCTTTTGGTAATTTCATAGACTTTAGAGGCCCGTTATGTGTTCTGCATGGTCCTTGAGGGAGAACCTTCTCCAACCGACCTTTCCACCATGAAATTTCTGAAATGTAAAGTTAAGATCCATAGGTGTTAGTCCTAAAGCCATTTTAAAAACTTTTCGTACACATATGCCATTTCTTTTGAACATCCGACCCTTGAGGAAGTTTCGACGAAAGAGGACTTGATCAATACACGAGCGAAAGTGGACGTAGCCAATGCTCGGGATAGAAAAAAACTCTATGGTGAGGAGGGAAATTTTATCTTCATGTTTTTTTATGATATTCCATTACCACTCACTAACTTTCTTTGCTATTTTTTTTGCATATACCATGACATCCACCAAGAATCTATTTAGGAGGAAGAAGGCCAAAGAGGGAGCTGACGTGCCACATTATCCCCTTTCCACTCCAACTTCAACCTAAGCAGAGGTGATAGTGAAACACTATGCCGCAAGTACTAAGGCTTTGCTAACCTCCATTTTCTACTGACTCGTGAAGAAAGACAGAGCAAGAAGTCTAACAACTGATATGTTTTGATGATAGGAGACAACAATAAATGAGGTCGAGACAAGGAACCTGTTTAAGACGGAGGCCAGGGAAAGAGATCCAAGTCTTCGGGTGTTGGTCCTGTAGAGGTAACCATTATCAGTGTTTAAAATGCTCCTCTCAAGTTTTTATCCATTCACCCCACCCAAGTTCTTTGCACCTTGTAGCAAGCATGGGCTTGCATCTTCGAGTATGATTTCACTTACATCCAGAGCCTATCTGACAGAGTAAAATTAGGCATGTAATGGAAACAGGTTTCCACATGTTCTGAGGTGTCTCCATTATGACTCTGGTAGTTATTGGTCGTGAAGAAACACATGCTCTAGGTAATCCTTCTAAGGAGAAGGAACAATTGAAGGGAAATTACGGAGTTGGTACTTATGAATGAACCCAGGTCCAAGAAAAGGTATCCGGGATTCAGAAGGAGCTGGAGAAGTTGTCTAATCTTTAAAAGGAAGTGGATTCTCATGGTACACCTTCTTACCTAGCTTCTAAGGTATGCTATTTGTAGGGGCTCCCTAGATTATAGATAAAATTCCCTAATAAAGTAAAATACTTTTGTGGATACGTTATCCTCTCAGGTTACTACATTTTAAGAGGATTTGAAGAATAAGAAGGTAACTCACGAGAAGCATATAATGGTGATGAAAAAAAATGATATGAAGTTAATGATGAAGACCTCAAGGTTGTCTATGATGCTTTAAGGATTGTCAACAACCAACTTGAGGTGTTGTACCCATGTGTTCAGATTTCTTGGGAAAGGAAGGGCCCAAAGAAAGTGGTTGTTAATGGGAAGATTACTAGCGGCCATGAGGAGGATGAGGAGAACGAGGGCTGACCTTTGTAAATTTTAATTTCTTTGAGGCTCTTTGTAACAACTTTAATTTACTAAGATAACTTATTTGTTTTACTTGGTTTAATGTTTGAATTGATTTCTACATTTTGTCATTTTGACAACATGTACTTTGTTTGATTCCTTATTTCCTACGATTTTGTTTCATCATTTTTGCCTACAATTTTGTCCCATCATTTTTGCCCTTGATTTTGTTTCATCATTTTCGTATATGATTTTGTTTCACCATATCCGCGTTTTTGGCTTTGTTTGATTCTTACCCATTCAATCATGGGTAACTGACATAAGCTTAGGTTTGTGCCCGATTCGAGGTTGATGTAGTGTAGACTTTATTGCCCATGCTTTGGATTGGCTAGCTACCAATATGGGATTTTCCAGTCGTGCCTTAGTGTTTCATAATCTCCTTGTGTGCCCTGCTTTTTTTAACATAAATTGATATGATTTCAGCAAAGAGAATTGTATTTTTTATATTGAGATATTTTATGGGAGGTTAGGTAACTACAATCTCTGGGTGAACTGTAGAATACTTCGCTATAATACCGCTTGAGTTTTGTGGAGTTCCACGTCCTTGGGATGTGCTCACTAGTTAAAATATTTAGATTGTAACCTTTGCTTCTTATGTTGGTATTAATCTTATACAGTCCTTCCTAATTTGTTGCGAGTTCCCATCTCAAGAAGTTTTCCTTCTGATGTCAGCCCATATAAACATGAGGTTCTCAAGTTTAAATTCTCGGGGCCGGACTCACTGGTTATACTAGGATGTTGCTGACTACTTGACAATGACACTTATAAGGGCGATGCACATCCTTACCTCCTCAAAGAATAATATATATTCTCTAATTGCTTTTGCATTATCCTCTTCTTATATGGGACATGTCGTCCTCCAACTGAGTTCTTATACTTCTATAGGGATGATGGCTTCAGAACTGCATGTCAGTCAAAAGGGAGTCCCGCTGGTTGTCAAGTGGGGAGTCGTTTGGTATGCCAAAAGAGGTATGGGAGCTCATCGACCTAGTTTCCCTTAGCCGCTTTGAGTCACCACTTTAACCCTATCAAAACTACTCGGTTCGCTATTTCACCTTGTCCATTTGTCTTGGGATGCTTGACTGATGTGAAATGCTCCCTGAACTTCAAGTCATCCCAAATATTCTTGAAGTTCCTATATGTGAATTGTCCTATTATCAATCACCACGACTTGAGGGATCTCATTCCTAGTTAGAATGTTCTTCTTAAAAAAAATTCAAGATGTGTTGTTTTGATATTTGCCAATGCCTTTGCTTCAATCCAATTGGTAAAGTAATATAATGGCACGATACAAAAATTTAAGCTACCCTAGTGCTAAGGAAAAAGGCCTAGAATATCTATACCCCATTGCGAGGAAGGCCAAGGTGACTTCAACATATGTAATTCTGACAAGGGGACACTATAAATATCCTTGTGTCGTTGGCATTAATCACATATATTAGCATACTCTTTAGCATCATCGACCATGGATGACCAATAGTACATGGCTCTGAGGACTTTGTTGGCCAAAACTTGGGAACCTAAATGTTGTCCAACTACTCCTTCTTGCACTTCGACGAGAATGTAGGTGACATATTATCCTTCATGAAATTTAATTAAACAAGTCGACAATCCCCTTTGATACAAGGTTCCTTCTATCATAGAGTATGAACTGGCTATTATTTTCACAAATGACGACTTCAGATAGGTTGGTCGCTAGTGTTCCTTACTCGATATATGTTGAAATGGGTGATATCCAAGAGGGTCATGTTTGTTGGGTGAGATTATGGAGTAGAAAAGCAGTCTAGAGGGGGCGGGGCGGGGGGGGGGGGGGGGGGGGGGGGTGAATAGAGCCTTATTAAATATTCAACTGATTTTCCAGAAATAGAGTATCATAGTTTTTTTTTTCTTTCAAATTTGAATGTAGAAGTCTTAAAGCAAAAATAGAGACATGCTTTTGTTTGGAACTCAACCACATTGACAAATGCACAATTCACAAAACTCACATATTGTTCAAAGATAATGATTAATTGAGTAATTATAGATTACACGAGTTGTGTAATGTACAATTGATTCAATTAATGTTGGATTCTAATAATACTAGCGTACCAGAATTTAATCACCACTAAAGCTTAATTAGGTACCAATTCTAACAAAACCTAACCTTATGTAATAAACCTCTACCGATTGAATAAATGATAAACTTCGTTAAGAATTGAAAACCTAAGCATAAAATTATTCTATGAAAATTAAATGCGAGAGAGAGAGAGAGAGTGTGTGTGTGTGTGTGAGAGAGAGAGAGAGAGAGAGAGAGAGAGAGAGAGAGATTACACCGGGATATATAGTGGTTCGATGTTCGTCCTTGCTTTGCCTACTCCATTCTTCAATGGTTTCCTATTGGAACCTATCTTGTTCCTTTTTATTTTGACAGATATTCTAAGAGTCAATACAATCACTAATCTACAACAATACCGAGAAAGTTAAATCTCCTATATAGATCATGACTTATATATAGCCTAATGCTAAACGTTTGTGCATAATCTTTACTCGATTCACGCTTCTTGAATCTTCGAGCTTAACCAATCTACTTAGAATATTCGTGTGTGGCAATCACCCATTGATCCCACCAATTTCTTGAGCGATGAAGCGTTTGAAGATTTAAGAAGAACTCAACCATGTCCATAGCCTTCCACATAGTCACTACCAAGGCCACATGGAGAGAAGAACCTGCTTATTTTCACTAGAATTTGTCAGCACCAATGCCAACAATCTCAATCTTGCAAGCTTCCTGAGAAACCTTACCAAATCTTTAAGAACGATTAGTTTCAAGACAACGTCTCCATCAATCAATTACAAATATCTCATTATCAAGATATAAAATCAAAACTAGAGGTTGAAAATGAAATAATTTATGTTGCAAAAGTTATTGAGTTTTAAAAAAGAGAGGGTGTTGATTTCACGAAATCACAATGTAGATTATGAAATTGTTGAAAAGTTGTTATTGTAAATGTTATGAAAAAAATGAATTTATTCGTGCTTGAGATTAAACACAACAATGGATGGAAAAGGATAGCTAGATTCGAGTCAAGAACATTTCATGATTTGAGTCAAATGAGCAAGTGAATTGGAATAAGAAAACATAAAGAATTTGACTCATTTCTCTTCTCATTTGAATTAAGTACAAATTTAAATTCAAATCAGAAGGCTTGTAATTTGAATCAAGTGTAATGTCTGATTTGAGTCAATCTAAACAGAGCCAAACATAGAAAAGTGAAAATTTGTCTGATTCGAGTCATGTGTAAAGTGTGATTCGAATCAAATGAAGCAGAGGTGACCCATATTTGTTTGATTCGAATCAAGTGCATCTTTCAATTCGAGTCACAAAGTTGTCTGATTCGAATCAAGTTAAAAGTCTGATTCGAGTCAGAGTTTTTTAAAAACATTTGTTTTCTTCTGTCCAATTTGATTTGAGTCAGGATATGTACATGATTTGAATTATGCACGCAAAATATTAATTTTTAATGATTTTCAAAATACTTAAAGATTTTCTTTTCAACCTAACTTGAATCAATAAAACATATGGTTCTTGTTCCACTAACTCAACCAATTGACTAAAAGCATTATGATCAAACTTAAATATAACAATTGATTTATGCATGCTAAAAACGAAGCGTTTCAAATCTTGATTCAGAGACGTGCAATTGTGAAGTTGACTCAATAAACAATAATAAATGAAACGAAAGCAATAGTACAAGCAACAAAAATGTATTGGAGTTCTCCCCATGAATGTATTCGGGACATGTAACTTTAGTATGGTGTCGTTTGTTGCCACATAATGGCTTATGGAGTTTCTGTGTTGGGAATTTTCATTGATTCTTGGATAAAGGAGTGGTTTATCCCGAATGCCCCGGTGCTAGTCCGTTTAAACAAGATGTCATCCCATGTGTTTAGCTCTCTTGGGACATGCATTGTTTCAGATATCTTGAACTACTCTAGCTTTTCCATGGTCAAAATGACATATCGTTGTAACAAAAACTCTTTGGTATATGCTCTTCTTTGACTTAAGATACCATAAGCCGGGAGTCCATTATTAACCTAATAATGTCTTCCCCCATCTAGGCAGACAAAGTGAAACCGACAATAACTTCTTCATACTCACCTTGATTCTTAATGGTAGAAAAATTAAAATGTAGAGATTCTTCGACCATCAATCCGACTTCATTTTTTTTAAGATTAGGCAGACTCCACTTCCCGACTATTGGATGGCATGTTTGTAAACACTACCCAAGTATTGGGTGACTCAAATGTGCACGGGGTCAAGTTTGCTATGAAGTCGGCAAATATTTGTGCTTTTAGTGATTTTCTTGATTTAAAGAGAACGCCAAATTGAGACATCTCGATGGACCATTTCGTTAACCACCCTCCTAGATTCGGGCACTTGCTCCAATGGCAAGTCGATTCAAACGACTGTGGTATAGGCTAGGAAGTAATTTCGTAGCTTCTTGGATGTAGTTACTAATGCCAGTTCTGCATTTTCTTTCTTTTGATAGCGCGTCTCTTGTTCGGTCAAGGCTTTAGAGATGAAATAGACTATACTTTGGGTTGAGTCCAACTCTCTTACAAGGAGAGCGATGATTGCTTCACCGGACATGACTAAGTAAAGGTAAAAAATTTCTATGACAGCATGTCAACACAATATTGGCATAGATTATAGGGCCATATTCTAGGATGTAAATGTCTGTTGACATTTAGGGGTCTACTCAAAGAGTGCTTATTTTTTCAATAGTTTGTAGAGTAATAAGGCGTGTTGCGCTGATTTCGAGATGAACCTGTTTAAGGTTGTTATCATCCCGTTTAACTTTATCACACCGTTCTTAATTGTTAATGTTGCCATCCGGATGACTGCGTCTCATTTATCAAGGCTCGTTCCTATGCCCATTTTCGTTCGATAAACCCCCAAAAACTTGTTGACTCTAACTCAGAAGGTACATTTTTCTTAATCGAGCCTCATATTATACTAGCGAACTCTTCGGAATATACAAGTAATATGTTGGTCATGTAATCCCTCTTATCTGGTCTTAACGATCATGTCATCCATGTGCACATCCAGTATTTCATTGATCTCTTATTTAAAAGCCTCGTTCATCATCCTCTAATATGTCACCCCTACATTCTTCAACCTAATAGCCATCATATTGTGATGGTAATCGACTTGTTTGATCTTGAAGGTCATCTTCTTTTTGTATGGCTCATACATGGGCATTTAATTGTAACTTCGATAACTATATCTAATCAAATCTAGCTTTTACAAATTAAACACTAAGAATAAGAAGAAAACCTAAAATATACAAACTAATCAAAACAAAAGATTCTAAGACATAAAAATCTAAGTGAGAAATTATATATATATATATATATATATATATATATATATATATATATATATATATATATATATATATATATATATATATATATATATATATAAAGTAGAAACATTCATTATAACCAATTCTCTACCGTAGATATATATCACACCTAGTGAGAAGATTACTCCTTTATTTATTTGTTCTTGACTCAATAAAACTTCTTCTTTTCATGAACACTGTTATTTTGACATAAAAAATACATCTGAGTAAATCTATTTTGAACCGATGAGAGAAGAAGACGAGTGTCCTTTTCTGTTTTCATATATCTTTTCTGTCTTTTTATGAAGATTCTTTTTTTGATAAGGAACATAGTGAAAGACAAAAAGAAGTTAACAAAACTTGAATAATTATTATTCTATTAGAAATTTGATTTTTATCTATAAATTAACTCACAGAATTACAAAGCCAAGTGCATGCCATGCATTATTAATTGGAAGATACAGATACAACAACAAATACATACTATTAAAAGGAAAAAAATAAAAAGTAGATGAAGACAAGAGATTTTGAGGCTATATATGTCCTTGAAGAAATACCAATGTCCTCTTGATATACAACATAATTAAAATCACATATGTATTACAACTTGCATTGTTTGAATTCTTGAAATTTTGTTTATATCTTTTATTGTTGGTCCATACAACTCATCACCTCATATGTTTATCACAAAGGAAAGGACAACAAATAAATGGGGGAAGATATTTTTTTTTTGAAAAATGAATAAAAAGTAGAATTGTAAAAAAGAATATAGAAAATATTCTTTTGGGACCGATAGAAGTTGCTGAGCTGGTGAGTAAATTATAAGAGCTTGTGAAGTGTCAGAAGTATTTTCTGGCTAAAAAGGAAAGAAACATTAATTAATAGTACAAAGAGGACCATCTAGGTTGGTCCTGCTGCAAAAGGAAAATCAGTTACTTTCATACTCTGTTTGAGTGTAGCTTCATAATATGCTTGATATGGACCTTTTCAATTTCAAAATATTTTTTTTAAAGTCTTTTATTTATAACTTGTAATATTTATGTTTGATTCTCATGCAGTGAATCACCAATGTAATATATAGTATTTAAAAAAACTAATGACTAAAAAAGAAGTTGTTGTTATTGAATAGAGGTGAAGGATAACATGATAAAGTTAAATTAATTTTTCATTATCGTAAACAATTAAAATAATTTTTTTTTTTAATTGAAGAGGGCCAAAGCTCGAAAAATATTTTAAGGACACTATCTTTCTAGTGGAGGAACCCTCTATATTGCTACAACAAATTGAAAACTTCTCTAGGACAAGAATAAAAAATTTGAATGGTTACATTTTGCCGTGCTCCTAATTCAATCAAACCATCAGCACAAATATTGGGTTCCTTAAAGAGATGAATGATATGCATATTATTAATGGCTTGGAGCTCCTTTTAAAATTTTCTCACCAAGGTCATCCATGTGTTAGCATTGTAGTTCTTATTAGTGATTTCCTCATATATAATCGTAGAATTCATTTGGATGTTAACTTTCGTGTTTTTTTTTGGTTTTGTTTTGAAGCATGTTTAATCCTTTCAACACTCCCCCACAACTTAGCATTCATGGTATTACATTTTTCTAGAACTTTGACATATCTCTTAATCCATCTTCCATTACTATCCCTTAAAACTCTCTCGCATCTGGCCTAACTATTCTAATACACTACTCCATCTGTGTTGAGAGTCAGTCAATCTTCATCTGATGGTTGTCATTTGATGTAAATCTCTGGCTTGATCTTCGTAGAACTTATGTTCATCATTTCTTTACTCGATGAGTATTAGTGAACTTGCTCCCTAATTTCTCCAACCATGTTATGAAGCATGATTGGCTCATCCTCAAATATCTTTTGATTTCGCTAGTGTCATATAGCATGGCATGTTGAAGCCCAAATTTCTTGTCATCTCTCATCATCATGTATGCTCAAGTTAGATTAGATGTTTAGCGTCATCCAGTCCTACACATTCGAAGTAAAGAATGATTTCCATTAGAGAGTAGTCACTAAGACTAACCAAATGTTATTTTACTATTTTGTAATCCCTTAAAGCTGTTGGAATTAACCTAAAACCTTTTGAGAATTCCTATTCAATCTTGATCTCAAGATTGTTAACAATCACACGCAATGGCAACGAAAAGAAAAATTGAGAAAGAAAGAAAGAGAAAAGAGAAATAGTAGCGTTGGAGAAGAAGATGAAAAACTGCAAAATTCTTTCTACACACAAACTGTGGAAACTTTCAATATTCACTTGCAACTGCAAACTGTGAATTATCAAACTCTATTATTACAATGAAAAGGGTTCCTCCCTATTTATAGATTTAGGTTAACTTGCATCTCAAGCTAAAGTCCAAACTATAAAAGCCCAAAAATATCTAATCTAATCTTTCTAAATCAAATCTGATCTTTCTAAATCAAATCTAATCTTTATAAAACAATGAATTACATATTTAACACACCACCTAATTCATTACGTCTAAACTGTCTATATTCATCATGGCTCTTAGTCTTCTGAAAACTTTGACCTGCACTCCATTCGTCATGATATCTGCAATCTGATTCTCATTTCTGCAGTGTTCCAAGTTCATCTTCCTTTCTGCTACATGCTCTCGAAGATAATGGAACCTCATTTCGGTGTGCTTACTTCGACCATGTGCTATTGGATTCTTCACCAAGTTGATAGCTGACATGCTGTCAATCTTCATGTTAATTGCTCAATGACTCTTCCCTGTAACCTCTTCCACCAGGTTCACCATCCATGTTGCTTGACATGCACAAAGAGAAGCAGTTATGTACTCTGTTTCACATGATGAAAATGCCACTACTGGCTCCTTTCTCGAACTCCAAGCAACTAATGCACCACCTAACATAAACACATAGCCAACTGTGGATTTTTGATCCTTAGCATCACTACGCCAACTAGAGTCTGTGTATCCCATTAACTTGTATTCTTTTCCTTCATCATCTGTAGAAAACAAAATGTCATAGTCGAGAGTTCCTTTCAGATACCTCAGTATCCTTTTCCTCCCTGCTAGGTGTGATACCTTTGGCTTTTGCATGAATCTACTTACCATACCCACACTGTATGTTAAGTCAGACCTTGTGTGACAAAGGTATCGAAGTGACCCAATAAGTCTTCTATATTGGGTTGGGTCGACATCATCTTCATTTGAATCCTTTGACAGTTGCAGTCTGGTCTCAGCTAGAGTCGAAGTTCGGTTGCAATCTTGCATCTCAAATATCTTGAGTATTTCGCCTGCATATCTTCTTTGGTGAATCATCAAACCTCTACTAGTCTTGTAGAATTCGATGCCAAGGAAATATGAGAGATTTCCCAAGTTTGACATTTCAAACTCCTCACTTAGGTCATGTTTAAAATCTTCAATCTCCTTCTTGCAACTTCCTGTTATCAACAGGTCATCGACATAGAGGCATAATATAAGCAATTCACTACTGCTTCTTCTTACATACACTCCATGCTCAATCGTACACTTAACAAATTCCTTCTCCCTTAAGAAGCTGTCGATTTTCTTATTCCAAGCTCTTGGAGCTTGCTTAAGTCCATACAGGGCTTTATGCAGCCTATACACCTTTCTTTATTCGCTTTGTTTCACATACCCAACTGGTTGTGCGACATAAACTTCTTCATCTAAGGGGCCATTAAGGAATGCACATTTCACGTCCATTTGACATGTGTGCCAATTGTTCATATTTGCTAGACCAACAACCAACCCGATTGTTTCGATCCTAGCAACAAGTGCAAACACTTCGTCGAAGTCGATTCCTTCCTTCTAAAGAAATCCTTTCGCCACAAGTCTCGCCTTGTGTCGATTTACTTCTCCTTTAGGATTCACCTTCACCTTGTAAACCCATTTCACATCAATTGCCTTCTTGCCTTGAGGCAATTCGACAAGTGACCATGTGTTGTTGACTTCGATGGAGTCTAACTCCTCATTCATTGCGTTTACCCGCTTTGAATCTTTCAATGCCTCAGCTGCATTGACTGGTTCGACATCTGCGTAGAAAGCATAACCTACCAGCTCACCCTCTTCATCAACCATACCATCTGATGTAATTACACATTATTGCAACCTTGCAGGCATGTGTCTTGTTCGTCGAGGTGTGCTTGGACCTACTTCATCTATGACTTGTTCCTGTCGAACTTCTCTTTCGACTTCAATGACTGGTTCTTCACAAGAGATTCTCACTGAATACTTCTTGACATTCTTAGTCCAATCTCATTCTTTAAGTTCATCTATGATCACGTCTCTGATGATCACCACCTGCTTATTCACTAGGTCGAACAGCTTGTAACCTCCAGTCAAATGATATCCTATCAAGATCATCTAATTTGACTTGTCATCAAGCTTCCTTCTCAACTGATCTGGCATATGTCTATGTGCTATAGATCCAAACAACTTTAAGTGACTGAGGCTAGGCTTGACACCAGACCAACATTCTTCTGGTGTGATTCCTTCAAGCTTCTTCATCGGACATCTGTTTAATATGTATGTTGATGTCGAAACTGCTTCTCCCTAAAATTCTTTGGGTAGATTCTTTCCATTCAACATACTTCTCACCATGTTCATGATGGTTCTGCTCTTTCTTTCTGCAATTCCATTTTGTTGTGGAGTGTAGAGTGGCAGCACCTCATCCACAATCCCTTCCTTTTTACATAATGCATCAAACTCTTTCGACACATACTCTCCACCACCAGCAGTCCTCAGAATTTTTAGCTTTTGACCACTCTATCTTTCGACCATAGATTTGAATCTGGCAAATACCTCGATCACATCACTTTTCTTCTTGATGAGGTAAGTCCACAACTTTCGACTATAATCATCTATGAACGTGACAAAGTATCTGTTGCCTACGATCGAATCCACCTGGATTGGACCACATACATCAAAGTATATGACTTCCAGAATTGCCTTCGACTTCCTTCCTTCATCCTTGCTGAAGTTATTCTTGTGTTGTTTTGACTGAACACACTCTTCTTGACTTTACTTGGAATGTCGATTTCAGGTAATCCTGAAGCCATATTTCTTCTCTTTAGCTCTGTCATGTCATTAAAGTTGAGATGACCTAGTCGAAAATTCCATAAACACTCATCTCTGCTGGCTACAGTTGCTAAGCACTTGTCATTGAGTTCAATCTTGAAGGTCCTATTCTGAGACATTGGAGCCTTCAAGATCAACCTACCACCTGCATCGATAACTCTCATCATCTTGTCTTCAATCGACACCTTGCAATTCTTTTCGACCAACTGCCATATACTGAGCAAATTGCTCTTCATGCCTGGTATGTACAACACATTGGAAATTGTTGACCTCTTGCCATCTTTCCTCATAATTAGAACATCACCAACACCTTCAGCTGCTAGAGTGTTGTCGCTTGCAAACTTCACAATGTTCTTCGACGAAGGCTTCTTGTTGACAAACCAATCTTTCCTTCCAGTCATGTATGTGTAGGTTGCTAATTTCGACGCCAAGATAATTATTCAAGAGCAAAGTTGAAAATTCGCTAGGACATTTCGACCAGAAGGTTTTTGATGGGAAAAGCAAGTCGAAGACAAATGGTACTTAGGGAAAGCATTGGCAGATCTTTCTAAGTATGAGGAATATTTCGACAAAAAAAAGAGAGAAATATGCCTCATTCGACGGATGTTTGAAATTCAAATTTAGGAGGGAGTTTCGCTTTTTGAAATTGGACGCGTGGAACGCATCTAGTAGACGAATGCATGCAGAATGCCATTTGTCTCCATTAGGAGAAATAGTTGTTATTGGTGGTTATTTCGTTTGTATATAAATAGGGAGTCTTAGTGTTAGATTTCCGGTGTGTTCAGAATTTGTACAAATCACTCAAGAAATACTCAAAGTAACCGTGATAGAAAAGAGTACTTACTGAGAAAATCTACGTTGAGAGACACTATTTTTTCATTCCTTGCATTTCAATAAAAGTTTAAAGTTTTTCTTTTACAGTTCCCTTTACATTTCTGCCATTTTTTTATTCGCAAGTCATTTACATTTCGCCATTTATTTTAAGGAGCAAAGTGTTGTTACCTTTGTCAAAACAATACAAAATTGATAAAAACCATGATGAATTCAATAAACAAAAGGTTTTCTGGCAAAAATTGCCAAAATTGTTAAAGCACATTGTCCTAGGATTTTTTTGATCGGTCCTGTAAGTAAACCAATCTTTCATAGATTAGGAGATCAGCGGTTGTTTGCGAATTTTCCAAGAAAACAAATTGGCACTCCCAGTGGGACCTTGTGCTATTAACATTTGAAAACCTTCATTTTACACTTTACTCGTAAGAAATTTTTCTTCGTTTTGTTGTATGAGACTAAGAAGTGGTAAAATAGCCATAAATAACGAAGAAAGACCCAGAAGAAGACGAGCACGCAGAATGGCGAATCCAAATCCGCCTAACAATCAGAATCCTACGAATAATGAAATACCACCCCCTAATCCTTCGATTGGGGGCAATACGGCCTCAGTATCAGTATCAGAGGCTATGCCATCAACAGCGGGTTCGACGCCTGTGCTTTCGATTCCCCAAAATGCGCCTAGTTTTTCAACTATGGGACCCCAAATGCCTTAAATGACTCCACCCCCTTCAAGTAGTATGTACAAACCCTTTATATCTGGGTTTTCGATGCCACTAAATTGGGAACAACCATATGGAATGCCAACTTCAGTAATGGCAAGTTTGTATAACGACCCATCAGCATTTACGGATCCAACAATGAACATAACTTCGCCCTTGCAAGGGTCTGGTTCGGGTGTGAACCATATGGGTCGAATTAGCCAGCCTTTAGGAATAGGGTATCAAACTTACATGCAAAATATTACCAATAACTCTGCGCAAGTGATCAGGCAATAAATGGATGAGAGTAACCATGATATGGTCCAGATGCTAGCCCAACAAATGGGGGTTATATTCAATCCTTTGATCCAAAACACGACACAAACAAATCAACAATTGGCAGCACAGATGACGCGCATTGCTGATTTCTTCGGTGTCCCCCAACCTCCCCCAAGGGAACAGGAAGTTCAGATCCCAAGGGTAGCGATTGAAGAAGAAACTACTATAAACCAAAGACCAATAAATGTTCCTCAGGTGAACCTTCGAGACCAATGAGTAGTGGCCGAACCACCTCGTGTCGAAATGCCTGTTCAGCAAGAACCTGCGAGGGTGATAGTAAATAGGAGTCAAGATGCTGATGATATTGTGCAACGAATACGTTGTAATAACATGCCAGCAGAAAACAATTTAGCAGCCATGGTCGAAAGAATAATGGCTCGAAATGGGGTAAACATAGGACTGCAGAGGCCTAGTTACACATCACCATTATCTGAATATATATTGCAGGAAGATTTACCCCCAAGGTGGAAAGTCCCCAAATTCATTAAGTTTTCGGGAGACACGAGTGAATCGACAATCGAACACATGGCCCGTTACTTGATTGAAGTAGGCGAAATAACGCACAATGAGAACTTTAAGATAAAATATTTTCCGAGCTCTCTGACGAAAAATGCTTTTACTTGGTTCACGTCTTTGCCTGCAGGTTCGGTCCATACATGGGCCCAGTTGGAGAGATTGTTCCATGAACAATTTTACTTGGGGCAGACGAAGATAAGCCTGAAAGAATTGGCTAGTATAAAGAGAAAGTTCTCAGAACCAATTGATGATTATCTGAATAGGCTTAGATTGCTCAAGGCAAGGTGTTTCACACAACTGCCAGAGCACGGGTTAGTCGAATTGGCCGCTGGTGGCCTTGACTATTCCATCAGAAAGAAACTAGACACCCAATATTTAAGAGACATGGCCCAATTAGCTGATAGGGTTAGACAGATCGAACGACTAAAAGCCAAAAAAGCTAGGGTTAATAAAAATAGGAAAGAAAGGGTAGCTTATGTCGGAGTTTGTGAGGATGAAGACGAAGAGGAATCGTGAAATTTCGACGAACAAGAAGTAGATTTGGCAGAGTTAAAACAGGGTCCACCGTATGCCTGCAAAGTCTTGGCTCCGTCGAATGGAAAAAATCCAGTCGAATCGGAGAAGAACGACAAGTTCCCTAAGAGAACTTATACGTTCGACATTACAAAATGTGATGAAATATTTGATTTATTGGTCAAGGATGGCCAAATGATAGTACCTCCTGGTACTAAGGTGCCTCCTTTAGAACAACAGAAAAAGAGAGGTTTTTGCAAATATCATAATTTTTTGGGTCATAAAACGTCTCAATGTTTCCTTTTCAGGGATCTAGTGCAGAATGCAATAAGAGTGGAAGGCTCAAATTCGGCGACAAGTCGAAATCCCAGGCGAAAGTGGATTCAAATTCCTTGCAGGTGGTGGAGGCCCACTATGCTAAGCCATCCGTAGTAAATATGGTTGAAGTTGTTGAGGGTTTCGACAATAGCATGGATATGATGAGGGTTGCTGATGGTTTCAACCACAACGTGAATATGGTGGAGGTTACTGAAGACCTCGCTGACAAAGGTGACCTGGTCGAAGTCACGACTGATTGCGTGGACCAGTCAATGATGGTCAAGGGTACTGAAGACCTTGGCGCGAAGATCATCGAGAACTACATTACTGAGGCCACTGAGGGCATCAACAACGAAACTACTGAGGGTTTCAACAAAATCAACAATGAAACCACTGAGGGTTTCACCAAAATCAATAAAGGAACTGCTGAAGGTTCTTACAAATAAGCTGCTATTGGTATTCTCCGAAGAACCATGGAGGACCCAAAGGACAAAACTGTTGGACTCGTCAGCCCACAAGTTGCCAGGAGTCCACTCCCAAAGGTTCTGACAAAGAAAATCTCTGAGGACTTCAATCGAATGAAGAAGGAGCATGAGGTCAATGAGGGCCTCAGCTTGAAACTGAATAAGTTGAGCATGGATGTAGAGTCACCTGCCAATATAAACATGGTCGAAGTAACTCAGAATGCGTTAATACAAGTTGACGAAGAACGTCGATGGGAGGAGTACCAGAAAGAGGCTTACCCTAGGGAGGAAGAAAACCTGGCAGATTTTATTCATAGATGCCAGAGGAAAAGGTCTGAGGTGATGCTTTGCCCTCGCTGTAGTGTCGTCTTCGACAAAAAGGCAGCACAAAACTTAGAAGGAATGGAGAGGGCAAGGAAAAGAGGAAATTAGAGGCCTTCTGGAGAAAGATTCGACCCCAGGAGAGGGGACCAAAATAGGGAGAGTTTAGGCGAAAGACGTCCTAACACATTCTAACCAACGACCAAAGCTCCAGATGATAGGTGGGTTATCCAATCCGACAAGCCCAAGGGCAAGGAAAATGGAAGGACTTCGAAGTACAGAGGGGATCATCTGTATCATACAGAAAAGAATTCCAGAAGTCCAAAAAGGTGACTTACCCTTCTGAGAATTATAAGGGCAAGAATCCTATGACGAAGTCATAATGGAGGAGATACCAACGTCGAAAGAAGGCTGAGAAGGAAGCTGCAGGGAAAGACAAGCCAGAAACTAGCAGCAACATTCAAACTTTAACTCAGATGGAAGAAGGGAAGTCTGATAAGCCACCTACTGCTCCAGTGCAAGAAGTGTCAAAGGAGGAAGTAACCAAGGATGATGAAATGACATACGATTTTAACTCAGAGTCAGAAGCATCATTCGATGTAACATGTAATGTCGTTTCAGTGCTCCCTAGGGAGTATGATCAAATTATGGAAGTCGAAGAGGAAGAAGAAGCTTTGGAGGTCGAAACGGCCAGACACAGGCCCGTTTGCTACTATATCATGAACAATGGATGCGTTGAAGAACATAACGCATTTTTTGAAAGGCCAGATGACTCAATGAGGAACCACCTGAAACCCCTATTTATGAAAGGAAAAGTGGGTAACGTAGGGGTGAATAAGATTCTGGTCGATGGAGGTGCGGCTGTCAACTTGATGCCGCATTTTATGCTTAAGAAAATTGGAAAAGATGATTCCGACACCAAACCTCACAACATGGTATTATCGAATTATGAAGGGAAAGTAGGAACTACTATGGGTGTGATACAGGTAGATTTAACTGTTGGAACCATCACGAGGCCAACTATGTTTATGGTGATTGCGTCGAAAGCAAATTACAACCTTCTCTTGGGTAGGGAGTGGATACACGGTATTGGTGCCGTCCCTTCGTCAATGCACCAGCGAATAACAATTTGGCGCGCATACGTCATTGTAAAAAATATAGAGGCCGACCAGAGTTATTATTTGGCTAAAGTGAACCAGGTGGATTGGAGGAGTTTCGACAGGAATATGGCTCACATAGGTCCTTGTAGCCCAGCCACCTTCGACATGACGCCAAGGGATAATGCTTTTTGCTCATTATACCTTCATCCTACCCATGGGTTTTAGTGGGATAGAGAGGTAGTTGGCAAAGAAGATTACATTTTTGGAACCTCACACATCCGGCCAACTGGCTGGGGCAGCGAATTCAGTGACAATGAGTGAGTCACTAGTTCTTGAATAGATCGCGGCTTATATAGCCGAGAACAAACTCAAAGCGGCCTTGGAGGCCGAAGTAAAGTATATGGTTGTCGAAGCCAACTAAATTGAAGCGGATCAACAAGGTCTCGAAAAGGATTTTGATAGGGATCCTCTAGATAAAGATCTAGGAGATTTGCAAAACCAGAGGCTTGACGCGATTTATGACAACGAACCGTTGGGTTTCGAAAAGGATCCTTTAGCAGCAAATACCAAGATGATGACACAGGATCCACTCGAAGAAATTGACTTAGGATCAGGGGCAGAGAAATGACCCACTTATATCAGCGTGAAAGTGAGCCCCCAACTCAAGATCGAAATAGTCCAGTTGCTGAAAGAATTTAAAGATTGTGTCGCATGGGACTACGACGAAATGCCCGAGCTGGATAGGAGCCTGGTCGAATTAAGGTTGCCAATAAAACCTGAGAGGAAACCTGTTAAGCAAACTCCAAGGAGATTCGCCCCATAAATCCTCTCAAAGATTAAAGAAGAAGTCGAAAGACTCCTCAGGTGCAGGTTCATCCGTCCAACCAGGTATGTCGAATGGATTGCTAACATAGTTCCTGTAATAAAGAAAAATGGCAAGTTGAGGGTATGCATTGATTTTTGAGACTTGAATTCAGCTACCCCAAAGGATGAATATCCTATTCTAGTGGCGAAAATGCTTGTCGATTCTGTCGTAGGACATGAGTACCTTAGTATGCTTGATGGGTACTCTGGTTATAACCAAATTTTTATTGCTGAGGAAGATGTTCCAAAAATGGCATTTCGATGCCCTGGAGCCTTAGGCACTTACGAATGAGTGGTAATGCCTTTTGGTTTAAAAAATGCTGGGGCAACATATCAGCGAGCAATGAATTCAATTTTTCACAATTTCATTGAGGATTTTATGCAGATTTACATTGACGATATTGTCGTTAAGTCCGTTTTAGGGAAAAATCATATAGACCATCTTCGATAATCCTTTGAAAGGATGAGGAAGTTTGGTCTGAAGATGAATCCTCTCAAATGTGCATTTTGTGTGCAGGCGGGAGACTTCCTAGGCTTTGTGGTCCACAAGAAAGGGATCGAAATCAATTAAAACCAGGCCAAAGCAATAATGGAGGCGAAAGCACCATCTACAAAGAAGGAGTTGCAGTCTTTACTTGGCAAGATAAACTTTCTCAGAAGGTTCATCTCCAACCTTAGTGGAAAGACGCAAGCCTTTTCCCCTCTACTTCGACTGAAGAAGGAAGACTTCGAATGGAGGCAAGCGCAACAGGATGCCTTCGACAAGATCAAGGAGTACCTGACGCATCCTCTAATTTTAGTGTCACCTTGTAGAAGTAGAAGTATGAGGTTGTACATATCTGCGTCGGACAAGACATTAGGGAGCATGTTGGCTCAGGAGGATGAAAATGGTGTCGAAAGAGCCATCTATTACCTCAGTAGGGTCTTGAACGATACGGAAACTAGGTATAGTGTGATTGAAAAGTTGTGTTTATGTGTATACTTTTCTTGTATGAAATTGAAGCACTATATAAAGCCAGTTGATGTTTACGTCTCTTCGCATTTCGACGTTATAAAATACATGTTATCTAAACCAATCTTGCGCAGTCGAATTGGAAATGGGCATTAGCATTGACTGAGTATTCTTTGACATATTTGACTTTAAAGGCTGTCAAAGGACAAGTAGTGGCTGATTTCATAGTCGACCACACTATAAATGAAAAGTCTTTGGACTATATTAAAATGGAGCCATGGAAGTTGTACTTCGACGGTTCTAGTCATAAAAATGGAAATGGAACAGGGGTTCTTGTTATTTCTCCTAACAAAATTCCAAAAAAATTCAAGTACAAAGTCGAGGGTCTCTGCTCAAATAATGAGACAGAATATGAGGCTTTGATAGCAGGACTTGAAATCTTGTCGGAATTGAGGGCAACTCGGGTCGAAATAATGGGCGTCTCTGAGTTAGTCATAAAGCAGATAACAAAGGAGTACAAATGTGTTAAGGAGAATTTAATCATGTACTTCGTAATAGCTAATCGACTCTTAAAAAAGTTCGATATGGTTACGATTCGACATGTCCCGCGAATAGAAAATCAGGAAGCGAATGATTTAGCGCAGATAGCTTCAGGGTACAAAGTGTCGAAGGAAAAGTTACAGAAAGCTATTAAAGTTAGAGGAAGAATGGTGTCAGCTAGATTATCCCCGTCAGATTTGGAAACGATAAAGCTTGGATATGCTGACAAAGAAAATTTTGAATTTTTTAACATAGACAATTCAATGATTGGAGATTGGAGAAAGCCTATAATAGAGTACCTGCAAAACCCAACAGGACCAGTCGAAAGAAAAATCAGGTATCGAGCTTTGAGTTATGTGATTTTAGGAAACGAACTATTTAAGAAAGCTCCGGAAGGAATACTATTGAAGTGTTTAGGCGAATCTGAGGCATACATAGCTTTGTCGAATGTACACAGCGGGGCATGTGGAGCACATCAGGAAGGCCATAAGATGAAATGGTTATTATTCCGACAGGGAATGTATTGGCCAACTATGTTAAAAGATTGCGTCGAATAAGCGAAAAGATGTCAAGAATGCCAGATACACGCAGGGATACCACATGTTCCTGCAAGTGAATTACATTCGATAATAAAGCCTTGGCCTTTTAGAGGTTGGGCTTTGGATCTGATTGGAGAAATTCGATCGGCCTCTTTAAAAAGCCAGAAGTTTATTTTGGTGGGGATAGATTATTTTACGAAATGGATCAAAGCCATACCCTTAGTAAACGTGGATCAAGAAGCAGTAATCAAATTCATTCGAAAGCACATCATTTACATGTTTGGTATCCCAAAGATAATAACAACGGATCAAGGATCTATTTTCACTGGGAAAAATATGCAAGCATTCGCAAAAGGAAATGGGTTTCAAACTCCTCACATCAATGCATTACTACGCTCAAGCCAATGGTCAGGTCGAAGCTGCAAATAAGGTTATAATTGGTTTAATAAAGAAGCACGTGGGAAGAAAACCAAAGAGTTGACACAAAACGTTGGACTAAATTTTATGGGCTTGTCGAACCTCTCCTAAGGAAGCTACAAATGCTACACCTTTTCGATTAACGTATGGCAATGATGCAGTCTTACCAGTCGAAATATACTTGTAGTCAATAAGGGTTCAAAGACATCATGAAATTCCATCAGATGCATATTGGAATATGATGATAGATGAATTAGTGGATTTAGACGAAGAAAGATTAAAAGCGTTAGACTTATTGAAAAGGTAAAAAGAAAGAGTGGAGAAATTCTCCAATAAAAAAGTAAAAAATAAAGCCTTTTCGATGGGTGACCTTGTGTGGAAAGTGATTCTCTCCATGGATCGAAAAGATAGACTTATGGGAAAATGGTCCCCTAAGTGGGAAGGACCTTTTCAAATCATACGAATATTTTCCAATGGCGCTTATGAAGTCGAAGAATTGGATAAAGATAAGCGGATATTAAAAATAAACGGGAAATATTTGAAAAAATACAAGCCCACATTACAAGAAGTAAAAATAGCAATAGAATAGTCATGCAGAAAAATAAGCAACATGGTGGATTGAAATTCTTTTCGCCAAATAAAATAGCTCCAATGTCATTACAAAAAGGCCAAACAGAAAAAAACTTAATTACAAATATTTAAGTGGGGAAATATTCTTTCAGCTTTTCAAATTTAGATTTCTGAATCTGAAAACGACGCTCACAAAGTGCCTTGCCTTTCGAGAGCTCCTCGATTTCCTCACCAAGTTTTCGAGCCCTATCAACATGGTGCACCCCGACTTCAAGTTCTTTAGTTATTTCCTCTTGATTGATTTGTTACAGTTCTTCTTGACGCTTCTCCACCTGAGAAATTTTGTTTTAAAGAACAGCAATTTGTTTCTTCCACTTGAGGATGTTTTCACCACATAAAGCGGCTTCTTTCTTGTTTTGCTCAGACACTCTTTCTAGTTCAGTTACTTTGGTGGACGAACTTGAAGCAGCATCCCACTCAGCAAGTTGGGTTTCTGTCTTATTTTCAAGCTTCTAGGAGTAATCTCGAAGCCGATTAAAGTCCGTCACTACGAGATCTATTAGAGTAGTTAGGTCCAGCACTACATCAGTAACTTCAGGAGGAGCCTCCAGAACATTAATTTGCTTTAAGATCTTTTTTAGGTCAAAATGAGCAGATGAGTCATTTTCCAAAAGTTGAAATAAGTCAATATTGTGGATTTCTTGTCGAATATGGGTCAGCGTCTCATCCATGGATTTGGCGTCAGAAGTAGTTCCTGAGGCGGTCGAACTACTGATGGTAGTATCAGCAAAATTATAGCGGGAACTAAGCATGGCCTTTAGGTACTCAAAGGGTCTTTGCACCTTCAGATTATCAAGCTCCTCTTGAGAGAGTCGAGTTGAAGTTGTAGCAGTCGAAGTAGTTTGTTTGGTTCACCATGGTCCTCTTTGTCGCTTTCTACTTCTTCGTCCATAGCAGCAGGGGGAGTTGTTGGCTCTTCGTCTACTTTCTCTTCCTCCTCTTCGCCATCAGTTTCATCCTCCTCATCCTTTCCTTCGTCAGCACCTTGTAAGTTTAGGGGAGAATGGTCTTCAGGATCATTATCTGTGGTAAGCGCTGCAGTAGGCATCACAGTGTACCCACCAATGTCGACTAAGTTGTCAGCCTCAGGACCAATTTCTTCTTCCAATACGTCTGGAATTTGTTTAGAGATAGCAGTGGGCTGATTCACTTCAGTGGCTGATTCCTTGGTCGAATCCTTGGGAGAAGGTTTGGAGACGCTGGTTGTTTTGTAAGTAGGATCACTGCTAGTCTTTGGGAGAACTTGGACCATGATTTTTAAGGGGAGTTTTTTCCAATATTCTGGAAGCAGGAGGTTTTTGTGGTTGAGTTTTGGTTGTTTTCTTTTTCTTCCTTGAAGGCTTCACTTGGTCTGGTGATTCGTCACCATCATCGGTGTCGACAGCTTTGACTTTAGGTTCTTTTTATTTTCTTTTCTTTGGCGTCGATGGAGGTCTTCGATTTCCTTGTGGAACAAAAGAGCTTTTATTAGTATGCTAGAAAATAAGAAAATATGTGTTGACCAAAAAGAGAAGTAAAGTAATACCTTCACCAAAGGTGTTTTGGTAGTATCTTTTTAGGTTTCTGCATCCCCGACAGTTGACGTTTCGCCAGTAGCTGACTTCTTGGTCGTAATCTTGATGGCTAGAAAAGAAAGGAAGAAAAGGGTCAAGTGTAAAATAACATATACATGTGTAGGTAAATGAAAAGTGCGGTCGAACATCTTCCCATTCCACACCTTCATATATAGGAGTTTCCACGCGAACGTGTTCTATGCCAATATGAAGGTGGCCTTTGAAATTGTCCAAGGTATACTTAGTCGGAACCACTCGCTTAGCACGTTTCTGGTATTCTTGGCGAAGAAGTTTCATAGAGTCCCCACAAGTGAACCAATCTGGAAATGGGGGGCTAAAAGCCACGCCAAATTCAACAGATGGTAGAGGGGGAAATTTTGGCCGATAGAGTTTAAAAGCTACCTCATAACGTTGTTCTGGTCGAACATACGCAGGTAGTTTTAACTCATCCAGTTTGCTGGTAAATTTGTGTTTCAAAGTAACTGCTGCTTCGCTTATGGTTCGACTAAGTTCATTAGGCCTGTAGGCAGTTTCAAAGTATCTTTGGAATGCTTGGATTTCTTTGACATGCGTCGAAGTACCTATTTTGGTCCTGTCCTGCACAAGTGTAAAAGCTTTAGTTAGAAGGGTGTTGAAGGCAGGCACGTCAAAAAACTGGGTGGTGTAATAGTCTTTCCACCAGTCGTCGAATTCCTGAGTACAAAGGAAGGACGGTCGAAAGACCACTGGTTGAATCTCAACTAGGTTAGAGTACTTCTCCAGTAATTCTGAGCATTTGTCTTCATTGTGAAACATGTTGTAGTGGATGAGAGACCCTTTTCTGGAAAAGAGGGGTTTAGGGCGTATCTGAATTAACCCAAACTGTCGAGAGACAAAGTTTGGCTGATAAGCAACCAACGAAATCTTTGATTTCCCAGGACTAATCCTGGAAGCCAGAAGTCTAGGTGTCAGAAAGGATTCCCAGACATTGAGGAAGTCATCTTCTTCAGTCTTCGACTCCACAGGTAGCTTTTTGGAGAACCATTCTGGTCCAATCACCTTGTTGGCGAAAGGGGCCATACTGGGAGTAAAGCTGTAGCGCTTGGCGAACATCATGACATAGCTAGTAAAGGCTTGTTGGAGGCTTAAACCTTCGTCAGTAGGAGTTAATTGCACCAATCTAGTCCCTTCGACCCTCCTATCCCTCAAAGGATCCTCATTCACAACATTTTTGATAGGGAGAGAGGTTTCAAAGGTGGCATTTAGCCATAATTGCAGAAGCCAAAACGGTCCTGATAAAAGAAGGTTGCCTTTATTCTTGGTAGTCTTTAGGAAAGTAACACCTTCGCCCAGGGACTCGTAGAGATTAGCTAAGATCATCTCGCTCAGGCACAATCGACGTCCAGCATGAAGCTGATTAGCTATAGTGACGTAGCGTTTGGCTACTTGGAGCGACCTAGAACAAAAGACACACCTCGACAGCCAGAGGGCCAGGAAAGCTACATGCTCTTGGTCGGAAACTTCTTAAGTCTCTTGATCATGATAGTTGGCAATGTAAGCTGTGAAGGTTGCTTTGTTTGTGTCGAATCCTATAGAATCTTCAGACAATACGTTGGGGTCATAATCTACTCCTAAAGGGCTGAGGCCAGTAATGGCAGCTACGTCGAAAAGGGTAGGAGTAACCATCCCACAAGGAAGCTGGAAGTTGTTATAAGTGCTGTCCCAGAAGTAGAGGGAAGCCAAGAGCATATTGGGACAATAACCTGGTCCTACTTTCGACAATTAAATTAAGTCGAATATACCCATCTCTTTCCAAAAGTCAGCTTTAACTTTTTCAATCTTCGCCAGCCAAGCTAAATAGTCAGAGGGATCTTTCGACAGGGGACAAGATCTAAAAATTCTAGCATGATTCAGGTATTCTAAACTTATGGGTTCTTCAGAAGGTGAACCTTGACCATCAATGGTGGATTTCTCGTCTATGGCTTTTTCTTTTTCAGTTCTAGGCCTAACCCCACTAACTATGGGTTTGTAACGGTGATAGGCTGGAAAAAACTCTTTTACTTTCACCGGGTCTAATTTTAAATCAGGTAAGGGTCCTAGCATTGCATGGGATTTACCAAAAATTAAGATAGGGATTACTACATGAGACTGATAGATACTGCGTTTCTCCTCTTCATTTGGAGGCTCCGGTATGTACTGTTGGTTCCCCACCACCTTTGGCCCAAGGATCTTGTCAACAGGTGGTAAGCTTTTAGGTTTTTTGGAATCTTTACTTACGATTTGGGGAGCAGTGGAAGACGCCATTGTTGATTGAAGAAGAAATGAAGAAAAATGGAGAAGATGAAGTTTGAAGAAAGTTTTTGTTTTAGAGAGAGGAAACATAAAAAGTGCAAAATGAAGTTTTTTTAACTTATATATAGGAAGAAAGATGGAAGCGGTTGGAATTCTGAAATTTTAATGGAAAAATAATGAAAAGATTGTGGGACACGTGGAGGTTACGAAGTGGATGATTTCAGATGGTGGCAATTACGGTTTGACCCATGATCTACTAGGGGCTAGAGTAGGGATGATGGAAGATCTTAAAAACATGGGCTGAAAAGACATTTGAGAAAAGCGCAATGATGTTTCTGACATCTCCAACGTCTAGTCATGTGAACAGTCACTGGTCGAATTATTGGTGGCCTCGAATTGCATTGGCAAAAAATGCTTTTCTCCCTTTATCGAAAATGCATTTCTTGGGGGCAATTTGTAGGTTGCTAATTTCGACGCCAAGATAATTGTTCAAGAGCAAAGTTGAAAATTCGCCAGGACATTTCGACCAGAAGGTTTTTGATGGGAAAAGCAAGTCGAAGACAAATGGTACTTAGGGAAAGCATTGGCAGATCTTTCTAAGTATGAGGAATATTTTGACAAAAAAAAAAAGAGAAATATGCCTCATTCGACGGATGTTTGAAATTCAAATTTAGGAGGGAGTTTCGCTTTTTGAAATTCGACACGTGGAACGCATCTAGTAGACGAATGCATGCAGAATGCCATTTGTCGCCATTAGGAGAAATAGCTGTTATTGGTGGTTATTTCGTTTGTATATAAATAGGGAGTCTTAGTGTTAGATTTCCGGTGTGTTCAGAACTTGTACAAATCACTCAAGAAATACTCAAAGTAACCGTGAGAGAAAAGAGTACTTACTGAGAAAATGTACGTTGAGAGACACCAGTTTTTCATTCCTTGCATTTCAATAAAAGTTTAAAGTTTTTCTTTTACAGTTCCCTTTACATTTCTGTCATTTTCTTATTCGCAAGTCATTTACATTTAGCCATTTATTTTAAGGAGCAAAGTGTTGTTACCTTTGTCAAAACAATCCAAAATTGATAAAAACCATGATGAATTCAATAAACAAAAGGTTTTCTGGCAAAAATTGCCAAAATTGTTAAAGCGCATTGTCCTAGGATTTGTTTGATCAGTCCTGTAAGTAAACCAATCTTTCATAGATTAGGAGATCAGCGGTTGTTTGCGAATTTTCCAAGAAAACAACGTGATGAGTATCCTGAGTCCAAGTACCACTGGTCCTGGAATCTCTCTTCGTCTCTTGTTGTAACCATTAGCAACATCTCATCTTCTTCATGTTTCGCCAGCTTTGCATCAGTTTCTTGATTCTTCCTTTCTGGAAAATCACTAAAGTAGTGACCATACTTCTGACAATTGTAACACTGAATTTGAATTTTGTTAGGCTTTCTACCACCACCTCTTCCTCTACCTACAACACCACCTCTTTGGTTGCCTTGGTTCCAGAGTTTTCTTTGATTCGACCAGTTTCCTTCATTCTGATTTCGACTAGTCGAATTGTTGTAGCCTCCTCTACCTTTGTTGCCATTCCAGCTTCCTTTGCCTTTCCTTTCCTTTTCTGACTGCGCCTGCAAAACCATATCACTCTTCGACTTTCATGCAGATCTTTCAGCCATCCTTTGTTCATGAGACTCAACCGTCCCTTGAAGCTCTTCCTTCATCAATACTAATAAGTCTTTCGACTCTTCTATGGCTACTACCATGTGGTCAAATTTTGGAGTCAATGACCTCAAGATCTTTGCAACAACTGATCTTGATGTCAACACCTCTCCACATACCTTGATTTGATTCACCAGCTTTGTAACTCTGGTGAAGAAATCCGTTATACTTTCATTGTCTTCCATCTGAAGCAACTCAGAGGTTCTCTTGTGAGTTTGTGATCTCACCTCTTTCACCTTCTCTGCGCCTCTAAACGTATTTTCAAGAATCTCCCACGCTTCCTTCGTTGACTCTACATCACTAACCTTTTCAAAGTTATCTGGATCAATACACTGATGGATTATAAAGAGAGCTTTATAATCTTTCTTCTTCAACTCTTTGTGTACAACCTTTTCTTGATCCGTCGCGTTCTCTGCAAGCAGTGCTACTCCTTCCTTCACAAGATCCCAAAGATATTGATAACAGAAAACCACCTTAATATGCTTGCACTAATTCTCATAATTATCTTTCTTGAGAATCTAAAGGCTCGCCGGAAAGTGCCCGTTCGGATGATTCATCGCCATCACGATTTTCCTTCCTTGAATCGCAACTGGAGCTCTAGATACCAGATGTTGGAATTAACCCAAAACCTTTTGAGAATTCCTATTCAATCTTGATCTCAAGATTGTTAACAATCACACGTAATGGCAACGAAAAGAAAAATTGAGAAAGTAAGAAAGACAAACGAGAAATAGTAGCGTTAGAGAAGAAGATGAAAAACTGCAGAATTCTTTCTGCCCACAAACTGTGGAAACTTTCAATATTCACTTGCAAATGCAAACTATGAATTATCAAACTCGATTATTACAATGAAAAGGGTTCCTCCCTATTTATAGATTTAGGTTAACTTGCATCTTAAGCTAAAACCCAAACTATAAAAACCCAAAAATATATAATCTAATCTTTTTAAATCAAATCTAATCTTTCTAAATCAAATCTAATCTTTCTAAAATAATGAGTTACATATTTAACAAAAGCATGGATCATAGATTCTTCCATGTCCCTGCAACCAGCGAATTCAGGATATGTCTTTGACCTAGCAGCTACTTTTTTTCAGACTATTGTGATGCACCAAAATAATCATTAATTGTAATAATAAAACAATTAAATAATAATACTGGATTGTCTGTGTTTACTATTTAAATCAAGTCATATATAAATAAATAACTATTTACATTTATAATAAATTATAATTTAACTAAAAAAATATATATCACTAATCACTAAAACGAATAAGTGATTTTATTTTGATTGATAAATTGGTTTTACCTCGATTTCTTAGATGAGGTAAAAAATGGTGTTATGAAAATTGCGCCATTTTGTTCTCGGTTGATATACCAAACGAGGGAAAAGTTAAACTTGTCATGGGTTTGATTCCCAACAGCTGCATTTTTGTATTTTCAAAGCGCGTGCAACCTTACCTCTCAATTTCTTTTAATACTTGATGTGAAAAGTTAGTATTTACCTTGGTTGGGAGTTCCAGCCGAGGGTAAAAACATTATATATTTTTTTATATTACATGCATTTCATTTTGACATGTATTTAAATTCAAATTTTGTGACAGAATGTATATTCATATGTTATGACAGAACCTATTTACACATGTTTTCAACTGGCAACACATATATACATTTTAGACAAAAACCTATACACACATTTTATGATAGATTATACATTACAACCCACCCAAAATAGCAAATACATTTACATCATACTAATCAAGGTTACTTGGGAATAACCCATGAGTAATTAGTTTAAACCATAAGTAATATAGGAAGCAATCGGCCCAACGAGAACATATTTCGTCTATATTTTCTTATGTGAATGATTTCTCGTCGATAAACATCTATAATTTGAAAAAATAAATAAAGTAGGATAACGGAAGAACAAAAATATTTAACTTTCAATATCCTAACAACAATAATAATAACATAAATATTTTACCAGCTAACAACAACAACACAAACTCACCTAACATAAATAAATTACATGAATATGTATAAAAGATATTGCCTTTGTTAGAACAAGATTTTTTCATGACATATATCCTTTGGGTTTTGATGATAACAAAGTATTGAAAGAACAATGGTGTTATCTAAAGTGTGTTCTAAGTGTGCAGGTTCTAAAGCTTAAAAAAGAATATATTCAGAATCTGATATAAAGACGCACTTGAGAGAAGCTAAGTTATTGGCTTCTGGTGGTTCAGAATCTGAAGAACGTTCTTTAAGTAAAGATTGATAATATAGGTTTGCATAGACTCTGAAGCTGAAGGCCTCCACATTAGAAGAGCAATATATTGTCTCTAAACTTATTGAATGTATCAGCTTTTGGTCATCATTTAGAACCAACGATAAAGCTAAACTATTTGTACTGCAGAAAGCAAGCTAGATTATCAAATCAGCTTGTCGGCTAAAGTCTGTGTTCATAAGGCTTAAGAAGAGTTGATATGCTTTACAAATATCTACTCTTAACGGATCTATAGTACAAGATCACAACAAAGACGCAATGGTTAAACAAGTTACACAATGGATCAAGATTTTCGGGTGCATCTATCTTCAACGTCTCTTGTACAATAGAGTAATAAAGACACCTGTACAAGTTATCTCTTCCAATGGCTATTCCTCTGAAACTGCTATATAAGTAGTTGAAGATTCAAGATGGATTTTCAATAAGGAACAAGGAGAATAAAAAAGAAGAGCCAAGAAGGATAGAAGCGTTCCACGCTTCTATCAGAATGGAAGAATAACATGATCAACAATAGCATCACAAACGAGTATTCAAAATTTCTGTTATATGTTGTAAATTGTACAAAGCCTTAATATTTATTAAACATTAAATATCTTAGAAATCTTAAGTGGTGTGATATTTGTTATGGTTATTGCCATGTACCTATGATTATGTATGAAGTACACCTTATTCTCTATTCTTCTAAACAAGTTGCTTAATAGTTTAGATAAAGTCTCTTGCTATGTGTTTGAGCATCAAAGTATCTTGTTGTGAAGCTTGAGCCAAGTAAGTCTCCTACTACGTGCTAGAGCATTGAAGTCTTAATTAGTTGTTGATTGAGCAAGAAACTCTTGGACTGTGGGTCTAAGCAGAAGTCTTAAGCCTAGAGGACTTGAGCAAGGAAGTCTTGAATTCGTGGGATTTAAGCAGGAAGTCTTGGACTATAGGACTAAGCAGAAGCCTTGGATTCATTGCATCTGAGCAGGGAAGTCTTGGAACGAGGGTCTGAGAAGAAGTCTTGAACATGAGGGGTTTAAGCAAGGAAATCTTGGGTTCATGTAATCTAAGCAGGAAGTCTTGGGCTGAGGGTCTGAGCAGTAAAGTCTAGTGCTGAGGGCATTAGCAATTGTAATCATGATTTGATTATAGTGGAAAATCTCTTGTGCTGCAAGGGGACTGTACTACTCTCAGTGTTGGTATAAGCCCTAGAGGCCAATACTTTTGGTACTTGTATCAAATTATTTATTAATAATAAGAGGCATTTCTTTACTATGTTTGTTTTTCCAAAGTGATAAAGTCCCTAAAATATCTAGTTCGTTTAATGAAATATTAAGTGTGATTTAATCATGAGATTCCAGTAAACATAAGGACACTATTCTTAAAGTATCCATAGTCGAGTTTTAATGTGAAATGGGATAACCTTAAAGCATTAAGACTATTATGTAGATAGACTAATGATCACATCTCATGGATCATGGATAAGGAGTTATCAAGTCTTAACATAGGTATGAATATTATGAGTAATATTTATACTGGATTTACCCACTATGAGAGTATTACATAGAATGTTATGCAAAGTGTCATAAGTTACTCTCATGGTGATAGTGGTGTATACCACCCATCGACCTGAAACCACTATGGACCCTAGATGTAGAGTCAAGTACTTTATTGCTGATCAAACATTGTTCGTAATTGGATGACTATAAAGACAATTGATGGGTACTTCATAAAGCATGCTGAGTTACATGAGTGACCTAGATGGAATTTGCCCACCTGCATAATAGGATAAATATCTTAGGGCCCAATATTGAACTGAACAAGGATGACACGATATATGCCTTATGTTCAATATAGACATAAGGACAAAAGGGTAATTATACACACAAGCACTATCAAAAAAGGTTTTGTCAGATCACATGACAATTTTGAGACTTGGGTAGCCGTGATGTGTTGCTAGATACCGCTCACTGTTTATTATGTTAAATGCATGATTTAATATCATTACCAACGGCGCGAAATCCTACAGGGTCACACACATAAGGACAGTTTGATAAGAGGTTGAGTAAATTAGGAACACCGTAAGGTATGGTGTACTTAATTAAATATGTAACACTGTAAGGTACGGTGCACTTAAGTGGAATACGGATTGTGGTAAGGTACCGCGTGCTTAAGTGATATACGGTACATCATAAGATATGATGTGCATGCACTTAAGTGGGATTTTTAGCTTGTAGCCCACACAAGTGGTTCAATAAATATATACCTTGTGCAGAAGCATAAACACTTGATGAAAATTCAGCTGTGAAACCCTTGCCATATTATCCTTTTCTCTATCTCCCACTCAAAGCCTTCAATTGTAGCAGCTAGCACTGAGATTGAAGGAAGCTGTTCGTGTAGACTGAGTAGAAGTATTGTTCATCGTACATCGCTCGTGATCATTCCTTCGATTCAGAATCAAAGGTTTCATCGCCACAAGAGGTAACCATTCTATCACTGATCATAATCTTTCGTAAGGATCGCTACAAGGAAATTTTTATTTCCACTGCGTTTTGAATCGCAATTTCCCTTCACCCAGTTGGAGAGGAACAAGGATAAATCTTTGTGTGTTCTGTTGTTATTTATTTGCTTCTTATGATTATTTTGCTGCACCTAGTTAATAAGATTCTGAACTATTATTTAGAATCTAAACTCTGTTCAGAAGCATCGAATTCAGAGAACATAATTCAACCCCCCTTCTTGTGTATTTTTCTCACCTTCAGTTGGCATCAGAGCTTGGTTTGTGCATAACACTTAACAGTGGTGCAGACAAAGATCCAAAGAGAAAAATATGATTTCATCTACGTATGAAAAGAAGGCTGTCAAAGATGAAGAAATCAATGAAAAGCATCTAGTCTCTCTATCAATGGTGTTATCCTTGTGAGAAGATAATTCAATATGGTGGCTTCAGAATAAGTCAGAAAAACTTCATCGAAACAAGTTAGAGATTCAAATCAGAAAATCAATCCAGGTAAGTTCTATTGTTTATTATTTTCAAGCATTATATTCTGAACAAAGTTCATTGATCTGAATAATTTTTACACTCAGTTACTTTGGAGGATATTAGCTAAAGAACTTTCAGACTTGTGAAATTGGTATTTTCACCATTTGTGATAATATCTGTGTCATGTTAAAACAAAGAAATCTTTTAAAACATTTTTGAAGAAAGATTTCTTACTATTGTTCAGAAGAAATTAGTATATGTTATGTTCTTCATTGAACTGACAATTGAGATATAACTTGTAATTCTGCTAAGAGTTAAATGGCTAATAAAGTATTCTGAACATAGTAATTTATGCTTAATTTTGAATGAAGAATTCAAATCAGATATTAGTCAGATGATGTCTCAATCAAAGATTGGGTAACAAATTTTTGATCAAAGATAATCTCTTAAAAATCTCTAATTCTGAAACTTGCATAAAGAAATATCTGCTTCTCACGTACACAAAATTGGAAAATCCTTTTGACACCTGTACCGCTTTTTACACCTGTCTGAAATGTCTTCAGCACGTTTGAAATTATTTGTGTTATGAATTTGAAGAGGAATGAATTTGCTTTAAATACTTTTGTGTTTAAGTCTCTTTAATGTCATTTAATTCTCTCAACACCTTCTCAACACACACAACCTTTATCACAGTTTATTTGGTGCTTTATCTGTAAACCCTAGAAAAACCCAAAAACCGAATCAATGACAACCTCACAACCTTTCCCATAGATATGAATTCCATGAAAAGACTTTTGATCAAACCGATGACTATGCCGCTAAATCAAGATGAATTAAAGCTTCTCATTTAGTAAATGATGGATTTTGAGAGTTTTACTGCAAATGGTTGTCCACTGGAAAGTCATTTTGAGTTTCAAGGTTGGATGAAATTCTTTGATATGCTTAATGGACCAACTTACCTAACTCTGGTAAAAGATTTCTGGGTTAGAGCAGAAGTATATAACGAGTTCTCTGCATAGGATGAAGAAAGAATTGTTGTTGAAAAAGACAAGAGGTTGAAAGGAAAATCTAGAGCAGAAATGGGTCAGGAGGAGTCCAAGTGTGTGGAAATTAGATATGTTGTAATGGGTCTGAATATCACCATAACTCAATAGAACATTGCCCAGCTAATTAGGGATGAAAATGAAGGAATGGTGATACTCAACAAAAAGGATGGAGAAATTTATGTAAAGGATATTAAGAAAGTTCTTTTTGAAAAGAAAGATGATTATGGAAAAGTGAAGAACATTCATCTCAAGCAGAAGTTACTATTCAAAATTCTCATAAGTTGCCTAATTCCTAGGGAAGGAAGTTCTGATCAAATCTCATGGGATCATAAGATGTTTCTCTGGTATTTTTCCACTGATCAACGATTGAATCTACCAGGTTACATCTTTCATCATCTTTGTAAATCCAGCAAGGACTCTATTAAGAAATTCAAAAGAACAGTTCCTTATGCTAGGTTACTTTCTGAAATATTTTATCAATGCAAGTTAATTTACATATTGATGGAATTTGGGGCTACATAAGAGTTGGATGATGTTTATGGAAGTGTGTTTTCTCCAACAGTATTAGCTCACATGAAGGAAAGAAAGAAGAAGGATATTGTATTGATTCTGACTCCTATCAGAATTAAGAAAGATGATATAAGATCTTTTCTAGAAGAATATCCAATGATGACCAAGAAAGATAATCCTGAGGTCATCAAGCTCTTTCTTGAAGTAGCTAAAAGGGGGGTATGGTATAACCATAACCTATGATCAACTTCCTGATAAGTATCCTGATGCTTATGGTAGTAGAGGAAAAAGAAAAAGAGAGGAAATTACTTCTGAAAAAAGATGAAGAAGGTGAAGAATATGATACTCATATTCCTACCAAGAGGAAACTACTTGAAGATGCTCAAAAGGCAGTTTATAAGGAAGAAGAGAGAATTACTCAGAAAGCTGGACAGAAAAAGGATCCATATAGCTCTAAGAAGGCCCTACAATTTGAATTTGAAGAACTCATTGAGACTATCAAGATTTGTACCACCAAGACTAGAGGAGGAGGATCTGGAAGTAATCAAATTATGGATAAAGAAGTATATGCATCTAAGAAAAGGAAGCTGGTGAAGTTAAGTCAGAAATAAGAAGAAAGAGAAACAAAAATGGCTCAAGTCTCGGAAGAAGTTAACAATTTCTTTACAGCGGTTATCAAGACAAGTATGAAAGTTTTATCTGAAGAATTTATTAAGTGAAACCGTGTTAAGGATTCAATAGCAGTTACAGAGAAATGCATGGAGGCCTTAAGAGAACAGGTGGGATAAAAATTTGAGTCTATCCTAAGTTCTCCTAAAGTTACTAAGATAACTCAAGAGTTTGTTGAGATTCGAAAGAAAGATTCACAGATGCTGCTCAAGAACGTGAAGATCATCCTGTCAAGAATGGTGAAGAAGAAAATGCTCAAGAATATATGATGGAAGTTGTGTCTACAAAAAATAATTATGGGTCTAGGAACTAGCTGAATGAGAGTCCTGCTGGAAGTGGCAAATAGGTGGAAGCTATAGAAGAACATGTTTCATTGGTAGCAGGATCAGGTATTGAGGTTGAAACTGTTAATGAATGTAATCTTAATTCTTCTCTGAGAAAGTCACCTCACTATCACCTGCTAAGTCTAATAAAACCTCTACCATGACCATACAACCCTATCTATCAAACATTCTTGAACATAAATTTTTTTTATTCCCTCAAAGATCTCTCCAGACAAAACACAAAACATTGATATTCCATTTCATGACCAATCCTTTAATCAAACCAATCAAGTCAATCTTAATGATAACATTCAAGTAGGTTCACCTTCACCAATTCATGTTGTATCTAAAAATTCCTTGGATGTTAAGCCTCTTAATGTTGCATCACCCTCAAACAGTTCCACCAAAACCATCACAAATCAGTAAATTCAGAATTGTCTTAATGATGAACTTGAAGATGCTGAATATAATCCAAAACCAGAAAACAACATGCAAGTACAACCCGTACCATCAATTCATCAAGAAACCATTCAACATTTATCCTCATCAAACCATAATTTGGGCAAAGAAATCTTAGCTGAATTTGTTCATGAAACCCTGCAAAAAGATGAAACAAACTCTCCTAAACCATCTCAACATATGACCAACTTTCAGCCTCCACCAACCATGCACTTTTTCAGTTAGAAGTTCTTAGGTCTGGGTTGTATAACAAGGAAAAAGCAATTATGGAAGAAGGGTTCACGTCTACTGATCATGTGGCATATGATGCAAAGTAGGAAACCTTCAAAAGGTTTGTTAACTCAGTCATTCAAAGTTTGAAGAATTTCTCTACCAAAGAAACCGCTACATCTATCCAGAAGCAACTGATCAATCTTGAAGCTAAGGTAGCTTTAGTAGCATAATGTCAGGAGTTGATGAAAGTTCAGATGGCTAGTAACTAAGTGTCAGTGCATGCTCAATTCAAATCTATTGTTGTAAGGCAAGAAGAAATCGGTTCTGATCTCAAGACAATCATGGAATTACTGAAGAAACCTTAGGTTTAGGATATATAACCTGTTTATGTGCTTGTTGACTGGTTTATAAACCTTTATATGTTTTATAATATGCTTGTGAATTTATCATGTTTGCTTATTACAAAGTGTTGTTGTTTCATGTGTGTTATATTTCTCACTTGTTATTTTAAAGTGAACGAACTCTGGCTTTTGCTGGCTTAAATAATTGGAAACTAAAAAGGTAAAATTTCATTGGAATTAAAAATTACATGAGAATAGATAAGACAGTATAATAAATTAGTCTATCACTAGTCTTCTTTGTTGCTTCAGTCATCTTTCTCAGTATTACAAACAAATTCCTTCCACGATTGTTCTGCTTCCTCATCTTCAGAAGAAGGATCTTCATTCTCAATAGTAGAATCCTTAGGAGTCTTTTTAAGCTCTTGCAATCCTGATATATGTGCTCTATAGGTAGCTAATCTGGTTTGAACACCTTCATTTTCCTTCAGTTTCTGGTTCTCTTTTGCCTCATAAGCATGAAGTTTTGTAGAAAGTTCCTTGACTGCCAAAGGTTTCTCTCTTGCTACATCAGCATTTATCAGTAAATCCAACTCTCTTTCAAAATCACATTTTCCATTCTTGTGAGGAATTCGGTTATGAGTTTTTCTCTTCATAATTGTGTTTGCTTGAAGTATTTCTGTGAAATGGATGAATTCTTGAGGAAACTATGTCGATCTGATTTTATAGTATGCTTTACGTAATCTTTCAAGTACAAATATAAAATTTGTGCACCAATTTATACTGGTCTTCTGATATCTATATTTTGTTTGACTCTTACCACTCTAAACCCTATAAAGTAACCTTGACCTTCTCAGGACAATTCATTTCTGTTTAACATTTGCTTTAATTGACACCTCTCGTATCTTTTTTCTCTTGTGAATCTTTTTGATGTGACAAAAGGGGGAGAAAGATATAGAAGTATTTAAATAAGAATTAAAAATTCTTCAGATTGAAAATGTTGTTAATAATATTTAATTTTTGTTATTTCGGTTATTTGTTTTACCCTGGACAAATATTTTAGTTTTCTTGATAGTAGAACTTAGGTGGAGCTTTCAAACCTCAACCTTTAGACTATTAAACTTAGGGGGAGCTTACAAACCTCAGACCCCGATGTTGCCAAGTAAATTAAAATATATTTTAGTTTTCTTGTATATAGAACTAAGGGGGAGCTAACAAAACTCAACCTTTGACTATTAGACTCAGAGGGAGCTTACAAACCTCAAACTCTGATGTTGCCAAGAAAAATAAAATAGTCCAACATTGTTCTTTAAATACTTATGTTAGTCATCATTAAAAAGGGGAGATTGTAAGAACAAGATTTGTTCATGACATATATCCTTTGGGTTTTAATGATAACAAAGTATTGAAAGAACAATGGTGTTATCTAATGTGTGTTCTAACTGTGCAGGTTCTAAAGCTTAAAGAAGAATATATTCAGAATCTAATATAAGGACGCACTTGAGAGAAGCTAAGTTATTGGCTTCTGGTGGTTCGAAATCTGAAGAATGTTCTTTAAGTGAAGACTGATAATATAGGTTTGTGTAGACTCTGAAGTTGAAGGCCTCAGCATCAGAAGAGCAAAATATTGTCTCTAAACTTATTGAATGTATCAGCTTCTGGTCATTATTCAAAATAAACGATAAAGCTAAGCTATTCGTACTACACAAAGCAAGCTACATTGTCAAATTAGATTGTCAGCTAAAGTCTGTGTTCATAAAGCTCAAGAAGAGTTGACATGCTTTAAAGATATCTACTCTCAACGTATCTATAGTACAAGATCACAAGAAAACGCAATGGTTAGATAAGTTACACAATGGATCAAGATCTTTTGGTGTATCTATCTTCAACATCTCTTGTACTGTGGAGTAACAAAGTCAATTGTACAAGTTATCTCTTCCAACGACTATTCCTCTGAAACTGCTATATAAGTAGCTGAAGATTCAAGATGGCTTTTCAACAAGGAATAGGGAGAATAAAGAAGAAGAGCCAAGAAGGATAGAAGTGTTCCACACTTCTACCAGAATGGAAAAATAATAAGATCAACAATAACAACTCAATCAAGTATGAAATTTTTTAGTTATATGTTGTAAATTGTACAAAGCCTTAAGATTTCTTAAACATTGAATATCTTAGAAATCTTAAGTGTTGTGATCTTTGTTATGGTTATTTCCTTGTGCCTCTGATTATGTATCAAGTACACCTTATTCTCAATTTTGATAAACAAGTTGTTTAGTAGTTTAGATAAAGTCTCTTACTATGTGCTTGAGCATCAAAGTCTCTTGCTGTGAAGCTTGAGCCGTGTAAGTTTCCTGCTATGTGCTAGAGCATTGAAGTCTTAATCAGTTGTTGATTTAGCAAGAAAGTCTTAGACTGTGGGTCTAAGCGAAAGTCTTGAGCCTGAAGGGCTTGAGCAAATAAGTCTTGAATCCATGGGATTTAAGCTGGAAGTCTTGGACTGTAAGTCTAAGCAGAAGTCTTGGATTCGTGGAATCTGAGCAAGGAAGTCTTAGACCGAGGGTCTGAGCAGAAGTATTGAAAATGAGGGTTTAAGCAAGGAAGTCTTGGGTTTGTGGAATCTAAGCATGAAGTCTTGAGCTGAGGGTCTAAGTAGGAAGTCTCGGGCTGAGGGTCTGAGCAGTAAAGTCTTGTGCTAAGGGTATAAGAAATTGTAATCATGATTTGATTATAGTGGAAAATCTCATGTGCTATAAGGGGACCAGACTACTCTCAGTTGGACAGGAACCAGGATAAATCTTTGTGTGTTCTGCTGTTATTCATTTGCTTCTTATGATTATTCTGCTGCATCTAGTTAATCAGATTCTGAACTATTGCTTAGAATCTGAACTCTGTTCAGAAGCATCGAATTTGAAGAAAACAATTCAACCTCCTCTTCTTGTGTATTTTTCTCACATTCAACCTTAACCCATGAATTTCCAACGTCTTTAGAGACAATATCCACACAGATATTCGTTTGGTTTTCTCCACGTCTACAAAGAATTTGTATATGTTCATACACACAAAATGCAAGTAATACATTAGAGAAAATTTAAAGGTTACAAATAAGACCGATTTCTTTTGGAAAAATAAATTTTTATTTTTATTTCTTTTATTACGACACATATGATTGTATACTACCATAGCTCTACATATTGGAAAAAGAGGTTTTAGAAAAGTCGAAAATTAAAAAGGTTTTGGAAAAGTTTAGATCACAGTGGTGTATTTGTTAACCATCAGTTTGAAAACTTTTGCAACAAAAATAGGAGAACTTACAACTTCTCGTGTCTGTGGAATCCACAACAAAATGGTGTTCAAGAGCGTAAAAAATGTGTTTTAGAAGAGTTAGCATGGAAAATGATAAGTGAGATGGATTTTCCTAAGTACTTATGGAAAGTTGTGATTAATTAACATCATATGTCATGTCTTAAACAAGATAGTCATTTGACCTATCCTAGAAAAGGCACCCTATGAGTTACTGTTGATTGAACAAAAGTAAGTATTTAATATTATCGTTTCCGCATGGTGTATTTGTTAACCATCAGTTTGAAATTTTTTGCAACAAAAACGGGAGAACTCACAATTTCTCATGTCTGTGCAATCCACAATAAAATGGTGTTATATAGCGTAAAAATTGTGTTTTAGAAGAATTAGAATGGACATTGATAAGTGAGATAGATTTACCTAAGTACTTATGGGTGGATGTGATTAATTAACACCATATGCCACGTTTTAAACAAGGTAGTAATTTGACTATCCTAGAAAAGGCATCCAATGAGTTACCGTTGTTAGAACAAATGAAGAGGTTTTTTTACAAGAGATCCTTCTGAAAAAAAGCTAAAAAAACTAACACAAAGACCAAAAAATTCAACACTCCATCTAAAAGATTTTTCTGAATCTCTGATCTTGATTCTTGAAAAATAAACACAAAACCCAATAAATTTATAATCTTTACCCAAAATTTTCTCTTCATAAACTCTCCTTCAATTTTGTGTTTATTTTTTTTACCCGATACTACAAAATAAACTCAATTGTTATATTTTTTAAATTTAGTAAAACATAGAAAGAATTGAGGGATAACAAAAAATTTGCAAGCTGCCAAGCATCGAAAATGGGATATTGAAGTTGCTTTGCCTCATAGGGTTTACCCTGATTTATGTTTTGTTGCTTGTCAATTTAGTCTTTTGGTTTGTTTGTCGTAGTTGAGTTCTAAATTGTATTATGTATACATAAATCGAGCTATTTGCTTAAATTCAATGCAATATGGTTCTTGTCAATTAGTCAAAGGTTTGGATCAAGAAACACAGGAAAGCATGATTCAAATTTTGTCGATTCTGGATTCAAATAAGCACTTAATTTTTATTAAAATTTGAACTTTTTGTAGTGTGATTCAAATCAGAGACTTGGATGACTCGAATATAAAATTGAAATGTAAAATGAAAAATTGATTATGTATTTTTTATTTTAATCATGAAAAAGTGTGGTTCGAATTAAAAATTGAATTTGAAGAAAAAAGGATTTTACCTCTGTATTTCTAATTCGAAACACATTATCGCATGACTCGAATCCAAAATTGTATGCAGATTTTGGATTTTGGTTATGTATTTTTGTTTCGAATCATGGATTTTCCTGACTTAAATCAATGACCCAAATCATGAAATTGTATGCAGAGTTGTCGCCCTCGAGATGGAAGTACAACCTTTCAACTGCAGGTGACCTACCATGAATAGGAAACGAAAAAAGCCTCTAACACGCTTCACTTGGTAAGACATATCTGCAATTTATATATTGCTTGATTTCATCAACATTGCTTATGACAGAAGATTCATCATAGTCAATTTGGACAATCGCAACAGTAATTCTATCATACCCCATGTTAATATACTTAAATAAGTACTTAACTAAAGTACTCTGATTACACCACTCCATATTGATGTGTGCTTGAAATTTCTTCAACAAATATGGATTATAAGGAACTACATATCTGTTATCAAGGAGAATGTGTTTTTTCATCACTGTATTACCAGTTTCTCTTCTTTGGTACACAAGATATCCATCCTGATCAACAATGGTTTGAGGCTGATATTTTTTGGGAAAGTATTTTAAGCACTTTCCTTTTCTCATGCAAGGTGAAAACCTGTTTGCTAAACCACATGGACCATGAATCCTATGTGTTTTAACCAAGTGATACAGTTGCTTATCATCCTCTTCTGTTGGTATCTCTGTTGAAATGATCTTGTTTATATCATCTGGAGTTGGATACTTGTTTGACGGATGCAAAAACAGCAGGATATGGGCATGTGGTAAACCCCCCTTTTGGAATTCAATTGTGTACATATCTGCAATAAAGTGATTTTATTATAAAATGATGCATATTACATATTTAATAAGATTACACAAACAAAATGATAACTTAGTGAAAATGCATTAATTTTACTTACATGCAAGTACTCTCCCTAAGACATGATTTTTTGTTAGTTCGCACAACAACTCATCAAACTTAATTTTGAAGACTCGTGAGAGGATATCTAGACGATCTTGCTAATTCAAGTTACTTTTCATAAGCAAACTTTGAATTTTAGGCTAGTTGGGATTGCAAGTAAATGTGATAAAAAGGTCTGGAAAACCAAGGTGGCTACAAATTGTCATTCCATCAAAATAGAGTTGTTCCATAAATCGTCGACTTCCAACATAAGTGGACGGTAAAACCACTTTTTTTTTACCTTTGTTTGATCCTTGAGTGTTTGCGCCCTACTTTAATGCGCTCAAATTGAAATATTTAGAAACACATAGCTTTTTCTGATCCTTTGGAATATTATTCAATCGTTGTGACTCCATCATAGTAAATCCACCAACCAAAAACTGTTGAAACAACCTTCTTGACCGCAATAGAGTTTGCGCTTCGTTATGTCTAGATTGAATCCTAAAAGCATGCCATTCTCTAACGGTAAGCTTATTCCTCTTCATTTTGTTATTTGTATTAGTTTCCCTAAGAAGCACGCCAATTCTAAAACCATCTTCCCCGTACGGAAACAAAAGTGGATACTGATATGCCAGATAACTTGGATGAAACTCACTTATTCTTTTCAGTCGTCCGCTCTGTCTCTCAAGAATAATATCCCTTTTAGAACCTTTATCAACATCACCAACGATAAGGGCGACTACATCCGACACAGAAGGTTGATTATAAATCCTACCATATATTGATCTACCAGATATTAACTTCAGCTTGAGATCAGGTAAACGACAATCCTTTAACCTATCTGCTACCATCCTAAAAGACTTGGCATGTGTGTTAAACTCATCCAACATTAGCTTTAATCTATTAACTGTTTCTGGAATAATATTGGGGTTGCTCCTGCATATTATAATAAAACAGTTAATGTTATAAGAGCTATTAATAATAAGGTGTAATAAAATAGAGTACGGAATAAGGGACATTAATGATGTTATAAAGCTAACAAAGTTTTGAAACATCAACCTATTCCTTGAATTCTATGTTGAATCTCATTGTCGACGTTGTAAATGTATAGTTAAGCAAACTTTGGAGATTGACTAGGTAAAGGTAGCATGCTCCCAATTCTATGGCAAGTCTGTCAATGTATTCTTATGTTAGGTTATCATTCCCCCCTTGAAATTTGTTGTCAACTTTCATATCCGGAGAAGTAAAAGCAAACATCATGTTGTACAATCTACAAAACTGTTGACAATTTCGAATTTCTGTTTCATTGTTATCAAACAACAGATGTTGGAGTAATAATGGTGGTGTTTTAAAAAGTGGCAAAACAACTTTACCTTTTTTGCAACACAGTTAAAACTTAGGAATTGCACTATGTTTTCGCTTGTCAGATTTTTCTTAATACCACATAAGTGCTTCACATTGTGTCCATTCAACTATAGGATCGCCAATATCAGAATAACCAAATTAAATGAAATTTATTTAAGGAATTGGTTCATATAAAATAATTAAAATATAAGTAAAAGCATCAGTATATCATAGCAGCTACCAAAGTGAAACACCTAATGCAGCACATGAATTTATCATTAAAACATAACTTAAATTAATACATTCCAATCGTACCCCGAAATTTGACCTCCTTTTGGCCTTTTACATATGCATTCATATTGCTGGCATAGGCATTAGCATTTTTTCTTTATGGTTTTGTTGTAGGAATGTTCAGAATTTCAGAAGGTATCAAAGCCCGATTAATCGCATCCTCACAAAGTTATCACAACACCAATACAAGCAAAATACAAGGGTTTCCATGCCTATTTATCAAAGCAAAGAGTCGAAGATCGGAACCATGGCCATAGCATCTTGTTTCAAGCAAATTGGGAAAGTTTTGGCTGTGTTAATCGATTAACCATTTGCTAGGAAAAATGTGTTAATTGATTAACACATGCTTTTTGGCAGATTTTTTGTACTCTACATGACAATAACCTTTCTTCTACCTTTTTGGGGGGTTACTTGGTTCTAGCATCATGTGGAATATTCTAGACACTTCAAGACACTTCAAGACACTTCAAGAATCCACTTGCATTTGCTATAATACATCATTTTCAATCAAGTCCACCATGCACCTTCATTTCCAAATATGTGAACCATTGGATTTTGGACTTGCATTAGGATGCTCCCACCGAGTTAACAAATAACTAACTGAGTCAACTTCCAACTCAGTGAGTTAGATGTAACTAACTCTAAACCAAATGCCAAACCACCCTTAGCTAGCTCCAAACCAAACTCCAAACCTATCCCACTCCAAACCCCAACTCTATATAAAGAAACCTTCACTTTTTGTGAAAGGGGATGCAACCATTTTCACTATTTCCACTTGATCACTCTCTCATTTCTCTCAATTCTCTCTGAATATTTTGCAACTCTCTCACATTCATCTTCATCTTCTTTCCCAAACCAAACACAAAAGCTCAAATTCCACCATTAGAGTGTAGCAATTTTCTCATCGAAATTGTTATTCTCTTGAGGTAAACCTCCATTCCACTACATTTCTACTTAGATTTCTGGATTTACAGTAGTTTCTACTTCAATTCAGTAACCATCTCAAGCGTTTTGGTGCATATTCGTATTCAGGGCATTTATCGCATTTTTATCGGTTTTCCTATGATTCGATCTCAAGCTCAGAATTCTCTGGTTTTCTTTGCTTATTCTCACCACATTTTACTTACAACAATTACCAAGGCAATCCTCCGCATTGTAGGTTGGTAATTCTTGCTTGATTTACTATTTTCAATCACTTTCGCATATTCGCAATGTAGATCTTTTGGCTTTTTGATGTGATTTGATCATTTAATTGTTTGATTATTGGTCTTGATGTTTGATGGATTCAATTGGTGATTAATTTCTTCTACTTGATGTAATTTTCATGAACAATTGCATGCCATAACATGTGGATGATTGGAGAAGTGATTAATTGCTGAAAGTACTTTTGAAAAACTAATTTTCTGCTACTGTTACAGTGTTAATCGATTAACCAATTGCTAGGCAAAATTCGTTAATCGATTAACACCTCCATTTTCAGCATTTTTTGTTGTTTTTAAAGAGATAATCAATTAACCAGTTTTGCCTAGCAAATGGTTAATCGATTAACACTATGCCAGAATGTGATGTTTGAGCTTTTTCATGTTTGTTTGGTTTTCTTTCCTCATTTAAATTCCATGGCTTGATATGCTTGATATTTGTGAATGTTTTTTGAGTTGTTTAGCCTCTAGTTGAAGCATGTATGCAAACTTTGATGCATGATTTATCAATTATTGGAATTGTTTGCATTCTTGAAGTTGTGTAATCATGTTGCTTTGTGCATAGTTTTGTTTACAAGATAACATGACTAGTGATGTATGCTAATTGATGTTTATTAATGCTTGGAAACTTTATTCATGATTGCATTAAGTTTGTTCTTTATTGAACGAATTTAATTTTGTATAACCACTACGTCACATGTTTGCTTTGATGATCTTTCGACTCGTTTGAAAGATTGTTGGCTTGTTTATTCCCTTTGATTGATTGATCAAAACCATGTTTCGATTGGTTAATCTTCCCTCTCTATTCTACTTAGGATCTTTTTAGAGCTTCTTTTTCTTGGTCCCCTGCGGAGTCGGAGGTCTGCACAACGCGTTGGAGCACTGTATAATATTGTGTCGTTACTCTGTCGATTTTAATTTCTGCACTATACTTTGAGTGCTAGAGAAGGGATGGGTGCGGAGAATTCCTACACTCATTCTGATTATTTTGGATAGGGGACGAATGACCCTGTTCCTGGAATAATCGTCTCTATCTCCAGACTGTAGTGTCTCCCTTTTCCTAGCTGAGTCGATCTTTGATACATCTTGCCCTTTTAATATTTCCTTTGATCAATAATCATGTCCTTGGTTTAAGATCATTGTTCCTCTTGGGTTAATCACCCATTTTTTGGTTAATCACAATCAATTTTTTAACTACCAAGTGTTTTACTTCCCCAACGAAGTCGCAATCCTTTTCTTCGGTTAACCACAATCCTCCTGTTAAGCACCGAGTCTCTAGCAGAGTTTGCAACCTTCTCTTGGTTCTTTCTCCATTTTCATTGGTTAATCACCGCTTGTCAGTTAAAACACTAATTGCTCTTTTTTTTCAATTAACCACAGTTTATCTGTTAACATACTGAGTTCCTCTTGGGTTAATCACCTTCTCTTGGTTAATCACCCATTTTTTTGGTTAATCACAGTCCTTCTGTTAAAACCAATACTCATGTGAGATAGTAACTTTCTTTTGGTTTGAATACTCGTACCTTTGGGTTAGTAACCTTATTTTGGTTCAAATACCCTTTCTTCGGTCAAGTACTGCTTATTCAGTCAGTGTACCGAACTCCTTTAGGTCACAAATTTTGCTTGGTTCCACACCCGTCCTTTGGGTCAGAACCTTCGCTTGGTTACACACCCGTCCTTAGGGTCACAACCTTCGCTTGGTTCCACACCCGTTCTTTGGGTCACAACCTTTGCTTGGTTCCACACTCATCTTTTTGGGTCACAACCTTCGCTTGGTTCCACACCCGTCCTTTGGGTCACAACCTTCGCTTGGTTCCACACCCGTTCTTTTGGGTCACAACCTTCGCTTGGTTCCACACCCATCTTTTGGGTCACAACCTTCGCTTGGTTCGACACCCATTCTTTTGGTTAATCACCGTCCATCGGTTAAAAGACCAATTTTTCTCGTCTTTTTGATTAACCATTATTTAACATACCGAATCCCTAGAGAGTCAAACACCTTCTCTTGGTTCAATACTCTATTTCTGGTTCATCACAATTCGTCTGTTGATACCAACCCTTTTTCCCCACAGAGTCATACCCTTTTTTTTCTTCAGTTAACTACTACCTGTCAGTTAATATATTGAATCGCCAATGGATCTTACTTTGTCTCAATTCAATTTCTTTTGCTCCTTTATTTCCTTGGAATCGCCACCATCCCTTTGTTTTCTCCTCAATGGAGTCATCATCATTCCTTTGCTTTCTTTCTTGGTTTTGACACCATTTCTTTTGAGTTCCCTAGTAGAATCTTTCTTTTGCTCTTTGTTTTGACACCATTTTCCTTCCTTTCTCCGTGTTTATTCTCTGAACTACGTAGGCTCTAAATTCCTCATGGCACTATGAGGGTACGTAGGCACGAGATTGTGAAATCTTGGCGAGCCACCTTCTTCCACCTTCCTTTCCTTTTCCATGATTCCATGAACTACCGAGCTCTGAATTCCTCATTGCACTATGAGGATACATAGGCACGAGAGTCCAAATCCTCCGCGAGCACTTTCTTTTTCTTTTTTTTCCCTCTTTAGCTAGTAGCCTGTAGATAGATAACCCATCCAAGCCTAGAAGCAAGCAGAATGGTTCCCGTCGAGTATGATGAATGCGTGGGGTGCTAGTACCTTCCTCTCGCATAACCGACCCCCTTACCCATTTCTCTTCCCCTTGGGTTTTATAGATATTTTCTCTGTCCTTTTGGACTAAATAAAGTTTGGTGGCGACTCTGTTGTATCTTTGAGTGTGTGATTCACTCAGGTATAATCCCGCTAGCTTCACCTAGCGACTCTGATGGGGAGTCCTTGCTCTTGCAAGTTGGGGTCTTGCCTAGTTTTGTTTGTTTTCTGTTTTGTTTGGGTGTTTGTATTTGCACTTTACTTGCTTTACCTTTATGTTTATTTACTGCATTTCTTTACTGCTTTAAATATTCATATGCTGCATACTCTGGATATCTACTATGTTTTATATTGTTGGGATGGGTAGATGTTACTTGAGAGATAAGCCCACTACATAGGTTTGAGAATACACACAAGATAGAATTGTGGATTGTCGTGACGCCTGCGTTTTACGCGTTGGGTTGTCACGAGAACCACACACAGACTAGTTTCGCTTGAGAATACCTTCGTCCTGCAAGAATTCACTACGACTGGGTATTTTCACTTGATTCCATAACTCTGGGAGACCTTCTAGGGACCACCTTTGGAAGTCTAGATCACACATGTGAGGGGATATTGGGTTTTTGCAGGAAACCAAGACTCTTCATACCTTTTGTTCTCTTACACACATCAGATCTTTGCACCGACACAGAATTATATTCAAATTATTCAGACTGTGCTGGCTTCTTGATTCTTGTGTTGCGTATCATTTCATCATGACAATTAATTTTTGCATGTGCATTTCCAGGTTATTCAAGGGCTTATTCTTTGTTGACATGATCATAGAAGATGAGTACTAGTTGCAGAGGTATCTTTAGCTAAAAGTTTATGGAGCCTAAGCTGAAGACTTTGAGAGGTTTAATATCCCATTTGATTGAAGATAACAAAGGTATTTTCAAGGATTATTATGGTAATCTTTTGGCCATCTTCAATACTGAAGTCAACATCACTGCCATTCATACACTTGTTCAGTTCTATGATCCGCCACTAAGGTGTTTCACGTTCCAAGATTATCAGTTAGCACCTACACTTGTGGAGTACTTTGATATCTTTAGGTTGAGCTCAAGAATCAGGTTCCCTTTGTCTGCAACAGCAGTTGTCCAAAGTTTCCCCTTATTGTTGAAGCTCTTTGCATTAGTAAAAGGATGTGGAAGTTAATATCAAGACTAAAGGGAATGGTATTCGAGGGTTTGCTCAAAGTTCCTGGTAGACAAGACCATCTCTTTTGTTGGGCTGGAAGCTGGAAGGATTTCAACGTTGTGCATGCTTTGCTGATATATGGGATTGTTTTGTTTCCAAACATGGAGGATTTTGTGGATCAAGATGCCATCAATATCTTCTTGTCCAAGAAACTTGTTCCTACGCTTCTTGCTGATACTTATTATTCTATTCATTCGAGGAATGAAAAGAAGAAAGGAACTATTGTCTATTGTGCTCCTTTGATGTACCATTGGTTCATGTCTCACCTCTGGAAAAGGGTCCTTTTGTTGAGAATAAGGGAAATATCAAATGGTCTCAAACTATTATGTCTCTTACTACTGATGACATCTCTTGGTATTCTCGAGTCTACGACGACACTAGAGTCATTCTTCATTGTGGTAAATTCTCCAATTTACCTCTCTTAGGTACAAAAGTTGGAATTAACTACAATTAGAAACATGCCTTCCATCAATTGGGGTACCCTATGCTTGATAAGCCAAATTCTGAGGTAGTGGAAGAGTTTATCTTTCATGAAGGGGTTGATGACATGGGATTACTGAAAAGGTTTAATGTTGCTTGGGCAAGAAGAAATGCATAGCAAAATAAGCATACACACAATGGGTTAAGGAACGAGTTAAGGAGATCTTGCTAAACCCTAAACTGACATGGGATTACTGACATGGGTAAGAAGAACTGCATAACAAAAGAAGCATACACACAATAAGTTAAGGAACGAGTCAATGAGATCTTGCTACCATTTCCTTTTGAGCTATCTATGAATGCCAAGCTTCCTGAACTTGTCATTGTTCCTCCATCTGAAGTTGACCAACTCAAGCATACTATTGAGAAGTTGAAGAAGGAGAATGTTGGCCTTCGTCTCAACTTTAATAGAGCCACATCTGAGAAGGAAAGCTTACAGATTGAGCTCTATCAAAAGAGAGAGTGCATGCTGAAAGAGGTGGAAGTTGAACAGAACAAGCGGAGGAAAGTGGGTGATGCTCTGAAGAGTACTTATGATGGATTCGCTTCAAAGAAGAGACAACTTGCCAACACTTAGTATCAAGCCTACAAAGATGAGTTGAGTTACAAGAAGCAACTTGGCGAACTTCGAGGAAAGTTATCAGAGTACAAGACAAAGCTGCAGAGTGAACAAAGTCGCGCTGATCAGGTGGTAAAAGACTTTTCTTAATGTCAAGCCAAGCTCGACAAAGCCTTCAGTGAGATTCAGAAGCTGTAAGATCAGGCGCATCAGAACCAAGAGGAGATCAACCAACTCAACTTGGAGAGTACTCAGTGGGAGCGCCAAAGTCGTCATCTGCAAGTCCTCTTGGATCTGAAAGAGGCCTTTCTACATGATCTTTTTCAGGGACCTAATCATTCTTTGTTGTGTAACCTCATGAAGAATGCAATGTATTAAAGTGAGAGACACATTCGTCTAGCCAGATTTGCAGAGCACGCACTGGAAGACTTGCCAGGGTTGTTGAAGGATGCATATGCTGATGTGCTGCCACATAAGACTCCTTGGGCTATTTTTCACTTCTTATCTATTTGTAGGCTGGTTTTTGGTAGGATCGAGACTGATCTTGTTGTAGCCCAAAAGGCAGATATTTGAATTGTATTTGACTTGTACTTCTTTTCCTTTATTGAATGAATGAGGAGTTTCTTGCTAGATTTATCTTTGCACTTTTACTTGTATGCTTTATGATTATTGTTAACAAAGATAAAATCTCACAAATTCCTAGAATTTAAAGCTTTATTTTTGCATGCATTGCATTCATTCATGCACACATATGCACATCCCTCATCCAGAAAAATAAAATGCTTACAATGTCCGTCTCCGCCTTGTAGCAAGACGACGACTCGACATTGCTATTTCACTCGCTCAAGAAAATCTAAGAACATGGCTGAATATGAACAAGAGAATGCTGCCTATAAGGAAACTTTGGCTCAGTTTCAAGGTTGGATGGATTAGTTCTAGACCAACATGGATGTTATCATGGAGTTCCTTCGTGCTCAGAAGGACGTCGCCACTGCTATTACTACTACTGTTGTTGCAACCGCTACTGATGCAACTATTCTCACTCATATGGTGATTTCTTCTCCTGTTATTAATTCTTCTCCAGTTGTTGTTGAACCGCCATCTGAGACTGTTGTTCAACCTACGGTTAACATACCAAGCTCTCAGCCTGGTCCGAATAAGATGCCTTCTATCTATCCTTGGGGAATGCCCCCGAATTTCACTCCTCAGATTGCCAGTGGTAGTGCCTTTGTGCCGTATCAACCTTTTGTTGTACCCCAATGGTAATTCTGTGGCATACTCATAGGGCATGTCTACTCTGATTCCACCTCCTATGTTGAACCATGATGATCATGAGACTCCTCAAGCACTGACTCGCCAAAATTCTCTGTCGACTGAGGATGAAACCCCTGAGGAGGATGAGCATGTGTATAAAGGTCATCCAATTCATATCTCGGTTTCCTCTCAATCTGCTCAAACTGCTATTTGTTAGTTTCTTGGATTGGCTGGAATTTTGGTAAAACGAAGGTTGTTCAATGTTGATGTCAAGGTGGTGATGTTGCAACATTGAATCTTAATACTGGGCTGTGTTAAGTAGTGAAGCTGTTCAATGTTTGATGTCACATGGGTGATGTCACAACATTGAGTCTTAACACTGGGATGTGTTAAGAGTTAAGTTGGATGTCTGATGTCACATGCGATGTTGTGACATTAGATCTGCAGAATTAATAACATCAGGTTTATGATGTTGTTAGGGTTTGCGTTTTAGCTGGAATTGTGGAGAGCTGTTAGTCTCATTGGATGCGGATATCTTGGGATAGATATTCTCTGTTACATAGGAGATCTGGTGCAGATTTGTAGGAGATTTAAAAGGTTGAAGATTTGAAAAGATTTTAGGAGAAAATCTGTTTTGAAGATTCAGTTTTAAATAACAAATCAAGTCAGATATTGTAGCAGGTCCAAGCCCAATTCAAAGAGCTATTTAAAGCGCAACAATCCTGAAGGAAAAGCAACGAAGAAAAAGAGCTAAAGACTGAGTGTTGTTGTGTCTTTGTGTATGTTTTGTAAACCATTCGAGTGTGAATTGGTATTGTTGTTTTGAGTTGTTCTTGATCAAAGCTGTGAAGCATAATTAAGTAGTATTATTCAAAGTGTATGATCTTTGAATTGTGTCACTGAAGTGATTTAGGGTTTGAGTAGTGTTCTCATACTTAAGTGGTCTCTTAAGTAGAAGGTTCATTAAGTAGTGATTAAGTTTAGGAGATGTCAACTGGGTTGTTGAGTCTGTAAATTAATACTACTGATAGTGAAATTCATCCCTGGCTTGGTAGCCCCCAGACATAGGTAGTTAGACCGAACTGGGTGAACAATTCATTGTGTTGATTTATTGCTGTTATTGCATTGTCCATTGCAGAGTGTGTTGTTGTGACATCGTGTGTAACATCACATATCTGGTACCAGAATTTCAATTGGTATCAGAGCAGGCATCCTGTCTGTCTCTGGGTGAGATCTAGGGAAGTTACTTTCTAGTGTAAAGATGGACAAAGAAGTTGGAGGATTTGTCAATAGACCCCCTATTTTGGATGGCTCGAATCATGATTATTGGAAGCCAAGGATGATCACCTTTTTGAAATCCTTGGACAGCAGGGCATGGAAGGCTATCATTAAAGAATGGAAAACACCTGTTGTGTTTGAAAAAGATGATGCTGGGAAAGATAAAGAGGGCACCTCTAAGCCAAAGCCTGAAGAAGAATGGACCAAGGAAGAAGATGAGCTTGCCCTTGGTAATTCCAAAGCTTTAAATGCAATTTTCAATGGAGTAGATAAGAACATATTCAGGTTGATCAATACCTGTGAAGTTGCTAAGGAAGCTTGGGATATTTTGAAGGCTACACGTGAAGGAACATCTAGAGTTAAGATGTCAAGACTTCAGCTTCTTACATCGAAGTTTGAAAGTCTGAAGATGAAGGAAGATGAGACTATCTATGACTTCCATATGAGTGTTCTTGAGCTGGCTAATGTATCCAGTGCTCTTGGAGAAAAGATGTCAGAAGAAAAGCTTGTAAGGAAAATCCTTAGGTCCTTTCCTAAGAGGTACAAGATGAAAGTGACTACAATTGAAGAAGCTCAAGACATCAGCAAGATGAGGGTTGATGAGCTCATTGGATCTCTTTAAACGTTTGAGCTTGGGTTGAATGAGAAAGAACCAGAAAAGAAGCCAAAGAGTATAGACTTGGTTTCAAATGATCAAGAAGAGGAAGGGAATAGTGTTGAATCCCAGGAGGATCTATCTCAGGCCATTGTTATGTTGGGAAGGCAGTTCAACAAGGTGTTCAAAAGAATGAACAAGAACTTCAAGCCTAATGTCAAGAACATCGCTTCTGACATCAGCAAGTCTAAGGAGAAGGATAAAGAGAAAATTGCTCAAGACAAGGGTGTTCAGTGCTTTGAGTGTGAAGGTCATAGACATGTTAAGAAAGAATGTCCCACATTCCTGAAGAAGCAGAAGAAAGGAATGACGGTTTCCTGGTCAGACTCTGAAAGTGAAAGTGAAGGAGAGTCAGCCAAACATGTCAAAGCCTTAACTAGAACAGTTGTTTCTGATGGTGATTCTAGTGATAAGGAACTGACTTTTGAGGAGTTAGCTTCCACTTATCAAGAGCTTTGTCTAAAGAGTGCTAAAATCTGTCAAGAAAGTGAAAAACAGAAGAAACAGATTGTTCAGCTTGAGACTGCTAAAGCTGATTTGGAAAATGAAGTCTTATTAGTCAAAGGTCATCTTTATCATATGACCAAATCTGTTAGGATGCTGAACTGTGGTACAGACACACTTGTTAAGATCCTTCAGACAGAAAAGGTTGCTGGTGATAAGTCAGGCATAGGATTTGTGGCTGAGAAAAAGGTTTCTGCTGAAGCAAGCACTTCAAGAACAAAGAAGGAGGTGTCCTAACCAATGTCTCAACATCAAACAAGAGACAGGATCCTACACCTGAGAAGGGTGCTCATTCACAGCCTCAGAATGTTGAGAAGAAGAATGGTCCTCATCAGAGGAAGATGCAGCCCCAAGGAGCTAGTTAGTATATACCTCCCCAATATCACAAGAGCATGCAAGCTGCCAGGTTCAAACAGAACATGTCTCATCAGATGTCTCAACATCAGGGAAACTGGTATGGATATGGATATGGATACAACAATGTTGTGCCTCATTACTATGGAAGAAGGAAGCCTCATCATCATAAGAGACAGCATCCTCAGTACAGGAGAAGACAACCGCACTATAGAAGATAGGCCAACTATGGTTGAAGGAGACATCATTATGGGTGGCAGCACCAACAGTATCATCATCCAAGTGGCAGAAGAAATAACCACTTCAGAGATGATAGAGTAAGATGCTTCTATTGTGGCAGGTTTGGACATATGCAGTCCTCTTGCTTCAAGCTTCATGGTTATTCAAATTCTGCTCCTCAACCCAGACAGAAGGAGGTTAGGCCCAAGGTGGTGAAACAATGGGTTCCTAAAGGTCAGGTCACATGTCTATTGGCTCATACCTCAGATGGACATTTTGCCATGGATGCATGGTACTTTGACAGTGGATGTTCAAAGCACATGACTGGATCCAAGGAGCATTTGCTGGAGTTCAATCCTTGCCATGCAAATAAGGTTGTGTTTGGCAATGAAGAAAAAGGAGTAGTAGAAGGAGTTGGAAGAGTGAAGAATCATGATGGTCTTACTCTTGATAGTGTGATCCTTGTCCAAGGTTTGAATGCTAATCTGATTAGCATAAGTCAGCTATGTGATGAAGGCTACAAAGTCAGCTATTCCAAGGATGAGTGTCTGGTGACAAATGAGAAGGATGAAGTGGTCATGAAAGGAGTCAGATCCAGAGATAATTGTTATCTATGGATACCTATAGAAATCAATTCAACTGATGATGTTCAAGTTGATGTTATAACATCAGACTATGACATCAGGTGTGAAAGGATGCTGAAAGGTCAATCAGTTTTAATGAACTCTGATGTGAACCATTTCGAATTTTTAAAAGGTAATTTAATTTGGAGGGAGAAAATCAGTGATTGGTCATTAAGAGGTACTCAAAATCAGGCGCCTTACCATATTGATTCTATATCAAGATTCATCAAAGCTTTCTCTTCTCAACTGTTCATCTCCCTTAATCTCAACAGAATAGAAAAATCTTCTCTAAACCTAGTATGTTACAAAGGAACAATGTCTTCTTCCAAGAACTCTGATTCTCAAAGACCTGCGCATGAATGAACTAGGGTTTCATCGAAAAAAGAATATGTTGACAAAGAACACATTCCTATGGCACTCCCAGATTCAGGTAACTCTAAACCTTCAACCAAGTTAAATAAAACTGAAACCAGGTCATCATCCTCTCAAGCTGTTGAGGAGAAGTATGATGTGGACATGCATTTGGAGCAGATTGCCACCAAAATTCTTGAGAAGGGATTACGTGTGAAAGGGATTTCTGTCCCTTTAAGGAAAATGCCTACTAAACAGGTGGGCTCTCAAAGTAAGGACACCAATCTTCATAGACTGGCCTTGTCTGTGATTCAAGATGCGAAAGGTGAAGATCTTAAAGATACTGATGTCATCCCTGATGTCAAAATATCTTCCCCTAGGGTTGAAAGTCACAGTTATAAAGGGAAGGATTAGGTTGAGGTTATAGATGTTGAGGACTCATCTGATAGTGATATCATTGGTAATGCGATAGCAAGAAGGAGGGAGGATAGGAAAGGGAAAGGTGTGGAGTCACTTCCTAATGAACATATGGTCAAGCATAAGAAATGGACTTCAGTTGCAGGCTCTCCCAAGTCATGGAGCAAAGTTGCCATTTCTGGAAAAAAGAGGAGAATCAGGGAAGAATCATATTCAGAGTTTGATGTTCAAGGCATCAACCCTGTGAGGAACAGAGCTACTGATTAAGTTCCTGATGACATCTCATTTAACTGTGCCAGTAGTGCATCCATGTGGAATTGTGTGAGCCAGAGAAGGATAGCTCTGGAAAGAGAGCTAGTTACAGATGATTTAGAGTCTACTGAAATTGTAGATCTAATTAAGTTTGCTGGTCTCATGAGGACTGTATCAGGATTGACTAGTTTCTATGATAGACTGGTCAGAGATTTTATAGTGAATATCCCTGAGTCTATTAATGACAGCAAAAGCCTAATTTTCAGAAGAGTTACTGTTAGGGGTAAGTGTGTTTGGTTCTCTCCTAAGGTGATTAATGCCTACTTAGGAAGAAGTGAGGAAGATTATGGAGAATTAGAAGTTTCTAATAATGTTGTCTGCAAAGAAATCACAGCTGGTCAGGTAGAAGTTTGGCCCTCAAATGGAAAGTTGTCAGCAAGTTTATTAAGTGTGAAATATGCTATTCTTCATAGAATAGGTGCTGTTAACTGGGTTCCTACAAACCACAATACCTCTGTTTCTGCTGGTTTGGGAAAATTAGTTTATGCCATTGGAACAAAGAGACTAATTAATTATGGCTCTTACATTTATAATCAGACTATCAAGCATGCTGCAACAAGAGCTGTGAAATTACCTATTGCATTTCCATCCCTCATTTGTGGGATAATTCTGTCTCAGCATCCTGGGATTCTTCACCAGTATGATAGTGTTTGTAGAAGGAAGCCTGACTTGTCTTTTCATCAGAAGTTATTTGAAGGAAAACATGTTGCTGATCATGTCAAGACATCTGCCTCAACATCTACTCATCATACTCATGCCAAGACTGATATGATTTTTGAACTGGAGGAAGCCTATAAAGAATTACATGAAGTCATCAGAGTAAGCACTGAAAGAAAGGAGAAGTTTAAAAGATTAATTATGACTCTGAAGATGACAGAAAAAGAAAGTGAGAAAGAAGTTGCTGATAAGAAAGATGAGTCTGATAATGACAGCTCAAAAGAAGATGAAGAAGAAGATGATGATCTCAGCTCAGATGATTAAAGCTTTTACTATTTTTCTTAGATAGTAGTTTTAGTTTTATGCTGTTTTTGATTCTGCACTGTTGTGCTTGGTTTGTAATATGAATATTGTGCAAGTATATGCACCTGTTTTGTTCTATGATTTGTTAAGTCTTTTTGCTGTCTGTGAGACTGACAATGAGAGCTAGGGTAGTACTAACTGTAGTTAGACTTATTTGATGGGGTTTGTCAAATTGTGGATAAAAAGGGGGAGAAGTAGCCAAGGAGTTGGAGTTGTCAAACATTCTGATATGTCAAATGCTGTCAAAGGAGTTGATGGTTATTGCTGCAAAGGAATGAAGTCAAAAAATATGCTGCTGAGGATGTAGCTGATTGCTGATGTTATAGTGAAGAAGTGCAGAAATTAAGGGGGAGTAATTGCTGATCTGCTGAACAGCTATTATGCTGGTACTTGTTTTGAGGGGGAGCACCATTGTTGATTGTTGAAATTTGTAGCTGTTAAAGATGGTACTGCAGTTGAGTTTTATGTGAAGTGAAGTCTTTATGTATTGAAGATGCTGCTGTTTGAAGTTTCAAAAATTTATTCCGCTGCTGAAGTCTCTGATGTTGCAGAGATTGTTTTAGCCAAAATTACCCAAAGGGGGAGATTGTTAGTTTCTTGGATTGGCTGGAATTTTGGTAAAATGAAGGTTGTTAAATGTTGATGTCAAGGTGGTGATGTTGCAACATTGAGTCTTAACACTGGGCTGTGTTAAGTAGTGAAGCTGTTCAATGTTTTATGTCACATGGGTGATGTCACAACATTGAGTCTTAACTCTGGGCTGTGTTAAGAGTTAAGTTGGATGTCTGATGTCACATGCGATGTTGTGACATTAGATCTGCAGAATTAATAACATCAGGTTTGTGATGTTGTTAGGGTTTGCGTTTTAGCTGGAATTGTGGAGAGCTGTTAGTCTCATTGGATGCGGATATCTTGGGATAGATATTCTCTGTTACATATGAGATCTGGTGCAAATTTGTAGGAGATTTAAAAGGTTGAAGATTTGAAAAGATTTTAGGAGAAAATCTGTTTTGAAGATTCAGTTTTAAATAACAAATCAAGTCAGATATTGTAGCAGGTCCAAGCCCAATTCAAAGAGCTATTTAAAGCGCAACAATCCTGAAGGAAAAGCAACGAAGAAAAAGAGCTAAAGACTGAGTGTTGTTGTGTCTTCGTGTATGTTTTGTAAACCATTCGAGTGTGAATTGGTATTGTTGTTTTGAGTTGTTCTTGATCAAAGCTGTGAAGCAGAATCAAGTAGTGTTATTCAAAGTGTGTGATCTTTGAATTGTGTTACTGAAGTGATTTAGGGATTGATTATTGTTCTCATACTTAAGTGGTCTCTTAAGTAGAAGGTTCATTAAGTAGTGATTAATTTTAGGAGATGTCAACTGGGTTGTTGAGTCTGTAAATTAATACTACTGATAGTGAAATTCATCCCTGGCTTGGTAGCCCCCAGACGTATTTAGTTAGACCGAACTGGGTGAACAATTCATTGTGTTGATTTATTGCTGTTATTGCATTGTCCATTGCAGAGTGTGTTGTTGTGACATTGTGTGTAACATCACATATCAGGTACCAGAATTTCTCTGTTTAGAATGCTCATTCTAGAATGCCTTATCCTGGGGTAGCCTCAGCTGCCGTGGTACCTCCTCCTTGTTATCCGTATGGTTTTCAGATGGGTCAAAACTCTGGTCAGGTGGTAAGTTCTGGGTTGGTGTATCTGTCTCAGTTTACTCAGATGCCTGCTCCAGCTGCATCACAACTTCCAAATCCACAGAATCTTGTCAGATGTGTTGATCATAACAGACCTACTGACTATAAGTTGTTAGATGAAAAGATCAAAGCTATGGAAGGTTATTCTGCTTTTGGTACGGACTCCAAAGACTTGTGTTTGGTTCCTAATGTTGTGCTGCCACATAAATTCAAGATTCCAGAGCTGCCAAAGTACAAAGGGTTGAGCTGTCCGCAAAGTCATGTGACAATGTAATGTAGGAAGATAACATCCTACATTGATAATAATGAATTGCTAGTGCATTGCTTTCAAGATAACTTGTCTGGAGCTTCTTTGGATTGGTAGATGGGTTTAGAACGTAGCAAGATTTGCTCGTGGAGAGACTTGTATGACGCTTTCTTGAAACAATACAAGTATAATTTTTATTTGGCTCCTACCAGATTGCAATTGCAAAATTAGTCCTAGCCCACAACTGAAACCTTTAAAGAATATATGCAGAGGTGGCGCGAAATGGCCTCCCGTGTGCGACATGCTCTTTCTGACACTGAGTTGGTTGATATATTTATGGGAACTTTACAAGGGTTGTACTATGAGAAAATGGTGGGCAGTTCTTCTTCAAACTTTTATGATGTTGTGACTATTGGTGAAATAATTGAAAATGGTTTTAGAATTGGTAGGATTGCTGGTACCGTTGCTCAACAACCAACCAATAAGAAACCTTATAGCAGACACTTGAAGAAGAAAGAAGGCGAGGCGAATACCGTGAGGGCAAAAACCCCTCCTCAGTATCAGGCTCCTATGGCCCTCCTGCCGTACTATCCATATCCTTATATCGTTGCTGCCCAGTATTAACAACCGTGATATTAATATCATCCACCACAACAAGCTCAGAATTCTCAGAATCAACAGCCACAACATTAACAAAATAATAGTAATCAGCAATATCAAAATAAACAGAACAACAACAGTCAGAACAATCGAAAGTGTCCAAATTTTAACAAAATTCATGTGCCGTATACAGAGTTGTTTCCTTATTTGGTTCATCAAGGGGCAATCGTTGCAAAAGAGATCTCATCTACAATTCCTCCTTATAGGCTGAAGCATAATTCGAATGCGTCATGTGCTTACCATCCTGGGTACATAGGACATGCTACCGAAGATTGCATTGTATTCAAGACCAAAGTTCAAGAGCTTATTGATCGGAAAATCTTGACATTTGCTGAAGAGCAACCTAAAATACAAACTAATCCTTTGTCTACTCATGGTGGAACGGGGGTTAACATGGTCGAAGACAATCAAGGGGCTAAGTTGATCAGAGATGTCGACGAAGTGAAAACTCCGATGGCTGTTGTGATCAAGAAGTTAAATGAACATGGGTTATTGAAAGGTCTTCACGGTAAGTGCTAGATTTGTGATGACAATCTCAATCAGTGTCGAAGGTTGAAAGGCTGTGTTCAGATCTTGATAAATCGAGTTGTGGTTCAGTTTTCCACATCCAAGTTTGTGGAAGAGGTAGCTGCCATTGAGTCGTTCACGATCATTTATAGGAAGGTTCTCGTGGAAGCTCTGAAAATGAAAATACAGCCTATCACTATTAGTGTACCAAAGCCTTTGCCGTATCATAATTCAAAAGAGGTACCTTGGAAATAGGGTTCTACTGTGTTTTTTGGAGGCCAAGAAATATAGTTTTTTGAATCCGAGATTGTGAATGTAACCGCTGCTAGAGGCATGACTCGTAGTGGACGAGTGTTTGCTCCAAAGGTCACATCTAAGCCAGTGCAAGTGCCGGTTGTCGTTCCTCCCAGAGGAAAATCTGCTTCAGTAACCCCTGTTGTGCAAAAAGGGGCATCCCCCGCTGCATCAGTACGAGTCACTCGTCTGGGGAGGTTACAAAAATTTAAGAGGAAATTGATGATCAAGAATTTCTCAAGCTGATCAAGAAGAGTGGTTTTAAGATTGTGGATCAGCTAGGGCAAACTCCCTCAAGGATTTCAATCTTGTCTTTACTCATGAGCTCGCCCGCGCATAGATTGGCTTTGCTGAAAGTTTTGAATGTCGCTCATCTAATGCATGATATCCCCGTAGAGCAGTTTGATGACATGGTTCCGAACATAACTGCAAGTCGATATCTAGGTTTCAACGAATCAGAGTTGCCTCCCGAAGGAACTGCCCATAATAGAACCTTGCACATAACAGTGACTTGCATGGACGCCTTGTTATCTCGTGTCCTTGTGTATACCACTTCTTCTCTCAACGTGATGCCTAAGGGCATGTTGAGTCAATTATTGGTAGAGGGGAGCGAGATGAGGCCAAACGCTTTAATTGTTAGAGCTTTTAACAGTTCTAGAAGGCAAGTTATTAGCAAAGTGGATTTGCCCATTAAGATTGGACCGCATATGTTTACCATTACTTTTTAGGTGATGGATATCAATCCTGCGTATAATTGCTTATTGGGTTGACCCTGGATCCATGCCACAGGGGCAGTTACTTCCACATTACATCAGAAACTGAAATTCATGATTGACGATCAATTGGTCATCGTTTGTGGTGAAGAGGATTTGCTAGTAAGTGAGTTATCATCCTTCTGATATGTTGAGACAGATGAAGGCATAGCTGAGGTGTTGTTATAATGTCTTGAATTCGAAGATGTCAGCTCCGTTTTTACCAATCAAAGTGGATCACCAAAAATGACCATGTAATCTGCCAAGAATGCAAAAGAAACCATTGAGAAAGGTGCCCTGTCTGGCTGGGGGCATGTGTTGGATGTGGTAGACAAGCATATCGTTTTGGACTGGGTTATCGTCCTGAACAGTAGGCTAGCTTGCACGGTTAAAAGAAGTGCAACCTGATCAAGTTCAATAGCGTTGGTTTTTAGAAGGGTGACATTGTGGCAGCCATTGATGATGCTGGTCCTACCAACCAGAGTGCAAGCTTTATACACAAGTGTTCGCCTGGTTTCAAGCTCAACAATTGTACATGTAATGCATTTTGCTTTCCTGCTCCCTCGTCCTCGCCCGAGACGAGTGGATAGCTTATAAAGGGCCTTCCGCTTTTGACATATTATGTGATCAATAAATAATTTTTTTTTGCATTCAAATCGTGCTCCATTTTCTTTGTTTATTTTACTTTTTAACAAATAACAAATGGAAAAAGTTTCTTTTATTTTCACCTTTCAAAATAGCTCATTGTAAACAAAATTATAAACATGCAGAATGTAACACCCAAGGCCGAAGAGGGCGGAGAATGGTTACATGTAACACCCGAGGGCGAGGGAGTGATTGTCGGTGCATGAGGCAAGACAATGAGACACTCCTAGCAGTTTGGAGAGGGGGTGGTTGTCGGTGCACAAGGCATGACAATGAGACACTCCTAGCAGCTTTTAGGCAAAAACCGAATTCACATAGGAATGAGAGGGATCTTGGGGCTGTGCAGGTATGGAAGTGCATGGTTGAACGAAGACTTATAAGAATTAATTGGAACTACCTATACTAACAAGATACATCTTCTTTTCGGTATCCCATTCCATAAAAACTCTACAGTTAAGGGTGTGAGTGATGAAAAAGCATGCTGAAAAGACTAGTGTTGGTTTGTGGGGTCAGTCGATAATCCTGAAAGCAGACTAGGGCGTTACAAATGGTATCAGAGCGAGACCTCTCTTAGTACAATGTGGCTCGCGGACGAACCACGCGGAAGCTTGTGGGCATGTAACACCCGAGGCCGAAAAGGGCAGAGAATGGTTACATATAACATCCAAGGGCGAGGGAGTGGTTGTCGGTGCACGAAGCATGACAATGAGACACTCCTAGCAGCTTCTAGGAAAAATCCTGAATTCACATTGGAATGAGAGGGGTCCTAAGGCTCTGCAGGTAAGGGACTGCATGGTAAAAAGAAGACTTATAAGGATTAATTGGTACTATCTATACCAACAAGATGCATCTTTTTTTCTGGAACTTGTTCCATAAGAACTCCACAGTTAAGCGTGCTTAACTTGGAGCAATATTGGGTTGGGTGACCTTTTGGGAAGTTTCCCGAAAAGCGTGTGAGTGAGGAAAAAGCATGCTGAAAAGTCATGTGTTGGTTTGTGGGGTCAGTCGATAATCCTGAAAGCATTCTGGGGCGTTACACAGAACAAATAAACGCATTGATAACAACATGGCAAACATCCATTGTAATTCTGGGATTCCAATTAACCAAGCCAAAGAAGATTGTGAGGAAGATTGTGAATTACCGACTGAACTCAGAAGGACCAGACCCGACAAAAAAACTCAGAAGGATCAGACCCGACATGGTACTTAAGATCAGAGAAGAGGTGAAGAAACAGTTTGATGTTGGGTTCCTAGCCACTTGCGAATTTCTTGAATAGGTTGCTAATATCTTTCTGGTTCCTAAGAAAGATGGGAAGGTCAGAATGTGTGTGGATTATCGAGATCTCAATAACGCAAGCCCGAAAGATGATTTTTCTTTACCTCATAATGATGTCTTGGTGGACAACACTACGCAATTCTCTGTCTTTTCATTCATGGACGGTTTCTGAGAGTATAATCAGATCAAGATCTCCCCATCTGATATGGAGAAAACCCCCTTCATCACGCCTTGAGGTACATATTGCTACAAGGTCATGCCATTCGGTTTGAAAAATGTAGGGGCAACATACCAACGTGCCATGACAACCCTCTTTCATGATATGATCCATAAAGAGATTGTGGTTTACGTGGACGATATGATTGCCAAGTCTAAGACTGAAGATGATCACTTGAACCATCTGAGGAATTTGTTTGATAGACTCTGAAAATTCAGACTGCAGTTGAATCCTGTGAAATGGACCTTTGGAACTTGATCTAGTAAACTGTTGGGCTTTTTTGTGAGTCAGAAAGGTATTGAAATTGACCCCGATAAGGTTCAAGCAATACAAAACATGCCACCTCCCAAAACTGAAAAAGAAGTCTGTGGCTTTCTGGGCAGACTTAATTACATCTCCAAATTCATTTCTCATTTGATGGCTACCTGTGAACCGATATTCAAATTATTAAGAAAAAATTTAATCGGTTGAATGGAATAATGATTGTCAAGAAGCATTTGACAAAATAAAAAATATTTGCAAGAACCACCAATCTTAGTACCGCCGGTTCCTGGTAGTCCTTTAATCATGTATCTCACTGTTCTCGATGAATCTATGGGTTATGTATTGGGTCAACACAGTGACACTGGCAGAAAAGAAAATGCAATCTACAATCTGAGCAAGAAGTTCACCGATTGTGAGACCAGGTACTCACTCTTGGAGAAAACTTGTTGTGCTCTGGTCTGGGCCGCTCGACGCCTAAGATAATATATGATTTGCAATACTAATTTATTGATATCCAAAATGGATATGATAAAGTACATATTCGAAAAGCCCACTGTCTCTGGACAAATTGATCGGTGGTAAATGTTGTTAATTGAGTATGACATCCAACATGTTAACCAGAAAGCAATAAAAAGGAGCGTCTTGTCTGACTACCTTGCTCATCAACTTGTGGAGGGCAATCAATAAATGAAGTTTGACTTTCCAGATGAGGATGTTCTGTTTATGAGATTATGAGACTCTAGACCCTGACATAGGACTCGAACTAGGGGTGCGATGGATGCTCGTGTTCGATGGTACCTCTAATGCTAAAGGTCGTGGAATTGGTGTTATCCTCATCTCTCCGACAGGTTTTTATCTTCCCTTCACTACCAGATTATGCTTTGCATGTACCAATAATATGGCTGAATATGAAGCATGTATCTATGGAATTGAAGTGGCACTTGACATGAGAATCAAGATTCTTGAGATCTATGGAGATTCTGCCTTGGTGATTGGCCAAGTCAGAGGAAACTTTGTAACTCGGGATTCCAAGTTGGTTCCATACCAAAAGCACATCGCGAAATTGATTTCCTATTTTGATGAAATCTCTTTTCATCATATTCCCAGGGAAGAGAATCAACTAGCTGATGCTCTTGCTACCCTGGCATCCAAGTTCAAAGTCAAATGGAAGAATGAAGCTCCTGTTATCCGCATTGATCATTTGAATGAACTAGCGTATTGTTTAGCAATCGAGGACGAGTCTGATGACAAGCCTTGGTTCTATGACATAAAAAGATATTTGGAAAAATAGGAATATCCCGAGGGTATCACTATCACCGACAAGAAATCTCTTAGACCGCTCTGCGCCAAGTTCTTCTTAAGTGGTGGTATACTGTATAAGAGGAATTATGACTCCTTGTTGCTCAGATGCGTGGATATACACGAACCAAACACGGTCATAAGGTCCATACATGAAGGATGTGAGGGTGTACATGCCAAAGGGCCTACCATGGCTAAGAAGATCCTTCGAGCTGGTTATTACTGTAAAATAATGGAGGTTGATTGTTACAACTTTGCCAAAAGATGTCACAAATTCCAAATCTATGGTGACAAGATTCATGTGCCACCAACTCCATTGAATGTTTTGACTTCTCCTAGGCCTTTCTCTATGTGGGGTATCGATATGATTAGGATGATCGAGCCGAAAGCTTCCAATGGTCATCGCTTCATTCTAGTTTCTATTGACTACTTCACCCAGTGGGTTGAAGCTACTTCTTACGCAAACATCACACGACAAGTGGTTGCTAGATTCATCAAGAAAGAGATAATTTGTCGCTATGGTATTTCTAGCAGTATTATCATTGACAATGCCAGCAACCTGAACAACAAGATGATGAAGGAGTTGTGTCAAGAATTCAAGATCGAGCACCATAACTCTTCACCATATCAGCCCAAGATGAATGGCGCCGTCGAAGCAGCAAACAAAAACATTAAGAGGATTGTCCATAAAATGGTCAAAACTTACAAGGATGGGCATGAAATGCTTCCCTTTGCACTGCATGGCTACAGAACTTCAGTTCGTACTTCCACTGGGGCAAACTCCGTATTCGCTTGTGTATGGTATAGAGGTTGTTTTGCCCATCGAAGTCGAAATACCGTCACTCAGAGTCATCATGGAAGCAGATCTTGATGAAGCTGAGTGGGTCCAATCTAGATACAACAAGCTGAATCTCATTGAAGAGAAGCGGTTGACAACTGTTTTCCATGGTCAATTATATCAAAGACGCCTCAAGCGAGCTTTTGACAAGAAAGTTCTCCCTCGAGCATTCCAAGAAGGCGAACACGTGCTCAAGAGGTATTCTTCCGTTCACTCAGATCCACGAGGCAAGTGGATTCCCAATTACGAAGGACCTTTTGTTGTCAAGAGGGCCTTCTCATGTGGAGCCCTAATCCTCACTGTAGCGAGCGATTTTGTCGGTGACGCGACCACCTTATCGCTGGGTTTTCCTCACCGCAATGTGGAGGAGGGGTGCTACTTTCTGATTTCTTATTTATCCCATGAAGCTGAAAGGGAAAGGGAAGCTATCTAAAACTAACCTTGCACGCGAATGTTTAACTGAACAAACGCTTGAAAGAGATTGGGGGGTTCGGGGTCAGGTTATACAATGGGGAGTTGTCAATTACCCATCCGATATGTGGTTATCCACAGGATATCATCTTTCGGTCTCGCTTTGTAATTGATAGTATTTATCTGTTAATGGACTGGGAAAGTTCCTTAGAAAATACGAGAGAGTGAGTGAGTTTTTGTTGATGTTCGGGTTCTTCCCGATGTTTTTGGTAAGGTACTGGACCTAAGTTTTAGTGTGAAGGTATTGGACCTAAGGTTTTTGATTGGTATGCTCGCTAAGATTTCACAATCTTATGCCTACGTATTCCCGTTTAAATGAAACAGGGAAATCAGAGCAATCATAGTTCCTCCTATTCTAAGGGAGGAAAATTATGTTTTGGTGTCTTGTTCAAAGCCCAAGATTGAAGCTAAAAGGTTTTGACTGAGAGAGAATTTGTCATCTCTAAAGAGGGATTATTGATATTTGTGTGCCTTGATCGGAGCCCAAGGTTGAAGCTAAAAGGTTAATTGACTCGGCTAGGGGATTTCCTTATACGAAGCCTAAGAGGAGGCTGGATAAGATCGACTCAACAAGAGAGTGTATATATTGGTGTCTTGTACAAAGCTCAAGATTGAGGCAAAAAAGAGACTGACTCTTTAGGGATATCATTATACAAAGCCTAAGAGGAGGCTAGAAGTTTGACGTTTCCGGGGGAAAAATGTTCTATCTGTCTTGTACAAAGCCCGAGATTGAGGCTAAAAGGATTTTGACTCTGTCGGGGAGGTTTGTATGTGTCTTGTACAAGGCCCAAGATTGAGGCTGAAATGGGGAATTTAACTGACTCTGATGAGGATATTTTTATGTGTCTTGTACAAAGCCCAAGATTGAGGCTGAAATGAGTTTGTATTTGCTTGGGAAATCATTCCTCAAAGCCCAAAAGAAGGCTGGGAGGAAATGGCTCTGCTGGGGAAGATATCTGTCCCAAGCTTAAGAGAGTGAGATTTATGTCTTGTACAAAGCCCAAGATTGAGGCTAAAGGGGTTTGACTCAACAAGAGAGTGTTTTTATCTGTCCTGTACAAAGCCCAGATTGTGGCTGAACAAGCTGGAGAAATCATTATACAAAGCCTAAGAGGAGGCTAAAAAAGGTTGACTCAACAAGAGAGTATGAAAAGGTGATTGACTCAACAAGAGAGTCTGAAAGTTGATTGACCCAACAAGAGAGTCTGGAAAAGTGAAGAACTCAACAAGAGAGTCTGAAAAGGTTAGCTCCGCTGGGGAGAATCTTTGTACAAAGCCCAAGAGGAGGCTAACTTTACTGAGGAAAGATCGTTATACAAAGCCTAAGAGGAGGCTATCTTTTGCCGGGGATTGTTAAGATCCCGAGGCAGGTCCAAACGGGGAATCAACTCTTGCTGAGGATTACAGAAGAGTTGAGATATCAGAGACCTTGAGGTTCTGATTTGGGATAAGCTGACCCTGGTTGGGGAACTCTCAAGAGAGAGGCTGGGTTTCTGTTGGAGATTGATCCAGAGAGCCCGGGGTTTCTTCCTATATTTGTAAGGAACTTGAGAATGTATTTGAGACTCGAGGGGATTAGACTGTCCAAGTTTACTGGGGTGGAAGAGTTTTATCTATTGTATGATGCCCAAGAGGAGGCGGGGATTAAGGGATGAGAATCAACCCTAAAGTGGCCTGAGGTTTGACATTGGAAAGATTGCTCTACCAAAGGATGACTAAGTTCTGGCTTATACCTTTAAGAGGTCGTCAGGGTCCTTGTATTAAGCCCAAGAGAAGGCAAGAGAACTTCTAAGAAGTCGAAGGGTCCTTGTACAAAACCCAAGAGGAGGCAGGGATGCTTGTAGGAAGCCCGTGGGTCCTAAACTGAGAGAAGTTCCAGAAATTCCATTCACCGAGAATAGATCATTTAGTGAAAGTTCGAGGTTTGAAGAAACTCAAGAGATACCATTCACCGAGAATAGATCGACTCTGGGGAGTAGAATTTCTTTGACAATTTCTAGGGGTGACAGTCTGAGAAAAGGTTCATGAGGAATACTGCCTTTCTCTTTGTGCCGTATTGTTTAAGCCCAAGAGAAGGCAAGACTGTATCTGTAAATCCTATGGGGATCTAGTTTTGTTTGTATTTAAGAGCGACCAACAGGGCTTTACCTAGTTCTAGACCTAGTTGCCAGGGAAAACTCTAAATAACTATACTAGTATATATATAGTTGATATATGACAAGTATTTAAAAGGGTATGAAAGAAGACTAACCATGCGCAGCTTTCCACAATACAGTTATATATATGAAAGCGAGTAAATGAAAGCCGTTAAAACTTACAGGTGAGCAAGCTTCCCTGTTGTATTGTTAGTTGTTCAAAGAAATTAAAGAAAGTTTTGATAACAATATGTATATTTGAATCTAAATCAAAGTGGAAATTGCTTTGAAAAGATCGTTGGAGCTTATACTCAAGGAGAGGCCCTAGAATTTAACAGTGATCGCACCGTTGTTTTAAATATCGTCTCGGGACTTATACAATGACTGAGGCCTAAAAAGGTTTATTTACAAAAAGGGTTGGGTCTTACAACTCAAAGAGAGGCCCAAAGATTATTTTAAAAGAAAAGAAATAGGACTTACAACACGAGGGTAGGCCCAGATGATTTGATTTTGAACTGGCGATTGCGCCGAGATTTTTCTTTTAACACAGAGGGATTTATACAAAATATGAGGCCCAAAATAGTTTTGGTTAAAAGGGTATTGGGTCTTACACTCTATTAGAGGCCCAAAAGGTTTGAAAAATGAATAAAGATGGGTCTTATAGCTTAAGGAGAAGCCCAGTTGATTTTGTTAATAAGGCGACGATCGCGCCAAACTTTTGAAAATATACAGAGGGACTTATACAATGTGTGAGGCCCAAAAATTGTTTTATTTACAAAGGGGTTGGGTCTTACACTCTATTAAAGGCCCATGAGTGTTTGAAAAAGATTGATGAAGGTGGAATCAATTAAAACCCTAATTTGTTTAAAAATGGAATTAATTTTGGTTAAAAACTAATAAAAATTATTGAAAACATGTGAAAAATGGGTGATGATCTTGGATCAATGTTTCAAAAATCATGTTTTTATCCACAAAATGATTGAAAACCATTTAAGTTTGGAAAATCAAGAAGGAAAAAATATTTTAAATGTTAAAAAACAAATAAAAATTAATTCTTTGCAAAAATATCAAGTATATGAAATAAATAATATTTTTGGGAAATTTTTGTAAAATAAAATATCAATCTACTTGATGAAATCTCACAATCCACATATCAATCTACTTGTTTTCACCTCACGATCATGTCCATGGTCTTTAATTTCATTTAGTTTAAGCATGGAATAAGAAATCAAAGAGAAACCTCAAGAACCCTAATTTTTGCATGAAAATTGAAGGTCGTGACAATAAGAGCAACTTGATTTTTGAGTTAGAGGTGTTACAGATGAGTTGTGATGATCTGAACAGCTTCCCTACACTATATTGAGTGTGTTTGAAAGCTTGGATTGATTTGAAATGGACTGGAACAGATTGTGGCACCTCAGCTGCAACTTTGTTGAAAACTTGAGCGACTGGATGGTGATTTCATGAATTTGGTGTTCCAGTTGTTGGTTTAGTGTTTGATCAACTCACATATGATGTTTATGAGGTGTGTGTGTGTGATTGGTTTGGTTGGAAACACTTTCTAGTTCAAAACCCGATAGCAGCTTGCATTGGAAGGCATTTTCAGAAGTGAGAGTGTGATTTTGAGAAAGGCAAGTGTTATAGGCCTTTGGTGTACTCAAACTGATCAGAAATGAGGTCTCTTTATAGTGTGTCAAGTTTATTTTGCAAGGAATAGGGAATGGCAACTGCAGCAGGCCTTTGGCCAATGTGGATCAAATGGAATCTCAAGTCTCCTCTAGCCATTAACTTGAGATTAGAGCACAGGCCTATGGTTCTTTGATTCAAGGATAAGGTTTGACTGAATTGTACATCTTTGCTCTAATACATGCCACCTCTAAGCATCCATTAAATGTTCCAAAACAAAATTGGAGTCTTGGCCTCCTTTAGCCTTTTTAGGGTTGGCATGCTACATGTAGATTTTGGGACTTTGGAGGCTGATAGATCAATGCTTGTCCCTTGCTTGTTCCCCCTTGAGGTGTGCAGATGGATAACCATGCTTTTTGTTGCACAATTTGAGCAATTCGAGCACTAATGCACAAATCTGCCTTGCCAAGACAGTTTGCAGCAAGTCATGTTGCAGCTGTCGTAACTCCTAGCTCAGATGGAATTTGATGGAGTTTTTGGACATTTTGGTAAGCTGACATATCCTATTTCAACATAATGTCCAACTTTGGTTTTGAGTCAACCTAAATTACAATGAAAAATGCGTCTACTTTTGGGAAAAAATAAGGCAGATTCTGACTTAGTGAAAATTTCACTAAGTGTTGGAAAAATGTCACTTTTGTGTTTTCAGCCATTTTGATCACTCCATAAGTAAAAATCCATGAGGAATTGGAATTAGCTGTAGTTGACACTTTTATAGTATGCCATGAGATCTACAAATCCAGCTTTGGACCATCCAAAATGGTTGCTTGGATCTCAAGTTACGATCCTTGGAAGTTGGTACCCTAGCCACTTTGATCCATAACTTAGTGGACATGTTCTATAGATGTTATAGGGTGCATTGAATCATGTCCCAAGGTTTGGGAGCATGTCTTGGTCAAAAGTCAAAGGTACTGTTGACTTTTCCCTCGAAACCACAATTGTGGTCCTGATGAATCTGAGACTTGTGGATCAAGCTTCTTGGATCAATCCATTATTGCAAATGGATCAATATAGTGTATTGGAGACCCTCAAATCATGTCTTGAGGTCTTGGCTCATGTTTTATCCCAAAAGTCAACTTAGGGTGAATTAGGTCAAGAAACCCTAATTCTTGATTTTTGGTAAATGCATCCCCTGAGGTTAAACTTTCCCCTCGATCCTGGTCTTCGGCCAAGGAACTGGTCTCAGTTTTCTTTTGAAATAAACTTCCCCTCGATCCTGGTCTCTTGCCAAGGAACTGGTCTCAGTTTCTGATATAAACTTCCCCTCGATCCTGGTTTCCTACCAAGGACATGGTCTCAGTTTCTGATATAAACATCCCCTCAATCCTGGTTTCCTACCTGTAGCGAGCGATTTTGGTCATGGTTCTTAAGCGTTGGTCGCTTTCTGCGGTTGAGCTTTAACTACAGGTCGATTCATTTTTTATCCTATTGTGAGCTGAATAAGGAAGGGAAATAGATGTCTCTAATTAACCCTGCTTTGCATACTGAGTTTAAACGGCGGTTTGTTAGGTTACGAATGCTATCAATGTGGGGGGGCCTTTGTACTGGTTATTTGTATTTCACCAATACTGGTTTCTTTCTTTTTATTTTGACAGAAGGTTTCTGGCGGGGAACAAGGATTAGGATGCTAGGACTGATGCTTTTATATAGATATGTGAAAGTATGGGATTTTGGTTTTTTTGTTGATTGTGCTCGCTAAGATTTTTGTTTCAATCTTATGCCTAAGTATTCCTGTTTACCGAAACATGGAAATCAGAGCGTTCGTAGTTCCTCCTATTCTATGGGAGGAAATTGGTTGTTTTGGTGTCTTGTTCAAAGCCCAAGACGTGAAGCTAAAGGGTAGTTTGTATCTTGTTCAAAGCCCAAGATGTGAAGCTGAAAAGTCTATTTGTATCTTGTTCAAAGCCCAAGATGTGAAGCTAAAAGGGTGTTGACTTTAGAGAGAATTTGTCATCTCTAAAGAGGGGGTTGTATGTCACAACTGTTTATAAAGGAGAATTACTTTAACCGGGATGTGTGAATCCGGCAATGCCATAATTTCCTTTATAGGGGATTTTTAACCTGAAGGAGAAGACTTTAACTCAGTGTAGAGCAATGCTATCTTTCCTTAGGAATGTCTCATGCTAAAAGAGGGACAGTGGCATGGATGTAGATGATCCACAGGCTTGCTGCTTACAACAATTAGATGAAGGGGAAGGAGTTGTTGATGTTTGTGTATTGCGAACGAGGCACGGCTTTGATGCTAAAAGGATGATTGGATCAACCAGTGGTTTTCTTATACAAAGCCTAAGAGGAGGCTAGTATGTGTCTCGTACAAAGCCCGAGAGAGAGGCTAAAAGGTTTTGGCTCGAAGATGGAATCTTTTGGTACCTCGTATAAAGCCCGAGATGGAGGCTATTTGTCTCAACAAGGGAGTTTTTGTGTCTCGTACGAAGCCTGAGAGAGAGGCTAAAATTTATTTGGCTTAATAAGAACCTTTTTGTATCTCTTATATAAAGCCCGAGATGGAGGCGAAAGGGTGATCGACTCAACAAGAGAGTTTTTAGTATCTCGTACGAAGCCCGAGATGGAGGCTGTTGTTTGTTTGGCTTAATAAGAACCTCTTTGTATCTCGTATAAAGCCCGAGATGGAGACGAAAAGGTGATTGACTCAACGAGGGAGTCTCTTATGTGTCTCGTACAAAGCCCGAGAGAGAGGCTAAACGTTGTTTGACTCCGCTGGGGAGAATCATTGTACAAAGCCCAAGAGGAGGCTATGGTGACTGTTTCAGTTGAGTGACAGATCCAATATACTGATTTTAAAAGAGAAAATCAGTTCTTATATGAGCAACATTGTACTCAAGGACTTGATTCAAGGATCAGGGATGTTTCCTTTTCTTTGAGGAAACGGGAAATCCAAAGGGTATTGAGACTGTCCGAGTCTACGGGTTTCCTTCCTATTTAACGAAGGGGTCACTTGAGAATGTCTTCGAGAATCAAGGAAGTTAGACTGTCCAAGTCTAGAGTTTCATCTTTTGTACTATGCTTTGAGAAACAGTAGTAGACTCTATGAAAGGACTGTTCTATGAAGATTACTAAGTTCTGTTCCTATCCCTCTAGGAGGTCGTCGGGACAATTTGTATGAAGCCCAAGAGGAGGCTGAAAGCTTTTAAGAAGCCGACGAATCCTTGTACTAAGCCCAAGAGGAGGCTATCATTCCCGGAGGAAGAAATCATTATACGAAGCCTAAGAGGAGGCTGTGAATACTTCTAAGAAGCCGTGGGTCCTTGTACTAAGCCCAAGAGGAGGCGGGGTTGCTTTTAGGAAGACTGTGGGTCCTTGTACGATGCCCAAGAGGAGGCCGATGCTTTTAAGAAGCCGATGGGTCCCCAAACCCCAAGACATTCAAGGCAAGCCATTCACAAGGAATAGATCGAGTCAGGAAAGTTCGAGAATTTGGAAGAAACTCAAGAGATGCCATTCACGGAGAAAATATCATCTCTGGGGAATAGAGTTTCTTGACAAGTACTTTTAAGAAGTCTGTGGGTCCCCAAACCCCGAGAAGTTCAAGGCAATGCTATTCACCGAGAATAGATCAAAGTCAGGAAAGTTCGAGAATTTGGAAGAAACTCAAAAGATGCAATTCACGGAGAAGAGATCATCCCTGGGGAGTAGAGTTTCTTTAACAACTTATATGAGTGACAGTCTATGAAAGGGTTCACTGAGAATGCTTCCTTTCATGTCTCCATATTGTTTAACCCCAAGAGGAGGGAAGACTGTGTCTGGTAATCCTATGGGGATCTAGTTTAGACTATTTCTAAGAGTGATCAACGGGCTTAATGCTAGACGTAGTTACCGGGGAAACTCTAAATATCTATACTATTATTACACAGTTGCTATGAGTTTATGAAAGAAGACTTACAGTGAAACAACCCCACAATACAGTTATATGTATATGAAAGCGGTAAATGAAAGTGATAACCACTTACTCGGTTGTAGAGCTTCCATGTTGTTTGGTTAGTTGTTCAACAAAGAAAGATTGAAAACAACAATATATTCAAAATCAAAGGAGAAAGTGCTTTGAAAAAGAAAGATTTGGGGCTTACAGCTCAAGGAGAGGCCCAGGGTTTATCAGTGAGCGCACTGTTTGAATTTTTACAGAGGGACTTATACAAGTGACTGAGGCCCAAAAAGGTTTTATGTACAAAGGGATGGGTCTTACACTCTCTAAAGAGGCCCAAAATTTTTAAAGAAAAATAGTGGGGATTATAACACGAGGGTAGGCCCAATTGATTTTTCGTTTAAAAATGGCGATCGCGCCGAGGTTTTCTTTTAACGCGGAGGGGCTTATACAATAAGTGAGGCCCAAAATTGTTTGGTTAAAAGGGGGTTGGGTCTTACACTCTAATAGAGGCCCAAAAGTTTTGAGTGGGTCTTATAGCTCAAGGAGAGGCCCAGATGGTTATTTTTCAAAATGCGACGATCGCGCCGTTTATTTGAAAATGTACTGAGGGACTTATACAACGAATGAGGCCCAAAATGTTTTCTGTACAAGAGGGTTGGGTCTTACACTCTAATAGAGGCCCAAATGTTCCAAAAGTGATTTATGAGGATTGAATTAATCCAAAACCCTCATTTGTTTTTAAAAATGTATTTAATTGAATAAAAATTCAATTAAAAATGATCAAAATTGTTTAACATATGAAAAACAAATTGTGATCTTGGATTAATGCTTCAAAAATTAAGTATTGACCTACAAAATAATTAGAAAGCATTAAAAGTTGCAAAATCAAGGTGGAAAAAATATTTTAAATGTTAAAAACAATTAAAACATTAATTCTTTGCAAAAATATCAATTATACAAAATAAATAATATTTTTGGGATTTTTTGGGAAAATAAAATATTTTAACATTTTTGTGAATTATTAAAAAAAGAATCAACTCAAAATCATTAAAACTCAGAGAGAAATTAATTTTTGAATCAATTAAATAAAATCACAAAATTCAAATATTTGAATTTGAAAGAAATGGCGCCAAGAACACACCAAGAACACGCGCGTGTTCTGGGTTTGGCCAGATTTGCATTTTCTATCCAATCTCACTGAATACTTGATTATATCATGCAATCCAGATATCATTATGCTCGTCTCAACCTCACGATCATGTCTATGTCCATTAATTTCATTTAAATTAAACATATAACAAGATTGGAATTTTTGATACACGTCTGCATGAAGGCTAAGATTTTTGATACACGATTCAAACAATGCAATTAATTGAGGGGAAACATTCTATGCATGATTATGAACATATGGGCAAATTATTGTGCGAGGAAATGTGCATGGATTGAGAGATGACCAAGTATATGCTTACCTCTAGGCCGTGACAGCAAGTGCAATGTGATTTTTGATGGAGGTGTTACATATGAGTGGTAATGATTTGAACAGTTTCCCTACACCCTATGGAGTGTGTTTGAATGCTTGGACTTGATTGAAATTGGCTGGATCACTTCATGGCATCTCAACTACACTTTGGTTAAAACCTTGAGCAATTGACTGGTGATTCTGAGAAATCAGTGTTCCAGTTGTTGTTTAAGTGTTTGATCAGCTCATATGTGATGTATATGAGGTGTGTGTGTGATTGGTTTGAGTGGAATTGCCTTCTAGCTCAAAATCCGATAGCTACCTTGCTAAGAAAGGTATTTTTGCCAAGAGAAAGAGATTTTGAGAAAGGCAAGTGTTGTAGGCCTTTGGTGTACTTAAACTGATCACAATTGAGCTCTATTTATAGTAGAGCAAGTTTGTTTTGGGATCCACAGTGAATGGCAACTGCAGCAGAGGTTTGGCCAATGTTGTCCAATGAGAATCCAAGTCTCCTCTAGCCATTGACTAGAGGTTAGGGCACAGAGCTGTGGTTCCCTTGGTCTTGGATAAGTCTTGACTGAATTCAGTTGAGAATGGCTCAGTCCATGCCACCTTGATGCTTCCATTGAATGCCTCATTCCAAAATTGAAGTCTTGTCCCTATTTTGGCCATTCTAGGTTCAACATGCTATTTCTTGTTCCAAAGACTTTGGAGGCTTGGCTCAGTGATTGTCCCCTTTAGATTCAATCCCCTGAGGTGTCCAAGTGGATAGGAGCATTTGGATTTGGCTGATTTTGGCAAATCGACTAAAAATGCAAATTCTGCCTTGCCTTGGTAGATTTCAGCAAGGCAACTTGCTAATGTCATAACTCATAGCCCAAATGGAATTTGGCAATGTTCTTGGCCATTTTGGAAAGCCCTTAAATGATACAACAACTGTTTAATCATGTTTGGTTTTGATCTCTTTTGAATCCAAGTGAAAAATCCCCCTACATTTGGAAAAAAATGAAGACAGATTTGGACTTAGTGAAAATTTCACTAAGTGTTGGAAAAAGTGACATTTTCATTTTTCAGCCATTTTGATCACTCCATAACTCAAAATCCTCAATGAATTGGACTTAGGTCTAGTTGAAGTTTTTGTAGAGGGTAATGAGGGATACAAATCCATCTTTGGATGAGGAAAAATGGCTTTGTGGTTTAGGAGTTATGATCCTCCAAAGTTGGTACCCTAGCCACTTTATTTTTAACTTAGAAAATTTTCTAAGTTTTTATGATTACCCCTTTTACAAGTTATCCAACTTTTCTTGATTTTTCTTGATGAATGATGATTCAAATCATACATTAACATCATTTTAGGGTTAAAAATCCATTTTGGTGAAAAATCTCAAAAAGTCAAAGTTGACTTTTGTGCATAGTTGACTTTTTATCAGACGAATTCCAAACGGTGCAATTCTTCAGGAAATCATGTCCTTGAGCTAAATCAAACTTGATGGACATGTTCCATGGGTGTCATAGGGTATATTGAGGCATGTCTTAGGGTTTGGGAGCAAGTTCTGGTCAAAAGTCAAAGTTACAGTTGACTTTCCTAGCGAAACCCTAATTGTGGTGCAGATGAAATTGAGACTTGTTGCTCAAGCTTCTTGGATTAATCCATTGTTCCAAATGGATCAATATAGTTAATTAGAGACCCTCAAACCCTCTCTTGAGGTATTGGCTCATGATTTGCCCTAAAAGTCAACTTAGGGGTGAATTAGGTCAAGAAACCCTAATTCCTGATTTTTAGTGAATGCATCCCCTGAGGCAAAATTGACTTGATGGTTGGGTCCATGAGGCTCCATGGAGTACATTAGGTTATGTTTTGAATCATTGGCTCATGCCCAGATGAAAATTTCCATCTGGAGGCCCTGGTCGACCAAAACCCTAATTTGGTGACACTGGCGATCTTGAAGCTTGATCCACCTAGAAGGGAGCAACCTTGTGCTTAATCCTTGAAGTGGGAGTCCTCTTTGATCCTTTGTGAATGTTTGAGAGGTTTAGACAAGTTGAAGATCAAGTCATTCCTTGATTGATCCTTTGTCTAAAGCTCTGAGAGGGCTAGAAACCCTAATTTTGATTGTGGTGAATGCTCAACAATTCCTTGAGGAGATTGATGAGGCACAAAGGTACATCCATATTGTGATGATGATTTACACAATGATGGGAAATCTTGGTGGTCAAAATTGGGGTATGACAGATGCCCCTATTTAATCTGCTTGGACACGAAGGTGCGAATGACGAAGGTATTCGGGCATTCGGGGTGCAAGAGGATTAAATATCGGAATACCCGAAATTTTCATGGCTATGAATGGCAGCCTGCGCATTCATCTTCTTTTGCTAAGCAATGATGCTTAGAAAAGGTAAACTTCCCCTCGCTCTTGGTTTCCCACCAAGGAACTGGTCTAAGTTTCTTTTGAAATAAACCTCCCCTCGATCCTGGTTTCCTACCAAGGAACTGGTCTAAGTTTATGATTTAAACTTCCCCTCGATCCTGGTTTCCTGCCAAGGAACTGGTCTAAGTTTCTTTTGAAATAAACCTCCCCTCGATCCTGGTTTCCTACCAAGGAACTGGTCTAAGTTTCTTTTGAAATAAACCTCCCCTCGATCCTGGTTTCCTAACAAGGAACTGGTCTAAGTTTCTTTTGTCAATAAACTTTATTGACAAGGGACGCTATTCGTAGCGGTTTTCCTCAAACTTCTCACCGAATCTTCCTGGGGAGATGCCATTCGACAGAAAAGATCTGATGTTAGACTTGCTGGGGAACCCAGTCGTCTGAGTTGTAGAGGTGTACAAACTTCTCTGTTAGAGATGCCATTTGTTTTTACTGGGGGGAAAACAGGTCTCTTGGGAGACTGCTATCACTTGGGATCTTACATCATACTTTTCTCGGGATCTTCCCGGAGAAATGCCATATGATGGGGTCTAATTTTGAGGTGCCGATGACCTTTTCACCAGCGGTTCTTTCGGAGCGAAATTGGCATGCTGCCGAATCTCTGACTACGAGGCTTTCTCTGTGGGTTTCCCTTAATCCGGGAAAGCAAGGATATAATCTTCAATGGCGAAGAGTGATGCTAACTGACGGTTCCTCTGGTTTTTCAGAGGTTCAAGTTATCAAAGTGGTCAAGGGCCAACTTCCTTCCAGAAATAAACTGGAGGCGAGGTTGTTCAAACGCAGCGTTTCCTGACAAGGCAAGAACTGACAACTCGATTGAGAGGACTGTTATCACTAGGGGATAAGACCGCCGAGAGTGATAGTGATGCAATATGAATATGAATGCAAATCAAATGCATGATGTATGTATGTTTATACTGACAAAACTGACGCGACATACAGACTGACGGGTGAACAAGACTGGATACTCGGCCATCGCGGGGCGTGTAGAAATATCGCAGGTTCAAGATAGCAATTCTACCTTGCTTAAGAGAGATAGTCCTTGTTGGGGAGCTACCATTGGTCGGGCTTAGGAGATGAGAACTCTGCTGTGGGTATCAGATGGGAAAGCCGCATCTCATACAGTTGATCCTTCGTTTAGGCGTACTGGCCTAGAAGGAGTACTTCGATTCTGCACTTTGAAGTTTGCTTACTTCTGGAGAAGTGGTTGATGTTCCTTTGATGTTCAACAGTCAAAAGAAATTGCCGTCTTTATTTTAAAAGCAGAAAAAGTTTTAACAAGTAAGTTCATTTTTGTTTTATTTCAAGAATTGTTAATCATGTTAAAATGTCGTTCTGTAAAGCTAAAACATGTAAGAATTACAAACAAAAGCACAAAGGATTAAATTTTATTGATAAGATGGAGATCAGCCAAACGCGCGATTCCAAAGAGTATATACAAATTTTGAAAATGGTAATTTACAGGGAAAAGGGCTACTTTGAAACATAATGACCTCTATTCTTCTACCAACTTTGAATTCAAGACATCCTGAGCTTCTGTCGAAGATGACCTTAACTAGAGTTTTCCTCCGATGGATGATGTAACTGCTACTGAGGGACTTGCCTCTGTTGAACATAGTTACTTGCCATTATCCCTAATTTTTTCCTGGATTGTACTATGATGTTTCCAATCCACCGGGATGATTTTTTCATGTCTCTAACTTTTGCCTTGACCGTCCTTTCGGGTTTTCAATCCACCGAGACGTTTTTTTTTAGTTTAGGCGAAGTATTTCTTGACTACATCAACATTCGTTGGGTAGGCAAATTCCTCTCCGTCCATGGTTGCAAGTCTCAAGGCGCCGCCTGAGAAAGCTTTCGTGACCACATAGGGGCCATCATAATTTAGGGTCCATTTGCCCCGAGAATCAGTGAGAAATGATTGTATCTTCTTGAGCACGAGGTCTCCTTTTCTGAAGACATGAGGTCGGACCTTTTTGTCGAACGCCTTCTTCATTCTCTGCTGATACAACTGACCGTGGCATAGCGCCGTGATTCTCCTTTCTTCAATCAAGTTTAATTCGTCGTGTCGGCTTTGACACCATTCAGCTTCAGTGAGCTTAGCTTCCATCAATACCCGGATTGATGGGATCTCTACTTCTATGGGGAGCACTGCCTCCATGCCATATACTAGAGAGAAAGGGGTTGCCCATGTTGAAGTGCAGACAGATGTGCGATAACCATGAAGAGCAAAGGGTAGCATTTCGTGCCAGTCTTTGTAGGTTACAACCATCTTTTGATTGATCTTCTTGATGTTCTTGTTAGCCGCTTCTACCGCTCCATTCATCTTGGATCGGTAGGGAGATGAGTTATGATGTTCGATCTTGAACTCAGTGCACAACTCTTTCATTATCTTATTGTTCAAGTTAGATCCATTATCAGTAATGATCTCGCTTGGAACACCATAACGGCAGATGATATTGTTTTTGATAAATCGGACCACCACTTGTCGGGTTACATTAGCGTACGACGCTGCTTCGACCCACTTGGTGAAGTAGTCAATGGCTACCAGGATGAACCGATGTCCGTTTGAATCCTTAGGTTCGATCAAGCCAATCATGTCGATTCCCCATATGGAAAAAGGCCACGGGGAAGAAAGACCTTGGAGATGTGATGGCGGTACATGAATTTTGTCGGAGTATATCTGACATTTATGACACCTCCTCATGTACTTGTAGCAGTCGGATTCCATGGTTAACCAGTAGTACCCTGCTCTCAGAATTTTCCTCGCCATTGTGTGTCCGTTGGCATGAGTGCTAAAGGATCCTTCATGAATTTCTTTCATAAGCATGTCTGCTTCTGGTCTGTCTACGCATCGGAGCAAGACCAAGTCAAAATTACTCTTATAAAGAGTGTCACCGCTCAGGAAGAAGCTTCCAGCCAGTCTTCTGAGGGTTTTCCTGTCTTTTCTGAGTGCCCCAGATGGGTACTCTTGTTTCTGAAGGAAGCATTTGATATCGTGATACCAAGGTTTGTCATCTATGACTGCTTCAATCGTGAAGACGTAGGCGGCCCATTCAAGGCGCATTATGTCAATCTTAGGTAGGTCGTTCCATTGACCTACACTAATCATAGAAGAGAGAGTGGCTAATGCATCAGCCATGTGATTCTCCTCACGAGGGATATGATGAAACTCAACTCTGTTAAAGAAGGGTAACAACCTTCTTGCATAGTCTTTGTAAGGAATCAATCCTGATTGGTATGTGTTCCAATCTCCTTTTATCTAATTGATAACTAAGGCTGAGTCGCCGTATACGTCCAAGTTTTTGATCCTTAAATCAATCGCTTCCTCGAGACCCATAATACAAGCTTCGTATTCGGCCTTGTTGTTCGTACATTTGAACGTAAGTCTGGCAGTGAAAGGAATGTGGGTACCCTGAGGGGTAACAATGATTGCCCCAATTCCGTTTCCATAATGATTAACTGCTCCGTCAAAGATAAGTCCCCACTGGGAACCTGGTTCTGGCCTTTCACTGGGTAGCGGTTCATCGCAATCTTTCATTTTTAGATACATGATATCTTCGTCTGGGAAGTCAAACCCGATTGATTCTTGATCGTCAATCGGTTGATGAGCCAAATGATCGGCTAAAATACTTTCCTTAACGGCTTTCTGAGCATGGTACTCTATGTCATATTCTGATAACAACATCTGCCAACGGGCAATTCTTCCCGTGAGAGCAGGTTTTTCGAAAACGTACTTGATTGGATCCATCTCTGAAACCAACCAAGTAGTATGACGAATCATGTACTGGCGAAGACGTTTGGCTGCCCAAGCCAAAGCACAGCAAGTTTTCTCGAGCATCATGTACCGAGTTTCACAGTCGGTGAATTTCTTGCTTAGATAGTAAATGGCAGACTATTTCCATTTGGTTTCGTCTTGTTGGCCAAGTACACATCCCATTGAGTCCTCTAGGACTGTGAGGTAAATGATCAGTGGTCTTCCTTCCACTGGAGGTGATAGAATCGGAGGACTTAACAGATATTCCTTAATACTGTCGAAGGCGGTTTGACAATCTTCTTTCAAAATGCAATCCTGGTTCTTTTTGAGTAATTTAAAAATCGATGCACAAGTGGCAGTCATAAGGAATATGAATCTGGATATGTAGTTTAAACATCCCAGGAATCCTCTGACTTTTTTTTCAGTTTTCGAAGAAGGCATTTCTTGAATGGCCTTGACCTTGTCAGGATCAACTTTAATCCCTTTCTGGCTGACGATGAACCCTAATAGTTTCCCTGAACGGACACCGAAGGTGCACTTGTTGGGATTCAAGCGGAGCTTGAATTTTCTTAAACGTTCGAACAATTTTGACAGATGTTCAACGTGCTCACTCTCTGTTTTTGATTTTACAATCATATCATCGACATATACCTCGATTTCCTTATGTATCATGTCATGAAACAGAGTAGTCATGGCCCTTTGATAGGTTGCCCCGACGTTCTTCAAACCGAACGGCATTACCTTGTAACAAAAGGTGCCCCATGGGGTAATGAACGAAGTTTTCTCCATGTCTTTCGGCTCCATTTTGATCTGGTTATAGCCCGAGAATCCATCCATGAAGGAGAAAACTTTGAACTTTACTGTACTGTCTACCAGCATGTCAATGTGTGGTAAAGGAAAGTCATCCTTTGGACTTGCCTTGTTCAGATCCCTGTAATCAACACACATTCTGACCTTTCTGTCCTTTTTGGGAACGGGTACGATGTTGGCTAACCATTGAGGATATTCAGATGTGGCGAAGAAACCTGCGTCAATCTGTTTCTGTACCTCCTCTTTGATTTTGATGGCCATGTCCGGGTGAGTCTGTCTCAACCTTTGCTTTATTGGCGGACATTCTGATCTTAACGGTAGGTGATGTTCCACGATGCTGGTATCCAACCCTGGCATATCCTGATAGGACCAAGCAAATACATCGGGAAATTCTCTGAGAAGCTTTATCAAACCCTCTCTGGCAGTCGGACTGAGCAGTGCCCCAATCCTGATTTCTTTTCTCTCTTTTTCCGAACTCAAGTTTACCGTTTCCAACGGTTCTTTGTGAGGTTCAATGAACCTTTCCTCTTGTCTGAGTAGTTGAGAGATCTCTTCTGGAATTTCGTTGTCAACTTCTTCTTCAGCCCCAAATATCGGGAATCCAAAGTCAGGAGAAGGCATCGGATCGTATGTTTCAACTGGGTTTAAAACAAGCAATCTGCATGACGTGATGATTCGTGTTTAGAAGAGATAGAGAAAATGCAAGTGTGTGCAGTGTATTTGTTTTACTGCTTGTTTTTATTTTTAATTGTTTTTTAGGATTACCATTTTCTGGAAAAGCGAAAAGAGAAAACATCACTTAATGTGGAAATTACAGAACGACGTTATTTTATTAATGAACAAGTCGAATCTTGAAACTACAGCCCTGTAAAACAAAACTCTGTCGCTTCGGGCAAAGCGAAGAGGGAAATTTACAGAAAGCGAGCCCTATCAAAAATCCGTTTCACCTGAGCTGGGTGAAAGGTTAAAAGATGGAAATTACTTTGACTGATGAACGACCTTCGGAATCTCGACAGCAACCCATTGGCGGCAAACTCCTCGGTGAATCAAAAAGTCTGGTACCTTCCTTGATTTGTCTTCAGAAATGACGTTGATTTCTGGTGGAGCAGGATCATTGGAATCTGTCTCCCAGGCAGAGTTGTCGTAGGAGAATTCCTTAGTTGTATTTTGCATAGCATTTGTGCTCTCAGCTGTATCTCCCCATCCAGTAGGCTGGATGTCTTTGAACCTGATACGAGAGCTTTCGGGAGCAGTGTACTTGACCATATAGTCGTAATTTCCACTTGGTTCTCCCAGGGTGTCCCTAACTTCTTTGGAACTGGAGGAGTCATCTCTCTCGATGACGTTGACCTCGGGAAAAACATAGTTGATGAATTCGAGTCCTGCGAACATTGCAAATTCATCGTCATGTTGAGTAGTTTCTGAATAACCTGAGTGTTGATCCCATGACATGGTGGGGACACAGGTATTCTGTTCAATGATGGTCAGCTGATTTTCATTGCTCGGCTGACTTTCTTGCCCTAAGTCTCCTGGGTAAGGCTGCCACATTGGCAGGCCATCCATTGGGCCATAGTAATTATGGTCAAAGTTGTCTTTCATCAGAGTGTCCTCCTCTAATGAATTTGGCGGAGCACGACATCCTTCCGGATCACAATCCCCGTATATCATTTCGACGTCTGACCGTGGTATAAATCTCGAACTCTGCGTGGGATAGCAAAATGGTATAGGCACCTCTTCCTGAGACATATAATCGTCCTCGTTAAGATAGGACTTCCATTCTTCATCGGTGTCAGAGGGATCTTCCTCATTAATAGCATGTACTGCTTGAGACACCGGGTGAAGAAAACCTCCATTATGGAAGAAGTTTTGAATGGGATGAAGACTTCCATTGCTGGCAGCTGTCTGGGTACAGGTTACAGAAAAACCAAGACCCTTCTTTGTTTTATTATCAATAGGAATGACAAGCTGTCCCCATCTGGTTGTATCGGTACTCTCGACCGCTTTGATATCATCTTTGTATGAAGAAATCGAAGTTCCTCCTTGGGATTGATCGTTCTTGCTCACTGACAGTGCTTGGAACTGAGTTCCAATAACCTCCTCGGGTTCTATACCAGTAGATGACGACAAGTTACTCACAAGCAAGGCTTTTTCCCCACAAACCGTGACAAGTTGATCGTTCTTGACGAACTTTAACTTTTGGTGGAGGGTTGAAGAGACCGCTCCAGCCTGGTGTATCCAAGGTCTTCCTAATAAACAACTGTATGTTGCCCGGATGTCCATGACCTGGAAAGTGACTTGGAAAGTGTGAGGACCGATAGTTATGGGAAGATCAACTTTGCCGATAACTAATTTTTCTGGATCTGTTGACTGCTTTGACGATGACCTCGCTGACTCTCATCGGAGGCCCTTTGAATGATAATTGCATCAAAGTGGACTTCGGAATAACATTCAGGGCTGACCCTGTGTCTACCAGTACGCTGGCTAAAGCATCGTCCTGGCAGTTAACTGTGATATTGAGCGCCATGTTATGACGGCGACCCTCTTCGGATAATTCCTCATCATTAAATCCCAAATTGTTGCTAGAAGTGATGTTAGAGACAATACTATTGAACTGTCTGATTGTTACATCCTGTTCCACAAAGGCTTGCTCCAAGACTTTCTATAGAGCCTCCCTGTGGGCTTCTGAACTGAGTAACTGTGATAATACCGAGATATTTGAAGGAGTTTGTAACAGTTGATCGACAATGTTGTATTCACTCCTTTGGATGAGCTTCAACATCTCATCATTATTTTTCGAAAGGTCGGGATTACTGAATTGACCGACTGATGGATCGGGAGTTTCTGTCTGAAGTTCCTTTTCTTTGTTAGGTTCCCTAACCCCTCGGTTAAAGATTCGACCGCTCCGTGTTACACGACTGATGTCTGCAATATTCAGGACGGAGGGTAATGGAATTTCCTTTCCATTTTCAATTATCGTTGCACCGTATTTGTAAGGGATTGCCTTAGCTGATTCATACGGTAATGGTCCCGGTAGATAGATGACTATGAGAACTTTCTGATTTTTCTGACCATCATAAGTAATCTCGATTCGTTCCCGGTTGGGAACTTTAGATTCATCAAGTAGAGGGATGATGGCAAAAACATCCCTGGTATGGTGACGACCAGAGATTGTGACAACATCCTCAACTTGATCAGCAAGGTAGTTCGGCGTCTAGTTGATGGGTCCAGAACCCGGATATGAACGAATTTCTCCACGATCCACCTGACCCTGAAGAGCTGCTCTCACAAGGTAACACCCTTGGTTACTTTCCGAACAGACGCTACAACGGTCATAATTGTGTAGTGGCACCTGGCCATGCCCACTTTGAATACAATGTAATCTCACCAGGTTAGCTTCCGTTGATCAAACATCCTGACTTTGACGACGAGTAGGATTCCTGTTACTGATACTAATTTGTTGAGTATCTTCATCCATGTAGATTGGCATCCACCAATGATTTAACAAGTGCTGAAGTGCCTCCTGGACAAGGGTACAACCTCGATCGTTTTCGCAACCCGCTTTACAGCTTTGATAGTCATGTGATGTTAAGAATTCGAGTCGGACCTGTTCAGCATGTAACTCTACCAGGTTGGTATTCATCAAACGAATATCAAAGATCTGAAATATGTTGATCTGATAGGGGTTCCTATCATGGTAGTCTTGGATCTATCCAAGATCCATCTGACGCTGGAGGGCCTCTTGTATGAAAGAGCATCCCTGTTTGTTTACCGAGCAAGTCAGACAGGAACTGTAATCGTGCCGCGGCAGATTATGATACTGGCTTTGCCTTGAGTGCATTGCCACCAAGTTGACATTCATTGCACAGATGTCGTGGTTCTGAATGACGTTAGAATTCGTGTAAACCATGTTAACTCCACGAACTCGGTGCTCTTGGATCCATCCAAGATCCATTTGTTCATGTAGAGCTGCTTGTACTACAGAACATCCTTGGTTGTCTTTAGAGTAGATATCACACTGGTGATAGTTATGAGGTGGCACATGGCCATATCCACTCTATCTACAATGCATCTTGACCAGATTGGTCTTTAACAAGAGTACATCATGAATTTGATAGACATCGTTAGTCTCTCCTTCTATCAAATTGACTGCAACCTTCTCGTGTTGAGGCAGTGGGTTTGTAAGAACATTGGGATTCGTATCCTTAAAAGATAAGAGCCCACTCCTAACAAGCTTTTGCACGTCAGACTTAAAATTGAGGCAAGTCTCTATGTTATTCCCCGAACCTCCTTGATGATAAGGGCATGTTTGATCCACCTTAAACCAAAAAGGTGGATTTTTCGGTACTGTAAGAGGAGACTTAGTCTGGATGTGCCCCTTAGCCAGTAGTAACGAAAATAGTTCTACGTATAACATGGGTATAGGATCAAACCCTGATGGTCGTGTTGTACGATTGTTGTTATATGGAGGACGAGCCTGCTGAAGAGGCTGTTGTGTCCTTTGTTGATTAGGTTGGCTCTACGCAACCTGAGGTTGATACGCAGGAACAGGCGTGGGGCTGATAGCAGGAATTACAGCTGCCACCGGCTAATATCGTCGCCTTTGCTTTCCGAGAGAGATATTCCCAATATCTTGCTCTTTTTTCTTAGGGAGAGCACTACCATATTTTTTAGTACCGCTCGTCGATCCAGTGTCTTTTACCAAACTTCCTTCTCGGACGGCTTCCTTAAGACGTACGCCCATGCCCACCATCTCGGTGAAATCACTGGGTGCACTGGCAACCATTCGGTCGTAGTAAAATGAGCTTAAGGTCTTTAAGAAGATCTTTGTCATCTCTTTTTCCTCAAGAGGCGGACAAATTTGAGCGGCAATTTCACGCCACCTTTGAGCATACTTCTTAAAGGTGTCCTTGTCCTTTTGCGACATCGATCTGAGTTGATCTCTGTCGGGCACCATGTCCAAATTGTATTTGTATTGTTGGACGAAGGCAGTACCAAGATCCCTGAATGTGCTAATCGTAGCACGGTTTAAACCCATGTACCATTTGAGTGCGGCATCGGTTAAACTATCCTGAAAGTAGTGAATCAGCAGGTCCTGATTCTCAGCCTGAGCTGACATTCGCCGAGCGTACATCACCAAGTGACTTTGAGGGCAAGAGTTACCCTTGTATTTTTCAAAGTCGGACACTTGGAACTTGTGGGGGACTTTCACATTGGGGACTAAGCAGAGGTCTGCGGCGTCCTTTCCAAATAGATTCTAACCACGAATGGCTTGCAGTTCCTTCTGCATTTCCAAGAATTGTTCCTGGAATTCATCCATTCGGTCAAACATAGTTTCCTTTTTACCAGAAGGTATCTCTGGAATCTGTCTTTCCGGGACAGTGTGTACCACAGGAGGTGGGACCGTGACTACGGTAGTGAATCTTGGCGTCTCCCGAAGTTTATAACCTTCAGGAGTCTTCAGTATGCCCCTGGCATCTTCGCTTTCCCGAAGTTTGTAACCTTCAGGCCCAACAGCTTCTTTTGTGATTCCCTGATCTTCAGCGATCGGCGGAACATATCCTTCCGGGATATAGTTAACAGTCATGCCCCAAGGACGATCTTTCGGTATCTGATACCTATGATCATACTTCTCCACTATGGGCGTTGAGGTGATCTCTGAGATCACAGTTCTTTGTAGCTGAGCTTCTGCCATGGCTTGCATGTCGTTATGAAGCTTTCTCATATCCTCTCTTAGAGCGTCGATCTCTTCTTTCAACTCTCTATTTTCTTCCTCAAGATCATTCATCTTTTTCTGACGATTGGCCCGAGTATTATACGAATGAGACAGTTTAACTCTAGAATCGAGACACAAACGTGAGATTCGTAGGGAAGAAGAAAACGTTATGTGAGAATGATGAATGCAATGATTATATTAATTGTTCTTTTTGGTTTAATCAAAATTAACTTCGACAATTAGATTGCAAATATCAAACAGTGGGGAAACCCCTTTTTATTGAAATTCAAAGGATTACAGAAATGGAAATACAGTAGATTACAAAGTGCAGAAACAAAAACCTAAGCTAATGGGTCTCGAGTCCTCTCTGAAGAGAAATCGGGTGCTGATTCTGGTATCTTCCTTTTCTTTGACCGGGACTCTTGGGCCGTTGTCGGGTTGTCATTCCTTTCCCAAGTGAAAGGAACGAGCAAATTCCTTTGGTCATCCTAATTCTCTACAGCATGTTGCTCCAAAATTTCAATTAGAGCATCTATTTCTTTCAGTAATTGCTGTATTTTGATGCACTCTACGTTGAGGGTGCGGTACTTCTTCTTCCAAGACCTCCTCTCCTTTTGAACTTTGTTGAGAGTAACCTGAAGCTTTTCAGTTTCCGTCATGAAGTACATGACAGATTCCCTCAGCGGAAGAATTCCGTAACGAGGATAAGACATTTTTAGCTTGAGAGCTCTAGTTTGTACCCAGTGGAGATAAGGCTCCCCCGAGACACAGACCGGTTTTCCCAGAGACTCTCGTCCTTTCTTATGAACGTGCTTCCAAGCGTGCACTATTTCCATCTTTAGTGCTCTGTCGTTTTCCCCTTCCTTGAAGAAAAGACCTTCCAGATGAGTATTCCTTGGGACATGCCTCACCGGGTATCCAAACTGACGGCGAACCAATATCGGATGATAGTTGATTCCTCCCTTAGTTCCTATAAAGGGTACGTTGGGGAAGTTTCCACAACGGTCAATGATCCTGATTCCATCATAAATCCTATTGCACCAATCTATATCAGAGTTGGTGAGGGACATGATCTTCTGCGACCAACGTAAGACACTCTTGCAATCCCAAAAACTAGCAGACTTGGGCAAGTGGGAGATAAACCATTTATAAAGCAGAGGTACACAACATGTGATCTCCCCTCCGCTGTACAAATTTCCCAAGTGTACAGAATGATACGCATCTGCGAGCAAAGTCGGCAAAGGGTTTCCAATGAGAAAAACCTTAATAGCGTTAATATCGACGAAGTTATTGATGTTGGGAAACAAAAATAACCCGTAGGTGAGCAAGACAAAGATGCTTTCAAAAGCAGTTATGTTTCCTATACTGGCAAAATATAGGGCTTTCTTTGTCAAGACCTGGGCTGGCAAACCTTGGATGCCACCCTTAGTGGTCATGTGAGCCCTGACTTCGGACTCGTCCAAATGAATGGCTCTTGCAATGGTCTGATTCTTTGGAATTTCTTCCAGTCCAGAAAATGGAGCTCGATCAGTGATATGTAGATCGATCAGGTGAGAATACTCCTCCAGCGTTGGTGCTAGCTAGTAATCCGAGAATTTGAAACAGTGATAAACCGGATCGTAGAACTGAACGAGCGCGTCCATGATTCCCTCAATCACATGGACTCTTAACAATGGTAGCAAACCTCCGTGTTTGGTTCTGAAAGCCTCAGGGTTAGTGATCATCCTTGCTAACCTTCTCAAATCATCTAGTTTTGGAACCTTGAAGGTGTACGTATGAGTTCTCCTTCTACCGAAATCCATTAGCGTAATCCTCTTCTCTGATATTAGCAATCACAGTCTTAGTTTAATTTAAAAAATAGAGAGACTAGAAGAGAAATTTTTTTAAATGTTTTAATGTTTTTTAGATGAATGTATGAATGCAGCACACAAAAACTTAGAAAAAACATGGGGTCAAAGGGTCGTTGTCATGAAGTCAAGGCTCTACCCATCCCCAAAGGTTTATACTAAGGTGATTTTTGTACCTGTGCTCATTATCATCAGCTCCTCCCAGGAAAGCAAAATAATAAGCGGATCGCCAGCGAGTTGTAGAGCAATCTTAGAGTAAGTGCCATTCACCGAGAATAGATCACCAGCCTCAATGAGGGTAGTATCGCGTAACAACTATTCCCGATAGTTTCCGCACTACGAAAGGGTTTGGCTCCTCAGCTTCTCAGACTTAACAATCGGCCCATTGTCTAGGTGAGAGAATGGGTTGCATTGGTCAGTCTCCACTGAGGTTGATGGTCGACCCCGTCGCCATCACTTATCTTAAGTGTATACTCAATCTTTCCACATACGGCATCACCCGCATTCCCATTAGCAGAAAAATAAACACGTATACCAATTAGGAAAAGCAGTATATATATTTGTCCTAAACATCCTAGACCTTTAAAGCTATGAATCCTAAGTTCCTGAGAGAAAATGGGTTCCCCGGCGGAAGCCCCAATCTGTGGTTTTCACACAAGAGGTGAAAAGAAAAACCGTACCTAGATCTAACATTGAAATGACAGATGCCCCACGGTGGGCGCCATTTTTCTGTAGCGAGCGATTTTGGACGCGGTTTTTAAGCGCTGGTCGTTCTCTGCGGTTGAGCTTTAACTACAGGTCGATTCATTTTTTATCCTATTGTGAGCTGAATAAGGAAGGGAAATAGATGTCTCCAATTAACCCTGCTTTGCATACTGAGTTTAAACAGCGGTCTGTTAGGTTACGAATGCTATCAATGTGGGGGGGCCTTTGTACTGGGTATTTGTATTTCGCCAATACTGGTTTCTTTCTTTTTATTTTGACAGAAGGTTTCTGGCGGGGAACAAGGATTAGGATGTTAGGACTGATGTTTTTTGATAGATATGTGAAAGTATGGGATTTTGGTTTTTTTGTTGATTGTGCTCGCTAAGATTTTTCTTTCAATCTTATGCCTACGTATTCCCATTTACCGAAACATGGAAATCAGAGCGTTCGTAGTTCCTCCTATTCTATGGGAGAAAATTGGTTGTTTTGGTGTCTTGTTCAAAGCCCAAGACGTGAAGCTAAATGGTAGTTTATATCTTGTTCAAAGCCCAAGATGTGAAGCTGAAAAGTCTATTTGTATCTTGTTCAAAGCCCAAGATGTGAAGCTAAAAGGGTGTTGACTTTAGAGAGAATTTGTCATCTCTAAAGAGGGGGTTGTATGTCACAACTGTTTATAAAGGAGAATTACTTTAACCGGGATGTGTGAATCCGGCAATGCCATAATTTCCTTTATAGGGGATTTTTAACCTGAAGGAGAAGACTTTAACTCAAGGTAGAGCAATACTATCTTTCCTTAGGAATGTCTCATGCTAAAAGAGGGACAGTGGCAAGGATATAGATGATCCAGAGGCTTGCCGCTTACAGCAATTAGATGAAGGGGAAGGAGTTGTTGACGTTTGTGTACTGCGAACGAGGCACAACTTTGATGCTAAAAGGTTGATTGGATCAACCAGTGGTTTTCTTATACAAAGCCTAAGAGGAGGCTAGTATGTGTCTCGTACAAAGCCCGAGAGAGAGGCTAAAAGGTTTTGACTCGACGATGGAATCTTTTGGTATCTCGTATAAAGCCCGAGATGGAGGCTATTTGTCTCAACAAGGGAGTTTTTGTGTCTCGTACGAAGCCCGAGAGAGAGGCTAAAATTTATTTGTCTTAATAAGAACCTTTTTGTATCTCGTATATAAAGCCCGAGATGGAGGCGAAAGGGTGATCGACTCAACAAGAGAGTTTTTGGTATCTCGTACGAAGCCCGAGATGGAGGCTGTTGTTTGTTTGGTTCAATAAGAACCTCTTTGTATCTCGTATAAAGCACGAGATGGAGGTGAAAAGGTGATTGACTCAACGAAGGAGTCTCTTATGTGTCTCGTACAAAGCTCGAGAGAGAGGCTAAACGTTGTTTGACTCTGCTGGGGAGAATCATTGTACAAAGCCCAAGAGGAGGCTATGGTGACTGTTTCAATTGAGTGACAGATCCAATATACTGATTTTAAAAGAGAAAATCAGTTCTTATATGAGCAACACTGTACTCAAGGAATTGATTCAAGGACCAGGGATGTTTCCTTTTCTTTGAGGAAATGGGAAATCCAAAGGGTATTGAGACTGTCCGAGTCTGCGGGTTTCCTTCCTATTTAACGAAGGGGTCACTTGAGAATGTCTTCGAGACTCAAGGAAGTTAGACTGTCCAAGTCTAGAGTTTCATCTTTTGTACTATGCTTTGAGAAACAGTAGTAGACTCTATGAAAGGACTGTCCTATGAAGATTACTAAGTTCTGTTCCTATCCCTCTAGGAGGTCGTCGGGACAATTTGTACGAAGCCTAAGAGGAGGCTGGAAGCTTTTAAGAAGCCGACGGGTCCTTGTACTGAGCCCAAGAGGAGGCTATCATTCCCGGAGGAAGAGATCATTATACGAAGCCTAAGAGGAGGTTGTGAATACTTATAAGAAGCCGTGGGTCCTTGTACTAAGCCCAAGAGGAGGCGGGGTTGCTTTTAGGAAGCCTGTGGGTCCTTGTACGATGCCTAAGAGGAGGCCGATGCTTTTAAGAAGCTGATGGGTCCCCAAACCTCGAGAAATTCAAGGCAAGCCATTCACAGGGAATAGATCGAGTCAGGAAAGTTCGAGAATTTGGAAGAAACTCAAGAGATGCCATTCACGGAGAAAAGATCATCTCTGGGGAATAAAGTTTCTTGACAAATGCTTTTAAGAAGCCTGTGGGTCCCCAAACCCCGAGAAGTTCAAGGCAATGCTATTCACCGAGAATAGATCAAAGTCAGGAAAGTTCGAGAATTTGGAAGAAACTCAAGAGATGCAATTCACGGAGAAGAGATCATCCCTGGGGAGTAGAGTTTCTTCAACAACTTTTATGAGTGATAGTCTATGAAAGGATTCACTGAGAATGCTTCCTTTCATGTCTCCATATTGTCTAACCCCAAGAGGAGGGAAGACTGTGTCTGGTAATCCTATGGGGATCTAGTTTAGACTATTTCTAAGAGTGATCAACGGGCTTAATGCTAGACGTAGTTGCCGGGGAAACTCTAAATATCTATACTATTATTACACAGTTGATATGAGTTTATGAAAGAAGACTTACAGTGAAACAGCCCCACAATACAGTTATATGTATATGAAAGTGGTAAATGAAAGCGATAACCACTTACTCGGTTGTAGAGCTTCCATGCTGTTTGGTTAGTTGTTCAATAAAGAAAGATTGAAAACAACAATATATTCAAAATCAAAGGAGAAAGTGCTTTGAAAAAGAAAGATTTGGGGCTTACAGCTCAAGGAGAGGCCCAGGGTTTAACAGTGAGCGTTCTATTTGAATTTGTACAGAGGGACTTATACAAGTGACTGAGGCCCAAAAAGGTTTTATGTACAAAGGGACGGGTCTTACACTCTCTCAAGAGGCCCAAAAGTTTTAAAGAAAAAGAGTGGGGCTTATAACACGAGGGTAGGCCCAATTGATTTTTCGTTTAAAAATGGCGATCGCGCCGAGGTTTTCTTTTAACGCGGAGGTGCTTATACAATAAGTGAGGTCCAAAATTGTTTGGTTAAAAGGGGGTTGGGTCTTACACTCTAACAGAGGCCCAAAAGTTTTGAGTGGGTCTTATAGTTCAAGGAGAGGCCCAGATGGTTATTTTTCAAAATGCGACGATCGTGCCGTTTATTTGAAAATGTACAGAGGGACTTATACAACGAATGAGGCCCAAAATGTTTTCTGTACAAGAGGGTTAGGTCTTACACTCTAATAGAGGCCCAAATGTTCCAAAAGTGATTTATGAGGATTGAATTAATCCAAAACCCTAATTTGTTTTTCAAAAATGTATTTAATTGAATAAAAATTCAATTAAAAATGATCAAAATTGTTTAACATATGAAAAACAAATTGTGATCTTTTAAATAATTAAGTATTGACCTACAAAATAATTAGAAAGCATTAAAAGTTGCAAAATCAAGGTGGAAAAAATATTTTAAATGTTAAAAACAATTAAAACATTAATTCTTTGCAAAAATATCAATTATACAAAATAAATAATATTTTTGGGATTTTTTGGGAAAATAAAATATTTTAACATTTTTGTGAATTATTAAAAAAAGAATCAACTCAAAATCATTAAAACTCAGAGAGAAATTAATTTTTGAATCAATTAAATAAAATCACAAAATTCAAATATTTGAATTTGAAAGAAATGGCGCCAAGAACACACCAAGAACACGCGCGTGTTCTGGGTTTGGCCAGATTTGCATTTTCTATCCAATCTCACTAAATACTTGATTATATCATGCAATCCACATATCATTATGCTCGTCTCAACCTCACGATTATGTCTATGTCCATTAATTTCATTTAAATTAAACATATAACAAGAAATCACGAAAAATCCTCAAGAACCCTAATTTCTGCATGAAGGCTAGGATTTTTGATACACGATTCAAACAACGTAATTAATTGAGGGGAAACATTCTATGCATGATTATGAACATATGGCCAAATTATTGTGCGAGGAAATGTGCATGGATTGAGAGATGACCAAGTATATGCTTACCTCTAGGCCGTGACAGCAAGTGCAATCTGATTTTTGATTTGGAGGTGTTACAGATGAGTGGTAATGATTTGAACAGCTTCCTTACACCCTATGGAGTGTGTTTGAATGCTTGGACTTGATTGAAATTCGATGGATCACTTCATGGCATCTCAACTGCACTTTGGTTAAAACCTTGAGCAATTGACTGGTGATTCTGAGAAATCAGTGTTCCAGTTGTTGTTTAAGAGTTTGATCAGCTCATATGTGATGTATATGAGGTGTGTGTGTGATTAGTTTGAGTGGAGTTGTCCTCTAACTCAAAATTCGATAGCTACCTTGCTAAGAAAGGCATTTTTGCCAAGAGAAAGAGATTTTGAGAAAGGCAAGTGTTGTAGGCCTTTGGTGTACTTAAACTGATCACAATTGAGCTCTATTTATAGTAGAGCAAGTTTGTTTTGGGATCCACAGTGAATGGCAACTGCAGCAGAGGTTTGGCCAATGTTGTCCAATGAGAATCCAAGTCTCCTCTAGCCATTGACTAGAGGTTAGGGCACAGAGCTGTGGTTCCCTTGGTCTTGGATAAGTCTTGACTGAATTTAGTTGAGAATGGCTCAGTCCATGCCCCCTTGATGCTTCCATTGAATGCCTCATTCCAAAATTGAAGTCTTGTCCCTATTTTGGCCATTCTAGGTTCAACAGGATATTTCTTGTTCCAAAGACTTTGGAGGCTTGGCTCAGTGATTGTCCCATTTAGATTCAATCCCCTGAGGTGTCAAAGTGGATAGGAGCATTTGGATTTGGCTGATTTTGGCAAATCGACCAAAAATGCAAATTCTGCCTTGCCTTGACAGATTTCAGCAAGGCAACTTGCCAATGTCATAACTCATAGCCCAAATGGAATTTGGCAATGTTCTTAGCCATTTTGGAAAGCCCTTACATGATACAACAACTATTTGAACATGTTTGATTTTGATCTCTTTTGAATCCAAGTGAAAAATCCCCTACATTTGGAAAAAAATGAAGACAGATTTGGACTTGGTGAAAATTTCACTAAGTGTTGGAAAAAGTGACATTTTCATTTTTCAACCATTTTGATCACTCCATAACTCAAAATCCTTAATGAATTGGACTTAGTTCTAGTTGAAGTTTTTGTAGAGGGTAATGAGGGCTACAAATCCATCTTTGGATGAGGAAAAATGGCTTTGTGGTTTAGGAGTTATGATCCTCCAAAGTTGGCACCCTAGCCACTTTATTTTTAACTTAGAAAATTTTCTAAGTTTTTATGATTACCCCTTTTACAAGTTATCCAACTTTTCTTGATTTTTCTTGATGAATGATGATTCAAATCATACATTAACATCATTTTAGGGTTAAAAATCCATTTTGGTGAAAAATCTCAAAAAGTCAAAGTTGACTTTTGTGCACAGTGGACTTTTTATCAGATGAATTCCAAACTGTGCAATTCTTTAGGAAATCATGTCCTTGACCTAAATCAAACTTGATGGACATGTTCCATGGGTGTCATAGGGTATATTGAGGCATGTCTTAGGGTTTGGGAGCATGTCCTGGTCAAAAGTCAAAGTTACAGTTGACTTTCCTCGCGAAACCCTAATTGTGGTGCAGATGAAATTGAGACTTGTTGCTCAAGCTTCTTGGATTAATCCATTGTTCCAAATGGATCAATATAGTTCATTAGAGACCCTCAAACCCTCTCTTGAGGTATTGGCTCATGATTTACCCTAAAAGTCACTTAGGGGTGAATTAGGTCAAGAAACCCTAATTCCTGATTTTTAGTGAATGCATCCCCTGAGGCACAATTGACTTGATGGTTGGGTCCATGAGGCTCCATGGAGTATATTAGGTTATATTTTGAATAATTGGCTCATGCCCAGATGAAAATTTCCATCTGGAGGCCCTGGTCGACCAAAACCCTAATTTGGTGACACTGGCGATCTTGAAGCTTGATCCACCTAGAAGGGAGCAACCTTGTGCTAAATCCTTGAAGTGGGAGTCCTCTTTGATCCTTTGTGTATGTTTGAGAGGTTTAGACAAGTTGAAGATCAAGTCATTCCTTGATTGATCCTTTGTCTAAGGCTCTGAGAGGGCTAGAAACCCGAATTTTGATTGTGGTGAATGCTCAACAATTCCTTGAGGAGATTGATGAGGCACAAAGGTACATACATATTGTGATGATGATTTGCATAATGATGGGAAATCTTGGTGGTCAAAATTTGGGGTATGACACTACCAAGGAACTGGTCTCAGTTTCTTTTGTCAATAAACTTTCTTGACAAGGGCCGTTACTTGTAACGATTTTCCTTAAACTTCTCGCCGAAATTTCTTGGGGAGATGCCATTTGACGGAAAAAGTTTTGATGTCAGACTTGTTGGGGAAACCCCTTTTGTTTGATCTGTAGAGGCACATAAACGTCTCTGTTGGAGACGCTATTTGTCGACTCTACTGGGGAAAACGAGTCTCTTGAGAGACTGCTTTCCACTTGGGGACATTACATCATACCCTTCCTCGAGATCTTCTCGGAAAAATGCCATGTAATGTAATCTAATTTTGAGGTGCTGATGACCTTTTTGTCAGCGAAATTTTGATTAAGAGGCTTTCTCTTGAGATTTTCTTTAATCCGGGAAAGCGAAGATATCATCTTCAATGGTGAAGAGTGACATTTGTCGAGGGTCTTCTTGTCTTTGCAGAGGTTCAAGTTATCAAAGTGGTCAAGGGACCAGCTTCAATCCAAAAATAAACTGGAGGAGAGATTGTTCAGACGCAACATTTTTGGACGAGGAAAGAACTGACAACTCGATTTAGAGGATTTTTATCACTTGAGGATAAGACCGACTAAAGTGATAATGATGCAATATGAATATGAATGTGAATAAATAGTGCTTGATGTATGTATGTTTATGCTGACAAAACAGACGCGACATACAGAATAGTGGATGAACACGACTGGATACCCGGCCACTGCGGGGGACGAAGAAGTATTACTGGTTCAACATAGCAATTCTGCCTTGCTTAGGAGAGATAGTTCCTGTGGGGAAAACTGTTGGTCGGGCTTAAGAGATAAGAACTCTGCCAGTGATGTCGGATGGAACATTCGCATCTGACACTACTGATCCTTCATTCAGGTGTACTGGCTAAGAAGGAGTACTTTGGTTCTGCACTTTGAGGTTCGGTTACTTTTGGAGAAGTGATCGACGTCCTTTCGATGTTCAACAGTCAAAATAAATGCCATCTTTATTTTAAAAGCAGAAAAAGTTTGACAAGTAAATTCATTTTTGTTTTATATCAAGAATCGTTAATCATGTTAAAAACATCATTCTGTAAAGCTAAAATAAATGAGAATTGCAAACAAAAGTACCAGGGCTCAATTTTATTGATGGGATGGAAATCAACCAAGCGCGTGATTCCATAGAGTATATACAAAGTTAGAAAATGGTAATTTTACGAAAAAGGGCTACATTGAAACATAACAACCACTATCCTTCTACCAACTTTGAATTCTGGACATCCTGAGCCTCCGTCAAAGATGACCTTGACTGGAGTTTTCCTGACTGATGGCATGACTGTTGCTGAGGAATTTGGCCCTATGTTGGACGTAGTTACTTTCCATTATCCCTAACTTTTGCCTGGATTGTACTTTTGATATTTCCAATCCACCGGGATGATTTTTTTGCTTGTGTCTCTAATTTTTGCCTGGACCGCCCTTTCGGGTTTTGAATCCGCCGAGATGTTTTTTTTTTATTTAGGCGAAGTATTTCTTGACTACGTCAACATTTGTGGGGTAGGAAAATTCCTCTCCGTCCATGGTTGCGAGTCTCAAGGCTCCGCCTGAGAAAGCTTTCTTGACCACATAGGGGCCGTCATAATTCGGAGTCTATTTGCCCCGGGAATCAGTGAGAAATGATTGTATCTTCTTGAGCACAAGGTCTCCTTTTCTGAAGACGCGAGGTCGGACATTTTTGTCAAACACCTTCTTCATTCTTTGTTGATACAACTGACCGTGGCATAGTGCCGTTATTCGCTTTTCTTCGGTCAGATTTAATTCTTCGTGTCGGCTTTGACACCATTCAGCTTTTGTTAGATTAGCTTCCATCAATACCCGGATTGATGGGATCTCTACCTCTAAGGGAAGGACTGCCTCCATGCCATATACTAGAGAGAAAGGGGTTACACCTGTTGAAGTGCGGACAGATGTGCGATAACCGTGAAGAGCAAAGGGTAGCATCTCGTTCCAGTCTTTGTAGGTTATAACCATATTCTGAATAATCTTCTTGATGTTCTTATTACCTGCTTCTACCGCTCCATTCATCTTAGGTCGGTAGGGAGATGAGGCATGGTGTTCAATCTTGAACTCAGCGCACAACTCTTTCATCATCTTATTGTTCAAGTTGGATCCATTATCAGTAATGATCTGACTTGGAACACCATAACGGCAGGTGAGATTGTTTTTGATAAATAGGACCACCACCTGTCGGGTTACTTTGGCGTATGACACTGCTTCGACCCACTTGGTGAAGTAGTCAATGGATACCAAGATGAACCGATGTCCGTTTGAAGCCTTGGGCTCAATCATGCCAATCATGTCGATTCCCCATATGGAAAAAGGCCATGGGGAAGAGAGAACTTTGAGATGCGTTGGCGGTACATGAATTTTGTCTGAGTAGATATGACACTTGTGACATCTCTTCATGTACTTGTAGCAGTCGGATTCCATGGTCAACCAATAGTGCCCTGCCCTTAGAATTTTTCGCCATTGTGTGTCTGTTGGCATGAGTGCTAAAAGACCCTTCATGGATTTCTTTTATCACCATGTTTGCTTCTGGTCTGTCTACGCATCAGAGTAAGACCATGTCGAAATTCCTCTTATAGAGTGTATCACCGCTCAGGAAGAAACTTCCTGCTAGCCTTCTGAGTGTATTTCTGTTTTTTCTGGATGCCCCAGGTGGGTATTCTTGTTTCTGAAGGAAGCACTTGATATCGTGATACCAAGGTTTGTCATCTATAACTGCTTCAATCGTGAAGACGTAAGCGCGCCGTTCAAGGCACATTATATCGATCTTAGGTACGTCATTCCATTGACCTACACTAATCATGGAAGAGAGTGGCTAATGCATCACTCGTGATTCTCTTCACGAGGGATATGATGAAACTCGATTCTCTTAAAGAAAGGTAACAATCTTCTTGCGTAATCTTTATAAGGAATCAATCCAAACTGGTATGTGTTCTAATATCCTTTAATCTGATTGAAAACCAGGGCTGAGTCGCCATATACATCCAAGTGCTTGATCCTCAAGTCGATCGCTTCTTCGAGACCCATGGTACAAGCTTCGTATTCGGCATCGTTGTTTGTAAACTTGAATGTCAGTCGGGCGGTGAAACGAATGTGGGTACCCTGAGGTGTTATGATGATTTCTCCAATTCCATTTCCATAATGATTGACGGCTCCGTCAAAGATTAGTCCCCATTGGGAACCTGGTTCTGGCCCTTCACTGGGTAGCATCTTTTATTTTTAAATACATGACATCTTTGTCTGGGAAGTCAAATCCGACTGATTCCTGATCGTCAATTGGTTGATGAGCCAAATGATCGGCTAAAATACTTCCTTTGACGGCTTTTTGAGCATGGTACTCGATGTCGTATTCTGATAACAACATCTGCCAACGGGTAATCCTTCCCGTGAAAGCAGGTTTTTCAAAGACGTACTTGATCGGATCCATTTCGGAAATTAGCCAAGTAGTGTGATGAATCATGTACTGGCGGAGACATTTGGCTGCCCAAGCCAGAGCGCAACAAGTTTTCTCAAGCATAATGTACCGAGTTTCACAGTCAGTGAACTTCTTGCTTAAATAGTAGATGGCAAACTCTTTCCTTTTTGTTTCGTCTTGTTGGCCAAGTACACAACCCATCGAGTCTTCCAAGACTGTTAGGTATATGATCAGTGGTCTTTCTTCCACTAGAGGTGATAGAATCGGTGGGTTCAACAGGTATTCCTTGATATTTTCGAAGGCGGTTTGGCAGTCTTCTGTCCAAATGCAGTCCTGATTCTTTCTGAGTAATTTGAAGATCGGCGCACATGTCGCGGTCATGAGGAATATAAATCTGGAAATGGAGTTTAGACGTCCCAGGAACCCCCTGACTTATTTTTCAGTCTTTGGAGAAGGCCTTTCTTGAATGGCCTTGACCTTGTCAGGATCAACCTCAATTCCTTTCTGGCTGACGATGAACCCTAGCAGTTTTCCTGAACGGACACCGAACGTGCACTTATTGGGATTCAAGCAGAGTTTGTACTTTCTCAACCGCTCGAATAGCTTTAACAGGTGGGTCACATGCTCCCCCTCTATTTTAGATTTGGCAATCATGTCATCGACGTACACTTCAATCTCTTCGTGTATCATGTCGTGAAACAGAGTTGTCATGGTCCTTTGATAGGTTGCCACGGCGTTCTTCAAACCTAACGACATTACCTTGTAACAAAAAGTGCCCCATGGGGTGATGAATAAAGTTTTCTCCATATCCTTCGGCACCATTTTGATTTGATTATAGCCCGAGAATCCATCCATGAAGGAGAATACTTTGAACTTTGTTGTATTGTCTACCAGCATGCCAATGTGTGGTAAGGGAAAGTCATCCTTTGGACAGGCTTTGTTCAGATCCCTGTAATCTACCCACATTCTGACCTTTCCATCCTTTTTCGGAACTGGTACTATATTGGCTAGCCATTGAGGATATTCTGATGTGGCGAGGAAACCCGCGTTAATTTGTTACTACACTTCCTTTTTTATTTTGATGGCCATGTCTGGATGAGTCCGTCTTAATATTTATATTACCAGAGGACATTCTGACTTTAATGGTAGATGATGTTCCACGATGCTGGTATCCACTCCTGGCATGTCCTGATAGGACCAAGCGAATACATCGGGAAAATCATTGAGAAGCTTTATCAAATTTTCTTTGACAGTTGGACTGAGTAGTGCCCCAATCTTGAATTCTTTTCTCTCTTCTTCTGAACCCAAGTTGGTCGTTTCCAACGGCTCCTTGTGAGGTTAAATGGACCTTTCCTCTCGTCTAAGCAATCGGGAGATCTCTTATAGAATTTCTTCGTCATTTTCTTCTTCAGCCTCAAATACCGGAAATTCAAAGTTGGGAGAAGGCATTGGATCGTATGTTTCAATGGGGTTTAAAATAAGCAATATGTATGACGTGATGATTTGTTTTTAGAAGAGATGGAGAGAATGCAAGAGTGTGTGCAGTGTAATTTCTGAAAAATGCTTGTTTTTATTATTTGTTGTTTTTTAGGATTACCATTTTCTGAAAAAGCAAAAAGAGAAAACAACAATAAATGCGGAAATTACTGAACGATGTTATTTTATTTATGATCTTGTCAATTCTTGAAACTACAGCCCTATAAAACAAAACTCTATCGCTTTGGGCAAAGCAAAGAGGTACCTTTACAGAAAGTGAGCCCTATTAAAACATCCGTTTCACCTGGGCAAGGTGAAAGGTTAAGATAAAGACGGCAATTACTTAGACTTATGAACAACTTTCGAAACATTGACTGTAACCCATTGGCAGCGAACTCGTCGGTGAATTACAAAGTCTGGTACCTTCTTCCTTTGCTTGTCTTCAGAAATAATGCTAATTTCTGGTAGAGCTGGATCATTGGAATCTGTCTCCCAGGCAGAGTTGTTGTAGGAGGATTCTTCAATTGTATCTTGTACAGTGTTTGTACTCTCAGGTATATCTCCCCATCCAGTTGGCTGGATGTCTTCGAGCCTGATACGAGAGCTTTCAGGAGCGGTGTATTTGACCATGAAGTCGAATTTGCCACTCGGATGTCCTAAGGTGTCCCACACTTCTTTGGAACTGGAGGAGTCATCCCTTTTGATGGCGTTGACCTCGGGAAAAGCATAGTTAAGGAACTCTTGTCATGTATTCTTTGCAAATTCATCGTTGTACTGGATATTTTCTAAATCACCTGAGTGATGATCTCATGCTTCTGTGGGGACGCAGGTATTCTTTTCAACGATGCTCAACTGATATGCATCGTTGGGATGACTATTTTGCCCCAAGTCTCCTAGGTACGGCAGCCACATTGACAGGCTATCCATTAGGCCATAATAGGCATGGTCAAAGCTGTCTTTCATCAGAGTGTCCTTCTCTAATGAGTTTGGTGGAGCACGGTATCCTTCTGGATCATAATCTCTGTATATCATCTTGACATCTGACCTTGGTATAAATCTCAGGCTCTGTGCGGGATAGAAAAATGGCATACACACCTCTCCTTGATACATATAACCGTCCTCGTTAAGATAGGACCTCCACTTTTCATCTGTATCGGGGGAATCACCCTCGTTGATGGAATGCACTTTTTGAGACACTGGGTGAAGGAAACCTCCATTGTGGAAGAAGTTTTGAATGGGATGAACAATTTCACCATTAGTAGCTGTCGGGGCACTGTTTGACGAAAAACCAAGACCTTTCTTCTCTTTGTTATTAGTAGGAATGACAAGCTGTCCCCATTCTTTGGCGTTGTTACTTTTGATTACTTCGAGAGCATCTTCGTATGAAGAAATCGAAGTTCCTCTTTCTGATTGGTTGTCATTGCTCACTGAAAATGTTGGGAACTGGGTTCCTACAACCTCTTCTGGTTCTACACAAGTGGATGACGATAAGTTACTCATGATCAAGGCTTGCTCTCCACAGACTATGACTAGTTGGTTGTTCTTGATGAACTTCAGCTTCTGGTGAAGTGTTGAAGTGACTGCCCCAGCCCCGTGTATCCAAGGTCTTCCTAACAAACAACTGTATGCTGCCTGGATGTCCATGACCTGGAAAGTGACTTAGAAAGTGTGAGGACCGATAGTAATGGGAAGGTCGACATCGCCGATAACTGTTTTTTGGGATCTGTCAAATGCTTTGATGATAACCTCACTGCCCGTCATCGGAGACCCTTGGTATGATAATCGCATCAAAGTATACTTAGGCATAATATTTAGAGCTGATCTGGTGTCTACCAGTACACTGGCTAATGCATCGTCCTGGCAGTTGACTGTAATATTGAGTGCCATGTTGTGACTGTGGCCCTCTTCCGGCAGTTCCTCATCACTGAATCCCAAGTTGTCTTATTGTTACATCTTGTTCCACAAAGGCCTGCTCTAAGACTTTCTGTAGAGCCTCCATGTGAGCTTCGAAACTGAGTAAAAGAGATAGCATAGAGATTTTTGAAGGAGTTTGCAACAGTTGATCCACAATGTTATATTCACTCTTCTGGATGAGCTTCAGCATCTCATCGTTATTCTTCGACAGGTCAGGATCTCTGGATTAATCGACTGGTTGATCAGGAACTTCTGCCTGAGGTTCCTTTTCTTTGTTGGGTTCTCCAACTCCTCTGTTGAAGATTTGACCACTCCGTGTTACTCGACTGATGTCTGCAATATTCACGACGGAGGGTAATGGAGTTTCCTTTCCATTCTCAATTGTTGTTGCACCGTATTTGTAAGGGATAACCTTAATTAATTCATACGGTAGCGGTCCCGGTAGATAGATAACTACATGAGCCTTCTGATTCTTCTGACCATTGTAAGTACTTTCAATCAGTTCCTGGTTAGGACCTTTTCTACTGTCTAAAGGAATCCTTGATTCGTCAAGTAGAGGGATTATGGTACAAATATCTTTGGTCCTCTTATGATCAGAGATTACGACAACATCTTCGATCTGATCAGCAAAATAGTCGGGCATCAAGTTGATTGACCCAGAACTTGGACACGGTGGAATCTCTTTGTGGTCCAACTGACTTTGAAGGGCTGCTCACACGAGGTAACATCCTTGATTATCTTCAAAATAAACTCTACAGCGCTCATAGTTGTGTGGCGGCTCCTGGCCACGTTCGCTTTGAATGCAGTGTAACCTTACTAGGTCTGTTTCCATTGATCAGACATCCTGACTTTGATGCCGAGTAGGGTTCCCGTTAATCATATTGACTTGTTATGTGTCTTTGTCTAAATAGATCGGAATCCACCAATGGTTTAACAAGTGTTGCAAAGTTCTTTGAACGAGATCACATCCTTGGTTTCTCTCACGACATATTGTACAGTTCTGATAATTATGCGAAGTCAGAAAACCGAGCTGGACTTGTGTAGCGTGTAACTCCACCAAGATGGTATTCATAAAACGAATATCAAAGTTTTGAATCATATTCACTTGATAATGACTTCCATCACGGTAATCCTGAATCCATCCAAGATCTATCTGACGCTGGAGGGCCTCTTGAACAAAAGAGCATCCCTGATTGTTTTTGAGCAGATAGAACAGGAATCGTAATCGTGCCATGGCAGATTATGATGTTGGCTTTGCCTTGAGTTCATTGCCACCAAGTTGACATTCATCGCACAGATGTCGTGGTTCTGAATGATGTTGGAATTCGTATAAGTCATGTTTACCTCACGAATTCGGTGATCTTAGATCCATCCGAGATCCATCTGTTCCAGTAGAGCTGATTGCACCACAGAATATCCTTGATTATCTTTAGAGCAGATATCACACTGGTGATAGTTATGAGACGGTATATGCCTGTATCCACTCTGTCTGCAATGCATCTTGACCAGGTTGGTCCCCAATAAAAGTACATCGTGAATTTGATAGTTGTGCTTAGACTCTTCTTCTATCAAATTTACCACAACGTTCTCGTTTGGATTTGTATCCTTGATAGATAGGACCCTGCTCTTAACAAGCCTCTGCATATCGGATTTGAAGCTGAGACAGTTTTCTATGTTATGCCTGTTCCTCGTTGATGATAAGGGCAAGTCTGATCCGCTTTGAACCAAAAAGGTGGATTTTTCAGTACTGTAAGAGGAGACCTGGTTTGGGCGTGCCCCTTGACCAGTAGTAGTGGGAATAGTTCTGCGTACAACATTGGTATAGGGTCAAATCCTGGTGGTCGCGTTGTACGGTTGTTTTTGTACGGAGGACGAGCCTGCTGAATAGGTTGTTGTGTCCTTTGATGATATTGTTGTTGATTCGGTTGGATTTGAGCAACCTGAGGTTGATACCTAGGAACAGGCGCTGGGTTAATAGTAGGAGTTACAACTGCTACTGGTTGGTACTGTCGCCTTTGCTTTCTGAGAGAGATATTGCCAATATCTTGCTCTTTATTCTTAGGGAGAGCACTACCGTATCTTTTGGTACTGCTTAATGGTCCTGCATCTTTAATTAAATGTCCTTCTCGAAATGCTTCTTCGAGATGAACTCCCATGCTTACCATCTCAGTGAAGTCGTTGGGTGCACTGGCGACCATTCTGCCGTATTAAAATGAGCTCAAGGTTTTCAAGAAGATCTTTGTCATCTCTTTTTCCTCAAGAGGTGGAAAAATCTGGGCGGCAATTTCACACCATCTCTGAGCATATTCCTTAAAGGTTTCCTTGTCCTTCTGTGACATGGCTCTGAGTTGATCTCTGTCCGGTGCCAGGTCCAGGTTATACTTATATTGTTGAACGAATGAGCGTCAAGATCTCTGAAAGTTACGATCTTAGTGCGGTTCAAACCCATGTACCATTTAAGTGCGGCACCAGTTAAACTATCTTGGAAATAGTGGATCAGTAGCTGTTGGTTCTCTGTCTGAGTTGACATCCTCCGAGCGTACATCACCAAATGTTTTTGAGGACAAGAGTTACCCTTGTACTTTTCAAATTCGGGCACCTTGAATTTGTGCGGAACTTTCACATTAGGGACCAAACAAAGGTTTATGGCGTCCTTTCCGAATAGATCCTGACCGCGAATGGCATGCAGCTCCTTTTGCATCTCCAGGAACTATTCCTAGAACTCATTCATTCTGTCATCCATACTTTTGTTTCCACCAGAAGGTATCTGTGGAATCTGTCCTTCCGGGACAGTGTGTACCACGGGTGGTGGTATAGTCATTACGGCAGTGACTCTTGGTGCTTCCCAAAGTTTGTAACCTTCAGAAGTTATTGTCATGCCCCTTGCATCTTTGCTTTCTTGAAGTTTGTAGCCTTCAGGCCCAGCGGTTCCTGCTGCAGTTTCCGGATCTTCAGTGATCGGCGAAATATATCCTTCCGGGATATAGTTAATAGGCATGCCCAGGGACGATCTTTAGGCATGTTATACCGAGGATCATACTTTTTCACTATGGCCGTCGATGTGATCTCTGAGATCACAGTCCTTTGTATCTGAGCTGCTGCCAGGGCTTGCATGTCATTATGAAGTTTTCTTAGATCTTCTTTCAGAGCGTCGAGTTCTTCTCTCAACTCTATGTTCTCTTCCTCGAGATTATCCATCTTTTTCTGTCGATTGGCCCGAGTCTTGTACGAATGAGACAGTTTGACTCTAGAATCGAGACACAAATGCGAGATTCGTAGGTAAAAAGAATGTGTTATGTGAGAATGATGAATGATATGCAATGATTATATTAATTATTATTATTTTAATCAAAAGAAACTTCGACAATTGGATTGCAAATATCAAACAGTGGGGAAACCCTGTTTTATTGAATTCAAAGATCTTGGAAATGGAAATATAGTAATTTATAAAGTGCTTGTAAAAGGAAATGTCTAAACTTATGGATCCTAAGTCCTCTCTGAGGAGGGCTCAGATTTTGGTTCTGGTATTTTCCTCTTCTTTGACCGGGGCTCTTGAGCCTTTGTCGGGTTGTCATTCCGTTGCCAAGTGAAAGGGGCGAGCAAATTCCTTTGGCCTATTCTCTATAACATATTGCTCTAAAATCTCGATCAGAGCATCTTTTTCTTTTAACAATTGCTATATTTTGTTACACTCCACACTGAGAATACGGTATTTGTTCTTCCAAGACCTCTTCTACTGTTGAACTTTGTTGAGAGTAACCTGAAGTTTTTCCGTATCAAAAATAAAGGAAGGATTCCTTTAATGGAATAACTTCTTGACGAGGGTAAGGCATCCTCAGTTTGAGAGCCCTAGTTTGTATCCAGTGGAAATAAGGTTCCACAGAGACACAGTCTGGTTTTCCTAGAGACTCTCTTCCTTTCCTGTGAACATGTTTCCAAGCATGCACTATTTCTGTCTTTAGTGCCCTGTCATTTTCTCTTTCCTTGAAAAAAAGACCTTCCAGATGAACATTATGCGGGACATGTCTCATAGGGTATCCAAATTGACGACGAACTAAAACTGGATGATAATTGATTCCTCCTTTAATTCCTATGAAGGGTACGTTAGGGAAGTTTCCACATTGGTCAATGATTCTGATCCTGTCATAGATCTGATTGTACCAATCTATGTCAGAGTTGGTAAGAGACATGATTCTCTGTGACCAACGTAAAGCACTCTTATGATCCCAAAAAGCGGCAGACTTAGGTAAATGGGAAGTGAACCATTTGTATAGTAGGGGCACACAACATGTGATCATTCCTCCGCTGTACAAATTCCTTAAGTGTACAGAATGATAAGCATCTCTGAGCAAGGTCGGTACAGGGTTTCCAATTAGAAAAACCTTAATGGCACACGAAGTTATCAATGTTGGAAAACAGAAATAACCCATAGGTGAGCAGAGCAAAGATGCTCTCGAAAGCAGTCGCGTTCCCTATACTAGCAAAGTACAGAGCTTTCTTTATCAAAAACTTGGCTGTTAAACCTTGGATTCCACCCTTAGTGGTCATGTGACTCCTGACTTCTGACTCGTCCAAATAGATTGATCTTGCAATGGTTTGATCCTTTGGAATTTCTTCTAGTCCAAAAAAGGGAGCTTGGTCAGTGATGGGTAAATCAGTCAGGTGAGAGTATTCCTCCAGCGTTGGTGCTAGCTGATAATCCAGGAATGTAAAATAGTGATAGATCGGATCGTAGAACTGAATGAGCATAGCCAGGATTCCTTCAATTACATGGACCCTTAATAGAGACAGCAGTCCTCCGTACTTAGCTCTGAAAGCATCAGGGTTGGTGATCATCCTTGCCAACCCTCTCAAATCCTCTAATTTTGGAACCTTGAAGGTGTACTTGTGAGTCTTACTTCTACCGAAATCCATAACGTAATCTTTTTCTCTGACATTTGCAATCATCGTCTTAGTTTAATATGAAAAAGAGAAAGACTAAAAGAGAAAATTTTCTTTGTTTAATGTTTTTTAATGAAATGAATGCATGAATGCAGCACACAAAAACATAGAAAAAACATGGGGTCAAAGGTTCGGTGTCATGAAGTCATGGCTCTACCCATCCCCAAAGGTTGCACTGGTGATTTTTTGTACCTGTCCTCAAAATAATTGACTCCTCTTGGGATAACAAAAGTAGGCTGGTTCACCCGAGCGAGCTGCTGTATCTTAAAGTAATCTCAAATGAGGGTAGTATCGCGTGACAACTATTTCCGATAGCTTCCGCACTACAAAATAGTAACAAGGTCTCAACCTACTAAATCCTCAGTTTCATGGACAACCACAATCGAATAATCTGCTTTCAACAACCGAAGTCGTATAGGCATTAAATCCGCAAAGGGCATCTCCACTGATTCGATGGTTGACCGAGATCACTTATTTGGGAGTCACTCCCTATAAGATTACTCGTCTAGTGCCATCACTTATCTTAGGTGTCACTCAAACTTTCCAGATGCAGCATCACCCGCAGTCCCATTAGCAGAAAAACAAACACGAATATCAATTAGGAAAAGCGATATATATATATATATATTCATTCCTAAAACTAACATCCTAGACCTCTTAAGAGCTATAGCCTATAATCCTACACAGTCAATGACTCCCCAGCAGAGTCGCCATTTTACTGTAGCGAGCGATTTTTGTCGGTGACGCGGCCACCTTATCGCTGGGTTTTCCTCACCGCAATGAGGAGGAGGGGTGTTACTTTCAGATTTCTTATTTATCCCATGAAGCTGAAAGGCAAAAGGGAAGCTATCTAAAACTAACCTTGCACGCGAATGTTTAACGGAACAAATGCTTAAAAGAGATTGGGGGTCCGGGGTCAGATTATACAATGGGAAGTTGTCAATTACCCATCCTATATGTGGTTATCCACAGGATATTAGCTTTAGGTCTTGCTTTGTAATTGATAGTGTTTATCTGTTAATGGGTTGAGAAAGTTCCTTAGAAAATATGAGTGAGTGAGTGAGTTTTTGTTGATGTTCGAGTTCTTCCTGATGTTTTTGGTAAGGTACTGGACCTAAGTTTTGGTGTGAAGGTACTGGACCTAAGGTTTTTGATAGGTATGCTCGCTAAGATTTCACAATTTTATGCCTACGTATTCCCGTTTAAATGAAATAGGGAAATCAGAGCAATCGTAGTTCCTCCTATTCTAAGGGAGGAAAATGATGTTTTGGTGTCTTGTTCAAAGCCCAAGATTGAAGCTAAAAGGTTTTGACTGAGAGAGAATTTGTCATCTCTAAAGAGGGATTGTTGATTTTTGTGTGCCTTGATCGAAGCCCAAGGTTGAAGCTAAAAGGTTAATTGACTCGGCTAGGGTATTTCTGTATATGAAGCCTAAGAGGAGGCTGGATAAGATCGACTTAAAAAGAGAGTGTATATATTGGTGTCTTGTACAAAGTCCAAGATTGAGGCAAAAAAGAGACTGACTCTTTGGGGATATCATTATACAAAGCCTAAAAGGATTTTGACTCCGTCGGGGAGGTTTGTATGTGTCTTGTACAAGGCCCAAGATTGAGGCTGAAATGGGAAATTTAACTGACTCTGATGAGGATATTTTTATGTGTCTTGTACAAAGCCCAAGATTGAGGCTGAAATGAGTTTGACTCTAATTAGGAAATCATTCCTCAAAGCCCGAAAGAAGGATGGGAGGAAATGGCTCTGCTAGGGAAGATATATGTCCCAAGCTTAAGAGAGGGAGATTTATGTCTTGTACAAAGCCAAGATTGAGGCTAAAAGGGTTTGACTCAAGAAGAGAGTGCTTTTATCGGTCCTGTACAAAGCCTAGGATTGTGGCTGAACAAACTAGAGAAATCATTATACAAAGCCTAAGAGGAGGCTATTTTAAGGTTGACTCAACAAGAGAGTATGAAAAGGTGATTGACCAAAAAAGGAAGTCTGAAAGTTGATCGACCTAACAAGGGAGTCTGGAAAAGTGATGGACTCAACAAGAGAGTATGAAAAGGTTAGCACCACTAGGGAGAATCTTTGTACAAAGCCCAAGAGGAGGCTGACTTTACTGAGGAAAGATCATTATACAAAGCCTAAGAGGAGGTTATCTTTTTTCGGGGATTGTTAAGATCCAGAGGCAGGTCCAAATGGGGAATCAACTCTTGCTGAGGATTACAGAAGAGTTAAGATATCAGAGTCCTTGAAGTTCTGATTGGGATAAGCTGACCCTGGTTGGGGAACTCTCAAGAGAGAGGCTGGGTTTCTGTTGGAGATTGATCCAGAGAGCCTGGGGTTTCTTCCTATATTTGTAAGTCAAGGGGATTAGACTGTCCAAGTCAACTGGGGTGGAAGAGTTTTATCTTTTGTATGATGCCCAAGAGGAGGCGGGTATTAAGGGATGAGAATCAACCCTAAAGTGGCCTGAGGGTTGACATTGGAAAGACTGCTATAGCAAAGGATGACTATGTTCTGTCTTATACCTTTAAGAGGTTGTTATGGTCCTTGTATTAAGCCTAAGAGAAGGCAAGAGAACTTCTAAGAAGCCGAAGGGTCCTTGTACAAAGCCCAAGAGGAGGCGGGGATACTTGTAGGAAACCCGTGGGTCCCAAACTGAGAGAAGTTTAAGAAATTCCATTCACCGAGAATAGATCATTTAGTGAAAGTTCGAGGTTTGAAGAAACTCAAGAGATGCCATTCACCGAGAATAGATCAAATCTGGGGAGTATAATTTCTTTGACAATTTCTAGGGGTGGTAGTCTGAGAAAAGGTTCATGAGGAATACTGCCTTTCTCTTTATTCCGTATTGTTTAAGCCCAAAAGAAGGCAAGACTGTATCTAGAAATCCTATGGGGATCTAGTTTTGTTTGTATTTAAGAGCGACCAATAGGGCTTTACCTAGTTCTAGACCTAATTGTCGGGGAAAACTCTAAATAACTATACTAGTATATATACAATTGATATATGACAAGTATTTAAAAGGGTATGAAAGAAGACTAACCATGCACAGCTTCCCATAATACAGTTATATATATGAAAGCGAGTAAATGAAAGTCGTTAAAACTTACAGGTGAGCAAGCTTCCCTGCTGTATTGTTAGTTGTCCAAAGAAATTACAGAAAGTTTTGATAACAACATGTATATTTGAATCTAAATCAAAAGGGAAATTGCCTTGAAAAGATCGTTGGGGCTTATACTCAAGGAGAGGCCCAAGGTTTTAACAGTGATCGCACGGTTGTTTTGAACATCGTCTCGGGACTTATACAATGACTGAGGCCCAAAAAGGTTTATTTACAAAAAGGGTTGGGTCTTACAACTCAAAGAGAGGCCCAAAGATTATTTTAAAAGAAAAGAAATGGGACTTACAACACGAGGGTAGGCCCAGATGATTTGATTTTGAACTGGCGATCGCGCCGATATTTTTCTTTTAACGCAGAGGGACTTATGCAATATCTGAGGCCCAAAATGGTTTTGGTTAAAAGGGTATTGGGTCTTACACTCTATTAGAGGCCCAAAAGGTTTGAAAAATGAATAAAGATGGGTCTTATAGCTCAAGGAGAAGCCCAGTTGATTTTGTTAAAAAGGCGACGATCGCGCCGAACTTTTGAAAATATACAGAGGGACTTATACAATGTGTGAGGCCCAAAAATTGTTTTATTTACAAAGGGGTTGGGTCTTACACTCTAGTAGAGGCCCATGAGTGTTTGAAAAAGATTGATGAGGGTGGAATCAATCAAAACCCTAATTTGTTTAAAAATGGAATTAATTTTGTTTAAAAATTAATAAAAACTATTGAAAACATGTGAAAAATGATTGGTGATATTGGATCAATGTTTCAAAAATCATATTTTTTTCCACAAAATGATTGAAAACCATTTAAGTTTGGAAAATCAAGAAGGAAAAAATATTGTAAATGTTAAAAAACAAATAAAAATTAATTCTTTGCAAAAATATCAAGTATATGAAATAAATAATATTTTTGGGAAATTTTTGTAAAATAAAATATATTAACATTTTTGTGAATTATTAAAAAAGAATCAACTCAAAATCATTAAAATTCAGAGAGAAATTAATTTTTGAATCAATTAAATAAAATCACAAAATTCAAATATTTGAAAGTTTGAAAAAAGGCGCCAATAACACCTTGGTTTTGCCCGCGTGCTCTGTTTTGCCCAGATTTGCATTTTCTCATCAATCTCACTGAATACTTGATGAAATCACACAATCCATATATCAATCTACTCGTTTACACCTCATGATCATTGTCTATGGTATTTAATTTCATTTATTTTAAGCATGGAATAAGAAATCAAAGAGAAACCTCAAGAACCCTAATTTCTGAATGAAGGTTGAAGGTCGTGGCAGCAAGAGCAACTTGATTTTTAAGTTAGAGGTGTTACAGATGAGTTGTGATTATCTAAACAGCTTCCCTACACCATATGGAGTGTGTTTGAAAGCTTGGATTGATTTGAAATGGACTGGAACAGATTGTGGCACCTCAACTGCAACTTTGTTGAAAACTTGAGCAAATGGATGGTGATTTCATGAATTTTGTGTTCCAGTTGTTGGTTTAGTGTTTGATCAGCTCACATATGATGTTTATGAGGGGTGTGTGTGTGTGTGATTGGTTTGGTTGGAAACACTTTCTAATTCAAAACCCGATAGTAGCTTGCATTAGAAGGCATTTTCGGAAGTGAGAGTGTGATTTTGAGAAAGGCAAGTGTTATAGGCTTTGGTGTACTCAAACTAATCAGAAATGAGGTCTCTTTATAGTGTGTCAAGTTTGTTTTGTAAGGAATAGGGAATGGCAACTGCAGCAGGCCTTTGGCCAATGTGGATCAAATGGAATCTCAAGTCTCCTCTAGCCATTGACTTGAGATTAGAGCACAAGCCTATGGTTCTTTGATTCAAGGATAAGGCTTGACTGAATTGTACATCTTTTCTCTGATACATGCCACCTCTAAGCATCCATTAAATGTTCCAAAACAAAATTGGAGTCTTGGCCTCCTTTAGCCTTTTTAGGTTTGGCATGCTACTTGTAGATTTTGGGACTTTGGAGGCTGATAGATCAGTGATTGTCCCTTGTTGTTCCCCCTTGAGGTGTGTAGATGGATAACCATTCTTTTTGTTGCACAATTTGAGCAATTCGAGCACTAATGCACAAATCTTCCTTGCCAAGACAGTTTGCAGCAAGGCATGTTGCAGTTGTCATAACTCCTAGCTCAGATGGAATTTGATGGAGTTTTTGGACATTTTGGAAAGCTGGCATATCCTATTTCAACATGATGTCCAACTTTGGTTTTGAGTCAACCTGAATTACAATGAAAAATGCCTCTATTTTTGGAAAAAAATAAGGTAGATTCTGACTTAGTGAAAATTTCACTAAGTGTTGGAAAAATGTCACTTTTGTGTTTTCAGCCATTTTGATCACTCCATTACTAAAAATCCATGAGGAATTGGAATGAGCTGTAGTTGACACTTTTAAAGTATGCCATGAGATCTACAAATCCAGCCTTGGATAATCCAAAATGGTTGCTTGGATCTCAAGTTATGATCCTTGGAAGTTGGTACCCTAGCCACTTTGTTCCATAACTTAGAAAAATTCTAAGTTTTTATGGTTACCCCTTTTACAAGTTACCTCACTTTCTTTGATTTTTATTGATGAATGATTATTCAAATCACATATTAACATTGTTTTAGGGTTAAGGGAACCTTGTTTGACCAAAAAACCAAAAAGTCAACCTTTGGATTTTTGCACAGTTGACTTTTTATCGGATGAAATCCAAACTGTGCAATCCTTCATGAAATTAAGTCCTTGACCAAAATCAAAATTAATGGACATGTTCCATAGATGTTATAGGGTGCATTGAATCATGTCCCAAGGTTTGGTAGCATGTCTTGGTCAAAAGTCAAAGGTACAGTTGACTTTTCCCTCGAAACCCTAATTGTGGTCCTGATGAATCTGAGACTTGTGGATCAAGCTTCTTGGATCAATCCATTATTGTAAATGGATCAATGTAGTGTATTGGAGACCCTCAAATCATTTCTTGAGGTCATGGCTCATGTTTTGTCCCAAAAGTCAACTTAGGGGTGAATTTGGTCAAGAAACTCTAATTCCTGATTTTTGGTAAATGCATCCCCTGAGGTTAAATTGACTTGATGATTGGGTCCATGAGGTCCCTTGGAGTATCTTGAGTTAAGCTTTGAAGCATTGGCTCATGCCCAAATGAAAATTTCCATCTGGAGGCCTCAGTCGACCAAAACCCTAATTTGGTGACACTGGCGATCTTGAGGCTTAATCCACTTGGAATGTTGCAACTTTGTGCTTGATTCATGATGTGGGAGTCCTCTTGATCCTTTATAGGTGTTTGAGAGGTTAGACAAGTTGAATATCATGTCATTCCTTGATTGATCCTTTGTCTAAGGCTCTGAGGGGGCTTGAAACCCTAAGTCTTAGTTGTGGCGAAATGCTCAACAATCCTTGAAGAAATTGATGAGGTATGAAGGTACATCCATATTGTGGTAATGATTTTCACAATGATGGGAAATCTTGGTGGTCAAAATTTGGGGTATGACACTCACCACCATGGATGGGGAGGAGTTGCCACTACCCGTGAACTCCGACGCAGTCAAAAAAATATTATGCCTGAAAAAAAATGAGTAAGGAGCCCGCTAGATTGACATCCGCAAGGACAATCTAGGCAAAAGTGGGTGTCCTGATGGACCAAAAAAAAAGAAAGAAATGTCTATGCAAAAGTTAGGGACAAAAGCAAAAAAAATAAAAATGATAATAATAATAGCCCGCTTTGTTGAAATCCCGAAAGGGCGACTTAGGCAAAAATGGGTATCCTGGTGGACGAAAAAAAATAATAATGTCCAAGCAAAAATTAAGGATAAAGGCATTTGACTATGAACACTTGAGCCTATCTTCATCATAGTTGGACCTCAGACGGTAACAGAGCAATCCATTCATCATCAACTGGTGCAAAGTGTTGGAACCTAGACTTACGGTGGATGGCAGCCAATATTGTAATCAATGCAAAATCTAACTTCCCATTTTCATTTGCTTTTGTTTTTCAAATTATAGCAAATTCCTCATCAAGGATTTTTTCATCCTTGTACACACCTTATGTACACATATTTTCATATTCAATAAAATTCATCATTTGATTTCTCAAATATCTCTTTTCAGTATTTTGTTTGCAAAATAAGTAATTATTTGTGATCATATAATACTATAAAGCGTTGAGAATAATAAAAATCTAAATCAACAGAGAAAGCATTATGCATTTCATACCTTACCAAAAATCCCTACGGGGTGATCGGTAGCCTCCATTTGCAAGTTCGATCCCCGGCGAGCACCGTCATGGTTGTTTGGGAAGGCATGTTTATTTTCCATTTTCCTCATTCTTCTCCTAGAAGACTCAGTCGTGATTTGAAGGTCATTCAGGTTCCGTAGTAGTTTGGAAATATGAGATTATATGCTCTTTCCCCAGCAGAGTCGTTACCATCTGTGGTACTCTTTCCAAGCTGAGAATTTCGAGTTTGTTTTGCTACAATCCTTGCTTACCTGCAACATAGTACCATAACCTGTACCGTGGCCAAACATAATATCAAGCATCATGTAGGACAAAACATACATATCATATGCATCAAGCATACTCCTCGTTAACTGATTCATCTCCCCAACAGATATTCAACCAAACCTCTCACTTAATCAACTTCTCTACACATTCACCTTTTCATATCTCGTCATCGTCGGCCAAATTCTCGAGCTACTATTTTATTTAATCCCCTTCCACCTCGAATAATAGAAAAGCTGGCGCAATTTGAACATTCAGGTCCAAGAGGATTAAATAGGGGTAATTGTCATAACTTGAAATTTGACCTCCTTTTTTACTTTTACATAAGCATGTGCATTCATATTGTTGGCATATGCATTAGCATTTTTTCTGTGTGGTTTTGTTGCAGGAATGTTCAGAATTTCAGAAGGTTTCAAATCCTGATTAATCGCATCCTCGCAAAGTCATCACAACACCAATACAAGTAAAATACAAGGGTTTCCATGCCTATTTATCAAAGCAAAGAGTCGAAGATTGGAACCATGGCCATGGCACCTTGTTTTAAGCAAATTGGGCAAGTTTTGGCTGTGTTAATCGATTAACCATTTGCTAGGCAAAATGTGTTAATCGATTACATGCTTTTTGGCAGATTTTCTGTACTCTGCATGACATCAACCTTTCTTCTACTTCTTTGCGGGTTACTTGGTTCTAGCATCATGTGGAATATTCTAGAAACTTCAAGAATCCACTTGCACTTGCTACAATACATCATTTTCAATCAAGACCACCATGGACCTTCATTTCCAAATATGTGAACCATTGGATTTTGGACTAGCATTGGGATGCTCCTACCGAGTTAACAAATAACTAACTGAGTTAACTTCCAACTCATTGAGTTATATGTAACTAACTCCAAACCAAATGCCAAACCACCCTTAGCTAGCTCCAAACCAAACTCCAAACCTATCCCACTCCAAACCACCACTGTATATAAAGAAACCTTCACTTTGTTGTGAAAGGGGCTGCAACCATTTTCACTATTTCCACTTGATCAGTCTCTCATTTCTCTCAATTATCTCTGAATATTCTGCAGCTCTCTCACATTCATCTTCATCTTCTTCCCCCAAACCACACATAAAAGCTCAATTTCCACCATTATAGTGTAGCAATTTTCTCATCGAAATTGTTATTCTCTTGAGTTAAACCTCCATTCCACTACATTTCTACTTGGATTTTTGGATTTATAGTAGTTTCTACTTCAATTCAAGTAATCATCTCAAGCGTTTTGGTGCATATTCTTATTCAGACCATTTATAGCATTTTTATCGGTTTCGCTATGATTCGATCTCAAGCTCAGAATTCTCTGGTTTTACTTGCTTATTCTCACCACATTTTACTTACAACAATTACAAAGGTAATCCTCCGCCTTGTAGGTTGGTAATTCTTGCTCAATTTACTATTTTCAATCACTATCGCATTTTTGTAATGTAGATCTTTTGGCTTTGTGATGTGATTTGATCATTCAATTGTTTGATTATTGGTCTTGATGTTTGATGGATTCAATTGATGATTAATTGCTTCTACTTGATGTAATTTTCGTGAACAATTGCATGCCATAACATGTGGATGATTGGAGAAGTGATTAATTGCTGGAAGTGCTTTTAAAAAACTGATTTTCTGCTACTGTTACAGTGTTAATCAGTTAACCATTTGTAAGGCAAAATGTGTTAATCGATTAACACCTCTATTTTTAGCATTTTTTGCTATTTTTAAAGGGTTAATCAACTAACCAGTTTTTCCTAACAAATGGTTAATCGATTAACATTGTGCCAGAATGTGATGCTTGAGCTTTTTCATGCTTGTTTGGTTTTCTTTCCTCATTTAACTTCCGTGGCTTGATATGCTTGATATATTTGGATGTTTTGTGAGTTTTTTAGCCACTGGTTGAAGCATGTATGCAAACTTTGATTCATAATTTATTGATTATTGGAATTGTTTGCATTCCCGAAGTTGTGTAATCATGTTGCTTTGTGCATAGTTTTGTTTACATGATAACATTACTAGTGATGCATGCTAATTTATGTTTGTTAATGCTTGACAAACTCATTCTTGATTGCATTAAGTTTGTTCTTTATTGAACGAATTTAATTTTGTATAACCGCTACATCACATGCTTGCTTTGACGATCTTTCAACTCATTTGAAAGATTGTTAGCTTGTTTATTCCCTTTGATCGATTGATCTAAATCATGTTTCGATTGGTTAATCTTCTCTCTCTCTCTTCTCCTTAGGATCTTTTTAGAGCTTCTTTTTCTTGGTCCCATGCGGAGTCAGAGGTCTGTACAACGCGTTGGAGCACTGTACAAGATTGTGTCGTTACTCTGTCGATTTTAATTTTTATCCTACACTCTAAGTGCTAGAGAAGGGATGAAAGTGGATAATTCCTACACTCATTCTGATTATTTTGGGTAGGGGACGAATAACCTTGTGCCTGGACTAACCGTCTCTATCTCTAGACTGTAGTGTCTCCCTTTTCCCAGCCGATTCGATCTTTTATCACTCTCGCCCCTTTAATATTTCCTTTGATCAATCACCATGTCCTTGGTTTAATATCATTGTTACTCTTGGGTTAATCACCTTTTCTTGTTTAATCACCCGTTTTTTGGTTAATCACCATCAATTTGTTAACTATCAAGTGTTTTACTTCCCCAACAAAGTCAAAATTCTTTTCTTCGGTTAAACACATTCCTCCTGTTAAGTACCGAGTCCCTAGAGGAGTTCGTAACCTTCTCTTGGTTCTTTCTCCCTTTTCATTAGTTAATCACCGCTTGTCAATTAAAACACCGATTACTCCTTTTTCTCAGTTAACCATAATTTGTCTGTTAACATACTAAGTTCCTCTTGGGTTAATCACCTTCTCTTGGTTAATTTCCCGTTTTTTGGTTAATCACAATCCTTTTGTTAAAACCAATACCCCTGTGAGATAGTAACCTTCGTTTGGTTTGAATACTTGCACCTTTGGGTTAGTCACCTTATTTTGGTTCAAATACCCTTTCTTCGGTCAAGTACTGCTTATTCAATTAGTATACCAAACTCCTTTGGGTCACAACCTTCGCTTGGTTCCACACCCGTCCTTTGGGTCACAACCTTCGCTTGGTTCCACACTTGTTCTTAGGGTCACAACCTTTGCTTGGTTCCACAACCGTCCTTTTGGGTCACAACCTTCGCTTGGTTCAATACTCGTCCTTTGGGTCACAACCTTCACTTAGTTCCACACCCGTCCTTTTGGGTCACAACCTTCGCTTGATTCCACACTCGTCCTTTGGGTCACAACCTTCGCTTGGTTTTTCACCCATTCTTTTGGTCACAACCTTCTTTTTGATTAACCACTATTTATCAGTTAACATACTAAATCCCCAGAGAGTTAAACACCTCCTCTTGGTTCAATACTCTCTTTCTGGTTCATCACAGTCCTTCTGTTGATACCAACCCTTTTTCCCCACAGAGTCATACCATTTTTTTTTCTTTAGTTAACCACTGCTTGTCAATTAATATACCGAATCCCCAATGGATCTTACTTTGTCTCAATTCAATTTATTTTTCTCCTTAATTTCCTTGGAATCGCCACCATCCCTTTTTTTTTCCTCAGTGGAGTCGCCACCATTCCTTTGCCTTTCTTTCTTGGTTTTGACACCATTTCTTTTGAGTTCCCTAGTAGAATCTTTCTTTCGCTATTGGTTTTGACACCATTTTCCTTTCTTTCTCCGTATCTGTTTTCCGAACTACGTAGGATCTGAATTCCTCATTGCACTATGTGGGTACGTAGGCACGAGATTGCAAAATCTTGGTGAGCCACCTTCCCTTCCTTTTTCTTGGTTTCATGAACTACGGAGCTCTGAATTCCTCATTACACTATGAGGATACGTAGGCATGAGGGCCCCAATCCTCCGCGAGCACTTTTTTTCCTCTTTATCTAGTAGCCTTTAGATAGTTAACCCATCTAAGTCTAGAAGCAAGCAGAACGGTTCCCGTCGAGTACGACGGATGCGTGGGGAGCTAGTACCTTCCTCTCGCATAACTGACCCCCTTACCCGTTTCTCTTCCCCTTGGGTTTTATCGATATTTTCCCTATCCTTTGGGACTAAATAAAGTTCGGTGGCGACTCTGTTGTATCTTTGAGTGTGTGATTCACTCAGGTATAATCCCACTAGCTTCATTACCAATATTGCAAGAATCAAGTGATGTAGAATTGAAGTCACACACTTCTTCATTATCATAGCTGGAACTTGAGTCATAATATGTATCTGCGACATTAAATTTGCATGAGCTATCGCTCAGTGAATCATATGTGGATGTATCGTCACCAGACTTCTCACTCTCAATGTTGGCATTTGGAGTAGAACTAAATGTTGAAGTATCTTGCATAGGCACATTATTTGTGGATGAAGACCCAGAATTCTGATTCTCATTGGCAAAATAATCTCAGAGTTTGACACTCATGGATTGAATAACACCTACATTCAACTATTTTTATAGATTTGTGAACCGAACTACTTGGTTGTGCATGAATGTTCATGTTTCTTTAATTAGACCATGAGGAAGTTATATCGGAAAGTGGTGTTTAGAATTGCAAAAATGATGGAGTATTTTCCCAAAAATGACCTGCAATGTAATTGCTAAAGTTCTCATCAAGTTTGTAAGATTGTGACATTTTACCTTGCAAAATAATTTTCCTCCTCTGTCGTGCTGAGGTTGCAAGTTGTTTTGTAGAAACAACTTCAAAACTCTTCATTGTATTTGAGTTTCCTGATGCAGATCCTGGTGAATAGAAAATCATACTTCTTTCATTAAGGAGTGCTGAAGTTACATCAGATAGTGGTGTTCTGATATTAACACTGGATGGAGCATAGCATCTTTGAGAGCCTTCAATGTAGTTGATACAGTTCGCATCAATTCTGAGTTTTTTCGATCTTCTTTCTTTAAGAATTTTCTTCCATTTACGCCGTGCCAATGCTGCAACTTGTTTTCTGGACAAACAGTTTGGTTCCATTTTTAAGAGAGTGTCATTAATTCAAGGGGTTGAAATCAGTTAATCCTAACAGCAAATTGAATACATGTTATTAGTCTACTAAATTCGTATTCAACTTTGTTTGTATGCTAGTCATTAACTCAGAAGTAGTTTTCAGCAGTGTAGATATTCAAGACTGTTCTTGCACTGTTTGAATTTTCTTATATGAACAAAGTATGTTTGTATCCTTTTTCTTGCTCACGTGGAAATCGTTATTGTTTTTAACATATGAGCTAAATGACAAATATATTCTAACATAGTATATACAAATTATATTGAGCATTCCTAAGATTATAAATCAAAGTTATTTAATTATTTAATTATACATGTTATAATTATGCAGATTCAAATACCAATATGTAAATCAAGTGTTATAGTTGCTATTAAGACCATATAGGTAGATTAAAGGTTCCAAATGACCATGTAATGCAACATGAATTTAAAAACAAAGTAATAGGCAGTTATTAATGTATAACCGCATGTGTTATAGTGAAGTGGCCTCACGTTGGAAATTGTAGACAAATGGAATTATGAATATAAACAGTAATAAGTAAGGCATGCATATGAAACTGCTGAAATGTTTTTTATATCCATACCTTATTGATTGTATCAAGATTTACTTATTATATGACACTGTCAGATGAAATCAACAACATTACTTTAACTGATATTGTAAGCAACATATCAACTATTTTTTGCAAACCCAAGACATTTAGAGTGCTTTAAATATTACCTTAAACATTTGTGTAACCCTAAAGCAACTTCGAGATGTCTTCCTCTACTTCAACTTCAAACGGGTAACAAAATATCCTCCCATTACTTAGTGTTAATTCCTTCTATTTTAGATTAGCCATTTATTGTTGATATAACTCTGCATATTATAATGATGCATGCATTACATTACAGGTATTTGACTATGGACAGTGATAAAGTTAACAAAATAATAGGAAAATGGTGAATCAAGCGAAAAAACCAACGAAAAATGTTCAAGTGGAAGAGTTGTTTCCAGAAATCAACACGACCTAGACTAACCGTCAAACTGATGGGGTAGTGAATCAGGACATTATGGGCCACCCTGCTGATGTGATGAAGGAAATCAATGTGGAGTCTGATGTTGGTCAATCTTCAAAGGCTCCAGTCCGAGGGCATGTGAAAGACATTTTTTAGGATAAGGAGATCACCCGTTCACAGAAGCGTGGAAATCAAGTCCTAGTAAGATTAATACTACCTCTACTAAAAAACAACATAATGTTTTGGTTTTATTTTTTTGTTATTGTATTGTAATGTTAACTTTTTGATGACAACAAACAATTATGCAACAATTCCCTCAAAAGGTTATAAGGAATGCCTTAAGAACCGACATCACTTAATTAACCATGTTGGACCTTGACACGTTGGATTTTTATGATTATAAGATAATGAAATCAAAGAGAGAATATCTGGAGATGTATGTCGGAGATGGTTGGTACACATACACGAAGGAGAAGAAACTCATGGTGGGAGATAGGGTCTTATTTCACTATAATTCTGATAAGGAAATGTTGTATGTGAAGTTGTTCCGACGTCTCCCACAAAAGACTGTTTGAAGGAAATGGCTTGTCATGAAGTTAATATAGTATAATGGAGATGTTGTAGTTAGTTTAATCTATGTAATTGTTATGGGTCAATGGTGTTTTGGTGCAAGTTAATAGGTTGCAGTGTCAATGTTGTTCACGGAGTTGTATTTTCATTTGGTGATGTAATGCGTTATGTGTTTTAAGAGTTTAGTTTGCTGATGCATTTTGGTCTTAGCTATGTAATGCCACTAATTATTACTTTACTAATATAATGAAGTTAACTTTGTTTTCCAAATGTTTTGACTCTGGTGACTTTTTGTTTTTCATGAAACTTAATATGCACTATAGTGTTATATATAAATATATATATATATATATATATATATATATATATATATATATATATATATTGTTCAAACTCTAATTCAAAGCAATAATATGACATTGCTTTTATTATATAAGGAATGTAAACAACTTTTCTTAATATGATATTGCTTTTATTATATAGGGAATGTAAACAACTTTTCTGTCAAAATAAAAAAAAAATCACATGCTTTGCTTTTTCACTTGACATTGTAAGTATTTTGGAAGTTACATGTGGATGAGTTCCAACTTTGCACTCAAACTTAAAAAACTTACCATACATTTGCACTGTCATTAAATATTAATAATTTGTGTAAGTTATTGTATGATAAGTCCCCAAAATGCAATACGTTGTTATTCTTTCAAGTCGCTGGCATGCATCATGAATATAAAATCATACTTTTCATTTAGTTTCCATCTGTTGCAATATTAAAGAAAACACCTGCCTGCAGAGCAGATTTTTAAGAAATTTTTAGATGAAGAATATATATAAATTGTAATGTGTGAAACAAAATCCTTATTAGCAAGGTAATTTATGACAACACTTGAAGAATATTTAAAAGAAAGAGAATCAATACTGCATAACCATATATGAAATTTTAATTCTGCTGCAAACATGATGATATTTTAAAATAGATGAAATTAACTTGCTTTATCAATAATTATGCAAAGATACAAAGATCAAACAATTATGCAATATCCTGTTTGTAGCAACAGGATTCCAATGTAATAAATCAAATATCTTAATACGAAATAATGCAATTGTTTTGAACTAAAATTAACTTAAACTAATACTTAAGATAAGCAGTACAATAGTTTCCATGACAATATATAGCTAACTCAAAGATCAATAAGTAGTGCATCTATTTCTCTAATTTTCGTGTTTGATTGGTTTCATCATCTTCATGGAGGATAGTTGTACACTTTCAACATCTTCTATAGCAACATAACTTGTTCTTTTCGACGGAGTCAGCGATAAATTTGCAGCTGAAGGGTCATAATCTGTAGATGAAGACAATGCTTCCTGCAACAATGTTCCAAACATTGATTATTTATTGTATGCAACAAGAAATGTGGTCATTAATGTGATTACAAATGAAACAATATACTTACAGAAAAACTCCTTAAATCCTCTTGTGATGAAGGCTCCGAAATGCCAAGGTTCGATGTATGCTGCCAAGAGGCAACCAAATTACAACATTATTCATTACTAAATACTTGGCTCAATGATATAATTCAAGTAGGCTTCAAAAAAATATACCTCTTCTGATTTGAACCTGTCCCGTTTTTTCTTACGTGAATCGCCATCACCTTTGAACCAAGCAACTGAGAGTCTGTCAAATTTTGGCTGAAAAACAACTCTGATAGCCAATTCTTTTTTAACAAAGCATCAAGTTTATAAGGGAATTCTAGGGGATTGTCTTCACCGGCCTAAATTAATACCAACAACTTAATATGAACGTGAGCTATTATAATAATCATTAAAGAAGCAAATACTACCTCTATTAATTCATTTTTCATTTGCATAGTAGATTTTTTTATTAACTTCACACAGTCACCGTCCCAAAAGGCGAATCGGGCCTTGAATTTCCCATCAACTCCCAAAACTTCAAGCTTGTACCTATAGCAATTAAAGTTTATGAAACATGACTCTATAGTGAACAATAATGGAGGATATTTTTCAAATACTTATATAACACAATGCTTTAATCCATACCTCGAGACCGATTCGGATGTTATATGATTTGCATAACACTTCAGTTTTCCATCTTTAAAAGATAAACTTTTTGTACACTCACCAAACCCATCGTAATACCACCCTGCTTGGCCAACCTCAAACTTCTCCAACGTCGCAACGGTGACACAAGTTGCCTCCTATGGAATGGAGAAATAGTTAACAAATATGAAAGACACATAGTTGTTGAATATAATCAAAACTTAGGAAAAGTTGACTTACGTGCTTAAGATCAGAATACTGTAAGTTTTGGGTCATTTCAACCTGCTGGCTAGACGAAGATAATTTTGGCAATTCAGCATAAAGACTGTGATGTATGTAACAAAGGAAAAAACCATGGATTGAATTGGATTAGCATTTAAGAATGATATCAAAATTATATACGCAAATAGGGCTATACTAAGCTATTTTTAACTACCTTTCTTTTAGCTTCTAATCTCAAGAATGCTAACATCATTTATAGTTAACTTAGTGCCCACCCAAGCGTTGGATACATTCAACGTAAACCCACCTTCAATATGACAAAAATTTATACATTACAACGAATTCATAATAGACTTTGGTAAATATATTTGTAAGAAGATAGTACAGTAGTGAACAAATACCATAACATCACAAATAAAAAGTACCTTAGGCGCCCTTTATCCTTGCATTCTGCAACAGAACAACAATGTTTCCTTCTTCATTGTGACTCTTGTAATATTAGTAAAACTACAAAGCAAGTTGACCCCATAGAGTACATTGAACCAAAGTTTTGCTGCCAAGAAAAAATGGCTATCTAAATATGAATCTAAAAATGTAAACTCAAACAAATCAATCAAAATATTTTCAATATCTCATGTCAGTTATCATAAACAGGCTATGCAAATATGAATCTAAACATTTAAACTCAAATGAAGTTCATAAAAAAGTTATTGTAAACCCTTAAAACATGTTTATTCATACCTCATGTCAGTTATCATAGTGAGGTAAGGCAAATACGAATCTAAACACGTAAACTCAAGCAAATCAAAATACAAAATTTGTTGTAAATATGAAAAAACATGTTTGTTCATATCTCATGTCAGTTAGCATAGTGAGGTATGGCAAATACGAATCTAAACATGTAAACTTAAACAAATCAAAATACAAATTTTGTTGAAATGAAAAAACATGTTTGTTCATACATCATGTCAGTTATCATAGTGAGGTATGGCAAATATGAATCTAAACATGTAAACTCAAATAAATCAAAATTCAAATTTGTTGTAAACACGAAAAATAAATGTTTATTCATACCTCATGTCAGTTATCATAAACACGACTTTGTTTTTGTTGCTATCGGCCATGATTTGAGTCTGCATAATTTCAGTAACTCCTCCAAGAACATCTAAGAAAAATATAATTTCAAAGTTCAACATATAGTTAATGGCCCAATTTAATAGTTAAATCTAATATATAGATAATAAGCATACCAACTAACAAATTAGATTAAAACCTTCCATCAGTTATGAATGCCAAACTAAGTGTGTTGACATAATTTACAGGGATGTCTGGTAGTCCTGCTTTCCTAACAGAAGTTGAGCCACAAAAGACCAACTTGAAACCATGAGTAGTTGATTTAAAATAGAAATCGTTAGTTGAAACCTTGAAATTCTGCATGATGTAAGAATTTCCCACAAATGCGGTGGGACAATGGCTTGAATCATATCAAGCTAAAAAATGAAAAAGAAAACGTGAAAGTCAAAAAATGAAAGATTTATCAGCAAATTTTTAAGTTTCATTGTGCAACGTAAACAAATAAACCCACTACTTATACCTTTGAATCAAACAAAATTAACTCCAAGTGTTCTTTGTTTGAGGAACTTGTCATAGTCCAAATATGCTTACAACGAACAACAATCTTCCACAAATCCTTTGAATCGTTAATGTCCCTCACCACTTCGATTGGGCGCGTCATTGGTTATTTGAATGTTGTAACAACAACACAGGAAATGTTCAAGAAAGTGAAAGATCAAAACATATAATTAACACTCAGGAAGCACCGAAAAATTAAAGATGCATATTTGGATGAGTTGCCAAACGAAAAGGAGGAACAACGACGAAAAACGAAGAACAAACGATGAAGGCGGTGGAGAATCAATGAGATGAAGAAGCATGGCGGTGGAGGAGCAGAGATAATGAGCATTTACATGTGATTTTAAGGGTTTAGGAAATGATAGTAAACCATTAGAACTCATGCGTCTTTCCATTTTTCAATCCGGATTCCAACAATTTTTGCAGCTTCCCAATGTACATACATTCATGATAACATATAAACCTTATAATAATATACGTAATAAAATAAATCAAAATTTCATCCAAAATTATAATATGATGACACACCAGCAAGGTGTCAGAAAGTCTAATTTACCCATGGAATTAGAAATGTTTAAACCTTTAATCAAAAGGGTAATATTTGTATTTCCAGGTACTTTGTTTTTAATATATAGATAATAGATTATCAAATTCTTATAAAGTAAGTTCACTTTCTACCATAACTAATGTACTAGAAGATTTCCAAAGATAGAGATGTGGCACTACAATAGCTAGTAGAATTTCTAATGAGATTTTACCTCGGTCATCTAATCAACCAAGGTAAACTTCGTTCCATTAGGTGTCCTTATTTTATTTTATTTTAACTTTTAATTGAAAAATATATCATTTATTCTCTTAGTTGGGATAAAAATTGAGGGAAAAAATCCTTAGGGACAAGCTTTGATTCCTAAAACCACTAATTTTGTATTTTATTTAGGTTTAAATATGTTGTTGGTCCTCCTAAATATCTTAAATTTCATTTTTAGCCCCTCAAAATATTTGCTTCAAAGAATGGTCCTCCTAAAATTTTTCATCCACGTTTTTGGTCTCTAATACTAAAATCGTCCCTAAAACTGTTGCTAATTGAGTCTTTAAGTGATAAACTGTCACTAATTCAGGACCTAAGTTGTAAAAATCGTCACTAAATTGCAAGAGGGGCCAAAAGTGTGGATGAAAAATTTTATGAGGACCATTATTTGAAGGAAATATTTTGAGGGACTGAAAATAAAATATGAGATATTTAGGCGGACCACAAACATATTTAACCCTTTTATTTATAATAAAAATGGAACATTCCTTTTTTTTAATTAAAAATAAATTACTTTTCTCCTCGGTTAACTATAAAAAAAACGAGGGAAAATGTTACCCATTGTTGTTTATAAAGCTCTATGTTCTTTTACTATTTTCCATAAACCTAACTCATCATTTACCTTCAAACTTTATATACCATTAACGATTCTCTATTTCTTCTCTAAAACAAACTCAATTTGTTGTTGTTGTTGTTAATGTTGTTGTTGTTGTAGTTGCTATTGTTGTTGTTTTCATTATTGTTGTTGTTGTTGTTACTGCTTCTGGTGTTGTTGTTGTTGTTGTTACTATTGTGTTTCTACTACTGTTGTTGCTATTTTTGTTGCTGTTTGTGTTGTTGTAGTAGTAATAGTAGTAGTTCTTGTTGTGGTTGTTGTTGTTGATGTTGTTGTTATTGTAGTTGTTTTTTATGGTGTTGTTATTGTTGTTGTTGATATTACTCCTGTGATTGTTGTTGTTGTTGTCGTTGTACTTGTTGTTGTTATTGTTTTTGTTTTTGTTGTTGTTAATGTTATAGTAGTAGTAGTAGTAGTAGTAGTAGTAGTAGTAGTAGTAGTAGTAGTAGTAGTAGTAGTAGTAGTAGTAGTAGTAGTAGTTGTTGTTGTTGTTGTTGTTGTTATTGTTGTTATTGTTGTTATTATTTTTATTGTTGTTGTTGATGAAGATGATGTTGATATTGTCGTTGTTATTGTTGTTGTTGTTGTTTCTGTTGTTGATGTTGTTGTTGTTGCAGTTGCTACTGCTGTTGTAGTAGTAGTAGTAGTTATTTTTGTTGTTTTTGTAGTTGTTATTCCTACTTGTTGTTGTTGTCGCTATTATTGTTTTTGTTGCTGATTATTTTGCTGTTGTTATTATTATTGTTGCTTTTGTTGTTGTTATTGTTGTTGTTATTGTTGTTGTTGTTGTTTTTGTTGTTGCTCTTATTGTTGCTCTTGTTGTTGTTGTTGTTGTTGTTTCTCTACTTGTTATTGTTATTGTTATTGCTGTTTTTTGTTGTTTGGTGTTGTTGTCGTTGCTTTTGCTATTGTTGTTGTAGTTGTTGTTATTGTTGTTGTAGTTGTTGTTGTTGTTGTTGTTATTATTGTTAATTTTGTTTCTCTTGTTGTTATTGCTCTTGTTGTCGTTGTTGTTGTTTTTTTTGTTGTTGTTATTGTTTGTTGTTCTTCCTATTGTTGTTGTTGTTTTTACAATTCTTGCTCTTAATGTTGTTATTGTTTGTTGCTCTTGTTATTGTTGTTGTTGTTGTTGTTGTTGCTGCAATTCTTACTCTTAATGTTGTTATTGTTGTTGTTGTTATTATTGCTCTTATTGTTGTTGTTATTATTGTTGTCGTTGTTCTTACTGCTGTTGTTGTTATTGTTGCTCTTATAGTTGTTGTTGTTGTTGTTGTTGTTGCTCTTGTTGTTATTATTGTTATTGTTGTTTTTTTTTGTTGTTGCTATTATTGTTATTGATATTGTTGTTGTTGTTGATGTTATTGTTGTTGATGATGATGATGATGTTGTTATTATTGTTGTTGTTGTTGTTATTGTTATTGTCGTTGTTGTTGTTACTATTGTTGTTGTTCTTATTATTGATGATGATGTTGTTGTTGTTTCTTATTGTTGTTGTTGTTGTTGCTGCTATTGTTGTTATTGATGATGTTGTTTGTTGTTGTTGTTGTTGTTGTTGTTGTTGTTGTTGTTGTTGTTGTTTTTTGTTGTTTTTTGTTGTTGTTGTTGTTGTCGAGATTGAATGTTTAATCTATTGGTGTTTGTGGTGTTAACTTATCAAAGTCTTGACATCTCTCTTAAAGTTGTGATGAAATTTCTAATGAATCTTTGTTGTTAAAATGTGTAGTTTATAAATGTAACTTACAAATGTGTGTCTAATTTAATATGGGTGTAGATTTATTACAATGTGACTTAGCAATGTTTTTGTATTACAATGTAACTTAACAATACTTTGAACTTATAATTTTTTAAATCAAATCGCATGATTAGTTTGTGTAGGATTTGTATTTTATTTTCAGCAGATACATAGTTATGGATCATAGTTAGATGAAAGCTAATAGATTATATGCGGAGTATAAGAATGAAGTGGTTGAATTACTTGAATTTGCTTAAAGAAAAATTCCTAACAATGAAGAAATTTTTTATTGTGTTTGTATTTTATGCGGGAATACGACAAAATGTGGAAAGGAAGAAATATTCAATCATCTATATTGAGTTGGAATTTGTCAACATTATATGACATGGGTGTGGCATGGTGAGTTGAAAAACCCAATTGTGTCACATATAGATGAAGTTAATAAGGATATGGACGATCAACTAGAAGACATGATCCACGATATTGGAGAAGATCATTTTAGAAGAGGTCATGTGTATGATTACGTAGTGACCACGAAGAGCCATTATATCTGGGGCTCACAAATTTTACAACATTGTCAGTGGTGTGGATGGATAAACATTTCACTGAATTTATTGAAGAGTTTTGTGTTTCGTGCACAAACACATAAATGTTTATCTAAGTCCATTGAGTTAAGATTTAAGAGTTTTGTGGGAGGAAGGTGTTCATGTTGATGATGCATATTCATGTAAAAAAATTTAAGAAACATGGCATACTGTTTTGCACAATTAATGACTTTCCTGCATATGAAAATTTGTCGATGTACAAAGTTAAGGAACATAAAGTGTGCTCTATATATGAAGTTGATACATGCTCCCACCAATTAACAAACGGAAAATAGATTGTTTACCTTGGGAATTATATATATATATATATATATATATATATATATATATATATATATATATATATATATATATATATATATAACCTAATCATCCATATTATAACCTAATCATCCAAAGCCCCTAATCAGGGAGGCAATTTATAAATAAAAACAACACATTACTGTTGTCTTTGGAAAGAACCAAAAACGTTCCATGGAGAAAAATATATGGAAAAAAGGTCAGTGTTATTTGATATTTCATATTGGTCTAACCTCTATGTAAGGCATTGTCTTGATGTGATGCATGTCGAGAAAAATGTGTGTGATAGTTTGATCGGAACACTTCTCAAAATTTAAGGATATACAAAAGACGGTAAGAATGATCAGCTTGATATAGTTAAGATGGGTATATGTAGTGGAATAATTGAGGGAAACCTTTGGGTGTGGGAGAGGGGCATACGCTTTGGCCTTCCCGAGTTATCCACTTATTAGTTCCAGCACCCTTCATCTGGGTCGATCTCCCCTTACCTAAATTTGTCGCGCAACTTCTCATTTCTCCATCCATAACGTATGCTTTCGGAAATACATGTACTTGGTCAATAACCGATACCTAGTAAGTCTTGAAGATTAACTTCTTCTCCTAAATTTTTGAGCATTAACCATCCACTCCCATGAAGGTTTATATAGGTTCACTTAAAGGAAGAACCGTGGAAGCTTTAAATATATGCACATTACCATACACAATGCCAATCTCTAACGAAGACAGAGAAACCACCCATACATATCTTCTCACTCCATCGTATGGGTTAACTCTAATCGTCAACAAACCCCGAAAGCCTCTGAAAGCCATTATCCCTTAGGGGTTATCACGCTCATTGTAATTTTATCCTATACAATTGGCACCTATCATGGAGCCTCGCTAAAACTGACATGGGCCACCCTCATTACGTTCAACCAGAGTATTGTCTTTGCACTCACCTCTCATCATGGTGAACAAGAAAACAACTACTCCGGCCAGGGAATACTTTGATAGCAAGGGAAGTCTCATAGTGGAGATGTGAGCCACGATATGCGACCTTTGGAACCATAACCAAACTCTGGAAGACAACTTTCACCGTATCTAACAATTCCAACAAGGGAGCCATATGGTGGACGAACTTGAGGCATTGGATCCCCAATCTCTATCTGATGAAATATGGGAGGCGCCCTTCCTGGAGACCTTTAATTCGCCATCATTGGCTAAGTTTGATAGTCATAGTGACAAGTATGAGAACGTGGCCTCCATAAACACTCAGATGGCCATCATAGGAGCACCCGACTCTTTAAAGTGCAAGATTTTATCTGACACCTTTAGGGACGTAACCTTGAGATGGTATATGTGCTTCCCTTGGTGAAGAAACTAGTTTATCAATTTTCTGCAAGTAGGCACCGGAAGGTAACCGCTGATGACTTCTCGGCAAGTGTACCAATAGTGTCGCATTAATAAAAGGATTTCAAATCCACATGGACAGCTATTTAACAAAATAATATTTGGGCAAGTTGTAGAAAGTAACAATTGGGCAATGCAATAGTTGGTGTATAGCTCACTAATTCCTACTAGAGGTCTCTTATCCCTATTCAACCAGCGTAAGTGAAATTAGGCAATGCAATAGTATGTTAACTCAAATGCCACTACTTGAGGTCTCTTATCCCTATTCAACCAGCATAAATACAATAATTGCCCTAGTTCCAACGCATAGACTAATGGTCAGTATTCCATATGCACCCATAATCAGATTAAAAGAGTATCTCACATAAAAAGCATTAAGCATAAGAGGAAATTAAATAGAAATATAACTTTAATTATTCATGCACTGACAAGTTAAACATATGTCCCAACAGGTTCAAAATAAGTTCATCATACAAAACCTAAAATGGAGAAGTTTAGCTACTCATAACGATACAAACAAATACTAAGAAATAAGATGAAAATTGCATATGAAAATTCTTGAAGAACTGGCCTCCAATGGCTTCCGATTCTCTTAAAACCGCCCTCATAGTTCTCTTTACCGTCACTTTTAGTAAAAGATACAGAACCCTGGAAAAATTGGAAAAAATCCTCGTTTAAATATGTCAGAACAGGTCAAAAAAGCCCAGAAAATAGACCTATCATGCACCCATCATGCGTCGTCGTGCACGTGATTACTTTCAATCATGCGCATGATACTTTCCATTACAAACATGATTACTCCAGAATGTATATCTCATTTTTAGCTTTCTTATGCAAAAAACTTCGTCTCAAAATGAGTTACGGAACTCTAGATATGATAAAATTACTAGATATACATCAGTATGTAAATTGTGCTGAAAAGTACTCATTTCTTCAAAATTTCTTCACGATTTCTTGGATTTGCTTTGTTTCTTCGACTTCTTCACTTTATTCATATTTCTTCATATTTATCTCATATTTAACTCAAAATTCCATCAAATTTATTGCAAATATTCATAAAAATTATGTAATGACCAACTGTCAGCAAAAGTCACAAGCTTGTTAACATTAGCTAGGGTCCATTAGAGTCATTCAAGGATTATCTCATCCGGTTCAATAAGGAAACCATCAAAGTAACCCACCCCAATCAGAAAATGTTTGTAGAAGCGTTTTATAACAGCCTCAGGGCGGGACATCTCAATGAATTCCTCGCGCAAAGGCCAGTGGCGATGTTGGCTGAGGTAGTTATGCAAGAAGAATGTTACTGTAGCGAACGATTTTGGACGCGGTTCTTAGGCGCTGGTCGCTCTCTGCGGTTGAGCTTTGACTACAGGTCGATTCATTTTTTATCCTATTGTGAGCTGAATAAGGAAGGGAAATAGATGTCTCCAATTAACCCTGTTTTGCATACTTAATTTAAACAGCGGTCTGTTAGGTTACAGATGCTATCAATGTGGGGGGCCTTTGTACTGGTTATTTGTATTTTCGCCAGTACTGGTTTCTTTTTTTTTATCTTGACAGAAGGCTTCTGGCGGGGAACAAGGATTAGGATGTTAGGACTGATGCTTTTTGATAGATATGCGAGAGTATGGGATTTTGGTTTTTTGTTTAGTGTGCTCGCTAAGATCCTTTCTTTCGATCTTATGCCTACGTATTCCCGTTTACCGAAACAGGGAAATCAGAGCGTTCGTAGTTCCTCCTATTAGGAGGAAATGGGTGTTTTTGGTGTCTTGTTCAAAGCCCAAGACGTGAAGCGAAAGGTCTATTTGTGTCTTGTTCAAAGCCCAAGACGTGAAGCTAAAAAGGTCTCAACTTTAGAGAGAATTTGTCATCTCTAAAGAGGGGGTTTGTCTGTCACAACTGTTGGGTGACTGGTTATAAAGGAGAATTACTTTAACCGGGATACGCGGATCCCAGCAATGCCATAATTTCCTTTATAGGGGATTTTAACCTGGAGGAGAAGACTTTAACTCAGTGTAGAGCAATGCTATCTTTCCTTAGGAATTTCTCATGCTAAAAGAGGGACAGTGGAATGGATGTAGATAATCCAGAGGCTTGTCGCTTACAGCGATTAGATGAAAGGGAAGGAGTTGTTGATGTTTATGAACTGTGAACGAGGCACAGCTTTGCTGCTAAAAGGTTGATTGGATCAACCAGTGGTTTTCTTATACAAAGCCTAAGAGGAGGCTAATATGTGTCTCGTACAATGCCCGAGAGAGAGGCTAAAAGGTTTTGACTTGACGATGAAGTCTTTTGGTATCTCGTATAAAGCCCGAGATGGAGGCTATTTGACTCAACAAGAGAGTGTTTTTGTGTCTCGTATGAAGCCCGAGAGAGAGGCTAAAATTTGGTTGACTTCGCTGGGGAGAATCATTGTATAAAGCCCAAGAGGAGGCCAACTTCACTGGAGAAGGATCATTACACAAAGCCTAAGAGGAGGCTGTGATGACTGTTCAGTTAAGTGACACGTCCAGTATACTGATTTTAAAGAGAAAATCAGTTCTTATATGAACAACATTGTACTCAAGGATTTGATTCGAGGATCAGGGATATTTCCTTTTCTTTAAGGAAGCGGGAAATCCGAAGGGTATTGAGACTGTCCGAGTCTGCGGGTTTCCTTCCTATTTAACGAATGGGTGCTTGAGAATGTCTTTGAGACTCAAGGAAGTTAGACTGTCCAAGTCTAGAGTTTTATCTTTTGTACTATGCTTTGAGAAATAGTAGTAGACTCTATGACAGGACTGTTCTATGAAGATGACTAAGTTCTGTTCCTATACCTCTAGGAGGTCGTCGGGACAATCTGTACGAAGCCCAAGAGGAGGCTAGAGACTTTTAAGAAGCCGACGGGTCCTTGTACTAAGCCCAAGAGGAGGCTATTATTCCCGAAGGAAGAGATCCTTATACGAAGCCTAAGAGGAGGCTGATGCTTTTAAGAAGCCGTAGGGTCCTTGTACTAAGCCCAAGAGGAGGCGGGGTTGCTTTTAGGAAGCCCGTGGGTCCTTGTACGATGCCCAAGAGGAGGTCGATGCTTTTAATAAGCCCGTGGGTCCCCAAACCCCGAGAAATTCAAGGCAATGCTATTCACCGAGAATAGATCAAAGTCAGGAAAGTCCGAGAATTTGGAAGAAACTCAAAGATGCCATTCACGGAGAATCAATTCATCTTTGGGAGTAGAGTTTCTTGACGATTCCTAATGAGGACAGCCTGAGAGAAGACTGTATCTGGTGATCCTATTGGGGATCTAGCTTGTCTATTTCTACGAATAAACGAAATGGCGTCACCTAGTTCTAGACGTAGTTGCCGGGGAAACTCTAAATGTCTATACTATTATTACACAGTTGATATGAGTTTATGAAAGAAGACTTACAGTGAAACAGCCCCACAATAATGTTATATGTATATGAAAGCGGTAAATGAAAGCGATAACCACTTACTTGGTTGTAGAGCTTCCATGCTGTTTGGTTAGTTGTTCAACAAAGAAAGATTGAAAACAACAGTATATTCAAAATTAAAGGAGAAAGTGCTTTGAAAAAGAAAGATTTGGGGCTTACAGCTCGAGGAGAGGCCCAAGGTTTTATCAGTGAGCGCACTGTTTGAATTTGTACAGAGGGACTTATACAAGTGACTGTGGCCCAAAAATTGTTTTCTGTACAAGTGGGTTGGGTCTTACACTCTCTCAAGAGGCCCAAGGTTTTAAAGAAAAAGAGTGGGGCTTATAACACGAGGGTAGGCCCAGATGATTTTTCGTTTAAAAATGGCGATCGCGCTGAGGTTTACTTTTAACGCAGAGGGACTTATACAATAAGTGAGGCTCAAAATTGTTTTGGTTAAAAGGGGATTGGGTCTTACACTCTATTAGAGGCCCAAAGTGTTTTTTGAATGGGTCTTATAGCTCAAGGAGAGGCCCAAGGGTTATTTTTGAAAAGACGACGATCGCGCCGTTTGTTTTTGACGGTATCGGGACTTATACAATACAACGAGGCCCAAAATGATTTGGTCAAAAAAAGGATTGGGTCTTACACTCTATTAGAGGCCCAAAGTGTTTTGAAAATGATCTATGAGGGTTGAATTAATCCAAAACCCTAAGTTGTTTTCAAAAATGTATTTAATTGAATAAAAATTCAATTTAAAAGGATCAAAATTGTGTAACACATGGAAAACAAATTGTGATCTTGGATTAATGCTTCAAAAATTAAGTATTCACCTACAAAATAATTAGAAAGCATTAAAAGTTACAAAATCAATGTAGAGAAAATATTTAAAATGTCAAAAACAATTAAAATATTAATTCTTTGCAAAAATATCAATTATATGAAATAAATAATATTTTTGGGATTTTTTGATAAAATAAAATATTTTAACATTTTTGTGAATTATTAAACAAAGAATCAACTCAAAATCATTAAAACTCAGAAAGAAATTAATTTTTGAATCAATTAAACAAAATCACAAAATTCAAATATTTGAATTATTCAAAAATGGCGCCAAGAACACACCAAGAACACGCGCGTGTTCTGGGTTTGGCTGATTTGCATTTTCCCCTCAATCTCACTGAATACTTGATTATAACATGCAATCCACATATCATTATGCTCGTCTCAACCTCACGATCATGTATATGTCCATTAATTTCATTTAAATTAAACATACAACAAGAAATCATGAAGAAACCACAAGAACCCTAATTTCTGCATGAAGGCTAGGATTTTTTATACACGATTCAAACAATGAAATTAATTGAGGGAAAACATTCCATGCATGATTATGAACATATGGCCAAATTATTGTGCGAGGAAATATGCATAGATTGAGAGATGACCAAGTATATGCTTACCTCTAAGCCGTGACAGCAAATGCAATGTGATTTTTGATTTGGAGGTGTTACAGATGAGTGGTAATGATCTGAACAACTTCCCTACACCCTATGGAGTGTGTTTGAATGCTTAGACTTGATTGAAATTGGCTGGATCAATTCGTGGCATCTCAGCTGCAACTTGATTGAAAATTTGAGCAACCAGCTAGTGATTTTGTGAAATTGTTGTTTCAGAAGTGATCTAAGTGTTTGATCAGCTCATATGTGATGTATGTGAGGTGTGTGAGTGATTGGTTTGATTGGAAAAGCTCTCAAACTCAAAACCCGATAGTTACCTTGCTAAGAAAGGCATTTTTGCCAAAAGAAAGAGATTTTGAGGAAAGCATCTGTTAGATGGCTTTGGTGTACTCAAACGGATCACAATTGAGCTCTATTTATAGTAGAGCAAGTTTTTTTTGCAAGGAATTGTGAATGGCAGCTGGTAAGTAGGTTTGGCCAATGTTGGCAAATGAAAATCCAAGTCTCCTCTAGCCATTGACTAGAGGTTAGGGCACAGAACTTTGGTCCCCTTGGTCTTGGATAAGTCTTGACTAATTTCATATGAGAATGGCTCAGTCCATGCCACCTTGATCTTCCATTGAATGCTTCAATCCAAATTTGGAGTCTTGTCCCTATTTTGGCCATTCTAGGTTCAACATGCTATTTCTTGTTCCATGGACTTTGGAGGCTTGGCTCAGTGATTGTCCCCTTTAGATTCAATCCTCAGATGTGTCCAAGTGGATAGGAGCATTTGAATTTGGCTGATTTTGGCAAATCGAGCCAAAAATGCAAAATCTTCCTTGCCTTTGACAGATTTCAGCAAGGCAACTTGACAATGTCATATCTCATGGTGTAAGTTGAATTTGGCAATGTTCTTGGCCATTTTGGAAAAACCTTACATGATACAACAACTGTTTGAACATGTTAGATTTTGATCTCTTCTGATTCCAAGTGAAAAATCCCTCTACATTTGGCAAAAAGTGAAGCAAAATCTGACTTAGTGAAATTTTCACTAAGTGTTGGAACAAAGTGTGATTTCTTGATTTTGATCACTCCATAACTCAAAATCCTAAATGAATTGTACTTAGGTCTAGTTGAAGTTTTTGTAGAGGGTAATGAGGGCTACAAATCCATCTTTGGATGAAAAAAATTGGCCTTGTGGTTTAGGAGTTATGGTCCTCCAAAGTTGGTGCATTAGTGGTACTTTTTCCATAACTTAGAAAAAATTCTAAGTTTTTATGGTTACCCCTTTTACAAGTTATCCCACTTTCTTTGATTTTTATTGATGAATGATGATCCAAATCATACATTAACATCATTTTAGGGTTAGAAATCCATTTTGGTGAAAAATCGCAAAAAGTCAAAGTTGACTTTTGTGCACAGTTGACTTTTTATCAGATGGATTCCAAACTATGCAATTCTTCATGAAACCATGTCCTTGACCTAAATCAAACTTGATGGACATGTTCCAAGGATGTCATAGGGTATATTGGGGCATGTCCTAGGGCTTGGGAGCATGTCCTGGTCAAAAGTCAAAGTTCCAGTTGACTTTTTCCTTAAAACCCTAATTGTGGTGCAGATGAAATTGAAACTTGTTGCTCAAGCTTCTTGGATTAATCCATTGTTCCAAATGGATCAATATAGTTCATTAGAGACCCTCAAACCCTCCTTTGAGGTCTTGGCTCATGATTTGCCCAAAAAGTCAACTTAGGGGTGAATTAGGTCAAGAAACCCTAATTCCTGATTTTTGATGTATGCATCCCCTGAGGCAAAATTGACTTGATGAATGGGTTCATGAGGTTCCATGGAGTATATTAGGTTGTGTTTTGAATCTTTGGCTTGTGCCCAGATGAAATTTTCCATCTGGAGGCCCTGGTCGACCAAAACCCTAATTTGGTGATACTGGCGATCTTGAGACTTGATCCACCTAGAAGGGAGCAACCTTGTGCTTAATCCTTGAAGTGGGAGTCCTTTTGATCCATTGTAGATATGTTAGAGGCTAGACAAGTTGAAGATCATGTCATTTCTTGATTGATCCTTTGTCTAAGCACTCAGAGAGGGCTTGAAACCCTAATTTTGATTGTAGTGGATGCTCACCCATCTTTGGGGAGACTGGTGAAGCATAATAATAGACCCATATTATGATGATGATTTGCACAATGATGGGAAATCTTACTGGTCAAAATTTGGGGTATGACAGATGCCCTTATTTAATCTTCTTGGACCCGAAGGCGTGAATGACAAAAGTATTTGGGCATTCGGGGTGCGAGAGGATTAAATACCAGAATACCCGAAATTTTGATGGTGGTCATGAATGGTATCTTGCGCATTCATCTTCTTTTGCTAAGCAAGGATGCTCAGAAAAGGTAAACTTCCCCTCGATCCTGGTTTCCTACCAAGGAACTGGTCTTAGTTTCTGATATAAACTTCCCCTCGATCCTGGTTTCCTACCAAGGAACTGGTCTTAGTTTCTGATGTAAACTTTCCCTCGATCCTGGTTTCCTACCAAGGAACTGGTCTCAGTTTCTGATATAAACTTCCCCTCGAGCCTGGTTTCCTACCTAGGAACTGGTCTCAGTTTCTGATATAAACTTCCCCTCGATCCTGGTTTCCTACCAAGGAACTGGTCTCAGTTTCTGATATAAACTTCCCCTCGATCCTGGTTTCCTACCAAGGAACTGGTCTTAGTTTCTTTTGTCAATAAACTTTATTGATAAGGAACGCTATTTGTAGCGGATTTCCCTCAAACTTCTCGCCGAATTTTCCTAGGGAGATGCCATTTGAGGAAAAAGTTCTGATGTCAGACTTGCTGGGGAACCCAGTCGTCTGAATTGTAGAGTTGCACAAACTTCTCTGTTGGAGACGCCATTTGTCGATTCTACTAGGGAAAGCGGGTCTCTTGAGAGACTGTTTTCTCTTGGGGTCTTTTCATCATACTTTTCTCGGAGATCTTCTCAGAGAAATGCCATATGATGTGATCCAATTTTGAGGTGCCGATGACCTTTTCATCAGCAGGTTTTTCGGAGAATGGCAGCTGTACTGCCAAATCTCTGTTTAGGAGGCTTTCTCTGGGGATTTTTCTTAATCCGGGAAAGCAAGGGTATCATCTTCAATGGCGAAGAGTGACATCTGTTGAAGGTTCTCTGGCTTTTCAGAGGTTCAAGTTATCAAAGTGGTCGAGTGCCGACTCTGATCTAAAGATACACTGGTGGCGAGGTTGTTCAGACACAACGTTTCCTGACGAGGAAATAACTGACAACTCGATTGAGAGAACTCCTATCACTAAGGGATAAGACCGGCTAGAGTGATAGCGATATGAAATGTGAATGTAAATCAATAATTCATGATGTACGTATGTATATGCTGACAAAACTGATGCGACATATAAACCAAAAGATAAACATGACTGGATACTCGGCCATCGCGGGGCGTGTAGAGATATCGCTGGTTCAAGATAGCAATTCCACCTTGCTTAGGAGAGATAGCCCCTGCGGGGAATACCGTTGATCGGGCTTAGGAGATAAGACCTCGGCCGAGACGTGTCAGACGAAACAAGGTCTCTGACACAGTTGATCCTTCATTCAGGCTTACTGGGTTAGAAAGAGTACTTTAATTCTGCACTTTGAGGCTCGAACGCCTTTGGAGACGCAATCGACGTTCTTTCGATGTTCAACAGTCAAAAGAAATGCCATCTTTATTTTTAAAAGCAGAAAAAGTTTAACAAGTAAATTCATTTTGTTTTATTTCAAGAATCGTTGATCATGTTAAAATTTCGTTCTATAAAGCTAAAACAAATAAGAATTACAAACAAAAGCACAAGGGCTCAAATTTTATTGATAAGATGGAGATCAGCCAAACGCGTGATTCCAAAGAGTATATACAAAGTTTGAAAATGGTAATTTACAGGGAAAAGGGCTACGTTGAAACATAACGACCACTATCCTTCTACCAACTTTGAATTCGGGACATCCTGAGCTTCTGTCGAAGATGACCTTAACTGGTGTTTTCCTCCGACGGATGATGTAACTGCTGCTGCTGAGGGACTTGCCTCTGTTGAACATAGTTACTTGCCATTTTCCCTAATTTTTTCCTGGATTGTACTTTGATGTTTCCAATCCACCGGGATGATTTTTCATATGTCACTAACTTTTGCCTGGACCGCCCTTTCGGGTTTTCAATCCACCGAGACGTTTCTTTTTCTTTTAGTTTAGGCGAAGTATTTCTTGACTACATCAACATTTGTGGGGTAGGCAAATTCCTCTCCGTCTATGGTTGCAAGTCTCAAGGCGCCGCCTGAGAAAGCTTTCGTGACCACATAGGGGCCGTCATAATTTGGAGTCCACTTGCCCCGAGAATCAGTGAGAAAAGATTGTATCTTCTTGAGCACGAGGTCCCCTTTTCTGAAGACGCGAGGTCGGACCTTTTTGTCGAACGCCTTCTTCATTCTCTGTTGATACAACTGACCGTGGCATAGTGCCGTGATTCGCTTTTCTTCGATCAGGTTCAGTTCGTCGTGTCGGCTTTGACACCATTCAGCTTCGGTGAGCTTAGCTTCCATCAGTACTCGGATTGACGGGATCTCTACTTCTATGGGGAGAACTGCCTCCATGCCATACACTAGAGAGAAAGGGTTTGCCCCTGTTGAAGTGCGAATAGATGTACGATAACCGTGAAGAGAAAAGGGTAGCATCCCGTGCCAATCTTTGTAGGTTACAACCATTTTCTGAACAATCTTCTTGATGTTCTTGTTAGCCGCTTCTACCGCTCCATTCATCTTGGGTCGGTAGGGAGATGAGTTATGGTATTCGATCTTAAACTCTACACACAACTCTTTCATCATCTTATTGTTCAAGTTAGATCCATTATCAGTAATGATCTCGCTTGGAACACCATAACGGCAGATGATATTGTTTTTGATAAATCGGACCACCACTTGTCGGGTTACATTAGCGTACGACGTTGCTTCGACCCACTTGGTGAAATAGTCAATGGCTACCAGGATGAACCGATGTCCGTTTGAAGCCTTGGGCTCAATCATGCCAATCATGTCGATTCCCCATATGGAAAATGGCCACGGGGAAGAGAGAACTTTGAGATGTGATGGCGGTACATGAATTTTATCAGAGTATATCTGACACTTGTGACACTTCCTCATGTTCTTGTAGCAGTCGGATTCCATGGTCAACCAGTAGTACCCTGCTCTCAGAATTTTTCTCGCCATTGTGTGTCCGTTGGCATGAGTGCCAAAGGATCCTTCATGAATTTCTTTCATCAGCATTTCTGCTTCTGGTCTGTCGACGCATCGAAGCAAGACCATGTCAAAATTTCTCTTATAGAGAGTGTCACCACTCAGGAAAAAGTTTCCAGCCAATCTTCTGAGGGTCTTCCTGTCTTTTCTGAGTGCCCCATGTGGGTACTCTTGTTTCTGAAGGAAGCATTTGATATTGTGATACCAAGGTTCATCATCTATGACTGCTTCGATCGCGAAGATGTAAGCGGGCCGTTCAAGGCGCATTATGTCGATCTTAGGTATGTCATTCCATTGACCTACACTAATCATGGAAGAGAAGGTGGCTAAAGCGTCAGCCATGTGATTCTCCTCACGAGGGATATGATGAAACTCAACTCTGTTGAAGAAAGGTAGCAACCTTCTTGCCTAGTCTTTGTAAGGAATCAATCCTGATTGGTATGTGTTCCAATCTCCTTTGATCTGATTGATAACCAAGGCTGAGTCGCCGTATACGTCCAAGTTTTTGATCCTTAAATCAATCGCTTGTTCGAGACCCATAATACAAGCTTCGTATTCGGCCTCGTTGTTCGTACATTTGAACGTAAGTCTGGCAGTGAAAGAAATGTGGGTACCCTGAGGGGTAACAATTATTGCCCCAACTCTGTTTCCGTAATGATTAACTGCTCCGTCAAAGATAAGTCCCCACTGGGAACCTGGCTCTGGCCCTTCACTGGGTAGCGGTTCATCGCAATCTTTCATTTTTAGATACATGACATCTTCGTCTGGGAAGTCAAATCCGATTGATTCTTGATCGTCAATCGGTTGATGAGCCAAATGATCGGCTAAAATACTTCCCTTAACGGCTTTTTGAGTGTGGTATTCTATGTCATATTCTGATAACAGCATCTGCCAACGGGCAATTCTTCCCGTGAGAGCAGGCTTTTCGAAGACATACTTGATTGGATCCATCTCGGAAACCAACCAAGTAGTCTGACGAATCATGTACTGGCGAAGACGTTTGGCTGCCCAAGCCAAAGCACAACAAGTTTTCTCGAGCATTGTGTACCGAGTCTCGCAGTCGGTGAATTTCTTGCTTAGATAGTAGATGGCAGACTCTTTCCTTTTTGTTTCGTCTTGTTGGCCAAGTACACATCCCATTGAGTCCTCTAGGACTGTGAGGTAAATGATCAGTGGTCTTCCTTCCACTGGAGGTGATAGAATCAGAGGATTCAACAGATATTCCTTAATACTGTCGAAGGCGAATTGGCAATCTTCTGTCCAAACGCAATCCTGGTTCTTTTTCAGTAACTTGAAGATCGGCGCACAAGTGGCGGTCATGAGGAATATGAATCTGGAGATGTAGTTCAAACGTCCCAGGAATCCTCTAACTTGTTTTTCAGTTTTCGGCGAAGGCATTTCTCGAATGGCCTTGACCTTGTCAGGATCAACCTCAATTCCTTTCTGGCTGATGATGAACCCTAGTAGTTTCCCCGAACGGACACCGAAGGTGCATTTGTTGGGATTCAAGCGGAGCTTGAATTTTCTTAAACGTTCGAACAATTTTTACAGATGTTCAACGTGCTCACTCTCTGTTTTTGATTTTGCAATCATATCATCGACATATACCTCGATTTCCTTATGCATCATGTCATGAAACAGAGTAGTCATGGCGCTTTGATAGGTTGCCCCGGCATTCTTCAAACCGAACGGCATTACCTTGTAACAAAAGGTACCCCATGGGGTAATGAACGAAGTTTTCTCCATGTCTTTTGGCGTCATTTTGATCTGATTATAGCCTGAGAATCCATCCATGAAGGAGAAAACTTTGAACTTTGATGTGCTGTCTACCAGCTTGTCAATGATTGGTAAAGGAAAGTCGTCCTTTGGACTTGCCTTGTTCAGATCTCGGTGGTCGACACACATTCTAACCTTTCCGTCCTTTTTGGGAACAGGTACGATGTTGGCTAACCATTGAGGATATTCAGACGTAGCGAGGAAACCTGCGTCAATCTCTTTCTGTACCTCCTCTTTGATTTTGATGGCCATGTCCGGATGAGTGCGTCTCAACCTTTGCTTTACTGGCGGACATTCTGATCTTAACGGTAAGTGATGTTCCACGATGCTGGTATCCAACCCTGGCATATCCTGATAGGACCAAGTGAATACATCGGGAATTCTCTGAGAGTCTTTATCAAACCCTCTCTGGCAGCTGGACTGAGCAGTGCCCCAATCCTGATTTCTTTTCTCTCTTGCTCTAATCCCAAGTTTACCGATTCCAACGGTTCTTTGTAAGGTTCAATGGACCTTTCCTCTTGTCTGAGTAGTCGGGAGATCTCTTCTGGAATTTCGTCGTCATTTTCTTCTTCAGCCTCGAATACCGGGAACTCAAAGTTAGGAGAAGGCATCGGATCATATGTTTTAACGGGGTTTAAAACAAGCAATCTTCATGACGTGATGATTCGTGTTTAGAAGGGATAGAGAAAATGCAAGTGTGTGCAGTGTTTTTTATTTTACTGCTTGTTTTTTATTTTTGTTGTTTTTTTTTAGGATTACCATTTTCTGAAAAAAGCAAAAGGAGAAAACAGCAATTAATGCAGAAATTACAGAACGACGTTATTTTATTAATGAACAAGTCGACTCTTGAAACTACAACCCTATAAAACAAAACTCAATCGCTTCGGGCAAAGCGAAGAGGGAAAATTTACAGAAAGCGAGCCCTATCAAAACATCCGTTTCACCTGGGCAGGGTGAAAGGTTAAAGATGGCAATTACTTTGACTAATGAACGATCTTCGGAACCTCAACGGCAACCCAATGGCGGAGAACTCCTCGGTGAATCACAAAGTCTGGCACCTTCCTTGATTTGTCTTCAGAAATGACGCTGATTTCTGGTGGAGCATGATCATTGGAATCTGTCTCCCAGGCAGAATTGTCGTAGGAAAATTCCTCTGTTGCATTTTGCAGAGTATTTGTGCTCTCAGCTATATTTTCCCATCCAGTTGGCTGGATATCTTCGAGCCTGATACGAGAGCTTTCGGGAGAGGTGTACTTGACCATATAGTCGTATTTTCCACTTGGTTCTCCCAAGGTGTCCCAAACTTCTTTGGGACTGGAGGTGTCATTTCTCTCGATGACGTTGACCTCGGGAAAAGCATAGTTGATGAATTCGAGTCCTGCAAACGTTGTGAATTCATCTTCATGTTGAGTAGTTTCCGAACGACCTGAGTGTTGATCCCATGACATGGTGGGGAGGCAGGTATTCTGTTCAATGATGCTCAGCTGAGTTTCATTACTCGGCTGACTTTCTGGCCCCAAGTTTCCTGGGTAAGGTTGCCACATTGGCAGACCATCCATTGGGCCATGGTAGTTGTAGTCAAAATTGTCTTTCATCAGAGTGTCCTCCTCTAATGAATTTGGCGGAGCACGGCATCCTTTCGGATCACAATCCCCGTAGATCATTTTGACATCTGATCTTGGTATAAATCTTGGACTTTCTGTAGGAAAGCAAAAAGGCATAGGCACCTCTTCCTGAGACATATAACCGTCCTTGTTAAAATAGGACTTCCATTCTTCATCTGTGTCAGAGGGATCTTCCTCATTGATAGCATAAACTGCTTGAGACACTGGGTGAAGGAAACCTCCACTGTGGAAGAAGTTTTGAAGGGGGTGAAGACCTTCATCGTTAGCAGCTGTCTGGGTACAGGTTGCAGAAAAACCAAGACCCTTCTTTGTTTTATTGTCAATAGGAATGACAAGCTGTCCCCATCCTATTGTGTCGATACTCTCGACCGCTTTGATAGCATCTTTGTATAAGGAAATCGAGGTTCCTCCTTGGGATTGATTGTCCTTGCTCACCGACAGTGCTTGGAACTGAGTTCCAATAACCTCATCGGGTTCTATACCAGTAGACAATGACAAGTTACTCACAAGCAAGGCTTGTTCCCCACAAACCGTGACAAGTTGATCGTTCTTGACGAACTTTAGCTTTTGGTGGAGGGTTGAAGTGACCGCTCCAGCCTGATGTATCCAAGGTCTTCCTAATAAACAACTGTACGTTGCCCGGATATCCATGACCTGGAAAGTGACTTGGAAAGTGTGAGGACCAATAGTTATGGGAAGATCAACTTCATCGATAACTGTTTTTCTGGATCTGTCGAATGCTTTGACGACGACCTCGCTAACTCTCATTGGAGGGCCCTTGAATGATAATTGCATCAAAGTGGATTTTGCCATAACATTCAGGGCTGACCCTGTGTCTACCAGTACGCTGGCTAAAGCATCGTCCTGGCAGTTAACTGTGATATTGAGCGCCATGTTATGACGGCGACCCTCTTCAGATAATTCTTCATCATTAAATCCCAAATTATTGCAGGAAGTGATGTTAGAGACAATACTATCGAACTGTCTGATTGTTACATCCTGCTCCACAAAGGCCTGCTCCAAGACTTTCTATAGAGCCTCCCTGTGGGCTTCTGAACTGAGTAACAGTGATAATACAGAGATCTTTGAAGGAGTCTGTAACAGCTGATTAACAATGTTATATTCACTCCTTTGGATGAGCTTCAGCATCTCATCATTGTTTTTCGAAAGGTCGGGATCACTGGATTGACCGACTGGTGGATCAGGGGCTTCTGTCTGAAGTTCCTTTTCTTTGTTAACTTCCCCAACCCCTCGGTTGAAGATTCTACCACTCCGTGTTACTCGACGGATGTCTGCAATGTTCATAACGGAGGGTAATGGAATTTCCTTTCCATTTTCAATTATCGTTGCACTGTATTTGTAAGGGATCGCCTTAGCTGATTCATACGGTAGCGGTCCTGGTAGATAGATGACTACAGAAGCCTTTTGATTTTTCTGACCATCATAAGTAATCTCGATCCGTTCCCGGTTGGGAACCTTAGATTCGTCAAGTAGAGGGATGATGGCAAAAACATCCCTGGTCTGGTGATGACTAGAGATCGTGACAACATCCTCAACTTGCTCGGCAAGGTAGTTCGGCGTCCAGTTGATGGGTCCAGAACCCGGATATGGACGAATTTCTCCACGATCGACCTGACCCTGAAGAGCTGCTCTCACAAGGTAACACCTTTGGTTATTTTCTGAACAGATGCTACAACTGTCATAGTTGTGTGGTGGCACCTGACCCAGCCCACTTTGAATACAATGTAACCTTACTAGGTTAGCTTCCACTGATCGGACATCCTGACTTTGACGCCGGGTAGGATTCCTGTTACTGATACTAATCTGCTGAGTATCTTCATCCATGTAGATTGGCATCCACCAATGATTTAACAAGTGCTGAAGTGCCTCCTGGACAAGGGTACAACCTCGAACGTTTTCACAACCTGCCTTACAGCTTTGATAGTCATGTGATATTAAGAATCCGAGTCAGACCTGCTCAGCATGTAACTCTACCAGGTTGGTATTCATTACGCGAATATCGAAGATCTGAACCATGTTGATCTGATAGGAGTTCCTATCATGGTAGTCTTGGATCCATCCAAGATCCATCTGACGCTGGAGGGCCCCTTGTATGAAAGAGCATCCCTGTTTGTTTACCGAGCAAATCAGATAGGAACTGTAATCGTGCCGCGGCAGATTATGATACTGGATTTGCCTTGAGTGCATCGCCACCAAGTTGACATTCATTGCAAGGATGTCGTGGTTTTGAATGACCTTGGAGTTCGTATAGACCATGTTAACTCCACGAACTCGGTGCTCTTGGATCCATTTGAGATCCATCTGTTCATGTAGAGCTGCTTGCACTACCGAACATCCTTGGTTGTCTTTAGAGCAGATATCACACTGATGATAATTATGAGGTGGAACATGGCCATATCCACTCTGTCTACAATGCATCTTAACCAAATTGGTTTTTAACAAGAGTACATCATGAATTTGATAGACATTATTAAACTCTCTCTCAATCAAATTGACTGCAGCCTTCTCATGTTGAGGCAGCGGGTTCGTAAGGACATTAGGATTCGTATCCTTGAAAGATAAGACCCCGCTCCTAACAAGTTTTTGCACGTCCGACTTGAAATTGAGGCAAGTTTCTATGTTATGCCCTGGTCCTCCTTGATGGTAAGGGCATGTCTGATCTACCTTAAACCAAAAAGGCGGATTTTCTGGTACTGCAAGAGGAGACTTAGTCTGGATGTGCCCCTTAGCCAACAGTAACGGAAATAATTATGCGTACAACATGGGTATAGGATCAAATCCTGGTGGTCGTGTTGTACGGTTGTTGTTATATGGAGGACGAGCCTGCTGAAGAGACTGTTGTGTCCTTTGCTGATCAGGTTGGCTCTGCGCGACCTGAGGTTGATACGTAGGAATAGGCGCAGGGTTGATAGCAGGAGTTACCGCCGCTACCGGCTGATAACATCGCCTTTGCTTTCCAAGAGAGATATTCCCAATATCTTGCTCTTTTTTCTTAGGGAGAGCACTACCGTATTTTTTAGTACAGCTCGTCGATCCAGTGTCTTTTACTAAACGTCCTTCTCGGACGGCTTCCTCAAGACGTACGCCCATGCCGACCATCTCGGTGAAATCACTGGGCGCACTGGCAACCATTCGGTCATAGTAAAATGAACTTAAGGTCTTTAAGAAGATCTTTGTCATCTCTTTTTCCTCAAGAGGTGGACAAATCTGAGCAGCAATTTCACTCCATCTCTGAGCATATTCCTTAAAGGTTTCCTTGTCCTTTTGCGACTTCGATCTGAGTTGATCTCTGTCGGGTGCCATGTCCAAATTGTATTTGTATTGTTGAACGAAGGCAGTACCAAGATCTCTGAATGTGCTGATCATAGTACGGTTTAAACCCATGTACCATTTGAGTGCGGCACCGGTTAAACTATCCTGAAAGTAATGAATCAGTAAGTCCTGATTCTCCGTCTGAGCTGACATCCGCCGAGCGTACATCACCAGATGGCTTTGAGGGCAAGAGTTACCCTTGTACTTTTCAAAGTCGGGCACTGGGAACTTGTGCGGTGTAACGCCCCGATTTTGATTATTCCATTATTCTTGAGTCTTTTATTTTAATTAGGTGATAAATTATTTTATTTGTTAATTGGTGTGTTAAATGTTATTTTACCGTTTTTGAGAGTTTTCGGGGAAATTAGAATGGAGGGTATTTTAGACTTTTCTCAATTAATCATAAGTTAGAAAAGTAGTGGAATTAGAATTTATGTGATTAAAATGAATTAAGTGTTTGTGTGGAAAAATGAGAGAAAAGAAATAGAAAAGAAAGAAAATAGATAGAAAAGGGAAATAGAGGAAAATAGAGAAAAGATAGAAAGAAAAAGAAGAGAAAGAAAAAGGAGGAAGAGAAAAGAAGAGGAGAAAGTTGGGGAAAACTAGGAAATCATCAAGAACAACTAGCTAGCAAGTTTGGAATCTGGGTAAGGGTGCGAAATATTGTTATCCTATCAATGTATGTGATTATGTATGAATTGTTGTTATTGTTGATGAATTTTGTGAGTTTTAGGGTATAACCCATTTTTGAGAAATTGATTGGAAATTGATCCAAATGTGTTCAAGCTGGTGTTGATTGTGTTCTTGTGGGTCTATACATGTTTAATGTGTATTATTACACTTCCAAATGTTATTTTTCTGAGTTTTAGATGATGAATTGGTGAATTGGGAGTGGAAAACGCAGAACAGAATTCTGCAGAAAATTTTTCTGGTTTTTCCAGGTCATACGCGTATGGGGCATGTTCATACGCGTATGGACCTTGGCAATACGCGTATGGTTTTTCTTTTCACTCGGCCATCTGCCCATTTGCGTACGATACGCGTAGAACTTTAGGTCACTACGCGTATGAAGGAGGTCATTACGCGTATGGGGTTTTCAACGTGGAATTTGGGAAGAATGGGCTTCTGCCCGTACGCGTATGACATGTGCCCGTACGCGTATGGCCAGAGGAATGGTAAAAATGAGATTTTTCAAAATGTGTTTTTCGTTTCCGTCCGTAACTTTTGTTCCGATTATCCGATTTTTGTGTTCTTGGTGTCGTTGGAAAGCTATTGAGCTGTACGTTGTGATTATGATGTTTTAAAAATCGTTAGCCAATTTAATTAGGTCAGAAAGTCGGGAATAGTGCTATTTAGAGACTTTTTACTGTTTTGACGGTGTGTTTGAATGTGAATCGTACAATAGTGCATTGATGTAAATGTATATAGATTGTATGTGGATGTATGAGATGAATGCATGTATATATTGTGAATATGTATACATTTCAAGAATGTCTTGGGTCATTATCATGTGTAGCATAATGATGTGCATTCTTGTGCTGAGGGATTCTAATGAGAATCCGCTATAACGTCGTGAGCCTCTCTTGGTGGAGGTGTGAGCGATGGTTATGGACGATCGTGAGCCTCTCTTGGTGGAGGTGTGAGTGATCCATAAAACATCGTGAGCCTCTCTTGGTGGAGGTGTGAGCGGTGGGTGAACATCGTAGGCCCGACGGGGAGTTACTTTGGTAACGAGCGATGGTTCCAGCAGAAGTTCCTGAGTGAACTTGAGATGATTGAGTCGGTACCCGCATTGCATTTGCATAGAGTCGTGAGTCGGTCTCTATGATTTGCATCTATCATCTTTATAATGATGTGTTGTTGAATGAACATAATTGTGTATGTTTATACGGAATGATTGAGAATTGTGAAAGTGTGCATGATGAATATGCTTGGTGGATATATATGTATACATTGTGATGTATATGGATGAAAATGTGATGAATTGTGGTGAGATTGTGTAATAGGTGTATTTTTATGTTTATACATATATAATTATATGCATTGCTGTTATGATAATATTTCTCACCCTTCTGCTGTTTTATGATGCTCTATGAGGCATTGCGGAGTAGGTATGCTGGAGGTCTTTTTGTGAAGCGTGTCTTCATTCTTTTGGTCGGTTGGCTCTGATATGTAGCACCGGGTAACTAGGATGTACATTATTCTTTTGTGATACATTTGTACATGTATCTTGTTGATGAATGTTTATGTAAACATGACTTATATTGATGGATGATACTTGGTGATGTATATATTTATGTATATATACTTGAATGTAATTTCAATGTTTGGATTTTCCGCTTTTATTCTAAATATTGACATGTGGGTGTAAGGACAAAGTTCCTCTGTGGCAAGTTACCCCACTGTTGCATATCAATATTATGAGCAGGTGTTGTGTGTATTAAATGCGTGTATGATGTGACATGCCTCTTTTATACTATGTTTTAATCGTACTCTGGCAAATTTTTGTTTAACATGTGCCTAAATGATTTATGTGATTATTTGGGGGTATAGAAAGGGGGTGTTACATTAAGTGGTATCAGAGCCAGAGTTGAGTCAGTTGTGTCTGTCTTGTTGTTGTGTTGGTTGAACTGTTGTTTAACCTTGTTGTAATTTTTGGAATGATCAGAAGATGGCTGGTAGAAACGACAATGCAATGGCTGCTGCTTTGGAAGCAATGGCTAGGGCGGTGCAAGGTGCGCCGAATGTGAATGCTTATGACGAGTTCAGGAAGAATCAACCACCGGTCTTCAAAGGAAGATTTGATCCCGATGGAGCTCAATTGTGGTTGAAAGAGATTGAAAGAATCTTTAGAGTTATGGGCTGTGCGGAGGAGAATAAGGTGAGGCTTGGGTCTCACATGTTGAAGGAAGAAGCCGACGATTGGTGGGTCGGTATGCGTGAAGTTCTTGAGGTGGATGATGAAGAGGTAACTTGGAACTTATTTCGTAATGAGTTCTTGAGGAAGTATTACCCTGAGAGTGTGAAGGGAAAGAAGGAGATGGAGTTTCTTGAACTAAAACAAGGTAGTATGTCGGTGGTGGACTATACTGCTAAATTTGTGGAGTTGGTTCAATTCCATCCTCATTATGCTGCGATTACTGCTGAGTTCTCAAAGTGTATTAAGTATGAGAATGGTTTACTTCCGGAGATTAAACAAGCTGTGGGATATCAAAGGATAAGGAGGTTTTCGGATTTGACGGAATGTTGTAGAATCTTCGAAGAAGATAGAAAGGCTCGTTCTACCCATTATAAAAGTTTGAATGAGAGGAAGGGAAAGCAACAAGCTAGAGGTGGACCTTATGTGACACCCGCTGATAAGGGCAAGCATAGGGGAAACTTCGAGAGGAGATCTGGAGGAGGAGGTTCTGGTCCCATTAAGTGTTACAAGTGTGGTGAAATGGGTCATAAATCATTTGAGTGTGGGAAGACAGTGGCGAAATGTTCTAATTGTGGAGGCCTTGGGCATGCTACTACAGACTGTAGAAGGAATGTGGTAAAGTGCTATAACTGTGGGGAAATTGGTCAGATTAGCCCAAAGTGTCCGAATCCGAAGAAAGCTCCATCAAGTGGGAAGGTATTTTCTCTGGCAGGAACTCAGACTTCCAGTGAGGACCGTCTGATTAAAGGTACATGCTTTAGTAATAGTACACCTTTAGTTGCCATTATTGATACTGGAGCGACTCATTCGTTTATTTCGACTGAGTGCGCGAAGCGTTTAAATCTTGTGTTGTCTCTGATGGATGGTAAGATGGTTATTGATACTCCAGCAATGGGGTCAGTAACTACTTCTTCGGTTTGTTTGATGTGTCCTTCGACCATTTATGGTAAAGACTTTAAGATGGATTTAGTGTGTTTGCCGTTGGAAGGATTGGATGTGGTCTTGGGTATGAATTGGTTGCAATTTAACCGAGTTCATATAGATTGTTATCATAAGTTAGTGAGGTTTCCTTCTTTGGAAGATGATGAATTTGAGAGTTTCCTATCCACTAAAGAGTTGAAGAAACTTTTAGCGGACGAAGCTCAATTGTTTGGTTTGTTTGCATCATTGTCGGTAGAGAGTCAAGTTGAGCTTGATGTGTTCCCAGTGGTGTGTGAATTTCCAGAAGTGTTTCCGGAAGATATTACGGATGTACTGCCAGAAAGAGAAGTTGAATTTTCTATTGATCTAGTTCCGGGTACTAGACCGATTTCGATGGCACCGTATCGTATGTCGGCATCGGAGTTGGTAGAATTGAAGAAGCAATTGAATGACTTATTGGACAAGAAATTTGTAAGGCCAAGTGTTTCTCCTTGGGGTGCTCCGGTATTGTTGGTAAAGAAGAAGGACGGGAGTATGCGGTTATGCATTGATTATCGACAGTTGAACAAAGTGACAATTAAGAACAAGTATCCACTTCCAAGGATCGATGATTTGATGGACTAATTGGTTGGTGCGAATGTTTTTAGCAAGATTGGTTTGAGATCAGGATACCACCAGATTCGTGTGAAAGGAGAGGATATTCAAAAGACGGCATTTAGGACACGGTATGGTCATTACGAATACTCCGTGATGCCATTCGGGGTTTCTAATGTGCCGGGTGTGTTTATGGAATACATGAATCGTATTTTTCATGAACAGTTGGATCGTTTTGTGGTTGTGTTCATCGATGACATTTTGATTTACTCTAAGTCTCAAGAGGAGCATGAAGAGCATTTGAGAATTGTGTTGCAAATTTTGAAAGAGAAACAATTGTATGCTAAGTTGTCAAAGTGTGAATTTTGGTTGTCGGAAGTAAGTTTCCTTGGGCATGTTATTTCCGGTAGTGGTATTAGTGTTGATCCATCCAAGATAGATGCGGTGATGCAATGGGAGGTTCCTAGGTCGGTTACGGAGATTCGAAGCTTTTTAGGCTTGGCGGGTTATTATCGGAGGTTTATTGAGGGATTTTCGAAGTTGGCACTTCCTTTAACGCAATTGACTTGTAAAGGAAAGGCTTTCATTTGGGATATTCATTGTGAAGAGAGTTTCAATGAGCTAAAGAGAAGGTTGACAACGACTCCGATCTTGATTTTGCCTAATCCTAATGAACCATTTGTTGTGTATTGTGATGCTTCATTGACAGGTTTAGGTGGTGTTTTGATGCAAGATGGAAAAGTTGTGGCATATGCTTCTAGACAATTGAGAGTGCATGAAAAGAATTATCCTACACATGACTTGGAGTTAGCGGCCGTGGTGTTTGTTTTGAAAATTTGGAGGCATTACCTTTATGGTGCAAGATTTGAAGTTTTTAGTGATCACAAAAGCTTGAAATATTTATTTGATCAAAAAGAGTTGAACATGAGACAAAGGAGATGGCTTGAACTTTTGAAGGATTATGATTTTGGTTTGAATTACCATCCGGGTAAGGCAAACGTGGTGGCCGATGCCTTAAGTCGGAGGTTGTTACATATGTCTGCATTGATGATGAGAGAATGGGAACTTTTGGAGGATTTTAGAGATTTGAGTTTGGTTTGTGAAATGACGCCGAGAAGTGTGAGACTTGGTATGTTACATGTTACGAATGATTTTCTTGCAACAGTTAGTGAAAAGCAAAAGTTGGATTTGAAGTTCGTTGATTTAATGATAAATGAGAATGAGGATTTCAAGGTTGATAACTTGGGAGTTTTGAAATTTCGTGGTCGTATTTGTATTCCCGACGACGTGGAGTTGAAAAAGATGATTTTAGAGGAAGGACACCGAAGTAATTTAAGTATTCATCCGGGTGCGAATAAGATGTATCAAGATTTGAAGAAGATCTTTTGGTGGTCCGGTTTAAAGGGGGATGTTGCTCAATTTGTGTATGCATGCTTAACTTGTCAAAAGTCTAAGGTGGAACATCAAAAACCGAGTGGATTTATGCAACCGTTGGATATTCCGGAATGGAAATGGGATAGTATATCGATGGATTTTGTTACGGGATTTCCGAATACACAAAGAGGTCATAATTCTATTTGGGTAATTGTTGATAGGCTTACTAAATCTGCTCACTTTATTCCAATTGATATTAGTTATCCTTTGGAGAAGTTAGCCGAGATTTATGTTCTTGTAGTGGTGAAGTTACATGGAGTTCCTAAGAGTATTGTATCGGATAGAGATCCTAGATTTACATCGAGGTTTTGGGAGAGTTTACAAAAGGCTTTGGGTTCTAAGCTAAGATTGAGTTCGGCTTATCATCCGCAAACGGACTGTCAAACCGAGAGGACGATTCAATCGTTGGAGGATTTATTGCGTGCTTGTGTACTCGAGCACGGTGGTGCTTGGGATGGTTATTTGGCGTTGATTGAATTCACTTACAATAATAGTTTCCACTCGAGTATAAGTATGGCACCATTTGAGGCTTTGTACGGTCGGAGATGTCGAACACCTCTGTGTTGGCATGAAACCGGCGAGAGGACGATAGTTGGACCGGAAATGGTACAACAAACGACGGAGAAAGTGAAGTTTATTCGGGAGAAGATGAAAGCTTCTCAAAGTAGACAGAAGAGCTATCATGACAAGAGAAGGAAAGATCTTGAGTTTCAAGAAGGCGACCATGTGTTTTTGAGAGTTACACCGGTTACGGGTGTGGGTCGTGCTTTGAAGTCGAAGAAGTTGACTTCTCGTTTTATTGGTCCGTATCAGATTACTTCACGAGTTGGTGTTGTGGCTTACCGTGTGGCGTTGCCTCCGAACCTTTCGAATTTGCATGACGTATTCCATGTTTCGCAACTTCGAAAATATGTTCCGGATCCGTCACATGTTATTCCTATGGACGAGGTTGAAGTGAGAGATAACCTTACGGTGGAAGCTTTACCAGTTAGGATTTTGGACCGCGAAGTTAAGAAACTAAGAGGCAAGGATATTGCGCTTATGAAAGTAGCATGGGGAGGCGCTGCGGAAGGCAATATGACTTGGGAACTAGAGAGTGGGATGCGAGAGTCGTATCCGGAGTTGTTTGAATCAGGTATTATTTTCGAGGACGAAAATTTCTAAAGTGGGGGAGAGTTGTAACGCCCCGATTTTGATTATTCCATTATTCTTGAGTCTTTTATTTTAATTGGGTGATAAATTATTTTATTTGTTAATTGGTGTGTTAAATGTTATTTTACCGTTTTTTAGAGTTTTCGGGGAAATTAGAATGGAGGGTATTTTAGACTTTTCTCAATTAATCATAAGTTAGAAAAGTAGTGGAATTAGAATTTATGTGATTAAAATGAATTAAGTGTTTGTGTGGAAAAATGAGAGAAAATAAATAGAAAAGAAAGAAAATAGATAGAAAAGGGAAATAGAGGAAAATAGAGAAAAGATAGAAAGAAAAAGAAGAGAAAGAAAAAGGAGGAAGAGAAAAGAAGAGGAGAAAGTTGGGGAAAACTAGGAAATCATCAAGAACAACTAGCTAGCAAGTTTGGAATCCGGGTAAGGGTGCGAAATATTGTTATCCTATCAATGTATGTGATTATGTATGAATTGTTGTTATTGTTGATGAATTTTGTGAGTTTTAGGGTATAACCCATTTTTGAGAAATTGATTGGAAATTGATCCAAATGTGTTCAAGCTGGTGTTGATTGTGTTCTTGTGGGTCTATACATGTTTAATGTGTATTATTACACTTCCAAATGTTGTTTTTCTGAGTTTTAGATGATGAATTGGTGAATTGGGAGTGGAAAACGCAGAACAGAATTCTGCAGAAAATTTTTCTGGTTTTTCCAGGTCATACGCGTATGGGGCATGTTCATACGCGTATGGACCTTGGCAATACGCGTATGGTTTTTCTTTTCACTCGGCCATCTGCCCATTTGCGTACGATACGCGTAGAACTTTAGGTCATTACGCGTATGAAGGAGGTCATTACGCGTATGGGGTTTTCAACGTGGAATTTGGGAAGAATGGGCTTCTGCCCGTACGCGTATGACATGTGCCCGTACGCGTATGGCCAGAGGAATGGTAAAAATGAGATTTTTCAAAATGTGTTTTTCGTTTCCGTCCGTAACTTTTGTTCCGATTATCCGATTTTTGTGTTCTTGGTGTCGTTGGAAAGCTATTGAGTTGTACGTTATGATTATGATGTTTTAAAAATCGTTAGCCGATTTAATTATGTCAGAAAGTCGGGAATAGTGCTATTTAGCGACTTTTTACCGTTTTGACGGTGTGTTTGAATGTGAATCGTACAATAGTGCATTGATGTGAATGTATATAGATTGTATGTGGATGTATGAGATGAATACATGTATATATTGTGAATATGTATACATTTCAAGAATGTCTTGGGTCATTATCATGTGTAGCATAATGATGTACATTCTTGTGCTGAGGGATTCTAATGAGAATCCGCTATAACGTCGTGAGCCTCTCTTGGTGGAGGTGTGAACGATGGTTATGGACGATCGTGAGCCTCTCTTGGTGGAGGTGTGAGCGATCCATAAAACATCGTGAGCCTCTCTTGGTGGAGGTGTGAGCGGTGGGTGAACATCGTAGGCCCGACGGGGAGTTACTTTGGTAACGAGCGATGGTTCCAGCAGAAGTTCCTGAGTGAACTTGAGATGATTGAGTCGGTACCGCATTGCATTTGCATAGAGTCGTGAGTCGGTCTCTATGATTTGCATTTATCATCTTTATAATGATGTGTTGTTGAATGAACATAATTGTGTATGTTTATACGGAATGATTGAGAATTGTGAAAGTGTGCATGATGAATATGCTTGGTGGATATATATGTATACATTGTGATGTATATGGATGAAAATGTGATGAATTGTGGTGAGATTGTGTAATAGGTGTATTTTTATGTTTATACATATATAATTATATGCATTGCTATTATGATAATATTTCTCACCCTTCTGCTGTTTTATGATGCTCTATGAGGCATTGCAGAGTAGGTATGCTGGAGGTCTTTTTGTGAAGCGTGTCTTCATTCTTTTGGTCGGTTGGCTCTGATATGTAGCACCGGGTAGCTAGGATGTACATTATTCTTTTGTGATACATTTGTACATGTATCTTGTTGATGAATGTTTATGTAAACATGACTTATATTGATGGATGATACTTGGTGATGTATATATTTATGTATATATACTTGAATGTAATTTCAATGTTTGGATTTTCCGCTTTTATTCTAAATATTGACATGTGGGTGTAAGGACAAAGTTCCTCTGTGGCAAGTTATCCCACTATTGCATATCAATATTATGAGCAGGTGTTGTGTGTATTAAATGCGTGTATGATGTGACATGCCTCTTTTATACTATGTTTTAATCGTACTCTGGCAAATTTTTGTTTAACATGTGCCTAAATGATTTATGTGATTATTTGGGGGTATAGAAAGGGGGGTGTTACATTAAGTGGTATCAGAGCCAGAGTTGAGTCAGTTGTGTCTGTCTTGTTGTTGTGTTGGTTGAACTGTTGTTTAACCTTGTTGTAATTTTTGGAATGATCAGAAGATGGCTGGTAGAAACGACAATGCGATGGCTGCTGCTTTGGAAGCAATGGCTAGGGCGGTGCAAGGTGCGCCGAATGTGAATGCTTATGACGAGTTCAGGAAGAATCAACCACCGGTCTTCAAAGGAAGATTTGATCCCGATGGAGCTCAATTGTGGTTGAAAGAGATTGAAAGAATCTTTAGAGTTATGGGCTGTGCGGAGGAGAATAAGGTGAGGCTTGGGTCTCACATGTTGAAGGAAGAAGCCGACGATTGGTGGGTCGGTATGCGTGAAGTTCTTGAGGTGGATGATGAAGAGGTAACTTGGAACTTATTTCGTAATGAGTTCTTGAAGAAGTATTACCCTGAGAGTGTGAAGGGAAAGAAGGAGATGGAGTTTCTTGAACTAAAACAAGGTAGTATGTCGGTGGTGGACTATACTGCTAAATTTGTGGAGTTGGTTCAATTCCATCCTCATTATGCTGCGATTACTGCTGAGTTCTCAAAGCGTATTAAGTATGAGAATGGTTTACGTCCGGAGATTAAACAAGCTGTGGGATATCAAAGGATAAGGAGGTTTTCGGATTTGACGGAATGTTGTAGAATCTTCGAAGAAGATAGCAAGGCTCGTTCTACCCATTATAAAAGTTTGAATGAGAGGAAGGGAAAGCAACAAGCTAGAGGTGGACCTTATGTGACACCCGCTGATAAGGGCAAGCATAGGGGAAACTTCGAGAGGAGATCTGGAGGAGGAGGTTCTGGTCCCATTAAGTGTTACAAGTGTGGTGAAATGGGTCATAAATCATTTGAGTGTGGGAAGACAGTGGAGAAATGTTCTAATTGTGGAGGCCTTGGGGATGCTACTACAGACTGTAGAAGGAATGTGGTAAAGTGCTATAACTGTGGGGAAATTGGTCACATTAGCCCAAAGTGTCCGAATCCGAAGAAAGCTCCATCCAGTGGGAAGGTATTTTCTCTGGCAGGAACTCAGACTTCCAGTGACGACCGTCTGATTAAAGGTACATGCTTTATTAATAGTACACCTTTAGTTGCCATTATTGATACTGGAGCGACTCATTCGTTTATTTCGGCTGAGTGCGCGAAGCGTTTAAATCTTGTGTTGTCTCTGATGGATGGTAAGATGGTTATTGATACTCCAGCAATGGGGTCAGTAACTACTTCTTCGGTTTATTTGATGTGTCCTTTGACCATTTATGGTAAAGACTTTAAGATGGATTTAGTGTGTTTGCCGTTGGAAGGATTGGATGTGGTCTTGGGTATGAATTGGTTGCAATTTAACCGAGTTCATATAGATTGTTATCATAAGTTAGTGAGGTTTCCTTCTTTGGAAGATGATGAATTTGAGAGTTTCCTATCCACTAAAGAGTTGAAGAAACTTTTAGCGGACGAAGCTCAATTGTTTGGTTTGTTTGCATCATTGTCGGTAGAGAGTCAAGTTGAGCTTGATGTGTTCCCAGTGGTGTGTGAATTTCCAGAAGTGTTTCCGGAAGATATTACGGATGTACTGCCAGAAAGAGAAGTTGAATTTTCTATTGATCTAGTTCCGGGTACTAGACCGATTTCGATGGCACCGTATCATATGTCGGCATCGGAGTTGGTAGAATTGAAGAAGCAATTGAATGACTTATTGGACAAGAAATTTGTAAGGCCAAGTGTTTCTCCTTGGGGTGCTCCGGTATTGTTGGTAAAGAAAAAGGACGGGAGTATGCGGTTATGCATTGATTATCGACAGTTGAACAAAGTGACAATTAAGAACAAGTATCCACTTCCAAGGATCGATGATTTGATGGACCAATTGGTTGGTGCGAATGTTTTTAGCAAGATTGATTTGAGATCAGGATACCACCAGATTCGTGTGAAAGGAGAGGATATTCAAAAGACGGCATTTAGGACACGGTATGGTCATTATGAATACTCCGTGATGCCATTCGGGGTTTCTAATGTGCCGGGTGTGTTTATGGAATACATGAATCGTATTTTTCATGAACAGTTGGATCGTTTTGTGGTTGTGTTCATCGATGACATTTTGATTTACTCTAAGTCTCAAGAGGAGCATGAAGAGCATTTGAGAATTGTGTTGCAAATTTTGAAAGAGAAACAATTGTATGCTAAGTTGTCAAAGTGTGAATTTTGGTTGTCGGAAGTAAGTTTCCTTGGGCATGTTATTTCCGGTAGTGGTATTAGTGTTGATCCATCCAAGATAGATGCGGTGATGCAATGGGAGGTTCCTAGGTCGGTTACGGAGATTCGAAGCTTTTTAGGCTTGGCGGGTTATTATCGGAGGTTTATTGAGGGATTTTCGAAGTTGGCACTTCCTTTAACGCAATTGACTTGTAAAGGAAAGGCTTTCATTTGGGATATTCATTGTGAAGAGAGTTTCAATGAGCTAAAGAGAAGGTTGACAACGACTCCGATCTTGATTTTGCCTAATCCTAATGAACCATTTGTTGTGTATTGTGATGCTTCATTGACAGGTTTAGGTGGTGTTTTGATGCAAGATGGAAAAGTTGTGGCATATGCTTCTAGACAATTGAGAGTGCATGAAAAGAATTATCCTACACATGACTTGGAGTTAGCGGCCGTGGTGTTTGTTTTGAAAATTTGGAGGCATTACCTTTATGGTGCAAGATTTGAAGTTTTTAGTGATCACAAAAGCTTGAAATATTTATTTGATCAAAAAGAGTTGAACATGAGACAAAGGAGATGGCTTGAACTTTTGAAGGATTATGATTTTGGTTTGAATTACCATCCGGGTAAGGCAAACGTGGTGGCCGATGCCTTAAGTCGGAGGTTGTTACATATGTCTGCATTGATGATGAGAGAATGGGAACTTTTGGAGGATTTTAGAGATTTGAGTTTGGTTTGTGAAATGACGCCGAGAAGTGTGAGACTTGGTATGTTACATGTTACGAATGATTTTCTTGCAACAGTTAGTGAAAAGCAAAAGTTGGATTTGAAGTTCGTTGATTTAATGATAAATGAGAATGAGGATTTCAAGGTTGATAACTTGGGAGTTTTGAAATTTCGTGGTCGTATTTGTATTCCCGACGACGTGGAGTTGAAAAAGATGATTTTAGAGGAAGGGCACCGAAGTAATTTAAGTATTCATCCGGGTGCGAATAAGATGTATCAAGATTTGAAGAAGATCTTTTGGTGGTCCGGTTTAAAGGGGGATGTTGCTCAATTTGTGTATGCATGCTTAACTTGTCAAAAGTCTAAGGTGGAACATCAAAAACCGAGTGGATTTATGCAACCGTTGGATATTCCGGAATGGAAATGGGGTAGTATATCGATGGATTTTGTTACGGGATTGCCGAATACACAAAGAGGTCATAATTCTATTTGGGTAATTGTTGATAGGCTTACTAAATCTGCTCACTTTATTCCAATTGATATTAGTTATCCTTTGGAGAAGTTAGCCGAGATTTATGTTCTTGTGGTGGTGAAGTTACATGGAGTTCCTAAGAGTATTGTATCGGATAGAGATCCTAGATTTACATCGAGGTTTTGGGAGAGTTTACAAAAGGCTTTGGGTTCTAAGCTAAGATTGAGTTCGGCTTATCATCCGCAAACGGACTGTCAAACCGAGAGGACGATTCAATCGTTGGAGGATTTATTGCGTGCTTGTGTACTCGAGCACGGTGGTGCTTGGGATGGTTATTTGGCGTTGATTGAATTCACTTACAATAATAGTTTCCACTCGAGTATAAGTATGGCACCATTTGAGGCTTTGTACGGTCGGAGATGTCGAACACCTCTGTGTTGGCATGAAACCGGCGAGAGGACGATAGTTGGACCGGAAATGGTACAACAAACGACGAAGAAAGTGAAGTTTATTCGGGAGAAGATGAAAGCTTCTCAAAGTAGACAGAAGAGCTATCATGACAAGAGAAGGAAAGATCTTGAGTTTCAAGAAGGCGACCATGTGTTTTTGAGAGTTACACCGGTTACGGGTGTGGGTCGTGCTTTGAAGTCGAAGAAGTTGACTTCTCGTTTTATTGGTCCGTATCAGATTACTTCACGAGTTGGTGTTGTGGCTTACCGTGTGGCGTTGCCTCCGAACCTTTCGAATTTGCATGACGTATTCCATGTTTCGCAACTTCGAAAATATGTTCCGGATCCGTCACATGTTATTCCTATGGACGAGGTTGAAGTGAGAGATAACCTTACGGTGGAAGCTTTACCGGTTAGGATTTTGGACCGCGAAGTTAAGAAACTAAGAGGCAAGGATATTGCGCTTATTAAAGTAGCATGGGGAGGCGCTGCAGAAGGCAATATGACTTGGGAACTAGAGAGTGGGATGCGAGAGTCGTATCCGGAGTTGTTTGAATAAGGTATTATTTTCGAGGACGAAAATTTCTAAAGTGGGGGAGAGTTGTAACGCCCCGATTTTGATTATTCCATTATTCTTGAGTCTTTTATTTTAATTGGGTGATAAATTATTTTATTTGTTAATTGGTGTGTTAAATGTTATTTTACCGTTTTTGAGAGTTTTCGGGGAAATTAGAATGGAGGGTATTTTAGACTTTTCTCAATTAATCATAAGTTAGAAAAGTAGTGGAATTAGAATTTATGTGATTAAAATGAATTAAGTGTTTGTGTGGAAAAATGAGAGAAAATAAATAGAAAAGAAAGAAAATAGATAGAAAAGGGAAATAGAGGAAAATAGAGAAAAGATAGAAAGAAAAAGAAGAGAAAGAAAAAGGAGGAAGAGAAAAGAAGAGGAGAAAGTTGGGGAAAACTAGGAAATCATCAAGAATAACTAGCTAGCAAGTTTGGAATCCGGGTAAGGGTGCGAAATATTGTTATCCTATCAATGTATGTGATTATGTATGAATTGTTGTTATTGTTGATGAATTTTGTGGGTTTTAGGGTATAACCCATTTTTGAGAAATTGATTGGAAATTGATCCAAATGTGTTCAAGCTGGTGTTGATTGTGTTCTTGTGGGTCTATACATGTTTAATGTGTATTATTACACTTCCAAATTTGTTTTTCTGAGTTTTAGATGATGAATTGGTGAATTGGGAGTGGAAAACGCAGAACAGAATTCTGCAGAAAATTTTTCTGGTTTTTCCAGGTCATACGCGTATGGGGCATGTTCATACGCGTATGGACCTTGGCAATACGCGTATGGTTTTTCTTTTCACTCGGCCATCTGCCCATTTGCGTACGATACGCGTAGAACTTTAGGTCATTACGCGTATGAAGGAGGTCATTACGCGTATGGGGTTTTCAACGTGGAATTTGGGAAGAATGGGCTTCTGCCCGTACGCGTATGACATGTGCCCGTACGCGTATGGCCAGAGGAATGGTAAAAATGAGATTTTTCAAAATGTGTTTTTCGTTTCCGTCCGTAACTTTTGTTCCGATTATCCGATTTTTGTGTTCTTGGTGTCGTTGGAAAGCTATTGAGTTGTACGTTATGATTATGATGTTTTAAAAATCGTTAGCCGATTTAATTATGTCAGAAAGTCGGGAATAGTGCTATTTAGCGACTTTTTACCGTTTTGACGGTGTGTTTGAATGTGAATCGTACAATAATGCATTGATGTGAATGTATATAGATTGTATGTGGATGTATGAGATGAATGCATGTATATATTGTGAATATGTATACATTTCATGAATGTCTTGGGTCATTATCATGTGCAGCATAATGATGTACATTCTTGTGCTGAGGGATTCTAATGAGAATCCGCTATAACGTCGTGAGCCTCTCTTGGTGGAGGTGTGAGCGATGGTTATGGACGATCGTGAGCCTCTCTTGGTGGAGGTGTGAACGATCGGGTCGTGAGCCTCTCTTGGTGGAGGTGTGAGCGATCCATAAAACATCGTGAGCCTCTCTTGGTGGAGGTGTGAGCGGTGGGTGAACATCGTAGGCCCGGCGGGGAGTTACTTTGGTAACGAGCGATGGTTCCAGCAGAAGTTCCTGAGTGAACTTGAGATTATTGAGTCGGTACCCGCATTGCATTTGCATAGAGTCGTGAGTCGGTCTCTATGATTTCCATTTATCATCTTTATAATGATGTGTTGTTGAATGAACATAATTGTGTATGTTTATACGGAATGATTGAGAATTGTGAAAGTGTGCATGATGAATATGCTTGGTGGATATATATGTATACATTGTGATGTATATGGATGAAAATGTGATGAATTGTGGTGAGATTGTGTAATAGGTGTATTTTTATGTTTATACATATATAATTATATGCATTGCTATTATGATAATATTTCTCACCCTTCTGCTGTTTTATGATGCTCTATGAGGCATTGCAGAGTAGGTATGCTGGAGGTCTTTTTGTGAAGCGTGTCTTCATTCTTTTGGTCGGTTGGCTCTGATATGTAGCACCGGGTAACTAGGATGTACATTATTCTTTTGTGATACATTTGTACATGTATCTTGTTGATGAATGTTTATGTAAACATGACTTATATTGATGGATGATACTTGGTGATGTATATATTTATGTATATATACTTGAAAGTAATTTCAATGTTTGGATTTTCCGCTTTTATTCTAAATATTGACATGTGGGTGTAAGGACAAAGTTCCTCTGTGGCAAGTTACCCCACTATTGCATATCAATATTATGAGCAGGTGTTGTGTGTATTAAATGCGTGTATGATGTGACATGCCTCTTTTATACTATGTTTTAATCGTACTCTGGCAAATTTTTGTTTAACATGTGCCTAAATGATTTATGTGATTATTTGGGGGTATAGAAAGGGGGGTGTTACATGCGGGACTTTCACATTTGGAACCAAGCAGAGGTCTGCGGCATCTTTTCCAAATAGATCCTGACTGCGAATGGCTTGCAGCTCCTTCTGCATTTCCAGGAACTGCTCCTGGAATTCATCCATTCGGTCAAACATAGTTCCCTTCTTACTAGAAGGTGTTGGTGGAATTTGTCCTTCCGGGACAGTGTGCACCACAGGGGGTGGTACCGTGACTACGGCAGCGAACCTTGGCGCCTCCCAAAGTTTGTCACCTTCAGGAGTCTTCAGTATGCCCCTGGCATCTTCGCTTTCCCGAAGTTTGTAACCTTCAGGCCCAGCGGCTTCTGTTGTGATTCTCTGATCCTCAGTGATCGGCGGAACATATCCTTCTGGGATATAGTTAACAGGCATGCCCCAAGGACGATCTTTCGGTATCTAATACCTAGGATCATACCTTTCCACTATAGGCGTTGAGGTGATCTCTGAGATCACAGTTCGTTGTAGCTGAGCTTCTGCCATGGCTTGCATGTCGTTACGAAGCTTTCTCATATCCTCTCTCAGAGCGTCGATCTCTTCTTTCAACTCTCTGTTTTCTTCCTCAAGATCATCCATCTTTTTCTGACGACTGGCCCGAGTATTATACGAATGAGACAGTTTTACTCTAGAACCGAGACACAAACATGAGATTCCTAGGTAAGAAGAATACGCGATGTGAGAATGATGAATGCAATGATTATATTAATTGTTTTAAATGTTTAATCAAAATAAACTTCGACAATTAGTTTGCAAATATCAAACAGTGGGGAAACCCCTTTTTATTGAAATTCAAAGGATTACAGAAGCGGAAATACAGTAGATTACAAAGTGCAGAAACAGAAACCTAAACTAATGGGTCCTGAGTTCTCTCTGAAGAGAAATCAGGTGTTGATTCTGGTATCTTCCTTTTCTTTGACCGGGGCTCTTGGGCCGTTGTCAGGTTGTCATTCCTTTGCCAGGTGAAAGGAGTGAGCAAACTCCTTTGGTCATCCTGATTCTCTACAACATGCTGCTCCAAAATTTCAATCAGAGCATCTTTTTCTTTCAGCAATTGCTGTATTTTGACGCACTCTATGTCGAGGGTGCGATACTTGTTCTTCCAAGACCTTCTCTCCTTTTGAACTTTGTTGAGAGTAACCTGAAGCTTTTCAGTTTCCGTCATGAAGTACATGACAGACTCCCTTGGCGGAAGAATTCCGTAACGAGGATAAGGCATCTTTAGCCTGAGAGCTCTAGTTTGTACCCAATGGAGATAAGGCTCCACCGAGACACAGTCCGGTTTTCCTAGAGACTCTCGTCCTTTCTTATGAACATGCTTCCAAGCGTGTACTATTTCCATCCTTAGCGCTCTGTCATTTTCTCCTTCTTTGAAGAAAAGACCTTCCAGATGAACACCCAGTGGGATGTGTCTCATCGGGTATCCAAATTGACGGCGAACCAATACCGGATGGTAGTTGATTCCTCTTTTAGTTCCTATGAGGGGTACGTTGGGGAAGCTTCCACAACGATCAATAATCCAGATTCCCTCATAAATCCTATTGCACCAATCTATATCAGAGTTGGTAAGAGACATGATCTTCTGCGACCAGCGTAAGGTACTCTTACAATCCCAAAATGCAGCAGACTTGGGCAAGTGAGAGATAAACCATTTGTAAAGCAGAGGTACACAGCATGTGATCTCCCCTCCATTGTACAAATTCCCCAAGTGTACAGAATGATACGCATCTGCGAGCAAAGTCGGCGCAGGGTTTCCAATGAGAAAAACCTTAATAGAATTGATATCGACGAAGTTATTGATGTTGGGAAACAAAAATAACCTGTAGGTGAGCAAGACAAAGATGCTTTCAAAAACAGTCACGTTCCCAATACTGGCGAAATACAAGGCCTTCTTTGTCAAGAACTGGGCTGGCAAAACTTGGATGCCACCCTTGGTAGTCATGTGAGTCCTGACCTCAGACTCGTCCAAATGAATTGCTCTTGCAATTGTTTGATTCTTTGGAATTTCTTCCAGTCCAGAAAATGGAGCTCGATCTGTAATGTATAGATCGATCAGATGAGAATACTCTTCCAGCGTTGGTGCGAGCTGGTAATCCGGGAATGTAAAGCAGTGATAAACCAGATCGTAGAATTGAACGAGCGCGTCCATGATTCCCTCAATCACATGGACTCTTAATAGAGATAGCAAACCTCCGTGCTTGGCTCTAAAAGCCTCAGGGTTAGTGATCATCCTCGCTAACCTTCTCAAATCTCCTATCTTTGGAACCTTGACGGTATACTGGTGAGTTCTCCTTCTACCGAAATCCATTAGCGTAATCCTCTTCTCTGATATTTGCAATCACAGTCTTAGTTTAATTCGAAAAACCAGAGAGACTAGAAGAGAAGTTTTTTGAATGTTTTAATGTTTTTTAAATGAATGCATGAATGCAGCACACAAAAACATAGAAAAAACATAGGGTCAAAGGGTCGTTGTCATGAAGTCAAGGCTCTACCCATCCCCAAAGGTTTATACTAGGGTGATTTTTGTACCTGTACTCATTATCATCAGCTCCTCCCAGGAAAGAAAAACAACAAGCGGATCGCCAGCGAGTTGTAAAGCAATCTTAGAGTAAGTGCCATTCACCGAGAATAGATCACCAGCCTCAAATGAGGGTAGTATCGCGTAACAACTATTTTCGATAGTTTCCGCACTACGAAAGGGTTTGGCTCCTCAGCTTCTCAGACTTAACAACCGGCCCATTGTCTAGGTGAGAGAATGGGTTACGTTGGTCAGCCTCCATTGAGGTTGATGGTCGACCCCGTCGCCATCACTTATCTTAAGTGTATACTCAATCTTTCCACATACGGCATCACCTGCATTCCCATTAGCAGAAAAATAAACATGTATAGAAATTAGGAAAAGCAGTATATATATTTATCCTAAACATTCTAGACCTTTAAAGCTAAGGACCTAAGTTCCTGACAGAAAATGGGTTCCCCGGCGGAAGCCCCAATCTGTGGTTTTCACATAAGTGAAGAGAAGGAAGACCATGCCTAGATCTAACTTTTACAGACCCCACGGTGGGCGCCACTTTTCTGTTGGTGGCCACCGCCATGAAAATGGGATTTTGGTTTTTTGTTTAGTGTGCTCGCCAAGATCTTTTCTTTCGATCTTATGCCTACGTATTCCCGTTTACCAAAACAGGGAAATCAGAGCGTTTGTAGTTCCTCCTATTCTATGGGAGGAAATGGGTGTTTTTGGTGTCTTGTTCAAAGCCCAAGACGTGAAGCGAAAGGTCTATTTGTGTCTTGTTCAAAGCCCAAGACGTGAAGCTAAAAAGGTCTCAACTTTAGAGAGAATTTGTCATCTCTAAAGAGGGGGTTTGTCTGTCACAACTGTTGGGTGACTGGTTATAAAGGAGAATTACTTTAACCGGGATACGCGGATCCCAGCAATGCCATAATTTCCTTTATAGGGGATTTTAACCTGGAGGAGAAGACTTTAACTCAGTGTAGAGCAATGCTATCTTTCCTTAGGAATTTCTCATGCTAAAAGAGGGACAGTGGCATGGATGTAGATAATCCAGAGGCTTGCCGCTTACAGCGATTAGATGAAAAGGAAGGAGTTGTTGATGTTTGTGTACTGTGAACGAGGCACAGCTTTGCTGCTAAAAGGTTGATTGGATCAACCAGTGGTTTTCTTATACAAAGCCTAAGAGGAGGCTAATATGTGTCTCGTACAAAGCCCGAGAGAGAGGCTAAAAGGTTTTGACTTGACGATGAAGTCTTTTGGTATCTCGTATAAAGCCCGAGATGGAGGCTATTTGACTCAACAAGAGATTGTTTTAGTGTCTCGTATGAAGCCCGAGAGAGAGGCTAAAATTTGTTTGACTCCGCTGGGGAGAATCATTGTATAAAGCCCAAGAGGAGGCCAACTTCACTGGAGAAGGATCATTACACAAAGCCTAAGAGGAGGCTGTGATGACTGTTCAGTTAAGTGACAGGTCCAGTATACTGATTTTAAAGAGAAAATAAGTTCTTATATGAACAACATTGTACTCAAGGATTTGATTCGGGGATCAGGGATATTTCCTTTTCTTTAAGGAAGCGGGAAATCCGAAGGGTATTGAGACTTTCTGAGTCTGCGGGTTTCCTTCCTATTTAATGAAGGGGTGCTTGAGAATGTCTTTGAGACTCAAGGAAGTTATACCGTCCAAGTCTAGAGTTTTATCTTTTGTACTATGCTTTGAGAAACAGTAGTAGACTCTATGACAGGACTGTTCTATGAAGATGCCTAAGTTCTGTTCCTATACCTCTAGGAGGTCGTCAGGACAATTTGTACGAAGCCCAAGAGGAGGCTAGAGACTTTTAAGAAGCCTACGGGTCCTTGTACTAAGCCCAAGAGGAGGCTATCATTCCCAAAGGAAGAGATCCTTATACGAAGCCTAAGAGGAGGCTGATGCTTTTAAGAAGCCGTAGGGTCCTTGTACTAAGCCCAAGAGGAGGCGGGGTTGCTTTTAGGAAGCCCGTGGGTCCTTGTACGATGCCCAAGAGGAGGCCGATGCTTTTAAGAAGCCCGTGGGTCCCCAAACCCTGAGAAATTCAAGGCAATGCTATTCACCGAGAATAGATCAAAGTCAGGAAAGTCCGAGAATTTGGAAGAAACTCAAAGATGCCATTCATGGAGAATACATTCATCTTTGGGAGTAGAGTTTCTTGACGATTCCTAATGAGGACAACCTGAGAGAAGACTGTATCTGGTGATCCTATTGGGGATCTAGCTTGTCTATTTCTACGAATAAACGAAATGGCGTCACCTAGTTCTAGACATAGTTGCCGGGGAAACTCTAAATATCTATATTATTATTACACAGTTGATATGAGTTTATGAAGAAAGACTTACAGTGAAACAGCCCCACAATACAGTTATATGTATATGAAAGCGGTAAATGAAAGCGATAACCACTTACTCGGTTGTAGAACTTCCATGCTGTTTGGTTAGTTGTTCAACAAAAAAAGATTGAAAACAACAGTATATTCAAAATCAAAGGAGAAAGTGCTTTGAAAAAGAAAGATTTGGGGCTTACAGCTCGAGGAGAGGCCCAGGGTTTTATCAGTGAGCGCACTGTTTGAATTTGTACAGAGGGACTTATACAAGTGACTGTGGCCCAAAAATTATTTTCTGTACAAGTGGGTTGGGTCTTACACTCTCTCAAGAGGCCCAAGGTTTTAAAGAAAAAGTGTGGGGCTTATAACATGAGGGTAGGCCCAGATGATTTTTCGTTTAAAAATGGCGATCGCGCCGAGGTTTTCTTTTAACGCAGAGGGACTTATACAATAAGTGAGGCCCAAAATTGTTTTGGTTAAAAGGGGATCGGGTCTTACACTCTATTAGAAGCCCAAAGTGTTTTTTGAATGGGTCTTATAGCTCAAGGAGAGGCCCAAGGGTTATTTTTCAAAAGACGAGGATCGCGCCGTTTGTTTTTGACGGTATCGGGACTTATACAATACAACGAGGCCCAAAATGATTTGGTCAAAAAAAGGATTGGGTCTTACACTCTATTAGAGGCCCAAAGTGTTTTGAAAATGATCTATGAGGGTTGAATTAATCCAAAACCCTAATTTGTTTTCAAAAATGTATTTAATTGAATAAAAATTCAATTTAAAAGGATCAAAATTGTTTAACACATGGAAAACAAATTGTGATCTTGGATTAATGCTTCAAAAATTAAGTATTCACCTACGAAATAATTAGAAAGCATTAAAAGTTACAAAATCAATGTAGAGAAAATATTTAAAATGTCAAAAACAATTAAAATATTAATTCTTTGCAAAAATATCAATTATATGAAATAAATAATATTTTTGGAATTTTTTGATAAAATATAATATTTTAACATTTTTTGAATTATTAAAAAAAGAATCAACTCAAAATCATTAAAACTCAGAGAGAAATTAATTTTTGAATCAATTAAACAAAATCACAAAATTCAAATATTTGAATTATTCAAAAATGGCGCCAAGAACACACCAAGAACACGCGCGTGTTCTGGGTTTGGCTGATTTGCATTTTCCCCTCAATCTCACTGAATACTTGATTATAACATGCAATCCACATATCATTATGCTCGTCTCAACCTCACGATCATGTTTATGTCCATTAATTTCATTTAAATTAAACATACAACAAGAAATCACGAAGAAACCTCAAGAACCCTAATTTCTGCATGAAGGCTAGGATTTTTGATACACGATTCAAACAATGCAATTAATTGAGGGAAAACATTCCATGCATGATTATGAACATATGGTCAAATTATTGTGCGAGGAAATATGCATAGATTGAGAGATGACCAAGTATATGCTTACCTCTAAGCCGTGACACCAAGTGCAATGTGATTTTTGATTTGGAGGTGTTACAGATGAGTGGTAATGATCTGAACAGCTTCCCTACACCCTATGGAGTGTGTTTGAATGCTTAGACTTGATTGAAATTGGCTGGATCAATTCGTGGCATCTCAGCTGCAACTTGATTGAAAATTTGAGCAACCAGCTGGTGATTTTGTGAAATTGATGTTTCAGAAGTGATCTAAGTGTTTGATCAGCTCATATGTGATGTATGTGAGGTGTGTGAGTGATTGGTTTGATTTGAAAAGCTCTCAAACTCAAAACCCGATAGTTACCTTGCTAAGAAAGGCATTTTTGCCAAAAGAAAGAGATTTTGAGGAAAGCATCTGTTAGATGGCTTTGGTGTACTCAAACTGATCACAATTAAGCTCTATTTATAGTAGAGCAAGTTTGTTTTGCAAGGAATAGTGAATAGCAGCTGGTAAGTAGGTTTGGCCATTGTTGGCAAATGAAAATCCAAGTCTCCTCTAGCCATTGACTAGAGGTTAGGGCACAGAACTTTGGTCCCCTTGGTCTTGGATAAGTCTTGACTGATTTTAGATGAGAATGGCTCAGTCCATGCCACCTTGATGCTTCCATTGAATGCTTCAATCTAAATTTGGAGTCTTGTCCCTATTTTGGTCATTCTAGGTTCAACATGCTATTTCTTGTTCCATGGACTTTGGAGGCTTGGCTCAGTGATTGTCCCCTTTAGATTCAATCCTCAGATGTGTCCAAGTGGATAAGAGCATTTGAATTTGGCTGATTTTGGCAAATCGAGCCAAAAATGCAAAATCTGCCTTGCCTTTGACAGATTTCAGCAAGGCAACTTGACAATGTCATATCTCATGGTGTAAGTTGAATTTGGCAATGTTCTTGGCCATTTTGGAAAGCCCTTATATGATGCAACAACTGTTTGAACATGTTTGATTTTGATCTCTTCTGATTCCAAGTGAAAAATCCCTCTACATTTGGCAAAAAGTGAAGCAAAATCTGACTTAGTGAAATTTTCACTAAGTGTTGGAACAAAGTGTGATTTCTTGATTTTGATCACTCCATAACTCAAAATCCTTAATGAATTGGACTTAGGTCTAGTTGAAGTTTTTGTAGAGGGTAATGAGGGCTAAAAATCCATCTTTGGATGAAAAAAATTGGCCTTGTGGTTTAGGAGTTATGGTCCTCCAAAGTTGGTGCATTAGTGGTACTTTTTCCATAACTTAGAAAATTTTCTAAGTTTTTATGGTTACCCCTTTTACAAGTTATCCCACTTTCTTTGATTTTTCTTGATGAATGATGATCCAAATCATACATTAACATCATTTTAGGGTTAGAAATCCATTTTGGTGAAAAATCTCAAAAAGTCAAAGTTGACTTTTGTGCACAGTTGACTTTTTATCAGATGGATTCCAAACTATGCAATTCTTCATGAAACCATGTCCTTGACCTAAATCAAACTTGATGGACATGTTCCAAGGATGTCATAGGGTATATTGGGGCATGTCTTAGGGCTTGGGAGCATGTCCTGCTCAAAAGTCAAAGTTGCAGTTCACTTTTTCCTTAAAACCCGAATTGTGGTGCAGATGAAATTGAGACTTGTTTCTCAAGCTTCTTGGATTAATCCATTGTTCCAAATGGATCAATATAGTTCATTATAGACCCTCAAACCCTCCTTTGAGGTCTTGGCTCATGATTTGCCCAAAAAGTTAACTTAGGGGTGAATTAGGTCAAGAAACCCTAATTCCTGATATTTGATGTATGCATCCCCTGAGGAAAAATTGACTTGATGAATGGGTCAATGAGGTTCCATGGAGTATATTAGGTTGTGTTTTGAATCTTTGGCTTGTGCCCAGATGAAATTTTCCATCTGGAGGCCCTGGTCGACCAAAACCCTAATTTGGTGATACTGGCGATCTTGAGACTTGATCCACCTAGAAGGGAGCAACCTTGTGCTTAATCCTTGAAGTGGGAGTCCTTTTGATCCATTGTAGATATTTTAGAGGCTAGACAAGTTGAAGATCATGTCATTCCTTGATTGATCTTTTGTCTAAGCACTCAGAGAGGGCTTGAAACCCTAATTTTGATTGTAGTGGATGCTCACCCATCTTTGGGGAGACTGGTGAAGCATAATAATAGACCCGTATTATGATGATGATTTGCACAATGATGGGAAATCTTAGTGGTCAAAATTTGGGGTATGACAGTTACATAAAGGGAGAGGAAAGTAATACTAAGAAGAACGAACGTGCGAACATCTTAATTTTCTTCATTATGGCACGAAACAAACTATTCTTTATTTCTCCACCAGAGAATGCAATCCCAAATAAGAATAGATAATGGTAAAGGAGGAGTTGCTTCTCAAAAATCTATACACCACATGGTAAAGTGCAACTTAAAATCCTTCTATGGTGATGAAGGCATTCTCGTCCACAAAGAAGGTATTCCCCTATTCACCAAAAGTGTCAAAATCTTTATCCTCTAGATTTCTACTATCTAAATAACCTTTATTCTTTTCTTCAATAGTCTAATTGTATTTAAAATAAAATACTATTTTGATGAGTTTGAGTTATGAACTCCATTTTTCTTTAATAAGGGTCTAAATTTAGGAGGCAATTGTGAAAATTTTACAATTGGTTTGGTAAATTATTCATGGGTGATTTTAAACATGTAAATTTTTTTAGATAGAAGCACGTGAATATGGAATTATGTTATTTGTATGTACATGGATAGTGACACATCATATGCAAGAGTCAGAGACAAATTTTTGTTGGAATTAAACCCAAGACTTTAAGTAGTTTCAAATTAACTTCATTAACAAGATTCAATAAACTGATTGAATTCTCTTCTTGTTCTTCAATCTTCACCCGAGTGAATAAATCACACATTTATTACAAGATGATTATGTTGCACAACAACAATGGAGAAGAAGAAAACAAAACCGAATTGGGAAGAAAGGAAATTAGAGATTTAATAAAAAATATGGGAAAAAGAAATATTTCTGCAAAGTAACTCTCTACTCTAAAAACTGTAATTTTATTCAAGTGAATCACATTACAATAATAAGGGTTACTCCTTATTTATTGATTAGGTTTGCTTGCTTCCTAAGCAAATCCCAAATACCTAATTTTGTTAACACTAAAAAATTAGACCCAAAGACCAAAAATCCATCTCAAGGCTACTCTTCCGACACTTTGATAACAAAATAATTTCGACACACACTAGGCTATTTGATAACTTTCTTGTCCATGTCGAGCAAACTGCTTCGACGTAAGGAATTATAATTTAACACACCACCTAAATCATTGTGTCTAAGTTATCTATATTCATCATAGACCTCAACTCTTGAACACTTCGACCTGCGCTATTTTCGTCATGATGTCTGCAATCTGATTCTAAGTTCTGCAGTTTTCCAAGTTAAACTTCGCTTCTGCCACTTTCTCTCGAAGATAATGGAACCTCGTTTCGATGCGCTTGCTTCGTCCATGTTCTATCGAATTCTTTGCCAGATTGATAGCAGACAAGTTGTTGATCTTCGTGGTAGTTGCTCCATGATCCTTCCCTGTAATCTCTTCGATCAAATTCACCATCCTTGTTACTTAACATGCTCAAAGAGAAACAACTATGTATTCTGATTCACATGATGATAGTGCCACTACTGGTTTCTTTCTTGAACTCCAAGAAACTGGTGTGTAATACCCCGTATTTTATTCCTCTGGATAATATTACATTGCGATCGACTGAGCCCAGTGTACTCTGAAAAATTATTTGATAAAATAATTAGAGTAACTTCGGTACTTAGAATTAATCCAATTAATATTATTTGTTTCAGAGACATTTTATTTAATTGGACTCTAGAGACATTTTTGGACATTTAGTAGTATTGTTTTAATAATACTTACTATATATATTTTCTCTCATTTGGATTAAAAAGAAAAAGATAGAAAGAAAGAGAAAGTTGGTAAGAGAAAGAAGAAAAGAGGAGAGAAAAGAGGAAGAAGGGAAAAGAAGTGAAAAATAAGGTTTTTGGAAGAGAAGCTTCAAGATCATCACCAATCTTCATCCAAGCTTCACCAAACTTCTTGAGTTTCATCATCTTGATCATCTCTAGAGGTGGGTTTAGCTAGAAACCATTTTCTTTGTGTTTTGGTATTATGAGTTTTAGGTCAAAATCGTAGAAATCGATGTTTTAAGGGATAGAATCGGTTAGAAATTGAAATGAATGTTTAGTATGCTCATAGAATCATGTGGGGGTGATTGTTTTCATGTTTCTATATGATGGTTGTTGATTTTGAAATGTTAGGGTTTTAGAATAATTGGGTTTTTATGAAATAATATGTTTTGATGATAGTGCTGATCAAACCTTGTTATAAATGTGATGTTGAACCTCTGTTGACTTCTAAATGTGCCCTAAAATGGTTTTGGAGGGTGGATAAAGTTCTGTTATCGCAGAAGTATTTTTCTGAGAATCGCGCTGTGCGCTGAGCGCACAGGTTGCTCGCTGAGCGCGGTGCCAAATCCTTGGAGCCTCTCGAGGTAGGGAGTTACGCGCTGAGCGCGACCTGGGAGTTAGAATTTTGTACTTTTATGGAAAAATTCATAACTTTAGTTTCGCTTATCGGTTTCGATTGTTCTTTATATCGATGTAAAGCCGAGGAAATATTCTACGTAATGGAAGTAAAATATGTTGATTTTATCGACCGATTAAATAATCGGGAAAGTTCAAAATAATGGAAATTGTGTTTTAAATTATGTTAAACTATTCTATTATTATAACAGGATGTGTTTTGCCTAAATTAAGGTTGTTTAGCATGATATGATTGGATACACTTTAAATATAAAAAAATGAAATAGGGAGAGTGAGGAAAACATACATCTTAGCTTTTATGAACCTAACTTGACTAGGAAGTTGATTGAATGAGACACTATTATGGAACATGTGGTTGACTTGTGGTTTTGGCAAGGCATGAGAAGCTTAAAGGCATTATAGCCTTGTGATTGTCTAATACAATCGTGTTATTTATTGTAATCATGTAATCGTAACCAGTTTGGCTCGAGTGTAGTTTCAAGAGTCTCGGACTCCTCTGAAATGGATGCGCAACTACTTGGCAGGTTTGATTCCCCGTATTGTACGAATGGTGCCCATGGAGCGAATGCTTGTGACGGTTAATGGCCCGTGTGAAGTGACGGTTTATAATGGTTAATGGCCCGTAGAACCCGAATCCATTCGTATGTCAAGTAGATTACAAGGATTTATGACTCGGATCGCCTTCTAGACGTAGAAGCGGGCGGGAATAGGAAATACCTTGGGATGGTTATCGATTAGTGATATTAGTGAGTTGATGAACTCATGGCATGTTTCCATATAGTGTAAAGTTATATTGTGTGAACTCGAGAGTCCTTCCCTTGTCCCGGACTTTGAGTTAGGAATTATTAGAACCATTTATCCGAGAGAACTTATATTATAGGAACCCACTGAGATTTGATGTATCTCACTCCACGTTGTTGATGTATTTCAGGTACTTCAGGTTCCGAGAAAGGTAAGGATAAGGTCGTGTGATCTTTTCCTTGCTTGTTGATGGCTAGCTTCCGTAGCGGAGTTTATTTTGAGATCATTGTTGATCTAGTTCTTAGTTTTTATCTTTTGAACATCTTGTGTATAATATGTCATAGGTCTTAGTACTTGTACTTTAGGGCATTTATTTGTATACAATGTGTTAACTAGGAGCTTATGTGTTTCAGTACCAAACACTTGGATCTATATATAATATTTATGCTTTGATATATGAGTTTTATATATGGGTGTTACAGTTGGTATCAGAGCAGGTCGTATCCTCGACCTAGCTATGAAATAGTATAAGTATTTATTTCTGTTTCATATACGTTGTGTCACCATTGGTCTTAAGTGTTATATTGATGGCATTGAGCCTGATCAACTTAATCCTATTTGTATGACCTTTAGGAATATGGTTGAAGGACGTAGAAACACTCGTGGTAGACCCTGCAACACTCCTCAAGGGACGAATTCGCCGGGCGGCGACGACAATGCTCCTTTGTATCAGTTTATGCAACAGATGCAGCAGCAACAAAATCTATTCATGCAGCAAATGGTACAACAAATGAATGAAGGTTTGCATCCTACAATAGTTGTTCCAGAAGCTGAAGGTGGGAAATTCCGGGATTTTATCCGCATGAATCCCCTAGAATTTCATGGTGGATTGGATCCCGTGAAGGCGCACGATTGGATTTCTGGTATGGAGAGGATTTTCTTGATAGTCCAGTGCAGCGAGGAGAACAAATTGTTGTTCGCCTCTCACTCATTGAAGGGTACCGCTATGAGATGGTGGGAGAGTGCCTCGGCTTTAATAGTTATTCAGGAAGTGCCAAAGGTTTGGGAGCAGTTCAAGGTTGTTTTCATGGAGAAGTATTTTCTGAGCTCTTTGAGAACTCAAAAAGAGTTTGATTTTCAACAACTAAGACAAGGTAGTATGACTGTGGCCAGTTATGCTGAACAGTTTGAAGACATAGCTGCTTATTCTAGGCAGGCTGTGTATGCTCCAGATGAGAGGTGGAAGGTGGACCAATTTATTTTTGGACTTAGAGCTGAAATATCCCATAGTGTATCTCAGAGGGAGTTCACTACTTATGCCGAAGTTTTAAGACAATGCTATGTAGCTGAACATAGTTTGAAGAAAGTCCAAGCGGAAGGTGTTACGAGTAGGGCGAATCAAGGGGATCGCGGAAGATCCAACCAACAATTCAGGCCTAGGCAACAAGCCTTCAAAGGAAAGCAAGTTCAAGATTCAAGGGTGAGTACACCTCCGGTGTGTCGCACTTGTGGAAGGATGCATTATGGAAGGTGCGGTATAGACAATGTGAAGTGTTACCAATGTCAGAAGATGGGTCATCTGAAGAGAGATTGTCCTCAGAATAGGACTCAGAAACAAGGAAGGGTTTATACCTTAGATGCAAGGAAGAAGAAGAGTGACAATTCCTTAATTGTCGGTACGTGCTTCGTTAACGAATTTCCTTGTTTTGTTCTATTTGATTGCCGAGCTACACACTCTTTTGTATCGATACAATGTATGAAGCGACTTGGGTTGCAGTCCGTTCCTTTGTCTCCTCCTATGGTGGTCACTACCGCCATGGATGAAATAGTCGAGACACCGTCGATGTGTGAAAACTGTGTTTTGTCTGTGGACGGTAGAGTTTTTCAGATTGATCTTATTTGCTTACCACTTAAGAAAGTTGATGTCGTTTTGGGAATTGATTGACTTTCTGCTAATTCGGTGTTTATTGGGTGTGAAGAAAAGCTCATCATCATTCCATCTGTTGATGCTACCCCGAAAGATGTCTTAACAACTATTCTAGAAGGTACGGTTAGTATGGTAAATTTCTTGTTTGAAGAAAAGAAATTGGTTCTGTTGGTTATCACTAAGGAGGGTAGTACCGATCTTCAAGTGTCGGATATCCCAGTTGTTTGTGAGTTTTCCGAAGTCTTCCCTGAAGATGTCATTTCTCTTCCTCCGGAGAGAGAAATGGAGTTTTCGATTAACCTGGTACCGAGAACAGCCCCTATATCCGTTTCCCCGTACCGGATGGCGCCTTTGGAGTTAAGGGAATTAAAGGACCAGTTAGAAGGACTTATGGCGAAACATTTTGTGCGGCCTAGTGTTTCACCGTGGGGAGCCCCTATTTTGTTGGTAAAGAAGAAGGACGGTGGGATGCGATTGTGTATTGACTATCGTCAGCTGAATAAAGTCACCATTAAGAACAAGTATCCCTTGCCAAGGATATACGACCTATTAGATCAATTGAAAGGAGCTTGTGTGTTCTCAAAGATTGATTTGAGGTCGGGTTATCACCAAATCCGAGTGAAGAGTTCCGATGTACCTAAGACTGCATTTAGGACCCGTTATGGTCATTACGAATTCTTAGTGATACCTTTCGGTGTGACTAATGCTCCAGCTGTCTTTATGGATTATATGAATCGCTTATTTCAAGCTTACTTGGATCAATTTGTTGCGATCTTCATTGATGACATTCTTATCTATTCCCGTACCCCACAAGAGCACGAAGGACATTTGAGAATCGTCTTATCGATCTTACAAGAGAAGTAACTTTTTGCCAAGTTAAGCAAGTGCGAGTTCTGGATGGCTGAAGTTAGTTTTCTTGGTCACGTTATATCACAGGGTGGTGTAGCGGTGGATCCGTCAAAGGTTAAAGCTGTGATTAATTGGGAATGACCGAAGAATGTTTCAAAAATTAAAAGTTTCTTAGGATTAGCAGGTTATTACCGAAGATTAATCAAAGGCTTTTCCCAATTGGCGTTGCCAATGACGAAGCTTACTCGAAAGGATTGCTCCTTTGAGTGGGATTCGGCGTGTGAACAAAGTTTTATGAGTTTGAAGGAAAGGTTGGCAACGGCTCCGGTTTTGATTATTCCCGATTCTAGCAAGTCTTATGAAGTGTTTTGTGACGCGTCCAAGATGGGTTTAGGAGGCGTGTTAATGCAAGAAAGTCACGTAGTGGCTTATGCTTCTCGTCAATTAAAAGTTCACAAGAAGAATTATCCAACCCATGATTTGGAATTAGCGGCGGTGGTGTTTACCTTGAAAGTGTGGCGTCACTACTTGTATGGTGTGCATTTTGAGTTGTTTAGTGACCACAAGAGTTTGAGATATCTCTTTGACCAAAAGGAGTTAAACATGCGTCAAAGGAGGTGGATGGAGTACTTGAAAGATTATGATCTAGATTTAAAATACCATCCGGGTAAAGCAAACAAGGTGGCCGATGCCTTGAGTAGAAAAGTTTTGAAGAAGGCTGAGTTAATGATGTTAGAGTACTCTTTGTTGGAGAAATTTAGAGATTTAAACCTCAATTTTGTGTGGACTCCAAATGGTGTGATCATGGGGAATTTGAATGTTAATTCTACTTTAAGAGTTAAAATTCAACAAGGACAATTATTGGATGATAAATTGCAAGAGATGTTAAGTCAACCGGGTTTTGTGCATGCTAATGATGGGATGATTATGTTTAATCAAAGAGTTTGTGTTCCGAACAATGCGACCTTGAAAAGAAAGATTTTGGAAGAAGCGCATAAGGGTGCTTTTACTATACATCCGGGTTCTTCAAAGATATATCACGATTTAAAGAAAGACTATTGGTGGTCCGGTATGATAAGAGACACTGCGGTCTTTGTGTCGGAATGTGCGGTATGCCAACAAGTTAAGATTGAACATCAAAGACCGGGTGGATTATTACAACCATTAGAAATCCCAGTTTGGAAATGGGATAGTATTTTTATGGATTTCGCAGTAGGTTTACCCCGTATGCAAGGTGGCTATGATTCGATTTGGGTAATAGTAGATCGGTTGACAAAGTCGGCGTATTTCTTGGCTGTGAAGACTACTTTCAAGGCAAGTCATCTTGCGAGGTTGTTTATTGCGGAAATTGTAAAATTGCATGGTATTCCCTCTAATATTGTGTCGGATAGAGATCCGAAGTTTACTTCAAGGTTTTGGAAAGTTTTTCAACAAGCTATGGGGACGGAGTTGTATTTGAGCACGTCTAATCATCCACAGACGGATGGTCAAACTGAACGAACAATACAAACAATGGAGGATATGTTGAGAGCTTATGTGTTAGAGAGTAAGGGGAATTGGAAAGAACTTCTACCATTAATTGAGTTCTCTTATAACAATAGTTACCATACGAGCATTGGAATGGCTCCGTATGAAGCGTTGTATGGAAGAAAGTGTAGGACACCTTTGTGTTGGGCGGAAGTTGGGGAAGATAGAATCTGAGGACCCGAAATCATCCAAGAGACTACGGAAAAGATTCGAATGATTCGCGAGAAAATTAAGCAAGCACAAGATCGACAAAAGAGTTATGCGGACAATTGAATGAGACCTTTGGAATTTGAAAAAGGTGACCATGTGTTTTTGAAAGTTACTCCGAGATTAAGACTGAAATGACCGTTTAAGTCACGAAAGTTAAGTCCGAGATACGTGGGACCGTATCAGATCTTAGAGAAGATTGGTGAAGTAGCGTACAGATTGGCCTTACCTCCTTCTCTGTCGGTAATGCACGATGTTTTCCATGTATCCCAACTTCGGAGGTTTGTTCCAGATCCTCTTCAACCAGTTTTATCGGATACTATCGAAATAGAAGCAGATTTGACGTTTGAACCTCAACCGAGCCGCATTGTGGGAAGTGAAAGAAAAGTATTAAGGAACAAGGGCATCTCTCTTGTTAAGGTGCAGTGGGATGTAACGCATCCGGGCGATGCAACTTGGGAACTTGAATCAGAGATGCGAGATGCTTACCCTCACTTATTCAGGTAATCTTTAAATTCGAGGGCGAATTTCTATTTAATGGGGGGTGTAATACCCCGTATTTTATTCCTCTAGATAATATTACATTGCGATCGACTGAGCCCAGTGTACTCTGAAAAATTATTTGATAAAATAATTAGAGTAACTTCGGTACTTAGAATTAATCCAATTAATATTATTTGTTTCGGAGACATTTTATTTAATTGGACTCTAGAGACATTTTTGGACATTTAGTAGTATTGTTTTAATAATACTTACTATATATATATTTTCTCTCATTTGGATTAAAAAGAAAAAGATAGAAAGAAAGAGAAAGTTGGTAAGAGAAAGAAGAAAAGAGGAGAGAAAAGAGGAAGAAGGGAAAAGAAGAGAAAAACAAGGTTTTTGGAAGAGAAGCTTCAAGATCATCACCAATCTTCATCCAAGCTTCACCAAACTTCTTGAGTTTCATCATCTTGATCATCTCTAGAGGTGGGTTTAGCTAGAAACCATTTTCTTTGTGTTTTGGTATTATGAGTTTTAGGTCAAAATCGTAGAAATCGATGTTTTAACGGATAGAATCGGTTAGAAATTGAAATGAATGTTTAGTATGCTCATAGAATCATGTGGGGATGATTGTTTTCATGTTTCTATATGATGATTATTGATTTTGAAATGTTAGGGTTTTAGAATAATTGGGTTTTTATGAAATAATATGTTTTCATGATAGTGCTGATCAAACCTTGTTATAAATGTGATGTTGAACCTCTGTTGACTTCTAAATGTGCCCTAAAATGGTTTTGGAGGGTGGATAAAGTTCTGTTATCGCAGAAGTATTTTTCTGAGAATCGCGCTACGCGCTGAGCACGCAGGTTGCCCGCTGAGCGTGGTGCCAAATCCTTGGAGCCTCTCGAGGCAGGGAGTTACGCGCTGAGCACGGACCAGGGCGCGCTGAGCGCGACCTGGGAGTTAGAATTTTGTACTTTTATGGAAAAATTCATAACTTTAGTTTCGCTTATTGGTTTCGATTGTTCTTTATATCGATGTAAAGACGAGGAAATATTCTACGCAATGGAAGTAAAATATGTTGATTTTACCGACCGATTAAATAATCGAGAAAGTTCAAAATGATGGAAATTGTGTTTTAAATTGTGTTAAACTATTCTATTATTATAACAGGATGTGTTTTGCCTAAATTAAGGTTGTTTAGCATGATATGATTGGATACACTTTAAATATAAAAAAATGAAATAGGGAGAGTGAGGAAAACATACATCTTAGCTTTTATGAACCTAGCTTGACTAGGAAGTTGATGGAATGAGACACTATTATGGAACATGTGGTTGACTTGTGGTTTTGGCAAGGCATGAGAAGCTTAAAGGCATTATAGCCTTGTGATTGTCGAATACGATCGTGTTATTTGTTGTAATCATGTAATCGTAATCGGTTTGGCTCGAGTGTAGTTTCAAGAGTCTCGGACTCCTCTGAAATGGATGCACAACTACTTGGCAGGTTTGATTCCCCGTATTGTACGAATGGTGCCCATGGAGCGAATGCTTGTGACGGTTAATGGCCTGTGTGAAGTGACGGTTCATAACGGTTAATGGCCCGTAGAACCCGAATCCATTCGTATGTCAAGTAGATTACAAGGATTTATGACTCGGATCGCCTTCTAGACGTAGAAGCGGGTGGGAATAGGAAATACCTTGGGATGGTTATCGATTAGTGATATTAGTGAGTTGATGAACTCATGGCATGTTTCCATATAGTGTAAAGTTATATTGTGTGAACTCGAGAGTCCTTCCCTTGTCCCGGACTTTGAGTTAGGAATTATTAGAACCATTTATCCGAGAGAACTTATAAGATAGGAACCCACTGAGATTTGATGTATCTCACCCCACGTTGTTGATGTATTTCAGGTACTTCATGTTCCGAGAAGGGTAAGGATAAGGTCGTGTGATCTTTTCCTTGCTTGTTGATGGCTAGCTTCCGTAGCGGAGTTTATTTTGAGATCATTGTTGATCTAGTTCTTAGTTTTTTTCTTTTGAACATCTTGTGTATAATATGCCGTAGGTCTTAGTACTTGTACTTTAGGGCATTTATTTGTATACAATGTGTTAACTAGGAGCTTATGTGTTTCAGTACCAAACACTTGGATCTATATATAATATTTATGCTTTGATGTATGAGTTTTATATATGGGTGTTACACGGTGTACCACCTAGCATAAACATATAGCCATCTGTGGATTTTATATCCCATCATCACTACACCAACTTGTGTCGGTGTATCTCACTAATTTGCATTCCTTTTTTTCATCGGCTGCCTGAAATAAAATGCCATTGTCGAGAGTTCCTTTCAAATAACTTAGTATCCTCTTCGTCGCTGCTAGGTGTGATAAATTTGGCTTCGACATGAATCTACTCACCATACCTACACTGTATTCTAGAATAGGCCTAGTGTGACAAAGGTATCAAAGTGATCCAATAAGTCTTATGTACTGAGTTAGATCAACATCATCTTCATCTGTGTCTTTCGATAGTTGCAATCTGGGCTTAGCTGGAGTTGAAGTTGGGTTGTAATCTTGCATCTCAAATCATTTGAGTATTTCTTCTACATATCTTCTTTGGTGCATCATCAAACCTCAACCACTCTTTTAGAATTTGATGCCAAGGAAATATGAAAGAATTCCAAAGTTCAACATTTCAAACTCCTCACTTAGGTCATATTTGAAATCTTCGATCTCCTTCTTGCAGCTTCCTGTTATCAACAGGTCGTCGACATATAGACATAGTATAAGCAATTCATTAGTGCTTCTTCTTACATATAATCCATGCTCCGTTGTGCACTTCACAAATTCCTTTTCCCTTAGAAATCTATATATCTGCTTGTTCCAATCTCTTGGAGCTTGCTTAATTACATACAGGGCTTTATGTAACATGTATACCTTGCTTTATTCACCTTGTTTCACAAACCCAACTAGTTATGCAACATAAATTTATTCATCTAAGGGGTCATTCAGAAATACACATTTCATATCCATCTGACATGTGTGCCAATTGTTCGTGTTTGCTAGACCAACAACTAACTTGATTGTCTCGATTCTAGCAACAGGTGCAAAAAACTCATCGAAGTCGATTCCTTTTTCTGAAGAAATCCTTTTGCTATAAACCTTGCCTTATGTCGAGTTACTTCTCATTTTGGATTCAACTTCACCTTGAATACCCACTTCACATCAATTGTCTTCTTGTCTTGAGGAAATTCAACAAGTGACCTAGTGTTTTTGACTTCGATGGACTTCATTTCCTCATCCATTGCTTTCATCCACTTCGAATCCTTCAATGCCTCAGCTACATTGACTGGTTTGACATCTTCATAGAAAGCATAGTGTACCAGCTCACCTTCATCATCGATCACATCATCTGATGTAATCACACATTCTTGAAACCTTGCAGGAATGCATCTTGTTCTTTGTGGTCTACTTGTACTTTCTTGACCTCTGACTTATTCTTATCGAACTTCTCTTTCGACTTCACTTGTTGGTTCATCACATAAGATGATCATTGAATGCTTCTTTGTATTCCTAGTCCAATCTCATTCCTTAAGCTCATCTATGATCACGTCCCTTCTAATCACTACTTACATGTTCACAGAGCCGAACAACTTGTATCCTCCATTCGAATGATACCCTATCATGATCATTTGACTCAACTTGTCATCAAGCTTTCTTCTACATTGATCTGGCACATGTCAATGTATTATAAATCTAAATACCTTCAGATGAATTAAGCTAGACTTGACACCATACCAACATTCCTATGGCATGATTCCTTCTAGCCTTTATGTTGGACATCTATTCAAGATGTATGATGTAGCCGACACTGCTTCTCCCCATAACTCTTTGGATAGATGCTTGACCTTCAACATACTTCTCACCATATTCATGATGGTTATATTCTTCCTTTCCGCAGTTCCGATCTGCTGTGGAGTGTAGGGTGGCACCACCTCATGCACAATCCTTTCTTTCTCACATAATATGTCAAAGTCTTTTGATACATATTCTTAAGCACCATCAATCCTCAAAATCTTGAGCTTTCGACTACTTTGTCTTTCGACCATAGATTTAAACTTGGCAAATACCTCGATCACTTCACTTTTCTTCTTGATCAGGTAAGTCCACAGTTTTTGACTAAAATTATCTATGAATGTGACAAAATATATATTACTACCAATCGAATCGACCTGGATAGGACCAGATACATCAGAGTATATGACTTCAAGAACTACCTTTGACTTGCTTCCTGCATCCTTGCTGAAGCTGTTCTTGTACTGCTTCTCTTACACACATTCCTCACATACTTCGTTTAGAACTTCAATTTCTGGTAATCCTGAAATCATATTTCTTCTCTTCAGATCTCTGATGTCTTTGAAATTGAGATGGCCAAGTCTATAGTGTCATATTTATTCATCCTTGATGCTGCAGTTGCTAGGCACTTATGCTCCATCACATTAAGTTCAATCCTAAAGGTTCTATTTTGAGACATAGGAGCCTTCAAAATTAACCTTCCTCTTGAGTCGAGAACTCTCATCATCTTGTCTTCGATTGACACCTTGTAGTTCTTTTCAACTAACTGCATTAAGCTGAGCAAATTACTCTTCATGCCTGTATGTACAATACATTGGAAATTACTGACCTATTGCTATCTTTCTTCATAATCAGAACATCACCAATACCCTCAACTGCTAGAGTATTGTCATTTGCAAACTTCACCATGTTTTTCCTTGAGGGTTTTATGTTGACAAACCAATCCTTCCAACCAGTAATGTGTGATGAGCATGTCTTCTTCTTCATGTTTTGCAAACTTTGCATCGTTGTCTTGGTTCTTTTATTTTTCAGGACAATCACTAAAGTAGTCACCATACTTCTGACAATTGAAACACTGAATCTGACTTTTGTCAGGTTTTCAACCATTGTCCTTTCCTCTACCTGCAGCACCACCTCTTTGGTTTCTTTGGTATGAGGACTTTCTTTGATTCAACCAGCCTCCCTCTTGCTAATTTCGACCAGTCGAATTATTGTAGCCTCCTCTACCTTTGTTATCAAACCACTTCCCCCTTCCTTTCTTTTCTCTTGCGGATTTCACCTGCAAAGCTACATCACTCTTCGACTTGCTTGCAGCTCTTTCAATCATTCTTTATTCATGAGATTCAAGCGTACCTTGAAGCTTTTCCTTTGTCAATGTTGACAAATCTTCCGACTCTTCTATGGTTACTACCACGTGGTCAAACGTTGGAGCTAATGACCTCATGATGTTTCCACATACCTTGATTTGATTCACCAGTTTTGTAACCCTGGTGAAAAAACAAATTATGCTTTCATTGTCTTTCATCTAAAGTAATTCATACGTTCTCTTGTGAGTTTTTAACCTCACCTCTTTCAACTTTTATGTGCCTCCAAATGATTTATCCAAGATCTTTCATGCTTGTTTTGACGATTTTACATCACTGACCTTTTCGAAATTATCTGGATCAACACATTGATGGATTATAAAGAGAGCGCTATAATCTTTCTTCTTCAATTCTTTGTATGCAGTCTTTTTTCATTCGTCGCATTTTCTGCAAGTGGTGTTACTCCTTACTTCACAAGATCTCAAAGATCTTGACAACAGAAAATAACCTTCACCCGTTTACACAAACTCTCACGATTCCGACCCTTTAGAATTGGGAGACTCACCGAAAAATGTTTATTCAGATGATTCATCGCCATTGCCATCGTGTTTTGCTTCCCACGAATTGCCCAGTCAGTGCTCTAGATACCATATCTTGGAATTAAACTCAAGACTTTGAGTAATTTCGAATCAATCTTGATGAACAAGATTCAATCAACCGATTAAATTCTCTTCTTGTTCTTCACTCTTTACTCTAGTGAATCAATCACACCTTGATTGCAAGATGATTTTCCTGTACAACGACAATGTAGAAGAAGAAAACAAAACTGAATTAGGAAGAAAGGAAATTAGGGATTCAATACAAAATAGGGGAAGAAGGAGAATTTCTGCAGAGTAACTATCTGTTCTCATAACTGCAATTTTATTCAAGTGAATCACATTGCAATAATAGGGGTTACTCCCTTTTATAGATTGGGCTTGCTTGCTCTCTAAGCAAAGGCCAAATACCTAATTTTGCTAACACTACAAAATCAGGTCCAAGTCCAAAAATCCATGTCGAGGCTACTCCTCTGACACTTTGATAACAAAACAGTTTCGACACACAGTAGACTATTCGACAACTCCCTTGTCTCAGTCGGACAACCTGTTTTAACACAAAGAATTACAATTCAACAAATTTTAGTGTTTTAGATGTTTTCAAAACTCTTGAGTTTACCATTGTTCAAATGTAGTCAATTTTTACGCATCTCTTGCCTTTTTTTTGGAAAATCAAGTTTATTGCTTGTTGCATTAAACATTACATATGATATACTTCACAACCTATGGAAAATATATAAGTATTTTATTTTACAGTAAATTTAATTTCAAGAAAACTGAGATCAAACTGTGTTTAGCTCGATTAATGTGTTGCCCATTCCAAAATCTTATGCATTTCTTATTCTTTTGGGTTGCAGATGGAAAAAAAACTATTTATATATACACCTCATGTTCCTTCACTCAAATGCAACTTCACATATGTGGAAATTTGGCAATACGTCTTTATTCTAATCATCTATATCAACTTGTCCCTTCTCTATGGTCATGCATATCATTATGATTGTTTGTGTTTTTTTCCAGCCATAACAAAGCTTCTTGATAATGTTGTTGATGAGGTAAATTTTTGGTTATTCTTCTACTTCAGTAACTTTCTAATTCATGTTTATTCCATTATTTTAGTAATTGTCATTGCATAGGTTATTGGATAGCCTCAATGTCTATTGTTGTCACACTTTTACGTTTTTCATTGTTCAACCCATCATTTCATATTTTGCTCTGTGATACTATGTTGTATCACTTTGCTCTGATACCACTGTTGGAAAAATGACCTCCATAATTTCCCTCCTCCGTGAACTCAAAAATAGGCACTAGCGGAAACGTGAAAATAAGCAAAATGACACAAAAAGATTTTAGCGTGGAAAACCTTCTCAATGTGAGAAAGGGAAAAACCACGGGACCCTTAGGCTTCTTAAACATCCACTATAATGATAATGGGAATACAACAACTTCACCCTTAGGTGAAACTCTTTAAAAGTATCTCTCTACAATGTATCTCTCAATTTGTAAGGAACACTCTCGCAAATTGACTCACTATTTCTCTCACAAGAAAAAACTCTCTAAGAAACAATTTTCTCTCTTGAGCAAAGCTTTATTTCTCTTGCTTCTTGTTTCTCTTGTGGTTGTGTGATTTGAATGCTTGCTCTTGGTTCTATTTATAGGAGAAGCAAGCCAAAAGGGTCTTACATGCATGAAGACACTTGTTCTTTGCCTTTCATGCAAAACACCAAGTGTCTTTTGCACTATTTTACTCTTCGTCATAACCAACCTTCAATTTTACCAAATGAATATTGGCTATGTGAAATGGCTGGACCCCACATTTCTCCCTCTCCAGCCATAGGGGAATGATCTTGATTAGTTTGGAGTTGCTTTTAATCCAGCAACTTGTTTGCAGAACTCTATCTTCTCTTTTGGAAGAGGTTTTGTCATTTTGTCTGCCCCATTCTCATTGGTTTAAACTTTCTCTACTTTCAACAATTTACTCTCCAACACATCACAAATCCATTGATACCTTACGCCAATGTGTTTTGACCTTGAATGGTATGTCGAGTTCTTGCTGAGATGGATTGCGCTCTGATTGTCGCAATAGAGAACATAAATTTTTTGATTCTGACCTAACTCTTGCATGAACTTCTTCATCCACGTGATCTCCTTACAACCTTTAGTGATTGCGATGTATTCAGCTTCTGTGGTACTCAAAGCAATGCACTTTTGTAATCGTGACTGTCATGAGACAGCTCCCCTGCAAAAGTAATCAAATACCCGAAAATATATTTTCTTGAATCTACATCCCCTGCCATATCTGCATCTACATACCCAATGAGTAATTACTTTTCATTTCCAAAGCATAAACATTGTTTGGCAGTTCCTCTTAGATACCTCAGTATCTATTTCATAGTATTCCAATGCTCCTTTCCTGGATTCGACAGGAATCTACTCACCACTCCTACATCATATGCAATGTCAAGTCTTGTGCAAACCATTGCGTACATAAGGCTACCCACAGCTGAAGAATAGGGCACTTTGCTTATTTCTTCTTTTTCTTCTTCATTGCTTGGACATTGTGTCTTACTGAGTTTCAGATGACCAGGTAGTGGGACATGCACAGGTTTAACATTATGCATGTTGAACCTCCCAAGAACTTTCTTGATATAATCTTCTTATGACATCCACAACATTCTTTTGGGACGATCTCAAATGATCTTCATTCCAAGAATTTTCTTTACCGCTCCTAAATCTTTCATGGCGAAAGACTTGCTCAATGCCTTCTTTAGTGTAGTTGTCTTTGTCTTGTCTTTCCCAACAATGAGTATATCATCAACATACAACAAAAGTATGATGGATTCACCATTATCATATTTCTTCATAAACACACAGTCGTCTGCAGATGTCTTTTTCAATTTATTTCGAGTCATGAAGAGTTCAAACTTCTTGTACCATTGCCTTGGAGCTTGCTTCAACCCATATAAACTTTTCTTCAAGCGACACACAAGGTGTTCTTTGCCTGGTTCTGCAAATCCTTCAGGTTGTTCCATGTAGATTTCTTCCTCTATGTCTCCATGTAAGAATGTTGTTTTAACATCAAGTTGCTCTATCTCTAAGTCTAGCGTTGCGGCTAGACCAAGGATTGCTCTTATGGATGTCATCTTAACTATTGGTGAGAATATATCTTCAAAGTCTATGCCTTTCTTCTGATGGCACCCCTTCACGACAATTCTTGCTTTGTATCTGGGGTTTGGGTTGTTCTCTTCAGACTTGAGTTTGAGCACCCACTTGTTTTTCAAAGCCCAACTTTCCTTTGTTAATTTCACCAAGTCACACGTCTGGTTCTCCTTCAATGACTGTAATTCTTCTTGCATGGCTTGCATCCATTTGTCCTTGTCATCCATCTCAATGGCTTCCATGAAGTTTTGAGGTTCTCCTTCATTAGTGAGAGTGACATACTCATTTGGGGAATATCTTGTTGATGGTTGTCTTACTTGCATAGATCTTCTCTCTTGAGGTTCTTGGTCTCTCTGATCAACATCTATTATTTGCTCTCCATGTATTTCCTGACCTTGTTCTATCTGGTCAGGTTGCTCTGTATGATCGGGTTTTACTGCCTGATCAGGTTCAATATCTCGTTGAGGAATCTTTCCCTCTGAGTTTTGTACCACAATGGTCTTTAACTTCTTAGATTGATTATCATGGATTGTTTGATCTTCATAAAATACCATATCTCTGCTTCGAACAATCTTCTTGTTTGCAGGATCCCATAGTCTGAAGCCAAGTTCATCTCTTGGAGAACCAAGGTATATGCACTCCTTCGTCTTAGCATCGAGTTTTTCTCTTTCATCTTTAGGAATATGGACAAATGCCTTACACCTGAATACTCTCAATTGACCGTAAGAGGCTTTCTTTCCATAACATACTTCATCCGGTATCTCTCCATTTAACGGTCTTGAAGTAAACAAGTTTATCAAATCAATGACAGTTCTCACTGCTTCACCCCAAAATGATTTGGGAAGTTCTGCATGAGAAAACATGCTTCTGACTTTCTCTCCAATCGTTCTGTTCATTCTTTCAGCTACTTTATTCATTTAAGGAGTCTTCAGAGGTGTCCTCTCATGTCTTATCCTATGAGCTTTACAATCTGCTTCAAATGGACCTAGGTATTCACCTCCATTGTCACTTCTTAAGCATTTCAACTTTCTTCCAGATGCTCGTTCTACAGAGGCGTGAAAATCCTTGAAAGCTTGTAGAACTTGGTATTTCTTCTTTAATGGATACACCCACACCTTTCTAGAGTGATCGTCAATGAAGGTAACAAAGTGTTGTGCGCCACCAAGAGACCTTTCAGATGTGGAGCAGAAATCTGAGTGAACAAGATCTAGGATTTTCTTTCGTCTTCTTGCATCATCTGATCTTTGAAAAGATACTCTGTGTTGTTTGCCTGCTACACAGTCTTCACATGATTCAAGTGGTTGTCCCTTGATATTTGAAAGATGATCTTTAGTAAGAATCTCTAAGCCTCTATTGCTTATGTGGCCAAGTCATTTATGCCACGATTCTTTGGTTGTGTCTTGAGAAACATTAGTCTCTCCCTTGTTTATCTTTCCCTGCATGATGTACAGGGAGCCTTCCTTCTTTCCACGAGTAAGTGTCATGCTCCCTTTGCTAAGCTTCCATCTACCTTCGTCGAACTGGTTTATCATCCCTAGGTCATCCAACTTTCCTGCTGATATAAGGTTTAGACGCATTTTTGGTGCATGTCTTACTTCCTTCAACACAAGCTTATTTCCATTCTCTGTGATCATAGTCACTTCACCAATACCAATAATCTTACTTGTGACGTGGTTTCCCATCTTCACCGTACCAAAATCTCCTCTTTGGTATGATGAGAATAATTCTTCATGAGGTGTAACGTGGAAAGATGCTTCGGTGTCAATTATCCAAGTGCAATTATCGAATGCAACATTTAAATAATTGTCGTCTCCAAAAAGGAAAATATTCTCGTTGTTCGAGGCTACTGCAGTTGTGGCTCCTTCTTCTTTATTCTTCTTTGGGTTTATCAAATCTGGACAGACTTTTCCAGCCTGTTGATCCCTCTTCAAGAATCTGCACTCAGGTTTTCTATGGCCAGGTTTGCCACAATAATAACAGCTTACTCTTGTGCAAGACTTGGATCTAGCTTGTGATCTCTCACAACCTCCTCTTTCATGATTCTTACTCATTCCTCTGTTATCAACAATGTTGGCTTTGTACTGGTTGTTGAAGCTTCTTTCTCTCCGTCTTGACTCTTCATTTAGCAAGGAATATGTGACAGAATCCATGACAAGTTTTCCGTCTGGAGCAAAGTTACTAAGAGTGACAACTAGAGTGTCCCAACTCTCAGGTAAAGAACTTAGGAGCAGAAGAGTTTGCAACTCATCGTCTATCTTTATGTCAGCTTTCGTCAGCTGACTCACGATACCTTTAAAGATATTCAAGTGCTCGATTATATTTTGGCCATCTGAGTACTCCAATTTCACCAGTCGTCTGACAAGGTGTGCTTTATTTCTCGGTGTCTTCTTTTGAATCAAGGATTCAAGTTTGGTCCACAACTCATACGCATTTGTATAAGTTGACACATGCTCGAATAGACTCCTATCTATGTATTTTCTGATCATGGCAACTGCCTTCCGATTTGGAGCTCTCACTCGTTATCTTTCTTCTCTGTTGGCTTATCCTTTTGAGAGATTGGCTCATGCGAATCTTTGCAATATAGGAGGTCTTCCATCATCAGCTTCCAATAGGTATAATTATCAGCGGTCAGCTTGAATATATCTCCTTCATAACTGATAGAACCATCCATTTTGAGAACACGGGAAAGTAGTTCCTTCAACTAGGAGATTTTCAAATTAGTGTCGTACACTGAAAAAGTCACCGTAGTTTGTGAATGGCGCAACTAGGAAGTTCCCAGGAAAGAGAGGTGGTTCAATATTGAAACACTTAAATAACAAGTCTTTCCTTAGCCAGAACTTATCAAGACACACTTTTGCAATACAACGATTTAATTACAACAATAATAGTTCTTTTCTAATGTGGAAGATCAAACAATATTGCAACCACAGAGCATACTAAGAACTTTATTATAAGTACAACAACGTAGTATCACAGAGCTCAACCAAGCTCTGATACCACTGTTGGAAAAATGACCTCCATAATTTCCCTCCTCCGTGAACTCAAAAATAGACACTAGCGGAAACGTGAAAAAATAAGCAAAATGACACAAAAAGATTTTAGCGCGGAAAGTCTTCTCAATGTGAGAAAGAGAAAAAAACCACGGGACCCTTATGCCTCTTAAACATCCACTATAATGATAATGGGAATACAACAACTTCACCATTTAGGTGTAACTGTCTACAAAGTATCTCTCAATTTGTAAGGAACACTCTCACAAATTAGCTCACTATTTCTCTCACAAGAAAAACTCCCTAAAAAACAAGTTTCTCCCTTAAGCGAAGCTCTATTTCTCTTACTTCTTGTTTCTCTTGTGGTTGTGTGATTTGAATGCTTGCTCTTGGTCCTATTTATAGGAGAAGCAAGCCAAAAGGATCTTACATGCATGAAGACACTTGTTCTTTGTCTTTCATGTAAAACACCAAGTATCCTTTGCATTATTTTACTCTTCATCATAACCAACCTCCAATTTTGCCAAATAAATGTTTGCTATGTGAAATGGTTGGGCCCCATATTTGCTACCTTTTATTTTTCTCTGAACTTTATATTGCATGTATGGCATTTGTTCTCGTGATAGATCCAAAATGGAGCTACCATTGTACTTGTAGATAAATCATCAAGTCTAAAAGATGGAAATCCAACATTGTTGATTCAAGGTATGTTAGTTACGAAAATCTTCAATATAGATAGTTGATAACCATTCTAGTTAGTTGATAACCATTCTAGTTGTAAGTTGTTTGTTTGGGAAGGAACATGCTTGCATTGAATGCAATCATTCTAATGCTTTTGATTTGGTTCCAACATTGCTGTCAAAACACCAATTTTTTTTCCGTAATATAATAACTGTTTTAAAAAATATAAAAATTAAAATTTAACACTAGTTTAAGTTGCTACGAAAGATATTAAAAAAGTTTCTAAGAAATGAAATGATGACGGCAGATTAAAGTGTTACAATTTCATATTTTAGGTGGTTAGCAACGTTGCAATAAACCATCTAAAACCGTCGCAATTTTACTTCATAGAAACTTTTAAAACTGTCGATATATATTACGACGGTTGAGGAGGTAATTTGATAAACTGTCGCAATCTAAAATTAGCAATGGTTAGAATCACCGTAACACCCAAAAGATCCATTGCAAAATCTATTTTTTTACATTGTAAGTCAACATATATATTTTTAAAGATATGTTTAAAATATTATAAAATGTCCATTTACATAAACTGATCTAAAAATTTTATTACTATGTCCTACTTTTTGTTTCTCATATATTTATCTTTCCTTTTTTTTTTAAATATATTTAATTTGTGTCATGTTAAAAAAATTAAAATTAAATGTTAAAAATTGTTATAATTTACTAAACATGAATGTAAAATATCATTTAAAAGTCTAAAAATTAAAACAATACTAAATTTTTTTTGTGCAAAGAGAAATATTACAGAAAACTAATAATGTAATAGTTTTACATCAAAAAGTTACTAATAAAATTGAAAATAATATTTGTAATAGACAAGAAAAGATGAAATAAAAAATATGCAAAGATTTTTTTTACAATAATATTAAATATTATTATAAGGAAATTGATGAGAATGGAAATGAATGAGAAAAAAAAAACTAGATCAAGAATTAAATATTAGAAAATCTGAATAAATTAGATAAAATAATTGTAGAACCTTAATTAGAAATATTAAACATATAATCTTTCTAAATAACATCCTTGTGAAGTGGTTAAAAGGCGAATATATATAATGCATAAGAATATTAAATGATGCTAAAGTAATTTAAAATTTATTAAAATAATTAAGATAAAATAAACAAATATAAAAAGATATAATACATAAATAAAAGTAAGGAAAATAAAGAAGGAATTATTGTCTAGCACGTCCTATAAAAAGTTAAAGAATATGCAGTGTGTGATACTCCTTGGGTTGAAATTTTAACCATCTTTTTAAAAGAAAAAAAGATATCACATGATTGACATCTTTGGTCTATCAATATCTTACCGAATTATGTGACCGGTGATTTTGGGATTTTTTAAAGCAACCATTCCAGAGAATCTTCAAATGAGAGTTTAAAATTGACTTCAAAATGACACATTGTTTATTATTATTATTATTATTATTATTATTATTATTATTATTATTATTATTAATACTAATATTTATTTTATATTCTTCATCTTTTTGTCACTCATAAAAGTAATAAATAAAAATTTAATTATCATTTTATTAATTCTACAATAAATAAAAATGACTAAATGACTAGTTTTCACTCATGCAAGGGGAAGAAAGAAAGGGAAGAAAAAATTTGGAAATGATGATTGTGATGTTGAAAATAAATGAATATAAAGATTGATGTACCGTACGGTTGTATGTACTCTAACGCTGATGATGGTAGCCGGTGATCAAAGCTCCATCGTAGTGGAAGTGGAATCCAGGATGAACAACACGTGATAGATGCCCCACAATAAGACCTACTTTTTGGCCGTCAAAGATCACTAACCAGTCATAGAATACAATCTACAAAAGCAAAAACATCATCAAAATAATTTAAATCGACAAACAGATGTTTTTGGTTTGTGAATAGGGATACTATAAATTAGCCCATGAATTAGCTAATGACTTGAATATATGAAATTTTTTAATGCATTTTATATATTATTAAATTACTACGCAAAAATATTAAAATATTTTTAGATTTTGAAGATCGCAATTAAATTTATAGAATTTTGATTAAACGTTAAAATATTTCAGAGATATACTTTCAAATTTATTTTAGAGATGCATTTTTGAAAAGTATTGAAACTTAAATCGCATCAGAACTATTCTATTTCCTTATTTCTAAAAACACACTCAACTTTCTCAAATTTTCTCAAAAAAAATTTCATCAACCAAATCCAAAATCAAACAACCAAGCTCAAAGATTCTTCAATCAATATCAGGTACATCAGAGACATCGTCCAACACTGAAGTATAGACTAAATTTGTAAGTTTTGGTGAGTTTTTTTTTGTAAGTTTTTGTGTAAATGAGTAAAAAATGATGATTTAGGAAAGAAATGAGTAGAAAATGCTTGAATGGTAGTTTATACATACTTTAAAACAAGTTTATTGGTTGAAAATAACCATCAAACCATTATTTTTGGGGTTTCAATGTTTGCACTGCCGCCATTGAAGGACCTGAAGAGTTGTAGAAAATTCTAGAGTTGCATTTCCGTAATTTTTCAACATTTAGTTTTTCAATAACCGTATATGCATCTCTGGAAATTATCAGTCTGTTTTAATTTTTTTGTTGCTTTTATTGATTATATGGTAACTTGTACCAATTGTCTGGTTTACTTACAGGCATTATGGTTGATAGACACGATATACTGAGACACGAGAGAATTGTACAACATGTATCGGTGTGGAGGGAGAAGAATCAGGTTTCGAAGGCTCTTGTTCACTCTAGCCATACAGAGGCATCAACTTATGGGGCTCATGCTTCTCCATCTTCTTCTTTCTGTAGGAGACAGGTTTCACCTACCGACGATCACTCGCTCCATCCTCCCGCAAGCGATAGGTTTCACCTATTCAGACGCTAGAGGTACCCGAGTTACAGGTGGTACCTGAGGCACCGGTGCCACGTACGACTGATGATGCTTCTGAGCCAGTGCCACCTCCGGCTGATATGGTTGTTGAGCCAATGCCACATTCGACTAGTGAGGCTGCTGAGGATGATGAGCCACCTCAGGCATTTAGAGGAGGCCCTGTAGAGTTGTCAATAATGCCTGTGTACCCAAACTATACTGCCAAACATACCTGGGACAAAGAGGTAAAATTAGTAGGATTCATTTTTTAAAAATTTACATTTATTATTACATTACAAGTTTCTGACATAGATTTATTCTTCTGCAGGACCGTGATCCGCTGAAGATTATTAACCATGGGCGAAACATTACTAGCTTGCCTTAGCCGTATGAGGAGTGGTTTCAGGATGCTTTTTCCCTAACTGGGATGAAGGACTTGTGCATGACCGATTATTACGATTAACCACGGGATGCTTAATGCATTCATGGACAGATGACACACAGAGCTTTGTGGACCAATAAGCTTTGTGTTCTGATTCTACGGGCAGGTAACATGATTTACCATAAACTAATTTAAATGGAGTGGTTCCTATTGGAGTTTTGTAAGTTGTCCTATAAGCCCACAAAACTTTATGAAGTTTTGCAGACCAATCCTTCCTAGAGGTCGCAACAGTTTTCTCTAATATCAGCTTAATTTCTCTGTTAGAAACCTCAACTTGTCCACTTGTTTGGGGGTGATAAGGCGTTGCTACTCGGTGTCACACTCCATATTTGAGCAACAATTTTCCAAAGACATTTGAGATGAAATGGGATCCACCATCTCTAATGACAACTCTCGGCACACCGAATCTAGGAAAGATTATGTTCTTGAAAAGTTTGATGACTACTCGTGCATCATTAGTCGGAGAAGCTACTGCCTCTATCCATTTTGACACGTAATCAACTGCAGGGGTATGTATTTGTTGCGAAAAGATGACAGGAATGGACCCATGAAATCTATACCCCAAACATCAAAGACTTCTACTTCTAAAATACCCTTTAGTGGCATCTCATCGCGTCTAGAGATATTGCCAGTGGGTTGGCACCGGTCGCAATTCATAACCGCGGTGTGGACATCCTTCCAAAGGTTAGGCCAAAATAGACCAGATTGTAAGATTTTGCACAAGTCTTAGAAGTGTTTGCATGCCCTCCATAGGATACAGAGTAGCAATGAGATATGATATCCTTTACTTCTGATTCAGGGACACATCAACGAAAAATTCCATCAGCGCCTCTTTTGAAAAGCAGGGGATCATCCCAATAATAATGTTTAAGATCATGGAATAATTTCTTCTTTTGTTGGTAGGATAAGTCTAGGGGAAGTACCCCAGCTGCTAGGTAGTTGACAAAGTCGGCATACCATAGCGGTGTGGTTTTTGTGCAAATTGATTCCACAACTTCATTCATTTCTGCGTCATTATAAATTAAAGAGCATTCGCTTGTTTCACTTTCATTTTCTAATTGGGCTACAAGTCGATCATAGGGAAAATCGTCATTGATGGGGACTTGTTCGGGTTCTTAATCCTCAATTCTAGAAAGATGATCTGCTACTACATTTTCAGTCATTTTCTTATCTTGGATTTCTAAGTTGAACTCTAGTAAAAGCAGTATCCATCTTAAAAGTCTTGGTTTAGCATCCTTCTTACTTAGCAGGTACCTAATTGCGACGTGATCAGTATAGACAATTATTTTGGCCCCTACTAAGTAAGAATGAAATTTATCTAAAGCGAACACAACAGCTAGGAGTTCCTTTTCTGTGGTGGCGTAGTTCATCTGCGCATTGTTTAGGGTTCTACTTGCGTAGTAAATAGCATGAAGTTTTATGTCCTTTCTCTGTCCTAAGACAGCGCCAACGACATAGTCATTAGCGTCACACATTATTTCAAATGGTTTACTCCAATCGGGTGGTTTCATAATAGGTGCAGTAATAAGAGCATTTTTCAGATGTTCGAACGCCTTCAAACATTCCTCATCAAATATGAATTTAGAATCCTTCATTAATAAGCATGTTAGTGGTTTTGTTATTTTAGAGAAATCTTTAATGAATCATCGGTAGAAACCGGCGTGTCCTAAAAAACTACGAATTTCTCTAACCGTTTTCGGAGGTTGAAATTTTCTATAATCTCAATTTTTGCTTTTTCTACTTCAATTCCTCTGTCGGATAGTACATGTCCAAGCACAATTCCTTCTCGGACCATGAAATGGCATTTTTCCCAATTCAGCACTAGATTAACTTTAACGCAACGTTCAAGTACCATTTCCAGGTTCGATATACATCCTTCAAAACTTTGCCCACAGACAGAGAAGTCGTCCATAAATACTTCCATTATGTTGTCTATAAAATCAGCAAAGATTAACATCATACATCTCTGAAATGTTGTGGGTGCGTTACAAAATCCAAATGGCATTCTTCGATAGACAAACGTACCATAAGGACAAGTAAAGGTAGTATTCTCTTGGTCGTCAGGATAAATAGGAATTTGGAAGAATTATAAGTATCTGTCTAAATAACAGAAGTGAGAATGTTTAGCCAGTTGCTCAAGCATTTGATCGATGAAGGGTAAAGGGAAATGATCCTTACGAGTGGCCTTATTCACTTTTCTATAGTCTATGCACATTCTTCATCTAGTTTGAGTTCATTTTGCTATGGATTCGTCCTTTTCGTTACTAACAATTGTAACACCTCCATTCTTCGATACGACATGCACGAGACTGACCCAATTACTATCCGATATCGGATATATAATTCCTACTTCTAGCAGCTTTTATACCTCTTTTTTTACTACATCGCTCAAGATATGATTTATTATTCTCTGATGCTCTCTAGAGGTTTTACAATCATCCTCTAGCACAATGTGATGCATACATATAGAGAGACTTATTCCTTTTAGGTCTGAGATATTATACCCCAGTGCTTTTGGATACTTTCTTAGAACATGTAGCAATTTTTCGGTTTCTATCTGTCCTAAGTCAGTATTGACTATTACTGGTCGTTCAAGCTCGGTATCTAGGAACTCATACCTTAGATTTTTGGGCAGCGTTTTAAGTTGTAAAGAAGGCTTCTTTGGGCATGGCATTGGATCGGGCGTTAATGCTAGACATTCCCTCAGACTGTCATCTACGAATGGATTTCACCAATTATCGTCTTCGAATATAAGAGGTATTGGAATCTTTAGTACTTTAGTATACTTAGATGGTTCCATTTCCATTTCTTTCACGCATTCGTCGATGACGTCTAGGAAGCAACATGAATCATCTATAGCTAAAGCCTATAAGAATTGAGCTAAAATAAATTCAACTTTTTCTTCACCAACTTCAAAAGTTATCTTTCCTTTCTTGACATCAATGATGGCTCCGGATGTAGCTAAAAAGGGTCTTTCTAAAATAATAGGAGTGTTGGAATCCTCTTTTATATCCATTACCACAAAGTCGGTAGAAATATAGAATTGACCTATACGAACGAGCACATTCTCTAACATACCTATAGGGAATATAACAGAACGGTCCGCTAGTTGTAGAGAATTTTCGTTGGTCTTAACTCTCCTAAATCAAGTTTCTTACATATGGATAAGGGCATTAAACTAACACTGACTCCTAAGTCACATAGAGATGAAGCTAGAGGGATTATATCTGAGTGAATCACACACTCAAAGATATAATAGAGTCGCCACCGAACTTTATTTAGTCCTAGAGGACAGGGAAAATATCAACAAAACCCAAGGGGAAGAGAAACGGGTCAAGGGTTGGTTATGCAAAAGGAGGGTACTAGCACCTTACGCATCCATCGTACTCGACAGGAACCATTTTGCTTGCTTTTAGGCTTGGATGGTTTATCTATCTAAAGGCTTCTAGCTAAAAGAAAAGAGAGGAGAGAGAGAGAGAGAGAGAGAGAGAGAGAGAGAGAGAGAGAGAGAGAGAGAGAGAGAGAGAGAAAGGGGGGAAGAAAAAAAGAACGAAAGTGCTCGCGGAGGATTAGGGCCCTCGTGCCTACCTACCCTCATAGTGCAATGAGGAAATCAGAGCTTCGTAGTTCAGGGAATCAGGGACAGAGAAGAGTAGTGGAAGAAGATGAAAGTGTGCTCACCAAGATCATCGCAATCTTGTGTCTACGTATCTTACATTCGAATGAATGAAGAATCAGAGTGTCCGTAGTTCATGGAACAAGGACGGAAAAGGAACAAGAAAATGGTGTCAAAACCAAGCGCAAAAGAGAAGGGGCAGAATAATAATAGAGATTCACCTGGGGAAGTAGAAAAACAAAGGATAGTACTGGGGATCAAGGGATCAGCGACCCTGTTGGGGATCAAACAAAGGGAATGGTGTTGAAACCAAGTAAGAAAGGGTTCAGTATGTTAACTGACTGGCATTGGTTAACCGAAGAAAAGAGATTAGAACTCTGTGGGGAAAATGACTTGGTGTCAACAGACTGGCTGTGATGAACCAAAAGGAAAGAGTATTGAACCAAGATAAGGTGTTTGACTCTGAGGGGACTTCGGTATATTAACTGAGGAAAGAGTATTGAAGCAAAGATTGCAACTGGGCAGGTGAACACCCCAACATTTTCCTTCTTACTTTTAGCTAACTGGCTTATGTTTCTTTGCATTTCTTGCATTAGCATTTGTGCATAGCATTGGTTCTTAGCGTGGGATGAAATGGTTTTCTTATTATCAGTATTTTCCTATTCAGGTTCATCAAGTTTTGAGGTTTTCTTAATCAGAGAGAGCATCAGACGCTCAGGGTTTCTTCGTTGGTTCAATTGAGGGTGCTATTGAGCTAGGGTTTGATGTTTCGACTTCTCAGGTCATTTCTTCGTCATTGTGCACCCAAAGTGGGTGGTCCAGGATTTCTTATCTTTTATGTGGGTTTGCTGATATTCATCAATTGAAGATGGTGGTTATGGCTTCGTGGTGAAGGCATTTTGGGTCATGGTGCAAGAGATCCAGTGGTGGATTCATATTGTGGTCCAGGCACCGTTGTCCGCTCAGTTGCTTATCATTTGTTGTTGGGGATTCATTGAGAATACAAATTTGGTTTGAATTGTAAGTTTGATTGATTATGTGGATTTCTTGGAATTCATTCTTCATTATCCATCTTTTCTAATACTATATTTAGATGTCCATTTTCTATCCGTTTTTGGTAATTTCCCTAATATCTATTCATTAACCAACTTCCCATTACAAATATCCACAGTCATTTTTATTCAAAATCCATTCTTTGTAACCCAAATCCATTTTGTATAACTCATTTGTCCATATCCAAACTCATTATTCTTAATCCATTTCAATTTCCAAATCCAAAAACCGTATCCAATCCATTTGTCCATTTTTACTTGACTTCATTCTCTCATTCATTTTTCTATCCAAGTTTTAATTCACTTATCTTTTTCTTTCATAAACCATTTTTTTTCTAAACCATTCACAAATATTCCCATTTCCAATATCCAATTCCATTTTTAATCTATTTCAGTATCCATTTTTTATACTCATATCCATTTTTACCAATTTCCTAAGCTAATTGTCCATTTTCACATCATTCTAAACTCAAAGCCCATCACCAAGAAAAATAAATCCAATGTTCATATTACAAAAAATAGAAAAGAGAAAAACTTCTAAAAAGATCCATGCGGCCCATGTAATATTACCCTCACGATCCACATAAACCAACTTTCAGCCAACATCAAGGAGAAGGCCATGTCATGCTGCAAGCACAAGTGATTCACATCATACATAAGCCAAAACCAATATTTTCATAAAATGATGGCCAACTGTAATTGAAAACGTTACCAAATTTTTAGCAGAAATTACAAAGTTCAGTTATAAACCATGACAGAAAACGCGTACAAACGCGTGACTTTCTACGCAACAATTTTCATAACTGCTACAATTCGTGACCAATACCACACGAGAACCTCAACAAAATCCCTAATGGAAATTCACTTGAATACCGATCCTACCCTACCCCAAATCACAGTATAAAAAAGGCAGCTGCAGCAGAATTGGATGACCACTGATACGCTCTGCAAATCATCTTCATTCTACTGATTCCATTTCAGAAAATTCACTAAACTTTGCACAAATTACCATCAATTCATAACCAGAGTTACACTAAGAGGAAGATTAAGCAGAAACAGAAGAAGAAGGCATAACAACTTACGTCATTCTTCAGCGCATAGCCAAAAAAGGAATCACAATGTTACCAACTCTTCAGCCTGCAGAATCAACAGCATCGAAGGTTCTACAACAACGATTCAGAAAGCACTCTCCATCATTTTCGATCACAAACGATTCCAAATCAAAGGAGAGAAGCTCAGTTTGTAACTACAACGTTTCAGCGGTGAATCAGAGAAGAAGAAAGAAGGTTCAAAATTCGTACTTGAAGTATAATCTCTGGTTTTCTTCCGTTGTCGTCTTCGAAGCGCCATCAGAGCGACTCCTATAGATACGTTAATCTCATACCAAATTTTAAGATGTGATGATGTGTTCCTATGTTTAATGTTTCCGATTCTGCAACTCGAAGCTTGTTTTCCATTGCAATTATTGTCGATGTTTGAGCGTTGTTTTTGCCGTGAGGTTTGCGATTGATCGAGAGTGATGATGAGGTGAGACGCGTTGAGTTGAGAGCAGAACGGAGAGAAGACAAGAGCATCGAGGTTGGCGGTCGATGTGAAAGGAAAGGAGATCGGCGATGAAGACGGATTTTCGGCGAGGTTGAACGATGGAAGGAGAGGGGATTTGCGTCGCCAGAGATTTGGAGAAGAAGATGAGAGCTGAGGCTTAGGGTGCGGTTTGGAGAAATAAGGTGGTGGAGAGGTTTGATGGAGGTGAGGGTATTGAGGTCGACGGCGGCGAAGGTGAGGGTGTGAGTGTCTCTGCGGCAATGGATTGTTAGAGGAGAAAGATGAAGTCTGAGCATAGCAGATCATTTTTTTAGGTTAGGGTATTGTATCACAGCATGGACCGGGATGCATAAGCCCATGTTCTTTTCGTTATTACACCCCCGTTTCACTATTTCGTACCCTCCCTTGCATCATGTTTATCAGATCTTGGGCCTGATGCATAAGCCCACACGTCTGAATTGATTTTTCTCACCCTTAAATCTGACTGCACCCATCATTCCATTTAATTTTTGTTTTCCAATTTAATTAGATAATAATATTGTAATCAGTTTTAATTTTAGAATTAAATATAAATTTTGGTTTAGATTTTAATTTTGATCTTGAAACTTTAATTCTAATTTGGTTTTGATTTTAAAAATAGTTTTTAATTAGAAATTATCTTGAATTAATTCTAGGTTTAATTTTTGAATTAACTCTTGTTAGAATTTAATCTTGATTTTTAATTGTAGATTAATTAGCACTTTATTCTAACTTGGTTATTTTTTTATTAATTGTTGACCATGATTTTTGTTGAAATACAAGAGACTAAGAGACATATGAATAAACCGTGAGTTTTGAAAAGCACTACGGAGACATTATTATATATAGATAGATTACAACTAATTACATGATATAGTCGATGTGAGACTATTCTATATACAAATACTCTTAACACTATATATATATATATATATATATATATATATATATATATATATATATATATATATATATATATATATTTACAAATATGAACACTCCCCCTCAAGCTTGAGCATATAAGTCAAATGCACCAAGCTTGTTACATATATAGTTAGTTCTAGGGCTCCGTAGGGATTTTGTAAACACATCTGCCAATTGATCATTAGAGTTGACAAAGCTTATGACGATGTCGCCTGACTCGATCTTCTCTCTGACAAAGTGACAATCTATCTCAATATGTTTGGTCCTCTCATGGAAGACTGGATTTGAAGCAATGTGCAATGCAGCTTGATTATCACAACTAAGTGTCATTGGTCTTGCTTCTTCAATTTGAAGTTCCTTGAGCAACTGTTTTAACCAAATAAGTTCACATGTTGTCATTGTCATGGCCCTATACTCTGCCTCGGCGCTTGATCTTGCAACTACATTTTGTTTCTTACTTTTCCAAGATATAAGGTTTCCTCCAACAAGTACACAATACCCAGAGGTGGATCGTCTATCAATGGGTGACCCTGCCCAATCAGCATCAGAGTATCCAACTATCTGGGTATGTCCTTTATCCTCATACACAAGACCTTTTCCTGGAGCACATTTGATGTATCTCAGAATCTGGATAACAGCATCCATGTGTTCCTACAAGGGGAATTTAAGAACTGGCTTACCACACTGACTGCAAAATAAATGTCCGGACGAGTGACTGTGAGATAATTCAACTTTCCAACCAATCTCCTATACCTTCCTGAGTCAGATAAAGGCTCCCCCTGATTGGGTAGAAGTTTAACACTTGGATCCATAGGAGTATCCGCTGGTTTAGCATTTAATAAACCTGTTTCTTCCAAAATATCCATAGCATATTTCCACTGAGAAATCACCAAACCATCTTTAGATTGGGCTACTTCAATACCCAAAAAATAGCGGAGTTTACCAAGATCTTTTGTCTGAAATTGTTTCGAGAGATGTTGTTTCAACTGGAGTATTCCCTGCTGATCACTACCAGTTATGACAATGTCATCAACATACACAATAAGATAAATACACCCTTGGGGTGAGTGATGATAAAAAATAGAATGGTCAGCTTCACTACGAATCATACCAAACTGCTGTACTACAGTGCTGAATCTGCCAAACCAAGCTCTCGGAGATTGCTTAAGACCATAAAGAGACCTGTGTAGCCTACAAACCATATTCGATAACTCCCCCTGAGCAACAAACCCAGGTGGTTGCTCCATATATACTTCCTCTTCGAGATCACCATGTAAGAATGCATTTTTGATATCAAGTTGATGAAGAGACCAATGTCGAATGGCTGTGATGGCTAGAAGAAGTCTAACAGATGCCATCTTGGCTACAGGCGAAAAGGTATCACTATAATCCAACCCAAAAATCTGAGTGTATCCTTTGGCTACCAAGCGAGCTTTAAATCGATCAATCTTACCATCTGGACCAACCTTCACTGTATAAAGCCAACTACAACCTACTAAAGATTTCCCATGGGGTAGAGGAACCAGTTCCCAGGTACCACTGCTTTGAAGAGCACACATTTCATCAATCATTGCTTGCCTCCACTCAGGGTGAGATAATGCTTCACCTGGAGTTTTAGGAATAGAAACAGAAGACAAAGAAGACAAACAAGTATACTGCAAAGGGGAAAGACAATGATAACATAAATCAATATAACGTCGAGAAGGATTTCGTGTTTGACGTATACCTTTTCGAAGGGCAATCAGAAGATCAGACTCAGGTTGCAAGATCGGATCCGATGATGGAGAGAGCGTCGGAGGAGAGTCCGTAGTGACCTCAGGGATATGTACGACTTCAGGGACAAGTACGACTTTAGGGACATATACGACTTCAGGGACAGGTAAGACAGACGTTGGGTGACTACGCTGATATGTTTGAAGTGGGCGAGGAGTTAGGGGATCAATCGTAGGGGTATCTAGTGGGTCAGGTTCCCTAGAATGATGGGGGATAATGACAGATGGGACTTCCGGAAGAGGTGTGAGAATACTTTCCTGAAGGGGTTTCGGAGTTGCTTGGCTGGACTCGAAATATGGAACAGACTCGAAGAAGGTAACATCGGCTGATATGAGGTATCGTTGTAGAGTATGTGAATAACAACGATAACCTTTTTGGGATCGATGATAACCAAGAAAGACACACTTTAGTGATCGAGCTGATAGTTTATCAAGACCAGGAGAGAGATTATGTACAAAACATGTGGACCCGAAGACTCGGGGAGGAATTGGGTGAAGTGGAGAATTGGGAAAAAGGATTGAATGAGGGATTTTATTGTTAAGGACAGATGAGGGCATGCGATTTATAAGGTAACATGCCGTTAGCACAGCATCTGCCCAAAACCGAAGTGGAACATTACCATGGAGAAGTAGGGTCCGAGTGGTTTCTACGAGATGCCGATTTTTACGTTCGGCTACACCGTTTTGTTGAGGTGTGTGAGGACAAGATGTTTGATGGAGAATACCATTGTGTGACATAAAATTTTGAAATTGTTGGGATAAATATTCACGGGCATTTCACTTCTTAAGGTACGGATAGACACACCGAATTGAGTTCTTATTTCTCGATAAAATTGTTCAAAAATAGAAAATAATTCAGATCTATTCTTCATTAAAAATAACCACGTGCAACGTGAAAAATCATCAATAAAGGTGACAAAATACCTAGACTCAAGAGTAGAGACATAACGCAAGGGACCCCAAACATCGGTGTGAACTAAAGCAAAAGGGGACGAAGCCCGTTTGTTGACTCGATTGGGAAATTGACTACGTGTGTGTTTCCCTAACTGACACGACTCACAATGTAAATTAGATACCGTCGATAAATTTGGCACCAATTTATGTAATTTGGAAAGACTGGGATGACCTAACTGAGCATGGATAGTGAGTAGAGAATCTTTGGCTGAGCATGTCTGAGATGACAATGAGAGGTAATAAAGGCCTTGAGACTCATATCCGACGCAAATCGTCCGTCCCGAACTCCGATCCTGCAGGGTAACATTATTGTTAGTGAAGGTGACACTACAATCAAGAGAACGAGTTAAACGACTGACTGAAAGTAAATTAAATGGACAATTAGGTACATAGAGGACAGAAGTAATAGAGAGAGAAGGTAGAATTTGAACCGTACCAATCCCTTCGGATCGGGTTTGAGAACCATTGGCAGAAGTTATGGTAGGTAACAAACCAGAGGTAGAGAAGGAAGAGAAAAGATTTTTATTACCAGTAACATGATCAGACGCACCAGAATCAAGGACCTAAGGTCGAAGAGGAGATGATTGAGAGAGGCAAACAGATGAATTACCAGTGTGTGCTACAATAGCAGTAGAATCTGAGTTCTGATAATTCTGATACCACCTGAGGAAATCATCGTAGTTTGGCGTAAAGTTCTGAGGAGTAGCCATGAGTATCTAAAGAGAGAAAATATCACGAGAATAGTTTGCCTATGGAAAAGTTTCCCGGAAGATCACCGGAAATAGTAGCGACGGCGGCGGACGGCGGCTATGCAGTTATGACCGGAAAATATTGAAAACTGATGGTGGGGTCGGCTTTCCGAAACGTCGCCGGAACAGTAACGGCGGCAGGGTGGTTACCAGAGAATTTTGAAAAGTGAGAGGCAAACCGGAGTGACAACACGGTTTGCAAAAAAAATAAAAAAATTTCTCACCAGAAGACATTGGGTCAACCGGGTAAAGCACGGCGAAAAAAGAATTGCCTCTTAGCAGGCTCTGATACCATGTTGAAATACAAGAGACTAAGAGACATATGAATAAACCATGTGTTTTGAAAAGCACTACGGAGACATTATTATATATAGATAGATTACAACTAATTACATGATATAGTCGATGTGGGACTATTCTATATACAAATACTCTTAACACTATATATATATATATATATATATATATATATATATATATATATATATATATATATATATATATATATATATTTACAAATATCAACAATTTTAATTGCCTATCTTGACTAATTTCTGATTAATTCCTGATTTTCTATCTGTACTTGAATTTCTTTTGACTTGGTTTCGTAGTTGGTTTTCCTTTGTGATTGAGTTATCTGGTGTTTACTTGTTGATTACCTCTGTATTCACATGCTCCCTTAAGGCTCCTAGTCCGACTTAATTTTTGATTAAGCTCGGAGTAGGATAGACATTAGGCTCTCAATCCAAGCATGCTAACATTAGGTAGTCGTCTCTCCTAAGCCTCACTAACCATAGGTTACCCATGCATGATAACATTAGGACTCTTAGTTTCCCTTTAGAGTTTCCTTTGGGTCTCCTCTCTTCTCATCTCAAAACTTCTTGAAAACACTTAATAAAATATAATGTATATTGCGCTCGAGCCTTAAGTGTAGGAAATGAAGAACAAGGGGTATCCCCTCCTCTTCTAGGGTGTTAAGCATACGTCCCATTTGGGGGCGACCATGCGATTCACTCGTTCCCGCATGGTAGACTTTGGTTCAATGTAAGTTACGAACTAACTTAAAACACTTTTGTCTAAAAAACACCAAACAAATTCAAATCTTTTTATCCTTCGGGATTGTTGGGTTTCAAACTTCTTTTTTTTCTTCAGAAAAGAGCTCGTCGCTCACGTAAAAAACACTTACCCATCAGTGGTCGTACCCACGAACTACATTAGCTCTGATTCCTCTCTCTCGTCTGATTGAGGATATGTAGGCACAAGACAGCGATTGTCTTGGCGAGCAACCTTCCCCCACAGTTCCTGTCCGAACTACGTTGACTCTGACTTTCCCATTGCACTGAGGGAGTACGTAGGCCTAGGACAACGATAACGTCCTATCGAGTCACTTATTTTTTCTTTTCTTCTTCGTTTCTTCGTTCTTTCCATTCTCATTTCTTCTCCGGTCCAGTAGCAGTGGAGTTCCAGACGATGATACCCTTTGATACAGACAACAAGCGTGGATCTCATCGAGTACGATGGACGTGTTGGGTGTTAACACCTTCCCTTCACGTAACCGACTCCCGTACCCGTTTCTCTTGGTCGTGAGACCATGTTATTTCCCTTCCCTCAAGTTTATGCAGTGTTTCCTTTCCCTCTCTTGGGATAAATACACGTTGCTGGCGACTCTGTGTTTTCTGCGCCACTCTCGCGTTTGTACCATTGGATGCGAATCTTTCGGGAGCGACAGCAGGGAGAAAAGTCTTAACAGATAAACTGTGATCAACCGAAAGAACGGGTGTAGAACCAAGCAAAGGTTGTGACCCAAAGAGCGGGTGTGGAACCAAGCAAAGGTTGTGACCCACAGGGGATGTCGGTACGAACTGAACAAATAGTACATGACCAACGAAAGGGTATTTGAACCAAATGGAGGTTGCCAATCACTAGAGGTTCGGTGTTGATATAAAAATTGTGATTAACCGAAAAGAAACGAGTGATTAACAAAGAGAAGGTGAAACCGGGACTTCGGCACTTATTCCTAAGAAATCTGGGCAAATTTTTCCTAGAGTAACCGATTACTCTGTTTCTAGGCAAAAACAGGATAATCAATTACCCTGTACAGAATTGGATTTTCTGCTGCATTTTTGGGACAGCAACCTTGTACTCTCTTTGTTCTTGGATTCTACCTGGTTCTAGCACTATGTGGAATATTCTAGACACTTCAAGAATCCACTTGCATTTGCTACAATGTATCATTTCCACTCAAGACCACCATGCACCTTTATTTCTAAGTATGTGAACCATTGGATTTGAAGCTTGCCTTGGGATGTTCCCACCGAGTTAACAAATAACTAACTGAGTTAACCTCTAACTCAGTGAGTTAGATGTAACTAACTCCAAACCAAAAGCCAAACCACCCTAAGCTAGATCCAAACCAAGCTCCAAACCTATCACACTCCAAACCAAAACTCTATTTAAAGAAACCTTCACTTTGTTGAAAGGGATCACCATTTTTGAATCACACTTCACTCTCAATTCTCTCACATTCTCTCTGAATTTTTCTGCAACTTCTTCATCTTCATCTCCATTTTCTTCCCAAACCTCACTATAGCTCATTTTCACCATTGTAGAATAGTTACTTTCACCTTGAAACTGATTATTTCTTGAGCATAACCTTCATCATCTTGCTATTACACTTTATTTTCTGGAGTTGTATTAGCTTTTGGATTTATCTCAAGTGTTTTCTTTAATATTCTACGGTGCGAATTCGTATTTTGGAGATTTCGTCTCAATTTTGCTCGGTTTCGATACGATTCGGCTACAATTGAAGATTCCTCTGGTTTTCTTTGATTATCTTCATCAAGATTCATTTGCAACAACATCCAAGGCAAATCTCAGCCTTGTAGGTTGGTCCTTCTTTGCACATTTTACTGTTTTGAACGTTTTCGTATCATTCGCGATGTAGTTTCAATGCTTTTTGTGTGTGAATTGATTATGCCATTACTTGATCCATGATCTTGATGATTTAATTAATTCCATTGCTTTTTTTTGCTGTTGTTAAACTTGATTTTCATGCACAAATTCATGCTCCAGCATGTGGTAATTTGGATAAGTAATTAGGTGCTGAAATTGCTTTTTTGAAAAGCTGTTTTTGCCACTGTAACAGTGGTAATCGATTACTCATATCAGGGTAACCGATTACTCTGCACAATTTTCACCAATTCTCCCATTTTTCAAGCAAGTAACCGATTACCTGCTTTGTGGTAATCGATTACCATTGTACATAGTGCCTTTTTTGAGTTTCTTCAAGTATGTTTGGCATTCTTTCCTCCTCTAATCTCCATGGATTGATATGATGGATTTTTATGGATGTTTTAGGGATCATTTCACTTCTGTTTGAAATATGTTTGTGAATTTCTCAATGCTTGATTTTTCAATTTTATAATTGTGCACATTCTTGGCATTGTATGAACATGGTCATTCTTGCACAATTTAATTCACATAATGACATGATTTGAGATGCATATTAAATGGAATTTGGTACTGTTTTGAACTTTCATTCATGGTTGAATTAATTTTGTTTTTCAAGGAATGAGCTTAATTTTGTTTAATCAATAATGCACCCTTTTGCTTTAATAATTTTTCAATTTATTTTGGAAAATTGTTAGCATCTTTCTCCCTTTAATTAATAAATCGAAACTCCCTTTCGATTATTTGATCATCCATTTGGCACTTCTCTTTAGACTTCCTTTAGAGCTATCGTTCTCTCTCTTTCCCCCGCGAAGTCGGAGTTCGCGCGACAGTGGAGCACTACACAACTTGGAGTTGTTACGCTGTCCATTTCAATTTCAGCACTACACCCTGCATGGTAGAGAAAGAATGACAATGTAGAATTCCTACTCTCATTTTGATTACTTCAGGTGGGGGATGTGAGGACAAGTAGTCTCTATACTCGGTTTTCTCGGTTTTAATGATGTCAAAACGTTTACGTATAGAATGGTATATCATGTCAAGCATATATAGAATGTAGGTTCATATAGAAGTGCATACTATGTGTTTTTAAATGTGCTTGATCAAGTTGATAATGTTGTATGTGCATCAAGTGTTGTTAGGAACCTTTAGCAATGTCAAAATATTTAGTTTTGGAAGTTTCAAGGGTTTGAGTCGACTCACAACCCTGTTTTAGTCGACTCAAAGATGTTGCATTTCTCAGAATTAGCAGCTGGAGGGCTCGCATCGACCCTCCGGTCGACTCATATTGATTGCAATTCTGATTATTAAAAATTGGAAGGTTTGCATCGCCGCACTGTCCTATTCCGGTCGATGCAAACATGATTTTTCTGCGCAGTTTGGTTGACGGGTTCGCTCAGGTCAACCACCCATCTGTATAGGTCGACAGTTCGCTCGTTATGCACTATTTTTCTGCTGTGTTTTAATTTCAAATGTTGGTTATTCTTGTTACTTGGTTATAGCATTGTATATATATTATTTTTGGCTCATTTTTACAACAGGAACAAGAAACGTGAAATAGGCACTGATTTTTCTCTTCATCTTCATCTTCAATCTTACATTCTCTAACAACTACACATAACCATTTTTGTTAGTGTTGTGTATTTTATGAAGTGATAACGTCCAGACTTAAGTGTGTTATATCCTTCGTGTTGGGTTGAGAATCAGTGGGTGTTTCTTGAATAAAACCCTATGGTTTTGTCCTCCAAGAATCTTGGTGATTTTGGGGGGTTTTTGCACAAATCGTTTCTCTACAAGGATTCATCCGTGCCAAGGTGATTGAAGAACGGAGTGTTTGGTCAGTCTAGTAGCAGCAATCTGAGGGTCGTAGGAGAAAGATTTGGGTTCGAATTGTGGAAGATCAAAATTGACCGAGTGAAGGGGATTGAAGAGCTGCAGGTTCTTGCAATCGAGTAGCATGAGACGGTGATTTGTTCGACCAAATTCGAGGCACTTGATTCATCTTGAATCAAAGGGAGAGAAGAATTTTCATCGACATCAAAGACGTTTGAGGGTTTGGTGTATCTTTTTTCTCTTGTACAAATAATTTGCAACCGTAATATATACATATCTCAATTCCATTTTCGAAATTGGGGGCAGAGGTACCCTTAGCGAGGACGAAAAGGGAACTGCCTAAACAAATTGTAACACCACAATTCCCATCGCGAATAAATAATACATAAATAAAATCAGAGTAACAAAAAATTTATTTTTCCGACAGAAACAAGGATGTCACATTTAAAGAAAGAAAATGCAATCCCTGCTCATAATTTTTTATACATAACACAAACGATTGAATACCCTCAAGGGGAAACTTTTTCCATATAAAGGAAATGTCAATTATGGAATAAAGCGGAAAGATCCATAACCGACTTGTTTTACAAAATAAATGGTTTTATAACATCAAAGAATACATACAAAAGTAATACAAAATATATTCAACAATTATATACATATATAACACATTCGTCTCCCCGACTCCCGTGCTACGTATCAGAGCAGACACCAACAAAAGACGGAGGACTAATCTTCACAAAAGCCTCCAAGACACTAATCTGCAATGCCTCATAGAGCATTATAAAATAGCAGAAGGGTGAGAAATAACAACTAAAATCAAGATTGCATAATAATATGCAAACACATATAAATTCATATGCATAGTTATTCTCACCACAAACATCACATACTAATACATATAACATATTTCTAACATTCCAACAACATAGCATATCATAGACAACTAATACAATCATGGTAATATACAACGTCCCCACCAACCATCACATATATCAAGCATCCAATATACTCGCATATTTGCACATAAGGCATACCAAGTCATAACATTTAGAAACACATCACATTACCAATGCTATCACAATCTCAACACATAACAAATCAATGCACAATTTACCACACATAATCAATCAAATCATAATTTTCCACACATAATGCATCCATTCACAATTCTCACACATAATCAATCAAATCATGATTCATGCATATGCACAGAGACCGACACAACGACTCTATGCAAATGTCATGCGGTACCGACTCCCATCAATTCTCAACACCAGTTCACTCAGGAACTATTGGAACCATCGCTCGTTACTTAATGTAACTCCTCGTCGAGCATACGATGTTCCCCGTCACTTTCGGTCCTCTTATTTTTAAGGCTCACGATCCAATCAGATCGCTTTCAGTCCTCTTATTTTTAAGGCTCACGACGTTTATGGATTGCTTTCGGTCCTCTTTGTATAAGGCTCACAATCCGATCGCTCACACCCCATATGGGCACATGATCGTCTATAACCATCGCTTTCGGTCCTCTTATTTTTAAGGCTCAAGATCCAATCAGATCGCTTTCGGTCCTCTTATTTTTAAGTTTCACGATGTTATAGCAGATTCCCTTGGAATCAATCCCTCACTCGGGACGTCACAACAATGCATATCATGATGCTTGGCATACAATGACTCATGACATTTAATATGCACACATATACACATCCATAATCATGCATATATCAACAATTACCATACATCGCATTTTCTTTCCGTAAGGCCACCAATCATCATCACAATAAGTATTTCATGCAATTGCATCACACAACAGTGCACAAGTCACACAATATCCACACCAACCGCATATTGCATATACACATCAAGTTCACACAATTAAACGGCAAAAGTCGACAAACAACACTATTCGAATATCATACATCCATCACCAATGCGTATCAATCATGCACAACATTTCATCACATATACTCACGCCATATAACAGCACACAAGCTATACGTTACATATCAAAAGCATATAGCATGATAACACATTATTCGCACACCAATACGACGGTAAAAATCCGACAAACCAACACTTTTTCAAAACCACAACTTAAATGAATCATCTACTGACCTCCAACCCATTTTTAATAGAAAGAATATTTTACTAGCTTTCCAACGCTTCGAACGGGGACCAAAACGGACTTACGGTTCAAAAGTTATGGCTAAAATACGAAAATACTATTTTTGCTGTCCCAGACAAATTTGCCTGGCGAATGCCTGGCGAAACGGACTCGCCACCAACTCGCCTGGCGAATCTGGACGAACCAGAATTTCTCCAAAACGGGTTTGGGACCCAAAAATGATCCAAATCTTCAACCCACGTGATAGTATTACCCCAATGACCCAAAACAACATGTTAGAACACGTTTAGGCATACATTTCATCAATTCATCCGTGAAAACATCGATTTCTACAAATTACTCACAATTTCAACCAAATAGAAAAACATATATTTTCACCCAAACATTCAAACAAAACATACATATACATATACAAGCATGATATAATTAAAACTTCTCACCCTTACCCGATTAATCGCGATTGAAACTGACGAATCTTTGATTTTCCTCTTCTCCTCTTTTTCCCCTTTTCTTTCTCTCCTTTCTCTTCTCTTCTCTTTCTTTCTCTTTTCCTTTCTTTTCTCTCTTTTTCTTTCCACTTTCTATTTAAAATATCTAACTACCCAAATGACCAAAATACCCCTACACTCAAATATCTCACAAACGCTCTCAGAATGCGACAAAACGTAAACAACGATGTAAAATAATATATTGTCAAATAAAAGTCAATAATAAAATAATATAAAAATAAAATAATTAAATCGACTCGATTAAATAACAATAACCAAAATTGGGGCGTTACAACTCTCCTCCACTTAGACATTTTCGTCCTAAAAAATCTAACTGAGACGAACGACTCCGGATACGACTCTCGCATCCGACTACCCAACCAACATGCCAACCAAAGGCACAACACGAATAACACAACTGACAAACCACTTTGCTAACAGCACTACGAAACGACACGACAACGACGACAACTACAACGACAAGATGCAAAGCCCATACAATGCACCTGACGACCAACTCACGACGCAAAGGAAACCATGTTACCACACCCAGGTAACACTCCCCTAATTCACCATAAGGAATTAGCTACTCCCACTAGAACCAACACGATAGAAACGAGGAAACAACACAAATAAGAACATAAAGTTCCACGACACCACATCGATTCCACAACCTCGACCAAACCAGGATACCAAACATCCTCGTCACACAACCATATTACAACAATGCTACGATTCCCCAATCTAACTTATAACCAACACCTCCATCTACACAGTAGCCCATGAATAATATTTAAACCTCTCACCTAACACTTCCATTCTGAATGTCCAATGGTCTCATCACTCCTACATGTTCTCAATGTTCAGCCTATGAACTTTTACCAGTCCCACACACGCATATACGAATTGTGCCACATCACGCTTCCGCTGCGCACTCTGAGGACTCGTAACCATCCAAACTACCAATCTCACGTCCAAAGTCTAACTCTTTCTCATATTCACCAAAAAAATCACTGTTCACTGTTAACATTCCCAACCTCACACTCTCCTGTGTTATCTCCCACACCATACACAAGTCTCTGAACTGCTTAAATAATTCTAATTCTCAGACCATCAAAACAGAAATGCACAAAAACTTTCGACTTAACTCATCACAAATTCTAACCATCCGCGTTGTTTCGTACTCTATTCCTTCAAACCAAGCAAGTACTCTAAATTCTTGTGATTTCCAAACACTTCGAGCCTAGAACCATAGAAATAATACCTCCAAATATTCCAACACAATACAACCGCAACCAATTCCAAATCCAAAATAGTATAGATCCTTTTATGAATCCTCAAATGTCATAAAGCATAAACCACGACTTTATCCTCTTGCATTAACATACAGACTAAACTCATCAGAGACACCTCACAACCGGTTTATTAGGATCACACAGAATCAAAACTGGAGCCGTAGACAACTTCTAATTCAGTTCACCAAAACTTACTCACAATGAACATCCAAAGCAAATGACTCATCTTTTGCAGGTCAAGCGAAGTAACGAAAACGCTAACTTGGAAAAACCTTCCATAACCTCCGGTAATAACCAACTAAGCCCAAAAGTTTCTAATCTCCTTAACCAACTTTGGAACCTCTCTTGAAGGACTACATCTACTTCTGATGGATCCACAACAATACCATCACCGAAAATAACATATCCAAGAAAACTAACCTTTTCAACCAAAATTCTCACTTGAATAACTTAGCATAAAACTTTGTCTCTTTTCAACACTTGTAATTCAAATCTCAAACACTCTACCTGTTTTTCCTCTGAGTTTATAACAAATCCGAATATTCTCAATCAAATCCATTATGAACTTATCCAAATAAATATGGAAGATACGATTCCTCTACTCCACAAACATTCCAGACGTATTACTAATACCGAACAACATCATTGTACGTTGTAATGCCCAACCAAATTCCAAAAGATATAAATTATTAAAGCTTTTGCAAAACTTTCCACTAGGTAACTGGTTACTCACATACAAGCTTAACCGAGTAAAAAATAGCCTATTCCAATCACAAACATAACCAGTCACAACAAATCGATCAAAGCCTCACTCACGCACAATTCCCCATTCTTATCAAACATTCCAACTAATTGTGATTTCACTCAAACTCAACCATCTCAATCGTTACCTTATTCAACTATTAGCAATCCATACATAATTTCTTCTCTTAATAGTCCAAATTCCATAAATCCCAACGTGTAGCAACAATCAACCCAAAGGAACTCTCAAATATTACGTCCACCCTTAAGGTTTTTCTCAAAATTTCCATTAATGCTCTAAAATTCCAAAGACTCTAAACCTCTCTAGAACTCTAAGTTTTGCTTTCCATAGTCTCAATACCAATACCATCTTACACATCATACTTGTTATTCCATTCAATCATCATTCCCTTTTTGTTACTAACACTACTGGAGCTTTCTAAGACAACACCTTAATGTTCCATCCAAAAACACATCCGAAAACCATGCACAACTGACGGTCCATCACTGTGACTTCCTGCCAATTTCCAGAACACTATCATCACAGACAAAACAAACATCTTAGTCCCATCTACTAAGAGTCTTCTACTTACTTAGTAGATCCAAACCTCAAATCTTCACCTTCGTCAAATTTGAGTTCACACTCTACTCTCTGAGAACAACCATTAACGATACCCAATCGTTCTCTCTCAATGACATTCCAATTTGACCAACATACCAAAACCTCTAATCCATCTCATAAACAATAATTTCACCTTCCATAGCATAGAACACTTTCATAGCTTCATATCGATATAAAGAACGCTTAAATCGGACACCCGAGTCAAAAGATATGAATTTTTGAAGGAAAGTCAATTATTGGAAAACAGCCAGATCCGCCTGGCGAGTAAGGATTTCGCCTGGCGAATACCTCTTCGCCAGCCCTTCGCCTGGCGAACCAGCGGCGAAACCTAATTTTTCTGAAAACCCAAACTTCCAGTAGCCAACACATTTCTGTCTCTCCGATTTCGCCTGGCGAATCTCCCTTCGCCAGCACCTCGCCTGGCGAACTATTGGCGAAACCTAATCCGCCTGGCGAATTCCCAATTCGCCTGGCGAATCACACCAGAACCAGAATTTTCTGCTGCATTTCCATGGTTTCCACACCTCAAAATCCAACTTTTCCAACCAACTCATATTCAAATTCCAAACAATTCATTACACATACTATCAAAGCCGGAAAGACACGTCTATTCCATCCAACATAATTCCCGTCTGCTATCAACAAGAGATTAAGGGTGATCAGTTCCTCAATTTGTCGATAGACAGCCGACAATCATGATGGGGCATAAACCGTCTTTACCAAACTATAATAGCACTTCTTGCATCTTATGCACAAAACTACCTAAGGCACAAATCCTTAGTCGACATAAACCTTACCTCCGCATTCCCTCCAGAACCGGAAACCACACTGTCCAAAGAGCACTTACAATCTTGCAATTCACAACACACTGACCCAACGCTCCACACCTGAAGCAACTTGGAGAAGTACCAGCTTCTCCCCCACTTATCTCATTCTAACACCTGAAGATAAAAGATTAGGAAATCAAAAAGTACCGACAGTGCTCCACAGACATATCACGTACTAAGGGACAACCAACATCGACAGTATTCAACTCTCACACCAACTGACTCAACAACTTGGCCGGACGGACCGACCTGCTCGGATACCACTAATGTAACACCCCAATTCCCATCGCGAATAAATAATACATAAATAAAATCAGAGTAACTAAAAATTTATTTTTTCGACAGAAACAAGGATGTCACCTTTAAAGAAAGAAAATACAATCCCTGCTCATAATTTTTTATACATAACACAAACGATTGAATACCCTCAAGGGGAAACTTTTTCCATATAAAGGAAATGTCAATTATGGAATAAAGCGGAAAGATCCATAACCGACTTGTTTTACAAAATAAATGGTTTTATAACATCAAAGAATACATACAAAAGTAATACAAAATATATTCAACAATTATATACATATATAACACATTCGTTTCCCCGACTCCCGTGCTACGTATCAGAGCAGACACCAACAAAAGACGGAGGACTAATCTTCACAAAAGCCTCCAAGACACTAATCTGCAATGCCTCATAGAGCATTATAAAACAGCAGAAGGGTGAGAAATAACAACTAAAATCAAGATTGCATAATAATATGCAAACACATATAAATTCACATGCATAGTTATTCTCACCACAAACATCACATACTAATACATATAACATATTTCTAACATTCCAACAACATAGCATATCATAGACAACTAATAAAATCATGGTAATGTACAACGTCCCCACCAACCATCAAATATATCAAGCATCCAATATACTCACATATTTGCACATAAGGCATACCAAGTCATAACATTTAGAAACACATCACATTACCAATGCTATCACAATCTCAACACATAACAAATCAATGCACAATTTACCACACATAATCAATCAAATCATGATTTTCCACACATAATGCATCCATTCACAATTCTCACACATAATCAATCAAATCATGATTCATGCATATGCACAGAGACCGACACAACGACTCTATGCAAATGTCATGCGGTACCGACTCCCATCAATTCTCAACACCAGTTCACTCAGGAACTATTGGAACCATCGCTCGTTACTTAATGTAACTCCCCGTCGGGCATACTATGTTCGCCGTCGCTTTCGATCCTCTTATTTTTAAGGCTCACGATCCAATCAGATCGCTTTCAGTCCTCTTATTTTTAAGGCTCACGACGTTTATAGATTGCTTTTAATCCTCTTTGTATAAGGCTCACAATCCGATCGCTCACACCCCACATGGGCACACGATCGTCTATAACCATCGCTTTCGGTCCTCTTATTTTTAAGGCTCACGATCCAATCAGATCGCTTTCGGTCCTCTTATTTTTAAGGCTCACGATGTTATAGCAGATTCCCTTGGAATCAATCCATCACTCAGGACGTCAAAATAATGCATATCATGATGTTTGGCATACAATGACTCATGACATTTAATATGCACACATATACACATCCATAATCATGCATATATCAACAATTACCATACATCGTATTTTCTTGCCGTAAGGCCACCAATCCTCATCACAATAAGTATTTCATGCAATTGCATCACACAACAGTGCACAAGTCACACAATATCCACACCAACCGCATATTGCATATACACATCAAGTTCACACAATTAAACGACAAAAGTCGACAAACAACACTATTCGAATATCATACATCCATCACCAATGCGTATCAATAATGCACAACATTTCATCACATATACTCACGCCATATAACAGCACACAAGTTATACGTTACATATCAAAAGCATATAGCATGATAACACATTATTCGTACACCAATACGACGATAAAAATCTGATAAACCAAAACTTTTTTAAAACCATAACTTAAATAAATCATCTACTGACCTCCAACCCATTTTTAATAGAAAGAATATTTTACTAGCTTTCCAACGCTTTGAACGGGGACCAAAACGGACTTATGGTTCAAAAGTTATGGCTAAAATACGAAAATACTGTTTTTGCTGTCCCAGACAAATTCGCCTGGCGAATACCTGGCGAAACGGACTCGCCACCAACTCGCCTGGCGAATCTGGACGAATCAGAATTTCTCCAAAACGGGTTTGGGACCCAAAAATGATCCAAATCTTCAACCCACATGATAGTATTACCCCCAATGACCCAAAACAATATGTTAGAACACGTTTAGGCATACATTTCATCAATTCATCCGTGAAAACATCGATTTCTACAAATTACTCACAATTTCAACCAAATAGAAAAACATATGTTTTTCACCCAAACATTCAAACAAAACATACATATACATATACAAGCATGATATAATTGAAACTTCTCACCCTTACCCGATTAATCGCGATTGAAACGGACGAATCTTTGATTTTCCTCTTCTCCTCTTTTTCCCCTTTGTCTTTCTCTCCTTTCTCTTCTCTTCTCTTTCTTTCTCTTTTCCTTTCTTTTCTCTCTTTTTCTTTCCACTTTCTATTTAAAATATCTAACTACCCAAATGACCAAAATACCCCTACACTCAAATATCTCGCAAACGCTCTCAGAATGCGACAAAACGTAAACAACGATGTAAAATAATATATTGTCAAATAAAAGTCAATAATAAAATAATATAAAAAGAAAATAATTAAATTGACTCGATTAAATAAAAATAACCAAAACTGGGGCGTTACACAAATCGTGTTTGTTCTCTCTTTCCCTATCCTTTTATATTTTTGATATTGATTAAACTTGTGAATTATCAATTGAATGGAAAATTTCTGGTGTAGTGTAGTATAGAGCTGAATAATTGATTTCTAAAAACACTATAATCCTTTGGATTGTACTTTAGATTAGCTCTACACTTACATTGCTTTGAAATTTACACTTGGAGTGCTTCGCACGCCAAGTGTTTGATAAATTTATTAAGCACAAGTTTTTAAAGCACTTTGTGAATTAAGTTTGTTGTATTCACCCGTTGGTGATTGGATAATATCAAGTGCATATATTTGAGTTGATTACATTGTGTATTGTTGATTCTGTTGTATTTTTCTCCTCCGTCACATCATTCTTAGTGGCTTAATGCATATCCGATTTTTCTAGTAGTGGTTTGTTGTAGACGAATTGATTCAGTGGTTGCTTCCGCATTAAATTTTTAAAACCAATTTTTTGGAACACCATAAGCGTGTAATAAATTATGGGATCTATTCAACCCCCCTTCTAGATCCAAGCCATCGTCTAACAAGTGGTATCAGAGCCTGGTTTATCTGGTGCTTTGATATAATTTCTTAGAAAATGGCGAACGAACCTAAAGGGGCTTATAATAGAGCTCCACTTTTTACAGGCGAGAATTATAGCTACTGGAAAGATTGTATGCGCGTGCATATAAATTCCATTGATCGAAAGGTTTGGAATGTTATTTTAAACGGTCTTATGGAAATAACCATGACCGATGAAAATAATGTTGTTGTGCCCAAGCTGGAAGCACAATGGAATGATGAGGATGAGAAAAAGTACAGCTATGACTGGAAGGCTCGGGATATTCTGATCTCCTCTTTGGGAGTTGACGAATATTATCGAGTCTCTCACTGTACAATGGCCAAAGCCATGTGGGATGCTTTATAGGTAGCCCGCGAGGGCACTAATGATGTGAAATTGGCCCGAATCAACACATTAACGCAAGAGTTCGATTTCTTTTACATGAATCAAGGGGAAACCATTGTCGGCGTGCAAAAGCGATTCACTCATATAATCAACAAATTACATACACTTGGTAAACCAGTCCCCAACGAGGTTGCTACTAATAAAATATTGAGGTGTCTTAACAGGGAATGGTAACCAAAGGTCACCGCAATCAAGGAGGCCAACGATCTAACTACTCTAGACCTCACGACATTATTTGGAAAACTCAATGAACATGAACAAATGCTCATCAACTTGGAAAACATGAGAAGAGTGTGAAGAAAGAGAAAACAAAGGAAACTGAAAATAAGTTGATAGCTCTTAAGGCTTCTTGTTCAAAGTCCACATCTCAAGAGCAAAGTGAAAATGAAACCAACAAAGATGAAGATGATGACTCGAGTGATGATATGGGGTTGTTGGTGAAAAGATACAATAGGTACATTCGAAAGAATGAAATTTAGCACTCGGATAAAAATCTCAACAAATTTAGAAGACAATCAAGAAATGAAGGCAATAAGAGTGGCAAGTCAAGAGGGTCTTGTTTCAACTGTGGAAAGTCCGGGCATTACAAGCCGGATTGTCCATCACTCAAGAAAGACAAGGATAAAGATAAGAGTCATCAACATAAAAAGTCAAACAAATCTAGACGAGCATACATTGCTTGGGAGAGCGATAGCGAGTCGGAAAAAGATGACAGCTCAAGTGACGAAAGTGAATCTGTCAATCTTTGTGTTATGGCACATCAAAACAAGAAGAAAGAGGTAAAACACTCTAAATACGATCACTCTAATAGTATGTCTCATTTAGAATTACAAAAAGCTTTTGATATTTTACACCAAGAGGCTAAGGAAGCTTTTCAACGCTTAGCCTCAAACAAAAAGATTTTTTCATATTTGGAGAAAAATATTTCTGATTCCAAAAAGGAATTGGAAGCTCTTAAAAACTCTATGGTGGATACATCAAAAGCTGAGATTGAAGAGGACAAGTCTCATTGGTTCAATTGGGGCTGTGATACTTGTCATATTTGGTAAAAAGAGGTGAGAACCCTTAAGGCCAAATTAGACAAGGCTCTAAAGCCTAAAGTTACTTTTGCTATTGATCGATCACACTATAAAGAAAGTATGAATAATCTATATCAAAGGTATACATATGTGATTCGAGATAGAGATAGCAAAGGCAAATCTCAACTGAACCTAAATTGCCTATATTGTTGCAAACGGGGTCATACTATTGCTAAATGTCATTTTAGAAGATTTCTTGTTCCAAAAGGAATTTATCAATGGTTGCCCAAATACAATCTTGGTTTCACTCACATCAAATGACCCAATAAGAATTGGGTACCTACTTTCCCTTGATTGACTATGTAGGTACAACGTCTTGAGACCACCGAAAGAAGATTGGTTCTGGATAGTGACTGCTCAAGACATATGATAGAAGACATATCTCTTTTCATCGACTTTGTGGCGAAGAAAAAGGGGTTTGTTACCTACGGAGACAACAACAAGGGACAAATACTTGGCAAAGGTAGTGTAGGTAACCCCTCATCTACTATTATCTTTGATGTGCTTCTAGTTGAAGGCCTTAAGCATAACCTTTTAAGCATTAGTCATCTATGCGACAAGAATTATAAAGTATCTTTTTCAAATTATTGTTGCATAATTGAGAATAGTGACAAAAAGGATGTGTTTAAGGGCTTGAGGGTGAATAACGTCTATATGTTAGACTTAAATGAGGCATCGTTGAATAGCGATAAGTGTCTAGTCACCATGAGTGAAGATTCATGGTTATGGCATAGACGGTTGGCGTATATGAATTTTGATTTGCTTAATAAAATAGTCTCTAAAGACCTAGTGATCGGCTTGCCCAAAATCAAATTCACAAAGGATCACTTATGTGATGCTTGTCAAATGGGGAAGCAAACAAGGATCTCATTCAAATCTAAAAACATTGTTTCAACTATGAGACCCCTTGAGCTCCTCCATATGGACCTCTTTGGACCATCTAGGATCAAAAGCCTAGGTGGTAACTATTATGGTTTTGTGATAGTCGATGACTTTTCTCGATTTTGCTGGACTATTTTCTTAGTAAACAAGAGTGATACCTTTTTGGCCTTTGAAAGATTTGCCAAGTTATCCCAAAATAAATTAAACACGAACATTATATCAATTAGAAGTGATCATGGGGGTGAGTTTGAAAATCATCTTTTTAAAGCATTTTGTGAAAGCCATGGAATTGATCTTAATTTTTCCGCACCACGTACCCCTCAACAAAACGGGGTTGTGGAACGTAAAAATGGAATTTTGGAAGAATTAGGAAGGACTATGATCAATGAGAGTGGACTTCCAAAATACTTTTGGGTCGACGCCATAAGTACGGCTTATTACGTTTTGAATAGGGTGTTCATCCGTCCTATTCTAAACAAGACACCGTATGAGCTTTTAAAAGGGAGAAAGCCCAATGTCTCTCACCTTCACGTTTTTTGTTGTAAGTGTTTCGTGTTGAATAATGGTAAAGAGACACTTGGTAAGTTTGATGCTAAGGCCGACAAGGGTATTTTTCTTGGATACTCTCAGTCAAGTAAGGCATATAGGATTTATAATAAGAGGTTACAGACTATTGAGGAGTCGGTACACGTTACTTTTGAAGGGTCTTATCTGAAAAATGTCAGAAAAGGTAGTTCTTTTCATGGTGCAGGTGTATCTTCTGAAGACAGACTCAAGGACACCGATAAAGGGACTGATCAACCTGAAGCAGTGCATGTTGAGGAGGAAAAAGATCACCAACCTGTGAAGAGTGGGGAGGATCATCCGTCTAATAAAGATGACCTTCCACCAGCTTGGAAGTCTTCCAAAGACCATCCCATCGACAACATTCTCGGTGACATCTCTAAGGGAGTAACAACTCGCTCCAAGCTAAGTAACTTCTGTTATTACTCCGCTTTCGTTTCACAAGTTGAGCCTAAAAACTCTAAAGAACCCTTACTCGATGAGAATTAGATTTTATCAATGCAAGAAGAATTAAATCAATTCAGGAGAAATGAGGTTTGGGACCTTGTCCCCCCCTCCGCAAGGCCATCGAGTAATCGGCACCCGATGGGTGTTTAGGAACAAGCTCGACGAAAATGGAGTTATAACTCGAAACAAAGTGTGGCTTTTAGCGCAAGGGTATAACCAAGAGGAAGGAATCGACTATGAGGAACTTTATGCGTCGGTTGCCCGACTCGAGGCAATACGCATTTTACTTGCTTACGCTTGCGCTAAAAATTTCAAATTATTTCAAATGGATATGAAAAGTACTTTCCTTAATGGATACATTAATGAAGAGGTTTATGTAGCCCAACCTCCGGGTTTTGAATCCCATGAATATCCCGATCATGTTTACAAACTTAAACGTGCTTTGTACGGACTCAAACAAGCCCCTAGGGCTTGGTATGAACGTCTTAGCAAATTTCTACTTGATCAAGGGTATTCAAGAGGCAAGGTTGACACAACCCTCTTTATTAAACGTCAAGGAAAACATTTAATTTTGGTACAAATTTATGTTGATGATATCATTTTCGGGTCTACTAACATGACCTTGGTCATGGAGTTTTCTAGTTTGATGCAAGGTGAGTTTGAGATGAGTATGATGGGGGAGCTTAACTATTTCCTCGGAGTGCAAATCAAAAAACTCGAAGAGGGCACGTTTGTGAGTCAGACGAAATATTGTCTTGAGCTTCTCAAACATTTTGACATGGTAAACTGCAAGGCAATTGATACTCAGGTGCCTACTTGTGTTAACCTTGATCGTGACGAGAATAGTAAGGATGTATAGGTAAAGAAGTATAGAGGTATGATTGGTTCTCTCCTCTATCTTACCGCATCTCGACCCGACATCATGTTTAGTGTTTGCATGTGTGCGAGGTATTAATCATGTCCCAAGGAATCTCACTTGAAAGCCATTAAGCGCATACTTAGATACCTCTCTGGTACTCCAAAGTATGGGCTTTGGTATTCCAAGGGTAGTGATTGTTCCTTGGTTGGCTATTCCGATTCCGACTTTGTCGGGTGCAAATCGGATAGGAAAAGCACTAGTGGCACATGTCATTTTTTCTCAAATTCCTTGGTGAGTTGTCAGAGCAAAAAGCAAGTTTTCGTTGCTTCGTTAACAGTCGAGGCAGAATACATTGCAGCCGACAGTTGTTGTGCTCAAGTCCTATGGCTTAAGCAACAATTGCTCGACTTCAATTTAAAACTTGAGCGTATTCCTATTTTATGCTATAACACAAGTGCCATTAATCTAACCAAGAACCCCGTATTGCATTCATGCACCAAGCATATCAAAATACGTCATCACTTACTTAGGGATCATGTAAAGAAAGGTGATGTGGTCTTCGTGCATGTTGACACTAAAAATCAACTTGCTGACATTTTTACAAAACCACTCACTACAGAGCCTTTCTTTCACATCCGTAGGGAACTGGGCATTCTCGACATCTCGGATCGTGCTTGAGAATTCATAAATATACTGGCTCTCCATATATATGTGCTTGTTTATGTCTTTGACTAACAATATAAAGAATTATTGAGCCATATGTGAGGGCACTCATCGCCAATCATGATTAAGGTAATATCGTTCCTCTTAACAAGTTTCTTTTAAGTGGATGTACCATATTGAGTGTTGAAACTGATGATTATTGCACAATTAAACATATTTTATCCATTTAAATGTTTGATATTTGTGTTGGCTTCTTATTTATCTAAAATTGTTGCATAAATAACACATATATATGCCTTTTACATTGTTTCACTAGTTGAGTCGACCTAAACAGGACTCCGGTCGACTCACCAAAATGGAAATTATTCATGTTTAGAATCTGGGAAGCTCACGTCGACCCTTTGGTCGACTCAAAGCATTGCTATTTGTTATTGTTGAAAACACAACAGTATGCGTCAACGTACACAGACCAACGGTCGACGCGTCGCTGACGGATACTGAAAAATTTCTTAGGTTTCACGATTGTACTTTAACCCATTTTTTAGGTTTATGCTTTTTATAATTCTCTTAACTGTCATTATCACATTGTGTTCATTGCATCAAGTCTTCATTCACCTCATCTTCTCCTCTTCCCTAAATCTCCATAAAAACCCTAACCCCAAATCTCTCAACAACCACATTTGGGTTTCTCATCAAATTGATACAAGTCAGACACTATTCATCCTTCTCAAGCATCTATATCAATGGCTTCTCGAAGAATCACTCGCAAAAGAATCACAAGGGACCCACCATCTCAAGCTGGTCCGTCTCAACCTCCTCCTAGTTCACCGGTAACACTTTTATCTCTTGTATCAGATGAATTCACTACTCTATATGAGAACAATTTTAGCAAATGCTCTATTGTTAAGCAATTTGCTTACTATCGTCGTAAGGCTGAAAGAATGCATATAGAGGAAGTAATTGCTCTGTTAGATTTTCAAAATTTCAGAAAGTTTTTAGAATGTGATACTAAATATAATGAGGACTTAGTTCGCATTTTCTACGCTGGTTTGATGGGTAAGTTTGAGGGTTATATGTTTACCTGTAAGCTAGGGGATAAAGTTGTTGCTATAAAAGATTCTACTTGGAGGGATTTGTTTAGTATGCATGTGCTCAATGTTGGTCCTGCAGAACATGCAACTGATACGCAGACTGTTACGGGTTATAACTTTAAGCGAGCTTTGAACTCTATGCTGAAGAAACCGTATTCGGAACAGATTGTGGATAGTGATCTGTTTCTGAAATTGGTGACAACCGGGCGTTTAAGTCCCATTGACAAGATCCTGCAGTGGATTGTATCACATATCCTTCGACCTAAGAAAGGTGGATATTCTAGGGTTGATCAGGCTGAGGTCCACTTGATGTATATTCTGAAAAACAAAATCAAAATCAGTTGGCCTTATTATTTTGTAAGCAGGATATACGCTCTGTGGGATTCCGGTAGAGGGATCGCGTTGCCTTACGCCTCCTTCATCCAAACTGTGCTCAACCATGCACAAATCAGTGTTCCTAATCTCTCGTATAAATCTCTCACCCCCGACCAAGAATTTAGTCAGAAGACATTGACCATGATGGGGCATGTCTGGGATGTTAGAGAGAAAAGGTATCGGTATATTGTGAAATCAACCACCTCAATTTTGCAAGAATCTGATGAGAGTGATGAAGCAGAAGACGAAGAAGAAGAACAAAGTGATGAAGAAGAAGAAAATCAGATGGATACAGGTGTTGATGATCAAGATAACAGTGCTTGGATGCCTCAATCATCTACCTCGGAATATGAGGAAGACCAAGGCTGGGGTCAATGGCAACATACCAGTGCATGGATGCCTCAATCATCTACCATGGAATCTGAGGAAGACCAAGGCTAGAGTCAATGGAAACATACTGGTTGGACCTCTCTTGGTCCTAATTATATGCCATCGACTCATAGTTGGGATCACCAAGACTCCTACTTTACACTTTCATCACCTCCGCGTCCTCAACAAAATAATGAGGAACTTCTTGAGCTTATGAGGAACATGCAGCTCTAACAGCAACAATTTGCCACAGATCAAGATGAACGCTTCACGGCACTTCACGATTAGCTTCACGCGAACCCCAACAACTTCGAATCTTTCGCCAACAATGTAATGGGAAGGTTCAACACCATGGTTGAGACAGCTGCTAGCCAAAACCGTGCCCTTACAACTAGTTTCAATGTTCTGAACCGAGTTGTGTTGGAATTGACTGAGCAATTGGACACACAACCTCCACCACCACCTCATGATCATCATTTTCGCGAAAGAGGCCATCACTTTAGGGGGAGGAGGCCTTGAGGATTTTCTGTTGCGTTACGTATCATCTATGCTTGTGTTTTGTTTTTCGTATTTCATCTTAATGACTATAGGTTTTTTACTTTTTGCTTTTAAGCTTTCCTATGACGTGACAAAGTACTGCACCATATTATGTGTTTATTGAGCATTTTGGCTTGTTATTTTTATTGTCATGATTCTATTTATCTTACTATGTTTTTCATTAACAATCATTTTATGTGAATGTGTGTTACTGTAAAAAAGCCAAATTCAATATTGTATCTTTGACCTATTATTCCTTTCTTTCCTTTTGATGTTGTCAAAGGGGGAAAAGAAACCGCAAGCAATAACAGATAATGAGATTAATCAAACATCAACGGATGCATGAAGTTAGGGGGGGATGATACTCCAAGTGTGACTTTTTGCTACTGTTTTGCCATCATAAAAAAGGGGGAGTATGTAAGGGCAAGTTAACTCTATACTCAGTTTTCTCGGTTTTAATGATGTCAAAATGTTTATGTATAGAATGGTATATCATTTCAAGCATATATAGAATGTAGGTTCATATAGAAGTGCATACTATGTGTTTTTAAATGTGTTTGATCAAGTTGATAATGTTGTATGTGCATCAAGTGTTGTTAAGAACCTTTAGAAATGTCAAAATATTGAGTTTCGCAAGTTTCAAGGGTTTGAGTCGACTCACAACCCTGTTCTGGTCGACTCAAAGATGTTTCATTTCTCAGAATTAGCAGCTGGAGGGTTCGCGTCGACCCTCCGGTCGACTCATACTAATTGCATTTATGATTATCAAAAACTGGAAGGTTTGCAGCGATACACTGTCCTGTTCCGGTCGAAGCAAACATGATTTTTCTGCGCAGTTTGGTTGACGAGTTCGCTCAGGTCGACCCCCCATCTGTATAGGTCAACCGTTCGCTCGTTATGCACTATTTTTCTGTTGTGTTTTGATTTCAAATGTTGGTTATTCTTGTTAGTTAGTTATAGTGTTGTATATATATTGTTTTTGGCTCATTTTTACAACAGGAACAAGAAACGTGAAATAGGCACTGATTTTTCTCTTCATCTTCATCTTCAATCTTACATTCTGTAACAACTACACGTAACCGTTTTTGTTAGTGTTGTTTATTTTGTGAAGTGATAACGTCCAGACTTAGGTGTGTTGTATCCTTCGTGTTGGGTTGAGAATCAGTGGGTGTTTCTTGAATAAAACCCTAGGGTTTTGTCTTCCAAGAATCTTGGTGATTTTGGGGTTTTTTGCACAAATCGTTTCTCTACAAGGATTCAGTCGTGCGAAGGTGATTGAAGAATGGAGTGTTCGGTCAGTCTAGTAGCAGCAATTGGAGGATCGTAGGAGAAATATTTGGGATCGAATTGTGGAAGATCGAAATCGACCGAGTGAAGGGGATTGAAGAGCTGCAGGTTCTTGCAATCGAGTAGCGTGAGACGGTGATTTGTTCAACCAAATTCAAGGCACTTGATTCATCTTGAATCAAGGGGAGAGAAGATTTTGCATCGACATCAAAGACGTTTGAGGGTTTGGTGTATCTGTTTTGTCTTGTACAAATAATTTGCAACCGTAATATATACATATCTCAATTCCATTTTCGGAATTGGGGCAAAGGTACCCTTAGCGAGGACGAAAGGGGACCTGCCTAAACAAATCGTGTATGTTCTCTCTTTCTCTATCCTTTTATATTTTTTATATTGATTAAACTTGTGAATTATTAATTGATTGGAAAATTTATGGTGTAGTGTAGTATAGAGCTGAATAATTGATTTGTAAAAACACTACAATCCTTTGGATTGTACTTAGATTAGCTCTACACATACATTGCTTTGAAATTTACACTTGAAGTGCTTCGCACACCAAGTGTTTGATAAATTTATTAAGCACTAGTTTTTAAAGTACTTTGTGAATTAAGTTTGTTGTATTCACCCGTTGGTGATTGGATAATATCAAGTGCATATATTTGAGTTGATTACATTGTGTATTGTTGATTCTGTTGTATTTTTCTCCTCCGTCACATCATTCTTAGTGGCTTAACGTATATCCGATTTTTCTAGTAGCGGTTAGTTGTAGACGAATTGATTCAGTGGTTGCTTCCGCATTAAATTTTTAAAACCAATTTTTTGGAACACCATAAGTGTGTAATAAATTGTGAGATCTATTCAACCCCCTTCTAGATCCAAGCCATTGTCTAACAGGGGACGAATGACCCTATGCCTGGCTTATTCATCTCCATCTCCAGGTGGTAGTCTATCTCTTTTCCCCAGTTGAGTTGATCCTTGATCACTCGTAGCTCATTCAATCTGTCTTTTGATCAATTACTTTTCCTTTGGTTCGCGATCATTGGCAGTCTTCAGAGAGTCAATCTTTTGCTTTTGTCTCAATCTTCTTCTATTGTTCTTCTTTTCTTCAAGAGAGTCCAGACACATGTTCTTGTGGCTAGTCACTTCCTTTGTTGATTCACCACAAGAGTCGTAATCAATCTTTCTTTGGTGGATCACAGTCGTACTGTTAAAACCAATTTTCTTTTTCCCCTACAGTCACAATCTTCTTTCTTCAGTTAAACACAATCTTCCTGTTAAACATCAAAACCTTTGCGGAGTTTGCAACCTTCTTTTAGTTCTTCTCCCTTTGATTGGTTAACCACTTCCTGTCAGTTAAAACACCAATTTGCCTTTTTTCTCAGTTAACCACAGTCTATCTGTTAATATACTGAGCCCCTTTCGAACCTCTTGTTTTGATGAATAGCCATGGAAACCAATGTTTTGTGCTTATTTTGATGATGTGATTGACCTTGTGAGGATGTGATTAATCGGGCTTGGAAAACCTGAATATTCCTGCAACAAAATCACGGAGAAAAATTGCGAATGCGTATGCCACCAAATGCAAATGCACATGCTTATGCAAAAGGCAAGAGAGGAGGTCAAATTTTGGGTTACGACAAGAGCGTTGTATATGACAAACTTTCTGATTACACAAGGTATGGAGAAACTACATGGGTCTTTCAGATTATGAGTCATGTTGTTTTGAATGATGGCGCTACACTCGGCAGTGAGCATAACGGTTTCATTATCCTCAAGCTTTTTCTTGTTGGATAGGATCTCTTTAAGGAATTTAGCATGTGAAGGCATTTGTGTTATGGCTTTTGTGAATGGTATTGTGATATTAAGTTATTTCAGAAGTTCTATGAATTTCTTTAATTGTCCTTCATTTTTAGACTTAGCAAGTCTTTGAGGATATGGTATAGGAGGCTTGTATGGTGGCGGAGGCATATACAATGTTTCTTTCTCTGCGGCCTCTTCGCTTTTGTCTTCCTTTTCGTTATTATTTGGTTCGTTCACCTTTTCGATTCCTTTACCAGAGTTTTGATACATGGTAGGATTTTGGAGTCTTGGGTCGACTGGTCCATCATGTTCAGTTCCGCTTCGTAGTGTGATAGCATTAGCATGACCTTTTGGGTTTGGTTGTGGTTGATCAGGAAACGTTCCAGCTGGGGCTTCTACTGTTGCTTGTTGTTAGGCTACTTGAGAAATTTGAGTTTCTAACATTTTGTTATGGGTAGCCATAACATCAAGTTTAGTGGCCATTTGCTTTAGCAATTCACTCGTGTGCACATTTTAGTTGGCGAACTCTTTGTTTTGTTGAGTTTGGGTTACAATGAATTTTTCCAATAACAACTCAACGTTTGACTTTCTCGGTGCTTGAGGAGCAACAGGGGCTCATTTCTGATATCCTGGAGGAACAGCGGGGGCTTGAGTTGGAGCAAACAAAACGTTTTTACTCTTGTAGGAAAAATTTGGATGATTTCTCCAGCCTAGATTGTAGGTGTTTGAGTATGGGTTTCCTTGGGCGTAATTTACTTGACCAGTAGGAATACCAGCCAATAAATGACATTTAGTGTTACTGTACCCAGGGATTCCACAAAATTCACAATTCGGTGTCATAGCGGCCACGGTGGCTGCTGGAGCTACAATCAAACTTTCAATCTTTTGAGTAAGCTCATCCACTTTAGCACTAACACGGTCTAAACTGTTAACTTCGTACATCCCATTCCTCGTAGCAGGTTTTTCTGTCGGAGTTCTCTCACCTCCCCATTGGAAGTGGTTTTGAGCCATATTTTCAATGAGTTTATAGGCGTCTTCATATGGTTTGTCCATCAGAGCGCCGTCAGCTGCAGTATTCAGATTCAACTTTGTGTTGTAAAGAAGACCATTATAGAAAGTATGGATTATCAACCATTGTTCAAGTCCATGGTGCGGGCAGAGCCTCAACATGTCCTTGTATCTTTCCCAAGCATCGAAAAGAGATTCATTATCTTTTTGCCTAAATCTATTGATTTGGGCTCTTAGCATAACAGTTTTGTTAGGCGGAAAATATCAGGCTAAGAAGACTTTCTTCAACTCGTCCCACGTAGTGATGGAGTTGGATGAAAGAGACTGAAGCCAAGCTCTAGCTCTATCTCTTAAAGAGAAAGGAAAAATTCATAGTCATATGGCTTTGTTACTAACACCATTTGCCTTTACGATGTCAGCATATTGCACAAATATAGATAAATGAAGGTTCGGATCATCCATGGAACTTCCAAAAAATTGGTTATGTTGAACGGCTTGTAACACCGAAGGTTTCAGCTCAAAATCATTTTGATTGATGGCAGGGGCAGCAATGCTGTTATGTGGTTCATCCTGCGATGGAACAGCGTAATCCTTAAGAGGACGGTTTGGTGGATTCGTAGCCATTGGAATTCCTAGTTCTGGATAAGGAATTTCAGGTTCAGGAAGATTATACTTAACTCGTAATTCCTTGATTCAGCGTCTTAAGTTAATAAAACACTCGATATTATCAATCGGTTGCTCAAGCTTGTCGCCTCGAGAGCGAGTGTTTGGCATACAATCGACGAAATGGGAAAAAGAAAAATTTGGTGCCTTAGTCTATACTGCGCAACAAATGGAATCACAATATTGACTAAATCAACTCCCCGGCAACGGTGCCAAAAACTTGACCTAGTGCGACACTCACGTGTCTGTCGGATAATAACTGCAAGTATACAGTTGTTTGTTTAGTTTTAAAAAGGTTGTCGAACCCACAGAGAATTGATAATCAAACTAATGTTATCTATCGTTGCAGTGCAAAGCTAAGGCTAATGATTAACAGATTATGAATGGGAATAAAAGTACTAATTGCTAGAGGTTTGAAAATAATGATGAAACGAGTCCAGAATATGGATTTCGCGTGCCTAAGGAACTTGTAGAAATCAGGTGTTAATTACAACTGAACTTGGTTCCATAGAAAATACCGACTTAAAGACTCCGTCTCACACTCTCGCGCTATTGACAAGAACCACACTTATCAACCACAGGATTTTGCTCTCGCTCGTCCGTTAATTAAAAAGCACACTTTGAAAGCCGATAGAATTCTAAAGGACGCCTAAAGCGCTCTCGCTATTTTTAAGATCATGCCTAGTTTCCACTATCCAGTTCTTTCCTCACACTCTCGCGCTATTGGCCTGAACTTTAGTTTATTCCTCACTCTCGTGTCGAAATAATAAGTCATGCAATTTGGAAACTAGAACCAAAACTATCATACAATCATAAGTTCGCACCTAAAGTTTTCTACCGAGTCTCGTCGGTAACGACGGTCCTCATACGCCGGTCTCAATTAAATTTAGCCATACATTATATTAACTACAACTAACATGTTCATACATTACAAATTTAAGGCTATCATGTTAAACAATAATTAAAAGCACTAACAAGTAAAAACAAGAAATAGTAAAAACTTGAAATTAAAGTAATCGTGATTGAAAATGCAAATGCCGACAGGCTTGAAATTATGATCCAAGAGTACAGTACAAAGGAAAATAAAAATGGAAAAACAGTTGCGACAATCCCTCGATGTGAGTTATTGTCGCTTTTACAAGTAATTTATGCTTAATACTAAAACGGAAAATCGGCAACGCTTCCGCACGTCTTGGGTGCTCTGGAATGTGTCCCAGAGGTCCTATATATATATATATATATATATATATATATATATATATATATATATATATATATATATATATATATATATATATATATAGAGAGAGAGAGAGAGAGAGAGAACTGGCCCTGCAACTGCCCTGGAACGTGCATGAGAGTGGAGGGAAAAAAAGTTATCAAAACTGCCTGAAAACTGTTGCTGTTAAAAAAAATTGATGCTGCAAACTAATGGCGAACGCCATTGGGCAATGGCAAATGCCATTGGACAATGGAGACCGCCATTGCCTTCTTGACTTAAATGACGTGGCAGGCAAGGTGATGGCGAACGCCATCTACCTATGGTGAATGACATATCAGCAACAGAGGCAGAATTGCTTCTTTTGTTGCGCTTTTTGCTACTCTCTCACTTCTTTTCCGGTTTGCTTCCGAATCCGCAACGGATGAACCTGATAACTACAAAACATAATAAAACGAAGTAAAATGCAACAAGACTCGATAAAATACGAATAAATAATACGCACAATGAGCCTAAAAACATGATACAATATCTCGTTATCAATGGGTTGTGTACATGTCTGATTTTCTTCATATGTCTTAATAAAGCAATTTTCCCTTACATGACTCATGCTTGATGGGCTATGTACATGTTTGGTTTTCTTGAGTTGGGTTCCCTCGAGCAGAAAAGGTTTATCCCGAACCTAGCAGAGCTCGCCCCAATTATTGACTTGTCCAAAAGAACAAAGCCGGATTGAAGCAGCTGATGGACCGTATTGGTTATGCCAGCCCAATGTTAACATGAAAAAATATTTGATTGAGATATGAAGGAGAACACATTTATGAATAATGCGGAACATTATGGTATGGAATTTAGGCAATAAAGCTTAATTTCCAATCACCATTTAGAGGACATATGAATCAAGGAAAATCACATTAAATTTGTTCCGATGGGCTTGGCGTGCAGAACAGGTTAACATTAATATATAAGGGTGTACATGCTTCGTATTCTTGGTATGTCTTTGGAAAATATTTCGCCCTTACATGACTAATGCTTGAAGGGTTGTGTAAATGTCTGATTTTTTTGGGTCGGTTTACCTCAAGCAGGTCAGGTTCAACTCGAACCTAACAGATTCGCCTGATTGATAACTTGTCCATAAAAATAAGATCAGATTGAAACAGATGATGGGTTTGGTTGGTCATGTCAGTCCTAGGCTAACCCAAGACAATATTTTATTGAGATATGATTGAGAACACATAAATGGTTTATTGAGAACATTATGGTATGGGATTTGGGCAATTAAACCTGATTTTCAATCACTATTAAGAGGACATATGAATTAGAGACAATTGCATAAAATTTCCTTTGATGGACTTTACATGCAGAACGAGTCAACATTACTATATAAAGGAAAAGTACAGGGATAAAGATATGGACAATTCACAAATTCATAGTTGTAATAGAGCAAATGTTTTTCAATTATTTGATTTTCTAGCAGGTGAGCCAGTTCTGGTGCTATAAAATGTATTCCTCTAGTTTTTCATTTCAACTTGACTTAATATATTTTTTGGTCCTCGTATGTAAATTTTGAAGTTTATTTTGGTCTCTTAATTTAAAAAAAAAAAAAAATCTATATTACTCTCTTAACTCTTCAAAATATAAAATACTCCTAAATGATTGTTCTGACTTAGTGACGTCAATTTTATTTATTTTTTGTTTGAAATCTATTACAATTTTATCGTCATAGTCTTAATTATGCTCTCTATCTTCATATGTATAATCTGAAATGGTGGAATTCTCTTATTATTCACACTTGTGAAAGCATGTTAGAGTTGAAACATATGTGCGTTAAACAACTACATTTTTAACGAGATTGAGTTACGAATTAAAGTGTTCTAAATACATTAAAATCTTTAAACTAGCAAAATATGAAATAGACCATCTCTTATCAAAATAAACCATTTTCATTTTCTATCAAATAGAACATTGGAAAAATGACACGACCTTCTTTTCCTCACTATTTTTTTTTTTGATTTCTCTTTTCGTACAAGATTTAATTTCTGATTTTCATATTGGAATATTGCATTATTTTTGTTGACCAAAGCATATTGCATATTATCTTCTATATATGTACTTATCTGAAAAAGTTGCTCTTTTAAACTTTGGCATGTGTGATATGAGGTATGAGGGCCCAACATGAAGAAAATTGTCGTCAAGAATCCAATTAGTGGAAGGACAAGATCAATTGAGACTGACCCAAATAATACTTTCCCTAGAAAATAATCAGTTGATCTACCACTGGATACTTTTAGACCATCATATTTCAAAGACTCCACAAGTCACAGCTCTATGCAAATTGCTAATCACAAACCAACCTCCAATAATAAAAGAAAATTCTGGTAGTTAATTAAAGTGCATTAAGACAAAGATAATAGATTAAACTAATGTGAGTACAACAATAGTACTTGGTTTTATATTGGTTAACAGTATATATCCACTGAATATGTGAACTTTTTCTTTACGCTGTCAACGGATTAAACTCCGTGACTATAGGTACCACTGTACAAATTTTGCATTGCTTGGTGGTGAGTGAGTGAATACTAAGGAATAATCATTATTAAAATTGATCATAGTTCAATTCAACAAAATTGTAACCACATATTTATGTTGTCACTAGTCACTACAAGCATCATTTGTAACGTGACCAAGTTATTGTTAATTATTAGTGTAAAAATTTGTCCCATTTAGGGAAAAGGACCTCACATTTCAAGATGCACCGCAATATATACCACCGAAATAACACGACACTCTTGTCTAATCAAGGTCGGAATGTCCAATTTTTAATTCAGTATTTTTTATAGTATAATATACATTTTAAATTTGTTTATGAAATCTTTTTATTTTTATTTTGGATTGGGGTGGCAAAACGGATCTGGTCCGTTGGACATGTCCGTTTTACTCGCACTTTAGTGCGGGGTGGGCTAAGGATTTAGACTCTCACCCTTTAATGTGTCCGTCCCGCTCCGCCCCGTTTTCTTCGCGGATTTTTGCGGGCACGAGCATTTACATAAAATTTTGTATTTTTAAACTTAAAAGTTGCAGTGTCCGCGGGTTTTCCCCGCCCCGCCCTCAATTTTTTTGCGAGGTGGACTTAAGTTTTAGGTCTGCATCCTCAACTATGACCGTCCCGCCCCGCCCCATTTTGTTGCGGGCATTTGCGGGGTGGGGCCTAAACGGGACGGGCATGTCCGTTTGCCACCCCTAATTTTGGGGCCATGAAAAAGACCCACTAAAGAGTTTTAAAGAAGAAGATGCATGATATTTTATGTGAACTCCCACTCATGTGGAAGGTATATGACTACGCCCTCTGTTAAGTTTTTTCCTGTTGAATTTAATCAAACGATTATTTGCACGTGAAGATATGTTTGAGGCGACTCGCATCAGTCACTGTGCAACTCTAGATCTTAGGCGTGAGATCCCTTTGGAACCCTAGGTCCAAGAAAGGCAAGGAGTTAACCAGAGGAGATGAAGGCAGACTCGTGTCTCATACCCTCAACACCATAGAAAAATAGTTTATTGAGGGCGAAGAGACTAGCTCTATCAAAAGAAGATATGCGCCCCAAGGTTTGACTGTAGATAATTCACCTATCAACTCTAATCTGGGTGGAAAGGAAACTCGGGTGTCCAAGATCATCTTCTCATATAGGGATGTTACCAGAATCTAGCCCCATGACAACTACCACATTGTCATAACCATGAGGTGTCGTGATTGGGAAATTAAGGGAATACTATTTGATCAAGGGAATTTTGCAGACATCATTTACTCTGACACCTTTGAGAGACTCCGCCTGGATTTGGACGACCTCAAAGTTTTTCAAGGATCGCTAGTGGAGTTCTCAAGCAAATAGAATCAACTAAAGGGCCACGTCACCCTAAAGATCGTATTTGGGACAGGAGAAAGTGCGAGGATGGCCAAGGTAAGATACCTTGTTATAGATATTCCTTCCTCATATAACATGATCACATGGCTGCCTGCTTTCAACCTCTTAAAAATCTTTTTATTTACACTATACTTGTGTATAAAGTACCTTTTGTCCAATAGGCATTGTCGGAATTATCCGAGGTGATCAAAAAACCTCTTATATATGTTACCTGGACAACTTGAGGCTGAGAAGAGGGTGACTATGGTAATAGCCCGCATTCAACAGCTTGATGCACAATAAGTGAATGTTATGGATCTGATAAAGTTGCATGTCTCTAATAAATTAAGGGGGAGAACCCCAATACGATTTATTTGCTTGTCTCTTAAGCTTTCGTTTCATTATTATTGTTTATTGAGTCTCTGATTATTGGTAAATTTAGTAAACAACCACGATTTTGGTTCACTTAAGAGATTAAACTCGAAAAATCTAGATGACAGTTTTGTGTAGAAAGAAATGCAAAGAGAAAAGTGTTTGTGATTAAAAGTTAATGCTTGAATGCTAATGAATTGAATGTAAATGCTAAATGCAGTGACCTTTGGATAAAGATGATAAACAAAAACAACAAGAAATGTTATAAAATAGTTGTTGTAAATGAAAAGACTTAAAAGAAATGGTGCGCAATTCATGCATATTTCTCTCAAACTCGTTTCTTTGTGTAACTCGGGTACTTAGAGTTGTATAGGAATTTCTAATAGGAATTGTGATTCCTAATTCTATACAAGAAGTCTGTTTATATAATACTACATTGATAGTTATCGACAATGATCACTTCTTCAACGCTCGACATGTACTTTAATACGTGTATTCCCATAGTTTGGAGCTCTTCCACGTGTCTTGGTCTTCAAAGATAAAACTACTGAAAAAACCAAACATCATGTTGATAATTGCGTTGATAACTGCTTTAAACCTCTTAACTTCTTATGTCGAGAGTCTTTGATCAACTCCCATAGTGTTGAGACATCTTCATATCACATAGTCTTTGAACTTAAGAATCTCCTAAGTCACTAACACCTGGTAGATGTGTCGACTTTGACATTGGTCAAAGATCTGATTTGTGAAACCCTTGTCGAGATTCTGAACATGTCTTGAAGAGAGAATGATCATAATCTTGTGGATTTGTTCTTGAGACTCCTCCAAACCATCCTTTGCCTTAACTCAATTGACAGGTTAGTCGAACCATCTTAGTTGACATAGCTAGTATGTCGATGCCTTTGGTTGAAGCTTTTATGACTTAGTGCTTTCAATGCATCTATTACCATTCTTTGTTGATTTTCTTCAGCTAAAATTTCCAGGATAACAGATGCCCCTCAAAAAAGGTGGTGTTTTTGTAATTACTCAAAACTATTCATAATAACTTGTACATGTCACATTAATTAGACGTTTGTAGTTGTCATGACTACTTTCGCCAAACCGCCACGTCATAGACGTGCGTGCAGATTGTCATCATTACTCCGGTTTCCTAGGATAATTATAGACCAAGAAACTAAATGATATTAAAAGAAATCATTAAATTTATTTTTTTCCCAAAATTAAATGCCATGTGTCTGTCTCAAAATGAAACTTGTTATAGAAATTTTTATAGGGAAACTAATATTATTTTCCTCTTGGTGGCTCTTTATATGCTTCTTCAATGTCTCTTTCTCTCTTCCACCACTTTCATCTCCACATTACTACAAAAAACGCTTATTACCTCGGACGCGAAATGCATAATACCTCAGCTGTAGAAAGGAGGTAATGGAGGGCGACATGATAACTCACAACTTATTACCTCGGTGTTATTAAAACTAAGAGGTAAAGTTAAATGCACATGGGTTCGGACCCCAGCAACAACACTTTTATTATTTTCAAAACTAGCGTATATTTCATCTCGATTTATCTTGAAAATCGAGGGGTTAGATAATTTCTTTTTTTATATAAAGATTGTTACATTGTTTATACATAATATTACCCAGAATATTAGATTGTTTACCAAGAATATTTCATTGTTTAAAATAAAAGTTAAATTCCCTAGAGAACAAGGTAAAAATCAAATTCTCTGAAGATCTAGATCTTAGATCATCGAATCATTGAGTCTTGGGGAAGATCAAATGTTGGGTGCAAGGTTTGTCTCTTCAGATCTTGCATGCATTTGATCTTGAAGCAAAACAAAATAAGGGTTAGATAAATAAAATCAATATTCAAATATGTGATTTTGTGCTCAAATAAATATTTAAGAAAACAAACCTTAAACCCAAGTAATTTTCTACTCTTGCAATCCATCTTAGAGAACTTTTCCAAACCTCTTTATGTTTCAAGCGCTTCATGTTTCATTTTGGTTAGATTTTCAATATTCAGTATGCTTTTATAACAGATGTCCCTTAGGCTTTACGCGGATCATTAATGGCAGATTCTTGAGCGTTGATAAACAGTAAATGGACTGCAAAGATTTGTTTAAAGACGAATAGTAAAAAAATGCTTAACTATTCCCTCGGCCAAGAAGTATACCAAGGTGGATAAGCTATTTTAGCTAGTTACATTCTTTGTTGGTTAAGCTTTATTCCTTGTTTAACATGAAACAATAATTATTTTCTGAACTTGCAATCTACCAATTAAGCTCTTTTCAAAGGTTGAGCTCATTTCGTTGTTTGTTAAGCTCCTTTCTTTGAGTAAGTTGAAGCAAGAAAGCTTTTCTGTACTTGCAATCTATAAATTGAGTACCCTCACTACTACAAAACACACAAACAACAACGTCAGGTTTATAACGAATTCATTTACACCGTTGTAATAGGTTATAATGTCCGCGCATCAGTGAATAGCATAATTTATTACTACGGTTGTCTAGTAACACCGTAGTAATATATGATTTGTAGCAAGCTTCAATCCCCAGCAAATACACGTTTTCAATTTTTTAGACTACATTAAGCGCGTGTCACTTAAGTCCATTATTTAAAAATTAAATTGTAACTGATTTTACAACGGTTAATAAACCAACCGTTGTTATAGGACTTTAAAAAAAATATAAAATTGAAAATTATTTAACCAAGATATTTAACCACGGTGTTACTAATCAACCATTGTAAAATTTAAAAATTGCATGACGATTGTAATTTTTAACCGTGATGAAAAGTGATATTTTTAGTATATAAACGAACGTATCTATCATTCACTACATATAATCTGTTTCTCTCAAAAGAAAACCCTAACATATATCACTCTCCCTCTCATAACATAACTCTAAACATACTTCAACCTTCAGATACGTCATCAATTCGTCTTCACTAATCGCTAACTTGAGGTTCGTTCATTACACTTATGCTTCGATTTTGTTTACTTGTTTTGTTAAAAATGGGTTCTAATTTTTTTCTTGAATGTTCTCATTTTTTCATATCCATCATCACCGCCTTAACAAATACAAGAAGTATACTTTCGCTATGTTACATATGGTTTGTGTATTTATGAAGAAAAATGCAAGAAGTATGAAGCTATTGTGTTAACTTCATTCACCTTGTACTTTTTTTTCATAGCTTCATGAACTAGATGAAATAGGAAAGTGTCTTAGCAAATCCTTCCATAAAGTTTCACCGTATACTTTTTTTTTCATTCTTTTCCATAAAGTTCCCATCAAATATTTCCATTAAAATGTCTCAGCAGTCTGGCTGTAGCCATAGAAGAAGGTCCTCAAATCGTTCACGGTACGTATACAAGTGTGGTCTCAACGCTCCGTTGATGACGGCAGGGACCAACTCGAACCCAGGTTGCCGTTTCTATGGTTGTGGGATGTATAAGATTCAAGGATACAAATAATGCTCTCACTTTGCTTGGTTGGATAACGAGATGGATCCTAGAGCAAAACAAATAATTTCTTCACTAGTAAAGAACTTGAATGAGGAGAAGGGAATGGTTAACACCTACAAAGCCAAGGAGGTCGAATTGATGTTGAAGGTGAAGATCCTGAAGAAACAGTTGAAGATTACCTGGATTTTTTTTTTTAGTGTTCATTGCATTTGTTGTAATGACAAATTAGGTTATAGTTGATTAGGTTTGTATGTTTACTGATGGTGTAATGGTTGATATATTTGTTACATAAGATTCATTTGATGATGTTATGGTGTATCATGAATATAATACGATTAATATTATTATAAAGTTATCACAAATCTGTGTTGTATTTTCTGTTGTGATATGGTGAACAGCAATATAGGTTAAAAATTGGTATAAGTTATAAAAGTAGGATATAATTGTAAATTTTGCAGAAAATTTTACAACGGTTATTTATCATAACCGTTATAATAACTTGCGCGCTGTCCAGTAAAAAATTAAAAACAAAACTGCACAGCTGGGAATCGAACCTATGACCATCAATTTATCACAACAGTTTTTTGGATAAACTATTGTGATAGGACAGGCGCTTTCCAATTTATTACAACGGTTACAAGGCCGTAATTGTAAGTATCATATATACAAACACACTCTACATAACAGCGTCTGGTCCTGCGTGGTTATATATCTTTCCCAACCGTTGTTAAAGGTTTGTTCTGTAGTAGTGCCTTCTTTAAATTAGGATTATTCCAAAAAATACAACAACGACAATATCAACACCATTATGTGAGATAGATTACAAGGACAGAAAAATTATTTTGTTCAAGATAGAATAACATTGAAGATTTTTTCTGCCTTGAAATCCATCCCAAAGAATGATGCTTGGGGCGACTTCATTAGTAAGGATTAAGATAAAATGTGTTTAACGAGCGATTTTATCGTAAAATCTTATTATTCTATACCTCGATTAAATAGAAAACCGAAGGGTTAGAACATTTTGTTTACATTTATAAACAAATAAAATCATAAACTGCGATAGTCGGGAATCGAAGCTTGTACTGAGTTGTTTTTTCACCTCGGTTATTTTAAAAACTGAGAGAATTGGTGTTTTTTTTAAATAATAAAAAATAGTGCACCTTGGCTTTATACCTCGGTTTTCTATTGTTCGAGGTGAAAGCTTCGTCATAAAATGCGTTATTTGTTGTAGTGCCAAAACGATAAAAATTCCTTTGAGATTTCTGCAACTTCCATTCTCGTCTCTCAAAACTCTTTTTCCACGAGTTTTGAATAATCAACAATGGCTTTTTGTCTTATTACCAAGTGTGCTCCAAGTATTCCTACTGCTGTTGACATCCTAGATCATATCCTCGAAGACAATCACACCTACGTTCCAAAGTCTCCATTAGAAGAAGAGAAGAGAAATTTGGGATAAATTTGTAGAGTCTCACATCATTCCTAACTTTTTGGAAAAGTGCAAAATAGGAAAGGAAAATTGAGCTAGAAATATTTATCCACATAGATTGTCTCGTGGAGGTTCTCGTAAACTTGAAAAGACAATGATCGAAGAAAAAAGATAACAAAGGGAGGAAGAGCTGAGAGGTTCTATAAGTCTTGGATGCACTACATCTCCACCATCACGCCACAAGAAATGGAAGAGCTCACGTCAAAGAAAAGACGGCGAGTTCACATCAGATGCTACATGCGAAGTGGCTCAAAGGATTGTAAGTAGATACTTTTTTCAACAATATTTATTTTAGTTAAATCTATTTGTTAAAGATGAAATTGCATATGTGTTGTAGGATGAGCTAGTTGAATAAATCGAAGTCGGCATCTTCACTTCACAAGATCGTCATGACTTCTTGGTATAAGAGATTAGAACTGAGGAGCATCCTGGGCGTGTTCGTGGTGTTGGAAGATGCATTGACTTCAAGGTTTTCTTGGACCACCTAAATCATCAAGTGGGAAAACCCGTAAGAGAAAGATTAAAGAGATTGTTACTGTTGAGGTGGAGAAGGAAATGGAGAATCACGATAGGAAGTTGGAGGAGGATAAGAAGAAGTTTGAGGAGGAGAGAAAGAGGTGGAGGGAGGAGCAGGATAGGAAGTTGGAGGAGGATAAGAAGAAGTTTGAGGAGGAGAATAAGAGGTGGATGGAGGAGCATGATAGGAAGTTGGAGGAGGAGAGGGAGAGGTTATTACAGACGGTGTGGGAGAGTGTTCAAAAGCATCAGGAGGAGCTAGAGAGGGTGATTGAGGTTAAGGTGTCTGAGAAGTGTACCCGCAATGTGCTTGAGGTATAAGTTGTATGTTGTTGTTATTATTGTTTGCGTATTTTAATTTTGGATTGTACTTATGTTGTTTTTATGATGCAAAAATTGAATTCGATGGGTCTATTAAGTTATACAAATTCAAATTAGTTGGAAATTTAAGACAATTAAGTTCAGAAAATTATAGGTGGTACAAGCGTGAAAAAAAGTCTTTCGGCCAACCAGGGCAGTATTGAACCCACACCGTCAAAAGTAAATGACATTGAGAGACTAAGAATGATCGTTGCACTCTTCCAGACACATTTTTTGGTATTAAATTAAGTCATGATCCTGAACAATTTTCCACGCTTTGTAGGACTTTTGTCCATGAATTTTTGTCGGGAAATGTGTACCTAAATAACTCCGCATTACCAATTTGGTTCTTGTAAGTATAGTTTTTATGTTTATCTCTATTTATATCCATACATTCTTCTACTTTAACTTAAATATTTGCTCTTGCAGGTACATCCATGACTTATGTGTTAAAATGAAACTTCAAAACAATTATTGTGTCTTAGATCTGACGCTCATTGCTCTCACACGTGGTTCGACAGGACACAATATATGTAATTACTTAAAAGATAAATTGAAGGGAAACGTCAAAGATTGTTATTTGGCCTTGTTTTTCCGTAGTATATATTAATTTGTGTTTTCATTTATAAATCAATTTTATACATACTAATTATTCTGAATGCTTATGCAGTGAACATTGACAACTAATTGTTATATGTCCTAAGAGAAATGCTATAGTTGTGTTTTGCTCATTACACTCAGAATTGGCTAAAAAAACGGTTAATACTTTGAATGGGTAAGTGGTATTATTTTTAACATTATAGTTGAATAGTTTTTATTCATGTTTAATTTTAACCTATATATATAGAGCGATGGAGGAGTATAATGCACTCAAACATAATGTACTTGGTAAAAAGAAAATATATATTTCCCCCAAAGTAAGTATGTTACTTGTGTATTTATTGACATTATATTATTTGTGTGTATTAGTGTGATATAAATATATGGAAATTATTTGTAGTGGCGAAAACAACTTGACGACCATTCATGTGGATACTATGTTATGAGATATATGCTCTATATTGTCTCCACGTGCATTACATGTGGATGGATGAAACATGAGGTAGTAAGCTAATCCATATCTTCTTAAGTTCATGTTGTTGTTGTTAGTTTATAATAATTTAATTTTTGTTCTAATTATAGGAGTTTAACAACCAAAAACCCTACTCAAAAGAAGATGTGGATGACATTCGATCATGTTGGGGTAGAGTCTTTTTATCTTGTTATGATTCTCTAAAACAATAGTTTTTTCTTGGTTGTAAATGTGTAAATTTCATTAATTTATTTTGTGTAAATATGTAAATGTGTGTGTATTCTGTCTTAATGATCAGAACAATGTAAATGATATGATAAATTCCAATTCTGTCACATATTTTGTAGTTTCTGCGTAAAAAATGATACAGACAGGTTAATAGATTTATAATGATATGATACAGGCCAGTGAAAATGATACAGGAAAAATTATACAAGCAAGTGAAAATGATACAAGCAGTGAAAATGATACAGGAAGTGAAAATGATACAGGCAAAAATATGAGATTTTATCCCTCAATTATTACTTAAAACCGATGTCAATAAATAACTTATTATCTCGTTTTTTAAATAAATCCGAGAGGTAAATAGCGTGCAACAAAATTTGGAAAATAATAAATATGCAGTTGTTGAGGATCGAACTCATGACCTTTTAATATGTAATCTCAGTTTTTTTAAAGCTAGGGTGATAAGTGATTGTTCTTCATGTCACCGTTAATTATCCCAACTGAGTTGTCGAGGTTAAATACATTTTGCGGCCGACATAAAATGTGTTATTTGTAATAGTGTAACAATAAAATAACTCAATCTCTTATTTTTTAAAGTTAATTACATTGACCTAACCACCTGATTAATGGGGAGATTAGTTGTTTTATTTCTGTATATATTAAGCGTAAAGGCCCTTGTAAACTCTATTTGGTTTTAATATCATTTTCCTTTCATTTAATTTTTTGCTTCAGCTGTTTTTAACCAAGTCTAGATGCATGATTTTAATAGTAATAATAATAATAAAATATATTAAAATTATTATTTATTTATTGTATTTGTCATTAGTTTTTATTGAGAAAAATTAAAGTTTCACATTAGTTAAAAATAGAGTCTACGAAAGGTTTCTATATAATGACACCATTCACCTGCAAGTTGGTTTTGTATGGATGAATTAGACTAAACTCTAATTCTATTATGGTATCACGAGTTTATCGATTCAAATCACTCACCATTTGTATATGCGCATCAAACCCAAAAAATGTTAGGCACAAATGGGTGTGTTGAAAAAATCAAATATCACATATTGATAATTTGGGTCACGATAATATCCATGCATCAAACCGAAAAGAAAAAAAAGTTTGGGCGTGAGGGAGCATTGAAAAAACTCAAATCTCATATTGATTAAAAATAGAGCTCATAAAAAGTTTATATTAAATAACATTTTTCATCTTACAAGACAGTTTTATAAGGAAAAGTTAAATAAACCTCTAATTTTATGAGTTGACTGCTTCATGAACAAGGCATCGGCTGCACTAGGCAAAGGCACAAACATATTGTTTTGGAATTGCAAATGGCCTGGCAATGTAGACACTATGCCAAAAAAGATCTTTAGCAGCACTTTTTTGCTGCTAAAAGCGCTGCCTAAGGTGGCGCTGCTGTAGGTAAAGGCAGTGCTTTTTTTCCTTGGAAAAGCGCTATCTTAGGTCCCCTTTAGGACCTCCTTTAGCAGCGCTTTTCAAAGCGCTTTTGTAGGACCCCCTTTAGGCAGCGCTTTTTCAAGGAAAAGCGCTTTCGTAGGACCCCCTTTAGCAGCGCTTTTCAAAGCGCTTTCGTAGGACCCCCTTTAGGCAGCGCTTTTTCAAGGAAAAGCGCTTTCGTAGAACCCCATTTAGCAGCGCTTTTAAAAGTGTTGTCTTATGTATACTTTAGGACCCCCTTTAGGCAGCACTTTTTTAAAAAGCACTGTCTTTTCTAAAAGCGCTTTTTAAAAGTATTTTTCTAAAAATCTTTGGAGCGTTTTTTTGGCCAAAGCGTTGTCTACTGTGCATTTTTTTCCATAAGGCCTATTTTTTAACACAAAACCTGTATAATTCAACACAAGCCTTTATTTCAACACATAGGCCTTGTATACCATTATAATTCAACACATAGGCCTTGTATACCATTTTAATTCAACACACATAGACCTTATAATAACCATTATATATAGTTCAACACAAACCTCATACACCAAAATAACCATTATATATAACTCAATACAAACCTCATATCCAAGTAAACATCCATAATTCTAATAACAACACTTCCAAAACTAATTACACCAAACATCCTAAAGATGCACCAATTCTAAAGCTCATACACCAATTAAACTATACTACTTTCAAAACTATACAACAACTTCCATAAACTATACATCAACTTCCATCACCTATACATCCACTTCCATAAACCTAACACAAAAGAAAGAAAAACAATATACCTTATATAATTCTCATTTCAATAATGTATTGACATCATTCCTCCTTTATTTATTTCTTCCAATTTATCTTTCGTGTAGGTGGCACACTTGAATTCATCAAAGTACTACATAAAATAACATAATATGCATGATTTAGTTTAAAGTAATTAATTAGATGAAATATCTGATGATAAGTATTAAAATAAATCATAACTTATAAATCCATACCATGTTTGGAATCTCTATTTGTTCCAAATGAATAGTTTCTTTCATGAATCTCAATACAAAATAACCACAATCTATACCATTACGCTGACGAGGACACTACACGTAGAAAAAAGTATGAATATGTATCAGGATATATAGTTTAAATTGTGTTATCAAGTAGCATCACTATTATAATAAAAAATGTGAAAATATATCTGTACTATTATCCATGTAATGTTGTTTGCTTTGCTCTTTGGTACTCGAGCTTGTCGTTGTGATTGGAATATTTGTATGGATCTATCATAATATAAACGAATATTTAGAACAATCTCACATAAATAAATAAATACACATGTGAATATTTAGAACAATCTCATCACTTACATCAGAGGCCGAGTGGTTTGTTGCAACCGTTGGATATTCCGGAATGGAAATGGGATAGTATTTCTATGGATTTTGTAACGAGGTTGTCGAATACTCAGCGAGGACATAATGCCATTTGGGTGGTTGTTGACAGATTGACTAAATCGGCTCATTTCATTCTGATTGACATCAATTTTTCTTTGGAGCGGTTGGCTGAGATTTACATCACTGTGATTGTGAAATTGCATGGAGTTCCATTAAGTATTGTTTCGGATCGAGATCCAAGGTTTACCTCGAGATTTTGGGAAAGTTTACAGAAGGCATTGGGTTCTAAATTGAGATTGAGTTCAGCTTATCATCCGCAGACGGATGATCAGACCGAGAGAACGATTCAGTCTTTGGAGGATTTGTTGAGAGCGTGTGTTTTGGAACAAGGTGGTGCGTGGGATAGTTATCTTACGTTGATTGAATTCACGTATAATAACAATTTTCATTCTAGTATTGGAATGACACCGTTTGAAGCATTATATGGACGAAGATGTCGGACACCGTTGTGTTGGCATGAATCTGGTGAGAGTTCGGTGGTTGGACCAGAGTTGGTGCAACAGACTACGGAAAAGGTGAAGCTTATTCGTGAGAAAATGAAGGCTTCTCGGAGCAGACAAAAGAGTTATCATGATCGAAGACGGAAGGATCTTGAGTTTCAAGAGGGCGATCATGTATTTCTAAGGGTTACGCCTGTAACGGGTGTTGGTCGTGCATTGAAATCGAAGAAACTTACTTTTCGGTTTATTGGTCCTTACCAGATATCTGCGAGAGTGGGTGCGGTGGCTTATAGGGTGGCGTTGCCACCGAGTCTGTCGAATTTGCATGATGTGTTCCATGTTTCACAGCTTCGAAAGTATATTCCAGATCCGTCGCATGTGATTCCTATGGATGAGGTTGAGGTAAGGGAGAACCTGACGGTTGAGGCTTTGCCGGTGAGTATTTTGGATCGCGAGTTGAAGAGGTTGCGGGGCAAGGATATTGCACTTGTGAAGGTGGCGTGGGGAGGCGCTGCTGAGGGCAATTTGACTTGGGAGTTGGAGAGTCAGATGCGGGAGTCGTATCCAGAGTTGTTCGTCTCAGGTAAGATTTTTTAGGACGAAAATTTCTAAGTGGGGGAGAGTTGTAACGCCCCGGTCAGTTTTGTCAGTTTTGTCATTTTAATTATTTGAGTCGTTTTGATTATTTTATTATTATTTTATTTTATTTTCGACTTTTATGTGAAAATATGTTATTTTTTTCATCGTAGATATATTTTATCGCATTTTGGGAACATTTGCGAGATATTTGAGTGTAGGGGTATTTTGATTTATTTTGTTAAGTTAGAATATAATAGAATAGAAAGAGAGAAAAATAGTAAAGAGAAAGAAAAAGAAGAGAAGAAGAAAAGAAAAGGAGAAGAGAAGAAAAAGAGAGAATTTGGAAAACTTGGAAATCAATCAACCGACTTTCTAGAACACGATTAAATCGGGTAAGGGTACGAAACTCGATTATACTATGTTTGTGTATAATTATGTATGTGTTTGCTTGGAAATTTTCTTGATTTTCCATAGCTTTAACTTCTAGGTTGGAAATTAGAATTTTGTTAGAAATCGATGGTTTCGCGGTTGAAAATCGATGTAAACGTAGTAGAATACTTGTTATCATGCTTGGGTTATGTTTTGACTGTTATATGTTGGTTTGGAAATGTTTGGTTTGAGAAAATATCATTTTTGGGTGATTTGGTGCGCTGCTGGGTTTTGCTGAATTTGCAGGTTCGCACTGCGAATGGCCAGCGAATGGGTGGCGAGCGTTCGCGTGATGTTCTTACTGCGAACGTTGTATTATTTTTGCTTCTGCCACTGTTTGCTGGAGGGTTCGCATTGCGAATGGGGTAGCGAACATTCGCTGGGACATTCGCATTGCGAAGGGTGGAAATTTTCTAGGCTATTTTTGCTTCTGCCTTGGTTCGCTGGGACATTCGCACTGCGAATGAAGTAGCGAAGGACTCGCTAGGAGCTTCACACTGCGAATATAGCAGTTTTCCCAATTTGTTTTCTCTGTAACTTTTGATCCGTGAGTCGGTTTGAGGCGTGGTATGATGCGTTAGAAAGCTTGTAGCATGTACTTTCTTATGATGATGATTTTGGAGATTGTTGGCCGATTAAATTATGTCGGGAATTAGAAAATGTGTTGTTTGGTTGTCGACTTTTGCCGTTTAATGGTGTGAATTTGATGTGTATGTGCAATATGCTGTTGGTGTGGATATTGTATGACTTGTGTACTGTTGAGTGATGAAATTGCATGAAATACATATTGTGATGATGATGGGTGGCCTTATGGCAAGAAAATGTGATGTATGGTAATTGTTGATATATGCATGATTATGGATGTGTATACGTGTGCATATTAAATGTCATGAGTCATTGTATGCCAAGCATCATGATATGCATTGTTGTGACGTCCTGAGTGATAGATTGATTCCAGAGGGAATCTGCTATAACATCGTGCGCCTTAAAAATAAGAAGACCTAAAGCGATCTGATATATCGTGCGGTTTAAAAATAAGAGGACCTAAAGCAATGGTTATAGACGATCATGTGCCCATGTGGGGTGTGAGCAATCGGATTATGCGCCTTATACCGAGAGGACCTAAAGCAATCCATAAACGTCGTGCGCCTTATACCAAGAGGACCTAAAGCGACGGGGAACATCGTAGGCCCGACGGGGTGTTACTTGAGTGATCCTCAGTAACGAGCGATGATTCCAGCAGAGTTCCTGAGTGAACTAGTGATGAGAAATATTGGAAGTCGGTACTGCATGGCATGTGCATAGAGTCGTTGTGTCGGTCTCTGTGCATTTGCATAAATCATGGATTAATTATGCATGGAATTGTGAATGTGATTGATGAGATGGAATATGTGTAATTGTATTGATGATGAGGGTATTGTGTATGATTGATGTGTAGTGGTATTTGATACTTGAGAATTGTACTGTGTTGTGTTATATGTGATTGTGGTGCATTGGTGGTGAGAATATTTTACTTGTGCATGTCTGTGTTAATATATAATTATATGCAACTGTATTATGATTGTTTTTCTCACCCTTCTGTTGTTTTATAATGCTCTATGAGGCATTGCCGATTAGAGTTGCTGGAGGTCTTTTTGTGAAGCTTTGCGTCTTCATTCTTTTGTCGGTCGGCTCTGATATGTGACACCGGGTAGTTAGGGTGGTCGTTTGTGATTATTTTGTATTGTGTATATGTACCTTTTGGATTGTACATGTATGACTTGATGTATGACAACTTTCATGATATATATATATATATATATATATATATATATATATATATATATATATATATATATATATTGATATTCAGTTACGGATTTTCCGCTTTTATTCTGTAATTGGATTGTGGGTGTATTACTACATGAGTTGTTGCATATCTGTATGAGCAGGTGTTGTATGTTTGTCTTTAATTGATGTGGCGTCTCCAGTCTATGCCGTGCATGTTTTAAGTATACTCTGATGAAATTTTGAATTTTATTTATCGCTTTAATATAGCTTGGGGGTATAGATTGGGGGTGTCACATTAAGTGGTATCAGAGCCAGTCCGTGTCAGTTTGAGCCAGTCCGTGTCAGTTTGTGTCAGTCCGTGTTAGTTCATGTCTGGTTGTGTTAGTCTTTGTCGGTGTTGGCGTCTGAAGTGGGCTGTTTGTTTAACCATAGTTGTTGTTATTGGAAATGAACAGAATATGGTCGGTAGGAACGATGCTGCTTTGGCTGCTGCGATGCAAGCTATGGCTCGTGCTGTGCAGGGTGCACCTAATTTTGCGGGTAATGATGAGTTTCGGAAGAACAAACCGCCTGTCTTTAAGGGGAGACATAATCCTGATGGTGCACGGATTTGGTTGAAAGAGATTGAAAGGATTTTTCGAGTTATGGATTGTGCTGAGGACAGTAAGGTGAGACTGGGAACTCGCATGTTATAGGAAGAAGCTGGTGACTGGTGGGTTAGTACTCGTCAGGTGTTGGAAGTTGGGGATGAAGAAGTTACTTGGGAATTGTTTAGCCAGGAGTTTCTGAGGAAGTACTTTCCCTAGGATGTTAGAGGAAAGAAGGAAATTGAGTTCTTGGAACTGAAACAAGGTAGTATGTCTGTTGTTGATTATACTGCTAAGTTTGTGGAGCTTGTGCAGTTTTATCCTTATTATGCTGAAGTGACTGTAGAGTTTTCTAAGTGTGTGAAGTTTGAGAGTGGATTGCGTCCTGAGATAAAGCAAGCAATCGCTTATCAAAGGATAAGAAGGTTTTTGGATTTGGTGGAATGTTGTAGGATTTATGAAGAGGATAGTAGGGCTCGTTCTACTCACTATAAGAGTGTGAGCGACAGAAAAGGGAAGCAACAGTTTCGTGGTGGTCCGTATGTAACACCAGCTGATAAAAGTAAACAAAGGGGTACTTTTGATCGAAGGTCAGGTGGAGGAGGTATGTCTAATTCTCCGAGATGTTTTAAATGTGGTGAGTTGGGGCATCGTCAGTTTGAGTGCAGGAAAGATGTGAGCAAGTGTTCTAATTGTGGAGGTGTCGGACATGTTGTAGCTGATTGTAAACGGAAGAATGTGGTGAAGTGTTTCAACTGTGGTGAACCTGGTCATATTAACACAAAGTGTCAGAAACCGAAGCAAGCTCCAACTAGTGGAAAGGTATTTTCATTGGCGGGGACTCAGACTTCAAGTGCATATCGTCTAATCAGAGGTACTTATTTTATTAATAGTACGCCTTTAGTTGCTATTATTGATACTGGAGCGACTCATTCGTTTATTTCGTCTGAGTGCGCGAAGCGTTTGAATCTTGTGTTGTCTTTGATGGATGGTGAGATGGTTATTGATACTCCAGTAATGGGATCAGTAACTACTTCTTTGGTTTGTTTGAGTTGTCCTTTGACCATTTATGGTAAAGACTTTGAAATGGATTTAGTGTGTTTTCCGTTGGAAGGGTTAGATGTGGTTTTGGGAATGAATTGGTTGCAATTCAATCGGGTTCATATTGATTGTTATCATAAGCTAGTAAGGTTTCCTTCTCTTGAGGAAGACGAAGACTCGAGTTTCTTATCTACCAAAGAGTTGAAGAGACTTTTGGCGGATGAAGCTCAGTTGTTTGGGTTGTTTGCATCATTAACTATGGACAGTCAAGTTTCACTCGATGTGTTTCCGGTTGTGTGTGATTTTCCTGAAGTGTTTCTTGAGGATATTTCAGATGTGCCGCCAGAGAGAGAGGTGGAGTTTTCTATAGATCTAGTTCTTGGTACTAGACCTGTTTCTATGGCACCTTATCGTATGTCGGCATCTGAGTTGGTTGAGTTAAAGAAGCAGTTGAATGAGTTGTTGGAGAAGAGGTTTGTGAAGCCAAGTGTTTCTCCTTGGGGTGCTCCAGTTTTAATGGTGAAAAAGAAAGATGGGAGTATGCGGTTGTGTATTGATTATCGCCAGTTGAATAAGGTGACGATTAAGAAAAAGTATCCTCTTCCAAGGATTGATGATCTGATGGATCTGTAATACCCCGTATTTTTTTTCTACTCCAGATAATATTATATTGTGATCAACCGAGTCCAGTGTACTCTAAGAAATTATTTGATAAAATAATTAGAGTAACTGTGGAACTTAGAATAAATCCAATTAATATTATCTGACTCTGAGGTATTTTATTAATTTGGACATTTAGTAGTATTATTTCTACTACTAGTTTACTACTTATTTCCTTTTCCTTCCACTTTCCAAACATAAAAGAAAAAGATAGTAAGAAGGAGGGAGAAAATAAGGAAGAAGGAAAGAAAAGGAAAGGAAGGAGAAAAAATAGGAGAAAGAGGAAATTTGAATAACATCAAGAATCATCATCATCCATTCATCAAATCTTCACCCAAGTTTCTCATCATCCTCATCTTGATCATCTAGAGGTGGGTACTAGTTAGAAACCACATTTTTAGAGTTTTTGGAATGATTGAGTTTTTAGGTCAATATGTGGAATCGATGTTTTTAACGGTTAGAAATCGATAGAAATTGCGTAGAATATTCGTGATATGTATATGATCAATTGTTAATAATTGTTTTGTGGTTTGGAAATGGTTCGGTGTGAAAAATATGGATTTTGGAACCCTTGAACCCATGAAAACGCAGCAGAAAATTCTGATGCTGTAAAAAGCGTCGGGCGAAATAAAATTCCGCCAGGTAAAATCACAAAAATGCCTCTGCTTCGCCGGGCGATTCCAAGAGGCGCAGCGTTGTCACGATTCTGTAACTTTCATGTTTTGAAGAAGTATTTTACGCCTCTGCTTCGCCGGGCGAAGCAAGAGGCAAAAGGGAAAGCGCCGGGCGAAATTTAAAAGCGCCGGGCACTCCTGAGACTTTTTCAAATGTCCCCTTTTCTTTTAAAATTCATAACTTTTGACCCGTTTATCCGATTTGAGTGTTCTTGATATCGATAGAAAGCTATGGAAATAATCTTTCTGATGATGGTAAAAGATGTCGATTTTATTGCCCGATTAAATAATTGGAAGGAACCCAAAGTGGAAATTCATTTGATAATTTTGTGTAAACTATGTTTTAAATTGTGTTAAGCTATTCTATTACATTAATAAGGTATGTTTTGCCTAATCTATGGTTGTTAACATGTTAAAATTGTGTATGCATGTAATATGAAAATGAAATAGGGAGAGTTAGGAAAACATAAGCCTTAACTATAAATAAACCTAGTGTGACTAGGATATTGATGGAGTGAAACACTAGTATGGAACATGTGTATAAACCTTTGTGGTTTGGTGAAAAGATAAGAGAGGTCTTAAGGCGAATGTGGCCTTGTGATTATCGAATACAATCCCGTATAGTTATTATCATGTAATCGTAACCGGTCTAACTTGAGTGTAGTTTCATGGATCTCGAGCTCCTCTGAAACAGGTACACAATTACTTGGTAGGTTTGATTCCCTATGCGTAGTACGATTGGAGCCTAAGGGTAAAGAGACTTGTGTTGGTTAACAGGCCATGAGAAGTGACGGTTCACGGTTAACAGGCCGGTGATCCCGAATCCAATTCGTATGCCAAGTAACTACAAGGATCTATGACTCGGGTCGACTTCTAGACGTAGGAGCGGACGGGAATAGGAGATGTCTTGGTATGGTTATCGATTAATGATGTGGTGAGTTAAGGAACTCATGTCATGTTTCCATATAGTGTGAGATTATAAAGTGTGAACTCAAGAGTCATTCCCTTTCCCCGGACTTGAGTTAGGATTGTTAGAACCGTACATAATCTGAGAGAATCCATAAGATAGGGAACTCACTGAGATTTGATGTACCTCACCCCACGTTGTTGATGTATTTCAGGTGTTTCAGGTTCTGAGAAGGGTAAGGACAAGGTCGTTTGATCTTTCCTTGCACGTTGATGGCTAGCTTCTGCTATGTTGTTATTTTGAGATCATTGTTATGATCTAGTTCTTAGTTTTTATCATTTTGGAACATCTTGTATATGTAATGCCTTAGACTTTTAGTGTTATGTATTAGAGGCATTTATGTGTATAATGTGTTAACTAGGAACTTATTGTATTTCAAGACCAAAAACTTGGACTCATATATATAATTTATGCTTTGATGTATGGATTTTATATATGGGTGTTATAGTTGGTATCAGAGCAGGTCGTATCCTCGACCTAGCCATGAAATAGTATAAGTGCTTCTTTTCGTTTCATATACGTTGTGTCGCCATTGGTCTTAGGTGTTATATTTATGGCATTGAGCCTGATCAACTTAATCCCACTTGTATGACACTTAGGAACATGGCTGACGGACGTAGAAACACTCGCGGCAGACCCGCAAACCCTCCAGCTGGGACGAATCCTCCGGGCGGCGATGGCAATGCTCCGTTTTATCAGTTTATGCAATAGATGCAACAACAACAACATCTATTCATGGAGCAAATGGTGCAGCAAATGAATGGAGCTTTGCATCCTACAATGGTTGTTCCAGAAGCTGAAGGTGGGAAATTCCGGGACTTTATCCGCATGAATCCTCCGGAATTTCAGGGTGGATTAGATCCTGTGAAGGCTCACGAATGGATTTCAGGTATGGAAAGGATTTTCTTAATAGTTCATTGTAGCGAAGAGAACAAGGTGTTGTTCGCTTCTTATTCACTGAAGGGTCCTTCCATGAGATGGTGGGAGAGTGCTTCGGCTCTAATGGCTATTCAAGAAGTTCCGAAGGTGTGGGAACAATTCAAGGTTGTTTTCATGGAGAAGTATTTTTCGAGTTCGTTGAGGACTCAGAAGGAATTCGAGTTTCAACAACTGCGATAGGGCGGAATGATGGTAGCAAGTTATGCCGAGAAGTTCAAAGATATGGTTGCATATTCTAGGCAAGCCATGTATGCCCCTGATGAGAGGTGGAAGATAGATCAATTTCTATTTGGTTTAAGGGCTGAAATCTCACATAGCGTCTCTCAGAGGGAGTTCGCTACTTATGCTGAAATGTTAAGACAATGCTATGTGGCAGAACATAGTTTGAAAAAGGTTCGAGATGAAAGTGTAGCAAGTCGGGTAACTCAAGGTGATCGTGGAAGGTTTAATCAACCATTTAGACCTAGACCACAATCCTTCAAAGGGAAGCATGTACAAGATACAAGGGCGAGTACACCTCCCGTGTGTCGCACTTGTGGCAAGAATCATTTTGGAAGGTGTGGTTTTGAAGGGTTAAAGTGTTTCCAATGACAAAAGGTGGGTCATATGAAGAAAGATTGTCCTCAGAATAGGACTCAGACACAAGGAAGGGTTTATGCCTTAGATGCAAGGAAGAAGAAGAGTGACAATTCCTTAATTGCGGGTACGTGCCTTGTTAACGGATTTCCTTGTTTTGTTTTATTTGATTATGGAGCTACGAACTCTTTTGTGTCTATGCAATGTATGAAGCGACTTGGGTTGCGGTCTGTCGCTTTGTCTCCTCCTATGGTCGTCACTACCGTCATGGATGAAATAGTTGAGACACCATTGATGTGTGAAAATTATGTTTTGTCTGTGGACGGTTGAGTGTTTCAGATCGATCTTATTTGTCTATCGCTTAAGAAAGTTGAAGTCATTTTGGGGATGGATTGGCTTTCTGCTAATTCGGTGTTTATTGGGTGCGAAGAAAAGCTCATCATCATTCCATCTAATGATGCTACCCCGAAAGATGTCTTAACAACTATTCTTGAAGGTACGGTTGGAATGGTAAATTTCTTATTTGAAGAAGAGAAATCTGTTATGTTGGTTATCACTAAGGAAGGGAGTAGCGACCTTTAAGTTTTGAACTTTCCTGTTGTTTGCGAGTTTCCAAAAGTTTTCCCCGAAGATGTCACTTCTCTTCCTCCAGAGCGGGAAGTGGAATTTTCTATTGACCTGGGAACGGCTCCTATATCCGTTTCTCCGTACTGGATGGCACCTTTGGAGTTAAGAGAATTAAAGGATTAGTTAGAAGAACTCATGGCAAAACATTTTGTGCGGCCTAGTGTTTCTCCGTGGGGATCCCCTGTTTTGCTAGTGAAGAAGAAGGACGGTGGGATGCGGATGTGCATCGATTATCGTCAGCTGAATAAGGTTACCATTAAGAACAAGTATCCCTTGCCCAGAATAGACGACCTTCTAGATCAATTGGAAGGAGCCTGCGTGTTCTCGAAGATTGATTTGAGGTCGGGTTATCATCAGATTCGAGTAAAGAGTTCTGACGTCCCTAAGACTGCATTTAGAACCCGTTACGGCGATTACGAATTCTTAGTGATGCCTTTCGGTGTGACTAATGCTCCAACTGTTTTTATGGACTACATGAATCGTATATTCCAGGATTACTTGGATCAGTTCATTGTGATCTTTATTGATGATATTCTTATTTATTTTCGTACTCCACAAGAGCATGAAGAACATCTAAGGATTGTGTTATCGGTGTTGAAATAGAGACAACTTTTCGCTAAGCTAAGCAAGTGTGAATTCTGGATGTCAGAAGTTAGTTTTCTGGGTCATGTTATATCACAAGGAGGTGTAGCGGTAGATCCGTCAAAAGTTGAAGCAGTGATTAATTGGGAGAGACCGAAGAATGTTTCAGAAATTAGAAGTTTCTTGGGACTAGCAGGTTATTATAGAAGGTTTATCAAAGGCTTTTCACAATTGGCGTTGCCAATGACGAAGCTTACTCTGAAGGATTGCCCCTTTGAGTGGGATTCGGCATGTGAACAAAGTTTTATGAGTTTGAAGGAAAGGTTGACAACGGCTCCGGTTTTAATTATTCCCGATTCTAGCAAGTCTTATGAGGTGTTTTGTGACGCGCCCAAGATGGGTTTGGGAGGCGTGTTAATGCAAGAAAGTCACGTGGTGGCTTATGCTTCTCGACAATTGAAAATTCATGAACAGAATTATCCAACCCATGATTTGGAATTAGCGGCGGTTGTGTTTACCTTGAAGGTGTGGCGTCACTATTTGTATGGAGTACATTTTGAATTGTTTAGTGATCACAAGAGTTTAAGGTATCTCTTTGACCAAAAGGAGTTAAACATGCGTCAAAGGAGGTGGATGGAGTACTTAAAAGATTATGATCTAGAGTTAAAATACCATCCGGGTAAAGCAAACAAGGTGGCCGATGCCTTGAGTAGAAAAGTTTTGAGAAAGGCTGAGTTAATGATGTTAAAGTACTCTTTGTTAGAGAAGTTTAGAGATTTAAACCTTAATTTTGTGTGGACTCCTAATGGTGTGATCATGGGAAATTTGAATGTCAATTCTACCCTAAGAGTTGAGATTCGACAAGGTCAAACGTTGGATGAAAAGTTGCAAGAAGTATTACTTCTACTGGGTTTTGTGCATGCTAATGATGGAATGATTATGTTTAATCAAAGAGTTTGTGTTCCGAATGATGCGACTTTGAAAAGGAAGATTTTAGAGGAGGCGCATAAGGGTGCTTTTACTATTCATCCGGGTTCCTCAAAAATGTATCGAGATTTGATAAAGGACTACTGGTGGTTCGGTATGAAAAGAGATGTTGCGGTCTTTGTGTTGGAATGTACGGTATGCCAACAAGTTAAGATTGAACATCAAAGACCGGGTGGATTGTTACAACCCCTAGACATCCCAATTTGGAAATGGGATAGTATTTCCATGGACTTTGCGGTAGGATTACCCCGTACTCAAAATGGTTATGATTCAATTTGGGTGATTGTAGATCGTTTGACGAAAGCGGCGCATTTCTTAGCCGTGCAGACTACTTTCAAAACAAGTAATCTTGTGAGATTGTTTATTGCGGAAATTGTAAGATTGCACGGTATTCCCTCTAACATTGTGTTGGATTGAGATCCGAAGTTTACTTCAACATTTTGGAAAGTTTTTCAACAAGCTATGGGTACGGAGATGCGTTTGAGCACGTCTAATCATGCTCAAATAGATGGTCAGATTGAGCGAACAATACAAACAATGGAAGATATGTTGAGAGATTGTGTGCTAGAAAGTAAGGGGAATTGGAAAGAACTTCTACCGTTGATTGAGTTTTCGTATAATAATAGTTATCATGCGAGCATCGGTATGGCTCCGTATGAAGCATTGTATGGGCGAAAATGTAGAACACCTTTATGTTGGGCGGAAATTGGTGAAGATAGAATTTTGGGACCCGAAATCATCCAAGAGACTACGGAAAAGATCCGAATGATCCGCGAGAAAATTAAGCAAGTACAAGATCGACAAAAGAGTTATGCGGACAATCGAAGGAGACCTTAAGAATTTGAATAAGGTGACCATGTGTTTTTGAAAGTTACTCCTAGATTGAGATTTAAAGGACCGTTTAAGTCATGCAAGTTAAGCCCGAGATACGTGGGACCATATCAGATCTTGGGAAGGATTGGTGAAGTAGCTTACAGGTTGGCCTTACCACCTTCTCTGTCGAAAATGTATGATGTTTTCCATGTATCTCAACTTTGGAGATTTGTTCCAGATCTTCTTCAGCCGATTCTACCGGATACTGTTGAAATAGAAGCAGACTTAACATTTGAACCTCAACCGAGCCGCATTGTGGAAAGAGAAACGAAAGTATTAAGGAACAAGGATATTTCTCTTGTTAAGGTGCAGTGGGATGTAACGCATCCGGGTGATGCAACTTGGGAACTTGAATCGGAAATGCGAAATGCCTACCCTTATTTGTTCAGGTAATCTCTAAATTCGAGGGCGGATTTCTATTTAAGGGGGGGAGGATGTAATACCCCATATTTTTTTCTACTCCGGATAATATTATATTGTGATCAACTGAGTCCAGTGTACTCTAAGAAATTATTTGAAAAAATAATTAGAGTAACTGTGGAACTTAGAATAAATCCAATTAATATTATCTGACTCTGAGGTATTTTATTAATTTGGTCATTTAGTAGTATTATTTCTACTACTAGTTTACTACTTATTTCGTTTTCCTTCCACTTTCCAAACATAAAAGAAAAAGATAGTAAAAAGGAGGGAGAAAATAAGAAAGAAGGAAAGAAAAGGAAAGGAAGGAGAAAAAAGAGGAGAAAAAGGAAATTTGAAGAACATCAAGAATCATCATCATTCATTCATCAAATCTTCACCCAAGTTTCTCATCATCCTCATCTTGATCATCTAGAGGTGGGTACTAGTTAGAAACCACATTTTTAGAGTTTTTGGAATGATTGAGTTTTTAGGTCAATATGTGGAATCGATATTTTTAACGGTTAGAAATCGATAGAAATTGCGTAGAATAGTCGTGATATGTATATGATCAATTGTTAATAATTGTTTTGTGGTTTGGAAATGATTTGGTGTGAAAAATATGGATTTTGGAACCCTTGAACCCATGAAAACGCAGCAGAAAATTCTGATGCTGTAAAAAGCGTCGGGCGAAATAAAATTCCGCCAGGCAAAATCACAAAAATGCCTCTGCTTCGCCGGGCGATTCCAAGAGGCGCAGCGTTGTCACGATTCTGTAACTTTCATGTTTTGAAGAAGTATTTTACGCCTCTGCTTCGCCGGGCGAAGCAAGAGGCAAAAGGGAAAGCGCCGGGTGAAATTTAAAAGCGTCGGGCACTCCTGAGACTTTTTCAAATGTCCTATTTTCTTTTAAAATTCATAACTTTTGACCCATTTATCCGATTTGAGTGTTCTTGATATCGATAGAAAGCTATGGAAATAATCTTTCCGATGATAGTAAAAGATGTCGATTTTATTGCCCGATTAAATAATCAGAAGGAACCCGAAGTGGAAATTCATTTGATAATTTTGTGTAAACTATGTTTTAAATTGTGTTAAGCTATTCTATTACATTAATAAGGTATGTTTTGCCTAATCTATGGTTGTTAACATGTTAAAATTGTGTATGCATGTAATATGAAAATGAAATAGGGAGAGTGAGGAAAACATAAGCCTTAACTATAAATGAACCTAGTGTGACTAGGATATTGATGGAGTGAAACACTAGTATGGAACATGTGTATAAACCTTTGTGGTTTGGTGAAAAGACAAGAGAGGTCTTAAGGCGAATGTGGGTTTGTGATTGTCGAATACAATCCCGTATAGTTATTATCATGTAATCGTAACCGGTCTAACTTGAGTGTAGTTTCATGGGTCTCGAGCTCCTCTGAAACAGGTACACAATTACTTGATAGGTTTGATTCCCTATGCGTAGTACGATTGGAGCCTAAGGGTAAAGAGACTTGTGATGGTTAACAGACCATGAGAAGTGACGGTTCACGGTTAACAGGCCGGTGATCCCGAATCCAATTCGTATGGCAAGTAACTACAAGGATCTATGACTCGGGTCGACTTCTAGATGTAGGAGCGGACGGGAATAGGAGATGCCTTGGTATGGTTATCGATTAATGATGTGGTGAGTTAATGAACTCATGTAATGTTTCCATATAGTGTGAGATTATAAAGTGTGAACTCAAGAGTCATTCCCTTTCCCCGGACTTGAGTTAGGATTGTTAGAACTGTACATAATCCGAGAGAATCCATAAGATAGGGAACTCACTGAGATTTGATGTATCTCACCCCACGTTGTTGATGTATTTCAGGTGTTTCAGGTTCCGAGAAGGGTAAGGACAGGGTCGTTTGATCTTTCCTTGCACGTTGATGGCTAGCTTCCGCTATGTTGTTATTTTGAGATCATTGTTATGATCTAGTTCTTAGTTTTTATCATTTTGGAACATCTTGTATATGTAATGCCTTAGACTTTTAGTGTTATGTATTAGAGGCATTTATGTGTATAATGTGTTAACTAGGAACTTATTGTATTTCAAGACCAAAGACTTGGACTCATATATATAATTTATGCTTTGATGTATGGATTTTATATATGGGTGTTATAGGATCAGTTGGTTGGTGCGTGTGTATTTAGTAAGATTGACTTGAGGTCAGGGTATCATCAGATTAGGGTGAAAGAGGAAGATATCCAGAAGACGGCTTTTAGGACACGATATGGTCATTATGAATACTCTGTGATGTCGTTCGGGGTTTCTAATGCGCCAGGTGTGTTTATGGAGTACATGAATTGTATTTTTCACGAGCATTTGGATCGATTTGTTGTTGTGTTTATTGACAACATTTTGATTTTTTCTAAGTCTCGGGAGGAGCACGCGGAGCATTTGCGTATTGTTTTGCAGGTTTTGAAGGAAAAGAAGCTTTTTGCCAAATTGTCCAAGTGCGAGTTTTGGTTGTCGGAGGTGAGTTTTCTTGGACACGTAATTTCAGGTAATGGTATTTCAGTGGATCCATCTAAAGTAGAAGCAGTTCTATAATGGGAGGCTCTGAGATCTGTTACTGAAATTCGAAGCTTTTTGGGTTTGGCCGGTTATTGTCAAAGGTTTATTGAAGGTTTTTCTAAGCTAGCACTTCCTTTGACCCAGTTGACTTGTAAAGGGCAAGCGTTCATTTGGGATATTCGGTGTGAGGAAAGTTTTAATGAGCTAAAGAGAAGATTGACGACAGCTCCAATTTTGATTTTGCCGAATCCTAATGAACCGTTTGTGGTGTATTGTGATGCGTCTTTGATTGGTCTAGGTGGTGTGCTAATGCAAGACGGTAAGGTCGTGGCGTATGCTTCGAGGCAGTTGAGAGTGCATGAGAAGAATTACCCTACGCATGACTTGGAGTTAGCGGATGTGGTTTTTGTGTTGAAAATTTGGAGGCATTATCTTTTTGGTGTGAGGTTTGAAGTCTTTAGTGATCACAAGAGTTTGAAATATCTGTTTGATCAGAAGGAATTGAATATGAGGCAACGAAGATGGTTGGAATTTTTGAAGGACTACGACTTTGGCTTGAATTACCATCCTGGTAAAGCTAATGTGGTAGCCGACGCATTGAGCCAGAAATCGTTGCATATGTCCGCTTTAATGGTTAAGGAGTGGGAGCTTTTGGAATCGTTTAGAGATTTGAGTTTGGTATGTGAAGTGTCGTCGGATAATGTGAGGCTGGGTATGTTAAAGGTTACTAATGATTTTCTGATGACTGTTAGTGAGAAATAGAAGTTGGACGTGAAATTAGTGGATTTGATGTTGGTTGACGGAAAAGATGCGAGTGGTGATTTTCAAGTGGATGTTAATGGTGTGTTGAGGTTCCGTGGGCGAATTTGTATTCCGGACGATTCGGATTTGAAACGAATGATTTTGGAAGAAGGACACCGGAGTAATTTGAGTATACATCCGGGAGCGAATAAGATGTACCAAGATTTGAAAAAGATTTTCTGGTGGTCTGGATTGAAAAGAGATGTGGCTCAGTTTGTGTATGTTTGTTTGACGTGCCAGAAGTCGAAAGTGGAACATCAGAGGCCGAGTGGTTTGTTGCAACCGTTGGATATTCCGGAATGGAAATAGGATAGCATTTCTATGGATTTTGTAACGGGGTTGCGGAATACTCAACGAGGACATAATGCCATTTGGGTGGTTGTTGACAGATTGACTAAATCGGCTCATTTCATTCCGATTGACATCAGTTTTTCTTTGGAGCGGTTGGCTGAGATTTACATCAGTGTGATTGTGAAGTTGCATGGAGTTCCATTAAGTATTGTTTCGGACCGAGATCCAAGGTTTACCTCGAGATTTTGGGAAAGTTTACAGAAGGCATTGGGTTCTAAATTGAGATTGAGTTCGGCTTATCATCCGCAGATGGATGGTCAGACCGAGAGAACGATTCAGTCTTTGGAGGATTTGTTAAGAGCGTGTGTTTTGGAACAAGGTGGTGCGTGGGATAATTATCTTGCGTTGATTGAATTCACGTATAATAACAGTTTTCATTCTAGTATTGGAATAGCACCGTTTGAAGCATTATATGGACGAAGATGTCGGACACCGTTGTGTTGGCATGAATCTGGTGAGAGTTCGGTGGTTGGACCAGAGTTGGTGCAACAGACTACGGAAAAGGTGAAGTTTATTTGTGAGAAAATGAAGGCTTCTCAGAGCAGACAAAAGAGTTATCATGATCGGAGACGGAAGGATCTTGAGTTTCAAGAGGGCGATCATGTATTTCTAAGGGTTACGCCTGTAACGGGTGTTGGTCGTGCATTAAAATCGAAGAAACTTAATTCTCGGTTTATTGGTCCTTACCAGATATCTGCGAGAGTGGGTGCGGTGGCTTATAGGGTGGCGTTGCCACCGAGTCTGTCGAATTTGCATGATGTGTTCCATGTTTCACAGCTTCGAAAGTATATTCCAGATCCGTCGCATGTGATTCCTATGGATGAGGTTGAGGTAAGGGAGAACCTGACGGTTGAGGCTTTGCCGGTGAGTATTTTGGATCGCGGGTTGAAGAGGTTGCGGGGCAAGGATATTGCACTTGTGAAGGTGGCGTGGGGAGGTGCTGCTGAGGGCAATTTGACTTGGGAGTTGGAGAGTCGGATGCGGGAGTCGTATCCAGAGTTGTTCGTCTCAGGTAAGATTTTTTAGGACGAAAATTTCTAAGTGGGGGAGATTTGTAACGCCCCGGTCAGTTTTGTCAGTTTTGTCTTTTTAATTATTTGAGTCGTTTTGATTATTTTATTTTATTTTCGACTTTTATGTGAAAATATGTTATTTTTTTCATCGTGGATATATTTTATCGCGTTTTGGGAACATTTGCGAGATATTTGAGTGTAGGGGTATTTTGGGTATTTTGATTTATTTTGTTAAGTTAGAATATAATAGAATAGAAAGAGAGAAAAATAGTAAGGAGAAAGAAAAAGAAGACAAGAAGAAAAGAAAAGGAGAAGAGAAGAAAAAGATAGAATTTGGAAAACTTGGAAATCAATCAACCGACTTTCTAGAACACGATTAAATCGGGTAAGGGTGTGAAACTAGATTATACTATGTTTGTGTATGATTATGTATGTGTTTGCTTGGAAGTTTTCTTGCTTTTCCATAGCTTTGAGTTCTAGGTTGGAAATGAGAATTTTGTTAGAAATCGATGGTTTCGCGGTTGAAAATCGATGTAAACGTAGTAGAATACTTGTTATCATGCTTGGGTTATGTTTTGACTGTTATATGTTGGTTTGGAAATGTTTGGTTTGAGAAAATATCATTTTTGGGTGATTTGGTGCGCTGCTGGGTTTTGTTGAATTTGCAGGTTCGCACTGCGAATGCCCAGCGAATGGGTGGCGAGCGTTCGCGTGATGTTCGCACTGCGAACGTTGTATTATTTTTGCTTCTGCCACTGTTCGCTAGAGGGTTCACATTGCGAATGGGGTAGCGAACATTCGCTGGGACGTTCGCACTGCAAAGGGTGGAAATTTTCTAGGCCATTTTTGCTTCTGCCTTGGTTCGCTGGGACATTCGCACTGCGAATGAAGTAGCGAAGGACTCGCTAGGAGCTTCGCACTGCGAATGTAGCAGTTTTCCCAATTTGTTTTCTCTGTAACTTTTGATCCGTGAGTCGGTTTGAGGCGTGGTATGATGCGTTAGAAAGCTTGTAGCATGTACTTTCTTATGATGATGATTTTGGAGATTGTTGGCCGATTAAATTATGTCGGGAATTAAAAAATGTGTTGTTTGGTTGTCGACTTTTGTCGTTTAATGGTGTGAATTTGATGTGTATGTGAAATATGTTGTTGGTGTGGATATTGTATGACTTGTGTACTGTTGAGTGATGAAATTGCATGAAATACATATTGTGATGATGATGGGTGGCCTTATGGCAAGAAAATGCGATGTATGGTAATTGTTGATATATGCATGATTATGGATGTGTATACGTGTGCATATTAAATGTCATGAGTCATTGTATGTCAAGCATCATGATATGCATTGTTGTGACGTCCTGAGTGACGGGTTGATTCAAGAGGGAATCTGCTATAACATCGTGCGCCTTAAAAATAAGAGGACCTAAAGCGATTTGATATATCGTGCGCCTTAAAAATAAGAGGACCTAAAGCGATGGTTATAGACGATCGTGTGCCCATGTGGGGTGTGAGCGATCAGATTGTGCGCCTTATACTGAGAGGACCTAAAACAATTCATAAACGTCGTGCGTCTTATACCAAGAGGACCTAAAGCGACGGGGAACATCGTAGGCCCGACGGGGTGTTACTTGAGTGATCCTCAGTAACGAGCGATGATTCCAGCAGAGTTCCTGAGTGAACTAGTGATGAGAAATATTGGAAGTCGGTACCGCATGGCATGTGCATAGAGTCGTTGTGTCGGTCTCTGTGCATTTGCATAAATCATGGATTAATTGTGCATGGAATTGTGAATGTGATTGATGAGATGGAATATGTGTAATTGTATTGATGATGAGGGTATTGTGTATGATTGATGTGTAGTGGTATTTGATACTTGAGAATTGTACTGTGTTGTGTTATATGTGATTATGGTGCATTGGTGGTGAGAATATTTTACTTGTGCATGTCTGTGTTAATATATTATTATATGCAACTGTATTATGATTGTTTTTCTCACCCTTCTGCTGTTTTATAATGCTCTATGAGGCATTGCAGATTAGAGTTGCTGGAGGTCTTTTTGTGAAGCTTTGCGTCTTCATTCTTTTGTCGGTCGGCTCTGATATGTGACACCGGGTAGTTAGGGTGGCCCATTGTGATTATTTTGTATTGTGTATATGTACCTTTTGGATTGTACATGTATGACTTGATGTATGACAACTTTCATGATATATATATATTGATATTCAGTTACGGATTTTCCGCTTTTATTATGTAATTGGATTGTGGGTGTATTACTACCTGAGTTGTTGCATATCTTTATGAGCGGGTGTTGTATGTTTGTCTTCAATTGATGTGGCGTCTCCAGTTTATGTCGTGCATGTTTTAAATATACTCTGATGAAATTTTGAATTTTATTTATCGCTTTAATATAGCTTGGGGGTATAGATTGGGGGTGTCACATTATGCTTTCATGAGATTGAGGAATTATCACACCTTTTTTTCAGCTGTCCTAAAGTTAGATTGATGTGGTTGATGGTGTATAATTGGATTGGAATAGAGTGGATTAAAGAATCGACTAGTTGAGATCATGCTATGGTTTGGTTCTTAAGGTTGTGTGAGAGATGTAAACCGAAAAATGCAGATGCAATATGGTTTAAAACATGCTAGTGTATTTGGAAGATTAGGAATAACTTTTTATTTAATGACAAATTTTGTATCGTCGAGTCCATATTCCAATCTATTCTTGTTTTGTCTTGGAGATAGATACCTCTGTTGTCGAACTATCGTAGGAGTTGTAGCCTGTATAATTGTACAAAGTTTCCTCTAGATTTCTTTTAGGTTTTTTTGGTTGGTTTTGGAGGGCTAAACTGTAAATTGTTTATGTAACTTTTAAGGTGGAGTTCATCTTAAACTCTTTATAGTACAATTCTTGCTTATAAAAAAATTGTTAGATACATTAAAATTGGAAATGGATTTTGTTTTCTAATTTATGTCAAAACTTTAGGCCGCCAAAATCGATGTTTTGCCTAGATAAGAGTGTGTAAGATTGTTCTATATACCTACGTTACCTAATTTCTATGAATTTTGTTTTAAGTTTAAAACCACCGCAATTAAAATATTTACACTAGTAAGTCTATCTAAATATACTCACCATTTCAACCCTACTCAATCAATTTATTTTAAAAGGCATTAATGATTTAACTTTATCACTTGTATTTACTTATTTAACATGTATTTTTTTTTGTGTGTGAATGAATTTATAAAATTATAATGCTTTCAGAAAATAATAGAAATATATTTACGGCTAAATTATGTGTCATTAGTAGAAGGTGAGATTTCAGCATCATCATAAATATATATCCATAACGGTGAATAATACTATACTTTCTAGCTTGCAGGACATCCGTATTATATTTGTTGTGTGCGGGCTAACATGCAGCTTTTATTAGCTCTTTAACTGCTTTTATTAACTCTTCCGGACATTTATTTGGCATATGTGAAAAATACATTAATTTATGGTCTGATTTTCTGGATGGCATTTTTGAGTTATAGACTTATAGTCATAAAAATCATTAAAAAAAATTATTATATAGTGTATTATTAGTTATAAAAGTCAATAAATATGAGAAAAATATAAAAATTGTTCTGGACTGGGCCGGGGTCTGCTCACCAGTCGAGCAGACCCAACCCAAACGTTCTGGGATGACCCAATAAGGATTTCCTAGCAAGACCATTGTCGAGCACACGCCCATCTCCACAATGTCGGGCACGTGTCCACGCACAACATGGATCATCGGGTATAGGCTCTAAGCCTCCACGGGCTCGCCCCCTCCTCGACACTAAGATGCTCCTCCTCACGAGGAGCCGTATCCTCCCTGCAAGGACACGTCTCTCCCCGACACGCATGACTCCTCCCTGCGAGGACACGTTCTCCTGTAACTGCCCACTCCTGATGGAACCGGTCTGCCCTAATTTCGGGAATCTAGGAACGGTTACCTCAGGGCGAAGACCACGTGCTGGTCTTCACCACGCCACGTAAGCCCTGACAGTTTCTTGGATTGGGCCTGACAATCCAGCCCAGTGCTAGTGACCGTTGGCCCCGCGCTGGGGCCTCTCTATAAATACTCTCTCACTTGAGAGGGTCAGGTTACACACTTTCTTACTCTCTAACCTTGTACTTGCCTTTCTCTGACCGTTACCTTACTTGAGCGTCGGAGTACCTTGCGGGTACACCCACCCCCCCCCCCCGGCCGTCCTTCAACCTCACCGGAGCTGAAGTCCACAAGACGTCGTTGGCCATTGAACAACTGTATGATCCAGGTACGATCAGTGGCGCCGTCTGTGGGAACCCTTTGCTTCCCCATTTTTCCCTCGATAAACCAAAGCAATCATCTCATTCATCACCAGCATGGCCGGCAATCTGTCTGCTACCAAAGCTCTAGACACCGTCCTCGCACAACTTGAGAACGAAAACCACCGTGAGGACGCTGCTACCCTCAACGTCGATGAAGGCGACGCAAGACGGGAAGACACCCTCCCCGGACTCCCAGGACACGGCTTACAATGCCTCCCGCCAAGACGATCAGCAAGCCATTTTTCAGCCAGTTGCTCCTCCGCCCAATTCAGATTCGAGCACCGTGGCCCTATTTGCCTTGATCAATCAGACCAATCAACTGATCGCACACCAGAATACCAGAATTGAAGCACTGGAGCAAGGGCGGGCACGAAGATCTTCCCCACGAAGACATCGTCGTCCACCGCCACCTCACTGTTCTCCTTCCCCGCGAAGGACGAAGAATCTCGAACCCCGTCGCCGGTGCGCGGGGGCCATCGTCTACGCCTTGAACGTCCCCAGCCGACGATCTCCCAGAAGCGCCATCGTTCCCCGCCTCGGAAGGAACTCAGACCCCCCTCAACTACCAAGAAGTCCAAAACCACAGAGGAGAGACCGAGGAACCATTCGAGGAATTCCCCTCCACGGCCTCACCGATCCCCTTCGAGGACCCCGGCTGTAACACCCTTCTACCCCACATACAATTTTAGGAAAAGATTTCATATTATCAGAGTAAAATCAACATGAAAGGTGCCATATATATTCAAAACATCAATTAACAATCATTTTCCTGTCCCGTAACACGGGTTACCCATTCTTAATAATAAAATCAACAACTACGCAGCGGAAATCAACTTTTTATGTCAATTCAATAAAATACCTCATACTAAATGTATCCAAATCAAATCATCACCAACAATGTAAAAATTCAACATAAAACAAAAGAACGCGAGGTTCACAACAAATCCCAACCCGGTGTTATATGACACAGAGTCGGACACCTCTAAACTAAACAGCGATAATGACACACTTCAAGGCTACATCCTCCATCGTCGCGAATCTGCTTTTGGTTATCTGCAAGTTACCCACATAAGAGGCAACATTTCCAAGCAGGCAGGGTGAGAAATCATAATTCATTATACTAATATAAATACTTGGAAAATAAACAGAATAAGTAACAACAACATCATATCATCATCAAATCCTTCGCAACACAATCACAAATACCTCGTAAAATGCAATGTCAAATATAATGAAATGCAAGGAATGCATGTGGTACCGATTTCTCCATTTTATGGACACTGGCCATCAACCCTCCACAAGGGAGCACAACATCACAACATATCACTTTAATTCGCACAATGGGATTGAAGCTACCAATAGGCCGAAGCCCCAACATAATAAAATGCCATGAAATGCAATGATGCTAATTCTCCTCATTTCATCCAAATATCAACATGTGCATCATTCATTTCATTTTTCAACAACATTCATCATAAATTCATGTTTTATCATCCATATATCAGCAACAACTCGACCACAAGGAATCAATATGAGAAAACATCAAGAAACCTCAAGAAATAGCAAAAACAAAACAAACAGTAGTCAGACACGGCTGCCCGTGTCCTGTGACACGGCCCGTGTCAGAAAACCTGAGACACGATTCCAAAACAACAAAAGTGTAGCAGGACAGCAACCTGACACGGTCACCCGTGTCCTGTGACATGGCCCGTGTCAGAAAGTCTGAGACAAAATTCCCAAAAACCAAAATTAATTATACAGGAACAGTAGTCTGACATGGCCGTCTGTGTCCTGTGACACGGCCCGTGTCAGGAAACCTGTTAATAAAAATTTTCACCCGCCCAACCAGAAAGCTGACACGGGTGCCCGTGTTGTGTGACACGGTCCGTGTCAGGGTGCGACAAAACCCAACTTTTCCCGAAAAGTGATTTTCTGCGTTTTTGACTTCGATTACCCCAAAAATCAGTTTTCCTCCACGAAAATTCGATCAAAAGGCTCACATAATACACATATATCAACACATACCACTCAATTTCATCATATTCTCATCAAATCATTCATTCCACATCGACATTCACCACAATTATACACAATTCATGAATACCTAATCTATTAATCACCATGTCCTAAAGAACTATAAGAAATTATGAAATCTCCCCATACCTTAGAGTAATCCGAAGTTTTTTTTTCCTTCTTTCTCCAAGATTCTCCTAGCAATCCTTCAAAACTCTAGGTTTTCTCCTCTTCTTCTCTTCTTCAGCGTTCTTCACAAAAATACGATCAGTTAAAAAATTGATCGATCTTTCTTCTTTAGTTACATTATCCCAGTTTATGAACTTCCAACTCTACCCTTACTCCTTTTCCTTTATGACCACCTTGCCCTTTTCTTATTATTTTTAATAATAGCAATAATCCAAATAATACATGATTATTCACTTTATTAAAATTATTTAAAAATACTCTTTTAATCCATAATTCTCCAAATTACCAAAAATCTCTTAATTCCTTCTAAATTAATTAAATAAATAAATAAATGATTAATTTAGATTTTTCAGGTCGTTACAACTCTCCCCTACTTTAAGAATTTTCGTCCTCGAAAATTACCTGAAGTAAACAAAGTCGGATACGACTCTTTCATCTGATCTTCACGCTCCCAAGTCCAACTATCACCAGCTGGTCCGCCCCACAATACTTTCACTAAAGCAATCTCTTTACCTCGTTGTTGCTTCAATTCTCGACCATCAATCCTCACAGGCAAAGCTTCTACTGTCAGGTTATCTCTCACCTGAACATCGTCCATTTGAATCACATGCGACGGATCCGGAATGTACTTCCTCAACTGCGACACATGAAACACATCATGCAAATTCGCAAGTGACGGTGGTAAAGCCACCCGATAGGCAACCTCTCCTATCCTCTGCATAATCGGATACGGACCAACAAAGCGCGGAGTGAGCTTTCTAGACTTCAAAGCTCGTCCCACACCAGTCATCGGAGTAACTCTTAAGAACACGTGGTCTCCCTCTTGGAATTCAAGTGTTTTTCTTCTCTTATCATGGTAACTCTTCTGACGACTCTGCGACATCTTCATTTTATCCCGAATCATTTTAATCTTCTCCGTTGTCTCTTGAACAATCTCAGGTCCAAGTACAGAACTCTCTCCCGACTCATACCAACACAATGGAGTTCGACAACGTCTACCATACAATGCCTCATATGGAGCCATCCCAATACTAGCATAAAAACTGTTGTTGTATGTAAACTCGATCAACGGCAAGTGATTATCCCAAGATCCCCCTTGATCCAGCACACAAGCTCTCAACAAATCTTCTAAAGATTGGATTGTTCTTTCCGTCTGACCATCTGTTTGCGGGTGATAAGCAGAACTCATCCTCAACTTAGTACCTAAAGCATCCTGTAGACTCTTCCAAAACCTTGACGTAAACCGCAGATCTCTATCCGATACAATACTCGAAGGTGTTCCATGCAACTTCACAATTTCATCAATATAAATCTCAGCTAACTTCTGCATAGAATGATTAATTCTCATCGGTAAGAAATACGCCGATTTAGTTAACCTATCCACAATCACCCATATCGTGTCATTACCTCTTGCAGTCTTCGGTAATCCAGTCACAAAATCCATGGAAATGCTATCCCATTTCCATTCAAGAACATTCAACGGCTGCATCATACCTGAAGACTTCTGATGTTCAATCTTGAACTTCTGGCAAGTCAAACATGCATACACAAATTCAGCAATATCTCTTTTCATACCTGGCCACCAAAACAATCTGTGCAGGTGTTGATACATCTTCATAGCACCAAGATGAATACTCAATCGACTTCTATGCCCTTCCTCCAAAATACTCTTTTTAATTCCAGAAATATCCGTAATACATACTCTATCTCGAAATTTCAAAACTTCATCTTCATCAATTCGGAACTCACCTCCATTACCTTGATTAATCTTCATTAACTGGTCAACTAATTTCAAATCAGATTTCTGACCTTCCTGAATTTCCTCCAAAATTCCACTAGTCAGCTTTAGCATGCCCTATTTCACACTATCAGCGGTCGTCTCACACAACAAACTCATGTCTCTGAATTGCTCAATCATTTCAAGTTCTCTCACCATAAGCATCGAAATATGCAATGACTTTCTACTCAAAGCATCAGCCACTACATTTTCTTTACCGAGATGATAATTCAAATCGAACTCAAAATCCTTTAACAATTCTAGCCACCTTCTCTGCCTCATGTTTAACTCTTTCTGATCGAACAAGTATTTTAAACTTTTATGATCACTGAATACCTCAAATTTCGAACCAAAAAGATAATGCCTCCAAATCTTCAACACAAATACTACAGCAGCCAACTCTAAGTCGTGTGTAGGGTAATTCCTCTCATGGACTCTTAACTGCCTAGAAGCATAAGTGACCACTTTACCATTTTGCATCAAAACTCCACCAAGGCCCATCTTTGAAGCATCACAATAAACCACAAAGGACTCATTCGGGTCTGGCAAAACCAACACCGGAGCAGTTGTCAACTTTTTCTTTAGTTCCACAAAACTTTCCTCATAAGCGACATCCCATACATACGCTTGTCTCTTTCGAGTCAATTGCGTCAACGGCAAAGCCAACTTAGAAAAACCTTCAATGAATTTACGATAATAACCAGCCATTCCAAGAAAACTACGAATTTCCGTAGCAGACTTCGGAGTCTCCCACTACAACACTGCATCAATCTTTGAGGGATCCACAGAAATTCCACCACTGGAAATCACATGGCCTAGGAAACTCACTTCCTTCAACCAAAACTCACACTTTGACAACTTAGCATACAATTTATTTTCCCTCAACACTTGTAGCACAATCTTCAAATGTTCCGCATGTTCTTCTTCTGATTTAGAATATACCAAGATGTCATCTATGAAAACCACCACAAACTTATCAAGATATTCATGAAAGATCCTATTCATATACTCCATGAACACACCAGGCGCATTAGAAACTCCAAATGGCATCACCGTATATTCATAATGACCATACCTCGTTCTGAAAGCTGTTTTCGGAATGTCATTAGCTTTAACTCTAATCTGATGATAACCAGACCTCAGATCAATCTTACTGAACATGCAAGCACCTATGAGTTGATCCATCAAATCGTCGATTCTCGGAAGTGGATACTTATTCTTGATGGTCATCTTATTCAACTGCCGATAATCGACACACAATCTCATACTACCATCTTTCTTCTTAACGAGCAACACCTGAGCACCCCACGGAGAAACACTAGGTTGAATGAACTTCTTTTCTAACAATTCTTCTAGTTGTTTCTTCAGCTCACTCAATTCTGAAGCAGACATCCGATAAGGAGCCATCGACACTGGACTCGTACCTGGTATTAAGTCCACAACAAACTCGTTTTCACGTTCCGGAGGTAAATCACTTATATCCTCAGGAAGCACATCTTGAAACTCACAAACCACAGACAACTCAACACTGATGGCTTCACCATCAACTTGCAACGATGCAAACACTGCGAACATCAACGCTTCATCTAATAAAAGTCCATCCATTTGCTTAGCAGATAAGAACATCAACTCACCATTCTCACCTAACTCCGGAAACCTCACTGTCCTACTATAACAATTAATATGAAAGTAGTTGAACTCCAACCAGTTCATACCAAGGATAACATCGATTTGGTGCAAAGGTAAGCACACCAAATCCATCACAAAATTCTTCTCAAAGATTGTCAAAGGACACTTCAAACAAACAAGCATGGTAGTTACAGAACCATTAGCCAGAGTCTCTATTATCATACTACCATTCATTTTAGACAAATTCAAACCCAATCTAGTAGCACACTCAAGAGAGATAAATGAATGCGTAGCTCCAGTATCAATAATAGCAATCAACTCAACATTGTTAATAAAACAAGTACCTCGAATCAAGTTGTCCTTCTTGGGGATTTCTGAGCCAGCCAAAGCAAACACTCTTCCAGTAGTCTGGGAAGCAGTAGCAGTCTTCTTTGGTTTCTGGCATTGAGTACTGATATGCCCCTGTTCACCACAGTTGAAATAGGTCGGACCTTCATTCGGACAATCACCAATTCTATGCCCAGTCTTACCACAACGGTAACATCTCAGAACTTTATTAGTACACACATCAGCTTTGTGACATGACTCTCCACACTTATAGCACTTAGTAGGTGCATTAACGACTCCCCTACTTGACTTTTTCTCATCTGATACCCTCTGCTTCCCTTTATCACCTGGGGTCGCATAAGGTTTTCCTCTAAACTGACCCTTATCTTTCTTTTCACTTAGCTATTTGTAGTGAGCAGATCGAGCTCGGCTATCTTCATCATAGATCCTACTCTTATCCACCAGTTCCGCATACCTGCGAATCTGTCGGCATCCAATCCCCTGCTTAATCTCTGGTCTCGGCTCATTCTCAAACTTGAGACACTTAGAAAGTTCAGCATCTGCACGGTTGTAATGAGGACAAAACTTCACAAGCCTCTCAAATTTGGCAGCATACTCTGCCACAGTCATATTTCCTTGTTTCAATTCAATGAATTCCAATTCCATCTTACCACGAGCATCTTCAGGAAAATACTTGCCCATAAATTCTTGCTTGAACACATTCTAAGTCACCACAGTACCAACATCTTCCAGCCTCTGACGGGTGTTATCCCACCAGTCCTCGGCCTCTTCTTCCAGCATATGCGTTCCGAACTGCACTTGCTGCGCATCAGAGCACCCCCATCACTCTAAAAATCTTATCAATCGCCTTGAGCCACTTTTGTGCGCTCGCCGGGTCATGAGTTCCTTCAAACTTCGGTGGGTTGTTCCTCTGAAACTTCTTTAACGCACGAAACTCATCAGGAGCATTGTTCTGAGCAAGAGCTGCAATAGCCTCAACAAGAGCACGCGTGTTATTTCCAACCATTCTGTACAACACTCACCACGTCAGAAAGAAAACAAATAATCATTAACAAGTAACGACTGACAACGACTGACAACACAAAACTTGGCCGGACAGACCGACCTGCTCTGATACCACTAATGTAACACCCTTCTACCCCCATACAATTTTAGGAAAAAATTTCATATTATCAGAGTAAAATCAACATGAAAGGTGCCACATATATTCAAAACATCAATTAACAATCATTTTCCTGTCCCGTAACACAGGTTACCCATTCTAAATAATAAAATCAACAACTACGCAGCGGAAATCAACTTTTTATGTCAATTCAATAAAATACCTCATACTAAATGTATCCAAATCAAATCATCACCAACAATGTAAAAATTCGACATAAAACAAAAGAACGCGAGGTTCACAACAAATCCCAACCCGATGTTACATGACACAGAGCCGGACACCTCTAAACTAAACAGCGATAACGACACACTTCAAGGCTACATCCTCCATCGTCGCGAATCTACTCTTGGTTATCTGCAAGTTACCCACATAAGAGGCAACACTTCCAAGCAGGCAGGGTGAGAAATCATAATTCATTATAGTAATATAAAGACTTGGAAAATAAACAGAATAAGTAACAACAACATCGTATCATCATCAAATCCTTCGCAACACAATCACAAATACCTCGTAAAATGCAAAGTCAAATATAATGAAATGCAAGGAATGCATGTGGTACTGATTTCTCCATTTGATGGACACTGGCCATCAACCCTCCACAAGGGAGCACAACATCACAACACATCACTTCAATTCGCACAATGGGATTGAAGCTACCAATAGGCCGAAGCCCCAACATAATAAAATGCCATGAAATGCAATGATGCTAATTCTCCTCATTTCATCCAAATATCAACATGTGCATCATTCATTTCATTTTTCAACAACATTCATCATAAATTCATGTTTTATCATCCATATATCAGCAACAACTCGGCCACAAGGAATCAATACGAGAAAACATTAAGAAACCTCAAGAAACAGCAAAAACAAAATAAACAGTAGTCTGACACGGCCGCCCGTGTCCTGTGACACGGTCCGTGTCAGAAAACCTGAGACACGATTCCAAAACAACAAAAGTGTAGCAGGACAGCAACCTGACACGGTCACCCGTGTCCTGTGACACGGCCCGTGTCAGAGAGTCTGAGACAAAATTCCCAAAAACCAAAATTAATTATACAAGAACAGTAGTCTGACACGGCTGCCCATGTCCTGTGACACGGCCCGTGTCAGGTAACCTGTTAATAAAAATTTTCACCCGCCCAACCAGAAAGCTGACACGGGTGCCCGTGTTGTGTGACACGGCCCGTGTCAGGGTGCGGCAAAACCCAACTTTTCCCAAAAAGTGATTTTCTGCGTTTTTGACTTCGAATACCCCAAAAATCAGTTTTCCCCCACGAAAATTCGATCAAAAGGCTCACATAATACACATATATCAACACATACCACTCAATTTCATCATATTCTCATCAAATCATTCATTCCACATCGACATTCACCACAATTATACACAATTCATGAATACCTAATCTATTCATCACCATGTCCTAAAGAACTATAAGAAATTATGAAATCTCCCCATACCTTAGAGTAATCCGAAGCTTTTTTTCCTTCTTTCTCCAAGATTCTCCTAGCAATCCTTCAAAACTCTAGGTTTTCTCCTCCTCTTCTCTTCTTCAGCGTTCTTCACAAAAATACGATCAGTTAGAAAATTGATCGATCTTTCTTCTTTAGTTACATTATCCCAATTTATGAACGTCCAACTCTACCCTTACTCCTTTTCCTTTATGACCACCTTGCCCTTTTCTTATTATTTTTAATAATAGTAATAATCCAAATAATACATGATTATTCACTTTATTAAAATTATTTAAAAAATACTCTTTTAATCCATAATTCTCCAAATTACCAAAACCTCTTAATTTCTTCTAAATTAATTAAATAAATAAATAAATGATTAATTTAGATTTTCAGGTCGTTACACTGGCCGGAAGCAACGACGACGACCAGAGGACCCCTCTGTCGTGGGAGATCATGAACGCCCCAATTCCTGTGGGCATGGAGAGACCCCCGCCACTGGGGACCTACGATGGCTTGGCCGACCCGGACGATCAGGTCGAAAGCTTTGAAGCCATGCTCGACTTCAGAAACGTCAGAGGAGCCATTAAGTGCAGGTTTTTCCCCACCACCTTGCGGAAGGGCGCCATGACTTGGTACAAGGGTCTGGCACCCGGGTCGATCACATCCTAGAAGCAATTTAGACAGCGCTTCACCAAACACTTTACTGCGTCTCGTAGACACCCGAAGACAGAGGCTGCCCTAGAGAGTATCTTCTAAGAGAAGAACGAATCTCTTCGGAACTACATTGAGAGATTCAACAGAGAAGCTATCGAGGTTCATACGATCGACGACATGAAGAAATATTTAATCATCCATGGATTACGGATTGGATCCGATTTTGCCAAGTCTGTGGGCCTCCGCAGACCCCGCTGCCTAGAGGACCTCCTCCAACGGGCTCAGTCGTACATCGAGCTCGAGGAGTCAGAGGCAGCGCAGATCGCCCTTGAGTTGAGACGCAAAGAAGGCCCCCGCGTCCGCAAAGATGAAGACTTCCCTCCCCGACGAGGAGGGGAAAGAAAGAAAGAAAATTGCCCCCGTGAACCTCGGGAACCACGCGGACCAGCTGGCCGGTTCATTGAATACACCCCGCTCAACGCTCCCCGCGCGCGAATGCTCTCTGAGTGCCAGAACTCAGAATTTGTGAAAGGAGGAGTCCGCTTTCCGAAGCCGACTGCCCCCAAATCAAACGTCAACAAGTCAAAATACTGCAAGTTCCACCGGAGCCACGGGCATGTCACAGAAGACTGCATCCACCTCAAAGATACGATTGAAATTCTGATCAAGGAAGGGCATTTAAAGAAATACGCCCAGAAGAATGATACTCCTCGTCCCAGCTCCCGGGAAGCCCAGAACGTCGAGGAGACGACGCCTCCTCCCGACGAGAGCCGGCTCAAGGTCGCCCTCAGCGTCACTCGACCCGAGGACTTCTTTGTCCCCGTAATCATTGAGGGCCAAGAAGCAATTCGCAATATGTGGGCGACCTTCCCCCACGAGGACCCCCTCGCTGCCCGAACCACCTGGGAAAGCTTCCCCAAAGCGATGGTCATCTCTGGGGGTGGTCCCGAGAAGCTGTCCGTCGGATCGATCAAGCAGAAATTTGACGAACTGGAACCCGCGACATCGGCGAAGACAACCACCCTTGAGAAGGTGCGGGGGAACTCAAACCCTATCACCTTCTACCTCTAGGAACTCCTCGGGGGAGTGCCAAATGCCACTACCCCCCTCCTGGTTAGGGCGCAGATGGCGAACTTTGACATCCGAAGGATCCTTGTCGACCAGGGCAGCTCGGTCGACATCATGTATGCCCATCTGTTCGGAACTCTCCAGCTCGACGAGAGACACCTGACCCCGTACGTCGGTTCAGATCTGCAGGGATTCAACGGAACCACCACCAGACCATGGGCTTACGTTGAGCTGATGGTCATGTTCGGGGCCGAAGACACAGCCCGACAGGTGAAGATCCGCTTCTTGGTGGTCGAGTGTCCATTCCTCTACAACTGTATCCTCGGGAGGACCACCCTAGCCGAACTTACAGCGGTGCCATCAACGGTCCACCTCAAAATGAAGTACTACACGGCCAGGGGACGAGTAGTTACGATGCACGGGGACATAGATGCGGCCAAGAGGTGCTTCGACGATGCCATCAAAGGCTTGAGTTCCATCGGCACCAAACCCAAGACTGTGGCGAAACCGTCCTCGGAGACCAAACAGGTACCTCTCCCGCGGGTCAACGCGGTCGAGCTCGACAGCAGGTTCCCGGGAAAACCAGAAGAAGGCGGGGAAGAAGACCTCGACCCCCAGGCGGAGAACAACGGGCGGCCTCTCCACCCAACGCGCCCTATCCCAGACGGAGACTTTGAGCTCGTAGCCCTCGGGGAGGATCCAGACCGGAACGTGAAGATTGGCACCGGGATCCCCGACCTAGAAAAGAAGCAACTGAAGGCATGTATAAGGGAGAATGCTGACCTGTTCGCATGGAGCGCCTCCGAGATGCCTGGCCTTGACCCCTGAGGTGGCTTACCATCAGCTCGCAGTAGATCCGGCCGCTAGGGTCAATAGCTCAACGTAGGCGTAAGCAGTCTCCCGAGAAAGTGGAGTCTGCTGAAAAAGCTGTAAAAGACCTCCTAGAGGAGAATTTTATTTCGGAGGCCAGGTACACGACCTGGTTGTCCAACGTTGTACTCGTCAAAAAGAATAATGGAAAATGGAGAATGTGTGTTGATTATACTGATCTCAACCGGGCTTGCCCAAAAGACTGATATCCTTTGCTTAACATCGACTAGCTGGTCGACAATTCTGCAGGTTACAAACTATTATCCTTCATGGATGCCTACTCGGGGTACAACCAAATTCCCATGGATATGGTCGACAAACAGCACACGGCTTTCATGACCGGGTCGAGCAATTACTACTACAACGTAATGCCCTTCGGCCTGAAGAACTCCGGTGCGACCTACCAAAGGATGATGAATAAGGTTTTCCGAGCTGAAATCGGCGACATGCTTGAGGTCTATATGGACGACATGATCGTCAAATACGCGGAAGAAGTCGACCACGCCGCACACCTCAAGAAGGTGTTCGACACTGCAAGGAGATGCCGCATGAGGTTCAATCCCGACAAATGTACCTTCGGCGTTCGGGCAGGCAAGTTCCTCGGTTTCTACCTCACAGAGCGAGGAATCGAGGCCAACCCCGACAAGTGTAGAGCTTTTCCTGAGATCCCTACCCCGGACTCAAAGAATTCAATACAATCATTGAACGGGATGCTCACCGCCCTCTCCCGCTTCGTCGCCAAATCTGCGCAATATGCACTCCTATTTTTCAAACTTCTTCGACAAAAAGCGGAATTTGAATGGAGCGAGGAATGCGAGCAGGCGCTCGTTCACCTAAAACAGGTCCTATCACAACCCCCGGTCCTCTCACGACCTGAGAGCGGGGAAACACTTTTCTTATACCTCGCGATCACGAGTGAAGCATTCAGCGCCGTCCTCATTCGAGAAACCCCGAACGGACAGAAACCAATTTACTTCACGAGCAAAGCCCTCCAAGGCCCCGAGCTCAGGTATCAGCAGATAGAGAAAGTTGCCCTGTCCCTCGTCACCACGGCCAGGAGGCTATGCCACTACTTCCTAGCCCACACCGTCGTCGTAAGGACTGAACAGCCCATAAGGCAACTCCTTGGACGACCAAATATGGTGGGGAGGATGCTCGAGTGGTCACTCGAACTCGCCGAGTTCGACATCCAATACGAGGGAAGGAAAGCCCTGAAGGCTCAGGTATTGGCCTACTTTGTGGCAGAGATGACCGTCCCGGAACCTTCGACCAACGGATCCCAAAATTGGACTATTTATGTCGACGGAGCATCCAGCCCGAAGGGCAGCGGGGCAGGCATCATCCTCAAAAATGAAGAAGGCATCCTGATCGAGGTATCCCTCGAACTATCCTTCCCCACGTCAAACAACCAAGCAAAGTACGAGGCTTTCCTCGCCGGGCTTCATCTGGCTGAGGACCTCGGCGCCAAGGAGGTCAAAATCTTCACCGACTCCCAACTCGTGGCCTCGCAAGTCCGAGGAGAGTACCAGGCCAAGAATGACAACCTCATAGATTACTTGGCCTTGGTGAAAGAAAAGATGAAAAAGTTCACCTCCACGGAAGTAACTCACATTCCTCGCGAGCACAATGCCCGAGCAGATGTCTTGTCCAAATTGGCAAGCACAAAGAAGAAAGGCGGGAACAAATCCGTCATACAAGAAGTGTTATCTCGACCGAGCATCGACAAACCCGCTCTGATGACGGACATAAACGCCATTGGCGATAGCAATTGCTGCATGACCCCTGTATACGAGTTCCTCACGACGGGCAAACTGCTCGAAGATCCCAAAGAACCAGGAATGGTCAAACGGCGAGCATGCTCATACACGATAGTCGAGGACAAGCTATACCGACGAGGGTTTTCTATCCCCCTCCTCAGATGCATCGAGGAGACCAAGGTCCCCCGGCATCCTTCAGGAAATCCACGAGGGAATCAACGAACAGCACCTCGGTGGCCGATCGTTAGCCCATAAGGCGCTTCGAGCGGGGTATTACTGGCCCACCATGCAACAAGACACCAAGGAGCACGTCAAGAAGTGCGATAGATGCCAGCAACACGGGGACATGCACCTCGCTCCTCCTAGCGATCTCAAAACGTTATCCTCCCAGTGGCCGTTCGCGTGGTGGGGAATGGACATCCTTGGACCCTTCGTCATAGGATCATATCAAAACAAATACCTCATCGTCGGGGTGGACTACTTCACGAAGTGGATCGAGGTGGAAGCATTGGCCAAAATCACGGCCTTTAACATACTGCATTTTTACAAAATAAATATCCTCGCCCGATTCGGCGTGCCTCAAGCCATTGTCACCGACAGCGGAACACAGTTCACCGACAGGAACTTCCAAGACTTCGTCACCAAACTAGGCACGAAGCAACACTTCACGTCGGTCGAGAATCCTCAAACGAATGGGCAGGCTGAGGCAGCAAACAGAGTAATCCTTCGAGGATTGAAACGTCGATTAGGAGATGCCAAACAACGGTGGGTCGAGGAGCTACACAGCGTACTCTGGGCCCACCGAACGACGCCACATTCCACGACCGGGGAGACTCCCTTTCGTTTAACCTACGGAACGGAAGCAGTGATCCCCGTGGAAATCAGGGAACCCTCGAGGAGGACAGAAGCCCCCCTCGACGGGGACGCGAATGCCGAAGCCCTGAGGGAAGAACTCGATTTTGTCGAGGAGACACATTCGGGCGCTTCTCTCCGAGAAGCTTCACTTAAATAGAAAATAACACTACGCTATAACGACAAAGTTATCAAACTTGATTTTCAGGTGGGCACCCTCGTCCTACGGAGGAACCAGAAAGACTCACGAGAAGGCAAACTCGTCGCGAACTGGGAGGGCCCATACCGCGTCCGCGCGAAAACGGGGACAGGAGCCTACTTCCTCGAAAATCTGCACGGGGAAGAACAAGCTCGACCATGGAACGCTGAAAAGCTCAAACAATACTACAGTTAAGCACTGCCCCCGACTCACTGACACCGCAGTTACGGGGACGCACTAAGGTACGAGCGCGACACCCCTAAACGGAACACGATGATCGAAGGCCGCGTTGTGTGTGCGCGAGGACCTTTGATCCGACGGGGATACCTCGATCGAGGTCCGCCGTCATTGTACCAATCAGGCAGAACACCCAGCTCACGATGGGAAGTTCGCGCCACGAAGCTAAAACCTCGACCGAGCTCTTATCCTCGTTGAAGGTCGGAATACGCCTCTGACCACCCGACCAGCTCTCCACGCGGTTAGGGACTATCAAGGTCAAGCAAATCCCAAATTCTTTATTACTTAGACAAAAACAAAGTATAGCAAATGCATCACACACAATTAAAACCATGCAAACATCACACGAGCAGATAAACAAAAATGCATTAAAGAGGTCAGAAGCCCAGTGTACAAGTATTACAAAAGTGTCAAAAGGCCCCTGGCACACAAGCCGGGCACAAATCATTACAAAGAAAAAATGGCACGCAGGCCAAACAATCAAAAGAACTACACGACGATCTCATCCTCGACCCGCCTTACATCTTCCTCTTCCTCCTCCTCTGGCAGGTCCAACTTGCAATCACCACACGAAGGAACGGGTTGATTCTGTCAGGCACCAGCTGAACACCTGGATTCTCGGCGCCAATCTGCTCCACGACATTCTTAAAGCCTATCTCCAGAGCCTCCATACTATCTTGCTGAAGCTCCCGAATTTTGGCAATCAAGGCTGCGCGATCAGCAAGATTTTTCTCCCCGGCAGATTCGTTCTCCGCGGGACGGACAACAGCTTCCAACTCTCCGACCCTGGTCCGAAAGCGATCAAGCTCCTCTTGAGTTGCCTTCAGGGCAGCCTTGGCCTCATTCAGCTCGCGGAGGGTGTTGGTATGGTCCTCACACTTGGCCTGGGCCTTCTGCAGATCAGTCGCGACCTTGTCCTTCTCCTTCTCGAGAGCAGTGTAGTCATCCTTCAGCTTCTGTAGCTCAGAGGCAGAGGGGGTCCCATCGTTCAATATCAAGGCAGTCTCGAAGACTCGTATCATGGCCTTAAGGTCCTCGATAAGCGCCTCTCTCCTGGCCACACCGTCCATTCCCAGAACTGCCTTCACCTCTACATCAGCAATGATAGGGGGGTTTCCCCCGAAGAAATTCCGCTGAAGGTGATAAGCGGGCATCAGAAACTTCTCCGGTGAGGCAGGGTCCACGAGATCCATGAGGATAGGCCCCTCAGTCCTCGCTTTCTCGGCAGGGGTGCTCTCTGGAGGAGGAGACTGGCTGCACTGTGGTGAGGCAGATCCACTCGTCGTCCCAGCCGATGCCGCAGTCTGAATAACTTCTCGAACACGGCTCTTGGTTCGCTTGGGTACCCGCTTAGCGGCCAACTTCATGATGCGCTCGGTGGCGTTCGACATTTGAGCTGCAAGAGAAAACACGGAAAAAGTTAGCACAAAGAGACAAAACTAAATGGATGCCCGAACAGGACGAGGAGCTCCTACCTAAGAACCTCTTGGCCTCATCGGGAGACTTGCACTCGAGGAGACCCCAGGTGTTTATGTAACGATCTGCGGTCATAACCCTCCCTCGGGAGTCGAGGAGGTATTTTCCATCCCTACCAACGCACTCTGCCTAGTTAAAACCGGTGACATACGCGACCAGCATGGCGTACGCTTCTTTGTCCTCCTTCGACAGCTCGCTAGGCTTCACGAGGTAGTCCTCCGTACCGAGCGCGAAGTGTGCATCCTCCCACTCCAGGGGACACTTGGACACGAACCTCTCCTCCCCGGAGCTGTCGGGCATAATGTCGTAGAGCGTACCCACAGTTGCGTGCGTCGCGGGCATGCCATAGTACAACCTACTCTCGAAACCCCTTATTGAGTCCGAGTACGCCTTGAACAACTTCCTGGGTTATTTGAAAGAGACCCAACTATGTCGCCCATTGTCCGTCGAACGTTGCAGATGGAAGACGCGGAAGAAGAGCGTGAGGGTGGTCCCGATCTGGAGGTAGTCACACACGATCTCAAACGTCCGCATGAAGGCGAGCGCGTTAGGATGAAGCTGAGACGACGCCAAGTGCAGACGGTTGAAAACCCCCAATTGAAAGTTGTTGAAGGGGAGGCGAATACCGGCCTCTTTAAAGGCGAACTCATACATGGGAAACCTCAACCCACGATAATTCGAGCATATGCGGTGGTGTGCCCGAGGTTGGAAAACCGTCCACTTCGCCTCCTCCCCCTCGGGGACGTTCCCGACGAAGGCGAAAGCGTCCGTGTCGTCGACAGCAAAACACGACCCTATACGCAGAGGCTCCTCCCCGACCCATTCGGCGGCCGGACGCACGAGCATCTCCCCAGGGATCTGAGCGGGTCCATCCACTTCGGGTTCGGTATCTATCTCGAGAATTCCCGGAATCCTCGCGGCCATTTTTTACCTGAAAAACAGAGGAAATAGGTGAATTCGTTGGCCACGACCAAATCCACCCTTCCACCGCCGATCAAGTGAAAGGGCAGCGAGCAGAGAAAATACTCGGGGACACGGCGAACTGCTCGAGGCCGTGACCCCGTCCTCTCTTTTTCGGGTCTCCAATCCTCTCATCTCACTTCCCCGTGACATTCATCGCATGTCCTCGGGATATTCATAGAGTCCTCGGGGCATTCATAGAGTCCTCGGGATATTCATCCCAAACCTTCGCCAACCCTACCGGAACCCTAGGAACGTCCCACCGTTCCCAGCCGGAACCCTCAAGGGAATACCAGGAACTTCATCAGTTCACCGGAAAACTACTAGAGGAAGCAAAAAACGGAACGAGAAAGGATTAAAAACTTACTTGAACGGTGGTGGAGAGCGGACTGGAACAGCTTAAACGGCGGCGCACGGTGGTGTACGGTGGCGGAGCAACGACTGTGAACAGAAGAGATATTCGGAGCGAAAAAGGTGGAAACGTGCAAGTGCCACGAACTCAACCCCTTTTATAGGCTCCTCACGAGCCTCGAGGATTTCCTAGGCAATCGATTACGCTACCCTAGGGCAGCCGCCCTAGGCAATGATGAGGTGTGACGCGTGGCGCACGCTTCCCCAGGCACGTCTTTTCGTTCCCCAACACGTATTTTCATTCACCTCGGTTCAAACTTCTCGTATCCCCGCGACGTCGCCCATCCGCGGCCAGTCTCGCGCAAGCAGATCTATCTGTTTCTGCCCGGTTTACCAACTATTCCTAGTTTAGAGTCCCTTCCTCGACTGGAGACGTCCTAGACATAGTACTGACCCTTAAGTCATCACTCTGACGCCTCAGAGCAACGACTTGGGGGGCTCATGTTCTGGACTGGGCCGGGGTCTGCTCACCAGTCGAGCAGGCCCAACCCACACGTCCTGGGATGGCCCAATAAGGACTTCCTAGCAAGACCATTGTCGAGCACACGCCCATCTCCACAATGTCGGGCACGTGTCCACGCACAACATGGATTACCGGGTATAGGCTTTAAGCCTCCACGGGCTCGCCCCCTCCTCGACACTAGGATGCTCCTCCTCACGAGGAGTCGTATCCTCCCCGCGAGGACACGTCTCTCCCCGACACGCAAGACTCCTCCCCGCGAGGACACGTTCTCCTGTAACCGCCCACTCCCGATGGAATCGGTCTTCCCTAATTCCGGGAATCTAGGAATGGTTACCCCAGGGCACGTGGTGGTCTTCACTACGCCACGTAAACCCTGACAGTTGCTTGGATTGGGCCTGGCAATCCAGCCCAGTGCTAGTGACCGTTGGCCCCGCGCTGGGGGCTCTCTATAAATACTCTCTCACTTGGGAGGGTCAGGTTACACACTTTCTTACTCTCTAACCTTGTACTTGCCTTTCTCTGACCGTTACCTTACTTGAGCGTCGGAGTACCTTCCTTCAACCTCACCGGAGCTGAAGTCCACAAGACGTTACTGGTCATTGAACAACTGTCTGATCCAGGTACGATTAAAAATGAATCTTATTAAAAAATATTGTGATTACATATTATAATAAGTCAATAAAAATTAGAAAATATAAAAAAGAATCTTAATTAATAAAAAATTATTGTTATTACATAATATGAATATATTAACTTGTACCTTAAAAACACATATTATAAAATTATGATAGTTTATATTTAATTTTACAATCGTCTAATTCAAAAAATTTCAAATAGTATCTAACGCTTTGTTTTTACAGCAAAAGTGTATATAGCTATGCAATTTATTTACAAAGACATGTCATGATGCACTTTGTAATTTAAAATTGATTTTCAAAATTTTGTTACAAGATCTAATATAGAAGGACTAAAAAAATAATATAACATTTTTACCGACATGTCTTCTTTTATATATATATATATATATATATATATATATATATATATATAAGACTTACTCCCTCCATTTTTATTATAACTCGTTTTTTATTTTTTAAAAATATTAAAAAATTGTAATAATTATAGTATGAAAAAAAAATTATAAATAATTTTATAAAATTATCCTTTATTAATGATATTAAAAAGACAAATTTACATAATTAAAAAAAAAATATTTAAAGGTATAAAAAAAAATAACATTAATAATTTATTGGTCTTATAAAATGACTTATATTATGGTACAAATTTTATTTCAAGGCGATTTATAATAAAAAACGAAGTTAGTAGCCTATTAGTATAATACTAATTATTTCATATATAATACTCAACATTTTATATATATTCCCTACAACGTATGTTAAAGAAAAGAAAAATGTTATTCATATACTAAAACATACACCTACACTGTATTTCTTACGGTAAACAATGACGTTCGTATTTAAACAGTATTGTCCGTACATGAACAATACCAACCGTACTACGGTGTAGGAAATGGGGGTAAAGATAGCATTGCCGTAAAGAAAATCTACCTATCAAATCATAAAGTGTAAAGAAAAGAATGAATAGATAAAAAAGATGAACACTTTATACAAATCTTCTTGCTTTTTGAAAAAAAAAACTTTATACAATCTTCTTTTTTTGGTTACAACATTGTGCAAATCTTCCTTTGAAATTGATCAAAGTAATTTGCATTTACATAAATTTTATTTACAAATTACAATCCCCAACAACCGTGACTGGTGAGCACACAAATCCAACAAAAAAAAATATGAATAAAATAATAATCAAACCAGATTCATATTTTTTTATCATCAAATTCAATCACTACTAAATATATTTTCCTAAAACAAACTCACCTAACACCAATCATTGGGACAAAAAATACCCAAAAATAACAACAAAAAAAGGTTAGTGATAACTGATAATCTTTAAGCCGATCCATGAAGACCGAGTGAACTCACTCACAGACTCAGCAAATTAGATCATCATGAAGCAACGGCCTCGATTCTCCTACAAACTCAAAACCACTTTTACTATTATTTCTCACATCCACGTGGCAGCGTCTCTGAAAATCCTCAAGCGTCGTTAATCTAGGTTCGGGTCGGGCCATAACCCGAAGAAGCTCTTCAAACACAAACTCATCACACGGTATAGCAAGCGGTCCATGGTTACAGAAACCGTACTCTTCCTCCGCCTGCATCAGAAGCTTCTTGAAGATCGGGTGATTCAAGTAACTAGCGCGAATGACGAACCTCCTCATGGTAGGACCCACGCAAACCGCCACGTGTCCTTCCGGTACATCGTAGGTTGTTGCTAATCTAGCTTTCTTTCTCCACCGGAGAAGCATTTGTCGGAGCCGCACAATGCGGCGGATTTTACTGCTTTTTCCGAAGGAACTCGACGGTAACGGCGACATTTGAAAATTGAAAAAGGTGAAAGAGAAAAAGGTGGAGTGTGGAAAAAGTAACGGAGCGGGTTTTGTTTCGTTGTAATGGGAATTTGGTAGTGTGGAAGGTGGAAGGTATATATGGTTTTTGAGAAAGTGAAATGCCATTGGAGTTGGAGATAATTACGAGATTATGCCATTCTGTTGTTGCCTCTGTCATTTTCAAGCCCATGTGATGATATGAATGGGTCATGTGGGCTTTGTTTGAGCCCACTAGTTTTTTTATGATGCTTCTGGTTTTAGTGCGGTAGTACATTTTTGTAATGCGATGTACCATGTCTACTTTAGGAAAGTTAAATTAATTAAGGGTTAATACCTATTTTCCCCCCTGCCATATGGGCGTGTTTTGAAAAACCCCCCTGCGAAAAAAAAAGTTGCAAGACTGACCTTAACAAATTTTAAAAGTTTTGATTTAAACCTTTGTTAGGCCACATTATCAAAAATGCTTATGTGGCAATCATTTTTTTAATTTTTAAATGAAAAGAAATTCCACATCATTAATAGGCTATGTGAAATGACTCTTATACCCTCACTTTTTAATTTTTTTTTATTTAGTTTTATTTAGTTTTTCTTTTATTTAATTTTTTTAGATTTTATTTAATTTATAATTTTTTTATTTATTTAATTTTTTCTTTAATTATTTTTCGTATTAATTTTATTTATTTAAATTATCAAAATATTAGATTTGGGCCTAAGCCTATTTTTATTTCAATACTAACACACATGCTCCAAGACAATTTTCAATTCATTAATATATAATATTGATTGGTATATATACACTTGTTTTGCTTCCATACCAACCAATGTGGGACTTGTGCTCTCACTATCAAAACTGCTTCTTTTTCTTGCAGGTGCTCTCACTATCAATGGTTTCTTGGTCTGTCTGATCAAGCAGCTTCCCACATTTCAGCGCAAACTTTACTATCAAACAATATCTCAATCTTCGGTTGAAGTTCTCTCATTATCTCATATGTGTCGAGAATAACAAATGGTTTTTTTTTATGACCTCTTGCTTTTGGCAACAACCTCTCCAAAACTAAGAAGCATAGCCACACTGCTGATAGTGGTTTCTGCAAAGCATTGAATTTTTACTGACTCATGACCATCACAGATTTTTTTTACACAATCCTCGTGACATGAAACCTTGTTCGTCTTCTTGGATATTGCAATGAGGGTCAACATCGGATTTTGGTATACGAATTAATGAGCAATGGAACTTTAGCAAGCTTCCTTTTCACCTCTTCAAAACCAAATTAGAACCAACGATTTCAAATTGTTCTTGGAATTGCTAGAGGCCTTGTTTACTTGCATGAGGGATGTTGCACCCAAATCATCCATTGTTGCAGGAAAAATGTGGAGAAGGAATTTTTTACTGAAGAACAAGGGATTTTACAAGACTAAAAGACTTCACAATCTTTTAGAAAATGATAATGAGGTCGGAAATAACATGATGAGCTTGGAAAAGTTAGTCATGATTGCTATTTGGTGCATTCAAGAAGATCCTTCTCTTAGGCCAACAATGAAGGAGGTTTTACTGATGTTAGAAGGAATTGTTGAAGTTGCGGCTCCCCCTAGTCCCTATCTCTATGGTTCTGTAAGTTGTAATTGAAATTCATTGCATTATGTTTTTTTAGAAACGAAACGGATTGTATTTATAAACAATGAGAAGTTTATTGTCAACTAGTTTATTTTTCTGGTTTGGAAATATTGCTGAAACAAAATGAGAAGTTTAATTCAATAGAGACTAAGGGACTTATCATATCAAAACATCCTTAGCAGAGGAAGACGTTTCATTACATTCTTTCTCTTCATACTACTTAAACTGTATTAAAACTACTAATTGACATTAGCCCAACATACAAGATAAAACAAGTTGGTAGCATGGATAGTCGCTAAGTGATGGTGATGTATCATGGAGAAGAGAGAAGGTGTCCCACATCGGTTGGTATAAAGGAAAATCAAGTGTATATATACCAATCCATCATATGTTTTAATGAATTGAAAATGGGCTTGCAATATGTGTGTTTGTCTTGAAATTTAAATGGGCTTAGGCCCAAGAATATTATTTTGATAAATTTAAAATAACAATTTAAATAAATAAAATTAATACGAAAAATAATTAAAGAAAAAATTAAATAAATAAAAAAATTATAAATTAAATAAAATCTAAAAAAATCAAATAAAAGAAAAACTAAATAAAAAAAATTTAAAAAGTGGGGGTATAAGAGTCATTTCACATAGCCTATTAATGATGTGGAATTTCTTTTCATTTAAAAATTAAAAAAATGATTGCCACATAAGCATTTTTGATGATGTGGCCTGACAAAGGTTTAAATCAAAACTTTTAAAATTTGTTAAGGTCAGTCTTGCAACTTTTTTTTTCGCAGGGGACTTTTTCAAAACACACCCATATGGCAGGGGGAAAAATAGGTATTAACCCATTAATTAAAGGTCATGTTAACTTTTTATCCTAAACAGTTTTTTAATATTGTTGGATTCTTAATGGTTTAATTTTGATTTTGGGTCCATCTATATAGTGCCACCGCAATAATGCTGAGTGGGAGTTATTAAACTAATTAAATTATAATGTAAGAAAAGAAAGTATATGTTTATAGTGCGAGTCTGATCTCTGAAATTTTTTGACATGACAATTACAACCATACTGATTGGTATGGGTATTTCAGCATATATCTTTTTGATTTTTTTTAATAAGTTAATAAATGAGTTATTAACCGACTAAACTCGCAAAAATGTGTACTGAATAGTTTGAAATGCAAGATATAAACTTACACAGAAGACAGAACAATATAATTTTCAAAATATAAAACCAGCAATGGAGAAACATTGTAAGACAACCAAGCTTATAAGCTCTATCAAAACAATGAAGAAGGTTGTTCCAACATTGATCCAACCCCATAAGACAAAAGAAAAATTACTTAATTTTTAAATACTCAAAATACATGTCAAACATATGAATTGAATCTTAGCTATTTTGATTGTACATTTGTATTGTTTTGACTTCAATATTATAGACAATGTAAATTATACTCGTAATATGCCAAGGTCATAAAGTAAAGATCTTAGCCTTACTTTTTTTCTTTTTATGGTGTTTTTGTCGAGATGGCGTCTTATTTATTTGTAATTTGTAATTTAATAAGTACAGTTTGATATAAAATTTTCAATTGGTTTGATAAATAGTTTTCCCCGAGACTCGAGTAGTTTGTTTTAGAGTTTTACGTATCTCATTAGGTGGTGGAGCGAAGTCTACGGGATTTAATTTGGCATGCGGTGAGTTGATCTATTTGGAGGGTTAGGAGCGAAGTTTTATTTTTTAGGTCTTCCACAAATGTGAAAGATGTGGAGTAGAAAAATATTTTTTTGTTTGAAAATGATTTTTGGGAATATCAATTGAGAATTCTTGCACCTTAACATAATAGCTTCAGAATCTTATCCTTCGGATTAACCAATAGCGGGTTGAAATTTATGATTAAATTGTAAGTGGGGATGTTCCTTTCTTTTTCTTGGTGGTCTTTGATTTGTGTTGGTGGTTCTACTGGCTTGACTGTGGTGAAGTTTTGAAGGAGAGTTTTTTTTGGAGTTTGGCTTGTGGTGATTTTTTATTGTATTTGTTTGTTTAGTTTATTTTTTTCTTGGATTCTCGGGTGTTGCTTTTAGTACTTATAGTTTTTGCGCATATCTACTTTGTTAGGTTCATCCCACTTTTTCATCTTTTATTATATATAATTATTATTTTCCTTTAAAAAAAAGTACGTGATTTGTGAAAATGATACTTTCACCACTATAAAATGTAGATTTCATAACATACTTTCACATATTGTTTTTCGTGGTAACATTTATTCATTTAGGCGTTTTTTTCTTTACATTCTTGACACATTTCACCACAGTCAAATTTTCCAATCATGAGGAAACATGACGCATTTCTTTTTTTTTTCAAATCAAAATTAAATTACATTTCACCACAGTCAGATTTTCCAACGCTTGGGGCAGACATCAGAGAAAGATTGGTACAACGCTTGGGGCAGACATCAGAGATAGATTGGTCAAACTTTTACAAGAGTATGTGGATGTGTTTGTGTGGTCATATCAGGATATGTCAGGTTTAGACACAGACATTGTTGTTCAAATGTTGCCACTTCGACCAGATTGTCCGCTGGTAAAGCAGAAACTTCGAAGAATGAGACCAGATATGGCTCTGAAGATTCGAGATGAAGTCAAGAGGCAGCTCTATGCAGGTTTCTTAACAATTGCAAAGTATCCTCACTGGGTAGCTAATATTGTGCCAGAACCTAAAAAGGATGGAAAAGTCAGAATGTGCGTAGATTACAGGGATTTAAACAAAGCTAGTCTGAAGGACGATTTCCCTCTACCACATATTGATACGCTTCTGGACAACACTGCTCGTTTTGTGGTTTTCTCTTTCATGGATAGTTTCTCTGGCTACAACCAGATCAAGATGGATCCTGATGACATGGAAAAGACCACGTTCATTACCCCTTGGGGAACCTATTGTTATAAGATCATGCCCTTCGGTCTCAAGAACGCAGGGGCAACCTATCAAAGGGCTATGACCACCCTCTTTCATGACATGATGCATAAGGAGATTGAGGTTTACATTGATGATATGATTGCAAAATCTCAAAGTGAAGAGGAACACTTGGATCATTTGTTGAAGTTGTTTGAACGACTCCGAAAATTCTAGTTGCGATTGAATCATGCTAAGTGCACGTTTGGTGTTCGATCTGGAAAGATATTTGGGTTTATCGTTAGTCAATGAGGAATCAAAGTAGATCCCGACAAGGTTAGAGCAATCCAAGAGATGTCAGCTCCACAAACTGAAAAAGTATGTTAGGGGTTTTCTTGGACGATTGAATTACATTTCCAGATTTATCTCCAATATGACCGCTACATGTGAACCTATCTTCAAACTACTCCACAAGGATCAAATCATTGACTGGAATTCTGTCAATAGGCTTTTGAGAAGATTAAAGTTTATCTGCGAGAACCTCCCATCTTGATTCCACCTGTTCCAGGGAAGTCTCTCTTCATGTATTTGACTATGCTCGAAGGATCTCTGGGTTGCGTATTAGGCCAACATAACGAAATCGGACGAAAAGAACATGTCATTTACTATTTGAGCAAGAAGTTCACTGATTGTGAAATCAGATATTCACTCTTAGAAAAGACTTGTTACGCTCTAGCATAGGCTGCTAAACGTCTTAGGTAGTACATGATTTGTCACACTACTTTGTTGATCTCTAAAATGGATCCAATAAAGTACATCTTTGAGAAGTCGGCTCAGACTGGAAGACTTACCTATTGGCACATGTTTTTATCTGAATACGACATCTAGTATGTAACCCAGAAGTTCATCAAAGGAAGTGTTTTGTCTAACTACCTTGTCGATCAACCTATTGAAGACTACGTGCCTCTGAAGTTTGATTTCCCTAAAGAAGACATCATGTTGGTAAAAGATTATGTAGAACCAGGTCCTGAGCCAGGTTTCTGTTGGAAACTGATTTTTGATGGTTCATCTAATTATAGTGGGCATGGTATAGGAGCCATTCTGATGAATCCGAATGGTGGTTATACTTCGTTCACCGTGAGGCTATGTTTTGAATGTACAAACAACATTGCAGAATATAAAGCGTGCATTCTAGGCATTGAAGCTGCAGTTGATCTCAGAATCAATATTCTTGAAGTATGTGGAGATTCAGCCTTGGTAATTTACCAAGTCAAAGGTGAATGGGAGACCTGTGATGAAAATTTGATCCCATATCGTGCTTATATCGTGGAGTTGATAAAGTACTTTGATCAAATCACTTTCAGTCATGTCCCAAGGATGGAAAATCATATAGTTGATGCCTTGGCTATGCTAGCCTCGATGTGGAAAGTCAGATTCCTTACCGAAGCATCGTTTATTCGGATTGAACAAAGGACTGAGCCTGCTTACTGGCAGTTGGTTGAAGAAGAAACCTATGGGAAACCGTGGTTCTATGACATCAAGAAATATCTGCAAAACCAGGAGTATCCAGCAAATGCTACAACTCTTGATAAGAAGACTCTGAAAAGATTGGCATCTAAATTCTTCCTTAGTAATGACGTGTTATACAGAAGAAACCACGACTTGGTTCTGCTTAGATGTATGGATAGACGCGAAACAGACCTATTGATCAAAGAAATTCACGAAGGATTGTTTGGAACCCATGCCAATGGGCATGCCATGTCTAAAAAGATATTGAGAGCTGGATATTACTGGTTAACCATGGAGTCCGATTGTATCCAATATGCTAGAAAATGCCACAAATGCCAAATCTATCCTGATAAGGTGCATGTACCTCCAACACTGTTGAATGTTTTATCATCGCCTTGGCCTTTCTCTATGTGGGGCATTGACATGATTGGGGAAATTGAGCCCAAAGTTTCCAACGGTCACCGTTTCATCCTGGTTGCTATTGACTACTTCACCAAATGGGTAAAAGCTGCCTCCAATACCAATGTGACAAAGCAAGTGGTTGTCCGCTTCCTCAAAAAGGAGATTATCTGTCGTTTTGGTATCCCAAGCCGAATCATTACGGATAATGGGACAAACCTGAACAACAAAACCATAAAAGAGCTGTGTGAGGGTTTCAAGATTGAGCATTACAATTCTTCCCCTTACCGTCTGAAAATGAATGGAGTTGTTGAAGCCGCAAACAAAAATATTAATAAAATCCTGCAAAAGATGGTGAAAACTTACAAAGATTGGCATGAAATGCTACCATTTTCTTTACACGGATACCGAACTTCGGTTTGAACTTCAACAGGGGCAACCCCTTTCTCTTTGGTGTATGGAATGGATGTAGTCCTCCTAATTGAAGTAGTGATACCATCCATGAGAGTCTTAATGGAGGCCAAACTGGACGAAGCAGAATGGATCCAAGATAGATTTGATCAGCTGAACCTCATTGACGAGATACGCATGACTGCAATATGCCATGGTCAGTTGTACCAGAAGCATATCAAGAGGGCGTTTGACAAAAAGGTTCGTCTTCGAGAATTCAAAGAATGAGAACTCGTACTCAAGAAACTATTTTCAGTTCACAAAGACATGCGCGGAAAATGGACTCCCAATTATGAAGGCCCATTAGTTGTGAAGACAGCCTTCTCCGGAGGTTCACTAATTCTTACAATAATGTATGGTGAAGAGCTAAAGTACCCTGTGAATTCTAATGCAGTCAGAAAATATTATGCCTAAATAAAGCCCACTAAGTCGAAAACCTGGAAAGGCGACTTAGGCAACAATGGGTATCCCGATGGATCGAAACCTATGAAGGAGATCCAGACAAAATTTAGGGATGAAAATTATAAAAATAAGAGCTCGCTAAGTTGAAAACCTGAAAGGGCGGCTTAGGCAAAAATGAGCGTCCCGGTGGATTGAAAATCCGAAAGGGCGATCCAGGCAAAATTAGGGACAAAAGGCATTTCACTGCATCAGATGATGTTCATCATTTCAGAAGAATCAAAGCAAAAGTTCAATCCAGCCGCTCTCGTCAGAAGCAGGGTTTTGGAAAGTCTTAGTTATTAGGGCTAATAGTGTTAGTGGATTCAATGTAACCTTTTCCCTGTTGCCATTTTCAAATTGTAATCCTCCATGGAGCTATGCTATTTGCAAGCTACCATTCTTGAATAAATACATATTTTGCCTAATCAATTCTTGTCATTTATGCTTTTTCTACTTTTCCTTGCTATGCAACCAAAACCTCACTTTTGTAAAAAATCCTCCGTTTGCACAAACACATGCAAAACCTTTTCCAGCCATAAAATCCTCAAACCAACCATCCACATAAACCACAAAACACCTCATAAAGGTGTTCAAATCTTCATTCTCACAATAAACCCTCAAACACAGAAATTCAACTCTCAACACCAAATTTGTTGACTTTATGCACAAACCAAGCCAAACCTTCCTTCTGACCATTTCTAACCAATCCAAACCTTCAAACACCTTCCATAAATCTCCCTTGAGTTGTTCCAAGTGTTGGTTTGTAATTGTAACACATTTTTCTTGAGGATCAAGTTTTCATTTTTTTCATGTTTGCAAGAGGATTCGTGCACAAGGATTACAGTTGTTTATGTGCAATCTAAGCATCCTAAAAGCCTCTTGGGAGTTCATAGAGGCTTTTTGAATCATCAAATAGCTTTTGTAACCATTTGAAGGCATTAGACCTTGCTCCAATAGGTAAGTGCATCTTGACTTACAACTATGTGATTCTGTTGTCATTTGCATACATTTGATATACCATATCATTTACCATCATGTGAGGATCATTTACCCTATATCAATTGATTCTGATCCTTGCTATATGGAATTTCATTTTGAATTTTTTATTTAGGGTTCTTTCTGGTTCAGTCATGATCATTTTGTGTGTTATTAAAATAAATAAAATTCAATAGTACCATTAGATACCTTGTGATAAATGGAACAAGTTTCATGTTTACACCATGTAAAAATATTGAGAATTGAGCAAGTTTGATTTTCTGAGTTTTGAAAAATGGAGGTTGAAGATGATCGCAATGGCGTCATTGTTGTGTTTTCAGATCATGTTTTAATTTTTTTTCCATTCCATTAACGACTTGGGCATTGCGCCATATTGGTTTGTGAGTGTGTTTGTGAAGTAAATGACTGGGGTTCGAATCCCCCTCGCCCCAGTCCTTTTGTTCCTTTTTTTATTTAAATGTTTTTCAACTTGGCTTTACATATATTTTACTACGCGCGTTTTGTTTCTGGGCCAAGCAGCTGGCCCAGTGGTTAATGTTTTAACCTGTAAACCCAGATGCGTGGGTTCAAACCTTGGCAGGACCAAAACCATTCTTTTTACCACCTTGTCACTTTACGTTTTTTCACATGCTCACTTGATCATATCTCTCAATCCACACATTATGTTGGGCTGATTTTTTGTACACTCTCTATTTGTTATACCTATTTTGTGAATCCTTGAAAAAATTCCAAAAATAATTTATTTTTCACACACTTTTACTTAGTCAAAGTAATGCCTTTTTAAGAGGATTTTAGGTCTTTATGTGATTCTTTTAGATTGTTTCTTTGATTTTGCTTGACCATGTTGATATTTGTGAATGTCATGAGTGTTGTGTAAACCTTGTTTGATGTTAGTAACATGACCCTTTTGATTTTTTTTCCTAAGTTTAGTGTACTTTAATCCATGATTTTCATGTGTACATACCTTTTTTCTTCATGTTTGTTTATGAAACTTTTCCCTTGACTTTGGCATGATATTTATACCACTTTGAACCTTTGAATGCTTGCTTGCTTTATGTTTGAATCATCTTTGATCACATGTGCATGTTTTGCCTTAACTTTGATACCATGACTTCATTTGGTTCTTAAACTTCATGTTCATTATATTCAAACCTTTTGCATTCTTAGACATGTTGTAACTATAATGAACCTTGACATGAACCCCTTGGTTGTTACCTTGTGTCTTGAACCATGTCTTAACTTTTATTAATGATTAAGTGGTGTTAGTAAACCTTAGACCATGTCACAATCTTAACCTTTTAATCCATGTTGATATTGTTATATCCATGTACTAAGTGTTGATACTTGTCTTCATCCATGTTGATATTGTTATATCCATACACTATATGTTGGCAACATATTTGTACCCTTTATTACTTGATTGATGTATTTACATCCATGTCTATACTCACATGTTGTTACTTATGTGCTCATACTTCACACTTACATGTTATTGTTATGAACATGCCTTGAATCAACATCTCAATATGCCATGACACATCATTTCTTGTTTGAAACACATTTCATGTACACCTTTGATTATGTATAATCCATGCTTGTGTGTTCACCCTTGGTTGTTACTATGTTTGATTTTGTTAAAGCCTTGCTCTAGATGTTGTCATCAATTTACTCATGTGCTTACTTATTTTTGTTCATATGACTTTGTTAAGTAATTCATATTTTGTTTACCTTTATTGATATCACGTTTGAATACCATCTTTATCACTCTTTATTCACTTTGGTTGATATCATATTTGAATGTCCTCCTTTATCATTTGTCATGTTTACTTTGATATCATGTTTGAATATCATTCTTGTTCATCTCATCCATTATCACCCATATTCATATTTATTTTTTACTTTGTCAAGTCATTCCCTAGTGAGGTTAACTTGTAGCTCTATCTCTTCCTCCTCTTTTCTTTTGTTACTTAAATCCAAAGGAAAGATATCTTTTGTTGACTTTATGTCATATGTACCTTAGCCTTCCCTCAACTATCCCTTGTGACTTTGTAAAGCCAGCCTTTCAACATAGTATTAGGTTAGAATTTATAAACTCTTTGACTTTGTTAAGTCATGTAAGTGTTATTGTTATAAACACTTACTTTCCCCTTTGGAACCTTGATCACTATCAAGTGTTCTTCACCCTTATTAAGGTGAACTACGATTGCTCTGATTTCATCCTTGTTAGGATACGTAGGCATAATACTGCGAAGTTTTGGCGAGCATACTAGCAATAAACCTCCTTAGGTTCCCTATCTCATAAAACCCAAAAATAGAACATTTCCAAACATTAGAAAGAAAATTACCATAACACAAATACTTTCAAGAGGTTCCTATAGGATACTATAGATACTTAGGGTGCTAATACCTTCCCTTAGTATAACCAACCCCATAACCTTTAGATCTTTTTGCATTGTTGTTACATTTCACAATTAGGGTTTTATTCGATCTGTTCCCTTTCCTTTGGATAAATTAAAGTTTGGTGGTGAACATTCAATGTTTTGTGAGTCAAGTTAATATAATAGCTTGATATCCAATTCTCACCGCGATAAATGGTTGTTGAAAGAGCATAACAAAAGTTTCATAAATTGGTTCAATAAAAGGATTTCTAATGATGGATGTCATACATGCCTAAATTTAATGTAGTAACTTGGATTGCATACAACATTAGTAAATTTTCCTTTTATACAAAATCAAAAGATGATTGTAGTATGATACAAAATATTGGGGTTACGGTTAAGGATGAATCAACGTACTTCTCTAGTTCCAATGATAAGATTCCTGTAATGGAATCTAGGCCGTACTTTTGAGTTATTAAGGATATTTGAGAGATTGATTATGTTGCATTCAAATTGCCTTTAATTAAATGTAAGTGGAATACAAATAACACTGATGTAAAAAATGATGAGTTAGGATTCACACGGATTAATCTTGAAAAGACAAATTATATGACTAAACCATTCATCATGGCATCCAAAGCAAAACAAATGTTTCATGTCATTGATTTTTCTAACAAAAGATAGTAAACTGTTCTCCAAGAAAAACACATTTCTCTTAGTGATGAAAATCAAGATTTAATTTTTGATATTCTTGAGACCCCATATTTCGCAACACGTGTGCCTACTTTATATGAAGAAGTTGATACAAATGATGTGCATGTCATTCGTTATGATCATGAAAAGGCATATGGAAAAACTAATAAGTTAATATTTTTTTATTCTTAAATCATAGTTTATAGTTTGTTATAATTTCTAAGAGTTTATACATGTGTGTCAACAAATGTTATACTAACAAGTATATTAATTGAAAATATAAGTGTTTAGAGACAAGACACCAAAAGACGTCGGGTCACAGTGTGCATCTTACTTCCTTCAGAATAATGAATCTAGTGCACAATAATTTTGTATATTGGTTGTTTAATTGTTTGATGTAATGATGTATAAAATGTACGCCATTTTGATTTTGATGTAATAATATATTTTTTTGGTTCATATTAGTTACCAAATTGGTTTTGATTCACAAATGTTTTGTTGTTGTGTTCTAATCTATTATGATTCACAAAATTACACGTTATAATAATTTGATTTGTGTAAAATTAAAAAAAAAATAACAACATATTTCACCACGATTGGTTCTTTCGACCATGGTGATAAGTAGCGCGCTATTCAGTTTAAAAAATGCCAAAAATGGTGTTGCTAGGTATCGAACTCATGATCTTTCCACTTTTTACCACAATTAGATATTCCAATCGTGGTAAAAAGTAGTGTAACACCCCGAATTTGTTCTATTAATTATAATTTATTTAAATTATTAGATTTAATTGAGTATATATATATACACACACACGTCTTGCTTGAGTTATTGTTATTATTTATTATTTTATAGTTTTATTGGAATTAAGGGTATTTTAGTAATTTTATAAATAATGAGAATATAGAGTACTAAGAGCAGAGAAATAAAATAGAATTATTTAATTTAGAAATAATTGGATATTTAAATTATTTAGATATGATTAGAGAAATTATCAGATTAAATAGATTTTGCTTTTGTACTTCTGTCACATCAATCAGTCGCTGACCTTTGGTTTCAAATCTTCTAGTCAAAGGCTTCTTATACATGTTGATGAAGCTTGAATAGAGCTCAAAGTCTATCTTCGGAACTTTGTGAGACTTACAAAGTCTTTGGAGAACTGGGTTCTGATATTTCAGAAGCTGGCAGTCATATACTCTATCGGAGTCTATCTGGATTGAAACATTGATTTTGACAGATCATAGTTAACTTCTTCGTAAACACGCTGTAAGTTCTTGTAATTGGCTGAAATTTTGTTAAAACAATGCTGATGTCATGGTTGATGTTGCAACATGAGCTTCTAGCATTATTGATATGATTAGGTAACATTCAGGTTGTTAAAGATGTAAGGGTTGCAGCTGTATGCTGATGTTACACCCGATGTCGTGACATCAGTAGTGGACATCAGGTCTGAGATGTTTAGGGTTGCACATGGTTTTGGTTTAATGAAATATTCTGCTGAAGAAAATCAGAGATTGCAGGCGAATATCACGGGAGATATATTCTGTGAAGAAGATGAGTTTGTTGTGAATTTAATGCATAAAGATATGGAGAATATTTAGAGTTAATTATTGAAGATTTAATTGAAGATTTGATTAAAGATCTATTTAGTAGCAGAATCTGTTGCAGGTTGGGAACAGAAGATTTGATATGTTTTAAAGGCCCAAATCCAGTTGGGATTATATTATAAATAAAATGCTTGTAACCTAAGAAGAGACACTGGTCCAAGATGTAGATCATTAGGGCTTAGTCTAAGTGAACCACTCGGGTTGTGAGATGGTCATTGTGTTAGTACTCAGAAACCTGTAGGTAATGAGTATTGTATTGTTCATGGAGGAGGCTTTGAAGCAACTCCAATGTGTGTCATGGAAGTGTGTCTTCCAGTTTTCTGTGTTAGAAAAGTTGTTGGTAAACAAGTTGTCGATGCAGTGGTGGAGTTGTTGATTGCTAGACATCATTGCAATGATTGGAAGTGAGATGGAGTCTCTTATCTAGGGAGGACTTAGATAGAAGGGTCATTGGGTAGTGATTGAATTAGGTAGATTGTCAACTGGTCTGTTGAGTCTGTAATTTGATACTACTAATAGTGGACTTCCTTCCTGGCTTGGTATGCCCCCAGATGTAGGTTGTTGAACCGAACTGGGTGAACAATCCTTGTGTTGATTTACTGTTACTATTATTGCCTTGTTCATACAACAGAGTCCGATGTTGTGACATTGCACGAGACATCACACATCTGTACCAGAATTTTAATTGGTATCAGAGCAGGCATCCTGTCTATTTCTGGATGAGATCTAGGGAAGTTACTTTCTGGTTCATGAGCAAGGAAGATAGTTTTGCTGTGTTATGGACTTGGTCAGCTCATATAGTTGTTTGTGTGATCCCTTTGGTGAAGGATGGACTATTCATGATAGAATATTGTTGGCACGTGGTGTGCAAGGATTGTTGGATAGTGCCTGAAGGTTGTTGAGGAGTAGTTCCGCTGCATAGTACCCTGGTTGATTTTTGTATCTCTGGTAGTGAGATTCCATGAATGATTCTCTTGGAAAGCCATTAGGGTTTGGTCTCCTCAGCAGGATATTCTCTGCAGGACAGCTTCAAAGATACTTGAGGATTGAGTGATCAAAAGGTGAATGGATCTTATGACACGGATGTTTCAGTTCAAATCAAACATTGAAGATCAATCTGTCCGGAATAGTGATTCCTTATGGTAAAAGAAGAGGGTAGAGCCAAAGCATAAGAGTATCACTGTCAAATCTTTCATGCAGGAGTGATGATCTTGATCAGTCATCTCTTAAGCTTATTGGTGGTTTCATCAAGAAAGAAGCCGAGCTTATATGTCAATTCTAATGTCTCGACATCGTGCTTCACATTAGCAATTTTTGGTAAATGCTAAGTCAAAGACCTATTAGATTATAGTTGTTTTGAAGGATCACTGAAGCTATGAAGTTGAACAACTTTTGAGTTGCTTCCAAGAGTTTGTGTGCAGTAGCAGGGTAATTCAGCCAGTGGTCAATTGAGCTCATTCTGTTTTATGCCATGAAGGATTCAAAGTAGCAGATTGTCTATAGAAGGATGGCAGTTATTCTCTTTGATTAGGAGATATGTCAGAACTGATGTTGAAACATCATTTCAGTTCTTTGCTTTCTCATCCAAAGAAAGTTAGGGGTGCTCATGGTGAAGTATCAGGTGAAGCCACTTGCCTAATCTGAAGTGATCAGTGGTGTGGATTAGCAAAAGAAGGATCAACTAGTGCCTCAAGTCTGCAGGAAAAGGATGTCATACCAGATCAAATGGTGTTTCTTGTGATAAATAGCTGGACAATTGTTGAGGTCGTGCATTCAACTAACGACAATATACATTGACGGGAGACTATGTATATGTCTGAGGTAAAAGTGCAGGACGACAGAAGTGTTGAGGATTTACCTTTCTCTATGTGGCTATTTTCAAGGGTTAAGCACTTTGTAGATGTATTAACTAGTGGGGTTGATCGGTTACTATGGAGTATCATCCAAATTGTCTGGGATGAGTTTGGAGTATAAGAGGCAGATTGATTGTGGAATGTTGATGACATCCAATATCTCAAAGTCAGACAAGTTGCTGGTGTTAAGGCTGACAGATATGAAGACATCACATCTTGATGGGTACAGCTTGGATCAGTTTCTGATCTAAGTGGTTTGGAGCATGGTTTTTGCTCTGGTTGTGAAGGTCGAGGATAAGTGGCAGTTATCTCTGGGTTTCTACTGACGGCTCTACTAAGGGAAGTGACTTTCTTTAGTATTATTATGGGGTAGTCTTGGACTACTTATTTTCTGAAGATTCAGGTGTGGTAGGTTTGAAGTCTTTGGAGTTTCTAAGCAGGATAGAGTTTGTCTACTCAAACTTGATTATTGAATCAAGTCTATGAGAGCATGGAAATCTATTTCTGCAAAGGGAGGAGGTTCTTCTGAGTGGCAGAAGGTAGAGCTTAATTCAACAGTTGGATGACATAATGTTCTGACATCTAGCTTAACATCAGGAGTCTCAGCTGGTGATGTGGCACATCAGCTAATGAGAGGGTGATCTACAGGAATGAACAATAGGATGCTTCAAAAAGATTGTTCTCATGGTAGTTTACGGGAGCTGCATGAAGGAGAAGATGTTACATGACCATGGCTTAGGGAGTCTAAGTGTGAGCAAGTGGAACATGTGACTTGAAGATCAAGTTTCCTGGGTGGATCAAGATATCTTTGTGAGAGTTCTGACATACATGAAAAAGTTCAAAATGTGGCATTTGGTTGATCTCAGAAGTGGATTCGAAGAATCAAGATTGTGGCAGCTGGTTATTTTTTAGGATTGTCTTGGAACAAGTTACTCTTGGGCAGAAGGGTGATGAGTTGAAGACTCAAGGAGATTATTCTTCTTGAAGGTGGATGAGAGTTTAATTCTCTAGTTCTTTGGATAGTAAGTCCAGTTGGTGGAGCATATCAAGAATCATGGTGATATCTTGGTGTGTAGCAGATGTTTCAACTTGTGTTGGGACATTATCTGGTTGAATATCCTTGGTGAAGGATGATTTTGCTCTGGTTCAGGAGCTTGGTGCCTACATTATGCCTAAGGAGCATCTACATAGTCATACGGAAGAATGATGAAGTAGAAGGTCTGCCTTGGATGGAGAATGTAGAGAAGACTGAAGTAGATCAGGAAGTCTGAAGATGAAGAGTATGATAGAGAATGACTGCTTTTAGAGAAAGGGACAGTGGTTCCAAAATGCATGTGCTCAGAAGTGTGCTCAGATGAGCATTAGTTAACCATGACTGAGGGAGTACTTGTCTATGGATTTTGCTGCAAAGGTACATATAATGTGAAAATTACATGCTGATCAAGATTGTGAAGTTTGTTTGAATCTTGTGAGGATATAATGTCAGATAACATGTTATGACATTAGGCTGTTGGATGACATGTTGGTGTAGACATGAATGATTCTAGCCATGTGAAGCATATTGGTTGAATCATATGCACACATGCTTCTGAAGAAAAGTCTGAAGGGCAGCTTTGTCAGTGTCTGGGAGAATTTGCTTTTCTCTGTAATTTCTGGAAGAACTCAGTAGGGGTTTTGTTGATGGGAGATGTCACACTTGTCTAGGTGTGTGTTCAAAGTAAGAGGACTTGACTTAAAGTGTAGTGGAAGGCAGTGTACTTGTGCCTCAGAACTTGTGGATATTTGTGTGAAGCATTCCTGACAGGATGAATGAAGACTATGTCTGGATCAAGAGATTCATTCCTGATAGAAGTTGACCAGCTTGGCAAGATGTGAGTTTTGGAGCATGAGAAGATAACTAATCAATATGGAATCATGTGATTTTTGGATTGTTTGAGGATTAAACATTAAGTGAATGCGTTCAGTAGGTGAGTTGAATAGAGGGTGCGCTCTTGAAGACATGAAGATGAGTCTTATGTTTTCCATTCATTTAAGGTGTTCTTCTTGCAAAGGTGCATTGGTTATCTTAGATAGGGGGAGTTGATCTTCTTTTTCGGCTGGTCTAAAGGAATCTAGAAAGGATTGTGTGTTGTGCGGATCAATAGATGTTGTGCTTGTGTTTTTGGAATCTTTCAAAGTATCTTGGAGTGTTAATGTTGGGAGCCAGCAGACAATGTCTGATACGATGTCAGAACATGGAATAGGACATGTTTTTCTTGAGCCAAACAAGGAAGTATTTTGGACGGTGGTGTAAGGATAAAGTGGAACACGTGGCTTCGACTGTGCATGGAACTGTTTTGGCACAATTTATGGTAAAAATCAGTTAGGAAACAATAAAAGTGGTCAAGACTGTTTTGGATGATAAACATTGAATTTGAATGGAGTTTTTAGTGCCTAATATAGCGTTTCTATGACCAAGAACCTTGACTATTCAAAGCTCGGTTATTCCAATGTAACTGATCAGCTATTTATAGGGGTTATTTTGTTCTCCTTCAGCCAGTGAGTGTGCTTGTTTCATAAGTCCTGTGGCGTTTGTTCGTTTTTGGTTAAGCATTATTTGGGTCTGGTTCTGTGAGGGCTTCCTTTGCCAATTTGTGGCTAAAAGGGGGGAGAAATGAGAGAGTCTTGCTGAATGGTTTGCGCAGATGCTATGCCTGGAGCCTGCAGTTCCAGCTGTGGAAGAGGATATCATATCCTTAAGTTGGTGTTGAGTCTTTGTGACTTGTGTCCTGAGTTATGAACACAGTTGTGACTTGTGTTCTGAGTTACCTGGGTTGGAAGATTGGCACTTCTTATGTGTCATCATGTGCCACAGGTCGACTGGGGGCGTCTAATCAAATATGGTGTGCAAAATTCTCTTATGCCACCATTGGTCTTTGATGTCTAGACAGACATTTCTTTTCTGTAGGAGTCTTCTACATTTGTTCTGGGTCTTACCTGGAAGGAAAAAGAAATGTGTTGTGTTGAGGGGGAGTGTCAGATATCTTCTTCCTCATGTGCACCAATTCTTCAGGACTGTCTTGTTCTTAGGTCCTGATGTGCTACCCGGAGTTGCTGTTACATGATGATGTTATGCCCAACAATATGTCCTAACATCATTCAAAATTAGCCAAGAAGATGATTCTCCATGGATGCAGTACACAACAGCTACTGTTGCATATTGTTAGGATCAGATGACTTCTAACAGTAGTATAGGGTTGTAATTGCTGCTATAATTAGAGCTGTAATGTTTATATATGTTTTAGCCAAAATTAGCCAAAAGGGGGAGATTGTAAGTTCTTGTAATCGGCTGAAATTTTGTTAAAACAATGCTGATGTCATGGTTGATGTTGCAACATGAGCTTCTAGCATTATTGATATGATTAGGTAACATTCAGGTTGTTAAAGATGTAAGGGTTGCAGCTGTATGCTGATGTTACACCCGATGTCGTGACATCAGTAGTGGACATCAGGTCTGAGATGTTTAGGGTTGCACATGGTTTTGGTTTAATGAAATATTCTGCTGAAAAAAATCAGAGATTGCAAGCGAATATCACGGGAGATATATTCTGTGAAGAGGATGAGTTTGTTGCGAATTTAATGCATAAAGATATGGAGAATATTTAGAGTTAATTATTGAAGATTTAATTGAAGATTTGATTGAAGATCCATTTAGTAGCAGAATCTATTGTAGGTTGGGAACAGGAGATTTGATATGTTTTAAAGGCCCAAATCCAGTTGGGGTTATATTATAAATAGAATGCTTGTAACCTAAGAAGAGACAGTGGTCCAAGATGTAGATCATTAGGGCTTAGTCTAAGTGAACCACTCGGGTTGTGAGATGGTCACTGTGTTAGTACTCAGAAACCTGTAGGTAATGAGTATTGTATTGTTCTTGGAGGAAGCTTTGAAGCAACTCCAATGTGTGTCATGGAAGTGTGTCTTCCAGTTTTCTGTGTTAGAAAAGTTGTTGGTAAACAAACTGTCGATGCAGTGGTGTAGTTGTTGATTGCTAGACATCATTACGATGATTGGAAGTGAGATAGAGTCTCTTATCTAGGGAGGACTTAGATAGAAGGGTCATTGGGTAGTGATTGAATTAGGTAGATTGTCAACTGGTCTGTTGAGTCTGTAATTTGATACTACTAATAGTGGACTTCCTTCCTGGCTTGGTATGCCCCCAGATGTAGGTTGTTGAACCGAATTGGGTGAACAATCCTTGTGTTGATTTACTGTTACTATTATTGCCTTGTTTATACAGCAGAGTACGATGTTGTGACATTGCACGAGACATCACACATCTGTACCAGAATTTCACACACTTTTAGTATATCCTTTGGTTCATATTATGGACGTCTTCAGAGTCAGAATCTGATTTCTATTTTCTGCACACACAACAAAATAGTTAGAGTATTAAATTATTCTCTACACTTTGTTATAATCAAAACTCAAAAATAGTTGTAGAATCAAACTTGTTCCAACATTGTAGTTGTGTTGAAGGTTATTTTTCGCTGCTATTATGATTTGAGAATGTTATGCTGAGAAATGTAACACCTTTCGCATTTTATAATTCAATATCATTTATAAATTATTTGTTTGGGGTTTAGGGTGTTACACCTCTGACTTTTTTGTGTTCCGAAATCCCAACATAGGTCGGTCGAGGACTTTTGTCGAAGTGTTTTCTTCCTTGCGGTAAACAGTCATCATTTTTTTATTTTCCTCTTCATGGTTCCTTTGGAGAGGAGGTTTGCTTGAGCGGTCTTCTGGTTATGGCAAAAATGTAAGGGTTTTTTCCCTTGCTTTCTTATTTGCTTCTTCCGCTTGTTCCGGTCTCTACAGCTTTCAAAGGGGACTTACTCTTAGGAGATTCATCTCTCTCCTGCTTTCCCCCTTGACATACTTATATAGCTGGCCCTTATTGATTAGTCATTTAATGAAATCCTTCAAATGAACGCAATTTTTGTGTTGTGTTTGTGGCTCTGGTGGAAGCAGCAAAACTTTGATTTATCCGTTTAAAGTGTCTCTCTGACGGGCTAAGAAGGTCTGACTTCTCTTTTCAAAACTCAGTATTTTTCACAATCTTAATAAATTTTCTCTCGGGAGACCGTCAGGGGGTGTACTTGTCGTAATTCATTAGCATACCCCGATCAGAGTCGTCTCAACACCGATTGGACTCTTTCTCGACTTGACGACTAGAGAGAGACTCGCTAGAGGCAGGCTTGTCAAATCGTGTGGTAATCTTTTCTTCTTAGATCATGTAAGGCTCGGCCATGGTTAAAATTTCCTGGATAGATTTTACATTATTCTTCCCTAACTTTTTCCTGAAAAGATGGTCTCTCATAAGGCCATTCTCAAAGATTCAACATTGAATACCTTTTTTGGGTCACTTCTACCTCGATCGAGATATGCATAAATCGGTCTATGTAACACAACAAGCTCTTTTTCTTTCCCTGGATAATCACGCTCAGGGTGACTTTGGTGATAGTTTGTCGTTTCCAAGCTGTGAAATATGCAGAAATCCTCTCATAAAACTCTACCCAAGAATTGATACATCTCTCGAGTAGTCCATTGACCATAATCGAACTATCCCGATCAAGGTTAATGCAAATATCTTGCACTTGGATGCATCATTAGCGTTGAGGTAACCCATCCGGCCATTCACGAGTTGCACATGCTTGTCAGGATCTTCCTTTCTGTCATAACCATCCAACTTGGGCAGCAGCTCCATATACTTCGGGATCTTGCTCTCCAAGATTTTTATTGACAGTGGGTGCTTTGGTTGCACCATTCCTGGTTAGTTTCTTCTTGAGTCGGGAAAGGAGTGTGACTGCCTCAGCCTTCCTGGGGGACTCTGAGGGGGAGTTTGATGCTTCATGCTCTTGCATCGATCCTTCGACCAAGAGGCCCTCGTCTCTCTTTGTCCCAACTGGTTCTAAGACGACAACATAAGTATTTCTTAAATCAACTTCTTGGATTATATTTTTGCGAAAGGAAGCATTGTGATGGCTTTCTTCCAGATGCTAAAGCCTCAATTCAAGAGCGCCTAAGTGTTGTTGTCGAACAATGTTAAACACGTGGTTCAATAGTTCGTTATCACTTTGCATGTTGATGTTCGCTTATAAAGTATGGAGGTCAGAAAAGGCTTCAGGTTGTGTGATCGGAGATGGAAAATGAGTCCCTATCGGAGGAACTTGTATTGTCTAGGTAATTACGAAGCTCGAACGAGATCTCGATGTAGTTAAACAATCGTTTCAAGATCTACGACATTTTACGACAAAGGAAGAGGTGGTGGATTGCTTGCTACTAAAGCAGTGGTAATAGATTCTCGCGCTATTATGTTCTAAAATAAAAAATGAGAGGAGGAATGGCGGTGATAGCAAATTGCAGCTTTTGATACGATGGAGTGAGGGGCCCGGTAAGGTTACCACTCCGACGCTCAAGTCAGTATATAAGAAAGGAGAATGAATTAAAATTGAATTTGAAACTTGTTACCTTAATTTGATGCATATTATATATAACAGTACAATACAAATCTTTAACGTACTAGACAAATTATTTATGTTATACGATGTTTGATAGACAATAAACATGACATATAAAATAAATAAAAATTTATTACAATACCCTTTATAAATGTAAATATTACAAGACAAATAAATATGTAAAATTTACTATAACACTCTTTATAAATGTAAATTTTAATATAGGAGGGAGGGAGAGAGAGAGAGAGAGAGAGAGAGAGAGAGAGAGAGAAAGAGAGAGAGAGAGAGAGAGAGAGAGAGAGAGAGAGAGAGAGAGAGAGAGAGAGAGAGAGAGAATATGTTGTACTATGGACAAAAAATTGTTCCATGGTTTAACGAGGGACACAAATCCAATTTTTGTCCCATCCATAATCCTGATTTTTGTCCTGTCCTTTGAATAGTTCTAAAATCAAACGTGGGAGGAGGAACGACAGTAATAGCGGATTACAACTTCTGATACGGTGGAGTAAGGGGCCGATAAGGTTAGCACTTCAACATTTAAGTCAGTATGTGAGAAAGAAAAGTGGAGTAAAATTGAATTTGAAACTTATTACCTTAATTTGTTGCATTATAGCCATACACGGAAGTTGTAATCCGCTATGCAGAAGTTGCCTAACTTAGACTCAAAGGTCAGGGTAAGGTTTAAAGATATCTGGAGAAAATATAAAAATCTTATTCAAAAATTCTAATAATCACGTACCAACGCCTAAAAATGTAATCGGTTAATTAGATCTTTTTTGTTAGGTATTGGTATCGGAGCCTTTTTAGACGTTGGTACGTGATTATTAGAATTTTTTAATAACCTTTTTATATTTTCTCCAAATATCTTTAAACCTTACCCTGACCTTTGAGTCTAAGTTAGGCTTCTTCTGCATAGCAGTTGGTCCACGTCGTAAAACCCGTTGAGTGAGGGTAATAAATCGGTTGGTTAGACTGTTGAAGTAACCCGGTTAGAACAAACTATAAGGGGGGAAAAGAGATATAGCAAAAGAAAATATTTATGTCTGTTCAAAAATTTGAGGTAATCATGTCTAGCATCATAAGGGCTTTGAGCAATATAAGAAGCAGTAGGAGACACCAACGTCATAATAATGAACTTACTGCTAGTACTTCTGAATCAAATAACGAATTAGATCAAGATACTTTTCAAAACAGAGAATTAGAAATCCAAGAAATGGAAAACAGATTGATAAATTGGTCCATGCCTGAAATCAAGCTAAAAGAAAATTATAAAGTAGGAACTTTTAACTACGATGCAAAGAAAATTATACATAATGTTGAAAATGCTAAGTCTATTAGTAATAAACAAGAAACGATAGAGTTATAAGATAAAAAATTATTAGAAACTCATTATCATGAAAAATTTAAATATATTCACCTAGGTTTAATCCAAATTGTTGTTAAACCCTTACATAAGTTAGGATTAAATACTCCTAACTTTTAGTGTTACGAGATACTAGAATTAAAGATTTCTAATTCAACAATTGCAATAATTGAATCCAATTTAAACGATGGCCCAGTTTACTTTAACTGCCATTCAAATTACTCTATGAGTCTAGCTGATGAGTTCACAAAGAGTTCATTAGTTATTATGGTTGCCGGGTTAGGAGATACCTTCATTCAAGGTGCCTCAAACCTAAGCATTATTAGTAGAGTAACTTATAAAGTTTCAACTGTTAATTACAATTTCAAATCCTAAGAAGTACTCCTAGAAATCAAGTTTGCCTTCTAGAAGCTAATTTAAGTAGTTTGAATATAATTACGCCTAAAATATTAACTGCATCAGAAATCATTGATAAAATACCCGAAGAATGGATATTACAAGAAGTTGTTAAACCTGAAAAAATTGAGTCTAGATCAATAAGAAACGTTATACAAAACGAGGAAGGAACATTAACAATTAGGATGAATAGAATCCAGTCCTACAGATATCACAACTCTCCTAGTGTTAGTCAGGCCCAGAGTGCTAGACACTCAGTGGACTCGACTATTAGGGTAAATTTAGCAGGAGTAAACTTTAATCCTACTATTCCCCAGTGTTTTTATGAAGAAAGGACCTCCAGATCCCCTTCTCCAACCGAATCACAAATATTAAGTGTTATCACTAAAGAAGAACCTTTTCTCATAGACAAAGATTGGATTAGAAAAGACTTTGAAGCAGAGTATAATAGGGAAAAGAGAAATTGGTATTTCTCGACTTTTTCCAAAGCCCAAACTCAGGATTATTTAAAACAATTTTATGAATTTCTAGAAACCCATGAGATTAATATTTACTTCTTCGTTTGGTTTGAATTACTTTGTTTAGATGAAAAAATTAAGAATCCTTTTGCTACCGAATTATTTATCGATGCAAATAAAAGAATTAGTACTAAGTGGAAAACACTAAAAAGAGAAATAGTAGAATCTATTCATCCACCTTTAGAAGCCATTAAAATTACCCCAGAAAAAGATGTGGAAATAGATGCTACACCTTTTAAGGAAATTGTAGCACCTACAACTGACAAGAAAGATTTAAATAACTTGCACAACCAACTAAATTATTCAAATCAAATATTACATACAATATCACAACAACTAGATAGGATAGAAACTTCTGGCTATAAAATAACAGAACCTTCATAACCAGATCCTACTCGACCTATATATCATTATGACATTCCTTCACCCTCAGAATTACGAAAAATAAGATTAGGAAACTCAACTAATGATAAAATAGATGAGTTAGTAGAAAGACTAAAGGATCTAGACATAAGAACTGACCCCAAGGTTAATATGTTATCCCGAGAAGAAGAATTCGATAATTTAATAAATAAATTAGGAAGACCTCCAAGAAACAATACTAGAAATTACTACCCAAGAGCTTCCTTTGCTGATGTACAGTTTGAAGAGAGATCTAATTTTATTGAAAATAGTTACTCAGGAGAAGCCATAATAGAATGGAATATTGATGGGGCTTCTGAACAACAGATACTTGATACTATTCAGAACATGATCATGGCGGCTACTGCCTTCATGTTAAGAAAGAATTCAGATAAAAGATCTAGAGAGATGATAATTATGGGTTTTACTGGCCAATTGAAAGGCTGGTGGGATAATCTTCTTAGCCAAGAAGATAAGGATATCATTGATAAGTCTGTTAAAACTGAAACTAACGAACCAGCTAGCGTTACCGCTTTATTATACGCAATTACCAAGTTCTTCGTAGGAGAACCTTTAAAGCTCCAAAAGCGAGCTTCGGATCAATTAATGAACCTTTATTGTCCCACTATGTCAGACTATAGATGGTATAGAGAGATGTTTCTCTCTAAACTCTGCCTGAGAGCTGATGGCTCGGCTGTTTTTTGGAAAGAAAGATTCATTAGTGGATTACCTAGACTTTTCGCTGAAAAGGTCAAAATGAACATACAACAAAATTTCAAGGGAGAAATTCCTTATGATAATCTAACCATGGGTGAATAATCTAATTACGTCGTAGAAACAGGTATTCAGATTTATACTGATTATAAAATACAAAACAAAATTAAAAATGAACAGACTAGTAGCAGGCGCGAAATGGGTACATTTTACGAACAATATGGGGTCACTCCTTTAAGAGCGCCTAGTAACCCTAAGAATAAAAAGAATATTAGTAAAGGTAGAAAAAATTATAAAAAGCAGGATTGTTCAGATAAACCTGATTATTATAAAGATAATCAAAAACCTTACAAAAAACTATATAAGAAAAAGAAGTTAGATAAAAATAAAAATAAAGATATAAAATGCTATAAATGTGGTCGACTTGGCCACTATGCTAGTGATTGCCAGGTTAAAGAAAAAATTAAACAAGTAAGTAATATAAATCTATCTGACGAATTAAAAAATACTTTAATTAATGCCTTAAATAAAATTATGCTAAACTCCGATTACGAATAAACCACCTCCTCAGAAGAATCTACCTATGAGGAATTAAATCAAATTAATAGCTCCGAAGATTCTGAATCTGAGCATGAAGAATGTTTAGGAATTGATTTCTGTGACTGCAGAAATTGTAATAACATAATTAATGTTATAACTAATAATCAAGCTAACACCTTAATCACCATTTTAGATAAAATGGAACCAACTGAAAGTAAGGATGCCTTTATAAGACAAATAAAAGACATAAATGATGAAAACGATCTTAATAAACGTCAAGTTAATAAGATTGAATTTAAAGACGTTATGAATATGTTCAAAAAACCTATCGGAAAACCCTTGTCCATAAATGATCTTTACGAAGAAATTAAGTTGTTAAAGAAAGAAATACAAACTTTAAAAACCCGGGAGGATGAATTAGAAGTTAATTATTTAAAATTGCAAGGAACTATGATAATACAAAATGAAATTTTTATTGATACCTTAAAATCTATAACTACTAAACCAAGTTCCAGTACCTTAGAAAATCAAGAAAACTCAAAAGAAAACCCAGAAGAGCCTTATATTCATAACATAGAAAAAATAATATCTCACAAATGGTATACTAAAATAGATTTAATTATTCATAATAAAACCTTCGAATTAATAGCCCTAATAGACTCAGGAGCCGATCTTAATTGTATCCAAGAAGGACGAATACCAACCCAATATTATGAAAAAACTAAAGAAAAACTTAGAGGAGCTAATGGTAGTAGATTACAGGTTACTTATAAATTACCAAATGTAAACATTTGTAAAGGACGAGTTTGTTACAAGACATCTTTTCTTCTTATTAAAAACCTTCAAGAAGTTATTATACTTGGAACCCCGTTTTTATCTTTACTATATCCTTTCAGTGTTAATGACCAAGCCATTACTACTGAAGCACTAAGTCACCTAGTTAAATTTGAATTTCTAGATAGACCCAAGATTAGAGATCTTAACTCTGTAAAAAGCAAAAATATTACCATAGTTAATCTTATTACCAATAAGCGGAAACAGATTAATTTCATTAACAAAGAAATACATTTCAAAAGAATAGAAGAACAGTTACAAACACCTATTGTTAAAGAAAGGATTAGTACCATTCAAAACAAATTTATTAGGAACTTATGTTCCGAACAACCTAACGTTTTTTGGAAAAGAAAAACTCATACTATATCGCTACCTTATGAACCTGAATTTAAGGAAATTAATATACCAACAAAAGCTCGACCCATACAGATGAATAAACAACACTTAGAGTATTGTAAAAGAGAAATACAAAATTTTTTAGATAAAGGATTAATTAGGCCCAGCAAATCCCCTTGGAGTTGCTCAGCCTTCTATGTGATTAATGCCTCAAAATTAGAAAGAGGAAGCCCTAGATTAGTTATCAATTATAAATCATTAAAGACAGTGTTATAATGGATCAGATACCCTATACCTAACAAAAAAGATCTAATTAACCGATTACATAATAAAAGTATTTTTTTCCAAATTCGACTTAAAGTCCGGGTATTACCAAATTCAGGTTAAAGAAGAAGACAAGTATAAAACCGCCTTCACTGTACCGTTCGGGCACTACGCGTGGAATGTTATGCCATTAGGATTAAAAAATGCCCCTTCAGAATTTCAAAACATTATGAACGATATCTTTTATCAACACTCGAATTTTACTATAGTTTACCTAGATGATATACTGGATTTTTTCAAATTCTATCAACCAGCACTTCCAGCACTTGGAACAATTTTATAAAATTATTAAAGACAATGGTCTAGTTCTATCTGAGAGTAAACTAAAGTTATTTCAACCTAAGATCAGATTTTTAGGGCTTGATATTAGTCAAGGTGAATACACCCCAATCACCAGGTCTTTAGAATTTGTTAGTAAATTTCCAAATGAAATTAAAAATAAAACCCAGTTACAAAGATTCTTAGGATGTCTTAATTATGTGTCTAATTTTATCCCTAATCTCAGATCCATATGTTTACCCTTGTTTAAGAGGTTGAGAAAGAATCCACCCCCTTGGGATGAGTCTATGACCCAAAACATTATCCAGTTAAAACAAGTTGTAAAAAAATTACCGAGCCTAGGGATCCCAGACCCTGATGCCAACCTTATTGTTGAAACAGATGCTTCTGATATTGGATTCGGAGGAATTTTAAAACAAAAATTACCGGGTACTGAGAAGGAACAAGTTGTCAGATATTATTCTGGAACTTGGTCTGTAGCCCAATTGAATTATAGTACTATTTTAAAAAAGAAATTTTATCTATTGTACTCTGCATTACCAATTTTCAAGATGATTTATTTTCGAAAACCTTTCTTTTAAAAACTGACTATAAATCATCCAGGAGCGTTTTACAAAAGGATGTCAAGAATTTAGTGTCAAAACACATATTTGCCAGATGGCAGTCATTACTTGCATGTTTTGATTTTGAAATCATGCATATTTAAGGTATTAAAAATGCATTACCCGATTTCCTAACTAGAGAGTTTCTACAGGGGAAAAATGAATAAAAAGCCTACTTCTAAAGATTTATATGGCCCTCCATTACCCTCTCCAGAAAACAAAAACCAAAAATTGATATTAGGATCACCATCCTATGCATAAAAAATTACTCTGATTTCCTCTCAAAAGGAAAAGGTGCCTCACCTGCCTTGGTTTCACCATTGCAGTTTTCTCAGGATATTACAGTGTCTTCTTATTCGAAGATGACTCCACTCAAAAGCAGACTAGCATATTACACTCCTCCTCCAGGAACAAAGTCAAAATTTATTACTAAAAATTTCTCAGTTCCTATTGTTCCCCTTGAAGAACATTACTGTCTTCCAGAAGGCTCATTATTACAGGTTGTAAACAGGTTTCTTCCCAAGTCAACCTACTTTCTTAATCCGGATATCAATAAATCTCGTTCTTTCTTTGAGTTTATTCTAGTTGATACTGATTCAATCACACTACTCATATTACGGATGAAGCTACCAAAGAATATAAGTATTCAAAGTTTAAAATTAATAAGGTCTTATTGTGAGGAAGTAGGACCATGCATCCATGTAATCTAGGTAATTATAATATTGGGGGATAAAAACCCTAAAAAATTCTTTAGACTGGTAAGGGTGTTTTTCCCAGTCAAAAGGATTCATAAAATTGTTTTAAATAATCCTGAGTTTGGGCTTTGGAAAAATTCGAGAAATACCAATTTCTTTTTTCTCTATTATACTCTGCTTCAAAGTCTTTTCTAATCCAGTCTTTATCTATGAGAAAAGGTTCTTCTTTAGTGATAACACTCAATATTTATGATTCGGTTGGAGAAGGGGATCTGGAGGTCCTTTCTTCGTAAAAGCACTGGGGAATAGTAGGATTAAAGTTTACTCCTGCTAAATTTACCCCAATAGTCGAGTCCACTGAGTGTCTAGCACTCTGGGCCTGACTAACACTAGGAGAGTTGTGATACCTATAGGACTGGCTTCTGTTCATCCTAATTGTTACCGTTCCTTCCTCATGAGAATGTCATTTTTATGTAAGAACGTGAGAATGAATCTGAACCATTAGATTTTAAAATAAATGGTGGAGACTATGTGTGGTTTTGTTTTTCCCTCTCCTCCATTATTAAAATAAATGAAGGAGAGAGAAAAAAACTGACACATAATCTCCACCATTTATTTTAAAATCTAATGGTTCAGATTCATTCTCATGTTCTCACATAAAAATGACATTTTCATATGATACGTTATATATATATATATATATATATATATATATATATATATATATATATATATATATATATATATATATATATATTGTAACACCCATACATAACACACATACATCAAAGCATATATATTATACATGAATCCAAGTATTTGGTACTGAAATACCATAAGTTCCTAGTTAACACATTATATACATTAAATGCCCTAAATACAAAGTTCTAAAGTCTACGGCATAACATATACAAGGTGTCCCAAAATACACTAAGAACTAGATCAATACAATGATCTCAAAATAAAATGCCATAGCGGAAGCCATGCCATCTCAAAAGCTACGATCCGTAAGGAAAAGTCAAACCAATTTGTCCTTACCCTTCGCCGAACCTGTAGTACCTGTGATGTAAACAACAACGTGGGGTGAGATTCATCAAATCTCAGTGAGTTCGCTATCTTATAGTCCTCTCGGCTTTACAATGTTCTAACAACCTAACTCAAGTCAAAAGGGAAGGGAAATGACTTTGAGTACTCACACACCCTATATGGATCCGCACTCGTGAGCCTGTTAACTCACCCTAGTGCAAAAGTACGTCCTGAGCCTGTTAACTCAAGAATATCGCTAATCAATAACCGTACCAAGGCATCCCCTTTTCCCGTCCGCTTCTACGTCTAAAAAACGACCCGAGTCATGGATCCTCGTAGTTACTTGGCATACGAATTGGATTCGGGATCACCGGCCTGTTAACCGTGAACCGTCACTTCTCATGGCCCGTTAACCATCACAAGTCTCTACCCAATGCATAGGCTCCAATCATACTACACGTAGGGAATCAAACCTACCAAGTAATTGTGCATACGTTTCAGAGGATGAGCTCGAGTCTCATGAAACTGCACCGTAAGATAAACTGGTTATGACTACTAGACACACGCCTCGGCCTCTCATGCGCGAGCGTTGTCACTATGTCATTCCACACTTTCATACATTGTTTACGGTAATATTCCTCACTCTACCTATTTCATATTTTAACATGCATACATATTCAAACATGTTTAACAATAATAGCATATGCAAAATAGTCATCAATCACATAATGGAAACACATAATTCCACATACCCCCAATTGTACATATTCACGGTTCCCTCTGATTTATTTAATCGGGCAATAAAAGAGGTATTTTCCACTTCCGTTATCTAGAGTATGTTCGTAGCTTCACATCGATGCCAAGAATACACAAATCGGATACACGAGCCAAAAGTTATGAAAGAAATAAAACTGCATAACCTGCCATGTTCGTTAGGCGAACTTCCCAGCGAGCATTCGCTTTAGCCTTCGCTAGGCGAAGCCCCTGGCGAATGAACAAACAGAACAAAAATAGATCTAAAGTTCGCCTCGCGAACTCCCTGGCAAACACTCACCTCGCCCTTCGCTTCGCGAACAACCCAGCGAAGCAAGGCAGAACCAAACAGCACTGAAAAGGCACAAAGTTCGCTAGGCGAACTTCATTAGCGAACCTTCGCTAACCTTCGCTGCCGGGTTCGCTAGGCGAACCCTCAAAAGTTTGTTCGCTGGGACTCGCCCCAGGTTCGCTAGGCGACCCAACTTCCCACAGCACTGTTCTTTATCCAAAAACATAATTTTTCCATCCAAAACACACCCAACCCTTACCATAACAATCAAAACACAGTATAATCATAACAACAAGCATTAAACAACATTTATAGTGTATTTCATCCATTAGATTCATGATTTTAGCACAATTACTCATTTTCTCACAATTCCAACCTAACTCTAAAACTCATGAAATTCTACAACTAAGGTATCTATCTAGAACCCACCTTGATTAGAAGATGATGATGAAGATTGGAAGATGATTTGATGAAGAATGGATGATGTTTGAAGTTCCTGAGCTTTTTCCTCTTCTTTCCTTTCCTTTCTCCTTCTTTCTCTCCAACTTCTTTCTATCCTTTTCTTTTATTTGTTTCTAAATGGAAAAAAAGTGGAAAAGAATGATATAGTAAAACATCATCAATTGTAATACTACTAATTGCTTAAAAAGTCTCTAAAGTTCCAAACATTACAATATCTCAAAGTCAGATAATATTAATTAGATTTGCTCGGAGCTCAACCGTTACTCTAATTATCTTTGCAGATAATTTCTCAGAGTACACTGGAACTCAGTAGATCACACCTAATATTATTCAGAGTAATTAAAAATACGAGGTATTACATCCTCCCCCCTTAAATAGAAATTCGCCCACGAATTTAAAACAATTACCTGAAAAGATGAGGGTAAACCTCTCGCATCTCCGATTCCAATTCCCAAGTTGCATCGTCCGGATGCGTCTCATCCCACTGGACCTTAACGAGAGGAATCTCTTTATTCCTTAACACCTTAGTATCTCTTCCTGTGATACGACTTGGTTGAGGCACAAACGTTAAATCTGCTTTTATCCCAATTGTATCTGGTAAAATTGGCTGAAGAGGATCTGGGACAAATTTTCGAAGCTGAGACACATGAAAAACGTCGTGCATCTCCGACAGAGAAGGCGGTAAGGCCAATCTGTAAGCTACTTCACCAATTCTTTCCAAAATCTGATACGGTCCCACGTATCTCGGACTTAATTTCCGCGACCGAAACGGTCGTTTCAACCGCAATCTCGGAGTAACTTTCAAAAACACGTGATCGCCCTCTTCAAATTCTAAAGGTCTTCTACGGTTATCCGCATAACTCTTCTGACGATCTTGTGCTTGTTTGACCTTATCACGGATCATCCTAATCTTCTCCGTAGTCTCGTGAATAATCTCGGGTCCCAACATTCTATCTTCACCAACTTCTGCCCAACACAAAGGTGTCCTACACTTCCTTCCATATAATGCCTCATAAGGTGCCATACCAATACTTGCATGATAACTGTTATTATAAGAGAACTCAATCAACGGCAACAGTTCTATCCAATTTCCTCCACTTTCAAGTACACAAGCTCTCAACATGTCTTCCATGGTTTGTATTGTCCGTTCCGTCTGACCATCCGTTTGCGGATGATTCGACGTACTCAAACACAACTTCGTTCCCATAGCTTGTTGAAAAACTCTCCAAAATCTGGAAGTAAACTTTGGATCTCTATCCGAAACGATACTAGTAGGAATGCCATACAATCTCACTATCTCCGAAATGAACAACCTTGCGAGATGACTCGCCTTGTAGGTAGTCTTCACAGCCAAGAAATGCGGGGATTTCGTTAACCGATCCACAATTACCCAAATTGAATCATAACCACCCTGTGTACGGGTAGTCCAACGGCGAAGTCCATAGAAATACTATTCCATTTCCATACCGGAATTTCTAAAGGTTGCAACAAGCCACCCGGTCTTTGGTGTTCAATTTTCACTTGTTGACACACCGCACATTCCGACACATACACCGCAATATCCTTTTTCATCCCAGACCACCAATAGTCCCTCTTTAGGTCTTGATACATCTTTGAAGACCCCGGATGTATAGTAAAAGCACCTTTATGCGCTTCTTCCAAAATCCTTCTTTTTAACTCCGTGTTATCCGGAACATAAATCCTTTGGTTAAACAAAATAATTTCGTCGGTAGCTCGCACAAAACCCGATTGTACTAACACTTCTTGTAACTTCTTGTCTAACCCTTGCTCTTGTTGGATTTCTTTCCTAAGAGTAGAATTGATATTCAAATTTCCCATAATCACACCATTAGGAGTCCAAACAAATTGAAGATTTAGATCTCGAAATTTTTCCAACAAAGTATACTCTAGCATCATCAATTCGGAATTATGCAACACCTTCCTACTCAACGCATCCGCCACCTTATTCGCTTTACCCGGATGGTATTTTAGCTCCAAGTCATAATCTTTCAAATACTCCATCCATCTCCTTTGACGCATGTTCAATTCCTTTTGATCAAAGAGGTACTTTAAGCTCTTATGGTCGCTAAACATTTTAAAACGTACACCATACAAATAGTGACGCCACACCTTCAAAGTAAACACGACTGCTGCCAATTCTAAATTATGCGTTGGATAATTCTCTTCATGGACTTTTAACTGTCGAGAAGCATAAGCCACCACATGTACATCTTGCATTAACACACCTCCTAATCGCATCTTCGATGCATCACAATATACCTTATACGACTTGCTAGGATCAGGAGTAACCAAAACAGGAGCGATCGTCAATCTCTCTATCAAACTCATAAAACTTTGCTCATAGGCCAAATCCCATTCATACGAATAATCCTTCCGAGTAAGTCTCATCATTGGTAAAGCCAACTGAGAAAAGCCTTTAATAAACCTTCTATAGTAACCTGCTAATCCCAAGAAGCTTCTAACTTTAGATACATTCTTCGGTCTCTCCCAATTAATCACTGCTTCCACTTTTGATGGATCAACCGCTACACCTCCCTGAGATATGACATGTCCAAGAAAATTAACCTCCGACATCCAAAATCCACACTTACTTAGCTTGGCAAAAAGTCGTTTCTCTTGCAAGATAGATAAAACGATTCTTAGGTGTTCTCCGTGCTCTTGAGGATCACGAGAATAGATAAGAATGTCATCAATGAAAATCACCGCAAATTGGTCCAAGTAAGGTTGAAATATCCGATTCATATAATCCATGAAAACTGCCGGAGCATTCGTCACACCAAAAGGCATCACCAAAAATTCATAATGACCATAACGGGTTCTAAACGCAGTCTTTGGTACATCTGAACTCTTCACACGAATCTGATGATAACCCAACCGTAAATCAATCTTCGAGAACACATAGGATCCTTTTAATTGATCTAACAGATCGTCTATCCTTGGTAATGGGTATTTATTCTTGATGGTGACCTTATTCAATTGACGGTAATCGATACACAACCGCATTCCACCATCCTTTTTCTTTACCAATAACACTGGAGCTCCCCAGGGCGAAACACTGGGTCGAACAAAATGCTTAGCCAACAACTCTTCCAATTGATTCTTTAACTCTCTCAATTTAAGTGGTGCCATCCGATACAGAGAAACGGATATTGGAGCCGTTCCGGGTATCAGGTCAATAGAGAACTCCACTTCCCGCTCCGGAGGAAGATAAGTGATATCCTCGGGGAAAACTTTAGGAAACTCACAAACTACTGGAATACTCAAAACTTGAAAGTTACTACCCTCCTCCTTAGAAAGAATCAAAAGAATGGATTTTTCCTCCTCAAACAAGAAATTTATCATTCCAACCGTACCTTCTAAAATAGTTGTCAAAACATCCTTCGGAGTAGCTTCAGTATATGGAATAATGATTAGTTTTTCTTCACACCCGATAAATACCGAATTAGCTGAAAGCCAATCCATTCCCAGAACAACATCCACTTTCTTAAGTGGTAAACAAATCAAATCAATCTGGAAAACTCTTCCATCCACAGATAAAACACAATTTTCACACATTAAAGGTGTTTCAACCATCTCATCCATGGCAGTAGTAACCACCATGGGTGGAGACAACGGAACTGCTTGCAACCTAAGCCACTTTACACATTGCATCGATACAAAAGAGTGTGTAGCTCCACAATCAAATAAAACAAAGCAAGGATTTCCATTCACGAAACACGTACCAGCAATCAAAGAGTTGTCACCCTTTGTTTTCCTCGCATCTAAGGTATATACTCGGTCGGTATTCCTCCCTTGTGTCTGATTTCTACCCTGAGGACAAACCCTCTCTAAATGGGCCACCTTATTACATTGATAACACCTTATTCCTTCCAAACTGCACCTACCAATATGATTCTTACCACAAGTACGGCATACCGGAGGCGCACTAGTCCTAAAACTCTGAACTTGCTTCCCTTTAAACATTTGTTGTCTCGGTCTAAATTGTTGATTCAATCTCCCTCGGTCACTTTGATTCACCCTACTTAACTCTCCTTCTGCTTGCACCTTCTTTAAGCTATGCTCCGCCACATAACACTGTCGTAACAATTCAGCATAGCTAGTGAATTTCCTCTGAGACACACTATGTGAAATTTCAGCCCTCGACCCAAACAGAAACTGATCGATCTTCCATCTCTCGTCAAGAGCATACATAGCCTGCCTAGAATAAGCAGCCATAACCTCGAACTTTTCTGCATAAGAAGCCACGGTCAAGTTGCCTTGTCTCAACTGTTGAAACTCGAATTCCTTCTGAGACCTTAAGGAACTTGGGAAATACTTCTCCATGAAATTTATCTTAAACTGCTCCCAGACCTTCGGTACCTCTTGAATTGTCATTAAGGCCGAAGCACTCTCCCACCACCTCATGGCAGGACCCTTCAACAAGTGAGAAGAGAAAATAACCTTATTTTCCTCACTGCACTGAACTATCAAGAAAATCCTCTCCATACCGGATATCCATTCATGAGCCTTTACTGGATCTATCCCTCCCTGAAACTCTGGAGGATTCAGACGAATGAAATCCCTAAAGGTTCCCCCTGCAGCTTCGGGAACAACCACTGGAGGATGCACGCCACCAGCCATTTGCTGTACCATTTGTTGCACAAACTGATTCTGCTGTTGCTGCATCTGCTGCATAAACTGATACAAAGGGGCATTCCCTTCGTCTCCTGGCGGATTTGTCCCTGCTGGAGTAGTTCTCGGTCTACCACGATTGTTTCTGCGGCCGTCAGCCATGTTCCTAAATGTCATACAGATAGGATTAAGTTGATCAGGCTCAATACCATAAATATAACATGTAAGACCAATGGCGACACAACGCATATGAAACGGAAAGAAATACTTATACTATTTCATGGTTAGGTCGAGGATACGACCTGCTCTGATACCAACTGTAACACCCATACATAACACACATACATCAAAGCATATATATTATACATGAATCCAAGTATTTGGTACTGAAATACCATAAGTTCCTAGTTAACACATTATATACATTAAATGCCCTAAATACAAAGTTCTAAAGTCTACGGCATAACATATACAAGATGTCCCAAAATACACTAAGAACTAGATCAATACAATGATCTCAAAATAAAACGCCATAGTGGAAGCCATGCCATCTCAAAAGCTACGATCCGTAAGGAAAAGTCAAACCACTTTGTCCTTACCCTTCGCCGAACCTGTAGTACCTGTGATGTAAACAACAACGTGGGGTGAGATACATCAAATCTCAGTGAGTTCACTATCTTATAGTCCTCTCGGCTTTACAATGTTCTAACAACCTAACTCAAGTCAAAAGGGAAGGGAAATGACTTTGAGTACTCACACACCCTATATGGATCCGCACTCATGAGCCTGTTAACTCACCCTAGTGCAAAAGTACGTCCTGAGCCTGTTAACTCAAGAATCTCGCTAATAAATAATCGTACCAAGGCATCCCCTTTTCCCGTCAGCTTCTACGTCTAGAAGACGACCCGAGTCATGGATCCTCGTAGTTACTTGGCATATGAATTGGATTCGGGATCACCGGCCTGTTAACCGTGAACTGTCACTTCTCTTGCCGGTTAACCATCACAAGTCTCTACCCAATGCATAGGCTCTAATCGTACTACACGTAGGGAATCAAACCTACCAAGTAATTGTGCATACGTTTCAGAGGAGGAGCTCGAGTCTCATGAAACTACACCGTAAGATAAATTGGTTATGATAACTAGACACACGCCTCGGCCTCTCATGCGCGAGCGTTGTCACTATGTCATTCCACACTTTCATACATTGTTTACGGTAATATTCCTCACTCTACCTATTTCATATTTTAACATGCATACATATTCAAACATGTTTAACAATAATAGCATAGGCAATATAGTCATCAATCACATAATGGAAACACATAATTCCACATACCCCCAATTGTACAAATTCACGGTTCCCTCCGATTTATTTAATTAGACAATAAAACCAGTATTTTCCACTTCCATTATCTAGAGTATGATCGTAGCTTCACATCGATACCAAGAATACACAAATCGGATACACGAGTCAAAAGTTATGAAAGAAATTAAACTGCATAACCTGCCATGTTCGCTAGGCGAACTTCCCAGCGAGCATTCGCTCCAGCCTTCACTAGGAAAAGCCTCTGGCGAATGAATAAATAGAACAAAAACAGATCAAAAGTTCGCTTCGCGAACTCCCTGGCGAACACTCGCCTCGCCCTTCTCTTCGCGAACAACCCAACGAAGCAAGGCAGAACCAAACAGCACTGAAAAGGCACAAAGTTCGCTAGGCGGACGTCATTAGCGAACCTTCGCTGCCGGGTTCGCTAGGAGAACCCTCGAAAGTTTGTTCGCTGGGACTCGCCCCAGGTTCGCTAGGCGAAGCCTGGAAAACCCAACTTCCCACGGCGCTGTTCTTCATCCAAAACCATAATTTTTCCATCCAAAACACACCCAACCCTTACCATAACAATCAAAACACAGTATAATCATAACAACAAGCATTAAACAACATTTATAGTGTATTTCATCCATTAGATTCATGATTTTAGCACAATTACTCATTTTCTCACAATTCCAACCTAACTCTAAAACTCATGAAATTCTACAACTAAGGTATCTATCTAGAACCCACCTTGATTAGAAGATGATGATGAAGATTGGAAGATGATTTGATGAAGAATGGATGATGTTTGAAGTTCCTGAGCTTTTTCCTCTTCTTTCCTTTCCTTTCTCCTTCTTTCTCTCCAACTTCTTTCTATCCTTTTCTTTTATTTGTTTCTAAATGGAAAAAAAGTGGAAAAGAATGATATAGTAAAACATCATCAATTGTAATACTACTAATTGCTTAAAAAGTCTCTAAAGTTCCAAACATTACAATATCTCAAAGTCAGATAATATTAATTAGATTTGCTCGGAGCTCAACCGTTACTCTAATTATCTTTGCAGATAATTTCTCAGAGTACACTGGAACTCAGTAGATCACACCTAATATTATTCAGAGTAATTAAAAATACGAGGTATTACATCCTCCCCCCTTAAATAGAAATTCGCCCACGAATTTAAAACAATTACCTGAAAAGATGAGGGTAAACCTCTCGCATCTCCGATTCCAATTCCCAAGTTGCATCGTCCGGATGCGTCTCATCCCACTGGACCTTAACGAGAGGAATCTCTTTATTCCTTAACACCTTAGTATCTCTTCCTGTGATACGACTTGGTTGAGGCACAGACGTTAAATCTGCTTTTATCCCAATTGTATCTGGTAAAATTGGCTGAAGAGGATCTGGGACAAATTTTCGAAGCTGAGACACATGAAAAACGTCGTGCATCTCCGACAGAGAAGGCGGTAAGGCCAATCTGTAAGCTACTTCACCAATTCTTTCCAAAATCTGATACGGTCCCACGTATCTCGGACTTAATTTCCGCGACCGAAACGGTCTTTTCAACCGCAATCTCAGAGTAACTTTCAAAAACACGTGATCGCCCTCTTCAAATTCTAAAGGTCTTCTACGGTTATCCGCATAACTCTTCTGACGATCTTGTGCTTGTTTGACCTTATCACGGATCATCCTAATCTTCTCCGTAGTCTCGTGAATAATCTCGGGTCCCAACATTCTATCTTCACCAACTTCTGCCCAACACAAAGGTGTCCTACACTTCCTTCCATATAATGCCTCATAAGGTGCCATACCAATACTTGCATGATAACTGTTATTATAAGAGAACTCAATCAACGGCAACAGTTCAATCCAATTTCCTCCACTTTCAAGTACACAAGCTCTCAACATGTCTTCCATGGTTTGTATTGTCCGTTCCGTCTGACCATCCGTTTGCGGATGATTCGACGTACTCAAACACAACTTCGTTCCCATAGCTTGTTGAAAAACTCTCCAAAATCTGGAAGTAAACTTTGGATCTCTATCCGAAACGATACTAGTAGGAATGCCATGCAATCTCACTATCTCCGAAATGAACAACCTTGCAAGATGACTCGCCTTGTAGGTAGTCTTCACAGCCAAGAAATGCGGGGATTTCGTTAATCGATCCACAATTACCCAAATTGAATCATAACCACCCTGTGTACGGGTAGTCCAACGGCGAAGTCCATAGAAATACTATTCCATTTCCATACCGTAATTTCTAAAGGTTGCAACAAGCCACCCGGTCTTTGGTGTTCAATTTTCACTTGTTGACACACCGCACATTCCGACACATACACCGCAATATCCTTTTTCATCCCGGACCACCAATAGTCCCTCTTTAGGTCTTGATACATCTTTGAAGACCCCGGATGTATAGTAAAAGCACCTTTATGCGCTTCTTCCAAAATTCTTTTTAACTCCGTGTTATCCGGAACATAAATCCTTTGGTTAAATAAAATAATTCCGTCGGTATCTCGCACAAAACCCGGTTGTACTAACACTTCTTGTAACTTCTCGTCTAACCCTTGCTCTTGTTGGATTTCTTCCCTAAGAGTAGAATTGATATTCAAATTTCCCATAATCATACCATTAGGAGTCCAAACAAATTGAAGATTTAGATCTCGAAATTTTTCCAACAAAGTATACTCTAGCATCATCAATTCGACATTATGCAACACCTTCCTACTCAATGCATCCGCCACCTTATTCGCTTTACCCGGATGGTATTTTAGCTCCAAGTCATAATCTTTCAAATACTCCATCCACCTCCTTTGGCGCATGTTCAATTCCTTTTGATCAAAGAGGTACTTTAAGCTCTTATGGTCGCTAAACATCTCAAAACGTACACCATACAAATAGTGACGCCACACCTTCAAAGTAAACACGACTGCCGCCAATTCTAAATCATGCGTTGGATAATTCTATTCATGGACTTTCCAAAATGAAACCAACTCTCCACTCCCGATATTATAGGATATCAGTTCAGAAACCAGATTCTTCCCACAGTAATTAGAACTCTGAACCAAATCTCTCCACTATTTTGAAGGAGCTGTATTCCTATCAGAACACTCACCGACAAGCAATTCCTGTTGAAAGTTAGGATATCTAGCTGTGATTAAGTTTTTCCACAAAGTGTCCTTATGTTCCAGAATTTTCCAGCTCCACTTAAAACATAACGCCAGATTAAACTTTTTTAGGTCTTTCACTCCTAATCCCCCATTTTCTTTCTTATTACAAATTGTGTTCCAAGATATCCCAGCCACTCCCTTTTTTGATACCGTGTCATTCCATAAGAAGGATTTTTGGATAGACGACAATATGCGAATTACTTTAACCGGCATTTTGTAGAAAGACATAAGATGAATCGGTAGATTAGCTAGGACAGAATTAATCAGAGTTACCCTACCGCCCATAGAGACAAAATGACTTTTCCACGAATTTAACCTGGCTCGAACCTTGTCTATCAACGGCTTCCAAAAAGAAACTAAAGAATGGTTCCCACCTATGAAAACTCCTAAGAATTTAAAAGAGTAAGCAGAGTTCAAGATCTTACAGGATAAGTAATTGCCAGCGGTTGATAGGAACGTTTTATCCACGCCTACACCAAATAAAGAGCTTTTGTTGAAATTTATCTCCAGCCCATATATTAAATGGAAACCTTTAAGGATATACTTTGCTGCCAAGATATTTTGCCATGCACCATCTCCTATTAGGATTGAATCATCAGCATATTGCAGCAGGTGAAATCCAACTTCCTCGTTAATTTTGAAACCTGAAAACATACCAATCTCCAACGCTCTCTTCGTAAGGACAACAAGACCTTCTACAACAATGGTTAAGAGAAAAGGGGTAAGGGGGTCGCCTTGCTTAAGACCCCTTGTAACTACAAAATCCTCGGTTGGGCTGGCATTAACCAAAACAGAGGAGAAAGAATTGAACACTGTTGAATCCATCCACCTCAACCAAGAACTGCCAAAGCCCATAATACTCATAACATCTCTTAGATACTACCATTCTACACAGTCATATGCTTTGGCAAAGTCGACCTTAAACAGCATGAGATCCTTCTTAAAACGTTTAGCATAGTCGATGGCTTCATTTATCACTAAAACTCCGTCTAACAGATTTCTACCTTCGATGAACGCCGTTTGAGAGTTTGAGATGATCTTACCGATTTTCGCTTTAAGCCTAGAAGCAAGAATCTTTGACGGAATTTTATAAACTGATCTGACCAACGTTATGGGCCTATAATCATCTAAATTTCTGGGATTCTCGGATTTAGGTATTAGCACCACAAAAGAAGAAGCAAACGCCTTATGTAGTTTTTTTCCCTTGAAGAATTCCAAGATACAGTTTATGAAATCATTACCTACAATCTTCCAGCACTTCTTGATAAAATCGAAGCTAAATCCGTCCGGGCCAGGGCTGCGGTCACCAACACATTCGAATACCGCTAACCTGATTTCTTCATTATCCACTTCTGCATCTAACTCATCTCTATCCGATCTGGAAAGGCACTTGAAACCAGCTTTTCCAACAAAAGGAAAAGGTCTGAAAACTTTGGAGAACCTTTTAGAAAAATGTTCTTTGATCGCCTCTTTAACTCCTTGGACATCCTCCACATAGTTGTCATTAACTTTAACGGAACTGATGGTATTCAGGTTCACTCGATTTCTCACTGCTGCGTGGAAAAACTTTGTGTTAGCATCGCCCTCAAAACTCCACTTTAGCCTAGATTTCTGCTTTAAAATACTTTCTTTGATTCTCATAGTTCTCCATAGATCATCTTCTGCATGATTTCTGTCAACTAACTCCACTGCAGATATATCACCACACCTTGAATCTATTAGATCTTCAATATCGTTGATGATACCAATGTCTGTCTTGATTTTTGTATCAACCCAGCCAAAAACTTCAGTATTCCACCGACGCAATTTCTTTCTGAGATTCTGCATCTTCTTAACCAGAATAAACGATGCCTTCCCTGTTACCTTGTAACCTTCCCATTCCTTTTTGACGAAGTCCATGAAATTAGAGTGATCGAACCAACAGGACATAACTTTAAATGGCTTGGGTCCCCAATTCATGTTTCTAGCTGAAATCCACACCGGCCTATGATCTGATACATCCTTTTCTCCAATTTTCTGGCACACCATATTCCAACCATTACATATTCCGTGAGAGACTATAAACCTGTCTAAACAACTACAAATCTTACTCTTTGACTTGAACCAAGATAACTTATTTCCATTCAAAGGCAAATCCACACACCCCATCATATTTATGAACTCTGCGAATTCCTCCATGTATCTTCTGTTGAAAGTAGAGTAACCAATCTGTTCAGCGGGACACTTTATCGATTTATAATCATCTCCAAGGATCCATTCACCAGGCTCCAACGTGTTTTTAAGGTTGATTAGATGGGACCATAACTCCCTTTTCTCTGTCATATTACATGGAGAATAGATATTGAAAAGATAACACTTCAAACCTCTCCATATTGCTTGCAATCCTAAGAATCCTTTTCCCATGTAACTGCATATAGGTTCAACCACTCTACTCTTCCAAATGGTTAAAATTCCACCAGACAAACCGACTGAATTTGAAGCAGACCATTGACACCCTCTGCCTCTCCATAAACTGTACACCAAGTCGTCAGACATACTAGTTTTTTTTGTCTCTTGTATAAAACATATATCAGCTCCAACCTTATTAATAGTTTCTCTAATTTTCTTTCTCTTGAGACCAATCCCACAACCCCTTATATTATATGTTATAATATTCATAAGGAAACTCTATCCACCACCTTCTTTCCCCTCTTCGATTCTCTATCCACCACTTCAAGATTCCTCACAATTGATTCGAAAATTTCGTCGTCCTCATCCGCTTCTATGCCTAAACCTTTGATAGCAGACCAAACTCTCAATGGGAGACTTTCTAATTGATTCTTAATTCTAGAATTATTCTGGTGGAAACCAGAATCAGTCATAGAGTTGTCTAAGGAGTCAGACCCCTTGTACTGTGAAACCTTAGCCAACGATTTTTCATTCTTATCAGACTTTCTGATTTGCTCCTTGATAGACCTAGTTGAAAATGCATCAGCTTGTAACAGGGTGGCATAATAAGAAGGACTAAATGGGATTCTTATCCTCTTATAAATATCTTCCATAAGAATCTTTTTCTTTCTACTTGTAGAGCCCCTCTTTGTTTCTGGACCCTCAAAATAAATATCAACTTCATTAATTTTTTCTCCTCCCTTTAATCCTTTACTATCTTCAATTGTAAAGGTCTCATTCTTATCCCCTCTCTTTAAATTCATAAGAGAACAAGACACATGCTCCAAACTAGAAACTGACTTGATACTTTCTACATCACTGGCCCCTACTATATCCATAGCCTTCATACCTGACTTGTCTCTATCTAGAGGCGGAGTATTTTTACAAGAGTGAGCTTCTGCACCATTCTCATTATACCAGATACAACTATTAGATACAGGATTCTTCTTTCCAGATATTTCACACTCTTCTACACCAATAACCTTACTCTGATTCTTACACAGATGTTCGAAATCGCCTGAAACCGAACTTGGAGAAACATGCTCAGGTGATTTGGATTGGGAACTGAGAACTCTAGATGAACTGTCCCAGGACACCCCATCAATTTCCTGATCCGATTCTGACTCCACGATTTCTGAGCTATCTTCCTTAAAGCATGACTCTTTGGATATCTTTTGGGGCCTATCATAAGGCCCAAAGGCATCTTCAACAATCTTGATTCTGTAAGTAACATCATTCACTTCTATGTTAATCACTTCGTTAAGACTCACTGCGAATTTGGTTCTGATCAGAATTCTAGCAATGTCGAACCTCGACTGCTTCCTTGTCGCTTCATCCATCTTAATGAATACCCCAGTGGTAGCAGCTAAAAATGTGAAAAATTTTGCACCCCAAACGTGACAAGGAAGCCCAAATATCTTAACCCATGTTAGTCGCTCTTGATCAACATCATTTGGATTCCAAGGGCGGATTTCTGAAAACCATTTGGAAATCCATTTACCTTCTTCTGATATCATCTTTTGAATATCACCAGGATTGTCTTCCTCCAAAAGGCATAGGTTAGCCCCCATAGGTGTAATCTTGATGTTGAAAAAACCCTCCATTTGGAACGCATCCATGACCTCTACAGCAGAACCTGGATTCTCCAATACTCTAGTGAAAGCTTGTTCAAATATCTCCAACTCTTCATTGTTAACATTAAAACTCAGATGGGCGAATGAGGGTTTATCACCCATGAAACATTGGTTCGATTTCAGATTTCCCCCTTTACTACTACCCACTCCTTTAGTGATCTGGGCGAAAGAAACTCTATTGGCATTCCTATGCCGAGCAACAGGTTTGTATGGGGCGTCCGCCTCACCATTATCCTTAGCCTGCATCCCAGGTTTCGGAGGATGCATAATACCCTCCCTCTTGTTTTCTCTACGAAATCTTGGCAGATTAACAAAAATCTTAGTGCCATTAATGACAATCTTGTCAAGATTATTGGCCATAAGAGCTTCGTCTTCCACTTTTTTGAACCTAACAAAACCGAACCTCTTTCCTCTGATGTCCACTCTTCCCGGAATAAAAACCTCCAAGATCCAACCATAAGCCTCAAAAATGTCGTACATTCTCTTAGCATCGTAGGAATCCGGAAACTCAGTAAAAAAGAAGGAAGATGCTTCGTTCCAATCTAGATCTGTAACCTTTCCTTTGTTATTTTTCCATATCGACAGTCTCCCCACACTAAGTCTTCTATTCTTCTTCTTCTCTACTTCAATCCATGTGCCTTTATTGAGATTGTTACTGTTAAAGAAACCCATGAAAAACGGACGAAACCGGTGAACCCAAATCGGAGAAGACACCTCTCAATTTCAGATCTGGAACACTAATCAAACCAAGAATGCTGTCACACAAAAACACACTAAGGCGCAATCTGTCTTCGCAACAAATCAGAAAAAACTCCAGAAACCAGCCCAAGATTCGACGCACAAAAATCGCTCCAATGTTCAATGTTCAGCACCAAAAAAAAAGGACGAAGATGTCACGGATTGAGGCCTCTCTGTTCAATGTAGCCCCAAAGGGAGGAAGGTCCCTAACCCTAAGGCTAGGATTTTAAACCAAACCCTTTGAACCTACCAGATTAGCAACCAATCCGAGAAACCCAAGGTCCATACGAGAACAAACAGGCTGAATCTGGAAATTTTTCCCACGTGATCTTCACATCACTAATTAGTGACGTGAAATTCACGTGGGAGCTTTTCCAAATAATTTTGTTAACATGGGAAAAAGTTTCCACTGTTGCTCCTCCGACGTACTCTGACCACGTCGCAAAATATTGATTAGTGACGTGCTTTTAACCTTAGTGACGTGAATATCACGTGGGAAATTGCAATATTTCTTGTAGTATATATATATATATATATATATATATATATATATATATATATATAATCATGTGATTATTTAATGTATGTAAAACACATAAAGTAATTGTACCAAAAAAATTATAAAATTATAATTCTTATCATGCATACACCAAATTTGGGATAGAATAATTATATATTATTCTTATTCAAAATCTTATCCTATTTTGCATATATTCTATCATGCCTAGATCTTAATAGTTATTACTACTGCTATGTGAATCGGGGAAAAGTGTCCTGTTTTATGACATATTGACCGAATTTTTTAATATATACTTAATTTAAAGTATCAACTAAGTAACTAACATGCCCATGTTGATTATTATTAAAACAACTTAAATTTCAAGTTAGAATAATTAAAATCAATCTAGGCGTAACTTGTTTATTGCTTTAAGTAGCAAATAAACTTACGTTGCATGTGCTTGCCGGAATTAATTATTAGGTTTCCCATCGTCTAGCATCGACATCATGGAACTCAGAACCTGATCTTTGTCTTTAAACCGCATAAAATCCAAACCACATTACAAATCCTATAGTTTTCATTATCCTGCGAATTATAAATACAATTCGCACATACTAATTTAATCACTAATCAAAGGCGCAAAAATGGGAATGCATGAAAAAGCTTTATATACAATACAACCGAGTCAAATAATAGCTTTTGTTGTATACTAGTGGTAATTAAAATATGCAAGAGGCATGAAGAAAAATCAACTATATGTAACATTTTCTTAATCTAAGGATTTTCCTGTCCCCAGAATCGTTTTAACGCGGTAATACTGATTAGATTAAAGCTTAATTGATGATCTTCGAACATATGCTGGGTCCAGCGTGAACAATAGCCGCAGAAATTTTATATAAATATTAATTTTATTATCATGCTAGAAATATATTACCAAATACTAAGTACTACATTAGACCGTGGAGAGAGAAAGAAGGTTAACCGTTTGGTAGATTTGTTCGATCTTCTGTCGTTTTGTCATGCTAGAATCAACACTAGTCCCCCCTTTAAGTAAATGTTTTGAATGGAACGAGAGTTTGGTAAAATGACTGTGTAATTTTGTTCAAATTATAAAAGTAGAAACTTTAAGAAAGAGAAAAACTTGCGTAGAAACGAGCTTAAATTCTGATTGTTACAAACAATCAATAAGAAAGAGAGAAAATATTAAATTTATTTAAAATTTAATTTATTTTTAATTTGGATTCATGGGTGATTGTGATTATAGAGGAGAGAGAATATTATTTTTTTATTTTTTAATTAATTAAAAAAATATGATTGATTGTTTCTAAAACTAAGTGTTAGATTTGTGTCTACCTAAGTTTTTTCCTAAGAAATATGTAGACATTAGCAATTTAAAGTGACTGTAATTTTACTTCAAGTTTCTCAGTTTAAATGGTAGACATTAGCAATTTAATATTTTATGTAGTTATAGACTAGGAGTAATTCGTTGGATCCTTGCTTTTTTTTTTACCAAAAGCATTAAATGCCATTATTTTATATCAAAATATGTAGTTATTATCGATATAAGAAATCAAATATATGAAAAATTAGAAGTATAGGTAAATTTTGGTAAATTTTGAGAGATTTAAGATAACATGACATTAGAATTTTATGATATTTCATTTATCTATAATATAAGAAAATTTAATGTTCGAAATAAATTCATATCCGCTTTTGTCTTATATTTTGCCACATTTCAAAATTTGGGGTAATTTAAGTTCAAATTTTACTTTTTCCAACCAAACTAGTGTTGGAATTAATTCAAAATTTTGAAAATTCCGAATCAAATCTTGAAGAATGATTCTGCGAGAATCACACTTAGATTGCAAGAATGATTCTGCGCAGTAATTGTTAATGGAAGAGGAAAGAAAATTGAATAAAAAAGTTAGGGTTTGACAAAAATTAGAGAAGATGGTGATTTTCTGCAGAGTTTCTCTCTACCCACAAACTGTGGAAATTCTTTTATTCACTTTGTAACTGCAAACTTCTGTGAATTCAAGTTATTACAAGAATAGGGATTACTCCCTCTATTTATAATTGAGCTACCTTACTCCCTAAGGTAAAGCCCAAAAACACAAAAGCCCAAAATTTCTATTTTGGTATAAGTCGAAATTCTGTGTCAAGCAACCTGCTTCGACACTTCGACATTTAACACAACTCGACACACACACTAGGCTAATTTCGACACATCCTTGTTTCTGTCGAGCTACACTTGCTTCGACACAAGGAATTACATTTTCAACACGCCACCTAATTCATTGTGTCTAAGCTATCTATATTTATCATAGACCTTAGCTTCTTGAACACTTCAACTAGCACTCCTTTCGTCATGATATCTCCAATCTGATTCTCAGGTCTTCAATGTTTCAAGTTCATCTTCCCTTCTGCTACCTGCTCTCGAAGATAGTGGAACCTCATTTTGATGTGCTTGCTTCGTCCATGTGCTATCGGATTATTCGCCAGATTGATAGCTGACATGTTGTCGATCTTCATGGTAATTCCTCCATGACTCTTCATTGTAATCTCTTCGACCAGGTTCACCATCCATTTTGCTTGACATGCACATAGAGAAGCAGCTATGTATTCTGCTTCGCATGACGATAGTGCCATTACTGGCTCCTTTCTCGAACTCCAAGCAACTGGTGCACCATCTAGCATAAACACATAGTCAGCTGTGGATTTTTTATCCTCAACATCACTACACCAACTTGAGTCGGTGTATCCCAGTAACTTGCATTTTTTTCCTTCATCGGCTGCAGGAAACAAAAAGTTGTAGTCGAGAGTTCCTTTCAGATACCTTAGTATCCTCTTCGTTGCTGCTAGGTGTGATACCTTTGGCTTCTGCATGAATCTACTTGCCATACCTATACTGTATCCTAAGTCAGGCCTTGTGTGACAAAGGTATCTTAGTGACCTAATAAGTCTTCTATATTGGGTTGGGTCGACATCATCTTCATCTAAATCTTTTGACAATTGCAATTTTGGCTCAGCTGGAGTCGAAGTTGAGTTGGAATTTTGCATCTCAAATCTCTTAAGTATTTCACCTCATATCTTCTTTGATGCATCATCAAACCTCTACTGCTCTTGTGGAATTCGACACTAAGTATGAGAGATTTCCCAAGTCTGACATTTCAAACTCCTCACTTAGGTCATGTTTAAAGTTTTCGATCTCCTTCTTACAACTTCCTGTTATCAACTGGTCATTGACATAGAGACATAGTATAAGCAATTCACTTTTGCTTCTTCTTACATATACTCCATGCTCAGTCGTGCACTTCACAAAATTCTTCTCCCTTAGAAAGCTACATATCTTCTTCTTCCAAGCTCTTGGAGCTTGCTTAAGTCCATACAGGGATTTATGCACCATGTACACCTTTCTTTCTTCGCCTTGTTTCACAAACCCAACTGGTTGTGCGACATAAACTTCTTCATCTAAGGGGTCATTCAGGAATGCATTTTTCACATCCATTTGACATACCTGCCAGTTGTTCATGTTTGCTAGACCAACAACAAACCTGATTGTTTAGATCCTAGCAACGGGTGCAAAAACTTCGTCGAAGTCGATTTCTTTTTTCTAAAGAAATCCTTTTGTTACAAGTCTTGCCTTGTGTCGATTTACTTCTCCTTTGGGATTCAACTTCACCTTGTATACCCACTTCACATCAATTGCCTTCTTGTCTTTAGGAAATTCGACGAGTGACTAAGTGTTGTTGACTTCGATGGACTATAGTTCCTCATTCATTGCTTTCACCCACTTTGAATCTTTCAATGCCTCAGCTGCATTGACTGATTTGACATTTGCATAGAAAGCATAGTGTACCAGCTCTCCTTCTTCATTGACCACATCATCTGATGTAATCACACATTCTTGCAACCTTGCAGGCACGTGTCTTCTTCGTTGAGGTCTACTTGGGCCTGCTTCACCTCTGACCTCTTCTTGTCGAACTTCTCTTTTGACTTCACTAGCTGGTTCTTCACATAAGATTCTCACTGAATCTTTCTTAACATTCTCTGTCCAATCTCATCCCTTAAGCTCATTTATGATCACCTCCCTGCTGATCACAACTTGCTTGTTCACTGGATCGAACAACTTGTATCCTCCAGTTAAATGATATCCTATTAGGATCATTTGACTCGATTTGTCATCAAGTTTTCTTCTCAACTGATCTGGCACATGCCTATGTGTTATAGATCCAAACACCTTCAGATGACTTAGGCTAGGCTTGACACCAGATCAACAGTCTTCTGGCGTAATTCCTTCTAGCCTTTTCGCAGGGCATATATTCAAGATGTATGTTGTAGTCGACACAACTTCTCCCCATAATTCATTGGGTAGATGCTTGCCTTTCAACATGTTTTTCACCATATTCATGATGGTTCTGTTCTTCCTTTCTGCATTTCCATTTTGATGTGGAGTGTAGGGTGACACCACCTCATGCACAATCCCTTCTTTCTCACATAATGCATTGAAATCTTTCGACACATACTCTCCACCACCATCAATTCTCCGAATCTTTTTCTTTCGACCACTTTGTCTTTCGACTATAGATTTAAATTTGGAAAATACATCGATCACTTCATTTTTCTTCTTGATCAGGTAAGTCTACAGTTTTCTACTGAAACCATCTATGAACGTGACAAAGTATCTATTACCTCTAATCGAATCCACCTAGATAGGACCACATACATCAGAGTATATGACTTCAAGAATTTCTTTTGACTTGCTTCCTGCATCCTTGCTGAAGTTGTTCTTGTACTGCTTCGCCTGAACACATTCTACATACACTTCACTTGGAATGTCGATTTTTGGTAATCCTGAAACCATATTTCTTCTCTTTATATCTCTGATGTCTTTGAAATTGAGATGGCCAAGTCTATAATGTCATATCTATTCATCTCTGTTGGCTGCAGTTGCAAGGCACTTATGCTCCACCACATTAAGTTCAATCTTGAAGGTTCTATTCTGAGACATTAGTGCCTTCAAGATTAACCTACCACCTGAGTCGAGAACTCTTATTATCTTGTCTTCGATCGACACCTTGTAGTTCTTTTCGATCAGCTGCCCTATGCTGAGCAAATTACTCTTCATGCCTGGTATGTATAATACATTGGAAATTATTGACTTCTTGCCATCTTTCTTCATAATCATAATATCACCAATAACTTCAGCTGCTATAGTCTTATTATTTGCAAATTTCACCATGTTCTTCAATGGGGGTTTTATGTTGACAAACCAATCTTTCCTACCAGTCATGTGTGATGAGCATCCTAAGTCCAAGTACCATTGGTCCTAAAATCTTTCTTCATCTCTTGTTGTGACCATCGGCAACATCTCTTCTTCTTCATGTTTCGCCAGCTTTGCATCAGTTTCTTGAATCTTCTTCTTTTTTAGACAATCACTAAAATAGCGACCATACTTTTGACAATTGTAACACTGAATGTGACTTTTTTCAGGTTTTCGACCACCACCTCTTCCTCTACCTACAACATCACCTCTTTGGTTGCCTTGGTTCCAGGGTTTTCTCTGATTTGACCAGTTTCCTTCTTGCTGATTTCAACCAATTGAATTGTTGTAGCCTCTTCTGCCTTTGTTTCCATTCCAACTTCCTTTGCCTTTCTTTTCTTTTTCGTATTGCGCCTGCAAATCCACATCACTCTTCAACTTTCCTGCCGCTCTCTCAGCCATCCTTTGTTCATGAGATTCAAGAGTCCCTTGAAGCTCTTCCTTTGTCAATGTTGACAGATATTTCAACTCTTATATGGCTACTACCACGTGGTCGAACTTTGGAACCAATGACCTCAAGATCTTTGCAACAACTAATTTTAATGTCAACACTTCTCCACATACCTTGATTTGATTCACCAATTTAGTAACCCTAGTAAAGAAATCAGTAATACTTTCACTTTCTTCCATCTGAACTAATTCATACGTCCTTTTGTGAGTTTATAACCTCACCTTTTACACCTTCTCTGCGCCTCCAAACAATTTCTCCAAGATTTCTCATGCTTCTTTTGTTGATTCTACATCACTAACCTTTTCAAAATTGTCTGGATCAACACATTGCTGAATTATAAAGAGAACTTTATAATTTTTCTTCTTCAATTCTTTGTATGCAGCCATTTCTTGATCCGCTGCATTTTCTGCAAGCGGTGTTACTTCTTCCTTCACAAGATCCCAAAGATCTTGATAACAAAAAACCACCTTCATCTGCTTGCACCAATTCTCATAATTCTGGCCCTTCAAAATTAGGAGACTCACCGAAAAATGCCCATTTTGATGATTCGTCGCCATCGTGATTTTCTTCCCACGAATTACAACTGGAGCTCTAGATACCAGATGTTAGAATCAACCCAAAACTTTGAGAATTCCGAATCAATCTTGATGAACAAGATTCAATCAACTGATCAAAATCCCTTGTTCTTCACTCTTCACTCAAGAGAAACAATCACACTTTGATTGCAAGAATGATTCTGCACGACAATTGTTAATGGAAGAAGAAAGAAAATTGAATAAGAAAGAAAGTTAGAGTTTGGCGAAAATTGGAGAAGATGGTGATTTTCTGCAGAGTTTCTCTCTGCCCATAAACTGTGGAAATTCTCTTATTCACTTTGCAACTATAAACTTCTGTGAATTCAAGTTATTACAAGAATAGGGGTTACTCTCTCTATTTATAATTGAGCTACCTTGCTCCCTAAGGTAAAGCCCAAAAACACAAAAGCCCAAAATTTCTATTTTGGTCTAAGCCAAAATTATGTGTCAAGCAACCTGTTTCGACTTCGACATCTAACACAGCTCGACACACACACACTAGTCTAATTTTGACACATCCTTGTTTCTGTCGAGCTACACTTGCTTCGACACAAGAAATTACATTTTCAACAACTAGCGCATGAAACTGTTTTTTGATTTGGTTGTGCAAATTTAAACATGTTTTTTTGCCATATAAACTGATTTTGGTCTTATGTAGTTGAAAACCAACAAATTTAATTTATCTTTTTGTACTACTATTTACTTTCAACATGTCACTTCAGTTGAAAACTGGTTTTGGTTTTGTCCTCACTTCCCTCTACCAATTTTCATCTCTCTCTCTCTATCTCTCTCTATCTCTCTCTCTCTCTCTCTCCCTCTTTCTCTCTCTCTCTCTCTCTCTCTCTCTCTCTCTCTCTCTCTCTCTCTCTCTCTCTCTCTCTTCTTCTTCTTCTTCTTCTTCTTCTCACTCTCTCAACCTTCTGTCTCATTTCTTATATCTATTACAAGTTATTTTTAATCTTCTTCATCTTTCAAGTTCGTTTTTTAAACAAATTTTCATAATGTCTATAACTTGTTTTCGGTCAGATTTTGACTTGGTTTTGAAAATATGAAGTTGTATTTTTTACACAAAATATAAGATTGTAATGATTGAAAAATGGTTTGTTAATTCACAGTTTTGTTTATTTAATTTTGCAAAGGTTTTATGTTGGGTTAGCAAGTAATTTTTCGTCTCTTTCATACAAGTGAAGGGATGTATATGTTCTTGGTTTAAAAATGAACATTTGTTGCAAATGTGTTATATGTGTTGATTTTCGGACAGGAAGTTGTGTGGTTTTGAAGACAGTTGGTCATCTTCTTCATGCAACTAAAGGTACTTGTATGTCTTCTTCTTTACCTTCTTGAAAATCTGAGGTTGACAAAATTTTACTGCAAATTTTCGATTTTATTCATCTTATGGATAACTTTATGCAAACCGGAACAAAAAACTTCAATCTTCATAATGTTTATGCAAACCAAAATCATTGTGGATCTGTCAATGAATAACTTTATGCAAATCAAAATATGTGTCGATGGTGTATGGGTTTAACATTTTTGGCAAAATGGAACAGGGAAATAAAAACTTTCATGTTGATGCAACCCGTACTTTTGCTCATGAAACTGTAAAATGGAACCTTTCATATATGTATCGCAAGTTTGAATTTGAACTATTTAACAATTTGGATTGTTAGCTTTGTTTCACCATTTACTTTGACACTTTTGTTAGGGAATATTTTCACTAGGGAGCATTGAACATTGTAAGACTTTCTTTTCTAGAGCAACACCTTTGTGAGAGACACACCACATACTCACCAAAAACCTTAAGGTGGTGTATAGGTTTCAAAGGGACACCTTCTAACCACCACCTATGGGGAGTACTTTCGATACAAGTGAGTCGGTCCTTCACATTATGGGACTTCCTTTTGAGAGCAACACCTTTGTGAGAGACACACCACATACTCACCCAAAACCTTAAGGTGATAGGTGTATGGGTTCCCCCACTTATAAATGTTCAAGTCTCCACATTTCTAGCCAATGTGAGACCGTTACACATACTACTCCCACTTGTTAATACTTAACAACTTTAACACTCTTCATTTTTTTATATAATTAATTCTAATAATAATCTTCATTGTATGAGCCCCACACTACTAACTTTACCGTGCAACAATTTGTCAATCTTATCTCAATAGCTAACAAAAACCTATGTTATAATTTTAATCTATATTTCCTTTACATAAAAAGTGTCTTATTTGCATTTTTTTATGTCTCAAAATAAATGTCTCTCTAAAATATCAATACAACATTTATTATTTTTTACACTAATATTTCATGCGTTCAATGAAAAATGTAAATTAATTAAGAATTGCAACCATTCATCAACATCACTTCCAATTATACTGTTAATGTGTCATTAAAGAACAAAATTGATACTCACAAATAGCATGTTTTCGAGTTTACGAAGGGCTGGAAGATTAATACATTCATATTAAAATGAGTAAAATAATTATTTGAATCTAAAACACTTATTTGGAGTAAAAAGTTACAAATTCAAGTAAAATAGATCACCAAAACATGTTAAAATTAATTTTACAAGTCTAGAATCACTTTTAGCTCTCATTATTGTGAAACTAAACACATACTTAAACTTATACCAAAAGAAATTTTTGAATTTTGAAGCATTTGAATTTGACAAGTTAACCAAACTAAACATTTTATGGATCTATGTAAGTAAAAATACCACAAATATTAGTAATGGCATTTGAGATTGTCAAAGCAGTGCAAACCTCTTCTTCTGAATCAGGCATATCTTTACCAAGCAACAACTTACCCAAACTCAGTGACTTCCTGAGCTACTATAAAAGTTAAAAATATGTAAACCAAAAGTGAATACAAGTGAGTTCAAAGAAGATCAGTTAACAGAACACACAAAACAAAGTTGAAAAATAGTTAAAGACAAAAAAAAAAAATCCAAATTTGAGAAAGTTGTATGAAAACCTAAAACTAAGAAAGTAAAAAACATGGAAACTAGAAGTAAATACAAGTGGAAAACCATATTTAATCGTGTTGTAAATAAGAAAGGTAACAAAAGCATCAAAAAACACAACCGTGATCTTCCTGGGTCATGAGTTCTTTAGGAGACATGGATTTTAAAAAAGTGAGAAAAATAAAATTTTACCTAAATGAGTTGAAGCAATGTCTAAAGCTTGCACCTTTTCACTTTGGTTCAACGTTCAAATTTATTTTGGAATTATAATAATATGAAAACACTAAAAAAAAAAAAAAAATCATAATCGACCAACTGAGTGATAGTTACCACAAGACAAATCATAAGAGTTCCTTTAACCAAAGGCTACACTACAGAAGATTGTTAAAGTGACTGAAAATGCAAATCCAATTTGTTCGGAGTTCTCGTTTGGCAAGGACAATGGCAATTGCTTCCACGGTCTGTCCCATTCCCATTTCATGTGCAATACGGTAGATTTAAGAAGACAAAATAACAAATAAAGGTAGAAAAAACCTAAAGAAAACGTTGTTTCGCAATCATATTTGCCTTCAAACTCAATTCAGTCCAACTCAACCGTGTACACTTCTAACCACTTGGATTTCGCAATCATATTTGACATTATGCTTCCCTCACACTACTTCATGTCTCTTTGTCCTCAACAACCACCAGACTCACGATTCAACATCACAAAGACATGAGATAAATGTGATTACATATTAAAGCAATTAAGTGAGCCTGATACTCATTTGTATTGCACAAAAGAGATATCATTCAAATAATTACATAACATAAATTAAGAGTTGTTGGATAAGACGATTGATAGGTCAATTGTTGGATAATCTTGTTAGTTTGACTGGCACATAAAAAGATATCATTCAAATGTTAAAAATATATAGCACTTGCATTCATGTCGTCATAAACTCATATAATCAATAGGTTGAATAGGGAGTAACTTTGAGGACGACGTGACAAATGAAATGGTTTTTTTTTTCAAATTTGCATTTATCTTATCATTATCAATAGGTTGAAAAAGGAGTAACTAAATTGTTGTGACAACAAACCAAATGGGTAACTAAAAATTCCAAAATTCCAACCAGAAATGGCAAGGAGAAGATAACCACAACATGTCCAATACAGAGATCCCGCACCATAATGAACACTGATCAAGTGTTTTTAATTCTTTAACAAGTTCAATGTCAACGTCACCCAGAAACAGCACCTAAAGACCATAGCTAAAAAAGGAACTACTGTGATCTAGAAATAAAATGGGGAAAACAAGTGTTTTCGTTAATAACCCATTTTTTATACAATACTTCAGTAATTATATTCAAAACAAAGCACATTAAATTGTACTCAGAAAACATCTGGTCGTTAATCTGAGGGAAATTACTATGAGTTTACACAGCGCACAAGAAAACAGTGATCGACTAACTCAATTCAGAACAAACCTGAAAATTTTAAAAAGCATAATATAGTAACTACCAACAGGAAGACAACTAAATTAGTGGAGAAAAATTCAAGTCTAGAGCAAATAACAAAATAATATATGGCAGGCCGTCGCAATATAAACTTGAAACTCAAACTGAGACGATGTGGTTATAAAAACAAGGCAAAATCATCTTAATTTGAACATTTTCACAATGCACTAAACTCAATGCTTATGATTAACTAAAGCTTAAATCAGAAGAAAAAATTTGGGAGAAAACATGGTACAGTTGCACGTCATGAATTATTTGGGTATTCTGCTCCATCCATCTCACTGCTTTCAGTGGTGAGCCTTGGCCTCAGCTTTCTGTTGAGACTTGGCTTTTGACTGAAATTAGAACAAATGTGATAACAGGAATCAAACATCAATGAATAAGCGCTTAAAGAAGTTATACACAAAGTGCATAGTAATAATAAAAGATGTTGCAGCAAGCAAGCATCTTAAATTTTCTAGATAATCTAGATATGACTGATAGAAATATGTTTCAAATCCCATTTAGGACAGTTGTAAAAGAGCTATTGGTGCCAAATTATTAGTAAAAACTTCACCATCCCCAACTTTATTTTTAAAAAAACTAATGGAGGTATGGGAGGTGTTCAGCACTAGATTCAAGGCTGCATAATAAAAGTCCGTTAAAAGCACAACACACACAGATGCATAAAAACACATAGAAAGCCATTAGAGTAGATCTGATCTTAACCCTTTCAGACTTGAGTACAATACAGAACATAAATATGTTTCCTAGTATCAAAGAACAATTTAACACAACAAGGTTGACAAACTAGCTTAAGTATACTCGTCAATTATCTGCTTTAATAATATAAATTATATTCATAAATTCAATCAAGAAAAAGCTCAAAGTTCAAGAGCTCAACTGTTTTTGTCACATTTTTAAAGCACAAAACATAACAGAATAGAAAACAATCACGCTTATTCTTCTGAATAAAACATATGGAGCTTATAATGATACTATCACTAGGCTCAAAGATAGCAGTATCGTCAAATATCAGCAATGGCAGATTATTTAAAGCCGCCATGGCCAGTTTGTGAAGGATGGCTGCACCATGGTGTTACATGGTGGTGCCATTCACCATTGATGATGATAACACTAGCAGATTAACATCAAAATATTACAGATGACTGCATGGGATTGGGTGTGTACTCTTGAATAGTTTTTGTACCAGTACAAAGTGCTTCTTACTTGCCAGTACCTATTGAGTTCACATGGTTACATACCTAGACTCGCCATGCCGCATTGGCTATGTTTGGATTAATGGAATAGACCGGAGCAGAGCGGAATGGAACTTGATGGAATGGGGGAGGGGAGCAGAATGGAACATAGAATTTATTCCATTGTTTGTATTTTTTATAATTTGACAGAACAGAACAGAACAAATTAGTTCATTCCATTACATATACCCAAATCAGAAGGAATGAAAATAGAAGGATTGAATGGAATAGGATGCAATGGATTCCATCATAATCCTTTCCGCTACATCCATTATTTGCAAATCCAAAAAATAGAATCTCAAGTTTTTCCACTCCATTCAATTCCATTCCATCTCATACCACCAATCCAAACATAAAAATAATAAAAATATTCCATTCCGTTGTAGACGAACTAGGGAAACCCAAGGAAAGGTATAAATCACACCCAATATCAAATAAAAATAAAGCAAAGCAATTGTACATAAAAACTGATTAATCACACACCCAAATTCTAATATGCATGATGTGGTGATAAATAACACATGTGAAAAGTTAAAAAGGATTTTCTTAAATAGATCAACCGAAATCAGATCGAAAAAACACAGCACCAAATCAATTGAAACATTCATAGACCCTCCCCAGAGAATCGGATACAATAAAGAACGAGTGATTCGTTACTATACCTTCAGGTACTTGAGCTTAATGGATCCGTAAACAATGCCGAAAGAGAAAGCAGAAGCTCTAGCGACCTACAAATGAAGAAAACCCTAAAATTAAAAATTCTGATAAATCGATTAATACTGTTAATTTCCTGATAAAAAATAAAAGAGGTAAAGAAGGGTTTTACCAAAGCAAGGGTGCTGGTGCCAGAATAAGGTCCTGGTGGAGGTGCCATGAGATCGATTCTGGTTGAACGATGAAGGTAAGCACGAAGGAGAGGATTCCGAACGAATAGATGAACACTCGTTTTCCCCACAAGTGTTTTCGATTTAATTATCAAACCCTAGAGAGTAGAGAGAAAGTGGTTACTCGCAAGCTAAAACGATGTCGTATGGTCAACACGCGGACTAGTTTACTTTTTCGTTTAGTGATAACCTGAGGCCCATAGTGTTGGGCCGAAAATAGATATCCAATTTCTTTCAAAAGCTGCATCTACTATGAGATTTGGAAATTACTTAAGCCACCATAAAATTTACCATCACATTTGTGTGAAAAATCAAAAATATTTCTAAAATTCGAAAATACATCTCTGAACGAATCTCATGCAGATACAATTCATTCGTTTTTTAGTCGCACCTTAATTCTATAAATAAATATATTTTAAAACTGTATTTCTGAAGAGTCTCCAAAAATAGACTTCCAGAACCGCTGAATTAGCAAAAATGCAAAAATTTATATTATAGTCATATCATCTTTTTTTTTTTTTATAAACTAAAATAATCCGAAAATATACTTTAAAAAAATTTGAAAGTAGACTACCTTAAATTCTTAAACCTCCTCTATATGATATGTTATGCTCTATGTTTTAACTATTTTCTTGCCTCGTTTTATTTTTAATTGTATTAGGATTGCCCTGATGGCAACAAATACAATGGTGGCATATATATGGGCTTTAAATATATGAACAATTATTTAACAAGTCTTGCATACCGACGTGTCATGAGATTTAATGTCCCGCAAATAAAGGTATGATAGTTGAAATGTAAATTCAACTATAGCATAAGGCTTAAGATAACAGTAAAAACATAGAGTATACCATATGCAAGATGCTTAAAAAGTTACGAAAATGCATTTTCAATAAATTTATTCATAGAATTAAGGAGTGATTAAAAAACAAATGAATTATGTGTGCATAAGATACATCTGAAAATGCATTTTTAGAATCAAATGGGCATTTTCGAATTTTTGTCTGAATGTGTTCCCATATTATAGTCCTTACATGGCTCGAATACCATGTTAAATGTGTTTGGATTTCATCCCTAAAATCCAGCTTAAAGAGTGAGGTTGACCTCACACATTTATACATTCAACAATCCAAGAACCTATGCAATGTGAAACTCCAAACAAACTCCAACAACACAAATACAACTTCAATATCATCCTCACGCCTAACGTGTACTTGGGTTTAGTTCCAACATTTCAATCCTTAACCCAAATCTGATACCATATTAAATGTGTTTGGATTTCATCTCCACGAGTTAGATCAAATTGTGAGGTGTTGCCCTTACACATATCCAATAATTCGGGAACCCGAGCAATGTGAGACTGTAAACAAACTACAAACATCTTTAATATTAGGTCCTATGGTGGTTAACCAAAGAGATATAAGTTCTTATCAAGCAAGTATACTTCAAACAGATTAGGATATCAGTCGATCTAAGGGAGACCAAACTGGAGAGACGTTAATTTACGTCGTGGTACTTCTTCGTGGTGGAATTAATTTAATAATAATTATACAAACATGCTCAATAATAAAGATTAAAACTATTATCGTACTTTAGTGCAGAAACCATATGAGCATATAAATAAACTAGGATCTACAACATGTTAATTTATCAAGGATTGAGATTAGGAATACCTGGATAATCGAATCATTGACACGACAACTTTATATTTTCCTGAAATACAAAGTAAAGAGAGAAGAATGACGAGCACCTGTTGGCTTGTGGTTTTTCCTCAATCGGTACTCCTAATGCCTTGAATTCTCTTCAGATGGGGAGAATAGATAAATTGCTTACGTACGGTATATTGGAGACCATAGCCTATATATAGTGTGATAGCTAATTAGGGTTCCCATTATTCCCAAATTGGTCATCCTTACATCCACTCATATTTGAGCCCGTGTCTAATTAATTAATTAATTAACAAATTACTAAATAAAAATCTAATTAACCTTTTTAATTTATTTGACCACTTAATCAATTAAGACTCTTAATTTTGATAAATAGCTAATATAATTTATATATATATATATATATATATTGATCGTGAATGCTGGATCAGATCCTGTAGAATCAGGTCTCCAAGTGGGTCAGGGATGCTGGTCGTATGGAGAGGAGGGGGGTGTACCTGCAAGGTACTCCGACGCTCAAGTAAGAAAGGGTCAGAGAAAAGAAGCAAGTACAAAGTATGAATTCTTAGGGTGAATATTGGATACCTGACCCTCTCAAGCGAGAGGGTTTATATAGAGCCCCCAGCGCGTGGCCAACGGTCCTATTTTCGGGGCGAAATAACCATTTCCCCCAAAGAATAGGTAACTACCCAAACTAGCCGTTACGTCGGGCAGGGTGCCCGAAACTAGCCGTTGTGCCGGGCACGGGCATGGTTTCGGGCACCTGCCCTTGACTGTTCGGGGAGCGAGGAAGCCGTACGTGACGGGCATCAAAATCCGGGGAGGAACGTTGCGTTCTTTCACGGTTTGAGGGGCAGAAATGTAACTTTTGCCCCCCTCAGTGGATTGGACTTAGGCAACTTGGGCCGCTCTGGAGCAGAGGCGGATTGGGCCAATTCTAGCCATTGGTCCAGTCCAGAACAGGAGCCCCCCAAGTCGTTGCTCCCGAGCATGGGAGTGATGACTTAAGGACTGCTCGTTGCTCTGGGGAGCCAGTATGGAGTCGTCGTATGAAGATGAAGAAGATCGTCTCAAAGTGCTCGTGACCCCAGATGTTCGTTAGATTAGTGGTCGTGACATTATTGCCCAGTGTTCGGGGAGACTAATGGTCAGACAGGATCGGAAACGTTGGGTTGCCACGTGTGCCTCGAGCTCCGTGTGGCAGTTGATAGGCAATGATGGCTAGTGCGTAGTCATTATGGCCTACGAGCGCGTGTTTGCACGTGCCCCTTTGTATAAAAGGGGGAAGATCGTTCCATTTGGAATTTTTCAGTTCCGATTTCTCTTTGCTTCCTTCAAGCTTTTGCCCGACACCGTTACAAGCTTCCGAGCAGCACTTTCTTCTACTCAAAACAAGTAAGTGTTCTGATCCTTTGCTTGTTCTACTTCTGTTAGTTGTTAATGGTAGATTGCATGCGGTCAGGTCTAGCTTTAGAGGACAAAACAGGTGAGTCTCCGGCGATTGTTGGTGGTGGACGGTGGCTGTGCCATTTTTCTACTTCTAACATGTCACTGGAGTTGGTAGTATGTTTTGGTTGACGGCGTCGTCGCGATGGTGACGCTTGTGTAACCGTCGTGACTTTTTGTCTTCTGGGCGGATGATGAGTTTTCCGGTGGAACGCTCTCAGATTCCGGTGAAGCTTTGCGATTTCAGGTGAAGCTTCAAATAGAAACTGGGTATGAGTGCGGGGAAGCTCCTCGCTGGGGGATGATTCGTTTCGAGCATCTCCTCGCGGGGAGGTTTCAGCTCCATATTTGATGTTAGGGCTTTGGCCGGGGACCTTGTCCTCAGCCCTTTGCACGCCATTTCACTTGACTTAGTGGTGGAAGGGTGGGTTTGATTTGTTGTCGAATTCACTTTCTTCTCTGCTTTTCAGGTGATCGACATGGCGACGGGGCTGGATAGAGAAGTTATTTTAGACACCTCTGAGGAGGAAACAAGATCCTCGGACAACAATAGCTCGACGACTTTGAGCTCTCCAAGTGATGTCGGGGAAGAAGAGGTTCGGGACGATATGGACGAGGATGTTGCTGATGATTCCGCAGAGGAATGGGAGGTGGCCGAGCCTGCTGAGCACGTGTCCAAGCTTGTGGGGGACGCTTTTACTGAAGTCGGGCCGGAGGGAGAGTGGAAGGTGCACTTCCCTTCCGAGGACGAGCGGGTCTGCATAAACTTTGGGGACCGCTTTACGATGTATGAATATGCCTTCAAGGAGCTGGGCTTGAGGCTGTCGTTCACCGATTTCCAGCAGTCAGTGTTCGAGCATTTGAGGTTGGCCCCCATGCAGCTGCATCCGAACTCTCTGGCCTTTATTCGGGCGTTTGAGTTGGTGTGCGAGCATCTTGCTATAGGGAGTACTCTCCCTCTGTTGTTCACTGTCTTCCATCTTCAGCGGCAGCTGTCGAGGAGGAAGTATGGCTGGGTTTCGTTGAAGCAGCCTAACAAGTTGTTCAAGCCTTTTTTGGAGTCAATAAGGACGTTCAAGGAACGTTATTATGTCGTTGAACCCTTGTCCGAAGCTGCTCAGGACAGCACATACGTCTAGGAGATAGAGGTTGACGAGGACGGGAACGAGCTGCACGACGAGGAAGGGAAGTATATTGGGCAGAGACTTTACAAATTCCTCATCCACTGGTCACCCGACCACTTCACCAAGGAGCCCAGTGATTATGTCTTCCAACCGAGCAATCTGTTCGGGCAGGACGCCGCGGCGTATGAGGTGCTGGTGAACTAGGTCAACTCCTTCCGGCTTGCTGAGTGCTGGACGAGCAGGGGCAGTCCGATCTTCGAGGAGGGCGGGAGCCAGAGAGTTGAGCGTAGATTCATCAATGTTAAGGCACTGCTGGAGTGCAAGACTCCCGCAGATGCTGAGAAGCTGCTCGGTAGTCTTAGTTATTTAGATTTTGTTCATGTCATTTCTTTTTCTCGTATCTAATGCGTTCGTGTTTTGTTTGTGCAGGTGAGATGCCTCAGGCTTATGATCGGGTTGTGAGGAATGCTCTGGCAAGGAACAAAGTTGGAACGGCTCCTCCGAAATCTCGGTTTGCTGGTGCCCGTGTTCCTCCTCTGGCTCAATCTGCTGCGGGGACCTCCTCTTCTCCCACTCCTACTTCCCGGGGATCTCCCCTGTCTTTAGCCGGGCGTCCCAAGCGGCCAAGGATAACTGATGCCATGGACCTTACTCGGGTAGCGGAGAAAAGGAAGTTCGAGCTTCCTCCCTGCATCCTCGATAGGAGGTTTTTCGAAGGTAATTCTTTAGTCGTTCCCCGGGCGGAATCTCTTCGCTTGGAAGGTATGGATCGCCCGAGCAAGAGGACGCTGGTGGCCCAAGATGTTTCTGCCTTGGTCAGGATGCTAGAGATGGAAGCTGTTTATGCTGAGGGGGACTCTGCAACTGAGTTCGAACTCAATGTTGCCCGTGCTTCCATGGCATCCCTCAAGGAAGAGGTTAAGGGTGCTGGCGAGGCTCGGAAGAAGGCCGAAGAGGAGGCGGCCAGGTTGAAGGAGGATAACTCTACGCTGGAGGTGGAGAAAAAAGCTGCCGAGGAGCTGATCAGGGAGCTGAGGGCGGCCAATGCCTCGGGTGTCGATGAGCCGGACGATGTGAGAAATTTGAAGACTAGATCCGAGCTGGTTGCTCGTATGCTGCTGGCCGAAGATAATGGTATCGCCGTTGCGGAGGAGTCCTTCAGAAATGTCGTGGCTCAGCTGCGGGTGGTGAACCCTGGGCTTGGAATTTCTGCCAAGGGTACTCACTACCTGGTGCATGTTGAGGATGGTCGTATCGTCGTGCCCGACGGTCTCCTTGGAAGTACCCCCGAGGATCAGCCCGCAGAGGATCAGGGACCTGAGCCAGAGCCTGCCGAGTATGCTGATGGGTGAGGAGGTTGTTATTTTGATGTTGTTGTATTTTGTCCGGCCTGCGTGCCGTGGAACCATTGTAATTTATTTTCTTTTCGGGGGGCTTGGCCCCCGTTTGATGTAATTAAGCACAATTGTGGCCCTCGTGGTCACCCATTATGTTAACCTATTATATTTCTGGCTTTGTCCTCTGCATGATTTTACTTGCGTTTGTTTTTGCTAAGTGTTGTATGCATGCTCGCTGCGAATGTATGTCCTCCCGTGTTAGGGGGTATTTGACTAGTGCGAATATTTTGGGGGGATTGCTCGTAATATACATGTTCGGCAGTGTGGGGAACTGGTCGAACGGTCGGGGAAAATCCCGGCCGGGGAGCGGAGCTCAGGTCGCGTTTGAGGCCTGAGTTCGCGGCGTGAACGTCCCATCGCGAGCTAGGGTTCTGCCAATCATGGTACTTTGACGACGACGATGCTCGATCGAGGACCACTGTCGAGCAGTTATCCGGCTCGTTACTGAGCGGGGTTCTGCTTTAATCGTATGCGACGCTTGTACCTAGACGAGCATAGTGGTCGGTAGATGACGTTCGTCGTTGCGACGGGTCGAACCGAGGATTTAGTTGTAATATTGTTTTAGCTTTTCAGCGTTCCATGGTCGAGCAAGTTCTTCCCCAATGAGATGTTCTAGGTAATAAGCCTCATTTTCCGTCTTTGCCCGGACGCGATAGGGTTCTTCCCAATTGGCTGCTAGTTTGCCTTCGCGAGAGACTTTGTGGTTTCTTCTTAGAACGAGGCTTCCCACGTCGAACTCTCGTCGTATCACCTTGGCGTTGTGCCTGATGGTAATTTTTTGTTTTAGTGAGGCTTCACGGAGGGCTGCCCCGGTTCTGATTTCCTCGACGAGGTTGAGCTCTTCTCTTAAAGATTCGTCGTTCATCTCCTCGTCTAGGGGTGACTCTGTCCGCCTAGAGGGACGTGAACTTCGACGGGAATCACTACTACAAATATGGCCTATAATAGCACTAATTTAATAGCGCTTTTAAACAAAATGCTATTAAATTTTTACACATAAACCTTTACTAGCACTTTATGTCGGATGCTATTATAGGTAGAGCCATATGATAGCGTTTTTCTTTAAAGAGCTATTATAAAATATTAAAAAAATTATTTTTGTTTATTTACGGAAGGGAATGATACCGCTTTTCAATTTTTTTTTAATATAACTTGTTTTTTCAAAAAAAAAATACTAAAAAAACCTGTTTTTCAAAAAAAAATCCAAAATGGCATGGTTTGGTAGGGACCAATAAGGGTGGCGCCGTATGGGATGGTGCCTCAGTTAGAGGCCAGGAGCCATCCAATTTGGCGCCTCAGGCCATTCAAAAATGCCCTAATTTTTTTCAACATTTTTTAAGGGAGGCGCCATCTGGGATGGCGCCTTAGTTGCTTCCCTTTTTTTTTAATTTATTTTATTTTAAGAATGGGAAATAAATAAAAAACAACATTAATTTTTTTTTAATATTTAGTACAATAGTACAATAGTTGGATACAAAAAGAAAATCAATGATTGTGTCTATTTAATCGACCACCGGTCCCACAATCGGGGGACTCTTGTTTGACGTCTCTGTCTAGCACCACGAGGTTGTTGAGGTGTGGCTGGTCTCTGTGTTTGTTCAGATGGCCCCGGCGCATCAGACGATGGCCCTGGAGCATGAGACAAATTCTGCAGCATCTGTCCCCAATAGCCGGGGGGTTGCCGCCGACAGCACTTCCATAATCCAGTTGCATGCCCATGTTCATGTAATTTGTATGAGGGGGTTGGGTTGGTTCCATACGGTATGGTTGGCCAAAATGATGCATTGATGGGTGTTGGTATTGATGCAGTGGTTGATGTGGGGTTTGATAGTTGAAAAGAGGGGGGGTTTGTTGGGTGTATGATGATTGTGGTTCTGAGTGGTAGGAAGATGGGGTCATCATTTGTGGGGGGTTCATTTGTGGGGGGCTCATTTGTGGGGGGATTTGGTGTGCTTCGGTAGGTTCGAATGACTCGTCAGGGCTATAGTAAGGGTTTTGTTGTTGTGGTGGAGAGGTTGGTGAATGATGTTGGGCATATTGCTGGGAGGAAGACGCACGTTGGCGGGGGTCAACTAGATACGTCGGCTGAGAGAGGAAAGGTTGTGGTGTGGTAACAGACCTAAACCAGCTCATATATAGTTCTGTTGGCCGAGCAGGTTGTACAACGGGGTCTGTTAAGACGAGCTGATGACGCATCTCCCACTGGTGACACAACGCTGCTACAAAGTTGGTCCACACACCATCCTTCCACTGCGTGTCGACTCTGCGCAGGTGCCACTTGCCCAAGTTGGTAGGATCCACTAGAATGTCCTGATGCATACCGAATTGTAGTTTCACTCGGTCGCTTTGGTGCATTTCAACAGTTGTGAACCGAATTATTGGTGTTTTTGAAGTCCACACAGCAGCATCATTTGCGTTGGGCTGGTGGTCGAGATCGTCGTAAGGCCTCCAGACAAACTACAAGAAAAAATTGTTTAATGAGTAAGTATACAAAATGTTAGAAATATCTATGGATGAAATGTTACAAAAGTTGTAGGAAAATATACGTCGTCAGGGCCAATGTGGTCTAGCAGGTTGCGGTAGACTGTTATGGCATTCCAGGGGTTTCTATCGTAGCTCATTTTCGGAACTGTCCACCTGAAAATGTAGATAGTAAATAAATTAGTTACACCTGAACATATCAGTATAGGCGCATGGATGTGTATAGTCTTACCTTAATGCATATGGGAATGTGAAGGGGTTCCAGTTTATTGGAGCTAGTGTTGGAATTCTCGACCAACCCCATGCCTGAAGGAGATAGGTGAAACCATAAAATGTACACGCATTTTTTTTGGAATTTTTGTCGAGTGCACTATACAGATGTGACAGGACAGCTGAACCCCAACTATATTCGTGCACACTGTTAATGTTAAACAACAACGGGAGATACGTAATATTTACAGTGTTTCCAGTGCTCTCTGGAAACAAAAAACGACCGAACAATAGCAACAAATAACATCTAGTTTTTTGTATTATGTGTAAGGGGAGGGAATCCTCGTCTAATACGATGGAGTCATGGTATTCCCTAAGGCGTTTTAAGTTAATACCTTATCCCCTACACCTACCGTCGGGTGAAGGCTCAGCTTCTTCAATCTCTAGGGGGTGCCCAACAAGTCGAAGCATAATTGGCTATTTATATTTACGGGGCCGTTGACGGCCATGCCATCTATACGGAGGCCCAGTAACATATACACGTCTTGTAGGGTGACCGTGCATTCACCAAAATGAAGGTGAAAGGTGTGGGTCTCCGACCTCCATCTTTTTAGCAAGGCCAGAATGAACTTTGGGTCTACATGGTATGATGGGATTTTAATCACATCTCCAAATCCACATCTTGTTAGATATGGTTCAGTGATAGGGTCGTGAGGGAAGTAAGCGTGCCCACGACAACGGAACCTTGAAACTTCCTGAACAAAAAAAACAAGAAAAATTACTAAGAGAATAAAAGACATCAAGGTTTAATATTGTAAAACAAAATAATACAGGAAAACTTACGAAGTCTTCAATGTTTTTCGACGTTCCTCGGTGGTTGCTTCCCATCGTGAGTAAAGCCATTTTCGTAACTGGTTGTGAGATGCAAAGGTTTGAACAGAAAATAAGAGAAGAAGAAGAGAGAGTAGTTTGGGATGAGATGAAAATTGTAAATGCTGAGAGGGTTTTTATAATGGTGTAAAGGGGGAGGGGGAGTCACATGAGTAGACATGTGTTCTCTTGCATGCTTCTTAGCCTTTGCAGTCTGCCATGTGTAGGCATGTTTATGTAGTCATGTCAACAGTGGTCTGAAACAAAAATAATGGAGCAGAGGCATGCGAATGAATAGTATATGCAGTGTATAGGGCTGCAAATTCATCAGTCTAGAGGCATGTGAATGAATAGTAGATGCAGACTATAGGGCTGCAAATTCATCAATCTAGAGGCATGTGAATGAATAGTAAACGTTTTAAAATTTTAAAAAAATAGTTAACGTTTTAAAAATTAAAAAAAAAAGAGTTTGAACTGAGGCGCCATCTGGGATGACGACTCTCAGTTGGTTTTTTTCCAAATTTTTTTAGGCCTGAGGCGCCAAATGGGATGGCTCCTGACCTCTAACTGAGGCGCCATCCCATATGGCGCCACCCTTATGGGTCCCAACCAAACCATGCCATTTTAAAAAAAAAATTGAAAAACTGATTTTTTTAGTATTTTTTTTTTTAAAATACAAGTTATATTAAAAAAAAATTCCCGCTTTTCACTTAAACGCTATTACAAGTTATACCTTATAAATGTGCTTTTTTGTAAACTCTATTTTATATTTATAGCATATGTAAAAAAAACATGTGTTCCATTTACAATGCCAGGTTCTCTTTTCTTTTATTGCTCGTAAACTTAAAAACTTGTCTCTCTCGTCTGCTCTACCACCCACCACCAAAACCCTAAATTCTCCAACCCCATTCTACCTTCATCAATCACGTCTCATCCTTTTAGTCCAAATCAAATTCTAGATTTTAATTTCAACAAATTCTCCTCAATTTCTCAATTTCCTGTTTAAGGGTGTCCGTCCGTGTCACTGTCGCTTCCCCATCGCTGCCCAATTAAAAGTTGCGGAGCCAAAGACAACTGTGTCATATTTCATTCCTTTTCTTCTAGTTGAAAAGCAGAAAAGTCTAAAACCTGTTGAGGAAATATTCTAAGGCTCGTCGCTCAATCTAGGAAAACAAGTTTATAATCTCAATTTTTGAACACTGTATCAATTCATCTAATTGTCGAGGCTCTAATATGTGTTCAAAAGGTGGAACAAAGGCATATTTTAATTCACGCTATATTCCTGGTCTCTATCCGTTCTAAACTTCTGCCTCGGCGACGTCGTCCTTGTTTCGCCCTCCGTCTTCAGGACTTTTCGGCATCCTCATTTATGTCTTCACATTAATTGTAAGTAGCTCTGTATTTTGATTGAACATTTTCTTCTTTTCTTTGGATGTAATGTTTTTTCAATTTTAGGGGTTTTATCATCAAAATCAACAAAGTTTTCCACGAATTCCCTTTCAAAGTATTAAGGATTATGTATTGTTTTGCAACCTAGATGTGATTTTAGTTAGGATCCCTCTTTAGGGAAGAGGGATTCATGCTTCTATTAGCAAATACAAAGAGTAGATACAATGCTTAAGACCAAACCTAAGGGTCAATTAAATTTTGCTAAGGAAATGGAGATAACTGAAACAATACTGAGTATATGTATTTTTTAGATTTGTAACTTCTTTGGTGAAAGGTTAATTATTTTCTTGTTCACAAAAGGGCTTGCTAGGAAAAGAATTGTACATAGCATGAACATAACAAACAATTAAGCATACGTGTGCTAAAGCTAACATAAGGCATGTTTTCTTGTTTTTTCTTTTCTTTTCAAAAATTCTAGAAAAAATAAAAAGAGCAATTCCTTTAATTGTGGTTTTGTATATTATGGATTTTTTTACCATGTGATTGACTTGCACTTGGAGTTGTAGTTGGCTGGCTATAATTTTCTGATGGATGTAGAATTTTACTTCTTTTTTCTAGTCTATATAGTATTATGTTTTCATCTCTAATTAGACTTGGACTTGGACTTGGACTCAAGTACCATCAAGTAAAGTTAACAAAAGATACTCATAGAGTACTAATTAGACTCAAGCTGTGAAGTACGGGTACTCCATTTTAAGTAAAGTACTGATACCGGGTACGTATCGGGTACCGATATGCGCACGGTACACGTACGGTACGCACTGAAGCCGTACCAAATTTTTTTATTTATTTTTAAAGCTGGTACACCTATCGGTACACATTTGGTACCACGTACCCTAATTTTAAAACTTTTTCGGATGATACAATTTGAGTTTTTTTACTGAGTAAAAATTAGGTTAATCATTTTATTTATTCACTTATTGAAAATGAATAGACTCAATCTAAACAGGGCTAATGATTTAGTTTTTGTTCATACAAATCTCTGTCTTCTCTCGAAAAAGAGTAAGGTTTATAATGAAGGAGCAACAAAAATGTGGGATATTGATAGAAATGAATGAGATCTATTTGATGGAGCTGATATTTTTAAAGTTGTTAGTCTTTCCTACGACGAACCTGAACCAGAAGCCACTTTTTTTAATGATATTAGCGAGAAAAATATAGAAATTCAACCATAATTTCATGATTTATTGATACTTTTTAAGTATGATTTATTTATGTCATTACAAAGATATTAACTATTTTTAAGTAAATTGTTTTTAATTTTAATGTTTTGATGTTATTTAAATAATATAATTTCTTTGTTATTTTTATAATTGTATTGCTAAAAATTTATACTAACGTACCCGTACCATAGTTTTTCTAAAATTGTCGTACTCCGTACCAGTACCCGTATCAGGTACTGGATACGTACCCGTACCTATACAACGCAGGACTCAAGTAATTAACATATAAAATAAAGTTATGTTGATAAAAAACACATTAGTAATTGTTAATGGTATATTATAAAACTAATGGCATGGTAATGAATTTTCTAAATAAACATATAATATGAAGTAAAAGAATGTATTCTTAAACTAAATGAGCTCTAGTTATATTATATACTTTAACTTGGATCTATAATTTTCATTTTATATCATATGAGTTGATATATCCACGGGGTGAAGTGTCATGTTTAGCATGGCTCTGGTTGTATTATATACTTTGGTGTATTGTATGTTGCTAGTTGCTACTGGATGTATGATTGAAAATGTAAGATTATGGGATAGTCAGCCTACTGAATTTGTATGAACATTCTTAGGACACTAATGCAATATCTACTATGAAGTGTCTACTAATCATGAGTATCTTTTGTTAACTTCACTTGATGGTACAACTTGTGTTTATGATGTTAAAGTTTGTAATAAACAAGGTCATTCTAGATGTTGTTATGGAGAGTGTTCAAAAGCTCATTTATGTGCACACTTTCTGCTCAAGGTAATATTCCTTCTTAATGCATCCACCTGGCTGAATTTCTTATGTTTTTGTATGTTAATGGAATCTAGTAACCAAATCTTAAAAATCTAGAGATTGTGACAAATTTAGCACGATCTATATGAAATTAGTTAGTAGTCTTGTATATAATGTCTTGTACATTAGCATGACCTCTATGAAATTGAATATTGGAGTCCCTTATTCTCAGTGTTCTGCTTTGGTAAGCGATAATGCAGTGGTGGTTCAGTAAGCATGCCACTTTATTTAAAATATTTTGTTGTTTAAAAAAATGTGAGTTCATGTATATATTCCTCTTGATGCTAAAAGAAGAGATTGTTTAAAATAATTTATTAAGATTTTTATGACTATTTCGGTTGTGTTTGTGTTTCGAATGTTAAGTTGTAATGTTCACACTTTGTGGCAGGTTGGTCTTTCTCCTTAAGCATTCTGAATATAGTTTATGGCTATGATCCATCATTGGTGCACCTCTTACATGTCATATGGATGTGGACAAGGTATTTTTAGAACAAAACATTTTACCTTTACCTTATATAGTGCCATAGTTCTCTAAAGTGTTAAGAATGAATGAACTAGACTTGATGTTAAAAAGGCATTTATCCTAATCTTAAGGGTACATACTACTGAATATATTAAGGTTACTATCATAAGATAAATTAAGTAATATGTATTTTATTTTTACAATGAAAAACGAAAATGACATTAGAAAAGAGATATTTTTCTACATTAGACATGCTTCTCAACTTGGAAGCTCAAGTTAGAAAACTAGAAAATAAAATGACATTAGAAGATATTACTATAATAGTTAAACTAGGTAAATAAGATAGAGAAATAAACCTTTAGCTGCCCAATTTGCAAAAAGGACATACCAGCTAGCAAGCCCTTTTCCATCCCAACAACATCTATGGTTTTGTAACAGTTTTGCTGCAGTTTCGAACGATGTCTGCAACCTTATTTGCTGTCAATTTTGTCACTATTTCTTAAGCTCCTGAGGTGGGACTGGTTGGTCTTGATGTACAATGAAATCTGCGGTTTTTGGACAGGTCTGCTCTATTTTTAACAATAATTTCTGCTCCTGTTTGTTGTTTGGTGTTGGTTATATTTATAACCAGACACTAAAACAAACTAACCATTAATCTTGAGCAAAAGTAGGATGAAAACGAGCAAGTAGGTTTGCTAGTGCATATTTCACCTTATCAATTTGGTTACCACTAACTTAAGTTTTTTTCTTTGTCTCTATTCGACTTGGTTGTTTCTTTTTCAGGTAGTTTTTCCCTTCTATTTCAGTTGTGGCATTTCATTCCTTTTATTTAGTCAACTTTGTAATGTCAAGTCTCTCAAACTATCAAATAATTCTCATCAAGTGTGTTTGACTTTACTTATCATTTTAATTTTTCTGAATATTATATAAGAAAATTGTATCACGATGATTTGTATATTTTTTTCCTTTACTAGGTTTTTACCTCTGCAAAAGACATCTATATTTTGCTTCGTTCAACAATTCGACGCATCTTGACGTGCATTTGGGGTATTCTTGTAGTATCGTGAGACATCAAAGAATAGAAACGTTTGGCATTTTCATTTTTTTAAGTATTTATCATTTTGACATTCCATTCTTCAAAAAATTGTAATAAATTATAAAACTATATATGTAAATTTAATTTTAGCAAAACCAACTCATGTAATTTTACTTTTATAATGATAGATATCATTTTCATACATGTTATTGGAGTTGTATTTAGTTGAAAGATTCTTTTTTGATGAATAATTTGAAGGATATAGTGGTTTTTATGATTAATGATTCATTTTTTTTTCTAATAATTCTTTTAAATAATATTTATTTTTTTTAATACAAAAAGGACATGTATTGATGTTCGGCTGAAAAGTTCTATTAACCATTGGACCTATAATAGCGCTTTGTGAAAAAGTGCTATTAACGATTGGACCTATAATAGCGCTTTGTGAAGAAGTGATATTAATGACAATGCTTATAATAGCGCTTTGTGAAGAAGTGCTATTAATGACAATGGTTTAATAGCGTTTAAAAGCGCTATTATAAGCATCCAGCCTATAATAGCGGGAGATTTAATAGCACTTATAAACGCTATTAAAGACCAAAAAAAGCGCTATTAAAAACTTGTTTTGGCGTAGTGAATTACAGCCTCGGTCCCGTATGCTAGGCGGAAAGGTGTTTTCCCGGTCGTTGAGTGTGGAGTTGTACATTATGCCCAGAGCACGTTGTGTAGTTCCTCGACCCATGCCTTCTTTGTTTCATCCAGCCTTCGCTTGAGGCCGAGAAGGATGACTCGGTTAGCTGCCTCAGCCTGCCTGTTAGTTTAGGGGTGTTCGACGGATGCGAAGTGTTGCTTCGTGCCTAGTTGGGCGACGAAGTCCTGGAACTTCCTGTCCGTGAATTGCGTCCCGTTGTCCGTTACTATCGCTTGGGGAATACCGAAACGTGCAAGGATGTTTCGTTTATAGAAACGCAGGATGTTGAGGGCAATTATTTTGGCTAGAGCTTCTGCTTCTATCCATTTTGTGAAATAGTCCACGCCCACTATGAGATATTTATTCTGACTTGATCCTACCACGAAGGGTCCTAGGATGTCTAGGCCCCACCAGGCGAATGGCCACGGGGAGGACATAGCCTTGAGCTCGTTAGGTAGAGCCAGGTGCATGTCCTTGTGCCGTTGGCATTTGTCACATTTCTTCACGTGTTCTTTCGCGTCGTTTAGCATGGTCAGCCAGTAATATCCTGCACGGAGAGCCTTTCGAGCAAGGGACCTTCCACCAAGATGTTGGGCGTTGATTCCTTCGTGGATTTCGTACAGGATGTGTGTGACCATTTACTCCTCGACACATTTGAGCAGCGGAATAGAGAATCCCCGTCTGTAGAGTTTATCTTCAACCAAGACATAAGAGCAGGCTCTTCGCTTGACTATGCTGGCCTCCTTTGGGTCGGACGGGAGTTTGTCTTTGGCGAGATAGTTATAGACTGGGGTCATCCAATAGTTGTTGTCGCCGATCACTTGCACGTCGAGTGTCGGGGAGGCCTTCTCGATGCTGGGTCGAGGAAGTACTTCCTGTATGACGGACTTGTTTCCGCCTTTCTTCTTCGTGCTGGCTAGTTTGGATAACACGTCTGCTCACACGTTATGTTCGCGGGGAACATGTTTCACTTCCACTGTTGTAAACTTCGTCATTTCCTTCTTTACCAGTGCCAAGTATTCAGCCAGGTTGTCGTTTTTGGCTTGGTATTCACCCCGGACCTGGAGGGCCACGAGTTGTGAATCCGTGCAAATGACAACTTCTTGTGCGCCCAGGTCCTCGGCAAGGCGTAGCCCAGTGAGGAAGGCTTCGTATTCCTCCTGGTTATTGGAGGTTGGGAAAGACAACGTGAGTGATACCTCGACGATAATCCCTTCGTCGCTCTCCAGTATGATGCCCACGCCGCTTCCTGCCGAGCTTGAGGCACCGTCGACGAAGATGGTCCATTTACGTGCTTCGCTCACGGGGGAGTCTGCGAACGTCATCTCGGCGACAAAGTCGGCCAGAGCTTGGGCCATGAGGGCTTTTCTTCCTTCGTATTGGATGTCAAATTCGGACAGCTCCAGCGACCATTTGAGCATTCGGCCGACCATATCTGGTCGTCCGAGCAGCTGCTTTATGGGCTGATCTGTTCGAACCACGATCGTGTGAGCCAGGATGTAATGTCTTAACCTTCTGGATGCGTTGATGAGGGTCAGTGCCACCTTCTCTATCTGTTGGTATCTTAACTATGGTCTTTGCAGTGCTTTGCTCATGAAATAGATGGGCTTCTGCCCGTCAGGCGTCTCGCGGATGAGAGCGGCACTCACTGCTTTGGTCGCGACGGCCAGGTATAGGTATAACTTTTCGCCGTTGTCTGGTCGAGAGAGGACCGGTGGCTCTGAGAGTGCCCATTTCAGATGGAGAAGGGCCTTGTCGCACTCCTTGGTCCATTCGAATGCTGCCTCTTTGCGGAGGAGTTTGAAGAATGGCTGGGCGTGCTGGGCGGACTTGGCCACGAAACGAGATAGTGACGCGAGCATCCCGTTGAGGGACTGGATGGATTTTTTGGACTTGGGCTTAGGAAACTAGGAGAACGCCCGACAGTTGTCGGGATTGGCCTCGATTCCTCGTTCCGTTAAGTAGAACCCGAGGAATTTGCCTGCCCGGACACCGAACGTGCATCTCTCTGGATTAAAACGCATTTTGTATTTCCTGGCCTGTCAAAAACCTTTCTCAAGTGGGCGGTATGATCAGTTTCCTCGTGGGATTTTACGATCATGTCGTCCATGTAGACTTCGAGCATGTCGCCTATTTCTCCCCGAAACACTTTGTTCATCATTCGTTGGTACGTTGCTCCGACGTTCTTCAGGCCGAAGGGCATTACGTTGTAGTAATAGTTGCCCGATTCGGTCATGAAGGTCATTTATTTTTTATCGAACATTGCCATTGGGATTTGATTGTAGCCTGAGTAGGCGTCCATGAACGATAAAAGTTTAAAACCAGTAGAATTATCAACAAGTTTATCAATATTGGGGAGGGGGTAGGCATCCTTCGGGCATGCCTTATTGAGATCGGTATAATCAATGCACATGTGCCATTTTCCATTATATTTTTTAACTAATACAACGTTGGACAGCCAAGTTGTGTACTTGGCTTCCGAAATAAATTTGGCCTCGAGGAGGTTCTTTACAGCTTTTTCAGCAGCCTCCGTTTTCTCTGGAGACTGCTTCCTCCTACGCTGTGCTACGGCCTTGATGGCCTGGTCGACGGTCAGCTGGTGACAAGTGACGGATGGATCCAAGCCGGGAATTTCCGCGGCGCTCCATGCAAAGAGGTCGGCATTCTCTCAGAGGCATGTTTTGAGCTGCTTCTTCGCGATGTCAGGCAGGTCTGCTCCGATCTTCACTCCTCATTGGGGGTCTTCGCCGAACAGAACTATCTCGAAGTTGCCATCCGGGATTAGGCGCATCGGATGGGAGCTGCTGCTGGACGACATGGACGAGCTTGCTGAAGCTGCTCGTTCCTCCTGTTGGTCCTCAGGGAAGCGACTGTCGAGGTCGATAGAGTCGACCTATGGCAGGGGCTTGGCCTCCTCAGAGCTGCTTGGCAGCGCTGGCTTGCTCGACACTCTTGGCCTGGGCGCAATGGTGTTGAGTCCCTTTGTAGCTGCTTCGAAACACCGTCGGGCAGCTTCTATATCGCCGTGGAGGGTGGCGACCATCCCTTTTGAAGTGTAATAATTCATCTTCAGGTGGACGGTTGAGGGCACTGCTACCAACTCGGCTAGAGTCGACCTTCTAAAAATGCATTGGTAGAGCGACGGGCAGTCGATTACCAGAAATTGCACCTTGATGGATCTGGCTATTTTAGCTGAACCGAAGGTCACGATCAGCTCGACGTATCCCCACGACTTGGTTACAGATCCATTGAATCCCTATAAATCGGACCCTACGTAGGGGGTAAGGTGCGATTCGTCCAGCTGAAGTGTTGAAAACAGCTGGGAGTACATGATGTTGACCGAGCTGCCCTGGTCGACGAGTATCCTGCGAACGTCGAAGTTCGCCATCTGGGCTCTAACGAGCAATGGTATACTTGAGTTCGGGGAGCCGCCGAGGAGTTCCTCCCTGTAGAAGGAGATGGGGACGAAGCCCTTCTGTGCCCGATCAAGCATGGTCACTTTGCTGGAGCTTGTGTTGATCAGGTGCTCGAACTTCCATTTCACGGAGCCCACGGTGACTTCGTTGAAACCCCCGCCAGAGATGACCATGGCGGAGGGAAATATCTCCCACGGGCTGTGGGCTGCGAAATATGCAGGGGCGCTGAGCCCGTCAGGAACGTTGAAGTCCTCGGGTGGCGATATGGATATAGCGACCTGTATGTTGGCGTCTTCCGAGGAGGGTACCTCCTCCTCGACCTTCTTGGACTCCTGGGCATCCTGCCGAGGAGTGTCCTTCTTCTTCGTGAACTGCTTCAGGTGGCCGTCCCTGATCAGTATTTCAATGGCATCCTTCAGGTGGATGCAGTCCTCCGTGGTATGGCCGTGACTTTTGTGGAAATGGCAGTATTTTGATTTGTCCACGTTTGGTATGTTCGGAAGCTGTTTGGGGAAGCGGACCCCAGCCTATTTGAACTCCGAATTGGCACATTCGGACAAGATCTTTTCCCTAGAAACGGTCAGGGGAGTGTAGTCATGGAACCGCCCAGAGGGGCCTTTGATGTGACGGGAATCACGAGGACGGTCCTCGCGCCTCCGGTCACCTCGACGAGATGTCGAAGCTTCTTCTCCTTTGGATGCCCGAGCGTTCTCCTGATGGCGCGATGCTCGGATGTTACTGGCCGCAACCTTCTCTTCACACTGAATGTGTGATTGGGCTTTGAGGAGGAGGGCGTCTAAGTTCCTCGGTGGCGCGAGGCCAATGGCTTTAGAAAACTCGAATATTTAGCTGAAATACATAATCCTTTATTCAAATCCAAATCCAAATCCTTTATTCATTATTGAATTACATAATATTTAGCTGAAATACAACCTAAGATTGGATACATTCCATGTCCTAGGTATTTCTACTCCTTCTAATGTTTCCAGCTTGTATGCTCCGTTGTTTAGCTTTCGAAGTACCCTGAATGGGCCTTCCCAATTGGGGGCGAGCTTTCCCTTATTTTTTGGGTCTGTGATTTTCTTCAAGACCAGGTCACCTTCCTAGAACTCCCTCTGCTGGACTTTCAGGTTGTATCTTCTTGTCAACCTCTATTTTGCAGCGACTTCTCTGATTTATGTTGTCTCTCTGACCTCATCTATCTGGTCAGCTGAGATGTTCAAATTATCCATGTTGGCAATTTCATCAAAGTGTTCACGCCTTCAAGTCGGGGTGTTGATTTCCACCGGTATCATTGCATCAACTCCATATAACATCCTGAAGGGTGTCCCTTGAGTAGTAGAATATGGTGTTGTGTGGTATGACCAAAAGATCTCGGGTAAGTACTCGGCCCACATTCCTTTTGCTTCCTCTAGCTTCTTTTTTATTCCACCTAGGATAACCTTGTTGGCAGCTTCTACTTGGCCATTGGTTTAGGGGTGTTCTACTGATATGAACCTGTTTTGTATTCCATAATCCCTGCAAAAGTCTACGACGGAAGTGCTTGCGAATTGGGCTCCATTATCCGAGACTATGATTCCTGGCAAACCAAACCGGCATATGATATTCCTCCAATAAAATTTGCGAACCCTCTCGGCGGAGATCCAAGCAACAGCCTTGACTTTCACCCATTTTATAAAATAGTCAATTGCAACGATTAGGAACTTGAGCTGTCCCAAAGCAACTGGGAATGGTCCTAGGATGTCTGCTTCCCACTTATGGAACGACCATGGGGATAAAATCAAATGGAGTGACTCAGCTGGTAGATGTTTAAATGGAGCGAATACTTGGCACTTTTCACACTTGCTAATGTATTCGATGCAATCCCGCATCATATGCAGCCATTAGTGCCCAGTTCTTAGGATGTTTTCGGATAGTGCTCTCCCACCGATGTGGCTACCACAGGGTCCCTCATGGACCTCTTTAGTTACCAGTTCAATATCAGTCTTTGACACACATCTGAGCATATGTGTTGACCTACCCATCTTGTACAGCGTGTCCGAGATTATGATGTACCGGGAAGCTATCCTTTTAATCTTTCGGGCTTCCTTGATATCTTCAGGTAATATTTCTTGGGTCAGATAGTTGATGATGGGTCTCATCCATCCTTGGGCATCCTCTATTGTTAATACTTCCTCTGATTGAATGTTGGGTGCTTTGAGAACTTCTTGAATCACGATCTTATTCATTCCTAAATTCTTTGAGCTTACTAATAGAGCTAGGAGGTCGGCCCGGGTATTATCTTCTCTTGGGATGTGGACGACTTCGAATTCTAAGAATGCTTTGGATATTCCTGAAGCTTTCTGAAGGTACTTTATCAGGTTGGAATCCTTCGTTTGGTACTCGTTCTTCATCTGCCTGACCACTAGCTGGGAGTCGATTTTCACTAATAAGTGTGTTACTCCGACTTCTCTTGCCAATTTCATTCTGACAATCAAGGCTTCGTACTCTGTCTGGTTGTTGCTAACTTGAAAATTGAAACATAAAGAGTATTCTAATGTTAGATTTCTGGGTCCTTCCAAAATTATTCCGGCTCCGCTTCCCGTGAGATTTGAAGATCCATCTACATAAAGGATCCATCTATTTGAGATTTCTTCTCCTGCCGGTGCACTCAATTCTACCATAAAATCGGCCAGTGTCTGCGACTTGATACTGGTTCTGGGCACAAAGTTGATGTCATACTCGGAGAGCTCTACTGCCCACTTGATCATCCGTCCTGCTAAGTCGGGCTTTCTCAGTATTTGTTTGATTGGGTAATTCGTCTTCACTGTGATGGGGTAACCTTGAAAATAATGTCTCAGCTTCCAGGCTGTGATAACTACTTTCAGCGCCAAATGTTCAATCTTCTGGTACCTTAGCTCTGCCCCTTTTAGAACTTTACTGATAAAGTATACAGGTCACTCTCCATCTTCTCCGTCTTGTACTAAAATCTAGCTCAGGGCTTTATCCGTGACCGACAAGTATAAGACTAAAGGTTGTTTTCTTTGGGACTTACTAGGATAGGAGGCGAGTATAGAAAACACTTTACTTCTTGAAAAGCTTCTTCACATGCCTTTGTCCATTCAAACTCCTTAGACTTCCTTATGGCTGCAAAGAAGTGTATTGACTTGTCTTTTGCACATGATAAAAATCGTGACAATGTAGGTAGTCTCCCTGTCAGCTGTTGGACCTCCTTTTTTGTGGTTGGACTTCTCATATCTATTATAGCCTGGCATTTGTCTGGGTTGGCCTCTATTCCCCGGTTTGTGAGCATAAACCTGAGGAACTTCCCGGCTTGCACTCCAAAGGTACACTTGTCCGGGTTCAGTCTCATGTTGTAGCTTCTTATGGATGCAAAGGTTTCTATTAAATCCTTTACATGTGACCAGTTTACACTTGTCTTGATCACCATGCCATCTACAAAGACCTCCAGATTCTGACCTATCTGAGTAGCGAACACCTTATCCATTAGCCTCTGGTAAGTAGCCCCGACATTTTTGAGTCCAAAAGGCATGACCTCATAATAGTAATTACTCTGATGGGTCATGAAAGCAATTTTTGGCGCGTCTATTGGATTCATGCAGATTTGGTTGTACCCAGAGTATGCATCCATAAAACTGAGCAAACAGAAACCAAATGTAACATCTATCATCCGGTTAATGTTTGGCAGTGGATACAGATCTTTAGGACACGCTTTGTTGAGGTCCGTAAAGTCCACACACATTCGCCATTTCCTGGATTTCTTCTTTACTATCACCACGTTGGATAACCAGGTCGGATACTTTATCTCCTTGATGAACCCGACCTGTAACAGCCTCTCGACTTCCTCTGCAATTGCCTTTCTCTTTTCATCGCCTCCCTTTCTTTTCCTTTGAGAAACTGGCTTAATATCTGGATCGATTGTTAAGTGATGGCACATGAAATTGGGATCTATCCCTGACATGTTTGAAGGCTTATAGGCGAAAAGATCCACATTGTCTTTTAGCGCTTGGACGATATCTTTCTCCTCTTCGGGGGACAAGTTGACTCCGATGTGTGTAACATGGGCAGGTAGATGCCCAATTTGGACTTGCTTTATTTTTTTGTTGGGCACTATGTTGTCTTCAACTGAATCATCACGTGGGTGTATATCGACCAGGTGAACTTTGAGGGAATTCTTGGGATCTGCTTCTCCTGCGGGTTCCTTTCTTTTCAACTTCAAGCTATCCTTATAACATTTTCTTTCCAGCCCCTGGTCGCCTTTGACAATTCCAACCCGGTCGTCTCCGAGTGGGAATTTCATGGTCAAATACATAGTTGAAAGTGAAGCTTTCAGGGCGTTGAATGATGGTTGCCCTATAGTGATGTTATAGGGTGAAGCAGCATTGACTATCAAGTACCTCACTCAGACGGTCTTCGCATTAGCCGTGTTACCAAAGGTAGTCGGCAATACTAGATACCCGACCACCTAAACCTGTTCTCCCGAGAATCCTACTAGACTGCCTTTGAATGGTAATAACTTGGTCGCATCTGTGAGGGAAGATTCTCTCTATGTACTTTATTTTTAATGATGTCAAAACCTTCATGATTAGAACATAGTGGTTTATATGAAAAACTCAAGTAGTTAAGTATTGCACATATGTTTGATTATGATTAGAAATTATCTAGGTTCATTAGAGATGTCCCAACACCTTAGGAATCTCAAAAGCCTGATTTTTTGCATGTTTCTAGGGTATGCGTCGACTCATCACCCCGCATAGGTCGACCTATGCAGTCTGCGTTTCATAGTGTAGAAAACTGGGAGGTATGCGTCGACGCACTCCCTATTCCGGTCGACGCACAGTATGCATTTTTGCGTAGTTGTGTGCGCGGGCTTGCACAGGTTGCCTATACCTTCTGTATAGGTCGACCGCTCGCTGATTCCTGCCAATTTTTTCACTTGTATTTTCATCTTAAAATTCTGTTATTTCCACATTATTATATAGCATAATATATATATATCATGTTAGTTCATTTTTTTATGTGTAACAAGAAACGTGAAAGATTTTATGCCATTTCTCTCATCAATTTCATCTTCTTCCTTGAGCATTCAAACAACTACACATAACCAATTTTTGTTTGTTGTGTTCATTGATTTGAAGTGATAAGGTTCAGATTTCAGGAAGTGTTCTCTTCGATTCTGAGTTGAGATTTGTGGTAGGTGTTTCTTGAATAAAACCTTAGGGTTTTCTCCTCCAAGAATCAAAGGGATTTTGGGGGGTTTTGCACAAGCCGCTTCGTTCTACAAGGATTCAGCTGGGCGAAGGTAACCGAAGAGATCGGTTTAGTAGCTGTAATCATAGGATCGTAGAAGAGATGCTTGGGTTCGAATCTTTGGTAGATTACAATTGATCGAGTGAAGGTAATCGAAGAACGGTGTTTTCTTTCGGTTTAGTTGTGCGGGACGATAATTGAATCAACCATATTCGAAGCACTTGATTCATCTTGAATCAAGGGAAGAGAAGGCTCTACATCAACAATTCAAATACATTCGAAGATTTGTTTGTTCAGAAGTTTTCTCTTGTATAAACTCTCAATTACAACGATAATATATATATCTCAATTCCATGTTCGGAATTGGGGGAAAATGTACCCATAGCGAGGACGATTGGGGAACTGCCTAATCAAATCGCGTTCGTTCTCTTTCTCCTTTAACTCTTTACATTTTCTGCATTGTTTGAATTTGCCAAGTTTTCAAGTTGTCTAAATTTCTGAGGTGTCGAAATCTAAAGCTGAAAAATCGTTTTGGTTAAAGTGATACAATTCGTTGAATTGTTTCTAAGAGCAGCTTGAAATTAGTAACCATAGAAATTCTGCACTTAGTGTGTGTGTACACACCAAGTGTTTGATAATTTGTCGCAAAGCAAATTCAAACACCGTTAGTGTTTCATTATTTGCCTCATTGGTTTGGATTATACATAAACACGCTATAATTTGTTGATTGCGTTTGATCACATTAATAGAACTGAATTTTCTCTTCCATACTCTTTCGCAAATATATTCGCGCATATCCGATCCTTTTGGTAGAAGGTTCGTTGTAGACTTTTAATCCAGTGGTAGCTTCCATTCAAACAATTTTTTAAAATTCAATTTCGCGTGTAAAACTCGAAGGATCTATTCAACCCCCTTCTAGATCCATAGCCATAGTCTAACAAGTGGTATCACGAGCTCCGGTTCATTCTGGTACTTCGGTAAAACTTCTTGGATCATGGCGAACGAACCTAAGGGCGCTTATAATAGAGCTCCAGTTTTTACAGGTGAAAACTACAGCTACTGGAAGGATTGTATGCGCGTTCATATTAACTACTTAGATCGGAAGGTTTGGAACGTTATTTTAAACTGTCCCATGGCAATCACTATGACTAACGCGGAAGGCGTTGTCGTTCCTAAACTCGAAGATCAATGGACTGAGGAGGACGAGAAAAAGTACAGTTATGATTGGAAGGCTCGTAATATGATCATTTCCTCTTTGGAAGTTGATGAGTATTATTGAGTCTCCCATTGTGAAACAGCCAAAGCTATGTGGGATGCCTTACAAGTAGCCCACGAAGGCACTAATGACGTTAAATTGACCCGTATTAATACTCTAACGCAAGAGTTTGATTTGTTTTACATGAAGCAAGGGGAAACCATTGCGGATATGCAAAAACGATTCACTCACATTATCAACAAATTGCATGTTCTTGGTAAACCAATTCCAAATGAGGTTTCTACTAATAAAATTCTGAGGTGTCTTAGCAGGGAATGGCAACTGAAGGTTACCGCTATCAAGGAGGCCAATGATCTTGCTACTCTAGACCTCACAACACTCTTTGGTAAACTCGATGAGCATGAGCAAGTGCTCATTAGTCTGGATAAACATGAGAAGAGTATAAAGAAAGAGAAGCCAAAAGATACGGAGAAGAAGTCGATAGCTCTTAAGGCTTCTTGTTCAAAGTCCACACATCAAGAGCTAAGTGATGATGATGAAGCCAAAAACGACAAAGATGAAGAATCCGGTGATGATATGAGCTTATTTGTGAAAAGATATAATAGATATATTCGTAAGAATGATATTCAGCACTCGGACAGAAATCTTGTCAAGTTCCGGAAGAAATCTAGAAGTGAAGGAAATAAAAATGGCAAGGTAAAGGGGACGTGCTACAACTGTGGAAAATCCGGGCACTACTAGCCGGATTGTCCATCCCTAAAGAAAGACAAAGATAAGGATAAAGACAAGAGTCACTCAAACAAAAATTCCAACAAGTCTCGACGAGTATACATCGCTTGGGAAAGCGATAGCGAATCAGAGAAAGATGACTCCTCAAGTGACGAAAGTGAATCCGTCAACCTTTGTCTCATGGCACGTCACAACAAAGGAAGAGAGGTAAAACACTCTAAATATGAAAACTGTCAAAATATGTCTCATGCTGAATTAAAAAGAGCTTTTGATACATTACACCACGAAGCTAAGGAAGCATTTCAACGCTTAGCTTCGAATAAAAAGATTTTTTCCTATTTAGAGAAAAAGGTTTCCGATTCCCAAAAGGAATTGGAAGATCTTAAAAACTCCATGGTGAATATATCATAAACTAAGATCGATGAGAATAAATATACATGGTTTGATCTTGGAGGCTGTGGTACTTATCAAATTTGGCAAAGAGAGGTGAGAACCCTCAAAGCCAAGTTAGACAAGACTCTCAAGCCTAAGATTACGTTTGCTATTGATCGATCACATTATCGTGAAACAATGAATAATCCATATCAACAATACACGTATGTGATTCGAGATAGTGATAGCAAAGGTAAACTCCAAGCTAATCGTGATTGCTTATATTGTTGTAAGCCCGGTCATACTATTGCTAAGTGCCGCTTTCAGAGATTTCTTGTTCCAAAAGGCATTTATCAATGGTTGCCCAAAGGCAATTTTGGTTTCACTCACCATAAAGGACCCAATGAGAATTGGGTACCTACTCTCCCTTGATTATTCTTGTAGGTACAAAGTCTTGAGACCACCGAAGGAAGATGGGTTCTAGATAGTGGGTGCTCAAGACATATGACCGGAGACATATCCCTTTTCATCGACTTTGTGGCGAAGAAAAAGGGGTTTGTCACCTACGGAGATAACAACAAGGGACAGATTCTCGGCAAAGGTAGTGTAGGTAACCCCTCATCTACTACTATCTCTGATGTGCTTCTTGTGGAAGGCCTTAGACACAATCTCTTAAGCATTAGTCAACTATGCGACAAAAATTATAAAGTCTCTTTTTCAAAGAATTGTTGCGTAGTTGAAGATTGCGATAAAAAGAATGTGTTTAAGGGCTTGAGGGTGAATAACGTCTATATGCTAGACTTAAACGAGGTATCACTGGATGGAGACAAGTGTTTAGTCACTATGAATGAAGATTCGTGGTTGTGGCATAGACGCTTAGCTCATATCAACTTTGATTTGCTTAACAAAATTGTTTCTAAAGACCTAGTCATCGGTTTGCCTAAAATTAAATTTACAAAGGATCATCTTTGCGATGCGTGCCAAATGGGGAAGCAAACAAGGATCTCTTTTAAATCTAAAAACTTTGTTTCAACTATGAGACCCCTTGAGCTCCTCCATATGGATCTCTTTGGACCATCTAGGGTTAAAAGCCTAGGTGGTAACTATTATGGATTTGTTATAGTCGATGATTTTTCTAGGTTTTGTTGGACAATTTTCTTAGCAAATAAGAGTGATACCTTCTCGGCCTTTGAACGATTTACTAAATTATCTCAAAATAAGTTAAACACAAACATTGGGTCAATCAGAAGTGACCATGGGGGTGAGTTTGAAAATCATTTATTTGAAGCATTTTGTGATTCCAACGGAATTGATCATAATTTTTCCGCACCACGTACCCCTCAACAAAATGGGGTAGTGGAACGTAAAAACAGAGTTTTGGAAGAACTTGGAAGGACTATGATAAATGATAGTGGATTACCAAAATACTTTTGGGCCGACGCCATAAGTACGACTTGTTATGTTTTGAATAGGGTGCTCATCCGACCTATTCTAAACAAGACACCGTATGAGCTTTTAAAAGGGCGTAAGCCAAACATCTCTCACCTTCATGTATTTGGTTGCAAATGCTTTATGTTAAATAATGGAAAAGAGACTCTAGGCAAATTTGATGCCAAGGCTGACGAGGGTATTTTTCTTGGATACTCTTAGTCAAGTAAAGCTTATAGAATCTATAATAAAAGGTTACGTGTAGTTGAAGAGTCAGTTCATGTTTCTTTTGACGAGTCTTATCCGAGAAATGTCGGAGAAGGTAGTTTTTTTCATGGTGCATGTGTACCTACTGAAGACATACTCAAGGACATTGATAAGGGAATTGATCAGCCTGAAGCAGTGCATATTAAGGAGGAAAAGGAGCACCAACCAGTGAAAAGTGAGGATGATCATCATGCTAAGAAAGATGAACTTCCTCCAGCTTGGAAGTCTTCAAAAGACCATCCAATTGACAACATTCTCGGTGATATCTCTAAGGGAGTAACTACTCACTCTAAACTTAGTAACTTTTGTTATTACTCTGCTTTTGTTTCCCAAGTTGAACCTAAAAGCTCTAAGGAAGCGTTACTCGATGAACATTGGTATCTATCAATGCAAGATGAACTAAATCAATTCGGGAGAAATGAGGTTTGGGACCTTGTCCCCCCTCCGCGAGACCATCGAGTAATAGGCACCCGATGGGTGTTTAGGAATAAACTTGATGAAAATGGAGTAATAATGCGTAACTAAGCTAGGCTTGTAGCACAAGGCTATAACCAAGAGAAAGGAATCGACTATAAGGAAACTTATGTGCCGGTTGCTCGACTCGAGGCCATACGTCTTCTACTTGCCTACGCTTGCACAAAGAACTTTAAACTAGTCCAAATGGATGTCAAAAGTGCATTCCTTAACGGATATATAAGTGAAGAGGTTTATGTAGCCCAACCTCCAGGTTTTGAATCACACGAATATCCTGATCATGTCTATAAACTTAAGCGAGCTTTGTACGGACTTAAACAGGCCCCTAGGGCTTGGTATGAACGTCTAAGCAAATTTCTACTTGATCAAGGGTATTCAAGAGGAAAGGTTGACACAACCCTCTTTATTAAACGTCAAGGAAAACACTTAATTTTGGTACAAATTTATGTTGACGATATTATATTTGGGTCTACTAATATGACCTTGGTCAAGGAGTTTTCTAGTTTGATGCAGGGGGAGTTTGAGATGAGCATGATGGGGGAGCTTAACTACTTCCTCGGATTGCAAATCAAATAACTAGAAGAGGGCACATTCGTGAGTCAAACGAAATATTGTCTTGAGTTACTAAAACGTTTTGATATGCTGAACTGCAAAGCTATAGATACTCCTATGCCTACGAGTGTTAATCTTAATCGTGACGAAAAAGGTAAGGATGTTGAGGTAAAGAGGTATCGAGGTATGATAGGGTCTCTTCTTTATCTTACCGCATCACGTCCCGATATAATGTTAGTGTATACATGTGTGCGAGGTATCAAGCACATCCCAAGGAATCCCACCTAAAAGCTGTTAAACACATACTTAGGTATCTCTCTGGTACTCCAAAGTATGGTCTATGGTATTCCAAAGGTAGTGCTTGTTCCTTAGTTGGTTATTCCGATTCCGACTTTGCCGGGTGCAAGTTGGATATGAAAAGTACTAGTGGCACGTGTCATCTTTTCGCAAATTCCTTGGTGAGTTGGCATAGCAAGAAATAGGTTTCTGTTGCTTTGTCAACAGCCGAGGCAGAATACGTTGCCGCCGGTAGTTGTTGTGCTCAAGTCCTATGGCTTAAACAATAATTGCTTGATTTCAATCTAAAACTTGAGCAGATTCCAATTTTGTGCGATAACACTAGTGCAATAAATCTAACTAAGAACCCTGTATTACATTCACGTACCAAGCATATCGAAATACGTCATCACTTCCTTAGGGATCATGTTAAGAAAGGTGATGTGATTTTTGAGCATGTTGATTCAAAAAATCAACTTGCTGACATTTTTACAAAACCTTTAGCCACTGAGCCTTTCTTTCATATCCGTAGGGAACTTGGCATTTTCGACATTTCGGATCGTGCTTAATTTCTCTATAAAATGTCATATCCTTACTTCATCTATATGCACATTTATACTTTTGTCACTAACAATTTCAAAAGCTATTACCACATATGTAAGGTATTGCATCATCAAAAACGATCAAGGTAATATCGTTCTCTTTCATCAGAAATTAAGTGTACCATGATTGAGTAATATTGTTGTTGTTTATTGCCTATAGTATGCTCACTTTCTTCATTTGTATGTTTGGTGTGCATGTTAGGTTTCTATTTAACCAACACTACAGTTTAAATGTCACAAAATTTAATTTTTATGTTTTTTTCAGCAAATTCATAATTTGCGTCGACTCATACAGTCTATAGGTCGACCCATGGTTGATGCATTATTCCACTAGTAAGCACAGGTCTGAACAGGTCGACTAAGTAGGTCGACGCATAGCTTTAACTTTTAAAATTACACATTTTTTTTCAGTATGCGTCGACGCGTAAGGGTCTTAGGTCGACCGTTCGCTCGACTTCTGCTATAAATGTTTGTTTTTTTTGTTGCTGATAAAACATTCTAGGTTTTCTTTGCATGATTACCTCATTGCATCATCTCCTCCTCTTCCCTAATCGTATCTCCACCAAAAACCCTAAATTCATCAATCTCACCCACAAAGCTTGGGCTCCTTAACTATCTTGGGAAGTTCTTCATTACTCATCCTCTTTCAACATCAAATGGCTACACGGAGAGTCACCCGTAAAAGGGTCTCAAGAGAAACCTCTGCTCAAGCCGGTACTTCTCAACCTCCACAAGATTCACCGGTAACTCTTCCATCTCTACTTTCTCCTGAAAATCTTGACTTGTTTAAGAGTATGAAGAAAAGAACTGTAATCAAACAATATGTGTATTATTGGCTTACGGTTCAACGCATGCACTTGGACAAAATCATAGAGTTATTGGATTTTCAGAATCTAACTGGCTTTTTGGAATGTGACGTCAAATATAATGAGGATCTGGTAAGGCTTTTCTATACTGGTCTCGTTGGACAATTTGATGATTTTATGTTCAACTGCAAACTAGGAAATAAGGTTCTTACTATCCAAAACACCACATGGCAAGATTTATTTAGTCTGTCTCTAACTAATGAGACGCCTGTCCAGCACATCACTGATACTACGCATGTAAATGATTATGAGTATAAGAAGGCTTTAAATTCTATGCTCAGGAGACCATACACTGATGACATTGTGGCAAGTAATCTCTTCCCTAAGGCAGTGACAACGGGAAAATTGGCTCCTACCCCTAGAATTCTATAGTGGATCGTTGGTCATATTCTTAGACCCAAGCAAGGCGGTTATTCTAGGGTAGATCAACCTGAGATTCAGTTAATCTACATTCTGATGAATAAGATAAAAATCAGTTGGCCTTATTACTTTGCGAGTAGAATGTATGCTCTTCGTGGATCCGGTAGAGGGACTGCACTTGGGTATGCATCCGTGATTCAAAAGTTCTTCAATAATGCTACAATAGTTGTTCCTGGTATTCCCTATAAGTCCATCTCTACAAATCAAGAGTTCTGCTAGAAAACCATGACTATGATGGGCCACATGTGGGATGCTGTAGAGAGAAAATATAAGTATATTGTGAAAGCCAACACGGCTGTTCTGGAAGATTCTAGTGAAGAAGATGACGAAGACGAAGAAGCAGAAAGGGAAAATGAAGAACGTGAAAATGAACAGAATGATGATGACGAGAATCAAAATGACAATGCTCAATGGCACCAAATGGATACGGGGGCTGATGATAATGCGGCATGGATGTATCAAGCATCTGAAGAAAATCAAGGATGGCAATCTAATTGTTGAACCAATCTTGGTTCCAATTATAGGCCACCAACACAAGAGCTGAACTACCAAGAGTCATATTACACTCCTCCTTCACCTCCGCGTCCTCAACAAAACAATGAAGACATTCTTGAACTTATGAGGACGATGCAACTTGATCAACAGCGGTTTGCCACAACTCAAGAGGAACGATTCAAGTCTCTGCAAGAAGAAATTCACACTCATGCCAACAACTTTGAATCTTTTGCCACAAATGTGATGGGAAGATTCAACACAATGACCGAAACTTCTGCGAATCAGCACCGGGCTCTTACAAATAGCTTCAACATTCTGAATTGTACAGTGTTGGAGATGACCGAGCAGCTGGATGTGCAACCTCCACCACCTCATCATCCTCAACCGTTTCGCGGCCGAGGCCATTCATTTAGGGGGAGGAGGCCATGAGGAACACCATCTCATCTTGCATCATGTCATTTTACGTTTCACTTGCTATCTCATGTTTTGTTTATGATTCTAAGTGACTTTAGCCTGATTTTTAGTTCTCGTGACAATGTTTCAATTTTAACTGTGTGGCTGTTATGTTGCATGTTTTGTATATCCATTAACTATTTTTAATTTAATATTCACTATGTTTCATTAACATCCATTATGTGTGAATGTGTGTTAATGCTTATCGTTGTAATTTGTTAAGATGCACTTTCAGTTGATATTTTCTATTCATGCTATTTTCTCTCTCTCTCTCTCTCTCTCTCTCTCTCTCTTTGATGTTGTCAAAGGGGGAGAGAACATTGGAAAGAATAACAGGTACTGAGATAATCAAACATTAGTGGATGCATAAAGTCAGAGGGATGATACCATCTCACATCGAGTGTTTTGCCATCATCAAAAAGGGGGAGTATGTGAGGGAAGATTCTCTCTATGTACTTTATTTTTAATGATGTCAAAACCTTCATGATTAGAACATAGTGGTTTATATGAAAAACTCAAGTAGTTAAGTATTGCACATATGTTTGATTATGATTAGAAATGATCTAGGTTCATTAAAGATGTCCCAACACCTTAGGAATCTCAAAATCCTGATTTTTTGCATGTTTCTAGGGTATGCGTCGACTTATCACCCTGCATAGGTCGACCTATGCAATCTGCGTTTGATAGTGTAGAAAACTGGGAGGTATGCATCGACGCACTCGCTGTTCCGGTCGACGCACAGTATGCATTTTTGCGTAGTTGTGTGCGCGGGCTTGCACAGGTCGCCTATACCTTTTGTATAGGTCGACCGCTCGCTGATTCCTGCCAATTTTTTCACTTGTATTTTCATCTTAAAATTCTGTTATTTCCACATTATTATATAGCATAATATATATATCATGTTAGTTCATTTTTTTATGTGTAACAAGAAACGTGAAAGATTTTATGCCATTTCTCTCATCAATTTCATCTTCTTTCTTGAGCATTCAAAGAACTACACATAACCAATTTTTGTTTGTTGTGTTCATTGATTTGAAGTGATAAGGTTCAGATTTCAGGAAGTGTTATCTTCGATTCTGAGTTGAGATTTGTGGTAAGTGTTTCTTGAATAAAACCTTAGGGTTTTCTCCTCCAAGAATCAAAGGGATTTTAGGGGTTTTGCACAAGCCGCTTCGTTCTACAAGGATTCAACTGGGCGAAGGTAACCGAAGAGATCAGTTTAGTAGCTGTAATTAGAGGATCGTAGAAGAGAGGCTTGGGTTCGAATCTTTGGTAGATTGCAATTGATCGAGTGAAGGTAATCGAAGAACGGTGTTTTCTTTCGGTTTAGTAGCGCGATACAATAATTGAATCAACCATATTCGAAGCACTTGATTCATCTTGAATCAAGGGAAGAGAAGGCTCTACATCAACAATTCGAAGACGTTCGAAGATTTGTTTGTTCAGAAGTTTTCTCTTGTATAAACTCTCAATTACAACGATAATATATATATATCTCAATTCCATGTTCGGAATTGGGGGCAGATGTACCCATAGCGAGGACGATTGGGGAACTGCCTAATCAAATCGCGTTCGTTCTCTTTCTCCTTTAACTCTTTACATTTTTCTGCATTGTTTGAATTTTACAAGTTTTCAAGTTGTCTAAATTTCTGAGGTGTCGTAATCTAAAGCTGAAAAACCGTATTGGTTAAAGTGATACAATTCGTTGAATTATTTCTAAGAGCAGCTTGAAATTACTAACCATAGAAATTCTGCACTTAGTGTGTGTGTATACACCAAGTGTTTGATAATTTGTCGCAAAGCAAATTCAAACACCGTTAGTGTTTCATTGTTTGCCTCATTGGTTTGGATTATACATAAACACGCTATAATTTGTTGATTGTGTTTGATCACATTAATAGAACTGAATTTTTCTCTTCCATACTCTTTCGCAATATATATTCGCGCATATCCGATCCTTTTGGTAGAAGGTTCGTTGTAGACTTTTAATCCAGTGGTAGCTTCCATTCAAACAATTTTTTAAAATTCAATTTCGTGTGTAAAACTTGAAGGATCTATTCAACCCCCCTTCTAGATCCATAGCCATAGTCTAACAGCATCGAGCCCCATTCCTCTGAAAGCGTCCCAATACAATACGTTGCTGAGCTTCCGGGGTCTATCAATACCATTTTCATGCTCTAGTCTCTTATCTGTACTTTGATAACCATAAGATCATTTTCATGAGCAAAGACTCTTATGGCATCTTGTTTGAAGAATGTTACAGCATCTAAGTTGCCTTTCGGTTTCTCTGGGGATCTCTGGTTGATATGCATGACTGCCCTAGCATATCTTGTTTTGGATGAAATTGTCTCTCCACCACCAGCAAACCCTGCAGAAATGCTGTTTAGTGTGTGTCGAGCTGCCTTTGTCTCATGACCCTCTTCGGCATCTGAACTCTTCTTTCGGGATAACTTTTCTGGTCCCTGATCATCTCAGCGGGAACTTCTCTTATTATTTTATGGTCAAGAATCGTTCACATATGCCAAGAGATGACCTCTCCGAATTAGAGCTTCAATTTTTTTTTCAGCTGTTGGCAGTCCTCGGTGTGATGTCCCCGTACACGGTGGTAATTACACCAAGCCTCAGGTTGCCTTTGCATGATAACGTTAGCTCTTTTGGGACGATGAGGCTCCGGTAACAGATTCATATGGCTGAATTCTTTAAGGATATCTCCCCTAATTTTATTTAATGGGGTGAGGTCTCTGTTCGGCTCATATGTCTGTCTGTCTGTCTGTATGGTCTGGGAGCATGTTGCTCACGCGTAGCTCCCCGAGGATGCTCCTTCCTTCTGTTTGACGCCTCTTCTTTGCTCTTTGTTTTTTCACTCCTGTCCCAGGCTCTTTTCTCTTGGTTACTTTCTTCTCCTTTGAGGTAACACTCAGCCCGAGTAGTGATCTCGTCCATGTTGATAGCCATCTTCTGAGCTAACGACTCATTGAATTATCCGACTCGTAATCCATATTGAAAAGCTCCCATAAACAGTTCATGGTTTGGATGAGATACTTTGAGGGTTTCCTCATTGAATCGAGTCAGGTACTCACGTAGTGATTCTGACTATTTATGTCGAACACTAAACAATGCAGTCGTGGACACCTTCTGGCGTTTGCTTACCGAGAAATATTGTACTAACTTTTTAGTCAAGGCTTGGTAGCTTATTATGGAGAGCCGAGGAAGGCTCATGTACCATCTTAGAGCTACATCCTTAAAGGTTCCAGCCATGAGTTTACACTTCAGTGAATCCGAAGGGGCAACTATGGCCATCTGATTCTTAATGGCAATAACATACACCCGAGGACCTGTCTTCCCATCATAAGAGGTTAATGATGGTGCTTTGAATTTTTCTGGGATGTGGTCGTACCAAATCTCTTGAGAAAGAGGTTGCGGCTCGAGAACCTCCTCCTCACAGTCACTGTCAGCCTGACTTTATTGCTGCATAACTTGTATACTGTCTTGCAGCATCTCATTCTGCTGTCGCATGGTCTCCATCATGGCTAGCAGTTGAGCCATGTCTGGAGGATCTCCTTCAGAATACATGTTGTTAGTGTAAGGTGTGGCCTGGGAGAGTTTTACCTAGGCCTTACGGTGGGCACCAAATGTTCTAGCCAAAAATGGTTAGATACACCAAAAGTGCTAGTCTTCTACTTTAGGGCAGAGAAGGCTATGTTGTCTATACTGTTTGAGTATCTTTGAGGATTTGAGAGCTATACAGGTGTTGTATATAGTCTCAAGATGAATATGTTTGCTTAACCCTCATGTGGGAGCCCCTTTTATAGCCTTTGTTAGTCTTCATTTAAGGTATGTCATTAAGAGAAGTCTCTTGGCCTTCTGACGTTGTATGGCCATTATTACCGTAACTCATCTTCATGAATGCATGCTTTGAAGACATGGTAACGTCTGCATTGATGCGTCACTGCCGTTACAACTGTTGGAGTGGCACTTGTAGAGTTCATGACCGGTGTCGGTGTCGGGTTGATGAGGTATAGTACCCGGCCTCGGAGGAACTCGGCTGATGAGAGTCGGGCTCCCTGACCGGCCCGGGATGTGAATGATTCCTGTCTATCTCTCTACATTGTACGACATTTCCTGCTACCGTAGTCTAGTTCGTGCTTACTCTTGACCGACTATACAACTTGACATCAAATATATTTGGCATGTAGAGATATACCATTTGAGAGAAGCTCCACTCAAGCTGTCTTGAAAACAGTGGATGAGTAGCTTCTGGTTGTTGGTATAAGCAGTCATCTTTCGAAAGTACATGACCAAATGAGCCCTTGGACAAGAGTGACCCTTATATTTCACAAACTCGAAAGTTTTGAATTTGGCAGGTATAACAAGGTCAGAAACCAGACACATGTTGTCTGCGTCCACACTAAAGAAGTCATTGCCCTCAACAGCTCGGAGTCTCTTGTCTATGGTCTGAAACTGTTCACGAACAACCTCAGGTTCAACAAAATCTTTACGGTCTTCACCTTAAGCACTGGCAACATTGTACTCATAGAGAGGGTTCTCAAAGGGAGCTTGGACAGTCTTGACAATAGTGTGGACCACAGGTCTAGGCTCAGCTAAAACAGGAGCTTGAAACACTGGTCTGACAGTTTGACCAATCATAGTAGTATATATAATAGGTGGAGAGAAGTTGTGGGGTAACCCAAACTCTGGCCAAGTTGAAGGTGGCACCTGAACAGGCTGAGGATCAGCATTTGAAACCTCCTGGATAACCTTCCTTTGGGGTTGCTTTCCTCTAGCAATTAAGACCTGGAGCATCTCAGTGAGCTTTGTCATGCTTGACTTAAGATCATCGATCTCCATTCGGATCTCTGCGTTGTGTGTTTCTTGCTCTGACATCTTGCATCTGTAGTTAGCATTAGTCTTGTATCTGTGTTGAGGAGTCAACTTGACGACTAAAAGATGACACTGGAAGATATAGACAACTGGAAATGAGTCGCTGGACAAACAGACGCGTGCAATAAATTATGCAAAGATGCAAATGATATGCAATGTGATGCAAGACAGGATGCAAATCACACATAGCAGGATCAAAGGTTCAAGATCACAACATGGAGTTTGGGTAAAGAACCAACCACAGGGTGTGTACAAGGGGTAAAGGACCTGCACAACAGGTTTTAACAAGGTTACCAGAGTCATTGATAAATCTTTCAAATATTATTGGCTTGCACGACTACTCATGCGGCTAATAATATTCTCAAGATAAACTCTTCTGGGTGTAGTATCACATGACAACCACCACAGGTCTACACCTGGATGATCACTGCACTACGTCCTAAAAAGTCTAGGAGAGGTGAAGGGATACTAAGGTCCTCAGCTTCACGGACTCCCAGGTTGGAAAAAGTAATGCCAATACGACTACTCGTATGCCATCAGTAATCCCAAAGGGGTCTCCACTGAGCGTGGTTATATCATATGTTAAACATGTTAGGACTACTCCCAACAGTTAACTATTGATTATACCACAATCCTATCATAGGTGTACACTCAAGTCCAGGTTAGGACTTATCTCACCACACGATGTAACAACCTTGCCATACAGAAAAACCCAAGCAGACAAATACATACAAATATATGATAACGCATATAAAACAAGTTAGGGGTAAGCCTCTTAAGGTAGATCCCCAATGAAGTCGCCATTTCTGTCGCGGTGAGAATTGGATATCAAGCTATTGATTAACTTGAATCACAAATCATAATTCACCACCGATATTTAATTTATCCAAGGGAAGGGAAAAAGAATAAATAAACCCATGAGTATGCAATGCAATGCAAAGCAAAAGAGCATCTAAGGTTCGTGGGTTGGTTATATCTAGGGAAGGTGTTAGCATTCTAAGTATCTGTAGTACTCTACAAGAACCTCTTGTTTAATTTGTGTTGTTTGTTATTTGTCTGCTAAAGGGTGAAAAAGTAAAAGGGAGGCCTAAGGTGTCATTTCTAAGTATGCTCGCCAAGACATCGCATCTCATGCCTAAGTATCCTGACAGGAATGGAATCAGAGCATTCGTAGTTCCCCTCAATAAGGGTGAGGAACTCTTTACTGTGGTCAAGGTTTTAGAGGGAACTAAGTGTTCATAACCATGACACTTACATGGAGTGCGGCGACTCCAATCCTAAGGCTAGGATAAAAGGGAAGTAAATATCAATGGCAGAACACCTACATAGAGTACGGCGACTCTAATCCTAAGGCTAAGATAAAGGAAAAAGTAAGTTAGTCTCGATCGCGCGACGACGTGAGATAAGGGGAGAAGAGCAATGCATATGACCGGATAGTCAAACACAAGTCCTTCCCTTGGACGCAAACGTAGATAAGCAATCATATAAATTCAAAAGTCACGAGTGAATATCAAACAAGACAGGCATAATAAAGATAATATACAATGAGTAATCAGCAAAATTAAGAGCATGAACAAATGAAAATGTATATACAAAACATAGATCAAGGCATTGAATTAGCTCACAAAAGCGAGACAACAATAATGTACATCATCAATGAATCAAGACAAAGTATCAAGAATTAATTGAGGAAAATCAGGCCCAAAACAAGGAAGTGGACAAATCATGAAATAAAATCAGGCCACGAGGGAATATACAAGATTAGTATCATGAAGATAAATTCAAAAAATGCACATCAAGAATTAACTAAAAAGAAAATCGAGGATTGTCAAGATTAATTTAAGAATTAAATAAAATCTAATTAAACCAAAATCTAATTAAAAACTAATTAAGTAAATAAACTAAAATCTAATTTTAACTAATTAAACTAAATTCTGGTTAAAACTAATTAAAATAAATTCTAAATAAACTAAAATCTAGTTAAAATTAATTAAACTAAAATTCTAATAAAACTAATTGAATGAGTTACATGTTTTTATGCTTTTATGATATTTGATGATTTGTGTATCTACAAAAGATGAATTTATTTGGCTTAATACATCAAATAATAATAAATAAACTTAAGTCCAAAAACATTCTATGATTATTATACATAAAGAAGCAATTTATATTATATGTAAAACAAATGTGGTATGGCTACCAATGTCATGTGCATGTGATTTGTTAGGAGAAAAAAGCATGTATACTAATAATATTAAACAAATAAAATGGCCTATGTAGCTATTATACAATTAACTAAAACAAATGTTACTACACAGAATGAAGACATGAAAAGTTAACAGAAACACACATACCTTTTTCTTCTTCACATGCAGAGAGAGGGAGCGGTTCACAAAACAACCCAAACCAAAAAAAAATATGCAGGTGCACGGCAGCTATCTGGTGACACGGGTTGTGGTGTATTTTGTGTATGTGTGAAGTGTGTATGGGATAGTGGTGAATAAAATGTGTGTACTTTTGAGGTGTGCTTTTATAGGCTTTAGAGATTGAACACCATCAATTCTCGTTTCCGTTTTCGGCTTATTGTGCCTGATTCTGCTCCGATTGATGTTTGAAACATGTTTTGATATTTTCCTTTTTAAGTTCGACATGTCTGATATGTGTTAATTGATGAATTGAATTTGTCCTGATCATGCAGTATGCTTATTTATACAAAAATGAGACAAAAATAATAAAAAAAATATTATGTTTTTGTGTTTTTAGAAGGAGAAACATAATTAAGTATTAATTAAATATGATGTTTTTGTGTTTTTTATAAAAAAAGAAAATATTAATAAACAAATTAAAAATAAAATTAATTAATAAAAATTTAAATTTAAAATTAAATATCTAATTAAATCTAAATAAATTAAATGATTATTTAACTAAAAATATAAAAAAAATGATTAAAAAACAAAATAAAAAGTCGGGCAGAAAATTGCTCCAAAAAAACTAAAATGAACACACCAAAATAATCAGCGCGAAATAAATATATTGGAAAAATACAGCGTTTGGTCAGATTTTGAAATAAATTCTACCTGCTAAAAAAGCTTAAACTGATCGAAAAAACGTCTGAAAGGTGGTCGAAAAATTTAAATGAGCACGCCAGGTTAAACTACGCGAAACGTAAATTAATATCACTGACGTTTGCAGGCTCGATTCACAAAATTTTCGTCCACTGATTTTTCACATATTGACTTTTAATTTGACAATTCGGCTGTAATTCCAACAAGTTTATTCCATCTGGTAAATTGGGTATTATGCATGATAAAATGTGTGATATGCTATACAGACGATGCGAAACGAAAAACAGAATCTTAGGGTAAAAAATTAGGGTATGACAAACATCCTTAGTGATAACAATCATATAAAATACCTTATATGTCAAGTCTTTGATTAGTAAGTCAACTAGCATAAAATTTCTATTTATATGTTCTATCATTCAACAACAACAACTTATAAGTTAATGAACTTTATAGAACAATTGTTGAAACATTATCTGACTGACTTATGTCACAATATAGCTCGAGTTGTCTTTTAAAACCTTTTACCATATGCAACCAAGTGATATAAATACTTATAGTTATTTATTAAGTTAGGATGCCCATTATATATAGACATCCAAAAGGATCAGAGGCGAACATTATGATGATCTCCAAATCATTCGATCTCTAATATGTGAGCACAAACCTTTTTTGTTCTCTATAACAATCTTTATGGTTGCCTCATTTCAACAATTCAAATTTTGAATTTTCGTATCTACCAAATGATCTCATTATATATACGCTTATTCCTGATGCATATATATAAGATTCCCAAAAACCAAAAAAGTATAAAAAAAAACTTAATTTTCTAAATTTTCCAGATTTTTTTATTTTAGATAATGATTAAGACTTAATAGTCCCCCTTGATAATTGAGACATGCCCTAGTTTATTGTCTTTCATGTCAATTTTATTTTCAACTTTATTGATATATACATAAATCTTTTGTGCTAATCGGATGATACCTTAATAATAATCTCTAAGTATCTAAATACCTAATACAAAAGAGATGTGTCCAAGATCTTTCATCGCTAAACTTTTGTTAGAGATTTCTTGGTTTCACACAATAATCATATATCATTTCTGACTAAATAAAATAAAATCGACACATTAAACTAGGAAAATAAACTTACTCCCACTGAACTTGTAAAACCCAATAATTTTTTATAATAGACATCTCAAAACCAAACGAGACAATTACCTTATGAAATATTGTGGTATCACTAATAAGACAATTTCATTAACTCATAAATAGATTTTATCTGTTCGCAAAGCATTAACTTTGTATCTATTGACACAAAATTTTCTCCTGTTGCACTATATTGTATTTCTTAATATCGCCATTAAGAAACACTAACTTGATATCCATCTTATGAAGCTCCAAAAATTATAACAAGTAACAAGTGTCACTACTATCATAATACAGTTTTTCAATCATACCTAATAAAATTTCTCTTTTTAGTCAATTCTTTATGACACTTCATGCTCTAATTCTTGAGGATGTTTAGTTTGATCTTCAAGAATTAATTTTTTAATTTAATTGAGAGAAAGAACAATAAAATTCGTATGAGGGTCTAAATTTACTATATAAATAACAACTGTATGAATTTAGTCAGAACCAATTCGTTCCCACTCAATTTTGTTCTTTGACCATATCTCTCCCCCAAACTCAATATTTTCAAGACACATTACAAAATTTGTCTCAAAATATTATTTAACTTGGGACTAAAGTTTATATTTCTCAAATTTTTCAACAATTCTAGATTGTCACAAGTCATGACTGAATTAACTAGAATAATATTTGAATTTAAAAGACTAATTGAATTCATCATTAAAAAAAAGAAGTTATCATATTAAAACAAAATTTTATTCATTCACCAAACTATCTTTTAAATGCAAATTTAAGCTTATAATGACAATCTAAAATAAATTAAAATGAATATCAATCTTTACCAAATTTGTGCCCTTTAAATTGATATGTATTTCAACACCATTGAACATTTGTCAGTTCAAATTATATTTTCTTATTATTCTTTATTTGCCCTTATCCTTTGAGGTATTTACTGAATGAGCACTATTTTATTTTCTCTTGCTTTAATATTTTCTTTATTGCACACTTTATGAAATTATTCTATCAAAGAATAAGTTATAACTTTAATATTTATAAACTTAATTGTGTAAAGAGAATACCATATGCTAAATTTTCGACAAAGTCACATAATTTCATAATGTGCTTCAAATATTTTCTTTGCTTAATAATCTTAATGAAAAGTAATCAATCAAATGAGAGTTTGACTTTCGCTTTATTGCTTTAGAAGCACTAGAATTTAAGCAAAGATAATATGGAAAAATTTATGTCATCTTAAACAACCCCTCTAATGTCTCTGGATTGCAATGTTTTAAGATCATAGACCTGTGTAATTTGAAGTGTACTCACTTTTTAAACTTGAGCCTCACTTTAAATATATTAAGTTGTGAGAGAATTTAAGTTTCTCCATCCTTATGTAAGGTCTAGATCCAAGAACATAATGTTCATATTTTATTCCTAAAAGTTAAAACTTTTGAGAATCAAAATCTAACTTATTTTGCACATACATAAACTATATTACTTTATAGATAACAAAAAAATATACTCACCAAAATACCAAGTGCATCATTCATGTCAAGTCTTTAGACAACAACATCAATTGCTAGTGGCATTTTGATACAATGATTAAACATTGACAATTAATATTGATAAATAATAAATCTTTATAATCGTCATATGTTTACCATCATAGGTGTGAATGTAATCCACTGAATACTTTCACATGACTTTATTAGGCACATCAATAGATTATTATAGAGACATGCAGATATTTAATTGTAAATTATAAGACAAGAACAAGATACCAAACACACCATTAATCCACAATCTTTGATTGCAAAGAATTAACTGCAAGCGGTACTCTCAACGTAATGATCAAACATTAGTAATAAGTTCTGTCAGATAATGTGCGTCTTTGACACCAACCATTGCCCACATGGAAAAAAAACTTAATAATTACCACATATTCACCATCACAGGTATGTAATTATCCGGTCAAACCGTGTCTTCCTTTTGCCCGACTATAATAGCTCGCATGAATAGTTCCATACTACATCTTTTATAATTTCAAATGAATCAAATATACGCAACAAATGTTACTTTTGCAACTTGTTGTTTCAACCAACTCAATAAAAAATTACTAGACAATTTAATAAATTAAATAAAAAATAGTCTTAAATTTACAAGGCACTACACATAAAATGTAGGTCGAATCCGTAAGCTTTGTTGCATTCCTCATAATAAAAAAAGTCTTAAATTTACAACTCACAAGAAAACAAGAAATAGCATGAAATAAAAAAAAATTATTGTAGAAGCTTAATAACTATAAAATTCAAACATCATAAGCATGCTATAAACCAAATATGCAATTTCAATTCAAATAAAAATTGAATCTTTATATATAGCAAAAAATTATTTCATGCTAAAATTGATTCAGAGACATACTTATAATTATTCTAGAATTAAAGTTTCCAATAAAAAATAAAAAATAATAAATAAAACAAATCTTCACATGCTTATAAATAAACCATAAATCTAAAACTCACCCTTACCCTTACCACACCAAATCATTTCCAAACATCAAAACAAGTATCAACAATTGATCATATACATATTACGACTACACTACGCAATTTATATCGAATTTCATCCGTTAGATTTCATTTTCTCTCAAATCTAACCTAAGTCCAAAACTTATATTTCTAGAACTTAAAGTGTCTAACTAGAACCCACCTGGTAATCGAAGAGGAGTTTGAAGAAGATGATGATGATCCATGAGTTTCTCTCCTTCATCTTTCTCCACTTTCTCTTCTCTTCTTCTTTCTCTCCATTTCCTTCTTCTTCTTCTTTTCTATCTTTCTTTCTCTTTCCAAATATATATATAAAATATAATTCAACAGGGTAAAATATCTCCAATTGATATTTTGTCGTCTCAACCTAATTGATTAATTATCAAAGTTACCTTAAAATCCTTTCTTGAATTTAAATAATTGATCCCTTCAGAATTCATCAGTTGCTCTATTGATCCCAATTGATAACACTTTAAGTATTTAGAGCATTCCATAAATCTAATTAACTAAAGATAGAGCACATAGATACTCATATGATATCCAATTGAGCATTTAGATAATACGGGGTATTACAGGTACCTTTTGGATCAGACAGAGATCCATGGGTACAACTGGGGGGCGGCTGCGCTGGCATTCACTTATTCCAGGCTCTCTGATGGTTGCCGCTAGGCAGCCAAGACTGTGGCAGGCAGCTGTACGCTATACGTGGTAACAATCTAATATTCTAAGTGATTTTTTCATTTCTTTTCTTTTTGTATTCATTATAATGTTTGACACCCATGTTATGTTTTCCATTTCAGGTGTGGATTTTACAGCACTTTCCCTACATTACTGGTTGGGGGAGTGTCCAGGGGTACACTGAGGATATGCCACGTGCTGCTGCATTTGTCCTGCTCAGAGGGAATCAGGCTCCGAACCCTTCAGAGTGTATCTAGATCGGATGGCTGTTGAGGACGTTTTGTATTGCCCCTATGCCGCTCACCGTGTGACGCGCCCGTTCGATGAGGTTTGTTTGTTCTCTGGATGGTTGGCATGCAGTTCGACCGTTACTGCCCGATACCTGCCGGAGCCCGTCTTGCGTCAGTTCGGTTACACGCAGACGATCCCCAGGATGCCTCATGAGTCTGCTCCTCTAGGCTTTACCCGCAGGCAGATAGATGACATATATGCTGACTTTCAGTCCCACTTGGTACCGGAAGAGGCTCGGGCGACCAGAGCAGAGAGAGACTGGAGCGTTGCTACCGGGTACATTATGTGGTTCTACGCCGTCTCACACCCATGCATGGTGCCCACTGCTGAGGGATCGCCACCTAGACCTGCTCATCAGGAGATATTAGAGGAGCGGCAGTCTCAGCTGGACCACACTCAGGATGTCCTACCATGCTGTCGTCAGATAGAGCAGATAGCACAGCAGGCCATTGCGGACGATCACTTCCCTGAGGGCTCTGGTGCCAGACTTGCCGTGGACATGATTATTGCGATTGCTCGGGGGGCACTTCAGTACCGCAGACATCGATCCAGGATGGCGGGTAGGTGCAGAGGAGCAGGGGAGCCAAGAGAGATCCTTCGCCATACGCAACAGTTTTTTGTTTGATGTATTCTATTTATATTAGATGTATGCACTGTATTTTGACAGAGGTTTATATATATATATATATCATTTTATTTTATATATTGATGTTGTCAAATGTATATTAAGTTGCGACGATATATTAACTTATGCGACAACACAACAAAATCGATTTTTAAAAAAAAAAAATTAAGTTCTGCTGTTTTCCGGATCTGCAGATCAGGAAAGTTTCTGGATGTGCACTTCCGGAACGCATCAGCGTTTTTAAAAAAAATGGTGCGTCCGGATGTGCACATCCGGAATCAGGGGGCAAAACCAGAAATTCAGATGGTGCCTAAGAAACAAGGGTGGTGTGATAAGAAATCCTCTTAAAATTAATCGCTGGTATTAAAAATCTCAAAATCAGAAGTTAAAGAGAATACCTTAGTGAAAAAATCTTGTTTATTGCATTCCTTTCTTCTTGGTCAGCTTATGATCAAACTTGAAAAAGTTCATTTTACTTCATTATTGATAGGGGTGAGAATAAATTAGGTCGAGTAATGCTTTATTAAGCCTGAGCTAAAAAATTCAAAGTCTAAGTTTGACCTGTAGTCTATCATAGGTTTATTTTAGCCCGAGCCTAACATTTTTGAATGTCTGTTTGACCTACTAACCTAATTAAAAGTCTATTTCATTTAAACAATTGTAAATAAGCAATTCAATTAATATTAAATAGGCTAACATATTAAAAGATCAATGAGACTAAATATTTGTTTTCATTGATTTATTAGAGTTTATATATTAGCATGATTTTTGTGATACTATTTGTTTGAAAGAATATATAAAAACAACTTATGACAACAATTTATGACATTGTTCATAAGAATTTTTCAATTTATTTTTATAAATTCTTTAAAATAATTAAGTTTTATTTTAGTAATTTAATTCCAAATACAAACTATAATATAATAATAATAAAACTATTCATGTTTATCTAAATAAATCGTCCTAATTGGTTTAAAAGTTTTTTTTATGATATGTAATATAGCGTTTTTGTTAAATAAGTTAATAAAAAAGGCTAAGTTTTTTCTATTTGAAAAAAAAAATCTATTCTAACTTAGATATGTAGGTTAAATCGTAGATCTCGTTAATTTGTCTAGTTTATTTTCATCTCTAATTATTGTCGTCTCGTCAACACCTTGCTCCATCTTGTCGCCTTCTTGTTAAATTGTAGATCTCATTAATTTTTCTAGTCTATTCTTATCTCTAATTATTATGGTCTCGTCGACACCTTGCTCCATCTTATCACCTTATTACTTTGTCTCTACTTCTTGCCGTGCATAGAAAAATCGTCGGACAAATGCATTATGCATAACCTATTATGGAGGAATACATTGATGGGGGTAGTTAATGTTTGATTTTCATATTAAAAGAATGTAAATCGACAAAGGAGTGGAATAAGTTTCAAGGAGAAGAGGAATACTTATTTGTTTTTAAGAAGAAAAGAAACTGATTGATTATGAGAAAAACTTGGAAAGTGAAAATTAATTTAGGGAGAGTTTATTAAGAGAGAAAGATAAGAAGCGAGAATAGTTAATTAATTTTGAAAGTAGCAAAATATCTTTTATCTAAAAATTCACTGCACTTGCATTTTTACATTTATTTTAACTAATTTCAACTAATTAATTAAATCATCCATCTTAATTTATTTTGCTTGATAATTTAAAATATAATCAAATTAATTAAATTATCTAAACTACTTTAGATAAAAAATTTAGAAACAATTAATTAATTGACAATAAAATTATCATTAACAAACTAATGAGGATGGAGAGGAAGTGTTAGCAACACTAATTTATGTGTGAAAAAAAAGAAAAGAACCTCCGAATATGTTGAACAACCATAAATGAGTCATGAAAAAAATAAATATTTTGCAAAATATGGTCAAGGGTATTTAATGGGAAATGAAAAAGGAAGCATTTTTCATAGATGAACCCCTCCAGCTCTGATTTCATCCAATCGACCTTATCCAACTTGATAAAAGTTTTTAAAATCCAATTTATTGCCACTGCTTTGACCTGAAAACTGATATAGATTGTATCAGTTAGTCAGCACTAACTTTATATATTATTATAAAAACCCAATTTTATCCTTATCATATTTGCTTTGCCATTTCTACATATTTAATATTGTTTATACAACATCATGATCCAATATGGGAAATTAAGAAGAAATAACACTTGGGATATATCCTTCCTACCTTGTCTAGTTGAGTGAGTTATGGCAGGTCCACTGTCGATGGTTATGTTTGCAACTGGCCTTTTGGACTCATTCATAACAAAATGTCTGAATCTCCGATTTAATCGGTATCTAAAGATACCAAGTAAAAAATGCAAAATTAGTTTAAAAATTGTTTACAAAAGATGTATGTTGAAATTTTATCTTTTAAATATGAATAATTGAAATATCATAATATCGAATTTGCGCTCCTCCATATAATGTTCTTGCATATAGCTACTAAAGTTTAGCTGATTAACGGAACAATAACTCATAAAAATGTAAGTATTTAGAGTTTAAATTGAATTTTAGGGTTTAAATTTGTATATTCATATATAAACACATTTTAAACTTATATTTTATCATTAAAATTTAATGACTTAGAAATAATGATAGTAATTATAGATGGGTCTAAAAGTCTAAGAAAAAGTTTAGTTAATAACAAAATAGGTGTTAAAAATAATTTAATTATTTTTGTCAAATAGATTAATGTTTGAAAATCACCGTTTAAATTTAAAAGTGAATAAGTAGAAGGAATTAGATCACTTCTACTTTTTATGCTTTTAAGTAAAATGTTGCGAATTCGAACTCGTGTCTATGTATAATTATTAATTGAATTGACTTAACAAAACTAAAAATATAATTTTAGGATGAATTTGCATATTAATAAAATGTATATTTAAATGATGAATTGATATATTTTTATTAAAGCAATTGATTATTGATTATTTGGCTTCATTTTTTTATTAACATAATTGAATCTACATTTTTAAAAAAATTTAATATTTTATTGTAGGTGAAGTTTAATCTGCATTATGTATGTGAATTTAAGAGCATTAATATGATGATAAAAATTTCTTTCAACCTGTTTAAAGGTTATGAATTCGAATTCAATTTTAGATATGCAATAATTTTAAATCTTGTAATGAGAGTTTTGTCGCCTATTGTGGTCCTTTTCGATGCGAGAGATTAATCTTTGTAGTTATGCGCAAATACTTCCATAAAAAATATATGTATCCTCTAAAAATCATCGTAAAATGGACCGATTAACAAACAAAGTTGTATAAGCTTAAAAGATGTTAAGACGAGATTTAAGTAAAAAAATATTAATTGTAATGGAAGTTAATTTAAAGATGTAATCATAAAAAGCAAAGAAGAAAAAGGATCAAATCAACATTATTTTTATCAAATTGGACACTCGCTTCGACGAATTCAACACAAGCATTAAGGAGAACAAGATTGCGTTCAAAGGAGATCTTAAGACCCGTCTCCATTAAGGAGTTCACTCGTATACCATTATGAGAATACATTGGAAAAAGTGTCAATATATAAGGGTTAGACTCCTTGAACTCGTTAGATAAACAACTTGTAGCATGCTTTTATAAAAGTACAAATTGATTTGTATGGTCAATTGGTGACATGCCCCATATCAATCTTAAAATCACTAGTGTTCTCCAACATTGACATCGCCAATCACATGAAAGGGATAAGGTCGTTGAAAAGGATGTTAACAACATTGTAAAAGTAGGATTCATTTATAAAGCTAAGTACACAACTTGGTTGTCAAATGTTATCTTGGTGAGAAATATAATATAAATGGATATAGTGTTTTTGCTATACCAATTTAACAAGGCTTGCCATAAGGAAACATTTCCCACCCTAATATAAACAAATTAATTAATAGTTTTTTTAGATGCATTCTCAGTTTACAACTAGATACTCATGGATCCAAAAGATAGCGAGAAGACATCATTAATGAATGAATATGAGAACTATTTCTAAAATGTGATACCTTTGAGACATAAGAACACAAAAGTTGCATACCAACAAATGATGAATAATATGTTGAACCAATAATAGTTTCAAGGCAATGCTATTTTATTTGGTTTAAATGATAACACAATGTAAGAGAATAATTTTATTGTATAAAATTTATTATACGTGTAGAAAGATTTTATTATATTCCTTATAATCTACCTTCTAGAAAGAGTAAAGAAGTTCTATAAAAATTACCATATGCTATAATAGATGAATCTAGAAGCTTTAATTTAAATATATGAGTGATCATTAAGTATATTGGTATTACATTTGTTGAAACATCCTATGTCTTGGCGATTCATCCTAGTACATGCAAGTACATGTCGTCAACATTTTAAGAAAATTATTTTAGAGAGAGAAGGTCCTCCTTCTCTCTAGTTTCCCTTTGGTCTATGGGAGAGACTTCAAAAACACAAGCTGAAGGCAAGTGGACTAAGGTCTCAAACCGTAAGAAGTTCAAGAAAGTTCATTGGGAAACAGAGATTAACAAGGTTAATAAAGGAGATAAGGAAGACAAAGACAGCGTAACTATTTTCTTCACGGAGTTTCCGGAGTCATGGAGGGCTAAGGACCTCTTCAATCACTTTGAAGAGTTCGGGGTGATTGACGAAGTCGTTATTCCGGCTAAAAGGGATAAGTATGGAAGGAAATATGGTTTTGTTCGATTCTATGACGTTAGTGACGTGAGAAAATTGGTTCTTAAGCTTGATAACTTATGGTTGGACGGGAAGAAGCTCCATGCTAATATTCCTCGTTTCCAGCGGACGGTGAAGGCGGCTTTTCCTGAGGATAATGGAAGAGGTAACGAAAGGGATCCTAGACGGAAATAGATTCATAAGGAAAGGGTTACGAAGAATGCTCCACGGGGGGGGGAGTGAAAGATAGGTTTTTTGAGAGGGGGAAGTCGTTTGCTGATGCGGTTAGTCATAGAGGTGGCTTTACCCCTAAGGCTGCTAAACCATTGGAGTTTGAGGTGGAGGACTCAAACTTGGTGAGGTTCAGAAAAGCTTACGTGGGGAAGGTGTTAAATCCGGGTTCGACATACAATATCCAAAGGATGCTTAATGAAGAGGGTTACTTTGCTTTGAAGGTCACTCCTCTTGGGGCTAATCTATGCCTCCTTGAAGAGGATGAAGAAGGAGAATTAGAAGCGCTGGTGGAGGGGGCTGCAGGGTGGTTAAGTCAGTGGTTTTTCGAGGTGAGAAAATGGAGAATGGATGATGTCGACGTTGAGAGAATAACCTGGTTACGTGTTTATGGTATTCCTAGTTTTGCATGGAGTGTTGATTTTTTCCAGTTCTTAACGTCGAAAATTGGAAAATATATTTGTTCCGAAGTTTCTACCTCCGATTGTTCGAAAATGGACGTCGCGAGTTTGATGGTTAGGACCTCTTGTGGTTCTCTGATTAGTGAGGTGCTTAATGTTAAGATCAATGGGTTATCTTTTAGGATTCGTATGGTTGAAGATTCGCTTGGTCCCTCTACAAGGGTGATTAAACAAACTGATACGGTGGTTTCGGTGACGGATTCAGAAGATAGTTATGGAAGTTCTTCCTGGAAAGCCTTCTTGAGCGATGAAGATGAGAAATCCTTCTATGAAGAGGGTGGGACCCATGACAGTAGGGGCTTACATTCGGATGGTGATGGTATATCTAAAAAGGCCTCTGTTGTCCCTGCTATGGAAAAGTTTGACCAGTTAAATCATAACCTAGTTAAGGTAGGTGATGGGAGCTGCCCTTCTGAAAATAGTGCAGCTTTTGCGAAAAGTATAGCAGACGATATGGACAGCGGTAAAAGGGGTTTTACCTCGGGTAAAGGATCTGATAATTCAAGCAGGCTGATATTGGAGCATTTGGATTTGGGCTTTAATCCTAACATAGTTTTTGACGATGTCATTGAAGCCCATAAGGTCCAAGGCCCCTTGAAGGGCTTGGGAAAATCAAGTGGGCATCAAAATAATTCAGAAACATTGGCCAAGAAGCAGGCTATCGAAACCAATAGGGATTACTCTCTAAATCAGGAACTCGTTAATGTCGAGGATTTGGGGGTGAATCATGCGTCTATCCCTTCGCCGCAAGCCCGGGTGAGTAGAAATTCTTTTTTAACTGAATCTAGTAAAGGTAGTGGTAGACCTCTTTTTTGTTCTAAGAAGAAGGTAGAATCAATGGGTACAATGTCTAGGTGCCATTCGGTGACGGATTCTGAGGTGGCTCAAGGTAATAAACGGTTTTGGGAGGAGTTGGAATCTAAGGTGGCTAGGAAGGTGAAGGAATTGATTACATCTTTAGGTGTTAAAGGAGCTGGGGAAGATGTTGAGTTAGAAGAGGAAATTAGATTGATGGAAGCTTGTGATAAACTTCAAGTGTCAAAGAAGGCGTCTAATCTTGAGGTTGTCCAATGAATATTTTATCGTATAACATTAGAGGGGGAGGTTGCGCAGTTAAGAGGAAAAGAGTGGCTCATCTAATTCAATCTGGTAAGGCGGATTTGTGTTTCATCTAAGAGTCAAAATTGGCTGTTATCGATCAGACTTTAGCGACCTCGTTGTGGGGTGATTCTGAGGTTGAATGGTCGGAGTTAGGAGCCCTGGGAGCTTCTGGGGGCATTATTACTTTGTGGAGGAAGGGTAGTTTGAACCTTCTTTACAGTTTCAGAGGTGTGGGGTTCGTCGGTGTTTGTGCTATATGGAAGGACAAAGAGTATTTTTTGGTTAACGTTTATTCCCCGTGCAGGTCTGATCTGAAGAAGAAGTTCTGGAGCAATCTTCTAGCAGCTAAAGCTCGTTTCTCTGGTGACCGTTGGATAGTGGGAGGTGACTTCAATGTTGTTCTTAGGGAGAGTGAGAGGAAAGGTGTGTCGGCTGGGAGTAGAAGAAAAGACATTCAGAGTTTTGGTAGGTTCATTGACGAATTGGAATGCATTGATCTTTCTTGCATTGAAGGGAATTTCACTTGGTTTAATGGTAGTGGTTCTGCTATGAGCAGGTTGGATCAATTTTTTGTATCTAGTGAAGTTGTTGAGGAGTGGAATGTGGTTGGGCACACTATTGGCAAGCGAGTTATCTCGGATCACTGTCCCATCTGGTTGAAGTCGAATCGTGAAAACTAGGGTCCGACGCCTTTTAGGTTTAACAACGGCTGGTTTAATCACCCTCTTTTCATGGAATTTATCAAGAAAGAATGGATGTCGTGCGTTGTGGAGGGTAGAGGCGATTTTGTCTTGAAGGAGAAGTTGAATTTCATCAAGGATAGGCTTCGAAAATGGAGCGTCGAAGTGTATGGATGGGTAGATCTCAAGGTGGATAATCTCGTGGATAATCTGTTTGAGCTTGACAAGCTGGTTAGTTCGAATTTAGCAGTGGGGCAAGATCAGGAAGTGTTGAGGTCTTTGAGAGTTAAAGCAGCAGAGGAAATTTGGTTCAATCTTAGAAACAAAGAATGTTTGTTGAAGCAAAAATCGAGGGTGCAATGGCTTAAGGAGGGAGATTATAACTCTTCTTTTTTCCATAGGGTTATGAAAGGTAGACAAAGGAAGAATTACATTTCGTCGGTCCTAACGGAGGAGGGTAGGAAGACTGAGGTGTGTGAAGTCAAGAATGCTATTCGTCAACATTTCCAGCTTAATTTCACTGAACCTAAGGAAGTCCGTCCAGTTTTAGAAGGTATCGAATTTGCTAAGCTGTCCGAGGAGGATAACAAAACTTTAGAATCTGATTTTTCCTGTACAGAGATAAAGAATGCTGTTTGGGAGTGTCATGGAGGAAAGAGTCCAGGGCCAGATGGTGTGTCTTTCCTTTTCCTTCAGAATTATTGGGAGATGGTGAAGAATGACATTTTCAAGATGGTGAAAGACTTTTCTGTGAATCCGGTTCTTACGAAAGCTGCCATGGCCTCCTTTCTGTCATTGGTGCCTAAGAATCATAGCCCTCAATCTCTTATGGAATATCGCCCAATTTGTTTGGTTGGATGTATAAATAAAATCCTGTCTAAATTGTTGGCTAATCGTATCAAGAAGGTTATCGGATTGTTAATTTCGGAGGAACAGTCGGCTTTTCTGGCAGGCAAGAGTATAGGGGATGGTGTCCTTATTGTTAATGAGATTCTAGATTTAGCCAAGAGGGAGAAGAGGGAGTGTTTGGCTTTTAAAGTCGATTTTGAAAGAGCCTACGATTGTGTTTCGTGGAATTACTTGATATTTCTCTTTACGAAAATGAACTTTGGTTCGAGATGGAATAGTTGGATGGAAGCACTGGTTTTTAATGGGTCCTGCTCAGTTTTGGTTAATGGAAGTGCAACCAAAGACTTCAAGCTGTCCCGCGGTTTACGTCAAGGTGATCCGCTCTCGCCTTTCCTTTTCTTGTTGGTAATGGAAGGGCTTTCCCAGCTCATGAAGAAGGCTGTCGCTAACGAAGCTTTTCACGGCTTTAAAATTAGTAACGAGTTGAGTTTCAGTATGGTACAATTTGCTGATGATACAATGTTTTTGGGGGACTGTAGCTGGTCTAATTTATGGAGTATCAAAGGTATCCTTCGCGGTTTCGAATTGGTCTTTGGGCTTAAGGTTAATTTCCATAAAAGCTGTTTGCTGGGTGTGAATGTTCCTGCAGATTTCCAAAAGGCAGCAGTAGACTTTCTATGTTGTAAATTGGGTTCTTTTCCTTGTAAATTCTTAGGCATTTTGGTAGGTGCAAATCCCAGGAGGTATGCTTCTTGGAGTCATGTCATCGGTAATATTAGGAAGCGATTGGCGGTTTGGAGAGGTTCAAATCTTTCGATTGGTGGTCGAGTAGTTTTAATTAATTCGGTTTTGAACTCTTTCCCTATATATGCATTATCCTTCTATAAAGCGCCTGTCAAGGTCCTTAAGGAGATTGTAAGCATTCAATGCAATTTTCTGTGGGGAGGTTCTGAAAGTGTGAGAAAAATTCATTGGGTTAAATGGAGTTTGGTTTGTAGACCTAAAGAAGAAGGTGGATTAGGGGTGAAAAACCTCTGTTTGTTTAATGAGGCACTTTTGCTCAAGTGGAAGTGGAGATTATTAATGAACAAAGATGAACCATGGACTCAGTTAATTAAGGCCAGATATTTGCAGCGGTGCAATCCGATGACGGCGTTCAGTGACCCTCGGATGGCTGGTGGTAAAAATGACTCCCTCTGGTGGAGGGATATTTCTAATATTTCCTTTAACTATGTTACAGGGACTGATTGGTTCGTTGACAACTTATCCTGTAGTTTGGGTGACTGTAAGAGGTTATCGTTTTGGACTAGTAATTGGCTGGATGGGTTTTCGTTGAAAGATCTTTATCCCTCATTGTTTTCCTGGAGTGCCTTCAGTTTCTCTTCTGCTGCAGAAGGTTTGCAGGGTTTTCATGCTAAAGCTACAGACCTTCCTGGTGACAGTAGGAGTCAAGCGGCGAACTGCGCAGCGAGGCTGGAGGCGTATGTCCCAATGGTGAATGTAGCTGACGTGTTCTTATGGTCTTGGACTGAGGACGGGCAATACTCGGTGTCGAGTTGTTATGAAGTATTATCTAAATTGGAAGGTGGTTTCGAAGGTCAAGATTCGGTTTTGGAGGCTATTCGCAAGGTTTGGAAAATAGGAGTTACGTCTAAGGTTCAATGTTTCCTTTGGAGAATGATGTTAAGAAGATTACCAACCAAGAAACAACTGGAAAAGAGAGGTATGACGTTCGAGGTGGAAAACTGCGGTTGTATTCTCTGTGATAGTAGCAGTGGAGAGGACGAAGATCACATTTTCTGTATGTGTCCTGTGGCAGATTCTGTTTGGAACTCCTTAAGCTCTTGGATGGGGCTTAAGTCTCCGGTCGGTGTTAACTGTCATGTTTTATTCACTAAAACGGCGAGTATGTTTAGAAAGAAGTTGGATAATTTGTTAGGGATGTTCGTGTGAATTGCAGCTACTTGGCACCTTTGGTTATGCCGGAATGAGGTTTTATTTAATAACGGTAGAGTCTCGGTAGATAATTTAGTGAATTCGATTAAAGCTACAGCTTGGTTTTGGTTGGGAAAGGATCTTGTATTTTCTTCTTCTTGTAATTGGCATGTTTGGCTTACTAAACCTTTGGTCTGTTTAGCGTAAGCCGTGTTTGTAAGGGTTCGAGTACCCCTTGTACTCGCTGTCTATCCTACTGATTTATTGCCTTTAAAAAAAAACATTATCCTCTGATCATAGTACTCAAGATATCATCAGGTTCCTATAGGCAGCTTTAAGTTTCAAGTCAACAATTTTATCCTCTGGTAGAAGATCATGTTCTTATCCTCTATGAGTTTGTTCCTCTAGCATCCATCAACACAACTTATCTTTGAAAATAATAAGTTAGTTGTTTTCTCTTTCAACGTTAAAATTTGAGACAACTAAGCAATAATGCACAAGAAACAAGTTATATGACAAAATGTAAAATGTTGTGTGTGGCAAAACCTGTTATGAGCACAACAGATGTGAAATGGCATGCTACAAATGTGCAAATATTAGAATGACTTCTTTATCAAAAGATGAAATTCATCCAACATTTAGAAAAATGAAGTTATATAAAGATTCAATTTTTCATTGTTTTATTCTGTTAGACGATAGGCTTCGATCTAGAGGGGTGAATAGATCATAAATTAAAAATTAAACTTTTGGCAAAAATGGTTTTTAAAAGTTTTATGGCACAACAGAAACAACCCAAATCAAATCGTCTAACCGAACCTCTATTGAAAAGCTCGGATATGCGTAAAGGTACACAATTGAATGATAATGAACACAAATTGTTCAACAACGATTAATCACAAACAATTAAATGTTAAGCTATATGTTGAGTTTATTTCCAATTATCAAAAACACACATAAAACACAACAATGTAATTTATCGAACATCTTGTGTGCAATCAATATCTATTGGAAATTTAATTTGTTTTATTGATCCAAAATCAATCACAATCAACCAGATTATGATTTTATCAACAAAAACTAATTCAAAAATGTGATCAAAAATAATTTTTAATTGAATTGATCAAACAACCAATGAATTCAATAATTCGCAAATCAAAATTAGAGAGAGAGAGAGAGAGAGAGAGAGAGAGAGAGAGAGAGAGAGAGAAAGAAGGGTTTTTTAGGCAGTTCTCCAATCGGCCTCGCTATGTGTACGTTTGCCCTTAATTCGAAATTGAATCGAGATACTTTGCAATTAACCTTACATTTCTAACCTTGCAAACCCTATTGTTTGTTGTTGATTCTACCACCTCCAAAAACCTTTGATCAAAGATTGATCAAGTCACCAACAATGTTGCTTCACTTCACCAATTCTTGCTACTTCCTTGCAAAAAGCCACCTTGTCCCAAGGCCTTCACACAGTCGAATTAATCCCAAGCGTACACTTGTTGAACCCAAGATTTACCAAGATGATCCATCGTCTCACGCTACTCCCTTGCAAGGAACCACTTTGTCCCAAGGCTTTCACTTAATCGGGTCTGAATTGCATAATATTGTTCAAAACTTTCAAATCCTCAATGATCTCAAAGGAAAACCCCAACTCGGTTTTCTTATTTGAAACCGTCAAAGAAATCAACCCATTATTCTCGGTACACCAACCTAATTAGGCATTATCAACCCCAATCTAGATGTGTAGCTTGATTGTGTGTATGCATAGAAGAGAGGTTGAAGATGATGTGTGTGCTTTGAAATTTTGGTTTCATGTAGGTTTTACTCTAGAACCTTACTTGACTATGATGCATGTAACAATATATATATATATATCGATGAAGCAAAGGGCATGCAAGAGAAATTGAAAGGAAAACAAAATATATAAATTTTAAGTCTATAGGCCGAATTATGAAAACGTATGTGTCGACCTATAAAAGTCTCAGGTCAACCTATTTAAGTCGACACAATCATAGGCAGTGGCTACAAGCTTTATTATTGAGGCATGGGTGTCGACCTAAATGAGTTATGTGTCGATCTATGGTGAAGCAAAAGCTTTTATAGGTCGACCTAAACACGTATGTGTTGACCTATGTAGTGTTTTTCACACTAGAAACTCGATTTTTTACATGGACCTTGCCTAAATCATTTCCAATCATTTCCAAACATGTTTATATGCACCCTAATGCTAAGATGAACAATGCACATCTAGAATTTGGTTGATAGCGTCCAATGTACAAAAATGCTAAAGTTTCTCCTAGTTTTGACATCATTCAAAACATAACTAAACGGAAAGATGCACTCACATACTCCCCCTTTTTTATGATGGCAAAACTTAAAATTTTCAAACGATGCATTTCTTGATACATGAAAAAGCTCCCCCAGACTGTGTGCATCATATCCTTCATATTCTTTTCCCCCTTTGACAACATCAAAAAGAGACAAACAAGTGATTAGTAGTATCTCATAGATACACATTGCACATATACAGTATACTATACAGAGGTAATTTGCAAAGATAAGTAGTGCACTCACATACATTATATATGTAAACACACAAGGTTAATAAACACAACAACATAAAATAATACCCATAATCATTGAATATAAAAATCATAGTACAAGGATTGTTTCAATACATAAACCAAAAGCATAGAATAAACCAAACAGAATTTAAAATGCATGATGACTGAAAAAATAACTAAATGCATGACGGAAAAAGATTAAATCCTAAGTCACTAGACATAAATAGCTTAAACCCAACACTTAAATGTCTTCTGCGACCTCTAGACCTTACTCCACGAAACTAGACTTGACCATCACTTCCATACTGGCGATCCAAAAAATCACACATTCCTTAATAGAACTGCGTATAATGATGGTGGTCTTCATTCTGGGCAGCAATCATGTTATTGACCCTTGAAATGATAGCAGTAGTATTGGCATCAATTTCATCCTTTAGAGAGACCAACCTCTCAGTCACAAATGATGCAAAAGCCTCATAGCTTACATCTTAAGACTCCATGTGATCTTGTAAAATGTGAAGTTATTCTATTTGAGTCGCTTCAAAAGCTTCTCTTCTCAGACACTCCTCTTTATAACACTCATCCTGCTTGATCTGCATATTCTAAAGCAAGGTTATAATGGAGGATTGATCTCCATGCTTATCAACCATTTGACCGATTTCATGATCGACATCGTGCATATGCTCATCACCGGTAACACGTGGTTCGGTAGTGGAGTCAGCAAATTCAGAAAGGTCATCAAAGCTGTATAATTTCCTTCCATGTTTACCCATTTGGAAGTAGTACACTTGACGTTCCTCATCCCTAAAATACCCCATATTAGTTATGGTACGTTTGGAGAACTCTTGAACAGGCCCAGGCGATATGAATAACAGATTTAGCATCCCTATATTGAAGTAGTTAAGGATCTTGGAAATCATGGACATGTAACAAAAAGATGTTCCTTCATTGCATTATTTGATAGTGAACATCTGGTAAACAAAATAGCGAGCCCAATTAATTTGAATCTTGTGTAGGAGATTTTGAAAAAGATGAATCTCAGTGTTGTCAACTCTTGAATACCCGCCTTTCTTCGTACACAAGACGTGAGAAACTAACCACAATAGAATCCTATGAACCATTTTCAATTGAGTGCCAGCAAGAGTGTCATGACAGTTCTCTGATCTGGGAGCATTAAGCATCTTGTTCATGTGCGTAATCCACTCAAAATTCATATGAGTGTAGGTATCTATTACCAAAGAATCAACTTCATCAACCTCATCGGCATTAACAATCGTAATATCAAACAACGATTTCCACAATTCATTAGTAAACTCATAGACTTTGCTACCTATTGAGAATTTGAAAGCGGAGCCTTGCTGATCATGTAATCCAAAATAAAACACCCGAATAAGATCTTCATTATAGTCCTATGAGAGTTGCAAAAAGTAATTTATTTTTTGGTGCTTAACAAGTCGAACAACTTCTGGAATATCCAGGCATTTAACAACCACCGGTTTCCACACATGTTACTTCATCACTAGGCAATATTGGTGTTTTTCTTCAAATTCTTCAATGCATTAAGCCTAAACCAAAGAGAAAGCAGTTTCTTGAACATTTGATGATGCGGTAGCCTTACCCTTGTCTGTGGAATCTCCTTTGGTTCTTACAATTTTGGGTGCCATTGATAATTGTTTAGGAATATTACATAGACTAGGTGTTTGACTAAAAGTGCAAACGAGAAACAAGGAAGGTTTTGGGAATATTTGATTACCCATAAACCAAACTCAAGAATCAAGATTCTAAAGTGATCACAAACAACAAATGTTACTAAAAATGAAGAGAAATTTATATTCTTTGAGACTAGGATATGATTTGAAGCATGAAAGATGAAAGCCATTTATAGAGAATGAAAAATGATGAATCTTAATGAGGTTTAGGAAAGTTAATGTTGAATGATTTAATGTGAAGAGTTACAAGACTGAATGGAAGTTGGAAAGAAGTTGAGACAAGTTCATGAATGAACAATGAATGCAGAAAAGTGAAAAGTTATGTTCAATGTATCATGAGTCGACCTTTCACTGCTAAGTGTCGACTTATGATTGCTATGAGTCGGAACATATTGTTAGCATAGCTAAAAGAATTTAGAAAATGATTATCTGTGTCAACCTATACAAGTATGTGTCGATACATACTGTAACAACTCTGAAAAATACCAAAATTTATTATTATGGGCCGACTGTCATACCCCAAATTTTGACCACTAAGATTTCCCATCATTGTGCAAATCATCATCACAATATGGATGAACCATCATGCCTCATTAGTCTCCCCACAGATGGGTGAACACTTACTACAGTCAAAATTAGGGTTTCAAGCCCTCTCAGAGTTCTTAGACAAATGATCAATCAATAAATGACATGATCTTCAACTTGTCTAACCTCCCAAACATCTACAAGGGATCAAGAGGACTCCCACTTTAAGGATTAAGCACAAGGTTGCTCCCTTCCAGGTGGATCAAGCCTCAAGATCGCCAGTGTCACCAAATTAGGGTTTGGTCGACCAGGGCCTCCAGATGGAAATTTTCCTCTGGGCATGAGCCAATGATTCATAGCATATCCTAAAATACTCCATGGAACCTCATAGGCCCAAGCATCAAGTTAATTTAACCTCAGGGGATGCATACATCAAACATCAGGAATTAGGGTTTCTTGACCTAATTCACCCCTAAGTTGACTTTTGGGACAAATCATGAGCCAAGACCTCAAGAGAGGATTTGATGGTCTCTAATACACCACATTGATCTATTTGCAACAATGGATTGATCCAGGAAGCTTGAGCAGCAAGTCTCAATTTCATCAGTACCACAATTAGGGTTTTGCGAGAAAAGTCAACTGTAGCTTTGACTTTTGACCAGGACATGCTCCCAAACCCTAGGACATGATTCAATACACCCTATAACACCTATGAAATCAATGCATCAAGTTTGATTTAGGTCAAGGACTTGATTTCATAGAGGATCGCACAGTTTAGAATTCATCTGACAAAAAGTCAACTGTGCACAAAAGTCAACTTTGGCTTTTTGAGATTTTTCACAAAAATGGTTTTTTAAACCTAAAATGATGTTAATGTATGATTTGAATCATCATTCATCAAGAAAAATCAAGAAAAGTGAGATAACTTGTAAAAGGGGTAACCATAAAAACTTAGAAAATTTTCTAAGTTATGAACTGACCTCCTTCCAAATTCATCATGGATTTTGGAACTGACCGTAAAAGGAGGATCATAACTCCTAAACCACAAGGCCATTTTTCCCCATCCAAAGCTAGATTTGTAGCTCTCATTACCCTCTACAAAAGCTTAGAACTGACCTCCTTCCAAATTCATCATGGATTTTGAGTTATGGAATGATCAAAATCATAAAAAGTGAAAATGTCACTTTTTTCCAACACTTAGTGAAAATTTCACTAAGTCAGAATCTGCCTTCACTTTTTTCCAAATGTAAGGGGATTTTTCACTTGGATCCAAAAGGTATCAAAACCAAATATGATCAAACAGTTGTTGTATCATACGAGGGTTTTCCAAAATGGCCAAGAACATCACCAAATTCCACTTGGGCCATGAGATATGACAATGGCAATATGCCTTGCTGAAAACTGCCAAGGCTGGGCAGAATTTTGCATTTTTTCTCGATTTGGAAAAATCAGATAATTCCAAGCCTTGTCATCACTTTGGACACATCTGAGGATCAAATTTAAAGGGGATAAACACTGGGCCAAGCCTCCAAAGTCCTTGGAACAAGAAGTAGCATGTCAAACCTAGAATTGCCTAAAAGAGGGACAAGACTCCAATTTTGGATTGGAGCATTCAATACATACACCAAGGTGGCATGGACTGAGCCATTTCCAACTAAATTCAGTCAAGACTTATCCAAGACCAAGGGAACCACAACCCTATGCCCTAACCTCTAGTCAATGGCTAGAGGAGACTTGGATTCCAAAGTGCAACCATTGGCCAAACCTCTGCTGCAGTTGCCATTCACTATTGATCCCAAAACAAACTTGCTCTACTATAAATAGAGTTCATTTGTGCTCAGTTTGAGTACACCAAAGCCATCAAACAGATGCTTTCCTCAAAATCCCTCTCTTTAGGCCAAAATGCCTTCTTTAGCAAAGTAACTCTGAGTTTTTGAGTTAGAGAGCATTTCCATCATAACTCATGATCCTAACACCTCATAAACATCATATGTAGGTGATCCAAACTATCAAAAGTGACCTGTAATCCTTAAATCATAAAGTCACATCTCAAAACCTCAAAATAGGCCTTTTGTGCATTTTTCAAGCCATGTCTTGATTCAGTCACTTTCCAAACCAGATAAAACCTCAAACACACTCCAAATAACATCTTTGAACTGTCCCAAATGGTTCCCCCCATCTGGAACACCATTTGAGAGAGTTGCTATTTTGGCCATTTTAACCCCTTTTGCAAGAAAGGGCCAGTTTATGTTTTTGCAGGTTCCAGCTGATTCTAACCATCCTCAAAGCTTCTAAGGGATCATTTGAGAGTGTCTAAATCATCAAACCATTTCTGGAACCAGAAGTTTGGCAGATTGCACAGAAAACTCCAAAAGCTCAAAAAGAGGTAAGTATCATGACTTGAACTTTCCAAAATATGCATTGCTTTGAAGTCCACTGATCATACACACCTCATACATGTTATATATGTTGTGTTTGAACCAATTCATCATGTAATTCATGCCTGCATCAAAGTGTAGCATAGAAAATGTAATTATAGGCCTTTTTCAAAACCACTATCGGATTTTGAGGAGGGAGTATGATCTGTAAAAAATACCACCACCATTGGATTTCTTGTGAAATTCTAGGCTAGATGCATATAAATTTTGTCCCCAACCATTGAGAAATGAGAAAGTTATGGACCTTCCCGTTTCTTGGCAAAACTTGCCTTGCCTTGCCTTGCCTTGACCAGGCCTAGAAAACAAGGCATTCCTTGTATATTTGTGGTTTCACTTCAAGCAATGGATGTATCACCACCCTAGTGGTAAGGCGCGTGCCCTATAACCTTGAGGTCGTGGGTTCAAACCCCACCCATGCCATTTTGTGTTTTCTCACATTTTTGCTATTTTTCCCATATTTTCATGTTTTATTAATTAATTGGAAAATTAATAACTCTTTCAATTTTAATTATTTTTTATTGGTTCTTTTTGAAAAAAATCACAAAAATGTTGAAATATTTTATTCCACAAAAAATTAAGTTTATACTGTTCATTTAATATAATTAGTATTTTTGTGAATAAATTCCTTTTTAATGTTTTTAAACATCTTAAAAGTGAATATTTACTTTGAAAATCCAAACCAAGTGAGTTTTAATTCACCTTGTAATTAATCCCTCATTTCTCAAACCTTAAACAAAAATCACAAATGGTTTATTCAAACTTATTTGGTATTTTATTTGATTTTCTTTAAATATTTACTTTTAAAGAATAACAAATTAGGGTTTCTTTGATTTTCACCCTCATCAAACAATTTCAAACACTTTTGGGCCTCTAATAGAGTGTAAGACTCAATCCGTTGTATTTCAAAAAGTTCGACGCGATCATCGTCCGTTGAAAAACAAACCTTGGGCCTCTCCTCGAGCTATAAGACCCATTCAAAATTATTCTTGGGCCTCTATTGGAGTGTAAAACCTAACCCCCTTTGAAAACCAAACCATTTTGGGCCTCAATGCATTGTATAAGACCCACCGCATTTTCAAAAATCTCGGCGCGATCGCAATTTTCAAACAAATGACCCTGGGCCTCTCCTTGAACTGTAAGCCCCACCACTTGTACAAAAATAAATCTTTTGGGCCTCTATTAGAGTGTAAGACCCAATCCCCTTTTAACCAAAACTTTTTGGGCCTCAGACATTGTATAAGTCCCCCTGCGTTAAAAGAAAACCTAGGCGTCATCGCCAATAAAAAAAACCCAATCATCTAGGCCTACCCTCGTGTTGTAAGCCCCATTCTTTTTCTTTAAGCAGTTGGGCCTCCTAAGAGAGTGTAAGACCCATTCCCTTGTACAGAAAACCTTTCTTGGGTCTCAGTCACTTGTATAAGTCCCTCTGTACAAAACGACAGTGCGATCACTAATAAACCCTGGGCCTCTCCGTGAGCTGTAAGCCACAACATCTTTTCAAAATACTTTCTCCTTTAATTTTGAATATACTGTTGTTTTCAATCTTTCTTTGTTGAACAACTAACCAAACAGCATGGAAGCTCTACAACCGAGTAAGTGTTTATATGCTTTCTTTATCCGCTTTCATATACATATAACTGTATTGTGGGGCTGTTTCATTGTAAGTCTTCTTTCATAAACTCATATCAACTGTGTAATACTAGTATAGATATTTAGAGTTTCCCCGGCAACTACGTCTAGCACTAAGCCCTGTTGATCACTCTTAAATAGACAAACTAGATCCCCATAGGATTACCAGACATAGTCTTCCCTCCTCTTGGGGTTAAACAATATGGAGACGTGAATGGCAGCATTCTCGGTGAACCCTTTAACAGACTGTCACCCTTAGACATTGTCAAAGAAACTCTACTCCCCAGAGATGATCTTTTCTCCGTGAATGGAATCTCTTGAGTTTCTTCCAAATTCTCGGACTTTCCTGGCTTGATCTATTCTCTGTGAATATCCTGTCTTGAATTTTTCGGGGTTTGGGGACCCACAAGCTTCCTAAAAGCATCCCTGCCTCCTCTTGGACGTTGTACAAGGACCCTACAGCTTCTTAGAAGTATTCACAATCTCCTCTTAGGTTTCGTATAAGGATTCTTCCTTCGGGAAGAGAGCCTCCTCTTGGGCTTCGTACAAATTGTCCCTCGACTTCTTAAAAGTTTCCAGCCTCCTCTTGGGCTTCGTACAAATTGTCCTGACGACCTCCTAGAGGTATAGGAACAGAAATTAGTCATCTTAATAGAACAGTCTTTCAAAGAGTCTAGATCTTTCTACCGTGAACGTACTACTACTGTTTCTTTAAGCATAGTACAAAGGATAAAACTCTAGACTTGGACAGTCTAATCTCCTTGAGTCTCGAAGGCATTCTCAAGTAGGGAAAACACTAGTAGACTCGGACAGTCTCCAATCCCCTCTGGATTCCCCATTCCCTTAAAAAATAAAAAATAACCCTGATCCTCTGATCAATCCCAAAGCATAGCCTTACCTTTAATCAGTCTCTTTATAAGAACTTATTTTCTCTTTTAACCAACCTACTGGACCTGTCACTCAACTGAAACAACACTTATTTTAGCCTCCGTCTTGGGCTTCGTACAAGACACATCTTAAAACACTCTCTTGTTGAGTCAACTCCTTTTAGCCTCCCTCTCGGGCTTCGTACGGGACACAAAAGCATCCTCTTGTTAGGTCAATAGCCTCCTCTTAGGCTTTGTATAAGAAAAACCCTGGTTGAGTCAATCAACCTTTTAGCATCAAAATTGTGCCTCGTTCACAGGATACAAACATCAACAACTACTTTCATCTAATTGCTGTAAGCGGCAAGCCTCTGGATTATTTACATCCACGCCACTGTCCCTCTTTTAGCATGAGAAATTCCTAAGGAAAGATAGCATTGCTCTACACTGAGTTAAAGTCTTCTCCTTCAGGTTAAAACCCCCTATAAAGGAAATTATGGCATTGATAGGATTCACATATCCCGGTTAAAGTAATCCTCCTTTATAGTCAGTCACCCAACAGTTGTGACAAACAGACCCCCTTTAGAGATGACAAATTCTCTCTAAAGACAACACCTTTTAGCTTCACATCTTGGGCTTCGAACAAGATACAAATAGACCCTTCAGATTCACATCTTGGGCTTTGAACAAGATATAAACCACCTTTTCAGCTTCACGTCTTGGGCTTTGAACAAGACACCAAAACACCATTTCCTCCCATAGAATAGGAGGAACTACGATCGCTCTGATTTCCCTGTTTCGGTAAATGGGAATACGTAGGCATAAGATTGAAAGAAAAATCTTAGCGAGCACACTAATCCAAAGCCCCAAATCTCGTACCTTCACACATCAGTCGAAAAGCATCAGTCCTAGCATCCTAACAAAATTTCCTATGAACATTTCTGGCGTTTCAAATAAAGTAAGAAGAAAGAGGCCCCATTACCATATAGCATCCGTAACCTAACAGACCGCTGTTTAAACTCAGTATGCAAGCAGGGTTAATTGGAGACATCTATTTCCCTTCCTTAGTCAGCTCAATAGGATAAAAAATGAATCGACCTGTAGTAACCCCAGAGCGACAGTGCTTAAGAACCACGTCCAAAATCGCTCGCTACAGAAAAATGGCGGCCACCGTGGGGCCCTTTTCTTCCTTTTCTTTCTTTCTTTCTTTGGGAATTTCACTGGGATAAGACTTTTTTTTACTTCACTAGGATCTTAGGTCAAAACCTTTAAAGTTGGGAAGGTACCACAGAATGGAGACTCCGCCGGGGAGCCATTCTTGTCAGGAACATAGGATTTATAGCTCTTTAAAGTCTAGGACTTTAGGACAAATATATATACTGCTTTTCCTAATTGATATCTGTGTTTATTTTTCTGCTAATGGGAATGCGTGTGATGCCGCATGTGGAAAGATTGAGTATACACCTAGGAAAAACCTCTTTTAGTAGTGCGGAAACTATTGGAAATGGTTGTCACGCGATACTACCCTCTTCTGCTGGTTCTTCGAAAAGCATCACCTAGCACGGTTCTTGGCCCGCTGGTGTTTTCTCGACAAGAACTGATGATTTTGAGAGACAGGTACAAAAATCACTAGTATAAACCTTGGGGGGGGGGGGGTAGAGCCTTGACTTCATGACACCGACCCTTTGACCCCATGTGTTTTCTATGTTTTTGAGTGCTGCATTCATGCATTCATCTAAAAAACATTACATCAAAGAAAAAATTCTCTTCTAGTCTCTCTTTTTCAAACTAAACTAAGGCAATGATTGCAAATGTCAGAGAAAAAGATTGCGCTCATGGACTTCGGTAGAAGGAGAACTCATAAGTATACCTTCAGGGTTCCAAAACTAGAGGATTTGAGAGGATTAGCGAGGATGATCACTAACCTTGAAGCTTTCAGAGCCAAGTATAGAGGTATGCTACCTCTATTAAGAGTCTATGTGATTGAAGGAATCATGGAGGCACTCATTCAGTTTTACGATTCGATCTATCACTGTTTCACATTCCCGGATTACCAGCTCGCACCAACGCTGGAGGAGTATTCTCACCTAACCGATCTACACATTACTGATCGAGCTCTATTTTCTGGACTGGAAGAAATTCCAAAGGATCAGACCATTGCAAGAGCAATTTATTTGGATGAGTCGGAAGTCAAGACTCACATGACCACTAAGGGTGGGCTCCCAGGTTTGCCAGCCCAGTTCCTGACAAAGAAGGCTCTATACTTTGCTAGTATAGGGAACATGACTGCTTTTGAAAGCATCTTTGTCTTACTCACCTACGGGTTATTTCTGTTTCCCAACATTAATAGCTTCATCGATATCAACGCCATTAAGGTTTTTCTCATTGGAAACCCTGTGCCAACTTTGCTCGCAGACGCGTATCATTCTGTACACTTAAGCAATTTGTACAGCGGAGGGATGATCACATGCTGTGTACCCTTGCTATACAAATGGTTTATCTCCCATTTACCCAAGTCTGCTGCGTTTTGGGATCATAAGAGTGCCTTGCGTTGGTCGCAGAAAATCATGTCTCTTACCAACTCTGATATAGATTGGTGCAATAGGATTTATGATGGGATCAGGATCATTGACCGTTGTGGAAATTTCCCAAATGTACCCCTTATAGGAATTAAGGGAGGAATCAAATACCATCCAGTATTGGTTCGTTGTCAATTTGGATACCCGATGAGGCATGTCCCGTGTAATGCTCATTTGGAAGGTCTTTTCTTCAAAGAAGGAGAAAATGACAAGGCACTAAAGATGGAAATAGTGCACGCTTGGAAACATGTTCATAAGAAAGGACGAGAGTCTCTAGGAAAACCGGACTGTGTCTCGGTGGAGCCTTATCTCCACTGGGTACAAACTAGAGCTCTCAAGCAAAAGATGCCGTATCCTCGTCACAGAGTTCTTCCGCTGAGGGAATCTGTCATGTACTTCATGACTGAAACGGAAAAACTTCAAGTTACTCTCGACAAAGTTCAACAGGAGAGAAGGTCTTGGAAGAAAAAATATTGTACCCTTAATGTAGAGTGTACCAAAATACAACAACTCCTGAAAGATAAGGATGCTTTGATCGAGATTTTAGAGCAACATGCTATGGATAATCAGGATGACCAAAGGAATGACAACCCAACAACGGCCCAAGAGCCTCGGTCCAAGAAAAGGAAAGTACCAGAATCAGCACCCGGTTTCTCCCCAGAGAGGACTCGGGGCCCTTTAGCTTAGGTTTCTGTTTCCAGCACCTTGTAATCTACTGTATTTCTATTTTCGCAATCCTTTGAATTCAATAAAACGGGGTTTCCCCACTGTTTGATATTTGCAATCTAATTATCGAAGTTTATTTTGATTAAACAAAAAAAAGTAATTAATATAATCATTGCATTCATCATTCTCACGTCACGTATTCTTCTTACCTACGAATCTCACGTTTCTGTCTCGGTTCTAGAGTCAAACTGTCTCATTCGTATAAATCTCAAGCCAATCGTCAGAAAAAGATGGATGATCTCGAGGAAGAGAATAGAGAGTTGAGAGAAGAGATCGACGCTCTGAGAGAGGATATGAGAAAGCTTCATAACGACATGCAAGCCATGGCAGAAGCTCAGCTATAAAGGACTGTGATCTTGGAGATCACCTCAACGTCCATAGTGGAAAAGTCCGATCCTAGGTACAAAATGCCGAAAGATCGTCCCTGGGGCATGCCACTTAACTATATCCCGGAAGGATATATCCCGTTGATCAATGAGGATCAGGGGACCGCAGCAGGAGCCGCTGGGCCTGAAGGTTACAAACTTCGGGAAAGCGAAGATACCAGGGGCATGATAGCAACTCCTGAAGATTACAAACTTCGGGAGGCACCGAGAGTCTCGGCCATAATGACTATACCACCGCCCGTGGTACACACTATCCCGGAAGGACAGATTTCACAGATACCTTCTGGTGGAAACGACAACATGCTCGAAAGAATAAATGAGTTCCAGGAACAGTTCCTGGGAATGCAGAAAGAACTGTAGGCCCTTCGCGGTCAGGATTTATTTGGAAAAGACGCCGCGAACCTCTGCTTAGTCCCCAATGTGAAAGTCCCGCATAAATTCTAGGTGCCCGACTTTGAAAAGTACAAGAGTAACTCTTGCCCTCAGAGTCACTTGGTGATGTACGCTCGGCGAATGTCAGCTCAGACAGAGAATCAGGATTTACTAATTCACTACTTTCAGGATAGTTTAACCGGTGCCACACTAAAATGGTACATGGGTTTAAACCGTGCTACGATTAGCACTTTCATAGATCTTGGCACTGCCTTCGTTCAACAATATAAATACAATCTGGACATGGCACCCAACATAGATCAACTCAGATCAATGTCACAAAAGGACAAGGAAACCTTTAAGGAATATGCTCAGAGATGGCGTGAAATTTCCGCTCAAATTTGTCCACCTCTTGAGGAAAAAGAGATGACAAAGATATTCTTAAAGACCTTAACTTATTTTATTACGACAGAATGGTTGCCAGTGCGCCCAGTGACTTCACCGAGATGGTCGGTATGGGAGTTCGTCTTGAGGAAGCCGTCCGAGAAGGACGTCTAGTCAAAGACACTGGATCATCAAGTAGTACAAAGTGATACGGTAGCGCTCTCCCTAAGAAAAAAGAGCAGGATATTAGGAATATCTCTCTCGGAAAGCAAAAGCGACGTTATCAACCAGTAGCGGCTGTGACTCCTGCTATCAACCTCGCGCCTATTTTTACGTATCAACCTCAGGTTGCGCAGAGCCAACCTAATCAGCAAAGGACTCAACAACCTCTTCAGCAGGCTCGTCCTCCATACAATAACAACCGTACAATGCGGCCACCAGGATTTGATCCTATACCCATATTGTACGCATAATTATTTCCGTTACTATTGGCTAAGGGGCATGTCCAGACTAAGTCCCCTCTTACAGTACTGGAAAATCCGCCTTTTTAGTTTAAGGTGGATCAGACTTGCCCTTACCATCAAGGAAGACCAGGGCATAACATAGAAAATTGTCTCAGTTTCAAATCCGACGTGCAAAAGCTTGTTAGGAGCGGGGTCTTATCTTTCAAGGATACAAATCCTAATGTTCTCACAAATCCGCTGCCTCAACACGAGAAAGCTACAGTCAATTTGGTAGAGGGAGAGACTAACAACGTTTATCAAATTCATGATGTACTCTTGTTAAGGACCAATCTGGTCAAGATGCATTGCAGACAGAGTGGATATGGCCATGTGCCACCTCATAACTATCACCAGTGTGATATCTGCTCTAAAAGCAATCGAGGATGTTCTGTGGTGCAATCAGCTCTACAGGAACAGATGGATCTCTGATGGATCCAAAAGCACTGAGTTCGTGGAGTTAACATGGTTTACACAAATTCTAACATCATTCAGAACTACGACATCCGTGCAATGAATGTCAACTTGGTGGCGATGCATTCCAGGCAAAGCCAGTATCATAATCTGCCGCGGCACAATTACAATTCCTATCTGACTTGCTCGGTAAACAAACAAGGATGCTCTTTGGTACAAGAGGCCCTCCAGCGTCAGATGGATCTTGGATGGATCCAGGACTACCATGATAGGAATCCCTATCAGATCAACATGATTTAAATCTTAGATATTCGCTTGATGAATACCAGCCTGGTGAAGTTACATGCTAAACAGGTCCGGCTCGGGTTCCTGGTATCACATGATTATCAGAGCTGTAAGGCAGGTTACGAAAACAATCAAGGTTGTGCCCTTGTCCAGGAAACCCTTCAGCACTTGTTGAACCACTGGTGGCATCCAATCTATATGGATGAAGACACCCAGCAAATTAGTATTACCAACGGGAACGCTACTCGACATCAAAGTCGGGACGTTCGATCTGTGGAAACTGACCTAGTGAGGTTACATTGTATTCAAAGCGAGCGTAGCCAGGTGCTACCACACAACTATGAACATTGTAGAGTCTGTTCGAAAAGTAACCAAGGATGTTACCTTGTGCGAGAAGCTCTTCAGGGTCAGGTGGATCGTAGAGAGATTCGCCCATATCTGGGTTTCGGACCAATCAACTGGGCGCCATACTACCTCACTGATCGAATTGAGGACGTTATCGTAATCTCTGATCATCAGAGGGCTAGGGATGTTTGTACCATCATCCCTCTACTTGACAAATCGAGAGTTCCCAACCAGGAACGGATCGAAATTGCTTACGATGGTCAGAAAAATCAGAAGGCTCTTGTAGTCATCTATCTACCGAGAACGCTACCATATGAATCAACTAAGGTAATCCCTTACAAATACGGTGCAACAATAATTGAGAATGGAAAGGAAATTATGTTACCCTCCGTCGTGAATATTGCAGACATCAGTCGAGTAACACGAAGTGGTCGAATCTTCAACCGAGGAGTTGGAGAACTTAACAAAGAAAAGGAACCTCAGACAGAAGTTCCCAATCCACCGGTCGGTCAATCCAGTAATCCTGACCTTTCAAAAGACAACGATGAGATGTTGAAGCTCATCCAAAGGAGTGAATACAACATTGTTGATCAACTGTTACAAACTCCTTCAAAGATCTCTGTGCTGTCACTTTTACTCAGTTCAGAAGCGCACAAGGAGGCTCTACAGAAAGTCTTGGAGCAACCCTTTGTGGAACAGGATGTAACAATCAGACAGTTCGATATCATTGTCTCTAACATCACTTCCTGCAATAACTTGGGATTTAGTGATGAGGAATTACCTGAAGAGGGTCGCCGTCATAACATGGCGCTCAATATCACGGTCAGCTGCCAGGGCGATGCTTTAGCCAGCGTACTGGTAGACACAGGGTCAACCCTGAATGTTATGTCGAAGTCCACTTTGATGCAATTATCCTTTAATCGAACCCCGATGAGAACCAGTGAGGTCGTCGTCAAAGCATTTGACGGGTCCAGAAAAACGATTATCGGTGAAGTCGACCTTCCCATAACTATTGGTCCTCACACTTTCCAAGTCGCTTTCCAGGTCATGGACATCCAGGCAACGTACAGTTGTTTATTAGGAAGGCCTTGGATACATCAAGCTGGGGCGGTCACCTCGACCCTCCACCAAAAGTTAAAGTTCGTCCAAAACAACCAACTCGTCACGGTCTGTGGAGAACAAGCTTTGATTGTGAGTAACTTATCATCTTCTACTGGTGTAGAACCCGAGGAGGTTATTGGAACTCAGTTCCAAGCACTGTTGGTGAGAAAGGATAGTTAATCCGAAGAGGAACTTCCATTTCCTCATACAAAGATGCTATCAAAGCAGTCAAGAGTACCAATACAACAGGATGGGGCCAGCTTGTCATTCCTACTGATAACAAAACAAAGAAGGGTCTTGGTTTTTCTGCAACCTGTACCCAGACAGCTACTACCAACAATGAAAGTCTTCATCCCATTCAGGATTTCTTCCACAGTGGAGGTTTTCTTCACCCAGTGCCTCAAGAAGTGCATACCGTCAATAAAGATGATTCCTCTGATATGGAGGAAGAATGGGAGTCCTATCTTAACAAGGACGGTTATATGTCTCAGGACAAAACGCAGACTCCCTTTTGCTTTCCTACACAGAGTCCGAGATTTATACCCAGGTCAAATATCGAAATGATATACAGAGATTGTGATCCGGAAGGATGTTGTGCTCCACCAAACTCATTAGAGGAGGACACTCTGATGAAGGACAACTTTGACCATAACTATTATGGCCCGATGGATGGCCTACCAATGTGGCAACTGTATCCAGGAGACTTGGGGCAAGGAAATCAGCCGAACAATGAAAATCAGCTGAGCATCATTGAAAAGAATACATGCGTCCCCACCATGTCATGGGATCAACAATTAGGTCATTCAGAAAATGTCCAGTACAATGATGAATTTGCAACGTTTGCAGGACTTGAATTCATCAACTATGCTTTTTCAGAGGTCAGTGTCATCGAGAAGGATGACTCATCCAGTTCCAAAGAAGTGTGGGATACCCTGGGACAATCAAGTGGGAAATACGACTATGTGGTCAAATACATTGCTCCCGAAAGCTCTCGTATCAGGCTCGAAGATATCCAGCCAACTGGATGGGGAGATACAACGGAGCGCACAAATGTTATACAAAATGCAACAGAGGAATCCTCCTACGACAATTCTGCCTGGGAGACAGATTCAAATGATCCTGCTCCACCAGAAATCAGCGTTGTTTCTGAAGACAAATCAAGGAAGGTGCCAGACTTTGTGATTCATCAAGGAGTTCGCCACCAATGGGTTGCTGTCGATGTTCTGAAGATTGTTCATAAGTCAAAGTAATTTTCGTCTTTAACCTTTCACCCTGCCCAGGTGAAACGGATGTCTTGATAGGGCTCGCTTTCTATAAATTTCCCTCTTCGCTTCGCCCAAAGCGACAGAGCTTTGTTTTATAGGGTTGTAGTTTCAAGAATCGACTTGTTCATTAATAAAATAACGTCGTTCTGTAATTTCCACATTAATTGTTGTTTTCTCTTTTTGCTTTCCTCAGAAAATGGTAATCCTAAAAAACAAATAATAAAAAACAAGCAGTTTTCCAAAGAAATACACTGCACACACTCTTGCATTTCCTATATCTCTTCTAAACACAAATCATACCGTCATGCAGATTGCTTGTTTTAAACCCTGTTGAAACATACGATCCGATGCCTTCTCCCAACTTTGAGTTCTCAGAATTTGGGGCTGAAGAAGAAAATGACGACGAAATCCCAGAAGAGATCTCCCGATTACTCAGACAGGAGGAAAGGTCCATTGAACCTCATAAAGAGCCGTTGGAAACGGTAAACTTAGGTTCGGAAAAAGAGAGAAAAGAAATCAGGATTGGGGCACTGCTCAGTCCAACTGCCAAAGAGGGTTTAGTAAAGCTTCTCAAAGAATTCCCTGATGTATTCGCTTGGTCCTATCAGGATATGCCAGGGTTAGATACCAGCATCGTGGAACATCATTTACCGTTGAGATCGGAATGTCTGCCAGTAAAACAGAGGTTAAGATGGACTCACCCGGACATGGCCATCAAAATCAAAGAGGAGGTACAGAAACAGATTGACGCGGGTTTCCTCGCTACATCAGAATATCCTCAATGGTTAGCCAACATCGTACCCATTCCCAAAAAGGACGGAAAAGTCAGAATGTGTGTAGATTACAGAGATCTAAACAAGGCTAGTCCAAAGGACGACTTTCCTTTACCACACATCAACATGCTGGTAGATAGTACAACAAAGTTCAAAGTTTTCTCCTTCATGAATGGATTCTCGGGCTATAATCAAATCAAAATGGCGCCGAAAGACATGGATAATAATTCGTTCATTACCCTATGGGGTACCTTTTGTTACAAGGTAATGCCTTTCGGTTTGAAGAACGCCGGGGCAACCTATCAAAAGGCCATGACTACTCTGTTTCATGACATGATACACAAAGAAATTGAGGTATATGTCGATGATATGATTGTAAAATCTAAGACAAAAGAGGAGCATGTGACCCATCTGTCAAAACTATTTGAGCGGTTGAGAAAGTACAAACTCCGCTTGAATCCCAACAAGTGCACCTTCGGTGTCCGTTCAGGGAAACTCTTAGGGTTCATCATCAGCCAGAAAGGAATTGAGGTTGATCCTGACAAGGTCAAGGCCATTCGAGAAATGCCTTCTCCAAAAACTAAAAAACAAGTCAGAGGATTCCTGGGACGTTTGAACTACATCTCCAGATTCATATTCCTCATGACCACGACATGTGCACCGATTTTTAAATTACTCAAAAAGCATCAGGACTGCGTTTCGACAGAAGATTACCAAACCGCCTTCGACAGTATTAAGGAATACCTGTTGAACCCTCTGATTCTATCACCTCCAGTAGAAGGAAGACCATTGATTATCTACCTCACCGTCCTAGAGGACTCAATGGGATGTGTACTTGGCCAACAAGACGAAACCAAAAGGAAGGAGTCTGCATCTAATATCTGAGCAAGAAATTCACCGACTGCGAGACTCGGTACACTATGCTTGAGAAAACTTACTGCGCTTTGGCTTTGGCAGCCAAACATCTTCGCCAATACATGATTCGTCACACTACTTGGTTGGTCTCCGAGATGGATCCAATCAAGTACGTCTTTGAAAAGCCTGCTCTCACGGGAAGGATTGCCCGTTGGCAGATGTTGCTATCAGAATATGACATAGAGTATCATGCTCAAAAAGCCGTTAAGGGGAGTATTTTAGCCGATCACTTGGCTCATCAACCGATTGACGATCGGGAATCATTCGGGTTTGACTTCCCAGACGAAGATGTCATGTATCTAAAAATGAAAGACTACGATGAACCGCTACCCAGTGAAGGGCCAGAACCAGGTTCCCAATGGGGGCTTATCTTTGACGGAGCTGTCAATCATTACGAAAACAGAATTGGGGCAATCATCATAACACCTCAAGGTACCCATATTCCTTTCACTGCCCAACTTACGTTCAAGTGTACGAACAACGAGGCCGAATACGAAGCTTGTATTATGGGTCTCAAGGAAGCGATTGATTTGAGGATCAAAAACTTGGACGTATATGGCGACTCAGCCCTGGTTATCAATCAGATTAAAGGAGATTGGAATGCATACCAATCTGCGAGAAGGTTGCTACCCTTCTTTAACAGAATTGAGTTTCATCACATTCCTCGTGAGGAGAATCACATGGCTGATGCATTAGCCACTCTCTCTTCCATGATTAGTGTAGGTCAATGGAATGACATACCTAAGATCGACATAATGCGCCTTGAACGGCCCGCTTACATCTTCACGATTGAAGCAGTCATAGACGACAAACCTTGGTATCACGATATCAAATGCTTTCTTCAGAAACAAGAGTGCCCACCTGGGGCACTAAGGAAGGACAGGAAAACCCTCAGAAGGCTGGCAGGCAGTTTCTTCCTGAGCGGTGATACTCTCTATAAGAGAAATTTTGACATGGTCTTGCTCCGATGCGTAGACAGACCAGAAGCAGACATGCTGATTAAAGAAATTCACGAAGGGTCCTTTGGCACTCATGCCAACAGACATACAATGGCGAGAAAAATTCTAAGAGCAGGGTACTATTGGTTGACAATGGAATCTGACTGCTACCAGTACATGAGGAAGTGTCACATGTGTCATATATACTCCGACAAAATTCATGTACCTCCAACACATCTCAAAGTTATTTCTTCCCCATGGCCTTTTTCCATATGGGGAATCGACATGATTGGCTTGATTAAGCCTAAGGCTTCAAACGGACATCGGCTCATCCTGGTAGGCATTGATTACTTTACCAAGTGGATCGAAGAAGCGTCGTACACTAATGTAACCCGATAAGTGGTGGTCAGATTTATTAAAAACAATATCATCTGCCACGAGATGCTACCCTTTGCTCTTCACGGTTATCACACATCTGTCCGCACTTCAACAGGGGCAACCCCTTTCTCTCTAGTATATGGCATGGAAGCAGTGCTTCCCATAGAAGTAGAGATCCCATCAATCTGGGTATTGATGGAAGTTAAGCTTACAGAAGCTGAATGGTGTCAAAGTCGACACGACGAACTGAATCTGATCGAAGAAATGAGAATAACGGCATTATGCCACGGTCAGTTGTATCAACAAAGAATGAAGAAGGCATTTGACAAAAAGGTCTGACCTCGCATCTTCAGGAAAGGAGACTTTGTGCTAAAAAAAATACAATCTTTTCTCACTGATTCTCGGGGCAAATGGACTCCAAATTATGACGGCCCCTATGTGGTCAAGAAAGCTTTCTCAGGCAGTGCCTTGAGACTTGCAACCATGGACGGAGAGGAGTTTGCCTACCCCACAAATGTTGACGTAGTCAAGAAATACTTCGCCTAAACTAAAAAAAAACGTCTCGATAGATTGAAAACCCGAAAGGGCAGTCCAGGCAAAAATTAGAGACAAAGTTAAAAAATCATCCCGGTGGATTGGAAATCTCAAAGTCCAATCCAGGCAAAAGTTAGGGATAATGGCAAGTAACTACGTCTGATCAGTTCAACTCCTCAGCTGTCATGCCATCCATTAGAAACTCCAGTCACGATCATCTTCGACAGAAGCTCGGGATGCCCCGAATTCAAAATTGGTAGAAGGATAGTAGTCGTTATGTTTCAACATAGCCCTTTTCCCTGTAAATTACCATTTTCTAACTTTGTAAATACTCTATGGAATCACGCGTTTGGCTGATCTCCATCCTATCAATAAAAGTTGAGCCCTTGTGCTTTTATTTGCAATTCACATTTGTTTTAGCTTTACAGAATGATGTTTTTAACATGATCAACGATTCTTGAAACGGAACAAAAATGAATTTACTTGTTAAAATTGTTCTGCTTTAAAATAAAGATGGCAATTTCTTTTGACGGTTGAACATCGAAAGAACATCGATCGCTTCTCCAAAGGTGTTCGAGCCTCAAAGTGCAGAATCAAAGTACTCATTCTAAACCAGTATGCCTGAATGAAGGATCAACTATGTCAGATGCGAATGCTCCATCTGACCTCTTCGGCCGAGTTCTCATGTCCTAAGCCCGACCAGCGTCGCTCCCAACAAGGACCGTTTCTCCTAAGCAAGGCAGAATTGCTATCTTGAACCAGCGATATTTCTTTAGGCGCCACTGTGGCCGAGTATCCAGTCGTGTTCATCTGTTAGTTTGTATGTCGCGTTAGTTTTGGAAGCATATACATACATATATCATGGATTATTGATTTGCATTCACATTCATATTGCATCAATATCACTTTAGTCGGTCTTATCCCCTAGTGATAACAATCCTCGTCAGGAAATGTTACATCTGAACGATCTCTCCTCCAGTTTATTTCTGGATCAGAATTGGCCCTTGACCACTTTGATAACTTGAACTTCTGAAAGACCAGAGAACCTTCAACCGATGTTACTCTTCGCCATTGAAGATTATATTTTCGCTTTCCCGGATTAAGGAAAATCCCTAGAGGAAGCCTCTTAAGCAGAGATTCGACAATACAGCAGTTTTTCTCCGAAAAAGAAAAAAACTCGTTGATGAAAAGGTCATCAGCACCTCAAAATTGGATCACATCATATGGCGTTTCTCCAGGAAGCGAAAAGAGTCTCTCAAGAGACTCGTTCTTCCCCTGTAGAGCCGACAAATCGCGTCTCCAACAGAGAAGTTTGTGCACCTCTACAACTCAGACGACTGGGTTCCCAAGCAAGTCTGACATCAATCTTTTTCCATCAAATGGCATCTCTCCAGGAAAATTCGGCGAGAAGTTTGAGGAAAACCGCTACGAATAGCGTCCCTTGTCAAGAAAGTTTATTGACAAAAGAAACTGAGACCAGTTCCTTGGTAGGAAACCAGGATCGAGGGGAAGTTTATATCAGAAACTAAGACCAGTTCCTTAGTAGGAAACCAGGATCGAGGGGAAGTTTATTTCAGAAACTGAGACCAGTTCCTTGGTAGGAAACCAGGATCGAGGGGAAGTTTATTTCAGAAATTGAGACCAGTTCCTTGGTAGGAAACCAGGATCGAGGGGAAGCTTATTTCAGAAACTAAGACCAGTTCCTTGGTAGGAAACCATGATCGAGGAGAAGTTTTTACCTTTTCTAAGCATCATTGCTTAACAAAAGAGGATGAATGTGTAAGCTACCATTCATAATCCCCATCAAAATTTCGGGTATTCCGATATTTAATCCTCTTGCACCCTGAATGCCTGAATACCTTCGCCATTCACACCTTCGGGTCCAAGAAGATTAAATAGGGGCATATGTCATACCCCAAATTTTGACCACTAAGATTTCCCATCATTGTGCAAATCATCATCACAATATGGATGGACCATCATGCCTCATTAGTCTCCCCACAGATGGGTGAACACTTACTACAGTCAAAATTAGGGTTTCAAGCCCTCTCAGAGTTCTTAGACAAAGGATCAATCAAGAAATGACATGATCTTCAACTTGTCTAACCTCCTAAACATCTACAAGGGATCAAGAGGACTCCCACTTTAAGAATTAAGCACAAGGCTGCTCCCTTCCAGGTAGATCAAGCCTCAAGATCGCCAGTGTCACCAAATTAGGGTTTGGTCGACCAGGGCCTCCAGATGGAAATTTTCCTCTAGGCATGAGCCAATGCTTCAAAGTATATCCTAAAATACTCCACGGAACCTCATGGGCCCAAGCATCAAGTTAATTTAACCTCAGGGGATGCATACATCAAACATCAGGAATTAGGGTTTCTTGACCTAATTCACCCATAAGTTGACTTTTGGGACAAATCATGAGCCAAGACCTCAAGAGAGAATTTAAGGGTCTCTAATACTCCACATTGATCCATTTGCAACAATGGATTGATCCAAGAAGCTTGAGCAGCAAGTCTCAATTTCATCAGTACCACAATTAGGGTTTCGCGAGAAAAGTCAACTGTAGCTTTGACTTTTGACCAGGACATGCTCCCAAACCCTAGGACATGTTTCAATATACCCTATAACACCTATGAAATGAATCCATCAAGTTTGATTTAGGTCAAGGACTTGATTTCATAGAGGATCGCACAGTTTGGAATTCATCTGACAAAAAGTCAACTGTGCACAAAAGTCAACTTTGACTTTTTGAGATTTTTCACAAAAATGGTTTTTTAACCCTAAAATGATGTTAATATATGATTTAAATCATCATTCATCAAGAAAAATCAAGAAAAGTTGGATAACTTGTAAAAGGGGTAACCATAAAAACTTAGAAAATTTTCTAAGTTATGAACAAAGTGGCAAGGGTACCAACTTTGGAGGATCATAACTCCTAAACCACAAGGCCATTTTTCCCCATCCAAAGCTAGATTTATAGCTCTCATTACCCTCTACAAAAGCTTAGAACTGGCCTCCTTCCAAATTCATCATGGATTTTGAGTTGTGGAATGATCAAAATCACAAAAAGTAAAAATGTAACTTTTTTCCAACACTTAGTGAAAATTTCACTAAGTCAGAATCTGCCTTCACTTTTTTCCAAATGTAGGGGGATTTTTCACTTGGATCCAAAAGGTATCAAAACTAAATATGATCAAACCGTTGTTGTATCATATGAGGGCTTTCCAAAATGGCCAAGAACATCACCAAATTCCACTTGGGCCATGAGATATGACAATGGCAATATGCCTTGCTGAAAACTGCCAAGTCTAGGCAGAATTTTGCATTTTTGCTTGATTTGGCAAAATCAGATAATTCCAAGCCTTGTCATCACTTTGGACACATCTGAGGATCAAATTTAAAAGGGCCAAACACTGAGCCAAGCCTCCAAAGTCCTTGGAACAAGAAGTAGCATGCCAAACCTAGAATTGCCTAAAAGAGGGACAAGACTCCAATTTTGGATTGGAGCATTCAATACATACACCAAGGTGGCATGGACTGAGCCATTTTCAACTAAATTCAGTCAAGACTTATCCAAGACCAAGGGAACCACAACCCTATGCCCTAACCTCTAGTCAATGGCTAGAGGAGACTTGGATTCAAAAGTGCAACCATTGGCCAAACCTCTGCTGTAGTTGCCATTCACTATTGATCCCAAAACAAACTTGCTCTACTATAAATAGAGCTCATTTGTGCTCAGTTTGAATACACCAAAGCCATCAAACAGATGTTTTCCTCAAAATCCCTCTCTTTAGGCCAAAATGCCTTCTTTAGCAAGGTAACTCTGAGTTTTTGAGTTAGAGAGCATTTCCATCACAACTCATGATCCTAACACCTCATAAACATCACATGTAGGTGATCCAAACTATCGAAAGTGACCTGTAATCCTTAAATCATAAAGTCACCTCTCAAAACCTCAAAATAGGCCTTTTGTGCATTTTTCAAGCCATGTCTTGATTCAGTCACTTTTCAAACCAGATAAAACCTCAAACACACTCCAAATAACATCCTTGAACTGTCCCAAATGGTTCCCCCCATCTGGAACACCATTTGAGAAAGTTGTTATTTTGGCCATTTTAACGCCTTTTGCAAGAAAGGGCCAGTTTGTGTTTTTGCAGGTTCCAGCTGATTCCAACCATCCTCAATGCTTCTAAGGGATCATTTGAGAGTATCCAAAGCATCAAAACATTTATGAAACCAGAAGTTTGGCAGATTGCACAGAAAATTCCAAAAGCTCAAAAAGAGGTAAGCATCATGACTTGAACTTTCCAAAATATACATTGCTTTGAAGTCCACTGATCATACACACCTCATACATGTTATATATGTTATGTTTGAACCAATTCATCATGTAATTCATGTATGCATCAAATTGTAGCATAGAAAATACAATTATAGGCCTTTTTCAAAACCACTATCGGATTTTGAGGAGGGAGTATGATCTGAAAAAATACCACCACCATTGGATTCCTTGTGAAATTCTAGGCCAGATGCATATAAATTTTGTCCCCAACCATTGAGAAATGAGAAAGTTATTGACCTTCCCGTTTCTTGGCAAAACTTGTCTTGCCTTGCCTTGACCAGGCCTAGAAAACAAGGCATGCCTTGTATATTTGTGGTTTCACTTCAAGCAATGGATGTATCACCACCCCAGTGGTAAGGCGCGCGCCCTATAACCTTGAGGTCATGGGTTCAAACCCCACCCATGCCATTTTGTGTTTTCTCACATTTTTGCTATTTTTTCCCATATTTTTATGTTTTATTAATTAATTGGAAAATTAATAACTCTTTCAATTTTAATTATTTTTTATTGGTTCTTTTTGCAAAAAATCACAAAAATGTTGAAATATTTTATTCCACAAAAAAATTAAGTTTATATTATTTATTTAATATAATTAATATTTTTGTGAATAAATTCCTTTTTAATGTTTTTAAACATCTTAAAAGTGAATATTTACTTTGAAAATCAAAATCAAGTGAGTTTTAATTCACTTTATGATTAATCCCTCATTTCTCAAACCTTAAACAAAAATCACAAATGGTTTATTCAAACTTATTTGGTATTTTATTTGATTTTCTTTAAATATTTACTTTTAAAGAATAACAAATTAGGGTTTCTTTGATTTTCACCCTCATCAAACAATTTCAAACACTTTTGGGCCTCTAATAGAGTGTAAGACCCAATCCTTTGTAAATACAAACCTATTTTTGGGAATCACTTATTGTATAAGTCCCGTTGTACTTCAAAAAGTTCGACGCGATCATCGTCCTTTGAAAAACAAACCTTGCGCCTCTCCTCGAGCTATAAGACCCATTCAAAATTATTCTTGGGCCTCTTTTAGAGTGTAAGACCCAACCCCCTTTGAAAACCAAACCATTTTGGGCCTCAATGCATTGTATAAGACCCACCGCGTTTTCAAAAATCTCGGCGCGATCGCCATTTTCAAACAAATGACCCTGGGCCTCTCCTTGAGTTATAAGCCCTACCACTTATACAAAAATAAATATTTTGGGCCTCTATTAGAGTGTAAGACCCAATCCCCTTTTAACCAAAACTTTTTGGGCCTCAGACATTGTATAAGTCCCCCCGCGTTAAAAGAAAACCTCGGCGCGATCGCCAATAAAAAAACCCAATCATCTGGGCCTACCCTCGTGTTGTAAGCCCCATTCTTTTTCTTTAAATAGTTGGGCCTCTTGAGAGAGTGTAAGACCCATCCCCTTGTACAGAAAACCTTTCTTGGGCCTCAGTCACTTATATAAGTCCCTCTGTACAAAACGACAGTGTGATCACTGATAAACCTTGGGCCTCTCTGTGAGTTGTAAGCCCCAACATCTTTTCAAAATACTTTCTCCTTTAATTTTGAATATACTGTTGTTTTCAATCTTTCTTTGTTGAACAACTAACCAAATAGCATGGAAGCTCTACAATCGAATAAGTGTTAATATGCTTTCTTTATCCGCTTTCATATACATATAACTGTATTGTGGGGCTATTTCACTGTAAGTCTTCTTTCATAAACTCATATCAACTGTCTAATACTAGTATAGATAATTAGAGTTTCCCCGGCAACTATGTCTAGCACTAAGCCTTATTGATCACTCTTAAATAGACAAACTAGATCCCCATTGGATTACCAGACACAGTCTTCCCTCCTCTTGGGGTTAAACAATATGGAGACGTGAAAGGAAGCATTCTCGGTGAACCCTTTCACAGACTGTTACCCTTAGACATTGTCAAAGAAACTCTACTCCCCAGAGATGATCTTTTCTCCATAAATGGCATCTCTTGAGTTTCTTCCAAATTCTCGAACTTTCCTGGCTTGATCTATTCTCTGTGAATAGCTTGTCTTGAATTTCTCAGGGTTTGGGGACCCACAGGCTTCCTAAAAGCATCCCCGGCTCCTCTTGGGCATTGTACAAGGACCCTACGGCTTCTTAGAAGTATTCATAGCCTCCTCTTAGGCTTCGTATAAGGATTCTTCCTTCGGGAAGAGAGCCTCCTCTTGGGCTTCGTACAAATTGTCCCTTGGCTTTTAAAAGTTTCCAGCCTCCTCTTGGGCTTCGTACAAATTGTCCCGACGACCTCCTAGAGGTATAGGAACAGAAATTAGTCATCTTAATAAAACAGTATTTCAAAGAGTCTAGATCTTTCTACCGTGAACGTACTACTACTGTTTCTTTAAGCATAGTACAAAGGATAAAACTCTAGACTTGGACAGTCTAATCTCCTTGAGTCTCGAAGGCATTCTCAAGTAGGGAAAACACCAGTAGACTCGAACAGTCTCCAATCCCCTCTGGATTCCCCATTCCCTTAAAAACAGGAAATAACCCTGATCCTATGATCAATCCCAAAGCATAGCCTTACCTTTAATCAGTCTCTTTATAAGAACTGATTTTCTCTTTTAACCGACCTACTGGACCTGTCACTCAACTGAAACAACACTCCTTTTAGCCTCCGTCTTGGGCTTCGTACAAGACACATTTAAAAGTACTCTCTTGTTGAGTCAACTCCTTTTAGGCTCCCTCTCGGGCTTCGTACGGGACATAAAAGCATCCTCTTGTTGGGTCAATAGCCTCCTCTTAGGCTTTGTATAAGAAAAACCCCGGTTGAGTCAATCAACCTTTTAGCATCAAAACTGTGCCTCGTTCACAGGATACAAACATCAACAACTCCTTTCATCTAATTGTTGTAAGCGGCAAGCCTCTAGATTATTTACATCCACGCCACTCTCCCTCTTTTTGCATGAGAAATTCCTAAGGAAAGATAGCATTGCTCTACACTGAGTTAAAGTCTTCTCCTTCAGGTTAAAACCCCCTATAAAGGAAATTATGGCATTGCTAGGATTCACATATCCCGGTTAAAGTAATCCTCCTTTATAGTCAGTCACCCAACAGTTGTGACAAACAGACCCCCTTTAGAGATGACAAATTCTCTCTAAATACAACACCTTTTTAGGTTCACATCTTAGGCTTCGAACAAGATACAAATAGACCCTTCAGCTTCACATCTTGGGCTTTGAACAAGATATAAACCACCTTTTCAGCTTCACATCTTGGGCTTTGAACAAGACACAAAAACACCATTTCCTCCCATAGAATAGAAGGAACTACGATCGCTCTGATTTCCCTGTTTCGGTAAACGGGAATACGTAGGCATAAGATTGAAAGAAAAATCTTAGCGAGCACACTAATCCAAAGCCCCAAATCTCGTACCTTCACACATCAGTCAAAAATCATCAGTCCTAGCATCCTAACAAAATTCCCCATGAACATTCCCGGTGTTTCAAATAAAGTAAGAAGAAAGAGGCCCCATTACCATATAGCATTCGTAACCTAACAGACTGCTGTTTAAACTCAGTATGCAAGCAGGGTTAATTGGAGACATCTATTTCCCTTCCTTAGTCAGCTCAATAGGATAAAAAATGAATCGAACTGTAGTAACCCCAGAGAGACAGTGCTTAAGAACCACGTCCAAAATTGCTCGCTACACCGACCTAAAACTCCTATGAGTTGACCTGTAAGACTCAAAAATTGAAAAACTTGACACTTGATAATTTTACGTGATTGTGGAGGACTCTGTTTGATTTATGCATTACCAATAGATGAGACACACATGCATATGAAATTGTTTCATGGTTTGTTTGTTAATATCATGTAAACATGAAAATGTAAGCATGAAATGGTACAAGATATAGATCCAATATGAAGACATTTAAAATATAGTCACTATAAACATATAAAATGCAACACACAATGGCCATATTTGATATTTTTGGAAGTGAACACATATCACAAACACCATACGCATAATGCATTAGATACCTTTAAGGAATAAACAAGTAAAAGAAATACTTACTTACAAAATAAGAAAAGGATTGAAACGATATTACCTCACTGTATGAATGACGGAGGACTTGCATTCCACGAGGAACTTTTGAACGAAAGTTGAAATGAATGCAAAACGTGCCACAAACGCAAACGAAACCAACATGCTCTTACCACTTTTCTCCTTGTACAAGTATTTGAAATTGCTATTAATAATGTATCCAAGAGGTGATTGACTTGATGATCATCCTTGTTGTTAGACTTTCATACTTGTTAAATCATGATGATTATCTTGCTCTTCCTCATGTTTCATCATCTTAGGTTGATCAGTACCAATTTGATGTACTTGAGTATGTCTTGTTGAAGATAGACATACATTATTAAACATAATACATTTCTGACACTTCTCGGATAAAAACATTAGTAATAATCAACATAGTTTTACCAATTAAAGAAACACTAAATGTTAACCTCACCAAAGTCATAAAATGGGAATTCCAAGTCGGTGGTCTAGTCTTGTGAAGGAATCACAAAGATCCTCGCGAGGGCAAGCTCGCCGCCATCTGGGAAGACCCCTATCATATCCGAGCAAAAATGGAACATGGGGCTTACTACCTCGAAAACTTGCACGGGGAAGAACTTGCTCGACCATGAAACACAAAAAAATTGAAACAATACTACAGCTAAGCCTGACAGTTGGCGTACCCCATTCAACGATGACAACAAACGTGCCGAGCACGGAAGCGTACTCCGGTACAAGCACAACGTCCTTGTAACACCCCAAAATTTGCCCTCTTTTTTCTTTACCCTTTTTTGGCTTATGCTTCATTTCATTTGCATCTTCATTTATTCATTGCATGGGTCTTCTAGGACATGAGATCACGATGCATTTCCTATAGTTCAGAGCTTTCTTCAGTTCAGAGGTTGTTTCAGCGGTATTTAGAGCTAAATAGATAGTCGTCAAAGTTTTCGAGCATTTATTTTGCTCAGCAGATGATTTGATTATTTCAAAGTCAAGAACAATAAGCATCAGAGGCTCCAACATTTATTTTGTTCAGTGATTTTGGTACCAGACCATTCTTTTTCTAGCTGGTTATTGAGTGCAAAAGAGGATTCACGACTTATTTCATGTATTATTTAGTTGCCATATCAAATGACAAGTTTCAGAGGCAGAACAATGCTCAAAACAAGTGGCAACGGTTAGTTTACCAAGTTTTCCATCCAAAAGGGGCCAAAATTCAAATTTTGAATGTGTTAATTAATTAACCAATTTTTCCTATAAAATGGTTAATTAATTAACACGTGTGATTTTTTTCCTGAAATTTCATTTTTCAGCATTGTAGCAGTTGCAAGTCCATTTTGATCACTTGGGTTCACATTTGCATCAGTAAAAGGATCTAGAATGCTTCCAAATTTTGGTTTCCCTCCACAATTCAAATAATTCCACTCCTAATTCTACTCCTAATACTAACCCTCATTCAAACCCACACTCCAAACCTCTCTCATACTCCAAACCTAGAGCTTATTTAAGTGAATTTGCTCCAAACCTCACACAATTACCCTCACAATTTCATTTTCATTCTCAATTCTCTATAATTCTCTCTCACTTTTCTCTAATTTTTCACTCTCCATTTTCATCTTCAACCTTCACTAAAGCTCTTCCATTAGAATTCTCAAATTCTTCATTGGAGTTTGTTAATTCTGGAGCTAAATCTTCATCATTTCCTTTTATCAACACAAATTCTACAGTAGAAGTTGGTTTGGATCTAGATCTGAAGTTTGGAAGCAATTTCTTGAAGCAACTTTGAAGCAAGTTCATCTCATTGCATCTCCTTTTGTTTTTTTTCCTTTTCGTTTCCGTTAGTAAATAGGCTTTAGACAAACACACCCTTTGATTAGAACAACAAGAGTGGATATCGTTGAGTACAACGTACGCGAGGGGTGCTAACACCTTCCTCTCGCATAATTGACTCCCGAGCCCAGAATTTGGTCGCGAGACCATGTTCTTTCCCTTTTTGAGGTTTCTTCGATCGTTTCCTTTCCCCCGTCGGGATAAATAACGTTCGGTGGCAACTCTGTTTTTCTGCCGATTTTTTTTTGCGTTGCGACAGCTAGCGACTCTGGTTCCCTATGTGAGTCAATCCTAGCGCTTGTCTGTTTCTTGTCATTGGGGTGTTTATCTTTATGTTGTTATTTGCTTTATCTGTTGTATATTATTGCATTTTCTTACATTTGTTACATTTGATTATTGTTGTCATATTATTATGGATCTCTTGTTGTGTTGTTGGGTGGGATGGTTCCATGAGGGATAAGCCCACTACCCAGGCTTGAGTATATATATATAGGATTAGAGTGGATAGTCGTATGGCTTGCGTAGTATCTTATTACATTTAGTTGACATGAGACCCACATTCAGACGAGGTTTTCTTGGGAGATACTCTGTCCTGCGCGTCTTGTGCAGATGACAGGGCATTCCCACAGAGAGCTTATGACTCTGGAGACTGTTCATGGGAAGTCAATGGAGGCCTCCTTGAGGGGTGATAATGTCAAACCAGAAATGGTAAACGTATTATCATTTCTCGACCTAAAAGCCCGTAAGGCTGAGGACCTACTAGGATGCCTTGTCCAAGACTAAAACCACATGTGAGAGGGGATGGGTTTTTCAGGAAACTTTGACCTTTAACCTACCTAGTTTTCTGCTCTTCTTATAAGTGTGGACTTATGAGCCTGATATTCTGATTATTCTGATATTCTGGTATTCTCGTTAGAGCAGAGTTTTGAACTTATTCCGTCAGCAGCACAACAGTTGTTCAGAATATGTGGCAACCTTGATCCCCTGTCTTTGCATTTGCATCACATCATAATTGCATCCTAACATTCATGTTTGTGTATTTCCAGGGTTTGCATCTTATCCTTAATTCTAGTTGTTGAAGATCTGCAGATATGGACATTGGTTGGAAGAAAAATGTTGCTTACAAGTTTCCAACACTTGTTCTGAGTTCTCTTCACAGTTTGGTTGCCTTCGCAAGTTTTAGTGTCTTGGAGGATTTCATAAGGGATCATGGGAAGATATTGAGTGTTATTCACACCATCACCAAGTATGAACATGATGTCATCCATACTCTTCTGCAATTCTATGACCCTCCCTTGAGGTGTTTTACCTCTCTGGATTATTAGTTGGTTCTAACACTGGAGGAGTTTGCGCTTATTTTGGGAGTTCCAATCAAGGATAGGGCACCCTTCTTCAGTTCCAAGGAGAATCCTGAGCTTGGTGATATTGCTACTGCTTTTTATTTGAGCAAGTCTGATTTAGTGGATAATATGGCTAACAAAGGAGGTTTTCAAGGATTCCATTTGAGTTTTTTGGTGGGTGAAGCTCAAAGGTTTGCCAAAGCTGGAAGTTGGTTTGTTTTCAATGTTATTCTGGCTTTATGTGTCTATGGGATTGTCTTATTCCTTAATGTGGCTAACTTTGTTGATATGGACGTTGTTTTTATCTTTATCATGAAGAATCTAATGCCAACTCTACTTGGTAATCTGTACCACTATGTGCACTTCAAGAATGAGAAGAGGAGATGAGGGCTTGTAACTTGTTGTGCGCCACTCTTGTGCAAATGGTTTATGAATCATCTTCCTCAATCCGATGCTTTTGTAGATACAAAATATTCCTTGAAGTGGTCTAAAAGGCTAATGGGGTTGACTGCTGAGAACATTGTGTAGTTTGATTAGAGACTACTTGGTACAGAGATCATTCACAACTGTGGGGGGTTTCCAAATGTACCTCTGGTGGGAAGGAAATGTGGTATTAATTATAACTCTTCCCTTGCTATCAGACAGTTCAGGTATGCTCTGAGAAGGTCTTCGAAGGATCTAGATGTCTAAAAGTCTTTGTTCTTTCATGGTAAAGAGGATTGGGAGTTGCTAAAGAGAGTTGTAGGGGCTTGGGGAAATATTCACTGAAAAGGGAAGACTTCCTTGGGAAAGAATGACTGCAGAGCTTATCCTCCTTACTTGGAGTGGATCCAGAAGAAAGTTGAAGAGGTTCTTTTTCCTTTCTCTATAGAGGCTTTATTGTATCCATTGATGATCGAGCAGCCTACTTCTGTGGATATTGAGAGATACAACAAATTTTGGGCCGAGAAAGAAGAGTTTCGCAAAGAAAATGAAGAGCTAAAGAGGGAAGTCTACCGGTTGGGTCATGCTAAAGATGAATCAATACATATAGCCAAAGTGAAGACAGAACTGCTAGCTAAGAGAGAACAAGAGCAAAAGGGAGAGGTCAAAAGCAGAGAACGGATTAGCAAAGATCTGAAGAGCGCCAACAACCTCCTCCAGCAAAAGAAGAAGGAACTAGACAGAGGCCTACCTTGAGATTTCCAAATTCAACAGTCAGTGGAACGCTACTGTGACTTCTCACAAGAAGAAAGAAGATGAGCTCAGAGTCCAAATTGAAGAGTTGAAGCAGCAACTTAAGGATAAAGAGAGGAAGATCAGAGAAGAACTTTTCCACAGACTCTGAAGTGATCAGTAACTTAAGGAGACTCTGTCAGCCATGGAGGAGCTCAAAGTTCAAGCGGAGGTGAAGTAACCCAGAGTTGAAGACGTGTCTGGAGATGATTCTTGGAAATTATGGTGTCGTTACTTAGAAGGTATCATGCATAAGCGAGATGTTCTTATTCAAGAGCTAATTCAAAGGCCAAGACATCCCAATACCAAGAAGCTGTTCAAATAGGTCCAGGACTGGAGCAGAGAGCATATTGGCTGGGGAGGATTGACTTTGGTAGAGATGGAGGATATACCTTAGTTGCTTTTTCCTTTTGTATTTGATCACCATCAGACCTGTTGATTGGGATCACTGGATTTGTATTTGATTTTGTCTCTTCCGTATGAGCTTATTGTATTGACTCTTTATTGGCTCTTCTTTAGCTAATGTATGAGTGGTTTTTGCCAGTGTTCTATCCATCTCTCGTGTTTGTTGCTTTTAAAACTTGAATCAAGGTGTAGATCACCCTGGGAATGATTAAACATGACATTTGCATTGCATTTTCATAATCATGTGCATAATAGGTGTTCTTGGCCGGTTTACTTATCCCTGCCTGGTTTGCTTAGTAGGATAGCGAACTCCGGTATTCAAAGATACGATACAAGGAGAAATCAGAAAAGAGCAATAAAACAAATTCAGGCTGAGTTACTTGAGGTGAGAACCCGTATGAATCAATTTATGGAGTTGATGCAAAATATGGCTCAAGACCAAGAGCAGTTGAGGACATTGGTTCAGCCCCTTATTGATCCTCCCATGGCAGACGACAATGGTGTTATTCCTCCTGGCGGAGGTGGTGGTGTCAATCCTCCTGGTGGAGGTGGTGTTGATGTTGTTATTCCTCCTGGCGGAGGTGCAAGTGTTGTTATTCCTCTTGGCGGAGGCGGTGTTGGTGGTGTTAATCCTCCTGGTGGAGGTGGTGTTGGCGAAGATAGTGTATGTGTTGTTCATGGAGGTGGTGTAGGTCATGCTCATCATTGGGAAATTAACCAACAAGAGGACACATTCTCTATGCATGATCTGGAAGTTGGTCTCCCGACAGAGGCTGAGAAGAAATTTAAGATGATAGAAGAGAGGATGAGGGCCTATGAAAATTAGAATGCTTTGGGCATTAATATGACTGACCTAGGCTTGGTGTCTGGTGTGAGGATCCCACCTAAGTTCAAGGTCCCTGATTTTGATAATTACAAGGGGACAACCTATCCAAAAACCCATATCAGAGCATATTATCGCAAGATGACTGCTTATTTCGAAGACGAGAAGCTGCTCATGCACTTCTTCCAGGACAACCTAGTTAGGGAGTCCCTGGAGTGGAACATGGGACTAGAGAGAACAAATATTAGAAGTTTGAGATACTTGGATAAGGCCTTTGTTAAACACTATAAATATAACAATGATATGGCTCCTAACCAAACACAGCTGTAAAATCTTACTCAGAAGGCGAATGAGAGCTTCAAAGAATATGCCCAGAGGTGGCGTGAACTGGCTGCACGAGTTCAACCTCCTATGATGGAGAGAGAACTAGTGGATATATTTATGGGCACACTCTAGGGTCCATAATGTGACAGACTGGTTGGTTGTACTTCTGCAGGATTCTCATATTTGGTTATGGCAGGTGAACAAGTTGAAAGCGGGATAAAAATGGGCAAGATTCTGAGTGGTAATGGCTCTTCATCTGGAGGAGGGAAGAAACCTTATACTGGGGGCCCCAAGAAGAGGGAGGGGGAGACCAATTCTATATCTTCCTACAGAGGTAAGGGTAGAATGAGTCAAAGTTTTCCACAACAGGTAGCTGTTGTAGCCATCCCGACTGCACTTCAACAACAACTTTATACTCCCCGTCAGTTTCAAAGAAGACCGAGGATGAATGATAGGCATTTTGATACTCCGCCTATGTCGTACACTCAATTGTTATAACATATGCTACAACTGCAATTAGTTCAGTTGAGAACTTTGGCTCCACTTACCGGTAATCCGCCACCTGTCTATGATGCCAATGCCCACTGTGAGTTCCATTCTGGAGCAGCGGGCCATCACATCGACAACTATAAAGCTTTCAAGCACAAAGTTTAAGATTTGCTTGATTCAAAAGCCATTGAGTTTACCAATAATGGGCCCAATGTGATACAAAACCCTATGCCACCACACGGCGGTGCAAAGGTGAATGCTATTGAAGAGGTAGAGGGGTTGAATTTGGTTACTGATGTTAATATGTTGAAAAATCCGCTTTTGTTTGTGAAGGAACCTCTGCTCAGAGAGGGTGTAGTCCCAGGTTATTTGTCTGACTGTCAGAAATGTGCGGTAAAGCCAGAGGGTTGTGATTTGTTGAAAGAGGGTATTCAAAGGTTGATAGATGAGGGTCGACTTTAATTTGATAGAACTTATGTTGATAATGATGATGATAAAGAAGATGTTGCCACCATTTCCATTCCATATAATACTATTCGTATATCAGCGTCAGTACGACAAGCACCTGTTGTTATTACCATGCCTGTGCTTGTGCCATACAAAAGTACAAAAGCCATGTCGTGGAATTACGGAGCCGATGTGTTTTATAATGGTCAGAAAGAGGAAATTGTGGGTCCTTCAAATGCTGAATCCAACATTGATAATATTGTCGGGGCTGGAGGCATCACTCACAGTGGTCGAGTTTTCTCTCCACCGGTATCTCATGATGGGAATGTTGATACTTTCGCAAAGGATAAAGGAAAATAGGTTGTTGAAGATTCTGTGCAGAAACAGTCACCCGAACCTTCCTTTTCGAAGGATGTTGAAGAATGTATGAGGATAATTAAAAAGAGTGATTACAAAGTGGTAGATTAGTTAAACCAGACTCCCTCAAAACTCTTCATTATGTCTTTGTTGTTGTGTTCGGAGGCCCATAGGAATGCTTTACTGAGAATTATTAATGCCACATGTGTACCTCAAGAAATTTATGTGAATCAGTTGGATGGGTTGTGGCACATGTCAATGCAAGTAATGGTTTGAGATTCTCTGTTATCGCATATTTTGGTAGACACTGGGTCTTCCTTGAATGTATTGCCAAAGAAAGCGCTTATGAGGTTGGATACATAAGGGGCGATCCTTAGGCCCAGAGATCTGGTTGTCCGAGATTTTGATGGGTCAAAGTGGTTTGTATTTGGAGAGGTGATATTGCCAGTTAAGGTCAGTCCTGGGGTTTTTGATACAAAATTCTTTATCATGGATATCCAGCCATCCTACAGCTGCCTTCTTAGCCGTCCATGGATTCACGCTGCAGGGGTCGTAACCTCGACATTGCATCAGAAACTCAAGTATGTGGTTGAGGGTAAGGTAGTTATCGTCTGTGGAGAAGAAGATTTTATGGTCAGTCATTTGTCGTCATTAAAATACGTGGAGGTAGATGGTGAGATTCACGAAACTTTATGTCATGCGTTCGAAGCTGTTCAAATTAAGAAGGAGCCTCCGGTAGAGGATAAAAAGCCTGAAGTTTCTATGACCTCGTTGAAGGAAGCCCGTGCCATGGTTGACGTTGGTAGCTCCAAAGGTTGGATCCAAGTTCTTGATGTACCGGTAAAGCAAAACATGTTTGGTTTGGGGTATAAGCGCCTCCAAAAATCAGAGGTCCTATCAGATTTTCAAGTGATGGGGTCATTTTTGACCAAATTAATGTCGTGGGGGAAGACGAAGTCGACAACGACTATGATATGGATAACTGGATCCGCCCCTACATTCCAAGATAAGAGCTTTCCAACTAGTCTTCTGAGGAAATCATTCAAGTCACTCTTCGTGAAGAGTAATTTTCTCTGTTTTTTACATATGACAAGTCCTACGTTCTGCCCAAGATGTAGTGACTAATTTGTAGGGCCTCATGTTTTGTTTACAATGATTCTCATAAATAAAGTACGTTTTTTGCATTCAAATATTTCGCTCCCTGTTTTTCATTTTTATTTTTTTACATTTTTAAATGGCAATCTGTTTTAGTGTTTTTGTTTGTTTTCTCATTCTTAATAAAGCATAAAACATCAATCATGTAGATTAATCATCCTAGACTCCTTCAATAATGATTTTGCTATGGCTCAGTATGATTTTGACAATCCGATATACTAAGCTGGATAGGGGGTTAATAAATATTGTGAACTTCCCGAAAAATTGGCCAGACTATTGAAACAGGAGGAAAGGGTCATTCAGCCGCATCAGGAGGTTATTGAGATTATTAATCTCGGTACTAAGAACGCGAAGAAAGAGATCAGAATTGGGATATGTTGACATCTTTGCTTGGTCTTACCAGGATATGCCCGGGCTTGACACGGACATTGTTGTGCATCGTCTGCCTCTCAAAGAGGGTTGTCCTCCAGTCAAGCAGAAGCTTAGAAGAACTCGACCAGACATGGAAGTCAAGATCAAGGAAGAGGTTCAAAAATAGTTGGACGCCAGTTTTCTTGCTGTTACCAGCTATCGTCCATGGGTTGCTAATATCGTTCCTGTACCTAAGAAGGATGGTAAGGCCAGTATGTGTGTCGATTACAGAGATCTGAATAGAGCAAGCCTAAAAGATGATTTCTCACTTCCTCACATTGACGTGTTAGTGGACAATACTGCTCAATATTCAGTGTTTTCCTTCATGGATGGCTTTTTTGGGTATAACCAAATTAAGATGGCCTAGAAGACATGGAGAAAACGACTTTCATAACACCGTGGGGAAATTTCTTTTACAAAGTGATGCCCTTTGGATTGAAAAATGTTGGGGCAACTTATCAGCGGGCTATGGTGACTCTCTTTCATGATATGATTCACAAGGAGATCGAAGTCTATGTTGATGGCATGACTGCGAAGTCCCAAATGGAGGAAGAACATTTGGTTAATTTGCAGAAATTATTTGAAAGGTTGAGAAAATTCAAGCTGAGGTTGAATCTGAACAAGCGCACCTTCGGGGTGGGGTCTGGTAAACTGCTGGGTTTTATTGTAAGTGAGCGAGGTATAGAGGTTGATCCTACTAAAATAAGAGCAATACAAGAAATGCTTGATCTGATAATAGAAAAAGAGGTTCGTGGTTTCTTAGGAAGGTTGAACTACATAGCTAGATTCATCTCTCATCTTACAGCTATGTGTGAACCAATATTTAATTTGTTAATCAATTAACTAGTTTGTAGGAAAAACAGGTTAATCTATTAACACTGTTGTTTTGTGTGTTTTTGCTATTTTAAAGGTGTTAATCGATTAACCAACTCAAAGGAAAAAGTGGTTAATCGATTAACACTATTACTGGAGTTGTTTTTTGTACTTTTTCAAGCTTGCTTTGATTCCTTTCCACTTCTAAACCTCATGGCTTTGTATGATACATCTTTGTGGAATATTCTTGTGTTATTTCACTTCATTTTGCAAATGTATGTGATTCTTTGACACGCGACGCATTGATTTTCATGATGCATGTTCATGACTAATTGTGTTGCATTCTTCATGTGGCTTGTTGGTTCATACTTGTTTTCCTTGGATGTTCACTCTTGCTTGATGCATGATTCATGTACATGTTTGCTTTCAATTATGCAAATGCGTGTTCGTTTGAAATGATTAATTGTTGTTGAATATCCATGTTGTTCTTGTTGAATGTTTAAGAGTGCAATGTTGTTGAAACTTCCCCCCTTTCTTGTTGAATATTCTTCATTCTCGTCCGAATGAGGATACGTAGGCACAAGACGGCGAAGTCTTGGCGAGCAACCTTCCCCCCTTTCCACCCGTAGTCCTCCGAACTACGTTGACTCTGACTTTCCCATTGCACAAGGGAATACGTAGGTATAGGACGGCGAAGTCCTATCGAGTCTCCTTTTTTTTCCTTTTTGTCTCGGTTAGCAAATAGGCTTTAGACAAACACACCCTTTGATTAGAATAACAATAATGGATCCCGTTGGCTCCGCTATCAGTCGGAAGCCAACTGTGATCACTCGAACAAGTTCCCTACACTGTCGAGCACAAATTCGGTCGAGCAGTACCCCGCATACACTTAGTTTAAACAATTTGCAAACATTAACCGATGAAACTAATATATGCTCAGTGAGCAAATCACACAAAGGCATACACACATGTCAAAAAGGTAGGTATATTAGGATTACAAATCAAATATTAAAGTACAACAAATGGGTCAGGCCCACGTTTCAAATATTACAAGCCATGGCGCGCAGGCCAGGCAAACACAAATCATGGCACGTAGGCCGAGCAACTACAAGTAGAAACCTAAACATTTTAATTCCCCTCGGGCTGGGTCTCCCCCTCGACGTCACCGTCATCGTCAGGGATGTAAGAAGCGACTATCTTGTCATTGACCACCTGGTTCAGAAACCCGATCCCTTCGGTGATAAGATCGACCATGGGGTTCACAACTCAAAGATGAGCCACCGCGTTGTCGAAACTCATCCCAACGGCGTCCAAACTTTATTGCTCGAGGACCCTGATCCACGAGACCAGTCTACCACGTGTTAGGAATGCCCTCTCTTCGGCAGACTCGTCATCAGCAGAGACCGCGGCAGCTACCAACTCAGTGATCTTCGCCTCGAGGGTTTTCTTCTCTTCGGCGGCCTTGGCCAGTGCCTCTTTCGCCTTAACCAGCTCAACGAGGAGATTGACCTGGATCGTGTACCTCTTCTTGTAATCGAAGAAGGCATTCTCCACCGCGAGCTTCTTCCTCTTGAGCTTTGTGTTTACTGCCCGCAACCTTTCCATCTCGGCGATGGGACTGGTTTCCTAGTCATTAAAAGCAAGGGCCATTTCCAGGACCCTCATTACGACAATCGCGTCCTGAGATAATACTTTCCTCTTGGCCACCTTGTCGAGGCCAGGATAGCTTTCGACTCTGCTTCAGACACGGCTAAGGAATGATCCCCCTCGAAAAGACCCCTGTTGAGATGGCAGGGGGCAACACAAACTTTTCCCCAATGCCTTCCAATGTGAGATCAATGAACCCGATTTCTTCTTTACGAGGCCTTTTCCTGGCCGGAGAGTCTTGTTGAGGGGGAGACTGGCCGCCCGACAGAGAAGATGAGGCACCTCTACCGGAGTCCGCCTTGGACTTTTCCAAAATCTGAGTGACTCGGGACTTATGAGCCTTCTTGCCTGGTTCCGCCGTATGCGCTCTTGAAGATTAACCATGTTACCTGTAACAAAGACGAACACGAGTTAACATACTAAGGTAAAATGAGCACACAAACAAGATAAAAGAAATAACTACCTAAGAGCGTTAAGGCATCCTCAACGGTACGACACTCGAGGAGGTCCTTCGTGTTAATGAGTCGAGTCTCACAAACGGGATGGCCGCCCTCGTCGAAGATAACACTCCCGCCTTTGGTCATGCACTGGCTAGGCACGAAGCTATCGATGAAAGCCACAATTTTACTATAGGCAAGTTGATCCTCGACATCTAGTTTGTTAGGATTGATGAGGGAATACTTCGTGCTCTTGTCGAAATGGCTCTTCTGCCACTAAATGGGAAACTTAGGCTCCAGCTTCATCACCGCCTCCCTGTTTTCATCACGGTGCACACTACCATCATCCTCAAGCACTGTCGCGCCGTCAAAAATACGCTCGACGGCTGTCTTCGACACAGGCTGAACCAGAAAGTATCTATCCTTGAAGGTGCGAACAGAGTCCACGTATGTTTTGAACAACTTCCTCAGCTGCTTGAAAGACACCCAGATGTGTTTTTCGTTGGAGAATTGTCGCTGCAAGTGGAAACAACGGAAGAACAAGGGGGAAATGGTGCCAACTTCGAGATACCGACATGCAATCTCAAATGCTCGGATGAACGGAATCACGTTTAGGTGCATGTGGGAAGGTTCCAACTCTAAACGAACAAAGAGCCCCGTCTCAAAGTTGCTAAACGGAAAAAGTAACCCGCCTCCTTAAAAGCAAACTCATACATCGCAAAGCGGCCTTCCTTGAAGGTCGAGCAGATCCGCTCCGTCTTTCTGGGTTTATATACCTCCAAGCTCTCTGGAGCGTCGGGGTGCTCCAGCTCCAAGATGAGGGTGAAGGCGTCCGACGGGTCATCGACGAAGCGTGAGGCGATCTCGCGAGGTTCTGCCCCGACCCATTACAAGTCCTTATTGGTGATGGTGTCGACCAGATGCGATTCCTTGCCATGATGAGCCATTTTATCCTGAAAAGCAGAGGAAAACAATGAATTTGACGATTAAATCAAATCCACACTTCCAATGCAAATCAAGTGAAAGGGCGAGGAGTGACACGTGGACATACTCCCGACCAAAAGCCTTTCGTTTAAATTTAAAGTGCGGAGATCGCGAGGACCCGCTCCACGACACAAAGCCTTAGGAAACCTCAGAGTCTTCGAAGGGAAAAACCTCCTCGACACAAGGGTCCCTTACCAAAACTTTCACGGGGAAGTAGCCTCCTCGACACGAGACTTCTTCACAGAGTCTCGACACCCCAGCAAGGAGGAAGTCACCCCGACACTAAACCCAGCGAAAACTCAAAAACTTTATGAGCTTCGTTGAAAACATCATGAGCTTCATCGAAAACTTCATGAGTTCCTTAGAGACTTCATCGGAGACTTCATGAGTTCCCCGGAAGCTTCATCGAAAACTTCATGAGTTCCTCAGAAACTTCATCGAAACTCCATGAGATTCATCGGAATTTCAAGAACGTCACCAGAAAATTCATAGAAATTGCCAGCAAACACATAAATTCATCGCGAAGTTCATGAGCATCGCCAAGAGACGCGCGATTCGCCTATTTCCTACCTGAAGTTGGACGGTCGTCGGCGATTGAGGATGGCAGAACCTCTGCCAAATGCCAACCCTCACCGGAACTGAATCATAAACCTGCTTCTAAAGCTAACCACTACCATGCAAACTGAGAAAGGCTACATAGACTTACTTGGTTGAAGAGGATTCTGGAAATCTACGGTGGCGGAAAGAGGGCGGACAACGACGACGACGGCGGCAAGCGAACATTGCAGAGAGCAGAGAAATTCTTGAGAAGCTTGAGAATACAACGAGTGTGCCAGATGAGTACCACTTCCTCCTACTTATAACATCTAGCATGGTGTCATACCTTAATTTTTGACCCTAAGATTCTATTTTTCGTTTCGCATCGTCTGTATGGCATATCACGCATCTCATCTGTCATACCCCTTTTATTTTTATTGTCCCCAATTTTCATTGCTTATAGTTATTCTCTAGGATGATCATTTTGACTTTGGCCGTGATCTTCTAGGTTTAGGCCACGAAATCTTGTTTATGCTTATTTTGGCTTGAAATTTTTCTTATGGTCTTTGTATGCCTTTATAACTTCTCCTTGCTAGTTTGTTAAGATCATGTGAGCAAATGAAGTTTATGGCTCCATTGATGATTGATTTGTTATTGAAGATAATAAAAGTTGAATTTTTGTTGTTTGTTGGAAGAAATTTATGTGCAAGTTGTTTTGGAAGTTTGATCATCCATGGTCACATTTGGAACTAGCATTGTCATATTTCATTATTAGTGCAAATAAGGCACAAGTAGAGTTATCAAGTGGATTAAATCCCAAGGTTAAGCTTATGGATCTCCTTATTCATTGGATTGGTTTTAATGCGAAGATCCAAGGCTTTCATCTCTTATCCAATTCGAGAAGAGATTGCATTTTTAATAAAAAGACACCAGTTTTTCTCCTCATGCAGGGCCAAAACATAAACTTCAAGAGTTTGTTAATGCAAACACTGAGTGTCAGGTTGATGACCAAGGGCCTAGAAATACACCATCTAATTATCTTGTTACAAAGGCCACTTCCTTGCTAGAAAAGAGTTACGGTCCCCACTTTGAGTTGGATAATGCTGAGGTTGTGAAGAAGTAAAGTAAAAAGAACAGAACAACTACTGATGAAAAGTTGTGTAGGTGTGAATGCCTAGAACCCATATGGCCTTGTAGGAAACGTTGCTTGTATTGCCTTAAAACCTTTTTGGCTGATGTTGAATTTGAGGTACACAATGATGGCAGAGGTAATGCATGACTTCTGGCCTTGGATAAAAATGGATCTTCTAAAGGAAGAGGGAACTTGAAACGGGATACCTCACATGAAAAATCCAGGGCTTATGCAGAAACAGCTGGAACCACAATCAATAAATGTTCCAAGCTAAATTTGAATTTGATTAAATTCTCAAATAAAGGTTCCTCTTGCCCATTTAATTTCGAAGATATATGCTCAAAGTCTGTGACAAATGATTCCAAAAGGGAACTCAAAGAACATTACAAGACATAATTCAAAATTCAGGATTACAAAAGTTATACAAGGGCAAGACTTAAGATTACATACACTCAAATCAAAGAACACACAAGTTAGAAATATCAAAAGTTAAATTCCAAAGAAAAAGAAAATGCTGGGACTTGTAATGATGAGATTCCAAGTTGATTCCTCAATATCAGCAGCATCACACATAATTGAGCAAGAAACAGATTCAGACATGTTTGATTAAAATGGAAACAATCATCAACAACCGGCATTTGTTTTCCAAAACAAGTTTCGACATGAATATCTGCACTTCAATTCAAAAATTCATTGAACATATAAAAGGAAACAAACACAAAATCCTCAGGGTAGTCAGAGCAAGTTTCAGACAAGTTCAAAGCATAGAAACACGATTTTACTTCCAAAACAATCCGTAAGCATGTCGCGGCAAAAACGGAAAGAGTGTCACAAAAAATTAACAGCATGTCTCATCATTCAAATTCAGTAAACTTATATAAAGAGCAGCAGATTATCACATTCAGGGGGGATTCACAAGAAAAAGCATACACACACCAGAGAAAAATCACAGACATACTGTTCGCTAGTAAATTTGACGAACAATCTCTGATTTCCTAATTTATGAAAATTAGTTTACTAACAGGACCAACCACACAAATCCTAGGACAAAGTGCTTTTGAAAGTGTCTTTGTATTGAATAGGAAGGTATTCGTTTTGTATTTGCTAAGGTTTCTTTTAATGGTTTTCGACCAAAAGAACAAAGGTATAATATGGCGAAAAGATAATTGAAGATAAGTTTAAACGAGAAATAAAGTAAATTGCTGAAGTAAAGGAAATGACTTGAATGTAAAGAAATGAAGAAAAAACTTGGAATTTTATTAAAGTGCATAAATGTAAACTGGTGTTTTCCATACATACATTTTCCAGAACACTCGTTTCTCTCACACGGTTACTTTGAGTAATTGTGGTAATTTGTACAAAGTTTGGAACACACTGATTCCTATCACAACTATCCTAATAACAGTTACTTCCTAAAAATACGACACATGGCTTCTTGCATGTCTTTTCTCCATCAGATTTGCTCCACGTGTAATCTGCTAAAGGTAACGCCCTTTTACATTCAAATTTCAAACTTCATGTCGAAACAACACACCCTTCCAGCAGTGTCGAAATGTCGAAGTCTTATATTTCAAATATTTTCTTCAATTTATACTTCCAGCTGCGAATAACAATAGTCTGTCGAAAATAATAAAAATCTCAAATCATTTAATGGCGTCGAAAAATACCCATATACAAATTGCCCCCCAATAAATAATTTTTTGATCAATCCAAGAGAAAAAGCATTTGTTGCCAATATTTATTCGACGCCTTTAATGACTCAGCAAGTCAACTGTTTCCATGATTTGACAATTCTGACCCTAAAACCATCATTACACTTTATCAAAACATCAACTCAGCCCACGTTTCTGACAACCAACAACATCATTGCCTAAACCCTAGCACGTCCTAGGTAATTCAACTGCCACCGCCCCACTTCTTCCATAAAAAACTGCCATGTGGGCCACGATCAAAATCCTCCAAAACTTAAACGTTTCAGTATTTATCACCTATAAATACATCAAAAACCTTTTTCTTTTAATCTTTTAGAATTCCTTCTTCTTCAAAAGATTTCTTCTGTTTCTTTATTTTTCTCTGCAACTCTTTCTTCAACAATGGCTACTTCCACAGCTCCTTCTACAAGCAAGAATTCCAAAGGTTCCAAATCTTTACCACCTGCACACAGAATAGCTGGACCAAAAATTGTAGGCAACCAACAATATGTTCTTGAGCCCCCCAAATGAGAAAGAGAAAGAAAGCATTTATCTCTCCCAGGTACTCATCCCTATTCTTATTTTTGGTTCATGTCACGCAATGCTAGTTCCATTACCAAACCCAAACGCAGATCCAGTAAGAATGAAAGAATTTTTTCCTACCTACCACCATTACAAACCCATAGCTGCTGGTGCAAAGCCTAAACCTGCTGAAACAAACCTTGTAGAAGAAACCCCTGATAACATAAATCAAGATTCGACCACTGATGAAGATCTTAACCTAACTTATTTGAATCACGCTAGAATCTTTAGGTCTTGCCCTTTGTCTAAAGACCCTTCTGATTATCTAGCTTGGTTAGCCAGAGTTGAAAAGGTTAAAGCACAATTCTGGAAAGAATTAGGAATTTTTGACTTAATCCAGTTGTCGAAATCTGGCCCAGGTTACTGCCCCAACATGCTCTTAGCCTCCCTTTATTTTTGGGATAACACCTATAACACTTTCCACCTTCCTTGTGGAATGATCACTCCCACTCTTTTTGACGTGGCTGCTATTACTGGTCTCAGTCCTTTAGGAACAGATTATAATTCTAACATCCTTTGTGACGATTCCATAGGATTCGACACCAATAAAGCTACCTTCATTGCATACATTGCTAACTATCATGACAAGCAATCTGAAGAAGTCTCCGACCAAGAGCACATAGCCTTCTTAGCCTTATGGTTATCAAGATATGTCTTTTGCTCCAGATCTCTTCAGGTAGCCAAGCGTTATATTACCATAGCTAACCAACTTCATGAAGGAAGCAAATTATGTTTAAGCGAAATGATTTTAGCGAATCTCTATGAGTCTTTGAGCGAAAGTGTCACTTTTCTTAAGACCGTGAAAAACAAGGGCAATCTTCTCCTTTCTGGGCCATTTTGGCTCCTCCAATTGTGGCTTAATGCCACCTTCGAAGCTTTTCTCCCTATCAAGAACTTCGTAAATGAAGATAAAGTGAAAGACAGAGATGTCGAATGGCCCAGGCTGGTACAACTGACACCTATTGACGAAGGAATCAGCCTTCGACAAGCTTTTACCAGTTATGTTATGATGTTTGCCAAACGTCACAACTTCAGTCCCAGCATGGCCCCTTTCGCCAACAGGATGATTGGTCCAGAATGGTTCACCAGACAGTTACCCGTAGAAATGAAAAAAGATGAAGACGATTTCCTCAATGTTTGGGAGTCTCCCCTAACACCCAGGCTTTTAACTTCCAAACTTAACCCTGGCAAGTCGAAGATTACTTTGGTAGTTTACCAACCAAATCTTGTCTCTCGACAATTTGAATTGATACAACTAAAACCAAAGCCACTTTTTCCACGAAAAGGCTCCCTCATTTTTTACAACACCTTCCATAATGAAGAAAAAAGTGCAGCAATGTCAGCCAAGTATTCTGACTCGGTTGAAATTCAACCAGTGGTCTTTCGACCATCTTTTCTATGTACCCAAGAGTTTGACGAATGGTGGAAAGATTACTACACCAACAAATTCTTCGACGTACCTTCCTTTAATATTCAGCTAACCAAAGCTTTTGCTCTTGTGCAGGACAAGACTAAAAAAGGTATTTCAAGACACATCAAAGAAGTGCAAGCATTTCAAAAATACTTTGAAACTATCTATAGACCTGATGAACTTAGTCGAACCATAAGCGAAGCAGCCGTCACTTTAAAACAAAAATTTACAGAAAAACTAGATAGTTTAAAATTGCCTTCATACGTTCGACCAGAACAACGTTATGAACTGGCTTTCAATCTTTATCCCCCAAAGTTTCCCCCTCTACCTTCTGCTGAATTTGGTGTGGCATTAAGCCCTCCATTTCCAAATTGGTTGATTTGTGGGGATTCAATGAAACTGCTTCGACAACATTATAAAAAATGTGTTGAGCGAGTGGTTCTGACTAAGTACACATTGGACAATTTCAAAGGTCACCTTCATATTGGCATAGAACACGTTCGCGTGGAAACTCCCATTCTTGAAGGTGTTAAATGGGAACGTTTTTTCGACATTCTAAATTTACTTTCCACATATCTTTTCTTACATTTGTATCTAACTTTTCTCACCTTTTCTTAGCTTTGAGAATTCCTGCCAAGAAAGCAGCTGTCGAAGGTGCATCAGCAAGGATGGAAGAAGATCCTCAAAACACAACCATCAAAAAACCTGTGGCAAAAGTACAACCTCCTCCTTCTGTATTAACCTTTCCTCCATTTTTCCAAAAACTAATAAAGTTCTATTGTTATGTTCAGGTAAGTCGAAAGCCTCCTCCAACACCAAAAAGAAAAACACAACAAACAAAAGTCCCTAGCGAAGAATCTGGTGACGAATCCCCAGAACACAATCAACCTTTGAAAAGAAAAAAGACTACAAAAACTCCTTCCCAAAGATCCTCCACTGCCAGAACCTCAAAGAAAACTCCTCCCAGCAGCCCAATTTTGGAATCTCAACTAAAACCTGCAGAAAGTGGAAACTCCAGCCTCAACACTGCTATCCCTCAGGTATGTTCCAACTTTCAACTACTGGATTTTTTATCCTGTATATTTCTTTTTCTATCTAATTTTAATTCATTTTACAGACTCAAGTCGACATTCATGGAAACCCCATGGTACAAGTGCTCCCTAAAACTAGCAGCGATCCAACCTACAAGCCCACCAGTGCAACAAACACATCCCCAAAGGATTCGACCAAGGAGTCAGCAACAAAGGTCGAACAAACCCAAAAGACTCCCCAACATGAAAATCTTCATCCAGACAAAATTCAGGAAGAAACAAGTCCTAAGGATGATACCATGGAACGACAAACTGAAACAGCATTTGAGACCATGTCCATGGATAACCCTTCTGACGATAATTCTCCCCCCATCTAAAACCAAATGAAGAAAACAAGGATGAAGATGCTGAAACTGAAACTGAGGTCGAAAAAGAAACAGACGAAGAAGGAAAAGATAATGAAGAAGAAGAAGATGACGAGACGAAGAAGCAAAGTGCCGAACCAGAACCAGAACAGAGCACCCAACAACAACTTGACCAAACAAAAACCAGCTCGTTGGGGACTGGTTCGACCAAATTCTCTCGTGAAGAACTTGAGAACATGAAAGTGCAAAAACCATTAGAATATCTAAGGGCCATGCTGAACGCTCGTCACACCTTCTATGACTCTTCTTACAGCAGTTCAACTACCTCTGGGACAGTTTCTGGCATCAAGTCCATAGATGCTATAATGGCTGAAATTAAGGAAAAAATTATGGATGTGGACTTGTTCAAAACTTTGGAAAATGATCCAGCCGCCCACCTCGACTTGAAAAAGATCCTGGAGCAAGTTAATGTTTTGGAAGCCCCTGCTGAAGTAAGCAATATTGTGGTGGACCTGACCACCATGATTGACCTGACAATAGCAGACTTCAATCGCCTCAGAGATTATTCACAGAAAATCACAAATAAATCTGAGACTCAACTTTCCGAATGGGATGTTGTTGCTGTATCTACCAACAAAGTCTCTGAATTAGAACAACTTTCTGAACAACACAAAAAAGAGACTACTGCGTGCGATAATAAAATCCAAAAATAGGATAAAAAGATAGCTGCACTTCAAAAGAAAATCTCCCGAGAGAAGAAACGCAAAGAAGCACTACAACAACCCAAACAAAACGAAATTGATCAAGAGTTGACAGTGGGGTTGCATCATGCTGACAGAGCCCAAAAACTAAGTCAAGAGATTGAAGAACTTTCGACAAACAAAGCCCTTTGTGAGTGTCGACTTCAAATCCAGAAGAACAAGTTCGACCAACTGAAGAAATCTTTTCCTAAATTGACGTTGTAATTTAGCCTTTTAAGGCCAATTTTATTTGTAATGACATATATGCCATTTGTTTGGCGAATTTCACCACTTTATTGTTTATGCAAACTTATTCCATTGTTCTTTTAATTTCGTGCAGTATAGGCTTGTATTTCTTTAAATACTTCCCATTTATTTTAAATACTCTTTTATCTTTCTCTAACTCCTCAATTTCATACGCGTCATTTGAAAAAACTCTTAGAATCTGAAAAGGCCCTTCCCACTTAGGGGACCATTTTCCCATTAACCTGTCTTTTCGATCCATGGGAATAATTACTTTCCAAACTAAATCACCAATTAGGAAAGTCTTATATTTCACTTTCTTATTGTAAAACTTTTCGACTCTTTCTTTTTGTCTTTTCAATAAATCCAACGCATTTAATCTTTCTTCGTCCAAATCAACTAACTCGTCCACCATTATACTCCAATATGTATCTGATGGAATTTCATGATGCCTCAGAATTCGAATCGACTGTAAATAAACCTCAACTGGTAAAACTGCATCATGTCCATATGTCAATCTAAATGGAGTGGTATTTGTTGCTTCTTTAGGGGACGTTCGACAAGCCCACAAAATTTGATCCAAAGTCTTATGCCAATTCTTAGGCTTTGTCCCCACATGCTTTTTAATCAAACTTATTACAACCTTATTTGCTGCTTCGACTTGTCAATTTGCTTGACCGTAATAAGGTGTCGAAGTGAGAAGCTTAAATCCTGTTTCCTTTGCAAATGTTTGCATATTCTTCCTAGTAAACACAGATCCTTAATATGTTGTTATTGTCTCAGGTATCCCATATCTATAGATGATATGCTTTCAAATGAATTCTATGACTGCTTCTTGATCAACATTTACCAAAGGTATGGCTTTTATCCATTTTGTGAAATAATCTACTCCAACCAAAATGTACCTTTGGCCTTTCGAAGATGCTGGTCGAATTTCTCCAAATAAATCTAAAGCCCAACCCCTAAATGGCCAAGGCTTCATAATAAAATGTAACTCACTTGCAGGAACGTGTGGTATTCCTGCATGTACCTGACATTCCTGGCAACCTTTTGCAAATTCGACATAGTCCTTCAACATTGTTGGCCAATACATTCCTTGTCAAAATAACAACCATTTCATTTTATGGCCTGCTTGATGTGCACCACATGCTCCACTGTGCACATTCGACAAAGCTATAAAAGCTTAATCTTCGCCCAAACATTTTAACAAAACTCCCTCTGAAGTCTTTTTAAACAACTCATTTCCAAAAAGACATAACTTAACGCTCTGTACTTAACTTTTCTTTCGACTTTCTGATTTGGGTCTTGTAAATAATCCTTAATGGGCTTTCTTCAATCTTCAACCCTTGAATCGTCTATATTAAATATCTCAAAACTCTCTTCGTCACCATACCCTAACTTTATTGTCTCCAAATCTGATGGGGACAACTTAGTTGATACAACTCTTCCTCTTACTTCAATGGCCTTTTCCAATTTTTCTTTCGACACTTTATAACCAGATGCGAGTTGTGCCAAATCATTCGCCACTTGATTTTCCATTCGAGGAATATGTCTGATGGTTACATTGTCGAATTTCTTCAAGAGCTTGTTAGCTATTATGAAGTACATAATTAAATTTTCTTTAACACACTTGTACTACTTGGTCACTTGCTTTATTACCAACTCAGAGTCTCCCATTATTTCGACTCTAGTTGCCCCCAATTCCAATAAAATTTCAAGTCCAGTTATCAAAGCTTCATATTCTGCTTCATTGTTCGAACATAATCCTTCGACTTTGTACTTGAATTTTGTTGGAATTCTATTAGGAGAGATAATCAATATCCCAATACCAGTTCCATTCTTATGACTGTAACCGTCGAAGTATAGTTTCCATGGCTCTATTTCGACATATTCAACATAATCTTCATTTATGGCGTGGTCAGCTATAAAGTCAGCCACCACTTGTCCCTTAACAGCCTTCAAAGGCAAATATATTAAGGAATATTCAGTCAACGCCAAAGCCCATTTGCCAATTCGACTATGTAAAATTGATTTTGATAACATATGCTTTATTACGTCAAAATGAGAAGAAATATATACATCGACTGACTTTATATAGTGTTTTAACTTCATACATGAAAAGTAAACACACAGACATAGCTTTTCTATTACACTATACCTAGTTTCGGCATCATTTAAGACTCTACTAAGGTAGTAGATGGCTCTTTCGACGCCATTTTCATCCTCTTGACATAACATACTTCCTAATGTCCTATCTAATGCCGCTATATACAACCTCATACTTTTACTTCTACAAGGAGGCATTAAGATTGGGGGATGAGTCAAGTATTCCTTGATTTTGTCGAACGCAGCTTGTTGATCCTACCCCCATGCAAAATCTTCCTTCTTCAGTCGAAGTAGAGGAGAGAAGGCTTGCGTTTTTCCACTAAGGTTGGAGATGAACCTTCTGAGAAAGTTGATATTCCCAAGCAGAGACTGCAACTCCTTCTTTGTCGATGGCGTTTTTGCCTCCATTATTGCTTTGGCTTTGTTTTCATTGATTTTGATCCCCTTCTTGTGGACCACAAAGCCAAGGAAATCTCCCGCCTGCACACCAAAAGCACATTTGAGAGGGTTCATTTTTAAACCAAATTTCCTCATCCTTTCAAAGGACTGTCGAAGATGGTCTACATGATTTTCGCCTGAAACAGACTTAATTACAATGTCATCTATATAGATTTGCATGAAAGTTTCAATAAAATCATGAAAAATTGAATTCATGGCTCGCTGATAAGTTGCCCCAGCATTTTTTAAACCAAAGGGCATTACCACCCATTCGTAGGTGCCTATGGCTCCAGGACAACAAAATGCTGTCTTAGGGACATCTTCTTCAGCAATAAATATTTGATTATAGCCAGAGTATTCGTCTAACATACTCAGATACTCATGGCCTGCAGCAGAATCTATAAGCATTTCTGCCACTGGCATAGGATATTCGTCCTTAGGGGTAGCTGAATTCAAATCTCGAAAGTCAATGCATACCCTTAATTTGCCATTTTTCTTTATTACAGGAACAATATTTGCAATCCCTTCGACATACCTCGTTGTGCGGATGAATTTACATTTCAGAAGTCTTTCGACCTCCTCTTTGATCTTCGACAAAATCTCTGGTGCGAAGCGTCTGGGAGTTTGCTTTACAGGTTTCTTTCCTGCTATTATAAGCAACTTCAACTCGACCAAACTTCTGTCCAGCCCAGGCATTTCGTCGTAGTCCCACGCGAAACAGTCTTTAAATTCTTTCAACAGTTGGACTATTTCGACTTTTAACTGAAGGTCCATCTTGGCATTTATGTAGGTCGGTCTTTTTTCTGCCCCCAGTCCTAAATCGACTTCTTCCAATGGATCCTGCCCCACCATCTTCATTTCTGTTGAAGCTCGATCCTTTTCAAACCCCAAGGGTTCGTCATCATAAATGGCGTCCAACTTTTGATGTTGCCATTCGTCAACTTCTGCGTTGAATAGATCATCTTCAACGTCCCTCTGAGGACATTGTTTGTTGAAATCATTTCTATTGGCTTTGATAGCCATGTATTTTACTTCGGCTTTAAGAGCCACCTTGAGTTTATTTTCGGCTATATAAGCCATAATCTTTTCGAGCACTGATGACTCACTCATCGTCACCAAACTCACTTCCCCAGCCGGTTGGCTCTATATGCGCAGTCCCAAAGACATAGTTTGCCTCATCGACCACTTCCATATCCCACTGGAAACCATTTATGGGGTGGAGATACAGTGAACAGAAAGCATTATCAGTTGCCTTCAGGTCGAAAGTTGCTGGACTGCAAGGAGCTATATGGGCCAAGTGTTTGTCGAAGCTGCATCGATCCACATGGTTTACCTCAGCCATGAAATAGATTTGATCTGCGTCTATGTTTTCGACAATTCCATCATCTCGCCAAATAGCTATACGCTGATGCATCGACGAGGGCACAACACCCACGCCATGGATCCATTCTCTACCCAGAAGTAAATTATAATTAGCCTTTGAGGCTATGACCATGAACATCGTTGGTCTAGTTATAGTCCCAACAGTTTAATCCACTTGGATAACACCCAAAGTGGTTCCCACTTTGCCTTCATAGTTTGATAATACCATGTTGTGGGGTTTTGCGTCAGACTCATCTTTCCCTATCCTCTTTAACATATAATGGGGCATTAAGTTAACTGCAGCCCCTCCATCAATCAGGATTTTGTTCACTCCCACGTTCTCCACTTTCCCCTTTATGAATAAAGGCTTGAGGTGGCCACGCATGGAGTCATCTGGCCTTTCGAAAAAGGCATTATGTTCCTCGACACAGTCGTTATTCATAATATATTAACATACTGGCCTGTGCCCTATAACTTCACTCTTCATAACATCCTCCTCTTCTTCGACCTCCATGACTTGGTCGTATTCTTTTGGAAGGACAGAGACCACGTTGCATACGATGTCGAGAGACGCGTCTGACTCAGACCTGAAGTCGTCAGTCATTTCGTCATCCTCTCCCACTTTTTCTTTAGATGGTACTGGTTCAATTGCATTGTAGGAATTGTTGCTGTAAGATCCCTCTTTTCGATTCACCACTTAGGCATTGCTACTTGACTCTGGTTTGCTTCTTTCGACAGCAACGTTCTCAGCAACCCCTTTTTCAGTAGCTTCCTTTTTCGCCCTTTTTTGTCTTTGGAATCGCCTCCATTGGGACTTCGACATGGGATTCTTTCCTTTATAATTCTCTGAGGGATAAGGCCTTGGTTTTGGCCTTTCACCTTCTTTCTTACCAGCCATTGAAGAACCCTTCTGAACTTCAAAATTTTTCCACTTTCTCTGTCCCTAGGCCTCCCTGATTGGTTGAACCCACTTATCACTAGGAGGGAGCCTTCCTCAAAAATTTTGCTGGTTTTGATCATTTTGCCTTGGGTCGAACCTCTCCGTTCTAGCAGGTGGAACTGCCCCCCAGTTTCCTTTCCTTTTTGCTTTTTCCATTCCCTCCAGATTATCTGCTGCCTTCTTATCGAACACAACGCTACAGTGGGTGCACAGCATAACCCCAGATTTTTTCTTCTGACACCTTTGAAGGAACTCAATCAGATTCTCTTCCTCTTTAGGATACGCCACTTTTTGATATTCCTCTCTATGGCGTTCTTCATCAGTCTGCATTGGAGCTTTCTGGGATACCTCCACCATATTAACATTGGATGTTTGCCCATCTCCAATACTTAACTTGTTCATCTTCAGAGTAAGCCCCTCCTCAATTTCATGCTTCTTCTTTGCCAGGTCGAAATCTCTCTGGCCCTCTTTTTTATCTCCTTCTGGAGATGGCTTCTTAATGTCATGTTGACAATAGAAACCAACATATTTCTCTCTGGGATCCTCTATTATCCTTCGTAGAATCCCATAAACAGTTGGCTTTGCAAGACCACCAGTAGTCTTTGCGTTAACCTTAGAGATACCTTCGCCAACCTCAGTATTGGCTTGGTCGAAAGTAACGCCAAACTCCATGTTGTCTCCATTAAGGCCCTCAGTAGCCTTATTCTTGTCTTCGACAAAACCTTCAGTAGCTTCGTCATTCTTTATAATGTTGAGACCCTCAGTGGCCTCCTTCTCTTTCTCGACGGAACTTTCAGTAGTTTCGCCATTCTTTGCATTGTTGAAACCCTCAGTGGTTTCATCCTTGTTCACGTTATTGAGACCTTCAGTGGCCTCCTTGTTGATGCAATTCTTCAAGCTTCCTTCGCCAAGGTATTCAGTAACCTTGATCATCACTGGTTTATTGATGAAGTCTTTGGATATTTCCTCCACATCACTTTCATCTGTAGGGATGTCAGTGATCTCTACCATGTTCACATTTGTGTCGAAACCTTCAGTGGCTTCTATCATTTCAAAGCTGCAGTCAGAACCCTCTTCGACCTCCACCATGTTCACTGTGGATGGTTCAGCATAGTGGGCTTCGACCATCTGCATCGGATTTGAATCAATCCTCATTTGTGGCTTCGACTTGTCGCCGAACTTCAATCTTTCGTCACGAATGGCATTTTGTACCAGATCCCTGAAAAGGAAACATTGAGATGTTTTATGACCTAAAAAATTATGGTACTTACAAAAACCTCTCTTTTTCTGTTGTTCTATAGGAGGCACTTTAGTGCCAGGTGGCGCTATCATTTGGCCATCTTTAACCAACAAGTCAAATATTTCGTCACACTTAGTGACGTCGAATGTATAAGTCCTTTTAGGAAACTTATCATTCTTTTCAGGTTCGACTGAGTTTTTTTCATTCGACGGAGCCAATACTTTACAGGAGTATGGCGGACCCTGTTTCAATTCTGCTAAGTCAACTTTTTGTTCGTCGAAACTAAATGATTCGCTCTTGTCATCATCATCTTCTTGACATACCCCCACATAAGCCACTCTTTCTTTCTTATTTTTAGTTACTCTAGCTTTTTCGGCTTTTAAACGTTCGACCTGTCTCACCCTATCCGCCAATTGTGCCATATCCCTCAGATATTGAGTGTCTAATTTCTTTCTAATTGAATAGTCAAGACCACCTGCTGCCATTTCGACTAATTCATGCTCAGGCACTTGCGTGAAACATCTCGCCTTAAGTAATCTAAACCTATTTAAATAATCGTCAATTGGCTCAGAGAATTTTCGTTTAACGCTAGCAAACTCCTTCAAACTTATTTTCGTTTGTCCCATGTAAAATTGTTCATGGAACAGCCTTTCTAACTGGACCCACGTATGGATCGAATTTGCAGGCAAAGACGTAAACCAAGTGAAAGCATTTTTTGTTAAAGAACTTGGAAAATATTTCATTTTTAAATTTTCATTGCATGCAATTTCTCCTGCTTCGATCAAGTAACGGGCGACATGTTCGACAGTGGATTCGCTAGTATCCCCTAAGAATTTGGTAAACTTGGGGACTTTCAATCTTGGGGTAATTCTTGTTGCAAAATATACTCAGACAATAGGGATGTATAACTGGGCCTTTGCAGCCCCACATTCACACCATTTCTGGCCATAATCCTTTCGACCATGGCCGGTAAATTGTTTTCTGCTGGCATGTTGTTATAACGCACTTGTTGCACAACATCATCAGCATTTTGGTCTCTATGGATTAACACCCTTCTAGGCTCTTGTTGGACAGGAATTTCGACATGAGGCTGTTCGACCACTACCTCTTGGTTTCAAGGGTTTACTTGAGGAACATTCGCTGGCCTCTAGTTTATTGTGGTTTCCTCTTTGACAACTACTCTGGGATTCTGAACTATTTGTTCCCTTGGTTGGGTTTGAGGAACACCAAAGAAGTCAGGAATGCGCGTCATTTGCGCTGCTAATAACTGGTTCGTTTGGGTGGTGTTTTGTATTAAAGGATTAAACACAACCCCCATTTGTTGTGTTAGCATCTGCACCATATCATGGTTGCTTTCGTCCATTTGTTGCCTAATTACTTGTGCAGAATTGTTAGTGATTGCAGGCATATAAGTTTGGTATCCCGTTTACACAGGCTGACCCATTCTGCCTATGTGGTTTGCACCAGACCCTGATCCTTGTAGGGGCGAAGTAACATTAACCAAAGGATCAGAGTATAACGATGACGCATTGTGCAAACTTGCCATCACAGTTGTTGGCATTCCATAAGGCTGTTCTCTATTATGTGGAGGCATTGAAAAACTCGTCGCAAATGGCCTATGAACACCCCCTAAAGGATGAGAGGTCACATGAGGCATTTGGGGTCCAACTGTAGAGACACTAGGCGCGTTTTGGGATGCTGAAAACGCTGGTGTCGACCCTGTTGATGATGGTATCGCCTCTGATACAGAAACTGACGCCGTATTTTCTTATGTCGAAGGAATAGGCGTTGGGTTGTTAACATTTTAATTATTAGGCGCGTTTTGATTCGCCATTCTTCTTATTCTTGTTCTTTTTGGTCTTTCTTCGTTGTTCACGGCTAACTTGCCACTCCTTAGAATCATACAACGAAATAAAAACTTTTTCTTCTAAGAATTTGCTATAAGAACAAAAGACAAACTAAACAAATGCATTAGGTCCCACTGGGCGTGCCAATTTGTTCGCTGGTAAATTTGACGAACAATCTCTGGTTTCCTAATTTATGAAAATTAGTTTACTAACAGGACCAACCACACAAATCCTAGGACAAAGTGCTTTTGAAAGTGTCTTTGAATTGAATAGGAAGGTATTCGTTTTGTATTTGCTAAGGTTTTTTTTAAAGGTTTTCGACCAAAAGAACAAAAGTATAATATGGCGAAAAAATAATTGAAGAAAAGTTTAAACGAGAAATTAAGTAAATTGCTGAAGTAAAGGAAATGACTTGAATGTAAAGAAATGAAGAAAAAAACTTGGAATTTTATTAAAGTGCATAAATGTAAACTGGTGTTTTTCCATACATACATTTTCCAGAACACTCGTTTCTCTCACACGGATACTTTGAGTAAGGATACTTTGAGTAATTGTGGTAATTTGTACAAAATTTGGAACACACCGATTCCTATCACAACTATCCTATTTATATAGTAATAAAATAACTGCTAATAACAGTTACTTCCTAAAAAATACGACACATGGCTTCTTGCATGTCTTTTCTCCATCAGATTTGCTCCACGCGTAATCTGCCAAAGGTAACGCCCTTTTACATTCAAATTTCAAACTTCATGTCGAAACAACACACAACACACCCTTCCAGCAATGTCGAAATGTCGAAGTCTTATATTTCAAATATTTTCTTCAATTTATACTTCCAGCTGCGAATAACAATAGTCTGTCGAAAATACTAAAAATCTCAAATCATTTAATGGCGTCAAAAAATACCCATATACATATACACAAAGAAATTTCACACACCACATTGAAAGAAAATCAGCAGAGGTTCATACATACTGACATGGAAAAGAAGCAGTATCAACATCAACACATAGGTAGCAACACAAAAGCACACAAATTGGACAACAACCACATCAAAGAAACACATAGCAGCAGTATGTATCAAAGAATTAGAAGAAGAAGAAGGCAAAGGAAGAAAGGTATCCGCACCTGAAAAAGAGAAAGACGACGACTCACGATCGCGAGGCCTTACTCCGTTCGCATGTTATCCTCGAAGGTGAAATCTCCACTTCAATCTTTGGCTGCACGACTACACTCCTTACCACCACGTCACCAATCGCGCACCACCCACGATCACACTTCTTCCGCCGCGAGCGCTGCCTTTGTCGGCACCTTCATTCATTTAATTTTCATATGTTTTAATGTGTTGTACTCTTGAATTTGTGTTGGAGTAATTGTTTTAAGAGTGTGAGGGTTTGTTTGAGAAAAGGGTTTGCGCGAGCGGAGGTGAGAAAGAGGAAGAAAACGAGAGAGAAAAGGACATGAAGGTGATGGTTGCTGAGTTTCTTTTGTTAATCTCTCATTCTCTTTTGGCTTGGGCCGGGTAGGCCTTAAGGCCATAAGCCCGTATGATTTTTTTTCTCACACCATGAACTATTTTTTGACACCCCCCTTTAGACATATGAATATGTTTTTTTGGACTTATGAAGAGGAGTCCATGTTTAATTTATATTCACAATCCACATCTCACAAATGCACCCTTTTGTTTCTTGTGATTTTGTTTTTTCTCATGATTAATTTTTGTATGGATTTCTTGATTAATTTTGGTTGTGATATTAGTTACTTGATTGGTTTTGACCTTGACTAACTATGAAGTTAATCTTGATTCTGATTTTAATTAGTTATCAAATTATGGCCCTAGTTTTATTTTTGATTTTTGTCTAAGTTTTGATTTTTGGTTTTGATCTAATTTTGTTAAATTTGGTTGTTGAGATCGAGTTTACTTTTTGATGTTGATTTTAATATAATGTTAGCCTTGATCTTTTATTTTGATTAAACCCTAGTAGGCTTTAAGTAATGTTAGTTTGTTTGAATATTGATGTTAATTTTTGGCTAATCTTGTTGGGATTAAGACTTTTGCTAATCTTGATGAGTCTCGATCTTTATATTTGAATATTGTTGTGGTGGTTGTCTATTATGATTTTCACATGTTCCTTTAGGATTGGTTTTAGTCCTTTTTTTTGCTTGATTAAATTGAATTAAAGCATAGCATTTCTTTAGGTCTTTAACTTTTGCATGATAACATTAGGTCAGCATCCTCCCTTTAATTTGAGTCCAAGGAAATGATCCTTCTTGTTGACTGCTATGTCACATTTAGGATAGCCTTGTCCACCATTCCCTTTAGACCTTGTTAGAGTCTTACCCGTTTATCCTAACCTTAGGATTAGAGTCGCCGTACTCTATGTAAGTGTCCTGCCATGGACACTTATCCCCCTCTTAACCTAGCCTTAGGTTTAGAGTTTCTCAACTCTTTGTAGGTGTTATGCCATAGACACTTACCTCTTCCCTTTGAAACCTTGACCACAGTCAAGAGTTCCTCACCCTTATTGAGGGGAACTACGAATGCTCTGATTCCATTCCCGTCAGGATACGTAGGCACGAGATGCGATGTCTTGGCGAACATACTTAGAAATAACACCTTAGGTCTTCTTTTACCTTTTCACCCTTTAGCAGACAAACTAACAAATAACACAATAAAACAAGAGGTTCTTGTAGAGTACTACAAATACTTAGGATGATAGTACCTTCCCTAGGTATAACCAACCCCCGAACATTAGATTATTTCTTGCTTTGCATTGCATTGCATGTTTATGGGTTATTCATTCTTTTCCCCCTCCCTTGGATAAATTAAAGATCGGTGGTGAATTATGATTTGCGATTCGAGTTAATTAATAGCTTGATATCCAATTCTCACCGCGACACACGGAAAAACAAATCATCGCCTAGTCATCGAGTACCCTTACTCATAGGCCATCGTAGGCATTTAATGCCTCTGATGTGTGGCACGAGGAGACGATGCATCCATCCTTTTAAGTCCCCTTAACGATGTATATTCCAATGCGTCGGGCATAACTGGAAAAGCTTCTCTCTCACGGGCACGTCCTCGGGAAAAAGCTTGAAATAAGTCATGCCTTCGAGCATAAACAACCACTTTGGCATCCTCGTGAGCACACGACTGTGACAATAAACTCGAAGTAGGATCGTGTCGTCAAGCACAAGTGACTGCCCAGCATCCCTTGCGAGCAAAAACTCGACGAAAAACTTTTACGCTTTCTCACGAGCGCGGCTCCGTGCGCAACCAAGAATCCAAACAAACGCTCTCCTCGCACGAATTTCCTTTACCCCTCTTCAGCTTATGAACTGACTCTAAGTCATTACTCCCCTGCCTGGGAGCAACGACTTAGAGGGCTCCTGTTCTGGGCCTGGCCTGGGGCTAGCCCACCGTCGAGCATAGGCAAGTCCAACTCACGTCGAAGAGGGCCCAACACAAAGGCCCAATCCGTCATAACCACGGGATGGCACATTCCCACACGCTCCTCACACGGTTTTCACCTAAGGACACGTGGCCAACTGATCCCACGTATCTCGTGGAAATGTTCTGCCCTTCATAACGGGCAAGTCGTCCACTTTTCGGAGAATGCGGAGCAGTTGACCCAGGATGATGGCCACATGCTGCTCATCCCCACACGTGGAAATCTTGACAGTCATCCCTTGTGAGCCTGGATAACCATTGTCCCTGCGCCGGGGGCTCTCTATAAATACCCTTCCTAGCGGAAGGGTCAGGTATTTAATCTTCACTCTTTACTTACTTGCTCTCACTTGGCCTGAATATACTTAGGCATCGGAGTGTCTGCAGGTACCCCTCATTTTCATCCACCTTTGCAAACCGTAGCTGCTCCACGGCGTGTTGTTGGCCACTGAAGATTCTTCTGATCCCGGTAAGATCAAAATGAAATAAAATTATATTTCATCGCTTGGATTAATTAAAGAAAGATGGAATGAAATGGAATCTAATGAAATGCATTCCATCATTTTATAATCTACGGATTCATAGTTTTAAGATTAGATCGAAGTTGGACCCCAGTTGAATTGGTTATAAGCAAATAAATCATTTTTATTTTTAAAGAATAATAATATACAAAAATAACTATATTTTTAAAATCAAATAAAAATATATTCATAATTTCATAATAGTTAACATTTAATAGTTATTTAATTTTTTATAACCTTTATTTATTTAAAAATTATCAATAAACAAAATAACACAAAAGTACCTAAAATATCCCAAAATTTATTTTATTGTGTTAAAGAAAAACGTATTTTACCTGTAATAAAATAATTAATTTAAATCTATAATATAAGAAATCTATGTGTTCTGGAAAATTCAATTTTGCCCTTTCTTATAAATCTGCCACATTATCAAATTGAGGGCAATTTTGGTCCAAAATTTACTTTTTGCAACCAAACTAATATATTGAACCAATTTAGTTGGCAATGTTTCTACTTTATTTCATTTTACACACTCTTTTAACTGGTTTTCCTCCTATTAGTTATAATGCAACTACTTCATTTCAACTTTTTATTCTTTTTCTGTTTCCCAATATGTTTCTAACTTAAATTAATTTGATTACCTTTTTGTCTCATCACATCAATGCTTTTCTATCCACACTTTTTATGATTTTCCTCCTATTTGCCTTTTCTCTCTCCCTATGTACTTCCAACTTTTGTATTTTTCTCTCTCCCTCTGCACTACCAACTTCATTTACTTCTTCCTCTTACTCTTTTTTCTCATTTGTGTTTCGGTTTGGAGACAAAAAACATAAACCAAACTCTGAATCCCTACACAAGAAATCAAAGAAGAAATCCAAACAAGTGAGCATGGTTGTCCCTGTTGAACCCAAACCCAATGAAATTGATTAGTGGGAATATTTTCTGGCACAAAAATTCCACTTCCCCAGGTATTTTTTTCCTTTCTCTTCATTACATTTTCCTTATAAAGTTCCGATCTTTGTTTTGACCATGTTGTTCTATAATGAAAAAACCATTTCCTTTTCATTTCAAAATAGAGATCAAAGGGCAATGATACTTCTGGCAGGTCAAAATTTGAAACATCACAGGAACAAATTTTCTCCCTCCAAACAACCTTCGGAACCAAATCTCATCGTCGCCGAGAAATCAACACTAGTCATGGCACCACCGGTTTCAAAGCTGCTGTTGGCGGTCTCGCCATTTTCTCTGTTGTTGGTTTTTAATATTATTATTGTTTTGAGTTTTCAAAAGTTTTGGTTTTTTCATGAAAATTGAACTGTAATTTTTTTTGTAGTTGAAGAAGTTGATAGAAGAAGGAAGTTGATAACTAAGAGCTGTGAGATATGTGTTTCTTTTGACTCTTATGGATGGATTAAAATCTCTTGCTCATTTATATGTGTTTCTTTTACTTAAATTTTCTATTTGTATGTTACCCATGATGTTTTTTTGTTCAACTTTGTGATGTTCAACTTCAATCTGATAGCAGTGGAAAGACGACGGCTATAGACGTTGTTGCGACGGTGAAGGAGATCGTTAACTCTACGGAATCAAAGATCTACGACTTTCTTAAGGACTATGATATGAAGTTTTTTTAAAGCATTGTCACACTTCACTTGCTGTTGATGTTGTTATTATTACTACTATTAATGAATTTCTTTTCAAATTAGTTTTGAGAGTGCCCTCAACATGTTTGATCTAATGTCACATTCATGGTTGTTTATTTTTAGGTAACATATCACTAAATCGAATGTCATGGTTGTTACCCTTGGTGAGTGAAACATCAACTGTTCTACAAAATGTTGCAGAGATTTCAGGTAAGCAACTATTGTAGGTACTGGTATGGTGAGTCTCTGTTGAAGCATTGTTATGGTTAAGTCATATATTTGTCCAAGCTTTGTCAGGATTATGCTTCTGGATTTCTGTTGCGTTTTTAATTTGATTCGAGCTATGGTTTCTGGTTTTGGATTACTGTTGGCTCAAGCTTCATATTTGGATTCTGTTTCTAATTCAGTTTCGGTTACGGATGCTTATGACGATGGACGACATGTTAGCATTGATGTTATCTATATAGCCTTCGGATTTTCAAATCATTCTCCACGGTTTACATGTCATATTTTGTCTGTAACTTGGATGTTTCATGCAGGGGATGTGTACATTAACTCTTTCTGCATCTGTTCCCGCATTGAAGCCTGCAGACTGTTTCAGTTCGGTGAGCCCTCCAGCTACTCCTGTGTAATATGCTGCCTTTTTCTTTGGCCTCTACCTGATTGAACTTGGTACCGGTGGTATTAAACCATGTCTGTCATCTTTTGGGGCAGATCAGTTTGATGATACTGATCCCCAAGAAAGGATTAAGAAAGGATCATTTTTCAACTGGTTTTACTTTTCTATCAACACGGGTGCCTTTGTATCAACTCTATTTGTAAGAAAAAATTGGTATAAATTAGTTATTTGTTTCAATCACTAATGTGTATGATCATTAATATAACATCCCTATAATTTACTGCTTCAGTAATTGTTTTGTTATGAAATAGTAGATTATAATGATGTATTGTTTTCTTGATGCAAACTTTTATTCACTGTTTATTTAACTGTAGACTGTAGCTGATTTCGCTCCTCTTAGCTGCTTATATAAGCATAGTATTTATATATTTTTTTGTTAATGCAATTGTGGTTTAAATTCTAAATCTGCTATATTTTGTTCCACAGGAGGGTTTCGAGCAGAAAGTAAATATTCTAGAGAGCAAGTTGAGTTCCCTTAGTGAGAAAGAGGTAACACTTTTCTCATGTGTTATTACATTGAGTATATTTTGTTAGCTAGCTTAACTCTCAGTATAGGACATTAGGTACAGTCAGCACCTAATTTTGACGGGTGTTTAATATATAACATATTTTTTTTATCCAGATGTTTAGTATTTATATTTATATTTTATCACGTGCAGGCTGGATTGGTGGGAAAGACAAGTCTGTTACTGCGTGAAAAGGTAGTTTTAAGCATAGATTCATCAACTTTGCAATTTCCCTCATTAACTGTTTATTTAACATTGACTGATTTCATCCCTCCTTGCTGTTTATATAAGAATAATATTTTGATTTATTTTTCTGTTAATGACATTGTAGTTTAAATTCTTAAATTCTGCTATATATTTGTTGCACATGAGGGTTTAGAGCAAAAATTAAATATTCTGGAGAGCAATTTGAGTTCCTTTAGTGAGAAAGAGGTAATAAGTTATCAATTCCCTCACGTGTTATTGCATTGAGTATATTTTGTTTGTTGAAATTGTGATCTTAACTTTTTGTATCAAGTCAGTTTTCCGTTTTTTTCTACATTTTATCTTCATACATCATGGCCATTATCATTATATATTTCTTCTCTCGTGATGCATATGGTGATGATCTTTACAACATGATGCATGTGAATGGTGTCTTGCAGGTTCAACATCTTGGGGTTTAAACATCAGTTGAATTTTGCGTGTTGTCTCCGATGTCACCTGATAGTTGTTGTCTCTTTTTTCTCTGAATTACATATCATACCGCTTTCCTGTGCATGCTGAATATTTTTGTCAGTTGCTTAAACCTGTTACATAGTTTAGCCATATTTATATTATACTCAAAGGTTAAGTCAATGTTATCCATTTACATAGTACTTTTGTCATAATAGTGTTGGATTGCTTTGCACTTGTGTACCCTCATTTGTAAATTTCTGACCATTGATCTTTAATAAAACTGAATAAATAGTACTTGAATTTTGACTGCATTGTGGTACCTCTAATGATTCGACATCATTGAAAATATCATCTTTTATTTGACACATAAAAACCAGTTTTTGCTTGAAGCTGATAGTTTAAATGTTTAGGTTGTTTATTTCTACGAAATGATGCATCTTTATGCTTCTAACAATCATAGTATTTTTGCTTTATGCTTCAGCTCTAGATGGAACTCTTTATGCTACTACAGTTTTCCAATATTTATGGTTTGTATATGTCATATTATGATGAATACCCATGCTGTAAATAATTAACTTGCCAAATTACTCATATAGAAAAGTATTGAAGAAATGTGCAATGATAACTTTTTCATGGCATATGTTGTGATAACTTTTCAAAGTATATGATATTTTAATATTATATAGCATGTCTAATACCATAATAAAATAATGATATAAGAAATATTTTAAAATAGTTAAGTGTGTTTCCTATATTAACAAGTCAAACTAAAATCTTCATTCATTTGGTTATTTGATGCTACTTGGCTAACGTTTCGTTTCATTGGCACAAACTATGGTTGGGATTATATTTCAGCCACAGTGGTGATTATTATAAAATATAAGTTTCATCCAAATTTTTATGCTCAATTTTTTAAAACTTTTTTACTATAAATGTTCACTAAATTAATATAATAAAAAATTAGATTTTAATGGTTATTAAAATAATTAATATCTTCAAAATTTGTGCAATATATATACATAGTTAAATAGAATATGCATATTAAACTATTGTTAAATATTTTTAAAATATAATAATTAATAAGTTGTTTATTTGAAATATAATAAAATATAATAATAGAATATTGTTTAATATTGTCATAAACGGAAATAATTTTATTATTGATTCAATATTTTTGGTATACGAGAACAAATTTACTGTTCATTGAAATAATTTTATACATTCTATAAAAACAAATTATTTCTTTATATACAGGAAAAATACATTGTTTACTATATGTTTTTATATCGGGAAAAATACTATTGTTAGAAACAAAAACATCTTTACTATTCATTCAAATATTTTTATAAATATTATCAAAAATAATATTATTATTTTAATATTTTCATAAACGGGAACAACTTCATTGTTGACTCTCGAATATATTTCTAAATCATGTCAAAACAAAAATAATATTTATATACGGGAAAAAATTTATTTTTCATTAAAATATTTTTTATATACGATAACAAACAGTATTTTTCATAAACGAGATCAACTTTATTACTGATTTAAATATTGAATAACATAAATTTATTGATCATTGTATTATCTCTTATAACATAATTCTCTTATGTTACAAAAACTTAAACATTTCAATTATCAAAAACATCTTTCAATGTTTTTAAAATCGAATTATTATACTGTTAAATACATAATTTTATTTATATTTTTTTTGGGGCAATTTTGTGTCATTCATATTTATTAAAAGATACTGAAAACATATTTTGTTTATTCAATTATTATTATATAGTTTCAAATATATAAATCATGTCAAAAAAAATTTAACATTTATATATGGGGTCAAATTCGTTGTTGATTATAAGCACTAAATTATTATATCTTTTAAAAATAATTAGTTTTTTGGTTGGAAATTTAAATTTTTTAATTTAATTTTTATTTTAATTTGCAAAAAATACGCGTACCATACCAGTATCCGTGCGAATGCACGGGTCTCCCACTAGTTTTTACATGATTTTGATACTAAAAATAATAGATTATATGCTAGATAGACTTAAGATTTTCATTTTAATATAATTTCTTATATTTATAATTTACTAAATATTATATATTATTATATAAAATTTAATTTCATTCATCAAAATGAATAGAAAATAAAAAAATTTAAAATTTAAAATTTTTTATTTGATTTCTCTATGTTATTGTGTACGAAAGTAATTAACGAATAAAGAATGAAATCAAATCAATCAACATTTCGATTATATATATATATATATATATATATATATATATATATATATATTTTGGTGGATTCAGAATTTTCTTTTAATGGGAGCTTAAAAATAATTTATATATTTTGATTATAAAATATTATGAATTAAAAAATATATAATTATATTGAAAAAATAAATTTAAAATATATAAATAATTCCAAAAATTACAATTATCCTTCAGGATTTTTTTTTATTCTAAAAATACTTTGTATATGTAAGTAAATAATATTTTTCTATTTCTAATATACCAAAAGTATATAAAACTTATGTAAAATCAAATATGTAAAACTGAATACTAGCATGTTATATTAATTTAATAACAAAAAATAATTATATTATTAATGCCAATTATGTTTAGGAAATAATAGAAGTATATGTATATAAGTCTTTTGGAAAGTTTTTTTTAGGTACTATATGAAAGACATCTATTTTATATTTCAATAGAAAATTAATGTCCTTATTAATAAAGAAATTTAAATATTATTTTTATAAAATTTTGGCACCGAGACAAAAATTTCTTCACAAGTATACAAGTAAATTGTTGAAAAATATGCAAAAAGAAAATTACTTATGTTGTTTTATTAAAAATAATCTTAAGATTTAAAAAGAAATGAAAAAAAAAAAAAAATGAAAGTGTGGCTAAAAGAGGTACTAACAAAAGATTAGAAAAGAAAAATATGAAAAGTTAAAAGTTAGAAAAGTAATACTACCTCCGTTTTTTTTACTATAATTCGTTTTTTAGAAAATATTTTGTAATATAATATAAGTCGTTTTATAATACCAATTAATTATGAGTTTAATTGGTATGCACTGACAGTGTAAAATAATTTTACACTGTCAACCAATAAGAATATATTAATCTGTCATGTCATATAGTTAATTTAAATTTTACAGTTTGATGTGGCGGGATGCAAGAGGGTGATTGGTTGACAGTGTAAAATATTTTTACACTGTCAGTGCATACCAATTAAATTCATTAGTTATTGGATTTAATTGAAATACACTAACAGTGTAAAGAAGTTTTACACTGTCAGTAAATTATAGCCGTTAGATGTTAAAAGTGGTTTGAATTTTATTTTAAAAACTTATAAAGTCATACAAACGGATGATGGTGATGAATTGACAGTGTAAAATTTTTTACACCGTCAGTGTATAGCAATTAATCCCTTAATTATTAATGTATTTTTTCTATTATACATTTAAATATTTATTATTTTCTCTTTTTTTAATTATGTAAATTTATCTTTTCAATATATTAATAAAGATTTTTTTTGTAAAATCCTTAATAATATCTCTTTTCGATACTACAATTATTATATTTTTAATCTGAGTAAAAAATAAAAAACGACTTATAATAAAAAACGAAGAAAGTAATAAAATTGAGTGAGTAAATAGTAAGTTGTTCGTCTATTTAATGGGGGCTCATAAACATAGAATTTAGATCTGCTCCATTTTCTTATCCTTTATTTAATCTATTTTATTTAACATATTTTTGTCATGTGACATTAAAGGATTTCAATGGTCCAGATTAAAAACAGGATATATGGTTAAAAATATTTAATTTTATGGTTAAAAACATTAAAAGATTTAAATAGCCCATATTTAATTAAAATATTTTTTTTAGTTTTTAATCTTGACCGTTCAAATCATTAAATTTTACGTGACAAAAATCTATTGAAAAAACTTGAATAAATAAATAATAAGAAAATGAAGTGGATCTGAACTCATAAACATATACTAGTAGCATTATTTTTTTTACACAATAATAGTGGTATTATTAAAATCATTTTTACTACTTGTTTGTGGGGGCTTGAGTCCCCAATCATTTTTACTACTTGTTTGTGGGGGCTTGACTCAAAAGTAAAACCCGATATAACCTTAAAAGTTATCTAAACGATCAAAATTTTAATTTTTGATCGGGTTTTAGGTTTAGCTCCTAATTTTTCTGCATGCCAATTTTAAGATTCAAACAAATTAATTAGGGTCTCGATTTCTAGTTTAACTAATCGGTACAATTCGATTTTGATTATCATGATTTTTGTATCCTCCCATTTAAAAGAAATGACAAAATTGTTCTGTTAAAAATAGAAGGAAACTTTTATTCAATTCAATTCCGCTTTTATTCAATTCTACTCTGCTTCATTTTATTATGGTACTCCTTCTGTCTCATATTATAAGAGAAATTCATTTTTTAAATTTATTAAATAATTAATATATCGGGTCTATATATAGACCAAATACATTAATTATTCAATAAATCTAAAAAATAAATTTCTCTTATAATATGGGACGGAGGGAGTATCTTTTATTCCGTTTTTTTTTAATAATATCCAATATAAAAATATAAATATTTGAAAATAAGTACTGTATTAAAGAAAAAAAAACCAAGAAAAAGGAGTGCATTTGGGCGCCCTAAAGTAATTCCGGAAACCTAGACCCAACTGACTTTGTCATCATCTCACTATTCCTCTCTGCTCTCTTCTCTTCTTCGTTTTCCCTCTCCAATGGCCGCACTTCAAACCCTCTCTTCTTCCCTCTCCAAACCCTCCCCACTATCTCCCCCTCTGACCCACACCCGTTTCTTCCCCAAACCCACTCTCCCCTGCACCCCCAACAACACCCCAAAACCCCTTTTCACACTTTCCTCCAAAAACCCACTTTCCGACATCATCATCTCACACAAAAACCAAACATCCCCCGAAAACGACGAACTTTTCATCGACGACGACAAGCCTCGTGAAGAGTGCGGCGTCGTTGGCATATACGGCGACTCGGAAGCTTCCCGTCTCTGTTACTTAGCCCTACACGCTCTCCAACATCGTGGCCAAGAAGGTGCCGGAATCGTCACCGTTAACAACAACATCCTTCAATCCATCACCGGAGTTGGTCTTGTTTCCGATGTTTTCAACGAATCCAAGCTCGATCAGTTACCCGGAAGTTTGGCTATTGGCCATGTTCGTTACTCGACTGCTGGACAATCCATGCTGAAAAATGTTCAACCTTTCGTTGCTGGGTACCGTTTTGGGTCTGTCGGGGTTGCTCATAACGGTAATTTGGTTAATTATGGCACTTTAAGAGCTAAGCTTGAAGAAACAGGTTCAATTTTTAACACTACTTCTGATACTGAAGTTGTTCTTCATTTGATTGCTACTTCAAAGCATAGACCTTTTATATTGAGAATTGTTGATGCATGTGAGAAGCTTGAAGGGGCTTATTCTATTGTGTTTGTTACCGAGGATAAGCTTGTTGCTGTGAGAGATCCTTTCGGGTTTCGACCTTTGGTTATGGGGAGGAGAAGTAACGGTGCTGTTGTTTTTGCTTCTGAGACTTGTGCTCTTGATTTGATTGAAGCTACTTATGAGAGGGAAGTGTTCCCTGGTGAGGTTGTTGTGGTTGATGATAACGGGATTCAATCGCTTTGTCTCATGTCGCATCCACAGCCGAAGCAATGTATCTTTGAGCATATTTACTTTGCTTTGCCTAATTCTGTTGTTTTTGGTAGGTCTGTGTATGAATCGCGGAGACGATTCGGTGAGGTACTTGCTACCGAGAGTCCTGTTGATTGTGATGTTGTGATAGCAGTTCCTGATTCTGGTGTTGTTGCTGCACTTGGTTATGCTGAAAAAGCCGGTGTTCCTTTTCAACAAGGGTTGATTAGATCGCATTATGTAGGAAGGACTTTTATTGAGCCATCTCAGAAAATTAGGGATTTCGGTGTGAAATTGAAGCTTTCGCCGGTTCGTGCTGTACTTGAAGGTAAAAGGGTGGTTGTTGTTGATGATTCAATTGTGAGGGGAACAACATCCTCGAAGATTGTGAGGCTGCTTAAAGAAGCAGGTGCAAAAGAAGTTCACATGAGAATCGCATGTCCTCCGATTATCGGTTCTTGTTATTATGGAGTCGATACACCTAGCTCCGAGGAGTTGATATCTAATAGGATGAGTATTGAAGAAATAAGGGATTTTATTGGATCAGATTCACTTGCTTTTCTTCCAATGACTAGTTTGCATACTATGTTGGGGAATGACTCTCCAAATTTCTGTTATGCTTGTTTCTCCGGGAAATACCCTGTTGAACCGAGAGAGCTTAAGGTTAAGCGAGTCGGTGACTTTGTCGATGACGGTTTGAATGGAAGTTTGGAACAAATTGACGGCGGTTGGGTTCAAGCTAACCGAAATCCTAAAGAGGTGAATGCTTCTACTGGTGCTTGACCAATTGTTCCTTCCTGTTTCTGGTTTTGCAGTTCTTAATGTTAAGGGTATCTGTGTTTCTAACCACAGTAGTGAGAGCTCCATTCTGATTTTGAAGACCAATGCTTAATAGTGAAAATTTCAGATATGTTGTTTGGAGCTTTTGTTGTTGAGAACTAAGATTAGTGATTTAAGAACTTTGCATGTTTTTTTCTTCAAAAACAACCCGTGTAATCCTACAGTTTTGGATTATAGTTTTTTGCACGTTTCATTTCAATCTCTTCTATTGGATACTTGTATATATTTGTTTCTTTGGTAGGTGAAAGAAAGTGCAATCATCATTTTAACCAAACACAAAATCTCATGTTTACTTGGTAAACTAAAATGAACAGTTTCAAAAATTGTCTATACTCATTTTAGTATAGTACTTTGTTTCTAGTGTTTTTACTTTCTTATTTTCTCCCTTTTAAGATTCCATTGATTTTGCCAGAAATTGCATATTCTGGTCTATATTCTCTCAGCAAACCATGTCCTTGTTTTTATTATTTCTGCACTATTATCAATTGAACAAAAGTACGGGCGAAATTCACAGTTGTGAAATTTCCCTCTATCAAGTTTTTTTTAGGTCAAACATCATAACTTAAAAAAGAGTGAGTAAAATGTCTTAGTCTCGCTGATTTATTGTTTGGGCCTTATGTTTTATCCATCACTAAGGAAAAGTTTATAGCAATAGTTTTTTTTGGATAATCGTTCGGTCATTCTTTTAATTTTGAGAATTTCATAATGGATTCTAGATTCTTCTACTGTACTATGTGAATTTTCACAAATGTCATATATTTTTGGAGATGTATTTTCAGATGCATCTCTTGCACACTCAAATAAGGTTATTTTGAGAGGCGCCCCGTATGTTAGGTTATTTTTATTCTGGAGATGCATTTTCTGAACATTTTAAGAAAGATTTTAATTCTTTATCAGTTCAGTAGATATTTCAGAGATACATCTTCGAAATTATATGTGACATTTTGAAATTTTTAGCCACCTTTGCATGTCAGGTATTTCTGGAGACGTATCTTCGGAAATATTTGATATAGAAACTAGTTGCATGATCACTCACCCATTGTTGACATACTTGAGTTTCAACCAAACCTTTCACCCTAAAAACCCTTCATTCTCAATCCATTTTTTCACTCCAAATCTTCATCTTTTTGGTTCATCATATCACAGAGAGCAAAAAAAGATAAAATTTTAGGTAAAGATTCTTCTTTTCTCTCTGCATTGTTCATATTAATCATCCATTTTTTCTGAAAAAAGTTACGTTGTATCCGAAAATGTATCTCCGAAACGTGTATTAACTTGTCCGGAGATGCATTTCTGAAAGTTGTCTGTGTTCATTTTTGAAGTCATTCTGTAACAGTAGTAGCGCTTATGTTCTGATATTGTTTTAATTGTTTTCATTAGATATGGTGCACCTAGATATTTTCCCAAAACAAGTTGTTTCTCCAAATGTCCAAGGTGTGGTTGTTTCTCAGAATGTTCAAGATGTTGCTGTGAATGCGGTAGATGTTGGCAACGACTTTAAAAACAAACAAGAGTTTGAATCTCGTGATCAAATACTTGAATGGATTCACATGGAGGCCTCTAAACTTGAATTTGGTGTGGTTATCAGAAGGTCCGATAATAGTTTGGATAGAAGATGTGCCTTTGTGACAATGTGTGAAAGAAGCGGAAAATATCGAACTTCTCTCCGAAATTTTAAAAGAGACTACACCGATACAAGAATATGTGAGTGTACGTTTAAGGTTCGTGGTTACATGTTGGCAATGAGATATGTGATTTGCATAACCATGCTTTGTGTTTAAAATTAGCCGGTAATCTTATTGTCTGTCGGCTCAAACTGGAAGAGAAAGAATGTGTTGCTGACATGACCTTGAATCTTGTTCAATCGAAAAATATACTTGCAACATTGAAACATAAACGACCCGACAATATATCAAATATCAAGCAGGTGTATAATATTCGGTACCTCACTAACAATACGCTTAGCGGGGATATAACTGAGATGCAACAACCCTTAAAATTATTGAATGATAATAGTTACATGTCCATGTACCGAACATGCGATGATGAAGTTATTATTAGAGATATTTTTTGGACTCATCCTGATTCCATAAAGTTGTTTAACACGTTTCCTACGGTGCTCATACTTGATTCAACCTACAAGAGCAACAAGTATAAACTTCCATTATTTTAGATGGTTGGTGTTACCTCAACTGAGAAGACATATAATGTTGGTTTTACTTTTCTTGAGTGTGAAAAAGAGGACAATTTTACGTGGGCATTAAAGGTGTGTTGGTCATTGCTGAAGGTCCAAGGTGAGATGCCTAAAGCGATTGTTACCTGTTCTAGCAAAAAATGGTTAGAACTCAAAAAGTGCTAGTCTTCTACGTTAGGGCAGAGAAGACTACGCAGCCTATACTGTTTGAGTATATTTGGAGATTTGGGAGCTATACAAGCGTATGTATGCTGTGCCAAGATGATGGTCTTGCTTAACCCTCATGCGGGAGCCCTTAGTATGTAGTGTATATGTCTGCTTTACGAACGTCGCAGAGTCCCCATTTCTGGATTCATAGAGGACCCTTTATATAGTGTAATTCTTGGTCTAATGGCCATTAATCCCCTTAATAACGTTTGTAACCGCCAACCGTTAATTTAGTAACAACCTCTATTTAACCAACTGTAATTGTCTTATCAATGATTCGTAACCGACGTCTATTGAGTTCAGAACCGGATAACTAACCAACCCGGCCAGCGCAACCCGGCCAGACACAACTCGGCCAGATAACTAGGTCAGGTACACAACTCGGCCAGATAGCTAGGCCTATTACACAACTCGGCCAGATAGCTGGGCCTAGTACACAACTCGGCCAGATAGATGGGCCAGGTACACAACTCAGCCAGATAGCTAGGTCGGGTAATCAACTCGGCCAGATAGCTAGGTCGGGTACTCAACTCGGCCAGATAGCTAGGCCAGGTACTCAACTCGGCTAGATAGCTAAGCCAGGTACATAACTCGGCCAGATAGCTAGGATTAGTACACAACTTGGCCAGATAGTTGGGCCTAGTACACAACTCGGCCAGATAGCTGGGCCAGGTACACAACTCGGCCAGATAGCTAGGTCGGGTACTCAACTCGGACAGATAGCTAGGTCGGGTACTCAACTCGGCCAGATAGCTAGGTCAGGTACTCAACTAGATTTATACCCGGTCTTAGTCGACTATACAGCTCGACTAGGAAAATATATTTGGCATGTACATAAGCCCCCTGAATACGAATTTTGATCTAGGAATGTAGTATTCGGTCATCTGGAAATTCCAGATATATTTGAAATATGTCGTGTTGTAACCCGGTCTTTTTCCCATACCCTAACGCGGTTTGAATTTTGTAAATGTTTTTTGGATTCCCATAGCTATTCACTTCTGGCCTCATGCGAGTTAGTACCTTATAGGTACGCATTATGCCCGAGTCGGAGATACATCTTACCCGACTTTTGCATATGTAAAGGGCCCGATTACTCTGATTATACTTATGCTTACCAAGGTCACTCATTTTGTTTGGTCAGTCACTGACTAGACTATCTTTGGTAGTATCACAAAGTAGTGAGATTAATGTTTATTTATCCTTGACTTTTGAGTCGATTGGACAGAGGTTTTTGTTTTAACCCATAATTTTGCCTTACTTGAGGATTTTCAATATGCGTCTGGAGCCCCTTGGGGCTTTATCCGAGTTTATATCCTGGTTTAGATACAATATCCAGGGGTGTATATGCTAAGTCTCCCTGAGCATGAAATCCTCAGGAAAGAAGTGTTTGGATACGAATGGTACGACAATATTCTTGGTTGTCCACGTAGAAGTTTTTATTGAGTTTAATATCTTTCGTTGGGGATTTTTTCTCAAACATCTTTGTTTAGAGCCCCAAGCGACTTTTAGACTCGGATCGCTTATCTTTATCCTTGGGCGTTTAACTTAGGATATAGGCGGAGTCTTCCGGGTACAAAGTTCACTGAAGTGAAGTACTTTGTCCGGGTTGTGACGTAACCGAGAGAGTTCGTCTGCTAATTTCTCGGTTTTGTTGTAAGTGCCCGAATACTTGCGGCGTGCTCTATTCCCAAACTGGGTTTCCTGGGTACGAAGCCCATAAGAGTAAGTGTCCGGATATAAGATACTCGGCTTTTCGCCACCTTTGTCTGATTTATGAAATCAACAATGGTGATTTTAAAACCCCCCGAGCCTGTCTGATGTTGGGTGATCATCCACTTGTTCATATCTTCGAGCTAATGAGCCCCAAGCAAACTTTGTTGAGTCTGACAGTTACCACAATGGGTTTTATCCGTTCGGTTTAGAATACTCTTTTGCCTTTTAAAGTGGGTATTATTTCATTGGTGATCAAATAGAAGCCCCATATTTCATTAGATAATGGTCAGAGTTTTATTAACTTGATCGGGTTCAAGGCATACCAACATAGCCGAGGATGCGCGGTATTTATCCATTTTGTGGATTTTCATTACTCAGAGGCGGGGTTGATCAGATGCGCCTTGATCCCACCCTGGTAATGTATTTAACTATTTTTGATGAGAAGTGTAAGGTTTTGCCTCTTACACAGGAATATTTATTGTAGAATTCGACTCTTTATATGAGGAGTGTTTGTTATGGAATCCAACTTTTTAATCGAGGAGTGTTTTCCTAGTACTCGACCCTTAGCTGGGGAATGTGTATGCCTATGATTTTTGCCTGTGGGCTTTGTGCTTTGAGCTGCCCTTTGTGGCCTTTATAATAATATTGTCATTTTTCTTTGACTTTTCAGCATACCTTAAAATAATCATGTGCATATATCCTAGCCCCTCGGGCACTAAGTTTATAGGACTTAAGTGTCCAAATATAGAGTGCCAGGTATTATTTTTCGGCCATATTATTTGTTCTTGATTTTATTCAAGATTTTGCATATGTCAAGACACAAGGCTAACTACAATTTGGGAAGTCCCTAGTCATTGTGTAGCCTTGATGTTTTAAGAGCCCCAAACTCTTATAAGCTTAAGAGTCGAATATTGTTGAACTCAGATGTCTTTTTAAAATTCAAACTTGTTCTAGACTTTCTCCGAGCTCTTATAAGCTCTTAGTCATTGAGCATGTATAACTTTGAGATTCACAAGTCCCAAGTTTCTTTTAGTGTGCTTAGGCTTGGATATTTCATCATTTTCATAATTGATTATCCGGCATGTGTACGCGAAACAAGTCGATACATTTATAAGTGTTTGTTAAACCCGTGTACGCGGAGCAAGTCAACAAGTTTATGGGTGACCTATGTACGTGGAGCAAGTCAACACGTTTATAGGAGTTTAATCAATCTGTTTATGAGCGACCTATGTACGCGGGGCAAGTCGACACGTTTTATAGGAGTTTATTCAACCCGTTGATGGGCGACCTATGTACGCGGAGCAAGTCGACACGTTTTATAGGAGTTTATGCAACCCGTTCATGGGTGGCCTATGTACCGGAGCAAATCGACACGTTTTATAGGATTTTATTCAACCCGTTCATGGGCGACCTATGTACGTGAAGCAAGTCGACACGTTTTATAGGAGTTTATTCAACTCGTTCATGGGCGACCTATGTACGCGGAGCAAGTCGACACGTTTTATAGGAGTTTATTCAACCTGTTAATGCCGACATTGCACCTGAAAAACAGATTGAAAGTTTTCAGTCGGTTAGTGATAATTTTAAGATATTGTCTTCTATGACTTTGTCTTCTAACATCTTGATTTTTTCTTAGCATAATGTGTGCCAGCTTCTTCTTGAGAGTTTAGTTTCTCAAGTTTCGAGCTCATCCCATCTTATTTAAAATCTAAACAAAGGTAGGGTGACTCCTGCCCACGCAGGGGATAAAGGACGACACTCATTGCTTAAAGTAAGTTCTAAGTAGTTTTTAGAAACGATTACAAATGGTTGAGAAGTTGGTTCTCCTAACTATATACATAATTAATCGGAAGCATAAATTCGTATTTGACTATCCCTATAATTACTTTGATGTCATCGCTTAACAAAATTATCCTTTTAAGGTTAACTCCATCATCTCGATGTCTTTATAGCAGTTTCGAAGTAGTTGCGTGGACTACTATTCTTCATAGCTCTTTTTATACAATAATAGGAGATTTTGAAGCATAAACTTTAGTCTTGTTATGCTTGTCGGTCTTGTAGATACTCTTGATTGATGAAGTATTGTTGATTGCAGAATAGGGCAAGCAAGCAAAAAGATTTGGAAGTATTTTTCCGGGAATTTATCGTGTCCACAGAGATCGGTTCTTGAACTGCCGTTCGACAATTTAATTGTTAATGAGTTTGGTTTATAATGGGTTTAAGGTAAATGCGGGAAAGTAAATAAAAACATAAAAAGTATATATTCTTTGAAGAGAAAAGACGTATCAAGCATGTATATATTCCACTCGTCACAAACATAAATTTACCGACCAATTATACTCCACCTGCAATACTCGTCAAAATCATCCAATATCGCTCACAACAGTGTCCATCTCTGGCACACTGAGTTGAGAAGCAACCGTATCACTCTCTTCGTCACTCTCGCGCACGAAGCCTCGAAACACGGAAGGCATTTAAGTTCCGACACCATAAATATTATCATCTAAATCTATCTCTAGCATCTAGACAATAGATATCCATCCCTAATCAAGATTTGTGAAGTTTATCTCTAACACAACACAAATCCAAACATAAATGCAAAAAGATCAAGGAAGACATCGATAATGATTTGTAAAGCAAGCTTTATACAATATTATGATCAACAAAGATACATATGTTCATAGTAAATATACAAACACCCAACAAAAAGAGAAAAACATAGAGAAGAAATGGAGAAAAACCAAACATCTCTTGAGTTGTCGGCTCCGATTGATGAAGGATTCGACTCCGGATCATCCTAATGCATGCTCCAATGTGTTTTCTAGCCAATTTCTAGTCAAAAAATGCTATTGGATGGATTTGGAACTAAAAATATCAAACCCATTGCCAAAAAATTGTGTTTTAGGACCTTTAATGGAGTTTCAGCACGCGCAGCACCGCCCGGCGCAAATCTGGCATCGCCCGGCGCTTTTATGGCGGTTTAGCTTTTGCAAATTCCAGTGCTGTGACACTGCTGCGCCTGTGCACCGCCCGGCGCTCAAAACACACCGCCCAGCGTAGCAGAGGCGCAGCTGACAGCAACAGCAAAAAATTCTGCACTGTTTTATTCGTAACTTTTGAACTGTAACTCCGTTTGACGCACGGTTTGAAGCGCTGGAAAGCTTATTCAATGCTCTATATGAATATGGCAAGATCCCATTGCTGGAATACCTGTAAAAATAAATGAAAATCAATTACTCTCAATAATATTTACACGATAACGCACTATACACACGAAAACGTAAAGTAAACGTATTTACAAACAAAGCGGGGTTTATTCGTATGATATTTAACAAAAAGTATAGATAAGTGCAACAAAACTTATATACAAAAATAGGTACATTTTGCACTTATCAACTCTCCCCAACTTACATAATTGTTTGTCCTCAAACAAAAATCAAATAACTCAAAGAAACAAAGTGAAAACCAACGAATCACGAATCAACAGGTTTTGAAAATCGGAAACGAATGAATGGTTCAAATGAAAACGGTACACACAAAAAGTAAATACTTACCACTAAACTACGACGATAACATAGTCACGAAACAAATGCAAAATACAAAAATCATGCCAAACATTCTAAAACAACACAAGTTCAAATGTGAATCACACCTAGCAAAAACAATCATCGGTAGATGAAAAACACACAATATTTCAATCGAACACAAAATTCAAACACAAAATTTCAATCGAACTTTTTCCAAAATCCCAAGTGCTACACAACACACAATACTTATTTAGCACAATTATTTGAAACTCTTTTTGTTTCCTTTTTCAAGGATTTTTCTTTTTCTTTCTTTTTTATTTCTTTTTCTCTTTCACAATTTTTTTCTCTTTTTTTTTCTTTTCTTTTTCAATCCTCATAGAATCCAACCAATGAGTACACAATCATCCTCTCCCCAACTTGAATTCAACCGCACCATCATGTGAATACTCCCTACTTTCTAAGGCAAGGAAAAAATTCATACAACAACACAAAGTTGAGGTCCAAGAAAAAACAAAATCCATTCAAAAATAAGTGAACTAAATACTCATAGACAAGCATTAAGTTCAAATAGAAACATGGATCAAAAAAGCTCAAAGGGGTTACGAATTCTCACACACTCACAAGGTGAATTGACTATTTGGCTAAGGTGGTTGTGCTCAAAATGAAACAATTGCCTTGATCCTTTTCATGCATTCATATAAACAACATAAACAACAGATTCAACATAATAAAATCCAGTTAGAACAAGAATGTTGGTACTCCGCGCGTATATGAACAATAGAAGGCTACCTCACAAAAAGGTTGGGAACTAAAGTGATTCACAATAGAACAAGTATACAAAAGAATGGATGGCATGGAAGTTTGTAAAATGCCTAAGTATCATGAATATGCTAAAGTATAGAAAGCGATAAATACATACCTCGGACGTGTACAAAACTTAACAAATATCATTACCATACATCCGCAAGTTGAAATGCACCAACTTGGAAAATCACCAAATTTCCTCAAGCAACTCAAAACAAGCTCATTGACAAACACAAAGATCATTAATATAAACAAACTGAAAAAACCGGAAAAAATTCATTAAACAAGTTGTAAAGTGAAGATTTGAGAATTTTACGAACAATCCGAGTACAACTTGTTTAATAAAAGTTCACCACACTACCTAAGCTAAACAACAACAAAAGAAAGTAATAAAACATGCTTGTTTTACGTCGTAAGCTCGACGCCTATTATTTATACACACTTCTCCAAGTTACCTCTTTACACGGTTAGCGCTCACCGACGACGAAACCTAACCAAACACTTAGCAAACGTGAAGAGAAACAAACAAATACACTAAATTTACAAATATGCAAAACATGAAAAATTCACAAAATATGGTAAACATATACAAGTATCAATATAAACAAGTGAAAATATACAAAATGTGCGATATTTACAAAACTCAAAAACAACGAAACTATCGCAATGCAAGAACAATAAAAACCAATCCCCGGCAACGGCGCCATTTTGTTGATTGCAGAATAGGGCAAGCAAGCAAAAAGATTTGGAAGTATTTTTCCGGGAATTTATCGTGTCCACAGAGATCGGTTCTTGAACTGCCGTTCGACAATTTAATTGTTAATGAGTTTGGTTTATAATGGGTTTAAGGTAAATGCGGGAAAGTAAATAAAAACATAAAAAGTATATATTCTTTGAAGAGAAAAGACGTATCAAGCATGTATATATTCCACTCGTCACAAACATAAATTTACCGACCAATTATACTCCACCTGCAATACTCGTCAAAATCATCCAATATCGCTCACAACAGTGTCCATCTCTGGCACACTGAGTTGAGAAGCAACCGTATCACTCTCTTCGTCACTCTCGCGCACGAAGTCTCGAAACACGGAAGGCATTTAAGTTCCGACACCATAAAGATTATCATCTAAATCTATCTCTAGCATCTAGACAATAGATATCCATCCCTAATCAAGATTTGTGAAGTTTATCTCTAACACAACACAAATCCAAACATAAATGCAAAAAGATCAAGGAAGACATCGATAATGATTTGTAAAGCAAGCTTTATACAATATTATGATCAACAAAGATACATATGTTCATAGTAAATATACAAACACCCAACAAAAAGAGAAAAACATAGAGAAGAAATGGAGAAAAACCAAACATCTCTTGAGTTGTCGGCTCCGATTGATGAAGGATTCGACTCCGGATCATCCTAATGCATGCTCCAATGTGTTTTCTAGCCAATTTCTAGTCAAAAAATGCTATTGGATAGATTTGGAACTAAAAATATCAAACCCATTGCCAAAAAATTGTGTTTTAGGACCTTTAATGGAGTTTCAGCACGCGCAGCACCGCCCGGCGCAAATCTGGCATCGCCCGGCGCTTTTATGGCGGTTTAGCTTTTGCAAATTCCAGTGCTGTGACACTGCTGCGCCTGCGCACCGCCCGACGCTCAAAACACACCGCCCGGCGCAGCTGACAGCAACAGCAAAAAATTCTGCACTGTTTTATTCGTAACTTTTGAACCGTAACTCCGTTTGACGCACGGTTTGAAGTGCTGGAAAGCTTATTCAATGCTTTATATGAATATGGCAAGATCCCATTGCTGGAATACCTGTAAAAATAAATGAAAATCAATTACTCTCAATGATATTTACACGATAACACACTATACACACGAAAACGTAAAGTAAACGTATTTACAAACAAAGCGGGGTTTATTCGTATGATATTTAACAAAAAGTATAGATAAGTGCAACAAAACTTATATACAAAAATAGGTACATTTTGCACTTATCAAGTATGTGATTTTAAGTTTTATCAACTTGCATGTTGTTACCCTTTAAGTTTTCTCCAATGCCAATTAAGATGATGATCCAATCACTTTGAACCCCATGTTTCCAACAATACCGACCATGGCATTTTCAACCACATTTTTGAGACATTGCGCCGACAACTTCTACACAGGAATTTACATGCAAGTGAGGCATTGGCTTATAATCATCTTATATCTAACGTCCAACATAACTCGGCCATGCACAACTCGGCCAGATAGCTAGGCCTAGTATACAACTCGGCCAGATAGCTAGGCCAAGTACACAATTCGGCCAGATAGTTAGGCCTGGTACACAACTCGACCAGATAACTAGGCCTGGTACACAACTCGGCCAGATAGCTAGGCCTGGTACGTAACTCGGCCAGATAGCTAGGCTTGGTATATAACTTAGCCAGATAGCTATGCCAGGTACACAACTCGGCCGGATAGTTTGGCATGGTACACAACTCGACCAGATAGCTAGGCCTGGTACACAACTCGGCCGGATAGCTAGGCCTGGTATTTTACAAAAAACCATCAAATGTAACTGATCGATACCAGATTAACCATCTGAGTTATCCGTAGATTAAAGATGTTTCCAATTAATCAAAACAAACAGAAATAACTAGAATGATTGTGTGAAACTTGTATGAGTAAAAGTCATTGTCGTAGACTGAAATTAAATTGGATCCTAGCCTGAGCATTGTTGCGGCGATTCACGAAATCTTGCTAGAACTCCAGAAGGAATGACGTTCGATACTGAGGTTGTTGACGGACGATCTCATAGGGATTGTAATGGATATATCAGATTTGGAAGCTCCGCCGACTTCGTAAACGTTATGACCTTTGCCATGACACTATGGCTTAGGGATGTGGAAGTGACAATGTTCGTTGCTCATAACATGAATATGGGTATAAAAATTGGAAAATGACTTTGCTCATTCATCCTGAATATCTTGTGTGGCTCGGGAAAGTTTTATCGGATCCCCATGGTGGGCGCCAGATGTTCTAGCCAAAAATGGTTAGAACACCAAAAGTGTTAGTCTTTTACCTTAGGGCAGAGAAGACTACGTTGTCTATACAGTTTGAGTATATTTGGGGATTTGGGAGTTATGCAAGCGTCTGTATGTTGTCTCAAGATGTTGGTCTTGCTTAACCCTCATGCGGGAGCTCATCAATATGTAATGTATATGTCTGCTTTACGAACGTCGTAGAGTCCCTATTTTTGGACTTCTAATGGACCCTTTATATAGTGTAATTCTTGGTCTAATAGCCATTAATCCCCTTAATAACGTTTGTAATCGCCAACCATTAATTTCGTAACAACCTCTAATTAACCAAGTGTAATTGTCTCATCAATGGTTCGTAACCGACGTCTATTGAGTTCTGAACCGGATAACCAACCAACCTGGCCAACGCAACCCGGGCAGACACAACTCGGCCAGATAGCTAGGCCAGGTACACAACTCGTCCAGATAGCTAGGCCTATTACATAACTCGTCTAGATAGTCGGGCTTAGTACACAACTTGGCCAGATAGCTGGGCCAGGTACACAACTCGGCCAGATAGCTAGGTTGGGCAATCAACTCGGCCAGATAGCTAGGTCGGGTACTCAACTCGGCCAGATAGCTAGGCCAGGTACTCAACTCGGCCAAATAGCTAGGCCAGGTACACAACTCGGCCAAATATCTAGGCCTGGTACACAACCCGACCAGATAGCTGGGCCTAGTACACAACTCAGCCAAATAGCTGGGCCAGGTACATAACTCGGCCAGATAGCTAGGACAGGTACTCAACTCGGCCAAATAGCTAGGTCGGGTACTCAACTCGGCCAGATAGCTAGGCCAGGTACTCAACTAGATTTATACCCGGTCTTGGTCGACTATACAACTCGACTAGGAAAATATATTTGGCATGTACATTACCGACCCCACATTGATGAATTCAGTTGCAAAAGTATTTCCTTCTTCTTATGCATTACTTTATAGGTATCACATAATAAAGAATGTGAGAAGTCGGGTTAAATCCGCAGTAGGGACAAAACAAATAGAGTCCAAAGATGAAAAATTGGTGAAGGCGGGTGTGGTTATGGAAAACATAATAGATGCATGGAATCATATAATAAATTCTTTCACAAAAGAACTATATGCCGATTCCGTTATTAGTTTTAGGAAAGTATGTGAAAAGTATCTAGATTTGTTGAAATATGTTGAAACCATAATTCTTGACCAGATGAAAGAGAAAATAGTTTGTGTGTGGACTGATAATGTTAAACACCTTGGAAATACAAAAACTAACAGAGTTAAGTCTGCCCATGCTAATTTGAAAATTTGGTTGAAAAATAGTAAGGGGGATTTGTGTAGAGACTGGGACTCCATGAACCACATGATTCAAAACTAGCATTATGAGATACAAATAACATTTGGTCGAAGCATCACAACTTTAGAACACAGATTTAAAGATAACACTATATATTCTTAGTTGGTTGGTAACATTTTTCGGGCGAGGTTGAACTATATTTTTCACGAGGCTAAACGAGTTATAATGTAGGCTCCGATAGCGGAAAATATGGATGTACAACTGTGAAAACATTTCTCTTGTTCCTTGCTTAAGCGGTTAGACACTGGGGGGAAAATGGATGCGCTTCCCGGAAATGGGTCACCTAATAGCATGTTTGCATAATAAAGTGTGTGTTGACTTGACACACTGCAGTTTTTCAGAAATCTTTTTCCCACTGCGCACCGTCCCATCCCAAAATCCAAATGACTGTATCATGTGTATTGAGTGGCTTTCAAAATTAAGTCATTTTGTTCAAGTTTACTTGAAACCGGGATGCCATATACCAGTTACATCACCAGAGTGGAAGACTCATTCAAAAACAAAATTCGAGACCTGGCCGAATCATTTTATGGACAGGAAGCAAGAATTAGAGAGATTGAACAACATTGAAAAAGAATCAGATGCACAAAAGTCCTAGGGAGTGCCACCTATAGATTTAGCCGACGATATATGTTTCGATTCGTTTTAATTTATTGTTTTACCAAACAAATAATTGTATGTAATTGTGTCTCAATATAAATGAAGTGTTACATATTCACCTTTGGTTCATATTTTGTCTTTATGAATTTTTTATCTTCCCCACAACAACATTAGTGTTTTTGTAAAGGAAAAAAATGTTTTGGTTCAAGAGAAGTTTTAGAGATGCATCTCCGGAACAAGATAATAGGGTGCGGTTCTGGAGATATATCACCGGAATCAATATGCCAGTTAATGAGTGGTCCAAATTGATCTATGTATTCTATAAATTGAGGTGCTCTAATGTTATATTTCACACAAACTCAAAATGTCTCAAACGTCATAAATAAACATCTATTGGTATGTCACAAATGTCTCCTTCTCTGGCTCTACACCCGGCTGAATGTTCATGCTTACCGACTTCACCTCCCTCGAAGATATCAAAGATGAAATCCACCATCTCCTACCTTACAGAGACAATCGAAAGATTGTGAAGCTCGAGTACCGTTCACCGTCGATTGACAATGAAGAGAAGATTTAGTTCAACAAATTTGAGCTTAAGATGCAAGCGGATGTTAGGGCTATGTGGAACACGTATTCCAGTTTCAAAGAGAAAGTCTCGCTCGAGTTTGAAGCGACGCTACAAAGATCTCTCGAAGATATTCTAAAGATGGGCAAGCGTCCACCAGGATATTGAAATGTAATATTTAATTTTATGTTGAAATCATCATTATAATGCTCATTTAATGTTATGAATGTCAATTTCATTTTGGAAAATTACTTTTTTATTGTATCTGATGTTGGTGTGCCTCTGGAGATCTAACTATGAAATTATTCCAGAGATGCGTCTCCAAAATAAATTAAACCAAAAAAAGGCGTAACTTAGAATGACCTTTGTTGAGTGCGTGTTGGGGTGCGTCCGGAGATACATCTCCGGAACCAGGGGGTATTTGTGGAAATTCACATGGCGCGTTAGAAACATCTAGGGTGCCATAAGAAACTCTCTTAATTTTTTAGAAACTCTTTCAAAACCCAAAAATATATCAATAGAACATAAAATAATTCATTAAGTCTAACCAAATTATCCATTAAGTAAAACTAAATTCAACAACATAATACATCAATATAGAGAAAAGATATAGAGAAAACACAAACAAGATTATATATTGGCCAAATTAGTTACTCTTTCATTGGATTTAATAATACTCACAACGATTTCATTAAACGTCTTGAGACAAATCAAGTTTGAATAAATAATTCAAACATATTTAACCAAAATAATGTCTAACTCGATCGGTTCCTCGGTACGATACTGACTAAATATCGAGAACATAACTTTGAAGTTGCAAGTTGATAAGTTGAACATGATCATCATCGTTGATTGAAAGACGATAATAGTCAACACTGACCACACTTCTTATGTTGCGATAGTTGAGACAATGATTCATTAGATCAAGTTGGTCTTTCATATTAAACAATGTAACATCATCATTGATCCTAAAAAATGGAGATAAGTTCTCTTTTTGTAGTAATCTACAATTAGGTTAGAGTTCATTGTGATTATGTATGTGTCAAAATGTTCATTGTTTTATGGATGTGAACATCAAATATATTAAACACATCATTTTATATATGTTCTATTTCTAGTGCATTCCTGTCCATATAAAATGTCGGTGTAATCTAGACTACGAAATAAAAATAAATGGCTTTACACCTTTTGGATTATAAAATCCGAAAAGACAAACACCCTCAACATTGGTTTAAATTATAAAATCCAAATTAAAAAGACATATCTTTATTGTGAAAATGGGTAATTCAAGTTAGTGTAACCAGTTACAGTAGGGGTGTAACCGGTTACCCCCTTCCAGCAGCAAAAATATCAAATATAAGTAACATGTAACTAAATACAGGTTTAGTGTAACCGGTTACCACCATCCAAATTTTGACATTTTTGAAGTCTGTAGCATCCTGTAACCGGTTACATGTTTGATGTATTCGTTACATGGTTTGAATTTTCTTTTTCTTTTAATGGATCATCTCTGCACTTTTGTATTGTTGTATATATACCTCGTGTTGAATTGTTAATGAAAGACGACCATCTTCACCCTAATTCTCTATAATTCTCTCACTCTCTCCATTATTCTCTTATTCATCATTTTACCTTGTGATTGAGATTTTGACCCAATATTTGGCATCAAGAGCCTGGTTGTTTGATCAAACATTTAGTGTACAAAACTAATTTCCATCTATAATGAACGCATCCCTGCAAATCTCCAAATTCTCGATATGAAGAATTATGACAAGTGTTGCATACAGACGAATGTGTTATTTGGTTATCAAGATGTTCTTGAATTGATCAAGAATGATGTTAATCCATTTTTAGAAGGTGAAACGACTGCATAAAGAACTATACATAAGGAAGAGAAGATGAAAGATTTCAATTTTTCGTATCTTATTCATCAATGTGTTGATACCAACAACTTTGAGAAGGCTGGTGATTGCACATCCTCAAAGGAAGTTTGGGAAATCTTGGAGAAAATTTATACAGGAGTTGATAAAGCAAATGTGGTGAAGTTACAAATTCACAAGAGGCAGCTGAAATTGATTCAAATGGAAGAGAAGGAAACCATTAGTTAATTTACAACAAGAATCACAAGATTGGTGAATCAAGTGAAATTTTGCAGAGAGACAATCACTGAGCAGTATGTGGTTGGTAAAATCTTGAAATCGTTGACGTCAAGGCTCAATAACGTAGTGTTTTATATTAAAGAGTCCAAGAATATTTCAACCATGGGTAAAGAAGAGTTGCAAAGTTCTCTTAAGGCTCATGAGCATAAAATGGAGGATATGAATATTGAGAAAGCAAAAGCTGAAATTACTTTGTCGGCCCGTTTCTTTGGAAAGGACAAGAAGGTGAAGGGAAAGTGGTCCATGAGTAGAGGTAGAGGAAAATATTACAAAAATGGTGGAAGAGACTCCCAAAATTCCAACAATTCAACATTCCAGAAAGGTGAAGGCAGATGCAACAGAGGTGGCGGATCAAGCAATTGCAAAGGTGACAACAATAGAGCAAGAGGATGAAAGAGGAAAGATGATAAAAGTAATGTCTAATGCTACAATTGTCAAAAGCTAGGACATTTTGCTCGTGAATGTAATGCTAACAAAAATGATCCACAAGAAGATGAAGCAAAGTATGCAAGGCAAGAAGATGATAAGATTGCACTACTGAGAGTGATTGTTGAAGCATAAAACAACACAAGAAAAGGCAACTGTAATCGGTTACAAGCATAGCGTAATCGGTTACCATCAGTTGAAAATGTGTTGGTGGCTATACGAGAAGACGCAAAATGCAACGATAAATGATACCTTGACTCTGGGTGTTCAACACACATGACAGGAAGGAATGATTGGTTTGTAAAAATCAATCAAGCGTTGGAAAACAAGGTGAAATTCATAGATGACTTCACACTAGTAGCATAAGGGATTAGTGACGTATCAATCAAGAGGAAGAATGGTAAGCATTCTTTGATTAAATATGTGTTGTATATTCTTGGAATCAAGTGTAATCTTTTAAGCGTTGGTCAATTGTTTTAAAGGAATGACAAAATTCACATGAAAAACAAAATGGTGAAAGTTATTGATGCAAATGGAAGTTTGATCCTAAAGGTTCACATGGCTCAAAACAGAACCTTTAAAGTTGAATTGAAAATAATAAGGTATAGGTGTCTTGCAACAGATGCTAGTAGGGAAGAATGAATATGGCACTATAGGCTTGGACATATGAATTTCAAGGATCTCAATGCTATGCAGAAAAATAAAATGGTTACGAGGGGCGCCATTGATCAATATGCCTACTGAAAAATGTGAAGAGTCAAGCAACACCGATTTATTTTATAATATGAACATGTGTTTATAACAAAAAAATGCAATTTTTAGTTGATTTTTGACTATGCAAATTAAATAAACGTAAGCAATAACCATAATATGACTCAAGAGATATGATAATAAAAAAATCACACAAACATATAATAACAAAAAGAATAATATTATTATTTGAACACCAAAATATATAATATACAATACTGTTTTCAAATACATGATACTAACCGAACTTTATTTTTTTGGAAAAATCAATAATTACGTTTTTTTAAGAAAATATTAGCTTTTTTAAGATTCTGATTTTATTTCAAAACATACTATTTCTTTTAAAGTCCATAAATCTCAAATTTCTATAAAATGAGTCCATTTTGAAAAAGTTTAAAAAACAAATTTAAGACCTGGCTGATTTTTGTAAGGTGTTTGTTACTTCTCACGTCATTATGAATCAAATCGATGGATCTTTTTGTTTAAGAAGCCCGTTATGAAAGTTGGGCTTGGACATTATTGTTTGAGAAGGCCATTAAGAAAGCAATGCAAAATAATATTAAAAATCACATAAATTTCAAAAATTTGTCAGAAGTGGGATTTGAACCCACGCCCTCTCTCGAAGACTAGAACTTGAGTCTAGCGCCTTAGACCACTCGGCCATCCTGACTTGTTGTTGAGTTTCTGCTGTATGTGTATTTATTACAACAACTCTATTTTCATAAAACTAACCTAAACCACCTCCCCATACATGCTTTTGTAACTACCATTTTCAACTTAATCAGCACTATGTATCATTTTAACTCTAAAATATAAATTAGTTGAATTCCAACATAGTAGTTACTAGTTAGTTTTACAATCGCTTCACTTTCCTTATCATTACTTTTATTTTTATAAACGTTTTTATTTGAATTGTTGAGTTTTCTTTTACGGGATGGATTGAGTTAAGCAATGTTACAAAAACAAAATTTAGATTAAAAATGTTTATGGCATTTCATTTATAAGAATATTTTAAATAAATAATAAATATTATTAAAAACTTAGAAACTAGTTGGAGATTTGAATACTTTTGCAAAAACACGATTTATCTTATTGACTTGTCTTATAATAAATTTTAGATAACATATTTTCTGTGTAAAATGTATTAAAAAGATGATGACAAATATTAATAAGATATCAAATTGAATATCTTTTTAATTCAAACTCTTTTAGAATCTTATTCAAAATAAATTAGGCATTTCACCCATTTTAATATCTATAACAAACCGATAAACTCACATCTACTTCACATAGAGGGACAAATTATTCATTTTTTGATAGGATAAAATGACCTTTTTCATCTTAAATACACCCAAAAACCTTTCTCTCTTTCTTTCTTTGTTTTGCTAAGATTTTTCAAAAAGAGGAATTTTTTAAGGAGAAACTCACCATCGGTAGTGGAATATTGGGTGATGATATCTACTTTGGGAAGATGTTAAGGTATTTATCCCTTACAAAAACCTTTGCCATAAATAAATTTTGACAGGGATATGAAACTTAATTTTATATCAACTCTTTGATTTTTCTTGCGTTCGTTTCTCTTTATATGTTGGCAGAACTTTTAAATGGATAATTCTCGTCCAGGAGTCAGGACATGATAACAGATAACTGAGGCATGTGGGTAAATCAAGAGACGTTGGATACCGTCTCCACCTTCGCCGGCAAGGGAGGTATGGACCATGCCTTCACTGAGGTTGGTCCTTCCTCAAACTGGGGGGTGCTTCCGCTCGAAGGTAATAAGAGCATATGCAACATATATGATGGGTGGGATATCCCTTATCATGAATGTTTGTTTTCTTTGATATGGTACTGCCTTTCTTTCAACAACTTTATGGTGGGTGTTATAAATCGCTTGGCAATATCTCCCGCGCAACTACATTCGATGAGCTAGGCTTACGTCAAAGTATTCCAGTATTGGTACGAGTATAAGAAAAGAGTTCCAACCTTGACACTTTTTTTCATCTCTTTAAAGCCTAACGCAACTCCGTTGATTTGATGGATGGTCAAGGTATGATTTCTCTTAGACATTCGATGTTTACTCCGAGAGAGTGGAGAACTTCAAGGGCCGAGACTACCTGGTCGTACCCCTTACCGAGGTGGCTCATGTTAGCATATGTAACATAGAATTTTAGTCGCTTTTTCGATGTTCGAGTAAATTCTCCAAGTTTTGAACTTAGAGTAATTTCTTGGCTGACGTCAGGTCTTATGTTTACAACTCAAACAACTTGTCCTAGAATAAAACCTATTTGAAACAAAAATTGATTGCCTTCTTTGAGGGCTTGGTTTTTTCTATGACGTTACTCCTTCTGTGGTAGCGCTGAAGAAACAAAATAAATAATACATAGAAATGTGCCTTCTAATGGAAGCGACTACCAAATACGAGAGGCAAGTCGTCTTTGGCGAGTAATGTACGCAATTTCTTCTTTTATTTACTGCCTTCCTGGTGACCATTCCTTATATTGTTTATTTCCTGGTATGTAGATAAGATGACATGTCATTCGACGATGGTACAAAGGAAGAGGATCCTAAGGTCTTCCTTTTCTCTGTAGGGGCCATGAGCGCGCCAACTACTAGAGGTGTTATGGTTACAGGGCCATCTACTTAAATGTATGCATTTAACCCTCTTGATCGGCCCTCGGCGGAGGGTGCTTTGTGCTCGTCGACATGTGTGGTTGAGAGAACTCTTTCTGCGGGTTCATATTTCAAAATTCCACTAGTCATAGAGCATCTAGAAGACCACCCTGGTTAAACATGCAAGATCACAGAAGGTCTGGTCTATGGGAAGGTTCAATGCCCACTTTGGTCACTACGCCTCCTACATTTCTTGTTCGTAATGGTCCTCGAACAACTCAAGAGTTTTGGTCCTTCATTTCTAAAGAAAGTTATGAATATTTTTCGAGCAAGGTCGGGGTTGTTCGTCAAGAGGAGTTGGAGGAAATGGCATATCAACTGTTCCAGGCATCAATTATTTTACATTTGGTGCTACTAGGAGTGGAAATATCTTTTTGCTTGACCGCTTTCAAAAAGAGAAGGAAGTTCTTTAGAAACGCGTCAACGCTCTCACTATTGAGTGAGTCTGATATCTTTTTTGCTTCTTTAATTTTTATCTTTTCAAAATGGGAGAATTTTATGAGATATATATCAAATTTTTACGTGCATAGAGTGTTGAATGCAAAGGGAGCTTGAAAGCTCAAGAACTTTTGTATCGAGGGCTTATGTATCAATTGTACGTTGATCAATAATTAGAATGAAATCCAAAATAAAATAAAATAATATCTCAATTTTCCCAAACATAAAAGGGGGATACTGAAATTTCAATGCCGATAACAATGTTATCCTCGTTCTTTTTCATTTATGTTTTAATGTTTTTGTAACAACTTATGATTGGATGTTGTCACGGTGAGAATTGGATACCAAGCTATTATGTTAACTTGAATCACATTTCTTTTGTTTCACCACCGTCTTTGATTTATCCAAGGGAAGAGAGAAAGATCGAATACCTACAGTATGCAATGCAAATGCAGCTAAGAGTCTAAGGTTCGGGGGTTGGTTATACCTAGGGAAAGTGTTAGCATCCTAGATATCTGTAGTACTCTACAGGAACCTCTTGTTTTATTATGTTATTTGTTTTTTTTGTTATCTGTTTGCTAAAGGGTAAAGGGGCAGGAAGACCTAAAGTTCTATTCCTAAGTGTGCTCGACAAGATATCGCATCTTGTGCCTACATATCCTGTCGGGAGTGGAATCAGAGCACTTGCAGTTCCTCTGAAGGATATTAAGGTTGTTTAAAAGTTTTAGGAGAAGAGATGAGTCATCATCTTAAGAAACCACCACAGTTTTGAAAATTGTTTGTATTTGTGGGGTATGGGATTGTATGTCCCTTCTTTGAGATGATTCGCATCTAATTCTCTTGTGTGGAGAATTAGGTGAGCTAAAGTTTGATTGTAAAAATCAAAATTGAAGGGGGGGCTAACTTAGGAAGTGTATCCTAAAGTTGTCTAATAAACTTATCTTAAGGGTATCGAGACTTATGATGCAAATAGTTATGCACCATGCACAATAATTTGATTATCATGCATGGGATTTTCCCTTGGATATTAATGCAATCGATTATTAGATTTAAACGAGAGTGCTAGCAAAGTGGTGCTAGTCTTGTGTCTAGTGACCAAAGGTTGGTAGCGATGCTCGAAAGCAATCGACTTACATAGGTAGAAAATGACTCGACGTTGGATCAAGATTTTTTAGATTTTTTGAAAGGTTTAGAACACAAAAGCATGCATACATCACATATAATGATAAGCAAACACAAGCATAAGCAAGACATAATATCAATTAAGGTCTTAATCTAATGTCACTCAAGCGTACGATTTATCGCGATGGATTCTAACGGGGAACGATTCACTAAAAGGTTGATAATCTTAAAGGGAGAATTAAGGGTTTATTATTATTCTTAAGAGTTAACTATGTTGGAGATTATTATTTAACTTAAAAAGGTTAAAGTTTTTCTTATTAATTAAGAAGAATTAATTTTTAATATTTAAAAAGTTGTTTATATTATAAAGAGTTTGTTTTTTAAAAGGGTTATTAAAAGAGTTCTTATTAATTTAAAGAAGATTTTACTTTTTTAATATTTTAATAAAAGTTTTTTATTTAAAAGAAAAGGTTTTCTTAATGGTAAAATGATGCTTTAATTGTTTTGAAAAAAAGGTTTTATTATTATTAGCTTTAAAGTTATATTAAAAAGGTTATTTAAAGAAAAAAAGTTTTTCTTATTAATTAAAAAAGGTTTTAATTTTAATATTTTAGTAAATAAAAGTTTTTATTATAAAAAAGGAAAATGGCTTTTATTAATTTTTAAAAACGGTTTTAACAAAAAAAAAATTAATTTACTTAGTTATATGTTAATAAAAGTGATATTTTAAATATAAAAAAGAAGTTATATTTCAAAAAGGGTTATATTAAAAAAGTTCTATAAGTGTTCTCTTTTTTTAAAAATGGTTATATTATAAAAATAAAAAAAATTAATTATTAAGAAATTATTAGTTAAAAAAAACGGAAGGATTGTGTGTTGTGCAAGGGGGAGGGTCTATGATAAACCCTCAGATCGTGACCGTGTGATTCAGGCGTGTGGTGATCTGAAGCATAAAATGGTGAGGGTGTACGAATAGGTGTGTGGGTGCATGTACACGTGATTAGAAGACAAACAAAAGCAAAGACAAGAAACACTGATCTCTCTCTCATCTCCGTTTCTCTCGATCTTCGTCTCCCACCTCTCCGTCTCTCATTTCTCGCCTCTCATCTTCTCTCTCGTTACTCTCATGCTTTTCCTCTCTCAAAACTAGAATCGTGGGTGTACGGGAGGCACGATTGAGACCCACGATTCTCGATTAAAGATAAGTCTTTTCTTTTCTGTCCGCGTGTGCTCTGCGTGTTGTTTGTGTATTGGTTCTTGCCTTGTTGTTAATTTCTGAATATTGTTATGATTTGTGAATTGGTTATGAATGTATGTTGAATGAAGTGGCTGGTTCTTCTAGTTTTGAATTATGGTGTATGATATGAACTGGTGAATTGTTTTGTGTGAATTCTGGTTGTAAGGTTTGAATTGTTGTTGTAGGATTCGATGAAAAATGGTATGTTAGATTTGAAGGACTTCTGGTACGTTTGTGAACGGTGAATGTTTGGTATGTGGGGTTGAGGAACTGTGATTGTAGGTGTCCGTTTTTCTTTACTGATGTGGCTTTATATAGATGTTTGAAATCTTCAGATTTTGAAAAAAAACATGTCGTTAATGACACTAAATGTTTCCCTTTTCTGAAATAGATATGTTGGAGGTCTGTTACGGTAATAATTCGAAATGGCTTGATTTTGTTTGGAAGATTTGGAAACTAGCATAGCCCATAATTTCTTGTCCTGGACATGTTTTGATTTGGTCTGATGGAAAATTGATGGTATGTTTTAATGTTCAGACTTGAATTTACGGTTGTTGTTGAGAGCTTTGATGATGATTGAATTGATGCTCATTATTGCCCTGACATATTTGTGAACGGTTTTAGAAAGAACTCAACTTGTTTAATCATGTCTTGGATTGCCATTTGATTGCTCATAATACCGTGAATTTTCCATTTGGAAAATTTGTTTCCTCATTGATCTGTTTTATCTTACGTAGGTTTTGGAACTTCTTATTCCTTTTGATGGCAGCAATAAGCTACTCCTTTATTTGCTTTTGATTCTTAGGACTCATGTTTTTATTACCAATTGACCCTGTTTCCAAAGATTCCCGACACCATTATTTGCAGGTTTGAAAACCATATGTTCTTCATAATTTCCAAAACGTTCAATCAAATGGCGGCTGGTTCTTGGTCATGGTTCCCCCTGGTAGCGTTGTCTGTATGGCAAATCATGTTCACTTTGAACAGTTGACATCTCCAGTTGATGGTGCATGACTCCTTGTTGTTTCTTATAATTACAACGGTTTTGAAACAGCTTCGATGTCTTCCCCCTTTATCTCGTTCAAATGGTGTGTATTTTTTTTCCAGGTATCAATAATGCAAGGGTGGCTTCCGAACAACAGGTCCACACTTAGCCTCTATTTCCATTACGAACCATCATACTTTATTTTCCAGCACTTATTAACTCATTGAAGAATGATTGCAGTTAGTAAGATGGAGAGGTCGTGGCATGCTGTAACGGATCTCTGCCAGAAATCCTTGTGTTTTCGCCATGCATAAGTAGAGGTGCAGAGGTTGCAGTGTAAGGTGATTCAATACTTGTTAAATTTTCCACTTGAACTGATATGATTTATATCAGTAGATGAAAATGTCTCAGTTCTGAAATAACATGCTTATGCTTAACATGTCCCAATTTTTGTTGTTTTTCAGAGTTGGAAACTATAATCCTTGCAGCATGAATTGTTCAAATATTAGATTGAATCCTCATGTGCGTGTTGAATCAAATGCGATGGGATTCTCAATGTCACGCTTAATTATAAGTCTTCCGTATGATAGCCAGAAACACCGTTGATCCGGTTAGTAGACTCTGGGCAACCTCTGCACCTCGAGAGCGAGCATGGCATCAAGGATAACACCCAGGATAGGAAGAAATAAATCCTCCAACGATTCACTATTGTAGTGACAACATGAATTTGTACACATATTGCCACTTAAGCTTAGGACTCCATGCTATGTAAACCCAATGATGGGGTCTTGTATTACTTTGTAAAGACACATGAAAACTCATACGTATGCTTTTATTTTTTTGGGCATAATCCTTTATGGCTTGAATGATGTGAACCTTGACATGCTTTTACAATATCTTGCGATGATGACTTGGATTGAAGCTTTTACATATCAACAAGTCCGATCGTGACTCGATTTTCACTTTATTATTTGAGTGCCTTTGATGTAATTTGAATGATATGGTGCCAAATCTTGCATAGTTTCTACTTGTACCTAGGTCCACGTTTATGGCAATGACCAATGGTGTCATATTGAAATAATTTGCTCTTTCTAGATAGATACTCAAGTCATATCCATATAATCACTCTCTGCTGCCACTCTCTAAATACTTGTATCTCGTTTTATGTAAAGTGTTATAACTTAAAACCATCAATGCGCATTATCTTCTGACTCTTGTAGTATGTCAAGCCCTAACTTACTCCATTCATGCCAATGATATTAGTAGTTCTACTGATTGAAAAGATCATCCGCCTTGCCATTGGTTTTTCTCAAGATTGTATTGGACTTGGAATTCAATTTTTGGATGACGTAGTTTTTCCTCTTGTTACCTGAATGGCTTATTAATGAATGATCATAATTTGCAAATTTGGAGTATGAGTAAACCAATGAGTAAAACTTGAAGTCCTCTTGAATCAATTAACTATATCTTGAGCAACTTGATCCCTTGGTATGAATTCTTTATTAGACGTTCATCACCTTTAATAGGGTATTGAAAGACATCTTCACCTCGACATATTGCTTGTACTTGAATATTTCCAAATAGATGAATTTAGATTGAATGGCCTTGAATCATATTCTTGAGGAACAACGTTTACTAGAGGAAATGATCTTACACTAGGAAATCAGTATCCAAAATCCGTTTGAAACACTATGCCTATAATCAGTTGATCCTTCCCTGAAATGCTTGAGTGAGTTCCATCTCCACTTGGATTTAATGCGCCTACACAAGCTGTTTTGTCACAATAAACACGTACACAAGAGCACACAACCTAAAGATGCTATGCAAAAAAAAAGGATCTTAGGGTCAAAAATTAGGGTGCGACAGATGCCTCTATTTAAGTTTCTTCTATCCGGAGATATGGAGATTGAAATCTTCGTCTCGACGTGATAGGAGAGACTTAAATACAAACATGCATAATTTTTTGCCCTAAGATGCCACGAAGTGCACATGCTATGATATGAAATGATATGATATGCAAGACAGAGATTCTGTGAGAGATAATGTCACAGGGGATAACCGATACGGAAACGCTGGAACACAGTTAAAGAAAAGGAAGACCCGACGAGGACGGCTTAGCAAAGCAAGAATCTACGAGGAAATATCTAACTTCACTGGGGAAAAGGACTACCAACTGACAATCACAATGCACCTTGATCAGTAGGGTGTTCCTCAGTGAAAACGATAGTGTATATTGCAAAGATAATAAGCAAACATGTCTCCCGGTATGGTTAATCTCCTTAATTAACTGGATGTTGCAACGTCTTGAAATAAAATGCTACGAGGTTGTCAGCCTCGGGCCAAAATCTTGAAATGTATGCTGCGAGGTTGTTTGCCTCGAGCCAAAATCCACTTGAAAAGGGTAAAATAAACCTCCCCTCGTCTCGGGTCATAAGCCAGGAACTGGTCTCAGTTTCTTCTTTAATCAAGTAATTCACTTGAAAAGGGTAAAAATAAACCTCCCCTAGTCTCGGGTCATAAGCCACGGACTGGTCTCAGTTTCTTTTTTAATCAAGTCTTTCACTTGAAAAGGGTAAAAATAAACCTCCCCTAGTCTCGGGTTATAAGCCACGGACTGGTCTCAGTTTCTTCTTTAATCAAGTCTTTCACTTGAAAAAGGTAAAAATAAACCTCCCCTAGTCTCGGGTCATAAGTCACGACTAGTCTCAGTTTCTTCTTTAATCAAGTCTTTCACTTGAAAAGGGTAAAAATAAACCTCCCCTAGTCTCGGGTCATAAGCCACGGACTGGTCTCAGTTTCTTCTTTAATCAAGTCTTTCACTTGAAAAGGGTAAAAATAAACCTCCCCTAGTCTCGGGTCATAAGCCACGGACTGGTCTCGGTTTCTTCTTTGAGGATATAATATCTATTACCGGTTTACTGGGTAGTCCTCCAAGAAAATATTACCTGCTACCGATTACTGGGTAGTCCACAAAAGGTAATTTTGCTACCGGTTTACTGGGTAGTCCATGAAGGAAATATTGTCTGCTACCGATTTACTGGGTAGTCATCAAAGAAAAGATTACTGCTACCGATTTATTGGGTAGTAAAATGTTACCTGCTACCGATTTACTGGGTAGTCCATAAAGAAAATATCATCTGCTACCGATTTACTGGGTAGGAAAATATTATTTGCTACCGATTTACTGGGTAGGAAAATATCATCTGCTACCGATTTACTGGGTAGGAAAATATTATTTGCTACCGATTTACTGGGTAGGAAAATATCATTTGCTACCAATTTACTGGGTAGGAAAATATCAACTGCTACCGATTTACTGGGTAGAATATTACCTACTACCGATTTACTGGGTAGTCAGCAAAGAAAAGATCATATGCTACCGGTTTACTGGGTAGTCCTTAGAGAAAATCTTGTCTGATACCGATTTACTAGGTAGTCAGCGAAGAAAAAAGAATTATCTGCTGGGGATAGACAAACTGCCTTGAGGAGACTGCCATTTGTCGTAGAAATCTTGATAACCAAACTGCTCAAATAAAGAGCTGCTACTTGCTGTATGGCATGTATTCCAAGGAAATGTAGTAATAACTGTTGGAGAAATAATTTCTGTCTTTCATAGAGATCTTCAAGTAAACTCTTCTTGGGGAGACAAAGTGCAAAATAAATGCACGCTTAGTTCGGGTTCAATCATCCTAGGGATATCCAAAATTGTGATTGTTAGGGACCAAAGTTCAATCCAGGAAATAACTGGAAAGAAACGGTCAAACAAGACTCCATCCATTGAGGACTGAACTCAACGGTTTTGTCTTTATCCAAAAATGGAAAAGAAATCTGGAACAACCATCTTCCACGAGGATTGAACTCAGTGGGGAGTTTAGAAAGGATGTGATCTTTCTGCCTAGGGCTGACGATTCTACTTAGAGGGAGAAGACTAACCCGACCACTTGGGGATAAGCGTAACCAAAGTGAAAGAACAAACAAACAAACACAAAATTCAAGATGCAGAAAATGCGCACATGCCATGAATCTACATGAATGTATGTCATGATATGCTTATGCTGACAAAACATCAAAGAAGAAGCAAACTGGAGATAAAAACAAGCATCTCGATACGGATACTCGGCCAATCTTCGCAATATAAAAAACATCTCTAGGGATGAATGGAAAAGCCATATATGGAAACACATCCCACTTCAAAGCTTCAAATCTCTGGGGAGAATAGAGCACTCCACTTGGGATGAACCTCGTGACTTCACTCAGGATTGTCAAGATGAACCTTGTGATTTTGTTGGGGATGAGAAAGATTCACTGGGAACGAATCAAACTCCTGATCGAAAAGACTTCATGGGGATAAAATAAATATCCGCTGCGAACTGAAGTAGTCTGAATGCAGGTTGTAACTGGATAAAATAAATATACACTTCATCGGGGAAACTTGGATCAATAGTAGTTGAAAATATCAACTATAAACCTTCGAGAGGATGAAATAAACATCCACCTTTGTTGGAGAAGATTGAGGTAGTGAGAACATCCAATAAGGAGTGAAATAAACACTCGCTTTGTTAGGGATGGTTGAAGTTGTAAGAAAATCCACTGAGGATTCTTGGACTGCCGACTGGAGAAATCTTGTGTCAAACATGCCATAACTTCTTGAAGTGGAGATTTGTCGGGGAATATTCGTGACTACCTGAAGTAGAACTTACTGGGGAATCGTCACATTACTTGGGACATAAGCTTTTTGAGGTATGAGTGAATAATGTCGTGAGACTGATGTAACTATGCATTGATAATGTATGGTAGTCGCTATTTTGAACAAACATTTGCCGTGAGCGGATGAAAAGTAATCTTCACTTCTCAAAATGCCCCCAGATCATGTGGTTTAAGAGAAGAAATCATTCCAAGAGGATTTTACAGAAAAATTGGCATCCAACTGTTCCAATGTTTCAAGCTCTTGGAGAGATTTGCCAAATCTCGACGTAACTGGCCCAGATTGACTGTGTTTTGAGTCTTCAAACTTGCCCTTTGGGGTCAAACTGTGGAAGCAACAACTGGGAAACAACTTGCCCATGCTCAGTAAATTCTTCAAGTATCGTGCCCCTGGATATAGTCATCCTTTTGAAATGATTATTTATTCATCGGAGTTTCAAATCTCAAAGGATTTAGCTCATCGCTGATGATCGTATGCTAGTTTCTATGATGTCAAGCAATGTTAGCAAGCAGAAAAATGTCAATTCTGAAATTGCCAATGCAACATATGTTTGCCTTGAAAATTTTATTAAAAGAAATTTTTTTATAATGCCAACGCAAATTTTGAGCATAGCTCATAGGAGTTAGGAAATGATATCTCAATAAGTATACTTTTGAAATGAACCCGGCTTCAATAAGGTCTTTTGAGGGTTGTATCGTGGCTTGGTTCACGGTTTAAGAAACAAAGGATAAAGGCTCAAAGTCTTTTGTACCCACCCAATCTTCGTAATGTTCACTCCATTTTTTGTTAATTAATATCCCTGCCCCAGGTTAAGAATGAGGGTTTTTTTTATTTGTAGAAGAAAACTCCTACTTCAAAGGCTCAAAAGGGTTTAACGAGGGTCTATCTCCTTATACCTCTGGTGTTTAGGGATTTGAAACAATGCCTTATATCACCAGCAGAGTATTATTTAAAAGCATACAACAAGAGATCTTGCGTTTGTGGTTTCATCATCCTCCATCCAATTCTCTGCCAAGGCAAGAGATTGGGGTAGTATTGGCATTATAAAATAGAAAAAGCATTTTAAAAGGAGTGAAACGAATGGATTTCTTCAAGACAAACATTATTTATTGCATTAATCATTCAAAATAACAAGTTCTTACACGCAGATAACAAATGCATTAACAAACAAGGAGCATTACATGCGAAAAGCGGTAAATTAACTAAAGCTTTGAAGAGACTGTCTCAGTCTGAGCTTATAGTTTTCACATTAGGTCCATAGTTTTCAAAAGACAAGACACCTTGTCGCATTAGTCTTTGTATTTCGTGTTTCAAAGGAAAACAGTCTTCGATGTCGTGTCCAGGCGCACCTTGATGGAAAGCACAACGAGCCTCGGGCTTATACCACCACGGGAGATCCTTCGGGATGGCTGGCGGAGCTCGTGTCTGCACCATATTCCTTTGTATCAAATATGGATACAATTTCGCATAGGTCATCGGGATCGGATCAAACTGTCTTTGAACACGGTTTTAATTATTGAATGGCAGACGATCTTGTGGTTGATGAGCAATAGCGTTGGTGACTGGAGATATAGCAGTGATATGTTGAGGTTGCTGATACCTTCTTATTTTTGGTCGTCCTTGATGCACAACACTTACTTCCTGTTCCTTCTTTTTTTCAAAATTATTTCCGTACTTGGCATTGTGGGAAACACTTCCTTCTTTAACCAATCTTCCTTTGCAGACGCCTTCTTCCAAACGCATCCCCATGTTTACCATCTCAGTAAAATCGCTAGGGGCACTTGCTACCATTCTCTCATAGAAAAATGGGCTCAGTGTTTTCACAAAAATTCTGGTCATCTCTTTCTCCTCCAGAGGTGGAGTAACTTGAGCAGCTAGTTCACGCCAGCGTTGGGCGTACTCTTTAAATTTCTCTCTTTCTTTCTGTGCCATGGCTCTCAGTTGGTCTCTATCCGGTGCCATGTCAACATTATATTTATATTGCTTGATAAAAGAGTCACAAAGATCATTAAAGTTGTGGATCTTTGAACTATCTAGCCCCATATACCACTTGAGGGCTGCACCAGTCAAACTATCCTGGAAATAATGTATCAGCAGTTGGTCATTATTCGTCTGAGTAGACATTTTCCGTGCATACATAACTATATGACTCTGTGGGCAAGAGTTTCCTTTATACTTCTCAAACTCAGGAACTTTGAACTTTGGGGGAACCTTAACATTTGGAACCAGACACAGCTCAGAGGCACTTTTTCCAAACAGCTCTTTCCCACGAAGGGCCTTGATTTCTTTTTGTATTTCCAAAAACTTGTCCTGGAATTCATCCATTTGTTCTTCCATCCCAATACTTTCACTAGGAGCAGGATGAAACACAGGTTCGTCTAGGTGGAAAGGAGCAGCATTTACCACGGGCGGTGGCATAGTCAATACAGCAGTTGTAGCAGGGACTTGAGAAGCCGGTGGGTGGTATCCTGCTGGAGTGAAATTAGGAGGCATCCCCCATGGGAAGCCAGGAGGCATAGAATACTGAACTTCACTTATAGTGGGCACCACTGGGATCGGTGCATATATTATCTCAGAGATAGCAGTGTTGTGTGATGGCGCACTATGTGATGACTGATTTTGAGCAGTCATCAAAGCTTCCATCATCCCATTGATCTTCTCTAGACTTTCTTTCAGTGTTGAAACCTCTTCCCGGAGTGCCCTGTTCTCCTGTTCAAGTTGGTCCATTCTTTTCTTGTGCTCGGCTCGAGTATCGTATCGATGATTCAGCTTGACTGAAGAGAAACACAAATGAGAACCTGGAATGCAAAGGAATGCAAATGCAAATGATGCAGCAAGATTTATGGAACTCGGCTATTTATAGTCATTGAGGAATATCAACAGGCTCGCTTATTAATCATGAAAAAGCGGTTACAATCATTATTACCAGAATACTAAAAATTGATTTAATACAAAATTAAAACGCGTCTGTACGCCTTACAACAGTCATAACGTAAATCTAAATAAAAGCTAATAATGATAGATCTAAGGAGACTCTTACAAGGTCTTCTTTGAGTCCTTGACTTTCTTCCAACTGAGCTTCTTCTAGAATAAGCTTGTCGACGAAGTGTTGACTGATGACTAGAATGGGATAAGACGTCTTGAGCTTTCCGTTTCTTGCAATAAGTAGCTTTTTTTCAGAAATTCTCCTTTTGTAGTCGTCTTAGCTTGAATATTAACCGAAGATAGGAAATGGACGCATATCTTAAATTAGTAACTCCATCAGCTGAGGATATTCTTTATGAGTTAACAACAACTAGTAATCAGGAATAGTGATAGGCTGCAGTAGAACGGAGATGATAGCTTCCCAATTTAGTTTTGAACCTTTCTTCATTTGTCAACAAGGTCTCCAGTCCCCTTAGATCATCCAGGTTATGACTCTTGTAAGTGTACTTCAACGTTTTCTTTCTTTTAGAGTCCATGATATCCTTACGATGTTTACAAACAAGCCTAAGTTCCATGAATCTTTACGAAATGATGCTCATGAATGCAGGGATGCAAACACACAGAGCACAAAGCACACACAAGCAAAACAAACAGGCAAATGGACCTAGGTTTGAAAGGTCGAGTGTGGAACCAAGGTCTAACCATCCCAATAGGTGTGTACTATGGTTTCAAATGTACCTGCCGAACGGGTTCTACAAAGTTCCCAGAGTCTACAATCCATCTTTCGGATATTATCAATTTTCCAAATCACTTGGTAGTCAATAATATTCTCAAGAGAATCTCGTCTGAGTGTAATATCACGTAGCAACTAATTCAGGAATAGACTCCCTCATAGTCCTTGTACTACATCCTAATAGGCCAAGTTGGGTTAAAGGTAACTACGGTCCTCAGTCTCGATGGCCTTTAGTTCGAAATAATATCGTCTTCACGAATAGACTCGTTGAACAATATGAAATTCGAGAGGGCCTAAACTGAGTGGTGAAGTCTCAATTCAACTTCTTCAGGAATCGACTCCCTCAAAGTCTCCTTGAATTCTCACCATCCTATCATAATTTTCACTCAAGTCCGGGTGTAGGACTTACCTCACCACACAAAGTGACAACCCAAGCAAACATAACAGATACAAATATATAACAAAAAACATAATTAAACAAGTTAGGAGGAACCCTCTTTTGAGTAATCCCCAGTGAAGTTGCCATTTCTGTCGCGGTGAGAATTGGATACCAAGCTATTATGTTAACTTGAATCGCATTTTTTTTGTTTCATCACCGTCTTTGATTTATCCAAGGGAAAGGAGAAAGATCGAATACCCACAGTATATAATGCAAATGCAGCTAAGAGTCTAAGGTTCGGGGGTTGGTTATACCTAGGGAAGGTGTTAGCATCCTAGATATCTGTAGTACTCTATAGGAACCTCTTGTTTTATTATGTCATTTGTTTTTTTGTTATCTGTTTGCTAAAGGGTAAAGGGGTAGGAAGACCTAAAGTTCTATTCCTAAGTGTGCCCGACAAGATATCACATCTTGTGCCTATATGTCCTATCGGGAGTGGAATCAGAGCACTTGTAGTTCCTCTGAAGGATACTAAGGTTGTTTAAAAGTTTTAGGAGAAGAGATGAGTCATCATCTTAAGAAACCACCACAGTTTTGAAAATTGTTTGTATTTGTGGGGTATGGGATTGTATGTCCCTTCTTTGAGATGATTCACATCTAATTCTCTTGTGTGGAGAATTAGGTGAGCTAAAGTTTGATTGTATTAATCAAAATTGAAGGGGGGCTAACTTAGGAAGTGTATCCTAAAGTTGTCTAATAAACTTATCTTAAGGGTATCGAGACTTATGATGAAAATGGTTATGCACCATGCACAATAATTTGATTATCATGCATGGGATTTTCCCTTGGATATCAATGCAATCGATTATTAGATTTAAACGAGAGTGCTAGCAAAGTGGTGCTAGTCTTGTGTCTAGTGACCAAAGGTTGGTAGCGATGCTCGAAAGCAATCGACTTACATAGGTAGAAAATGGCTCGACGTTGGATCGAGATTTTTAGATTTTTTGAAAGGTTTAGAACACAAAAGCATGCATAGATCGCATATAATGATAAGCAAAGCATAATATCAATTAAGGTCTTAATCTAATGTCACTCAAGCGTACGATTTATCGCGAGGGATTTTAACGGGGAACGATTCACTAAAAGGTTGATAATCTTAAAGGGAGAATTAAGGGTTTATTATTATTCTTAAGAGTTAACTATGTTGGAGATTATTATTTAAATTAAAAAGGTTAAAGTTTTTCTTATTAATTAAGAAGAATTAATTTTTAATATTTAAAAAGTTGTTTATATTATAAAGAGTTTGTTTTTTTAAAAGGGTTATTAAAAGAGTTCTTATTAATTTAAAGAAGATTTTACTTTTTTTAATATTTTAATAAAAAAATTTTATTTAAAAGAAAAGGTTTTCTTAATGGTAAAAAGAGGCTTTAATTGTTTTGAAAAAAAGGTTTTATTATTATTAGCTTTAAAGTTATATTAAAAAGGTTATTTAAAGAAAAAAAGTTTTTCTTATTAATTAAAAAAGGTTTTAATTTTAATATTTTAGTAAATAAAAGTTTTTATTATAAAAAAGGAAAATGGCTTTTATTAATTTTTAAAAAAGGTTTTAACAAAAAAATAATAATTTACTTAGTTATATGTTAATAAAAGTGATATTTTAAATATAAAAAAGAAGTTATATTTCAAAAAGGGTTATATTAAAAAAGTTCTATAAGTGTTCTCTTTTTTTAAGAATGGTTATATTATAAAAATAAAAAATTTTAATTATTAAGAAATTATTAGTTAAAAAAAACGGAAGGATTGTGTGTTGTGCAAGGGGGAGGGTCTATGATAAACCCTCAGATCGTGGCCGTGTGATTCAGGCGTGTGGTGATCTGAAGCATAAAATGGTGAGGGTGTACGAATAGGTGTGTGGGTGCATGTACACGTGATTAGAAGACAAACAAAAGCAAAGACGAGAAACATCGATCTCTCTCTCTTCTCCATTTCTCTCGATCTTCGTCTCCCACCTCTCCGTCTCTCATTTCTCGCCTCTCATCTTCTCTCTCGTTACTCTCATGCTTTTCCTCTCTCTCTCACAGCCTCTTAACGCTCTCGCAAGCCCTAAATCAACGACAGCGAAAACAAAGCAAAAAGAACCTTAACCCCCACAATCCCAATACCCCAATTCACTATGATTTCAGAGATTTACAAGTTACAATCGATTTAAAGCATGAAAAAGGGAAAAGAAAGCTGCCAGTGGTTGAAGACGGGAGGCGCTATTGAGACGCACGATTCTCGATTAAAGATAAGTCTTTTCTTTTCTGTCCGGTGTGCTCTGCGTGTTGTTTGTGTATTGGTTCTTGCTCTGTTATTAATTTCTGAATATTGTTATGATTTGTGAATTGGTTGTAAATGTATATTGAATGAAGTGGCTGGTTTTTCTAGTTTTGAATTATGGTGTATGATATGAACTGGTGAATTGTTTTGTGTGAATTCTGGTTGTAAGGTTTGAATTGTTGTTGTAGGATTCGGTGAAAGATGGTATGTTAGATTTGAAGGACTTCTGGTACGTTTGTGAACGGTGAATGTTTGGTATGTGTGGTTGAGGAATTGTGATTGTAGGTGTCCATTTTTCTTTACTGACGTGGCTTTATATAGATGTTTGAAATCTTCAGATTTTGAAAAAATCATGCCGTTAATGACACTAAATGTTTCCCTTTTCTGAAATAGATATGTTGGAGGTCTGTTACGGTAATAATTCGAAATGGCTTGATTATGTTTGGAAGATTTGGAAACTAACATGGCCCATAATTTCTTGTCCTGAACATGTTTTGATTTGTTCTGGTGGAAAATTAATGGTGTGTTTTAATGTTCAGACTTGAATTTACGGTTGTTGTTGAGAGCTTTGATGATGATTGAATTGATGCTCATTATTGCCCTGACATGTTTGTGAACGATTTTAGAAAGAACTCAAATTGTTTAATCATGTCTTGGATTGCCATTTGATTGCTCATAATACCGTGAATTTTCCATTTGGAAATTTTGTTTCCTCATTGATCTGTTTTATCTTGCGTAGGTATTGGAACTTCTTATTCCTTTTGATGGCAGCAATAAGCTACTCCTTTATTTGCTTTTGATTCTTAGGACTCATGTTTTTTTACCAATTGACCCTGTTTCCAATGATTCCCGACACCATTATTTGCAGGTTTGAAAAACCTATGTTCTTCATAATTTCTAAAACGTTCAATCAAATGGCGGTTGATTCTTGGTCATGGTTTCCCCTGGTAGCATTGTCTGTATGGCAAATCATGTTCACTTTGAACAGTTGACATCTCCAGTTGATGGTGCATGACTCCTTGCTGTTTCTTATAATTACAATGATTTTGAAACAACTTCGATGTCTTCCCCCTTTATCTCGTTCAAATGGTGTGTATTTGTTTTTCCAGGTATCAATAATGCAAGGGTGGCTTCCGAACAACAGGTCCACACTTAGCCTCTATTTCCATTACGAACCGTCATACTTTATTTTCCAGCACTTACTAACTCATTAAAGAATGATTGCAGTTAGTAAGATGGAGAGGTCGTGGCATGCTATAACGGATCTCTGGCAGAAATCCTTGTGTTTTCGCCATGCGTAAGTAGAGGTGCAGAGGTTGCAGTGTAAGGTGATTAAATACTTGTTAAATTTTCCACTTGAACTTATATGATTTATATCAGTAGATGAAAATGTCTCAGTTCTGAAATAACATGCTTATGCTTAACATGTCCCAATTTTTGTTGTTTTTCAGGGTTGGAAACTATAATCCTTGCAGCATGAATTGTTCAAATATTAGATTGAATCCTCATGTGCGCGTTGAATCAAATGCGATGGAATTCTCAATGTCACGCTTAATTATAAGTCTTCCGTATGATAGCCAGAAACACCGTTGATCCAGTTAGTAGACTCTGGGCAACCTCTGCACCTCGAGAGCGAGCATGGCATCAAGGATAACACCCAGGATAGGAAGAAATAAATCCTCCAACGATTCACTATTGTAGTGACAACATGAATTTGTACACATATTGCCACTTAAGCTTAGGACTCCATGCTATGTAAACCCAATGATGGGGTCTTGTATTACTTTGTAAAGACACATGAAAACTCATACGTATGCTTTTATTTTTTTGGGCATAATCCTTTATGGCTTGAATGATGTGAACCTTGACATGCTTTTACAATATCTTGCGATGATGACTTGGGTTGAAGCTTTTACATATCAACAAGTCCGATCGTGACTCGATTTTCACTTTATTATTTGAGTGCCTTTGATGTAATTTGAATGATATGGTGCCAAATCTTGCATAGTTTCTACTTGTACCTAGGTCCACGTTTATGGCAATGACCAATGGTGTCATATTGAAATAATTTGCTCTTTCTAGATAGAGACTCAAGTCATATCCATATAATCACTCTCCGCTGCCACTCTCTAAATACTTATATCTCGTTTTATGTAAAGTGTTATAACTTAAAACCATTAATGCGCATTATCTTGTGACTCTTGTAGTATGTCAAGCCCTAACTTACTCCATTCATGCCAATGATATTAGTAGTTCTACTGATTGAAAAGATCATCTGCCTTGCCATTGGTTTTTCTCAAGATTGTATTGGACTTGGAATTCAATTTTTGGATGACGTAGTTTTTCCTCTTGTTACCTGAATGGCTTATCAATGAATGATCATAATTTGCAAATTTGGAGTATGAGTAAACCAATGAGTAAAACTTGAAGTCCTCTTGAATCAATTAACTATATCTTGAGCAACTTGATCCCTTGGTCTGAATTCTTTATTAGACGTTCATCACCTTTAATAGGGTATTGAAAGACATCTTCACCTCGACATATTGCTTGTACTTGAATATTTCCAAATAGATGAATTTAGATTGAATGGCCTTGAATCATATTCTTGAGGAACAACGTTTACTAGAGGAAATGATCCTACACTAGGAAATCATTGTCCAAAATCCGTTTGAAACACTATGCCTATAATCAGTTGATCTTGCCCTGAAATGCTTGAGTGAGTGCCATCTCCACTTGGATTTAATGCGCCTACACAAGTTGGTTAGTCACAATAAACACGTACACAAGAGCACACAACCTAAATATGCTATGCAAAAAAAAAGGATCTTAGGGTAAAAAATTAGGGTGCGACAGATGTAATTTAATTTATTGCTTTAATTATTTTGGTTATAATTTGATCATTCACTATAGATTGTATCTTGTATCACTCCTTACATTCAATAAGATAGATTTGATCCATTTCAATGTGTGTTTATCATAAAAAAGTTAGTCAAAAATCAAGATATGTTTACCTAGAAAATAAGGTGTTTTTGATGCTTCATTCTAATAAAGCATATAATTGATTCATGAAATTTTATTTTATAGGTAACTAGATATCTCACATAATGTTGGAACAATGTGTATGACAATATGAAGGTGAACAAAAAATATTAAAAAAGTAAAATAAATAACACAGATAATTGTTAACCCAGTTCGGTGCAAAGTCACCTACGTCTGAAGGGCCTAAGCCCAATTAAAGGAAATTCACTTTTAATAGTCAATAGTGCACGATGGTCTCATCTGAACTCGTCAAGTTCAATACCTTTTTCCTAATACTACCCATGAACTTTGATCCAGGCTCCCTTTAATTTGAGACCCCTCTCACTTTCACTCAAAAAATCTCCCAAGTGTTTGAACAATTACAAAAATATATGGAGTGATAAATAATAGCTACAAAACAAATGATTTATCCTTCTAAATTAGAAAGATAGCCCCAAAATATAGTATTACAAACCCAAAACAAAAGACTCAATGAAAACTATAAGATCGATAAGCTTCAAAATACAAGGTCTGAGTTTTCACCAAGGTAGAATCTCTCCTTAAATAACAACAATCTCCCAACATAAAAGCCAATTAGGGGTTTGATGAGAAAGCGGGTGGTTTCCAAAAAGCGCAAGGAGAATCAATCTTCATAAAACCAATTATGGATCTTGAGTAAATAAAATCTATTAAAATCATAATTTGATACAAATAAGAATTCCAATCTCTTTAGTAAGGGATTCAAAATAAAATATTTTCCAAATATAAACACTCTCTAAATCAAATATGTGATTGAACAAAAAAGGAAACAAATCTTGTTGGAGCGAAATTCAATCATTTAAGAATTGCGCGCTAATAAGCCGACCCGGTATAAGATGTCTCTCATAACGGTAAAACATCCTGCTTAACATGTTGCCTATAAAAATTTGCCAATCGGATGTAATTAAAAACTACCCCTTAGTCCATTTTAAGAAAATCCACAAGATGTAATATGTTATGCACATCCTTAGAAACAATCTTTCAACAACAAACAAAGCTTATTAGGCATCTATCATCAGATCACCACGAAGCATACAAGAACATGAAAACATGCAATTAGCTTCGTCATTAAATAGGAATTAAGAATGTACTTATTATGCTTATTTTATCCCTAATTGCCTCAAAGAGATAGAGGGAGGAGACAACTGTCATGCCCATATAGACATAGAAGAACATAGAACAGAACCAACCACATATGGGCATAAAAAAACACCATAGAACATATTATCCGACCCACATAAGGAAACAAGTAAAAGAGAACAAATTATCCAGCCTTGGAAGGCATACATCTTCAACAAAATTTCAGAAAAATCCACCAAAAGAACAAAAAAAAAACATATCTTAATACCAAGCAACAATTTACAAGGAGAAGGCATCATAGTCAGACTTATACTAAAAATCTTCTTCTTCATCACCACTAGTCGTGTCCTCTTCCATACCTAATGTCACATCATTTTTCTCACTATCTAGTACAACATCTTGACAGGATCAAGTAATTGCAGCCTTAGGACTCAGTATTTGAATTAGACCTTCATACATACCTCTTTTGGTAGTGGATGTAGCCTTGATTTCTTGCAATGTCTTGGCTTATTGCATAAGAATATTGAGTAGGAAACTTCTTAATGGCCCAAACATAGGTGGAATATCAATCATATTCTCATCAACAGCTAGATCATACTTATTGATATTTGAAATATTGGGAAGAACGATGTCAGGGACATGTTTCCCCACAAACACCTTATAACTGAAAGTTAACAGACTAAGAGAAACACCTACTTTATCTTCAAATGAAACAATATCGTTCTTTTGGTTAATTAAGTTTCCATAAATCAGAGAAGGAAACCCACTAGGCAGTTTTATGGCATAGAATTATACGTGCTTAACAATTTGCTCAAACATATATTCATCAAATTCAAAGGTTGCCTTAATTCCTATTTTATATAACAAGCTAGCAAGGCTATGAGTAATACATAAACCATGGTTGGAGGGTGTCTAGTTGTCCACACCAATCTTGTATAGTATAACATATTTGATTTTGAACTTTTAAGTAGTCAACAAGCCTTTTAAAGGCCAGTCATCATGAAAGTTACCTGATAACTCACTATTTGTGATATATTTAAGCCCTTATTTCTTGATTTTATTTTGTTTTAATAAGCATAATTAGGATTAATTAGTTATGTTTTGTCATTTTTAGCATATTTTATCATGGAGTACACTAGGTGCTTTCTTTTGTGAGTTTTATGTGTTTTATGCATGTTTAGAAGTACTCTGGTGACAAGTTCTATGACGCTAGGACTGCAACTTCATTTGCCAAAAAGGCCTTAGATCAAGAAGACGTTAAAAGGAGTGATCAGTCTCAAAAATAGAGCAAATATGGCAGAATCTTAAGCATGGAAGCACTAGCTTATATGGAAACCTAAAGAGAAAAGGATGATCACTACGTGACAAAACCTATAAAAGTTGCCTAGCACTGAAATGAATGTGATGCTTATCTCTCTGCACAGCAGGTATGCCACAAGACGTTTTATCCCCTGCACGTGTTACGTACTACATCCAATACTGGTACGAAAGGATAGGAGAAGGGAATATTTTGAGTTTCATGGACCAAATAAATGGATAATCAAGAGGCCGATGATCCAATGACTCAAGAAAACCCTTAAAGTTAATAGGTTATAAAAGGACCATCTTATAGAAATGAAAGAAGGTTCAGAAGTTGAGAAGCTTGAGAAATTACTCATAAAAATACACTTTGTGTGGAGAAGAATATGTTTGGACAAGAATTGAAGGAAATCTCTTATCTTTCCTTTCTTGAAGAATACAATACGACTAAACGTGACAAGACTCGCCTCTTGCTGATTGAAGATTGCAAGAGGTGGAAGTATTACACTTAGATTTTCACAATACTACAAAAAACACATACAACAACGGTTAATATATATATATATATATATATATATATATATATATATATATATATATATATATATATATATATATATATATATATATTATCACATAGGACCGACCGTTGTTACGTAGCGTATGATTGTATATGTGTTACTTACAATCACGGTCATATGACCGTTGTAGAAAACTGAAAAAGCGCGCTATCTATAATCATGATTGTTTTAAATACTCATTGTAAAATGCCTGTCAGTATTTTTTTTGCCACATGTTTTGCCTGACTACATTTATAACTTTTATCACAATATACAATATTAAATATTTTAACACAACAACATCAAGAACAACAAGATTAACAAGAATGATAAGAACAATAACAAAAACAACAAGAACAACAACAACAATAACAATAACAACAAGAACACAAAGAACAACAAAAACAACAACAAGAACGACAAGAACAACGAGAACAATAACAAGAACAATAACAACAACAAGAACAAAAATAATAATAATAATAAGAACAATAAGAGAAACAACAAGAACAATAACAACAAGAAGAACAAAAATAAGAATAACAACAAGAACAACAACAAGAACAACAAGAACAATAACAAAAACAACAAGAACAATAACAACAACAATAACAACAACAAGAACAAAAATAAGAATAACAAGAATAACAAGAGCAACAACAAGAACAACAACACGAGCAACAATAAAAAAATAAATAAATAGAATCGTTAAACAGTAACATTTTACCTGTAGAATCGTTAAACATGAACAAACTGTAATACATTAATGGAAGCAATGTTTCTGAGTTTCGTTTGTGGAATAAATGATGTTTTCAAGTTTGGTTTAGTGGATGAATAATGTTTCGTAAATGGAAGAAGTTTGGAGGCAGAAGATGAAGTTTGTCTAAGTACGTCTAGGGCAACAGTGAATGAACTAAGAGCGTTATATATATCTTAAAAAAAAAGAAGGCGCCACCTATAACCATGGTTGATTTAAATACCTGTGGTGAAAGTTCTGTCATATATAACCATGGTTGATTTAAATACCCGTGATGAAAGGTTTGTTAGCATTTTTTAAAAATAAGTAAATAACCAAAAATGATGGTGCTAGGATTTGACCCCATGACCATACGCCCCTTTTCACCACGGGTATTAAATCAACCGTGATTATAAGTGGTTAAATAAAATTTAAAAAAATGCATGCGCCTAAATATCACATATTACAACGGTTGATTGAATATCCGTAGTAACGCGGACGTGATGATATGTGTTTTCCTTAGTAGTGTCATTTTCTTTCCTTTTGTGTTTTTGATATATCTATCTTACTCACCATAAGTTAAACTCTTTTTGTTGAGCAATGTGAAGTTTATGAAAATTAGTATTTTGTGTTTAATGATGTGATTTTAAATGATGCATTTTGTCATATGAAATATTGTTATACATCTGTTTCTTTGTTTGATCACTTTAGAAATAGGTAAAAGCTTGTTAATGTTGAGGAATACTTTGACAAGTGGAACTCATGATAAATATGGTTGAAAATAGTATAATAAAAATATTTGCTAGATTAGTTACTTTAGGCACAAAAAACTACAACCATATGGGAAATCATAATTAATATAAGACGTGCACTAATGTTATTCTGACACTTAGGAATTTGTTCCTTAACTTAGTTGCATATGCTTTGATGTTGTAGGCATACACCATTATATCACTTTTTGGACTCATCTGTCATGACAGATCTCATCACTCTCACACAAAATATGAAACTCATTAAAGGGATCATTGCCCAACATGACTCTCACTGTTGATTTAACCTCTTTAATCGTACTTATTACTACTCAACCTGAAGCAGTGGCAACCAATCATTATTATTATCCTTTGCTCATGATTATTCACAAATTTTTATCTTGTGAATCATCTTAAGTTAATACAATATTTGTGGAATCGATACTCTTACTTTTAGATTACTTGCTACTATTGAACTGTATATACTTGCACATACTAAATAATACAACAATTTTTTGACGTTGTTGCTGGGGATTGTGTCATTAACACTTTGATTCTTTCAAAATTTGTGAAAACTACATTTGAGCTTTTGATGTTTTCTGTATTTTGGTGACACAACAGGTGCGTGGTTACTGCATGCATAAGTTGTTGACCCTAGTTTACAGAGGAGGCCCTGAACCTGAGAGGACATTCAAATTGATAAGGAGATTTCAAGTTACTAGTCAACTACCAAGAAGCCCTTTTTCTGATCCTCTATTTGAATACTTTTAAGAACACTTTGAAGAACCTCAACAAGAGAAAGAAGAAATCATGACAGAAACTGACATCATTGGCATTGTCAACGGTAGAGCAAGAAACATTCGGGATTATTTTATGTTTGATCCCAATGCCACAAACACATGAATTATACGACCAGAGATCATGGTGTCACAATTTGAGTTTAGGTCAATGATGTTCCAAATGCTACTAGCCATTGGCCAATACTCGGGAGTTGCTCATGATGTTTTTAGATTGGGGTTGTTTCCATATTCTTCAAGAGATAAAGCAAAAAGTTTGCTCAGTTCATTAGAGCCTAATTCCATTGCCCCATGTAATGCATTTGGTGAAAAAAATTAGCCAAATACTTCCTTCCTGTCAAGAATGCAAAAATGAAAAATGAAATAACTTCATTTAGGCAAGGATAAGATGAGTCTCTATTTGATGATTTAGAAAGATTCAAAGAATTGTTGAGGCAATGTCCACACCATGGAATCAAAATCTGTATTCAACTTGAAACATTTTATAATGGACTTGTGTCATCATCAAGGAACATGTTTGATGCATCGTATGATGGGGAAATGTTACATAAATCCTATGAATAAGTGTACAATCTAATTGAAAACATTACCGCCAACACCTTTCAATGGCCAGTTACACGAGCTGCCACTATAGCCATCCCAAAGAAGCCAGTTGGTGTACACGAAGTTGTAACTTATGCCACTGAAGTTGCTTGTGTTTATCTTGGGGGAGATCACTTGTTCGAAGAATGTTCAACAAAACTTGTTTTTGTTAATTATGTGGGCAACAACAAATACAAAACCCCTACAACAACACATACAACCATGGATGGTGTAATCTTATTTGAAAGCCACATTTTTACTCTTCTTCTCTGATTTGTCATCAATGACCATTTCAAAGGCGAGGAGAGATCCAAATATCTCATCAACTTTAATTTTGGATACATCATGGGCTTCTTTGTCTCCAACCATTATCTAATCCTTTTCAGGCTTCACAGTTTTAGTGTTGTCTTCAGTTGTGATCTTAGGAGGAGTTAATCCTTTTATAACTTATTTCCGAGTCTTGTTGTCCATTGACTTGATAAAGGAAACCATAAGTGCCTTCCAGTACTCATAGTTCATACTATCAATAATTGGTGGTTGATTCACATACCCTCCTTCTTTTTCATTGCCCATCTTGAATAAAATATATAAAAAATCCTAGAGCTCGCCCAACTAAAACATGATACTTGCTCTGATGTCAATTGAATTTTTTTTTATAGGTAACCGAATGTAACGCGCAATGTTTGAACAATGTGTATGAAAATAAGAAGGTGAACTATAAATAACAAATAAGCAAAATAAATCACACATTTATTATTAACCCAATTTGGTGCAAAGTCACCTACGTCTAGAAGGCATCATCCCAATGAAATGAAATTCACTCTTAGTAGTCACCAGAACACGATAGTCTCATATGAACTCTCATAGTTCAATGTCATTTTCCTAATACTGTTTGTGAACTTCGATCCATGATCCCCATGAATTTGAGACCCTCTCACTTTCATTCAAACATTCTCCCCAGTATTTGTACAATTAAAGAAATATATGGAGTGATAAATCATAGTTACAAAAGAAATACTATATCCTTATAACTTAGAAAGATAACCTCATAATAGAGTATTACAAACCCAAAATAAAGGACTCGAGGAAACTATAAAATCACAAGCTTCAAAATACAAGTTTCAACTTTTCACACGAGGTAGAACCTCTCCTTAAATAACAACAATCACCACTCATAAAATCCCAGTTGGGTTTTATATGAAAGCGTCTGGTTTCCAAAAAGGCAAGATGAATCAATCTTCATAAAACTAATTCTGAATTTTGAGTAAATCAAATATAATTAAATTTTAATTTGATATAAATAAGAATTCTAATCTCTTTAGTAAAGGATTCATAATAAAATATTTTCCAAATACAAATGCGCTCTAAATCAAATCTTTGATTGAACTAAAAAGGAAACAAATCTTGTTGGAGCATAATTCAATCATTTAAGAAACGCATGCCAAGAAGGCATCCAAATACAACCCAAGACTGGATGTTTCTCACAACGTCAAAACATCTTGTTTAACATGTTGCCAATAAAAATTTTCTAATCAAATGTAATAATATCTTGAACAAAAAATTCAATTGAAAATCTGGATTTTAGATCTGTACTTGTGAATTAAAACAAGGTATTCTCCAACTCTTATCAGAAGACACCAAGACTCGAATCATGATTATCTTTTACTCCTATCATGACCAAACAAACTTTTAAAAATTAACCATGATTAGAATCAAGTAATAGTTTGTCTCAAATCATAGGTTTCACATCATGATTCGAATCAAAGCTTGTCATTTCTAGATTTTATCACCTTCATTCAATTCATTATTTCCTTTGATTCAAACGATGACTCGACTCAACTCGATGTTCATTTTGTCTCACTTTTTATGCTTAACTTCTCGCCCCTATATAAACCTTTTTTGTTTTTTTTTTTTCATTTCTTCATATTAACACATGAGAATCATATAATAATATGAATCATAATTCTTACATATTCATAAAAATAAAACTAGTTTAATGAGTTTTTTTTCATGATCAACTAAGACTGAATCCGTATTTTCTCAAATCTTGAGAAAAACTCATGTGAGTTCTTCCTTTCACAAACACCTATTCTCCTTATTTCAACCTTGTGAAAAACTTCTAAGAATGTTGTTCTTATGAGATCTAATTGTGTTGTATGATATTCTTTAGATAACCATCATCATCTTCAACTTTTAACCAAGAAACCATTATTTTGGTACTCAACTCTAAAGATTGAGCGTGAGTAGTGGATCCAAAGTACATTAGGGAAGCTAATGATTTTTGTGAAATTTTGCTGTGTGTATCAGAATAAAGAATCTTTTGTGTGTATGGTATCTAGATATTGACTTCCAGCAAAGAGAAAGAGTATTATATATACTCCATTAAATACTTTGGTGGAAATGTGTAAAGGTTGTTACAAAACGAAGTTGAGAGTTTCCAAACATTCTTGGGTAGAACAAAGGCTCGGACAAGGAACCGTTAGAAATAAGTTATGGTCGCTGCGAAAAAGAAGCTTGGAGTAGGATCATTGAGTCTAGCAAGATTTTTAGATCAAGATCTAGTGAAGATCTTGAAAGATTGGCAGTTTTAGTATTTTTGTTACAATAGAATGGAAAATCAACTTAGACATGTGTTTGGCTAAAGAAATTTGTTGGCTTGTAGTGTTCAGTTTTGTTGATCAACTGTTGTACCATAAATACTCTTGTATTAACTTTTCATAATAGTGGAAGACCCTACGGATTTTCATTTGTGAAACCATTGAAGAATGTATTAAACTCTAGCTAGGAAGAATGAGTCAACCCACTATAAATATTGTGTACATTCTCTCTAATCTTACCTATTTTATTTCTTGCATATATATTGTATGCTTAGATTTTATTGCTTTTCTAGAAACTTCATGCAGTTAGAATTTACTATTTTTGTAGCGATCTCTTGTGTAAAAGTATGTATGTGTTAGATTAAGCCTTGAACGATTTCTTTGGTGATTAAACTTGAAAACTCTGATTGTAGAATCCTTATCAATTAAATAAGTTTGAAATACACTTCTCGTGTACGTTAAAAGTTAGATTAGTTGTTAATTGGTTGTTTAGTGATTGCATCGTGATTACATTCTATTTGATGATTATCATGTAGTTATTTGTAATCATTCCAATCACATATATTATACTTTTCCGCTACATCAAACATTTTATTAAACTTTGATTTTGAAAAACAAATATTTTTTAAATTGAGGTTTTTCTTAAATGACATGTTCAACCCTCCTTTTTCTAAACCATTTAATTACCATATTCTTCCCTACTTATAGAACGAGCTTTTTGAGAATACGTCTTAAAAAAATTGTGGATCTGGTGTCAAAGATATAGTTCAAAATCAAGACCACTCTTGCTAAATATGAATCTTACTTGTTATGATAAATTTCAAGTCTGTCGACACGTTGGTTGATGTATTACTTTATCGAAGCATTTGACATTAATTTTAAAATTATTTTTTAAGTTAGTTTGAAGATTTGTTTGAGCATTTATTGTTGAAACATTTTCTAAAACAAATGTTAAAATACAAATGTGAGTTGTAAATTGAAAAACTCATTGAGTCGGAGATTGGACAACTTTCGCATCTTTCAAATATTTATAATCTATCCTCAGTGAGTATCCACAAAATTACCCACAACGGGTATGATAAAAACCCGCAAAAATGGGTACGGCCACGAGCTCTGGAAATTTTCCACTTAAATAAGTGGGGAATTAGAGCTGTCAAATTAAGGGGCCGGGGCCTAATTTTTAATGCCCTAAAAATATAGGGGGCCCAAAATTTTAAAGAAAAATGAGCCCTAAAATAAGTAGGCCCCCTAAACTAAGGGCCCCTAAAACTTAAGAAGGGCCTCATGACCCCAACATTTTTAAAAACTTGACTTTTTTTTTTTAAAAATGATTTTTTTCAAAAAAAATAAATATTTTATTTTTAAATAAAGATTATTTTTTTTTATTTTTTGAAAATAATCAGATTTTTTTTTTTAAATTTAACTTTTCAAATGAGTAATTCTCGTCTAGGAAATGTGAAATAAAAAAACTTTTAAATAAAATTTTTTAAAAGTAGAAAAATATACTAAAAATTTCAACCAAACATTTAAAAAAAAAAAATTTAAAAAAATTCAACAAAAAAAATTAATAAATTATATTAAAAATATCCTAAAAATAAAAAACAACTTTTAAAAAAAATTAAAATCCAAAAAAAAAAAAAAAACAACTTTAAAAAAGATTTAAAAAATGTTTTTCAAACATACAATTCAATTATGTGACTTGCTAGTATATATTCACACTTGAGTAGGACTTTATATTCTTCAAACACAAGCAACAATATTATGCATCTCAATTCAGGAAAAATACCCTGTAAACATATATTTCCAAAAAGAAAAAATGTCATTTTCTCCGCTTACAACTAGACCATTACAGTTCATAAACATATCACTGAAAGATATATGTCAATACTCCTGACATTCGACATTAGAAATTGAAGAAAATCAATACAAACATGAACCAAATATCATATAAACAAAGACACTAATCCAAACAAAGAAACATGAAAACATAAATTCAACAAACACAATAAAGTATATGGCACTAAAATTAGTTCTCCACTTCAATCTTGCAATCCAAATGTATGTTAAGTCATTATCACCTCAGTGTTGCCTTCATCATTAGTGTTGATATCTTCCGCATCTTAAAAACACAATAAATCATAATTAGGTGCAGATTCAACAAAACAATGACATGAGTATATCATAAACATGAACAAATAAAAATAAATAAAATACAAAGTATTATTACCATTCATATTTTCAGAAAATCCATGCAACCAGCTCCGAGTACAAATCAACATTTGGATGTGTTCTGGAAGAGTAGAACTTCTGTATTTGGTAAGAACATGCCCACCAATACTGAAAGAAGACTCAGATGCTACAGTTGTGATAGGAATACTAAGCACATCACGTGCCATTATGGAGAGTATCGAAAACTTTTTCTCATTAAACTTCCAATAAAGAAGTACATCAAAATCTTCAGAGTGTTCTTCATTAAGGTCCATTAACTCTTCGTCAAAGTATATATCTAATTCACTCTTTCCAGGGGCAAAGCTACTCTCAATCGAGTTCCATGTTTTAAAATCCTGCAAAATAGACTTTTCACTTCCAAGACAACAAAAGCAAATAAACTTTTCAAAAGACACATACACGAAGCATTCACAAAATAACCAATTTATAGCACTAAAACAATTTGATTACTATGATTCAAGAACCAAATACCATTAAACAAAAATGGAACCAAATACCAGAGAAAATGTAGTGTAGCCAATGATATAAAAACAAGAGGAAATGGGGTGAAATAAATATGTTAATATAAAAAACTGACACTTATAATTTTTGACTTTTTAGCTTTATTCCTCTCTCTAGATAACTTTGCCAATGAGTTGAATTCATGAGATGATTGAGAAAGAGAAACACTTTCATTGGTAGAATAACTCACATATTCTTCATAAAGCCCTTTAAATTTATCTATCACATTCTTAAGTTTCCCTTCAGAGGTTGAGGCATCAAGTGTAGTGTACCAAAACTTCAAAAATGTATCCTTCAAGCGTGGATCAAGAATAGCTCTAAATGCTAGCACAACACTGTAATTTTTCCAATATTTGTCAAATTTCACTTTCATCTTATCGGACATATCCTTTATCACCTTATCAAATTGGTAATTTCATAAAAAGGTTCTAAAAACTCACAAATTATTTCCCCACTTTCCCATTCCTCATCAGATGGACAAGATTTATAGCTTCTATCTGCCGCCTTATAAAACTCAAAAGCTTTTCTATATTACAAAGAACTTTCAAGCATCAAATGGGTGTTATTCCATCTAGTAGATACATCAAATCTTAAACCACCACTAACATATATCCCTGCATCCTCTACACAGTCTTTAAACTTAAGCATCCTTCCATCAGATCCTTTAATATACTTGACACTCTCTCTGATTTTATGGAGGGCTTCACTAGCAATTTTTAAACCCTCTTGAACAATTAAGTTGAGTACATGGGCTGAACAACGGATATGAAAAAATTCACCATCACACATCAAATTACCTTGCACTCGAAGATGAGTTTTCAAATGGTCTTGCATGTTGTCATTGGCAGAGCCGTTATCCAGTGTAATAGTAAATATTTTCTTATCTATTCCCCATTGTTTCAAGCAATCAAATAAAGTAGCTTCCAAAGCAATATTGTGTGGGGAGGCTTCATTCGAAGAAAGTTAAGAAGACAACTAACTAACTTCTAATTTTCGTCAACAAAATGAGTAGTCAAACATATATAACCCTCACTAGTAGATACTGTCCAAACATCCGATGTTAGACAAATTTTATTTGGAATCCTACCCATGATTTCCTTAAGCTTGATCCTTTCTTTATCATATATTTTTTCAATATCTGAAACCATGGTATTCCTAGAGACCATTTCAACACATGGATTCAAATATTTCACCCAAGCTCGGATTTTTTCATACTCGACAAAGCTAAAAGGAAGATCATGTGCAATAATGGCTTCTTCAAGTAATTCACGATATGTGTTTTGGTTGATTGGGGTTAGGCTTGACGATTCCTCTAGACTAAGAAGGCTCATTTGGAAACTTTTACAAATAAATACATGACGATTTAGATGTGAAGTTCCATAATTTTGACCGGACTTGGGATTTTTTCCAATGGCAAAATCAGTACTACAAAAATTGCATGCAGCTCTTTCAACTCCATCTTTTCCTTTGCCGATTTTAGTGAAAATAATCCAAAGTGTTGACAATATTTCCTTACGAGTTTCATCTTGACCTTGTGCATACTCACTCATATCCATTGACTCCATCTTACAAAAAACCAAGAATATATCAACACAAATCACTTGATGCTTCAATCTGTGACAACTAGACGGTAAATCCTGCATAAATATATCTCCATTTATCAGATCTTCCAATCACACCTTGACTACTTCCTAATGTTGCAACTACTGTCCTTACATGACTAGCAAACAGTGGAAAGAAAATGAACCAGTACCCAGCCTCAAGAGTATCCATAAAATGAAATGAAGTAATTAACTTACCTACTTATGCTTTCAAGTACATCGCCTTCACCTTCCTCTTTGCCAGGTGGAAAAACTGTGAGCAAAGTGACGCCTAGTGTAAAGAAAATAAAGTTAAACACAACATAATTCATGGTGAAGTTATTTTTCTTCATGAAAATGAAAATTAAGTAGTGACTATATCAGAATAATGCATCAAAACATTAGACTAAGCATTAATATATCAGAATAATGTGTGAGAAGTTAAAAAGACATAGTCTAAATCATTATATTATATTATGCTGTTCATTGTATAGTGTAACGCCCCGATTCCAATTATTCCCATTTTGTTGAGTTTTTTATTTAATTTGAGTGATAAATTATTTTATTTGTGAAATTGGTGTGTTAATATGCTATGTTGACGTGTTATGATATTTGACCGTTTTGAGAGTTTTCGGGGAAATTATTATGAAGGGTATTTTTAGACATTTCTCAATTATTGGTAAGTTAGAGATTTAGTAAAAATTGTTAGAAAAATGATTAAGTGTAGAATTTTGTGAGAAAATGAATTAATTGAATTGGAGTGGAAAATAGAAAAGAAAGAAGAAATAGAAATAGAAATAGAAAGGAAAAAGAAAAGATAGAAAAAAAAATAGAAAGAAAGAGGAGAGAAAGAAAGAGGAAGAGAAGGAAAAGAGGAAAATCAAGAAAATCAACTTCTAGGAATCGATTTAATCGGGTAAGGGTGTGAAATCTTGTTATCTTAATAATGTATATCATTATGTATGATTATGTATGTGTGTATTGGATTGTTGTTGTGTTTTTCAAAGTTTTCTATTCTAGGTCGATTTTGAGAAATCGATGTTTTCGCGGTTGGAAATCGACGTAAATGTGGTAGAATGCTTATTGCCATGATGGGATTGAGTTCTGATTGATATATGTTGTTTTGGAAAATGTTTTGGGTTGAAAATATCAATTTTGGGGTTTCCAACAGCGCAGAAAAATTCTGGGTTTTCCTTGGTTCGCCTAGCGAACCTGGGGCGAAGCAGTAGCGAGTGATGTTTTCGCGGGTTCGCCTAGCGAACCAGTTAGCGAAGGTCAGCGAAAGTTCGCTGAGTTGTTCGCCTAGCAAACTTTGGGTGTTTTTGGCTCTGTTTGGTTCTGACTTGGTTCGCTAAGGGTTCGCCTAGCGAACTTTGTGTCTGTTTTTAACTAGCAGTTGGTTCGCTGGAACATTCGCCTAGCGAAGGTGCTAGCGAGTGCTCGCGAGATGGTTCGCCCAGCGAACAGTGTTGTTTGTGTGAATTTTGTTTTCTGCATAACTTTTGATCTGTGGTTCAGTTTGAGGCGTGGTCTGATGCATTAGAAAGCTTATGGAATGTTCTTTCTTATTATGATGAATTGAAAATTGTTAGCCGATTAAATAAGTCAGAAAAGTCGAGAATAGTGTTATTTAGCGACTTTTACCGTTTTGAACGTGTGTTTGGATGTGAATCATACAATAGTGCATTAATGTGAATGTATATAGATTGTATGTGATTGTATGAGAAGAATGCATGAATATATTGTGAATATGTATGCATTTCAAGAATGTCTAGAGTCATTTGCAGGTGAAGCATAATGATGTGCATTCTTGTGTTGAGGGATTCTAATGAGAATCCGCTATAACATCGTGTGCCTTAAACATAAGAGGTGTGAGCGATCGGATGGATCGTGTGCCTTAAAAATAAGAGGTGTGAGCGATGGGTATAGGCGATCGTGTGCCTTATACAAAGAGGTGTGAGCGATCGGGTCGTGTGCCTTATACAAAGAGGTGTGAGCGATTCATAAACATCGTGTGCCTTAAAAATAAGAGGTGTGAGCAATTAGATTGGATCGTGTGCCTTAAAAATAAGAGGTGTGAGCGATGGGGAACATCGTATGCCCGGCGGGGAGTTACAGTGAGGTAACGAGCGATGGTTCCAGCAGAGTTCCTGAGTGAACTTGAGATGATTGAGTCGGTACCCGCATTGCATTTGCATAGAGTCGTGAGTCGGTCTCTATGATTTGCATTTATCATCTTTATAATGGTGCATTGATGAATAAACATAAATGTGTATGTTTATGTGAAATGATAAGAATTGTGAAAAGTAGGCATAATGTATATGCTTGATTATGAATATAAATATATACATTGCGATGTATAGGAGTGAGTTGTGATAAATTGTGGTGAGAATGTGAAATATGTGTATTTTTATGCTAATATATATAATTGTATGCATTGTTATTATGATAATATTTCTCACCCTTCTGCTATTTTATAATGCTCTATGAGGCATTGCAGAGTAGGTATGCTTGTGGTCTTTTTGTGAAGCGTGTCTTCATTCTTTTGGTCGGTCGGCTCTGATGTGTAGCACCGGGTAGCTAGGAGGCTATGATTCTTTTGTGATACATTTGTATATGTATCTTGTTGATGAATGTTTATGTAAACATGAATTATGTTGGAGGATAATATTTGATGATGTATATATGTGTATATGTTGGTTGTTATTCAATGTTTAGATTTTCCCCTTTTATTCTAAATATTGGGATGTGGGTGTAAGGACTAAGTTCCTCTGTTGCAAAAGTTGCCCCACTGTTGCATATCAATGATTGATCAGGGGTTGTATGTTTTAATTTAATGTATAATGTGACATACCCCTTTTATACCATGTTTATGATGATACTCTGATGAAATTTGAATTATGTGCCTAAATGATTATTTGGGGGTATAGAAAGGGGGTGTTACATTAAGTGGTATCAGATCCAGAGTTGAGTCAGTTGTGTCTATCTTGTTGTTGTGATGGTTGAATTGTTGTTTAACTTTGTTGTCATTTTTGGGAATGATCAGAATATGGCTGGTAGAAACGACAATGCGATGGCTGCTGCTTTGGAAGCAATGGCTAGGGCGGTGCAAGGTGCGCCGAATGTGAATGCTAATGACGAGTTTAGGAAGAATCAACCACCGGTCTTCAAAGGAAGATTTGATCCCGATGGTGCTCAACTTTGGTTGAAGGAGATTGAAAGGATCTTCAGAGTCATAGACTGTGCGGAGGAGAACAAGGTGAGGCTTGGGTCTCACATGCTGAAGGAAGAAGCCGAAGATTGGTGGGTCGGAATGCGTCAAGTTCTTGAGGTGGATGATGAAGAGGTAACATGGGATTTATTTCGTACTGAGTTCTTAAGGAAGTATTACCCTGAAAGTGTGAAAGGGAAGAAGGAGATGGAGTTCCTTGAATTGAAACAAGGTAGTATGTCCGTGGTGGACTATACTGCTAAGTTTGTGGAGTTAGTTCAATTCCATCCTCATTATGCCGCGATTACTGCTGAGTTCTCAAAGTGTATTAAATATGAGAATGGTTTGCGTCCTGAGATTAAAGAAGCTGTGGGGTATCAAAGGATAAGAAGGTTTTCGGATTTGACGGAATGTTGTAGAATCTTCGAGGAAGATAGCAAGGCTCGCTCTACATATTACAAAAGTTTGAATGAGAGGAAGGGAAAGCAACAAGCTAGAAGTGGACCTTATGTGACACCCGCTGATAGGGGCAAGCATAGGGGAAACTTTGAGAAGAGACCTGGAGGAGGAGGTTCCGGTTCCATTAAGTGTTACAAGTGTGGTGAAATGGGTCATAAATCATTTGAGTGTAGGAAGACAGTGGCGAGATGTTCTAACTGTGGAGGCCTTGGGCATGCTACTACTGAGTGTAGAAGGAATGTGGTGAAATGTTTTAATTGTGGGGAACCTGGCCACATTAGCACGAAGTGTCCGAATCCAAAGAAAGCTCCAACTGGTGGGAAAGTATTTTCTTTGGCAGGGACTCAGACTTCAAGTGCAGACCGTCTGATTAAAGGTACTTGCTTTATTAATAGTACGCCTTTAGTCGCTATTATTGATATGGGAGCGACTCATTCGTTTATTTCGTCTGAGTGCGTGAATCATTTGAATCTTGTGTTGTCTCTGATGGATGGCAAGATGGTTATTGATACTCCCGCAATGGGGTCAGTAACTACTTCTTTGGTTTGTTTGAGTTGTCCTTTAACCATTTATGGTAAAGACTTTGAGATGGATCTAGTGTGTTTGCCGTTGGAAGGGTTGGATGTGGTCTTGGGGATGAATTGGTTGCAATTTAATCGAGTTCATATAGATTGTTATCATAAGTTAGTGAGGTTTCCTTCTTTGGAAGAGGATGAAGATGAGAGTTTCTTGTCTACTAAAGAGTTGAAGAGACTTTTAGTGGACGAAGCTTAATTGTTCGGTTTGTTTGCATCATTGTCTGTGGATAGTCAAGTGTCCCTTGATGTGTTTCCTGTTGTATGTGATTTTCCTGATGTGTTTCCTGAGGATATTACAGATGTACCGCCGGAAAGAGAAGTTGAGTTTTCTATTGATCTAGTTCCGGGTACTAGACCGGTTTCGATGGCACCGTATCGTATGTCGGCATCGGAGTTGGTAGAATTGAAGAAGCAATTGAATGACTTGTTGGACAAGAAATTTGTAAGACCAAGTGTTTCTCCTTGGGGTGCTCCGGTATTGCTGGTAAAGAAGAAGGATGGGAGTATGCGGTTATGCATTGATTATCGACAATTGAACAAGGTGACAATTAAGAACAAGTATCCGCTTCCAAGGATCGATGATTTGTTGGACCAATTGGTTGGTGCACGTGTTTTTAGCAAGATTGATTTGAGATCGGGATATCACCAGATTCGTGTGAGAGAAGAGGATATTCAAAAGACGGCCTTTAGGACACGGTATGGCCATTACGAATATTCCATGATGCCATTCGGGGTTTCTAATGCGCCGGGTGTGTTTATGGAATACATGAATCGTATTTTTCATGAGCAGTTGGATCGTTTTGTGGTTGTGTTCATCGACGATATTTTGATTTACTCTAAGTCTCACGAGGAGCATGAAGAGCATTTGAGGATTGTGTTACAAATTTTGAAAGAGAAACAATTGTATGCTAAGTTGTTGAAATGTGAGTTTTGGTTATAGGAAGTAAGTTTTCTTGGACATGTCATTTCCGGTAGTGGTATTAGTGTTGATCCATCCAAGATTGATGCGGTGATGCAATGGGAGGCTCCTAGATCGGTTACGGAGATTCGAAGATTTTTAGGCTTGGCGGGTTATTATCGGAGGTTTATTGAGGGATTTTCGAAGTTGGCACTTCCGTTAACGCAATTGACTTGTAAGGGAAAGGCTTTCATTTGGGATATTCATTGTGAAGAGAGTTTCAATGAGCTAAAAAGAAGGTTGACAAAGGCTCCGAACTTGATTTTGCCAAATCCGACGGAACCCTTTGTTGTGTATTGTGATGCTTCATTGGTTGGTTTAGGTGGTGTTTTGATGCAAGATGGAAAAGTTGTGGCTTATGCTTCAAGACAATTGAGAGTGCATGAAAAGAATTATCCTACACATGACTTGGAGTTAGCGGCCGTGGTGTTTGTTTTGAAAATTTGGAGGCACTATCTTTATGGTGCAAGATTTGAAGTTTTTAGTGATCACAAGAGCTTGAAATATTTATTTGATAAAAAAGAATTGAACATGAGACAAAGAAGGTGGTTAGAGCTTTTGAAGGATTATGATTTTGGTTTGAATTACCATCCAGGTAAGGCAAACGTGGTGGCCGATGCTTTGAGTCGGAAGTCGTTGCATATGTCCTCATTGATGATGAGAGAATGGGAACTTTTGGAGAATTTTAGAGACTTGAGTTTGGTTTGTGAAATGACGCCGAGAAGTGTGAGACTTGGTATGCTACATGTTACGAATGACTTTCTTGCAACCGTGTGTGAAAAGCAAAAGTTGGATTTAAAGTTCGTTGATTTGATGATGAATGAGAATGAGGATTTCAAGGTTGATAATTTTGGAGTTTTGAGATTCCGTGGTCGTATTTGTGTTCCCGATGATGCGGAGTTGAAAAAGATGATATTAGAAGAAGGACACCGAAGTAACTTAAGTATTCATCCAGGAGCGAATAAAATGTATCAAGATTTGAAGAAAATCTTTTGGTGGTCCGGATTAAAGAGAGATGTGGCTCAATTTGTGTATGCGTGCTTAACTTGTCAAAAGTCCAAGGTGGAACATCAAAAGCCTAGTGGATTGATGCAACCGTTTGACATTCCGGAGTGGAAATGGGATAGTATATCGATGGATTTTGTTACAGGATTGCCGAATACACAAAGAGGTCATAATGCTATTTGGGTAATCGTTGATAGGCTTACTAAATCTGCTCACTTCATTCCAATTGATATTAGTTATCCTTTGGAGAGGTTAGCCGAGATTTATATTCTTGCGGTTGTGAAGTTGCATGGAGTTCCTAAGAGTATTGTATCGGATAGAGATCCTAGATTCACGTCGAGGTTTTGGGAGAGTTTACAAAAGGCTTTGGGTTCTAAGCTAAGATTGAGTTCGGCTTATCATCCGCAAACGGATGGTCAAACCGAGAGGACAATTCAATCATTGGAGGATTTATTGCGTGCTTGTGTGCTCGAGCAAGGTGGTGCTTGGGATAGTTATTTGGCGTTGATTGAGTTCACCTACAATAATAGTTTTCATTCGAGTATAAGTATGGCACCATTTGAGGCTTTGTATGGTCGGAGATGTCGAACACCTTTGTGTTGGCATGAAACCGGTGAGAGGACAATAGTTGGACCGGAGATGGTACAACAAACGACAGAGAAAGTGAAGTTTATTCGTGAAAAGATGAAAGCTTCTCAAAGTAGACAAAAAAGCTATCATGACAAGAGAAGAAAAGATCTTGAGTTTCAAGAAGGCGACCATGTGTTTTTGAGAGTTACGCCGGTTACGAGTGTGGGTCGTGCTTTGAAGTCGAAGAAGTTGACTTCTCGTTTTATTGGTTCGTATCAGATTTCTGCACGAGTTGGTGTTGTGGCTTATCGTGTGGCGTTGCCTCCGAATCTTTTGAATTTGCATGATGTATTCCATGTTTCGCAACTTCGGAAGTATGTTCCGGATCCGTCACATGTTATTCCTATGGACGAGGTTGAAGTGAGAGATAACCTTACGGTTGAAACTTTACCGAATAGGATTTTGGACCGTGAAGTTAAGAAACTAAGAGGCGAAGATATTACACTTGTGAAAGTAGCGTGGGGAGGCGCTGCGGAAGGCGATATGACTTGGGAACTAGAGAGCAGGATGCGAGAGTCGTATCCGGAATTGTTTGAATCAGGTAATATTTTCGAGGACGAAAATTTCTAAAGTGGGGGAGAGTTGTAATGCCCCGATTCCAATTATTCCCATTTTGTTGAGTCTTTTATTTAATTTGAGTGATAAATTATTTTATTTGTGAAATTGGTGTGTTAATATGCTATGTTGACGTGTTATGATATTTGACCGTTTTGAGAGTTTTCGGGGAAATTATTATGAAGGGTATTTTTAGACATTTCTCAATTATTGGTAAGTTAGAGATTTAGTAAAAATTGTTAGAAAAATGATTAAGTGTAGAATTTTGTGAGAAAATGAATTAATTGAATTGGAGTGGAAAATATAAAAGAAAGAAGAAATAGAAATAGAAATAGAAAGGAAAAAGAAAAGATAGAAAAAAAAGGGTTAAATATGTTTTTAGTCCCTATAAAGTTTGAAATTTCATTTTTAGTCCTTCCCTACCTTTTGGCAACGGTTTTTACAAAAAAACCGTTGCCAAAACCAGCTAAAACCGTTGCCAAAACCCAGGAGGGACTAAAAATGAAATTTCAAACTTTATAGGGACTAAAAACATATTTAACCCAAAAAAAAAATAGAAAGAAAGAGGAGAGAAAGAAAGAGGAAGAGAAGGAAAAGAGGAAAATCAAGAAAATCAACTTCTAGGAATCGATTTAATCGGGTAAGGGTGTGAAATCTTGTTATCTTAATAATGTATATCATTATGTATGATTATGTATGTGTGTATTGGATTGTTGTTGTGTTTTTCAAAGTTTTCTATTCTAGGTCGATTTTGAGAAACCGATGTTTTCGCGGTTGGAAATCGACGTAAATGTGGTAGAATGCTTATTGCCATGATGGGATTGAGTTCTGATTGATATATGTTGTTTTGGAAAATGTTTTGGGTTGAAAATATCAATTTTAGGGTTTCCAACAGCGCAGGAAAATTCTGGGTTTTCCTTGGTTCGCCTAGCGAACCTGGGGCGAAGCAGTAGCGAGTGATGTTTTCGCGGGTTCGCCTAGCGAACCAGTTAGCGAAGGTCAGCGAAGGTTCGCTGAGTTGTTCGCCTAGCGAACTTTGGGTGTTTTTGGCTCTGTTTGGTTCTGACTTGGTTCGCTAAGGGTTCGCCTAGCGAACTTTGTGTCTGTTTTTAGCTAGCAGTTGGTTCGCTGGAACATTCGCCTAACGAAGGTGCTAGCGAGTGTTCGCGAGATGGTTCGCCCAGCGAACAGTGCTGTTTGTGTGAATTTTGTTTTCTGCATAACTTTTGATCTGTGGTTCGGTTTGAGGCGTGGTCTGATGCATTAGAAATCTTATGGAATGTTCTTTCTTATTATGATGAATTGAAAATTATTAGCCGATTAAATAAGTTGGAAAAGTCGGGAATAGTGTTATTTAGCGACTTTTACCGTTTTGAATGTGTGTTTGGATGTGAATCATACAATAGTGCATTGATGTGAATGTATATAGATTGTATGTGATTGTATGAGAAGAATGCATGAATATATTGTGAATATGTATGCATTTCAAGAATGTCTAGAGTCATTTGCAGGTGAAGCATAATGATGTGCATTCTTGTGTTGAGGGATTCTAATGAGAATCCGCTATAACATCGTGTGCCTTAAACATAAGAGGTGTGAGCAATCGGATGGATCGTGTGCCTTAAAAATAAGAGGTGTGAGCGATGGGTATAGGCGATCGTGTGCCTTATACAAAGAGGTGTGAGCGATCGGGTCGTGTGCCTTATACAAAGAGGTGTGAGCGATCCATAAACGTCGTGTGCCTTAAAAATAAGAGGTGTGAGCGATCAGATTGGATCGTGTGCCTTAAAAATAAGAGGTGTGAGCGATGGGGAACATCGTATGCCCGGCGGGGAGTTACAGTGAGGTAACGAGCGATGGTTCCAGCAGAGTTCCTGAGTGAACTTGAGATGATTGAGTCGGTACCGCATTGCATTTGCATAGAGTCGTGAGTCGGTCTCTATGATTTGCATTTATCATCTTTATAATGGTGCATTGATGAATAAACATAAATGTGTATGTTTATGTGAAATGATAAGAATTGTGAAAAGTAGGCATAATGTATATGCTTGATTATGAATATATATATACATTGCGATGTATAGGAGTGAGTTATGATAAATTGTGGTGAGAATGTGAAATATGTGTATTTTTATGCTAATATATATAATTGTATGCATTGTTATTATGATAATATTTCTCACCCTTCTGCTGTTTTATAATGCTCTATGAGGCATTGCAGAGTAGGTATGCGTGTGGTCTTTTTGTGAAGCGTGTCTTCATTCTTTTGGTCGGTCGGCTCTGATGTGTAGCACCGGGTAGCTAGGAGGCTATGATTCTTTTGTGATACATTTGTATATGTATCTTGTTGATGAATGTTTATGTAAACATGAATTATGTTGGCGGATAATATTTGATGATGTATATATGTGTATATGTTGGTTGTTATTCAATGTTTAGATTTTCCGCTTTTATTCTAAATATTGAGATGTGGGTGTAAGGACTAAGTTCCTCTGTTGCAAAAGTTGCCCCACTGTTGCATATCAATGATTGAGCAGGGGTTGTATGTTTTAATTTAATGTATAATGTGACATACCCCTTTTATACCATGTTTATGATGATACTCTGATGAAATTTGAATTATGTGCCTAAATGATTATTTGGGGGTATAGAAAGGGGGTGTTACATATAGGCCCATATATTCTATTAGACTTTATCGTTTCGTTTTCCACCTTTACTGACAACTTTAACTTGTGATCCTCAACAGCTTTTAAAACAGAGAGCAAGTTGGACCGGTAAATTTCACACTTCCTATTTGCATACTCAAGCTCCTCGGTAAGTTTTGCTATATGCTTATCCATATCATCCCGCAAGATATCAAGCAATGAAGATAAACAAAAGCATATTTGACTATGAAATATTAGATATTTAAAATACATGAACTGGTAAAATCTATTAGACAAAGAAACATCATTAACAACAATAATCAAAGTGTTTTCTCCCCAAAGTGGGATCATTTACAACAAATCTAACTATTAGACAACAACATATTTTAGGGAAGTTATGTCTATAGAGAGCAAGTTTGACCAATACAGCAAACATAACTTCAGTCACAACTACAGGCCAATTCAGTCAACATTGAGAATTTAAACAAAGAAGGGCCAACAACAATGATAGGAGATGGCATAAATGATGCTCTGGCATTAGCTACCGCTGACATAGGCATCTCAATGGAAATATCCGGTTCAGCTCTTGCAAATGAGATAAGCAATGCAATTCTCATGTCAAAGGACATCCGAAAAGTGCCTGAAATGATTCTTCTAGCAAGAAAAACAACTAGAAAGCTCATTGAGAATGTTGTTATTTTGGTTGGATTCAGACAACATGCTAAACTATTGCAAGCCAAACCAATTAAGCATTTGTATCATAGATGGAATAGATTCTATATCTGACACAACCACAATAAGTAGATATACCAAACACACTTACTAGCACATGAATAACAAGACTCTACCATATACCAGACCCCAAAACAGAAGCAAAGCATCCCCTGCCTCAAAACAAAACTAGAAACAGGAGGTACACAGATAGAGCACCGCATACCTAATCATAATGTCAATGTTTATCTAAAGTTCACCAGAAAAAGAATATTTACATTGTGTTTATATTGACTAATGTTTATGGTATCAATGTTTATCTAAAGTTCACCAGAAAAAGAATTTTGTAACTATCAAGCATTGGCATTTGGCACCAACACATTGGACAACCTGTTGAACACGAGTGACTCTTTTGTCTATCTTTCTTCTAGTAGGGATTCAGCTAACTTGATTTTAGGCTGCCATTCCAAGATTTAAATGCGGCATACTTGCAGAAAAGAAAACTTTTACTAGGAAAAAGGGTGAGATAAGGTGCAATTGCAAAAAAGTTAACTACTACTGAATATTTTGAGGGAGACTTTTGGTTTGTCCTATATCTGATTTGTACATCATATCTTCCAACACTAATTTGTACATCATATTGCAAAAAACATATTTTACCAAATAAGACCCAAAATACATCAAATTCATAACATGTATAAAGCTGTTGAGGCATTTTCACAAACAGCTTGTGAGTGCACATATTAAAAGTATTATAAACATAAAGGATGACCCATGTGAATTCTTATAAGATGAAAAAGAAACCATTTACAATCCTACTGATTCTTATAACATGAAGATTCATAACATGTGAATTCAAATTAGATGAAAAATGCAAATTGATATTAGTAAAACTAGAGATTAAAGAGAAATGGAAATGGAGAGAGAAGAGTACTTTTGTTTCTATGATGGAAAAATATCGACGACGGCATAATAAGTTGATGGTGGCGGTAGAGCTTTGTGACAGTGGCGTAATAGGTTGACGGTGGCAGTAGAGCTTTGTCGACCGTTAGTGTGCTGCAGACTCTAGATGAACAAAAATCTGAAATGCACTAAGTTTTGGAAATAAAATAAGGCCCCTCAATGGGGCTCAAAAAAAATTTAATATGTAAAGGGTCTAAAATTTCAGGGCCTAAAATAAATCTCAATAATAAGAGGCTTAATATATTGGGGCTTTAATGGGGCCTAATAATTGGGGCTTTTAAATATAGGGCTTATTTGACAGCTCTAGCGGAGATGGGTGCGGGGATGGACACCTTGGTACCCACTCCGCCTCATACCTGCAGTATATATTTATATATTTTAGTTTATATTATTATATAAAAATATATGTTTATAATTTTTTTTATAAAAAATATCAATTTTAAACTACTACATATTTATTATAAGTGATCATTTATTTTATAAATTAACAATAAATTTTTTAAAATAATTTTTTAATGTTTTTAAAGACTTAAAATATCATGATATTTTATACTTGATATATTTATTTTTATTAGAAATGCGGGTAGCGGATACGAGTACGAACACTTATATAGTCATAGGATACGGGGACGGATGCTAATGTTGATACTCAAGCGGATATGAGTTCGGGTACGAGAATTTTTTCTAACTGCAGATATAGGGACGAGTACTATAGTACTTTACCTATACCCTACCCATTGCCATTCCTAATGATATGTGCCCGAAAGGTGTTGAAATTTTACTAAATAAATGAGTAATGTCAATATTTAAGACGACAAATAATTTGTCTGATAAGTCGGTTGCTTTAAGTTGGTTTGAGTTTTATTTGTTAATAAAAAATTTACTTTTTTTATAAAAAAATTAATTTCAAAATTGACATGCTCTCCAACATTTAGTTTTCCTCTTTACACATTTAGTTTTCTACTTCACTCTTTTTTCTACTTTTTGAATATTTAGGTCATCTTCTTTACTTTCTACTTGTTGAGTTTTTTTTTTAAATATTTTTTTTTATAATTAAAAAAAAATACTTCTCTTCCGAAAAAAATCCATCAAAATATTTTGGAAAAAAATTCATCAGAAATTTTTTACGAAGATTAATCCTTTTTCGGAAAAAAAATTATATCACAATTTAATACTAGGGAGGGAGTGGTCTCTTTTCTAAAATTATTTTTGGTGTTATAAAATCTTTTTAAAATAATCTTTTTGGTGTTATAAAATCTTTTCTAACGTAATCTTTTTGGTGTTATAAAATATTTTCTAAAATAATCTTTTTTTTTTCTTTTTTTTTTAACCAAGCGGTTGTGCTCTAATGGTAAAGGAGCCCCGTCCAAGGACGTACCTGAGAAATATCGGGTTCGATTCCCAGATACGGAACAACATATTTGACCAGTGCGCATGCCTCTTCGCACGAGCTCTGGATTATTAGGGCCGCTTTTTCCTAGGAACCAGAGTGCGATAAGAAAAAAATAATAATCTTTTTTTTCTAAAATAATCTTTTCTAAAATTATTCAACCAATAATCTTTTTGGTGTTATAAAATCTTTTCTAAAGTTATTTTTAATTAAAAAACAACACAGAATATTTAAAAAAAAAAAAATGTTTCTTTAATCCCTGAGTATTTATCTTTTTTGTCCTAGTTTATCTTTAGATATATAATGAGTTATTTTTAATTAAAAAACAACACGGAATATTTAAAAAAAAAAATTTACAGATAGTTTAAGAACTTTATACTTTAATCTCTTAGTATTTATCTTTTTTGTCCTAGTTTATCTTTAGATATATAAGAAAGTTCTTTTTTTTCACAAAAATTGAAGAAAAATAAAAACTGATCAAAATTTTTTCTCTCCACAAAACTGATCAAATTCATTGTAACATTATGAATCTAATAAATGTAAACACAATTACTTTTGATATATTTAATTTTAAGTTTAACAAAAACCCAAGTTTTGTAATTAATATTAATGTAAAAAAAAAATATTGTAAGTTAAGATTAGGGATGACAAAAATATCTGTACCCGCGGATAGGGGTGGCAAACGGGCATGCCCGCCCCGTTTAGGTTCGCCCCGCAAAAGTCCGCAAAAAAACAGGACAGGGAGAGGCGGCCAAAGGTAGAGATGCGGACTCATTTTCTAGACCCGCTCCATTTAATGGCGGGCATGCGGGCAAGCCCGCCATTCTCTTTAAAAAAACTTTTTTTCACTTATGATATAATTTTAAAAAAAAATCATAAATCCTAATACTATCAATAAAAAAACACTATCATTATCTTACATTGAATAATTAAATTCAACAAATAAAATATCATAAAATAAAATTAAAATAAAAAACTCATGATATAATTTGATAATGGGTTGTTTTGGTATGGGCCTATTGGGCCATAAGATATCATAAAATAAAATAAATTTAATTTGTTCCTAAATTTTTACCCACGGGTATATCCGTGACCGCCCCATGCCCCCCTTTCTTTTTTGCGGTGCGGGGCGGGGCGGACATACTTAAATATGCGGGTTCAAAATTCAGGTCCGCCCCGTAAAAAATGACGAGTAAAACGGGCTTTTCCCGCGGGCCGGACCCGTTTTGCCACCCCTACCCGCGGATATCCATGGATAAAATCCGTCAGGTGGATAATTTAATGGATATCAACAGATAAAATAAATGGATATTTAAATATTCGTTTGTTAATAGATATGAATATGAGTTTAATTATATTCGTATTCGCAGATATACATATCCGTTAATAAGTTAAAAAAATTATTTAAATATAATTAGTTTATTATACCTTATATTTTCATCTTCTAAAATAAATAGTCTTATTATATTTCTTTCTTTTTTAAAATTTTTCTTTGAAGAAAACCTTTTATATTTCATTCAAATTCTAGCAGCCATTTCATATTTAACTTCTTCAATATTTCATACCCCACTTCAGCAATTTCACAGTCCAACCAACTAGTGTTATCGTTTCTCTATCAAACCAGTGTTTCCCTTCCTACTCCTCTGTGTTCACTCTTCCATCATAACTCACAATCACAATATCTTTTATTTGTTTGGTTAAAATGAAATGTATGAATATTATGTTTAGATCTAATTATATTTTGGTGAATAAGAAAATTAATGTGATAAAATTTTATTGTTAAATTAAAAGCGAATTGTATGAATGTTATATGATAATAATTTTTTAATTTTTTGTGTCTTTAAAAGAAGTTAAAAGTATATTTAAAAAATAATAATTTTTATAAAAAAAATATTATTCATGAATATCTGTAAATATCCACGAATACCGTAAAATCCGCGAATTATTCGTTTAATGGATATCCACATGGATATAGAGCGGATATAGATATCATATTTATCCAACTAGACGGATACGAATATCACAGTATCCTTTCCCATAAATTTCGATTTACATCCCTAGTTAAGATCAATATAGTCAACCCCACCTGCTGAAATATGACTTGGTTGTTATTGAAAATTATGCAAGCTCAACAAACAAAAATTGTTTGAATATGCGAATTAATTACGTACCCCACAGAAACCTAACATGCGTGTTCTTTTAAGGTGGGTTAGAAATTGGTAGGAGAAACTTTCTTCAAGTTATAGTATATATAGCATAGAATTTGCATTAGAATATAGTAATGCTTAGCACCTAATTATTGATCATGCTAATAATTTAATGTATTGAATCCTTAGCTTTAATTAGTCCTTCCAACCAAACGGGTTTGAACTTTGAACAGAACTATAGAAGAACTATAGAATGGTCATTATTTACCAAAAAAATAAAAGTTTGTAAAACTCCATCTAAATGTTGACATAAAACAAATCATGTCCAAATAATGCTTACAATTTCAGATATGTACTGAAATTAAATATGAGCTATAATTTAAATATAAGACAGGAACTAGGACTTGTATATAAACTTTGTGACCAAGCTAGATAGGCATTGCGAATCGAAGGAACGACCAACAACTAAGGAAAACTTAGGTAAATATGTGAAACTGAGTGCAATGAAACGGCAACAGATATATAAAGAACCATTTGTAGGACCTCAAACCCAACTTATTGCTTTAAGTCGTTTTTTGAGTTGGCATTACCATTCTGCTGCTGCTGTTGTTGATGTTGCTGTTGAATATGAATGTTTTGTTGGGATGTAGGAGGCTGATGCTGTTGTTGGAACATCATAGGGTTGACAGAATGTTGCGGGATCATGCAGTTAGAAGGATGCGACGACTCCCCGTTCAACTCAGCTGTAGCAATCTTCAGTCTTTGAACTTCGGCAGTAAGGGCCTCATTCAGAGCTATTAGACAAGAATACAGGGATCAGAAGTAATCAGCAAAAAACAGCAGGTTTCAGAAGAAGGGAACAAGTGCATTTGAGGGAAAACCAGATAGATGTTATAATGGGATTGACAGTGAGTTCGAAAAAATCATGGCAATAACGTGATTTTGTGAAGCTTCAGAGTGTAGCTTTGCCAAAATCACAGTAATACAGCCAATCTCACCCCCAATCATAACATGCACTAAGCAACCTACACAAAAAAGCTAGTTGGCGCACAAGATATGTAAATAGCAACTTAAACGGTTAAACATCAGCAATGGAATCAGCAAAAATCTTCTCTGATGCTCATTTCATAACCAAAATATGTTTTTTCACATAGGGCGCTGGTGTTTTGTATGTAGTTAAACTACTAATCTTATCTCTATAATTCCTATAACCAATCTTCCAATGCTAAACAAATGACTTTTTCTTGTACTGAAATTCAATTAAATATTACTAAAACTGGAACAGCAACAATGAAAATTCTAACTACACTTTCATAGAAACTTTGGACAATGTCAAGAATCCACATTCTTCAAAGCTTAAGCTGCAATGTAAAAGCTCTAAATTGTTTCGTTTAAAATATAAGGCTCCTTACATTACAACAAAATCTATGCAACTATAAGTTTTCAGCTTGTTAGTTTTCAGTCATAAACATGAAATGAGTTATACAATATGATATGTTTTGCTCGTCCATTAAAAAAGAGATTGAAAGAAATACCATCTCGGAGTTTTGCCTGTTGTTCCATGGATTGAAGTCGGAACTTCAACTCGCTATTCTGGCTAGTAAGTCCAACAGAATCTCTCTGCATTCACAATAGGGATAAGAATAAACTTAGTAAAAAATCCTAAGCTGAAATTACCAAACTAAACATGCATTTACAAACATAAATAAACATGTTCCCACCTGCAACAGAGTAAGTTGTGCAGAGAGTGTAGTAGCTTCAGTCTGCAGAGTCTGAACCTTGTGTTCTAGCTCTGAAATGTATCGCATCTTGCGTTCTTTCGAACGTGCAGCCGATTGCCTATTAGCCAAAATCCTGAAATAACCAAAAAAAAGAAAAATTCAAGTTAGATTAACCATCTGTGTGAACATTATTATATAACATGTTGAAAATTCAATTACATCACCTTTTAGCACGCTTTGGATCAGCCATTGCAATCTCAGCAAGCTTTTCATTCGCCATAATTTTCTTCAATTCAGGCCCACTGAACTCACCATTCCCAAACTCCAAGCTAAAAGCCGCCGCATTCCCATCCCCCGAATTACCAGGAGACATCAACCCACCAGGCGAAGGCGGAAGCTTAGAAGACTCATCATTGAAATTCAACTTCCCAATGAAACTATCCATCGACACACTCCGATAGTGTCTTGTAGTAGGCGCAATATCACCTCCAGCACTCCTCTTCATCCCTTCCCTCCTCTGCATACTATCCCCACTCTCATTAACACTACTCTCAGCTTCATTATCACTACTATCACCACCATTTGTCTTCGTTCCACTCGCTCTACTATCCAAATCATCGCGATTATCAGTAACAGCCGCGTTCCTATCATCATTATTCCCGGTCGAGTTAATTGCATCAATGTTATCCAAATTCATATAAGCAGAGAAAAGATCATCCACAACTTCACCTTCCGGGGATAACGATTTCTTCTCCTCTGCATTATTATTATTATTATTATTACTATCAACATTTCTCTCCCAACCAGTTTCCCTTTTCACCGCCAACGGATTAGGTTTCGCAATTTCTCTTCCTCTAAGAGGAATCAACGGCGGCGAAGACTGCAAAACAGTAGAAAACCCAAACGGAATATCACTGTTAGACCGCCGGTGCGACTTCCGAGGCGGCAAGGAAGGGTTTCTAGCAAACGGCGGTAAGCTGACGTCACGATCTTCCATCGACACGTCAGCATGCTCCGAGAGCGACGTGGACGAAGAATCACGAAACGGACAAGGACTAAGAGGCGGAAGAGAATCGAGAGAGAAAAACGACGGCTGAGAGAGTGATCGAGTGTGGGAAGGTGTAGGACTAGTGTTATGGGAAGGCATTATCGGCCGTGAAACCGGGATCTGAGAGTAGGGCGAAATAGGTGGGATCTGGTGCGGGTGAGACGGTGGTATACCTGCTCTCTTGTTACTTCCATCTTGAAAATGTTGCTGTTGATGAACCTGTTGATGGTTCTGATTTCGTCGCATTTGTGATTGATTAAACTGAGATATACTTAACTGTTCCATGTGATTGTTCAGAATGAACCCTCAGCCTCAGCCTCTGAATGCTTCTATAAATTTCGATTCAATCAACAAAACTTAATCTGAAACTGAAAGAAAAAAAAAAAACATAATCATAAAATGAGGTTTAACCTTAAAAAAAACAGTAGACGAGGTAGTACTAGTACAAACCTCATGGGAAATGGAGAATTGATTAATAGTGATGAGACTTTGTTGTTTGACGGAAATGCCGAAGATGCAGGCGCTTATCTCGCTACAAGATTCACTCTATCGACAACGAAGGTTGAGGAGAAGAAGAAAAATACTCACACACAATTACAAACAGTGTCTCTTTTTCTTTTCTGTTTTTTTATTTTTCTTTTTTTCTTTGTTTCTCTCTCTACTTTCTCGAAGATGACTATTAGTAGTACTACACGGATTTCATGGGTTGAGTATTACGCGTGAATTTAATAAGAATTTCATTTGAGTGTAATTTGAATTTCGTTTGCATTTCAATTTCATTCCGACCTCATTTGTTTTGCCATACGGCAGTTTTTTTTTTTCCTTCCCCCTGTCCCCCGCAGTTTATGTAACAACTCTTTACCGAAAATAAATGAATCTTTTTTTTTTTTTTAATTTTGTTTTTAAAAAATATTTGTCATTTTTTTCTTAATTTAACGTTACTTTATCACGCGCTTTCTAAATATAGTATTAAAGGAATCGCCCATTGTATTTTTATATTTCTTTTATTAGTAGTAATATATATATTTTTTCTATGGGCTAATTTCTACTAAATCTTTTTGTTAGTTTTTTAAAAAATTAAAATATATATATATATATATATATATATATATATATATATATATATATATATATATATGAAAAAAATATTTTAACTAAATTCAAAAATAGAAAAAACCTTAAAAATCAAAAAACAGTCATTCGTGAATTTAAATTTATATAATTGTCTAAAATTGTTTGCGAAGAAATTTCTTTATTTGAAAATTTTCCATTTTCATGGTTAGACCACATAATTTGAGTTTCATAAATATTTTATTTATAGAAAGAAACAAAATCTCATTTAGAAATGATAATTTAACGCATCCCAATGAAAACTTACAAATTTATTCATAATAGGGAAGGTAAAAACTTACAAAATGAGCTCGGATAATTATCCAAAAATAAGCTGATATAAATGTGGATATGGACACTTTGATACTCACCCGCCCCATACCCACAATATATATATATATATATATATATATCAATTTTCATTTATATTTATAATTGATATATTTAAAAATGACAGATATAAATATATATATATATATATATATATATATATATATATATATATATATATATATATATATATATATATATATATATATATATATATATATATATATATATATATATATATATATATATATATGATAGATTTTTAATATAAATATTTGTTTATTTTTATTTGAAAATTTTAATGTTTTTAAAATTTTAAAATTATATAATATTTTATAATTGATATATTTATTTTTAAAAAGAATGTGAATCACGAATATGAGTATGAGTATTTACATATTCATAGGATATGGATATAGATGCTAACTTTGACATTCAAGCGAGTATGGGCTCAAACATAAGGATTTTTTTAAACATAAATATAAAGATAAATATTATAATATCTGCTCAAACTCAGTCATTTTCGTCCCTAATCTCATTTTATGTTTTTTACACTATGCTTTATTGTTTTGAATTTTTATTATCATTTATGTGTATTTTTTTTAGAATTTTTGTTGCTTTTTAATTTTTCCTAAATAATCTGTTAAAGGTTTTTATTTTGGAATGGGTGGGAATAAAGTTTTGTTCAGATTCTTGTTTTTGTGATTCTCTGAGATCTAAGAAATTACTTTTAATGTTGACATAACTAGTTGAAAACAACAAAAGCTTTGTAAGAAGATTATCAAAATTCAAGGTAGGTAGGGATTCTCTACTTTTAATTCTTAATCTTTGGTGTATTTTTTTCTTTTTCTTTAATTTATCATTTTCTTTCGTGCTAATACATTTTTTATATAAACTTAAAATATTTGGATATCAGTCTCCCAAGAATTTCAATGCAATTGGCATAAGTCATCTCAACATCTTTTATGTCACGATTTTTAAAGAGAAATTGTTTTTCTCATGTATTTCTTTTCGCTGTGAGTAAAATTCATTTGATTTTTAACAGATCAAAGAGAATAAATTATTTCATAAAATTTGAGATGTATACATTCTGGAAAATTGTGATGGTTGTATTTGTAGTCTTAATTTGTGTATAATGGTCAGATATCTCAGACGACTTTTTTCTTAAGCATTTTGCTCCATTGAGTCTCATGCTTGGAGATTTTGTACATCTCTGAGAATTATGAGGCCAGGTTATCCGGCTATGGCCAAAAGTAAAATAGCCCAACTAAGGAGAGTTAGCGACCCAAAGGCCCTTTGTAAGTTGTTAGCAAGCAAACATTTATAGATCATTATCGCATGACATCAGTGCATCCAAAAATGTCCCTAAGTGCATTAATTACCATTAATGGGTCAATCAACGACATGAATATTCATTATGGTGAATACTGGCAAATTAAGGCTTTTGTCTGGGACCCATTCAGAAAGAACGAGCATAAAAGAAGTGCTCAATGGAGAAAAAAGGTGGACTTGATTCAAAGAGAGAAGATATTCAATGTGACTCTTTCTGGTCTGCATTAGAGGAGTTATCAACTAGTGTTCGTGCGTGAGCAGTGATGAAAGGGATAATGAATCAGTGTGAGTTTGTTTGGTTTGTTTATGTTAAGCGACGGTGATTCGAAAATCATGAGAATTTTGATCGAGTGTCTGTTGAGTTTTCACCTGGTAGCAACAATGGTAGTTGGACAACGGTTATCCATCGCTCTGTACTGATAAACACTTTCATGGTGTAATCGTTATGGAGTAGTAGTGTGTTTGATTGTATATATCTATTTTATTCCTATTGTTTCATTAGTTAAATACTAAAGTCCACACTTTGAATTAGATACAAGCAAGTGCTCTGGGTATTGTATTTAGCAGGAAGAATGATTTCATGGTCAATGAAACTTTTCGAATATGACATATCATTTGTACCTCCGTTTTTTTAGCACTTGCTTGTATTTACTCAAAATATAGACTTTATTATTTAATTCATGAAATAGATTAAACAAAAAAATATATAAAATCGAACACTCTGCTACTACATAATGATTACACCATAAAAGTTTTCATCAGTACAAGGTGAGGAACAACCCTAGTCAAACTACCATTATTGCTATCAGGTGGAAACTTAACAGGAACTCGATCAAAATCAAATCTCATGATTTTCGAATCACCATCTCTTAGCGTAAACAAACCAAACACATTCACACCGATTTTCATGATACATTAATGAGATTTGATTTTGACTGGTAGGAACAATGGTAGTTGAACTAGGGTTGCTCCTTGCCTTGTACTAATTGAATCATTATGGAGTAGTAAGGTGTTTGATTTTGTATATTTTTTGTTCATCTTGTTTCTTTAAAAAGTCTGTATTTTTAGTAAAATAATGATATTTTATAATCAGCTATTCAACAATGCTATATCTATTGAAGAAAGTTGGAAACAAATATCTCAAATACACTTTTCTTTATATTTCATACTTTCCTTTGTGTCTTTCCGGAGGTTATTTTGTTGTGGTTGTTTGTGTAAGGGTCAATGTTTTGTTGTTTTTTATTTTCATATTAATTTTGGTACTTTTGATATTTACAATTGTACTTTGACTTCGAACGTTCTTAACAACATAAATTCTTGTTGGCTTGCTTTCATCATTTTATAACTTTTCTAATACTTGAAATAACATTTGTCACAATTCCATAAAAAATTTGAAACCTCAAATATTGAGTTATATATATATATATATATATATATATATATATATATATATATATATATATATATATATATATATATATATATATATATATATATATATATATATATATATATATATATTCAATCTTGAACAAAATGATGATCGAAAAAGTAGAATAGGTACGGGGTTGCAGTGGTTCAAGGTTCCAATGCGGTGGATAGGGGTTGACCTACAAGGTTGAAACTCCAACGTTTAAGTCAGTAAGAGAGTAAAAAATAGTGTCAATGGAAAATGAAATTCATACCTAGAATATGGTGTGCTAACTACTTTAAATATGAGAGTTAGTTTGCAACTAAAAAGCCATACTAGCGATGCTGATGGCCGTTAGATGGATCTGGACGGTGAGGGTGAGTTTTGCGAGCGAGGTGATCTGGGTGGTGCGAGACATAGAATCCTCTCATCTTCATCTTGTTTTTCCCATTTCCCCGTGTTAGGCCTTCATGCTTATTTGGGCCTTTCAGTTCGCCCAAAATAGTTGAAATCAAGCTTTTGTCTTCTATTGTACATAGCAAGGGTTTGCAACAGACGACTTCACTCATCAATGTTGTCATAATGTGAAGGCCTATGATGGAATGTGGAGCTTAGAGGGGCTAAGTATGATTGACATGTATTCCCCTTTTAGTTAGTAATCATGTTCTGCCTGTGTTGAGGGTACTCGACTGTCTTTCGAACAATTTTAAGTAGATCTCAACCGTTTTAGGGAAATGATCGCATAATCCTCGGCTTTCTAAGGTGTGAAGACATGTTTCTTCAACATTATGTTTTGATTAAGACAACTTTAAAGATCATGTGCATTAACAAAGTATGAGAAAAAGCTTTATAGTCAAAGTTATGGTATCAAGACTTGTATCTCAATCAACATTATCAAGATAGCTTTGGATCTTAAAGCATTGATCACATCATTTAAGGTACAAGTTGCAATTCCATTATGTGTCTTACCATAATGCTCAAAAACTTCATTTTCAATCCATCATGATGCATAAAAATCCTTTTGATAACTTATGTTTATGCACCATAACATTTTTTAAAGTATTTTTCATTTTCACATTAGGTGTAACTGGTTACCAAAACGCTCTTATTTTGGTATTTTTTTAAAATAGCATTAGGTGTAACCGGTTAACCTAAAACCTGTAACCGGTTACACCTTCGAAAATTTCAATTTTTTAAAACACGCTTCAGCTGTAACCGGTTACAATTATGTGTTAACCGGTTACCACTAAAGCAACAGAACATTTTGGCTGAAAATATGATTTTAACAAATTCTAATTTTCACCTACCAATCAAGGCATTGATGCATGGTGTTATACTCATTCCTACAGGTGTGAAGCATGTATAAATACCTAAGATTTCAGATTTTAAAAACTTTCATCTTTCATTACAATTCAAACTCAATCTTTCATCTTTAAAAAAAACAAGTGTCTTGTGTCATAAGCTTTTGAGTGAAACTTTATGCATTCATTTTGATTGTATCAATAAAAAAATTTCATCATTTTTGTTCTGAGCACTTGTGTAATATACTTGTGAATTGTATACTTAAAGGGAAGATCAATTCAAGATATTGATATACATAATTCAACTTCAAACTTCTTGTAAAAACTCAGATTTGTGTGTATACCCTGTTCTCCAGGATTGTTGGAAACAAAAGAGTGAAAAAGATAGGATTGCTTTCTTTATCTACTTTTTAAATCATAAGGGAGCGTTCCTTATTGATTAAATTAGCAACTTGTGTATAGAGAGTATGATTAGGCTTGTTCAAGGTTCTAACAAATAGTGAAATCTATTACATGTGGTAAGGGGACTAGCCGTACTCTCGGATTGTGAGAGGAACTAGGATAATCCCTCACTGTTCTTTACTTTTCTGCATTTTACCGCTTTCATTATTAACACCAACAAACCAGAAAGTTAAAGTAACACTTCTTAAAACCAAAAATCGATCAAATAACCTAATTCACCCCTCCCTCTTAGGTGCACTATACATTTACAATTGGCATCAGAGAAAGTTATAGGTTAATTGTTCCTAAAGATCCAAAATGGCTTCTTTAATTCCAGTTTTCAAAGACGGTGGCAGCAGCAATAAACCTCCACTATATTCTGGTGAGTACTATGATTTTTGGAAAATTCACATGAAGACACACTTGGAAGCACAAGGGGAACAAGTATAGAATGTTGTGGAGAATGGTCTATTTGTTTCTACAAGTGTTGTCAACGGTGTTGGGACATCAAAGATTAAAATTTCATGGAATGAAGATGATAAGAAAAAAGTCCTTTATGACAAGAAAGCAATCAACGTACTTCAAAGTGCACTTAGCATGGACGTATTCTTTCGTGTCTCTTAATGTAAAATGGCAAAACAAATATGGGATACATTAGTAGAAACTCATGAAGGAACTGCTGAAGTAAAGAGATATAGACTGAATACCTTGAGTCAAGAGTATGAGTTGTTTAGAATGCAACCCGAAGAATTAATCCTCGCATTGCAAAAGAGATTTGTACACTTGACCAATCACTTGATTGCTCTCGGTAAGATTTTTAATAATTATGATCTTAATCTTAAAGTGCTTAGGTCTTTAACTAGAGAATGGCGACCAAAGGTGTCAACAATACCGGAAAATAAAAGTCTTTTTCTACCATGACGTCTGCATCCTTGTTCGGAAAACTTCAAGAGCATGAACTTGAATTTGGAATACTAGAAAAGCATGAGAATCAAGAGAAGAAATCCAAAGGCATTGCTTTGAAAGTCGTCACAAAATAAGAACAAGAAGAAGATGCCCCGGATGAAGATGAATACTTCATGCTCCTTGTGAAAAGGTTTGGTAAGCTTTTTAGCAATAATGAAAAATAATTGAATTATGCAAAATGAATGAAATTTTTCAAGAAAAATGATGCTACCACTTCAACACAAAATATCTCTTGCTATGAATTTGGAAAGTAAGGACACATAAATACAGATTGTCCAAAACTATCCAAGAAGATAGGCTTCAAAAGTAGAAAAGAGACAAAATCCAAAAGGGCATACATTGCATGGGATGGCAATGATGTAAGTTTATCATCCGACTCAAAAAGTGCAGAATATGAAAATCTTGTGTTGATGGTATCACACCATTCCGATGATGAATATGAAGAGGTTAATAGCGAATTTTCCTCTTCTGATAATGATGTTAGAGGTGCAATTGATGAACTACTCAATGAATGTAAAATTTTGTACAAAACAGTGTCAACACAAAAGAAAAAAATTCTATCTCTTGAAGAAAATATTGACACCATGGAAAAAGATTTTGAAGTTGAAAAACAAAAATAGAATCTTACATGCAGAGTGTGAGTCGCTTTCTTTCCGAATTGTCCAATCGAAAAGAGTTCTTAAAAGATATGAAAAGGGACAAATTGTATTGGATGGTGTCCTTAGTCAACAAAGGTACTCTAATGATAAAAATGGACTTGGTTATTCTAAATTTGATAAACCAAGTTCTAGCAAAACTATCTTTGTTAAGGCTAGTGATCAATCCACAAAAGAGAAAGTGAACAAAGTGAAACATGTTCATCACTATCCTAAGAAAATATTTGTTAAGAAAAAATCTTATGTTCCTAAATATAGAAGTAATTTTGTTCCTACATGTTTTAATTATGGTATAATTGGTCACACACCTAATGTTTGCTGTGTAGGAACTTTAGTGTGGTAAGTGGGCATTATGTGGGTAAACAAATGAGCAAATTATGAAGGACCCAAAGATATTTGGGTACCTAACAAAACTTAATTTGTTTTGTAGGTGTGCTTGAAAACCTCTACAAATATATGGTATCTTGATAGTGATTGTTTTAAGCATATGACAAGAGATATAAATAAATTTTCATCTTTAGTCCTAAAAGTCAAGGGATATGTCACTTATGGAGACAATAAAAAAGGAAAGATTCTTGGTATAGGCAAAGTTGAAGCACCACCTTTCATATCCATTGAGGATGTTCTTTATGTTGAAGAACTAAATCACAATCTTCTAAGCATGAGTCAACTTTGTGACAAAGGCTTTAAAATCAAGTTCACCAAGGATGAATGCTTGATTGAAGATGAAGCCACTCATGAGGTAAAACTCAAAGGTAAGAGAATTAATAACATTTTTATGATTTCTTTAGATGATTTATCTTTGAAAGTAAAATGTCTCGTGGTAAACAACAATGACTCATGATCTTGTCATTGGTTTACCTAAGATAAAGTTTGTCAAAGATAAATTATATGATGTTTGTAAAAGGGAAACCAGACTAAATCAACTTTTAAACCAAAGAATGTGGTGTCTACTACAAGGCCACTTCAATTGTTGCATATGGACTTGTTTGGTTCATCAGGAACAAGAAGCTTCAGAGGTAATGTATATGTTTTAGTTATTGTTGATGATTTTTCTAGATTTTCTTGGACACTCTTTTTAATGCAGAAAAGTGATGAATTCAAGGTGTTCAAGAGATATGCAAAGCAAGCACAAAATGAAAAATCGTTAAAAATTGCATCAATTAGAAGTGACCATGGTGGAGAGTTCTAAAACACATCTTTTGAGGAGTTTTGTAAAGAGCATAGGATCTTTCACAATTTTTCAATACCAAGGACTCCACAACAAAATGAAGTAGTGGAAAGAAATAATAGATCTCTAGTAGAACTTGCAAAAACAATGCTTAGTGATTCAAGTCTACCAAATATTTTTGGCCGAATGCGGTAAATACGACATGTTATATAAGTAATCGGGTTATTATAAAACCAATATTGAAAAAGACTCTATATGAACTCTCTAAAGGAAGAAATCCAAACATTGTTCACTTTCATATCATTGGATGCAAGTGCTTTGTCCTTAATAATGACAAAGACAATTTATGTAAGTTTGACGAGAAGTCCGACGAAGGTATATTTCTTGGTTACTCCCTTACTAGAAAAGCTTATATAATTTATAACAAAATGACATTAACTATAGAAGAATTAATGCATGTTTCCTTTGATGAATCTAACCCCTTTAAGGATGATATAGTTGTTTGTGATGATGATGATGATATTTTAGAAGTTCCTATGGAAGATGTTATCAAAGTCAACCATGATGATCAATCAGAATAGAAAGAGGAATCTATCAAACAAGAGTCAAATCAAAGTGATATTCATCAAGAATGGAGAACCCATCGTGATCACCCAATTGACAAAGTTGTTGGTGATATAAGTCAAGGACTTACAAAAAGACTTAATCTCAAGGATGTTTGCTTGAATATGGCATTTGTTTCTCAAATAGAACCTTCAAAAGTCGACGAAGCCTTAGAAGATAACATATGGATACTTTCCATGCAAGAAGAATTAAATCAATTCAAAGGGAATAAATTTTAGGAACTTGTTCCTAGGCCAAGTGGTAAACACATCATAGGTACCAAATAGGTGTTTAAGAACAAACTTGATGAGAATGGTATAGTCGTTTGAAACAAACCAAGATTGGTGGCTCAAGGTTACAATCAAGAAGATGGAATCGACTTTGAAGTAACATTCGATCTGGTTGCAAGGTTAAAAAATATTTGTTTATTACTTGCTTATGCTTGTTCATTAAATTTTCAGTTATTCCAAATGGACGTAGAAGGGAATACCAATTTCACTTGATCATTCGACAATTTTATGTATAGAAGAATGTTCTTTGATCGTGGAATAAAAAGCGAAGACACTGATAAAAATTTCATAGTCAATGGACACTGCATCAAGTTATTCCATGAGAGCCCCACATTGGAAGATGAAACTATAGAAGAGCTCTCATTGGGAAAGGCTACTTATGCAGTCATTTATCCACCTTGACTCCTCGGGTGTGTTCTTTCCTCTCTCTCATCTCTCTTATGTTATGCTTGTTTCTTTTATTAAGGACAATGTATGTTTTAAATGTTGGGGAGAGATGTCATTTACTTTGGTTATTTTATTTTCTTCATTTACTTTTGTTGTTTTGTTTTCTTAAAAAAAACAGGTTTTTTCGTTGCTTTTTGGGGTTGAAAGTGTTGTGTAAGTAATTTATTTCTTCTATTTACTAAAGATTGGTGGTATTATGTGAGTGGTTTTCTTTGCTTTATTAGTATGATAAGTAGGACTAAATTATGAATTGTGCATCATTTGTGGTAGATCATTAACCTTTGTGAGATTTTGAGCCTTATGATGGATAACATTCAAAAATCTATTTTTTTTCCTTCTTATGTGATTTCGCTCATGTCTGTTAGTTACTCTAGAACTTGATTTGAATCTTGTCGGAACTTTTTGTTTACTTGTGCACACTGATATGATAAAGGAAACTTGTTTTATTTTTTTAGCCACTTAGCCATAAAGCTAATCCTGAAATTGTATCAACTCTTATTTGAAATCCCTTTGAGCATATTTATCCCATTTTTTGTCTATAACTCATTACAAGTCTAAAGTGAAAAATAATGTTATTACATTATTAAAGGGTTGAAAGAGTCTTATTTGAAGTTATGCGAGGTTGAATTACTTTAGCTATGATATTTCAAACGTTGGCTGAAAAGAAAAAAATAGAAAGAAAAAAATATATATAAAAAGAAAAGAAATGAGGAAGAAAATTCGTGTTCTTATTGTATTTCTTCTAGAAAAAAAAAAGTAAAGATAAGAGAAAATGACTGCAAAGAAGTTGCCGAAAAGTGAATGAGTTATCATTTAGTTCAACTCCTATAGTCTCCATCAATTCTCTTTTGTCCTTTTATATTTTAGGCTAGTACCCCTTAGGATTCATATTACCCTTACCTTGGCCACGTTACAACCCAAATAAAGTTCTTTTGATCTTTTTGTGCATGTATTTCAAGTGTAGATGTTAGAGTCTTTTCAAACTTATGGTAGTGCTAACTTTCATTATATGCATTGAGTGTAAACAGATAACCTAAACACTTGAGAGTTGTCCAAAATTTATCTTGTGAGGATCTTACTACTTATGATGTACTCTTTTTTAACTATCATCTAATTTGCTTTGATTGTCACAAGAAATTACTCACTAACTTCATATTCCTTGAAGCTTAGAATGAGAATTTTGCTGACCCATTTGTGATCCTGAAAATATTTGAAATTACATGTTTTATTTTTACTCTATTTGGAATTTGGAATTTAGAGTTTTGCTTGGAGTGCAAAAGTTTAAGTGTGGGGGAATTTGATCAGTGTATTTTAATACACGTTGTTTTACTACTGTGCTACGAAAATTCTATAATTTCTCTTTTTACTTCTATTATTTTTAGTATGATTTCCAATTTTAATTTAATTTTGCTTTTATTTTAGTTTCGTCATTTATTTTCTAAATAAGGAGAAATTTGAGATCTTCTCGTTGTGCATATCATAATTTGAGCTACAAGATGATGTTTGACGCGTTCTAACATGCGTTTGGAAGCTAAAAAGGCTACAAGTTTGATTTGAAGCTATAATCTAATTCAGAGTGCAAAAGAGTCAAATTATCAGATTTCGTTCCAGACTTAATAAAAATAAATTAGTCAGTTTTGGGTCAGCTTATGTTTTTTGGGTTGGTGCTTTTAAAGTCCAATTTTCTTTATTATTTAAGCTAAACTCAACATTAGGGAAAGTTAGACAATTTTTAGGAATTAGGGAGAGCATTGGGATTACATGGCTGACTAAACTCCAAGGTTAATCTACTCTTTCAGAATTTCATCAAGACTTTAAGGTTATTATATTATTCAATTTTATTCAATTCCCTTCAATCATGTTTTGTGTATTCTTTTTTCATAATTCAAGTTTCATATAATAGGGTTGATTAAATTTGATTGATGCATGTTCCTTAACTTTGCTTGTTAACTTAACTTATTGGTTAACTTCGCCCAATCTTCAGCCGTCATGCTTAATGCGGCAAATAGGAATATATTTCACATAGTGTTGATCACGTTTGTTAATTGATGCTATAATTTAATAGGAATTGAATCCTCATAGGAAGTTGGTGATATAATAACTGATGATAAGTCTAAAATTAACTAACTAGTAGTTTAATCCGTTAATCATATTTGTAATCGCTTTCTTTATTTTTAGTTGTCCAAAACCCTAAACCCCCGTTTTTTTCTTTCATTTGGTTAAATTAACTTAGAGTTTTTGCGATACAACTCGAGTGTTGATTCCCTATTCCACATTTTATTTACTTGTTTTTGACCCGTGTGCGACAACCAATCAAATTGGCGCCATTGCAGGGGGGCTCATTATTGATATTAACCAATTTGAAAATTCTAGTTCAGAGTCTTGTTAGCAATTTTTTTCTGTATGAGTTTGTTTTATGTTTTTGTTTGTTGATTTTCAGGGTTACAGTATAGTGGTAAGTATCCCAGCACATAAGGTGACTGTGAAAGCTAATGTTTCAAATTGCGCCGATTTTTTTTCCAGAAAATCAAGAAAAAAAATCAACAAACGTTACTCCCATTGAAGAGAATTCTATGGTATTTAGACCCTCAAAATCCTAAATTTCTCATTTTTCTATTTAAGTTTATTTATTTTATATTTTCATATTCTAAAAAAAAATCCAAAAAAAATTGTAGGTTCGTTATTTTATTTTATTTAAGTTTTAGTCATATTTTCATAATTTTTAGATTTTATTTTAATCACTTTTCTATTTTTCCATTCTTTTTCTCAATTGAGACATTTTTAGCATTTTCGTAATTGTTGCATTGCAATGCTTTACGATTTTATTTAATTATGTGTTAATTTAATTATTAAATCATGGCTGATCAAATCAGAACATTAAGAGAATTTGCTTCACATGATTCATATTTTGTTGATTTTCCTTCTTTGTTTGATTTTGATGACACTTATACTTGTGATGTCTGTACTAAGAGTCGCTTATGTTCAGTTTGTACAGAAATTGAAGATGCTTTACAAGGTGGTATTTCTTATGATATTTTTTATGATATTTCTACTGACAAAGTTGATGTTGCAGATGCAAAGTGTAGCTCTTACTGCCAAAAGTTTGTCATCCATTGTGCAACCACCTAATTTAGAGTTAAAGTTACTCCCTGTGTTTTTAGAATTTAATGAAAATTTGCTGGTAATAATTTCACCTAAATTTGAATCTGAACAGGAACAAAAGTTGTTAAAGTTATTGCAAGAACATAAGAATGAAATTGGATGGACCTTGGCTGACATTTCTGGTATTAGGCGGTCTATGTGTATACATAGTATCTTACTTGAAGATGGAGAAAAAGTAGTGAGGCAGCCCAAAATTCAGTCTAACCCCTTGGTTTTGGATGTTGTGAAAAATAAGATCTATACTGAACCAGAGGAAAAAGAAAATACCACTTTCACCTGCTCATTCAACATTTTTACCAGTTGTGAATTGATGTCGTCAATAACTGAACAAAGTTATGAGAAAAAGATTGAGTTTCTTGAACAAACACAAGAAACCCTATTAGGTTTCACAAAGGAAAAGAGAAGAAAAATAGAGAATTGGTTAAATCTGTTTTACTATTCACTTTCTCAATAAGGATTCAAAGATTACAAGTTAATACCAACAATTAACCTCTTCCAACAACCTGAGAGAACTAGTCTATTTATAGACTACTAAGCTAACTTAGATTATAAACTAACTTAAAAATTGGGCTTGCAAGCAAGGCCTAATTCGACATGCTAACAATCCTAGCATTTCGACTACTGTATGCTTAAGCATACTTTGACTACAGCATACACGATCAGTATGTGAACAGACTTCGACTTCATACTAAACCTTCTGTCAAACCATGAAGCCACCCTTTTCGACACTAGAGTTCGATCCAAAATACCACAAATCTCCACCTTGGAACAAACTCTACACAAAACAAGGGAACAAACTAGCTTTCATAATGCAGTTGTATCAACCGCATACAGTGGAAAAACTTGCTACTCAACAATGTCGTGGTGATCATATCAGCAACATTATCATCAATCGAAACCTTCAGCACTTGGACTTCTACGCGCTCGATTATCTCTTTGACGAAGTGCAACCTCACATTGATGTGCTTGGTTTGCTCATGATAGGCTGAATTCTTCGACATGTGTATTACACTTTAACTATCACATTTAACAGTGATAACTCGACCTTGAAGTTTTAGCTCCTTAGCAAAACCTTCAAGCCACAATTCTTCTTTCACAACTTAAGTGGGGGCAATATATTCTGCTTTAGTGGTTGATAAGGAAACAACCTTCTGAAGTGTCGTTTTCCAAGTGATTGTTGTGCCAAACATAGTGAACACATATTCAGAAATAGATTTTCTGGAATCCATACAACCTGTATAATCATAGTCGACAAATCATTTGATTTCGACTTTGCTATCATCACCACAGGTTCCACCATAAATCAGGACTCTTCTTAGAGACCCGTTGATGTGCATAAGAATCCACTTTAATGCTTGCAGTGCGCCTTCCCAGGATTGGCCATATACCTACTTACAAGGCTCACTCCATACGCTATGTCTGGCCTCGTACATACCATAACATACATTAAAGAACCTATTATACTGGCATATGGGATGCTATTCATATATGCTCTTTTGACTTCAATACTAGGACTTTGAGTCATACTCAGCTTGTATTAAGAATTAGTCGGTGTTAGAATAGACTTTGAATTCGACATACCAAACTTGTTGAGAATTTTCTTCAAGTATGTCTCTTGAGATAAGCATAATCTCGACTACTTATTATCTCTCCGAATGTCAATCCCAAGAATTCTGGAGGTAACTCCCAAATCCTTCATGTCAAACTCCTTATCGAGATCAGCCTTTACCTTCATAACATCTTCGATGTAACACCCTAATTCCCATCGCGGATAAATAATACATAAATAAATCAAAGTGAATAAATTTTTTATCCTTAGACAGAAACAAGGATGCCACATTTAAAGAAAGAAAACACAATCCCTTCTCATAGATTTGATACATAACACAAAATGAAATAAACCTAAAAGGGAAACTTTTTCCAACAAAAGGAAAGTTCAATTATGGAATAAAGCAGAAAGATCCATAACTGACTTGTTTTACAAAATAAATTGTTTTATAACATCAAAATATTCATACAAAGGTAATACAAAATAGATCCAACAAATGTATACATATATAACAAAAGCGTTCCCCGACTCCCGTGTTACGTATAAGAGCAGACAGACCGACAACAAGATGGAGAACTAATCTTCACAAAAGTCTCCAAGATACTAATATGCAATTGCCTCATAGAGCAACAAAGCACAGCAGAAGGGTGAGAAATAACAACTAAATCAAGATTGCATAATAATATGTAACACATATAAATTCACATGCATAATTATTCTCACCACAAGCATCACATACTAATACATATAGCATGCCACGGATACATAACATATTTCTAATAATCCAACAACATAGCATATATCAATTATACCAACATAATCACATATTCACACATAAGGCACACCAAGGTTATGACATATGGGAACACACCACCACATCACATATATTCATATATAGCGTATCAACGATAATCCAAACAATCTTTGTAATGTATACCGTCTCCATAAAACATAGCATATGTCCATTTATAAAACATATCATCCATAATCCATACATTTATCACGAATGCATATCAATTCACCAATGCTATCACTAGCTCAACACATAATCAATTAATTCACAATTTCCCACACATAATCAATCCATTCATGATTTCCCACACATAATCAATCCATTCATGATTTATGCAAATGCACAGAGACCGACACAACGACTCTATGCATGCGGTACCATTCCATCCATCATTCTCATCATCATTAATTCACTCAGGAATTATTGGAATCATAGCTTGTTACTTAGTGTAACTCCCCGTAGGGAAAACGATGTTCCACGTCGCTTTAGGTCCTCTTTGTATAAGGCTCGCGACGTTTATGGATCGCTTTAGGTCCTCTATGTATAAGGCTCATGATCCGATCGCTTTAGGTCCTCTTTGTATAAGGCTCACGATCGTCTATAACGTCGCTTTAGGTCCTCTTTGTATAAGGCTCATGACCGTTACAGCAGATTCGCTCTAGAATCTTTTCGTCGCTCACACCCCACAAGGGCACACGACATCACAAGATGCATATCATGATCTTGGCATACCAATGACTCATGACAATCAAATGCATATTCACAATTCAACAATATGAATTATCTCATCCTCATTATTCATGCATTGGAAATCAATTCAAACAATGTCTTTACTTGCCATAAGGCCACCAAATAACACACATTGAATTTCACATAAACAATGCATTCCATCATAATTCACAAACCACAACAATGAGCATTTTAGCATATACACTCATATCAATTCACATCAAGAATTACTCACCATCAACCACACAATCCTACAATCATACAATGATACTCACAACACTAGAATTCACGCCACGAAGGCTACCCACAACAACATACATTAATACCATACATTTGTATCCAAGTCAACAAAGTATTTTGCCATAAGGCCACAACAATTACAATAACTTATCATATGCATTCACATCATATAACAACACACAAGCTATACGTTATATATCAAAAGCATATCGCATGATAACACATCAATCGCACATAATTATGACGGTAAAAGTTGACAAAACGACGCATTTCCAAATTCCCAACACAATTAAATTGGACACTAATCTCAAAACCATTTTTATAAGAAAGAACGTCTCATTAGCTTTCCAACGCATCCGACCATGCCTCAATCCGAGTTACGAATCAAAAGTTATGAAGGATACAAGATACAAAAATCCATCACGTTCGCTCCAGTATTCGCTAGGCGAACACCAGCGAACCGTGGCAGAGAAAAACCAGTATAAAGTTCGCTAGGCGAACATCGTTAGCGAACATTCGCTGACCTTCGCTGACGGGTTCGCTAGGCGAACCCTCGAAAGCTGTTCGCTAGGCTTCGCCCCAGGTTCGCTAGGCGAACCCTGGAAAACTCAGAATCCCAGCAGTGCTGTTACTCATCCAAAACCATCATTTTCTCCACCAAAACACTACCCAACCATAACATAACAACCAAAACATACCCCAATCATAACAACAAGTATTCTACAACATTTATATCGCATTTCAACCGCGAAAACATCGATTCTATCAATTGTTCACAAATTCAACCCAATGGAAAACATATATTTTTCAACCAAACATTCAAACAAATACATACATATACATATACAATCAAAATGTAATTGGAACTTCTCACCCTTACCCGATAAATCGAAGTTCAAGCTTTAATTTGGATATTTTCTTCTATCCCAAGTTTTTCCTCTTCTTTTCCCTTCTCTTCCTTTCTCTCTTCTCTTTTTCTTTCTCTCTATTTTCTCTCTAAACTCTCTTTTCTTTCTTTCTTATAATAACAAATATCTAAACCCCTAAAAAGACTATTTTACCCCTCAGCTCAAATATCTCCCAAACGCTCTCAAAACGCGATAAAACATAATAACGATGAAAAATAATATATTGTCAAATAAAAGTCAAGAATAAAATAATATAAAAACGAAAATAATTAAATCGACTCGATTAAATAAATCGGACAAAACGGGGCGTTACAATTCTCCCCCACTTAGACATTTTCGTCCTGGAAAATATACTTGGTGCAAATAACTCCGGATACGACTCTCGTATCCGACTAACCCACTCTTATGCCATTAAAGGCAACACCAAGAATAACACAACTAACAAACCACCTTACTAACAGCAGCTACAACAACGGCACGACAACGACAAGATGCAATGCCCATACAATGCACTTGACGACCAACTCACAACTCAAAGAAACCATGTTACCAACACACAGGTTCAATCTTGAACCGAAACATAACAAGATCGTTACCCTCACCATAGGTAACACTCCCCTAATTCTCCACAAGGAATTAGCTACTCGCACTCGAACCATCACGATAGAAACGAGGCAACAACCCAAACAAGAACATAAAGTTCCACGATCAAACATCATTTCAACAACCTCTACATAACCACAATACCAACATCCTTGTCACACAAAAATATTACAACAATGCTATGATTCACCAATCGAACATATAACCAAAACATCCATCTACGTAGTAGCCCATGAATAATATTTAAACCTTTCACCTAACACTTCCATTCTGAAACGTCCAATGGTCTCATCATCCCAACATATTTGCAATGTCCAACCTATGAACTCTTACAAGTCACACACTCACATACAAAATGTGCCACATCACGCTTTCGATGCGCACTCTGATTATTCGCAATAATCAAATCTACCAATTCTATATCTAACTTCTGACTCTCTCTAATATTCACCAGAAAAAACATAGTTCATTTCTAATAGACCCAACCTTACACTCCACTGAGTTATCTCACACACCAGACACAAGTCTCTGAACTGCTCAAATAATTCTAATTCCCCGACCATCAAAACAGACATGTATAAAAACTTTCGACTTAACTCATCACGCACGACATTAACTTTACCAATAGGATAATTCTAGCTAAAGTCATAACTAATCAGGAATTCCAACCATCCTAGTTGTCTCCTACTTTATTCCTTCTGACCAAACAAGTACTCTAAACCCTTGTGATTACCAACCATCTCGAACCTAAAACCCTCAAAATAATACCTCTAGATTCTCAACACAAAAGTAACCGCAGCCATCTTGAAATCATGAATCCTCAATTGTCGTAAAGCATAAGAAATGACTTTACCCTCTCGCATTAACACACTAACTACCCTCATCAAGAACGCATCCCAATATTCCATAACCAGTTTATTAGGATCAGGCAGAATCAAAATTGGAGTCGTAGTCATTCTCTACTTCAGCTCACCAAAACTTACTCACAACGAACACCCCAAACAAACGACTTACCTTTTGCAAGTCAATCGAAGTAACGAAAACGCTAACTTGGAAAAGCCTTCCATAACCTCCAGTAATAACCAACTAAAGTCCAAAAAGATTTTAATCACTTTAACCGACTTCGGAGCCTCTCATTTTAGAACTGCATCTCCTTCTGATGGATCCTTAACCATACTCTCATCTGAAATAACATATCCAAGAAAACTAACCTTTTTCAACCAAAATTATCACTCGAATAACTTAACATAAAACTTCGTCTCTTTTCAACACTTGCAATTCAATTCTCAAACACTCTACCCGTTCTTCCTATGAGTTTATAATAGATCCGAATATCCTCAATCAAACCACTACGAACTTATCCAAACTTGTCCATACTCACATACAAGCTTAACCGAGTAAATAACAACCTATCCCGATGATAACAACATAACCAGTCACATTAAATCGATCAAATCCTCAACTCACACAATTCACCACTCTTATCAAACATTCCAAACAATCGTAATTTCAATCAAACTCAACCAAACCATTCCAGTCATCTATTCTTGAAAGTGGACACTTATTCTCAATCGTTACCTTATTGAACTGTCAATAATCCATACACAATTTCTTCTCTTAACCGTCCAATTCCACAAATTCCAACATGTATCAACAACCAACCAAAAAGAACTCTTAATATCAGTATTACATCCACACATAACGGTTTTCTCAAGATTTCCATTAATACTCTAAAACTCCAAAGACTCCAAACCTCACCAGAACTCTAAGTTTTGCTTTCCATAGTCTCAATACCCTTATACACATCATGCTTGTTATTCCGTTCAATCATCCTTCCTTTTTGTTACTAACAATACTGGAGCTCTCCAAGACGACACACTTGGCCTCACAATTCTCCTTTTTAGTAAATCTTCCAACTGCTCTATCAGTCCGGGTACTTCTAATGCTAACATCCAATATTCCATCCGGAAATACATCTGAAAATCACGCACAACTGGTAGCCCATCACTGTGGCCTTTCTTCCAATTTCTAGAAAACTATCATCACAATCATAACAAACATCTTAGTCTCATCTCCTAAGAGTTTTTCTACTTACCTAGCAGATATAAACCTCAACTATTCGCCTTCGTCCAATTTAAGTTCACTCTCTACTCTCTGAGAAGCAGCCATTAATAATACCCAATAAATCTCCCTCAGAGACATTCCAACTTGACCAACCTACAAAAACCTCGAATCTACCTCACCTTCAGATATAAAAATCTTCATTGACTCGCCAAAACAATATGTAAGCACTTTAATTAATTCCAAACAATCCATTGTACCTACCATCTAAGCTGGAAAGACACGTCTATTCCATCCAACACAATTCCCGTCTGCTATCGACAAGAGATTAAGGGTGATCAGTTCCCTAATTTGTCAATAGACAGCCGACAATCATGATGGGGCATAGACCATCTTTACCAGACCATAATAGCATTTCTTGCATCTTGTGCATAAAACTACCTAAGGCACAAATCCTTAGTTGACATAAACCTTACCTCCGCATTCCCTCCTGAACCGGGAACAACACTGTCCAAACAACACTTACAATCTTGCAATCTACAACACACTAAGCCAACGCTCCACACCTGAAACAACTTTGAGAAGCTTCAGCTTCTCCCCCACTTATCTCATTCAAAATCCTGCAGACAAGGAATTAGAAAAACCAGAAATTACTGACAGTGTTTCACACACATATCACATACTAAGGAACAAACAACATCGACAGTATTCAACTGTCACACCAACTGACTCAACAACTTGGCCGGACGGACCGACCTGCTCTGATACCACTAATGTAACACCCCAATTCCCATCGCGGATAAATAATACATAAATAAATCAGAGTGAATAAATTTTTTATCCTTAGACAGAAACAAGGATGCCATATTTAAAGAAAGAAAACACAATCCCTGCTCATAGATTTGATACATAACACAAAATGGAATAAACCTAAAAGGGAAACTTTTTCCAACAAAAGGAAAGTTCAATTATGGAATAAAGCAGAAAGATCCATAACTGACTTGTTTTACAAAATAAATTATTTTATAACATCAAAATATTCATACAAAGGTAATACAAAATAGATCCAACAAATGTATACATATATAACAGAAGCGTTCCCCGACTCCCGTGTTACGTATCAGAGCTGACAGACCGACAACAGGATGGAGAACTAATCTTCACAAAAGTCTCCAAGATACTAATCTGCAATTGCCTCATAGAGCAACAAACCACAGCAGAAGGGTGAGAAATAACAACTAAATCAAGATTGCATAATAATATGCAACACATATAAATTCACATGCATAATTATTCTCACCACAAGCATCACATACTAATACATATAGCATGCCACGGATACATAACATATTTCTAATAATCCAACAACATAGCATATATCAATTATACCAACATAATCACATATTCACACATAAGGCACACCAAGGTTATGACATATGGGAACACACCACCACATCACATATATTCATATATAGCATATCAACGATAATCCAAACAATCTTTGTAATGTATACCGTCTCCATAAAACATAGCATATGTCCATTTATAAAACATATCATCCATAATCCATACATTTATCACGAATGCATATCAATTCACCAATGCTATCACTAGCTCAACACATAATCAATTAATTCACAATTTCCCACACATAATCAATCCATTCATGATTTCCCACACATAATCAATCCATTCATGATTTATGCAAATGCACAGAGACCGACACAACGACTCTATGCATGCGGTACCATTCCATCCATCATTCTTATCATCATTAATTCACTCAAAAATTATTGGAATCATAGCTTGTTACTTAGTGTAACTCCCCGTCGGGCAAACGATGTTCCCCGTCGCTTTAGGTCCTCTTTGTATAAGGCTCACGACATTTATGGATCGCTTTAGGTCCTCTTTGTATAAGGCTCACGATCTGATCGCTTTAGGTCCTCTTTGTATAAGGCTCACGATCGTCTATAACGTCGCTTTAGGTCCTCTTTGTATAAGGCTCATGACCGTTACAGCAGATTCCCTCTGGAATCATTTCGTCGCTCACACCCCACAAGAGCACACGACATCACAAGATGCATATCATGATGCTTGGCATACCAATGACTCATGACAATCAAATGCATATTCACAATTCAACAATATGAATTATCTCATCATCATTATTCATGCATTAGAAATCAATTCAAACAATGCCTTTACTTGCCATAAGGCCACCAAATAACACACATTGAATTTCATATAAACAATGCATTCCATCATAATTCACAAACCACAACAATTCACATTTTAGCATATACACTCATATCAATTCACATCAAGAATTACTCACCATCAACCACACAATCCTGCAATCATACAATGATACTCACAACACTAGAATGCACGCCACAAAGGCTACCCACAACAACATACATTAATACCATACATTTGTATCCAAGTCAACAAAGTATTTTACCTTAAGGCCACAACAATTACAACAACTTATCACATGCATTCACATCATATAACAGCACACAAGCTATATGTTATATATCAAAAGCATATCCATGATAACACATCAATCGCACACAATTACGACGGTAAAAGTCGACAAAACGACGCATTTCCAAATTCCCAACACAATTAAATCGGCCACTAATCTCAAAACCATTTTTATAAGAAATAACATCTCATTAGCTTTCCAACGCATCCGACCATGCCTCAATCTGAGTTACGAATCAAAAGTTATGAAGGATACAAGATACAAAAATCCATCACGTTCGCTCCAGTATTCGCTAGGCGAACACCAGCGAACCGTGGAAGAGAAAAACCAGTATAAAGTTCGCTAGGCGAACGTTGTTAGCGAACCTTCGCTGATGGGTTCGCTAGGCGTGAAAGGAAATTTGCGATCTAAACGCAGCGGAAAACAAAAATTTCCCTTTAGAGATCCTTACGAAAGATTATGATCTGTGATAGAAAGGTTACCTCTTGTGGCGATAAAACCTTTGATTCCAAATCTATGGATGATCACGAGCGTTGTACGATGAACAACGCCTCTACTCAGTCCACACGAACAACTTCCTTCAGTCACAGTGCTAGCTGATTACGATTGAAGGTTTTGAGTGAGGGGGAGGAAAAATAGAATACGGCCAGGGTTTCAACAACTATTTGAGCTTCTGCACAAGGGTTCTATTTATAGAACTACTTGTTTGTCTACAAGCTAAAAAGCCCAACTCAATAATAATATTATTATATTATTATAATAACTATTATTATAATAAATATAATTTTATTATTATTACATTTTATAACTATTATAAAATTATAATAACTATTATTATATTACATGGTACCTTACCATATTCCGTATTCCATTCAAGTGCACCGTACCTTACGGTGTTCCTTATTTACTCTATCTCTTCTCCAATTGTCCTTATGGGTGTGACCCTGTAGGATTTCGTGACGTTGGCAATTATATTAAATCATGTATTTAACATAATAAAAATTGAGCGGTATCTAGCAACACATCACTGCTACCCAAGTCACAAAATTGTCATGTGATCTGACAAATCCTTTTGTGATAGTACTTGTGTATACAATTACCCTTTTGTCCCTATGTCTATATTGAACACAAGGCATATACCGTGTCATCCTTGTCCAGTTCAATATTGGGCCCTTAGACATTTATCCTGTTATGCAGGATGGGCAAATTCCATCTAGGCTACTCATGTCCCTCAACATGCTTTGTGAAGTACCCATCAACTGTCTTTATGATCATCCAGTTACGGACAATGTTTGATCAGCAATAAAGTACTTGACTCTACATCTAGGGTACATAGTAGTTTCAGGTCAAAGAGTGGTATACACCACTATCACCATGAGAGTAACTTATGACACTTTGCATAACATTCTATGTAGTACTCTCATAGTGGGTCAATCCAGTATAAATATTACTCCTAATATTCATACCTATGTCAAGACTTGATAACTCCTTATCCATGATCCATGAGATGTGATCATCAGTCTATCTACATAATAGTCTTAATGCTTTAAGGCTATCCCATTTCACATTAAAGCTCGACTATGGATGCTTTAAGAATAGTGTCCTTATGTTTAATGGAATCTCGTGATTAAGTCATACTTAATGTTTCATTAAACGAACTAGCTATTCTAGGGACTTTATCATTTTGGAAAAACAAACATAATAAAGAAATGCCTTTTATTATTAATAAATAATTTGATACAAGTACCAAAAGTATTGCCCTCTAGGCTTACACCAACAATCTCTCACTAGCACTAAAGCCAATCAGGCATACCCCTAATACCCATAGGTCTAGTATGACCATCATGCTTCAGCTGCGCAAGAGGTTTTGTTAGTGGGTCAGCAATATTGTTAATTGTAGGTACTCTGCATATCTTCACATCTCCATGATATATTATCTCTCGAATGAGATGATAATGCCTAAGTATGTGTTTAGATCGTTTGTGAGATCTAGGCTCCTTAGCTTGTGCGATGGCACCATTATTATCACAAAAGAGATCAATGGGATCCACAATGCTAGGGACTATGCCAAGTTCACTAATGAACTTTTTAATCCAAACAGCTTCCTTTGCTGCATTTGAGGCAACAATGTACTCGGCCTCGGTTGTAGAATCAGCAACTGTTTCTTGCTTCAAACTTTTCCAGCTCACAGCGCCACCATTTAGGCAGAACACATAACCAGATTGCGATTTAAAGTCATCCTTATCTGTCTGGAAGCTAGCATCGATGTATCCAATTACCGCAAGCTCTTCCTGACCTCCATATATCAAAAATGAATCTTTAGTCCTTCTCATGTACTTAAGGATATTCTTGACAGCCACCCAATGAGCATCACCGGGATCAGATTGGTACCTACTCATTGCACTTAAAGCATACGAGACATTTGGTCAAGTACATAACATGGCATACATGATAGATCCTATTGCAGATGCATATGGAATCTTATTCATGCGATCCCTTTCCTCCTTAGTTGAAGGAGATTGTGTTTTTGATAGACACATGCCATGTTGCATAGGTATGAATCCTTTCTTGGAGTCATGCATATTAAAGCGTCTCAGCACTTTGTCTATGTATGTACTCTGACTTAGGCCAAGCAGTTTTTGTGATCTATCTCTATAGATCCTGATTCCTAATAATATAGGCTGCTTCACCAAGGTCCTTCATAGAAAAACATTTCCCTAACCAAGTTTTTACTTGTTGCAAGGTAGGGATATCATTTCCAATGAGTAATATGTCATCTACATATAATACCAGGAAAACGATTATGCTCCCACTAACCTTCTTGTAGACACAAGGCTCGTCTTCATTCTTTATGAATCCATATTGTTTTACAGTTTCATCAAAACGAAGATTCCAGCTTCTAGAAGCATGCTTCAACCCATAGATTGATCGCTGTAACTTGCATATCTTTCGGCCCTCTTCTGGTATGCCAAATCCTTCAGGTTATGTCATGTACACATCCTCAAGAAGATTCCCATTAAGAAAAGCAGTCTTGACATCCATCTGCCATATTTCATAATCATGATATGCAACGATAGCAAGTAAAATCCGAACAGATTTAAGCATTGCAACTGGTGAAAAGGTTTCATCATAGTCTACACCATGAATTTGTTTATAACCTTTAGCAACCAGTCTTGCCTTATAGGTATGTACCTTACCATCCATGTCAGTCATCTTTTTGAAGACCCACATGCATCCTATAGGATTAATTCCTACAGGAGGCTCTACCAAGGTCCAAACCTGGTTTGTGTACATGGAATCCATTTCAGATTTCATGGCTTCTAGCCACTTCTCAGACTCAGGACCAGTTATGGCCTCTTGATAGGTTACAGGCTCATCTTGATCCATGAGTAATACTTCACCTTGATCATTTATGAGATATCCATATCTCTCTGGTTAGTGACGTATCCTGCTCGACCTACGCTGGTCTTGTTCTACTTGAGCATGTTGCTCTTCCACAACTACTTGTGGTTCCTGCTCTAATTCCTCCATAGGTGTATCAATGCTTTGTGATTCTTGAATTTCGTCAAGCTCTACTTTCCTCCCACTGATTCCTTTAGAAATAAAGTCCCTTTCCAAGAAAACTCCAGTTCGACCGACAAACACTTTGCCCTCAGAAGGATTGTAGAAGTAATACCCTCTTGTTTCTTTAGGATACCCCACAAATAAGCATTTGTCAGACTTGGGCTCAAGCTTAGTTGAAATTTGTCATTTTACATAAACTTCACAACCCCAAATCTTCATGTAAGACATATGTGGTTTCTTACCACTCCATATTTCATATGGTGTCTTTTCAACCTTTTTGGATGGAACACGGTTAAGTGTGTAAGCTGCTGTCAGTAGTGCATGTCCCCAAAAGGAGTTTGGAAGATCGGTATGACTCATCATGGATCGGACCATGTCTAACAAGGTTCCATTTCTTCTCTCAGATACACCATTCCATTGTGGTGTTCCAGGAGGAGTGAGTTGGGATAAAATCCCACACTCTTTTAGATGGTCATCAAACTCTAGGCTTAAATATTCACCGCCTCGATCTGATCGAAGAGTTTTAATATTCTTACCTAGTTGGTTTTGTACTTCATTCTTAAATTCCTTGAACTTTTCAAAGGATTCAGATTTGTGTTTCATTAAATAGACATAACCATATCTACTGAAATCATCGGTAAATGTGATGAAGTATTGAAAACCTCCTCTGGCTGGTATGTTCAGGATCATTAGCCCTTTCACCTTTTCCTGTGAATGGGGACTTTGTCATCTTTCTAATTAAACAAGATCTGCATGTATCATATGATTCGTAATCAAAAGAGTCCAATAGTCCATCTTTATGGAGTTTGGAGATGCGTTTCTCATTTATATGGCCTAAGCGACAATGCCAAAGGTAACTTGGATTTAACTCGTTAGGTTTCATCCTTTTAGTATTAATGTTATAAATTGGCATTTCAAGATCAAGGACATATAATCCATTGTTCATTTGTGCAGTAGCATAGAATATATCATTCAAATACATAGAGCAACAATTGTTCTTTATTATAAATGAAAAACCAAACTTGTCCAAACAAGAAACGGAAATAACATTCTTACTAATTGCAGGTACATAATAACAGTTCTCTAACTGAATTATTAAACCACTAGGTAAAGTCAAAACATAAGTTCCTACGGCTAAAGCAGCAACCTTTGCTCCATTTCTAACTCGTAGGTCAACTTCAGCTTTTGCCAAATCTCTACTCCTTTTTAGTCCCTGTACATTGGTACAAATGTGAGAACCACATCCAGTATCTAATACCCATGATGCAGAAGTAGATAAATTTATTTCTATAACAAAAATACCTGAAGTCGAAGTCACCACTCCATTCTTCTTATCTTCCAAGTACTTTAGGCAGTTTCTCTTCCAATGTCCGGTCTTACCGCAACAGAAGCAAGTGCCCTCCTTTGCTATACCTCCACTAGGCTTCAAAGCAAGGGTAGTATGTTTGGGTTTGGCAACTTCCTTGCCTTTCCATTTACCAACCTGCTTGGTGGGCCTTTTGTTCTGTTTCTTTCCATTACTGACCATCAGAATGGATTTCCCTTTTGTCTTCAGGTTTTGCTCAGCAGTTCTTAACATGCTTAGCAATTCAGGAAGAGTTTTGTCCATGTCATTCATGTTGAAATTAAGGACAAATTGACTGAAGCTTTCCGACAACGATTGCAGGATCAAATCAGTCGCAAGCTCCCTTTTGAGGGCAAATCCCAATCTTTCAAGATTCTCCACATACCCAATCATCTTGAGTACATGGGGACCTACTGGGGTTCCCTCAGAAAGCTTGGCTTGAAAAAGGGCTTTTGAAACTTCAAACCTTTTATGCCTTGCCTGCTCTTGATAGAACATTTTCAGATGTTCGATCATATCGAACGCTGCCATGTTTTCATGTTGCTTTTGCAATTCAGAATTCATGGTAGCCAGCATGAGGCAAGCAGTTTCATTGGCATTGTTTGAGGATAATCCTCAGATTTCGGTGCCAATCCAAAAAATTTGTCCCAGACAATTTTTCCTTATCCAGGATTGTTTGCAAAATGTTATTAGATGTGTTTGTTGTCATGGTAATCTACAAAATGGAATGGAAAAATATAAGTATCATAACATATTCAACTAGGCCTTTAATTAAATATGCTCCCACTATTTTACTCAAACCAAATGACCCTCATCATTTGATTCGGAAAATCCCGTTGGAAGATTTTCTAGTGGATCGAGATCCATATTTCACTTTGTTTTAAGTCAACGTTAGGCTGATTACACAAAACTTAGCTATTTAGATAGGAACTCCTTCCAATTGTATCCAATACAATTCTCGAATATTTCAGTTGGGTGAATAACTCCTTATTCCAATCCATCATATGGACTATTCCCAACTCTTGCTTCTAAACGCATATAATCTTATTATATTTTGTTTAGTTAAGTTTGACCCATTATTTTAGAAATTGGATATTACAATTATCCCATCGCACCTTACTAATATGGAACATGCACCTCGCGTTAGGCGAAACCTACAATATTCGATACTAGTCTTGATGAGTTCTAAAACTTGGAAAGCAAAAACTTAATATTTAGTTTTGAGGGATTTTTAATTAATTTGATCTCACCGGCTTATTTATCATATAAATCGTTCCTCACACATGCATCAACATACATACAATATATATCAACATACATACACACAAGTGAAACAGTTATGGCCCCTAGCGCAATTGTTCTCCCAAGCCAATGAGAGAACTTAAGCTAAACCTAATAACGATATTCACTTTTCCAAGCAAGATCTCCAAGGCTGTCTTTCTTTGTTTTGTAGTCTTCTCTTTCTTCATAATAATACATTACATAAAGGAAACTCGTTTTACATACGAGGGAGTGAGATGAGAAAAGAAGTTACATGATGAGAATAAGAGAGAGGCACGACACGCAGGTCGTATTTATAAAATCCAAAACAAAGAAAAATAAACTAAGGTCATAACTGATCACCACAAGAAAAATAATAAATAAATTTTATGATTATTAATTTAAATCCTGTTAATTAAATAAATCAAATTAAATTTTTGGCGAATGCATGACCTAAAGCGCAGACTGCATTAACGCAACATTTGGGCCGCCATACTGCCTGTGACGACCGTCACAGTTTCCATGGCGACCGTCACACATCAGCCCCATGACGACCGTCACAAAGCTATGGCGACTGTCACACCTGAAACTATGGAGACCGTCACGCTAACAGAACGCGTGACTTTTGATCATAGACCTCTTTGACGGCGCAACCCTTGTACCGTCATAAACCTTGATGCAACAATTTCATACCATCAAAACACCATGATCAATAATTCAATATGATTGATCCGTATGATATCGCTTCACCATACTAAAGTCGGATTCCAAAGCAGATAACCACAGATCGCTCAATCGAATGATAATCATTACGTGATTTGAACTAACGAAATAAAATAGTATATCCAATATACCATCTTTGCATCAAAGTTAATCATATCACATATGAATTAGATCGATCATATATGTGTAACTTATGGACGATTGACATATCGCTGCTTCACCATACTATTGTTGGATTCTGAAGCATAGTCAATATCAATCATCCAAATCGTACACAATCTGATGCCAAAAATTCAATATCTAGATTTGATTTAATTTTTACGTGTTTTAATCCAATTAAAACAAAAATGATAGAAAATAAACAATTACCAGACTCATGGTTTCGTAAGTGGCTCTGATACCACTGAAGGGAAATTTGCGATCTAAACGCAGCGGAAAAAAAATTCCCTTTAGAGATCCTTACGAAAGATCATGATCTGTGATAGAAAGGTTACCTCTTGTGGCGATGAAACCTTTGATTCCAAATCTATGGATGATCACGAGCGTTGTACGATGAACAACACCTCTACTCAGTCCACACGAACAGCTTCCTTCAGTCACAATGCTAGCTGATTACGATTGAAGGTTTTGAGTGAGGGAGAGGAAAAATAGAATACGACCAGGGTTTCAACAACAACTATTTGAGCTTCTGCACAAGGGTTCTATTTATATAACTACTTGTGTGGGCTACAAGCTAAAAAGTCCAACTCAATAATAATATTATTATATTATTATATTATTATAATAACTATTATTATAATAAATATAATTTTATTATTATTATATTTTATAACTATTATAAAATTAATAATAACTATTATTATATTACATGGTACCTTACCATATTCCGTATTCCATTCAAGTGCATCGTACCTTACGGTGTTCCTTATTTACTCTATCTCTTCTCCAACTGTCCTTATGTGTGTGACCCTGTAGGATTTCGCGACGTTTGTAATTATATTAAATCATGTATTTAACATAATAAACAGTGAGCGGTATCTAGCAACTCATCACTGCTACCCAAGTCACAAAATTGTCATGTGATCTGACAAAACCTTTTGTGATAGTACTTGTGTGTACAATTACCCTTTTACCCCTATGTCTATATTGAACACAAGGCATATACCGTGTCATCCTTGTCCAGTTCAATATTGGGCCCTTAGACATTTATCCTGTTATGCAGGATGGGCAAATTCCATCTAGGCTACTCATATCCCTCAGCATGCTTTGTGAAGTACCCATCAATTGTCTTTATGATCATCCAGTTACGGACAATGTTTGATCAGCAATAAAGTACTTGACTCTACATCAAGGGTACATAGTAGTTTCAGGTCGAAGGGTGGTATACACCACTATCACCATGAGAGTAACTTATGACACTTTGCATAACATTCTATGTAGTAGTCTCATAGTGGGTCAATCCAGTATAAATATGTATAAATATTACTCCTAATATTCATACCTATGTCAAGACTTGATAACTCCTTATCGATGATCCTTGAGATGTGATCATCAGTCTATCTACATAATAGTCTTAATGCTTTAAGGCTATCCCATTTCACATTAAAGCTCGACTATGGATGCTTTAAGAATAGTGTCCTTATGTTTAATGGAATCTCATGATTAAGTCATACTTAATGTTTCATTAAACGAACTAGCTATTCTAGGGACTTTATCATTTTGGAAAAACAAACATAATAAAGAAATGCCTTTTATTATTAATAAATAATTTGATACAAGTACCAAAAGTATTGGCCTCTAGGGCTTACACCAACAAGGCGAACCCTCGAAAGCTGTTCGCTAGGCTTCGCCCCAGGTTCGCTAGGCGAACCCTGGAAAACTCAGAATCCCAGCAGCGCTATCACTCATCCAAAACCATCATTTTCTCCACCAAAACACTACCCAACCATAGCATAATAACCAAAGCATACCCCAATCATAACAACAAGTATTCTACAACATTTATATCGCATTTCAACCGTGAAAACATCAATTCTATCAATTGTTCACAAATTCAACCCAATGGAAACATATATTTTTCAACCAAACATTCAAACAAATACATACATATACATATACAATCGAAATATAATCGGAACTTCTCACCCTTACCCGATTAATCGAAGTTCAAGCTTTAATTTGGATGTTTTCTTCTATCCCAAGATTTTCCTCTTCTTTTCCCTTCCCTTCCTTTCTCTCTTCTCTTTTTCTTTCTCTCTATTTTCTCTCTAAACTCTCTTTTCTTTCTTTCTTATAATAACAAATATCTAAACCCCTAAAAAGACTATTTTACCCCTCAACTCAAATATCTCCCAAACGCTCTCAAAACGCGATAAAACATAATAACGATGAAAAATAATATATTGTCAAATAAAAGTCAAGAATAAAATAATATAAAAACGAAAATAATTAAATCGACTCGATTAAATATATTGGACAAAATGGGACGTTACATTCAACATTATTGCTTGCTATGAGGATGTCATCCACATAAAGCAACAAAATCACAAATGAATTTCTAGGTCGAAATCTGAAGTAAACACAGTGGTCGAAGTGGCTCCTAATGAAACTAATGTGTGTCATGAACTTGTCGAATATCCTATTCCATTGTCGAGGAGATCATTTCAGGTCATACAAAGACCTATTCAGCTTGCACACATAATCTTCCTTTCCCTTTTCTACATTACCTTCAGGTTGCCTCATCAGGATTGTTTCATCTAGATCACCATACAGGAAGGTTGTCTTCACATCCATTTGTTCAAGTTCTAGGTCGAACTTCGCCACCATGGCTAACAACATTCAAATGGATCTATACTTTACAACAGGTGAGAACGCATCATTAAAGTCAACACCTTCTTTCTGAGCGAACCCCCTAGCAACCAACCTTGCCTTAAAGCGCTTTGACATCACTCATTCGATTCCTTCCTTAACCTTAAAAATCCACTTATAATTGACTAATCTGGCTCCTGCAGGTTTCTCAATCAGCTCCCAAGTGTTATTATCATGAAGAGATTTCATCTCATTATCCATGGCTTTCAGCTATTCAGTCTTGTCTCGACTCATCATAACTTCCTTATGATCTCTAGGTTCTTCATCAAGGACCTCACTTGTAGAAATTAAGGCATAAGCTATGAGATCTGCATAACCAAGTCTCTGAGGTGGCTTGATAACTCTTTTTGACCTGTCTCTTGCCAGCAGGTAGTCATTATCAGTCTCCTCATCTTTGATAGTAGCTTATACTTCTTCTTCGACTTCATCCGGGTCATGCAATTCAGCATCACTATGCTCCACCTCAACAGGAATCTCTTTGTTCCAGCTCTTCTTTAGAAATCTTCAAATTTTGACCAATGTCATCAGTTTTCTTGAAATACATCTCAGCTTCATTAAAAACTACATCTCAACTTGTGATACACCTTCTGTGACTTGACTCTAGGAACCACAGCCTATAAGCTTTGACTCCTCCAGGGTATCCAAGAAACATACATTTCAGAGCTCTAGGTTCGACCTTGTCTTGCCTAATGTGAGCATAGACTAAGCAGCCAAATACTCTAAGTCTTTCGAAACTAGGTGGATGTCCCGACCATATTTCTTAAGGTGTCTTTATTCCCAAGGCAGTCGAGGGACACCTATTTATCAGATAAGTTGCAGTCACAACAGCTTCTGTCCAAAACACCTTCTTCAATCCTGCACTTACCAACATGCACCTCACCCTTTCTAGAATGGTTCGATTAAACCTTTCAGCCAAACCATTTTGTTGAGGAGTCCCTGCAGTAGTTTTGTGCCTTGCAATACCAGACGCAACACAATAGTTGTGAACACCTTATTGTAAAATTCAAGACCATTGTCAGTCCTCAACCTCTTGACCTTCCTATCACTTTAGTTTTCTACCAGAGTCTTCCAATTTTTCAAATTTTCAAAAATTTCATCCTTAGTCTTCTGGATAAATACCCATAAGTTTCTAGAGTAATCATCAACTATGGATAAAAAATACTTTGCACCTAAGTGTGAAGGATTTTTGCAGGCCCCTAAAGACCAGCATGAATGTAATCAAGGGATCCATGTGTTATTTGTTTACCTTTGGTAAACTTTATTCTACATGATTTACCAAATACACAAGGTTAACAAAACTCCAGTTTTTCGACCTTGTCACCACCCAACAGATTTTGTTTCGACAATTCGACCAGGAATTTTTCACTGACATGGCCAAGTCTCTTGTGCCATAGCTCAGTCTTCGACATAGGTTTCGTGGATGCCACATCTGCTGAACCACTTACAACCTCACCCTCAAGGGTATACACGCCTCTCAAGACTTCCTTCGACCCATTCATTACCCTTAGGATGCTTTGTTCTCCTTTGAAAACATATTTTTTCTTGTAGAATTCACCAAGAGAAATCAAATTCCTCTTAAGAACAGGTACATACCTAACATCAGTCAATAGCCTTATTGATTCATCATGGAGCTTGAATCTCACAGATCCAATACCTAAAATTTTGCAAGCTTTGTTGTTTCCCAACAACACTGATCCACCATCTTGATCACACAATTCCTCAAACACGTCTTTTTTTGAATTCATGTGCCAAGTACACCTAGAATCCATAATCCACTCCTTTCTAGAGTCACTACTTGAAACCACCAGGACATTAGATAATTCATAACCATCTTGCACAATGGCAGCATTACCATTACCATTATCCTTTCCACCATGATTATTCGGTCGATCAGGGCATACTTTTCTTGTATGACCCTCCTTCTTACAATGATAACACTTAATAGTAAGAGCATTGCCACCATAAGAATTTTTTAGAACTTTACCCTTCTTCTTCTCAAACCTACCATCTTTCTTTAAGAATTTCCCCTTAACAGATAAACCTTCACCAACAGAAGATGGCTTGTCCTCCTTTCGTTCGTTCAAATCCTTAGAGTACAATGCAGATTGAACATCTTCAAAGGTCAACGACTCTCTTCCATACAAGAGAGTTTCTTTAAAGTGAGCATGATACTTAGGTAAAGAGCACAACAACAGCAACATTTGGTCTTCATCATCAATCTTGACCTCGATATTTTTAAGATCAAGAATTAACTTGTTGAACATATCCAGCTGCTCAGCAAAGGCTTTGTCTTCACTCATCTTGAATGAATACAAAGCTTGCTTCAGGTAGAGATGATTAACAAACAATTTTGTCATGTACAAACCTTCAAGTTTCGTCCATACACCCGCTGCAGTTTTCTCCTTGGAAACCTGCCGGAGAACCTTATCACCAAGGCTCAATACAATGGCACTGTGGGATTTTTCGACCATCGTTGTCTTCTCCTTCTCCGTTAGGGCAACATCCATCTTCTCTGATCCACTCAACACTTCTAACAAACCCTATTGAACAAGTAGTGCTTGAATCTTCAAGCGCCACAAACCAAAATCATTCACAGCGGTGAATTTCTCAATCTCATACTTTGTTGACGACATATTCTCCTCCACACTCACCGCACCAGTTTGTTGTGAATTGATGTCGTCATTAACTGAACAAAGTTATGAGAAAAAGATTGAGTTTCTTGAACAAACACAAGAAACCCTATTAGGTTTCACAAAGGAAAAGAGAAGAAGAATAGAGAATTAGTTAAATTTATTTTAATATTCACTTTCTCAATAAGGGTTCAAAGATTACAAGTGAATACCAACAATTAACTTCTTCCAACAACCTGAAAGAACCAGTCTATTTATAAACTACTAAGCTAACTTAGATTACAAGCTAGCTTAACAATTGGGCTTACAAGCAAGGCCAAATTTGACATGCTAACAATCCTAGCATTTCAACTACTGCATGCTTGAGCATACTTTGACTACAGCATACAAGATCAGTATATGAACAGACTTCGACTTCATACTAAACCTTATGTCGAACCATGAAGCTACCCTTATTGACACTAGAGTTCGATCCAAAGTACCACATTACCTATAGAAAAATGTTCTTTGATCATGGAATAAAAAGCGAAGGAACTGATAAGAATTTCAAAGTCAATGGACACCGCCTCAAGCTATTCCATGAGAGCCCCACATTAGAAGATGAAACTATAGAAGAAATCTCATTGGGAAAGGCTACTTATGCAGTCATCTACTTGCCTTGACTCTCATCTCTATTATTTTATGTTTGTTTCTTTTATTGAGGATAATGTGTGTTTTAAGTGTGGGGGAGAGATGTAATTTACTTTTGTTATTTTGTTTTCTTCATTTACTTTTTTTTTCTTTAAAAAAACATACTTTTTCGTTGCTTTTTGGGGTTGGAAGTGTTGTGTAAGTAATTTATTTCTTCTCTTGACTAAAGATTGGTGGTGTGATGTGAGTGGTTTTCTTTGCTTTCTTAGTATGATAAGTAGGACTAACTTCTTAATTGTGCATCATTTGTGGCAGATCGTTAACCTTTGTGAAATTTTGAGCCTTATGATTGATAACATTCAAAAATCCATTTCTTTCCTTCTTATGTGATTCACTCATGTCTGTTAGTTACTCTAGAACTTGATTTGAATCTTGTTGAAACTTTTTGTTTACTTGTGCACACTGATATGATAAAGGCAACTTGTTTTGTTTTATTTTTAGCCACTTAGCCAAAAAGCCAACCCTGAAATTATATCAACCCTTATTTGAAACCCTTTTAAGCCTATTTATCTCTTTTTTGTATAACTCATTACAAGCCTAAAGTAAAAAATAATGTTATTACCCTATTTAAAAGGTTGAAAGAGTCTTGTTTGGAGTTGTGTGAGGTTGAATTAATTTAGCTATGCTATTTCAAAAGTTGGCAGAAAAGAAAAAAAATAGAAAGAAAATAAAAGAAAAATATAGATAGAAAAAAGAAAAGAAAGGAGGAAGAAAATTCATGTTCTTATTTTATTTCTTCTAAAAAAGTGAAAAATAAAAAGTAAAGAGAAGATAAAATGACTACAAAGAAGTTGTTGAAAAGTGAATAAATTATCGTTTAGTTCAACTCCCGTAGTCTTCTTCAATTCTCTTTTGCCCTTCTATATTTTAGCCTAGTACCCCTTAGGATTTATCTCACCCTTACCTTGGCCATGTTACAACCCAAATAAAGTCATTTTGATATTTGTGTTCATGTATTTCAAGTGTGGATGTTAGAGTCTTTTCAAGGTCATGGTAGTTATGACTTTCATGATATGCTTTGAGTGTAAACACATAACCTAAACACTTAAGAGTTGAGTAAATTTTATCGTGAGAGGGTCTTACTACTTATGATGTACACTTTGGTAAGCTGTCATCTAATTTGCTTTAATTGTCACAAGAAGTTACTCACTAGCGTCATATTCCTTGAAGCTTAGAATGAGAATTTTGCTTACCCATTTGTGATTCTGAAAATCTTTGAAATTGCATGTTTTGTTTATACTCTATTTTGAATTTTGAATTTTGAGTTTTGCTCGAAGTGCAAAAGTTTAAGTGGGAATTTGATCAATGCATTTTGATGCACACTCTTTTACTACTGTCCTACGACAATTATATAATTTCTCTTGTTATTTCTATTATTTTTAGTATTTTTTCAATTTTAATTTAATTTTTCTCTTATTTTATTTTCGTCATTTATTTTCTAAATAAGCAGAAATTTGACATCTTGTTGTACAAATCATAACTTGAGCTACGAGATGATGTTTGACGCGTTCTGATATGTGTTGGAAAGCTAAAAGTAAAAGGTATTTCACGTTGACGCTAGAAGCTAACTCAGAGTACAGAAGAGTCAAATTATCAAATTTCATTCCAGACTTAATAAAAAATAAATTAGTTAGTGTCATACCCCAAATTTTGACCACTAAGACTTCCCATCATTGTGCAAATCATCATCACAATATGGAGGAACCATCATACTTCATCAGTCTCCCCAAAGATGGGTGAGCATCCACTACAATCAAAATTAGGGTTTCAAGCCCTCTCTGAGTGCTTAGACAAAGGATCAATCAAGGAATGACATGATCTTCAACTTGTCTAACCTCTCAAACATCCACAATGGATCAAAAGGACTCCCACTTCAAGGATTAAGCACAAGGCTGCTCCCTTCTAGGTGGATCAAGTCTCAAGATTGACAGTGTCACCAAATTAGGGTTTTGGTCGACCAGGGCCTCCAGATGGAAATATTTCATCTGGGCATAAGCCAATGATCCAAAACCTAACCTAATATACTCCATGGAACCTCATGGACCCAATCATCAAGTCAATTTTGCCTCAGGGGTTGCATTCATCAAAAATCAGGAATTAGGGTTTCTTGACCTAATTCACCCCTAAGTTAACTTTTAGGGCAAACCATGAGCCAAGACCTCAAGAGAGGATTTGAGGATCTCCAATATGTCACATTGATCCATTTGGGACAATGGATTGATCTAAGAAGCTTGAGCAACAAGTCTCAATATCATCTGGACCACAATTAGGGTTTTATGAGAAAAGTCAACTGTAATTTTGACTTTTGACCAGGACATGCTCCCAAACCCTATGAAATGCCCCAGTATACCCTATAACACCCATGGAACATGTCCATCAAGTTTGATTTAGGTCAAGGACATGATTTCCTAAAGAATTGCACAGTTTGGAATTCATCTGATAAAAAGTCAACTGTGCACAAAAGTCAACTTTGACTTTTTGAGATTTTTCACCAAAATGGATTTTTAACCCTAAAATGATGTTAATGTATGATTTGAATCATCATTCATCAAGAAAAATCAAGAAAAGTTGGATAACTTGTAAAAGGGGTAACCATAAAACTTAGAAATTTTTCTAAGTCATGAAAAAGTGCCACTAATGCACCAACTTTGGAGGACCATAACTCCTAAACCACAAGGCCATTGTGCCCCATTCAAAGCTTGATTTGTATATCTCATCGCCCTCTACAAAAGCTTCATACCGACCTATGTCCAAATTCCTCATGGATTTTGAGTTATGGAGTGATCAAAATCAAGAGAAAACACTTTGTTCCAACACTTAGTGAAAATTTCACTAAGTCAGATTTTGCCATACTTTTTGCCAAATGTAGGGGGATTTTTCACTTGGATTCCAAAGAGATCAAAACCAAATATGTTCAAACAATTGTTGTATCATGTAAGGGCTTTCCAAAATGGTCAAGAACATTACTAAATTCAACTTACACCATGAGATATGACATTGGCAAGTTGCCTTCTGAAATCTGTCAAAGGCTAGGTTGAATTTGCAACTTTGCTCGATTTGCCAAAATTAGCCAAATTCAAATGCTCCTATCCACTTGGACACATCTGAGGATTGAATCTAAAGGGGACAATCACTAAGCCAAGCCTCCAAAGTCCATGGAACAAGAAATAGCATGTTGAACCTAGAATGGCCAAAATAGGGACAAGACTCCAAATTTGGATTGAAGCATTCAATGGAAGCATCAAGGTGGCATGGACTGAGCCATTCTCATCTGAAATCAGTCAAGACTTATCCAAGACCAAGGGAACCAAAGCTCTGTGCCCTAACATCTAGTCAATGGCTAGAGGAGACTTGGATTTTCATTTGCCAACATTGGCCAAACCTACTTAGCAGTTGCCATTCACTATTCCTTGAAAAACAAACTTGCTCTACTATAAATAGAGCTCAATTGTGATCAGTTTGAGTACACCAAAGCCATCAAACAGATGCTTTCCTCAAAATATCTTCTTTCACTCCAATTTTGCCTTCTAAGGCAAGTCACTATCGGGTTTTGAGTTTGAGAGCTTTTCCAATCAAACCAATCACTCACACACCTCACATACATCATATAGAAGTGATCTAAACACTCACATAACATCTGGAACACAGATTTCACAAAATCACCAACCAACTGCTCAAGTTCTTGACAGTTTTGCAGTTGAGGTTCCATCTTCAGCTCCAAACCATTTCAATCCATTCCAAGCATACATACACACTCCATGGCACTTAGGGAAGCTATCCAAATCATTGGAACCTAGCTGTAACACCTCCAACACAAATCACGATCACCAGCTGCAAGTGGTAAGCATGAACTCTTCTAACTCTATGATCCATGCAATTTTTGCTGCACAATAATTTGGCCATATGTTCATAATCATGCATGGAATGTTTTCCCTTAATTAATTGCTTTGTTTGAATCGTGTATCAAAAATCCTAGCCTTCATGCAGAAATTAGGGTTCTTGAGGTTTCTTCGTGATTTCATGTTTTATGTTTAATTTAAATGAAATTAAGTGTTATAGACATGATCGTGAGGTTGAAACGAGTTGATTGGTATGTGGATTGCATGATATAATCAAGTATTCAGTGAGATTGGAGAGAAAATGCAAATCTGGGCAAACCCAGAGCACGCGCGTGTTCTTGGCGCCATTTTCAGAAATTTGAATATTTGAATTTTGTGATTTTATTTAATTGATTCAAAAATTAATTTCTCTCTGAGTTTTAATGATTTTGAGATGATTCTTTTTTTAATAATTCACAAAAATGTTAAAATATTTTATTTTATCAAAAAATCCCAAAAATATTATTTATTTCATATAATTGATATTTTTGCAAAGAATTAATATTTTAATTGTTTTTGACATTTTAAATATTTTTTCCACCTTGATTTTGCAAGTTTTAATGCTTTCTAATTGTTTTGTAGGTCAATACTTAATTTTTGAAGCATTAATCCAAGATCACAATTTGTTTTTCATATGTTAAACAATTTTGATCATTTTAATTGAATTTTTATTCAATTAAATACATTTTTGAAAACAAATTAGGGTTTTGGATTAATTCAACCCTCATAAATCATTTTCAAAACACATGGGTCTCTAATAGAGTGTAAGACCCAATCCTTTTTTGACCAAATCATTTTTGGGCCTCAGTATTGTATAAGTCCCGATACCGTCAAAAACAAACGGCACGATCGTCGCCTTTTGAAAAATAACCTTTTGGGCCTCTCCTCGAGCTATAAGACCCATTCAAAACTTTTGGGCCTCTATTAGAGTGTAAGACCCAACCCCCTTTTAACCAAAACCATTTGGGCCTCACTTATTGTATAAGTCCCTCTGCGTTAAAAGAAAATCTCGGCGCGATCGCCATTTTAAACGGAAAAATCAATTGGGCCTACCCTCGTGTTATAAGCCCCACTCTTTTTCTTTAAACTTTTTGGGCCTCTTGAGAGAGTGTAAGACCCATCCCTTTGTACAGAAAACATTTTGGGCCTCAGTCACTTGTATAAGTCCCTCTGTACAAATTCAAACAGTGCGCTCACTGATAAAACCCTGGGCCTCTCCTTGAGCTGTAAGCCCCAAATCTTTCTTTTTCAAAGCACTTTCTCCTTTGATTTTGAATATACTGTTGTTTTCAGTCTTTCTTTGTTGAACAACTAACCAAACAGCATGGAAGCTCTACAACCGAGTAAGTGGTTATTGCTTTCATTTCCCGCTTTCATATACATATAACTGTATTGTGGGGTTGTTTCGCTATAAGTCTTCTTTCATAAACTCATATCAACTGTGTAATAATAGTATAGATATTTAGAGTTTCCCTGGCAACTACGTCTAGCATTAAGCCCGTTAATCACTCTTAGAAATAGTCTAAACTAGATCCCCATAGGATTACCAGACACAGTCTTCCCTCCTCTTGGGGTTAAACAATATGGAGACATGAAAGGCAACATTCTCTGTGAACCCTTTCATAGACTGTCACTCATAAAAGTTGTCAAAGAAACTCTATTCCCAAGAGATGATCTCTTCTCCGTGAATTGCATCTCTTGAGTTTCTTCCAAATTCTCAGACTTTCCTGACTTTGATCTATTCTCGGTGAATAGCATTGCCTTGAACTTCTCGGGGTTTAGGGACCCATAGGCTTCTTAAAAGCACTTGTCAAGAAGCTCTACTCCCCAGAGATGATCTTTTCTCCGTGAATGGCATCTCTTGAGTTTCTTCCAAATTCTCAGACTTTCCTGACTTGATCTATTCCTTGTGAATAGCTTGCCTTGAATTTCTCGGGGTTTGGGGACCCACGGGCTTCTTAAAAGCATCGGCCTCCTCTTGGGCATCGTACAAGGACCCACGGGCTTCCTAAAAGCAACCTAGCCTCCTCTTGGGCTTAGTACAAGGACCCTCCGGCTTCTTAGAAGTATTCACAACCTCCTCTTAGGCTTCGTATAATGATCTCTTCCTCCGGGAATGATAGCCTCCTCTTGGGCTTAGTACAAGGACCCGTCGGCTTTTTAAAAGTTTCCAGCCTCCTCTTGGGCTTCGTACAAATTGTCCCGACGACCTCCTAGAGGTATAGGAATAGAACTTAATCATCTGCATAGAACAGTCCTTTCATAGAGTCTACTATTATTTCTCAAAGCATAGTACAAAAGATGAAACTCCAGACTTGGACAGTCTAATCTCCTTGAGTCTCAAAGACATTCTCAAGTGACCCCTTCGTTAAATAGGAAGAAAACCCGTAGACTCGGACAGCCTCAATACCCTTCGGATTTCCCACTTCCTTAAAGAACAGGAAATATGTAACGCCCAAGTTTTGGTCAGTTTTATTTAATCGAGTTTAGTTGATTATTTTATTATTATATTATTTTATTATTGACTTTTATTTGGCAATATATTATTTTTCATCGTTGTTTATGTTTTATCGCATTTTGAGAGCGTTTGGGAGATATTTGAGATGAGGGGTATTTTGGTCATTTGGGTAGTAGATATTTTATATAAATAGAAAGTGGAGAGAGAAAAGATAGAAAGGAAAAGAAAAAGAGAAAGAGAAGAGAAAAAGAGAAAAGAAGAGGAAGAGAAGAAAGAAGAGGAAAAAGAGGAAAATCGGGAATTCATCTGTTTAAAGCGCGATTAATCGGGTAAGGGTGAGAAGTTTCAATTATATCTTGCTTGTGTATGTATATGTGTATGTTTTCTTGGATTGTTTTGGTTATTTTCTCTAGTTTCCAATTCTAGGTCGAAATGAGAAAAATGAATAGAAATCGATGTTTTCACGGACGAAAGTCGGAATAAATCGCGTAGTAGAGTCGTGTGATGTTGGGTCTTGATTTAGTGTGATCGTTTGATTGAATCGAGTTGAATTTATAACTTTTGAGTTTTTTGTATATATTGAGGTTTTTGTGCAAATTGATGTTGTGATCGAGTAAAAGTGTTTGGATATGTCTGGTAATGTTGGTATAGGTTGATATTTAATCGGTGAATGGTTGTTGGTGTGTTTTCGAGTGGTTTTGATTGAGTTTGGAATCGGGTTAAATTGATAAAATTATGTTTCAAAATATTTAAAAAATGGAAAATGTGTTGGATGGTCTTTTAATGGTGAGAATATTGTAGTACGTTGAATTCTGAGACCGGGGCTTTTTACGGAATCGAAATCGGAGGTCCGGAAGGCTTCCGACGGTAAAAAAATGCATTTTTCTGGGTTCTGACACGGGCCGTGTCACACAACACGGGCGGCCGTGTCAGACGTGTCAATTTTCGGCCATTTGGAATTTTTGGGTGACACGGCCGTGTCACACAACACGGGTGGCCGTGTCAGCCCTGCTGTAGGTTTTCTTTCAAAATTGTTTCGATCGTAACTTTTGAATTGTAAGTCCGTTTTGACCCCCGTTTGAAGCGTTGGAAAGCTAATGAAAAGTTATTTCTATTAAAAATGGTTTGGAGAGTAAAATATGAATTAATTAATTCGTTTTTTTGGAAAAATAGTCGGGTTGTCAGGTTTTTATCGCGTACAATGTGTGCAATTGATGTGTTATCATGCTATATGCTTTTGTTATGTAACGTGTAGCTTGTGTGCTGTTACATGATGTGAATATATGTGATGAAATGTTGTGCATGATTGATACGCATTGGTGATGGAAGTATGACATTTGAATGGTGTTGTTCTGTCGACTTTTGTCGTTGTAATTATGTGTAATTGATGTGTATCATGCAAGGTGCTTTTGATATGGATATTGTATGACTTGTGTGATGTATATGATGTGAATGCATGTGATGACATGTGATGATGATTATTTGTGGCCTTACGGCAAGAAATTGCAATGTGTTGTAATGGTTGAGTTATGCATGATTATGGATGAGTAAATGTGTGCATATGAATGTTATGAGTCATTGTATGCCAAACATCATAATATACATATTTTGAAGTCGAGTACCATGAGGGTACGAGCGACGGATTGGTTCCAGAGGGAATCTGCTATAACATCGTGTGCCCATGCGGGGACCTAAAGCGATGGTTATAGATGATCGTGTGCCCAGGTGGGGACCTAAAGCGATCGGATCGTGTGCCCAGGTGGGGACCTAAAGCGATCGGGTTGTGTGCCCATGCGGGGACCTAAAGCAATCCATAAACGTCGTGTGCCCAGGTGGGGACCTAAAGCGAAGGGTGAACATCGTAGGCCCGACGGGAAGTTACACTAAGTAACGAGTGATGGTTCCAATAGTTCCTGAGTGAACTGATGATGAGACATGAGAAACATTGGAAGTCGGTACCGCATGGCATTTGCATAGAGTCGTTGTGTCGGTCTCTGTGCATTTGCATAAATCATGGATTGATTATGTGTGAGAATTGTGAATGGATGCATTATGTGTGGAAAATCATGATTTGATTGATTATGTGTGGAAATTGTGCATTGATTTGTTATGTGTTGAAATTGTGATAGCATTGGTAATTTGATGTGCATACGTGATAAATGCATTGTTTATGGACGATATGCTATGTGTGAAAATATGTGGTGTGGTGGTGTGTTTCCATATGTCATAACCTTGGTGTGCCTTATGTTGGAATAATTGATATATGCTATGTTGTTGGAATGTTAGAAATATGTTATATGTATTAGTATGTGATGTTTGTGGTGAGAATAACTATGCATGTGAATTTATATGTATTTGTATATTATTATGCAATCTTGATTTTAGTTGTTATTTCTCACCCTTCTGCTATTTTATAATGCTCTATGAGGCATTGTAGATTAGTGTCTTGGAGGCTTTTGTGGAGATTAGTCCTCCGTCCTTTGTCGTCTGTCTGCTCTGATACGTAGCACGTGAGTCGGGGAACGATTATATATATATATATATATATGTCTACATTTGTTGAATGTATTTGGTAGTACTTTTGTGTATATAGTTGATGTTCTAAAATAGTTTATGTTGTAAAACAATTCAGTTATGGATCTTCCGCTTTATTCCATAATTGAACTTCATTTTGTTGGAAAAAGTTTCCCCTTTGAGGGTATTCTATTTTATGCTATGTATCAAATTCATGAGCAGGGATGATGCTTTGTTTATTTAAATGTGGCATCCTTGTTTCTGTTGGAAAAATAAATTTTTAGTTACTCTGATTTTATTTATGTATTATTTATTCGCGATGGGAATTGGGGTGTTACAATAATGGTATCAGAGCAGGTCAGTCCGTCCGGCCAAGTTATGAGTCAGTTGATGTGACAGTTGAATATTGTCGTTGTTGTTTGTTCCTTAGTACGTGATATGTGTGTGAAACACTGTCAGTGCTTTCTGGTTTTTGGTAATCCTTTGTCTTCAGGTATGAGATTGAGATAAGTGGGGGAGAAGCTGGTACTTCTCCAAGTTACTTCAGTTGTGGAACATTGGCTCAGTGTGTCGTTGATTGCAAGATTGTAAGTATGGTTTGGACAGCGTTGTTCCCGGTTCTGGAAGGAAGGCAGAGGTAAGGTTTATGTCAACTAAAGATTTGTGCCTTAGGTAGTTTTGCGCACAGGATGCAAGAAATTCTATTATAGTTTGGTAAAGACGGTTTATGCCCCATCATGATTGTCGGCTGTCTATTGACAAATTGAGGAACTGATCACCCTTAATCTCTTGTTGATAGTAGACGGAATTATGTTGGATGGAATAGACGTGTCTTTCCGGCTTTGATAGTATGTGCAATGGATTGTTTGGAATTAAGGAAATGGTTACGGATTATTTTTTTTTAGTCGATGAAGATTCTTATACTAGAAGATGAGACAGATTAGAGGTTTTGGTATGTTGGTCCAGTTGGGAAGTTTTTGAGAGAGAATGATTGGGCATCGTTATTGGTTGTTCTCAGAGAGAAGATTGTGAACTCAAATTGGACGAAGGTGATGATTTGAGGTTTGGATCTTCTAAGTAAGTAGAAGAACTTTTAGGACGTGAAACTCAGATGGAAAGAGTGGTTGGAAGATTTACTGGAAAAGGGATTTGTGAGGCCAAGTGTGTCGTCTTAGAGAGCTCCAGTATTGATAGTAATTCAAGGAACCGATGATTGAATGGAATAACAAGCATGATGTGTATGAAGGTATTGAGACTATGGAAAGCAAAACTTAGAGTTCTGGTGAGGTTTGAAGTCTTGGGAGTTTTAAGGCATTAATGGAAATTTTGAGAGAACCCTTAGGTATGGATGTAATATTTAAGAGTTCTTTTTGGTTGGTTGTTGCTACATGTTGGGATTTATGGAATTTGGACGGTTAAGAGAAGGACTTGTATATGGATTACTGACAGTTGAATAAGGTAACGATTGAGAATAAGTGTCCACTTTCATGGTTAGATAACTAGAATGGCTTGGTTGAGTTTGAGTGAAATTGCAATTGTTGGGAATGTTTGATAAGAGTGGTGAATTGTGTGAGCTGAGGCTTTGATCGATTTAATGTGACTGGTTATGGTTGTTATCGTTGGGATAGGCTGTTATGTACTCGATTAAGCTTGTGTGTGAGTAACCAGTTACCCAGGGAAAAGAATTTTGCAAGAACTTTAAGAATTTATATCTTTTGGAATTTGTTTGGGTATTACAACGTGCAGTGATGTTATTTGGTGTTAGTAAGGAATTTGTAATGTTTGTGGAGTAGAGGAATCATATCTTCTATATTTATTTGGATAAGTTAGTAATGACTTTGATTGAGGATATTCGGATCTATTGTAAACTCCGAGGAAGAACGTGTAGAGTGTTTGAGAATTGCATTACAAGTATGGAAAAGAGACGAAGTTTTATGCTAAGTTATTCAAGTGATAATTTGGGTTGGAAAAAAGGTTAGTCTTCTTGGATATGTTATTTCTGATGATGGTATTTGTTGTGGATTCATCGGAAGTAGATGCAGTTCTAAAATGAGAGGTTCTGAAGTTGGTTAAGGAGATTAGAAACTTTTGAGCTCAGTTGGTTGTTACTGCAGGCTATGGAAAACTTTGCTAAGTTCGTACTTCAGTTATCTCAGTTGACTTGCAAAAGGTAAGTCGTTTGTTTGGGATGTTCGTTGTAAGGAAAGTTTCAGAGAGCTGAAGTAGAAGTTGTCTATGGCTTCAGTTTTGATTCTGTGTGATCCTAATAAACCGTTTGTGAGGTATTGTGAAGTGTCTCTGAAGAGTGTAGTCAGGTGTTAACGCAAGAGAGTAAAGTCGTGGCTTATACTTTACGACAATTGAGGATTCATAGAAGGATCTATACTATTCTGGATTTGGAATTGGTTGCGGTCGTATTGTGTGGGAAAATTGGGAGGTATTATTTTTATGGTTCTCGGCTCAAAGTGTTTGGTAATCACAAGAGTTTAAAGTACTTGTTTGGTCTGAAGGAATAGAGTATGAGACAAAGAGGATGGTTAGAATCAGTGACGAGTTATGAATTTGGCTTGGATTATCCTTTGGGAAAGGTTGGTGTCGTGCGTGATAAGTTAAGTCGAAAGTTTCTATGTATGTCTGTTTTGATGGTCCGAGAATTAGAATTATTTGAGCAGTTTCGAGACTTGTGTCTGGTGTGGGAGCTAACACATAAGAGTGTGAGGTTGGGTATATTAAAGGCGAACAATGATTTTTGGGGAATATGAGAAAGAGTTAGACTTTGGACGTGAAATTGGTAGTTTTGAGGGTTATGAGTAATCAGAGTGTGCAACGGAAGCGTGAGGTGACATGATTCGTATATAAGTGTGTGACTTGTAAGAGTTCGGAGGGTGAACATTGGAAACGTGTAGGAGTGTTGAGACCATTGGACGTTTCAGAATGGAAGTGTTAGGTGAAAGGTTTAGATATTATCCATGGGCTACTATGTAGATGGATGTTTGGATTATATGTTCGATTGGTGAATCGTAGCATTGTTGTAATAAGGTTGTGTGACAAGGATATTGGTATTCTGGTTTTGTTGATGTTGTTGAGACGATGTTGTGTCATAGAACTTATGTTCTTGTTGTGTTTTGGTTCAAGAGTGAACTTGTGTGTTGGTATCGTGGTTTTCCTTGAGTTGTGAGTTGGTCGTCAAGTGCATTGTATGGGCTTTGCATCTTGTTGTTGTAGTGGTCGTCGTGTCTTTGTTGTGGTTGATGTTAGCAAGGTGGTTTGTCAGTTTATGTTATTCGTGGTGTGCTTTTGTTGGCATGTTAGTTTGTTGGTCGGATGCGAGAGTCGTATCCGGAGTTGTTCGTAGCGGTTATATTTTCGAGGACGAAAATGTCTAAGTGGGGGAGAATTGTAACGCCCCAGTTTTGGTCAGTTTTATTTAATCGAGTTTAGTTGATTATTTTATTATTATATTATTTTATTATTGACTTTTATTTGGCAATATATTATTTTTCATCGTTGTTTATGTTTTATCGCATTTTGAGAGCGTTTGGGAGATATTTGAGATGAGGGGTATTTTGGTCATTTGGGTAGTAGATATTTTATATAAATAGAAAGTGGAGAGAGAAAAGATAGAAAGGAAAAGAAAAAGAGAAAGAGAAGAGAAAAAGAGAAAAGAAGAGGAAGAGAAGAAAGAAGAGGAAAAAGAGGAAAATCGGGAATTCATCTGTTTAAAGCGCGATTAATCGGGTAAGGGTGAGAAGTTTCAATTATATCTTGCTTGTGTATGTATATGTGTATGTTTTCTTGGATTGTTTTGGTTATTTTCTCTAGTTTCCAATTCTAGGTCGAAATGAGAAAAATGAATAGAAATCGATGTTTTCACGGACGAAAGTCAGAATAAATCGCGTAGTAGAGTCGTGTGATGTTGGGTCTTGATTTAGTGTGATCGTTTGATTGAATCGAGTTAAATTTATAACTTTTGAGTTTTTGGTATATATTGAGGTTTTTGTGCAAATTGATGTTGTGGTCGATTAAAAGTGTTTGGATATGTCTGGTAATGTTGGTATAGGTTGATATTTAATCAGTGAATGGTTGTTGGTGTGTTTTTGAGTGGTTTTGATCGAGTTTGGAATTGGGTTAAATTGATAAAATTATGTTTCAAAATATTTCAAAAATGAATGTGTTGGATGGTCTTTTAATGGTGAGAATATTGTAGTACGTTGAATTCTGAGACCGGGGCTTTTTACGGAATCGAAATCGGAGGTCTGGAAGGCTTCCGACGGTAAAAAAAATGCATTTTTCTGGGTTCTGACACGGGCCGTGTCACACAACACGGGCGGCCGTGTCAGACGTGTCAATTTTCGGCCATTTGGAATTTTTGGGTGACACGGTCGTGTCACACAACACGGGCGGCCGTGTCATCCCTGCTATAGGTTTTCTTTCAAAATTGTTTCGATCGTAATTTTTGAACCGTAAGTCCGTTTTGACCCCCGTTTGAAGCGTTGGAAAAATAATGAAAAGTTATTTCTATTAAAAATGGTTTGGAGAGTAAAATATGAATTAATTAATTCGTGTTTTTGGAAAAATAGTCGGGTTGTCGGATTTTTATCGCGTACAATATGTGCAATTGATGTGTTATCATGCTATATGCTTTTGTTATGTAACGTGTAGCTTGTGTGCGGTTACATGATGTGAATATATGTGATGAAATGTTGTACATGATTGATACGTATTGGTGATGGAAGTATGATATTTGAATGGTGTTGTTCTGTTGACTTTTGTCGTTGTAATTATGTGTAATTGATGTGTATCATGCAAGGTGCTTTTGATATGGATATTGTATGACTTGTGTGATGTATATGATGTGAATGCATGTGATGACATGTGATGATGATGATTTGTGGCCTTACGGCAAGAAATTACAATGTGTTGTAATGGTTGAGTTATGCCTGATTATGGATGAGTAAATGTGTGCATATGAATGTTATGAGTCATTGTATGCCAAACATCATAATATGCATATTGTGAAGTCGAGTACCATGAGGGTACGAGCGACGGATTGGTTTCAGAGGGAATCTGCTATAACATCGTGTGCCCATGCGGGGACCTAAAGCGATGGTTATAGATGATCGTGTGCCCAGGTGGGGACCTAAAGCGATCGGATCGTGTGCCCAGGTGGGGACCTAAAGCGATCGGGTTGTGTGCCCATGCGGGGACCTAAAGCAATCCATAAACGTCGTGTGCCCAGGTGGGGACCTAAAGCGACGGGTGAACTTCGTAGGCCCGACGGGGAGTTACACTAAGTAACGAGCGATGGTTCCAATAGTTCTTGAGTGAACTGATGATGAAACATGAGAAAAATTGGAAGTCGGTACCGCATGGCATTTGCATAGAGTCGTTGTGTCGGTCTCTGTGCATTTGCATAAATCATGGATTGATTATGTGTGAGAATTGTGAATGGATGCATTAGGTGTGGATAGGGCTGTTACTGGGTCTGGAAAACCGGGATCCGGCCCGGGAACCGGTCCATTGGAACCGGACCAATGGACCGACCAAAATGCTATTGGTTCGGTAATGGATAATTTTTTTTATCCGATAGTGAAAATGGATACTATATTGGATACTTTTATCGGATATCCGAAGTAATGGTCCAGTTTCGGTCCAAAAAAAAGTATCCAACACTGTTTCGGTCCGGTTCCGGTCTACCCGATAGGATTTTCGGTCCATTTTTCGGGTCCCCTGATACCCGGTCCGGACCGGACCGAAAACAGGCCTAGGTGTGGAAAATTATGATTTGATTGATTATGTGTGGAAATTGTGCATTGATTTGTTATGTGTTGAAATTGTGATAACATTGGTAATTTGATGTGCATACGTGATAAATGCATTGTTTATGGACGATATGCTATGTGTGAAAATATGTGGTGTGGTGGTGTGTTTCCATATGTCATAAACTTGGTGTGCCTTATGTTGGAATAATTGATATATGTTATGTTGTTGGAATGTTAGAAATATGTTATATGTATTAGTATGTGATGTTTGTGGTGAGAATAACTATGCATGTGAATTTATATGTATTTGCATATTATTATGCAATCTTGATTTTAGTTGTTATTTCTCACCCTTCTGCTGTTTTATAATGCTCTATGAGGCATTGCAGATTAGTGTCTTGGAGGCTTTTGTGGAGATTAGTCCTCCGTCCTTTGTCGTCTGTCTGCTCTGATACGTAGCACGGGAGTCGGGGAACGATTATATATATATATATATATGTCTACATTTGTTGAATGTATTTGGTAGTACTTTTGTGTATATAGTTGATGTTCTAAAACAATTTTATGTTGTAAAACAATTCAGTTATGGATCTTCCGCTTTATTCCATAATTGAACTTCATTTTGTTGGAAAAAGTTTCCCCTTTGAGGGTATTCTATTTTATGCTATGTATCAAATTCATGAGCAGGGATGATGTTTTGTTTATTTAAATGTGACATCCTTGTTTCTATCGGAAAAATAAATTTTTAGTTACTCTGATTTTATTTATGTATTATTTAATCGCGATGGGAATTGGGGTGTTACAAAATATCCCTGATCCTCGAATCAAAATCCCTGAGTACAGTATTGCTCATATAAGAACTGATTTTCTCTTTCAAAATCAGTATACTGGACCTGTCACTCAACTGGAACAGACACCATAGCCTCCTCTTGGGCTTTGTACAATGATCCTCCCCAACGGAGTCAAACAACGTTTAGCCTCTCTCTCGGGCTTTGTATGAGACACATAAGAGACTCCCTCGTTGAGTCAATCACCTCTTTCGCCTCCATCTCGGGCTTTATACAAGATACAAAAAGGTTCTTATTAAGCCAAACAAACAAACAACAGCCTCCATCTCGGGCTTCGTACGAGATACAAAAAACTCTCTTGTTGATTCAATGAGCCTCCATCTCGGGCTTTATACGAGATACCAAAAGATTCCCTCGTTGAGTCAAAACCTTTTAGCCTCTCTCTCGGGCTTTGTACGAGACACATATTCGCCTCCTCTTAGGCTTTATATAAGAAAACCACTGGTTAATCCAATTAACCTTTTAGCATCAAAGTTGTGCCTCGTTCACAGTACACAAACATCAACAACTCCTTCCCCTCCATCTAACTGCTGTAAGTGGCAAGCCTCTGGATCATCTACATCCATGCCACTGTCCCTCGTTTAGCATGAGAAATTCCTAAGGAAAGATGGCATTACTCTACACTGAGTTAAAGTCTTCTCCTTCAGGTTAAAACCCCTTTAAAGGAAATTATGGCATTGTCGGATTCACAAATCCCGGTTAAAGTAATTCTCCTTTATAAACAGTCGTAACAGACAAACCCCTCTTTAGAGATGACAAATTCTCTCTAAAGTTGAGACCCTTCAGCTTCATATCTTGGGCTTTGAACAAGATACAAACTACCTTTCGCTTCACGTCTTGGGCTTTGAACAAGACACCAAAAACAACCCTTTCCTCCTGTAGAATAGGAGGAACTACGAACGCTCTAATTTCCCTGTTTCGGTAAACGGGAATACGTAGGCATAAGATTGAAAGAAAAATCTTAGCGAGCACAATCAACAAAAACCCTAAATCCCATGTATCTATCAAAAGCATCAGTCCTAACATCCTAATCCTTGTTCCCTGCCAGAAATCTTCTGTCCAAGATAAAAAGAAAGAAAACCGTATTGGCAAAAATACAAATAACCATTACAAAGGCCCCCCCACATTGATCGCATCCGTAACCTAACAGACCGCTGTTTAAACTCAGTATTGAAAGCAGGGTTAATTGGAGACATCTATTTCCCTTCCTTCGTCAGCTTTAATAGGATAAAAAATGAATCGACCTGTAGTAAACTCAACCGCAGAGAGCGACCAGCGCTTAAGAACCGCGTCCAAAATCGCTCGCTACAGAAAAATGGCGCCCACCATGGGGCTGATTTCTTTTTCCTTTTCATCTCTTGTGTGAATACCACAGATTGGGGCTTTGGCCGGGGAACCCAATTTCTGTCAGGAACTTAGGATTCATAGCTTTAAAGTTCTAGGATGTTTAGGACAAATATATATACTGCTTTTCCTAATTGCTATACGTGTTTATTTTTCTGCTAATGGGAATGCGGGTGATGCCGTATGTGGAAATATTGAGTATACACTTAAGATAAGTGATGGCGACGAGGTCGACCATCAACCTCAGTGGAGGCTGACCAATGCAACCCATTCTCTAACCTAGACAATGGGCCGATTGTTAAGTCTGAGAAGCTAAGGAGCCAAACCCTTTCGTAGTACAAAAACTATTGGGAATAGTTGTTACGCGATACTACCCTCATTTGAGGCTGGTGATCTATTCTCGGTGAATGGCACTTACTCTAAGATTGCTCTACAACTCGCTGGCGATCCGCTTGTTGTTTTACTTTCCTGGGAGGAGCTGATGATAATGAGTACAGGTACAAAAATCACCTTAGTATAAACCTTTGGGGATGGGTAGAGCCTTGACTTCATGACAACGACCCTTTGACCCCATGTTTTTTCTATGTTTTTGTGTGCTGCATTCATGCATTCATTTAAAAAACATTAAAACATTCAAAAAAAATTTCTCTTCTAGTCTCTCTGTTTTTCAAATTAAACTAAGATTGTGATTGCAAATATCAGAGAAGAGGATTACGCTAATGGATTTCGGTAGAAGGAGAACTCTTACGTTCACCTTTAAGGTTCCAAAACTAGAGGATTTGAGAAGGTTAGCAAGGATGATCACAAACCCTGAGGCTTTCAGAGCCAAGCACGGGGGTTTGCTACCACTATTAAGAGTCCATGTGATTGAGGGAATCATGGATGCGCTCATTCAGTTTTATGATCCAGTTTATCACTATTTCACATTCCCAGATTACCAGCTTGCACCAATGCTGAAGGAGTATTCTCATCTGATTGATTTACATATCACTGATCGAGCTCCATTTTCTGGACTGGAAGAAATTCCAAAGAATCAGACCATTGCGAGAGCAATTAATTTGGACGAGTCTGAGGTCAGGACTCACCTAACCACTAGGGGTGGCATCCAAGGTTTGCCAGCCCAGTTCTTGACAAAGAAAGCCCTGTATTTTGCCAGTATAGGAAACATAACTGCTTTTGAAAGCATCTTTGTCTTGCTCACCTACGGGTTATTTTTGTTTCCCAACATCAATAACTTTGTAGATATCAACTCCATTAAGGTTTTTCTCATTGGAAATCTTGTGCCGACTTTGCTCGCAGATGCGTATCATTCTGTACACTTAGGAAATTTATACAGCGGAGGGGAGATTACATGCTATGTACCTCTGCTTTATAAATGGTTTATCTCTCACTTGCCCAAGTCTGCTGCTTTTTGGGATTGCAAGAGTGCCTTACGTTGGTCACAGAAGATCATGTCCCTCACCAACTCTGATATAGATTGATGTATAGGATCTATGATGGAATCAGAATCATTGATCGTTGTGGAAACTTCCCCAATGTACCCCTTATAGGAACTAAGGGAGGAATCAACTACCATCTAGTATTGGTTCGTCGTTAATTTGGATACCCGATGAGACATGTCCCACGGGGTGTTCATATGGAAGGTCTTTTCTTCAAAGAAGGAGAAAATGACAGAGCACTAAAGACGGAAATAGTGCAAGCTTGGAAACATGTTCATAAGAAAGGACGAGAGTCTCTAGGAAAACCGGACTGTGTCTCGGTGGAGCCTTATCTCCATTGGGTACAAACTAGAGCTCTTAAGCTAAAAATGCCTTATCCTCGTTACGGAATTCTTCCGCCGAGGGAATCTGTCATGTACTTCATGACAGAAACTGAAAAGCTTCAGGTTACTCTCAACAAAGTTCAACGGGAGAGAAGGTCTTGGAAGAACAAGTACCGCACCCTCAATGCAGAATGCATCAAAATACAACAATTACTGAAAGAGAAAAATGCTCTGATTGAAATTTTGGAGCAACATGCTGTGGATAATCAGGATAACTAAAGGAATTTGCTCGCTCCTTTCACCTGGCAAAGGAATGGCAACCCGACAACGGCCCAAGAGCCCGGTCAAAGAAAAGGAAGATACCAGAATCAGCACCCGATTTCTCTTCAGAGAGGACTCGGGACCCATTAGTTTAGGTTTATGTTTCTGCACCTTGTAATCTACTGTATTTCCATTTCTGTAATCCTTTGAATTCAATAAAAAGGGGTTTCCCCACTGTTTGATATTTACAATCTAATTGTCGAAGTTTATTTTGATTAAACCAAAAAACAATTAATATAATCATTGCATTCATCATTCTCACATTGCGTATTCTTCTTCCCTATGAATCTCATGTTTGTGTCTCGGTTCTAGAGTCAAACTGTCTCATTCGTATAATACTCGGGCCAATCGTCAGAAAAAGATGGATGATCTTGAGGAAGAAAACAGAGAGTTGAAGGAAGAGATCGACGCTCTGAGAGAGGATATGAGAAAGCTTCATAACGACATGCAAGCCATGGCAGAAGCTCAGCTACAAAGGACTGTGATCTCAGAGATCACCTCAACGCCCATAGTAAAAAAGTATGATCCTAGGTATCAAATGCCGAAAGATCTTCCTTGGGGCATGCCTGTTAACTATATCCCGGAAGGATATGTTCTGTCGATCACTGAAGATCAGGGAATAACAACAGAAGCCGCTGGGCCTGAAGGTTACAAACTTTGGGAAAGCGAAGATGCCAGGGGGATACTAAAGATCCTGAAGGTTACAAACTTCGGGAAACGCCAAGACTCACTACCATAGTCATGGTACCACCCCCTGTGGTGCATACTGTCCCGGAAGGACAGATTCCACAGACACCTTCTGGTAAGAAGGAAACTATGTTTGATAGAATGGAGGAATTCCAAGAGCAGTTCTTGGAAATGTAGAAGGAACTGCAAGCCATTCGCAGTCAGGATCTATTTGGAAAAGACGCGGCAGATCTCTGCTTGGTCCCAAATGTGAAAGTCCCGCACAAGTTCCAAGTGCCCGACTTTGAAAAGTACAAGGGTAACTCTTGCCCTCAAAGCCATCTGGTGATGTACGCTCGGCGGATGTCAGCTCAGACAGAGAATCAGGACCTACTGATTCACTACTTTCAGGATAGTTTAACCGGTGCCGCACTCAAATGGTACATGGGTTTAAACCATACTACGATCAGTACATTCAGAGATCTTGGTACTGCCTTCGTCCAACAATACAAATACAATTTGGACATGGCACCCGACAGAGATCAACTCAGATCGATGTCGCAAAAGGACAAGGAAACCTTTAAGGAGTACGCTCAAAGATGGCGTGAGATTGCCGCTCAAATTTTTCCACCTCTTGAGGAAAAAGAGATGACAAAGATCTTCTTAAAGACCTTAAGCTCATTTTACTATGACTGAATGATTGCCAGTGCGCCCAGTGATTTCACCGAAATGGTTGGCATGGGCGTACGTCTTGAGGAAGCCGTCCGAGAAGGACGTTTGGTAAAAGACACTGGATCGACGAGCGGTACTAAAAAATACGGTAGTGCTCTCCCTAAGAAAAAAGAGCAAGATATTGGGAATATCTCTCTCGGAAAGCAAAGACGATGTTATCAACCGGTAGCAGCTGCGACTCCTGCTATTAACCCTGCGTCTATTCCTACGTATCGACCTCAGGTTGCGCAGAGCCAGCCTGATCAGCAAAGGACACAACAGCCTCTTCAGCAGGCTCGTCCTCCATACAACAACAATCGTATAACACGGCCACCAGGATTTGATCCTATACCCGTAATATACGCATAGTTGTTTCCGTTACTACTGGCTAAGGGGCACATTCAGACTAAATCTCCTCTTACAGTACCGAAAAATCCACCTTTTTGGTTTAAGGTGGATCAAACATGCCCTTATCATCAAGGAGGACCAGGGCATAACATAGAGACTTGTCTCAATTTCAAGTCCGACATGCAGAAACTTGTTAGGATCGGGGTCTTATCCTTCAAGGATACAAATCCTAATGTTCTTACGAACCTCCTGCCTCAACATGAGAAGGCTGCAGTCAATTTGATAGAAGGAGAGACTAACGATGTCTATCAAATTCATGATGTACTCTTATTGAAAACCAATTTGGTCAAGATGCATTGTAGACAGAGTAGATATGGCCATGTGCCACCTCATAACTATCATCAGTGTGATATCTGCTCTAAAGATAATCAGGGATGCACTTTCATACAAGAGGCCCTCCAGCGTCAGATGGATCTTGGATGGATCCAAGACTACCATGATAGGAACCCTTATCAGATCAATATGGTTCAAATATTTGACATTCGCGTGATGAATACCAATTTGGTAGAGTTACATGCTGAACAGGTCCGACTCAGATTCTTAATATCACACGACTATCAAAGCTGTAAGGCAGGTTGCAAAAATGATCGAGGTTGTACCCTTGTCCAGGAGGCACTTCAGCATTTGTTAAATCACTGGTGGATGCCAATTTATATGGATGAAGATACTCAGCAGATTAGTATCAATAACAGGAATCCTACTCGGCGTCAAAGTCAGGATGTCTGATATGTGGAAGCTAACCTAGTGAGGTTACATTGTATTCAAAGTGGGCGTGGCCAGGTGCCACCACACAACTATGATAGTTGTAGCGTCTGTTCGGAAAGTAACCAAGGGTGTTACCTTGTGAGAGCAGCTCTTCAGGATCAGGTGGATTGTGGAGAAATTCGCCCATATCCAGGTTCCAGACCCATCAACTGGTCGCCAAACTACCTTGCCGAGCAAGTTGAGGATGTTGTCACGATCTCTGGTCATCACAGGACCAGGGATGTTTTTGCCATTATCCCTCTACTTGATGAATCTAAAGTTCCCAACCGGGAACGGATCGAGATTACTTATGATGGTCAGAAAAATCAGAAGGCTCCAGTAGTCATCTATCTGCCGGGACCACTACCGTATGAATTAACTAAGGCTATCCCTTACAAATACGGTGCAACGACCATTGAAAATGGAAAGGAAATTCCATTACCCTCCGTTGTGAACATTGTAGACATCAGTCGTGTAACACGGAGTGGTAGAATCTTCAACCGAGGGGTTGGAGAACCTAACAAAGAAAAGGAACTTCAGACGAAAACTCCTGATCCACCAGTCGGTCAATCCAGTAATCCCGACCTTTCGAAAAATAATGATGAGATGCTGAAGCTCATCCAAAGGAGTGAATATAACATTATTGATCAACTGTTACAGACTCCTTCAAAGATCTCGGTATTATCACTGTTACTCAGTTCAGAAGCCCACTGGGAGGCTCTACAGAAAGTCTTGGAGCAAGCCTTTGTGGAACAGGATGTAACAATCAGACAGTTCGATAGCATTGTCTCTAACATCACTTCCTGCAACAATTTGGGATTTAGTGATGAGGAATTACCCGAAGAGGGTCGCCGTCATAACATGGCGCTCAATATCACAGTTAACTGCCAGAACGATGCTTTAGCCAGCATACTGGTAGACACAGGGTCAGCCCTGAATGTTATGCCGAAGTCCACTTTGATGCAATTATCATTCAAAGGCCCTCCGATGAGAATCAGCGAGGTCGTCGTCAAAGCGTTCGACGGATCCAGAAAAAAAGTTATCGGCGAAGTCGACCTTCCCATAACCATTGGTCCTCATACTTTCCAAGTCACTTTCCAGGTCATGGACATCCGGGCAACATACAATTGTTTATTAGGAAGACCTTGGATACATTAGGCTGGAGCGGTCACTTCAACCCTCCACCAAAAGCTAAAGTTCGTCAAGAACGATCAACTTATCACAGTTTATGGGAAACAAGCCTTTCTTGTAAGTAACTTGCCATCATCTACTGGTATAGAACCCGAGGAGGTTATTGGAACACAGTTCCAAGCACTTTCGGTAAGCAAAGACAATCAGTTCAGAGGAGGAACCTCGATTTCCTCATACAACGATGCTATCAAAGCGGTCGAGAGTATCGATATAACAGGATGGGGATAGCTTGTCATTCCTACTGACAATAAAAAAAAAGAAGGGTCTTGGTTTTTCTGTAACCTGTACCCAGACAGCTGCCAATGATGAAAGTCTTCATCCCCTTCAAAACTTCTTCCACAGTGGAGGTTTTCTTCACCCGGTGTCTCAAGCAGTACATGCTATCAATGAGGAAGATCCCTCTGACACAGATGAAGAATGGAAGTCCTACCTTAACGAGGAAGGTTACATGTCTCAGGAAGAGGTGCCTATGCCATTTTGCTATCCCGCACAGAGTCCGAGATTTATACCACGGTTAGACGTCAAAATGATATATGGAGATTGTGATCCAGAAGGATGCCGTGCTCCGCCAAATTCATTAGAGGAAGACACTCTGATGAAAGATAACTTTGACCACGATTACTATGGCCCAATGGATGGTCTGCCAATATGGCAACCTTACCCAGGAAACTTGGGGCAAGAGAGTCAGCCGAATAATGAAAATCAGCTGACCGTCATTGAACAGAATACCTGTGTCCCCACCATGTCATGGGATCAACACTCAGGTCATTCAGAAACTACTCAACATAAAGATGAATTCGCAATGTTTACCGGACTTGAATTCATCAACTATGCTTTTCCCGAGGTCAACGTCATCGAGAGAGATGACTCCTCCAGTTCCAAAGAAGTTTGGGACACCTTGGGACAACCGAGTGGAAAATACGACTTTATGGTCAAGTACACCACTCCCGAAAGCTCTCGTATCAGGCTCGAAGACATCCAGCCTACTGGATGGGGAGATACAGCTGAGAGCACAAATACTATGCAAAATGCAATAGAGGAATTCTCCTACGACAATTCTGCCTGGGAGACAGATTCCAATGATCCTGCTCCACCAGAAATCAGCGTCATTTCTAAAGACAAATCAAGGAAGGTACCAAACTTTGTGATTCACCAAGGAGTTCGTCGCCAATGGGTTGCTGTTGATGCTCCGAAGGTCGTTCGTCAGTCAAAGTAATTGCCATCTTTAACCTTTCACCCTGCCCAGGTGAAACAGATGTTTTGATAGGGCTCGCTTTCTGTAAATTTTCCCTATTCGCTTTGCCCAAAGCGACATCGTTTTGTTTTATAGGGCTGTAGTTTCGAGAGTCGACTTGTTCATTAATAAAATAACGTCGTTCTGTAATTTTCGCATTAATTGCTATTTTCTCTTTTTGCTTTTTCAGAAAATGGTAATCCTAAAAAACAATTCAAATAAAAACAAGCAGTAATAAAAATAAAACACTGCACACACTTGCATTTTCTCTATCTCTTCTAAACACGAATCATCACGTCATGCAGATTGCTTGTTTTAAACCCCGTTGAAACATACGATCCGATGCCTTCTCCCAACTTTGAGTTCCCGGTATTCGAGGCTGAAGAAGAAAATGATGACAAAATTCCAGAAGAGATCTCCCGACTACTCAGACAAGAGGAAAGGTCCATTGAACCTCACAAAGAGCCGTTGGAAACAGTAAACTTGGTTCAGAAAAGGAGAGAAAAGAGATCAGGATTGGGGCACTGCTCAGTTCAACTGCCAAAGAGAGTTTGATAAAGCTTCTCAAAGAATTCCCCGATGTATTCACTTGGTCCTATCAGGATATGCCAGGGTTGGATACCAGCGTCATGGAACATCATTTACCGTTGAGATCAGAATGTCCGCCAGTAAAGCAAAGGTTGAGACACACTCACCCGGACATGGCCATCAAAATCAAAGAGGAAGTACAGAAACAGATCGACGCAGGTTTCCTCGCTACATCTGAATATCCTCAATGGTTAGCCAACATCGTACTCGTTCCGAAAAAGGATGGAAAGGTCAGAATGTGTGTTGATTACAGAGATCTGAACAAGGCTAGTCCAAAGGACGACTTTCCTTTACCATACATTGACATGCTGGTAGACAGCACAACAAAGTTCAAAGTTTTCTCCTTCATGGATGGATTCCCGGGCTATAACCAGATCAAAATGGCGCCGAAAGACATGGAGAAAATTTCGTTCGTTACCCCATGGGGTACCTTTTTGTTACAAGGTAATGCCGTTCAGTTTGAAGAATGCCGGGGCGACCTATCAAAGGGCCATGACTACTCTGTTTCATGACATGATACACAAGGAAATCGAGGTATATGTCGATGATATGATTGCAAAATCAAAAATAGAGAGTGAGCACATTGAACATCTGTCAAAATTGTTCGAACGTCTAAGAAAATTCAAGCTCCGCTTGAATCCCAACAAGTGCACCTTTGGTGTCCGCTCAGGGAAACTACTAGGGTTCATCGTCAGCCAGAAAGGAATTGAGGTTGATCCTGACAAGGTCAAGGCCATTCAAGAAATGCCTTCTCCGAAAACTGAAAAACAAGTCAGAGGATTCTTGGGACGTTTGAACTACATCTCCAGATTCATATTCCTCATGACCGCTACATGTGCGTCGATTTTCAAGTTACTCAAAAAGAACCAAGACTGCGTTTGGACAGAAGATTGTCAAACCACCTTCGACAGTATCAAGGAATACCTGTTGAATCTGCCGATTCTATCACCTCCAGTGGAAGGAAGACCACTGATCATTTACCTCACAGTCCTAGAGGACTCAATGGGATGTGTACTTGGCCAACAAGACGAAACCAAACGGAAAGAGTCTGCCGTTTACTATTTGAGCAAGAAATTCACCGACTGCGAAACTCGGTACACGATGCTCGAGAAAACTTGCTGCGCTTTGGCTTGGGCAGCCAAACATCTTTGCCAGTACATGATTCGTCATACTACTTGGTTGGTCTCCGAAATGGATCCAATCAAGTACGTCTTCGAAAAGCCTGCTCTTACGGGAAGAATCGCCCGTTGGCAGATGCTGTTATCAGAATATGACATAAAGTACCATGCTTAGAAAGCTGTTAAGGGAAGTATTTTAGCTGATCATTTGGCTCATCAACCGATTGACGATCAAGAATCAATCGGGTTTGACTTCCCAGACGAAGATGTCATGTATCTAAAAATGAAAGATTGCGATGAACCGCTACCCAGTGAAGGGCCAGAACAAGGTTCCCAATGGGGACTTATCTTTGACGGAGCAGTCAATCATTATGGAAACAGAATTGGGGCAATCATTGTCACCCCTCAGGGTACCCACATTCCTTTCACTGCCAGACTTACGTTCAAATGTACAAACAACGAGGCCAAATACGAAGCTTGTATTATGGGTCTCGAGGAAGCGATTGATTTAAGGATAAAAAACTTGGACGTATACGGCGACTCAGCCTTGGTTATCAATCAGATAAAAGGAGATTGGAACACATACCAATCAGGATTAATTCCTTACAAAGACTACGCAAGAAGGTTGCTACCCTTCTTTAACAGAGTCGAGTTTCATCACATCCCTCGTGAGGAGAATCACATGGCTGATGCATTAGCCACTCTTTCTTCCATGATTAGCGTAGGTCAATGGAACGACTTACCTAAGATCGACATAATGCGCCTTGAACGGCCCGCTTACATCTTCATGATTGAAGCAGTCATAGATGACAAACCTTGGTATCACGATATCAAATGCTTCCTTCAGAAACAAGAGTACCCATCTGGGGCACTCAAAAAAGATAGGAAAACCCTCAGAAGATTGGTTGGAAACTTCTTCCTGAGCGGTGACACTCTTTATAAGAGGAATTTTGACATGGTCTTGCTCCGATGCGTAGACAGACATGCTTATGAAAGAAATTCATGAAGGATCCTTTGGCACTCATGCCAACGGACATACAATGGCAAGAAAAATCTTAAGAGCAGGGTACTATTGGTTGACCATGGAATCCGACTGCTACAAGTACATGAGGAGGTGTCACAAGTGTCAGATATACTCCGACAAAATTCATGTACCGCCATCACATCTCAAAGTTCTCTCTTCCCCATGGCCTTTTTCCATATGGGGAATCGACATGATTAGCATGATTGAGCCCAAGGCTTCAAACGGACATCGGTTCATCCTGGTGGCCATTGACTACTTCACCAAGTGGGTCGAAGCAGCATCATTCGCCAATGTAACCCGACAAGTGGTGGTCCGATTTATCAAAAATAATATCATCTGCCGTTATGGTGTTCCAAGCGAGATCATTACTGATAATGGATCAAACTTGAACAACAAGATAATGAAAGAGTTGTGTGCAGAGTTCAAGATCGAACACCATAACTCATCTCCCTACCGACCCAAGATGAATGGAGCGGTAGAAGCGGCCAATAAGAACATCAAGAGAATCGTTCAAAAGATGGTTGTAACCTACAAAGACTGGCACAAAATGCTACCCTTTGCTCTTCATGGTTATCGCACATCTGTCCGCACTTCAACAGGGGCTACCCCTTTCTCTCTAGTATATGGCATGGAGGCAGTGCTCCCCATCGAAGTAGAGATCCCATCAATCCGGGTATTGATGGAAGCTAAGCTCATCGAAGCTGAATGGTGTCAAAGTCGACACGACGAACTGAATCTGATTGAAGAGAAGAGAATCACGGCACTATGCCATGGTCAGCTGTATCAACAGAGAATGAAGAGGGCATTTGACAAAAAGGTCCGACCTCGCATCTTTAGAAAAGGAGACCTTGTGCTCAAGAAGATACAATCATTTCTCACTGATTCCCAGGGCAAGTGGACTCCGAATTATGATGGCCCCTATGTGGTCACGAAAGCTTTCTCAGGCGGCGCCTTGAGACTTGCAACAATGGACGGAGAGGAATTTGCCTACCCCACAAATGTTGATGTAGTCAAGAAATACTTCGCCTAAAAAAAAAAAACGTCTCGGTGGATTGAAAACCCGAAAGGGCGGTCCAGGCAAAAGTTAGAGGCATAAAAAAATCATCCCGGTGGATTGGAAACATCACAGTACAATCCAGGCAAAAATTAGGGATAATGGCAAGTAACTATGTTCAACAGAGGCAAATCCCTCAGCAGCAGCAGTTACATCATCCGTCAGGAAAACTCCAGTCAAGGTCATCTTCGACAGAAGCTCAGGATGCCCCGAATTCAAAGTTGGTAGAAGGATAGTGGTCGTTATGTTTCAACGTAGCCCTTTTCCTGTAAATTACCATTTTCTAACTTTGTATACACTCTTCGGAATCACGCGTTTGGCTGATCTCCATCTTATCAATAAAATTTGAGCCCTCGTGCGTTTGTTTGTAATTATTATTTGTTTTAGCTTTACAAAATGACGTTATTAACATGATTAACGATTCTTGAAATAAAAAAAAATGAATTTACTTGTTAAAACTTTTTCTGCTTTTAAAATAAAGTCGGCAATTTCTTTTGACTGTTGAACATCAAAGGAACATCAACCGCTTCTTCAGAAGTAAGCGAACTTCTAAGTGCAGAATCAAAGTGCTCATTCTAACTCAGTACGCCTGAATAAAGGGATCAACTGTGTCAGAGATCGTGTTTTGTCTGACGCGCCTCGGCCGAGTTCTTATCTCCTAAGCCCGATCAACGATATTCCCCGCAGGGACTATCTCTCCTAGGCAAGGTGGAATTGCTATTCTGAACCAACGGTACTTCTTCGCCCCGTGATGGCCGAGTATCCAGTCGTGTTCACCTGTCAGTTTGTATGTCGCGTCAGTTTTGTCATTATAAACATACATGCATCATTGCATTATTGATTTGCATTCACATTTCATATTGCATCGCTATCACTCTAGTCGGTCTTGTCCCCTAGTGATAAAAGTCCTCTCAATCAAGTTGTCAGCCCTTTCCTCGTCAGGAAGTGTTACGTCTGAACAATCTCTCTTCTCCAGTTTTATTTCTGGATTGAAGTTGGGTCCTCGACCACTTTGATAACTTGAACCTCTTAAAGACCAGAGAGCCCTCTGTTAACATCACTCTTCGCCATTGAAGATGATATCCTTGTTTTCCCGGATTAAAGAAAATCCCGAGAGAAAGCCTCCTAAATCGGAGATTCGGCAGTACGGCAGTTTTTCTCCAAAAAACCCACCGATGAAAAGGTCATCGGCACCTCAAAATTAGATCACATCATATGGCATTTCTCCGAGAAGATCTCCGAGAAAAGTATGATGTAAAGACCCCAAACGAATACAGTCTCTCAAGGGACTTGCATTCCCCAAGTAGAGTCAACAAATGGCGTCTCCAAACAGAGAAGTTTGTACACCTCTTCAACTCAGACAACTGGGTTCCCCAGCGAGTCTAACATCAAAGTTTTTTTATCAAATGGCATCTCCCCAGGAAAATTCGGCGAGAAGTTTGAGGAAAACCGCTACGCATAGCGTCCCTTGTCAATTAAGTTTATTGACAAAAGAAACTAAGACCAGTTCCTTGGTAGGAAACCAGGATCGAGGGGAAGTTTATTTCAGAAACTAAGACCAGTTCCTTGGTAGGAAACCAGGATCGAGGGGAAGTTTATTTCAGAAACTAAGACCAGTTCCTTGGTAGGAAACGAGGATCGAGGGGAGGTTTCTTTCAAAAGAAAACTGAGACCAGTTCCTTGGCTGAAGACCAGGATCGAGGGGAAGTTTACCTTTTCTAAGCATCATTGCTTAGCAAAAGAAGATGAATGCGTAAGCTATCATTCATAACCACCATCAAAATTTCGGGTATTCCGATATTTAATCCTCTTGCACCCTGAATGCCCGAATACCTTCGTCATTCACACCTTCGTGTCCAAGAAGATTAAATAGGGGCATCTGTCATACCCCAAATTTTGACCACTAAGACTTCCCATCATTGTGCAAATCATCATCACAATATGGAGGAACCATCATACTTCATCAGTCTCCCCAAAGATGGGTGAGCATCCACTACAATCAAAATTAGGGTTTCAAGCCCTCTCTGAGTGCTTAGACAAAGGATCAATCAAGGAATGACATGATCTTCAACTTGTCTAACCTCTCAAACATCCACAATGGATCAAAAGGACTCCCACTTCAAGGATTAAGCACAAGGTTGCTCCCTTCTAGGTGGATCAAGTCTCAAGATTGACAGTGTCATCAAATTAGGGTTTTGGTCGACCAGGGCCTCCAGATGGAAAGATTTCATCTGGGCACAAGCCAATGATCCAAAACCTAACCTAATATACTCCATGGAACCTCATGGACCCAATCATCAAGTCAATTTTGCCTCAGGGGTTGCATTCATCAAAAATCAGGAATTAGGGTTTCTTGACCTAATTCACCCCTAAGTTAACTTTTAGGGCAAACCATGAGCCAAGACCTCAAGAGAGGATTTGAGGATCTCCAATATGTCATATTGATCCATTTGTGACAATGGATTGATCTAAGAAGCTTGAGCAACAAGTCTCAATATCATCTGGACCACAATTAGGGTTTTATGAGAAAAGTCAACTGTAACTTTGACTTTTGACCAGGACATGCTCCCAAACCCTATGAAATGCCCCAGTATACCCTATAACACCCATGGAACATGTCCATCATGTTTGATTTAGGTCAAGGACATGATTTCCTAAAGAATTGCACAGTTTGGAATTCATCTGATAAAAAGTCAACTGTGCACAAAAGTCAACTTTGACTTTTTGAGATTTTTCACCAAAATGGATTTTTAACCCTAAAATGATGTTAATGTATGATTTGAATCATCATTCATCAAGAAAAATCAAGAAAAGTTGGATAACTTGTAAAAGGGGTAACCATAAAACTTAGAAATTTTTCTAAGTCATGAAAAAGTGCCACTAATGCACCAACTTTGGAGGACCATAACTCCTAAACCACAAGGCCATTGTGCCCCATTCAAAGCTTGATTTGTATATCTCATCGCCCTCTACAAAAGCTTCATACCGACCTATGTCCAAATTCCTCATGGATTTTGAGTTATGGAGTGATCAAAATCAAGAGAAAACACTTTGTTCCAACACTTAGTGAAAATTTCACTAAGTCAGATTTTGCCTTACTTTTTGCCAAATGTAGGGGGATTTTTCACTTGGATTCCAAAGAGATCAAAACCAAATATGTTCAAACAATTGTTGTATCATGTAAGGGCTTTCCAAAATGGTCAAGAACATTACTAAATTCAACTTACACCATGAGATATGACATTGGCAAGTTGCCTTCTGAAATCTGTCAAAGGCTAGGTTGAATTTGCAACTTTGCTCGATTTGCCAAAATTAGCCAAATTCAAATGCTCCTATCCACTTGGACACATCTGAGGATTGAATCTAAAGGGGACAATCACTAAGCCAAGCCTCCAAAGTCCATGGAACAAGAAATAGCATGTTGAACCTAGAATGGCCAAAATAGGGACAAGACTCCAAATTTGGATTGAAGCATTCAATGGAAGCATCAAGGTGGCATGGACTGAGCCATTCTCATCTGAAATCAGTCAAGACTTATCCAAGACCAAGGGAACCAAAGCTCTGTGCCCTAACATCTAGTCAATGGCTAGAGGAGACTTGGATTTTCATTTGCTAACATTGGCCAAACCTACTTAGCAGTTGCCATTCACTATTCCTTGCAAAACAAACTTGCTCTACTATAAATAGAGCTCAATTGTGATCAGTTTGAGTACACCAAAGCCATCAAACAAATGCTTTCCTCAAAATCTCTTCTTTCACTCCAATTTTGCCTTCTAAGGCAAGTCACTATCGGGTTTTGAGTTTGAGAGCTTTTCCAATCAAACCAATCACTCACACACCTCACATACATCATATAGAAGTGATCCAAACACTCACATAACATCTGGAACACAGATTTCACAAAATCACCAGCCAACTGCTCAAGTTCTTGACAGTTTTGCAGTTGAGGTACCATCTTCAGCTCCAAACCATTTCAATCCATTCCAAGCATACATACACACTCCATGGCACTTAGGGAAGCTATCCAGATCATTGGAACCTAGCTGTAACACCTCCAACACAAATCACGATCACCAGCTGCAAGTGGTAAGCATGAACTCTTCTAACTCTATGATCCATGCAATTTTTGCTGCACAATAATTTGGCCATATGTTCATAATCATGCATGGAATGTTTTCCCTCAATTAATTGCTTTGTTTGAATCGTGTATCAAAAATCCTAGCCTTCATGCATTAATTAGGGTTCTTGAGGTTTCTTCGTGATTTCATGTTTTATGTTTAATTTAAATGAAATTAAGTGTTATAGACATGATCTTGAGGTTGAAACGAGTTGATTGGTATGTGGATTGGAGAGAAAATGCAAATCTGGGCAAACCCAGAACACGCGCGTGTTCTTGGGTGTTCTTGGCGCCATTTTCAGAAATTTGAATATTTGAATTTTGTGATTTTATTTAATTGATTCAAAAATTAATTTCTCTCTGAGTTTTAATGATTTTGAGTTGATTCTTTTTTTAATAATTCACAAAAATGTTAAAATATTTTATTTTATCAAAAAATCCCAAAAATATTATTTATTTCATATAATTGATATTTTTGCAAAGAATTAATATTTTAATTGTTTTTGACATTTTAAATATTTTTTCCACCTTGATTTTGCAACTTTTAATGCTTTCTAATTGTTTTGTAGGTCAATACTTAATTTTTGAAGCATTAATCCAAGATCACAATTTGTTTTTCATATGTTAAACAATTTTGATCATTTTAATTGAATTTTTATTCAATTAAATACATTTTTTAAAACAAATTAGGGTTTTGGATTAATTCAACCCTCATAAATCATTTTCAAAACACTCATGGGCCTCTAATAGAGTGTAAGACCCAATCCTTTTTTGAGTAAATCACCCCTTTCGCCTCTATCTCGGGCTTTATACGAGATACAAAAAGGTTCTTATTGAGCCAAACAAACAAACAGCAGCCTCCATCTCGGGCTTCGTACGAGATACAAAATACTCTCTTGTTGATTCAATTAGCCTCCATCTCGGGCTTTATACGAGATACCAAAAGATTCCCTCGTTGAGTCAAAACCTTTTAGCCTCTCTCTCGGGATTTGTTCGAGACACATATTCGCCTCCTCTTAGGCTTTATATAAGAAAACCACTGGTTAATCCAATTAACCTTTTAGCATCAAAGTTGTGCCTCGTTCACAGTACACAAACATTAACAACTCCTTCCCCTCCATCTAACTGCTGTAAGCGGCAAGCCTCTGGATCATCTACATTCATGCCACTGTCCCTCGTTTAGCATGAGAAATTCCTAAGGAAAGATGGCATTACTTTACACTGAGTTAAAGTCTTCTCCTTCAGGTTAAAACCCCTTTAAAGGAAATTATGGCATTGCCGGATTCACAAATCCCGGTTAAAGTAATTCTCCTTTATAAACAGTCGTAACAGACAAACCCCTCTTTAGAGATGACAAATTCTCTCTAAAGTTGAGACCCTTCAGCTTCATATCTTGGGCTTTAAACAAGATACAAACTACCTTTCGCTTCACGTCTTGGACTTTGAACAAGACACCAAAAATAACCATTTCCTCCCGTAGAATAGGAGGAACTACGAATGCTCTGATTTCCCTGTTTCAGTAAACGGGAATACGTAGGCATAAGATTGAAAGAAAAATCTTAGCGAGCACAATCAACAAAAACCCTAAATCCCATGTATCTATCAAAAGCATCAGTCCTAACATCCTAATCCTTGTTCCCCGCCAAAAACCTTCTGTCCAAGATAAAAAGAAAGAAAACCGTATTGGCGAAAATACAAATAACCAGTACAAAGGCCCCCCACATTGATCGCATCTGTAACCTAACAGACCGCTGTTTAAACTCAGTATGCAAAGCAGGGTTAATTGGAGACATCTATTTCCCTTCCTTCATCAGCTTTAATAGGATAAAAAATGAATCGACCTGTAGTAAACTCAACCGCAGAGAGCGACCAGCACTTAAGAACCGCGTCCAAAATCGCTCGCTACAGTTAGTTTTTGGTCAGCTTATGTTTTTGAGTCCGTGCTCTTAAAGTCCAATTTTCTTTATTATTTGCTCAATTCACCATTAGGGAAAGTTAGACAATTTTTAGGAATTAGATAGATCATTCGGGTTGCATGGCCGACTAAACTCCAAGGTTAATCTACTGTTTCAGAATTTCATCAAGACTTTGAGGTTACTATATTATTCAGTTTTTATTCAATTCCTTTCAATCATGTTTTGTGTATTATTGTTTGCTTCATTTGAGTTTCATAGAATAGGGTTGATTATATTTGATTGATGCATGTTCCTTAACTTCGCGTGTTAACTTATCTTAGCGAAAGCATATGAGTTATTCATCCGAGTGAGTACACACGCTATAAAAGTAGGTGTTGTACAAGTTTATCTATTTTTCTATAACTCACTCCGCTTTCTCATATTCAATTGTTGGAAAGTTAACTGGGATGTCGAGACATATTAACATGTACCCCATGTCCTGCTTTGTTGTTCTGTTAAATTTACTCCTTTGCATTGAATCCCAACTTATTTCGATCGCTATAGCTACACACCTCTAGAGTAAAAATTGGTACTCAAATATATCTCCTTGTGGTTCGATATCTTTTAATACTTTGCATTACTGTGCACTTGCGGCTTGCATCACCAGGACCTTCCAAAATTATTCTTGCGCTACTCCCATTCACGTTTGAGGGGTCATCAACCGATAATGTCCATTATGGGGTTCTCTCTTCATATGCATGCGAGCTAAATTGTACCACGAAATCTATTAGAGCTTAGGATTTAATGCTTCCTCTCAGGACATACTGGATATCATACTCTGAGAGTTATGCTGCCTATTATACCATTCTTCCTGCCAGATCTGGTTTTTTCAAAGCCTATTGAACATGTTAGTTGGTATTCACATGGATCTTGTGACCCTGGAAACATGGTTGTAACTTTCTCATTATAACAATAACACTTATCGCTAGCTTCTCAATCTTTTGATACTGTGTTTTGGCGGCTCTGAACACCTTGCTTACAAAATACACAAGCCTTGTAGTCTTATCTATATCCTGGACGAGTACGGAGCTCATCACATGATATGTAGCTGAGAGGTATATGAGCAATGGTGATCCCTCTCCGAGCGAGTGAGAATGAGCGACGATGTAATGAAGGATTTCACCTTCAATAAAGCCTACTCATGTTATGTGGTCCACTCAATCCTCTCTTTCTTCTTCAGGGCGACAAATAAAATGAAAGCCTTGTCGCACACAGATGAGAGGAAGCAAGATAGGGCGGTGAGGCGACCTGTAAGATGCTTCAATTCCTTGAGATTGGTGGGGCTTCTCATACCAATTATGGCCTAAAATTTATCAGGATTGGCTTTAATGCCTCTCTTCATTAGCATATACCCCAGTAACTTCCCGGCTTGAACCTCGAAAGAACACTTAACGGGATTCAAACGAATGTTATATTTCCTGACTGATTGCAAAACATTCTTTAAGTCCGCAATATGGTTGCGCCCTTCGGTGGTTTTCACTATCATGTAATCCATATAGACATTTAGGTTTTGCCTTATATGATGGGAGAACACATCGTCCATAAGTTGCTGGTAAGTGGCACGAACATTCTTGAGGCCGAAGGGAATGACATTATAGTAGTAATTTCCATGATTGGACATGAAATCTTACTTGGAGGCATCTAGGGGATCCATTCCAATTTGGTTATAACTTGAGTAAGCATCCATGAAACTCAATGTGCGATAGCATGAGGACCCTTCAATCACGCGATCAAGTTTGACCAAGGATATGAGTCCTTACAGTAGGAGGCATTTAGGTCGGTGAACTCCACACACATGCATCACTTATTCACTAATTTTATCACCAACATTGCGTTGGATAACCAGGTAGGGTATTTTACTTCCGTGATGAACCCAATATTGGATATCTTGCCTACTTTATCATCAATGGTGGTCCTCTACTCCCCGCCAACTTTTTTCTTCCTTTGCGCCATTGGCTTGGAAGAAGGGTCTGAAGGTGTAAGGAAACACAAGAAAGGGGGGTTTGAATTGGGTTTTCAAAATGAAAGCTTTTTGTGAAACTCAAACAAAGATCACAAATAAACTAACAATAGAGAAAGACACACGATATATCCTGGTTCACTTGAAAACTGTCAAGTTAATCCAGTCCACCCGCCAAGGTGATTTCGCCTTATACACAAGGACTTAATCCACTATAATCAACTGATTACACTGCACTAGCAGCTGCTGGTGACTAACAATCAAAGACTAACCGTCTCTTCTTAAGGATTCTGACCTAACTGGTCCTTTAAGGAATACAAACAACTGTTTGAACAAAGTTAATGTTTACAATAAATTGCTTATACACAAGTTGATATAAACACTATGAATAACTCAAATAACTTAAAGAAAATCTATACAATTGATGTCTGCTTTCTAAGTGTTTACTCCAATTAATTAATTTAAAGCAAAGGTGTCACATGCAAGTATACATGTATGTTTGATTGCAACAAGTGATAAAATAAGAGACCGTACCCACAGGGAGTGAACTTGATATAACTTTGAACTTTAAAGTATTCAATTCTTGTTTAAAACTAGTATGAGCAAGGTAACAAATAATAATAATGGTAACAGCAAGATTAACACACTACAAACTAAAAAAAATCTAAATAAAGAAGGATAAGATATCAGAGAGAATGATTGATGAGCTAAGATCCATTAATAAATTGCTGCTAAACAGTTTCCATGATGTGAAGTGTCGTGCCTCAAAAGATCAGAACGTGATCTAGTGGTGTATTTCTACACCATCAAAACATACATAACTAGGGCAAGGGAAAAAATCTATCAGTTTCACTTATAACCCTAAAATGTGTCTGGTTTTAGTTCTGCAAAATCTTTATGGTATCAACTTTTTATCTCTAAGTAAGTTGAATTAAGTGAATATCTCTATCCTACTTTGTTAACCACTTTTGTTATGAAATCAACATGTTATTGGATATCTCTCAACCACATACTTGTACCTTTTTTCTAAGTTGATCATTCTAAGAAGAAAGTATATAGCAATGAAAACACACAACAAAATAAGGCACTTAACAACACATCATTTCAATGTAAAAACAACTTTATATTAATTTCACTTTGCTCATCAAATACGAGTTTAGCTCATAATGAGCTGTGTACAAATTAATGGAATGAAAATACAAGATGACATATTCTTAACAAAAATATAGAAAAGAAATGACAACCTAGTAATAACTTGAAGATCCTTTGCGTTGGGTAAACAGCATCAGACCTCTGCAGTCACGACAGTTCCAAGCAGTGAGTACAAGACTGGATGAGAAGAAGAAATCTCTCTAACCTTCTTAATCCTCAAAGTAACTAAACTAAAAATAGAAAGTATAATGTGTTCTCTCTAGCTTGTGGTCTCTCTCTTCAATGCTGAACATGGCTTGCTTTTTATAGCCTTTGAGAATGAGAAATTGGAGTTTATGGGTCTTGGATCATGGGCTTTTGGTGAAAATAAGGTTCAGCCCGAATCAAATCACAAATAGCTCCAGCTGTCACTTCTTCCTTTGTGAACAAGCTATCAAGGACATAAAATATTTGGAGACAAGGCGTCTTTGGCAGGCTTCTTCAGCAGGTAGTGGCACAGAGCAGACGGCGGGTGGCTAGGTGCAGGATGCGCTTTTGTAGGCGTGGTCCCCATTGTGCCCTCCTTTGTCCTCTAGCTTCTTTGATCTTATCTTGATGCTTCAACTCCTTCTTGACACAAACCTTTGCCACATATTCCCTAGTGATAGACATTCTTCCAAGCTCTTGGTGAAATTACAATTGACAAATTTCATTACCTTTCTTCCTTTTATCTTCATTCTGCTCAGACTATGTCTTGTGGTGTCACGCCTCAGCTTGCCTTAATCTGAATTGTTTTAGGACCAAAAACATACAATAAACCATAAAAGGTGCAAATAGGGCACTAAAGGTAAATTCATACTCAAATAAGAGAAATGCAAATAAATTTAATTAAACCTAGCCAAATTGCTACAGAAAATGGATCACTATGACACACTAAAATAGTTATCAGTAAGAACAATGTTTCTTGCTTTGTATTGTGTTGATTTACTGTTCACGCATCTGTCTCTCTTTTTTGTTTTCTTCAAGTGATCAAGTCTTTATATAGCCAGAAAGAGATCCGTTGGAGGGCAGATCAAGAATATCATTAAGATTGCTGACGACTTGAAATAATATCATTATGCAGGGTTGCAAATCATACACAAAAGTTGTCCTTTGTACCACCAAATCAGGGTAGTGGAATGGTAGTGGAAAAGAACGTGTTTGATATGTACTATGTACTATTTTCCCTCGCAAACTTTTCATCTTCTTCTGTTCATCAGAGGCTTCTAAATAGAGATGATTGAAGCATGAGCAAAAGAGTTGATCACTGGGTCTTCAGAGTCTTCAGAACTTGTTCACTAGAACCTTGTCTTCAGAGTCTTTAGCACTCTGTCTTCAGAACCCTTGGTTATCATAAACTTAAGTCTTCAGAGTCTTCAGAGCGTTGTTCAGCAGAACCTTGTCTTCAGAGTCTTCAGCCCTTGGTCTTCAGAAACTTAAGTCTTCAGAGTCTTCAAAATGTTGTTCAGCTGAACCTTTTCTTCAGAGTCTTCAGCACTTAGTCTTCAGAAGATAATCATCAGAGTCATATTCAGAGGTTGAATCCAAAAGAAATTGCAGTAAAAACATATTGTCTTCTTAGAATCTTTCTAAAAGTGAGTAGATCAGAAGCAAACTTGCTTCTTTGGCGCAGAAGCGACTTTTGGTCAAATCAGAGTGACGTTCCATATGATCTCTATCAGAGTCAGAGCTTTCTTTATCAGAGTCAGATCCTGTTTGTTAATTATTTAGAAAACAAACGTTAGAGTACCAAAATTGTTCTTACACAAATACTACTTTGTTATTATCAAAACTCGGAGATATCTTTCATAACCAAATCTTGTTCTAACAGGGTCGACGGCGAGACGATGTCACACCATTCTAGTATCGATCCCTGGAATGTTAGAGGTAGCCCAGGCGGACAAGTCAATGTTTCTAATGAGTTGGTCGAGTATCTCGCTTTCTTCTTCCTCAGAAAGTGTTGAATGCCAAACATGCTTTAATTTGATCCATATTTATTGGCATTTTTCATCTCGTTTGTTATGTTTTGTTGGATTTATTCCATGTTTTCATGCTATTCTTCAATTATGTTACAAATACCTTTGGTTGCTTTGATTTTTGTGTTATTGTGTTGGAATTTGGCATAAAACATCAAAGTATAAGACACAAGTAATTTGACAAGAAAGCCAAAGAAAATGTGAAGATTCAGTATGTTCGCTGGGTAAACAACCAGCGAGTAACAACAACGAATGTTCATTGGGCGAGCTCCTGGCGAAGCCCCAACGAACCATTTCAGAATAATGACAGTAAGAAAAAGGCACTAAGGACGAACTTGAAGTGAATATTCGTTGGGCGAGGCTGCAGCGAAGGACTAGCGAGCATCCCAGATTTGAGGCAGTAACTAAAGAACCATAAGTTCGTTATGCGAACTTGTAGTGAAGAAACTCGCTGGGCGAAGAAGTGTTCGCACAACGAACTTTGTGATTTCCTCAGGGGCGGTTTAACTTTTCAGAGGCACTTCAAGTGCCATAAAGTGAGGTTCATTGGGCAAAGAAAGCATTTTCTAGGCAAACTTGGCAGACTTTAGTTATACTATATAAGTACTTTTCACACTTTTTGGGGATCGTAACCCCATTTTCACATAGAAACCTCATTTTTCAGCATTTCTTCACCAAAGAGCAAGATTTTGCAAATAGAAGCTGGATTCGCATCCGAGTTCGATTCTTCGACCTGAATGCTCATTCATCTTCTCTCAAGACTTTTAATGCAAGCTACCATGGTTATGTCTAGATAATTTCCTTTGTATCAAAGGTAGAGGTAGTCTACCTTAGCTTTATGTATTTCTTTTGATTGGACTTGTATGTGAACAAGTGATGATTAATATATGATGAATATGTTTTTTCTTAATGATCCATTCTTGTTTTGTAAAACTCAAGACATAGATTTTATGGAACTTGACCTAAAATATTCATTTATCGATTTATATTTTGGAGAGATCGATCTATGGTTGATATTTTCTTGGTATTAAACTTAAAGCTTAATATATTGGTTGTTATATAGAGATATCGTGTAGTGATGAATACGATATTTCTCACAATGTTGCTCTAGAGATAGACGGTATTGAGAGAATACACAATGATATTAATCGAATCGACTTCACATGCAAGATTAAAAGAATATGTATAAGTTAGGGTAGATGAAAACTACTTTTGATATACATTGTTAATCAAACACTTTAGATTTTTTTAGCTTTGCTACTGAAATCGTGACAACTTATGAAACAAACTTCGAAAACCTTTTTCTTAAAACGGTAAACTATTGAATGGCAAGAATCCAATATAAGAATAATCCATGTGCAAACTGTAGTGCTATCGTCCAAAGCATTCTTCCGTGGAAGGAAGGAGATCCGGGAAGAGTAGCTTTACCTATAATTATAGGTAGTGATTTCAAATGCAAGGCTTTGGTCAATATGGGTGCTAGTATTAATTTGATTCTTTTATCTGTGGTCAAAAGACTCGAAAACATGGAGATGAAATCAACCAACATGACATTACAACTAGCGAACAAGTCAAGGACTCGCCCTCATGGTGTTGTTGAAGACGTGTTATCGAAAGTTGACAAATTTGTATTTCCATTTGATTTCGTAGTCATGAACATGGAAGAAGATGAGGATACACCAATAATCCTTGGAAGACCCTTCATGAAGACCGCTAGGATGTTAATTGATGTTGATGAAGGTATAATGAAGGTGAGGACTAATGATGAAGAAGTGTGTTTTACACTTTTCAAAGGTGTGGTGTATTCAAATCAATTTGAGGATGATGATCATGTGAGAAAGGAAGATGCTAGAGTTGAGATTATGAAAAAGAAGGACGAAGATGCAAAGATTGTTGCGGTGTTCAAAAAGAAGGATGAAGAGCCCAAGGAGGCTATGATAAAGTCATGTTGGAATTTTTCTTTCTTAAGGAAATGTGGACCAAAAACTGGTTATGACAATGATTAAGGACCTTTTGTGTTAGTGGTTTCTTCCGAAAGCTAATTCAAGTGCTTTTAGTTCCGAGGTTTCAACCATCAGACCGTCGAGCTCAAACGACGTTAAACAAAGCGCTAGTTGGGAGGCACCCTAACATTGTAAGTACCCTTTCATCTTTAATGCTTTTGTAGTGTTAAATTAGTATAGGAAGTTTTATGGGAGAAAGTGAAGAAAATAATTTTTTTTTCAAAAATCTGTCTCATTCGCCTTGAGTTCGTTGGGCAAACCTGGGGAGAATGCTCGCTGGAAGTTCTTTGTGAGAACTGAGCGAGACAGAGCAAAATGTCAATTTTTCTGCCACATCACTTAAGCATTTTTTGTGTGGGCCGAAATTTGTGGGCCCAATGGCCTTTTGCCGATTTGGTTGGGCAAACATTTCCCCACTTCCCCTTTTGTCTTTCCGTTCCCTCTTGTCTCTATCACTTTACAAATACACAACACACATTCTCTTCTCTCTCACCTGTACCGTTACAAGTGAAGAAATTTTTACCAAGTTCCTGTTTCAATCTCCATTCTCTCTATTCACTTCATTAGGTTTGAGTTCTATTATTTATTCCTTGTTAATATTATAAGCATGTGGTTAGGGTTCATATGAATAACTTTTGGAAACTTTCTTCTTGGCTTTGTAAATTTGTTATGCATGTGTAATATTTATTGGTTTGCATTGTTATGCTTGTTTGTGTACTATGTTGTAAGAATTTTTTAGAGTTTGAGATGTTCTTGCTTAGGTTAAGTTGAAATTGGTTTGAATTATTTTAAGAACTTTGAATCTTTGCATGAACAATGTGGCTTGGTTGATGTTGCTTACTTGATACTTATTTTAAAATTGGATAACACTTATTGAATGGTAGAAATTACATTGTTGTTGTGTTGAGATCGAATAGGCAGAACCTGGAATTTTTCAAATTCGCAGGGTTCGCCTTGAGTTCGTTGGGCGAACCTGGAGCGAGTGTTCGCTGGTTCACGTTGGGCGAACCCAAGGCGAACACGACAATAATTTTAATTTTTGAATTGTGTTGTGATTTCTTGTTCTGATTTTTCGCGCCTTGCTTTGTAACTAATGTGTCATGTGTTTTGTTTGCTGGTTATGTTTGGTTATTGTACATATGACACCTCCAAGAACAACTACTTCCAAGAAAAGAAAGGTCGGAAGCTCTTCCCGTCCGCAACCAATCTCATATGACACCAAGCGGTTCAAAGGAGTAAAGCAAGCCACTAGATATGTTGCTCTAGAGAGAAGGAGCATCTTTGTTGAGAAGGTGTTTAATATTAACCCCCAAGGCACCTATTGGGCGGTAGCCGTGATTCTTCACGAGAAAAAGTGTGACAAGCTAATTACCCCATGTGATAGTTATAACGAGGAACTTGTGAGGGAGTTTTACGCTAATACCCTTCTGGACGACAATGATATTTTTTCTTGTACTGCACAAGTTTGCGGAAGAGAGGTGAAGTTTGATATGAATATTATTAACTATGTGTTGGGTAGACCTCTTACCTTGGGGGAGGATAAATTGGATGAGTATCCTAGAACTTTGAGGCTGAATAGAGATATTGAGGAGATTTCTAGTGCCTTGTTAAATGAAGGCAAGTTGGTGGAAGTGAACCCATTTGGGGTTTCAAGAAGATTTCACAGGGAGGATATGCGTCCTCTAGCACAGCTGGTGCTACTCTTGGTCTTAACGAACATTAGGCCAAGGATGCATACCTCCATTATGCCTATTCTAGTTGCTCACCTGATCCACATCATCTTGATTAATGAACAAATTAATGTGGCTCAGATTATTGTTGACGAGATGCGTATAATGGTAGAAAGTGGTATCAAACCAAGGGCGCGAGCTAATTTCTCTTTGGTTTTCCCATGCTTGATCATGGCTTTATGTGTGCATTTGAGGGTGAAGTTACCCTCCCGCCGTCAGGTTACCATCCCGACTACAATTGATGATAATTATGTGGATAAGTTTTGCAGGCCCAAGAGCATGAGAGGAGGACAAACTTCTGGTGCTGATGCAAGTACAGGTTCAGGAGCTGGAGAGGCTTATGGTTCTGGTGTTGTAGGCTCCCAAGGCTTTGACCTGTTTTAGAGGGAGATTTGCAACTATAATTAGGATTAGATGGCGGCTACTCAGTGTGCCATGATTGATATACATGATTCTATGCAGGTTTTACAGCTACAGTACTAAGAGCCTTCGGTGGAGCGATTGATCATGACTAGGGAGCAGTTTCTAGCTCATGGTGGTTGGCCTGAGGCCAGGCCATCCTTTAGAGAGGGGGCGGGTGTAGCTGATACTGATGAGGTTGAAGATGCTGAGAAGGTTGGTGATGATGAGGATGTTGGTACTGATGTCAGTTCTGGATCTGGTGAGGAGGTCAATTTGGATGAAGAGGAGACCGAGTCCGATGAGGACTAGTTTTTGTGATGTTTTGTGCATGATCTTAGGCTACTTCCATTGGTTGCTACAAATTGAAGTTTTCAGTTTAGCTTAAATCATTGTTATATTTGTATTATTTTAATTGTATTCTATTTGGTGTTGTATAATATCCACTTTGTGGATTATTTTGGATAATGTTTGTATGTACCACTTTTGGGTACTCGTACTTTTGTTGGTGTTTTACACCATAACATTTTTGTGTTATATCAGTTGAATTCTTCAGTTCACGAATGTTCAACTTTCGTTTCGTTTTTTTAATGTTATTTAGAGTTGAATTCTTCAATTAAGGAATGTCCAACTCTAGTTTTTATGGTTGAATGTGAGAACTTCTAGAATTGTTGCTATTTGCTAAAAGTATCCAATGAAGATTCTCCCAAGTTTGGATGGTGATGATAGTATTTGAACATGTAAATACACACAAGGTACATGGTTACCTCTTTCTAGGATGCTAGAATGTTTAAGAATTTGTTTTTCTTGATGCAAATGTATTTTTTTTTTCATTTTGAGACTTTGTTTGAAAGCTTGTTTCACTTAGGTTCTAATAGCCACAAATTTGTGAGAAACCTCCATTATTTACTATATGCATAGGATGACTGATAAACTTTGTTTAATACATTTAATTCATGCTTAATCTTGTGATTATTTTGATTTTGTGGAAGCATTAGAAATGATCAAGGCATTTGTTGATATTGAGCACAACCATATCCCAAAAAAGTAACTTACCCATGAGTAGTGAGTATTTCTAACCCCCTTGAGCTTAATAGTTTAGATCCTAATTTAGTGATGAATTTGGTGTTTGTACATAAATAAAAAGTTAGTTCATCATTGAACTTTGTGGGATCCTAAAAATTATCTTGAACCTTTGAACAACTATTTAAATTGATTTCCTTGCCATAAAAAACAAGGAGCACTCACTTGAGGTTTGGTTGAGTTCAAGTTGGGGAGCGTGAAAAGAAAAGTGGTGGGTTACTAAAAAATTTTGAAAAATTTCAAACAAGCATTGAAAAGAAAATTGTAAATATGAATTTGAAAAAGAAAAAAAAAGAAAAAGCATGCATGTTTGAATAAAAAAAATAGAAAATGAATAATGTGCATAAAGGAAGTTTGGAAGGGGGAACAATTGAGAAAAGAAAGTGTTGGATGAAGTTGTAGTGTGTACATAACCTTGTATAGTGAATGTTTTTTTTTTGCATTGGCAACTTTGAATCCATGGCCTTAGAAATATCCCTTTGTTGTGAACCTAACCAAGCTACAATCTTTAAAGACCTTAGTGATCTTCTTGCTTTCATGATTTCATTATTGATTGATTAGATGAATGTATGAATTGAATTGTATTTGAATTGTTTGTCAGGTGAGTGAAATTTACCCGCGGTTGCAAACGCGTTAATTTCTTCATTCTTATTCGAAGAGGAGTGTTAGAGTGATTCAAGCATGATAATTTAGTTGTTATTTTAAATATTGCATGATATTTGTTTAAGGACTAAATTCTTTTTCATTGTTCGATTCTAGGAAGTGGTGAACATTGCTTGTGCACATTTGTTTGTTAATTTGAGCCATAAATCCATTCTTGGTTAAATTAATTGCTTGAGTAATCCTCTTGTTTTCAATGAGAGGCATACTTTGCTTGAGGGCAAGCAAAGATCTAGTTGGGGATAGTTTGTTGAATATCAAACATGCTTTAATTTGATCCCTAATTATTGGCATTTTCATCTCATTTGTTAGTTTTTATTGGATTTATTCCATGTTTTCATGCTATTCTTCAATTATGTTGCAAATACCTTTGGTTGCTTTGATTTGTGTGTTATTTTGCAGGAATTATGCATAAAACATCAAAGTGTAAGACAAAAGTAATTTGACAAGGAAGCCAAGGAAAATGTGAAGATTCATCAGATCGAGGAAAAACTGTGAATGTTAGTTGGGCGAGCTCCAGGTGAAGCCCCAGTGAACCATCTCAGAATGATGGCAGTAAGAAAAGGGCACTAAGTTTACTAGGCGAATTTGAAGCGAATATTCGCTGGGCGAGGCTACAGCGAAGGACCAGCGAACCATCCTAGATTTGAGGCAGTAACTAAAGGACCATAAGTTCGTTGTGCAAACTTGTAGCAAAGAAGCTCGATGGGCGAAGAAGTGTTTGCACAACGAACTTTGTGATTTCCTCACGAGCGGTTTAACTGTTCAGAGGCACTTCAGGTGCTATAAAGTGAGGTTCGCTGGGCGAAAAAAGCGTTCGCTGGGCGAACTTGGCAGACTTTAGTTGTACTATATAAGTACTTTTCACACTTTTTGGGGATCATAACTGTTAAGGGCCAAATTATACATACTTTTGATGATATTTTGTGGCCCTTTCCATTTGTTTCCTTTGTATTTTAGTAGTAAATGCATACGTTTTAGTGTAAATATGAAAGTTTCCAATTATGATTGTAAATATTGTGAATTATGATCATTTTGATGCTTTTTGACAGGTCTTCTTGCCTACTTTCTCATCAATGGTGGCCCTCTACTCCCTGCCAACTTTTTTCTTCCTTTGCGCCTTTGGCTTGTAAGAAGGGTCGACGGCGAGACGATTTCACACCACTCTAGTATCTATCCCTGGAATGTTAGAGGTAGCCCAAGAGAACAAGTCAATGTTTCTAATGAGTTGGTAAAGTATCTTGCTTTCTTTTTCCATATAAAGTGTTGAATGCCAACATGCTTTAATTTGATGCATATTTATTGGCATTTTTCATCTCATTTGTTATGTTTTGTTGGATTTATTCCATGTTATCATGCTATTCTTCAATTATGTTGCAAATACCTTTGGTTGCTTTGATTTGTGTGTTACTGTACAAGAATTAGGCATAAAACATCAAAGTGTAAGACACAAGTAATTTGAAAAGGAAGCCAAAGAAAATGTGAAGATTCTAGATGTTCGTTGGGCGAACAACCAGCGAGGAACAACAACGAATGTTCGCTGGGCGAGCTCCTGGCGAAGCCGCATCGAACCATCTCAGAATGATGGCAATAAGAAAAGGGCACTAAGTTCGTTGGGCGAACTTAAAGCGAATATTCTTTGGGAAAGGTTGCAGCGAAGGACCAGCGAACCATCCCAGATTTGAGGCAGTAACTAAAGGACCATAAGTTTGCAGTGCAAACTTGTACCGAAGAAGCTCGTTGGGAGCAAAAGTGTTCGCACAACGAACTTTGTGATTTCCTCAGGGATGATTTAACTGTTCAGAAGCACTTCAGGTGCCATAAAGTGAGGTTCGCTGGGCTAAGAAAGCGTTTGTTGCCCGAACTTGGCAGACTTTAGTTGTACTATATAAGTACTTTTCACACTTTTTGGGGATCATAACCCCATTTTCACATAGAAACCTCATTTTTCAGCATTTCTTCACCAAAGAGCGAGATTTTGCAAATAGAAGCTAGATTCGCATCCGAGTTCGATTCTTCGACGTGGATGCTCATTCATCTTCTCTCAAGACTTGTAAAGCAAACTACCATGGTTATGGGTAGCTAATTTCCTTTGTATCAAAGGTAGAGGTAGTCTACCTTAGCTTTATGTATTTCTTTTGATTGGCCTTGTATGTGAACAAGTGATGATTAATATATGATGAATATTTTTGTTTTTAATGATCCATTCTTGTTTTGTAAAACTCTAGACATAGAATTTATGGAACTTGACCTAAAATATTCATTTATCGATTTATAGATTGGAGAGATCGGTCTATGGTTGATATTTGCTTGGCATTGAATTTAAAGCTTACTATATTGGTTGTTATATGGAGAGATCGTGTAGCGATGAATACGGTATTTCTCATGATGTCGCTCTAGAGATAGATAGTATTGAGAGAATACATGATGATATTAATCGGATCCGACTTCACATGCAAGAATGAAACAATATGTACAAGTTAGGGTAAATGAAAACTACTTTTGATATACTGTGTTAATAAAACACTTTAGAATTTATAAGCTTTGCTACTAAAATCGTGACAATTTATGAAACAAACTTTGAAAACCCTTTTTCTTAAAACCGTAAACTATTGAATGGCAAGCATCCGATATCAGAACAATCCCTGTACAAACTGTAGTGCTATCGTCCAAAGCATTCTTCTGCGGAAGAAAGGAGATCCGGGAAGAGTACCTTTACCTATAACTATAGGTAGTGATTTCAAATGCAAGGCTTTGGTCAATATGGGTGCTAGTATTAATTTGATTCCTTTATTAGTGGTCAAAAGACTCGAGAACATGGAGATGAAATCAACCAACATGACTTTGCAACTAGCGGACAAGTCAAGGATTCGTCCTCATGGTGTTGTTGAAGAGGTGTTATTGAAAGTTGACAAATTTTTATTTCTGTTTGATTTCGTAGTCATGTACATGGAAGAAGATGAGGATACACCAATAATCCTTGGAAGACCCTTCATGAAGACCGCTAGGATGTTAATTGATGTTGATGAAGGTATAATGAAGGTGAGGACTAATGATGAAGAAGTGCATTTTACACTTTTCAAAGGCGTGGTGTATTCAAATCAATCGGAGGATGATGATCATGTGAGAAAGGAAGATGCTAGAGTTGTTATGATAAAAAAGAAGGACGAAGATGCAAAGATTGATGCGGTGTTAAAAAAGAAGGATGAAGAGTCCAAGGAGGCTATGATGAAGTCATGTTGGAATTTTTCTTTCTGAAGGAAATGTGGACCAAAAACTGGTTATGACAATGATTAAGGACCTTTTGTGTTAGTGGTTTCTTCCGGAAGCTAAATCAAGTGATTTTAGTTCCGAGGTTTCAACCGTCAGATCGTCGAGCTCAAACGACGTTAAACAAAGCACTAGTTGGGAGGCACCCCAACATTGTGAGTACCCTTTCATCTTTAATGATTTTGTAGTGTTAAATTAGTATAGGACGTTTTGTGGGAGAAGGTGAAGTAAAGACAAAAATTTCAAAAATCTGTCTCATTCGCCTTGAGTTCGCTGGGCGAACCTGGGGAAAATGCTCGCTGGAAGTTTGTTGTCCGAACTGAGAGAGACAGAGCAAAATTTCAATTTTTTTGCCACATCACTTAAGTTTTTTTGTGTGGGCCGAAATTCGTGGGTCTAATGGCCTTTTTGCTGATTTGGTGGGGCAAACCTTTCCTCCACTTCCCCTTTTGTCTTTCCCTTCCCACTTGTCTCTAGCACTTTACAAACACACAACACACATTCTCTTCTCTCTCACCCGTACCTTTGCAAGTGAAGAAATTTTTTCCCAAGTTTCAGTTTCAATCTCCATTCTCTCTATCCACTTCATTATAGGTTTGAGTTCTATTATTCATTCTTTGTTAATATTAGAAGCATGTGGTTAAGGTTCATATGAATAATTTTTGGAAGCTTTCTTCTTGGCTTTGTAAATCTGTTATGCATGTGTAATATTTATTGGTTTGCATTGCTATGCTTATTTGTGTACTGCGTTGTAAGAATTTTGGAGAGTTTGAGGTGTTCTTGCTTAGGTTAAGTTGAAATTGGTTTGAATTATTTTAAGAACTTTGAATCTTTGCATGAACAATGTGGCTTAGTTGTTGTCGTTTACTTGATACTCATTTTAAAATTGGATAACACTTATTGAATGGTAGAAATTACATTGTTGTTGTGTTGAGATTGAATAGGCAGAACTTTGAATTTTTCAAATTCGCAGAGTTTGCCTTGAGTTCGTTGGGCGAACCTAGAGCGAGTGTTCGCTGGTTAACTTTGGGCAAACCCAAGGTGAACATGATAACAATTTTAATTTTTGAATTGAGCTGTGATTTCTTATTCTTATTTTTTGCGCCTTGCTTTGTAACTAACGTGTCATGTGTTTTTTTGCTGGTTATGTTTGGTGATTGTGCATATGCCACCTCCAAGAACAACTCCTTCCAAGAAAATAAAGGTCGTAAGCTATTCCCGCCCGCAACCAATCTCATATGACACTGAGCAGTTCAAAGGAGCAAAGCAAGCCGCTAGATATGTTGCTCTAGAGAGAAGGAGCATCTTTGTTGAGAAGGTGTTTAATATTAACCCCTAAGACTCCTACCAGGCGGTAGCCGCGATTCTTCAAGAGAAAATGTGGGACAACTAATTACCCCATGTTATAGTTATAACACGGAACTTGTAAGGGAGTTCTACGCTAATGCTCTCTCGGATGACAATGATGTTTTTTCTTGGACTACACAAGGTTGCGGAAGAGAGGTGAAGTTTAATAGGAATACTATTAACCATGTGTTGGGCATACCTCTTAACTTGGGGAGGATAAATTGGATGGGTATCATAGGACTTTGAGGCTGAATAGAGATATTGAGGAGATTTCTGGTGCCTTGTTAAGGGAAGGCAAGTCAGTGGAAGTGAACCCATCTAGGGTTCCAAGGAGATATTACAGGGAGGATATGCATCTTCTAGCATAGTTGGTGCTACTCTTGGTCTTAACGAACATTAGGCCAAAGACGCATACCTCCACTGTGCCTATTCCAGTTGCTCACTTGATCCACAACATCTTGATTAATACACAGATTGATGTGGCTCAGATTATTGCTAACGAGATGCGTATAGTGGTAGAAAGTGGTATCAACCCAGGGGCGCGAGCTAATTTCCCTTTGGTTTTCCATGCTTGATCATGGCTTTATGCGTGCATTCGAGGGTGAAGCTACCCTCCCGCCGTCAGGTTACCATCCCTGCTGCAGTTGATGATAATTATATGGATAATTTTTGCAGGCCCAAAAGCATGAGAGGATGACAGACTTCTGGTGCTGGTGTAGGTACAGATTCAGGAGCTAGAGAGGCTTTTGGTTCTGGAGTTGCAGGCTCCCAAGGCTTTGACCTGTTTCAGAGGGAGATATGTAACTATAACTGGGATTGGATGGTGGCTACTCAGCTTGCCATGATTGATATACATGATTCTATGCAGGTTTTACAGCTATAGTACCGAGAGCCTTTGGTGGAGCGATCGATCATGACTAGGGAGCAGTTTCTAGCTCATGCTAGTTGGCCTGAGGCCAGACCATTCTTTGGAGAGGGGACGAGTGTACCTGATACTAATGAGGCTGAAGACGCTGAGGAGGAGGTTGGTGATGATGAGGATGTTGGTACTGATGCCGGTTTTGGATTTGGTGAGGAGGTCGATTTGGATGAAGAGGAGACCGAGTCCGATGAGGACTAGTTTTTGTGATGTTTTGAGCATGATCTTAGGCTACTTCCTTTGGTTGCTACAAAGTGAAGTTTTCTATTTAGCTTAGATCATTGTTATATTTGTATTATTTTGATTTTATTCTATTTTGTGTTGTACAATATCCACTTTGTGGATTATTTTGGATAATGTTTGTATGTACCACTTTTGGGTACTTGTACTTTTGTTAGTGTTTTACACCATAACAATTTAGTGTTATATCAGTTGAATTCTTCAGTTCATGAATGCTCAACTTTAGTTTCGGTTTTTTAATGTTATTTAGAGTTGAATTCTTCAGGAAAGGAATGTTCAACTTTAGTTTTTATGGTTGTTGGTAGCTTGTTTTGAACTTAATGTTTCTTTCTTTGGTGATTGAATGTGAGAACTTCTAGAATGGTTGCTATTTGCTAAAAGTATCCAATGAAGATTCCCCCAAGTTTGGATAGTGATGATAGTATTTGAACATGTAAATACAAACAAGGTACATGGTTACCTATTTCTAGGATGCTAGAATGTTTAAGAATTTGTTTTTCTTGATTCAAATGTATTTTCGTTTCATTTTGCAACTTTGTTTGAATGCTTGTTTCACTTAGGTTCCAATAGCCACAAATTTGTGAGAAACCTCTATTGTTTACTATATGCATAGGATGACTGATAAACTTTGTTTAATACATTTGATTCATGCTTAATCTTGTGATTATTTCGATTTTGTGGAAGCATTAGAAATGATCAAAGCATTTGTTGATATTGAGCACAACCATATCCCTAAAAAGTAACTTACCCGTGAGTAGTGAGAATTTGCTAACCTCTTTGAGCTTAATAGTTTAGATCCTAATTTAGTGATGAACTTGGTATTTGTACATAAATTAAAAGTTAGTTCATCATTGAACTTTGTGGGATTGTAAAAATTTTCTTGAACCTTTGAGCAATTGTTTAACTTGGTTTTCTGGCCATAAAAAGCAAGGAGCATTCACTTGAGGTTTGGTTGAATTCAAGTTGGGGAGAGTGAAAAGAAAAGTGGTAGGTTACTAAATTTTTTTGAAAATTTTCAAACAAACATTGAAAAGAAAACTGTGAATATGAATGTGAAAAAGAAAAAGAAAAGAAAAAGCATGCTTGTTTGAATGGAAAAAAAGAGAAAATGAATAATGTGCATAAAGGAAGTTTGGAAGGGGGAACAATTTAGAAAAGAAATGTTGGATGAAGTTGTAGTGTGTGCATAACCTTGTATAGTGAATGTTTCTTTTGCATTGGCAACTATGAATCCATGGCCTTAGAAATATCCCTTTGTTGTGAACCTAACCAAGCTACAACCTTTAAAGATCTTAGTGATCTTCTTGCTTTCATGATTTCATTATTGATTGATTAGATGAATGTATGAATTGAATTGTATTTGCATTGTTTGTCAGGTGAGTGAAATTGCCCCGCGGTTGCAAACTCGTTAATTTCTTCATTCTTTATTCGAAGAGGAGTGTTAGAGTGATTCAAGAATGAGAATTTAGTTGTTATTTGAAACATTGCATGATATTTGTTTAAGAACTAAATTCTTTTTTATTGTTCGATTCCAGGAAGTGGTGAACATTGTTTGTGAGCATTTGTTTGTTAATTTGAGCCATAAATCCATTATTGGTTGAATTAAATGCTTGAGCAAATCCTCTTGTTTTCAATGAGAGACATACTTTGCTTGAGGGCAAGCAAATATCTAGTTGGGGAGAGTTTGTTAAATGCCAAACATGCTTTAATTTGATCCATATTTATTGGCATTTTTCATCTCATTTGTTATGTTTTGTTGGATTTATTCCATGTTTTCATGCTATTCTTCAATTATGTTGCAAATACCTTTGGTTGCTTTGATTTGTGTGTTATTGTGCAGGAATTAGGTATAAAACATCAAAGTGTAAGACACAAGTAATTTGAAAAGGAAGCCAAAGAAAATGTGAAGATTCAGCATGTTCGCTGGGCGAACAACCAGCGAGGAACAACATCGAATGTTCTTTGGACGAGCTCCTGATGAAGCCCCAGCGAACCATCTCAAAATGATGGTGAAGCTAACAGGATTATACCTAAGTGAATCGTACACTCAAAGATACAACATAGTCGCCACCAAACTTTATTTAGTTCCAAAGGATAGGGAAAATATCGATAAAACCCAAGGGGAAGATAAACGGGTAAGGGGGTCGGTTATGCTAAAGGAAGGTACTAGCACCTTACGCATCCGTCGTACTCGACGGGAACCATTTCACTTGCTTCTAGCCTTGGATGGGTTATCTATCTAAAGGGCTCTAGCTAAAAGAAGAGAGAGAAGAGAAAAAAGAAAGTGAATGAAAGAAAGTGCTCGCGGAGGATTAGGGCCCTCGTGCCTACGTACCCTCATAGTGCAATGAAGAAATCAGAGCTCCGTAGTTCATAGAACCAGGGAAGAGAAGAAGAATGGAAGAAGGTGGCTCGCCAAGATTTCGCAGTCTCGTGCCTACGTATCCTCATAGTGCAATGAGGAATTCAGAGCCTACGTAGTTCGGGGAACAAAGACAGGAAAAAGAAGGTGGTGTCAAAACCAAGAGCAAAAGAAGGAGAGAAAACCCCGCTGGGGATTCAAGAGAATTGGTGTCAGAACCAAGAAACAAGGGAAAAGGAAGGATAGTAACTCTGATGAGGGTAAAGTGCAAGAATGGTGTCAAAACCAAGAAGATAAAAGAGCGAAAGGATAATAATGACTCTATTGGGGAGTAAGAGAACATAGCAACTGTGCTGGAGATCAGAGGGTTAGCGACCCTACTGGGGATCAAACAAAGGGATGGTGTTGAAACCAAGAGAATAAATATTTGGTATGTTATCTGGCTAACAATGGTTAACTGAAGAAGGAGATTAAAGCTCTGTGGGGAAAAAGGTTTGGTGTCAACAGGCAGGCTGTGATGAACAAAAAAAGAGAGAGTATTGAACCAAGAGAAGGCGTTTGACTCTGAAGGGATTTTGGTATATTAACTGATAAACTGTGGTTAACCGAAAAAAGAAAAGATTACAACTCTGCGAGGAGAAAGGTTTTAACAGATAGATTGTGATCAGCCAAAATAACGGGCATGGAACCAAGAAATGGTTGTGATCAACCAAAAGAACGGGTGTGGAACCAAGCAAAGGTTGTGACCCACTGGGGATGTCGGTACTGACTGAACAGGCAGTACTTGGAACTGGAAAAGGTATTTGAACTAAAAGAAGGTTGCTAACCCAAGGATGTGAGTATTTAATCCAAAAAAGGTTGCTAGCTGTTGGGGATTTGGTGTTAACAGAAAGACTGTTATTAACTGGAAAAAATGAGTGATTAACCAGGAGAAGGTGATTAACTAAAACGAGGCTCAGTATGTTAACAGACAGGATGTGGTTAACTAAGAAAGAAGTGCAAATTTATGTTTTAATTGGCAGGAAGTGGTTAACCAATCAAAGGGAGAAGAACCAAGAGAAGGTTGCAAACTCCGCTAGGGTTTTGGTGTTTAACAGGAAAACTGTGTTTGGCCGAAGAAAAGGCTTGAGACTCTTCTAGGGAATCAATAAGCAATGATTGACCACAAGAAAAGAATATTGAGGCAAGAGAAAGGTGTTAAACTAAGAGACAGTGATCTTTAACCAAGAGAACGGTGATTGATCAAGGAGAGGTTGAAAGGTGTGAGAGTGATCAAGAATCGACTCGATTGAGGATTGAGAGACACTACAGCTTGGAGATAGAGACTATCATTCCAGGCCCATGGTCATTCATCCCCTACCCAAAATAATCAAGATGAGTAAGGAATTTTCCACTCTTATCCTTTCTCTAGCACCAAAGTATAGTGCGGAAATTGAATCAGACAGCATAACAGCGCCAATTTGTACAGTGCTCCAGTGCGTCGTGCAAATCTCTGACTCAACAGGGGATCAAGAGAACAAGACTCTAAAGGATCCTAAAGAGAGGAGAAAGGAAGAATCAACTAATCAAAACATTTTTTCGATTAATCGATCTAAGGGAATGAGCAAGCCAACGATCTTTCACGAGTCGAAAGATCGTCAAAGCAACATGCAGATTAATGATTATACAAGATTGAATTTTCTCAAGAAGGAACAAACTCAATGCAAATAGCATGGAAAACAGTACCAAACATCAACACAAATACTGTAATCAAGTGAGCAAAAGATGTTCAAGAATAATCATGAACAATGTAATGCCAAAAATGAAAACAATTACGTAATCGATAAATTATGCATCGAAAGTTTGCAAGCATGCTTCAAACAGAGGTTAAACAACTCATAAAACATCCACAAATATTGATCATGTAAAGCCATGGAAGTTAAATGAGGAAAGTAAATCAAACAAGCAAGAAAAAGCTCAAAATTTTGCCTCTGTTACAGTGTTAATCGGTTAACCTCTTGAAAAGTGCAGAAACACGTGAAAATGACTGGTTAATCGGTTAACCATTTTGCACTGCAAATGGTTAACCGATTAACACTGGAGCAGTGGCAGAGAACCAGTTTTCCAAAAGTGCTTCCAGCAGTTAATCACTTATTTGAACATCCACATGCTATGGTTTACACTTGTGCATGAAAATTACATCAATTATGAGTAATTAAACACAAATTAAAAGCATCAAACATGAAGATCAAAGATCAAAGATTAACAAACACATGATTAATCAACAAAGAAAACTATCGAAACTACATCGTAAATGCGCGAAAGTGATCGAAACAGTAAATCAAGTGAGAATTGACTAACCTACAAGTCATAGAATTGGCTTGGTGATTGTTGTTAGTGAAATGTAGAGAGAAGAAACCAAGAAAACTAGAGAATTCTACTCTTGCACTTTGAACCGTAGCATAATCGAGCAAAATTCGATAAAAGCTTCGAAATCAAATTTGCACCTAAACGATTGGAGTAATCACTTGAATTGAAGTAGAACTTGTTGTAATTCCAGAAATCCAAGCAAAATTGAAGACGAATGGAGTCTTAAGCTCAAGACATAAGCAATTTCAATGTGAAATTTTCTACTCTTTAATGGTGGAATTGAGCTCTAGTGTGGTTTGGGGAAGAAGATGAAGATGAATGTGTAGAACTTGCAAAAAATGCAGAGAGAAATGAGAGAATTGAGAGTGAGAAATTGTATAAGGTCCTTTGTGAAATGGTGGAGCTTTGTTTATATAGAGACTAGCTTTGGAGTAGGCTAGGTTCGGAATGTGCTTTGGAGTGAGCTTTGGAGCTTGCTTTGGAGTTAGTTACACTCAACTCACCGAGTCGGAAGTTGACTCGGTTAATTAGTTAGTTAGCTCGGTGGAGCAATCCCAATGCAAATCCAAATCAAGTGGTTCATATGCTTGGAAATTAAGTAACATGGTGGACTTGATTCAAGTGATGTATTGGAATAAATGTAAGTGGAGTGTCTTGAATGGTCTTGAATTGTCTAGATTGTTCCACACAATGCTAGAACCAAGTATACTCCAAGAGAAAAGAGAGTGCAAAGTTGTTGTCATGAAAATGCAACATATTCTGCCATTTTACATGGGTTAATCGATTAACCCATTTGCAACAGCAAATGGCTAATCGATTAACCAGGCCAAAATTTGCCTAATTTTCTTGAAAAAAGGTACTGTGGCCACGGTTCCGATTTTCGACCTTTTGTATTGATGAATAGGCATAGAAACACTTATTTTGTGCTTGTGTTGATGATGTGATGACTTTGTGAGAATATGATTAATCAGGATTTGAAAACCTGAATATTCCTGTGATAAAAAACACAGAGAAAAAGTGTGAGTGCATATGCCAGCGATGCGAATGCACATGCTTATGCAAAAGGCAAAAAGGGAGGTCAAATTTTGGGTTAAGACAACTGCCCCTATTTAATCCTCTTGGGACTAAATATTCGAGTTGCACCAGCTTTTCGATGATTCGAGGTAGAAGGGGATTAAATAAAAGATTGAAAATTTGGCTGATGGCGACAAGAGAAAAGGTGAAAGTGTAGAGAGTTTTGATAAGTGAGAGGTTTGGCTGAATATCTGCTGGGGAGATGAATCAGACAAAGGGAGTATGATAGATGCATATGCTATGTATGTGTTGTTCTACATGATGCTTGATATCATGACATGCATCAGTGTGCAGTGGTTAGGTAAAGATTGTAGCAAAACGAACTCGACATCCTCGGCTGGGGAGAGAACCCACAGATGACGATGACTCTGTTGGGGAAGAAACTGGGAAATCTCAGATTTCCAGACTATCACCATTATCATTGGTGTGGATGAAGGAACCAGGATGACCCTCAAACCACAGCCGACTGTGCTTGGTGAATGGCTTTCTAACCTTGATTGACCTTGCTTAGGGACTGACCTTCCAACCTTGACTGATTCTGCTTAGGGAAATCCAAGGTCTGAATGATCTTTTCTGCTTGGGGAGAACAGTAAATCAAAATACAGTATTGCTGGGGAGTGATGGTTTCATCTTGTTGGGAACGGTGCATGACCCTTATTGAAGATATTGCACAACTCTTGCTGGAGGACAAGAGAACGAACATGTCTCTGCTTAAGGATACATCAAGGCAACTTTACTGGGGACATTATGGATCTGCTGGGGAAATGAAAGGTAAATAACTCTTCCAAAGAACCATAATGGCGCTTGCTGGGGAGATCATGGCTCTGCTGAGGTAATGACCACCTCTACAAAGGACCATGATACTGCTTACCATGGATCAAGCTTGCAAATAGACATTACCGGTTATCCCTTAGGGGTTACTAATGCAACATGCAATGCATAATGCTTTCTCCACTAGTTCTGCCTTTTGTTTTTCTCAACGCTTTATAGTATTATGTGATCACAAATAATTATTTATTTTGCAAACAAAATACTGAAAAGAAAACAATTGAGGAATCAAATGATGATTTTTATTGAACATGAAAAATATTTGTACATAAGATGTGCACAAGGATGCAAAAATCCTTGATGAGGAAATTTGCAATAAAATTGAAAAACAAATGTAAATGTCAAAGGGAAATTATGTTTTGCATTGATTACAACCTTGGCTACCATCCACCGTAAGTCTAGGTTCCAACGCCTTGCGCTAGTTGATGATGATTTGGCTGCTCTGTTACCATCTGAGATCCAGCTATGGTGAAGATAGGCTCAAGTGTTCACAGTCAAATTCCTTTATCCCTAATTTTTGCCTGGATATTTTTCTATTTTTTTTCATCCACCGGGATACCCATTTTTGCCTAAGTCGCCCTTTCGGGTTTTCAACTTAGCGAGCTATTATTGTTTTTTTTTTGCATGGACATTTCTTTTTTTGGTCAATCGGGACACCCATTTTTTCTTAGATTGTCCTTGCGGATGTCAATCTAGTGGGCTCTTTATCCATTTTTTCAGGCATAATATTTTTTGACTGCATCAGAGTTTATAGGCGATGGTAGCTCCTCCCCATCCATGGTGGTGAGGATCAGGGCTCCTTCTGAGAAGGCTTTCTTGACAATAAAGGGTCCTTCATAATTGGGAGTCCACTTGCCGTGTAGATCCGAGTGAACAGGTGCATACCTCTTGAGCACGAGTTCACCTTCTTGAAACGCTCGAGGGAGAACTTTCTTGTCAAAAGCTCGCTTGAGGCATTTTTGATACAATTGACCATGGTAAACAGCGGTCAGGCGCCATAGACCTCAAGAATCTCCATAGACCTCAAGAATCTTGATTCTCATGTCAATTGCCGCTTCAATACCGTAGATACATGCTTTGTATTCAGCCATATTGTTGGTGCATGCGAAGCATAATCTGGCGATGAAGGGAAGATGAAAACCTGTCAGAGAGATGAGGATAACACCAATTCCATGACCTTTAGCATTGGAGGCACCATCGAACACGAGCGTCCATCGTGCCCCTGGTTCGGGTCCTATGTTAGGGTCTGGAGTCTCATAATCTCTGATAAACAAAACATCCTCATCGGGAAAGTCAAACTACATTTGTTGATAACCCTCTACAGGTTGATGCGCAAGGTAGTCAGACAAGACGCTCCATTTTATTGATTTATGGGTAACATGTTGGATATCATACTCTATCAACAACATTTGCCACAGAGCAATCCTTCCAGAGACAACAAGCTTTTCAAATATGTACTTTATCAGATCCATTTTGGATATCAATAAAGTAGTATGGCAAATCATGTATTGTCTTAGACGTAGAGCAGCCCAGACCAGAGCACAACAAGTTTTCTCCAAGAGTGAGTATCTGGTCTCACAATCAGTGAACTTCTTGCTCAGATAGTAAATTGCATGTTCTTTTCTGCCAGTGTCGTCATGTTGACCCAATACACATCCCATTGATTCATCGAGAACAGTGATATACATGATTAAAGGCCTACCAGGAACTGGCAGTACTAAGATTGATGGTTCCTGTAAATATTGTTTTATCTTGTCAAAAGCTTCTTAACAATCATTGTTCAATTCCACCGATTGATTTTTTCTTAGTAGTTTGAATATTGGTTCACAGGTAGCCGTCAAGTGAGAATGGATCTTGAAATGTAATTAAATCTGCCCATAAAGCCACAGACTTCTTTTTCTGTTTTGGGAGGCGACATGTTCTGAATTGCTCGAACCTTGTCAGGATCGACTTCAATGCCATTTTGACACACAATAAAACCCAATAGTTTACCAGATTAAACTCCGAATGTGCACTTCGAAGAATTCAACCGCAGTCTAAACTTTCGGAGTCTGTCAAATAATTTCTTCAGATGGACCAGGTGATCATCTTTAGTCTTGTACTTGGCAATCATATCGTCCATGTAGACCTCAATTTCTTTATGGATCATATCGTGAAAGAGGGTTGTCATGGCACGTTGGTATGTTGCCCTTGCATTCTTCAAACCAAATGGCATGACTTTATAGCAGTATGTACCCCATGGCATGATGAAAGTGGTCTTCTCCATATTAGCTGGGGACATCTTGATCTGATTATATCCTGAGAAACCGTCCATAAATGAAAAAACAGAGAATTATGACGTGTTGTCTACCAAGACATCAATATGAGGCAGAGAAAATCATCTTTCGGGCTTGCCTTATTGAGATCTCGATAATCCACACACATTCTGACCTTCCCATCTTTCTTTGGAACTGGGACGATGTTGGCAATCCATTCAGGATATTCAGAAGTGGCTAGGAACCCAACATCAAGTTGTTTCTCTACCTCTTCTCTGATTTTAAGTGCCATGTCGGGTCTAGTCCTTCTGAGTTTCTGCTTAACAGGAGGACATCCGGGCTTGAGTGGCAAGCGATGTTCAACAATGTTGGTATCCAATCTAGGGATATCTTGATAATACCAGGCGAAGATATCAACATACTCTTTCAATAACTTGACCAACTCGGAGTGTACATGTTTTGCAAGGGATGCGCCAACCTTGACTCTCCTTCTTACATCATTAGTACCAAGATTGATAATTTCCACTGGCTCTTTGTGTGGCTGAATCTCTTTCTGCTCGTGCTCAAGGAGCCTTGCTAGTTCAGTCGGTAATTCACAATCTTCCTCACCATCTTCTTCGACTTGGTTAATTGGAATCCAAGAATTACAATGGATGTTTGCCATGTTGTTATCAATGCATTTATTTGTTCTGCATGTTTCTGAATATGTTTAGAATGAGCTATTTTAAAAGGTGAAAATAAAAGAAACTTTTTCCATTTGTTTGTGAAAAAGTAAAATAAAGAAAGAAGATAAAGCATGATTTTGAATGCAAATTTTTTTTATTGATTGATCACATAATATTGCAAGAGAGGGAGGCCATTTACAAGCTATCCACTCGTCTTGGGCAAGGACGAGGGAATGAGAAAGTAAAATGCATTACATGTTTGTGGGAAAAACCACAGGAATCACAGTAGATGTCCAATTGTTGAGCTCGAAACCCGGCGGACACTTGCGTACAAATCTTGCACTCTGGTTGTTAGGACTAGCATCATCAATGGCTGCCACGATGTCACCCTTTTGGAAACCCGTGCTATTAAACTTGATCAAGTTGCACTGCTTCTGACCATGCAAGCTAGATTGTCGACCAGGATGATAACCCAATCTAAAGCGATTATGCTTTTCAACCACATCAATCACATGCCCCTAGCAAGGCAAGGCACCTTTCTCGATGGTCTCTTTAGCACTCTTGACGGATGACAAGGTCGTTTTCGGTGATCTACTTTGACTAGTGGAAGCAGAGCTGACATCTTCGAACTCAAGACACTACAACAACACCTCTGTTATGCCTTCATCAGTCTCGACATATCGGAAAGATGACAATTCTCTTATAATCAGATCCTCTTCACTGCAAACGATGACTAACTGATCGTCAAACATGAATTTCAATTTCTGATGCAAAGTGGAAGTAACTGCCCCTGCAGCATGAATCCAGGTTCGACCCAATAAGCAACGGTATGCAGGATTGATATTCATTACTTGAAAAGTAATGGTAAACAAATGTGGTCCAACCTTAATGGGTAAATTCACTTCTCCAATAAGTTGCCTTAGAGAGTCGTTAAAGGCTCTGACAATTAGAGCGCTCGGCCTCATCTCGCTTCCTTCTACCAGTAATTGACTTAGTGTGCCCTTAGGAATCACGTTGAGAAAAGAACTGGTATCCACGAGAACACGAGATAATAAGGCGTCCATACAGGTTATGGATATGTGCAAGGCTTGGTTGTGGACAGTTCCTTCAGGAGGCAACTCTAATTCATTAAAGCCCAAGTATCTGCTTACAGTTATGTTAGCCACTACATCAGCAAACTCGATAACAGATATATCGTGCATCACGTGGGTAGTGTTCAAGACTTTCAATAAAGCTGATATGTGCGCAGGCGAGCTCATGAGTAAATACAAGATTGAAATCCTTGAGGGCGTTTACCCCAGCTGATCCACAATCTTAAAGTCACTTTTCTTGATCAGCTTAAGGAATTCTTGATACTCAATTGTCTCCTTGCTTTTTGTAGCATCCTTAGACTGAATGACCGGTACTGATACTGTAGTAGATGGCCCTTGTTGTACAACAGGGGTTGTAGACGCAGGCTTCTCCTTGGGAGGAACAATAGTAGGAACCTGCACAGGCTTTGTAGTGACCTTCGGAGCGAACACCCTTCCACTACGGGTTATACCTCCGGTGGTGGTTACATTTACAATCTCAGACTCTGCAAACTTTATCTTTTGACCTCCAAAAAACACAGTTGACCCATACTTCCAAGGTACCTCCTTAGAATTCTGATACAGAAATGGCTTTGGCGGGCAAACAACGATAGGTTATATTTTCTTTTTAGGGGATTCACCAAAAACCTTCCTATACATGATGGTGAATGGCTCGATAGTAGCGACTTCTTCAACATGCTTAGATTTGGCAAATTGAACTTCACATTGGTTCATTAAAATTTGGACACAACCCTTCAGTCTTCGACACTTGTTGGGATTACTATCACAAATCTGACACTTACCGTGCAACCCTTTCAACAACCCATGTTCCTTCAATTTCTTAATAACCACACTCATCGGGGTCTTTACCTCGTCAACATCCATGATCAATTCAGCCCTTAAATTATCCTCAATCATGTTAACTGCAGGTCCACTGTGATTAGGTAATGGATTATGCTGAATGTTAGGACCTTCCTCAGCAAATGTCAAAATCTTTCGATCAATGAGCTCTTGAACCTTGGTTTTGAAAACAATACAGTCTTCTGTCACATGTCCTATGTATCTAGAGTGATAAGCACAAGAAGCATTTGGATTATGCTTTGGATTGTAAGGAGGAATTGCAAGTGCGATTTCTTTCAGAACAGTTGCCCCTTGATGAACCAGATAAGGGAACAACTCAGTATATGGCACCAAAATTTTGTCGAAGTTTGGACGCTTACGATTTCTCTGATTATTGTTGTTTTGTCTATTTTGATTCTGCTTATTTTTGTTGTTTTGTTGAGACTGTTGTTGAAGTTGCGGTTGTTGCTGATTTTGAGCATTCTGAACTGGTTGTTGCAGCTGATACTGGTATGGCGGTTGTTGATATTGTGCAGCAGCAATGTATGGATATGGATAATAAGGCATGGGAGCCATGGGTGCTTGATACCGAGGAGAGACTTTAGCTCTCACAGCGTTGGCCTCGCCTTCCTTCTTCTTTGAATGACTATTCTGAGGTTTTTTGTTGGCCGACTGTTGAGAAGCAGCTCTAGAAATCTTTCTGGTCTTCAGCCCATTCTCAATTCTTTCACCAATGGTTATAATTTTAACAAAGTTTGATGAAGAACTACCCACCATTTTCTCATAGTAGGATCCCTGCAATGTACCCATAAAGATATCAACTAACTCATTGTCAGAGAGAGCAGGTTGCACACGAGATACTATCTCACGCCATCTTTGTGCATACTCTTTAAATGTTTCAGTTGAGCGCTGGGACTGGTTTTGCAACTGCAATCTGGTAGGAGCCAAATCAAGATTGAATTTGTATTATTTCAAGAACGCCTCAGATAGATCCCTCCAAGAGCGAATTTTGTTGCGCTCTAAGTCCATGTACCAATCCAATGAAGCACTAGACAAACTATCCTGAAAACAATGAACTAGCAATTCATTGTTATCAATATAGGATGCCATCTTCCTGCAGTACATAGTGACATGACTACACGGGCAACTCATACCTTTATACTTTGGAAGCTCAGGTATCTTGAATTTCTGCAGCAATACAACATTTGGAACCAAACATAAGTCCTTGGCCTCCATGCCGAAAGCAGAAAACCCTTCAATAGCTCTGATATAGTCTTCCAACAACTTGTAATTAGTAGGTCTACTTTGATCAGCAGGCTTGACAAGGATCTGAGGATTTAGCAGCTGAGATGTGGCTGGAGCGTGTACTTACGGAGTAGTAAACTGAGAAGGGTATACCAATCCCTGATTAACCATCTGACCAGCATTCTGACCTATCTGAACACCAAACGGATAATTCGGAGGAGGTACTACAATGGCTGAAGATGTCACGGGGTAGAGCATTCCAGAATGAACATTCTGAACAACAGTTTAAGCAGCTTGGGATGAAACCGAAACATGAGGAGGAGAACCCCTATACACGTGCTCATCGTCACCAGGGGTTTCAATGTCAATCAGCACAGGAGTCTGATGATTCTGCACCAGAAGATTCTCATGATCATCACTCACCACCAGAGGTGGAACCGGAGTAGGCATATCCCATGGATATGCGGTAGTATTTCCATTGGGCATGGGCACAATAAAAGGCTGATATGGTACGAAGGCACTACTATTTGCAATGCGAGGAGTGAAATTCAGAGGCATGCCCTAAGGAAAAACAGCAGGCATCTTGTTCAAACCAGATTGAGAATTTGATGGATAAATAGTAGACCAAATCACATGCTCAACTGATACTTCAATAATAGCAGGCGAAGAAACAACAACAGTGATGGCCGTAATAACAAGAGGAACAGTCACAATAGGGGAGACAACGGTTGCATCAGTGGCAAATGCAATGACAGTGGCAGCAGCAGCGACGTCCTTCTGAGCGCGAAGGAACTCCATAATAACATCCATGTTGGTCTGAAACTGATTCACCCAACCTTGAAATGGAGCCATAGTTTCCTTATAGGCAGCGTTCTCAGCTTCGAAATCAGCCATGATCTTGGATTTACTTGAGCGGGTGAAATAACGATGTCGAGTCGTCGTCTTGCTACAAGCCAGAGACGGACAAGGGTAAGCAATGATTTTCTGGATGAAGGGGCGTGCATATGTGTGCATGAATGTATGCAAAAATAACGTCTTAAATTCCAGGAATTCGTAAACTTATCTTTGTTAATAATAATCATAAAGAATACAAGTAAAGGTGCAAAGATAAAACTGGCAAGAAACTTCATTCATTCAACAAAGGAAAAAAGTACAAGTCAAGTACGAATTAAATATTTACCTTTTGGGCTGCAACAAGATCATCCTAGATCCTATAAAAAACCACCCTACAAACAGACAAGAAATGAAAAACAGCCCAAGGAGTCTTGTGCGGCAGCATATCAGCATATGCATCCCTTAACAACCCAGGTAAGTCCTCAAATGCGTGCTCAACAAATCTAGCTAGACGGCCATGTCTCTCACTCCAATACTTCACATCCTTCATGAGGTTGCGCAGCAAAGAATGGTTAGGTCCCTGAAGTATATCATGAAGAAATGCCTCTTTCTGATCTAAGAGGACTTGCAAATGACAGCTCTGTTGCTCCCAATGAGTACTCTCTATGTTGAGCTGACTAATCTGCTCTCGGCTCTGATGTGCTTTATCTTGCAGCTTCTAAATCTCACCGAAGGATTTGTCGAGCTTGGCTTGACACTGAGAGAAGTCCTTTGCAAACTGATTGGCACGAATTTATTTACTTTGCAGCTTTGTCTTGTACTCTGATAACTTCCCTCGAAGCTCTTCAAGTTGTTTCTTGTAGCTTAACTCATACTTGTAGGCTTGATACTGAGTGTCAACGAGTTGTCTCTTCTTTGAGGTAAGTCCATCATAGGTACTCTTCAAAGCATCACCCATTTTCCTTCGTTTGTTCTGTTCAACTTCCACCTCTTTGAGCATGCGCTCTCACTTTTGGTGGAGCTCAATGTGTAGGCTTTCCTTCTCGGATGTGACTCTATCAAGGTTGAGACGAAGATCAACACTCTCATTCTTCAACATCTCAATAGTCTGCTTGAGTTGGTCGACTTTATATGGAGAAATAATGGCAAGTTAAGGAAGCTTGACATTCATGGAAGGCTCAGAAAGAAATGGCAACAAGATCTCTTTGGCGCGCTCTTTGACCCAAAGTGTGTAAGCTTCCTTGGCTACATAATTCTTCTTACCAAAATTGGCTCTTCCTTCGAGGTAAATCTGAGTCCAAGTGGCACTTAACCTCTTTAGTAATCCCATGTCATCAGCCCCTTCATGAAAGATGAACTCTTCCACAACCTTAGGCTCTGGCTTGGCGACCATAGGATATCCCAACTATCAGAAGGCAAGTCTCGAATTGTACTTAATTCCACCCTTTGTACCCAAGAGAGGCACATTGGAGAATTTACCACAATGAAGAATGATCTTAGTATCGTCGAAGACTCGAGAATACCAAGAGATATCATCAGTAGTAAGAGACATGATTCGTTGAGACCACTTGAGATTTCCCTTTTTCTCAACAAAGGGACCTTTATGCGGAAGGTGAGACATGAACCATCAGTACAACAAAGGAGCACAACGGACAATAGTTCATTTCTTATTTTCATTCCTCGAATGAATAGAATAATAGGTATCAGCAAGAAGTGTCGGAACAGGGTTCTCAGACAAGAATATTCTGATGGCAGCCTGATCCACAAAATCCTTCATGTTTGGAAACAAGACAATCCCATATATCAACAAGGCAAGAACGACATTGAAAACCTTCCAGTTCCCATCTTCAGCAAAGGAAGTGGCCTTGTCAACCAGAAACTTTGAAGCAAACCCTCGAATACCATTCCCTTTAATCTTGAGATTAGCTTCCACATCCTTTTTACTAATGCAAAGAGCCTCAGCAATAAGGGGAAACTTCTGACAACCACTGGTATAGACAAAAGAAACCTACTTCTTAATCTCAACTCCCAAGATATGAGATTACTCCTCAAGTGGCGGGTCATAGAACTGAACAAGTGTATGAATGGCAGTAATGTTGACTTTAGTACTGAGGATGGCCAATAGATTACCATAATCATCTTTGAAAATTCCTCTGTTATCTTCAACCACACGGGATGCTAAACCTCTTAAAGTCTTCAGCTTAGGCTCCATAAACTTGTAGCTAAAGATATATCTGCAACTAGTACTCATCTCTATGATAATGTCAACAAAGAATAAGCCTTCGAATAATATGGATATGCACATGCAAAAATTAATTTACATGATGAAATGATATGCAACACAAGAATCAAGAAGCCAGCGATGTCTGAACAATCAAATATGAAAAATCTGGATATTTGCATATAATTATGTGTCGGTGCGAAAAAATCTGATGTGCATGAGAGAACCAAGGTATGAAGAGGCTTGTTTTCCTGCAAAAACCCATACCACACTCACAGGTGTGATCTAGACTCAACAAGGTGGTCCCTAGAAAGGTCGCCCAACCCATAGGACTCAGAATGAACCCCCCCCCCCCCCGCCGTAGCGAATTCTCGCATGACAGAAGTATTCTCAAGCAAATCACGATCTGGGATGTGGCTCTCGTGATAACCCAACGCGCAAAATGCAGGCATCACGACTATCCATGTTCTAGCCTATGTGCATGCTCAAGCCCGGTGTTAGGCCTTTTCTCTCCAATAATATCTACCCATCTCAACAACAGTAAAAAATATAGCAGATATCCAGAATATACAGAAGCGAGTAAAGCGCAAAAGATAAACACCCAAACAAGAAAGAAAGAAAACAAAACTAGGTGAGACCCCAACTTGCAAGAGCAAGGACTCCCCAGCAGAGTTGCCAGCTGAAGCTAGCTGGATTATACCTGAGTGAATCGAACACTCAAAGATACAACATAGTCTCCACCGAACTTCATTTAGTCCAAAGGACAGGGAAAATATCGATAAAACCCAAGGGGAAGAAAAATGGGTAAGGGGGTCGGTTATGCGAAAGGAAGGTACTAGCACCTTACCCATCCGTCGTACTCGACAGGAACCATTTAACTAGCTTCTAGGCTTGGATGGGTTATCTACCTAAATGCCTCTAGCTAAAAGAAGAGAGAAAAGAGAAAAAAGAAAGAGAATGAAAGAAAGTGCTCGCATAGGATTAGGGCCCTCGTGCCTACGTACCCTTATAGTGCAATGAGGAAATAAGAGCTCTGTAGTTCATGGAACCAGGGAAGAGAAGAAGAATGGAAGAAGGTGGCTCGCCAAGATTTCACAATCTCGTGCCTACGTATCCTCAAAGTGCAATGAGGAATTCAGAGTCTACGTAATTCGGGAAACAAAGACAGGAAAAAAAGGTGGTGTCAAAACCAAATGCAAAAGGAGAGAAAACCCCGATGGGGATTCAAAAGAATTGGTGTCAGAACCAAGAAACAAGGGCAAAGGAAGGATAGTAACTCTGATGAGGGTAAAATGCAAGAATGGTGTGAAAACCAAGAAGATAAAAAAGCGAAAGGATAATAGTGACTCTACTGGGGAGTAAGAGAACATAGTGATTGTGCTGGAGATCAAAGGGTTAGCGACCCTACTGGGGATCAAACAAAGGGATGGTGTTGAAACCAAGAGAATAAGGATTTGGTATGTTAACTGACTAGCAGTGGTTAATCGAAGAAGGAGATTAAAGCTCTGTGGGGAAAAAGGTTTGGTGTCAACAGGCAGGCTATGATGAACCAAAAAAGAGAGAGTACTGAACCAATAAAAGGTGTTTAACTCTGAAGGGATTCCGATATATTAACTGATAAACAATGGTTAACCGGAAAAAGAAAAGATTGCAACTATGCGAGGAGAAAGGTTTTAACATATAGACTGTGATCAACCAAAAGAACGGGCGTGGAACCAAGCGAAGGTTGTAACCCACTGGGGATGTCGGTACTGACTGAACAGGCAGTACTTGACCAACGAAAAGGTATTTGAACCAAAAGAAGGTTGCTAACCCAAGGATGTGAGTATTTGAGCCAAAAAAAGAGGGTTGCTAACTGCTGGGGATTCGGTGTTAACAGAAAGACTGTTATTAACCGAAAAAAAGAGTGATTAACCAGGAGAAGGTGATTAACTCAAACGAGGCTCAGTATGTTAACAGACAAATTGTGGTTAACTGAGAAAGAAGTGCAAATTGGTGTTTTAACTGGCAGGCAGTGGTAAACCAATCAAAGGGAGAAGATCCAAGATAAGGTTGCGAACTCTGCTAGGGTTTCGGTGTTTAACACGAAAACTGTGTTTGACTGAAGAAAAGGATTGAAACTCTTCTGGGGAATCAATAAGCAATGATTGACCACAAGAAAAGAATATTGAGTCAAGATACGGGTGTTAACCCAAGAGACAATGAACTTTAACCTAGAGAATGGTGATTGATCAAGGAGTGGTTAAAAGGTGCGAGAGTGATCCAGAATCGACTCGACTGAGGATTGAGAGACAATACAACTTGGAGATAGAGAAGATTATTCCAAACACAGGGTCATTCGTCCCCTATCCAAAATAATCAAGATGAGTGTAGGAATTCTCCGCTCTCATCCTTTCTCTAGCACCAAAGTATAGTGCGGAAATTGAATCGGACAACATAACAACGCCAATTTGTACAGTGCTCCAGTGCATCGTATGAATCTCTGACTCGGCAGGGGATCAATAGAACAAGACTCTAAAGGATCCTAAAGAGATGAGAAGAATCAACTAATCAAAACATGGTTTCGATCAATCGATAAAAGCGAATGAGCAAGCCAACGATCTTTCACGAGTCGAAAGATCTTCAAAGCAACGTGCAGATTAATGATTGTACAAGATTGAATTTGCTCAAGAAGGAACAACTCAATGAAAATAACATGGCAAACAGTACCAAACATCAACACAAATCATGTAATTAAGTGAGCAAAAGATGTGCAAGAATGATCATGAACAATGTAATGCCAAAAATGAAAACAATTACGTAATCGATAAATCGTGCATCGAAAGTTTGCAAGCATGCTTCAAACAAAGGTTAAACAACTCATAAAACATCCACAAATATTGATCATGTAAAGCCATGGAAGTTAAATGAGAAAAGCAAATCAAACAAGCAAGAAAAAGCTCAAAATTCTGCCTCTGTTACAGTGTTAATAGGTTAACCATATATGGTTAATCGGTTAACCTCTTGAAAAGTGCAGAAGCATGTGAAAATGAGTGGTTAATCGGTTAACCATTTTGCACTGCAAACGGTTAACCAATTAACACTGGAGCAGTGGTAGAAAATCAGTTTTCTAAAAGTGCTTCCAGCAGTTAATCACTTATTTGAACATCCACATGCTATGGTTTACACTTGTGCACGAAAATTACATCAATTATGAGAAATTAAACACAAATTGAAAGCATCTAACATGAAGATCAAAGATCAACAAACACATGATTAATCAACAACGAAAACTATCGAAATAACATCGTAAATGCGCGAAAGTGATTGAAATAGTAAATCAAGTAAGAATTGACCAACCTACAAGCCGAAGAATTGGCTTGGTGATTGTTGTGAGTGAAATGTAGAGAGAAGAAGCCAAGAAAACCAGAGAATTCTGCTCTTGCACTTCAAAGCGTAGTGAAACCGAGCAAAATGCGATAAAAGCTTCAAAATCAAATTTGCACCAAAACGATTGGAGTAATCACTTGAATTGAAGTAGAACTTGTTGTAATTACAGAAATCCAAGAAAAACTGAAGATGAATGAAGGCTTAAGCTCAAGAGATAAGCAATTTCAATGTGAAATTTACTACTCTTTAATGGTGGAATTGAGCTCTAGCGTGGTTTGGAGAAGAAGATGAAGATGAATGTGTAGACCTTGCAGAAAATGCAGAGAGAAATGAGAGAATTGAAAGTGAAGAGAGTGAGAAATTGTGAGAATGATTGTGGACGGTTGAAGGTGTGTAAGGTCCTTTGTGAAATGGTGGAGCTTTGTTTATATAGAGACTAGCTTTGGAGTAGGCTAGGTTCGAAATGTGCTTTGGAGTGAGCTTTGGAGCTTACTTTGGAGTTAGTTACACTCAACTGACCGAGTCGGAAGTTGACTCGGTTAATTAGTTAGTTAACTCAGTTGAGTAATCCCAATGCAAATCCAAATCAAGTGGTTCACATGCTTGGAAATTAAGTAACATGGTGGACTTTATTCAAAGTGATGTATTGGAATAAATGTAAATGGAGTGTCTTGAGTGGTCTTGAACTGTCTAAAATATTCCACAGAATGCTAGAACCAAGTATACTCCAAGAGAAAAGAGAGTGCAAAGTTGTTGTCATGAAAATGCAACATATTCTGCCATTTTACATGGGTTAATCGATTAACTAGGCCAAAATTTGCCTAATTTGCTTGAAAAAGGTATTGTGGCCACGATTCCGATTTTTGACCTTTTATATTAATGAATAGGCATAGAAACCTTTATTTTGTGCTTGTGTTGATGATGCGATGACCTTGTGAGGATATGATTAATCAGGATTCAAAAACCTAAATATTCCTGTGACAAAAAACACAGAGAAAAAGTGTGAGTGCGTATGCCAGGGATGCGAATGCACATTCTTATGCAAAAGGCAAAAGGGGAGGTCAAATTTCGGGTTACGACAGATGGCAGTAAGAAAAGGGAACTAAGTTCGTTGGGTGAACTTGAAGGGAATATTCGTTGGGCGAGGTTGCAGCAAAGGACCAATGAACCATCCCAGATTTGAGGCAGTAACTAAAAGACCATAAGTTCGTTGTGCAAACTTGTAGCAAAGAAGCTCGCTGGGCAAAGAAGTGTTCGCACATCAAACTTTGTGATTTCCTCACGGGCAGTTTAACTGTCCAGAGGCACTTCAGGTGCCATAAAGTGAGGTTTGCTAGGAGAACTTGGCAAACTTTAGTTGTACTATATAAGTACTTTTCACACTTTTTGGGGATCATAACTGTTAAGGGCCCAATTGTGCATACTTTTGATGATATTTTGTGGCCCTTTCCATTTGTTTCCTTTGTATTTTAGTAGTAAATGCATACGTTTCAGTGTAAATATGCAAGTTTCCGATTATGATTGTAAATACTGTGAATTATGATCATTTTGATGATTTTTGATAGGTCTTCTTGCTGATATATAATGCTTGGAACCTATGGTGAAGGGAAGAAGGCCTAGAAGATCATTTTCGCAATGTTTTGTCGGTAAATCCCGCTTAGCACGGTTTTCAGTGTGGGTTCAACACGGTTTTACTGTAGAGACAGTAGCAAAGGGCCTTTATAGGAATTTGCCTCTGCTTTGTTGATCGCGCTAAGCACGCTCCTGATGGCGCTTAGCGCGGTGCCACTTACAACCACTTTATGCACTTTCTATAAGTATTCACCTTAAAAGATATTTTGAGAGAACTTTTCATTTTAGCAACTTTTCATATTGTAAGATATTTTTAGGGCAAAAACCTTAGAAATCTTAAGAGAAGTGAGAATCAAAACTTTGGAGCATCATTCTTCGATCTTTCGACTTTGATGCTATCAAAACTTTCCTTTTAGTAACCTTGCTATTATGTATTTCTTTTTATCTTTTGTATATGAACAAGGTTGATGATCAATATATGATGAAGATCTTTGCTTTTATTGATATATTTATGGTTTGAATCACTCTAGACATAGATTTTCCAAGTCTTGATCTAATTTCTTCATCTATTAACCAACAAACTCTAGACATAGATTTATAAGTTAATATTTGCCTTGTATCGATCTTTATGTTTATTGTTTCGATTGTTATTTCTAGAAATCATCTAGCAATTAAAACAATAATATCCACGAAGCCGATTTAGAAATAAACATATTCGTGAGGATACGCGATTATATTGATCGAAACTAAGTTCACATGCTTGATTAATCGGATATGTATGAAAGGGGTTAACAAAATCTAATCTTGACATGCTTTTCTTAAAACAAAACATTTTTCTTTAGTTTACTCTTTGCTACAAAAAATATGTTATAAAACAAGAACTCTTTGAAAACCCTTTTCTTAGAACGTTAAACTATTGAACGACAAGCATCTAGATATCTGAACAATCCCTGCGAATACGATAAAACACCCACCAAAAATACTTTTCAGCAAAATGGCGCCGTTGTCGGGGATTGTTGTCGATATATATATTGCAAGCATTGCAATAGTTTAGTGATTTTAAGATATTTGTATTGTGAATCTCTTACCTCTGTAATTCTCTTGTGCTGTTTAATTTGTTTGGCTAGTGTGCAGAATCTGTTTATACGGGGAAGTGTACCTACAGGAGAATTTCTTTTTGATCCTGAGATTGAAAGAACTGCTCGTAGGCTCAATAGCAGAACAAGACGGAGATGACAAATTGCTAAAGAAAGATAAGAGCGAGGATAATCTTCTTTATCCACACTAATTGTTACGCCAAACATGGAAAATCCACCTCCACCGCCACCTCCTGCTTCAACTCCATGTACCAACAGTTCAAGACACAACGCTCAGTTTGCGCGCAACGCCCACAATGGGAGGCATTCGGAGATGAAAATGGGAATTATTGCTTTTTTATACCAAAATCCTTTTACTGGTATGGACCATGAAGATCCGTTCACACATCTCACCAAATTCTATGAAATTGCGGGTGCAACAGGAGTGTCAGAAGCGGAAGAGGAATCCTTGATCAAGAGAGTATTTCCTCACTCCTTAATCGGGAAGGAAAAGGAATGGTATCTTGATCAATCAACTTTAGTGATGACGGATTGGAATTTATTGGAAGAAAAGTTCCTTGAACGATTTTCCCACATAATAGATTCATGGAAGCAAAGACGGCAATATCGGTGTTTGCTTAAGGTGGAAATGAATCTCTCAATAAAGCTTAGGAGAGGTTCAAATCCATGTTACAAAAATGAAAAGGTCACGATTTTGACGAATTTACTCAAGTGCACATCTTCCTAAATGGGCTCCAATCGGTTCACAAGACTTTGTTGGATGCTACTTCGGGTGGATCGTTAATGTTCAAAAGCGCCAAAGATGCAATTGCTCTTATTGATAGGATGACACTCAATGATCACCAAGGAAATCACAACCGTGGTACACCTCAACAAAAATCGGGCATGATAGAGTTAGGAACAAATGACGAAATTCTTGCACAAAACAAATTGCTTTCATAACAAGTGGAGTTGTTGACTGATCCGCTATCGCGCACGGATTAAAAACAAGTATTTTTGAAAAAGTAGTAAAGGGAAGCGACACTCGGATGTCGTATCGCAAGGATTCTTGTATTATTTCAACCAACTAAAGAAAAGGTTTATGGGAGTTTTAAGTTTCGATTCATAAAACAAGAAAAAAAGTGATTATCAATTAAGCTAAAACGGCTAATCCTACTGATTCGAATTCCGACTTATCGTCGGCTATTATAACACCAATCCCTAAGCGGCTTCGATCCTATTGGATTATGAGATCAATTAGATAAGCGCTTATCAAAATCAAATGAATTATGTTCCTGTTTACCGAATTAAGCAAACGGTTAAGAATATGACGAGTTAACGAATTAAGCAAACGATAACATGCAATTAAATTTAGGAACACGCATACAATCGAATTTAATCATTTCTATCCTATGAACATAATCGAATTAAGCAAACGATTGCAATCAAATTAAGCAAATGACTTCATAGAAAAGAATTGAACATAAATCGAATTAAATTGGTATTAGAATAACCTCAAAGCGATGGAACCCGTAAGCAGCAGGATTTGCCTTCGGGAATTATTTCTCCATTACAATAGTAAAAAGCAAAGTAAAATCTTGAAAAAGAAAAGAATGTTCCGAATGGTTGTACGGATGAAAACCTTATAAATAAAATAAGGTTTTTCACCAGTAACTCAAACTGGGTCGAAAACATAAACCACGCCCATAAAATGACCCGAAACAAAATATTTTCTAAAGTCAGAATTCGGGCTCTGACTTCAATGACTTATTTTTCCATCTTTCACTCCGAATCAGCTTCTGCATAAAACATAAAAGTTGTATCTCTCTGTCTTAGCTTTCCATCGACTGGTAGAATGCGCATAGCGGCATTCCGTAGCCCAAGTTATGACCTGTGCAGTGAAAGGTATCAAATAAGTGTTAATGCTGAAAAATAAGTTGCGAAAATAAAATAAAGGTAGAAACAAACTTAAATATGAAAACACATTAAAATAGTAAAAACACTCAAATAAACTGTAGGAATGCCTAAGTACAAACATAAGAGAATGTGCATTATAATGCCCTGATCAAATTCCCCCACACTTAAACTTTTGCACTCCGAGCAAAATAGTATCAAGACTCATGAAAAACAATAGCATCTGGATACTCATTCTAGGCCACAAACTCTTCTTTGGTCAAGATTGTATCGACATGTACTAATTTTGCACACTAAGGATATCGTAAGAACACAAATCCACAATTGTGCAGTCATAAATCTCCCTCCTATACAAACCAATCTGAATTATGTTATTATGCTTAAGCCTAACTTACTCATCTTCCTTTTTGCTCTCTTTCATTCTAATGCAATCACATTAAGCCCGTTATCTATTCACACACATGGTAAATAAGTTTGTTAGTGTCTATGATACATATCTTGTCAACAATTCAAAATTAACCACTTTTTTCTTTTTTGAAGGTTTCACAACCGTTAGCCTAAGTGACAGGGTGAGAGTCACCTAACTTAAAAGGCGGATTCATATTTAGATTTCTTATTAAGCACGAGATCATTCACTTATTTGCATCAGCTTAACTATTTAGTGTGTGATTTCTAGATGGTGTTGACTGCTAGATAAACTACTTAAGAGCTATTAAAGGATGAGAACTCAAGGCTATGTCATAGCAAGTATTTAAATCAGTTTCCATATTCGGGAGACTTAAGGTGTTAAAACGGTACCGATCTTATGAACTTTTCCCAAATCTCCACAATATAACCTCAAATTAATGTATAGCCTAAAAATTTCAAAAGATGCACTGTGTTTCTAAGTAAATTTATTTTTTAATTTTTTTAATTTTTTTTACTTAAAGAAAACAAAACAAAACAAAGAAAACTGAAAGAAATAAAACAAAGTAAATGGTTCTCTCCCTCACACTTAAAACATACATTGTCCTCAATGAAAGAACATAAATATAAAATAAGAGTGAGAGAAAGAAAAGAACACACCCGAGTAGTTAAGGCGGATAGGTGATCACTTAAGCAGTCTTTCCCAAAGAGAACTCTTCTACAGTCTCTTATTCCAAAGTGGGGATCTCATAAAGTAACTTTGAGTGGCATCCATTGACCTTGAGATATTTATTAGTGTCTTCGCCTTTTATTCCGAGTTCAAAGAGAAATCTTTGATAAGTAAAAGTGTTGAATGGGAACGTGAATGTGATCTCTTTTTTCACAATATCAAAGATTAAAGGATTAAGGGGTTGTCTCACTAATTTTGTTTCATCTTCAATTGAGACCCTATGCATACTCATGAATGAGCTAAAATCACGAGTGTCAACCAAGGTCCATCCAATTCCCTTCTTATATTCCTGTAATAATTTCTCTTCCTGCTCAAATTCAAGCTTTGATGTATAATTTAAATCTTCAGTAAGTGATTCAGAAAGTGGTTTTTCAATGGAATGTTTGGATGGGGCAGCCAGGATATTGATAACTTCAGTTGTATAAACAACTTCATCTATAACTCCATATGTAGGAAAAATGTAAATCTGCAAGGCGGCCTCAATCTCAACACAAACAGAATAAATATTAGTGTCAGTACAATCATCACATGAGTACATATCATCAAAACCAGATAAAGATAGAAAATCAGCTGAAAACAAATCAGAATAAGCTTCGTCAACAATTTCAGAAATCAACTCTTTTAGATTCACTACTGTTTGGGCAGGTAGTTGGTTTGATCCTTGAGCTTGCTCCATGACATTCATTAAAGTGGCAAGCTGTTCAATCTGTGTCTGCAAAGCCTGAAAATTTTAATCTATTCGTTGTTGGAATGGAGATTATTTACAGCCATTTGCTTGACAAGGTCCTCTAGTGAATGAAATTGATTAGTTCTTTGTTCAGCCATGTTATTAAAAGGGAAAAAAATTAACAAAGAATGAGAAAAACACAAAATTAATTCAGCAATGCAGTAACAATTAAGAAAATACCGACAATGTCCCTATTAAGAAAAATAAAGGAAAATAGAAAAGCGAATAAAATAAAATCTAAAAATTATGAAAATATTACTAAAAATTAAATCAAATCAGAATAAATCTTAACAAAAAATTTCGGATTTTTTAAAAAATATGAAAATAGAAAGTAAATAAAATAAAATAGAAAAATAAGGAATTTGCGATTTTCAGGGTCAAAATCTTTTAGAATTTTATTCTAAATGAATATTGTTCAGCGATATTTTTTTTCTTCTGATTTTCTGGAAAAAATTCTGAGCGAATTGAAACAGTAGTTTCAAAACTTACCTGACAGACTGGAATGCTTACCACTTTACTGCAACCCTGAAAAGCAATAAGAAAAAACAAAAAAAAAAAAAAAAAAAAAAAATCTAACAAAACTAAACTAAAATCCTAAAATTGGCCGGCAACGACGCCAATTTGATCCGCTGTCGCACACAGATAAAAAACGAGTATTTTTGAAAAAGTAGTAAAGGGAAGCGACACTCGGATGTCATGTCGCAAGGATTCTTGTATTATTTCAACCAACTAAAGAAAAGGTTTATGGGGGTTTTAAGTTTCGATTTATAAAACAAGAAAAAAAAAGTGATTAAAAAAGTGATTATCAATTAAGCTAAAACGGCTAATCCTACTGATTCGGATTCCGACTTATCATCGATTATTATAACACCAATCCCTAAGCGGCTTCGATCATATTCGATTATGAGATCAACTAGACAAACGCTTATCAAAATCAAATGAATTATGTTCCTGTTTACCGAATTAAGCAAACGATTAAGAATATGACGAGTTAACAAATTAAGCAAATGATAACACACAATTAAATTTAGGAACACATATACAATCGAATTTAATCAATTCTATCCTATGATCACAATCGAATTAAGCAAACGATTGCAATCAAATTAAGCAAATGACTTCATAGAAAAGAATTGAACAGAAATCGAATTAAATTGGTATTAAAATAACCTCAAAGCGATGGAACCCGTAAGCAGCAGGATTTGCCTTCGGGAATTAGTTCTCCATTACAAATGTAAAAAGCAAAGTAAAATCGTGAAAAAGAAAAGAACGTTCTGAATAGTTGTACGGCTGAAAACCTTATAAACAAAATAAGGTTTTTCACCACTAACTCAAACTGGGTCGGAAACATAAACCAGACCCATAAAACGACCCAAAACAAAATATTTTCTAAAGTTAGAATTCGGGCTCTGACTTGAACGACTTATTTGTTCATTTTTCACTCCAAATGAGCTTCTGCCTAAAACATGAAAGTTGTAGCTCTCTGTCTTAGATTTCCATCGACTGGTAGAACGCGCAAAACGGCATCCCGTAGCCTAAGTTATGACATGCGCAGTGAAAGGTATCAAATAAATGTTAATGCTGAAAAATAAGCTGCGAAAATAAAATAAAGGTAGAAACAAACTTAAATATGAAAACACATTAAAATAGTAAAAACACTCAAATAAACTGTAGGAATGCCTAAGTACAAACATAAGAGAATGTACATTAAAATGCCCTGATCATTGACTCAACAGATGTCAAAACTACCGCAACAAATAAAAGAAATGCAAGAAATTCCCAACAACAACAAACAAGTGACAAGTTATGGGCTTTATAAAGGAGATCACCCTACCGGGTATTGTCCTCTGGTGGTTGAAAAGGTGGATTACGCGGGAAACCAAAACCAAGGTTATCAACCTCGACCACCTTACCAACAAGGCAACCAAGGTTACCAACAAATATGTAACCAAGGTTATCAACAACAATGGAGGCCTCAAGATGCCGAAACTTCTAATCGTCACCAACAATATCAAAACTACACTCAACCTCCACAAGCTCCAAGTGGAAATTCAAAGATGGAAGACACCCTCACTCAATTTATGCAAATGTAAATGTCAAATCAAAAGAACACAGATGCGGATATAAAGAACCTTGAGACACAAGTGGGGCAATTATCTAAATAATTGGCCGACCAACACAAAGGAAGTTCTCCAGAAAATGCTCAAGTGAATCCAATAGAGCATTGCAAGGCTATTCTTACTAGAAATGATAGAGAAATTAATATAGGCATAAGTGAGGAAGTTGTGGAAAAAGAGGCAATAGTTGAAAAAGAAAAAGAGATTGATGAGAGTGAAGTAGAAAAAAATGTTGAGGGAGAATTAGTTGAAAATGAAAAGAAAAAGAGTGAGGAAGAAGAAAAGAAAAAGAGAGAAGAGAAAAATAAAAAGACTAGGAAGGCGAAGGAACAAGTGAGTACTATACCAATTCAAAATTTGCTTTATCCTCATGCTCCGACGAAGAAAGATAATGCAAGGCACTATGCTCGATTTTTGGATATTTTTAGTCAATTGCAAATTAATATTCCATTTTTCGAGGCATTGGAGCAAATGCCAAAATACGCAAAATTCATGAAGGATGTTCTCACCAAGAAGAAAAGGTACACAGATCAAGAAACGATCATGGTTGATGCAAGTTGTAGCGATATCATTCAATGGACTCTTCTGCGGAAAGAAAGTGATCCGGGTCGAGTTACTTTTTTGGTTACAATAGGAAATATTTATGTTGGAAATGGGTTGATTGATTTGGGATCTAGTATTAATTTGATACCGTTGTCCATTGTGAAAAGTTTGGGACGCATGGAGTTGAGAGCTACTCAAATGACATTGCAACTTGCCGATAAATCCACTACCCGTACTCACGGTGTAGCGGAAGATGTGTTGGTTAAGGTTGACAAATTCTTGTTTCCTATCGACTTTGTGGTGATTTATATGGAAGAAGATGATGACGCTTCTTTGATTCTTGGAAGACCTTTTATGAAGACCGCTAGAATGTCCATAGATATGGATGACGGTTTCATGAAAGTGAGAGTACAAGATGAGGAGATTTATTTTAATATATTTGAAGCCATGAAGCATTCTAATGACAAAGGTGATTGTTTTAGAATTGATGCAATGAAGGAGGTGATTGAAGAAGTAACAAGGTAATTACAAGTTTCTACCCCATTACAAAAAGTTATGCTCTTCAAAGTGTCAATGAGAATGATGAAAAAGAAGTCGAAAAGTGTTTGCGAGAACTTGAAGAATTGGATGAGATTCCTCCCTTGAAAGAAAGGGTGGAAATTTTGAAGAAAGAAAATAATGAAGAAATCAAACTTGAATTGAAGTTGTTGCCCTCTCATCTTAAATATGTGTTTCTTGATGATGAGGGGCATAAACCGGTGATCATAAGCAAGGAGCTAACCAAATACAAGGAGGATAAGTTGATTTGTGTGTTGAAAAAGAATCAATATGCTATGGGGCGGACTCTTTCCGATTTAAAAGGAATAAGTCCTTCTATTGTATGCATAGGATACTCATGGAAGATGATTTCAAATCGGTAGCCCAAACTCAACGCCTCTTGAATCCGACCATGAAAGAAGTGGTTAGGAAGAAAGTGATGAAAATGTTAGATGCCAAAATGATCTACCCAATTTCCGATAGTCCTTGGGTTAGCCGGTGCAAGTGGTACCGAAGAAAGGTGGGATGACGGTTATCCAAAATGAGAAGAATGAATTGATCGCTACAAGGACTGTGTCCGGATGAAGAATGTGTATTGATTACCGTAGGCTAAATCAAGCTACGAGGAAATATCATTTTCCTCTCCCGTTCATGGATCAAATGCTCAAGAGACTTTTTGGTCAAGAATTCTGTAATTTTTTGGATGGTTATTCGGGTTACAATCAAATTATTGTTAACTCGGAGGACCATGAGAAACTTCTTTCACATGCCCTTTTGGAATCTTCGCTTATAGGAGGATGTTGTTTGGGTTGTGTAATGCATTGGACACTTTTCAACAGTGTATGTAAGCAATATTTTCGCACTTGATTGAAAAGTCAATTGAGGTTTTTATGGAATGCTTGAATATTGTATTGGAAAGGTGTGTGGAAACAAACTTGGTTCTTAATTGGGAAAAATTCAATTTCATGGTAACAGAGGGAATTGTGCTCGGCCACAAAGTTTCTTCAAGAGGCCTTGAAGTTGATCAAGCCAAGGTGGACGTCATTGAAAAATTGCCACCACCTTTGAATGTGAAGGGAATAAGGAGCTTCCTTGGTCATGCGGGATTTTATCGGAGGTTCATCAAATATTTCGCAAAAATTGCAAAGCTTTTGAGCAACTTGCTCAACAAAGACAAGTCTTTTGAATTTGATGAGTCTTGCATGATAGATTTTAATTCTTTAAAACAAAGTTTGACTACCGCACCCATAATCATTGCTCCTAATTGGAAAATTGATTTTGAGCTCATGTGTGACACGAGTGATTATACTGTGGGTGCGGTACTTTGTCAACTGAGGACAAATAATTTTCATGTTATACACTACGTAAGTAAGGTCTTGAATGAAGCTCAAATAAACTATGCCACAATAGAAAAAGAGCTCAGTGTATGCATTGGAGAAATTTCGGTCATACCTAATTGGGTCTAAGGGTGTGGTTTACACGGACCATGCGGCGATTAAGTATTTGCTTACCAAGCCGGATTCAAAACAAAGGCTAATTCAATAGGTCCTTTTGTTGTAAGAGTTTGATTTAGAAATTTGCGACAAAATGGGATCCGAGAATTTGGTGGCAGATCACTTATCTCGTCTTGTTAATGTTGAGGTGACCAAGAATGAAAGAGAGTTCAAGAAAGAATTTCCTAATGAAAAGTTGTTCATGTTGCAAGTTAGACCTTGGTTTGCTGACATGGCAAATCACAAAGCCACCCGATTAATATCGGAATGTCTAACTCGTAACTAGAAAAAGAAATTTTTATCGGACGCCAAGTACTTTGTATGGGATGAACCATATTTGTTTAAGTTTGGTGTCGATAACATTTTGAGAAGGTGTGTTTAGAAAGAAGAGGCTAATAGCATCCTTTGGCATTGTCACAGCTCTCCTTATGGAGGGCATTTTAATGGTTTGAGAATGGCAACAAAAGTCCTTCAATCGGGCTTTAATTGGACTTCTTTGTTCAAAGACGCGCATGCGCATACACAAAGTTGTGACAAGTGCCAAAGGAGTGTTGTAATTTCAAAATAGAATGAAATGTCATTGCAAAACATTTTAGAGGTTGAGGTATTTGATTGCTGGGGTATAAACTTTATCAGCCCATTTCCATCATCGTTTTCCAATGAATACATTTTGGTCACAATGGACTATGTGTCCAAGTGGGTAGAAGCGATAGCATGTGCGAAAGCGGATGGAAAAACTGTAAAAAAAAATTTTAAGAAAAACATTTTTTTTCTTGATTTGGTACTCCGAGAGTGTTGATAAGTGATGGAGGATCTCACTTTTGCAACATTCATCTAGAAAAAGCGTTGGAGCAGTATGGTGTAAAGCACAAAATTGCAACACCATACCATCCACAAGCAAATGGGCAAGCGTAGGTATCAAATCGAGAAATTAAAAGTATTCTTGAGAAAACTATATCAGCTTCTAGAAAAGACTGGTCAAATAAGCTCGATGATGCTTTATAGGCCTATCAGACAGCTTTCAAAGCTCTGATTGGTCTCACACATTTCAAAATGGTCTATGGTAAAAACTGTCATTTACCAGTAGAGTTGGAGCATAAGGCTTTTTGGGCCTTAAATTTTTTGAATTTTGATCTAACTTTAAGCGGTGAACAAAGGAAGGTACAACTGCATGAAATGGATGAATTGTGCCTTCAAGCGTATGACTCCAACAAGCTGTACAAGGATAAAGTGAAAAGTTACCATGACAAGAAGATTGTAAACAAAGAATTTAAGGAAGGGCAACTGGTCATGCTATTTAATTCGAGATTGAAATTGTTTCCTGGTAAGTTGAAATCCAAATGGTTCGGTCCATTCTGGATTAAGCAGATTAAACATCATGGGGCAGTTGTTATTGAAAATACCCTATCTAATGAGAGCTGGACTGTTAACGGTCAGAGGTTGAAAGTTTATCTTGGTGGTGATTTTGAGCGGAATATAACCACAATGCCTTTTTGCGATCTGTGAGGTCGTATTGGACCGTTGAGCTCAAACAAATGTTAAACAAAGCGCTTGTTGGGAGGCACCCCAACATTGTAAGTATTTATTATTTTTTGGCTTGTTTGAATTTAATCGGGCGACAAAAAGTTGGGAGATCGCCATTTGAAACCAATCTTGAGTGGCTAAGTTTCATTGAGCGCGCTTAGCATGCTGCTGAGGCCGCTTAGCGCGGTCACGTGAACTTGCCCAGTCAAGTGTGGGCCTGAGTGGGAAAATAATTGGGCCTGTGGTAGGGTCAGAAAGTTTAAAACACGAATAGTCTCAAAACTCCTCACTTTCCCACTCATCTCAGGTTTTCTCCTTGCATTCAAGCTTCACTCTCCCAAGTTCTCTCTTGCTCTTCAAGCGCTTTCTCTTTTTTCTCATCTCATCTCCTATTTCTAGGTTTGCAAATGCTCTTTATTTTCGTTAATCTAGAATGTATGTTGTTAGGGTTTCGGGTTAGATTAAGTTGAAATTGATTGTTAAAGTTTGATTGAAGTGATTCTGTAGAAGTAATTCTGAACCCTTTTGTTTAAATGTTAGGGTTGTAATAAAATGTGGGTTTGCATGTTGAGAACTCTTTGTTTCTATGCTAGTTTGTTAATGCATGTTGATAGGGTTTAGATTGGGTGTGAATTTGATGTTGGTTGGACAAATTGATTGTGGTGGCAGAGGAATTTTTGCTTGTTATCGCAAGCACGCTTAGCGCTCTCTGAGCCGGGTAAGCGCGCCCTTAATGCCCTGTTTTGACTTTTTTGTTTCTGATGGTTGTTTTGAGTGATGTGTGGTATTGTGCTGTTTAGATAATGTCTAGGTAGTATTGATGTTGTTTGGGGGCAGGTCGACTGTAGAAACAATTTTTACTTGCATTCCTGACCGCGCTTAGCGCGCCCCCTGGGATCAAAATGCTTGATTTTTAATTATCCCTCAACTTTTTGCTTATTTCGTGTTGACGTGTGGTTGCATTGAGTTTTCTTGAATTTATGGACTGGTGGTTTGACGTGTTTGGTGTTGTTTGGTATGTTTTTTGTGCAGATGGCTCCTAAACGCGTGCGCTTCAGTGTTGGTCAATCGTCTCAGCAAAGGCAAGGGCCTGCTAAGTTTGACGCACACAAATTTCTAGGGGATGAGCAAGAAGCCAGGTATCTAGAGCTGACCCACCGAAGTATTTGGGTGGAAAGGATTTTTCGAATCAACTCTCATGGTGATTTTCGGGGCAGTCAGAACATTATAGAGAACCACGGATGGGAGACACTTCTCACTCCGCCCATGCAGCTTAACATTGAGATCATTCACGAGTTTTACGCGAATGCTATTCCTTTGGAAGGCGTAGGTATTTTTTTATGACTTATGTGAGGGGGAAGCATGTCTCTTTCTCACGGGATGCAATTAATGACTATTTGGGGAACCCGTTGGTACTTGCGAAAGGAGAGAAGTGTGCCTACGACAGAAGGGTGGCTAGGAAAAATTGGAACTATGAGAATATGAGCATGGCCTTAGCACATCCAGGTAGGGGGTTTGAACTTAATGCGACAGGGAGGCCGAAGATTATGAAGAGAGGAGATATGAACACCACTGCGTAGATTTTGATGACCCTTGTCCTTCACAACATAAGGCCAATGTGTCATACCTCCTCCATCCCACTTGACATCGCTTGTATGTTGTACTATATTATGGTGGAGAGGCGAGTAAATATGGCTAGAATTATATCTGATGAGATATGTGCCACTGCTGCTAGTGGACACCGCTTAGGTTCCAAGGTCCCTACTATTTTGGTCTTTCCTGGACTTATCATGGGCATTTGCGCCCGAGCGGGTGTCCGATATCGGATGTGGTCAACAAGACCATCAAGGGTGTTGTGACGGATACTTGGATCCAGAGCCACTGTATACCGAGAGTTAATCAGCATCCTCCATCACCACCACCACCACCAGAGCACACAGTTCAACCACCACAGCAGCAGGAAGGAGTCTCCCCGACTGGTCCCGTGTATGATGAGCATGTCGCGTTTATGTACACATGGGATATGCACTTGGCTCATCAGAGAGCCTTTAGTTTTTTTCACTCACCTATGCGTGCTTTGTATTTACAGGTTCGTGAACCGCAGGTGGAGCATCATTTCCCGTCATATGAGGAGTTTAGCGCTTATGTAGATTGGCCTGGGGACATGCCTTTTCATTTTCCGAGGGGGCAAGTTCCTCCTCAGCATACTCAGGTGCCCCAACCATATGTTGCTCAGGGCGATGCGGTGGATGATGATGCAACACTGGATGAGGACGATGCTGATTATAATGGGGAGACGTTATGGGAGTTGGGTTCTGAGGCCAGTACCGAGTAGTTTGATCCTAGGTTTTTCTAATCTTTTGTTTCCGTTATTTTATGTTTATGTTTGAATTGTCAGGATTTTGTTGTTTCCGTTGTTATTATACTCTTGGATAATTTTGTACCATCCTTGTAAGGATGAGGATTTGGAACATATGTTGTGGCACCATTGTTTTGAGTGTCACAATTGTTGTTTTATGATATTATATTTTATTATATTGTGTAGTTGTGAAATTGTTAGTTTTGTAGAACTTTTTTTATTTTATTTTGTGTTGTTCCTAAGTTTGAAAACTTGAAGGAACCTTGTGACTATTTCCAAGATTGATGAATCAACGGACAATTGAGTGGTAATGATATGATTAAGTAAAGGTACATATTTATCGCTTTCTAAACTAAGCATGGATATGAAACTTGTGATTGGTGTAAAACACGTTGTCATTACTTCTTTTGAAATAATTTTTCGATTATGAATCATTTAGAAATTAGCCTTTGTGAGGAAGCCCTCATTGTATAACATGTGCGGGATACCGACATTCTTGTTTAACTCGTTCTTATTATGTTGAAATCATGCATGTGTGTTGATTTGTGTGAAAGGAAGAAAAGGATCAAGGCAATTTTTGTGTATTTTGAGAAAAACCACTTGAACAAAAAGAATGATCAATCTACCTTGTGAGTGAGTGAGCATTTACTAGCCCTGTAGAGACTTTTTTTTATCAAGATCCTTATGATCAATTGAGTCGTGTAAATATTGTACATGAAAAATAAGCCAATTTTAGATAGGATCTTGATTTTTTATTGTGAAACCTTTGAACCTCAACCTTTAAGTATGGTTGCTTTGGTTGTTCATTGCCTTAGATGTGTGAGAGAATTCTTAACATCATGCTTTGGTTGTATTCAAAGTTGGGGAGAAAAGAGGTAGATTGAGGCATTGAGAAAAAGAAAGTGGTTTTGAATGATGAAGAGCTTGAAAAAGAAACAAATTAAAAAGAAAGGAATTTAGGCATGAAATGCCAACAAAAAGCTCAAAGTTGTAATGATGCCTCAAAGAAAAGAAAACAAGAAGGTTAAGGTCTTGAAATGTGTATGATTGTGAGAATTGAATGCTCTTATAGGAATAGGAATTTTTTATTCAATGACTTTGATAAATGACCCTTCATTGTAGCCCAAGCTAAATTACAACCCTTGAAGTCCTTGTGATTCCTTTTTTTGCACTCATTAATGCATGTTGTTGTTGAATGCATAATTCGTTCCGGATGTTTGCAGGATTGTTTGGTGAGTGATAAAACCTCATAATGTTTTCATCCATTGATGAATGTGTGCTTAAGTGTGATTCATGTTGAAATTGTATTGCTCAAGAAGTTTTGATTTGTGTTTTGCACTTAGCAACAATTTCATTTCCATGATTTTTTGGAGTATGGTAAGTTTATCTTGTTTGTACTTCTACTTTTTGAACCATGAAATTGTCGTTGTTCTATTTTGTTAATTCTGATTTCTTGTGCGGGTTTCGGGTTCGTTTTTGTTTGGGACACTTTTGTTCGAGGACAAACAAAATAATAAGTTGGGGAGAGTTGTTAAGGGCCAAATTATGCATACTTTTGATGATATTTTGTGGCCCTTTCCATTTGTTTCCTTTGTATTTTAGTAGTAAATGCATACATTTTAGTGTAAATATGCAAGTTTCCGATTATGATTGTAAATATTGTGAATTATGATCATTTTGATGCTTTTTGACAGGTCTTGTTGCTGATATATAATGCTTGGAACCTATGGTGAAGGGAAGAAGACCTAGAAGATCATTTTCGCAACGTTTTGTCGGTAAATCGCGCTTAGCACGCTTTTCAGCGTGGGTTTAACGCGGTTTTACTGTAGAGACAGTAGCTAAGGGCCTTTGACCGTGCTAAGCACGCTCCAACCGTGCTTAGCACGCTTTCTAGGAATTTGCCTCTATTTTGTTGATCGCGCTAAGCGCGCTTCTGATGGCGCTTAGCGCGGTGCCACTTACAGCCACTTTATGCACTTTCTATAAGTATTCAACTTAGAAGATATTTTAAGATAACTTTTCATTTTAGCAACTTTTGAGATTGTAAAGATATTTTTAGGGCAAAAACCTTAGAAATCTTAAGAGAAGTGAGAATCAAAACTTTGGAACATCATTCTTCGATCTTTCGACTTTGATGCTATCAAAGCTTTCCTTTTTACTTGTTGATTAAGCTACCATGGTGATGGCTAGATAAACACTTTTGTGTCAAGATTAGAGGTAGTTAACCTTGCTATTATGTATTTCTTTTGATCTTTTGTATGTGAACAAGGTTGATGATCAATATATGTTGAAGATCTTTGCTTTTATTAATATATATATGGTTTGAATCACTCTAGACAGAGATTTTCCAAGTCTTGATCTAATTTCTTCATCTATTAACCAACAAACTCTAGACATATATTTGGAAGTTAATATTTGCCTTGTATCGATCTTTATGTTTATTGTTTCGATCGTTATTTCTAGAAATCATCTAGCGGTTAAAACAATAATACCCACGAAGCCGCTTTAGAAATAAACGGATTCGCGAGGATACACAATTGTATTGATCGAAACTAAGTCCACATGCTTGATTAATCGGAGATGTATGAAAAGGGTTAACAAAATCTAATCTTGACATGATTTTCTTAAAACAAAACATCTTTCTTTAGTTTACTCTTTGCTACAAAAACATATGTTACAAAACATGAACTCTTTGAAAACCCTTTTCTTAGAACGTTAAACTATTGAACGACAAGCATCTAGATATCTGAACAATCCTTGCGGATACCATAAAACACCCACCTAAAATACTTTTCAACAATAACCCCATTTTCACATAGAAACCTCATTTTTCAGTATTTCTTCACCAAAGAGTGAGATTTTTCAAATAGAAGCTGGATTCGCATCCGAGTTCGATTATTCGACATGGATGCTTATTCATCTTCTTTGTACATGATAAAAATGGGGTGACTCAAAATTTCAATATCCGAACCAACTCCTGAGGCATGATTACATTTTTATGGTCCATAATGATCTAAATCTTCTATAAATATACCTCATATTTTTATCATAAACACTCCAAAATAAATCAATATTGGTATATTGCATTTGTTTACTTCAATGGAATGAGATCTCTTTTGGAATTTAGGGTCACAAAGAACACCTCTCTTGCAAATCTGAAATCCAAAATGAAGAATCTCTTACACTACACCGACAATCGGAGATTGGTTAAGATCGAGTATCGTTCACTAGCGGTTGATAGTGAAGGGAAGATTAAGTTCAGTAAGTTTGAGTTAAAGACGGATGCAAACGTAAGTATTATGTGTAGTACATTTCATCATTACAAAACTAAGGATGTGACACTTAGGAAATCAACCACAAAAATTCTAAAGATGATGAAACGTCCTGAACCATTTGTTGGTGATGAAATATCATGTTAGATTTAATTTAACAAATATCTATGTTATGTTATGTATTTTATGCGTGTGATAACAAATATCTATGTTAAGTTATATTATTTTATATTCTCTATATGACATTGTTAGTATGTTATGTGTTTGTGATAACATGGGAAAATCTGAATTTCAATATCCGAACTAACTTCTTGACTAAATTGTTAAGTTGTTGTTTGTGATATGTTTGTGATACATGAGTGAATTCAGATTTTAATATTCAGACATACTCATGAACTAAATTGATTGTTTGTTTTGTGATCTGTCTACGTAATAACAAAGGGTAAATTTAAATTTTAATATCTGAAAAATACTTGTTATTTGTATATTGTGTGGTTGAGGTGCATCTGAATTTTAATTTTTAAACTTTAAAAATATTTTTAAAATTTCGCCTAAATATGAGTAAGGCATATAGTGTATAATGTATTGAACAATCAACTATCTAACTAAGATTGGAAAATGCCATAGAATTCCCTAATATACCCTTTCATTACATTTCAAAATATACATCAAAAAGTCATTTTCAGTAATTGATTAAATAACTCATATGACCAATCAAAGCAAACCCTTTTGCCACGTGGCAATAATGGTGGTTCCTTTTCTTTTTTTTTTTTTCAAAAAAAATTCTGATTTTCCCTTCACTTTCTCTCTCTTTTTCCGTCTCCCTCTTTCTCTCCGCCTTCTTCCTCATTATTTTTCTTCTCCTTTTTCATTTTTATCAAACCATAAAACCAAATCAAAGAGCATGAATGGAATTGAAAACGAATTTAATCGGGAGATGTTTTTTGGAGAAAACAAATGGTGGTATCAAAGCGTGATTCTGCCGTGGGAGACATGATTTCAGCGAGGGGACTCGCAGTCTGCAGTGATGGTGGCGTTCAAACTCATGGCGTCAAAGGGTGGTGGAAGAAAGAATATCACTTGTTGTGAACCTGATTTTGTTCCCTCATCTCCACTTTTTCATACTAGGGTTTGCACCTTTGACTTCAAGATGTTCTCAATAGTACAGGGAATTGAGTGTACCCGAAATCATATAACAAATGTGGGATTCCAAGAACGGTATGTCTATATGCATCACAATGTTGTTTTGCTTCAAGATTTTTCTTTTCTTTTGTTTTTTCATTGCAATGATTTTGGATTTGGTTTATTTTATTATTTGAATGTGGGGTTTTGACAAACGTTGCAAAGATGAATAACTTGATGACAAAATTGTTGTATTGTTTATGCGCAAAGTTGAATATGAAAAAATTATGAATGCTTATAGTTATTTCTTTGATTCTGTGGTTGGCGTTTATTTTGCTAAAACTATTCTAGCGCAAGATGTTGAAACGTGATGTTCTAATTTGCTGCATTCAACATGTCGAATGAAGATGTCCCATACCTGCTCATAGGACATCGCGTCTGGATTCAGTTTTTAAAGCAGATTCTGTTGTTGTGAATTGTTACTAAATATTCTGTGAATATTTGGTTATCCTATGTGGCATCCAAAGCATTTTTGGATTGTGTTTATATGTTGGTTTTTCGGATTTTCAGCTGTTTCTAATTATGGAGACATATTAGGAAACTTTGGATTGAAGACCTATTTTGTTGGAGTTTATTTTGCAGATTTGTGAGCAGTCTATTTGTTGCGTTTTTGAAGCCCAATTCAGTCCAGATTAAATGCTATATATTGACTGATGTAAACCTAGTTTAGGTGTGGAACTTACATGTGTTTTTGTTAGGGTTTTCGAGTGTATTTTGTGAGCCTAACTGGTATCATTCTGATAACAGTATAAGGACTGGTTTTTGTGTTGTAAGTTCTGTCAGTTACTCATAAGCTTTTAAGCATTGAGTTTCTTGTGTGTCAATTCTCATAAGCTTTGAAGTATTTAGAATTGTGTGTTTTGAAAGTGTGACTTTCGGTTTGTTACTTGTGTGGAAAGATACCAATCACGGGTTGTGGTTGTAGAGGGATTTGAGGAGGGCCTCATACCTAGGTGAGTCTTAGCTAGAAGTCATAGGAAGGGTAGTGATTAAGTGAGCATATTTTTTGGTAATTGTATGATCTGTGAATTGATACTATCGTATATTGGTTTCGTCCCTGGCTTGGTAGCCCCCAGAGTAGGATTGTTGATCCGAACTGGGTAAACATATCACTGTGTTATTTACTTTCTGCATTGTTACTTTTATTGTTATCTTGTTCATTGTGTTGGATATCAGTGTCTCAACATCTGTGTAGGACATCTGATATCTGTGCTAGAATTTCAATTGGCATCAAGAGCTTACACCCTTATTTGGTTCTGGGTGAGATTCAGGGAAGGTACTTTCTGGTACAATGGACAAGGATGGAGGATTTTTGAACAAACCACCTCTACTTGATGGTTCCAACTATGACTATTGGAAACCAAGGATGATAGCATTCATCAAATCCATGGATTATCAAGCATGGAAAGCTGTTATAAAAGGATGTGAGCCCCCAAAGGTTAAAGATTAAAAAGGTACCCCTACTGATGTGGTGAAGGAAGAGGAAGACTGGGATGATGCAGATTACAAAGGGTCCGTGGGAAATTCCAAAGCCATGAATGCATTGTTTAATGGTGTTAACAAGAATATCTTCAGGTTGATTGAACATTGCACCATTGCAAAAGAGGTGTGGGAGGTCTTGAAGGTTGCTCATGAAGGGACTTCAAAGGTGAAGATGTCAAAACTTCAGCTTCTCACTAGCAAGTTTGAGAGTTTGAAGATGAAGGAGGATGAGAGCATTCATGATTTTCACATGAACATTATTGAGATAGCTAATGCCTCTAGTGCCCTAGGTGAAAAGATGTCTGACAACAAACTAGTCAGAAAAATCCTCAGATCTCTACCTAAGAGATTTGACATGAAAGTGACTGCTATAGAGGAAGCTCAGGATATAGACAAGATGAAAGTGGATGAACTGGTGGGATCTCTTCAAACATTTGAATTAGGGATCAGTGAAAAGTCAGAAACGAAGAAGAGCATAGCTTTTGTGTCAAATTCTGGTGACTCAGAAGATGAAGGTGACCTGGTCAGAGATGAAGGGGTGTCTAAAGATCTGGTATTGCTTGGAAAACAATTTAACAAAGTGTTGAAAAGGATTGACTGGAAGTCGAGAGCAAATGCTTAGAACAAGTCACTCGACATCAGTAAAAACTAGGACGGAGGCAGAAGATCCAGAACTGAAGAAGACTCCAATCAAGGGAAGAGAGTTCAGTGTTTTGAATATGAGGGATATGGGCACATAAAGACTGAGTGTCCCACGTATCTCAAAAGGTAGAAGAAGGGTTTATCAGTGTCTTGGTCAGAAGGAGAGTCTGAGAGTGATCTTGAAGAAGAATCTACAAAATTAGTGACAGCTTTGACTGGGATCTATAAGGCTGATGGAGAAACTACTTATGAGTCTGACTCTGACAAAGAATCCTATATTGGAGAACTCACTAAGGAAGAAGTCTTCACAGGGTTCTCAGAGTTGTGTATCAAGAATGAAGAAAGATGCCAGATAATATTAGAACAGAAGGTTCTGATAGCTCAACTAGAAGCTGAGAAGGAAGAACTTCTATCAACCATTGCTGATCTGAAAGAGGAGGTTGAATGGCAAAAGTCAAAACTTGACAATATGACCAAATCTATAAGAATGCTGAACAATGGTACCACGCAGCTGGATGAGATTCTTCAGACTGGGAAAGATGCTGGAAATGTGCAAGGCCTTGGTTTTAACAATCAAGCAGAGACTTACAAGAAGCCTGTATTGAAGTTTGTTCCTCAGAAAATAAAGCAAGAAGAGGGGATGTCAAATCACATGTTTCAACATCAGATGAAGCATCAGAAAAGAGTTTGTAGATCAAAGTATAAACCATGGAGATGCCATTACTGTGGAAAGATTGGTCACTTAAAGTCCTTTTGCTACAAGTTGAATGGCTATCCCAAAACTACTCAGCAACAAAATAAAGGACAGAGTTGGGGTAAAGTGAAGAGAATATGGACTCCTAGAAAAATGATGACTGGTCTCATAGTACATACCTCTCTTAGAGCATCTGCAAGAGAAGATTGGTACTTTGACAGTGGTTGTTCAAGACACATGACTGATGTGAAGAAATTCTTGTCAGATATCAAGCCTCACTCCACCAATTATGTCACTTTTGGGGATGGATCAAAGGGTGAAATAAAAGGTGTTGGAAAGCTGGACTACACAGGACAACCAAATCTGGATCGTGTTCTATTTGTCAAAGGGCTGACCGCAAATTTAATCAGTATAAGCCAATTGTGCGATGTAGATCTCAAGGTAAATTTCACCAAATCTGAATGTCTAGTAACCAATGAGAAAGATGAAGTTGTTATGAAGGGAACCAGGTCTAAGGATAACTGTTATCTGTGGAATCCTCAAGAACCGGAAAGTTTGTCTACTTGTTTGATGTCAAAGGAAGATGAAACCAAATTGTGGCATCAGAAATTGGGTCACTTACACCTGAAAGGGATGAAGAAAGTTATGTCAAGTGAAGCTGTTAGAGGTATTCCCAAGCTGAAGATTGACGAGGATAAAATATATGGTGAATGTCAAGTTGGGAAGCAAACAAGGGTGTCACACAAGAGGCTTCAACATCTTACCACAACTTTTAGAGTTCTGGAACTACTTCACATGGACTTAATGGGACCTATGTAGGTTGAAAGTCTTGGTGGGAAGAAGTATGCCTATGTTGTCATAGATGACTACTCCAGATTCACTTGGATAAGTTTTATCAGAGAAAAGTCTGAAGTATTTGCAGCCTTCAAAGAGTTGTGTCAAAGGATTCAACGGGAAAAGGATTGTGGTGTTGTTCGGATCAGAAGTGGCCATGGGAAGGAATTCAAAAATAGCAGTCATCACCGATCACTCCTCAGCAGAATGGTGTGGTGGAACGCAAGAACAGGACTATACAAGAGTGTGCAAGAGTCATGATTCATGCCAAAAAGCTTCCATATCATTTTTGGGCTAAAGCCATGAATACTGCTTGCTATATACACAATAGGGTGACTATTAGATCAGGTACTTCTGTCACTCTTTATGAGCTATGGAAAGGTAGAAAGCCAAATGTGAAGTATTTCCATGTGTTTGGGAGTAAGTGCTATATCTTGGCTGATCGTGAGCAGAGGCGAAAGATGGATCCTAAGAGTGAGGAAGGAATATTTTTGGGATACTCTACAAACAGTAAAGCATATAGGGTATTTAATTCCAGAACTAAGGTGATGATGGAATCCATAAATGTGGTGGTTGATGACTCTGGCAAAGACGAAGATGTCCCAGATGATGTTGGAGCATGCCTTCCCATGAACAATGAAATCTCCCAAGACATTGAGTCTGTAGAAGATAATGCTCAAGAAACCGACACTAGACCTGAGAATGAAGAGGTAGAGAATGCTAACAGGGGACCCTCTGTAAGGATTCAGAAGGATCACCCTAAGGAATTGATTATTGGAGATCTGAATGAAGGTGTAAGAACCAGAGCGAGGGAGACTGTGTCAAATGCATGCTTTGTTTCAAAGATTGAACCAAAGAATGTCAAAGAAGCATTGATAGATGAGTTATGGATAAGTGTTATGCAAGATGAACTTTGTCAATTCAAGAGGAATGAAGTCTGGGAACTGGTACCACGACCAGCAGGAACAAATGTGATTGGAACAAAATGGGTTTATAAGAATAAGTCTGGTGAACAAGGAGTTGTTTCCAGGAACAAAGCCAAATTAGTTGCTCAAGGATACACACAGATTAAAGGAGTAGACTTCGATGAAACATTTGCTCCTGTGGCTCGATTGGAATCCATCAGATTGCTGCTAGGAATGGCATGTTTGTTGAAATTCAGATTGTTTCAAATGGATGTCAAGAGTGCCTTTCTGAATGGCTATCTTAATGAGGAAGTCTATGTTAAGCAGCCTAAAGGGTTTGTGGATCCAAATTTTCCTGATCATGTTTTCAAGCTGAAGAAGGCTTTGTATGGGCTGAAACAAGCTCCACGAGCTTGGTATGAAAGACTGACTGAATTCTTAGTCAACAATGGATACAGGAAGGGTGGCATTGATAAAATGCTTTTTGTCAAGGAGAAGGATGGGAAACTAATGATTGCTCAGATTTATTTAGATGATATTGTGTTTGGTGGGATGTCGGATGAAATTGTCCAACATTTTGTCAATCAAATGCAATCTGAATTTGAGATGAGCTTGGTAGGTGAATTGACCTACTTCCTTGGATTACAAGTCAAGCAGATGGAAGATTCCATTTTTATCTGTCAGACCAAATATGCGAGGAACATTGTGAAGAAGTTTGGACTGGATAATGCCAAGCATAAGAGAACTCCCGCTCCTACTCACTTGAAGTTATCCAAAGATGAAAAGGGAGTGAACGTTGAACAAAGTCTGTACAGAAGTATGATTGGCAGTCTGCTGTATCTTACAGCAAGTAGGCCAGACATAACATTTGTTGTTGGTGTGTGTGCAAGATATCAAGCAGAACCCAAGGTCAGTCACATCAATCAAGTTAAGAGAATTCTTAAGTATGTGAGTGGTACATGTGATTATGGGTTGTTGTACTCCCATGACTCAAGTCCCATTTTAGTAGGTTACTGTGATGCTGATTGGGCTGGAAGTGCTAATGATAGGAAGAGCACCTCTGGAGGATGTTTCTTTTTGGGAAATAATCTTATTTCATGGTTTAGTAAGAAGCAAAATTCTGTATCTCTTTCTACTGCTGAAGCTGAGTACATAGCAGCTGGTAGTAGTTGCGCTCAACTGGTATGGATGAAGCAGATGTTATCTGAGTATAATGTCACACAAGATGTCATGACATTATTTTGTGACAACCTGAGTGCCATTAATATTTCCAAAAATCCCATTCAACATAGCAGGACTAAGCACATTGATATCAGGCATCACTTCATCAGAGAACTTGTGGAGGACAAAGTCATAACTCTTGAGCATGTGAGCACAGAAAATCAGCTTGCTAACATATTTACCAATGCTCTGGATGCAGTTCAGTTTGAAAACCTGAGGAGCAGACTTGGGGTGTGCATTCATGAAGAACTATAGCAATTAATGTTTCTTCTGGCTTCCAGATTGGAAAGTTTAAAGGAGTTTCTGGTAGTGCAGTGTGTGAATGGAGGGAAAATGCTGAAGTTTGAGCATGACACTTGGTCATGTGATGTAGTGTGCATCTACTCTCTGATGCTGTTTATTCTGGTTTATGATTTGACCATTTCTCAAATATTAATAACTGTTCTACTTACCTTTGTCATATTTATGGCTAAAAAGGGGGAGTAGTATATTTGTGTGTGGTGTGCTTGTGCTGCTGCAGTAGTTGAGGGGGAGATTGTGGAATGTTACTGCAGTAGTTGAGGAGGAGTTTTGCTATGCTGATATGATGTGTTGTATGCTGTGCTGTGTATTGTATGCAGTTTAAGGGGAGTGCTGCTATGTTGGATTTTTTTTGCTGTGTGCTGTTGGTAACTGTTGGTGTTTTCGCTGCTGTCTGATATGGATGTTTTTTTTGTGCTTCTTTGCAAGTTTTTTTTGGTGTGTAGTTTTAGCCAAAATAAGCCAAAGGGGGAGATTGTTATTTCTTTGATTATGTGGTTGGCATTTATTTTGCTAAAACTATTCTAGCAGCAAGATGTTGAAACGTGATGTTCTAATTTGCTGCATTCAACATGTCGAATGAAGATGTCCCATACCTGCTCATAGGACATCGCGTCTAGATTCAGTTTTTAAAGCAGATTTTATTGCTGTGAATTGTTACTAAATATTCTGTGAATATTTGGTTATCCTATGTGGCATCCAAAGCATTTTTGGATTGTGTTTATATGTTAGTTTTTTGGATTTTCAGCTGTTTCTAATTATGGAGACATATTAGGAAACTTTGGATTAAAGACCTATTTTGTTGGTGTTTATTTTACAGATTTGTGAGCAGTCTATTTGCTGCGTTTTTGAAGCCCAATTCAGTCCAGATTAAATGCCATATATTGACTGATGTAAACCTAGTTTAGGTGTGGAACTTACATGTGTTTTTGTTAGGGTTTTCGAGTGTATTTTGTGAGCCTAACTGGTATCATTCTGATAACAGTATAAGGACTGGTTTTTGTGTTGTAAGTTCTGTCAGTTACTCATAAGCTTTTAAGCATTGAGTTTCTTGTGTGTCAATTCTCATAAGCTTTGAAGTATTGAGAATTGTGTGTTTTGAAAGTGTGACTTTCGGTTTGTTACTTGTGTGGAAAGATACCAATCACGGGTTGTGGTTGTAGAGGGATTTGAGGAGGGCCTCATACCTAGGTGAGTCTTAGCTAGAAGTCATAGGAAGGGTAGTGATTAAGTGAGCATATTTTCTGGTAATTGTATGATCTGTGAATTGATACTATCGTATATTGGTTTTGTCCCTGGCTTGGTAGCCCCCAGAGTAGGATTGTTGATCCGAACTGGGTAAACATATCATTGTGTTATTTACTTTCTGCATTGTTACTTTTATTGTTATCTTGTTCATTGTGTTGGATATCAGTGTCTCAACATCTGTGTAGGACATCTGATATCTGTGCCAGAATTTCACTTATAATAACAAACTAAGCATATCTCGTGCTTTTAGTTTTCTGGGTTATGTTATTTGATTGTATTGTTTATGCGCTTAACTTTCTTTAATGTTGATAGGCGGCAAGTTCAGTAGAGGGTGATGATGAGGAATCAGACAAGTCCAAATCTGAAGTCGAAATCTTAAGAGAGTATGGTACTATTGCTGATAATCAGTTATCTATGTCAACATTATCTGAATCATGATTCTTCGATTCAATGCTTCATAAGGAGGGACCATAAAACTTCTGCATATCTATTGTATTATGGATTGGTGCTAAGTAAGTTTGCTTTAATGATGATGTTGTTGCAGATTTATTCAATTACTTTAATTCTTATATGATGTGTTTATGTAAAAGGAGATTACTTTCAGAATTTATTACACCGTGCCATCAATAAACCGAGAGTTTGGAACGATTCTTCTCAGTGACAAAAATGTTGCAATGCTTGTTGTTTCTCAAAGATGGGCAAATGTTCAATACTATGTGATTTATCTCTAAATGTGCATGTGTTGCGTTTGGATTATTTTTTCCATGTCTGAATTGGATTGATGAGTTGTAGGATTGTTCATACAGGTTAGACAATAGAGACAATAGAAAGGAGAAGTGAGTCCATTCTTGGCAGAGCTGTTACGACTAGAAGAACAAGCTAAATAAGAAGGTCTTGATCGTTGGAGAAAGGTTTGTATGGATTTTTCTATTTTTCAAAAACTTTGCCATTAAGGTGTTGTTTTTGTTGTCATGATTAAAAATCAAAGTTCATTACTTGATATGTTTACAACTTTGTTTATTAGAAACTGAGGTGCAATGTATTTGACATCCATGTTGATGATAATAATCAGCCAATATTTTCTACTGTAATTTTATTGAACTTTTACTTTATCATCTAATATTTATAGATGTCAGTCTTCTACTTCCATTTGAATTAACAAGATATCATGATTCTGGAATGGTATGGAAAATAGAGAAGTGTAGTTGTTATTCCTAATTATATAATTGAAATCCGTCAAAAATGTACCACCTTTTGCCCTGGGTTATGCTATAAATTTTGATGCAATGGGTTTGTTAGCTAAAAGTAAGGGAGTATCAATGGAGGCACTTGTTGAGCAGGTTCATGACGGAAGTACTCTCCGAATCTATTTGCTTCCGGAGTTTCAGTTTGTCCAAGTTTTCGTTGATGGAATCCAGGTACATTTCATAATTACTCTCCGAATCTACCACATTCTTTAGGGTTTAGATTTTCAGTTTGTCCATGTATTCGTCAACTGTATTCATTTTATATTTTATAGTTATTTACATTAGTTTTAATTTAATATCTTTAGGCAATATCTATTGCATAGAATCTAGGTGGACCTTGATATTCTAGGTTTCTCCCTTATCAATAGATTATTTGAATGTGCCAAAGTTGCTCGATAGTTTGTTAGGTGAAGCCCGGACGAACTGTTTCTCCATGTCTTTTATCCCATGAAATGTCATTTAATATATGCCTTAAGTCTTTCTCAATTTGATTTTTTCATCAAATAGGGTTTTCCTAAATATTTTGAATGGAGTGCAAACATGATGGACAAATATGCAAAGCGGAAACTGAAGTCTGCAAAGCTTGAGGCTAAGAAAAGTAGGTTAAGAATTTGGAAAAACTATGTGCCGCCGATTTCAAATTCTAAGGCAATTCATGACCAGAATTTTGCTGGCAAGGTAAAGTATACTCACATATTTTTATGGTAAATGGTAATCTCTTTAATGTGTTAGAACATGATTTTTTCATGACATATTGTCTTTTATTTTAGATGATAACAAAAGTATTAAAAGAACAATGATTTATTTGATGTGTGTTTTATTTATGTAGGTTCTTGTTCTTGTACATAAATAATCATAATCTGTTTTACTTAGACACACTTGGGAGTTGCTTCATTGCTAGCTTCTGGTGGCAGAGTCTGAAGAAAAATTGCTAGTGTGGCTTGACGCAGACTCTGAGCTGAAGGCCTCGACATTCAGACGAGTTTCTACACTTGGTAATTGTATATCAGCATCTGGTACCATTCAGAGTTGGTGATAAAGCTGTGGATTATCTGTACTGCAGAAAGCAAGCTATATTTGTCTTATCAGCCTGTCAGCTCGAGTCTACAAGATTGCAAGGCTAAAGAAAAGCTGGTACGTTCTACAGATGTCTGCTCCCAACGGCTTTATCAGTACAAAACCTCTTGAAGACTCAAAGGTTAAACGCGTTACACAGTGGATTCAGAATCTAATGTGCATCCATCTTCAATGTCTCTTGTACAATAGAGTAAAGGCAAAGACACTTGATCAAGACACTTCCTCAATGGCTAGTTTCTGCAAAGGCTATATATATAGTTGAAGATTCAAGTTTGAATCTTAACAAGGATTTTTCTGATGAAGGAGTAGCAAGATCAAGCAATTATTAACTCTAATGTAATATGTAGATTTTCTGTTTTAGGTTGTAATTATAAAAGCCTTAAGATTTCTTATCATTAAATATCTTAGAAATATTAAGAGCTTTAGGTATTTGTTATGGTGATTTCTCGTACCTCTGATGCTTGCATCATGTACACCTTCTTCTGTATTCTGCTGAGCCTTCAGTAGTTTAGATTAAGTCTCTTGCTATGTGCTTGAGCAAAAAGTCTTGTCTCATTGGGATTCAAGCAACAAATCTTGAGGCAAGATGCTTAAGCCACGTAAGTCTCATTGCTTAAGTGCTTGAGCTGTGAAAGTCTTATTCGGCTAGTCTGATTAAGCAAGTGGGGAAGATTCCATCAGAGGGCATGCGCAAGAGAATACTTAGACATGCGCTCTAATCAAGGGGAAGTCTTAGTCTGATAACCAGAAGAGCAGGTGGCTTGGTCAGAGGGCGTGAGCAAGAGAAGTCTTAGACATGTGCTCTAAGGAAGGGGAAGTCTCAACCTGAAGACCTTGGAGCAGGTGGCTCAGTTAGAAGGTGTGTGCAATGGAAAGCCTTAGACATGTGCTCTAAGAAAAGGAAGTCTCAGACAGTTAGTTTGAGCAGTTGTAAAAGTCTTATGTGGAGTATAAGTGATTGTAATCATGAAGTGGTTAAATGCAAATCTCTTGTGAGGCAAAGGGACTGAAGTACTCTCAGTTAGGAGAGGAACCAGGATAAATCTGTTGTGTCTTCTGCTATTATTTTATTTACTTCTATTATATCCGCTGCTAATGAATTAAACAAAATCTAAACACAAGTTCTGATTCTGAAACTCTGATCAGAAGTTAATTTAAAAGAAAACGCGAAACACAACTTAACCCCCTTCTTGTGTACTTTTCACACCTTCAATTGGTATCAGAGCCTGGTCTGTGCTTATCACTTAACAGTGGCATAAATAATGATCCAATAAGAAAAGTATATTTCTTCTTCAATAAGGAATCAAGTGCCACACGAAAAATATCATACGGCTTTTCCTACCATATTCAAATGGATAACTCCACTGAATTTAAATGACGGAAAAACTAAACATATTTTTAACTCATTGGACTTGATAAAGGGTTGCTGAAGGTCTATAGAATATCCTTAAAAGAGGTATTACTATAGAAGTTGATGGTTGAAAATCTCTTTCAACAACTCAGAAGATGCTCATTGAATATCTTCATAGGTAGTTGCATCCTGGTAGATGCTCTATCTCACTTCTAAGTATATCAACATCATTGATATGTCTGATGCTTGGACTATCTTTGAATTCTTGCGCTTAGCTTTGTGGGGATCAGTTTTTAAAGCTTGAAGTAGTTGCACTTCATCTAATCTTTTCAAGCAAATTCTGAGAAGATTGTTCTTTGACTTAAATCTAAAGTCACTGTTTCTTTTTGATGTTTACATCTTGAATTTGCTGTGTTCTGAAGATTTGTCTTGCAATCTTCAAAGAAAAGAAATAAAGTTAGATGATGAAAAACTATTCAACAGATGACCTTCTCTATTTTGCTCAGTTCCTTGGAATGGCTAATGATGAGAGACTTAGGTTTCTTATCAGAAGCACTTCCATACTGACTGAATGGATTGTGATATCTGTTGTTAGAAGATTAACTTCAGAAGTTTCTGGAATACTTGTATTTTAACTGATCTCCCAAATTTGAAAGCAAGAAGAAACATTACCAGAACCTTATATTAGATGCTCTTCAATGACTAGTCTTTTGAAGCTGATATTAGTGCAGGATAAAGATGAAAAGAAGCAGTTGTGATCTGAAATAAAAATCAAGTATTAAAGAGCACACTACTACGAAAAACTCATTTAACAACGGTTGGGAATGACATATAATGACGCGGGCGAGGGCGTTGTTATGTAGATTGTTGTTGTATATATGATACTTACAACGACGACCTTGTATGCGTTGTAATAAATAGGAAAGTGCGCTAACTATCACAACGGTTTTACATTACACCGTTGTAATAAATATAATTATCCTCTGTTCGATTCCCAGCAGCACAGTTTTGATATTTATTTTTTGCTAGACAGCGCGCCAGATATTATAACGGTTAGGAAATATAACCGTCGTTAAATTTTTGGCAAAATTAACAAATATCCTCCTGCTTTTATAATTAATCCCATTTTTTACCTGTATTATTGTTCTCCATATCTCAGCACAACAGAAAAATACAATTCACATTTTGTGATACAGTTTTCATAATAATATTAATCGTGTCATATTCATAATATCACATATACCAGATTACAGTTTATCAGAACAAACAACCTACATAAATAAAATATCACATATACCATATTACAGTTTACACACATTACATAACTTCACATGATTGTACCTTGGTGTATTAGTATCTTGTCTCTTGGTGTCTTGTCTCCTGGCCTGGTGTCTGGACTCAAAATACCTATGATTTCAAATAATTATACTTGTTAGTAAAAATACTTCTAAACTATAACATACAATTAATATATTATGAATAAATAATAAATTACATACTTGTTAATTTTCCCATATGCCTTCTTCATGATCGAGTCGTATAGCATGCACGGCATCTCCATCAACTTCATCATATGAGGTAGGAACTTGTGTTGTGTAAGAAGGTGTGGACGGAATATCAAGACTTTCATCACTAAGAGGAATGTATTTTCCTTGGAGAACGATCGACCATTTCCCCGATTTGTCCGATGGATCGGAAACATAGAAAACTTGTTTTGCTTGAGAAGCCATGATAAATGGTTCTGTATTAAAAGATACCTTGCCAAGGTCGACCCGGGTGAATCCTAAGTCATCAATGTCTACACCATTACTATTATTGGGAACCCACTTGCATTTAAATAAAGCCACTTTGAAAATAACATAATCAATCTCCCAAATCTCATCAATGACACCATAAAACGCGGTAGTTGCCAATACCGGATTCTTATCTTTCGAACTAGAGAAATACATCGATTCGGCTTCAACCATAACCCCACTATTTTGCATTATACTACAATCATCTTTTGATTTTGTATAAAAGGTATAATGACCAATGTCGTATGCACTCCAGGTAATGACACAAAATTTTGGCCCGTACGACAACCATCTAAGTATCTCAGATGCACTAGGATCATTAGATACACTTTTATTAAACCAATCCATGAATCTATTGTTATGCTCTATCAACAACAACTTGTCATTCATTCGGGGATATTTTTTCTTCATAAGTCTTTTGTGAGTATCTATGAAAGGTTGAACCTCATCTATATTATTCAAAATATAGAAATGTGATTGAATAACTACATCCCAAGCCATTGACCTAACATTTAAACCTTGAATACCTCTTCCGTCTGTGTCAGCATGACGAGACTTTGGAATTCCTATAGAATATGCATCCGACAAATAGTTTGTACAAAACTCAACAGCTTCTTCTGTGATGTACCTTTTAACAATCGAAGCTTCCGGTCGATGATGATTCTTCGTATATCCTTTAAAGATCTTCATATATCGCTCTATTGGATACATCCACCTTAAATAAACTGGACCACAAATTCTGAATTCTCTTACGAGATGAACAAGTTAGTGAACCATAATGTCAAAAAATGATGGCGAAAAATACATCTCCAATTGACACAAGATTATGGCAGCCTCATCTTCTAATCCATCCAATTTTTTTAAATTAAGAACTTTATTACATATGGCATTGAAGAATAAACACAATCTCGTTATAGTTACTCTCACATTTTTTGGAAGGATCCCACGGATAGCCACTGGTAGAAGTTGTTGCATCAATACATGACAATCATGAGATTTTAAACCAATTAACTTGAGATCTTTCATTGATACAAGTTTCTTGATTTTGATGAGTAACCTTGCGGAACTTTAATACCTTGCGAACACTCGCAGAACATCTTCTTTTCCTTTTTAGATAGAGTGTGACATGCTGGAGGCAGATAAGTTCTTTTTCCTTTCTCTATTGGAGCCAACTGTTTTCGTATACCCATCTTCTCCATATCAAGACGGGAAGTCTTACTATCTTTAGTCTTGCCCGGAATGTTTAGAAGTGTGCCAATCAAACTATCACACACATTTTTCTCCACGTGTATCACATCAAGACAATGTCTAACATCAAGACTTGACCAATATGGAAGATCAAAGAAGATGGACCTCTTTTTCCATATATTTTTTGCAACTGCCCCTTTTTCTTTTCCTCTCTTCCCACCTTTTTATTTTTCTCTCTTCCCACCTTTTTCTTTTTCTCTCTTCCAACATTAATGTATTCCTGCCGTTGATAAACTTCATCGCCGGTTAAAGGTTTAGGAGCCTCACCAAACTCTTGCCCTCTATTAAAAGCCTTTCACAATCTACGATAAGGATGACCCGGTTTTAGAAATTTTCGATGCCCAAGGTAAACGGTCTTTTTTCCAAACTCAAGTTGGTGATAACAAGTATCATCTTCACATATAGGACACGCTTTATGTCCTTTGACACTGTATCCCTCCAAGTTACCGTAAGCCGGAAAGTCATTAATTGTGAAAAATAACATTGCACGCATATTAAACTTTTCCCCAGAATATGCATCATCAACTTCAACGCCTTCATCCCACAAGAGTCATAAATCATCAATTAATGGACTAAGATAATCATCTATGTCGTTACCAGGTTGTCGTGGTCCAGAAATCATCATACTTAACAGTATATACTTGCGCTTCATGCACAACCAAGGAGATAGGTTGTAAATAGTGAGAAGAACATGCCACGAAGTATGATTAGTGCTCATATTACCAAAGGGGTTCATTCCATCGGTGGCAAGTCCAAGCCTAAGATTTCTTGGCTCGACTCCAAAATCCGGAAACAACGAATCAATTTTCTTCCATTGTAAAGAATCAGCTACATGGCGAATGTTTCCATCACGAATCCTTTCATCTGCATGCCATCTAAGATTCTTTGTGTCATTCGAATTAGCAAAAAGTCTCTTTAATCGTGAAAGTATTGGCAAGTACCATAACACTTTAGCAGGAGGATGCTTCCTACTAACATTGTCATAGTGATCATTGTCATCACCATTGCTAGCCTTCAGCTTGTAACGCGACACACCACATTTCGGACATTGAAACAAGTCTTCATACTCTTTCCGGTATAATATGCAATCATTAGGGCAAGCATGTATCTTGATATACTCCAGACCTAGTGAACACAATATCTTCTTGGCCTCATAGCAATGATCCGGCAATTTGTTATCTTCTGGTAACATTTGCTGTAGCAATTCAAGTAATTCCGTGAAACTTTTATCCGACCATCCATTTTTTGCCTTCAGATTAAACAACTTTAACACCGCCGACAATCGTGTGAACTCTGTGCATCCCTTATATAAAGGGGTGTCTTTATCACTACATAAATTATCATAAATATGAGCATTCATAAAAGAAGATTCCCCAATATCACGGAACATATCCTCTAGGTGATCTTCCATATATTCATCTTCCTCCACTCTTTGACTTTGTGACGCCCGACTTTCCTTATTATCCACCTCACCATGCCATGCCCATATTATATAATTTTTACATATACCATCACAATAAAGGTGATTGTGTATTACTTTCTTTGTACCCTTTTTGATACTAGCGCAAACAACACAAGGACAATAAAAGATACCATCATTGCCGGGAAGATGTTTATCAACGTATTCAAGGAATTCACAAACTCCGTTCTCATGAACCGGATCTAATCTATTAGCTTTCATCCAACTACGATCCATTACAACATCTGAAATTTATACATGTATAATAATGTGAATGACACACCAAAATCTAATCCAAAAACTCAAGCATATGCATATACAATATGAACAAAGAAAAAATCAATGAAGATGTACTCTCATACTAAACGTAAAGCATATGAAACATCTCATTCTGACTTGAGCATATACAATATGAACAAAGAAAAAAGGAATGAAGTTGTTGAAGAGAACCTTACTTCGAAGTTGAAGAAGCAAATGAATGATGAAGACGGTCAATATTTGAGCCTAAACCAAGAAAAAAGGAATGAAGATGTTGAAGAGAACCTTACTTCGAAGCTGAAGAAGCAAATGAATGAAGACGGTCAATATTTGAGCATAAACCAAGAAAAAAGGAATGAAGATGTTGAAGAGTACCTTACTTCGAAGCTGAAGAAGCAAATGAATGAAGACGGTCAATATTTGAGCATAAACCAAGAAAAAAGGAATGAAGATGTTGAAGAGTGTAAAGGTTAGGGCGTCGCTGACTCACTTGTTCGATTAGGGCGTCTTATGAAAGAAATACATAATAAATTTTGTTTTAATTTATCAGTAAACCTTTTAATCTCGGTGGAGAAACAAACCGTAGTGGAATCTTAAGTGAAATGTATCCTAAAAAAAGGTAAAAATGTGTTGCAGGGAATCGAAGCTTGTTACATTTCAATTATTACTACGGTTGTTCATCTTAACCGTTGTAAAATAATTTACAATTTATTTTTTAAATAATGGACTTAAGTGACACACGCTAAATGTACTCTACAAAATGGAAAAAATGTAGTTGCAGGGAATCGAAGCTTGTTACATTTCATTTATTACTACGGTTGTTCATCTTAACCGTTATAAAATAATTTACAATTTATTTTTTAAATAATGGACTTAATTGACACACGCTAAATGTACTCTAAAAAATGGAAAAAATGTAGTTGCGGGGAATCGAAGCTTGATACATTTTATTTATTACTACGGTGGTTTCATTCAACCGTCATTAAATGACTCAGCTTTTAAATGGGCGCGAAATTTTTAACCTATTACAACGGCATAAAAGGATGCGTTGTAAGCCTGGCGTTGTTGTTTTAGCATTTTGCAATAGTGGCAAGAGATGTTGTTAAAGCTATCTACCTTCAAAACATTTGATAGTATGGAGTTTGTTCTTTAAGGTGATATCTTAAGAAACTCCATTGTTTCTTGGTTGAGGATCATCATGGAAGTTGTTTTGAAAAGACATTTCTATGAGAAATCTTCAACTTCTCTTTGAGTTCTGTCAGCCGTACTAAGACAGTACTTTGTTCTGCTTTATGTCAATTTCTGATAGCTAACACCATTTGGTTCTGAGCTTGTCAATGATTTCAAAGTCAAAAGATTTAATCCCAGATAATGAGACTATTGGCATTGCTTAGAACAAGATTTTGTTCCTATCATATCTCATTCTAGACTTGTACTCTGGAGTGACTTATGGTTTTTCTATTAGATTAAGATGTAAGGCAAAGAAGAGTTTGTTTGTACTTACATGTATGGTCTTATAGTAATATGAGTATCATAATGTATTTGCTACAAATATCAAGGAAAGAAGCAGCGGCGTCTTCCATAAGATTGTTTACAACATTTATTGGAAGAAGAGCCAATAGCCCAGATTCAAGTACTGGTGGTACTGAATTTGGTGAGAGTGGTGGAATCAATGGTTAGACAGCCATTGAATCAGAATCCACTCAAAGTTGTGTTCAGACTCTATTGGTCAAGTCTGAATACTGAATCAAGTCTGGCCACACAAAAAAAGAGGTATGCTTGTTCTTTTTTGGTTTATCTTTTGATTCAATGAAACATTTGTATAGATATAAATACAAAGTTTCTGTTAGTCTTCTAGTGTAGTTCTTTAGTAAAGAAGAGCTTCAGAAATCTTTAAGAGGAAACTCTGTTGTGTTTGTCTATACTGAATGTCTTATTAAGCCAGATGATGATCACATTTATGAAAATATTTTTCTCACTTTTATTTCGATATTGTTGCTTGTTAGCAGTCTAAAGAAGACAATTCAATATTCATCTATCACTCACGACTCTTGTTTCAAGATAAAGTTCTAGTTCTGAATAGAACCTTACATACTTGTGACTGACATATGATATCTCTGTCTAAGTCTAGATCTACTAGACTCTGATGGATGATAGCTTCTAAAAGTTATCAGTTTCTGAGATTCAGAAGAAGATTCTTTTTTACTGTTATAACAGTTTAAGTAAAAAGTTTTTTCAAAAACTTTTATAATACTTGACTTTTCATAAAGGTGAAACTCATCTAGTGAAACTGAAATATTTTTTGGATAAAGAACCTTTGGGTAATGATGTTTTCTCTTTTAGTACTTGTTGTAACTATTCCCTGTCTTGTGAAACATCACTGTGTCCTTTTTCTAACAAAATTCTTATTCTCGTAAGATTCTTGTTCAGTTCTTCTTCTTTTTTCCTCTTCTCTTTTTCTTGGTTGTGTGTTGATCAAATAAAACTTGAGATGAGTTCTTCAATTAATTCTCCTTTGAATCAGCTGGTTGTCATCAATGAAAAGTTTGTGAATTTTGATGAGTTGCTTAAGATTAGTTTCAACTTTTGGAAGACTGTGTCTAGATAAAGTTGGAATGGCTACTTTGAGATACTATGTGGTTTCACTTATCCAAGTCTTGTCAAATATTTTTGGATCAATGCCTCAATTGTTGAGCTGAATTCTAAGTATGCTATTATGTCTAGAGTAACTGGTGTTTCTATTACAGTAACCTCTAAAGCGATTGCAAATGTGATCAATTGTGAGGAGATTGGAGAAATCCCATGAACTCTTGTTTGGGAACACTATCTTCCTACATTGTGTGTCTTTGTAGACCCATTTAATACATCAGAGGTCTCAAATCTTCTTCCTGATGTTGTTGTTTGTAATCAGATTCTGAATTCAAACTTAATTCCTAAGGATAAGGATTTAGACCAAGTAGACCCTATTGAAAAAGATATGCTTATACTTCTTAATACAGATTTGAAGATTGATCTTCCTCAAGTTATGTTTGACCATCTGAAGAGGTCTCTTTCTTCTTTTCAAAAGGGAAAGATCTTCTTCATTTCTTATGGGCGAGTCATTTCTGAAATGCTTGTTCAGCAAGGGGTTAACATAAGTTCTGAGGCTAGTTCTTCAAAGATTTGGAGAGACAAGTTTGAAGCTATCTATGAAATATTATGATGTTAGATTTCTGCATAGTTATGCTTTGTATGTTGTTGAAATCTTTGTATTAAGCATCTTATTAATAAATTCAGAGTTTGTTCATGCTTGTTTTCAGTTTTAACTAATTAATATTTATTCTTGTTGTTCAATGAGAATCTGAAATAGATAAAAGAACTCAAATGTTTGCAACTTATTTTATTAATAAAAAGGAAGATATTACAAGACGATTAGATTTTTCTAGTCTAATGGATGTGTCCTAAGGAATTACCTAGGATCATCTGACATGTCTAGATTGTCTAAGAAATCTTGCCATTCTTCCTTAGTAAACTCCAAAGTCTCCTTTCTCATTTTGTTTCTGCGTCTGGATCTAGAAGATCTTCTTCTTCTGTGTGTCTTCATAAAGGATGCTGAAGAGGAGAGCACTTCTGAAGCTGTCTGCTTGCTTGCAGATTATTCAGCTGCTGCTTTGCTTTGATTTGCTTGAGTTGCTGCATTCAGTAGTGTTGCCTTCCTGAAATCTCTCTTTGGAACCCAGATTTTCTTTTGCTTATACATCTTGGTGTCTTAGGGATTAAGTGATGATGGAAGAAAGCTTACTAGAGTCCTTTTATAGACGTGTTACATTCATTGTCTTGAGTTTAATATTATTTAAGTACTGATTAAATCTTATCAGTATTCTAATAATGACTCTTGGAAATGTGATATAGCAGTCTAACCTATTAAGATTCTCTGAATAAATATGAGTTTATGATTGATCTGTTTTAACTATCATTTCTAGGTCAGTTTCACTTTGTTAATGTACCTTGAGAAAATCTAAGGAAATTTTTGGAATGTAATTGCATGCTAAAGTAGTATTGGTCAGAAAAACTATTTCATTTATATTAAACTGATGGATTAAAATTTTTTAAAAAAAAAAGGGGGAAAAAGATGATTCTAGAATTGATCTCTAGCTAATGCATCTCGTGCCCAGCAGCATCCACTGTTGTTATAGTCCACCTCTCCGTCTTCTGAATCAATCACTTCTTCCTCTTCTATGTTTGGAAGAGAGCGGTAGAACTGCTTGTTGACCCTCATTTTCTTCTTCTTTGACCTCTTCATACTTTTTCTCTGTGGCTTCAAAGCAGATACTGCTGAACTCCTTCTGAAGGTCGTTCAGGTACTCCTGATGTTGTCTCTTTTGTAGAAAGTATTGTTGAGGGCAGAGGCTCTGGTTTAGAGGACTTAGAAGCAGCTCGCCTCTGAGGGGATTGGATTGCCAAACTTGTAGAGCTCTCTGTTGCGTCTGTTATGACAGATGCATTATGGATCTCAGTTGATGATTCCATATCTTTAGGTTGGTGATTGATGAAAATGACTTAGGAGCTAGATGTTTTTATAATGGTTTAAAATGTTATTATTTTGGTTTTCTTAAATATGGAACTAAGGGGGAGCTTACAAACCTCAACCTTGGAACTCTTTGACTCAGGGGGAGCTTGAAAACCTCAGACCTTGATGTTACTAAGAAGACTAATTTATTTTTTTCTTGAAAAAAAGTTCTTAATGTTAGAGTCAATAAAACTCAACTGTGGACTATCAGACTCAGGAGGAGCTTACAAACCTCATACCCTGTTGTTTTGCAGAGAAAATTAAATGCCCAACAATATCCTTTAAATACTTGTGTTTTTCATCATCAAAAAAGGGGAGATTGTTAGAACAAGATTTGTTCATGACATATTCTCTTTTAGTTTTGATGATAACAAAAGTATTAAAAGAACAATGGTTTATTTGATGCATATTTTATTTATGCAGGTTCTTGTTCTTGTACATAAATAATCAAAATCTATTTTACTTAGACACACTTTGGAGTTGCTTCATTGCTAGCTTCTGGTGGCAGAGTCTGGAGAACAATTGCTAGTGTGGCTTGACGCAGACTCTGAGCTGAAGGCCTCAACATTCAGACGAGTTTCTACACTTGGTAATTGTATATCAACATATGGTACCATTCAGAGTTGGTGATAAAGTTGTGGATTGTCCGTACTACAGGAAGCAAGTTGTATTGTCTTATCAGCCTGTCAGCTCGGGTCTACAAGATTGCAAGGCTCAAGAAAAGCTGGTACGTTCTACATATGACTGCTCCCAACGACTCTATCAGTACAAAACCTCTTGAAAACTCAAAGGTTAAACGCGTAACACACTGGATTCAGAATCTGTTGTGCATCCATCTTCAACGTCTCTTGTACTATGGAGTAAAGGCAAAGACACTTGATCAAGACACTTCCTCAATGTCTAGTTTTTGCAAATGCTATATATATGGCTGAAGATTTAAGTTTGAATCTTAATAAGGATTCTTCTGATGAAAGAGTAGCAAGATCAAACAATTATCAACTCTAATGTAATATGCGGATTTTCTGTTTTAGGTTGTAATTGTAAAAGCCTTAAGATTTCTTATCATTAAATATCTTAGAAGTCTTAAGAGCTTTAGGTCTTTGTTATGGTGATTTCCCATACTTCTGATGCTTGCATCATGTACACCTTATTCTCTATTATGCTGAGCCTTCAGTAGTTTAGATTAAGTCTCTTGCTATATACTTGAGCAAAAAGTCTTGTCTCATTGGGATTCAAGCAACAAGTCTTGAGCCAAGATGCTTAAGCCACATCGGTCTCATTGCTTAAGTGCTTGAGTTGTGAAAGTCTTATTCAGCTAGTCTTATTGAGCAAGTGGGGAAGACTCTGTCAGAGGGTGTGAGCAAGAGAAATCTTAGACATGTGCTCTAAGCAAGGGGAAGTCTCAGTCTGATGACCAGAAGAGTAGGTGGCTCGGTCATAGGGTGTGAGTAAGAGAAGTCTTAGATATGTGCTCTAAGCAAGGGGAAGTCTCAACCTGAAGACCTTAAAGCAGGTGGCTCGGTCAGAAGGTGTGAGCAAGGGAAAGTCTTAGACATGTGCTCTAAGCAAAGGAAGTCTCAGACAGTTGGTCTGAGCAGTTGTAAAAGTCTTATGTGGATCATAAGCAATTGTAATCATGAAGTGGTTATAATTAAAATCTCTTGTGAGGCAAGGGGACAGAAGTACTCTCGGTTAGGGGAGGAACCAGGATAAATCTGTTGTGTCTTCTGCTGTTATTTTATTTACTTCTATTATATCCGTTGCTAATGAATTAAACAGAATCTAAATACTAGTTTTGATTCTGAAACTCTGATCAGAAGTTAATTTTCAAGAAAACGCAAAACACAATTCAACCTCTCTCCTTATTGTGTACTTTTCACACCTTCACAATGATCTAAGTATATATTTCTTGAAATTTTCAGGTGGTTGAGGTTGTGAGTGGAGATTGCATCATTGTTGTTGATGATTCTATTCCATATGGAAGCCCACAAGCTGAGAGGCGAGTTAAAATTTCAAGTATTAGGTGTCCAAAAATGGGCAATCCTCGTCGAGATGAAAAACTAGCTCCATATGCACGTGAAGCAGAGGAATTCTTGAGAACACGCCTCATTGGTCGCCAAGTATGAAGATTTCATGTGGACCTTCTTTTCATATCATTGTTGATTTAAGCTATAATTGATTAACTTTATTTTCATGTGAATGTACAAATGGAATATTCTGGGAAGCTTGGTCATGTTGATGCAGCTGAAGCTTCATTGGGAGCTGCTGATTCTAGAGTAATGGATTTTGGATTAGTCTTCCTATTGTCCCCTGGGAAAGCTGACAATGACAAAGCCCCTTTAGCTGTTGTTCCTGCAAGTCAGCAAACTAGGTTGAATGTCGGCGAATTGATAATTGGCCGTGGCTTTAGAACTGCCACTAGGCATCACGACTTCGAAGAGAGATCTAACTTCTATGATGCTCTTTTTGCTACTGAATCACGTGCCATTTCTGGAAGGAAAGGGATCCATTCTGCCAAGGATCCTTTAGAGATGCATATATTTGACTTGAGCACGGTTTGTAAAATTTTAATTATTATAGGATTTTGTTTTTACTTTGAAGATTAGAAAGTGTAACTCAAGTCCAAATGTTTCCTTTTGTTTCATATTATTAGACATCGACCAAGAAAGTCAAATACTTCATGCCTTTCCTACATAGAAGTAGAAGAGTTCATGCTGCAGTGGAATATGTCCTCAGTGGTTACTGTTTCAAGTTGTTGATTCGTAAAGAAACTTGCAGTATTGCTTTTGCATTCTCTGGTGTCAGATGTCCTAGTCGTGAAAAGTCATATTCTGATGAAGCAATTGCACTGATGAGGGGGAGGATAATACAGAGAGATGTTGCAGTAATTTAATTTCTTTGAGCTTAAGATTCATGGGTCAAAATGTTGTTTATTTTACAATTAATATTTATTTTTGCAAATTTAGGTGGGAACCGTTGATAGAACTGGAACATTCTTGGGATCCTTATGGAATCCACAAGCTTTTTGACAAATGAAGTATTTGGATCCTTGGCAGCAACTATATGTAGACAAATAATTGAACCAAATTTAAAATTAAAAATGACGAAAGATTTTGAAGTAAAATTTTTCAATTTGATGTTCAAAAGTATTAGCGTCAGAGAATGTTCAAAAGATGCAAAAGTAATTATGTATTAAATGACTACGAGTTTGTGTGTGTTAAAGAATTACACGAGAGCTACTAACATTCAATGCCTTATGTAGACTACGTCGTAACTCCAATAAAGAGAAAATATTTTATACTTGAGGGTCATTACTTTTACATAATTCATATATAAGACTATATATAATTTATTTCCCTTACATAAAATATGTTTTTTTCTCAACTGGAAGTATAAATTTATTTGAAAATGGAATGTCTTGATGATATAGTTTGTATATAAATTATGTATAACTATTAATTAAAAATATTTTCTTCATTTCAAAAGAAATAGAATTTAAGTTGAAATATCACTTTTAGTTGTTTTCACTGATCACTTTTAGTGACATAAGTGATCACATAGAATTTAAATTTTTACTAATGATTAAAAAAACTTTCAGTGAAGTGACACGAAACACAACCAGTTATATCAAAGTAAAAAAATATAAATAAATCTTTTAATGATGAAATGTCTTAAATCTTATATAATATTATGTATTCTAATCTTTTTCACTGTAATATGATTGAAGAAACAATTTATTCTCATTGTCAAGATAATTTGTTGTTATTTAGTAAGTGTATACCCATGTTTGTTATTTATTTAAATGTCTCAATCTATACCCAAATATATATCACTGAAAAATAGTTATTGACTTATGGACAATTTGTGTCTATGCTCTAATTCTTCTATGCCTAAATTTTTCATTAACTTTAATTCCATTTCAATATATATATATATATATATATATATATATATATATATATATATATATATATATATATATATATATATATATATATAGGGTTCATATTCTATGAGAATGTCATTTTTATGTAAGAACATAACAATAAATCTGAATCATTAGATTTTAAAATAAATGGTTAAGATTATTTGTGGTTTTTGTTTTTCTCTCTCCTCCATTATTAAAATAAATGATGTAGGAGAGAAAAAAAAAATGACACATAATCTCCACCAATTATTTTAAAATCTAATGATTCAGATTTATTCTCATGTTCTCATATATATATATATATATATATATATATATATATATATATATATATATATATATATATATATATATATATATGAAACATATCATATGAGAATGCTATTTTTACGTAAAAATATGAGAATAAATCTGAACTATTAGATTTTAAAATAAATGGTAGAGATTATGTGTCAGTTTTTTTTTCTCCTCTATCATTTATTTTAATAATGGAGGAGAGAGAAAAACAAAAATCACACATAATCTCCACCATTTATTTTAAAATCTAATGATTCAGATTCATTCTCATGTGATATGAACCATATATATATATATATATATAAGAATGTAATTTTTATGTGATAACAAGATAATGAATCCGAACCATTAGAATAAATGATGGAGATTATTTATGATTTTTTGTTTTTCTCTCTCTTCAATTATTAAAATAAATGATGGAGGAGAGAGAAAAAAAACTGACATATAATTTTCACAATTTATTTTAAAATCTAATGATTGAGATTTATTCTCATGTTATCACATAAAAATGACATTCTCATATGAAACTTATATATATATATATATATATATATATATATATATATATATATATATATATATATATATATTAGAGCTGTCAAAATGGATTACCCGGCCCTAAACGGGCCGGCCTTGATGGGCTCGGGTTTTTTAGGACTGGGCCAAAAAAACTCATTTTTAATATGGGCTCGAAAATTACTACTTGAGCCCGGCCCTAGATGGGCTTCAGGCTACCCGACCATAAATGAGTTTTTTTTAATAAAAAATTAAAATAAAAATGTCATAATATTTATTATAAATAAAATAAGTAATTATATTATTTTAAACATAATACATTTTTATAATACATTTTTAGGTACTATGTTATTTTTTATCAATACTATAATGTGTTTTTAAATACAATATATGTCTAAATTGTATATAAATAATATTCGAATATTTGGCATAAGGGAAACTAATATAATACGAAAAAAAAGTGTTGATTATATTAATGTATAATATTTAAAAGATAAATATTGAATAGAATATATATAAAATTTAGTGAGGTGAGAAAAATCAATATGTTATTTTGGAGTAAAATAATATAAGTATTAGTATATTTTTTTAAAATTTATAGTGATATGGGCCTAATGGGCTACTCACGACCCATATGGGTTAGTCCTAATGGGTAGCGGGCTTTTTAGGGCTGCGCTAAAAAGGTTCTGAAAAATATGAGCTCTAATTTTAAAGCTCAAGTCTTATGATTATTCGGGCTTAGTGAACCTACTTATATGAGTTAATCCATTTTGACGGCTCTAATATATATATATATATATATATATATATATAGAGAGAGAGAATTTTCTTATTTTTACCCTTCTCTTTTGGACCCATACACTTAAAAATTATAACTAACCGTTTAAATTGATTTGAATTGTGTTGTCAGTTTGATTGAATAGACGGTACCCGTTTTGTAAACATGAGATTAGATTATAACTTGGTGGCAGAGGACCCATGGCTACCGTCAATCGTGGCATAATAAAGGGTGGTGATTTGCTTTTGCTGGCCCCGTGATGTATCATACTCCCTCCGTTCTATAATGAGTGATCAATTTAGAATAAAAAAGTGTCCTAAAATATATGACCAATTTTAATTTCTAATGTAACTTTTCTTATTTTACCCTTTAATTAATATTACTTTCATCATTCCTAATACATCATAAGAGTACTTTAATAAAAATATCATTCTCTCTCATTCAATTATTCCTTTTTTCTTAATCTGTGTGAAAAATTAACTGGGTCACTCATTGTGAACGGAGGGAGTATATGTTTTAAATTTATTGTATTGTAGTTCCATTCTTTTGTCTTAATCACTTTCTCCTGCAATATTATGACGTGTCATCTTCTATAGCTTTCATAGCCCACACGTGGCCTTAATCTGGCACAGGTTTCTGCAATATAAATAGGCAAAGACTAATAATAGTACACCTAGGCCCTTATCCACTTTATTAAATCAAAATAAGGGCTCAAGCATGGCCCACGTAGTTATACCATGCTGCATGCTCATTTAAAATAAGAGGATTTATTGAAAACATCTTTTTCGTAGTGTATTTTTTAACAAAATACATATTGAAAATTATAAATATATATGAAATAAAATGAAAAGCTTTTGTGTCATCCAGATAATATACATTATTGTTTCGGAACTGTCGAAAATTCAATGATGAGTAGAGACTAAATTGTTTAAAAAAAAATTGTTAAAATGGGCTAGTTTATATGGGTCGATCTGTCAGGTCGGAAAAATCATAGGGTTGAAGTCTTAAAATTAAAATTTATATTTTTCAGGTTTTTTTTAGTCCAACCCTAAAAAAGCCGCTACCCATTAAAGATAGTTTATATGGGTCGTGGGTAGCCCATTAGGCCTATATCGCTATAAAATATAAAAAATTATATTAATATTTATATTGTCTTACTCCAAAATAACACATTGATTTTTCTCATCTCTCTAAATTTTATCTCTATTGTATTAAATCTTTCTCTTTTAAATATTATACATTAATATAACCAACACTCTTTTTTCGTATTTTATTAATTTCTCTTATGTTAAGTATTCGAGTATTATTTTATACAATTTAGACATGTATTGTACTTAAAAACATATTATAGTATTTATAAAAGATAATATAGTACTTAAAAATGTATTATGTTTAAAATAATATAATTTTTAATTTTATTTATAATAAATATTATGACATTTTTATTTTAACTTTTTATTTAAAAAAATCTCGTTTAGGACCGGGTAGCCCGAAGCCCATCTAGGGCCGGACTCGAGTAGTAATTTTCAAACCCATATTAGAAATGAACTTTTTTTGCCCAACCCTAAAAAGTCCAAGCCTATCAGGGCCGACCCGTTTAGGGTCGGGTAGCCAACTTTGACAGCTCTAGTTCAATGCATCTATAGCTATTGAATTTGTACTCGATCCATTCAATAGAGACTACCTACTGTTAAATAATCTACATGTTTCTTGCGTTTCTTGCCAGATCTAACCGGCTCCCATTTATAAGATATCCCACGACAAAATTGCAAGTACATTTTAACTAGAATTTGCTTAATTAATTATATTAATAAATTGATTTGAGTATTTAAGTGTTAGCCTTGCATATCCTTTCATCTATTAGGTCGCGTTGGAAAGCATTCACCACCACATGAGTTTGTTTCACGATCTCAGATTCATCATTTTCGGTTCCTTGAACGAAGTAATGGTGCCGACTATTGGGAATCAATATCAGATTTCTACAAATTCCACAATCATATTTCTCTGATTTCGAAATCAAGAGTTATTACGTAGAGCTTATTTGAAGAAGATGATATCGATTGCCCAGCTGTCAAAGACACCACATGTTTCCCACCCACAAAATATTTTCCTTTCTTATATGTTGATTTAATCAAAGTCGAATCGTCTAGACAGAAAGAACCTTCACGAAGCTTCCTCAACTCACTGATGGAAAATGAGAAATCAGGAAGATGACATACCTATTTTAGGGTTTTGAGATCGCGAGAAAGTGGATGTTACTCATAATGCAACGCTTCCACTGGTTATAACCACCACCATAACAAATCATTTAATATCAAGAATCCTCATGAGACTAGGCTTACGCAGTCAAGGTTTAAAATCGTATGAAGGTAGAAGTATATTAGCGTTCAATGATTCCCCAACTCTTTTATATGGAACTATTGATGTTTAGTCTCTTTTAGGGAAGGGAAAGATGAGAGTACCATGAATGTACATTTCCTCGTAATCCCCTGTGAAAGCGTCTACAACAACATCATTGGGAAGACATTTCTCACCGCATTAGATGCAATGATCTTTCCAGTCTATTTGAAGATGAAATATCACAACGATTCAAACAAAATGATTTCCATTCCAACCAATCTGAATGGAGCTCGCCTCATACATGAAACCATATTAAAGAAACTTCTCGGTACCATCGTCGTTTATGAGATAAAAAGGAAGAAGGACAATCAAGCTGTCAATACGATCGACCTCGACGTGCGAGAAGAAGAAATGCTAGGAGGGAAAGAACACAACCCACCAATAGAAGTCAAAATGAGAACCTTAAGGTCGGTTCCATACGATAACTTTTAGATCGTCCATCTCGACAATAATCCAACATGGTCGGTCAGTATAAGAGTTAAATTACGACCCATGGTGAAAAGGGGACTTGTTAAGTGCTTTAAAGATAATGTCAACCTCTTTATAGTTTCTCCTAGTGAGACGCCCAACATAGATCTTAACGTGTGTTGCCACCGATTGAACATTGACCATTATGTCCATTACGTGGCTCAACGAATAAGGCAGTAATCTCTTGAGAAGGCTAAAGCAATCAGGAAGATAATCTAGGGCCTACTAGAAGACAACTTTATTTTCTAAGCAAGGTACATTGAATGACTATCTGATGTTATGTTGGTCAAGAAAACTTCAAGGAAATGGAGAATGTGTGTCAACCACACCAACCTCAGTCGGGTCTGCCTTAAAGATTCTTACCCATTCTCGAACATAAACAAGCTAGTAGACAATTTAACTGACTACAATGACATGTGCTAAGAAGTAACTTCACACTGATTTTCCTTTTAAACAAGTCCTCTACGGACTAGATCTAGTTGGGTGATTGACGAAATAGTTTATCCAAATGTTTGAGTTCAACGTAGCTTTTGAGCCCATGAAAGCCTTGAAAGTCCAATTGTTTGCATGCTTCATAACAGAAATGACTCCAGGCATACCTGAACCAGCTCATACCTAGGTCGTGTTCACGGACGCGTCACTAAATAGCTAGGGGGGATGGGTTTGGTCTTATATTAGAGAATGAAGATTGGTTAATAATTGAAGTATCACTATGTTTTGAATTATACACCACCAACAACTAGGCTAAATATGAAGCTTTGAATGTTGGCCTCACTCTTGCAACCAAGATGGGAAAAAACAATAAGCTACAAATCGATTCATATATAGTGTATAACATGTCAAGAGTGATGCTCAAAATAAAGACATGTTATTACAACGATACGTCAACCTAACTAAAGAAAAGTTAACAAAGTTAAAATATCATGAAATATTTCATGTACCGACAACTTGCAAGCACAAGAACCTATGGTATTAAAGATTCCTTCATTCGGGAAGTATACAAGCATTGAAACTCTTGAAGTGCTAATGGGAGTTATAGAAGACACATCATAATCTTCCTCAAGCTCAATACACTTCCTACCAATCATGCTTAAGCAGCTCTCGTGAAAAGAAATGTCAGTACATATTCTATAATAGGGCATATTATACTGGAGAGGCTTATCGACCACTTTGTTGAAATGCCTCGAAGGGGAAAAAGCCATGTACACCCTCGTTGAGGTGTGTAAAGGGATTGCAAGAAAACACCTAGGCTCCCGAGATCTAGCTAAGAAGGTTCTTATAGCCAAGTAGTATTAGCCATATATGGTCCAAGCCACCAAGGAATGTGTGAATAAGTGTGAACAATGTTAGAAACACGTAGATGTCCATAACACTCCCCCATCCAAGTTGCATATGTTGACTTTACCACAATGTCATACCCTAATTTTTTACCTCTAAGATCCCACACCTTTTTGCATCATCTGCATAATTTACCACGCATTTCATCTCGTATAATACCCAATTTATCAGCTAGAATAAACTTGTTGAATTTACAGCCGAATTAGTCAAACTAAAGTCAACTGTGCGTAAAATCAGTGGACGAAAAATTTTAAAATCGAGCCTGCAAACGTCAATCATATTAATCTACGTTTCGCGTAGTTTAACTTGGCGTGCTTGTTTGAATTTTTTGACTTCTTTTCGGTCGCATTTTTGGAAAGTTTAAGCCATTTAATCGGGTAAAATTTGTTTCGAAATTTGACTAAACGCTGTATTTTTTTTAGTCGTATATTTCGCGCTGATAATTTTAGTGTATTCATTTTATTTTTTCGAGCACTTCGATATCAGTCCAATTCTTCATTTTTTTACCGATTTTATTTAAACATTTTTATAAATAGTACTTTTATTTTATCAGATTTTATTATTTAGTTTTAATTAATAGTTTTTATTTTATTTTTTAATTTATTTATTATTTTTATTTTATTTGTTAATATTCGAATTTTTGTTTTATTCCTTTTTTAGAACAACTTGTCAATTAAGTTTTGAAAAAAAATATCTTGTTTTTATAACATGATACTACCCACACTTTCAGTCCCTCACAATATATTTTCCTCGGCCTGCATATTCATTTAGACAAATACACTCTTCATTTTTTCCATGATACTCCATTCACAACACACAAAACTTGACCCCTCACCAAAAACATGAACAACCTTTTCCATTTTCTACACTCCCCAAAAACCATGTGAAAACTCTATCACATACTCCATACCTCACCTTATATTACTTCTTGCGCAAACCACAAGGCAACATACATCTTCCATCTTCCTATTCCATTCATACAACAACCATAAGCCATGTTCATGTAAGAGCTCACCTTTCATGACAAAGAGGATCCCACACTTGACGTGATGAGAATGATCTCTCTTCACATGCCATAACTACAAAAAGAACCAACTGCATTTCCTCCCTTCACCGGACCACTAAGCGACACCAACAACTTTCTCCGCCGCGCACCGCTTGTTTTTTTCTCGACGAAGAAGATAGATGCGACGTTGATTCGACCAAGTTCAACACGAGGTTACTCTCTTCTCTTGACACTCTTTGTTGCCGTCTTGTTTGAATCACATGTATTGACATACTTGGGTGATATAGCTTTTGGAACACTTCTTCTTCTTGTTTTTCACACGGTTTTGTACTCCTGCAATGTACCAGAGAAGGAAATTACTTGTTATTTTACTTTCTTTTTCTTAATTCAATTGCCATGTGTCAAAAACTAGCGGTGGCTTTTAAATTTTTTTTAAAAGAAAAAAAAAACAAAACATATCATATCATTTTCTTATTTAGTTTAGGTTTACTTCTTTTAATTAAATTAGAATTTTCTTTTATTATTTAGGTTTTATAATAAGTTTTTTTCGAATATATATATATATATATATATATATATATATATATAATTAGTTCTCAACATGTTTTCATTATTTACATTATCATCATATAGCTTCATTTATTAATGATTTAGTATTTACTTTTTTTAATAGATTTTAGCTCTAAAAAAATGATTTAAAAATGTTAGAGATGTATGTTTTTTTAGAATCTTATTCTTGGTTTTTCTTGATGTTATTATTTTCTTTTGTATGTTGATGCTTAGTTCAAAATGATGCCTTTGTATGTTGTTAATTTATTTGTTGATGCTTCCTTTTGATTGATCTTTGAGGCTTTTCCATGATTAATTAGATTGTTTCGTCACGATGGTTTGCCGTGACTGTTTGTTGATTTTATATGCTGGTGATTTTTTTCACGATATTTTCCCGTGACTGTTTGTTGCTTTCTCGCGATGCTTTGCTGCGTACCTTTGTACTATTTTACACGATGTTTTGGTGTGTGCTTTCAGTTTTGTTCTAACGGTGTTTTGTCGTGACTGTATGTTTTTTTTATACACGATGCTTTGCCGTGTGCTTTCTGTTTTGTTCTCACGATGTTTTTGCCGTGTTTGTTCTTTGTGTTTGTGGATATTATTCACGATGCTTTGCTGCGTATCTTTGCCTGTTTATGCATGATGCTTTTCCAAGTATATTATTGATCTCATTTGTTGATTACATGATGCTTTTCTGTGTTTCTGTTGACTTTTCACTGCCTGATTACCGTGATGTTTTTCCATGCATATTATGTGTTATCTTATCTGTCTGACCATACATGACGCTTTTCCGTGTACTGTGTCTGTGCTTTTATTTGATACCATTTACATGATCTTCTTCCATTTATTTGTTGTTTTCTGTTCTTTGTTGACCTAATACAAGGGGAGGGATTGTATGTTGACTTATTATCATTGTGCATGTCCCTTGTTTGTTTGTCTTTGTTGTTCTTGGTTCTTAGAACCTGGCAACTTGTAGTTCCACGAACTACAGACGCTCTTATTTCTCAAGTTCCTATTGAGAATACGTAGGCACAAGGCCCCGATCCTTGGTGAGCACACTTTTCTTTTTTTCAACCTTTTCTTTTTTTCACACTGTTTTCCGTTTTTATACCCTTTTCCCTTTTACATCGTAGTTCTAAACTACGATTGCTCTTACTTCCTGTTAAGGATACTTAGGCATATGATTGCGATGATCCTAGCGAGCTACCTTTTTATTTTTCCACCTTTTCTCTTTTTTTTGCCCATCCTTACCTTTAGCGAACAACTTTAGTCAAAACACAAATATTTTAAGAGGTTCCTGTAGAGTACTGCAGATACTTAGGGTGCTAGTACTTTCCCTTAGTATAACCAACCTCTGTACCTTTGATCTCTCTTTGCTTAGCTTTAGGCCTTGCTTATTGCTTTGTATTTTTTGGGTTTTTGTTCGATCTTTTCTCCCTTTCCCTTGGATAAAATAAAAGTTCGTTGGTGATATCATTGTTTTGTAGCCAAGCTAATCCCATAGCTTTGGTATCTGATTCTCACCGCGACACATAACATTTCTCACAGTGGGGCATGGATATTCTGGATCATTTTCCTTTGGCCCCGAGTCAGGTGAAATTCCTGATTGTAGAGTTAAACTACTTTACAAAGTAGGTCGAGACAGAAACATAAACCAATATCACCATAGCCAACATACTGAAGTTCTTTAAGAAAAACATTTTGGATAAGTATGGAATCCCTCTTTCTGTCGTAATACATAATGAAAAGTAATTCACATATAATAAACTGAAGAAGGTATTAGAAGATATAAATTTCAATAAACAATTCACCTCTATTGAACATCCTTAGAAGAATGGGCAAGAAGAAACAACAAATTAGGTTCTATTAAGGGGGCTAAAAAGAAAGCTTGATGCAACTAAATGGAACTGGGAAAAAGAACTCCCACATGTTCTTTAGGCTTATAGAACAACACCTCAATCAAAAAAGGCGAGACACCCTTCCAAATTACTTAAGAGACTAAAATCTTCACCCTCATCGAGATAGGAGAACTGAGTTAGAGGACACCATACCCATTATCGGAGGAAGACAACACACAAGCCACTTGGGAAGAAATGGAATTACTGGAATAAAATAAAAATTCTTCTATCCTCATGAGTGCAGTGGTGTTACACTGGATTTTTCGACCTAATTGTAAATAGCAAGTATTAAATGAGATCAGCCATGAATGCACCACGTGGAAAATAAAATACCATGGGTCAAACTTGATCATAATGACTCAAGGTCGGGAATCACGTAAGGGGATACCTGTCAAAGGGGGCGTAGTCGAAGGGCACGACGACAGGCATGAGGACTTAGTGAAATTTAATACAATGATATGTTAGCCACTTAGTGAAATTGAATACTATGTCATGTTGGTTACGGTTGGAGCCCGCCATTAAATTTGAATACTATATCATGTTGGCTAAGGTTGGAGTCCATCATTACAATTGAGTACTATGCCATGTTGACTAAGGTTGGAGTTCATCACTACACTAGAAATAATGACAACTCAGTCACCACATATGGAGTACATCATTATAATGGACAATATGATGAAACATGTTAAATTAACATGGTCGGCGTCGAAGGCCTCGACGAGGATATTCAGTTCTTGGCACCAATAAAACAATTGAGAAGTTCAAATGATACCACCAAGCAGGAACTACAGTATCAGCATCGACGGTTACATGGAGAACGTGGGGTACGTCGGGGAGAACTGCTACACGATCTGAAAACGTGTCACCACGGGAGTAGCTTATCATGCTTAGGCAGTTATCTTAGTATTGTATATATAGATACCTAGGTTCATTTTGTAAGGGGTCCACAAATTGTACACGTTTCTGAAACACTCAAAGTACCTGCGCTATGAGAAACGAGTGAAAGGAAGATGTACATATGTGTTCCACTATTTTATACAAATTCAGAAATTTGATCTTAAGTCTTTCTTTTATGCCTTCAATCTTTTTCGACTTCCTCTACTTTTCACACAACTTTACATTTTTCTTGCACTTTACTTTCAAGTCTATCTTTTAACTTTAATTTTTCTTTTACTTTGCATCATTCTTTTCAAGAGATCATAAACATTTTCATATATTTTCCCGAGTTTATGTTAACTTTGATGAGCCCTAGGATTTTCATGAGTAACGCACACACAAACATGTCCGGGCGATTTTCGAGTTTGATTCCTTAAGTATTAATATAAACTTGTATTTCTTTACCAAATTTCACAGTAAACAAGTGGTAAAATAGACAACTCTGGTTAGGTAGAACAATTGATTATGACCTCGAGAGTTACAACTTTATGACCTGGCGTAAAGAAAACACGACGTTGGAGGGAATACCTATAGGGAAGAGGAAATTGCAGCCAGCCGGGAAGTGTTGAGACAAATTTGGTTCATACCATGTATCCTCTAATGTTTTGGTGATAACAAAAGTATTTGAAAAACAATTAGGATTTCTAACTAGTTGGTTCTTGTGTACACAATTATATTTACTTGATGAAACAGGTTCTGTCATGGAAGAAGCCTTAGTTCGGTTCTGGTCGAGTACTTGTTAAAGAGTCTTATCAGAAAGATATCATTAGTACATTTCAGAATCATAAGCGTGATAAACTCAGTCTCTGAAACTAAGTAATGTCAACTTAAGTTCAGACCACGAGACTCGAGAATAGTTGACATTATCTTTAAAAGATTGTGTTGTACTTGTTTCAATGAAGAGTTCTCTGGACAAAGGGCTTGTTCAGTGGATAACTCCTTGGGTACGAGTTCTAACACCTGCTTTATTGGAAAAGAACATGTACTAAAATATTTGATCTGAATATATTCGTTGGGGATACTTCAACGACTCTATTTCTTAACTTATAAAGGCCTTGTTCAGTTGTAATTCCTTGGGTATGAGTTCTAACACCTGCTTTATTGGAAAAGAATATGTATTAAAAGATTTAATATGAATATAGTTGTTCGGGATGCTTCAACGACTCTATTTCTTAACCTATAAAAGGAGCAGAAGAGTTGAAGATCAACTAAGAGAATAACACTGCAACTAAATATAAATATACACACACTTCACACTGCTTGTATCAGCTCAAGAGAAGCTAATCTTATAAGTGTTCTTAGTCTTGTATAGCTTAAGAATCTTTAGTGTTAAAGTGTGCTGTATTATATTTGAACACCTTTGATTATTAATTAAGTGTTGTTGTAAGTTATTCCTTCTCTAAACAGTCAGTTTAGATAAAAGTCTCTTACTTTGGGTTTGAGCAACGAAGTCTTAGATTCGAGGAATTTGAGCAAGGAAGTCTTGGACTGGAGGTCTAAGCAGGAAGTCTTGAATCCGATGGGTTTAAGCAGGAAAGTCTTAGGATCTGATAATCTATGCTGGGAAGTCTTGATCAAGTGCTGATTAAGCAATGAAGTCTTAGTCTGTAGGTATAAGCAAGGTAAAGTATTATACTTGAGTGTATAAGCAGTTGTAATTTGTTTGATTATAATGGAAATCTCTTGTGCTGCAAGGGGACTGGACTACTCTCATTTGGAATAAAACCAAGATAACTTTTGTATGTTTTTTGTCTATTTATTTACTTCTGTCATTCTTTCCGCTGCAATTGTTATTCAAATTCTAAAATTTTGTTTAGATTCTGAACTCTGTTAAGAAGTAGATACGATTTGGGAAACACAATTCAACCCCCCTTATTGTGTATTTTTAAACCTTCAGTTGGCATCAGAGCAAGGTCTGTACGTAACACTTAACAGTGGTACAGTCAAAGACCCAAAGAGAAAAATATGTCTATTGAGGATCCTACTGCCAGTACCTCAGGAATAAGATTTCCCCATGATTACAGTGGTGCTGAGAGAAATCATTACTCTGGTAAACCTCCTGTAATTAGTGGTGATTCCACTGAGTTTAAATGGTGGAAAAGCAAGATGTACATGTATATCATTGGACTTGATGATGAGTTGTGGGATATACTTAAAGATGGCATTGAGATAATTATTGACAGTGTTGTTATGGTATCTGACAGAAAAACTTTGACTCCAGCTCAAAAGAAAATTTACAGAAAACATCATAGAGTCAGAGGAATTCTCGTTGATGCTCTGCCACATGCTGAATATTTGAAAATCATTGATAAGTCTTCTGCAAAGACTATCTTTAAAGCATTGTGCTCTACCTATGAAGGGAATCAGCAAGTTAGAGAAGCAAAAACTAACTTGTTGGTATAAAAATGTGAATTATTCAAAATGAAGGATGATGAGGATGTTGAAACCATGTTCTCTAGGTTTCAGATTCTTGTGTCAGGCCTTCAAGTGTTGAACAAGAGTTACTCTACATCAGATCATGTCAAAAAGATTCTAAGAAGTCTCCTTTTAAAGTTTATACCTAAAGTAACAGCTATTCAGGAAGCTAAATACCTAATACGCTGTCTCTTGAAAGTCTAATCAATAATCTTCTGAGCCATGAGATGGAATTGAATGGAGATGAGTCTTCAAAGAAACTTAAATCTCTTTCCCTGAGATCCGCCTCTGAAAAATCTGGTGAAAAGTTAAAAAGGCTTTCAAAGATCAGTAAACCTAATGAAACTTATGAAGAAGATTCTGATGGTAGATTTGATGAAGATGACATAGCTTGCTTTATCTGAGGATTTCAGAAAATGACCAGAATGAACGGAAGTTTCTCTAAAAGCAGTCAGAGATCTAACTTCAAAGAGAAAGATGAAGATAAGATTTGCTACAACTGCAACAAACCTGGTCACTTCATAAATGATTGTCCTGATCTTCAGAAAGATAGTCAAAGGAAAGGAAGTCATCATAAGGATAACTTCAAGAACAGGTTTAAGAAGAAATTCATGGAAATGTGGGAAGATCAAGATGATGAAGATTCAGAAAAAGAAGATGAAGCCAATTTGGGGCTGATAGCTCACACATCTGAAGAAGGACTTTTATCTAAAAGAGAGTCTGAAGACAAAGATGAGGTATACTCTTATTCTGACTTTATTTTATGCATGAATAATCTCATGAACGGTTGCAAAGATCAAGCTAGTCACATTAAAATTTTAAAAAAAGACAACTTCATTTTGAAAGAAGAAGTAAAATAAATTAACACATCTTAAAATGAATGTTCCACTTTAGGTAAGCATGATCTAGCATTTCATAAATTCATCACATCTGGTATTGATAAAACTAAACTTGCATCTACGATTTATGGAATTGGAAAAAAACAACAGAGAACGTTTAGGGTACAATGAAGACTGTTCTAGTTCTGATATGTCGTTGTATAAACTGTCCCTAAATCCTTGTTCCTTTAGCATTGCTCAAACAATTTTAAGCAACTATTTTGTTCCTGGTGCTGATAATGTAAAAGTTATGAATCTGACAGAACCTGTTGATTAGAAGTTAAAAGGTATTGTAATATTAAAACCTGATAGTTCAGAAGTTCTGATTAAATCAGTACCCAAAACATATGAATCACGGGCTAAGAAAGATTATGAAACTAAGGTTGAAAATAACACCAGTCAAAGTTTTTGGAAACAGAAAACATGGAGTGAAGTTAAACCTTTTTACATGGCAAAGGGACATAATAGGAAAGAACATGTTAAGAATAACATGAAAGGACCCATACGTGTATGGGTACCTAAATCTCAAATTGTCTTTGCTATAGATATGCCTAAAGGAAAATATGGGAAACCAATCGTGGTATTTGGACAATGGATGCTCACATCATATGACGGGAGAAAGGCATATGTTTCAAACCCTAAATCTGAAAGAGGAAGGAAGTGTATGTTTTAGGGGTGGTAAGAAAGGAAAGATCACCGACATGTACCATTGGTAACTCTCTAACTCTTATCAATAAAGTATGGCTGGTATATGGCTTAAATCATAATCTACTAAGCATAAGTCAATTGTGTGATAATGGTTGTGAAGTAACTTTTAATAAAAATTTCTGTTCAGTTATTAATGCTGACAAAACCATTGTATTCAAAGGGAAAAGGAAGGGAAATGTTTATAAAATCAATCTTTCCGAGTTGGCTGATCAGAATGTTGTTTGCCTAATGACAATGAGTGCTGAGAAATGGAATTGACACAAAAGGTTAGGTCACGCTAACTGGAGATTAATCTCTAAACTTAGCAAGCAAAAACATGTTAAAGGGCTGCCAGATCTTGACTATCACTCAGATGCTCTTTGTGGAGCATGTCAAGTTGGAAAGATTGTGAAAACCTCTTTTAAAACTTAAAACATTGTTTCTAAGTCTATACCCTTAGAATTGCCTCGCATTAATTTATTTGGCCCAATTGGGACAGCTTTAATCAGTGGAAAGAAATATTGTTTGGTCATTGTTGATGATTTCAGCAGATGGTCTTGGGTAAAATTTCTTCGATCTATAGATGAAACATACGAAATATTTAACATCTTTTGTATTCAAGTACGATCTAAAATGGAAGTGAAGATCATAACAGTCAAAAGTGATAATGGTGGAGAATTTGAAAATGAGCCATTTGAATCTTTTTGTGAAAGATATGGAAGTGTCCATGAGTTATCCTCTAAGTTTTGGTGATAGCAACAGTATTTTAAAAACAATTTGGATTTCTAACTAGCTGGCTCTTATGTATAGAATTATATTACTTGATGAAACAGGTTCTGTCACGGAAGAAGCCTTAGTTTGATTCTGGTTGAGTACTAGTGAAAGAGTTTGATCAGAAAGATATCATTAGTACATTTCAGAATCAGAAGCGTGCTAAACTCTACCTTTAACATTGAGTAATGTTAAATCAAGTTCAAATCACGGGACTCAAGAATAGTTGACACTATCTTCAAAAGATTGTGTTATACTTGTTTCACTAAAGATTTCTCTAGACAAAGGCCTTGTTCAGTGGATAATTCCTTGCTACGAGTTCCAACACCTGCTTTATTGGAAAAGAAGATGTACTAAATGATTTGATATGAATATAGCCGTTAGGGATGCTTCAACGACTCTATTTCTTTAGCTATAAAAGGAGCAGAAGAATTAAAGATCAACTAAGAGAATAACATTGCAACTCAACTGAAATATACATGCACTTCACACTACTTGTATTAGCTCAAGAGAAGCTAATCTTATAAGAGTTCTTAGTCTTGTATAGCTGAAGAATCTTTAGTGTTAAAGTGTGTTGTATTATATTTGAACAACCCTGATTGTTAATAAAGTGTTGTTATAAGTTATTCCTTCTCTAAACAGTTAGTTTAGATAAAAATCTCTTGCTTTGGGCTTGAGCGTTGAAGTCTTAGATTTGAGGAATCTGAGCAAGAAAGTCTTAGAATGGAGGTCTAAGCAGGAAGTCTTGTACTCAATGAGTATAAGCAAGGAAGTCTTGAATCTTAGGGGTTTAAGCAGGAAAGTCTTAGGATCTGAGGATCTAAGTAGGGAAATCTTGATCAGGTGCTGATTAAGCAAGGAAGTCTTAGGCTGTAGGTCTGAGCATGGAAAAGTCTTATACTTGAGTCTATAAGTAGTTGTAATCTGTTCGATTATATTGGAAATCTCTTGTGCTTCCAGGGGACTAGACTACTCTCAGTTGGAGAGAAACCAGGATAACTTTTGTGTGTTCTTTGCCTATTTATTTACTTTTATCATTCTTTCCGCTGCAATTTTTATTCAGATTCTAATCTTTTGTTTAGATTCTGAACTTTGTTCTGAAGTAGATACGATTTGGAAAACACAATTCAACCCCCCCTTCTTGTGTATTTTTCTCACCTCCAAGAACGACCATACATGATCAAAGCTAGCACAATAAAGAAATTCTACACTATGGCGACCTTAGCTAGAGAGTCAACCCCAAGAACATGGAATTCTACCAAACTCAAACAGAATTTTAGTTAAATCTTCCAGAGGTTGTACAAACTCAAATTGGGAGTGTCTGCCTAGTGTAATAGTAATACCTTTGATTTAAGTAATGCAATAATATTTGTTGAAATACATGATTGTATTTATTAATTGGGGAACATCATATATAAATAACAAGTTGAATAAAGTCGTGATTAGCACACCCCCTCGTGGTAGCTATCCATTCCATAACATAGGAGATAAAGCTTTAGATACCACTCCATAGCGTAGGCGATAGAGCCTTGGACACATTGGATTTGAATCAGGTTTGTATGGATCTATTTGCTTGCAGTTATTGTCAAGGTGATCCAAGGTGGTGAAGTTTGTTGATAGTAAAACTGCAATCAACTAATTGGATGGTTAGTTTGTTTTAATGATGAAAACACTTTATATCAAATGATATATAGTAAAGTCATTATCTTTTGAAGATGTCTCAATTAATCAAAGATTCTCAAGATGTTGAATCGAGCTATCCTCATGGAGATACTCTTGCAGATCACGTCAACATTGTGGTCAAACAACTTTCAAGTGAAATTTTTTGATTCAAGGTTCTCTGGTGCTTTAAACTCTCAAATAATGGTAATCAACTAGAAAGTATCTCAAGCCTCGTTAATCTAGAAGACTTGAAGTTCTTGAAACCAAGATTTGAAGCTTTAGAGTTTTAAAAGAAAGGAAGTGTGAAAGCTCGCTTGGTCGTGTCCGTTTGAGTGACCAATGTCTTGTAAAGGCACAAGAGTATTTCTGGAAACACTATGGAAAAATCACATACACACTATTTTTTTATAAGCCTCTCTTATTTTAGTAAAATCTCTTGGAAATAATTTTAATGCTTAGCAAACTGGTTAGAGGATTGTCTAATTAATTGAAGGACATTTTACAACTAAATAAATAATTAGCCATAATCATCTAGTTGAATATTTTCACTTGGTCAAGTATAAAATCGATTAGGAATGTCTCTTATTGATTGGTTTCAATTAAATATTGAAACATCTATTTGCGGCTTGGACAATCAATTATTGAGGGACAATAATCGAGTGGCCTAATCATTTATGGCATTCATTTTGCCCATGGATTGTTTCCAAATTTAAACCAAATTTTGGCCTATAAAAAGAGAGCTTCTCGATCATTTCAAATCATCCATGAAATGAGTTTTGACTCTACTTTCTCTCTCTCTCATCATTTTCTATAAATTTCTTATTTTTCTAACTTATATATTTCCATATTGCTTTAAGAGCATTGTTAAGTCTAAATGAGGATATTTGTTCTAGGCGAGAGTTAATTATAATTTAACAAGAATGCATTATCTATTAAGTATGAAATTCTGGCACGCAGATACCAGATGTCGAGACAGATGTCACAACACTAGGATCAAGACAGTTTGAACACTCACAAATATGCAGAAAAATAAATGACAAAAAGATAAAAACACCAGTAGTTTGTAACCCAGTTTGGTGCAATGTCACCTACATCTAGGGGCTACCAAGCCAGGAAGGAAATTCACTATGACAATATTAGTTCAAAGTTAAACTCCCCGATTTAAACCTTATCACCTAATCACTACCTTGTGCAACTTCTACCTAGACACCCTCTAGATATAAGATCCCCCTCTTGAAGGTGTGAAAAGTACACAAGAAGGGGGGGGGTTTGAATTGTGGTTCATATTTTCTTTAATTTAACTTCTTATCAGAGTTTCAGAATCAAAACTAGTGTTCAGATTCTGTTTTAATTCATTGGCAGCGGATATAACAGAAGTAAATAAATAACAGCAAAAGACACAAAAGATTTATCCTGGTTCCTCCCCTAACTGAGAGTAATCCAGTCCCCTTGCCTCATAAGAGATTTTCATTATAACCAATTCATGATTACAATTGCTTATGCTTCTGCATAAGTCTTTTACACCTGCTCAGACCAACTGTCTGAGACTTCCTTGCTTAGAGCACATGTCTAAGACTTTCCCTGCTCAAGCCTTCTGACCGAGGCACCTGATCCAAAGGTCTTCTGGTTGAGACTTTCCCTTGCTTAGAGCACATGTCTAATACTTCTTGCTCACGCCCTCTGACCGAGCCACCTGCTCTTGTGGCCATCCAGACTGAGACTTCCTTGCTTAAGCAACACTTGAGACTTCATGCTCACGCCCCTCAGATAGAGACTTTCTCTCTGCTCAATCAGACTAGTTGAATAAGACTTTCACAGCTCAAGTACTTAAGTAATGAGACTTATGTGGCTTAAGCATCTTGGCTCAAGACTTGTTGCTTGAATCCCAATAAGACAAGAGTTTTGCTCAAGCACATAACAAAAGACTTGATCTAAACTACTGAAGGCTAAGAAGAATGGAGAATAAGGTGTGCATAATACAAGCATCAGAAGTACGGGAAATCACCTTAACAAAGACCTAAAGCTCTTAAGATTTCTAAGATATTCAATGGTAATAAATCTTAAGGCTTTTACAATTACAGCCTATAACAGAAAATCTACATATTACAATAGAGTTGATAATTGCTTGATCTTTCAACTCCTTCGTCCGGAGAATCCTTGTTAAGATTCAAACTTGAATCTTTCGCCATATTTATAGCCTTTGTAGAAACTAGGCGTTGAGGAAGTAACTTGATCAAGTGTCTTTGCATTTTCCCCATAGTACAAGAGACGTTGAAGATGGATGCACAGTAGATTCTGAATCCAGTGTGTAACACATTTAACCTTTGAGTCTTTAAGAGGTTTTGTAATGATAAAGCCATTGAGAGCAGATATTTGTAGAGCATTCCAACATTTATTGAGCCTTGAAATCTTGTAGACCCTAGCTGACAAGCTGATAAGACAATACAACTTGCTTTTTGTAGTACAAACAACCACAACTTTATCACCAACTCTAAATGGTACCAGATGGTGATATACAATTACCAAGTGTAGTAACTCATTTGAATGCTGAGGCCTTCAACTTAGAGTCTGTGCCAAACCACACTAGCAATTGTTCTTCAGACTCTGCCACCAGAAGCTAGCAATGAAGCAACTCCTAAGTGTGTCTAAGTAAAACATAATCTGATTATTTATGTACAAGAACAAGAACAAGAACCTGCATAAATTAGACACACATCAAATAAACCATTGTTTTTTCAACACTTTTGTTATCATCAAGACTAAAAGAGAATATGTCATGAACAAACTTGTTCTAACAATCTCCCCCTTTTTTATGATGACAAACACAAGTATTTAAAGAACAATGTTGGGCATTTAATTTTCTTTTCAATAACATGGTATGAGGTTTGTAAGCTCTCCCTGAGTTTGATAGTCCACAACTGAGTTCTATTGACTCTAACACCAAGAAATATTTTTCAAGAAAAAATAAATCAGTCTTCTTAGTAACATCAGGGTCCGAGGTTTGCAAGCTCCCCCTGAGTCAAACAGTTCCAAGGTTGAGATTTGTAAGCTCTCCCTTAGTTCCATATTTAAGAAAACCAAAATAACAACATTTTAACTTCCTTTGGCAACATCAGAATATGAGGTATGTAAGCTTCTTCTGAGTCTAATAGGCTAAGTCAGAGGTTTGTAAGCTCTTACTTAACATTATGTACAAGAGAGTTAAAATATGTTGCCCTTTTAACTTTCTTTGGCAACACCAGAATATGAGGTTTGCAAGCTCCTTCCGGGTCTGATAGGCTAAGTCTGAGGTTTGTAAGCTTTTCCTTAGACCTATGTACAAGAAAGTTAAAATACGCCCTGGGCAAAGTAACCATAAAAACAGAAAATAAATGACCAATATGTACAACTGAATAGGTACTCAATGGGTTCAGTTTCCACTTAAATACTTACTATTATTTCTCCCCCTTTTGTCATATAAAAAAGAATAAAATAAAAGAAGGAAAAAAGAAGAAAAGAAGGAAATAAAAATAATTTTCAATAATTAAAGCAATTTAGATCATCATTACTTGATCAGTTTCCAAGAAAGAAAAGTAAGCAAGTAATAAGGATCATTAAGGTTTGTAAAGTGCACGCTTTAAAGTCTTTAGTGGTCATTACTATTCCAAGAATTAAGCAAGGATTAATTTTGGCAAAATACCCTTTTTGGTCCTTTAACTATAGCTCAGGGTTCATTTTAGTCCCTTAACTTTAAAAAGGTCCATACTGGTCCCTTAACTTTTGAAAACGTTCCATATTAGTCCTTTTTATCCTATTAGCGACGGAAAAGTTCAAAAATCAGTCGCTAAATTCGTCGCTAATTAGACAAAAAGGACTAATTTGGAATGTTTTGAAGAGTTAAGGGACCAATATGGACCTTTTTAAAGTTAAGGGACCAAAATGAACCCTGAGGTATAGTTAAGGGCCTAAAAGGGCATTTTGCCATTAATTTCAGACTCTTGGTATCCACAGAAGCCATTATAAAAGCACCCAACTTCTAAGTCATTTTTATCAACATCTTCCTAGAGATATGGAGTCATAAACTGAGAGTCATAATACATCTGTCATAACAGATGTAACAGAGAGCTCTACAAGTTTAGAAGTCCAATCTTCTCAGAGGCGAGCTGCTTCAGAATCTTCTACAACTGAGCATTTTCCCTCAGCACCACTTCTAAAGAGGCAACTTTAGCAGTTACTGAACAACCTTCAGAAGGAGGTTCGTCAGTAGCTGCTCTGAAGTCAAAGAGAAGAAGTATGAAGAGGTCAAAGAAGAAAAGAAGGGTCAACAAGCGGTTTTACCGATACTCCCAGTCATAGAAGAGTGTCATACCCTAATTTTGTCCGAACACTTTACTATTATCTGGGTTTTAATCATATTTTATTTCAAATAAAAAAGATAGTCCATTTGGTAGTGAAATGAGAATTCAAGGATATTCAAGCATAAGGTCCTGTGTTCGAATCTTAGCTTTCCTTTTTTTAGTACATTTTTCTCTTTTTACCTTTAATTCTATTTTTCACAAAAAAAAACTAAATTGCAATTTTATTTTTAAATTTTTCTTTTTTATTATTATAGTATTAGATTTATATATTATGATTGTCAACACTTTCCAAAACATTCACATGACAAGATCATCAAACTTTCTAAAACATTCACATGACAAGATCGTCAAACTTTCCAAGACAACTTCATGACAAGATTGTCATACCCCAAATTTTGACCAGTAAGATTTCCCATCATTTTGTAAATCATCAACACAATATGGATGTATTTACATGCCTCATCAATCTCCTCAAAGATGGGTGAGCATTCACTACAAACAAGAATTAGGGTTTCAAGCCCTCTCTGAGCACTTAGACAAAGGATCAATCAAGGAATGACAAGATCTTCAACTTGTCTAACCTCTCAAACCTCCATAAAATATCAAGAGGACTCCCACATCAAGGATTAAGCACAAGGTTGCAACATTCCAAGTGGATCAAGCCTCAAGATCGCCGGTGTCACCAAATTAGGGTTTTGGTTGACTGAGGCCTCCAGAGGAAATTTTCCTCTGGGCATGAGCCAATGCTTCAAAGCATAACCCAAGATACTCCAAGGGATCTCATGGACCCAATCATCAAGTTAATTTAACCTCAGGGGATGTATTTACCAAAAAAATCAGGAATTAGGGTTTCTTGACCTAATTCACTCCTAAGTTGACTTCTGGGACAAAAAATGAGCAAAGACCTCAAGACATGGTTTGAGGGTCTCCAATACACTACATTGATCCATTTTCAACAATGGATTGATCCAAGAAGCTTGATTCATAAGTTTCAATTTCATCAGGACCACAATTAGGGTTTCGAGGAAAAAGTCAACTGTGCCTTTGACTTTTGACCAGGACATGCTCCCAAACCTTGGGACATGATTCAATACACCCTATAACACTAATGGAATCCATCCATTAGGTTTGATTTAGGTCAAGGGCTTGATTTCACAAAGGATCGGACAGTTTGGATTTCATCTGATAAAAAGTCAACTGTACAAAAAGTCAAAGTTTAACTTTTTGATTTTTTGGTCAACCAAGGTTCCTTAACCCTAAAACAATGTTAATATGTGATTTGAATCATCATTCATCAAGAAAAATCAAAGAAAGTGAGTTAACTTGTAAAAGGGGTAACCATAAAAAACTTAGAAATTTTCTAAGTTATGGAACAAAGTGGCTAGGGTACCAACTTCCAAGGATCATAACTTGAGATCCAAACAACCATTTTGGATGATCCAAAGATACATTTGTAGCTCTCATTACACAATTTAAAAGTGTCAACTACATCTCATTCCAATTCTTCATGGATTTTTAGTTATGGAGTGATCAAAATGGCTAAAAACATGAAAATGACATTTTTCCAACACTTAGTGAAAATTTCACTAAGTCAAAATCTGCCTTACTTTTTCCAAAATGTAGGGACATTTTTCACCTTGATCCAAGTCAAACCAGGCCTAGGGGTGGACATGGACATCAAAATTAAAGTATGCCATGAGGGCTTTCCAACAAGTACCAGATTATCTCCAAATTCCATTTGAGCAAGGAGATACAACCCTTGGAACATGGCAGCCTGAACTGATTTTTCAAGGCAGAATTGTGCAAATTTGCTCGATTTGTCCAAATCTGATAAATCCAAGCCTTGTCATCATTTTGGACACATCTGAGGATCAAATCCAAGAGGGATGATCTGATCTCCAAGCCTCCAAAGTCCAAGAATCTACAAGTAGCATGCCAAACCTAAAAGGCTACAAAGATGCCAAATATCCAATTTTGTTTCCAAGCATTCAATGCATATACCAAGGTGGCATGAACTGAGCCTATTCCAACTAAATTCAGTCCAAGTTTATCTCTGAACCAAAGCTACGAAGCTTGTGCTCTAATCTCAAGTCAATGGCTAGAGGAGACTTGAGATTCCATTTGATCACAATTGGCCACAGACCTGTACCAGTTGCCATTCACTATTGCTTGCAAAACAAACTTGCTCCACTATAAATGGGCCTCATTTGTGATCAGGTTGAGTACACCAAAGCACCCAAACTGATGCTTTCCTCAAAATCACCTCTTTCATTCCAATTTTGCCTTCTAACTCAAGTCACTATTGGGTTTTGAGTTTGAGAGAAATTTCAACCAAACCAATCACCCACACACCTCACATATATCATATAGAAGTGATCCAAACTCTTACATAACATCCGGAACACCAATTTCTCAAAATCACCAGCCATCTGCACAAGTCTTTGACAGATTTGCAATTGAGGTGCCAAATCAAGTTCTAGCTCAATTCAATCCACTCCAAGCATTCAGACACACTCCATAACACCTAAGGAAGCTGTTCAGATCATCACAACTCATTTGTAACACCTCCAACTCAAAAATCAAATTGCTCTTGCTGCCACGACATTCAAGTAAGCCTAAACTTGGTCATCTCATGATTCATGCATATTTCCTCGCACAATAATTTTGCCATATGTTCATAATCATGTATGGAGTATTTTCCCTCAATTGATTGCTTTGTATGAATCGTGTATGAAATTTCTCAGCCTTCATGCAGAAATTAGGGTTCTTGAGGTTTCTCTTTGATTTATCATTCCATACTTAAAATAAATGAAATTAAAGACCATAGACATGATCGTGAGTTGAAAACGAGTATATTGATATGTGGATTGTGTGATTTCATCAAGTATTCAGTGAGATTAGAAAGAAAACGTAAATCTACAAAAACTCAGAACACGCGCGTGTTCTTGGTTGTTCTTGGCGCTTTTTTTCAAATATTCAGATATTTGAATTTTTGTGATTTTATTTAATTGATTCAAAAATTAATTTCTCTCTGAATTTTAATGATTTTGAGTTGATTCTTTTTTTCAAAATTTACAAAAATGTTAAAATATTTTATTCTACAAAAATTTTCCAAAAATATTATTTATTTCATATATTTGATATTTTTGCAAAGAATTAATTTTTATTTGTTTTTTAACATTTTAAAAATTTTCTTTCTCTTGATTTTCCAAACTTGAATGAGTTTCAATCATTTTGTGGATAAAAACATGATTTTTGAGACATTGACCCAAAATCACAACTCATTTCTTACATGTTTTCAATGACTTTATTAATTTTTAATCAAAATTAATTCCATTTTTAACAAAATTAGGGTTTTGATTGATTTCACCCTCATCAATCTTTTTCAAAACACTCATGGGCCTCTTGATAGAGTGTAAGTCCCACCCCTTTGTAAATAAAACATTTTGGGCCTCACACATTGTATAAGTCCCTCTGTATATTTTCAAAAGTTCGGCGCGGTCGTCGCCTTTGTAACAAAATCAACTGGGCCTCTCCTTGAGCTATAAGACCCATCTTTACTCATTTTGTTTTAACTCTTTGGGCCTCTAATAGAGTGTAAGAGTCAATCCCTTTTAACCAAAATCATTTTTGGGCCTCAGGTATTGTATAAGTTCCCCTGCGTTAAAAGAATCTCGGCGCAATCACCATTTCAAAACAAATCATCTGGGCCTCCCCTCGTGTTGTAAGTCCCATCTTTATTTTTCAAAACATCCTTGGGCTTCTCCTTGAGTTGTAAGACCCAACCATTTTGTAAATAGAAACCTTTTTGGGCCTCAGTCATTGTATAAGTCCCTCTGCGATTTTAAAAAACAGCGGTGCAATCACTGTTAAACCTTGGGCCTCTCCTTGAGTATAAGCCCCAATAATCTTTTCAAAACAACTTCCCTTTTAATTTAGATTCAATATATATGTTGTTATCAAAACTTTCTTTAATTTCTTTGAATAACTAACAATACAGCATGAAAGCTTGCTCACCTGTAAATTTTAACAGCTTTCATTTACTCGCTTTCATATATATAACTGTATTGTGGGAAGCTGCACACTGTAAGTCTTCTTTCATACTCTCTTAAATACTTTTCATATATCAACTGTATATATACTAGTATAATTATTTAGAGTTTTCCCCGACAACTAGGTAAAGCCATGTTGGTCACTCTTTAATACAGTCAAAACTAGATCCCCATAGGATTTCCAGATACAGTCTTGCCTTCTCTTGGGCTTAAACAATATGGAACAAAGAGAAAGGCAGTATTCTTCGTGAACCTTTTCTCAGGCTGTTACCCCTAGAAATTGTCAAAGAAACTCTACTCCCCAGAGTTGATCTATTCTCGGTGAATAACATCTCTTGAGTTTCTTCAAACCTCAGAATTTTCACTAAATGATCTATTCTCGATGAATAGCATTTCTTGAACTTTCTTGGTTTAGGACCCACAGGCTTCCTAAAAGCATCCCCGCCTCCTCTTGGGCTTTGTACAAGGACCCTCCGGCTTCTTAGAAGTTCTCATGCCTTCTCTTGGGCTTAATACAAGGACCCTGAAGACCTCTTAAAGGTATAAGACAGAACTTAGTCATCCTTTGCTAGAGCAGTCTTTCCAGTGTCAAACCTCTGACCAATTTTAGGGTTGATTCTCATCCCTTAAAACACCCGCCTCCTCCTGGAGGCATCATACAAACGATAAAACTCTTCCACACTGGTAGACTTGGACAATATAATCCTCTTGAGTCTCAAAGACATTCTCAAGTTCCCTACAAACATAGGAAGAAACCCCGGATTCTAGATTAATCTCCAGCAGAGTTAAAACTCGTGGGTTCTAAAACCCAGTCTCTCTCCTAAAAATCCCAAGCCAGGGTTAGTTTATCATCATCATAACATTATCTCAAATCAGAACCTCAAGGTCTCTGATCTATTAACTCTTCTGTAATCCTCAGCAGGAGTTGATTCCCCACTTGGACCTGCCTCGGGATCTCAATAATTCCCAGCAGAAGATAGCCTCCTCTTAGGCTTTGTATAATGATATTTCCTCAGCATAGTTATCCTCCTCTTGGGCTTCGTACAATGATTCTCCCCAGTGGAGCTAACCTTTTCAGACTCTCTTGTTGAGTCTACCACCTTTTCAGACTCTCTTGTTGGGTCAATCAACTTCCCGACTCTCTTGTTGAGTCAATCACGTTCTAGACTCTCTTGTTGAGTCAACCCTTTTAGCAACAATCCTGGGCTTTATACAGGACAGATAAAAGCACTCTCTTGTTGAGTTAAACCCTTTTAGCCTCAATCTTGGGCTTTGTATAAGACATAAATCTTCGTCTCTTAAACTTGGGGATAAACATTTTCCCCAGCAGGGTCAATTCCTCCGAGCCTTTTAGGCTTTGCGAAATAAATTCCAAAGCAGAGTCAAACTCTTTTCCGCCTCCATCTTGGGCATTATACAAGACAGATAGTACTCTCTAGCAGAGTCAAATCCTTTTAGCCTCCGTCTTGGGCTTTGTACAAAACACCTAAAATATCCTTACCCGAGTCAGTTAAATTTCCCATTTCAGCCTCCATCTTGGGCTTTGTACCATATACATATAAACCTCCCTGGCGGAGTCAAAATCCTTTCAGCCTCAATCTTGGGCTTTGTACAAGACAGATAGAACATTTCCCCAAAAAAGTCAAACTTTCAGCCTCCTCTTAGGCTTTGTATAATGATATCCCCAAAAGAGTCAGTCTCTTTTTTGCCTCAATCTTGGGCCTTGTACAAGACACCAATATACACACTCTCTTGTTGAGTTGGTCTTACCCAGCCTCCTCTTAGGTTTTGGGTAAGGATTTCCCCAGTGGAGTCCATCAACTTCTTAGCTTCAACCTTGGGCTTTGATCAAGGCACACAAAAATCAACAATACCTCTTTAGAGATAACAAGTTCTCTCTCAGTCAACCTTTTAGCTTCACTCTTGGGCTTTGAACAAGATACAAATAAACCTTTTAGCTTCAATCTTGGGCTTCGAACAAGACACCAAAACATTATCTTTTTCCTTCCTTAGAATAGGAGGAACTACGATTGCTCTGATTTCCCTGTTTAGTTTAAACGGGAATACGTAGGCATACGATTGCGAAATCTTAGCGAGCATACTAATCCAAAACTCTAGGTCCAGTACCTTCATATCAATCAAAACTTGGGTCCAGTACCTTACCAAAAACCCTCGAGCAAGCCCGAAATCAAACAAAAACTCAATCTCTCTCTCATATTTCCAAGAAACTTTCCCAACCAATTACCAGATAAACACCATCAAGTACAAAGTGAAACCTAAAGCTAATATCCTGTGGATAACCACATATAGGATGGTGTCATACCCCAAATTTTGACCACTAAGATTTCCCATCATTGTGAAAATCATCATCATAATATGGATGAACCATCTTGCCTCATCAGTCTCCCCAAAGATGGGTGAACACTTACTACAGTCAAAATTAGGGTTTCAAGCCCTCTCAGAGTTTTTAGACAAAGGATCAATCAAGAAATGACATGATCTTCAACTTTTCTAACCTCCAAAACATCTACAATGGATCAAGAGGACTCCCACTTTAAGAATTAAGCACAAGGCTATTCCCTTCTAGGTGGATCAAGCCTCAAGATCGCCAGTGTCACCAAATTAGGGTTTGGTGGACCAGGGCCTCCAGATGGAAATTTTCCTCTGGGCATGAGCTAATGCTTCAAAACATATCCTAAAATACTCCATGGAACCTCAGGGGCCCAAGCATCAAGTCAATTTGACCTCAGGGGATGCATACATAAAAAATAAGGAATTAGGGTTTCTTGACCTAATTCCCCCCTAAGTTGACTTTTAGGACAAATCATGAGCCAAGACCTCAAGACATGATTTGAGGGTCTCCAACATATCACATTGATCCATTTGTAACAATGGATTGATCCAGGAAGCTTGAGCAGCAAGTCTCAATTTCATCAGTACCACAATTAGGGTTTCGCGAGAAAAGTCAACTGTAGCTTTGACTTTTGACTAGGACATGCTCCCAAACCCTAGGACATGATTCAATACACCCTATGACACCTATGAAATCAATCCATCAAGTTTGATTTAGGTCAAGGACTTGGTTTCATAGAGGATCTCACAGTTTGGAATTCATCAGACAAAAAGTCAACTGTGCACAAAAGTCAACTTTGACTTTTTGAGATTTTTCACAAAAATGGTTTTTTAACCCTAAAATGATGTTAATGTATGATTTGAATCATCATTCATCAAGAAAAATCAAGAAAAGTGGGATAGCTTATAAAAGGGGTAACCATAAAAACTTAGAAAATTTTCTAAGTTATGAGCAAAGTGGCAAGGGTACCAACTTTGGAGGATCATAACTCCTAAACCACAAGGCCATTTTCCCCATCCAAAGATAGATTTGTAGCTCTCATTACCCTCTACAAAAGCTTAGAACTGACCTCCTTCCAAATTCATCATGGATTTTGAGTTATGGAATGATCAAAATCACAAAAAGTGAAAATGTCACTTTTTTCCAACACTTAGTGAAATTTTCACTAAGTCAGAATCTGCCTTCACTTTTTTCCAAATGTAGGGGGATTTTTCACTTGGATCCAAGAGGTATCAAAACCAAATATGATCAAACAGTTGTTGTATCATATGAGGGCTTTCCAAAATGGCAAAGAACATCACCAAATTCCACTTGGGCCATGAGATATGACAATGGCAATATGCCTTGCTGAAAACTGTCAAGGCTAGGCAGAATTTTGCATTGTTGCTCGATTTGGCAAAATCAGATAATTCCAAGCCTTGTCATCACTTTGGACACATCTGAGGATCAAATTTAAAGGGGATAAACACTGAGCCAAGCCTCCAAAGTCCTTGGAACAAGAAGTAGCATACCAAACCTAGAATTGCCTAAAAGAGGGACAAGACTCCAATTTTGGATTGGAGCATTCAATACATACACCAAGGTGGCATGGACTGACACATTTGCAACTGAATTCAGTCAAGACTTATCCAAGACCAAGGGAACCACAACCCTGTGCCCTAACCTCTAGTCAATGGCTAGAGGAGACTTGGATTCCAAAGTGCAACCATTGGCCAAACCTCTGCTGCAGTTACCATTCACTATTGATCCCAAAACAAACTTGCTCTACTATAAATAGAGCTCATTTGTGCTCAGTTTGAGTACACCAAAGCCATCAAACATATGCTTTCCTCAAAATCCCTCTCTTTAGGCCAAAATGCCTTCTTTAGCAAGGTAACTCTAAGTTTTTGAGTTAGAGAGCATTTCCATCACATCTCATGATCCTAACACCTCATAAACATCATATGTAGGTGATCCAAACTATCAAAAGTGACATGTAACACCAAAATCACAATGTCATCTCTCAAAACCTCAAAATAGGCCTTTTGTGCATTTTTTAAGCCATGTCTTGATCCAGTCACTTTCCAAACCAGAGAAAACCTCAAACACACTCCAAATAACATCCTTGAACTATCCCAAATGGTTCCCCCCATCTGGAACACCATTTGAGAGAGTTGCTATTTTGGTCATTTTAACCCCTTTTGCAAGAAAGGGCCAGTTTGTGTTTTTGCAGGTTCCAGCTGATTCCAACCATCCTAAAAGCTTCTAAGGGATCATTTGAGAGTGTCCAAAGCATCAAACCATTTCTGGAACAAGAAGTTTGGCAGATTGCACAGAAAACTCCAAAAGCTCAAAAAGAGGCCAAGAACAAGGCAAGCCTTGTATATTTGTGGTTTCACTTCAAGCAATGGATGTATCACCACCCCAGTGGTAAGGCGCGCGCCCTATAACCTTGAGGTCGTGGGTTCAAACCCCACCCATGCCGTTTTGTGTTTTCTCACATTTTTGCTATTTTTTCCAATATTTTCATGTTTTATTAATTAATTGGAAAATTAATAACTCTTTCAATTTTAATTATTTTTGATTGGTTATTTTTGCAAAAAATCACAAAAATGTTGAAATATTTTATTCCGCAAAAAAATTAAGTTTATATTATTTATTTAATATAATTAGTATTTTTGTGAATAAATTCCTTTTTAATGTTTTTAAACATTTTGAAAGTGAATATTTACTTTGAAAATCAAAACCAAGTGAGTTTAATTCATCTTGTGATTAATCCCTCATTTCTCAAACCTTAAACAAAAATCGTAAATGGTTTATTCAAACTTATTTGGTATTTTATTTGATTTTCTTTAAATATTTACTTTTAAAGAATAACAAATTAGGGTTTCTTTGATTTTCACCCTCATCAAACAAATTCAAAATCTTTTAGGCCTCTATTAGAGTGTAAGACCCAACCCCCTTTGAAAACCAAACCATTTTGGGCCTCAATGCATTGTATAAGACCCACCGCGTTTTCAAAAATCTCGACGCGATCGCCATTTTCAAACAAATGACCTTGGGCCTCTCCTTGAGCTGTAAGCCCCACCATTTGTACAAAAATAAATCTTTTGGGCCTCTATTAGAGTGTAAGACCCAATCCCCTTTTAACCAAAACTTTTTGGACCTCAGACATTGTATAAGTCCCCTGCGTTAAAAGAAAACCTCGGCGCGATCGCCAATAAAAAAACCAATCATCTGGGTGGGCCTACCCTCGTGTTGTAAGCCCCATTCTTTTTCTTTAAACACTTGGGCCTCTTGAGAGAGTGTAAGACCCATCCCCTTGTACAAAAAACGTTTCTTGGGCCTCAGTCACTTGTATAAGTCCCTCTGTACAAAACGACAGTGCGATCACTGATAAACCTTGGGCCTCTCCTTGAGCTGTAAGCCCCAACTTCTTTTCAAAATACTTTCTCCTTTAATTTTGAATATACTGTTGTTTTAAATCTTTCTTTGTTGAACAACTAACCAAACAACATGGAAGCTCTACAACCGAGTAAGTGTTTATATGCTTTCTTTATCCGTTTTAATATACATATAACTGTATTGTGGGGCTGTTTCACTGTAAGTCTTCTTTCATAAACTCATATCAATTGTGTAATACTAGTATAGATATTTAGAGTTTCCCCGGCAACTACGTCAAGCACTAAGCCCTGTTGATCACCCTTAAATACATTCAAAACTAGACCCCCATAGGATTACCAGATACAGTCTTCCCTCCTCTTGGGGTTAAATAATATGGAGATGTGAAAGAGAGATTCTTTTTGAACCCTTTCTCAGACTGTCACCTTTAGAAGTTGTCAAAGAAACTCTACTCCCCAGAGATGATCTTTTCTCCGTGAATGGCATCTCTTGAGTTTCTTCCAAATTCTCGAACTTTCCTGGCTTGATCTATTCTCTGTGAATAGCCTGTCTTTAATTTCTCGGGGTTTGGGGACCCACAGGCTTCCTAAAAGCATCCCCGCCTCCTCTTGGGCATTGTACAAGGACCCTACGGCTTCTTAGAAGTATTCACAGCCTCCTCTTAGGCTTCGTATAAGGATTCTTCCTTCGGGAAGAGAGCCTCCTCTTGGGCTTCGTACAAATTGTCCCTCGGCTTCTTAAAAGTTCTCTTGGGCTTCGTAAAAATTGTCCCGACGACCTTCTAGAGGTATAGGAACAGAAATTAGTCATCTTAATAGAACAGTCTTTCAAAGAGTCTAGATCTTTCTACCGTGAATGTACTACTACTGTTTCTTTAAGCATAGTACAAAAGACAAAACTCTAGACTTGGACAGTCTAATCTCCTTGAGTCTCGAAGGCATTCTCAAGTAGGGAAAAACACCAATTGACTCGGACAGTCTCCAATACCCTCTGGATTCCCCATTTCCTTAAAGAACAGGAAATAACCCTGATCCTCTGATCAATCCCAAAGCATAGCCTTACCTTTAATCAGTCTCTTTATAAGAACTGATTTTCTCTTTTAACCAACCTACTGGACCTGTCACTCAACTGAAACAACAATCCTTTTAGCCTATATCTTGGGCTTCGTACGAGATACAAAAAGACTCTCTTGTTGAGTCAATAATCCTTTTAGCCTCTATCTCGGGATTCGTACGAGATACAAAATCACTCTCTTGTTGAGTATAAAAGACTCTCTTGTTGATTCAATCTCTCTTTTAGCCTCCATCTCGGGCTTCGTACGAGATACAAAACACTCTCTTGTTGAGTATAAAAGACTCTCTTGTTGAGTCAACCTTTAGCCTCCGTCTTGGGCTTCGTACAAGACACATCTAAAAGCACTCTCTTGTTGAGTCAACTCCTTTTAGCCTTTCTCTCGGGCTTCGTACGAGACACAAAAGCATCCTCTTGTTGGGTCAATAGCCTCATCTTAGGCTTTGTATAAGAAAAACCCCGGTTGAGTCAATCAACCTTTTAGCATCAAAACTGTGCCTCGTTCATAGGATACAAACATCAACAACCCCTTTCATCTAATTGCTGTAAGCGACAAGCCTCTGGATTATTTACATCCACGCCACTGTCCCTCTTTTAGCATGAGAAATTCCTAAGGAAAGATAGCATTGCTCTGCACTGAGTTAAAGTCTTCTCCTTCAGGTTAAAACCCCCTATAAAGGAAATTATGGCATTGCTAGGATTCACATATCCCAGTTAAAGTAATCCTCCTTTATAGTCAGTCACCCAACAGTTGTGACAAACAGACCCCCTTTAGAGATGACAAATTCTCTCTAAAGACAACACCTTTTTAGCTTCACATCTTAGGCTTCGAACAAGATACAAATAGACCCTTCAGCTTCACATCTTGGGTTTTGAACAAGATATAAACCACCTTTTCAGCTTCACGTCTTGGGCTTTGAACGAGACACCAAAACACCATTTCCTCCCATAAAATAGGAGGAACTACGATCGCTCTGATTTCCCTGTTTCAGTAAACGGGAATACATAGGCATAAGATTGAAAGAAAAATCTTAGCAAGCACACTAATCCAAAGCCCCAAATCCCATACCTTCACATATCAATCGAAAAGCATCAGTCCTAGCATCCTAACAAAATTCCCCATGAACATTCCTGGTGTTTCGTTCTAAACAAAGTAAGAAGAAAGAGGCCCTATTACCATATAACATCCGTAACCTAACAGAACGCTGTTTAAACTCAGTATGCAAGCAGGGTTAATTGGAAACATCTATTTCCCTTCCTTAGTCAGCTCAATAGGATAAAAAATGAATCGACCTGTAGTAACCCTAGAGCGACAGTGCTTAAGAACCACGTCCAAAATCGCTCGCTACAGAAAAGTGGCGCCCACCGTGGGGCCTTTTCTTTCTTTCTTTCTTTTTTTGGGGATTTCACTGGGATAGGACTTTTTTTGACTTCACTAGGATCTTAGGTCAAAACCTTTAAAGTTGGGAAGGTACCACAGAATGGCGACTCCGCCGGGGAGCCATTTTTTTTCAAGAACATAGGATTCATAGCTCTTTAAAGTCTAGGACTTTAGGACAAATATATATACTGCTTTTCCTAATTGATATATGTGTTTACTTTTCTGCTAATGGGAATGCGTGTGATACCACATGTGGAAAGATTGAGTATACACCTATGAAAAACCTCTTTTAGTAGTGCAGGAACTATTGGAAATGGTTGTCACGTGATACTACCCTCTTCTGATGGTTCTTCGAAAAACATCACCTAGCACGGTTCCAGGCCCGCTGGTGTTTTCTCGACAAGAACTGATGATTTTGAGAGACAGGTACAAAAATCACTAGTATAAACCTTTGGGGGGGGGGGGGGTAGAGCCTTGACTTCATGACACCGACCCTTTGACCCCATGTTTTTTCTATGTTTTTGTGTGCTGCATTCATGAATTCATCTAAAAAACATTACATCAAAGAAAAACTTCTCTTCTAGTCTCTCTTTTTCAAATTAAACTAAGACAATGATTGCAAATGTCAGAGAAAAAGATTGCGCTCATGGACTTTGGTAGAAGGAGAACTCATAAGTATACCTTCAGGGTTCCAAAACTAGAGGATTTGAGAGGATTAGCGAGGATGATCACTAACCCTAAAGCTTTCAGAGCCAAGTACGGAGGTCTGCTACCTCAGTTAAGAGTCTAGGAATCATGGAGGCACTCGTTCAGTTTTACGATCCGGTCTATCACTGTTTCACATTCCCAGATTACCAGCTCGCACCAACGCTGGAGGAGTATTCTCACCTAACTGATCTACACATTACTGATCGAGCTCCATTTTCTGGACTGGAAGAAATTCCAAAGGATCAGACCATTGCAAGAGAAATTTATTTGGATGAGTCGGAAGTCAAGACTCACATGACCACTAAGGGTGGGCTCCCAGGTTTTCCAGCCCAGTTCCTAACAAAGAAGGCTCTGTACTTTGCTAGTATTGGGAACATGACTACTTTTGAAAGCATCTTTGTCTTACTCACCTACGGGTTATTTCTGTTTCCCAACATTAATGGCTTCGTCGATATCAACACCATTAAGGTTTTTCTCATTGGAAACCCTGTGCCAACTTTGCTCGCGGACGCGTATCATTCTATACACTTAGGGAATTTGTACAGCGGAGGGATGATCACATGCTGTGTACCCCTGTTATATAAATGGTTTATCTCCCATTTGCCTAAGTCTGCTGCTTTTTGGGATCATAGGAATGCCTTACGCTGGTCGCAGAAAATCATGTCCCTCACCAACTCTGACATAGATTGGTACAATAGGACTTATGACGGGATCAGGATCATTGACCGTTGTGGAAACTTCCCCAACGTACCCCTCATAGGAACTAAAGGAGGAATCAATTACCATCCAGTTCTTGTTCGTCGTCAATTTGGATACCCGATGAGGCATGTCCCGTGTAATGCTCATCTGGAAGGTCTTTTCTTCAAAGAAGGAGAAAATGACAGGGAAATAAAGATGGAAATAGTGCACGCTTGGAAACATGTTCATAAGAAAGGACGAGAGTCTCTAGGAAAACCGGACCGTGTCTCAGTGAAGCCTTATCTCCACTGGGTACAAACTAGAGCTCTCAAGCTAAAGATGCCTTATCGTCGTCACAGAGTTCTTCTGCCGAGGGAATCTGTCATGTACTTCATGACTGAAACGGAAAAACTTCAGGTTACTCTCAACAAAGTTCAACAGGAGATGAGGTCTTGGAAGAACAAATACCGTACCCTCAATGTAGAGTGTACCAAAATACAACAACTACTAAAAGATAAGGATGCTCTGATCGAGATTTTAGAACAACATGCTGTGGATAATCAGGATGACCAAAGGAATTTTCTCGGCAAAGGAATGACAATCCGACAGCGGCCCAAGAGCCCCGAACCAAGAAAAGGAAAGTACCAGAATCAGCACCCGGTTTCTCCCTAGAGAGGACTCGGGACCCCTTAGCTTAGGTTTCTATTTCCGCACCTTGTAATCCACTGTATTTCTATTTTCGTAATCCTTTGAATTCAATAAAATGGGGTTTCCCCACTGTTTGATATTTGCAATCTAATTGTCGAAGTTTATTTTGATTAAACAAAAAAAATAATTAATATAATCATTGCATTCATCATCCTCACGTCACGTATTCTTCTTACCTACGAATCTCACGTTTGTGTCTCGGTTCTAGAGTCAAACTGTCTCATTCGTACAATACTCGGGCCAATCGTTAGAAAAAGATGGATGATCTCGAGGAAGAGAACAAAGAGTTGAGAGAAGAGATCGACGCTCTGAGAGAGGATATGAGAAAGCTTCATAACGACATGCAAGCCATGGCAGAAGCTCAGCTACAAAGGACTGTGATCTTGGAGATCACCTCAACGCCCATAGTGGAAAAGTCCGATCCTAGGTACAAAATGCAGAAAGATCGTCCCTGGGGCATGCCACTTAACTATATCCCAGAAGGATATATCCCGTTGATCAATGAGGATCAGGGGACCGCAGCAGGAACCGCTGGGCCTGAAGGTTACAAACTTTGGGAAAGCAAAGATGCCAGGGGCATGACAGCAACTCCTGAAGGTTACAAACTTCGGGAGGCACCGAGAGTCTCGGCCATAATGACTATACCACCGCCCGTGATACACACTGTCCCGGAAGGACAGATTCCACAAATACCTTCTGGTGGAAACGACAACATGTTCGAAAGAATGAATGAGTTCCAGGAACAGTTCCTGGGAATGCAGAAAGAACTGCAGGCCCTTCGCGGTCAGGATTTATTTGGAAAGGACGCCGCAGACCTCTGCTTGGTCCCCAATGTGAAAGTCCTGCACAAATTCTAGGTGCCCGATTTTGAAAAGTACGAGGGTAACTCTCGCCCTCAGAGTCACTTGGTGATGTACGCTCGGCGAATGTCAGCTTAGATAGAGAATCAGGATTTACTGATTCACTACTTTCAAGATAGTTTAACTGGTGCCGCACTAAAATGGTACATGGGTTTAAACCGTGCTACGATTAGCACTTTCAGAGATCTTGGCACTGCCTTCTTCCAACAATATAAATACAATATGGACATGGCACCCGACAGAGATCAACTCAGATCAATGTCACAAAAGGACAAGGAAACCTTTAAGGAATACGCTCAGAGATGGCGTGAAATTTCTGCTCAAATTTGCCCACCTCTTGAGGAAAAAGAGATGACAAAGATCTTCTTAAAGACCTTAAGCTCATTTTATTATGATAGAATGGTTGCCAGTGCGCCCAGTGACGTCACCGAGATGGTCGGTATGGGAGTTCGTCTTGAGGAAGCCGTCCGAGAGGGACGTCTAGTCAAAGACACTGGAGCATCAAGTAGTACAAAGCGATACGGTAGTGCTCTCCTAAGAAAAAAGAGTAAGATATTGGGAATATCTCTCTCGGAAAGCAAAAGCGACGTTATCAACCAGTAGCGGCTGTGACTCCCGCTATCAATCCTACGCCTATTTCTACGTATCAACCTCAGGTTGCACAGAGCCAACCTAATCTGCAAAGGACTCAATAGCCTCTTCAGCAGGCTCGTCCTCCATACAATAATAACCGTACAATGCGGCCACCAGGATTTGATCCTATACCCGTATTGTACGCAGAACTATTTCCGTTATTACTGGCTAAGGGGCATGTCCAGACTAAGTCCCCTCTTACAGTACCAGAAACTCCGCCTTTTTGGTTTAAGGTGGATCAGACTTGCCCTGACCATCAAGGAGGACCAGGGCATAACATAGAGATCTGTCTCAATTTCAAATCCGACATGCAAAAGCTTGTTAGGAGCGGGGTCTTATCTTTCAAGGATACAAATCCTAATGTTCTCACAAACCCGCTGCCTCAACACGAGAAAGCGACGGTCAATTTGATAGAGGGAAAGACTAACAACGTCTATCAAATTCATGATGTACTATTGTTAAGGACCAATCTGGTCAAGATGAATTATAGACAGAGTAGATATGGCCATGTGCCACCTCATAACTATCACCAGTGTGATATCTGCTCTACAAGCAATCGAGGATGTTCTGTGGTGCAATCAGCTCTACAGGAATAGATGGATCTCGGATGGATCCAAGAGCACTGAGTTCGTGGAGTTAACATGATTTACACGAATTCTAACATCATTCAGAACCACGACATCCGTGCAATGAATGTCAACTTGGTGGCGATGCATTCCAGGCAAAGCCACTATCATAATCTACCGCGACACGATTACAGTTCCTGTCTGACTTGCTCGGTAAACAAACAGGGATGCTATTTTGTACAAGAGGCCCTCCAACGTCAGATGGATCTTGGATGGATCCAGGACTACCATGATAGGAATCCCTATCAGATCAACATGATTCAAATCTTCAATATTCGCTTGATGAATACCAGCCTGGTGGAGTTACATACTAAACAGGTCCGACTCGGGTTCCTGGTATCACATGATTATCAGAGCTGTAGGGCGGGTTGTGAAAATGATCAAGGCTATGCCCTTGTCCAAGAAACCCTTCAGCACTTGTTGAACCACTGGTGGCTTCCAATCCATATGGATAAAGACACTCAGCAAATTAGTATTACCAATGGGAACCCTACTCGACATCAAAGTCGGGACGTTCGATCTGTGGAAACTGACCTAGTGAGGTTACATTGTATTCAAAGCGGGCGTGGCCAGGTGCCATCACACAACTATGAACATTGTAGAGTATGTTCGGAAAGTAACCAAGGATGTTACCTTGTGCGAGCAGCTCTTCAGGGTCAGGTGGATCGTAGAGAGATTCGCCCATATCCGGGTTCCGGACCAATCAACTGGGCGCCGAACTACCTCGCTGATCAAATTGAGAACGTTGTCGTAATCTCTGATCATCAGAGGGCTAGGGATGTTTGTACCATCATCCCTCTACTTGATGAATCGAGAGTTCCCAACCAGGAATGGATTGAAATTACTTACGATGGTTGGAAAAATCAGAAGGCTCCCATAGTCATCTATCTACCGGGACCATTACTGTATGAATCAACTAAGGCTATCCCTTACAAATACGTTGCAACAACAGTCGAGAATGGAAAGGAAATTCCATTACCCTCCGTCGTGAATATTGCAGACATCAGTCGAGTAACACGGAGTGGTCGAATCTTCAACCGAGGAGTTGAAGAACTTAACAAAGAAAAGGAACCTCAGATAGAAGTTCCTAATCCACCAGTCGGTCAATCCAGTAATCCCGACCTTTCAAAAAATGATGATGAGACGCTGAAGCTCATCCAAAGGAGTGAATACAACATTGTTGATCAACTGTTACAAACTCCTTCAAAGATCTTTGTGCTGTCACTTTTACTCAGTTCAGAAGCGCATAGGGAGGCTCTACAGAAAGTCTTGGAGCAAGCCTTTGTGGAACAGGATGTAACAATCAGACAGTTCGATAGCATTGTCTCTAACATCACTTCCTGCAATAACTTGGTATTTAGTGATGAGGAATTACCTGAAGAGGGTCACCGTCCTAACATGGCGCTCAATATCACGGTCAGCTGCCAGGGCGATGCTTTAGCCAGCGTACTGGTAGACACAGGGGCAGCCCTGAATGTTATGCCGAAGTCCACTTTGATGCAATTATCCTTCAAAGGACCCCCAATGAGAACCAGTGAGGTCGTCGTCAAAGCATTTGACAGGTCCATAAAAACGGTTATCGGCGAAGTCGACCTTCCCATAACTATTGGTCCTCACACTTTCCAAGTCGTTTTCCAGGTCATGGACATCCGGGCAACGTACAGTTGTTTATTAGGAAGACCTTGGATACATCAGGCTGGGGCGGTCACCTCGACCCTCCACCAAAAGTTAAAGTTCGTCCAGAACAACCAGCTCGTCACGGTCTGTGGAGAACAAGCCTTGCTCGTGAGTAACTTATCATCATCTACTGGTGTAGAACCTGAGGAGGTTATTGGAGCTCAGTTCCAAGCACTGACGGTGAGCAAGGACAATCAATCCGAAGAGGGAACTTCCATTTCCTCATACAAAGATGCTATCAAAGCGGTCGAGAGTACCAATACAACAGGATGGGGACATCTAGTCATTCTTATTGACAATAAAACAAAGAAGGGTCTTGGTTTTTCTGCAACCTGTACCCAGACAGCTACTACCAGCAATGAAAGTTTTCATCCCATTCAAGACTTCTTCCACAGTGGAGATTTCCTTCACCCAGTGCCTCAATAAGTACATACCATCAATAAAGATGATTCCTTTGATATGGAGGAAGAATGGGAGTCCTATCTTAACAAGGACGGTTATACGTCTCAGGAAGAGGTGCTTACGCCCTTTTTCTTTCCTACACAGAGTCCGAGATTTATACCCAGGTCAGATGTCGAAATGATATACGGAGATTGTGATCCGGAAGGATGCCGTGCTCCACCAAACTCATTAGAGGAGGACACTCTAATGAAGGACAACTTTGACCACAACTATTATGGCTCGATGGATGGTGTGCCAATGTGGCAGTCGTATCCAGGAGACTTAGGGCAAGGAAATCAGTCGAACAATGAAAATCAGCTGAGCATCATTGAAAAGAATACCTGCGACCCCACCATGTCATGGGATCAACAATCAGGTCATTCAGAAAACGTCCAGTATGACGATGAACTTGCAACGTTTACAGGACTTGAATTCATCAACTATGCTTTTCCAGAGGTCAACGTCATCGAGAAGGATGACTCCTCCAGTCCCAAAGAAGTGTGGGACACCCTGGGATAACCAAGTGGAAAATATGACTACATGGTCAAGTACACTGCTCCTGAGGGCTCTCGTATCAGGCTCGAAGACATTCAGCCAACTGGATGAGGATATTTACTTGAGAGCACAAATGCTATGCAAAATGTAACAGAGGGATCCTCCTATGACAACTCTGCCTGGGAGACAGATTCCAATGATCCTACTCCACCAGAAATCAGTGTTATTTCTGAAGACAAATTAAGGAAGGTGCCAGACTTTGTGATTCACCGAGGAGTTCGCCGCCAATGGGTTGCTGTCGATGTTCCGAAGATTGTTCATAAGTCAAAGTAATTGCTGTCTTTAACCTTTCACCATGCCCAGGTGAAACGAATGTTTTGATAGGGCTCACTTTCTGTAAATTTCCCTATTCGTTTCGCCCAAAGCGACAGAGCTTTGTTTTATAGGGATGTAGTTTCAAGAATCGACTTGTTCATTAATAAAATAACTTTGTTATGTAATTTCCTTATTCTGTTGCTGTTTTCTCTTTTTGCTTTTCTAAGAAAATGGTAATCCTAAAGAACAAATCAATAATAAAAAACAAGCAGTTTTCCAAAGAAATACACTGCACACACTCTTGCATTTCCTCTATCTCTTCTAAACACAAATCATACCGTCATGCAGATTGCTTGTTTTAAACCCCGTTGAAACATACGATCCGATGCCTTCTCCCAACTTTGAGTTCCCGGTATTTGGGGCTGAAGAAGAAAATGACGACGAAATTCCAGAAGAGATCTCCCGATTACTTAGATAGGAGGAAAGGTCTATTGAACCTCATAAAGAGCCATTGGAAACGGTAAACTTAGGTTCGGAAAAAGAGAGAAAAGAAATCAAGATTGGGGCACTGCTCAGTTCAACTGCCAGAGAGGGTTTGGTAAAGCTTCTCAAAGAATTCCCCGATGTATTCGCTTGGTCCTATCAGGATATGCCAGGGTTGGATACCACCATCGTGGAACATCATTTACCGTTAAGGACAGAATGTGCGCCAGTAAAACAGAGGTTGAGACGGACTCACCCGAACATGGCCATTAAAATTAAAGAGGAGGTACAGAAACAGATTGACGCGGGTTTCCTCGCCACATCAGAATATCCTCAATGGTTAGCCAACATCGTACCTGTTCCGAAAAAGGACAGAAAAGTCAGAATGTGTGTCGATTACAGAGATCTGAACAAGGCTAGTCCAAAGGACGACTTTCCTTTACCACACATTGACATGCTGGTAGCCAGTACAACAAAGTTCAAAGTTTTCTCTTTCATGGATGGATTCTCGGGCTATAATCAGATCAAAATGGCGCCAAAAGACATGGAGATCGTTCATCACCCCATGGGGTACCTTTTGCTACAAGGTAATGCCTTTCAGTTTGAAGAACGTCGGGGCAACCTATCAAAGGGACATGACTACTCTGTTTTATGACATGATACACAAAGAAATCGAGGTATATCTCGATGATATGATTGCCAAATCTAGAACAGAAGAGGAGCATGTGACCCATCTTTCAAAACTATTTGAGCGGTTGAGAAAGTACAAGCCCCGCTTGAATCCCAACAAATGCACCTTCGGTGTCCGTTCGGGAAAACTTTTAGGGTTCATCGTCATCCAGAAAGGAATTGAGGTTGATCCTGACAAGGTCAAGGCCATTCAAGAAATGCCTTCTCCAAAAACTGAAAAACAAGTCAGAGGATTCCTGGGACGTTTGAACTACATCTCCAAATTCATATTCCTCATGACCGCGACATGTGCGCCAATTTTCAAATTACTTAAAAAGAACCAGGACTGCATTTGGACAGAAGATTGCCAAACCGCCTTCGATAGTATTAAGGAATACCTGTCGAACCCACCGATTCTATCACCTCCAGTGGAAGAAAGACCACTGGTCATATACCTCACAGTCCTCGAGGACTCAATGGGTTGTGTAATTGGCCAACAAGACGAAACTAAAAGGAAAGAGTCTGCCATATACTATCTGAGCAAGAAGTTTACGGACTGCGAGACTCAGTATACTATGCTTGAGAAAACTTGCTGTGCTTTGGCTTGGGAAGCCAAACGTCTGGCCAGTACATGATTCATCACACTACTTGGTTGATTTCCGAAATGGATCCAATCAAGTATGTATTTGAAAAACCTGCTCCCACGGGAAGGATTTCCCGTTGGCAGATGTTGCTATCAGAATATGATATAGAGTACCATGCTCAACAAGCCGTTAAAGGAAGTATTTTAGCCGATCATTTGGCTCATTAACCTATTGACGATCGGGAATCAATCGGGTTTGACTTCCAAGACGAAGATGTCATGTATCTAAAAATGAAAGACTGCGATGAACCGCTACCCAGTGAAGGGCCAGAACCAGATTCCCAGTGGGGACTTATCTTTGATGGGGCTATCAATCATTATGGAAACGAAATTGGAGAAATCATCATAACACCTCAGGGTACCCACATTTCTTTCACTGCCCGACTTACGTTCAAGTGTACGAACAACGAGGCCGAATACGAAGCTTTTATTATGGGTCTCGAGGAAGCGATTGATGTGAGGATCAAAAACTTGGACGTATATGGCAACTCAGCCCTGGTTATCAATAAAATTAAAGAAGATTGGAACACATACCAATCAGGATTGATTCCTTACAAAGACTGCGCAAGAAGGTTGCTACCCTTCTTCAACAGAATTGGGTTTCATCACATCCCTCGTGAGGAGAATCACATGGCTGATGCATTAGCCACTCTCTCTTCCATGATTAGTGTAGGTCAATGGAATGACATACCTAAGATCGACATAATGCGCCTTGAACGACCCGCTTACATCTTCACGATTGAAGCAGTCATAGACGACAAACCTTAGTATCACGATATCAAATGCTTCCTTCAGAAACAAGAGTACCCACCTGGGGCACTAAGGAAGGACAGGAAAACCCTCAGAAGGCTGGCAGGCAGTTTCTTCCTGAGCGATGATACTCTCTATAAGAGAAATTTCGACATGGTCTTGCTCCGATGCGTAGACAGAAATTCACGAAGGATCCTTTGGTACTCATGCCAACAGACACACAATGGCGAGAAAAATTCTAAGAGCAGGGTACTATTGGTTGACTATGGAATTCGACTGCTACAAGTACATGAGGAAGTGTCACAAGTGTCAGATATACTCCGACAAAATTCATGTACCGCCAACGCATCTCAAAGTTCTTTCTTCCCCATGACCTTTTTCCATATGGGGAATCGACATGATTGGCTTGATTGAGCCTAAGGCTTCAAACGGACATCGGTTCATCCTGGTAGCCATTGATTACTTCACCAAGTGGGTCGAAGCGGCGTCGTACGCTAATGTAACCCGACAAGTGGTGGTCTAATTTATCAAAAACAATATCATCTGTCGTTATGGTGTTCCTAGCCAGATTATTACTGATAATGGATCTAACTTGAACAATAAGATGATGAAAGAGTTGTGCGCAGAGTTTAAGATCGAACACCATAACTCATCTCCCTACCAACCAAAGATGAACGGAGCGATAGAAGAGGCTAACAAGAACATCAAGAGGATTGTTCAGAAGATGGTTGTAACCTACAAAGATTGGCACGAGATGTTACCCTTTGCTCTTCACGGTTATCGCACATATGTCCGCACTTCAACAGGGGCAACCCCTTTCTCTCTAGTGTATGGCATGGAAGCAGTGCTCCCCATAGAAGTAGAGATCCCATCAATCAGGGTGTTGATGGAAGCCAAGCTCACTGAAGCTGAGTGGTGTCAAAATCGACACGATGAACTGAATCTGATCGAAGAAAAGTGAATCATGGCTCTATGCCACGGTCAATTGTATCAACAAAGAATGAAGATGGCGTTTGACAAAAAGGTTCGACCTCGCATCTTCAGGAAAGGAGACCTTGTGCTCAAAAAGATACAATCTTTTCTCACTGACTCTCGGGGAAAATGGACCCCGAATTATGACGGCCCCTATGTGGTCAAGAAAGCTTTCTCAGGTAGCGCCTTGAGACTTGCAACGATGGACGGAGAGGAATTTGCCTACCCCATGAATGTTGATGTAGCCAAGAAATACTTCGCCTAAACTAAAAAAAAAACATCTCGGTGGATTTAAAACCCGAAAGGGCGGTCCAGGCAAAAATTAGAGACAAAGTCAAAAAATCATCCTGGTGCATTGGAAATCTCAAAGTCCAATCCAGGCAAAAGTTAGGGATAATGGCAAGTAACTATGTCTAATCAGTTCAACTCCTCAGCAGTCATGCCATCCATCAGAAACTCCAGTCAAGGTCATCTTCGACAGATGCTCAGGATGTCTCAAATTCAAAGTTGGTAGAAGGATAGTGGTCATTATGTTTCAACGTTGCCCTTTTCCCTGTAAATTACCATTTTCTAACTTTGTAAATACTTTATGGAATCACGCGTTTGGCTGATCTCTATCCTATCAATAAAAGTTGAGCCCTTGTGCTTTTATTTGCAATTCATATTTGTTTTAGCTTTACAGAATGATGTTTTTAACATGATCAATGATTCTTGAAACGAAACAAAAATGAATTTACTTGTAAAACTTTTCTGCTTCTAAAAATAAAGATGGCAATTTCTTTTGACGGTTGAACATCGAAAGGACATCGATCGCTTCTCCAAAGGTGTTCGAGCGTCAAAGTGCAGAATCAAAGTACTCCTTCTAAGCCAGTACGCTCGAATGAAGGATCAGCTATGTCAGATGCGAATGCTCCATCTGACCTCTTCGGCCAAGTTCTCATCTCCTAAGCCCGACCAGCATCGCTCCCAACAGGGACCGTTTCTCCTAAGCAAGGCAGAATTGCTATCTTGAACCAGCGATATTTCTACATGCGCCACTGTGGCCGAGTATCCAGTCGTGTTCATCCGCTAGTTTGTATGTCGCGTCAGTTTTGTCAGCATATACATACATACATCATGCATTATTGATTTGCATTCACATTCATATTGAATCACTATCACTCCAGTCGGTCTTGTCCCATAGTGGTGACAGTCTTCTCAATCGAGTTTTCAAGTTCTTTCCTCGTCAGGAAATGTTGCGTCTGAACAATCTCTCTCCTCCAGTTTATTTCTGGATTAGAATTGTCCCTTGACCACTTTGATAACTTGAACCTCTGAAAGACCAGAGAACCTTCAACCGATGTCACTCTTCACCATTGAAGATGATATTTTCGCTTTCCCGGATTAAGGAAAATCCCTAGAGGAAGCCTCTTAAGCAGAGATTCGGCAATACAGCAGTTTTTCTCCGAAAAAAATCGCTGATGAAAAGGTCATCAGCACCTCAAATTTGGATCACATCATATGGCGTTTCTCCGGGAAGACCCTGAGAAAATTATGATGTAATATCCCAAAGCGTGAAAGCAGTCTCTCAAGAGACTCGTTTTCCCAAGTAGAGTCGGCAAATGGCATCTCCAAATAGAGAAGTTTGTACACCTCTACAACTCAGGCGAATGGGTTCCCCAGCGAGTCTGACATCAAAATTTTTCTATCAAATGGTATCTCCCCAGGAAAATTCGGCGAGAAGTTTAAGGAAAACCGCTACGAATAGCGTCCCTTGTCAAGAAAGTTTATTGACAAAAGAAACTGAGACCAGGTCCTTGGTAGGAAACCAGGATCGATGAGACCAGGTCCTTGGTAGGAAACCAGGATCGAGGGGAAGTTTACATCAGAAACTAAGACCGGTTCCTTGGTAGGAAACCAGGATCGAGGGGAAGTTTACATAAGAAATTAAGACCAGTTCCTTGGTAGGAAACTAGGATCGAGGGGAAGTTTACTTCAGAAACTTAGACCAGTTCCTTGGTAGGAAACCAGGATCGAGGGGAAGTTTACATCAGAAACTAAGATCAGTTCCTTGGTAGGAAACCAGGATCGAGGGGAAGTTTTTTACCTTTTCTAAGCATCATTGCTTAACAAAAGAGGATGAATGTGTAAGCTACCATTCATAATCACCATCAAAATTTCGGGTATTCCGATATTTAATCCTCTTGCACCCTGAATGCCCGAATACCTTCGCCATTCACACCTTCGGGTCCAAGATGATTAAATAGGGGCATCTGTCATACCCCAAATTTTGACCACAAAGATTTCCCATCATTGTGCAAATCATCATCACAATATGGATGAACCATCTTGCCTCATCAGTCTCCCCAAAGATGGGTGAACACTTACTACAGTCAAAATTAGGGTTTCAAGCCCTCTCAGAGTTCTTAGACAAAGGATCAATCAAGAAATGACATGATCTTCAACTTGTCTAACCTCCCAAACATCTACAATGGATCAAGAGGACTCCCACTTTAAGGATTAAGCACAAGGCTTCTCACTTCTAGGTGGATCAAGCCTCAAGATCGCCAGTGTCACCAAATTAGGGTTTGGTCGACCAGGGCCTCCAGATGGAAATTTTCCTCTGGGCATGAGCCAGTGCTTTAAAACATATCCTAAAATACTCCATAGAACCTCAAGGGCCCAAGCATCAAGTCAATTTGACCTCAGGGGATGCATACATAAAAAATCAGGAATTAGGGTTTCTTGACCTAATTCCCCCCTAAGTTGACTTTTGGGACAAATCATGAGCCAAGACCTCAAGACATGATTTGAGGGTCTCCAACATACCACATTGATCCATTTGTAACAATGGATTGATCCAGGAAGCTTGAGCAGTAAGTCTCAATTTCATCAGTACCACAATTAGGGTTTCGTGAGAAAAGTCAACTGTAGCTTTGACTTTTGACCAGGACATGCTCCCAAACCCTAGGACATGATTCAATACACCCTATGACACCTATGAAATCAATCCATCAAGTTTGATTTAGGTCAAGGACTTGGTTTCATAGAGGATCGCACAGTTTGGAATTCATCTGACAAAAAGTCAACTGTGCACAAAAGTCAACTTTGACTTTTTGAGATTTTTCACAAAAATGGTTTTTTAACCCTAAAATGATGTTAATGTATGATTTGAATCATCATTCATCAAGAAAAATCAAGAAAAGTGGGATAGCTTGTAAAAGGGGTAACCATAAAAACTTAGAAAATTTTCTAAGTTATGAATAAAGTGGCAAGGGTACCAACTTTGGAGGATCATCACTCCTAAACCACAAGGCCATTTTTCCCCATCCAAAGCTAGATTTGTAGCTCTCATTACCCTCTACAAAAGCTTAGAACTGACCTCCTTCCAAATTCATCATGGATTTTGAGTTATGGAATGATCAAAATCACAAAAAGTGAAAATGTCACTTTTTTCCAACACTTAGTGAAATTTTCACTAAGTCTGAATCTGCCTTCATTTTTTTCCAAATGTAAGGGGAGTTTTCACTTGGATCCAAAAGGTATCAAAACCAAATATGATCAAACATATGTTGTATCATATGAGGGCTTTCCAAAATGGCCAAGAACATCACCAAATTCCACTTGGGCCATGAGATATGACAACGGCAATATGCCTTGCTGAAAACTGCCAAGGCTAGGCAGAATTTTGCATTTTTGCTCGATTTGGCAAAATCAGATAATTCCAAGACTTGTCATCACTTTGGACACATCTGAGGATCAAATTTAAAGGGGATAAACACTGAGCCAAGCCTCCAAAGTCCTTGGAACAAGAAGTAGCATGCCAAACCTAGAATTGCCTAAAAGAGGGAGAAGACTCCAATTTTGGATTGGAGCATTCAATACATACACCAAGGTGGCATGGACTAACATATTTGCAACTGAATTCAGTCAAGAGTTATCCAAGACCAAGGGAACCACATCCCTGTGTCCTAACCTCTAGTCAATGGTTAGAGGAGATTTAGATTCCAAAGTGAAACCATTGGCCAAACCTCTGCTGCAGTTGCCATTCACTATTAATCCCAAAACAAACTTGCTCTACTATAAATAGAGCTTATTTGTGCTCAGTTTGAGTACACCAAAGCCATCAAACAGATGCTTTCCTCAAAATCCCTCTCTTTAGGCCAAAATGCCTTCTTTAGCAAGGTAACTCTGAGTTTGAGTTAGAGAGTATTTTCATCATAGCTCATGATCCTAACACCTCATAAACATCATATGTAGGTGATCCAAACTATCAAAAGTGACCTGTAACACCAAAATCACAAAGGCACCTCTCAAAACCTCAAAATAGGCCTTTTGTGCATTTTTCAAGCCATGTCTTGATTCAGTCACTTTCCAAACCAGATAAAACCTCAAACACACTCCAAATAACATCCTTGAACTGTCCCAAATGGTTCCCCCCATCTGGAACACCATTTGAGAGAGTTGCTATTTTGGTCATTTTAACCCCTTTTGCGAGAAAGGGCCAGTTTGTGTTTTTGCAGGTTCCAGCTGATTCCAACCATCCTAAAAGCTTCTAAGGGATCATTTGAGAGTTTCCAAAGTATCAAACCATTTCTGGAATAAGAAGTTTGGCAGATTGCACAGAAAACTCCAAAAGCTCAAAAAGAGGCCAAGAACAAGGCAAGCCTTGTATATTTGTGGTTTCACTTCAAGCAATGGATGTATCACCACCCCAGTGGTAAGGCGCGCGCCCTATAACCTTGAGGTCATGGGTTCAAACCCCACCAATGCCATTTTGTGTTTTCTCACATTTTTGCTATTTTTTCCAATATTTTCATGTTTTATTAATTAATTGGAAAATTAATAACTCTTTCAATTTTAATTATTTTTGATTGGTTATTTTTGCAAAAAATCACAAAAATGTTGAAATATTTTATTCCACAAAAAAATTAAGTTTATATTATTTATTTAATACAATTAGTATTTTTGTGAATAAATTCCTTTTTAATGTTTTTAAACATTTTAAAAGTGAATATTTACTTTGAAAATCAAAACCAAGTGAGTTTAATTCATCTTGTGATTAATCCCTCATTTCTCAAACCTTAAACAAAAATCACAAATGGTTTATTCGAACTTATTTGGTATTTTATTTGATTTTCTTTAACTATTTACTTTTAAAGAATAACAAATTAGGGTTTCTTTGATTTTCACCCTCATCAAACAAATTCAAAATCTTTTGGGCCTATATTAGAGTGTAAGACCCAACCCCCTTTGAAAAACAAACCATTTTGGGCCTCAATGCATTGTATAAGACCCACCGCGTTTTCAAAGATCTCGGTGCGATCGCTATTTTCAAACAAATGACCTTGGGCCTCTTCTTGAGCTGCAAGCCCCACCACTTGTACAAAAATAAATATTTTGGGCCTCTATTAGAGTGTAAGACCCAATCCCCTTTTAACCAAAACTTTTTGGGCCTCAGACATTGTATAAGTCCCCGTGCGTTAAAAGAAAACCTCGGCGCGATCACCAATAAAAAAACCAATCATCTGGGCCTACCCTCGTGTTCTAAGCCCCATTCTTTTTCTTTAAACACTTGGGCCTCTTGAGAGAGTGTAAGACTCATCCCCTTGTACAAAAAATCTTTCTTGGGCCTCAGTCACTTGTATAAGTCCCTCTGTACAAAACGACAGTGCGATCACTAATAAACCTTGGGTCTCTCCTTGAGCTGTAAGCCCCAACATCTTTTCAAAATACTTTCTCCTTTAATTTTGAATATACTGTTGTTTTCAATCTTTCTTTGTTGAACAACTAACCAAACATCATGGAAGCTCTACAACCAAGTAAGTGTTTATATGTTTTCTTTATCCGCTTTCATATACATATAACTGTATTGTGGGGCTGTTTCACTGTAAGTCTTCTTTCATAAACTCATATCAACTGTGTAATTCTAGTATAGATATTTAGAGTTTCCTCAGCAACTACGTCTAGCACTAAGCCCTGTTGATCACCCTTAAATACAATCAAAACTAGACCCCCATAGGATTACCAGATACAATCTTCCCTCCTCTTGGGGTTAAACAATATGGAGATGTTAAAGGCAGATTCTTTTTGAACCCTTTCTCAGACTGTCACCTTTAGAAGTTGTCAAAGAAACTCTACTCCCCAGAGATGATCTGTTCTCCGTGAATGGCATCTCTTGAGTTTCTTCCAAATTCTCAGACTTTCCTGGCTTGATCTATTCTCAGTGAATATCCTGTCTTGAATTTCTCGGGGTTTGGGGACCCGCAGGCTTCCTAAAAGCATCCCCGCCTCCTCTTGGGCGTTGTACAAGGATCCTACGACTTCTTAGAAGTATTCACAGCCTCCTCTTAGGCTTCGTATAAGGATTCTTCCTTCGGGAAGAGAGCCTCCTCTTAGGCTTCGTACAAATTGTCCCTCAGCTTCTTAAAATTTTCCAGCCTCCTCTTGGGCTTCGTACAAATTGTCTTGACGACCTCCTAGAGGTATAGGAACAAAAATTAGTCATCTTAATAGAATAGTCTTTCAAAGAGTCTAGGTCTTTCTACCGTGAACGTACTACTACTGTTTCTTTAAGCATAGTACAAAAGATAAAACTCTAGACTTGGACAGTCTAATCTCCTTGAGTCTCGAAGGAATTCTCAAGTAGGGAAAAACACCAGTAGACTCGGACAGTCTCCAATACCCTCTGGATTCCCCATTTCCTTAAAGAACAGGAAATAACCCTGATCCTCTGATCAATCCCAAAGCATAGCCTTACCTTTAATCAGTCTCTTTATAAGAACTAATTTTCTCTTTTAACCAACCTACTGGACCTGTCACTCAACTGAAACAATAATCCTTTTAGCCTCTATCTCGGGTTTCGTACGAGATACAAAAAGACTCTCTTGTTGAGTCAATAATCCTTTTAGCCTCTATCTAGGGCTTCGTACGAGATACAAAATCACTATCTTGTTGAGTATAAAAGACTCTCTTGTTGAGTCAATCTCTCTTTTAGCCTCAATCTCGGGCTTCGTACGAGATACAAAACAATCTCTTGTTGAGTATAAAAGACTCTCTTATTGAGTCAACCTTTAGCCTTCATCTTGGTCTTTGTACAAGACACATCTAAAAGCACTCTCTTGTTGAGTCAACTCCTTTTAGCCTCCCTCTCGGGCTTCATATGAGACACAAAAGCATCCTCTTGTTGGGTCAATAACCTCCTCTTAGGCTTTGTATAAGAAAAACCTCGGTTGAGTCAATCAACCTTTTAGCATCAAAACTGTGCCTCGTTCACAGGATACAAACATCAACAACTCCTTTCATCTAATTGCTGTAAGCGGCAAGCCTCTGGATTATTTACATCCACGCCATTGTCCCTCTTTTAGCATGAGAAATTCCTAAGGAAAGATAGCATTACTCTACACTGAGTTAAAGTCTTCTCCTTCAGGTTAAAACCCCCTATAAAGGAAATTATGGCATTGCTAGGATTCACATATCCCGGTTAAATTAATCCTCCTTTATAGTCAGTCACCCAACAGTTGTGACAAACAGACCCCCTTTAGAGATGACAAATTCTCTCTAAAGACAACACCTTTTTAGCTTCACATCTTGGGCTTTGAACAAGATACAAATAGACCCTTCAGCTTCACATATTGGGCTTTGAACAAGATATAAACCACCATTTCAGCTTCACGTCTTAGGCTTTGAACAAGACACCAAAACACCATTTCCTCCCAAAGAATAGGAGGAACTACGATCGCTCTGATTTCCCTGTTTCGGTAAATGGGAATACGTAGGTATAAGATTGAAAGAAAAATTTTAGCGAGCACACTAATCCAAAGCCCCAAATCCCGTACCTTCACATATCAATCGAAAAGCATCAGTCCTAGCATCCTAACAAAATTCCCCATGAACATTCCCGGTGTTTCATTCTAAACAAAGTAAGAAGAAAGAGGCCCCATTACCATATAGCATCCGTAACCTAACAGACCACTGTCTAAACTCAATATGCAAGCAGGGTTAATTGGAGACATCTATTTCCCTTCCTTAGTTAGCTCAATAGGATAAAAAATGAATCGACCTGTAGTAACCCCAGAGCGATAGTGCTTAAGAACCACGTCCAAAATCGATCGCTACAGATGGGTAACTGACAACCACCCATTGTATAACCTGACCCCGGACCCCCTAATCTCTTTAAGCGTTTATTCAGTTAAACATTCACGTGCAAGGTTAGTTTTAGATACCTTCCCTTTCCCTTCCAGCTTCTTGGGATAAATAAGAAATCAGAAAGTAGTACCCCTTTCTCCTCGAGGAGGAAAGCCCCAACCCCGCGATAAGGTGGTCACGTCACCGAGAAAAATCGCTCGCTACAGTAAAATGGAGACTCTGCTGGGGAGTCACTGTATGATCTATTTTACCTTAGTCATCATCGTCACCATTTTCCAACAGTAAAATGGCGACTCTGCTGGGGACCGTTTGTCTGTATAGGACTAGGACTATAGCTCTTAAGAGGTATATGAGGTTAATTTTAGGAATATATATATATATATATATATATATATATATATATATATATATATATATATATATATATATATATATATCGTTTTTCCTAATTGATATTCGTGTTTATTTTTCTGCTAATGGGACTGCGGGTGATGCCGCATCTGGAAAGTTTGAGTGTCACCTAAGATAAGTGATGGCATTAGACGGGTAATCTTACAGGGAGTGACTACCAAATGAGAGACCCTGGTCGACCATCAAATCAGTGGAGATACCCTTTGCGGATTCAATGCCTATATGACTTCAGTTGTTGAAAGAAGATTGTTTGATTGTGGTGTCCGTGAAACTGAGGATTTAGTAGGCTGAGACCATGTTACTATTTTGTAATGCGGAAGCTATCGAAAATAATTGTCACACGATACTACCCTCATTTAAGATTACTCTAAGATACTGCAGCTCGCTCGGGTGAACCAGCCTGCTGTTGTTATCCTAAGAGGGGTCAATGATTTCGAGGACAGGTACAAAAAATCACTAGTACAACCTTTGGGGATGGGTAGAGCCATGACTTCATGACACCGAACCTTTGACCCCATGTTTTTTCTATGTTTTTGTGTGCTGCATTCATGCATTCATTTCATTAAAAAAACTTTAAACAAAGAAAATTTTTCTCTTCTAGTCTCTCTTTTTCAAATTAAACTAAGACAATGATTGCAAATGTCAGAGAAAGAGATTGTGTTATGGATTTCGGTAGAAGGAAGACTCACAAGTACACCTTCAAGGTTCCAAAACTAGAGGATTTAAGAGGATTGGCAAGGATGATCACCAACCCTGATGCTTTCAGAGCTAAGTACGGAGGACAACTGTCTCTGTTAAGGGTCCATGTCATTGAAGGAATCCTGTCCACACTCATTCAGTTCTACGATATGGTCTATCACTGTTTCACATTCCCGGATTATCAGCTAGCACCAACACTGGAGGAGTACTCTCACCTGACTGATTTACCTATCACTGACCAAGCTCCCTTTTCTGGACTGGAAGAAATTCCAAAAGATCAAACCATTGCAAGAGATATCTATTTGGATGAGTCAGAAGTTAGGACTTACATGACCACTAAGGGTGGAATCCAAGGTTTACCAGCCCAGTTTTTGGTAAAGAAAGCCTTGTACTTTGCTAGTATAGGGAACGTGACTGCTTTCGAGAGCATCTTTGTACTACTCACCTACGGGTTATTTCTGTTTCCCAACATTAATAGCTTCGTTGATATCAATGCCATTAAGATATTTCTGATTGGAAATCCCGTACCAACCTTGCTCGCAGATGCTTATCATTCTGTACATTTAAGGAATTTGTACAGCGGAGGAATGATCACATGCTGTGTACCCCTGGTGTACAAATGGTTCACTTCCCATTTGCCTAAGTCTGATGCTTTTTGGGATCATAAGAGTACTCTGCGTTGGTCACAGAGAATCATGTCTCTTACCAACTCTGACATAGATTGGTACAATCGAATCTATGACGGGATCAGAATCATTGACTGTTGTGGAAACTTCCCTAATGTACCCCTCATAGGAATTAAGGGAGGAATCAATTATCATCCAGTTTTAGTTCATCGTCAATTTGGATACCCGATGAGGCGTGACCCTCGTAATGCTCATCTGGAAGGTCTTTTCTTTAAGGAAGGAGAAAATGACAGGGCACTAAAGACAGAAATAGTGCATGCCTGGAAACATGTTCACAGGAAAGGAAGAGAGTCTCTAGGAAAACCAGACTGTATCTCTGTAGAACCTTATCTCCACTGGGTACAAACTAGAGCTCTCAAGCTGAGGATGCCATACCCTCATCAAGAAGTTATTCCGTTAAAGGAATTTTTCATTTATTTTATGTCTGATACATAAAATCTTCAGGTTACTCTCTACAAAGTTCAACAAGAGAAGAAGTCTTGGAAAAACAAGTATCGTATTCTCAATGTAGACTGTAACAAAATACAGCAACTGTTAAAAGAAAAAGATGCTCTGATCGAGATTTTAGAGCAACATGCTGTAGAGAATCAAGAAGACCAAAGGAATTTGCTCGCTCCTTTCACTTGGCAAAGGAATGACAACCCGACAACGGCTCAAGAGCCCCGGTCAAAGAAAAGGAAAATACTAGAACCAACACCTGAGCCCTCCTCAGAGAGGACTCAAGATCCATAAGTTTAGACATTTCCTTTTACAGCACCTTGTAAATTACTGTATTTCCATTTCCACAATCTTTGAATTCAATTAAATGGGGTTTCCCCATTATATGATATTTGCAATCCAATTGTCAAAGTTTCTTTTGATTAAAAAAAATTTAATTAATATAATCATTGCATATCATTCATCATTCTCACATAACGCATTCTTCTTTCCTACGAATCTCACATTTGTGTCTCGATTCTAGAGTCAAACTGTCTTATTCGTACAATACTCGGGCCAATCGACAAAAGAAAATGGATGATCTCGAGGAAGAGAACAGAGAGTTGAGAGAAGAAATCGACACTCTGAAAGAAGATTTGAGGAAACTTCACAATGACATGCAATCTCTGCCAGCAGCCTAGATGCAACAACAAAGGACTACGATCTTAGAGATCACCTCGACGCCCATAGTGGAAAAGTATGATCCTCGGTATAACATGCCTAAAGATCATCCCTGGGGCATGCCACCCAACTATATCCCGAAAGGATATATTCCGCCAATCATGGAAGATCCGAAAACTACAGCAAGAACCGTTGGGTCTGAAGGTTACAAATTTCGGGAAAGCGAAGATGCTAGGGGCATGACAGTAACTCCTGAAGGTTACAAACTTCGGGAAAGGGAAGCACCAAGAGTCACTGCCATAATGACTATACGACCACCCGTGGTACACACTGTCCCGGAAGGACAGATTCCACAGGTACCTTCTGGTGGAAATGAAAGTATGAACGACATAATGAAGGAATTCCAGGAATAGTTCCTGGAGATGAAGAAGGAACTGCATGCCATTCGCGGTCAGGATATATTCGGAAAGGACGCCGCAACCTTTGTTTGGTCCCCAATGTGAAAGTTCCGCATAAATTCAAGGTGGCCGAATTTGAAAAATACAAGGGTAACTCTTTCCCTCAGAGTCATTTGGTGCTGTACGCTCGGAGGATGTCAACTCAGACAGAGAACCAACAGCTACTGATCCACTACTTCCAGGATAGTTTAACCGGTGCCGCACTCAAATGGTTCATGGGTTTAAACCGCACTAAGACCATCACTTTCATAGATCTTGGCACTGCCTTTGTTCAACAATATAAGTATAACCTGGACATGGCACCGGACAGAGATCAACTCAGAGCCATCGCAGAAGGATGAGGAAACCTTTAAGGAATATGCTCAGAGATGCATGAAATTGCCGCTCAGATTTGTCCACCTCTTGAAGAAAAAGAGATGACAAAGATCTTCTTGAAAATCTTGAGCTCGTTTTACTACGACAGAATGGTCGCCAGTGCACCCAGTGACTTCACCGAGATGGTTGGCATGTGGGTTCATCTTGAAGAAGCAGTCCGAGAAGGACGTTTAGTTAAAGATATTGGACCATCAAGCAGTACCAAAAGATACGGTAGCGCTTTCCCTAAGAAAAAAGAGAAAGATATTGGTAATATCTCTCTCGAAAAGCAAAGGTGACGCTACCAACCAGTAGCAGCTGTAACTCCTGCTATCAACCCTGCGCCTGTTCCTATGTATCAACCTCAGGTTGCTCAGAGCCAACCGAATCAACAACAATATCAACAAAGGACACAACAACCTCTTCAACAGGCTCGTCCTCAGTACAATAATAACCGTGTAACGCGACCACCAGGGTTCGACCCTATACCAATGTTGTACGCAGAACTGTTTCCACTACTACTGGTCAAAGGGCACATCTAAACCAGGTCTCCCATTTCAGTACCAGAAAATTTGCCTTTTTGGTTCAAAGCGGATCAGACTTGCCCTTACCATCAAGGAGGACTAGGGCATAACATAGAAAAACTGCCTCAGTTTCAAATCCGATGTACAGAAGCTTGTTAGGAGCAGGGTCTTATCCTTCAAGGATACAAATCCAAATGTTCAGACGAACCCGTTGCCTCAACACGAGAAAGCTGCGATAAATTTGATAGAGGAAGAATCTAAACACAACTATCAAATTCATGATGTACTCTTATTGGGAACCAACCTGGTCAAGATGCATTGCAGACAGAGTGTATACAGTCATGTACCGTCTCATAACTATCACCAGTGTGATATCTGCTCTTAAAATAATCAAGGATGTCCTGTGGTGCAATCAGCTCTGCAGGAACAGATGGATCTCGAATGGATCCAAGATCACCAAATTCGTGAAGTCAACATGACTTATACAAATTCCAACATCATTCAAAACCACGACATCCGTGCGATGAATGTCAACTTGGTGGAAATGCACTCAAGGCAAAGCCAACATCATAATCTGCCACGACACAATTATGATTCCTGTCTGGTCTGCTAGGTAAACAATCAGGGATGCTCTTTTGTACAAGAGGCCCTCCAACGTCAGATGGATCTTGGATGGATTCAGGATTACCGCGATAGAAGTCATTATCAAGTGAATATGATTCAAATCTTTGATATTCGCTTGATGAATACCAGCTTGGTGGAATTACACGCTAAGCAAGTCCAGCTCAGTTTTCTGACTTCGCACGACTATCAGAACTGTAAAGTGTGTTGGGAGAGTGACCAAGGATCTGCACTCGTTCAAAGAACACTGGAACACTTGTTAAACCACTGGTGGCTTCCGATCTATCTAGATGAAGACACACAACAAGTCAGTATAATTGATGAGAACCCTACTAGGCATCAAAATCCAGATGTTCGATCAATGGAAATAGACCTTGTGAGGTTACACTGCATAAAAGCGGACGTGGACGGGTGCCACCACATAACTATGAGCGTTGTAGAGTGTGCTCAGAGGATAATCAAGGATACTATCTCGTGCGAGCAACCCTTCAAAGTCAGTTGGACCATAAGGAAATTCAACCATGGTCAAGTTCTGGTTCAATGTCAAACTATCATCCTGATCAAAACAAAGATGTTGTTTTAATCCCTAAACGAGAAGTGGCCAAAGATGTGTGCACCATAATCCCTTTACTCCATGAATCAATAGTTCCTCTTGATAGTGGAAAGATTCTCAACCTCGAACCAATTGAGGCCGGCTATGATGGTCAGAAAAATCAGAAGGCTCCTGTAGTTATCTATCTGTCTGGACCAGTACCGTAAAAATCTAATAAGGTTATCCCTTACAAATACGGTGCAACAACAATTGAGAATGGAAAGGAATTTCCATTACCCTCTGTTGTGAATATTGAAGACATCAGTCGAGTAACACGGAGCGGTCGAATCTTTAACCGAGGAGTTGGAGAACCTACCAGAGAAAAAGAACCGTACACAGAAGTTCCTAATCAGCTAGTTGGCCAGTCCAGTAATCCCGACCTTTCAAAGAATGATGATGAGATACTGAAGCTCATCCAAAAGAGCGAGTACAACATTGTTGATCAACAGTTGCAAACTCCTTCAAAAATCTCTGTGTTATCTCTTTTACTCAGTTCCGAAGCTCACAGGGAGGCTCTACAGAAAGTCTTAGAGCAGGCCTTTGTGGAACAGGATGTGACTATAAGACAATTCGACAACATCATCTCCAACATCACTTTCTGCAACAATTTGGGGTTTAGTAACGGGGAATTTCCAGAAGAAGGCAAAAGTCACAACACAGCGCTCAATATTACAGTCAACTGCCAGGACGATGCTTTAGCCAATGTACTGGTAGACACCAGATCAACTCTGAATGTTATGCCGAAATCTACTCTAATGCGACTATCATTTAAAGGATCTCTGATGAGAGGCAGTGAGGTCATCGTCAAGGCATTTGACGGATCCCGAAAAACAGTTATCGATGAAGTCGACCTTCCCATAAATATCGGTCCTCACACTTTCCAAGTCACTTTCCAGGTCATGGACATCTGGGCAACATACAACTGTTTGTTAGGAAGACCTTGGATACACGAGGCTGGGGCAGTCACTTCGACACTTCACCAGAAGCCGAAGTTCGTCAAGAAGGACCAACTAGTCACAGTCTGTGGAGAATAATCCTTGATCGTGAGTAACTTATCGTCTTCCACTTGTGTAGAACCAGAGGAGGTTGTTGGAACCCAGTTCCAAGCACTTTCAGTGAGCCATGATAATCAATCCGAAAAGGGAGCGTCAATTTCCTCGTACATAGATGCTCTCAAAGTGATCAAAAGTAACAATGCAAAAGGATAGGGAGAGCTTGTCATTCCTACGAATAACAAAACAAAGAAGGGTCTTGGTTTTTCTTTAACCTGTACCCAGACTGATACTAACGATGAAAGCCTTCATCCCATTCAGGATTTCTTCTGCATTGGAGGCTTCCTTCACCCAGTGTCTCAAGAAGTGCATACCATCAACGAGGGTGATCCCTCTGATACAGATGAAGAATGGAAGTCCTACCTTAATGAGGACGGTTATATGTCTCAGGAAGAGGTGCCTACACCATTTTACTATCCCGCACAGAGTCCGAGATTTATACCAAGATCGGATGTCAAAATGATATACGGAGATTGTGATCCGGAAGGATTCTGTGCTCCACCAAACTCATTATAGGAGGACACTCTAATGAAGGACAACTTTGACCATGAATATTATGGCCTAATGGATGGCCTACCTATCTGGAAGCCGTACCCAAGAGACTTGGGACAAAAGAGTCAGCCGAACGAGGCATATCAGCTGAGCATCATTGAAAAGAATACCTGTGTCCCCACCATGTCATGGGATCAACACTCAAGGCATTCAGAAAATAGCTAGCACTACGATGAATTTGCAAAGATTGCAGGACTAGAGTTCCTTAACTATGCTTTTCCCGAGGTCAACGTCATCGAAAGAGATGACTCCTCCAGTTCCAAAGAAGTATGGGACACCTTAGGACAACCAAGCAGCAAGTTCGACTACTTGGTCAAGTACACCACTGCTTAGAGCTCTCATATCAGGCTCGAAGACATCTAGCCAACTGGATGGGGAGATTTATTTGAGAGTACAAACATTGTGCAAGATACAACAGAAAAGTTCGTCTACGACAACTCTGCCTGGGAAACAGATTCCAACAATCCCTCAACACTAGAAATCAGCGTTATTTCTGAAGACAAACCGAGAAGGAAGATACCAAACTTTGTGATTCACCGAGGAGTTCACCGCCAATGGTTGTTGTCAACGTTCCAAAAGTCGTTCATAAGTCTAAGTAATTGTCGTCTCCATCTTAACCTTTCACCCTGTCCAGGTGAAATGGCTGTTTTGATAGGGCTCATTTTCTGTAAATGTACCTCTTCGCTTTGCCCAAAGCGGCAAAGTTTTGTTTTATAGGGCTGTAGTTTCAAGAATAGACAAAATCATAAATAAAATAACATCGTTCTGTAATTTCCGCATTTATTGTTGTTTTCTCTTTTTGCTTTTTCAGAAAATGGTAATCCTAAAAAATAACTCAAATAATAAAAACAAGCAGTTATAAAAAAAAAATACACTGCGCACACGCTTGCATTCTCTCTATCTCTCCTAAAAATAAATCATCACACCATGTAGATTGCTTATTTTAAACCCCATTGAAACATACGATCCAATGCCTTCTCCCAACTTTGAATTCCCGGTATTTGAGGCTGAAGAAGAAAATGATGAAGAAATTCCAGAAGAGATCTCCCGATTACTCAGACAAGAGGAAAGGTCCATTGAACCTCACAAAGAGCTGTTGGAAATGGTCAACTTAGGTTTAGAAGAAGAGAGAAAGGAAGTCAGGATTGGGGCACTGCTCAGTCCAACTGTCAAAGAAAGTTTGATAAAGCTTCTCAAAGAGTTTCCCGATGTGTTTGCTTGGTCCTATAAGGACATGCCAGGTTTGGATACCAGCATCGTGGAACATCATCTACCGTTAAGATCAAAATGTCCGCCAGTGAAACAAAGACTAAGACGGACTCATCCTGACATGGCCATCAAAATCAAAGAGGAGGTACAGAAATAGATTGACGCGGGTTTCCTCGCCACATCAGAATATCCTCAATGGCTAGCCAACATAGTACCCTTTTAGAAAAAGGATGAAAAGGTCAGAATGTGTGTAGACTACAAGGATCTGAACAAATCCATTCCAAAGGACGACTTTCCCTTACCACACATTGACATGCTGGTAGACAGTACAACAAAGTTCAAAGTATTCTCCTTCATGGATGGATTCTCGGGCTATAATCAGATAAAAATATCGCCGAAGGACATGGAGAAAACTTCATTCATCACCCCAGGGGGCACTTTTTGTTACAAGGTAATGCCGTTCGGTTTGAAGAATGTCGGGGCAACCTATTCAAGGGCCATGACTACTATGTTTCATGACATGATACACAAAGAGATAAATGTATATGTCAATGATATGATTGCCAAATCTAAGACAAAAGAGGAGCATGTGACCCACCTATTAAAGTTATTTGAGCAGTTGAGAAAGTACAAACTCCGCTTGAATCCCAATAAGTGCATATTCGGTGTCCGTTCAGGGAAACTGCTAGGGTTCATCGTCAACCAGAAAGGATTTGAGGTTGATCCTGACAAGGTCAAGGCCATTCGAGAAATGCCTTCTCCAAAAACTGAAAAATAAGTCAGGGGATTCCTGAGACGTTTAAATTACATTTCCAGATTTAAATTCCTCATGACCGCGACATGTGAGCCGATTTTCAAATTACTCAAAAAGAATCAGGACTGTGTTTGGACAGAAGATTGCCAAACTGCCTTCGACAGTATCAAGGAATACCTGTTATACCCACCGATTCTATCACCTCCAGTGGAGGAAAGACCGTTGATCATCTATTTAATAGTCTTGGAAGACTCAATGGGCTGTGTACTTGGTCAACAGGATGAAAGAAAAAGAAAAGAGTCTGCCATCTACTATCTGAGCAAGAAATTCACCGACTGTGAGACTCGGTACACTATGCTTGAGAAAACTTGCTGTGCTCTGGCTTGGGCAGCCAAACGCCTTTGCCAATATATGATTCGTCACACTACTTGGTTAGTCTCTGAAATTAATCCAATCAAGTACGTCTTTGAAAAGCCTGCTCTCACGAGAAGGATTGCCCGTTGACAGATGTTGTTATCAGAATACGACATTGAGTACCATGCTCAGAAAGCCGTCAAGGGGAGTATTTTAGCGAATCAATTGGCTTATCAACCGATTGATGATCAGGAATCAATCGGATTTGACTTCCCAGACGAAGATGTCATGTACTTGAGAATGAAAGATTGCGATGAACCACTACCCAGTGAAGGGCCAGAACCAGTTTCCCGATGGGGACTTATCTTTGACGGAGCTTTCAACCATTATGGAAATGGAATTGGGGCAATCATCATAACACCTCAGGGTACCCACATTTCTTTTACCACCCGACTGACATTCAAGTGTACAAACAACGAGGCCAAATACAAAGCTTGTATCATGGGTCTCGAAGAAGCAATTAACTTAAGGATTAAGGACTTGGATGTATATGGTGACTCAGCCCTGGTTATCAATCAAATCAAAGGAGATTGGAACACATACCAATCAAGATTGATTCCTTACAAAGATTACGCGAGAAGGTTGTTACCATTCTTCAACAGAATCGAGTTTCATCACATCCCTCGTGAAGAGAATCACATGGCTGATGCACTAGCCACTCTCTCTTCCATGATTAGTGTAGGTCAATGGAACGACATACCTAAGATTGACATAATGCGCCTTGAAATGCCCGCTTACATCTTCGCGATTGAAGTAGTCATAGACGACAAACCTTGGTATAACGATATCAAATGCTTCCGTCAGAAACAAGAATACCCACTTGGGGCATCCGGAAAAGATAGGAAGACGCTCAGAAGACTGGCTAGCAACTTCTTCCTGAGCAGTGATACACTCTATAAGAGAAACTTCGACATGGTCTTGCTTCGATGTGTAGACAGACCAGAAGCAAACAGGCTGATAAAAGAAATTCACGAAGGATCCTTTGGCACTCATTCCAACAGACACAAAATGGCGAGAAAAATTCTGAGGGCAGGGTACTATTGGTTAACAATGGAATCTGACTGCTACAAGTACATAAGGAAGTTTCACAAGTGTCAGATATACTCTAACAAAATCCATGCACCGCCAACACATCTCAAGGTTCTTTCTTCCCCATTTCCTTTTTCCATATGGGGAATCGACATGATTGGCATGATTGAACCCAAAGCTTCAAACGGACATCGGTTCATCCTGGTAGCCATTGACTACTTCACCAAGTGGGTCGAAGCAGCGTCATACACCAATGTAACCCGACAAGTCGTGGTCCATTTTATCAAAAACAATATCATCTTCCGTTATGGTGTTCCAATCCAGATCATTACTGACAATGGATCCAACTTGAACAATAGAATGATGAAAGAGTTGTGCGCTGAGTTCAAGATCGAACACCATAACTCATCTCCCTACCGACCTAAGATGAACAGAGCGGTAGAAGCGCCTAACAAGAACATCAAAAAGATCATTCAAAAGATGGTTGTAACCTACAAAGACTGGCACGAGATGCTACCCTTTGCTCTTCACGGTTATCGTACATCTGTCTACACTTCAATAAGGGCAACCCCTTTCTCTCTAGTATATGGCATGGAAGCAGTTCTCACAATAGAAGTAGAGATCCCATCAATCCGGGTATTGATGGAAGCTAAGCTAACAGAGACTGAATGGTGTCAAAGTCGACACGACGAATTAAACCTGATCGAAGAAAAGCAGATAACGGCTCTATGCCATGGTCAGTTGTATCAACAAAGGTGAAGAAGGCATTGACAAAAAGGTCTGACCTCGCGTCTTCAGGAAAGGAGACCTTGTGGTCAAGAAGATACAATCATTCCTCACTGATTCCCGGGGCAAATGGACTCCGAATTATGACGGCCCCTATGTGGTCAAGAAAGCCTTCTCAGGCGGCGCCTTAAGACTCGCAACCATGGATGGAGAAGAATTTTCCTACCCCACGAATGTTGACATAGTCAAGAAATACTTCGCCTAAATAAATATAAAAAAAAACGTCTCGGTGGATTGAAAACCTAAAAGGGAGGTCCAGGCAAAAATTAGAGACACAAAAAAAATCATCCCGATGGATTGGAAATCTCAAAGTACAATCCAGCCAAAAATTAGGGATTCATGGCAAGTAACTACGTCTAATCAGTTCAACTCCTCAGCAGTAATGCCATCCATCAAGAAAATTCCAGTCAGGGTCATCTTCGACGGAAGCTCAGGATATCCAGAATTCCAACTTGGTGGAAGGATAACGGTCGTTATGTTTCCATGTAGCCCTTTTTCCCTTAAATTACCATTTTCAAACTTTGTAAATGCTCTATGGGATCACGCGTTTGGCTGATTTCTATCCTATCAATAAAATTTGAGCCTTAGTGCTTTTGTTTGTAATTCTTATTTGTTTTAGCTTTACAAAATGACATTTTAACATGATTAACGATTCTTGAAATAAAACAAAAATGAATTTACTTGTCAACTTTTTCTGCTTTTAAAATAAAGATGGCAATTTCTTTTGACTGTTGAACATCGAAAGAACATCGATCGCCTCTCCCAAAGGCGGTTAAGCTTCAAAGTGCAGAATCAAAGTACTCCTTCTAGGCCAGTACGCCTGAATGAAGGATCAGTTGTGTCAGATGCGAATATTCTGTCCGACACCCCCGGCCGAGTTCTTATCTCTTAAGCCCGACCAATGTTGTTCCCCACCGGAACTATTTCTCCTAAGCAAGGTAGAATTGCTATTTTGGACCAAACGGTATTCTTCGTCCCCCGCAGTGGCCGAGTATCCAGTCGTGTTCATCTATTCATTTGTATGTAGCGTCAGTTTTGTCAGCATATACATACATACATTATGCATAATTAATTTACATTCATAATCATATTGCATCATTATCACTCTAGTCGGTCTTATCCCCTAGTGATAAAAGTCCTCTTGTCAATCGAGTTGTCAGTCCTTTCCTCGTCAGGAAATGCCGCGTCTGAACAATCTCTCCCCCATTTTATTTTTGGATTGGAGTCGGTCCTCGACCACTTTGATAACTTGAACCTCTGAAAGGAAAGAAGACACTCGACAAACATCACTCTTCACCATTGAAGATGATATATTCGCTTTCCTGAATTAAGGAAAATCCCCAGAGAAAGCCACGCAACTAAAGACTCTCAGCAACACATTGGTTTTCCTCTCTAGAAAGTCAATGTTAATGAAGACATCGGCACCTCAAAATTGGGTTACATCACATGGCATTTCTACGAGAAGATCTCGGGGAAAAGTATGATGTAATATCCCCAAGCGGGAAGCAGTCTCTCAGGAAACTTATTTTCCCCAGTAGAGTTGACAAATGGTGTCTCTAAATGGAGAAGTTTGCATACCTCTACCACTCAGACGAATGGGTTCCCCCAGCAAGTCTGACCTTCAAAACTTTTTCCCATCAAATGGCATCTCCCCAGGAAAATTCGGCGAGAAGTTTGAGTAAAACCGCTATAAACAACGTCCCTTATCAAGAAAGTTTATTGGCAAAAGAAACTGAGACCAGTTCCTTGGTAGGAAACCAAGATCGAGGGGAAGTTTATTTCAGAAACTGAGACTAGTTCCTTGGTAGGAAACCAGGATCGAGGGGAAGTTTATTTCAGAAATTGAGACCAGTTCCTTGGTAGGAAACCAGGATCGAGGGGAAGTTTTCACCCTTTTCTAAGCATTATTGCTTAGCAAGAGAAGATGGATGAGCAAACTGCCATTCATAACCACCGTCAAAATTTTACGTATTCCGATATTTAATCATCTTGCACCCCGAATGCCCGAATACCTTCGCCATTCATACCTTCGGGTCCAAGAAAATTAAATAGGGGCATCTGTCATACCCCAAATTTTGACCACTAATATTTCCCATCATTGTGCTAATCATCATCACAATATGGATGTATTTACATGCCTCATTAATCTCCTCAAAGATGGGTGAGCATTCACTACAAACAAGGATTACGGTTTTAAGCCCTCTCTAAGCACTTAGACAAAGGATCAATCAAGGAATGCCATGATCTTCAACTTGTCTAACCTCTCAAACCTCCATAAAAGATCAAGAGGACTCCCACATCAAGTATTAAGCATAAGGTTGCAACATTCCAAGTGGATCAAGCCTCAAGATCGCCAGTGTCACCAAATTAGGGTTTTGGTCGACTGAGGCCTCTAGAGGAAATTTTACTCTGGGCATGAGCCAATGCTTCAAAGCATAACCCAATATACTCCAAGGGATCTCATGGACCTAATCATCAAGTTAATTTAACCTCAGGGGATGCATTTACCAAAAATCAGGAATTAAGGTTTCTTGACCTAATTCACTCCTAAGTTGACTTCTGGGATAAAACATGAGCCAAGACCTCAAGACATGGTTTGAGGGTCTCCAATACACTACATTGATCCATTTACAACAATGGGTTGATCCAAGAAGCTTGATTCACAAGTTTAAATTTCATCAGGACCACAATTAGGGTTTCGAGGAAAAAGTCAACTGTGCCTTTGACTTTTGACCAGGACATGTTTCCAAACCTTGGGACATGATTCGATACACCCTATAACACCTATGGAATCCATCCATTATGTTTGATTTAGGTCAAGGGCTTGATTTCACAAAGGATCGCACAGTTTGGATTTCATCTGATAAAAAGTCAACTGTACAAAAAGTCAAAGTTTGACTTTTTGATTTTTTGGTCAACCAAGGTTCCTTAACCCTAAAACAATGTTAATATGTGATTTAAATTATCATTCATCAAGAAAAATCAAAGAAAGTGAGTTAACTTGTAAAAGGGGTAACCATAAAAAACTTAGAAATTTTCTAAGTTATGGAACAAAGTGGCTTGAGTACCAACTTCCAAGGATCATAACTTGAGATCAAAGCAACCATTTTGGATGATCCAAAGATGGATTTGTAGTTCTCATTACACAAGTTAAAAGTGTCAACTACATCTCATTCCAATTCTTCATGGATTTTTAGTTATGGAGTGATCAAAATGGCTAAAAACATGAAAATGATATTTTTCCAACACTTAGTGAAATTTTCACTAAATCAAAATCTGCCTAACTTTTTCCTAAATGTAGGGACATTTTTCACCTTGATCCAACTCAAACCAGGTCTAGGGGTAGACATCAAAGTTAAAGTATGCTATGAGGGCTTTCCAACAAGTACCAGATCATCTCCAAATTCCATTTGAGCAAGGAGATACAACCCTTGGAACATGGCATCCTGAACTTATTTTTCAAGGCAGAATTGTGCACATTTGCTCGATTTGTCCAAATCTGATAAACCCAAGCCTTGTCATCATTTTGGACACATCTGAGGATCAAATCCAAGAGGGATGGTCTGATCTCCAAGCCTCCAAAGTCCAAGAATCTACAAGTAGCATGCCAAACCTAAAAGTCTACAAAGATGCCAAATATCCCATTTTGTTTCCAAGCATTCAATGCATACACCAAGGTGGCATGAACTGAGCCTATTCCAACTGAATTTAGCCCAAGTTTATCTCTGAACCAAAGCTACAAAGCCTGTGCTCTAATCTCAATTCAATGGCTAGAGGAGACTAGAGATTCCATTTGATCACAATTGGCCACAGACCTGTACCAGTTGCCATTCACTATTGCTTGCAAAACAAACTTTCTCTACGATAAAAAGGCCTCATTTGTGATCAGTTTGAGTACACCAAAGCTCCCAAACTGATGCTTTCCTCAAAATCACCTCGTTCATTCCAATTTTACCTTCTAACTCAAGTCACTATCGGGTTTTGAGTTTGAGAGCAATTCCAACCAAACCAATCACCCACACACCTCAAAAATATCATATAAAAGTGATCCAAACTCTTACATAACATCTGGAACACCAATTTCTCAAAATCACCAGCCATCTGCACAAGCCTTTGACAGATTTGCAGTTGAGGTGCCAAATCAAGTTCCAGCTCAATTCAATCCACTCCAAGCATTCAAACACACTCCATAGCACCTAAGGAAGCTGTTCAGATCATCACAACTCATCTGTAACACCTCCAACTCAAAAATCAAATTGCTCTTGCTGCCACGACATTCAGGTAAGCCTAAACTTGGTCATCTCATGATTCATGCATATTTCCTCGCACAATAATTTTGCCATATTTTCATAATCATGTATTGAGTGTTTTCACTTAATTGATTGCTTTCTATGAATCGTGTATGAAATTTTTCAGCCTTCATGTAGAAATTAGGGTTCTTGAGGTTTCTCTTTGATTTATCATTCCATACTTAAAATAAATGAAATTAAAGACCATAGACATGATCGTGAGTTGAAAACGAGCAGATTGATATGTGGATTGTGTGATTTCATCAAGTATTCAGTGAGATTAGGGAGAAAACGCAAATCTACAAAAACTCAGAACACGCACGTGTTCTTGGCGCCTTTTTTCAAATATTCAGATATTTGAATTTTTGTGATTTTATTTAATTGATTCAAAAATTAATTTCTCTATGAATTTTAATGATTTTGAGTTGATTCTTTTTTTCAAAATTCAAAAAAATGTTAAAATATTTTATTTTACAAAAATTTTCCAAAAATATTATTTATTTCATATATTTGATATTTTTGCAAATAATTAATTTTTATTTGTTTTTTAACATTTAAAAATTTTTCTTTCTCTTGATTTTCCAAACTTGAATGGTTTTCAATCATTTTGTGGATAAAAACATGATTTTTGAGACATTGACCCAAAATCACAACTCATTTCTTACATGTTTTCAATAATTTTATTAATTTTTAATTAAAATTAATTCCATTTTTAACAAAATTAGGGTTTTGATTGATTTCACCCTCGTCAATCTTTTTCAAAACACTCATGGGCCTCTTGATAGAGTGTAAGTCCCATCCCTTTGTAAATAAAACATTTTGGGCCTCACACATTGTATAAGTCCCTCTGTATATTTTCAAAAGTTCGGCGCGGTCGTCGCCTTTGTAACAAAATCAACTGGACCTCTCCTTGAGCTATAAGACCCACCTTTACTCATTTTTTAACTCTTTGGGCCTCTAATAGAGTATAAGAGTTAATCCCTTTTAACCAAAACCATTTTTGGGCCTCAGGTATTGTATAAGTCCCTCTGCGTTAAAAGAATCTCGGCGCAATCGCCATTTCAAAACAAATCATCTGGGCCTCCCCTTGTGTTATAAGTCCCATCTTTATTTTTTGAAACATCCTTGGGCTTCTCCTTGAGTTGTAAGACCCAACCATTTTGTAAATAGAAACATTTTTGGGCCTTAGTCATTGTATAAGTCCCTCTGCGATTTTAAAAAATAGCGGTGCGATCACTGTTAAACCTTGGGCCTCTCCTTGAGAATAAGCCCCAATAATCTTTTCAAAACAACTTCCCATTTGATTTAGATTCAATATATATGTTGTTATAAAAAATTTCTTTAATTTCTTTGAACAACTAACAATACAACATGGAAGCTTGCTCACCTGTAAGTTTTAACAGCTTTCATTTACTCGTTTTCATATATATATAACTGTATTGTGGGAAGCTGCGCACTGTAAGTAGTCTTTCATAATCTGTTAAATACTTGTCATATATCAATTGTATATATACTAGTATAATTATTTAGAGTTTCCCCCGACAACTAGATCTAGAACTAGGTAAAGCCATGTTGGTCACTCTTTAATACAGTCAAAACTAGACCCCCTTAGGATTTCCAGATACAGTATTGCCTTCTCTTGGGCTTAAACAATATGGAACAAAGAGAAAGGCAATATTCTTCGTGAACCTTTTCTCAGGCTGTCACCCCTAGAAATTGGCAAAGAAACTCTACTCTCCAGAGTTGATCTATTCTCGGTGAATAGCATCTCTTGAGTTTCTTCAAACCTCAGAATTTTCACTAAATGATCTATTCTCGGTGAATAGCATTTCTTGAACTTTCTTGGTTTGGGACCCACATGATTCCCAAAAGTATCCCCGCCTCCTCTTGGGCTTTGTACAAGGACCCTCCGGCTTCTTAGATGTTCTCATGCCTTCTCTTGGGCTTAATACAAGGACCCTGAAGACCTCTTAAAGGTATAAGACAGAACTTAGTCATCCTTTGCTAGAGCAGTCTTTCCAGTGCCAAACCTCTGACCAATTTTAGGGTTGATTCTCATCCCTTAAAAACCCGCCTCCTCCTGGAGGCATCATACAAAAGATAAAACTCTTCCACACCGGTAGACTTGGACAGTCTAATCCTCTTGAGTTTCAAAGACATTCTCAAGTTCCCTACAAACATAGGAAGAAACCCCAGATTCTGGATTAATCTCCAGCAGAGTTAAAACTCGTGGGTTCTAAAACCCAGTCTCTCTCCTAAAAATCCCAAGCCAGGGTTAGTTTATCATCATCATAACACTATCTCAAATCAGAACCTCAAGGTCTCTGATCTATCAACTCTTCTGTAATCCTCAGCAAGAGTTAATTCCCCACTTGGACCTGCCTCGGGATCTCAATAATTCCCAGCAGAAGATAGACTCTTCTTAGGCTTTGTATAATGATCTTTCCTCAGCATAGTTAGCCTCCTCTTGGGCTTCGTACAATGATTCTCCCCAGTGGAGCTACCCTTTTCAGACTTTCTTGTTTAGTCAACCACCTTTTCAGACTCTCTTGTTGGGTCAATCAACTTCTAGACTCTCTTGTTGAGTCAATCACATTCCAGACTCTCTTGTTGAGTAAACCCTTTTAGCCATAATCCTGGGTTTTGTACAGGACAGATAAAAACACTCTCTTGTTGAGTCAAACCCTTTTAGCCCCAATCTTGGGCTTTGTACAAGACATAAATCTTTGTCTCTTAAACTTGGGGATAAACATATTCCCCAGCAGGGTCAATTCCTCTGAACCTTTTAGGCTTTGCGAAATAAATTCCTAAGCAGAGTCAAACTCTTTTCCGCCTCCATATTGGGCATTATACAAGATAGACAATACTCTCCAGCAGAGTCAAATCCTTTTAGCCTCCATCTTGGGCTTTGTACAAAACACCTAAAATATCCTCACCCGAGTCAGTTAAATTTCCCATTTCATCCTCCATCTCGCGTTTTGTACCAGATACATATAAACCTCCCCGGCGTAGTCAAAATCCTTTCAGCCTCAATCTTGGGCTTTGTACAAGACAGATAGAACATTTCCCCGGAAAATTCAAACTTTCATCCTCCTCTTAGGCTTTGTATAATGATATCCCCAAAAGAGTCAATCTCTTTTTAGCCTCAATCTTGGGCCTTGTACAAGACACCAATATACACACTCTCTTGTTGAGTTGGTCTTACTCAGCCTCCTCTTAGGTTTTGGGTAAGGATTTCCCCAGTGGAGTCCATCAACCTCTTAGCTTCAACCGTGGGCTTTGATCAAGGCACATAAAAATCAACAATACCACTTTAGAGATGACAAGTTCTCTCTCAGTAAACCTTTTAGCTTCACTCTTGGGCTTTGAACAAGACACAAATAAACCTTTTAGCTTCAATCTTGGGCTTCGAACAAGACATCTGTCATACCCCAAATTTTGACCACTAAGATTTACCATCATTGTGCAAATCATCACCACAATATGGATGTACCAACATACCTTAATCAATCTCCTCATAGATGTTTAAGCATTCACTACTATCAAAGATTAGGGTTTCAAGCCCTCTTAGAGCTTTTAGACAAAGGATCAATCAAGAAATGACATGATCTTCAACTTGTCTAACCTCTAAAACACCCACAAAGGATCAAGAGGACTCCCACATCAAGAACCAAGCACAAAGTTGCTACATTCCAAGTGGATCAAGCCTCAAGATCGCCAGTGTCACCAATTAGGGTTTTGGTCGACCAAGGCCTCCAGGTGGAAATTTTCCTCTGGGCATGAGCCAATGCTTCAAAGCACAACCTAAGATACTCCATGGGACCTTATGGACCCAATCATCAAGTCAATTTAGCCTCAGGGGATGCATTTATCAAAAATCAGGAATTAAGGTTTCTTGACCTAATTCACCCCTAAATTGACTTTTGGGACAAAACATGAGCCAAGACCTCAAGACATGATTTGAGGGTCTATAATAAACCACATTAATCCATTTGCAATATTGGATTGATCCAAGAAGCTTGATCAACAAGTTTCAATTTCATTTGAACCACAATTAGGGTTTTGAGGAAAAAGTCAACTGTGCTTTTGACTTTTGACCAAGACATGCTCCCAAACCTTGGGACATGATTCAATACACCCTATATCACCTATGGAATCCATATATTAAGTTTGATTTAGGTCAAGGACTTGATTTCATAGAGGATCGCACAATTTGGAATTCATCTGATAAAAAGTCAACTGTGCACAAAAGTCAAAGTTTGACTTTTTGAGATTTTTCACAATTATGGTTCCTTAACCCTAAATGATGTTAATGTGTGATTTGAATCATCATTCATCAAGAAAAATCAAAGAAAGTGGGATAACCACAATTTTTCTAAGTTATGGAATAAAGTAGCTACGGTACCAACTTCCAAGGATCATAACTTGAGATCCAAGCAACCATTTTGGATGGTCCAAAGATGGTTTTGTAGCTCTCATGGCATACTACAAAAGCTTCAACTACACCTCATTCCAATTCCTCATGGATTCTAAGTTATGGAGTGGCCAAAATCACTAAATTCTTTCCAAGACAGATTTTGTTGAAAACACCAAAACTTGTGAGGTTTTTTCACATAGTTGCAAGCTGAATCAATTCAAGATGTAAACATCAATGTTGTTGCAAATGTTGCTGAGAATTCAAAGAACTTATTGGCATGAAACAAATCAACTTGAGCCAAGAATTATGGCTGCTACAACATACCATGGCAAGACTGTCATGAAAAATCAGTTTGTAGGATTTCTTGCTTTACACGATTTTGAGCCAAATGCCAAAGATCACTATGCCAAATTCATCTAATTTGACCACAATACATCTAATCCAACCAACAAACTTGGACTGAAATGCCAAATGTTTGTCCTTGAGAATTGATGAGTTTTTGGCATATATGCCTTGAATTCAAAGGGAATTAATGTGGAATAGTGCACTTTCAAGATTCTCACTCTCCTCAGTCAAGTTCTCTGATTAAACAACAATTAAAATGACTGAGGAATGTGGAATCATTCAAGGCATAGCTAATCTATTTGGGGCAGCTGTTACACCTAGTGCAAGAGGCATTTATGCCAAGCCAAGACCATTGAACCATGGCCTTATCCTCTGAGCTTCAAAAGATCCACTTCAACACAACTCCTCTACTATAAATAGAGGTCCTAACTGATCATTCAAACCACTCCAAAGCAGCTGATAACATTGCTTTCTCTCATTCTCTCCTTAAGTGCCAAAACTCCACATTTTGAGCAAACACTATCGTGTTTTGAGTTGCAGCCTCAAGCAACTCAAACCAACTTCTCAAACACATCACATATGATGTATATGAGATGTTCAAACACTTAAACCATCTCTGTTACACCTCTAACCCAAAATGACTCTTCAACTAGCCCATTATGCATCCATTCTGCAACTTGGATACCATAACTTGATCAAAGCAATTTCCAAGAGGTCCAAAGGTTGAAATCTACTCCATAACATCCATTGGAGCTGTAGACATCATCCAATCACTTCTGGAACACAGTTTGTGCAGAGATCACATTTCAGCTTGCATCATGGTAAGCCTAAAACTACATCTTCATGATCCATGCATATTTCCTCGCACGATACTTTTGCCAATTGCTTGTCATCATATGTTGAGTATTTCCCCTCAAAAAATTTGATCATAGCACTCACCAACATGTCTACACGATTGCTTTTGCAAAATTAGGATTCCTACGTTCATGTTGATATAACTTGCTGCACACTAAAAATAAATGAAATCAAATATTGCCATCATGTTCGTTGTTAAAAAACGCATGAATTTGGTGCTTGGATCATGTCAAATGGTTGAGAAACGAGTGAGTTAGAGGGCTTCACGCATCTGAGCTTGAGGTTGAAGATGGCCATGGCGCCATGCTTCAGAAACCAACCAAGTTTGCCTTATGTTTTTCATTTGCCATGTATATTATGAATTGACATTGCGCCCCAGTGGTTGATCAACTGGTTTGTGTGTACTAGCGAGTGGAGGGTCTGGGGTTCGAATCCCCCTCGCCCCATACCTCCTTTTTATCACTTTTTCCTATTTCTAACATTTTTCAAATTATTTTTATTAATGATTTGAAAAATTAATTTCTCACTCAATTTTAATCATTTTTGGTTGATTCTTTTTCTGAAAAATCACAAAAATAGTAAAATATTTTATTCTACAAACAAATTAAATTTATATCATTTATTTAATATAATTGGTATTTTTGTAAATAAATTCATTTTAATTGTTTTAAACATTTTAAAAATGAATATTAATCTTGAAAATCAAAGCCAAATAAGTTTTAAATCATCTTGTGATTAAAACCTATTTTTTTTCAAACCTTAACCAAAAATCACAAATGGTTTATTTAAACTTATTTGGTATTTTTATCATTTTTTGTTAATTTTCTTTGAAAAACTACTTTTAAAAAGTGAAAATTAGAGTTTCTTTGATTTTTAATCATACTCAAATATTTCGATCACTTTGGGCCTCTTGATAGAGTGTAAGTCCCACCTCTTTGTAAATAAGAATCATTTCTGGGCCTCAGTGTATTGTATAAGTCCCGATATAGTCGAAAATTTCGATGCGATCGTCATTTTTCAAACTTTTTTCATCTGGGCTTCTCCTCGAGCTGTAAGACCCATCTTTATTCATTTTCAAACTCTTTGGGCCTCTGATAGAGTGTAAGACCCAATTCCCTTTTTGTAAATACCAAAAATTTTGGGCCTCACTCATTGTAATAAGTCCCAACACCTTTTCAGGAAATCTCGGCGCGATCGCCATTTCAAAACAAATCATCTGGGCCTACCCTCGTGTTGTAAGTCCCATTTCTTTTCTTTAAAACACTTTTGGGCCTCTTAAGAGTGTAAAACCCATCCCTTTGTACAGAAAACCTTTTTTTGGGCCTCAGTCGTTGTATAAGTCCCGATATAAAACAACAGTGCAATCACTGTTAAAATTGGGCCTCTCCCCGAGCTGTAAGCCCCGATCTCTGTTCAAAGCACTTTCTCCTTTGCTTTTGAATTCAAATATATGATTGCTATCAAAACTTTCTTTAATTTCTCTGAACAACTAACCATACAACATGGAAGCTCTAAAACAGGTAAGTGTTTATCTGCTTTCTTTTACTGCTTTCATATATATAACTGTATTGTGGGAAGCTGCGCATGGTTAGTCTTCTTTCATAACCTTTTAAAATAATCATCATATATCAACTGTATATATACTAGTATAGTTATTTAGAATTTTCCCCGGCAACTACGTCAAGAGCTAGGTAAAACCCTATTGGTCACTCTTTAGATACAAACAAAACTAGATCCCCATAGGATCTCCAGATACAATCTTCCCTTCTCTTGGGGTTAAACAATATGGAACAAAGAGATAGGCAGTATTCTCAGTGAACCTTTTCTCAGACTGTCACTCCTAGAAATTGTCAAAGAAATTATACTCCCCAGAATTGATCTATTCTCTGTGAATAGCATCTCTTGAGTTTCTTCCAAACCTTCAAACTTTCCTGGAATGATCTCTTCTATGTGAATTACATTTCTTGAACTTCTCTTGGTTTGGGGACCCACAGGCTTCCTAAAAGCATCCCCGCCTCCTCTTGGGCTTTGTACAAGGACCCTCCGGCTTCTTAGAAGTTCTCATGCATTCTCTTGGGCTTAATACAAGGACCCTGACGACCTCTTAAAGGTATAAGACAGAACTTAGTCATCCTTTGCTAGAGCAGTCTTTCCCGTGTCAAAACTCCGACCATTTTAGGGTTGATTCTCATCCCTTAATGCCCGTGCCTCCTCTTGGGCATTGTACAAAAGATAAAACTCTTCCACACCAGTAGACTTGGACAGTCTATACCCTCTTGAGTCTCAAAGATAATCTCAAGCACTGTAGAAACCCTGGCCATTTTGGAAAAATCTCCGATAAAGTTTACACCAAATCCTTATCCCAAAATTCCACAACCAGGGTCAGCTTGTCCCAAATCAGAACCTCAAGGCATCTAATACCTTAACTCTTTTGTAATCCTCAGCAAGAGTTGACTCCCCACTTGGACCTGCCTAGGGATCTCAATAACCCTCAGCAGTAAGATAGCCTCCTCTTAGGCTTTGTATAATGATCCTTCCTCAATATATTCAGCCTCATCTTGAGCTTTGTACAATGATTCTACCTATCGGAGCTAACCTTTTCAGACTCTCTTGTTGAGTCACTCACTTTTCAAAGGCTCTCTTGCTGAGTCAATCTCCTTTTAGCATGAATCTCGGGCTTTGTACGAGACAACCTATCATTCTCTTGTTGAGTATAAAAGACTCTTTTTGAGTCAATCACTTCTTAGACTCTCTAGTTGAGTCAATCACCTTTTTAGACTCTCTTGTTGAGTTAACCTTTTTAGCCTCCGTCTTGGGCTTCGTACAAGACAGATAAAAATACTCTCTTTTTGAGTCAGTCTTTATCCAATACTTGGTATAAAGATTCCCCCCTAGTAGGAGCTAGTCTCCTCTCAAGTTCTCTAGCTTGTTCAGCCACAATCTGGGGCTTTGTATAGAAGAGATAAAAGTACTCTCTTGTTGAGTCAAACCCTTTTAGCCTCTGTCTTCGGCTTTGTACAAGACATATAAAAGCACTCTCTTGTTGAGTTAAACTCATTTTAGCCTCCATCTTGGGCTTTGTACAAGATATATACAAATTCTCCCCAACGGAGTCAAAAATCCCTTTTAGCCTCAATCTTGGGCTTTGTACAAGACAGAAAGAACATTTTCCCCAGAAAAGTCAAACAATTAGCCTCCTCTCCAGCTTTATATAATGATAACCCCCGAAGAGTCAGTCTCTTTTTTGCCTCAATCTTGGGCCTTGTACAAGATATATACTCTCTCTTGTTGAGTCGGTCTTATCTAGCCTCCTCTTGGGCTTCGTATAAAGAAATCCCTAGCCGAGTCAATCAACCTCTTAGCATCAAACTTATGCCTTGATCAAGGCACACAAAAGTCAACAATCTCTCTTTAGAGATGACAAATTCTCTCTCAGCCAAAACCCCTTAGCTTCATATCTTGGGCTTTGAACAAGATACAAATACCCTTTTAGCTTCAATCTTGGGCTTTGAAAAAGACACCAAAACATCTTTTTCCTCCCCTAGAATAGGAGGAACTACGATTGCTCTGATTTCCCTATTTCGTTAAACAGGAATACGTAGGCATAAGATTGCGAGATCTTAGCGAGCATACTAATAAAAAACTCTAGGTCCAGTACCTTCATACATCAGTCAAAAAAATTTTAGATACAGTATCTTCCCAAAAGTCTCATGATTACTCTATTCTTAAGCAAAATAACCTAAGACAGACCCCCTATTTTGATAGCATCTGTAAATCAACAGCCATCTGTTTAAACTCAGTATGCAAGCAGGGTTAATTGGAGACATCTATTTCCCTTCCTTAATCAGCTTCACAGGATAAAAAATGAATCGAACTGTAGTACCAAAGCGATTGTGATTTGAAACCACAAAAACCGCGCTACAGAAGAATGGCGACCACGGTGGGAGATCATTCTCTCTTACAGTCTTAGGTTGAAAGCCTTAAGTTCACAAAGTACCATAGAAATGATGACTCTGCTGGGGAGTCATTGTCTGTATAGGATCATAGGACTAGAGGTCTAGGATGTTAGGACAAATATATATACTGCTTTTCCTAATTGATATCCGTGTTTATTTTTCTGCTAATGGGTGCGCATTTCTCAACAAAACTCAAATAAACACATTTGCTCCGTAAACAACGGGTTTTCATCAAAATAACTCAAAAGCCTTCTTATGGCAGCAGAACTCGATAATTCAAAATAAAAAGGTTTTTTAATAAAAGCCCTCAAAATAGGTGGCAGGTCCACCATAACCACAAACACTCAAAAGGGTTTTATACTAAACCATAACATCAAACAACAACAAATAATTCAACATGATTCGACTCAAAGACCAAACCCGATGTTACACTATCAGAGCAAGACCCTCTACATCGACCAAAAGTAAATAGACTTCAAGGTCCTCGAAAGCATCCGCAGCTAAACCTGATCACCTGCACGTTACCCACGTGGAGGCAACATTTAAACAGGAAGGGTGAGTAATCACAATTCATAATAATCATTATAAAACAAGATATACATAAAATGGCGTCATCATCATAAATGCAACATCAACAGGGAAAACATAAGGAAACACCATATCACAATTCATCAATGTCACAAAAAATGCAATGCACAACAAGACTCATGCATGTGGCACCAATCGTCACAAAGGATGGACACCAGGCCATCAACCCTCCAAAGATCCCCGTCAATAGGCTCGATCCCGCAATCGGAACCGGAGCACGTCATAATTACCTCATATCCGCACAATGGGAATGAAGCGTCATCACAGAGTATGCATATGAATGCATGATACACAAACGTCAATACTCATCATCATCAAAACATCATTATGTGCATCATCATTCATCAAAACATCATGTTCGTCATGTCGTCATTTATTCATCAAAACATCACGCGTCATCGTCTTATCATCATACACCATACATAAACAACTCCTGGTCATCAATATACGTCATAGTAATTCATATCGTCAAGTAATCATCATACGTCAAATATACATAGTTCATAATCATCAATATTCTCATGAAATTCATCTCGTAAAGTACTCGTCAAAACATCACGAAATCATCACGTCATAATCATCATTAACGTCACTAACATCATGGTAAAACATCATAAATATCACAGCATCAAACACCAGAACAGCACAGCCACAGAAACTAAATCTTGCGAAACAGCAGACGTTCGCTCTAGGATTCGCCTAGCGAAGCGGCCAGCGAACCTCACAGATCTCACACTCAACACCAGAAACCCAAACATCTGTCATGCTCGCCCCCACATTCGCCTAGCGAAGCCATTCGCTGGGGAGTTTGCTGGGCGAGACTTCTAGCGAATCCCTAAAGCCCCTTCAGAAACACCTCTGAATTTACACTCCTGTTATCGCGCATTCGCTGCGCTGTTCGCTTAGCGAACGATGGCGAACATTCGCCTAGCGAACCTGCGATTACAGCAAATCGCTGCTATGCATCAGTAGCTCCCAAACCTCCAAGGTACATGCAATTACAGTCCCAATTGACCAAAAAACATCCCTATAATAGTTCTAATATATCACAGGATTTAAAGGCCTAAAACCTACGTCTGTTAGGTCGATTCGTGACCCTAAGGGAAACCTTAAATCCCCTAAACCTTTAAAACTCTCAAGCTTCATATAAACTCCATAATTCCTTCACCATAGGGATAAATCTACAACAACGGGGAAATTTTCCCCAAAGGTCTATTTTACCGATTAAATTCGACTCTTATTAATCGATCTCACAAAATGCCCTCAAAGTCATCAGTTTACCTCAAAACCCATAAACCCTCAAAACCCCAAAATTCCCAACATCCACTTCAATCAATCGAATCCTATAATGAAAACAATGAAAGACAATCACTCCCCATACCTTAGATTATCGAATCTGAGCTTTCTCTATCGATCCTGCAGAAACCTTCACGAATCCTCGCCGTTTCCCTTCTTTCCTCAGAGCTCTGCACCTTCTTTCCTTCTTTTCACGGTTAATCACAAATGAATCCTAATTCTCTTCAATTTCTCCTTTTTGGGTTAATTTAACTCTTGGGCCTCAAATATGGGCTTTCCCCATAATACCCTCACTAATCCACCTCGAAAGTCCAATTTACCCTTAATTCCTCTAATATTATTTAAATTAATAATAATACTAATATATTCACATTATATACTATTATTTAATTAAAATAATCAAACTCCACCAAAATATCGACATCGACACAAACCACCATATTCACCGAAATTATATTTAAATAAATTAAATAAATATTCTAATAAATTTGGGGTGTTACAACTCTCCCCCACTTAAAGAATTTTCGCCCTCGAAAATTACCTCAAAGAAATAGAGTCGGATATGACTCCCTCATCTGATATTCATATTTCCAAGTCCAATTTTCGCCAGTTAATCCACTCTACAATACCTCCACCAAAGTTATGTCTTTACCCCGTAATTGCTTCGTCTCTCAACCGTCGACACGCACAAGCAATGCTTCCACAGTCAGATTATCCCTCACTTGTACATTATCCATCTGAATCACATGCGACGGATCCAGAATGCACTTCCTCAACTAAGACACATGGAACACGTCATGCAGATTCGCAAGTCACGGCGGTAAAGCAATTCGATAGGCCACCTCCCCTATCCTCTGTGATATCTGATATGGACCAACTAAAACGCGGAGTGAACTTCCTAGACTTCAAAGCTCGACCCACACCAGTCACTGGCGTTATCTCAAAACACGTGATCTCCCTCTTGGAATTCAAGCGCTTTCCTCCTCTTATCATGATAACTCTTCTGACGACTCTGTGAAGCTTTCATCCTCTCTTGGATCTTCTTAATCTTCTTTGTCGTCTCTTGCACAATTTCGGGTCCGAGTACCGCACTCTCACCCGATTCATACCAACACAAAGGAGTCCTACACCTTCTCCCATACAAAGTTTCATAGGGCGCCATTCCAATACTAGCATGAAAACTATCATTGTACGTGAACTCAATCAACGGTAAATGGCTATCCCAAGATCCTCCATGATCTAACACACAAGCCCTCCGCAAATCCTCTAAAAATTAGATAGTCCTTTCTGTCTGTCCGTCCGTCTGCGGATGATAGGCAGACCTCATCCTCAACTTAGTACTCAAAGCCTCTTCAAGCTCTTCCAGAACATCGATGTAAACCTCGGATCTCTATCCGACACAATACTCGAAGGTACCCCATGTAACTTCACAATCTCTTCAATATACATCTCCGCTAACTTCTGCATAGAATGATTAATCTTCATCGGCAAGAAATGAGTCGACTTAGTTAATCCATCCACGATCGCCCAAATTGAATCATTTCCCTTAGCAGTCTTCGGCAATCCCACCACAAAATCCATGGAAATACTATCCCATTTCCATTCTGGAATCCTCAACGGCTGCATCATACCTAAAGGCTCCTAATGCTCAACCTTTGACTTCTGACAAGTCAAACACGCATAAACAAACTCCGCAACATCCTTCTTCATACCTGGCCACCAAAACAACTTCTTCAAATCCTGGTACATCTTCATAGCACCGGGATGGATACTCAATCTACTTCGATGCCCCTCTTCAAGAATGCCCTTCTTAATATCTGGAACATCTGGGACACACACCCTGTCTCTGGACATCATCACACCATTCTCATTAATTCGGAAATCTCCTCCGTTACCTTGGTTGATCAAAGTCAACTGGTCAACTAGCTTCAAGTCAGATTGTTGTCCCACTCTGATCTCTTCCAGAATACCAGTAGTCAACTACAACATTCCCAACTTCACACTGTCAGAGGTCTCCTCACATACCAAACTCAAATCTCTGAATTGTTCAATTAATTCCAATCTTTCACCATGAGCACCAACATATGAAATGACTTCCTGCTCAATGCATCGACCACCACATTAGCTTTGCCCGGATGATAACTCAAATCAAAATCGAAATCTTTCAACAGCTCTAACCACCTCCTCTGCCTCAGATTTAATTCCTTCTGATCAAATAAGTACTTCAGACTTTTATGATCACAGAACACTTCAAATTTAGAGCCAAACAGATAATGTCTCCAAATCTTCAACACAAACACCACCGCAGCCAATCCTAAGTCATGTGTAGGATAATTCCTCTCATGAACTCGCAATTGTCTCGAAGCATAGGCAACAACTTGTCCATTCCGCATCAACACTCCACCAAGGCCCATCTTCGACGTATCATAATACACCACAAAAGATTCACTCAGATTAGGAAAAATCAACACTGGAGCAGTAGTCAATCTCTTCTTCAATTCCACGAAACTCTTTTCACAAGTTACATCCCACACAAAAGCTTGACCCTTTCGAGTCAACTGAGTCAAAGGCAATGCCAATTTAGAAAAGCCTTCAATAAACTTGCGGTAATAACCCTCCAATCCCAGAAAACTTCGTATCTCGGTAATAGACTTCACAGTCACCCACTGTAACACAACATCAGTCTTCGAGGGATCAACAGCAATCCCGCCACTGGAAATCACATGGCCCAGAAAACTTACTTCCTTCAATCAAAACTCACAATTGGATAGCTTTGCATACAACTTCTTCTCCTTCAGTACTTGTGACACAGTTCTCCAATGCTCAACATGCTCTTCTTCAGGCTTGGAGTATATCAGAATATCGTCAATAGAAACCACCACAACTTATCCAAACACTCAAGAAAATTATGATTCATAAACTCCATGAATACCAGGTGCATTAGACACACCAAACGACATCACAGTATACTCATAGTCACCATACCTTGTCCGGAAAGCTGTTTTCGGAATATCATCAGGCTCAACACGAATCTGATGATAACTAGACCTCAAATCAATCTTGATAAACACACAGGCATCTACTAACTAATCCATCAATTCCTCAATCCTCAGAAGCAGACATTTATTCTAGAGCGTCACTTTATTCAACTGCCGATAATCAACACACAACCTCATACTTCCATCTTTCTCCTTCACCGACCACACAGGAGCACCCCACAGGGAAACACTCGGTCGAACAACTTCATCCCAAGCAATTCTTCCAGTTATTCCTTCAATTTTCCTAACTCAGAAACATACATCTCATATGCAATCACCGACATCAAGCTTGCATCAAGTACCAGGTCGATAGCAGTTTCACTCCATACTACGGTGGTACATCACTGATATCTCATAGAAACACCTCCAAATAGTCACACACCACCGCATCCCTTATGCCTTCCAATAATCCAACATCATAACACCTTTGCACCATCTTTCACATAATCACCCACTTGCTTCACAAAACAACAACTCTTCACCTTCGTCGAAATTAGATTCAGGTGGTCGTCAGGAATTACACACCCTTAGCATATCACTAGCCACCACCCTGTTCTCTATCCCTCAAAAGCAGACATCAACAATACGTGATTGTTCTCCTCAAGATATCCCAACTTGACCGACAGGCAAGAGACTCTAGCTCGCCTCCTCTTCAAATCTAATAGTTTGCATCGACTCAACAAAACAATCCGCAAGCATTCAACTTAACCCCAACAATTCACTGCGCAAACTACTCAAGTTCGCAGGACACGTCTATCCCACCTAACATGATCCCGTCTATTATCAATAAGAGATTAAGGGTGATCAGTTCCTCAATTTGTCAATAACAGCCGATATTATGAGGCGGTATAAACTATCTCCACCAACTATCGTAGTGTCCAACACCACACTTAGCCAACGCTCCACACTCGAAACACCTTGGAGAAGCACCATCTTCTCCCCCACTTGTTCCATTCCCAACCTGCAAATGGAAAACAAAACAAGCATCGACAGTGTTTTTACGCACATGTGCACACTAGGGAAACAAACAACATTAGACAACCTAGCCGGACGGACCGACCTGCTCTGATACCACTAATGTAACACCCTTTTCTACCCCACAAATAATCACGGCAAAATACACAAAATATCAGAGTAAAATCACCTCATAAGGGTGCACATTTCTCAACAAAACTCAAATAAACACATATGCTCCGTAAACATTGGGTTTTCATCAAAATAACTCAAAAGCCTTCTTATGGCAGCGGAACTCGATAATTCAAAATAAAAAGTTTTTTTTTAATAAAATCCCTCAAAATAGGCAGCAGATCCACCATAACCACAAACACTAAAAAAGGTTTTACACTAAACCATAACATCAAACAACAATAAATAATTCAACATGATTCGACTCGAAGACCCAATCCGATGTTACACTATCAGAGCAAGACCCTTTACATCGACCAAAAGCAAATAGACTTCAAGGTCCTCGAAAGCATCCACAGCTAAACCTGATCACCTGCACGTTACCCACGTGGAGGCAACATTCAAACAGGCAGGGTGAGTAATCACAATTCATAATAATCATTATAAAACAAGATATACATAAAATGGCGTCATCATCATAAATGCAACATCAACAGGGAAAACATCAGAAAACACTATATCATAATTCATCAATGTCACAGAAAATGCAATGCACAACAAGACTCATGCATGTGGTACCAATCGTCACAAAGGATGGACACCAGGCCATCAACCCTCCAAAGATCCCCGTCAATAGGATCGATCCCGCAATCGGAACTGGAGCACGTCATAATTACCTCATATCCGCACAATGGGAATGAAGCATCATCACAGAGTATGCATATGAATGCATGATACACAAACGTCAATACTCATCATCATCAAAACATAATTATGTGCATCATCATTCATCAAAACATCATGTTCGTCATGTCATCATTTATTCATCAAAACATCATGCGTCATCGTCTTATCATCATACACCATACATAAACAACTCCTGGTCATCAATATATGTCATAGTAATTCATATCGTCAAGTAATCATCATACGTCAAATATACACAGTTCATAATCATCAATATTCTCATGAAATTCATCTCGTCAAGTACTCGTCAAAACATCACGATATCATCACGTCATAATCATCATTAATGTCACTAACATCATGGTAAAACATCAAAAATATCACAGCATCAAACACCAGAACAACACAGCCACAGAAATGAAATCTCTCAAAACAGCAGACGTTCGCTCCAGGATTCGCCTAGCGAACCTGTTCGCTGTGGCCTTCGCCTAGCGAAGCGGCCAACAAACCTCACAGATCTCACACTCAGCACCAGAAACCCAAACATCTATCATGCTCGCCCCCACATTCGCCTAGCGAAGCCATTCACTGGGGAGTTCGCTGGGCGAAACTTCTAGCGAATCCCTAAAGCCCCTTTAGAAACACCTCTACATTTACACTCCTGTTATCGCGCATTCGCTGCGCTGTTCGCTTAGCGAACGATGGCGAACATTCGCCTAGCGAACCTTCAATTACAGCAAATCGCTGCTACGCATCAGTAGCTCCCAAACCTCCAAGGTACCTGCGATTACAGTCCCAGTTGACCCAAAAACATCCCTATAACAGTTCTAATATATCACAGGATTTAAAGGCCTAAAACCTACGTCTGTTAGGTCGATTCGTGACCCTATGGGAAAAATTAAATCCCCTAAACCTTTAAAACTCTCAAGCTTCATATAAACTCCATAATTCCTTCACCACGGGGATAAATCTACAACAACAGGGAAATATGCCCCAAAGGTCTATTTTACCGATTAAATTCGACTCTTATTAATCGATCTCACAAAATGCCCTCAAAGTCATCAGTTTACCTCAAAACCCATAAACCCTCAAAACCCCAAAATTCCCAACATCCACTTCAATCAATCAAATCCTATAATGAAAACAATGAAAGACAATCACTCCCCATACCTTAGATTGTCGAATCTGAGCTTTCTCTATCGATCCTGCGGAAACCTTCACGAATCCTCGCCGTTTCCCTTCTTTCCTCAGAGCTCTGCACCTTCTTTCCTTCTTTTCACGGTTAATCACAAATGAATCCTAATTCTCCTCAATTCCTCCTTTTTGGGTTAATTTAACTCTTGGGCCTCAAATATGGGCTTTCCCCATAATACCCTCACTAATCCACCTCGAAAGTCCAATTTACCCTTAATTCCTCTAATATTATTTAAATTAATAATAATACTAATATATTCACATTATATACTATTATTTAATTAAAATAATCAAACTCCACCAAAATACCGACATCGACACAAACCACCATATTCACCGAAATTATATTTAAATAAATTAAATAAATATTCTAATAAATTTGGGGTGTTACAATGGGAATGCGTGTGATGCCGTATCTGGAAAGATTGAGTATACACCTAAGATAGGTGATGGCACGAGACGGGTAATCTTACGGGGAGGGAATCCCAGATAAGAGGTCCCGGTAGACCATCGAATCAGTGGAGATACCCTTTGCGGATTCAATGCCTATACAACTTCGGTTGTTGAAAGCAGATTATTCAATTGGGTTATTTGAGAAGCTGAGGATTTTAGTAGACTGAAACCATGTTACTATTTTATAGTGCGGAAGCTATCGGACATAGTTGTCATGCGATACTACCCTTATTTGAGATTATTCTAAGATACATCAGCTCGCTCGGGTAATTCCTGCTGTTGTTATCCCAAGAGGGGTCAATGATTTTGCGGACAGGTACAAAAAATCACCAGTATAAACCTTTGGGGATGGGTAGAGCCTTGACTTCACGACACCAAACCTTTGACCCCATGTTTTTTCTATGTTTTTGTGTGCTGCATTCATGCATTCATTCAATAAAAAATATTAAACAAGAAATCTTCTCTTCTAGTCTCTCTTTTTCAAATTAAACTAAGACAATGATTGCAAATGTCAGAGAGAAAGATTGCGTTATAGATTTCGGTAGAAGGAGGACTCACAAGTACACCTTTAAGGGTCCAAAATTAGAGGATTTAAGAGGATTGGCGAGGATGATCACCAACCCTGATGCTTTCAGAGCTAAGTACGGAGGCCTGCTATCTCTGTTAAGGGTCCATGTAATTGAAGGAATCCTGTCCAGACACATCCAGTTCTACGATCCAGTCTATCACTGTTTCACATTCCCGGATTATCACCTAGCACCAACACTGGAGGAGTACTCTCACCTGATTGATTTACCTATCACTGACCAATCTCCCTTTTCTGGACTGAAAGAAATTCCAAAAGATCAAACCATTGCAAGAGAAATTTATTTGGACGGGTCAGAAGTCAGGACCCACATGACCCCTAAGGGTGGAATCCAAGGTTTGCCAACCCAGTTTTTGATAAAGAAAGCCCTGTACTTTGCTAGTATAGGGAATGTGCCTGCTTTTGAAAGCATCTTTGCTTTGATCTCCTACGGGTTATTTTTGTTTCCCAACATCGATAACTTTGTTGATGTCAATGCCATTAAGATATTTCTGATTGGAAATCCTGAACTGACCATGCTCGCAGATGCTTATCATTCTGTACACTTAAGGAATTTATACAGCGGAGGAATGATCACATGCTGTGTACCCCTGATTTACAAATGGTTCATTTCCCACTTGCCTAAGTCTGCTGCTTTTTGGGATCAAAAGAATACTTTACGTTGGTCGCAGAGAATCATGTCTCTTACCAACTCTGACCTCGATTGGTACAATCGAATCTATGACGGGATCAGGATCATTGACCGTTGTGGAAATTTCCCTAATGTACCCCTCATAGGAATTAAAGGAGGAATCAATTATCATCCAGTTTTAGTTCGTCGTCAATTCGGATACCCAATGAGGCATGTCCCATGTAATGCTCATCTGGAAGGTCTTTTCTTCAAGGAAGGAGAAAACGGCAGAGCACTAAAGACAGAAATTATGCATGCTTGGAAACACGTTCATAGGAAAGGAAGAGAGTCTCTAGGGAAACCAGACAGTGTCTCTGTGGAGCCTTATCTCCACTGGGTACAAACTAGAGCTCCCAAGCTGAGGATGCCTTACCCTCGTCAGGAAGTTCTTCCATTAAAGAAGTTTGTCCTTTATTTTACGTATGATACGGAAAAACTTCAAGTTACTCTCAACAAGGTTCAATAGGAGAAAAAGTCTTGGAAGAACAAGTACCGTATTCTCAATGTGGAGTATAAGAAAACACAGTAACTGTTAAAAGAAAAAGACGCTCTGATCGAGATTTTAGAGCAACATGCTGTAGAAAACTAAGATGACCAAAGGAATCTGCTCGTTCCTTTCACTTGGAAAAGGAATGACAACCCGACAACGACTCAAGAGCCCCGTTCAAAGAAAAGAAAAATACCAGAACCAGCACCTTAGCTCCCCTCAGAGAGGACTCAGGATCCATAAGTTTAGACGTTTCCTTTTACAACACTTTCTAAATTACTATATTTCCATTTCCGCAATCTCTGAATTCAATAAAACGGGGTTTCCCCACTGTTTGATATTTGCAATCCAATTGTCAAAGTTTCTTTTGATTAAATAACAAAAAAAAAGTTAATTAATTAATCATTGCATATCATTCATCATTTTCCCATAACACATTCTTCTTCCCTACGAATCTCACGTTTGTGTCTCGATTCTAGGGTCAAACTGTCTTATTCGTACAATACTCGGGCAATCGACAAAAGAAAATGGATGATCTCGAGGAAGAGAACAAACAGATGAGAGAGGAAATCGACACTCTGAAAGTGGATCTGAGGAAACTTCACAATGACATGCAATCTCTGGCCGCAGCCCAACAACAAAGGATTGTGATCTCAGAGATCACATCGACGCCCATAGTGGAAAAGTAAGATCCTCCGGATAACATGCCAAAAGATCGTCCCTAGGGCATGCCACTCAACTATATCCCAGAAGGATATATTCCGCCGATCATGGAAGATCCGGAAATTGCAGCAGGAGCCACTGGGCCTGAAGGTTACAAACTTTGGGAAAGCGAGGATGCAAGGGGCATGACAACAACTCTTGAAGGTTACAAACTTCGGGAAAAGGAAACACCGAGAGCCACTGCCGTAATGACTGTACCACTACCCGTGGTACATGTCATACCCCAAATTTTAACCACTAAGATTTCCCATCATTGGGCAAATCATCATCACAATATGGGTGAACCATCATACCTCATCAGTCTCCCCAAAGATGGGTGCAGCCTTCCAAGTGGATTAATCCTCAAGATCGACAGTGTCACCAAATTAGGGTTTTGGTCGACCAGGGCCTCCAGATGGAAATTTTCCTCTGGGCTTAAGCCAATGCTTCAAAGCATAACCTAAGATACTCCATGGGACCTCATGGACCCAATCATCAAGTCAATTTTGCCTCAGGGGATGCATTCACTAAAAATCAGGAATTAGGGTTTCTTGACCTAATTCACCCCTAAGTTGACTTTTGGGACATAACATGGGCCAAGACCTCAAGACATGATTTGAGGGCCTCTAATATACCATATTAATCCATTTGTAACAATGGATTGATCCAAGAAGCTTGATTCCCAAGTTTCAAGTTCATCAGAACCACCGTTAGGGTTTCACGGAAAAAGTCAACTGTATCTTTGACTTTTGACCAGGGCATGCTCCCAAACCATAGGACATGATTCAATACACCTTATAACACCTATGAAATCAATCCATCGAGTTTGATTTAGGTCAAGGACTTGATTTCTTATAGGATCGCACAGTTTGGAATTCATCTGATAAAAAGTCAACTGTGCCCAAAAGTCAAAGTTTGACTTTTTGATTTTTTGATCAATTATGGTTCCCTAACCCTAAAATGATGTTAATGTGTGATTTGAATCAACATTCATCAAGAAAAATCAAAGAAAGTGGGATAACTTGTAAAAAGGGTAACCATAAAAAACTTAGAAAATTTCTAAGTTATGGAACAAAGTGGCTAGGGTGCCACCTTCCAAGGATCATAACTTGAGATCCAAGCAACCATTTGGGCTGATCCAAAGATAGATTTGTAGCTCTCATGGCATATTTTAAAAGTGTCAACTACACCTCATTTCAATTCCTCATGGATTTTATGTTATGGAGTGACCAAAATGACAAAAAGTGAAAATATCACTTTTTTCCAACACTTAGTGAAATTTTCACGAAGTCAGAATCTGTTTCACTTTTTTCCAAATGTAAGGGAATTTTTCACTTGGATCCAAAAAGTGTCAAAACCAACTATGATCACACATATGTTGTATCATATGAGAGCTTTCGAAAATGGCCAAGAACCCCATGAAACTCCACTTGAGCCATGAGATATGACAATGGAAATATGCCTTGCTACAAACTGTCATGGCAAGGCAGATTTGTGCATTTTGCTCGATTTGGGCAATTTGTGCAAATGACAAACAAGTCTATCCATATGAACACCTCAGGGGGAGACCAAGGAGGGACAAGCACTGATCCATAAGCCTCCCAAGTCTTTGGAACCAAAAGTAGCATGCCAAACCTAGAAATGCCTAAAAGGGGGACAAGACTCCAATTTTGTTTTGGAGCATTCAATGGATGCACCAAGGTGGCATGGACTGAACCATTTCCAACTGAATGAGTCAAGGATAAGATCTGAACTAGGGAACCACAACTCTGTGCTCTAACCTCTAGTCAATGGCTAGAGGAGACTTGGATTCCCATTGATCAACATTGGCCAAACCTCTGCTGCAGTTGCCATTCACTATTGCAGCCAAAACAAACTTGCTCTACTATAAATAGAGCTCAATTGTGATCAGTTTGAGTACACCAAAGCCATCAAACAGATGATTTCCTTAAAATCTCCTTCTCACTTCCAATTTTGCCTTCTAAGGCAAGTCACTATTGGGTTTTGAGTTTTAGAGCTATTCCAATCAAACCAATCACACACACACACCTCATAAACATCATATGGAAGTGATCCAAACACTCACATAACATCTGTAACACAAAAATCACAAAATCACTTGCCAACTGCTCAAGTTATTGACAGAGGTGCAGTTGAGGTACCATCTCAAGTTTCAGCTTGTTTCAAATCACTCCAAGCATTCAAACACATCACTTGGCACCTAAGGAAGCTGTGCAAATCATTGGAACTAGCTTGCAAAACCTCTAACACAAAACACGATCACCAGCTGCAAGAGGTAAGCCTGAGCTCTTCTAACTCTATGATCCATGCATATTTTGATGCATAATCATTTTGCCATATGTTCATTGTATAAGACCTACTGCATTTTCAAAAATCTCGGCGCGATCGCCATTTTAAAACGAATATCATCTGGGCCTATCCTCATGTTATAAGTCCCATTTCCTTTCTTTAAAACACTTTGGGCCTCTAATAGAGTGTAAGAACCAACCCTTTTGTAAATAAAATAGTTTGGGCCTCAGTGTATTGTATAAGTCCCGATACAGTCAAAAAGTTTGGCACGATCGTCGCCTTTTTAACAAAAACCCTGGGCTTCTCCTTGAGCTATAAGACCCACCTTTAGGCCTCTAATAGAGTGTAAGACCCAATCCCCTTATACATAAAAACTTTGTGTGCCTCACATATTGTATAAGTCCCTCTGTACGATTCCCAAAACAACGGTGCAATCATCGTTAAAACCTGGGCCTCTCCTTGAGCCGTAAGCCCCAACAATATTTTCAAAGCACTTTCTCCTTTGATTTTGAATATAATATTGTTATCAAAGTTTTCTTTGTTGAACAACTAACAAAACTGCATGGAAGCTCTACAACGGGTAAGTGTTTATCCGCTTTCATTTATCGCTTTCATATATATGTAAATGTATTGTGGGGCTGCTTCACTGTAAGTCTTCTTTCACATCCTTTATATACTTGTCAGATATCCGCTGTGTAATACTAGTATAGATATTTAGAGTTTTCCACGGCAACTACGTCTAGCACTAAGTAAAGCCTTATTGGTCACTCTTAAATACAAACAAAACTAGATCCCCCGTTGGAAGAGGCTCAGTCTATGCCACCTTGGTGCATCCATTGAATGCTCCAAAACAAAATTGGAGTCTTGTCCCCTCTTTAGGGATTTCTAGGTTTGGCATGCTACTTTTGGTTCCAAAGACTTGGGAGGCTTATGGATCAGTGCTTGTCCCTCCATGGTCTCCCTCTGAGGTGTTCAGATGGATAGACTTGTTTGTCATTTATACAAATTTCCTAAATCGAGCAAAATGCACAAATATGCCTTGCCATGATAGTTTGCAGCAAGGCATATTGCCATTGTCATATCTCATGGCTCAAGTGGAGTTTGGTGGGGTTCTTGGCCATTTTGGAAAGCTCACATATGATACAACATAAGTGTGATCATAGTTGGTTTTTATACCTTTTGGATCTAAGTGAAAAATCCCCCTACTTTTGGAAAAAAAAAGTAAGAATAATTCTGATTTAGTGAAAATTTCACTAAGTGTTGGAAAAAAGTGGCATTTTCACTTTTTGTCATTTTGGTCACTCCATAACTTAAAATCCATGAGGAATTGGAATGAGGTGTAGTTGACACTTTTAAAATATTCCATGAGAGCTACAAATCAATCTTTGGATCAGCCCAAATGGTTGCTTGGATCTCAAGTTATGATCCTTGGAAGTTGGTACCCTAGCCACTTTGTTCCATAACTTAGAAAATTTCTAAGTTTTTTTATGGTTACCCCTTTTACAAGTTATCCCACTTTCTTTGGTTTTTCTTGATGAATGTTGATTCAAATCACACATTAACATCATTTTAGGGTTAGGGAACCATAATTGATCAAAAAATCAAAAAAATAAAACTTTGACTTTTGGGCACAGTTGACTTTTTATCAGATGAATTCCAAACTGTGCGATCCTATAAGAAATCAAGTCCTTGACCTAAATCAAACTCGATGGATTGATTTCATAGGTGTTATAAGGTGTATTGAATCATGTCCTATGGTTTGGGAGCATGCCCTGGTCAAAAGTCAAAGATACAGTTGACTTTTTCCGTGAAACCCTAACGGTGGTTCTGATGAACTTGAAACTTGGGAATCAAGCTTCTTGGATCAATCCATTGTAACAAATGGATCAATATGGTGTATTAGAGGCCCTCAAATCATGTCTTGAGGTCTTGGCCCATGTTATGTCCCAAAAGTCAACTTATGGGTGAATTAGGTCAAGAAACCCTAATTCCTGATTTTTAGTGAATGCATCCCCTGAGGTAAAATTGACTTGATGATTGGGTCCATGAGGTCCCATGGAGTATCTTAGGTTATACTTTGAAGCATTTGCTCATGTCCAGAGGAAAATTTCCATCTGGAGGCCCTGGTAGACCAAAACCCTAATTTGGTGACACTGTCGATCTTGAGGCTTAATCTACTTGGAAGGCTGCAGCCTTGTGCTTAATCCTTGATGTGGGAGTCCTCTTGATCCTTTGTGGATGCTTGAGAGGTTAGACAAGTTGAAGATCATGTCATTTCTTGATTGATAATTTGTCTAAATGCTCAAGGAGGGCTTGAAACCCTAATCTTTGATAGTAGTGAATGCTCACCCATCTTTGGGGAGACTGATGAGGTATGATGGTTCACCCATATTGTGATGATGATTTTCCCAATGATGGGAAATCTTAGTGGTCAAAATTTGGGGTATGACAGATGCCCCTATTTAATTTTCTTGGACCCAAAGGTGTGAATGGCGAAGGTATTCGGGCATTCGGGAATGGTAGTTCACGCCCATTCATCTTCTTTTGCTAAGCATTGATATTTAGAAAAGATAAAACTTCCCCTCGATTCTGGTCTTCAGCCAAGGAACTGGTCTCAGTTTCTAATATAAACTTCCTCACGATCCTGGTTTCCTACCAAGGAACTGGTCTTAGTTTCCGAAATAAACTTCCCCTCGATCCTGGTTTCCTACCAAAGAACTGGTCTTAGTTTCTGAAATAAACTTCCCCTCGATCTTGGTTTCCTACCAAGGAACTGGTCTCAGTTTCTGATATAAATTCCCCTTGATCCTGGTTTCCTACCAAGGAACTTGTCTTAGTTTCTTTTGAAATAAACTTCCCCTCGATCCTGGTTTCTTACCAAGGAACTGGTCTAAGTTTCTGAAATAAACTTCCCCTCGATCCTGGTTTCATACCAAGGAATTGGTCTAAGTTTCTGAAATAAACTTCCCCTCGATCTTGGTTTCCTACCAAGGAACTGGTCTTAGTTTCTTTTGTCAATAAACTTTCTTGACAAGGGACGCTTTGTGTAGCGGTTTTCCTCGAACTTCTCGCCGAATTTTCCTGGGGAGATGCCATTTGATGGGAAAATTTAGATGTCAGAGTTGCTGGGGAACCCAGTCATCTAAATTATAGAGGTGTACAAACTTCTCTGTTGGAGATGCCATTCGTTGACTCTACTGGGGGGAAACGAGTCTCTTGAGAGACTGCTTTCGCTTGGGGTATTACATCATACTTTTCTCGGGATCTTCTCGGACAAATGCCATATGATGTGATCCAATTTTGAGGTGCTGATGACTTCATTAACATTGACTTTCTGGAGAGAAAATCGAATGTGTTGCTGAGAGTCTGTAGTTGCGAGGCTCTCTCTGGGGCTTAATCCGGGAAAGCGAATATATCATCTTCAATGGTGAAGAGTGACGTTTGTCGAAGATTTTCTTGTCTTTCAGAGGTTCAAGTTATCAAAGTGGTCGAGGCTCGACTCCAATCCAGAAATAAACTGGAGGAGAGAGATAGTTCAGACGCAACATTTCCTGATGAGGAAAGAACTGACAACTCGATTTACAAGAGGACTTTTATCACTTGGGGATAAGACTGGCCAAAGTGATAATGCTGCAATATGAATGTGAACGTAAATCAATAATGCATGATATATGTACGCTTATGCTGACAAAATTGACGCGACATATAGACTAGTAAATGAACACGACTGGATACTCGGCCACGGTGGGGGATGAAAGGTATCACTGGTTCACGATAGTAATTTTTCCTTGCTTAGGAAAGATAGTCCCTGCGGGGAACAACTGTTGGTCGGGCTTAGGAGGTAAGAACTCTGTCGGGGGTGTCAGATGAAACACGGTCTCTGACACAGCTGATCCTTCATTCAGGCGTTCTGGTTTAGAAGGAGTATTTTGATTCTGCACTTTGAGGTTCGATTACTTCTGGAGAAGCGATCGACGTTCTTTCGATGTTCGACAGTCAAAAGAAATTGCCATCTTTATTTTAAAAGCAGAAAACTTTTATCAAGTAAATTCATTTTTTTTATTTCAAGAATCGTTGATCATGTTAAAATGTCGTTCTGTAAAGCTAAAACAAATAAGAATTGCAAACAAAAGCACAAGGGCTCAAATTTTATTGATAGGATGAAAATTAGCCAAGCGCGTGATTCCATAGAACATTTACAAAGCTTTTAGAAAATGGTAATTTATGGGAAGAGGGCTACATTGAAACATAACAACCACTATCCTTCTACCAACTTTGAATTCGGGACATCTTGAGCATCTGTCGAAGATGACCTCGACTGGAGTTTTCTGATGGATGACAGTACTGCTGTTGGGGGATTTGACCCTTTGTTGGACGTAGTTAGTTGCCATTAATCCCTAATTTTTTCCTGGATTGTACTTTGAGATTTCCAATCCATCGGGATGATTTTTGATCATGTCTCTAACTTTTGCCTGGACCGCCCTTTCGGGTTTTCAATCCACCGAGACGTTTTTTTTTATATTTATTTAGGCGAAGTATTTCTTGACTATGTCAACATTTGTGAGGTAGGCAAATTCTTCTCCATCCATGGTTGCGAGTCTCAAGGTGCCGCCTGAGAAAGCTTTCTTGACCACATAGGGGTCATCATAATTCGGAGTCCATTTGCCCCGAGAATCAGTGAGAAATGATTGTATCTTCTTGAGCACAAGTTCTCCTTTCCTGAAGACGCGAGGTCGAAACTTTTTGTCAAACACCTTCTTCATTCTCTGTTGATATAACTGACCGTGGCATAGTGCCGTTATTCTCTTTTCTTCGATCAGGTTCAGTTCGTCGTGTCGACTTTGACACCATTCAACTTCTGTTAGCTTAGTTTCCATCAATACCCGGATTGATGGGATCTATACTTCTATGGGGAGCACTGCTTCCATGCCATACACTAGAGAGAAGGGGGTTGCCCCTGTTGAAGTGCGGATAGATTTGCGATAATAGTGAAGAGCAAAGGGCAACTTCTCGTGCTAGTCTTTGTAGGTTACAACCATCTTTTGAACAATCTTCTTGATGTTCTTGTTAGCCGCTTCTACCGCTCCTTTCATCTTAGGTCGGTATGGAGATGAGTTATGGTGTTCGATCTTGAACTCAGCGCACAACTCTTTTATCATCTTATTATTCATGTTAGATCCATTATCCATAATGATCTGGCTTGGAACACCATAACGGCAGATGAGATTATTTTTGATAAATTGGACCACCACTTGTCAGGTTACATTGGCGTATGATGCTACTTCGACCCACTTGGTGTAGTAGTTAATGGCAACCAGTATGAGCCGATGTCCGTTCGAAGCCTTAGGTTCAATCATGCCAATCATGTCGATTCCCCATATGGAAAAAGGCCATGGGGAAGAAAGAACTTTGAGATGTGTTGGCAGTACATGGATTTTATCAGAGTATATTTGACACTTGTGACACTTCCTCATGTACTTGTAGTAGTCGGATTCCATGGTCAACCAGTAGTACCCTGCTCTCAGAATTTTTCTCGCCATTGTGTGTCCGTTGGCATGAGTGCCAAAGGACCCTTCGTGAATTTTTATCAGCCTGTCTGCTTCTGGTCTGTCTATGCATCGGAGCAAGACCATGTCAAAATTCCTCTTATAGAGAGTATCATTGCTCAGAAAGAAACCGCCAGCCAGCCATTTGAGGGTTTTTTTGTCTTTCTTTAGTGCCCCAGGTGGGTACTCTTGTTTCTGAAGGAAGCATTTGATATCATGATACCAAGGTTTGTCATCTATGACTGCTTCAATTGTGAAGATGTAAGCGGGCCTTTCAAGGCGCATTATGTCGATATTAGGTATGTCATTCCATTGACCTACACTAATTATGGAAGAGAGAGCGGCTAATGCATCAGCGATGTGATTCTCATCACGAGGGATGTGGTGAAACTCGACTCTGTTGAAGAATGGTAACAACCTTCTCGCGTAATCTTTGTAAGGAATCAATCCTAATTGGTATGTGTTCTAATCTCCTTTGATGTGATTGATAACCAGGGTTGAGTCGCCATATACATCCAAGTTCTTGATCCTTAAGCCGATCGCTTCTTCGAGACCCATGATACAAGCTTCGTATTCGGCCTCGTTGTTTGTGCACTTGAATGTAAGTCTGTCAGTGAAAGAAATGTGGGTACCCTGAGGGGTTATGATGATTGCCCTAATTCCATTTCTGTAATGATTGACAGCTCTGTCAAAGATTAGTCCCCATTGGGAACCTGGTTCTGTCCCTTCACTGGGTAGCGGTTCATCGCAATCTTTCATTTTCAAATACATGACATCTTCGTCTGGGAAATCAAACCCTACTGATTCTTGATTGTTAATCGGTTGATGAGCCAAATGATCGGCTAAAATACTTCCCTTAACAGCTTTCTGAGCGTGGTATTCTATGTCATATTCCGATAACAACATCTGCCAACGGGCAATTCTTCCCGTGAGAGCAGGTTTTTCAAAGACATACTTGATTGGATCCATTTCAGAGACCAACCAAGTAGTGTGATGAATCATATATTGGCAAAGACGTTTGGCTGCCCAAGCCAGAGCACAGCAATTTTCTTAAGCACAGTGTACCGAGTCTCGCAGTCGGTGAATTTCTTGCTCAGATAGTAGATGGCAGACTCTTTCCTTTTTATTTCGTCTTGTTGGCCAAGTACACAAACCACCGAGTCTTCCAAGACTGTCAAGTAGATAATCAATGGTCTTCCTTCCACTGGAGGTGATAGAATCGGTGGATTCAATAGGTATTTCTTAATACCGTCGAAGGCGATTTGGCAGTCCTTTGTCCAAACGCAATCTTGGTTCTTTTTGAGTAATTTGAAAATCGGCGCGCATGTCGCGGTCATGAGGAATATGAATCTGGAAATGTAGTTCAAACGTCCCAGGAATCCTCTGACTTGTTTTTCAGTTTTCAAAGAAGGCATTTTTTGAATGGCCTTGACCTTGTCAGGATCAACCTCAATTCCTTTCAGACTGACGATGAATCCTAGCAGTTTCCCTGAACAGACACCAAAGGTGCACTTATTGGGATTTAAGCAGAGTTTGTACTTCCTCAACTGCTCGAATAGTTTTGACAGGTGGGTCACATGCTCCTCCTTTGTTTTAGATTTTCTAATCATGTCATCGACATATACTTCGATTTCTTTGTGTGTCATGTCATGAAACAGAGTAGTTATGGCCCTTTGATAGGTTGCCCCGGCGTTCTTTAAACCGAACGGCATTACCTTGTAACAAAAGGTACCCCATAGGGGTAATAAATGAAGTTTTCTCCATGTCTTTCCTCGCTATTTTTATCTGATTATAGCCCGAGAATCCATCCATGAAGGATAATATTTTGAACTTTGCTGTACTGCCTACTAGCATGTCAATGTGTGGTAAAGGAAAGTCGTCTTTTGGACTAGCCTTGTTTAGATCTCTGTAATCTACACACATTCTGACCTTTCCGTCCTTTTTCGGAACGGGTACGATGTTGGCTAACCATTGAGGATATTCTAATGTAGCGAGGAAACCCGCGTCAATCTGTTTCTGTACCTCCTCTTTGATTTTGATGGCCATGTCCGGGTGAGTTCTTCTCAACCTCTGTTTTACTGGCGGACATTCTGACTGTAACGGTAGATAATCCTCCACGATGCTGGTATCCAACCCTGGCATATCCTGATAGGACCAAGCGAATACATTGGGAAACTCTTTGAGAAGCTTTATCAAACTTTCTTTGATAGTTGGACTGAGCAGTGCCCCAATCTTGACTTCTTTTCTTTCCTACTCTGCGCCTAAGTTGACCGTTTCCAACGGCTCCTTGTGAGGTTTAATGGACCTTTCCTCCTGTCTGAGTAATCGGGAGATCTCTTCTGGAATTTCGTCGTCAACTTCTTCTTCAGCCCCAAATATCAGGAATTTAAAGTTGGGAGAAGGCATCCGATCGTATGTTTCAACGGGGTTTAAAACAAGCAATCTGCATGACGTGAGGATTGTTTTTTAGAAGGGATAGAGATAACGCAAGAGTGTGTGCAGTGTTTTTTTGAAAACTACTTGTTTTTATTATTTGAATTGTTTTTTAGGATTACCATTTTCTGAAAAAGCGAAAAGAGAAAATAGCAATAAATGCGGAAATTACAGAACGACGTTATTTTATTTATGAACAAGTTGATTCTTGAAACTACAACCCTATAAAACAAAACTCTGTCGCTTTGGGCAAAGCGATAAGGGATAATTACAGAAAGTGAGCCCTATCAAAACATCCATTTCACCTGGGCAGGGTGAAAGGTTAAAGACGACAATAACGTTGACTTATGGACAATCTTTGGAACATCGACAGCAACCCATTGGCGGCGAACTCCTCGGTGAATCACAAAGTCTGGTACCTTCCTTGATTTGTCTTCAGAAATAACACTGATTTCTGGTGGAGCAGGATCATTGGAATCTGTCTCCCAGGTAGAGTTGTCGTAGAAGGATTCCTCAGTTGTATTTTCCATAGTATTTGTGCTCTCAGGTAAATCTCCCCATCCAGTTGGCTGGATGTCTTCGAGCCTGATACGAGAGCTTTCAGGAGCAGTGTACTTGACCATATAGTCGTATTTTCCACTTGGTTGTCCTAAGGTGTCCCACACTTCTTTGGAACTGGAGGAGTCATCTCTTTCGATGACGTTCATCTCGGGAAAAGCATAGTTGATGAATTCTAGTCCGACAAGCTTTGCCAATTCATCGTCGTACTGGATATTTTCTGAATGCCTTGAGTAATGATCCCATGACATGGTGGGGACACAGGTATTCTGTTCCATGATGCTCAGTTAATTTTCATTGTTCGGCTGATTTTCTTGCCCCAAGTTTCCTGGGTACGGCTGCCAGATAGGCAGGCCATCCATCGGGCCATAATAGTTGTGGTCAAAGTTATCTTTCATCATAGTGTCCTCCTCTAATGAGTTTGTTGGAGCACGTCATCCTTCCAGATCACAATCTCCGTATATCATTCTGACATCTGACCTTGGTATAAATCTCGGACTTTGTGTCGGATAGCAAAATGGCGTAGGCAACCTCTTCCTGAGAGATATAACCATCCTCGTTAAGATAAGACTTCCACTATTCATCTGTATTGGAGGGGTCTCCCTTGTTGATGGTATGTACTTCATGAGATATTGGGTGAAGGATACCTCCACTATGGAAGAAGTTCTGAATGGGATGATGACTTTCATCGTTAGTAGCAGTCTGGGTACAGGTTAAGGAAAAACCAAGACCCTTCTTTGTTTTGTTATCAGTAGGAATGACAAGCTGTCGCCATCCTTTTGCATTGTTACTCTTGATCACTTCGAGAGCATCTCTGTACGAGGAAATCGAGGTTCCTTTCTCTGATTGATTCTCATTGCTCACCGAAAGTGCTTGGAACTGAGTTCCAACAACCTCCTCGGGTTCTACACAAGTAGATAATGACATGTTACTCACGATCAAGGCTTGTTCTCCACAGACCGTGACGAGTTGATCGTTCTTGACGAACTTCAGTTTCTGGTGCAGTGTCGAAGTGACCGCCCCAGCCTGGTGTATCCAAGGTCTTCCTAGTAAACAGCTGTACGCTGCCGAGACGTCCATGACCTGGAAAGTGACCTGGAAAGTGTGATGACCGATAGTTATGGGAAGGTCGACTTCGTCGATAGCCGCTTTCCAAGATCCGTCAAATGCCTTGACGGTGACCTCACTACCCCTCATCGGGGATCCTTTGAATGATAGTCGCATTAGAGTGGACTTCGGCATAACATTCAGAGCCGATCCTATGTCTACCAGTACGCTGGCTAAAGCATCGTCCTGGCAGTTAACTGTAATATTGAGCGCCATGTTGTGACTTTTGCCCTCCTCTGGCAATTCCTCTTCACTAAACCCCAAGTTGTTACAGGAAGTGATGTTAGAGACAATGCTATCGAACTATCGTATAGACACATCCTGTTCCACAAAGGCCTGCTCTAAGACTTTATGTAGAGCCTCTCTGTGGGCTTCGAAACTGAGTAAAAGTGATAACACAGAGATCTTTGAAGGAGTTTGTAACAGTTGATCAACAATGTTGTATTAACTCCTTTGGATGAGCTTCAACATCTCATCATCGTTCTTTGAAAGGTCGGGATCACGGGACTGACCGACCGGTGGATTGGGAGCTTCTGTCTGAAGTTCCTTTTCTTTGTTAGGTTCTCCAACTCCTCGGTTGAAAATTCGACCACTCCGTGTTACTCGACTGATGTTTACAATATTCACGACGGAGGGTAATGGAATTTCCTTTCCATTCTCAATTGTTGTTGCACTGTATTTGTAAGGGATCGCCTTAGCTAATTTATACGGTACTGGTTCTGGTAGATAGATAACTACAGGAGCCTTCTGATTTTTCTGACTGTCATAGGTAACTTCAATCAGTTCCTGGTTAAGAACTTTTGATTCATCAAGTAGAGGGATGATGGCACAAACATCTTTGGTCCTTTAGCGATTAGAGATTACAACGACATCTTTGATTTGATTAGCGAAGTAGTCGGGCATCAAGTTGATGGACCCCGAAACTGGACATGGTTGAATCACTTTGCAGTCCAACTGACTCTGAAGGGCTGCTCGTACGAGGTAACATCCTTGGTTATTTTCCAAGCAAACTCTACATTGTTCATAATTATGTGGTGGCACCTGGCCACGTCCGCTTTGAATGCAGTGTAACCTCACTAGGTATGTTTCCATTGATCGAGCATCCTGACTATAACGCCTAGCAGGGTTCCTGTCGATCATACTGACTTGTTGCGTGTCTTCATCTAGATAGATTGGAAGCCACCAGTGGTTTAACAAGTGTTGCAAAGTTCTTTGAACGAGAGCACATCCCTGATCACCCTCACAACATCCTTTATAGGTCTGGTAATTATGCGAAGTCAGAAAAATATGCTGGACTTGCTTAGCCTGTAACTCCACCAAGCTGGTATTCATCAAGCGAATATCGAAGATATGATTCATGTTAATCTGATAAAGATTTTTATCATGCTAGTCCTGGATCCACCCAAGATCCATCTCACACTGGAGGGCCTCTTGTACAAAAGAGCATCCCTGATTGTTTACCGAGCAAATTAGACATGAGTTGTAATCGTGCCTTGGCAGATTATGATACTGGCTTTGCATTGAGTGCATTGCCACCAGGTTTACATTCATAGCACGGATGTCGTGGCTCTGAATGATGTTGGAATTTGTATAAGTCATGTTGACCCCCCGAACTTGGTGTTCTTGGATCCACCCGAGATCCAATTGTTCCTGTATAGCTGATTGCACCACTGAACATCCTTGATTGTCTTTAGAGCTGATATCACACTGATGATAGTTATGAGGTGGTATATGGGCATACCCGCTCTGTCTGCGATGCATCTTGACCAGATTAGTCCTCAATAAGAGTACATCATGAATTTGATAGTTGTCGTTAGACTCTCCCTCTATCAAATTGACTGCAGCTTTCTCGTGTTGAGGCAACGGGTTCGTGAGAACATTCAGATTCATATCTTTGAAAGATAAGACCCCGCTCCTAACAAGATTTTGTACGTCGGATTTGAAACTGAGATAGTTTTCTATGTTATATCCTGGTCCTCCTTGATGGTAAGGGCAAGTTTGATCCGCTTCAAACCAAAAAGGTGGATTTTTTGGTACTGTAAGAGGAGACCTGGTTTGGACATGCCCCTTGACCAGTAGTAATAGAAACAATTCTGCGTACAACATTGGTATAGGGTTAAACCTTGGCGGTCGCATTGTACGGTTGTTGTTGTACGGAGGATGAGCCTGCTGAAGAGGCTGTTATGTCCTTTTCTGATATGGTTGTTGATTAGGTTGGCTTTGAGCAACTTGAGGTTGATATGTAGGAACAGGCACAGGGTTGATAGCAGGAGTTATAGCTGCTACTGGTTGGTATCATCGCCTTTGCTTTCCGAGAGAAATATTCCCAATATCCTGCTCTTTTTTCTTATGGAGAGCACTACCGTATCGTTTTGTACTACTTGATGGTCAAGCGTCTTTAACTAAACGTCCTTCTCGGACGGCTTCCTCAAGACGAACTCCCACGCCCACCATCTCGGTGAAGTCACTGGGCACACTGGCAACCATTTTGTCGTAGTAAAATGAGCTTAAGGTTTTCAAGAAGATCTTTGTCATCTCTTTTTCTTCAAGAGGTGGAAAAATCTGAGCGGCTATTTCACGCCATCTCTGAGCATACTCCTTAAAGGTTTCCTTGTCCTTTTGTGACATCGATCTGAGTTTATCTCTGTCTGGTACCATGTCCAAGTTATACTTATACTGCTGAACGAAGGCAGCACCAAGATCTCTGAAGGTAGCGATCTTAGTGCGATTTAAACCCATGTACCACTTGAGTGCGACACCGGTTAAACTATCCTGAAAGTAGTGAATCAGTAGCTCCTGGTTCTTTGTCTGAGTTGACATTTGCAGAGCGTACATCACCAAATGGCTTTGAGGGCAAGAGTTACCCTTGTACTTTTCAAATTCCGGCACTTTGAACTTGTGCGGAACTTTCACATTGGGGACCAAACAAAGGTCTGCGGCGTCCTTTCCAAATAGATCCTGACCGTGAATGGCTTGCAGTTCTTTCTGCATTTCCAGGAACTGTTCCTGGAACTCATTCATTCTGTCGAACATACTTTCATTTCCACCAGAAGTTATCTGTGGAATCTGTCCTTCCGCGATAGTGTGCACCACCGGTGGTGGTATAGTAATCATGGAAGTGACTCTAGGTGTCTCCCGAAGTTTGTAACCTTCAGGAGTTGTTGTCATGCCCCTGGCATCTTCGCTTTCCCGAAGTTTGTAACCTTCAAGCCCAGTGGTTCCTGCTGCATTTTCTGGATCTTCCATGATCGGCGGAATATATCCTTCTGGGATATAGTTGAGTGGCATGCCCCAGGGATGATCTTTTGGCATTTTGTACCTAGGATCATACTTCTCCACTATGGGCGTTGATGTGGTCTCTGAGATCACAGTTCGTTGTTGTTGCATCTGGGCTGCTGCCAGAGCTTGCATGTCATTATGAACCTTTCTCAGATCTTCTTTAAGAGTGTCGATCTCTTCTCTCAACTCTCTGTTCTCTTCCTCGAGATCATCCATTTTCTTTTGTCGATTGGCCCGAGTATTGTGCGAATGAGACTGTTTGACTCTCTCTAGAACCGAGACACAAACGTGAGATTCGCAGGGAAGAAGAATGCGTTTATGCGAGAATGATGAATGATATGCAATGATTATATTAATTATTTTTTGTTTATTCAAAGTAAACTTTGAAAATAGGATTGTAAATATCAAACAGTCGGGAAGACCCCATTTTATTGAATTCAAAGATTGCCGAAATGGAAATACAGTAGATTACAAAGTGCTAAAAAAGGAAATGTCTAAACTAATGGATCCTGAGTCCTCTCTGAAGAGAGCTCAGGTGCTGGTGCTGGTTCTGGTGTTTTCCTTTTCTTTGACCGGGGCTCTTCAGCCGTTGTCGGGTTGTCATTCCTTTGCCAAGTGAAGGGAGTGAGCAAATTTCTCTGGTCATCCTGATTTTCTACAGCATGTTGCTCTAAAATCTCAATCAGAGCATCTTTATCTTTTAACAGTTGCTGTATTTTCTTACACTCCACATTGAGAATACAGTACTTGTTCCTCCAAGACCTCCTCCCCTGTTGAACTTTGTTGAGAGTCACCTGAAGTTTTTCTATATCAGACATAAAATAAAGGACAGAGTCCCTTAATGGAAGAACTTCCTGACGAGGGTAATGCATCCTCAGCTTGAGAGCTCTGGTTTGTACCCTGTGGAGATAAGGCTCCACCGAGACACAGTCTGGTTTCCCCCAGAGACTCGCTTCCTTTCCTATGAACGTGTTTCCAAGCATGCACTATTTATGTCTTTAGTGAAGGTGCGAGAAAGACACAAGAAGGGGGGGGGGGGGGTTGAATTGTGTATTTACTCTTTTTGTAACTTTTCGCATCTTGTTAATTTGACGCTCAAGAACGTTCAATGTTCGTTGAGAGATTCCGATCTATTAACTATAGAGTATGAGAACCATATAGGTTCTGATCATAAGACACGATACTCAGAACTTGCAGTGTAGAAGCTTATCAGAGATAGGCTGCAAGGTTCTGACTTTACTTGATATGAGGTTCTGATATTCAATGCAGAAACATAAATAAAGATACTAAGCAAGAGAGTAAAGGACACACGATATATCTTGGTTCACCACGCGGGCTAATCCAGTCCACCCTCCTCAGGTGATTTCGCCTTGAACACAAGGACTTAATCCACTATAAACAAATCATGGTTACACTTGCACGGGCAATAGCCGATGACTAACCACTTGCATAGCCGCACTGTGACTAACAACCCAATGAACCGTTCAGGGATCCAACAAGATATAACGTTCATTGACCGAGCAGACCCACTGTTGGGATTTCATAGCTAGCCGTTCAGGGGTTCATCACAATGAATATAACACTACTGACGATCTTTCTGGATTTTCCACAATAACCCTCAGCCATTGTCATCTCAAGTATCTGATCACCACGTGATCTACTCAAGGGCCTCAACTCACAGCTGAACCATTCAGGGATCCCATTAGGATATAACGTTCACTTGAGGAGTCTCAATTCATTTAGTTGAATTGGCAAACTGGAGATTACAAATTGTGCTTCTTAATAAGCAAGTTTCTCCTAAGTTTAAGTAAAAAGAACACACACATGTGTTCAGGAAAGTTTTAAGCAATCAGCTCCTTACTTTCCTAAGAAACTACAAAGATGTATTTGATATTATGATTATAGACATCTTGTAGATCTTCTTCTTCTTCGTCTTCTGGTTGAGCAAGCTTTGAGCAGCAACTCCTTGCTTCAGATCTTCAATGTAGCTTTGACGAGAAGGTAGGTTGATGACTTGATTGATCTTCAATGTTGTCTTCTTCATCAACAACTTCTGTTTGATTGTTGTTGTTGTGTTGATTTGTTCTTTGGAGATTCAACAACAATTTCCATGAGTGAAATAATGACAGCTTTGAATATTCTAAGTGTTACAACGAGAACTCATCGTTGTTGCTATCTTCACACAATGACTTGGTCAATTTTGTAGATGAACATTCAATTCGTAATTCTACAAGTGATCGACACATCAAAAGCAAAAAACTCTTTCCGTTAAATAGCCAGTAGAAATATAGCCGTTAGAGAATACTGTTGGCTATTTGGAAAGGAGACGTTGTGATATAATGAGTTGTACTGACACATCTTCTTTTTGCAGAGGAGGAAGTGACCAGACATCTTTTCTTGGGCAGTGTGTACATTTAACTCACAACGGTAATATTTAGAATTCGAAACTTCAGTGACTTCTGATGTTAATTTGATGAAGCATGAGTGGAGTCTTTATAGCAGAATATCTGATGCTTCAAGTCTTCCGTTGATTGAAGAAGTCCATTAGGAATCAGTCTTCAGAACTTCAGCACTTGGTCTTTAAGAACATTATCCTTTTTCTGCTTTAATTCTTCCGAATCTTCAGAGCCTGTCTTCAGAGTCTTCAGAACTTCTTGTTTGAAACCTTGATCTTCAGAACTCCTCAGTCTTCAGATTCATTCTGCACTTGGTCTTCAGCGCCTTCAGCCATCAGAACTTCAAGTCATAGGAGTCTTTAGAACTTCGGTTCTTTCTGAGTGTACTTCTTCTGAAGCTTCGCTACTTTAGAATCTCAATCACTTTCAGAGAGCATCCACAAAAGCATTGCAACAACAATCTTGGCATCCTTGGATCTGACTGATCATGACTAGATAAACAAGCGTTCTTGCTTCTCGCGACTTTAGTCACACATAGTAACTTCGTGTATATATATATATATATATATATATATATATATATATATATATATATATTCAATCATAGTACATCTTGCTGGTGTATGTTGGTTCTGATGTCTTTAGTTCTTATGATCTGCACACAACACACGTTAGTCCATAAAATGGTTCTTTCACAAATACTCATTGTTATCATCAAAACATAGATTGACTTGTAGAGACAATTCTTGCTCTCATAATCTCCCCCTTTTTTATGATGACAAAACCAAGTATTTTGATTGAACATTTTATACAAGGTAATCACCAAAGCAAACAAATTCAGAGTATGGAACAACAGCTCCCCCCTGAATGAGTTATCCTCAAAGCTTTATCTGAGATCATCTAGGATTTTATATAATCCAAAGATATATAGAGTAACAACTTGAGTTGCCAGAACAGAAATAGAAAAGAGTTACTTCTCTATCTTGTCTTTAGGAAAACAAAGAGTCTTTAGAATCTGGACTAGTTCAACAGAACTTCCATCTTCAGATCTTCAGAACTCAGTTTCCTTTGTTGTCATATCAGAGCTTGTTATCTTTAGAGTCGTCTGAAGCATTTCTACTTTTCATTAGATTCAATTGAGCACAAAATTAGAGCAGTTCTTCGACTGATAAACATAGCTTCGCTGTATATCAGAAACTGTCTTTTGAGACACTCCCTCTGAGTTTCAGGCTATATGAAGATTTTAGATTTTGCATTTTAATCTTCTGGGTAGTCTCCCCCTAATTTTCATAAGTCAGATATTGGGATCTTTCAGAATCGAAATTCAGAGTTTCTAAATTTAATCACCAGTGTTGATCATGACTTTTCAGAGTTTGATTTTGAACACAGGTTTATTTCAGACCTTGTTATTGTCACATCTCAGTTGAATTATCAAAGGTTGATTTTTTGATCAGATACCAAATGAAGTTTAAAACTTGTGATCAATCAACGCTTGATTCTAAATTTGGTACATCTTGTTTTAGTCGGATGTAAAAATGATGTGCTGACTCTTATACCAGAGTTTGTTGATTTTGATGCTGAAGGAGTTCTTTTGATATTACTTTGAAGAGTATTTCCTTTGTGTGCTGATAGGATACCAATGAAGGTATTTTGACAATAATCCACAGATTTGCTTTGATTGAGAGTCTGATACTAATCTTTGTGTACTGAATCTGATTTCCAATTGATGATTTAGTCTGATACCAAATCGTCTTTATTTCAAATGGTTCCTGATAAAATTCAGAATGGTTTCTTGCTTGGATCTTTAATCCGGATCTTCAGACAGTTCTTGACTTCTGATTTGCACAGATCTTCTGAGTGAGCATCTTGAAATGTAGACTTTGCCTTGACTGCTTTCAGAGTTTTCTTCCTGATTTTGATTCTTCTTAGACAGCTTTTATTCTATGATCGTAGTCTTCTTCTTATCCTGTCTTTAGAATGCCTAGTGAACTTGTTTAGAGTTCCTCGGATAACATCAAACAATAAACGTTAGTAGTAACGCATTTTATAAGAGTACTTTGTTTGAGTTCTGCATTCTTTCAGATTTCTTTCAGATTTCCTTCTTTCAATCAAAATTAATCAATATATTTCTCCCCCTTTTTGACATCATCAAAAAGTGTCAGGGCATATGAGCAATTTAAGCATGGAGTAATTTATATTCAGATATAGAGTCACAGAGTCATTTAAACATTTAGAAGCATTTAGACTCATTTTAGGGTAACACATCTGTACTCAGTATATATTTAATTGAAGGTTGATAGATGGAATCAACTGATTACTTAATTGAAGGATTATAACATCTGTAGAGATTATATCATTTCATTTGTGAACAATATTTCAGTCATTTAAACATTTAGAAGCATTTACTATTTCTTCTGAGATCCATTCATGGAACTCGTTCCAGACATTTCTTACGTCCATAGAGTTTGCACAAGAACTAGAGACATTGACAAGGGTTTGAATCCTTAAGAATGTTTTGTCCGGATAGGTTTATATGATTTTAAGAGCAGACACGCTTGATTATGTTAGCAATTCTTTAGCGTGACTTTTATAGCAAAAGATTCTCACACTTTCAAGAACTTAAGATTTTCATTTAATAATTTGGAAATACATAGTGCAAAAATTAAAGTGACAAACAGAAACTTAAATCCTAGTTCTTATAGATTTGAAAAATCCATAGGAGAGCATTCTTCGGTTGGCCTAACATGTTCTAATTTAGCAATCACATCCAGAGTCTCTAGGATACGAGATATGACCCTTCCATAAGGAATACTAAGAGAGGGATTGTCTTTAGATAGAAGAATTTGTTCTTTCAAGTGATTGAACATAATTGATGGAAGGTTAATTCTTCTTCTGTAGGCGAGAAGGAAGATGAATAGCCTATCTGAATAAGTAAACAATTTTCCTCCGATATCCCTAGGTAGAAGATTCTTCTCCATTATTCTGTGTCATACTTTTTGTGAGGGTTTGAGTGTGGAGACACAATTGGAGGCACCGTTTCCATTGTAAATGTTACAGATGATATCGTTGAAGATGGTCATTTCCTTGTAGTCTTCAAGGGTGTCACCACTTTCATTACACTTTATCGCCTGAGTAATGATAGAAGGATTGATTACAACATGGATTCCGAAGACGGTTGACTTAATGAAACACTGGTTGTGTGCATTAGAAAACACGTCTGCATTTACACAGAATTCTTTGACACAATCTAGGTAGATGATACCAGGAAGCATGTTAAGATACCCATTCCAATTTTGACACAAGAGTTCAGAGGAGGTTCTTAATAATCCAAGATCTTTGAGAGAGTTGTGATTAAATGAGAATTCTTTAAGGACAATCAACTCAGAGTGATTTACTCTGCTTGCTAAGGTTTGTGAGTTAGACATTTTTAGAACTGATACACAGGGTGTGAGTGAGAGGAAATGCTAATAGGGGAATGAGATAGAGAGAGGTATCTCGTGCTTTAAATGGACCAGTTACAAGTGAGCTTTAATGAGTGCATGTGATTTTAAATGATAGGTTTGTATTTTCAATGTATTTGGCGTTCAAATGGTACTGAGTCTAACCGTTGTTATTGCCCATATTTCATTTGTTTAGAGGGGCTGGGATACTCCCAAATAATTTAACAGTAGAGTGGCTTTTCATTTATTATGCGTATTTCACGAGATTTGACAGACTGGGAAATTTCTAGTAAGAAATAAGGGAGAAGCCATTTGTACGCAATTTCTTAGATGAGATGAATTAATGAGTGTCATTTAATTCTGCCACAAAGAAAATTCAAGATAGGTTGAGTTTAACTGGAGGGACTCTATGAGAGAGAGTTGGGTTCTAGTAGGAGTGCTAGCTGGAGTTTATCTACGGGTTATAGGATTTGACTAGACACTGAGTAATGTGATGGGTAGAGTCTTTTATCTGTGACAAATCTTAAATTTCTACTAATCAGAGGACATGTGCAAACAAATACACGGGAGGACAAAAAGGTTTTCTTAAGAGTTTGTTTCAAGAAAATAAGAATAGATTTGAGTTTTGATTATCAAGAAAAGTAAGTGGAGGCATGACGACGATTGGATGATATTTTGAACTTTCAGGGTTTTAAGTGTAAGATATATGATTGGGACACGTGACTTTATAGAGTAAGTGTGTAGATTGAATTATGCCTAGTCTAGGGAAGATATAGGATAGTTCAAAAGATTTTAGTAAGATCTTAAGTTGTCAGAGATATGTTGTGGTTTCAATAGATTCACAATTATTATTGTATTCTTTTGCGTGTAGTTTTTGTTAAAGGGTTTTCTTGTATTTAACAATTTCTTTCATCTATGCTTAATAGATTTTCTATTGGTTGAATATTTCCCTAAAGAAACATGTAAGGATTCCTAAATAATTACCTAGTAAAACATGCTATGACAAGTTTGAAAGAATTCTAATTAAGGCATCTCATGAGTTTAACAGATTATTAGTGAAGATAAAAGTGTACCTTAGATTTTTCAGACTTAACCGAGTGCTTTTTGTCTTGACTTTGGTCTTCATTCTGATAAATTTTGAAATTTTCGTATTTTTACGTGAGTGCATTCTTCTGATCTTTTGATCAACTTCTTTCAGGCTTGGCTTGCTTCTGAGAGAGAGTTGAAGGTTCTAAGATTCTTCAAGATATACCTTAGGGATGCTTAACTTCTTTGAAGAAAATCTTTTAGCTAAGACTTTTCGTGAAATCATTCCTTTCAGATTCCTGAAGCTTTGAGCATCTTTCTGATTCTGCCTATTTCCGAGTAAGCTGCAGATGTTTCTTGGGTTCTTCAAGATAAGCTTGTCTTCTGACTTCTGAAGAGAATATATTCTTGGAAAGTGATCCTAGTTGGATTATAACTTTCTCTCTCTTTTCCTGTTCAACCTTGTCCTTTAGTTCTCTAGGTTACAATAACTGAGATTAGGACTTAGCATGATCAGAGTGACCATTTAAATTGAACTTAACCAATTACATGCAATCCTTTTTTATAAGGCGACACTCATATGCGTGGGAGCAGTACTGAGTGAACAGTAAATTTCATTTGATGACCCCATTCATAAATAACATATTACATCTGTTTTGAATGTTTCTCACTTCTCATTTCCTTGATCCATAGAACCTGTTTAGTTCCGATACAGTTCCTAAGATATGGATTTGAATCTTAAACGACAAACTTTGAGAATTGGTTGAGTTCTCCTTTCATAGCCCGAATTCAGTTTATGTTTGTGAGAGTTTCTTTTCTTTGAAAGATGATTGATTTCACCAGTTCAGTGAGAACCTTTGAGAGGATATACGAGGAGAAATTATCATATCAACATCTGAGTTTGTTCCTCAAGGTTGTTTCAGAACTTGTTCAGAACCAAAACATCATCACGTCCCATGTGTACATTACTTAGACATGGTTTGCATGAGCCTTCTTGTTCTCACAATGATGAAACAACTTATTTGAGGTTGTTCACACATATATATGAGTTGACTAATTTCTTCAAACGAACATCATTAACGTCATCTTAGTTGGAGAACCTAGATACCTGAAATGATAACATCTAATTTCATAGCATAAGTGGTTATGAGAACACTTGATCTGTTGAAAATCAGATTATCAACATTTGATCTTTACTAGGATGATTTCACGTTGTTGGAGCTTGATCACTGAACCAATTAAGATCTTAAGAATTCGTTCGGAATCAAGTAATTACTGAATCTTCGGGATTCAGTTCTCCATTGAATCTTTTGATCATTCCAGATTCTGACATTGAATCATTTCTAATAATTTGAATTTTTCAGATTCTGAGTTTAACATATTACATTCTAAAATTCAAAGTCTTAGAACCGCAATCTTTATTCTTCAGCAAACAATATTTCTTGCTTTCTGATTGTAGCGAGCGATTTTGGACGTGGTTACGAAGCACTATCGCTTTGGTACTACAGTTCGATTCATTTTTTATCCTATTGTGAGCTGACTAAGGAAGGGAAATAGATGTCTCCAATTAACCCTGCTTGCAAACTGAGTTTGAACAGATGATTGTTGGTTTACAGATGCTACAAAGATTGTGGGTCTCTCTTAGGTTATTTTGTTCAAATAGTGCTAGGGCGATTGGTGGGAGATTAAGACTGATGCTTTTGACATGTGAGGGTACGGGATTTGGGTTTTTGGATTAGTGTGCTCGCTAAGATTTTTCTTTCAATCTTATGCCTACGTATTCCCTTTTACCGAAACAGGGAAATCAGAGCGTTCGTAGTTCCTCCTAATCTACGGGAGGAAATGGTGTTTTGGTGTCTTGTTCAAAGCCCAAGACATGAAGCTTAAAGGTGATCTATATCTTGTTCAAAGCCCAAGATGTGAAGCTAAAGGTAGTTTGTATCTTGTTCAAAGCCCAAGATGTGAAGCTGAAGGGTCTATTTGTATCTTGTTCGAAGCCCAAGATGTGAAGCTAAAAGGTGTTTTCTTTAGAGAGAATTTGTCATTTCTAAAGAGGGGTTTGTTTGTCACAACTGTTTATAAAGGAGAATTACTTTAACCAGGATGTGTGAATCCGACAATGCCATAATTTCCTTTATAGGGGATTTCCAACCTGAAGGAGAAAACTTTAACTCAGTGTAGAGCAATGCCATCTTTCCTTAGGAATTTCTCATGCTAAAAGAGGGACAGTGGCATGGATGTAGACGATCCAGAGGCTTGCCGCTTACAGTGATTAGATGAAGGGAAAAGAGTTATTGATGTTTGTGTACTTTGAACGAGGCACAACTTTGATGCTAAAAGGTTGATTGGATCAACCAGTGGTTTTCTTATACAAAGCCTAAGAGGAGGCTAAAAGGTTTTCCTTATACAAAGCCTAAGAGGAGGCTAAAAGGGATTTGACTCAACAAGAGAGTCTTTTATGGTATCTCGTACGAAGCCCGAGATGGAGGCTAAAAGTTTTATACTCAACAAGGGAGTGATTTGTGTCTTGTACAAAGCCCAAGGCGGAGGCTGAAGAGGGTTGACTCTACAAGAGAGTCGTTTATACTCAACAAGAGAGTGTTTTTGTATCTCGTACGAAGCCCGAGATAGAGGCAAAAGGAAGTTTTGACTCAACAAGATAGTCTTTTTGTATCTCATACGAAGCCCGAGATGGAGGCTAAAGTGTTTATTCAATAAGAACCTTTTTGTATCTCGTACAAAGCCCGAGATGGAGGCGAAAGATGTTCGACTCAACAAGAGAGTCCTTTTTTTGTATCTCGTACGAAGCCCGAGATGGAGGCGAAAGAGGGACTGTTTCAGTTGAGTGACCAGTGTATGGGTTCAAAGAGAAAATCAGTTCTTATATGAGTAACACTGTACTCAGGGATTTTGATTCGAGGATCAGGGATACTTCCTTTTCTTTGAGGAAAGGGGAAATCCAAAGAGTATTGAGACTGTCCGAGTCTATGGGGTTCCTTCCTATTCTTGAAGGGTGCTTGAGAATGTCTTTGAGACTCAAGGAAATTAGACTGTCCAAGTCTAGAGTTTCATCTTTTGTACTATGCTTTGAGAAACAGTAGTAGACTCTTGGAAAGACTGTTCTATTAAGATGACTAATTTATGTTCCTATACCTCTAGGAGGTCGCCGGGACAATTTTTATGAAGCCTAGGAGAAGGCTGGAAACTTTTAAGAAGCCGAGGGACAATGTGTACTAAGCCCAAGAGGAGGCTATCATTCCCGGAGGAAGAAATCATTTATACGAAGCCTAAGAGGAGGCTATGAATACTTCTAAGAAGCCGACGGGTCCTTGTACAACGCCCAAGAGGAGACGAGGATACTTTTAGGAAGCCTGTGGGTCCCCAAACCCTGAGAAGTTCAAGACAGGCTATTCACAAAGAATAGATCAAGCTAGGAAAGTTCGAGAATTTGGAAGAAACTCAAGGGATGCAATTCACGGAGAAGAGATTATCTCTGGGGAGTAGAGTTTCTTGACAGTCCCTAAGGATGCTTTTAAGAAGCATGTGGGTCCCCAAACCCCGAGAAGTTCAAGACAGGCTATTCACAGAGAATAAATCAAGCCAGGAAAGTTCGAGAATTTGGAAGAAACTCAAGAGATGCAATTCACGGAGAAGAGATCATCTTTGGGGAATAGAGTTTCTTTGACAACTTCTACGAGTGACAGTTTGAGAAAGGGTTCAAAAAGAATCTGCCTTTCATATCTCCATATTGTTTAACCCCCAGAGGAGGGAAGACTGTGTCTGGTAAGCCCATGGGGATCTAGTTTTGTCTATTTCTAAGAGTGATCAAAACGGCTTTACCTAGTGCTAGACGTAGTTGTCGGGGAAACTCTAAATATCTATACTATTATTACACAGTCGATATGAGTTTATGAAAGAAGACTTACAGCGAAACAGCCCCACAATACAGTTATATGTATATGAAAGCGGTAAATGAAAGCATATAAACACTTACTTGGTTGTAGAGCTTCCATGCTGTTTGGTTAGTTGTTCAACAAAGAAAGATTGAAAACAACAGTATATTTCAAAATCAAAGGAGAAAGTGCTTTGAAAGAGAAAGATTTGGGGCTTACAGCTCAAGGAGAGGCCCAGGGTTTTATTAGTGATTGCACTATTGAATTTGTACAGAGGGACTTATACAAGTGACTGAGGCCCAAAAATTGTTTTCTGTACAAAGGGATGGGTCTTACACTCTCTCAAGAGGCCCAAAAGGTTTAAAGAAAAAGAGCGAGGCTTATAACACGAGGGTAGGCCTAGATGATTTTTCGTTTGAAATGGGATCCCGCCGAGATTTTCTTTTAACGCAAAGGGGCTTATACAATATCTGAGGCCCAAAGTTGTTTTGGTTAAAAGGGGATTGGGTCTTACACTCTATTAGAGGCCTAAAAGTTTATTTTTGAAGAATGGGTCTTACTGCTCGAGGGTAGGCCCAAGGTTATTTGCGTACAAAACGACGATTACGCCGAGGTTTTTTTGAAAATACCCGGAGGGACTTATACAATAAGTGAGGCCCACAATAGGTTATTTTACAAAAAGGATTGGGTCTTACACTCTATTAGAGGCCCAAAAGTTTTGAATGGGTCTTATAGCTCAAGGAGAGGCCCAAAGTTTGTTTTTCAATGGAAGATGATCGCGTCGAACTTTTTGAAATACAATGGGACTTATACAATAAGTGAGGCCCAAAAAAGGTTTGTATTTACAAAGGATTGGGTCTTACACTCTATTAGAGGCCCAAAAGTTTTTAAAATGATTTATGAGGGTTGAATTAATCAAAAACCCTAATTTGTTTTCAAAATGTGTTTTAATTGAATAAAATATTCAATTAAAATGATCAAAATTGTTTAACATGTGGAAAACAAATTGTGATCTTGGATTAATGCTTCATAAATCAAGTTTTGCCCTACAAAATGATTAGAAATCATTAAAATTTACAAAATCAATAAGGAAAAAATATTTTAAATGTCAAAAACAATTAAAACATTAATTCTTTGCAAAAATATCAATTATATGAAATAAATAATATTTTTGGGATTTTTTGGGAAAATAAAATATTTTAACATTTTTGTGAATTATTAAAAAAAGAATCAACTCAAAATCATTAAAACTCAGAGGGAAATTAATTTTTGAATCAATTAAATAAAATCACAAAATTCAAATATTTGAATTTGAGAGAAATGGCGCCAAGAACAGCTGAAGAACACGCGCGTTTTTCATTTTTGCCCAGATTTGCGTTTTCTATCCAATCTCACTGAATACTTGATTATATCATACAATCCACATATCAATCTGCTCGTTTTCACCTCACGATTATGTTTATGACAATTAATTGCATTTAAATTAAGCATAAAACAAGAAATTACGACAAATCCTCAAGAACCCTAAATTTTGCATAAAGGTTGGGATTTTTTATACACGATTCAAACAAAGCAATTACTTGAGGGGAAACATTCCATGCATGATTATGAACATTTGGCAAAAGTATTGTGCGAGGAAATATGCATAGATTGAGAGATGACCAAGTTAAGGCTTACCTCTAGGTCGTGACAGCAAGAGCAAATTGATTTCTGAGTTGGAGGTGTTACAGATGAGTTGTGATGATCTGAACAGCTTCCTTACACCCTATGGAGTGTGTTTGAATGCTTGGACTTGATGGAAATTGGCTGGATCACTTCATGGCATCTCAACTGCAACTTGGTTAAAACCTTGAGCAATTGACTGGTGATTTTGAGAAATCATTGTTCCAGATGTTGTTTAAGTGTTGGATCAGCTCCCATATGATGTATGTGAGGTGTGTGTGTGTGTGATTAGTTTGAGTGGAATTGCTCTCTACTGAAAAACCCGATAGTGACTTGCTAAGAAAGGTATTTTTGAGAGTGAGTAGTGGATTTTGAGAAAGGCAAGTGTTGTAGGCCTTTGGTGTACTTAAACTGATCACAATTGAGCTCTATTTATAGTAGAGCAAGTTTGTTTTGCAAGGAATAGTGAATGGCAACTGCTGAGTAGGGTTGGCCAATGTTGGCAAATGAAAATCCATGTCTCCTCTAGCCATTGACTAGAGGTTAGGGCACAGGCTGCTGGTCCCCTTGGTCTTGGATAAGTCTTGACTGAATTCAGTTGCTAATAGCTCAGTCCATGCCACCTTGGTGCTTCCATTGAATGCTCCAATCCAAAATTGGAGTCTTGTCCCTATTTTGGGCAATTCTAGGTTTGGCATGCTATTTCTAGTTCCAAGGACTTTGGAGGCTTTGCTCAGTGATTCTCCCCTTAAGATTCAATCCTTAGATGTGTCCAAAGTGATGACAAGGCTTGGAATTGGCTGATTTTGGAAAATCGACCAAAAGTGCAAAAATTTGCCTTGGCTTGGCAGATTTCAGTAAGGCATCTTGCCACTACCATATCTCAAAGCTCAAATTGAATTTGGTGATGTTCTTGGCCATTTTGGAATGCCCTTATATGATACAACAACTGTCTAATCATAATTGGTTTTGATACTTTTTAGATCCAAGTGAAAAATCCCCTTACATTTGAAAAAAAGTAAGGCAGATTCTGACTTAGTGAAATTTTCACTAAGTGTTGGAACAAAGTGACTTTTCTTGATTTTGATCACTCCATAACTCAAAATACATGAGGAATTTGGACATAGGTCAGTATGAAGCTTTTGTAGAGGGCAATGAGATCTACAAATCAAGCTTTGGATGGGAAAAATGGCTTTGTGGTTTAGGAGTTATGATCCTCCAAAGTTGGTACCTTTGTCACTTTATTTCATAACTTAGAAAATTTTCTAAGTTTTTATGGTTACCCCTTTTACAAGTTATCCCACTTTCTTTATTTTTCTTGATGAATGATGATTCGAATCATACATTAACATCGTTTTAGGGTTAAAAATCCATTTTTGTGAAAAATCTCAAAAAGTCAAAGTTGACTTTTGTGCACAGTTGACTTTTTGTCAGATGAATTCCAAACTGTGCGATCCTTTGGGAAATCATGTCCTTGACCTAAATCAAACTTGATGGACATGTTCCATGGGTGTTATAGGGTGTATTGAATCATGTCCTAGGGTTTGGGAGCATGTCCTGGTCAAAAGTCAAAGCTACAGTTGACTTTTCTCGCAAAACCCTAACTGTGGTTCAGATGAAATTGAAACTTGTTGCTCAAGCTTCTTGGACCAATCCATTGTTCCAAATGGATCAATATGGTATATTAGAGACCCTCAAATCATGTATTGAGGTCTTGGTTCATGGTTTGTCCCAAAAGTCAACTTACGGGTGAATTAGGTCAAGAAACCCTAATTCCTGATTTTTGATGTATGCATCCCTTGAGGCCAAATTGACTTCATGATTGGGTCCATGAGGTTCCATGGAGTATTTTAGGTTATGTTTTGAATCATTGGCTCATGCCCAGATGAAAATTTCCATCTGGAGGCCCTGGTCGACCAAAACCCTAATTTGGTGACACTGGCGATCTTGAAGCTCGATCCACCTAGAAGGGAGCAACCTTGTGCTTAATCCTTGAAGTGGGAGTCCTCTTGATCCATTGTGGATGTTTGAGAGGTTTAGACAAGTTAAATATCATGTCAATCCTTGATTGATCCTTTGTCTAAGCACTCAGAGAGGGCTTGAAACCCTAAGTTTGATTGTGGTGAATGCTCAATAATTCCTTGAGGAGATTGATTAGGCAAAAAGGTACATCCATATTGTGATGATGATTTGCACAATGATGGGAAATCTTAGTGGTCAAAATTTGGGGTATGACACTGATGATTCATCTCTTAATCATATACGTGGTTTTATCCATACGTATTTTCCAGAATGAGCATTCAGCAGATACTTCCTTTGATGATTTTATCTTATCAACTGATTCTTCAACTTCAGTGAGGCTTCATCTCGAATCAGTGAATTGCTCACGAAGTAATCAGATTGATTACAATTTTGTACACAGTTAACTGCTGAACTATTATCGAAATTGTAAGTAGATTTCAATCTCACCAAGAGTACTTCTACGCACCACATATGGATCTTTTTCGAACACTGTTAAGTGTTTGATGTAAATCAATAACAGAACCAGTGCTCTGATACCAATTGAAGGTGCGAGAAAGACACAAGAAAGGGGGGTTTGAATTGTGAATTTACTCTTTTTGTAACTTTTCGCATCTTGTTAATTTGACGCTCAAGAACCTTCAATGTTCGTTGAGAGATTCTGATCTATTAACTATAGAGTATGAGAACCGTATAGGTTCTGATCATAAGACACGATACTCAGAACTTGCAGTGCGGAAGCTTATCAGAGATAGGCTGCAAGGTTATGACTTTGCTTAATATGAGGTTCTGATATTCAATGCAGAAACATAAATAGAGATACCAAGCAAGAGAGTAAAGGACACACGATATATCCTGGTTCACCACGCGGGCTAATCCAGTACACCCTCCTCAGGTGATTTCGCCTTGAACACAAGGACTTAATCCACTATAACCAAATCATGATTACACTTGCACGGGAAACAGCCGGTGACTAACCACTTGCACAGCCGCACTGTGACTAACAACCCAATGAACCGTTCAGGGATCCAACAGGATATAACGTTCATTGACCGAGTAGACCCACTGCTGGGATTTCATAGCTAGCCGTTCAGGGATTCATCACAATGAATATAACGCTACTGACCATCTTTCAGGATTTTCCACAATGACCCTCAGCCATTGTCATCTTAAGCATCTGATCACCACGTGATCTACTCAAGGGCCTCAACTCACAGCTGAACCGTTCAGGGATCCCATCAGGATATAACGTTCACTTGAGGGGACTCAATTCATTTAGTTGAATTGGCAAACTGGAGATTACAAATTATGCTTCTTAATAAGCAAGTTTCTCCTAGGTTTAAGTACAAAGAACACATACATGTGTTCAAGCAAGTTTTGAGTAATTAGCTCCTTGCATTCCTAAGAAACTATAAAGATGTATTTGATATTATGATTGTAGACATCTTAAAGATCTTCTTCTTCTTTGTCTTCTGGTTGAGCAAGCTTTGAGCAGCAACTCCTTGCTTCAGATCTTCAATGTAGCTTTGACGAGAAGGTAGGTTGATGACTTGACTGATCTTCAATGTTGTCTTCTTCATCAACAACTTCTGTTTGATTGTTGTTGTTGTGTTGATTTGTTCTTTGGAGATTCAACAACAATTGCCATGAGTGAAATAATGACAGCTTTGAATATTCTAAGTGTTACAACGAGAACTCATCGTTGTTGCTATCTTCACACAATGACTTGGTCAAACTTGTAGATGAACATTCAGTTCGTAATTCTACAAGTGATCGACACATCAGAAGCAAAAAACTCTTTCCATTAAATAGCCAGTAGAAATATAGCCATTAGAGAATACTGTTGGCTGTTTGGAAATGAGATGTTGTGATATAATGAGTTGTACTAGCACGTCTTCTTTTTGCAGAGGAGGAAGTGACCAGACATCTTTTCTTGGGCAGTGTGTACATTTAACTCACAACGGTAATATTTATACTTCGAAACTTCAGTGGCTTCTGATGTTAATTTGATGAAGCATGAGTGGAGTCTTTATAGCAAAATATCTGATGCTTCAAGTCTTCCGTTGATTGAAGAAGTCCATTAGGAATCAGTCTTCAGAACTTCAGCACTTGTTATTTAAGAACATTATCCTTTTTCTACTTTAAGTCTTCCGAATCTTCAGAGCCTGTCTTTAGAGTCTTCAAAACTTCTTGTTTGAAACCTTGATCTTCAGAACTCGTCAGTCTTCAGATTCTTTCTGCACTTGGTCGTCAGCGCCTTCAGCCATCAGAACTTCAAGTCATAGGAGTCTTCATAACTTCGGTTCTTTCTAAGTGTACTTCTTTAGAAGCTTCGCTATCTTCAGAATCTCAATCACTTCCAGAGAGCATCCATAAGAGCATTGCAACAACAATCTTGGCATCCTTGGATCTGACTGATCATGACTAGATAAACAAGCGTTCTTGCTTCTCGGGACTTTAGTCACACATAGTAACTTCGCATATATATATATATTAAATCATAGTACATCTTGCTGGTGTATGTTGGTTCTGATGTCTTTAGTTCTTATGATCTGCACACAACACACGTTAGTCCATAAAATGGTTCTTTCACAAATACTCATTGTTATCATCAAAACATAGATTGACTTGTAGAGACAATTTTTGCTCTCACATTTAGTGCCCTGTCGTTTTCTCCTTCCTTGAAGAAAAGACCTTCCAGATGAGCATTATGCGAAATATGCCTCATCGGGTATCCGAATTGACGACGAACTAAAATTGGATGATAGTTGATTCCTCCCTTAGTTCCTATAAGGGGTACATTTCAGAAATTTCCACAATGGTCAATGATCCTGATCCTGTCATAGATTCGATTGTATCGATCAATGTCAGAGTTGGTAAGAGACATGATTCTTTGGGACCAACGTACAGTATTCTTTTGATCCTAAAATGCAGCAGACTTGGGTAAATGGGAAATGAACCATTTGTATAGCAGGGGTACATAGCATGTGATCATTCCTCCGCTGTACAAATTCCTTAAGTGTACCGAATGATACGCATCTGCGAGTAAGGTTGGTACAAGATTTCCAATCAGACATATCTTAATGGCATTGATATCTATGAAATTATCGATGTTGGGAAACAAAAATAACCCGTAGGTGAGCAAAACAAAGATGCTCTCGAAAGCAGGCACATTCCCTATATTAGCAAAGTACAAGGATTTATTTATAAAAAACTGGGCTGGAAAACCCTGGATACTACCCTTGGTGGTCATGTGAGTCCTGACTTCTGACTCGTCCAAATAAATTGCTCTTGCAATGGTTTGATCTTTTGGAATTTCTTCCAGTCCAGAAAAGGGAGCTTGATCAGTGATATGCAGATCAGTCAGGTGAGAATACTCCTCCAGTGTTGATGCTAGCTGATAATCCGAGAATGTGAAACAGTGATAGACCGGATCGTAGAACTAGATTAGTGTGGACAGGATTCCTTCAATTACATGGACCCTTAATAGAGACAGCAGTCCTCCATACCCTGCTCTGAAAGCCTCAGGGTTGGTGATCATCCTAGCCAAACCTCTTAAATCCTCTAACTTTGGAACCTTGAAGGTGTACTTGTGAGTTTTCCTTCTACCGAAATCCATCAGCAATCTGTTTATCTGGCATTTGCAATCATTGTCTTAGTTTAATTTGAAAAAGAGAGACTAGAAGAGAAAATTTTCTTTGTTCAAATGTTTTTTAAATGAATGTATGAATGCAGCACACAAAAACATAGAAAAAACATGGGGTCAAAGGGTCGGTGTCATGAAGTCAAGGCTCTACCTATTCCCCAAAGGTTTGTACTGGTGATTTTTTGTACTTGTCCGCAAAATCATTGACCCCTCTTGGGATAACAACAGCAAGCGGATCGCCAGCGAGCTGATGTATCTTAGAGTGATCTCAACTGAGGGTAGTATTGCGTGACAACTATTTCCGATAGCTTCCGCACTACAAAATGGTTTCAGTCTACTAAAAACATCAGCTTCTCAGATAACCTAGTCGACCATACTACTTTCAACAACCGAAGTCGTATAGGCAATGCATCTGCAAAGGGAGTCTCCACTGAGTTTGATGGTCGACCGGGGACTCTTAACTGGGATTCACTCCCCGTAAGATTACCCGTATAATGCCATCACCTATCTTAGGTGTATACTCAATCTTTCCACATGCGGCTCACACGCATTCCCATTAACAGAAAAATAAACACATATATCAATTAGGAAAAGCAGTATATATATTTGTCTTAATCATCTTAGACCTCTAGTCGTATGATCCTAACAGATAATGACTCCCCAGTAGAGTCGTCATTTCTGTAGTATTTTGTGAAATTAAGGGTTTCCCCTTAAAAAGAGGCTAGAAAGAATGCCTCCCACTGTGGTCGCCACTTTTCTGTAGCGCGAATTTTTATGGTTTCGAATCACTATCGCTTGGTTACTACAATTCGATTCATTTTTTATCCTATTGAGCTGATTAGGGAAGGGAAATAGATGTCTCAAATTAACCCTGCTTGCAAACTGAGTTTAAACAGTCAAAACTGTTGGTTTACAGATGCTATCAAAGGGAGGTTTGTCTTTTAAGGTTATTGGCTTAAAAACACCGTCTAGACTAGTTGTGAGGTTTTTTTTGGTAAGGTGATTAGGTCTTATGCTTTTGATTGATATATGAAGGTACTGGATTTTGGGTTTTTTATTAGTATGCTCGCTAAGATTTTTGCAATTTTATGCCTACGTATTCCCGTTTAATGAAACAGGGAAATCAGAGCGATCGTAGTTCCTCCTATTCTAAGGGAGGAAAAAGGTTAGTTTGGTGTCTTGTTCAAAGCCCCAGACATGAAGCTAAAGGTGATTTGTATCTTGTTCAAAGCCCAAGATATGAAGCTAAAAAGGTTTAGGATGAGAGAGAATTTGTCATCTCTAAAGAGGAGTTGTTGATGTTTGTATGATGTGAGCAAGGCACACATTTGATGCTAAAAGGTTAATTGACTTAACCGAGGTTTCCTTATACAAAGCCTAAGAGGAGGCGATTGACCCAACAAGAGGGTGCCTTTTATTTGTTGTCTCGTACGAAGCCCGAGATAGAGGCTAAAAAGGTTGACTCAACAAGAGAGTACTAACAGTGACTGACTCAACCAGAGAGTGTTTTTTATGTGTCTTGTACGAAGCCCAAGATGGAGGTTAAAAGGTTTAACTCAACAAGAGAGTACTTTTATTTGTCCTGTATAAAGCTCAGGGTAGAGGCTAAAGAGGTTGACTCAACAAGAGAGTCCGTTTGACAGGTGATTGACTCAACAAGAGAGTCTTTTATACTCAACAAGAGAGTGTTTTGCTATCTCGTACGAAGCCCGAGATAGAGGCTAAAAGGAGATTGACTCAATAAGAGAGTCTTTTATACTCAACAAGAAAGTGTTTTACTGTCTTGTACGAAGCCCGAGATAAAGGCTAAAAGGGGATTGACTCAACAAGAGAGTCTTTTATACTCAACAAGAGAGTGTTTTATATATGTCTTGTATGAAGCCCAAGACGGAGGCTAAAATGTTTGACTCAACAAGAGAGTCTTTTATACTCAACAAGAGAGTGTTTTAGTGTCTCGTACGAAGCCCGAGAGGGAGGCTAAAAAGGAAGTGACTCACCAAGAGAGTCTTTTATACTCAACAAAAGAGTGTTTTATATGTGTCTTGTATGAACCCCAAGATGGAGGCTAAAAGGTTTGACTCAACAAGAGAGTAATTTTATCTATCTTATATGAGGCCTAAGATGAAGGCTAAAAAGGGGTTTGACTCAACAAGAGAGTCTGAAAAGGTTAGCTTCGCTGGGGAGAGTCATTTGTACAAAGCCTAAGAGGAAGCTATCTTACTGTCGAGGATTAGATCCATAGGCAGGACCAAGTGGGAGAGCCCTCATGAGAGAGGTCGGGTTTCTGCGTGATCAGTGTTTTTTCCTATGTTTGGAAGGAACTTGAGAATGTCTTTGAGACTCAAGGGGTTTAGACTGTCCAAGTCTAGAGTTTTATCTATTGTACAATGCCCAAGAGGAGGCTAGGGCATTAAGGGATGAGTGTCAACCCTTAAAATGGCCAGAGGTTTGACACTGGAAAGACTGCTCTAGCAAAAGATGACTAAGTTCTGTCTTATACCTTTAAGAGGTCATCGGGGTCCTTGTATTAAGCCCAAGAGAAGGCATGAGAACTTCTAAGAAGCCGAAGGGTCCTTGTACAACGCCCAAGAGGAGACGGGGATGCTTTTAGGAAGCCTGTTGAGTCCCCAAACCAAGAGAAGTTCAATAAATGTAATTCATAGAGAAGAGATCATTCCAGGAAAGTTCGAGAATTTGGAAGAAACTTAAGAGATGTTATTCACGGAGAATAGATCAACTCTGGGGAGTAGAGCCTCTTTGAGAATTTCTAAAGGTGACAGTCTGAGAAAAGGTTCACTGAGAATACTGCCTTTCTCTTTGTTCCATATTGTTTAACCCCAAGAAAAGGGAAGACTGTATCTGGAATCCTACGGGGAATCTAGTTTTGTTTGTATTTAAGAGTGACCAATAAGGCTTTACCTAGTGCTAGACGTAGTTGCCGGAGAAAACTCTAAATAACTATACTAGTATTACATAGTGGATATCTGACAAGTATATAAAGGAGGTGAAAGAAGACTTACAGTGAAGCAGCCCCACAATACAGTTATATACATATGAAAGCGATAAATGAAAGCGGATAAACACTTACCCGTTGTAGAGCTTCCATGTCATTTTGTTAGTTGTTCAACAAAGAAAACTTTGATAATAATATTATATTCAAAATCAAAGGAGAAAGTGCTTTGAAAAGACTGTTGGGGCTTACAGCTCGAGGAGAGGCCCAAGTTTTAACGATGATCGTACCGTTGTTTTGAAAACTGTATAGAGGGACTTATACAATATGTGAGGCCCAAATTATTTTATGTACAAATGGGAGGGGGGTTGGGTCTTACACTCTATTAGAGGCTCAAAGATGGGTCTTATAGCTCAAGGAGAAGCCCAGGTTTTTGTAAAAAGGCGACGATCGTGCCGAACTTTTTGACTGTATCGGGACTTATACAATACACTGAGGCCCAAACTATTTTATTTACAAAAGGGTTGGGTCTTACACTCTATTAGAGGCCCAAAGTGTTTTAAAGAAAGGAAATGGGACTTATAACACGAGAGTAGGCCCAAATGATTTTAGTTTTGAAATGGCGATCGAGCCGAGATTTTTGAAAACGCAGTGGGTCTTATACAATGACTGAGACCCAAAAATGTTTTGGTTTTCAAAGGGGTTGGGGCTTACACTCTATTAGAGGCCCAAAGTGTTTTTGTACCAATGACGGGGCTTAAAACTCAAGGAGAGGCCTAAGGTGTTGTTTTTGAACTGGCGATCGCGGCGAGATTTTTCTTTTAACACAGAGGGACTTATACAATATCTAAGCCCCAAAAAGGTTTTGGTTAAAAGGGGATTGGGTCTTACACTCTATTAGAGGCCCAAAGTGTTTGAAAAAGTTTGATGAGGGTTGAATTAATCAAAACCCTAATTTTTTTTCAACAATATATTTTAATTGAATAAAAATTCAATTAAAATGATCAAAATTGTTTAACATGTGTGAAAAACAAATTGTGATCTTGTATTAATGTTTCAAAAATCATGTTTTAGTCCACAAAATGATTGGAAACCAATTAAATTTGGAAAATCAAGAAGAAAAAAACATTTTATATGTCAAAAAACAAATAAAACATTAATTCTTTGCAAAAATATCAAATATATGAAATAAATAATATTTTTGGGATTTTTTGGTAAAATAAAATATTTTAACATTTTTGTGAATTATTAAAAAAAGAATCAACTAAAAATCATTAAAACTCAGAGAGAAATTAATTTTTGAATCAATTAAATAAAATTACAAAATTTAAATATTCAAATATTCAAAAAATGGCGCCAAGAACACGCGACATCCCTCTGTTTCTGCAGATTTGCGTTTTCTGCTAGTTTTCACCTCACGGTCATGTCTATGGTCTTTAATTTCATTTATTTTAAGTGTGGAATAAGAAATCAAAGAGAAACCTTAAGAACCCTAAAATTTGCATGAAGGCTCAGAAATTCCATACACAATTCAAACAAAGCAATTGATTGAGGGTAAACACTCTATGGATGATTATGAACATATGGTAAAATTATTGTGCAGCAAAATATGCATAGATCATAGAGTTAGAAGAGCTCAGGCTTACCTCTTGCAGCTGGTGATCGTGTTTTGTGTTAGAGGTGTTGCAAGCTGGTTCCAATGATTTGCACAACTTCCTTAGGTGTCAAGTGATGTGTCTGAATGCTTGGAGTGGTTTAAAATAAGCTGAAACTTGAGATGGTACCTCAACTGCACCTCTGTCAATAACTTGAGCAGTTGGCAAGTGATTTTGTGATTGTGGTGTTACAGATGTTATGTGATTGTTTGGATCACTTCCATATGATGTTTATGAGGTGTGTGTGTGTGTGTGTGTGATTGGTTTGGTTAGAATAGCTCTCAAACTCAAAACCCGATAGTGACTTGCCTTAGAAGGAAAAATTGGAAGTGAGAAGGAGATTTAGAGGAAAGCATCTGTTTGATGGATTTGGTGTACTCAAACTGATCACAATTCAGCTCTATTTATAGTAGAGAAAGTTTGTTTTGGCTGCAATAGTGAATGGCAACTGCAGCAGAGGTTTGGCCAATGTTGATCAATGGGAATCCAAGTCTCCTCTAGCCATTGACTAGAGGTTAGAGCACAGAGCTGTGGTTCCCTAGTTCTTGGATATGTCTTGACTGAATTCAGTTGGAAGAGGCTCAGTCCATTCCACCTTGGTGCATCCATTGAATGTTCCAAAACAAAATTGGAGTCTTGTCCCCTCTTTAGGGATTTCTAGGTTTGTCATGCTACTTTTGGTTCCAAAGACTTGGGAGGCTTATGGATCAATGATTGTCCCTCCTTGGTCTCCCCCTGAGGTGTTCATATGGATAGACTTGTTTGTCATTTGCACAAATTGTCCAAATCGAGCAAAATGCACAAATCTGCCTTGCCATGACAGTTTGTAGCAAGTCATATTGTCATTGTCATATCTCATGGCTCAAGTGGAGTTTGGTGGGATTCTTGGCCATTTTGGAAAGCTCTCATATGATACAACATAAGTGTGATCATAGTTGGTTTTGATACCTTTTGGATCTAAGTGAAAAATCACCCTACTTTTGGAAAAAAAGCAAGACAAATTCTGACTTGGTGAAAATTTCACTAAGTGTTGGAAAAAAGTGACATTTTCACTTTTTGTCATTTTGGTCACTCCATAACTTAAAATCCATGAGGAATTGGAATGAGGTGTAGTTGACACTTTTAAAGTATGCCATGAGAGCTTCAAATCCATCTTTGGATCAGCCCAAATGGTTGCTTGGATCTCAATTTATGATCCTTTGAAGTTGGTACCCTAGCCACTTTGTTCCATAACTTAGAAAATTTCTAAGTTTTTTTATGGTTACCCCTTTTACAAGTTATCCCACTTTCTTTGATTTTTCTTGATGAATGTTGATTCAAATCACACATTAACATCATTTTAGGGTTAGGGAACCATAATTGATCAAAAAATAAAAAAGTCAAACTTTGACTTTTGGGCACAATTGACTTTTTATCAGATGAATTCCAAACTGTGCGATCCTCTATGAAATCAAGTCCTTGACCTAAATCAAACTTGATGGATTGATTTCATAGGTGTTATAGGGTGTATTGAATTATGTCCTAGGGTTTGGGGGCATGCCCTGGTCAAAAGTCAAAGATATAGTTGACTTTTTCCGCAAAACCCTAACTGTGGTTCTGATGAACTTGAAACTTGGGAACCAAGCTTCTTGGATCAATACTTTGTTGTAAATGGATTAATATGGTGTATTAGAGGTCCTCAAATCATGTCTTGAGGTCTTGGCCCATGTTATGTCCCAAAAGTCAACTTAGCGGTGAATTAGGTCAAGAAACCCTAATTCCTGATTTTTAGTGAATGCATCCCCTGAGGTAAAATTGACTTGATGATTAGGTCCATGAGGTCCCATGGAGTATCTTAGGTTATGCTTTGAAGCATTGGCTCATGCACAGAGGAAAATTTCCATCTAGAGGCCCTGGTCGACCAAAACCCTAATTTGGTGACACTGTCGATCTTGAGGCTTAATCCACTTGGAAGGCTGCAACCTTGTGCTTAATCCTTGATGTGGGAGTCCTCTTGATCCTTCGTGGATGTTTGAGAGGTTAGAAAAGTTGAAGATCATGTCATTTCTTGATTGATCCTTTGTCTAAATGCTCAAAGAGGGCTTGAAACCCTAATCTTTGATAGTAGTGAATGCTCACCCATCTTTGGGGAGACTGATGAGCTATGATGGTTCACCCATATTGTGATGATGATTTACCCAATGATGGGAAATCTTAGTGGTCAAAATTTGGGGTATGACATAGTCTACAGAGAGCAAGCCTTGACCGTGAGTAACTTATCATCGTCCACTTGTGTAGAACCAGAGGAGGTTGTTGGAACTCAGTTCCAAGCACTGCCGGTGAGCAATGACAAACAATCAAAAAAAGGAACATTGATTTCCTCATACAAAGATGCTCTCGAAGTGATCAAAAGTAACAATGTAAAAGGATGGGGACAACTTATCATTCCTACTAATAACAAAACAAAGAAGGGTCTTGGTTTTTCCTCAACCTATACCCAGACTGCTAATAACGATGAAAGTTTTCATCCCATTCAGGACTTCTTCCACAGTGGAGGTTTCCTTCACCCAGTGTCTCAAGAAGTGCATACCATCAACGAGGGTGATACCTCCGATACAGATGAAGAGTGGAAATCCTATCTTAACGAGGACAGTTATATGTCTCAGGAAGAGATCTCTTCACATAGTTGCAAGCTGAATCAATTCAAGATGTAAACATCAATGTTGTTGCAAATGTTGCTGAGAATTGAAAGAACTTATTGGCATGAAACAAATAAACTTGAGCCAAGAATTATGGTTGCTACAACACACCATGGCAAGGCTGTCATGAAAAATCAGTTTGTAGGATTTCTTGCTTTACACGATATTGAGCCAAAGGCCAAAGATCACTATGCCAAATTCATCCAATCTGATCACAATACATCTGATCCAACCAACAAACTTGGACTGAAATGCCAAATGCTTGTCCTTGAGGATTGATGAGTTTTTGGCATATATGCCTTGAATTCAAAGGGAATTAATGTGGAATAATGCACTTTCAAGATTCTCACTCTCCTCAGTCAAGTTCTCTAATTAAACAACAATTAAAATGACTGAGGAATGTGGAATCAGTCAAGGCATAGCTGATCTATTTGGGGCAGCTGTTACACCTAGTGCAAGAGGCATTTATGCCAAGCCAAGACCATTGAACCATGGCCTTATCCTCTAAGCTTCAAGAGATCCACTTCAACATAACTCCTATACTATAAATAGAGGTCCTAACAGATCATTCAAACCACTCCAAAGTAGCTGATAACATTGCTTTCTCTCATTCTCTCCTTAAGTGCCAAAACTCCACATTTTGAGCAAACACTATCGTGTTTTGAGTTATAGCCTCAAGCAACTCAAACCAACTTCTCAAAAACATCACATATGATGTATATGAGATGTTCAAACACTTAAACCATCTCTGTAACACCCCTAACCCAAAATGACTCTTCAACTAGCCCATTATGCATCCATTCTGCAACTTGGATACCATAACTTGATCAAAGCAATTTCCAAGAGGTCCAAAGGTTGATATCTACTCCATAACATCCATTGGAGCTGTAGAGATCATCGAATCACTTCCGGAACATAGTTTGTGCAGAGATCACATTTCAGCTTGCATCAAGGTAAGCCTAAAACTACATCTTCATGATCCATGCATATTTCCTCGCATGATACTTTTGCCAATTGCTTGTCATCATATTTTGAGTATTTCCCCTCAAAAAATTTGATCATAGCACTCACCAACATGTCTGTACGATTGCTTTTGCAAAATTAGGGTTCATATGTTCATGTTGATATAACTTGCTGCACACTAAAAATAAATGAAATCAAATATTGTCATCATGTTCCTTGTTAAAAACGCATGAATTTGGTGCTTGGATCATGTCAAATGGTTGAGAAACGAGTGAGTTAGAAGGCTTCACGCATTTGAGTTTGAGGTTGAAGATGACCATGGCGCCATGCTTCAGAAACCAACCAAGTTTGCCTTATGTTTTTCATTTGCCATGTATATTATGAATTGGCATTGCGCCCCAGTGGTTGATCAATTGGTTTGTGTGTACTAGCGAGTGGAGGGTCTGGGGTTCGAATCCCCCTCGCCCCAGACCTCCTTTTTTATCACTTTTTCCTATTTTTAACATTTTTCAAATTATTTTTATTAATGATTTGAAAAATTAATTTCTCACTCAATTTTAATCATTTTTGGTTGATTCTTTTTCTGAAAAATCACAAAAATAGTAAAATATTTTATTCTACAAAAAAATCAAATTTATATAATTTATTTATTATAATTGGTATTTTTGTAAATAAATTCATTTTAATTGTTTTAAACATTTTAAAAATGAATATTCATCTTGAAAATCAAAGCCAAATAAGTTTTAAATCATCTTGTGATTAAAACCTCTTTTTTTCAAACCTTAACCAAAAATCACAAATGGTTTATTTAAACTTATTTGGTATTTTTATCATTTTTTATTAATTTTCTTTGAAAATTTACTTTTAAAAAGTGAAAATTAGGGTTTCTTTGATTTTTAATCATACTCAAATATTTCGAACACTTTGGGCCTCTTGATAGAGTGTAAGTCCCACCTCTTTGTAAATAAGAATCATTTCTGGGCCTCAGTGTATTGTATAAGTCCTGATATAGTCGGAAATTTCGATGCGATCGTCGTTTTTCAAACTATTTTCAACTGGGCTTCTCCTCGAGCTGTAAGACCCATCTTTATTCATTTTCAAATTCTTTGGGCCTCTGATAGAGTGTAAGATCCAATTCCCTTTTTGTAAATACCAAAAATTTTGGGCCTCAGTCATTGTAATAAGTCCCAACACCTCTTCAGGAAATCTCAGTGCGATCGCCATTTCAAAACAAATCATCCGGGCCTACCCTCGTGTTGTAAGTCCCATTTATTATCTTTAAAACACTTTTGGGTCTCTTAAAAGTGTAAGACCCATACCTTTGTACAGAAAACCTTTTTTTGGGCCTCAGTCGTTGTATAAGTCCCGATACAAAACAACAATGCAATCACTATTAAAATTTGGGCCTCTCCCCGAGATGTAAGCCCCGATATCTGTTCAAAGCACTTTCTCCTTTGGTTTTGAATTCAAATATATGATTGCTATCAAAACTTTCTTTAATTTCTCTTAACAACGAACCATACAGCATGGAAGCTCTACAACGGGTAAGTGTTTATCCGCTTTCTTTGACTGCTTTCATATATATAACTGTATTATGGGAAGTTGCGCATGGTTAGTCTTATTTCATAACCTTTTAAAATACTCGTCATATATCAACTGTATATATACTAGTATAGTTATTTATAGTTTTCCCTAGCAACTACGTCTAGAACTAGGTAAAGCCCTGTTGGTCACTCTTTAAATACAAACAAAACTAGATCCCCATAGGATCTCCAGATACAGCCTTCCCTTCTCTTGGGGTTAAATAATATGGAACAAAGAGAAATGCAGTATTCTCGGTGAACCTTTTCTCAGACTGTCACTCCTAGAAATTGTCAAAGAAATTCTACTCCCCAGAGTTGATCTATTCTCCGTAAATAACATCTCTTGAGTTTCTTCCAAACCCTCGAACTTTCTTGGAATGATCTCTTCTCTGTGAATTGCATTTCTTGAATTTCTCTTGGTTTGGGGACCCACAGGCTTCCTAAAAGCATCCCCGCCTCCTCTTAGGCTTTGTACAAGGACCCTCCGGCTTCTTAGAAGTTCTCATGCCTTCTCTTGGGCTTAATACAAGGACCCTGATGACCTCTTAAAGGTATAAGACAGAACTTAGTCATCCTTTACTAGAGCGGTCTTTCCCGTGTCAAAACTCCGGCCATTTTAGGGTTGATTCTCATCCCTTAATGCCCGTGCCTCCTCTTGGGCATTGTACAAAAGATGAAATTCTTCCACGCCAGTAGACTTGGATAGTCTATACCCTCTTGAGTCTCAAAGACATTCTCAAGTACTGTAGAAACCCTGGTCATTTTGAAAAAATCTCCGATAAAGTTTACACCCATTCCTTATCCCAAAATTCCCCAACCAGGGTCAACTTGTCCCAAATCAGAACCTCAAGGCATCTGATACCTCAACTCTTTTGTAATCCTCAGCAAGAGTTGACTCCCCACTTGGACCTGCCTAGGGATCTCAATAACCCTCAGCAGTAAGATAGCCTCCTCTTAGGCTTTGTATAATGATCCTTCCTCAATATATTCAGCCTCCTCTTGGGCTTTGTACAATGATTCTCCCTAGCGGAGCTAACCTTTTCAGACTCTCTTGTTGAGTCACTCACTTTTCAAAGGCTCTCTTGTTGAGTCAATCTCCTTTTAGCCTCAATCTCGGGCTTTGTACGAGACATCAAATCACTCTCTTGTTAAGTATAAAAGACTCTCTTGTTGAGTCAATCACTTCTTAGACTCTCTAGTTGAGTCAATCACCTTTTCAGACTCTCTTGTTGAGTCAACCTTTTTAGCCTCCGTCTTGGGCTTTGTACAAGATAGATAAAAATACTCTCTTGTTGAGTCAGTCTTTATCCAAAACTTGGTATAAAGATTCCCCCCCTAGTAGGAGCTAGTCTCCTCTCAAGTTCTCCAGCTTGTTCAGCCACAATCCGGGGCTTTGTACAGCACAAATAAAAGTACTCTCTTGTTGAGTCAAACCCTTTTAGCCTCCATCTTGGGCTTTGTACAAGACATATAAAAGCACTATCTTGTTGAGTCAAACTCATTTCAGCCTCTATCTTGGGCTTTGTTCAAGATATATACAAATTCTCCCCAATGGAGTCAAAAATCTCTTTTAGCTTCAATCTTGGGCTTTGTACAAGACCGAAAGAACATTTTCCTCGGAAAAGTCAAACTGTTAGCCTCCTCTCCGACTTTATATAATGATACCCCACAAAGATTCAGTCTCTTTTTTGCCTCAATCTTGGGCCTTGTACAAGACATATACACTCTCTTGTTGAGTCGGTCTTATCTAGCCTCCTCTTAGGCTTCGTATAAAGAAATCCCTAGCCGAGTCAATCAACCTCTTAGCATCAAACTTGTGCCTTGATCAAGGCACACAAAAGTCAACAATTTCTCTTTAGAGATGACAAATTCTCTCTCAGCCAAAACCCCTTAGCTTCACATCTTGGGCTTTGAACAAGATACAAATACCCTTTTAGCTTCAATCTTGGGCTTTGAACAAGACACCAAAACATCTTTTTCCTCCCCTAGAATAGGAGAAACTACGATTGCTCTAATTTTCCGGTTTCCTTAAACGGGAATACGTAGGCATAAGATTGCGAGATCTTAGCGAGCATACTAATCAAAAACTCTAGGTACAGTACCTTCATACATCAGTCAGAAAAATTTTAGATACAGTATCTTCCCAAAAGTCTCATGAACACTCTATTCTTAAGCAAAATAACCTAAGACAGACCCCCTTATTTTGATAGCATCTTTAAATCAACAGTCATCTGTTTAAACTCAGTATGCAAGTAGGGTTATTTGGAGACATCTATTTCCCTTCCTTAATCAGCTTCACAGGATAAAAAATGAATCGAACTGTAGTACCAAAGTGATAGTGATTCGAAACCACAAAAACCGCGCAACAACACCAAAACATTATCTTTTTCCTCCCTTAGAATAGGAGGAACTACGATTGCTCTGATTTCCCTGTTTCGTTTAAACGGGAATACGTAGGCATAAGATTGCGAAATCTTAGCGAGCATACTAATCCAAAACTCTAGGTCCAGTACCTTCATATCAATCAAAACTTGGGTCCAGTACCTTACCAAAAACCCTCGGGCAAGCTCGAAATCAAACAAAAACTCAATCTCTCTCTCATATTTCCCAAGAAACTTTCCCAACCCATTACCAGATAAACACCATCGAGTACAAAGCGAAACCTAAAGCTAATATCCTGTGGATAACCATATATAGGATGGGTAACTGATAACTACCCATTGTATAACCTGACCCCGGACCCCCCAATCTCTTTAAACGTTTGTTCAGTTAAACATTCGCGTGCAAGGTTTGTTTTAGATACCTTCCCTTTCCCTTCCAGCTTCATGGGATAAATAATAAATCAGAAAGTAGTACCCCTTTCTCCTCGAGGAGGAAAACCCCAACCCCGCGATAAGGTGGTCGCGTCACCGACAAAAATCGCTCGCTACAAAGATCAACCAAAATTGAAAAGGGAATAAAACTTGGTGAACAAAGTTCATAATGTCAGTAAATGGTTTTGTCCAATTCCATTTGTGGCATAATCTTCAGGCTATAAGAAGGAGAAGCCACGAAAGAAAAAAGAGGGGAAGAAAAGGACCAAAAAAGAGAGGAGACCAAGATCCGCCGTCTTTCGCGTGTGAGTAATGTCGTAACCCAAAATTTGAACTCCCCGTTTGTCTTTTTGCATAAGCATGTGCATTCGCATTGTCGGCATACGCATTAGCATTTTTTCTCTATGGTTTTGTTGCAGGAACACTCAGATTTTCAAAGCCTGATTAATCACATTCTTGCAAAAGTCATCCCAACATCAAAATAAGCAAAATACAAGGGTTTCCATGTATAAAAATCAAGCACAGTGGTTAAAATGCGGAACTACAGCTACATCAGCTTGTTTTAAGCAAAAATTTGAAGTTTGGCCTGATGTAACCGGTTACCTCACCATGTAACCAGTTACATCATTGTTACTCAGCCACAAAACTCACGTTTCGGCTAATGTAACCGGTTACCTCACCATGTAAGCGGTTACATCACTGTTTGTGCAGAAAAATTAGTGTGTTCATCACATTGCAGCAACTTCTTCCACTCTCTTTTGGTTAATTTGGTTCTAGCATTGTGTGGAATATTCTAGACCCTTCAAGACACTTCAAGAATTCACTTGTATTTGCTACACTACATCACTTTCAATCACGCTCACCATGCACCTTTGCTTCAAAATATGTGAACTATTGGATTGCTAGCTTGCATTAGGATTGCTCCACTGAGTTAACAAATAACTAACTGAGTCAATTTCCAACTCAGTGAGTTAGATGTAACTAACTCCAAAGCAAGCCCTAAACCAAATTCCAAACCTAACCCACTCCAAACCAAACTTTTATTTAAGCAAGCCTTCACTTTTTCACAAAAAAAAGACCTTAATCATTCTCACAATGCTTCATTCTTTACTCTCATTTCTCTCTGAAATTTATGCAACTTTTTCTCACATTCATCTTCATCTTCTTCACAAAACCACACTAGAGCTCAATTTCCACCATTGAAGAGTAGCAAATTTCACATTGAAATTGCTTTTCTCTTGAGCTTAACATCCATCACATTTCATTTCTCCTTGGATTTCTAGAATTACAGTAGCTTCTACTTCAATTCGAGTAATCATGTCAAAGCTTTCGGTGCAAATTCATATTCGGAGCATTTATCGTGTTTTTGTCAGTTTCGCTACGATTTGATCTCAAGCTTGGAACTCTCTAGTTTTCTTTGATTATTTTCATCACAATTGGTTTGCAACAATTACCAAGGCAAACCTCCACCTTGTAGGTTGGTAATTCTCACTCGATTTATTATTTTCGATCGCTTTCGCATTTTTCACATTGTTGCTTAATTGATGTTTGGTTGTTTGAATCTTGATTTGCATGATCAACTCTTGTGGCTTCTAATTGATGTGAATTAATGTGTTTTGTGCATCTACTGTTATGTTATGATGCATTGCCATTACAGCTGAAAAGCAATTCTCAAAAGTGATTTTTCAAAAAGCTGTTGTTGCTGTTTTGGCTGATGTGACCGGTTACCTCAGCATGTAACCGATTACATCTTCCCCTGCGTGCCTCTGTTGTTGCTGTTCTGGCTAATGTAACCAGGTAACCAGTTATATCAGTGCTGCTTGGCCAAAATCTTTGTTCTATGGGTTTTTTTGGATGTTTTGATCATACTTCTTCACATGCATACTTATATACATGATATTGCTACTATTTTAGGGCAGAATCTTCATGACATGATCTTTGCTCGATTAATTGCTTAATTTTCTTCAATTGTTTTGTAATTTAATCTTGTATTCAAAGCATGATAATTGATGTTTGTTAATGCTTGGGAAATTAATTTCTTGATTGCATTAAGTTTGTTCTTTATTGAACAAATTTAATTTTGTATAATCATTACTTCACACGCTTGCTTTGATGATCTTTCGACTCGCTTAAAAGATTATTTGCTTGTTCATTCCTTTTGATTGATTGATCAAAACCTTGTTTTGATTAGTTAATCTTCCCTCCTTATTCTCTTTAGGATCTTTTAGAGCTTCTCTCTCTTGGTCCCTTGCGGAGTCGAAAGTCTGCATAACGCGTTGGAGCACTGTACAAGATGGCGTTGTTACTCTGGCGATTTCAATTTTTGCATTATACTTTGAGTGCTAGAGAAGAAATGAGAGTGGATAATTCCTACACTCATTCTGATTATTTTGGGTAGAGGACTAATGACCCTGTGCCTGGAATAATCGTCTCTATCTCCAGACTGTAGTGTCTCCCAATCCCCAGCCGAATCGATCTTTGATCACTCTTTCCTTTTCAATCTCTCCTTTGATCAATCACCATTTCCTTGGTTCAAGATTAATCTTTCTTGGGTTGATTACCTTCTCTTGGTTAATCACCCATTTTTGGTTGATCACAGTCCATCTTTTAAGACCAATTCCCGTCTTCCCCAACGAAGACGCTATCCTTTTCTCCAGTTAAACACAGTCTTTCTATTAAGTACCGAATTCCTAATGGAGTTCGCAACCTTTCCTTGGTTCTCTCCCATTTTGATTGGTTAATCACTGCTTGTCTGTTAAAACACCAATTTGCTCCTTTTTTCAGTTAACCACAGTCTGTCTGTTAACATACTGAGCTTCTCTTGGGTTAATCACCTTCTCTTGGTTAATTACCCATTCTTTGGTTAAGCATAGTCCTTCTGTTAAAACCAATACCCTTTGGGTTAGTAACCCTCTTTTGGTTCAAATACCTTTTCCTCGGTCAAGTACTGCTTGTTCAGTCGGTGTACCAAACGCCTTTTGGGTCACAACCTTCGCTTGGTTCCACACCCGTCCTTTGGGTCACAACTTTTGCTTGGTTCCACACCCTCCCTTTAGGTCACAAACTTCGCTTAGTTCCACACCCGTCCTTTGGGTCACAACCTTCGCTTCGTTCCACACCCATCCTTTGGGTCACATCCTTCGCTTGGTTCCACACCCGTCCTTTGGTTAATCCTCGTTCGTCGGTTAAAGACCAATTTCTCTCTCCTTTTGGTTGACCATTGTTTATCAATTAACACATCGAGTCCCCCAGAGATTCAAACACCTTCTCTTGGTTCAGTACTCTCCTTTTGGTTTATCACAGTCCGTTTGTTGACACCAACCCTCTTTTTCCCCACAGAGTCATAATCTTTTATTGCTTCGGTTAACCACTGCCTGTCAGTTAATATACCGAGTTCCCAGTGGATTTTACCTTGACTTGATTCAATTCCCTTGCTCCTTTATTCTCTTGGTTTTGACTGAAGGTTGAGAAAAATACAAGAAATAGGGTTTGAATTGGGTTTTTTAATTTTTAAAATGAAAGTGTATAACACACGCACACTGACAAGGTATGAAAAGAAGGAACACAAATGGTTATCCTGGTTCACTGTTAACTAAGCTAATCCAGTCCACCCGCCAAGGTGATTTTGTCTTATCACAAGGACTTAATCCACTAATCTTTGACAAGATTACAATAACCTCTAAGTCATCAACGACTTAGCCCTCTCAAGTCTCTTGACTAAACACCCTTAGTCACTCAAGGAAAAACTTACAAACAACCTCTAAATTGTTCAACAACAATTTAGACTTCTTGAGTCTACCGACTAAAACACTTAGTCACTCAAGGAAAATCACTTAGAAAAGTTACAAGAGTGTTTACAATATTGCTTCTCAATAAGAAGGTTGAAACAAATTTAAGAGCAGTATTTCTACACAGATATGAGCAGTAACTCTTTGTGTCTTTGAGATTCTTTTACAGAGGGTATTCTTTCAGCATTTTGACTTGTAAGATCGTTGTACTCTGTAATGCAGCATGGTCTTCTATTTATATCTTCTTTGAAGGATAAGAATGTCTTTTGGCTTGGCCAGCTGTCTTCAATGGTAGAATTCTTGGAGAGCAGAATCTTAGCTTTGTACTTTTTAGGAAAGAGCCATTTGTACGGATTCTTGGTATTTGTGCTTTGCTTTGGACTTTGAGCTTTTGATCCTTATCATGTAATTTGAACTTAAGCATTTATCAGAGTCTTCAGAATCCTTTCTTTAGAACCGAATGCCATTTTGATACGCACGTATATTCTTCATCAGAAACCTTGATATGTATCAGAAACTTGTTGAGTTGTGCTCAATTTGATTTCATTTAGAATTGTATATTTGCGCACTTAAAATAGAATTAGAGTACCACATTGTTACATATAAAATATATGCATTGTTATTATTAAACTTAGAGATATTATTTAGAACCAAGATCTTGTTCTAACAATCTCCCCCTTTTTTATAATGACAAAATCATGTATTTTGATGAAACAATGTATATGCTTTAATTTGCTAACGAAATCATAGTTTAAGTTTTAGAATACTCCCCCTGAGATAGACAAGCTCCCCCTGAGCTTATATCTCATGTTTTGCTTCTTCTGAGTTTAATTCCTTTTGCACTGTTTACCACCAGATGCTTCTAACCTGCAATTTCTTCTACATGCTTGTATATATGGTGTTAGAATGTAAGCATGAGTTTAGAGAGCAGATATATATCAAAATCATTTCTACTTATACTCTCCCTTTTTTCATAATTAAAAAGATTTTATAAAAGGATTGAGAATACTTGGAAAAGAAAATACAGATACATAACAAAATTGACAAGAGTAAGACTTAAGGTGCCTAGGGAAGGGAGGTAGAAGAAGTCCTTGCAAGAATATCAGCGAGCATATCCTTGATAGAACGATTCGCTTCTTCTTGACTATTTAACCTTTCTTGCACCATTTTCTGAGTGTCTTGCATGTTTACCAAGGTTTGAGCCATGATTGGGAGAAGATTATCATCAGAGACATGTTTTTCAACAGCGGCTCGTAAAACTACCTCTCTTTCTGCAACGACTTTTATTTCAGCTTCCTTCTTAGCAATCTCAACAGAAATTCTCTCAGCTTCCTTTCTAGCTTCTTCAACAAGCCTTTCTTTTTCTTTCCTTGCTTCTAGTCTGATTTCTGCTTGACTCACAAACTCCTCCTTAACTTGATATGAGAAATATTTGATTTCTTGGAATTTTTCTGCAAGCCTGGTGTTAAAGATATTCAAATTTGTAGTCAGAAAGGTAGGATCGTCACTAGAACTGTGGTCTTCATAAAGCCCTTGAGCTCTAGTGACAACTTCTTCCAATAAGCTAGAAAAAACATCAGCTAGTGTTTTGCTGGGAGGTGGCGAATCAGAAGGCTGAAAGTCATGAACAATTTCATCATCAAATGCAGATTTTGTGGGAGAGTTTAGAGGAACAAGAGGTGGCGAGGTTGATGGGTTAGACACGGTTTCTACTGAAGTTGGGACAACAGTGGGAAACACAGTTTCTGAAGGTGATGTGGAAGCAGGTGGAGCTGATGAGGAGAAAGCATATTGTAAGAGAGATACATAAATAGGAGAAGTGGAGATGGTTGTTGTAGAGGAGGTTGTCTTTTTGGATTTTTCAAGAGGAGCAGAATCACAAGGTGGTGTTGGTGGGATGGCGAGTGTAGTAACTATGGTCGAAAATGATGGTGGTAAGGGAGGGATATTTGAAATAAGGATTCTAATATCGGATTCAGATGTAACCAATGCTGATGAGTCAGAAATTACAGTTATTGAAACAGAGGAAAAAATAGTAGCAGAGTTCATGGAGGAATTTCCCAATTCCATATGTCCTAACTTCTTTTTCTTTGCAACCATAGCCTTTGAGGAAACATGCTTACTTTTGTAAAAGTTAGGTGGTTCAGCTAGAAGTTGATCAAAAGAGATTCCATATACATCATGACCTTCTTGCTCAAGCTGGTCTAAATAAGCTTGTAAGACCTCTGGTGGATCAATTTGGGTGAAAATAGGGAAGTTGTCAACAATTAATCTTTTCCCTTGATACTTTCAAATTTTGTATCTATTGTAGGTTCAACACTGATTTCTTTGACAATAGTCATGCTCTTGACATTTTTGACATTGAAAGGTTTGCCAACGTCTTCACCGAGATCATCAACTAAGTTATGAGTAATCAAAGGATCTACAATACCATTTTCCATAAGAATATTTGAAGGAATGTGACCTTTTGGTTTATCCCTAGAATCTCTAACAAAGTATCGAAGAAATTTGAATAGAATGGAGGGAAGATCCATTTTCACTCCTTGCTGCAGAAAGTACAGTATGTACTTTTGATCTGTGTTAGCATAGTCGGAGGAACTTGTTGAAAGTCTGTTATGGATACAACCCAAAATAATCTTGAACCAAATGCGAATATCATTGGACAATTTTGTTGCCTTAGATTTTGATTTCTCATCGGTATGTTGAGTGTAGATTTAAGGTATGACACTTTTATTTAGGTAAGTTGTCTTGCTGCTCATGTTGTAGACGCGTTTGCCCTTATTGTATTCCATTTTCAGTAGAGTAGCAATTGATGTCTCAATGATGACAATCCTCTTTCCTTTAACATCTGAAACAACATAATAATCATTTTCATTAGCATGAACCCAGAAATCTCTTACCAGAGTTGTGTAAACAGGACCGAAAAGACGCTTGGAATAGTTCTCCCAACCTTGTTTCCTTACATCAGTAGTTAAATCTACTCCATTTCTTTTAGGTTTTTGAAGTCAACAAAGAGTTCACAACAAACTTCCAATTCTTTAGGATCTATCTTCGAATAAAGTTCTTCAGGTTGATCTAGAATATGAATCTGCTGTTGTTGAGGAGTGACCATGGTTAGGGGCAAGACTTGAGATAACGGAGATGTGAGGTTTGTATCGGACTGTTGAGACGAACTTGTCTGGAGTTCCATTTGTTTAGATAAATTGTAGAGAGCTTGTTGTTGAGCATCCATGAGTGATAAAATTTCTCAGAGAAGACAATTGGATTTGAAATTTTAGGGTTAGGGGATATGGAGTGGAGTGAATAGTATGCGATAGTGGGTAATAAAGAAAAGAAGTAATTACTGCTTCTTGAAAAGGACTGAAAAAAGGGGAAAGTAATAATAATTTTAACCTACTCTCAAGACATCCCAATGCTCAAGGTGTCACTCAATCATCAGAATATGATTTACACGTGTAAGAGTGAATCATAGTCGTTTGTTTGAATTTTCACCGTTTTGATCTTATCGAGGATAAAAAGTTTTCCAAATTGAGATATTTAAGATAGTTTCTAACTAGTAGAAACTTCAGAAACACATTAAAATACATAACATTAGAATCATAATTTTACAGAAGGTGCTAAACAATAGAAATTTAATTTTGGACAAAATTCCATTTTCAAATCTTTCAGAATGAGAGAATCTATCTTCAGCTAGTGGTTTTGTAAAAATGTTAGCCCATTGATAATCTGTATCAATGAATTGTAAAGAAATAGTCCCTTTCTAAACATAATCTCGAATAAAATGGTGTTTTATTTCTATGAGTTTAGCCCTAGAATGCAATATACGATTCTTGCTTAAACAAATAGCTGCAGTGTTGTCACAGTAGATAGGAATTTTACTCTCATATATCTGAAAGCCTTCAAGCTAATTTTTCATCCAGAGCATCTGAGTGCAACAAAGTGATGCTGAGATATATTCTGCTTCTGCAGTAGATAAAGTAATTGTAGATTGTCTTTTGCTTCCCCATAAGATGAGACTGCTACCCATAAACTGACAGTTTCTAGAAGTGCTCTTACGTTCTATTATGTCTCCAGCATAATCTGCATCACAGAAACATGATAGCTTGTATTCTGATGTTTTCTCATACATCAAGCCAAGGTTAGAAGTTCCTTCCAGATACCTTAGGATTCTATTAACAACAGTTAAGTGACTTTCCCTTGGGTCTGATTGAAAACGAGCACAAAGACATACACTGAATAAAATATTTGGTCGTGAGGCAGTCAGCTAGAGAAGAGAGCCTATCATACCACAATAGAGCTTCTGACAAACCTTTTACTTACTTCATCTTTCTCAAGAATGCAAGTAGGATGCATGGGAGTTTTAACATGTTTGCTTTCTGTCATATCAGACTTCTTTAGAAGTTCCTTATTATATTTTCCTTGGTGAATAAACGTGACTTCTGAAGTTTGATTGATTTGAATTCCCAGAAAGTACTTTAACTCTTGCATTAGGCACATTTCGAATTCTGCCTGCATCAGCTTAGAAAAACTTGACATGCAGAAGTATTAGCAGAACCAAAAATTATATCATCTACATAGATTTGGCATATCATGAGGTCGTTTCCAAAGTTCTTACAGAAGAGAATAGTATCCACTTTTCCTCTTGTAAAGTCATTTTCTAAAAGAAAAGAACTTAATCTTTCATACCAAGCTCTGGGAGCTTGTTTAAGACAATATACTGACTTCATAAGTTTAAAAACGTGTTCTAGAAACTTAGAGTTTTCAAAACCTGGAGGTTGGTGAACATATACTTCTTCAGAAATGTAACCGTTTAGAAACGCGCTTTTGACATCCATTTGATATAGCTTAATACTATTATTCACAACAAAAGAGATGAGAAGGCATATAAATACTAACCTGGCGACTGGAGCAAAGGTTTCATTATATTCAATTCCTTTTTGTTGATTGTAACCTTGTGCAACCAGTCATGCTTTGTTTCTGAAAAGTTCTCCTTTCTCATTTAATTTGTTTATGAATACCTATTTTGTTCCAATGACATGAATTCCCTTGGTTTTAGTAACTAGATCCCAGACAGCATTCTTGGAGAACTGATCTAGCTCTTCTTACATTTCTAGAAACCATTCATTGTCCTGAAGTGCTTTTTCACTAGATGTTGGTTCTATCAGAGATACAAATCCAAGAAGTACTTCTTCAGAATGTTTAAATATAGATCTTGTTCTGACGGGTTCAGCTTTGTCTCCTAGAATCAGATCTTCAGAAACAGTTTGTCTAAGTCTTTGTCCTTTCTGTATGGATTGACATTCAGTTGCTTCTGATGTATCAGCGGATTTTGGATATATGATTTCAGAGTCCTTTGTTCTTTCTCCGGAACCTGTGAGGGTAACTTCTAGATCTGCAAAATTCTCAACTAGCTATGACATTTCTAAGTCAAGCTTATCGTTAAATCTAACATGAATTGATTCCTCGACGATACATGTTTCTGTATTGTATACTCTATAGCCCTTAGAGCGTTCTGAGTATCCTAACATAATACACTTTTGTGCTTTAGAATCAAACTTGTTTAGATTTTATTTAGTATTCAAAATAAAACATTAACATCTAAAAGGATAAAAATAGGAAATTTTGGGTTTTCTTCCTTTACACAGTTCATAAGGAGTCTTTTCCAGAATGGGTCTAATGGAGATTCTATTCTAAATATAACATGTTGTGTTTACTGCTTCTGCCAAAAAGTGCTTAGCAACATTAGTTTCGTTGATCATGGTTATGGCCATTTCTTGCAACGTCCTATTTTTCCTTTCTACAACTCCATTTTGTTGTGGAGTTTTAGGACAGGAGAAATCATGAGATATGCCATTTGAGTCAAACAGTTCTTCAAATAGTTGATTCTCAATTTCACCACCATGATCACTTCTAACTCTTACAATTTTAGAATTGAATTCATTTTGCACTTGAGAACAGAAACTTGTAAACACAAAATTCGACTCATTCTTATGTCTAAGGAATTTTACCCATGTCCAGCGACTATAATCATCAACGATGACAAGTTCATACTTGCCATTTACTGATGCCGTTTTGACGGGGCCAAACAAGTCAATGTGTAGAAGCTCCAAAATTCTGGAGGTAGAAACAACATTTTTAGATTTAAAAGATGTTTTTGAAAACTTGCCTTTCTGACATGCTTCATAGAGTGAATCTGAAGTAAACTTCAACTTAGGCAGGCCTCTACTAACTCATGTTTATTTAGCTGAGAAATTTTCTTCATACTAATATGACCCAAGTGTCTATGCCACACCCATTGCTCTTCATTGACAGACATTAAGCATTTAACATCTTGGTTTTTAAGATCAGAAAGTTTAATTTTATAAATGTTGTTTTTCCTATTTCCAGTGAAGAGAAGAATGACATCTTTCTGATTAACAGCCTTGTACGTTTTTTTGGTTGAAAATAATATCATAACTGTTATCACTTAATTGACTTATGGATAACAGATTGTGCATTAATCCTTCAACATAAAGTACATTAGATATAGAAGGAAGAAATACATTACATACTGTTCCAGAACCTTTGATTCTTCCTTTCTGATCTCCTCTGAATCCTACGTATCCAGCATCTTTAAGTTTCGGGCTTTGGAACATATGCCTTCTTCCTGTCATGTGTCGCGAGCATCTAGAGTCCAGGTACCATGACTGGTGTTTTAACTCTGCTACATAAGATATCTGCAACATATACTATTTTATCCTTTGGTACCCATAAACTTTTGGGTCTTTTTAAGTTAGTGTTCCAAGAGTTTATGATAAACTTAGGTTTTCTTGCAGCATTGAATTTACATGTATGTGTTGGTGTATAGTGGTAAGAAAAAGGAGATACAAGTTTGTTTTCTTGAAAAGGTTTTTGATCATCACTGTTAGAATCATAACTTATTCCTCTTTTTCCATTGTGGCTAATACCGTAGATCATTGAAGCCATTTTAATTCTGTCTATACTATTATTTAAGAATTTTTGAAAAGCCTTATCATACTTATATATGATGGTTTCAGAAGAAGTAGCTTTAGAGAGAGTTTCTTCAAGTTTTAAGCATTTATTGTTAAGAAAATCATTTTCTCTATTTAATACAAAGTTTTCATTTTTTTATTTTAAAAACTCTTTCTCAAGCTTAACATTCTCTTCAACTTCATTTTCAAGAGTCTTTTTCAGATTCTTCAATTTTTGTTGAAGTTTCTAATACCTCTTTAATGATTCAGAAAGATATAATTCTAAATCATTACGAGAAAAATTAGAAAATACCTCTTCTGAGTCTGACTCGGTTTCTATTGCGACCTTTTTAGATTTTGTGGCTGTTAAGGCTACGTTGGCGTGCTCATCTTCAGAATCAGATTCCAAAACATTAGAATCAGAATTATCCCATGTTGCCATATGACCTTTCTTATTTCCTTTAAATATGTTTTTCTTGAATATTTATTTTGTTTAAGCTTTCCTTTGTGAGCTTTGGACAATCTTGTTTGAAGTGTCCAGGTTCCTTACATTCAAAACAAGTATTTTCACTGCTTGCTTTTCTTCTTGAAGATGATTCTGGATAATCTCCTCTGTTTCTGGATCCTCGAAAGTTGTTTTGTCTGTTTCTCCAAAGTTGTCAGACTCTTCTGGATAAGAGAGATAATTCATCTTCGTCGCCAGAGTCTTCATAGTCGGAGTTTTCATCTTCATTCTGAATGACCTTGTTTTTTTATGACTTACTTCTTTCTGGTATTGATCTTAGAGAAAAAAATTTAACCTTTTTCTGAGGTTCATCTTCTTCTAGCTCTATTTCATGACTTCTGAGTGAGCTAACCAGTTCTTCAAGACTTATGTTATTCAGATCTTTGGACAACTTTAATGCAGTAACCATTGGTATCCATTTCTTAGGAAGACTTCTCACAATCTTTTTAGAATGATCTGCAGTAGAATATCCTTTGTCTAGAACTTTGAGTCCTGCTACCAAGGTTTGGAATCTTGAGAACATGAATTCAATAGTTTCACCTTCTTCCATCTTGAAGGCTTCATACTTTTGGACCAACGCAAGAGCTTTGGTTTCCTTGACTTGAGTATTGCCTTTATGAGTCATTCTCAAGGAATCAAAAATATCCTTTGTTGTATCTCTGTTAGTGATCTTTTCATACTCATTGTATGAGACCGCATTCAGAAGAATAGTTCTTTCTTTGTGATGATTTTTTAAGCCTTTCTTCTGCTCATGATTCATATTGATTCTTGGAATTGGTATTCCAATAGCAGAGAAAGGTGTTTCGTAACCATTTGTTACTATATCCCAAAGATCTGCATCATAACCTAAGAAGAAACTTTCTATTATATCTTTCTAGTAATCAAAATTTTCTCCATCAAATACAGGAGGCTTGGCGTTGTAACTGTCTCTTTCATTTGTGTTGTAAGTGGCCATAGAGTTTTTCTCACACTGGATCTCTCTACACGGTTAAGTGTTTGATATGAAAAATCAATAAGAGAGTCAGAGCTCTGATGCCAATTGAAGGTTGAGAAAAATACAAGAAAAGGGGTTTGAATTGGGTTTTTAATTTTTTAAAATGAAAGTGTATAACACACGCACGGTGACAAGGTATGAAAAGAAGGAACACAAATGGTTATCCTGGTTCACTGTTAACTAAGATAATCCAGTCCACCCACCAAGGTGATTTTGCCTTATCACAAGGACTTAATCCACTAATCTTTGACAAGATTACAACAACCTTTAAGTCATCAACGACTTAGCCCTCTCGAGTCTCTTGACTAAACACCCTTAGTCACTCAAGGAAAAACTTACAAACAACCTCTAAATTGTTCAACAACAATTTAGACTTCTTGAGTCTACCGACTAAAACACTTAGTCACTCAAGGAAATCACTTAGAAAAGTTACAAGAGTGTTTACAATATTGCTTCTCAATAAGAAGGTTGAAACAAATTTAAGAGCAATATTTCTACACAGATATGAGCAGTAACTCTTTGTGTCTTTAAGATTCTTTTATAAAGTGTATTCTTTCAGCATTTTGACTTGTAAGATCGTTGTACTCTGTAATGCATCATGGTCTTCTATTTATATCTTATATGAAGGATAATAACATCTTTTGGCTTGGCCAGCTGTCTTCAACGGTAGAATTCTTGGAGAGCAGAAGTAGTAAAAGCTTAGAAAGCTTTCTGGTCAATTCTGAGCGAAATCTTAGCTTTGCATTTTTTAGGAAAGAGTCGTTTGTACGGATTCTTGGTCTTCGTGGTTTGCTTTGGACTTCGAGCTTTTGATCCTTATCATGTAATTTGAACTTAAGCATTGATCAGAGTCTTCAGAATCCTTTCTTTAGAACTGAATGCCATTTTGATACGCACGTATATTCTTCATCAGAAACCTTGATATGTATCAAAAACTTGTTGAGTTGCACTCAATTTGATTTCATTTAAAATTGTATATCTGCGCACTTAAAATAGAATTAGAGTACCACATTGTTACATATAAAATATATGCATTGTTATTATCAAAACTTAGAGATATTATTCAGAATCAAGATCTTGTTCTAACATCGACACCATTCCTTTGCTTTTTTTCTTGGTTTTGAAACCATTTCCTTTTGGGCTTCCCCAATAAAGTCTTTCCCTACTTTCGCTCGTGGTTTTGACACCATTTTCTGTTTCTTTTTCTTTCTATGTCTTGGTTCCTCGACCTACAGAGCTCTGACTTCCTCATTTCACTATGAGGATACGTAGGCACGAGATTGCGAAATCTTGGCAAGCCACCTTCTTCCTTTTCTTCCCTGGTTCCATGAACTACTAAGCTTTGGATTCCTCATTGCACTATGAGGATACGTAGGCACGAGGGCCCCAATCCTTCGCGAGCAGTTTCTTTTTTTCCTTTCCCTATCCTCTTTTAGCCAGTAGCCTTTATATAGATAACCCATCCGAACCTAGAAGCAAGCAAAATGGTTCCCGTCGAGTACGACGGATGCGTGAGGTGCTAGTACCTTCCTCTCGCATAACCGACCCCCTTACTCGTTTCTCTTTCCCTTGGGTTTTATCAATATTTTCCATGTCCTTTGGGACTAAATAAAGTTTGGGGGTGACTCTGTTGTATCTTTGAGTGTGCGATTCACTCAGGTATAATCCTGCTAGCTTCAGCTGATGACTCTGCTGGGGAGTCCTTGCTCTTGCAAGTTGGGGTCTCGCCTAGTTTTGTTTGCTTTCTTGCTTATTTGGATGTTTATCTTTATGCTTTACTTGCTGTTATTTATGGCATTCCTTTACTGCTTTAAATATTCATATGCTGCATACTTTGGATATCTGTTATATTCTGTTGTTGTTGGGATGGGTAGATGTTACTTGAGAGATAACCCCGCTACACAGGCTTGAGCATACACACAAGATAGAATCGTGGATAGTCGTGTCGCCTGCGTTTTACGCATTGGGTTGTCACGAGAACCACACCCAAACTAGTTTCACTTGAGAATACCTTCGTCCTACGAGAAATCGCTATGACTGGGTATTTTCACTTGATTCCATGACTCTGGGAGACCTTCTAGGGACCGCCTTTTGGAAGACTAGAACATACATGTGAGGGGATATCGGGATTTTTTCTACAGGAAACCAAGACTCTTCATACCATTTGCTCTCTCGTACAAGTCATACATTTGCACCCATGCAGAATTTTATGTGCAGACTATCCAGAAGATGTTGCATCTCTAAACTAAATTATTGCATATTGTTATTTCATCATCATATGTATGCTGAACATTTGTATCATCAAACCTTTGTATCAATGGGTGTTGTATATCTTATTTTCATTTCCATTCGCATAAACAACATATGCATACATACATTTTCATTGCATACATACAAACCAGGAAAAAAGTCATTTTCTTTCCTTCATCAGCCAGAAGACAACGACGACCCGACACCGGTACTCCATCAGATCCAACGAGTCAAGAATCATGGTTGATTATGAAAACACCGCTTACACAGAAACCTTGGCTCAGTTCCAGGATACGATGGATTAAGTCCAGGGCAACATGGGTACCATTATGGAACTCCTTCATACTTGGAGGGATACCACTGTTACCACCATTGTTGTTGCAACTATCACTGATACAACTATCATCACTCCTATTGTTACTTCTTCTTCTGTTATTGTTGAAGTGTTGGTTGAGACTGTTGTTTAGCCTACTGCCAACCTACCAAGCTCTCATCCTGGTCCGAATCAGATGCCTGCTGCCTTTCCATGGGGAATCCCCCCAATTTTCACTCCTCAGATTGCCAGCGGTAGTGCCTTTGTGTCATATCAACCTTTTTTTGCGTGCCCAATGGGAATTGTGTGTTGTATACATGGGGCATGCCTACTCCGCTTCCACCTCCGGTGGTGAACAATGATGATCATGAGATTCCTCATGCACATACTCGCCAGACTCCTGTGTCAATTGATATTGAGACCCCTAATGAGGATGAGCATGTGTACAGAGGTCCTCTGATTCATGTTCTAGTTTTATCTCAATCTGCTCAAACTGTTGTTCAGAATGTCCATTCTAAAATGCCTTATCCTGGGGCATCCTCACTTTCCATGGTACCTCCTCCTGGTTATCAGTATGGTGTTCAGATAGGTTAGACTTCTGGTCATATGGTTGGTTTAGGGTTGTTACATCCATCTCAGTTTGCTTATCCTCAAGTACTTGCTCTAGCCGCATCTCAGCTCTCGAATCCACAGACTCTTGTCAGACTTGCTGATCAAAACAAACCTGCAAACTACAAGCTATTAGAGGACAAAATCAGAGTTATTGAAGGATTTTCTGCTTTTGGCATGGACGTCAAAGACTTGTGCTTGGTTCCAAATGTTGTGCTACCCTAGAAATTCAAGGTGCCTTATTTGCCTAAGTATAAGGTGTAAGTTATGATTGCACCTAAGAGGGGGGTGAATTAGGTACTTAGAAATTTTTCCGGATTTTTGACGGTTCTATGTTTTACTTTCCTAAGTGATTACTATGTGATGAAAAACTGTAAATACGAAAAGTAAACAACACAAGGATATATCCTGGTTCCCCTCACAGTCCGAGAGTACTCCAGTCCCTTTTCAACATGAAAGATATTTTTAATAATGTTAGGACTTAGACAAGACTCTTCCTAGTCTTTCTATACAGACACTAACAAGCCACACCAAGAACAACCTCTTGGATTTTTACACTAAGTCCAATTGAGAACAATCCTCTCACAATAGACCTTTTGTTTCCAAAACTAGGACAACAAGGAATACTCCCCCTTGATGTAAGCTCTCCCTTAATTCAAGCTTGAGAGATTTATAGACATTTTACTTGCTACACATTTGTGTTAGAGAAACAAACAAAAATACTAGGTATCTTCTCCCCCTTTGTCATTACCAAAAAGGAAGGGAAAAGACTTTAAAAAATGAAGGAAACATAATATGAATGAACTATGAGAAAAATAACACATTTGAGATATTTTCACACACCAAAGTAACATAACAACACAACATAGATTTGATAAAACATAACCAAGTCATTACAACTAAACATTAAACAAAGACATAACATAATTCAACATAATTCAAAATAAACCTTACAACAAAATAATGGTAACATAGTCTAAACACAATAATTCTTAAAAACTTAACTAAAAGCGAAAACATAAAGAAAAGAATACAATCATGAAACTAGTCATTTTCCGACATATTGGCTTCCTCCCCTTCCTCTTCCTCTTCTTCCTCATCTTCACTCTCTTCCACTCTTGGTTTACGGCGATGAGATTTGGTGAGCTTAAGCATCATACGCTTCATGGAAGCAATCTCGAAAGCATGATCTTGGTGATTCTTGTGTATGGTTGCCTCAATGGAGCACATCTTGCCCAATGGAGCACATCTTGCCCATGGGAGGCCTGGCTTGCCCAAGGATCCAAGTTACAATTGCATGGGTTTATCATCATTTTTCACCATGGTATAGAGATCAATTTAGGATGCATTCAACACCAAACTTGTTGTATCATGTATGATATTTCCATAGCCTCCAAAATCTCATGAATTGGTGTCTTAGTTTGTAAGATGTTGTGCTCTAAATATTGTGTCATGGTTATGTTCATGCAAGACTTGCAAACCAGCCAAAACTTGCCATTCTTTTCATATTACAAACAAAAAAGAAAAACTCTTGCTTCATGCGCATGATTCCATGTACCACGACCTTGCCTCATTAAATCAAGCCATTTCTTACATCATTACATGACATGCCATGACATTCTACTTTTGGCCATGCTTGAAAAGTAAACTTAATGGACAAGGGAGCTCTGTACCAGTTTGTATCCTCATCATCAATACCGTTTGAATACATCATCATGATCATGCCATAACATATACACCATACACACATGAAACCTCAAAAACCTGTGCCATTAACCTTACTCTCATTTTCTTCAAATTCCTTAACCTCATTAACCACATCTCTAACCAAGCCATTAACCATGATTAATATCTAACCTCACTTATATAATCCATCCTAACCTCCTAACCAATTCAGTTACAACGATTTTTCTCACCCAAAATCACAAAAATCCTAGTGTTCATTCTCTCACTTCAGAGCTTGGTCATCCATGGATTCTTGAAGCTTCATTCAAGATTTCGTCCTTATCATCATCTCCATAAAATTCTAAGGCATCTGTATGTACTGGTTCTTTTCTGGCATCACCATAGGAGCAGTTGCAAATTCTCCAAGTTCATCCTTCAACATTCATTTCAGTCAAGATTCAAACTGATTTAAGCATTTATTTTGCTCTACAATGATCAGAAGATTGTGTACGAAGGATATCTTTGTTTCTAGAAGATTAAGGCGTGAATTCCAATCAGGTAATACCTCCACTCATTCTTTGCATCATCTGTAGTCAAGTTATGGCTAAGAGCATGTAAAGTAGGTGCATATTGTAGTCCTATCGTTATAGGCTCTGTTTTCTGGCTAGAGACCTAGGTTTTGTGATGTTTTGAATTTTGAGATCTTAATTTATTATGTTCTTTTTGTATGATTGAGAAGGATTTAGAGAAAACTAAGGTCATATTTAGAATCTATGTGAAAATCCGCTTCGAACCATGTCCCATTCATAAATTTCTGCAGTTTTACTTGGCCGTGCACGGCGGATGTTGGCCGGAGAAGACGACCGGAGCTTAGCTCTGGCGTCTGGCCTTGAAGTCTCTTAGGGTTCCGTTTTGCATATGTGTTTAGATCTTCTTCGTTCATGTAAACACCATCCAATCACTCACAAGGCGCCAACGCATTAAAATGATATCCTCCTCCACACGTGCTTACTTTTTTCATTTTTCTTTATTATTTTTTCTTTTTTTGTTTCAAACATTGGAATGGTGTTAGAGATATGGTTTGCATTACCATGTACCTTCAGTCTCAGGCACTTGATTGGCATAAATGTTTGATCATAATGCATTGACCAGATCCAACGCGTAGATTCAGTCAACATAATTGACCAAGACCATGTCATGAACCAGCAGGCCCCACGCGCGTTGGGTTATACGTTGAAATACTTTTCACACCCCCATTTGTTGATCCTAAAGACATATCACCTGAATAATTGCTAATTGTGCACCCCTGGCTACATTTCTAGTTTTTTTTTTTTTAATTTTCTTTTTCTTCATGATTCAAAATGCCAATTTTAAAAATACTTGGGATTGCTCAAAAATCCTAAATAAATTCATGGTTGATATTAAGCATGTCATTTAATTTTAAATGATTTTTATTTTCCATTTTGGTTTGTTTTGATTTTTTTTATTGAATTTTCTTTAAAGTGTACTCATATGATCATATTGTGTAATACTTGCTGCATAATTGATTTTTTTGTAACTAGTTAGGTGTTGAATTATTGTAAGCCATCTAGTACATGTATTAGGCACATAGTGGAGAATCTTATGCATTTTTTATGATTTTTTTAAACTACTTTTGACTACATTTTGGACACCATTTTGTGCATGATTGTTAATTGACTATAGTGGATTATTTAAGTATTGTTTGAGCTTGATAAAAAGGGAGTTTTGGTCTCATCTTTTAGGTCATGTTTGGCCACTGATCTCACATCAACTTGTTTGTTTTCATCTAATTTTTAGAGCCTTTAATCGTGTTTTTTTGGATTGTTTAGATGCACCTTTGTTCATGTGTGTTGGTTCAAGACTATGCACTAGGGTTTTGCGATTCTCTCTATGCCATTCATTGCTAACTTGTTGATACACTTGTGTAAATGCATGATAGATATTATAGGTCTTTAGAACTCAATTATAGGCCATTAATTGATGCATTTTGTTTGACTTGTGCATTGTTTGATTTGAACTTGAATTTGTCTTGTGCTTTGCACTTCCTTTGTGGTTCTTTTAATGACATCCCTTTACTAATTCTTTTGAGACATAAAAACCAAATGAAATATGGCATTCTTACTGACCTTGACCCATCCAACATGTGTATACTCCTTCCATGTTTCTCTTTTGCTTGTGTTACAAGTATGCTAATTTCTAAGAACTTTAATGACATTGTTTGGTGTTTGTTTCACTCTAGCTTCTAAACATGAAATGTTATGAACTCCCAATGCTAATTGAAAGTTGTTTAAGGCATCTTTAACATGACATCATTTATGACTTTGAACTTTGCCATAGCATACATCCACCCTTGCATGTCTTTTTACCCAAACTTGAATCACATGTTGCATACTAGTTGATTACTTTTGCACTTAACTTGCCTAATCATTGAGAATACCTTAATACATGATTCCTATACTAATCAAATAAAATTTGCATCTGTTCTTCCATGTTACACACTTATGACCTAGATGTAAACTCATGTTATAATTCACTTACATAACTCTTAAGCACTCATTTCATCTAGTTTGTGCATAACTTGCATTTGTGTGATGTTTTAGCACATAGTTAGATGTAGTTTGATTTCCTTTAACATGCTAACATAAGTAGAAGTTAATTAAATGTACCTACTGACCTATACATGTTACTCCACTCTTAGAACTCATCTTGCATTGTTTATAGTTGTATGTTACCTTTAATACTAATGCAAATAAACTAGTCTTAGTTTAGGAGTTGTATGCTTAACTTTTCTAATCAATTAGCAATTAATGCTTATGTTTTACATTCTTTATTAAATGTTGCTTAGGTTGCTTTCCAGGTAAGACACTTGAGTACATGAGTACTCATTCTTCTTTCATCTCTCATCTCTTTTACTTTCCCTTACTTTTTCACTTATGGATTGTGTGATATAATGCTTGTTAGAACAACTCTCTCTCACCCCTTTGGGATCTTAGCTTAACCTTAATCTTTGATTAAGGTAAGGTAAGATAAGCATTAGGTAGTGCAATCCCTCCTTATCCATTAGGTAGAGTTCTTCTTTTAACTCAACAATAAGGCCATCAATGCATGATAACATTAGGAATTCTTTTAGTCTCCCCTTATTTGTTTTCTCTTTCAACCTTGAGCCTCTTCTCTCATCTCAAAATAAAAAGAAAAAACACTTAATAAATACTACATGTTGAGTGTGTCATGAGCCATAAGTATGTGGGAAATGGATAGTGGGGGATTTTCCTTCACTTTCCTGGAGTGTTTAGCAAGCGTCCCGTCTTGGGTCGATTTGCAGCGCATTCGATCCTATGTCATAAACTTTAGCACGACACATGTTACAAACAACAAAATCAAAACATTTCTCATAAAAAACAAAAACAAACAATTATCTTCTCATCTCTTTCATTCCTTTGTAAAGGAGGCGTCTTTTTCGTTCTACCGCAAACAGGTAAATACATAAGACTTCGTACAACGAGCGGTGACACCTAAACTGCTGGAACGCGAACGTTGACGTCTTCCACTAAAAAACACAAACAAGGCAAAGTCATCCCTAGTGAGGGGAACTACGTCGCTCTTATTCTTCATTGGTTAATGGGGATACGTAGGCAGGAGATCGTGCGAGATCTCTGCGAGCACAACCTTATTTATCAACCCTTTCACAACTGACCCGTAGGTCGAACTACGACTGCTCTGATTTCCTCCTTCTGGTTAGATTGAGGATACGTAGGCATGAGACACGATATCTTGGCGAGCAAACCTTCGCCCCACAAAACCGTAGTCTGTCGAACTACGTTGACTCTGATTCTTCATTGGTTAATGAAGATACATAGGCATAGGATTGCGACGATCCTTGCGAGTCCTTTGTGTCCCTTTTTTTCTCTTTTTCCCCCACTTCTCCATTTCATCTTTTGTTTCCAGTTTCCAGTTAGCAGTTGAGCTTCAGATAACCTACACCCTTTGATCGATAACAACATGCGTGGATGCCATCGAGTACGATGGACGCAAGGGGGTGCTAATACCTTCCTCTCGCGTAACCGACTCCCGAACCTAGGCTATGGTTGCGAAGACCATGTCTTTACCTTTGTTGAGGTTTTCTTCGATCGTTTCCTTTCCCTACGTCGGGATAAATAACGTTCGGGGGCGACTCTTTTGTTCCTTTCCGCCGGTTGATTTTTGCAGATGCGACAGCTGGCGACTCTGCTGGGGATAGATTGACCTCTTGCTGGTCCATCCCCTATGCGAGTCAATCCTAGCGCTTGTGTGCTTTCGATTATAGGGTGTTCATCTGTACGCTTTACTTGCTTTATTTATGGCATTGTTGCATGTTTACTATTTTATTACATTTACTTGCTTTACATTTGATGTTGCCATTCATTTTGTGCTGGACTGGACTGTGCTGGATTTTTCTGTTTGGTGGGCAGGGTGATCTGAGAGATAAGGCCATTACACAGGCTTGAGTACACACGTAGGATTAGAGTGGAAAGTAGTGTGGCCTACGTATTGTCTTGGTAGGTATGGTTTACACGAAATCCACGCCCAGACGAAGTTTTCTTAGGAGATGTTCTGATTTGTGCGTCTTGTGCATTTTAGGGTGTTAACCTTGAAAGCTGTCGACTCTGGTGACCATTCCTGAGGACTCAGTTGAGGCACTCCTCCCGAGGGGCGATAATGGCAGACCAGAAATGGTAAACCCATTACGCTTCTTGATCCGAGGACCCGAAGTTGAGAACTTACCATAGGATGACCTTTTGTTTAGGAGAATCACTGGAGGCGCTCCTCGATTGGCGATAGTATTGTACCCGGAAGGATGAATGTATTATTGCTTCTCGACCTCAGTGCCAGAAACTAAGGATCATTCGTTTTAGTACCCACGTGTGAGAATGGGTGGATGTTTATAGGTTTGCAGGTAACCGTAACCTTCAACCTACCCGGTATTCTGGTTTTCTTATCAGTGTGGACTTATCAGCCTGGTATTATGGTATTATGATTATTCGGATATTCTGGTATTCCGATTATTCTAGCATCCTAATTATTTCAGTGTTCTGATTATTCTGGTATTCTGATTATGCCGATATGCTGGCCTTCTGGTATTCTAATTATTCAGATATTCCGGTGTTCCGGCATTCTCTTCAGAGCAGACCTGTGAACCTATTCAGACAGTAGCACAACACTTATCCAGAATTTGTGGAAGCCTTGATCCCATGTCTCTGCATCTGTACCATCATAACATGTTTGTATACATGTTCTAGTATTTCCAAGGATCTTAACTTTGAGACTCGTTGCTGATCATTTCCATCTATTTCTTGTTGTTCTTATGTGAAAAACTTGAATCAAAGCAGAATGATTCCTTGGAAATATTTAAACATGTCATTTGCATAGCATTTTCATACTCATTTGCATAACAGGTGTTTGAAGTTGGTTATTCTCATCCTGATCTGGTTCTCTTCAGAATTTCAGACTTAACTTTTCAAAGAAGGTGGAAGGTGACCATGGATCAAGTCCGAGCAGAGTTGAGGGAAATGCGAAGCCAAATGGGGCAGTTTATAGGGGACATGCAAGCTTTGATTCAAGACCAGAAAATGCTGAAAGAGGAAGTTAATCAACTGAAGACTCGGATTAGCCTGGTTATGGAGGTTGCGAGAAATGTGCTTAGAAATGATGGTAATCCCGTGCCTGAAGCTGCAGCAGAAATTGTCATTCCGCCCTTGCCTGTGGGATCTCTTTCAAAGTGTGATCTACTTCACGAATTCTCTACACAATCCACTGGCTATGTCTTATGCCATGTTGTTTCAACAGTTGCTCAAACTGAATCTGGTAGAACCTCGTGCAATGGGTCCCCCTCCAGTAAAGCTCTCAGCTGGATATGATGTTAGTGCCCGGTGTGAATTTCATTCAAGTGGCCCTGGACATTCTATTGAGAGGTGTCGAGCCTTTCATCATAATGCACAAGATTTGCTCGATGCTGGGGTCATTATTTTCACTGCAGACGGTCTGTATGTTAACTGAGGCTTCTCGGGTGAGCAATTATAACTGCAAAGACACCTTCTGGTGCAAAAAGTCCAGACGGAGCCAAGCCTCCTCAATAATGGCAATCTTTAGCTTCTTTACTGTACTTTCATTTGCATTTTTCATTGTTCGTTAACACTTTGTATACATGTAAAACTTGTTTGTTCTTAAATGACAATCATAATACAATAAGCATGTTTTTCTTGAAGTAATCCATTCGTGTTCACTCTTAAATGTTTATGTGCATTGCAATACTGACTTTCTGGCTTCAACTCTTTGAGGGAGGGTGATGATTTGAAAATGCAAATGTCTCTAGGGGTGTGCTTTTGAATAGAACCCTATTGAGGATGTACAGGCATTATTTCGAATCCCTAAGAACTGGAGATATAATGGAGATAGACCTTCATTAACCCTTTTGAGCCTTGAAGTAGGAGTTTCCTTTCATATGAAAAAAACCCTCACATTGAAACCAGGGGTAGGGTAGGCATCAGTTAATTTGACCAAGCGTCCAAATTTTAAGAGGAGTGTGCATCTGAGGATCCATTACCTGTTATTCCACCATCAAGAGGTCAAGAGATGTGAAACCACAATGGTTATCCATCAACAATCGAGGAGTGAGGCAGTCACAACCCTTTCAAACAAGTCAGGCAAAACTGTGTCACACGATTTGTTCAAAAAAGAAGAATCAAAAGCAAAAGAAAAAGGAAAAAGCCCGCTAAGTCGAAACTTGAAAACAAGCGACTTAGGCAAAAGTTAGGGCATTCCGCTGGACTTTAAAAGATTCAAAAGAATCAGTCCAGGAAAAAATTAGGGATCAAAAAGCAAAAGAATGAGAAAGTGAAAAACAAAAGGATTACAAAAGAAAATCCTCGAGCAAGAACAAAGTCGTGTGACTACGAACAAAAGACAAAAGGGGTGATTGTCACTCCAAAACCTCATTAGGTGTCGAACCATCAGTTGCATGGATTCCTTAAATATCATAACATCTTTTTGAGAGATGAGCGCTTGTGCCGAATTAGCTGAACGTAGGACTGGAGAATATCACGAAGAGTGGATGGGCACCAATAAACTTCGAGCCATAAATCCTTTTTTCTCAAACTGTGAACCAGGCCACGATACAACCCTCAAAAGACCTAATTGAAACAGGGTTTAGTTTGAGAGCGTACTCCGATGAGATAGCATTCCTGACTCCCATGAGTGATGCTAAAAGATCTTGTTGGTATTGCATGTGCATGTTTTCTTTCATTCAAAAATCAATGTCGTATCCTAAGCAGTGATTCGTTCACATGGCTTTGGGACATCTTTTCAATAAAGGCTTCAAGATTAACATGTGTGTTGCATTTGAATAATCATTTTTAGAATAAATATTTTCTGCTTGCATACATTTGTGTGACATCAAAGAAGCTTACATGATGAAAATAAGTCGAGGAGCTTAATTATGCCAAAGTTGAGATGCCTGAGACTCCAGAGGACATGTTGCTGAAAGACTATGTGGGGCAAAGGCGTTCCCAGCCAATTGTGTTGAGATGTAACCAATCTGGGGCAATTGCATCGGGAAATGTCTTTGAGGTTCAGCCAATCTGGGGCAATCACGTCGAGATTCGATAAATCTCTCCAAAAGCAGTGTAATCAGGGGCAGTCACATCGAGAAATCTCTTCAAAGTTTAGCCAAACTGGGGGCAATCACGTTGAGATTCAATAAATCTCTCCAAAAGAATTTAATATGGGGCAATCGGGTCGATTTGGAAAATCTCTCTAAGATAGGTTAGGGGAAAAGTTTCTTCAAGACTCGAGGCAGGCCACCTCAACAGTACGAGAAGTTGTCCTTTCCATAAGATGACTAGTCAGAAGCACCTCTCAAAGAGTTTGAAGACACTGGGGCATTTTGGATGCTATGTCTTCTGTAAAATCCTCTCGAGGCGAAATTCTTTCATAGACCTTGCAGTCTGGGGCAAATGGAGAATTAAATAAATTATTGTTCACTCATGACAATCAAAGGGCAATTGATCAACTCAGAAGCTTGAAACAGAGGTTATTCCCAGCATGAGGCGTCTTTGATCTCAATTCCCCAGCAGCCAGGTCAGAATGTTGTCATTTCCCCAGCAGAGTTCTATGGTTATAGTCCTTCCCTCAACAGATTTGATTCAGATGAGGCCCCCATCAAGGTCATCATTCCTTACAGTAATCCTCAGCAAGCTTGCCAGTTCAAAGACCAGATTGTGTCAATGTCCTCCCCAGCTGAGTTGATGTTTTTCCACATTGTGTTAAAAGATCAGATTGGTGGTTATTTCCTTAGCAATTGCTATTGTTATCCCCAGCGGAGTTGACTTCATATCCTCAGCATTTATTTTGCTGAGGGGCCTCCTTGCATTTTGCATATAGTAATCATTGCATCCTCAAAAAACGCATAGCATTTCCATTTGAGATGGAGCATTACGCCATGGAAAAATTCCAACATATGCATGCGAAGCATAAGCCGGTTTTGATACCTTGTGCAAGAGCCCAAAATTGTTTCTCTTTGATCAGATTGAAAAAACCAAAAAGAATGCCTCGTTCATTCCCCAACAGACATCGCAAAGCAGTACCAAGGTTTCACCTTTTTTCTCCTCACCAGAGTCCTAGTTTTCGGTTTATAGATCTTTTGATATCACATTCTTAACCGTATATTTCAAGAACCATTCCCGATAGGATAACTTCAGTCGTTCCTGATAGGCGACCTTGAGTTTTAAACCTAGCCGTTTCCGACAGGCCCGCATTTGTCGTTCCTGACAGGCATACCATAGGTTTTCAACTTTAGCCATTCCCGACAGGCGACCTTTGAGTTTTAAACCTAGCCATTCCCGACAGGCCCGCATTTGTCGTTCCCGGCAGGCATACCAAAGGTTTTCAACTTTAGCCGTTCCCGACAGGCGACCTTTGAGTTTTAAACTTATTTGTTCCCGACAGGCCCGCATGTGCCATTCCCGACAGGCATACCATAGGTTTTCAACTTTAGCCGTTCCCGACAGGCGACCTTTGAGTTTTAAACCTAGCCATTCCCGACAGGGCCGCTTTTGTCGTTCCCGACAGGCATACCTTAGGTCTTCAACTTTAGCCGTTCCCGACAGACGACCTTTAAGTTTTAAACCTAGTCGTTCCCGACAGGCCCGCATGTGCCGTTCCCGACAGGCATACCATATGTTTTCCACTTTAGCCGTTCCCGACAGGCGACCTTTGAGTTTTAAACCTAGTCGTTCCCGACAGGCCCGCATTTGCCATTCCCGACAGGCATACGATAGGTTTTCAACTTTAGTCGTTCCCGACAGGCGCCCAACTTAACCGTTCCCGACAGGCATACTTCAATTGTTCCCGACAGGCATACTATAGGTTTTAAACTTCAGCCGTTCCCGACAGGCAAAACTTTAGTCTTTCCCTACAAGCATCCTTTGGGTTTCAGTTGTTCGGGACTCTTTTTCACATATATCTTCTCCCACAACTGCTGTGTATGTCATATATCCATTCTTTTTACCCACAGAGTGCAAATTTTCTGGTTATTTTTGTATTCAATACCTATGTACCTTGAATTCCTGATAACCGCTGCTCTCATCCATTCAGGTCCACAGTTGATTGAATAGGGGCAGCTGTAACACCTCAAAATATGCCATCTTATTTATTCCCAATAAATGGCTTATGCTTCATATTTCATTTGCATCTAGGACATAAACATTTACATATGCATCATTAGCATTCATAAGGCATGGAATCAAGGGTCACCATCTTTGTATTGTGCAAGGCAAGGAGAAGGAGATGCAAATCCATCAATCCATAGAAGCTTGCCATATCTTTAAGGCAACTCATATGGCCCATCATGTCATCAAGAATGTGAATTTGGCAAGAGAAGTAATGGAGAGTGCACTGTCATACTGGTTGATCTTCAACTAGGGTTTTGATCTTTTGAGCTTGAGACATCTCCATGAGTAGAGTTCTTGGGTCTTGGACATCATGTCATCACATGAATCATCTTGGTTTGAAGCAATCTGCATTATGGTCAGAGGAGTTTGGGTTTTGAAGATCAATTCATTTCTCCTGACTTTTGGGGGCCAAATTAGGGTTTTGTATAAAAGTCAGTTTATTTCTGATTTTTGGACAAAACTTGTTTCTATGATACTCCACATGACTCTAAGTTTCTATGAATGGAATTTGAGCCATCAGTTGCTTTCATAAGGGTTTCAATTGGAGGATTGATTGAAAATCAAGAAAATTGGGGAAAAGTCAATTAGTCAGGGAAAAAGTCAACTCTTGATTTTTTTTAAGGTCAAAATCATGTTCCTCATGTCAAAGGTGGGCAATGGACAAAAATTGATCAAGAAGTTTCAAAGGAATCAAAGAAAATCAAGAATTATGAAAGTAACCTAATTTGGAAATCTAGGGTTTCTATTGACTTTCCATTTTGGGAAAGTTTTCACTTCTTTTCAGCTACCTTTAGAGGCACTTTTCTCCATGATGCAAAATTCAAATCAAGATTTTCCAGATACTATGTTATAGTACACATTCCCCTCTTAAAAAGCATACCAAGAACTTTGCAATTGGATAAAAAATGAGAAAGATATGAGGTTTTGAAAATGATCACTTCAAGTTGTCAAAGGGCCAGCAAGACAAGCTTGTGTGCGTGCCAGGCCAAGGAATTTTGTCAAATAGTTGGTGTGCACGCAGGGGTGCATATTCATGATGGATTTGCTACATGATGCAAGTGTTATTTGGAAAAATGTTCAACATCAAAGATGTTCTATACATGGCCCACTACAAGTTTGATGTTGGGAGTTTCTCATTTTACCAGTCACATCTCAAGTTATGTTAAGGAAAAGTCATGGTTGCGCAATGTCAAGACTTGCCACCATGAGCCTAGGCAGCCTGCGCGCATGGGAGGCCTGGCTTGCCCAAGGATCCAAGTTACAATTTCATGGGTTTATCATCATTTTTCACCATGGTATAGGGATCAATTTAGGATGCATTCAACACCAAACTTGTTGTATCATGTATGATATTTCCATAGCCTCCAAAATCTCATGAATTGGTGTCTTAGTGTAACACCTCAAAATTTGCCTTTATTTTTTTTAACCACTAACTGGCTTATGTTTCTTTTCATTTTGCATTATCATTTTTGCATATCATTGGTTTTTAGCATGGGATCAAGGTGCTTAGTTTAACTCAAGAGGAAGAGATGTTTTTCAGAGGTTCCAGCAAAAGTTCATGTGTACTGTCCAAAGGACCCAAGGAGAGAAAGGTTCTTGATGTCATCATTACTTGAGCCACAATGGATTCTTAGACCTCAGGGTATCCTAATTTGTCCATCACCTCATCAGAAGATTGCAATTGGCAAGAGATTTCAAGTGAATCACACTCTCCTAACCTGAATTCTCAAAGTAGGATTTTGGAATCCTTGAGTTCAATACCCCAATGGGAAAGATATTTGATTTTTTTATCATCACCAAATGGTACATCTCATCATTGTTTAAGAGGATACACAATATATTCATAGGAATTTGGATTTGGAGTATGGGTCGATTCCTCCTAGACTAAAGACACCAAAATTAAGGTTTGCCATAAAATCAGTTTATTTCTGAATTTTTGGGCAAGACTTAATTCCTTGGTATTCCTCATGTCCCTAAGTGTCAGGGATTGGAGAATTGTCCATCAAATTGGTTCATGAGGGTTTTAATCGATCAGAAGATTCAAAATCAAGAGAATTGGGAATAAAGTCAACTGTGCAGTGAAAAAGACAACTCCCGACTTTTGAGGTCAAGTATTGTTCATTATGTCAAGTGTGATCAATGGATGGATTTTGGTCAAGAAATGTCAAGGTATTCATCAAAAATCAAGAATTTAGAAAAGTTGTCATTTATGGAAAGATTAAGGTTTTAGAAATTTTCCATTTTTGGAAAGTTCTAGCCCACTTCATGGCCAATTTTCTCCATGCTCTAGACTTCATTTCAATTTTCCCCCAACATCAAAGTTGTAGAGCATTCTCTTAGCTATCTTTTGAATACTAAAACACCTTCATTGGATGTGTAAAGCTCAAGTTATGATTCTCCCAAGTTAAGGTTTTGAAGTTGGTAACTTAGTGAAATTTTCACTAAGTTTTGGACAGAATTTTTGTCTACATTCCATGGCCGTTTTCATCATGATCCCAACTTCATTTCAATCTTTCTCAAACATCAAAGTTATAGGCCTTGTTCTAAGCTTTCCAACCATTACTAGAACATTTTCATTGGATCAAAACTCACCAAGTTATGTTGCTTCAAAGTTGAGGTGTCAATGATGTGAAAGTTGCCATAACTTGGAATTTTTCAAAATATTCTTGGCATGTTATGAACCAATTTCATGCAGCACCATTTTATCACTAATTCTTGCGCAAGAAGTCTCCATTTGGACACCAAAACATTGCCATAAGTAACCAAACCTTGTATGTACCATCCATGCACACTTTTGAATATTTTTACCAAAAATGAAAATTCTCTAAACTTATTCAACAAGGATTGTTGTTTCCACTAATCCACTTTGAATTTCTCAGCCATTGTCCACGCAAGATGACAGAAAAAACACACCATGCCATGTGAGCTTGTACCACCACCATTTTCACCCATTTTCAAATTTTTCTCAAAACTTTAACCTTAAGTTTTAACCACAATGCATTTGTTTTTACCACACCAAAGCTTCATATATAAGCTAAATGTGAAACCCTAGCATCAGACACTCATTCTCAGCAGCCACAAACTCAAGAATCCTCTCTTAATCTAAAAACCTCTCTCTAAAAAACTCTCATTTCCTCCAAGTTTCTCTGCATTTTTTTGCTCGGTTCTTCATCATTGAGATACAAAGAGACAATTGGAAGCATTTGTCTGAAGTTTCTACGTTGTTTCAAGGGCCAACGGAGCCACTCCGTTGAGTAATTTTCTTCAACTCTAAGCTTGCATTTTAGCTCTGTTTTATGTTCATGTTGGGTGCATCTGAAGTCCTACCTTAGGGTAGGCAATGTTTGCATAATTATTTTTGTGTTTTAATGGAGTTTCATTTATGGCGTGCAAACTTGAATCCTTGTTTTCTTGAGTTTTAATGGTTACTTTGCAATTATTTTTGCATATTTGGACTCACCATGGAGTGCACTACATTGTAGTATGTATGTTGTTTTGATTTGTGATTATGGAACCGTAAGTGTTTATTCTTGAAGCTTGATTTTCGTGGGTTTTGAGGGAGTTTTAGAGAAAACCAAGGCCATTTTTGAGATCTACGCGAAAAACTGAGGGGGTGTCTTTGTTTCTTCGTTTCTGGCCGGACCATCCGCCGTCGGCGGTGGCCGGCAAGCTGCTGCATTTTTTCCGGGCAGCTACTGTTCACTTGGGGGCATTATGCATGGCTGAAGCTTGATGGTGATGAGGTGGCATTCCATAGTATGTTATTTGTTCCTTTTGTCTTTTAGTGTTTAAGTTCAAGTGGACCAATTTATATCCAAGTCTACATAACTATTGTAACACTTTTTGGTTCTATTTTCTGGTTTTTTTTTTTTAATAAAATTCTGAACTCATTGAACCCATCATGGGCCCTGCATGGATTTCTATTCGTGCCCTCCCAGTACCGGCCCAAACCGTGTGGCCTTCCTTTTAGTTACTAACACACCTCCTATTCTTTTAACAGTTTTTATTTTATTTATTTTATTTTTTTCGTTTTTGTTTTAATTATTAAAAATACTTCATTTTATTAAAAAAATCCAAAAAATATCATTTATGTTCTTTAATGTCTTCTTTATTTTTTCATGAATTTTATTTTATTTTTAATTTCTTTTTAATATTTTATTTTATTTTAATTTGGAGATGTGTTTCCAATGATACCTTTCATCAAGGGTTAGGATTTTTTGTGACTTTGCTCACCCGTTTGAAGCCAATATCTTGGTCACTTTTATGACATCATATTAGGGTGTTTTGGTACCGTTTTGATGATGGTTTGAGTTACTTTTAGTGACTTGCCATTCAACTTTTGTGGACCCTCGATCTTTGCTCGGTTATGTGCATATCTTGACTTGTGGAGCACTTTTGAACATGCTATTTAGCTAGTTCTGTTCCAATCTTTTTGCACTTGTTAATTAGATGTTTAAACTTGCCTTTGATTATTTTTTAGGAATTTATTGGACAATTTTGCTATTTTTTATTGGTGACTACTTGTGGTTTGAGTTTGATTGAAACATGCTTGGATACTTGACATGTTTTGGATGCCTTTGTTTACTTGTGATTGAATGAAGCTTGAGATGATTATTTGGTGTGATCCTATTCTGTCTTAGCTTGTTTGTGGCTTTGGATTCATCTTCATTTGTCCATTTTCCTATTTGTTCTTGATTTTCTAAGATTGACATTGTTTTGACTTGAATCCTCTAAGGTGCTTGACCTAACCTTGTGAGATGTTTGCTTGTGTAATCCAATCAATGCATGAGGCCTTTTGTTTGATTTGAGTGACATGCTAGAGGTTTTGATCCTATTGGTTTAGGGTTCTTTTATGTGACATTTTCTCACTCTTTGTTGCACATGATCTTTTGTGATTTGCATGAATGATATAAGTGAATGCTTTGTCTAGTTTTGATGCATGCTTTGAATTTGATGCTTAATGATTCATCTTGATTGTTTTGAGTTAGTTTTGGTTTGTTGATGATGCATTTGCTACTGCCCCTTGGATTCATTTCCTTGCTTTCATCTCATATGATCATCATGATTTGATTTGTATGTTGCATATCATTATCATTTGACTTGTTGCTTCTTTGGCTCATAATGGATCATGATGCGGAGCACTCGTACATGTTTTAATTGGATGATTGTGATATGATTTTAATTCTGACTTGGATCTATTTTCATCTTACTTTATTCATGTCATCTTTGTGTGAGGTTCCATGGTGTTTAATTGTGTTTCTTATGCAAGTTTGTTTGCATCATTACTTGTTTGTTCTTAATTGCTTCTTTGAGCTCTTTTGTATGATCTTTTGGAGCGTGATTAGTGATATGATTTGGATATAATGTGCATGATGTGCTTGCTGCCCCATCTTATTTCTCATCTTATACCTCACGTTCTTCTTCTTCTCTTTCACTTTTTCTCTTCCCTTGAGTCTCAAGACTTGTTTAAGTCTTGGATTCACTCCCTTAGAGCTACCTAGTCCAACTTAGTTTCCGATTAAGCTTGGAGTAGGATTAACATTAGGATTCCCTTTGCATGCTAACTTAGGTAGATGTTTTCCCTTTCAAACTTAACTATAGGGCCACCTTTGCATGACAACATTAGGAAAATTTAGTTTCCCTTTAGTGTTTTATTTTTCTTTGAGTCTTCTCTTCTCATCTCATAACACTTCTAAAACACTTAATAAATATAATGAATATTGCGCTCGAGCCTTAAGTGTAGGAAATGAAGAACGAGGGGTCTCCCCTCCTCTTCTAGAGTGTTTAGCATACGTCCCATTTGGGGGCGACCATGCGATTCACTCGTTCTCGCATACTAGACTTTAGTGCAATGTAAGTTACGAACTAACTTCAATCCACTTCTGTCTAAAAAAACACAAAACAAATTCAAATCATTTTATCCTTCGGGATTGTTTGGTGCCAGACCATTTTCAGAAAAGAGCACGTTACTTCCGTCTCGTCGCAAACAGGCATCGACCCTAACTGCCGGACGTGAATCTAACGTCGCTCATAAAAAACACTAACCGACCTCGTTAGGTCGAACTACGACTGCTCTGATTTCCTCTTTCTCGTCCGATTGAGGATACGTAGGCACAAGGCGGCGATGTCTTGGCGAGCAACCTCCCCCCTTAGTTCATGTCCGAACTACGTTGACTCTGACTTTCCCATTGCACGAGGGAATACGTAGGCGTAGGACGAGTGATGTCCTATCGAGTCACTTCTTTTTCTTTTCTCCCCCGTTTCTTTGTTCTTTTCCGTTCCCGTTCCTTCTCTTTTCAATAGCAGGGGAGTTCTAGACGACGACACCCTTTGATCGAGACAACAAGTGTGGATCCCATCGAGTACGATGGACGTGTGGGGTGATAACACCTTCCCTTCGTGTAACCGACTCCCTTACCCATTTCTCTTGGTCGCGAGACCATGCTCTTTCCCTTCCCTCAGGTTTACGCAGTGTTTCCTTTCCCTCTCTTGGGATAAATATACATTGCTGGCGACTCTGTTTTCTGCGCCACTTTCGCGTTTGTACCATGGATGCAAATCCTCAGGAGCGACACTTAGTTTGTAAGATGTGGTGCTCTAAATATTATGTCACGGTTATGTTCATGCAATACTTGCAAACCAGCCAAAACTTGCCATTCTTTTCATATTACAAACAAAAAAGAAAAACTCTTGCTTCATGCGCATGATTCCATGTACCACGACCTTGCCTCATTAAATCAAGCCATTTCTTACATCATTACATGACATGCTATGACATTCTACTTTTGGCCATGCTTGAAAAGTAAACTTAATGGACAAGGGAGCTCTGTACCAGTTTGTATCCTCATCATCAATACCATTCGAATACATCATCATGATCATGCCATAACATATACACCATACACACATGAAACCTCAAAAACCAGTGCCATTAACATTGCTCTCATTTTCTTTAATTTCCTTAACCTCATTAACCACAGCTCTAACCAAGCCATTAACCATGACTAATCTCTAACCTCACTTATATAATCCATCCTAACCTCCTAACCAATTCAGTTACAACGATTTTTCTCACCCAAAATCATAAAAATCCTAGTGTTCATGGATTCTTGAAGCTTCATTTAAGATTTCGTCTTCATCATCATCTCCATAAACTTCTCAGGAATCTATATGCACTGGTTCTTTTCTGGCATCACCATAGGAGCTGTTGCGAATTCTCCAAGTTCATCCTTCAACATTCATTTCAGTCAATAATCAAACTGATTTAAGCATTTATTTTGCTCTACATTGGTCAGAAGATTGTGTACGAAGGATATCTTTGTTTCTAGAAGCTTAAGGCGCGAATTTCGATCAGGTAATACCACCACTCATTCTTTGCATAATCTGTAGTCAAGTTATGGCTAAGAGCATGTAAAGTAGGTGCATATTGAAGTTCTATCATTATAGGCTCTGTTTACTGGCTAGAGACCTAGGTTTTGTGATGTTTTGAATTTTGAGATCTTAATTTATTATGTTCTTTTTGTATGATTGAGAAGGAGTTAGAGAAAACTAAGGTCATATTTAGAATCTATGTGAAAATCCGCTTCGAACCTTGTCCCATTCATAAATTTCTGCAGTTTTGCTTGGCCGTGCACGGCGGATGTTGGCCGGAGAAGACGACCGGAGCTTAGCTCCAGTGTCTGGCCTTGAATTCTCTTAGGGTTCCATTTTGCATATGTGTTTAGATCTAATTCGTTCATGTAAACATCATCCAACCACTCACAAGGCACCAACGCATTAAAATGATATCCTCCTCCTCACGTGCTTACTTTTTTTCATTTTTCTTTATTATTTTTTTCTTTTTTTGTTTCTGACATTGGAATGGTGTTAGAGGTATGGTTTGCATTACCATGTACCTTCAGTCTCAGGCACTTGACTGGCAAAAATGTTTGATCATAATGCATTGACCAGATCCAACGCGTAGGATTCAGTCAACATAATTGACCATGACCATGTCATGAACAAGCAGGCCCCACGCGTGTTGGGCTCTACGTTGAAATACTTTTCACACCCCCATTTGTTGAGCCCAATGACATATCACCTGAATAATTGCTAATTGTGCACCCCTGGCTACATTTCTAGTTTTTTTATTTTCTTTTTCTTCATGATTCAAAACGCCAATTTTAAAAATACTTGGGATTGCTCAAAAATCCTAAATAAATTCATGGTTGATATTAAGCATGTCATTTAATTTTTGATGATTTTTATTTTCCATTTTGGTTTGTTTTGATTTTTTTTATTGAATTTTCTTTAAAGTGTACTCATATGATCATATTGTGTAATACTTGTTGTATAATTGATTTTTTATAACTAGTTAGGAGTTTAATTTTTGCAAGCCATTTAGTACATGTATTAGGCACATAGTGGAGAATCTTACGCTTTTTTTTTTAATTTTTTAAAACTAATTTTGACTACATTTTTGACACCATTTTGTGCATGATTGTTAATTGGCTATAGTGGATTGTTTAAGCATTGTTTGAGCTTGATAAAAAGGGAGTTTTGGTCTCATATTTTAGGTCATGTTTGGCCAATGATCTCACATCAACTTGTTTATTTTCATCTAATTTTTAGAGCCTTTAATCGTGCTCTTTTGGATTGTTTAGATGCACCTTTATTCATGTGTGTTGGTTCAAGACTATGCACTAGGGTTTTGCGATTGTCTCTATGCCATTCATTGCTAACTTGTTGAGACACTTGTGGACGTGCATGATAGAGGTTATAGGTCTTTAGAACTCAATTATAGGCCATTAATTGATGCATTTTGTTTGACTTGTGCATTGTTTGATTTGAACTTGAATTTGCCTTGTGGTTTGCACTTCCTTTATGGTTCTTTTAATGACATCCCTTCACTAATTCTTTTGAGACATAAAAACCAAATGAAATATGGCATGCTTACTGACCTTGACCCATCCAACATGTGTATACTCCTTCCATGTTTCTCTTTTGCTTGTGTTACAAGTATGCTAATTTCTAAGAACTTTAATGACATTGTTTGGTGTTTGTTTCACTCTAGCTTCTAAACTTGAAATGTTATGAACTCCCAATGCTAATTGAAAGTTGTTTAAGGCATCTTTAACATGACATCATTTTTTACTTTGAACTTTTCCATAGCATACATCCACCCTTGCATGTCTTTTTACCCAAACTTGAATCACATGATGCATACTAGTTGATTACTTTTGCACTTAACTTGCTTAATCATTGAGAATACCTTAATACATGGTTCCTATACTAATCAAATGACATTTGAATCCATTCTTCCATGTTACACACTTCTGACCTAGATGTAAACTCATGTTATAATTCACTTACATAACTCTTAAGCACTCATTTCATCTAGTTTATGCATAACTTGCATTTGTGTGATGTTTTAGCATATAGTTAGATATAGTTTGATTTCCTTTAACTTGCTAACATAAGTAGAAGTTAATTAGATGTACCTACTGACCTATTCATCTTACTCCATTCTTAGAACTCATCTTGCATTGTTTATAGTTGTATGTTACCTTTAATACTAATGCAAATAAACTAGTCTTAGTTTAGGAGTTGTATGCTTAACTTTTCTAATCAATTAGCAATTAATGCTTATGCTTTACATTCTTTAATAAATGTTGCTTAGGTTGTTTGCAAGGTAAGACACTTGAGTACATGAGTACTCATTCTTCTTTCATCTCTCATCTCTTTTACTTTCCCTTACTTTTTCACTTATGGATTGTGTGATATAATGCTTGTTTGAACAACTCTCTCTCACCCCTTTGGGATCTTAGCTTAACCTTAATATTTGATTAAGGTAAGGTAAGATAAGCATTAGGTAGTGCAATCCCTCCTTATCTTAGGTAGAGTTCTTCTTTTAACTCTACAATAAGGTCATCAATGCATGATAACATTAGGAATTCTTTTAGTCTCCCCTTAGTTGTTTTCTGTTTCAACCTTGAGTCTCTTCTCTCATCTCAAAATAAAAATAAAAAACACTTAATAAATACTACATGTTGAGTGTGTCATGAGTCTTAAGTATGTGGGAAATGGATAGTGGGGGATTTTCCTTCACTTTCCTAGAGTGTTTAGCAAGCGTCCCGTCTTGGGTCGATTTAAGATGCATTCGATCCTATGTCATAGACTTTAGCACGACACATGTTACAAACAACAAAATCAAAACATTTCTCATAAAAAACAAAAACAAACAATTCTCTTCTCATCTCTTTCATTCCCTTGTAAAGGAGGCGTCATTTCCGTTCTACCACAAACAGGTAAATGCATAAGACTTCGTACAACGAGCGGCGACACCTAAACTGCTGGAACGCGAACGTTGGCGTCTTCCACTAAAAAACACAAACAAAGAAAAGTCATCCCTAGTGAGGGGAACTACGTCGCTCTGATTCTTTATTGGTTAATGGAGATACGTAGGCAGGAGATCGTGCGAGATCTCTGCGAGCACAACCTTATTTATCAACCCTTTCACAACTGACCCATAGGTCGAACTACGACTGCTCTGATTTCCTCCTTCTATTTAGATTGAGGATACGTAGGCACGAGACACGATGTCTTGGCAAACAAACCTTCCCCCCATAAAACCGTAGTCCGTCGAACTACGTTGACTCTAATTCTTCATTGGTTAATGAAGATACGTAGGCATAGGATTGTGACGATCCTTGTGAGTCCTTTATGTCCCTTTTTTTCTCTTTTTCCCCCGCTTCTCCATTTCATATTTTGTTTCCAGTTTCCAGTTAGCAGTTGAGCTTTAGATAACCTACACCCTTCGATCGATAACAACAAGCGTGGATCCCATCGAGTACGATGGACGCGAGGGGGTGCTAATACCTTCCTCTCGCGTAACCGACTCCCGAACCCAGGCTATGGTTGCAACGACCATGTCTTTCACTTTGTTGAGGTTTTCTTCGATCGTTTCCTTTCCCTGCGTAGGGATAAATAACGTTCGGTGGCGACTCTTCTGTTCCTTTCCGCCGGTTGATTTTCGCAGATGCGACAATAGGTTGCATAATGTTGTTGTTTTCATCAAAACACATTTGAGAAGCTTGATTCTTCATAAGGGGTTTAGTTGTCCACGAAGCCACATTACAATGTATTGCAGAAAAATGACTTCTGACATAGACAATGATGATCTGCTTATCCATTTTTTCCAAGATAGCCTATCTAGGGCTTCCCTGGATTGGTACATGAACCTTGAACAAGGTAAGATCAGAACCTGGAAATATCTATCTGAAGCATTCTTGAAGCAATACAAGTACAATTTGGATATGTCTCCCACCAGGTTGTAGCTGCAAAATCAAGCTCAGAAAACTGGTGAATCATTCAGAGAATACGCTCTTAGGTGGAGTGAGATAGCTTCACGAGTCCAGCCCCCTTTATCTGATACAGAGTTGGTTGACATATTCATGGGCACTCTTTAGGGTTTGTACTATAAGAAGATGGTTGGTAGCTCATCCTCCAATTTTGCTGGTGTTGTGAGCATTAGGGAACATATTGAGAATGGGCTTAAAACAGGGAAAATTGTTGACACTGTGAATCAATAATCAGGGGTCAATAAGCCACAAGGTGGGTTCTCTAAAGAAAAAGGAAGAGGAAACAAGTGTTGTCATGGCAAGTGCCCACCTTCAAGCGCAAACTCCCATGGCACCTATGCCATACTGTTCGTACCCATATGTTGTTGTTGCCCAGTGCCAACAACCACCATATCAACAGCCTCCTTAGGCTCATAATCAGCAAACCCAAGGCCGAGAGCATCAAAACCAACACAAACCTCGGAATAATCTAGAACGAAAGAATGCTCCTCTAAATCTGATTCCTATGACATACAGTCAACTTCTCCCATATCTGATTCAGAACTCGCTGGTGGTTCCCAAAGCTCTGAAGCCCCCACCAGAACCATTCCCACCTGGGTATGATCCCTATGTGCAATGCGGATATCATGTTGGGTCAGCTGGGCATTCGACTAAGGATTGCAACCCTTTCAAAGCTAAAGTCCAATAAATGATTGACAAGAAGTACTTAACTGTTCATGATGAGAAACTGTGGGTGAACGGAAATCCCTTGTCCATGTAGGGGCTAAGATTGCAAAAGCATCCCTTGAAATAATTGATCAAGCCTGAGAGCACCTCCTCAACATTGGCAATCAATATTTCATTCCATCATTTCCATTTGTAATCTTTTTGTTTGTTAAACATTGTTTTCTTGTAAAACTTGTGTGTTTTTTAATGATAATAATAATGAAATAAATATGCATGTTTTGAACAAATCCATTCGTGTTCACTTATGCTTTTTATCATTATCAAACATTTGATCAAGCAAAATATGGAGAATGGTGAAATAAAAAAGACATGAGATCATTGTCTGTATGCTTTGAATAAAACCTTGTTGACGATGTAAGTCATTGTTCTATCCCCAAACACTAGAGTTATAAGGAAGATAATCCCCAGTCAACCCCTTTGGGCCTTGAAGTAGGAGTTTCTTTCTAGACATAAAACTCTCAATACTAGAGGCAGGGTAGTCTTAAGTTAGTTTGACCATGCGTTCTAATTTCAAAAAAGGAGTACCCCATTTGAGGGAACCACTTCCTATCCCTCACAAGAGGTCGAAAATCACAAAATCCACAATGGATACCCCTTATCGATCAAAGGAGCGAGGCAGTCACAACCCTTTATCAAACAAACAAATGTCACACGATTTGTTCCAAAAAAAGAAATAAAAAAAAAAGCCCGCTAAGTCAAAAACAAGGGACTTAGGCAAAAATTAGGGCATCCCGGTAGATTGCAAACTCAAAAAAAATCAGTCTACGGAAAAATTAGGAAAAACAAAAAAAAACAAAGCAAAAGAAGAATACAAAATCCTCTGCAAGAAAAAATTCGTGTGACAACAAACAAATAAAAAACAAAGGTGAGTGATTGCCGTTCCAATAATATCGTTGGTTCCTCTACCATCACAACTACCATTTAAAGCCCTTTTTGAAAGGTGAACGCTTGTGTCAAACTAGCTGAACATAGGACTGGAGAACATCAAGAAGAATGGGTGGGTTAAAATAAATTTTGAGCCTTATATCCTTTCTTTCTGAAACCGTGAACCATGCCACGATACAACCCACAAAAGACCTAATTGAAGTAGGGTTTATTTCAAAAGTATACTATAGCAAAATCGTGCCAATGCTGACTCCTAAATATTTGCTTATCATTTGTGCTAGTATCGACATGGCATTTTAAATGGTGATCCATTCACTATATGTCATAATCTTAGTGAACATACTTGGATTTTAAAACTGACATATGCATGGCATTAGCATTATCATTTTCAAAACAAACACTTTTTACTTGCGAACGAACACTTGATATCGAGAAAGTTTCCACAATGGGAAGTTTGATCACTCATAAGAGCAAAGCGCTTGAGCACTCTGTTGAAAAAGGGAGGGCCTAGCCACCTCAAGATTCAGTCAATCTGGGCCAATCACGACAAGACTCGACAAATCTCAAAGATCAGTTAGTCAGGGGCATTCCTCCAAAGATATTTAAGCCATGGGCAAAATCACTTCAAGGCTCACATTAGGGCAAGCCACCTCAAGAGCATAAGAAGTTAACCTCTCTAAAAGATGATTAATCAGGGGAACACTGTTTCGATACACTGGGGCAAGATAAATCAAAATTGTCCTATGACAAAGCTGCTTCCTAACTTGTGACTGGAGCAATTCATGCAGATACCCAATAGACTGGGGCAGAGATAGGCTACCAAAGTACAAGTTCTCTCCCTATTTTAAGGCAGGAACAATGGTGCATCAATAACTTCTTAACCTAAAGTAGGTGTCGAGGAATCACGTCTTTGTGGCCTACACCCTAACCTCAACTCTTCTACCTCCCACAATGAAAGCACTTGAGAATCGTTGGACATACCAGTCTCATGCATTAATTATGTCGCTTCACTCATGTATATCATTCATCTGACATAGCATAAAGCCTTGACATAAGCCTGATCATACTTGACATCTCTTCAAAACCCGATTACTGACACTCTGCATATAGTAATTATCATCGCATAGCATTGCATCCTCAAACATGTAGCATATTCATCAAGATGGAGCATTACGCCATACAGGTTCAAACATGTAACCCAATCAAAATCCAGTTCTCGTCTAGTGGTCAGCTCTCGTCTGACCTGTCTTTATAAAATCTAGTTCTCATCTGGTGGTCAGTTCCCGTCTAACCTGTCTTTTCAAAATCTAGTTCTCATCTGGTAGTCAGTTCTCGTCTGAGTTGTCTCTTCAAAATCCAGTTCTCCTCTGGTAGTCAATTCTCATCTGACATGTCTCTACAAAATCCATTTCTCGTCTGGTAGTCAGTTCTCGTCTGACTTGTCTCTTTAAAATCCAGTTCTCGTCTGGTAGGCAGTTCTCGTATAACTTGTCTCTTCAAAATCCAGTTCTCTTCTGGTAGCCAGTTCTCATCTGACTTGTCTCTTCAAAATCCACTTCACGTCTGGTAGGCAGTTCTCGTCTGACTTGTCTCTTCAAAATCCAGTTCTCGTTTGGTTGGCAGTTCTCGTTTAACTTGTCTCTTCAAATCCAGTTCTCGCCTGGTAGTTAGTCCCCGTCTGACTTGTCTCTTCAAAATCTAGTTCTTGTCTGGCTTATTCTTTCAAAGTCCAGTTCTCGTCTGGCAAACTTTTTCAAAGTCCAGTTCTCGTCTGGCAAAACTTTTTTAAAGTCCGGTTCTCGTCTGGCAAACTTTTTCAAAGTCCAGTTCCCGTATGGCAAACTTTTCAAAATATATTCCTTATCTTTGGTCTTCCCAAAGCCTTTATTTTGGTCCGCCCAAAATATTTCTTTTCTCTGGTCCGTCCATAACCTTTCTAGTTCTCTCTGGTCCGTCCAGAACCTGCCAACTTGCGACATTGTACCTTAACCTGCATCGTTGCATTGCATAATCTCACGCATCATGTAAAACTAAGCATACATTCCATTTTTCATATGCATCAAGCATACTCCTCGTTGACTGGTTCATCTCACTAGTAGATATTCGGCCAGAGTGCAAACTTTCCAAATGTTCACCTTTTCATCTCTTATCGCCGTTGGTCAAATTTTCGAGCTACTCTTTTATTTAATCTCCTTCCACTTTGAATAATTGAAAAGCTGGCGCAGTTCTAACATTCAGGTCCAAGAGGATTAAATAGGGGTAGCTGTCGTAACCCGAAATTTGACCTCCCTGTTTGCCTTTTTGCATAAGCATGTGCATTCGCATTGCCGGCATACGCATTAGCATTTTTTCTCTGTGGTTTTGTTGTAGGATCACTCAGATTTTCAAAGCCTGATTGATCACATCCTCACAAAAGTCATTCCAACATCAAATAAGCAAAATACAAGGGTTTCCATGTATAAAAATCAAGCACAGAGGTTAAAATGTGGAACTACAACTACATCAGCCTGTTTCAAGGAAAATTTTGAAGTTTGGGCTGATGTAACCGGTTACCTCACCATGTAACCAGTTACATCACTGTTACTCAGCCACAGAACTCACGTTTGGGCTGATGTAATCAGTTACCTCACCATGTAACCGGTTACATCACTGTTTGTACAGAAAAATCAGTGTTTTCATCACATTGCAGCAGCTTCTTCCACTCTCTTTTGGTTCATTTGGTTCTAGCATTGTGTGGAATATTCTAGACCCTTCAAGACACTTTAAGAATTCACTTTTATTTGCTACACTACATCACTTTCAATCACGCTCACCATGCACCTTTGCTTCAAAATATGTGAACCATTGGATTGCTAGCTTGCATTGGGATTGCTCCACCGAGTTAACAAATAACTAACTGAGTCAACTTCCAACTCAGTGAGTTAGATGTAACTAAATCCAAAGCAAACTCCAAAGCAAGCCCTAAACCAAATTCCAAACCTAACCCACTCCAAACCAAACTTCTATTTAAGCAAGCCTTCACTTTTTCACAAAAAAAGACCTTAATCATTCTCACAATTCTTCACTCTTCACTCTCATTTCTCTCTGAAATTTCTGCAACTCTTTCTCATATTCATCTTCATCTTCTTCACAAAATCACACTAGAGCTCAATTTCCACCATTGAAGAGTAGCAAATTTCACATTGAAATTGTTTTTCCCTTGAGCTTAACCTCCATCACATTGTATTTCTCCTTAGATTTCTGGAATTACAGTAGCTTCTACTTTAATTCGAGTAATCATCTCAAGGCTTTCAGTGCAAATTCATATTCGGAGCATTTATTGTGTTTTTGTCGGTTTCGCTATGATTTGATATCATGCCTGGAACTCTCTGGTTTTGTTTTCTTATTTTCATCACATTTGGTTTGCCACAATTACCAAGGAAAACCTCCGCCTTATAGGTTGGTAATTCTAGCTCGATTTACTGTTTTCGATCACTTTCGCATTTTTCACAATGTAGCTTAATTGATGCTTGGTTGTTTGAATCTTTGATTTGCATGATCAATTCTTGTGGCTTCAAATTGATGTTAATTAATGTGTTTTCTGCACCTAGTGTTATGTTATGATGCATTGCCATTACAATTAAAAACCAATTCACAAAAGTGATTTTCCAAAAAGTTGTTGTTGCTGTTTTGGCTAATGTAACCGGTTACCTCAACATGTAACCAGTTACACCGTCCCCTGCGTGCCTCTGTTGTTGCTGTTCTGGATTGATTTAACCGGTTACATCACCAGGTAATCGGTTACATCACTGCTGATTGGTCAAAATCTTTGTTCTAGGGGTTATTTTGGATGTTTTGATCATACTTCTTCACATGTTTACTTGTATACATGATATTTCTACTATTTTAGGGTAGAATCTTCACGACATGATCTTCGCTCGATTAATTGCTTAATTTTCTTCAATTGTTTTGCAATTTAATCTTGTATTCAAAGCATGATAATTGATGTTTTTTAATGCTTGGAAAATTCATTTCTCGATTGCATTAAGTTTGTTCTTTATTGAACAAATTTAATTTTGTATAATCATTACTTCACACGCTTGCTTTGATGATCTTTTGACTCGCTTGAAAGATTGTTGGCTTATTCATTCCCTTTGATTGATTGATCGAAACCTTGTTTCAATTAGTTAGTCTTCCCTCCTTCTTCTCTTTAGGATCTTTTAGAGATCCTGTCTCTTGGTCCCTTGTGGAATTGGAAGTCTGCACAACGCGTTGGAGCACTGTACAAGATGGTGTTGTTACTCTGGCGATTTCAATTTCTGCACTATACTCTGAGTGCTAGAGAAGGGATGAGAGTGGAGAATTCTTACACTCATTTTGATTATTTTGGGTAGGGGACAAATGACCCTGTGCCTGGAATAATTATCTCTATCTCCAGACTGTAGTGTCTCCCAATCCCCAGCCGAATCGATCTTTGATCACTCTTGCCTTTTCTATCTCTCCTTTGATTAATCACCATTTCCTTGGTTCAAGATCAATCTTTCTTGGGTTAATTATCTTCTCTTGGTTAATCATCCATTTTTGGTTGATCACAATCCGTCTATTAAGACCAATTCCCGTCTTCCCCAACGAAGTCGCAATCCTTTTCTTCGGTTAAACATAGTCTGTGTGTTAAGTACCGAATTCCTAGCGGAGTTTGCAACCTTTCCTTGGTTCTCTCCCATTTTGATTAGTTAATCACGGATTGTCAGTTAAAACACCAATTTGCTCTTTTTCTAAGTTAACCACAGTCTGTCTGTTAACATACTGAGATTCTCTTGGGTTAATCACCTTCTCTTGGTTAATTACCCGTTCTTGGGTTAATCATATTCCTTATGTTAAAACCAATACCCTTTGGGTTAGTAACCTTCTTTTGGTTCAAATACCCTTTCCTCAGTCAAATACTGCTTGTTCAGTCGATGTACCAAACCCTTTTTGGATCACAACCTTCGCTTGATTCCACACCCGTCCTTTGGGTCACAACCTTCGCTTGGTTCCACACCCATCCTTTGGGTCACAACCTTTGCTTGGTTCCACACCCGTCCTTTGGGTCACAACCTTCTCTTGGTTCCACACCCATCCTTTGGGTCACAACCTTCGCTTGGTTCCACACTCTTCCTTTTGTTAATCATCATTCGTCGGTTAAAGACCAATTTCTCTCTCCTTTCGGTTGACCACTGTTTATCAGTTAACACACCGAGTCCCCAGAGAGTCAAACACCTTTCTTGATTCACTACTCTCCTTTCGATTTATCACAGTCCGTCTGTTGACACCAACCCTCTTTTTCCCCACAGAGTCATAATCTTGTATTGCTTCGGTTAACCACTGATGTTAATTAATATATTGAGTCCCCAGTGGATCTTACCTTGTCTTGATTCAATTCCCTTGCTCCTTTATTCTCTTGGTTTCGACACCATTCCTTTGCCTTTTTGTCCTGGTTTTGACACCGTTTCCTTTTAGGCTTCCCCGGTAAAGCCTTTCCCTACTTTCGTTCATGGTTTTGACACCATTTTCCATTTCTTTTTCATTCTCTATCTTGGTTCCCCGAACTACGGAGCCCTGACTTCCTCGTTGCACTATAAGGATACGTAGGAACGAGATTGCAAAATCTTGGCGAACCACCTCCTTCCTATTCTTCCCTGGTTCCATGAACTACAGAGCTCTGAATTCCTCATTGCACTATGAGGATACGTAGGCACGAGGGCCCCAATCCTCCGCGAGCAAATTTCTTCTTTTCCTTTCCTTTTCCTCTTTTAGCTAGTAGCCTTTAGATAGATAACCCATCTGAGCCTAAAAGCAAGCAAAATGGTTCCCATCGAGTTCGACGGATGGGTGAGGTGCTAGTACCTTCCTCTCGTATAACCGACCCCCTTACATGTTTCTCTTTCCCTTGGGTTTTATCGATATTTTCTTTGTCCTTTGGGTCTAAATAAAGTTCGGTGGTGACTCTTTTGTATCTTTGAGTGTGTGATTCACTCAGGTATAATCCCGCTAGCTTCAAGTATCATTATTGTTTTTCATTTTTTTTTTCTCTTTACTTTTTGTTGTTTGTATCCCTACTTTCATATGATCGTCATAGCTATATATTTGTTCTTTTGATATGTATTGCTTTTGGCTTTTGAACAGTATCCATATTATTATGCTTTCGATTTATGAGTTATGTTGGTTATTGAGATGTATATATATGTTTATCCCTTTCTTTGTTTTTTTAAGTTGTATATATATATATATATACTTGTTTTATTGCTAATATTGTTGTGACATTATACAGTAAAAATGCAAATTCACTGTGGATAGTATGTGTGTGTTGTGTCGACCTTTCTGTTTTATTTTTCAAATATTTTGAGTTGATATAAAGAAATTTTTTGTTTGTAGCTGTTATTTTATTTTGTTCTCATTGTGTTGCAATTTTGGATTTGGAATTTAATTTAACTTCTGAAAACCGCTTGGACGCATAGATGATTGCTCGACTGCTTATAGAGTGATTCTAACATGAATACACTCTAATTTAATTTAGAGCTAAATTCGGTTGCTTTTAATTTCGGTGGGTTTTCTGTCCCGTGGCCCAATCTTGGGATTTCTTACAACAAGCACCTTTTATTCACTTGTTCGATGAATTTGTTTTAATCGCCTTATCATATCCCTATCTGAAAAATGCACCCTCATTCCCATGAAGTGTAAGATAGTTTTACCGCCTTCCTTTATTTTTGTTTATGTCTTGCCACCACTGCAAACAATTAAAACCCCCGCATTCTTGATACACATATCAAGCCATACCTCAACTTGTAAGATGATTGCCTTTTGCATCGCCATCAACAAAACAAACCCTTGATCCAACGTCAAGTGGTTTTCTTTCTTAAAACTTTTGTAGGACTATTGCCTTTTGCATAGCCCTAACGCAAATTCAAACCTCGATCAACATCGAGTATTTTCTCAAATCAACATCAAAACTCTTAATCAAAATCAAAACACTTTTTATTAAAATAAAGGGAGGTTTTTGAGTCTTCGAAATTTCTCCTCAATTGTTTGGATACGAGATATCTTTCTCGTGTTCAAACAACTATTTCCTTAAAATACCTAATCATATCTTAACACTATTTCACTAAAGATGAAACAGAGGGGTGTATAGTCTTTCATTCCTCTCTTTCTATTGTTTGGGTACGAGATATCTTTCTCGTGTTCAGGCGATTGATATCTATAAAACACACCAATAAACCGTAGTGCCGAACTACGATTGCTCTGACTTTCCCATTGCACGAGGGTATACGTAGCCACAAGGGCCCCAATCCTTGGCGAGCACCCTTATAAAAACCACTTATTTCCCCTTAGCAAGTAATCTTAGATAGCATTTTTTACAACCCTTTTCTTTTATCTTTTATTATTCAAAGAAGACAAATAGCATAAGTTAACATTCAATCACAAATTAGACTAAGAGGTTCCTGTTACGTACAACGGATGTGAGGGGGTGCTAATACCTTCCCCTTGCGTAAACGACTCCCGAACCTAAGATTTGGTTGCGATGACCATTTTCCTTTCCTTAAAAGGTTTTATCGATATTTTCCTATTCCTTAATTGGAATGAATTAAAGTTCGGTGGCGACTCTGTTCGAATAAATTTTTTCGCGTCCATCGCGAGGTTTGTATTTTTTGAGGTACGACAGATGGCGACTTTGCTGGGGACACATAATTGCTCCATGCAAGAGAAAGTCGAGCCTAACATAGGTTAATTTGTGAGGAGTGTTAACTTAGCTTATTTGTCTTTTTTTTCGTTTGTTTGTTTTCTTCTTGTTTATTTTATTGCTTGTTTATTTTATTATTTGCTTATATTATATTTCTGTATTATTATTATGATGTTAGGTTCTCTAGTCATGGGCTTTGTGAGATAGGATCTATACTCGAGCCTGAGAAAAAACATAAAGAGTAGGATGGTGGTTGTGTAATAGAGACTTGCGAGGAATCTTCCTCGTGGGGACGATACAAAAACCCCGCTTAGAGTAGATTCCCTTGGAAATGTTATTGTTTTGATGAACCTTCATCACAACGATAATGTTTTCAAGCCTTAATCGTTGACTCTAAGGACCTTTAACCCGTTTTATCCATGGTGGTTGTGTAGTGTTAACCTGCGAGACCTCTGGGCTCGTTGAGTTAATACGAAAGCCCCAATCAAATGAGATCCCTTGAATGTATTACTAGTTGACAGTAATGGGTTCAACCTCAATCTATGACTCTGAGAACCCTGCTTTAGAAACCTTGTGTCAATGGTTGTGTAGTAGAAGCCTACGAGGTTCCTTCCTCTTGGGAAGATATGAAAACATCACCTAGAAGAGATCGTTTCAAGGGTATTATTGTTTGATAAACCTTCGTCATGGCAAGAATGTCTATGAGAAGGGTCTGTGATTCTAGGCACCTACCTGTTTTAGAGCCTACCCATGGGTTTCCCTTAATCTGATACTAGTTATTTACCCATTGTTATAACCAACATCAGAACTTGACTGATCCTATGATTCTGGATCTTGCATTTTAACATTGCATCCACGCATATCATTTCATCTTGCATATGCATCAACTGTGCATCCTGCATTCCAAAACTAAAAACTAATTTCATTTCATCTTCATTTGTCTCCAGTAAATCAAGTTGATTCCTCAACACCAGTACGCTACTCGAGCCAATACCAGACAAATGGTGGATCAGATTCAAGAAGAACAAATTGCTTTAAGAGAAGAGATAGACTCTGTCAAAAGCAAGATCGATTAGATTTTCGAGGCAATAACTGCTCTAGCCAAAAGAGAAGATGAACTTTGCAACACCGCTGCAACCTTAAGGAGCAGTGTCCCTGTGTAAGGATCTACCTCATTACCTTCTGTTCCCATTCTAAATCCTTTGATCTAGGTTATACCTCCATATCACACTCCTGGAATTGAAGGAGTTATTGCCCAACCAATTCCTACATATGGGGTTACTGTTGGAGTTATCCCACAAGCTCAACCTACTGTTATTCAAATTCCTATTCCCCTCTAAGTTCAAGGTGCCAGAATTCGAAAAATATAAGGGCCTCAGCTGTCCTAACATTCATCTAAAGATGTTCTGTCGAAAGATGGCTGCCTATGCCAGGGATGACAAGTTGATGATCCATTGCTTCCAAGACATCATGTTTAGAGTGTTGCTAGAATGGTACATACAACTAGAGTGTAGTAGTGTGTGTACTTGGGCTGAGTTAGCTGAAGCTTTTGTCAAGAAATACAAATACAACACTGACCTTACTCCGAATCTTACTCAACTTCAGAGTATGGCTCAAAAGAACGGTGAATCCTTTAAGGAGTACACACAATGTTGGAGGGAGTTAGCTGCAAGAGTGCATCCACCGCTGGTTGACCGTGAACTTATTGACATCTTCATGGGCACCTTGCAAGGCCAACACTATGAAAAGCTAATCAATAGTGTGTCTTCAGGATTCTCAGACATGGTGATTGTTGGTGAAAAAGAATTGAAGAAGGTTTGAAAAGCGGAAGGATTCAAGGAGGTTCTAGTTGCCAGGCTGGAATCAAGAAGCCTTTTAATGGGTATAAGAAAAAAAAGGGTGAAACAAATGATGTCTCTTCTCATGGGGAAAAGCATATCAGAGGGTGCCTACTCCAATACCCTACTTACAGTACCCATATATTACAGCTGCGCAATATGCTCTGGTGCCTTATCAACAAACTACTCCAACTCCAATTCCTGCTCAGATGCCTCAATAACAAAATCCCTATCATCAAGTTGTTGTCATTGCACCTATTCCATACCAACATCTGGCTTTCCAACAACAATGGCCATATCAGCAACAAAGGTATCAACAACAGCCAAGAATCAACAACAACACGCTCCACAACAGCGTCAGCCTAACCAACAAAGGGTGAGGAGACCAGAGAGACACTTTAATCCTCTGCTTGTACCATATGGCCAAATCCTTCCTTATCTGCTAAAGGATGGATCAGTTAACTTGAGAGATCTAACACCTCCAATTGTTATCCCTCCAGGATATGATGCCAATGCTCACTGTGAGTATCATAAGGGTGCCCCGGGGCACACAATTAAGAATTGAAAAGCTTTCAAGCACAAAGTTTAAGACTTGATTGACTTGAAGAAGCTCACCTTCACATCAAACAATCCAAATGTTGCCACAAACCTCATGCCACCGCATGGTGGACGTCAGTGAGTGCTATTGAAGGGGTTGTCAGAGACAATTAGAATGGTCTCCAACTTTGAAGAAGCTAAGTGGAAAGTCAGTCAGGAAGAGTTCAAGCCCTCAAATAAAGGCAGTCATTATGCCATGTTTCCATTTTTGCATTCTTGTATTTTGTTATTGTTTGTCTAAGTACTGTTTGCTTTAGACATTGTTATTTGTATTTGGTTTTATTAATGATATGATTATGCATATTTTGAATAAATCTTTTCGTATTCATTCATCTTTTTTCATAATATCACAAAAACACACAAAAAATATATTCCCCCACTTCACTTTCTATATCAAACTATTGTTTTAGCAAAGATTTGAGGGAGGATGATGAAAATTAAATACCCATAATTGTTGTGGTATGCTTTCGAATAAGATCTTGCTGATGATTTATATGCATTGTTTCAAATCCCCAAACACCGGAGAGATAAGGAGTTATTTCCTAGTTAACCACTTTGAGCCTAGAAGTAAGAGTTTCTTTCGAATCTACAAACCCTTATGCTTAACCTGGGGTAGGGTAGTGTTTAGTTAATCTGACCACGCATTCGAATTACAAGATGAAGCATCCAATTTGGGGATCAACCACATGTTATTCTTCACACACATCTAAAGTGTCGAAGGAGCCGTGCAAAACCCCAAAGATATGTCGGTTGTTCTTTAATAACCAATTACTTGGTTGTCAGAGTCCTTCAGCAAAAAAAAAAAGGGAAAGATAAAAGAAAACCCTGCTAAGTCGAACACCCAAAGAGGCGGCTTAGGCAAAAATTGAGGCAATCCCAGTGGACTATAAGCTTCAAAAAATAGTCCAGGAAAATGTTAGGTATCCAAATAAATAAATAAAGGTCGTGTAAATCCTCAGCAGAAACAGAATAAGATTTAGTGACCACCATATCTAAAATCAAAATGGTTACTGACATAAAAAAAAGTAATAAGGTAACTGCCATTTCAAGAGAATCATATCCTTCACTCTTACATCGTCGACTCTCTTGGAAGACAAATGTGTGTGACGAAATAACTGAATGTAGGACGGGAGTTCATCCTGAAGAAGGGGTGGGTTAAAACACTTTTTTAGCCTTATATCCTTTGTTTCAAGTAACCTTGAACCAAGCCACATTACAACCCTCAAAAGACCTAATTGAGACAAAGTTTATTCTGAAAGCATACTACAACAAGTTTGCGTAAAATAATTCCTAGAGATTTGCTAAATCTTCTGTTTTGGTGTCATATTCTCACTATATCTTTCATACACTAGCTAAATCAGCACTGCGTTTGGACCAATGGTCCACTCGCCACAAACTTCCACATCATTCAAATATATATATATATATATATATATATATATATATATATATATATATATATACATGTTTTATTGCTAATATTGTTATGACATTTTACTTTTATTTTTATATTGATTTTGTGGAAATGCAAATTCACTGTGGATAATATGTGTGTGTCATGTCGGCCTTTCTGTTTTTTTTTTCAAATATTTTGAGTTGATATAAAGAATTTTTTGTTTGTAGCTGTTATTTTATTTTGTTCTCATTGTGTTGCGATCTTGGATTTGGAAATTAATTTAAAATCCGAAAACCGTTGGGACGCATAGATTATTGTGCGCCTGCTTATAGACTGATTCTCACATGAATCCACTCTAAGTTAATTCAGAGCTAAATTAGGTTGCTTTCAATTTCGGTGAGTTTTCGGTCCCGTGGCCCAATCTTGGGCCTTCTTACAACGAGCACCTTTTATTCACTTGTTCGATGGATTTGTTTTAATCACCTTATCATATCCCTATCTAACAAATGTACCCCCATTCCCATGAAATGTAAGATAGTTTTATCGCCTTCCTTTATTTTTGTGTATGTCTTGCTACCACTGCAAACAATTCAAACCCCCGCATTCTTGATACACATATCAAGCCATACCCAAACTTGTAAGTCGATTTCCTTTTGCATCGCCATCAACCATACAAACCCTTGATCCAACGTCAAGTGGTTTTCTTTCTTAAATCTCTTGTAGGGCGATTGCCTTTTGCATCGCCCTCATCCAAATTCAAACCTTGACCAACATTGAGTATTTTCTCAAATCAACATCAAAACCCTTAATCAAAATCAAAACACTTTTTTATTAAAATAAAGGGAGGGGTTTTGAGTGTTTGAAATTTCTCCTCAATTGTTTGAATGTTGTCATACCCTAAATTTTGACCACAAGACTTTACATCATTGTGCAAATCATCACCACAATATGGATGTATTTTCATACCTCTTCAATCCTCTCAAAGATTGTTAAGCATTGACTTCAATCAAGAATTAGGGGTTTGAGCCCTCTCAGAGCACTCAGGCAAAGGATCAATCAAGAAGTGACATGATCTTCAACTTGTCAAGCCCCTCAAACATCCATGAAGGATCAAAAGGTCTTCCACATCAAAAATCAAGCATAAGAATGCAACATTTCAAGTTGATCAAGCCTCAAGATCACTAGTGTCACCAAATTAGGGTTTTGGTCTACCAAGACCTCCAGAGAAAAGTTTTCATCTGGGCATGAGCCAATACTCCAAAACATGATTCAAGAAGCTAACAGTGACCTCATGGATCCAATCATGAGTTCAAAATAGCCTCAGGAGATGCATTCATCAAAAATCAGGAATTAGGGTTCTTGACCTAATTCACCCCTAAGTTGACTTTTGAAGCAAGGCATGGGCCTAGGCCTCAAGAAATTTTTTGAAGACCTCAAATATCTTATATTGATCCTCTCACAAGTTTAAATTGACACCAAGAACCTGATTCTTGATAAATATAAAGATTCAAATTCATCTGGACCACAAACTAGGGTTTCTGAGAAAAAGCCAACCATACCATTGACTTTTGACCAGGACATGATCTCAAACCTTAGGGAATGATTCAAGACACTCTAAAACACCTATTGAATCCATCCATTAGGTTTTATTTAGCCCAAGGACTTGATTTCATAAAGGATCACAAAGTTTAAAATTCATCTGATAAAAAGTTAATTGTGCCCAAAACCAAGTTTGACTTTTGAGATTTTTTAACAAATATGGCTTCTTCAAGTAAAAAAACAATGTTAACTTATGGTTTAGATCATCATACATCAAGATAAATCAAGAAAAGTGAGGTTACTTGCAAAAGGGGTAATCTTAAGAAACTTAAAATTTCACTAAGTTATGAAAAAATGATGATTTTTACCCAACTTTGCAAGACCATAACTTATGATCCAAGCAGCCATTTTCTTCCATCCAAATCTCAAATGAAAGCTCTCATTACATACTACAAAAGTTTCCTCCTGATCCATAGTCAAAAGATGCATGGATTTTGAGTTATAATGCCATAAAGTTAGGGTTTCTTGGGATTTTCACTTTGACACTTAGTGAAATTTTGAGACAGGACATGTTTGCAGTTTTGCCAACTTTGAGGTCATTTTTCTCCATGGTCCATAATGATCCAAGACCAAAGGTAAACATCAAAGTTGAAGTATGATGTACAAGCTTTCCAAAGAGTACAAGAACATCATCAAACTCCATTTGAGCAAAGAGATATGGAGTGATCAATATGCCTTGCTGCAAGCTGTTTTGCAAAATCAGTTTGATCACTTACTTGCCATGCACAATTTTTTTTTCAAGTGTAATGATCAATACCACTCACATTCAATGCATAACAGATGAATCACAACAAACCTGCAAAGTTAGGCCAAAGAGTCAAGGGATATCTCAAGTGGAATGATGGGTTTTGTCACCTTATGCCTTGAATTCAAATGGCATTTATGTGCAATAGTGCACATTGAACAAAAGGACTTTTTTCAGTCAAGATGCTCACATAAACAAAAATAAAAGTATCTAAGGAATGTGGATTGAGTCAAAAGATGAGCTAGCCATGTGGAGGGCTATGGTACCTTGTGTGAGGGGCAATGATACATCTTGCCAAAACTTTTGAATCCAAGCCAACCTTCAAGATATCACTATTCAGCCAAGATAAATCCGTTATCCTATAAATAGAAGAAATTTATGATGTTTCAAAACACACCAAAACAACCATAATGCTTGTTTTCTCACAAATCCTTCTTCTTGCGAAATTCAAATTTCTCAAAGAGTGAAAACTTAGAATTCTCAAACCAGTCCAATTCCACTCAAACCAAGCATCCAAACACTTCACATACGCATCATAGAAGTGATCCATAACCTCAAAACACTTATGTAACATCAGAATCACCAAGTCACTACCCTTTTGCTCAAATTTTCCTCAGAGCTGCAGATAGGGTCGAGCCAAATGATCCAAAAGGTTTCAACCCATTCTAATCATTTGAACACCATTCTTAGGGGTCAAGGAAGCTGTCCAGATCATCATCTTGCATCTGTAACACCTACATTGCAGAATTCGATTCTCACTTGCAAGGTAAGCTTCCTCAAATCTGAACTCTATGATCCATGCATCATAAATGTGTTTTCAAGTTACCAACATGTTTCTGCACTTATGTAGAGTGTTTCCCCTCAATTAATTGCTTTGTATCTACCGTGTATGGAATTTCATAGTGTTCTTGCAAAAATTAGGGTTCATCTGTTCTTCACATGATTTCTCACTCAACACTTAAAAGAAATGCAATTAATTGGTATCATTGAAATCCTTGTTAAAAAAACGAGCAACTTTCATGTTTATGGAAGTCAATTTCATTGCGTATTCAGTGAGATAGGGGAGCTTTTGCAAATCTGAAATAGAGGGTGGCACGAGGAAGAAGATGATGTTCTTCGCGCCCTTTTTCAAAATTTTGAATTTTTAATTATTTTGATTATTTTTCAATTAATTTCAAAAATTAATATCTCTCTCATTTTTAATATTTTTCAAATTATTTTTTAAATATAAATCATTTATACATTTTAATATTTAATTCCACGCAAAAAAATAAAAAATATTTTATATTTAATATATTTTTGAATTTTTCAAAGAAGTTCTTTTTAATTGTTTTAAACATTTTTAAATGAATTATTTCTCTTGATTTTTCAAAACCCCTTGAATTTCAAATCATCTTGTGAATTAAAACATCTATTTTCAAACATTTTTCAAAATTCACGACATGTTAATTAAATATATTTGATATTTTATATCATTTTTTATTTAATTTTTCTTTAGAAAATAAATTTTAAATAAAATTAAGGTTTTTCCTTGATTTTAAATCTTTCAAAACTTCATCAAACACTCTTGGGCCTCTATTAGAGTGTAAGACCCAACCCCTTTTTGTAAATAAATATTTTGGGCATCTGTCATAGTATAAGTCCCATTGCGATTTTCAAAATAATGGTACGTTCACTGTTATCATATGGGCCTCTCCTTGAGTATAAGCCCCACCCTTTTTCCTTTCGATAAACATCTTGGGCCTATAAAAGAGTGTAAGACCCAACCTCTATCTACATAAATAAATTTTGGGTCTCTGCTATAATATAAGTCCCACAACGTCTTTCGATATTGCAGTGTGATCATTGTTTTTCAAAATAAGTCATCTGGGCCTTTCCTTGAGTATAAGCCCCAATCCCTTGTACATAAACCTTGTTTTAAACAATAAACAACCTCAATGGGCCTCTCCTTGAGTTGTAAGCCCATACCTCTGTTTTCAAAATCATCTGTCTGTTTTAAATTGGTACTAAGAGGAGCATTATTCCCGGTGAAACTGCTCTTAGACCACTTGGGCCTCTCTTTGAGTTATAAGCTCCAAACTTTCTTTTCTTTCAAACAAAAAATTTCTTTAAAATTCAAATTCAAATTCGAAGTTTTTTCAAAAGTTTCTTCAATTTCTTAAAACCCTAATCATATAGTTGTAATCAATACAACAAATCACAACCCACCTGAGCCTCTTTTCAGAGTGTAAGACCCAACATCTTTTCAAATTAATGCATACTTATTTATATATCTGTTAATTCACTTATTTGTATTTGCTTGTGCACACCTATCTAGAGTTTACCCAGCAGTTAGGTCATCCTCAGTTCACACTTAGGATAAACAGTAGGATACTCATAACTTAGATCAATAACTAGTTCCCTCATAGGAAACTTCCCTCAATACAGTCTGCCTCCTCTTGGGCTTTATTCAATATGGAAATAAGAAAGGCATTATTCCCGGTGAAACTTTTCTTAAGACTGTCAAAACTTAGAAACATATAAAAGAAATTCATTTCCCCAGAGAGGATTAATTCCCGGTGAAACCTCTTTTGAATTTCTTCAAACCTTGGAATTATTTAACAAAGAAAGGATTATTCCCGGTGAAACCTTTCTTGAACTTTTCCTAGGCTTGGACCAACAAGCTTCTTAGAAGTTCCCTATAGCCTCCTCTTGGGCTTAATACAAGGACCCACAGGCTTCCTAGAAGCATCCCAGCCTCCTCTTGGGCTTAGTACAAGACCCAAAGGCTTCCTAAAAGCATAGGATAGAATTTAGTCATCTCTACAAGTTCAATCCTCAAGAAAGTCAAAACTCCGGAATACCCAATCATTCAAGGGTTGATCTTCATCCCCTAAACCAACAACCTCCTCTTGGGCATCATACAAAGATCTCTCTCCAACCAGAGTTTATCTCTTCTTAAGAGACTTGGATAGTCTCAGCCTCCTCTTGGGCTTCATACAAGTAGACTTGGAAAGTCTCACCCTCATAGCCTCCTCTTGGGCTTAGTACAAGTACCCACATGCTTCCTAAAAGCATAGGATAGATCCTGATCATTTTACCAATACTCTAGCCCCCAGAAGAGTTAAAACTTCTAAGGTTTTCAAACTCATCTTTTAAACCCCTTTGACCCCCAACAAGGCTTAACTTTCACCTTAAAAATCCCAGCCAGGGTCAATTTACCATCAACAAATCCTCAAAAGAATCAGAGCCTCATGGCATCTGGTAAATTAACTTTGCTCAAATCCCTATCAAGAGTTAGTTTCCCTTTGGATTCCTCAATACAATTCAGACCTTCTCCTGGATTTCAATAATCCTCAGCAAGAGTCGGCCTCCTCTTAGGTTTCATATAATGATTTTCCCAGACAGCCTCAATATAACACTCCCCAGAGGAGTCATTTTCTTTCAGCTTCAACCTTGGGCTTTAAACAAGGCACACAAAAAACAACATCCCCTCAGATGAGACCATGAGTCCTCTCTGTAGGAGGATATCTCCTCTATACATCACATATCAAATAATCAAAACCTTTTTCCAGATAATTGTTGTAAGTGGCACACTTGTTGATTAAAAATCCAAGTTGGAGTCCCTCCTTTATCATGATTAAAATTTCTCTTTCATCTAACAACTGTAAGTGGCAAGCCTCTGGATTCTACACATCCAAGCCAATGTCCCTCTCTTAGCATGAAAGATTCATAAAGGAAAAAGTGGCATTGCTCTACACTGAGTTAAAGCTTCTTCCTTTATGACATCTCTCTTATAAAGGAAATTATGGCACTGCTGGATTCCATACATCCCAGTTAAAGTAATTTCCCTTATAACCAATTACTCAATATATGTGATGAATGAGTGAGATTTCTCCCTTTAGAGATGACAAATTCTCTCTATCAGTCACCTTTTAGCTTCAATCTTGGGCTTTTAACAAGATACAAATACTCTGATAGCTTCAATCTTGGGCTTTAAACAAGAACAAGTCATTCCTCCCATAGAAATAAGAGGAACTACAATTGCTCTGATTTCCCAAATCTCTTTACGGGAATACGTAGGCATAAGATTGCGAAATCTTAGCGAGCACACAAATAAAAAATTCTAGGTCCAGGTACCTTCCCAAAAACAATAGAAAACCCGAAAACAACAAAAACATTCTCTTAACCCTCCCAAAGGAGAAACTTTCCCAATCAATAGTAGATAAACAAAAGAAAGCATTTTAAACAGTAAAAATACATGCAAAAGAAGGTTCCTATAGATTACTATAGATACTCTGGGTGTTAATAGCGTCTCTTTGTATAACCAAACCCCGATCCCCGATCTCTTAGCATTTGTTAAAGAAAACACTTGCGTGCAGGGTTAGTTTAAGATATCTTCCCCTTCCTTTCAAGCTTCATAGGATAAATATAGAAATCAGAAAGTAGCACCAAACATGCGGTAGGTTGTCACGTCACCAAAAAACCGACGCTACAGAAAAATGGCGACTCTGCTGGGGAATTTTAGAATTAGATTTCCTAAGAGGTTTAGGCCTTGTTTTGCATTTATTTTTATGCCATTTTTCTTGCTTTCTCATTTTTATATATCATATGTTGTCATATTACTTGATATATTTGCTTAAATTACTGTTATCTGGGAATGCGATTAATACACATGTGGTGAGTCCGAGAGAACATTAAGATAAGTGGTGGCATATTTAGGAAGACTTATAGGGAGTGAGTCCCGACCAATCTAACTTAAAAGTCCACCGAATCAGTGGAGGTACCCTTGTGGAATTGTTAATGTTGAACGAGCAAGTCGTGAAAGCATTACTTTTCCCATTGGGCACCCTTGAAACCGAGGATTAGTAAACATTTAACCATTTGACCATTGTTAGGTAGTGCGGTGACTATCGGGAATAGTTGATACGCGATACTACACTCAAAAGAGATTCATCTTGGGGATATTACAGCTCTTATGAGTCAGTTGGTTTGTTGTTGATATTCTTGAGAGGGGTCAATGATTTTGGGAACCTTTGTTAGAACCCGTTCTACAGGTACAGAAATTAGACCCTAGTACACAACTTGGGGATGGGTAGATCCATACCTCCATGCTCGTGATAATGAACCCTTAAACCCATGTTTTCAAATGTTTTTGTTTGCTGCATTCATGCATCCATGCATTTCATTCATTAAAAAACTCTTTTTTAACAAGAAAAAAAATATTTTTCTAGAAAGAACTAAAACAATAGTTGCAAATATCAGAGGTCGTACAATGGACTTCGGTAGAAGAAAAACACACAAGTACACCTTCAAGGTTCCAAAACTGGAAGACTTCAGGAAATTAGGAAGAATGATTATTAATATCGAAGCTTTCAGAGCTAAGCACGGAGGACTGTTGTCCCTTTTGAAGGTCAACATGGTGGAAGGAGTCTTGTGTACATTGGTTCAGTTCTATGATCCAGTATACCACTGCTTCACTTTTCCAGATTATCAGCTCACACCGATGTTGGAAGAGTACTCTCACCTGGTTGATTTACCTATCACTGATCAAAATCCATTTTCTGGACTAGAAGAAATTCCAAAAGATCAACCATTGCAAGAGCAACCTCATTGAAAGAGTCGGATATTAGGACTCACATGACCACCAAAGGAGGAATCCAGAGTTTACCAGTTAAATTCCTGATGGAGAAAGCCCTATACTTTGCTAGTATAGGAAATATAACTGCCTTAGAGAATGTCTTTGTCTTACTCATATATAGGTTATTCCTCTTTCCCAACATTGACAACTTCGTCGATGTTAATGCTTTTAAGATATTTTTAATTAGGAACCCAGTCCCAACCTTGCTCACAGATTCTTATCACTCTATACATTTAAGGAATTTATACAGTGGAGGAATGATCACATGTTGTGTACCATTACTCTACAGATGGTTTATTTCCCACTTGCCCAAGTCTACTACTTTTTGGGATCACAAGAGTGGTCTGCGATGGTCGCAGAAGATTATGTCTCTTACCAATTCTGACATAGATTGGTACAATCAGATCTATGACAGAAAAAAATCATTGATAAATGTGGAAGTTTCCCCAATATACCTCTCATTGGTACTAGGGGAGGGATCAACTACCACCCAATTTTAACTCATCGTCAACTTGGATACCTGATGAAGAATGTACCATAAACATTCACCTGGAAGGTCTTTTCTTCAAGGAAGGAGAAAATGACAGGGCACTAAAGAAAGAAATAGTGCATGTCTGGCAACATGTTCATATGAAGGGCAAATAGTCCCTAGGAAGGCCAAATTTCATCTCTGCGGAGCCTTACCTCCACTGGGTACAAACTAGAGCCATCAAACTGAATATGCCTTACCCTTGTCAAGAAGTTTTTCCCTTAAAGGAATATGTCCTTTATTTCATGTCTGATGCGGAAAAACTCCAGATCGCTCTTAACAAAGTCCAACGTGAGAAGAACTCTTGGAAGAACAAGTACCAGATTATTAATTTGGGGTGCACAAAGATCCAAGAACTATTGAAGGAAAAGGATGCTCTGATTGAAATATTAGAGCAACATGCTATAGAAAGTCAAGAGGAGCGTAGAAGTCTACTTTCTCCTTTCACTTGGCAAAGGATCATCGACCCGATAACGGTTGAAGGGGCCCGATCAAAGAAAAGAAAAATTCAGGAACCACCATCTGAGCTTTCCTCAGAGAAAACTCAGGATCCATAGGCCTAATTTTCCTTCTCGCACTTTATAAAATACTGTACTTTTCCCTGTAAAATATTGCAATCTTTTGAGTTCAATAAAAGGTTTCTACCACTATATGATATTTGCAACATAATTGTTAAAAGTTCTTTTGAAAACAAAAACTAAGAAAAATCATTCTCATTCTTTGCATATCATTCATCATTCTCACATAACACATCTTTGTCATTGAGTCTCACACATGTGTCGCACTCTAGAGTCAAACTGAATCATTCGTACAATACTCGGGCCAATCGGCAAAAAAGAAAATGGACGATCTCGAAGAAGAGAACAGAGAGCTGAGAGAAGAAATCAACACTCTGAAGGAGAGTTTGGAGAAACTCCACAACACGATTGAATCCCTGGCCGTAGCTCAGGATCAACCACCTTAAAGGACTAAAATCTCAGAGATTATGTCTACACCAATGTTTGAGACACCTGGCAGTCATCCTCAGTACAATATGCCCAAAGGTTTTCCCTGGGCATGCCTTTAAATTTTATACCTAAAGGATATATACCTCCGGTCACTAAAGACCCGGAAGCCGTAGCAGGAACCTCCAGACCAGAAGGTTACAAAATTCAGGTAAATGAAGATGCAAGGCTGACGACGGAAACTCTTGAAGGTTACAAACTTCATGTCACTGAAGTGCTAAGAGTTACCATCGTAATGTCTATACCACAACCGGTGGTACACACTATCACAGAGGAACAAATGTTGCAGGCCACTTCTGGAAGAAACGAAGAAGTATACGAAAGGATGAATGAATTCCAGGAATAGTTCTTAGAAATGCAGAAGGAACTGCATGCCATTCGTGGACAGGACTTGTTTGGCAAGGACGCCGCTGGCCTTTGTTAGGTCCCTAATGTAAAGATACCTTACAAATTCAAGGTGGTTGACTTTGAAAAATACAAAGGCAACTCTTGCCCTCAAATTCATTTGGTAATGTACGCTCGGAAAATGTCTACCCGGCAGGAAACCAACAGCTACTGATCCATTACTTCCAAGATAGTTTAACTGGTGCCGCACTCAAATGGTACATGGGTTTAAACCGCACCAAGATAAGTACTTTCAGAGATCTTGGGGCAGCCTTCATTCAACAGTATAAATACAATTTGGAGATGGCGCCAGATAGGGACCAGCTCAGAGCAATGTCCTAGAAAGATAAAGAAACCTTCAAGGAGTATGCTCAGAGATGGCATGAAATCGCCGCCCAGATCTGTCCTCCTCTCAAGAAAAATAAATGACAAAGATCTTCCTAAAAACATTGGGTTCATTTTATTATGACTGAATGGTCGCCAGTGCACCTAGTGACTTCACTGAAATGGTGAACATGGGAGTACGCCTTGAGGAAGCAGTCCAAGAAGGACGATTGGTCAAAGATGCAGAGCCATCCAGCAGTACTAAAAGAAACGGGAGTGTTTTCCAAAAGAAGAAAGAGCAAGATATCAGTAACATCTTTTAGGGTAAGCAAAGGCGAAGGTATCAACCTTGGCAGGTAGCAGCAGTAACTCCTGCTATCAACCTAGCACCAGCTCCGACATATCAACCTCAGGTTACTCAGAGCCAACCAAATCAACAAAAGTATCAATAAAGGCAGCAACAGCCTCTTCAGCTGGCTCGCCCGCAGTACAACAATAATAATCGTACTACGCGGTCACCAGGGTTTGACCCCATACCAATGTTATATGCAGAATTATTTCCACTTCTGCTAGCCAAGGGGCACGTTCAAACCAGGACTCCTCTCACAGTACCGGACAACCCGCCTTTTTGGTTCAAAGCCGATCAAACTTGCCCTTACTATCAAGGAGGGTCAGGACATAACATTGAGAATTGCCTCAACTTCAAATCTGATGTACAAAAGCTCATCAAAAACAGAATTTTATCTTTCAAAGATACTAATCCGAATGTTCAAACAAACCCATTACCGCAACATGAAAAGACTACGGTAAACTTAATAGAAGGAGAACCCGACAGCAGTTATCAAATTCACGATGTACGCCTACTAGGAATCAATCTGGTGAAAATGCATTACAGGCAAAGCGGGTATGGCCATGTGCCATCTCACAACTATCATCAGTGTGATATTTATTCCAAGAACAATCAAGGATGTGTCATTGTACAAGCAGCCCTTCAAGAACAAATGGATCTAGGCTAGATTCAAGATCACATAATTCATGAAGTAAACATGGCTCATGCACATCCAAACATTGTTCAAAACCATGACATTCGTGCAATGAATGCCAATCTAGTGGCAATGCATTCTCGACAAAGTCAGTATTACAACTTTCCACTGCATGACTACAGTGCTTGCCCGATTTGCTCAAAAGACAATCAGGGATGCTCTTTTATACAACAAGCCCTCCAGCGTCAAATGGATCTTGGATGGATCCAAGACTACCATGAAAGGTATGATCATCAAGTCAATATGGTTCAGATCTTCGATATTCGTTTAATGAATACCAGCTTGGTAGAGTTGCATGCCAAGTAGGTCAGACCCAGTTTTCTGGCCTCGCACAATTATCGGGACTGCAAGGATTGCTCTGAAAACGATCAAGGTTGTACATTTGTGCAAAGAGCTCTTTAACATCTATTGGACCACTGGTGGCTTCCAATCTACCAGGATGAAGACACACGTCAGGTTAGCGTAACTAATGGAAATCCTGATAGATACCAAAGCTGTGATATCCGCTTACTAGAAATTGATCTAGTAAGTATGCACTGCATACAAAGTGGGTACGGTTGGGTACCACCTCATAATTATGAACGGTGTGGAATATGTTCAGAAAATAACCAAGGATGCTACCTCGTGCGAGCAGCTCTCCAGCATCAGGTAGACTGAAGGGAAACTCAACCATGCTTGAATTTTCAGTCAATCAACGGTGCAAGGTTGGCTCCCTGTTCAAAACAAGGTCCGAGGACTACTAGACAAAAGCATTGTCACAGTCTCCGATAGAAGAGAACTTGTCAATCATGGAATTACCAAGGATGTTTTCACCATTATTCCTTTGCTCAAGGAACCAAAGTATGTGGAAACCCCTCTAGGCAGTAGAAAAGTATCTAACATTCCCAATCTGGAGCTAATCGAGGTTGTCTATGACGGTCAAAAGACGCAAAAAGCCCCTGTGGTTATCTACATGTCAGGACCAATACCGTACAAGTCAGAAAAAGCTATTCCATACAAGTACGGTGCGACTACCATAGAAGATGGAAAAGAAATTCCACTACCATTCGTTGTAAACATTGTTGATATCAGTCGGGTTACCCGGAGCCGTCGAATCTTCAACAGGGGAGTTAGAGAACCTGCAAAAGAAAAGGAACCACAAGCTGAAGTTCCTAATCAGCAAATTGGTTAATCCAGCAACACGGAACCTATAAAGAACAACAATGAAATACTAAAGCTCATCCAGAAAAGCAAGTACAACATTGTGGATCAATTGTTACAAACTCCTTCTCAGATATCCGTTTTATCCCTCCTACTCAGTTCAGAAGCTCACAGAGAAGCTCTACATAAAGTCTTGGAACAGGCCTTTGTAGAACAAGATGTGACAGTAGGACAATTTGACAGCATTATTAGCAACATCACTTCCTGCAACAATTTGGAATTCAGTGATGAAGAACTTCCAAAGTAAGGCAAGAATCATAACATGGCACTCAATATCACAGTCAATTGCCAGGACAATGCTTTAGCCAGCGTACTGGTAGACACAGGTTCATCCTTGAATATTATGCCAAGGTCGACTTTGGTACGACTATCTTTTCAAGGTACCCCCATGAGAGGCAGTGAGATCATCGTCAAAGCATTTGACGGATCTAGGAAAACAGTTATCGGTGAAGTCAACCTTCCCATACAAGAAAGAGGAACGTCGATTTCCTTGTACAAAGACACTCTCCAAGTAATGGGAAGTGGTGACATAAAAGGATGGGGACGGATTATAATTCTTGCTGATAACTAGACAAGAAAAGGTCTTGGTTTTTCTCCAACATGTACCCATACTACAAAGAAGGATGAAAGCTTTCGTCCCATTCAGGATTTCTTCCACAGTGGAGGCTTCCTCCACCCAATATCTCAAGAGTCCACACCATCGAGGAGAACAACTCTTCAGATACAGATGAAGAGTGGAAATCCTATTTTAACGATGAAGGTTATATATCTCAGGGAGAAACGTACATGTCATTCTGCTCTCCAAAGCAAAATCCCAGATATATACCAAGATTGGATGTCAGAATGATCTACGGAGATTGCAATCATGAAGGACACCATGCTCCACCCAACTCATTGAAAGAAGACACTCTGATGAAAGATAACTTTGACTACGCTTCTTATGATCCCCTGGATGATTTTCCTATCTAGAAGCCTTACATGGAAGACTCGGGGCAAAAGAGTCAGCCGGATAATGTGTATCTGCTGAATGATCTTGAAAAAAATATGCATGTTCTCCCAGAGTCATGGAATCCTTACCCAGAACATTCCGAGAGTGTCCAATGCCACGTTGATGAATTTGCAAAGATCGCAGGACAAGAATTTATTAACTATGCATTTCCTGAGGTCAACGTCATTGAAAAAGACGACTCATCTATTCCCACAGAAACCTGGGATACCTTGATGCAGCCAAGTGGCATGTATGACCTTCTAGTAAAGTACACTGCTCCCGAAAGCTCTCTCATCTGATATGAGGACATCCAGCTAACTGGATGGGGAGATCCTCTTGAGGATGAAAGTACTGTCAAAAATATAATGGAAGGGTCCTCCTACGATAACTCTGCATGGGAATAGGACTATAATCCCACTCTGCCAGAAATCAGTGTCATTACTGAAGATAAATTGAGAAGAAAGATACCGGACTTTGTGATCCATAGAGAAGTTCGTCGCCATTGGGTTGCGGTCGATGTTCCGAATATTGTTCATAAATCGAAGTAATTGTCGCATCTTTGTTTTGACCTTTCAATTTTCCCAGGTGAAATGGATGTTTTATAGGGCTTACTTTTCTGTAAATGTCCCTCTTCGCTTTGCCCAAAGCGACAAAGTTTTGTTTTATAGGGTTGTGTTTCAAGCATAGAAAAATCATGAATAAATAATGTCATTCTGAATTCCTGCATTTATTGTTATTTTCACTTTTTGCTTTTTCCAGAAAATGGTAATCCTAAAAAACAACCTAAAATAAAAACAATCATTTTTTAGAAAAAGATACACTGCACACACCTTTGCATTCTCTTTGCCTTTTCTAAAAAGGAATCATCACATCGTGTAGATTACTTGTTTTAAACCCCATTGAAACATACGATCCAATGCCTTCTCCCGACTTTGAGTTCCCGGTATTTGAAGCCGAAGAAGAAGAGGACAAAGAAATTCCAGAAGAAATCTCCTGAATACTCAGACAAGAGGAAAGGTCCATTGAACCTTATAAAGAGCCGTTGGAAACAGTCAATTTGGGTTCAGTAGAAGAAAGGAAAGAAGTTAAGATTGGAGCACTGCTCAGTCCAATTATCAGAGAAGGCTTGATAAAACTTCTCAAAGAATTTCCAGATGTGTTTGCATGGTCCTACCAAGACATGCCAGGGTTGGATACCAACATCGTGGAACATCACTTACCATTGTAAACAGAATGTCCTCCGGTAAAACAAAAACTGAGAAGGACTCATCCAGATATGGCCATCAAAATTAAGGAGGGAGTACAGAAACAGATTGACGCAGGTTTCCTTGCCACCTCACAATATCCTCAATGGCTGGCCAACATAGTGTCGGTTCCTAAAAAGTACGGAAAAGTCAGAATGTGTGTGGACTACAGGGATTTAAACAAAGCAAGTCCAAAGAATTATTTTCCCTTACCACACATTGACATGCTGGTTGGCAGCGTAACAAAATTCAAAGTCTTCTCCTTCATGGATGGATTCTCGCGCTATAATCAAATCAGAATGGCGCTAGAAGACATGGAGAAAACTTCATTCATCACCCCATGAGGCACCTTTTGTTACAAAGAAATGTCGTTCGGTCTAAAGAATGCAAGAGCAACTTATGAAAGGGCCATGACAACTCTGTTTCGCGACATGATACATAAAGAAATCAAAGTGTACATCGATGACATGATTGCCAAATCTAAAACAGAATAAGAACATATGGAACACCTATCAAAGTTATTCCAGCGTCTGAGAAAATACAAACTACACTTGAATCCCAACAAATGCACATTCGGTGTTCGTTCAAGAAAACTCTTGTGATTCATCGTCAACCAAAAAGGAATTGAGGTTGATCCCGACAAAGTTAAATTTATTCAAGAAATGCCTGCTCCAAAGACTGAAAAACAAGTAAGAGGATTTTTGGGACGTCTGAATGACATCTCAAGATTCATATCTCATGACCGCGACATGCGCGCCAATCTTCAAACTACTCAGAAAAATCAAAGTTGTATATGGACCGAAGATTGCCAAAAGGCTTTCGACAACATCAAAGAATATCTGGTGAATCCACTGATTCTGTCTCCTCCAGTGGAAGGAAGACCACTGATCATCTACTTAACAGTCTTGGAAGACTCCATGGGTTGTATGCTTGGCCAATAAGACGAAACAAAAAGAAAAGAGTTCGCTATTTACTACTTAAGCAAGAAATTCACAGACTGTGAAACTCGATACACTATGCTCGAGAAAACTTGCTGCGCTCTGGCTTGGGCAGCTAAGCATCTTTGCCAGTACATGATTTGTCACATTACTTAGTTAATCTCTAAAATGGATCCGATCAAGTAAATCTTTGAAAAGCTTGCTCTCACAGGAAGGATTGCTCGTTGGCAGATGTTATTATCGGAATACGATATCGAGTACCATGCTCAGAAAGTCGTCCAAGGAAGTATTTTAGCCAATCATTTGGCTCATCAACCGATTGACGATCAGGAATCAGTCAAATTTGACTTCCCAGATGAATATTTGATGTACTTAAAGATGAAAGATTGTGATGAACCACTACCGAACGAAGGTCCAAAACTAAGATCACAATGGGAACTAATATTCGACAGAGCTGTCAACGCTTATGGAAACAGAATTGGGGCAATCATTGTTACACCCCAGGGTACCCATATCCCTTTCACTGCCAGATTGGCATTCAAATGTACAAATAATGAGGCTGAATACAAAGCTTGCATCATGGGTCTCGAGGAAGCTATTGATTTAAAGATAAAGAACTTGGATGTGTTTGGAGACTCAGCCCTGGTCATAAATCAGATCAAATGAGAGTGGAACACATATCAACCAGGATTAATTCCTTACCAAGAATGCGCAAGAAGGTTGTTGCCTTTCTTCAACAAAATTGAGTTACATCACATTCCTCGTGAAGAAAACCACATGGCTGATGCATTGGCTACTCTATCCTCCATGATTAGTGTAAGTTGATGGAACGATGTACCCAAGATCGACATAATGTTCCTTGATAGGCATACTTACATATTTGCAATTGAAGCAGTCATAGATGAGAAACCATGGTATCATGATATCAAATACTTCCTTCAAAGACAATAATACCCGCCTGGGGCATCAAGAAAAGATAGGAAGACTCTCAAAAGATTGGCTGGCAACTTCTTCTTAAACAATGATATACTCTACAAGGGAAATTTCGACATGGTTTTGCTCAGATGCGTGGACAGGAAAGAAGCAAACATGTTAATGAAAGAGATTCACGAAGGATCCTTTGGCACTCATGCCAATGGACACACAATGGCAAGAAAAATTCTGAGAGCAGGATATTATTGGCTGACAATGGAATCCGATTGCTACAAGTACATGAGAAAGTGTCACAAGTGTCAGATATACACCGACAAAATTCATGTACCACCAACGCATCTCAAAGTTCTTTCTTCTCCATGGCCTTTTTCTATATGGGGAATCGACATGATTGGCATAGTTGAACCCAAAGCTACAAACGGACATCGGTTCATCCTGGTAGCCATTGATTACTTCACCAATGTAACGCGACAAGTGGTGGTCCGATTTAACAAGAACAATCTCATCTGCCATTATGGTGTTCCAAGGTAGATCATTACTGATAATGAATCGAACCTAAATAACAATATAATGAAAGAGTTGTGTGTTGAGTTCAAGATCAAACACCATAACTCGTCTCCCTACCGGCCTAAAATGAATGGAGCGGTAGAAGCAGCTAATAAGAACATTAAGAAAATCATTCAAAAGATGGTTGTAACCTACAAAGATTGACAGAAGATGCTACCCTTTGCCTTTCACGGTTATCGCACATCCATCCGTACTTCAACAGGGGCAACCCCTTTCTCTCTAGTATATGGCATGGAGGCAGTGTTCCCCGTAGAAGTAGAAATCCTGTCAATAAGAGTATTGATGGAAGCCAAGTTAACAGAAGCTGAATGGTGTCAGAGCAGATACAATGAACAGAATCTAATCGAAGAGAAGAGAATGACGGCTTTATGCCATGGTCGGTTATATCAACAAAGGTTGAAGAAAGTGTTAGATAAAAAAGTCTGACCCCGTGTCTTCAGAGAAGGAGACCTCGTACTCAAGAAGATACAATCATTTCTCACTGATTCCAGGGGCAAATGGACTCCGAATTACAATGGCCCCTACTTTGTTAAGATAGCCTTTTCAGGCGGTTCCTTGAGACTCGCAACCATGGATGGGGAAGAGTTTACTTATCCCATAAATGTTGATGTAGTTAAGAAACACTTCGCCTAAATGAAAAAAAAACGTCTCATTGGATTGAAAACCCGAAAGGGCGATCCAGGCAAAAATTAGAGACGTAAACAATAATCATCCCGATGGGTTGAAAACCCGAGAGGGCAATCCAGGCAAAAGTTAGGGATTCATGGCAAGTAACTACATCCGACAAGATTGGCTCCTCAGCGGCAACGTCATTTGTCAAGAAATTCTCAATCAAGGTCATCTTCGACAGAAGCTCAAAAATACCCAGAATTCAAAGTTGGCGGAAGGATAGCGGTCATTATGTTTCAATGTAGCCCCTTTTCCCTTTAAATTACCATTTTCTAAACTTTGTAATGCTCCATGGGATCATGCGTTTGGCTGATTACCATTATATCAATGAAAACCTGAGCCCTTGTGCCCTTTATTTGCAATTCTCATTTATTTCTGCTTTGCAAAATGACATGTTTAGTATGATCAATGATTCTTGAAACAAAAAAATGAATTTACTTTTGTCTTCAAAACAGAAATTTCAAATTTTTTACTTCTGCTTTTAAAATAAAGATGGCAATTTCCTTTCAATTACTAAGTACAAAAAGGAGCATTGACGGCTTCTCCGAAAGTGATCAAACCTCAAAACGCAGAATTAAAATACTCCTTATGATCAGTACACCCTGAATAAAGGATCAATTATTTCAGATGTGTAATACCCCAAAATTTGCTCTCCCCTTTTGTCATCATAGCATGGCATTATCATTTATCATATCATATCCACCTCATTAACATTACATTGCATTTAACATAGAAAAATGAAGCATGGCATCCTTCTTACCATCAGGGCATGTGGTCAGGTGGGAGGTGGACAATCAAGGAATCATTCAAAGCACAAAAAGGTCAATCAAGTTGGCTCTAGGCAAGCCAAGAGGTCTCTCATGTCTCATCCTATCTCAATTGATCTTCCAAAACCTCAAGGAAGTGAGATTCAATGGGAGATTGAAGCACTACATCTTTCACTATGCAAGAGGTTCAAAAATTGAAGGAAAATCCTCAAAAGGGATGGCTCATTGATTCAAAATCATCCTCAAATGGTATATCTCATCATCCTTTAAGAGGATACACAACATACTCTGAGGAATTTGGATTTGGAAGATGTGCAATTTCCTCCTAACCAGAGGAGGTCAAGATTAGGGTTTCCAATTAAATCAGGGTATCTTTGATTTTTTGGACAAAACTTGATGTCATGGTATTCCATATGTCCCTAAGTGTATGTATGTGGAAAATTGCATCTCAATTGGTTTTGGAGGTGGTTCAATTGGAAGAAAGATAAAAAATCAGGGAATTTGGGGCCAAGTCAAATAATCAGAGGAAAAAGTCAACTCTTGACTTTTTGAGGCCAAATTCATGAAATTCATGTTACATATGTCCAATGTACAAAATTTGGTCAAGAAACTCCAAAGGAATCATGAAAAAAATCAAGATGTGGAAAGTTGCCATTTTTGGGTGAAGTAGGGTTACTAAAAATAGTAAGTTTTGGCCATTTTGCATCAGAGTTTGAACCAAGGCCATTCAAATTTGGAGTGCCAAATGAAAATTCCACTCTGCCTCAATGAAAGGCCTTGCTTTAAGCTTCAAATCCATGTGTGGAACATCTCCATTGGATAAAAAATGAGGGAGATATGATTGATCAAAGTTGGAGGAAAGTAGGCCAAAAACCATGTCATGACCAAGTTTGGCCAGGTCTGCGCGCAGTCATTTTCTCAAACAGTTGGTGGGCAAAATGTAGGGATCAATTACTCATGGTTAAAGGCTTCAAATGAAAAATCTTGCAACATCAAAGTCGTTCCCTTATGTGAGATCTTCAAGATTGATGTTCATGATTTTTTCATTTGATCAAAGGACAAGGAGTTATGATAGCTCAAAGATTGGTCAACACAACTGAAAATCCATGCCATGCACACCTTGCCAATCAACCTCATTTCCTCGCCCATAACCAGTTTCCAAACCTTATTGTTCTAAGTCATTTTTCAACCTGTTCCAAACCTCATTTCACTTCAATTTTCACATCAACATTGTGCTCCAATGTGTCCTCTTTCCAAAGACTCCAAAATCTCATCAAATTGTTCAATGGTTAGAAAGTATTTCACCTGCAAACAGCCCTATGTTGGCACTGATGCTTTGACAGCTTGGTGCACGATTTTGGTTCACACACACCACAAACACTTCATAACATCTGCTTTCCACATTAAACCAAGCATACTTGATACAAATATCATACACCAGCACGTGCCATGCATAAAAATGGAAAGGGCAAACTTATGAAGCAAGTTTCTGCCACAACAGCTTTGTTGTTTTACCCTCACTTCCACCATAGCACACCATGAATCACCATCACCACATCATAGCCAACCTCACTCGCCCCTAACTAACTTAACTCAGTTAGTTAGGGTGCACTCAGTTAACCAAGCATTGACTCACTTAACTGACTCACTAAACCATGGTTAACTCACATTATAAATAGAAATCTCACCTCTAATTTCAGTCTCAGCTTCATTTTTCTCATTCTTCACACTGAATCTCTCTCACATTCTCTCCACTTTTCGTCTGCTTGCACACGGGTTTAACCATTTGTTTCTACATTTCATCTCCATCTTCATCATTATTCTGCTTTGGAGATCAAGAACAAGAGTGCATAGGTTCAGTTAAAGAAGCTCAGCATCAAATTCCAATTGATTTTCTGCACGAATTCGAGCTCTCAAGCCTTTATTTGGCCAAGTGAAACTCAAGGAAGAGGCATCTATTTCTGGTATTCTTGTGCTTTCCAAGTTTCATCATCTTCAGGTTTGAACTCTTGAAATTATATTACACGATCTCTGGTTATTTTTACTTGTTTTTGGTGTTTTATGCTTGATAGAAGCTCTGCTCCAACCGGCTAGTTGATAGGCCTTTTACAGGCTTAGTTGCAAATCTTAGGGCTTGATTTGATCTCCTCTGTTCGTGCTATGTGTATGTGTTTTGTGATTTTTATGAGCATATCCATGATGTACATAAGCTTAGCTTTCGATTGGTATACATTTTGTGTATTTTGGTGAGGTTTGAAGATTGCAGACGGTGGTGATTGGCCGGAGAAGGTGACCGTAGGTCTCTCTCCGGCCGGCAGCTTTGATTGCTAGGGTTTTGTTACGTTTTAATCTCGGCCGTCCATTTTCTATGATCGTGTGGCTTATATGATGACAGCACATTAAAATTCATGTGCTCCTCACGTGCGTGTTTTCTGATTTCACTTAAGCATTTTGTGGTGTGGTGCATGGTATGTTGTGTGGTCATTCATGTATGCGCGTTGGATGTAATTACCTTGACTTGTTTCTTGACTTGACTTAATCTGATGGTTGTTGTTACTTTGACTATTGTTGACTGAAGTGCATGGTTGTTAGTGTGTTATGCGCGTAGCTGGACCTAAGCCAGATTGATATTCGCACCTCCCTGTTTCAAGGCCCAAATGATTTTGAACTGTCCAATTGCTATGTTCATACCCCCCTGCATTTTGCATTTATTTTTCATTTTTATTTCTTTCTACACGTTTGATTTCTAATTTTTAAAAATACCAAAACATATTGGAAAATTCTACAAAAATTCATGTGTATTCTTAAAACATTTAGGAAATTTTTCATGATTTTATTTTCTGATTTTATGACCTTTTTGCCCCTGTTCCACAATTTTCTTTGAATTTCCATTTAGATGCATTCTAAGCATGATACATGAATTTGTTTAATTTTGTTCTTGTTCATTACCAACTATTTTGACATGATTCTTTTTGCATTGATTCACTAATACATTGAAGCATGTTAGGTGATTTTTGTTTGATTTTTTAGGTCACTTTATGACATGTCTTGATTCCTATATTTGTACCACTTTGCATGACATTTCAACTTGACCTAATTGCTTTGTTTGAAGTCATTTTGCTTTGAATTTTGATATGCTATTTTGATATGTGATTCATCTCTGATTAGTGAACTCCAATACCATGTTTTCATATTTTTCATGAGGCCATTTGGTTTTTGTTTGATGCATTTCATTTAAAGCATTATAACATGTCATATCATTGTAATCTTTGGTGCATGTTTTCTTTGGTGTACACTTGCATGATCATTTGCATATTTGATGAACCATTCACTTGACATTATAGGTCATTGGTACATATTATATGTCATCCTTGTATGTTGACTTTCATTTAAACCTTGTGCACCTTTAACATGTTGTGTTTGTACTTGTGTTCTCTTTTGAACTTCCATTTCAATTCTATTTCTTCTATCACTTCTTAAATGTTTTGATGTTTACCTCATAAATACTTTTGAGATGTTCATAAACCTTTTTCCATTTAGTTTCAATTCTGGTTGTTGATTTACATGTTCCATTTATGCATGTCCTCTTCATTTCTTTCCATCTTTCATCTACCCCTTCTTCTTGTAACATGTTTAAATGCTAATGGGTGATGCTTATTCACTTGCACTTGTATGATAATAACCATTGGTTTCCATATGATGTACATTCTGATTGTGGCTCTAGGATTTGGTTTCTCATTTAATTCTTTTGAGTTTTATGATGCATTACATGTTCTTTTACTTCTTATACTTCTTATACATGTTTACTAACCATGTAGGGGCTTTGGTAAGTTTCAATTGAGTGTGGATAAGGAATCCACATTCAACTTCTATCCTTTCTTTTTTACAATTCCATTTTGTGTTTTGTTAAGCACTTATGTGCTTTCTTTTAATAACTCATCACTTTCCCCTTGTGAATTACAATTCATCTTCTACTTTAGAAGTGAATTGTTTAATTCATTCTTTCTTTAGACTTTAGGTTGAAACCTCACAAACTTTAGGATCACTCCCTTAACTAATCAATTAGGATTGAGTCTTAGTCCATATAGATTTTTACCTTTACCCTCTCTTGAGTCTTTCATCTTCTCATCTCAAAGAAAATTCAAAACATATAATAAAGGTAGGCATTTATTGCATTTAGGCCTTTCATATAAAGAAAAGATTATAAGGGGTCTTCTCTTGTAATCTTAGAATGTGTAGCATATAGCCCATCTTGGGTCAATGTGTTAAACATTTGATCTTGTATGAGGGACTTAAATGCAATACTTGTTGAAGGTGCAAATAATAAAAAACACTTCTTCACTTCATAATCAACAAAACACTTAATAAACACAAGTATGCTAGTGTGTTTGAACCTTGATAATTGGAACTAAGTGTGAGGGTCTTCTTCACCCTTAGTGTGCTTTCTTACCCATTCCATCTTGGAATGTGAGAAGGTACACATTCCAATGACTAAGATTCAGATACACTATCATATGCAAACAAATGAAAAACTCTTAAAAGACAAAAATAAACAATCACGTCTCCTTCGGGAATTCTTTTCTCACCTCATTCACTCTCAACGTACGAACGCGCTTCTACTCGTTCTCTTGCAAGATGGTAACGCACTCGGACCAGCGAGCCTGCAACACCTGAGCTAGAACATTAGCCGTTCCCTAAAAAACACAAACAATCCATCCCTAGTGAGGGGAACTACGTCGCTCTGATTCTCATATTCCCGATGAGATACGTAGGCAGTGGGGTAGGGCCCATGCGAGCACTTCTTTTATTTTCCCTACATTTGTTTTTCTTTCTCTTTCCTTTCTTTTTCCATTCCTTTTCCAGTTCTCTTTTCGTTCCTTTTCCAGTATCTTTCCTTTACACCCTTTGATCGAGACAAGCAAGCGTGGATCCCATCGGGTACGATGGACGCGAGGGGGTGCTAATACCTTCCTCTCGCGTAACCGACTCCCGAACCCTTTCTTTTGGTCGTAAGACCATGCTTTTCCTTTCTCTCAGGTTTACGCGGTGTTTCCTTTCCCTCTCTTGGGATAAATACACATTGCTGGCGACTCTGTTTCGGTGCCACTTTCGCGTTTGTACTTGGATGAAAATCCCGGGAGCGACTAGATGGAATGTCCCATCTATCATCCCCGGTAGAGTTTTCACCTCTGAGAACCAATGATTGGTTTTTTACCCCCAGTAGAATCTACCCTTGAAAAGCAAGAACGAGTTTCTATCCCTAGCAGGTTTGTACCTCCAGAAACCAGAACAAACGCAGGAATCCCCGTTCCCAAATAAAAATACTATCTTCAAAATCTCCATTGATACTCCCATCTCCTAGAGTGGCCGAGTATCTAGTTGTACTCATCTTCAAGTTCGTATGTCATGTCTATTTTGTCAGCATAAGCATTCATTCATACATACACCATGCATATTTGATTTATTTTCATGCTCATATTCATAATGCATAAGTTGTGTCATTCACTTTGGTGGTGTTTATTCCTCAAGTAAATGTCCTCTCTCCATTAGAGAAGTTAACCTTAGGCAGAAAGGATGTACCTTTTTCCAAATCCCCACTGAGTTTGATCCTCGTGGAAGACTTTTCTTCAGTTTCCTTTCCACACTTGGATAGGATAAAACCCCAGTTTGAGTTCTTTCACTCATCGGGAAATGTCTTGATTAGACAATCTCTCTCTAGTTTGTTCCTGGATTGAAATCGGTCCTCGACCACTTTGATAACTTGAACCTCTGAAAGACTAGAAGACATTTGGATATGCACCTTTGGAACTTCACTCTTCACCAATGAAGATGATATTTTGCTTTCTCGGATTAAGGAAAATCCCCAGAGAAAGCCTGTCAACAGAAGGCTCTTGGCAATACGGCAGTTTCTCCAAAAAAAATTGCTTTCAATGGAGTCATCAGCACCTCAAAATTGGATTACATCATATGGCATCTCTCCGAAAGGAGTAAGTATGATGTAATTTCCCCAGCAAATGGCATCTCCCCAGCAAGAAGTTTGGTGGAAACCATCACAGATAGCATTCCTTGTCAAAAAACGGACTTGACAAGAAGAAACTAAGACCAGATACGTGGCTGAAGACCAGGATCGAGGGGAAGTTTATTTCAAAAGAAACTAAGACCGGTTCCATGGCTGAAGACCAGGATCGAGAGGAAGTTCGTTTCAAAATAAACTAAGACCAGTTCCATGGCTAAAGACCAGGATCGAGGGGAAGTTTATTTCAAAAGAAACTAAGACCAGTTCCATGGCTGAAGACCATGATCGAGGGGAAGTTTTACCCTTTTCTAAGTAGCACACTTAGCAAAAGAATATGGATGAGCAAATAACTACCATTCATAACCACAATCAAAGTTTCGGGTATTCCGATATTTAATCCTCTTTTACCTTGAATGTCTGAACGCCTTCACCATTCACACCTTTAAGTCCAAGAAGATTAAATAGGGGCATCTGTCATACCCTAAATTTTGACCACAATACTTTACATCATTGTGCAAATCATCACCACAATATGGATGTATCTATATACATCATCAATCCCCTCAAAGATTGTTGAGCATTCACCTCAATCAAGAATTAGGGTTTTTAGCCCTCTCAGAGAACTCAGGCAAAGGATCAATCAAGAATTGACATGATCTTCAACTTATCAAGCCCCTCAAACATCCATGAAGGATCAAAAGGTCTCCCCCATCAAAATTCAAGCATAAGGATGCAGCATTTCAAGCTGATAAAGCCTCAAGATCACCGGTGTCACCAAATTAGGGTTTTGGTCGACCAAGGCCTCTAGAGGGAAGTTTACATCTAGGCATGAGCCAATACTCCAAATCATGATTCAAGAAGCTCAAAGGGGCCTCATAGATCCAATCATGAGTTCAAAAATAGCCTCAGGGGATGCATTCATCAAAAATCAGGAATTAGGGTTTCTTGACCTAATTCACCCCTAAGTTGACTTTTGAAGCAAGGCATGGGCCAAGACCTCAAGAAATGTTTTGAAGACCTCAAATATCTTATATTGATCCTCTCAAAATTTTAAATTGACACCAAGAACTTGATTCATGAGCAATATATAGATTCAAATTCATCTGGACCACAAACTATGGTTTATGAGAAAAAGTCAACCATACCTTTGACTTTTGACCAGGACATGATCTCAAACCTCGGGGAATGATTCAAGACACTCTAAAACACCTACGTAATCCATACATTAGGTTTGGTTTAGCCCAAGGACTTGATTTCATAAAGGATCACAAAGTTTGAAATTCATCTGATAAAAAGTCAACTGATCCCAAAACCAAGTTTGACTTTTGAGATTTTTTGACAAATATGACTTCTTTAAGTAAAACAACAATGTTAACTTATGGTTTGGATCATCATCCATCAAGATAAATCAAGAAAATTGAGGTTACTTGCAAAAGGGGTACTCTTAAGAAACTTAAAATTTCACTAAGTCATGAAAAAAGGATGATTTTTACCCAACTTTGCAAGACCATAACTTATGATCCAAGCAGCCATTTTCTTCCATCCAAAGCTCAAATGAAAGCTCTCATTACATACTACAAAAGTGCCCTCCTGATCCATAGTCAAAAGATGCGTGGATGTTGAGTTATAAAGCCATAAAGTTAGGGTTTCATGGGATTTTCACTTTGACACTTAGTGAATTTTTGAGCAAGAATCTGTTTGCATTTTTGCCTACTTTGAGGTCATTTTTCTCCATGATCCATAATGATCCAAGACCAAAGGTAAACATCAAAGTTGAAGTATGATGTGCAAGCTTTCCAATGAGTACAAGAACATCTTCAAACTCCATTTGAGTAAAGAGATATGGAGTGATCAATATGCCTTGCTGCAAGCTGTTTTGCAAAATCAGTTTGATCATTTACTTGCCATGCACGATTTTTTTGTCAAGTGTAATGATCAATACCACTCACATTCAATGCATAACAACAAACCTGCAAAGTTAGGCCAAAGAGTCAAGGGATATCTTAAGTGGAATGATGGGTTTTGTCACCTTATGCCTTGAATTCAAATGACATTTATGTGCAATAGTGCACATTCAACAAAAGGACTATTTTCAATCAAGATGCTCACATAAACAACAATAAAAGCATCCGAGGAATATGGATTGAGTCAAAAGATGAGCTAGCCATGTGGAGGGCTATGGTACCTTGTGTGAGGGGCAATGATACATCTTGCCAAAACTTTTGAATTCAAGCCAATCTTCAAGATATCACTATTCACCCAAGACAAATCCATTCTCCTATAAATAGAAGAGATTTCTAATGTTTCAAAACACGCCAAATCAACCATAATGCTTGTTTTATCACAAATCCTTCTTCTTGCAAAATTCAAAGTTCTCAAAGAGTGAAAACTTAGAATTCTCAAACTAGTCCAATTTCACTCAAACCAAGCATCCAAACACTTCACATAAGCATTATAGAAGTGATCCATAACCTCAAAACACTTCTGTAACATCAAAATCTCCAAGTCACTACCCTTTTGCTCAAATTTTCCTCAAAGCTACAGATAAGGTCGAGCCAAGTGATCCAGAAGGTTTCAACCCATTCTAATAATTGGAAAACCATCCTTAGGGGTCAAGGAAGTTGTCCAGATCATCATCTTGCATCTGTAACACCTACATTGCAGAATTCGATTCTCACTTGCAAGGTAAGCTTCCTCAAATCTGAACTCTATGATCCATGCATCATAAATGTGTTTTCAAGTTACCAACACGTTTATGCACTTATGTAGAGTTTTTCCCCTCAATTAATTGCTTTGTATCTATCGTGTATGGAATTTCATAGTGTTCTTGCAACAATTAGGGCTCATCTGTTCTTCACATGATTTCTCACTCTACACTTAAAAGAAATGCAATTAATTAATACCATTGAAATCCTTGTTAAAAAATTAGCAACTTTCATGTTCATGGAAGTCAATTTCATTGCGTATTCAGTGAGATAGGGGAGATTTTGCAAATCTGAAATGGAGGGTGGCACGAGGAAGAAGATGATGTTCTTCGCACCTTTTTTCAAAAATTTGAATTTTTAATTATTTTGATTATTTTTCAATTAATTTCAAAAATTCATATCTCTCTCATTTTTAATCTTTTTCAAATGATTTTTTAAACATAAATCATTTATACATTTTAATATTTAATTCCACAAAAAAATCAAAAAAATATTTTATATTTGATATTTTTTTGAATTTTTCAAAGAATTTCTTTTTAATTGTTTTAAACATATTTAAATGAATTCTTTCTCTTGTTTTTCAAAACCCCTAGAATTTCAAATCATCTTGTGAATTAAAACATCTATTTTCAAACATTTTTCAAAATTCACAACATGTTAGTTAAATATATTTGATATTTTATATCATTTTTTATTTAATTTTTCTTTAGAAAATGAATTTTAAATAAAATTAGGGTTTTTCCTTGATTTTAAATCTTTCAAAACTTCATCAAACACTCTTGGGCCTCTATTAGAGTGTAAGACCCAACCCCTTTTTGTAAATAAATAATTTTGGGCCTCTGTCATAGTATAAGTCCCATTGCGATTTTCAAAATAACAATACATTTACTGTTTTCATCTAGGCCTCTCCATGAGTATAAGCCCCACCCTTTTTCCTTTCAATAAACATCTTGGGCCTCTAAAAGAGTATAAGACCCAACCTCTATGTACATAAATAAATTTTGTACCTCTGTTATAGTATAAGTCCCACAACGTCTTTCGATATCGCAGTGCGATCACTGTGTTTCAAAATAAGTCAACTGGGCCTCTCCTTGAGTATAAGCCCTAATACCTTGTACATAAACCTTGTTTTAAACAATAAACAACCTCCATGGGCCACTCATTGAGTTGTAAGCCACATACCTCTATTTTCAAAATCATCTGTCTGTTTTAAACTAGTACTAAGAGGAGCATTATTCCCGGTGAAACTGCTCTTAGACCACTTGGGTCTCTCTTTGAGTTATAAGCCCCAAACTTTCTTTTCTTTCAAACAACAAATTTCTTTAAAATTCAAATTCAAATTCAAAATTTTCTTAAAACTTTCTTCAATTTCTTAAAACCCTAATCATACATTTGTAACCAATACAATAAATTACAACACACCTGGGCCTCTTTTCAGAGTGTAAAACCCAACATCTTTTCAAATCAATACATACTTGTTTATATATCTGTTAATTCACTTATTTATATATGCTTGTGCACACCTATCTAGAGTTTCCCTAGCAGTTAGGTCATCCTCAGTTCACACTTAGGATAAACAGTAAGATAGTCATAACTTAGATCAATAACTAGTTCCCTCATAGGAAACTTCCCTCAATACAGTCTGCCTCCTCTTGGGCTTTATTCAATATGGAAATAAGAAAGGCATTATTCCCAGTGAATCTTTTCTTAAGACTGTCAAAACATAGAAACATATAAAAGAAATTCATTTCCCCAGAGAGGATTAATTCCCGGTGAAACCTCTTTTGAATTTTTTCAAACCTTGGAATTGTTTAACAAAGAAAGGATTATTCCCGGTGAAACCTTTCTTGAACTTTTCCTAGGCTTGGACCAATAGGCTTCTTAGAAGTTCCCCATAGCCTCCTCTTTGGCTTAATACAAGGACCCACAGGCTTCCTAGAAGCATCCCAGCATCCTCTTGGGCTTAGTACAAGGACCCAAAGGCTTCCTAAAAGCATAGGATAGAGTTTAGTCATCTCTACTAGTTCAATCCTCAGGAAAGTCAAAACTCCATAATACCCAATCATTCAAGGGTTGATCTTCATCCCCTAAACCAACAGCCTCCTCTTGGGCATCATACAAAGATCTCTCTCCAACCAGAGTCTATCTCTTCTTAAGAGACTTGGATAGTCTCAGCCTCCTCTTGGGCTTCATACAAGTAGACTTGGAAAGTCTCGCCCTCATAGCCTCATCTTGGGCTTAGTACAAGTACCTACAGGCTTCCTAAAAGCATAGGATAGATCCTGATCATTTTACCAGTGCACCAACCCCTAGAAGAGTTAAAACTTCTAAGGTTTCAAACTCATCTTTTAAACCCCTCTGACCCCCAACAAGGCTTAACTTTCACCTTAAAAATCCTAGCCAAGGTCAATTTACCATCAACAAATCCTCAAAAGAATCAGAGCCTCATGGCATCTGGTAAATTGACTTTGCTCAAATCCCCAGTAAGAGTTAGTTTCCCTTTGGATTCCCCAATAAAATTCAGACCTTCTCCTGGATTTCAATAATCCTCAGCAATAGTCAGCCTTCTCTTAGGCTTCATATAATGATTTTCCCAGACAACCTCAATCTTGGGCTTTGTACATGACAGATATAACACTCCCCAGAGGAGTCATTTTCTTTCAACTTCAACCTTGGGCTTTAAAAAGACACATAAAAAACAACATCCCCTCAGATGAGACCATGAGTCCTCTCTGTAGGAGGATATCTTCTCTATACATCACATATCAAAACAAACAATCAAAACCTATTTCCAGATAATTGATGTAAGTGGCACACTTGTTGATTAAAAATCCAAGTTGGAGTCCCTCCTTTATCATGGTTAAAATTTCTCTTTCATCTAACAATAGTAAGTGGCAAGCCTCTACATTCTACACATCCAAGTCAATGTCCCTCTCTTAGCATGAAAGATTCATAAAGGAAAAAGTGGCATTGCTCTACACTGAGTTAAAGCTTCTTCCTTTATGACATCTCTCTTATAAAGGAAATTATGGCATTGCTGGATTCCATACATCCCAGTTAAAGTAATTTCCCTTATAACCAATTACTCAACATATGTGATGAATAAGTGAGATTTCTCCCTTTAGAAATGACAAATTATCTATCTCAGTCACCCCTTTATCTTCAATCTTGGGCTTTGAACAAGATACAAATACTTTGATAGCTTCAATCTTGGGCTTTAAACAAGACACAAATCTTTCCTCCCATAGAAATAGGAAGAACTACGATTGCTCTGATTTCCCAAATCTCTTTACGGGAATACGTAGGCATAAGATCGTGAAATCTTAGCGAGCACACAAATCAAAAATTCTAGGTCCAGGTACCTTCCCAAAAACAATAGAAAACCCAAAAATAACAAAAACATTCTCTTAACCCTCCCAAAGGAGCAGCTTTCTCAATCAATAGCAGATAAACACGGGAAAGCATTTCAAACAGTAGAAATACATGCAAAAGAAGGTTCCTATAGATTACTATAGATACTCTGGGTGTTAATAGCTTCCCTTTGTATAACCAAACCCCGATCCCTGATCTCTTAGCATTTGTTAAAGAAAACACTTGCGTGCAGGGTTAGTTTAAGATATCTTCCCCTTCCTTTCAAGCTTCATAGGATAATTATAGAAATCAGAAAGTAGCACCAAACATGCGGTAGGTGGTCGCGTCACCAAAAAACCGTCGCTACAAATGCGAGATGTCTTTCTCGTGTTCATATAACTATTTCCTTAAAATACCTAATCATATCTTAACACTATTTCACTAAAGATGAAACAGAGGGGTGTGGACTCTTTCATTGCTCTCTTTCAATTGTTTGGGTACGAGATATCTTTCTCGTGTTCAGGCGATTGATATCTATAAAACACACCAACAAAACTTAGTGTCGAACTACGATTACTCTGACTTTTCCATTGCACGAGGGAATACGTAGACACAAGGGCCCCAATCCTTGGCGAGCACCCTAATAAAAACCACCCATTTTCCCTTAGCAAGTAATCTTAGATAGCATCTTTTAAAACCATTTTCTTTTATCTTTTATTATTCGAAGAAGAAAAATACCATAAGTTAACATTCAATCACAAATTAGACTATGAGATTCCCGTTGAGTGCAACGAACGTGAGTGGTTGCTAATACCTTCCCCTTGCGTAACCGACTCTCGAACCTAAGATTTGGTTGTGATGACCATTTTATTTTCCTTAAAAGGTTTTATCAATATTTTCCTATTCCTTAATTGGAATGAATTAAAGTTCGGCGGCGACTCTGTTCGAACAACTTTTTTTGCGTCCATCGCGAGGATTGTATTTTTCGAGGTACGACAAAGAGGAAGAAGAAATTGACTCTGAAGACGAAGAGGTGGATTATGGAAACAGTGGACGCCGTTGGGTACGGGATGCTCTAGCTAGGGATCTTTACTAGAAACATCTTGTTCCTTTTTTTAAAAAATATTTTTGTAATCCATATGCTTAATATTAATGAAATAGTTTTTTGGACCAAGATTTCTTTAGCATGCAAGTATATTCCAGTAATTTTTCTTTAGATTTTCTGAAAGTACATTAACAAAGTAAAACTAACAACAAAACCATCAGTAAAACAAATCAAACATTAACTCATAGCTGTTCAGAGAATCTTAAATAGATTAGGCTGCTAGATAACATTTCCAAGAGTTATTATTAGAGTACCGATAAGATTTAACCAATACTTAAATAATATTAAACTCAAGACAATGTATGTAACACGTCTATAAAAAGGACTCAAGTAAGCTTTCTTCCATCATCACTTAATCCCTAAATCACCAAGATGTATAAGCAAAAGCAAATATGGATTCCAAAGAGAGATTTCAGGAAGGCAACATTACTGAATGCAACAACTCAAGCAAACCAAGGCAAAGCAGTAGCTAAAGGATCTGCAAGAAAGCAGACAACTTCAGAAGTGCTCTCCTCTTCAGCATCCTTTGTGAAGACACGCAGAATAAGAAGATCTTCTGGATCTAGACACAAAAACCAATTGAAAAAGGAGGCTTTGGAGTTTGCTAAGGAAGAATGACAAGATTTCTTAGATAATCTGGATATGTAAGATTATCCTAGGGAATTCCTTAGGGCCAATCTAACAGACTAGGAAATCTAATTGTCTTGTAATAGCTTCCTTTCTATTAATAAAATAAGTTGCAAACATTGAGTAATTTTACCTATTTATTTTAGATTCTCATGAACAACATAGAATAAGTATTCAATAGTTTAAAACTGAGCACAAGTATGAACAAACTTTGAATTAATGATAAGAAGCTTAATACAAAGATTTCAACAAAATACAAAGCATAACTATGCATAAATCTAACATCATAATCTTTCATAGATAGCTTCAAACCTGTCTCTCCAAATCCTGGAAGAACTAGCCTCATAACTTATGTTAACCCCCTGCTGAATAAGTATTTCGGAAATAACTTGTCCATAAGGAATAAAGAAGGTCTTTCCCTTTTGAAAAGAAGAAAGAGACCTCTTTAGGTGGTCAAACATAACTCGAGGAAGATCAATCTTCAAATATGAATTAAGAAGTAGAAGCAGATCTTTTTCAATAGGGTCCACTTAGTCTAAATCCTTATCCTTAGGAAGTAAGTTTGAATTCAGAATCTGATTCAAAACAATAGCATCAAGAAGAAGATTTGAGACCTCTGATGTATTAGATGGGTCTACAAAGATACGCCAAGTAGGAAGATAGTGTTCCCAAACAAGAGTCCCTGGGATTTCTCTAATCTCCTCACAATTGATCACATTTCCAATCGCTAGAGGTTACTATAATAGAAACACCAGTTACTCTAGACAGAATAGCATACTCAGAATTCAGCTCAACAATGGAGGCATTAATCCAAAACTATTTGACAAGACTTGGATAAATGAAACCACAGAGCATCTCAAGGTATCCATTCTAACCTTGTTTAGACACAGCCTTCCAGAAGTTGAAACCAATCTTAAGCAACTCATCAAAATCAACAAACTTTTCATTGATGACAACCAGCTTATTCAAAGGAGAATTAACTGAAGAACTCATCTCAGGTTTGGTTTGATCAGCACACAAACAAGAAAAAGAAGAAGAAGAAGAAGAAGAAGAATTAAACAAGAATCCTACAAGAATAAGTATCTTGTCAGAAAAAAGACACAATGATGTTTCACAAGACAGGGAATAGTAACAACAAGTACCAAAAGAGAAAACATCATTACCCAAAGGTTCTTTATCCAGCAAATATTTCAATTCCACTAGATGAGTTTCACCTTTATGAAAATTTAAGTATTATAAAAGTTTTTGGAAAACTTTTTACTTAAACTGTTATGTCAGACATAAAGAATCTTCTTCTGAATCTTAGAATCTGATAACTTTCAAAAGCTATCATCCATCAGAGTCTAGTAGATCTAGACTTAGACACAGATATCATCTGTCAGTTATAAGTCTCTAAGATTCTATTCATAACTAGCACTTTATCTTGAAACAAGAGTCATGAGTGATAGATGAATGTTGAATTATCTTCTTTAGACAATTAATACACAACAGTAACAACACAGAAGATGAAGAAACTGTTTCCATAAATAAGATCATCATCTGGCTTAATAAGACATTCAATATAGACAAACACAACAGAATTTCCTCTTAAAAATTTCTGAAGTTCTTATTTTCAAATGAAATTCTCTAGAAGTCTAACAGAAAATTTGTATTTATATCTATACAAATGTTTCATTGAATCAAAAGATAAACCATAAAAGAACAAGCATACCCTTTTTTTGTTGGCCAGACTCGATTCAGTATTTAAACTTAACCAATAGAGTCTGAACATAACTTTGAGTGGATTCTGATTCAATGGATGTCTAACCATTGATTCCACTACTCTCACCAAATTCAGTACCACCAGTACTTGAATCTGGGTTGTTGGCTCTTCCTCCAATAAATGTTGTAAGCAACCTTATGGAAGATGCCTCTGCTTCTTTCCTTGATATTTGTAGCAGATACATTATGATACTCATATTTCTATAAGAACATACATGTAAGTACAAACAGACTCTTCTTTACCATATGTCTCAATCTAATAGCAAAATCATAAGTCACTCCAGAGTATAAGTCTAGGATGAGATATGATAGGAACAGAATCTTGTTCTAACCAGAGTCACTATTCTCATTGTCTAGGATTAAATCTTTTGACTCTGAAATCATTGATAAGCTAAGAACCAGTTGGTGTTAGCTATCAGAAATTGACACAAAGCAAATCAAAATACTGTCTTAGTACGAGTGACAGAACTAAAAGAGAAATTGAAGACTTCTCATAGAAATGTCTTTTAAAACAACTTCCATGATGGTCCTCAATCAAGAAACAATGGAGTTTCTTAAGATATCACCTTAAAGAACAAACTCCACATTATCAAATATTTTGAAGCAAGTTAGATTTAACAACATCTCTTGCTCTTCAATACTTGATTTTTTATTTCAGAACACAGATGCTTCTTTTCATCTGTATCCTGCACTAATATCAACTTCAAAGGTTTAGACGTTGAAGAGCATCTGATATTAGGTTCTGGTAGTGTTTTTTCTTGCTTTTAGATCTGGGAGATCAGTTGAAATACAAGTATTTCAGAAGCTTTTGACGTTACTCTTCTATCAACATATATCACAATCCATTCATCTAGTATGGAAGTTCCTCTAACAAGAAACCTTAGTTTCTTATAATTAGTCATTCCAAAGAATTTGAGCTAAATTGAGAAGGTGATCTGTTGAATAGTTTTTCATCATCCAACTTCATTTCTTTCCTTTGAAGACTGCAAGACAAACCTTCAGAACACAGCAGATTGAACATGTAAACATCCTGAATAACTGTGACTTTAGATTTAAATCAAAAAGCAATCTTCTCAGAATTTGCTTGAAAAGATTAGATGAAGTGTAACTGCTCAAGCTTCAAAAACTGATCCCCACAAATCTGAGCACGAGAATTCAAAGATAGTCCAAGAATCAGACACATCAATGATGTTGATATACTCAAAAGTTGGATAAAGCATCTACCACAATGCAACTACCTCTGAAGATATTCAATATGCATCATCTGAGATCGTGAAAGAGATTTTCAAGATGATCATCTTTACACCATCAACTTCTATAGTAATACCTCTTTCAAAGATATTTTATAGACCTTCAGCAGCCCTTTATCAATACCAATGAGTTAAAAATATGTTTAACTTTTCCATCATTTAAATTCAGTGGAATCAGTCTTTGAATATGGTAGGAAAAACCGTATGATATTTTTCATGTGGTACTTGACTCCTTCTTGAAGAAGAAATATACTTTTCTTATTGGATCATTATCTGCGCCATTATTATGTGTTAAGCACAAACCATGATCTGATACCAATTAAAGGTGTGAAAAGTACACAAGAAAGGGGGTTGAATTGTGTTTCACATTTTCTTTAATTTAACTTCTGATCAGAGTTTCAGAATCAGAACTGGTGTTTAGATTCTGTTTTAATTCATTGGCAGTGGATATAACAGAAGTAAATAAATAACAGCAAAAGACACAAAATATTTATCCTGGTTCCTCCCCTAACTGAGAGTACTCCAGTGCCCTTGCCTCACAAGAGATTTTCATTATAACCACTTCATGATTACAATCGCTTATGCTTCTGCACAAGTCTTTTACACCTACTCAGACCAACTGTCTGAGACTTCCTTGCTTAAAGCACATGTCTAAGACTTTCCCTGCTCACACCTTCTGACCGAGCCATCTGCTCCAAAGGTATTCTGGTTGATACTTCCCCTTGCTTAAAGCACATGTCTAAGACTTTTTGCTCACTCCCTCGGACTGAGCCACCTGCTCTTCTAGCCATCCAAACTAAGACTTCCTTGCTTAAGCAGCACTTGAGACTTCCTGCTCACGCCCTTCAGATGGAGACTTTCCCTCTGCTCAATCAAACTAGTTGAATAAGACTTTCACAACTCAAGCACTTAAGCAACGAGACTTATGTGGCTTAAGCATCTTGGCTCAATACTTGTTGCTTGAATCCTAATGAGACAAGACTTCTGCTCAAGCACATGGCAAGAGACTTGATCTAAACTACTGAAGGCTCAGCAGAATTCAGAATAAGGTGTACATGATACAAGCATATGGGGTATGGGAAATCACCATAACAAAGACCTAAAGCTCTTAAGATTTCTAAGATATTCAATGGTAAGAAATCTTAAGGCTTTTACAATTATAACCTATAACAGAAAATCTGCATATTACAATAGAGTTTATAATTGCTTGATCTTGCTACTCCTTCATCTGGAGAATCCTTGTTAATATTCAAACTTGAATCTTCAGCCATATTTATAGCCTTTACTGAAACTAGCCATTGAGGAAGTAACTTGATCAAGTGTCTTTGCCTTTTCCCCATAGTATAAGAGACGTTGAATATTGATGCACAGCAGATTTTGAATCCAGTGTATAACACGTTTAACCTTTGAGTCTTCAAGAGGTTTTGTACTGATCCATTGAGAGCAGATATCTATAGATCGTGCCAACCTTTCTTGAGCCTTGCAATCTTGTAGACTCTAGCTGACAAGCTAATAAGACAATATAGCTTGCTTTCTATAGTACAAACAACCACAACTTTATCACCAACTCTAAATGGTACCAGATGTTGATATACAATTACCAAGTGTAGTAACTCATCTGAATGCTGAGGCCTTCAGCTTAGAGTCTGCGCCAAGCCACACTAGCAATTGTTCTTCAGACTCTGCCACCAGAAGCTAGCAATGAAGCAACTCCTAAGTGTGTCTAAGTAGAACAGATTCTGATTATTCATCTACAAGAACCTACATAAATAAAACACACATCAAATAAACCATTGTTCTTTCAATACTTTTGTTATCATCAAAACTAAAAGAGAATATGACATGAACAAATCTTGTTCTAACACCTCTCACTTCCTATCAGTCACATACCAGTGACAATTCAACAACAACCCAAAATAGAAGTACCAACACTTCCAAGTACAATTAACAATACACTCTTGCTTAAAAGCTTATGAATGAACAATTAACAATTAACAATCAGTCAACTAAATGCATCAAAACTAATACAAGAGTGACATACAAGGAAAACACACTAAACCCTAAAGAATCACCAAGACACGGCTAATCCTAATTCTTCAAATCCACATTTTCTTTAGGTTTAGAAAACCCTTTTAAATAAACATCACAGCTGCATGGGCTTGGGCTCTCAAAATAAAACGCAAACCACCAAGAATTAGCTTTAAATCAATTTCATAATATCTTGCACAATAATATGAACAATAACATAAAGTTTCCTAAAAAGCCTCAACGATCCTTTTTAAGAAATATAATCAAATATGTCACAACAGAAGTTCCCAAAATATCCTCCCTTAGATAACAATAGCGTGTGAATTAAAACACTCTCAAAACGCACAGTTAGAATATCAAAACAGTCATGCCCTAACTTTCTGGTATAACATGTCATGGCATATGTCACAACATCATGATGAACATGATGTTTGACTCTCATAGCAGAACATCTGGCTTAACATCTTGCTGACATCATGTTTTACCAAAATGTTGCCAATCCAAAAACTACATAACTTACAATCTCCCCCTTTGGCAAATTTTGGCTAAAACAACCTTAGAAAAAATTAGGAGTATACACAACGGAATCACAAACAACACAAGCTACATGAAACCATGTAAGCTTTGTATAGACTACAACTTTACAGTAATAGAGCAGATAGGTTCATAACTCCCCCTGTTACACATATACAATACTCCCCCTCAAGGAGAAAACCCAAATCACAAGAAAAAAGCACAAGCTCACCAAACAGCAGCAGCAACTAACTCCCCCTGAATTACATAGCTTATGAATTCAACAAAGCACAGCTAAATATAATGTCAAGACATCTAGTCTGACATCATAGAACATCAGAAGCACAACACTACCAACACTCCCCCTGAAGATCACAACCTACTACAGAGAAAGATAGATTCTCCCAGACAAGACACACCATTACTCCTTATCACAAAGGACATTCTGAACTATCTCAGAGACACATACAGCTAGAAGATCCTTCTTTAAACCACAAGCATGACAGACACTCATGCTCCCCCTCAATAGTTGAATACAGCAAGCAACCACAAAGCACACTAAAACATGACATGATGTCATGACACCTGATCCAACATCAGAAAAGGACATTGCAGCAAACACACTAACACTTTACTCCCCATTTTTAGCCAAAAATTGATAAAAAATAGAGTAAATGTAACAAACATAAATGGAAGCACATAATTGCAATGGAAACAAACTGCTTTAATGGAAACACAAAGATGCATATAAGCATAAACTCAAATGGAAACATAAGAGTAACTGATGGAAACAAACAAAACATAATGGAAACACATAGTATCTAGCACTGTAAAAAAAACATCCAAATAAGACAAGGTGCAATAAAGCAGCAAAATTGGGCACATTCCCCAAACAGTACATCAGCAAAACAAACAACAACTTCAACTATTTTTAATATTTAGGACTCTTATCTCCACTACTATCATCGTGGTCATCATTGTTTCCCTCCTCTTTCTCTGCATCAACCAAGTTGTCTTCAACACCTTCCTCAATCAGAGCTTTAATGAGGCCTTCCAATTTGATTTTTCTTGCAGTGCAGCTCTTTATAGGTACTTCCAATTCTTGGTAGGTTGCTTTTAACTCAGAAAATACACCTGTTATGGATGTTGCAGTAGCAGCTCTCTTGTTAGATGTCCTTACAATGTCTGGGACATGTGTCCCTTCAAACAGTTTGTAGTGTAAGGACAAGGGCACTTCCCTTTTGCATGCTGCATTAACATTTGTCAGAATACCAGGATGCTGACTTAGGATAATTCCACAGATCAGAGAAGGAAAGACAATTGGCAATTTGACTGCAAAGGTGCCTGCATGCTTCATTGTTTGATAAAAAACATAAGAACCAAAATCAAACGGTGTTTTTATACTAATTATATAGATAAATCTATCCAACCCAGTAGCAATGGTGGAGGTGTGATTTGTAGGCACCCAATTTACAGCTCTAATTTTATCCAGTACAACATATTTGACACTTAGATTTCCTACAGATAGCTTACCTTTTCTAGGCCAGCTCTTCACCTGATTGGTTGTGATTTCCCTACAAATTATATTATCACTGACTTCCACTTCAGCTTGTTCTTCCTCACTTGTTCCTATGAATCTGTTGATGATTTCTGGAGAGAACTTAACGCATCTACCCCTCACATATACTTTTCTATATTCCTTACTTCTATTGTTGTCACAGTAAGTAGGAGTGTTCACTATAAATTCCTTCATCGGCATCTCATAGCACTTCCCTATCCCAGCTACACTTCTCATCAATACCGCCTATTCAATGAGACTCAATACTTCCTTGATCTCAAGAGCATCTTTTCCAAGTTCTCTTTCAAGTGCTATCCTCTTTTGATAGACAAACTTCCATTTCTCAACACTCTCCACAGAATGAAAAGAAATGTTATCAATTGCCACTTCAGGAACATTTGCAGGTACCTTCTTTCCTACAACAACCTTCTGCTAGAAGACGTGATGTCATGGACATCTGGTTCAACATGCATCTCAACCTCAGAATCACTTAAAGGAGCTTTCTTCCTTTTCAGTGATTTCTTCTTTAGAACAAGAGACACCACATTGCTCCAACTTTTCTCAGGCCTTACACTTGGTTTTCTCTTGAGTGCTTATGTTGTTTGCTTGTTGACACATCAGTCTCTCCTTTCCTCCTTTTTATCTTCTTAGCAATACTAGCTGCCAACGTCTCATCATCTGAACTCAGATTAATTGTTTTAGGTGTCTTTGGTTCAGAGTTATTTTCCTTATCAGAAAGTCTTTCCTTATCATCAAACATCATTATTTCTTTGCTAGTCCCACTTTTCTCTTTGGTAGCCACCTCTTATTGAACATGCTTCTCAGGTACATTAAAGGACACAAATTTTGTAGCCATATTGCTTTCATGTTGACTAGTAGGGTTGCCTTCACGTTGATCAGTTTTAGTCAAGAAAGTAGGACCACTTTATTTAGTCTCGCATCGAGCTTCTTTGAAAACCTTAGCCACAAACTTGCAGAGCTTCCTATCAATGTCTATCTTCTCAGCCTCACTTATGTTAGGGTTTCCATGTTTAGTCTGGGCCAAAGATGTTTCAACATCTGGCTCAACATTGGATCCAGGGTCAACAGCCACAGATTTGGAAACATTTTTTTACTGACTTCTTGAGCAATTGTACTTAATTCCAATTTGTACAAGTCAACTTTGTTCCTGAGCTCTTCAGCACTAGCAGCCTCAGCAACATTCATACTAGTTTTAGTAATGGCGAGTTCAGTTTCAGCCTTAGTGGTTATCTTAGGATTCGACTCAAGAGACCCCTGATTAGTAGGGAAGGGATCAAGGTACAAACTCTTCATAGATAGAGGTTTATTTGTACCATAGGTTATTGAATTCCTAAAGCTACGGGGTTTTTGACCACTTTTTGAAGGAGAATAGTCTTTACTTACTTTAGAGGTCTTAGCCTTCTTAGTTCTAGAGGATTTTACACCTTCTTTAGGGCAGCTTGAGGATGAACAACAGAGAGGGGAACAACATTAGTAATGACTTATGGTGATAAGGCCTCAGTTGTTGAAGGCGAAACCCTAAATTTTGTTGGGGTTTCCATATTCTTTTCTTCAGGATTCTTGCTAGGAGTTGAGAAGGGAATGTTGGCATCATGGAATCAGATTGCATTTTAAAGAGATAATTTTGAGATGAATGAGAGATGAAAAAGTTTGTTTAGGCAAGAGAGATGAATAGTGGAGTAGTTGTAAAGTGATTTTATGTAATTTTGGGAAGTATGACAAGGAAGTAATGATTTACAACAAGAATCGTGTTGTATTAATTGGAGAGAGAAAAATCCCTTTCCATGCGCACATACTAATAATTCCCTAATTCCACATAGAACCAAATTCCAAGTTTGACCATGACTTTCCCCGTTTGGTTTAGATGTTCCAACACCTAGTTAGACATCATGTTTTCCCTCTCAGTTCTCAGTCTAAGAGTATCTTTGTAGCCCTTTTCAACCACACTTTCCTATTTGAGAATGTAGAAATCATCTTTGGTTAAAACCTCATTCTCTTTATTTGTATCATCACTAAATGTGACAGACTTGGTGAGACAGGACTTAATGTCAACCATATAGTTTTTATCACCTGTCATATGTCTAGACCACCCATTATCAACATACCAGTTTTCTTGAGAAAGGTCTTTTGGAGACATACGAGCTAACAGACTAAGGACCATGCCCTCAGCACCAGCCTCTTTTATGTCTATAATCCCTACATGATTAACTCTAGTTTTAGGAGAGTGCTTAGGGTATCCATACAATTTTTAGAAGAATGGTTTTATGTGACCATATCTTCCAAAGTAATGACATTTCCATGCTTGAAGCTTGCCTCTGGTATGAGCTTTCTAATGTTTGGTAGGATGATGTAACATTTGGTCAGACATTACAAACTCATCACTTTCTTCAGACCCATCAGTCCAGAGTGTAGGGCTCCCTTTCTTCTGGTTTTTGGTAGATGTTGGGCATTCAGATTTAATGTGACCAAAACCCTCACAGTTATGACAATGGATAACTCTGCTTGGATTTTGTTTCTTCTCTGTTTTGATTTTTCTCTAAAGACCATTATTCTTGTTGATGTCAGATGAAATATCCTTGACTTCTGTTTCAATTCCTATCCATATTTTCCAGAATCTTATTGAATTTCTTTCCAAGTAACGCAATGGCTTTAGACATTTCTTCATCAATGTCTAAGTTAAACTTATCCTCTTCATCATTGATGTTGAAAGTTAGAGTTATGTTCTTGTTCTTCTGTCCAGATCTGTTACTCATATCTAGTACAAAAGTTTGAAGATATCTGTCGTAGTGAGAATTGGATACCAAAGCTATGAGACTAGCTTGGCTCACAATAATAAGATATCACCACCGAACTTTTATTTTATCCAAGGGAAGGGAGAAAAGATCGAACAAAAACCCTAAGTAAAATGCAAAGCGAAAAGCAAGGCCCAAAGCTAAGCAAGAGAGAGAGAGAGAGAGAGTGAGAGAGAGATCAAAGGTACGGGGGTTGGTTATACTAAGGGAAGGTACTAGCACCCTAAACATCTGTAGTACTCTATAGGAACCTCTTGAAATATTTGTGTTTTGGCTAAAATTGTTTGCTAAGGTAAGGATGGGCAAGAAAGAGAAAAGGTGGAAAAGGAAAAAGGTAGAAAAAATAAAAAGGTAGCTCGCTAGGATTTCGCAATCCTATGCCTACGTATCCTTAATAGGAAGTCAGAGCAATCGTAGTTCAGAAACTATGGTGCGATAAAAAGGAAAGGGTGTAAAAAAGAAAAGGTTGCTCGCCAAGGATTAGGGCCCTTGTGCCTACATATTCTCAAAAGGAACTTGAGAAATCAGAGCATTCATAGTTCGTGGAACTACGAGTTTCCAGGTTCTAAGAACCAAAAACAACAATGACAGGTAAAACAAACAAGGGACATGCACAATGACAATAAGTCAACATACAATCCCTCCCCTTGGATTAGGTCAACGAGGATTAAAGACAGCAACAGATACATGGAAGAAAATCATATAAATGGCTAACAAGAATACATAGACACAATACACGACAAGAACATCATGTATGATCAGACAGGTAAGATATCACATAATACGCATGGAAAAAACATCATGGTAATCAGACAATGAAAAGTCAATAGAAATAAATGGAAAAGCATCAAGTAAACAACAAAGATATCAACAATATACTTGGAAAAACATCATGCATAAACAAACAAAGATACGAGGCAAAACATCGCGAAAGAGATAAACAGGCACGACAAAGCATCATGAATAAACAGAGAAAAAATACACTGCAAAATTTCGTGGATAAAACAAAGGCACGCGGAAAAGCATCGTGTAATATATTAAACAGACAAAAAGTCATAGAATACGCATGGAAAAACATCATGGTAATCAAACAACAAAAGTCAACAAAAGATACATGGAAAAGCATCATGGTATGAACAGACAAAGATACACGGCAAAACATCGCGAAAGAGATAAACAGTCACGGCAAAGCATCGTGAATCCAAAAACACAAAGAGCAGTCATGGAAAAATATCCTGAATAATAACAACAGACAAAATAAAACATTCACGGCAAAGCATCATGGTAATCAGAGAGAAAATACACGACAAAGCATCGTGTAATCAACAAATGAGATCAACAATATACATGGAAGAGCATCATGCATAAACAGACAATGATATCACAGAATACTCATGGAAAAACATCACGGTAATGAGACAGATGAAATCAACAAACATAAAGTACACAGCAAAGCATCGTGTGAAAAATCCACAGACAATATCAACAATATTCACGACAAAGCATCATGGATAAGCAGACAAAGATATGCGGCAAAGCATCGCGAATAATCATCAACACATAAAATCAATAGACAGTCACGACAAAGCATCATGTAAACAGATTCATCAAGGAAAAACATCAAGATTTAATCGAGGAAACAAACCTAAAACGCGAAAGCAAATAAATCGCAACATATCGAATCGGACAACAAAGAATTATTAATCAATTTAAATATAAATATTTAATAAGATTAATTAATAATTTAATTAATCAATATTAAATAAAAATATTTAAATTAATTAATAATTACAACATATTTTTTTTACATTTTTCAAATATTTAACAAATGACTAATAAAAATAGAAATGAAATACTAAAAATAAATAATTAAAATGTTTTTTGGTATTTTTCTAATATCATACAAATTAAATAATTAAACTATAAAAAGAAGATGTTATTAAAATAAAAAATGATAAAATGTTTTTTTCTTAATTTCTAATAGATTATAAAAAATCAATTAAAAAAAAGAAAAACAAAATAATGTTAAAAAATTAGAAGAAAAAAAAGAAGCAGTGTTCAAACAACCACATACAAAGCAATTTAAACATATTTCAAAGGTCAGCTCAAATGGTATTCACATTTCAAAAGCAATGCAATGAAAAAGGTATAACCAAAAGTTAAGTAAAGAAAGAGCAGCATAGTTATTCATGATGATATACTATAATATAATGACATCTTTGCAGAACACACAAATAAAAAATTGATAGCCGACAACACGAAATTGAATATGAAATTCACATGGAAATAAAAGAGGAAAGGTACCTTGTTTATATTTTTTTGGAGCAGAATCAATATCCTACTTCTTCAGCCTCTTATGTTTAGACTCGTAGCACCTCAATGAATGTAGCAAAGAAAATGGATCTTACACTGTCTATAACCGAGGGAGAGTTATGTGGTTGTCACAGTTTTGAAAGGGGTGGTGAAGTATTTTTCTTGTTGGCAGGAGGATGGTGAGTGCGGAGTGGAAAACGTATGGATTGATATGTTTTTTCTTTTATTTTTTGTTTCGTTTCAACCGAGAGAGTATATAAAAGCAGCAGTTTCTTTTTTTGTCCTCACGAGATGATATATGCAATGCTTTTTTAATAAAAAATGAGAGAGGAAGATTGTCGGTTCAAAAAAATGATAGCAGGTATATGTTGTGCTACTCTTTTCATCAAAATGAATAAAAACAAAATATCATACTAAACTTAACACCTAAGTGTTACCTTAATTAATTAAAAAACAAAAATTAATATTATAAAATAAAAAAACTATTTAAAATAATAATAAAAAGTTAAATAATAAAAAAATTGATTAATTAAAGAAATTATTAATTTAAAAAAATCAAAATAAAATCGATTAAAAACGTGAAACTAGACCGGTATCGAAGTGCTCAGAAAAATAAAATGAATATACCAAAATGATCAGTGCAAAATATATGTATTGCAAAAATACAACGTTTAGTCAAATTTCGAAATAAATTTTACCCGGTTTAATGGCTTAAACTGATCAAAATGCGCCCGAAAAGTAGTCAAAAAATTCAAACGAGTACGCCAAGTTAAACTACGCGAAACGTAGATTAATACGACTGAAGTTTACAGGCTCGATTTTGAAAATTTTCATCCACTGATTTTACGCACAATTGACTTTTAGTTGACCGATTCGGCTGTAATTCCAACAAGTTCATTTTGGCTGATAAATTAGGCATCATGCAAGATGAAAGACATAATAGACTATGCAGATGATGCAAAGCAAAATACATTCAGATGAATAAAAATATTAAAAGTCACTGGTCAAAATTTTGGGTATGATAAGACCCAATGAGTTCATCCACCCTTAGTTTGCTTATGTCTTGGGCTTCTTCAGCTGATGTGACCTTCATGTCAAATCTCTTGGGAAGAGACCTAAGGATCTTCCTTACCAGCTTTTCTTCTGATACTTTCTCTCCCAGAGCAGTAAAGGCATTATCTATTTCAAGAACATTCATGTGAAAGTCATGAATACTTTCATCTTCACTCATGTTTAGATTTTCAAATTTTGTAGTGACCAGCTGAAGTCTAGACCTCTTTACCTTGGATGTGCCTTCATGAGTTATCTTGAGAATTCCCAAGCATCCCTAGCCACAGTGCAGGTGTTGATCAATCTAAATATGTTTTTGTCAACTCCATTGAATAAGGAATTCAAGGCTTTGGAGTTTCCAAGAGCAGTCTCATCTTCTTCCTTGTTCTAGTCCTCTTCAGGTTTCAAAGATTACTTCCTATCTTTATCTTTAACCACAGGATGTTCCCAACCCTTAATGATAGCTTTCCAAGTTTTGTTATCTATGGATTTTAAGAAGGCCACCATGCGTGCCTTCCAATAGTCATAGTTGGATCCATCCAAGATGGGTAGTCTGTTTACATTTGCTCCTTCTTCCTTGTCCATAGTGTCAGAAAAAAAACAAAAACCACTACAGCTTACCCAAAACAGAATAAGGTGTCATGCTCTGATGCCAATTGAAATTCTGGCACGTAGATACCAGATTTTGAGACAGATGTCAAAACACTAGGATCAAGATAGTTTGAACACTCACAGATATGTAGAAAAATAAATGACAAAAAGATAAATAACACCAGTAGTTGTTAACCTAGTTCGGTGCAATGTCACCTACATCTGGGGGCTACCAAGCCATGAAGGAAATTCACTATAACAATGTTAGTTCAAAGCTAAACTCCCCCGTTTATAACTTATCACCCAATCACTACCTTGTACAACTTCTACCTAGACACCCTCTAGATATGAGATCCCCCTCTCACTTCCTATCAGTCATAAACCAGTGACAATTCAACAACAACCCAAAATAGAAGTACTAACACTTCCAAGTACAATACTTAGTTTTGCTTAAAAGCTTTAACTAAGAACAATACACTTTTGCTTAAAAGCTTATGAGTGAACAATTAACAATTAACAATCAGTCAACTCAATACATCAAAACTGATACATGAGTGACATACAAAGAAAACACACAAAACACTAAAGAATCACCATGACACGACTAATCATAATTCTTCAAATCCACACTTTCTTTAGGTTTAGAAAACCCCTTTAAATAAACATCACAACTGCATGGGCTTGGGCTCTCAAAATAAAATACAAATCACCAGGAATCAGCTTTAAATCAATTGCATAATATCCTGCACAATAATAGGAACAATAACATAAAGTTTCCTAAAAAGGCTCAACGGTCCTTTTTAAGAAATACAATCAAATCTGTCACAACATAAGTTCCCTAAATATCCTCCCTTGGATAAGAGTAACGTGTGAATTAAAACACAATCAAAACTTACACTTAAAATACCAAAACAGTCATGTCCTAACTTTCTGGTATAACATGTCCTGGCACATGTCACAACATCATGCTGAATATGATGTCTGACTCTCATAGCAAAACATCTGGCTTAACATCTTGCTGATAGCATGTTTTACCAAAATGTTGCCAATCCAAAAACCACCGAACTTACAAAGTAAAATATTCTTCTATAAGAATTTGTTTGGTTATGAGGTGAACTAGTAAAATATCTTGTTTGGCTTGGGGAATTGTCTTTGGAAGTCTCTGTTTAGTTCGTGAGTTTCGCTTGGAATAAAAGCTATATTTTGGTTTGTGAAGGTCAACCATGAAGAAAATCTCTCTTTTGGTTCCTGAGCTCAAATGGTATCCTGCCTTGATCAAGCACAAACTTACACTGACAAGGTACATGTGTTAAAACACTATTTCTACTATTGGTTTAAAATCCGAAATAGATAGAATGTTTCATTCCATAGGGTTGTTAGAGTTCACGCAAAGGGAATCACAAACTTATGAGTGCATTACCCTTGAGTTTTTGAGTACCTTAGATTTTAAATTGCTTAAAAAGTGGATAGACGATTCGAGGTGCTATTATTGTACTCTCAAATTCCATCTGTATAATCAAAATTTTGAGTTGAGTATTAAAGAGTTGGGACACAATCTCAGATTTCCTATTTATGGGCACAAATATGTCCCAAGGGATTTTCATGTCAAGAACTTCTGGGCCGATATTACCAGCGTTCCAGGCCACTGCCAAAACATATTTTACTTTCTGAAGTCGAGAGTTGTTGGTTCGTTTAAGGTCAATGTCTTTGCAGACTTAATTAAAGTAGGCCTCAAACTCAAAAAGAAATTGGACTAAGGTATCAGACACCCGTTGTTTGTTTACTTCAGCTAACAGCTTCAGGATATCAACCCCAAGTTGAGCATTTCCTTCGATAGCATTGATAAGGTTGACCTCAAAGATTTTGTCTTTCAATTGTTGGATTAGGAGGTTGACTGAGTCATTTCCAATATCAGATAATGAAGTATCAGAAAAGTGACTTGACTTGGAGCCTGTTGACAGCTTACGAAGCTTTTTCAACCTCTTGAGAGCCTCAGTTGGATTTTTTCTCTAAAGGGGGAGGATTTCTTCTTGGCTCAGAGAAGTGTTCAACACTGAATCACGCACGTAAGCTTGCGCTTGCCCTTTTTCTTTGTTGGAAGGTTGCTCATTCTCCATGACTGGGGCAGTCTCGATGTTGGGCATAACTTGCTCTTCATTGATTTTTGATAGTCTCTCAGGTTGTGAGTTATCTAGAGCTATGTTATCATGGACGGAAGCAGCGGTGTCGTCCAATTCTTCTATGCATTGTGGAGAAGGTTGTTCGACATTAATTTCCACTTCAGGTTATGGTTGTGCATACGTGTTTGTTGTTTTGTTGGTTGGTTGAGTGGTTGCGTGAATAGTTAAAATGTTGGAGTCAAGGAAATTCGACCAGTGGATATGAGATATTGTTTTAGAAGGAGTTAAGCAAAGGATACCTGGTGGGTTTGCTGCTTCATTATCATTTACTTCTAGACTTATCTGCAAGAAGAGGGAGATGTTATGTTTAATTTCGAAGTAGAAGACAATAGAAGAGCTACAAAGTGAGTCGAAGAATACCTCAAGAGTTAGTATATTTCGGTTCTTAGACCGACTTGTCTTGAGGCTTGTTGGTTTCTTTATTATCGAAAGGAAGGAAGTCTTGTGTTATTTCTTTTCTTTATTCTTTATCTTGTTTCTCTATTTTTGTGCCAACTTCTTTTTCTTTGAGCATGTTAGAAGGGATAGCGGTTGAAGTAGCAGTGTCTTTCTTGGGTCTTGTTTTCATGGGGGTTCCTTTCTTTTTCTGGGTCACACTCGACTTAGGAGAAGCTTTAGGATTTGGCCTTGAGAAATGAGGGTTCCATCAGTTTCTTCTGAGCTCTCTCTTTCAGCCGGAGTCTTTGTGGGCTTTGGAGTAGCCTGGGGAAGATTAAGTCATTTTTAGATGAAGGGGTTGTTAGAAGATCATAAAAAGTTGGAATTGATGATGTACCTAAGTCGAAGCGGTTATGGTATTTTTCTTCTTCTTGGATTTGATAGTAGGAGAGTCAGGGCCGTGCTTTTGATTTTGAAAAGCAAATTATTAGGATTATTTGAGTAATGAAGAAGTCGAAGTAGAAAGAGATGCATTTTTCTTAGGCTATTTTGCTTTGTTCAGTTCGCCAACGTTAGAAGGTTCTTCGATATTAGTACCAACAGGCGCTTCAGTTTCACCTGAAAATCAAAACATGAGAAAATACAAAGGGTGAAAATAATTTGAAGACAATAGTAGATATATACCTTGTTGTTCAAGATTCTCTGGTACGTCGGAGAAGGCAGTAGATAATCTCTTTGAAAAATCTTCTTCAGAGAAGTGGTCAGTAAAATACTTTGTCTACCAGTTATGGTATTCAATTGTCATGAAAAATGATTGTTGAAATTGGAAGGTAGGAAGTTTAAGGACTTGGTTGCAGGCAAAGGAAGTGCAAGCCTGGTAGTCTGAAACACTAAATTTACGTTCCGACTAGTAAATGTCCTCTTCCTAAATATAAAGTGAACGAGGTTGCAATTGGCTGAAGCCAAATTGTCTAGCTACTAAGTTGGGTTAATAGCCAACGAAGGCATAGCCAGGAGTTCTAGTTTCTATTCTTGTAGATAAAAGTGTAGGGGTCATAAAGGCTGCTTAGAAAAAATTCGACATGGCAGCTGTTGAAGGTGAAACACATGGGAATCTATTTCTAAACCAATATGGACCTTTACATCGGTCCATAAAGGGAGCCATTGTCGAATTAAAGATGGTCGACTCAAGAAATAAATTGATGTATTTCATGAATACCTTTTATGATGGAGTTTCTTGAGGAGTAATCAAAACCAACTCGGTGCCTTCGATAACCCTGGCATCATTCTATGCCACTAAGGTTGAGGAGTCGATTACATGAAGTTTTGGATCAAATGTGACATTAAGCCAAAGCTGAAAAATCCATAAAGGACCTGAAATCCGGTAAGATTTTTTGGTTTCAGGGAGGTTTTTTTGTTTGTAGGAGACCTCTCCAAGTGACTGGTAGAGGTTAGCAAGGAGAAGCTTGCTCAAGGAGATCTTTCGACCTTCATGGAGTTGGATGGATAAAGGTACGAAAGTTTTAGCCACTTGCAGAGAGCTAGAGCATAAAACGTAGTAGGAAAGCCATAGAGTTAAGAAGGCTATATGCTCCTGGTCACAGACTTCAGCGTTCTTCTTGTCATGGTTTTCAAGAATGAAGTTTTTAAAACTAAATTGTTTGATGGTGAATTCATTATTGGTTTCTAAGGTCGGAGTGAAAGTTTTGCCTAAGGGAATTAAATCTGTGATGGTTGCCACATTAAACAAGGTCAGTGTTAGCATGCCACAAGAAAATTAGAAAGTGTGGGTCGATCCTTCCCAACAGAAGATCGATGCCAACAGCATGGCTATGTTATATCTAGGGCCAGTCCTAGAAATTTAAATCATGTCGTAATCGCCAAGGTCTTGCCATTGTTTATTCCTTTAAGGTTGAACCTTATCGAGCTAAGTTATGTATTATTTGGTCTAAGTGGGTGGTGCAGATCAGAACATACGTGGAGATTTATCGATGAAGGACGGGTCGAGGGAGCGCTCTTCAAACACTAAAGGCACAATGATTGAGAAAACTGGGAAAAAGCGTGTAACTTTCCCAGTGTTTGACCTCACATTCGGAAATGGCCCCAATATGGAAAAGAGTTTGTTAGACAGAGAGAAGGGGATGAGTACCTGCTTTTCCAAGATTGAGATTTTTCTATTGAAATCTCTTCTTTATACATCCTCATCTGGTGGGATCGTGAAAGCCATCAGATTCTTTCTTGTGTCAGACTTGGAAGGCATTGTCTTAGTGGTTGCCATTGGTGAAAGTAGATATTTTTGAAGAAAATGAAAGGTTTTGCTTTGTGAGAGAAAGCTATAGAAATGGATGAAATGAAGAAGAAGAGGAAGAAGTTGAAGCTGGTTACTTATAGGTATTTCGTTGCATTCTTAAGGTCAGTTACAGAAGACGTGCACAACCATGACTTCCTAGAAAATAGGAGTGATGATGAGATTCTGAACAGATCTCATTGAAAATTACAATGCTCTGTAAAAGGGGTAATGATAACAATGACGTCAGTAGAGAAGTGAGAGCGGTGTCAAAAAATACGATAAAAAATGCCCCGTCTCTCTTTTCTTATCCAAGTCGACACATGGCATTTTGGGGGGGCAATTTTTACCTTGGATTTTTCGACATAACTATAAATGGAAAGTAAGACCAATAAGCATGCCATGTGGAAAGCTAAAATTGAATGTAGTCAATCAGAAGTCAAGATTGGATTTAATCAAAAAAGTTATACATGACGATGTTGGTCGAAATAGCTGAAGATCGAGGAGCGTTGTTAGAGTCTGTAGACTTAGTGAATTTTTCAAGTATTCTGATCGGTTCGTTGTCTGATTAAGTACTATGCTATGTTGGAGTTCATCATTACAATGGAAACAATGTTGACTTGGGTACTACATGTGGAAAGTACTACAAAAAGTGATGTCTCAGCATTGTCGATCCTTGTGATTCCGACATTATTAAGTCAATTCTCGACGATAGTGAAAGTAGTTAAGATATTTGAATGGTACGACTACATCGAAGTGAAATGTGTCGTGATAGGCTTAGTCGGCCATTGTAGTTAGTCATTTTATAGTAGTATATAAAGGGATGTCTGTTTACATTTTAAGGGTCCGTAATTGTGCTCAAATTTCTATATACTCAAAATATATGCGTAATTGAGAAACGAATGAAGGAAAAGTACGTATGCGTTCCACATTTTTAATTTTCAAGCATTTTTACATTCAAGTTTTTTCTTGCATTTATTTACATTTTGATCTTTGTCATTTCTTCTTTAGTTTGCACATTTCAATTTCAGTCATTTTTGTCTTCAAAACCTTGTATTCTAAGTCTTGTTAAAATTCACGTTGTTGATCTTCAAGCACTACACTTTGATTTCGACAACAACAACATGTTCAAAGTCATAAATGCATGCAAATATGTTTCGATTTATTTTTTATTTTAATCCTTAAGTATTAATAGAAACTTGTTTTGATTACCAAATTTCAAAGTAAATAGGGTACTCCAGTTCTATAGAGAATTTTATGTGAAACTTGCGAACCTTTTTCTACAATACATGAGTCTACTATAAATAATACCTAGGAATAACTCTCTTTGATAGTTTTAACGCTACACGCATTGCATGTCACTTGAATGCATGCAACTCTTCACTCTAAGTTCTGTCACGCTGATATAGCTTTAAAAACTCCTGAAGGGATTATCCCAGGTTCTCTAATTGGTTAGAGGCTAGCAAATGCTCCCTCGATGAAGACAGTTACTGAGTGCATAAAACCCTCTTCATATTTGGTCTTCTTAATATTCTAAGTATCCAAAGTCTGTCGGAGAGTCTTCTCTCGACATGGTGTCGAATAGCCTCTAAGGTTTATTCCTAAACATTGTGAGGCTCGGGACAGACCCAGAGACCACTACTACAAAAAACACCTATCACAACGGTTGGTAAAAGGATACCACCATGTTGGACCAACCATTGTGAGGTAAGGTGTGATTGAATGTATGATGCTTTCCACCACAGTCGTTCGACCGTGATAGTATATACGTAGTATGCAACTGTTTACCTGGAAAATTTGTAAACAACCGCCGATCTCCTAATTTCTATAAAAATTAGTTTACTTGCAGGACCGATTAAACAAATCATAGGATAATGTGCTTTTAATGATTTTGACAATTTTACGAAAATAAAATCTTTTATTCATTGAATTCATCATCGTTTGTATAAACTAATGTACTTCGACTAGAAAGTAATGAACACTTTGCTTTTTGAAAGAAATGGCAAAAATGTAAATAAATTGCAAGAATGAAATTACAGAAAAATGTAAAGGGAATTACAGATGAATAACTTAAAACTTCATTAAAATGCAAGGAATAAAACTAGTGTTTTTCAAATGTACATTTTCTCAGTAACTACTCTTTTCTCTCACACAGTTACTTTGTGTATTCTTGAGTAACTTGTACAAATTTTGAACACACACCCAGAAATCTAATCACTATGACTCCCTATTTATATACAATCGAAATAACTGTCAATAACATCTATTTCTCCTAATGGTGACAAATGGCAATCTGCATGCATTCGTCAAGTAGATACATTCCACGCGTCCTATTTCAAAAATGAAACTCCCTCCTAAATTTAAATTTCAAAACATCCGTCGAACAAGGCCTTATCACCAATCTGTCGAAGCATTTCTAATACTTAGAAAAAATCTCCAAATAGATTCCTCCAATTAACATTTGTCTTTGACTGACTTTCTTCATAAGCACGCTCCTGTCGAAATATCCTGGCAGATCTTCAAACTTATTTTCTGAACAAAATCCAGGTGTTGAAATTAGTAACCTACAAATCGTCCCCCAGAAAATGCATTTTCGACAAAGGGAGAAAAGCATTTTTTGCCAACACAATTCGACACCGTCAATAATTCGACATACGACTGTTCATATGCCTAGACATTTGTGACGTCAGAGTCATCATTGCACTTTTTCTAAAACATCTCTTCAGCCCACGTTCTAAGATCTTTCATCATCACTACCCTAGTCCCTAGCAGATCATGGGTCAAAACAATTTAACTGCCACCGTCTGAACCATCCACTCATAACGGCCACGTGTCCCACGATTTCTCCATTAAATGGAATTTTTTTTTAATTTCAACCGCTTCAGTCCCTTTTCCTCCTATAAATAAGTTGAAAACATTTCTTTTTCACTTTACACACTCCTTTTCTTTAGGCAAGAACTCTCTTCAACATATCTTCATCTTCTTCATTTTTCTCTGCATTTTCTTCTGCAATCAATCATGGCATCCTCCGCAGCTCCACAAGTCACGAGTAAAGATTCCAAAAAATCTAAAAACTTACCACCTGTCCACAAGATTCTTGGTCCAAAGGTGGCGGGGAACCAACAATATATACCAGAGCCTCCAAATAAAGAGGAGAAAAGACGTATTTACCAGTCTCAGGTACTGATTCCTATTTTAATTTCTGGTAAATCTCATGCAATGTTAGGACCCTTACCTGATTTATCTATAGATCCTGTAAAAGTGAGAGAATTCTTTCCAGCTTACCACCGTTACAAACCCATAGCTAACGGAGTTAGGCCTAGAACTGATAAGGAGAAAATCATATATGAGAAATCCAAAGTAGATGGCCAAGGATCACCCTCTGAAGAAGCCATAAATCTAGGGTACATGAATAACTTTAGAATCTTTAGGTCTTGTCCTTTGTCGAAAGACCCATCTGATTACTTAGCTTGGCTAGAGAAAATAGAGGCAGTCAAAGCTGATACTTGGAAAACTATGGGCATTTTCGACCTTATCCAGCTGTCAAAAGTAGGACCTGGATATTGTCCGTCTATGCTCTTAGCTTCCCTTTACTTCTGGGACAGTACCTATAACAACTTCCACCTTCCTTGTGGAATGATCACCCCCACTCTTTTCGACGTAGCGGCCATAACTGGCCTTAGCCCACTAGGAGTGGATTATGACCCCAACCTTCTAACTGATGACTCCATAGGCTTCGACATAAATAAAGTTGCCTTCACAGCCTATATTGCCAATTACCATGACAAGGAAACTAAAGAAGTTTCTGATCAAGAGCATGTGGCCTTCTTAGCCCTCTGGCTGTCGAGATGTGTCTTTTGCTCCAGATCTCTTCAAGTGGCGAAATGCTATATTACCATGGCTAATCAGCTTCATGCTGGACATCAACTGTGTCTCAGTGAGATCATCCTGGCGAATCTATACGAATCTCTTGGCGAAGGGGTTACTTTTCTGAAGAATATTAAGGACAAAGGAAGTCTTCTGTTGTCAGGACCCTTTTGGCTCTTACAACTGTGGCTTAATGCCACATTCGAAGCCTCCATATCCAACAAGAAAACTATGGACGAAGCTGCTCTGAAGGAAAGAAGAGTCGAAGAAACCAGGCTGGCACAGCTAACACCAAGTAACAAAGGTCTGAGCCTTCAACAATCTTTTACTAGCTATGTTATGATGTTTACTAAACGTCATAACTTCACTTCCAATATGGCCCCTTTCGCCAATAGAAAAATTGGGCCAGAGTGGTTCACCAGGAAACTCCCACTAGAGTCAAAAGCTCAAGAAGATGAATTCCTTAATGTCTGGGAATCTTTTCTCACACCTAGACTCTTGGCTTCCAGACTCAATCCCTCAAAGCTGAAGATCTCCCTTGTTAATTACCAACCCAGTCTGGTCTCTCGACAGTTTGGGTTAATCCAAATAAAACCAAAACCCTTTTCTTGAGGAAAGGCTCTTTGATTCACTACAACATGGCCCACACCAAAGATGAGTGTTCTGAGCTGCTGGCGAAGTACTCCAACTTGGTCAAAATTCAACCAGTGCCCTTTAAACCAAACTTACTCTACATTCAAGAGTTCGACGAATGGTGGAGGGACTATTATAATTCTCATTGTTTCGACGTGCCTTCCTTCACCATCCAACTGACCAGAGCTTTCGCCCTTGTGCAGGATAAAACAAAGAAAGGTACTTCAAGTCACATCAAAGAAATCCAAGCATTCCAGAAGTACTTTGAAACTTCCTACAGGCCCAACGAACTTAGTCGAACCATAAACGAAGCAGCCGTTACTTTGAAAGAAAAAATTACCTGAAAATTGGGTGAGTTAAAACTACCCTCATACGTTCGACCAGATCAACGTTATGAGATATCGTTTAACCTCTATCCACCAAATTTGGTGTGGCCTTTAGCCCTCCATTTCCAGATTGGTTCACTTGTGGGGATTCCATGAAACTTCTTCGCCAAGAATATAAAAAACGTGTTAAGCGAGTGGTTCCGACTAAGTACACCTTGGACAATTTCAAAGGCCACCTTCATATTGACATAGAACACGTTCGCGTGGAAACTCCTATATATGAAGGTGTGGAATAGGGAGATACTCGACACCACTTCTTTTCATTTACACATATATGTATCTTTTGACTTGCATTTAACTTTTTCCTTTTTCTTAGCCATAAAAATTCCTGCCAAGAAGTCAGCTACTGTCGAAGCGTCAACTGCAGAGTGTAGCACGATTTTTGTGGTCCTGAGTCACGATCGCACGGGTACTACAGTTCGATTCATTTTTTATCCTATTGAGCTGACTAAGGAAGGGAAATAGATGTCTCCAATTAACCCTACTTGCATATTGAGTTTGAACAGCGGTCAGTTAGGTTACAGATGCTATGTGGAGGTGGGGCCCAATCTTTGGTTATTTCGCTTGAGAACACGATGTTTAGACTATTGGTGAGGTTTTTGATAATGTGTTTAGATTTGATGCTTTTGGGTTAATTTGGTGGAGATACTGGGTTTTGAGTTTTTGATTAGTGTGCTCGCTAAGATTTTTCAATCTTATGCCTATGTATTCCCGTTTGACGAAACAGGGAAATTAGAGCGATCGTAGTTCCTCCTATTCTATGGGAGTAAAAAGGTTGTTTTGGTGTCTTGTTCAAAGCCCAAGACGTGAAGCTAAATGTGGTTTGTATCTTGTTTAAAGCCCAAGATGTGAAGCTAAAAGGTCTATTTGTATCTTGTTCGAAGCCCAAGATGTGAAGCTGAAGGGTTTTGACTTTAGAGAGAATTTGTCATCTCTAAAGAGGGGTATTTGGTCTGTTTGTCACGACTGTTGGGTGACTGATTATAAAGGAGAATTACTTTAACTGGGATATGTGAATCCAGCAATGCCATAATTTCCTTTATAGGGGATTTTTAACCTGAAGGAAAAGACTTTAACTCAGTGTAGAGCAATACTATCTTTCCTTAGGAATTTCTCATGCTAAAAGAGGGACAGTGACGTGGATGTAAATAATCCAGAGGCTTGCCGCTTACAGCAATTAGATGAAGGGAAAGGAATTGTTGATGCTTGTATGCTGTGAGCAAGACACAGATTGATGCTAAAAGGTTAATTGACTCAACCGGGGTTTTCCTCATACAAAGCCTAAGAGGAGGCTATTGACCCAACAAGAGGATCTTTTATACTCAACAAGAGCGTGTTTTGTATGTGTCTTGTATGAAGCCCAAGACGGAGGCTGTAACACCCCATTTCTACCCGGCAAATATATTGAAAATCAGAGTAGTAAAAATTCAATCAACAAGTATACAAATAGGATGCCACATTTTTACAACTTTAAAAACTTATTCATTTAAATCAAATAGTACATCGATACATAACACTTTTAATTTGGATGAAACTATAATAACAACTTTTATTCACTCTTGGAAACCAAAACAATTTTCACAACTACGCAGCGGATTCTCAAATATTCAACTACACATGATATGTCATTTGTTCAACTTAAACAACTTAGTAACAACATATTTTCATGGAAACAACTTAAAACAACAACAGAGCAACTAAGCGTTCACCCCCCGAGTGTTACGTATCAGAGCGACATCACCGACTCAACTAATGAAGATAAACGACCTTCATCTCTGCTAACCTGCACGTTACCAACATAGGGGTAACATTCAAACAGAAGGGGTGAGATATAAACCAACATAAACGAGTGTATGATAAACAGTATATTAGATTAAAATCGTACAAATTTCACCACTTTAAACGACAAATTATACAACACCAACAAACAACTCAAATCAATACAAATTAGTAACAACAACAACTTAAATCAACCAACACATCAACATAACAACTTATAATATACAACTTCAATTCATCACAACTTAACAACGACAACCGCAACTTTAACAATAATCCACAATCTATCAACATACTTTATCGACTTATTACACATATCAACATTTACGACATAATCACTACAATAAACCTAAACACATAACCAACGTCAACTCTGAAATCAACGTAAACACCTTCATCAACTTCAACAAATATACTCAACCTAGTCAAATTCTTCAACATCAACATAATCGACTTCATCAACTTAAACAACGCGAACAACTTTATCAACTTAAGCAACATGAACAACTTTATCAACTTAAGCAACATGAACAACTTTATCAACTTAAGCAACATGAACAACTTTATCAACTTGGACAACATAAACAACTTACTCAACTTCAGCAAAACACAATCAACACAAACAACATAAGTAATGCGACACAGGATGCGACTCGACTATGCATATGCATGTGGTACCATTTGAGCAAAACTCCCAACTTAGAAACGGAGCAGAACTCCCAACTTAAAATATACCAGGTTATCGAGGTATCTGCAAGGCATAAGCCTTCAACTTAGAAATTTTGCCAATCCAGGCCAACGTGGTGAGCATCAGCTCCAACTTAAAAATTGTTAATCCATGCCAACTTAATAATGCCATGCCATGATGCAACGACTCAACATAAACAACAACCAACTCCAAACAACATATAACAAACCACATATCAACTTTAATTCAACACGATTCAACTTTTTCCATAGGCCTACAACTTATATACATCAACATTGGTCATACGACCTACAACTTTAACATCAACATTGGTCCTTCGACCTACGACTTAAAAATGCCCATAAACCGGAACAAAACTACATAAGCAACTGTACAAGAAGTCCACACATACAACACAAATTCAACAAATTAAACCGACTAAAATCACCTACCAATTATTACAAACTACCTCGACAATTTTCGTTAAATTCCGAACAACCAATTTTACCGCGTAATTTCACCCGGTCGACTAAATCGGTACTGTTTTTACTACTATTACTGCTACCAATAATTTCTTACTATTCCTGTTAAATTCTATTTTACTGATTCCAACATTTTTCTGTCACCAAATTAACACTGTTCTCATAATTCTATCAAAATACCATCCTGCTAAAAATTCATTTTTCTGTTAGAATCAACACTACTGATAGTCCTGAGTTGCTACCATGTATTTCCCTTCATCAGCATAAAACCATCTACTAATTAATCTAACTATGTATTTTAATTAATCAAAACAATATCTAACACCTAAAATATTAAAATATAGATTTTTTTCTTAAAACAGACAAAACAAACCAGGTGCCCCCACATCATCAGGTGGCTCTCAACATGGTTTCATGTGGCTCTCAACATGGTTTCATGTTACTAATTTTAATTATATGCCTAAAGCCATTAAAGTTCCACTTGCCAGAAACAACAAAACCAAAAGTGCCATTTCCCTTAAATTATGGATGGCCTGCGCCACCCTTGCCATAGAAAATGAGTGGCTTGCGCCACATCCTTGTTAAAGGAGCAGGTGGCTTGCGCCACCCCTAGACCATGTGGCTTGCGCCACTCCCCTTTGGTTTCCTAGGTGGCTTGCGCCACCAAGATGCCTTGCATTCAGAGAATTTTTAATTCATTTTTCTTCCTCGCCCAATTTTTTTTGCAGCATCGTTTTATACTCACAGTCCAAACCAACACCACACATTTCAGAAATATAACCGATACAACGACTTCAACATGTAACAAGGTTCAACAGTAATTTCATTGACACAATCAACTTTCTTATAAATTCCAATAGCAATACAGCGAACACACCAACACATATACAACAAAAATAACAACTTATTCAATTAAAATTTGCAGCAAGAACCCACAATTAATCCATGGCACAAATTTATACAACCCAACCCCACATACGGTCTACCATATACCCGATTATAGAGATTGAACCCCACCCTTACCTTAATTGATGGCCGCTCGAATCTCCGACCGACTTTTCCGACTTGGCTTTCCGACGGCAACTTCTCGTATCCCTCTTTCTCCAACTTTTCCTCGTTCTCAACTTCTCACGTTCTCCTCTTTCTCTTTACTGATACCCCTAACTTCTTCTCCTTATTTTTCTCTAACTTCCTTTACTGCCTCCTCCACTTTTCTTTTTATTTTATTTCTATTAATTAATAAACCTAATATTATAATTTCTAATATCTATTGGGCTTATGCTTCTTACCCCTTATTCTACTACTTCCAACACAACACTTAAGCCCACTTAATTAAAACACTCTCTTATAATTCTATAATATTAATTCTAATATTATTTCTCTCGACTAAATCAACTAATTACCGACTATCACATAAATCGTCCAAACCACCAAATCAACATATTCAACCATAAACGGAAAATATTCAATATTAATTTCCACAACTTTAATCAACATATTAAATCAATTCAACTCGAACCAACTTAGAAACATCAACATAATATTTCGATATTCTGGAATCAACTTAAATCGACACAAATACTCAAATCAACGCGAATCAACACAACATACTACAAGTATATTTAATTAAATACTTAATTAAATAAACGGGCGTTACAACTCTCCCCCACTTAGAACATTTTCGTCCTCGAAAATTTATCCGATTCCACTACTCCAACTACTCATTCCATCCGACTAATCAACTCTCGTCTCCGAAGGCAACCCACATTTAATACAAATAATTCATAACATCAACGGCGAAAACAACCCGAATACTACTCAAGTAATACACCTGACAACTTAACATCACAACATAAAGAGTAACCAACTTAAGAATTTGCTGGTTTAAGAACTAGAACGCAACAACATACGAACACACAACTTAAACACGGCATCAATGCAACCAACTACCAACATCGTTGTTGCTCACGCATGAACAACTGTACAACACCACACGTTCGCTGCGCACTCTGATTACTTGCAAAGTATCAAGTCTACCCATTTTATTCCCAACTTCTCAATATCCAAAACCGACATAACAAAAGACTTTCGACTTAACTCTTCAGAAATTCCATCCCAACAGGTATTCTACACTTTTGTAATTACCGAATACTTCAAACTTAGATCCATAAGACAACACCTCTGAACGTTCAACATAATTACAACGGCGACTACTTCCCAATCATCATAAAACATAACTACAACTTTACCATCTCCTATTTACACGTTCCTCAAAAATCATCTTAAATACGCAACATCATTACAACAACATAGGGTACCTGTGTACAATTAACTTCAACCAGATAAATCATCTTTTCCTTTCCAACTAATCCAACAAACCAAATTACCGACTTTTACTCATACTGACACAATTCTTCATAAATCCTTATCCGAATTAACACAACCAAGTAACTCATATTTTCCAACCAAAAGTTCCACTTTTTCAATTCAACTTATAACTTCACTTCTTTTTCTACTTGCAACTCAATTCTCAAATTACCCAGAACTCAACTGCAAATTTCCATACTACTCATCAATTAAATCGCAACCTCATGCCATCATCCTTAACTTCAACTAATATGCTCATATATGAATCTACATCGACAAAATAAACAATCCACAAGCACTTGGCTTGACTTCAACCAATTCAACGTATGTACTATACTAGTTGGCACGACACATCTATCCATCAATTATGATCCCGTCTACTATCAACAAGGGATTAAGGGTGATCAGTTCCTCAATTTGTCAATAGACAGCTGGAAACCATAACAGTGGCATAAATCATCATTACCCAACACAATAGTGTACTACAACTTGTGCCCAAAGTCCGTAAGCACAATGCTCTGCCAACTCTCTGAGGCTTATCAACGTCTTCTTAGTTTCCTTAATTTCAACCTCGTCAATTATACCAAAACGTCCAAAATCCAATACATAATCTCTTATACATACTCGTAGCACAACACAATTATTAAATATCTTTCCAACACCGGAATCGCTACTACTTCAAGTACTATCCAACTCGGCTCGCTCCAATTACAACTCTTATCCAAGTTAAAATTTTTAACGTTGCAAATCAACCATCCGTCTTTTTCTCAACATTACTATCACATGACATCATCACTTATTTCTCCTTATTCAATATAAATTACATCTCGATGCTTTCTCAGATACCGTCACATCCTTATAATTACCAACATATTATTCTTATCAAAATTTCACACTCGGCTTCATCTTTCCAAATTTTTCAGCAGTAGTCGCTCAACTTCAACCACATATATCTCTTTTGATACAGACCTCTCAATCACAAAATCATATTCTAACATGAAGAGAATTTCGTAAAGATTCCAGAACTTCAAGAATCGCTTGAATCCGAGTTACGAGTAAAAAGTTATCATCCTTACAACGGGACTGGTTCAGAATTTCCATATGCAGAATTTTCCAAAAATCAGCATCAAACCCAAATATTAAAATGCACTTTTCTCCCTCTTCACAAACTTCCTGAAGACAAATCGTACATGCAAACTGTAAGGAATTTCGTAAGCTTTCCAAAAAGTCCAGAACCGCTTCAATCGGAATCACGAGTAAAACGGTATGCCTCTTTTACCGACAGCTGCTCCAAAATTGCAAAAATCAGAATTTGAGATTGATGAACATAAGTTCCATCTCTCTCCCGCTTGCTCCAAAATCTACCAACAATCCTTTCTTTTCATCCAACTCTAGAATTACTCGACTTTAATCCGACTATACTCAAGGCATAATAATCTACCGACTTGATCCATCCACTTATCATTTCCATTGGAATACTTCCTTATTCTCAATCAATTCCTCATCCATATTCCACACACTTCTCAAACTCGACTGATACGAATTCATGAGTCTAAACTCTCGCCGGTCCGCACAACATCGCTTCAACAACATTTGCACTCTTGCAGTCAACATCACCTTGAACCAACTTCTACATACCAACAACACGTCCAGGAGACAAGCTTCTCCCTCACTTAATCCAAACCAACACCTGCAGACAACGACCAGAAACTAACAAACAAGCACCGATAGTGTTTCCCACACATGTCGAGTACTAAGGAATAAACGACATTAGACAACATTGGCCGGACGGACCGACCTGCTCTGATACCACTAATGTAACACCCCATTTCTACCCGGCAAATATATTGAAAATCAGAGTAGTAAAAATTCAATCAACAAGTATACAAATAGGATGCCACATTTTTACAACTTTAAAAACTTATTCATTTAAATCAAATAGTACATCGATACATAACACTTTTAATTCGGATGAAACTATAATAGCAACTTTTATTCACTCTTGGAAACCAAAACAATTTTCACAACTACGCAGCGGATTCTCAAATATTCAACTACACATGATATATCATTTGTTCAACTTAAACAACTTAGTAACAACATATTTTCATGGAAACAACTTAAAACAACAACAGAGCAACTAAGCGTTCATCCCCCGAGTGTTACGTATCAGAGCGACATCACCGACTCAACTAATGAAGATAAACGACCTTCATCTCTGCTAACCTGGACGTTACCAACATAGGGGTAACATTCAAACAGAAGGGGTGAGATATCAACCAACATAAACGAGTGTATGATAAATAGTATATTAGATTAGAATCATACAAATTTCACCACTTTAAACGGCAAATTATACAACACCAACAAACAACTCAAATCAATACAAATTAGTAACAACAACAACTTAAATCAACCAACACGTCAACATAACAACTTATAATATACAACTTCAATTCATCACAACTTAACAACGACAACCGTAACTTTAACAATAATCCACAATCTATCAATATACTTTATCGACTTATTACACATGTCAACATTTACGACATAATCACTACAATCAACCTAATCACATAACCAACGTCAACTCTGAAATCAACGTAAACACCTTCATCAACTTCAACAAATATACTCAACCTAGTCAACTTCTTCAACATCAACATAATCGACTTCATCAACTTAAACAACGCAAACAACTTTATCAACTTAAGCAACATGAACAACTTTATCAACTTAAGCAACATGAACAACTTTATCAACTTAAGCAACATGAACAACTTTATCAACATGGACAACATAAACAACTTACTCAACTTCAGCAAAACACAATCAACACAAACAACATAAGTAATGCGACACAGGATGCGACTCGACTATGCATATGCATGTGGTACCATTGGAGCAAAACTCCAAACTTAGAAACGGAGCAGAACTCCCAACTTAAAATATACCAGGTTATCGAGGTATCTGCAAGGCATAAGCCTTCAACTTAGTAATTTTGCCAATCCAGGCCAACATGGTGAGCATCAGCTCCAACTTAAAAATTGCCAATCCAGTCCAACTTAATAATGCCATGCCATGATGCAACGACTCAACACAAACAACAACCAACTCCGAAAAACATATAACAAACCACATATCAACTTTAATTCAACACGATTCAACTTTGGCCATAGGCCTACAACTTATATACATCAACATTGGTCATACGACCTACAACTTTAACATCAACATTGGTCCTTCGACCTACGACTTAAAAATGCCCATAAACCGGAACAAAACTACATAAGCAATTATACAAGAAGTCCACACATACAACACGAATTCAACAAATTGAACCGACTAAAATCACCTACCAATTATTACAAACTACCTCGACAATTTTCGTTAAATTCCGAACAACCAATTTTACCGCGTAATTTCACCCGGTCGACTAAATCGGTACTGTTTTTACTACTATTACTGCTACCAATAATTTCCTACTATTCCTGTTAAATTCTATTTTACTGATTCCAACATTTTTCTGTCGCCAAATTAACATTGTTCTCACAATTCTGTCAAAATACCATCCTGCTAAAAACTCATTTTTCTGTTAGAATCAACATTACTAATAGTCCTGAGTTGCTACCATGTATTTCCCTTCATCAGCATAAAACCATCTACTAATTAATCTAACTATGTATTTTAATTAATCAAAACAATATCTAACACCTAAAATATTAAAATATAGATTTTTTTTCTTAAAACAGACAAAACAAACCAGGTGGCCCCCACATCATCAGGTGGCTCTCAACATGGTTTCATGTGGCTCTCAACATGGTTTCATGTTACTAATTTCAATTATATGCCTAAAGCCATTAAAGTTCCACTTGCCAGAAACAACAAAACCAAAAGTGCCATTTCCCTTAAATTATGGGTGGTCTGCGCCACCCTTGCCATAGAAAATGAGTGGCTTGCGCCACATCCTTGTTAAAGGAGCAGGTGGCTTGCGCCACCCCTAGAACATGTGGCTTGCGCCACTCCCCTTTGGTTTCCCAGGTGGCTTGCGCCACCAAGATGCCTTGCATTCAGAGAATTTTTAATTCATTTTTCTTCCTCGCCCAATTTTTTTTGCAGCATCGTTTTATACTCACAGTCCAAACCAACACCACACATTTCAGAAATATAACCGATACAACGACTTCAACATGTAACAAGGTTCAACAGTAATTTCATTGACACAATCAACTTTCCTATAAATTCCACTAGCAATACAGCGAACACACCAACACATATACAACAAAAATAACAACTTATTCAATTAAAATTTGCAGTAAGAACCCACAATTAATCCATGGCACAAATTTATACAACCCAACCCCACATACGGTCTACCATATACCCGGTTATAGAGATTGAACCCCACCCTTACCTTAATTGATGGCCGCTCGAATCTCCGACCGACTTTTCCGACTTGGCTTTCCGACGGCAACTTCTCGTATCCCTCTTTCTCCAACTTTTCCTCGTTCTCAACTTCTCACGTTCTCCTCTTTCTCTTTACTGATACCCCTAACTTCTTCTCCTTATTTTTCTCTAACTTCCTTTACTGCCTCCTCCACTTTTCTTTTTATTTTATTTCTATTAATTAATAAACCTAATATTATAATTTCTAATATCTATTGGGCTTATGCTTCTTACCCCTTATTCTACTACTTCCAACACAACACTTAAGCCCACTTAATTAAAACACTCTCTTATAATTCTATAATATTAATTCTAATATTATTTCTCTTGACTAAATCAACTAATTACCGACTATCACATAAATCGTCCAAACCACCAAATCAACATATTCAACCATAAACGAAAAATATTCAATATTAATTTCCACAACTTCAATCAACTTATTAAATCAATTCAACTCTAACCAACTTAGAAACATCAACATAATATTCCGATATTCCAGAATCAACTTAAATAGACACAAATACTCAAATCAACGCGAATCAACACAACATACTACAAGTATATTTAATTAAATACTTAATTAAATAAACGGGCGTTACAGAGGCAAAAAGGGAGGTGACTCAACAAGAGAGTCTTTTATACTCAACAAGAGAGTGTTTTCTATCTCGTACGAAGCCTGAGATGGAGGCTAAAAGTGTTTTGACTTAACAAGAGAGTCTTTTATACTCAACAAGAGAGTGCTTTAGTATCTCGTACGAAGCCCGAGATGGAGGCTAAAAGGGATTTGACTCAACAAGAGAGTCTTTTATACTCAACAAGAGAGTGATTTTTATCTTGTACGAAGCCCGAGATAGGGGCTAAAAGTGGTTGACTCAACAAGAGAGTCTTTTATACTCAACAAGAGAGTGATTTCTATCTCGTACGAAGCCCGAGATTGAGGCTAAATGAGGGGTTTGACTCAATAAGAGAGTCTTTTATACTCAACAAGAGAGTGTGGGGAGAATCATTGTACAAAGCCCAAGAGGATGCTAGCTGTTGGTGATTGTTTCATTTTAGTGACAGGTCCAATATGTTGGATAAAAGAGAAAATCAGTTCTTATGAAGGGAACTATTAAAGGTAAGGTTGTGCTTTGGTACTGATCAGAAGATCAGGGTTATTTCCTGTTCTTTAAGGAAATGGGAAATCCAAAGGGTATTGAGACTGTCCAAGTCTATTGGTGTCTTGAGAAATCGATTCTCAGATAGTGAGTGATCTTTGTATGATGCCCAAGAGAAGGCTGGTATGTTAAGAGATGAAGGTCAACCCATTAATTGGTCTGACACTTGACTCAGAAAAACAGCTCTAGCAAATTGATGACTAGGTTCTGTTCCTATACCTGTAGAGGACTCTGGGTCCTTGTAGTAAGCCCAAGAGAAGGCATGAGAGCTTTTAAGAAGCTGAAGGGTCCCTGTACAACGCCCAAGAGGAGGCGGGATGCTTTTAGGAAGCCTGTGGGTCCCCAAACCAAGAGAAGTTCAAGACATGCTATTCACTGAGAATAGATCAAGCCAGGAAAGTTCTTGAATTTGGAAGAAACTCAAGAGATGCCATTCACGGAGAAAAGATCATCTCTGGGGAGTAGAGTTTCTTTGACGAATTCTAAGAGTAACAGTTTGAGAAAGGGTTCACCGAGAATGCTGCCTTTCACGTCTCCATATTGTTTAACCCCAAGAGGAGGGAATACTGTGTCTGGTAATCCTATGGGGATCTAGTTTTGTTTGTATTTAAGAGTGACCAATAGGGCTTTACCTAGTGCTAGACGTAGTTGCCGGGGAAAATAGCTATACTAGTATTACACAATTAATATTTGACAGGTATATAAAAGTTTGTGAAAGAAGACTTACAGTGAGCAGCCCCACAATACAGTTATATATACATAAAAACGGATAAAGAAAGCAGGTAAACACTTACTCGGTTGTAGAGCTTCCATGTTGTTTGGTTAGTTGTTCAACAAAGAAAGCTTTGATAACAATATGATATTCAAAATCAAAGGAGAAAGTGCTTTGAACATTTGTTTGGGCTTACAGCTCAAGGAGAGGCCCAAGGTTTTATCAGTGATCGCACTGTGGTTTTGAAATTGTACAGGGACTTATACAAGTGACTGAGGCCCAAAAAGGTTTTATGTACAAAGGGATGGGTCTTACACTATCTCAAGAGGCTCAATGGTTTATTTTTATACAAGTGGTGGGGCTTACAGCTCAAGGAGAGGCCCAGGGTTTTGTTTTGAAATGGCGATCGCGCCGAGATTTTCGAAAACGCAGTGGGTCTTATACAATGACTGAGGCCCAAAAAAGGTTTTGGTTTTCAAAGGGGTTGGGTCTTACACTCTATTAGAGGCCCAAAGAAAAGACATGGGGCTTATAACACAAGGGTAGGCCCATTTGGTTTTGCTAAAAAAAAGGCGACGATCGCGCCGTTGTTTTTGAAAATACAGTGGGACTTATACAATGACTGAGGCCCAAAAGGTGGTGTATTTACAAAGGGATTGGGTCTTACACTTGAATAGAGGCCCAAGGTGTTTGAAAATGATTTGTGAGGGTGAAAATCAAAGAAACCTTAATTTTGTTTTCCTTTAAAAGTAAATATTTAAAGAAAATCAACTAAAATGATAAAAATACCAAATAAGTTTGAATAAACCACTTGTGATTTTTGTTTAAGGTTTGAAAAATGAGGTTTTAATCACAAGATGAATTAAAACTCATTTGGTTTTGATTTTCAAAGTAAATATTCACTTTTAAATGTTTAAAAACAATTAAAAATGAATTTATTCACAAAAACACTAATTATATTAAATAACTAATATAAATTTGATTTTTTTGTGGAATAAAATATTTTAACATTTTTGTGATTTTTTGCAAAAAGAACCAATAAAAAATGATTAAAATTGAGGGAATTATTAATTTTTCAAATCATTAAAAATAATAAGAAAAACAATAAAAAGTGGAAAAAATAGCAAAAAGAGGACCTGGGGTGAGGGGGATTCGAACCCCAGACCTCTTGTGTATAGGACGCGCGCCTTACCACTGGGGTGGTGATACATCCATTGATTGAAACACAACCACAAATATACAAGGCTTGCCTTGTTTTTGGCCTGGCCCAAGGCAAGGCAAGGCAAGATTTTGGTTGAAAACGTGAAGGCCATAAATTTCTCATTTCTCCATGGATTGGGACAAAATTTAAGTCTATGTTGCCTAGAATTTCACAAGGAATCTAATGGTGGTGGTGTTTTTTTCAGATCATGCTCCTATTGAAAAACCCGATAGTGGTTTTGAAATAGGCCATGATTTGCATTTTCTGTGCCATCTCTTGGTATAAGCATGAATTACATGATAAATTGGTGCAAACACAACACATATAACATGTATAAGAGATGCATGATCAGTGGACATCAAAATAAAGCATGATTCAAAGAATCCAAGTTGTGATGCTTACCTCTTTTTGGAGCTTTTGTGCAATCTGCCAAGGGCTTTGTTCCATAAGTGATTTGATACTTTGGACACCCTCAAATGATCTCTTAGAAGCTTTTAGGATGGTTGGAATCAGCTGGAAACCTCAGGAACAAGTTTGAGCTCTTTCTTGCAAAAGGGGCAAAAGTGGCCAAAATAGCAACTCTCTCAAATGGTGTTCCAGATGTGTGGAACCATTTGGGACAGTTCAAGGATGATATTTGGAGTGTGTTTGAGGTTTTATCTGGTTTGGAAAGTGACTGAATCAAGACATGGCTCCTATTTTGAGGTTTTGAGAGGTGACTTTGTGATTTTGGTGTTACAGGTCACTTGCGAGAGTTTGGACAGCTTAGATATGACATATTGGATGTGTTTGGATCATGAGTTGTGGTGGAATTGCTCTCTAACTCAAAAAATCAGAGTTACCTTGCTAAAGAAGGTATTTTTGCCTAGAGAAAGAGATTTTGAGGAAAGCAAGTGTTGTAGTGCTTTGGTGTACTTAAACTGAACACAATTGAGCTCTATTTATAGTAGAACAAGTTTGTTTTGGCTGCAATAGTGAATGGCAACTGCAGCAGAGGTTTGGCCAATGTTGAGCAATGAGAATCCAAGTCTCCTCTAGCCATTGACTAGAGGTTAGGGCACAGGCTGCTGGTTCCCTAGTTGTTGGATAAGTCTTGACTGAATTCAGTTGAAAATGGCTCAGTCCATGCCACCTTGGTGCATCCATTAAATGCTCCAATCCAAAATTGGAGTCTTGTCCCTCTTTTAGGCATTTCTAGGTTTGGAATGCTACTTTTGGTTCCAAAGACTTGGGAGGCTGATGGAACAGTGTTTGTCCCTCCTTGGTCTCCCCTTGAGGTGTTCAGATGGATAGATTTGCTTGCCCTTTGCAAAATTTGAGCAAATCGAGCAAAACTCCCAAATTTGCCTTGCCGTGACAGTTTGCAGCAAGGCATATTGACATTGTCATATCTCATGGCCCAAGTGGACTTTGATGGAGTTCTTGGCCATTTTGGAAAGCCCTCATATGATACAACAACTGTTTGATCATACTTGGTTTTGATACCTTTTGGATCCAAGTGAAAAATGCCCCTACATTTGGAAAAAAGTGAAGGCAGATTCTGACTTAGTGAAATTTCACTAAGTGTTGGAAAAAAGTGACATTTTCACTTTTTGTGATTTTGATCATTCCATAACTTAAAATCCATGAGGAATTGGAATGAGTTATGTTTGAAGCTTTTGTAGAGGGCTATAAGAGCTACAAATCTAGCTTTGAATGGGGAAAAATGGCCTTGTGGTTTAGGAGTTATTATCCTCCAAAGTTGGTACCCTAGCCACTTTGTTCCATAACTTAGAAAAATTTCTAAGTTTTTATGGTTACCCCTTTTACAAGTTATCCCACTTTTCTTGATTTTTCTTGATGAATGATGATTCCAATCACACATTAACATCATTTTAGGGTTAAAGAACCATAATTGTGAAATATCTCAAAAAGTCAAAGTTGACTTTTATGCACAGTTAACTTTTTGTCAGATGAATTCCAAACTGTGCGATCTTATATGAAATCAAGTCCTTGACCTAAATCAAACTTGATGGATTGATTTCATAGGTGTCATAAGGTGTATTGAATCATGTCCTAGGGTTTGGGAGCATGTCTTGGTCAAAAGTCAAAGGTACAGTTGATTTTTTTCCTCAAAACCCTAATTATGGTTCAGATGAAACTGAACCTTGTGAATCAAGCTTCTTGGATCAATCCATTATTGTAAATGGATCAATGTGGTTTATTAGAGACCCTCAAATATTCTCTTGAGGTCTTGGCTCATGATTTGTCCCAAAAGTCAACTTAGGGGTGAATTAGGTCAAGAAACCCTAATTCCTGATTTTTGATGAATGCATCCCCTGAGGCCAAATTGACTTGATGATTGGGTCCATGAGGTTCCATGGAGCATTTTAGGTTATGCTTTGAAGCATTGACTCATGCCCAGAGGAAAATTTCCATCTGGAGACCCTGGTCGACCAAACCCTAATTTGGTGACACTGTCGATCTTGAGGCTTGATCCACTTAGAAGGTTGCAGCCTTGTGCTTAATCCTTGATGTGAGAGTCCTCTTAATCCTTTGTGGATGTTTGAGAGGTTAGACAAGTTGAAGATCATTGTCAATTCTTGATTGATCCTTTGTCTAAGGCTCAAAGAGGGCTTGAAACCCTAATTCCTGTTTGTAGTGAATGCTCACCCATCTTTGGGGAGACTGATGAGGCATGAAGGTTCCCCCATATTGTGATGATGATTTGCACAATGATGGGAAATCTTAGTGGTCAAAATTTGGGGTATGACAGATGCCCCTATTTAATCTTCTTGGACCCAAAGGTGCGAATGGCGAAGGTATTCGGGCAGTCGGGGTGAAAGAGGATTAAATATCGGAATACCTGAAACTTTGATGGTGGTTATGAATGGTAGCTTACGCATTCATCTTCTTTTGCTAAGCAATGATGCTTATAAAAGGTAAAAACTTCCCCCTCGATCCTGGACTTCAGCCAAGGAACTGGTCTCAGTTTCTGGAATAAACTTCCCCTCGATCCTGGTTTCCTACCAAAGAACTGGTCTCAGTTTCTGAAATAAACTTCCCCTCGATCCTGGTTTCCTACCAAGGAACTGGTCTAAGTTTCTGAAATAAACTTCCCCTTGATCCTAGTTTCCTACCAAGGATCTGGTCTCAATTTCTGAAATAAACTTCCCCTCGATCCTGGTTTCCTACCAAGGAACTAGTCTAAGTTTCTAATTTCGCCCAAAAGAGGACATGGAAGACCCAAAAGATACTACCAAAAAACCTTTGGCGAGGGTATGATTTTGCCCCTCCTTTTTTTATCAATATTTTTTATTATTATTTTCTAAAATGCTAATGAAATCTCTTTTTGTTTTACAGGGAAGTCGGAGACCTCCTTCGACTCCAAAGAAAAAAAATGGAAAAAGAACCTGAAGTTCCTGTCATTGACTCTGGTGACGAATCCCCTGATCAAGTCAAACCATCAAGAAAAAAGAAGAAACCGGCAAAATCCCAGCAACAAAAGCCCCCTGCTTCCAGAATATTGGAAAAAAACCCCCCTCAAAATTCCTGTCGAGCAAGTTACCACCACTCTAGCAGAAAATGAGAGTTCTAGTCTCAAATCCGAAATTCCCAAGGTATGGTTTTTTTACAATTTGGAATTTAAAGGCGTTTTTCCTTATAATAACTTAGTTAACTTATTTATCATCCAGGTTCTTGTCGATACTCATGGGCATCCTATTGTCCAAGTCCTTCCAAAAACTAGCAGTGATCCCACCTACAAGCCAACAAGCGCCTCTAAGCCTTCCCCTAAAGATTCGACTAAAGAATCAGCCACTGAGGTGAATCAACCCACCGCTGTCTCTAAAAAACTTCAAGATGTAGTGGAAGAAGAGACTGGTCCTGAGGGTGATACCTTAGTTGACATTGGTGGGGACACTGTGATGCCCACCGCAACACTCACAACAGAAGGTGGTCCTGAAGACAACTCCCCCATCAGTTTAAAAGATGTTGTCAAAGAGAAAGATGGGGAGGTTGAAACTGATGACGAAGAGGAGGAAGAGAAAGAGGGCGAAAAACCCACAACTCCAAAGGCTGCTGAGGACGAAGAAGGAAAGACCGACAAGACAAACCCTGATGATCATCTCAAAACTAATTCAACCACCACTACTTTGACCCGTCTCTCTCAAGAGGAACTTGAGAATTTGAAAGTACAAAGACCATTTGAATATCTGAAGACAATGCTCAGTACACGTTATAACTTTACTGACACCACCACCAGCAATTCGACTACTTCAGGGACCATTTCTGGCACAAAATCCATGGACGAAGTGATGACCCAGATCCGGCAGAAAATCCTCAACATTGATTTGTTTCAATTTCTAGAGAAAGATTCATCTGCTCAATTTGACCTGAAAAAGATCTTGAAGCAATTCAATGTCCTGGAGGCTCCCCCTGAAGTGACTGATGTTGTTGTGGATCTGACCACTCTAATTGACCTTGTGGTGGTAGATTTCAACCAGCTTCGAGACTATTCAAAAAAACTTGAAAATAAGTCGGAAACACAACTTACTGAGTGGGATGCTGCCATAAGTTCTACCAACAAGGTAACTGAACTGGAAAGGCCTCTGAACAAAATCAGAAGGAGGCTGCCACCTATGACAAAAACATCCTTAAATGGGAGAAACAAATTGCTGCCCTCCAAAACAAAATTTCTCAAGCTAAGAAATGCAAATAAGAACTACAAGAAGTCCATCAAGATGAGATAACTAAAGAGATCGAAGTTGGAGTGTATCATGTCGAAAGGGCTCAAAAGCTAGGTAAAGAGATTGAAGAGATTTCGACCAGCAAGGCCCTCTGTGAACGTCGACTTCAGATTCAACGGTCCAAGTTTGAAAATTTGAAGAAATCTTTTTCCTGTTTAAATTTGTAATATTGCTTGGTCCTTTGAGGCCTTTTTCTTTTTGTAATGACACTTAAGCAATTTGTTTGGCGAATTTCACCAATTTAGTTATTTCTTTTGTAAGCTTATTCAATTTCTATTTTAACTTCCTGCAATATGGGTTTATATTTTTTCAAATATTTCCCATTTATTTTCAGTACTCTCTTATCTTTATCTACTTCTTCAACTTCATACGTGCCATTGGAAAATACCTTTGTGATTTGAAAAGGTCCTTCCCACTTGGGGGACCATTTTTCCATAAGTCTATCTTTTCGATCCATGGGAAGAATCACTTTCCACATAAGGTCGACAATCGAAAAGGCTTTACCTTTCACCTTTTTATTGTAGGATTTCTCCACTCTTTCCTTTTGCCTTTTCAATAAATCTAGCGCATGTAACCTTTCTTTGTCTAAATCAACTAATTCGTCGATCATCATATTCCAATATGAATCTGACGGAATTTCATGATGTCTTTGGACTCTTGCTGACTACAAGTATATCTCGACCGGTAAGACTGCATTATAGCCATACGTTAGTCGAAAGGGTGTAACATTTGTAGCTTCCTTAGGAGAGGTTCGACAAGCCCATAGAATATGGTCTAAAGTTTTGTGCCAATTCTTTGGCTTTATTCCCACGTGCTTCTTTATCAAACCAATTATAACTTTGTTTGTTGCTTCGACCTATCCGTTGGCTTGAGCACAGTAACGCGTTGATGTGAGAAGTTTGAACCCCATTTCCTTCGCAAATGCTTGCATATTTTTACCAGTGAAAACAGATCCTTGATCCGTCGTTATTGTCTCTGGGATGCCAAACCTGTAAATGATGTGTCTTCGAATGAATTCGAATACTGCTTCTTGATCCACATTCACTAAAGGTATGGCTTCAATCCATTTTGTAAAATAATCGATACCCACCAAAATAAACTTCTGGCTTTTTGAAGATGCTGGTCGAATTTCTCCAATTAAATCCAAAGCCCAACCTCTAAAGGGCCAAGGCTTTATTATAGAATTTAACTCACTTGCAGGAATATGTGGTATCCTTGCGTGCACCTGGCACTCTTGGCATCCTTTCGCGAATTCGACGCAATCTTTTAACATAGTTGGCCAATAAATTCCTTGTTGGAATAATAACCACTTTATCTTATGGCCTGCTTGATGCGCACCGCATGCCCCGCTGTGTACATTCGACAAAGCTATGTATGCCTCAGATTCGCCTAGACACTTAAGTAATATCCCTTCCGGAGTTTTCTTAAATAATTCATTCCCCAAAATCACATAACTCAAAGCTCGATACCTGATTTTTCGTTCGACTGGTCCTGTTGGATTTAGTAGATATTCCATTATGGGCTTCCTCCAGTCTCCAATCATTGAATTATCTATGTTAAAAATTTCAAAATTTTCTTCGTCAGCATATCCTAGCTTTACCGTTTCCAAATCTGATAGGGATAATCTGGCTGACACGACTCTTCCTCTAATTTCTATGGCTTTTTGTAACTTCTCCTTCGACACTTTATATCCAGAAGCAATATGTGCTAAATCATTTGCCTCCTGATTTTCTATTCGAGGGATGTGTCGAATCATAACCATATCGAATCTTTTCAAGAGACGATTAGCTATTACAAAGTACATGATTAAATTCTCTTTAACACACTTGTACTCCTTTGTTATTTACTTTATGACTAACTCAGAGTCGCCCATTATTTCGACCCGAGTTGCCCCCAATTCCAACAAAATTTCAAGTCCTGCTATCAAAGCCTCATATTCTGTCTCAATATTTGAACAAAGGCCTTCGACTTTGTACTTAAATTTTGTTGGAATTTTGTTAGGAGAAATAATAAGCACTCATATTCCAATTCCATTTTTATGACTAGAACCGTCGAAGTATAATTTCCATGGTTCTATTTCAATGTAGTCCAAAGACTTTTCATTTATAACGTGGTCGACTATGAAATCAGCCACTACTTGTCCTTGGACAGCCTTTAAAGGTAAATATGTCAAAAAATACTCAGTTAATGCTAATGCCAACTTTCCAATTCGACTGTGCAAGATTGGTTTAGATAACATGTATTTTATAACATCAAAATGAGAAGAAACGTAAACATCAACTGGTTTTATATAGTGCTTCAATTTCATACATGAAAAGTATAAACATAAACACAACTTTTCAATTACACTATATCTAGTTTCCGCATCGTTCAAGACCCTACTGAGGTAGTAAATGGCTCTTTCGACACCATTCTCATCCTCTTGAGCCAACATGCTCCCTAATGTCTTATCTGACGCAGATATGTACAGCTTCATACTCTTACTTCTACAAGGTGACATTAAATTTGGAGGATGCGTCAGGTATTCCTTGATCTTGTCGAAGGCATACTGCTGCTCTTGCCCCCATTCGAAGTCTTCCTTCTTCAGTCGAAGTAGAGGGGAAAAGACTTGCGTCTTCCCACTGAGGTTGGAGATGAACCTTCTGAGAAAGTTGATCTTTCCAAGTAGAGACTGCAATTCCTTCTTTGTAGATGGCGCTTTCGCCTCCACTATTGCCTTGGCCTTGTTTTGATTAATTTCGATCCCTTTCTTGTGGACCACAAAGCCTAAGAAGTCTCCCGCCTGGTCGGGTGGATGAATTTGCATCTGAGGAGTCTTTCGATTTCTTCTTTAATCTTCGAGAGGATTTCTGGTGCGAATCTCCTTGGAGTTTGCTTAACAGATTTCCTCCCAGGTTTTATTGGTAGCCTTAATTTGACCAGATTCCTATCCAATCCGGGCATTTTGTCGTAGTCCCATGCGAAACAATCCTTGAATTCCTTCAGCAACTGGACTATTTCGACCTTGAGTTTGGGGCTCACTTTTGCACTGATATAGGTTGCTCTTTTTTCTGCCCCCGACCCCAAGTCAATTTCTTCGAGTGGATCCTGTGCCATCATCTTGATGTTTGCTGCTAATGGATCCTTCTCAAAGCCCAATTACTCATCATCATAAACCGCGTCGAGCCTCTGGTTTTGCAAATCTCCTAGACCTTTGTCAAGTGGATCCATATCAAAATCCTTTCCAAGACCCCGTTGATCTGCTTCCATCTCGTTGGCTTCGACATCCATATACTTTACTTCGGCCTCTAAGGCCGCTTTGAGTTTATTCTCGGCTATATAAGCCGCGATCTTTTCGAGAAGTAGTGACTCACTCATTGTCACTAAATTTGCTGCCCCAGCCAGTTGGCTGGATGTGTGAGGTTCCAAAAATGTAGTCTTCTTCACCAACTACCTCTCTATCCCACTGAAACCCATGGGTGGGATGAAGGTTAATGAGCAGAAAGTGTTGTTAGTTGGCGTCATGGCGAAGGTTGCTGGACTGCAAGGAGCTATGTGAGTCAGGTTCCTGTCGAAGCTTCGCCTATCAACCTGGTTTACTTCAGCCAGAAAGTAACTCTGGTTAGCCTCTATATTTTCAACAATCCCGTCTACGCGCCAAATTATTATTCGTTGATGCATTGACGAAGGGACGACACCTATGCCGTGTATCCATTCCCTGCCTAAGAGAAGGTTATAATTTGCTTTTGACGCAATTACCATAAACATCGCCGGCCTTGTGATGGTTTTGACAGTTAGATCTACTTGTATCACACCCATAGTAGTTCCTATTTTCCCCTCATAATTCGACAACAACATGTTATGAGGTTTGGTGTCGGAATCATCTTTTCCAATTTTCTTAAGCATATAATGCGGCATCAAATTGACAGTCGCTCCTCATTGAGTCATCTGGCCTTTCAAAAAATGTGTTATGTTCTTCAACGCATCCATTGTTCATGATATAATAGCAAATAGGCATGTGTCTGGCCGTTTCGACCTCCATAGATTCCTCTTCCTCTTCGACTTCCATTATTTGATCATACTCCCTAGGGAGCACTGAGACGACGTTACACATTACGTCAAATGATGCCTCTGACTCTGAGTTAAAATCGTTTGTCATTTCATCATCCCTGGTCACTTCCTCCTTTGATGACACTTGTACTGGAGCAACAGGTGGCTTTTCGACCTTCAACTTTTCCTTCTGCATCGAAGTTTGAACATTGCTGCTGGTTTCTGGCTTGGCTTTTCTTGCAACCTCCTTCTCAGCCTTCTTTCGATGTTGGTACCTCCTCCACTGTGACTTCGTCATAGGATTCTTGCCCTTATAATTTTCATAAGGGTAAGTCACATTCTTATACTTTTGGAATTCTTTTCTGTATGATATGGAAGATCTCCATTGTACTTCGAAATCCTTCCATTTCCCTTGTCCTTGGGCTTGTCGGATTGGATTGACCCACCTGTCGTCTGGAGCTTTATTTGTAGGTTTGAATGTGTTAGGGTATCTTCCCCCTAACCTCTCCCTGCTTTGGTCCACTTTTCTGGGGTCGAATCTTTCTCCCGAATGCCTCCAATTTCCCTTTCTTTTTGCTCTCTCCACTCCCTCTAAGTTTTGTGCTGCCTTTTTGTCGAAGACGACACTACAACAAGGGCAAAGCATTACCTTAAATCTTTTCCTCTGGCATCTATGTATAAAATCTGCCAGATTTGCTTCCTCCTTGGGATACGCCAGTCTATGGTACTCCTCACGTCGACGCTCTTTGTCGACTTAGATCGACACATTCTGAGCCACTTCGACCATGTTTACATTGGCAGACGTCTCTGTGTCCATGTTCAATTTATTCAACTTCAAATTGAGGCCTTCATTGACCTAGTGTTCCTTCTTCATATGGTTGAAGTCCTTAGAGATTTTCTTCGTCAGCACCTTTGGGAGCGGACTCCTGGTAACCTGTGGGCTGACGAATCCGACAGCTTTGTTCTTTGGATCCTTCATGGTCCTTCAGAGAATACCAACAACAGCTTGTTTGTAAGAACCTCCAGTAGGTCCTTTGTCAATTTTGGCAAAACCTTCAGTAGTCTCATCGTTGTCTCTAGTGAAACCTTCAGTAGTTTCATTGTTGATTTGGACGAAACCGTCAGTAGTTTCATTGTTGACTTAGACGAAACCATCAGCTGTTTCGATGTTGACGCCAGTAGTGGCCTCAGTAATGTAGTTCTCAATGATCTTTCCGTCAAGGCCTTCAGTAACCTTAACCATCACAGCCTGGTTCACGAAATCAGAGGTGACTTCGACCATATCACATTTGTTGGCGGGGTCTTCAGCAACCTCCACCATATTCACGTTGTTATCGAAGCCATCAATAGCCTCGCTCATGTTCACATTGTCGTCGAAGCCTTCAGCAACCTCGACCATGTTCACTGTGGATGGCTCAGCATAGTGGGCCTCTGCTACTTGCAAAGAGTTTGAATCCGCTTTCACTTGGGATTTCAACTTGTCGCCGAATTTGAGCCTTCCATCTCTGATTGTATTCTGCACTAGATCCCTGAAAAGGAAACATTGAGACGTTTTATGACCCAAAAAATTATGGTACTTGCAAAAACCCCTCTTTTTTTGCTGTTATAAAGGAGGCACTTTAGTACCAGGAGGCACTATCATTTGGCCATCCTTGACTAACAAATCAAATATTTTGTCACACTTTGTGACGTCGAACGTATAAGTTCTTTTGGGGAACTTGTCGTTCTTTTCCGATTCGACTGGGTTTTTCCCATTCGACGGAGCTAAGACTCTACACGCATATGGTGGCCCCTGTTTTAATTCTGCCAAATCAACCTCTTGTTTGTGAAATTTGATGATCCATCTTCGTCATCATCCTCACAAACTTCGACATATGCTATCCTTTCTTTTTTTTTTTTATTAGCCCTATCTTTTTCGGCTTTTAGTCGTTCGACTTGTCTAACCCTATCAGCCAATTGGGCCATGTCTCTTAAGTACTGGGTATCTAATTTCTTTCTAATCGAATAGTCGAGGCCACCAGTGGCCATTTCGACTAACTCGTGTTCAGGCACTTGTGTGAAACACCTTGCCTTGAGCAGCCTAAACCTATTCAAGTAATCATCAATTGGCTCTGAGAACTTTCTCTTGACGCTAGCCAATTCTTTCAAACTTATCTTTGTTTGTCCCATGTAAAATTGTTCGTGGAATAATCTCTCCAACTGGGTCCACATATGTATCGAATTCGCAGGCAATGTGGTAAACCAAGTAAAAGTATTTTTCGTTAGGGAACTAGGGAAATATTTTATTTTCAAATTCTCATTGTACGCTATTTCGCCTGCTTTTATTAAATACCGTGCCACATGTTCGACCGTCGATTCACTAGTATCCCCTGAAAATTTTGTAAACTTGGGAACTTTCCATCTATGTGGCAACTCTTGCTGCAAAATATATTCTGATAGGGGGGAGTATAATTGGGCCTTTGCAAACTTACATTCATCCCATTTCGCGCCATAATCCTTTCGACCATGGTAGCCAAATTATTTTCTGCTGGCATATCATTATAACGCATTTGTTGTATAATATTATCAGCATTCTAGTTTCAATTTACTAACAACACCCTTGGTTCTTGTTGAACAGGGATTTCGACTGCTGGTGGTTCGACTACCCCTCCTTGGTTCAAAACTTCCGCCTAAGGGGTATTTGGTTGTCTTTGATTTATGGTAGGTTCTTCTTCGACGGTTGCCCTTGGGTTCTGAACTATTTGTTCCCTTAGGGGAGGTTGGGGGACACCAAATAAATCGCCAATGCGCGTCATTTATGCAGCCAATTGTTGATTTGTTTGTGTCGTGTTTTGGATCAGAGGGTTAAATATAACCCCCATCTGTTGGGCTAGCATCTGGACCATATCGTGATTGCTCTCGTCCATTTGTTGCCTAATTACTTGTGCAGAATTATTGGTAATATTTGGCATATAAGTGTGATATCCCGTTCCTAAAGGCTGGCTCATTCTACCCATCTGGTTTATACCAGAACTGGACCCTTGCAAAGGCGAAGTTATGTTCATCGTTGGATCTGTAAATGCTGATGGCGCATTATGTAAACTTGCCATTACTGATGTTGGTATTCCATACGGTTGTTCTCGATTTAGAGGCATCGAAAAACCAGATATAAAGGGCATGTACATATTCCCTGGAGGAGGAGGAGTCATTTGAGGCATTTGGGGTCCTAGAGTTGAAAAACTAGGCGCACTCGGGGGAATTGAATGCGCATGTGTCAAACCCTCCATTGATTGTATAGCCTCTGATACTGATATTGAGGTTGTATTGCCCCCAGTCGAAGGATTAGGGGGTGGCACTCCATCATTTATGGAATTTTGATTATTTGGCGGGTTTGGATTCGCCATTCTCCTTACTCGTCTTCTTCTAGGTCTTTCTTTGTTATTTATGGCTATCTTACCACTCCTTAGTCTCATGCAACAAAGCGAAGAAAGTTTCGTACGAGTAAAATGTAAAATAAAGGTTTTCATTTGTCAATAGCACAGGGTCCCACTGGGCGTGCCAATTTGTTTGCCTGGAAAATTTGCAAACAACCGCTGATCTCCTAATTTCTATAAAAATTAGTTTACTTGCATGACCGATCAAACAAATCCTAGGACAATGTGCTTTTAATGATTTTGACAATTTGTACGAAAATAAAACCTTTTATTCATTGAATTCATCATCGTTTGTATAAACTAATGTACTTCGACTGGAAAGTAATGAACACTTTGCTTTTTGAAAGAAATGGCGAAAATGTAAATAAATTGCAAGAATGAAATTACAGAAAATGTAAAGGGAATTGCAGATGAATAACTTAAAACTTCATTAAAATGCAAGGAATAAAACTGGTGTTTTTCAAACGTACATTTTCTCGGTAACTACTATTTTCTCTCACACGGTTACTTTGAGTATTCATGAGTAACTTGTACAAATTTTAAACACACACCCGAAAATCTAATCACTATGACTCCCTATTTATATACAATCGAAATAACTGTCAATAACAACTATTTCTCCTAATGGTGACAAATGGCAATCTGCATGCATTCGTTAAGTAGATACATTCCACGCGTCCTATTTCAAAAACGGAACTCCCTCCTAAATTTAAATTTCAAAACATCCGTCGAACAAGGCCTTATCACCAATCTGTCGAAGCATTTCTAATACTTAGAAAAAATCTCCAAATAGATTCCTCCAATTAACATTTGTCTTCAACTGACTTTCTTCAGAAGCACACTCTTGTCGAAATATCCTGGCAGATCTTCAAACTTATTTTCTGAACAAAATCCAGGCGTCGAAATTAGCAACCTATAGCAACCTACCACAACAATTGCTTTAAACAACTGTTGTGATATTCTTTAATGCGTAATATTTAATAATGGTTGTGCTAAACAACCGTTGTGATATATACACATGAGTTTATTATAAATTATGTGGAATACTTATTTTGTTGATGCTCACTAAACATATAACATTTGAATCTGAACTAGAACATTATAATATGACAAATTAAGTTATATTAGAAAAACAAGTTCACGTTCAATACTTGACAAAAGTTCTTTAACTCATTATCCATAATTTTCTCTTTAACAATTAGAACTTTGTTTAATTACCCTAGTTCATCAAGCACCTTTGCCTTCACCTTTAATTTATTTTGTAAAATATTATTTACTTTGCAAACAAAATTAGAGGTGAAGAGAGGGGTGGTTGAATAATTACAATCATTAAATAAAGTTCTAACGGTTAAAGAACAACATGCAGATAACAGATTGAAGGATTCTTGTCAAGAATTGAACATGTATTTGTTTTCTAATATAACTTTATCTATCATATTATAATTTTATAATGCAATTTGAAAAGTTATATATTCGGCACGGAATTAGAAAAACACTCAAAACATATAAGATATAATAAACTCATCTTTTAAACAAACATTAACAACAACATTCATAAAAAAAACATTCATCAACAACAAACCATAAACAACATAAATGATAAAACAAACATATCAAGTCATAAAATGTTTCAAAAACATACATGTTAGGGTTTCATTTTGAGAGAGACGAGTGAAAGAGTTATTAGTGTTTTTTTTAGAGAGACGATTGTTATGTACTGAAGTGGAGAATAATATTGCTTATATATAAATAAGTAGCACCTTTCACCACGGTTGACAACAAGAACTGTGATGGAATGATTGAAACTTACACCATGGTTGATTATAAAAATATGGTGATATACAAGGTCAATTCCATTATTATCACGATAAATGGAAAACTGTTAGTGTTGAGATTCGAACCATTTCACTCCATATACATTTCACTATGGTTGTTACATATGACCGTTGTGACATATCCTTTAGTAAATACAAAAAAAAAGCGCTAAAAAATAAATTATTACAATGTTTAACATGAAGACCGTTGTAAATTTGGTGTTACGAAAGGTCTATTTTGTAGTAGTGGACCATCATATGGCGACATCAGTGAATGTTGTAGACAATAATTTGCACTTCAATGAGTCTGATGCTCTGATGATGGCCATCTGAGTGTTGATGGAGACGACATGCTTGTAGGGGTCAGTTCGCCCACAAAACTTCTCCAAGGAGGGAGGCTTGAATCTTTCAGGGACATGTGCTTGCCATATTTCGATTGACAGTGATTGATGATCCAACACTTCCATCTCCTTTGGGAGTTGGTCACTTGTTGGCGTTATCGAATATTGAGGACGTTATACTCTAGTGTTTGGTTCTGACGTCGTAATTCGTTCATGGCGGAACGCATCTCTGCCAGGGCATCTGTGTCATCTCTGCTATTGGTACCATCTACCATAGGTGATAGAACTCTTAGGTTTATCATGGCTGAGAATTACTAGGTACAGGAGTGGAGAGTAGCAATGAGTATGGTGATTGTAGTGAAGAAGGTGTCGTCCATGTTAGTTTTACCAGAGCCCTACGATGGGCATCACTATACTAATAAAAAAAAGTACATATGTGTGTGGTATCCCTACAAAAATAGGGGATACTAAAAAACCTTAGTATGTTTATAACAATTTGGGGTGATAGAGACTTGCCTGCGGCGCGCGAGAAACCTTATATGGTGGTGTTATAGTGTTACAGTGGTGTAAATGCCCTACTCACGTGAGGTAAGATGTTCTGTATAAAACTGTGTTGCTTTAGGTATTGTGTGTAAGTTATGAGATGTTTATTCTTCTATTAGGAGAGAAGTATTTATAGAGGCTCTTGATTTTAGGACTTAGGAAACTCTGAGATGATAACTACTCCCCTTTAACCGAGGAGATTGCTAACCACCTTTTTTAGGAATTCCTAGCCTGACTCGTTTTTATATGATTAATGAAAAAAAAGGATATTAGACAAGTCACGTGTCAAAACGGCAGGACCTCATACTCCACAGAGATAGTGCCCATGCGACACCTAAGTGAGGGCCATAAAATTACCTGTTTTGAAACGTTGCATAGTGCCTTGAGTATATTAAGCTAAGTATTATACATGTATTTTTTTTTGCTAAAGTATTAGACATGTATTTAGCAAGAGTCATGTTATTCCTACACCACTTCTTACACCAAATACATATACTGTATACACAGTTCACTGTATTTATACAGTGAACAATGTTTTTTAAATAAAACAATATTTTTTATGAACAGTGTGTGATCAATGCGTAAATAGTACTTGTGAATAGTGTCTGTAAACAATATTCGTGAACAATGACTTTAAAATAGTGAAACAAAGTTGGTTAATGAAATATAAAACGTTGGTTAATGAAATGATGAAGTTGGTTAATAAATGCAGAGATATTAAAAATAATTTTTATTAGTAAACTAAAGTTGATTAATGAAGAGTAAAAAGTTGGTTAATGAAATTATGAAATTGTTTAATAAAATTATGAAGTTGGTTAATAAACATTTATATTAAAAATAATTTTTAGCATAAACGAAATTGATTAATACAATATAAAAAGTTGTTTAATAAAATTATGAAGTTGATTAATCATACAATTTTATATTAATATTATTTAATTTAAAAATAAAATAAAAAATAAAAAATAATAATAATAATTTTTTATTTAAAAAAATATTATTATAATATTAAACTATTTACCGTATAGATAAACAATAAGATACATTGTGGGTATATAAAATTGGCGTAGGAATAGGAAATTTCATTTAGCAATAACTGAATACGATATAAAAAGAAAATTCCATAGTTCCATTTTGCCATTTTGCCAGTATTCTGAGAGGGAGTCTTACGGCCGAACCGAGTTTTTTCTTGCACAAAAATTTTATTTAGGGATCGAAAGTCGAAGCTACCCACCGTCACCGCTAACCCGTTGAACCCTTGCTGCAAATCATAGCGAGAAAGAGATGATTCATCTGTTCATTTTATTTTCCAGTTTCTCAACCGTGAGATTAATCGAATGGTCCATATCCAATGCTATACAATGAAGAAGATGCAGGACTGGAAGAGAGGATCCGCAATTCCACATCCATCACGCTCACGCACGTCTCTTTTCATTTCGTAATGAGAATAAAATCAGATCCTTAACCTCTTCATTCACTCTCCCGACCTGTCGTTAATTCCTCATTCTTCACTCCTCGTATCGTGTCTCTCTCTTTTACACTTCAAAATCAAACATATAACTATGGACTTCTCGTTTATGTCGAAAGAACAACATCAACTAATGGCGACACTTCTTGTTCAATTCCTGAGGTTGTCTTGGATCGCTGCTACATTGCCTATTCTCATCGCTTCCATTCCCATTCCCAAACTCAACTTCCTCCGCCAAATCTTGCTGGGGTTCGCAAAGAGGGGAAAAATCACGCACTCCTCTGCTTCTTCTCAAGTAACAACCCTTTTCGTTTTTATTCATTTAATGCACAAATTTATCATCTTTTTAGTAATGGGTATCTAGTTCTACTAAAGAAATTTTATGGGTTGAATGAAAGTTGTTTTTTATTATTGCAGAAATTTACTGTTCCTCAGAGATTCTTCTTGCATTTCTATGTTGTGGCTTCAATATGGACAATGTTTCTGCTTGTTGCAACTTGGGTGTATGCTTATAGAATGGTGCCGCTAGCTGTGGAGCCATTGTCTTATCCTGCTCTAACTAGTTTTTTGACTGGTGGTTTAACTATTAGAACTGGTTCTGCTGATTTGCAGCAAGGATATGTTGCATGGCAAGGTGTTTTTCTGCTTTTGTTGATGGAAGCTCATGTTCTTCGACGCCTTTTTGAAACTATATATGTGTTTAATTATAGCAGTTCTGCTCGGATGCATATCGTTGGCTATTTCACTGGATTGTTGTGAGTTTCTTCTTAATCCTTTCTTAAACTGCTTGGCTCAACTAGATGAGGATAAGCATGTTAAGGTGCTGGAATTGAAATAACAGTGTTCTAAATGTTGGCTCATATATCTGTGTTCTTAGATGACAATATCATAGCAAACATTGATTGCAGCGTTACATCGACTTGCACTTTTTAGTTTTATGTTGTCGATGAAGATGATTGATTTGTTTACTTTTTTGAAGCTAGTTACTACATAGCAGCACCGTTATCGCTGTGTGGTGATTGTGCATTGGAAGTTTTTGACTTCTCAGCAAATCTAGTGACTGAGTTCATTGTTAGAGGCAAGAATCAGATGCCAGTACCAGAGATAGACTTCTGGCTTGTTATAAATCCCCTGGCCAGGCTTGGGTGGAAGCATTGGGTTGCTGCTGCTGTTTTCTCGTGGGGATGGATTCATCAATACGGGTGCCATAAGATTCTTGTATGTATCATCTACTTGATTGAGATGTAAATTTTGATATCAAATACTTTGTTCATGTCTGAGTTGGATGCTTTTTCCAGGGTTCTCTCCGTGATTCAAGACACGCAGATGAATATGTAATTCCTCATGGTGATTGGTTTGAAATTGTTTCCTCTCCGCACTATCTCTCTGAAATTGTAACCCTCTTTCTCTGTCTCTTTTACCTATACAGTTATATACTTGAATGAGACATCTTGCTAAGCCTAATATTTGATCATTATGAAGGTTATATACGCCAGTTTTGTGGTTGCTACTGGTGGATCCAATCTAACAATCTGGCTACTTTTTGCTTTTGTGGTAATATTTCTCCACCAGAATTAGCATGGGTTGAATGTTTGGAACAAAATTTTATTTGATTTTGATTTTGATATGTTTTTCACATATTTCTTTTTTGTTTACAGGTTGCAAATCTGGCATTTGCAGCAGTAGAAACACATAGCTGGTATCGTCGAAAATTTGAAGATTATCCAAGCTGTCGGTTTGCTATTATTCCATTTATTCTCTGAGATTGTGAGGCAAAGTGTAACTATCTAAATATGTAACAGTAAATAACTATATCTTCTCAAGATGTACATATATAGGTGAAACTGTTTTTAATTATTTATGAAAAAAAGCTTAGTATTAAATAATTTATCATATGAGAAGAATCCATTAGTTACATTCAAGTTGTTTCAATTGTTAGTTTGAGTTTTTGAATGGTTTATACAGGCACTTAGTCGTGATAAGAATGGCTCCATGAAAAACTGCCTTCAACACTTTTTGGGTCTGTAAGATCTAATATTTAAACTCTGGAGACTGTTGTAAATTGTACTAATAAGTCCTCATAAAATGACAAGGCATAATGTTAAGGCGTTTGCTTACATGACGTTGTGATCCTGTAATTTTTTATATTAATTTGAATTTAATACGGTTAGTTTATGTAATAAAAATATGATTTAGATATTTTGATCGTGTTTTTGTTTTTCGTTTTGGTATTTTTTTTATAAAGTTTTTGAATGTTCAATTTCATTTGGTTTTAATGTCTAAAATTAAAATTTATAGATTTTCTGTGGATTTTATTTTGAATTTTTCTGCGGATTTTAATTTTAGAGACTAAAACTAAAACAATTTTAACATTTAGAAATTATTTTCAGAAAAAAAAAAGACATAAACAAAAATTTAAAACGTGTCAATTTTCGTGAATAAAAATTATACAAGTCTAAAAATATTTTATTATTATCCTTATCATTTTAGATAAGATTGTAAATGTCATATTTTAACAAAAATAAACATCCTGAGATCTAAGAAGGAGATAATTTGGATTGGCGGTGAACATAATTGATTCTAGCATAATTAAGTTTAGTAGAATTAATTTTAACAGAATTGAGTTTAATAAAATTGATTTATGTTTGGATACATTTATGTAAAAGTGAGTTAAATAATAAATTTCAGTATAAAAATCATTCCGAATCAATTATGGAGGTAGAAGCTTAAAATTCTAATTTTAAGTAGAATCAATTTTAGAGGTAAAATTAATTCTACTTTTGATAAAAACAAACACGTCAAAATCATTCAAAATCAATTTTACACTTTTAAAATTGATTATGGATCTTCCAAAAGCCAATTCAATGACACATGCTAAAAATTTTTTTGTCAACTTATCAAAAGCAGCATATTTAGCTTCACCAAAAACAGTTGTGTTAAATCTTGTAAGAGAAGTATGCAACCTTTTATGTCATATCCCACTCGGATTTATAAACACTTATAATCGAATATATATACCAAAATCAAATAACTGAAATAAATTGTAAGCCAAAAATTGAGATGGTTGTTCATTAAATCCCAGTGGTATTATCAAATCTTATAAAAATTCAAAATTAGCCTTTCGTACCGTCTAGAAATTGAATCCAGATGCACACTTATATAACAATTCTCATTAATAGAAACACACTTTCGTTCAAGTACAAAATGTATCCGGATTTCAATATTCGAATATTTGAATACTTCATATTAAAATTTAGATTTCAATAACCAGACACACCTCATTCTAAGTATAAAATTACATGTATCGTTTGTGTGTGATAAAAGATGTGTATTCATATTTCAATCTTCCGATAAATCTATAGATATAATTACTTGTATTGTCCGTGTGTATGTGATAACAAATGGACAAATCATAATTTCAAATTCTGACAAATTTTTCGAACAAATTGTAAGTATTGTTTAAGTGTGTATTTTGCAATAAATGGGTGACAATGAATTTCAAAATTCGAATAAATCCTTATAAACCCATGAATAGGGATATTAATTTGCATCCGTTAATGAGGATCTTTTAAAAATTATCCGTTTGGAACTTCGAAGTTGAGGATATTTCCCCCGCGGAAACAGGGATAGAGGAAAAAGTTTCTTTGTTGACACTTTGGGGCGGGGATTAGAGAATTACCCTCCGTCCCGCAGATTCTCCGACCTCGACCATACTATTTAACTTTTATATAAATGAATATGAGTGAGGATCAACTTACTTCAAGAGCAAATTTTTTTAACTTAGTACAAATCATAGCATTTGAATTGAATTGAATTCAATGGTTAAATTAGCCATTTACTTAATTGACCATTAGATAAGATTCAATTCAAAGGCTATGATTTGGAGTAAGTTAAAAAAACTTACTCTGCGAGTAAGTTGATCCCACTCATAATATATTATATAATCTATAATTATATAATTTTACATGTTTATTTTATAAAAAAATTAATTAATATATTAGGAAATAAAGAATTGTAAGTGGATCATTTTAATTTTTTGGATTTATTGTATAATGTATTGTTTCACCATCCAAGTACCTAATCCTAGAAAAGTGCACCAATACATACGCTGCACACACCCTCTCATCTTCTTCTTTTCTCAATCATCTTTGTCTTCTCCATTTCTCATCTCCTCTATTCTCATCATCATCAAAACCACCACTCTCATTTGCTTATTGTGCTTATGGTAACTACTCTTCAACTTCAATATACTTCAATTAACAACCTAATTTTTATTCAATTAGTAAAGGCTTAAATGCAGTTTTGATCCCCATAATATCATTTTTCTAAACTTTTGATCCCCCTTTAAAAAAACCCAGGTTTTTGGTCCCTTGTTTTGATTTTTTTTGGGATTATTTTGGTCCCCTCTCAAAATTAGGGTATGTGGCATTTTTTTCGCTGATGTGTATTGCTGACTAGGATTATTTATTATTTTATATTTATTTACATAATTAATTGATAATTTTAATAGAGTTTCTCTAAAATTTAATTAATAAATATTTTTTAGAAATTAGATAATTAATGAGCTCTATTTTTTAGAAATTAAATATATTTTTTGGGATTAAATTTTTTTTAAAAAGTTTGGGTCACAAACCCAACTCATTTTAACACTAGCCTAATACACATGTTTACATTTGGTAGTTATAAACACTAACCACTTTTGTTAAAAAATCAATGTGAGACTTTAATGGGAAACAAAATCCACACTACACCTGTAACTTTTATTTCTTCTTTTTGAGACTACAATGGAGAAGGAGGCCAACAACACGTGCATCAATTAATTGAAGTACAAGCAGTAGCTTTTAAATTTTCCCTCTTGGCTATTTAACTTTATGAACTTCACGTGGTATTAATGTGTGGCTGCTGCTTGTATAAATTACAAACAATTTTTGTTTTCTATTTGGACTGTCATTTTCTGCCTTTTGATTGACTTATTTTGTTTTTGCTACAGACATATACAGGGAGCATGTGTGAATTCTGTGAATTTCTGAGTTGTATTGGTGTTGTTCCTGATGATTTTGAATTTGCGTCTCTTTCAATTCCGTGCGTGTTCCTTGAGTTTCACCATGAGCGATTTTCTACTGATTCGTGTCTCTGTGGCTGAGGTAGGATTGCTTGCTTTGTTGCTGCCACTTGATGAGAGTGTTGCTGCTACTCACGAGTATTTGTATGGTTTTTTTCTATATGACTTTCTGCTCTTGTGTATGTGAATATCTGAATTCTTCACTGCTACGTGGTGTATAGATTTTTCTGGTATGAATTCTCTGATGTGAAATTGTATGTTATGGCTGTGTATTTTTCTTGTGTGAATTGTGGATTCTCTGCTACTGCGATGTGTGTGTCTGTTTTTTTCTGAATGCATTGCCTCCTTTTATAGGCCCGTGAATTAATTTTCGAGATTGCCGCTTTATTGAATTCTGATTCTGACTTGAATGCGAAAATAATGTTGTTAATTCTTGCTTGGGAAAGAAAATATTTCTGTAACTAATTGTGATTCTGTGCAATTTCTTTTGTTTGATTTCCATTATGACATGTAAATTTCTGTCTTTGATTTGAAAACTTTTGCTGGCTTTTGATCGCATAATTGATGATTTTTTGGTTGGGTAACATTCTTGGATATCAATACCTGTCATAACCATGAAACTGTGATTGATCGCTATTCTTATTTGGTTGGGTAACATTCTTGGATATCAATACCTGGCTTTTGATGCAGGTGTTGTTGGCCTCCTCCTCCATTGTAGTCTCAAAAAGAAGAAACAAAAGTTACAGGTGTAGTGTGGGTTTTGTTTCCCATTAAAGTCCCACATTGATTTTTTAACAAAAGTGGTTAGTGTTTATATAGCTCATTAAGACTACCAAGTGTAAACATGTGTATTGGGCTAGTGTTAAAATGAGTTGGGTTTGTGACCCAAACTGTTTTAAAAAAATTTAATCCCAAAAAATATATTTAATTTCTAAAAAATATAGCTCATTAATTATCTAATTTCTAAAAAATATTTATTAATTAAATTTTAGAGAAACTCTATTAAAATTATCAATTAATTATGTAAATAAATATAAAATAATAAATAATCCTAGTCAGCAATCCACATCAGCGAAAAAAATGCCACATACCCTAATTTTGAGAGGGGACCAAAATAATCCCAAAAAAAATCAAAACAAGGGACCAAAAACCTAGTTTTTTTAAAGGGGGATCAAAAGTTTAAAAAAATGATACTATGGGGACCAAAACTGCATTTAAGCCATTAGTAAATTAATGATTATATTTTCGTAATTGCAAGTGTTTTTGCATTTGTTTGTTATTGATGCTAGATTTGTTTTTATTTATAAAAAAAGATGCAAAATATATGATTTTTTTAAAAAGGAAAAAAAACTAAATACTAGTGTCATAGTTTTAATAAAAAAGTATATCAATTTTTTTATGATTCGATCTCCGTGGATCTCTGATTCTCTGTGGGGATGGGGATGGGGATGAGGAAAAATATTCCCATGTGGCGGGGATTGGGGACGGGGATGAGAAAAATATTTGGGGGTGGGGCGGGGAGCAGAGAAGCATCCTCTGTACATTCCCTGCCCCGTTGACATCCCTACCCATGAACGATATTATGAATCATAATAGAACACTTGAGAATTTTGTTTATGCCCAATAACACTACTACATTTGTGGAATGTTATGAGTTACATGTTTACCACTGGTGCTGAGAACCGGAATGACATTCTCATAATGAATTTTTTGTTTGTAAACATGGAGGCGATTGTCAAGTATGTATGTATGCAATAGCTTTTTTATACCTTCCTAATTCCAACGTGTTCTTCATATGCACTAGTTATTTTCTCACACAATAAATCATACACATAAATCATTCATAACTTAGAACAATTTTTCATAACTCATTCGTAAACAAAACATTTGTCATTCATAACTTAACCATTCAAAATGCTTACATCAAAATACAAATTAAAATACAACTACTTGATATATCTAAAGCACTCATTCCTCCTAGGCATGACAACATAACCCATACCCACGGGTACCCACCCGAACCCTCCCCGAAGTTGATAGGGAAAATCCGCTTTGACTGGGTTTGAGTTCGGGTTTGGTTTTTTCCCGATTAAAAAATATGGGAATGGATCGTGTAATGGGACACTATTATCCATCCCGAACCTTTCCCGTTTATTTCATTATGTACATTATTATTTAGTTTTGATTATTTGGAATATCAAATATGCGACCAATATTTTGATATTCTGATTTGTATTAATTATTTAAAATATTTGAAATGTATGTATGAAATTTTTTTTACATTGTTTTATTTTATTATTTGTAGTATAACTTGATTTTGGAAAAAGTAAATATTTCTATAAAGAAATGATTTTACTAAATGGATGGTGGTGGGGCGGGGATACCAGAACCCAACCCGAGCCCTTTTGGGACAACTTTGGGTTTTAATTCTCTATCATTTTGGGATTTGGAGCGGGGAATGAGGATTGTTTGGGGATTCAGGTTTGGGTTTGGGGGAGGTAAAAAATGTCCTCGACCCGCCCCGTTGCCATGCCTAATTCCTCCTCTGCCTCCTATACTACAATGCATTCCATCTCTCTGATAATATTATTTTTAAAGTGACCTCTCAAGAGTGTCTTCCTGAAACTCTCTAGCTATGACTTCTCTCCCAATAGTAACAATACTGTGACATATATGAAACACATCCACGACATGATTCTCCCTTTCCTATTCCTCTTCCAGTAACTCTTGATAAACTGACATAAGGGAATCTCTGTTTTGGCTATGGTGTCATGTAAGAATGGAACACTTTACATAAACTATTAGATGTATCTATATATCGTACTCCATGGAAGAGGCGTTGACACACTACGTATATCATCTAGCATCAAATGCTCATGGTAGTCCGCAAATATCGCATCAATATCTCTGCGGAGGAAAGTGGTAGGAGAAACAAATGCGGGGTCCCTGGAAAAACCCTACAGATACCCAAACTTTTATAATACTCGCTGAGGTAGATGGGGATACATAAGTCGAGTCCCGCAAGTCAGTCATCCAGACTACTCGAGTATCACCTCCAAGGGTCGTGTCTGACGGTGTTCACCATACGGTGTGAAATAGATATCATCCAGCATGAAATAATGGAACCAATAGCAAGTCGAGATGGCTTCGTTGTCAGATTACCCCTAATGGGATAATCGAGCACACGTGACAATCCTTAATATAGTCTTCAACATAGTCTCTGTCAACGATACGTGGAAATGCTGAATGATCAATGTCTGAAAATGGTTCAGATGAAATATCAGTAAGGGGGTAACACAAGTATTATGAAATTAATATCAATAAAAATGCAAATAAATTACCTGAAATAGACAATTGCTTCTTGTCATTTGTCTCGTCTTCCAAAAACTACCCTTAACTAACTTAGAGTAGAGGTAAATCAAACAAAATTCTCCCCATTTATACTCGTGAATCCTCTCCAAGTTCATGAAGTATTTAATGTCGACAACATTGACAAAGGTTGCACTTTTGCCCACGAATATGCTCGCCGTGTCAACCAAAATCAGGAAGTATATCCTCAAAGTACACACTTTATGATAGGAATATATGTGTCATCACCTGTAGAATCCACAATTACATTCAAATTGTTAATAAAATTTTCCAATAGGAATAAAAAGCTAACATGACATCTTCTAGTGTTTTCTATCTCCCTTTGGACTTTACTCGGATCAGCTCTTAATTGTGTCACCATCTGGTCGAGTGTTTCAGGTCTACTAATTCTAGAGTGATCAAACAATCTTTTTGTGATCGAAAGATGTATAAGGCACGATACATCTTCAAGGGCGATAGTGATCTCACCTATATGTGTCATATCTCAATAAATGCAGACAATAGACCATGATCAATATAACCATATATAGTCCTACATAAGTCCTTCTGCTCAGATAGCTCTAAGAAATCCTAAAACCATGGTTCATTAGGCTACGACATCTTTGATATATTCCTACCATGATTTATACATTTCAACATATCAAGATACTACAAAAATAAATACATCAACGTCAAATAGTTCAATTAGTATAAAGTAAATATTTAAAAGAGATAATGTTACCCCCCCCCCCCCCCCCCCCCCCACGTGCCTATGAACATGGTGTGCATCTAGAGGAAGTAAAGGAAGTAGTGAAATGTATTTGGGGCCTCCCAGAAAAACTATCAGGTGAGACAACATCAGGTCCAACTACAAGATGTGGATCATCCATATATACAGAAGCATAAACGGGACCATCATGTATATCATTATAAGCAGAAGATACTTGATCACGACAAGACAATCCCTCAGCAACACACAATGATTCTCTAATAACTCGCACCGATTTATCTCTTTGTCAATGCACTTAATCATGTTGGGACAATCGGTCATGTCTGTATCGTTGTTATTTTTTAGCCATTTTTCTATAACCAAATAAGAAAAGACATATCATAATAAAAAAAACGGAAAAAAAAAGTATAAGCAAATAAAAATAAGAAACATGATGATAAAAAGAAAAATGTGGATTTTGTTATTCGTACTAAGGGTTCGGATTTTGAAATTCAGATTACACGCAAAAAGTAGAAATCAGACCAACCATCAACCTTGACCCTCAAATATCCCAAATTTATACCAAATATAAATAGGAATTGCATTTCTATTGGATGTAACCTAATGAAGTTTAACTATAAACTATTAAGCTATTAAGGAGTTGCATGTATAAAAAACAAAAACAAAATCACAAAGATACGAGAAACTTACCAAATTTGAGAGATGAATGTGCTAAGTTTAAATGGAAAGTATAGAAGTTGATGAAGTGTTTGGTTTGAATGAACTGAAGTAGATATTAAGAGCAATGTTGAAAAATATTTGATTTGGATGAGTGAGATCTTTATTATATTCTTGAGAGAAGTTATATATATATATATGAAGATGCTTTAAACTCCTATTTTTGAGTGATTAGACTTAGGATGCCTTTAGAATAGTTTATTTGAGTTTGTAAGTGTTTGGATAAACTTAAAATTGGTTATGGAATATTTACTTTACAAATTGTTATCAACTTATTTCAATAAGATCTTTAAGATTGTTTATAAATATAGTTATGAGTGTTCAAATCAAAATCGATCCAAATAAAAATTATAAATAATTTTAAAAAATTAAAAACCGTGAAAATTTGATTATTATTATTATTATTATTATTATTAAATATTCTCAGATGTTATTTTCTAAAAATTATTTGGTTTAAATTGGATTTTATTGTTTTTTCAAAAACGGTCTAAACCGAACCAAACAGCGTATATATATTTTATACTTTTTTTATTAATATGATATGTTAATTTATTATTCGATGATATATATTCTTTAATACTATTTATTAGTTTTGTTTAATCTATTTATTTTTAGGCATAATTAGTCTCTAGGTCCCTTAATGTTGAGAGAAGTTTTGCTTTGGTCCCCGAACTAAAAAATGTTACATAATGATCCCTTAACTTTGTCACACCCCAAATTCGATTATGATTAATTGTTGCTTATTTGAGGATATAAGGTGATTTTGACGATATGTGGTTATGTGGCACGATGCATTGTGGTGAAATTATTTTAATAATATTAATAGTGAGAATAATCATATGGTATTATTCAGATTATTGTTTATTATTTAAAATAATAGAAGTGAGAGTATTGAGGGTATGTTGGTCATTAGGGATGGATAAGTGAGGGTATAATGGGAAGAGCACATTTAGGGGTATTTTAAGAGAGAATAGTGAAAGGAACTCATTATTCGTATTATTTTTTAGGAAGAGGCAAAGGTGCTCTGAAGAACAAGTGAGAAGGAGGCTAGGGCATAGAAGAATTCCGACGAAACTTCAAGAGAGGTCGAAGGAGACAATATTATAAGGTATGGGGAGTATCACCTTGCAATATTTTGATATAAAGATTAGGTGTTGGTGGGTAATTGGGGTTTTGGGGGAAAACCTAGGAATTGGAGGTTAGAGATGATGGATTTTGATGATTTGCTATGTGATGATTGTTGTTATTGACGTATAGGTGATAGTTGTAGGTTATAATAACATAATTTGTGGTAATTTAAGGATAAAATCTGGTTTAGGGGTGTTGAATCGCAGATGCAGAAGTGTTGTGATTGCAGGGTTTTTCTGCCAAAATCGCAGAGGGCGATTAGCGCGGTCGAGCGCGCTTAGCGCGGTCTGAAGGAATTTCACCTCCTCGAGGCAGTGAGCAGCGCGCTTAGCGCGGGTAGGGGCGCGCTTAGCGCGAACTGGGACTGAAAAACATGATTTTATTAGCTTAAAATTAGTGGAAAATTGTATATTTGTATTATATAAATGTTGTTTTGTTGTTGTGATGTTGTGAGCATGTATTGAAGTATTATATGCTTGTTTTGTTGATGTTGATGTGATAATGTGAAATGCATGATTAAATGATGCAAAGGTGTGTAGTGGTTGTAGGGCATAATGAGGTATGTTCGATAAATGCGTGTTGATTGTTGATTAATGATGTGATATTGCTGCAAATTGCTGCTATATGATGACATGACGTATATGAGAATAGATGAATGGTGATGCACATTATGATGTTTATTAGATGATGATGATTAGTGATGTTGTGTATCATACATTCATATGCATACTCTGTGACGACGCTTCATTCCCATTGTGCGGATATGAAGTAATTATGACGTGCTCCGGTTCCAAATGCGGGATCGATCCTATTGGTGGGGATCTTTGGAGGGTTGATGGCCTAGTGTCCATTATTATGACGATTTGGTACCACGTGCATTTTTATGACGATGCATTTCATTCTTGGTGGCATTGCATGATTGCATATGAATGATATTGGTGATGTGATGTTTTATATGATGTTTTGGGCGAGTCGCTGTAGTATTTGATAAAAACAACTGTTGCCCTGTTAATGTCTTTTATTTATATGATTTATATTAAATTGTGATTACTCACCCTGCCTGTTTGAATGTTGCCTCTACGCGGGTAACGTGCAGATAACCAAGAATAATTCGCGGTGCGTGAAGAGTTAGCTTTGGAGTTAGTTTCCCTTTCAGTTGAGTAGAGGGTGTGCCTTGCTCTGATTATGTAACATCGGGGTTGGGAACGCTTTTGTTTGAAATATTGCGTTACTTTGATTAACATGTTTCATGAGGATTTTTGAAGACGTTGAGTTGTCTTAAATTTCAATTTTGATGAGGTTAAATTATTATGAGTTGTTTTATAAAGGAGATTTTATTTTTATGACGATGATTCCGCTGCGACGTTTTGTTTTAAAGGAGGTGTTGATCCAAAATAAGTTGTTATTTCTATATGTTATAACCCGTGTTACGGAGCAGGAAAATATTTATGATGCCTTTGTGAAGTGTGACACCCTTGAGCGGTGATTTTATTTGATTTAATTTCCATTCGTATGTGAAATAATTGTTGGGTTAGAAGGGTGTTACATTAGTGGTATCAGAACAGGTCGGTCCGTTCGGCCAGGTTTTTACTTGGTGTCTGTCCCTGTCAGTTAACGAGTGTGTATACACTATCGATGTTTTAGTTCTTCTAACCTTGTTGGTGGCGTGCAGGATGGCTGGAAGAAATGATCATGCGATTGCTGATGCGTTGGAATCGGTTGCTAGTGTGGTGGCACAGCTGAATCCAAATGGTGGAGCTCCTGATGAGTTTCGTGCTTTGGGGAAGTTTCAAAGGAACAATCCACCGACTTTTGTGGGTACGCATGATCCAGCAAGTGCACACAAGTGGCTGAAGGCAATCGAGAAGATCTTCCGGGTGATGGGGTGTTCTGATGAGCAACAGGTTCAGTTTGGAACGCATATGCTGGAGGAAGAAGCTGAGGACTAGTGGGATAACACCCGTCAGAGACTTGCAGATGTTGGTACTGTGATAACTTGGGCTGTATTTAAGCAGGAGTTTCTGGGAAAGTATTTTCCAGAGGATGCTCGTGGCAAGAGAGAAGTGGAATTCCTTGAGCTGAAGCAAGGAGATATGACTGTGGCAGAGTATGCCGCAAAGTTCGAGAAGTTAGTGAAGTTTTGTCTGCACTACAATCGTGTTGATGCTGAGATGTATAAGTGTCTCAAGTTTGAGAATGGACTGAGACAAGAGATTAAGCAGGGTATTGGGTATCAGCAGATTCGCAGGTATGCTGAGTTGGTTGATAAGAGCAGAATCTACGATAAGGACAGCCGAGCTCGATCTGCTCACTACAAGCAGTTAAGTAAGAAGAAAGGGCAGTATAGGGGTAAACCTTATATAACTTCAGCTGACAAAGAGCAGCTGAAGGCTTCAGATGGGAAGAAGACAAGTGGGGGAGCAACTCCCTCTTCTGGAAAGTGTCATAAGTGTGGTGGGCAAGGTTACCGTGCTGATGCGTGTACCAACAATGTGGTGAGGTGCTATCGATGTGGTAAGAAGGGGCATAGAGATACTGACTGCAAAGATGAGGGTCCGACCTGTTTCAATTGTGGTGAGAAAGGTCATATCAGTACTCAATGTCAGAAGCCGAAAGAGACTGCGACTGCTGCTCAGACCAGTGGCCGTGTGTTTACTTTGAGTGGTGCAGAAGTTCCAGAGAGGGACAACCTGATTCGAGGTACTTGTTTTATTAATAATATCGAGTTGGTTGCTATTATTGATATTGGTGCTACTCATTCTTTTATCTCACTTGAATGTGCTAATAGATTGAGTTTGAAGTTATCTGATATGAAGGGGAATATGGTAATAGAAACTCCAGCTAATGGTTCTGTTACTACTACCCTTGTGTGTTTGAGATGTCCTGTGGCCATTTTTTAGAAGAGTTTTGTAACGGATTTGGTGTGCCTACCCTTGCACCAAATTGACGTGATCTTTGGAATAAACTGGTTGGAGTTCAACCATGTTCATATTAATTATTATAACAAGACTGTAGAGTTTCCTGAAATTGATGATAGTGGGGAGTTGATGTTCTTATCTGCTAAGCAAGTAGAGGAACTTCAAGCAGACGAAGCTTTGGTGTTTGCAATATTTGCCTCATTGCAAATTAGTCGTGAAGCTGCGAGTGTGGACTTGCCTGTTGTCTGTGAATTCCCATATGTGTTTCCTGACGAAATTAGTGATTTGCCTCCAGAGCGTGAGGTAGAGTTTGCAGTGGACTTAATACCAGGTACGAGTCCAGTGTCGATGGCTCCTTATCGGATGTCAACTTCTGAGCTAAGTGAATTGAAGAAACAGTTGGAAGAGTTGCTTGAGAAGAGGTTTGTTCGACCAAGTGTTTCTCCGTGGGGTGCCCCTGTATTGTTAGTAAAGAAGAAGGATGGAAGTATGAGGTTGTGTGTTGATTATTGGCAGCTGAATAAAGTGACTATTAAGAATAAGTATCCGCTTCCGAGAATCGACGATTTGATGGATCAGCTAGTAGGTGCTAGTGTGTTCAGCAAGATTGATTTGAGGTCGAGTTATCATCAGATTCGAGTTAAGCCTGATGATATTCCGAAGACGACTTTTAGGACGAGGTATAGACACTATGAATACACTGTGATGCCGTTTGGTGTATCTAATGCACCTGGTGTGTTCATGGAGTACATGAATCGGATTTTTCATGAGTATTTGGACAAGTTTGAGGTGGTGTTTATCGATGACATCTTGATATATTCCATATCTGAAGAAGAACATGTCGAGCATTTGAGGACGGTGTTACAAGTGTTGAAAGAGAAGAAGTTGTATGCCAAGCTGTCGAAGTGTGAGTTCTGGTTGAAGGAAGTGAGTTTCCTTGGCCATGTGATTTCAAGTGGTGGTGTTGCTGATGATCCTTCTAAGATTGATGTCGTGTTGCAGTGGGAGACTCCGAAGTCTGCTACTGAGATACGAAGTTTTCTGGATTAGCGGGTTATTACCGCAAGTTTATTGAGGGCTTTTCTAAGTTGGCACTACCGTTGACTCAGTTGACTCGAAAGGGTCAAATTTTGTGGAATTGAAGAAGAGATTGACTACTGCTCCAGTGTTGATTTTGCCTAATCTGAGTGAATCTTTTGTAGTGTATTGTGATGCATCGAAGATGGGTCTTGGTAGAGTATTGATGCAAAATGGACGAGTTGTTGTCTATGCTTCGAGATAATTGCGAGTTCATGAGAGGAATTATCCTACACTTGACTTGGAATTAGCCGCGGTGGTGTTTGTGTTGAAGATTTGGAGACATTATCTATTTGGCTCTAAATTTGAGGTGTTCAGTGATCATAAAAGTTTGAAGTACTTATTTAATCAGAAGGAATTGAATATGAGGCAGAGAAGGTGGTTAGAGATGTTGAAGGATTTTGATTTTGATTTGAGTTATCATCCGGGCAAAGCAAATGTAGTGGCCGACGCGTTGAGCAGAAAGTCATTACATATGTCGATGCTTATGGTGAAAGAGTTGGAACTAATTGAGCAATTCAGAGATTTGAGTTTGGTGTGTGAAGCGACTCCTGACAGTGTGAAGTTGGGAATGTTGAAGTTGACTAGTAGTATTCTGGAAGAACTCAGAGTGGGAAAACAATCTGATTTAAAGTTGGTTGACCAATTGACTTTGATTAACCAAGGTAACGAAGGTGACTTTCGGATTGATGAGAATGGTGTGATGAGGTTTCGAGATAGAGCGTGTGTTCCAGATGTCCCAGATATTAAGAAGAGCATTCTTGAAGAAGGACATCGAAGTAGGTTGAGTATTCATCCCGGTGCTATGAAGATGTATCAAGATTTGAGAAAGTTGTTTTGGTGGCCAGGTATGAAGAAGGATGTTGCGGGGTTTGTTTATGCGTATTTGACTTGCCAGAAGTCGAAGGTTGAGCATCAGAAGCCTTTAGGTATGATGCAGCCGTTGAGGATTCCAGAATGGAAATGGGATAGTATTTCCATGGATTTTGTGGTGGGGTTACCGAAGACTGCTAAGGGAAATGATTCAATTTGGATGATCGTGGATAGATTAACTAAGTCGGCTCATTTATTACCAATGAAGATTAATCATTCCATACAGAAGTTAGCGGAGTTGTACATCGATGAAATTGTGAAGTTACATGGGGTACCTTCGAGCATTGTGTCGGATAGAGACCCGAGGTTTACATCGAGGTTCAGGAAGAGTTTGCAAGATGCGTTGGGTACTAAGTTGAGGATGAGTTCTGCCTACCATCCGCAGACGAACGGTCAGACAGAAAGGACTATCTAATCTTTAGAGGATTTGCTGAGGGCTTGTGTGTTGGATCATGGAGGATCGTGAGATAACCATTTGCCGTTGATTGAGTTCACGTACAATAATAGTTTTCATGCTAGCATTGGAATGGCGCCTTATGAAGCTTTGTATGGGAGAAGGTGTAGGACTCCATTGTGTTGGTATGAATCGGGCGAGAGTGTTGTACTCGGACCTGAAATTGTGCAAGAGACGACTGAGAAGATTAAAAAGATCTAAGAGAGGATGAAAGCTTCACAAAGTCGTCAGAAGAGCTACCATGATAAGAGGAGGAAAGCACTTGAGTTCCAAGAGGGAGATCACGTGTTTTTGAGAGTGACGCCAATGACTGATGTGGGTCGAGCTTTGAAGTCTAGGAAGCTCACTCCACGTTTTGTTGGTCCATATCAGATATCGAAGAGGATATGAGAGGTAGCCTATCAAATTTCTTTACCTCCGTCACTTGCGAATTTGCATGACGTGTTCCATGTGTATCAATTGAGGAAGTACATTCCGGATCTGTCGCATGTGATTCAGATGGATGATGTACAAGTGAGGGATAGCCTGACTGTGGAAGTATTGTCGGTGCATGTCGATGGTCGAGAAATGAAACAACTGCGAGGTAAAGAGATTGCTTTGGTGAAAGTTCTGTGGGGAGGACCAGCTGGTGAAAGTTGGACTTGGGAGCGCGAAGACCAGATGAAGGAGTCATATCCGACTCTATTTGCTTCAGGTAAATTTTCGAGGACGAAAATTCCTTAAGTGGGGGAGAGTTGTAACACCCCAAATTCGATTATGATTACTTGTTGCTTATTTGAGGATATAAGGTGATTTTGACGATATGTGGTTATGTGGCACGATGCATTGTGGTGAAATTATTTTAATAATATTAATAGTGAGAATAATCATATGGTATTATTCAGATTATTGTTTATTATTTAAAATAATAGAAGTGGGAGTATTGAGGGTATGTTGGTCATTAGGGATTGATAAGTGAGGGTATAATGGGAAGAGCACATTTAGGGGTATTTTAAGAGAGAATAGTGAAAGAAACTCATTATTCGTATTATTTTTTAGGAAGAGGCAAAGGTGCTCTGAAGAACAAGTGAGAAGGAGGCTAGGGCATAGAAGAATTCCGGCGAAACTTCAAGAGAGGTCGAAGGAGACAATATTCTAAGGTATGGGGAGTATCACCTTGCAATATTTTGATATAAAGATTAGGTGTTGGTGGGTAATTGGGGTTTTGGGGGAAAACCTAGGAGTTGGAGGTTAGAGATGATGGATTTTGATGATTTGCTATGTGATGATTGTTGTTATTGACGTATAGGTGATATTTATAGGTTATAATAACATAATCTATGGTAATTTAAGGATAAAATCTGGTTTAGGGGAGTTGAATCGCATATGGAGAAGTGTTGTGATCGCAGGGTTTTTTGCCAAAATCGCAGAGGGCGCTTAACACGGTCGAACGCGCTTAGCGCGGTCTGAAGGAATTTCGCCTCCTTAAGGTAGTGAGCAGCGCGCTTAGCGCGGGTAGGGGCGCGCTTAGCGCGAACTGGGACTGGGACTGAAAAACATGATTTTATTAGCTTAAAATTAGTGGAAAATTGTATATTTATATTATATAAATGTTGTTTTGTTGCTGTGATGTTTTGAGCATGTATTGAAGTATTATATGCTTGTTTTGTTGATGTTGATGTGATAATGTGAAATACATGATTAAATGATGCAAAGGTGTGTAGTGGTTGTAGGGCATAATGAGGTATGTTTGATAAATGTGTGTTGATTGTTGATTAATGTTGTGATGTTGCTGCAAATTGCTGCTATATGATGACATGACGTATATGAGAATAGATGAATGGTGATGCACATTATGATGTTTATTAGATGATGATGATTAGTGATGTTGTGTATCATACATTCATATGCATACTCTGTGACGACGCTTCATTCCCATTGTGCGGATATGAAGTAATTATGACGTGCTCCGGTTCCAAATGCGGGATCGATCCTATTGGTGGAGATCTTTGGAGGGTTGATGGCATAGCGTCCATTATTATGACAATTTGGTACCACGTGCATTTTTATGACGTTGTATTTCATTCTTGGTGGCATTGCATGATTACATATGAGTGATATTGGTGATGTGATGTTTTATATGATGTTTTGGGTGAGTTGCTGTAGTATTTGATAAAAACAACTGTTGCCATGTTAATGTATTTTCTTTATATGATTTATATTGAATTGTGATTACTCACCCTGCCTGTTTGAATGTTGCCTTTACGTGGGTAACGTGCAGATAACCAAGAATAGTTCGTGGTGCGTGAAGAGTTAGCTTTGGAGTTAGTTTCCCTTTCAGTTGAGTAGAGGGTATGTCTTGCTCTGATTATGTAACATCGGGGTTGGGAACGCTTTTGTTTGAAATATTGCGTTACTTTGATTAACATGTTTCATGAGGATTTTTGAAGACGTTGAGTTGTTTTAAATTCCAATTTTGATGAGGTTAAATTATTATGAGTTGTTTTATAAAGGAGATTTTATTTTTATGACGATAATTCCGCTGCGACGTTTTGTTTTAAAGGAGGTGTTTATCCAAAATAAGTTGTTATTCCTATATGTTGTAACCCGTGTTACGGAGCAGGAAAATATTTATGATGCCTTTGTGAAGTGTGACACCCTTGAGCGGTGATTTTATTTGATTTAATTTCCATTCGTATGTGAAATAATTGTTGGGTTAGAAGGGTGTTACAAACTTCACTTCCGTTAAACCATTTGGTCCGTGCCGTTAATTTTTGTGAAAAAATGTTAACTATAGCTGAGGTGGCATGCCAGGTAAGCAAATAGTAAATTGAATATTTAGCTTCTGTGGTATAAACGTTCTAGGGTTTGCGGGTTCCATCTTCCATTTACAGTGTTCATCCATATTTCCTCCATCTTCCATTTTCTTCTCCAAATTAGGGTTAAATCACCATCTTCTTTCTTCCATCTTCCATCTTACATATTCCATATTCCATCTTCCATTTTCTTCTCCAAATTAGGGTTCAATGTCAAAGATTACAAGCAATGCTTCAACATAAACAACCAAAGCTATGGTGCATCTAGATCTGTGCTTCGTAGAAACAAGATAATGTAATGTTTTTGCCAAGATGAAAGTGTTCTTCAAAGTGTTAATGATGTGAACAATGTCAACTATGAGAGAAAATTCGGGGGTTGTAGAAATTACAAAAATCACATGGATAAGGGTTGAAATTTCTTCAAGTGGTTAGGTGATGATTTTGTTGATGAAAGGGATTTGAAGCTTGAAAGACAAAAGAAGAAAATTAACAAATTGAAGAATGAGGTTATCTACACTAGAGGATGGCTGAAAAATGGCCATTGTGGTTGGGATGTTGAGCTTAGGGTTGAACCTTGTGTTTGTAACAATGCATTTCAATTAGAATTAGGGTAGTTCAATGTTATGTTTTCACATTTTTAATGTATTCTTAGGTTAGTTTAATGAATAATGTTAGTGTATATTTCAACACATTACCAATGTTTCTTCATTATTCTCTATTTTATCTGTGATACATAATTGGTATAAATTTGCCTCAAAATTTAACCTGTTAAAAATGCAGCTTAAGGGCCTTATTGGTACGAATAAAAATAGTAAATAGACCAATTTGCAACAAATTACAAAATTAAGGGACTTTATGGAAACCATACAGTAAGATAATTTGGCATTATAAGTCATTCAACTTTCATTAACAAATCTGAAGTCTGATACATAACTGGTTCAATAGCAAAAGGCCATTATAAGGCATTAATATAACATTCCAAAATGTGATACAAAAACAAAACAGATAGGCCATTATCAATAAGCCATTAAAAGGCATAACAAAATGACATTTCAAAAATGTGATACAAAAATAAAACAGATAGGCCATTGTCAAAAAGCCATTAAAAGGCATAACAAAATGACATTACAAAATGTGACCAGACATCATAGCAAACATCAGGGTAGACTTGAAACAGGCTTGCCACCCTTATGAAGTTTTTTTTGGTTTGGGTGGTGGTTGACTTGTAACAATTGGTGGTGGTGGCTGAGTTGTTCCTTCTTGTACCTGACTTGAAACAGTTGGTGGTGGTGACTGATTTCTTCCTTCTAGTACCTTACTTGAAACATTTGTTGCTTCTAGTTCCCGATTTGTTCCTTCTTGTACCTGACTTGAAACATTTGTTGCTTCTGGTTCCTGAGTTGTTCCTTCTTGTACCTGACTTGGAGGAGCTTGTGGTTGTGGTAGTTTACAGGTGGCCTTGTTGTGACCATCCTTGTGGCAACGACTACACTTGATACCATGTTTTTCCCGTTTCATGTGTGTCTCATCCCTCAACATTTCTTCAGCTTCCCTATTCCTTTTTTTTCTTTGGCCTTCCAGACTGCCTCTTTATTGGTGGTGGCTAAAGATCAACAACACTAGTTTTGGCCCACAAAGTTTCCTCATTAACTGGATAAATAACAGGTGCATAGCAAGATGAATAGTGTTCCTTCTTGTAATAGTCAGGTACAAAGTCATCAATCTGTAAATGTTGATCCTTCGTGCAAGACATTGCATGACAGCATGGAAGCCTAGTTAGGATCCATATTCTACATGAGCATTCTTTCTTGTAAAGGTTGACAACATATTTTTCTCCATTGAGTGAAATATGCCTTACCTCATAGTCATATTCACATGCACACCTGTAAAAAAAGTAGCCATTTTAATGTTAGCCAATGTAATATTCAACATATGCATTTAATAGAGTAAAAGGGCAACAAATTAACCGTGTTACCTCACAGTCCAATGATTGGTTTTCTGTGACTCCCTTTCCCTCCTCTTCTTGATGTTTGGTAGTATAATGCCCTCATATTTGGCAATCTCTTGTCTATTTGATTCTCATCTTTGCATTAGATACACTCTAATTTCTTCAAGCATTGTCATAATGGGATTAGATCTAGCAGCTACAAACACAGAGTTGAAAGCCTCAGACATATTATTAACCAAAGTGTCACATCCTGTACTTGGTATGAACCTTGATTTGCTCTAGAATCTTGGTGGAATTTTGATGAGATGTTTGAATGCCTTTCCATTAACTCCTTTGATTTCAAGCATTATTTTCTCCCAAGAATTTATGTAACTTGCACATGCAGCCCTCCACATCAATTCTTTCAGATTTAGGCCAGGGAACTTCTTCCTAAAGTTGCTATATAAATGCCTGCAATGCACAATTTAAGTAATTAGTCTTAACTAAAATCCTATGCGTTATTTAAATAAACAGACTATATAAAAACCTGCAATGTACAATTTAAGTAAACAGACCTAACACATAATCTCTGGTCAACATTACCAAGTAATTCATCAATAGCTGGCAGTAAACCATGCATTAAAAAATAATTAAAATTGATGGTGATATTTAAACATTTGGCTAACAGGTAAAATTCAAGGTGAGAGTTAACCTTTTGTTGATCACTAATGAAGGTATAGGTTTTGCACAATCTGACTCCTCCCAAATCAGCTATCAATAATTCTAAAACCCAGCTCCATGAGTCTTTAGTTTCACCCTCAACAACAACATATGTAATTGGTAGCATTTGGTCATTTGGGTTCCTCCCAATAGTAGCTAGTATTTGTCCACCATAGTATACCTTTAGGAAACACCCATCTAATCTTAGAATAGGTTTGCACACTACTACAAAAAAACACATACAACAACGGTTAAATATGATATATTATCACGCAAGATCGGTCGTTGTTACGTAGCGTGTGGTTGTATATGCGTTACTTACAATCACACTCATATGACCGTTGTAGAAAACTGAAAAGCACGCTACCTATAATCACAGTTGTTTTAAATACCCGTTGTTAAAGATCTGTCAGAATTTTTTATTTTTATTTTTGCCACATGTTTTGCCTGACTACATTTATAACTTTCATCACAATATACAATATTAACTATTTTAACACAACATCATCAAGAACAACAAGATTAACAAGAATAATAAGAACAATAACAAGAAGAACAAGAGTAACAACAATAACAATAACAATAAGAACACCAAGAACAACAAAAACAACAACAAGAATGACAAGAACAACGAGAACAATAACAAGAACAACAAGAACAATAACAACAACAATAACAACAATAACAACAATAACAACAAAAATAAGAATAACAACAAGAACAACAAGAGCAATAACAAGAACAACAACAACAACAACAACAACAACAACAACAACAACAACAACAACAACAACAACAACAATAACAACAACAAGAACAAAAATAAGAATAACAACAAGAACAACAAGGGCAACAACAAGAACAACAAGAACAATAACAAGAACAACAAGAACAATAACAACAAGAAGAACAAAAATAAGAATACCAACAAGAACAACAAGAGAAACAACAAGAACAACAACACAAACAACAATAAAAATAAATAAATAAAATCGTTAAATAATAGCATTTTACTTGTAGAATTGTTAAACAGGAACAAACTGTAACACGTTAATAGAAGCAATGTTTCTGAGTTTCGTTTGTGGAAGAAATGATGTTTTCAAGTTTGGTTTAGTGGATGAATAATGTTTCGTAAATGGAAGAAGTTTGGAGGCAGAAGATGAAGCTTGTCTAAGTACGTCTAGGGCAAAAGTGAATGAACTAAGAGCGTTATATATATCTTTTAAAAAATAAGGCGCCACCAATAACCACAGTTGATTTAAATACCCTTGGTGAAAGGGTTGTAACCTATAATCACGGTTGATTTAAATACCCGTGGTGAAAAGTCTGCCATCATTTTTAAAAAATAAGTAAATAACCAAAAATGTTGGTGCTGGGATTTGAACCCATGACCATACACCACTTTTTACCACAGGTATTAAATCAACCGTGGTTAAATAGTTTTCAATTTTTTTATTTATTTATGAACTTAAGTGACACACGCTTTTTGTAATAGGAAAAATGGAAAAAATGTAGTTCTTGGGATTCGGAGCTTGTAACACTTACTTTATCACCACAGTTGTTTACCTTAACCGTGATTAAATAACTTAAAAAAAATAAAAATTGTATCAGGTGCATCCAGTTTGCGATATTACAACGGTGAACAACATAACCGTAGTAGTATTAGTGTTACCAAAGGTGTGTTTTGTAGTAGTGGCACTTAAAAAAACTGTCCTTGCAAGCTTTGAGACATTCATACATCCTCTGGAAGTGAGGATTCATTTGACCAGGGTTTTCACTGCTCTCCCCTTGAACTGGTTGACTTGTAATCTTAACAGTTGTTCCTGGGTTTGCCCTTAAGACTTCACGACCATAATCATGGATACTTCTATACTGCTCTCTAAATGAACCATCCATAATATCAACATCTAGTGTCTTTGCTCTATATGTCAATGTCTTGTTAATCCCAACATTCCACTTTTCATGTGTCTTCTCCATAATATCAGTCAACTTCAAAGTTGGATTCTCTCTAAAACTTGTTTGAATCTTCTTGACTAACCATTTTGAATTCAGGAACCTGATCTTATAATCCCTACTACATGTATGCTTGTCCACAATTGTCCTCAATTTCCAAGTCTCTTCACCTTTTATATTTGCACAGTAGCATTTTACTCTCATCCTTGCTTTATCATTTTTAGAAAAGTTCAGGTACCTTCCTGAATGTATAACATATGTTCTTATTGCCTCTTGAAATACATCCTCAGTAGAAAAATATGTACCAAGTTCCCATTTGTAGTCTTCCATTCTTTTTGGAAGCTTAAATGTTACAAAATCATCCTTTACAACCTCGTCATTCTTACTATCATACTCATTAGGCAATTCGTCACAATCATACTACTCAATGTCACTTAAACCTCTCAAATTTTCCACAAAAACTCCACCATCAATATCATTACCTTCATTCATAACAAGGACCTTTTCCTTATATTTCCCCTTACCTTTCCCCTTGCCTTTTTCCTTGCCTTTTACCTTACTTTTTCCTTTCCCCTTTCCTTTTGTCTTACTTTTTCTTTTCCCCTTATATTTTGTATTCACTTCATCCTCATCAATTTCTATCTCTCCATCAATACCTATATCATTTTCCGAGTCTTCAAAATTAACATTTAAAGCACTGTCGTCACTTCCATCTTTTGCCACATCTTCTTGGTTACAGTTAACTACCTCATCTTCTTGTTGGTTACAGTTCAGTCCTTTATTAATTCCCTCTACTTCAACATTTATCCCTTGACCCACATTCTCCTCACTGACACAGTTGGTCCCCATATTATCCTTATTGTTACAGTTTGTCTCCTCTTGACCCACATTCTCCTCAATTTCATAGTTGGTCCCCACATTATCCTTATTGTTACAGTTTGTCTCCACTTGACCCACATTCTCCTCAATTTCACAGTTGGTCCCCACATTCTCCTCAGTTTCCTCAATTCCAACATTCTCCTCAATTTCCTCAATTGTTGTCCCCTCTTCCACCACATCTTCACCCATTGTGGTCTCACCTTGATTATTTCCCAGTTCAGGCCCTTCACCAACCACATCTTCACCCAATGTGGTCCCATCTTCATTATTATCCAGTTCGGGCCCCTTCACCCACAAAATCTTCGCATACAATGATCCCATCTGGTATTGAGAATATAAGCTCATCAATAACATCAAGTTCAGATACAAGATGTGTAACATACAAATGGCATTTCCCAGTTGGCACTGTAATTGTTCTCATCCTATCATTCCCCTTGTCATTTCCTAATAGAACTATATCATCAGCATACATGTCATCGTAATACCAAAGCCTATCTATAGTAGGGTAACCTAACTCTTTTAACTTGTCCAATATTTCAAAGTAACTCCAATAATCGAGATCAACAACCCAAATTTCCTCTAACCCTACATAACCTGATTTGGTAAAATTGGCAAACTCCCTAGAAAACTCACCGGAATGATGAACAATACACTGAAACTTACTCTCCATAACCTAATCAACCTACATACGGTAGCAGAAGTACTAAGTAAGCTGGGTAAAGAAGAAAGTTAACATTTTTAGTAACTTACGGTTGCAAATTCGTACCTTAGGGTTTCTTCTTCAAACGATGGATGAGTGCAGTTCGTCTTCAATGAAGGGTTGTGATCAGTGTCGTTATCGTCTTCAATGGAACTTGCGTTATGAATCGTCTTCGTTGGTTCTTCTCTCAAGCTGTGCTTTCACGAACATATGGCCTAAGCCCTAACACCTTTCAGCTTCTTCTATTTGTTTTTTGTAATACTTTAATCAATATAAAATAAATAATTATTTAAACTCAACCATTAATAGTCCAGCAAAGCAAGTTTTAACGTTTTTTCAACAAAAACTAATAGAAATGACTAAAATATGTAACGGAGTATAAATTAATGGATCACTGTGTAACGTTTTTTTTTAGAATCAAAGAAAAACATTGACTAAAATTAAGGAACTTAAAAATGTATTAAACCTTATTTTTATTATTTCATTTGTTTAAATCATAATTCATCATTCTTATTTTATATGTTAATTTTTAATATATTATGAGACTATTTCTCTAACCATCACAAAAAGGTGGATAATATAATTTCAACCATTTAATTTTAGCATATTTAATTATTTATTAAATGGCATAATTTTTTTTTGTTTTCAAAACATTTTACACTATAGACAACCTCACTCAACTTTTTAAATTGGGTAAATAAAAATTCACCTTTATTGTATTCTTCGGCAGCATCTCAAGTTTCACAGTATGTACTCTAAACTAAAAATCAAGTGGTTAAATTAGAGTACTAAGGTACTTAAAACCCAATTACAAAAGAAATCCTAGAAGGAAACCAGGAAAAAAAATTCCACACCAACCACAACTTATTAAACAAGAAAAGGAGTTCTTGCAAAATAAAATGTAGACATTGCCGAGAAATATTTCCTATAACAGACCATTTCCAAACTTTTCAATTTAATATTTCAAAAACTTATGAACTGTCTATTAGATGACCAAATGGACTATGAAGCAAGCATAGTTCATTATACTCAAATGATAATGATGGTAGATAATTTTTTCATAAGGATGGTAGATAATTTTACATTCGTTACCAAGCATAGTTCATTAATTCAACTCAAATGATAATGATGGTTGATAATTTTTTTTCATAAGGATCCTAGATAATTTTACATTCGTTACCAAGCATAGTTCATTAAATCAACTCAAATGAGCTAGTACTATGGATGGCCCAAAAGATTAGAATATGCCAAATAAGAATGTCAATACAAGTCTCAAAGTTGAACTGCCATGATGTTTTCTTTCTTATTTGAGGGACCTTGATACATGCTTAAAAAGGAAGAGCATTCTCAAGCGTAAAGATCTACGCCCCAGAACTTCGCAGGTTGATTAGTTCTATATTTCTTGTCCATATTACTGATGAGATCTGTGTCCTCTTTAGACAGCTCAAAATCAAATACCTGGAAGTTCTCTTTCAATCTCTCAAGTTTCGATGTTTTGGGAATGACAACAGTGTTCCTTTGAATGCCCCAGCGAAGAGCAATCTGGGCAACAGTCTTTTTGTATTTCTCAGCCAGACCCTGAAATCAAATTGGCAACACAAAGACGGCACTCAAATTAGTTACATTTACAGATTTTGGAAAGAGAATGGGTGGAAGAAAACTCACTTTGAGAGCTTGGTCATCCAAACATGAAACTGTACCAAACCATTCTGTGTTAGCTGCAGCACCTCCTAGCGGGGTGTGGGCTGTTACACAAATTCCATGCTTCTGACAAAATTTGACTAGAGAATCACGCTGGAAGTATGGATGAGTTTCGATCTGATTCACAGCAGGCTTTATCTTGGAGTATGCTAAACAATCTCTAGTCAGAAAGATATCATAGTTGCTGCAAATAGTTCTTAGTCAGATTCTAATTTCATTGAATACAATCAAACAATTCTCAAGTCAATACTAAACCACAAAAGTCATGCACACAAAAGTCTTGAAAATACATGTAAAAGTCAATGCAATTCACCGCTTAATCACCCTGAGAGGCTATTAGTAATATAATATCAAGATTGGTTGTTTTTATCTTTCATCATTTTACTATTTACAAATGCATAGAATATAAACTCATCATATAAACTGAATTCATAAAAAACAATTCCAAAGCATCCACTAGAAGAAATAAGGATGATTGCTTGCAGCACAAAATTAGACCTGATCCCAATGCTGCGAACCAAGCCTGATGAAACAAGACCTTCCATCGCATGCCAGGTAGTTTCCAGGGATATGGTTGTATCTATATCCAAGACACCATCTTCACCTAAAGCACTATCAGTAGTACCAACCCCTACACATGTGAGGAATGTGACAAAATTGTTACTATTATAGAACACATTTAGATCACTTGTTAAATTCATAGTTATCTATTGCGGCCAATAACGGCGGCTGGTCACTATTCTCTAGCTGCAGATTTGAGGATTAAAGGTGCAACTAATCGTGGCACTCTCGGCCACACGTTAAAAAGAAAGGCCAAACATACCAGTATGCCTTGTGGCAACAGGAAAGTGAACAAGATATAAATCCAGATAATCTAACTGAAGCTTCTTAAGACTATCTTTACAAGCCTCAACAACATGTCCATGATCAGAGTTCCATAGCTGAAATCAGATTCAAATGCCAAATACCACTAATTAACTCAAACCAATCAATCACCATCACTAAACAAAGAATATAATACACAATGTTTATTGTAAAAATTAACCTTGGTGGTAATGAAAAGTTCCTCCCTCTTCACGAGTCCGGTGTCAAATGCTTCTTTAAGCGCTTCTCCAACTTCGGTTTCGTTCTTGTAATCAGCTACAACACATTCAAATCTCGTCAATTAGATAAAAATCATGGTTAATTTCCAAATTTGAAGGAGTAAAAAGAAAGAAAAATTACCAGCACAATCAAAATGACGATAACCGATTTTGATTGAATTGATAATAAGATCTTTGATTTCTTGTCCTTGAATTCGCCAAACTCCTAGTCCAATTATTGGCATCTTGAAGCCATTGTTCAGTGTTATCGCCATTTTTTCCTCTTTTCTCTCACGTCTGAATCTCCATAATTGATCATGTTCTCATTTTATACATATGAGCGTCCATTATTGGGCCACAATTTATTGAATAGCCCAAGCCCAATTAATAAAACTGAGTGTAAAAAGTTGTTTGAAAACTGAGTTAAATATGTTTCTAATATTTCTAAATATGATATTTTCATTTTTAAATTTTTTTAAAAGTTTTCTTCAAAAAATTGTCATTCTAATATTTTTCATCTCTTATACTAACGGCCGTTAATGGAAGCTAATATGGCATGCCACATGAAACTTCAACTACCTACCTAAGATTGGAAGGTGCTTAAGCACTTCCAAAACTACCATTTTCTTCATTACAAATTTACGAATGAAAAAACCCTTTTTGGTAATTTACTAACATATTATTCATCCACCAATCATACTTCTCCTTTTGTACACATGGCTAACTCACTTTCCTTTCAATCCCTCCATTCATTTTGAATTTTGAAAATTTTGTCTCTCTTCATACCGTCTCCCTCTCTTCTCGTCTGTCCTTCGTTCCACCCAACCCAACCCTAGCCGCCGCAACCACTTTCTCCACCCCATGTATGATCATCACCATCACCGATTGAGAAACTAATCTTATTTTCGTTATCCACATCTCACGGCCTTCTTAATGAACCCAATCGATTTTTGTTTCGGCGAACCTTGTCGCGGACCACCGATTTCGCGGCGGTTTTTCAACGACGACCATCCATGGAAGCTCGGCGGTGGTCTGGAAAAGGGACGCGATTCGTCTCCCTTCGATTGTTCTGAGCGGCGCTGCGATTAATGAAGGGTGGTGATTTCCGGCGATGATGATGAAGGTGAGTTCTTCCCCTTTTCTCAAATCATAGACCTGTAAGAAACAACAATTGGTGTTCATAGAAAGAATGGATGAAGTTAGGGTTTTAGAATAAAGTGAAATGGATGAAATTCTGAAATTGATAATTAAATTGATAAGTTTTTGTTTGCTGTTTCGGAGATTTGACTCCTTCTTGCATTGATTGTTGTAGCAGAGAATCCAATCCGTGCTTGTTGAACCTGATGAAAGAGGTCTGTTTGAAGGAAGAAGATGGTTCCCGTGGTTTTGGCGACGTCGGTTTCCGTCGGCGGTAATGATTTTGCAACAATTGTAATAATAGGTTTTCTTTCTCTGCTCTTTTGTCTCAGACTTGTAAAAGATGCTGCTATTTGGAATTGTTATGAATTTGTTGAACCTCTGCTATGTTGAAATTGTTGCTGTTAATACTGTGAAGTTCCTGTAAAAAAAATTGCAGAAACTTTGTTATAGCAGTTCTGTAAAAAGGGAAAGAATTGGTATGTTATTCAATGGTGATTTGATTTAAACAAGAAATAATTGATGAAGATGTTTTTCAATTTAATGGGTAAGCCATTTTTTTTTGTAAATCTAAGAAATTATACTATTTATATTTACTTGGATCTAAGTGACTTTGTAGGCAAATCAATTAGAAACTTAGCTTTTGTAGACAATGGTTACAAAAACAAGATGTGCTGTAAATCAAGATGTCTGATTTACAAATTTAAATTGTTAATCTGGTTTTACTTTGTACTATCAAAAATCAAAGTGTTTTGCATTTTCATGTTCATTATAATATGATGAGTTAACTTGAAGACTGGTGTTGGTGTGATGAGTTCTCTGATGTTGTTATGACCATTTTCTTGCAGAATGGAATGACACCCTTACACCTTGCAGTTTGGCACTCATTAAGAGCAGAAGATTTCTTAACTGTGGTAGTTTTATTTTGACCTAAGATTCTTTTTGTTGCAGGAATGGGAAGGAAAAATCAATATTGGCATGTCTATTATTGTTACGACAACGATTAGTGTTGTGGAAAAGAGATGGACTACCTACAACTTTCAAAAACTTTGTATTTGTGTTATTGTATGTTTTGTATATAATTCTGTTGCTGATTTCAACTAAGTGTTTGTTACTAATGGATTTTTTGTAGGGAATCAGAGGTTAGCGCATGCGATTTTGACGTTTGTTACTAAACCAAGTTATTGATGAACTATTACTGTTTTAAAGGTTCAGCAGAGGTTGCGTGGCTGAGTTTTTCAGTATCATTTCGGTCTTTAAGTACTTAAAATCAAACACAGAACATGTTGCCAAATGCATGTTTTGTGTCATGAATTTTGCTCAAATGCGTTTCTTGTGTGTTTGAATAACAGTAATGTCAGAATAGCACTCAAAAGTTGCACAGAAACCAGTTCATAGTGTTTTAGTTTCATAGGCACAAATCATATCTTTGTAATGATGCTATGTCTTTTGATTGTTCTACATGTATTCATCTTCTGTCTAGATGCTTCCATAAGGAGGTGGTTCATTCTCCGCTAGGGGCCGCAGTAAAGGGATGCACCAAAGTATTGGCAAGTAGCTTGCTAACTATTATTCACACTCTGTTGCCGGAACCCAAAAGCTGAAAGGTACACTTCTTCCTTCACCTTAAACCCTTTCTATGGCGTTCCCCATTAAGTCACATTTGTTTTGTTCCTATTAGTACGTTTTGATTCAAAACTCAATATCACTTTACTTTGATCCAAATGCACTTCTATCATCAAGTTTCACTCTTGAATCAAATTGATTTTAGTTTTTAACTTCAATTATATCATCAATAGTAATAAAAATAGTTAGGTTAAAATAAAAATGTAGTATAAATTTCTACATCATGGAAGAGATTTGGACTAATTGTGCAAACGGAACTGGTCTAATGAGGTTCATACAATTAATAATACATGAGAATTTATGTATCACATTCCTTTTCATGAAAACTAACCCTATTTGTTATTACCATGATTGATACAGTCTTGGTCCTGGTTTGAAAAATTTGCCTTGCCCAGTCTCTCTGCATGATATTGCAGGCTTAAACTCAAATTTGGTTAACAATGAAGTGACCCTGTTATTATACACATGTTACAGGATGAATAAATATGATGTGTCTTCAGGATCCGCCATTCTGCTGCAAGTTGGGAATGCTGGCGAGAAGTTCTGGCTGTTCTGTATTTGATTTCAAATTCAATCCTTGTGAGTTTACCGCTTAGTATTTTTTTATGTAGCACATTGTATGAGGCGCTGCAGTGAGGTTATCTCTTTGTCATACACTTGCTTCAGTAAGCTTTAATGGGCAAGAAAAGTGTCATTTTACTTTGGAATTTTGTTTATGAAAGTATTTTGGAACTTAATTTACATATACCATTTTAGTGGCAGCAGTGGTGATTTTTGCGAATAGGCTGATAGTGGTGAGGCCTGCTCTAATTTTTGTCCTGCTGTTTTGGAGTTTGATCTGGTGCACGTTAATTGTCAGCGGCAGTTTTGGAGGTGTTTGTGTTCTTTACGCTATGAATTTGATGATGTCCTTTAACATCATTGACATCATTATCTCAAGTTTCTACATGGCTCATCTATTGGAATCGGTGTTTGTGTTTATTATGCCCCTGTGGTAGTTTTGTTTTAACCTAAGATTCTTTTTGTTGCAGGAATGGGAAGGAAAAATCAATATTGGCATGTCTATTATTGTTACGACAACGATTAGTGTTGTGGAAAAATCAATATTGACCCTATGGAAGGACTATGGAAACAAGTTTATGATTTTTGCCAACTCGAACACATCACTTGCTGAGCCAACTAATGTAGTTTTTAAACAAGTATTTCACATCATTTCATGGGTAATACTTTAGATCTGTTTCCACTATAACTACTACTTCATCCTTTTCTTTGTGTTTTCATGGATAAGACACTATCATGGACTGTTGACATATTGGCTGAACTTTTTATAATAACCCATGATGGTTTTAAGGGTTTTTGATGGTTTTAAAGGCCATGAATGTGCAGTGCCATGATGGTTTTAATGACAGTGTGGTTTGAAGTCATCTAATCATTTATCGGCTAAATTTCTAAGGGGTAATTTTGTGTTTATGTTTTGATGATGATTGATAATTAATATGTATCTTGCTTTCTATAAATAATAAATGCAAGCTGTCAATCTTTTGCGTTAGTCATAAATGTTTTGTTCCTTTTGATGGAAGCTGCCGGGTTTCCAGAGTCCACCAATCAACCAATTGTGGGAATTCTATCGCATCCTTATTCTTCTGGGAAGAGGCAAGATATAACTCCATCTTTTCAGCTTTTTAAGTTTACTTCTGTGCCCTTGAATTTGGTATCTTTACTTGATAGCTACTTATTGGTATTTTACCAAAGCAATGACAATCATGAGCCTGAATTCGAAAACTCAGAGTGAAAATCAGTTAACGTGTGTGAATTGCTCATCACTCTATTTGATGAAGAATGAATTCTACATTTTTTTTTGTTTTTGTATATTGTTGATTGCATTTCAGGATGGACTGCTAATTCTTTGGGATGTTTCCGAAGCTAAAAATGTGTTCCTTGGTGGTTGAAAAGATCTAGAAGTTAGCGTTTTGGATCAACGTACACAATGCTTTAGTGATGCATGTAATAATTACTCTCAAAACCATGTTACTCTTTCTTACAATTTCATTTCTCTCACTTGATTAATTGGTCTTGAATCTGTTCTTTGGTTTATAATAGGCTTTTTTGGCTTATGGAATTCCACAAAACAATGTGAAAAGGGTCTTTCTTCTGTTGAAGGTAGAAAACCAGTAGTAGCTTTATTAGTCAATTTCAGTACGAAACCGAAACCGAGTCTATCTGCTTTAGATATATTGCTCAATGTATTGCTATTTACAGGCTGCATATAATGTTGGAGGTCATGCCGTCAGTGCAGGCACAATACAGAATACTCGGGTGCCGGTGAAGCAGAAGCCATGAGAATGAAATTGGAACCGGTGAAGCAGAAAAAGTTGATTTTTTCAGCTGAAGTTAGGTAATGTCTAATGATGATTAATTGTTTTTATGTTCTTCATTGTTTTAAGTTAATTACTCGTAGAGCTTATTTATCACTACAGATTATTGATGGTTTTATTCAATTTGGAAGTATACATTTCGTCTTTTTTTTGTGTGTTCTACTGTTGATAATAATGTGCATCTTCTCAATTCACTTCCAGGTATTGTTATCAGAGAGGAGGTTGGCCTTACCTTAGACAAAGCTGATAAAGAGGTTCTGGGCAATGCTGCCAAGGTGGTCCTCACTAAGGATTCAACCACAATTGTTGGTGATGGAAGTACCCAAGAAGCAGTTAATAAGAGAGTTTCTCAAATTAAGAACCAAATTGAGGTTTCCATCTCTCTCTCCCCTCCCACTCAAAACATTTGCATTGGATGTGCAAGGTTTCTTTAGAAATATTATACACCAATAATAACAAATGACATACTCTACAAATGAAAATATTTTGGAGTTTAGTAGGACTAATGTACAGTATGGTCACAATGTATGTGTGCACATGTACATGACTGGTCTTATATAAGGGGAAACTACTTATAGTCTCTATAAAACAAGAGCATGGGAGATTGATGCTGTTTGTTGGGTTCTAATGAAATATTTACTCATTATTCAGGCTGCAGAGCAAGACTATGAAAAGGAAAAGCTAAGTGAAAGGATTGCAAAACTGTCTGGTGGTGTGGCTGTAATACAGGTAAAACGCCCACTGACATTCAGTAATATACTAGCTCTAAACATCTCAGCAAGTCATATTAAGCAGTGCAAGTTTGTTATATACGTGTAGGTTGGTGCACAACCTGAGATAGAACTCAAGGAAAAGAAATTGAGAGTTGAAGATGCTCTTAATGCTACAAAGGTGACATCTATCTTTCCAAAAATGTTCATTGTTTAATTATTTTTCTTCTCCTATGAGCTCATATTTATTGACTTTCAGGCAGCTGTTGAGGAGGGTATTGTAGTTGGTGGTGGTTGCACTTTGCTCAGACTTGCATCAAAGGTGGATGCAATCAAGGATACCCTTGCAAATGATGAAGAAAAAGTGAGTAATTATTTGATATGGAAATACCTCGGTTTTCTTATGTTTTGGGTGCTTGAAAGTATATCATTATATAATACTTAACATCCTGATTACTCACTTACAATTGCAATGCTCTAGTGCAGGTTGAAGCAGACATTGTTAAAAGAGCTCTTAGTTACCCTCTGAAATTAATAGCTAAGAATGCTGGTGTAAATGGTAGTGTTGTGAGTGAGAAGGTAAGGAAATCACCTTAATTTGGAATACCTGGTTAATCATTTTGCTTGTGCTGATGTAATTTGTGTATTGTATGTATAGGTTCTGTCCAACGACAATCCAAAATATGGTTATAATGCTGCCACCGGTAAATATGAAGATTTAATGGCTGCGGGGATCATTGATCCAACAAAGGTGATTTGTTGTTTGAGTGTTTTTAATTTATTTGCCCTTGAATTTTCAACTCTCTTTAGTTGCCTGTCTAATCAATTGAACTGCAGTTTGTTTACTATTCTTGTATTTTTGGGATGTTAGAGTTAGGTTTGAATGCCTAAATCAAATTGATTTTGTTTCAGGTTGGTATTTTTTCATGTATTTTTTTCTGTACTTTTTCTGTACAAAACTTCTTAATTTATTCATGTATTTTTTTCTGTACTTTTTTGCTGTGAAGATGTTCTTCCAGGATGGAGGGAAACTATGGAAAAGTTTCATAGAGATGCTAAACCTCAGAAATGGGAGGATGTGTCACCATTGAAAGGGTTAGTCCTTCTGTCACTAAGTAAGAATATTCCAGGATGGAGAGTATTTTATTCATCTTAGAATTGATATATTAAACACACATGACAGAGTAAGAATATTTCAATTTCTCAAACTTTCTCAAAGACTATAAGTAATTGGAATGTTAAATCTTTTAAATATTTACTGATACTTAATTTTTTGTCTTTGTTTAGTGTCAACATTAGTCCTAATGAAGGTTTCTTAAAAGAATGGCCAATCTCCTGTTCTTACTGCAATGTCGGCCGGCCATGTTCTGCATGTTTTTGTTAATGGTCAATTTTCAGGTGAGCATTCCTCCTACGTTCCGCAAAATCCCAAGATAATACATTTTAAAATGCACCACGTCAGCATTTGCGTGTTTCTATGAAATAGTTATCATACTAAATAGAAGCTCTCTTTACATATTCAACTCTTGTATGAATGTAGGAACTACGTATGGAGGATTGGAGAATCCTAAATTAACATTTAGTAACAACGTGAAGCTATGGGTTGGCAATAACAAGATTTCTCTACTTAGTGTTGCTGTTGAATAATAGAAAGTGATGAATAATAGGAATGTATGATAGTGTTGAATATTGATTGAAAAATGTGGGCAGAAAATGCAGAATATGTATATGGTTGAGTAGATTTTATGTTTTTGCTATCATCTTTTGAGGCCAGTAAATAAATTTATTTTTTTTATATTGTTATTTAATACAATTAAATTTATATGATCAACTTTAATTTAACTTTTATCACTGAAATTTATTATTTTCACGGGACACTAACACCACAATACCTTATTTTTATTTTTATTTTAATCAACAACGTATTAGTAAATATTTATATTATATTAGTCATATTTGTAAATATTTACAAAATTACATTTATTTATTTATCAATTAATATCTTCTAATATTATTATTCTATTAATATTATTCTTTTTTCTAAACATCATTATAAATACATTTTCTTTTATATAAACAATTCTATTAACAATTTATACTTTTAAGTTATGCATATTAAATAATAATTTTCTTTTATTTTTATTTCAAATTTTACATTTTAAATAAAACTACTTAACCCGTGTCGTACACATTTCAACTGTAGTGCACGTTTCTTTCATTGTATCCCAATCTCAAATACAAAATTATTTCTATCCCGTGTATTTGTAAAAAAATTGTATATTCTAAAATTATTTCTATCCAATTTTGTTATTCCAAGTATTTACTTTTTAATATTTTTATATTACTTCATTTTAAACCAAACAACAATAACCCGTGCGTCCGCACGGGTTTTTTTACTAGTTTTTGATGATCGAACATACACATGGTAATGCTACCGTGGCAAGAAATACTGACGTGAATGTCACGTGACAATTTCTTCCATTTTTATTTTTTATATTAATTAAAACTATAATAACGGAAAGTTTGTTACTAAGATGAACATCATAAATAAACCCTGAATTTGTAGTTAATTACTAGCTAATTTAAACATATTATTCTTATGACCTAAAATTCATTTTTACTCATGATTTTTTGCATGAAAGTTTATAACCTTATAAGGATCTCTCACATAAAATTGATTTTTTTTACTTAAAATAAATTAAATATGAATTTTTTTAACGGCGATTTTCCATGAAACGGAAACAACGCAAACGTTGACATATAATTGAATTTTGAGATAATATTTTGCAGAGACATATATAATAATACATAAAATAGATCTGCAAAGTTTCATAACATTCTGAATAAGTCTCATGCCCATTTTATGTGATATGAGATAGGTATCTTCAAAATATTATTTCAAAATTCAATCATATGCCAACGTCTGCGTTGTTTCCGTTTCATGGAAAATCAGCGCTAAAAAATTTCCCCAAACCACGGAACTCATCACTTGTTTGATACTACTGTTCGTGTAGAACCTAAGCCACTGACTACAAAGAATTAATGATAGCCCAATCGTTTCTTCCATCCATTCTGCACACCATCAAATAGGCATCATAAGAAATAATGCATTTATATTGTACACACATATGTCGCATATTAGGGACTCAACAACATTACAAAATCTGGTCGGATAGATCGACCTACTATGATATCACTATGTAACACCCTACCCAGAAACTTATATATTAAGTTTTACACATCAATCTAAGGTGTCACCAACGACAGATCCTTTAATAAATCAAGCATTTAACAAACACGCAACATATATATCAATAACATACAACACCTATCATCGCACGCTCACTTTCACTTAGGGTATCATTGTGACAGTATCGATCTCATTTCAATTAAATAAAACAACATAACTTAGGCATTTAGTCTCAACTTCAAAATTATATAAACTGGTATCAAAATAATGAGTTACCATGTTTAACTCTCAACAACTTCCACATAAACCGAGTAAAGCAATTAAACTCCAAAAACATAATAAGCAAACAAATGTTCCCAACTCCGATGTTACATGATCCGAGCAAGACTCCTAAACAATGATACAACTAAACGAAGTAACTCCAGGAGCTAACTTCCACTTACATCAGCAAACTCTACTCCTGAGTATTTGCAAGATGTCCATGGTGGACAACATGAAAGCAAAAAGAGTGAGAATACACTTCCATAATTCAGCGGTGTAAATAAACAGAGGTAGAATATCACATAACAAAAAGTAAACATGCTAATTATACCAACATCCACACATCAAGTATTCTCATCCACACAACACATCACCAAATGATCATTCACAAATGCAACACTAATGCAACTGTACTCAACAACTGACTCAACATGTATGTGGTACCAATATGAACACCCATGTTCATCTCGCTCTCAATTCCCTTTATAGAACTAGAGCACACCAAAATTGCTACCATCACCATAGGTAACGCTTCACCGATTCTCATCGGAACCAACTACTCGCTCCCGATCCCCACCATAGGACCAAAGCGCAACAAAACTGAATCGAAGTTCATACACCATGAATACATGACACAACAACATGCACTTAAACACATGCACGCATGGCCCCTCTTCTGACCATGTACAAAACCAATAATACCAACAACATAATCATGATATGCAACATATCAACATACAACAATATTTAATCCCACAAAATTCACCGTTTGCACTACATAATATAATTCATTATTTAAATCATGTTAAAATTAATTAAGCACTACTCTTAGTTAATCATAGTCACCAAACCGTACCAACAACACCTCGAATCATAATACAACAAAAAAACTAGAATCGAGACTCCATCCCATGCACCAGAGCTCAGTGTGTTCATTCTGGGTGCATGGCGTGTAACCCGCCATGGTGATGGCGCCCGCTATCAATTCTGAACCTGTGGTGACATGGTCGCTATGATGATGGCACCCACATGTTACATTGGATTTTTTTGACTTAACTATAAATGGCAAGTGTTCATGAGGCTAGCCATAAATAGGCCACGTGGAAGATAAAAATAGAATGAGTCAACATGGTCAACATGAATCAAGGTCACCCAAGGTGATGTTGGTCAAAGGTGGTATGGTCGAAGAACATAAAAAGCGTGGAGACTTAGTGAAATTGAGTAATATGCTACACTAGCCACGTAGTGAAACTGAATACTATGTCAAGTTGGCAAATAGTTCTTCACTATAATGGACGATACATCGAGACATATTACCTTAATATGGTCGACGTTGAAGGTTTCGACGAGAGTCTCTAGTTCTTGGCGCCAACAAAGTAGCTGAAATATTCAGAAGAATGAACAAGGCGGGAACTACTACATCAATGTCGACAGTTACTTAGAACATGGGGCACGTCGGGGAGAAAACCGTTACATGATGTAAAGACGTGTCATCATGGAGATAGTTTAGCAGTCTTGTACAGTTATTTTAGGCTTGTATCTATAGAAACTTAGGTTTATTTTGTAAGGGGTCCGCAAATTGTACACATTTCTGCTACACTCAAAGTACTTGCGCTGTGAGAAACGAGTGAGGAGAATGTACGTATGCGTTCCACAAATTTAATACATTCCAACATTTTTATCTTAAAAAGTCTTTCTTTTTATGCATTTAAACCCTTTTTTATTTCGACTGCCTTTACGTTTCCTTGCACTTTATTTCGACTTCCTTTATCTTTTCAGCAAACTTTACTTCTTTCGCATTTTAACTTCAAGCCTTTTACTTTATCTTACCTTGCATTTAATTGCATTTTACCTTGTCTTTCTGTTACGTTTCTTTACTCTCGAAAATCACAACGTCGTCCCAAAAGTTTGCGTTAACTTCGAAGACCACCCTTATTTTAAACGAAAAACAACACACAACTATGTTCGGGAGATTTTAGAGTTTGATCTCTTAAGTATTAATATAAACCCGCATTCTTTTGCGAAATTCCAACGCAAACAAATTGGTACGCCTAATGTGACTATTTTGTATGTTTGTCTTTTATTTTATTGTTTTGCTAAAAAACTCCTAAGTTTTCTACATTAGTTTCGTTAACTTTTCACTGTTCGCGTGCGTGAGTGCATGAGATTGAGGTGTGGTAAAATAACCTAGAGAGAAGTCAAGAAACCTGTTGTTAGAAGATACGTTAGAAGAATGGTGAATCCTATAAACAACAATGGAGACTAACCTTCTAATAATGCTGGATCGAGAACAGTTTCTGCGACAATTACTGAACCTATTCCTTCAACTGTTAGTGCCACGGTGATACCGTCAACAACGATGTCATCAACGAGTCCGTTTGAGGGGACAATTGTTACACCAATACCCCATAGTCACACAACGACTCCACGGTCTTTCGTGGAGACAGATTTTAGGTTTTTCGCCACAAATTTCACAAAGCCCATGCCAGGGCGTGAACAACCGTTTGGACTGCCAACTACGGTTATGACAGGTTTGCAGAGTAACCCTTAAATGTTTGGGGATAATGTTGCAAACATGTTTTCACCTATTATGGGGTTGGGCTCAGCCATAGGTGTAACGCCCCGAATATTTAATTATTTATTTAATTAAATATGTAATTAATTATTTGTGATTATTCGGCTAATTGTGTGTTGAGGAGATTTAATCGATAAGTTGGTATGTAAGTTGGTTTGGTCGTAGAATTATATTAGAAATAATATAATTAAAATATTATTAAGTAATTTCCGAATAATTATGAATATGTTGATTATGTGGTTAAGTCGGTAAGTTGATAGTCGGGTAAAATTAGCCGAGAAATTAACACTAGAATTAATATTGTATTTTTATTAAATTGATTTTGTGAGAAATAGTACTATTGGACCTACATTGGGGTTTTTAGTAGCAATTTAGGGGTGTATGTTTTAGGCCCATTAGATATTATAAGTGATTATTATTATTTTAATAAAACAAATACAATAAAAGAGGTAGAAGTTAGTGTGGTGGTATCAGTTAGAAAAAGTGAGAACGTGAGACCAAGGAGAAGGAAACGCTGCGCTACAGTGCTTGAGGGAGAAGAAAGGGAAAGACGAAACAGTGCTACCGGTGTGGAAAATTTCAGAAATTCGAGCTACCTTCGATCCAATCAGGTAAGGGTGGGGTTTGAATTTTATAATCGGGAGAATGATAATTAGTATGTAGAAATTGGAAATTATATGATTTTGCACTATGTGATATTTATTGGATTGAAATTGATATATTATAGAGACCCATTATCAATTGATAGAGTAAGTAGAAGAAAAATTTGAACTACAGTATGTATTTATTGGCCAAGTGGGGTGGTGTGGTGGGACTCCACCATTTGTTTCTCTTTTCCCACGCTACAGTAAGTGGCTTAGATGTTGAGTAAATTTTGTTTTGGTTGATTAATATATATTAATATATAATTGAAGTGGGGTTATGAATATGTGATGGAAAAATAGATTAGTGTATTAATTGATCGGATAATATATAGATGCAATGTAGCTAGCGCAGGAACACCAGTAGAGAAGAAACATCCGATTTTGTTTTATGTCTTGTGGAATGCGTGGGAACCACACTTGTAGTGGTGGAATCCCACCCTTCTTCATTCATGCGCTACAGTTTGAGCTCTGTAGCAGGTTTTGGTTAATTTTTGGTTCATCACAAATAATAATTAGCAGAGTTCAAGTTAATTAATTTAGTCTAATTGGATTATAGTATATATGTTTAGTAGAGCTATTAAAATAGTAGAATAATTATAATAGCAGAGCTGGTTTTGATGACAGAAATTTAGCAGCATAATATATGGTAGCAGAAAGATAAATTATTAGCAGAATTGGACAGAAAACAGTGTCGGGAGCGAAAATTAAGCGGTATAATTAGTTGCCCGGAATCGAATGAAAATTTTTGGGGAAGTTCGTAATAATTAGTAGGTAGTGTGGTTAATTTATTTTTGTTGAAAAGCTGATGGAAGCTGGAAATAGTAGTAATTTTAGTCGCCCGGTAAAAATTAAGCGGTATATTTAGTTACCCGGAATCGAATGAAATTTTTTGGGGAAGTTCGTAATAATTAGTAGGTAGTGTAGTTAATTTATTTTTGTTGAAAAGCTGCTGGAAGCTGGAAATAGTAGTAATTTTAGTCGCCCGGTAAAAATTAAGCGATATATTTAGTTACCCGGAATCGAATGAAAATTTTTGGGAAAGTTCGTATATACGAGTAGATACGTGAATTGTATTTATTTCTGTTAAATTAAGTTGAATGCGTGGAATTTCCGGTACAGTCGATTGAGTTGGTTTTTTTTGTCCCAAAATATGGACATGTTTTTGTTGGAGGCTTAAATAGCCAAAATTGAAAGTTGTTTATGTTGTGCTGAGTTGTATTTGTTGTGTTGATGTTGTTGATTGTATGTCTTTCATATGTCGCATACATTGCATTGTTTAAGTTGGCCTTGATGGCATTGATTAAGTTGGCCCTTGATGGCACCTGTTTAAGTTGAAAATTGCCTCGATAATCTGGCATATGTTTAAGTTGGGAGTTTTACTCCGAAATGGTACCACAAGCATATGCATAAGTCGAGTCGCATTGAGTCGTATTAATGGATTTGTTGTTATGAAGAATGTTGATTAGTTGTGATATGGTTGTTAGTTGTGAAGTGGTGAAACTTGTATGATTTCTAATTTTAATATATTAATTATCATACTTTTGATTATATTATTTGATATCTCACCCTTTCTTTGTTTCGCCGTTGCCTTTATATTGGTAACGTGCAGGTAATCCGGAATGAAGGAAGTCTACCTTCATTAGTTCGAGTCGGTGGTTGTCGCTCTGATACGTAGCACTCGGGGGGATAATCGCGTGTTTTTCTTATTGCTTTGATTATGTTTAAGTTGCTGAATTTTATATTGATTTCGTTAAAGACTTGAATTTTGAAGTTGCTTTATGTTGGATGAAGATGCTTTAACTATTTGAAGTTAAAGACTTGTTGATTGAGAGTTATTATTTTGTTGAATTTTTAAATCAAGAAAAATTTTATGTTGAACTTATTAATCCGCTGCATGAAAGTTAAAGTTGTTATATTTTAAAGAACTAAACAGGTTCGAATCAGTTATCCGGAAAGTTGTATCCTTTATGTATGATATACAGGTGATTGTAAGATATGTTTAAGTTGAAATGAATGTGACATCCTGTATGATGAAATTTTATACTCTGATATTATGTAATTACGTTGGGTAGAATCAGGGTGTTATAATAGGTAACCATGGTCGAAATGTGCCACCCCACATGGGAGCGAGATTTGGCTTGCAAGCAATGTCTGCCATGACAATAAGTTCTGTCATGGCAATGAGGCAGAAGATGGATGAGAGTAACCATGACATGATAAATACTCTAACACAACAGATGGGTACAATATTTTACCCATTAATTCAACATACGAATTAGAGTTACTAGCAATTGGTGACTCAAATGACAATAATCTCTAATTTTTCCAGGGCTCCCTAGCCCAAATTCGACCAGGGGCGCAGCCCCAGGTTGCTGGGCAGGTTCGAAATGAGGGAGTAGTCTTAGATGAAACCGTGAACCAGGGACAACAACTGATTTCCCAACACGTCGAGTAAGAAGTGCTTGGAGAGGACAATAATCCACCTGTCATAATAGTTAATCGACACCAGGATGCCAACCAGTTTCTCCATTAGGTTTGACAGGGAAATATGTTGGGAGAAAATAACCTGACAACCATTGTCGAAAGGATAATGGTGCAAAACGGGGTTAATATGGGCTTGCAAAGGCCAAATTATACATCCCCTTTGTCAGAATATGTGTTGCAGACAAAGTTTCCAAGAGGATGGAAAGTCCCTAAGTTTACGAAATTCGCTGGCGACACCAATGAGTCAATTGTCGAACACATAGCTCGTTACCTAACTGAAGCAGGTGATATTGCAAATAATGAGAATTTGAGAATGAGATACTTCCCTAGTTCTCTTACAAAGAATGCGTTCACGTGGTTTACTACCTTATCTCGTTATTCGATCCATAACTGGACGCACTTAGAGAGATTGTTCCATGAACAGTTCTATATGGGGCAATCTAAGATTAGTCAGAAGGAGTTTTCGAGTGTTAAGTGAAAGTTCCCTGAATCAATTGATGATTACTTAAACAGATTCAGGTTGTTAAAAAGAAGGTGATATACCCAGGTGCCTGAACATGAGCTTGTCGAAATGGCTGTTGGTGAGCTAGAATATTCCATTAGGAAAAAGCTAAATACTCAATACCCGAGAGATATGGCCCAATTAGCAGATAGAGTTAGGCAAGTCGAGAGATTAAAGGCCGAGAAGGCCAAAACTAGTAAGGGTAAGAAAGAGCGTACAACTTATGTCGACATGCAAGACCACGACATAACGTCTGAGGTTGAATACGAGCATGTCGAAAAGTATAAGGTTAACATGGCTGAGCTAAAGCAAGTTCCCCATATGTGTGTAAGTTACCTACACCTACAAATGGGAAGAATTCTCCATAACCTAAAGAAGACGATAAGTTTCCTAAGAAAACTTACACCTTCGACGTAACCAAATGCGACGAGATTTTCGATTTGTTGGTTGCAGATGGTCAAGTACTTGTGCCTCCAGGCGCAAAAGTACCACCATTGGAATAAAGAAATAAACGAGGGTTTTGTAAATATCACAATTTCTTAGGACATAAAACCTCACAATGTTTTCTTTTTAGGGATCTTGTGCAGAATGCTCTGAACGAAGGCATACCAAAGTTTTCTAAAGGAAAGGCCCCAATGAAAATTGATGCTGATCCCTTACAGATTGGAGAGGCCAGTTACGTGGAGCCTGCTATGATCAACATGGTCAAAATCTCTGAGGATTTTTACTTTGAAAGAATTTGAAACTAAAAACCAGATCGAAGTCGTGTTCCTAAAAGCCGGTGAAAATCTTATTGAATTTCTTTACAGGTGTCAAGCTGATGATTCCGAAGTGATGTTGTGCCCTAGATACAATGCTTTGTTTGACAAGAAAGCTTCCAAGCAAGTCGAAGCGGATCAAAAGGCCAAAGACAATGAGAAGGTCCAACCTCAGTACCACTTTAGCAAAGGAGGTGCTCCTCAAAGGAAAGATTGAGCAACTGGCTCACAGAAGGCAAAGCAAAACACCTACAAGTCTTCAGCTGACGTTCCCCAAGAGAAATGGTCGAAACCTGCTGAGAAGAACATAGCAGGAACCCAAAATTGAGAAACTTTGAGATTGGTCGAGGGTCCTTAATGACATACAAGGAGAATTTTCAGATGTCTGAAAGGCGTTCCTATGGGCCTAGCGCAAACTACAAGGGGAAGAATCCCATGACTAGAACCCAATGGCGTAAATTCCAGAGGAAAAAGAAGGCAGAAAGGGATGCTGCCGGGTCGAGAAATACTAGTCCTCGACAGAAGCATGAAGATGGGCAGGAAAAGAAACCAGTTGGGAGGAAGTTATTTCGCTCCAGGAAGATCGACAGAGAGGAGGAAGCTAAAGAGGATGAGTTGGTAACAGATAATTTTGACTTTGGGTTAGAAGATGACTTCGATGTCCTATGTAATGTTGTCTCTGTACTTCCTTATGAGTACGCCCGCATGATTGAGGTCGCTAAAGAGGAAGACTATGAGGAAGAAGAATTGGCAAAATGTTGAATGCCAAACATGACTTAATTTTTTCCAGCTTTCTTGGCATTTTCAACTCTTTGATTGTGTTTCAATTGAATTAATTCATGAAATTGTATCAATCTTCAATATAATTGCAATCACCTTTGAATTTCTTGATTTGTGTGTTATTGTGTAGGAATTAAGCTTGATCAAGTGAAAAAAGACACAAAAGAATGGACAAAAAAGCTAAATAAAAGATGTTGATCCCATGGGCCGCTGTGTGAGCTTCCAGCGAAAGGAATGATAGCTCGTAGTGCGAGCATAGGCATGAATTGAAGGCTTGTATAGTTCCATTCAAAAGGTAAAATAACCAATCTTTAGCTTTCCCAATTAGCAAGAAACCAAACAGCCTCAGCTTGACTTGGTCTTCAATGACCTCAGCTGGCCTACACATCAAGGTTGTTTTGTATAAGCAAGCAAGGTACTCCCATGGGTCTCTAATTGCGTTCCCGTTAAACAGATTGTCTCTCAAACCTGAAAGCACAAAATTTTGTATGTCAAAGTTAGCGGGGTTGCCGATACAAACCCTCTAGAAACTTGTCCTTCGTCATTTCTTTGACATTAGTCCCCCATAGTGGGTGGTGGTGGTATGACTGCCATGGTAATTTCCTCTTCAATGTCCGAAGAAATTAGTGAATTGTCTTCCACTAAGATCCTTTGAGCTAGAGTCGCTTCTCTAACCGCTCTTCTGATGGCACGTGCTGTCCTTTCAATTTCTGGATCAAACGGTGTCAATGTTGATCCTGAGTTGCGCATACCCAAACAAGAAATACCTCAATAGCACTATGATTAAACAATTTACGGGAAAATAAAAACAAAAATCAAAAACTAAATAAATAAACGTTGAACAAGTGTTACCTTGTTGAAATTATCAACAGTCCCCGACAACGGCGCTAAAAACTTGATGACTTCTTGGCAAATGTACCGATAATGTCGCTGTAATAAAAATATATCAATTCCACATGGACTGCTATTTAACAAAATAATAGTTATGCAACTATAAAAAGTAACAATTGGGGGAGTTTTGAGTTTGAATGCGAAAAATAAAAGTTGTTCTGAATTAATATGAAAGCAATCAGGTTTTGTATAGAATCCCTTATTTCTCCCCTGTTGATGTCTAATGCATTACATGAATGGGAAAGTCATTATATTTCCAAGGCAAATTAACACAACCACTATACCCAATCCCTTGGTGTATAGCTCACTAATTCCTACTCGGGGTCTCCAATCCCTATTCAACCAAGGTAACTGAAATTAGGTGATGCAATAGAAAATTAATTCAAATGCTACTACTCGGGGTCTCTCATCCCTATTTAACCAGCATAAGTACAATAATTGCCCTAGTTTCAACGCATAGACAATGGTCAGTATTATCTATCCGCCCAATATCAGATTAAAAGAATATCTCACATAAAATGCATTAACCAAAAGAAGAAATTGAATAGAAATATAACTCCAATTATTCATGCAATGACAAATTAAACATATGTTCCAACAGGTTCAAAATAATTTCATCAAACAAAAGCTAACTTAGAGATGTTTAGTTACTCATAACGATACAATCAAATACCAAGCAATAAGATGAATATTGCATTTGAAAATCCTTGAAGAACTGGCCACCAATGGCTTTCAATGCTCTCAAAATATCTCTATTGGTGCTCTTTACCGTCATTTTCAGTCAAGATTTGCAGAACCCTTGAAAAGATGCAAACAAAATCCCTTTTATAGTTGTCAAATCAGTCTAGAACGGTTCAGAATAGGCCCAGAAAAGAACTTATTGCGTGCGTGATAGCTTTCATCGTGCACACGATGCTCACAAAACTTTCCTTTCACGCGTGCGATGTTGCGTGTGATTATTCCAGCAACTGCACATATTTGCTCCTTTTTTCATCAGATTTTCACTAAGTCCTTATTTCTTCATACTTGGTCATTTTTACATCTTTCTTTGGTCTTTATTCTTCATTTTTACTCCTCTTTGACTTGTTTTGATCTGTTTCTTCGACCAAAAACATACAATGATAGAATGTCATCAAGGCACCCCATGCACCCTAGGGAGTTTGGAGGAGGCCTGTCCGACTTATCAATGTTCCCATTATATCCGCACAATCCTGTCAGACATGTGTGGGACAGAGAAGTAAAATTCAATTGTATTCATTCTTTGAAACACATTTGTTATAATATTCTAAGTTTCTGACGATGATTTATTTTTCTGCAGGACCATGATGCTTTAAAATGCATCAACCATGGTTGAAAGATAGCGGATTTGCCGCAGCCTGTTGACTAATGTTTTTAGGATGTGATGCAACTATCTAGGCTGCGAGAATTGTGCATGACCAATTATATTATGATTAACCATGATATGTTGTCTATGTTTTTAGAGAGATGACACCCTGAGACGTCATTTTTTCATCTTTCACATGTTGAAATGTCCATCAAATTGGAGGATGTCTCATGCCTACTGCATCTTTCAGTTAGGGGATATTGTTAGACCACGCCAAGATTATCAAAGATGAAGCAGTGGAGATGAAGATGACCTATCTACACTACTACAATTTTAATTTACAATAGCACTTATTTAATAGCACTTTTTAATAAAATTCTATTAAAAGTTCCAGTCTGAAACTTATAATAGCCGTTTTTATCAAACGCTATTATTGAGGTCACTCTTTAATATCACTTTCTCTAAAATCACTATTATAAGATGCTGACAAAAATAAATAAATAAAGTAGAGACAAATGACATCGTTTTGGATTAAATGCTATTATATGGGTTCCCTAAAATAGCATTTCAAAAAGCATTATTATTGAGCTTTTAAAAATTAAAAACAAATCAATAACCATTTTTTGTAAAAAAAAACCAAAATAAAAAAAAAACAAATTCATTTTCGGGTGAAGTACCTCGTAACCATATCCTTTGAAATTGTATCTGTCGCTTTGAACTTATCCTTCCTCCACCTATCCTTCACCAACAATAAGAGAATTCTTCTCTCATCACACTCAACATATTTCCTCATGGATTCATCTTTTTCTTCCCCAAAATTAAGAAACCCCATTTTCTTGACTGAAAACCTAAAAATTGATCAAACCTAGATATGTGAAATCAGTTGATTTTAGAAATTGATTGAAAGCATAAAACCACCTTATACAAAATTGATTGATTTGCATCAGTGACACTCTCCATGGTGTCCCTATGCCCTCCCTCTCCTTTGTTTGTTTCTTCAAACGGTCCTCGAATGTTCGATGTTGCCGACAACATCTCTGTATGATTCACACTCACTAAGCACACAAATTTGTCTAAACAATCAGACCCACCCACATGTTCTGACCTTGTTGATGTTGTCATTCCTAACTGAAATTCTTGTACCAGATATGTGATGTCAAGTGCGATGTCACAACATCAATATCTGTATAATGAACAAGACAATAAAAGCACAGAATTACACACAAGGATTGTTCACCCAGTTCGGTTCAACAACCTACATCTGGGGGTATACCAAGCCAGGAAGGAAGTCCACTATTAGTAGTATCAAATTACAGACTCAACAAACCAGTTGACAATCTACCTAATCTAATCACTACCCAATGACCCTTCTATCTAAGTCCTCCCTAGATAAGAGACTCCATCTCACTCCCAATCATCGCAATGATGTCTAGCAGTCAACATATCTGCCACTGCATCAACAACTTGATTACCAATAACTTTTCAACCACAGAAAAGTAGAAGACACACTTCCATGACACACCTTGGAGTTGCTTTAAAGCTTCCTCCAAGAACAATACAATACTCATTACCTACAGGTTTCTGAGTAATAACACAGTGACCATCTCACAACCCGAGTGGTTCACTTAGACAAAGCCCTAATGATCTACATCTTGGACCCGTGCCTATTCTAGATTACAAGCATTCTATTTATAACTTTTTTCCAACTGGATTTGGGCCTTCAAATCACAGCAAATCTTCTGCTACAAATCTACGAAAGATTCTGCCACAGAATTGATCTTCAATTAAATCTTCAATCAGCTCTTCATAATTAACTCTAATTATTCTCCATATCTCTTTGCATTAAACTATCAACAAACTAATCTTCTTCATTAATGATTGCACCAAGAAATTCGCATCCATTCTAACTAACAGAACTCCTTAAATCAACATAATGCGCGTAGCCCTAAAACCATCACAGCCTGATGTTTTAATGTTCTGGTATAGTGATGTCAAGACATCGCATGTGACATCACTCTTCAGCACTTTAACTACTTTCACAAAACTAGAAGATTAGCCAAACATAACAATAATGTTAGAAGCTCATGTTGAAACAACAACCATGACATTAACCTTGTTTTACCAAAATTTCAGCCAATCATAAGAACTTACAATCTCCCCCTTTGGCTAATTTTGGCTAAAACCCATATATAAACATTACAATTCAGATTACAGCAGCAATTACAACCCTACACTACTGTTAGAAGTCATCTGATCCTAATAGTAATCATCAGTAGCTACTGTGTACAGCAACCATGGAGAATAATCTTTTTGGCTAATTTTGAATGATGTTAGGACATCATGTTGGACATAACATCACCATAGCACAACAACTCCAGGCAGCACATCAGGACCTAAGTAGTAGACAATCCTGAAGTCATTTGGTGCACATAAGGAAGAAGATATCTGACACTCCCCCTCAATACAACACATTTCTTTTTCCTTCCAGGTCAGACCCAGAACAAATGTAGAAGACTCCTCCAGAAAAGAAATGTCTGCCTAGACATCAAAGACCAATGGTGGCATAAGAGAATTCTGCACACCTTATTTGATCAGACGTCCCCAGTCGACCTGTGGCATAAGATGGAACTTAAGAAGTGCCAATCTTCCAACCCAGGTAACTCAGAACACAAGTCACAACTGTGTTCATAACTCAGGACACAAGTTACAAAGACTCAACACCAACTTAAGGATAGGCTAACCTCTTTGACATCTCTGAACCACATCTAGAACTTAAGAAGCCAGACATCTGCAAACCCTTTCTCCCCCTTTTTAGCCAAAAATTGGCAAAGAAAGCCCTCACAGAACCAGACCCAAGTAGTGCTCACCCAAAAATGAACAAAAGTCATAAGACTTATGAAACAAGAACACCCACTGGTTGAAGGAGAACAGAATAACCCCTATAAATAGCTGATCAGTTACTTAGGAATTAACGAGCTTTGAATATGTCAAGGTTCTTGGTCACAGAAACGCTATTTTAGGTACTAAAAACTCCTTCCAAATTCAATGCCTACCGTCCAAAACAGTCTTGACCACTTTTATTGTTTCCTAACTGATCTTTACCATAAATTGTGCCAATACAGTTCCATGCATAGTCGAAGACACGTGTTCCACCTTATCCCTACACCACCGTCCAGAATAATTCCTTGTCTGGATCAAGACAAACATGTCCTATACCATGTTCTGACATCGCATCAGACATTGTCTGCTGGCTCACAATATTATCAACATAAGCACGACATCTATTGATCAACACAACTCACAATCCCTTCTAGATTCCTCCAGAAAAATAACTTTTCCCGGATACAACAATTCTGCTCTTCAGCCTCCTCATAAGCACTAGCATACCAGCCTTAGGAACACCCAACCATACTCTGTATTACATGTCCCATCATGTTGATTGACACCACTCTGCGCAATCTTCACAACAATCTGCACCCTTGCAGCAATAGACCTTAGACAACAGCCTTAACTCCCCCTGTCATGAACACCCAATGCTCCTTATGAATACTTGACACAAGATAAAAGCACAATGAAATTGCCACATTCTCAACATTAAGAACTGCCACTTCTTGTATTTGTTGAGCATAATCTCATCATGTTTATTTAAGATACATGGTCTGCCAAGTCCAATATAAACACTCACTTGATTTGGAATTTCTCACATATTCCATAACAAATGTCTTTAGATCACTTGCAACACAAGATTAGGGCTGCCACCACCTTTTACTTGTATTAGAAGAACCCTCCTTATCTTCAGCCATTCTGATCAGATCATACCACTTCAGACACTAATTCTGCTTCTTCCAACTTCATACGCACAGTCCCAGACCTTCACACCAGACAAAGATGTTGTAACATCATGTAGGACATCAGCATTAGATAACAGCTCACATCTTCTGCATTTCATTCAGGTAATCACAACCACCTGATCACAACAGAGAGGAATAAGCTCTCACACAATTCAGAAAACTGAATTCCATCCACACATCAGACAATTGCCAAGCTCCCAACAAGGTCTTTACAAACAGCCAGCAAATGATGCTCACTCCTTCATTCACACACTTCTGATACAGTCAGCTGATAAGGCTACCTCAGGTTGTTATCTTCAAATATCAAGCTACTCCATCATGGCCACAAAAATAAGTATCCAGACACAGATTTGCATAATTCTCTAGACAAATACTCAGTCTCCCGTCAAAGTATTTACCCTTATGCACAACATCACTAATAGACAAATACTAAGTCTCCCGTCAAAGTATCTACTATTAGACAGAATAGGATTACCTTCTCACACAAGGCATGACATTTGGTCTGACATACATTTATGCACACTTGTGGCACTAGCAGATCCCTCTTTTATAAATTCACACCGCTGATCACTTCAGATTAGGTAAGTGGCTTGACCTGATACTCCACCATGAGCACAACTAACTTTCTTGGCTGAAAACTCAACGTCTTCGGAGTGTTATCCCAACATCAGATATAATTCCCTCTTGTTTTGCGATCTTCACATGCTCCAAAACTCCACATCTTTCCAGGCTGATCTAGCATGACTTGACAATAGGTCCATGTCCCCTTCACAGGCTTTTCTTCTGCCTTTAGCAAGACCCTGATCTACTTCAGTCTTCACTACATTCTCCATCCAAGGTAGACCTTCTACTTCATCATTCTCCCGTATGACTATGTAGACGCTCCTTATGCATAATGTAGGCACCAAGCTTCTGAACCAGAGCAAAAACATCCTTCACCAAGGATATCCAACCAGATAATGCCTCTACACAAGTTAGAACATCTTTCATCCACCTTCAAGAAGAATAATCTCCTTGAGTCTTCAACTCATCACCCTTCTGCCCAAGAGTAACTTGTTCTTCAATAATAACCAGCTGCCACACTCTGATTATCAAGGAACCTTGATCTTCAAGTCACATGTTTCACTTGCTCAAAAGCAAACACACTTAGACTCCCTAAGCCATGGTCATGCCACATCTTCTCCTTCCTGCAGCTCCCGCAAACTGCCATGAGAACGATCTTTTTGAAGCATCCTATTGTTCATTCCTGTAGATCACCCTATCATTAGCTGATGTGCCACATCACCAGCTGAGACTCCTGATGTTAAGCTAGATGTCAGAACATTATGCCATCCAACTGTTGAATTCAGCTCTACCTTCTGCCACTCAGAAGAACCTCATCCCTTTGCAGAAATAGATTTCCATGTTCTCATAGACTTAATTCAACAATCAAGTTTGAGTAGAAAACCTCCATCCTGCTTAGAAACTCCAAAAACTTCAAACCTACCACATCTGAGTCTTCAGACAATAAGTAGTCCAAGACTACCCCATAGCAATACTAAAGAAAGTCACTTTCCTTAGCAGAGCCTTCAGTAGAAAGCCAGAGATAACTGCCACTTATCCTCGACCTTCACAACCAGAGCAAACCCCATGCTTCAAACCACTTAGATCAGAAATAAACTGATCCAAGCTGAAACCAACACGATTATGATGTCTTCATAGTCTTCCATCTTCATCTTCACCAGCATCACCATCTGGACAAGTCATTCACAAAACTTTCTAGGAACAGATGCTAAGCAATAATCCCAAGTCAACACCTAGGCGACTAGTGAGCGAATGTAGAACCCCTCCCATGATTCTCCAAACCTCTGATGAAAAGATGTTAAAATAATAGACAGAACATCCTTAACCTTGTCTTTCAAGGATAATCAATTAAAAACTTGTGAATTTCATAAATAACAATTGATCCATGTGGTTTAACCCTTCTTCAGATTCCAGCATCTTCTGAATCTTCTTCATGACAGACCATTATGACAACCATTCATCCCACAAAAGCCTTCCAGGTTAGGTCAGTGTCTTGATCTTTTACTCCACCCTAAGCAAAGAACTGAAATGAAGTTTCAACATCAGTTCTGACATTAGTCTGAATCACATTCAACATCTCCTATGGACTTGGAGACTACAATCATATTAATCTACACATATCTCATGAGAACATATCACACTCTTCCAGAAGCTTCTTCTTATAAGCACAAGGTTCAGACCTCTTGTCCTCCTGCATACCATAAACAATCTGCTACTTTGAAGCAAGCACCAATTGACCACTGGCCGATTTACCCTGCTACTGCACACACCTCTTGGAAGCATTTTCCCTATAGAATTATCCTCAAGGATCATCTCCTTCTCTTCTGCTATCAAGATTACTACCAACACATCTGAGACGCTATGACATTATAAACATCATCTCAAACATTGTTTAACTTCACAACTTCAATGATCCTTCAAAACTGCTACAATCCAAAAGGACTTTGACTCAGCATTTACCATAGACTGCTGATGTGTAGCGCGATATCGAGACATATTAAGCTCAGCTTCTTTCTTGATGAAACTTCCTCCTCATTAGGTCACCACAACTAGGCTCAAGAGATAACTTATCAAGATCTTCACTCCTGCATGAAAGATTTGATAGTGATACTCTTTTGCTTTGGCTCTACCCTCTTCTTTCACCATCAAGAAAGATGACAAAGAAGGAATCACTGTTCTGAACAGATTGGTCTTCAATGTATGACTTGAAATATATTCTTCTTCTGATCCATCCATGTCAAACAGTCTTTAGAAGATCCATTCACCTTATGAACACTTCTCTCCCAATATCCTGCTGAGGAGACCAAACCCTAATGTCTTTCCAAGAGAATATCTTCCTAGAATCTCAACACCAGAGATACAAGAACCAACCAGGGTTACAACAGATACCAAGCAGCGGAACACACAACAGCTCCTCAACAACCTTCAGGCACTACTTGCACACTATCAGCATAAACCACGTGCCAACAATACTTTATCATGAATAGTCCAACCTTCACTCCAAGGGATCAACTCTCTTCCTTGCTCATGAACCAGAAAGTATCTTCCCAAGATCTCATCCAGAAACAGACAAGATGCCTGCTCTGATACCAATTGAAATTCTGGTACCAGATATGTGATGTCAAGTGCGATGTCACAACATCAATATCTGTATAATGAACAAGACAATAAAAGCACAGAATTGCACACAAGGATTGTTCACCCAGTTCGGTTCAACAACCTACATCTGGGGGCATACCAAGCCAGGAAGGAAGTCCACTATTAGTAGTATCAAATTACAGACTCAACAAACCAGTTGACAATCTACCTAATCTAATCACTACCCAATGACCCTTCTATCTAAGTCCTCCCTAGATAAGAGACTCCATCTCACTCCCAATCATCGCAATGATGTCTAGCAGTCAACATATCCGCCACTGGATCAACAACTTGATTACCAACAACTTTTCAACCACAGAAAAGTAGAAGACACACTTCCATGACACACCTTGGAGTTGCTTCAAAGCTTCCTCCAAGAACAATACAATACTCATTACCTACAGGTTTCTGAGTAATAACACAGTGACCATCTCACAACCCGAGTGGTTTACTTAGACAAAGCCCTAATGATCTATATCTTGGACCCGTGCCTATTCTAAATTACAAGCATTTTATTTATAACTTTTTCCCAACTGGATTTGGGCCTTCAAATCACAGCAAATCTTCTGCTACAAATCTGCGAAAGATTCTGCTACAGAATTGATCTTCAATTAAATATTCAATCAGCTCTTCATAATTAACTCTAATTATTCTCCATATCTCTTTGCATTAAACTAGCAACAAACTAATCTTCTTCATTAATGATTGCACCAAGAAATTCGCATCCATTCTAACTAACAGATCTCCTTAAATCAACATAATGTGCGTAGCCCTAAAACCATCACATCCTGATGTTTTAATGTTCTGGTATAGTGATGTCAAGACATCGCATGTGACATCACTCTTCAGCACTTTAACTACTTTCACAAAACCAGAAGATTAGCCAAACATAACAATAATGTTAGAAGCTCATGTTGAAACAACAACCATGACATTAACCTTGTTTTACCAAAATTTCAGCCAATCACAAGAACTTACACTAACGATAGTGATTGGTGAGTTTTTTTTTGTCTTGTTGTGTCAATCATTTTCTTATTTAGGTTGATGTTTTAGGTTCATACTTTATTTTTTATTTATATTTTTTATTTATATTTTTTTTTGTATTAGGAACAAACAAGTTGAATTGCAATCGCAAAATCAAGCTTATAGGATTACTGAGAAAATAAGTTCAAGTTTTAAGATTTTGTCATTCCAAATGAGAGTGACCGTTGAGTATTTTTACTGCCATGTCAACCATTTTCTTATTTGGATTTATGTTGTAAGTTCATTTTTTTTATAGAATTTTTATTATATCAAGAAGAAATAAAGTTTCTTTCTACATTAAGTTAAAGTGTTACTTGCTCACTTCAAATTTGTTTCGCATCCTGTCTCACTGTTTTTCTTTTAGTCAACGGTTTTATTATATTGCATTTGTTTTAGTCTTAAATCTCAAATTACTAGCAATGGTATTCTTATGAGAGAAATGAAAAATAAAATCTAAAAATGTTCACATTTGTTCTATATGTTTCTTGAAAGTTTGAACCAAACCTTTAGCAATCTTGAGTCATTTGTTATACAGATGTTAAACTACATCAAATTTAACTTTAGTTCACTCTTTTGTATCTTTTCTAACTTTAGTCCACTGAAACAATGTCACTATGTTATGATAAAAACGGGGATATGAATGATCACATGTTTCTCAAATTTCTCACACTGCTACCGCTATATATTTGAGTCCACCAGTATGATCAATAACATATTTTCTTGTACTTTTTTTTCACTTTCTTACATATATATTGTTATTGATTGAAAAGGTATGAAGCTTGGTAAATCTCAAAAGAAAATTGAGTTTTTGGAATCATTGAAAGCAGAAGGTGATGTCACTCTCGAAGGTGTTCATCCAATACTTAACTAGTCTCTGATAACTGCCACGTAACTTACTGATCATGTCACTTTTTTTTATACAATTTGCATTTGTCTAGGAGCCTCATATTTATTTTTAGTTGATTTTGTAAAATAAGTTATTTAACTCTTGAATTTATACAAAAATCAATAGTAATTAGTTCTCATGTTTTTTTGTCAAGTAGACGCTTTATGTGAAAATTATTTTTCTTATTTGATATGTTTTGGCACAATAATTTATTTTTCTTATTGGTTGTATGTTGGTCCTGCGATTTAATAGCATTCTTTTATACAACATGTGTAACACCCCAAAATTTTCCCTCATATTTTACCATCAATAAGTGACTTATGCTTCACATACATGTGCATTTCATTTAGGTCATAAACATTATACATGCATCATTGGCTTTCCCAAGGCATGGGATCAGGAGTCTATACCATTGGTATTCCTCAAGAGAGAAGAAGTTGTTCAAAGCAAAGAGAATGAGATATACTCAACCACTCAAGCTACAAAGGCTTTTCATGCCTCAAAACATCATATTTGGTTCACCATTTCATCAGGAGATTGGAACTTGCAAGAAACTTGAAGAGAATCACCTCCTCTTATCTCTAGGTCATCAAATTAGGGTTTTGTGCATCCGTGCTTATGGCACCTTCATGGGCAAGGATCTTGAAGCCTCAACATCCTCATATCATGTAAAACATCTTGGTTCAAGGGATTCTTACTTCTCCTCAAAGGAATTAGGGTTTTGACCATTGGTCAGCATCTCCTGACTTTTGGGGGCCAAATTAGGGTTTTATGTGAAATCAGTTAATTTCTGATTCTTTTGTCAAGACTTGATTTCATGGCTTTCTATATGTTCTCAAGTATCTAGGGATGGATTATTGACCATCAATTTCATTCAGAAGGGTTTGAATTGACCAGATGATTGAGAATTAACTAGATTGGGAACAAAGTGAACTGTGCAGTGAAAAAGTCAACTCTTGACTTTTTGAGGTCAATCTTGTGTTCGTCATGCCAAATATGACCAATTTATGGAATTTGATCAAGACACATCAAAGGGATCATGAAAAATCAAGAATTGTGGAAAGTTACTAAATTTGGCAAATTAGGGTTTTAGAAACTTTCCATTTTTGGAAAGTTTTTCATGCCATGCATGCACTTTCAAAGCCATTTTTCTCCATGATCAAAGCTTCATTTTAATCTTTGTCAAACATGAAAGTTGTAGTATGCATTTAAAGCTTTCCAACCATATTAAATTCATCTCCATTGGATCATTTTTGAGCAAGTTATGATTGTTGGAAGTTGGACATTTTCACACTTGCATGTTTTAACACTTAAAAAATTTTCTAAGTGTTTAAGGGTCAGGTTTTGTGCCCGTGTTCAAGCCCGTTTTTGAGTGACTTCCAAGCTTCATTTGGAAATCGTTTTCAAATAAAAGTTGTAGATGGATCTTCCACCTTTCCAACCATATGAAGAATCCATCATTTGGATTCTTGGATAAAAAATTATGCTCATTCAAAGTTGGGACATCCAAGTTGTGAAACATGAAAATAACTTAGAATTTTTTTGGCATGTCATGGCAGATGGGATCATGATACTTTCAACACCATTTTTCACTATGTTTTAGATCTCCAATTCAATTCTTTTTAACACCAAAGTTATTGTGTTAAGTGTCCTCTTCAATTTGATACCAAAATCATTCAATTTGGCTCACTAATAATGGAGATATGCATCATCAAAATCACCCTCATGAACATGTCTTTCAAATGTTCCAACCATGTCACTGCTTCTCAAATTCAAGGCCAAACTAATGCATTCTTGTTGCTGCGCACAAGGTTGTCAAACTCGCGAGTCTACTAAGACTCGTAAAGGGTCCGTAGACTCAACTCGCAGACTCGACTCGCAAACTCGTACGAGTCTATGGAAAATTAAAAATGACTTTCAAAAACCTATAAGTGACACATATATGACACACTCTTATATTTTTATACTTATAAATTCCTTGTTTATGACATAAATATATAATAAAACCCAAACTATCATGAAAATTTAAATTTCATACTCCATAACAAATTTCTTAACAAAAAAATCGATAATAAAATAAATAAAATTGAAAAGTATATAGTTAAAGACTTAAATTAATAATTTCTTCTTAATTGGTTACTACATAAAGCAAAAAAAAGATAAAATAGATATGCTAATAGCTTCAAACATCCAAAGCTCTAGTGAAATCACAGCCACCAATATAATCATATCACCTTTATCGGTATCTTGAGTATCATCATCAAACTTTGCCTTAGTGTCGCACCTCGAAAAAATCGCTTGATCGAAGACACGACCCTCGCGCGAAAGGCGCATAGAACGGTTCGACAGAGTCGCCACCGAACTTTATTTATCCCAAAAGAGGGAAAGGAAAATATCGAGAAAACCTTTAAGGGAGAAGATAAGAACATGGTCGTCGCAACCACATTCTGGGTTTGGGAGTTGGTTACGTGAGGGGAAGGTACGTGCACCCCCTCACGTCCGTTGTACTCAACGGGAACCTCTTGATTCGAATCGCGATACTCGTTAGCTAAGTTTGTTTGTTTTCTTCACAAAAATAAATGTGAAACGGTAAGATAAAAGGGAACGATGCTAAGGGGAGATGGATGGTTTTAGGATAGAGTGCTCAGTAAGATCATCCCAATCTTATGCCTACGTATGCTCATTCAGACGAGAATGAGTAATCAGAGCAATCGTAGTTCGACTACGGGTTTTGGTGGAAAAAGATGGTAGTGTGCTCGCCAAGATCATCGCAATCTTGTGCCTACGTATCTTTACTCGGACGAGAATAAAGAATCAGAGCAGTCGTAGTTCGTGGTACGCCCATGAAAAGAGGAGAGTTGGTTTGTTTTTAAAAGAGGCGTCAATTGCTCACTCACGAGTAAGAGAACTCACACCCAAACAATCGAAGGAAGATCAAATACTTGAACCCCCATTTTTCACCTTGAAAGAGTTTCGATAGTTGTTAGTCGTTTTGAGGTTTGATTATGAAAGTCCGCTTGACGTGGGATCAAGGGTTTATTGTATGCGCTTGGTTATTTTGAAAAGGATTTGATTTGTTAAAAGAAGAGGCGTCAATTGCTCACACACGAGTAAGAGAACTCGCACCCAAACAATCGAAGGAAGATCAAAGACTTGAACCCCTATTTTTCACCTTAAAAGAGTTGCGATAGTTGTTAGTTGTTTTTGAAGTTTGATTATGAAAATCCGCTTGACGTTGAATCAAGGGTTTATTTGTTATGAAAAGAGTTTGGTTTGAAAAAGGATTTGGTTAGAGGTTGATTTGAAAACGGCTCAACGACGAATCGAGTGTTTGGTGGAAAATGGGTTTGTTTGAAAATGGCTCGACGACGAATCGAGAATTAGTTTGAAAATGGGTTGTCTATGCTAGTCCCTAGGGGTGCTCCTAGTAAACAAACCACAATCAAAAGAAAACTAAATGCGTACATCGGAATGGGGAGAGGGGTACATGTAAAATACAAGGGATGACATGAAATAAAGGGTCTCATTGTAAGGTAGCCCAAGTGAAAGCCGTGTGTGTGCAAGGTGTCCTAAGCTAAGCCTTGATCGAAAGTTACCAAGCAACCAACAGTCCATCAATTATTGTTTTAGGGTTTCGATATTTGTTAATGTTTTTTGATTAAAGTATGAACAAAGGAAAATGGTTAGATGAATAAGTATGAATAATACGATATGGACAATATGAATAGGAACAATATAATAAAGATAAAAATGAACAAGATATAATATTGACATAAAATAAAATTGGTCTCGTCTTAATCGGAATTTAATCGAGAAATCGATAATCAACAATTTTTGACTTTCATTGAGCAAAAGTGAAAATAAAAGAATATGTGAAATAAAAATCATAAGAAATGAAATAAAATCGAGAAAAAGAAGAAAGGTCTCACCTTTATCAAGATTTTAAATCGAAAATCGATAAATCTTTGATGTTTGGTTTTCATTAACCCAAAATGAGTGGTAAAAACAAATAAATCAAAAATAAAATAAATAAATAGTAGGCCTCATATTAACCAAGATTATAGATCTATTTGAAATAAATCCACAAATCATGATATTTTTGATATCATTGGCCAAAATTAATAGAAATAATGAAAAGATAATAGAAATGAAATAAAATCGAAAGGAGGTAAGAAAAAGAATAAAGGTCTCACCTTTATCAAGATTTTAAATCGATAATCAATAAATCATTGATATTTGGTTTTCATTGACCTAAAATGAATGGTAGAAACAAATAAATCGAAAATAAAATAAATAAATAGTAGGCCTCATATAAATCAAGATTTGGAACCGATTTTAAAAAATCATCCAATCATCAAGATTATTTTTATATCATTGGCCCATAATAAAATCGAAATGAGTCAAGAACTAATTATTATATCATTAAATAACATTTAGAATACTCTTGAAAAAAAAACCTAATAAACTAAGATAATAAAAAAGGATAAAGATGTAAAAACAAGGACAATGGGTGTATGAACAAATTCAAATGTGTGTCCAAGAAATCCTATGGGCTAAAGCCCATCATTCTTACCAACTAAATATCATGGTGTGAAAAAAAAAAAGAAATCTAGAGTGCACATGAAGATTCATACGGGCTGAAAAACCCATCCTCTTACCATGAGACTCGGTCCACAAATCAACAAGGTAAGTGAGGTTAGGAAACAACAACAGCATTTCCAATTGTAAAACAAAACAAGTGGCGATCAAAAGCTTCAGAAAAATAAGTTTTCATCATCACCCTTTTTTAAGAACAAAGTTCACGAGAGAGAAAAAAAAATAGCACGATCCACTTTTCAAAATGGTGGCGGTCCTCAAACGAGATGAAATAGGACAACAACCACAGTATCATGAAACATTTCCTCTTATTGAACAACAACAAGAAACGCGCTCAGGCCTCATTATCACCATCATCGCGTGCATAGAAACGATAAATCAAGAAAAACAACAGTCTCGTTCCCAACCTTGGCTTCGTTCGATTCTCGTTCGACTTGCTCACACGGTCCATGTTTGTTCATTTGGATCTTGTTTCGTTTCTGACTCTCTTCTTCTCCTATTCTGATTCGAAATGGATATTGGGTGTTTGGAATTTTTGAAATGATTTGGGTCTGTGAATGTTATCGTTGTGGGTATGAACTTGAAGGAGAATTTGAGTGAGGTTCAGATTGTTTGGTGTTGATGGTTCTGAGAAGATGAAGATTGTGAATGAAAATGTTTGGTTGCGGTTTAAAGAAGGTTATTGTGTTTTATGGTGGATTGAAGAATGAAGTTGTTGTTTCGATTGATGAAAATGGATGATGGTTGAAGATGGTTTGTGGAAAAAAAAGGGAAGGTTTGGAAGGAATTTCGCATGGTCTGTGGCGGCTAGGGCTTGGACTGAGAGTGAAAGCGGAGTCGTATTTATAGGAGAGTGGAGAAGGGTATAAAGGGAATCATGAGAAGGAATTATGAGCTGGAAATTGGTGAGGGTGTATTGCATTTTGAAATGGTTTCTGGTGCTTTTGCAGGTCGTACAAGTTGTGGTGTTGTTGTGGAAGTTGTGTGCGTGGTGACAAGGATGCTGCGGTTTGCAGCTTGTTGTGATACAAAATGAGTTTTGGTTTGTGTAGTAAATTATGATGTGGGCCATGCGATGGTGCAGTCAGAAGTTGAATTCCAATTTTTCTGCTCTTTTTTTGTAATATTTTTGTAAAAGGCTTTTTATAACTTGCTTTCATGGGCTTTTATGTAACATTGTGACTACAAATGGAAATGGCTTTGTGATAGCATGAATGGGTTTTATTTGTAATGACCTTGAAAATGGATTTGAAGTTGATTAAAAAGGTTTGGTTTTGGATTGAAAGAAATTGGATGTTTTGGACATGAACAAAATGGATAAGGGTTAAAATTGGTTTTAAATGGATATTGGTATTGAAAAAAAATGGATAAATGGTTAATGGTAATTGGATTGGATAATAAGAATAAAAATGGTTAAAAGGTAGATATGACTTAAAATAAAAATGGATAACAAATAAAAGATAGATGAAGTTGAAGACAACATATTTTTTTGGATTTTTCCGAATATGGTTAGTGGATGGATATACAGATGAAAGTTATACACAGGTAGGACAAATTTGGGGTATGACAGATGCCCCTATATAACTGGCTTAAACCGAGTAAGATGAATTGCTGCGACGTTCAATCTTTCAAGGTAGAAGACAATTAGATATGAAGAAGCCCACGAACTTGTCCGAAAGAAAAGAAAAATACTTGGGAGGGGAAATAACAGATAGCTTGCAAAGGTCGTAATCACCAAAAGGATGATAACAAGAGAATCTGACACCAAAAGGATGACAGACCAATCACCAAAAGGATGATAGTAAACACACGCACACAGACCCTTCCACCAAAAGGATGAAAATAAGGTCAAAGCCTGCTATTACCAAAAGGATAATAGGGAACACACACACACAGACCTTTCCACCAAAAGGATGAAAATGAGGTCACAACCTGCTATTACCAAAAGGATAATAGGGCACACACACACACAGACCCTTCCACCAAAAGGATGAAAATGAGGTCAAAGTCTGCTATTACCAAAAGGATAATAGGGCACACACACACAGACCCTTCCACCAAAAGGATGAAAATGAGGTCAAAGCCTGCTATTACCAAAAGGATAATAGGGCACACACACACACACAGACCCTTCCACCAAAAGGATGAAAATGAGGTCAAAGCCTGCTATTACCAAAAGGATAATAGGGCACACATACATACCCTTCCACCAAAAGGATGAAAATGAGGTCAAAGCCCGTTATTACCAAAAGGATAATAGGGCACACACACACACAGACCCTTCCACCAAAAGGATGAAAATGAGGTCATAGCCTGCTATTACCAAAAGGATAATAGGGCGCACACACACACAGACCCTTCCACCAAAAGGATGAAAATGAGGTCAAAGCCTGCTATTACCAAAAGGATAATAGGGCACACACACACACACAGACCCTTTCACCAAAAGGATAAAAAATGAGGTCAAAACCTGCTATTACCAAAAGGATAATAGGGCACTCACACACATAGACCCTTCCACCAAAAGGATGAAAATGAGGTCACAACCTGCTATTACCAAAGGGATAATAGGGCACACACACACAGACCCTTCCACCAAAAGGATGAAAATGAGGTCAAAGCCTGCTATTACCAAAAGGATAATAGGGCACACACACACACACAGACCCTTTCACCAAAAGGATAAAAAATGAGGTCAAAACCTGCTATTACCAAAAGGATAACAGGGCACTCACACACATAGACCCTTCCACCAAAAGGATGAAAATGAGGTCATAACCTGCTATTACCAAAGGGATAATAGGGCACACACACACAGACCCTTCCACCAAAAGGATGAAAATGAGGTCAAAGCCTGCTATTACCAAAAGGATAATAGGGCACACACACACAGACTCTTCCACCAAAAGGATGAAAATGAGGTCAAAGCCTGCTATTACCAAAAGGATAATAGGGCACACACGCACACAGACCCTTCCATCAAAAGGATGAAAATGAGATCAAAGTCTGCTATCACCAAAAGGATAATAGGGCACACACACACACAGACCCTTCCACCAAAAGGATGAAAATGTGGTTAAAGCCTGCTATTACCAAAAGGATAATAGGGCACACGCACACAGACCCTTCCACCAAAAGGATGAAAATGAGGTCATAGCCTGCTATTACCAAAAGGATAATTGCGCACACACACACAGACCCTTCCACCAAAAGGATGAAAATGAGGTCAAAGCCTGCTATTACCAAAAGGATAATAGGGCACACACACACAGACCCTTCCACCAAAAGGATAAAAAATGAGGTCAAAGCCTGCTATTACCAAAAGGATAATAGGGCACACACACACAGACCCTTCCACCAAAAGGATGAAAATGAGGTCACAACCTGCTATTACTAAAAGGATAATAGGGAACACACACACAGACCCTTCCACCAAAAGGATGAAAATAAGGTCAAAGCCTGCTATTACCAAAAGAATAATACGGCACACACGCACACAAACCCTTCCACCAAAAGGATGAAAATAAGGTCAAAGCCTGCTATTACCAAAAGGATAATATGGCACACACACACACACAGACCCTCCCACCAAAAGGAAGAAAATGAGGTCAAAGCCTGCTATTACCAAAAGGATAATAGGGCACACACACACACAGACCCTTCCACCAAAAGGATGAAAATGAGGTCAAAGCCTGCTATTACCAAAAGGATAATAGGGCACACACACACACAGACCCTTCCACCAAAAGGATGAAAATAAGGTCACAGCTTGCTATTACCAAAAGGATAATAGGGTACACACACAGACCCTTCCACCAAAAGGATGAAAATGAGGTCAAAGCCTGCTATTACCAAAAGGATAATTAAGGCACACACACACAAACCCTTCCACCAAAAGGATGAAAATGAGGTCAAAGCCTGCTATTACCAAAAGGATAATAGGGCACACACACACACACACACATACCCTTCCACCAAAAGGATGAAAATGAGGTCAAAGCCTGCTATTACCAAAAGGATAATAGGGCACACACACACAGACCCTTCCACTAAAAGGATGAAAATGAGGTCAAAGCCTGCTATTACCAAAAGGATATTAGGGCACACACACAGACCCTTCCACCAAAAGGATGAAAATGAGGTCAAAGCCTGCTATTACCAAAAGGATAATAGGGCACACACACACAGACCCTTCCACCTAAAGGATGAAAATGAGGTCAAAGCATGCTATTACCAAAAGGATAATAGGGCACACACGCACACAGACCCTTCCACCAAAAGGATGAAAATGAGGTCAAAGCCTACTATTACCAAAAGGATAATAGGGCATACACACACAGACCCTTCCACCAAAAGGATGAAAATGAGGTCAAAGCCTGCTATTACCAAAAGGATAATAGGGCACACACACACAGACCCTTCCACCAAAAGGATGAAAATGAGGTCACAGCCTGCTATTACCAAAAGGATAATAGATCACACACACACAAACCCTTCCACCAAAAGGATGAAAATGAGGTCAAAGCCTGCTATTACCAAAAGGATAATAGGGCACACACACACAGACCCTTCCACCAAAAGGATGAAAATGAGGTCAAAGCCTGCTATTACCAAAAGGATAATAGGGCACACACACACACATACCCTTACACCAAAAGTATGAAAATGAGGTCAAAACCCGCTATTACCAAAAGGATAATAGGGCACACACACACACAGACCCTTCCACCAAAAGGATAAAAATGAGGTCAAAGCCTGCTATTACCAAAAGGAAAATAGGGCACACACACACACACAGGCCCTTCCACCAAAAGGATGAAAATGAGGTCACAACCTGCTATTACTAAAAGGATAATAGGGCACACACACAGACCCTTCCAACAAAAGGATGAAAATGAGGTCAAAGCCTGCTATTACCAAAAGGATAATAGGGCACAGACACACAGTTATCTGACACCAAAAGGATGACAGACCTATCACCAAAAGTATGATAGCGAACACCGAGATATCTGACACCAAAAGGATGGCAGACCTATCACCAAAAGGATGATAGTAAACTCACACACACAGTGACCCTTCACCAAAAGGATGAAAGTGAGGTCACAACTTACTACTACCAAAAGGATAATAGTAATAAAAACGATAACAAAGGTTGTCATTCACCAAAAGGATGATACACAGACCAAAAGGTTTACGGATCGCCGACACCAACAGGATGATGGTGAAACACAAGCTACTACCACCAAAAGGATGATAGGAACTTCCCACTTGAGAGGACCAACACCAAAAGGATGCAGGTTAATTTGAAATGACATGGATGGATTCCACCAAAAGGATGATAGAAAGTTTTGATTTAAGGGTTACCAACACCAAAAGGATGCAGGCTAAATTGGGTTGACAGGGTTTGACTACCACCAAAAGGATGATAGTAAGGCAATTGACAAAAGGTCAAGTTTGCTGGGGATACGATGAGTGAGACTTATTTGGAGACATCAACAAAAGGTTGAAGAAACGATTCAATGAGGAACACCCACTGAATCAGAGGAATGTTATTGGTTGAACGGTGGATGACAACTTCATCAACAAAAGGTTGAGGAACACCCACTGACTTGCTTGGAGATCACAGCTTTGTCAACAAAAGGTTGAAAACTTCATGAGGAACGCCCATGAACCGGAAGAAGATGCCCCTGATTGGGCCGAGGATTACTTGAGCTTGATCAACAAAAAGGTTAAACAACTTCGTGAGGAACACTCACTGATCTGGAGAAGATGCCCCTGTCTGGGCTAAAGATCGTCTTGGAGTCTTGAGATTGATCCTGGATCTTGACTATGCATATATGAATGCTTGAGTTTGTAATGATGTGCAATGCATATGCTGACGCGCGGAGATGCAAGTGCTGGGGAAGTATGATTTTGTTTTTTGGATATGCACATGATACTGATGATGTTTATGATGACGAATGCGATGCATATGATTGTAGACGGGTGATTGGATATGTTTGGAGAGGTGCCAGCGTGGTGGACTTTGGTAGTGGCCAATGAGGCTTGGACTTTTGGGCGGTGGGAGGGATTTGATTTCCTCGACACTCAGTTCGTTGAAGACGCCATGATTGAAGCAGGCGAAGATACTCTTGATGCCTCAAGTTTGGTCACTTGATTATAAGTCATTTCTGAGAAGACCATGACTCTGTGCTTGAGGGTCAGGATGGCCTGAAACTGAGCGTAGCGACATGATCAACTCATGATGATTGTGTTTTTTCTCTGATCTTGATGATTGCTAGTGTCTGGCAGGACCTGCTTAACCAACTTGAAGATACAAAGGGATATGCCTGCTGCAATGGATCTTGCCCCAGTCTGAACATGGTAATAGTCTGCCCCTGATTAACCAGTTCTGAAGTGGTCTGATCTTTAGAAGTTGAGCTTTGATGTGCTTTGAGATGGCTTGCCCCTGATTGAGCTGTTGACTGATTTTCCCCAGCCTGTGGGTTTTGAGGGAGTCTTGATTTGGGTCGGCACCGCTGAAAATTTCAAGTTCCTCTTTGATTGGCCCTTGTTGGAATTTCTTTGATGCCTGACACTGATTTGCGATTAAAATTGCACATTTCACAAATGGTAATCTTAATGCAATGTTCATGCAAGTTTTGAAAAAGAGTTGTTTATTGGAGTGTCGTGATAGTGAGACGAATGGACCGTTAGCCCAGACGTTGTGCATATTTTGATGGTGTGAAAGATATAGCAAGGAGAATGACACCAATTATGAAGATTAACAAATATGTGGGGAGTCAGTTTACGCAACCTTGCAATAGTATGCTTTCAAAATAAACCTCGCCTCAATTAGGTCTTTCGAGGGTTGTAACGTGGTCTGGTTTACGGTTTATGAAACGAAGGATATTAGGCTCAAAGTATAATTTGTACCCACCCCTTCTTCGTGATGATCTCCAGTCTTACGTTCAGTTAAATCTTCACATGTTTGTCTTCCCAAAAGGGTTGACGGTGTAGGCATGATCATTCAAGGTATGCTCGAAATGGCAGTCACCTTATTTGCTTTGATGGGTGTCAGTGACCCTTGATTTGGACATGGTGGCCACTGAATCTTATTTTGTTTTTGGTGAGGATTCGAGGGCCTCTTTTGTTTTTTGATCCCTATCTTTTGCATGGACTGATTTCGCTTTTCGAGTCCATCAGGGTAGCCTTGATTTTTTTGCCTAAGTCTCCTTTTGAGGTGCTCGACTTAGCAGGCTTTTGATTTTTTTGTTTTTGGTTTTTTTTTATTGGAGGATTGTGACTGCCAAGTCATGGTTATTGATGAACAACCGTCATGTCTTGTAGAATTTTGCTTAGTGATTTGAGTGCGTAATTGGGTTAACTGAACCCTACCCTGCTCCAGGTTGAGTGTAAGGGTTTGAAGATTCGAAGGAAACTGCTACTTCTAAGCTCGAAGTGGTTTACTAGGGATTAACTCCTTGTCTCTCCAGTGTTTGGGGGTTGAAACAATGCTTGTACATCATCGGCGGGATTCTATCTGAAAGCATACATTTTGCAATTATGGGTATTTCGTTGTCATCATCCTCCCTCCAATAATTGCTAACAACAGTTTGATAAAGAGAGTGAAATAGAGATATATGTGTCGGTGATTTGCAGTAAATGGAAAAGATGAGTGAATACGACATAACTGATTCAAAACATGCATAATCATTACATTAAGAAAACCAAATACAAACGGCAATGTTCAAAGCATACAGTACTTAAACAAATAAAGACGAAAATACAAGAATGCAAATGATGGGATGGCAACATGACTGCCTTCTTCGGGGAATAAACTTGACTTGACTTGACTTGACTTGATGCTGGCACTAGTTTGGCGGCGGCATAGGGTTTTTGATGACGTTTGGAGCCCTCCCATTGAACGTGAGAAACTTTGAGTCAATCATGTCTTGAACCTTGTGTTTGAAAGCTCTGAAGTCCTCAATCGTATGGCCTGGAGAACCCTTATAAAACTCGCAATGAGCATTAGCATCATAATCCGGGGGAATGACAGTTGGAGGAGCTAGGTCCCTCAGAGAGATTTCCCTGTTCTCCATCAATTAAGCAAAGATCTGAGCATATGATGTTGGCAGACGATCAAAGTCTCTATCAGACCTCCTTGTCCTTTGTTGATTAGGCTGACGTTGTTGAGCAGCTCTTTGTTGTTGATATTGAGGAGGATATTGATACCCTTGTTGATTGTAGGATTGTTGCTGAGGAACCTGTTGTTGAGGCATTAGAGCTTGAACAGCTTGAACTGTTGGCTGATAAGGCATTGGAGCGTATTGCGCAGCAGCAACATACGAATACTGGAAGTAAGGGATTTGATAAGGCATTGGAGCAGGAGCTTGTTGTTGAGCTTGCCCTTTCTGAGCAGTGACAACATTTGTTTCACCCTCTTTTTTCTTGTATCCATTAAAGGGCTTCTTGGCTTGAGACTGACTGCTAGATCCTCCTTGGATCCTTTCGCTCTTTAAACCTTCTTCGATTCTCTCACCGACGATTACCAAATTAGAGAATCCAGCAGAAACACTACCAATAAGCTTTTCATAGTATTGACCTTGCAAAGTACCCATAAAGATGTCAATCAGTTCACGGTCAACCAGAGGTGGATGCACCCTTGCAGCTAGCTCTCTCCAGCATTGCGCGTACTCCTTAAAGGATTCGTTGTTCTTTTGAGCCATACTATGAAGTTGAGTATGATTTGGAGCAAGGTCAGTGTTGTACTTATATTGCTTGATAAATGCATCAGCTAACTCATCCCAAGTGCGCACATTGCTACGCTCCAGCTGCATATACCACTCAAGAGATGCCCCAGATAAGCTATCTTGGAAGCAATGGATCATCAGCTTTTTGTCTTTGGCATAGGCAGCCATCTTGCGGCAGTACGTCTTCAGATGAATGTGTGGGCAACTGAGGCCTTTGTACTTCGGGAATTCTTGTACTGAAATTCTGGTACCAGACGTGTGATGTTAAGGTGCGATGTCACAACAACACACTCTGCATAATGGACAACAATAACAGTAAATCAACACAATGATTTGTTCACCCAGTTCGGTCTAACTACCTACGTCTGGGGCCTACCAAGCCAGGGATGAATTTCACTACTTGTAGAATTAAATTACAGACTCAACAACCCAGTTGACAATCTCCTAATCTTAATTCCTACTAGTGACTTTCTACCTAAGAAACCACTTAGATATGAGAACACTACTCAATCCCTAAAACCACTCAAAGAACAACCTCTTTGAGAAACCTTGATCTTGCTTCACAGCTTCGATCAAGTCACACAACTCTCTTTGCTTCACAGCTTTAGAGAGGACAGAAAACGACACAGTAATTCACCCTAGAATTCTGGTTATACACCTCGTACAAAATACTCAAGACACTCAGCCTCTGCTCTTGATCTTCTCTCCGTATTTCTGTCACTTTTTCCCTTTGGTCTTGTGCGCTTTATATAGCTCCTGAATTGGGCTTGGACTTGTCACAATATTTGATCAGATTTGTTAATTAAAACTGAATCTTCAAAACAGATTTTATCCCCAAAATCTTTTTAAATCTTCAACCTTTTAATTCTCCAACAGACCTGCAATCAAATCTCCCATGTAACAGAAAATATCTATCCCAAGATATTCTCATCCAATGAGTCAACCACTCTCCACAATTCCAGCTAATACGCGTGCCCTAATAACATATCCTGCTGTTATTAATTCTGCAGGTCTGATGTTACAACATCACCTGTGTGACATCAGACATCCAACTTCAGCACTTAACTACTTAACACAGCCCAGTGTTAAGACTTCAATGTTACAACATCAGCACCTTGACATCAACATTGAATAACCTTTGTTTTACCAAAATTTCAGCCAATCCAGGAACTATCAATCTCCCCTTTGGCTAATTTTGGCTAAAACAATCTCTGCACTCTGCAAACAACTTCTGTACTCTGCACCTTCAGAGATATCAGCAGCGGAATAATCTTCAATCAATTTGAAACTCATTAATCAGCAGCAGTTTGATAATCTTTAAAGTCTTCAACACTTGATCTTTCAACACTTGATCTGCTGCAGCACCATCTTCATTATTGATAATAGCCAATTGGTGCTCCCCCTCAAAAACATGAACCAGCATCACAACTGTTCAGTAGCTCACAATGTGCAGCAATTTACTCCCCCTAGATGTCTGCTTGGCTGCACTCTTCACATGTCATGATATCTTCAAAACTCCCCCTCAATAACTGCATCACCACTTTTCAACTAAACACCTTTTATCAGCATCAATCTATCTCCCCCTTAATCTCTGCCTCACATTAGCAGCATAATACACTTGACTATCTTGGCTATGTTCTCCCCCTTTTTAGCCATAATTAGGCAAACTTCAGCAAGTAAGTCCTATGACACCCTTTGCTGCAAAATCCATTGACAAGTACTCCCCCTGTCATGATTAACAAATGCTCTAGATGAATATGAACATTTGAGCACACTTGCTGAGCACATTCATTTTGGTACCACTGTCCCTTTTTCCACAGACTATCATATAATTCATCTTCACCATCCAAGGCAAACCTTCTACTTCATCATTCTCCTGTATGACTATGTAGATGCTCCTTAGATATAATGTAAGCACTAAGCTTCAGATCCAGAGCAAAGACATCCTTCACCAAGGATACTCTTGACACTCTTGACACCAGGGTATTACATATGCTCCACTACTGGATTTACTATCAGCAAAATAATCCAAACTCAACACTGTGTCACAAACTCCATAAATTCTTAGCTTACTTATAAGCTTTACTGAGATCCAGTCTCTTCAAGAGATCACACTTCCTCTTTCCTTACATTCACCAGTAGTTGTTGAAACTGGTGTTGTCTTCAAAGACAGTAGTCATGCTTAAACTCATGACCATAATCTCCACTTCTTCTGACCAAAATGCTAGAGCATTCAACTCCACATGTCCAATCTTAATCATCTTCCAGATCTAACCACCAGCAAACATGATGTTATAACATCTTTTGGGACATCAGCTTCTCATCACCATTCAAAGGACTCATTCCACAGAGAAGTCCTTCAAGAAGCTCCCAATAAAACACAGTCAGAGCAACTTATTCATACACACCTAAATACCATAAGTTCCCACACCCTCTCTGAACCATATCCTAGCAAACTCAACCATATCCAGAGTATTTATACCAAATTCTTTTTCTAGAACATACTTCCACCATTTTATGAAAAGCACAGGAATGTTATCTAGTATGCCCTTTTGAATTTTCTCAGAAGTTCTAACAACAACGGCTTCCTTCATTTGAGAGATATCCTGGACATTATCCTCAGACTTATCTCTGATCTTCCTAGAGATGAACACTTTACTCCTGGATTTTGTAGTACCATCCACATAGATTTTCTGCTTAGCAGTTCTCATCTTTGGAGGTGACTCAATAGCTTTCCTCTTTCTTGATTTCAGTCGTTTAGCAACCCCAGGAACCACTTTTACAATTTGTTCATCATCAGCTCTAACATCTGCATCTTCCAACCTAAGGATTGTCAACGTGTGGAATTTTTCTTCTGAACTATAGGAGTCATTAGTCAGGTTGTCATCTTTCTTGGCCTTGCAAGTATTCAGCTCCCAACACTTCTTAAGGTCACAGCTTTTGATCCTTCCATCAGCATTGTTGACTCCTTCATCTTGCTCACATAACTGACTACTCACATCATCCAACTTAGGAGTAACAGCACCATAAGTCATTAATCCAGATTGACTTTTCACCATACTTTCACACTTGATGTCATCATCTGATGTTACAGCATCATCACTAGATAAGCTGTCCACTTGAGGTATCCACTGATAGCAATTATCTTTGGATCTTACTCCCTTCATCACTACCTCATTCTGCTCATCAGCTACCACACATTCATCTTTGGTGTAGCTTACGTTGTAACCTTCATCACAAAGTTGACTTATGCTAATTAAATTAGCACTCAACCCTTGAACAAGGAGCACATTATCAAGAGTAAGGCCATCATGATTCTTCACTCTTCCAACTCCTTCTACTACTCCTTTTTCACCATTGCCAAAAATAACACCATTTGCATGGCAAGGATTGAACTCTACCAAATGCTTCTTGGATCCAGTCATGTGCTTTGAACATCCACTGTCAAAGTACCATGCATCCATAGCAAAATGTTCATTTGATGTGTGAGCCAATAGACACTTCACCTTCTCCTTAGGTACCCATTGTTTAAAAACTTTGGGCCTGTACTCTCTCCATCTGTTTTGAGGCTGAGGGTATCCATGCAGCTTGTAGCAAGAGTACTGCATATGTCCAAATCTTCCACAATAATAGCATCTCACCCTTCCATCTCTGAATCTTCTGCCATGATGAGATTGCCTATGCTGCCATCCATGATGTGGTCTCCTCCTACCATAACTGCCCTGCCATCTATTCTGTTGATATCTTCTCCCATAAGTTGGTTGAGAATGCTGTTTCCTGGATTGTCTCCCATGATGGTGTGGCTTTCTTCTTCCATATACATAAGGAACAACATTGGTGTATCCATACCCATAACCATACCAGTTGTCCTAATGTTGAGACATCTGATGAGACATGTGCTGTTTGAACTGAGCAGCTTGCATGCTCTCATGGTATTGTGGGGGCATATACTGACTAGCTCCCTGTGGCTGCTTTCTCTTCTGATAGGGACCAGTCTTCTTCTTAGGTTATGAAACATCAGCTTTCTTAGGGGTAGGATCCTGCTTCTTTGGCTGATGTTGAGATGAAGGTTGTGATACTTCCTTCTTTGAACCTGAAGTGCTTCCTTCTGAAGTTCCCTTGTCCTTAGCCACATAACCTATGCCAGCTTTATCTCCAGCAGCTTTTTCTGATTGTAGTATCTTGTCAAGAGTGGCTGTCCCACTGTTTAACATTCTAACAGATTTAGTCATATGATTAAGATGAGCTTTGACACATAAGACTTCTTTTTCCAATTCAGCTTTGTCACTCTCTAGCTGAGCAATCTGTTTCTTCTGTTGATTCCTCTCCTGACATAGTTCAACATTCTTTAAGCACAACTCTTTGTAGGTTGAAGCTAGCTCATCATAAGTGACTTCTCCATCACTATCATCATCAGGTTCAACAATTCCTGTCAAAGCTGTAACATGCTTTGCTGACTCAATTTCACTTTCACTATCAGAGTCAGACCAGGAAACTGTCATGCCCTTCTTCTGCTTCTTCAAGAATGTGGGACACTCTTTCTTGACATGTCCATACCCTTCACATTCAAAGCACTGAACTCCTTTATCTTGGGCAGTCTTCTCTTCATCCTTCTCTTTTGCCTTGCTGTTGTCAGAAGAGATGTTCCTGACATTAGGCCTGGAGTTATTGTTCATCCTCTTGAACACTTTGTTGAACTGTCTTCCCAACATAACTATGGCCTGAGATAGATCCTCCTGCGATTCAGAACTCTTTCCTTTTTCTTCTGCATCATTTGACACCAGGGCTATACTTTTTGGCTTCTTTTCTGGTTTTTCCTCATTCAACCCAAGCTCAAAAGTTTGAAGAGACCAATGAGCTCATCTACTCTCATCTTGCTGATGTCTTGTGATTCTTCAATGGCAGTAACCTTCATCTTGTACTTCTTAGGAAGAGACCTCAGGATTTTCCTTACAAGCTTTTCTTCTGACATCTTTTCTCCAAGGGCACTGGATGCATTAGCCAGCTCAAGCACACTCATATGGAAGTCATGGATAGTCTTCATCTTCAGACTCTCTAACTTCGATGTTAGAAGCTGGAGTCTTGACATCTTAACTCTAGATGTTCCTTCATGAGTGGCCTTCAAAATATCCCATGCTTTCTTAGCAACCTCACAGGTATTAATTAACCTGAAAATATTCTTATCCACTCCATTGAAGATTGCATTTATAGCTTTGGAATTTCCAAGGGCAAGCTCATCTTCTTCCTTGGTCCATTCTTCTTCCGGCTTCAGCTTTGAGGTGCCCTCTTTATCTTTGCCAGCATAATCTTTTTCAAACACCACAGGAGTTTTCCATTCTTTAATGACAGCCTTCCAAGCTCTGCTGTCCAATGACTTTAAGAAAGTAGTCATTCTAGGCTTCCAATACTCATAGTTTGAGCCATCCAATATAGGGGGTCTGTTGACAAATCCTCCAACCTCTTTGTCCATCTTCACACCAAAAAGTATCTTCCCCAGATCTCACCCAGAGCCAGACAGGATGCCTGCTCTGATACCAATTGAAATTCTGGTACCAGACGTGTGATGTTAAGGTGCGATGTCACAACAACACACTCTGCATAATGGACAACAATAACAGTAAATCAACACAATGATTTGTTCACCCAGTTCGGTCTAACTACTTACGTCTGGGGGCTACCAAGCCAGGGATGAATTTCACTACTTGTAGAATTAAATTATAGACTCAACAACCCAGTTGACAATCTCCTAATCTTAATTCCTACTAGTGACTTTCTACCTAAGAAACCACTTAGATATGAGAACACTACTCAATCCCTAAAACCACTCAAAGAACAACCTCTTTAAGAAACCTTGATCTTGCTTCACAGCTTCGATCAAGTCACACAACTCTCTTTGCTTCACAGCTTTAGAGAGGACAGAAAACGACACAGTAATTCACCCTAGAATTCTGGTTATACACCTCGTACAAAATACTCAAGACACTTAGCCTCTGCTCTTGATCTTCTCTCCGTATTTCTGTCACTTTTTCCCTTTGGTCTTGTGCGCTTTATATAGCTCCTGAATTGGGCTTGGACTTGTCACAATATTTGATCAGATTTTTTAATTAAAACTGAATCTTCAAAACAGATTTTATCCCCAAAATCTTTTTAAATCTTCAACCTTTTAATTCTCCAACAGACCTGCAATCAAATCTCCCATGTAATACACAAAAAATATCTATCCCAAGATATTCTCATCCAATGAGTCAACCACTCTCCACAATTCGAGCTAATACGCGTGCCCTAATAACATATCCTGCTGTTATTAATTCTGCAGGTCTGATGTTACAACATCACCTGTGTGACATCAGACATCCAACTTCAGCACTTAACTACTTAACACAACCCAGTGTTAAGACTTCAATGTTACAACATCATCACCTTGACATCAACATTGAATAACCTTTGTTTTACCAAAATTCCAGCCAATCCAGGAACTATCATGTACTTTGAACTTGGGAGGAATGACAACATCTGGCACCAAGCACATTTCCAGAGCATTCAGTGATTTTGAGTTGCGCCCCTCCATGACTCAGAGTTTTTCAGCTAGATCACGACACATCTTGATAGCTTCAGAATCCTGAGCAGCAGTAGGATTGACAATTGGGATAGCAGCATGGTAGTTCTGGACCTCATCATACTGATCTACCAGATTTTCTTCAGCATGAGGAATAAGAATCTGGGTGACAACAGGTTGGGCTTGCGGAATAGCACCAACAGTGACTCCAGATGTTGGAAGTGGTTGAGATGTGGCTGGAACGAAGTCCATTGGTATCCCATAAGTGATGGGGTTGGGAACAGGAACAGAGAGCCTTGAGGTAGATGCTTGAACAGGCACAGTGTTGTTGGTAGCAGCAGCTTCACGCAATTCTTCCTCCTTTCTGGCCATCATGATGGCTTCGAGAATCTGATCGATCTTTCCTTTGATAGAGTCCAACTCTTCTCTGAAGGCGGCTTGCTCTTGTTGAATCTGCTCCATCATTCATCTAGTATTGGCTCGAGTTGTATACTGGTGTCGAGGAATCAGCTTGATTTACTAGAGAAGGGAGGAAGTTGAAGTGAGATTCTGAGGTTGAAATGCAATGCAAGATGTATAACAGATGCAATGCAATGCAATGACATGAGATGCAATGCAAGATGCAAGATCCAGGATCGCAGGATCAAACAGCTTCGAACAGTTCTGCAGTTGGCTGAAGGAACGGGTCAAGAACCACAACTAGGATCAAGAAAGCCCACAGGTAGGTTTCTAAGACGGGTAGGTGCCTAGAGTTATGGATATATTTTGACACATTATAACCAAGACGAAGAGACATCTGATTATAATATCTTCGAAATAATCTCATCTAGGTAAGGTCTTTGTTTCGTCCCCACGAGAAAGACTCCTCAGAGGCGTCCACTACACAACCATCGACACACATGTTCTAAATAGGGCTCTCAGAATCCTAGATCGAGGTCGAGAATATTACTGTCAGGAAGTAATACATTCGAGGAATCTCATCTGATTGGGGCGTTCGCATTAACCCACGAGGAGTTAACACTACCAACCACCATGGATAAATAGGTTAATGGTCCTTGGGATCAACGACCCACCTCAAAGATATTACCGCCATGGCAAAGATTCACCAAAATAATAATATCTCCAAGGGAATCTACTCCAAGCGGGGTGTTCGCTTCAACTCACGCGAAAGAGACCACGCAAGCCTACACTACACAACCACCATCCTAATCCTAGGGTTTTTCTCGACTCGGGTGTAGAGCCATCTCACAAAGTTCCCAATGTCATAACAACCCAACAATGTCACGAAAGGTAACACAGATAAGAAAATAGGAAAGCAAGTAAGTAAGTAAACAAGCGAGAAGCAAACATGCAAACGAAACTAACGAGCTCGCGATTCGAATCAATATAGGCTCGACTCTCTCTTGCATAGAGCAAATTTCCCCAGAAGAGTTGCCATCTGTCGCACCTCGAAAAAATCGCTTGATCGAAGATACGACCCTCGCGCGAAAGGCGCGGAGAACGGTTCGACGTTGTCGCCAGCGAACTTTATTTATCCCAAAAGAGGGAAAGGAAAATATCGAGAAAACCTTTAAGGGAGGAGATAAGAACATGGTCGTCGCAACCACATTCTGGGTTCGGGAGTCGGTTACGTGAGGGGAAGGTACATGCACCCCCTCACGTCCGTTGTACTTAACGGGAACCTCTTGATTCGAATCGCGATACTCGTTAGCTAAGTTTGTTTGTTTTCTTCCCAAAAATAAATGCGAAACGGTAAGATAAAAGGGAACGATGCTAAGGGGAGATGGATGGTTTTAGGATAGAGTGCTCGGCAAGATCATCGCAATCTTATGCCTACGTATGCTCATTCGGACGAGAATGAGTAATCAGAGCAATCGTAGTTCGACTACGGGTTTTGGCGAAAAAATATGGTAGTGTGCTCGCCAAGATCATCGCAATCTTGTGCCTACGTACCTTTACTCGGACGAGAATAAAGAATCAGAGCAGTCGTAGTTCGTGGTACGCCCACAAAAAGAGGAGAGTTGGTTTATTTTTAAAAGAGGCATCAATTGCTCACACACGAGTAAGAGAACTCGCACCCAAACAATCGAAGGAAGATCAAAGACTTAAACCCCTATTTTTCACCTTGAAAGAGTTTCGATAGTTGTTAGTCGTTTTGAGGTTTGATTATGAAAGTCCGCTTGACGTGGGATCAAGGGTTTATTGTATGCGCTTGGTTATTTTGAAAAGGATTTGATTTATTAAAAGAAGAGGCGTCAATTGCTCACACACGAGTAAGAGAACTCGCACCCAAACAATCGGAGGAAGATCAAAGACTTGAACCCCCATTTTTCACCTTAAAAGAGTTGCGATAATTGTTAGTTGTTTTTGAAGTTTGATCATGAAAATCCGCTTGACGTTGGATCAAGGGTTTATTTGTTATGAAAAGAGCTTGGTTTGAAAAAGGATTTGGTTAGAGGTTGATTTGAAAACGGCTCGACGACGAATCGAGGGTTTGGTCGAAAATGGGTTTGTTTGAAAATGGCTCGACGACGAATCGAGAATTAGTTTGAAAATAGGTTGTCTATGCTAGTCCCTAGGGGTGCTCCTAGTAAACAAACCACAATCAAAAGAAAACTAAATGCTTACATCGGAATGGGGAGAGGGGTACATGTAAAATACAAAGGATGACATGAAATAAAGGGTCTCATTGTAAGGTAGCCCAAGAGAAAGCCGTGTGTGTGCAAGGTGTCCTAAGCTAAGCCTTGATCGAATAAGTATGAATAATATGATATGGACAATATGAATAGGAACTATATAATAAAGATAAAAATGAACACGATATAATATTGACATAAAATAAAATTGGTCTCGTCTTAATCGGAATTTAATCGAGAAATCGATAATCGACGAGTTTTGACTTTCATTGACCAAAAGTGAAAATAAAAGAATATGTGAAATAAAAATCATAAGAAATGAAATAAAATCGAGAAAAAGAAGAAAGGTCTCACCTTTATCAAGATTTTAAATCGAAAATCGATAAATCTTTGATGTTTGGTTTTCGTTGACCCAAAATGAGTGGTAAAAACAAATAAATCGAAAATAAAATAAATAAATAGTAGGCCTCATATTAACCAAGATTATAGATCTATTTGAAATAAATCCACAAATCATGATATTTTTGATATCATTGGCCAAAATTAATAGAAATAATGAAAAGATAATAGAAATGAAATAAAATCGAAAGGAGGTAAGAAAAAGAATAAAGGTCTCACCTTTATCAAGATTTTAAATCGATAATCGATAAATCATTGATATTTGGTTTTCTTTGACCTAAAATGAATGGTAGAAACAAATAAATCGAAAATAAAATAAATAAATAGTAGGCCTCATATAAATCAAGATTTGGAACCGATTTTAAAAAATCAACCAATCATCAAGATTATTTTTATATCATTGGCACATAATAAAATCGAAATGGGTCAAAAACTAATTATTATATCATTAAATAACATTTAGAATACTCTTGAAAAAATAGAAAAAAAAAGCTAATAAACTAAGATAATAAAAAAGGATAAAGATGTAAAAACAAGGACAATGGGTGTATGAACAAATTCAAATGTGTGTCCAAGAAATCCTATGGGCTAAAGCCCATCATTCTTACCAATTAAATATCATGGTGTGAAAAAAAAAGAAATCTAGAGTGCACATGAAGATTCATACGGGCTGAAAAGCCCATCCTCTTACCATGAGACTTGGTCCACAAATCAACAAGGTAAGTGAGGTTAGGAAACAACAACAACATTTCCAATTGTAAAACAAAACAAGGGGCGGTCAAAAGCTTCAGAAAAATAAGTTTTCATCATCACCCTTTTTTAAGAACAAAGTTCACGAGAGAGAAAAAAAAAACAGCACGATCCACTTTTCAAAATGGTGGCGGTCCTCAAACGAGATGAAATAGGACAACAACCACAGTATCATGAAACATTTCCTCTTATTGAACAACAACAAGAAACGCGCTCAGGCCTTATTATCACCATCATCGCGTGCGTAGCAACGATAAATCAAGAAAAACAACAGTCTCATTCCCAACCTTGGCTTCGTTCGATTCTCGTTCGACTTGCTCACACGGTCCAGGTTTGTTCGTTTGGATCTTGTTTCGTTTCTGACTCTCTTCTTCTCCTATTCTAATTCGAAATGGATATTGGGTGTTTGGGATTTTTGAAATGATTTGGGTCTGTGAATGTTATCGTTGTGGGTATGAACTTGAAGGAGAATTTGAGTGAGGTTCAGATTGTTTGGTGTTGATGGTTCTGAGAAGATGAAGATTGTGAATGAAAATGTTTGGTTGCGGTTTAAAGAAGGTTATTGTGTTTTATGGTGGATTGAAGAATGAACTTGTTGTTTCGATTGATGAAAATGGATGATGGTTGAAGATGGTTCGTGGAAAAAAAAGGGAAGGTTTGGAAGAAATTTCGCAGGGTGTGTGGCGGCTAGGGCTTGGACTGAGAGTGAAAGCGGAGTCGTATTTATAGGAGAGTGGAAAAGGGTATAAAGGGAATCATGAGAAGGAATTGTGAGTTGGAAATTGGTGAGGGTGTATTGCGTTTTGAAACGGTTTCTGGTGCTTTTGCAGGTCGTACAAGTTGTGGTGTTGTTGTGGAAGTTGTGTGCGTGGTGACAAGGATGCTGCGGTTTGCAGCTTGCTGTGATACAAAATGAGTTTTGGTTTGTGTAGTAAATCATGATGTGGGCCATGCGATGGTGCAGTCAGAAGTTGAATTCCAATTTTTCTGCTCTTTTTTTGTAATATTTTTGTAAAAGGCTTTTTATAACTTGCTTTCATGCGCTTTTATGTAACATTGTGACTACAAATGGAAATGGCTTTGTGATAACATGCATGGGTTTTATTTGTAATGACCTTGAAAATGGATTTGAAGTTGATTAAAAAGGTTTGGTTTTGGATTGAAAGAAATTGGATGTTTTGGACATGAACAAAATGGATAAGGGTTAAAATTGGTTTTAAATGGATATTGGTATTGAAAAAAAATGGATAAATGGTTAATGGTAATTGGATTGGATAATATGAATAAAAATGGTTAAAAGGTAGATATGACTTAAAATAAAAATGGATAACAAATAAAAGAGAGATGAAGTTGAAGACAACATATTTTTTTGGATTTTTCCGAATATGGTTAGTGGATGGATATACAGATGAAAGTTATACACAGGTAGGACAAATTTGGAGTATGACACTTAGATGAAACACCTTATTCATCATTAATAAATGTTGGATTGCTTAAAGTTCCACTTCCACCTAGTTTAACATTGCCACCACCACCACTTTGCACAATAATAGTTACAACAACATCAGCTTCCACAACATTATTAACAATAACATCATCTTACTCAATATTAATGTTAGTTTGCACATTTTCTTCATTATGTTCTTCAATTAATCATTCATCATTTGAATGAATATCTTCAAATGAAAGAACAAAACTATTTTATTTTTCTTTTCCACTTTTCAACTTTAAATTGTACATGATATAAACCAAATTATTCACCTTTTTTTGATGCAGCCTATTTCTTCTCTTTGTATGAATCTAAAAATTAAATAATAATTCAACTCAATATTTCTAAAGAATTAAATTCAAGTCTATAAATAAACAAATAATAATTCATTATTATTTCAAAGGAACTTCAATTACGTTTACAACCATTGGAGCTACAAGTTAAGATTAGAACACGAATTACAAACCTATTTTATTATGGAGTCTTATCGCCATAAAAATTCCACCATTCAGTAGGTAACATATCCTTCCTAAACTATTTTCTGCCTTAAATAATAAATTTTCTAAACTATTTTGTCACATTAAAATTGATACATGCGTATTGGGATCATTGGACCTTATTGGACAATAGTGCATCACCTTTACACAAGAAATCATACATGAGAAGCATCCAAGTTAAACATATAAGAAAATACTTAAAGACAAAGGATTGATTTATGACCACAGACATGAACAAAGCAAGAGACAGAATAAACTCAAGTCGTTGATGAATGGGAAAGAAACTTTGTTGAAACAAGAGACTCGGAGAGAGAGAGAGAGAGACTTTTTAATTCTTGTATAAGCAAAAAAAAAAAAGGGTATTATAAAAAAAAATCTTTTTGAGAATTTAGGCCTTTTTTGGTTTTAAAAGAAATTAATAAAAAAAGCTTATAGACTCGTAAACTCTTTATAGACTCGCGAGTCTATACGAGTTTGTGCGAGTCTACCCGAGTCTACTCGAGTCTATCAAAAAACGATTTTATGCATGAGTCTACTCGTTTATGCTTCCTAGAACCGTAAAATCGTACGAGTTTATGAGTCTACCCGCGAGTTTGACAACCATGCTGCGCATAATCCATACACCAATATGTCATTCTCATTACTCTTTTAAGCCATCCATAACTTTATATTTCATGCACATACACCAACCTTACTTCATGTACCATGAAAAAGAAACTTGGAAAACAAGTTGTTATAGTTCTGACCTGTACCATTCTCATATCAATAAACATCTTCACCATCATAATGTATCACAATGACAATGATACCTCATAACCACCATAACATAACCCGTGCCAATGCTCACTTAAACATCCTTCTCATTTTCACATTTTCTTAACCAAGCTTAACTAATCATGATTAACACTCTAACCATTCTCTAACCAACTATATAAAGTCTCCTAACAACCCTTAACAAGTTAGTTACATCATATTAACTAAATCAGATCCAAGAATCCATTTTTATACCCTCATCTTCTATCAATCGAATCTCACTCAGCATTAGAGATTTTGCCAAAATTTATTCACCATTGTCATAACCTCATTGAGCTTTGGCATTTATTTGCATTACTTTTCATCTGGAGTCACTACAACACCATCCATGGCTTCATCTTCTTTCACCATTAAACTGAAGTTTCAGTCAAGATCAAGGGGTTTTAGGCATTTATTTTGCTTACCAGAGTAGATTACAAGACTTGCAGGAAGTTTTTAGGGTTTCTAATGCGTGACTTGAAGCTCGGATCAGGTCAGAAATCTTGAAATTTTTTGCATCATGTTAGGGAAATTTATGCGTTTAGAATCATGTGAGTTATATGCATCTAAAGTCCTCCTAATGGAGGCAATGCTTGTGGCTAGAAAATAAGGTGAAATGTGAAACCTTGAAATGCTAGGGCATAATTTATCTAGTTCGTTTTGTTTCATAGAGGTGTCTAATTGGAATTCCAAGCCCAAATTCGTAATCTACGTGATAAAATGAGTTGGATCATGGTATTTTTTTTAGTTTCTGGGCACTTTCTTCTTGACACACGACGACTTCCCACCGGAGAAGACGACCGAAGTTTATCTCCGGCGTCTGTAATTTCTCCCACTCAGGTCAACATACACGCGTGTCTCCTTATAATTTATCCATGTAATTTAATTATGATCCCATGTGGAAAACCCTTGCCAGCGTGTGATTCTTGCCACTCCCACCAGTCACATGGGGCCAACGCATTAATGAAATAAGAAATACACAAGTGCCCAATTCTTTTTCTTTTAATTTTTTGAAAACATGAATAATAATATAATCAGAAAATGGTTATTGTGAAATGGTTTGGCCCAACGTATTCCCATGCTATCCACACCCCAGTGCCTGGCCCATGTGTGTATTTGAACTGGGAAATTGCTAATGTCACACCCCCTGGCTTGTTCTTCCTTTTTTTATTTTCTTTTGTGATACTTGCTCCATTTTCCAACTATTAAAAATAGTTTTATTAATCATAAAATTCCCAAAATATTAATGAATGATATTTAAGGTGTTAATTAATTTTTTATATTTTTTAATTCCATTTTTTAATATTTTTAATATTTGTTTTGAAATTTTGTTTTGAATGTGTTCAAATTGACATAGCTTGCACATTAAGCTTTGAAATTGATTTATCCCAACTAGTTGTGACCTCAATTTTTGTATGCCTTTAGTAACATGATTATAGAACATATTTATTATCATTTTGTATTTTTTCCATTAATTTTTGGTGCATTTTGAATGCTATTTTTGTGACTTGTTGTGAATGATCAATGTTTGACCACTTGCCCTATGTATGATATTGTTTGAACACTTTTGTGTAGAATTTTGACCATATTTTTTGGACATGTTGAGCCACTGACTTCATATTTCCTTGGTTAAATTCCCATAATATTTAAAGGTCCATAACTATTTTTCATGAATATTTCATTTCATGTCTAGTGTTTTGAGGTGTGCCTAGAATTAGGGTAAACTTAATAACTATGTGTGACCTCTCTTGAGCCATTTTTCCTTGACATGTTTGGACACATTGATTATGATATTTTGTATGCCATTATGATATTTTGGTGTTGATTTTTGATCATGACCTATATGCTTGCTTGGAGCCCTAAATGCATACCCGATTTTTGTTCAATACTTACCTAAGTGATTGGATTTGATGATGCATTTATACAACCCTTTTTGGGGATATTTTGATAATTGATTTACACTTATTATAGTACGAGGTAAATACTTTCCATATCATTTTATAGGTCCCTTGTGGTGAGCTTTAATTGATGTTACATTTGTGTGAAATCAAGCATGCTTACTTGCCTAATTTGACAACATTCCTTAACATCTTTTGTATGCCACTTTTACTCAACACTTGTGAGTATTAAACATGAATATTATAGGTAAGTTCCTACTGCATTGTGTGCTTAGACACTCACTTGACATGACATTTTCATACTTGTACATGATTGATAATTCACATGCTTGTGGAGGATGATTAGGGTTGATTTTGGTCCTTACTTGTTCTAACTTTTGAGAATGTGTTGACATGAAACTTTTATGACAAATTGAGTTTACCTTTAAGCATTTAACACATGTTTTAACTTCTGAATTGGGTCATTTACAATCCAAGTTCATGCTTGCTTGTTCATTGTTGTGCCATAAGTAAATGTTGCATGATATAGGTGACATTCTTATGTAGAATTGCTTAACCTTTTGAACATGACTTGGTGTGAATTTAATGATCATTTATTGACTTATTTAACCTCATTTTGCATTGACTATGACACGTAATGCTACCGCCCCATGTGATTTCATCCTTTGAGTTTACATGTTTTAGCTTTTAAAGTGTATCTTACATGGATATTGTGGTGACAATTGTTGGTGTGCTAACTTGAGCCATAACTTGAATTCTTTTGACAATTTTTAGGACATTAACATGAGTTGACTATAGTAGGACTTAGCTACTGATATAGGTAGATTCTCATCCTTTTAGGACTCATTTCATTTTGTTAATTGATTAACATTACTTCTAGTGTAGTCTTAGGACATTTGCATGAGCATAAGTGCACTGTTTTGCATATTTCTTTCAACTATCTAATAGTTGAGCTTGGTTTGAAGTTGGTAAGTACTTGTATTACTTTATATTGATATCAACTCTTATGTGACTTCTCTTTCATCTAATTTCTTCTTCTTTACTTCTTTGAATTGTGATTGAATCATCTAATGTTTACTTGTGTATGATCACATGTTCCCTTAGGGTTCCTAGCTTGAATCTAATTTTGGATTAGGTTCAAAGTAGGAGAGACATTAGGTTACAAATCCAAGCATGCTAACATAGTTTGAGATTCCCTTTCCTAATTTCAACTATAGGATCAATCATTGCATGACAACTTCTAGGATGGAGATCCCCTTAAATTTTTCTTTTAACCATTTGAGTCTCTCTTCTCTCTATAAAAGATAAATAAAAAACACTTAACAAACATTGTATGTGGAGTGCGCCATGATCCTTAAGCACATGGAAAATGATTAGTGAAGGTCTCCTTTACTCTTCTAGGGTGCTTTGCAAATGTTTCGTTGGGGCGACCTTGTAAAGTATTCGCTTATATGTCATAGTCTTTAGCACACGATACATATCACAAACAAAACAAATCAAAACATTTTCTTCTAAAAGACATAAACAAATCAATCATCTTTCTTCGGGATTATTTTCTCATCTCACTCACTCTAATCGTAAGGATACATTATTTCCGTTCTACCGCAAACACGTAAACGCGTAAGTCTCCACGCAATGAGCGACAACACCTAAACTGCCAGAACGCGAACGTTAGCATTGTCCACCTAAAAGACACAAACAACAAAGACCGGTAGGTCAAACTACGACTGCTCTGACTTCCTCTCTCTTGTCCGATTGAGGATACGTAGGCACAAGACGACGGTGTCTTGGCGAGCAACCTTTCCCAATTTTCTTGTAGTCCTCCGAACTACGTTGACTCTGACTTTCCCATTCCCGAGGGAATAAGTAAGCCTAGGACAGCGAAGTTTTATCTAGTCACCTTTCATGTTTTCCCCCCTCGTTCTTTGTTTCTCATTCTATTCCTTTCTAGGTAGTAGTGGAGCTTCAGATATCTACACCCTTTGATTAAAACAACAAGCGTGGATCCTATCGAGTACGACGGATGCGAGGGGGTACTGATACCTTCCTCTCGCGTAACCGACTCCCGAACCTAGACTATGTTTGCGATGACCATGTCTTTCCCTTCTTTAAGTTTTCTTCGATCATTTTCTTTCCCTGCGTTGGGATAAATAACGTTCGGTGGCGACTCTTCTGTCTTTCCTGCCGGTTGATTTTCGTAGTTGCGACAGCTGGCGACTCTGCTGGGGATCGAACCCAGAGTCTCTGGTTCCCTAAGTGAGTCAATCCTAGCGCTTGTTTGTTTTCGATTATTGGGTGTTTATCTGTATGCTTTTCCTGCTTACTTATGGATTTCATTGCACGTTTATTGCTTTTATTACATTTATCTGCTTTATTGCATTTCATTATTACCATATATATATACTGGACTGTGCTGGATTGCTGGTTTTCTTTGGTGGGCAGGGTGTTCTGAGAGATAAGCCCATTACCAAGACTGAGTATACACATAGGTTTTAGAGTGGATAGTCGTGTCGATTGCGTGGTGGTGACCATGTGTAGTGTTCACGAGACCCACAGCCATACGAGGTTCCTTTGGGAGGTATTCTATATTGCATGTTGATGCAGGTCATAAGATGTTCCCATTGTGAGCTGTCGACTCTGGTGACCATTTTCGAGGACTCAGTGGAGGCACTCCTCTAAAGGGGTAATAATGCCAAACCAGAAATGGTGAACGCATTATTGCTTCTTGACCCGAGGACCCGAAACTGGGAACTTGCTATAGGATGGCCTTTTTAAGGGGGAATCAGTGGAGGCACTCCTCAATTGGCTATAATACTGCACCCGGAAGGATGAATATATTATTGCTTCTCGACCTCAGTGCCAGAAATTGAGAATCCTTCATTTTAGAACCCATATGTGAACGGGGATGGGTGTTTACAGATTTGCAGGTAACTTTGACCTCCAACCTACCCGGTTATCTCGTATTCTTACTGAAGTGAACAATTGATCCTATTATAATTAGTCATTTGTTATTCACACAATTCAGCACAGACACTATTCATACAGTTCAACACAGACACGTCTAGCTATATGTGGCACCTCTCATACCATGCCTAGGCATTGCATCATTTCATGTGCATACCCTAACATTCATGTTTTTTCATTTCCAGGTTTATATCTTACTCTTGATTCTAGTCAGCCGGTTTCTATAGGGATGGATAATGAGAAGAAGAAAAACATTATCATCTACAAGTTTCCTAAGCCTAATCTAGGCCCCAATAACAGTTTGAAGGCTTTGGCGAATCCTGAGGTGTTGGGAGTTTTCAAGAAGAAGTATGGATGTATCCTATCCTTTGTTTACAACATCAGTGATTACGAGTACAGAGGTATTCACACATTGTTGCAGTTCTACAATCCTCCTTTGAGGTGTTTTGCATTTCCAGACTATCTGTTGGTCCCAACCCTGGAGGAGTATGCAAGTATCTTGGGGATTTCTATCAAAGAGAATACACCGTTCTTTGGTTCCAAGAAAGATCCTGAGTTCGGGGATGTGGCTGGTGCTCTTTATTTGAGCAAATCAACGTTGGAAGCTAATATAGCCAGTAAATGAGGTTTTTAAAGTTATCATCTGGGTTACTTGACAAAGAAAGCACAAGAGGCCGTCGAAGACAAAAATGGATTACTTTCAATGCAATATTGGCTCTTTGTTGTCATACCCCAAATTTTGACCACTAAGATTCCCCATCATTGTGCAAATCATCATCACAATATGGATGAACCATCATACCTCATTAGTCTCCCCAAAGATGGGTGAGCATTCACTACAATCAAACTTAGGGTTTCAAGCCCTCTCAGAGCTCTTAGACAAAGGATCAATCAAGGAATGACATGATCTTCAACTTGTCTTAACCTCTCAAACATCCACAATGGATCAAGAGGACTCCCACTTCAAGGATCAAGCACAAGGCTGCAGCATTCCAAGTGGATTAAGCCTCAAGATTGCCAGTGTCTCTAAATTAGGGTTTTGGTCGACCAGGGCCTCCAGGTGGAATTTTTTCCTCTGGGCATGAGCCAATGCTTCAAAGAAAAACCTAAGATGCTCCAAGGGACATCATAAACCCAATCATCAAGTCAATTTAGCCTCTGGGGATGCACATAGTAAAAATCAGGGATTAGGGTTTCTTGACCTAATTCACCCCTAAGTTGACTTTTGGGACAAAACATGAGCCAAGACCTCAAGAGAGGATTTTAGGGTCTCTAACACACTACATTGATCCATTTGCAACAATGGATTAATCCAAGAAGCTTGGTTCACAAGTTTCAAGTTCATCAGAACCACAATTAGGGTTTCGCGGGAAAAGTCTACTGTGCCTTTGACTTTTGACCCAGGCATGCTCCCAAACCTTGGGACATGATTCAATACACCCTATAACACCTATGGAATATGTCCATTAAGTTTGATTTAGGTCAAGAACATGATTTCATAGAGGATTGCATAGTTTGGAATTCATCTGACAAAAAGTCAACTGTGCACAAAAGTCAAACTTTGACTTTTTGAGATTTTTCACAAATATGGTTCTTTGACCCCAAAATGATGTTAATGTATGGTTGGAATAATCATTCATCAAGAAAAATCAAGAAAAGTGGGATAACTTGTAAAAGGGGTAACCATAAAAAACTTAGAAAATTTTCTAAGTTATGGAACAAAGTGGCTAGGATACCAACTTTGGAGGATTATAACTCCTAAACCACAAAGCCATTTTCCCCATCCAAAGCTGGATTTGTAGCTCTCAGGGCCCTCTATAAAAGCTTCAAACACAACTTATTCCAATTCCTCATGGATTTTTAGTTATGGAATGATCAAAATCACAAAAAGTGAAAATGTCACTTTTTTTTCCAACACTTAGTGAAATTTTCACTAAGTCAGAATCTGCCGTCACTTTTTTCCAAATGTAGGGGCATTTTTCACTTGGATCCAAAAGATATCAAAACCAACTATGATCAAACAGTTATTGTATCATATGAGGGCTTTCCAAAATGGCCAAGAACTCCATCAAATTCCACTTGAGCCATGAGATATGACAATGGCAATATACCTTGCTGAAAACTGCCAGAGCAAGGAAGATTTGTGCATTTTGCTCGATTTGCCAAATTTGTGCAAATGACAAATACACTTATCCATCTGAACACCTCAGGGGGAGACCAAGGAGGAACCAACTCTGATCCCAAGCCTCCCAAGTCTTTGGAACAAGAAGTAGCATGCCAAACCTAGAAATCCCTAAAAAAGGGACAAGACTCCAATTTTGGATTGAAGCATTTAATGGATGCACCAAGGTGGCATGGACTGACACGTTTGCAACTGAATTCAGTCAAGAGTTATCCAAGACCAAGGGAACCAGCAGCCTGTGCCCTAACCTCTAGTCAATGGCTAGAGGAGACTTGGATTCTCATTGCTCAACATTGGCCAAATCTGTGCTGCAGTTGCCATTCATTATTGCAGCCAAAACAAACTTGCTCTACTATAAATAGAGCTCAATTGTGATCAGTTTGAGTACACCAAAGCCATCAAACAGATGCTTTCCTTAAAATCTCCTTCTCACTTCCAATTTTGCCTTCTAAGGCAAGTCACTATCGGGTTTTGAGTTTGAGAGCTATTCCAATCAAACCAATCACACACACACATCTCATAAACATCATATAGAAGTGATCCAAACACTCACATAACATCTGGAACACCAAAATCACAAAATCACTAGCCAATTGCTCAAGTTCTTGACAGATTTGCAGTTGGGGTACCATCTCAAGTTCCAGATCATTTTAATCCACTCCAAGCATTCATACACACTCCATGGCACCTAGGGAAGCTATCCACATCATTGAAACCTAGCTGTAACACCTCTAACACAAAACACGATCACCAGTTGCAAGAGGTAAGCATGAGCCCTTCTAACTCTATGATCCATGCATTTTTTGCTGCACAATAATTTAGCCATATGTTCATAATCATGCATAGAGTGTTTACCCTCAATCAATTGCTTTGTATAAATCGGGTATGGAATTTCTGAACCTTCATGCAGAATTTAGGGTTCTTGAGGTTTCTCTTTGATTTCTTATTCCATGCTTAAAATAAATGAAATTAAAGACCATAGACATGATCGTGAGGTGAAAACGAGTAGATTGATATGTAGATTATATGATATCATCAAGTATTCAGTGAGATTAGATAGAAAACGCAAATTTGCAGAAACAGAGGGAGGGCGTGTGTTCTTGCCATGTTCTTGGCGCCCTTTTTCAAAAATTCAAATATTTGAATTTTGTGATTTTATTTAATTGATTCAAAAATTAATTTCTCTCTGAATTTTAATGATTTTGAGTTGATTCTTTTTTTAATAATTCACAAAAATGTTAAAATATTTTATTTTACCAAAAAAATCCCAAAAATATTATTTATTTCATATAATTGATATTTTTGCAAAGAATTAATATTTTAATTGTTTTTGACATTTAAAATATTTTTTCCTTCTTGATTTTGCAAATTTTAATGATTTCTAATCATTTTGTAGGTCAAAACTTGATTTTTGAAACATTAATCCAAGATCACAATTTTTTTTCCCATGCTTAACAATTTTGGTCATTTTAATTGAATTTTTATTCAATTAAAATACATTTTGAAAACAAATTAGGGTTTTGATTAATTCAAACCTCATTAAACTTTTTCAAACACATTTTGGGCCTCTAATAGAGTGTAAGACCCAATCCCTCTTAGAAACTAAAACCTTTTAGGCCTCAGTCATTGTATAAGACCCATGGTGTTTTCAAAAATCTCGGCGCGATCGCCAGTTCAAAAAATAAATCATCTGGGCCTCTCCTCGAGCTATAAGACCCATTCAAAAACATTTTGGGCCTCTAATAGAGTGTAAGACCCAGTCCCCTTTTAACCAAAACCATTTTGGGCCTCAGACATTGTATAAGTCCCTCTGCGTTAAAAGAAAAAACTTCGGCACGATCGCCGTTTTCAAACAAACATTGGGCCTCGCCGTGAGCTGTAATCCCCACCACTTGTATAAAAATAAACCTTTGGGCCTCCTGAGAGAGTGTAAGACCCATCCCTTTGTACAAAAACCCTTTTTCGGGCCTCAGTCACTTGTATAAGTCCCTGTACAAATTCAAAACAATAGTGCAATCACTGATAAAACCTCGGGCCTCTCCTTGAGCTGTAAGCCCCGACAACCTTTTCAAAGCACTTTCTCATTTGATTTTGAATTCAAATATAATATTGTTATCAAAGCTTTCTTTGTTGAACAACTAACCTAACAACATGGAAGCTCTACAACCGAGTAAGTGTTTACCCGCTTTCTGTATTGTGGGGCTGCTCACTGTAAGTCTTCTTTCACATACTTTATATATACCGTGTAATACTAGTATAGTTATTTAGAGTTTTCCCCGGCAACTACGTCTAGCACTAGGTAAAGCCCTGTTGATCACTCTTAAATTGAGATTGAGTTCAGCTTATCATCCGCAGACGGATGGGCAGACGGAAAGAACGATTCAGTCTTTGGAAGATTTGTTGCGAGCGTGTGTTTTGGAACAAGGTGGTGTGTGGGATAGTTATCTTGCGTTGATTGAATTCACGTATAATAACAGTTTTCATTCAAGTATTGGAATGACACTGTTTGAAGCGTTGTATGGACGAAGATGTCGAACACCGTTGTGTTGGCACGAATCTGGTGAGAGTTCGGTGGTTGGACCAGAGTTGGTGCAACAGACTACAGACAAAGTGAAGTTTAGTCGTGAGAAATTGAAGGCTTCTCAGAGTAGACAAAAGAGTTATCATAATCGTAGAAGGAAGGATCTTGAGTTTCAAGAGGGCGATCATGTATTTTTTAGAGTTACGCCGGTAACGGGTGTTGGTCGGGCATTGAAATCGAAGAAACTTACTTCTCGGTTTATTGGTCCTTACCAGATATCTGCGAGAGTGGATGTTGTGGCTTATAGGGTGGCGTTGCCGTCGAGTCTGTCGAATTTGCATGATGTGTTCCTTGTTTCACAGCTTCGGAAGTATGTTCCGGATCCGTCGCATGTGATTCCGATGGACGAGGTCGAGGTAAGGGAGAACCTTACGGTTGAGGCATTACCCGTTAAGAGTTTGGATCGCGAGGTGAAGCGGTTGAGGGGCAAGGATATTGCACTTGTGAAGGTAGCGTGGGGAGGCGCTACTGAGGGCAATTTGACTTGGGAGTTGGAGAGTCGGATGCGGGAGTCGTATCCAGAGTTGTTCGTCTCAGGTAATATTTTCGGGGACGAAAATTTCTAAGTGGGGGAGAGTTGTAACACCCCAGTTTTGTCGTTTTAATTAATTGAGTCGTTTTGAGTATTTTATTATTATATTATTTTATTTCTGACTTTTATTTGAAAATATGTTATTTTTCATCGTGATTATATTTTATCGCGTTTTGGGAACATTTGCGAGATATTTGAGTGTGGGGGTATTTTGGTCATTTCACTTTAATTAGAAATATAAGAAAAAGAGAAAAACTTGTGGCTCAAGAAATCTAAGAGAAAAGAAAAGAGAGAAAATAGTAAGGAAAAGAAGAAAAAGAGAAAAGAAGAAAAGAGAAGAGAAAGAAGAAAAGAGAGAAAAACTTGTGGCTCAAGAAATCTAATCAACCGACTTTCAAAAACACGATTAATCGGGTAAGGGTGCAAAACTCGATTATCTTATGATTGTGTATGAATATGTATGTGTATATTTGGATGATTCTCTTGCCTTTCCATGTTTTTCACTTCTAGGTCAAAAATGATAAAATGATTAGGAATCGATGTTTTTATGGTCGAAAATCGATATACTTTGCGTTGTATGATCACAATGTGTTTATGAGTCATTGCTGATAATTGTTTTGCTGTTGGAATTGTTTTGGAATGGAAAATGAGGTTTTTGGGAGTTTTGGAATAGTGTAACCTGTAACAGAATTTTTCTGGTTCTGGTGTGATTCGCCAGGCGAATTTGGGATTCGCCAGGCGAATTAAGTCTCGCCACTCGTTCGCCAGGCGAAATCGTAAGTCGCCAGGCGAAATCGAAAAGACAGAATTGGGGTAGCTTCTGTAACTTTTGGGGTTTTTAAATTTTGTGGTTCGCCACTAGTTCGCCAGGCGAAGTACTGGCGAATGGGGATCCTCCAGGCGAAATCTTAAGTCGCCAGGCGAATCTGGCTGTTTCTCAATAAATTCTTTTCTTTGAAAATTCATAACTTTTGATCTGTGGTTCGGTTTGAGGCGTGGTTTGAGGCATTAGAAAGCTTATAAAATGTTCTTTCTTATTAAAATGGTTTGGAGATTGTTGGCCAATTTAATTATGTCGGGAATTTGGAATGGGTTGTTTGTTGACTTTTACCGTTTTAATGGTGTGCGTTTGGCGTGTTATTATGCAACATGTTTGTGATATGAATTGTATGACTTATGGGCTGTTGTGAAATGATTATGCACGTGATATATGTTGTGATGATGATTTGTGGCCTAATGGCAAGAAAATACTATGTGTGGTATTTGATGATAGATCCATGATTATGGAATGGGTATATGTGTGCATTTGAATGTCATGAGTCATTGTATGCCAAGCATCATGATATGTATTCTTGTGACGTCCTGAGTGACGGATTGATTCTAGAGGGAATCCTCTATAACATCGTGCGCCTTAAAAATAAGAGGACTGAAAGCGATCTGATTGGATCGTGCGCCTTAAAAATAAGAGGACCGAAAGCGATGATTATAGACGATCGTGTGCCCATGTGGGGTGTGAGCGATCGGATCGTGCGCCTTATACAAAGTGGACCGAAAGTGATCCATAAACGTCGTGCGCCTTATACAAAGAGGACCGAAAGCGACGGGGAACATCGTATGCCCGACGGGGAGTTACAGTGATGTAACGAGCGATGGTTCCAGCAGAGTTCCTGAGTGAACTAGTATTGAGAAATGTTGGAAGTCGGTACCGCATGTGCATTGCATAGAGTCGTTGTGTCAGTCTCTGTGCATTTGCATAAATCATGGATTAATTGTGTATGGAATTGTGAATGTGATTGATGAGATGGAATGTGTATAATTGTATTGATGACGAGTGTATTGTGTATGACTGATGTGTGTTGGTATTGGATATCTGAGGCTTGTGTTGTGTGATATTTGATTGTGGTGCATTTGTGGTGAGAATATTTTACTTGTGCATTTCTGTGTTAATATATAATTATATACAATTGTATTATGATTGTGTTTCTCACCTTTCTGCTGTTTTTAATGCTCTATGAGGCATTGCAGATTAGAGTTGCTGGAGGTCTTTTTGTGAAGCTAGGGTCTTCATTCTTTTGTCGGTCGGCTCTGATATATGACACCGGGTAGTTAGGGAGGCCATTTGTGATTATTTGTATTATGTATATGTATCTTTTGGATTGTACATGTATGGTTGTATTTGACAAACAAACTTTTTATGATATATATATATATATATATATATATATATATATATATATATATGAGATTCAGTTACGGATTTTCCGCTTTCATTCTGTTTCTGAATTGTGGGTGCATTACTACCTGACTTGTTGCATATCTTTATGAGCAGGTGTTGTATGTTTGTTTCAAATTGATGTGGCGTCTCCAGTCTATGCCGTGAATGTGTAAATATACTCTGATGAAATTTTGAATTTTATTTATCAATGTATTTTTGGGGGTATAGATTGGGGGTGTTACACCGGACCCTTTAGCTTCACATCTTGGGCTTTGAACAAGATACAAATAGACCCTTCAACTTCACATCTTGGGCTTTGAACAAGATACAAACCACCATTCGCTTCACGTCTTGGGCTTTGAACAAGACACCAAAACAACCTTCTTCCTCCCATAGAATAGGAGGAACTACGATCACTCTGACTTCCCTGTTTCGGGAATACGTAGGCATAAGATTGAAAAATCTTAGCGAGCATACTAATCAAAAACCCAAAATCCCATATCTTCATATATCAATCAGAAAGCATCAAACCTAACATCCTATCAATAGCCCAAACACTGTTCTTTTTTTAAACAAAATAACCTAAGAGAGACCCACAATCTTAATAGCATATGTAAACCAACAGTCATCTGTTTAAACTCAGTTTCCAAGCAGGGTTAACTGGAGACATCTATTTCCCTTCCTTCATCAGCTTCAATAGGAGAAAAAATGAATCGAACTGTAGTACCCCAAGGCGATAGTGCTTCGCAACCATGCAAAAATCCGCGCTACAGAAAAATGGCGACTTCACTGGGGAATACAACGAGATCTTATTCTCTTCCCATCTCTTAGGTAGAAACCTTAAGAAGGGTGCCACAGCAGAATGACGCCCACCATGGGGCTTACTTCTCTTTCTTACGATCTTCGGTAGAAACGTTAAGTTCAGAAACGCCATAGAAAAGGGAGAATTCGCTAGGGACGATCATTTTTTCTTCTTTGAAATTCAAAGTTCACAGAAATGGCAACTCTGCTGGGGAGCCGTTGTCTGTTAGGATCATAAGACCGGAGGTCTAGGATGATTAAGACAAATATATATACTGCTTTTCCTAATTGATATCTGTGTTTATTTTTCTGCTAATGGGAATGCGTGTGATGCCGCATGTGGAAAGATTGAGTATACACCTAAGATAGGTGATGGCAATGCGGGTAATCTTACTGGGAGTGAATTCCAGTTAAGAGTCCCCGATCGACCATCAAACTCAGTGGAGACTCCCTTTGCAGATACATTGCCTATATGACTCCGGTTGTTGAAAGTAGTGTGGTCGACTGGGTTATTTGAGAAGCTGAGGTTTTTAGTAGACTTAAGCCATTTTGTAGCGCGGAAGCTATCGGAAATAGTTGTCACGCGATACTACCCTCATCTGAGGCCACTCTAGGATACATCAGCTCGCTGGCGATCCGCTTGCTGTTGTTATCCCAAGAGGGGTCAATGGTTTTGCGGATAGGTACAAAAGTCACCAGTATAAACCTTTGGTGTGGGGGGGGGGGGGGTAGAGCCTTGACTTCATGACACCGACCCTTTGATCCCATGTTTTTTCTATGTTTTTGTGTGTTGCATTCATGCATTCATCTAAAAAACATTAAAAAAAAAGGAAAAAATCTTCTCTTCTAGTCTCTTTTTCAAACTAAACTAAGACAATGATTGCAAATGTCAGATAAAAGGACTGCGCTAATGGATTTCGGTAGAAGGAAAACTCATAAGTACACCTTCAAGGTTCCAAAACTAGAGGATTTAAGAGGTTTGGCTAGGATGATAACCAACCACGAGGCTTTCAGAGCTAAATACGGAGGACTGCTGTCTCTGTTAAGGGTCTATGTTATTGAAGGAATCCTGTCCACACTAATCCAATTCTACGATCCGGTCTATCACTGTTTCACCTTCCCGGATTATCAGCTAGCACCAACGCTGGAGGAGTACTCTCACCTGACTGATTTACATATTACTGATCAAGCTCCATTTTCTAGACTGGAAGAAATTCCAAAAGATCAAACCATTGCAAGAGCAATCTTTTTGGACGAGTCAGAAGTCAGGACTCACATGACCACTAAGGGTGGAATCCAGGGTTTGCCAGCCCAGTTCTTAACAAAGAAGGCTCTATACTTTGCTAGTATAGGGAATGTGGCCGCGTTCGAGAGCATCTTTGTTTTGCTCACCTACGGGTTATTTCTGTTTCCCAACATCGATAACTTTGTAGATATCAATGCCATTAAGATTTTTTTGATTGGAAACCCTGTACCAACTTTGCTCGCAGATGCGTATCACTCGGTACACTTAAGGAATTTGTATAGCGGAGGAATGCTCATATGCTGTGTACCCCTGCTATACAAATGGTTCACTTCCCACTTGCCCAAGTCTGTTGCATTTTGGGATCAAAAGAATACTTTACGTTGGTCGCAGAGAATCATGTCTCTTACCAACTCTGACATCGATTGGTACAATCGAATCTATGACGGGATCAGGATCATTGACCGTTGTGGAAATTTCCCAAATGTACCCCTTATAGGAACTAAGGGTGGAATCAATTACCCGATGAGGCATATCCCGCGTAACGCTCATCTGAAAGGTCTTTTCTTCAAGGAAGGAGAAAATGACAGGGCACTAAAGACAAAAATAGTGCATGCCAGGAAACACTTTCATAGAAAAGGACGATAGTCTCTGGGAAAACCAGACTGCATCTCGGTGGAGCCTTATCTCCATTGGGTACAAACTAGAGCTCTCAAGCTGAGGATGCCTTACCCTCGCCAGGAGGTTCTTCCATTGAGGGACTCTGCCATTTATTTTATGTCTGAGATGGAAAAACTTCAGGTTACTCTCAGCAAATTTCAGCAGGAGAAGAGGTCTTGGAGGAACAAGTAGCGTATTCTCAATGTGGAGTGCAAGAAAATACAGCAACTGTTAAAAGAAAAAGATGCTCTGATTGAGATTTTAGAGCAACACGCTGTAGAAAATCAAGACGACCAAAGGAATCTGCTCGCTCCTTTCACTTGGAAAAGGAATGACAACCCGACAACGGCCCAAGAGCCCCGGTCAAAGAAAAGGAAAATGCTGGAACCAGCACCTGAGCTCCCCTCGGAAAGGACTCGGGATTCATTAGTTTAGATTTCCTTTTACAGCACTTTGTAAATAACTGTATTTCCGTTTCCGCAATCCCTTGAATTCAATAAAACGGGGTTTCCCCATTGTTTGATATTTGCAATCTAATTGTCAAAGTTTACTTTGAATAAACAAAAAAATGAACAATTAATATAATCATTGCATTCATCATTCTCACATAGCGCATTCTTCTTACCTACGAATCTCACGTTTGCATCTCGATTCTAGAGTCAAACTGTCTCATTCGTACAATACTCGGGCCAATCGTCAGAAAAAGATGGATGATCTCGAGGAAGAGAACAGAGAGTTGAGAGAAGAGATTGACACTCTGAAAGAGGATCTGAGAAAGCTTCATAACGACATGCAAGCTCTAGTAGAAGCTCAGATGCAGCAACAAAGGACTGTGATCTCAGATATCACATCAACGCCCATAGTTGAGAAGTATGATCCTGGGTACAGAATGCCGAAAGATCGTCCCTGGGGAATGCCACTTAACTATATCCCGGAAGGATATATTCTGCCGATCACTAGAGATCCGGAGACTTTAGCAGGAGCCACTGGGCCTGAAGGTTACAAACTTCGGGAAAGCAAAGATGCCAGGGGCATACCAACAACTCCTGAAGGTTACAAACTTCGGGAGGCACCAAGATTCACTGCCGTAGTAACAGTACCGCCCATGTGGTGCACACTGTCCTGAAAGGACAAGTTCCACCGATACCTTCTGGAAGGAGAGAAAGTATGTTCGACAAAATAGATGAGTTCCAGGAACAGTTCCTGGAGATGCAGAAAGAACTGCAGGCCTTTCGCGGTCAAGATTTATTTGGAAAGGACACCGCGGTCCTTTGTTTGGTCCCCGATGTGAAGGTCCCGCACAAATTCCAAGTACCCGAGTTTGAAAAGTACAAGGGATACTCTTGCCCTCAAAGCCATTTGGTGATGTACGCTCGGCGGATGTCAGCTCAGACAAAAAACCAAAAGCTACTGATCCACTATTTCCAAGATAGTTTAACCGGTGCCGCACTCAAATGGTACATGGGTTTAAACTGCACTGAGATCAGCACTTTCAGAGATCTTGGTGCTGTTTTCATTCAGCAATACAAGTACAACCTGGACATGGCGCCAGACAGAGATCAACTCCGATCAATGTCACAAAAGGACAAGGAGACTTTTAAAGAGTACGCTCAGAGATGGCATGAAATTGCCGCCCAAATTTGTCCGCCTCTTGAGGAAAAAGAGATGACAAAAATCTTCTTGAAAACCTTAAGCTCATTTTACTACGACAGAATGGTTGCCAGTGCACCCAGTGACTTTACTAAAATGGTCGGTATGGGGGTGCGTCTCGAGGAAGCCGTCCGAGAAGGACGTCTAGTTAAGGACGGTGGATCATCAAGCGGTAATAAAAAATACGATAGTGCTCTCCCTAAGAAAAAAGAACAGGATATCGGGAATATCTCTCTCCGAAAGGAAAGGCGGCGGTATCAACTAGTAGCAGCTGTAACTCCTACTATTAACTCTGCGCATGTTCCTACCTATCAACCTCAGGTTGCTCAGGGCCAACCGAATCCACAACAATTTTAGCAAAGGACACAACAGCCTCTTCAGCAGGCTCGTCCTCCGTACAACAACAACCGTACAACTCGACCACCAGGATTCGATCTTATACCGGTGTTATACGCCGAACTGTTTCCTTTATTACTGGTCAAGGGGCATGTCCAGACCAAGGCTCCTCTTACGATACCGGAAAATCTGTCTTTTTGGTTCAAAGCTGATCAGACTTGCCCTTATCATCAAGGAGGACCAGGGCATAACATCGAAAACTATCTCAGTTTCAAATCCGATGTGCAAAAGCTTGTTAGGAGCGGGGTTTTATCTTTCAAGGATACGAATCCAAATGTTCTCACCAACCCGCTGCCTCAACACGAGAAAGCTGTAGTTAATTTGATAGAGGGAGAGTCTGGCGACAACAATCAAATTCATGATGTACTCTTATTAAGGGCCAACTTGGTCAAGATGCATTATAGACAGAGCGGATACGGCCATGTTCAACCTCATAACTATCACCAGTGTGATATCTGCTCTAAAGACGGTCAAGGGTGTTCTGTGGTGCAATCCGCTCTACAGGAACAGTTGGATCTCGGATGGATCCAACAACACTGAATTCGTGGGGTTAACATGGTTTATACAAATTCCAACATCGTTCGGAATCACAATATTCTAGCAATGAATGTCAACTTGGTTGCGATGCACTCAAGGCAAAGTCAGTATCATAATCTGCCGCGACACGATTACAATTCTTGTCTGATCTGCTCAACAAACAATCAGGGATGCTCTCTTCTACAAGAGGCCCTACAGTGTCAGATGGATCTTGGGTGGATCCAAGACTATAACGATAGGGATCATTATCAGATCAACATGGTTCAAATCTTTGATATTCGTTTGATGAATACCAGCTTGGTGGAGTTACACGGCAGGCAAGTCCAGCTCGGTTTTCTCACTTCACATGATTATCTGAGCTGTAAAGTATGTTGTGAGAGTAAACAAGGGTGCACTCTCATTCAAAGAACTTTACAACACTTGTTGAACCACTGGTGGCTTCCGATCTATATGGATGAAGATACGCAGCAAATCAGTGTGGTTAACGGGAACCCTACTCGGCATCAAAGTCAGGATGTCCGATTTATGGAAACAGATCTAGTAAGGTTACACTGCATTCAAAGCGGGCGTGGCCAGGTGCCACCACACAATTACGAGTGTTGTAGAGTCTGCTCGGAGAATAATCAAGGATGCTACCTCGTGCGAGCAGCTCTTCAGAGTCAGTTGGATCGCCTAGAGATTCAACAATACTCAGTTTTGGGGTCTATCAACTAGATGCCAGACTATTTCGCTGATCAAATTAAGGATGTTGTTGTAATTTCTGATCATGAGAGAACCAACGATGCTTGTACCATCATCCCTCTGCTTGATGAATCAAAGGTCCCTAACCGAGAATTGATTGAAGTCACTTACGACAGTCAGAAAAGTCAGAAGGCTCCTGTAGTTATCTATCTACCGGGACCATTACCGTCTGAATCAACTAAGGCGATCCCTTACAAATACGGTGCAACAACAGTTGAGAATGGAAAGGAAATTCCATTACCTTCCGTTGTGAATATTGCAGACATCTGTCGGGTAACACGGAGCGGTCGAATCTTCAACAGAGGAGTTGGAGAACCTAACAGAGAAAAGGAACCTCAAGCAGAAGTTCCCAGTCCACCAATCGGGAAAACCAGTGATCCCGACCTTTCAAAAAACGATGATGAGATGCTAAAGCTCATCCAAAGAAGTGAATACAACATTGTTGATCAGCTGTTACAAACTCCTTCAAAAATCTCAGTGCTATCACTTTTACTCAGTTCTGAAGCCCACAGAGAGGCTCTATAGAAAGTCTTAGAACAGGCCTTTGTGGAACAGGATGTGTCAATACGAAAATTTGATAGCATCATCTCTAACATCACTTCCTGCAACAACTTGGGGTTTAGTGATGAGGAATTACCAGGAGAAGGAAAAAGCCACAACATGGCGCTCAATATCACAGTCAACTGCCAGGACAATGCCTTGGCCAGCGTACTGGTAGACACCAGATCGACTCTCAACGTTATGCCGAAGTCCACACTGATGCAACTATCATTCAAAGGACCTCCGATGAGAGGCAGTGAGGTCATTGTCAAAGCATTTGACGGATCTCAGAAAGTGGTTATCGGCAAAGTCGACTTTCCCATAACTATCAGTCCTCACACTTTCCTACTCACTTTCTAGGTCATGGACATCCGGGCAACATATAGTTGCTTATTAGGAAGACCTTGGATACACCAGGCTGGGGCAGTCACTTCAACAGTTCACCAGAAGCTGAAGTTTGTCAAGAACGACCAACTTGTCACGATTTGCGGAGAACAGGCCCTGATCGTGAGTAACTTGTCATTATCCACCTGTGTGGAACCAGAGGAGATAGTCAGAACCCAGTTCCAGGCACTTTCGGTGAGCAATGACAACCAATCAGAAAGAGGAACCTCGATTTCCTCGTACAAAGATGCTCTCGAGGTGATCAAAAGTAACAATGCAAAGGGATGGGGACAACTTGTCATTCCTACCGATAATAAGAAAAAGAAGGGTCTTGGTTTTTCTGCAACCTATACCCAGACTGCTACTAACGACGAGAGTCTTCATCCCATTCAGAACTTCTTCCATAGTGGAGGTTTCCTTCACCCAGTATCTCAAGAAGTTCATACCATCAACGAAGGAGATGCCTCTGACACAGATGAAGAATGGGAGTCCTATCTTAACAAGGACGGTTATATGTCTCAGGAAGAGGTGCCTACACCATTTTGCTATCCTGCACAAAGTCCGAGATTTATACCAAGGTCAGATGTCAAGATGATATACAGAGATTGTGATCCGGAAGAATGCTGTGCTCCGCCAAATTCATTAGAGGAAGACACTCCAATGAAATACAACTTTGACCACGACTACTATGGCCCGATGGATGGTCTGCCTATCTGGCAGCCATACCCAGGAGACCTGGGGCAAAAAAATCAGCTAAGCATCATTGAAACGAATACCTGCGTCCTCACCATGTTATGTGATCAACACTCAGGTCATTTAGAAAGTATTCAGCACGACGATGAATTTGTAAAATTTGCAGGACTATAATTCATTAACTATGCCTTTCCCGAGGTCAACGTCATCGAAAGGGATGACTCCTCCAGTTCCAAAGAGGTGTAGGACACCTTGGGACAACCAAGTGGAAAATTCGACTTCATGGTCAAATACACCGCTCCCGAAAGCTCTCGCATCAGGCTCGAAGACATTCAGCCCACCGGATGGGGAGATATACCTGAGAGCACAAATACTCTGCGAAATACAACTGAGGAATCCTCCTACGACAACTCTGCCTGGGAGACAGATTCCAATGATCCTGCTCCACCAGAAATTAGCGTTATTGTAGCGAGCAATTTTGGACGTGGTTGTGAAGCACTATCGCTTTGGTACTACAGTTCGATTCATTTTTTATCCTATTGAAGCTGATGAAGGAAAGGAAATAGATGTCTCCAATTAACCCTGCTTGCAAACTGAGTTTGAACAGATGACTGTTGGTTTACAGATGCTACAAAGATTGTGGGTCTCTCTTAGGTTATTTTGTTAAAATAGTGATAGGGCGATTGATGGGAGATTAAGACTGATGCTTTTCGATTGATATGTGAAGGTACGAGATTCGGGTTTTGGTTTAGTGTGCTCGCTAAGATTTTTCTTTCAACCTTATGCCTATGTATTCCTATTTTTCCAAAACAGGGAAATCAGAGCGATCGTAGTTCCTCATATTCTACGGGAGGAAATGGTGTTTTGGTGTCTTGTTCAAAGCCCAAGACGTGAAGCTGAAGGTGATCTGTATCTTGTTCAAAGCCCAAGATGTGAAGCTAAAGGGTTTTGACTTTAGAGAGAATTTGTCATCTCTAAAGAGGGGTATTGTCTGTCACAACTGTTTATAAATGAGAATTACTTTAACCGGGATGTGCGAATCCGACAATGCCATAATTTCCTTTATAGGGGATTTCCAACCTAAAGGAGAAGACTTTAACTCAGTGTAGAGCAATGCCATATTTCCTTAGGAATTTCACATGCTAAAAGAGGGACAACTTTGATGCTAAAAGGTTGATTGGATCAACCAGTGGTTTTCTTATACAAAGCTTAAGAGGAGGCTATTGGCCCAACAAGAGGGTGTTTTTATGTGTCTCGTACGAAGCCCGAGAGAGAGGCTAAAAGGGTTGTTTTATACTCAACAAGGGAGTGATTTGTGTCTTGTACAAAGCCCAAGACGGAGGCTAAGTGTTGTTGATTCAAGAGAGTCTTTTTTTCCTTTTTGTATCTCGTATAAAGCCCGAGATGGAGGCTAAAGTGTTGATTCAATAAGAACCTTTTTGTATCTCGTACAAAGCCCGAGATGGAGGCGAAAGAGGGTACTGTTTCAGTTGAGTGACCAGTATATGGGTTCAAAGAGAAAATCAGTTCTTATATGAGTAACGCTGTACTCAGGGATTTTGATTCGAGGATCAGGGGTATTTCCTTTTCTTTGAGGAAATGGGAAATCCAAAGGGTATTGAGACTGTCCGAGTCTACGGGGTTCCTTCCTATTTTTGAAGGGTGCTTGAGAATGTCTTTGAGACTCAAGGAAATTAGACTGTCCAAGTCTAGAGTTTCATCTTTTGTACTATGCTTCGAAAAACAGTAGTAGGCTCTTGGAAAGACTGTTCTATTAAGATGACTGATTTCTGTTCCTATACCTTTAGGAGGTCGTCGGGACAATTTGTACGAAGCCCAAGAGGAGGCTGGAAACTTTTAAGAAGCCGAGGGACAATTTGTACTAAGACCAAGAGGAGGCTATCATTCCCGGAGGAAGAAATCATTTATACGAAGCCTAAGAGGAGGCTGTGAATACTTCTAAGAAGCCGACGGGTCCTTGTACAACGCCCAAGAGGAGGCGGGGATGCTTTTAGGAAGCCTGTGGGTCCCCAAACCCTGAGAAGTTCAAGACAGGCTATTCACAAAGAATAGATCAAGCCAGGAAAGTTCGAGAATTTGGAAGAAACTCAAGGGATGCAATTCACGGAGAAGAGATCATCTCTGGGGAGTAGAGTTCCTTGACAATTCCTAAGGGTGCTTTTAAGAAGCCTGTGGGTCCCCAAACCCCGAGAAGTTCAAGATAGACTATTCACAAAGAATAGATCAAGCCAGGAAAGTTCGAGAATTTGGAAGAAACTCAAGAGATGCCATTCACGGAGAAAAGATCATCTCTGGGGAGTAGAGTTTCTTTGACAACTTCTACGAGTGACAGTCTGAGAAAGGGTTCAAAAAGAATCTGCCTTTCACATCTCCATATTGTTTAACCCCAAGAGGAGGGAAGACTGTGTCTGGTAATCCTATGGGGATCTAGTTTTGACTATTTAAGAGTGATCAACGGGCTTAATGCTAGACGTAATAGCCGAGGAAACTCTAAATATCTATACTATTATTACACAGTTGATATGAGTTTATGAAAGGAGACTTACAGTGAGCAGCCCCACAATACAGTTATATGCATATGAAAACGGTAAATGAAAGTGGATAAACACTTACTCGATTTTAGAGCTTCCATGTTGTTTGGTTAGTTGTTCAACAAAGAAAGATTGAAAACAACAGTATATTCAAAATCAAAGGAGAAAGTGCTTTGAAAAAGAAAGATTTGGGGCTTACAGCTCAAGGAGAGGCCCAGGGTTTTATCAGTGATTGCACTGTTGAATTTGTACAGAGGGACTTATACAAGTGACTGAGGCCCAAAAATTGTTTTCTGTACAAAGGGATGGGTCTTACACTCTCTCAAGAGGCCCAAAAGGTTTAAAGAAAAAGAGTTGGTGAAATTCTGGTATCAGACGTGTGATGTCACAACAAAACACTCTACACAATGGACAGAATTAACAGCAAAATAACACGCCAAATTGTTCACCCAGTTCGGTCTAACTACCTACGTCTGGGGGCTACCAAGCCAGGGATGAATTTCACTACTTGTAGAATTAATTTACAGACTCAACAACCCAGTTGACAATCTCCTAAACTTAATTTCTACTAGTGACTTTCTACCTAAGAAACCACTTAGATATGAGAACACTACTCAATCCCTAAAACAATACTCAAGGAACAACCTCTTTGAGCAACCTTGATCTTACTTCACAGCTTTGATCAAGTAATAACTCTCTATTGCTTCACAGCTTCTAAGAGAGGACAGAATACGACTCAGTAATTCACCCTAGAATTCTGGATACAAGACTCGTACAAAATACTCAAGACACTCAGCCTATGCTCTTGATTCTTTCTCTGTATCTCTGTCACTTTTTCCTTTGGTCTTGTGCGCTTTATATAGCTCCTTGAATTGGTCTTGGAGTTGCTACAATATCTGACCTGATTTGTTATTTAAAACTGAATATTTAAAACAGATTTTCTCCTAAAATCTTTTTAAATCTTCAACCTTTTAAATCTCCTACAAATCTGCACCAGATCTCCTATGCAGCAGAAAATATCTATCCCAAGATATTCGCATCCAATGAGACAGCTTGCTCTCCACAATTCTAGCTAACACGTAACCCTAACAACATCACAACCTGATGTTATTAATTCTGCAGATCTAATGTCACAACATCACCATGTGACATCAGACATCCAACTTCAGCAATTTAAATACTTAACACAGCCCAGTGTTAAGACTCAATGTTGCAACATCAGCACCTTGACATCAACATTGAACATACTTTGTTTTACCAAAATTCCAGCCAATCCAAGAACTAACAATCTCCCCCTTTGGCTAATTTTGGCTAAAACAATCTCTGCACTCTGCACCTTCAGAGACTTCAGCAGTGGAAAAAACTTCAATCAATGATTTTGACACTTCAAGCAGCAGCATCTTTAATAAAGACTTCACAAAACTCTGTTGCAGCAGCAAAACAGCTACATTCTTCAAACATTCGAGCAGCGGAACATATTTCATTATTAGAAGCAATTAGCACTCCCCCTCAATGCAACAACCAGCATAGCAGCTGTTCAGCAATTACTCCCCCTTAATTTCTGCACTTCTGAATTATAACATCAGCAATCAGCTGCATATTTCTTGACTTCATTCTTTAGCAGCAACAATCAACTCTTGGCACTAACCTTTGTACTCTTTGATACTCTAGGCTCTCTTGGCTACCTCTCCCCCTTTTTAGCCACAATTAGACAAGCTTCAATCAGAAGCCCTATTAACTACAGTTAGTACACCCTAGCTCTCATTGTTAGCCTCACAGTTAGCAACCAGGCAAAACAAATCATAGAAAGAAAAACATAAACAGGTGCATATTCAGCACAATATTCAAATTACATAACCAAGCACATTCAGTGCAGAACCAAAAGCAGAAAATAAAACTAAAACTACTAATTAAGAGTAACATTAAAAACTTTGATCATCCGAGGTGAGATCATCATTTTCTTCATCTTCTTTTGGACTGTCATTGTCAGACTCATCTGTCTTATCAGCAACTACTTTCTCACTTTCTTTTTCCTTCATCTTCAGGGACATAAGTAATTTTTTAAGCTTGTCCTTCCTTTCAATGTTTACTCTGATGACTTCATCAAGTTCTTTACAGGCTTCCTCCAGTTCAGAAATCATATCAGTCTTGACATGAGTATGATTAATAGATGTTGAGGCAGATGCTTTGACATTATCAGCAACATGTCTTCCTTTAAATAGCTTCTGATGAAATGACAATCCAGGCTTCCTTCTACACACACTATCACCCTGGTTAAGAATCCCAGGATGCTGAGATGGAAATGTAATAGGCAATTTCACAGCTCTTGTTGCAGCGTGCTTGATAGTCTGATTATAGATGTAGGAGCCATAATCAACTAGTTTCTTTGTTCCAATGGCATAAACTAATCTTCCCAGTCCAGCAGAAACAGAGGTCTTGTGGTTAGTAGGAACCTAGTTAATCGCACCTATTCTATGAAGAAGAGCATATTTCACACTTAATAGACTTGCTGACAACTTTCCTCTTGAAGGCCAAACTTCTACCTGACCAGCTGTGATCTCCTTGCAGATAACACTATTAGAAACTTCTAATTCTCCAACATCTTCCTCACTTCTTCCTAAGTAGGCATTGATCACCTTAGGAGAGAACCAGACACACTTACCCCTGACTGTAACTCTTCTGAAGGTTAGGCTTTTGCTGTTATCAATAGACTCAGGGATATTCACTATAAATTCTCTGACCAGTCCATCATAGCAACTAGACAATCCTGACACAGTCCTTATGAGACCAGCAAACTTAATTAGATCTACAATACCAGTAGACTCTAAGTCATCACCTACTAGCTCTCTTTCCAGAGCTATCCTTCGTTGGCTCACACAATTCCACATGGATGCACTTCTGGCACAGTGAAACAAGATGTTATCAGGTACTTGATCAACAAATCCTTTCATCACAGGGTTGATGTCTTGAACATCACACTCTGAATCTGATTCTTCCATGATTCTCCTCTTCTTGCCAGACCTGGCAACTTTGCTCCACGACTTGGGAGAGTCTGCGACTGAAGTCCTTTTCTTATCCTTGACCCTATCTTCATTAGGAAGGGACTCCACTCTTTTCCCTTTCCTATCCTCAACATCAGATGAGTCCTCAACATCTATAACCTTAACCTGATCCTTCCCTTTACACCTGTGACTTTCATTCCAAGGGGACGATGTTCTGACATCAAAGAAGACATCAGTATCTTCAAGATCTTCTTCTTTATTACCACTTTCAGCGTCTTGAATCACTGTCAAGGCCAGTCGTTGAAGATTTGTGTCCTCACTTTGAGAGTCTACCTGTTCAGCAGGCATTTGCCTTAATGGGACATAAATCCCTTTCACCCGTATTCCCTTCTCAAGAATTTTGGTGGCAATCTGCTCCAAATGCATGTCCACATCATACTTCTCCTCAATAGGTTGAGAGGATGATGACCTAGTTTCAGTTTTATTCAGCTTGGTTGAACGTTTAGAGTTACCTGAGTCTGGATGTGCCATAGGAATGTGTTCTTTGTCACCAAGTTCTTTTTCTGAAGAAACCCTAGGTCGTACATGTGCAGGTCTTTGAGAATCAGAGTTCTTGGATGGGGAAGACATCGTTCCTTTGTAACAGACTAGGTTTAGAGAAGATTTTTCTATTCTGTTGAGGGAGATGAACTGTTGAGACGAAAACTCTTTGATGAATCTTGATATAGAATCAATGTGGTAAGGCGCCTGATTTTGAGTCCCTCTTAAAGACCAATTACTAATTTTCTCCCTCCATAAAGACTTTCCTTTTAAAAATTTAAAAAAATTCACATCAGAAGTCATTAACTCTGAGTGACCTTTCAGCATCCTGATGTCATAGTCTGATGTTATAACATCAACTTGAGCATCATTAGTTGAATTACCTTCAAGGGAAATCCACTGATAACAGTTATCTTTAGTTCTGGCACCCTTCATAACAACCTGATTATGCTCATCAGAAACCACACACTCATCTTTAGTGTAGTTAACTTTGTACCCTTTATCACACAATTGGCTTATGCTGATCAGATTAGCCTTCAAACCTTGGACAAGGATCACACTATCAAGGGTAAGACCATCAGGATTCTTCACTCTTCCCCTTCCTTCTACTACTCATTTTCTCCATTGCCAAACACGACCTTATTTGTATGGCAAGGATTGAACTCCACCAACTGCTCCTTTGATCCAGTCATGTGCATAGAACATCCACTGTCAAAGTACCATGCATCCATGGCAACATGTCCATCTGAGGTGTGGGCTAAATGACATTTCACCTTCTCCTTAGGAACCCATTGTTTAGCAACTTTAGGTCTGACCTCCTTTGGTTTGCCTTGAGGAGCAGATTGTGGATAACCATGGAGCTTGAAACAAGAGTACTGCATATGTCCAAACCTTCCACAATAGAAGCATCTCACTCTGTCATCTCTGAATTGGTTATATCTTCTACCATGATAATGATAATGCTGTGGCTGCCACCCATAATGTTGTCTTCTTCTTCCATAGTTGGAATGTCTTCTTCTGTACTGAGGATGCTGTCTTCTAGGCTGTCTCCTATGGTGATAAGGCTTCCTTATTCCATAGTTATGAGGCACAACATTGTTGAATCCATATCCATACCAGTTTTCCTGATGTTGAGACATCTGATGAGACATGTTCTGTTTAAACCTGGCAGCTTGCATACTCTTGTGATATTGGGGAGGTATATACTGACTAGCTCCTCGAAGCTGCATCTTCCTCTGATGGGGACCATTCTTTTTCTCAACATTCTGAGGCTGAACAATCTTCTTAGGGGTAGGAACCTGTCCTTTTGTTTGAGACATTGGTTGGGACACCTCCTCCTTTGTTTCTGAAGAGCTTGCTTCAGCAGAACCCTTTTTCTCAGCCACAAATCCTATACCTGACTTATCACCAGCCACTTTTTCTGTCTGAAGGATCTTATCAAGTGTGTCTGTACCACAACTCAGCATCCTAACAGACTTGGTCATTTGATCAAGGTGAGCTTTAACTAGTACAACCTCATTTTCCAGATCAGCTTTTTCATTCTCAAGCTGAGCAATCTGTTGCTTGTGGGACTTGTTTTCTTGGAAAATCTCAGCACTTTTTAAACACAGCTCTTGATAAGTAGATGCTAACTCCTCATACGTTATTTCTCCATCACTAGAATCATCATCAGAAACAACAATTCCTGTTAAAGCTCTAACATGCTTTGCTGACTCACCTTCACTTTCACTTTCAGAGTCAGACCAGGAAACTGTCATGCCCTTCTTCTGCTTTTTCAAGAAGGTGGGACACTCTTTCTTGACATGTCCATACCCTTCACATTCAAAGCACTGAACTCCTTTATCTTGGGCAGTTTTCTCTTCATCCTTCTCTTTTGACTTGCTGATGTCAGACGATATGTTCTTGACATTAGGCCTGGAGTTATTGTTCATCCTCTTGAACACTTTATTGAACTGTCTTCCCAACATAACTATGGCCTGAGATAGATCCTCCTGGGATTCTGAACTCTTTCCTTTTTCTTCTTGATCATTTGACACCAAGGCTATACTCTTAGGCTTCTTTTCTGGTTCTTCCTCATTCAACCCAAGCTCAAAAGTTTGAAGAGATCCAATGAGCTCATAAACTCTCATCTTGCTGATGTCTTTTGATTCTTCAATGGCAGTTACCTTCATCTTATACTTCTTAGGAAGGGACCTAAGAATCTTCCTTACAAGCTTTTCATCTGACATCTTTTCACCAAGAGCACTGGATGCATTAGCCAGCTCAAGAACACTCATGTGGAAGTCATGAATAGTCACATCTTCCTTCATCTTCAAGCTTTCAAATTTTGATGTTAGAATCTGAAGTCTTGACATTTTAACTCTAGATGTACCTTCATGAGTGGCCTTCAAAATATCCCACGCTTCCTTAGCAACTTCACAGGTATTGATTAACCTGAAAATATTCTTATCCACTCCATTGAAAATTGCATTTAGAGCTTTGGAATTTCCAAGGGAAAGCTCATCTTCTTCCTTGGTCCATTCTTCTTCAGGGTTTGGCTTTGAGGTGCCTTCTTTATCTTTGCCAACATCATCTTTCTCACACATAACAGGTGCTTTCCACTCTTTAACAATAGCCTTCCATGCCCTGCTGTCCAAGGATTTTAAGAAAGTAGTCATCCTTGGCTTCCAATAGCCATAATTGGATCCATCCAAAATAGGGGGTCTGTTGACGAATCCTCCAACTTCTTTGTCCATCTTTACACCTGAAAGTAACTTCCCTAGATCTCACCCAGAGACAGACAGGATGCCTGCTCTGATACCAATTGAAATTCTGGTATCAGACGTGTGATGTTAAGGTGTGATGTCATAACAACACACTTTGCACAATGGACAGAATTAACAGCAAAATAACACGCCAAATTGTTCACCCAGTTCGGTCTAACTACCTACGTCTGGGGGCTACCAAGCCAGGGATGAATTTCACTACTTGTAGAATTAATTTACAGACTCAACAACCCAATTGACAATCTCCTAAACTTAATTTCTACTAGTGACTTTCTACCTAAGAAACCACTTAGATATGAGAACACTACTCGATCCCTAAAATAATACTCAAGGAACAACCTCTTTGAGCAACCTTGATCTTACTTCACAGCTTTTATTAAGTAATAACTCTCTATTGCTTCACAGCTTCTAAGAGAGGACAGAATACGACTCAGCAATTCACCCTAGAATTCTGGATACAAGACTCGTACAAAATACTCAAGACACTCAGCCTATGCTCTTGATTCTTTCTCTGTATCTCTGTCACTTTTTCCTTTGGTCTTGTGCGCTTTATATAGCTCCTTGAATTGGTCTTGGACTTGCTACAATATCTAACTTGATTTGTTATTTAAAACTGAATATTTAAAACAGATTTTCTCCTAAAATCTTTTTAAATCTTCAACCTTTTAAATCTCCTACAAATCTGCACCAGATCTCCTATGCAGTAGAAAATATCTATCCCAAGATATTCGCATCCAATGAGACATCTTGTTCTCCACAATTCTAGCTAACACGCAACCCTAACAACATCACAACCTGATGTTATTAATTCTGCAGATCTAATGTCACAACATCGCCATGTGACATCAGACATCCAACTTCAGCAATTTAAATACTTAACACAGCCCAGTGTTAAGACTCAATGTTGCAACATCAGCACCTTGGCATCAACATTGAACATACTTTATTTTACCAAAATTGCAGCCAATCCAAGAACTAACAGTTGGGTTTATAACTGTCATACCCCAAATTTTGACCACTAAGATTTCCCATCATTGTGAAAATCATCATCACAATATGGAGGAACCATCATACCTCATCAGTCTCCCCAAAGATGGGTGAGCATTCACTACTATCAAAATTAGGGTTTCAAGCCCTCTCAGAGTTCTTAGGCAAAGGATCAATCAAGGAATGGCATGATCTTCAACTTGTCTAAACCTCTCAAACATCCACAATGGATCAAGAGGACTCCCACTTCAAGGATTAAGCACAAGGATGCTCCCTTTTAGGTGGATCAAGCCTCAAGATCGCCAGTGTCACCAAATTAGGGTTTGGTCGACCAGGGCCTCTAGATGGAAATTTTCATATGGGCATAAGCCAAGATCCAAAACATAACCTAATATGCTCCATGGAACCTCATAAACCCAATCATTAAGTCAATTTTGTCTCAGGGGATGCATTCATCAAAAATCAGGAATTAGGGTTTCTTGACCTAATTCACCCCTAAGTTGACTTTTGGGACAATTCATGAACCAAGACCTCAAGACATGATTTGAGGGTCTCTAATATACCATATTGATCCATTTGGGACAATGGATTGATCCAAGAAGCTTGAGCAACAAGTTCCAATTTCATCTGAACCACAGTTAGGGTTTCGCGGGAAAAGTCAACTGTAACTTTGACTTTTGACCAGGACATGCTCTCAAGCCCTAAGACATGATTCAATACACTCTATACCACCCATGGAACATGTACATCAAGTTTGATTTAGGTCAAGGGCATGATTTCCTGAAGAATTGCACAGTTTGGAATTCATCTACTAAAAAGTCAACTGTGCACAAAAGTTAACTTTGACTTTTTGAGATTTCTCACCAAAATGGATTTTTAACCCTAAAATGATGTTAATGTATGATTTGAATCATCATTCATCAAGAAAAATCAAAGAAAATGGGATAACTTGTAAAAGGGGTAACCATAAAAACTTAGAAAATTTTCTAAGTTACGAAAAAAAGTGACAAAGGTACCAACTTTGGGGGATCATAACTCCTAAACCACAAAGCCATTTTTTCCATCCAAAGTTTGATTTGTAGATCTCATTGCCCTCTACAAAAGCTTCATACTGACCTATGTCCAAATTCCTCATGGATTTTGAGTTATGGAGTGATCAAAATCAAGAAAAGTCACTTTGTTCCAACACTTAGTGAAAATTTCACTAAGTCAGATTTTGCCTTACTTTTTTCCAAATGTAGGGACATTTTTCACTTGGATCCAAAAAGTATCAAAACCAAATATGATCAAACAGTTGTTATATCATATAAGAGCTTTCCAAAATGGCCAAGAACATCACCAAATTCAACTTGAGCCATGAGATATGACATTGGCAAGTTGCCTTGCTGAAATCTGCCAAGGCATGGCAGATTTTTGTACTTTTGGTCGATTTGCCAAAATCAGCCAATTCCAAGCCTTGCCATCACCTTGGACACATCTGAGGATTGAATCTAAAGGGGGCAATCACTGAGCCAAGCCTCCAAAGTCCTTGGAACAAGAAATAACATGCTAAACCTAGAATTGCCCAAAATAGGGACAAGACTCCAATTTTGGATTAGAGCATTCAATGGGAGCATCAAGGTGGCATGGACTGAGCCATTAGCAACTGAATTCAGTCAAGACTTATCCAAGACCAGGGGGACCAGCAGCCTGTGCCCTAACCTCTAGTCAATGGCTAGAGGAGACTTGGATTTTCATTTGCCAACATTGGCCAAACCTACTCAGCAGTTGCCATTCACTATTCCTTGCAAAACAAACTTGCTCTACTATAAATAGAGCTCAATTATGATCAGTTTAAGTACACCAAAGGCCTACAACACTTGCCTTTCTCAAAATTCACTTCTCACTCTAAAAAATGCCTTTCTTAGCAAGTCACTATCGGGTTTTTCATTAGAGAGCAATTCCACTCAAACCAATCACCAACAAACCTCATATACATCATATGTGAGCTGATCAAACACTTAAACAACATCTGGAACACGGATTTCTCAGAATCACCAGTCAATTGCTCAAGGTTTTAACCAAGTTGCAGTTGAGATGCCATGAAGTGATCCAGCCGATTTCCATCAAGTCCAAGCATTCAAACACACTCCATAGGGTGTAGGGAAGCTGTTCAGCTCATCACAATTCATCTGTAACACCTCCTACTCAGAAATCAATTTTCTCTTGCTGTCACGACCTAGAGGTAAGCCTAAACTTAGTCATCTCTCAATCTATGCATATTTCCTCGCACAATACTTTTGCCAAATGTTAATAATCATGCATGGAATGTTTCCCCTCAAGTAATTGCTTTGTTTGAATCGTGTATCAAAAATCCCCGCCTTCATGCAGAATTTAGGCTTCTTGAGGATTTTTCGTGATTTCTTGTTTTATGCTTAATTTAAATGAAATTAATTGCCATAGACATGATCGTGAGGTTGAGACGAGTTGATTGGTATATGGATTGCATGATATGATCAAGTATTTAGTGAGATTGGATAGAAAATGCAAATCTGGGCAAAACTGAAAAACGCGCGTGTTCTTCAGCTGTTCTTGGCGCCATTTCTCTCAAATTCAAATATTTGAATTTTGTGATTTTATTTAATTGATTCAAAAATTAATTTCTCTCTGAGTTTTAATGATTTTGAGTTGATTCTTTTTTTAATAATTCACAAAAATGTTAAAATATTTTATTTTCCCAAAAAATCCCAAAAATATTATTTATTTCATATAATTGATATTTTTTGCAAAGAATTAATATTTTTATTATTTTTGACATTTTGAATATTTTTTCCACCTTGATTTTGCAACTTTTAATGCCTTCTAATTATTTTGTAGGCCAATACTTAATTTTTGAAGCATTAATCCAAGATTACAATTTGTTTTCCATATGTTAAACAATTTTGATCATTTTAATTGAATTTTTATTCAATTAAAACACATTTTGAAAACAAATTATGGTTTTTGATTAATTCAACCCTCATAAATCATTTTCAAAACACTTTGGGCCTCTATTAGAGTGTAAGACCCAACCCCTTTGAAAACCAAATCATTTTTGGGTCTCAGTCTTTGTATAAGACCCCCCGGTGTTTTCAAAATCTCGGCGCGATCTCCATTTCAGAAAAAAAAAATCATCTGGGCCTACCCTCGAGTAGTAAGACCCATTTCTTTTCTTTAAAACTCTTTGGGCCTCTAATAGAGTGTAAGACCCAACCCTTTGTAAATACAACCTATTTTGGGCCCCACTTATGGTATAAGTCCCGTTGTATTTCAAAACGTTCGACGCGATCATCATCCGTTGAAAAACAAACCTTGGGCCTACCCTCGAGTAGTAAGACCCATTTCTTTTCTTTAAAACTCTTTGGGCCTCTTGAGAGAGTGTAAGACCCAAATCCCCTTGTACAAACCATTTTGGGCCTCACTTATTGTATAAGTCCCTCTGTACAAGTGAACGGCGCGATCGTCGCCTTTTAAAAAATCAATTAGGCCTACCCTCGAGTAGTAAGACCCATTTCAAAACTTTTGGGCCTCTAATAGAGTATAAGACCCAATCCCCTTTTAACCAAAAACAAATTTGGGCCTCAGATATTGTATAAGCGCCTTCGCGTTAAAAGAAAATCTCGGCGCGATCGCCATTTTAAACGAAAAATCATCTGGGCCTACCCTCGTGTTATAAGCCCCACTCTTTTTCTTTAAACCTTTTGGACCTCTTGAGAGAGTGTAAGACCCATCCCTTTGTACAGAAAACAATTTTTGGGCCTCAGTCACTTGTATAAGTCCCTCTGTACAAATTCAACAGTGCGCTCACTGATAAAATCCTGGGCCTCTCCTTGAGCTGTAAGCCCCAAATCTTTCTTTTTTCAAAGCACTTTGTCCTTTAATTTTGAAATATACTGTTGTTTTCAATCTTTCTTTGTTGAACAACTAACCAAATAGCATGGAAGCTCTATAACCGAGTAAGTATTTATATGCTTTCATTTACCGCTTTCATATACATATAACTGTATTGTGGGGCTGTTTTGCTGTAAGTCTTCTTTCATAAACTCATATCAACTGTGTAATAATAGTATAGATATTTAGAGTTTCCCCAGCAACTACGTCTAGCATTAAGCCCGTTGATCACTCTTAAATAGTCAAAACTAGATCCCCATAGGATTACCAGACACAGTCTTCCCTCCTCTTGGGGTTAAACAATATGGAGACATGAAAGGCAGCATTCTCGGTGAACCCTTTCATAGACTGTCACCTTTAGAAGTTGTCAAAGAAACTTTATTCCCCAGAGATGATCTCTTCTCCGTGAATTGCATCTCTTGAGTTTCTTCCAAATTCTCGAACTTTCCTGGCTTGATCTATTCTTTGTGAATGACCTGTCTTGAACTTCTCGGGGTTTGGGGACCCACAGGCTTCTTAAAAGCACTTATCAAGAAACTCTACTCCCCAGAGATGATCTCTTCTCCGTGAATTGCATCTCTTGAGTTTCTTCCAAATTCTCAAACTTTCCTGGCTTGATCTATTCTTTGTGAATAGCCTGTCTTGAACTTCTCGGGGTTTGGGGACCCACGGGCTTCCTAAAAGCATCCCCGCCTCCTCTTGGGCGTTGTACAAGGACCCGTCAGCTTCTTACAAGTATTCACAGCCTCCTCTTAGGCTTTGTATAAATGATTTCTTCCTCCGTGAATGATAGCCTCCTCTTGGGCTTAGTACAAATTGTCCCTCGGCTTCTTAAAAGTTTCCAGCCTCGACTTAAGCTTCGTACAAATTGTCCCGACGACCTCCTAAAGGTATAGGAACAGAAATCAATCATCTTAATAGAACAGTCTTTCCAAGAGTCTACTACTGTTTCTCAAAGCATAGTACAAATGATGAAACTCTAGACTTGGACAGTCTAATTTCCTTGAGTCTCAAAGACATTCTCAAGCATCCTTCAAGAATAGGAAGGAACCCCGTAGACTCGGACAGTCTCAATACCCTTAGGATTTCCCATTTGCTTAAAGAACAGGAAACAATCCTGATCCTCGAATCAAAATCCCTGAGTGCAAACATTACTCGTATAAGAACTGATTTTCTCTTTAAATCAGCATACTAGACCTGTCACTCAACTGAAACAGTCACAATAGCCTCCTCTTGGGCTTTGTACAATGATTCTCCCCAACGGAGCTAACAATTTTAGCCTCCATCTCGGGCTTCGTACGAGATACAAAAGACTCTCTTGTTGAGTCAAATGGCCTCCATCTCGGGCTTTGTACGAGATACAAAAAAACTCTCTTGTTGAGTCAAATAACCTCCATCTCGGGCTTTATACGAGATACCAAAAGATTCCCTCGTTGAGTCAAAACCTTTTAGCCTCTCTCTCGGGCTTTGTACGAGACACATAATAGCCTCCTCTTAGGCTTTATATAAGAAAACCACTGGTTGACTCAATCAACCTTTTAGCATCAAAGTTGTGCCTCGTTCACAGTACACAAACATCAACAACTCCTTACCCTTCATCTAATCGCTGTAAGTGGCAAGCCTCTGGATCATCTATATCCATGCCATTGTCCCTCTTTTAGCATGAGAAATTCCTAAGGAAAGATAGCGTTGCTCTAAACTGAGTTAAAGTCTCCTCCTTCAGGTTGGAAATCCCCTATAAAGGAAATTATGGCATCGCTGGGATTCGCACATCCCGGTTAAAGTAATTCTCCTTTATAAACAGTTGTAACAGACAAACCCCTCTTTAGAGATGACAAATTCTCTCTAAAGTTGAGACCTTTTAGCTTCATATCTTGGGCTTTGAACAAGATACAAATAGACTCTTCAGCTTCACATCTTGGGCTTTAAACAAGATACAAACCACCTTTCGCTTCACGTCTTGGGCTTTGAACAAGACGCCAAAACAACCGTTTCCTCCCATAGAATAAGAGGAACTACGATCGCTCTGATTTCCCTGTTTCGGTAAATGGGAATACGTAGGCATAAGATTGAAAGAAAAATGTTAGCGAGCACACTAAACAAAAACCCAAAATCCCATACTTTCATATATCCGTCCTAACATCTCAACCGATAGCTTAAAACACCCCTTTTCGAAAAAATAACCTAGGAGAGACCCCGAATCTTTGTAGCATCTGTAAACCAACAGTTTTGACTGTTTAACCTCAGTATGAAAGTAGGGTTAATTGGAGACATCTATTTCCATTCCTTTATCAGCTTCAATAGGATAAAAAATGAATCGAGCTGTAGTACTAGAGCGATCGTGCTTTGCAACCACATCCAAAAATCACTCGTTACAGAAAAATGGTGACTCTGTTGGGGAGAATCTTTTTTAGGGATCTTATTCTCTTCTTGTCTCCTAGGTAGAAATCTTGGAAGGAAGTACCACAAAAATAATGCCTTTCAAGGCATTTTGTTCCTCTTATCTCTTGAAACCCTGACATCGCTAGGATCTTAGGTCAAAACGCCGTTAATTTAGAATGAAACCACAGGATGGTGACTCCGCCAGGAAACCATTTTCTGTCAGGAACTTAAGATTCTTAGCTTTTAAAAGTCTAGGACATTAGGACAAATATATATACTGCTTTTCCTAATTCATATCTGTGTTTATTTTTCTGCTAATGGGAATACGTGTGATGCCGCATGTGGAAAGATTGAGTATACACTTAAGATAAGTGATGGCGACGAGGTCGACCATCAACCTCAGTGGAGGCTTCCCAATGCAACCCATTCCCTCTCATAGGCAATGGGCCGATTGTGACGTCTGAGAAGCTGAGGAGCCAACCCTTTTGTAGTGCGAAAGCTATCGGAAATAGTTGTCACGCGATACTACCCTCATTTGAGGCTGATGATCTATTCTCGATGAATAGCATTTACTCTAAGATTTCATACAGCTCGCTGGCGATCCGCTTGCTGTTTTTTATCCTGGGAGGAGCTGATGATTTTGAGTACAGGTACAAAAAATCACCCTAGTATAAACCTTTGGGGATGGGTAGAGCCTTGACTCCATGACAACGACCCTTTGACCCCATGTTTTTTCTATGTTTTTGTGTGCTGCATTCATGCATTCATTTAAAAAACATTAAAACATTCAAAAAAAATTTCTCTTCTAGTCTCTCTATTTTTTCAAAATAAACTAAGACTGTGATTGCAAATATCAGAGAAAAGGATTGCGCTAATGGATTTCGGTAGAAGGAGAACTCATAAGTACACCTTCAGGATTCCAAAACTAGAGGATTTAAGAGGTTTGGCGAGGATGATCACAAACCAAGAGGCTTTTAGAGCCAAGTACAAAGGTTTATTATCTCTGCTAAGAGTCCATGTGATTGAGGGAATCATGGATGCGCTCGTTCAGTTCTACGATCCGGTCTATCATTGTTTCAAATTCAAGGATTACTAGTTAGCACCAACGCTGGAGGAATATTCTCATCTGATTGATATACACATTACTGATCAAGCTCCATTTTCTAGACTGGAAGATATTCCAAAGAATCAGACCATTGCAAGAGCAATTCATTTGGACGAGTCTAAGGTCAGGACTCACATGATCACTAAGGGTGGCATACAAGGTTTGCCAGCCCAGTTCTTGACAAAGAAAGCCCTGTACTTTGCCAGTATCGGGAACGTGACTGCTTTTGAAAGCATCTTTGTTTTACTCACCTACGGGTTATTCTTGTTGCCCAACATTAATAACTTCATCGATATCAACTCCATTAAGGTTTTTCTCATTGGAAACCCTGTGCCAACTTTGCTCGTAGATGCGTATCATTCTGTACACTTGGGAAATTTGTACAGCGGAGGGGAGATCACATGTTGTGTACCTCTGCTTTATAAATGGTTTATCTCCCATTTGCCTAAGTCTGCTGCTTTTTGGGATCACAAGAGTGCCTTACGTTGGTCGCAGAAAATCATGTCTCTCACCAACTCTGACATTGGTTAGTGCAATAGGATTTATGGCGGAATCAAGATCATTGACCGTTGTGGAAACTTCCCCAACGTACCCCTTATAGGAACTAAGGTAGAAATCAATTACCATCCAGTTCTCGTTCGTCGTCAATTTGGATACCCGATGAGACACGTCCCACGGAGTGTTCATCTGGAAGGTATTTTCTTCAAGGAAGGAGAAAGTGACAGAGCACTAAAGACGAAAATAGTGCATGCTTAGAAACATGTTCATAATAAAGGACGGGAGTCTCTAGGAAAACCAGACTGTGTCTTGGTGGAGCCTTATCTCCACTGGATACAAACTAGAGCTCTCAAGCTAAAGATGCCTTATCCTCGTCACCGAGGGAGTCTGTCATGTACTTCATGACTGAGACTGAAAAGCTCCAGGTTATTCTAAAAAAAGTTCAATGGGAGAGGAGGTCTTGGAAGAACAAGTACTGCATCCTCAATGTAGAGTGCATCAAAATACAGCAACTACTGAAAGATAAGGACGCTCTGATTGAAATTTTGGGGCAACATGTTGTAGAGAATCAAGATGACCAAAGGAATTTGCTCACTCCTTTCACCTGGTAAAGGAACGACGATCCGACAACGGCCCAAGAGCCCCGGTCAAAGAAACGGAAAGTACCAGAATCAGCACCCGATTTCTCTTCAGAGAGGACTCGGGACCCATTAGCTTAGGTTTCTATTTCTGCACCTTGTAATCTACTGTATTTCCATTTCTGTAATCCTTTGAATTCAATAAAAAGGGGTTTCCCCACTGTTTGATATTTGCAATCTAATTGTCGAAGTTTATTTTGATTAAACCAAAAAACAATTAATATAATCATTGCATTCATCATTCTCACATCGCGTACTCTTCTTACCTACAAATCTCACGTTTGTGTCTCGGTTCTAGAGTCAAACTGTCTCATTCATATAATACTCAAGCCAATCGTCAGAAAAAGATGGATGATCTTGAGGAAGAAAACAGAGAGTTGAAAGAAGATATCGACGCTCTGAGAGAGGATATGAGAAAGCTTCGTAACGACATGCAAGCCATGGCAGAAGCTCACCTACAAAGAACTGTGATCTCAGAGATCACCTCAACGCCCATAGTGGAGAAGTATGATCCTAGGTATCAAATGCCGAAAGATCGTCCCTGGGGCATGCCTGTTAACTATATCCCGGAAGGATATGTTCCGCCGATCACTAAAGATCAGGGAATCATAACAGAAGCCGCTGGGCCTGAAGGTTACAAACTTTGGGAAAACGAAGATGCCAGGGGTATACTGAAGACTCCTGAAGGTTACAAACTTTGGGAAACGCCAAGATTCACTGCCGTAGTCACGGTACCACCCCCTGTGGTGCACACTGTCCCGGAAGGACAGACTCCACCGATACCTTCTGGTAAGAAGGAAACTATGTTCGATAGAATGGATGAATTCCAGGAACAGTTCCTGGAAATGCAGAAGGAACTGCAAGCCATTCGCGGCCAGGATTTATTTGGAAAGGACGCCGCAGACCTTTGTCTGGTCCCCAATGTGAAAGTTCCGCACAAATTTCAAGTGCCCGACTTTGAAAAATACAAGAGTAACTCTTGCCCTCAAAGTCACTTGGTGATGTACGCTCGGCGAATGTCAGCTCAGACGGAGAATCAGGACCTACTGATTCACTACTTTCAGGATAGTTTAACCGGTGCCGCACTCAAATGGTACATGGGTTTAAACCGTGCTACAATTAGCACATTCAGAGATCTTGGTACTGCCTTCGTCCAACAATACAAATACAATTTGGACATGGCATCGGACAGAGATTAACTCAGATCAATGTCACAAAAGGACAAGGAAACCTTTAAGGAGTACGCTCAGAGATGGCGCGAAATTGCCGCTCAGATTTGTCCACCTCTTGAGGAAAAAGAGATGACAAAGATCTTCCTAAAGACCTTAAGCTTATTTTACTATGACAGAATGGTTGCCAGTGCACCCAGTAACTACACCGAGATGGTCGGTATGGGAGTTCGTCTTGAGGAAGCCGTCCGAGAAGGACGTCTAATAAAAGACGCTGGATCATCGAGTAGTACAAAACGATACGGTAGTGCTCTCCCTAAGAAAAAAGAGCAAGATATTGGGAATATCTCTCTCGGAAAGCAAAGGCGACGTTATCAATCGGTAACAGCTGTAACTCCTGCTATCAACCCTGCGCCTGCTCCTACGTATCAGCCTCAGTTTGTGCAAAGCCAACCTAATCAGCAAAGGACACAACAGCCTCTTCAGCAGGCTCGTCCTCCATACAATAACAACCGTACAATGCGGCCACCCATGTTTGATCCTATACCCATGTTGTACGCAGAACTATTTCCGTTACTACTGGCTAAGGGGCACATCCAGACTAAGTCCCCTCTTACAGTACCGGAAAATCTGCCTTTTTGGTTTAAGGTGGATCAGACATGCCCTTATCATTAAGGAGGACCAGGGCATAACATAGATAATTGTCTCAATTTTAAATCTGACGTGCAAAAGCTTGTTAGGAGCGGGCTCTTATCTTTCAAAGATACGAATCCCAATGTTCTTACAAACCCACTACCTCAACATGAGAAACCTGCAGTCAACCTTATTGAGAAAGAATTTAACAACGTCTATCAAATTCACGATGTACTCTTGTTGAGGACCAATCTGGTCAAGATGCATTGTAGACAGAGTGGATATGGCCATGTGCCACCTCATAATTATCACCAGTGTGATGTCTGCTCTAAAAACAATCAAGGATGTTCTGTGGTGCAAGCAGCTCTACAGGAACAATTGGATCTCGGATGGATCCAAGAGCACCGAGTTCGTGGAGTTAACATGGTTTACACGAATTCCAACATCATTCAGAACCACGACATTCGTACGATGAATGTCAACCTGGTGGCAATGCACTCAAGGCAAAGCCAGTATCATAATCTGCCACGGCACGATTACAGTTCTTGTCTGACTTGCTCGGTAAACAAACAGGGATGCTCTTTCATACAGGAGGCCCTCCAGTGTCAGATGGATCTTGGATGGATCCAAGACTACCATGATAGGAATCCCTATCAGATCAATATGGTTCAAATCTTTGACATTCGCTTGATGAATACCAACTTGGTAGAATTGCATGCTGAGCAGGTCCGACTCGGATTCCTGATCTCACACAATTATCACAGCTGTAAAGCGGGTTGCGAAAACGATCAGGGATGTGCCCTTGTCCAGGAGGCACTTCAGCACTTGTTAAATCATTGGTGGATGCTAATCTACATGGATGAAGATACTCAGCAAATTAGTATCAATAACAGAAACCCCACTCGGCGTCAAAGTCAGGATGTCCGACTCGTGGAAGCTAACCTAGTGAGGTTACATTGTATTCAAAGTGGGCGTGGTCAGGTGCCACCACACAATTATGAACGTTGTGGAGTCTGTTCGGAAAGTAACCAAGGGTGCTACCTTGTGCGAGCAGCTCTCCAGGGGCAGGTGGATCGTGGAGAGATTCACCCATATCCAGGTTCCGGACCCATCAATTGGTCGCCGAACTACCTTGCCAATCAAATTGAGGACATTGTCGTTATCTCTGATCATCAGAGGACCAGGAATGTTTTTGCCATTATCCCTCTGCTTGACGAATCAAGAACTCCCAACCAAGAACGGATCGAGATTACCTATGATGGTCAGAAAAACCAGAAGGTTCCCATAGTCATCTATTTGCCGGGACCACTACCGTATGAATCAGCTAAGGCAATCCCTTACAAATACGGTGCAACAACAATTGAAAATGGAAAGGAAATTCCATTACCCTCCGTCGTGAATATTGCAGACATCAGTCAAGTAACACGGAGTGGTCGAATCTTCAACAGAGGAGTTGGAGAGTCCAACAAAGAAAAGGAACTTCAGACAAAAGCTCCCGATTCACCAGGCGGTCAATACAGTGATCCCGACCTTTCGAAAAACAATGATGAGATGCTGAAGCTCATCCAAAGGAGTGAATACAACATTGTCGATCAAATGTTACAGACTCCTTCAAAGATCTCGGTATTATCACTGTTACTCAGTTCAGAAGCGCACAGGGAGGCTCTATAGAAAGTTTTGGAGCAAGCCTTCGTAGAACAGGATTAACCATCAGACAGTTCGATAGTATTGTCTCTAACATCACTTCCTGCAATAACTTGGGATTTAGTGAAGAGGAATTACCTGAAGAGGGTCGCCGTCATAACATGGCGCTCAATATTACAGTCAACTGCCAGGACGATGCTTTAGCCAGCGTACTGGTAGACACATGGTCCGCCCTGAATGTTATGCCGAAGTCCACTTTGATGCAATTATCATTTAAGGGCCCTCCGATGAGAACCAGCGAGGTCGTCGTCAAAGCGTTCGACGGATCCAGAAAAACGGTTATTGGCGAAGTTGACCTTCCCATAACTATTGGTCCTCACACTTTCCAAGTCACCTTCCAGGTCATGGACATCCGGGCAACGTACAGTTATTTATTAGGAAGACCTTGGATACATCAGGCTGGGGCGGTCACTTCAACCCTCCATCAAAAGCTAAAGTTCGTCCAGAACGGCCAACTCATCATAGTCTGTGAGGAACAGGCCTTGCTCGTCAGTAATTTATCGTCATCCACTTATATGGAACCAGAAGGGATAATCGGAACCCAGTTCCAAGCGCTTTTGCTACACAAAGACGAACAATCCGGAGGAGGAACTTCGATTTCCTCATACAAAGATGCTATTAAAGCCGTCGAGAGTACCGATACAACAGGATGGGGACAGCTTGTCATTCCTACTAGCAATACAACAAAGGAGGGTCTTGGTTTTTCTGCAACCTGTACCCGGACAGCTGCTAACAATGAAAGTCTTCATCCCATTCAGGACTTCTTCCATGGTGGAGTTTTCCTTCACCCAGTGTCTCAAATAATCCATGCTATCAATGAGGAGGATCCCTCTGACACAGATGAAGAATGGAAGTCCTATCTTAACGAGGACGGTTATATGTCTTAGGAAGAGGTGCCTACGTCATTTTGCTATCCCGCACAGAGTCTGAGATTTATACCACGGTCAGATGTCGAAATGATATACGGAGGTTGTGATCCGGAAGGATGTCGTGCTCCGCCAAATTCATTAGAGGAGGACACTCTGATGAAAGACAACTTTGACCACAATTATTATGGCCCGATGGATGGCCTGCCAATGTGGCAGCCTTACCCAGGAGACTTGGGGCCAGAAAGTCAGCCGAGTAATGAAATTCAGCTGAGCATCATTGAACAGAATACCTGTGTCCCCACCATGTCATGGGATCAACACTCAGGTCATTCAGAAACTACTCAACATGATGATGAATTTGCAACGTTTGCAGGACTAGAATTCAACAACTATGCTTTTCCTGAGGTCAACGTCATCGAGAGAGATGACCCCTCCAGTTCCAAAGAAGTGTGGGACACCTTGGGACAACCGAGTGGAAAATACGACTATATGGTCAAGTACATCGCTCCCGAAAGCTCTCGTATCAGGCTCGAAGACATCCAGCCAACTGGATGGGGAGATACAGCTAAGAGCACAAATGCTATGCAAAATGCAACAGAGGAATTCTCCTACGACAATTCTGCCTGGGAGACAGATTCCAATGATCCTACTCCACCAGAAATCAGCGTCATTTCTGAAGACAAATCGAGGAAGGTACCAGACTTTGTGATTCACCGAGGAGTTCTCCGCCAGTGGGTCGCTGTTGATGCTCCGAAGGTCGTTCGCCAATCAAAGTAATTGCCATCTTTAACCTTTCACCCTGCCCAGGTGAAACAGATGTTTTGATAAGGCTTGCTTTCTGTAAATTTTCCCTCTTCGCTTCTCCCAAAGCGACAAAGTTTTGTTTTATAGGACTGTAGTTTCAAGAATCGACTTGTTCATTAATAAAATAACGTTCTGTAATTTCTGCATTTATTGATGTTTTCTCTTTTCACTTTTCTCAGAAAATGGTAATCCTAAAAAAATAATTCAATAATAAAAACAAGTAGTAAAATAAAAGTACACTGCGCACACTTGCATTTTCTCTATCTCTTCTAAACACGAATCATCACGTCATGCAGATTGCTTGTTTTAAACCTCGTTGAAACATACGATCCGATGCCTTCTCCCAACTTTGAATTCCCGGTATTTGGGGCTGAAGAAGAAGTTGACAACGAAATTCCAGAAGATATCTCCCGATTACTCAGACAAGAGGAAAGGTCCATTGAACCTCACAAAGAGCCGTTGGAAATGGTCAACTTGGGTTCGGAAAAAGAGAGAAAAGAAATCAGGTTGGGGCACTGCTCAGTCCAACTCCCAAAGAGAGTTTGATAAAGCTTCTCAAAGAATTTCCCGATGTATTCGCTTGGTCCTATCAGGATATGCTAGGGTTGGATACCAGCATCGTGGAACATCACTTACCGTTAAGGTCAGAATGTCCGCCAGTAAAACAGAGGTTGAGACGGACTCACCCGGACATGGCCATCAAAATCAAAGAGGAGGTACAAAAATAGATTGACGCGGGTTTCCTCGCCACATCAGAATATCCTCAATGGTTAGCCAACATCGTACCCGTTCCGAAAAAGGACGGAAAGGTCAGAATGTGTGTCGATTACAGGGATCTAAATAAGGCTAGTCCAAAGGACGACTTTCCTTTACCGCACATTGACATACTGGTAGACAGTACAACAAAGTTCAAAGTTTTCTCCTTCATGGATGGATTCTCGGGCTATAACCAGATCAAAATGGCGCCGAAAGACATGGAGAAAACTTCGTTCATTACCCCATGGGGGACCTTTTGTTATAAGGTAATGCCGTTCGGTTTGAAGAAAACCGGGGCAACCTATCAAAGGGCCATGACTACTCTGTTTCATGACATGATACACAAAGAAATCGAAGTGTATGTCGATGACATGATTGCTAAATCAAAAACAGAGGAGGAGCATGTGACCCACCTGTCAAAACTTTTCGAGCGTCTGAAAAAATACAAACTCCGCTTGAATCCCAACAAGTGCACCTTCGGTGTCCGTTCAGGGAAACTCTTAGGGTTCATCATCAGCCAGAAAGGAATTGAGGTTGATCCTGACAAGGTCAAGGCCATTCAAGAAATGCCTTCTCCGAAAACTGAAAAACAAGTCAGAGGATTCCTGGGACGTTTGAATTACATCTCCAGATTCATATTCCTTATGACCGTGACCTGTGCGCCTATTTTCAAATTACTAAAAAAGAACCAGGATTGCATTTGGACAGAAGATTGCCAAACTGCCTTTGACAGTATTAAGGAATATCTGTTGAATCCTCCGATTTTATCACCTCCAGTGGAAGGAAGGCCACTGATCATCTACCTCACAGTCTTGGAAGACTCAATGGCATGTGTACTTGGCCAACAAGACGAAACCAAACGGAAAGAGTCTGTCATTTACTATCTGAGCAAGAAATTCACCGACTGCGAAACTCGGTACACTATGCTCGAAAAAACTTGTTGCGCTTTGGCTTAGGCAGCCAAACGTCTTCGCCAGTACATGATTCATCACACTACTTGGTTGATCTCCGAAATGGATCCAATCAAGTATGTATTTGAAAAACCTGCTCTCACGGGAAGAATCGCCCGTTGGCAGATGTTGTTATCAGAATATGACATAGAATACCACGCTCAGAAAGCCGTTAAGGGAAGTATTTTAGCCGACCATTTGGCTCATCAACCGATTGAAAAATGAAAGATTGCGATGAACCGCTACCCAGTGAAGGGCCAAAACCAGGTTCCCAGTGGGGACTAATCTTTGACGGAGCAGTTAATCATTACAGAAACGGAATTGGGGCACTAATTGTTACCCCCCAGGGTACCCACATTCCTTTCACCGCTCGACTTACGTTCAAATTTACAAACAATGAGGCCGAATACGAAGCTTGTATTATGGGTCTCGAAGAAGCGATTGATTTGAGGATCAAGAACTTGGACGTATACGGCGACTCAGCCCTGGTTATCAATCAGATCACAGGAGATTGGAACACATACCAATCAGGATTGATTCCTTACAAATACTATGCAAGAAGGTTGTTACCTTTCTTCAACAGAGTTGAGTTTCATCATATCCCTCGTGAGGAGAATCACATGGCTGATGCTTTAGCCACTCTCTCTTCCATGATTAGTGTAGGTCAATGGAACGACCTGCCTAAGATCGACATAATGCGCCTTGAGCGGCCCACTTACATCTTCGCGATTGAAGCAGTCATAGACGACAAAACTTGGTATCATGATATCAAATGCTTCCTTCGGAAACAAGGGTACCCACATGGGGCATCCAGAAAGGATAGAAAAACCCTCAGAAGACTGGCTGGCAGCTTTTTTCTGAGCGGTGATACACTTTATAAGAGAAATTTCGACATGGTCTTGCTTCGATGCGTCGACAGACCAGAAGCAGACATGTTGATGAAAGAAATTCATGAAGGATCCTTTGGCACTCATGCTAACGGACACACAATGGCGAGAAAAATTCTAAGAGCAGGGTACTATTGGTTGACAATGGAATCCGACTGCTACAAGTACATGAGGAGGTGTCATAAGTGTCAGATATACTCCGACAAAATTCATCTACCGTCAACGCATCTCAAAGTTCTCTCTTCCCCGTGGCCTTTTTACATATGGGGAATCGACATGATTGGCATGATTGAGCCCAAGGCTTCAAACGGACATCGGTTCATCCTTGTAGCCATTGATTACTTCACCAAGTGGGTCGAAGCAGCGTCGTACGCTAATGTAACCCGACAAGTGGCGGTCCGATTTATCAAAAATAATATCATCTGCCGTTATGGTGTTCCAAACCAGATCATTACTGATAATGGATCTAACTTGAACAATAAGATGATGAAAGAGTTGTGCACAGAGTTCAAGATTAAACACCATAACTCATCTCCCTACCGACCCAAGATGAACGGAGCGGTAGAAGCGGCTAACAAGAACATCAAGAAGATTGTTCAAAAGATGGTTGTAACCTACAAAGATTGGCACGAGATGCTACCCTTTGCTCTTCACGGTTATCGCACATCTGTCCGTACTTCAACTGGGGCAACCCCTTTCTCTCTAGTATATGGCATGGAAGCAGTGCTCCCCATAGAAATAGAGATCCTATCAATCTGGGTATTGATGGAAGCTAAGCTTACAGAAGCTGAATAGTGTCAAAGTCGACACGACGAACTGAATCTGATCGAAGAAAAGCGAATCACGACACTATGCCACGGTCAGTTGTATCAACAGAGAATGAAGAGGGCGTTCGACAAAAAGGTTCGACCCCGTGTCTTCAGGAAAGGAGACCTTGTGCTAAAAAAGATACAATCATTTCTCACTGATTCACGAGGTAAATGGACTCCGAATTATGATGGCCCCTGCGTGGTCACGAAAGCTTTCTCAGGCGGCGCCTTGAGACTTGTAACCATGGACGGAGAAGAATTTTCCTACCCCACAAATGTTGATGTAGTCAAGAAATACTTCGCCTAAACTAAAAAAAAAACACGTCTTGGTGGATTGAAAACCCGAAAGGGCGGTCCAGGCAAAAGTTAGAGACAGAATAAAAAAAATCATCCCGGTGGATTGGAAACATCAAAGTACAATCCAGGCAAAAATTAGGGATAATGGCAAGTAACTATGTTCAACAGAGGCAAGTCCCTCAGCAGCAGTTACACCATCCATCGGAGGTAAACTCCAGTCAAGGTCATCTTCGACAGAAGCTCAGGATGCCCAGAATTCAAAGTTGGTAGAAGGATAGTGGTCGTTATGTTTCAACGTAGCCCTTTTTCCCTATAAATTACCATTTTCTATCTTTGTATATACTCTTTGGAATCACGCGTTTGGTTGATCTCCATCTTATCAATAAAATTTGAGCCCTTGTGCTTTTGTTTGTAATTCTCATTTGTTTTAGCTTTACAGAACGACATTTTAATATGATCAATGATTCTTGAAATAAAACAAAAATGAATTTACTTGTAAAACTTTTTCTGCTTTTAAAATAAAGATGACAATTTCTTTTGACTGTTGAACATCAAAAGAGCATCAACCGCTTCTTCAGAAGTAAGCGAACTTCAAAGTGCAGAATCAAAGTACTCCTTCTACGCCAGTGCGCCTGAATGAAGGATCAACAGTGTCGGATGTAACTATTCCATCTGACATCTTCGGCAGAGTCCTTATCTCTAAAGCCCGATTAACGGTATTCCCCGCAGGGATTATCTCTCCTAAGCAAGGCAGAATTGCTCTCGTGAACAAGTGATACTTTACATCTCCCACTGTGGCCGAGTATCCAGTCTTGTTCATCTACTAGTTTATATGTCGTGTCAGTTTTGTCAGCATATACATACATACATCATGCATTTTATTTTCATTCGCATTCATATTGTATCGCTATCACTTTAGTCGGTCTTATCCCCTGGTGATAAAAAGTCCTCTCAATCGAGTTGTCAAGTTCTTTCCTCGTCAGGAAGTGAATCATCTGAACAATCTCGCCTCCAGTTATTTCGGAATTGAAGATAGGTCCTGAACCACTTTGATAACTTGGACCTCTGAAAAACTAGAGAAACTTTCAACAGATATCACTCTTCGCCATTGAGGATGATATCCTTGCTTTCCCGAATTAAGGAAAATCCCTAGAGAAATCCCCTTAATTGGAGCTTCGGCAATACAGCAGTTTTTCTTCGAAAAAACCACTGATGAAAAGGTCATCGGCACCTCGAAATTGGATCCCATCATATGGCATTTATCTGGGAAGATCCCGAGAAAAGTATGATGTAATATCCCCAAGCGTGAAAGCAGTCTCTCAAGGGACTCGCATTCACCAAATAGAGTCAACAAATGGCATCTCCAACAGAGAAGTTTGTACACCTCTACAACTCTGACGACTGGGTTCCCCAGCAACTCTGGCATCAAAACTTTTTCTATCAAATGACATCTCTCCAGGAAAATTTGGTGAGAAGTTTGAGGAAAACCGCTACGCATAGCGTCCCTTGTCAATAAAGTTTATTATCAAAAGAAACTGAGACCAGGTTCTTGGTGGGAAACCAGGATCAAGGGGAAGTTTATTTCAGAAACTGAGACCAGGTCCTTGGTAGGAAACCAGGATCGAGGGGAAGTTTAAATCAGAAACTAAGACCAGTTCTTTGGTAGGAAACCAGGATCGAGGGGATTTTTTACCTTTTCTAAGCATCATTGCTTAGTAAAAGAAGAAGGATGCGCGAACTGCCATTCATAACCACCATCAAAATTTTGGGTATTCCGATATTTAATCCTCTTGCACCCCGAATGCTCGAATACCTTCGCCATTCACACCTTCGGGTCCAAGAAGATTAAATAGGGGCATCTGTCATACCCCAAATTTTGACCACTAAGATTTCCCATCATTGTGAAAATCATCATCACAATATGGAGGAACCATCATACCTCATCAGTCTCCCCAAAGATGGGTGAGCATTCACTACTATCAAAATTAGGGTTTCAAGCCCTCTCAGAGTTCTTAGACAAAGGATCAATCAAGGAATGACATGATCTTTAACTTGTCTAAACCTCTCAAACATCCACAAGGGATCAAGAGGACTCCCACTTCAAGGATTAAGCACAAGGATGCTCCCTTCTAGGTGGATCAAGCCTCAAGATCGCCAGTGTCACCAAATTAGGGTTTGGTCGACCAGGGCCTCCAGATGGAAATTTTCATCTGGGCATAAGCCAAAGATCCAAAACATAACCTAATATTCTCCATGGAACCTCATAAACCCAATCATTAAGTCAATTTTGCCTCAGGGATACATTCATAAAAAATCAGGAATTAGGGTTTCTTGACCTAATTCACCCCTAAGTTGACTTTTGGGACAATTCATGAACCAAGACCTCAAGACATGATTTGAGGGTCTGTAATATACCATATTTATCCATTTGGGACAATGGATTGATCCAAGAAGCTTGAGCAACAAGTTTCAATTTCATCTGAACCACAGTTAGGGTTTCGCGGGAAAAGTCAACTGTAACTTTGACTTTTGACCAGGACATGCTCTCAAGCCCTAAGACATGATTCAATACACTCTATACCACCCATGGAACATGTCCATCAAGCTTGATTTAGGTCAAGGGCATGATTTCCTGAAGAATTGCACAGTTTGGAATTCATCTGCTAAAAAGTCAACTGTGCACAAAAGTCAACTTTGACTTTTTGAGATTTCTCACCAAAATGGATTTTTAACCCTAAAATGATGTTAATGTATGATTTGAATCATCATTCATCAAGAAAAATCTAAGCAAATGGGATAACTTGTAAAAGGGGTAACCATAAAAACTTAGAAAATTTTCTAAGTTATGAAAAAAAGTGACAAAGGTACCAACTTTGGGGGATCATAACTCCTAAACCACAAAGCCATTTTTTTTCCATCCAAAGCTTTATTTGTAGATCTCATTGCCCTCTACAAAAGCTTCATACTGACCTATGTCCAAATTCCTCATGGATTTTGAGTTATGGAGTGATCAAAATCAAGAAAAGTCACTTTGTTCCAACACTTAGTGAAAATTTCACTAAGTCAGATTTTGCCTTACTTTTTTCCAAATGTAGGGACATTTTTCACTTGGATCCCAAAAGTATCAAAACCAAATATGATCAAACAGTTGTTGTATCATATAAGAGCTTTCCAAAATGGCCAAGAACATCACCAAATTCAACTTGAGCCATGAGATATGACATTGGCAAGTTGCCTTGCTGAAATCTGCCAAGGCAAGGCAGATTTTTGCACTTTTGGTCGATTTGCCAAAATCAGCCAATTCCAAGCCTTGTCATCACCTTGGACACATCTGAGGATTGAATCTAAAGGGGACAATCACTGAGCCAAGCCTCCACAGTCCTTGGAACAAGAAATAGCATGCTAAACCTAGAATTGCCCAAAATAGGCACAAGACTCTAATTTTGGATTGGGGCATTCAATGGAAGCATCAAGGTGGTATGATTGAGCCATTAGCAACTGAATTCAGTCAAGACTTATCCAAGACCAAGGGGACCAGCAGCCTGTGCCCTAACCTCTAGTCAATGGCTAGAGGAGACTTGGATTTTCATTTGCCAACATTGGCCAAACCTACTCAGCAGTTGCCATTCACTATTCCTTGCAAAACAAACTTGCTCTACTATAAATAGAGCTCAATTGTGATCAGTTTAAGTACACCAAAGGCCTACAACACTTGCCTTTCTCAAAATCCACTTCTCACTCTCAAAATTGCCTTTCTTAGCAAGTCACTATCGGGTTTTTCATTAGAGAGCAATTCCACTCAAACCAATCACACACATACCTCATATACATCATATGTGAGTTGATCAAACACTTAAACAACATTTGGAACACTGATTTCTTAGAATCACCAGTCAATTGCTCAAGGTTTTAACCAAGTTGCAGTTGAAATGCCATGAAGTGATCCAGCCGATTTCCATCAAGTCCAAGCATTCAAACACACTCCATAGGGTGTAGGGAAGCTGTTCAGATCATCACAATTCATCTGTAACACCTCCTACTCAGAAATCAATTTGCTCTTGCTGTCACGACCTAGAGGTAAGCCTAAACTTGGTCATCTCTCAATCTATGCATATTTCCTCGCACAATACTTTTGCCAAATGTTCATAATCTTGCATGGAATGTTTCCTCTCAAGTAATTGCTTTGTTTGAATCGTGTATCAAAAATCCCAGCCTTCATGCAGAATTTAGGGTTCTTGAGGATTTTTCGTAATTTCTTGTTTTATGCTTAATTTAAATGAAATTAATTGCCATAGACATGATCGTGAGGTTGAGACGAGTTGATTGGTATATGGATTGCATGATATGATCAAGTATTCAGTGAGATTGGATAGAAAATGCAAATCTGGGTAAAACTGAAAAACACGCGTGTTCTTCAGCTGTTCTTGACGCCATTTCTCTCAAATTCAAATATTTGAATTTTGTGATTTTATTTAATTGATTCAAAAATTAATTTCTCTCTGAGTTTTAATGATTTTGAGTTGATTCTTTTTTTAATAATTCACAAAAATGTTAAAATATTTTATTTTCCCAAAAAATCCCAAAAATATTATTTATTTCATATAATTGATATTTTTGCAAAGAATTAATATTTTAATTGTTTTTGACATTTTGAATATTTTTTCCACCTTGATTTTGCAACTTTTAATGTCTTCTAATTATTTTGTAGGTCAATACTTAATTTTTGAAGCATTAAGCCAAGATCACAATTTGTTTTCCATATGTTAAACAATTTTGATCATTTTAATTGAATTTTTATTCAATTAAGACACATTTTGAAAACAAATTAGGGTTTTTGATTAATTCAACCCTCATAAATCATTTTCAAAACACTTTGAGCCTCTATTAGAGTGTAAGACCCAACCCCTTTGAAAACCAAATCATTTTTGGGCATCAGTCTTTGTATAAGACCCCCCGGTGTTTTCAAAATCTCGGCGCGATCGCCATTTCAGAAAAAAAAAGTCATCTGGGCCTACCCTCGAGTAGTAAGACCCATTTCTTTTCTTTAAAACTCTTTGGGCCTCTAATAGAGTGTAAGACCCAACCCTTTGTAAATTCAACCTATTTTGGGCCCCACTTATGGTATAAGTCCTGTTGTATTTCAAAAAGTTCGACGCGATCATCATCCGCTGAAAAACAAACCTTGGGCCTACCCTCGAATAGTAAGACCCATTTATTTTCTTTAAAACTCTTTGGGCTTCTTGAGAGAGTGTAAGACCCAAACCCCCTTGTACAAACCATTTTGGGTCTCACTTATTGTATAAGTCCCTCTGTACAAGTGGACGGCGCGATCGTCGCCTTTTAAAAAATCAATTGGGCCTACCCTCGAGTAGTAAGACCCATTTCAAAACTTTTGGGCCTCTAATAGAGTGTAAGACCCAATCCCCTTTTAACCAAAAACAAATTTGGGCCTCAGATATTGTATAATCCTCTTCGCGTTAAAAGAAAATCTCGGCGCGATCGCCATTTTAAACGAAAAATCATCTGGGCCTACCCTCGTGTTATAAGCCCCACTCTTTTTCTTTAAACCTTTTAGGACTCTTGAGAGAGTGTAAGACCCATCCCTTTGTACAGAAAACAATTTTTAGGCCTCAGTCACTTGTATAAGTCCCTCTGTACAAATTCAACAGTGTGCTCACTGATAAAACCCTGGGCCTCTCCTTGAGCTGTAAGCCCCAAATCTTTCTTTTTTCAAAGCACTTTCTCCTTTGATTTTGAAATATACTGTTGTTTTTAATCTTTCTTTGTTGAATAACTAACCAAACAGCATGGAAGCTCTACAACCGAGTAAGTGTTTATATGCTTTCATTTACCGCTTTCATATACATATAACTGTATTGTGGGGCTGTTTCGCTGTAAGTCTTCTTTCATAAACTCATATCAACTGTGTAATAATAGTATAGATATTTAGAGTTTCCCCGGCAACTACGTCTAGCATTAAGCCCGTTGATCACTCTTAAATAGTCAAAACTAGATCCCCATAGGATTACCAGACACAGTCTTCCCTCCTCTTGGGGTTAAACAATATGGAGACATGAAAGGCAGCATTCTCGGTGAACCCTTTCATAGACTGTCACCTTTAGAAGTTGTCAAAGAAACTCTATTCCCCAGAGATGATCTCTTCTCCGTGAATTTCATCTCTTGAGTTTCTTCCAAATTCTCGAACTTTCCTGGCTTGATCTATTCTTTGTGAATGGCCTGTCTTGAACTTCTCGGGGTTTGGGGACCCACAGGCTTCTTAAAAGCACTTGTCAAGAAACTCTACTCCCCAGAGATGATCTCTTCTCCGTGAATTGCATCTGTTGAGTTTCTTCCAAATTCTCGAACTTTCCTGGCTTGATCTATTCTTTGTGAATAACCTGTCTTGAACTTCTTGGGGTTTGGGGACCCACAGGCTTCCTAAAAGCATCCCCGCCTCCTCTTAGGCGTTGTACAAGGACCCGTCAGCTTCTTAGAAGTATTCACAGCCTCCTCTTAGACTTTGTATAAATGATTTCTTCCTCCGGGAATGATAGCCTCCTCTTGGGCCTAGTACAAATTGTCCCTCGGCTTCTTAAAAGTTTCCAGCCTCTTCTTGGGCTTCGTACAAATTGTCCCGACGACCTCCTAAAGGTATAGGAACAGAAATCAGTCATCTTAATAGAACAGTCTTTCCAAGAGTCTACTACAGTTTCTCAAAGCATAGTACAAAAGATGAAACTCTAGACTTGGACAATCTAATTTCCTTGAGTCTCAAAGACACTCTCAAGCACCCTTCAAGAATAGGAAGGAACCCCGTAGACTCGGACAGTCTCAATACCCTTTGGATTTCCCATTTCCTTAAAGAACAGGAAATAATCCTGATCCTCGAACCAAAATCCCTGAGTGCAAACATTACTCATATAAGAACTGATTTTCTCTTTAAATCAGCATACTAGACCTGTCACTCAACTGAAACAGTCATAATAGCCTCCTCTTGGGCTTTGTACAATGATTCTCCCCAGCGGAGCTAACAATTTTAGCCTCCATCTCAGGCTTTGTACGAGATACAAAAGACTCTCTTGTTGAGTCAAATGGCCTCCATCTCAGTCTTCGTACGAGATACAAAAAAACTCTCTTGTTGAGTCAAATAGCCTCCATCTCGGGCTTTATACGAGATACCAAAAGATTCCCTCGTTGAGTCAAAACCGTTTAGCCTCTCTCTCGGGCTTTGTACGAGACACATAATAGCCTCATCTTAGGCTTTATATAAGAAAAACACTGGTTGACTCAATCAACCTTTTAGCATCAAAATTGTGCCTCGTTCACAGTACACAAACATCAACAACTCCTTCCCCTTCATCTAATCGCTGTAAGCGGCAAGCCTCTGGATCATCTATATCCATGCCACTGTCCCTCTTTTAGCATGAGAAATTCCTAGGGAAATATAGCATTGCTCTAAACTGAGTTAAAGTCTCCTCCTTCAGGTTGGAAATCCCCTATAAAAGAAATTATGGCATTGCTGGGATTCGCACATCCCGGTTAAAGTAATTCTCCTTTATAAACAGTTGTGACAGACAAACCCCTCTTTAGAGATGACAAATTCTCTCTAAAGTTGAGACCTTTTAGCTTCACATCTTGGGCTTTGAACAAGATACAAATAAACTCTTCAGCTTCACATCTTGGGCTTTGAACAAGATACAAACCACCTTTCGCTTCACGTCTTGGGCTTTGAACAAGACACCAAAACAAGTGTTTCCTCCCATAGAATAGGAGGAACTACGATCGCTTTGATTTCCCTGTTTCGGTAAACGGGAATACGTAGGCATAAGATTGAAAGAAAAATGTTAGCGAGCACACTAAACAAAAACCCAAAATCCCATACTTTCATATATCCGTCCTAACATCTCAACCGATAGCTTAAAACACCCCTTTTCAAAAAAATAACCTAGGAGAGACCCCGAATCTTTGTAGCATCTGTAAACCAACAGTTTTGACTGTTTAACCTCAGTATGCAAGCAGGGTTAATTGGAGACATCTATTTCCCTTCCTTCATCATCTTCAATAGGATAAAAAATGAATCGAGTTGTAGTACTAGAGCGATCGTGCTTCGCAACCACATACAAAAATCACTCGCTACAATAACACGAGGGTAGGCCCAAATGATTTTTCGTTTAAAATGGCGATCGCACCGAGATTTTCTTTTAACGCAAAGGGGCTTATACAATATCTGAGGCCCAAAGTTGTTTTTGGTTAAAAGGGGATTGGGTCTTACACTCTATTAGAGGCCCAAAAGTTTTGAATGGGTCTTATAGCTCGAGGAGAGGCCCAATTGATTTTTTAAAAGGCGATGATTGCGTCGTTTACTTATACAGAGGGACTTATACAATAAGTGAGGCCCAAAATTATTTGTACAAGGGGGGTTTTGGGTCTTACACTCTCTCAAGAGGCCCAAAGAGTTTAAAGAAAAGAAATGGGACTTACAACACGAGGGTGGGCCCAGATTTTGTTTCTTCTGAAATGGCGATCGCGCCGAGATTTTGAAAACACCGGGGGTCTTATACAAGGACTGAGGCCCAAGAATGACTTGGTTTTCAAAGGGGTTGGGTCTTACACTCTAATAGAGGCCCAAAAGGTTTTGAAAATGAGTTATGAGGGTTGAATTAATCAAAAACCCTAATTTGTTTTCAAAATGTGTTTTAATTGAATAAAATATTCAATTAAAATGATCAAAAATGTTTAACATGTGGAAAACAAATTGTGATCTTGGATTAATGCTTCATAAATCAAGTTTTTCCCTACAAAATGATTAGAAATCATTAAAATTTGCAAAATCAATAAGGAAAAAATATTTTAAATGTCAAAAACAATTAAAACATTAATTCTTTGTAAAAATATCAAATTATATGAAATAAATAATATTTTTGGGATTTTTTGGGAAAATAAAATATTTCAACATTTTTGTGAATTATTAAAAAAAGAATCAACTCAAAATCATTAAAACTCAGAGAGAAAATAATTTTTTAATCAATTAAATAAAATCATAAAATTCAAATATTTGAATTTGAGAGAAATGGCGCCAAGAACAGTTGAAGAACACGCGCGTTTTTCAGTTTTGCCCAGATTTGCGTTTTCTTTCCAATCTCACTGAATACTTGATTATATCATGCAATCCACATATCAATATGCTCGTGTTCACCTCACGATCATGTTTATGACAATTATTTTCATTTAAATTAAGCATAAAACAAGAAATCACGACAAATCCTCAAGAACCCTAAATTCTGCATGAAGGCTGGGATTTTCGATACACGATTCAAAAAAAGCAATTAATTGAGGGGAAACATTCCATGCATGATTATGAACATTTGGCAAAAGTATCGTGCGAGGAAATATGCATAGATTGAAAGATGGCCAAGTTTAGGCTTACCTCTAGGTCGTGACAGCAAGAGCAAATTGATTTCTAAGTTGGAGGTGTTATAGATGAGTTGTGATGATCTGAACAGCTTCCTTACACCCTATGGAGTGTGTTTGAATGCTTGGACTTGATGGAAATTGGCTGGATCACTTCATGGCATCTCAACTGCAACTTGGTTAAAACCTTGAGCAATTGACTGGTGATTCTGAGAAATCAGTGTTCCAGGTGTTGTTTAAGTGTTTGATCAGCTCCCATATGATGTATGTGAGGTGTGTGTGTGTAATTGGTTTGAGTAGAATTTCCCTCTATTGAAAAACCCGATAGTGACTTGCTAAGAAAGGCATTTTTTAGAGTGAGAAGTGGATTTTGAGAAAGGCAAGTGTTGTAGGCCTTTGGTGTACTTAAACTGATCACAATTGAGCTCTATTTATAGTAGAGCAAGTTTGTTTTGCAAGGAATAGTGAATGGCAACTGCTGAGTAGGGTTGGCCAATGTTGGCAAATGCAAATCCAAGTCTCCTCTAGCCATTGACTAGAGGTTAGGGCACAGGCTGCTGGTCCCCTTGGTCTTGGATAAGTCTTGACTGAATTCAGTTGCCAATAGCTCAGTCCATGCCACCTTGGTGCTTCCATTGAATGCTCCAATCCAAAATTGGAGTCTTGTCCCTATTTTAGGCAATTCTAGGTTTGGCATGCTATTTCTTGTTCCAAGGACTTTGGAGGCTTGGCTCAGTGATTGTCCCCTTGAGATTCAATCCTCAGATGTGTCCAAAGTGATGACAAGGATTGGAATTGGCTGATTTTGGCAAATCGACCAAAAGTACAAAAATCTGCCTTCTCTTGGCAGATTTCAGCAAGGCATCTTGCCACTACCATATCTCAAAGCTCAAATTGAATTTGGTGATGTTCTTGGCCATTTTGGAAAGCCCTTATATGATACAACAACTGTCTGATCATATTTGGTTTTGACACCTTTTGGATCCAAGTGAAAAATCCCCCTACATTTGGAAAAAAAAGTAAGGCAAATTCTGACTTAGTGAAATTTTCACTAAGTGTTGGAACAAAGTGACTTCTCTTGATTTTGATCACTCCATAACTCAAAATCCATGAGGAATTTGGACATAGGTCAGTATGAAGCTTTTGTAGAGGGCAATTAGATCTACAAATCAAGCTTTGGATGGGGAAGAATGGCTTTGTGGTTTAGGAGTTATGCTCCTCCAAAGTTGGTACCTTTGTCACTTTTTTTCATAACTTAGAAAATTTTCTAAGTTTTTATGGTTACCCCTTTTACAAGTTATCCCACTTTCTTTGATTTTTCTTGATGAATGATGATTCAAATCATACATTAACATCATTTTAGGGTTAAAAATCCATTTTTGTGAAAAATCTCAAAAAGTCAAAGTTGACTTTTGTGCACAGTTGACTTTTTATCAGATGAATTCCAAACTGTGCGATCCTCTATGAAATCATGTCCTTGACCTGAATCAAACTTTGATTGACATGTTCCATGGGTGTTATAGGGTGTATTGAATCATGTCCTAGGGTTTGGGAGCATGTCCTGGTCAAAAGTCAAAGCTACAGTTGACTTTTCTCGCAAAACCCTAACTGTGGTTCAGATGAAATTGAAACTTGTTGCTCAAGCTTCTTGGATCAATCCATTGTTCCAAATGGATCAATATGGTATATTGGAGACCCTCAAATCATGTATTGAGGTCTTGGTTCATGATTTGTCCCAAAAGTCAACTTAGGGGTGAATTAGGTCAAGAAACCCTAATTCCTGATTTTTGATGTATGCATCCCTTGAGGTCAAATTCACTTGATGCTTGGGCCCATGAGGTTCCATGGAGTATATTAGGATATGTTTTGAAGCATTGGCTCATGCCCAGATGAAAATTTCCATCTGGAGGCCCTGGTTGACCAAACCCTAATTTGGTGACACTAGCGACCTTGAAGCTTGATCCACCTAGAAGGGAGCAACCTTGTGCTTAATCCTTGAAGTGGGAGTCCTCTTGATCCATTGTGGATGTTTAAGAGGTTAGAAAAGTTGAAGATCATGTCATTCCTTGATTGATCCTTTGTCTAAGCACTCTGAGAGGGCTTGAAACCCTAATTTTGATTGTAGTGAGTGCTCAACAATTCCTTGAGGAGATTGATGAAGCATAAAGGTACATCCATATTGTGATGATGATTTGAACAATGATGGGAAATCTTAGTGGTCAAAATTTGGGGTATGACAGTTATTTCTGAAGACAAATCAAGGAAGGTACCAGACTTTGTGATTCACCGAGGAGTTCGCCGCCAATGGGTTGCAGTCGATGTTCCGAAGATCGTTCATAAGTCAAAGCAATGGCCATCTTTATCTTAACCCTTCACCCTGCCCAGGTGAAACAGATGTTTTGATAGGGCTCACTTTTTGTAAATATCCCTCTTCGCTTCGCCCAAAGTGACAGAGTTTTGTTTTATAGGGCTGTAGTTTCAAGAATCGACAAAATCATGAATAAATAAACGCCGTTCTGTAATTTCCGCATTAAGTGTTGTTTTCTCTTTTCGCTTTTTCAGAAAATGGTAATCCTAAAAAACAAAACAAATAATAAAAACAAGCAGTAAAAAAAATATACACTGCACACACTCTTGCATTTTCTCTATCTCTTCTAAACATGAATCATCACGTCATGTAGATTGCTTGTCTTAAACCCCGTTGAAACACGCGATCTGATGCCTTATCCCAACTTTGAATTCCCGGTATTTGAGGCTGAAGAAGAAGATGACAACGAAATTCCAGAAGAGATCTCCCGATTACTCCGACAAGAGGAAAGGTCCATTAAACCTCACAAAGAGCCGTTGGAAACGGTCAACTTGGGTTCAGAAGAAGAGAGAAAAGAAGTCAAGATTGGAGCACTACTCAGTCCGACTATCAAAGAAAGTTTGATAAATCTTCTCTAAGAGTTTCCCGATGTATTCGCTTGGTCCTATCAGGATATGCCAGGGTTGGATACCAGCATCGTGGAACATCATCTACCGTTAAGGTCAGAATGTTCGCCAGTAAAACAGAGGTTGAGAAGGACTCATCCAGACATGGCTATCAAAATCAAAGAGGAAGTACAAAAACAGATTGACGCAGGTTTCCTCGCTACATCAGAGTATCCTCAATGGTTAGACAACATCGTACCCGTTCCGAAAAAGGACGGAAAGTTCAGAATGTGTGTAGATTACAGAGATCTAAACAAGGCTAGTCCAAAGGACGACTTTCCTTTACCACACATTGACATGCTGGTTGACAGTACAGCAAAGTTCAAAGTTTTCTCCTTCATGGATGGATTCTCGGGCTATAATCAGATCAAAATGGCACCGGAAGACATGGAGAAAACCTCCTTCATCACCCCATGGGGTACTTTTTGTTACAAGGTAATGCCATTCGGTTTAAAGAACGCCGGGAAACCTATCAAAGGGCCATGACTACTCTTTTTCATGACATAATACACAAAGAAATCGAGGTATATGTCGATGATATGATTGGCAAATCTAAGACAGAAGAGGAGCATGTGACCCACCTGTCAAAACTATTCGAGCGGCTGAGAAAGTACAAACTCTGCTTGAATCCCAACAAGTGCGCCTTTGGTGTCTGTTCAGGGAAACTTTTAGGGTTCATCGTTAGCCAGAAAGGAATTGAGGTTGATCCTGACAAAGTCAAGGCCATTCAAGAAATGCCTTCTCCAAAAACTGAAAAACAAGTCAAAGGATTCCTGGGATGTTTGAACTACATCTCCAGATTCATATTCCTCATGACCGCGACATGTTCACCGATTTTCAAATTACTCAAAAAAGATCAGGACTGCGTTTGGACGGATGACTGCCAAACCGCCTTCGACGGTATCAAGGAATATCTGTTGAACCCACTGATTCTATCACCTCCAGTGGAAGGAAGACCACTAATTATTTACTTAACAGTCTTGGAAGACTCAATGGGGTGTGTACTTGGCCAACAAGACGAAACCAAAAGAAAAAAGTCTGCCATCTGCTATTTAAGTAAGAAATTCACCGACTGCGAGACTCGATACACTATGCTCGAGAAAACTTGTTGTGCTCTGGCTTGGGCAGCCAAACTTCTTCGCCAGTACATGATTCGTCACACTACTTGGTTAATCTCCGAAATGGATCAAATCAAGTACTTCTTTGAAAAGCCCGCTCTCACGGGAAGGATTTCCCGTTGGCAGATGTTGTTATCTGAATATGACATAGAGTACCACGCTCAAAAATCCGTCAAGGGAAGTGTTTTAGCCGATCATTTGGCTCATCAACCGATTGACGATCAGGAATCGATCGGATTTGACTTCCCAGACGAAGATGTCATGTATTTAAAAATGAAAGATTGCGATGAACCGCTGCCCAGTGAAGGGCCAGAACCAGGTTCCCAATAGGGACTCGTCTTTGACAGAGCTGTCAATCATTATGGAAACGGAATTGGGGAAATCATTGTTACTCCTTAGGGTACCCACATTCCTTTCACCGCTAGACTTACGTTCAAGTGTACGAACAACGATGCCGAATACGATGCTTGTATCATGGGTCTCGAAGAAGCAATTGATTTAAGGATCAGGAACTTGGATATATATGGCGATTCAGCCTTAGTTATCAATCAGATCTAAGGAGATTGGAACACATACCAATCAGGATTGATCCCTTACAAAGATTACGCGAGAGGGTTGTTACCATTCTTTAGCAGAATTGAGTTTCACCACATCCCTCGTGAAGAGAATCATATGGCTGATGCATTAGCCACTCTCTCTTCCATGATTAGCGTAGGTCAATGGCATGACTTACCTAAGATCGACATAATGCGCCTAGAACAGCCCGCTTATATCTTCATGATCAAAGCATTCATAGACAACAAACCTTGGTATCACGATATCAAATGCTTCCTTCAGAAACAAGAATACCCACATGGGGCATCCAGAAAGGATAGAAAGACCCTCAGAAGGCTAGCAGGTAGCTTCTTTCTGAGCGGTGATACACTCTATAAGTGGAATTTTGACATGGTCCTACTTCGATGTGTAGACAGACCAGAAGCAAACATATTGATGAAAGAAATTCATGAAGGATCCTTTGGCACTCATGCCAATGGACATACAATGGCGAGAAAAATTCTGAGAGCAGGGTACTACTGGTTAACCATGGAATCTAACTGCTAAAAGTACATGAGGAAGTGTTATAAGTGTCAGATATACGCTGACAAAATCCATGTACCGCCAACGCATCTCAAAGTTCTCTCTTCCCCTTGGCCTTTTTCTATATGGGGAATCGACATGATTGGCATGATTGAGCCCAAGGCTTCAAACGGACATCGGTTCATCCTGGTAGCCATTGATTACTTCACTAAGTGGGTCGAAGCAGCGTTATACGCCAATGTAACCTGACAGGTGATAGTCCGCTTTGTCAAAAACAATCTCATCTGCCGTTATGGTGTTCCGAGTCAGATCATTAGTGACAATGGATCCAACTTGAACAATAAGTTGATAAAAGAGTTGTGTGCTGAGTTCAAGATCGAACACCATAACTCATCTCCCTACCGACCCAGGATGAACGGAGCGGTAGAAGCGGCTAACAAGAACATCAAGAAGATCGTTCAAAAGATGGTTGTAACCTATAAAGATTGGCACGAGATGTTGCCCTTTGCTTTTCACGGTTATCGCACATCTTTCCGCACTTCAACAAGGGCACCCCCTTTCTCTCTAGTATATGGCATGGAAGCAATGCTCCCCATAGAAGTAGAGATCCCATCAATCTGAGTATTGATGGAAGCTAAGCTTACAGAAGCTGAGTGGTGTCAAAGTAGACACGACGAACTGAATCTGATAGAAGAAAAGCGAATAACGGCACTATGCCATGGTCCGTTGTATTAGCAAAGGATGAAGAAGGTGTTTGACAAAAAGGTCCGACCTCGCGTCTTCAAGAAAGGAGACCTCGTGCTCAAGAAAATACAATCATTTCTCACTGATTCTCGGGGCAAATGGACTCCGAATTATGACGGCCCCTATGTGGTCAAGAAAACTTTCTCAGGCGGCGTCTTGAGACTTGCAACCATGGATGGAGAAGAATTTGCCTACCCCACAAATGTTGACGTAGTCAAGAAATACTTCGCCTAAACTAAAAAAAAAACGTCTCGGTGGATTGAAAACCCAAAAGGGCGGTCCAGGAAAAAATTAGAGACATAATCAAAAATCATCCCGGTGGGTTGGAAATCTCAAAGTACAATCCAGGAAAAAGTTAGGGATAATGGCAAGTAACTATGTTCAACAAAGGGGCAAATCCCTCAGCAGCAGTTACACCATCCATCAGATTTCCCAGTCAAGGTCATCTTCGACAAAAGCTTAGGATGTCCCGAATTCAAAGTTGGTAGAAAGATAGCGGTCGTTATGTTTTAGTGTAGCCGTTTTCCCATAAATTACCATTTTCTGAACTTTGTATATACTCTATGGAATCACGCGCTTGGTTGATTTCCATCCTATCAATGAAATTTGAGCCCTAGTGCTTTTGTTTACAATTCTCATTTGTTTTAGCTTTACAGAAGGACATTTTAATATGATCAACGATTCTTGAAATAAAACAAAAATGAATTTACTTGTCAAACTTTTTCTGCTTTTAAAATAAAGATGGCAATTTCTTTTGACTGTTGAACATCGAAAGAACATCGATCGCTTCTCCAGAAGTAATCGAACCTCAAAGTGCAGAATTAAAGTATTCCTTCTAAACCAGTGCACCTGAATGAAGGATCAGCTATGTCAGAGACCATGTTTCATTCGACATCCCCGACAGAGTTCTTATCTCCTAAGCCCGACCAACGTTTCTCCCAACAGGGACTATTTCTCCTAGGCAGGGCGGAATTGCTATCTTGAACCGGCGATACTTTTCATTTCCCTATAGTGGCCGAGTATCCAGTTGTGTTCATCCATTAGTCTGTGTGTCATGTCAGTTTTGTCAGCATATACACACATACATCATGCATTATTTATTTAAATTCATATTGATATTGCATCACTATCACTCTATTCGGTCTTATCCCTTGGTGATAAAAGTCCTCTTGTCAGTAGAGTTGTCCGTTCTTTTCTCGTTAGGAAGTGAATCATCTAAGTAATCTCTCTCCAGTTTATTTCTGGATTAGAGACGGTCTTCGACCACTTTGATAACTTGAACCTCTGAAAAGGCAAGAAAACCCTAAGCCAATATCACTCTTCGTCATTGAAGATGATATCGTTGCTTTCCCGGATTAAGGAAAATCCCTAGAGAAAGTCTCTCAACTAAATACTTTTAGCAGCACATTGGTTCTTCTCTCCAGGAAGCCATCGGCACCTCAAATTGGGGTACATCATATGGAATTTCTCTGAGAAGACCTCGAGAAAAGTATGATGTAATATTCCCCAAGCAGACAACACTCTCTCAAGAGACTCGTTTTCCCCAGTAGAGTCGACAAATGGCGTCTCCAAACAGAGAAGTTTGTGCACCCCTGCAACTCAGACCAATGGGTTCACCAGCAAGCCTGACATCAAAACTTTTTCCGTCAAATCGTATCTCACCAGGAAAATTCGGCGAGAAGTTTGAGGAAAAACCGCTACAAACAGCGTTCCTTGTCAAGAAAGTTTATTGACAAAAGAAACTGAGACCAGTTCCTTGGTAGGAAACCAGGATCGAGGGGAAGTTTATTTCAGAAACTGAGACCAGTTCCTTGGTAGGAAACCAGGATTGAGGGGGAGTTTATATCAGAAACTGAGACCAGTTCCTTGGTAGGAAACCAGGATCGAGGGGAAGTTTATTTCAGAAACTGGGACCAGTTCCTTGGTAGGAAACCAAGATCGAGGGGAAGTTTATATCAGAAACTGAGACCAGTTCCTTGGTAGGAAACCAGGATCGAGGGGAAGTTTATTTCAGAAACTGAGACCAATTCCTTGGTGGAAAACCAGGATCAAGGGGAAGTTTACCTTTTCTAAGCCTCATTGCTTAGCTGAAGAAGATGAATGCGCAAGTTACCATTCATGACCGCCATCAAAATTTCGGGTATTCCGATATTTAATCCTCTTGCACCCCGAATACCCGAATACCTTCGCCATTCACACCATCGGGTCCAAGAAGATTAAATAGGGGCGTCTGTCATACCCCAAATTTTGACCACTAAGATTCCCCATCATCGTGCAAATCATCATCATAATATGGATGAACCATCATACCTCATTAGTCTCCCCAAAGATGGGTGAGCATTCACTACAATCAAACTTAGGGTTTCAATCCTTCTCAGAGCTCTTAGACAAACGATAAATCAAGGAATGACATGATCTTCAACTTGTCTTAACCTCTCAAACATCCACAATGGATCAAGAGGACTCCCACTTCAAGGATCAAGCACAAGGCTGCAGCATTCCAAGTGGATTAAGCCTCAAGATCGCCAGTGTCACCAAATTAGGGTTTTGGTTGACCAGGGCCTCCAGGTGGAATTTTTTCCTCTGGGCATGAGCCAATGCTTCAAAGAATAGCCTAAGATGATCCAAGGGACATCATAAACCCAATTATCAAGTCAATTTAGCCTCTGGGGATGCACACATTAAAAATCAGGGATTAGGGTTTCTTGACCTAATTCACCCCTAAGTTGACTTTTGGGACAAAACATGAGCCAAGACCTCAAGAGAGGATTTGAGGGTCTCTAACACACTACATTGATCTATTTGCAACAATGGATTGATCCAATAAGCTTGGTTCACAAGTTTCAAGTTCATCAGAACCACAATTAGGGTTTCGCGGGAAAAGTCAACTGTGCCTTTGACTTTTGACCCAGACATGCTCCCAAACCTTGGGACATGATTCAATATACCATATAACACCTATGGAACATGTCCATTAAGTTTTATTTAGGTCAAGAACATGATTTCATAGAGGATTGCACAGTTTTGAATTCATCTGACAAAAAGTCAACTGTGCACAAAAGTCAAACTTTGACTTTTTGAGAATTTTCACAAATATGGTTCTTTGACCCCAAAATGATGTTAATGTATGGTTGGAATCATCATTCATCAAGAAAAATCAAGAAAAGTGGGATAACTTGTAAAAGGGGTAACCATAAAAAACTTAGAAAATTTTCTAAGTTATGGAACAAAGTGGCTAGGATACCAACTTTGGAGGATCATAACTACTAAACCACAAAGCCATTTTTCCCCATCCAAAGCTGGATTTGTAGCTCTCATGGACCTCTACAAAAGCTTCAAACACAACTCATTCCAATTCCTCATGGATTTTCATTTATGGAATGATCAAAATCACAAAATGTGAAAATGTCACTTTTTTTTCCAACACTTAGTGAAATTTTCACTAAGTCAGAATCTGCCTTCACTTTTTTCCAAATGTAGGGGAATTTTTCACTTGGATCCAAAAGATATCAAAACCAACTATGATCAAACAGTTGTTGTATCATATGAAGGCTTTCCAAAATGGCCAAGAACTCCATCAAATTCCACTTGAGCCATGAGATATGACAATGGCAATATGCCTTGCTGAAAACTGTCAGAGCAAGGCAGATTTGTGCATTTTGCTCGATTTGCCAAATTTGTGTAAATGACAAACACACTTATCCATCTGAACACCTCAGGGGGAGACCAAGGAGGAACCAACTCTGATCCCAAGCCTCCCAAGTCTTTGGAACAAGAAGTAGCATGCCAAACCTAGAAATTCCTAAAAGAGGGACAAGACTCCAATTTTGGATTGAAGCATTTAATGGATGCACCTAGGTGGCATGGACTGACACATTTGCAACTGAATTAAGTCAAGACTTATCTAAGACCAAGGGAACCAGCAGCCAATGCCCTAACCTCTAGTCAATGGCTAGAGGAGGCTTGGATTCTCATTGCTCAACATTGGCCAAACCTATGTTGCAGTTGCCATTCACTATTGCAGCCAAAACAAACTTGCTCTACTATAAATAGAGCTCAATTGTGATCAGTTTGAGTACACAAAAGCCATCAAACAGATGCTTTCCTCAAAATCTCCTTCTCACTTCCAATTTTGCCTTCTAAGGCAAGTCACTATCGGGTTTTGAGTTTGAGAGCTATTCCAATCAAACCAATCACACACACACCTCATAAACATCATATAGAAGTGATCCAAACACTCACATAACATCTGGAACACCAAAATCACAAAATCACTAGCCAATTGCTCAAGTTCTTGACAGATTTGCAGTTGGGGTACCATCTCAAGTTCCAGATCATTTCAATTCACTCCAAGCATCCAGACACACTCCATGGCACCTAGGGAAGCTATTCACATCATTGGAACCTAGCTGTAACACCTCTAACACAAAACACGATCACCAGCTGCAAAAGGTAAGCATGAGCCCTTCTAACTCTATGATCCATGCATTTTTTGCTGCACAATAATTTGGCCATATGTTCATAATCATGCATAGAGTGTTTACCCTCATTCAATTGCTTTGTATAAATCGTGTATGGAATTTCTGAACCTTCATACAGAATTTAGGGTTCTTGAGGTTTCTCTTTGATTTCTTATTCCATGCTTAAAATAAATGAAATTAAAGACCATAGACATGATCGTGAGGTGAAAACGAGTAGATTGATATGTAGATTGCATGATATCATCAAGTATTCAGTGAGATTGGATAGAAAATGCAAATCTGCAGAAACAGAGGGAGGGCGCGTGTTCTTGCCATGTTCTTGGCGCCCTTTTTCAAAAATTCAAATATTTGAATTTTGTGATTTTACTTAATTGATTCAAAAATAAATTTCTCTCCGAGTTTTAATGATTTTGAGTTGATTCTTTTTTTAATAATTCACAAAAATGTTAAAATATTTTATTTTACCAAAAAAATCCCAAAAATATTATTTATTTCATATAATTGATATTTTTGCAAAGAATTAATATTTTAATTGTTTTTGACATTTAAAATATTTTTTCCTTCTTGATTTTGCAAATTTTAATGATTTCTAATCATTTTGTAGGTCAAAACTTGATTTTTGAAACATTAATCCAAGATCACAATTTGTTTTTCACATGCTTAACAATTTTGGTCATTTTAATTGAATTTATAATCAATTAAAATACATTTTGAAAACAAATTAGGGTTTTGATTATTTCAACCCTCATTAAACTTTTTCAAACACATTTTGGGCCTCTAATAGAGTGTAAGACTCAATCCCTCTTAGAAACTAAAACCTTTTGGGCCTCAGTCATTGTATAAGACCCACGGTGTTTTCAAAAATCTCGGCGCGATCACCAGTTCAAAAAATAAATCATCTGGGCTTCTCCTCGAGCTATAAGACCCATTCAAAAACATTTTAGGCCTCTAATAAAGTGTAAGACCCAGTCCCCTTTTAACCAAAACCATTTTGGGCCTCAGACATTGTATAAGTCCCTATACGTTAAAAGAAAAAACTTCGGCGTGATCGCCGTTTTCAAACAAACATTGGGCCTCTCCGTGAGCTGTAAGCCCCACCACTTGTATAAAAATAAACCTTTGGGCCTCCTGAGAGAGTGTAAGACCCATCCCTTTGTACAGAAAACCTTTTTCGGGCCTCAGTCACTTGTATAAGTCCCTGTACAAATTCAAAACAATAGTGCAATCACTGATAAAACCTCGGGCCTCTCCTTGAGCTGTAAGCCTCGACAACCTTTTCAAAGCACTTTCTCCTTTGATTTTGAATTCAAATATAATATTGTTATCAAAGCTTTCTTTGTTGAACAACTAACCCAACAGCATGGAAGCTCTACAACTGAGTAAGTGTTTACCCGCTTTCTTTATCCGCTTTCATATATATATATATATATATATATATAACTGTATTGTGGGGCTGCTCACTGTAAGTCTTCTTTCACATACTTTATATATACCGTGTAATACTAGTATAGTTATTTAGAGTTTTCCCCGGCAACTACGTCTAGCACTAGGTAAATCCCTGTTGATCACTCTTAAAAATAGACAAAACTAGATCCCCTATAGAAGCACCAGATACACTCTTCTCTTCGGCTATCACCCCTAGAAATTGTCAAAGAAAATCTAACTCCCCAGGGATGATCTTTTCTCCGTGAATGGCATCTCTTGAGTTTCTTCCAAATTCTAGAACTTTCCTGGCTTGATCTATTCTTTGTGAATAGCCTGTCTTGAATTTCTCTGGGTTTGGGGACCCACAGGTTTCTAAAAAGCATCCCCACCTCCTCTTGGGCATTGTACAAGGACCCGTCGGCTTCTTAGAAGTTTTCACAGCCTCCTCTTAGGCTTTGTATAATGATTCTTCCTCAGCGAAGAGAGCCTCCTCTTGGGCTTCGTACAAATTGTCCCTTCGGCTTCTTAAAAGTTTCCTGCCTCCTCTTGGGCTTTGTACAAATTGTCCCGACGGCCTCTTAAAGGTATAGGAACAGAAACTAGTCATATTAATAGAGCAGTCTTTCAAAAGAATCTAGACCTTCATCCCTTAACGTTCCAACCTTCACTCAAGCATCATACAACATACCTTCGCTATCTGAGAATATATTTCTCAAACACCAGTAGACTTGAACAGTCTCAATACCCTTGGGATTTCCAATTTCCTTAAAGAACAGGAAATAACCCTGATCCTCCGATCACAACCTTACTCATAATATTTCTCTTCATAAGAACTGATTTTCTCTTTTATCCAACACACTGGACCCGTCACTCAACTGAAACAGTCACCAGCACCATAGCCTCCTCTTGGGCTTTGTACAAATGATTTTCCCCGGCGGAGCTAACCTTTTCAGACTCTCTGGTTGAGTCACCAATTGTTAGCCTCCATCTCGGGTTTCGTACGAGATACAAAACACTCTCTTGTTGAGTATAAAAGACTCTCTTGTTGAGTCACCAATCTTTTAGCCTCTGTCTTGGGCTTCGTACAAGACACAAAACACTCTTTTGTTGAGTATAAAAGACTCTCTTATTTAGTCACAAATCTTTAGCCTCCGTCTTGGGCTTCGTACAAGACATAAAAACACTCTCTTGTTGAGTATAAAAGACTCCTTTGTTGAGTCACCAATCTTTAGCCTCCGTCTTGGGCTTCGTACAAGACACAAAAACACTCTCTTGTTGAGTATAAAAGACTCTCTTGTTGAGTCAGTCCCCTTTTAGCCTCCGTCTTGGGCTTTGTACAAGACACATAATCACTCTCTTGCTGAGTATAAAAGACCCCGGTTGAGTTAATCAACCTTTTAGCATTAAAGTTGTGCCTTGCTCACAGCATACAAACATCAACAACTCCTCTTTAGAGATGACAACTTCTCTCTCAGTCCGGACCCTTTAGCTTCACATCTTGGTCTTTGAACAAGATACAAATAGACCCTTCAGCTTCATATCTTGGGCTTTGAACAAGATACAAACCACCATTTGCTTCACGTCTTGGGCTTTGAACAAGACACCAAAACAACCTTCTTCCTCCCATAGAATAGGAGGAACTACGATCGCTCTGATTTCCCTGTTCCGGGAATACGTAGGCATAAGATTGAAAAATCTTAGCGAGCATACTAATCAAAAACCCAAAATCCCATTTCTTCATATATCAATCGGAAAACATCAAACCTAACATCCTACCAATAGCCTAAACACTATTCTTTTGTTTAACAAAATAACCTAAGAGAGACCCACAATCTTAATAGCATCTATAAACCAACAGTCATTTGTTTAAACTCAGTTTGCAAGCAGAGTTAATTGGAGACATCTATTTCCCTTCCTTCATCAGCTTCAATAGGATAAAAAATTAATCGAACTGTAGTACCCCAAAGCGATAGTGCTTCGTAACCACACAAAAATTCGCGTTACATTTGTGTGTACGGTATTGTTCTATTCCCAAATGTGCCTAGCTTCGTAGATGTAGACGCTATCAGAATATTTACGATGGAGAATCCGATGCCAACTTTATTGGGGGATCTTTATCATTCAGTGCATTATAGAAACGAGAAAAAAAGAGGAGGAGCTGTTCATTGTTGTGCTCCTTTCTTTTACAAATGGTTTGCAAACCGTCTGCCTTGTTCGGGTGCTTTTGTGGACACCAAGGATTCTCTGGAGTGGTGACAGAGACTGATGGGTTTGGCCGTCAAAGATATTGTTTGGATAGATCATGGGTTGCTTTGTAAGGATAATATTCACAGTTGTGGTAAGTTCCCGAATGTTCCATTGATAGGGAGGAAATGGGGAATCAATTATAACCCCTCTTTGGCTATCATACAATTTGGGTATGCTTTGACAGGTCCGCCAGTCAAGAGGGATGTCGAGGAGTCCTTATACTTTCAAGTGACAGATGGTGTGGCAATAGCGCAGAAAGCTTCTGAGGCTTGGTTTAGCATACGAAAAAGAGGGAAAACTACTTTGGGGAAGGGAAATAACCGAACCTATCCCCCGTATGAAGACTGGTTAAGGAAGAGGGTTGAGGATTTCTACTTGCCTTTTGATTCGGCACCTCCTTTGTATCTCGAGGTTATGGAAGAAAGAGCCATTGTAGCTATTGAAGAATACAACAAGCTGCAAGCTATTGTGAATGAACTATGTGTAGAGAACTCCGACCTGAATAGCCGCTTTCAGGATGCTTTACGTATCAACAAGGGATTGGAATGTAAAGCCGAAGATGCAACAAAGCTGCTAGTGGAAAACGAGAAAGACTTCGCAGATAAGGCTCAGTTTTATTGGAAAACTAGTATGGCTGCAGAATCCCCGCCAAGGCTCACAAGCACACTAAATAACTCTTGTTTAAGGCAAATGTCAAGCTTACTGATTCTTGGAAAACGTGGGATGACTTTGCGACCTGCAGAAAGAAGAGAGAAGATGAAATCAGGGCTGAAAACGAAGATCTGAAAGGAAAACTCAAAGTGAAAGAGGAAGAGCTCCAGAGTGTGAAAAGAGGCAAGAAGCACTTTTTTGACAAGCTGAAGGAGGCTCAAAGGGAAATCGAAGAGCTCAAAGTTCAGGCTGGGATAAAGAAGGCAAAGCTAAGAGATGTCTTTGGAGATGATGACAGCGCATAGCATATTGGCAAGCTGAACCAAGGTATTGGGATGGGAAGAGAAATAAGTTGATCAAGGGGTTAATAAAGTGACCGAATCATCCTGATACCGAAGCACTTCTCGAGGAATTCAAGACCAGTTTGTCTGGACTAGGGGTTTGGGAATGAACTGTCTCTGTATTTCTGTATGTTACTTATTGTGATTACCATCAGGCTTGTTGATGGAATCATCTATGGTTGTACCAGACATGTTTGTATGACTCTTTGAAATATTATATGATGAGATGTTTGTTTCAACAATATTTGTTTCAAAAAAATTCTCTCAGCAATGTTTGTTCCAGCAAAATTTTCTCCCCAATATCTATCTTCTCAACAATGTATCTGATCCCTCGCCCGGTTAAAAATGGAATCAAAGTATAGAAATACCTAGGAAATGATTAAACATGACATATGCATGCATTCACGCATTTCATTTTGCATAACAGGTGTTTGCCTTTGGATTTCTTACCTTGTTTACTTGAACAAGCAGGATTACTGACTCTTACCTTCACTGTTACTCAACACGCCAGAATCAACAAAGAGCTATGGAGCAAATACAAGTAGAGATGGCCAAGATGAGGGCTCACATGAACCAATTCATGGACCTCATGCAAGGGGTGGCTCAGGGCCAGCAAGAGTTGAGGGCTATTGTTCAGAGGCCTGAGGTTGAAGTTCCTAATGTTGATAATCAGGTTGATCCTCCGGCTGGAGATGGTGTTCCCGTTGGGGGAGTTACTGGTGGTGTTCCTATTGTCGGAGTTGCTGGTGGTGTTCCTGTTGGTCGAGTTGCTGGGGGTCCTATCCCATTCCTATTCCTATTCCTCATTTGGGGGACAATCACGATGATCAGTTTTCCTTGATGAATGCAGACTTGGGAAGTAACAATGGTGATGGAGACAGAAGGTATCGGTTGCTCGCTGAGAGGATTAAGGTCGTGGAATGTCAGAACACCATGGGAATTGATGTGGCAGATATGGGACTGGTCCAGGGAGTGAGGATTCCTCGCAAATTCAAAGCACCGATTTTTGACAAATACAATGGAAACTCTTGCCCGAAGACTCATCTCCAAGCCTATTTCGGTAAAATTCTGCGTATTCCAACAACGAGAAGTTGTGGATGTACTTCTTCCAGGATAGCCTATCTAGGGCATCCCTGGAATAGTATATGAAACTCGAATGAACTCATGTTAGAAATTGGAAGGATCTGGCTGAGGCATTTATGAAATAGTATCAGTATAACATTGATATGGCGCCCAATCGAACTCAGTTACAGAGTATGACTCAAAAGAGTAAGGAGAGTTTTAACGAATATGCCAATCGGTAGCGTGAGTTGGCAGCGAGGGTGCAACCACCTTTACTTGAAAGGGAGATGGCATATATGTTCATGGGGACGTTGCAAGGTCCATTCTTAGAACGCCTTGCAGGGTGTCCATCCACGTGTTTTTCTGATATTGTATTCACTGGAGAAAGAATTGAAAATCTGTTGAAGCTGGGAAAGATTCAAGATGGTAGTGGACCGTCTTTTGGTGCAAGGAAACCTTTTGCGGATGCAAATAAAAAGCACGAAGGAGAAACTAATGTTATGTCTTCTCAAAAGGGCAGAGGTAGAGGGTATCATGCCCGGTATCATCAGGCAGATGCTGTAACAATTCTGGCTGCGCCACAACAACAAAATAATGCTCCCTGTCGGTATCCTGATAGACCAAAAATGGCAGACAGGCATTTTGAAACTCTTCCTATGTCGTATGCTTAACTATTACAACATCTGCTTCAGTTACAATTGATCCAAAAGAGAACTTTGGCTCCGCTAACTGACACTCCTCCACCCGGTTATGATGCCAACGCCCACTGTGAATTCCATTATGGAGCACCGGGGCATCACATTGAAAATTGCAATGTATTCAAGCACAAGGTCCAAGACTTGCTTGATTCAAAAGCTATCAATTTTACCAACGATGGTCCAAATGTGATTCAGAACCCTATGCCTAATCACGGTGGGGCATAGGGGCATTCAACTGAAGATTGTAAGGCGCTTCAGCACAAGGTGCGAGATCTGATTGATGTTGGGGTCATTAATGTCACGGAAGACGGTCTGCACACCAATTAAAGCCTCCCAATTGAGCACTCATGCTGCAAATAAGTCCTGACGGAGTCAGGCCTCCTCAACAATGGCAATTTTTAGCTTCTTTACTGCATTTTAATTTATAATTTTTCATTGTTTGATTAATGTTTTGTATACGTGTAGAATTTGCTTGCTTTTGAATGATAATCCTAATGAAATGAGTATGTTTTTCGAGAAGCAATTCATTCTTATTCATTCATAAATATTTGTATGTACTGCAATACTAACCTTCTTGCTTAAACTCTTGGAGGGAGGATGACGAATTGAAAATGCAAACTTCTAGTCGTATGCTTTTAGAACAAACCCTTGCTGATGATGTACAGGCATTGTTTCAACCCCCAAACACCGGAGATATAAGAAAGATAGACCCTCGTTAACCCCGTTGAGCCTAGAAGTAGGAGTTTCTTTCTGAAAATGAAAAACCCTCAATATTAACCCGGGGCAGGGTAGGTGTCAGTTAATTCGACCGAGCGTTCAAATATCAAAAGGAATGTGCATCTAAGGATCTATTACCTAAGGTCGTACCTCATAAATCACAGTGGTTATCCCTCACCAACCAAGGAATGAGGCGGCCACAACCTTTACAAGTTAGACAAACTAGTGTCACATGATTTGTTCAAAAAAAAAGAAGAAGAAATAATCAAAAGAAAAAAGACAAAGCCCGCTAAGTCGAAAGCTTAAAAACAAGTTGACTTAGGCAAAAGTTAGGGCATCCTGCTGGACTTCAAAATCGAAAAATTCAAAAAAGAATCAGTCCAAGAAAAAATCAGGGAAATAAAAAACAAAAGAATGAAAAGCGAAAAGGATTACAAAAGAAATATCCTCGAGCAAAAGCAAGTCGTGTGACTACAGACACCAGAGACAAAAGGAGTGACCGCCACTCCAAAAACCTTATGGGCTCCTTAACTCTCACTGTTGACATGCAATAACCTTTTAAAAGGCGAGTGCTTGTGCCAAATCAACTAAACGTAGGATCGGAGGACATCAAGAAGAATGAGTGGGTACAAACAAAATTTTGAGCCATAAATCCTCTTTCTCAAACCGTGAACCAAGCCCCATTACAACCCTTAAAAGTCCTAATTGAGGCAAGGTTATTCCGAAAGCGTACCTCTGACGAGACAGCGTTCCTGACTCCCATGAGTGAGGCTAAATATTATTGGTATTGCATGTGCATAATGCCCTTCATTCAAAAATTAGTGTCGCATCTTAACTAGTGATTTATTCACATGGTTTGGCGATATTTTTCAATAAATACTTCAAGATTAACGTGAATGTTGCATTAGAATAATCATTCTCAGAATAAACATTTTCTGCTTGCATACATTGTACTTGACGCTAATGAAGCTTGCATAATGAGCATCAGTCATGACGTTTAACTTTGCCAAGAGGAAATTCTTGGACAATCACATCGAGGAGCATGTAGTCAAAAGACTCTGTTAGGTAACAATTTTCTCAGCAAGTTGTGCTCAGATTCAGCCAATCTGGGGCAGTCACGTCGAGAAATCTCTCAAAGTTCAGCCAATCTAGGGCAATCATGTCGAGATTCAACGAATCTCTCGAAGACAAAGGTAGAATTACTACAAGCTCGTACTGAGGCAGGCCACCTCAAGAGCAAGAAGTTGTCCTTTCCAGAAGACGGTTAATCAGGATTACTTCTCCAGGTTACATCAGGTTTTCGTGATACCTCTCGAGGCAAGTTCCTTTATATGTTATGATGTACTTGAGACATCCCCTTGTTATTCCATACGTTGCAAGACTATTTTCCTCTCGCAGCAATTGTGGCATCGTTCAGATATGAAACTATATGTCTCCCCGACGAAAATAGCTAAGGTTGTATCATTTTCGACAGAGTGCTATGTTTTCTTATTAATCTCCCTAGTGAGAGTCCGGAGGTTTGGTTTCCCCAGCCAGAGTTGGATTTTTCTTTTCTCCAGCAAGAGTTCAAGTCCCCAGACAGGGTAAGGATGATTTGTCTTTGTTCTCCAAGCAGGTTGGTATCCCCAGCAAGAGACTCGTTTGGCCTCCCGTCCCCAATAGAGTTTCTCTTCCCACTGAGTACTGGTATATAACTTCCTCAACAAGCACTTCCTCCCTCAGCAGAGGCTTGTTTGATCTCAGTTCCCCTAGCAGCTAGATCAGAAGGTTGTCATTCCCCATCAAAGTTCAACAGTTTTAGGTCCTTCCAAGTAGGACCGGTTCAGGTGATGTCTTCCCAGCAAAGTCATCATTCCCTGCAGTTGCAGAGTCGGGAAGTCCGCAGCAAGTTGTGGCAGTTCAGAGCCAAGATGTATTAACATCATTCCCCAGCCGAGTTGTTGATTTTTCCCCATAAAAAGTCAGAAGATCAGATCAGAGGTCTAGCATCCCCAACAGAGCTTATATTCCCCACAGTTTCGTGGTGTCTACTTTCCTCATCAGGTCAGGAAATGTAATTTCGCCAGCAACGGTATGCTATTATCCCCAGCAGGGTAATGTTAAAGTCGTTTCTTTAACAGCAGGTTAAGTTCAATGATATTCCACGACCAGTTTGGTATTACCGACTTTTATCCCCAAGTAGAGCTTAGTGTTAATCCTCTCAACAGTTTGATCAATAGTGGTTGACACCCCCGGCAGATTCCAAGTCCAATGATTATTGGCACCTTTTCTATATCAGATCTTTGGGTTCCATCTTCAGCAGTTGTCATTCTTGATTCCCAGTATAAGGGAAGTCATTTTGGGTTCTATCTTCAACAAAGGGCTAGTTATAGTCCCCAGCAGTGTGGAAGTTCATTTTGGGAAAGCCGTTCAATTTGTCTTCCTCAGCAGAGCTTATTTCCGGGTTTCTCAACACTTCTCTCGGTGGAGTGTCTCTTGCATATAGTAACCATCATTGCATTGCATCCTCCAAATGCGTAGAATTTCCATTTTGTATAGAGCATTACGCCATAGAAAAATTCAAACATATGCATTCGAAGCATAAGCCAGGTTTGATATCATCTTTGCCAGACGTTTCCTCAGCAGAAAATGGTATATTTTAGGAGATTCAACCTTCCTTTATCCCCGATGGAGTTGACGATGGATTCATTTATCATGCTTGTACTCCCTGCATAGTTGTTTGTTTAAACTTATCTTTTCCCCCAGCGGAGTCATCTTCCCTTCAGGTCGTAGGTCTGTGAAGTCGACTTCCTGTGTATCTTGGTTATTATTCTAACTCTCGGTTAGTATCCATTATCCCAACAATTGGTTGGTATCTTTTGTCGTGAGTTCGCCTTTGGCCGGCGTCGTCGTTTATCCTAACTCTTGGATAGTATCCTTTATCCCAACTATTATTTAGTATCTTTTGTTGTGAGTTCACCTTTGGTTGGCGTCCTCGTTTATCCTAAATCTTGGTTAGTATCCTTTATCCCAACTATTGGTTGGTATCTTTTGTTGTGAGTTCGCCTTTGGTCGGCGTCCTCGTTTATCCTAACTTTTGGTTAGTATCCTTTATCCTAACTATTGGTTGGTATCTTTTGTTGTGAGTTCGCCTTTGGTCGGTGTCCTCATTTATTCTAACTCTTGGTTAGTATCCTTTATCCCAACTATTGGTTGGTATCTTCTGTTGTGAGTTCGCCTTTGGTCGGCGTCCTCGTTTATCCTAACTCTTGGTTAGTATCCTTTATCCCAACTATTGGTTGGTATCTTTTGTTCAGAGTTCACCTTTGGTCGGCGTCCTCGTTTATCCTAACTCTTGGTTAGTATCCTTTATCCCAACTATTGGTTGGTATCTTTTGTTGTGAGTCCGCCTTTGGTCGGCGTCCCCGTTTATCCTAACTCTTGGTTAGTATCCTTTATCCCAACTATTAGTTGGTATCTTTTGTTGTGAGTTTGTCTTTGGTCGGCGTCCTCGTTTATCCTAACTCTTGGTTAATATCCTTTGTCCTAACTATTGGTTAGTATCCTCTTTCCCAATTCTTGGTTGGTATCTTTCGTTAAGGGTTCGCCTTTGGTCGACGTCCTTGTTATCCTAACTATTGGTTAGTATCCTCTTTCCTCAACTCTTGGTTGGTAATGTTTTGGTTATAACCCTCTATCCTAACTCTTGGTTGGTACCTTTCGTTGTGAGTTCGCCTTCGGTTGGCGCCCTCATTATCCTAACTCTTGGTTAGTACCCTTCATCCTAACTCTTGGTTAGTACCCTTCATCCTAACTCTTGGTTAGTATCCTTCAGTTCATCCAAACTTTTGGTTAGTATCCTTCATTTCATCCTAACCTTTTGTTAGTATCCTTTATTTCATCCTAATTCTTGGTTAGTATCTTCTTTCCCAACTCTTGGTTAGTAATTTCTTGGTCAATATCTTTTATCTTAATCTCTTGGTTTGTATCCTCTATTCCGACTCTTTGTTGGTGTCTTTTCTTTTTCCCAACTCTTGGTTGGTAATCTCTTGGTTTGTATCCACTATTGCGACTCTTGGTTGGTGTCTTTTCTCTTTCCCAACTCTTGTTTGGTAATCTCTTGGTTTGTATCCTCTATTCCGACTCTTGGTTGGTGTCTTTTCTCCTTTCTAACTATTGGTTGACAATCTTCGGTTTTATCTCAACTTTTGGTTGATACCTTTTGTGAGCTCGCCTTCGATCGGCAGCCTAGTTATACTAATGGTGGATTAGTACCCCGTATCCCAACTCTTGGTTGGTACTTTATTTTTTATCCCAGATTGTGGTATGTATCCTTTCCTTTATTCCAACTTTTGGTCGGTATTCTTTGTCACGAGTTCACCTTTCATCGGTGCTCTCTTCGTCCCAACTTTTGGTTGGCATCTTTGGTTGACGCATCTGTCGCTTTTCGCTATCTCAAATTTTGGTTGATATCCACTATCTTTGAGCCCCTTCGGGTGGCGATCATCTTACTGTATATCTCTCCACAGTTTGCAAATTTACGGGTTCTTTTGGTATTTAATCTCAGTGTACCCTAAATGCATGAAAGTCGTTACTATCACTCATTCAGGTCCAAGTCGATTGATTAGGGGCAGCTGTAACACCTCAAAATTTTCCCTCATATTTTACCATCAATAAGTGACTTATGCTTCACATACATGTGCATTTCATTTAGGTCATAAACATTATACATGCATCATTGGCTTTCCCAAGGCATGGGATCAGGAGTCTATTCCATTGGTATTCCTCAAGAGAGAAGAAGTTGTTCAAAGCAAAGAGAATGAGATATACTCAACCACTCAAGCTACAAAGGCTTTTCATGCCTCAAAACATCATATTTGGTTCACCATTTCATCAGGAGATTGGAACTTGCAAGAAACTTGAAGAGAATCACCTCCTCTTATCTCTAGGTCATCAAATTAGGGTTTTCTGCATCTGTGCATATGGCACCTTCATGGTCAAGGATCTTGAAGCCTCAACATCCTCATATCATGTAAAACATCTTGGTTCAAGGGATTCTTACTTCTCCTAAAAGGAATCAGGGTTTTGACCATTGGTCAACATCTCTTGACTTTTGGGGACCAAATTAGGGTTTTATGTGAAATCAGTTTATTTCTGATTCTTTGAGAAAGACTTGATTTCATGGTTTTCTCTATGTTCTCAAGTATCTAGGGATGGATTATTGACCATCAATTTCATTCAGAAGGGTTTCAATTGGCTAGATGATTGAGAATCAACCAGATTGGGAACAAAGTCAACTGTGCAGTGAAAAAGTCAACTCTTGACTTTTTGAGGTCAATCTTGTGTTCATCATGCCAAATATGACCAATGGATGGAATTTGATCAAGAAACATCAAAGGAATCATGAAAAATCAAGAATTGTGGAAAGTTACTAAATTTGGCAAATTAGGGTTTTAGAAACTTTCCATTTTTGGAAAATTTTTCATGCCATGCATCCACTTTTAAAGCCATCTTTCTCCATTATCAAAGCTACATTTCAATCTTTGTCAAACATGAAAGTTGTAGTATGCATTTCAAGCTTTTCAACCATATGTAATTCATCTCCATTGGATCATTTTTGAGCAAGTTATGATTGTTGGAAGTTGGACATTTTCACACTTGCATGTTTCAACACTTAGAAAATTTTCTAAGTGTTTAAGGGTCAGGTTTTGTGCCCGTGTTCAAGCCCATTTTTGAGTGACTTCCAATCTTCATTTGGAAATCATTTTTAAGTGAAAGTTGTAGAGGGATCTTCCACCTTTCCAACCATATAAAGAATGCATCATTTGGATTCTTGGATCAAAAGTTATGCTAATTCAAAGTTGGGACATCCAAGTTGTGAAACATGAAAATAACTTAGAATTTTTTTGGCATGTCATGGAAGATGGGATCATGTCACTTTCAACACCATTTTTCACTATGTTTTAGACCTCCAATTCAATTCTTTTTAACACCAAAGTTGTTGTGTCAAGTGTCCTCTTCAATTTGATACCAAGATCATTCAATTTGGCTCACTAATCATGGAGATATGCATCATCAAAATCAACCTCATGAACATGTCTTTCAAATGTTCCAACCATGTCATTGCTTCTCAAATTCAAGGCCAAACTAATGCATTCTTGTTGCTGTGCATAATTCATACACCAACATGTCATTCTCATTACTCTTTTAAGCCATGCATAACCTTACATTCCATGCACATACACCAACCTTACTTCATAGTTCTGACCTGTGCCATTCTCATATCAATAAACATCATCACCATCATAATGTATCACAATGACAATGATACCTCATAACCACTATAACATAACCTGTGCCAATGCTGACTTAAACATTCCTCTCATTTTCACATTTTCTTAACCAAACTTAACTAATCATGAATAACACTCTAACCATTCTCTAACCAACTATATAAAGTCTCCTAACAACCCTTAACAAGTTAGTTACATCACATTAACTAAATCAAATCCAAGAATCCATTTTCACACCCTCATCTTCTATCAATCGAATCTCACTCAGCATTAGAGATTTTACCAAAATTTATTCACCATTGTCATCACCTCATTGAGCTCTGGCATATGTTTGCATTACTTTTCATCTGGAGTAACTACAACACCATCCATGGCTTCATCTTTTTTCACCATCAAACTGAAGTTTCAGTCAAGATTCAAGGGGTTTTAGGCATTTATTTTGCTTACCAGAGTAGATTACAAGACTTGCAGGAAGTTTTTAGGGTTTCTAACGCGTGAATTTTTGCATCATATTAGGGCAATTTATGTGGTTAGAATCATGTGAGTTATATACATCTGAAGTCCTCTTAATGGAGGCAATGTTTGTGGCTAGAAAATAGGGTGAAATGTGAAACCTTGAAATGCTAGGGCATAATTTAGAGGTGTCTAATGGGAATTCCAAGCCTAGATTCGTAATCTACGTGATAAAATGAGTTGGATCATGGTATTTTTTTAGTTTCTTGGCACTTTCTTCTTGACACACGGCAGCTTCCCACCGGAGAAGACGACCGAAGTTTATCTCCGGCGTCTGTAATTTCTCCCACTCAGGTCAACATACGCGCGTGTCTCCTTCTAATTTGTCCATGTAATTTAATTATGATCCCATGTGGAAAACCCTTGCCAGCGTGTGATTCTTGCCACTCCCACCAGTCACATGGGGCCAACGCATTAATGAAATAAGAAATACACACGTGCCCAATTCTTTTTCTTTTAATTTTCTTGAAAAAATGAATAATAATAAAATTAGAAAATGGCTATTGTAAAATGGTTTGGGCCCAGAGCATTCCCATGCTATCCACACCCAAGTGCCTGGCCCATGTGTGTATTTGAACTTTGAAATTGCTAATGTCACACCCCCTGGCTTGTTCTTCCCTTTTTATTTTCTTGTGATACTTGCTCCATTTTTGAACTATTATAAATAGTTTTGCTCATCATAAAATTCCCAAAATATTCAAGAGTGATATTTAAGGTGTTAATTAATTCTTAATATTTTTTAATTCCATTTTTGAATAATTTTAATATTTGTTTCGGAATTTTGTTTTGAATGTGTTCAAATTGACATAGCTTGCACATTATGCTGTGGAATTGATTTATCCTAACTAGTTTTGACCTCAATTTTTGTATTCCTTTATTCACATGATTATAGGACATATTTATGATCAATTCGGATTTTTCCATTAATTTTTGGTGCATTTTGAATGCTTTTTTTGTGACTTGTTGTGAGTGATCAATGTTTGACCACTTGCCCTATGTATGATATTGTTTGAACACTTTTGTGCCGAATTTTGACCATATTTTTTTGGAAATGTTGAGCCACTGAATTCATCTTACCTTGGTTAAATTCCCATAATCTTTCAAGGTCCCTGACTATTTTTCATGAATATTTCATTTCATGTCTAGTGTTTTGAGGTGTGCCTAGAATTAGGGTAAACTTAATGACTATGTGTGATCTCTCTTGAGCCATTTTTCCTTGACATGTTTGGACACATTCATGATGATATTTTGTATTCCATTATGATACTTTGGTGTTGATTTTTGATCATGACCTATATGCTTGCTTGGAGCCCTAAATGCATACCCGATTTTTGTTCAATACTTACCTAAGTGATTGGGTTTGATGATGCATTTATGCAACCCTTTTTGGGGATCTTTTGATCATTGATTTACACTTATTATAGAATGAGTTAAATCCTTTCCATATCATTTTATAGGTCCCTTGTGGTGAGCTTTAATTAATGTTACATTTGTGTGAAATCAAGCATGCTTACTTGCCTACTTTGACAACATTCCTTGACATCTTTTGTATGCCACTTTTACTCAACACTTGTGAGTCTCAAACATGAATATTATAGGTCATTTTCTACTTCCTTGTGTGCTTATATACTCACTTGACATGACCTTTTCATACTTGTACATGATTGATAATTCACATGCTTGTGGAGGGTGATTAGGGTTGATTTTGGTCCTTACTTGTTCTAACTTTTGAGAATGTGTTGACATGAAATTTTTGTGACAACTTGAGTTTACCTTTAAGCATTGAACACATGTTTTAACTTATGACTTGGGTCATTTACAATCCAAGTTCATGCTTGCTTGTTCATTGTTGTGCCATAAGTAAATGTTGCATGATATAGGTGACATTCTTGTGTAGAATTGCTTAACCTTTTGAACATGACTTGGTGTGGATTTAATGATAATTTCTTGACTTTTTTAACCTCATTTTGCATTGATTATGACATGTAATGCTCTTGCCCCATGTGGTTTCATCCTTTGAGTTTACCTGTTTGAGCTTTTAAAGTGTATCTTACATGGATATTGTGGTGACAATTGTTGGTGTGCTAACTTGAGCCATAACTTGAATTATTTTGACAATTTTTAGGACATTAACATGATTTAACTATAGTAGGACTTAGCTACTGACCTAGGTAGATTCTCATCCTTTTAGGACTCATTTCATTTTGTTAATTGATTGACATTACTTCTAGTGTAGTCTTAGGACATTTGCATGAGCATAAGTGCATTGTTTTGTATATTTCTTTCAACTATCTAATAGTTGAGCTTGGTTTGAAGTTGGTAAGTACTTGTATTACTTTAAATTGATATCAACTCTTATGTGACTTCTCTTTCATCTAATTTCTTCTTCTTCTTTACTTCTTTGAATTGTGATTGAATCATCTAATGTTTACTTGTGTGTGATCACATGTTCCCTTAGGGTTCCTAGCTTGAATCTAATTTTGGATTAGGTTCAAAGTAGGAGAGACATTAGGTTACCAATCTAAGCATGCTAACATAGGTAGAGATTCCCTTTCCTAACTTCAACTATAGGATCAATCATTGCATGACAACTTCTAGGATGAAGTTCCCCTTAGATTTTTCTTTTAACCATTTGAGTCTCTCTTCTCTCTATAAAAGATAAATAAAAAACACTTAACAAACATTATATGTGGAGTGCGCCACGAGCCTTAAGCACATGGGAAATGATCAGTGAAGGTCTCCTTTACTCTTCTAGGGTGCTTTGCAAACGTTCCGTTGGGGGCGACCTTGTAAAGTATTCGCTCATATGTCATAGTCTTTAGCACGATACATATCACAAACAAAACAAATCAAAACACTTTCTTCTAAAAGACATAAAGAAATTAATCGTCTTCCTTTAGGATTCTTTTCTCATCTCACTCACTCTAATCGTAAGGATACGCTATTTCCGTTTTACCGTAAACAGGTAAACACGTAAGTATCCACGCAACGAGCGACAACACCTAAACTGCTAGAACGCGAACGTTAGCATCATCCACCTATAAGACACAAATAACAAAGATCGGTAGGTCAAACTACGACTGCTCTGACTTCCTCTCTCTCGTCCGATTGAGGATACGTTGGCACAAGTCGTAGTCCTCCGAACTATGTTGACTCTGACTTTCCCATTCCCGAGGGAATACGTAGGCCTAGGACGGCGAAGTCCTATCGAGTCACCTTTCGTGCTTTTCCCCCCTCGTTCTTTATTTCTCATTCTATTCCTTTACAGGTAGTAGTGGATCTTCAGATATCTATACCCTTTGATCAGAATAACAAGCGTGGATCCTATCGAGTACGATGGACGCGAGGGGGTGCTAATACCTTCCTCTCGCGTAACTGACTCCCGAACCCAGACTATGGTTGTGATAACCATGTCTTTCCCTTATTTAGGTTTTCTTCGATCGTTTACTTTCCCTGCGTCGGGATAAATAACATTCGGCGGTGACTCTTCTGTCTTTCCCACCAATTGATTTTCGCAGTTGCGACAACATGCATGAGTTGAAGTAGGTTGAACAATTACCTAAGATATCATTATGATATGCATGTTATTTGTGTTTCATTCTTTAAGTTTTAGAAAAAAGGAATCCAAATTTGGGTCATGTCATACCCCAAATTTTACCCCGTAGATTTCATCATCATTAGTTGCATCATTTGTATAACATCAAGAAGACCATATGGTTGATCAGTCAAGGCTTGTAGTGCTCATCAGCATCTTAACTATCTCACTCATGGATCAAGAGTTTCCTCATCAACAATCATGTTTGAGGTGACATCAAATTAAGATCATCAAGCCTCAACCCCCCTCCCCCAGGTGTACCAAATTAGGGTTTTTGGTCAAAGTCAATTGGATATTGACTTCCCAATCAAGACATGATCCCATGTTTAGGAACATGATTCAAGACCCTCAAATACATCTTTGAAGTCCATTCATATGATCTAAATAGCTCAAGAAGTTTGATCCATTGGCAAATGCCAGATTTGAATTCATCTGATACAAAGTCAACCTAATCAAAGTCAATGTTTGACTTTTGACTTTTTAGGTCAAACATAACCTCCTCAAGTTAATGATCATGAAAATATGAAAGACAAGTGAGTTGGATCGTGATTAATCAAAAAAATCAAGAAAAAGATTCAAAGTTGTAAAATTAGGGTTTTGAATTTTTTTCTAAATTATGAAAATACATGATCAAGTGACCAACTTTCCAAGATCATAACTTCTTCCTCAAGCATCTAATGAAAACACTTGAGGACTCTTCTTAGAAGATGGCATTTTATACTTCAATTTGATAAAAATTACAAGCTTAAATCTTTCTTGGAGTGGAAGTTATTGGTATTCAAAGTTAAGATTTTTCAATTTGCTGAAAATCCAAACACTTAGAATTTTTTCTAAGTTTTTCACCTTAACAAGGTCATGACTTTAGGACCACTTTGTGATCAATTCAAGGAACCATTTTTCATGCCCAAGGTATGCACTTGAAGGTGACATTACATACTTGAACATTGTGGAAGAATTGGATCAAAATCTCACAAGGATTGGAAGTTATGAATGATCAAAGTTGAGATTTCCAAGTTGTGAGAATTGCCAAATACTTAGAATTTTTTCTAAGTGTCAAACAGTTGAAAAATCTAATTTTGATGGCTAGTTTTCTCAATGATCCAAATAGATTTTTTTTAAGTGATCAACATCAAAGTTGTAGTCTATGATGTCTTCTTTCCAATGGTACCAAGAGCATGAATTTCTTTTACTTGAGCATGAAGTTATAAAATCAAGAAGTAGCCATGTCAATGATGATTTTCCAAGATAGAATTGCATCAAGTTGGTTGTGCATGATTTGGAGGGATCTTTTGGCCATTTTTTAAGCTTCTTTTCACCATATGATCAACTTGGAACTTGTTCATTGTCATGAAATTTTCAAGTAGGTGGCAAATTCAGCAAGGATTGATCTTCATTCATGGTGTAAAGCTTTGGTCCAACATGTTAACTTGAGATGATTTTGGATAAGACATGATTAAGCACTTTAATCATGTTGACTTGCTGGTAAAGGCAATAACATGATCCTAACATTAGATGGAGTTGGTACAAACTCATATCACACTTGCAAAGTCAATTAGGAGCCACCAAAAAGCAAAATCCACCTTTTGTACTTTTGACCATCTTTTTGGTTTTCCTCCAAAGTTCATCAAATAAAGTTATTATCCATTGCTCATGATTCAGATCATTCACACAATAAATAGAGGTCATGTTTCATCTGCAAACACACACAAAAAACCTCAAGAACATCAGAATCACATTGCACAATTTCTTCCAAATTTCAAAATTGCCAAAAAAAACCATAACTTCACATTTTATACATCTCTCACTTTCCTTGCCACTTTTCCATCCAAACACACTCCACATACCACATACAACTTTCTGTATGCATTAGAATCAATCAGAAACCTCTCAAACACCATATCACTATCTCACTTTTTCCACTTTGCAAGTTGATTTGGATAAGATCTCCAGAAGGTTTTAAGGAAACCTGAGCACATCAACATACTACTTGAGGTCCAAGGAACCTGTAGGAATCATCACATTGCTTCTGGGAGGGCTCCAAAGCAAAACACGATTTCACCACTTTGAGGTAAGTTTCCATTTCTGGAAGTCTATGATAGAAGAAACATTTTGATTCATTATTGTTACCAATATGCTTGCCATAATGTGAGGGTTGAAAGGCTTATGCTTGTGTTCATTGATCATGCTTGTGTGAAATTTAATTTTTGTTAGAAAAATTATGGTTCTTCTGGTTTTCATGTGATTTCATGAGATGTGATAAATATAAATGAAATTGAATAGCATGATTGAATTCCTGGTAAAATTCTAAGCAAGTTAGCATATTGGATTGTCTAAATTGGTTGAGAAATGAAGAAATGACATTTTGATAATTATGAAGCTCAAGGAAGAGGACGACCATGGTGGTTGCTCCTTTTTCTGTTTTTAAATTTATTTTTTATATATTATTATATGGAGTGAAAACCATGACAAGGCGTGCGCCTTGGCCTGATGGTAGTGTGTTTGGTTTGCAATGCAGAGAGGAAGAGGGGGGGGGGGGGGGGGGGTTGAACCCCAGTCACCCATTTTTCAGTCTTTCTCTCTCTCTCTCTCTCTCTCTCTCTCTCTCTCTCTCTCTCTCTCTCTCTCTCTCTCTCTCTCTCTCTCTCTCTCTCTCTCTTCTTTCTTTTCTCATTTTTTATTTTTATTTTTTTTAAATAAAGGCCAAACAAATTATTTATTCCAATTTTATTTTCAAATATTCTTTTATACTTTATTTGTTTATTTCATTTATTAACTTTAAAAATGTCAAGAAATATATTATTTGTTTATTTAATTATTATTAAAAAAACCTTTAAAACTTTCTTTTTTATTTCTTCTTTTATCCACAATATTTGTGATTATATATTATATTTATTCATCAATACTTTCATACTTTGATTGATTTGTATTTTCTTCATTTACTCTTCAACTATTTAATTCATATACTTAGTTTAATCATACAATTATTTGTAAATGATTTTGTTTTGTTCATAATTTATAAATGCTTTTGATTAAATGATTGGTGAAGATTCTTTGGATCAAATTATGATATTTGTTCAATCCATGTATGATATGAATTTGTAAATAGTTTATCACTTAGGTTTAAATTGAAATCTTGGATTGATGAATGACATATAAGAGGGTTAAATGCTTTGTTGCCCTAATTTGTTTAGGAGACATGTTTGACTTCTTTACCATGTTTAAACCAACCTTGTGAGATAAATCTTTGTGATGAACATGAACCTAATGCATGTTATACCATGAGTGTGAAGTCTTGAACTATGATTGTTAATATACCATTAAACTTTGATGATGTCTCATCCTTGTGAATGTATGTGTTTATCTCTTTTGTGTTTAACATGATTGTTTCCCTATGACTTTGTCAAGTCATCCTTAGATGTTGTTTTTATCTATATAACTCGTGAACTCATTATTCACTTTGGTTGATTATTATCATACCTCTCCCTTTGTGACTTTGTCAAGTCACCCTTAGATGATGCTTCATCTATGTAGCATGTAAGCTCTTTGTTACCCTAAAAGTAATCCTTATAATAAACATTTCCCCCATGACTTTGTCAAGTCATACCACCCTAACCTAACTTTAGGGTAGAATTTATAACTTCTTTGATTTATAAATCATATATGAGTAGGTGGTATTTTCATAACCAACCTCTCATCAAGCCCTAACCTTCATCAAGATTCCAACCACTCATCAAACCCTAATCTTCATCAATATTATCACCTTTCATCAACCCGAATCTTCATCAAGATTATCACCTTTCATTAACCCTAATCTTCATCAAGATTCCAACCTTTCATCAACCCTAATCTTCATCAAGATTATCACCCCTCATAAAACCATAGTCTTTATCAAGATTATGAAACTTTCTTCAAGTCCCAATCCATATCCCAAACATCAAACAAATCCAAACTTAACCCTACAAATTTTAACCACTCATAAACAAATCCTTGGCCCTTCATCAAGAGCTTTACCAAACCTTTGCCTCTCTATCAAGTGTCCTAATAAAACCTTAGCATTTTTGTCAAGTTCCCTCTTCAACTTTGGCCCTTTGTCAAGTGCTATCTCAAGACTTATTTCTTCTCTAAAGATAGCCAAAATACTTCAAAGTACATCAGTACTCTTTAAAACTAAACTTGAAAGAAAAGGATTGTTGGAATCTAGCATTCTAGCAAAACCCTTGAAAGATTGGTCTCAAATCTTGCACATTGAGGTATCCAATTATTTCACTCTTTCATTCTTAAAACACTTAATAAATAACTTGGACCAAGAAGGGTTAGGGTCTAGCACTTTAGCACAACTCTTTGAACCATTGATCACTATCAATGTTCATAGTCTATAAACAACTTTCTTAATCAATCTTGAATGAAAGAGACTGTTGGAGTTTAACACTCTAGCATAAACTCTTTTGAACAATTGATCATCATCAAATGTTCATCATTCTTAAAATATATCCAAACTATACCCAAACCTTAATCCTCATCAAGAGACTAAAACACCTACTCAGTTATGAGCAAACCTTGATCGTCATCAAGTGTATTTTCTTAAACAAACTTCAAGATATCTAATAAGGTCTAAAGATTCTTTTCAAAACGAAAGATGTTGTCTTAATAAACACTAAGGCAATGTTTTGCCTATAACCTCTGAGTTGAGATAAGTGGCATGAATGCGATTTATAAATCCATTCAATTTGGTGACAATGTCCACTCCTCATTTGTTTTCGGTAAAATAAAGTTCTTATGTTGATTAATACAACTTAGCTTTTGCTAAAATCGACCAACAAACTTTTACCCGAACTACGATTGCTCTGATTCCATCCTTGTAAGGATACGTAGGCACGAGACTGCAAAGTCTTGGCGAGCACCCTAACAATAAAAATATATGTAGGTTCACCCTCTCCTAATAATAATCATTTATTTCCCTTTTCCTATTCAAATAAGTAGAAGATTAGAAATAAACCTTTAGCTAACATACATTCAACCTTAACTAAATGGTTCCCGTTGAGTACAACAAACGTGAGGGAGTGCTAATACCTTCCCCTTTTGTAACCGACTCCCGAACTCAGAAATTGGTTGCAATGACCATATCCTATCCTTTTTCTTTTAGAGGTTTTATTCGATATTTTCCATTTCCCTCTGTGGGAATAAATTAAGATCGGTGACGACTCTGTTAAGTCCATCCCGCGAGCGTGCGATTGCGCTTTGCGAGGACGTTCTCATTTTTTGAGGTACGACAGGTCAAATGCATTATCATTCAATGTTAATGTTGATGTTACAACAAATTTTCACTAAAGGCAGAACACTGGTATTAAGAACCAAGGCAGATGTGGTAAGTTACATAAATATTGTTTTCAATTATTCATCTTGGAGAAGGGAATGTTAAAACATAAAAAACATGCATCTAAGTTAGGAGAATTTCCAATTATATAGCCAATGTAGATAAGATTTTTCATGGATCATTATCATACATGTCACAAAATAAAGTGGAATAAAGTGCAATACACATAATGAGTTCAAAATGATATACATATATATGCAGTGAATGATTTTACTTTAATGAAATCTTCTTGTTACAAAAATCTATTAGGTGTTAATATTATCTATTTGTCACATGTGATGCATTTTATAACTCTATAACTGAATTACAGGCTGATCATATTCTACGAGGTTGCAAATCTACATAGTTTGAAAACTCTCTAGGATATAGGTAATTCCCTCTCTATATCACCAACTTCCTTTTGTGTGATTTATTCTCTCTAGGATATAGGTAATTCCCTCTCTATATCACCAACTTCCTTTTGTGTGATTTATTTTTGCTTTAAGTTGCAGATAAAGTGATTTTGGGACATCTTAATTATATTAAACTTATTTGAAATTGAAATATATAAGTCACATAGATAAGTTCTAATGTACTTTGAATCACGTCAAAGCACCTTCTGGTGAGCGCTAGTTGTTACACGCCTCATTTCAATGGTAAAAAAACATGTAAAGTATGACTCTATTTTGATTTATTTTATTATACTTTTGTAATTTTGAATTTTGTTTTTTTAGAGAAACCTTATATGATCATTGTCATTTTTATAAAACACCTTATTTGGGTTTTATTGGCTCACTTTCACTATTGGTATAAATATGATCTCATTGTTGGTTTTGTCTACCATATAACATGTTTGTTAAATGCGATATATTCCAAAAAGTATACCTCAACAATTCTAAAACCAATACATCTTGCAAAAACTATATCTAGCTTGTCCAAAAAGGCCAACTATAGGGTTTTCACACTATAATGATACATATTCCCTATAACTTTTTGTACTTATCAATGAATAGTCAATGTAAACAAATATGCGTTTGTTTTGAGGTTAATTTTTGTAATAAACCAAAATTACTAGGAATACCAATTGACTTGGTGTTTGATGCATTATGAAGGTAAATGACAAATGGTTTGGGTGTTTGGGATAGTTTTCGTTTTAAGTTGAATGTATGAGCTTCTAACTTGTACCAATAATTTCACAATTTTCATTAGGATATTATAGGTGAAATGATTATGTGCTTGTGTTGAATAATTTATAGAAGCCAATGAATGAGTAATTGTTACCAAACCAAATCCAATTTGCAATATCATGAGATAGTAAACTACTTGAAATGATCTTGGTATTATATTATCACACTATATGTAAAAAAAAATGTGTTGTAGATTATAGGGCTGGAAAATTAGATTATTTGATATACAACACCCAAGACAAAGATTGGTATTTTTGCAAAAATAAACTAAAGGTACATTTATAACTATGTAATTTGTTGAACTTTTGACATTCATTAGTCTCATTGAATTATTATAACATTGAACCCTTATATATCATAGGCACTATATGGGAGAAGATTTGGTTTCAACACACTCTAAAGTCTGGATCAGTAGTTCGATAATGCTTTCACACATATATTTCTACACGAATTATAAAAAAAAATTATATCTTTATTTCCATACTTCACATTCAACTTTGTCTAGTTGAAAATTCTCTGTTACAAATTTTATATATATATAAAAACTTTTTTTATTTACTTTAAAAGGGACTTTTAATAACGCTTTTATATAAAACGATATTAAAGATTGGCCTTTTAATAGCTATTTTAGAGGGAGCACTATTATATACTAACCTTTTAATAGCATTTTGGAGGAAGTGTTATTGAAGAATGGACTTTTAATAGCGCTTAGAGGTGCTATTAAAGAAAATCAACCTATAATAGCAATAGCTTTAATAGCCTTAAAAGTGCTATTAAAGTCAGAAAAAATGCTATTAAATAACTATTTTGGCGTAGTGCTAGGAGCTGATCGAGAGGGTGCTTAACATGAGTTAGAATCCACCCGAGAGTCTCATGTTAGGTTTTGATTCCTTGAGAGGTTGTATGCACAATAACTTCATGCGGTAGAGCGGGTCATTGGTGATGATGAATAGGTTATGTAGTATAGAGCATACACATTGAGAGCATGTATGTTGTACTTGGCTAACACATCCATTTATGTAGACAAGAGTGCCACTTATATGGATGTGGTTTACCTGAGACACTTCGTTGACTTGGAGCAGATTCATTAGTACAACTGGAAGGCCACATATTTAGTATATATGTACTCTAAGTTATCTGAAGATTGTATGTGGAAGACTAAACAGATGACAGACACCTACACGCTATTGATAGTAATATATTTCCATCTTTTAGATTTCGTGTAACATTTTCATTACACTTGTGCTAGGCCATTACTTATAATTCATATGTACCATTTTTCAAGTTTGGATCCTCCAGCACTTCCCATGCATATTTGGTTTGGTCATATGTTTCACGTCTGCTTTTGCATTCGCCCCACTTATAAGGAATCAGGAGACGAAGCCCTTCAGAGCTTATCTTGACCGCTTTGTAGCAAAAGATATACACTACCAGACGTACAAAGATCACCATCAGAGGCGTCCCTTGAAGGACATATCATTCTACTCTGGATTGTTGGCTTACGGGCCACGTCTGATGTATCTACATGTGCCTGAACGTGTCATGCGACAGCTCGACTACATGCAGTTTGTTCCCATTGACCCATTAGATTGTGCTCCTCTTATTATGGTCCGTAGAGATGTGGATGCCATGTTTGATACCTTAACCATTTGGTTCTGGATGAGGCACCTGGTACCCTAGCCCCTAACGACCGGAGTGTTACATATGGCTACATCTAGTGGTATTTTAAGGTGTCTCATCTTTATATGACACTGGATGCTCCAGGTGATCCACCTAAACCAACTTATCAGGGGATACTAGAGGAGGAGCAAACTAGGGCATATCATGTTATTGATGTGTTGCCTAGATGTCGACGTATCATAGAGCTTAGGTAGGTGGGTATAGAGAGATGAGTATTTCCATAAGGCTCGGAGGTGAGGAACATTCTATATGTCATCCTGGAGGAGGCACAAATGACACTATAGTACTTCAGGCAACGTAGGAACAGGGGTCCCAAGTCCGACATACACATTAGTATATAGTATTTGTATTAGGAGTACTATTATCATCAGTAATTTATTTTGACTCCATTTTGTATTCCAGATTTATTCATTTACATATGACATTTTTCATAGTATTTGATAAATGTATGGTTTAATTTATATAAAATTTAATATGATAATATAACTATAATACATCATCAATTACATCAGTGTATCTTTAAAGCATAGTCAAAATTTATTGTTTGGTGTTAACACATAAATACATCTTCGTATTTTGTCTGGAGTGAGTATGGAGATGCATTTCAAGATCAATTTATGTCAAAATGAGGGTGTTTCTGTGAGGAATGAAGGGGTGCGTATGGGTGAATCCAGAAGTGCATCTCCAGACTAAATTTTAGAGAGAAAAAAAAAAGACGAGACTCATTTTAAAATGTGTTTTGATGTGAAAAAAATGCGTTCGAAAATGCACTTCAAAAATCTAAGAGACAATTTCAAATTTTTTTAAGATACTCTTGCACCACTTAGGATGAGATAAATAATTTCCAAAACTTTTTGATTGAAAATTGATTGAAGCAAAACCAGCCAAAAAATGGGAAATGGATTCTCTGCAGTCAAATGCTAACTAAGTGCAGAGTGGTCCTAGCCATTCATCTTTCATAACAATCTTTTATATGTTTAAGGCTTAAATGCACTTTTGGTCCCCCTAATTTGGTGTTTTTACACTTTTGATCCCCCTATTACAAAACCTGTGTTTTTGGTCCATTTAGTTTGGTGCGCTTTGCATTTTGTTGGTCCCCCTCCACTTTTGCATACGTGGCCGTGATGATTAAGATTAAAAATTTACTTTTAATGACATGGCATTGATGACTAGATTATTTATTTATTAATAATTTTTTACATAATTAATAAGTTAATAAATTTTTATTTAATAAATTTATTAATCAAAATTTTGAAAATCATGGCTTAAAGCCCATTTCTTCATTGCAGCACATGGTCCATTCTAAAAGGCCCACTATCATCACAAACACTTATGCAATATGTTCCACATGTTCAAGCTTTATAAACCTTGATATTATAACATGAATAAACAATGTGGGACTATACTACCAACACCACCAGAACCCACTTTCAACTTCAACTTCAACTTCATCAACTTCAACAGACGACAACAACACCATATCATGAGAAATTTTATGACCAGTTTATGCATAATTACACTGTCATTACTTGGTCTTTGTTCTTTGTTATTTCTGTCAAATCATCACTTGGTCTTAGCTAACATTAAAACCAATTCTGTTCATAGCTAACATTAAAACCAATTCTGCAACAGGTGTTATCAACAGAGCCAAAGAGCTTGTCCAATCATCACTTGGTCTTAGCTAACATTAAAACCATTTTAGTCTTATTGAATTTGTTATCTATTTTCAAAGCAAGATTTTAAAACAAACATGTGCTGCAATGACAGCAGTGGATTCTTTCATATCGTGCAGAAACTACCACACTTTGAAAATGCCACTATGTAAAAATCAAAAACCACTTGGCAAACTTTAGAAATACAACTAAAAGAATGCCCCCACTTATGTTCTTTTTGTTGGGAATTAACTACCTCAACCCATAAAAAAATAAAAGGAAAAACAACTTTCACTTAACATTAAGCAGTGTAGTATATCATATTAGACTGTTTGCTCAAAAATTTCTTGCACTTTGAAACTTCGAATCAATCATTACTCGTATGGAAATGCTAGTGAGGATCATAACTCTGCAGCACACATGTTCAGTGATGACAATACTACCAGCAGTTGTTCAATAATGTAGTGATAGTTAGTGATTGTAGAGTCAAAAAAGTGAAGGAAAAATGACTTTGATACAAATGCAGAACTATGAGTATTATGCAGAAAAATGGTTACTAGCTCATATTCCATAATGAAATGTAAGCATGAGCTTGCCAAATTGCAAAAGAAAAGAAATGATGGTTATATATATAAGGAAAAATATCATTGAGCAAAATCATAAGGAGCAATCATAAATCATGAAGAACACTGTATATCATGAAAACTTACGTTCCTGCAATCTCTTGATATGTACTGGTGATGATAAAATCAGCGCTATTCATGGCTATTAGATCTGACGTGAACTGACATGAAAAATGATAGAATGGCTATTCATGGCTATTTATCATCAAACTTCCTCCAATAAGTACCTGATGGATTGAGCTCAATTGAACATTGGTGGTCCATTTTCGTGACTGGAGTTAGGGAAGAATATTCACCAGTAGCGTTGGTGTTGATGTGTGTGGTGATAGAATGGGTGGTGGCTGAATTGTATTGTTTATCAACAAAATCCCACATTGTTTTGTTTGCAAATAAAATGAGTGTTTATAAAACTTAGTAACACATGGGTTGTTGTCATCTTGTGTGTTGGACAAATGCTAAATGAGATGGATGTTGTTATGAATTGGGCTTAGGCCCAGTAATTCTTTTCAAAATTTTAAATAATTAATTTCTAAAAATATTAATTAAAACAATTAGTTATTAATTTAGTCTATAAAAAATATTAATTAATAAATTATCCTAGTCATCAATAATATATTATTAAAAATTATTTTTTTATTTCAATCACCATTACCACGTATGCAAAAGTGGAGGGGGACCAACAAAATACAAAACACATCAAACTAAAGAAACAAAAAACACAGGTTTTGTAATAGAGAGATCAAAAGTGTAAAAACACCAAATTAGAGAGACCAAAAGTACATTTAAGCCTATGTTTAATGATGTAAAATCTGCACCATTAAATTTAAATGGCAAGGACTATATTGTCATGACTGTGTGGCACTATCTAGGGAATCATGATCCCAAGAAATGCCACAATCAGAATATGGTGGTAATTTCAGAGAGCAAGAAATACGAGGTAGGGGGTGAATGTATTGAATATGCACCCAAACCAAAAAAAAAAAACTGGAAAAAAAAAATTGTAAGCCTAAAAATAGTTGAATTTCGAAAACCCATCTCATTTAGTAAAACTCAAGTTTGCAAAAATAAAATAATCATTTAAATTTTAAAAAAGAGTAACCATAGCCCTTATATTGTTGAGTGATTAGACTTACGATACCTTTGTAAGAATTTTAATAGAGTTTACGGCATATTCAAATTATTTCAACAAGATCTTTAAATTTTACATTCATATCCATCATAATGTCAAATAAGGATGTCCAGAAGATTAAAAAATATGCCAAATCAGAATCTCATGTCTCAAACGTTTCTGCTTAGAGAGGAAGAGCATTCTCAAGCATAGGGATCTAGGCCCCAGGCCTTGGCCGGTTGATTAGTTCGATATTTCTTCTCCATATCCCTGATGAGATCCTCGTCCTCTTTAGAGAGCACAAAATCAAATACCTGAATGTTCTCTTTCAATCTCTCTAGTTTCGATGTTTTAGGAATGACAACAATGTTCCTTTGAATGCCCCAGCGAAGAGCAATCTGGGCAACAGTCTTTTTGTGTTTTTCAGCTAGATCCTGAAATCAAAATGGCAACACAAACGACGACCCTCAAATTAGTTACATACAATATACTGATTTTGGATAGACAGTGTTGAAACATATTATTGACAAGTAACTTACTTTGAGAACTTGGTCTTCCAAGCACGAAACTGTGCCAAACCGTTCTGTGTTAGCTGCAGCACCTCCCAGTGGAGTGTGGGCGGTTACACAAATTCCATGTTTCTGACAAAATTTGACGAGAGAGTCACGCTGGAAGTATGGATGAGTTTCGATCTGATTCACAGCAGGCTTTATCTTGGCGTATGCTAACAAATCTCTAGTCAGAAAGATATCATAGTTGCTGCAAACAATTCTCAAGTCAATACTACTCAACAATGATGCCTAGATAATAATCCAATACATAAAAATGAATAAAACAGTACCCAGAGTGTTGAAAATATATGTACAAGTCAATGATAATGATGATGGATATTGTAAAGTCTTTCTTTTTATACATGCTGCAAATCTTGTCGTCCCAAAATAGTAGCATAATCTTGGATTCAAATTTGGAAGTACGGACGGTTATACTCTAATCCATAAATATTTATAATCCATATATTATAATTGGAGGTTAAAATCAATTCTTACATGATTTTACTTTTTTATGCCTAGTACATATATCTCAAATACGACTCTGATACTGACAGGGCAAAAAAGATAATAATTTGAATAAACAAATAAATTAAATTTAATTACAAATGTCGGTATAAGTGTCTGCAACGCGGACATATACACATTTTTTTAAAGGTGTCAGTACTACATTTTTTCGCATTGTCGTTAGCATTTTTTTGAGAGACAGAGTTAAAAAAAGTTATTTTAGTTTATATTTTAAATATGAATTTTAATATATGGATTTTAATATATTTCACCTTTATGAATTTGAATTTTAAAACATTGTCGATAGCATTTTTTCGCATAATTTTGTTTAAAACCATATTACTCCCTCAATTTTAAAATGAATTTTGTTTTAAAGAAAAAAATTAGGCTAAAATACAGTTTTGGTCCCTCTGTTTGTCAAAATTCACGGTTTTTGTTCCTCCGTTTTATTTTTTAACAGTTTTGGTCCCCCACCCCAATTTTGGCCCAAAAAAATGATGAACAGTAACTGACCCGTACATGAACAGTACATGAACAGTGAGGGGTGGGGGACCAAAACTGTTAAAAAATAAAATGTGGGGACCAAAACCGTGAATTTTGACAAACAGGAGGACCAAAACTGTATTTTAGCCAAAAAATTATTTAAAATGAATGTCATTTTTATTTTTTAATATAGAAATAATAATTATTTTTTTAATTATTTCGTTTAATTATTATTATATATACTATATTCGATTTAATAATAAAATAAATTTAATTTAATAAAAATATAATATTTTATAATAATACTATTGTATTTCTCAATCCGTTAATTATTTTAAGTCAAAAAAAGCAGAGCAGAGCTACCTATTAGTGAGCGGCTTCAACTGCACCAGTGGTTTTTCCATAATAATACACCTAAGAATCTTATTATTTTATTCTATTTTGACCCCTCAATATTTTAATTTTGCACTTTTAACCCAAAAGTTTGTGAATTGTACATTTCTATTTTAATGACAAACATGTCTTTTAAGTCACTTTGTCAAAAAAAAATGTCTTAAATTATAGGTCAATTTATATTTTCAATATAATATACAATATTAATGACATTTTTTCTAATATACCCTCAAGTATTTATTATTATTTATTTTTTTAACTCTTTTAATCTCTCTCATGTATAATTATGAGGGGTATTACCGTAAAATTATACATAATTTGTCTTTCTTATAAAGTAAAAATTAAGTTTCTTAATTTATGTGAAATTTTCAAAATGTCTTATAATTTATGATAGAGGGCGTATATTTTTTATGATAAGAATAATCTTTGTTTTTATTAATTGGACTAAGAGTCTAGAGCAGTATTTCCTAATTATATACTCATTCCGTCTCAAATTATAAAATATTATTCCCTCCGTTCCTTTTTAAATGTTATATTTAAAATAATTTTTTGTTTCTTTTTAATTGTCACTTGCAAAGTTCAATGTAGTATTAATTGCACTTTTGTTAAAATTACCCCTAAGCAATCATTCCAGAGAGAGAAAATGTTAGATGAATTTAATAAATAATTATAGGTATTATAAGTAAAAGGAAAATTGTTGTTTGAAAAGTAAATATATTGATTACCTTTCTTGGTAAGTGTAAAAAGTAAAAGAATGACACTTAAAAAGGAAAAGAGACAGTATACATATTTCATTCAAATTAAAAAATATAATTATTACTTTATGGAAAAGTGAAATGAGTTATGACTTTACAAAACTATCATTCATTAATTATATTGAAAAGTAGACTAAAGGAATAGAAAGAAGAAAGAGAAATAAATAATATAGGATATACAGAATCGTCTTTGAGGCGTACAAGGCGATCTACAACACAAAACCTTACATTTTTTCATGATTAAACTATGCCAAAAAAGGGTCTTCATACATATCATCCACATTTAAATAGAGCCTCTTAAAAATAACATATGACCCAAATGAATTTAACTTTAAATTTTTACACAGAACCTCTCAAAAGCTGGAGACGACTCTGAGGGTATATTAGAAAAAAAATCATTAATGTTGTATCGCTATTCTAAAATGACTTATAATTTGAGACAAATATATTTTATAAAGTGACTTATAATTTAAGACCGAGGTAGTATTATTAATTGATTCTCATTAATAGCCTAATTGGGATAAAAGACTAGAAGTAGAACCAATAAAAAATCATACAGTAATAATAAAAACTACTATCATTATTATTATTATTATTATTATTATTATTATATATATATATATAAGGATTCATTAATATTAATTGTAAGTCTAAAAGATTTACGTCGAACCTCGATTGTTAATATGAATAAATTAAACACATATAAACGAAACTTATCTTTAAAAAAAAATAACCATTTTTTATTTATTTAATATAACTGTCTAATTTAATTTTATTATGAATTTAATTGGTATGCTCTGACAGTGTAATTTACACTGACAATGTATATCAATTAAATTCTTTTATTATTAGGTCCTGTCCTGGCTCCGCGTTGGTGGCCATATTTTAAGTTTTTTGTGAATAATAAATAGTGAGATATTGTTGGTCTCTCATAGCGCCAACAACTTATCAAGATTGGTTGGCTTTTATATTTCTTCATTTTTACCATTTCCAAATTAATAGATTAAAAAAATACTCATCACACAAACTGTAGTAAAAAAAGCATCTACTAGAAGCGATAAGAAAGATGGTTGCAGCACAAAGTTAGACCTGATCCCAATGCTGCGAACCAAGCCCGATGAAACAAGACCTTCCATTGCATGCCATGTAGTTTCTAAGGATATGGTTGTATCTATGTCCAGAACACCATCTTTACCCAAAGCACTACGCGTAGTACCAACCCCTGCACGTGTAAGGAATGTCACAAAATCATTACATATATATAAGTGTTTTAGATCTCACTTGTTAAACTCATAGGTCCCCAAATATTATAGTATTAAAATGAATACAACAGATTTTACTAAAAATAGACATACTTTTGTTGTTATCTATAATATAGGAAAACAAATAGTTCTGAAAAACCATATAATAACCCTTCAATTTGGGTTGCCATGTCAGCATTTGGGGAGTAATTAGTGTCTAAATCCAACTATTTTGAACCAAATCATCACTTACTTGATTCCTAATGACACACTTAGTTATAGTTACACATAATTGTGGGCACAAACTAACCCTTCCAATTTGATTCCAACCACAAACACAGTTGGATCGTACTTTCTCTTTCTCTCTTACCGTCCTTTCGTCCTTTCCTTCTTTATCTTTCTTTCTCATTCTGTTTCGGTTGCATTCTGTCTCCCTCTGCAGTACCAACATCATCTTCTTCGTCTCCACTACCAACTCCCTCTGCATTGTTTCTGTTACTCTTCTTCTTCTCACTGCTGTTACTCTCTTTGTTATCGTCTTCTCTATCACTCTGGCTGTGTCTTTAACTTTCATAAACTCTTTATTTTTCTCTATGGGAAAATCAAATATTCAAAAATCGTTTTGAGAGAAATTTACAAATCAGCTTCAAAAATGGTTCAACTTATGAGATCTGCTTCTGAGAATCGGTTATTCATAAGGTATGAAAAGATCGATGAAAGTACGTATATTATTATTTCACCGATAGATAATATTGGTTAGTTTGTTTAGTTTAGGTGTTATGGTTGATTTTTATGACCAGCTTTTACTAGGGTTGGTGACTGCATTTATCTAACTGTGTTTGTTTCAATTTTTGATTTTTTCTGTATTGTGTTTTGTATTGTGTTGTTTCTAATCATCGGACATTCTGTACTACTTTACCAATATCAATATGATTGTACGAGGTGTTGTGTTTGACGGAACGTTGTCGGAGATAACTTGGGGATTGTTTGATGTCAACGGTATTCCTATTTACATTTTAAAGTTGGCTGCATCAGAAGCAATTTTGGGAAATGATTTCTGTAATCAAACCTTCTGTATTGGGAAATGATAGGAGGTGTGTGATTTGTTATATTCAAGTTTTTCTATTTCATTCACTTTAGGATTTTATTTTCATATCATTCACTTTGTTGTCGCAGCATGAGGACTACAGAGTCACGAGGACCCAGCCTCAACTGCCAGCCGAACAAAGACGAGTTTTGAATAAACATTGCCCGCAGGTAAATTGGCTATTCAAGACAGACTTAAGATAGCTGTTGAATCAAAAAATGCTTTACATTTAGTGCCATGAAGTAATTTCGTTAAACCTATCTCCATATCGCTTAACACATTTCCAGTGTTGTTTTATATTTTCTGAGTTAATAATTTCAACATCCTTCCTGAGTTAACAACAAATATGATACAAAATTGCACGACGTAGTTGTGAATGGAGCTGATAAATTTACAACTTCTGTTCATAGAGCACACCAACAAGGTCAATGTAGTGAAACATCTGAATATCAAAACTTCTATTTGTCTTACCGATTTATTCACAGTAACTTGCTTACTAATCTACTAACTATAACTATATTTATTTTATATAGATGCTGCTACTAACGAAGATGTTGATCTTGTTGTAGATGTTGTTAAGAGACCCTTTTCCAGAAACAACGGTAGAGATTTCTCTGGTGCTTCTGGCTTTCTTTGTCGTTCGTATCGTCGAGGCATTGTTGGTAAGGTCCTAATTTTTAGAAATTTTTATGTTGTTCAATTAACATCTTTAACTACATCTGGTTTTAGGTTATAATTTTGATTATTCGAACTTTTTCATAACATTATGTTTTTTAGGGATTTGCAAGGCACGTCGATGGAAGGTGCGATTCCTCCTGCTATATCTCTCTTGAAAAAGTTGAAGGAATTGTGAGTACTTTCTCTGCGTGTGCAAGATGTTGGAGATTCCTGCAGGACTGGTGCTGCTACCAATGTTATCTTTTACCTTGCCTTAGGATACAAGTCTGTTATCATTCCAATTTTTGCCATTGCAATTACTATTTCTGTTATTTTCAGTTTTGCTGCCATGTACGGTGTTGTTGTTGCTGCACTTCGAATGTTAAGTACCATAGCAACGGGATTAGCCATCGATGCGTACAGTCCAATCAGTCACAATGCTGGAGGTAGTGCTGAGATGGATGGAATGACTCGCATAATTCGTCACAGAACCGATTTTTCTGAAAAATTGATGGTTCAACCTTGAAACTATGTTCACCCCTATTTAATTTTTTTAACATTCATAGCATATTTTTGTAACCTTTTTTTTTAACTCACTTATTTTGAAGTTTATTTTAGGAATGGGATGCTTTGACAGCTGTTTCGTCTGGTTCATTCCCTGCCCATGCCCTCAGTGTGTTGCATTTTTATCAGTGGACACAAATCCGATGGCAAGGAAGGTATTCTTCTACTGATTTCAGGTTCTATTTTGGGTCATCCTTTCGTTCTTATGTTTTTAGGTTTTTTTTGTTCTTGACACGGTTTTCGTTACTCTACTATTGTGGACCTATTTCGTGTACAGAGGGGCAGGTTTTATATCCGTCGAGAACGTCATATTGTTTGCTAACACATTCTCGGTAAGCTTCTTAACTACCTACAATATTTTCAAAATGGTTGCACTTTATTTTCATTTATCTTGGACTTTCGTTGTTGATCTTGCAGACTTCTTTTCAGAATCTTTTGATGAAGCAACGAACAAATTGAGTTGTCTTCGAGTATCCGTTTGCTGTTGTTGGCATAGAAATTACTTTCATGATTATTCAGATCTTACACCTTCATGCAACAAGTTTGTCACGAGGATGAGCCTTTGTCTTACAATGTATTTATCTCCATTAAGAACCCATATCTACTATCTACAAAACCAGGAATAAAACACAACTGATCATTTGTATTTTTTGTGGTTTAGAGTCATCAATTTTGATACTGCAAATTCTTTTGTTTAAAAGGATAAACTTCATCTTTCCCTATCTCTATGATCAAATCCTTGAAGACAAATACATTGGTGTTTTGTTTTGAAAAGTACACTAAAACAATATCTCTGCATCATTCTCATAATCATGTTCACTTTTGGCAGGTTGTGCAGGGAAGTAACGATATCAGTCGCATGTTGCGACATTTGAGGAAATTCAATCATAAAGGGCTGGGATGAAACAAACTGAAATGGACTGCTGATGGATGTCAAGTCAGAATTTTGCCTGACGTAATATGCTAAAATACTATCAACTTAATGCCTATTACATTGATCATGGATGGTGGTTATTGTTGCTGTCGTTGATGTGTCGTTGGTATGATTGTGAATTAGCTTGATATGAAAATATGATGGCTCTTGAAATGATGATATGATGCTCATAACTTATTGTTGTGTTTTGGAATTGTGAATGAATGATTTTAATATGCTCACAGAAACTGGTTTGGAAATATGAAATGTGATCCTGATATGGATTTGAGTGACTTTGTGTTTGTGTGAGGCTCATATGAATTTGGTTTGTGTAGGTTGAAAGGAGGCATGAATTTGGAGCGGGTCTGGCATGCTCATGGTTGTTGGAAACAAGGCTTGGAGTTTACAAGTTTAACATGAGAGTGGCAATGAACTGAATTAAATGACAGGTTTGTTTGAAATATCATGGCCTTATCAGTTTTTGAAACAACATGACAGGTTTTGTGTTTGTAACAAATTCTGAGAATGATAACAATTTATATCTGAAGGATCCTGCACAAGGTTCTATATGTGTGTTGAACTTGATGGAAGCTGTCAAGGGAAGCATCAGTTCTATGACTATTGGAAATGCTACTGGTGATTATTTTCGTGCTCTAAGCCAACAATCTTTCCCAGGTCCATTGGTCGGTGGTAGCTGTCAATCTTTCTTTTCATATTCCAACTGAATCATTGATTTTTGGCTGTCATTAATGGACTTAAGGTACCTACATTATACATTGTATTTGCAACTTAATGGGATTCTTTACCATCATCAGTCTTTATTATTCTGCCTTTAATTATTCCAACTATACAGTTTCAACTGTGTTAATGCATTTCCATTTCCAATGTAGGGGGAAGCTCAACAGTCACAGCCCTTATTATTTAACCCTTCCTCCTGTTCTCTACTTCATACACCACTTTTCAGAAAAACTCAACTTTTTCAATGGCATCCAAACGAAATATCCAACCACCTGCCCCTATTCACGTCGATACGGATACTGACCAACCACCTTCTCCGGAATTGCAACCACCTTCGCTTGTCCATCATCCTGTAGACCCCCAACCAACTCTCCAGGTTCAGGATAAACTTTAACTGCAGCTTATTATTCTCACTTAAATTAATTCTCCCTTATTATTTCTTTCTGATTAAAATGTTTCATTTTCTTAACGTCTGCAGACCCAACATCATGTTGAAGCTGCTGTCCACCTACAACCTGATACTCACATCCTGCCACCTACGGAGGTTCAACCATTGCCGGATTCTGAGCATCGTGAACCGCACCAAGATGGACCCAACTTTCAACCAACTCTGCAGGTCCCCCCGGTACATTTCAGTTTTCCCTCCTTATCTCAGACGATCCGTATATTATTCATTTTTTTCATGTTAACACACACGGTATGTTCATATTCAATGAACTCAGTGCTACATTATTCTACATTACATCAGAATTTATGTTTTCCCTGCATATCACTTGACAATATTCTTTTACTAGTTTTTTTTACAGCTCCATAACCCTCCTCGAGTTCGACATTCAAGAAAGAGGAGAAGAACAACGACTTCTGCTTCATTCGTGAGCCGAGTCATTTATTTGGATTTGAATGATGACCAAGAACCGGACTACGAACCGATTGATACCGATGATGACGATGAGCGGGACTATACATGGAAAAACTTTATGTATCGAAGGAGTTACACAGATAGTGATTAACTATGCAAGTTTTATTTCAATTTGTTTTAAGTCATTCAATATGTATTTTGTAATTCAATCCAAAGTTATCTTTACTTTGACATGTACTGCTGATATTCAACTCCCATTATCTTTATTGCAATCAACTTTTTGTCTTCTTCAATTATAAGTAACTTCATAATTTCAATGATAAATCTTTAATTCATTTATCCTTAATTTTAAATAACTATATAAATAATAAATGTATGACTTACTATGTATTTATTTTTTTTATTTTATTTGTTTTTCTTATTTTTGGTCAATATTTTTTTTAAATATGTTCAATGTATTTTCTTTTATTTCCTAACAAGTTAACCATAAACATTCATATCAAAACTGTCAATGTTTGAAATTAAATGTCATGAGAAAAATTTTATTCTTAACAATAAATATGTGTTTTTTAGATTTCTAATATTACAAAGTCTTTAAAATAAGGGATTAAGGGAACTGTAACTCTATTTTTTTTTCACTGTCTTTAATATTTATACGGGATTACAAATTATTAAGTCTTTTTCTAAGTTAACACAATTTATAAACGGTGGACAAATATAAATAACTAAAATACGTTACGGGGTCAAAGATCGTTGTTTATTATATGCAAACATAACTCATGTAAATTAACAATTTAACATTTATTTACGGAATAAAATTCGTTGTTTATTATAACCACTAAATTATTATATGATTTAAACATAATAATGCATTTTCTTGAAAATTTATATTCATTTATTTTTGGAAAAAATGCGCGTACCATATCAGTACCCGTGCGAATGCACCGGTCTCCCACTAGTTATATATAACAAATATAGAAATAAAACATACCAGTATGCCTTGTGGCTACGGGAAAGTGAACAAGATAAGCTTCTTAAGGCTATCTTTACAAGCCTCAACAACGTGCCCATGGTCAGAGTTCCATAGCTGAAATCATATTCAGATATCAAATACCATCATCATTAAACAAATCAAAATAGTACACAACAATTATTGTAAAAATATACAGTATAACCTTAGTAGTAATGAAAAGATCCTCCCTCTTCACAAGTCCAGTGTCAACAGCTTCTTTAAGCGCTTCTCCAACTTCAGTTTCGTTCTTGTAGTCAGCTACAGCACATTCAAAACGTCAATGAGATAAAAATCCAAGTACATTATTCCAAATCTGAAGGAGTAAAAAAAAGAAAGAAAAATTACCAGCACAATCAAAATGACGATAACCGATTTGAATTGATTTGATAATGAGAGCTTTGATTTCTTGTTTTTTCATTCGCCAAACTCCAAGTCCAATCATTGGCATGTTGAAGCCACTGTTCAGTGTTATCGCCATTTTTCCTTCTTTCTCGCTCGTGAAAAACTCACCATTGTCTCTTTTATATATACGGGCCTCTATTATTGGACTACTGTTTTTTTTTTTAAGGAAATATTTATGGAAAAAACTTAATATAATTTTTTAGACGTAGGTTTCCTATTTTAAAATAAAAATATGATAAGTGTATAACTTTCTTTTATATATATATATATATATATATATATATATATATATATATATATATATATATAATTTTTCTTCTATTTTTACTTCCTAAACAATAATATTTAAGTATACTTGTCATATTTTTATTGGAAAATGTAAAAATCACACTTAAGAAATTGTATTTAAGTTTTCTCTAATATTTATTCCATTTTACGGGGTGCGTCTCACATATCTGAAAATTCAAAAATGCTTTTATGAATGTTCGAAGATTTATCTTCGGACGTACTTAAAATCAAACTAACCTTCGTAATTCAGTCACACATTCTATTTTGTCAAAATTTGGTCCGAAGATGCATCTACATATTTTTTTTCTGGAATAAACGAGACCGGAATGTAATTTCGACTATACCTCTGAGACTCAGATAAATTTAGGCGTATTTTACTTAAGTTTAAATTAATTTTCGGAGAAATATAAATTTAAATATATTGCTCACTCTCGTGCAACCCGTGTCATGTTTCAAAACTATAAATGTCATGCTGCCGCTCTACAATACAATTCTGAAACAAGTTTTAAAATAAATAAGTCCTAATTAATAATTAAAGTGTTGTCGCTGTTTTTAGAAATTAAAAATCCAAATTTTTATGATCGAATACCGGTCTCACATTGTCGCGCTATTGACCAGTATCTATGCACTTTTGTTGTCGCGCAAAGCTTTGACTTTCAAAACAAAATTCAGAACCGAAAGAAAAAGAATTACTTTTAATAATCAGCGCCTATAAAATTTACCGAGTCCTGTCAGAACGACAGTCCTCACATTCCGCACTCTTACGATTTAGCCGGACATAATTGACATAAACAACATACTATTTATAAATTCAATTATAAAACTACCAAATTTATTATATATATATATATATATATATATATATATATATGAGTGTGTGTAAATTCAAAACGAAATAGTAAGAAACAGAATTATTGAAAAACTAATATAATAACAACATGCTCCAATGGAGTTTTTATCCGGTACAGAAAAACTTTGAGTAAAAATTCTGGAAAAATAATGTCGGCAAGATTAAACAACGAACAATTTGAATACAGCGAGCAATTCTTCAAATTCCTAGTCTAGGGTGCACTTACTACTCGATGTGAGCAAAAAAAACTTTTACAAAAGTGATTTTCTGCTTAAATTTTAAACTCTGGAAAATTCCCTCCTAAATTGATTAAATGAACTTATATTCATAGAGTAAAAAAATGGTAAAAACTGCTTCAAAATCGTGCAACATTTGGAGGAGAATTTTGCTCAAAGTGGGAGAAAAACCAGGAAAATAAAAGATTGGGCGTCCTCTGCTGACGGTGACGGTCGTCAGCTGGATGACGGTCCGTCCGTTAGGCAGGGTGAAGGGGATGACGGTCGGCACCTCTCTGACGGTCAACCGTCAGGCTGCCAAGACATGATTTTTCTTGTTTGTTGGCTGGCAGTCCGTAACAGCAACATTTTTATCCATTTTTCTTCCTGATATCGTTGTTTTGCACTGATTCCTTGCACGAAGAGTCCTGGGGCTTAAATACCTGAAAAACACAGAGAATAACGGCATAACACTACGAAAATAAATGAAAACTACACTAATAATGCATGTGAATCAAGTCAAAATACATTATGTGTTTACGCGTTATCAAACTCCCCTACACTTGAACCATTGCTTGTCCTCAAGCAAGCTAGCTAGCATATAATTAATGAAATGTAGCAGCATAATTATAAAGACATGAGGAATAACAAAGCATCAAAACTACTCATATGTGGCTGATGAAAATTAGTTTGGCTAGGGTCGACTCAATAGGTACTAATGCAACACTAAGGGTATTGCAACAACACAAACCACTCTCGTGGATACAAGTCTCCCTCCTCTGCAAACTAGTTCCAACCATACCATTGAATAAGATTCTAATTTCCCTATTTGTTTCAATCCTCTTTCATTCATGACCGTCACATTAAGACCATTTATCTTGTTGTGAAAAACGATACCTTGAAACAAAATATTAACGGTTTCTTTATGGGCAAGAAACACACAAGGGTTAGAGTTAACAAAGGAAAAACAACTGAAACCCTGTTAGGGTTCACAAAGGAAGAGAAAAGAAGAAGAAGAATAGAGAACTGGTTAAATCTGTTTTACTATTCACTTTCTCAATAGGGTTTAAAGATTACAAGTGAATACCAACAATTAACCTCTCTCAACCTAATAAGGTTTTGTCACACCACAATTAAGATGAAAGACTAGTATGCTATTTATAATAAACCTAACATACAAAACTAATGGGCTTTTTAACAATTACCCATTACAAGCTAACTTAGAGTACAAGCTAAGTTAAACAATTGGATCCATAACACAAGGCCCAATTCGATATCCTACAAACTAGAACACAATTCGACTACGGCATGTAGGTCTTCGACAACAACATTTCATCTAGATCGCATTTAACAATGATAACTTTGACAATCGCATTTAACAATGATAACTGGACCTTGAAGTTTCAGCTCCTTTGCAAAACCTTCAAGCCACAATGCTTCCTTTACAACTTCAGTTAGGACGATATATTCCGCTTCAGTGGTTGATAAGGCAACAACCTTCTGAAGCGTTGCTTTCCAACTGATTGTTGTCCCAAACATAGTGAACACATATCCAGAAATAGACATTCTGGAATTCATACAACCTGCATAATCAGAGTCGACATATCCTTCGATTGTTGATTTACTATCTTCACCCAAGGCTCCACCATAAACTAGGACTCTATTCAGAGACCCATTTATGTACCTTAAAATCCACTTCAATGCTTTCCAGTGAGCCTTTCCAGGATTCACCATGTACCTGCTTACAAGACGTACTGCATATGCTATGTCAGGTCTAATACAGACCATAACATACATCAAAGAACCCACTATATTAGCATATGTAATGCTATTTGTATAAGCTCTTTCGACATCAATATTAGGACACTGATCTATACTTAGCTTGAATTGAGGGTTTGTCGGAGTCACAACAAGCTTTGAATTCGACATACCATACTTTTCGAGAATCTTCCGTAGGTATGCCTCTTGAGATAAGCATAATTTCGACTGCTTTCTATCTCTTCGGATGTCAATCCCAAGAATCCTGGACGCAGCTCCCAGATCCTTCATGTCGAACTCCTTATTAAGTTCAGCCTTCACCCTCATTACATCTTTGACATTGTTTCTTGCTATCAGAATATCATCCACATAAAGCAACAAAATAACAAATGAATTACCAGTTCAAAATCTGAAGTAAACACTGTGGTCGAACTGACTTCTAATGAAACTTATGCGTGCCATGAACTTGTCGAATCTCCTATTCCACTGTCGAGGAGATTGTTTTAGTCCATATAAAGATCTCTTTAGTTTGCACACATAATCTTCCTTCCCCTTTTCGACATACCCTTCATGTTGCCTCATCAAGATTATTTCATCTAGATCACCATATAAAAACGCAGTCTTCACATCCATATGTTCCAGTTCAAGGTCGAACTGTGCCACCATGGCAAGCAACATTCTAATGGACCTGTGCTTCACAACAGGAGAGAACACATCATTAAAGTCGACACCTTCTTTCTGAGTGAATCCCCTAGCAACCAACCTTGCCTTGTATCTCTTCGACGCCACTCCTTCGATTCCTTCCTTAACTTTGAAAATCCATTTACAACTGACTAACCTGGCTCCAGCAAGTTTCTTGATCAGTTCCCATGTGTTGTTGTCACGAAGAGATTTTATCTCATCATCCATGGCCTTCAGCCATTCAGTCTTCTTTCGACTCCTCATAACTTCCTTATAGTCTCTAGGTTCTTCGTCGAGAACCTCACTTGTAGAGATTAAGGCATAAGTTATAAGATCTGTATACCCAAGTCTCTGAGGTGGCTTGATGACTCTCCTCGACCTGTCTCTTGCTAGCAGGTAGTCATTATCAGTCTCCTCATCTTCGACAACATCTTCTGCTTCTTCTTCGACTTTATCTGGGGTACGCAATTCAGCATCAATATGCTTCACCTCAACAGGAATATGTTCATGTTCTAGCTCTTCGTCAGCATCATCAGTTTTCTTGAAAGCCATCTCAGCTTCATTGAAAACTACATCTCGACTGGTGATACACCTCCTATGACTTGGCTCTAGGCACCATAGCCTATAAGCTTTGACTCATTCAGTGTATCCCATGAACATGCATTTCAGAGCTCTAGGTTCGACCTTGTCTTGCCTAATGTGAGCATAGGCCACATAGCCAAATACTCTCAGTCTGTCGAGACTAGGTGGATGTCTCGACCGAACTTCTTCAGGTGTCTTTATTCCCAAGGCAGTCGAGGGACATCTATTTATCAGATAAGCTGTTGTCGAAACAGTCTCCACCCAAAACACCTTCTTCAATCCAGTACTAACCAACATACATCTAACCCTTTCAAGGATTGTTCGATTGAATATCTCAGCTAAGACATTTTGTTGAGGAGTACCTGCTACAGTCATATGCCTTGCAATCCCAGACTCAACACAGTAATTGTCGAACGCTTCGTTGCAGAACTCAAGGCCATTGCTGGTTCTCAACCTCTTAACCTTTCTGCCAGTTTGAGTTTCGACCAGAACCTTCCAACTTTTGAAATTCTCAAAAGTTTCATTCTTCGTCTTCTGAATGAATACCCATAACTTTTTGGAATAGTCATCAACGATGGATAGAAAATACCTTGCACCTGAGTGTGAAGGATTCCTTGCAGGCCCCCAAAGATCAACATGAATGTAATACAGGGATCCATGTGTTCTTTGCTTGCCTTTGTTAAACTTCGCCCTACAGGATTTACCAAATACACAATATTCACAAAACTCCAACTTTTCAACTTTGTCACCACCTAACAAGTTCTGCTTCCCCAATTTGACCAGTCCTCTTTCGCTGACATGGCCCAATCTCATATGCAATAATTTTGTCTTCGACACAGGTTTCGTGGATACAATATTTGTCGAACCACTTACAACCTCAGCCTCAAGGGTATACAAGCCTTGTTTCTTCACGCCTCTCAGGACTTCCTTCGACCCCTTCATGACCCTTAGGATATTTTTCTTTCCTTGGAAAACATATCCCTTCCTGTCGAATTCACCAAGAGAAATTAAATTTCTCTTCAAATCAGGTACATACCTGACATCAGTCAATAACCTTATTGACTCATCATGGAGCTTGAATCTCACAGATCCAATACCTGCAATTTTGCAGGATTTGTTGTTTCCCAGCAGCACCGATCCACCATCTTGATCACATAGTGTAATACCCTAATTTTTACCCCTAAGATCCCACATGTCATTTGCATTTTTGCATACCACAAACAAGATCACATATTGGTTCCCTCTTCTATAGGTTTGTGCCTTGCAGGGATCTTTAAGATTCTGTGTGTTTGATTGTTTAATTTGTTTATATTTTACTAACCATTAATTAAAATCCAAAAAAAATATTTTGTTTTCTTTCACTAACATTTTCAGGGGAAGAGCAGGTTAAAAATACCAAAACAATAGTCCTTCAGCTCGATTGAATTTCATCTGATAAAGTCAAAGTTGATCTGCAAACAATTCAAAAATTCATCTGATCCAGAGTTTCCAAGATTTAATTGATTACTATTCAAGAGATTCCAAGGTTCATGTGTTTATTCCCATGCCTTCTTTGACAAGCAAGAAAAATCGAGGCGGAGTCAAGACAGCACATCAAAAAGCCAAATTTTCACTGTGTTAATCGATTAACACATTGGTTAATCGGTTAACGCGTGCGAATTTTGAAAAAAATGGCAGCAAATTCAAAATTCAGCAATTGGCACCAATTTTCATCATGTGGAATATTCTAGACCACCTCATTTTAATTCCCCAACATCACCTTGATCATTTCCTACCATACACCTTCACTAATCACCACTCTTTTGATATTTCCCTCCAAATTTGAATTCCAATCCTAATTTTGATCATCCAAGCCTAATTCCAAACCACCAATTTTCCCAAGCCTAAACTCTATAAATAGAGGCCTCTTTTCATTCATTCTTCAAGCTTTTGATAGCCAACAAACCTCTTGCAATTTCTCTCCCCAAACCACAAATTCACCAAAGCTCTTCTTTCTTCTTTTGAAAGTTAGTAAGAATTCACATTGATTCTTGCTTAACTTTGAGCTAAACCTTCATCATTTCTTGTTTTTGTTCATCAATCACAGTAGATAAAGGTTTTGGAGTGTAGATCTTGCTGCAATTCAAAGGAATTTTCTGATTTGGAGTGGTAATTCATCTTCCACCATTGTTAAAGCTTCATATTCATCATTCAAGATGTAGATCCTTGGTGTTGCTTGTTGTTGATCCTTTGGATCATATATTGTTGTTTGATTGCAGGTTTCTTTGTCTATTTTTATTTTAAAATTTGTGCAAGTTCAATTCATGATCATAAGGTGTTTGGAAAATGTTTTGAAAGAAGATCATGCTGAATTTTGCACATTTTTTTGCTTCTGGTGCAGTGTTAATCGATTAACCAGATACAATGTAAACTGGTTAACTGATTAACACCCTATTTTGCGCAAAAAATTCAAATCTGCACTGGTTAACCGATTAACCAATATGTTAACCGATTAACCAGTGTCCAGGATGCCATTTTGGCTCTGTTTTGGGGCTGTTTTGGTTGTTTTGCCTTTTTCTTCCCTCTTCCTTTGTTCTTAGCCTTAGATCACATATTTTTGTGGTTTAATTTGGCCTTCTCTTCATCTTTTTCTCTTTTATTTTGATCCATGAAAGTCTAAAAGATCTTGGAATTCCGTTGTTGAATTTCGATCAAGACTAGATCATTACCACTTTTCTTTTCGTGCGGTATTGCTTTCGGATGATGATCTATATATCGTTCATCTAGCATACATTAGCACAAAGAGCTATTGACCGGCCTCATTGTAGGGTAATTACTCCATAAATTACTCGGCGATTGCTTAACATAGCGCAATATTTGTCCCGTATCGGAAAACTATCAAGAATGGTTGATTATTTGTCTTATGGTTCAAAACTCATGAAACTTGTTGTTAGTAGGCTTTGGTCTTATCAATCCTCTAATGAGTTTCATCAACCTTGACCTAAGTGCAATTATTCAATTGTTATTGATCACTAACACTAACAACTAATCACTAACTTACTAACAATATTTTGTATTAATTTTGTTTATGTTTCCCTCTCGCTCCCTATCTCTTTTATTTTTATGCTTCATTTCATATCATGTTTATGCTTCCGCAATTTTTCCTTTGTCCGTTGGACACATGTTTTTGCTTATGTTTTTTTTTCTCTTGGTCCATTTGGACTTAAAAATATTAATAAAGGCCAAAACCTCTAAAAGAAACTTGTGCTTCTAATCTTGGACTATGGTTACTATTCTATACAATGGACTTGGAGTTTTGTACCTAAACCTTGGATTTCAATGCTATTCTTGGACCCTTGGACTTAGAACTAGGACCTTTTCCCTTTGCTTTGGAGTTATGGTTTGAAGACTTTGAAGACTTGTGCTTTTGCTTTGGTTTATGGTGAAGCTTGCATTTGTGGTTAGATCATTCTATTCCTTAGCTTTTATTTTATGCACTAGGATAGTCACTTCTTCTCCACCCCTTCTTTAATTTTCAAAACTTCCTCTCTTTTTCAAAACTTTCTTGTTTTCAAACTTAAAACCGCTTTCATAATAAAACCTTGACTTCGGTCAAGTGATTTTTAAACTTTGCTTTGTTTTCTTTAATAAATGTCAATCCATGTTAATCATATTTTGACCATTTCAAAAAGACATAAAATACAAAAACTCATCAAATCTTTTTGTGCTTTGTGCACTTCTTCTTTTAAAACTCTTTTTCATAAGTTTAGACACGATTCATTTCTTTAAGCGGAATTATTCGCTTAGAAATGACGACTTGTCTTTACACTTAAAATCAACCAAAACAAACATTTTTTTTCTTTGTACCACGAACTACGAGGTTTTGATCCTACATTGCACATCTTTGGTACGTAGGCATGAGGCGATAAGTCTCTCCAAACACAAAAATCTTAAAAAATAATTCTCCTCTCATCTCCACAATCTCTTTACAAGCAAACCATTTTCAGACCAAAAAGCATGAATACATCAAAGGGCTCCTATAGAGTACTATAGATGTATTGGGTGCGTAAAACCTTCCCTTTACATAACCAACCCCCTTACCCTTTATCTCTTTGTTCTTTTAGAACTCTTTAGGTTTTGTTCGCTCTTTTTTCCTTTCCTTTTTGGATAAAAATAAAAGTGCGGTGGCGACTCTTGTTTTTTTTTAGTTAAGTTAATCAATAGCTTACACTCACAAATTTCCCCGTTGCAGAAAAGTGGCGACTCTGCTGGGGATTTATCTCCCTTGAGGGGTTTAGCCTACTTTGATTTATTTACTGCTTTTTGTTTGTTTTGCTTGTTACTTGTTTGTTCTGTTTGGGAGTTCCTCTGTGTGTGAGATAGGTCCTATACCCGGACCAGAGTGCACTTTGAGATAGGAGGATAGTATAGTCGAGGGAACTTTGAAGGAGTCAAATCCTGAAAAAGAAGAACTTGAGAATCTATCCACTCGGTGGTTGCCTCTTTAGAATTACTGATGTCGATCGAGCGATCGAGAAGGCATTACTTTTTCCATAGAAGCCTATAACACTGGGAACCGTAGTAACCCTTAACCCATCTTAGCCTTTTTAGGATCGTGGCGCGGAAGCTATGAAGATGCAAATCTGACTTAGCTGTCACGCGATGCTACACTCAGGTTAGATTCTCTTGAGGATAACTACCAACCTCCGAGCAAATCGGTGTGCTGGTGTGTCTGATAGTGGATTGTGGACCCTGGGCACTTTGTTAGAACCGATGTTTTCTGCAGGTACAATGAAGACAAAACCTTAGTACATACTTCTGTGGGATTGGTTCTTACCCTTGGCTTCATGCTCGTGACTTGAACCTTGACCCGTGTGCTTTGTGTGATCTTGTTTGTGGTTATTGCATTATGCACTCATGCATTCATGAGCATTCTTTTGGAAGGTTTCAAGGAACTTAAAGGTGTTATTGCAAACATTGTAGGTACTTTTGTTATGGATTTTGGAAGGAGAAGTACAAAGAAGTACACTTTCAAGAGTCCTAAATTAGGGGGTTTGAGAGAGCTAGGATCTTTGGTCGCTGATACCAAGAAGTTCGAGTCCAGATATGGAAGGCTTTTATCTCTCTTGAAGGTTGATATGGCTGAAGGATTGCTTGCTACTTTGGTTCAGTTCTATGACCCTTTGCTGCATTGTTTCACCTTTCCTGATTATCAATTGGTACCTACGCTAGAGGAGTATTCTCTCCTGCTTGGTTTGCCTGTTTATGGTCGGATTTTCTCTGGTTTGGACCCCGCTCCCGAGCATGATGTTATTGCAAAAGCTACTCACTTGAAGGTTTCCGAGATTAAGGCTCGCATGGATACCAAAGGAAAGATTCTTGGGTTACCCGCTAAGTTCTTGATGGATAGAGCTCATCACTTTGCTAGTGTGAAGAACACAGTCGCTTTTGAGGCTATTCTTGCCTTGCTTATTTATGGATTGTTCCTCTTCCCGAATGTTGAGAACTTTTTCGACATCAACGCTATTCAGATCTTCTTGATTGGGAATCCAATTCCCACTTTGCTTGCCGATGCTTACCATTCTATTCACCTTAGGAATTTCCATGGTGAAGGGATGATTATTTGTTGTGCACCTTTGCTTTACAAGTGGTTTATTTCTCACTTGCCGAAGTCTGCATCTTTCTGGAATCGCAAGGATGGTTTATATTGGTCGCGGAAGATCATATCTCTCACTTATTCTGATATTGATTGGTGTAGCCGTGTTCCTTCTGGAGCGATGATTATTGATAGTTGTGGTGATTTTCCCAACGTGCCTCTTCTTGGTACAAAGGGAGGAATCAGCTACAATCCGGTGTTGGCTCGTCGTCAGTTGGGATATCCTTTGCGAGAGGTACCGAAGAACATTCATTTGGCTGGTCTCTTTTTCAAGGATGAAGAATCTCAGGTTGCTCTCAAGAGAGAAATTGTGGAAGCTTGGTGCAACATTCGTAGAAAAGGAAAGGAAAGTTTGGGAAATCTGAATTGTGTCTCTTCGGAACCTTACCTCCAATGGATTAAAAATAGAGCCATTACTTTGAATATGCCTTATAAGCATCAGGAGCCTTTATCTCTAACTGATAAGAAGCCTATTCTTTACTTTTTGGAAGACACCGAGAAGCTTCAGATCACTTTGGCCGAGATGCAACAAGAGAGAGATGCATGGAAGAACAAGTATCATATTGTTGAGTTAGAGAATGCAAGACTTCAAGAGCACTTCAAGAAGAAGAATGAAGATGAAATTGCCAACAAGAAGAGAAAGGCGCAAGAGGATTTATTTTCCTCTCACATTCAGCTAGTTTGCGATATTCCGAAGAGTTCAGAATCTCCTTGGAAGTTGATCGTTGATCAGTTGCTGATTGAGAAGACTCAGATGCAGGCCCACATCAAGAAGCTGGAAGATAGAGCTGGGACTTCTTCTCATAGGATTCTCTAGGGATCTAGTTTTCTTTATTCTCTATTGTTTTAGGATTCTTGAATCTGTACTTCCAAGATATAATCTTTTCCATCATTAATGAATGAGATTTTGGTATTTCAGATAAAAATGTTTGCAATATGCCTTATAATTCCTTGAAACTTTGTATTTTCATCTTGCACATTGAGCATCATCTCTTGCATTTATTTCTTGCCTTTTCCAGGTGTCTTATTGTTTCTTTTGGCCTTCATTCAGCCAAGTTGTCGCACCAGTATAATACTCGAGCTAATCTGAAGAAGAAGAAGGATCAATTGCAACAAGAGAACCGTGAGCTTCGTGAAGAAGTATCAACTCTGAAGGATGGTTTGGAAAGACTCACTGCTATAATGGAAGCTCTGGTGGCTGTTCAGCATTAGCCACCACCACCTCCTCCTCCGCTTTCAACTCCTGTGTAAAGGACAGTCATTTCTGAGATTGTCTCTACGCCCATCTCTGTGGCGTCTGCTAGTGTTCCTCAATACTCCATGCCTCCTGGCTTCCCCTGGGGCATGCCTCATAACTTTGTTCCTGAGGTTTATCAACCACAACCACCTCCTGAAGTTCCGGTTGTTCCTACTGTTCAACCTGTGATGACTGTACCACCGCCTGTGGTTCATGCTGTTCCTTTTGGTGAAGAGCAAATTTTCCATACTTCTCCAAGTGAAAATGCCAGTGCTTATGATAGAATGGAAGAGATTCAAGACCAGTTTGCTGAAATGCAGAAAGAGATCAAAGCTCTGAGAGGTAAAGAGTTGTTTGGAAAGAATGCTCATGAGTTATGCTTGGTTCCAAATGTGAAGATCCCACATAAGTTCAAAGTCCCTGACTTTGAAAAGTATAAGGGTAACTCTTGTCCGATGAGTCATTTGACTATGTATGCTCGTAAGAGGTCGGCTCAGAAGGATAATGATCAGCTTCTCATTTACTAATTTCAAGATAGTTTGTCTGGTGCAGCTTTGAAATGGTACATGGGACTCGACAGTACTCGAGTTCGCACTTTTGAAGATTTGGGTGAGGCGTTTGTGAAACAGTATAAGTATAATGTGGATATGGCTCCTGATCGTGACCAGCTTCGGGCAATGGCCCAGAAAGATAAGGAGACATTCAAAGAATACGCGCAAAGGTGGCGCGAGATTACTGCTCAGATCAACCCTCCTTTGGAAGAAAAGGAGATGACCAAGATTTTTCTGAAAACTACGAGTCCTTTCTATTATGAGCGTATGATTGCTTGTGCCCCAAGTGATTTCACTGAGATGGTTAATATGGGGATGAGATTGGAAGAGGGTGTCCGTGAGGGACGTTTGTCGAAAGATGGAAATTCTACTGGAAGTTCCAAAAAATATAGTGGAGGATTTGCCAAAAAGAAAGAAGGATAGACCAATGCCGTTTCTCGAGAAAGGTATAAAAGACCTCACAATGGAAATAATCAGTGTCAGCAACATGTTGCATCTGTCACTCCTGTTATTAGTTCAGCTCCCGTTGTTCAGGAGGCTCCTGCTCAACAACGTTCTAACCAACAGAACAATCAACGGGGCCATTTTCAGAAGGATTTTGTTCTGATTCCGATGACATATACAGAGTTGCTTCCTTGTTTAATTAAGAAGAATCTTGTTCAGACCCGTCCACCACCTGCTATTCCAAAAGATTCACCATGGTGGTATAAGCCTGAAGCTCATTATGTTTTCCATCAGGGAGGAGCTGGGTATGACACTGAGAACTGTTATCCATTGAAGATGGAAGTTCAAAGGTTGGCTAGAAGTGGTATTTTGTCTTTCGAAGATTCCAATCCTAATGTCCAATCGAATCCGCTGCCTAATCACGGCAAGGCGTCTGTCAATATGGTTCAAGATTGCCCTAGTGAAGATCTTTCTACGGCTGTAATTGTTGAAGATGACTCTGTAGGCTACATCCCATTTGGTTCTGAAAGTGATGTCATTCCTGCTGAAGATTGAGAGCCTTATTTGGAAGACCTCGGGTATATGTCCCCAGAGGATGCATATGTGCCTTTTTATTCCCCTCGTAAGAAGTTTAAGGAACCTGAATATGAAAACAGTGCCATCATTGAAGATGATGAAGAGGAAGAACTTCCCAATTTTGTGACACACGGAGAGATCTGCCAGAATTGGATAGCTGTTGATGTTCCTACTATTGTTCATATTTCAAAGTAATTTGTTTTTGTTTCTTTCAAAAAATCCTTTCACTCTGCCCAAGGTGAAAGTGAATTTGTGAGGGCTTTGTTTCAAATTTCATCATCATCAATAAAATGTTATTTTGTTTATCCATATTATGTTTTCCCTTTTTGCTTTATTTCTGAAAAATGGTAACATAAAAAACCAAAATAATAATAATAATAATAATAATGTGATGATCACTTTTATCTGCATAATACTTGCACTTTTTGTTCATATTCTAAAATCAAACATAAATCATTGTGCAGATTGATTGATAAACCTATTGAAAACAATGACCCTATGCCCCCTCCCAACTTTGAGTTCCCTGTGTTTGGAGCTGAAGAAGAGGATATTGAGGAGATTCCAAATGAAATTTCTAGGTTGCTTGAGCACGAGGAAAAGGCCATTCAGCCTCATGAAGAGCCGTTGGAATTGGTTAATTTGGGTTCAGATGATGATATAAAAGAAGTCAAGATTGGGGCACTGCTTCAGTCAGATGTTAAGAAGAGGATTGTGGAACTTCTTAGAGAATATGTTGATGTGTTTTCTTGGTCTTATCAAGATATGCCTGGTCTTGATACTGATATTGTGGAGCATAGATTGCCATTGAAGCCTGAATGTCCACCGGTGAAGCAGAAATTGAGAAGAACTCGCCCCGACATGGCTGTGAAGATCAAAGAGGAGGTTCAAAAGCAGATTGATGCTGGTTTTCTTGTGACTTCTGAGTATCCTCAATGGGTGGCCAATATTGTGCCTGTTCCAAAGAAAGACGAAAAAGTCCGAATGTGCGTTGACTATAGAGATTTGAATAAAACGAGTCCAAAAGATGATTTTCCACTGCCACACATTGACATGTTGGTAGATAATACTGCTAAATTCAGTATCTTTTCTTTTATGGATGGATTTTCCGGTTATAATCAAATAAAGATGGCACCTGAGGATATGGAAAAAACAACATTCATTACACCCTGGGGAACATTCTATTACAGAGTGATGCCCTTCGGTTTGAAAAATGCTGGTGCAACGTACCAGAGAGCTATGACCACTTTATTCCATGATATGATGCATAAAGAAATTGAGGTCTATGTGGATGATATGATTTGTAAGTCGAAGACTGAAAAAGATCATATTGAGTACTTATTGAAGCTGTTTCAACGTTTGAGAAAGTTTAAGCTCCGTTTGAATCCAAATAAATGCACTTTTGGTGCCCGTTCTGGAAAGTTGTTGGGCTTTATTGTCATCCAAAAAGGCATTGAAGTTGATCTTGGTAAAGTTAAAGCCATCCAGGAAATGCATGCGCCTAAAACAAAAAAACAAATAAGAGGATTCTTGGGACGTTTGAATTACATCTCCCGATTTATATCCAATATGACTGCCACATGTGCGCCGATCTTCAAGCTTCTTCGCAAAGATCAGGGTTGTGTCTGGACAGAGGATTGTCAAAAAGCTTTTGAAAGAATTAAAGAGTATCTGCTTGAACCTCCGATTTTGTCTCCTCCTGTGGAAGGAAGACCTTTGATCATGTATTTGACCGTGCTGGAAGAGTCTATGGGTTGTGTTCTAGGTCAACAAGATGAATCAGGTCGAAAAGAGTTTGCCATTTATTATTTGAGTAAGAAGTTCACCGATTGTGAGTCTCGGTATTCAATGCTTGAAAATACATGTTGTGCTTTAGCTTGGGCTGCCAAGCGCCTCCGCCAGTATATGTTGAATCATACAACTTGGTTGGTATCCAAAATGGATCCAATCAAGTATATCTTTGAAAAGCCTGCTTTAACTGGGAGGATTGCTCATTGGCAAATGTTGTTGTCAGAATACGATATCGAGTACCAAACTCAAAAAGCGATAAAAGGAAGTGTTTTGGCTGACCATTTAGCACACCAGCCCATTGATGATTACCAACCTATCAGGTTTGATTTTCCTGACGAGGATGTGATGTATCTAAAGGTTAAAGATTGTGAAGAACCATTACCTGATGAAGGGCCTGAGCCTGGATCCCGTTGGGGTTTGATTTTTGACGGAGCTGTTAATGAGTATGGCAATGGTATTGGGGCAATAATTGTTACTCCTCATGGTTCTCATATTCCTTTCACTGCAAGGTTGATGTTCACTTGCATAAATAATGCGGCTGAGTATGAAGCATGTATTATGGGCATGAAAGAAGCCATTGATTTAAGAATCAAGATTCTTGATGTATACGGAGATTCAGCCATGGTGATTAATCAGATTAAAGGAGAATGGGAGACACGTCAACCTGATTTGATTCCTTATCGAGATTATACAAGAAGGTTGTTAACTTTCTTCAATAAGGTTGAGTTTCACCATGTACCCAGAGCAGCAAATCGAATGGCGGATGCTTTAGCCACTATATCCTCCATGATTGTGGTGAATCGGTGGAATGATGTGCCCAAAATTGACGTTATGCGGCTTGATAGGCTAGCTCGTGTGAAATTCTGGTATCAGACGTGTGATGTTAAGGTGTGATGTCACAACAACACACTCTGCACAATGGACAGCAATAACAGTAAAATAACACCAAGAATTGTTGACCCAATTCGGCTACAACCAACCTACTCTGGGGGCTACCAAGCCAGGGATGGAATTCACTACTTGTAGATATAATTTACAGACTCAACAACCCGTTGACAATCTCCTAAACTTATACTCTACTAATGACTTCCTTCCTAAGAAACCACTTAGGTATGAGAACACCACTCAATCCCTTACAAACACTCAAAGAGACCACTTTGAGTACCCTTGATCTTACTTCACAGCTTCGATCAAACAACCACTCTCTATTGCTTCACAGCTTCTAGAGAGGACAGAAACTTAACACCTATTCAAACCCTAGAATAGTGTAAATACAACTCGTACAAAATACTCAAGATACTCAGTCTATGCTCTTGATCTTCTGTCTGTATTTCTGTACCTTTTACCTTTGGTCTTGTGCGCTTTATATAGGTCATTGAATTGGTCTTGGACTTGCTACAATATTTGATCAGATTTGTTAATTAAAATTGAATCTTCAAAACAGATTTTATCCCCAAAATCTTTTTAAATCTTCAACCTTTTAATTCTCCAACAGACCTGCAATCAAATCTCCCATGTAACAGAAAATATCTATCCCAAGATATTCTCATCCAATGAGTCAACCACTCTCTACAATTCCAGCTAACACGCAACCCTAACAACATCTGCACCTGATGTTATTGATTCTGCAGATCTGATGTTACAACATCACCTGTGTGACATCAGACATCCAACTTCAGCAATTAACTACTTAACACAGCCCAGTGTTAAGACTTCAATGTTGCAACATCAGCACCTTGACATCAACATTAAACATGCTTTGTTTTACCAAAATTCCAGCCAATCCAGGAACTGACAATCTCCCCCTTTGGCTAATTTTGGCTAAAACAATCTCTGTACTCTGCAATCAACTTCTGCACTCTGCACCTTCAGAGATTTCAGCAGTGGAATAATCTTCAAAAGTTTTGAAACACATTAGCAACAGTTTGACAATTGACAATCTTCATAGTCTTCATCACTCGATCTGCTGCAGCACCATCTTCATTATTGACAACAGCCAATTGGTGCTCCCCCTCAAGAACATGAACCAGCATCACAACTGTTCAGTAGCTCACAATGTGCAGTACTTTACTCCCCCTTGATGTCTGCTTGGCTGCACTCTTCAAATGTCATGATATCTTCAAAAGTTCAGTCAAAACTCCTCCTCACTGCAGCAATGTTGCTCAGCATAGCAACTGTCAATAACTCCCCCTTAATCTCTGCATCACACTTGCAACATATGGTAATGATAACTCTTGACTATTTTGGCTATTTTGGCTATTTTCTCCCCCTTTTTAGCCATAATTAGACAAACTTCACCAGGCAGTTGACTACATATTTTCAGAAACACCCCAACTGCCCACAACCCCTCTAGCAGATTTAGTCTTCATAAATGCAGATTCCCAATTTGCTTCTTAACCTTTCAAATTGGTTTGCATCCAAGGCTTTAGTGAATATGTCAGCCAGCTGGTTCTCTGTGGCTACATGCTCCAAGGTAACAATTTTTTCTTCTACCAGATCCCTTATGAAGTGATGCCTTATGTCTATGTGTTTTGTCCTACTGTGCTGTATAGGATTTTTAGATATATTAACTGCACTCAGATTATCGCAGTACAATGTTATAACATATTGTTTAACATTGTATTCACCCAACATCTGCTTCATCCAGACCAGCTGAGAGCAACTACTTCCTGCTGCTATATACTCCGCTTCAGCAGTTGAGAGAGATACACAATTCTGCTTCTTGCTGAACCAGGAAATCAGATTGTTCCCTAGAAAGAAACACCCTCCTGAAGTGCTTTTTCTATCATCTGCACTTCCAGCCCAATCAGCATCACAGTATCCTTTTAAATCAGTCCCAGAATCATGGCTATATAACATTCCATAGTCACTCGTGCCATTTACATATTTCAGAATCCTCTTCACTTAATTCAAGTGACTTACCTTAGGATCAGACTGATATCTAGCACACACTCCAACAACAAAGGAAATATCAGGTCTACTTGCAGTGAGATATAGTAAACTCCTAATCATACTTCTGTACAAGCTGTGATCCACACTCACTCCATTCTCATCCTTGGATAGCTTCAAATGGGTGGGTGCAGGTGTCCTTTTGTGATTGGCTTTATCTAGGCCAAACTTCTTTACTATGCTCTTAGCATATTTGCTTTGAGAAATAAAGATAGAATCCTCCATTTGTCTGACTTGCAATCCAAGGAAGTAGCTAAGTTCACCAACCAAACTCATTTCAAATTCTGATTGCATTTGTTGGACAAACTGTTTTACCATAGCATCTGACATCCCCCCAAATACAATGTCATCCCCATAAATTTGGGCTACCATTAGTTTTCCGCCTTCTTCCTTGACAAAGAAGGTTTTGTCAATGCCTCCTTTTCTATACCCATTTGCTACTAAGAATTCTGTCAACCTCTCATACCAGGCCCTTGGAGCTTGTTTTAAGCCATACAGTGCCTTCCTCAGTCTGAACACATGATTGGGGAAGTTTGGATCAGTGAATCCTTTGGGTTGATCTACATAGACCTCTTCATTCAGATAGCCATTTAGAAAGGCACTCTTCACATCCATTTGGAACAACTTGAATCTAAGGTTACAAGCCATACCCAAAAGTAGTCTGATGGATTCTAATCTCGCCACTGGAGCAAACGTCTCATCAAAGTCAACTCCCTCCACTTGAGTATAACCTTGTGCAACAAGTCTCGCTTTGTTTCTTGTAACCACTCCAAGCTCGACTGACTTGTTTTTGTAGATCCACTTTGTTCCAATAACATTCACCCCTTCTGGTCTTGGCACAAGATCCCAGACTTCATTTCTTCTGAACTGCTCCAGTTCTTCTTGCATAGCATTTATCCAAAATTCATCTGTCAGAGCTTCCTTGACATTTTTTGGCTCAATTTTGGATACGAAGCACGAGCTATCTATGATTTCTATGGACCTAGTTCTTACTCCAGAATTTGGATCACCTATGATTAGCTCCTTAGGATGATCTTTCTGAATTCTGATAGAAGGATCCTTCTGAGGTTGCTCAGTCTCAGTATCAGCAGCGCCTGGGGATGGATTTCTTTCTTCAACTTCAACAGCTACCTCATCAGATGATGTTCCAACATCTTCTATGACATCCTCAACTTCCTGCTTATCTTCATCATCAATCACAACATTGATTGACTCCATCATCACTTTGGTGCTGGAGTTGAAGACCCGATAAGCTCTGCTATTGATGGAGTACCCCAAAAATATCCCTTCATCGCTTTTGGAATCTAATTTCCTTCTCTGCTCTCTATCTGCTAGGATGTAACATCTACTACCAAACACATGGAAGTACTTGACATTAGGTTTTCTTCCCTTCCATAGTTCATATAGAGTAGATGAAGTGCCTCTTCTTAGGGTAACTCTGTTGTGAATGTAGCAGGCAGTGTTCATGGCTTCAGCCCAGAAGTGATAAGGTAGTTTCTTGGCATGAATCATTACTCTAGCCGACTCTTGTATAGTTCTGTTCTTCCTCTCAACAACTCCATTTTACTGAGGGGTGATAGGCGATGAAAGCTCATGACTTATACCTTCAGACGAACAAAATTCTTCAAACTTGCTATTTTCAAACTCTCTTCCATGATCACTTCTAATTCTGATGACTTTACTCTCCTTTTCTCTTTGGAGTTTTTGACAGAGCTCTTTAAAGACATCAAACACCTCAGATTTGTCTTTGATGAAATTCACCCAGGTGTATCTTGAGTAGTCATCCACAACTACATAAGCATATTTCTTTCCACCCAGACTTTCAACCTGCATAGGTCCCATCAAATCCATATGAAGAAGCTCCAATACCTTGGAGGTGGTGTCATGTTGAAGCTTCGGATGAGACATCTTTGTCTGCTTTCCTTTTTGACAGTCTCCACACACCTTTCCTTCCTCAATACTAAGTTTGGGAATCCCTCTGACTGCTTCTGAGGAGATAATTCTCTTCATTCCCTTTAGGTGAAGATGTCCCAGCTTCTGATGCCAGATTTTGACATCATCTTCTTTAGCAATCACACACGTGGAGGAATTTGAATTTTGCGGCACCCAGAGATAACAATTGTCCTTAGATCTGGCTCCCTTCATAATGACTTCTCCTTTGTCATCTTTCACATTACATTCGGACTTTGTGAAGTCTACTTTGAATCCTTGATCACAAAGTTGACTAATACTAATCAAATTAGCTGTTAGTCCTTTAACAAGAAGAACATTCTCCAGCTTGGGAGTACTGTCACAGTTTAGTCTTCCAATCCCCTTTATCTCTCCTTTGATCCCATCACCAAATGTAACATAGCCAGAAGACTAAGGTTTCACATCAACAAGCAGATTCTTTACTTCAGTCATGTGTCTTGAACACCCACTGTCAAAATACCAGTCATCTTTGGTAGAAACCCTCAAGGAAGTGTGAGCTATCAAGCTGGTAACTTTAGGTATCCATTTCTTCATCACCTTAGGCCTAACCTCTTGCTGTTTGGGTTGAGGAGTAGAATTAGGATATCCGTGAAGCTTGAAGCACGAGGACTGCATATGACCAATCCTGCCACAATAGAAGCATCTGACTCTGCCGTTTCTAAAGTGGTTAAATCTTCTCCCACTTTGATAATGATGTGGCTGCCATCCATACTGTTGTCTCCTTATTCCATAGTTGAATTGTCTTCTCCTGTATTGATGATGCTGTCTCTTAGGCTGTCTTCTATGGTGATGAGGCTTCCTTCTTCCACCATACCATTTTTCCTGATGTTGAAACCTCTGCTGAGACATGTTCTGCTTGAACCTGGCAGTTTGCATACTCTGGTGATATTGGGGAGGCATATTCTGACTAGCTCCTTGGGGCTGTATCTTCCTCTGATGAGGACCATTCTTCTTCTCAGCATTCTGGGGATGAACAACCTTCTTTGGGATAGGGCCCTGTTTTGTAGGTTGATGTTGAGACAACTGTTGAGACATCTCCCTTTTTGTTCCTGAAGTGCTGGCCACATATCCTATGCCTGATTTATCTCCAGTAGATTTCTTTAACTGAAGAATCTTCTCAAGATCACCAGTACCATTGTTCATCATCCTAATGAATTTAGTCATCTGATCCAGTTGGGACTTAACTAGCACAACTTCGTTTTCTCGATCAGCTTTTTCATTTTCAAGCTAAGCAATCTGTTGCTTATGATACTTGTTTTCTTGACAAATCTCAGTACTTTTCAAACACAGCTCTCGATAAGTAGAAGCTAGCTCCTCATAAGTTATTTCTTCATCACTATCATCATCAGACACAACAGTTCCTGTTAAGGCTCTAGCATGCCTTGCTGACTCACCATCACTTTCACTATCCGATTCAGACCAGGAAACTGACATGCCCTTCTTCTGCTTCTTCAAGAATGTGGGACATTCTTTCTTGACATGTCCATACCCTTCACATTCAAAGCACTGAACACTTCTATCCTGGGCAGTCTTCTCTTCATCTTTCTCTTTTGGATTGCTGATGTCAGAGGAACTGTTCTTGACACTAGGCTTGTAGTTATTGTTCCATCTTTTTAACACTTTGTTGAACTGCCTTCCCAACATTGCAATGGCTTGTGACAAATCTTCCTGAGAATCTTTGACTACCTTATCTTCTGCAGGAGTGGAGACCAAAGCAATACCCTTGGGCTTCTTTTCTGGTTCTTCTTCATTTAAACCAAGTTCAAAAGTCTGAAGAGATCCAATGAGCTCATCTACTCTCATCTTGCTGATGTCTTGAGCTTCCTCAATAGCAGTCACTTTCATCTTGTACCTCTTAGGTAGGGACCTAAGGATCTTCCTCACAAGCTTTTCTTCAGACATTTTCTCTCCAAGAGCACTAGAAGCATTGGCCAGCTCAAGAATACTCATGTGGAAATTATGAATAGTCTCATCTTCCTTCATCTTCAGGCTTTCAAATTTTGATGTTAAAATCTGAAGTCTCGACATCTTGACTCTAGATGTCTCTTCATGAGTAGCCTGCAAGATATCCCATGCTTGCTTAGCAACTTCACAGGTATTAATTAACCTGAAGATATTCTTATCCACTCCATTGAATATGGCATTTACAGCTTTGGAATTTCCTAGGGCGAGCTCATCTTCCTCCTTGGTCCATTCTTCTTCAGGCTTTAGCTTAGAGGTGCCTTCTTTATCTTTACCAGCATCGTCCTTCTCACACATGACAGGAGCTTTCCATTCTTTAATAACAGCCTTCCAAGCCCTATTGTCCAAGGATTTTAAGAAGGTGGTCATCCTTGGCTTCCAATAGTCATAATTGGATCCATCCAAAATAGGGGGTCTGTTGACGAATCCTCCAACTTCTTTGTCCATCTTTACACCAGAAAGTAACTTCCATAGATCTCACCCAGAGACAGACAGGATGCCTGCTCTGATACCAATTGAAATTCTGGTATCAGACGTGTGATGTTAAGGTGTTATGTCACAACAACACACTCTGCACAATGGACATCAATAACAGTAAAATGACACCAAGAATTGTTGACCCAGTTCGGTTACAACCAACCTACTCTCGGGGCTACCAAGCCAGGGATGGAATTCACTACTTGTAGATATAATTTACAGACTCAACAACCCGTTGACAATCTCCTAAACTTATACTCTACTAATGACTTCCTTCCTAAGAAACCACTTAGGTATGAGAACACCACTCAATCCCTTACAAACACTCAAAGAGACCACTTTGAGTACCCTTGATCTTACTTCACAGCTTTGATCAAATAATCACTCTCTATTGCTTCACAGCTTCTAGAGAGGACAGAAACTTAACACCTATTCAAACCCTAGAATAGTGTAAATACAACTCGTACAAAATACTCAAGATACTCAGTCTATGCTCTTGATTTTCTCTCTGTATTTCTGTACCTTTTACCTTTGGTCTTGTGCGCTTTATATAGCTCCTTGAATTGGTCTTGGACTTGCTACAATATTTGATCAGATTTGTTAATTAAAACTGAATCTTCAAAATAGATTTTATCCCCAAAATCTTTTTAAATCTTCAACCTTTTAATTCTCCAACAGACCTGCAATCAAATCTCCCATGTAACAGAAAATATCTATCCCAAGATATTCTCATCCAATGAGTCAACCACTCTCCACAATTCCAGCTAACACGTAACCCTAACAACATCTGCACCTGATGTTATTGATTCTGTAGATCTGATGTTACAACATCACCTGTGTGACATCAGACATCCAACTTCAGCAATTAACTACTTAACACAGCCCAGTGTTAAGACTTCAATGTTGCAACATCAGCACCTTGACATCAACATTGAACATGCTTTGTTTTACCAAAATTCCAGCAAATCCAGGAACTAACATCATGTATTTGCGGTTGAAGAGGTTGTTGATGATAAACCGTGGTACTATGATATTAAATGCTTTCTTCAAAATCAAGAGTACCCGCTTGGGGCATCCAAGAAAGATAAGAGGACTTTGAGAAGATTGGATGGTAGTTTCTTCTTGAACGATAATGTGCTGTATAAAAGAAATTATGACATGGTCTTACTCAGATGCGTGCATAGACACGAAGCAAACATGTTGATGAAAGAAATTCATGAAGGATCTTTTGGTACTCATGCCAATGGGCATGTAATGGCTAAGAAGATGTTGAGGGCAGGTTACTATTGGCTGACAATGGAATCTAACTGTTGCAAATTTGTGAAGAAGTGCCATAAGTGCCAGGTTTATGCTGACAAAATGCATGTCCCACCAACTCCTCTCAATGTTATCTCTTCTCCATGGCCGTTCTCCATGTGGGGTATTGATATAATTGGAATGATTGAGCCTAAAGCATCGAACGGACACCGTTTCATATTAGTGGCTATTGACTATTTTACCAAGTGGTTTGAAGCGGCATCATATGCCAATGTGACCAAGCAAGTAGTGGTTCGGTTTATCAAGAACCAAATCATCTGTCGGTATGGTGTTCCGAGCAAGATTATCACTGATAATGGGTCGAACCTGAATAACAAGATGATGAAGGAATTATGTGATGAGTTTAAGAATGAGCATCATAATTCTTCTCCTTACAGATTGGCATACCCCAAATTTTGACCACTAAGATTTCCCATCATTGTGAAAATCATCATCACAATATGGATGAACCATCTTGCCTCATCAGTCTCCCCAAAGATGGGTGAACACTTACTACAGTCAAAATTAGGGTTTCAAGCCCTCTCAGAGTTCTTAGACAAAGGCTCAATCAAGAAATAACATGATCTTCAACTTGTCTAACCTCCCAAACATCTACAATGGATCAAGAGGACTCCCACAAGCCTGCTCCCTTCCAGGTGGATCAAGCCTCAAGATCGCCAGTGTCACCAAATTAGGGTTTGGTCGACCAGGGCCTCCAGATGGAAATTTTCCTCTGGGCATGAGCCAATGCTTCAAATTATATCCTAAAATACTCCCTGGAACCTCATGGGCCCAAGCATCAAGTCAATTTAACCTCAGGGGATGCATCCATCAAAAATCAGGAATTAGGGTTTCTTGACCTAATTCACCCCTAAGTTGACTTTTGGGACAAATCATGAGCCAAGACCTCAAGACATGATTTGAGGGTCCCCAACATACCACATTGATCCATTTTTAACAATGGATTGATCCAGGAAGCTTGAGCAGCAAGTCTCAATTTCATCAGTACCACAATTAGGGTTTCACGAGAAAAGTCAACTGTAGCTTTGACTTTTAACCAAGACATGCTCCCAAACCCTAGGACATGATTTAATACACCCTACAACACCTATGAAATCAATCCATCAAGTTTGATTTAGGTCAAGGACTTGATTTCATCTGATTTAGGATCGCACAGTTTGGAATTCATCTGACAAAAAGTCAACTGTGCACAAAAGTCAACTTTGACTTTTTGAGATTTTTCACAAAAATGGTTTTTTAACCCTAAAATGATGTTAATGTATGATTTGAATCATCATTCATCAAGAAAAATCAAGAAAAGTGGGATAGCTTGTAAAAGGGGTAACCATAAAAACTTAGAAAATTTTCTAAGTTATGAACAAAGTGGCAAGGGTACCAACTTTGGAGGATCATAACTCCTAAACCACAAGGCCATTTTTCCCCATCCAAAGCTAGATTTGTAGCTCTCATTACCCTCTACAAAATCTTAGAACTGACCTCCTTCCAAATTCATCATGGATTTTGAGTTATGGAGTGATCAAAATCATAAAAAGTGAAAATGTCACTTTTTTCCAACACTTATGAAATTTTCACTAAGTCAGAATCTGCCTTCACTTTTTTTTAAATGTAGGGGGATTTTTCACTTGGATCCAAAAGGTATCAAAACCAAATATGATCAAACAGTTGTTGTATCATATGAGGGCTTTCCAAAATGGCCAAGAACATCACCAAATTCCACTTGGGCCATGAGATATGACAATGGCAATATGCCTTGCTGAAAACTGCCAAGGCTAGGCAGAATTTTGCATTTTTGCTCGATTTGGTAAAATCAGATAATTCCAAGCCTTGTCATCACTTTGGACACATCTGAGGATCAAATTTAAAGGGGACAAATACTGAGCCAAGCCTCCAAAGTCCTTGGAACAAGAAGTAGCATGCCAAACCTAGAATTGCCTAAAAGAGGGACAAGACTCCAATTTTGGATTGGAGCATTCAATACATACACCAAGGTGGCATGGACTGACACATTTGCAACTGAATTCAGTCAAGACTTATCCAAGACCAAGGGAACCACAACCCTGTGCCTAACCTCTAGTCAATGTCTAGAGGAGACTTAGATTCCAAAGTGCAACCATTGGACAAACCTCTGCTGCAGTTGCCATTCACTATTGATCCCAAAACAAACTTGCTCTACTATAAATAGAGCTCATTTGTGCTCAGTTTGAGTACACCAAAGCCATCAAATAGATGCTTTCCTCAAAATCCCTCTCTTTAGGCCAAAATGCCTTCTTTAGCAAGGTAACTCTGAGTTTTTGAGTTAGAGAGCATTTCCATCACAACTCATGATCCTAACACCTCATAAACATCATATGTAGGTGATCCAAACTATCAAAAGTGACCTGTAACACCAAAATCACAAAGTCACATCTCAAAACCTCAAAATAGGCCTTTTGTGCATTTTTCAAGCCATGTCTTGATTCAGTCACTTACCAAACCAGATAAAACCTCAAACACACTCCAAATAACATCCTTGAACTATCCCAAATGGTTCCCCCCATCTGGAACACCATTTGAGAGAGTTGCTATTTTGGTCATTTTTAACCCCTTTTGCAAGAAAGGGCCAGTTTGTGTTTTTGCAGGTTCCAGCTGATTCCAACCATCCTAAAAGCTTCTAAGGGATCATTTGAGAGTGTCCAAAACATCAAACTATTTCTGGAACAAGAAGTTTGGCAGATTGCACAGAAAACTCCAAAAGCTCAAAAATAGGTAAGCATCATGACTTGAACTTTCCAAAATATGCATTGCTTTGAAGTCCAATGATCATACACACCTCATACATGTTATATATGTTGTGTTTGAACCAATTCATCATGTAATTCATGCCTGTATCAAAGTGTAGCATAGAAAATGCAATTATAGGCCTTTTTCAAAACCACTATCGGATTTTGAGGAGGGAGTATGATCTGAAAAAAATACCACCACCATTGGATTCCTTGTGAAATTCTAGGCCAGATGCATATAACTTTTGTCTCAAACCATGGAGAAATGAGAAAGTTATGACCTTCACGTTTCTTACCCAAAACTTGCCTTGGCTTGCCTTAGGCCAGGCCAAAAACAAGGCAAGCCTTGTATATTTGTGGTTTCACTTCAAGCAATGGATGTATCACCACCCCAGTGGTAAGACCCGTGCCCTATAACCTTGAGGTTGTGGGTTCAAACCCCACCCATGCCATTTTGTGTTTTCTCACATTTTTGCTATTTTTTCCAATATTTTCATGTTTTATTAATTAATTGGAAAGTTAATAACTCTTTCAATTTTAATTATTTTTGATTGGTTCTTTTTGCAAAAAAATCACAAAAAATGTTAAAATATTTTATTCCACAAAAAAATTAAGTTTATATTATTTATTTAATATAATTAGTATTTTTGTGAATAAATTCCTTTTTAATGTTTTTAAACATTTTAAAAGTGAATATTTACTTTGAAAATCAAAACCAAGTGAGTTTTAATTAATCTTGTGATTAATCCCTCATTTCTCAAACCTTAAACAAAAATCACAAATGGTTTATTCAAACTTATTTGGTATTTTATTTGATTTTCTTTAAATATTTACTTTTAAAGAATAACAAATTAGGGTTTCTTTGATTTTCACCCTCATCAAACAATTTCAAACACTTTTGGGCCTCTAATAGAGTGTAAGACCCAATCCTTTGTAAATACAAACCTATTTTTGGGGCCTCACTTATTGTATAAGTCCCGTTGTATTTCAAAAAAGTTCGACGCGATCATCGTCCGTTGAAAAAAACCCTGGGCCTCTCCTCGAGCTATAAGACCCATTCAAAATTTTTCTTGGGCCTCTATTAGAGTGTAAGACCCAACCCCTTTGAAAACCAAACCATTTTGGGCCTCAATGCATTATATAAGACCCACCGCGTTTTCAAAAATCTCGGCGCGATTGCCATTTTCAAACAAATGACCCTGGGCCTCTCCTTGAGCTGTAAGCCCCACCACTTGTACAAAAACAAATCTTTTGGGCCTCTATTAGAGTGTAAGACCCAATCCCCTTTTAACCAAAACTTTTTGGGCCTCAGACATTGTATAGGTCCCGCTGCGTTAAAAGAAAACCTCAGCGTGATCGCCAATAAAAAACCAATCAACTGGGCCTACCCTCGTGTTGTAAGCCCCATTCTTTTTCTTTAAACACCGGGGCCTCTTGAGAGAGTGTAAGACCCATCCCCTTGAACAGAAAACCTTTATTGGGCCTCAGTCACTTGTATAACTCCCTCTGTACAAAACGACAGTGCGATCACTGATAAACCTTGCGCCTTTCCTTGAGCTGTAAGCCCCAAAATCTTTTCAAAAATACTTTCTCCTTTAATTTTGAATATACTGTTATTTTCAATCTTTCTTTGTTGAACAACTAACCAAACAACATGGAAGCTCTACAACCGAGTAAGTGTTTATATGCTTTCTTTATCCGCTTTCATATACATACAACTGTATTATGGGGCTGTTTCACTGTAAGTCTTCTTTCATAAACTCATATCAACTGTGTAATACTAGTATAGATATTTAGAGTTTCCCCGGCAACTACGTCTAGCACTAAGCCCTGTTGATCACTCTTAAATAGACAAAACTAGATCCCCCATAGGATTACCAGATACAGTCTTCCCTCCTCTTGGGGTTAAACAATATGGAGATGTGAAAGGCATATTCTTTTTGAACCCTTTCTCAGACTGTCACCTTTAGAAGTTGTTAAAGAGACTCTACTCCCCAGAGATGATCTTTTCTCCGTGAATGGCATCTCTTGAGTTTCTTCCAAATTCTCTGACTTTCCTGGCTTGATATATTCTCTGTGAATAGCCTGTCTTGAATTTCTCGGGGTTTGGGGACCCACAGGCTTCCTAAAAGCATCCCCGCCTCCTCTTGGGCGTTGTACAAGGACCCTACGGCTTCTTAGAAGTATTCATAACCTCCTCTTAGGATTCGTATAAGGATTCTTCCTTCGGGAAGAGAGCCTCCTCTTGGGGTTCGTACAAATTTTCCCTCGGCTTCTTAAAAGTTTCCAGCCTCCTTTTGGGCTTCGTACAAATTGTCCCGACGACCTCCTAGAGGTATAGGAACAGAAATTAGTCATCTTAATCGAACAGTCTTTCAAAAAGTCTAGATCTTTCTACCGTGAACACACTACTACTGTTTCTTTAAGCATAGTACAAAAGATAAAACTCTAGACTTGGACACTTTAATCTCCTTGAGTCTCGAAGGCATTCTCAAGTAGGGAAAAACACCAGTAGACTCGGACAGTCTCCAATACCCTCTGGATTCCCCATTTCCTTAAAGAACAGGAAATAACCCTGATCCTCTGATCAATCCCAAAGCATAGCCTTACCTTTAATCAGTCTCTTTATAAGAACTGATTTTCTCTTTTAACCAACCTACTGGACCTGTCACTCAATTGAAACAGCAATCCTTTTAGCCTCTATCTCGGGCTTCGTATGAGATACAAAAAGACTCTCTTATTAAGTCAATCTCTCTTTTAGCCTCCATCTCGTGCTTCGTACGAGATACAAAACACTCTCTTGTTGAGTATAAAAAACTCTCTTGTTGAGTCAATCTTTTAGCCTCTATCTCGGGCTTCGTACGAGATACAAAATCACTCTCTTGTTGATTATAAAAGACTCTCTTGTTGAGTCAACCTTTAGCCTCCGTCTTGGGCTTCGTACAAGACACATCTAAAAGCACTCTCTTGGTGAGTCAACTCCTTTTAACCTCCCTCTCGGGCTTCGTACGAGACACAAAAGCATACGTTTGTTAGGTCAATAGCCTCCTCTTAGGCTTTGTATAAGAAAAACCCCGGTTGAGTCAATCAACCTTTTAGCATCAAAACTGTGCCTCGTTCACAGGATACAAACACCAACAACTCCTTTCATCTAATTGCTGTAAGCGGCAAGCCTCTGGATTATTTACATCCACGCCACTGTTCCTCTTTTAGCATAAGAAATTCCTAAGGAAAGATAGCATTGCTCTACACTAAGTTAAAGTCTTCTCCTTCAGGTTAGAACCCCCCATAAAGGAAATTATGGCATTGCTAGGATTCACATATCCCGGTTAAAGTAATCCTCCTTTATATTCAGTCACCCAACAATTGTGACAAACAGACCTCCTTTAGAGATGACAAATTCTCTCTAAAGACAACACCTTTTTAGCTTCACATCTTGGGCTTCGAACAAGATACAAATAGACCCTTCAGCTTCACATCTTGGGCTTTGAACAAGATACAAACCACCTTTTCAGCTTCACGTCTTGGGCTTTGAACAAGACACCAAAACACCATTTCCTCCCATAGAATAGGAGAAACTACGATCGCTCTGATTTCCCTGTTTCGGTAAACGGGAATACGTAGGCATAAGATTGAAAGAAAAATCTTAGTGAGCACACTAATCCAAAGCCTCAAATCCCGTACCTTCACATATCAATCGAAAAGCATCAGTCCTAGCATCCTAACAAAATTCCCCATGAACATTCCCGATGTTTCGTTCTAAACAAAGTAAGAAGAAAAAGGCCCCATTACCATATAGCATCCGTAACCTAACAGACCTCTGTTTAAACTCAATATGCAAGCAGGGTTAATTGGAGACATCTATTTCCCTTCCTTAGTCAGCTCAATAGGATAAAAAATGAATCGACCTGTAGTAACCCTAGAGCGACAGTGCTTAAGAACCACGCCCAAAATCGCTCGCTCCAGAAAAGTGGCGCCCACCGTGGGGCCCTTTCTTTTCTTTCTTTCTTTCTTTTTTTGCGGATTTCACTGGGATAGGACTTTTTTTTGACTTCACTAGGATCTTAGGTCAAAACCTTTAAAGTTGGGAAGGTACCACAGAATGGCGACTCCGCCAGGGAGCCATTTTTGTCAGGAACATAGGATTCATAGCTCTTTAAAGTCTAGGACTTTAGGACAAATATATATACTGCTTTTCCTAATTGATATCTATGTTTATTTTTCTGCTAATGGAAATGCGTGTGATGCCGCATGTGGAAAGATTGAGTATACACCTAGGAAAAACCTCTTTTAGTAGTGCGGAAACTATTGGAAATGGTTGTCACGCGATACTACCCTCTTCTGATGGTTCTTCGAAAAACATCACCTAGCACGGTTCCCGACCCGCTGGTGTTTTCTCGACAAGAACTGATGATTTTGAGAGACAGGTACAAAAATCACTAGTATAAACCTTTGGGGGGGGGGGGGGTAGAGCCTTGACTTCATGACACCGACTCTTTGACCCCATGTTTTTTTTAAGTTTTTGTGTGCTGCATTCATGCATTCATCTAAAAAACATTACAACAAAGAAAATTTTTCTCTTCTACTCTCTCCTTTTCAAATTAAACTAAGACCATGATTGCAAATGTCAGATGAAAAGATTGCGCTCATGGACTTCGGTAGAAGGAGAACTCATAGGTACACCTTCAGGGTTCCAAAGTTAGAAGATTTAAGAGGATTAGCGAGGATGATCACTAACCCTGACGCTTTCAGAGCCAAGTACGGAGGTCTGCTACCTCTGTTAAGAGTCCATGTGATTGAAGGAATCATGGAGGCACTCATTCAGTTTTACGATCCGGTCTATCACTGTTTCACATTCCCGGATTACTAACTCACACCAATGCTGGAGGAGTATTCTCACCTGACTGATTTACACATTACTGATCGAGCTCCTTTTTCTGGACTGGAAGAAATTCCAAAGGATCAGACCATTGCAAGAGCAACTTATTTGGATGAGTCGGAAGTCAAGACTCACATGACCACTAAGGGTGGGCTCCCAGGTTTGCCAACCCAGTTCTTGACAAAGAAGGCTCTGTACTTTGCTAGTATAGGGAACATGACTGCTTTTGAAAGCATCTTTGTTTTACTCACCTACGGGTTATTTCTGTTTCCCAACATTAATAGCTTCGTCGATATCAACGCCATTAAGGTTTTTCTCATTGGAAACCCTGTGCTAACTTTGCTCGCGGATGCGTATCATTCTGTACACTTAGGGAATTTGTACAGCGGAGGGATGATCACGTGTTGTGTACCCCTGTTATATAAAGGGTTTATCTCCCATTTGCCTAAGTCTGCTACTTTTTGGGATCATAAGAGTGCCTTACGTTGGTCGCAGAAAATCATGTCCCTCACCAAATCTGACATAGATTGGTGCAATAGGATTTATGACGGGATCAGGATCATTGACCGTTGTGGAAACTTCCCCAACGTACCCCTCATAGGAACTAAAGGAGGAATCAATTACCATCCAGTTCTTGTTCGTCGTCAATTTGGATACCCAATGAGGCATGTCCCGCGTAATGCTCATCTGGAGGGTCTTTTCTTCAAAGAAGGAGAAAATGACAGGGCACTAAAGATGGAAATAGTGCACGCTTAGAAACATGTTCACAAGAAAGGACGAGAGTCTTTAGGAAAATCGGACTGTGTCTCGGTGGAGCCTTATCTCCACTGGGTACAAACTAGAGCTCTCAAGCTAAATATGCCTTATCCTCGTCACAGAGTTCTTCTGCCGAGGGAATCTGTCATGTACTTCATGACTGAAGCAGAAAAACTTCAGGTTACTCTCAACAAAGTTCAACAGGAGAGGAGGTCTTGGAGGAACAAATACCGCACCCTCAATGTAGAATGTACCAAAATACAGCAACTGCTGAAAGATAAGGATGCTCTGATCGAGATTTTAGAGCAACATGCTGTGGATAATCAGGATGACCAAAGGAATTTGCTCGTTCCTTTCACTTGGCAAAGGAATGACAACCCGACAACGGTCCAAGAGCCCCGGTCCAAGAAAAGGAAAGTACCAGAATCAGCACCCGGTTTCTCCCCAGAGAGGACTCGAGACCCCTTAGCTTAGGTTTCTGTTTTCGCACCTTGTAATCTACTGTATTTCTATTTTCGCAATCCTTTGAATTCAATAAAATGGGGTTTCCCCACTGTTTGATATTTGCAATCTAATTGTCGAAGTTTATTTTGATTAAACAAAAAAAAACAATTAATATAATCATTGCATTCATCATTCTCACGTCACGTATTCTTCTTACCTACGAATCTCAAATTTGTGTCTCGGTTCTAGAGTCAAACTGTCTCATTCGTACAATACTCGGGGCAATAGTCAGAAAAAGATGGATGATCTCGAGGAAGAGAACAGAGAGTTGAGAGAAGAGATCGACGCTCTGAGAGAGGATATGAGAAAGCTTCATAACGACATGCAAGCCATGGCAGAAGCTCAGCTACAAAGGACTGTGATCTCAGAGATCACCTCAACGCCCATAGTGGAAAAGTCTGATCCTAGGTACAAAATGTCGAAAGATCGTCCCTGGGGCATGCCACTTAACTATATCCCGGAAAGATATATCCCGTTGATCAATGAGGATCAGGGGACCGCATCAGGAACCGCTGGGCCTGAAGGTTACAAACTTCGGGAAAGCGAAGATGCAGGGGCATGACAGCAACTCCTGAAGGTTACAAACTTCGGGAGGCACCGAGAGTCTCGGCCATAATGACTATACCACCGCCCGTTGTACACACTGTCCCGGAAGGACAGATTCCACAGATACCTTCTGGTGGAAATGACAACATGTTCGAAAGAATGAATGAGTTCCAGGAACAGTTCCTGGGAATGCAGAAAGAACTGCAGGCCCTTCGCGGTCAGGATTTATTTGGAAAGGACACCGCGGACCTCTGCTTGGTCCCCAATGTGAAAGTCCCACACAAATTCCAGGGGCCCGACTTTGAAAAGTACAAGGGTAACTCTTGCCCTCAGAGTCATCTGGTGATGTACGCTCGGCGAATGTCAGCTCAGACAGAGAATCAGGATTTACTGATTCATTACTATCAGGATAGTTTAACCGGTGTCGCACTAAAATGGTACATGGGTTTAAACCGTGCTACGATTAGTACTTTCAGAGATCTTGGCACTGAATTCGTCCAATAATATAAATACAATCTGGACATGGCACCCGACAGAGATCAACTCAGATCAATGTCACAAAAGGACAAGGAAACCTTTAAGGAATACGCTCAGAGATGGCGCGAAATTGCCGCTCAAATTTGTCCACCTCTTGAGGAAAAAGAGATGACAAAGATCTTCTTAAAGACCTTAAGCTCATTTTATTATGACAGAATGGTTGCCAGTGCGCCCAGTGACTTCACCGAGATGGTCGGTATGGGAGTTCGTCTTGAGGAAGCCGTCCGAGAGGGACGTCTCGTCAAGGACACTGGATCATCAAGTAGTACAAAGCGATACAGTAGTTCTCTCCCTAAGAAAAAAGAGCAGGATATTGGGAATATCTCTCTCAGAAAGCAAAGGCGACGTTATCAACCAGTAGCGGCTGTGACTCCTGCTATCAATCCTGCGCCTATTTCTACGTATCAACCTCAGGTTGCGCAGAGCCAACCTAATCAGCAAAGGACTCAACAGCCTCTTCAGCAGGCTCGTCCTCCATACAATAACAACCGTACAACGCGGCCACCAGGATTTGATCCTATACCCGTATTGTACGCAGAACTATTTCCATTACTACTGGCTAAGGGGCATGTCCAGACTAAGTCCCCTCTTACAGTACCGGAAAATCCGCCTTTTTGGTTTAAGGTGGATCAGACTTGCCCTTACCATCAAGGAGGACCAGGGCATAACATAGAGAACTGTCTCAATTTCAAATCCGACGTGCAAAAGCTTGTTAGGAGCGGGGTCTTATCTTTCAAGGATACAAATCCTAATGTTCTCACAAACCCGCTGCCTCAACACGAGAAAGCTACATTCAATTTGATAGAGGGAGAGACTAACAACGTCTATCAAATTCATGATGTACTCTTGTTAAGGACCAATCTGATCAAGATGCATTGTAGACAGAGTAGATATGGCCATGTGCCACATCATAACTATCACCAGTGTGATATCTGCTCTAAAAGCAATCGAGGATATTCTGTGGTGCAATCAGCTCTACAGGAACAGATGGATCTCGGATGGATCCAAGAGCACCGAGTTCGTGGAGTTAACATGGTTTACACAAATTCTAACATCGTTCAGAACCACGACATCCGTACAATGAATGTCAACTTGGTGGCGATGCATTCCAGGCAAAGCCAGTATCATAATCTGCCGCAACACGATTACAGTTCCTGTCTGACTTGCTCGGTAAACAAACAGGGATGCTCTTTTGTACAAGAGGCCCTCCAGCGTCAGATGGATCTTGGATGGATCCAGGACTACCATGATAGGAATCCCTATCAGACCAACATGATTCAAATCTTCGATATTCGCTTGATGAATACCAGCCTGGTGGAGTTACATGCTAAACAGGTCCGGCTCGGGTTCTTGGTATCACATGATTATCAGAGCTGTAGGGCGAGTTGTGAAAATGATCAAGGTTGTGCCCTTGTCCAGGAAACCCTTCAGCACTTGTTGAACCACTGGTGGCTTCCAATATATATGGATGAAGACACCCAGCAAATTAGTATTACTAACGGGAACCCTACTCGGCATCAAAGTCGGGACGTTCGATCTGTGGAAACTGACCTAGTGAGGTTACATTGTATTCAAAGCGGGCGTGGCCGGGTGCCACCACACAACTATGAACGTTGTAGAGTCTGTTCGGAAAGTAACCAAGGATGTTGCCTTGTGCGAGCAGCTCTTCAGGGTCAGGTGGATCGTAGAGAGATTCGCCCATATCCGGGTTCCGGACCAATCAACTAGGCGCCGGACTACCTCGTTGATCAAATTGAGGACGTTGTCGTAATCTCTGATCATCAGAGGGCTAGGGATGTTTGTGCCATCATCCCTCTACTTGACGAATCGAGAGTTCTCAACCAGGAACGGATCGAAATTGCTTACGATGGTCGAAAAAATCAGAAGGCTCCCATAGTCATCTATCTACCGGGACCATTACCGTATGAATCAACTAAGGCTATCCCTTACAAATACGGTGCAACAATAGTCGAGAATCGAAAGGAAATTCCATTACCCTCCGTCGTGAATATTGCAGACATCAGTCGAGTAACACGGAGTGGTCGAATCTTCAACCGAGGAGTTGAAGAACTTAACAAAGAAAAGGAACCTCAGACAGAAGTTCCCAATCCACCAGTCGGTCAATCCACTAATCCCGACCTTTCGAAAATCGATGATGAGATGTTGAAGCTCATCCAAAGGAGTGAATACAACATTGTTGATCAACTGTTACAAACTCCTTCAAAGATCTTTGTGCTGTCACTTTTACTCAGTTCAGAAGCGCACAGGGAGGCTCTACAGAAAGTCTTGGAGCAAGCCTTTATGGAACAGGATGTAACAATCAGACAGTTTGATAGCATTGTCTCTAACATCACTTTCTGCAATAACTTGGGATTTAGTGATGAGGAATTACCTGAAGAGGGTCGCCGTCATAACATGGCACTCAATATCACGGTCAGCTGCCAGGGCGATGCTTTAGCCAGCGTACTGGTAGACACAAGGTCAGCCCTGAATGTTATGCCAAAGTCCACTTTGATGCAATTATCCTTCAAAGGACCCCCGATGAGAACCAGTGAGGTCGTCGTCAAAGCATTTGACGGGTCCAGAAAAACGGTTATCGGTGAAGTCGACCTTCCCATAACTATTGGTCCTCACACTTTCCAAGTCGCTTTCCAGGTCATGGACATTCGGGCAACGTACCGTTGTTTATTAGGAAGACCTTGGATACATCAGGCTGGGGCGGTCACCTCGACCCTCCACCAAAAGTTAAAGTTCGTCCAGAACAACCAGCTCGTCACGGTCTGTGGAGAACAAGCCTTGCTCGTGAGTAACTTATCATCATCTACTGGTATAGAACCCGAGGAGGTTATTGGAACTCAGTTCCAAGCACTGTCGGTGAGCAAGGACAATCAATCCGAAGAGGGAATTTCCATTTCCTCATACAAAGATTCTATCAAAGCGGTCGAGAGTACCAACACAACAGGATGGGGACAGTTAGTCATTCCTACTGACAATAAAACAAAGAAGGGTCTTGGTTTTTCTGCAACCTGTACCCAGACAGCTACTACCAGCAATGAAAGTCTTCATCCCATTCAAGACTTCTTCCACAGTGGAGGTTTCCTTCACCCAGTGCCTCAAGAAGTGCATACCATCAATAAATATGATTCCTCTGATATGGAGGAAGAATGAGAGTCCTATCTTAACAAGGACGGTTATACGTCTCAGGAAGAGGTGCCTACGCCCTTTTGCTATCCCGCACAGAGTCTGAGATTTATACCCAGGTCAGACGTCGAAATGATATACGGAGATTGTGATCCGGAAGGATGTCGTGCTCCACCAAACTCATTAGAGGAGGACACTCTGATGAAGGACAACTTTGACCACAACTATTATGGCCCGATGGATGGGCTGCCAATGTGGCAGCCGTATCTAGGAGACTTGGGGCAAGGAAATCAGCCGAACAATGAAAATCAACTGAGCATCATTGAAAAGAATACCTGCGTCCCCACCATGTCATGGGATCAACAATCAGGTCATTCAGAAAACGTCCAGTACGACGATGAATTTGCAACATTTGCAGGACTTGAATTCATCGACTATCCTTTTCCAGAGGTCAACGTCATCGAGAAGGATGACTCATCCAGTTCCAAAGAAGTGTGGGACACCCTGGGACAACCAAGTGGGAAATACGACTATATAGTCAAGTACACTGCTCCCGAAAGCTCTCGTATCAGGCTCGAAGACATCCAGCCAACTAGATGGGGAGATCTACCTGAGAGCACAAATGCTATGCAAAATACAATAGAGGAATCCTCCTACGACAACTCTGCCTAGGAGACAGATTCTAATGATCCTGCTCCACCAGAAATCAGCGTTATTTCTGAAGACAAATCAAGGAAGGTGCCAGACTTTGTGATTCACCGAGGAGTTCGCCGCCAATGGGTTGCTGTCGATGTTCCGAAGATTGTTCATAAGTCAAAGTAATTGTCGTCTTTAACCTTTCACCCTGCCCAGGTGAAACGGATGTTTTGATAGGGCTCACTTTCTGTAAATATCCCTCTTTGCTTCGCCCAAAGCAACATAGATTTGTTTTATAGGGCTGTAGTTTTAAGAATCGACTTGTTCATTAATAAGATAAACGTCATTCTGTAATTTCCGCATTAATTGTTCTTTTCTCTTTTTACTTTTCTCAGAAAATGGTAATCCTAAAAAACAACTCAATAATAAAAACAAACAATTTTCCAAAGAAATACACTGCACACACTCTTGCATTTCCTCTATCTCTTCTAAACACAAATCATACCGTCATGCAGATTGCTTGTTTTAAACCCCGTTGAAACATACGATCCGATGCCTTCTCCCAACTTTGAGTTCCCGGTATTTGGGGCTGAAGAAGAAAATGACGACGAAATTCCAGAAGAGATCTCCCGATTACTCAGACAGGAAGAAAGGTCCATTGAACCTCATAAAGAGCCGTTGGAAACGGTGAAATTAGGTTCGGAAAAAGAGAGAAAAGAAATCAGGATTGGGGCACTGCTCAGTCCAACTGCCAGAGAGGGTTTGGTAAAGCTTCTCAAAGAATTCCCCGATGTATTCGCTTGGTCCTATCAAGATATGCCAGGGTTGGATACCAGCATCGTGGAACATCATTTACCGTTGAGATTGGAATGTCTGCCAGTAAAACAGAGGTTGAGACGGACTCACCCGGACATGGCCATCAAAATCAAAGAGGAGGTACAGAAACAGATTGACGCGGGTTTCCTCGCCACATCAGAATATCCTCAATGGTTAGCCAACATCGTACCTGTTCCGAAAAAGGACGGAAAGGTTAGAATGTATGTGGATTACAAAGATCTAAACAAGGCTAGTCCAAAGGATGACTTTCCTTTACCACACATTGACATGCTGGTAGACAGCACAACGAAGTTCAAAGTTTTCTCCTTCATGGATGGATTCTCGGGCTATAATCAAATCAAAATGGCGCCGAAAGACATGGAGAAAACTTCGTTCATTACCCCATGGGGTGCCTTTTGTTACAAGGTAATGCCTTTCGGTTTGAAGAACGCCGGGTCAACCTATCAAAGGGCCATGACTACTCTTTTTTATGACATGATACACAAAGAAATCGAGGTATATGTAGATGATATGATTGCAAAATCTAAGACAGAAGAGGAGCATGTGACCCATCTGTCAAAGCTATTCGAGCGGTTGAGAAAGTACAAACTCCGCTTGAATCTCAACAAGTGCACCTTCGGTGTTCGTTCGGGAAAACTTTTAGGGTTCATCGTCAGCCAGAAAGGAATTGAGGTTGATCCTGACAAGGTCAAGGCCATTCAAGAAATGCCTTCTCCAAAAACTGAAAAACAAGTCAGAGGATTCCGGGGACGTTTGAACTACATCTCCAGATTCATATTCCTCATGACCGCGACATGTGCGCCGATTTTCAAATTACTAAAAAAGAACCAGGACTGCGTTTGGACTGAAGATTGCCAAACCGTTTTCGACAGTATTAAGGAATATTTGTTGAATCCGCCGATTCTATCACCTCCAGTGGAAGGAAGACCACTGATCATCTACTTAACAGTCCTAGAGGACTCAATGGGATGTGTACTTGGCCAACAAGATGAAACTAAACGGAAAGAGTCTGCCATCTACTATTTGAGCAAGAAATTCACCGACTGTGAGACTCGGTACACTATGCTCGAGAAAACTTGCTGTGCTTTGGCTTGGGAAGCCAAACGTCTTTGCCAGTACATGATTCGTCACACTACTTGGTTAATCTCAGAAATGGATCCAATCAAGTACGTCTTTGAAAAGCCTGCTCTCACGGGAAGAATTGCCCGTTGGCAGATGTTGTTATCAGAATATGGCATAGAGTACAACGCTCAGAAAGCCGTTAAGGGGAGTATTTTAGCCTATCACTTGGCTCATCAGCCGATTGACGATCGGGAATCAATCGGGTTTGACTTCCCAAACGAGGATGTCATGTATCTAAAAATGAAAGACTGCGATGAACCGCTACCCAGTGAAGGACTAGAACCAGGTTCCCAATGGGGACTAATCTTTGATGGAGATGTCAATCATTACGGAAACGGAATTGGGGCAATCATTGTTACCCCTCAGGGTACCCACATTCCTTTTACCGCCAGACTTACGTTCAAGTGTACAAACAACGAGGCCGAATACGAAGCCTATATTATGGGTCTCGAGGAAGCAATTGATTTAAGGATAAAAAACTTGGACGTATATGGCGACTCAGCCCTGGTTATCAATCAGATTAAAGGAGATTGGAACACATACCAATCAAGATTGATTCCTTACAAAGACTACGCGAGAAGGTTGCTACCCTTCTTCAACAGAATTGAGTTTCATCACATCCCTCGTGAGGAGAATCACATGGCTGATGCATTAGCCACTCTCTCTTCCATGATTAGTGTAGGTAAATGGAATGACATACCTAAGATTGACATAATGCGCCTTGAATGGCCCGCTTACATCTTCACGATTGAAGCAGTCATAGACGACAAACCTTGGTATCACGATATCAAATGCTTCCTTCAGAAACAAGAGTACCGACCTGGGGCACTAAGGAAAGACAGAAAAACCCTCAGAAGGCTGGCTGGCAGTTTCTTCCTGAGCGATGATACTCTCTATAAGAGAAATTTTGACATGGTCTTGCTCCGATGCATAGACAGACCAGAAGCAGACATGCTGATGAAAGAAATTCACGAAAGATCCTTTGGCACTCATGCCAACAGACACACAATGGCGAGAAAAATTCTAAGAGCAGGGTACTATTGGTTGACCATGGAATCCGACTGCTACAAGTACATAAGGAAGTGTCACAAGTGTCAGATATACTCCGACAAAATTCATGTACCGCCAATGCATCTCAAATTTCTTTCTTCCCCATGGCCTTTTTCCATATGGGGAATCGACATGATTGGCTTGATTGAGCCTAAGGCTTCAAACGGACATCGGTTCATCCTAGTAGCCATTGATTACTTCACCAAGTGGGTCGAAGCAGTGTCGTACACTAACGTAACCCGACAATTGGTGGTCCGATTTATCAAAAACAATATCATCTGTCGTTTTGGTGTTCCGAGTTAGATCATTACTGATAATAGATCTAACTTGAACAATAAGATGATAAAAGAGTTGTGCACAGAGTTCAAGATCGAACACCATAACTCATCTCCCTACCGACCAAAGATGAACAGAGCGGTAGAAGCGGCTAACAAGAACATCAAGAGGATTGTTCAGAAGATGGTTGTAACCTACAAAGATTGGCACGAGATGCTACCCTTTGCTCTCCACGGTTATCACACATATGTCCGCACTTCAACAGGGGCAACCCCTTTCTCTCTAGTATATGGCATGGAGGCAGTGCTCCCCATTGAAATAGAGATCCCATCAATCAGGGTATTGATGGAAGTTAAGCTTACAAAAGCTGAATGGTGTCAAAATCGACACGATGAACTGAATCTGATCGAAGAGAAGAGAATAACGGCATTATGCCACGGTCAGTTGTATCAACAGAGAATGAAGAAGGAGTTCGACAAAAAGGTTCGACCTCGCGTCTTCAGGAAAGGAGACCTTGTGCTAAAAAAGATACAATCTTTTCTCACTGACTCTCGGGGCAAATGGACTCCGAATTATGACAGCCCCTATGTGGTCAAGAAAGCTTTCTCAGGCGATGCCGTGAGACTTGCAACCATGGACGGAGAGGAATTCGCGTACCCCACAAATGTTGATGTAGTCAAGAAATATTTCGCCTAAAAAAAAAAAAAAAAACGTCTTGGTGGATTGAAAACCCGAAAGGGCGGTCCAGGCAAAAGTTAGAGACAAAGTCAAAAAATCATCCCGGTGGATTGGAAATCTCAAAGTCCAATCCAGGCAAAAGTTAGGGATAATGGCAAGTAACTATGTCTGATCAGTTCAACTCCTCAGCAGTCATGCCATCCATCAGAAACTCCAGTCATGATCATCTTCGACAGAAGCTCAGGATGCCCCGAATTCAAAGTTGGTAGAAGGATAGTGGTCGTTATGTTTCAACATAGCCCTTTTCCCTGTAAATTACCATTTGCTAAACTTTGTAAATACTCTATGGAATCACGCGCCTGGCTAATTTCCATCCTATCAATAAAATTGGAGCCCTTTTGCTTTTGTTTGCAATTCTTATTTGTTTTAGCTTTACAGAATGATGTTTTTAACATGATCAACGATTCTTGAAACGAAACAAAAATGAATTTACTTGTTAAAATTGTTCTACTTTTAAAAATAAAGATGGCAATTTCTTTTGACAGGTGAACATCGAAAGAACATCAATCGCTTCTCCAAAGGTGTTCGAGGCTCAAAGTGCAGAATCAAAGTACTCCTTCTAAACCAGTATGCCTGAATGAAGGATCAACTATGTCAGATGCGAATGCTCCATCTGACCTCTTCGGCCGAGTTCTCATCTCCTAAGCCTGACCAGCATCGCTCCCAACAGGGACCGTTTCTCCTAAGCAAGGCAGAATTGCTATCTTGAACCAACGATATTTCTACATGTGCCACTGTGGCCGAGTATCCAGTCGTGTTCATCCGTTAGTTTGTATGTCGCGTCATTTTTGTCAGTATATACATACATAAATCATGCATTATTGATTTGTATTCACATTCATATTGCATCACTATCACTCCAGTCGGTCTTGTCCCGTAGTGGTGACAGTCTTCTCAATCGAGTTGTCAAGTTCTTTCCTCGTCAGGAAAGGTTGCGTCTGAACAATCTCTCTCCTCCAGTTTATTTCTGGATCAGAATTGGCCCTTGACCACTTTGATAACTTGAACCTCTGAAATACCAGAGAACCTTCAACCGATGTCACTCTTCGCCATTGAAGATGATATTTTTGCTTTCCCGGATTAAGGAAAATCCCTAGAGGAAGCCTCTTAAGCAGAGATTCGGCAATACAGCAGTTTTTCTCCGAAAAAAACCGCTGATGAAAAGGTCATCAACACCTCAAAATTGGATCACATCATATGGCGTTTCTCCGGGAAGATCCCGAGAAAAGTATGATGTAATATCCCCAAGCGTGAAAGCAGTCTCTCAAGAGACTCGTTTTCCCCAGTAGAGTCGGCAAATGGCGTCTCCAAACAGAGAAGTTTGTACACCTCTACAACTCAGGCGAATGGGTTCCCCAGCAAGTCTGACATCAAAATTTTTCTATCAAATGGCATCTCCCTAGGAAAATTCGGCGAGAAGTTTGAGGAAAACCGCTACAAATAGCGTCCCTTGTCAAGAAAGTTTATTGACAAAAGAAACTGAGACCAGTTCCTTGGTAGGAAACCAGGATCAAGGGGAAGTTTATTTCAGAAACTGAGACCAGTTCGTTGGTAGGAAACCAGGATCGAGGGGAAGTTTACATCAGAAACTGAGACTAGTTCCTTGGTAGGAAACCAGGATCGAGGGGAAGTTTACTTCAGAAACTTAGACCAGTTCCTTGGTAGGAAACCAGGATCGAGGGGAAGTTTACATCAGAAACTAAGACCAGTTCCTTGGTAGGAAACCAGGATCGAAGGGAAGTTTACATCAGAAACTAAGACCAGTTCCTTGGTAGGAAACCAGGATCGAGGGGAAGTTTTTACCTTTTCTAAGAATCATTGCTTAACAAAAGAGGATGAATGTGTAAGCTACCATTCATAATCACCATCAAAATTTCGGGTATTCCGATATTTAATCCTCTTGCACCCTGAATGCCCGAATACCTTCGCCATTCACACCTTCGGGTCCAAGAAGATTAAATAGGGGCATCTGTCATACCCCAAATTTTGACCACTAAGATTTCCCATCATTGTGCAAATCATCATCACAATATGGATGAACCATCTTGCCTCATCAGTCTCCCCAAAGATGGGTGAACACTTACTACAGTCAAAATTAAGGTTTCAAGCCCTCTCAGAGTTCTTAGACAAAGGATCAATCAAGAAATGACATGATCTTCAACTTGTCTAACCTACCAAACATCTACAATGGATCAAGAGGACTCCCACTTTAAGGATTAAGCACAAGGCTGCTCCCTTCCAGGTGGATCAAGCCTCAAGATCGCCAGTGTCACCAAATTAGGGTTTGGTCGACCAGGGCCTCCAGATGGAAATTTTCCTCTGGGCATAAGCCAATGCTTCAAAGCATATCCTAAAATACTCCATGGAACCTCATGGGCCCAAGCATCAAGTCAATTTAACCTCAGGGGATGCATCCATAAAAAATCAGGAATTAGGGTTTCTTGACCTAATTCACCCCTAAGTTGACTTTTGGGACAAATTATGAGCCAAGACCTCAAGACATGATTTGAGGGTCCCCAACATACCACATTGATCCATTTGTAACAATGGATTGATCCAGGAAGCTTGAGCAGCAAGTCTCAATTTCATCAGTACCACAATTAGGGTTTCACGAGAAAAGTCAACTGTAGCTTTGACTTTTAACCAGGACATGCTCCCAAATCCTAGGACATGATTCAATACACCCTACAACACCTATGAAATCAATCCATCAAGTTTGATTTAGGTCAAGGACTTGATTTCATAGAGGATCGCACAGTTTGGAATTCATCTGACAAAAAGTCAACTGTGCACAAAAGTCAACTTTGACTTTTTGAGATTTTTCACAAAAATGGTTTTTTAACCCTAAAATGATGTTAATGTATGATTTGAATCATCATTCATCAAGAAAAATCAATAAAAGTGGGATAGCTTGTAAAAGGGGTAACCATAAAAACTTAGAAAATTTTCTAAGTTATGAACAAAGTGGCAAGGGTACCAACTTTGGAGGATCATAACTCCTAAACCACAAGACCATTTTTCCCCATCCAAAGCTAGATTTGTAGCTCTCATTACCCTCTACAAAATCTTAGAACTGACCTCCTTCCAAATTCATCATGGATTTTGAGTTATGGAATGATCAAAATCATAAAAAGTGAAAATGTCACTTTTTTCCAACACTTATGAAATTTTCACTAAGTCAGAATCTGCCTTCACTTTTTTTTAAATGTAGGGGGATTTTTCACTTGGATCCAAAAGGTATCAAAACCAAATATGATCAAACAGTTGTTGTATCATATGAGGGCTTTCCAAAATGGCCAAGAACATCACCAAATTCCACTTGGGCCATGAGATATGACAATGGCAATATGCCTTGCTGAAAACTGCCAAGGCTAGGCAGAATTTTGCATTTTTGCTTGATTTGGTAAAATCAGATAATTCCAAGCCTTGTCATCACTTTGGACACATCTGAGGATCAAATTTAAAGGGGACAAACACTGAGCCAAGCCTCCAAAGTCCTTGGAACAAGAAGTAGCATGCCAAACCTAGAATTGCCTAAAAGAGGGACAAGACTCCAATTTTGGATTGGAGCATTCAATACATACACCAAGGTGGCATGGACTGACACATTTGCAACTAAATTCAGTCAAGACTTATCCAAGACCAAGGGAACCACAGCCCTATGCCCTAACCTCTAGTCAATGGCTAGAGGAGACTTGGATTCCAAAGTGCAACCATTGGCCAAACCTCTGCTGCAGTTGCCATTCACTATTGATCCCAAAACAAACTTGATCTACTATAAATAGAGCTCATTTGTGCTCAGTTTGAGTACACCAAAGCCATCAAACAGATGTTTTCCTCAAAATCCCTCTCTTTAGGCCAAAATGCCTTCTTTAGCAAGGTAACTATGATTTTTTGAGTTAGAGAGCATTTCCATCACAACTCATGATCCTAACACCTCATAAACATCATATGTAGGTGATCCAAACTATCAAAAGTGACCTGTAACACCAAAATCACAAAGTCACCTCTCAAAACCTCAAAATAGGCCTTTTGTGCATTTTTCAAGCCATGTCTTGATTCAGTCACTTTCCAAACCAGATAAAACCTCAAACACACTCCAAATAACATCCTTGAACTGTCCCAAATGGTTCCCCCCATCTGGAACACCATTTGAGAGAGTTGTTATTTTGGTCATTTTTAACCCCTTTTGCAAGAAAGGGCCAGTTTGTGTTTTTGCAGGTTCCAGCTGATTCCAACCATCCTAAAAGCTTCTAAGGGATCATTTGAGAGTGTCCAAAGCATCAAACCATTTCTGGAAAAAGAAGTTTGGCAGATTGCACAGAAAACTCCAAAAGCTCAAAAAGAGGTAAGCATCATGACTTGAACTTTCCAAAATATGCATTGCTTTGAAGTGCACTGATCATACACACCTCATACATGTTATATATGTTGTGTTTGAACCAATTCATCATGTAATTCATGCCTGTATAAAAGTGTAGCATAGAAAATGCAATTATAGGCCTTTTTCAAAACCACTATCGGATTTTGAGGAGGGAGTATGATCTGAAAAAAATACCACCACCATTGGATTCCTTGTGAAATTCTAGGCCAGATGCATATAAATTTTGTCTCAAACCATGGAGAAATGAGAAAGTTATGACCTTCACGTTTCTTACCCAAAACTTGCATTGCCTTGCCTTGGGCCAGGCCAAAAACAAGGCAAGCCTTGTATATTTGTGGTTTCACTTCAAGCAATGGATGTATCACCACCCCAGTGGTAAGGCACGTGCCCTATAACCTTGAGTTCGTGGGTTCAAACCCCACCCATGCCATTTTGTGTTTTCTCACATTTTTGCTATTTTTTTCAATATTTTCATGTTTTATTAATTAATTGGAAAACTAATAACTCTTTCAATTTTAATTATTTTTTATTGGTTCTTTTTGCAAAAATTCAAAAAAAATGTTAAAATATTTTATTGCACAAATGGTTTATTCAAACTTATTTGGTATTTTATTTGATTTTCTTTAAATATTTATTTTTAAAGAATAACAAATTAGGGTTTCTTTGATTTTCACCCTCATCAAACAATTTCAAACACTTTTGGGCCTCTAATAGAGTGTAAGACCCAATCCTTTGTAAATACAAACCTATTTTTGGGGCCTCACTTATTGTATAAGTCCCGTTGTATTTCAAAAAAGTTCGACGCGATCATCGTCCGTTGAAAAAAAACCCTGGGTCTCTCCTCGAGCTATAAGACTCATTCAAAATTATTCTTGGGCCTCTATTAGAGTGTAAGACCCAACCCCCTTTGAAAACCAAACCATTTTGGGCCTCAATGCATTGTATAAGACCCACCGCGTTTTCAAAAATCTCGGCGCGATCGCCATTTTCAAACAAATGACCCTAGGTCTCTCCTTGAGCTATAAGCCCCACCACTTATACAAAAATAAATCTTTTGGGCCTCTATTAGAGTGTAAGACCCAATCCCCTTTTAACCAAAACTTTTTGGGCCTCAGACATTGTATAGGTCCCCCTGCGTTAAAAGAAAACCTCGGCGCGATCGCCAATAAAAAAACCAATCATCTGGGCCTACCCTCGTGTTGTAAGCCCCATTCTTTTTCTTTAAACACTTGGGCCTCTTGAGAGAGTGTAAGACCCATCCCCTTGTACAGAAAACCTTTATTGGGCCTTAGTCACTTGTATAAGTCCCTCTGTACAAAACGACAGTGCGATCACTGATAAACCTTGGGCCTCTCCTTGAGCTGTAAGCCCCAACATCTTTTCAAAAATACTTTCTCCTTTAATTTTGAATATATTGTTGTTTTCAATCTTTCTTTGTTGAACAACTAACCAAACAGCATGGAAGCTCTACAACCGAGTAAGTGTTTATATGCTTTCTTTATCCGCTTTCATATACATATAACTGTATTGTGGGGCTGTTTCACTGTAAGTCTTCTTTCATAAACTCATATCAACTGTGTAATACTAGTATAGATATTTAGAGTTTCCCCGGCAACTACGTCTAGCACTAAGCCCTGTTGATCACTCTTAAATAGACAAAACTAGATCCCCCATAGGATTACCAGATACAGTCTTCCCTCCTCTTGGGGTTAAACAATATGGAGATGTGAAAGGCAGATTCTTTTTGAACCTTTCTCAGACTGTCACCTTTAGAAGTTGTCAAAGAGACTCTACTCCCCAGAGATGAACTTTTCTCCGTGAATGGTATCTCTTGAGTTTCTTCCAAATTCTCGGACTTTCCTGGCTTGATCTATTCTCTGTGAATAGCCTATCTTGAATTTCTCGGGGTTTGGGGACCCACATGCTTTCTAAAAGCATCCCCGCCTCCTCTTGGGCGTTGTACAAGGACCCTACGGCTTCTTAGAAGTATTCACAGCCCCCTCTTAGGCTTCGTATAAGGATTCTTCCTTCGGGAAGAGCGCCTCCTCTTGGGCTTCATACAAATTGTCCCTCGGCTTCTTAAAAGTTTCCAGCCTCCTCTTGGGCTTCGTACAAATTGTCCCGACGACCTCCTAGAGGTATAGGAACAGAAATTAGTCATCTTAATAGAACAGTCTTTCAAAGAGTCTAGATCTTTCTATCGTGAACGTACTACTACTATTTCTTTAAGCATAGTACAAAAGATAAAAATCTAGACTTGGACAGTCTAATCTCCTTGAGTCTCGAAGGCATTCTCAAGTAGGGAAAAACACCAGTAGACTCGGACAGTCTCCAATACCCTCTGGATTCCCCATTTCCTTAAAGAACGGGAAATAACCCTGATCCTCTGATCAATCCCAAAGCATTGCCTTACCTTTAATCAGTCTCTTTATAAGAACTGATTTTCTCTTTTAACCAACCTACTGGACCTGTCACTCAACTGAAACAGCAATCCTTTTAGCCTCTATCTCGGGCTTCGTACGAGATACAAAAAGACTCTCTTGTTGAGTCAATCTCTCTTTTAGCCTCCATCTCGGGGTTCGTACGAGATACAAAACACTCTCTTGTTGAGTATAAAAAACTCTCTTGTTGAGTCAATCTTTTAGCCTCTATCTCGGGCTTCGTACGAGATACAAAATCACTCTCTTGTTGAGTATAAAAGACTCTCTTGTTGAGTTAACCTTTAGCCTCCGTCTTGGGCTTCGTACAAGACACATCTAAAAGCACTCTCTTGGTGAGTCAAATCCTTTTAGCCTCCCTCTCGGGATTCGTACGAGACACAAAAGCATCCGCTTGTTGGGTCAATAGCCTCCTCTTAGGCTTTGTATAAGAAAAACCCCGGTTGAGTCAATCAACCTTTTAACATCAAAATTGTGCCTCGTTTATAGGATACAAACATCAAAAACTCCTTTCATCTAATTGCTGTAAGCGGCAAGCCTCTGGATTATTTACATCCACGCCACTGTCCCTCTTTTAGCATGAGAAATTCCTAAGGAAAGATAACATTGCTCTACACTGAGTTAAAGTCTTCTCCTTCAGGTTAAAACCCCCCATAAAGGAAATTATGGCATTGCTAGGATTCACATATCCGAGTTAAAGTAATTCTCCTTTATAGTCAGTCACCCAACAGTTGTGACAAACATACCTCCTTTAGAGATGACAAATTCTCTCTAAAGACAACACCTTTTTAGCTTCACTTCTTGGGCTTCGAACAAGATACAAATAGACCCTTCAGCTTCACATCTTGGGCTTTGAACAAGATACATACCACCTTTTCAGCTTCACATCTTGGGCTTTGAATAAGACACCAAAACACCATTTCCTCCCATAGAATAGGAGGAACTACGATCGCTCTGATTTCCCTGTTTCGGTAAACGGGAATACGTAGGCATAAGATTGAAAGAAAAATCTTAGCGAGCACACTAATCCAAATCCCCAAATCCCGTACCTTCACATATCAATCGAAAAGCATCAGTCCTAGCATCCTAACAAAATTCCCCATGAACATTCTCGGTGTTTCGTTCTAAACAAAGTAAGAAGAAAAAGGCCCCATTACCATATAGCATCCGTAACCTAACAGACCGCTGTTTAAACTCAGTATGCAAGCAGGGTTAATTGGAGACATATATTTCCCTTCCTTAGTCAGCTCAATAGGATAAAAAATGAATCGACCTGTAGTAACCCCAGAGCGACGGTGCTTAAGAACCACGTCCAAAATCGCTCGCTACACAGACCTAAGATGAATGGGGCTGAGAAGTTGCTAATACGAATATTAAGAAGATTGTTCAGAAGATGGTTGTTACTTACAAGGATTGGCATGAAATGCTCCCTTTTGCTTTGCATGGGTATCGTACGTCCGTCTGCACTTCAACAGGGGCAACCCCTTTTTCTCTTGTTTACGGTATGGAAGCAGTGCTCCCAGTAGAAGTTGAAATCCCTTCTATGAGAGTTTTGATGGAAGCTGAATTGTCTGAGGCTGAATGGTGCCAAAGCAGATATGACCAATTGAATTTGATTGAAGAGAAAAGAATGAAGGCCTTGTGTCATGGCCAATTATATCAACAGAGAATGAAGAAAGCTTTCGACAAGAAGGTTCGACCTTGTGTTGAAATTCTGGCACAGATATCAGATGTCCTATACGGATGTTAAGACACTGATATCCAACACAATGAACAAGATAACAATTAATAATAACAATGCAGAAAGTAAATAATACAATGATATGTTTACCCAGTTCGGTCTAACACACCTACTCTGGGGGCTACCAAGCCAGGGACGAAATCAATATACGATAGTATCAATTCACAGATCATACAAACACCGAATAATCTGCTCACTTAATCACTACCCTTCCTATGACTTCTACCTAAGACTCACCTAGGTATGAGGCCCTCCTCAAATCCCTCTACAACCATAACCCGTGATTGGTACCTTTCCACACAAGAAACAAAAACCGAAAGACACACTTTCAAAACACACAATCCTCAATACTTCACAGCTTATGAGGATTGACACACAAGAAACTCAATGCTTAAAAGCTTATGAGTAACTTGACAGAACTTACAACACAAGAAATCAGTCCTTATACTGTTATCAGAATGATACCAGTTAGGCTCACAAAATACACTCGAAAAACCCTAAAAACACAAGTAAGTTCCACACCTAAAACTAGGTTTACATCAGTCAATATATAGCAATTATTCTGGACTGAAATGGGCTTCAAAAACGCAGCAAATAGACTGCTCACAAATCTGCAAAATTAACTCCAATAAAATAGGTCTTCAATCCAAAGCTTCCTATTATGTCTCCATAATTTGGAAATGCAGAAAATCCGAAAAACCAACAAATAATCATAATCTAAAAATGCTTTGGATGCCACATAGGATAACCAAATATTCACAGAATATTTAGTTACAATTAACAGCACCAGAATCTGCTTTAACACTGAAACCAATCGCGATGTCCTATGAGCAGGTATTGAACATCTTTATTCGACATGTTGAGTATGTTGAGTGCAGCCAGCTAGAACATCATGATTCAACATCTTGCTTCTATAATAGTTTTAGCAAAATAAATGCCAACCACAAAAGCCACAGAAATAACAATCTCCCCCTTTGGCTTATTTTGGCTAAAACTACACAGTATAGCAAACAACAAAAACTAGAAAAGAAGCACAACAATTATCCATATCAGACAGCAGCAGAAAAAAAACATCACATAGAACAAAACATCCAGCATAGCAGCACTCCCCTTCAGCTGCACAAAACACCCAGCAAAAAAAACACTCCCCTTCAGCTGCAAACAAACACTCAGTATAGCAAATAACACATCATAGCAGTATTCCAAAAACTCCCCCTCAACAGCAGCAATAATCCACAATCATTCCACAAACTCCCCCTCAACTACTGCAACAACACAAGCACACAAGCACTCCCCACACGTATACTACTCCCCCTTTTTAGACATAAATAAGACAAAGACAAGTAGAATAAATCAACGTACAAATAAACCAGAGTAAACTGCATCATAGAGTAGATGCACACCACATCAAATGCCCACATGTTATGCACGAACTTCAGCATTTTCCCTTCATTCACATACTGCACTACCAGAACCGCCTTTAATCTTTCCAATCTGGCAGCCAGAAGAACCATTAATTGCTATAGTTCTTCATGAATACAAACCCCAAGTCTGCTCCTCAGGTTTTCAAACTGAACTGCATCTAGAGCCTTGGTAAATATGTCAGCAAGTTGATTTTTTGTGCTCACATGCTCAAGAGTTATGATTTTGTCCTCCACAAGTTCTCTGATGAAGTGATGTCTGATATCAATGTGCTTAGTCCTGCTATGTTGAACAGGATTCTTGGAAATATTAATAGCGCTCAGGTTGTCACAAAATAATGTCATGACATCTTGTGTGACATTATACTCAGATAACATCTGCTTCATCCATACCAGTTGAGCACAACTACTACTAGCTGCTATGTACTCAGCTTCAGCAGTAGAAAGGGACACTGAATTTTGCTTCTTACTAAACCATGAAATAAGATTATTTCCTAAAAAGAAACATCCTCCAGATGTGCTCTTCCTGTCATCAGCACTTCCAGCCCAATCAACATCACAGTAACCTACTAGAATGGGACTTGAGTCATGGGAGTACAACAACCCATAATCACATGTACCACTCACATACTTAAGAATTCTCTTAACTTGATTGATGTGACTGACCTTGGGTTCTGCTTGGTATCTTGCACACACACCAACAGCAAATGTTATGTCTGGCCTGCTTGCTGTAAGATACAGCAGACTGCCAATCATACTCCTATACAAACTTTGTTCAACATTCATGCCATTTTCATCTTTGGATAACTTCAAGTGAGTAGGAGCAGGAGTCCTCTTATGCTTAGCATTATCCAGTCCAAACTTCTTCACAATATTCCTCGCATATTTGCTCTGACAAATAAAAATGGAGTCTTCCATCTGCTTGACTTGTAGTCCAAGAAAGTAGGTCAATTCACCCGCCAAGCTCATCTCAAATTCAGACTGCATTTGAGTGACAAAATGTTGGACCATTTCATCCGACATCCCGCCAAACACAATATCATCTACATAAATCTGAGCAATCATTAGTTTCCCATCCTTCTCCTTGACAAAAAGAGTTTTATCAATACCACCCTTCCTGTACCCATTGTTAACTAAGAACTCAGTCAGTCTTTCATACCAAGCTCGTGGAGCTTGTTTCAGCCCATACAAAGCCTTCTTCAGCTTGTAAACATGATCAGGAAAATTTGGATCCACAAACCCTTTAGGTTGCTCAACATAGACTTCCTCATTAAGATAGTCATTTAGAAAGGCACTCTTGACATCCATTTGAAACAATCTGAATTTCAACAAATATGCCACTCCTAGCAACAATCTGATGGATTCCAATCGAGCCACAGGAGCAAATGTTTCATCGAAGTCTAATCCTTCAATCTGTGTGTATCCTTGAGAAACTAATCTGGCTTTGTTCCTGGTAACAACTCCTTGCTCATCAGACTTATTCTTATAAACCCATTTTGTTCCAATCACATTTGTTCCAGCTGGTCGTGGTACCAGTTCCCAGACTTCATTCCTCTTGAACTGACAAAGTTCATCTTGCATAGCACTTATCCAGAACTCATCTGTTAATGCTTCTTTGACATTCTTTGGTTCGATCTTTGACACAAAGCAAGCATTTGACATAGTCTCCCTTGTTCTGGTTCTTACACCTTCATTCAGATCTCCAATGATTAATTCCTTAGGGTGATCCTTCTGAATCCTTATAGAGGGTCCCCGGTTAGCCTCCTCTACCTCTTCATTCTCAGGTCTAGTGTTGGTTTCTTGAGCATTATCTTCTACAGACTTAATGTCTTGAGAGATTTCATTGTTCATGGGCAGACATGCTCCAACATCATCTGGGACATCTTCATCTTTTCCAGAGTCATCAACCACCACATTTATGGATTCCATCATCACCTGAGTTCTGGAATTAAATACCCTATATGCTTTACTGTTTGTAGAGTATCCCAAAAATATTCCTTCCTCACTCTTAGGATCCATCTTTCGCCTTTGCTCACGATCCGCCAAGATATAGCACTTACTACCAAACACATGGAAACACTTCACATTTGGCTTTCTACCTTTCCATATCTCATAAAGAGTGACAGAAGTACCTGATCTGATAGTCACCCTATTGTGTATATAGCAAGCAGTATTCATGGCTTCAGCCCAAAAATGATATGGAAGCTTTTTGGCATGAATCATGACTCTTGCACACTCTTGTATAGTCCTATTCTTGCGTTCCACCACACCATTCTGCTGAGGAGTGATTGGTGATGAGAATTCATGAGTAATTCCCTCAGATAAGCATAACTCTTCAAACCTGCTATTTTCAAACTCTTTCCCATGGTCACTTCTAATTCGAACAACACCATAATCCTTTTCCCGTTGAATCCTTTGACATAACTCTTTGAAGGCTGTAAATACTTTAGACTTTTCTCTGATGAAACTTATCCAAGTGAACCTGGAGTAATTATCTACTACAACATAGGCATACTTCTTCCCACCAAGACTTTCAACCTGCATAGGTCCCATTAAGTCCATGTGAAGAAGTTCCAGAACTCTAGAAGTTGTGGTAAGATGTTGAAGCCTCTTGTGTGACACCCTTGTTTGCTTCCCAACTTGACATTCACCACATATTTTATCCTCATCAATCTTCAGCTTGGGGATACCTCTAACAGCTTCACTTGACATAACTTTCTTCATCCCTTTTAGGTGTAAATGACCCAATTTCTGATGCCACAATTTGGTTTCATCTTCCTTTGACATCAAGCAAGTAGACAGACTTTCAGGTTCTTGAGGATTCCACAGATAGCAGTTATCCTTAGACCTGGTTCCCTTCATAACCACTTCATCTTTCTCATTGGTTACTAGACATTCAGATTTGGTGAAATTTACTTTGAGGCCTACATTACACAGTTGGCTTATACTGATTAAATTTGCAGTTAGCCCTTTGATAAATAGAACACGATCCAGATTTGGTTGTCCTGTGTAGTCCAGCTTTCTAACCCCTTTTATTTCCCCCTTTGATCCATCCCCAAAGGTGACATAATTGGTGGAGTGGGGCCTGATATCTGACAAGAACTTCTTCACACCAGTCATGTGTCTTGAATAACCACTGTCAAAGTACCAATTTTCTCTTGCAGATGCTCTAAGAGAGGTATGTGCTATGAGACCAGCCATCATTTGTCTAGGAATCCATCTTCTCTTCACTTTACCCCAACTCTGTCCTTTGTTTTGTTGCTGAGCAGTTTTGGGATAGCCGTGCAGCTTGTAGCAAAAGGACTTTAAGTGACCAATCTTTCCACAGTGATGGCATCTCCATGGTTTATACTTTGATCTACAAACTCTTTTCTGATGCTTCATCTGATGTTGAATCATGTGATTTGACATCCCCACTTCTTGCTTTATTTTCTGAGGAATAAACTTTAATACAGGCTTCTTGGAAGTCTCTGCTTGATTGTTAAAACCAAGGCCTTGCACATTTCCAGCTTCTTTCCCATTCTGAAGGATCTCATCAAGCTGCGTGGTACCATTGTTCAGCATTCTTATAGATTTGGTCATATTGTCAAGTTTTGACTTTTGCCATTCAACCTCCTCCTTCAGATCGGCAATGGTTGATAGATGTTCTTCCTTCTCAGCTTCTAGTTGAGCTATCAGAATCTTCTGTTCCAATATTATCTGGCACCTTTCTTCATTCTTGATACACAATTCTGAAAACCCTGTGAATACCTCTTCCTTAGTGAGTTCTCCAACATAGGATTCTTTTTCAGAGTCAGATTCACAAGTAGTTTCTCCATCAACCTTACAAATTCCAGTCAAAGCTGTCACCAATTTTGCTGATTCTTCTTCAACATCACTCTCGGACTCTCCTTCTGACCAAGACACTGATAGGCCCTTCTTCTGCCTTTTGGGATACGTGGGACACTCAGTCTTTATGTGCCCATATCCCTCACATTCAAAGTACTGAACTCTCTTCCCTTGATTGGAGTCTTCTTCAGTTCTGGATCTTCTGCCTCCATCCTGGTTCTTACTGATGTCGAGTGACTTGTTCTGAGCATTTGCTCTCGACTTCCAGTCAATCCTTTTCAACACTTTGTTAAATTGTTTTCCAAGTAGTACCAGATCTTTAGACACCCCTTCATCTGTGACCAGGTCACCTTCATCTTCTGAGTCACCAGTATTTGACACAAAAGCTATGCTCTTCTTCTTTTCAGACTTTTCACTGATCCCTAATTTGAATGTTTGAAGAGATCCCACCAGTTCATCCACTTTCATCTTGTCTATATCCTGAGCCTCCTCTATAGCAGTCACTTTCATGTCAAATCTCTTAGGTAGAGATCTGAGAATCTTTCTGACCAGTTTGCTGTCAGACATCTTTTCACCTAGGGCACTAGAGGCATTAGCTATCTCAATGATGTTCATATGAAAATCATGAATGCTCTCATCCTCTTTCATCTTCAGACTCTCAAACTTGCTAGTGAGGAGTTGAAGTTTGGACATCTTCACCTTTGAAGTCCCTTCATGAGCAACCTTCAAGACTTCCCATGCCTCTTTAGCAATGGTGCAGTGTTCAATCAACCTGAAGATATTCTTGTTAACACCATTGAACAATGCATTCATGGCTTTGGAATTCCCTACGGACCCTTTGTAATCTGCATCATCCCAGTCTTCCTCTTCCTTCACCACATCAGTAGGGGTACCTTTCTCATCTTTAACCTTAGGGGGCTCCCATCCTTTTATAACAGCTTTCCATGCTTGATCATCCATGGATTTGATGAAAGCTATCATCCTTGGTTTCCAATAGTCATAGTTGGAGCCATCAAGCAGAGGTGGTTTGTTCAGAAATCCTCCATCCTTGTCCATTGTACCAGAAAGTACCTTCCCTGAATCTCACCCATAACCAAATAAGGGTGCAAGCTCTTGATGCCAATTGAAATTCTGGCACAGATATCAGATGTCCTATACGGATGTTGAGACACTGATATCCAACACAATGAACAAGATAACAATTAATAATAACAGTGCAAAAAGTAAATAACACAGCGATATGTTTACCCAGTTCGGTCTAACACACCTACTCTGGGGGCTACCAAGCCAGGGATGAAATCAATATACGATAGTATCAATTCACAGATCATACAAACACCGGATAATCTACTCACTTAATCACTACCCTTCCTATGACTTCTACCTAAGACTCACCTAGGTATGAGGCCCTCCTCAAATCTCTCTACAACCACAACCCGTGATTGGTACCTTTCCACACAAGAAACAAAAACCGAAAGACACACTTTCAAAACACACAATCCTCAATACTTCACAGCTTATGAGGATTGACACACAAGAAACTCAATGCTTAAAAGCTTATGAGTAACTTGATAGAACTTACAACACAAGAAATCAGTCCTTATACTGTTATAAGAATGATACCAGTTAGGCTCACAAAATACACTCGAAAAACCCTAAAAATACAAGTAAGTTCCACACCTAAAACTAGGTTTACATCAGTCAATATATAGCAATTATTCTGGACTGAAATGGGCTTCAAAAATGCAGCAAATAGACTGCTCACAAATATGCAAAATTAACTCCAATAAAATAGGTCTTCAATCCAAAGCTTCCTATTATTCCTCCATAATTTGGAAATGCAGAAAATCCGAAAAACCAACAAATAATCATAATCCAAAAATGCTTTGGATGCCACATAGGATAACCAAATATTCACAGAATATTTAGTTACAATTAACAGCACCAGAATCTGCTTTAACACTGAAACCAATCGCGATGTCCTATGAGCAGGTATTGGACATCTTTATTCGACATGTTGAGTATGTTGAGTGCAGCCAGCTAGAACATCATGATTCAACATCTTGCTTCTATAATAGTTTTAGCAAAATAAATGCCAACCACAAAAGCCACAAAAATAACACGTGTGATCATAGAAGGCGACCTCGTGCTCAAAAAGATCTCAACTTTTACCAATGATTCTAGGGGCAAGTGGACTCCTAATTATGAAGGCCCATATGTTGTTAAGAGAGCCTTCTCTGGCGGTGCATTACTTCTTACAACTATGGATGGTAAAGAGTTCACTCGTCCTGTGAATGTCGATGCAGTCAAGAAATACTTCGCCTAAAAAATAAAAAGAACAGCTCGCTAAGTTGAAAACCCGAAAGGGCGGCTTAGGGAAAAATGAGCGTCTCGGTGGGCTGAAAACTCGAAAGGGCGGTCCAGGCAAAAATTAGAGACAAAAACAGAAATAATCATCCCGGTAGATTGAAAGCCCGAAAGGGCAATCTAGGCAAAAGTTAGGGATTATGGCAAGTAACTGCATCTGGCCAGTCTTGATCATTTGAAAGCAACATTGTCCATCAAGGATTCTGCTTCAATCATCCTCAACTGAAGTTTTGAGCACAGTGGAATTCAAAGTTGTTAGGGAGAATAGTGGTCATTGTATTTCAATGTAACCCTTTCCATGTATTTACCATTTTTCAAACTTTGTAATGATCCATGGAATTACGCCATTTGTAGACTTCCATTCTATTAATAAAATTTGGGCCTGTGTCCCTTTGTTTGCAATTCTTATTTTGTTTCTGTTTGCAAAATTTCATTTATTTTTTATGATGATTTTTGAAACAAAATGTGAATAATTGATTTAAAATTTTGAAAATTATAAAAACATTTTCCTTTGATTTATGAATATAAAAAAGAATGTCAACGGTTATTCCAAGAATGGTAGGATCAACGTTTTCCTCAGCAGGGTTCGTTCTCGCTCCTTTGACGAAATTTATTGACAGATCCCCAGTAGAGTTTGTTGATATTTCCTTAGCAGAACTTGTTCCTATGAATGTGATCAGTTGTTGTGTTGAATTCATAAGGTCCAATGCTGTTTGGTTTGTCCCCAGCTAGGTCTTGATCCGAATCTTCTCCAGCTGATTATGTTATGGTCAGGCTGTTGGTTAGTTTTTAGGTCCACATCTCCTTAATAGTAGTTCCCACGCAGAGATTCATTTTTCCTGTCCCCAGCAGAAATCATATGAGGAATCTTCACTCAGAGTTTTACCCTCTAGACGTGTTGTTGTTGCTTTGGATGTCCCCAAACAGAGAGTGATGTTATTTTCTTCTAAGAAGCATTGACGTGGTGATCGCTTGTCGTGTTTCATCTTGTCTTGTGGATGTTTTTCTCTCCAGGTTGTTCTACCCAGGGATTTATCCTTGATGATCCTCCAACGGAGGCAGTGTATTATCATTTCCAATCATAAAGCAGTGAGGTTAATTTCTCATTCCCCCGGCAAGTCCAGGATGTACTTCTCTCCGGATTGTTTTTCCAGAGATTTATCCTCCTAGTGAAGATTGTGCATCACTAATGCGGCTATTCCCCAGTGAAGTCGCTGATGATATCTCTTTTAGTCACCTGTTGGGTTTTCTCTCATTCATGATGAGTATTGATCTAAAATCCCCCACAGTTTGACCTTATGCTGATTTCCTCAGCAAGTCCAGGATGCCTCGCTCAGATTTGGTTAATCCTCAGAGAGCTTTTCTCTTGTATCTCCAGCAGATCTGCCTTGTATTCCCAGTGGATTTTGCGTAGATGTTTATATGTCTTCAATCCCCAGCGGATTCATTATTTCTCCGCAGCAGATCTCTTCATCCTTTTGAAATGAAAGTTCCGGTGAATTTTTATGATCCCCAGGAAGATTCAGAAAGATTTGGTTGTTATGATTCCCTGACAGATTTCCTGCCATCCTCAAAGCAGAGTTTATGTTGTTATCCTCTTTGTGGATCATCTATGTTAGAAGATTGATATTCGGGTATTTCCCCAAGGAGTATCTTCTTTTCTCCAGCAAGATTTGAGCCTTGTAGTAGGATTTATTTTCCTTTGATGGCTTTTGTTTATCTCTTGCAGTATCTCTTCACCTAAATGCCTAGCAGAATTGCTAATAACGTCTCCATCTTGTTGAGATTAGCCGAGTATTCAGTGGTGTTGTGATGTTTGTTCCACCCTCTGTTTATCCTTTATGTCTATTTTGTCAGCATATTCATACTCATAAGCATTGCATGCGCATTCATTTGTTGTGCATAGCATATTGTTGTTGCATTTTGCATTTTGCATTTGTGTTGGTGCTTCTTTGCTCCCTGGTGTTGTTATCCCCGCAGAGCGTGTGTGTCCTCTCTCCATTTAGGGTGTTGACCCGTAAGTAGAAAATGCCTATCTTTGTTGATTCCCCACTGAGTTTATTTCTTGTGGAAGATTTTGATTCAGTTTCCTCTCCAGTTCATTATCTGGATGGAATTAATCCCCAGTTGAGATATATCCTCCTCGGGATGAGTCTTGTTTGACCGTTTCTCTCCAACTTGTTTCTGGATTGAACTTTGGTCCCCTGCAATATTTGTTTGGATCTCTAGGCTGTGAAACCTAGATTGAGAGGGTATTTATTTTGCACCTTTGAGGATTCTGTGCCCTTCACCTAAAATCTGCGTGTGATTCCCCTTTTGGAAGGTTCAATACTGTTTCGTGGCATTCCTTTATTTGAGAAGCCTGAGGCGATGCAATTAATACCTTTTGTGACTCCAATGAATGGTAAGTCTCTTCGGTTTGACGGGATAGTTTGTTGTTGAGATTTTGTGACTCCAATGAATGGTAAGTCTCTTCGGTTTGATGGGACAGTTCGTTGTTGAGGTTTGTGACTCCAATGAATGGTAAGTCTCTTCGGTTTGATCGGACAGTTCATCGTTGAGATTTGTTACTCCGATGAATGGTAAGTATCTTCAGTTTGATGGGACAGTTCGTTGTTGAGATTTTGTGACTCCGATGAATGGTAAGTCTCTTCGATTTGATGGAACAGTTCGTTGTTGAGATTTGTTACTCCGATGAATGGTATGTCTCTTCGATTTGACGGGACAGTTTGTTGTTGATATTTGGTTACTCCGATGAATGGTAAGTCTCTTCGGTTTGACGGGACAGTTCGTTGTTGAGATTTTGTGACTCCGATGAATGGTAAGTCTCTTCGGTTTGATGGGATAGTTCTTCGTTGAGATTTGTTACTCCGATGAATGGTAAGTCTCTTCGGTTTGATGGGACAGTTCGTTGTTGAGATTTGTTACTCCGATGAATGGTAAGTCTCTTCGGTTTGACGGGACAGTTTGTTGTTGAGATTTTGACTCCGATGAATGGTTAGTCTCTTCGGTATGCTAGAGACAGTTCATTGTTGAGGTGTTGTTTGTCCCAGTGGAGCCTTGCTGTGCTAAGTCTTCCCTGTTGAGTTTTATCCTTGTTGTGATGTGGTTTATTTCCGCATACAATTATCCCCAGTTTGTCTCCTCCCTTTGTTGGGATGTGTTTTCCCCTGCAGAGTCTTTTCTCTTTTCTTTTGCTCCCCAGTTTTTGTTTATCTCTTGTGGCATATTCTCCCCACAGTGGTCTTGCGTTTGCATATCATTTGCATGATCATATCATTTTGTGGTCTCTTAGGGCCAAAAATTGGGTTGTTGTTATATTTAAGTCTCTTTTATCTCGTCGAGATAAAGATGCCCATCTTCGTATCTCCGGATAGAAGAAACTTAAATAGGGGCAGCTGTAATACCCTAATTTTTACCCCTAAGATCCCACATGTCATTTGCATTTTTGCATACCACAAACAAGATCACATATTGGTTCCCTCTTCTATAGGTTTGTGCCTTGCGGGGATCTTTAAGATTGTGTGCGTTTGATTGTTTAATTTGTTTATATTTTACTAACCATTAATTAAAATCCAAAAAAAATATTTTGTTTTCTTTCACTAACATTTTCAGGGGAAGAGCAGGTTAAAAATACCAAAACAATAGTCCTTCAGCTCGATTGAATTTCATCTGATAAAGTCAAAGTTGATCTGCAAACAATTCAAAAATTCATCTGATCCAGAGTTTCCAAGATTTAATTGATTACTATTCAAGAGATTCCAAGGTTCATGTGTTTATTCCCATGCCTTCTTTGACAAGCAAGAAAAATTGAGCCGGAGTCAAGACAGCACATCAAAAAGCCAAATTTCCCAAATTTTCACTGTGTTAATCGATTAACACATTGGTTAATCGGTTAACGCGTGCGAATTTTGAAAAAAAATGGCAGCAAATGCAAAATTCAGCAATTGGCACCAATTTTCATCATGTGGAATATTCTAGACCACCTCATTTTAATTCCCCTACATCACTTTGATCATTTCCTACCATACACCTTCACTAATCACCACTCTTTTGATATTTCCCTCCAAATTTGAATTCCCATCCTAATTTTGATCATCCAAGCCTAATTCCAAACCACCAATTTTCCCAAGCCTAAACTCTATAAATAGAGGCCTCTTTTCATTCATTCTTCAAGCTTTTGATAGCCAACAAACCTCTTGCAATTTCTCTCCCCAAACCACAAATTCACCAAAGCTCTTCTTTCTTCTTTTGAAAGTTAGTAAGAATTCACATTGATTCTTGCTTAACTTTGAGCTAAACCTTCATCATTTCTTGTTTTTGTTCATCAATCATAGTAGATAAAGGTTTTGGAGTGTAGATCTTGCTGTAATTCAAAGGAATTTTCTGATTTGGAGTGGTAATTCATCTTCCACCATTGTTAAAGCTTCATATTCATCATTCAAGATGTAGATCCTTGGTGTTGCTTGTTGTTGATCCTTAGGATCATATATTGTTGTTTAATTGCAGGTTTCTTTGTCTATTTTTATTTTAAAATTCGTGCAAGTTCAATTCATGATCATAAGGTGTTTGGAAAATGTTTTGAAAGAAGATCATGCAGAATTTTGCACATTTTTTTGCTTCTGGTGCAGTGTTAACTGATTAACCAGATACAGTGTAAACTGGTTAACCGATTAACACCCTGTTTTGCATAGAAAATTCAAATCTGCATTGGTTTACCGATTAACCAATATGTTAACCGATTAACCAGTGTCCAGGATGCCATTTTGGCTCTGCTTTGGGGTTGTTTTGGTTGTTTTGCCTTTTTCTTCCCTCTTCCTTTGTTCTTAGCCTTAGATCACATATTTTTGGGGTTTAATTTGGCCTTCTCTTCATCTTTTTATCTTTTATTTTGATCCGTGAAAGTCTAAAAGATCTTGGAATTCGGTTGTTGAATTTCGATCAAGACTAGATCGTTACCACTTTTCTTTTCGTGCGGTATTGCTTTTGGATGCCGATCTATATATTCTTCATCTAGCATACATTAGCACAAAGATCTATTGACCGGCCTCATTGTAGGGTAATTACTCCGTAAATTACTCGGCGATTACTTAACATAGCGCAATATTTGTCCCATATCGGAAAACTATCAAGAAGGTTGATTATTTGTCTTATGGTTCAAAACTCATGAAACTTGTTGTTAGGAGGCGTTGGTCTTATCAATCATCTAATGAGTTTCATCAACCTTGACCTAAGTGCAATTATTCAATTGTTATTGATCACTAACACTAACAATTAATCACTAACTTACTAACAATATTTTGTATTAAATTTGTTTATGTTTCCCTCTCGCTCCCTATCTCTTTTATTTTTATGCTTCATTTCATATCATGTTTATGCTTCCGCAATTTTTCCTTTGTCCGTTGGACACATGTTTTTGCTTATGTTTTTTTTCTCTTGGTCCATTTGGACTTAAAAACATTAATAAATGTCAAAACCTCTAAAAGAAACTTGTGCTTCTAATCTTGGACTATGGTTACTATCCTATGCAATGGACTTGGAGATTTGTACCTAAACCTTGGATTTCAATACTATTCTTGGACCCTTGGACTTAGAACTAGGACCTTTTCCCTTTGCTTTGGAGTTATGGTTTGAAGACTTTGAAGACTTGTGCTTTTGCTTTGGTTTATGGTGAAGCTTGCATTTGTGGTTAGATCATTCTATTCCTTAGCTTTTATTTTATGCACTAGGATAGTCACTTCTTCTCCATCCCTTCTTCAATTTTCAAAACTTCCTCTCTTTTTCAAAATTTTCTTGTTTTCAAACTTAAAACCGCTTTCATAATAAAACCTTGACTTCGATCAAGTGATTTTTAAACTTTGCTTTGTTTTCTTTAATAAATGTCAATCCATGTTAATCATATTTTGACCATTTCAAAAAGATATAAAATACAAAAACTCATAAAATCTTTTTGTGCTTTGTGCACTTCTTCTTTTAAAACTCTTTTTCATAAGTTTAGACATGATTCATTTCTTTAAGCGGAATTATTCGCTTAAAAATGAAGACTTGTCTTTACACTTAAAATCAACCAAAACAAACATTTTTTTTGTTCTTTGTACCACAAACTACGAGGTTTTGATCCTACATTGCACATCGTGGGTACGTAGGCATGAGGCGATAAGTCTCTCCAAACACAAAAATCTTAAAAAATAATTCTCCTCTCATCTCCACAATCTCTTTACAAGCAAACCATTTTCAGACCAAAAAGCATGAATACATCAAAGGGCTCCTATAGAGTACTATAGATGTATTGGGTGCGTAAAACCTTCCCTTTACATAACCAACCCCCCTTACCCTTTATCTCTTTGTTCTTTTAGAACTCTTTAGGTTTTGTTCGCTCTTTTTTCCTTTCCTTTTTGGATAAAAATAAAAGTGCGGTGACGACTCTTGTTTTTTTTTATAGTTAAGTTAATCAATAGCTTACACTCACAAATTTCCCCGCTACACATAGCTCCTTGAATAATTCTTTGTTTGGAATCATGTGCCAAGTGCAACCTGAATCCATAATCCACTCTTTTCTTGAGTCGCCGCTTGAAACTACAAGGACATCAGATGAGTCGAAGTCATCTTGAACAATGACTGCGTTGCCATTATCCTTACCTCCATGATCTTTTAGGCGTTCAGGGCACACCTTTCTTGTGTGACCCTCATTCTTACAGTGATAACATCGAATACCAGATGTTTCGCCACTATAAGACTTCTGCTGACTTTTACCTTTCTTCTTGTCGAACTTACCATCCTTTCGCAAGAATTTTCCCTTAACGGCCAAACCTTCACCAACCGTCGAAGGTTTATGCTCCTTTCGTTTGTTCAGGTCCTTAGAATACAAGGCTGATTGAACTTCTTCAAAGCTCAGGGACTCCCTTCCACACAAAAGAGTTTTTTTGAAGTGAGAATGTGTTCTGGGCAAAGCACACAATAGCAACAGTACTTGATCTTCGTCATCGATCTTCACATCAATATTTTCAAGATCAAGAATCAGCTTGTTGAACATATCCAACTGCTCAGCCAAAACTTTGTCTTCACTCATCTTGAATGAATATAAAGCTTGCTTCAGGTAGAGTCGATTCACCATAGATTTGGTCATGTACAAAATTTCAAGTTTCAACCATAACCCCGATGCCGTAGTCTCCTTTGATACATGTCAAAGAACCTTATCACCAAGGCTCAACAATATTGCGCCGTGGGCTTTCTCTATCATGGTCGTCTTTTCTTTTACCGTTAACGCAACATCTATGGTTGCCTCTCCCTTCAACGCTTCCAAACAACCCTGCTGAACCAGTAGGGTTTTCATCTTCAAGCGCCATAGACCGAAATCATTCACTCCGGTGAACTTTTCAATCTCATACTTTGTTGAAGGCATCTTCTCCACGCTTACCGCACCAATTTGTTGTGAAAAACGATACCTTGAAACAAAATATTAACGGTTTCTTTATGGGCAAGAAACATGCAAGGGTTAGGGTTAACAAAGGAAAAACAACTTAAACCCTATTAGGGTTCACAAAGGAAGAGAAAAGAGGAAGAAGAATAGAGAATTGGTTAAATCTGTTTTACTATTCATCTTCTCAATAGGGTTTAAAGATTACAAGTGAATACCAACAATTAACCTCTCTCAACCTAATAAGGTTTTGTCACACCACAATTAAGATGAGAGACTAGTATGCTATTTATAATAAACCTAACATACTAAACTAATGGGCTTTTTAACAATTACCCATTACAAGCTAACTTAGAGTACAAGCTAAGTTAAACAATTGGATCCATAACATAAGGCCCAATTCGATATCCTACAAACTAGAACACAATTCGACTACGGCATGTAGGTCTTCGACAACAGCATGTGAGTAGACTTCGACGACATGCTAAACTAGAGTTTGATCCAATATCTCACATATCTCTCATACAACATGGTTGCGGACTGTTAGTGATTATGGTCAAAACATCTTATCCAGATTTTAACAGTTCTTCTTTCTTTTCCAAAGATGCATTTTTTCTTTCTTTTAAAGGATTCAACCACTTTTTTTGGATTAAATGACTGGGTGAGAGTCACCTAACTTAGTAAAATGCGGTTTTTCCTTTTTATTCATTTTTTTCTTCATAAAAGACCATTCCATTATTATTCATCGAGCTTCCCACTTAGTGACTACAGATGGTGCCTGACTGGATAAAGAAACTACTTCGAGGATGTTTTCAACAAATAGAAACTTAAGACTAAAATTCAATGGGCATTTAAACTAGTGTGCACAATTGGGAGTCTTGAGGTGTTAGGGAAATATTGGTTTTGTCGGATTTTCCCAAGTCTCCTCGCCCTAGCCTCCCCACTTTTCACAACCTATATACTTTCGAATCAAACTGAGCTTCCTAAGTCTTTTCAAAAAATTTGGTATGGCTCAAGAAATCGGGAAAATCAATAAACAACATAAAACCACACATAAATGACTCGACAACACATGCATTGATTCGACTAATAATTAAACTGAAATCCTAACAACATGAAATAAATAACAAAAAGATAAATCTAACTAGAAATCGATAAAATGAAAGCTAGTAAAGTTCCTCCCCCACACTTAAATCAAACAGTGTCCTCAATGTTTTGATAAAAGGTGGAAAAAGGAAAAATAGAACCTGCGATGGGAGCTTAGTAATGGCCGCGACCTCATCCATGCTTTGATACCAATTGAAATTCTGGCATAGCAGACAACAGATATCCTAACATATGTCAAGACATTGTTCTACATAATAATTAAACAAAGGAATAGAACTGCAGACTGTTTTCCAAAAATATCAGTAACTGCAGAAAGACGGATGTTTTGACATCTTTTCCAACATGTTTATCAAGAACACCAACAGAATAAGTAAATCTACAGAAAGATAAACGAACACAGGATATGTTAACCCAGTTCGGTACAATTCACCTACTCTGGGGGATACCAATCCAGGAAGAAGACTCCACTATCTGTAGTATTACCATAAAGCTAAACTCCACCGTTTACAACTTTATCTCCTAATAACTACCCAATGAAATCTTTATCAAAGACATCTTCTTTGATATGAGAATCACGACTCACTTCCCCTAATCACTACCTGTGATCCTCTAACAGTTACAGTCACTAGTAACTGATTCATCTCTGTCAATACAGCGTTCCGTCAAGCATACATGACCAACAAGCTAACTCGAATTTGCTTAAAAGCTTCATCTAAGAACAATACACAATTCATTACCTAAAGGCTTCTGAATCTGTGTGATACCTATGTCTTTCACAATGTATCAAATGACACAAAGGAAGACTAACAAAGCCTAGAGAGCCAATGACTCTCAAAACCCTAAACCCTTATATTACACACAAGAACTAGGTTACAAAGGTATATCAAAACCCTAGATCTAATTCCTCTTATATAAGCTTCAGCAGTCTTGGGCTTCATATCTTTTGTCCTTGATCCATTCCTAGAAAGCAAATCAATTCTTAGGCAGCTTTGTTACATATTTAAAACCTGCTAAATCAGTGTATTACTCCTGGATGTCGTGTCTTCAGGTTAGGACATCTTCTTCAACATCTTTGTTCATGGCCAGATTTCTTCATCTTTATCATCAATATGTTTTACCGAAATTTTGTCAAACCATAAGAGCTTTCACATGGACTTGTACCGCCCTCATGCTTCACAAAGTGTTTCATTAGAAACTTGAGAAAATACAACAATTGTTGTCTTGGCCTCCATGAACTTGTTGTGTGGAAAAAACCTGTTTACTTTTTTTTCCTCAAGTACATTCCAGTCGGTTATAACTTGAACTGGTTGGTCGAGATACTATTCTTTAGCTTTTCCAATCAAAGAATAAGGAAATAATCTCATAAACACAACTTCCTCCTCATCTTTAGATGCACCAAGTGTACTAACAAGTTCATAAAACTTGGTAAGATGAGTATATGGATCTTCAAGTTCAAGTCCCACAAATGGATTTCGCATAGATGATTTGAAGCAATCCAATTTTCATCTCGGTTTTCTTGTTTTTGTTAAGAGGCATGACAATATGAGCTAACTATCTTAAGTTATTATGACATGGCATCCCATGAGCTCGAGTTCCATTGTTTTTAGTCTTGGCGATAAATTCTGCCATATCGTTCTCTAGTAAGGGAGATGTCAAAGAAACCAAAGTAGAAGTTCCCTCTTATTGATTTCTATGTTTGGCTAGTAACTTTCTCTTTCTAGTTTTTTTGTTTTGAGTCTCGCTGTCCTTTTAATCTCGGGATCAAAACTCAATTGTACTTTTGGTGTTCTACCTCGCATAAATAAAATTTAAAAACCTAGCCAATACAAGTGAGAAACAGGACGGGTAGAAAATATATGTATATATAATATTAACAAGTACAAAATTGCTTAAAACAATAAAAAATGTCGCAATGCTTGTAATATCTAAACGTCAGTCCATGTCAATGACGCCATTTTGATGTTCAATGTAAGTCCTGTGGTTTTTGGATTGACTATATTTTGGTAAAACAACATGCCGTTAGCAAGATGTTAAACCATATGTTCTGCCATGATAGTCAGACATCATGTTCTGCATGATGTTGTGAAATGTTCCAGGACATGTTATACCAGATAGTTGTAATACCCCATATTATCTAAACGCTCAATTAGATATCAGATGAGATCAAATGAGTTTCTATGTACTCTATCTTTGGTTAATAGGAATAATGGAATCTCCTAAGTGCTCTAAGTATTGTCAATTGGGATCAATAGAGCAACTAGTGAACTCTAAAGAGATTAAATATTTAATAAAGGGACGGATCAATATTTATTAGTTCAAGAGAGGAATTTTATGGTAACTCTAATAATTGATCAATTGGTGTTAGACGACAAAATATCGATTGGAGATGTTTTATCCTATTGGATTATATTATATAATATATATATATATATATATATATATATATATATATATATATATATATATATATATATATATATATATTTGTAAGAGAAAGAGAAAGAAAGTTGGGAAAGAAGAAGAGAAATAGAAAGAAGAGAAAGGGAAGAGAAGAGAAGAGGGGAAGAGAAGAAGAACTTGTGGAAGAAGAAGGAAAAGCTTGGATTCATCTCATCTTCTTCAACCTCCTCTTCAATCATCAAGGAGGGTTCTAGGTAGAACTTTAAGTGTAGAAGTTAGAGTTGTTAGAATGTTAGGTTAGAAATTGATTAATAGAGTATTTTTGCTAAATCAATGTTCTAATGGTTCAAATGTGGAATAAACTGCGTATTATAGTCGGGTTGTGTGTGAATTTAATCGTGAATACTTGTTGGTATGTTTCAATATGTTATGAATGAGTTTGGGTGGATTTGTATTAAGAGAAAAATAGAATTTTCAGTTCTGTAACAGGGTTAACCGGTTAACGATAAGGGGTTAACCGATTAACCCATGGAAAAATGGTGTTTTACGTGAAAATGTGACTGGTTAACCGATTAACATGATATGGTTAACCGGTTACCAGGATATGTCTCTAACTATCATTTTGATTCTATGTGAACAGTGCAGCATGGTTAATCGGTTAACCATATCATGTTAACCGATTAACACTGTATTGAATTGTGAAAATCTTTTAAAATCCATAACTTTTGATCCGTGTGTCCGATCGAGGCATTTTTGGTATCGTTGGAAAGCTATTGATAATGATGTGGGATTAATTAATTGGTGGAAATTGAATGAAAGTAATGTTTTATGTGATGTGTTATTACATATATTTTATTTATGCTATTGAAATATGCTATATCTATCTATGTGTTGTTAAGTGTGATTGAGAGAATGCATGCTTAAAAATGAGTTAGGAAGAGTGAGGAAACTTTACCCCAAAACCAAATGTTATAGTTAAGGTTGTAACCTAGTTGTGACTAGGATTGTGATAGAGAATCTAGATGGTGATGCTCGTGCATTCGATGTCTAGGTGTGCATCCTTGACAAGTAATGGTCTAGAGGAGAGTGAGACACTAGTATGGAACATGTGCGAACTTTGTATTTTGTGTGATTAAGGCGATGTGGCCTTGTGATTGTCGTATGCAATCACGTTTGTGTATGATCACGTAATCGAAACTGAAATTCTGGCCTATGCAGATAGCAGATGTCCTAACACATGTCAAGACATTGTGCTACATAATCATTTAAGCTCAGAAGCGCAACAGCAGACTGATACATTGGATATCAGAACTGCACACTCATAGATGTCACGACATCTGATCCAACATGTCAGTCAAGAACAATAACAAAACTGTAAATTGCAGAATGCTAAATAAGACAGTATGTGTTAACCCAGTTCGGTGTAACTCACCTACATCTGGGGGATACCAATCCAGGATGAAGACTTCACTATCTGTAGAACTGTTACAAAGCTAAACTCCCCCGTTTACAACTTTATACATAACATCTATCCAATGAACATCTTTACCAAGGCTAAACTTAAACGTTTACAACCCTGATATGAGATACCCCACTTACATCCTAATCACAACCTGTGATATCTCAGTCTTTTGCCAATACAGAACTGTCGCGGTTTCTTGACCTCCAAGTTATCCTGGACTTGCTTCAAAGGTTCGTCCAAGAACAATACAACAACCATTACCTACAGGCTTCTGGTTGTGTCCCTGTACCTATGCCTTCCATTCTGCATCCCATATTACAGAGTGGAGACTTACAACTCCTAAGAGAGCCAACGACTCTCAAACCCTAAACCCTTATTCAACACAAGAGAATTAGGTTACAAAGTTACAAGTGATACAAAAGTACAGTACATTTAACCCTAGGTCTAAGTCTCCTTATATAGTCTTCTGTTGTCTTGGGCTTTCAATCTTTTCTCCTTTATCCACTCTGCAAATGAAATCGCACCAAATCTTTGACAGATTTGTTGAATAATTAAACCTTCTATATTTGTAAGATGTTAGGATATCTTCTTCAACATCTTTAATCTTGAGCAGATTTCTTCATCTTTATCATATTCATGTTTTACCAAAATTTTGTCAAACCACAGGAGCTTTCAATCTCCCCCTTTTGACAAATTTTGGCTAAAACATTCCCTTTTGTGCTGGATGAGTGAGATTGATAAAGGTCCATGAGTCCCTTCATCTTGAGAGTTTCCCTTCTGATATCTTCTTCCTGAATTCCAGAAAGAGCTTAAACAGTCGTGACATGGAGTTCATAAAATATGTAACTCAGATCACAAGTCACAACCTGCTTTTTAACTCAGATCACAAGACACAAAAGAAAAAGAAAAGTTAAGATGTCGGAGCATCTTATCCAGCATTCTTGCAGAACAACGGTAGGAATGTACCCAGAAAGCAATTGAAAAACAGACTTCTACTCCCCTTTTTAGCCAAAACTTGGCAAAAATGACAAAGACAACTCCAAACCCAGACGTAACTCACCCAGAATTTGAAAAATGCCAACGATTACTAAAGGAATGATGAGACTAAGAAGAATATATACAGTCTTATTTATAGCCAAGCAATTCCCTTAGGAATTAACGAACCACGGAAAATAACTCTGGTCAATTCAAAGATTCATTAACCAAAGAAAATCACCCCACTAAATGCTCACCGGCCAAGACTGTTGACTGTTTCTTGTTTTAAGAACACCGACCAACAAACCCATTACATCCAACATGTTCAACAGCAATGTACTAACATTGTGTCAGACATTGTTTATTCTTCATAGGAACTTTTCTGATTTTGGACTTACAGAGATTTCTTCACAAATTTATGATCCCAGTCAGAGAAAAATAAATTCCCCCAGACTCAATCAATGATTCTTAAGCATCCAATAAGAACCATATCACATGCACTGCCAAGTCTCCCACAACTTGCAACAATATAACAATGTCAAGACATCCTTCTTGACATCTCAGCATGGTTGACGCACAAATGCAAATTGGAATTCAACTGCATCCTCGCAGTAATTCATCTTAGATCAAGGGGCATCTCCCCCTATCTAAGGTAACTAGTGCTCCTCCACAGAACACCCATGCTAATGAAAGGAAAACATAAGACGCATCTTCATGTCTTCAAGAGCGCACCCTCAGTTCAACTTACCAGCTGAACACAATCATCAACTCTCTTATTGCTTCCTCTGACAAGAAATAATAATCACTCACACATGATCACCATCATGCTACCCGTGAGGAAATGTATACCAAACATAACAAACTCTTGGCTTGAGATTAAAGTCCCATTGATCCCCCCCATCCTGCAACCATCTACACACCACACAAACTCCTCTTGAATTCTCATGTATAGACCTCCAGCTGCTTGAGGCACAAACCAATTGAATCAGAATGCTTCACATTCCTCAAAGAGACGCACAGGGCCCCTTAGTTTGTTATAACGATGTCAGCTATCGTATGCATGCTCCAGAACGTCACAGCTGCTAAACTGATCCACTACTAGCATGACTTGCAGCTAGGGGAAACATCCCTTTCGCAAGATTTTCCACTGACCTTACCCAGCCAGCAACAGAGATAGACACCCCACAATCCAAGACAATCATTCCTTATCATTCTCCCGTATGATAACCTTGAATACTTCTGATTTTCTGGTGAATATCAACTTCTGAACGCATCAGAAACCAGACCTTCATGCAATCAACATATGATCCACTCCAGTCTTCCAAAACCACTTTACATCAGACCTCCAAGACAGTTCTTCTACTTCATCATTCTCCCGTATGACAATGTAGATACTTCTTAGACACGATGCAAGTAACCAGTTCCTCACAGAACCTGAAATCCTTCACCAAGGATAACTAACCCAAAGATGTTCTAACATCAGTTATGACATCTTCCACACATCACAGACACCACACACCATGGTTCTTGATATGCTCCACCACTGATCTTACTATCAGCATAGTAATCCACACTGAAGATCTTCACACAACATTGTGCCACCAGCTTAAACAAAGAGAACTTCAGAAACCCAGAGAGAAATAAGCTCTCATCCACCAAAAGAAGGTATGCTTCAATTCTCAACCCAGAACTTCTGCCACAAGCTCCCAGAGAACCAGAACCTCCTTACAATTTCAACTAACTACTCTTCTGTACAAGAGCAATCAGTTTCTAGCATCCTGCTTGAATGCACACAATGAAACCAACCATATGCCACTTTTGATTGATCTCAATTTTTTCAGAACTCCCACAAGATACATTGATCCACTAATGAAATCAGACCTTCAAGTCACATGAACTACTTGCCCCATAGCAAGACATCTTGGATTCACCAAGCCTCTTAGTCATGTAACATCTTCCCATCCACAGCTCCCGCAAACTGCATGAGATATACCTTTTTGAAGCATCCATAACTTCCATTCTCCTGTAGATCACCTTATCTTAAGTTGATGTGCTACATCACCAGCTGAGACCTCTGATGTTAAGCTAGATGTCATAACATTTTGATATGACATCCAACTGTTGACTTCAGCTCCTCCTTCTGCCACTTAGAAGAACCTCCTCCCTTCGCAGAACAAGAGTTCCATGCTCTCATAGACTTGATTCAACAACCAAGTTTGAGTAGACAACCTTCATCCTGCTTTGAAACTCCAAAGACTTCAAACCTGCCACGTCTGAATCTTTAGAAAATAAGTAGTCCAAGACTACCCCATAGCCATACCAAAGAATGCCAGAGATAACTGCCACTTAACTTTAACCTTCAACAAAAAGAGCAAGATCCATGCTCCAAAGCACCTAAATCAGAAATAAACTGATCCAAGATGTAACCATCAAGATTATGATGTCTTCATCTTCATCTTCAACAGCATCAAAGTCCAGACTAGTTTCTTGCCAGGAAACTCTCCAGAGAACACATGCTTCTGTCACACCCAACTGAAGCCACTTCTTAGGTCACCACCTAAGACTAAAACAGATGCTAAAGCGTATGCAGTACCCCTCCCATGATTCTGCACAAACTCTAATGATGAGATGTTCCAACATCTTGTTGAACATCAACAATCTTGACTTTCAAGGATAATCAATTAAATACTTATGGATTCCACAAATAGCAATTGATCTTAAATCCTTGTCTAATAACCCTTCTTTACTGCTGTAGCTGAGCTCCACTAGATCATGTCATGAACACTTATAAAGTATTCAGTCTTTTTGCAAGTATCTTCTTCAAAGGACAATGTTAAGATACCAAGGCTGCCACCCTTGACTCAAGTAACTAAGACTTTCTCTGAACAAATCTTATTTACCTCAACAATTCTTCAATTAGATTGGATCCACTCTTAGGGTCAAGAGAGATGAATCCTTCCTTGCTGTTTTTGGATGGTGAAAATAAATCACCTCCACTTTCTTCAGATTGTCTTTCAAAGAAACACCTTCTAGTCAGAAGAGTAACTAGAAGACTCCAGATACACGACATAGATGCCTTTATGAGCGGACTTGAGAGAATTCTCAAGTATCTTTGACAACCTAGCCGACCAATAATTATCAAACTCCTAGAGCAAGAACCTGATAAACTTAAACTCAACTCCTCTCCTCTTCAACTGACTTCAACTGCACCAAGAAACCAAGCTTCCAAGTACCAAGTCATCATATCAGATATCTGACCACAACTCCTTTCACTCCACCGCTCCCGACTTTGGAATAAAAGAATACAGATACCTTTCCTCCTGTCTTCAGTAACAACTCCAGAATCCCATAATTCTAGAGCTCTTCCATCAGAAACACATGCAGCGGAACCACCAAGGAACAGATCCTGCTTGCCCTAATAAGATGTCACAACATCCTATAAGACACACCAACAAGAGAACTAGTCACTTCTCCTGTAGTTATTGTAGAATCTCCTCAGCAGCATGAACAACCTCCGGGTTGCTCCCTTCGATCCAGAACATCCATCTCATCCATTAATACCCTTAAGTATGTCTGAGTTGATTGATCTGATCTTCAAAACTTCTCCTTGTTTAAACGCCAGAAAGTATCTCCCAAAGATCTCATCCAGAACCAGACAGGATGTCTGCTCTGATACCAATTGAAATTCTGGCCTATGCAGATAGCAGATGTCCTAACACATGTCAAGACATTGTGCTACATAATCATTTAAACTCAAAAGCGCAACAGCATACTGATACATTGGATATCAGAATGGCACACTCACAGATGTCATGACATCTGATCCAACATGTCAGTCAAGAACAATAACAAAACTGTAAATTGCAGAATGTTAAATAAGATAGTATGTGTTAAACCAGTTCGATGGAACTCACCTACATCTGGGGGATACCAATCCAGGATGAAGACTTCACTATCTGTAGAACTGTTACAAAACTAAACTCCCCTGTTTACAACTTTATACCTAACATCTACCCAATGAACATCTTTACCAAGGCTAAACTCAAACATTTACAACCTTGATATGAGATACCCCACTCACATCCTAATCACAACCTGTGATATCTCTGTCTTTTGCCAATACAGAAATGTTGCGGTTTCTTGACCTCCAAGTTATCCTGGACTTGCTTCAAAGGTTCGTCCAAGAACAATACAACAACCATTACCTACAGGCTTCTGGTTGTGTCCCTGTACCTATGTCTTCCACTCTGCATCCCATATTACAGAGTGGAGACTTACCACTCCTAAGTGAGCCAATGACTCTCAAACCCTAAACCCTTATTCAACACAAGAGAATTAGGTTACAAAGTTACAAGTGATACAAAAGTACAGTGCATTTAACCCTAGGTCTAAGTCTCCTTATATAGTCTTTTGTTGTCTTGGGCTTTCAATCTTTTCTCCTTTATCCACTCTGCAAATGAAATCGCACCAAATATTTGACAGATTTGTTGAATAATTAAACCTGCTATATTTGTAAAATGTTAGGACATCTTCTTCAACATCTTTAATCTTGAGCAGATTTCTTCATCTTTATCATATTCATGTTTTACCAAAATTTCGTCAAACCACAGGAGCTTTCAGGAACCGTTTCCCCTGAGACTTGCCGTTTCGCGAGGTGAAGCTTATTTAGAGCTCCTCCGGAATGTACGTATAATTACTTGGCAGGTTTGATTCCCACGTGTAGTATGAATGGAACCTATGGGTAGAGACTTACGATGGTTAACATGCCATGTGAAGTGACAGTTCATAATGATTAATGACCCATAGAACCCGAATCCATTTCGTATGTCAAGTAAGTGCAAGGATCCATGACTCGAGCCGACTTCTAGACGTAGAAGAGAACGGGAAAAGGGGATGCCTTGATGAGGTTACCGATTATTGATATTTGAGTTGGTGAACTCATGAACATGTTTTCATATAGGGTGAGATTGTGAACTCAAGGTCATATCCCTTCCCTTTTGACTTAAGTTAGGATTGGCTAGAACCCTGTAAAGCCGAGAGAATCCATAAGATAGGGAACTCACTGAGATTAATATCTCACCCCTTTATTGTTGTTATTTTTCCGGCGTTGTTTGCAGGTTTGATTTACAAGTGGAGCTATGCTTGGATGTTTCAAGAGAAGCTTATTTTGAGTTTTCCGCTGTGTATTATTTTCTTTTACAATGAAGGATATTGTAATATGTTCTTAGATTTTATTGTTTTGGCTGGTTTCCATATCTTGTACCATAGGTTGTGTTTATGTTTTAGAATGGTCAAGTATATGTGAATTATGCCAATAGGCACTTATGATGGTGCCAGTACCAAATAAAAACACTTGTATGGTATTATTCTAGATATATATTATACAGGGCGTTACAATAGCTATGGCATGTCTATTTTGGTATTTTTAGTGTGATTTTTGAGTGTGTTCTAATTCACATACGTGCGTTTTTCATAAGAGTATATTGTGGGATTTTCTGTTATGACAGATTCTGTTACTTTTCATAAAAAGGATCCTTGAGCCTTTTTAGAAAAGTTTGAATTTTGATCATATTATTATGCAGGTTGATTTGCATCCAGTTTATACTGATTACTGCTATTTGTGCGCCTCAAGAGCCCAGCCACGCCCACAAGGTCTGAAGGCTATTTAAAGAAGACCTAAACCTAATGTATCTCACGGCTTTCACTTTTGTAAAAACTAGGGGAAGTTTTAGAAACTTAAGTTTTAAGAGTCTCTTGTGTGTGACTTTGTAAGTCACCCTTTGTATCTTTTGATACATTATGGTAGACATATTATTTATTGTTTGTTGTTCTCATTCTAAAGCTTCTAAGCAAGGAGTTGGGTATTGTTCTTGGTTGAAGCTTTTAAGCAAAACCTAGTATTGTAGTTGGAAGAATGTTCTTCTGTCTTTTTTGTTTCTTGAGGAATAAGTCACTAGGAATGTGAATGGTTGTTAGGAAGTGAGAGGGGGATCTCATATCTAGATAGCGATTTCTAGGTAGAAGTTGCACAAGGTAGGGATTAGGCGAGAAGTTGTAAACGGGGGAGTTTAGCTTTGAACTAATATTATCATAGTGGATTTCCTTCCTGGCTTGGATGCCCCCAAATGTAGGTGAGGTTGCACCGAACTGGGTTAACAATTAACCGTGTTATTTATCTTTCGATATTTAAAATTCTAAATATTTTCAGTCTGATTTATTTTATTTATCTGTCAGACAACAGATGTTGTAACATCTGTCTTGACATTATGTTCTGATGTGAGGACATCAGTTTGAACATGTGGTACAGTGCTAGAATTTCATTCAATAATCAAAAGTAAGTATTTTTTATATCGTATCCATAAGGACTGATGCGATATCACTACCATGCAACAGTTAATATGTTTTAAGTAAATAGCCAGAAGTTTGTTTTGATCATAAAAGTACTGAAAAGTAAAAACGGTAAAGATTAAGTAAATAATAGATGAATAAACTTGTCGCGATTAGATCTCATTAACCTATTTTGCATATCTTCTACTTATCGATTTTATGAATCTTAATTATCAATTGCTATTATCATGTATCGCTCACCGACATCATTTATGTTTAAACAATGGAGAGGATTCTAGTGTATTATTTAATCGACGATCTCGGTCTATTTACCAATACGGTAGCATTAAGAATCGATACACAGAGTGAACATCAAAAACCAAATCTATGTCTAGATTTTAGTTTAAGATATATGATTCTCTTAAGTCGTGATTCAAAAAGCATTTCTCAACAACGATTCAAATCCAAAAGATAACATGAAAATAAAGATAACATCAATATTGATTAATTACTAGTTCATACAATAATGATTAGAAGAAATACATATGATTACGGTTAACTACGTCTAATCTCAACAAGAAAAGAGTTAGCTACTCATGGTAGCTTGGTGTGGGTGAGAAGAAATGAGATGAATCGACCTCAATCTTGATTCCTCAACGTTTTTTGCTTATCCACCTTTAAGATCCCATAACCCAATGATTCTCTCTTTTTTTTACTGATCAAATCTGTCTAAAAATAAAAAAAGGTCTCCCAAAATACAAGTTCTGAAAAGTATATATACTAAATTGAAAATCACAGTGGCGCTAAGCCCCAATTTCTCGTGCTAAGTGCCACACTTTTTCTTCACCTTGAAGAAATATACCATGTCATCATCTTTAACCACCTTAGCGCGCCAAGCCCCAGAATGGTGCACTAAGCGCGCTTGGGCTACAGCTCCATTAAGCCCCAATATCCTGAGGGACATTGTGTAAACTTCTTTCTTCTGGATGCTTGTAGCATGCTACAAGCACAACTCTCTGGATTTTTCTATATCTCGATGCTTCTAGCGCGCTACTAGCACAACTTTGAATTTTTCTGCATTTGGATGCTTGTAGCACGCTACAAGCACAACTCTCTGGATTTTTCTGCATCTGGATGCTTGTAGCACGCTACAAGTACAACTCTAGATTTTTCTACATTTGGATGCTTGTGGCACGCTAGAAGCCTTGTTGCCACTTTGCCTTGCGTTCCAAGGTTTTATTTCCATTGATTTGATTTGGAATAGTACCTACAAAATGAGCCATAACTAGGTATATTATTCATAAACCAAACGATACTCTGTTAATACTCAAGTTGGCACTCTAGCTGGAGTTTTGAAATGGAAAACTTGTTAAACAAGTCAATAAATGCCAATATTCGATGTGAACTTTTACTATATTTTTGCACTTATACGATACAAACACATCCCCTTCAACACTTTGTCATCCAGACTTTTGTGAAAGTTGAACACGATGACCAAGGTGTTTGCTACAACATTTTTCTCTAATTTTAGCTTTCTAGTTTCTTCACAGTTATCAAGAACAACTTGCTAATCCTTCCTCTGATTTGAGAATTTAGTTACCAGAATGTCACTCAAGATGATTGGCACTTCCTATAAGACACCTTCCTTATAAAAATTGATCACATCTTTGAGAACTTGGTTACTCCACAGGAATTGAGAGCAACTTCTTCCATCATGTGTACCTTGGGAATCACATGTGTAATCCTTTGATTGCTTTACTTGAAAATCGGGAAGGCACATGCTTGAGTGGCTTGAGACGAGGCTTTAGTTGCATTCTTTGTTTGCCATCATCGGATAGTCAAGTTTATCAAACTGTAGAGACAGGTTTGTATATTTATCCATTTAATCATTGATGCTTGACTTATTATCATCATCAAAAGTTAATGTCCTTGTTAAAAGCACATTACCTGTAAAACAAGGTTCCACATAGTCGAAAAATAAGGTAATTTTGAAAGGGCTCAAGAAGAAGCTCGATGATGCCAAGGGTTTATGGGCGGAATTTCTCCATGAGATATTGTGGTCATACCATACCTCTCCACACTCCACCACCAAGGAAACTCCATTTGCCATGGCTATGGAGCGGACATAATGCTACATGTAGAGATTGACACGCCCTCACGGTGATGAACCCAGTTTAATGAATAAGTGAATAAGGTAGGCTTGAAGTGTGCGACATACCTAATTGGAAAATTGAGAGAAGTTGTCCACGTCCGAGAATTCCTGGCCAAACAAAGGGCCACCAGAAGATATAACTCCAAAGTCAAGCTAATAGAAATGCAGGTAGGCGACTTGGTCTTAAAGGAAGTGGTTCTACCCACAGAGCTAGGAAGCTACAACCTAAATTAGAGGGACCATATCACATATATTAGAATTTCCCTCACAGGGCGTACAAGCTGCAGGAGTTGGAAGGAGCACTCTTTCCCAAAACATGGAACGATTTCCATCTTATATATTATTACAGCTAAATTATTTGTAATTCTCTAATAAATGGTATGTTTATATACCTATGAATAATTATTAAGTGATTTATTTCCAAGAGGGATGTTCTCTCTTGAATATGTTTTTAGATGGACTTCATGACGAAGGTCATTGCCACCCCTTGAGGCAAAGAGTGTTTGTGGGACTTCATGATGAAAGTCCTTGCCACTCCTTGAGACAATGAGGGTTTGTTGGACTTCATGATGAAGGTCTTTGCGCCCCTTGAGGCAATAAATGATTTTTGGACTTCAACGGGAAGATCTTTGCCGCCTCTCAAGGCAATGCATGAACATGCTACACTTCCACGAGAAAGTCTTTTCTGCCTCTTAAGGCAATAATTTATGTTCAACTTCATGGCGAAGATCCTTGATACCTCTAAAGGAAATATTGCATATGCTAGACTTCATAACGAAGTTCCTTACCGCCCCTAGGGCTATGCGAATAAGTTAACCAAACTCCCCTCTTGAGGTACTTAAAGTTTCCTCGAGCGGGACCAAGACATACAAATCACGCCTAAGAGGCATGAATGATATCTAGCCTGAGAGACATGATCACAAGTCTTTCTAGAGGGCTCGACGGAAGTCTCTCCCAAGAGGTCAAACTCCTCACCTAAGGGACTTATACTCTCTTCATTCGAGCTACTTATTACTGCGCCTGAAGGACTTAGATTTCCCATGCTAATTAAACTCTCGCCTGAGATACTTAGTGTCTCATTGGATAGAAACATACTCAAGAATTATGCTTAAGATTCGCAACCGATATCTAGCATAAGAGACTTGATTAGAAGTGTTTCCTGAGGGCTCGATGGAAGTCCCACCCAAGAGGTTAAATTCCTTGCCTGAAGAACTTATGGTATTATGATCCGAGCTATATATTACAGCGCTAAGGTACTTAAGTTCACCAAGCTAACTAAACTTTTGCTTTAGAGACCTAATGTCTTCCCGGGTGGGATTAGACTCAAGAATCACGCCTAGGTGCGACCAATATCCATCATGAGAGACTTGATCACAAGTCTTTCTTAAGGGCCCGATGGAAGTCCTACCTGAGAGGTAAAATGCCTCGCCTGAGGATCTCGTGGTCTCATCATCTAGGCTACGTATTGTTGTGCCTAAGGGACTTAACTTCCCCAGGCTAACTAAACTCTTGCCTGAGAGACTTCATGTCTCCTAGGGTGGGATTAGGCTCAAGAATCACGCCTAAAAGGTGTTATTGATATCCATCCTAAGAGACTTGTTCACAAGTCTTATCTGAGGGCTCAATGGAAGTCACACCCAAGAGGTCAAATACCACGTCTGAGGGACTTATGGGTTTGTTAGCCGGGCTACATGTTACTGTGCTTGAGGGACTTATATTCCCTAGGCTAACTAAACTCTCACCTGTAAGACTTAGTGTTTCCTCGGGTGGGATCAGACTCAAGAATCATGCCTAAGAGGCGTTATCGATATCCATCCTGAGAGACTTGGTCACAAGTCTTACCTTAGGGCTCAATGGAAGTCCGACCCGAGAGTTCAAATGCCTCACCTTTGGGACTTAAATTCTCCTGGATAACTAAATGCCTTGCATGAGGGACTTAGGGTATCGTTAGTTGGGCTACATATTATTGCACTTGAGGGACTCAGATGCCCAAGGATAACTAAGGCCTCACCTGAGGAAGTGCACGTTATAGGGATACTCCCTTAAGTTGTGAACCAAAACCACTTTGTCCTCTATCAAAGGCCCCATGCTTGAGGGACTATGCAATTTTATAATCGTAAAAGGGTCCACCTAGGGCAATGCCTTTAAACCACCATAGAAGAAGCAATAATAGAATATCACCTAAAAGGAGGTATTGCCTCTCCCTAAGGCTTTCCCGTTGCCCAGTCATGGGAAGCACTAGATAAGATGTTTCTTGGGAAAAGAGATCAGTGTCTTTAATTAAACCACATCTCCCTTATAAATAAGGATTCAATGGTTCACCATTGACTTAGTGGGCGGTGACCATTTCAAAGAAAACCCTAGGCCCAAGAGGCCTTTATAAATACTTTCCCCCGCAAGGGAAGAGGAACAAATCATTACACCCCAAAGTATAGTACTTAGTAAGATCATAACTCATATGATTGCACCCCACATTTGCTTATATTTAAGCATACCGCTCATGCGTAGAGCTTCCTACCTCAAGTGAGCATGGCTCCTAAAACTACCGTAAAACACCATTATACAAGGATTCTCGCCGCCGTGGACAAGCCCTAATCACCATACATCATAATATACATACAAAGGCCTCGCTAAGTCTCCATGTCCTTGCAGGGGGAAAACACACACCTATACTTTTTTACTAGTACATAACCCATATCAGATAAAGTCATTCATTTCTTTTATGGCCGAGGACTATAACATGAAATCATCAAATATTCTCTAACTTCAGATAATCGATACCTAAATAATTTCTCATAGAGACTTGGTCTCTTTCTCAATTCACTATCCAAGTCTCGACAGACAATGTGGAAGGATTTAAGAGGATTTTTCAAAATGTTGATCATCTTAGAGGAACAATCACGATGAACGGGTTTTGATTAAACAATTAATCACAAAACAATTATCAAATTAAGGATTTTAGGAATATCTCTTAAAGCGTGTTTTATCTTTGATCACGGACATGGAAGGTACAATCGTCTCTATAAAGTTCACGCGAGTACAAAATGGAACGCGGTGTTAGCTGTTTTTTTTTTTTTTGTTCAAAATTTTGACAACAACTAGGATTGGAGGGGAATAACTTCCCTATTTATAAAGAGTTATTAAAGCCCTAAAGCTCCTCTTTTTTTTTTTACTTTTTTCCAAGGATAACCCAAATCTTATTTATATTTAATTAAAATCTTTTAAAATAAAATATTATATTAATTTAATTAAATCATATTTAATCGAATTAAACGTCAATTCTCATCTATTTAATTAAATCATATTTAATAAAATAAAGTATATATATTTTAATATATTAAATTTTTTTAAATACAACAAACATATAAATAAATTTTATTTTATTTTATTTAATCATTCATTCCACTATCAGTACTTTATGCGTGTGACCTTGTAGGTTCTCGTAATGTTGACAATAATATTAAATCACCTATCTAATATTACAAACTATTCTGGACTGGACCAATGGCTAGGCATGGCCCAATCCGCTTCTGCTCCAGAGCGGCCCAAATTGCCTAAGTCCAATCCACAGAGGGGCAAAAGTTACCTTTCTGCCCCTCCAACCGGGCAAGGAATGCAACGTTCCTCCCCGGAATTACTGCCCGTCACGCACGGCTTCATTGCTCCCCGAACAGCTATGGGCAGGTGCCCAGAACTATGCCTATGCCCGACATAACGGCTAGTTTTGGGCACCCTGCCTGACATAACGGCTAGTTTTAGGCACCCTGCCCGACATAACGGCTAGTTTGGATAGTTACCTATTCTTTGGGAAAAACGGTTATTTCGCCCCGAAAATAGGTCCGTTGGCCACGCGCTGGGGGCTCTATATAAACCCTCTCGCTTGAGAGGGTCAGGTATCCAACATTCACCCTAAGAATTCATACTTTGTACTTGCCCCTTTTCTCTGACCCTTTCTTACTTGAGCGTCGGAGTACCTTGCAGGTACACCCCCTTCCTCTCCATACAACCAGCATCCCTGACGCACTTGGCGGCCCAATTCTACAGGATCTGATCCAGCCTTCACGATCAGTGGCGCCATCTGTGGGAATCATTGTTCTCCCCATCTTTCTTTCCTTAGAAACCGAAGATCAAAACAATTCTCAAACATCATCACGATCATGGCCTCCCAAGATCGCACCAACGATGCTCTCCAAACCACCATCCTCCCCGTCAATAAATCTGACGTTGACGGCCAATCATCTCTCCTCTAAGATACCCGTTTCCTCAGGGACGGAGCCACTGCTTCTCCTTCCCCTACCCCTGCTGATCGCAACAACGATCAACCTTCACTTGACGTCCAACCCGTTCCTGTTCCGCCCAACGCCAACCCGGCCGTGGCAGCCCTCCTGGAGGCGATCAACAAAACCAACACCCTGATCCTGCGGCAAAACGAGAGGATCGGGTCGTTAGAAGAGTCCAACCGTCCGAGATCCCCTCCCACGCGGAGGAACCAAAGACGATCAAGGAGCCCGCATCCCCGGAGAGACATCGACTGAAGACTGCGCTAAGAGCCTGATCCTCGCGCATCCAGGAAGCGTGACCAATCTCCCCGCGTGACCAGCCTGTTCACGACCGCAAGAGGACTCGAAGGAACGAGCAATCTCCGCCGGTCAAGTCTAAAGGACGGACCCGCTCACCTTCTCCTCGAAGGAGCCGCTTACCTTCCCCTCGAAGAAACCGATCGCCTTCTTCTCGAAAGAACCGCTCACCTTCTCCGTGAAGGAACCGCTCCCCTTCTCCCCGGATGAACCGCCGCCGCGAGCATCCCATTCGGTCCCCAGCATACACCAGTTCTAGCAGCGACGACAAGCCTCGCGGCCCGTTGTCCCGGGAGATCTTGGCTACCCGTCTCCCAAAAGGCTTGGAGAAACCCCCGTCACTTGGCACGTATGACGGAACCACTGACCCCGACGAGCACATCGAGAACATCAATGCGCTGTTAGACTACCGCGGCGTACGAGGCGCCATCAAATGCCGACTGTTCCCGACCACGCTCCGAAAGGGAGCAACGACATGGTATAAGAAACTGCCCGAGGAGTCCATTACCTAGTGGAGACAGCTGGGCAGGATGTTCTCGCGGTACTTCACAGCATCTCGCTGCCACCCCCAAAAATGAGGCCTCCCTTGGAGCCATAATCCAAGGAAAAGATGAACCTCTTCGCGCATATTTCGAGAGGTTCAACAAGGAAGCTGTACAAGTCCCTACAACGGACGAAATGAAGAAGTTTCTGCTCGAGCAGGGCCTCCGCCCAGGCTCCGAGTTTTCTAAAGCCATTGGCCTCGCACCACCGTGGAACTTAGACGCCCTTCTCCTCAAAGCCCAATCACACATTCAGTATGAAGAGAAGGTTGCGGCCAGCAATGTCCGAGCATCACGCCATCAGGAGAATGCTCGGGCATCTAGAGGAGAAGAAGCCTCGACATCTCTTCGGGACAAACGGAGGCGCGAGGATCGTCCTCGTGACTCCCGTGATAACAAGGGGCCCTCCGGGCGGTTCCATGACTACACTCCCCTGACCGTCTCCAGGGAAAATATCTTGTCCGAATGTGCCAATTCAAAGTTTAAGCAGGCAGGGGTCCGCTTCCCCAAGCAGCTTCCGAATAGACCAAACGTAGGCAAATCAAAATATTGTCGTTTCCACAAGAGTCACGGCCACACTACGGAGGACTGCATCCATCTGAAGGATGCCATTGAGATACTGATCAGGGACGGGCACCTGAAACAATTCGCGAAGAAGAAGGACACTCCTCGGCAGGACGCATAGGAGTCCAAGAAGATAGAGGAGGAAGTGCCCTCCTCGGAAGACGCCAACATACAGGTCGCTATGTCCATATCGCGACCGGAGGACTTCTACGTCCCGGACGGGCTCAGCGCCCCTGATTATTTCGCGGCCCACAGCCCGTGGGAGACTTTTCCCTCCGCCATGGTCATCTCTGGCGGGGGCTTCAACAAAGTCACTGTGGGCTCCGTGAAACGCAAGTTCGAGCATCTGATCAACACGAGCTCCAATAAAGTGACCACGCTCGATCAGGCCCAGAAAGGCTCCGTACCCATCTCCTTCTACCGGGAAGAACTCCTCGGCGGATCCCCGAACTCGAGCATACCTTTGCTCATCAGAGCCCGAATGGCGAACTTCGACGTTCGTAGAATCCTAGTCGACCAGGGCAGCTCGGTCGACATCATGTACTCCCAGCTGTTCTCAACGCTTCAACTGGACGAATCGCACTTTACCCCCTATGTAGGGTCCGATTTACAGGGATTCAACGGATCAGTGACCAAGCCGTGGGGCTACGTCGAACTGATCGTGACATTCAGATCAGCTGAGACGGCCAGATCCATCAAGGTGCAATTCCTGGTGATCGACAGCCCGTCGTTATACCAGTGCATTTTCGGAAGGCCAACTCTGGCCGAGTTGGTAGCAGTACCCTCAACAGTCCACTTGAAGATGAAGTATTACACTTCGAAAGGAATGGTCGCCACCCTGCACGGCGATATTGATGCTGCACGTAGGTGTTTCGAGGCAGTGACAAAGGGGCTCAATGCCATTGCGTCCAAGCCAAAAGCATCGGGCAAGCCGGCATTGCCAAACAGCTCTGAGGAAGCCAAGCCTCTTCCCCAGGTTGACTCCATCGACCTCGACAGTCGCTTCCAGGAAGAAGACCAGCAGGAGGAACGAGCAGCTTCAGCCAACCCGTCCATATCGTCCAGCAGCGGCTCCCATCCGATGCGCCCAATACCGGATGGCAACTTCGAGATCGTTCTGTTCGGCGATGACCCTCAGCGGGGAGTGAAGATTGCAGCAGATCTGCCCGACATCGCGAGGAATCAGCTCAAGGCATGCCTCCGCGAGAATGCCGACCTCTTCGCATGGAGCGTCGCCGAAATGCCCGGCTTGGATCCATCCGTCGCATGCCACCAGCTGACAATTGACCCGGCCGTCAAGGCCGTAGCACAACTTAGGAAAAAGCAGTCTCCGGAGAAGACGGAGGCTGCTGAAAAAGATGTAAAGGACCTACTCGAAGCCAAATTTATTTCGGAAGCCAAGTACACCACTTGGCTGTCCAATGTTGTATTAGTTAAAAAAATCTAATGGAAAATGGCGCATGTGCATTGATTACACTGATCTTAATAAGGCATGCCCGAAGGATGCCTACCCCCTCCCCAATATTGATAAACTTGTTGATAATTCTGCTGGTTTTAAACTTTTATCGTTCATGGATGCCTACTCGGGCTATAATCAAATTCTGATGGCAATGTCCGACAAAAAATATACGACCTTCATGACCGAATCGGGCAACTATTACTACAACGTAATGCCCTTCGGCCACAAGAACGCCGGAGCAACGTACCAACGAATGATGAACAAGGTATTCTGGGGAGAAATAGGCGACATGCTCGAAGTCTACATGGACGACAGGATCGTAAAGTCCCAAGAGGAAACCGATCATACTGCCCATTTGAGAAAGGTCTTCGAACAGGCCAGGAAATACAAAATGCGTTCTAACCCGGAGAAGTGCACGTTCGGTGTCCGGGCAGGCAAATTCCTCGGCTTCTACTTAACAGAACGAGGAATCGAAGCCAATCCCGACAAATGCCAAGCATTCTCCGAGTTTCCTATGCCCAAGTCCAAAAAATCCATCCAGTCCCTCAGCGGGATGCTCGCGTCACTATCTCGTTTCGTGGCCAAGTCCGCCCAGCACGCCCTACCATTCTTCAAACTCCTCCGAAAAGAGGCAGCATTCGAATGGGCCAAAGAGTGTGACGAGGCCTTTCTCCATCTGAAACGAGCACTCTCAGAGCCACCGGTCCTCTCTCGCCCGGACAATGGCAAAACGTTGTACCTGTACCTCGCCGTAGCAACTGAAGCAGTGAGCGCCGCTCTCATCCGCGAGACACCTGACGGGCAGAAGCCCATTTATTTCACAAGCAAATCGCTGTAAGGACCAGAGTTAAGATACCAACAGATAGAGAAGGTGGCGCTGGCCCTCATCAACGCAGCCAGGAGATTAAGACACTACTTCCTGGCTCACACGATCGTGATTCGAACAGATCAACCCATAAAGTAGCTGCTCGGACGACCAGACATGGCCGGTCGGATGCTCAAATGGTCGTTGGAACTGTCCGAATTCGACGTCCAATACGAAAGCAGAAAAGCCCTCAAGGCCCAAGCTCTGGCCGACTTCGTCGCGGAAATGACATTTGCAGACTTCCCCGCGAGCGAAGCGCACAAATGGACCATTTTTATTGACGGTGCCTCGAGCTCGGCAGGGAGCGGCGCGGGCATCATACTGGAGAGCGACGAAGGAATCATTGTTGAAGTTTCACTCACCTTGTCTTTCCCAACCTCCAATAACCAGGCTGAATACGAGGCCTTCCTCGCGGGGCTACGCCTTGCCTAGGACCTGGGCGCAGAAGAAGTCGTTATTTGCACGGATTCACAACTCGTGGCCCTCCAGGTTCGGGGAGAATACCAAGCCAAAAACCACAACCTGAACGAATACTTGGCCCTGGTCAAGAAGGAGATGGCGAAGTTCACAACAGTGGAAGTGAAACACGCTCCCCGCGAACATAACGTGCGAGCAGACGTGCTATCTAAACTAGCCAGCACAAAGAAGAAAGGCGGAAACAAATCTGTCATACAGGAAGTACTTCCTCGACCCAGCATCGAGAAGGTTTCCCCGACACTCGACGTACAGGTGATCGGCGACAACAACTGCTGGATGACCCCTGTCTACAACTATCTCGCCAAAGACGAACTTTTGTCCGACCCAAAGGAGGCCATCACAGTCAGGCAAAGAGCCTGCTCTTACGTCTTGGCCAAAGATAAACTCTACAGGCAGGGATTCTCCATCCCGCTGCTCAAATGTGTCGAGGAGGAAATGGTCGCGCACATCTCGGCGGAAGGTCGCTTGCCCGAAAGGCCCTCCTAGCAGGATACTATTGGCCAACCATGTAGCACGACGCGAAAGAACATGTGAAGAAATACGATAAATGCCAACGACACGGGGACATGCACCTGGCTCCGCCCAACGAGCTCAAGGTTATGTCCTCCCCGTGGCCATTCGCCTGGTGGAGCCTTGACATCCTAGGACCCTTCGTGGTAGGATCGAGTCAGAACAAATACCTAATAGTGGGCGTAGACTATTTCACAAAGTGGATAGAAGCGAAAGCTCTAGCCAAAATAACTGCCCTTAACATCCTACGCTTCTACAAACGAAACATCCTTGCACGCTTCGGTATCTCCCAAGCTATAATAACGGACAATGGGACGCAATTCACGGACAGGAAGTTCTAAGATTTGTCGCCCAACTGGGCACGAAGCAGCACTTCGCATCCGTAGAGCACCCTCAAACAAACGGACAGGCTGAAGCAGCCAACCGAGTCATCCTTTGAGGCCTCAAGCGAAGGCTGGACGAAACAAAGAAGGCATGGGTCGAGGAACTGCACAGCGTACTCTGGGCATACCGCACAACTCCACACTCAACGACTGGGGAAATACCTTACAGTCAAGCATATGGGACCGAGGCTGTAATTCCCGTCGAAGTTCATGTGCCCTCTAGGCGGACATAGTCGCCCCTAGACGAGGAGATGAATGACGAGTCATTGTAAGAAGAACTCGACCTTGTCGAGGAAATCCGAACCGGAGTAGCCCTCCGCGAAGCCTCGCTGAAACAAAAAATTACCATCATGCACAACGCCAAGGTGATACGACGAGAGTTCGACGTGGGAAGCCTTGTTCTAAGAAGAAACCACAAAGACTCTCGAGAAGGCAAACTAGCAGTCAACTGGAAGGGGCACTATCGCGTCCGAGCAAAAATGGAAAATGGGGCCTACTACCTGGAACATATCACCGGGGAAGAACTTGCTCGACCATGGAACGCTGAAAAGCTAAAACAATACTACAGCTAAATTCTCGGTTCGACCCGTCACAACAACGGACGTCGGCTACCAACCACTATGCACGTCTAGGTACAAGCGTCGCGTACGAATAAAGCAGAACCCCGCTCAGTAACGAGCCAGGTAACTGATCGACAGCAGTCCTCGATCGAGCATCGCTGTCGTCAAAGTACCATGACTAGCAGAACCCCAGCTCGCGATGGAACGTTCACGCCGCGAACTCAGGCCTCAAACGCGACCTGAGCTCGGCACCCCCGCCAGGATATTCCCCGGCCGTTCGACCAGTTCCCCTCACTGCCGAACACATCTACAACGAGCAATCCCCCTAAATTATTCGCACAAGTCAAATACCCCCTATCACGGGCGGACATACATTCACAACGAGCATGAGTACAACACTTAGCCAAAAAATAAAAGCAAGTAAATTCATGCAGATAACAGAATCGAATATATAATAATTTAATATGATAAGTGGCCACAAGGACCACGATTGTACTGGATTACATCAAACGGGGGCCACGCCCCCCAAGAAATAAATTACAACGGTTACACGGCACGCAGGTCGGACAAATTATAACATCAAAAATACAAACTCCTCACTCATCCACATGCTCGGCAGGCTCGGACTGAGGCCCCTGGTCCTCCGCGGGCTGATCCTCGTTATTTCCTTCAAGGAGAGCATCGGGCATGATGATCCGGCCATCCTCAACGTGCGCCAGATAGTGGGTGCCCTCGACTGAAAAGTCAAGCTCAGGGTTCACCACCCACAATTGAGCCACGGTGTTCCCGAAAGACTCCTCCGCGACGACAATACCATCATCCTCGGTCGTCAGCAAACGGGAAACCAGCTCAGATCTCGTCTTCAATGCCTTCACATCTTCCGGCTCATCATCACCCGGGGCATTGGCCGCCCTTAGCCGCTGGACCAGCTCCTCGGCAACTTTCTTCTCCGCCGCCTGCGTGGAGTTCTCCTTCTTCAACCGAGCCACCTCCTCCTCAGCCTTCTTCCGAGCATCTTTGGCAACCTTAGCTTCTTCTCTGAGGGACGCCATGGAAGCCCGAGCAGCGGTAAGTTCGGCCACTGTTGCAGAGTCCCCTTCGGCGTAAACAGTCGCCATCTCTAGCATCCTGACCAAGGCGGAAGCATCTTGAGCCACCAACGCCCTTTTGCTCGGGCGATCCATACTTTCCAAGCGAAGAGACTCTGCCCGAGGCAGAATCAGAGAGTTCCCCTCGAAGAATTTCCTGTCATGGATGCAAGGAGGAAGCTCGAACTTCCCCTTCTCCGATGCCCGAGTGAGATCCACACCGTCAGTGATTCTTGGCTGCTTGGATCGACCGGTCAAAGGAAGTGGAGACCCCCGGGGAGCAGGAATGGGAGAGGAAGAGGTCCCCGCAGCAGAATGCACCGGAGGAGGAGCACGAGCACCGGCAAACCGAGACTTCGGAGGAGCCGCACCGGCCTTGTTCCTCGCGAGAGCATTCCTCACAACCCGGTCATGAGCCTGAGGCATCTCACATGCACAAACAAAATACAAGCACGTTAGATACGAGGAAAAGAAATGACACGAACAAAATCTAAATAACTAAGACTACCAAGCAGCTTCTCGACATCCACTAGAGTCTTGCACTCCAGCAGTGCCTTAATATTGATAAATCGATGCTCAACCCTCTGACTCCCATCTTCCTCGAAGATCGGATTACCCTTGCTCGTCCAGCACTTAGCAAGCCGGAAGGAGTTGACCCACTTCACCAACTCCTCATACGCCACGGCATCCTACCCGTGGAGCTCGTTTGGCTGGAGGACATAGTCGCTGGGCTTCTTGGCGAAATGATCGGGCGCCCAATGGATGGGGAACTTATAGATTCTCCGCCCAATAAATTTCCCCTCCTCGTCACGCAGGTCGTTCCCATCCTCGTCCACCTCAATCTCCCAGACGTATGTACTGTCCTGGGCAGCCTCGGACAGGGGCTCGACAACATAATACCGCTCCTTGAATGTCCGTATCGATTCGGAGAAAGGCTTGAACAGCTTACGTGGTTGCTTCAAAGAAACCCAACCGTACTTCCTCCCCGATAGCTGCCTTTGAAGATGGAAGACAGTGAAGAACAGAGGGAGAGTAGCCCCTATGGAGAGATGCTCACATACTAGCTCGAACACCCGGATAAAGGCCAACGAGTTGGGATGCAGTTGCGTAGGGGCCAATATCAAATGAACGAACACTGACTGTTGAAAATCAGGGAACGGCAACCTCAAACCCAGCTCCTTGAAAGCGTATTGTTGCGGTAAAAATCGGATAACAAGCTATTAATTAACTTGCATCATATTTCTTTTACAACCGGCTTTGATTTATCCAAAGGAAAGGGTCAAGATCGAGAAAACCTAAAAAGGGGGAGATCTAAGGTTCGGGGGTTGGTTATACAAAGGGAAGGTATTAGCACCCTAAGTATCTGTAGTACTCTACAGGAACCTCTTGCTTAAGTTTATGTTATATTATGTTTGCTAAGATAAATGCTAAAGGTAAAGACCTAAGAGTATGTACACTAAGTTTTGCTCACCAAGACGTCGCATCTTGTGCCTACGTATCTGACTAAAGAATCAGAGCAACCGTAGTTCACCTCAATGGGGGTGAGGAACTCGTGACTGTGGTCAAGGTTCCAAGGGAAAGTGAAGTGAGAAGCTTGAAAGCAAAGCTTGTAAGGATTGATTGTTTAGGAGAAGAGATTAATGGCTATCTCTTATGAAAAGATTGTGAAGGTTTAAAAGTTGGTGAAGGAGAAGAGATTAATGGTTATCTCTTGGGAAAGTTAGGTAAAAAAGGGTAATGGGCTATCTATGACCTTACGATCAATAGAGAGACTTTTCCTTTGGAAGGAGGGGAAAATAACCTCTTGTAAACAAGAGTTAAAGTGGAATTGAATTAAGTGATAAGCAAAGTGAGTTCAGAGACTCAAGGGGATAACATTAATCAAGTGATATATACATTCATGTACGAGCATGGCAAAAGATAGTTAACATCAAGCATGAACAAATGAGCACAAGCATAGCAAAGTATCCAAGTCAAGAGACTTAGCAACAAAGTACAAACAAAACCCCTAATGGGAAGATCTTATCCAAGGTCAAGGAACCTTCTCAAACAACCTCCTCAAACCAAAGAAAAAACTCACAAAGATCTCAAGAAGCAAGGTTGATTTTTAAAAGAAATATAAAACTAAATATAAGGTTATACACATTTTTTGAAAATTTAGAAATAAATATGAAAATAAAATTATAGAAAATTAAGTTAAACATAAAAATGTATTTGTGAATTTTTCTAGAATTTTTGGGTGAAAGGAAATATTTTTAAATAGTTGAAATGAAAGCAAAAAGAAAATAAAATAATGTTTGGAACCAAAACAGTGGGGGGTGTATAAGTAAACCTAAGCTGCATTAGGGACAAGCTTTACTCGTGCTAGGGCCTAAAACCGGTGGTGTAAACAGCAAATGGGGCGAAGGCCCAAACCCCATAGAAATAATACCCAGCCGAAAAGAAAAGTATCACATGGGCGTGTGCAAAATATTATGTGACATGGCTATCAATTGGTCACTTAGAATTTAAGTGACAAAATGACAAAAAAGGGAAACGACCAACCACGCTCTGCCATCAACTCGTCCCTTCCATGCAAACTATATCAAACCCTTAAAAACGACGTGAATAAAGCCAGAGAAAAGCATGGCGACTACTCATCTTGTTCAAGTATTTTCATGACCATTTTCCCATCAAAATTCATGAAGTAAAATATCAACGTGTAGTACTCACAACATAGAATGACTCTAAGCTTAAATGACGCAAAACAAACAAGCTGAACTGGGAGAAAAGAGGGTGTGAAGGTGATACATCCAAACTGTTATGATCATATAGAAACATAATGTACCACACAAGTTCAAGCTTTCATTCATATAGTCATTCAAAGATGGCTTACATGCAAAGTACAAATATGATAACAGTATATGAAGATCATTGAAACCTACATATATGGCAATGAAATCATGAGTGTTAAGGGAGAGAGAGACTTACCAAGTGGAGTGAGTCCACTGCCCCTTTAAATCAAAGCTCGCATATCTAACCAGCTTGACTTCTTCCTTCCAAAGATGATAATGTGCCAGGTTCTGAGTCGAAAGTGCAGCTTCTGTTTTACTGCTCACGAACTCTTTCTTTTTGTAGTATGTTTACAGCAAATGGAAGTGATAGTGTTCTGATTGTGTGCTGGTTGTTGTTCAAAGAGAGGTAGTGAGAATATTGATGTTTTTCGTTGGTTGTTGCTGATGATAATGTTCTTGTGAACAGGAGTGTAAGTGTGGTGTTTCTCAAAGATGTAATGAGAACGTTGGTTTTCTTTTTGGATATTGTCTATGCTCTCATTGTTGGTGTCGTTTGCAAAGGAGGGTGAGCCCTTTTATAGGCAGAGCAAATGGTTATTGGATGGAAGATACACTGGACATCAGCTTTGTTCAAGAGAAAAATATCACAAATAAAATCCTATGCGTGTGGCTTTTCTGAGCTTCTCTCTTGAGCCAAGTGAGAATGTCTTGTTTACTTGTTTCAAGCCTTGAATCAGAAAAAGAAGGATCTCAAACCAACATTCCATGGTGTGACACGATGGTCCAAGGTTTATTGCTTATGGTTGTCAACTTTCAAGTACAAAAGTTGATGTACTTTTGGATAACTTTGCACGGGTTTGGTGGCTTTGTGGTTGGGGACTGATGAGAAAGAACTCAACACATGTACTTGCCATGATCTCTGGCTCAGATTTGTTTAAATCACAAGGCATAGTTTGCAAAAAACTAAATCATGCCATGCCCTTCATCACACGAGCATGCCTTGTCTAATGGACCAAACATCATGCCTTTGAATTCTTTGGAAAGAAAAGATGTAATAGAACAATTTATGTGCTAGTGGCAGGTTGAAATTGCTCTAAGAAACATGTGAAAATGAGTGTCAAAGATTAATGTAGCAAAGTGTTCTAAGAAACCGAATTTTTCTAAGTGTTTGGCAATATCTATCGTGACAACTTTATGGCATCATAACTTAATCACAACTCCACCAATTCTTGAAATTTTTGATCCTATGTAACATGGACATTTGATAGAGCATTTTTCATGTGGAAGACAACTTGAGATGAAGCTTGGAACTTTGATTAAAAATGCCATGAATTCGTGTCCATCAAGCTGCCCAAAAGAACTTAGAAAAATTCTAAGTCATGGAACTTTCACAATTTGAAACATCCAACTTTAGAACATCATAACTTGAGATTGGTTTATCGAAATGAGGAGTTCTACACATGCTTGGAATGCTTGAAGAACAAGGAACAACTTTCATGTCCAAAGATTTTTAATTTAAAGCTTGGAACTAGGTGAAAAATTGAGTCAAAGCTGGATGAAAATAAGAGTGAAAATGATCAAAATTTCACTAAGTCCTAAAGGCAACTTATCTTCCAAGTCTCATAACTTAAAAACCATGCATTTTTTGAAGAGAGGTCCTCTAATACACTTTGAAGATCACGGAAAGAGCTTCCATTTGAGCTTTGAGTCACTCAAATTAGATGTGTGGTTTTAAAGTTACGACTGTTTCCATTTTGGCACAAGTAGTGAAATCTCCACATTTGAAAAGTTTCATGAACCAAACTTTGCTTCCTTTGCAAGAAACTTCTTAAAACTTGATCTCACATTCCTTGATTCATCAATGAGATATGTCATGAGGGATTGAGGCTTGATTTATCAGTCAAAACCCTAAATATTCTTCAGGAATTCCACTGGATGATTTCTGATGATCTTGCCCTTATTCTTGTGTCAAACCTGACTTTTTCACAAAAGGAACAAACTCACAAAATATGATGGTTAGTTAATAATGCATAGATGATTGTTCTATATGCAAGTGCAAGATGTTATGACATCTAAGGGGTAAAAATTTGGGGTACAACAGTTGCCCCTATTTAAATAGCTTTACCGGATGACACGAGGAATGGAAATCCTCGGGGCATCAAGGTGAAAGGTATTTAAATATAGCAAACCGAAAAATTTGCCCTTAGATGGAATGCAGATGCTAAGGACAAGCAACAGACATGCAAATGCTAACATGCCATGAACTTCCAGTATGATAATATGATGGAATGTTAGATGCAAAAATGCAGACAAACAGGACACCAGAGGATAAAGAGCTACCAAACACATGTGAGCTTCACTGGGGAAGGATGAAGGTTGGTATCCATGAGGAAAACTCACTGGGGATACAGGCTGACCAACAAAAGAGACTCACTGGGGAGACTCTGAGGAAATACTTGGGATTGGAAAATAAATGGGGAAACCCTACGGATCCTCACTGGAGATAAGAGCCAGAAAGGTATTCTCCACTGGGGAAAGATCCAGGGAGATGGACGACAGGTTCATAGGTGACCGGACGACACTGGGGAAAAGGACACATTCTTACTGGGCATGAAACCAGAAAAAAGACATGATCTCCACTGGGGATCAGTTTGAAATAAAAAGATAGACATCCTACAAAAAGATTTCCTGGGGATTTGTTATATTGAAGAGTTCAAACGGGATCTTCAAGAAAAACCAGAAAAGACAGAGACAAACTCTGCGTGTGCCAAATGATGATCAATCACAAGGACTTTCAAAGAGATATTGATAATGACTGAACTTCAGCTGGGAACCAGATTAAAGTGCCAACAAGGATTGGACTCAGAAGTGACATGCAAAGAGATACTGATAATGACTAAACTTCTGCTGGGAACCAGATTAAAGTGCCAACAAGGATTGGACTCAAAAGTGACATATCAGTATACACATATTTGGGTTGGACCCTGGGTTGAGGTTCACAACTGACCAAAGTTCACCTCATCAAATAGATTAGCGCCAAGGAAAGAAACATATCCGAGGGTATAAAACCTGAACTCAGAACACCTTATCAAATAGATTGACGGCAAGGAAAGAAACATATCCGAGGGTAAAAAACCTAAACTCGGAACACCTCATCAAATAGATTGACGGCAAGGAAAGAAATACATATCCGCGGGTATAAAACCTGAACTCGAAACACCTCATCAAATAGATTGACGACAAGGAAAGAAACATATCTGAGGGTATAAAACCTGAACTCGGAACACCTCATCAAATAGATTGACGGCAAGGAAAGAAATACATATCCGAGGGTATAAAACCTGAACTCGGAACACCTCATCAAATAGATTGACGGCAAGGAAAGAAATACATATCCGAGGGTATAAAACCTGAACTCGGAACACCTCATCAAATAGATTGACGGCAAGGAGGAAATACATATCCGAGGGTAAGAAACCTGAACTCGGAACACCTCATCAAATAGATTGACGGGAAGAAACACCTCAAATAGGGATCACATCAAACAGGTTGATGGAAAGTGACTGACTGAAAGTAACTGAACAAAATCAAGGACGGATAAGCTTCTCGGGAGAGAAATGGCCACTTATCGTCGTAGAGGTAATGATAACAAAACAAGCTTCTCAAGGAGGTTGCCACTTGTTGAGTATAATTTCCAAGGAGACATTGATATTACAACGCTACTGGAAAAGATTTTGTCTTTAATGAGGATCTGTAAAATATTCTTCCTGCGAGACACAGTGCAAAATAAATGCACGTTCCAAGATAGGTTTGAAAACCACACCTGGTAGGGATTAAAGTTCAATCTAGGAACAAGCTAGAGAGAAACGGTCAAACAAGACTCCGACCATTGAGGAATGAACTCAAATGGGGATTTACCTTATCCAACTGTGGAAAAGATAACTGAACCAACCATCATCCACGAGAATCAAACTCTGTGGGGAATTCAAAAAAGAATGGGCGCTTTATGCCTAGGGCTGACAACTCTATTGGAGAGAATAGACACACCCAGTCACTTGGGGAGAAACGCCAAAGTGTCCATAAGAGCAGGTAAACACCAGAAAAGAAGCAAGAATGCTAAAATGCTATGCTTATGCCATGCTTATGCTTATGCTGACAAAACAGGTGAGAAGCGAGATTGGAGATGAAATAAACATCTCGACAAGGATATCCAGCCAAACTCATCAGATTGGACCATCACTGGGGGTGAACAAGTAGGATCAACAACTACACTTCTCTGGGAAAAAAGAGTATTCCACTTATAGCATCATGACTTCACTAGGGTTGCCATCATGAGCTTAATTTCCTTACTGGAGGAGAAAGATCCGTGGGGATTGGCCAAGATCGACCGAAGTAACAAATTACTGGGAAGCTGGCAAAGGATATCACAAGAACAGGGTAATTCTGCATCCTGACTTGTATGATGATCACCATTATGAACAACGGCTCTTGCAACAGGTAGTCTTCAAATCTTCTCTGCCCCAGATTACATGGTATGTTGGGAGAAAATATCAAGAGGATTTTACAGAAGAATCGGCATACGAAATGCCTCAATATCTTCAAACTCTTAGATTCATGAATCTTGGCGTAATTGCCCCGGATTAACGGTGTTTGCACAACAAAGTCTTTGAACTTGCTCTTCAGACTGGTTGATCTGTGAAGGAAATGCCCCAGACTAACTGACCTTTGAGAGATTTCTCGACCTGATTGCTTCTGATTAACTGTATTTGCAATACAAAGTCCTTTAGACTGCGGTAGAAACAACTGCGGAACAAATTTTCCCCTGTTGGTGGGTCATTGGAGTCCTTCCCTTGAAACACTTGTCATATGATGACCTCAAGAAGACTTGCCCCAATATCCTGAAAAAGCTTCAGCCCCTTGATTTAGTAGCTCTTGAGATGGTGGATCTATGGAGGAGATGCCCCAGACTGAGCCCTTTATCAAGCCAAGTTCCCTAGCTGACTGCATTTGTTGGGATTCTTTTGATATTGAATTATGTTGCAAACAAGTATTGTTCATTTAAAATTGGCAATTTTAATGCAAAATTCATGCAAGCTTTTGAAAACAAATTTTATTGATGAAACACACACGGTGGAATGATTAAATCAAAAACAAAATGGATCTAGTCATTTACGGAATGACAGATGAAGTAATCAACACACACAGATAGCAAAGATCATTAGGAGTCAGGTTAATCAACCTTGCTGTAGTATGCTTTCAAAACAACCTTACCTCAATTAGGTATTTTAAGGGTTATAACGTGGCTTGGTTCACAGTTCATGAAACAAAGGATAAAGGCTCAAAGTTTATTTGTCCCCACCCAATCTTCGTGATGAACTCCAATCCTACACTCAGCTAACTCAAGCTATGCATTCAGATTCCTCTAGGTTAGGAATAAATTGATGATAGTTGATGATGATTCAGACGCATTCGTAGTCATTACTCCCTTACAACATTTGGTTGTCCTTTATTGCTGAGGTTTTGAGACCTCTTCTTGTCTTCACTGAGGTTTTGAGACCTCTTCTTGTCTTTGTTTGAGGTTATGAGACCTCTTCTTTATTTTTGCCTGAGGTTTTGAGACCTCTTCTTCTTTTCTCGATTGTTGTACGAACCTTCTTGTATAAGGTGAAGTTTTGGGCTTCCCATCTTTCTTGGCTTTTGCCTTGAAAGGGACTCGGCTCATTCTTCGATTAAGGATTTCTCAACGATCCTTCCTTATTTGTCGCTTCGGGAACAACTTGCACATTTATTCACTTGATTGGAGAGAGCTGACTAATGTCTTGCATGAAGCGCTTGCATTAGAATGCATAACCAAGTTAAACTGAGAATTACCCTGCCCCAAGGTTGAGATTTAAGGGTTTTTTGTGTAAGGGAAGAAAACTCCTACTTCTAGGCTCGAAGGGGTTAACGAGGGATTATCTTCCTTATTTCTCCAGTGTTTAGGGATTGAAACAATGCCTTACATCCTCGGCAAGGTTTAATCGAAAGCATACCACAATAATTATGGATAATATTTTCGTCATCCTCCCCAATCTTTGCTTGAACAAACAGTTCGATAAGTGGGAAGAACAAGATAAAGATATTTTTTTTTTTTCATGAACGTAAAAGTAAATGAGTGAAACGAATGGACTTAATCAAAAGATGCATAAACACTTCATTAATCTTGCCAATTTGAAAGAAAACAACAGCTTATAAGCAAAAACAGATTCAAACATGCAAAGAAAAAGCAACAAAATGCTAAACAGTCAAAAGTTTGCCGGCTTCGGGGAACTAGGCTTTCCTTTCTTGACTTGCCAAACTAGTCTCAACAGGAACCTGCACAGGTCGATCTTGAGCAACATCGTTCACTAAAATCCTCCGAATGTTGTCATCTCTCTTTGCCAAGGCTATCACAATCTGATCCAACTGGTTACTCAACAAGTCAAAATCTGCTCTGGTCACAAACTGGTTCTGCTCTTCTGAGTTCATGATCCTCCAAAATCTACCTCAAGTCCAATGATGGCTTCAGGAAGTCAACTGGGTTACAGATAGAGGATGGATGAGACTCAAGGCAGAGAAATGTAATTGAAATGCAAATGTGATGACGATGCACATGCAATGCAAATGCAAGCCAAATGGTTTCAAAGAACTCAAAAGCGGGCTGCAAAAAAAGAGTGAAAAGTTTCATTTTAAAAAAAAAAAAAACCATGATCTCTATTGATCCTTGCAAAGGAAAGAACGTCTGAGTTCTTTGAAACCAAAAGGGCTGTCATGGATGTATGCAAAAACACACAAGCACAAAAATATGTACAAAGCACACAAAGCCTAGGTTTAGGGGTCACATGAGCGGAGCCAATGATCTACCCATCCCAAAAGGTGTGTACTATGGGTCTTCATCTGCAGAACAGGGTTCTAAAAAGTTCCCAGAGTCGACAATCCTTCTTTCGAATTTTATCGACTTCCCAATTGCTCGGTAATCAATAAAATTCTCAAGAGAGTCTCGTCTGAGTGTAGTATCGTGTAGCAACCATTTAGGATTACTCCCTCATAATCATCGCACTACATCCTAAATAGGCCAAGTGGGGGTAAAAGGGTAACTAAAGGTCATCAGTATCCCTGGCACCCAGGTCGAAAGTAGTAACGCATTCACGATTGCTCGTTCAACATATACCACTTCTGAGAGGGCCTCAACTGAGTGTGGACTTCAAGTTCACTCCTTTGGGATTTCTCCCTCGAAGTTTCCTTGACTATGTCCACGATCCTAATAAAATGTACTCTCAAGTCTGGGTTAGAACTTACTCACCACTCAATAACGACACCCTGCATACAGAAGATCCCAAGCAAACAGATATACAGATATATACAAATATGTACAAGTATAGCAGGCAAACATAAATAACATAAACAAAAACAAGGTGGGCTTAACCCTCTAAAGCTCTTCTCCCCAGTGAAGTCGCCATTTCTGTTGCGGTGAAAATCGGATAACAAGCTATTAATTAACTTGCATCATATTTCTTTTACAACCGACTTTGATTTATCCAAAGGAAAGGTTCAAGATCGAGAAAACCTAAAAAAGGGGAGATCTAAGGTTCGGGGGTTGGTTATACAAAGGGAAGGTATTAGTACCCTAAGTATCTGTAGTACTCTACAGGAACCTCTTGCTTAAGTTTATGTTATGTTATGTTTGCTAAGATAAATGCTAAAGGTAAAGACCTAAGAGTATGTACACTAAGTTTTGCTCGCCAAGACGTCGCATCTTGTGCCTACGTATCTGACTAAAGAATCAGAGCAACCGTAGTTCACCTCAATGGGGGTGAGGAACTCGTGACTGTGGTCAAGGTTCCAAGGGAAAGTGAAGTGAGAAGCTTGAAAGAAAAGCTTGTAAGGATTGATTGTTTAGGAGAAGCGATTAATGGCTATCTCTTATGAAAAGATTGTGAAGGTTTAAAAGTTGGTGAAGGAGAAGAGATTAATGGCTATCTCTTGGGAAAGTTAGGTAAAAAAGGGTAATGAGCTATCTATGACCTTACGATCAATAGAGAGACTTTTCCTTTGGAAGGAGGGGAAAATAACCTCTTGTAAATAAGAGTTAAAGTGGAATTGAATTAAGTGATAAGCAAAGTGAGTTCAGAGACTCAAGGGGATAACATTAATCAAGTGATATATACATTCATGTACGAGCATGGAAAAAGATAGTTAACATCAAGCATGAACAAATGAGCACAAGCATAGCAAAGTATCCAAGTCAATAGACTTAGCAACAAAGTACAAACAAAACCCCTAATGGAAAGATCTTATCCAAGGTCAAGGAACCTTCTCAAACAACCTCCTCAAACCAAAGAAAAAACTCACAAAGATCTCAAGAAGCAAGGTTGATTTTTAAAAGAATTATAAAACTAAATATAAGGTTATACACATTTTTTGAAAATTTAGAAATAAATATGAAAATGAAATAAAAATGAAAATAAAATTATAGAAAATTAAGTTAAACATAAAAATGTATTTTTGAATTTTTCTAGAATTTTTGGGTGAAAGGAAATATTTTTAAATAGTTGAAATGAAAGCAAAAAGAAAATAAAATAATGTTTGGAACCAAAACAGTGGGGGGTGTATGAGTAAACCTAAGCTGAATTAGGGACAAGCTTTACTCGTGCTTGGGCCTAAAACCGGTGGTGTAAATAGAAAATGGGGCGAAGGCCCAAACCCCATAGAAATAATACCCAGCCGAAAAGAAAAGTATCACATGGGCGTGTGCAAAATATTATGTGACATGGCTATCAATTGGTCACTTAGAATTTAAGTGACAAAACGACAAAAAGGGGAAACGACCAACCACGCTCTGCCATCAACTCGTCCCTTCCATGCAAACTATATCAAACCCTTAAAAACGACGTGAACAAAGCCAGAGAAAAGCATGGCGACTACTCATCTTGTTCAAGTATTTTCATGACCATTTTCCCATCAAAATTCATGAAGTAAAATATCAACGTGTAGCACTCAAAACATAGAATGACTCTAAGCTTAAATGACGCAAAACAAACAAGCTGAACTGGGAGAAAAGAGGGTGTGAAGGTGATACATCCAAACTGTTATGATCATATAGAAACATAATGTACCACACAAGTTCAAGCTTTCATTCATATAATCATTCAAAGATGGCTTACATGCAAAGTACAAATATGATAACAGTATATGAAGATCATTGAAACCTACAATATGGAAATGAAATCATGAGTGTTAAGGGAGAGAGAGACTTACCAAGTGGAGTGAGTCCACTGCCCCTTTAAATCAAAGCTCGCAGATCCAACCAGCTTGACTTCTTCTTTCCAAAGATGATAATGTGCCAGGTTCTGAGTCGAAAGTGCATCTTCTGTTTTACTGCTCACGAACTCTTTCTTTTTGTAGTATGTTTGCAGCAAATGGAAGTGATAGTGTTTTGATTGTGTGCTGGTTGTTGTTCAAAGAGAGGTAGTGAGAATATTGATGTTTTTCGTTGGTTGTTGCTGATGATAATGTTCTTACGAATGGGAGTGTAAGTGTGGTGTTTCTCAAAGATGTAATGAGAGCGTTGGTTTTCTTTTTGGATATTGTTTATGCTCTCATTGTTGGTGTCATTTGCAAAGGAGGGTGAGCCCTTTTATAGGCAGAGCAAATGGTTATTGGATGGAAGATACATTGGACATCAGCTTTGTTCAAGAGAAAAATATCACAAATAAAATCCTATGCGTGTGGCTTTTCTGAGCTTCTCTCTTGAGCCAAGTGAGAATATCTTGTTTACTTGTTTCAAGCCTTGAATCAGAAAAAGAAGGATCTCAACCCAACATTCCATGGTGTGACACGATGGTCCAAGGTTTATTGCTTATGGTTGTCAACTTGCAAGTACAAAAGTTGATGTACTTTTGGATAACTTTGCACGGGTTTGGTGGCTTTGTGGTTGGGGACTGATGAGAAAGAACTCAACACTTGTACTTGCCATGATCTCTGGCTCAGATTTGTTTAATTCACAAGGCATAGTTTGCAAAAAACTAAATCATGCCATGCCCTTCATCACACGAGCATGCCTTGTCTAATGGACCAAACATCATGCCTTTGAATTCTTTGGAAAGAAAAGATGTAATAGAACAATTTATGTGTTAGTGGCAGGTTGAAATTGCTCTAAGAAACATGTGAAAATGAGTGGCAAAGATTGATGTAGCAAAATGTTCTAAGAAACATAATTTTTCTAAGTGTTTGGCAATATCTATCATGACAACTTTATGGCATCATAACTTAATCACAACTCCACCAATTCTTGAAATTTTTGATCCTATGTAACATGGACATTTGATAGAACAATTTTCATGTGGAAGACAACTTGAGATGAAGCTTGGAACTTTGATTAAAAATGCCATGAATTCGTGTCCATCAAGCTGCCCAAAAGAACTTAGAAAAATTCTAAGTCATGGAACTTTCACAATATGAAACATCCAACTTTAGAACATCATAACTTGAGATTGGTTTATCGAAATAAGGAGTTCTACACATGCTTGGAAAGCTTGAAGAACAAGGAACAACTTTCATGTCCAAAGATTTTTGATTTAAAGCTTGGAACTTGGTGAAAAATTGAGTCAAAGTTGGATGAAAATAAGAGTGAAAATGATCAAAATTTCACTAAGTCCTAAAGGCAACTTATCTTCCAAGTCTCATAAAACCATGCATTTTTTGAAGAGAGGTCCTCTAATACACTTTGAAGATCATGGAAAGAGCTTCCATTTGAGCTTTGAGTCACTCAAATTGGATGTGTGGTTTTAAAGTTACGACTGTTTCCATTTTGGCACAAGTAGTGAAATCTCCACATTTGAAAAGTTTCATGAACCAAACTTTGCTTACTTTGCAAGAAACTTCTTAAAACTTGATCTCACATTCCTTGACTCATCAATGAGACATGTCATGAGGGATTGAGGCTTGATTTATCAGTCAAAACCCTAAATCTTCTTCAGGAATTCCACTGGATGATTTCTGATGATCTTGCCCTTATTCTTGTGTCAAACCTGACTTTTTCACAAAAGGAACAAACTCACAAAATATGATGGTTAGTTAATAATGCATAGATGATTGTTCTATATGCAAGTGCAAGATGTTATGACATCTAAGGGGTAAAAATTTGGGGTACAACACGTATTCATACATGGTAAAACGGTCCCTGAAGTGCGTACAGACACGATCGTCCAAGGAAGGGAAGTGCACCTTCCACTCTCCCTCCGATCCAACCTCCGTGAAAATGTCCACCAAGGACTTTACGAAAGTGGACACATGCTCGGCAGGTTCGGCCACTTCCCACTCCTCCGCGGAGAACCCGTCGACGTCCTCGTCCATGTCGTCCAACTCTTCCTCCTCCCCGACATTGCTGGAAGAACTCGAAGTCGTCGAGTTGCTATTATCTTCGGAGCCCGTTTCTTCCTCGGACGTATCTATAATAACCTCTCTATCTGGCCCCGTCGCCATTACAATCACCTGAAAAGCAAAGAAGAAAGTGAATTCGACATCAAATCAAATCCACCCTTCCACCGCTAAGTCAAGTGAAAGGGTGCGCAAAGGGCTGAGGACAACGTCCCCGGCCTAAGCCCTAATGTCAAAGGAAAAGCTGAAACCTCCCCGTGAGGAGACGCTCAAAACTAATCATCCCCGAGCAAGGAGCTTCCCCGCACTCACATCCAGTTTCCGTTTGAAGCTTCGTCAGAAATCACAAAGCTTCACCGGGATCTGGGAATGTTTTGCCGGAAAACTCATCACCCACTCAGAGGATGAACAGACACGGCGGTCACACATGCATAGCTGCCGCAACATCGCCGCGAACCACCCTCCTCGCTGAAACGCACCACTAATTCCGGCGACATGTCAGAGGTAGAAAAATGGCACAGCCACCGTCCACCACCAACAATCGCCGGAAACTCACTCATTTCATCCTCTAAACCTAGCCCTAACCACATGCAACCTACCATCGACAACAAAAGGGAGTAAAACAAGCAAAGAATCAGAAAACTTACTTGATTTAAGTAGACGAAAGTAGCTGCTCGAAGCTTGAAGCGGTGGTCGGAGTAGCCAGACGGCGGTTATGGGCAAGAATGCTGAAGGAAATAGAGAGAAATCAGAGCAAAAAGTTCCAAATGGAACGATTTTCCCCTTTTTATACAAAGGGGGCACGTGGGAACACGCACTCATAGGCCATGATGGCTATCCACTAGCCACCATTGCCTATTAACTGCTACACGGAGCTCTAGGCACACGTGGCGTCCCATCGTTTCCAATTCTGTCTGATCGTTACTCTCCCCGAACACCGGGCAACAAGGTCATGACCACGAATTTCACGAACACCAGGGGTCACGGGCGCATTAAGACAATCCTCCTCATCTTCAAACGACGACTCTATGCTAGCTCCCCGGAGCAACAAACTGTCCTTAAGTCATCACTCCCATGCTCAGGAGCAACGACTTGGGGGGCTCCTGTTCTGGACTGGACCAATGGCTAGACATGGCCCAATCCGCTTCTGCTCCAGAGCGGCCCAAATTGCCTAAGTCCAATCCACAGAGGGGCAAAAGTTACCTTTCTGCCCCTCCAACCGGGCAAGGAATGCAACGTTCCCCCCCGAAATTACTGCCCGTCACGCACGGCTTCATTACTCCCCGAACAACTATGGGCAGGTGCCCGGAACAATGCATATGCCCGACATAACGGCTAGGTTTGGGCACCCTGCCCGACATAACGGCTAGTTTGGGTAGTTACCTGTTCTTTGGGGAAAACGGTTATTTCGCCCCGAAAATAGGACCGTTGGCCACGTGCTGGGGGCTCTATATAAACCCTCTCGCTTGAGAGGGTCAGATATCCAACATTCACCCTAAGAATTCATACTCTGTACTTGCCCCTTTTCTCTGACCCTTTCTTACTCGAGCGTCAGAGTACCTTGCAGGTAACCCCCCTGCTCTCCATACGACCAGTATCCCTGACGCACTTGGCTGCCCAATTCTACAGGATCTGATCCAGCCTTCACGATCACAAACAATGTGCAATATCTAGCAACTCATCACTGCTACCAAAGTAATGAGAATGTCGTGTGATCTAACATAACCTTCTGCGATAATGATTGTTCTGGACTGGACCAATGGCTAGACATGGCCCAATCCGCTTCTGCTCCAGAGCGACCAAAATTGCCTAAGTCCAATCCACAGAGGGACAAAAGTTACCTTTCTGTCCCTCCAACCGGGCAAGGAATGCAACATTCCTCCCCAGAATTACTGTCGGTCACGCACGGCTTCATTGCTCCCCGAACAGCTATGGGCAGGTGCCCGGAACTATGCCTATGCCCGACATAACAGCTAGTTTTGGGCACCCTGCTCGACATAACGGCTAGTTTGGGTAGTTACCTATTCTTTGGGGAAAACGGTTATTTCGCCGCGAAAATAGGACCGTTGGCCACGCGTTGGGGGCTCTATATAAACCCTCTCGCTTGAGAGGGTCAAGTATCCAACATTCACCCTAAGAATTCATACTTTGTACTTGCCCCTTTTCTCTGACCCTTTCTCACTTGAGCATCGGAGTACCTTGCAGGTACACCCCCCTCCTCTCCATACGACCAGCATCCCTGACGCACTTGGCGGCCCAATTCTACAGGATCTGATCCAGCCTTCACGATCAGTGGCGCCGTCTATGGGAATCATTGTTCTCCCCATCTTTCTTTCCTCAGAAACCGAAGATCAAAAGAATTCTCAAACATCATCACGATCATGGTCTCCCAAGATCGCACCAAGGATGCTCTCCAAACCACCATCCTCCCCATCAACAAATCTGACGTTGACGGCTAGTCATCTCTCCTCCGAGATACCCGTTTCCTCAGGGACGGAGCCACTGCTTCTCCTTCCCCTACCCCTGCTGATCGCAACAACGATCAACCTTCACTTGACGTCCAACCCGTTCCTGTTCCGCCCAACGCCAACCCGGCCGTGGCAGCCCTCCTGGAGGCGATCAACAAAACCAACACCCTGATCCTGCAGCAAAACGAGAGGATCGGGACGTTAGAAGAGTCCAACCGTCCAAGATTCCCTCCCTCGCGGAGGAACCAAAGACGATCAAGGAGCCCGCATCCCCGGAGAGACATCGACTAAAGACTGCGCTAAGAGCCTGATCCTCGCGCAGCACGGAAGCGCAACCAAATCTCCCCGCGTGACCAGCCCGTTCACGACCGCAAGAGGACTCAAAGGAATGAGCAATCTCCACCGGTCAAGTCTAAAGGACGGGCCAGCTCACCTTCTCCTCGAAGGTTTCGCTCACCTTCCCCTCGAAGAAACCGATCGCCTTCTCCTCGAAGGAACCACTCACCTTCTCCGCGAAGGAACCGCTCCCCTTCTCCCCGGAGGAACCACCACCGCGAGCATCCCATTCGGTCCCCATCATACACCAGTTCTAGCAGCGATGACGAGCCTCGCGGCCCGTTGTCCTAGGAGATCTTGGCTACCCGTCTCCCAAAAGGCTTGGAGAAACCCCCGTCACTTGGCACGTATGACGGAACCACTGACCCAGACGAGCACATCGAGAACATCAATGCGCTGTTAGACTACCACGGCGTATGAGGCGCCATCAAATGCCGACTGTTCCCGACCACGCTCCAAAAGGGAGCAATAACATGGTACAAGCAACTGCCCGAGGAGTCCATTACCTCGTGGAGACAGCTGGGCAGGATGTTCTCGCGGCACTTCATAGCATCTCGCCGCCACCCCCAAAACTGAGGCCTCCCTTGGAGCCATAATCCAAGGAAAAGATGAACCTCTCCACGCATATATTGAGAGGTTCAACAAGGAAGCTGTACAAGTCCCTACAACGGACGAAATGAAGAAGTTTATGCTCGAGCAGGGGCTCCGTCCAGGCTCCGAGTTTTCTAAAGCCATTGGCCTCGCACCACCGAGGAACTTAGATGCCCTCCTCCTCAAAGCCCAATCACACATTCAGTACGAAGAGAAGGTTGCGGCCAGCAACATCCGAGCAACACGCCATCAGGAGAATGCTCGGGCATCCAGAGGAGAGGAAGCCTCGACATCTCGTCGGGGCGAACGGAGGCGCGAGGATCGTCCTCGTGACTCCCGTGACAACAAGGGGCCCTCCGGGCGGTTCCATGACTACACTCCCCTGACCGTCTCCAGGGAAAAGATCTTGTCTGAATGTGCCAATTCGGAGTTTAAGCAGGCAGGGGTCCGCTTCCCCAAGCAGCTGCCGAACAGATCAAACGTAGACAAATCAAAATACTGCCATTTCCACAAGAGTCACGGCCACACTACGGAGGACTGCATCCATCTGAAGGATGCCATTGAGATACTGATCAGGAACGGGCACCTGAAATAATTCGCGAAGAAAAAGGACACTCCTCGGCAGGATGCCCAGGAGTCCAAGAAGATAGAGGAGGAAATGCCCTCCTCGGAAGATGCCAACATACAGGTCGCTATGTCCATATCACGACCGGAGGACTTCTACGTCCCGGACGTGCTCAGCTCCCCTGCTTATTTCGCGACCCACAACCCGTGGGAGACTTTTCCCTCCGCCATGGTCATCTCTGGCGGGGGCTTCAACAAAGTCACTGTGGGCTCCGTGAAACGCAAGTTCGAGCATCTGATCAACACGAGCTCCAATAAAGTGACCACGCTCGATCAGGCCCAGAAGGCTCTGTACCCATCTCCTTCTATCGGGAAGAACTCCTCGGCGGATCCCCGAACTCGAGCATACCTTTGCTTGTCAGAGCCCGAATGGCGAACTTCGACGTTCGCAGAATCCTAGTCGACTAGGGCAGCTTGGTCGACATCATGTACTCCCAGTTGTTCTCAACGCTTCAGCTGGACGAATCGCACCTTACCCCCTATGTAAGGTCCGATTTACAGGGATTCAACGGATCAGTGACCAAGCCGTGGGGCTACGTCGAACTGATCATGACCTTCGGATCAGCTGAGACGGTCAGATCCATCAAGGTGTAATTCCTGGTGATCGACTGCCCGTCGCTATACCAGTACATTTTCGGAAGGCCAACTCTGGCCGAGTTGGTAACGGTACCCTCAATAGTCCACCTGAAGATGAAGTATTACACTTCGAAAGGAATGGTCGCCACCCTGCACGGCGATATCGAAGCTGCATGTAGGTGTTTCGAGGCAGCGACAAAGGGGCTCAACGCCATTGCGTCCAAGCCAAAAGCATCGGGCAAGCCATCATTGCCAAGCAGCTCCGAGGAAGCCAAGCCTCTTCCCCAGGTCGACTCCATCAACCTCGACAGTCGCTTCTAGGAAGAAGACCAGCAGAAGGAACGAGCAGCTTCAGCCAACCCGTCCAGCAGCGGCTCCCATCCGATGCACCCAATACCGGATGGCAACTTCGAGATCGTTTTGTTCGGCGATGACCCTCAGCGGTGAGTGAAGATTGGAGCAGATCTGCCCGACATCGCGAGGAAGCAACTCAAGGCATGCCTCCGCGAGAATGCCGACCTCTTCGCATGGAGCGCCGCCGAAATGCCCGGCTTGGATCCATCCGTCGCATGCCACCAGCTGACAATTGACCAGGCCATCAAGGATGTAACACAACGTAGGAGAAAGCAGTCTCCAGAGAAGACGGAGGCTGCTGAAAAAGCTGTAAAGGACCTCATCGAGGCCAAATTTATTTCGGAAGTCAAGTACACCACTTGGCTATCCAACGTTGTATTAGTTAAAAAATCTAATGGAAAATGGCGCATGTGCATTGATTACACCGATCTCAATAAGGCATGCCCGAAGGATGCCTATCCCCTCCCCAATATTGATAAACTTGTTGATAATTCTGCTAGTTTTAAACTTTTATCGTTCATGGACGCCTACTCGGGCTATAATCAAATTCCGATGGCAATGTCTGACAAAAAATATACGACCTTCATGACCGAATCGGGCAACTATTACTACAACGTAATGCCCTTCGGCCTGAAGAACGCCGGAGCAACGTACCAACGAATGATGAACAAGGTATTCTGGGGAGAAATAGGCGACATGCTCGAAGTCTACATGGACGACATGATCGTAAAGTCCCATGAGGAAACCGATCATACTGCCCATTTGAGAAAGGTCTTCGAACAGGCCAGAAAATACAAAATGCGTTCTAACCCGGAGAAGTGCACGTTCGGTGTCCGGGCAGGCAAATTCCTTGGCTTCTACTTAACGGAATGAGGAATCAAAGCCAATCCCGACAAATGCCGAGCATTCTCCGAGTTTCCTACGCCCAAGTCCAAAAAATCCATCCAGTCCCTCAGCGGGATGCTCGCGTCACTATCTCGTTTCGTGGCCAAGTCCACCCAGCACGCCCTACCATTCTTCAAACTCCTCCGCAAAGAGGCAGCATTCGAATGGACCAAGGAGTGTGATGAGGCCCTTCTCCATCTGAAACAAGCACTCTCAGAGCCACCGGTCCTCTCTCACCCAGACAATGGGGAAACATTGTACCTGTACCTCACCGTAGCAACCGAAGCAGTGAGCGCCGCTCTCATCTGCGAGACACCTGACGGGCAGAAGCCCATTTATTTCACAAGCAAAGCGCTGCAAGGACCAAAGTTAAGATACCAATAGATAGAGAAGGTGGCGCTGGCCCTCATCAACGTAACCAGGAGATTAAGACACTACTTCCTGGCTCACACGATCGTGATTCGAATAGATCAACCCATAAAGCAGCTGCTCGGACGACCAGACATGGCCGGTCGGATGCTCAAATGGTCGTTGGAACTGTATGAATTCGACGTCCAATACGAAAGCAGAAAAGCCCTCAAGGCCCAAGCTCTGGCCGACTTTGTCGCAGAAATGACATTCGCAGACTCCCCCGCGAGCGAAGCGCACAAATGGACCATTTTCGTTGACGGTGCCTCGAGCTCAGCAGGGAGCGGCGCGGGCATCATACTGGAGAGAGACGAAGGAATCATTATTGAAGTTTCACTCACCTTGTCCTTCCCAACCTTCAATAACCAGGCTGAATACGAGGCCTTCCTCGCGGGGCTACGTCTTGCCAAGGACCTGGGCGCAGAAGAAGTCGTCATTTGCACGGATTGACAACTCGTGGCCCTCCAGGTCCGGGGAGAATACCAAGCCAAAAACGACAACATGACCAAATACTTGGCCCTGGTCAAGAAGGAGATGGCGAAGTTCACAACAGTGGAAGTGAAACACGTTCCCCGCGAACATAACGTGCGAGCAGACGTGCTATCCAAACTAGCCAGCACAAAGAAGAAAGGCGGAAACAAATCCGTCATACAGGAAGTACTTCCTCGACCCAGCATCGAGAAGGCCTCCCCGACACTCGACGTACAGGTGATCGTTGACAATAACTGCTGGATGACCCCTGTCTACAACTATCTCGCCAAAGACGAACTTCCGTCCGACCCAAATGAGGCCAGCACAGTCAGGCGAAGAGCCTGCTCTTACGTCTTTGTCGAAGATAAACTCTACAGGCGGGGATTCTCCATCCCGCTGCTCAAATGTGTCGAGGAGGAAATGGTCGCGCACATCCTGCGCGAAATCCACGAAGGAATCAACACCCAACATCTCGACGGAAGGTCGCTTTCCCAAAAGGCCCTCCGAGCAGGATACTATTGGCCAACCATACAGCACGACCCGAAAGAGCATGTGAAGAAATGCGATAAATGCCAACGACACAGGGACATGCACCTGGCTCCGCCCAACGAGCTCAAGGTTATGTCCTCCCCGTGGCCATTCGCCTGGTGGGGCCTTGACATCCTAGGACCCTTCGTGGTAGGATCGAGTCAGAACAAATACCTAACAGTGGGTGTAGACTATTTCACAAAGTGGATAGAAGCGGAAGCTCTAGCCAAAATAACTGCCCACAACATCCTGCGCTTCTACAAACAAAACATCCTTGCACGCTTCGGTATCCCCCAAGCTATAGTAACGGACAATGGGACGCAATTCACGGACAGGAAGTTCCAAGACTTCGTCGCCCAACTGGGCACGAAATAGCACTTCGTATCCGTAGAGCACCCTTAAACAAATGGACAGGCTGAAGCAGCCAACCGAGTCATCCTTCGAGGCCTCAAGCGAAGGCTGGACGAAACAAAGAAGGCATGGGTCGAGGAACTGCGCAGCATACTCTGGGCATACCGCACAACTCCACACTCAACGACCGGGGAAACACCTTTTTGTCTAGCATACGGGACCGAGGTTGTAAGTCCCGTCGAAGTTCATGTGCCCTCTAGGCGGACAGAGTCGCCCCTAGACGAGGAGATGAACGACGAGTCATTGCGAGAAGAACTCGACCTTGTTGAGGAAATCCAAACCGGAGCAGCCCTCCGTGAAGCCTCACTAAAACAAAAAATTACCATCAGGCACAACGCCAAGGTGATACGACGAGAGTTCAATGTGGGAAGCCTTGTTCTAAGAAGAAACCACAAAGACTCTCGAGAAGGCAAACTAGCAGCCAACTGGAAGGGGCCCTATCGCGTCTGAGCAAAAACGGAAAATGGGGCCTACTACCTGGAACATCTCACCGGGGAATAACTTGCTCGACCATGGAACGCTGAAAAGCTAAAACAATACTACAGCTAAATTCTCGGTTCGACCCGTCACAACGACGGACGTCGGCTATCGACCACTATGCACGTCTAGGTACAAGCATCGCATACGAATAAAGCAGAACCCCGCTCAGTAACGAGCCGGGTAACTGCTCGACAGCGGTCCTCGATCGAGCATTGTTGTCGTCAAAGTACCATGACTGGCAGAACCCCAGCTCGTGATGGGACGTTCACGCTACGAACTCAGGCCTCAAACGCGACCTGAGCTCCGCACCTCCGCAAGGATATTCCCCGGCCGTTCGACCAGTTCCCCTCACTGCCGAACACATCTACAACGAGCAATCCCCCCAAATTATTCGCACAAGTCAAATACCCCCTATCACGGGCGGACATACATTCACAACGAGCATGAGTACAACACTTAGCCAAAAAATAAAAGCAAGTAAATTCATGCAGATAACAGAATCGAACATATAATAATTTAACGTGATAAGTGGCCACAAGGACCACGATTGTACTGGGTTACATCAAACGGGGGCCACGCCCCCCAAGAAATAAATTACAACGTTTACACGGCACGCAGGCCGGACAAATTACAACATCAAAAATACAAACTCCTCACTCATCCACTGCTCGGCAGGCTCGGACTGAGGCCCCTGGTCCTCTGTGGGCTAGTCCTCGTTATTCCCTTCAAGGAGAGCATCTGGCATGACGATCCGACCATCCTCAACGTGCGCCAGATAGTGGGTGCCCTCGACTGAAAAGTCAAGCTCAGGGTTCACCACCCGCAGTTGAGCCACAGCGTTCCCGAAAGACTTCTCCACGACGACAATACCATCATCCTCGGCCGTCAGCAAACGGGCAACCAGCTCAGATCTCGTCTTCAATGCCTTCACATCTTCTGGGGAATTGGCCGCCCTCAGCCGCTAGACCAGCTCCTCGGCAACTTTCTTCTCCGCCGCCAGCGTGGAGTTCTCCTTCTTCAACCGAGCCACCTCCTCCTCAGCCTTCTTCCGAGCATCTTCGGCAACCTTAGCTTCTTCTCTGAGGGACGCCATGGAAGCCCGAGCAGCAGTAAGTTCGGCCTCTGTTGCAGAGTCCCCTTCGGCGTAAACGGCCGCTATCTCCAGCATCCTGACCAAGGCGGAAGCATCTTGAGCCACCAACGCCCTCTTTCTCGGGCGATCCATACTTTCCAAGCGAAGAGACTCCGCCCGAGGCACAATCAGAGTGTTCCCCTCGAAGAATTTCCTCTCATGGATGCAAGGAGGAAGCTCGAACTTCCCCATCTCCGATGCCCGAGTGATATCCACAGCGTCAGTGATTCTTGGCCGCTTGGATCAACCGATCAAAGGAAGCGGAGACCCCCGGGGAGTAGGAGTGGGAGAGGAAGAGGTCCCCGCAGCAGACTGTGCCGGAGGAGGAGCACGAGCACCGGCAAACCAAGACTTCGGAGGAGCTGCATCGGCCTTGTCCCTCGCGAGAGCATTCCTCACAACCAGGTCATGAGCCTGAGGCATCTCACCTGCACAAACAAAATACAAGCATGTTAGATACGAGGAAAAGAAATGACGCGAACAAAATCTAAATAACTAAGACTACCAAGCAGCTTCTCGGCATCCACGGGAGTCTTGCACTCCAGTAGTGCCTTAATATTGATAAATCGACGCTCAACCCTCTGACTCCCATCTTCCTCGAAGATCGGATTACCCTTGCTCGTCCAGCACTCAGCAAGCCGGAAGGAGTTGACCCACTTCACCAATGGATGCCGAGAATGATCGGGAGCCCAATGGATGGGGAACTTATAGATTCTCCGCCCAATAAATGTCCCCTCCTCGTCACGCAGGTCGTTCCCATCCTCGTCCACCTCAATCTCCCAGACGTATGTACTGTCCTGGGCAGTCTCGGACAGGGGCTCGACAACATAATATCCCTCCTTGAACGTCCGTATCGATTCGGAGAAAGGCTTGAACAGCTTACGTGGCTGCTTCAAAGAAACCCAGCCGTACTTCCTCCCCAATAGCTGCCTTTGAAGATGGAAGACAATGAAGAACAGAGGGAGAGTAGCCCCTATGGAGAGATGCTCATATACCAGCTCGAACGCTCGGATAAAGGCCAACGAGTTGGGATGCAGTTGCGTAGGGGCCAATCTCAAATGATCGAACACTGACTATTGAAAATCAGTGAACGGTAACCTCAAACCCAGCTCCTTGAAAGCGTATTCATACATGGTAAAACGGTCCCTGAAGTGCGTACAGACACGATCGTCCAAGGAAGGGAAGTGCACCTTCCACTCTCCCTTCGGTCCAACCTCCGTGAAAACGTCCACCAAGGACTTTGCGAAAGTGGACACATGCTCGGCAGGTTCGGCCACTTCCCACTCCTCCGCGGAGAACCCGTCGACGTCCTCGTCCATGTTGTCCAACTCTTCCTCCTCCCCGACATTGCTGGAAGAACTCGAAGTCGTCAAACTCGAAGTCGTCGAGCTGCTATTATCTTCGGAGCCCGTTTCTTCCTCGGACGTATCTATAATAACCTCTCTATCTGGCCCCGTCGCCATTACAATCACATGAAAAGCAGAGAAGAAAGTGAATTCGACATCAAATCAAATCCACCCTTCCACCGCTAAGTCAAGTGAAAGGGCGCGCAAAGGGCTGAGGACAACGTCCCCGGCCTAAGCCCTAACGTCAAAGGAAAAGCTAAAACCTCCCCGCGAGGAGACGCTCGAAACTAATCATCCCCGAGCAAGGAGCTTCCCCGCACTCACACCCAGTTTCCGTTTAAAGCTTCGCCGGAAATCACAAAGCTTCACCGGGATCTGGGAATGTTTTGCCAGAAAACTCATCACCCACTCAGAGGATGAACAGACACGGCGGTCACACATGCATAGCTGTCGCAACATCGCCGTGAACCACCCTCCTCGCTGAAACGTACCACTAATTCTGGCGACATGTCAGAGGTAGAAAAATGGCACAGGTACCATCCACCACCAACAATCGCCGGAAACTCACTCATTTCGTCCTCTAAACCTAGCCCTAACCACATGCAACCTACCATCGACAACAAAAGGGAGTAAAACAAGCAAAGGATCATAAAACTTACTTGATTTAAGTAGATGAAAGTAGCTGCTCGAAGCTTGAAGCGGTGGTCGGAGTAGCCAGACGGCGGTTACGGGCAAGAATGCTGAAGGAAACGGAGAGAAATCAGAGCAAAAAGTTCCAAATGAAACGATTTTCCCCTTTTTATACAAAGGGGGCACGTGCGAACACGCGCTCGTAGGCCATGATGGCTATCCACTAGCCATCATTGCCTATTAACTGCTACACGGAGCTCTAGGTACACGTGGCGTCCCATCATTTCCAATTCTGTCTGACCGTTACTCTCCCCGAACACCGGGCAACAAGGTCACGACCACGAATTTCACGAACACCAGGGGTCACGGGCGCATTAAGACAATCCTCCTCGTCTTCAAACTACGACTCCATGCTAGCTCCCCGGAGCAACGAACTGTCCTTAAGTCATCACTCTCATGCTCGGGAGCAACGACTTGGGGGGCTCCTGTTCTGGACTGGACCAATGGCTAGACATGGCCCAATCCGCTTCTGCTCCAGAGCGGCCTAAATTGCCTAAGTCCAATCCACAGAGGGGAAAAAGTTACCTTCCTGCCCCTCAAACCGGGAAAGGAATGCAACGTTCCTCCCCGGAATTACTGCCCGTCACGCACGACTTCATTGCTCCCCGGACAGCTATGGGCAGGTGCCCGGAACTATGCCTATGCCCGACATAACGGCTAGTTTTGGGCATCCTGCCCGACATAACGGCTAGTTTGGGTAGTCACCTATTCTTTGGGGAAAACGGTTATTTTGCCGCGAAAATAGGACCGTTGGCCACGCGCTGGGGGCTCTATATAAACCCTCTCGCTTGAGAGGGTCAGGTATCCAACATTCACCCTAAGAATTCATACTTTGTACTTGCCCCTTTTCTCTTACCCTTTCTTACTTGAGCGTCGGAGTACCTTGCAGGTACACCCCCCTCCTCTCCATACGACCAGCATCCCTGACGCACTTGGCGGCCCAATTCTACAGGATCTGATCCAGCCTTCACGATCAATGATCATGTGCTTAATTACCTTTTTCGTAATATATATATATATATTGAACACGAGGCATAAAACGTGCCACCCTTATATAGTCCAATATTATATTTCTTGATCCCTGAGTATTCTTGATGACAACATATAAGTTCAATATCTCATATTACCTGATTTGAGCACGACCATGCATTTTATAGTCATACTCTATCAAAGGTCCCATATATATTACCCTTGTATATGTAGGATGGGTAAATCCTGTATAGGTCACTCATGTCCCTCGACATGGTTTGTAGAGAAACCATCAACCATCTTTATGGTCTCCTGTTACAGACAATGTTTAATTTTTAATAAAGTACTCGACTCAATATGTAGGGTCCATAGTGGCTTTTGGTTGAAGGGTGGTATACAGCACTATCACTATGATAATAACTTATGACACTTATATAACACACTATGTAGTATTCTTATGGTGGGTCAATCAAGTATAAATATTAATACTAATGTTTATACCTATGTGAAGACTTGATATCTCATATCCATGACCTTCGAGATGCTATCATCAGTCTAATCACATAATAATCTTTATGCACCACTGTTGTCCTTTGTGATAGTAAACCTTGACTACTTATATTTTAAGAATAACAACCTTATGTTTAATGAGATCTCACGATTAAGTCACACTTAATATATCATCAAACTTATTAATTATTTTAAGGGCTTTATTATGTCTTATACAAGTAACACAATAAATACAATACCTAATAAGTATATATATTAACAAATAATATATATATCAAGGTCATGATACAAAAGCATATACAACCAATACTTATTGTCTATTAGGGCTTACTCCAACACAATGGACCAACCATCATCACCATATCCACGCAATAATGTAACTTCAATAGAGAACTTTTGAAAAGTAGCTCTAATGTTGCCTAATTGTAACTTTAAGTTGTTGTTCATAGCCTCTCAACATTTACACAAGTTATATATATTATTCTCTAACATCAGCTCCAGTTTCTAATAAGCATACTCAATCCTAAAATGAAAGAAAACATCAAATAAGGTAAACTATAAAAACAAACTAAAACTACTAAAAATATGTACCTATTAGTCGTGGTTTTGCCCAAATGTAGCACTCAATTGATCCACGCTGCCACAAAATCATGACTGTAAGGAATCAACCATACGTCTTTAACATAATCAATTAAAATTCTGGCATTGCGGACAACAGATGTCCTAACACATGTCAAGACATTATTCTGCATAAACATTTAAATAGGAACAAAAGAGCAGACTGATACCTTGAATATCAGAACTACAGTAACACAGATGTTACAACATCTGATCCAACATGTTTATCAATATCAATGACAGAATATGTAAATCTGCAGAATGATAAAAGACACAACAATTGTTAACCCAGTTCGGTGCAATTCACCTACATCTGGGGGATACCAATCCAGGAAGAAGACTCCACTATCCGTAGAATTATCATAAAGCTAAACTCCCCCATTTACAACTTTATCTCCTAATCTCTACCCTATGAAGACTTTACCAAAGAACACCCTTTTTGATATGAGATGCCCCACTCACTTCCCTTAATCACAAACTGTGATATTTACATCATCCCTGTCAATACAGAATTCTGTCAAGCATACTTAACTAACACGCTAACTTGGATTTGCTTAAAAGCTTCATCTAAGAACAATACACAATCCAATACCTAAAGGCTTATGGATCTGTGCGATACCTATGTCTACCACAGTGCATCAAATGATACAAAGGGAGACTTACAACCCTAGAGAGCCAACGACTCTCAAAACACTAAACCCTTATTTTTACACAAGAGAACTAGGTTACAAAAGGTATCACTCGAGGTACATGCTAAACCTTAGACCTAAGTCTTCTATTTATAGTCTTCTGCTATCTTGGGCTTTCTATCTTTGGTCTTTGATCCACTCCTGCGATTTCTCCTTGAATCTTGAAACATATATAAAACGGATTTAAATCAATCTGTTATAATAGTTTAGGATGTTGAGTCTTCAAGTTGGGACATCTCCTTCAACATCTTTGTTCTTTGGCAGAATTCTTCAGCTCTGGTCTTCATGTTGGAACATCTTCTTCAGCACTGAGTTTTACCAAAATTTTGTCCAAAATATTTGAGCTTTAAATCTTCCCCTTTTTGGAAAATTTTGGCTAAAACTCTTTGTACCTCAAGACCAGGATGTTCCCAACGTCTCTTCACCCTGAGTGTTGGCTATGATTAAAGTACTGATGTGACTCCCCCTGAAACAATGAGGTATCTAGAATTACACATCCACATACACACCCAAGTGATTGAAGACTCTTGAAATTCCTAGGTATAATTCTTAACTCAGGACACAAGACACAAAAGAGACTGAGGTACGAAACCTTTCTCCCCCTTTTTTCCAAAAATTGACAAAAATAATGTACCAAGCCAGCCCAAACGCACCACAACCAAGGAACAATTCTGAATAATGCCATGAGAACACACATCTTGAGCCAAAAGTGACCAAGGCTTTCCTATAAATACCCAAGTGGCCTTCATAGGAATCAATGAGCCAAGGGTAAGATCATTAATAGCGAATGAGACTTCACCAACACCGAGAGTGCACCGGCCAAGAATGCTTTGACTGTTTCTCCTATAAAGAGCACCGTCCAAAGATTTTGCAAAACCCGAAGAGCATGTTTTGCACGCGCATATTTTCCACTGTCCAAGGTACACCGTCCATAATGACCCAGTTACTTTAAAAACATGTCCTTATCAATGTCCTGACATCATGTCAGACATTGTCTATCAAAATCTTCTGTATTGATCAATACCCCCACAGTCTGCAGCAGCAGAGCAATGTCAAGGCATCCTACTTGACATCTCATCTTCAAAATAATCACAGATTGCTTGACCTCAAAACAAACTGGATTCACAACTGCACCCCTGCAGTCATACATCTTAGCTCAAGGAGCAACTCCCCCTATCTAAGATAATCAGTGCTCCTCCAATGAACACTAATGTAGATGAATGGAAAACATAAGATGCATCTTCACGTCTTCAAGAGCGCACCCTTTGTCCAACCTACCTGCTGAACACAATCATCAACTGCACTTATTGCTTCTTTTGACAAGAACCAATAATCACACACATGAACACCATCATGCTTCCCGTGAGGTCACATTAGGATCACCATCCTAAATTAACAAACTCTTGGATTGAGACCAAAGCTCCATTGATCCCTCTCTTCTTGAACCCTATCTATACACCTCACGAATTCCTCTTGAATTCTCATGTATAGACCTCCATGTTCCTTTAGATAAAATCTAATTGATCTGGAATGCTCCACATTCTTCAAAGAGATACCTTACCTCTTAGTTTGTTATCTTCTTAACAATGTCATATATCCTATACATGCTATAGAAATCCTCAGCCCATTTGCTCCACAAGCACCAAACTGGTCCACTTCTAGCATGTCCCATTTACATCAGACTTCCAAGACAGTCCTTTACCCATCATTCTCCCGTATGATAAGATAAACACTTCTTAGACAAGATGTGAGTGTCAAGTTCTACACTCAGAACTTAGTATCCTACTCCAAGGATAACCAACCCATAAAATGTTCTAACATCAATTAGGACATCCTTTACATATCATAGACATCAATCAACATAGTTCTAGATATGCTCCACCACTGGACTTACTATCTGCATAGTAATCCAACTGAAGATCTTCAAACAACACTGCGCCACCAGCTTGATCAATAAGAACTCCAGAAACCCAAAGAGAGAAATAAACTCTCATCCACCAAAAGAATGTAATCTTCCATCGTCAACCTATAACTTCTACCACAAGCTTCAAGATGAACCAGAACCTCCTTACGTCTTCAACCAACTACCCTTCTGCCCAAGAGTAATTAGTTTCAAGCACCTTGCTTGAATGCACACTATGAAACCAACCAAATGCCACCTTTTGATTGATCTTATTCTTCTTCAGAACTCCCACAAGATACACTGATCCACCAATGAAATCTGATCTTCAAGTTACATGAACTACTTGCTCCATAGCAAGACATCTTGGATCCACCAAGCCTCTAGACATGTAACATCTTCTCAATCCACAGCTCCTGCAAACTGCATGAGATAGACCTTTTTGAAGCATCCATAACTTCTATTCTCTTGTAGATCATCTTATATTAAGTTGATGTGCCACATCACCAGCTTAGGTTCTGATGTTAAGCTAGATGTCAGAACATTCTGATACGACATCCAACTGCTGAATTCAACTCCTCCTTCTGCTACTTAGAAGGACCTCCTCCCTTTAACAGAACAAGAGTTCCATGCTCTCATATACTTGATTCAACAACCAAGTTTGAGTAAACAACCTCCATCCTGCTTAAACTTATCACAGATATTCCATACAAGCTCACACCTTGATGAATAACTACTTTGAAACTTCAAAGACTTCACACCTGTCACGTCTGAATCTTCATAAGATAAAGTAGTCCTAGACTACACCATATCCATACCAAAGAATGCCACTTTCCTTAGTAGAGCAGTCTGTAGAAAGTCAGAGATAACTGCCACTTAACCTTGACCCTCAAAATGAGCAAGATCACATGCTCCTAAGTACCTAGATCAGAAATAAACTGATCCAAGTTGTGCCATCACCAGCACTCCATTCTGGACAAGTCTCTTGCCAGGACACTTTCTAGATAAATACTAGATGCTTCAACTTGAACACACATGCTGCACTCCAATACTCTTATATCAAAAATAAACTGATCCAAGAACCATCCATCAAGATTCTGATGTCTTCATCTTCATCTTCAACAACACCATTGTCCAGACCAGTTTCTTTCCAGGAAACTCTCTAGAGATCACATGCTTCTATCACACCAGACTGAAGCAGATTCTTAGGTCAACACCCATGACCAAAACAGATGCTAAAGCATATGCAGTACCCCTCCCATGATTCTACACAAACTCTGATGATGAGATGTTCCAACATCTTATTTAGCATCATCAATCTTGACTTTCAAGAATAATCAATTAAATACTTGTGAATTCCACAAATAGCAATTGATCTTAAATCCTTGTCCAATAACCCTTTTTCACTGTTGTAGCTATGCTCCACCAGATCACTTCATGAACACTTATCAAGTATTCAATCCTTTGCAAGTATCTTCTTTGACAAACAATGTTGAGATACCATGGTTGTCACCCTTGACTCAAGTAACTAAGACTCTCTCTGAACAAATCCTATTTACCTCAACAGTTTTGAAAACTCCATTCAGATTGGATCCACCCTTAGGGTTAAGAAAGATGAATCCTTCCTTGCTGTTTTGGATGGTGAAATAAATCACCTCCACTTTCTTCATGTTTATGTTTCACAGAAACACCTTCTAGTCAGAAGAATAACTAGAAGACTCCAGATGCACAACTGAGACGCCTTTATGAGTGAACTTCAGAGAATTCTCAAGTATCTTTGACAACCTAACCGATCCACAATTTATCAAACTCCCAGAGTAAGAACTTGATAAACCTAAACTCAACCCCTCTCCTCTTCAACAGACTTCAAACTGTACCATGGAACCAAGCTTCCAAGTACCAAGTCACCATAACATACATCTTCCAACAACTCCTTCCATTCCATCGCTCCCGACTTTGGAATAAAAAGATGCAGATATCTTCACATATAGAGGATGAAGATTGAGATCTTCCACCATATGTCTTCAGCAACAACTCCAGAATCCCATAATTCTAGAGCTCTTCCATCAGAAACATATGCAGCGGAACCACCAAGGAACAAATTCTGCTTGCCCTAATAAGATGTCAGAACATCTTATAAGACACCCCAAAAAGAGAACTAGCCACTTCTCCTGCAGTTGTTGTAGAACCTCCTCAGCAACATGAACAACCATTGGGTTGTTACCTTCGATCCAGAACATCCATCCCATCCATTAATACCCTTGAGTATGTCTGAGTTGATTAATCTGATCTTTAAAACTCCTCCTTGTTTAAACGCTAGAAAGTATCTCCCAAAGATCTCATCCAGAGACAGACAGGATGCCTGCTCTGATACCAATTAAAATTCTGGCATTGCAGACAACAGATGTCCTAACACATGTCAAGACATTGTTCTGCATAAACATTTAAACAGGAACAAAAGAGCAGACTGATACCTTGAATATCAGAAATACAGCAACACAGATGTTACGACATCTGATCCAACATGTTTATCAATATCAATGACAGAATATGTAAATCTGCAAAATGATAAAAGACACAATAATTGTCAACCCAGTTGGATGCAATTCACCTACATCTGGGGGATACCAATCCAGGAAAAAGACTCCACTATTTGTAAAATTATCATAAAGCTAAACTCCTTTGTTTACAACTTTATCTCCTAATCTCTACCCTATGAAGACTTTACCAAAGAACACCCTCTTTGATATGAGATACCCCAGTCACTTCCCTTAATCACAAACTGTGATATTTACATCATCCCTGTCAATACAGAATTCTGTCAAGCCACTGTGCCACAGAAGGGAAAAGACAGCGTTTTTTTTTTTTGCTTTTAACAGCGCTTAAAAGTGCTGTCAAAGGTGGCGCTGCTATAGGTAAAGACAACGCTTTTGTTTTATGCAAAAGCGCTGCCTTATGTAGGCCTTTAGCAGCGTTTTTTCTGGAAAAGCGCTTTCTAAAGTGGGCCTTTAGTAGCGCTTTTTCTAGAAAAGCGCTGTCTAAAGTGGGCCTTTAGCAGCGCTTTTTCTGGCCTTTTATGCTTTCTATTGGCATCTTTAGGCAACGCTTTTTCAGGAAAAAGCGCTTTCTATTGTCCCCCTTTAGACAACGCTTTTTGAAGCGCTGTCTAATGTATTTTTTATTTCACTTTAAAGCAGCGCTTTTAATAGAAAGCGCTTTCTATTGTGAACTATAGGCAGCGCTTTTTCTGAAAAGCGCTGTCTTTTCTTCACGTAAATTGTGCTTTTTAAAAGCACTTTTTTATAAATCAGAATTTAGGAAGCGTTGCGCTGCCTATTCTTTCTTTTTTAGAAAGCATATTTTTGGAAATAATACCATAAACCTATATAATTCAAGCCTTTATTTCAAACACATAGACATTATATGACATTCAACAAGCCTTTATTTCAACACATAGGCCTTATATTTCAACCATTGAGCCTTTATTTAACAAACAAGATTTTATTCAAACATAGGCATTATATACCATTATAATCCAAAATATATACACCATTATAATTCAACACATAAACCATTTGATATAAATCAACACAACAACTTTCATACCTTATATGATTCTTTTCTCAATAAAGTATTCACACAATTCCTCCTTGATTTCTTCCAATTTATCTTTCGAGTAATGAGCACACTTGTATTCATCAAAGTACTACATAATAAAACATAACATGCATGATTTAGTTAAAAGTAATAAATTATATGAAGTATTCGATAAATATTAAAATAAATCCTGTTATAAATCCATACCATGATTGGAGTCTCTATTTGATCCAAATGAAGGATTTCTCTCATAAACCTCAAAACGTAATAACCGCAATCTATACTTGTATTGCTCTAACAAAATAAAAACAAATAAGAATATATAGTTGTCTTGTTTTATCAAGTATCATAACAAATATTAGAATGAAAAAGATACAAAGATTAGAATGAAATTAGAATGAAAAACTAACCCGTTGCCAGTATTATACGTGCGGAAGACACGAAATAGAATCCCGCGCATCAATTTGTCATACAAGAACCTTAAATAAAAACATAATAAACATTAGAATATTTTCATTGAAATGTGTAAATAAATTGTTCAACTTATTAAATAATAGACACGAAATAGTACCTTTTGCACTAATGTCTCTTTCTTTTCTTGGTTGGAATATGTTCTACTCGTCTCTTAACAACACGGACGGTTGGATTGATCCAAATACCCTCATTATGATCATTTCTAATATATGATTCATTTGCTATAATATTCTCATCTTGATCATTTCTAGTAAACGATTCAATCTCAACATCAATATCACCTTGATCTCCAATGTTTTCATCAATTACTTTGTTAGATAAAAGCACTATAGACCATTTCGTACTTGTCGGATCAGTGACATAAAACACTTGTTTAGCTTGAGAGGCTAGAACAAAAGGCTTATCTTTGTACCCCACCCTATTAAGTTCGACTTGCAAAAATATTGACTTATCCATTTGTAAGCCATTACTATTTTCAACCCACTTGCAACCAAATATAGGAACCTGAAACTTCTCATAATCAAACATCCAAATGTGCTCGATAACCCCAAAATATGACAGATTTACAAATTTGGGGTTTAAGTCCTTCACACTTGAAATGTGCATTGCTTCAGCTACCACGGTGACACCACTATTTTGCATAGTACTTTTATCATCTTGTTCTTTGGTATAAAACGTGTATCCATTAATTGCGTATGCGCTATAAGAAAACACAACCTGACTTGGACCATATGCTAAACATCGCAACCTTTCTGTTATTGAAGCGGGATCTGAATAATACTTTGAATATATATGATCCTTAAACCAAGGTATAAAACTTCAATTGTGCTTTCGTACTATCCAATTTTCATTTCTATTTGGATTTAAACCTCGGAGAACATCCTTGTGCATTTCAACATACGGCTCAACCTCGTTCTCATTGTGCAGAACATACAAATGCACTTGATCACGTTCGAACCTTGATACTGTCACAACTTTATTTCCAATTAACTTTTTTCCTTCTTTTTTTCGACAATATGAGATTTGGGGAGTCCAATTGATTGGACATTGGACAGATATTCAGAACAAAACTCAATCGCTTCTTCAACAATGTATCGTCCAGCAATACAACCCTCGGGTCGACTTCGGTTTTTCACATACCCTTTTAATATTTTCATATAACGTTCAGTAGGGTACATCCATCTCATATAAGCTGGTCCACATAATTGTGTCTCTTTCACAAGATGTACAACTAGATGCACCATTATGTCAAAAAACGAGGGTGGAAAATACATTTCAAGCTCACACAAAGTAATAACTATTTCTTTTTGCAATGTTGGTAAGATCGCAGGATCGATCACCTTACTGCAAATTGACTTGAAGAAAGAACACAATTTAGTTATTGCGCTTCTTACTTTTTCTGGCAGAATAGAACGTATACCTATTGGTAGAAAATGTTCCATTATAACATGGCAATCTTGCGTCTTTAAACTCTTTAACTTGAGGTCTTTCATAGACACAAGTCTTCTAATATCTGAAGAGTATCCTTCTAGAACTTTAACTTCACTTAGAAACTTACACAATACTTTTTTCTCCTTTCTAGATAGAGAATAGGCAGCAGGTGGTAGATATGTTCGACTTCCTTTCTTCAAGGGTCATAATTCAGTTCTTATCCCCATCGCTATCAAGTCCTTTCTTGCTTTAAGGCCATCCTTAGTCTTTCCTTGTATATTGAGTAACGTGCCAATAACACTGTCAAATACATTTTTTTCAATATGCATAACATCGAGAAAATGTCTTACATACAACGACTTCCAATATGGCAATTCAAACAAAATTGACATCTTTTTCCACCTACTCTTAACAAGCGTATGTGCAAAAGGCTTGCCAAACTGAATACTCACATCTTTCACCTTTTCAAAAATTTGATCACCTATCAATATAGGTGGAGCTCTACCTTGTTCTGGGGATCCATTGAAGGCTTTTCTCCACCTACGGTAATGATGATTAGAATTTAAGAATCTACGATGACCGAGAAAGACATTCTTCTGACCAAACTCTAATCGTGTCCAATCTGTTTTATCTTCACAAATAGGACACGCACATTGACCTTTTATGCTATACCCTGATAGATTTCCGTATGCTGGAAAATCATAATTGTGCCAAACAACATCGCCCTCAAGTTGAAACTTTCTTTCCTATATCCATCATAAACCTCAACACCGTTCTCCCACAAAGTCTTTAAATCTTCGATTAAGGGTGTCAAGTATACGTCTATGTCATTTCCTGGTTGTTTAGGCCCAGAAATTAACATAGATAACATCATGTACTTACGCTTCATACATAGCCATGGAGGTAGGTTATAAATCATAATAATCACAGGCCATGTGTTATTGTAGCGAGCGATTTTGGACGTGGTTCTTAAGCACTGTCGCTCTCTTTTGGGGTTACTACAGGTCGATTCATTTTTTATCCTATTAAAGCTGATGAAGGAAGGGAAATAGATGTCTCCAATTAACCCTGCTTGCATATCGAGTTTAAACAGCGGTCTGTTAGGTTACGGATGCTATGTGGTAGTGGGGCCTCTTTTGTGTTATTTTGACAGAATGACGAGTTTATTCTATGGGCAGGAAGTTTAGGACTGATGTTTTTCAATTGATATGGGATTTAGGATTTTTGTTTAGTGTGCTCGCTAATATTTTTCTTTCAAATCTTATTCCTACGTATTCCCGTTTACCGAAACAGGGAAATCAGAGCGTTCGTAGTTCCTCTTATTCTATGGGAGGAAATGGTGTTTTGGTGTCTTGTTCAAAGCCCAAGATGTGAAGCGACAGGTAGTTTGTATCTTGTTCAAAGCCCAAGATGTGAAGCTGAAGTTTTATTTGTATCTTGTTCGAAGCCCAAGATGTGAAGCTAAAAGGTGTTATCTTTAGAGAGAATTTGTCATCTCTAAAGAGGGTCTGTTTGTCACAACTGTTTATAAAGGAGAATTACTTTAACCGGGATATGTGAATCCGACAATGCCATAATTTCCTTTATAGGGGGGTTCCAACCTGAAGGAGAAGACTTTAACTCAGTGTAGAGCAATGCTATCTTTCCATAGGAATTTTTCATGCTAAAAAAGGGACAGTGGCATGGATGTAAATAATCCAGAGGCTTGCCGCTTACAGCGATTAGATGAAAGGGAAGGAGTTGTTGATGTTTGTGTACTGTGAACGAGGCACAACTCTGATGCTAAAAGGTTGATTGGATCAACCAGTGGTTTTCTTATACAAAGCCTAAGAGGAGGCTATTGGCCCAACAAGAGGGAGTTTATATGTGTCTCGTACGAAGCCCGAGAGAGAGGCTAAAAGGGTTGACTCAACAGGAGAATCTTTTATACTCAACAAGAGAGTGATTTTGTATCTCGTACGAAGCCCGAGATGGAGGCTACAAGGTTTTGACTCAACAAGAGAGTGTTTTTGTATCTCGTACGAAGCCCGAGATGGAGGCTAAAGATGATTGACTCAACAAGAGAGTCTTTTTATATCTCGTACGAAGCCTGAGATGGAGGCTAAAAGTTTTGACTCAATAAGAGAGTCTTTGTATCTTGTACAAAGCCCGAGATGGAGGCTAAAAGGTTACTATTTCAGTTGAGTGATAGGTCCAGTATGTTGGTTAAGAGAAAATTAGTTCTTATATGGTAACACTGTACTCATGGATTTGATCTGAGAACCGGGATTGTTTCCTGTTCTTTAAGGAAACGAGGAATCCAAAGGGTATTGAGACTGTCCAAGTCTGCGGGTGTCTTCCTATTTTTGAAAGGGACTTGAGAATGTCTTTGAGACTCAAGGAAATTAGACTGTCCAAGTCTAGAGTTTCATCTTTTGGACTATGTTTAAAGAAACAGTAGTAGGGTCTAGACTCTTTGAAAGACTGTTCTATTAAGATGACTAATTTCTGTTCCTATACCTCTAGGAGGTCGTCGGGATAATTTGTACGAAGCCCAAGAGGAGGCTGGAAACTTTTAAGAAGTCGGGAGGTCCTTGTACGAAGCCCAAGAGGAGGCTATCATTCTCGGAGGAAGAATCATTATACGAAGCCTAAGAGGAGGCTGTGAATACTTCTAAGAAGCCGACGAGTCCTTGTACTAAGCCCAAGAGGAGGCGGGGGTGCTTTTAGGAAGCCTGTGGGTCCTTGCACAATGCCCAAGAGGAGGCCAATGCTTTTAAGAAGCCCGTGGGTCCCCAAACCCCGAGAAATTCAAGACAGGGTATTCACAGAGAATAGATCGAGCCAGGAAAGTTCGAGAATTTGGAAGAAACTCAAGAGATTCCATTCACGAAGAAGACATTCATCTCTGGGGAGGTAGAATTTCTTGACAATTCCTAAGGAGGACAGCCGAAGAGAAGACTGTATATGGTGCTCCTATGGGGGATCTAGTATTGTCTATTTCTACGAATAATCGAAACGGCTTTACCTAGTGCTAGACGTAGTTGCCGGGAAAACTCTAAATATCTATACTATTATTACACAGTCGATATGAGTTTATGAAAGAAGACTTACAGTGAAACAGCCCCACAATACAGTTATATGTATATGAAAGCGGTAAATGAAAACATATAAACACTTACTCGGTTGTAGAGCTTCCATGCTGTATTGTTAGTTGTTCAACAAAGAAAGATTGAAAACAACAGTAGATTTCAAAATCAAAGGAGAAAGTGCTTTGAAAAAGAAAGATTTGGGGCTTACAGCTCAAGGAGAGGCCCAGGGTTTTATCAGTGATTGCACTGTTGAATTTGTACAGAGGGACTTATACAAGTGACTGTGGCCCAAGAAAGGTTTTCTGTACAAAGGGATGGGTCTTACACTCTCTCAAGAGGCCCAAAAAGTTTTAAAGAAAAAAAGTGGGGCTTATAACACGAGGGTAGGCCCAGATGATTTTTCGTTTGAAATGACGATCGCGCCGAGGTTTTCTTTTAACGCAAAGGGACTTATAAATGAGTGAGGCCCAAAGTTGTTTTTGGTTAAAAGGGGATTGGGTCTTACACTCTATTAGAGGCCCAAAGAGTTTTGAAACGGGCGACGATCGCGCCGTTTACTTGTACAGAGGGACTTATACAATAAGTGAGGCCCAAAATTGTTTGTACAAGGGGGTTTGGGTCTTACACTCTCTCAAGAGGCCCAAAAAGTTTGAAAATGATTTGTGAGGGTTGAATTAATCAAAAACCCTAATTTATTTCCAAAATGTATTTTAATTGAATAAAAATTCAATTAAAATGAGCAAAAATTGTTTAACATGTGGGAAACAAATTATGATCTTGGATTAATGCTTCAAAAATCATGTTTTGCCCTACAAAATGATTAGAAGTCATTAAAATTTACAAAATAAAGAGGGGAAAAATATTTTAAATGTCAAAAACAGTTAAAATATTAGTTCTTTGCAAAAATATCAATTATATGAAATAAATAACATTTTTGGGATTTTTTGGGAAAATAAAATATTTTAACATTTTTGTGAATTATTAAAAAAAGAATCAACTCAAAATCATTAAAACTCAGAGAGAAATTAATTTTTGAATCAATTAAATAAAATCACAAAATTCAAATATTTGAATTTTCAAAAAAGGGCGCCAAGAACACCCAAGAACACGCGCGTGTTCTGGGTTTGCCCAGATTTGCATTTTCTCTCCAATCTCACTGAATACTTGATTATATCATACAATCCACATATCAATATGCTCGTCTCAACCTCACGATCATGTCTATGACAATTAATTTCATTTAAATTAAGCATAAAACAAGAAACCACGATAAATCCTCAAGAACCCTAAATTCTGCATGAAGGCTGGGATTTTTGATACACGATTCAAACAAAGCAATTAATTGAGGGGAAACATTCCATGCATGATTATGAACATTTGGCAAAAGTATTGTGCGGGGAAATATGCATAGATTGAGAGATGACCAAGTTTAGGCTTACCTCTAGGTCGTGACAGCAAGTTCAAAATGATTTCTGAGTTGGAGGTGTTACAGATGTGTTGTGATGATCTGAACAGCTTCCCTACACCCTATGGAGTGTGTTTGAATGCTTGGACTTGATGGAAATTGGCTGGATCACTTCATGGCATCTCAACTGCAACTTGGTTAAAACCTTGAGCAATCGACTGGTGATTCTGAGAAATCAGTGTTCCAGGTGTTGTTTAAGTGTTTGATCAGCTCACATATGATGTATGTGAGGTGTGTGTGTGATTGGTTTGGTTGGAAAAGCTCTCAAACTCAAAACCCGATAGTGACTTGCTTTGGAAGGCAAAATTGGAGTGAAAGAAGAGATTTTGAGGAAAGCATCTTTTTGATGGCTTTGGTGTACTCAAACTGATCACAATTGAGCTCTATTTATAGTAGAGCAAGTTTGTTTTGCAAGGAATAGTGAATGGCAACTGCAGAGTAGGGTTGGCCAATGTTGGCAAATAAAAATCCAAGTCTCCTCTAGCCATTGACTAGAGGTTAGGGCACAGAGCTTTGGTTCCCTTGGTCTTGGATAAGTCTTGACTGAATTCAGTTGCCAATAGCCCAGTCCATGCAACCTTGGTGCTTCCATTGAATGCTCCAATCCAAAATTGGAGTCTTGTCCCTATTTTAGGCAATTCTAGGTTTGGCATGCTATTTCTTGTTCCAAGGACTTTGGAGGCTTGGCTCAGTGATTGTCCCCTTTAGATTCAATCCTCAGATGTGTCCAAAGTGATGACAAGGCTTGGAATTGGCTGATTTTGGCAAATCGACCAAAAGTGCAAAAATCTGCCTTGCCTTGGCAGATTTCAGCAAGGCATCTTGCCAATGTCATATCTCATGGCTCAAGTTGAATTTGGTGATGTTCTTGGCCATTTTGGAAAGCCCTTATATGATACAACAACTGTTTGATCACATTTGGTTTTGATACTTTTTGGATCCAAGTGAAAAATGTCCCTACATTTGGAAAAAAGTGAAGGCAGATTCTGACTTAGTGAAATTTCCACTAAGTGTTGGAACAAAGTGACTTTTCTTGATTTTGATCACTCCATAACTCAAAATCCATGAGGAATTTGGAAATAGGTCAGTTTTTAGCTTTTGTAGAGGGCAATGAGATCTACAAATCAAGCTTTGGATGGGGAAAAATGGCTTTGTGGTTTAGGAGTTATGATCCTCCAAAGTTGGTACCTTAGTCACTTTATTTCATAACTTAGAAAATTTTCTAAGTTTTTATGGTTACCCCTTTTACAAGTTATCCCACTTTTCTTGATTTTTCTTGATGAATGATGATTCAAATCATACAGTAACATTAATTTAGGATTAAAAATCCATTTTTGTGAAAAATCTCAAAAAGTCAAAGTTGACTTTTGTGCACAGTTGACTTTTTATCAGATGAATTCCAAACTGTGCAATTCTTTAGGAAATCATGTCCTTGACCTAAATCAAACTTGATGGACATGTTCCATGGGTGTTATAGGGTATATTGAATCATGTCTTAGGGTTTGGGAGCATGTCCTGGTCAAAAGTCAAAGCTACAGTTGACTTTTCTTGCAAAACCCTAACTGTGGTCCAGATGAAATTGAAACTTGTTGCTCAAGCTTCTTGGATTAATCCATTGTTGCAAATGGATCAATATGGTATATTAGAGACCCTCAAATCATGTCTTGAGGTCTTGGTTCATGATTTGTCCCAAAAGTCAACTTAGGGGTGAATTAGGTCAAGAAACCCTAATTCCTGATATTTTATGTATGCATCTCTTGAGGCAAAATTGACTTGATGATTGGGTCCATGAGGTTCCATGGAGTATATTAGGTTATGTTTTGGATCATTGGCTTGTGCCCAGAGGAAAATTTCCATCTGGAGGCCCTGGTCGACCAAAACCCTAATTTGGTGATACTGTCGATCTTGAAGCTTGATCCATCTAGAGGGGAGCTACCTTGTGCTTAATCCTTGAAGTGGGAGTCCTCTTGATCCATTGAGGATGTTTGAGAGGTTAGAAAAGTTGAAGATCATGTCATTTCTTGATTGATCCTTTATCTAAGAGCTCAGAGAGGGCTTGAAACCCTAATTTTGATTACAGTGAATGCTCAACAATCCTTGAGGCACTTGGTGAGGCATAAAGGTACATCTATATTGTGATGATGATTTGCACAATGATGGGAAATCTAAGTGATCAAAATTTGGGGTATGACAGATGCCCCTGTTTAATCTTCTTGGACCCGAAGGTGTGAATGACGAAGGTATTCGGGCATTCGAGGTGCAAGAGGATTAAATATCGGAATATCCAAAATTTTGACGGCGTCTATGAATGGTAATTCATGCATTCATCTTCTTTTGCTAAGCAATGATGCTTAGAAAAGGTAAACTTTCCCTCAATCCTGGTCTTCAGCCAAGGAACTGGTCTCAGTTGATGAAATAAACTTCCCATCGATCCTAGTTTCCTACCAAGGAACTGGTCTCAGTTGATGAATTAAACTTCCCCTCGATCCTGGTTTCCTACCAAGGAACTGGTCTCAATTGATGAAATGAACTTCCCCTCGATCCTGGTTTCCTACCAAGGAACTGGTCTTAGTTTCTTTTGTCAATAAACTTTATTGACAAGGGACGCTACTCGTAGCGGTTTTCCTCAAACTTCTCGCCAAATTTTCCTGGTGAGATGACATTTTATGGAAAAAGTTGACGTCAGACTTGCTGGGGAGCCCAATCGTCTGAGTTGTAGAGGTGCACAAACTTCTCTGTTGGAGACGCCATTTGTTTCTACCGGGGAAGACGAGTCTCCTGAAAGACTACTTTCGTTTGGGGTCTTTACATCATACTTTTCTCGGGATCTTCCTGGAGAAATGCCATATGATGTGATCCAATTTTGAGGTGCTGATGACCTTTTCATCAGCGGTTTTTTTGGAGAAAAACTGTTGTACCACCGAATCTCTGATTAGGAGGCTTTCGCTCGGGATTTTCCTTAATCTGGGAAAGCAAGGATATCATCTTTAATGGCAAAGAGTGATGTTGACTGAGGGCTCTCTGGGCTTTCAGAGGTTCAAGTTATAAAAGTGGTCGAGGAGCCAACTTCATTCCAGAAATAAACTGGAGGAGAGAGATTGTTCAGACGCAGCATTTCATGACGAGGAAAAACTTGACAACTCGATTGAGAGGACTTTATATCACCAGGGGATAAGACCGACTAGAGTGATAGTGATGCAATATGAAATATGAATGCAAATCAATAATGCATGATGTATGTATGTTTATGTTGACAAAACTGACGAGACATACAAACTAAAAGATGAACATGACTGGATACTCGGCCATCGCGGGGCGAAGAAGTACCGTTGGTTCAAAAATAGCAATTCTACCTTGCTTAGGAGAAGTAGTCCTCGCGGGGAACTATGTTGGTCGGGCTTAGGAGATAAGAACTCGTCCGAGGGTATCAGATGGGAAAGCCGCATCTGATACAGCTGATCCTTCGTTCAGGCGTGCTGGTTTAGAAGGAGTACTTTTATTCTGCACTTTGAAGTTCGCTTACTTCTGGAGAAGCGATCGATGTTCTTTCGATGTTCAACAGTCAAAAGAAATTGCCATCTTTATTTTAAAGCAGAAAAAGTTTTACAAGTAAATTCATTTTTGTTTTATTTCAAGAATCGTTAATCATATTAAAATGTCGTTCTGTAAAGCTAAAACAACTGAGAATTACAAACAAAAGCACAAGGGCTCAAATTTTATTGATAAGATGGAGATCAGCCAAACGCGTGATTCCAAAGAGTATTTACAAAGTTAGAAAATGGTAATTTACAGGGAAAAAGGGCTGCGTTGAATCATAACGACCACTATCCTTCTACCAACTTTGAATTTGGGACATCCTGAGCTTCTGTCGAAGATGGCCTTGATTGGAGTTTTCCTCCGATGGATGATGTAACTGTTGCTAAGGGACTTGCCTCTGTTGAACATAGTTACTTGCCATTATCCCTAACTTTTGCCTGGATTGTACTTCGAGATTTCCAATCCACCGGGATGAATTTTTTTTTCATGTCTCTAATTTTTTTCCTGGACTGCCCTTTCGGGTTTTCAATCCACCGAGACGTTTTTTTTTAGGCGAAGTATTTCTTGACTACATCAACGTTTGTGGGGTAGGCAAATTCCTCTCCGTCCATGGTTGCAAGTCTCAAGGCACCGCCTGAGAAAGCTTTCGTGACCACATAGGGGCCATCATAATTCAGGGTCCACTTGCCCCGAGAATCAGTGAGAAAAGATTGTATCTTCTTGAGCACAAGGTCTCCTTTTCTGAAGACACGGGGTCTGACCTTTTTGTCAAATGCCTTCTTCATTCTTTGCTGATACAACTGACCGTGGCATAGTGCCGTTATTCATTTCTCTTCGATCAGGTTGAGTTCGTCGTGTCGACTTTGACACCATTCAGCCTCTGTAAGCTTAGCTTCCATCAATACCCAGATTGATGGGATCTCTACTTCTATGGGGAGCACTGCTTCCATGCCATATACTAGAGAGAAAGGGGTAGCCCCTGTTGAAGTGCGGACAGACGTGCGATAACCGTGAAGAGAAAAGGGTAGCATCTCGTGCCAATCTTTGTAGGTTACAACCATCTTTTGAACAATCTTCTTGATGTTCTTGTTAGCCGCTTCTACCGCTCCGTTCATCTTGGGTCGGTAGGGAGATGAGTTATGGTGTTCGATCTTGAACTCTGCGCACAACTCCTTCATCATCTTATTGTTCAAGTTGGATCCATTATCAGTAATGATCTGGCTCGGAACACCATAACGGCAGATGATACTATTTTTGATAAATCAGACCACCACTTGTCGGGTTACATTAGCATACGACGCTGCTTCGACCCACTTGGTGAAGTAATCAATGGCTACCAGGATGAACCGATGTCCATTTGAAACCTTAGGTTCAATCAAGCCAATTATGTCGATTCCCCATATGGAAAAAGGCCATGGGGAAGAAAGGACTTTGAGATGCGTTGGCGGTACATGGATTTTGTCGGAGTATATCTGACATTTGTGACACCTTCTCATGTACTTGTAGCAGTCGGATTCCATGGTTAACCAGTAGTACCCTGCTCTTAGCATTTTTCTCGCCATTGTGTGTCCATTGGCATGAGTGCCAAAGGATCCTTCATGAATTTCTTTCATCAGTATGTCTGCCTCTGGTCTGTCTACACACCAGAGCAAGACCATGTCAAAGTTCCTCTTATAGAGTGTATCGCCGCTCAGGAAGAAGCTGCCTGCTAGTCTTCTGAGGGTCTTTCTATCCTTTCTAAATGCCCCAGGAGGGTACTCTTGTTTCTGAAGGAAGCGTTTGATATCGTGATACCAAGGTTTATCGTCTATGACTGCTTCAATCATGAAGATGTAAGTGGGCCTTTCAAGGCGCATTATGTCAATCTTAGGTATGTCATTCCATTGACCTACACTAATAATGGAAGAGAGAGTGGCTAATGCATCAGCCATGTGATTCTCCTCACGAGGGATGTGATGAAACTCAATTCTGTTGAAGAAGGGTAGCAGCCTTCTTGCATAATCTTTGTAAGGAATCAATCCTGATTGGTATGTGTTCCAATCCCCTGTGATCTGATTGATAACCAAGGCTGAATCACCGTATACGTCCAAGTTCTTAATCCTTAAATCAACCGCTTCTTCGAGACCCATAATACAAGCGTCGTATTCGGCCTCGTTGTTTGTACACTTGAACGTAAGTCTGGCAGTGAAAGGAATGTGGGTACCCTGAGGGGTAATGATGATTGCCCCAATTCCGTTTCCGTAATGATTAACTGCTCTGTCAAAGATTAGTCCCCATTGGGAACCTGGTTCTGGTCCTTCACTGGGTAGCGGTTCATCACAGTCTTTCATTTTTAGATACATGACATCTTCGTCTGGGAAGTCAAACCCGATTGATTCTTGATCGTCAATCGGTTGATGAGCCAAATGATCGGCTAAAATACTCCCCTTAACGAATTTTTTAGCGTGGTACTCTATGTCATATTCTGATAACAACATCTGCCAGCGGGCAATCCTTCCCGTGAGAGCAGGTTTTTCAAAGACGTACTTGATTGGATCCATATCGGAGACCAACCAAGTAGTATGACGAATCATGTACTGGCGAAGACGTTTGGCTGCCCAAGCCAAAGCATAGTAAGTTTTTTCAAGCATAGTGTACCAAGTCTCGCAGTCGGTGAATTTCTTGCTTAGATAGTAAATGGCAGACTCTTTCCTTTTGGTTTCGTCCTGTTGGCCAAGTACACACCCCATTGAGTCTTCCAAGACTGTGAGGTAGATGATCAGTGGTCTTCCTTCCACTGGAGGTTATAGAATCGGAGGATTCAACAGATATTCCTTAATACTGTCAAAGGTGGTTTGGCAATCTTCTGTCCAAACGCAATCCTGGTTCTTTTTCAGTAACTTGAAAATCGGCGCACACGTGGCGGTCATGAGGAATATGAATCTAGAGATGTAGTTCAAACGTCCCAGGAATCCTCTGACTTGTTTTTTAGTTTTCGGAGAAGGCATCGCTTAAATGGCCTTGACCTTGTCAGGATCAACCTCAATTCCTTTCTGGCTGACGATGAACCCTAAGAGTTACCCTGAACGGACACCGAAGGTGCATTTGTTGGGATTCAAGCGGAGTTTGTATTTTCTCAGACGCTCGAATAGTTTTTACAGGTGGGTCACATGCTCCTCTTCTGTCTTAGATTTTGCAATCATGTCATCGACATATACCTTGATTTCTTTGTGTATCATGTCATGAAACAGAGTAGTCATGGCCCTTTGATAGGTTGCCCCGGCATTCTTCAAGCCGAACGACATCACCTTGTAACAAAAGGTACTCCATGGGGTAATGAATGAAGTTTTCTCCATGTCTTTCGGCGCCATTTTGATTTGATTATAGCCCGAGAATCCATCCATGAAGGAGAAAACTTTGAATTTTGTTGTACTGTCTACCAGCATGTCAATGTGTGGTAAAGGAAAGTCGTCCTTTGGACTAGCCTTATTCAGATCCCTGTAATTGACACACATTCTGACCTTTCCGTCCTTTTTTGAAACGGGTACGATGTTGGCTAACCATTGAGGATATTCTGATGTGGCGAGGAACCCTGCGTCAATCTGTTTCTGTACCTCCTCTTTGATTTTGATGGCCATGTCCGGGTGAGTCCATCTCAACCTTTGTTTTACCGGCAGACATTCTGATCTCAATGGTAGATGATGTTCCACGATGCTGGTATCCAACCCTAGCATATCCTGATAGGACCAATCGAATACATCGGGAAACTCTTTGAGAAGTTTCGTCAAACTTTCTTTGACAGTTGGACTGAGCAGTGCCCCAATCCTGATTTCTTTTCTCTCTTCTTCTGAACCCAAGTTGACCGTTTCTAACGGCTCTTTGTGAGGTTCAATAGACCTTTCCTCTTGTCGGAGTAATCGGGAGATCTCTTCTGGAATTTCGTTGTCAACTTCTTCTTCAGCCCCAAATACCGGGAACTCAAAGTCAGGAGAAGGCATCGGATCGTATGTTTCAATGGGGTTTAAAACAAGCAATCTGCATGACGTGATGATTTGTGTTTAGAAGAGATAGAGAAAATGCAAGAGTGTATGCAGTGTATTTTTTTTTACTGCTTGTTTATTTTGATTTGTTTTTTTAGGATTACCATTTTCTGAGAAAAAACAACAAGAGAAAACAGCAATAAATGCGGAAATTACAGAAAGACGTTATTTTATTAATGAACAAGTCGAATCTTGAAACTACAGCCCTATAAAACAAAACTCGGTCACTTTGGGCAAAGCGAAGAGGGAAATTTACAGAAAGCGAGCCCTATCAAAACATTTGTTTCACCTGGGCAGGGTGAAAGGTTAAAGATGGCAATTACTTTGACTGGTGAACGACCTTCGGAACATTGACAGCAACCCATTGGCGGCGAACTCCTCAGTGAATCACAAAGTTCGGTACCTTCCTTGATTTGTCTTCAGAAATAACGCTGATTTCTGGTGGAGCAAGATCATTGGAATCTGTCTCCCAGGCAGAGTTGTCGTAGGAGGATTCCTCTGTTGTATTTTGCATAGCATTTGTGCTCTCAGTTGTATCTCTCCATCCAGTTGGCTGGATATCTTCGAGCCTGATATGAGAGCTTTCAGGAGCGGTGTACTTGACCATATAGTCAAATTTTCCACTTGGTTGTCCCAGGGTGTCCCACACTTCTTTGGAACTGGAGGAGTCATCCTTCTCGATGACGTTGACCTCGGGAAAAGCATAGTTGATGAATTCTAGTCCGACAAGCTTTGCCAATTCATCGTCATGTTGAGTAGTTTCTGAACGACCTGAGTGTTGATCCCATAACATGGTGGGGACACAGGTATTCTGTTCAATGATGCTCAGCTGAGTTTCATTACTCGGCTGACTTTCTGGCCCCAAGTCTTCTGGATAAGGCTGCCACATTGGCAGGCCATCCATCAGGCCAGAGTAGGTGTGGTCAAAATTGCCCTTCATCGGAGTGTCTTCCTCTAATGAATTTGGCGGAGCACGGCATCCCTCCGGATCACAATCTCCATATATCATTTCGACATCTGCCCGTGGTATAAATCTCGAACTCTGTGCGGGATAGCAAAATGGCGTAGGCACCTCTTCCTGAGACATATAACCGTCCTCATTGAGGTAGGACCTCCATTCCTCCTCTGTGTCAGAGGGATCCTCTTCATTGATAGTATGCACTTCTTCGAGTCACTGGGTGAAGGAAACCTCCACTGTGGAAGAAGTTCTGAATGGGATGAAGACTTTCATTGCTGGTAAAAGCTGTCTGGGTACAGGTTGCAGAAAAACCAAGACCCTTCTTTGCTTTATTGCTAGTAGGAATGACAAGATGTCCCCATCCTGTGGTATCGGTACTCTTGACCGCTTTAATAGCATCTTTGTATGAGGAAATCGAAGTTCCTCCTCTTGATTGATTGTCCTTGCTCACCGACAGTGCTTGGAACTGCATCCCAATAACCTCCTCGGGTTCTACACAAGTAGATGATGATAAGTTACTCACGAGCAAGGCCTGTTCCCCACAGACTGTGATGAGTTAGCCGCTCTGGACGAACTTTAGCTTTTGGTGGAGGGTTGAAGTGACCGCCCCAGCCTGATGTATCCAAGGTCTTCCTAATAAACAATTGTATGTTGCCCGGATGTCCATGACCTGGAAAGTGACTTGGAAAGTGTGAGGACCAATAGTTATGGGAAGGTCAACTTCGCCGATAACCATTTTTCTGGATCCGTCGAACGCTTTGACGACGACCTCGCTGATTCTCATCGGAGGGCCTTTGAATGATAATTGCGTCAAAGTGGACTTCGACATAACATTCAGGGCTGACCTTGTGTCTACCAGTACGCTGGCTAAAGCATCGTCCTGGCAGTTGACTGTGATATTGAGCGCCATGTTATGACGGCGACCCTCTTCCGGTAATTCCTCATCACTAAATCCCAAATTATTGCAAGAAGTGATGTTAGAGACAATACTATTGAACTGTCTGATTGTTGCATCCTGTTCCACAAAGGCTTGCTCCAAGACTTTCTGTAGAGCCTCCCTGTGCGCTTCTGAACTGAGTAATAGTGATAATACTGAGATCTTTGAAGGAGTCTGTAACAGTTGATCAACAATGTTGTATTCACTCCTTTGGATGAGCTTCAGCATCTCATCGTTGTTCTTTGAAAGGTCGGGATTACTAGATTGACCGACTGGTGGATTAGGGACTTCTGCCTGAGGTTCCTTTTCTTTGTTAGGTTCTCTAACTCCTCGGTTGAAGATTCGACCGCTCCGTGTTACTCGACTAATGTCTGCAATATTCACAACGGAGGGTAATGGAATTTCCTTTCCATTTTCAATTGTTGTTGCACCGTATTTGTAGGGGATTGCCTTAGCTGATTCATACGGCAGTGGTCCCGGTAGATAGATGACTATGGGAACCTTCTGGTTTTTCTGACCATCATAAGTAATCTCGATCCGTTCCCTATTGGGAATTCTTGATTCGTCAAGCAGAGGGATGATGGCACAAACATCTCTAGTCCTCTGATGATCAGAGATTATGACAACGTCCTCAATTTGATCGGCAAGGTAATTCGGCGTCCAGTTGATGGGTCTGGAACCTGGATATGGACGAATCTCTCCACGATCCACCTGACCCTGAAGAGCTGCCCTCACAAGGTAGCATCCTTGGTTACTTTCCGAACAGACTCCACAACGTTCATAATTGTGTGGTGGCACCTGGCCACGCCCACTTTGAATACAATGTAACCTCACTAGGTTAGTTTCCACAGATCGGACATCCTGACTCTGAAGCCGAGTAGGATTCCTGTTATTGATACTAATTTGCTGAGTATCTTCATCCATATAGATTGACATCCACCAGTGATTTAACAAGTGCTGAAGTGCCTCCTGGACAAGGGTACAACCTCGATCATTTTCGCAACCCGCTTTACAGCTTTGCTAATCATGTGATATTAGGAATCCGAGTTGGACCTGCTCAGCATGTAACTCTACCAGGTTGGTATTCATAACGCGAATATCAAAAATCTGAACCATGTTGATCTGATAAGGATTCCTATCATGGTAGTCCTGGATCCATCCAAGATCCATCTGACGCTGGAGGGCCTCCTGTATGAAAGAGCATCCTTGTTTGTTTACCGAGCAAGTCAGACAGGAACTGTAATCGTGTCGCGGCAGATTATGAGACTGGCTTTGCCTTGAGTGCATTGCCACCAAATTGACATTCATCGCATGGATGTCGTGGTTTTGAATGACGTTGGAATTCGTATAGACCACGTTAACTCCACGAACTCGGTGCTCTTGGATCCATCTGAGATCCATCTGTTTCTGTAGAGCTGATTGCACCACAGAACATCTTCGATTGCTTTTAGAGCAGATATCACACTGATGATAATTATGAGGTGGCACATGGCCATATCCACTCTGTCTACAATGCATCTTGACCAGATTGGTTTTCAACAAGAGTACATCGTGAATTTGATAGACATTGTTAGGTTCTTTCTCAATCAGGTTGACTGCAACTTTCTCGTGTTGAGGCAGCGTGTTCTTGAGAACATTAGGATTCGTATCTTTGAAAGATAAGAGCCTGCTCCTAACAAGCTTTTGCACGTCAGATTTGAAATTCAGACAGTTCTCTATGTTAGGCCCCGATCCTCCTTGATGATAAGGGCAAGTCTGGTCCACCTTAAACCAAAATGGAGGATTTTCCGGTACTGTAAGAGGAGACTTAGTCTAGATGTGCCCCTTGGCCAGTAGTAACGGAAATAGTTCTGTGTACAACATGGGTATAGGATCAAATCCTGGTGGCCGCATTGTACGGTTGTTATTATATGGAGGACGAGCCTGTTGAAGAGGCTGTTGTGTCCTTTGCTGATTAGGTTGGCTCTGCGCAACCTGAGGTTGATACGTAGGAATAGGTGCAGGGCTGATAGCAGGAGTTACAGCTGCTACCGGTTGGTACCGTCTCCTTTGCTTTCCGAGAGAGATATTCCCAATATCTTGCTCTTTTTTCTTAGGGAGAGCACTACCGTATCATTTTGTACTACTTGATGATCCAGCGTCTTTTACCAAACGTCCTTCTCGGACGGCTTCCTCAAGACGAACTCCCATGCCCACCATCTCGGTGAAGTCACTGGGCGCATTGGCGACCATTCTGTCGTAATAAAATGAGCTTAAGGTCTTTAAGAAGATCTTTGTCATCTCTTTTTCCTCAAGAGGAGGAGAGATCTGAGCGGCAATTTCACGCCATCTCTGAGCGTACTCCTTAAAGGTTTCCTTGTCCTTTTGTGACATTGATCTGAGTTGATCTCTGTCTGGTGCCATGTCCAAATTATATTTGTACTGTTGGACGAAGGTAGTGCCAAGATCTCTGAAAGTGTTGATCGTAGCACGGTTTAAACCCATGTACCATTTTAATGCGGCACCAGTTAAACTATCCTGGAAGTAGTGAATCAGTAGATCCTGATTCTCCGTCTGAACTGACATTCGCCGAGCGTACATCACCAGATGACTTTGAGGGCAAGAGTTACCCTTGTATTTTTCAAAGTCGGGCACTTGGAACTTGTGCGGAACTTTCACATTGGGGACCAAGCAGAGGTCCGCGGCGTCCTTTCCAAATAAATCCTGACCGCGAATGGCTTGCAGTTCCTTCTGCATTTCCAAGAACTGTTCCTGGAACTCATCCATTCTATCGAACATAGTTTCCTTCTGTTAAGAAGGAATCGGTGGAATCTGTCCTTCCGGGACAGTGTGCACCACAGGGGGTGGTACCGTGACTACGGTAGTGAATCTTGGCGTTTCTCGAAGTTTGTAACCTTCAGGAGTCTTCAATATGCCCCTGGCATCTTCGCTTTCTCGAAGTCTGTAACCTTCAGGACCAGCGGCATCTGTTGTGATTCCCTGATCTTCAGCGATCGGCGGAACATATCCTTCCGGGATATAGTTAGCAGGCATGCCCCAGGGACGATCTTTCGGCATTTGATACCTAGGATCATACTTCTCCACTATGGGCGCTGAGGTGATCTCTGAGATCACAGTTCTTTGTATCTGAGCTTCTGCCATGGCTTGCATGTCGTTACGAAGCTTTCTCATATCCTCTCTCAGAGCGTCGATCTCTTCTTTCGACTCTCTATTCTCTTCCTCAAGATCATCCATCTTTTTCTGACGATTGGCCCGAGTATTGTACGAATGAGACAGTTTGACTATAGAATCGAGACACAAACGTGAGATTTGTAGGTAAGAAGAATACGCGATGTGAGAATGATGAATGCAATGATTATATTAATTGTTTTTTTGGTTTAATCAAAATAAACTTCGACAATTAGATTGCAAATATCAAACAGTGGGGAAACCCCGTTTTATTGAAATCAAAGGATTACAGGAATGGAAATACAGTAAATTAGAAGGTGCAGAAACAGAAACCTAAACTAATGGGTCCCGAGTCCTCTCTAAGGAGAACTCGGGTGTTGATTCTGGTTGTCGCGGACGGCAAAAATATTCGAGTCGCCACCATATTTTTTAAAGGAAAATAATGATAAACCTAAATATCCTATCCTAAGGTAGAGATTCCTACGGTTCGGGAGTCGGTTAAGTAAAGGGAAGGTGTTAGGCACCTCTTACTTCCATTGTACTCAATGGGATCCACCTTTGTGTTTAGGGCATGTTTGTTTGTCTAAATGAAAAGACAACCTAAGTTTTTTCCTAATTATACTCGCTAGGGTTGGTTTGCAACCCTATGCCTACGTACCCTCAAAATGAAGGATCAGAGTAACCGTAGTTCACCTCCCCTATTCCTACCCCCTAATCCTATTCCTAAATCCCAAATCCTATCCTTAAATCCCATCCACTATTTATACTCTTGGATAAAGAGTTCTATCCCTTAAATCTAGTGTTTATACTCCTAGATGAGGAGTTATATCCCTTAAATCGCTTTGTCCATTGTTTATACTCTCGGAGGAAGAGTTTTATCCCAAAATCCAAATCCCTTATCCCATATCCCATCCTTTATTTAGGCTCTCGGACCAAGAGCTTTATCCCTTAATTTAAATCCTTTAAGAAACCCTTAAATACCCTAAAATAATTTCTAATTTAAAAAAAAAAAATTAATTTTAATCAAAAGTTAAATAACCTAATATGACCCAAAATACAACATTCACTCATAATATCCCCAAATAATTCCTAAAAATTTATATCCCAAAACAAATTTAACTACTATTTTTTCTATCCTCATATTTATCCTTTTCTAAAATAATTTTCCAAGAGAAACCTAAATCCTCTAAAAACTTAAGAAAAAAAAATCTGTTTATACAAGTGGATATTTAAACAAAGTTTGAATAAAAATTATCCAATTGAAAAAAAAAAGGACCAAGAAACCTAATTTAACCAAAAGAAAAAACTTCTTTCACAACTTAAATTAATTTAATTGTGAGTAAAAAAAAATTAAATCTAGCCAAGTAAAATCCAAAAAAACATAAACCCTTAAATCCCTAATTCCATCCTAAATTCCATATATTGTTTTTTTCTAATTAACCATGAAACATAATTAATAATTAGATTAAATGATTTAATTAATTAAATGAGAAAAATAACCAGGGGGTGTAAGAACCCTTTTAAAAAACACCTGGGCCAATACTGGGGGGTGCCAAAAGTAAACTGGGCGCTAGGCCCAATTGTTTTAACCGTAAGAGAAAAAAACAAAAGAAAAAAAATCCAGTCTGTGGGGGTCAACGTATGTTTGACGTCTGATGGAGATCAGACGGTTCCAATGACTTATTTCCTGGCCATTGATGTTGATCACTTTCCAGGTAATCTGAACGTACGGTCCAGATGCAGAGTCAACTGAGACTCACAGTATGCGTGCGTAGAGGGGATAATATTGACCTCAACGGTCAAAGGAATCTGGATGGCCCAAGGGAGGACACTTGGCGCACATCCGAGTCCTTACAGAGGGAGTACTTAAGTCCTATTCCTTCAGAAATTTTTCATTTCTCATTATCTTTTCTCTCTCTACTTTTTCCCTCTCTCACTCTACTCTCTCCAATTCCCTCGCCTCTCTCTCTCTCTTTTTCCTCCCGGACACCACTCAAAATTTCTCCGACCGCCTCCAAACCCCCCAGAACCACCGCTTCTACCCAGATTTCCGGTTGATCTTTAACCGGAATCTGCACCCAGCACGAACCCTAACCCCTCCCAACCCAGAATCTACGAACCCTAACCCAACATCTATGAACCCTAACCCTCAATCTATGAACCCTAACCCACCTTCACTCAAAAAACCCAGAAAACCTAGGAACCCCAAGAACCCTAAGGGTTCTGGGATGAACCCTAACCCTAAAGTCAAAGAACCCTAACCCTAGAAAAAACCCAGAAAAGCCAGAAACACACAAAAACAAATCTAAAACATCTAAACAACAAACCAAAGACGATTCAAGTTCAAAATTCCAAAAAAAAACTAAGTGGATTTCTCGGATTTACCTCTCCTGCCGTGAAACTTTTTGTAATATTTTATCCTTTTTCCTTCTCCGATCTATACTTCTAATCTCGTTCCTTGTTTGTTTTGCAGGTCTAGCTCAAGGTAGTTTAGGGTTCTAATGGTGAACCCTAAATCCTTATTGTTATAAGAGCTTTAGGTGGGAGGGTGGGATTGCGCAGCTCCAATGAATCGTCCGTCGCTTTTTTCTTTTTTTTCTTTTTTAATTTCTGTTTTCTCCTTTTCTTTTATTGTTAGAAAATTAGGTTTAGGAATTTTAATTGTAGGTTTCGATTTAGGAAATTTTTTATGTAAACAATTGATTTGAGTTGATTTAAAATCTGAATTTGTAATATAAATTGTATTGATTTTAGTTTTAATTTTGTTGATTTGATTTTGATCCGTTTTTTCTCTCAGCCGCAAAATTAGGGTTTGAGAGGGGAAGGGGATGCAACCGGTCAACAAATTTGACCAACACAATAATAATAATAATAAAAATTCAAAAATAAATAAAATAAAAACACAGACGGACATCATTGTACTAATTGAGATAAATATAAAAATAAATAATACTCTCAAAACAAATCTTAAAACAAAATTACTAACTAATCAAATCTAATACTAATTACCCCAAAACCTTACTTAATAATAAAAATAAATCCCTAATTAATAACTAATAGTGCATATTTAAAATAATAAGAAACCGAAATTCCTAATAAAATACCAAGATATTCTAAAGTACTTAGACTAATTAAAACTAATTATCCCCAATTAAGTAAAACTAAATAATTCTAAAAAATAATACCCCCCTGATTTTTTTTTTTTTAAACTAAAAAAATAAATAAACCCTTGTATATGAAAAACAATTAGCCCAAAAAAAAAATCTAAATTTTATCTAATAAAAATAACTTTATTATTTAACAAATCTAATTTCTAAAAAATTCTAATACCTTCCTAATTAAAAAATAAATAAAACTAATTTTTATAAGATGACACTAATTCAAAAATCAAATAGTACTAAAATATTATGATCTAAACAAAATGAATAAAAACCCCAACTAGGCCATTAAGATGGGCCCCAAAAAACTTTAATAAACCCCCCTCCAACATGATACCCCCTAATAACAAAATAAAACCTTGGTCAAAATTTAGGGTACTACAGCTGCCCCTATTTAATCATCTCCGACTCATAAAGAGGAAGTCGATGTGTCTTTCTCTTTTGAAGAGGAGATGATTAAATATATGAGGAGGACCCTAATTTTGACCGCCAAACCAGACAAGGAACACGCCGACCACCCTAAGATCCCTGATAACAAACCCGTGGTGAGATATCCGATTAAAACCCTTTACCCTGGAAGAAAATGATCCTATGTCTTGTATGCAGGTATAAAAGCATGTATGCTCTTATGTATGACGCATTGTTTGGGCTAACGCCTCTTTTATGATATGCAGTGCATGTTTTTACGGAAACCATATCCTTCTGTTAGCATTCCAACTTCTCGACCCTTGAACCCTTAACTCCTTTTGATGAGTGCAACAAGCCCTTTACTCTTGACATCTGGAGATGCATAGAGAAATTCCCATAGTGATTGAATCCTGACCGTCAATTTGTGGATCCTTTATTTTTATCTTGAGAGAAAATATGACCCATTTGCAATTTTTGAATCGCAGTAAAATACATTTTCCTTTTTCCTTTTTTTTTTTTGCTTTTTGATTATACCCAGTGTTTCAATGCATTATTATAAATAAAATCGGCATTTTATAATCAAGCAGAAAATTGCAAAGCAAAGAAAAATTTATTCATTGAGAAGTAAGCCTATGAACAGGCAAAAGTACATAAGGAAAGCAAATCCTCATAGGGAGGAAGTACTACAAAGAAAAGGAATGGCAATACGAAAAGAGAAAAAAACAAATTTATCTATGTCCCTATTAAATTTAACACTGGCTAATATCCCTAAATTTCTGAGGTCTTGATACTTCGCTTCTGAAGATGATGACTGGATTGGTCGTTCCTTTCTGAATTCCAATAGTGCTATCAGTCCTATGCCTTTTGGATATCCTTAATTTTGCCTGGACCGTTCCTTTAGAATCTTAGTCCACCAGGATGCTATACCATTTTTTTTTAACTAAGCCGCCCTTTAGGGTTTTCGACTTGTTGGGTATCATTTTTTCTAAGTCCCTAATTTTTGCCTGAATTGCTCCTTCGAGTTTTCAATTCACCGGGACGCCCTAACTTTTGCCTAAGTCGCCTTTTAAGGTTTTCGACTTAGCGGGCTTTTATCCTCTTTTTCTAGGCAAGTATTTTTTGACTGAATCGGAGTTTACCGGTCATGGTAAATCCACTACATCCATAGTAGTCAATATTAAAGCTCCTCCTGAAAATGCGCTCTTTACGACATATGGTCCTTCATAATTTGGAGTCCATTTGCCACGAGGATCTTTATGGATAGGTAGCACTTTCCTTAACACCAAGTCCCCTTCTTCGAATAGGCGAGGACGAACTTTCTTATCGAATGCTTTCTTGAGTCTCCGCTGATATAGTTGACCATGACATACAGCAGCCATGCGCTTTTCCTCTATGAGATTCAGTTGATCAAGTCTATTATGTACCCACTCTGCTTCATCCAGCTTAGCCTCCATTATGACCCTTAGTGAAGGAATTTCTACTTCAACCGGGAGGACTGCTTCTGTGCCATATACCAAGGAAAAAGGAGTAGCTCCTGTCGAAGTTCGAACCGAGGTTCTATAGCCATGTAGTGCGAAAGGGAGCATTTCATGCCAATCTTTGTAAGTCTTCACCATTTTCTGGATGATCTTCTTGATGTTCTTATTAGCTGCTTCAACTGCGCCATTCATCTTAGGACGATAAGGCGATGAATTATGGTGATCGATTTTGAAACTTTCACATAACTCATCCATCACTTTGTTGTTCAGATTGAGCCCATTGTCTGTAATAATCTTGTTTGGAACCCCATAGCGGCAGATTATCTCTTTCTTGATGAATCGTGCAATGACTTGTCTTGTCACATTGGTGTAGGAAGAAGCTTCGACCCATTTGGTGAAGTAATCAATGGCAACTAGAATGAACCGGTGTCCATTTGATGCCTTAGGTTCGATCATCCCGATTATGTCTATTCCCCACATAGAGAAAGGCCAAGGAGCAGTTAAGACATTCAAAGGAGTTGGTGGCACGTGAATTTTATCCGCATAGATCTGACATTTATGGCACTTCTTGACATATTTGAAACAGTCCGATTCCATAGTCAACCAATAATACCCTACTCGGAGAATCTTCTTAGCCATTGCATGCCCATTTGCGTGGGTTCCAAAAGATCCTTCATGAATTTCCTTGATAAGCATGTCCTGTTCATGTCCATCCAAACACCGGAGCAACACCATGTCGTGATTTCTTTTGTAAAGTACCTCTCCATCTAGGAAAAACTGAGCAGCCAATCTTCTGAGTGTTTTCTTATCCACGCTGGAGGCGTTTGTAGGGTATTCTTGTTTCTGGAGGAACTGTTTGATGTCATAAAAACACGGTTTATCATCCACTTCTGCCTCTACTGCCCCACAATAAGATGGTTCATCAAGGCGATCAATTCTGATGGCTGGTGCTTCATTATACCATTTGACCTTGAACATGGACGCCAACGTGGCCAAGGCGTCTGCCAATTGATTGTGATCTCTAGGAATATGATGGAAGGTGATCACATCAAAGTATTCTATCCTTCTCCAGACATAATCTCGATATCGAGTTAATTTGGTATTAAGTGTCCTACATTCCCCTTTGACTTGATTGATGATGAGAGCTGAATCTCCATATACCTCTAAGATCTTGATTCCCAACTTGATGGCTTCATTAATTCCCAAGATACATGCCTCATATTCTGCCATATTGTTAGTACATGAGAAGCATATCCTGGCGGTAAAAGGTATGTGAAATCCCGTGGGAGAAGTTATGACAGCCCCCACACCATGTCCTTCTGCATTTGAGGCTCCATCAAATATAAGTTTCCACCGAGATCCAGGTTCAGGTCCTTCGTAAGAACTTGGGATATCATCATCTCTTACAGCCATTACATCTTCATCTGGAAAGTCAAATTGCATAGGCTGATAATCATCCAACGGTTGATGAGCGAGATGATCGGCTAACACACTTCCTTTTATGGCCTTCTGGGTAACATACTGGATGTCATATTCAGTAAGTAACATCTGCCACCGAGCCACTCTCCCAGTCACTCCAGGCTTCTTAAATATATACTTGATAGGGTCCATCCTTGATATTAGTAAAGTAGTATGGCACACCATATATTGTCTTAATCGACGGGCGGCCCATACAAGAGCACAACAGGTCTTCTCTAAGAGCGAGTATCTAGATTCGCAATCTGTAAATTTCTTGCTCAAGTAATAAATTGCATGCTCCTTTCTCCCTGTCTCGTCTTGTTGTCCAAGCACACAACCCATCGAATTGTTGAGCACCGTCAGATACATTATGAGTGGTCTTCCAGGTACAGGTGGTACCAATATGGGTGGCTCTTGTAAATACCCTTTGATTCGATCAAAAGCCTTTTGACAATGTTCATCCCATTCAAGGCTTTGGCCTTTCCTCAATAACTTAAAGATCGGTTCACAAGTAGCAGTAAGATGTGATATGAACCTAGCAATGTAATTCAGCCTTCCTAAGAACCCTCGTACTACCTTTTCAGTCCTCGGGGCTGGCATTTCTTGAATGGCTTTTACTTTATCAGGATCAACCTCTATACCTCTTCGACTGACGATGAACCCCAACAATTTCCCAGATCTGACTCCGAAGGTACATTTTGCAGGATTTAACCGTAGCTTAAACTTTCTCAACCGTTCAAACAGCTTTTGCAGATTGACTATGTGCTCTTCCTCAGTTTGTGATTTAGCGATCATATCATCCACATAAACCTCTATTTCCTTGTGCATCATGTCATGAAAGAGGGTGACCATTGCCCTTTGGTAAGTTGCCCCTGCATTCTTTAATCCGAAAGGCATCACCTTGTAACAAAAGATGCCCCAAGGAGTAATAAAGGTAGTCTTTTCCATGTCGGAGGGAGCCATCTTGATCTGATTATATCCGGAAAACCCATCCATAAATGAGAATACCAAAAATTGAGCCGTGTTATCCACCAATACATCAATGTGAGGTAATGGGAAATCATCTTTAGGACTTGCTTTATTGAGATCTCGGTAATCTACGCACATTCTGACTTTCCCATCCTTCTTTGGTACGGGCACGATATTGGCTACCCATTCTGGGTACTTTACTGCGGCTAGGAACCCTGCGTCGAACTGCTTTTTAACCTCTTCCTTGATCTTGAGAGTCATATCTGGTCTAGTTCGCCTTAACTTCTGCTTGACCGGAGGACATTCGGGTTTAAGCGGTAGCTTAAGTTCGGCAATATCTGTGTCCAAACCGGGCATATCTTGGTAGGACCAAGCAAACACATCCACATATTCACGTAGTAACTTGATCAACCTCTCTTTTACATCCTCATCCAAAGAAGCACCCACTTTGACCTCCTTTTTATCCTCGTTAGTCCCCAGATTGATCACATCTACTGGTTCCTGATGAGGTTGTATCACTTTATCCTCTTGCTTTAACATTCTGGCCAGCTCTTCAGGAAGTTCACAATCATTTTCATCACCCACTTCCGCTTGGTAAATCGGGAACTCGAAGTTATAAGGGATTATAGCAGTGTCATTTTCAATAGGTTCATTTTTAAATCTGCATGAGGAATATTTTTATGCTTATTATTTTTTGAATTTGAAAATACTAAAAAAAAGTGTATTGCCATTTGAAAAACTAATAACTAAGAAAGAAACAAAAAGGATCTTAATTGAAAACAAAATGCAACTTTATTATTAAATAATTCAAAGAAACAAAAGGTGGCCCTACAAAGCTTGTCCATTTGCCTTGGGCATAGCAAAGGACTTATTAATATTTTTTTAGAAAAAGTAAATTACTTTGAAACAGAAATCATCTCGGGAATCTCGATGGCTCTCCAATTGTTGAGAACTGTATCTGGAGAGCACTGGTATATCCAACCTGGTACCCCCTTATATTCCTCTTCAATTGCGGTCACTTGGTCTTCGTCTTTGAACCCAACACTATGGAAAGTTTCTTCAAGTGGAGGAAATATCATTGGATCAGTCTTGTGCTCTTCATTTTTAGCCGGTTTGTAACCCAACCCGAATTGATCCTTCTTTTAATGTATCTCTATCACCTTGCCCCAGCCCCTAGTGTCCCCATTCTGAATCAAGTCTGTGATCCTCTTCGGTTTTTCCTCCTGTCTAACGACTTGCTTACGAATGACTGTTGCAACCTCCAAAGCTTGAAAAGGTACTTCAAGTGTCTCCCCATCTACCTCTATATACCTGAAAGAAGCGAGATGACTGACGAACACGTCCTCCTCCCCATCAACAATTATTAAGCTATTTCCTGATATGAATTTCAACTTTTGATGAAGTGTTGAAGTAACTGCGCCCGGAGCATGAATCCAAGGTCGTCCTAAAAGACAGGTATAGGAAGGATTGATGTCCATGACTTGGAAAGTGATCACGAAGGTATGAGATCCTATCACTGTAGGTATATCCACCTCTCCAATCACTATTCTCTTTGAACGGTCGAAAGCCCTGACAACCAAAGAACTAGTCTTCATAAAGGTTCTCACTGATGTTAACTTCATTAGGGTATCCTTAGGCGTGACATTCAGAGCAGATCCTGTGTCCACCAACACTCTTGAAAGGACAGTGTCGTGGCACTTAACTGATATGTGCAAGGCCTTATTATGCTTTTGCCCCTCAGGAGGTAATTCCTCGCTACTGAAACCCAGACAAGTACTGGCAGAGATATTGGAGACCACCTCATCAAACTGTATCACTGAGATATCTTTAGTCACATGGGCCTCATTTAAGACCCTCAGCAAGGATTCCCTGTGTGCTTCTGAGCTTAATAACAAGGCCATAATAGAGATCTTGGACGGTGTTTGATTTAGTTGGTCCACCACCCTATAATCGCTCTTCTTTATAATCCTTAAAAACTCCTCAGCGTCCTCTGGAGATATGTTCTTTTTGGAAGATCCTTCTCCTGTGTTGGTGGTCTCTTTCCCTTTTGAGCTTTCAGGAGTATCCTTCTTAGGTGGTTCAGATGAGTATACCCTCCCACTGCAAGTCATCCCTCCAATACCAGCTATATTAGTAACAGCTGGTGTCGGTGCAATAATCTTTCCTCCCACAGATGCAGTGAGGTCATATTTCCATGGCACAGTCTTAGTGCTTTCATAAGGAAATAGGGCTGGAACATGGAAGACAATTGGGCCTTCAGATCCTGCAGGTACTGGGATCTTGACAAGTGCAGGAACAGGTATCTGAATTGGAGTTCGTGCAGATCCTGGGACTGGTAGCTGGACAGGTGCATGTGTAGGTCTTGGGACCTGAATTTGGATGGTCGCCTGTCTTGGAATTGGTATCGGAATAGGCGCCTGCCTCGGTATTGAATTTGGAATGGGTGCCTGCCTTGGAACTGGTATCTGAATAGGAGTCATGTTCTCCCTTCCTTGATAGTGAGTCTCAGAAGGTATATGTCCCTGAGATTCTAAGGCATCCACTTCATTTACTACCCTTGAATACCCAATTTGCACCATCCCTTGATCCATCAACTGTTGGAGAGTCCTCTTCATCTTTTCACAACTGTCAGGGTCAGATGAGCAGACCTTGCAATTGCCATGTCGTTCCTCAAACTCTTCATACCCAATCAACATCTCTCTTACCTTAGTCAAAGATGTCTTCACTTGTCCCACACTCTTGATCAAAACATTTTCCTCTGGCCCTTCAATGGAATTGACATTTGCCCCAGCATGTCTGGGGAAAGGATTATCACCTACGTTTGGAGTATCGTAAGTGAAGCTGATGACCTTTTGATCCAACAAATCCTGCACCCTAAACTTGAGAGCCGAGCATTTTTTAGTTGTATGTCCTGGTGATCCAGCATGATACTCACATCTGGCGTTAGCATCATATCCTTTAGGGAGAGGCGTAGGAGGAGGTCCTAATGGTTTGATCTCCACCAACCCCCTTTGAATTAACATAGGCAAAACCTAAGTATATGTGGAAGGTATAGGGTCGAAGTCCTTCCATGGCCTCCTTTGTTCCCTCCGGGGATACCTTTGTTGTTGATTTTGCGGAGGAGGTGCCCTTGGTTGTTGCACTTGTAGCATAGGAGTTGCTTGATTTGGAGCCACAACAGCCACATGAGGTACTTGAGAATACCCATTAGCAGAAATGGCATTGGCCTCCCTCTTTGAGCTATTACCAGAATACCTTCGGTTGTTTGATTGACCGGAGGATGACTTTCCAATCTTCCCACTTTTCAAACCATTCTCAATTCTTTCCCCAATGATAACTAAATCTGCGAATCCAGTTGATACAGATCCAATCATCTTCTTGTAATATATTCCTTGCAGCGTTCCCATAAATGTGTCTACTAGCTCGCTTTCCCTTAATGGAGGTTGCACGCGAGAAGCTAGCTCCCTCCATCTCTGGGCATACTCCTTAAATGATTCATTCCCTTTCTGAGACATGTTTTGCAACTGCATGCAATTAGGGGCCATGTCTACATTGTATTGGTATTGCCTTACGAAGGCACTTGCCAAATCATCCCAGTTTTTGACGTAGGTTCTTTCCAGCTGCATGTACCAGTCCAAGGATGCCCCACTAAGGCTGTCTTGAAAAACATGCATCATCAGCTTTTCGTCCTTAGCGTGTGCCCCCATCTTTCGAGAAAACATCCGAATGTGACTTTTGGGACAACTAACCCCTTTGTACATCTCGAAGGTAGGCGCCTTAAACTTAGGAGGCACGACCACGTCGGGTACCAAACACATTTCCATGGCATCAATCCCAAAGACCTTGGATCCTTCCACAGCCCTTAACCGTTCCTCAATTATCTTATACTTTTCATCCTCCTTTCTTCCTTCCACGGCAGCTGGTTTGGTTTCACGAACTACTTGCCTTGAGTCTTCCTCTCCATATTGGAGGCGCCAGTCATCAGAGACCTCACGAGTGACAGGTATCTGTATAGGTCGTGATTCTCCATTGTGCTCGGGTGGAGGAACAGACCCTACAGGAGGTTGAGTGTTAGCCTTCCCTTTACTTGCCTCTAAAGCCTCACGCTCCAAGTCAGCCACAAATCCCAAAAGAGGATTGCTATCTTCATATTGGGGAGGAGGGGTAGGAGCATTCCTACGGTTACTAGCCTCGGTGTCTCTTGCTATCAGATTCTGGATAGCTCGAGTCAGCTGGTCGATTTTGTCCTTCATCTCCTCCACATTTCCCTTGACAATGTCCACATCTCCTTTTAGAGCAGCGTGATTCTGTTCCATTTGTTCCATAGCTTTCCTTTGGTGAGCACGAGTGTTGGGTCGAGAAGTCAGATTGTTGCGAAGATTCTGAGAAACAAAATGATTTCCGTTTAATGCCCTTTCTTTTATATGTTATGCATGAATGAATGTATGAGTATGCAAAATGTTTTTTTTTTCAGGAATCTTAAATTTCAACCAATTAAGAGTTAAACCAAAGATAATGGAAATTCAAACACTTTTATTAATGAAAGAGAGTACTTAGGGTCGAAGCCCTATTTATTACATAAGCAAAACCAAATTAGGGATAACCCTTACAATATTCATAACAAAAACCCAAAAAGTAAGAAACCAAACATAAAAAGCCTAAATCCTTTTCCTAATTCTGGCTCTGAAGTCTTCCACCATCTCACGACAAAGCGTAAGGAAATCAGAAATCTACTTTGTTGGCTTGAAAATAATGGCTATTTCCTCAGCTTCCCTTAATTTCAGAGGGATCTCATGTATAAGGTCATTGGTCAGAAAGACCAACTTATCATATCTGTCCTCAAAGTATGCCTTTTCCCTTTGTAGATTATCCATGATCTCCAAGTCTTCTGCAACGGTGTGCTCTAATTGGCTATTGTGGACTTCAGCATAGTGGCCCCACTCTCTAAGCTCTTTGTAGGAAGCTTCCAATTCCTTATAGGCTCTCTTAAGTGACTGGTTTTCCTCTTGAGCTTGTAACCACCCTTCAAGTCGTTGGGCAAGAAGTTCTTCAGCTGTTCTCAACCGCACGATAGCATCCAATGCTTGCCTTTTACTCCTGAGGAGAGCATCTGCCAAGCTTTGAACTTCAGATTCTAAGTCAAAGATTCGTCTGTCATACCCTTCTCTGACCTCCCTTTGTGTTGAGGACATCCATAAGTTTCTCCATTCATCCCTTTGCCTCCAAGCCCTATCTAGGTCCTCTTGTTGAGTTTGAAGGCGTGACCTCATAGCTTGAAGATCAGCATGGGCCCGCTCCTTCTTTTCCTCCTCCATTCGAGCTAATCCTTCATTGACCTTCGATTGTTCCATGGTTTCCTTAAGGCTCAACCTCAGTTGGCTACTTTCTCCAGTAGCTTGGTAGAATTTAGCCTCCCATTCATCTTTTTCTTTTGTCAATCTGGCAATGGTTTCCTTAAGTTTTTCACTTTCTTCCATGGAGATTGCGGTAGGTGGAGGAACCATGGGATCAACGGGACCATCTAAAGTAAAGGGAAGCTTTACCCTCCTTATCCTTTCCTCTATCCATTGTGAATATGGGACCCTTGATTCCTCTCTTGGCCTTTTCAGACTGCTCTTCCCTTTTATACTTTGCTTCCATGCTTCAGAAATTCTTAGGACATCAGGATGATGTCCTTTCACACCTTGTAGGACGAAGCCTTTTAGCAACTTGTCTTCTGGCTTGTAGGACAAAGGGTGTCCTAGCTGCCTCATCGCCAAGATAGGATTATAGCTTATGCACCCTCTTGAGCCAATCAAAGGTACATTAGGAAAGTTCCCACAACTTAAGATCACGTCATCCCTTTGGATTATTTGAGGAAACCATAGGATGTCTTTACCACCACGAGATACCAGATATTGGGACCACTCATAGGCCTTCATTTGTCTCATGTCCTTTATGTCCTTCACTAGATGGGAACACAACCACTTGTACAATAATTGAGGACAACACAGCATTGTCCCTCCTTTCTTCTCAAATTTACAATGGAGAGTGAAGTATATGTCTGCAAGGATAGCTGTTGAATAGTCTTCTTCCCCAAGGGTAACAGCCAGAAATAGATTGACAGCGGTTATGTCCACAAAGTTTGGAACACTTGGGAATAGGACCAACCCAAAGATAAGTAATACCATGATGGCGTCTAGGGCTACCCAATTCTTGCAAGCCGCAAAGTGGCTAACTTTACTTTCTAAGAACCATTTAGGGAACCCTTCGAAGTCGTCTTTAATTTTCCAATGAGCTTGTAGGTCTTCTTCTCGAATATAAAGACAGCTTGCCATTTCTTTCCATGAAGGACTATACCCCAATGCTTTGAATGGACCTTTATTACTTTTATGGAGATCAAGTATCCTACGAACTTCTTCCAGAGTGGGAGCCATTTGGAAGTCTCTAAATTGAAAGCACCTTAACTCAGGATCATAAAATTGGGCCAAGGAAGTTAGGCCCTCCTCTTGCATAGGAATGAGAACAAGATCCAGTATATCTCCATACCTACGAATTATAGGCTTCCTTCTTTCCTTAGGTAACTCAGCAGCATAAGTCTTTAGGCCCTTTATGTTTGATGTCCTTACTTTAATTGGGAGAGTTTTCTTTTTCCCAAATTCCATTGTCCTTTGATTTAATCCCTTTTTTATTGAATAATTTTAAGATTCCTGTGAATGCAAAAAAAAGAAAATATGAGGATGATGAATGCAAATGATATCTTGATTAGGGTAAAGGTAAAGTGTAAGCATGCCCCTAGTAAGGTGGGCTTCCCTAGAACAGGCTGGGTCTAAGTTAAGACTACCCAATCCCCTCACAGGTAGGTTACCTAAATTTGGCCAGCATAACGACCCCAAAATGTTTAGACTATACCCTTGTTTTACCATGAGAAGGAGCAAGCCTTCCTATGGTAATCCTTTGGGATAGGTCTCATTCGGGATAGGACCCTAGTAACAACCCTTGAGGGTTGAATACATAGGGTCTCCATAGGTTGGCGTGGGGTAGGTTAAGGTTCTCAGAGTCTCGGACCACATCCAAATCATTCCCCTACGATAGGGGCTAGCCCTTTCGTGAGGACGAATTTGGAGGGATCTACTCTGAGTGTGGAATCAATGCATTTTAGAGGACGTTGCGTCCTCCGCAAAGACATTTTCGTTCCACTTTAGGTTCTAGGGTTATCCTCCAAGCTTTGGGTTTTAGCTTCACTCTTTTTTTTTTATATTGCCCCAATCCCTTGCATGATAACAAAATAAAACAAGATGTTAAATAAAAAATATAAAAAATAAAAACAAATAAACAACAATAAAATAAAAACCAAAGAAAAAGTAAACACCCAAGACAAACAAAACCCTAAATCCCAAGGCTAGGATTGACTCTCGCTAGGAAGGAATCCCCAGCAGAGTCGCCAGCTGTCGCGGCCGGCAAAAATATTCGAGTCGCCACCATATTTTTTAAAGGAAAATAATGATAAACCTAAATATCCTATCCTAAGGTAGAGATTCCTACGGTTCGGGAGTCGGTTAAGTAAAGGGAAGGTGTTAGGCACCCCTTACTTCCATTGTACTCAATGGGATCCACCTTTGAGTTTAGGGCATGTTTGTTTGTCTAAATGAAAAGAAAACCTAAGTTTTTTCCTAATTATACTCGCTATGGTTGGTTTGCAACCCTATGCCTACGTACCCTCAAAATGAAGGATCAGAGTAACCGTAGTTCACCTCCCCTATTCCTACCCCCTAATCCTATTCCTATATCCCAAATCCTATCCCTAAATCCCATCCACTATTTATACTCTTGGATAAAGAGTTCTATCCCTTAAATCTAGTGTTTATACTCCTAGATGAGGAGTTCTATCCCTTAAATCCCTTTGTCCATTATTTATACTCTCGGAGGAAGAGTTTTATCCCAAAATCCAAATCCCTTATCCCATATCCCATCCTTTATTTAGGCTCTCGGACCAAGAGATTTCTCCCTTAATTTAAATCCTTTAAGAAACCCTTAAATACCCTAAAACAATTTCTAATTTTAAAAAAAAAAATTAATTAATTTTAATCAAAAGTTAAATAACCTAATATGACCCAAAATACAACATTCACTCATAATATCCCCAAATAATTCCTAAAAATTTATATCACAAAACAAAGTTAACTACTATTTTTTCTATCCTCATATTTATCCTTTTCTAAAATAATTTTTCAAGAGAAACCTAAATCCTCTAAAAACTTAAGAAAAAAAAATTTGTTTATACAAGTGGATATTAACACAAAGTTTGAATAAAAATTATCCAATTGAAAAAAAAAATGGACAAAGAAACCTAATTTAACCAAAAGAAAAAACTTCTTTCACAACTTAAATTAATTTAATTGTGATTAAAAAAAAATAAATCTAGCCAAGTAAAATCCAAAAAAACATAAACCCTTAAATCCCTAATTCCATCCTAAATTCCATATATTGTTTTTTTCTAATTAACCATGAAACATAATTAATAATTAGATTAAATGATTTAATTAATTAAATGAGAAAAATAACCAGGGGGTGTAAGAACCCTTTTAAAAAACACCTGGGCCAATACTGGGGGGTGCCAAAAGTAAACTGGGCGCTAGGCCTAGTTGTTTTAACCGTAAGAGAAAAAAACAAAAGAAAAAAAATCCAGTCCGTGGGGGTCAACGTATGTGTGACGTCTGATGGAGATCAGACGGTTCCAATGACTTATTTCCTGGCCATTGATGTTGATCACTTTCCAGGTAATCTGAACGTACGGTCCAGATGCAGAGTCAACTGAGACTCACAGTATGCGTGCGTAGAGGGGATAATATTGACCTCAACGGTCAAAGGAATCTGGATGGCCCAAGGGAGGACACTTGGCGCACATCCGAGTCCTTACAGAGGGAGTACTTAAGTCCTATTCCTTCAGAAATTTTTCATTTCTCATTATCTTTTCTCTCTCTACTTTTTCCCTCTCTCACTCTACTATCTCCAATTCCCTCGCCTCTCTCTCTCTCTTTTTCCTCCCGGCCACCACTCAAAATTTCTCCGACCGCCTCCAAACCCCCCAGAACCACCGCTTCTACCCATATTTCCGGTTGATCTTCAACCGGAATCTGCACCCAGCACGAACCCTAACCCCTCCCAACCCAGAATCTACGAACCCTAACCCAACATCTATGAACCCTAACCCTCAATCTATGAACCCTAACCCACCTTCACTCAAAAAACCCAGAAAACCTAGGAACCCCAAGAACCCTAAGGGTTCTGGGATGAACCCTAACCCTAAAGTCAAAGAACCCTAACCCTAGAAAAAACCCAGAAAAGCCAGAAACACACAAAAACAAATCTAAAACATCTAAACAACAAACCAAAGACGATTCAAGTTCAAAATTCCAAAAAAAAACTAAGTGGATTTCTCGGATTTACCTCTCCTGCCGTGAAACTTTTTGTAATATTTTATCCTTTTTCCTTCTCCGATCTATACTTCTAATCCCGTTCCTTGTTTGTTTTGCAGGTCTAGCTCAAGGTAGTTTAGGGTTCTAATGGTGAACCCTAAATCCTTATTGTTAGAGGAGCTTTAGGTGGGAGGGTGGGATTGCGCAGCTCCAATGAATCGTCCGTCGCTTTTTTCTTTTTTTTCTTTTTTAATTTCTGTTTTCTCCTTTTCTTTTATTGTTAGAAAATTAGGTTTAGGAATTTTAATTGTAGGTTTCGATTTAGGAAATTTTTGATGTAAACAATTGATTTGAGTTGATTTAGAATCTGAATTTGTAATATAAATTGTATTGATTTTAGTTTTAATTTTGTTGATTTGATTTTGATCTATTTTTTCTCTCAGCCGCAAAATTAGGGTTTGAGAGGGGAAGGGGATGCAACCGGTCAACAAATTTGACCAACACAATAATAATAATAATAATAATAATAATAATAATTCAAAAATAAATAAAATAAAAACACAGACGGACATCATTGTACTAATTGAGATAAATAAAAAAATAAATAATACTCTCAAAATAAATCTTAAAACAAAATTACTAACTAATCAAATCTAATACTAATTACCCCAAAACCTTACTTAATAATAAAAATAAATCCCTAATTAATAACTAATAGTGCATATTTAAAATAATAAGAAATCGAAATTCCTAATAAAATACCAAGATATTCTAAAGTACTTAGACTAATTAAAACTAATTATCCCCAATTTAGTAAAACTAAATAATTCTAAAAAATAATACCCCCCTGATTTTTTTTTAAAAACTAAAAAAATAAATAAAACCTTGCATATGAAAAACAATTAGCCCAAAAAAAAAATCTAAATTTTATCTAATAAAAATAACTTTATTATTTAACAAATCTAATTTCTAAAAAATTCTAATACCTTCCTAATTAATAAATAAATAAACTAATTTTTATAAGATGACACTAATTTAAAAATCAAATAGTACTAAAATATTATGATCTAAACAAAATGAATAAAAACCCCAACTAGGCCATTAAGATGGGCCCCAAAAAACTTTAATAAACCCCCCTCCAACATGATACCCCCTAATAACAAAATAAAACCTTGGTCAAAATTTAGGGTACTACACTGGTACTTTCCTTTTCTTGGACCGGGGCTCTTGAGCCGTTGTCGGGTTGTCATTCCTTTGCCAGGTGAAAGGAGCGAGCAAATTCCTTTGGTCATCCTGATTATCCACAGCATGTTGCTCTAAAATCTCAATCAGAGCATCCTTTTCTTTCAGGAGCTGCTGTATTTGGGTACACTCTACGTTGAGGGTGCGGTACTTGTTCTTCCAAGACCTCCTCTCCCGCTGAACTTTGTTGAGAGTAACCTGGAGCTTTTCCGTTTCGGTCATGAAATACATGACAAACTCCCTTGGTGGAAGAATTCTGTAACGAGGATAAGGCATCTTTAGCTTGAGAGCTCTAGTTTGTACCCAGTGGAGATAAGGCTCCACCGAGACACAGTCTGGTTTTCCTAGAGACTCCCGTCCTTTCTTATGAACATGTTTCCAAGCGTGCACTATTTCCATCTTTAATGCTCTGTCATTTTCTCCTTCCTTGAAGAAAAGACCTTCCAGATGAGCATTGCGCGGGACATGCCTCATCGGGTATCCAAATTGACGACGAACGAGAACTGGATGGTAGTTGATTCCTCCCTTAGTTCCTATAAGGGGTACGTTGGGGAAGTTTCCACAACGATCAATGATCCTGATTCCATCATAAATCCTATTGCACCAATCAATGTCAGAGTTGGTGAGAGACATGATTTTCTGCGACCAGCGTAAGGCACTCTTATGATCCCAAAAAGCAGCAAACTTAGGTAAATGGGAGATAAACCATTTGTATAGCAGGGGCACACAGCACGTGATCTCCCCTCCGTTGTATAAGTTCCCTAAGTGTACAGAATGATACGCATCTGCGAGCAAAGTCGGTACAGGGTTTCCAATGAGAAAAACCTTAACGGCGTTGATATCGACGAAGTTATAAATGTTGGGAAACAGAAATAACCCGTAGGTGAGTAAAACAAAGATGCTTTCAAAAGCAGTCATGTTCCTTATACTAGCAAAGTACAGAGCCTTCTTTGTCAGAAACTGGGCTGGCAAACCTTGGATGCCACCCTTAGTGGTCATGTGAGTCCTGACCTCAGACTCGTCCAAATAAATTGCTCTTGCAATGGTCTGGTTCTTAGGAATTTCTTCCAATCTAGAAAATGGAGCTCAATCAGTAATGTGTAGATCAGTCAGGTGAGAATATTCCTCCAACGTTGGTGCTAGCTGGTAATCCGGGAATGTAAAACAGTGATAAATCGGATCGTAAAACTGAACGAGTGCATCCATGATTCCTTCAATCACATGGATTCTTAACAGAGGTAGCAGTCCTCCATACTTGGCTCTGAAGGCCTCTTGGTTTGTGATCATTCTCGCCAAACCTCTCAGATCCTCTAGTTTTGGAGCCTTGAAGGTATACTTATGAGTTCTCCTTCTACCGAAATCCATTGGCGTAATCCTTTTCTCTGACATTTGTAATCACAGTCTTAGTTTAATTTGAAAAAAACAGAGAGACTAGAAGAGAAAATTTTTCTTTGTTTTAATGTTTTTTAAATGAATGCATGAATGCAGCACACAAAAACATAGAAAAAACATGGGGTCAAAGGGTCGTTGTCATGGAGTCAAGGCTCTACCCATCCCAAAGGTTTACTAGTGATTTTTTGTACCTGTCTCTCATCATCATCAACTCTTGTCAAGAAAACACCAGCGGGCCGGGAACTGTGCTAGGTGGTGTTTTTTGAAGAGTCCTCAGAAGAGGGTGGCATCGCATGACAACTATTTCCGATAGCCTCTGCGCCACTAAAGGAGTTTTTCCTAGGTGTATACTCAATCTTTCCACATGCGGCATCACACGCATTCCCATTAGCGGAAAAATAAACACATATATCAATTAGGAAAAGCAGTATATATATTTGTCCTAATGTCCTAGTACTTTTAAAAGCTATGAATCCTATGTTCCTAACAGAAAATGGCTCCCCGGCGGAAACGCCATTCTGTGATTTCGACACAAGAGATGAAAAGAAAGAAGAAGAAAAAGACAGGCCCCACGGTGGGCGCCATTTTTTCTGTAGCGAGCGATTTTGGACGTGGTTCTTAAGCACTGTCGCTCTCTTTTGGGGTTACTACAGGTCGATTCATTTTTTATCCTATTAAAGCTGGTGAAGGAAGGGAAATAGATGTCTCCAATTAACCCTGCTTGCATATCGAGTTTAAACAGCAGTTTGTTAGGTTACGGATGTTATGTGGTAGTGGGGCCTCTCTTGTGTTATTTTGACAGAATGACGAGTTTATTCTATGGGCAGGAAGTTTATGACTGATGTTTTTCAATTGATATGGGATTTAGGATTTTTGTTTAGGTGCTCGCTAAGATTTTTCTTTCAAATCTTATGCCTACGTATTCCCGTTTACCGAAACAGGGAAATCAGAGCGTTCGTAGTTCCTCCTATTCTATGAGAGGAAATGGTGTTTTGGTGTCTTGTTCAAAGCCCAAGACGTGAAGCGAAAGGTAGTTTGTATCTTGTTCAAAGCCCAAGATGTGAAGCTGAAGTTTTATTTGTATCTTGTTCAAAGCCCAAGATGTGAAGCTAAAAGGTGTTGTCTTTAGAGAGAATTTGTCATCTCTAAAGAGGGTATATTTGTTACAACTGTTTATAAAGGAGAATTACTTTAACCGGGATATGTGAATCTGGAAATGCCATAATTTCCTTTATAGGGGGTTCCAACCTGAAGGAGAAGACTTTAACTCAGTGTAGAGCAATGCTATCTTTCCTTAGGAATTTTTCATGCTAAAAGAGGGACAGTGGCATGGATGTAAATAATCCAGAGGCTTGCCGCTTACAGCGATTAGATGAAAGGGAAGGAGTTGTTGATGTTTGTGTACTGTGAACGAGGCACAACTTTGATGCTAAAAGGTTGATTGGATCAACCAGTGGTTTTCTTATACAAAGCCTAAGAGGAGGCTATTGGCCCAACAAGAGGGAGTTTAAATGTGTCTCGTACGAAGCCCGAGAGAGAGGCTAAAAGGGTTGACTCAACAGGAGAATCTTTTATACTCAACAAGAGAGTGATTTTGTATCTCGTACGAAGCCCGAGATGGAGGCTACAAGGTTTTGACTCAACAAGAGAGTGTTTTTGTATCTCGTACGAAGCCCGAGATGGAGGCTAAAGATGATTGACTCAATAAGAGAGTGTTTTTATATCTCGTACGAAGCCCGAGATGGAGGCTAAAAGTTTTGACTCAACAAGAGAGTCTTTGTATCTCGTACAAAGCCCGAGATGGAGGCTAAAAGGTTACTGTTTCAGTTGAGTTACAGGTCCAGTATGTTGGTTAAGAGAAAATCAGTTCTTATATGAGTAACACTGTACTCATTGATTTGATCTGAGAACCGGGATTGTTTCCTGTTCTTTAAGGAAATGGGGAATCCAAAGGGTATTGAGACTGTCCAAGTCTGCGGGTGTCTTCCTATTTTTGAAAGGGACTTGAGAATGTCTTTAAGACTCAAGGAAATTAGACTGTCCAAGTCTAGAGTTTCATCTTTTGCACTATGTTTAAAGAAATAGTAGTAGGGTCTAGACTCTTTGAAAGACTGTTCTATTAAGATGACTAATTTCTGTTCCTATACCTCTAGGAGGTCGTCGGGACAATTTGTACGAAGCCCAAGAGGAGGCTGGAAACTTTTAAGAAGTCGGGAGGTCCTTGTACGAAGCCCAAGAGGAGGCTATCATTCCCGGAGGAAGAATCATTATACGAAGCCTAAGAGGAGGCCGTGAATACTTCTAAGAAGCCGACGGGTCCTTGTACTAAGCCCAAGAGGGGGCGAGGGTGCTTTTAGGAAGCCTGTGGGTCCTTGCACAATGCCCAAGAGGAGGCTGATGCTTTTAAGAAGCCCGTGGGTCCCCAAACCCCGAGAAATTCAAGACAGGCTATTCACAGAGAATAGATCAAGCCAGGAAAGTTCGAGAATTTGGAAGAAACTCAAGAGATGCCATTCACGGAGAAGACATTCATCTCTGGGGAGGTAGAGTTTCTTGACAATTCCTAAGCAGGACAGCCGAAGAGAAGACTGTATCTGGTGCTCCTATGGGGGATCTAGTATTGTCTATTTCTACGAATAATCGAAACGGATTTACCTAGTGCTAGACGTAGTTGTCGGGGAAACTCTAAATATCTATACTATTATTACACAGTCGATATGAGTTTATGAAAGAAGACTTACAGCGAAACAACCCCACAATACAGTTATATGTATATGAAAGCGGTAAATGAAAGCATATAAACACTTACTCGGTTGTAGAGCTTCAATGCTGTATTGTTAGTTGTTCAACAAAGAAAGATTGAAAACAATAGTAGATTTCAAAATCAAAGGAGAAAGTGCTTTGAAAAAGAAAGATTTGGGGCTTACAGCTCAAGGAGAGGCCCAGGGTTTTATCAGTGATTGCACTGTTGAATTTGTACAGAGGGACTTATACAAGTGACTGTGGCCCAAGAAAGGTTTTCTGTATAAAGGGATGGGTCTTACACTCTCTCAAGAGGCCCAAAAAGTTTTAAAGAAAAAGAGTGGGGCTTATAACACGAGGGTAGGCCCAGATGATTTTTCGTTTGAAATGGTGATCGCGCCGAGGTTTTCTTTTAACGCAAAGGGACTTATACAATGAGTGAGGCCCAAAGTTGTTTTTGGTTAAAAGGGGATTGGGTCTTACACTCTATTAGAGGCCCAAAGAGTTTTGAATGGGTCTTATAGCTCGAGGAGAGGCCTAGATGGTTTGTTTTAAACGGGCGACGATCGCGCCGTTTACTTGTACAGAGGGACTTATACAATAAGTGAGGCCCAAAATTGTTTGTACAAGGGGGTTTGGGTCTTACACTCTCTCAAGAGGCCCAAAAAGTTTGAAAATGATTTGTGAGGGTTGAATTAATCAAAAACCCTAATTTATTTCCAAAATGTATTTTAATTGAATAAAAATTCAATTAAAATGATCAAAAATTGTTTAACATGTGGGAAACAAATTATGATCTTGGATTAATGCTTCAAAAATCATGTTTTGCCCTACAAAATGATTAGAAGTCATTAAAATTTACAAAATCAAGAGGGGAAAAATATTTTAAATGTCAAAAACAAATAAAATATTAATTCTTTGCAAAAATATCAATTATATGAAATAAATAACTTTTTTGGAATTTTTTGGGAAAATAAAATATTTTAACATTTTTGTGAATTATTAAAAAAAGAATCAAATCAAAATCATTAAAACTCAGAGAGAAATTAATTTTTGAATCAATTAAATAAAATCACAAAATTCAAATATTTGAATTTTCAAAAAAGGCCGCCAAGAACACCCAAGAACACGCGCGTGTTCTGGGTTTGCCCAGATTTGCATTTTCTCTCAAATCTCACTGAATACTTGATTATATCATGCAATCCAAATATCAATATGCTCGTTTCAACCTCACGATCATGTCTATGACAATTAATTTCATTTAAATTAAGCATAAAACAAGAAACCACGATAAATCCTCAAGAACCCTAAATTCTGCATGAAGGCTGGGATTTTTGATACACGATTCAAACAAAGAAATTAATTGAGGGGAAACATTCCATGCATGATTATGAACATTTGGCAAAAGTATTGTGCGAGGAAATATGCATAGATTGAGAGATGACCAAGTTTAGGCTTACCTCAAGGTCGTGACAGCAAGTTCAAAATGATTTCTGAGTTGGAGGTGTTACAGATGTGTTGTGATTATCTGAACAGCTTCCCTACACCCTATGGAGTGTGTTTGAATGCTTGGACTTGATGGAAATTGGCTAGATCACTTCATGGCATCTCAACTGCAACTTGGTTAAAACCTTGAGCAATCGACTGGTGATTCTGAGAAATCAGTGTTCCATGTGTTGTTTAAGTGTTTGATCAGCTCACATATGATGTATGTGAGGTGTGTGTGTGATTGGTTTGGTTGGCAAAGCGCTCAAACTCAAAACCCGATAATGACTTGTTTTGGAAGACAAAATTGGAGTGAAAGAAGAGATTTTGAGGAAAGCATCTGTTTGATGGCTTTGGTGTACTCAAACTGATCACAATTGAGCTCTATTTATAGTAGAGCAAGTTTGTTTTGCAAGGAATAGTGAATGGCAACTGCTGAGTAGGGTTGGCCAATGTTGGCAAATGAAAATCCAAGTCTCCTCTAGCCATTGACTAGAGGTTAGGGCACAGAGCTTTGGTTCCCTTGGTCTTGGATAAGTCTTGACTGAATTCAGTTGCCAATAGCTCAGTCCATGCCACCTTAGTGCTTCCATTGAATGCTCCAATTCAAAATTGGAGTCTTGTCCCTATTTTAGGTAATTCTAGGTTTGGCATGCTATTTCTTGTTCCAAGGACTTTGGAGGCTTGGCTCAGTGATTGTCCCCTTTAGATTCAATCCTCATGTGTGTCCAAAGTGATGACAAGGCTTGGAATTGGTTGATTTTGGCAAATCGACCAAAAGTACAAAAATCTGCCTTGCCTTGGCAGATTTCACCAAGGCATCTTGCCAAAGTCATATCTCATGGCTCAAGTTGAATTTGGTGATGTTCTTGGCCATTTTGGAAAGCCCTTATATGATACAACAACTGTTTGATCATATTTGGTTTTGATACTTTTTGGATCCAAGTGAAAAATGTCCCTACATTTGGAAAAAAGTGAAGGCAGATTCTGACTTAGTGAAATTTTCACTAAGTGTTGGAACAAAGTGACTTTTCTTGATTTTGATCACTCCATAACTCAAAATCCATGAGGAATTTGGAAATAGGTCAGTTTTTAGCTTTTGTAGAGGGCAATGAGATCTACAAATCAAGCTTTGGATGAGGAAAAATGGCTTTGTGGTTTAGGAGTTATGATCCTCTAAAGTTGGTACCTTAGTCACTTTATTTCATAACTTAGAAAATTTTCTAAGTTTTTATGGTTACCCCTTTTACACGTTATCCCACTTTTCTTGATTTTTCTTGATGAATGATGATTCAAATCATACATTAACATCAATTTAGGGTTAAAAATCCATTTTTGTGAAAAAAATCTCAAAAAGTCAAAGTTGACTTTTGTGCACAGTTGACTTTTTATCAGATGAATTCCAAACTGTACAATTCTTCAGGAAATCATGTCCTTGACCTAAATCAAACTTGATGGACATGTTCCATGGGTGTTATAGGGTATATTGAATCATGTCTTAGGGTTTGGGAGCATGTCCTGGTCAAAAGTCAAAGCTACAGTTGACTTTTCTCGCAAAACCCTAAATGTGGTCCAGATGAAATTGAAACTTGTTGCTCAAGCTTCTTGGATTAATCCATTGTTGCAAATGGATCAATATGGTATATTAGAGACCCTCAAATCATGTCTTGAGGTCTTGGTTCATGATTTGTCCCAAAAGACAACTTAGGGGTGAATTAGGTCAAGAAACCCTAATTCCTGATTTTTGATGTATGCATCTCTTGAGGCAAAATTGACTTGATGATTGGGTCCATGAGGTTCCATGGAGTATATTAGGTTATGTTTTGGATCATTGGCTTGTGCCCAGAGGAAAATTTCCATCTGGAGGCCCTGGTCGACCAAAATCCTAATTTGGTGATATTGTCGATCTTGAAGCTTGATCCATCTAGAAGGGAGCAACCTTGTGCTTAATCCTTGAAGTGGGAGTCCTCTTGATCCATTGAGGATGTTTGAGAGGTTAGACAAGTTGAAGATCATGTCATTTCTTGATTGATCCTTTATCTAAGAGCTCAGAGAGGGCTTGAAACCCTAATTTTGATTACAGTGAATGCTCAACAATCCTTGAGGCACTTGGTGAGGCATAAAGGTACATCCATATTGTGATGATGATTTGCACAATGATGGGAAATATAAGTGGTCAAAATTTGGGGTATGACAGTTATGTGAGATACTTTAAAGACCGTGTGGGTTCATTCCGTCAGTAGATAATGTCAAGCAAAGGTTTCTTGCTTCTTTTCCAAATTCAGGATAATCATTATCAATTTTCATCCACTGTGGTGAATCTGCCGGATGTCGAAACTTTCCATCAATAATTCTTTCATCTGCATGCCAAGTCAAGTGTCTTGCATCAGTTTCACTACGAAACATGCGTCTAAATCTCGAAATTATAGGAAAATACCATAAGACTTTTGCTGGAGACAACTTTTTCTTATATTGAGATACACCGCATTTAGGACACTCATTTAACGTTGCATACTCATTTCAAAACAAAACACAATCGTTTGGACAGGCATGTATCTTATCATAGCTCATTCCAATAGAGCACAACATCTTTTTGGCCTCATATGTTCGATTGGAAAGAACATTATCCTCTGGAAGCATATCTTTCATAAGGGCTAATAACTCTGTGAAACTTTTATCCGACCATCCATTGCTCGCCTTTACGTTGTACAACTTTAATACCGCATACAATCTTGTGAATTTAGTGCAACCATTATACAACGGTTTCTCTGCATCGCTTACCAACCTCTCAAACATTTTGGGACAATCCTTAAGATCTTCTTCAAGTGCTTCTGCAATCTCTTCGACTCGATCACAATCGTATGTATCTATGCAATTGTTGTTTGAAGCATAGGTCGTATTATCCCCCGATTCAACATTCCCGTTACTTTTCTCACCATGCAAATTCCAACATGTATAACTTCGATCAATTCCATGCCTCATTAAATGCAATGCCAACTGAACTGCGTCAACCCGACTCCCATAACAGCAATCCAAGCAAGGACATGTCATTCGACTAGGGTCTTTGGCATGCGCAACAGCAAACTTAACGAATTTTGATACCCCATTCTCATACTCTTTCGACAATCGACTTGAAGACATCCATTTCTTATCCATGGTTTTACTAATAAAGCTAAACGACAACAAAATAAAAACTATTTACCTGTAGGGAAGTCAACAGCTTCTGGACCAACACAGTGTAAGATTCTTGGAAACAATCAGACTTTCACTCTTCACAGGTAACCCCTATAGCAAATTCACTAAGTTAGAATTGATGGTGTATGCCAAATATAACAGGACAAATTTAGTATATAATAGGACAACCAAGATATATCGGAGAAACAAGTCAAAGTCTCAAGAATCAATTAATTTCAACAATTTCATTTTCATTTTTAAAGAATAGGACACTCATCTTGGAATGAAGAGGATACTATTTTAAATTTTTATCTGTTGTATTAAGTGCTTTTTTAATAGATAAACGCTTATGTCACTCTTCTATCAATCAATCAATCAGGAAGACATTGCTTCATGTGGTAAAAAATGGTGAATAGTAATAATTTGAAAAGGAAGCACGTTGTACACACTAGTGAAAGCATACTACACTCCACATACAACAATTTCACAAAACAGATTTTTCAATATTCATGCTAACCAATTCAAACTAACTACAAAACTAACTTAAAAGCTCATAACCAAACTGCATTTTAAACTTGGTTCAAGCATTTCACCGAACACTTGGTGTGAGAGTTACGAAACGACAAATATTCTAACCAACATTGTATCAACAACAACAGAACCAACATTGTATCAACAACAACAGAACCACATTCAGAAAATACAGAACCACATTTTATCAACATTGTATCAACAATAACCACAGAACCAACATTGTATCAACAACAACAATAGAAGCAGCATTCAACAACAACAGTGGCGAGAGAGAGAACGAAAATGGTACATACCTCTTCTTCTCCTTCGTTTTCCGCTTCTTCTTCTTCTTGTTTCAATGAAAAGGAAAATAGCAGACGCGAGAGAGAATGATGGCGGTCAGAGAAAGTACAGTGGCGGTCGGAGAATGATGTCGGTTGGAGAAAGTTCAGTGGCGTTCGGAGAAAGGAGGAAGTAGAAAGGAAGAACAGTCGCGAGAGAGAAAGGAGTGAAAACGATTAGAAAAAATGATTAGGGCTTTTCTGAAAACAAGCGTGTTTTTATTTTTTAATTATTAAATGACCTAAGCCAGCGCTTCTGGAAAGCGCTTTCTTAGGTGTTAGATTTAGCAGCACTTTTTCCTTAGAAAGCGCTTTCTTTTCATTGGCCTATAGCAGCGCTTTCAGAAAGCGCTTTCAAATGTGGGGCCAATTTAAGGACTTTAGCAGCGCTTTTCAAAAGCGCTTTCTAAGGTTACCCTTTAGCAGCGCTTTTTAAAAGCGCTTTCTAAGGTTATACCTTTAGCAGCGCTTTTGTAAAAGCGCTTTCTAAGGTGGGGTCTATGTACGACCTTTAGCAGCGCTTTTAGAAAGCGCTTTCTAAAGGTAGCCTTTAGCAACGCTTTTTTTTAGCGAATTTTTTTCAAAACTTATAGCAGCGCTTTGTGATAAAAGCGTTGTCTTTGTAGTGCTGCCAAAAGCAAATTTTGGCGTAGTGAGCATACTTGACTAACACGCTAACTTGAATTTGCTTAAAAGCTTCATCCAAGAACAATACACAATCCAATACCTAAAGGCTTATGGATCTGTGCGATACATATATCTACCACAGTGCATCAAACGATACAAAGGGAGACTTACAACCCTAGAGAGTCAACGACTCTCAAAACCCTAAACCCTTATTTTTACACAAGAGAACTAGGTTACAAAAGGTATCACTCGAGGTACGTGATAAACCCTAGACCTAAGTCTTCTATTTATAGTCCTCTGCTATCTTGGGCTTTTTATCTTTGGTCCTTGATCCACTCCTGTGATTTCTCCTTGAATCTTGCAACAGATATAAAACATATTTAAATCAATTTGTTATAACAGTCCAGGATATCGAGTCTTCAAGTTGAGACATCTCCTTCGACATCGTTGTTCTTTGGCAGAATTCTTCAGCTCTGGTCTTCATGTTGGAACATCTTCTTCAGCACTGAGTTTTACCAAAATTTTGTCCAAAATATTTGAGCTTTCATTAATGAATCCAACATAATCAGCATAGGCTTGCTCAAGTTGTTACACCCGCTAATGATACTCCACCTCATCATTAACCCATACAAGTTCCATCTATAGCATGTTTATTTCCTCTTGCATATCATTCATAATATATTGCTTGCATCTTACTTAAATATTTTTGTTGATGTGATATCGACAAAGCAAATTAATCACACTTGAAAACACAACTTTAATTGCTTTCATCAAAGCCAGATCTTTATCAGTCATAATCACCTGTTGTTCAGTCCCTTCTTTCATAAACATGTGTTTTAGCTTATCCAATACCCAACAAATGTTCTCTGTCTACTTTGATTCCATATGGGCAAATTCAATAACAAATATCAACTCAGTCGAAGTCATACCAATAATTTCAAAAAAAGTTGTATGTATTAGTTTGTCTTGTATGTGTTGTCTATAATAAACACCTTAGGACAAATATTCAACAACTCCACTGAATATGGATTTGACAAAAAAATATCTCTCACAACACATGTAATTTTTTCTACAATAATAAACATAATTTGCATCATCCATCATCTTAAATAGATGTTGTAATTCAATTATAAGACCCCTGATCTCTTTTTATAATTTATTCTTATGTTTATATATTTGTGTGATCAAAGTAACATTCTTTAGATTTTGCTCTTGTAACGAAAGCAATATGTGTCTGGGTTGAACATAACATCTTGTCAAATCAACAACATGTTATCTTTATTTTGAACTTAGACGACCAACAAACAAATGACCTTCTAATCTATTAGGTAAATTGTGGTTGTGAAGTTTACATCTTACATCAATCTTCCATCATGAACCATCTTTAGACGGTGTTGATTTAGGACACCCGCATTTTTTGGTCGCGCTTTGTGTTGTAGTATCAACTTCCTTGTATTTTCCACCTTTATCACAACGAAATATAATTTGTTACTACTTCCTCTTTTTCTGGTTTCAATATCTGAACGAGTAATGGTAACAATTACTTTATTTCTGGTTCCAATATTTTAAATCTACCTCACCACTTCTTCTTGAGGATCAAATTTTTCTGCAGTTGGGAATGTTTCTGTAGTATCAACCTATATTTGGTTTTATATCATATTTACAAATGGATCTTCATAACTTTGGAACATAGAACAAATAATTTTTAAATAAAACATGTGTACCGAATAACTTACAGGTAAGTTATCTGGTGAACAAAATGAAGACTATCATAATATTTATATCCAAGTTACCCGATGAAGATTATAATACCAAATAATTTTAATGTAAGTAATCCAATGCATATATAACATTATCAAAATAATTGATTGTAAGTTATTTGATTAAGAGAAATTACGTATCAGAATACGTTGGACAAAGTTATCTTGTACACAATGGTAGGGGTGTAAAATACTTCAATCTTAGAATGCTTAATTATGATGGTAAAATGAATTAGTAAATTTTATTTGACAAGTAAAAATGATAGAATTGAAATATTGTAAAAAATATGGGGGTTACTCTTTCCACGCTTATGGGTGCTCCTGCACCACCGTCTGAAGATGGATCAGCCTTTCTTCTCAGGTCCCAGTACTATAAAGGCCGATCTACAACTCGGCACTTAGCAAATAGGGCTTGTGTCACTGCCGAGTACTACATCCTTATGAGCGAATACAGTACTCGGGGGGATTATGTACATACCAAATATATTTGGTGTCGAGTTGAGTAGTCGGATAAGGGTGAACACGGACCAGAGGATGGTAGAAGGAGAAATCATACAATGAAGAGAGCTAGACAAGCCTCATGCATAACTCGGACCGAGCATAGAGCCTGATTCCCATCATGCCGAGTTATCACGGGGCTGGTCACTCTACACGACATCGATGTCGGATACATGCTAGTCGGGTGTCACTCCATCTTTTGTAACGACGGCGGCGCATCAATACAGACGTTATCAAGGGCTACAATGCCTGTATTCATGGATGAAGGTTACGACAATGATGGCCGCATAACACAAGAAGTCCAAGAGGCTTCTCTTAATGGCTTGAATTAAAGAACAAATTATATAATGGGGCTCCCAAACGAGGGTTAAATAAAACATTCATCTTGAGGCAACATACAACACTTGTATAGCCCTCAAATCCCCAGATATTTGTCTCAACACACTCAGCAAAATAGACAGCGTAATTCTCTTTGTCCAAAGAGAAGGAGAGTTAGCACTTTTGGTGGTCTAACCATTTTTAGCTAGAACATTTGGCGCCCACCGTGGGGCCTAGGTAAAACTTTCCCAGGCCACACCCCTCACTGACGACATGACTTCTGAAGGAGACCCTCCAGACATGGCTCAACTACTAGCCATGATGGAAACTATAAGACAATAGAATGAAACACTGCAAGATAGTATACAAGAGCTGCAGTAGCAAAGTCAAGCTGACACTGATAGTGAAGAGGAGGTTCTCGAACCTCAACCTCTCTCTCAAGAGATCTGGGACGACCACGTACCCGAAAACTTCAAAGCACCATCATTAAATTCCTATGATGGGAAGATAGATCCTCAGGAGCATGTCACTGCCATCAATAATCAGATGGTCGTAGTTGTCCCTTCGGACTCACTGAAGTGTAAACTCATGGCGGGAACTTTGAAGGGCGTAGCCTTAAGATGGTACATGAGCCTTCCTCGGCTCTCCATCATAAGCTACCAGAACCTAACTAAGAAGTTAGTACAACACTTCTCGGAAAGTAAATGTCGGAAGGTATCCACGACTGCATTGTTCAGTGTTCGACAGAAGCAGACGGAACCGCAACGTGAATACTTGGCTCGGTTCAACGAGGAAACTCTCAAAGTATCTCATCCGAATCAGGAGCTGTTTGTGGGGGCTTTTCAACATGGATTGTGTAACACCCCATTTTAATTTATTAAATCGTCGTGTGTTATTTTATTTATTTGGCCTTGTTAAGGGTGTGTGTGGTTGAGCGCGTAGGCGTAGTGTCCTTAGCGGAACCGGTAAATAGAGATGTCGGGAAAACGATAATGTAATGTTGGATTATGTGTGGGCATAGTTAATAACAATAGTATGGTGAATATTATTATTATTATTATGGATAAGATTATTAATATTATTATTACTATTATTATTAATATTATTGGTGTGTTATTAGAATTATTATTATTATTAATTATTAGTATCACTATTAATATTATTATTTTATTAATTAAAAATCAGATTTAATTAGGAAATGGATAGTGGGAGGAAAACAAGGAGATTAAGACCTAATCAAAGTTTAGGGACAGATTTAGTGATAACGGTATTTTTCACAGAAAAAGAGAGGGCAAGAGGAGGAAGAACAAGGCTGCTAAGGCATTATTCTCCATCAATTTTCGCAGGGATTTGGAGTGCAATTCGAGGTAAGGGGGGAGAATGGGTTTAATAACTGGTGATTCTGACATGAGAGGGTAGTGAGGGCTCCTTACCCTCGTAGGTTTTATGTGCTATTTCGAATCTGGTTGTTTTCTTGATTATGTGTGCATGATGATCATAAATTGTTGATGTGTATGTTGATATAGATCTGAAATTTGTGCAATTATGATGATTGAACTCTGTGGTGTTCTTGTTGTAGAACTGTGGTTGTAGATCTGGTTTTGTGGCAGGTTAAGGGTAACGAATTTAGATCTAGAAATAGTAAATTGGTTAGTAATGATAGGAGAATGTGGTAGTATGAAATTATAAGTCTTAAAATCAATGTAGAGATGAATTTAGGACAAATCTGGATGATAGAAGTGAGAACAAAGTAACAGAATTCGGACTGGTGTGAAAAACTCAGGATTTGACACAGTCCCTGCTCTTACGCGTAACAAGGAGGTATTACGCGTAAGGCATGGCGTGCCAGCCAGCCATTACGTGTAACACATGGGCAATACGCGTAATAGATGACAGGCTTGGAGGCAATATTCATAATAGTGTGGCAGTACACGTAAGGGATCTGAAAAATGGATTTTTGCTGAAAATTGGTCTCTGCTCTTACGCGTAACAGCCAGGCCTTACGCGTATGGCCCTGCTGCAGAATGGGCATTACGCGTTGGATACGCGGGCTGATGGGCGAGCGACCTGGCCTTACGCGTAATGCACAAGGCAATACGCGTATGACCAGCCAGGGCATGTAATTTTTCTGTTTTTGCGATTTCTTCCCGATTTCACGTCTGATGTAATTTCTTGTGGTTTGTGAGACTAATAGGAATATAATTGAACATGTTGAGACTAGTAATAGTAGTACGAATGATAAAAGGAGAGTTTAACTGATCAATTATATAAGTAGACAATTGAGGCCATTTGGCGTGTTGTTACGGATCGTGTGGTAATCTTGGTGCAAGGTGACAGTCGCAGTAGGATTTAATTGAGCAGGTTTGGCTAGCATTGATGGGTGATAGGATGAATTGTAGTTAGTGTGGATTAGTCCAGTTATAATTGATTAATACCGTGTGATAGGTCAATTGTGTGTAATAATTGTGGTGAGGCATTAGGGTTATTTTCCCTAAGCATGATTGATACTTGTATGCTGAATGGTGATTATGAGATAACTTCTATTGATGCATGAATAGTAATTCCAATAAGAATTACAATGAATGTTAGGTTCACGTGAGATCATAAGGAACGTACATTATGATTGATAATAGTATCTGGTGTATATTTTGATGTGTATTGATATTGTGTTACAGGTGGGTAATTCCAGTGGGAATTACGGTGAGTGTAACTCACGTGTGATCAGGAGGATCGTGAAGACGTATAATTGTTATTATACATGTATTGTATGCATATTTATCGTCATGCATTCATGGTGTGTCTGGTGGAGATGAATTATTGCTCAGTAGAAGTGTAAGTGATTCAGCCGAACTCCAATGTGGAGTGTCGTGGAGATAGATCATTGCCAAGTAGGGGTGTATCTGATTTATCTGGATTCTATTATGAATCAGGTTCGATTGAATAAACCACGGTGTATTGGTACCACATGCATTGTGTCAGTTGTTGAGTCACATTGCATTTATGTATGTTGATTAATGGGTGATTGAAAATGACAAGTAGCGTCGTGACTGTGTGTTGTTATGCTGATTGGTGTGTTATACTACTCCTTAGCATGTATTGTTCACCGTTAAATTATTGAACGTAATTCTCACCCCTTTGTTATTTTGTGGCGTTTGTGCTCCTTGGGGCGTACATATAAGCAGGTACCTGAGTAGTACGTGGAGCTTGAGTTGCTCGATCGAGTTGTAGGAGTCGCTCTGATACTTAACACGGGATATTGGGGATTTGTTATGTTTTATACCATTGTATTTTGTTACGTGTCTTATTTATTAACCTTTTATGAGACCACTTATTATGTGGAGAGTATTGTGGTGAAGGCCTTAGTGCCATGGATTAAATTGGATTATGATTCCGCTGTAAAAACTATTTTTATGAATAATAACGTGAATGAAGTAATTGAGACTTCTTTGTGGTTTTTAGTTGATGTGACCTCCTGCTGTGTTGTAAACTCTGATTATTTTCTTATTATTTACGTATTTTGTAAAATGGGAAAGTGGGGTGTTACAATTGGTATCAGAGCAGGTCGGTCCGTCTGGCCTGGTTGTCTAGTATGGCTTGTGTCTTGGTATACGACACGTGTGTAGAACACGGTCGGTACGTGTTTGTTTTCTAACCGTTTGTTTACAGGAGTTGAGGATGAGATAAGTGGGGGAGAAACTTGTGCTTCTCCAGGATGCTCCCACTATTGAAGGATGGATTGGTGAGTAATGGAGTGCTATCATAGTTGGTAAGGAAGGGTCTATACTTCATCAGGATGATCGGCTGTCTATGAACAAATTGGGGAACTAATCACCCTCAATCTCTTGTTGATAGTAATCGAAAATCAAGATGAATGGATAGATGCGCCGTGATAGTTAAGATAGCATGTGATGTGGAAGATGGTTGTGTTGAGTTGGTATAGATCTTTATCATCTGAAGAGGATGTAGAAGAGAGGTACTTGTCGGTCGGTCAAGTTTAAAGATGTCTCTGAGGGAGGACAATCAGGTATTGTTGGTGATTACTTTTCAGTGAGTAGAGAACAAGGTAATGGCTAGAGATATGTCGGTGTTGGGTAATCCCGAATGTCTTTCCGAGGTGTGGATCCAAGTTGGGTAATGGTAGGGAACTGGTATCATTGTGTGCTGAGCGAATGGGTGGACATCTATTAGGCGAAGCCTCGGTGTATTAACGTTCGCGTTGTGGCGAGTTAGTAGTGAAGTTACATGTGTTGAGTTACCTGTTGTTTGCGAATTTTTGAATTTATCTTCAGGCGAGATAAGTGGATCACAGACGTATTAATGAGGTAGAAGTGGCTATTGATTCAGCACTTGGTACGAGTCTGATGTCAATGACTCCATACAGAAAGTGGACTCCAGAGTCGTGAGAAGAGATAATTGGATGAATTACTTGAGGAAATGCGTGTCCGACCAAGTGTTTTGTGGTGGGTTACGCCTGATTTTTTGGTTAAGACGAAGAATGATAGTATGTGTATGTGCATTGATTACCGTCAATTAAATGGAGTAACCGGTAAGAAGAAATATCCGCTTTCAAGGAGTGAGGACTTGACGGATCACCTTGTGGGAGCACGAGTAATTAGAAAAAGTGATTTAAGATCGAGATATCATCGTATCCGAGTGGAAGAGGACGAGGTTCAGAAAACGGCATTCGGAACTCGTCACAGACACTGCGAGAATGCAGTGATGCCTTTTGGAGTGCCTGACATGCCGGGTGTATTTATGAAGTACATGAATTATTTTGTCATGCTCATATAAATTTGTTTGTTGGGGGATGTATTGATGAAATTTGAGTATTCCAAATCAGAGGAAGATCACGCAGAGCATCTGAGGATTGCCTTGCAGGTGCTGAGGGATAACGAATTATTCACAAGCTTCGAATTGGGAGTTTTGGTTGCAAACGGTGAGTTTATTGGAACGAGTTATTTTTGGTGAGGGTATTGTGGTGGATCCATCGGAAATTAACGCAGTGCTTCAGTGGAAACCTCTGAAGACAGTGATGGAGATTAAGAGTGTCTTGGACTTAGTAGGTTATTATTAAAGATTCATCGATGGAATTTATGATTTGGCGATGCCATTGACTCAGTTAGATGGGAAGAGTCAAGCCTTGTTTGGAATGATTGTGTGCGAGAAAAAAGTTTTGGAAAGATGAAGAAGAAGCGGACTACAGGGCCAGTGTTAGTTTTACCAAGTTCGGGCGAACCCTTTTGTGGCATGTTACGATTCGCCTAAAGCAGGATTAGCTGGAGTGTTGATACAAGATGGTAAAGTAGTGGTTTATGTTTCACGGCAATTGGGAGCGCGTGAAGGAGATTATCATATTCATAATTGTGAGTTGGATGTAGTGGTTTTTGTGTCAAGGATTTGGAAACACTATTTGTATGGATCAAAGTTAGAAGAGTCTCGTAATCGCAAGAGTCTGAAGTACTTATTGAACCAGAAAGGATTGAATGTGATAAGGGAAGGTAGTTAGGACATTTGAAGGGTTATGGATTTAGTTTGAGTACCAGTCGAGAAAAAACTATTGTGGTAGCAGATGTTTTTAAGTAGAAAGGCGATGTATGTGTCGACCTTGATGATGAGAGGAACAGATTTAATTGAACAGTTTAGAGACTTGGGTATGGTTTGTAAGTGGACACCGGAGAGTGTCAGGTTGGGTATGCTTAAAAGCGAATAGTCATTACTTGATGTGATTAAGGGAAATATAAACTGGACGTGAAGCTAGTTGACTTGATGCCGATAGGTGAGATTAATTCGGATAGAGACTTCGAGCTGGATGGTTGGGTGCGTTGAGATTTTAGAAGCTACGAAAATGTATAAAAACCTTAAGAGATTATTTTGGTATTCAGGTATGGGGAGTGATATAACTCGGATGGGTGTGATTGGTTACTGTGTCGGGAATCAAAAGTTGAGCGTCAGCAACCGTCAGGTTGGATGAAACCTTTGGAAATTATGGAAGGGAAGTGGAATAGTATTTTGAGGAGCTGTTATTGGATTGTCGAATAAGGCAAGAGATTTTGATGCTACTTGAGCAATTGCAGATTGAGTGATGGAATCAACACATCTTTGTATTGATTAATATCAGGGTATTAGCAAATTCGCGTGAAGTCTCATCAAGGATAGTGTTGGATAGGGATCCGAGGTTCACTTCAGAATTTTGGAAGAGGCTTGTAAGAAGCTTTGGGATCTAAACAGAAATTGAGTTCGACTTAATTTTTCCATTGAAGGATGGGCAGGGAAGACTATCCAGTCGTTGGAAGATTTATGGGGAAATTGTGTATTAAAAGACGGTGGTAGGTGGAATACTCACCCACCATTGATTGAGTTGACGTATTATGCTAGCTACAGTTCTAGTGTTGGAACTGTGTCTTTTGATGCATTGTATGATAGAAGGTGCAGGATACTCCTATGTTGGGATGAGTCGGGAGGAAGTGTCATACTTGGACCTGAGTGTGTGTAACAGATTACTAAAGTGACTTATGGGAAACGACCTAGAGGCAAGGATAGTTCGTTGGTGAAAGTAGCTCGAGAAGGAACTACTGGGGGAAGTGTGACCGGAGAGTTGGAAGGTAAGATGCAAGAGTCGTATCCAGAACTATTTCCATCAGGAACATTTTCGAGGATGAAAATATTTTAAGTGGGGGAGAGTTGTAACACCCCATTTTAATTTATTAAATCGTCGTGGGTTATTTTATTTATTTGGCCTTGTTAAGGGTGTGTGTGGTTGAGCGCGTAGGCGTAGTGTCCTTAGCGAAACCGGTAAATAGAGATGTCGGGATAACGATAATGTAATGTTGGATTATGTGTGGGCATAGCTAATAATAATAGTATGGTGAATATTATTATTATTAATATGGCTAAGATTATTAATATTATTATTACTATTATTATTAATATTATTGGTGTGTTATTAGAATTATTATTATTATTATTATTAATTATTAGTATCACTATTAATATTATTATTTTATTAATTAAAAATCAGATTTAATAAGTAAATGGATAGTGGGAGGAAAATAAGGAGATTAAGACCTAATCAAAGTTTAGGGACAGATTTAGTGATAACGGTATTTTTCACTGAGAAAGAGAGGGCAAGATGAGGAAGAACAAAGCTGCTAGGGCATTATTCTCCATCAATTTTCGCAGGAATTTGGAGTGCAATTTGAGGTAAGGGGGAGAATGGGTTTAATAACTGGTGATTCTGACATGAGAGGGTAGTGAGGGCTCCTTACCCTCGTAGGTTTTATGTGCTATTTCGAATCTGGTTGTTTTCTTGATTCTATGTGCATGATGATCATAAATTGTTGATGTGTATGTTGATATAGATCTAAAATTCGTGCAGTTATGATGATTGAACTCTGTGGTGTTGTTGTTGTAGAACTGTGGTTGTAGATCTGGTTTTGTTGCAGGTTGAGGGTAACGAATTTAGATCTAGAAATAGTAAATTGGTTAGTAATGATAGGAGAATGTGGTAGTATGAAATTATAAGTCTTAAAATCAATGTAGAGATGAATTTAGGACAAATCTGGATGATAGAAGTGAGAACAAAGTAACAGAATTTGGACTGGTGTGAAAAACTCAGGATTTGACACAGTCTCTGCTCTTACGCGTAACAAGGAGGTATTACGCGTAAGGCATGGCGTGCCAGTCAGTCATTACGCATAACACATGGGCAATACGCGTAATAGATGACAGGCTTGGAGGAAATACACGTAATGGTGTGGCAGTACGCGTAAGGGATCTGAAAAATGGATTTTTGCTGAAAATTGGTCTCTGCTCTTACGCGTAACAGCCAGGCCTTACGCGTATGGCCCTACTGCAGAATGGGCATTACGCGTTGGATACGCGGGCTGATGCGCGAGCGAGCTGGCCTTACGCGTAATGCACAAGGTAATACGCGTATGACCAGCCAGGGCGTGTAATTTTTCTGTTTTTACGATTTCTTCCCGATTTCACGTCTGATGTAATTTCTTGTGATTTGTGAGACTAGTAGGAATATAATTAAACATGTTGAGACTAGTAATAGTAGTACGAATGATAAAAGGAGAGTTTAACCGATCAATTATATAAGTAGACAATTTAGGCCATTTGGCGTGTTGTTACGGATCGTGTGGTAATCTTGGTGCAAGGTGACAGTCGCAGTAGGATTTAATTGAGCAGGTTTGGCTAGCATTGATGGGTGATAGGATGAATTATAGTTAGTGTGGATTAGTCCAGTTAAAATTGATTAATACCGTGTGATAGGTCAATTGTGTGTAATAATTGTGGTGAGGCATTAGGGTTGTTTTCCCTAGGCATGATTGATACTTGTATGCTGAATGGTGATTATGAGATAACTTCTGTTGATGCAAGAATAGTAATTCCAATAGGAATTACGGTGAACGTTCGGTTCACGTGAGATCATAAGGATCGTACATTATGATTGATAATAGTATCTGGTGTATATTTTGGTGTGTATTGAATTGTGATACAGGTGGGTAATTCCAGTGGGAATTACGGTGAGTGTAACTCACGTGTGATCAGGAGGATCTTGAAGACGTATAATTGTTATTATACATGTATTGTATGCATATTTATCGTCATGCATTCATGGTGTGTCTGGTGGAGATGAATCATTGCTCAGTAGGAGTGTAAGTGATTCATCCGAACTCCAATGTGGAGTGTGGTGGAGATAGATCATTACCAAGTAGGGGGTGTTTGTGATTTATCTGGATTCTTTTATGAATTGGGTTCGATTGAATGAACCACTGTGTATTGGTACCACATGCATTGTGTCAGTTGTTGAGCACATTGCATTTATGTATGTTGATTAATGGGTGATTGAAAATGACAAGTAGCGTCGTGATTGTGTGTTGTTATGCTGATTGGTGTGTTATACTACTCCTTAGCATGTATTGTTCCCCGTTAAATTATTGAACGTAATTCTCACCCCTTTGTTGTTTTTTGGCATCTGTGCTCTTTGGGGAGTACAGATAAGCAGGTACCTGAGTAGTACGTGGAGCTTAAGTTGCTCGATCGAGTCGTAGGAGTCGCTCTGATACATAACACGGGATATTGGGGATTTGTTATGTTTTATACCATTGTATTTTGTTACGTATCTTATTTATTAACCTTTTATGAGACCACTTATTATGTGGAGAGTATTGTGGTGAAGGCCTTAGTGCCATGGATTGAATTGGATTATGATTCCGCTGTAAAAACTATTTTTATGAATAATAAAGTGAATAAAGTAATTGAGACTTCTTTGTGGTTTGTAGTTGATGTGACATCCTGTTGTGTTGTAAACTCTGATTATTTTCTTATTATTTACGTATTTTGTAAAATGGGAAAGTGGGGTGTTACAGATTGCGAGCTAGGAAATTCAACGAGTCCCTGGCTCAGAAGTCGACTATTAGCATGGACGAGATCACTACCCGGGCCGAGTGTTACATCAAAGGGGAGGAGAGTAACCAAGAGAAAAGAGCCCGGGACGACCATGAAAAGACAAAAAGTAAAGAAAAGGTGTCAAACAGGAGGAAGGAGCATCATCGAGGAGCTACGCGCGAACGATATGCTCCTAGACCTTACAGATAGTCGTACGAGCCAATTAGAGACCTCACCCCGCTAAATACAAGCAAGGGAGACATCCTCAAAAAAGTCGGCCACATGAATCTGTTACCTGAGCCCCAATATCCCAAAAGAGCCAATTCAATTATGGGAAGGCAGCCATAGGCTTGGTGTAACTACCACCATATACGGGGACATCACACTGAGGACTGCCAGCAGCTAAAAAAAGAAATCGAAGCCCTAATCCAAATGGGGCACCTCTTGGCGTACGTGATGCATGTTCGACCATAAAATAACAAAAGAAGTCCTTGCCAAGACGATCAGGGATCAGAAAAAGTGTCCCGAAAGAAAAGATCAGATACTGAAGAGGGTCACGAAACAAAGACAGCCCGGCACACCCTATACACCATTTCCGGGGGGTTCGCTGGGGATGGAGAAACAAGTTCAGCCAGAAAGAGGTATGCTAGAGCATTTATGCATATTGATCAGAAACCCCCAGAGAGAACGGAGGGTGACTTAGATGCTGTAACATTCTCCAAACAAGACGCCATATGAGTCTTGGCGCATGAGAACGATCCTATGGTTATCAAAGTACATATAAGAGATTGGAGCGTGAAAAGGGTACTGATAGACCCTGGAAGTTCAGTCGACGTATTTTATTGGGATGCATTCAGAGGAATGGGACTTGATGCAACCGAGTTGCTACCATTCAAAGGCAGTCTTGTGGGATTCTCGGGAGAACAAGTTCAAGTGCTCGGATATCTAGCATTACCGACTACCTTTGGTAACACGGCTAATGCAAAGACCGTCCGAGTAAGGTACTTAATAGTCAATGCTGCTTCACCCTATAATATCATTATAGGATGACCGTCATTCAATAACCTGGAAGCTTCGCTTTCAACTCTATATCTGACAATGAAATTCCCACTTGGAGATGGACGAGTTAGAATTGTCAAAGGCGACCAGGGGCTGGCCAGAAAGTGTTACAAGGACAACTTGAAGTTGAAGAGAAAAGAGCCCAGAGAAGAAGAAGATCCCAAGGGTTCCCTCATAGTCAACCTGGTCGACATTGACCCACGTGATGATGCAATTGAAGAGAATATAGTCCCCAACAAAGAAATAAAGCCAGTTCAAATTGGGCATCTGTCATCCCATGTTACGTACGTAGGAGTCAATTTGTCTATGGAAGAAGAGAAAGAGATCATCCAAGTACTAAAAGACAACGTGGACCTTTTCGCATGGAAGCCCTCAGACATGCCTGAGATAGATCCCAATTTCATGTGTCATCACTTGGCAATCGACCCAGATATCAAGTCGGGCTCTCAAAGGAAAAGAAAGGGTGACGATAAAAAGAGGAAGGCAATAGTAGAGAAAGTCGAGAAATTGTTACAAGTCGGGTTCATCAAAGAGATCAAATATCCAACTTGGTTATCCAACGTAGTGATGGTGAAGAAGAAATTTGGAAATGGCGAATGTGTATGGATTTTACGGACCTCAACAAAGCATGTCCTAAAGATCCGTATCCACTGCCAAATATTGACCGACTAATAGATGTTACCTCAGGTTTCCGGCTACTTAGTTTCATGGATGCATATTTCGGGTACAACCAGATCCGCATGAACCCCATTAATGCACCAAAAACCGCTTTCATGACCCATCAGAGCAATTACTACTATGAGGTCATGCCATTCGGACTCAAAAATGCTGGGGCTACTTATCAGAGGTTAATGGATAAAGTATTTGCTACCCAGATAGGGAGGAACCTGGAGGTCTATGTAGATGACATGGTGATTAAGACAAGTAAAAACCGGTCGCATGTGTAGGATCTAACTGAAACCTTCGCATCCATCAGAAGCTACAACATGAGGTTGAACTCGGACAAATGTACCTTTGGAGTACAAGCTGGTAAATTCCTCGGATTCATGCTCACCAACCGAGGAATAGAAGCAAACCCGGATAAATTCCAGGCGATAATAGACATGAGAAGCCCAACCACGAAAAAGGAGGTCCAACAGCTAACAGGGAGGTTGGCAGCATTGTCACGATTTTTATCATGCGCAGGGGACAAGTCAACTCATTTATTTTCATCTATAAGGAAATTTAAGGAGTTCGAATGGACAGAGGCATGTGAAGAAGCTTTTCAAGAAGTAAAGCATTTCCTGTCCTCGCCTCCTATCCTAGTAAGGCCCAAAGAAAATACACCTCTTGTGTTATATTTGTCAGTCACTGATAAAGGCCTGAGCTCGGTTTTGGTACAAGATGGAGAAGACGGAGAGCGACCTGTATACTTTATCAGCAAAGTCCTAAAAGGAGCAGAGCGAAGATACCAAAAGATTGAACGTTTAGCATTGGTGGTAGTCATTACAGCCCGAAAACTGAGACATTATTTTCAAGGTCATCTCATCACAGTAAAAACGAACTACCTCATCAAGCAGATACTAAGGAAACCCGACTTAGCATGATGAATGGTCAAGTGGGTAATAGAGCTTTCCGAATACGACATCAACTTTATACCCCGGACCAGTATTAAGTCACAGACGATGGCTGATTTTGTGGTTGAGTTAAGTGCACCGGCTGGAGAATAAATATCAAACAGATGGATCCTATATGTAGATGGATCTTCAAATCTCAAAGGAAGTGGGGTCGAGGTCATTTTGGAATGACCTGACGAGCTAACATTAGAATACTCTTTATGTTTCAATTTTCAGGTTAGTAACAACCAAGCGGAGTACAAAGCCTTGATTGCCAGAATGAAATTGGCAAAAGAAGTCAGAGTAACAAACTTGTTGGTCAAAACTGATTCACAACTAGTGTCGGACAAATGAAGAATGAGTACCAAGCAAAGGATTTTGTCCTAATAAAATGCCTTCAAAAAGCTTCAGGAATGTCCAAAGCGTTCTCGGAATTCGAAGTTGTTCACATCCCAAGAGAAGATAATACTCGGGCAGACCTCTTAGCCTGTCTAGCCAACTCAAAAAACTCAGGAATAAACAATACAGTGATTCAAGAAGTTCTCGAAGCACCTAGCATTCAATCAGAAGAAGTGTTAGCCATAAAGAATGTCCAAGGGTGGATGAGACCCATCATCACTTATTTGACACATGAAGTGTTACCAGAAGACGTCAACGAAGCTCAGAAGATTAGAATGATAGCTTTCTGGTATATCATAATCTCGGACACGCTGTATAAGATGGGAAGGTCGACGCCTATGTTGAGATGTGTGTCAGAGTCAGAGATAGAGCTCGTAATTAAAGAGGTACATGAAGGAGCCTGTGGTAGCCACATCGGTGGGAGAACACTATCCAGAAAGATTCTAAGAGTCGGGTACTATTGACCACATATGATGCGAGACTGCACCGAATACGTCAGTAAGTGTGAAAAATGCCAAGTATTTGCTCCACTCAAACACTTACCAGCCGAGTTGCTCCATCTGATAACATCCTCGTGGCTGTTCTACCAGTAGGGAGCGGATATCTTAGGCCCATTTCTAGTCTCTTCAGGACAGATCATATTCCTAATTGTCGCAGTCAATTATTTTACAAAATGGGTAGAAGCCGAGGCTGTTGCTCGGATCTTGTAGCGGGGAAATTTGTGAGTGTAAGCTATTGATTAACTTAACTAAAAAAAACAAGAGTCACCACCGCACTTTTATTTTATCCCAAAAAAGGAAATGAAAAAGAGCGAACAAAACCTAAGGAGTTCTAAAAAACAAGAACAAACAGAGAATGGGTAAGGGGGTTGGTTACGCAATGGGAAAGTATTAGCACCCAAAACGTCTATAGTACCCTATAGGAACCCTTTGAAATATCTACCGCTTTTTGGTTTGAAAAGGTTTGCTTGAAAAAAGATTGAGGTGATGAGAGGGGAATTATTTTTTTAGATTTTTGTGTTTGGAGAGACTTATCGCCTCATGCCTACATACCCACGAAGTGCAATGTAGGATAAAAACCTCGTAGTTTGTGGTACAAAGAATGAAATTTGTTTGTTTTGGTTGATTTTAAATGTAAAGACAAGTCGTCATTTCCAAGCGAATAATTCCGCTTAAAGAAATGAATCATGTCTAAACTTATGAAAAAGTTTTAAAGGAAAAGGTGTGCAAGGAACAAAAAGAGATTGATGAGTTTGGTGTTTTTTTTAAGTCTTGTTGAAATGGTCAAAATATGATTAGCATGGATTGACATTTATTAAAGAAAACAAAGTTTAAAAAATCACTTGACCGAAGTCAAGGTTTTATTATGAAAGCGGTTTTAAGTTTGAAAACAAAAAAGTTTTGAAAAAGAGAGGAGATTTTGAAAATTGAAGAAAGGGGTGGAGAAGAAGTGACTATTCTAGTGCATAAAATAAAAGCTAGGGTAAGAAAGATCTAACCACATGGAGACACTCTTCAAAACATAATAAGAAAAGAATTCCATCCTATTGAGTCAATAAGCAAGCCAAATAAAGGCTAGGATGCCAAACTCCATAATGATCCAAAGCATAAGGGAGAGAATCCTAATTCTAAGTCCATAAGTCCATAATCAAACCAAGAAGATCCTCCAAAGCAAGGGATAGTGGCCATAGTCCAACATTAAGAGCACAAGTCTTTTAGTGGTTTAATCCTTTATTAATGTTTTTGAGTCCAAATGGACAAAAGAAAAATAAAAGCACAAGATAATATTGTCCAAGTGGACAAAAGAAAAATGACATAAACATAAACATGATATGATATATGATAAATGAGCAATAAAAAAATAAAGAGAGGTAGGGAGCGAGAAAGAAACATAAAAGTTAGAAATTAGTAATTAGTAGCACAAGGCTCTAGTGCCATAAGCCTTCACCGATTATTCCGTTTCGCGTTTTGAACTATAGTGATTAAACAATGCATTTAGGCCAAGGTTAATGAACTTGACAGAAGATTGGTAGAACCAAAGCCTCTACAACGCCAAGTTTCAAAGGTTATATACCTAATGCAAAAAATTAATCAACATTGGGTTGACGCGACCAATCAAGGTTCAGACCACGAAAGATCAAATTCTGAATTGGATAAAGAGGGACAAATGTAGCGCTATGTTAAGCAATTACCGAGTAATTTACGTAGTAATTACCCTACAATGAGGCCGATCAATAGCAATCTTTGTGCTAATGCATGCTAGATGAACGATATGTAGATCGTCATCCGAAAGGAATACCGCACGAAAAGAAAATAGGTAACGATCTAGTCTTGATCAAGAATTCAACAAATAAATTCTAAGATCCATAAGACTTTCATCGATCAAAATAAAAAGGGAAATAGATGAAGAGAAAGCCAAATTGAATTACACTTTCAAGATCCTTTCATCTTCAAGTTCAATCACCTTTAATTGATAAGTTTAAGTGTGAAAACATATCACTAATTCAAAGCACCTCAAATGAATTCAACAATTCATTAAAAGATAGATTTGAACTAATGAATGTTTAATTACTTTAACCATATCCAAAGTCCATTGAAATTGAAGAGAAATTAATCTCAACAATGCATTTCAAGGCTAAAATAAGAAGAAAGGGGAAGAAGGAGGAAGAAAAACCAAAACAGCCCCAAAAACAAGGCAAAATATGCATTCTGTTTTGAAGTAATCGGTTACTCACCAGATGATAACCGGTTACTTAGTTCAAAATAAGTGCAGTTTTTCAAAATTAACACAGAGTAACCGATTACTCACCAGAGGGTAACCGGTTACTCTGCACCAGAATGCAGAAAATTGTGCAAAATTCAGCATGATCCACTTTCAAAACTTTTTACAAACACCTTATGATCATGGAACTGAAATTGCATGAAATTTTAAGTAAAATAACAGCAAAAACCAGCAATTAAACACAATTACAAGATCCAAAGGATCAAGTAACAAAGATCTCCAAAGATCTACATTATGGAAGATGAAGATGAAGCTTCAACAATGGTGAAAGATGAATTATCACTTCAAATCTGAAAATTCCTTCAAATTGCTTCAAGATCCAAACACCAAAGCCTTGATCTATGAGAATTGATGAAGAAAACAAGTTTGGATGAAGGTTTAGCTCAAAGTTGAACAAGATTCAATGTGAATTCTTGTTAACTTTCAAAAGAAGAAAACTGAGCTTTAGTGAAATTTTGTGGTTGGGAAGAGAATTTGCAAGAGGTTTGTTGGCTCTCAAAAGCTTGTGAAATGAATGAAATGAAGCCTCTATTTATAGAATTTAGGCTTGGAACATTTGGTGGTTTGGAATTTGGTTTGGAAATGAAAATTAGGCTTGGAATTTGAATTTGGAGGGAAATTATCAAAAGAGTGGTGATTAGTGGAGGTACATGGCAGGAATTAATTATGATGATGTAGGGAATTAAAATGGGATGGTCTAGAATATTCCACATGTGATCAAAATGATGAAAATTGGTGTCAATTGCTGAATTTGAATTTGCTTCCATTTTTCAAGTTTTCACGAGGGTAACCGATTACTCACCACAAAATAACTGGTTACTCAGTGCAAAATTTGAAAAATGCTCCTTTTGAATGCACTGTTGTGGTTCGGCTCGATTCTTTTGCTCGTCAAAGAAGGCATGGAAATAAACACATGAACCTTAGAGTCTCTTGAATAATAATCAATTAAATCTTGGAAACTCTTGATCAGATGGTTTTTGAATTGTTTGCGGATAAACTTTGACTTTGTTCAGATGAAATTCATTCGAGTCGAGGGGCTGTTGTTTTGGTATTTTTAACCTGTTCTTCCCCTGAAAATGTTAGTGAAAGAAAACAAAATATTTTTTGGATTTTAATTAATGGTTAGTAAATATAAAACAAATTAACCAATAAAACAACTAACAAACACACACATACCCAAAGATCCCTGCAAGGCACAATCCTACAAAAGAGGGAACCAATGTGTGATCTTGTTTGTAGTATGAAATGCGAAAAGACATGTGGGATCTTAGGGGTAAAAATTAGGGTATTACAGATCTCTGCTGAGAAAGTTCGCAAGTTCTATTGGAAGAACATCATATGCTGATTTGGCTTGCCAGGAGTTATAGTGTCAAACAATGGATCTCAGTTCGCGAGCACATTGGTTGTAGATTTTTGTAAAGATTATGGAATACAGAATAGGTTCACATCGGTAGAACATCCACAAGCCAACGGCCAAGCCGAAGCCGCCAACAAGGTTATCCTAAACGACATAAAGAAGAAGCTGGAGGAAGCAAAAGGAATGTGGGCCGAGTACTTTCTAGAGATCTTGTGATCATACCATACAACACCGCATTCTACCACTAATGAAACACCTTTCAGGATGGTATATGGAGCCGATGCAGTGATACCGGTGGAGATCAACACTCCGACCTGGAGGCGCGAACACTTTGATGAAATCACCAACATGGAAAATTTGAACATCTCGGTCGATCAGATAGAAGAAATCAGAGAAATAGCACGGATCAGAGAAGCTGCCACAAAACAGAGGGTGGCAATTAGGTACAACCTAAAGGTCCGACAAAGGGATTTCCAAGAAGGCGACCTGGTCTTGAAGAAAATCACAAACCCAAAAAGCAAGGGAAAGCTCACCCCCAATTGGGAAGGTCCGTTCAGGGTGGTTGGAAAGCTAAACAATGGAGCATACAAGCTGGAAACATTAGAAGGAATAGAAATACCTAGGATATGGAATGTATCCAATCTTAGGTTGTATTTCAGCTGAATTTTATGTAATCCAATAATAAATAAAAGTTCTGGGTTGCACTATTTTCCCTTGCAAGGGCAAGGGTTTTTAACGAGGCACCTGGACTTAAAAAATTGTCATGTCTTGTTTATAGGTGATCGACTGGAAATGGCGAGTTACAACACGGAAAACCCTATAAATGTGTCGACTTGCTCCGCGTACATAGATCGCCCATAAACGGGTTGATTAACACCCTATAAACGTGTTGACTTGCTCCGCGTACATAGGTCGCCCATAAACGGGTTGATTAAAACCCTATAAATGTGTTGACTTGCTCCGCGTACATAGGTCGCCCATAAACGGGTTGATTAAAACCCTATAAACGTGTCGACTTGCTCCGCGTACATAGGTCTCCCATAAACGGGTTGATTAAAACCCTATAAACGTGTCGACTTGCTCCGTGTACATAGGTCGCCCATAAACGGGTTGATTAAAACCCTATAAATGTGCCGACTTGCTCCGCGTACATAGGTTGCCCATAAACGGGTTGATTAAAACCCTATAAACGTGTCGACTTGCTCCGCGTACATAGGTCGCACATAAACGGGTTGATTAAAACCCTATAAACGTGTCGACTGGCTCTGCATACATAGGTTGCCCATAAACGGGTCGAATAATATGTTTGATAGCTCCGTGCACAAAAGACGGACAATCTGATATAAAAATGATGAAACGCCTAAGCTCAAAGCATGTCGAAAGATACTAGGAGCTTGTAAGCAAAGAATCATAAAGGGGCAAATTGCCAACAAGAAAGACGCGAATCTTGTCAATGCGCCCGGGCACATACCATAATCGGCGCTTATGCTTATAAGAGTCCAAAACTCTCGAGAGTGTGAAGATTGAACACATAAGATAACTAAAAGGCCCCTTAATAATAAGGCAAAGGCGAAAGCAAAAGTAATACCCAGAAATCTATAGTCGGACACATTAAGTTATTCTAACTTAGTGCCCGAGGGGCTGGATATATATGGGATTATTTTGCAAAGAAATACGATAAGCGAAAATGATACAAACAAAAGCCTCAGAAGGGCCAAAATAAATTGTACAAAGCCAGAGGGCTAAATATTCATAAGCATAAGGGGGACAACACCACACCCCCTTGTCGAAATACATCAAAATGCATCCAGAAGAATGACTAACTAAACACAAGAAAAATTAAAAAATCATTCAACAACCGGGGTACCATTAGCGCCAACCCCATAAAGGGTCTCATTCCCATCATTATCAAGAGCAGAAGTCTTTTACGAATTATTCTTTTTGAGCTCGGCTAGATCTATAAGGCGGCCATCCTGCACCACCTTGAAGTAGTCAACTTCAGATAGATCTAGCCCGGGATGAAGACACAAAACTTACTCTGTTGCCCTGTCAAAGGCCTCATCGCCAGCGGAGAGAACTTCAATCTAAACCTTCTTAAGAGACTCAGTAAGCTCGGCACAGGAAGCTTTGACTTACCCCAACTCCTCAGTAGCCTTGGACAAAGCCGACTTGTGTTCAGACTCAAGGGTCTCTCTATTCTTCTTCTCGTCAGCCAAGCTTTTCTCTAAACTGAAAAGTTTTTCTGATTGGTCCGTGAGAGTTTCCTGCAACCGGGTAGCCTCTTTTTTCAACCTAAGCTTCTCCGCCTCAGAATCTTCATTAGATTCAAACAGACCTCTGGCGAGAACGGCACACCGTATGAGGTAGGAGCTAATATTTTGAGTAATCTTCTGCCGGCCAATGGACTTCACTTTATTAACGTCCTTAGTTGCGTTGAGATGGTCGTACAAGAACCTAAGCTCGTCAAAGCTGTTAGACCAGAACTTAAACTCCCCGGATGCAACATTTTCCTCAGGAACTCGCATGAGGGAATTGATCTCCATGTCAGCCCGACAAACTTGATCGGTCATAAGGGTTTTCAACCTCTTGGGAGCACCTTGTGAAGTTTCTTCCTGGGACGGAGGAGCACAAGGTTGAGGCTCATTCTTACTTGGGGTAGCCTTTGTACTGGTACCCTGGGTCCGTTTTGGTTGTCGGATTTCCAATCCACTCATATCCGACTTAGAGGAAACAACCTCTCCGGATCTTTTTCGGGCAGTACGAGCCTCCAACATTAATATCTTTTGTTCAGCTACTGGCAATTTAGTCATGGTATCTGTAGAAAAAGTGATAAACGTTGGAATGAGGATGATAAATCATATGTACGAATTGTAAGCAAGCAATTACCCTGGTAGGCGAGTAGTTTCTCGTCACTCAAAGGTAACAACTCCTTAACCTTCATCATACGGAAGGAGTCAAGAATAATCAAAGATTGGGTTTCCAATTCACTCAGTTTCTCAAAGTGGAAACCAGTGATCGGCAATGGGTTCCCGACCCAATAGAAGGGGAAACGAGGCTGGTTATCCAGAGAGTACAACTCTTGTGGACATCTCGGTCCTCTCTTTACCCTCAGGAAACGGTTCTTATAATTTTTATAATCAGAAGTAAATGCATGGAGAAAACTCCATTCGGGAATCCCACTGATTTGTATCCAGCTACAGTTACCAACTCCTTTCACTTCAAAGAAAGAGAAGAACAAACCAATTGTGGGGATGATATCTAAGACCTCACACACCTGCTCAAAAGACTTTATGAAACCCCAACTGTTGGGACGAAGTTGCGAGGGAGCTGTATTCACAGTTTTCAACAAGTCCGCTTCAAAGTCAGAAAAAGGTATTTGTATATTGAAATCTTCTAGAACCCCGACATAAAAGTTGAAAAAGTCTTCTTTAACTCCTTTGGGGCGAAGTATACAAGCGCACTCCCCGGGAATACATGATTCCAAGACAAAATCATCTTCGGACCCAGTTGAAGGTATTTGTCTTAAGGACCGGAATTTCGCGATCTCTACAACATCAAAGGTACTAGTCTTATGATTCATGACTTCAAGATCAAAAGGAGCAGTAGTCGTCATCGAAACCTCTACAAAACCTGAGGAAGATGAGCCAGAATCAAAATTATCCCAAAAGTAAGAACATCGCCATAGATTTTGTTCATGACTCGTCTATACTCTTCTGGTCCTAAAGCGTTTTCTATTTCCCACATGCATTGTTCCCACAACTCCTTTCTCTCCATGGCGTTCATACAGACTTCGCTACTATTACCCTCACCTTCTCGCTTACTAAAAGCTACTATAGTGAATAGAAACAAAATTGAAGAGTAAAATTGAAATTAGAAGTGTTAGAAGGATACCTGCGAGTAAAGAAGCCTTAGAGATTAGAAGGTGTTCTGATTGATGAAGAAGGAAGATGATTCAGAAATGAGAAGAGAGAAAGAAGGACTTTGATAAAAGGCTTAAGAGTAGCTAGGGAGTAGCCTTTAATAGTCATCATTATATTGGGGAAACTGAAAGGACACAACCTCCCAAGAAATTCTTGACACGTAAGGACCTGAGAAGAAAGGCCAATCTACAACTTGGCACTTAGCAAATATATCTGGGCTTGTGTCACTGCCGAGTACTACATCCTTATGAGCGGATACAGTACTCTGGGGACTTATGTACATACCAAATATATTTGGTGTCGAGTTAAGTAGTCGGATAAGGGTGAACACAGACCAGACGATGGTAGCAGGAGAAATCGTACAATGAAGAGAGCTAGACAAGCCCCATGCATAACCCGGACCGAGCATAGAGCCTGATTCCCACCATGTCAAGTTATCACAGGGCCGGGTACTTCACTCTACACGGCATCGATGTCGGATACATGTTTGTCAGGTGTCACTCCATCTTTTGTAACGACGGCAGCACATCAATACGGACGTTATCAAGGGCTTCAATGCCTGTATTCATGGATGAAGGTTACGACAATGATGGCCGCATAACGCGAGAAGTCCAAGGGGCTTCTCTTAATGGCTTGAATTAAAGAACATATTATATAATGGGGCTCCCAAACGAGGGTTAAGCAAGACATTCATCTTGAGGTAACATACAACACTTGTATAGCCCTCAAATCCTCAGATATTCGTCTTAACACACTCAACAAAATAGATAGCGTAACCTTCTTTGTCAAAAGAGAATGAGAGTTAGAGCTTTTGGTAGTCTAACCATTTTTTGCTAGAACACAGATGCCTCGTTAAAAACCCTTGCCCTTCAAAGGGAAAATAGTGCAACCCGAAACTTTTATTTATTATTGGATTACATAAAATTCAGCTGAAATATAGCCTAAGATTGGATACATTCCATGTCCTAGCTAATTCTCTTCCTTCTAATCTTTCCAACTTGTATGCTCCATTGTTTAGCTTTCGAACCACCCTGAACAGACCTTCCCAATTGTGGGCGAGCTTTACCTTGCTTTTTGGGTCTGTGATTTTCTTCAAGATCAGGTCTCCTTCTTGGAAATCCCTTTGTCGGACCTTTAGGTTGTACCTTCTTGCCATCCTCGATTTTTCGGCAGCTTCTCTGATCCGTGTTATTTCTCTGATTTCTTCTATCTGATCGGTCGAGATGTTCAAATTTTCCATGTTGGTGATTTCATTAAAGTGCTCGCGCCTTCAGGTCGGAGTGTTGATCTCCACCGGTATCATTCCATCAGCTTTATATACCATCCTAAAAGGTGTTTCATTAGTGGTAGAATGCGGTGTTATATGGTATGACCACAAGATCTCTGGAAAGTACTCGGCCCACATTTCTTTTGCTTCCTCTAGCTTCTTCTTTATGCCATTTAGGATAACCATGTTGGCGGCTTCGGCTTGGTCGTTGGCTTGTGGATGTTCTACCGATGTGAACCTGTTCTGTATTCCATAATCTTTACAAAAATCTACAACCAATGTGCTCGCGAACTGAGCTCCATTGTCTGAGACTATAACTCTTAGCAAGCCAAATCGGCATATGATGTTCTTCCAATAGAACTTGCAAACTTTCTCGGTAGAGATCCGAGCAACAGCCTCAACTTCTACCCATTTTGTAAAATAATCGATAGCGACAATTAAGAATTTGATCTGTCCTGAAGCAACTGGAAATGGGCCTAAGATATCTGCTCCCCACTGGTAGAGCGGCCACGGGGATGTTATCAGATGAAGCGACTCGGCTGGTAAGTGTTTGAGTGGAGCAAATACTTGGCATTTTTCACACTTACTGACGTATTCAGTGCAGTCTCGCATCATATGTGGTCAATAGTACCAGCTCTTAGAATCTTTGCGGATAGTGTTCTCCCCCCGATGTGGCTACCACAGGCTCCTTCATGTACCTCTTTAATTACCAGCTCTATCTCAGACTCTGGCACATATCTCAGCATAGGCGTCGACCTTCCTATCTTATACAGCGTGTCCGAGATTATGATATACCGGGAGTTATCCTTCTAATCTTCAGAGCTTCGTTGACGTCTTCTGGTAACACTTCATGTGTCAAATAAGTGATGATGGGTCTCATCCACCCTTGGACATTCTCTATTGCTAACACTTCTTCTGATTGAATGCTAGGTGCTTCGAGAACTTCTTGAATCACGGTCTTGTTTATTCCTGAGTTTTTTGAGCTGGCTAGATGGGCTAAGAGGTCGGCCCGAGTATTATCTTCTTTGGGATGTGAACAACTTTGAATTCCGAGAACGCTTTGGACATTCCTGAAGCTTTTTGAAGGTATTTTGTTAGGACGGAATCCTTTGACTGGTACTCATTCTTCATTTGTACGACCACTGGCTGTGAATCAGTTTTGATCAACAAGTTTCTTACTCCGTCTTCTTTTGCCAATTTCATTCCGGCAATCAAGGCTTCGTACTCCGCCTGGTTGTTACTAACTTGAAAATTTAAACATAAAGAGTATTCTAATGTTAGATCGTCGGGTCCTTCCAAAATGACCCCGGCCCCACTTCCTTTGAGATATGAAGATCCATCTATATAGAGGATCCATCTGTTTGATATTTCTTCTCCAGTTGGTGCACTTAACTAAACCATAAAATTAGCCAACGTCTGTGACTTAATACTAGTTCGGGGTATAAAGTTGATGTCGTATTCGGAAAGCTATATTGCCCACTTGACCATCCGTCCTGCTAAGTCGGGTTTCCTTAGTATCTGCTTGATGGGGTATTTCGTTTTTACTGTGATGGGATGACCTTGAAAATAATGTCTCAGTTTCCGGGCTGTAATGACTACCGCCAATGCTAAACGTTCAATATTTTAGTATCTTCGCTCTGCTCCTTATAGGACTTTGCTGATAAAGTATACAGGTCGTTCTCCGTCTTCTCCATCTTGTACCAAAACCGAGCTCAGGGCTTTATTAGTGACTGACAAATATAAGACAAGAGGTGTATTTTCTTTGGGCCTTACTAGGATATGAGGCGAGGACAGGAAACACTTTACTTCTTGAAAACCTTATTTGCATGCCTTTGTCCATTCGAACTCCTTAGATTTCCTTATGGCTGCAAATAAATGAATTGACTTGTCCCCTGCGCATGATAGAAATCGTGACAATGCTGCCAACCTCCCTGTCAGCTGTTGGACCTCCTTTTCCGTGGTTGGGCTTCTCATGTCTATTATCGCCTGGCATTTGTCTGGGTTTGCTTCTATTCCTTGGTTGGTGAGCAAGAATCCGAGGAATTTCTCGGCTTGTACTCCAAAGGTACATTTGTCCGGGTTCAACCTCATGTTGTAACTTCTGATGGATGCGAAGGTTTCAGTTAGATCCTGCACAAGTGACCGATTTTTACTTGTCTTAATCACCATGTCATCTACATAGACCTCCAGGTTCCTCCCTATCTTAGTAGCAAATACTTTATCCATTAACCTCTGATAAGTAGACCCAACATTTTTTAGTCCGAATGGCATGACCTCATAGTAGTAATTGCTCTGATGGGTCATGAAAGCGGTTTTTGGTGCATCAATGAGGTTCATGCGGATCTGGTTGTACCCGGAATATGTATCCATGAAACTAAGTAGACGAAAACCTGAGGTAGCATCTATTAGTCGGTCAATATTTGGCAGTGGATACGGATCTTTAGGACATGCTTTGTTGAGGTCCGTAAAATCCACACACATTCACCATCTTCCAGATTTCTTATTCACCATCACTACGTTGGATAACCAAGTTGGATATTTGATCTCTTTGATGAACCCAGCTTGTAACAACTTCTCGACTTCCTTTGCTATTGCCTTCCTCTTTTCATCGCCACCCTTTCTTTTCCTTTGAGAGACCGGCTTGATATCTGGGTTGATTTCCAAGTGATGACACATGAAATTGGGATCTATCCCAGGCATGTCTAAGGGCTTCCATGCGAAAAGGTCCACGTTGTCTTTTAGTACTTAGATGATCTCTTTCTCTTCTTCCATAGACAAATTGATTCCTACGTGCGTAACATGGGATGGCAGATGCCCAATCTGAACTAGCTTTGTTTCTTTGTTGGGGACTATATTCTCTTCAACTGCATTATCACGTGGGTTAATGTCAACCAGGTTGACTTTGAGGGAACTCTTGGGATCTGCTTCTTCTCTGGGCTCTTTTCTCTTCAACTTAAAGCTATCCTTGTAACACTTTCTGGCCAGCCCTTGGTCGCCTTTGACAATTCCAACCCGTCCATCTCCAAGTGGGAATTTCATTGTCAGATATAGAGTTGAAAGCGAAGCTTCCAAGGCATTAAATGACGGTCGACCTATAATGATATTATAGGGTGAAGCAGCGTTGACTATTAAGTGCCTTACCAGAAAGGCCTTTGCATTCGCCGTGTTACCAAAGGTAGTCGGTAATGCTAGATGTTCGAGCACTTGAACTTGTTCTCCTGAGTCCCACTAGACTGCCTTTGAATAGTAGCAACTCGGTTGCATCAAGCCCCAACCCTCTAAATGCACCCCAATACAATACGCCGGCTGTAATACCCTGTATTTTATTTTGCTCTGGATAATATTAGTTTTGATCAACTGAGTTTCGGTGTACTCTAAGAAATTATCTGCAAAGATAATTAGAGCAACCGATGAGCTCAGATCAGATCAAATTAATGTTATCTGACTCTGAGGTGTTAGCTTTTGGTGCTATAGAGATATTTGGACATTTAGTAGTGTTACTAGCTAATTCATATTCTCTATATCCTTCCATTCCCTCACTTGTGCCAAAAATAGAAAGAAAGTTGGAAAAAGATAGAGAGAAGGAAGAGCAAAGGAAGAGAAAGAGAAGAAACCTAGAAGAAGAGCAAAGAGCTTGGATTATCGCCTCTTCTTCATCAAATCATCCCAACATCTTCTTCATCTTCTCCATCTTGATCATAGGTGAGTTCTAGTTAGAACCCTAAGTGTAGAAACTTAGGTTAGAACTTTGAACAAAAATGGTGGATTTGGATTAATTATGTTATATGTTGTTTCTAACAGATAAAACGTGAAAAACACCGCGTATATAGTCAGGTTGTATGTGGAAATAATCGGGAATACTTGTTGGTATGATAGAATATGTTTTGATTGAATTTGATTTGGAATCATACCATTAAAAGCAGGGTTTTTTTTATTCTGGTTCAGTGGTAACCGGTTACTCATTCTGAGGTAACCGGTTACTTGTAGGAAATTTTGGGATTTTGCGTGAAAAATGAACTAAGTAACCGGTTACTCATTCTGAGGTAACTGGTTACCAAAATGTGCCTCTAACTATGATTTTGGTTCTATTTTGAATAGTGAACTTGAGTAACCGGTTACTCATTCTGAGGTAACCGGTTACCACTGTTAAGATTTTTGAAAAATGTTTAAAAATTGATATCTTTTGGATCGTAATTTCGATCGAGGCATGGTGATAGCCGTTGGAAAGCTATGAAAATATCCTACAAGATAAAAGTAAAAAATATTGATTTCGATACCCGATTAAATAAATCAAAGGGAATCCAAGAGTTATGTTAACTTTATGATTGAATTATTACATGTAATTCTATTACAAAATTGTATTATGCTTTGTCTAATCAATTGTTGTTAACTATGATTGAGAGAGTTATCATATTTAAAATATGGAATAGGGAGAGTGAGGAAACTTCACCATAAATCTATATTAGAACCTAGTAATGTGGCTAGGAAATTGATAGATAACCTAAATGACGACGCTCGCGCATACAAGGCCGAGGCATGGGTCCAAATGCCGAATGATATAGAAAAGAATAAGACATTAGTATGGAACATGTGCAAACCATGGTAATTATTGAGTAAAGGCAAAAGAGGCCTAAAGGCAAATGTGGCCTAGAATTTTTTAATACAATTACGGTTGTTTGTGAAATCACAAAATCGTAACCATTATCCTATTATGTTCCGTTTCATGAGTAACGAGCTCCTCTGGAATGAATGCACGATTACTTGGTAGGTTTGATTCCCGATTATAGTATGAATGAAACCTATATGGTAAAGAGACTTGTGATGGTGTACGGACCGTGTGAAGTGACGAATTAAGGTGATAATGTGTCCCTTAGTTACGAATCCATCTCGTATGCCAAGTAATCTACGAGGGTCCATGACTCATTCTGACTTCTAGACGTAGAAGAGGGTGGGAGAAAGGGGATGCCTTGACGAGGTTATCGATAAGTGATAATTTTGAGTTAACGGACTCATAAACATGTTTCCATATAGTGTGAGATTGTGAACTCAAGGTCACTTCCCTTCCCTTTGACTTGAGTTAGGGTGATAGAACCTTGTAAAGCCGAGAGAATCTATAAGATGGGGAACTCACTGAGATTTAATATCTCACCCCATGTTGTTGATTATATTACAAGTACTTCAGGTTCTGTGAAGGGTAAGGATAAAGTCGTTTGATTATCCTTACGTGTCTTGGCATTTGGGATGGCATAGCTTCCATTGTGGAGATTTATTTTTGAGATCACCTTGTTGATCTAGTTCTTAGTTCATTGGAACATCTTGTATATATTATGCCATAGTTTTTTTTTTGTATTTAGTATTTTGGGCATGTAATGTATACAATGTGTTAACTAGGAACTTATGGTATTTCAATATCAGAACTTGGATTCATGTATAATATATATGCTTTAATGTATGTTGTTATATGTGGGTGTTATAGTTGGTATCAGAGCAGGTCGTATCCTCGACCTAGCCATGAAATAGTATAAGTGTCTCTTTCCGTTCTTATGCGTTGTGTCGCCATTAGTCTTAAGTGTTATATTTATGGCATTGAGCCTGATCAACTTAATCCTATTTGTATGACCCATAGGAACATGGCTGACGGACGCAGAACCCGTGGTGGGCCTGGAACTACTCCTGCTGGGACGAATCCGCCAGGCGGTGAGGAATATGTCCCATGGCCCTAGTTCTTACAACAGATGCAGCAGCAACAGAACCAATTCTTGCAGCAGATGGTACAACAGATGAATGTGAATCTTCATCCTCCAGTAGTTGTTCCAGATGCTGTAGGTGGAAGTTTTTGGGATTTCATCCGCATGAATCCTCCAGAGTTTCATGGTGGATTAGATCTTGTGAAAGCTCATGAATGAGTGGCTGGTATTGAGCGAATCTTTCTGATAGTTCAGTGTAGTGAGGAGAACAAAGTGGTGTTTGCTTCTCACTCATTGAAAGGTCCTGCTATGAGGTGGTGGGAGAGTGCTTCAGCTTTAATGACTATCTAAGAGGTTCCTAAAGTATTGGAGCAATTTAAGATTACTTTTATGGAGAATTATTTCCCTAGTTCTTTGAGGACCCAAAAAGAGTTCGATTTCCAGCAATTGAGGCAAGGTACTTTGACTGTGGCTTCTTATGTTAAAAAGTTTGCGATCATGGCTGCTTATTCTAGGCAGGTCATGTATGCTCCGGATGAAAAATGGAAGATTGGCCAATTCCTCTTTGGATTGAAAGCTGAGATTTCACATAGTGTGTCTCAAAGAGAGTTCACTACTTATGCTGAGTTGCTAAGGCAATGTTATGTGGCTGAGAACAATTTGAAGAAAGTTCAAGCAGAGGGAGATTTGAGTAGGTCAAATCAGAATGATCGTAGGAGATCAGACCAACAGGTTAGGCCTAGACAACAAGCTTTCAAGGGGAAGCAAGTTCAGAATTCTAGAGCAAGTGCACCTCCTGTGTGTCGTACTTGTGGTAAGATGCATTTTGGTAGATATCGCTTCGAAGGAGTGGAGTGTCATCGATGTCACAAAGTGGGTCATATGGTGAAGGATTGTCCTCAGAGTAGGAATCAAACGCAATAAAGGAGTACCGGTCGAGTCTATACATTGGATACAAAAAAGGCAAAAGGTGATAACTCTTTGATTGCTGGTACGTGTTTCGTTAATGGAAATCCTTGTTTTGTATTATTTGATTATGGAGCAACACACTCTTTTGTGTCAATGCAATGTGTGAAGCGACTTGGGTTGCAAGCTATTCCATTGTCTCCACCCATGGTGGTTACTACTGCCATGGATGAGATGGTTGAAACACCTTTAATGTGTGAAAACTGTGTTTTATCAGTGGATGGAAGAGTTTTTCATATTGATCTTATTTGTTTACTGCTTAAGAAAGTAGATGTTGTTTTGGGAATGGATTGGCTTTCTGCTGATTCAGTATTTATTGGTTGTGAAGAAAAGTTAATCATTATTCCATCTATTGAAGCTACTCCGAAAGATGTGTTAACTACTATTTTAGAAGGTACGGTTGGAATGATAAATTTCTTGTTTGAAAAGGAAAAATCTATCATATTGGTTCTCACTAAGGAGGAGGGTAGCGACCTTCAAGTTCTAAATATTCCTGTAGTCTGTGAGTTTTCCGAAGTTTTCCCCGAGGATGTCACTTCTCTTCCTCCGGAAAAGGAAGTGGAATTCTCTATTGACCTGATACCGGGAACGACTCCTATATCCATTTCTCCGTATCGGATGGCTCCACTTGAGTTAACAGAATTGAAGGATCAATTGGAAGAGTTAATGGCTAAAAATTTTATTCGACCTAGTGTTTCACCCTGGGGAGCTCCAGTGATGTTAGTAAAGAAGAATGATGGTGGAATGCGGTTATGTATTGATTACCGGCAATTGAATAAAGTCACCATAAAGAACAAGTACCCACTACTCAAGATAGACGACCTATTAGATCAATTGAAAGGAGCCTGTGTGTTCTCGAAGATTGATTTACGGTCGGGTTATCATCAGATCCGTGTGAAGAGTTCAGATGTATCAAAGACTGCATTTAGAACCCGTTATGGTCATTATGAATTCTTAGTAATGCCTTTCGGTGTGACGAATGCTCCGAAAGTTTTTATGGATTATATGAATCGGATATTTCAAGCTTACTTGGATCAATTTGTAATGATCTTCATTGATGACATTCTTATTTATTCTCGTACTTATCAAGAGCACGAAGAGCATTTAAGAATCGTTTTATCGATCTTACAAGAGAGACAACTTTTTGCCAAGCTCAGCAAGTGTGAGTTTTGGATGTCGGAGGTTAGTTTTCTTGGTCACGTCATATCTCTAGGAGGTGTGGCGGTAGATCCATCAAAAGTTGAAGCGGTGATTATTTGGGAGAGACCAAAGAATGTTTCAGAAGTTAGAAGTTTCTTGGGACTAGCAGGTTATTATAGAAAGTTTATCAAAGGCTTTTCTCAATTGGCTTTGCCAATAACCAAACTAACTCGAAAGGATTGTCCTTATGAGTGGGATTCGGCTTGTGAACAAAGTTTTATGAGTTTGAAGGAAAGATTGACGACTGCTCCTGTTTTGATCATTCCTGATCCTAGCAAGTCGTATGAGGTATTTTATGATGCATCAAAGATGGGATTAGGAGGTGTTTTAATGCAAGATAGTCACGTATTATCCAACGAGAAGAATTATCCAACACATGATTTGGAATTGGCGGCGGTTGTCTTTACATTGAAAGTGTGGCGTCATTATTTGTATGGAGTACGTTTTGAAATGTTCAGCGACAACAAGAGTTTGAAATACCTTTTTTGACCAAAAAGAGTTGAACATGCGTCAAAGGAGATGGATGGAGTATTTAAAAGATTATGACTTGGAACTAAAGTACCATCCGGGTAAAGCGAATAAAGTGGCGGATGCATTAAGCTGAAAAGTGTTGCATAATGCCGAGTTGATGTTGTTAGAGTATGCCTTATTGGAAAAGTTTTGAGATCTTAACCTTCAATTTATTTGGACTCCTAATAGTGTGATTATGGGAAACTTGAATGTTAATTCTACTCTTAGAGAGAAAATTCAACAAGGGCAAGTTTTGGAAGAGAAGTTACAAGAAGTGTTAGTTTAACCGGGTTTCGTGCGAGCTACCGACGAAATCATTTTGTTTAACCAAAGGATTTGTGTTCCGGATGATGCGGTGTTGAAGAGAAGGATTTTGGAGGAAGCGCATAAAGGTGTTTTTACTATACATCCTGGTTCTTCAAAAATGTATCAAGACTTAAAGAGGGACTATTGGTGGTCCGGTATGAAAAGAGATATTGCGGTATATGTATCGGAGTGTGCGGTATGCCAAAAAGTGAAGATTGAACACCAAAGACCGGGTGGCTTATTACAACCTTTAGAAATTCCGGTATGGAAGTGAGACAGTATTTCTATGAACTTTGTAGTTGGATTACCCTGTGCACAAGGTGGTTATGATACTATTTGGGTGATTGTGGATCGGTTGACGAAATCTGCGCATTTCTTAGCCGTGAAAACTACTTACAAGGCAAGTCATCTTGCAAGGTTGTTCATTTCGGAAATTGTGAGGTTACATGGTATTCCCTCTAGTATTGTGTCTGATAGAGATCCAAAGTTTACTTCAAGATTTTGGAGAGCTTTTCAACAAGGTATGGGAACAAAATTATGTTTGAGTACGTCGAATCACCCGCAAACAGATGGTCAGATGGAACGGACAATACCAACGATGGAAGATATGTTAAGGGCTTGTGTACTTGGAAGTGGAGGAAATTGGATAGAACTTTTACCATTGATTGAGTTTTCATACAACAATAGTTATCATGCGAGTATTGGTATGGCTCCTTATGAGGCATTGTATGGAAGGAAGTGTAGGACGCCTTTGTGTTGGGCGGAGATTGGCGAAGATAGAATTTTGGGACCCCAGATTATTCAAGAGACTACGGAAAAGATTAGAATGATCTGTGACAAAGTTAAACAAGCACAAGACCGTCAGAAGAGTTATGTGGATAATCGTAGGAGACCCTTAGAGTTCGGTGAAGGTGATCATGTGTTTTTGAAGGTTACTCCGAGATTGAAGTTGAAAGGACTGTTTAAGTCGTAGAAGTTAAGTCCAAGATACATGGGACCGTATTAAATTTTAGAAAGGATTGGTGAAGTAGCTTACAAATTAGCCTTACCGCCTTCTCTGTCAGAAATGCATGATGTTTTTCATGTGTCTCAACTCCGGAAGTTTGTTTCAGATCCTCTTCAACCAATTCTACCATATACGATTGAGATAGAAGCAGATTTGACATTTGAACCTCAACCAAGTCGTATCACTGGATGAGAAACTAAGGTACTAATTAAGGAATAAAGAGATTCCTCTTGTGAAAGTTCAGTGGAATGCGACGCATTCGGGTGATGCAACTTGGGAACTGAAATCAGAGATGCAGGATGCTTACCCTCATCTATTCAGGTAATCTTTAAATTCGTGGACGAATTTCTATTTAAGGAGGGGAGGATGTAATACCCCGTATTTTATTTCGCTCTGGATAATATTAGTTTTGATCAACTGAGTTCCGGTGTACTCTGAGAAATTATCTGCAAAGATAACTAGAGCAACCGATGAGCTCAGATCAGATCAAATTAATGTTATCTGACTCTGAGGTGTTAGCTTTTGGTGCTATAGAGATTTTGGACATTTAGTAGTGTTACAAGCTAATTGACATTCTCTATATCCTTCCATTCCCTCACTTGTGCCAAAAATAGAAAGAAAATTGGAAAAAGATAGAGAGAAGGAAGAGCAAAGGAAGAGAAAGAGGAGAAACCTAGAAGAAGATCAAAGAGCTTGGATCATCACCTCTTCTTCATCAAATCATCCCAACATCTTCTTCATCTTCTCCATCTTGATCATAGGTGAGTTCTAGTTAGAACCCTAAGTGTAGAAACTTAGGTTAGAACTTTGAACAAAAATGGTGGATTTGGATTAATTATGTTAAATGTTGTTTCTAACGGATAAAATGTGAAAAAAACTGCGTAATATAGTCGGGTTGTATGTGGAAATAATCGGGAATACTTGTTGGTATGATAGAATATGTTTTGATTGAATTTGATTTGGAATTATACCATTAAAAACAGGTTTTTTTTTTATTCTGGTTCAGTGGTAACCGGTTACTCATTCTGAGGTAACCGGTTACTTGCAGGAAATTTTGGGATTCTGCGTGAAAAATGAACTAAGTAACCGGTTACTCATTCTGAGGTAACCGGTTACCAAAATGTGCCTCTAACTATGATTTTGGTTCTATTTTGAACAATGAACTTGAGTAACCAGTTACTCATTCTGAGGTAACCGGTTACCACTGTTAAGATTTTTGAAAAGTGTTTAAAAATTGATATCTTTTGGATCGTAATTCCGATCGAGGCATGGTGATAGCCGTTGGAAAGCTATGAAAATATCCTACGAGATAAAAGTGGAAAATATTGATTTCGATACCCGATTAAATAAATCGGAGGGAACCCAAGATTTATGTTAACTTTATGATTGAATTATTACATGTAATTCTATTACAAAATTGTATTATGCTTTGTCTAATCAATTGTTGTTAACTATGATTGAGAGAGTAATCATGTTTAAAATATGGAATAGGAAAAGTGAGGAAACTTCACCATAAATCTATATTACAACCTAGTATTGTGGCTAGGAAATTGATAGATAACCTAAATGACGACGCTCGCGCATACAAGGCCGAGGTGTGGGTCCAAATGCCGAATGGTATAGAAAAGAATAAGACACTAGTATGGAACATGTGTAAACCATGGTAATTATTGAGTAAAGGCAAAAGAGGACTAAATGCAAATGTGGCCTAGAATTGTTGAATACAATTACGGTTGTTTGTGAAATCACGAAATCGTAACCATTATCCTATTATGTGTCGTTTCATGAGTAATGAGCTCCTCTGGAATGAATGCACGATTACTTGGTAGGTTTGATTCTCGATTATAGTATGAATGTAACCTATATGGTAAAGAGACTTGTGACGGTGTACGGACCGTGTGAAGTGACGAATTAAGGTGATAATGTGTCCCTTAGTTCCGAATCCATCTCGTATGCCAAGTAATCTACGAGGGTCCATGACTCGTTCCGACTTCTAGACGTAGAAGAGGGCGGGAGAAAGGGGATGCCTTGACGAGGTTATCGATAAGTGATAATTTTGAGTTAACGGACTCATAAACATATTTCCATATAGTGTGAGATTGTGAACTCAAGGTCACTTCCCTTCCCTTTGACTTGAGTTAGGGTGATAGAACCTTGTAAAGCCGAGAGAATCTATAAATAGGGAACTCACTGAGATTTAATATCTCACCCCATGTTGTTGATTATATTACAGGTACTTCAGGTTCCGCGAAGGGTAAGGATAAAGTCGTTTGATTATCCTTACGTGTCTTGGCTTTTGGGATGGCATAGCTTCCGTTGTGGATATTTATTTTGAGATCACCTTGTTGATCTAGTTCTTAGTTCATTGGAACATCTTGTATATATTATGCCATAGTTTTTTATTTGTATTTAGTATTTTGGGCATGTAATGTATACAATGTGTTAACTAGGAACTTATGGTATTTCAATACCAGAACTTGGATTCATGTATAATATATATGCTTTGATGTATGTTGTTATATGTGGGTGTTACACCAGTTGAACTTCCAGGGTCTATCAGTACCCTTTTCACGCTCCAATCTCTTATCTGTACTTTGATAACCATATGATCGTTCTCATGCGCCAAGACTCCTTGGCGTCTTGTTTGGAGAATGTTACAGCATCTAAGTCACCCTCCGTTCTCTCTGGGGGTTTCATATCAATATGCATAACTGCTCTAGCATACCTCTTTCTGGCTGAACTTGTTTCTCCACCCCCCGCGAACCCCCCGAAAATGGTGCATAGGGTGTGTCGGGTTGTCTTTGTTTCATGACCCTCTTCAATATCTGATATTTTCTTCCGGGACACTTTTTCTGATCCCTGATCGTCTTGGCAAGGAATTCTTTTGTTATTTTGTGGTCGAGCATCCTTCACGTACGCCAAGAGGTGTCCCCTTTGAATTAGGACTTCGATTTCTTTTTTCAGCTGCTGGCAGTCCTCGGTGTGATGTCCCCGTATACGGTGGTAGTTACACCAAGCCTCTGGCTGCCTTCCCATAATTGCATTGGCTCTTTTGGGACGTTGGGGCTCAGGTAACAGATTCATGTGGCCGACTTCTTTGAGGATGTCTCCCCTGCTTGTATTTAGCGGGGTGAGGTCTCTAGTTGGCTCGTACGACTATCTGTAAGGTCTGGGAGCATATCGTTCGCGCGCAGCTCCTCGATGATGCTCCTTCCTCCTGTTTGACACCTCTTCTTTACTTTTTGTCTTTTCATGGTCGTCCCGGGCTCTTTTCTCTTGGTTACTCTCCTCCCCTTTGATGTAACACTCGGCCCGGGTAGTGATCTCGTCCATGCTAATAGCCGGCTTCTGAGCCAGGGACTCGTTGAATTGCCCAACTCGCAATCCATGTTAAAAAGCCCCCACAAATAGCTCCTGATTCGGATGAGATAATTTGAGAGTTTCCTCGTTGAACCGAGCCAAGTATTCACGTAGCAGTTCCGACTGCTTCTGTCGAATACTGAATAATGCAGTTGTGGATACCTTCCGACATTTTCTTGCCGAGAAGTGATGTACTAACTTCTTAGTTAGGTCCTGGTAGCTTGTGATGGAGAGCCGAGGAAGGCTCATGTACCATCTTAAGGTTACATCCTTCAAAGTTCCGGCCATGAGTTTACACTTCAGTGAGTCCGAAGGGGCAACTATGGCCATCTGATTGTTGATGGCAGTGACATGCTCCTGGGGATCGGTCTTCTCATCATAGGAAGTTAATGATGGTGCTTTGAAGTTTTCGGGTACGTGGTCGTCCCAGATCTCTTGAGAGAGAGGTTGAGGTTCGAGAACCTCCTCCTCACTATCAGCGTTATCTTGACTTTGCTGCTGCATCTCTTGTATACTATCTTGCATTGTTTCATTTTGTTGTCTCATAGTTTCCATCATGGTTAGTAGTTGAGCCATGTTTGGAGGGTCTCCTTCAGAAGTCATGTCGTTAGTGAGGGGTGTGGCCTGGGAAAGTTTTACCTAGGCCCCACGGTGGGCGCCAAATGTTCTAGCCAAAAATGGTTAGACCACCAAAAGTGCTAACTCTCATTCTCTTTGGACAAAAATAGTTACGTTGTCTATTTTGCTGAGTGTGTTTAGACGAATATCTGGGCATTTGAGGGTTATACAAGTGATGTATGTTGCCTCAAGATGAATGTCTTGCTTAACCCTCATTTGGGAGCCCCATTATATAATTTGTTCTTTAATTCAAGCCATTAAGAGAAGCCTCTTGGACTTCTGGCATTATGTGGCCATCATTGTCGTAGCCTTCATCCATGAATACTGGCATTGAAGCCCTTGATAACGTCCGTATTGATGCGTCGCCGCCGTTGCAAAAGATGGAGTGACACCTGACGAGCATGTATCCGACATCGATGCCGTGTAGAGTGAAGTACCCGGCCCCGTGATAACTCGGCATGGTGGGAATCAGGCTCTATGCTCGGTCTGGGTTATGCATGAGGCTTGTCTAACTCTCTTTATTGTACAATTTCTCCTGCTACTATCGTCTGGTCCGTTTTCACCCTTATCCGACTACTCAACTCGACACCAAATGTATTTGGTATGTACAAGAACAATGAGTATTTCAAAGATCCATCTCCGGATACACTCAAATAATGTACGGAGATGCATCTCTAAACTATATATTGTTTAAAATGGAGTTGATATCAGAAAGACGAAGCTTTACATGATTTTTAATGCGTCTGATGATGCATTTACGAGCGCTTAAAGGGTATTTTCGAAATTCCAAAAATATGGGAGGCACACAAGGGTGAAAAGAGCCACCCAAAAATATATGGGTGAAGAGTAATAGTAGAGATATGGAAAAAAAAATTTTCATTATAGAAAAGGCCCAAAACCAATTAATTAAACTGGGCTATAAATCGGGTTCGGAATATCTATGTATCCGAGGGATACGGGTACTCAAAGATGTAATAATTAAATGAATTATTAAGTAACTATAAATAAAGGCAAACAATCATCCACGTTCACTAACCATTTTTCTCTACGGCAATAGAGATCGAAAATTCGAACTTCTTTCTCTCTCTCTCAGAAAATCGTAAAACCGTTTATCTTAGATCGGATCTATTCGACGTCGTTTCAGTAGGAATGGCTCCATTCAGCGGCGATGAAACGGCACCGTTTTTTGGCTTCCTTGGAGCCGCAGCTGCTCTCGTCTTCTCATGTAATTCAATCCCTAATTCCTCAATTAGATCTGTCTCTTTTTTTCCTCGATCTCTTTTCAATTTCTCATATTTTTGCCAAATTTTAATTTCGATGCGCGGAATTTTGAAATCGTTAATGGATTCATTTGTTTCTGATGTTTTTTTTGTTGATCATTGATTTTGTTGGATTATGAACAAGTAGTGATTTCTCATGATTATATTTAACTGGATCTTCGTTGATTTCATTATCGAGGGTATTAGAAGTTTATATGTATTGTTTTACCTTGTTTTAGAACTGCTGAATTGTTATAATTTGTGAAAAATGTGAGATTTTTTATTAGCCGTTAGATCTCGATTGATTTATTTTACTGATGGTTTGAATTGAATTGATGGAGGAAGGTATGGGAGCTGCGTATGGCACAGCAAAGAGTGGTGTGGGAGTGGCTTCAATGGGTGTGATGAGACCGGAGCTGGTGATGAAGTCGATTGTGCCTGTTGTTATGGCTGGTGTTTTGGGTATTTATGGTCTTATTATTGCTGTTATTATCAGTACAGGGATTAACCCAAAGGCTAAATCTTATTACCTTTTTGATGGTTATGCACATCTCTCCTCTGGTCTTGCTTGTGGTCTTGCCGGGCTCTCTGCTGGTATGGCTATTGGTATTGTTGGTGATGCTGGTGTTAGGTATAATTCTTCTACTTTAGTAATTGATATGTGTGATTAGACTTTAAACTGGTTTTTAGATTTGGTCGTCTGACACAAAAGTTTATAATTTCACAGTGAACATTTGGGTCCTGAGTTTTTATTAGCACTGCTGTTTTCTTTGGGTGTGTTTGGATTGATGACATAGCCATATAATAGTGGAATTGAATGAAATGGATATCATGTTTTTTCAAAATTTTAACTGAAACATTTCATTCCATTCAATCTTATGCTACCAATCTAAACATTACCCGAGGGAAGTACATATTCACATGTCCTTAGTATAGTATGGTCCTTGATGGAAAATATATTTTGCTTTTGAATCATTCATGATAAGTTTCATTCTTGTGGAAATTGTTTATAGTCATTCATAATAAATTTGTTCCTTTTGCAGAGCCAATGCACAGCAGCCAAAACTTTTCGTTGGAATGATTCTTATCCTTATCTTTGCTGAAGCTCTTGCCCTTTATGGTCTCATTGTCGGTATTATCTTGTCTTCACGTGCTGGTCAGTCTAGAGCTGAATAAGTAGAAGCTGTGTTGCAAAATATTCTTTGACCACAAACCTTCTTATTAAGAGGGCGAGGGGTGAATTTTTAGTTGTGCGGTTAGTGATGTTTGGACACCAATTGCAGTATTTAACAAATACTTATGAAAGCAATAGCTCCACCTGCTATGTTATTTGATGGTGTTTGTATAAGTAGTCTGTCTTTGCTTAATAAAGCTTTTTAAGCTTCTTCTCCTTTTTCCTTATGAAATGTGTTATGTCGAATTATATGAGCCTACTTTGTTTTTGCTGCTGCTGAAACTAGTGCGTGTAATGATTTAGTTGCGAATATAACTTGTATGCATTTGTGGGTTTTTTTCCTTCATATTTGATGCAGGCTTAGTTCTAAATGCTCTGCTTAGACAGTAGTGCGATGATCTTTTCATAATAGAAGAGCATTTATGTGTCGTGGTCATATTTGAAATTCATGATTCTGTGCCATTTAATTATTCAGGTGAGCTGAAAATTTGAAATGAAGCTGACTGAAATTTAAGTCAGCAAGCAAACATCTGGTATGAAGAATGTGCATAGTGCGTAGTGGGTCTTAGTTCCCTGTCTTTAACTTTTCAAGTATTGGAGTAGATTTAAGTGGACATGTAGTTTTTCCAATATTTGTGTTAGACTCTTGGTGAAGAGACACAAAAAGTTTGTCCTTTATCATTAAAAAACAATATTTCAAAAATTTCAAACAACGATCAACTTAATAATGAAACTATAGAAAACAATTAAATCATAGTCAAAATATAGATCAATATAAGTAAATTCCAATTTTTTCTACAAATACAGTGACAAATGTTTCAAAATTATAAAAAGTGTTAGATACCCAAAAGTGGAGGAAAGAATCTCTACCCCCATCCACAAAAGATAGATAAGTTTCGCGAAGAGAAAAGGATAGATAATTTGATAAATGAATATTTGTGATTAATATATTTTTAGCATGTTTTTAATATTTAAAAAATTATATTAATATATAGATTTAATTTGAATAATTGTTGCTTTCATTTAGTTTTTTGAATAATTCGTTAAAGTCCTTTAAAAATTTCTGAATCCTCCTCTAATACAATTTTTAAATTGCATATGTTGCGGAGATTATAGAAACTTCTAGAAAACACTAACATGCCATGTTTTGTGAGAAGTGTCATAGGTGATCATCCTATATGTTATTTTCTTTGTTCTTATGAAAAAGTAAAAACAAGACTAGGGGTGTTCATTGGTTCGGACAAATCCAAACTAAACCGGAATTCAAACCAAACTATGGTGTTTGGGTCGGGTATTTTTTTAGTTCGGGCATTAATCGAATCAAACCAATGGAACCTGATGTTAATTGGTTTAGGCAACGGATTTTCAAAATTCTACCTGTGAGCTCGTCTATCCGAACCAATCATATTAACTCATATAATATATATCATTATAAGGGAAACTAGTATAAAATATTCAACTTTAAGAAGAAAGAAAAATGAAACATTATTTGTGACATTTACAATCTATATGAAAACACGAAAATAAATAAAAAAATTATATTATTATAGAAAATTAGTTGATGTAAATTAGAAAATTCAAAAAATATTTTTCGCATATTTTTTTCTAATGTATCCGATTAATCCAACCCAAACAAACCCGTTATTTTTCGGTTTGGTTCGGTTTGGATTTTATAGAAAAAAATGTGAAAATCCAATCCAAACCAATCCATATATTTTTTATCGATTTGGGTATCGGATTCACTCAAAACCGAACCAAATCGGCCCGCGAACACCCCTAAACAAGACAAGGGCCATTTCAAGGCGGTGACAATTATTTTAGAAAAAATAATCTAAACCATAACTAGGGGTGACAAAACGGATTGGGTCCGTCGCCCGTTTAACCCGCCATTTTTTACGAGTCGGGATGAGATTTTCGACTCGGTGTCTTAAGCTGACCCGCTCTGTTAAACCCACTTTAAAAACGGGCCGAAGGCGGGGCGGGACGAGTTTTGTCCACAGACTTTTTGTTTAAAAAAATTATATTTTTACTTGGAATTAAAATAATAATAACATGGTATGTAGTAGACATACTTTTAAAACAACCCTCATTTCTTCAAACCTTAAGATTCATTTTTCACATAACCATACACACCTCATTTTAAAGACATTAATTGGTCTCTTCTTCGTTCTTTATTTTCACTCGTAGTAGGAAAAGTCTTTATTACAAAACATAGAGAATACATTCTTTTCTATTTTCTATTACTCGTTGTCATTGGAGCCGAGTTCTAAAGCTATAAGATAAGTTTTGCACATAGGAGTTTGTTTCTCATTATGATAATAAATTTTTTTATTTTTGGGGTTTTAGTGTGTTTGTTTTACGTTTTTGATATTATAGTTACGTTGTTTGTTTATGTTGAAGAATATGACATTTACATTAAGACTTATTAAAGTTTTAATATGCTATATTAAAATTTGTCAGTCTCTTTGCCAATGATTAATTTTGTAAATTATGTAGTGTAAGACCCTAATTTTTGACCCCTAAGATTCCACATATCATTCGCATTTTCATTTTTGCATATTTACCACAAACAAGATCACACATTTGTTCCCTCTTTTATAGGTTTGTGCCTTGCAGGGATCACCGAGCATCTGTGTGTTTTCTTACTTGCCTTCATTTGCTTATGTTTACTGACCTTTAATCAAAATCCAAAAATATGTTTGTTTTTGTCTTCACTAACTTTTTCAGGAAGGGAATCAAGAATATCAAACAGTCCCTCAGCTCGAATGAAATTCATCTGAACAAAGTCAAAGTTGATCTGCAAGCAATCCAAAATTCATCTGATCAAGAGTTTCCAAGATTTAATTGATCATTATTCAAGAGACTCCAAGGTTCATGTGTTTATTTCCATGCCTTCTTTGACAAGCAAGAAAAATCGAGCCAGAGCCAAGACAACACATCAAAAAGTCATTTTTCTCATTTTTTCATTGTGTTAATCGATTAACCTAATTGCACTGTGAAGTGGTTAATCGATTAACACGTGCAATTTTTGAAAAAAAGTGCCAAATTCAAATTCTGCAGCAATTAGCATCAATTCTCAGCCCTTGATCACATGTGGAATATTCTAGACCATCTCATTTTAATTCCCTACATCACTTTGATCATTTCCTACCATACACCTTCACTAATCACCACTCTTTTATGAATTTCCCTCCAAATTCAAATTCCAAGCCTAATTTTCATTTCCAATCCACCAAATTTTCCAAACCTAAACTCTTTAAATAGAGGCTTCATTTCACTCATTTCACAAGCTTTTGAGAGCCAAATTCACCTTGCTAAAATTTCATTCAAGCTTTTGAGAGCCAAAGAACCTCTTACAATTTCTCTCCCCAACTACCAAATTCACCAAAAGCTCAATTTTTTCTTTCATAAGTTAGTAAGAATTCACATTGATTCTTACTAATTTAGAGCTAAACCTTCATCCATTCTTGTTTTTGTTCATCAATTACAGTAGATCAAGGCTTTGGAGTGTAGATCTTGAAGCAATTTGAAGGAATTTTCAGATTTGAAGTGGTAATTCATCTTTCACCATTGTTGAAGCTTCATCTTCATCTTCCATAATGTAGATCTTTGGAGATCCTTGTTACTTGATTCTTTGGATCTTGTAATTGTGTTTAATTGCTGTTTTTTGCTGTTATTTTACTTTAAATTTCGTGCAATTTCAGTTCCATGATCATAAGGTGTTTGTAAAAAGTTTTGGAAATGGATCATGCTGAATTTTGCACATTTTTCGGTATTCTGGTGCTGTGTAACCGGTTAGCAGTTATGCTGTAACCGGCTACACTGTGTAAATTTTGAAAAACTGCACTTATTTTGAACTAAGTAACCGGTTAGTAGTTATGCTGTAACCGGTTACTTCGAAACAGAATGCATGTTTTGGCTTGTTTTTGGGGCTGTTTTGGTTCCTTTTCCATTTTCTTCCCTATTCCTTTTGTTCTTAGCCTTAGATCACATAATTGTGTGGTTTAATTTGGCTTTCTCTTCATCTATTTCTCTTTTCTTTTGATCGATGAAAGTCTAAAGATCTTGGAATTCTTTTGTTGAATTTCGATCGAGACGAGATCGCTACCATTTTTCTTTTCGTGCGGTATTGCTTTCGGATGACGATTTACATATCGTTCATCTAGCATGCATTAGCACAAAGAGCTATTGACCAGCCTCATTGTAGGGTAATTACTCCGTAAATTACTCGGCGATTGCTTAACATAGCGCAATATTTGTCTCGCATCGTAAAACTATCAAGAATAGTTGATTACTTGTCTTTTGGTTCAAAACTTATGAAACTTGTTGTTAGGAGGCTTTGGTCTTATCAATCCTCTAATGAGTTCTCATTAACCTTGACCTAAGTGCAATTATTCAATTATTATTGATCACTAACTTACTAACAATACTATTGTACTAATCCTTTACAATTCCTTCTCGCTCCTTATCTCTTTTACTTTTATGCTTCATTCTTATCATTTCATATCATGTTTATGCTTCCGCAATTTGCCTTTTGTCCGTTGGACATATGTTTATGCTTCCACAATTTTTCCTTTGTCCGTTGGACACATGTTTATGCTTATGCCTTTTTCTCTTTGTCCACTTGGACCAAAAACATTAATAAAGGCCTAAACCTCTAAAAAACTTGTGCTTCTAATCTTGGACTATGGTTACTATCCTTTGCAATGGACATGGAATTTTGCACCTAGACCTTGGACTTCAATGCTATTCTTGAATCCTTGAACTTAGACCTTGGACATCCAATGCAATTCTTGGAACCTTGGACTTAGAACTAGGACCTTTTCTCTTTGCTTTGGAATTATGGTTCGAAGACTTTGAAGACTTGTGCTTTTGCATGGTTGATGGTGAAGATAGCTACATTTGTGGTTAGGCTATTCTTATCCTTAACTTTTACTTTATGCTCTAGGATAGTCACTTCTTCTCCTCCTCATTCTTCAATTTTCAAAACTCTCTCTCTCTTTCAAAACATTCTTGATTTCAAACTTTCACCTCTTTCATAATCAAACCTTGACTTTGTCAAGTGATTTTACTCTTTTCCTTTCATTTCTTAACAAATGCTAAACTACATAAGCATATTGACACCTTTTTCAAAAGACTTTAAAAAACACCAAACTCATTCAAACTTCTTTTGTGCCTTTGTGCACTTTTATCTTTTAAAACTTTTTCATAAGTTTAGACATGATTCATTTCTTTAAGCGAAATTATTCACTTGGAAATGATGACTTGTCTTTACATTTAAAAACAACCAAAACAAACAAATTTCATTCTTTGTACCACGAACTACGGGGTTTTGATCCTACATTGCACTTCGTGGGTACGTAGGCATGAGGCGACAAGTCTCTTCAAACACAAAAATCCTTAAAAACAATTTCTCTTCTCATATCCTCAATCACTTTTCAAGCAAACTTTTTCAGACCAAAAGCGGTAGATATTTCAAATGGCTCCTATAGAGTACTATAGACGTTTTGGGTGCTAACACCTTCCCATTGCGTAACCAACCCCCTTATCCAGTCTCTCTTCACTTGTTCTTGTTGTAGAGCTTGTGTAGGTTTTGTTCGCCCTTTTTCCTTTCCTTTTTGGATAAAATAAAAGTGCGGTGGCGACTCTTGCTTTTCGAGTTAAGTTAATCAATAGCTTACACTCACGATTTTGCCACTACAGAAAAGTGGCGACTCTGCTGGGGATCGAGCCCAGAGTCTCTGGTTCCTTGAGGGGTTTAGCCTACTTTGATTTATTTACTGCTTTTTGTCTGATTTGCTTGTTACTTGTTTGTTCTGTTTTGGAGTTCCTCTGTGTGCGAGATAGGTCCTATACCCGGACCAGAGTGTACTTTGAGATAGGAGGATGGTATAGTCAAGGGAACTTTGACGGAGTCGAATCCTGAAAAAGAAGAACTTGAGAATCCATCCACTCGGTGGTTGCCTCTTTGGAATTACTGATGTCGATCGAGCAATCGTGAAGTCATTAATTTTTCCATAGAAGCTTATAACACTGAGAACCGTAGTAACCTTTAACTCATCTTAGCCTTTTTAGGCACGTGGCGCGGAAGCTATGAAGATGCAAATCTGACTTAGCTGTTACGCGATGCCACACTCAGGTTAGATTCTCTTGAAGGTAACTACCAACCTCTGAGAAAATCGGTGCGCTGGTGTGTCTGATAGTGGATTGTGGACCCTGGGCACTCTGTTAGAACCGTTGTTTTCTGCAGGTACAATGAAGACAAACCGTAGCACATACCTTTTGTGGGATTGGTTCTTAGCCTTGACTTCATGCTCGTGACTCGAACATCTGAACCCGTGTGCTTTGAGTGATCTTGTTTGTGGTTGTTGCATCCATGCACTCTTGCATCCATGAGCATACATATGCATTCTTCCCAGTTGTCTCAGAAACTCATTTCAACTGTCTCCTTCTCCAGTTATCTGTTCGCCGTCAAGCTGTTTCCTCAACACAACTACGGAACTAGAGCTGCTATCAAATTGAGAATGGAAAACCAAGAACAATACAACGCCGAAGTCAGAATGGAAATTGATGAGTCGAAGGCCGGTATGACCAAGCTCACAAAAATGCTGCAAGTTCTGATTGTTGGAGGTGAACCACCTCAGAGGACTGTGATCTCTGAAATCTCACCTGCTGCTGTTGACCCTCCACTAACTCAGCAACCAGCTTCTACTTGGCCAGAATTTGGGTTACCTCCGAATTACTCGCCACCCTTTGCAACTACTCATGTGTTTGTCTCGCCAGTATCTTCAGCTCCATTGTTCACTGAACCTCAGCCTGTTGTGCATTCTGTTGCTCAAGTTATTCCTGAGAATTCCTTCGTGTACCATGCTGCTGGTCCATAATCTGAAAGTCAGGGAGAACCTAGATACGTTGAAGAAGTCAGAGAGAAATGGCAAACTCTAGACAAAAGGATAAGAGCCGTGGAAGGAAGTGATGTCTTTAATGCTGCCGCAATGGACATGTGCTTGGTTTCTGACTTGGTTATTCCTCCAAAATTCAAGACTCCTGATTTTGAGAAATACAAGGGGCACACCTGTCCCAGAACCCACTTGGTGATGTACTGCCGCAAGATGGCTGCTCAAGCTAAAAATGACAAACTTCTCATTCACTGTTTCCAAGACAGCTTGAGTGGGGCTTCAATGAAATGGTATATGGGACTTGAGAAGAACCATATCCAAAGCTGGATGGACTTGTCTGATGTTTTCTTAAAGCAATATAAGTACAATCTGGACATGGCACCTGATCTCCGTCAATTGCAGAACATGTCTCAGAAAGAAAAAGAATCCTTCAAGGAGTACGCTCAGCACTGGAGAGAGCTAGCTGCTCAGGTGGAGCCACCATTGGCTGAAAAAGAATTGACTGGATTGTTCATGGAAACTCTTCAGCCACTCTTTTGGGAAAAGATGATAGGAAGTGTATCATCTGGTTTTGCTGACCTAGTCACTATTGGAGAAAGACTAGAAGAAGGTATCAAGAAAGGAAGGATTGCTAATGCTGAAGCCTTTAGTGGTGCTAAAAAGTATGCTGGGAATTTTCAAAAGAAAAAGGATGGTGATACCAATGATGTTTCAGTTGAAGGGAAACCTCGTCGCAGACAACAACAATATGTAGTTGCAGTTGCTCCTGTTGTTAATGCTCAACTAGCTCAAGCTCCTCGTCAGACTGTTAGACAGAATCAGAATTGCAATAGGGTTAACTTTGATCCTATCCCGATGTCCTACACTGAGTTGTATCCATGTCTTGTAAAGAACGGTTTGATTACAACGAGGGATCTACCTCCTCCTCCAAATCCTCTCCCAGCCGGCTATAGGGCTGATCTTCACTGTGAGTTCCATCGAGGTGGGGCAGGCCATAACTTAGAAGGTTGTTATGCATTGAAAGCTAGAGTACAAGAATTGGTGAACTCAAAGATTATGCCTTTTCTTGATGAGAATCCCAATGTTGTCAATAATCCCTTGCCAGAGCATGCCAAGTGAAGATTGAGTCAGTTTAGACAGATCATCTCCTAAAGCCAGTGTTTCAGACAGGACAGCTCATCCTTGTTGCTGATTAGTCACTAGGCCTTGTTTCTTTCTGTTTGCATTTTTATTTGATTGTATTGACTGTCTGCTTTCGAACTTTATTTGTACTTTCATGGTAATTTCAATCAAATGAGCATTGCAATGTTTTGATTCAAATTCATTTATATCCACTGTGTGCATCTTTATGCTTTCTTTTTCACAAAACAAAAAAGTATCTCCTGTTCACTTTCTTTTTCAAGCTTTTTATGCAAAGATTGGAGGGAGGATGATGAAAATGAAATACCTGAAATTGCTGGACTGTATGCTTTCAATTTAAAACTTGGCTGATGATGTACATGCATTGTTTCAACTCCCAAACACTGGAGAAATAAGGAAGTTAATCCTTTGTCAACCCCTTCGAGCCTAGAAGTTGGAGTTTTTTTCTGTACGAAAAAACCCGCAATCTTAACCTGGGGATGGGTAGCTCTCAGTTAATTTGACTGTGTATTTAAACACAAGAGAATCATTGCAGTTACAAGCTTTCCTTCACACACATTAAAGAAGTTTCGAAGATGTCTTTAAAATCAAAAGCCAATGATGGTTCACTGTAATCATTAAGCCAGGCAGTCACTATCTTTCAAAAAAAAAGAATGAAAAACTCAAAACCTATGAAGGAGACTTAGGCAAAATTTGGGGCATCCCGCTGAATGTAAACTCAAATGACACAGTTCAGGCAAAAGTTAGGGATAACAAAAGAAAAATCAAGAGGTTGCCAAAATCCTCAAAGACAAAACGAGTTGACTAAGGTCCTCATCAAAAACAACAAAACGTTGTTAGAGAAGAGTGACTGCCATCTCAAAAATCCTTTGGCTCTTGAACCGTCATCATAACAGTGTTGCAATTCCAAAATCACTTGGAACCTGAATGCATAGTTTAAATTAACTGAGCATAGGACTGGAGATCATCATGAAGAATGGGTTGGGTACAAATAAACTTTGAGCCTATATCCTTTGTTTCAAAAACCGTGAACCAGACCACGTTACAACCTTCAAAAGACCTAATTGAAGCCAGGTTTCTTTTGAAAGCATACTACATCAAGGTTGGGTAAATTGACTCCTAAGTTTGTTGCCAATCATTTGCTTTGATGTCATGCCTTTACTTTCTCTTTCATTTTTGATTGTCTAAATTGCCATGTTTTGACAAGTGTTTCATTTACTTTACATTATAATATCATTCCAAAAATGATTTTTTGATTTCAAAATTGCATGAGCTTTGCATTAAAATTACCATGTTTGTTTGAAAAATTTTATTTGCAGGCAAACTTTCCTCATCAAGAAATTTCAAACAGTTGAGAAACTTGGTCAGTGATCCTATCTGGGGCATTACCTCCAGATCCTGTTGTGAATTAGTTCAAGATTTGTTGCTCAGTGCAAGTTATTCTTAGAATTGGTTAGCCAGGATATCTCTTTCAAGATTCATATTGAGTTTAACCTTCTCAACAGTCATTTCAAGAACTGAAGAAATGATCAGTTCATCCCCACCAACTGAAGCCATGATCAGTTTATTCTCAACAGTCATTTCAAGAGCTGAAGCCATGATCAGTTTATCCTTAGCATTTATTTCAAGAATTGAAGCCATGATCAATTCATTCTTCCCCTGCAGCAGTCAAACTGAAGCTATGATCAGTTTATCCTCATCAGTCAATCAATCTGGGGCAGTCTTCTTCTAGAATCCTCAAGATGTCTTTCCTCAAAAGACCTTCAGCCCGATACAATTCATAAGTGTGATAGAGATGTGTTCAACATCTTCTCTCCAAGCAGAGTGGGCAGTGTTCCCTGTGTTGAGGAATCAGAGTTCCATTCTTGCCTCACAAAAGAGTTTATCTCAGTTATCTCTATCATTTGCATTGCATACATAAATCATTCATCTATCATACATAGAAAGATTTTCATAGCTCGAAGTATGCTTCGTGCTCGTATGCATTTCCTGAGGTCCTGTTGCTGTCAACATCTTACCTTGAGATCAAAGTCCAACTTACTTGGCGCTTACCAAAACTTCCACCTGCCTTCTCATTCAGTGTCATTCTTGAATGTTGTCGTTTACCTGTCTTCTTTCATTCTAGTGCTATTCCTGGATCCTTGCTTTCTTTCACTCCAGTGCCATTCCTGGATCTCTGTCTCTTTTGATTTCCAGTGCCATTCCTGGATACCTTATCCGTCTTGCTTCTCCCAGTGCTATTCCTGGAAGTCTTTTCTCTCTTCTGTGATCACCATTATATTTCTCTTGGATGTCTTTTAGTGCCATTCCTGAAAGTTTTAGCTGTTCATTCAGTGTCATTCCTAAATGAGTTTTCTCCTTTGCATTCAGTGCCATTCCTAGATGTCTTTCTCACTATCATTCAATGCCATTCTTGAATGTAGTGATTTACCTTTACCTTTCAGTTCCATTCCTGAAAGTCCTTGCTCACTTTATCCAATGCCATTCTTGGATACTTATGATGTATTTTCCTAAACTTTTCTCACTTCATCCAATGCCATTCTTGGATGTTGAGATTTCTTTGGTCCAATGCCATTCTTGGACACCTTTTCCCCAACCAACTCCAATGCTATTCTTGGATATCTCTGATGTTTAACCTTGCCATCCAATGCCATTCTTGGATGTCCCCGGTGAAGTTTTCAAATGGAATTTTGTTTATATCCAATGCTATTCTTGGATGTTTCTGATGCTTGTTGTTGCCCCATTCAATGCAATTCTCGAATGTTATAGTTCCTTTTATCCAATGCCATTCTTGGATACCTTATCCGTAATAGAGTGTTTTTCACCTCCATCCAATGCTATTCCTGGATGACGTTGCTTTTTTACCAGAAACTTTCTTGCTGTTGTCCAATGCCATTCTTGGACATCTTTTGACATACCTTTTGTCTCGCTCGTAGTTTCCATCCAATGTTATTCTTGGATGTCACTACTCACCTCCCAGGGTCTTGTCCATCTCTTTCCAACTAGTGATGGATACTTCTTGTCACCTTGACAGATCTCCAGAAATAGCTTGTGTTCCCTTGCGTGTCTTTTCGCGTTATCTCTCTCAATTCACCGTAAATCTCTTGTTCAAGTTTCCTCGCAGTGTGTTTTATCATTTGCATTCATATCATCCTGTGGTATCTTAGGGCTAAAAAATATAGCCTTTTGTTTTTAAGTATCTTCATATCTCCCGATAGAAGAGACTTAAATAGGGGCAGCTGTAAGACCCTAATTTTTGACCCCTAAGATTCCACATATCATTCGCATTTTCATTTTTGCATATTTACCACAAACAAGATCACACATTGGTTCCCTCTTTTATAGGTTTGTGCCTTGCAGGGATCACCTAACATCTGTGTGTTTTCTTAGTTGCCTTCATTTGCTTATGTTTACTGACCTTTAATCAAAATCCAAAAATATGTTCGTTTTTGTCTTCACTATCTTTTTCAGGAAGGGAATCAAGAATATCAAACAGTCCCTCAGCTCGAATGAAATTCATCTGAACAAAGTCAAATTTGATCTGCAAGCAATCCAAAATTCATCTGATCAAGAGTTTCCAAGATTTAATTGATCATTATTCAAGAGACTCCAATGTTCATGTGTTTATTTCCATGCCTTCTTTGACAAGCAAGAAAAATCGAGCCAGAGCCAAGACAACACATCAAAAAGTCATTTTTCTCATTTTTTCATTGTGTTAATTGATTAACCTAATTGCACTGTGAAGTGGTTAATCGATTAACACGTGCAATTTTTGAAAAAAAGTGCCAAATTCAAATTTTACAGCAATTAGCACCAATTCTCAGCCCTTGATCACATGTGGAATATTCTAGACCGTCTCATTTTAATTCCCTACATCACTTTGATCATTTCCTACCATACACCTTCACTAATCACCACTCTTTTATGAATTTCCCTCCAAATTCAAATTCCAAGCCAAATTTTCATTTCCAATCCAAACTCCAATCCACCAAATTTTCCAAACCTAAACTCTTTAAATAGAGGCTTCATTTCACTCATTTCACAAGCTTTTGAGAGCCAAATTCACCTTGCTAAAATTTCATTCAAGCTTTTGAGAGCCAAACAACCTCTTGCAATTTCTCTCCCCAACTACCAAATTCACCAAAAGCTCAATTTCTTCTTTCATAAGTTAGTAAGAATTCATATTGATTCTTACTAATTTAGAGCTAAACCTTCATCCATTCTTGTTTTTGTTCATCAATTACAGTAGATCAAGGTTTTCGCGTGTAGATCTTGAAGCAATTTGAAGGAATTTTCAGATTTGAAGTGGTAATTCATCTTTCACCATTGTTGAAGCTTCATCTTCATCTTCCATAATGTAGATCTTTGGAGATCCTTGTTACTTGATCCTTTAGATCTTGTAATTATGTTTAATTGTTGTTTTTTGCTGTTATTTTACTTTAAATTTCGTGCAATTTCAGTTCCATGATCATACGGTGTTTGTAAAAAGTTTTGGAAATGGATCATGCTGAATTTTGCACATTTTTCTGCATTCTGGTGCTGTGTAACTGGTTAGCAGTTATGCTGTAACCGGTTACAATGTGTAAATTTTGAAAAACTGCACTTATTTTGAACTAAGTAACCGGTTAGCAGTTATGCTGTAACTGGTTACTTCGAAACAGAATGCATGTTTTGGCTTGTTTTTGGGGCTGTTTTGGTTCCTTTTCCATTTTCTTCCCCATTCCTTTTGTTCTTAGCCTTAGATCACATAATTGTGTGGTTTAATTTGGCTTTCTCTTCATCTATTTCTCTTTTCTTTTGATCGATGAAAGTCTAAAAGATCTTGGAGTTCTTTTGTTGAATTTTGATCGAGACGAGATCGCTACCATTTTTCTTTTCATGCGGTATTGCTTTCGGATGACGATTTACATATCGTTCATCTAGCATGCATTAGCACAAAGAGCTATTGACCGGCCTCATTGTAGGGTAATTACTCCGTAAATTACTCGGCGATTGCTTAACATAGCGCAATATTTGTCCCGCATCGTAAAACTATCAAGAATAGTTGATTACTTGTCTTTTGGTTCAAAACTTATGAAACTTGTTGTTAGGAGGCTTTGGTCTTATCAATCCTCTAACGAGTTCTCATTAACCTTGACCTAAGTGCGATTATTCAATTATTATTGATCACTAACTTACTAACAATACTATTGTACTAATCCTTTACAATTCCTTCTCGCTCCTTATTTCATTTACTTTTATGCTTCATTCTTATCATTTCATATCATGTTTATGCTTCTGCAATTTGCCTTTTGTCCATTGGACATATGTTTATGCTTCCGCAATTTTTCCTTTGTCCGTTGGACACATGTTTATGCTTATTCCTTTTTCTCTTTGTCCACTTGGACCAAAAACATTAATAAAGGCCTAAACCTCTAAAAAACTTGTGCTTCTAATTTTGGACTATGGTTACTATCCTTTGCAATGGACATGGAATTTTGCACCTAGACCTTGGACTTCAATGTTATTCTTGAATTCTTGAACTTAGACCTTGGACATCTAATGCAATTCTTGGAACCTTGGACTTAGAACTAGGACCTTTTCCCTTTGCTTTGGAATTATGGTTCGAAGACTTTGAAGACTTGTGCTTTTGCATGGTTGATGGTGAAGATAGCTACATTTGTGGTTAGACTATTCTTATCCTTAGCTTTTACTTTATGCTCTAGGATAGTCACTTCTTGTCCTCCCCATTCTTAAATTTTCAAAACGCCCTCTCTTTTTCAAAACATTCTTGATTTCAAACTTTCACCTCTTTCATAATCAAACCTTGACTTTGTCAAGTGATTTTACTCTTTTCCTTTCATTTCTTAACAAATGCTAAACTACATAAGCATATTGACACCTTTTTCAAAAGACTTTAAAAAACACCAAACTCATTCAAACTTCTTTTGTGCCCTCGTGCACTTTTCTCTTTTAAAACTTTTTCATAAGTTTAGACATGATTCATTTCTTTAAGCGGAATTATTCGCTTGGAAATGACGACTTGTCTTTACATTTAAAAACAACCAAAACAAACAAATTTCATTCTTTGTACCACGAACTACGGGGTTTTGATCCTACATTGCACTTCGTGGGTACGTAGGCATGAGGCGACAAGTCTCTTCAAACATAAAAATCCTTAAAAATAATTTCTCTTCTCATCTCCTCAATCACTTTTCAAGCAAACTTTTTCAGACCAAAAGCGGTAGATATTTCAAAGGGCTCCTATAGAGTACTATAGACGTTTTGGGTGCTAACACATTCCCATTGCGTAACCAACCCCCCTTATCCAGTCTCTCTTCACTTGTTCTTGTTGTAGAGCTTGTGTAGGTTTTGTTCACTCATTTTCCTTTCCTTTTTGGATAAAATAAAAGTGTGGTGGCGACTCTTGCTTTTTGAGTTAAGTTAATCAATAGCTTACACTCACGATTTTGCTGCTACATGTAGTAAATCAAATTATTAAAAAAAATTGGTGGGTCCGCCAACTCGTTAGTAAGCGAGGCGGGCTTGACTTTTGAGTTCGGACGCCTAACCCGGCTAACCCCCCTTAACCATAAAAATGAATAAAAGCAAAATGTGTCACCTTCGAGTAGGCCACTTCCTTGCTAACTTTACAACAAAAAAACAATGTCTTATGGTCGGACAACCCTTCGAAGGGCATTGTCAAAAGGTGCATAATTGAGATGATGTCCATCAATAAAGAATAAGAAGAAACCTCAGAGAGGCCCATCCTCAAGTTAGTAGACAATGAAAAAATGGGGGTATTGGGAATGATATATTCTCTCTGGTCTTAATATCCACCATGGTCAATTAGGATGTCTTTAGCATAGATGTTTTATTGATGGTGGAAACTCTTGCGATATATGTAAAACTCTTCGAAAAATTGGGAACAAAAAAAGAAAATTTTTGGCAATATGAGAGCTCTGATTTGCAGGCTTTCAATGGAACTGTAACCCATTCATGGGGGTACATTGAGCTGAAGGTTACCCTATGAGAAGGAAAGGATATCTGAATCCTAGATATATAATTCCTAATAGTCCTATGTATGAGCGCCTACAATTGCATCATGGGCAGGCCCTTCTCCGCTGCATCTCAAGTTCAAGTATCACAATGTACATAATGAGCTGGTGATTATCAGCACTGACCTTGCAGAAGAAAGGAGAATCCACAAAGCTTTACAACACGACCAAAGTGAAAAAGAAAAGTAAAAAAGCAATGGAGATCAATGCGACATCCCTCATAATATAGATGGAGGAAATGGTTATTCGATCCTTAAGAGAAGAAGCATAACTTCTGACAATATATATATATATATATTACCATGCTAATGTGAGAATTTGTAGGAGTTAACTCCAACGGAAAATAATGGTTGGTCTTGTTTACACTAATAAGCGGTGGTAAGTCCACCTAGTTACTTTTCCTTTTGTTATAATGTGATGCCCAAAAAAACAAATGTAATATGAAAGTTCTTTCCAGGTAGTAAATCATTTTTTTTACTTGTGATGGCAAAGAAAATAAATCCTAACAAGGGAGAAAAGACCCTATAGTGCTTTTAGAGATTCTCATTGCTCATGGCCAAAGCAATCCTAATCGAGGAAAGAAAAACTATGGGGTTCTGCCATAAATGCTTAAAAGTATATGACCAAAGCAATCAAATCCCCATAAAGATAGAGTGATGCCTCAAGCACTTCAAAGCGTACGACCAAAGTAATTAAAACTCCCTAAACACATCACATTAAAAAATGCCGATAAACGGACTCATCTCATTCTTAATAGCTATCCACTATAGGGGCCGAGATGAGTCTTTATCACGTCAACCTCGAACCAGGTTTTCACTCTAGGGGAGGGAAGGGGTGTCGACCCTTAGCCATACACGATTCTAAGAGACGTCCAATAAAACTTCGAGGTCAACCTCATAAAGTAAAGCAATCTCATAGAGCAATATACTTGGGATCTAGCATGAATATCGGTTCAGGTAAAAACAAATATTCAACTAACAAATTTAGATATATGAATTGTTGTTATACAAAGGTCCTGGAGTACGAGTACATAGGATGGAAACCTGTAGAAAAAATGCAATGACCTACTGATCTTTGAAGGAAACCACCTTCCCATCCTCTATTTCCAGTTGCAGGAGAGCATTCTCAAAATAATCATACACAAAGGCAAAACCCTCATCCACAACTTTATCAAACTCCTTAGTCAGAGTAAGACTCTGAAGGCGCATGTTTTGGAGATTTTCTTGAGCCTCCTTCAGAGATGCCTCATGTTCTGCTACTCTTTTATGAGAATGATCTTTCACTTGATTATCCTCATCAAGGGAAACCTTAATTGTAGATAATGATGCTTGAACAGAGACCAGAGCTTAGTTCTTCTTTGATAACTCTCCTACAAGTAACTTAACCTTGTAAACCAGTGTACCAGGAGACTCTAAAACGCTAACGACAACCTCCATCTCCAAGAAGGAAATATAATCCAATCTAAGCTCTTCAAGACATCAATCACACCCAATGGTAAGAGGCCAGACACGATATGGAACGCTTCTTACTCCTTCCAATGCTGATCATATACAAAGACTTCACCACAATTGGCCTTCTCCCTTCCCTAAGAACATAGACTTCAGAACAAGAGGACAAACTTTCTCCTCCCTCAAGTGGGGATGAACCCGTGTTATCATTTATCATGACCTGAATACAAGAACCTCATACTTATGTAGGCGACAAAATGGGAGTAAACTACGTCAATGATCTAATAAGGTCCCCCAAAGTACACGTTACCCCGGGGGTGAAGTATGTGAACTGGCAAGCAGAGTCGAAATGAATCATGAGGACCTCTTAATCTTTCGAATTGTTTTCTCACACTTCATGGAATCTACATGGTCCATGGAAGAATCATAAAAAAGAAGATATTCAAGGAAAAATTAGTGAAGGATAGAAAATCTATAACATTCACCAAAGATAACTGTTCTCTCCTCTTTAGTGTAAGTGTTTACCACCAAACAGGTCTCGCTGACTCAATCCCAGAATTTATTTGATGCCGCATGTTGGAACAATATTGTTTTATACCATATCCCTTGGGTTTTGATGAAAATAAAATATTTAAAGAACAATCGGGCTTTCTAACATCTGTCCTGAGTTTGCAGGAATATAATTAAGAACAGATGAAGAATTGATTGAGGAATCTGAATTTGTAGATCAGACTCTGGCTTTAAAGATTGTTTTTGAAGACTATGCCTCTGATGGATATCCAAACTATGAAGAAGTTAACTCTGAAGAAAGTCAGCCTCTGAAGCCAAGAAGTGGAATCTAATATGATTAGCCTCTAAAGACTGAAGTCTAAAGAATGTCAACCTCTGAAGCAGAAGTTTTTCAACCGAGGTAACTCTGACAGACTCAGAACCTTTTGATCACGTGAAGACTAAAGGAAAAAGTTCTTCCTTGGTGTCTGAGCTTCAACGGATAATTCCTCTTGTAGAAAGGTGTTTTGTTGATGTGTCTAATCAAGTATACAGGTAGTTGTTAGATTGTAGAATAAAAGGGGATTTTTGTTATCGTCTCCACAATGACTGTTCTGATATGGGATGCTTGTCGTTCAATAGTTTACAGTTTCAAGAAAAGGGTTTTCAAAATTTGTTTCATAAATTGTCACGATTTTAGTAGCAAAGCTTTAAATTCTAGATGTTTGATCAACAAAGTATATCAAAAGTAGTTTTCATCTACCCTAACTAATATGTATTCTCTTAATATTGCATGTGAAGTCGAATCCGATTAATATCATCACATATTCTCTCAATATTGTCTATGTCTAGAGCGGTGTCGTGAGAAATATTGTATTCATCGCTACACGATCTCTCCATATAACAACTAATATAGTAAACTTTAAGTTCAACACAAAGCGAATATCAACCATAGACCGACCTCTCCAATCTATAAATTGATAGATGAATATTTTAGGCCAAGTTTCATAAAATCTATGTCTAGAGTTTTACAAAACAAGAATGGATCATTAAGAACAAAAATATTCATCATATATTAATCACCACTTGTTCACATACAAGACCAATCAAAGAAATGCATAATTCTAAGGTAGACTACCTCTACCTTTGATACAAAAGAAATTAGCTACCCATAACCATGGTAGCTTGCTTTACAAGTAATGAGAAAAGATGAATGAGCATCCACGTCGAAGAATCGATCTTGGATGCGAATCCAGCTTCAATTTGCAAAGTACATATATAGTACTTCCAAAATCTGCCAAGTTCACCCAGCGAACACCTTCTTCGCCTAGCGAAGACTACTTTATGGCACCTGAAGTGCCTTTGAATAGTTAAACCGCCTCTGAGGAAATATCTAAGTTCGCAGTGCAAACACTTCTTCGCCCAGTTAGCTTTTTCGCTACAAGTTCGCATAGCGAACTTAGGGTCGTTTTCTTACTGCCACAAATTTGGGATGGTTCACTAGGGCTTCTCCAGGATCTCGCACAGCAAACACTCGTTGGCACGTCGTTGTTGTTCACACAACGAACATGCTGAATCTTCTTCTTTTCTTTAGCTTCTTTGTCAATTCACTTGTGTCTTAATCTTTGATGTTTTATGCCTAAATCCTGCACAATAACACACAAATCAAAGCAACCAAAGTTATTTGTAACAATATTGAAGAATAACATTGAAACATAACAAAAGAGTTGAAAAATGAAAATAAATATGGAGCAAAATAAGACATGTTTTGCATTCAACAAACTCTCCCCAACTAGATGTTTGCTTGTCCTCAAGCAAAGTATGACTCTCATTGAAAACAAGAGGTTTTGCTCAAGCATTTAATTCAACTAAGAATGGATTTATGGCTGAAATTAAACATACAAATGCGTATAAGCAATGTTCACCACTTCCTAGAATCGAACAATGATAAAGAATTTAATTCTTAAACAAATATCATGCAATGTTTCAAATAACAACTAAATTTTCATGTTTGAGTCACTCTAACACTCCTCTTCAAATAAGAATGAAAAATTAACACGTTTGCAACCGCAGGGCAATTTCACTCACCTGACAAACAATGCAAATAACAATCCAATTCATACATTCATCTAATAAATAAAAAATGAAATTATGGAAGCAAGAAGATCACTAAGGGCTTGAAAGGTTATAGCTTGGTTAGGTTCACAACAAAGGGACATTTCTAAGGCCATGGAATCAAAGTTGCCAATGCAAAAGAAACATTCACTATACAAGGTTATGTACACGCTACAACTTCATCCACACTTTCTTTTCTCAATTGTTCACCTTTTCAAACTTCCTTTATACACACTATTCATTATCTATTTTTCTCTTTCAAACAAGCATGCTTTTTCTTTTTCTTTTTCACATTCATATTAACAATTTTCTTTTAAATGCTTATTTGAAAATTTTCAAAATTTTGAGTAACTTACCACTTTTCTTTTCACTCTCCCCAACTTGAATTCAACCAAACCTCACGTGAATGCTCCTTGCTTTTTATGGCAAGGAAAACAATTTAGAACAATGTTCAAAGGTTCAAGAACTTTTTTTAGTATCCCACAAAATTCAATGATGAATTATCTTTTAATTTATGTACATACACCAAGTTCATCACTAAATTAGGATATAAACTGTTAAGCTCAAAGGGGTTAGCAAATTCTCACTACTCACGGGTAAGTTACTTTTTTGGGATATGGTTGTGTTCAATATCAACAAATGCCTTGATCATTTCTAATGCTTCCACAAAATCAAATAATTACAAGATTAAGTATGAATCAAAGGTATTAAACAAAGTTTATCAGTCATCCTAAGCATATAGTAAACAATTGAGGTTTCTCACAAATGATGGCTATTGGACCTAAGTGAAACAAGCATTCAAACAAAGTTGCAAAATGAAACAAAGATACATTTGCACAAAGAAAAAAAAATTCTTAAACATTCTAGCATTCTAGAAAGCGGTACACATGTACCTTGCTTGAATTCATGGTATTCAAATACTATCATCACCATCCAAACTTGCGAGAATCTTCATTGAATACTTTTCGCAAATATAAACCAATCTAGAAGTTCTCAACATTCATTCATCAAAGAAAGAAGCATTAATTCAAAACAAGCTACCAAACAACCATAAAAAAAAACTAAAAACTACTACAACTACCCCCTCATTTTTCAAAAAGGCATGTCCTCAGGTCAACTACAGAAAAGGAAATGCAACAGTACTACACACTACAGCAGTCTAGAATCTGCCATGTTCGCAGTGCAAACCAAAGTGTTGTAGCATAAACTCACCAACAGTCCAGAATCTTCCATGTTCGCAGTGCAAACATTTTTCGGCCAGCGAACTTATTCGCCCCAGGTTCGCACTGCGAACTCAGGGCGAACCCTGCGAATTTTGGAAATTCCAGGTTCTGCCTCTACAATCATTAACACAACAAGAATGCAATCCTTTCAATTCAATCAGTGATATCCGGATTTCATTAGATTACCAAACAAACAAAAACAACCAAGTTAACATTGTTCATGCAAAGATTAAATTTCTTAAAATAATCCAAGCCAAGTTCAACTTAACCTAAGCAAGAACATCCCAATCTCTCAAAAATTACTTCAGTTCAGTACCCATACAAGTATAACAACATGCATCAATCATAATCACTCATGAAAAACACATAACAAACTTAGAACATAGTTTCCAAAAAAATTTCACATAACCCTAACCACATGCTTCTAAAAGAACAATGAATTTGACTATAAAAATCAAACCTACAATGAGTAGTTAGAGGGAATGGAAGTTGAATGGAACTTGGGAAAATAATCTTCTTACTTGATGGTTGAGAGAGAGACAAGAGAATGTTTGTGTGTTGTGTGAAAAGCGAGAGGCAAAAAGGGAATGGAAAGGCAAAAGGGGGAGTGGGAAAGGTTTTGCCCCACAAAATCTATCCAAAAGCCAATGGGCTCACGAATGTGGACCACACAAAATCACAACTTGAGTGATGTGGCAGAAAAATGAGATTTTTGTTCTATTTCGCACAGTTTGCATTGCGAACTTCCAGCGAGCATTCGCTCCAGGTTCGCTCAGCGAACTCAAGGCGAATGGGACAAATTTTTCAAAATTTTGTTATTTTCTTCTCACTCTACCACACAACTTCCTATACTATTTTAATACTAAGAATGCAATAAAAATTAAAGGATACTTACAATGTTGGTGTGCCTCCCAACTAGCATTTTGTTTAACGTCGTTTGAGCTCGAAGGTCCGACACTTGAAACCTCGGAACTAAAAGCAGTCGAATTAGGTTCCGGATGAAACTCACCGCCACAAAAGGTCCTTAATCATTGTTATGCCTAGTTTTTGGTCCACTTTTTCTCAAGAATGCAAATCCCAACAGGACTTCATCATAGCCTCCTTAGCCTCTTCATCCTTCTTTTTCATTACCGCTTCAATCTTTGTATCTTCGTCATTCTTTTTCATTGTTGCAACTCTAGCATCTTCCTTTCTCACATGATAATCATCCTCCACTTGATTTGAATACACCATACCTTTGAAAAGTGTAAAACACACTTCTTCATCATTAGTCATCACCTTCATTATGCCTTCATCAACATCAATTAACATTTTTGCAATTTTCATGAACGGTCTTCAAAGGATTATTGGTGTATCCTCATCTTTTTCCATACCCATGACAACAAAATCAACAAGAAATAAGAATTTGTCAACTTTCAATAACACGTCTTCAACAACACCATGAGGACGAGTCCTCGACTTGTCTGCTAGTTGCAAAGTCATGTTGGTTGATTTCATCTCCATGTTCTCAAGTATTTTCACCATAGATAAAGGAATCAAGTTAATGTTAGCACCCATATCAACCAAAGCATTACACTTGAAATCACTATCTATAGTTATAAGTAGAGTTACTCTTCCCGGATATCCTTCCTTCCGCAGAAGAATGCTTTGGATGATAGCACTACAATTTGCATTGAGCTCAATGGTTTCTTTATCCGTATACCTCTTCTTCTTTGTAAGTATGCCTTTCATGAATTTTACATACTTTGGCATTTGTTCTAGAGCCTCAGAAAATGGAATGGTATTTGCAACCGACTAAATATGTCCAAGAATCTAGCATAATGTTTCTCATTGTCTTTTTTTGTAGGAGCATTTGGATATGATAACTTTTTCATTGGAACTTCACTCTCATGCTCATTTCCTTTCTTACTTTTTTTCTTCTTCTCCTCTATTAACTTATTTTCAACTTCCTCCTTTTTAACTAACTCCTTATCATTATTTTTTCAACTTCTTTAACAATTTCATCCTCCTTTTCAACTTCAACATTTTTCTCCAAAACATTTTCACCAACTCCCACATTTATTGTTCTCCCACTCCTAGTAAAGATGGCTTTGCAATATTCCTTCGGATTCACTTGAGTATTAGCCAGAAAAGTTTTTTTAAGTCGGTCGACTAATTGCTTGGAAAATTGTCTAACTTGAGTTTCAAGGTTCCGAATTGTTGCATCCACACTTTTTTGAGTGGAGATAGACATTTGCATGAATTGGTTAAAAGTTTCCTCAATCTTTAAAGTTCCTTCTTGTAGAAAGGTGTTTTGTTGATGTGTCTAATCAAGTATAAAGGTAGTTGTTAGATTGCATAATAAAGGGGGATTTTTGTTATCATCTCCACAAGGACTGTTTTGATATGGGATGCTTGTCATTCAATAGTTTACCGTTTCAAGAAAAGGGTTTTCAAAGTTTGTTTCATAAATTGTCACGATTTTAGTAGCAAAGCTTTAAATTCTAGATGTTTGATTAACAAAGTATATCAAAAGTAGTTTCATCTACCATAACTAATACGTATTCTCTTAATATTGCATGTGAAGTCGGATCCGATTAATATCATTACTTATTCTCTCAATACCGTCTATGTCTAGAGCGGTGTCGTGAAAAATACTGTATTCATCGCTACACGATCTCTCCATATAACAACTAATATAGTAAGCTTTAAGTTCAACACAAAGCGAATATCAACCATAGACCAATCTCTCCAATCTATAAATTGATAAATGAATATTTTAGGTCAAGTTTCATAAAATCAATGTCTAGAGTTTTACAAAACAAGAATGGATCATTAAGAACAAAAAATTCATCATATATTAATCATCACTTGTTCACATACAAGACCAATCAAAAGAAATACATAATGCTAAGGTAGACTACCTCTACCTTTGATACAAAAGAAATTAGCTACCCATAACCATGGTAGCTTGCTTTACAAGTAATGAGAAAAGATGAATGAGCATCCACGTCGAAGAATCGATCTTGGATGCGAATCCAGCTTCAATTTACAAAATATCACTTTTTGGTGAAGAAATGCTAAAAATAAGGTTTCTATGTGAAAAAATAGGGTTATGGTCCCAAAAAAGTGTGAAAAGTACATATATAGTACTTCCAAAATCTGCCAAGTTCGCCCAGCGAACACTTTCTTCAACCAGTGAAGACCACTTTATGGCACCTGAAGTGCCTCTGAATAGTAAAACCGCCCCTGAGGAAATATCTAAGTTCGCAGTGCGAACACTTCTTCGCCCAATGAGCTTCTTCGCTACAAGTTCTCACAGTGAACTTAGGGTCCTTTTCTTATTGCCTCAAATCTGGGATGGTTCTCTAGGGCTTTTCCAGGAGCTCGCACATCGAACACTTGTTGGCACCTCACTGTGGTTCACACAACGAACATGCTGAATCTTTTTCTTTTCTTTGGCATCTTTGTCAATTCACTTGTGTCTTAATCTTTGATGTTTTATGCCTAAATCCTACACAATAACACACAAATCAAAGCAACCAAAGGTATTTGTAACAATATTGAAGAATAACATTGAAACATAACAAAAGATTTGAAAAATGCCAATAAATATGGATCAAAATAAGACATGTTTGACATTCAACAGTAGCCCTAACCTATTTTGTGATAGTCTTCAATGTCTCTTTTCCCCCTCTCTATAAATAGAGTTGCAGACCTGATGATAAAAACCACCATCATGCAATACACCACAAGACTATGATCATTGACATTCAAAATGAAGCTACTCTATTAAATTTATTATACTTAGAACATCTTAACATTGTGAATATTTTATAAGTTCTTAAGTCTTAAAGTCTTTCTAACTTGTATTTTATATCCATCTCTGATTGTATATTAAGTGTAGTTTTTACCCAAATCTCTTAACAATTTGTTATAGAATAAGAAATATCTTGCTCGGGGGCTTGAGCATTTGAAGTCTCTAGCTTGTGTGCTTGAGAAAAGGAAGTCTCATACTTGTGTGTCCGAGCAAAGAAGTCTTGAGCTTGTGTGCTTATGCAAGAAAGTCTCAAACTTATGTGTCCGAGTAAGGAAGTCTTGAGCCCGTGTGCTTGAGCAAGGAAGTCTCATACATGTGTGTCTGAGTAAGGAAGTCTCTTGCTTGTGGGTTTGAGCATTTGTAATCAAATTTTGGTTATAGTGGAAATCTATTAGAAGTGCAATGGGTCTGGACTACTATAAGGTTGTGAGAGGAACCATGATATCTGCGTGTGACTTGTGATTTTACTTTACTCGTTTCTAAACTATATTATGTTGTTATCATTTATTTACATCTGAGTCATATTTTGTTTCAAAATCTGATAAAGAAATACAAGAGTTCAGACTCTGAGTGACTCTGAATTGAAGGTTCAGACTCTGATCTAAATCAATCAGAAGCAGAAGTTGAAAAAGTAGGAGAAAAGCCAACACAATTCAACCTTCTTCTTGTGTTTTTCTAACCTTCACCATATTCTATCATAAGATACAAATGAATAATGTTAATTTCATTTTGAAGTAACAAGTTCCAAGGCAAAGAGATCACTCATCATGAGACTTAAGGAGCCATATTTCTCCAATGGCTCATTAGTAAATATGGTTGTTTTTCATGGTCAATCTCTTCAATAATTCTTGCAGCGGTCTTGTTTTATCATATCTTCATCTATAAAAAAAAGTCTCTCCACTTCTAAAGTGGCGTGGTTTTATACGAGAACAAATAAAAGAAAAAATAAATACAAAAGCATCAAGCAAATATCTTCTTTCACACTTAAGTGAAAGCAAACCATCACTACACTTTGTTAAAGATCTACCCTTCATACTTTCACTACCAAGCAGTGAATTTGTAGATTATCTTTGATATCATCAAATCTATTTTTATTGTATATCCTTAAGTGATAAAAAAACTTGCTCAATCTTTTGTAAACTTACTGAGAGATTTATCATTTATCATTAAGTATTGTAAGTCTGGTGAAGCTAAAAGAATACAAGTTGAAAGGTGCATATACTTAGAAGAATCAATAAAGAAATCTCACTAATTGTGAGGACTGGACTAGCCACGTTAGTGAACTAGTATAACTATTGTGTGTAATTTCTCTCAACTTATATTCATTATTTATTATATGTCAAATCAATTCTCACATAGAACACCAATTACCTATTAAGATTTATACTTACCATTCCTCTCAAATGATTCCTTAAGAGAGTGTGTTCTAAGATTAAGCTCAAAACAAAACTTTCAAAAGGCCACAATTCAACCCCCCTTATTGTAACAGTCTTTTTAACTTCAGTTGGTATTAGAGTTTTGGGTTTTGAACTTAAAAGAACACTTATGAGTGTTAGAGTAAAACAATCCTAGAAGGAATGTCTGAACAAACAAAGTTTATAGTTGAAAGAGGATCCTTACACAAGCCTCCATACTTCAATGGCTCAGATTACTACTATTAGAAAAGAAAAATGAGATTGTTTCTAATCTCTCAAGATAATAACATGTGGTTAGTAGTAGAAAATGAAAACTTTGTGCCTATGACTGCTCAAACAGAAACTTCAGCATTAATTCCTAAACTTCTGGTAGAATTGACCAAAGATGAAAACGACAGGGTACCCCTAAACTCTAAAGCTCAATTTATTTTATCTTGTGATTTTAGCAGAGAAGAATATGATAGAATAGAAGAATTTACTATGCCAAAAGATATTTGGGATGCTATAAAAATCCATCATGAAGGTTCCAGACATGTTAAGGAAGGAATAATTAACATGGGAGTATAAAAGTTTGAAACATTTGAAATGAAGAAAGATGAGACAGTAAACGAAATGTTTGCAATACTAACCATCACTTTGAATGAACTCATATGTCTTGGAAAAACTTATATAACCAATGAAAGAGTTAGAAAGTTTATGAGAAGTTTTCCAAAGACTTGGAGAGCCATGGCCACTGCTATCACATAAGCAAATAACTTAAAAGAATTACAGGTCAAAAAACTCATAAGATCACTTCGTGCTCATGAAAGTCTGATCATTGATGACAAATCACAAAGGAAAGGAAAAAAAGATTGCACTCAAAGCCTCGCAAAACTCATAGGCTCGTAATGAAACATTATCCTCACAAAACTATGAACGAAACTATAAAGAGAATTCAGAATCACACTTTGAGGATGAAAATTATATAACTTTGATCTCTAATAAAATTCATTAAATGGTTTTGAGAAGAAATCATAATCGAAAACCATTTCAAAATAGAAGAGACTATCATAAGATAAAAATTGATAAGAACGATATCATTTGTTATAGATGCAACAAAATATGACACTTCAAAACTAAACGTCCTCAAGGAAAAAAGACGAAAAAATGTTTTCCTTTCAAGAATAAATCAATGATGGCCTCTTAGGATGACTCTAAAAACTCAAACTCAAAAGTTAAGGATTAAGAAGAAAATCTCTGTCTAATGGCTAATTTAGATTCTGAGGAGTTAAATGTGGATCTATGTGGCTGCAGGTGATGAAGATCCGCATATGAAGTTTTGATGATGACAACACTTGACAATAGCCTTTAACATTAATGATGATAGTATAACTAAAGCATATTATGGCTCATCAATAAAAGGACTCAAGATCAAAGTGCTTATATAATCAGAAGCTATCTAGCAAAAGTCTTAAAGCTTTTTGGAGAAAGGTGCGAAAGCTCACCACGTCATGTCTGTCAATTTGTTTGAGTGAACTAAGTATTTTAAAAGTAGGGTAGTAGCTTAAGAGTGCTAAGGCAACTCACACATACACACACACACATACACACACACACACACACACACACACACAAACACACACGCGCACGCATACACTTTCACACACACACACACACACACACACACACTTAAAATGATTTTCTAAGCCAAAACCAAGTAATTAAAAAGATGTCAAATACCTTTTTTAAACTATTTTTAACCTTCTAATCAATAGGAAAGATGCGCCAATCGATTGGCAAAACTTTTCTAACTAGCCAATCGATTGGAGCACTATGATAATTGATTACAAAATTAATAAGGACACCACATTAATGACTTGCAACAACTTTATATCCAAACCTTTCTTCCGGGATTTCCAATCGATTATATTTGAGCTGTCTAATTGATTGGAGAGTTTTTTCAATCAATTAGATAATTAATTCGGCCCATGGATTATTTCCATTCTTGGTTTTTCCAACTATTATATAAGAGAGGCACACTCTCACTTTAAATCACACCACTTTCCAATGTTTTCATATTTATTTGGAACGTACCTCTCTCCCCTTAGAAATAATTTTTATTCACTTCTGGTTGCTTTAGTGATAGTAAGTGAAACTTTACTTGTGAGGAAGAAACTTTTATAAGTGGTTGTGCTGGTCTTTTATTTTCTTAAGGGTGAAATACCTTTAAGAGATTGAGTTTAATTCTAAAGATAAACCTGTCATAAAATTTTTGTTTTTAGTTTATTAACCTTTTTCGAAAAAAGTTTTTTTTTGGTTATTAAGATCAACCATAAATCTCTAAACGGTTTGTTAGCTTAGCCTGGGATAAAAGCTGTAATTGATTGGAGATAAGCTTGTTAAAATCTCAAGATTAGATTGTATTAAGGTTCGTGGCCATAAACTTTAAAAGCTCAAAGTTTATAGTCAAACTCTCAAGAATATATCTTGGGGAAAGGACTAGGCCAACGTTTGGCCAAACCTATATAATCTCTGGTGCAATCTTTCTAACCATATCCTTTTATTTCATGCAATTTAATTTCAGTATTTTATTACTGCTGCACAGTACTCACCTAAAAAATTATTAATACAATCTTAATTGAGAAAAGTTTAAAACTAATCACAAATTTTAAATACCATAATTCACCTCTTCTTATGCTTGAAGTCAAATATCTAACAAGTGGCATCAGAGCCCAACTTCTGTGAAGGACTAATCGTCTCAAGAGGAAAAATGTTTTCAAGATATTCACTAAACAAACCTCCATCCTTCAATGGATAAAGGTACAATATGTGGAAAGAGAAAATAATAAGGGGACCAGTGTAGGAGATCCATGGAATTTGATGAAGCAGACCATGTGTTCTCGAAGGTTACTACTAAGCTAGGGTTAAAAGGAAAATACAAGACAAAAAAGCTAAGTTCGAGATACATTGGTCCTTACTATATTATAATTAAGGTAGGTGATATGGCCTACCAATTGGCATTACCACCTTCTGTATCTGGAATACATGATGTATTTCATGTATCTGAACTTCAGAAAATTTGTACCTGATCTGTTTCAACCTATCCTTCCAAATACAATTGAAGTTGCAACATATCTCACCTTTCAATCGCAACAAGAACGAATAGTGGAATATGTAGTGAAGTTACTAAGGAACAAGAGGTACAAATGGTGAACGTGATGTGGGAGGAATATTATCCTGAAAATTGCACGTGGGAATTAAAAGTAGAGATACGAGTCATCTATCAACATCTCTTAAGATAAATATTTGAATTTTGAGGGCAAACTTTTATTTAGGGGGAGTTTAACATTCCATTACTTTCTAAAACTTGAGTTACCTATTTAGTTGGCGCCACAAGTTGCTAAAACCCAGAGAGAGAGAGAGAGAGAGTAGAATTCCATGATTAACCCAAAGATTTATCTTCCATGTAAATAGAAAAGCTTCATCTTGATTTTAGTAGGATTGATCATTGTAGAAGAAGAATCAATGAGCATTAATTCTATTTATCTTCATCAAAGTCTGAATTCTCCACTTTGAGGTGGGGATCTTAGGTTTAATATTGGGGTAGACCAAATTTAGGGGTTTGCATATGGGAATTGGGTATTTTAGGTTGTGTGATTCTTTTTTGCATGTTTTATTTTTGTTTTTTATTGTGTTAAATAATTTGATGTGTGATGCATTCTTGTTTTATGTCAAAAATTGATGATTTCATGTGATTTTATATTTTGGGAACTAATTGTGGTGAAGTGGAACTTTAGGTGATGGTTGGATGCAAGGACATGTAGCAAACAGTTGTTATTTTGTTTTGTTTTGGATGTGTGGTAGTGGATTACCACCTTTTGGTATTCAAATACGAGTGTTAAAAATCTGAAATCTTGACTTCTGGATGAGTGGTAGTCAAATACCACATTTTAGTATACAAATACCATTGTTAAATTTTTTGAAGCATAATTGAAAGTAACATAACTTGAGTTTGGGAACTCCGATTTAGGTAAGACCAGTTGCATTAGAAAGTTAATTCAAAGACATATCTTGTGGTAATGTTTCATAATTGTATATATGTGTGATATTTGTGATTAATAAATGATTGTGAGGTAAAGTAAGGACCCTACGTAACCATAGAGCATGAATAAAAGTAAACCAATAGTGAAATCTTGGATAATTAGATGTATCACAAGATAGAGAGTACATAATAACATTGGTTTTGAAAGAATCAATTGAAGTGCATGTACATGTAAGGGATAAAGAAATTCTCCATGTGTTTGAATGAAGCTAGTAATCAGAAGGGTAATCTGGGAAAATGTGGTATATCACGCTATAAAAGCATCCTTAGCGGAAATGATTAATAGAAAGCCACAGATTCCATAAAACTAGGCTCGATATAATAAGTGCTAGTAGGAAGTTGAAGTTCCACGAGGCTAACCGTTTTTTTGAGATTTACATGGACGTTAGAGTTAGTGTATCGACATTCTTTCTTTCTATGAGGCTAATTGAATAAATGATATGAATATTCCTTATATTGGCCATCACTTACAAATAAAAGATCCAACAAGTGGATGTCAACAATGCTTTTTTGATTGACACACTTCATGAAGAAGTCTATATGACTCATATGAAGTTTCTCTACCTCTTAGGGTTTGCCTTAGTTCATGTTTTGTTTCTTGTCAATTTAGTCTTTTGGTTTGTTTTTTGTAATTGAGTCTCCTTACACAATTGTATTATAGGGTTGGGTACTAAACTATTTTAAAGCATGCATAAATCAAAATATTTGCTTAAAGTGAACGCAATACGGTTTTAGTCAATTAGTCGGAGTTTTTGATTAGGAGACACATGAAGGTATGGTTCAAGTTGCGCCAAGGCTTGATTCAAATAAGCATTTCATTTTGTCAATATTTGAATTTTTGAAGTGTGATTCAAATGAAGGAATTGGATGACTCGCATTTAAATTGAATGTGAAAATTAGAAATTGATTATGTGTGCTTGATTTGAATCATGAAAAAGGGTGACACGAATCAAATATGGAATCTTAAAAATAAGATTGTGCTTTTGTATTTCTGATTCCAATCACAGAAAAGCATGACTTGAATCATTGAGGTCTTGATTTGAATGACAAAAAGGCTTGACTCGAATAAAAAATTAGATGCAATAGTTAGATTTTGGTTATGTATTTGTGATTTGAATCATGGATTTGTCTGGCCTCAATCTATGACTCGAATATTGAAAAGTCGTATTTGAATCATATACGCAATTTTCTTGGTTTTTAATTCTTGATTGAAATCATTCACTCATTCAAATCAAATCATACCATTTCTCTTGACCCGAATCAAATTGATATTTTATCTTATTTTTGAGCCTTATCTCCAACACATATATAAATCTTTTTTCAAAAATCCATTATAGAACATCTATTATTTAGAAGTACAACACACTTTTCTCTCGAACTTTCAAAAATCATTTTGAGTTTTTGTTTTGAGATTACAACAACAATTTCTCTTCCTTCAACCTTTAGCTTCTACCATTTTAGTTTGATTTAACTTCTCAACCTTGGGTGTATGAAATGTGTGAGGAGATTCGTATGTGATTAACATTTTGTGAAAGTTTGAAGATTTCAGGTTGACATCTTTGTGTGGTTGTGACTGAGATTGGCAATCTAGGAAGGAAAAATAAGAAGTTTCTTTTCTCCAAGATTGCTTCAGTAGATATGTGTGGAAATTGCTACAAACAGAGTTAGAGTTTCTACTGCATTCAAACAGACAAGTCTTAGACAATTAATCGGTAGGACTCAGGAGAATTTACTGCAGAAACGACGCTTAAAGCAGAATTCTTAAATATGAAAGGTGGAAGTTAAGATCAAGTGAAAATATCGCAGAGATTAACTTCAGACGATGTATACATTCGAAGAGAAGATTCAAATCAAAGATTGTTTAATTTTTAGTATTATCTTGAATCTTGTGATTGTATTAAAAGACTCTATAAAAATTGTCAAATCATAGTGGAAGACTACAAATTTTCAATGGAAAACCATTGGAGAGTGGATTAGGCACAAAGCAAGGATGAACATGCTGAACCACTTTACTCTCTCTCTCTCTCTCTCTCTCTCTCTCTCTCTCTCTCTCTCTCTCTCTCTCTCTCTCTCTCTCTCTCTCTCTCTCTCTCTCTCTCTCTCTCTCTCTCTCTCTCTCTCTCTCTCTCTCTCTCTCTCTCTCTCTCTCTCTCTCTCTGTGCACCGCATGATGTTAAGTTTTTTACCTCCTTCATAGAGATTTCGTGTATAAAATTAAGTTTGTTATATCAAGATTCTGAAGAAACTTGTGATAAAACCTATAATCTGTAATAAAATATTTTTTAATCAATTGAACATCTTCAATTTACACATCTATTGTAAAACAAACTTAGATCAATTGAATTATGGATTGTTTTAGTCTCTTAATCTTTGCTTCATTTTATTTTTGGTTTAAGTGTATATGACAATCATTCAAATCACATGAGGTGGTACAAAAATTCTACTGCATTGAGCAATTTTATTAAACTTTGATTAAAAAAAACATTTATTGGCAAGGATATATTTATAGGTATGATAATGTATACCCTTTATTTGATATATAATACATTTATAGTAACCTAAAAGGGTAGGGCACCCTTGTGCTCTGTTTTAATACATTTATTTGATTATAAAAAAAATAAAAAACCTAAAAGAATCTATATTTAATCATAAAATTGAGTTTTTGGTTCTTCTGTTTTTCACTTTATTATAATTTTGATTCCAAGATAGATTTTGTCCAAAATATTATAATATTTGAGATAAAGTGTCAATATTTTTCCTCAATAATAATAACTTTTGGTAATTTCTATTCTACTTTAGAACCGTGACAATAAATCCATGTTTTAGAGAAAATAAAGGACAAAAAGTGCTTTTAGACAATGTACTCGTCCTTATAATTTTAGTTGAACTAGTGGTGGATATGGAAATAATGGTAGCTGTGGCTCCGGATTAACCACGAAGCCACACAAGAACAATCTTAATCTTAATGGAATCCATTACAACACTGTGCATAACAAAATAGTAGCTGCTGTTACGAAGTTGTACAAAACTCTACATAGCAAATAATCTCTAATGGAAATCAGTGGATTCACAGCTCTGACTTGGTCTCATAGCGTTTGTCCTTCTCTTCACCTTCCTCAACCCCTCTTTGTAAGCTCCAGTTCTTCAACAATTTTCCCTTTTTTTCTTTTTCATTTTCAATTTATTGCTGCTATGTTGCAAATTTGCAATGCATGGCTCGCTTGTATTGTAGCCACATTCAATTAAAGTTTGGTTGTTGTTATTTTTGTTGTTGTAGGCCAGGGAGGCTAGGAGGCTTAGGGTTTGGTGTGGCACTGATCAAACCTCCAAGGTATGTTCTATAATTTTTGGTGCTTTACATCTGATTTGACTTCTTTTTTCAAATGGCATTTTGTAGTTTTGCTTCATGCTAAGGTGTTAAGTGTTTACTCATTATCTTTGTTTTCTTGGGGATAATCATTCTGACTGGGACTATTCAAATTGTTAAGTTTGTGTGCCCATTGTGAAATTAGGCTTCTCTTGAACTTGTCTTAGGAAACCTAATTTTGGGTTACGAATTAGGATTGATAGCTCTCAATGTTTGTTGGAATAGAAAATCTGGCACTAAAGTAAGAAGATAAACATACAAGAGCACAGGGTTTTGACCGCAGATTGATTATTGTAGTTTTCTGTTATGCAAAGCCTAGGGTTATAGAGTACAAAGTTATGTTTAAATACTGTAGTCCACTATGCTCGTTGCGCTTTCAGCTCCTCTCCCTTCTCCACGAATGAGCCATACTCAACAATGTTCCAATCAGTGTTATAAAATATTCACAATGGCGAATATACGTAGCGGTTTTTGGGCTCGCCGCAATGGTAAATATCAGCCGATATTGCGGGTTTTTCCGCCATAATCCGTTATGACGGCGTTACAAAGCGTCAGGTAAGGCGGGATTTTGTCTCTCCCCCATGGACAGCACTGGTTCCAATTAAGTATTTTATTGGATTATTTAGCTACAATACTTGTTGTAGCTTAATATGATTTCTAACAAACATTACAGCAGTCATTTGCATTGTACATTAAGAATATTATTTTAATTGTTAATTTTTATCTCTAGCTTTTGTAATTGGCTGTTTTAGTTCCTTCAAGATCATCACCGGTTAGTGTGGTTTTTCAGGGAAATCAAATGATCATATCTGTAACTGGAGCAACAGGTTTTATAGGTAGAAGATTGGTGCAAAAGCTGCAAGCAGGTTAGCACGTCGTCTCCTGCAGTAACTTACTGAAATTGGCTCTTTTATATTTGTTTCATGATATTATCCCGTTTTTATAGTATATTGATATATAACATTTTCCCAATGTTGTATTATATAATGTTGCAAAATATATACAATATGTTATAGATTTCAAGGCTCGAGTTAAATGATTAAGCTAATTTCTGCTCTTAACTAACAATCTTTGCAGAAAATCACAGTGTTCATGTCCTGACTCGCTCTAAATCTAAAGCAGAACTAATTTTTCCGGGTAAGAAGGTAATAAATCAGTGTAGAAATTTGCATTTGTAATAATCCTTGCATTTTGCCAAAGCATGTACTCATATAAACTTGTATTACGTATAGTATATTTGTTGTCGGGTTTAATTCCTATTCTTCAAAGCATACTCAAAGTCAAATATATACCCCTCTCTAAATTAACCGCTTAACTCTTTTCTGGTATTTCCAGTGAAAGACTTTCCAGGAGTCAAGATTGCCGAGGAGCCAGAATGGAAAGATTGCATTCAGGGTTCAACAGGTGTTGTGAATTTGGCAGGATTGCCGATAAGTACCAGATGGTCTTCTGAGGTTATTTCCATGTTTCTATTACTCCTGTTATTTAAATGATATATACTCGCACTTAGTTGGTGGTTATGTTTTACTTTTACCTTGACACTGATAAGATGAACATGATTCATTTAATGCTTCAGATTAAGAAAGAAATCAAGCAGAGCAGGGTAAGAGTGACTTCAAAAGTAAGTATAAATTCCCACTAAGGAAAAATTATTCAAAAATTTATTATGATTAAATACATGAACCGTTGCCTATACTTCTGCTTACCTATTCATTTCATAGTTTAGGTTGTAGAATTGATTAAAAGTGCACCAGATGATATTCGGCCCAAAGTTTTGGTTAGTGCAACAGCTGTTGGTTATTATGGTATGTTTGTATGCCAAAACTTGTTCTATATTGGTTGGTTCTTTTTATATTGTTAATTAAAACGATCATGGTTGTTAAATGCTTTGGTTAGAAAATTGAGCATGTTTTATAATCCACTTGACTATGCTTGATTTTGCAAACGAAGTTTTTCATTTTCTTTTACTTCATTATTTCTAGGCACCAGTGAGACGCAAGTATTTGATGAACAAAGTCCATCAGGAAAGGATTACCTGGCTGAGGTAAAAGGAAATTGTTGTTGTTACTATAGCCAAAAATATTAGATCTTAAATCTCTTAAGTAAATAGAAAAAGTAAGTGTATTCTGTCTTGTTTAATGTTTTTGCAAAATGTTGGTGCTGAATCTCTTAAGTCTTAACAGATGGACTATCATCAGGCAATGTGGTAATTAATTCACGTGTCTGTTTTGTCGTTCTAAAAATTTTCTGATAATTGTCCCATTAAGTTAGCTTAGTTGGCAGCTGTGTTGGGGGACATGCGATTTCAGGGGTGTGGGTTCAAATCCATGACATCCCACTTATCCACCTTTAAGGGGTGAAATTTCAGTCATTAGGCTATTAGATCCAAAACAAAATTATGATAATCTTCTATATTTTGAAAAAGACATGGTCATATTCCCAATAATTTTTGTGAGTACATAATCATTTAACTGAGGTTTTCACTCAGAATCAGGTTAAGATTGATAGGAAGGTACTATATATCATATTGGTCAATATGAGTACATTCCTCTCAACATTTTGCCATGTTTAATTGTAGCTTCTTGATTTCACCTAACAAATCAGTCAATCTTTTCAGGTTTGCAGAGAATGGGAATCAACAGCTCTAAAGGTTAATGGAGATGTTAGAGTGGCTCTAATTCGCATAGGTGTTGTTCTTGGTAAAGATGGTGGAGCTCTAGGTATCCAGTTCTAACCACTTATCCATTTAGGCTCTATGGTGTGTTTTAAATAATAGACAGTAAATAGTAATACTAGTAATTACTTTTATCTCTCTACTTATAAACATATAAACATATGTTCAGGACTTATCTCTTTATGTAACGTGAAACTAAATACACACATCTCCTCACGCCCAAGACTAGACATCTGGTGCGTGACCCAAGTGGTCCGATGGTTTAAACCTAATAGCATGTGACCCAACGGATCTTGGATTATTTTTGGTACCATGTAGTAAAGTGTTTCTAACATTTTTCAATATTCCCAATACTATAGCTAATATATTTAAATAGAGCGAATTCTAAACCTAATGAGCTTGCATAACGGGTCACATACTATAATATAAAAATAAGTACAAACATTACTATTTACAGTCTATTATTTCCAGCAGTATGTTATAATATAAACAAACTTATTAATGATCTATAATTTATGAAGTTCATCATATTGTCTAAGTTTAACTGATAATTACATCTTTGAGCTTTTGCAGCTAAAATGATACCTCTCTTCATGATGTTTGCTGGTGGACCTATAGGTTCTGGAAACCAGTGGTAAGCTGATGCTGTTAAGATATGTGCTTATTTCTAACAAACTCAATTTAGTATTATCACGGTGCCAATGTGTTGTGATTTGCGCTTTATTTGCTTTTTAATTTTGTAGAAGTCACATTAGTTTTTTCTCCTACATACAGGTTCTCCTGGATTCATCTGGACGACATTGTCAATTTAATATACGAAGCACTATCAAATCCATCCTACAAAGGTAAACTGTTAACTCCCTCATCTCAAAAACAACACTTGTCAAATTTTTTAAAAATTGCAAATAAAATATTCCATACTAATAATTACATAAATCATTTTCTCTGTATTACATAAACCTTTGGTGGCGATTAAACTGTAAGCTTTCCCCTGAATCATGTTTATGAATATCTGTAATAGGAGTTATCAATGGAACTGCACCAAATCCTGTGAGATTCTCAGAGTTGTGTGAACAGTTGGGACATGTCTTGGGCCGCCCCTCGTGGTTGCCGGTGCCTGACTTTGCACTCAAGGCTGTTCTTGGAGAAGGTGCTTCTGTGGTAAGTAATCATCTCCTCAATCCATTTATATCTTCTAGTATAAACTCCATGAAATACATACACTGTTATTGTCGCTGTAGGTTTTAGAAGGACAAAGAGTGGTTCCTACTCAAGCGAAGAAGTTGGGTTTCTCGTTCAAATATTCATACGTGAAGGATGCGCTTAAAGAAATTATTTCTTGAAGCACTGTTACCATAGAAACTGTCTTATTCTTTATTCTTTGGATTCATGCATTAACTTTTCCAATATATCAGTGCCATTCACCTTATTGAAATTTCCAAAGTAGTACAATATCGATTTTTACAAGTTAGAATTTACATACGGCTCCCAACTTACTCAGCTAGCATACGAATTTAATCTATATTGCCTCCAACATTTTTTTTTCTCGGGGATAAAAACAATAACAACATTTATGACCTCATTTAATTTGGAATTGTACTGAGATTTTCATTAACAATTATCAAATCATCATCCTTCACCACCTCCCACACGACGAGATTTCTTTTCGGGGCACCCCATACCTGTCCTCGACATTACCACATTTTACTCAATTTGCTATTTAAATAAGTAAAGTAAAATAATTAAATTGTGTTGAATATGTTTGTGATTTTCTTAAATATTTTAAATTTTGTTTTAGTCCTTTAAAATATATTTTTTTAAAGAATGGTCTTTTTAAATTTTTTTATCCACATTTTTGATCTCTCTTACAATTAACGACGATTTTTACTACTTTGCGATTGAATTAGCGATAATTTATTACTTATCAACTGAATTAGAGACAATTTTAATATTAATGATATAAAATGTGAATGTAAAATTTTAAGAGGACAATTTTTTGAAGAAAATATTTTGAGGAACTAAAAACGAAATTTGAGATTTTTAAGAGGACCACAAATAAATTTAACATTTAAATTTTTAATATAGTTTTAATTTTTTTTTTATATTATAGGAGGACCACAACTATATTTTATCAATTAATTAAAAAACACAAAATTGAGACTAACAATATCTTTGATGAATTTAATTTTTTTTTCTTTAAAAAATTAGGTATGTGATATGAGAGCGTGCCATATTTTTTATAAATTTAGTAGTATATTTTTTTTTCTTTTCAAAATCTTAGTTGCCTTAATTGTGATTTTTTATTCAAAACCCTAGTCGTCTTAATTGCGATATATTTGCTGTCGCCTTCATTGCCATCATCTTTAACAAACCTTAGGTATTATTCACACATGTTCATTGTTCATACATCTACACCCATCTCTGTCCATTTTTAATCTCACCACCCACACCACTGTCGAGGCCTTTAAAAAATTGGTCAGACCTAGAATTTTAGTGTCATAAGACCTTTCACGCGCTGCAACTCTTCGACTATTAGAATTTTTTTTTAATTTGTTTCCTTATTCTCCATGGCTGATGTTAACCATGAAAAATATGATTATAAGTCTGAATTAGAATTACCAAACATTTCCCCGATTTACAAGTTGCAAGAAAAGAATTATTTGAAATGGTCTCAACTCGTGAAAACAACCTTGAAAGATAAAGAGAAAGTAGGACACCTAATAGAGGAACCTCTTGAAAAGATGGATCCCAAGTTTCAAAAGTGAGATACAGAAGATTCTGCCATCGTTGCATGGTTATGGCATTCATTGATTCCTGAAATTAGTGACACTTGCATGTTTTTAAGTACGACAAAGGAGATTTGGAAAGTATTAGAAGAGACTTATTCTAAAGGCAAAGATGCTTCCCAAATATATGTTGTAAATGTGAAAATACTGTGACTAAATAGGGAAACAAAACAACTACAAAATATGCCAATCATCTCAAAGTCTTATGGATGGAGTAAGACCACTATCGAGTATTAAAATCAAGTGTACAAAATATTCAACAACACTTAAGGAGTACATTGAACAAGATAAAGTCTATAATTTTTTTGATGGGTCTAAACACTGACTTTGATAAAGTTAGAATACAAATTCTTGGCAAATAAAAAAAATACTAAACATTAATGAGGTAGTGGATACAATGAGGACTGAAGAAAGTATAAGGGGATTAATGGTGACAACACCACCTGTGAAGAGATCAATAATGATAGCTGAGAATAACTCGACCATGATGGGTGATTAGAAGAAATGGGGAGAAACCTATGTCGAGAAGAAAAACAAATGGGTCTGGTGTACTCGTTGCAACAAGCCTCGTCATACTCGAGAAAATATTGGAAATTGAATAGAAAACCTCCTTATAGAGAGTGGAGACATAAGAAAGATTTATCAAGAAATGGAGGACATGCACACATGGCTGGAAGTACTAGTGGAGACAATTTAGAAAAAGGGTGCAACATAACTTAAGTGAAGTAGAAAAGGTGAGATCTCTCCTCAGTAAGTTGGAAAAACAAATAAGTACTTGTTCTTTAACACATTCATGTGCAATCCTATTTCTTGCTCCTTTTGAAAAATCACCATTTTTTGTTAGGACTTAATGCTTTAGATATACCCTTTAAAGAATAATGGATACTGGATTCTGGTTAATATACCTGTAAGCACATATCTCCACAAATATTACTAACGGGGTCACACTCGACACTTTCTTAGCAAGGTGTGTAACTTTATGGCTTTTGATTCTTAAATTGAGGCAAAGGAATTTGATGAAGCTCACATCGACAGACATTGGTCTCTTGCAAGCCAATATGAGTTAAATCAATTTGACTGAAATAGTATTTGGAAACTTGATCTTAAACCTTCATCTAATATAGTGATTGAATTCAAATGGGTCTTTCGCAACAAACTTGACTAAAATGAAAATATTTTAAGAAATAAAGAAATACTTGTTGCTAAAATGTAAAATCAACAAATGCATAGATTTTTATTAGACTTATGTCATTGTAGCTAGATTAAAGGCTAAAATGACACTTTTATCTTTCTCATGTATTTTGAACTTTAAAACTCTTCCAAATGGATGTAAATAGTGCATTCATGAACAATTTCATTCATGAGGAAATTTATGTTGGTAAACCTCCCAGTTTTATAAATCTTTCTTTTCCTAAATCATGTGTTCAAACTCACAAAGGCTCTTTGTGGTTTAAAACATGCTCCTAGAGCTTGATATGATCTTTTGAGTAAGTTTTTTTTTCTTAAAAACAAGTTTCAAATAGGGAAGGTTGATACAACTTATTTTAAGAAAAATAACCATGAATTTTTAATTGTGCATATTTTTGTCGATTTAGTGAAACTAACAAATATTTGTGTATGGACTTTTTTTTTTTATATAATGCAGAATAAATTCAAAAGGTTTATGATGGGGAGCTTTGGTGCTCTCTTGGGTGGAAATTAATAAATCAGAGGAAGACTTCCTTAAATAGATTAACTTAAGAAATGTACAAAAATATATAAATATCTACATCACAAAAGATGAAGAAGGAATAATTTGCAGCATCAAAAGAAAATTGTCAAAAAAGTTGTCCAAAGTTTTCCTAAGGGGGGAAAATTTCATGATTGAGGAATTGTTTCTTGAAAGGAATCTTAGCAAGAAGGAAATAAATTTCAGAATTGCATCTCTAGTTAGAGATATTCAAATAAATTTGAGTTTGATTCAAGAAGGGATTAAGGGGAAGAAGTCATCTAAAGCTTTCCAATTGTCCGATAAGAGTTATTTTTGAGAAAAAGAAATGCCAACAAAAATACTTCCACTAAAAGAACAGATGTCAAAGCTAGATGCTGCCATCTATGAGGAAAAGTATGGTCTTATGTCCTGATTAATTCTGTGTGTGTGTGTGTGTGTGCTTATTTTCATCTATTTATCATGTAAATCATTCGTCTGTATATGATTTTTTTTTGTGATTTATGTGCTTGCATTTATTTTACCCCACATTTTTTATTATTGCCAAAAGAGGAGAAGTATACTCTCACAGGGAGTAGAGTATAATCTCTATATTTGTGAGGGAGAGTTTCACCACTCCAATCATTCACCCATTTTGTGTGTCTTTACCACCTCCTTGAGATATGTGTTTGCATCATAAAAAAAGTGGAGAATGTAAATTGATGTGCTTATATGTACAACGGTCTGTAACCGTTAGATGACCTTTGTGGTTTTGACGATGACAACACCTAATGTCAAACAACATTCGGTGAAGTCTTTGATGATCTTTGATCCAACAATCTCTGATGATGACGTCTGATCAAAGAAGCTATCTCAAGCCTCATCTTTTAGAAGAGTTAAGTTCTAGATGAAATATTATGTCAATGTTGAATTAAGCAAGGGAATTTAACGCTATGGTGTTGTGGAAGAAATGAAGCGTAAAAGCTATCATGGTCACATGCTTAATGAGTCTATACGTGATAAGTAAAAATAACCAATGTTATACTAAGCCAAATAGCCCATGTTACGGTGGCACGTGAGTTAGCAATAATAATGAGACTAATCGCCAATGTAAAAAGTGATATTATTACTCACCAACACTGGTTTAACAACAAAACACGCCTCCCAACACAGTCCAATAAAAGAGTGGACACTAAGACAACTATTGTTTTTACAAACCCAACAAATATAGTTGCAAGAAGTTTATTTGTGTCAGATTTGATCCCAGACTTCTCGAAGATTCTAGGACTGTACAAAATGGTAATGCCTGTGCCAGTGACTTGTGCGAAGAAATGAATATAAAGGGAGGTAATGAAAATGTGACGAACTGCTGATGTAGGATGAGAAACAGTTATTTCCATACTCTTTTTCCTTTAACTTTTGTGACTAAAACGATGTCATCACAGTTTGATGGAATCCCTGCGATCTCTTTAATATCATCTAATCTATATTGAGCTTATTATTTAGAATTAGAGATTTTATAGAGAAATTTTTTTAGCTTCCCCTAATCAAGCATTGGCAACAAGGCATCTCGATGACTCTGACACAATCAAGAGAAAAGAGAAAGAAAATTTTGGATGCAAAAGAAGGGACGAGTGAGTACCTTTATATATCAAAGTTTATGAGTCTATTTTCGCGGAAAAATATATGAAATCCATATATTTGGCCAAAAAAATATTTATTTGAATTTTTTCCAAAATAAGCTCTTTAATCGATTACATCTAGAGATTAATCGATTAGATCTTCAAAATATTGAAATTTTTCACGTTCCTCCTTAATGAGTTGACTTGCTTTATTTTTTTAGGAGATCTAATCCTGGGCTCATCTGATTTCGCTTAAGAAAATTGCAGATTTGATGGGAAAAAAGATTCTTATCGATTATCCCTATGAACTAAGAAATTATTCAAGGTCTTCCTTAGTCTATTTGGGCCTTGGATTACTTTGAGAATGATAATTTTCTTTTGACACTCTTATTCTTCAACATTTCACACTCTGATTAGATATTTCAATTTTGATTTGCAATCTTGCTAAAGGCACACTTAACTCAAGCCAAAATTATGTTAGCGATACAATAATTTTCACTAAGCACGAAAATACCACTTTCTAGACAATTTTCTTAGAGTTTTCTGATTCAATTTCCACTAAGTGTTTTACCTCTAAAAACTCAAGATATCTTGAGAAAATTCCCCCTCACGAGGGAAATGATAAATCCCTAAAATTCCATCTCAACGTATCGCTTAATATGAGAGTTGTCTAAAATAGCTTCTCAGAAGTGACTTGACGTCAAATATCCTCAGACTCCCAAACATTAGGACAATCACAACTGTTGAGCACTACCATCAACGCCCATAACCATCTTGGTCAATCATGGTTGTTGAGCACCACCATCAATGCCAACAAACAACTTGATCAATATTTATCAAGGACCACCGAACACTGTCTTTCTCTTGTATACTTAGAGTATACACATGCTTTGCACAATTTAGTAAATTTTAATTTAGATCCTTCAAAGCTTCAAAGTAGTCCTGCAAAACCGATTAATTTTTTTTTTACCTTTGGTACCCAAATTATTTTAGGTCCTAGTGTATTAGTGGTTTTAAATAGTTATTTCCTTTAGAAAATCTTAGGTCATTTAACATGGCATAGATTGCAAATCTCATATTAAGCGATACGTTGAGATGAAATTTTAGGGGAAAAGACACGCTTGATTAAATTATATCTAATCCAAGGGCCTCCTTTAATAAAAATTGCTTAGATTATAAACCTAATAGATCTTTTAAAAATATATGTCATGATAGAAATAAATATAACTGTCCAATCTTTAAGTGAAATTTATTTAATAAGCTTGGACAAGTAAATTCACAAGAGATATTACAAAAATACCTCAACACGAAAACTAAACACCTCACAAGTAAATTTCACACTCAAAGCACTAAGAAAAAAGTAAAAGAAATAAAAAGAGAGAAGATATGGGAGAGTGGGATAGAGTATTCAAAATACGTTTTCTGGTCTGAATGAAATGGGAAATAAGCTCTTTATTTATGGGACAAAGTGTTGCTAAAAATGGAAACATTCCATGGTATTTTTAATGTTACTAATCGATTAACTGCTAAGACTAATCTGTTAGCTAAGTTAAAAAATAATTATTTTCGAATGACCATATCACTAATCGATTATGGGAATTAAAAAAGTGATAATTGATTAACCCTAATGGGCTAATCGGTTATGCCATGTGAAAATCCTCTTAATTGATTAGAATGAGTCCTTAATCCATTAGCTAAGCACAAAATTTTTTTTTGGTAATTTTAACAATTTCATAGAGGCTTTTCAATAATTTGAATGTACGTGTGTGTGTGATTTTCTTTATTAATTTAATAGCTACTATTAAACCTTTACAAATCCAGACTACTCGACACAAACAAAGTGAGACTTCACACTTCTTCTCTTTCACAACTCTAAAGATCAAAGATCCATAGCTTGATAAAACAATGATTCAACACTGAATATGAGACTTGACTTCTTCTATCAAATAAGGTTTGATAAGGCTTCTTGATATATACCATCATGAGAGAGATTACTAGACTGAGATCATCGGGGATTCCACCTAACACCGCTTGACATAATGTGTTGTCCTTCAAATATTGAATTTGACATCTTAATCTTCAAGTACAACAACTGGATCAGCACATCAGATGAAGACTTCACCTCATAGTGTTTTCATCTTCAAAACCATGTAGGTCAACTGATTGCTGCAATCATCATACCTGCAAGCATATAGCTCCAAAGATATTTTTAAGGGAGTCACAACTCAAAACTCCCTCAACAAGGTATGTAACTTTATGGCTTTTGTTTCTCAAATTGAGCCTAAGGAAGTTGATGAAACTCTCATAAACAAACATTGGTCTCTTAAGATCCAAGATGAGTTAAATCAATTTGAGAGAAATAATGTTTGAAAACTTGTTCCCAAAGCTTTATATAATGTAGTCTTGGAACTAAATTGGTATTTAGTAACAAGCTTGACTAAAATGAAATGTTTAGGAAATAAAGCAAGATTCCTTGAAAAAGGGTACAATCAACGGAGGCATAGATTTCAATGAGACTCATGCCCCTGTATCTAGATTAAAGGCAAAAAGTATGCTTTTAGCTTTCTCATGCATTTTGAATCAAAACTCTTCCAAATGGATGTAAAAAGCGCATTCATAAACGATTACATCCATGATGAATTGTTTGTTGGTTAACCTCCCAGTTTTATAAATCATTATTTACCTAAATCATGCCTTCAAACTGAAAAATGATCTATACTATATAAAAGAAGCCCCTAGAGCTTGATATGACCTTCTGAGCATGGCTTTTAACTTGTGTATTTTTTTGTCGATTCGGTGCTACTAACAAATTCTTGTGCATGGACTTTTTTTTTTTATATAATGTAGAATAAATTCAAAAGGTCAATGATGGGGAGCTTTGGTACTCTCTTGAGTTGCAAATTAATCAATCATAGAAAGTCATCCTTAAATAGAATAACGTAAGGGGTTCACAAAGATATCTAAAGCTCTACATCAACAAAAATGAAGAAGGAATACTTTGTAACATCAAAAGCAAATTGTCAAAAAGAAAAAAAAATTGTCCAAATTTTTCTAAGGGGAAAAATGTCATGATTGGAGAATTATTCTTGAAAGGAATCTTAGAATGAGGTAAATAAATTTCCGAATTGAATCCTTAGTTAGAGAGATTAAAAAAAAATTGAGTTTGGTTCAAGAAAGAATCAAGGGGAAGAAGTCCTCTAAAGCTTACCTTTTGTTCGGTAAGAGTTTTTTTTTTTTTTTTGAGAAAAAGGAAGGCCAACAAAAAGAATTCTACTAAAAGAACAGTTGTTAAAGCTAGATGTTGTCATTCTGGTGAGAAGTATGGTCTTATGTCTTGCTTAATTGTGCCTTTCTTTGTGCTTATTTCCACCTCTTTATAAAGTAACTCATTCCTTTTATTTGAGCTTTTTTTGTGATCTATGTGTTTTTTTCCTGCCTTATTATAGAGGGAAAAGTATACTCTCAGAGGGAGTTGAATATACTCTCTATATTTGTGAGAGGGTTTTTAACCTCTCCAATAATTCACCCATATTTTTATGCCTTTACCACCTCCTTGAGAGATGTGATGTCATCGTCGAAAAGGAGGAGAATGTGGATCTATGTGCTTCTAGGTACAACTGTTGGCAATTGTTAGACGACCTTGGTGGTTTTGATGATGATAACACCTAATGTTAAATGTCATTCAGTGAAGTCTTTGATGATCTTTGATCCAACAATCTTTGACTATTGCGTCTAATCAAAGAATCAATCTCAAGCCTCATCAATTAGAATAGTCAAGTTCTACATGAAATGCTATGTCAGTGTTGAATCAAGTAAGGATATGTGAAGCTTTGAAGTTGTGAAAGAAGTGAAGTGTGAAAGTCGCATGGTCTAGTGCTTAACACCTGTCTGAGTGATTTGTTAACCATTCAAGTTTAAAAATTATCATCTACAATCAATTTATGATTTGCAAATTATTATTCAAATATCTCTAAGTCTTAAAATAACTAACTTATAAAAAATTATTTAAAACAAAACGATTGATTCGTGTAAATTCATCAAGTCTTCATATAATTAAAAGTTTAACATTAATTTATTAACAATAGCTACATCAATCCTCAGTTGTCATAGTTTGGCCATTGGTACATGATTGCGTTTCACGGTTCACTCCTTCACTAAGAGGACTAGCCTTTCGCTTCCTCCAGAAACTACCGAAAGACCCTTCTATTTCCTCTAGGGTTTTTCCTTGTGTTTCAGGGAGCATAGTATAGTGAAAAATCCACGCTACAATTGCAATTCCCGCGAAAAGAAAAAAAGCACCCCCGATGGTGATTGCCTTCGAAAGGGACAAAAAAGTCATGGATATGACTCCACTAGTGAGCCTATTCACCACCGCCCCAATAGACACACCTTGAGCTCGAAGCCTCAATGGAAATATCTCAGAACTATAAACCCACGTAATGGGCCCCGACCCAATTGAAAAAGTACCCGCATAAGACAACACTGCCGCTATACTAAGCCAAATTGCCCATGTTAGCGTGTCACGTGTGTTGGCAATAATAGTGAGACTAACCGCCAACGTAAGAAGTGAGATTATTAACCCACCAACACTGGTTAACAATAATACACGCCTCCCAAAACGGTCCAATAAAAAAGTGGACACTAAGACAAACAATGTTTTCACAAATCCAACAGCTACAGTCGCAAGAAGTTTATTTTGGTCAGATTTAATCCCAGCCTTCTCAAAGATTCTAGGACTGTACAAAACGACAGCGTCTATGCCAGTGGCTTGTGCGAAGAAGTGAATACCAAGGGAGGCAATGAAAATGTGACGAACTGCCGGCGTAGGATGAAGAAATAATTCTTTCCATACACCTTTGCCTTGAACTTTTGTGACTGAAACAATATCATCATCACAATCTAAGGGAATCCCTGTTATCTCTTTAATATCATCTAATCTTCGTTGAGCTTCTTCTTTAGAATCAGAGATTTTATAGAGAACTTTTTTAGCTTCCCCTAATCGACCCTTAGCAACGAGCCATCTCGGTGACTCTGGCATGGCTAATACAGCTATGGCTAAGAATATAGAAGGGATGACGCCGATTCCAAGCATCACTCGCCAACCATAGCGGAGTGGCAGCTTTGAAAATCCATAGTTTGAGATGTATCCAACTAAAATGCCTCCATTCAAAAACACCTGAAAATAACATGTCATTCAATGAATTCAAGTCACTATAGTATGTTCAACTATCTATTCTATCACATAGTGATTTATGTAATCTAATATCTATTCTTCATAATCTCAAAGTAAACTTAAATAAATTTCTAATCTAAAAGGTAAATAATGGAAGAAAATCAATCAGTAAACTCGCCTCAGGCAAGGAAGTGAGGAGTCCACGAGATGAAGTTGGAGAGACTTCAGATATATAGACAGGAGCAATCAAGAAAGCAAAACCTATGCCAACGCCAGCGAAGAATCGACCAAACATAAGAAATGCATAGTTTGGAGAAAGTCCCATAAGAATAGCTCCGACAAAGAAAATTACTCCGGCGAGAACAATCGTGTAACGCCGCCCAATCCAATCGGAGAATCTCCCTGCTATGAAAGAACCTATGGGAGAGTAAATGTTTATAATGCCTGAGAGAATTTCAATCTGCACATCAGTTATTTTAAGGTCTCTTTTGATATAGATAGCTGCTCCACTCATCACACCAATATCTATAACAATAATAACATCATATGTAGTTGTTATAAATTGCATAATAACGTATAGAAATATGTATGATTGTATCTGTACTCACCGTAACCAAGTAAGATAGAAGTCATAGAAGCCAAGATAGCACAAGCAAGAGCGAATTTGTTCCTTTTGGGCTTCTTTGGAGGATCAAAATCCTCAAGAGATTTAGGAGCAACAGTTGCTTCTCCTTCAGCCATCTTTGAGTTTGTTGGTGAAGATGATTAAAAGAGATAATGACACATATAAATAAAAATAATTATAAATATATTTATGTTTAATGACAAGGAATAATGTATCAATGATTGTGATTGTGTTTGAATTTTGGCTAACTCTGAAATAGATAGCTGGCCACCAGTCAATTATTATCTTTTAGTGAATGAATGAATCATTGGTGTTCGTAGTACATTCTTCTATTTACTCAACCACACGAAAATACTACCTACTTCTTAAGAGCAATTTGCAACCTATGAGAAATGATTCATTTTAGGTATATCTTAAATTAATTTTCCGTCACAATATTTTAATTAAGCAACATACGAAGAGATGTCAGAATATTATTTAGGATTTTGTTTTACTATAACTATATATTCCTTTGATGTTGTATAATAATCTATAGTTTGATGTTTTTTAAATACATATAACAAAAAATAAATAAATAATATTTTAATTTAAAATGAACAATTTTTTCAAAAATAGTCCGCACAATTAGTTCAAATGGAACAAATAAAAAGAGACTGATAGTAGTGTACAATCTTGACTAAAATGAACAATAATCGTCGGTTTTCCTTTTTATAGGGCCTTTGATAATTTGAAAAAAAGGACTTGACATGACAATTATTTTTATACATTATTTGAAACAGAAATTAAATATGAGACCGAACAAAATAAATGGTAAGAGATTAGACAAATACATAAATTCTTATTGCTCACTAAAGCATAAGATAACTTTTTTCGTCAAAAACAATCAAAATACCAAATTTAAAATTTCTTTACTTAAAAAAAAAATACTCTCTCTCATATTTTGATTCATAATTATTTAATATTTATTATTTATAATTATTATTTTTATATAAAAAAAATGACATTCAACAAGATATTAGGGATACTTTAACCCATTTACAACCTAAAAAAAATCATGAAATTATAATGACCACTTAAATAAATTTAAATAAATAGCTATGGATATTTACCATTTGTAAACTGTGGAGCTATTAACTTTTAAATACACTATTTATTGTAAAATAAAAGTCTATATGTAAAAATATCATCTTAACTAAAATAATTTCTTTCATTTATCAATATGATATTATAATTTCATTTATTTATCAATTGCTTGTCATAATTAATATTTTGTAAACTTTTTGGCAATTTAATATATGTTATTTTATATTTATGGTAAAGATGAATATATCAATATATAATAATTTTATTTAAATTTATTCATATATTTTTTAATATTTCTAAAATGATAAAATAAATAAGTTATTTTAAAACCAATGGAAAATGGCATTAATATTTTTTGTCATTCCATTTTTCGCCTTACATATAGGAAATATATATTCCCTTAAAAAAGGTAGGAAATATATGTTCATATTAATTCCTTCACTGCTATCACTCCATCCTAAATTAAAAAATTCTTGTGTTTTTATGTTTTACTTCGAAATTTAAAAGGGAAAGCATGAGAAGACTTTGAAAATAAAAAAGAATTAACTAAAATAAATAATGGAATTTAGGTGAAAAGTGAAAACGACTTTAAGGATTTATTTCTGATCAAAATCTCTTTAATTTAAGAGAATTAAAAAAAATTATTAGAAGAAGGATTTGACATATTTATATAAATTATTTAAATATAATTTATTTTTATAACATTTTTAAAATAAAAAAATACGTAAATAATATTTTTGACTTAAGTAGTATTTTCGTCCTTATAAATTAGCGAGTTTTTGATTTTCGTCTCTGTAATTTTTTTTTTTTTTGGTTTTACTCTCTATATTTTAGATTCGTGTTCGTTTTAATCCTTAAAACCAAAATCCGCAGTTGCGGATTTTTCTGCGGATTTTGATTTTAAGACTAAAACGAACACGAGTGTGAAATATAAGAACTAAAAAAAAAAAAAAATTACATAGATGAAAACAAAAAACTCGCTAACATATTATTTAAGTCAATATTTTTTTTATCATTTTACAAAGTTCATTCTTTCAAAAAAAAATATTTTTTACATATTTTTTAAAAATTCTGAAGCTCTCAATTCTTTCCTATTCTAATTCACAAACAGAATCTTAAGGTACAATCAACATTGAAATATATAAAGTATTTATATTGATTATTCAAGAACTTTAAATAAATTTTCTAAAATTATATAAACTATGTATTTAATCTGATATATTATTTCGAGTATTTTTTATTTTCAATTTAATATAAATTCATGCGTTCATATAAAAAAATTAATAACATTGAAAATGATTTAAAAGTTCATGAACTCAATTGAAAACAATTTTTATTTAAAATAATTATAAGTTATTGATAAATTCAAAGAGAAAATTAAAAACTTTTTTACTTAAATAATATATTTAAAACTTTTAAACGGTGGAGAAAATCTAAACCAAATTTATGACTATTATTTATTATTTACTTAAAACTTAATCAATTATAAAATCACAATGTAATAGGAACTTGCGTGTCAAACTTGATATCACTTTTTTTTTGTCTTTTGCTAATGGGATGCTTAACCACATGGAAGCGTATGGGCTAATGTTAACTTTTGAAAATAAAAAACATAAAACTTCGAGTATGAAAAATATCACTCACTAATTGAACTCTTCAATTTGAACAATATCTTTAAGGCCCCATCATCATTTCTTTTTATATAGCAAAAAAAAGGTCACACACATTAAAAGATAGTAACAACTTTGCCTCTAAATTGAAGTTTTGTAACTACTAGAATTGTGTATTGTTTGGTTTATAAAATAAAATATTCGGAATAAATTTATTATTAACCAATTTTATTATTGTATTAATCATAAAAATATATGCTATTAATCATATAACTTAGAATTCGTTTATAAAATTTACTATATTATTAACCAATAAAATATATAAGGTTAATTAATTTTTAACATTAAAATAAAAATATAATAATATGTCTTTATATTTCATTAACTAACTTTATTTACTATATTTCATAATTTAATATCAGAAGTTGATTAATGAAGTGTGTATTGGTAAAAAAAATACAAGTATGCATGTTCCTCCTATAAGAGTAAGGAGCCTCAAAGATCTTAGTACGTGTATAACAATTAATGGTGGTTAGATCTTGTCCACAGAGGCGAGAACCACTTTACAGTGGTGTTTTGAGGTAGTTTTGACGTTCTGCTCACGTGACGTGAGAGGCTCTCCAAATGACCAAAAATGTTTGGGAGCAAACATATGATTATGAGTAGTCGTGATGTTGTGACTTTAGTATGCGTTATGCTCTTTTGGAGTGTAAAAGATGATTTGTATGGTTTTTAGATCTCCCCCAAGCGTTATGCTCTTTTGGAGTGTAAAAGATAATTTGTATGGTTTTTAGATCTCCCCCTTTTCTTCCTTGAGACACGTTAAAAAAACCTACAAATAGAAAATTAGTATTGAAAAAAGCAATAAAATTATTAGTTATAAACTTGTATTATAATCAACACATAAATTCCATTAAATTTTTACTATATTTATCTCTTAACTTGTGTCATTGGAGTACAAGTTAGCATTACCCATACACACACACACACACACACACACACACACACACACACACACATATATATATATATATATATATATATATATATAGATATATATATATATATATATAAGGTCTGGGATTCTCTTGGGAAGGATCACTGCCCACTCAATTAAAGGTGGACCGTTGAATCCCTATTTCCCAGAAAGTCATGGATTAGTTGTTGACCTCGACTTCTCTCTGCCCTAGAAACGTCTTATCCACATTTCTAACTACAAGGCGATAGGAGTCTTGGGGCGAGGCGATACCTCCTTTTTAGCGATATTGCCAACGTCCCTCTTAAGGGTCGATCTAAATGTGTCTCTCTAAGCGATACCTTTTACAATTATAACATTACATAGTTTCTCAAGCACGAGACCTTTAATAGAAGAGGAAGCGTTTTAAGATAACATATATGGGGAAGTATCCCGTGAACCTATATTTCATCAAGTGTGGTCCGGGTTATCCTGGGAAATCCGATTTCTTTAGTTATAGCAATGTGAAACTCGACTGAAGAGACATTAAGTTTTTCATATACAGTAATGAGCTAAAATCTCAGGATATTCTTTTATTGGGCCATCGGGTAAGACTTGTAATCGAGTGTCTTAACCTGAATATTTGTTGTGTCTCTCAGACGTGATTCTTGAGTACCTGTCCCGCCTGAGAAGATGTTGTAACATCCTAATTCTCAACTCAACATTTAATAAAATAATTCAATTAAAATTCCACAATTAGAGTGTCATGCATGCTTCACCATAACATAGAAACATCAACCACAAAATACTAATATGAAAATAAGCAACGAAAATCAACAAGTTCGACATATGACATATAAGTCTTAACAAAAAAAATCCAACATAAGGAAAACATAACACAAATAAAGAATGAGCATTTCATCCCTAGTGCTACATATCAGAGCGACTCCTTTAATACCCAATGATAAAAGATAAAGAGACATCGATGTCATCCTCTAACTCAAGCGGTTACTCCTGTACCTGATTGTTTGTACTCCCGAAGAACACAAATGCCACAACAACAAACAGGCGGTGAGAATACATATAACATATGTTATCAGTGAAATTTAGCAAAACAGGATAGTAATAACGAGTTATAAAATATATCAATCACACTCAAAAGCATAATCAAATAGATACAAATGCAAATGTAAATGGTAATGCCACCAACTCCTTCTTAAAATACATGTGGTACCAATCTCTGAGATAAGAGGTATGTTACTGGTATTTCCATGTCCCTGACTCCTTTCTGAACAGTGTCCCTCACTAGACGTGAGACTGCCATAATTCCTCTCTGAACCAGGCCATCACTGGACCGAAGTCCTACCTATCTCCAAAATAAATGAATGTATGGTTATGAGCAATACAAACGTGCAACGTCATCAACATCATAGAATCACAAAATTACAAACCTCAAAATGTCCTAAAAAAAGGTTCCACTCTTGAACCTATGAGTTGCCAATCACAGACGATCATTGTAATTCCTATGGATTACTATACTAAAATTACATATCAAAGCCATCACTATAATCCCTCTGGATTGCTATACTCAAAAATATATATTTTTAAAATAATTTTAATCACTTTTTCATCAAAAAGGGTAAAGCTATGTTATTACCCAAAATACTCAACTCCTCAAATACTCAGGGAACTCCAAATGTCTCAAAACTCATAATTCTAAAATACAAGCCTTGAGTACCTTAAAGGTACAATAAAGTCACCAAATGCTCTAAGGGTAAGGGTTCACGAGTGTTGCACCCCAAAATTTGTTCTCCTTACTTTATTACTAACTGGCTTATGTTGCATTGCATTTTACATTATCATTGGTTCTTAGCATGGGGTCAAGGTGCCTGAGGCAGTGCTTCAGAGGGTCAAGTAAGAGTCCTGGTATTATCCAAGAGAGCTCAGGTGGATCATCCTCTCCTAACCAGTGCATAGATTAGGGTTTTGAGATTCTTGGGTTTATTGCTCCAATGGGCAAGCTCCTTGGGTTTTTATCATCATCAAATGGCATATATTATCTTTGTTGGAGAGGATACACATCATATTCAGAGGGATTTGGATTTGGAGACTGTGTTATTTCCTCCTAGACTGAGGGTACCACAACTAGGGTTTGCTATAAAGTTAGTTTATTTCTGATTTTTTGGGCAAGACTTGATTCTATGGTATTCCTTGGGTCCCCAAGTATCTAGGAATGGGAGGTTGTCCATCAGTTTGGTTCAGGAGAAGTTCAATTGGCCAATGGATTGAGAATCAGTTGAATCGGGTAAAGTCAACAGTGAGAGGAGAAGTCAACTGTGGAATTTTGAGGTTCTCAAAGTCTCACATCCTCATATGGTCTTCAAGGGTCAAGTTTCATACATATTTATCAGGAATCAGGAGTTGGTGCAAAGTTTCTAAATTTGGAAAGTGACCTATAATGAAAAGTTTCCTTTTTGGGCAAGTTCCTGCACTGCATTCAAATTGACTTTTCATCATCAAGAAAGCTTCAAATGAATTTCTCTCCAACATGAAAGTTGAAGACCTTTTTCTCCTCTTTCCAACAAGTACTAGTGGGTCTCCATATCATTTATGAAGCTCCAGTTATGGTCCAAATAAGGCAAGGTGGTTTTTAGGGTTTCATTTTCATATGGACCTATGATTAATTCCATTGCTTCAAGACATGTTCCAACATCCAAAAACAATTCCTAAGAAGCATTTTTGGCTTTTTAATCAAGTGATTCCATGGTTTATTCTTCACTTATTTTTTATTATTCAAAAAAGCCAAGTCATCAAAAAACTCATGAATCATTTGTTTTCAAGGCCCAATTTAAATATGGTGTGATTAACAATCCAAATGAAGGTGATCCATCAAATAATTCTCAAGTATCCATGCAAGCAGAAAGGTGTAATTCACATTATGCATTTTTCCAAAATTATTCAAAAATCATTAAACAATGGATTACCCAAGCCCAATTCCTCATCAGAAGAAAACTATAGCCTATTTAAACCTATCCATGCACTGGTTAGGGTTCATTCACGTGCATTTGGAGGAGAACCACAATTTGGAACCCTAAAGCTTTATTTCCTTGGATCTCACAAATTACAAGGTCTTTCTTCAAAGTTCTTCCACAAATCTCTTCCTGGTGATTTCTAGAACACAGCCCAACCACCATTCGCAGCCAAAAGCAAGGATTGGAGCTGTGCCATCTCAGGTTGGTGAATTTTTCGTGCTCCTAAAACTCTCTTTTTTTATGTCTATATTGAAGTGTGATGGATGGTGATTATCCTGATGTAATTATTTTTAATTATGGACGCGTGTATGGCTTGTTATGTGAGTTTAAAGCTTTGGACCCACATATTATTTCCTTCAATTCTCTTTATCCTTGCATTATTTGTGGTTTTTGAGATGATATTATTGATCCTCACATTTTTCTGGTTGGAATAGTGTATTCGCATGAGTTTTCTGGGCAGGTTCTAGGTGCACGTCGCTGGGGAAGACGACCGGAACCCTAGTTCCGACGTCTGGGTTAGTGCTCCGGCCGACAAGGGTTTGGACGGGGAAGACGCAATCCCAGCCGTCCGTTTCCTTCATCCAACGTCCCATGCTTTGCCACCTCATTCTCTTTTTATTTTTTTTTCTGAATTTAAATTAATGTTCAGGTGTTATTTACCCCACGACAATTATCATGCTCCTCCAATTATGCTTTTCTATTTTGTTTACTTTTGTTTTCGTTGACTAATCATGAGCCGTCTGATGGATCGTGTGGCTGAGATGACGCCACTGCATTAAAACAACCACGCGCCTTGCACATGGCATGCTCACGGTATTCCTTTTTTATTTTTTGTTCAATTAGTGGGCTGGGTTGCTATTCGCACCCCCCACTCTTCAGCCCAATGTCATTTCCTCTGCATTTCCTTACTATTCGCACCCCCTACATTCTAATTTCATATTTTATTTTATTTCAATTATTATTTCATATTTTAATTATTAAAAATACATTCTTGCATTTTAAAATTCCCATAAAATTCATACATCATCTTTATCATTTTATAAAATTTTTACAAATTTTATTTTTTATTTTTATTTTATTTTTATCATTTAAACTAATTATTTATTCAATTTCTTTTTGCATTACTCATATCATGCATACTTAAAATTATTTATTTTATTTCTCTACAACCATAAAATATTTTTGATCCGTTCTTTTTGCATTTGTTCACTAACATTCTAAAATACATTAAAATATTTTTTTTTATCATTTTTAAAATCATTTCATATTGCATTTTGGTCCTTCTCTTTGGCACACTGAATCCCACTTCCCACCTGAATTTTGCCTAATTATTTAGCTGACTAATATTTTGATTTTTTGCAGGGATTTTTGATATTTGGTTTATCTCTGGTTGAATAATATTGATGCTTAATTTGGGAATTTTAGGAGTCATTTTTCCAATTGTTTGATTTATTTTCACTTGAGATCTGCTTATATGTGTATTTCTGACCACATCTGATTATCTGTTTGAAAAGGCACTTGTGCCATTTGCTTTGGGGTTGTTCCTTTAATTTCTGAATTCATGTTTGGATTATTATCATTGTTGTTTGCCATTGTTTGATTTTCATTCACCTCATCTCTCTTACTTATGTCTATTATGTACTAATCTTTTATGCAGGGACTAAGGTAAGTTCTTTAAGGGTGTGGATAAGCATCCATATTTACCTTTACTATTCTCTCCTTCTCTCATCTCTTTCCTTTAGGATTTAGGTTGTCGTCAAACCTCACTAACCGTAGGTCACCCATGCATGATAACTTTAGGACTCATAGTCCCCCTTTAGAGTTACCTTTGTGTCTTATCTCTTCTCATCTCAAATTTCTTTAAAACACTTAATAAGAATAAGGTGTATTGCGCACGAGCCTTAAGTGTGGGGAATGAGAAATGAGGGCTTCCTCTTATCTCTCTAGAGTGCTTAGCGAGCATCCTGTCTTGGGACGATGCGTTAAGTATTCGCCCCTGCGCCCTAGACTTTGGTGCAATGCAACTTAGGAACTAACTTAAGCCACTTCTGTCCTAAAAAACACAAACCAACTTCAAACCTTTTTGTCCTTCGGGATTTCCAAACTTAAAAGCTATTTTCAAAAAGGGCATGTTACTTTCCGTCTGAGACGCAAACAGGCATCGACCCTAACTTCCGGACGCGAACTTAACGTCGCTCATAAAAAACACAAAAAGAACTTGGTCCGAACTACGTTGACTCTGAATTCCCCATTGCACAAAGGGGGTACGTAGCCCTAGGACGTCGACGTCCTACCGAGTCGGTCTTTGTTTTCCCTTCCCCGTCTTAGTACAACCATAGATGATAGGATAACTCACCCTTAGATTAGACAACAAGCGTGGATCCCATCGAGTACGATGGACGCGTGGGGTGCTAGCACCTTCCCCTCGCGTAACCGACTCCCAAACCCAGGTTATGGTTGCGATGACCATTCCTTTCCCTCTTCCTCAGGTTTATGCGGTGTTCCCTTTCCCTCTCTTGGGATAAATTTACACGGCTGACGACTCTATTTTTCCGCGCCACTCTCGCGTTTGTACCTGGATGAAAATCCTGGGAGCGACAGCTGGCGACTCTACTGGGGACTCTGGTTGACCTATGCTGGTCCATCCCTAAGCGAGTCAATCCTAACACTTGCTTGTCTTTGTTCTCTTTGGGTGTTTTGTTTTGATTTGCTTTATGTGTTGTATTTTATTTTTATTTTTTATTTTTACCGCATTTTCTGCATTTCATTTTTATTACTGTCATGCTACTGTGCTGTGCTGGCTATCTTTGTTTTGCAGGTTGGGTGGGACCGAGAGCTAAGCCCAATACGCAGGCTTGAGAATACCCTAGGACTAGAGTGGAAAGTAGTGGGACCTACGTGCCCGCTTGGTACGTTTGTGTGTTCACGAAATTCACAACCAGACGAGGCTATCTTGGGACGCATTCTAACGTGTGTGTCTTGCGCATGTTGGGGTGTTGATCTAGAGAGCTGTCGACTCTGGTGACCGATCATTGAGGACCTTAGTGGAAACATCCCTCTTTATTGGTGACAGTGGCAGACCACATCCTGTGGCAAACCCATTCGCACCCGAGGGCCCGCTTTGGAACTCGCATAGGATGACCCCTACGTTTTGAAGAGAATCAGTGGAGACACTCCTTGATTGACTTTAGTACTGTACCCCGAGGGATGAATGTACTATTGTTTCTCGACCTCAGTGCCAAAGCTGAGGACCTTTCGCTTTGGAGAATCAGTTGAGGCCTCCTCGATTGATGATGATGCCAAACCAGAAATGGTGAACGTATCATCATTTCTCGACCTGAGAGCCCGGGATACTGAACATCCTAGTACCCACATGTGAGAGGGAATGGGCGTTTGCAGGTTTGCAGGTAACCGAAACCTTCAACCTACCCTGTCTTCCGGATTTCTCATCAATGTTTGATTATTTGGGTTCCTCAGTGGTTCAGAGTTCTGGTTTTCTGGTTTCTCGTTCAGCTAACAACACAGCACATCCAGCAGTGTGCCTTGACCCCATGTTTGCATAAGCATATCATTTTTCTTGCATTCTGACATGTTTGACATTTTTCAGGGCTTGCATCTTACTCTTGATCCCGGTTTTCTGAGGTTATTTCAACATGGATGTTCAGAGAAAGAAGACTGTTGCCTATTCATTCCCAGAGCCGACTTTGACACTGATTCACAAACTAATTAATATGGCTGGTTTCGGAGTTCGTACAGAGTTCAGTGGAAGGTATGGAAGACTTCTGAAATTTGTCTATAATATCTCCAAGTATGAGAAGGATGCCATTCACACACTTCTACAGTTTTACGATCCGTCTCTGCATTGCTTCACTTTCCCGGACTACATCTTGGCTCCGACGTTGGAGGAGTTCTCATTTATTTTGGGAATTCCTATCAGTCATGATATAGTTTTCTTTTCTGAAGAACACCCCGGAATAAGAGAAATGGTTGTTGCTCTTCATATCAGTGAGCCCGTTCTGAGCAATAATGTTGAAGAAAAACAAAGAGTTAAGGGTTTCCTATTGAAGTTCTTGTTTGATCAGGCCTGCATACATGTCAAAGAGAAGAACTGGACTGCTTTCCAAGCTATTCTGGCTGTGTGTATCTATGGGATTGTTCTGTTTCTGAATATTCCTGATCTGGTGGATATGCACGCCGTCAGGATCTTTATTTCGAAGAATCCTATACCTACCTTGCTAGGTGATGTGTACCATTCAGTTCACTATAAGAATGAGAATAGGCGTGGGAAAACTGTGAGTTGCTGTGCGCCGCTCTTAGCTACTTGGTTTCTGAGTCGTCTCCCTGAATCTGGCACTTTCGTTGATACGAAAGATTCTCTGAAGTGGTCTAAGAGGGTTATGGGCTTGACTGCTGACAACATTACTTGGATTAATCGTGACTTGCTAGGAATGGAGATTATTTACAGATGCGGAGAATTCCCTAATGTTCCCTTGATAGGGAGGAAAGGTGGAATTAACTATAATCCTTCCCTTGTTATCAGGCAGTTCGGTTATCCTTTGAGAGGTCCACCTGAAGAGCGAGATATCAGAGAGTCCTTATTCTTCAATGGTATTGAGGATCAAGAGACGATAAGGAAGATTGTGAATGCTTGGAAACAGGTGACCAAGAAGGGTAAAACTTCATTCGGGAAATGTAATAACCGAGCTTTTCCTTCCTATAAAGAGTGGATTAAGAAGAGAGCAGAAGAGGAGCTTCTTCCCTTCCCGGTAGAACCACCATCTTATCCCTTGCTGATCGAGCCTCCTACCACAGTTGAGATAGAGAAGTTTAACAAGTTGTGGGCTGAAAAGGAAAGGTTGCGGGAAGAAAATAGTGAGCTAAAGAGAGAGATTTATCAGTGGAAGCATGAGCGGGGTGAAGCTGTTCATACCTCCAAGTTGAAGACAGAGCTCCTTGCTAAAGCAGAAAAAGAGCTTGCTGACATGGTCACATCCAGAGAAAGAATGAAACAAGCTTTGGATGGTATCAGTAACGTTCTCAGGTCCAAGGAGGAGGAATTAGGCAAGGCTTTGTTGAAGATTCACAGGTTCAATGATCACCAAGAAACTGCCATGGCTGAGAATAAGAGAAAGGAAGACGGCTACATAGCTAAGATTGATCAGTTGAAGTCTACGCTCAAGAAGAAAGACGCCGAGATCTTATCAGGGATATTCAAGAGACAAGTAGTCGAGGGTCGACTCAATGAAGCCATAGCCTCCATGGAAGAACTGAAAGTCCAAGCTGAAGTGAAGAAACCTAGACATAAGGGTCCTAACATGGATGGTGTTTCTGGAGAAGACGCTTGGGAGTTACATTGCCGATACTTGGATGGGATCATACACAGGAGAAACCTTCTCATTCAAGGGCTAATTCAGAGGCCAAAGCATCCCGATACCAGAAAGCTGTTCAAGGAGATTCAAGACTGGTGCAGAAAGCATAATGGATGGGGGGGATTGACACTTGTGAATTTTGATGATATGCCATAGTTTTCTGTTCTCTTTTATTGTATTGGGATCATCACCAGGCTTGTTGGTTGGGACCTCTATGATTTATGTGTTCAGATTTGTTATCTTGGATTTGTAATTGTCGACATTTGGTTTTCCTCTGGTTTTCTTAATATATGAGCAGAAGTTCCGTTCTATCTTGTTATTAAACTGGAATCAAGGGGTGGATCGCCCTGCTAATGTTCAAACATGTTCATTTGCATTTGCATATTCATAATCATCTTGCATAATCATTTTGCATGACAGGTGTTTATCTCCGGTATTCTTATCTTGTTATAATCTCAGAATTGCAGAGTTGATCATGGAACGAGTTCAAGCTGAGTTGAGTGAACTGAAGGTTCAGATGAGGCAATTTGGGGAAGACATGCTCCAGGAGCAGAGGATGCTGAGGGAGGAGATTAGTCAGATGAAGGCTCAGATGGGTTTGGTCATGGAGATTTTGAAAACAGTGTTGAAGAAGGAAGACAGCCCTGTGCCCGCTTCCACAACAGAGATCCTTACTCCTCCCATCTCTTTGGAATTTGATTTAAATCATGGACTACCTCGGGAGTCTCTTCCGCAAGCGAAAGTTCCAGAACTCTCCCAACAGCAACTAGGTCTTGGCTCTCAAGAGAAGCCCAAGGGCAAAAGGTATACACAGGGGCAGAAGAAGTCTGAAAGAGTTTTTCGTCCGCTCCCTATGCCATATTCTCAACTATTGCCGCATCTCCTTCAGTTTCAACTGGTACAGAAAAGTACTTTGGCTCCTCTCACCGGCAATCCTCCACCAGGCTATGATGCAAGAGCCCATTGTGATTTCCATTCTGGGGCACCAGGGTATACCGTGGAGGAATGTAGGGCCTTTCAGCACCGAGTACAGGATTTGATTGACGCAGGGGCAATTGAGTTCACGTCGGGCGGCGTGAATGTACAAGGTGATGTTACCCCAATTGTTGCAGGAGAAGTGAAGGCTCTTCCCCTCTTTGCAGGATCCACCTCATACCATGGACTTTCTCCACAGCCTCTTGCTACAGAAGTTTTGCGTCAGCAACCTTTATTTGTGCCTCAGCCAAATGTGGAAAGGAAAGTGCAAGCGCAGGTGAGGCGCCCAAATCAGCACCGACAGCAGAGTTTTCAGCAGCAGGGGCAACCAAGACCAAGAGGGCCCAAGAGGATATTTGATCCTGTTCCTATCCCTTATAGTCAGCTGTTTACGCGTCTGCTCAAGAAGTCTCTGATTCAAACAAGGGGTACCGTGCCAGTACCGTACCCAATTCCTCCGGATTATGACATGACTGCTAGGTGCGAGTTCCACTCGGAAACGTTTGGGTACATAATTGATGAGTGTAATGTATTCAGGCACAAGGTGCAAGACCTGGTAGACTCAGAGATCATTGTATTCACTGAAGATGATATGTACATCAATGGAAGCCTCCTTTCTCAAATGAACACACAGTCTGCAAGTACGTCCAGACAGAATTAAGCTTCCTCAGCAATGGCAATCTTCAGCTTCTTTACTTGCATTTTCATTTGTAGTTTTTTATTTCTTGTTAAAGCATCGCATGTATGCAAGACTTGTTTGTTTTTTATGATGATATTAATGCAATGAGTATGTTTTCCTTGAAGTAATCCATTCGTATTCACTCTTAAATGTTTTTTTATGCACTGCAATACCGATTTTCTTTGTTTAGAACTCTTGAGGGAGGATGACGAAATAAGAACGCAGGTTTCTAATGGTACGCTTTTGGATAGAACCCTGTTGAGGATGTACAGGCATTGTTCCAAACCCCTAAACACTGGAGATATAAGGGAGATATACCCTCGTTAACCCCTTCGAGCCTTAGAGTAGGAGTTTCCTTCGTACGAAAGAGTCCTCATACTTAACCCAGGGGCAGGGTAGGCGTCAGTTAGTTTGACCAAGCGTCCAAATTTCAAGGAGAATGTGCATCCGAGGAACCATTCTATCCCACCGGCGAAAGGTCAAGAGATGCGAAACCACGATGGTCATCCATCAACAACTAAGGAGTGAGACAATCACAATCCTTTCAAGCAAGCAAGACAACCAGTGTCACACGCTTTGTTCAAAAGAGGAATATAAAAAGAAAGAAAAGAGAAAAGCCCGCTAAGTCGAAGCAACTTAGGCAAAAGTTAGGGCATCCCGCTGGACTTCAAAAATCGAAAAAAAAAACTCAAAAAAGTCAGTCCAGGCAAAATTAGGGATCAAAAAAAAAGGGAAAAAGCAAAGGCGTTACAAGAGAAAATCCTCGATAAGAACAAATTCGTGTGATTACGGACACAAAAAAGGGGTGACTGTCATTCCAAACCCTCCTTAGGTGCCAAACCATTAGTGGCATAGGTTCCTTGAAAATCATAAACCTTTTGAGAGATGAGCGTTTTGGTCAGATTAACTGAACATAGGACTGGAGAACATCACGAAGAGTGGGTGGGCACCGATAAATTTTGAGCCATAAATCTTTTTTTTCCTGAAACCGTGAACCATAAAACAGGGTTCATTCCGAAAGCGTAACCCTTAAAAGTCCTAATTGAAACAGGGTTCATTCCGAAAGCGTACTTCAACAGGATAGCGTTCCTGACTCCTATGAGTTGTGCTAATAAGATTTGTTGGTATTGCATGTGCGCATTGTTTTTGCCATTCAAAAATCAAGGTCGCATCCTAGCAAGTGATTCACTCACGAGGCTCGGCGATGCATTTTCAATAAAAACTTCAAGGTTAACATGAGTGTTGCATTAGGATTATCATTCTCATAAATAACTCGTTCTGTTGGCATACATGTGCATAAACATCAATGGCAGCTTACACAGTGAACGTCAGTCAAGAAGCTTGATCCTACCAAGTTGAGATGCTTGAAAATTCTGAAAGATGATCATGTCAAAGGGCATGCTGCCAAGAGACTCAGTGTAGAGTGGGCTCTCCCCAGTAAGTCGTGTTAAGATGTAGCCAATCTGGGGCAGTCACGTCGAGAAAACTCTCCAAAATTCAGCTATTCTGGGGCACTCATTCTAGGATCAGGGGCAAAGTCACTTCAAAGCCCATAGTGGGGCAGGCCACCTCTAGAGCATGGGAGATCGTCCACTCCTGAAAATGGTTAATTGAAAACATCTCCTCAAGGTTCAAGATACTAAAGCAGAGTATTTTCGAGTCATTACAATCCCTTGCGAGGTAATGTACTTCATGGATTACGAAGACTGAGGCAGTTATGTCGAGACATGATAAATCTCTCCAAGAGTTTGAAGACCCTGGGGCAGTGCGAACGCCCGATCTTCTGTAAAATCCTCTTGAGATGAAAAGTTCAAAGAGCCGCTTATGACCATAAAGGCAAGTCAGGTTGCAGGGCAACAAATTGTACATCCCCAGCAGTTGGCTCTCCCCAGCATTGAGATTGCTCCTTCCCCAGCAGGACAAACTTTCCTCAGCAAGAGCAGACTGCCCCCAGCAGAAGGCTTGGAAAGTATTTTCTCCGGATCAAGGCATTATTCCCCACAGAATCAGGGCGCTCACTTCCCCCAGTCAGGAAGTGTACTTTCACCAATAATGTCATATTCTAATCCCCAGTAAGGTGGGAGTAAAGTCATTCTCCCCATCAGCAGGCTAAGTTCAGCAGTATCCCCAAGCAGGATGGTATTATGGGTTGGTATCCCCCAGCAGGTCTTAAGCCCGTCTGTTGTTGGCAATCCTCGGCAACAAACTTCCGGTTCCGTTATTGGCGTCCATTCTCAACTCCCCCAGCAGAGAGGAAATCTCATGTTTTGGATGTTACCTTCAGTAGAGGACAAGTATAATCCCCGGTAGTGTGGATATTCTTTTGGGACTTCATCCCCAGCAAAAATTGTTGATCCAAGGGGTCGATCAGTGTGATCCTTCTCAGCAGAGTTCCTAGGTTCAGAGGACAATTTATTTTTGTCATCCCCGGCTGAATTGATCTTTTCTCTCCAGTATTTATTTTGCTGGAGGGACCCTTTTTGCATATCATAAGCATTGCATCCTCAAAACGCGTAGCATTTCCACTTCGTGTGGAGCATTACGGTAAAATTCAAACATTTGCATTCCAAAGCATAAGCCAGGCCAGTTCTCTTTCTCATCAGAGATGGCATAACTCAGGAGATTTTGGAGGGATGCGTTCCTCATACTTCTGCTCCCCGGCAGAGTCTTTTATTTAGACTTCACCTTCCCCAACGGAGTCATCTTATCTGTGGATCAGGAGTCCGTTAGAAGTTTGTCTTTGTTTGCCTCATTTTGGCCTTTGTCTTTTGTGAGTCTTGTTTCATGTTACCCCCAGAGAAGTCCACTTTATGTTGGTTATCCTTTGTGGGTACGATTAAGGTTGTATTCGTTTTGTGGATGCGATCGAGGTCATATTCGTATTTTCTTTGTGGGTAGAGTGATTGATGTCAGTCTTCCTTTGTGGGGACAATTGAGGTTGTATTCGTTTTGTGGATGCGATTAAGGTCGTATTCGTATTTTCTTTGTGGGTAGAGTGATCGAGGCCAGTCTTCCTTTGTGGGTACAATTGAGGTTGTATTCGTCTTGTGGATGCGATCGAGGTCGTATTCGTATTTTCTTTGTGGGTAGAGTGATTGAGGTCAGTCTTCCTTTGTGGGTACAATTGAGGTTGTATTCGTTTTGTGGATGCAATTGAGGTCGTATTCGTATTTTCTTTGTGGGTAGAGTGATTGAGGCCAGTCTTCCTTTGTGGGTACAATTGAGGTTGTATTCGTTTTGTGGATGCGATCGAGGTCGTATTCATATTTTCTTTGTGGGTAGAGTGATTGAGGTCAGTCTTCCTTTGTGGGTACAATTGAGGTTGTATTCGTTTTGTAGGTGCGATTGAGGTCGTATTCGTATTTTCTTTGTGGGTGGAGTGATTGAGGTCAGTCTTCCTTTGTGGGTACAATTGAGGTTGTATTCGTTTTGTGGATGCGATCAAGGTCGTATTCGTATTTTCTTTGTGGGTGGAGTGATTGAGGTCAGTCTTCCTTTGTGGGTATAATTGAGGTTGTATTCGTTTTGTAGGTACGATTGAGGCCGTATTCTTATTTTTATTTGTGGGTAGAGTGATTGAGGTCAGTCTTCCTTTGTGGATGTAATTGAGGGTGTATTCGTTTTGTGGGTGCGATCGAGGTCGTATTCGTATTTTCTTTGTGGGCATAGTGATTGAGGTCAGTCTCCCTTTGAGGTTGTATTCGTCTTTTGGGTACGATTGAGGTCATATTTGTTTTTTCCTTGTGGATATGGTTGAGGGCATATTCCTTATTTTTCAGCACACTCTATCTCGTTATTCTTACCATAAGCAAATTTCCGGGGCTCTTTTCGGTATTCAATCCCCGTGTACCCTGGAATGTCTGAGAGCCGTTGCTATCATACCTTCAGGACCAAGTTGATTGAATAGGGGCAGCTGTTGCACCCCAAAATTTGCTCTCCTTACTTTATTACTAACTGGCTTATGTTGCATTGCATTTTGCATTATCATTGGTTCTTAGCATGGGGTCAAGGTGCCTGAGGCAGTGCTTCAGAGGGTCAAGTAAGAGTCCTGGTATTGTCCAAGAGATCTCAGGTGGATCATCCTCTCCTAACCAGTGCATAGATTAGGGTTTTGAGATTCTTGGGTTTATTGCTCCAATGGGCAAGCTCCTTGGGTTTTTATCATCATCAAATGGCATATATTATCTTTGTTGGAGAGGATACACATCATATTCAGAGGGATTTGGATTTGGAGACTGTGCTATTTCCTCCTAGACTGAGGGTACCACAACTAGGGTTTGCTATAAAGTCAGTTTATTTCTGATTTTTTGGGCAAGACTTGATTCTATGGTATTCCTTGGGTCCCCAAGTATCTAGGAATGGGAGGTTGTCCATCAGTTTGGTTCAGGAGAAGTTCAATTGGCCAATGGATTGAGAATCAGTTGAATCGGGTAAAAGTCAACAGTGAGAGGAGAAGTCAACTGTGGAATTTTGAGGTTCTCAAAGTCTCACATCCTCATATGGTCTTCAAGGGTCAAGTTTCATACATATTTATCAGGAATCAGGAGTTGGTGCAAAGTTTCTAAATTTGGAAAGTGACCTATAATGAAAAGTTTCCTTTTTGGGCAAGTTCCTGCACTGCATTCAACTTGACTTTTCATCATCAAGAAAGCTTCAAATGAATTTCTCTCCAACATTAAAGTTGAAGACCTTTTTCTCCTCTTTCCAAAAAGTACTAGTGGGTCTCCATATCATTTGTGAAGCTCCAGTTATGGTCCAAAGAAGGCAAGGTGGTTTTTAGGGTTTCATTTTCACAACTTTTAGGTTTTGGGACATATGGACCTATGATTAATTCCATTGCTTCAAGACATGTTCCAACATCCAAAAAAAATTCCTAAGAAGCATTTTTGGCTTTTTAATCAAGTGAGTCCATGGTTTATTCTTCACTTATTTTTTATTATTCAAAAAAGCCAAGTCATCAAAAAACTCATGAATCATTTGTTTTCATGGCCCAATTTAAATATGGTGTGATTAACAATCCAAATGAAGGTGATCCATCTAATAATTCTCAAGTATACATGCAAGGAGAAAGGTGTAATTCACATTATGCATTTTTCCAAAATTATTCAAAAATCATTAAACAATGGATTACCCAAGCCCAATTCCTCATCAGAAGAAAACCATAGCCTATTTAAACCTATCCATGCACTGGTTAGGGTTCATTCACGTGCATTTGGAGGAGAACCACAATTTGGAACCCTAAAGCTTTCTTTCCTTGGATATCACGAATTACAAGGTCTTTCTTCAAAGTTCTTCCACAAATCTCTTCCTGGTGATTTCTAGAACACAGCCCAACCACCATTCGCAGCTAAAAGCAAGGATTGGAGCTGTGCCATCTCAGGTTGGTGAATTTTCCGTGCTCCTAAAACTCTTTTTTTTTATGTCTATATTGAAGTGTGATGGATGGTGGTTATCCTGATGTAATTATTTTTAATTATGGACGTGTGTATGGCTTGTTATGTGAGTTTAAAGCTTTGGACCCACATGTTATTTCCTTCGATTCTCTTTATCCTTGCATTATTTGTGGTTTTTGAGATGATATTATTGATCCTCACATTTTTCTGGTTGGAATAGTGTATTCGCATGAGTTTTCTGGGCAGGTTCTGGGTCCACGTCGCCGGGGAAGACGACCGGAACCCTAGTTCCGACGTCTGGGTTAGAGCTCCGGCCGGCAAGGGTTTGGACGGGGAAGACGCAATCCCAGCCGTCCGTTTCCTTCATCCAACGGCCCATGCTTTGCCACCTCATTCTCTTTTTATTTTTTTTCTGAATTTAAATTAATGTTCAGGTGTTATTTACCCCACGACAATTATCATGCTCCTCCAATTATGCTTTTCTATTTTGTTTACTTTTGTTTTCGTTGACTAATCATGAGCCGTCTGATGGATCGTGTGGCTGAGATGACGCCACTGCATTAAAACAACCATGCGCCTTCCACATGGCATGCTCACGGTATTCCTTTTTTATTTTTTGTTCAATTAGTGGATTGGGTTGCTATTCGCACCCCCCACTCTTCATCCCAATGTCATTTCCTCTGCATTTCCTTAATATTCGCACCCCCCTACATTCTAATTTCATATTTTATTTTATTTCAATTATTATTTCATATTTTAATTATTAAAAATACATTCTTGCATTTTAAAATTCCCATAAAATTCATACATCATCTTTATCATTTTATAAAATTTTTACAAATTTTATTTTTTATTTTTATTTTATTTTTATCATTTAAAATAATTATTTATTCAATTTCTTTTTGCATTACTCACATCATGCATACTTAAAATTATTTATTTTATTTCTCTACAACCATAAAATATTTTTGATCCGTTCTTTTTGCATTTGTTCACTAACATTCTAAAATACATTAAAATATTTTTTTTTATCATTTTTAAAATCATTTCATATTGCATTTTGGTCCTTCTCTTTGGCACACTGAATCCCACTTCCCACCTGAATTTTGCCTAATTATTTAGATGACTAATATTTTGATTTTTTGCAGGGATTTTTGATATTTGGTTTATCTCTGGTTGAATAATATTGATGCTTAATTTGGGAATTTTAGGAGTCATTTTTCCAATTGTTTGATTTATTTTCACTTGAGATCTGCTTATATGTGTATTTCTGACCACATCTGATTATCTGTTTGAAAAGGCACTTGTGCCATTTGCTTTGGGGTTGTTCCTTTAATTTCTGAATTCATGTTTGGATTATTATCATTGTTCTTTGCCATTGTTTGATTTTCATTCATCTCATCTCTCTTACTTATGTCTATTCTGTACTAATCTTTTATGCAGGGACTAAGGTAAGTTCTTTAAGGGTGTGGATAAGCATCCATATTTACCTTTACTATTCTCTCCTTCTCTCATCTCTTTCCTTTAGGATTTAGGTTGTCGTCAAACCTCACTAACCGTAGGTCACCCATACATGATAACTTTAGGACTCATAGTCCCCCTTTAGAGTTACCTTTGTGTCTTCTCTCTTCTCATCTCAAATTTCTTTAAAACACTTAATAAGAATAAGGTGTATTGCGCACGAGCCTTAAGTGTGGGGAATGAGAAATGAGGGGCTTCCTCTCATCTCTCTAGAGTGCTTAGCGAGCGTCCTGTCTTGGGACGATGCGTTAAGTATTCGCCCCTGCGCCCTAGACTTTGGTGCAATGCAACTTAGGAACTAACTTAAGCCACTTCTGTCCTAAAAAACACAAACCAACTTCAAACCTTTTTGTCCTTCGGGATTTCCAAACTTAAAAGCTATTTTCAAAAAGGGCACGTTACTTTCCGTCTGAGACGCAAACAGGCATCGACCCTAACTGCCGGACGCGAACTTAACGTCGCTCATAAAAAACACAAAAAGAACTTGGTCCAAACTACGTTGACTCTGAATTCCCCATTGCACAAAGGGGGTACGTAGGCCTAGGACGTCGACGTCCTACCGAGTCGGTCTTTGTTTTCCCTTCCCCATCTTAGTACAACCATAGATGATAGGATAACTCACCCTTAGATTAGACAACAAGCGTGGATCCCATCGAGTACGATGGACGCGTGGGGTGCTAGCACCTTCCCCTCGCGTAACCGACTCCCGAACCCAGGTTATGGTTGCGATGACCATTCCTTTCCCTTTTCCTCAGGTTTATGCGGTGTTCCCTTTCCCTCTCTTGGGATAAATTTACACGGCTGGCGACTCTGTTTTTCCGCGCCACTCTCGCGTTTGTACCTGGATGAAAATCCTGGGAGCGACAACGAGTGGTAACTCTATTATGATAATGACATATAGTTTTATCAAATTACTCAAAAGTAACCCTAAGGTCACCAAAAGGACTCTAATGTCACAAGTTGCTTACAAATATCATTGAATGACTCCCGAACTCACAAAACTGTCGAAAATGCCAGAATTCAAAAAACTGCAGAAAGTGCCCGAAAGTCAAAAATTGCTGCCAGAAAAATTGGTCGACGACCGGCCACCACCGCGAGTCCCACCCGCCGCCTCCGAAGTGCGGAGCAGCACCCCCCGGCCGTCGCCTTTGACACAGTCGACCCCCTGAACCAATTTTTTCAAAATTTTCCCAAAATCCATTTAAAAAAAAGAGATTTTCCAATTTTAAGTTTATGCCAAAACCTGGTTTTTCATAAAATAAATTAAAATTAAGAAGTATTTGAGAAATATTCCAGAAAATTGATCGATTCAGAAAAAGGGAAACAAAACGGAGTCATCAAAACTACTCATTCAGGAAACCAAACAACCCAAACAAAGTCGTTTGGATTCCTGGGGGAAAAATCCCAACTCTAAAGCAACAATCAAACAAAAAGCAAAAGAATTTGTTCAATCAAATCATCAACAATACAAGGTTATAAACCTACCCAACAATAGCACTTATAGAGACCTTAGGGGATTTATCCCAAATCCCTTTTTAGGATCTCAAAGAAATCACATACAAAAATATTCTCAACAATTGCACCAATAAGGTTTTTCCCAAACCTTAATTGGTCAATACATATAGATCGAAAGAAAAAGGAAAATTAAGGAGAAAACATATTACCCCAAGGCGCTGATAGGAGGGTTGTAACGCCTGACTTATTTTATTTATTTTTTCGTAATTTAATTATGTGATGTTGTGAGTATATATGTGTTTATCGGTGTCTTTGGTGTGTTGGGGGTACCCTGTGCTAAAAGATAAAGACCTTAAAATTATAGACTTTAATGGTTGAGGTGTGTGTGACCAAAAGTATAGAACTTGGTGGTGTGGTGAGTAAGACTAGCTAATTTATATTAGTTACTATATATTTAATTAAATAATAGGAGGTGAATCTTATTTAAATAAATATTTAGTGTCATTATTATTGTTAGTATTTAATTTAGTGGGATTAATAATAATAATAATATATATATATATATATATATATATATATATATATATATATATATATATATATATATATATATATATATATATATATATATAGAGAGAGAGAGAGAGAGAGAGAGAGAGAGAGAGAGAGAGAGAGAGAGAGAGAGAGAGAGAGAGAGAGAAGTTATCATATCATGAAAAACAGAGAAAAGTGAGAAAAAGGGAGAAAGAGGCTAGAGCTCAAGGAGGAAGAGAGAAGACTCCATTGTTGAGGTAGAAGAATTTCAAGAACTCTAAGGTAAGGGTGGAGTTCTAATTATCTAAGGGTTAACATGATAATGGTGGGTAGATTCTATCATGTAGGTTTTGTGTTTCTCTTCTTTTATTCATAATTTTGATGGAATGGTATTTGTTGAATTTGATTGATTCCCGATGAATGTTGTATGTTGATGTTGGGACTGTTGTAGTTTGATGAAATTGTTTCAATTATTGTTGTTGTTGAATTGTTTAATTGATGGTTACTTGATGTTGATGTTGTTGTATGTGATTGCGAGTCAGAGTCGAAACAATGTTATGAATGTTTTTGGGAAAAGAAATTGGGGATTTAGATACTTGAAAAAGTGAATCTTTGTAGCAAAATGTTGTGCAATTGAATTGTGGGAAATACAGGTTTTTGGAATGGCTCAAGTGTGATTTTCGTGTAAAAAGTTGCAGAAAAAGTGATTTTGCATATAGTGAAATCGGTTACCATTGTGGGCGCAACCGGTTACACTGTCTAAAAACTGCGTTTTATGGGAAATTTGGCATGGTGTAATCAGTTACCATATTTGAGGTAACCAGTTACACTGAGTGCGTTTTGTGTTGTGTGGCTGGTTACCAGGGGTGTAACTTGTTACCTCATTTGGAGTAACCGATTACACTGAGACCAATTTTTGAAAATCATTAAAAATTCATAACTTTTGTTTTGGAGTTCGATTCGAGTACCATTCGAAGTTGTAGCGTGCGATTTTTGTCGGTGACGGGACCACATTACCGCAATGGTTAGAATTGGGTGCTACTTTCTGATTTCTTATTTATCCTATGAAGCTGGAAAGGAAAGGGATGATATATAAAACTAACCTTGCACGCAAATGTTTTCTTTAACAAATGCTAAGACATTAGGGGGTCTGGGGTCAAGTTATACAATGGAGGAGGTATCAATTACCCAACGTATATATGGTTATCCATAGATTGTTTGGCATGTTCTTCTGTTATCTACTTACTGATGTTTGTTTGTCATAAATTGGGAAAGTTTCTCCTTTGGAAATGTTGAGAGAGTGTTTTTGTTATTTTCAGGTTTTTCAATGTTTTTGATAAGGTACTGGACCTAAGGGTTTTTTTTATTAGTGTGCTCGCTAAGATTTCCCAATCTTAGGCCTACGTATTCCTGTAATGATAACAGGGAAATCAGAGCAATCGTTGTTCCTCCTATTCTATGGGAGGAAAAATGTTTGGTGTCTTGTTTAAAGCCCAAGATTGAAGCTAGATGAGCATTTGTGCCTTGTTCAAAGCCCAAGATTAAAGCAAAAGGGTTTGAGTGAGAGAGAATTTGTTATCTCTAAAGGGAGATATCTCATCTGTTTATCACAGTTGTTTGGTAACTGATTATAAAGGAGAATTACTTTAACTGAAATTTATGGAATCCAGCAATGCCATAATTTTCTTTATAAGGGATTTATCCTGAAGGAGAAAACTTTAACTCAGTGTAGAGCAATGCCATTTTTCCTTAGGAGTCTTTCATGCTAAGAGAGGGACATTGACTTGGATGTAAATAATCCAGAGGCTTGCCATTTACAACAATTAGATGACAGGAGGTTTTTACCAGGATAAAGAAGGACTACAGCTTGGATTTTTGAATCAACAAGTGTGCCACTTATAGCAATTATCTGGGATTAGGGTTTGTTTGATTGTCAGTTTTGATGTGTGATTGTACAGAGAAATGTCTTCCTACAGAGAGATTTTTGATTTTCTCTGAGGGGTGTTGATTTTTGTGTGCCTTGATCAAAGCTCAAGGTTGAAGCTAAAAGGTTGACTCTACTAGGGAGTTTTATTTCTGTCTTGTACAAAGCCCAAGATTGAGGCAAAAAAGGGATTGACTCTTTGGGGGACATTTAGTCTGTCTTGTACAAATCCCAAGATTGAGGCTAAAAAGAATTGACTCTACTGGGGAGAGGTTTTATCTGTCTTGTACAAAGCCCAAGATTGAGGCTAAAAATTAATGACTCAACTGGAGAATATTTTATCTGTCTTGTACAAAGCCCAAGATTGAGGCTAAAATTGCTGAGGGAAAATCATTATACAAAGCCTAAGAGGAGGCTGGTTGGGGAATTTCTTATATGAAGCCTAAGAGGGGGATAACTTCTGCTGAGGATTATTGAGATCCAGAGACAGGTCTAAATTGGGGAATCAACTCTTGTCGGGGAAAGAAGAAGAGTTGAGATATCAGATGCCTTGAGGTTCTGATTGAGGGCTTATGGGTTATAATTTGACCCTAGCTGGGGAATTTAGATTGACAGTTTAAAGATTGAGCTTTAAAACCTGTGGAGGTTTTAACTCTGTTGGAGATTAATGGAATGATCAGGGTTTTTTTCCTGTTCCTCCAGAAAACTTGAGGTTTTCTTTGAGATCTAAAAGGAGATGAGACTGTCCAAGTCTACTGGTATGAAAAGGTTGATCTTTTTATGATGCCCAAGAGGAGGGTGATGTTTTAAGGGATGAGAATCAACCCTAAATTGGTCTGATGTTCGGAGATTCTGACTCTCTGGAGGATTGAACTAGCAAAAGATGACTAAGTTCTGTTCTATACCTGTAGGAGATCTTTGGTTCCTTATATTAAGCCCAAGAGGAGGCTGAGAACTTCTAAGAAGCTTGAGGGTCCTTGTACAAAGCCCAAGAGGAGGCTGGGGATGCTTTTAGGAAGCCCGTGGATCTAAACTTAAGAAAAGTTCAAGAAAGGTTTCACCGGGAATAATCCTTTCTTTAGTGAACAGTTCTAGGGTTTGAAGAAATTCAAGAGAGGTTTCACCGGGAATTAATCCTCTATGGGGAAATGAATTTCTTGTACAGATTTCTAATAGTGACAGTCTTGAGAAAAGTTTCACCGGGAATAATGCCTTTCTCTGTTCCATATTGTATAAGCCCAAGAGGAGGCAAGACTGTATCTGGAATTTCCTATGGGGAACTAGTTTTGACTGTGTTGAAAGAGTAACTAGTTTGATCTAAAACCTATACCTAATTGCTGGGGAAAACTCTAAGCAGATATACAGACATCTATATATATATGAAATATATATAAGCAAATATGTAAAAGAAGCTGGTGGAACTTACAGGCGAGCAAGCTTCCAGTATTATAAACACAGCTGTATGGTCAGTTATTCAAGAAATTGAAGAAAGTTTTGATAACAACTATGAATTTGAATCTAAATCAAACAAAGAAAGTTGTTGTAAAAGGAAGCTTGGGGCTTATACTCAAGGAGAGACCCAGATGAATTCTTTTGAAAAGGCGACGATCGCGTCGCAGTTTTGAAAACCACAGAGGGACTTAGACAATGACTGAGGCCCAAATTTATTATATTTACAAAAGAGGTTGGGTCTTACAATCTATTAGAGGCCCAAAGTTTATTTTTATACAAGATGGGGCTTACAACTCAAGGAGAGGCCCAGATGAAAAACAACGATCGCACCGTTATTTTGAAAACTGTACTGGGACTTATACAATGACCGAGGCCCAAATTATTTATGTACAAAGGGGGTTGGGTCTTACACTCTATTATAGGCCTAAAAGTGTTTGAAAAATAAGAAAAATGAGACTTACAACACAAAGGGAGGCCCAAATGATTTTTGTTTTGAAAACGGCGATCGCGCCAGGATTTTTGAAATCGAGTCGGGACTTATACAATGACTGAGGCCCAAAAAAGTTTATGTGACAAGGGATGGGTCTTACATTCTATTAGAGACCCAAAGTGTCTTTGAAAAGAAGTTTGATCAAGAGGAAACCCTAATTTCTTTTACAAATATAATTTTCAAAGAAAAATAAGTAATAAATGATATAAAATACCAAATATTTTGAAAAACAAGTTGTAAATTTTGAACAATGTTTTTAAAAATCATGTTTAATCACATGAAGTCTTGAAATCCAATTGGTTTTGAAAAATCAAGGTGGAAATCTCATTTTTAAAATGTTTGAAAACAAATAAAATGAAATTAATTGCAAAAATTCAAACTATATTAAATAAATAATAAAAATTCAATTTTTTTGTGGAATAAAATATTTCAACATTTTTGTGAATTTTCAAAAAAAGAACCACTAAAAATATTTAAAATTGAGAGAGAAATTAATTAATAAAAACAAAAAAAAAATATGAAAAATAACAAAATATGAGAGGAATAGCAAAATGGTCTGGGTGGGTGTTGAACCCATGACCTCTCAACCAAACACACATGTGCGCTACCACTGGGGTGAGAATACATCCGTGTATCAAAACCATCCCATGTGCATATAAGGGTGACAAGGTTTTAGGCCTGGCCAAGGCGCCTTGGCCTGGCCCTTACCCAAGACTGGCCTGATTTTAGGCCTCTTTCATGAAGGCCATAACTTCTTCATTTCTCCATGGATTTGGACAAATTTTAGATGGATCCTATCTAGAATTTCATGAGGAATCCAATGGTGCTTTTAGTTTTTTTCTAAAGATGTCCCCATTTTAAAACCCGATAGTGGTTTCAAAATAGGCCAAGCTTTGCATGTTCTATGCTATCTTATCATACAAGCAACAATAGCATGGTAAATTGGTTCAAACACAACACATATGATATGTATGACATGTTTATGATCAATGGACCTCAAAGCAGTGCATATTTTAAGAGGTCAAGTTATGATGCACTTACCTCTTGAAGCTCCTTGTGCTAACTGTCAAAATTCTTGTGCCAGAAGTGATCCAATGCCTTAGAAACTCTTGATTGATCCCTTAGAAGCTTTTAGGATGATCAAAACCAACTGGAAACCTCAGGAACAAGAGTTGGCTCTTTCTTGCAAAAGTGGCAAAAGTGACCAAAATGGCAACTCACTCAAATGGTGTTACAGTTAAGGGAAACCAGTTGGGATAGTTTGAGGATGATATTTGGAGTGTAATTGAAGCTTTGTTTGGTTTTGAAAGTGAATGAATCAAGACATGGCTTGAAAAATGCAGAAAAGTCAAAATTTGAGGTTTTGGAGGTTGACTTTCTGAGTTTGAGGTTGTGCAATGTGGATGAAGGTTTGAACACCTCCAATGGATGATTTATGATCTGTTAGGATGGTTATTTGAGTGGTTTTTGCTCTGGTTTCAAGAATTCCCAAATTGCTTCATAATGACTTGAAAATGAAGTAAGAGAGGGAGAGTGAGAAAACAAGGCTTTGGTATTGTTTTGGTGTGGTTTGAAATATAAAAAATGACCTCTATTTATAGTAAAGGAGTTTTTTTTGAAGGAATAGTGAATGGTAACTGGTTCACCCTATTATCCAATGGATATGCCCATGTATCACTTTCTTAAATGCCAAGGTACCAAGTCTTCACTTGGCCATTGACTATAGCTGATCTTTGTAGCTCTAGGTCTTCTGATTTTTGTAACAACCTTGACTCAATTGGAATGATAAGGCTTGGTTCATGACAGCTCAATGTTCCACATCAATGCTAAATGACAAACTTGAAGTTTTTGGACTTGAAACATTGATGATCACATGCCAAATGGATTGGATTCTTGACTCAATGGTCTAGTTTTGAAAATATCAAGTGAGTCATCAAGATTCTCTCTAATCTGGGAAGAGGACAAAGCTTGCAAGATGACAAAATTTGAAATCGAAATCGTGTGGCACAAGAAATGCACCAAATATGCCTTGAAAACCAGTTTGAGCAAGTCATGTTGTGAGGTCCCTAACTCCTTGATCATGTTGACTTAATGGGAGTTCTTGTACTCTTTGGAAAGCTCTCATGACATACTTTAACTTTGATGTCCAAGATTGGTCTTATTTTAGCTTGGATCAAGGTGAAAAATGGCCTCAAAGTTTGGAAAAAGTGAAACAGATTCTGTCTTGAAAATTTTACTAAGTGTTGGAATGAAAATGTCCATTTTCATTTTTTGTGATTTTGATCAATCCATAGCTCAAAATCCATGAGGATTTGGAATGAGATGTAGTTGACATATTTGAAGTATGTAAGATGAAATTTCATTTGAGCTTTGGATGGGGGAAAAAGGCCTTGTGGTTTAGGACTTATGACCTTGCAAAGTTGGTACCAAATCACTTTTGTCTTATAACTTAGAAAAAATTTGGTTTCTCATGGTTGCCCCTTTTACAAGAAACCTTACTTTTCTTGATTTTTATTAATGAATGATGATCAAAACCATACATTAACATTGTTTTTGACTTAGGGGAACCATTTTTGTGAAAAATTCCAAAAAGTCAAACTTGATTTTGGGCACAGTTGACTTTTTGTTAGATGAATTCCAAACTGTGTGATCCTTTATGAAATCAAGTCCTTGACCTAATTCAAACCTAATGGATGGACTCCATAGGTGTTTTAGGGTGTCTTGAACCATGTCCCAAGGTTTGAGAACATGTCTTGGTCAAAAGTCAAAGGCACCGTTGACTTTTTCTTCAAAACCCTAATTATGGTCCAGATGAAATTCAAACTTATGAACCAAGCTTCTTGGATCAATCCATTGTTGTAAATGGATCAATGTGGTGTATTTGAGACCCTCAAATCATGTCTTGGGGTCTTTGTTCATGCCTTACCTCAAAAGTCAATTTAGGGGTGAATTAGGTCAAGAAACCCTAATTCCTGATTTTTGATGAATGCTTCCACTGAGGTTGTTTTAACTTGATGATTGGGTCCATTAGGTCCATTTGAGCATCTTGGGTCATTCTTTGAAGTATTGGCTCATGCCCAGATGAAAATTTTCATCTGGAGGCCTTGGTCGACCAAAACCCTAATTTGATGACACTGGCGATCTTGAGGCTTGATCCACTTGGAATGTTGCAATCTTGTGCTTGATTCTTGATGTGGGAGACCTCTTGATCCTTTATAGGTGTTTTAGAGGCTTAGACAAGTTGAGGATCATGTCCATTCTTGATTGATCCTTTGTCTGAGTACTCTGAGAGGGCTCAAAACCCTAATTCTTGGTTGAAGTGAGTGCTCAACAATCCTTGGGAAGATTGATGAGGTATGATGGTACATCCATATTGTGGTAATGATTTGCACAATGATGGGAAATCTTGTGGTCAAAATTTAGGGTATGACAGAAGTACCGGGAAGCTGACGTGTCAAACTTTAGTCTAAAAATAGTTTCAGTGAGAGAAGTTGAATAATTTTGCTGTTGGTTTGGTTAAACGCAATATTATCATTACGTTATAGTGTGATATGATTATAAATGCCTTGTGGATGCTTGCTATGTTATATGTTGTTGTTGCTAGACTGTAAGGCATGTTGTGTTGTGGCTTGTAGTGGCATGGTGAATTGTTTAGATGGTCATTATTTTTGTCGTTGACATGCATTTTATAGTTGCATGAATTGTGAGATAAGTCGTGTGCCCATGTGGGGTGTGAGCGTCTTATCCGAATTCTAAATACAGAATCGTGTTGTTGTTGTTGTTTTTGAGGTGATCGTGTACCCATGTGGGGTGTGAGTGGTCATGGAATTCGTGTGCCCGTGTGGGGTGTGAGCGACGTTATGGAAATTCTGACGGGAATTGTGATCCAGAAATGGGGATCGAGTTTAGAAATAGGAACCGAATGGTACCACATGCATTGAGTCAAGTTGTGAGTCTTTAATGCATTGCATTTTAGTTGTATTTGTTGTGTTGGATTTTGGTTGTATGAATGTATGTTGTGGAATGGGTGTTTGTGCGAGTAGTAATCTAATACTTGCTTATTATCATGCTTTCCTTTATATAGTTGTGATATCTCACCCTTCTGTTTGAATGTTGCCTTTACATGGGCATCGTGCAGATAACTCGCAGTAGAGGAGTTGTTGTAAGTGGAAGATGAAGTCTTCTATCTTTCTTTTTGTATTGGCCTATGCTATGATAACACCGGGGTCATGGAACATTGTGTCTTTGATGTGTTGATAGAGATTTTTGGATATCTCTAGATTTATTGTTGTTTATGTTTATTTGAAGAAATAATTATACCATGAATATTTGTTTATGTCGATGCTTCCGCTGTTTCAATAAAGTTTGATGTTTTTAGACATGTTTGGTTGTTATAGTCGTTATAAATAATTTTAAAAGGTTGTATGTGTTACATATCATATTATATGAGTAGCTGACTGTGGTTTTGTGTGACATCTTAAATATGATTGCTTAAACTTACTCTGATTTATATTTAAATTGCGTGGGGTACATTTGGGGTGTTACATTAGTGGTATTAAAGTAAGTTGGTCCGTTCGGCCAGGTTGTTTAAATGTGGTTGTTCCCTAGTATGCGACACGTGTGTGAAAACATTGTCGATGCTTGTTTTGTTTTCCATTTGCAAGTTGGGAATGAAACAAGCGAGGGAGAAGTGTCTGCTTCTCGTGGATATTCAAATTGTAGAGAGATTGGGTATCGTGTTACTGCATGCGAGAGTGTAGCGTTGGTTACTTCAACTATTTTGAGAATGTTGTGCTGTTCCCGAACCTGAATGGAGGTCGGATTCAAGGATAATGTCGGTTGGCAAAATGGCGCGATCCTTGAGGGAAGACAGTAAGGTGTTCTTGTTGTTCTCTTCTTGGTGAAGGGGAAGGCGATGTTTTGACTGGAGATGGGCCAGTGGTGTGTTGAGTATCCTGATGTGTTTCCTAAGGATGAACACAGTTTGCCTTTCGTTGTAATAAGTTAATTTTATTCTTGGAATGAATTAGTTGGAGTTCAATCATGTTCATATGAATTGTTATAACAAGTCGGTGTGGTTTCTTGCTCCTGATGATGAGGAAGAAGCTAGTTTCTTGTCTGCTAGAGAGTTGGGAGAGCTTTTGGAAGAGGAAGCTCATGTGTTTGCGTCGTTCGTGTCATTATCTGTGAATAGTCAAGCTGTGATTAATGAGTTGCAGGTAGTGCGTGAATTTCTAGATGTGTTTCCAAATGATATTTTTGATGTGCCGTCGGAGAGAGAAGTAGAGTTTGCTATTGACTTGTCCCTAATACCAGACCTATTTCTATGGCATCATATAGGATGTCAGCATCGGAGTTAGCAGAGTTGAAGAAGCAGTTAGAAGAGTTATTGGAAAAGAAATTTGTGATACCAAGTGTATCGCCTTGGGGAGCTCCGGTGTTGTTGGTAAAGAAGAAAGACGGTAGTATGAGGTTGTGTGTGGATTATAAGCAGTTGAATAAAGTAACAATTAAGAACAAGTATCCGCTTCCAAGAATAGATGACTTGATGGATCAGTTGGTGGGTGCACGTGTGTTTAGTAAAATTGACTTGAGGTCGGGTTATCATCAGATTCGAGTGAAGGATGATGATATTCAGAAGACGACTTTCAGGACTAGGTATGGACATTATGAGTATTGGGTGATGTCGTTTGGCGTTTCTAGTGCACCTGGTGTGTTTATGGAGTATATGAATCGTATCTTTCACACTTACTTAGAACAATTTGTAGTAGTTTTTATTGATGACATTCTGATCTATTCTAAAGCAAAAGAGGAACATGCTAAGGATTTACGAATTGTGTTGCAAGTGTTGAAAGAGAAGAAACTTTATGCTAAGTTATCGAAGTGTGAATTCTAGTTGAAAGAGGTGAGCTTTCTTGGTCATGTTATTTCAGGTGATGGTATTGCTGTGGATCCATCCAAAGTAGATGCAGTTCTACAATGGGAGGCTCCGAAGTCAGTTACAGAGATTAGAAGCTTTTTGGGCTTGGCTGGTTATTATCGCAGGTTTATTAAAGGCTTTTCTAAGTTAGCACTTCCATTGACTCAGGTGACGTGCAAAGGTAAAACATTCGTATGGGATGTTCACTATGAGAAGAATTTTATTGATCTAAAGAAAAGGTTAACTACAACTCCAGTTTTGATTCTGCATGAACCAAGGGAACCGTTTGTGGTGTATTACGATGCGTCTTTGATGGGTTTAGGTGGTGTGCTGATGCAAGATGGCAAGGTTGTGGCTTATGCTTCAAGAAAACTGAGGGTTCATGAGAGAAACTATCCTACTCATGATTTGGAGTTGGCTGCATGGTTTTTGTGTTGAAGATTTGAAGGCATTATCTTTATGGTTCCAGATTTGAGGTGTATAGTGATCATAAAAGTTTAAAGTATCTGTTTGATCAGAAAGAATTGAATATGAGGCAGAGAAGATGGTTATAATTCTTGAAGGATTATGACTTTAGCTTGAATTATCATCCCGATAAAGCTAATGTCGTGGCTGATGCTTTGAGTCAGAAGTATTTGCATATGTCTGCTATGATGGTTAGAGAGTTGGAATTGATTGAGCAGTTTAGAGACTTGAGTTTGGTCTGTGAGCTGACACCGCAGAGTGTTATGTTGGGTATGTTGAAGATCAACAATGATTTTCTTAATAATATCAAAGAGAGTTAGAGGTTGGAAGTGAAGTTGGTGGACTTGATGGTTGGAAGTAATCAGACTGAGAATGGTGACTTTAAAGTGGATGAGAAAGGTGTGCTGAAGTTTCATGACAGGATTTGTATTCTGGATGATTCTGAGTTAAAAAGGATGATTGTAACACCCTTCTACCCAACAAGTAGTCACGATAAATACAAACAAACATATCAGAGTAAAATCCCACAAGGGCGTCACATTTCGTCACAAAACCTCAAATAATAACACCCTGCTCCGTAACACGGGTTATAACATCAAGATTTAATCATTTACTATGCAGCGGAAAACTTCATAAACATCATAAGATATAACATCAAAAGGTTTAAAACAACTTTAAAACATCATAATATCATCAATAAAAGAACACTATGGTTCGACTCAAACGTCCCGACCCAATGTTACATATTAGAGCAAGACCCTCTACTCGACCAAAATAATCAAAATACTTCAAGTCAGGTCTTCAAGAACCAAAAGCTAATCCTGATCACATGCATGTTACCCACGTGGAGGCAACATTCAAACAGGCAGGGTGAGTAATCATACATCATTATACATGATATAAGATAAGAAATAATAAGGTAGCATGCATCATACTAAAACAACATCGCCATTCATACATCATCATCATCATATACCATGAAAATCATGTCATCAACATCATTCATTCATTCACAATCATGCAATGCCACGTAATATGAAATGCACAACATAGACTCATGCATGTGGTACCGATTCGTCATGTTTGATGGAGACTGGGCCATCACATTCCATAGATCCCCACTAATAGGATCAATTCTACATAAGAATCGGAGCACGTCATACACCACAATCCACATAATGGGATTGAAGCCACCACCCGACCAAATTCCTAAAATGCTATGATTGCATGATGCAAACCGTCATAGTCATCACCGTCACCGGATCATCACATTGCATCAACATTCATAAAAAAAATATCATCATTCATCATGGTATCACATCATTTGCATACATAAAAATCATCATAATCACATCAAAAATCATCATGTTTTATTCATCCAAATACAACACATAATGTGTTCAAGGCGTACAAACATCAAGGCACGAGGCAACACTCAACAGAAAAGAAAGTAAAAATAAAATAAAATCACTACTCCTGCTCACCTGGAGCTCGCCTGGACTTCGCCCGACGAAGCAGGGGTGAGTCCCACACTCCCATACAAAATCCAGTAGCACCCTTTTTCCACCTTTCCTTCGCTTCCACTTTCTCCTGGTGAGGACGGGGCGAAATCGCTTCGCTCGGAGAGACGAGACTTTTGACTGGCGAAAAAACGCGAATCTGCAATTTCTCAGTTGCGATTCTGCACCTGTTCAGACCCTCAAAAGCTTATGATTTTAGTACCAAACTGCCCAAATTATTCATAATTCACCGTAGAACAACACAACAACAATAATACATCATGAAGGGTTTTTATCCCTAACATCTAACACGTCCTAAAACCCCAATTCCGTCATGAACTCGTCTAATTTACCCGGAAACCCACTACCTACATGCTTCTACACCTATATCAATTATATTAATGAATAATACTCCCCATACCTTAGAAAAATTACTTTCCGATTCCTCCTCTCTGAGTTCTTCTGAAACTTCTCTGAGCCCAAACTTTTCTTCTCCTTTTTTCTCAGAGCTTTCTCCAAATTGATCGTACAAACTGACTTCCCACTCTCTCTAATTGTTTTTTGCCCAACTTACCCCTAGGACCCCTAATAGGCTTTTCCAACCTTGTCCTCATTTAACTCATCCAATTTTACCAACTTGCCCTTAATGTTTCTCCTAATTATTTATAATAATAATAATAATAATATCAACACATCACATACTTCTAAAATACTCTCAGAACCCCCTTAACATCATAATACCCCACAACATCAATCGTCAGACATCAAATAATTCAACAAAAATTAACCAAAAATAAGAACATTTAAATAAATCAATTAAATAAAATATTCTACTCATTTTGGGGTGTTACAACTCTCCCCCACTTAAAGAATTTTCGTCCTCGAAAATTACCTGAAGGAAACAGAGTCAGATACGACTCCTTCATCTGATCTTAGCGTTCCCAAGTCCAACTTTCACCAGCTGGTCCACCCCATAACACTTTCACCAATGCTATGTCTTTACCCTGCAATTGCTTCATTTCTCGTCCATCAATCCGCACAAGTAATGCTTCAACAGTCAGATTATCTCTCACCTGTACGTCATCCATCTGAATCACATGCGATGGATCCGGAATGTACTTTCTCAACTGAGACACATGAAACACATCATGTACATTCGCAAGCGACAACGGTAAAGTAATCGGATAGGCTACTTCCCTTATCCTCTGCAAAATCTGATACAGACCAACAAAACATGGAGTGAGCTTCATAGAGTTCAAAGCTCATCCCACACCAGTTATCGGCGTAACTCTCAAAACCACGTGATTCCCCCCTTGGAATTCAAATGTTGTCCTTCTCTGGTCATGATAACTCTTCTGACGACTCTGCTAGGCTCTCATTCTCTCTTGGATCATCTTAATCTTCTTCGTCGTCTCTTGCACAATCTCAGGTTCGAGTATAACACTCTCTCCTGACTCATACCAACACAAAGGAGTTCTACACCTCCTTCCATACAACGCTTCATACGGTGCCATCCCAATACTAGCATGAAAGCTGTTGTTGTATGTGAACTCAATCAACGACAAATGGCTATCCCGAGATCCTGCTTGATCCAACACATAAGCCATCAGTAAATCCTCCAAAGACTGGATAATCCTCTCTGTCTGGCCATCCGTCCGCGGATGATAATAGAACTCATCCTCAACTTAGTACCCAAAGCATCTTATAAACTTTTCCAGAACCTCGACGTGAATCTCAGGTCTCTGTCTAATACAATACTCGAAGGTATCCCATGCAACTTCACAATTTCCTCAATGTACATCTAGGCTAACTTCTGCATAGAATGGTTAATCTTCATTGGTAAGAAATGAGCCGATTTAGTTAATCTATCCACAATCACCTAAATAGAATCATTCACTTTCGCATTCTTCGACAATCCCGACACAAAATCCATGGAAATACTATCCCATTTCCATTCTAGAATATTCAACGGTTGCATCATACCCAAAGGCTTCTAATGTTCAATCTTGGACTTCTGACAAGTCAAACAGGCATAAATAAACTCTGCAATATCCTTCTTCATACTTGGCCACCAAAACAATGTCTGGAAATCCTGGTACATCTTCGTAGCACCGGGATGAATACTCAATCTACTTCGATGTCCTTCTTCAAGAATACTCTTCTTAATTTTGGGAACATCTGGGACATACACTCTGTCTCTGAACCTCATCACACCATTTTCATCAATCCGGAATTCACCTCCGTTACCCTGGTTAATTAAAACCGACTAAACAACCAGCTTCATATCAGATTGCTGACTCACTCTGATCTCTTCCAGAATACCACTAGTCAACTTCAACATACCCAACTTCACACTGTCAGGAGTCTCTTCACATACCAAACTTAAATCTCAGAATTGCTCTATTAATTCCAACTCTCTCACCATAAGTATGGACATATGCAATGACTTTATGCTCAGTGCATCAGCCACTACATTTGCTTTACCAGGATGGTAACTCAAATCAAAATCATAGTATTTCAACAATTCCAACCACTTCATCTGCCTCATATTCAACTCTTTCTGATCGAATAAGTACTTTGAACTCTTATGATCACTGAACACTTCAAATTTAGAGCCAAAAAGGTAATGTCTCCAAATTTTCAACACGAACACCACAACTGCCAATTCTAAGTCATGCATAGGATAATTCCTTTCATGCACTCTCAATTGTCTCGAAGCATAAGCAACAACTTGTCCATTCTGCATCAACACTCCACCAAGACCCATCTTCGATGCATCACAATACACCACAAAAGATTCATTCGGATTAGGTAAAACCAAAACCGGAGCGGTCGTCAATTTCTTCTTCAACTCCATAAAGCTCTCTTCACATGCTACATCCCACACATAAGCTTGGCCCTTACGAGTCAACTCAGTCAATGGTAATGCCAATCTAGAAAAACCTTCTATGAACTTGCGATAGTAACCTGCCAATCTAAGAAAACTTTGTATCTCAGTAGCAGACTTCAGAGTCTCCCACTATAACACAACATCAATCTTAGAAGGATCAACAACAATCCCACCACTTGAAATCACATGGCCATGAAAACTCACTTCTTTCAACCAAAACTCACACTTCGACAATTTTGCATATAGCTTCTTCTCCCTCAATACTTGCAACACCGTCCTCAAATGCTCAGCATGTTCTTCTTCAGATTTAGAGTATATTAAAATATCATCAATGAAAACCACAACAAACTTATCCAAATACTCATGAAAAGTCCGATTCATATACTCCATGAACACACCATGTGCATTGGATACACCAAACGACATCACAGTGTATTCATAGTGACCATACCTCGTCCTGAAAGCTGTCTTCAGAATATCATCAGGCTTAACATGAATCTCATGATAACCAGACCTCAAATTAATCTTACTGAACACAGAAGCACCTACGAGCTGATCCATCAAATCGTCAATTCTCGGAAGTGGATACTTATTCTTGATAGTCACTTTATTCAACTGCCAATAATCAACACACAACCTTATGCTACCATCTTTCTTCTTTACTAATAACAGAGGAGCACCCCACGGAGAAACACTCGGTCGAATAAACTTCTTCTCAAGCAATTATTCCAATTGTTTCTTTAATTCACTTAGCTCAAAAGATGACATCCGATAAGGAGCCATTGACACCGGACTCGTACCTGGTATCAAATCCACCGCAAAATTTACTTCACGTTCTGGAGGCAAATCACTTATGTCATCCAGAAACACATCTAGAAATTCATGGACAACATGTAATTCGACACTCGCAGTCTCACGATCAACTTGTAATGATGCAAACAATACAAACATCATGGCTTCATCTTCTAAGAGTTTGCCTACTTGCTTAGCAGACAAGAACATCAACTCTCCATTATCACTAAACTCAGGAAACTCCACAGTCTTATTATAATAGTTGATGTGAACGTAGTTGAACTCCAATAAGTTCATTCCCAGAATTACATCAATTTGATGTAAGGGCAAACACACCAAATCCATCACAAAACTCTTCCCAAAAATCGTCAAAGGACATCTCGAACACACAAAAGTAGTAGTAACAGAACCATTAGCTGGAGTCTCTATTAACATACTACCATTCATATCATACAATTTCAAACCCAATCTATTAGCACATTCAAGCGAAATAAACGAATGAGTAGCACCAGTATCAATAATAGCGACCAACTCAACATTGTTAATAAAACAAGTACCTCGAATCAAGTTATCCTTATTAGGAACTTTTGAACCACTCAAAGCAAACACTCTGCCATTAGTCTGGACAGCAGTAACAGTCTTCTTCAGCTTCTGACATTGGGTACTGATGTGATCCTGTTCAACATAGTTGAAACAAGTCGGACCTTCATCCTTGCAGTCAGTAGCTCCATGGCCTCTCTTACCACATTTGTAGCACCTCAACACACTATTATTGCAAACTTCAGCATGGTGTCCTTGCTCGCCACACCTGTAACACTTCACAGAAGCGGGAGCTGCTCCCCCACTAGTCTTCTTCTCATTTGAAGCCTTCTGCTTCCCTTTGTCAGTTGGAGTCACATAAGAATTTCCTATGAACTATCCCTTCTCTTTCCTCTCACTAAGATGCTTTTAGTGAGCAGATTGAGCTCAGCTATCCTCCTCATAGATTCTACTCTTATCCACCAGCTCAGCATACCTTCGAATCTGTTAGTATCCAATACCCTGTTTGATCTCTGGTCTCAGCCAATTTTCAAACTTAAGGCACTTGGACATCTCAGTATCAGCATGATTATAATGCAGACAAAACTTCACCAGCGCCTCAAACTTTACCGCATATTCTGCCACAGTCATGTTCCCTTGTTTCAATTCAAGAAATTCTACCTCCTTCTTGCCACTGACATCTTTCGGAAAATACTTTCCCAAAAACTCCCTCTTAAACACAGCCCATGTTATCTCGGTAGCAACATCTTCCAGCCTCTGACGGGTGTCGTCCCACCAATCTTCATCCTCTTACGACAGCATATGAGTTCCGAACTAAACTTGTTGAGCGTTCGTACACCCTGTCGCTCCCGAAAGATTCGCATCCAACGGTACAAATGCGAGAGTGGCGCAGAAAACACAGAGTCGCCAGCAATGTGTATTTATCCCGAGAAAGGGAAAGGAAACACTACATAAACCTGAAGAGAAAGGGGGAAAGACATGGTCATCACAACCATAGTCCGGGTTCGGGAGTCGGTTATGTGAGGGGAAGGTGTTAGCACCCCACGCATCCATCGTACTCGATGGGATCCACGCTTGTTGTCTAAACGGAGGGTAAGTTGTCATACTGTCTATGGCTGAACAAAAGAAAATGGGGGTGGGGGTGACTAAGACGGACTCGGTAGGACATATTCGATGTCCTAGGCCTACGTACTCCCTCAGTACAATGGGAAAGTCAGAGTCAACGTAGTTCGGATGGGAACTGTGGGGGAAGGTTGCTCGCCAAGAGAATCGCTGTCTTATGCCTACATATCCTCAATCGGACGAGAGAGAGGAATCAGAGCTAATGTAATTCGTGGGTACGACCACAGATGAGTGAGTGTTTTTTATGAGCGACGTTAGATTCGCATCCGACAGTTAGGGTCGATGCCTGTTTGCGACTCAGACGGAAGGTAACGTGCCCTTTTCTGAAAATGGTCTGGAACCAAACAATCCCGAAGGATAAAAAGATTTGAATTTGTTTTTGTATTTTTTTGACAGAAGTGTTTTTTAAGTTAGTTCATAACTTGCATTGCACCAAAGTCTAGGGCACATGGACGAATACTTAACGAATCGCCCCAAGACAGGAAGCTCGCTAAGCACTCTAGAAAGATGAGAGGAAGCCCCTCATTTCTCATTCCCCACGCTTAAGGCTCGTGCGCAATACACTTTATCTTTATTAAGTGTTTTCAAGGAGTTTTGAGATGAGAAGAGAAAAGACACAAAGGAAACTCTAAAAGGGAAACTAAGAGTCCTAATGTTGCCATGCATGGATGGTCCTATGGTTAGTGAGGCTTAGGAGAGACGACTACCTAAATCCTAATGCTAATCCTACTCCAAGCTTAATCAAAAATTAAGTTGGACTAGGTAGCTCTAAAGGGAAAGGAGTCCAAGACTTGAACAAGTCTTGAGACTCGAGGGAGTGAAGTGAGTAAAAAGAGAAGGTACAACACCTACAACAACACATTTGCTTCAGAACAGCAATGAAATCATGTACAAACACCAATCAACATTTCACAGCATACAATCCAGCATGAAAATAAGTGTAAAAGATCACATACAACATGTGTATACATGGACAACACATATGACAACACTTTATGCAAAAATCAGATGTGACATCAGGACAGCACGTATCACAACTTGATTCAACATGGCAAAATGATCATGCACCAAATATCGTATGTATCGAGCAATTGATCATGACCACAAACACATTAGAACTCACATGAAATAGACTTGAAAGCGTTGAAGAAGAATGCACCACATTATGAAAGAATGCACAATATCAAGCATATGATCAAGTTAAATCAAGTATGCATATCATGTCATCGAAAGCAAAAGAGAATGTACACAACTACTCCAGCAATCACCATCAGCAATTAGTAATTAACAAGCTCCAAACGTATGCATTACATGATCCACATAACAATTAATGAACCACACAAACATGTTCATAAACGAGGAAATTCAAAAGGCCGCGTGTCGAGAAAATGTGATCATGCAATGGTGTGAGGTGTAACAGCTCAAGAATAGTCCACAAAACATCAAGGCATCATTCCATGAAGTTTAGGCATGCATTGGATATCAAACAACCAAGAAAATGCAAGAAAATATCACTCTGCGGCAGTGGTAATCGATTACTCACTTTGAGTAATCGGTTACTCAGTTGAAATTTGACCAAAAACGTGAAAATTAGGCAGAGTAATCGGTTACTCTGTTAGGGTAATCGATTACCACTGAAACAGAGGAAGAAAATCAACTTTGAAAAGCACTTTTCAGCATCTAATCACTTATGCAAACATCCAAATGATCATACAATCAATTAATCACGAAATTCACATCAAATACCAGTAATCAAACACCAATTAGATTCAACAATCATCAAGATCACAAATCAAATCAATCAAAACGGATCAAAAGCATAAACAACTAAAGATCTACATTGCATAAGTTGTGATCAAGCAAAATCAATTATAGATCTAAGGAAAACCAACTTACAAGGCTGAGGTTTGCCTTGGTGAATGTTGAAAACAAAAATTGATGATCCAAGCAAGAAAACCAAAGATCTATGTGATGAAATCCAAGATCCAAACATGAACAATCAAGATCCAAGCTAGAACAACCCAAATAATCAAAAGCTGCTCCAAAAGTGATTCCAAGCTCCAAAACAGTAGCAACTCAAAGATCCCTTCAAGAATTGATGGATGGATGATGGTTTAGTTCCAAGATCAACAAATTTCAAGGTGAAATTTGATGAACTTTGATGATGGAACTTTGAGTGAGGGTTTGGAAAATGAGAGAAAAGTTTGAGAGAATTGGAGAGAGATGTGTAGAAAATTCAGAAAATGGATCAAAGTTATGTGAGGTTTGGAATGAATTCACTTAAATAGATGCTAGGTTAGGAATTCAAATGCGGTTTGGAGTGTGGGTTAATGAGTGGAATGGAGATTAAGAGAAAAATTAGGGAGAAAAAGTGTGGAATTGGAGTGGAAAAATGATGGAGAGAATTTGAATTTGGGTAGAAAATGATGAAATCTAGATCCTTCCAACATGCACAAGCAAAGCACATGATCACTAATTATTCAAAAATTCTGCAGTGCTGGAAATTGCCATATTTTTGGAAATTCGTACAGAGTAATCGATTACCCTGTTGGAGTAATCGATTACTCAGTTCAAAAATTCAAAAAAAATTGGCACCATAAGGAGGGAAAGGAGCGGAACTTCCTGTTTTCACCCATTCTGAGTCATGCTTAACCTCTGGAACTCAAAACTTGATATTATCACTGAATAATGTCTGAAATGTACTATGAAATATTTTCTGCGCTCTGATTAAACCGTTGTCAACAACTGTCTGATGCTGAATAATTGATAAAAAATTGACTGCCGGGGTTTCTGATCATCCAATCACTTAATGAGCAAAATAAATGCTCAAAAAGACTTGGAAAGCTATCTGCTTGACTTTGAACACTGTTAACAATCGTACTGGATCTGATGACGCCGTGAGCTGCTGAAAGAATACCTTGATCCCATGCTCAAAAGGACAATGCGAATGCAGGAATGATAATGCAAATGAAAGGAAGCATAAACCAGTTATGTTAGAAACAAAAGGGCAAATTTTGAGGCGTTACAGCTGCCCCTATTCAAACTTCTTGGATCCGAGGGTATGGAAGCAACGGCTTCCAAATAATCGGGATACATGGATATTGAATACCAAAATAACCTGAAAAAATTTGCAACCTGTGGGGAGGATGAAATAACACGAATACGAGACCGGTCGGGGGCGGACCCTGCTGGGGGGATAAAAAGGTACTACGAGAACGACCGAAAGCGAACTCGAAAAGAAAGACTATGCCGAAGGTAGACTTTCAAACAAAAGGATACGAGACCATGCCGAAGGTGGGCTCGAAAAAGAAAGACCAAGCCGAGGGTGGGCTTTCAAAGAAAGACTAAGCCGAAGGTAGACTCTCAAACAAAGGATACGAGGCCATGCCGAAGGTGGGATCGAAAAAAGAAAAAGAAAGACCAAGCCGAGGGTGGGCTTTCAAAGAAAGACTAAGCTGAAGGTAGACCCTCAAACAAAGGATACGAGGCCATGCCGAAGGTGGGCTCGAAAAAAGAAAAAAGAAAGACCAAGCCGAGGGTGGGCTTTCAAAGAAAGACTAAGCCGAAGGTAGACTTTCAAACAAAGGATACGAGGCCATGTCGAAGGTGGGCTCGAAAAAAGAAAGACCAAGCTGAAGGTGGGCTTTCAAAGAAAGACTAAGCCGAAGGTAGACTTTCAAACAAGGAATACGAGGCCATGCCGAAGGTGGGCTCGAAAAAAGAAAGACCAGGCCGAAGGTGGGCTTTCAAAAGAAATACGAGACCATGTCGAAGGTGGACTCGAAAAAAGAAAGACCAAGCCGAGGGTGGGCTTTCAAAGAAAGACTATGCCGAAGGTAGACTTTCAAACAAAGGATACGAGGCCATGCCGAAGGTGGGCTTGAAAAAAGAAAGACCAGGCTGAAGGTGGACTTTCAAAGAAAGACTAAGCCGAAGGTAGACTTTCAAACAAGCGATACGAGGCCATGCCGAAGGTGGGCTCGAAAAAAGAAAGACCAAGCCGAGGGTGGGCTTTCAAAGAAAGACTATGCCAAAGGTATACTTTCAAACAAGTGATACGAGGCCATGCTGAAGGTGGGCTCAAAAAAAGAAAGACCAAGCCGAGGGTGGGCTTTCAAAGAAAGACTATGCCGAAGGTAGACTTTCAAACAAGTGATACGAGGCCATGCCGAGGGTAGACTCGAAAAAGAAAGACCAAGTCAAAGGTGGGCTTTCAAAGAAAGACTAAGCCGAAGGTAGACTTTCAAACAAGTGATACGAGGCCATGCCGAGGGTAGACTCGAAAAAGAAAGACCAAGTCGAAGGTGGGCTTTCAAAGAAAGACTAAGCCGAAGGTAGACTTTCCTGGGGATAATTAGATAACAGCGGGTGCGAGGACGGCTGAAGGCGAACTCGAGCAAAGAGAAAGACCAAGCCGGAGGTGGACTTTCCAACCCAAGATAAGTAAAATCAACGGATCTACAAAGATGACTCCACTGGGGAAGAGAGAAATCTAAACAGACAACTCTGCGGGGGAGTGTAGGAAGGACCAACAAGAAGGACGAATCCACTGGTCGCGGTGTGATGTTAACCAACATCTTCCAAATCATGTCACTTTCTGCTCGGGAAAGGAACCAGTAAAAGATATCAAACCTGACTTATTCTTCGAATGCATATGTTTGAATTTTGCCGTAATACTCCACACGAAGTGGGAATGCTACGCGTTTGGGAGGATGCCATGCAAAATGCACATGCAATGCAAAAGAGGTGCCTCAGCAAAATAAATGCTGAAGGCGAAAGCAAACTCCACTGGGGACGACAAAAATAAATTGTCCTCCGAAATAAGAGACCCTGCCGAGAAAGACTTCACTCCACTGAGGAGGACAATGATCACAAATTCTGCTGAAGATGAAAGCTCCGAGAGAAAACCCACTCTGTTGGGGATGGAAAGATCAACAACTCTGCTGGAGATGGACGAAACTCCGGGAGAATACCCACTCATCTGGGGAATATCAGGATCAACAATTCTGCTGGAGATGGACGAAACTCCGAGAGAGTACCCACTCAGATGGGGAGGGAGATGAATACTGAAGATGAAAAATCCTCCACCGGGGATCACCCAATACTTCAAAACTTGGATTTGACGCCTGCCAGACGATTGGTCCTAAGACCTGCTGGGGATACCAATCACCACCAGACTCTGCTTGAGGATATGAGCACCTTTAGACTCTGCTTGAGGATATGAGCACCTTTAGACTCTGCTTGGGGAGACAAGTCAATAATTTTGAACCTGCTTGGGAGATGCTCTTACCTTTACCCTGTCGGGGAATGCCAGTACTTTTACCTTGCTGGGGATTAGATCAAACCGTTGTCGGTGAAACTATACTTTCTAACCAATTGAGGAAAGTAGACCCCAGGACTCTGTGGGGATAACAACATCTTTGTCCCAAGAAGATACTCTGTAAGTCTCTTGCTGGGGGAACAACAACCTGCTGAGGACGATCCGATTTCAAAGTTAGGGAGCAACTCTACTGGGGAGGTACATCTGTCATCCTGCAAAACCAACAGAAAGGTTTATGTGCAAAAATGATTACTTTGATTATCATCATAGTGACTGACGCCTAAACAATTGCCACCGTTTTCCAACTTGTTTCATAAAGCTCAACATTTTAGCATGTAATGTTCATAAAAAATATCGGACATTTTCACAAACAAAACAGGTAAAACAGCAACATAAATGAAAATATTTTTGAGTGAAATGCAAATTTTATTGAATGGATCGGCCCGTAAATAGGCAATTACATTTGGAAGCAATTCCTGGAAAGAGGTAATTGCGCAAAAAGTAAAAGAAAATACACATGTTGGCAATGTGGGGAACAGACATCCACCATGACTCGACTCAGCTATAACCCATATGATTTGTTTATCCGCAGATACTTTGGCCTTTGAAGATGACTGACTGGACTGATTCCTTTCCTTCGAATTTTCCAAGTGTGAATAGTGATCACAGATCGAACGCGGATCGTAGTCTTTGCTTTTAGATCCCTAACTTTTACCTGGATCGCCCTTTTCGGGTTTTCAATCCACCGGGATACCCATTTTTGCCAAAGTTGCCTTTTCAGGTTTTCAACTTTGCGGGTTTATTTCTTCTTTTTTTTTTATCCCTAATTTTTGCCCGAACCTTTTCTTTTTATGGTTCGCCAGGATGCCCCATTTTTGCCTGAACCTTCTTTTTTATGTTCAGCGGATCTCTTTTATGCAAAGTATTTTTTGACTACATCCGCGTTCACAGGGGACGTAAAATCTTCGCCATCCATAGTTGAGAGTAATAAGGCTCCACCAGAGAAAACCTGTCTTACTACATATGGCCCTTCGTAATTCGGAGTCCATTTGCCCCTGTGATCTGTTTGAGGAGGAGTGATCCTTTTCAGGACTAACTCACCAGTTTGAAAACACCGAGGACGCACCTTCTGATCAAATGCTTTTTTCATCCTGCTCTGATACAACCGGCCATGCGCAATAGCTTTCAATCTCTTCTCTTCAATGAGGTTCAGTTCATTCAGCCGGGAACGCACCCACTCAGCTTCATCAAGCTTCACGTCTGTCAAAATTCTCAAAGAAGGAATCTCAACTTCTAATGGCAGAACTGCTTCCATACCATACACTAGTGAGAAAGGAGTTGCCCTAGTTGATGTGCATACCGAAGTACGATATCCGTGCAAAGCGTAAGGCAACATCTCATGCCAGTCTTTGTATGTTACTACCATCTTCTGCACAATCTTCTTTATGTTCTTATTTGTCGCTTCAACAGCCCCATTCATCTTCGGACGATAGGGAGAAGAATTATGATGTTCGATTTTAAAGGTCTGACATAGCTCCTTCATCATCTTATTGTTCAAGTTCGAACCATTATCAGTAATGATTCTCTCCGGGACTCCATACCGGCAGCTGATGTCCTTCTTAATAAACCGGGCTACCACTTGTCTGGTGACGTTGGCATACGATGCTGCTTCCACCCACTTCGTGAAGTAATCAATAGCCACCAGGATAAAACGATGTCCATTCGAAGCAGTCGGCTCGATCTTTCCAATCATGTCAATGGCCCACATGGCAAAAGGCCAAGGTGACGACAGAACATTCAGAGGAGTAGGCGGTACGTGCACCTTGTCGGCATGAATCTGGTATTTATGACATTTCCGGGCGTATTTAAAACAATCAGACTCCATAGTCATCCAATAATACCCCGCTCTCAACAATTTTCTTGCCATATCATGCCCATTGGCATGAGTACCGAAGGAACCTTCGTGAACCTCTTCCATTAACAGGCCTGCCTCATGTTCATCAACACAACGTAGCAAGACCACGTCAAAGTTTCTCTTGTATAACACATCGTCTTTGTTCAAAAAGAAGTTTCCCGATAACCTCCTCAATGTCTTCTTATCCTTGGAAGATGCCCCAACTGGGTATTCCTGACTCTTCAAGAAGACTTTGATGTCATGATACCAAGGCTTGCCATCTGATACCCCTTCAACTGCAAATACAAAAGCAGGTCTGTCCAAGCGCATGATTCTGATTGAAGGAGTCTCATTCCAACGGTTCACTTGATATATTGATGACAACGTTGCCAAAGCATCAGCCATCTGATTCTCAACCCGGGGAATGTGATGGAAGTCCACTCTGTCAAAGAAAGGTAACAACCTTCTGGCATAATTGTTATATGGAACAAGATTCGCTTGACGAGTTTCCCATTCACCTGTAATCTGATTAACCACCAACGCAGAATCACCATAAACATCGAGGTTCTTGATTCTCAAATCAATTGCTTCTTCTAACCCCATGATGCATGCTTCATACTCTGCCTCATTGTTGGTGCATATGAACGCTAATCGGGCAGTAAAGGGTATATGAGAACCCTGTGGAGTCGTAATGATTGCCCCGATTCCGTTACCATATGAATTAACAGCTCCATCAAAAACCATCTTCCATTGAGATCCAATCTCAGGTCCTTCATCAGGCAAAGGTTCTTCACAATCCTTCATCTTCAGATACATGATATGCTCATCCAGAAACTCAAACTTCATCGGTTGATAATCCTCAATTGGCTGTTCGGCAAGATATTCTGACAAAACACTTCCCTTAATGGCTTTTTGGGAAACATACTGAATATCGTATTCTGTTAGAACCATCTGCCAACGAGCTATTCTACCAGAAAGTGCTTGCCTCTCAAACACATACTTGATCGGATCCATCTTCGAAATCAATAGGGTTGTGTGGTTTAATATATACTGCCTCAAACGCTTAGCAGCCCAAGCGAGTGCACAACATGTTTTCTCCAGCATCGAGTACCTTGACTCGCAATCAGTAAACTTTTTACTCAGGTAGTAGATGGCGTGCTCTTTTCTACCTGACTCGTCTTGTTGACCGAGCACACAACCCATGGAATTCTCAAGAACCGTGAGATACATAATCAAAGGTCGCCCTGGCACTGGCGGCATAAGGACCGGAGGTTCCTGCAAGTATTCTTTAATCTTTTCAAACGCCTTTTGATAATTTTCATTCCACCTGACCGTTTGATCTTTTCTTAACAACTTGAAGATTGGTTCACACGTGGTTGTGAGATGTGAGATGAACCTAGCAATGTAGTTTAATCTCCCCAAGAAACCACGAACCTCTTTTTCTGTTTTCGGCACAGGCATTTCTTGTATGGCTTTTACCTTTGCAGGATCAACCTCGATACCCTTTTCACTAACAATAAACCCCAACAATTTTCCTGATCTCACCCCGAAGGTGCATTTGTTTGGATTCAACCTCAGTCTGAATTTTCTCAATCTTTCAAATAACTTCTGAAGATTCACCAAATGTTCTTCTTCCGTCTGTGACTTCGCAATCATGTCATCAACATAGACCTCAATCTCTTTATGAATCATATCATGAAAGAGAGTCACCATCGCCCGCTGATAGGTTGCCCCTGCATTCTTCAATCCAAAGGGCATCACTTTGTAGCAGAAAGTTCCCCACGGTGTTATGAATGTTGTCTTCTCCATGTCCTCTAGGGCCATCTTGATTTGGTTATACCCAGAGAAGCCATCCATGAAGGAAAACACAGAATACTGAACAGTATTGTCAACTAACACATCAATGTGAGGGAGCGGAAAATCGTCCTTTGGGTTTGCTCTGTTCAAATCCCTGTAATCAACACACATCCTGACCTTCCCATCCTTCTTAGGTACATGCACGATGTTAGCAACCCATGGAGGATAATTCGTCACGGTAAGAAATCCGGCATCCAGCTGTTTCTGAACCTCTTCCTTGATTTTGACAGACATCTCCGGTTTAGTTCTTCTCAACTTTTGCTTGACCGGAGCACAACCTTCTTTAAGTGGTAGCCAGTGTACAACAATATCAGTATCGAGCCCAGGCATGTCTTGGTAAGACCAGGTGAAGATGTCCACATACTCTTGGAGCATTTCAATCAATCTTCCCTTGACACTGTCTTCCAATGCAACCCCAATCCTTACTTCCTTTCTGGCGTCCTCGGTTCCCAGATTCACAATCTCAATTTCCTCCTGATGAGGTAGGATGACTCTCTCCTCTTGCTTCAACAATCTGGCCAACTCTTCGGGCAATTCGCAATCTTCGTCAGTCTCTTCTTCAGCCTGATAGATTAGATTGTCAAAGTCATACCGAGCTATAGCTGAGTCATGATCGGTGTCATCTGAACAAAAAGACTTGCATGATTGATGAGGTATGTTTTATTATGTATGCAACAAAGGAAACACATTGCCATTTTGATGTGGGTTTTTAATGCATAAAAGTAAAAACAGAAAGACAGAGATCAAAATATTTGAGTGTGAAAAGTCCTTTATTGATGATAAAGCAAAACATGCAACAATTAAAAGCCCTACAAATAAAATCACTACGTCTTGGGCAGAACGTAGGATTAACATAATAGCAAAACAAAGCAATTACTCGAAGCCTGTCACTTGAATGACTCTCTCGGAAGACCAGTTGCACAGACTTTCTCCTGGGACGCAAGGACGGATCCAGCTATCCATCTCACAATCACTGTCCCCTTCTTCCTCAAAGGCATTAACTCTGTCGAAGAAAACACCGGCACTGGTGAAACAGACTGGGCCATAGAATTTAGGAGGCTCTTCCTGACGCCTAGGTGGCTTGTACCCTAATCCATAAGTATTCCTCTTCTCCTGAACTTCAACCACCTGGCCCCACCTCTGTGAGCTACCAGCTTCGACCACCGCTTTGGCGTCTTTAAACGAAGACATAGAGATCTCATGCTGATTTGCCCCTGCAGGCTGCACTAGAGCTTCAGAATGGACAACCTCTTCAGAAACCTTCACCTTTTCAAACCCCTGACACAACGTCTCATGGATTTCACCATCCACTTCCACGTATTTGAAGGTTGACAGCTGACTAATCATTATGTCTTCTTCTCCTCACACCGTCACTACATGACCGTCAACCATGTATTTCAGCTTTTGATGCAAAGTGGAGGTTACAGCGCCTGCACCATGGATCCAAGGACGACCCAATAAACAGCTGTACGCTGGCTGAATATCCATAATATAAAACATTGCATCAAAGATTTCCGGTCCGACCTTGATCGGAAGCACAATCTCACCAAAGACAGATCTCTTCGAGCCATCAAAAGCTAGCACCACCAAGTCACTTGGTGTACAAATAAGTCCCCTGGTATCTAACTTCATTAATGCTTTCTTGGGCAATACATTCAACGATGATCCAGTATCAACCAATACATGTGACATCAGTGAACCACGACACTCAATCGAAATATGCAGGGCATTATTATGATTCCTGCCAGCGGGAGTCAAATTAAGATCTGTGAAACCCAGGCCATTTCCCGCATTCACGTGCACAACAACCCCTTCCAGCTGGTTAACAGAAATCTCTTGAGGGACATAGGCTGCATTCAAAACTTTCAGAAGAGCATTCCTATGGGCTTCAGAGCATAACAACAATGACAGAATAGATATCTTGGACGGGGTCTGATGTAACTGGTCCACGATCTTGTAATCACTTTTCTGGATGAGTCTCATAAACTCCTCAACATTTTTAGAAAAAGCATCATCAACCGACTTTACTGTAGAGTCCACAACCACTAGAGTCTGAACAGAACCATCCATTGCCCGTTTTCCTTCATCTTGACTTGAAGTACTGGGTTGATCATTAACAGGAGTAAGCACTCTACCACTTCTCGTTATAGCATCAGCTTCAACCTTAATCTCAGAACTAGAACTTACTGGTGAAGTAGTCAATAATTCCTGCTTTTGTCCATTGACAAACACCTCTGCACCGTAATTCCACGGAATAGCCTTAGTGCTTTCATATGGAATGGCTCCAGCCCTTGTGATAATAACTGGAGGTGGCCTTTTCGGACTAGAAATAGTAATCGTCTTGAACGGAATGGTGATAGTAGCAACCTTCTCAATAACAACCTCTTCTTGCTGATTACCTCTATCAAACTGTAAATAGCCCTCATTAATCATATTCTGGATACCCCTCTTCAACGAATCACAACCATTATCCTTCGTCAAACAATCTGAGCAGTTTTCATCACAACCTGGATAGATGCCCCCTTCAATAACCTATTTTTAACCACAACCAACGGAGTCTTCAGCTCCTCAACATCCATGATCAAATTCAAGGCTTCACATTCCTTGATTATTGCATTCACCCTCGGCCCATTGTGATCAGGCATCGGGTTTTGCACCACATTAGGTCCATCATTAGCAAAGTTAATGGCCTTTGAATCCACCAAGTCTTGGACTGCGTGCTTAAAAGCTTTACAGTCTTCAATATAGTGTTCGGGTGCCCCAGAATGAAAGTCACAGTGGGCGTTAGGATCATAACCCGGAGGTGGATTACCGGTGGGAGGTGCTAGAGTCTTCTTCTGGACTAACTTTAACTGAAGTAAATACTGAAACAATTATGAATACGGTAGAGGTGGAGTATCAAAGTGTCGATTCTGCTTAGGCCTTGGCTGATACTGACGCGGAGTCTGGCCCTGCTGCTGCTGAGGCAGAAGCGCTGCGAGAATTGTTACCGAAGCTACCTGCTGATTATGGCTCTGATGTTGTTTCCCTTTTCCCTTGTAGGATGATACAACATTGGCCTCTCCTTTCTTCTTATAACCATCAAATGGCTTCTTTCCCTGTCCGGAGGACGATCCATCACCACTAGAAACTTTTCCAGCCTTAATTCCAACCTCTATCTTTTGTCCGATTGCAATCACATCTGCAAATTTGCCTAGGGAACAAGGCAAAAGCTTTTCATAATAGTGCTTAGGTAGTGTGTCCATAAACATATCCAACATTTCCTTTTCCAGCATTGGTGGCTGTACTCTAGCCGCCAATTCACGCCACCTTTGCGCGTATTCTTTGAAACTTTCATCATTTTTCTGGGACATGCTCAACAGCTGAGTTCAGTTGGGAGACATGTCGGTGTTGTACTGGTAATGCTTGATGAAAGCTACAGCTAGCTCTCTCCAAGTACGAACATCTCTGCTCTCCAGTGCCATGTACCATTCCAAAGACGCGCCGGACAGGCTGCCTTGGAAAAAGTGCATCATTAGCTTCTCGTCCTTGGCATGGGAAGCCATTTTCCTGGTATAAGCTTTTATATGAGTTCTCAGGCAGGTAGAACCATTATACTTCTCCAGTGTTGGAATCTGAATCTTGTGTGGAATGACAATATCCAGGACCAACCCTAGGTCGTCCAAATCTATTCCCAGATCATCCTGCTTCACAACCCCTTTTAATTGCGCCTCAATTAAACAGATCCTCTCATCACTGACCACAGGAAGACCAGCATCCAAGCTTCTGACTGAAAAAACATCATCCTGTTGATCATCAAAACGATGACCCTGAATAGCTCGAACAGTGTTTCCTTCTCCGACCACTGAAGGAATACCACCCTGTCCGCCAGCACCAGTGATAGGAATGTTGATACCGGCACCACCTCCGCCCGGAGGAATAACACGATTAAGAAGACCACCGTGTAAGATACCATTTTCATCAACCTGTGACACCAAAGGCTGAACTAGAGTTCTAAATTCATTCTGACTCTGCACCACACCTTGCATCATCTCCATGAATTGATCGATGCGAGCTTGCATAGCTGCCATGTCTGCCTGAACTTTGTCATTACTCTGCTTTGATTAAGCCTGGTAGAATACCGATGAGTTGGTTGATCAATCCTGACTGTCAAAAAGAGAGAGCATAAGAAAACCAGAGAAACCAAGATAACATGCAATGCAAACAGAGATGATTATGCAAATGCAAATGCAAACATGTATGAACATTATCAAGGCGATCTATCCCTTGATTCCGGTTTTAATAACAGAAGAGAACTGAATTCCTGATCATATAAAGAGAATAATCATCTCTTACAACACAAGTCTGGATAAGCATAAGCAAAGATCCCGACCAACAAGCCTGGCGGTGATCCCGGAAATACAAAGAAAACAACAGCAAGGAAACTAAAGCATATCATCAAGACTCAGCCGTGCTAGAATTCCCCATTCATCATTCTTCTTGCACCAATTCTGCACTTCCTTGAGAAGCTTCTTGGTATTAGGATGCTCTGGTCTCTGAATCAACTCCTGAATCAAAAGATCCTTCCTGTGCAAGATTCCTGTTAAATAACGACTATGCAACTCCCAATCGTCTTCTCCAGAAGCTCCTCCTGAACTTGGACCTTCGCTCCTGGCTCTTTTCACTTCGGCTTGGATCTTCAGCTGTTCCATATCTGCCATGGTTTCCTTGAGCTTTTCCTCAACTGCTCTCCTCTCAAAGATCCCTGATAAAATCTCCTTATCCTTTTTTCGCAGCTCTATCTTCAAACCTTTGATCTGCTCCAGATACTTGTCTTCTTTCAACCTGTTGGCAGTAATTGCTGTATTCTGACGGTCATGGAACTTGTGAATTCTTGACATGGCATAAGCTAACTCTTTCTTCTTGGACGAAAGGACCATGCTAACACTTTTCAACGCTTGAGCCACTTTCTCTCTGGCGGTGACTTCTTTAGACAATTCTCTTTCCTTCACAGCCAAAAGTTCTGATTTCAACCTTGCAACATGGATAGCTTCACCTTTTTCGTGCTTTAACTGACCAACCTCTCTGCCCAGCTCACGATTCTCCTCTCGGAGTTTCTCCTTCTCAGCCCATAACTTATCATACTTCTCTGCATCAACAGTCGTGGGAGCCTCGATCATCAAAGGATACAAAGGTGGTTCCACTGGGAAGGGAAGAAGTTCCTCTTCTGCTCTTTTCTTAATCCACTCTTCATAGGAAGAAAAAACCCGATTATTACATTTCCCAAATGAAGTTTTTCCCTTCTTGGTCACCTGCTTCGAAGCATTCACAATCTTCCTTATCATCTCTTGATCCCCAGTACCATTGAAGAATAAGGACTCTTTGATATCTCGCTCTTCAGGTGGACCTCTCAAAGGATAACCAAACTGCCTGATAACAAGGGAAGGATTATAGTTAATTCCACCTCTTCTCCCTATCAAGGGTACATTAGGGAATTCTCCGCACTTGCAAATAATCTCCATCCCTAGCAAGTCATGGTTGAACCAAATAATGTTGTCAGCAGTCAAGCCCATTAACCTCTTTGACCACTTCAGAGAATCTCTCGTATCAACGAAAGCGCCAGCTTCGGGGAGATGACTCAGAAACCAAGTAGATAAGAATGGTGCACAACAACTCACAGTTTTTCCACGCCTATTCTCATTCTTGTAGTGGACTGAGTGATACACATCACCTAGCAAGGTAGGTATAGGATTCTTGGAAATAAAGATTCTGACAGCATGCATATCCACCAGATCAGGAACATTGGGAAACAGGACAATCCCATAGATGCACATAGCCAGAATAGCTTGGAAAGCAGTCCAATTCTTCTCTTTAACATGTATGCAAGCTTGATCAAACAAGAACTTCAATAAGAAACCCTTAGCTCCTTGTTTCTCCACAATATTGTTGCTTAGAACAGATTCACCAATGTGAAGAGCAGTGGCCATTTCTTTTATCCCAGGACGTTCTTCAGAAAAGAATACTATGTCATGCTTGATAGGGATTCCCAAAATAAATGAGAACTCCTCCAACGTTGGAGCCAAGATGTAGTATGGGAAAGTGAAGCAACGCAAAGACGGATCATAAAACTGAAGAAGTGTATGAATGACATCCTTCTCATACTTGGAGATATTGTAGACAAACTTCAGAAGTCTCCCATACTCTCCACCAAACTCTGTACGAACTCCGTGACCAGCCATACTAATCAGCTTGTGAATCAGCGTCAAGGTCGGGTCTGGGAACGAATAAGCAACAGTCTTCTTTCTCTGGACATCCATGCTAAGGCAACCTCAGAAAACCAGAATCAAGAGTAAGATGCAAGCCCTGAAAAATGTCAAACATGTTAGAATGCAAGAAAAATGATATGCACATGCAAGCATGGGATCAAGGCACCACTGCTGGATGTGCTGTGCTGTTAACTGAACGAGAATCACAACCCAGAAAACCAGAATTCCAGAATACCGAACCACTGAGATAACCTGAAACCCAGATAATTAAACACTGATGAGAAATCCAGAAAACCGGGTAGGTTGAAGGTTTCGGTTTCCTGCAAACCTGCGAACACCCATCCCATCTCTCATGAGGGTTCTAGAAAGGCGAGGATCCTCAATATCCCGGGCTCTCAGGTCGAGAAATGATGATACGTTCACCACTTCTGGTTTGGCATCATCATCAATCGAGGAGGCCTCAACTGATTCCCCTAAAAAATAAGGTCATCCTATGCGAGTCCCTCAACATTGGGTCCTCGGATCGAGAATGTGCAATGGGTTTGGCATAAAACGAGGTCTGCCACTGTCACATTTCGGGAGGAGAGGCGCAACTGAGGTATCAGAGAAACGGTCACTAGAGTCGACAGCTCTCTAGATCAACACCCTAACATGCGTAAGACACACACATCAGAATGCGTCCCAAGATAGACTCGTCTGGTTGTGAATTTCGTGAACACACAAACGTACCAAGCGGGCACGTAGGTCCCACTACCTTCCACTCTAGTCCTAGGGTGTACTCAAGCTTGGGTATTGGGCTTATCTCTCAGAACAACCCAACCTGCCAAATAGAAACCAGCCAGCACAACACAACAATATCCAGTATGACATCAATAAAATGAAATGCAATGCAATAAAAGCTGTAAAATAGTAATATACAACATAATAAAGCACAACAAATAAACACCCAACGAAAACAGCAAACAAGCGCTAGGATCGACTCGCTAAAGGGGATGGACCAGCAAGAGGTCAACCAGAGTCCCCAGCAGAGTCGCCAGCTGTCGCTCCCGAAAGATTCGCATCCAACGGTACAAACGCGAGAGTGGCGCAGAAAACACAGAGTCCCCAGCAATGTGTATTTATCCCGAGAAAGGGAAAGGAAACATTGCATAAACATGAAGAGAAAGGGGGAAAGACATGGTCATCGCAACCATAGTCCGGGTTCGGGAGTCGGTTATGCGAGGGGAAGGTGTTAGAACCCCACGCATCCATCGTACTCGATGGGATCCATGCTTGTTGTCTAAACGGAGGGTGAGTTGTCCTACTGTCTATGGCTGAACAAAAGAAAACGGGGATGGGGGTGACTAAGACGGACTCGGTAGGACATATTCGATGTCCTAGGCCTACGTACTCCCTCAGTGCAATGGGAAAGTCAGAGTCAACGTAGTTCGGACGGGAACTGTGGGGGAAGGTTGCTCGCCAAGACAATCGCTGTCTTGTGCCTACATATCCTCAATCGGACGAGAGAGAGGAATCAGAGCTAATGTAGTTCGTGGGTACGACCACAGATGAGTGAGTGTTTTTTATGAGCGACGTTAGATTCGTGTCCGGCAGTTAGGGTCGATGCCTGTTTGCGACTCAGACGGAAGGTAACGTGCCCTTTTCTGAAAATGGTCTGGAACCAAACAATCCCGAAGGATAAAAAGATTTGAATTTGTTTTTGTATTTTTTAGACAGAAGTGTTTTTTAAGTTAGTTGATAACTTGCATTGCACCAAAGTCTAGGGCACATAGACGAATACTTAACGAATCACCCCAAGACAGGACGCTCGCTAAGCACTCTAGAAAGATGAGAGGAAGCCCCTCATTTCTCATTCCCCACGCTTAAGGCTCGTGTGCAATACACTTTATCTTTATTAAGTGTTTTCAAGGAGTTTTGAGATGAGAAGAGAAAAGACACAAAGGAAACTCTAAAAGGGAAACTAAGAGTCCTAATGTTGCCATGCATGGATGGTCCTATGGTTAGTGGGGCTTAGGAGAGACGACTACCTAAATCCTAATGCTAATCCTACTCCAAGCTTAATCAAAAATTAAGTTGGACTAGGTAGCTCTAAAGGGAAAGGAGTCCAAGACTTGAACAAGTCTTGAGACTCGAGGGAGTGAAGTGAGTAAAAAGAGAAGGTACAACACCTACAACAACACATTTGCTTCAGAACAGCAATGAAATCATGTACAAACACCAATCAGCGTTTCACAGCATACAATCCAGCATGAAAATAGGTGTAAAAGATCACAAACAGCATGTGTATACATGGACAACACATATGACAACACTTTATGCAAAAATCAGATGTGACATCAGGACAGCACGTATCACAACTTAATTCAACATGGCAAAACGATCATGCACCAAATATCGTATGTATCGAGCAATTGATCATGACCACAAACACATTAGAACTCACATGAAATAGACTTGAAAGCATTAAAGAAGAATGCACCACATTATGAAAGAATGCACAATATCAAGCATATGATCAAGTTAAATCAAGTATGCATATCATGTCATCGAAAGCAAAAGAGCATGTACACAACTACTCCAGCAATCACCATCAACAATTAGTAATTAACAAGCTCCAAACGTATGCATTACATGATCAACACAACAATTAATGAACCACACAAACATGTTCATAAACGAGGAAATTCAAAAGGTCGCGTGTCGAGAAAATGTGATCATGCAATGGTGTGAGGTGTAACAGCTCAAGAATAGTCCACAAAACATCAAGGCATCATTCCATGAAGTTTAGGCATGCATCAGATCTCAAACAACCAAGAAAATGCAAGAAAATATCACTCTGCAGCAGTGGTAATCGATTAATCACTTTGCGTAATCGGTTACTCAGTTAAAATTTGACCAAAAACGTGAAAATTAGGCAGAGTAATCGGTTACTCTGTTAGGGTAATCGATTACCACTGAAACAGAGGCAGAAAATCAACTTTGAAAAGCACTTTTCAGCATCTAATCACTTATGCAAACATCCAAATGATCATACAATCAATTAATCACAAAATTCACATCAAATACCAGTAATCAAACACCAATTAGATTCAACAATAATCAAGATCACAAATCAAATCAATCAAAACGGATCAAAAGCATAAACAACCAAAGATCTACATTGCATAAGTTGTGATCAAGCAAAATCAATTATAGATCTAAGGAAAACCAACCTACAAGGCTGAGGTTTGCCTTGGTGAATGTTGAAAACGAAAATTGATGATCCAAGCAAGAAAACCAAAGATCTATGTGATGAAATCCAAGATCCAAACATGAACAATCAAGATCCAAGCTAGAACAACCCAAATAATCAAAAGCTACTCCAAAAGTGATTCCAAGCTCCAAAACAGTAGCAAATCAAAGATCCCTTCAAGAATTGATGGATGGATGATGGTTTAGTTCCAAGATCAACAAATTTCAAGGTGAAATTTGATGAACTTTGATGATGGAACTTTGAGTGAGAGTTTGGAAAATGAGAGAAAAGTTTGAGAGAATTGGAGAGAGATGTGTAGAAAATTCAGAAAATGGATCAAAGTTATGTGAGGTTTGGAATGAATTCACTTAAATAGATGCTAGGTTAGGAATTCAAATGCGGTTTGGAGTGTGGGTTAATGAGTGGAATGGAGATTAAGAGAAAAATTAGGGAGAAAAAGTGTGGAATTGGAGTGGAAAAATGATGGAGAGAATTTGAATTTGGGTAGAAAATGATGAAATCTAGATCCTTCCAACATGCACAAGCAAAGCACATGATCACTAATTATTCAAAAATTCTACAGTGCTGAAAATTGCCATATTTTTGGAAATTCGCACAGTGTAATCGATTACCCTGTTGGAGTAATCGATTACTCAGTTCAAAAATTCAAAAAAAATTGGCGTCATAAGGAGGGAAAGGAGCGGAACTTCCTGTTTTCACCCATTCTGAGTCATGCTTAACCTCTGGAACTCAAAACTTGATATTATCACTGAATAATGTCTGAAATGTACTATGAAATATTTTCTGCGCTCTGATTAAACCGTTGACAACAACTGCCTGGTGCTGAATAACTGATCAAAAATTGACTGCCGGGGTTTCTGATCATCCAATCACTTAATGAGCAAAATAAATGCTCAAAAAGACTTGGAAAGCTATCTGCTTGACTCTGAACACTGTTAACAATTGTACTGGATCTGATGATGTCGTGAGCTGCTGAAAGAATACCTTGATCCCATGCTCAAAAGGACAATGCGAATGCAGGAATGATAATGCAAATGAAAGGAAGCATAAACCAGTTATGTTAGAAACAAAAGGGCAAATTTTGAGGTGTTACACACCCCATCACTTGGAAGATCTTCTCAATCGCCTTGAGCCATTTCTGCACACTCTCCGGATCATGAGTGCCCATAAAAGTTGGCGGATTGTTCCTTTGGAACTTCCCCAAAGCACAGAACTCATCAGGAGCTCCACCATTCTGATTATTCTGAGCCATCGCCTGGGCAAGCGACTCCAATGCATCAGCAATAGCACGATCGTTTCTCCCAGCCATTCTGGACATCATTAACAACGTTAGAAGAAACAAAATCATCAACAGTGCATACACACTCATCAACTGACAGGGAACTGACATCATGCGAAACCTGGTCGGACGGACCGACTTGCTCTGATACCACTAATGTAACACCCTTCTACCCAACAAGCAGTCACGATAAATATAGACAAACATATCAGAGTAAAATCCCACAAGGGCATCACATTTCGTCACAAAACCTCAAATAATAACATCCTGCTCCGTAACACGGGTTATAACATCAAGATTAAATCATTTACTACACAGCGGAAAACTTCATAAACATCATAAGATATAACATCAAAAGGTTTAAAACAACTTCAAAACATCATAATATCATCAATAAAAGAACACTACGGTTCGACTCAAACGTCCCGAACCGATGTTACATATCAGAGCAAGACCCTCTACTCGACCAAAATAATCAAAATACTTCAAGTCAGGTCTTCATGCACCAAAAGCTAATCCTGATCACCTACACGTTACCCAAGTGGAGGGAACATTCAAACAGGCAGGTGAGTAACCATACATCATTATACAAGATATAAGATAAGAAATAATAAGGTAGCATGCATCATAATAAAACAACATCGCCATTCATACATCATCATCATCATACACCATGAAAATCATGTCATCAACATCATTCATTCATTCACAATCATACAATGCCACATAATATGAAATGCACAACATAGACTCATGCATGTGTTACCAATTCGTCATGTTTGATGGACACTAGGCCATCACCCTCCAAAGATCCCCACCAATAGGATCGATTCTACACAAGAACCGGAGCACGTCATACACCCTAATCCACACAATGGGATTGAAGCCACCACTGGACCAAAGTCCTAAAATGCTATGAATGCATGATGTAAACCGTAATAGTCATCATCGTCACCAGATCATCACATTGCATCAACATTCATAAAAAAAATCTCATCATTCATCATGGTATCACATCATTTACATACATAAAAATCATCATAATCACATCACAAATCATCATGTTTTATTCATCCAAATACAACACATAATGTGTTCAAGGCGTACAAACATCAAGGCACGAGGCAACACTCAACAGAAAAGAAAGTAAAAATAAAACAAAAACACTGCTCCTGCTCTCCTAGAGCTCGCCTGACGAAGCAGCTCGCTCGCCCGGGCTTCGCCCGACGAAGCATGGGCGAATCCCACACTCCCATACAAAATCCAGTAGCACCCTTTTTCCACCCTCCCTTTGCTTCAACTTTCTCCTGGCGAGGACGGGGCGAAATCGCTTCGCCCGGCGAGACGGGACTTTTGCCTGGCGAAAAAACGCGAATCTGCAACTTCTCAGTTGCGATTCTGCACCTGTTCAGACCCTCAAAAGCTTACAATTTCAGTACCAAACTGTCCAAATTATTAATAATTCACCATAGAACAACACAACAACAACAATACATCATGAAGGGTGTTTATCCCTAACATCTAACACGTCCTAAAACCCCAATTCCGTCATGAAATCGTCTAATTTACCCGGAAACCCACTACCTACATGCTTCTACACCTATATCAATTATAATGATGAATAATACTCCCCATACCTTAGAAAAATTGCTTTCCGATTCCTCCTCTCTGATTTCTTCTGAAACTTCTCGGAGCCCTAACTTTTCTTCTCCTTTTTCCCCAGAGCTTTCTCCAAACTGATCTTACAAATTGAATTCCCACTCTCTCTAATTCCTTTTTGCCCAACTTACCCCTAGGACCCCTAATTGGCTTTTCCAACCTTGTCCTCATTTAACTCATCTAATTTTACCAACTTGCCCTTAATGTTTCTCCTAATTATGTATAATAATAATAATAATAATAATATTAACACATCACATACTTCTATAATACTCTCATCACCCCCTTAACATCATAATACCCCACATCATCAATCGTCAGACATCAAATAATTTACCAAATATTCACCGAAAATAAAAACATTTAAATAAATCAATTAAATAAATATTCTACTCATTTTGGGGTGTTACAATGATTTTGGAAGAAAGTCATAAGAGTAGCTTGAGTATCCATCCAAGAGCTACAAAAATGTATCAGGATTTGAAGAAGATTTTTTGGTGGCCTGGATTGAAACGAGATGTGGCACATTTTGTGTATGCTTGTTTGACTTGTCAAAAGTCAAAAGTTGAGCATCAGAAACGTATAGGGTTAATGCAACTGTTGGATATTCCAGAGTTGAAATGGGACAAAATTTCTATAGATTTTGTGATTGGGTTGCCGAATACTCTGAGAGGGCTTGATGTCATTTGGGTGATCGTTGATAGACTGGCATAGTTGGCGCATTTTATTCTAATTAATATCAGTTTTTCTCTGCAGAAGTTGGCGGAGATTTATATCCGTGTAATTATGAAATTGCATAGAGTTCCGTTGAATATTGTGTCGGATAGAGATTCTCGGTTTACTTCCAGATTCTGGGAAAGTTTGCAGGAGGGTTTGGGTTCGAAGCTGAGATTGAGTTCAGCTTATCATCCACATACAGATGGTCAGATAGAGAGGACTATTTAGTCTTTGGAAGATTTGTTGAGGGCTTGTGTTCTTGAACAAGGAGGTGCTTGGGATAGTCATTTGTCGTTGATTGAGTTCACTTATAATAATAGTTATCATTCTAGTATTGGAATGACGCCTTTTGAAGCTTTGTATGGTCGGAGGTGTTGGACGCCTATGTGTTGACATGAATCTGGTGAGAGTGTGGTGCTTGGACCTGAGATTGGTCAATAGACTACATAGAAGGTGAAACTAATTTGAGAAGATGAAAGCTTCGTAGAGCAAGCAAAAGAGTTATCATGATCAGAGGAGGAAGGATCTTGAGTTTCAAGAGAGTGACCATCTATCTTGAGAGTCACTGGTGATCGGTGTCGGACATGCTTTGAAGTCGAGGAAGCTTACTCATCGGTTTATTGGTTCGTATCAGATATCAGCAAGAGTTGGAGCTTTTGCTTATAGAGTGGCGTTGCCACCAAATTTGTTGAATTTGCATGATGTGTTCCATGTCTCACAGCTTCGGAAGTATGTTCCAGATCCGTCGCATGTGATTGTGTGGTTGATGTTCAGGTAAGGGACAACATTAGAGTTGAGGCTTTACCTATTATGATTGATGACCGTGAGGTGAAGCATATGAGAGGCAAAGAGATTGCTCTCGTGAAGGTCGTGTGGGGAGGCGCTGCCACTGGAAGTAGGACTTGGGAGTTGGAGAGCAGGATGCGTGAAGCATATCCTGAGTATGACGCCATGGGTGTCATGCATTGTGAAGCAATGACGGGCGTCGGCCGAATGACGAGGAGGTCGTCATGGCCTCCAAGTGAGCGCAATTTTGGTTGTTCGTCAAAGTGTGACATGTTGGGTGCTGGGAAGGATGATGAGCGTCATCCAAGTGAAATTTCACCCTCATCGAGCCAAAATGTGTGTTTTGACTTGCTGAGTTTGGTTTTGAGGGTTGTTTTGTCGGGCTGTCAAGTTTTAGCTGTTGTTTGGCCTTTTGTGTAATGCCCCGTTTTGTCCGATTTATTTAATTGAGTTGATTTAATTATTTTCGTCATTATATTATTTCATTCTTGACTTTTATTTGACAATATATTATTTTTCATCGTTATTATGTTTTATCGCGTTTTGAAAGCGTTTGCGAGATATTTGAGTTGAGGGGTTAGATATTTTAGAAAAATTAGATATTTTTATAAATAGAGATTTGAGAGAAAAATAGAGAAAAGAAAGAGAAAGGAAAGAAAGGAAGAAGAAGGAAAAGGAGAGGAAAGAAATGGAGAAGAGGAAAAGAGGTGGAAATCTCCAATACTCCGTTTCAAGTGCGATTAATCGGGTAAGGGTGAGAAGTTTCGATTATATTTTGCTTGTGTATGTATATGTGTTGTTTGTTGTAATTGTTTTGGTTGTTTCACAACTTTTTTCTTATTGATAATTTGTGATCAATTCGATAGAAATCGATGTTTTAACGGTTAGAATGCGGAATAGTTCGCGTAGAATAGTCGGGAAATGATAGGATTTAGTCGGGAATACTTGTCGGTATGATCGGGGGGCTTAAGGATGAGTTTGGGGGGGGGGGGGGGTTTGCATCATAAAATTCTGGTATTTTTGGGTTCTGTTACGCAGTAACCGGTTACAGCATATGTGCTAACCGGTTACCACTGTTAGTTTCAGAAAAATATTATTTTCAAAAATTCATAACTTTTGAACCGTAAGTCGGTTTTGGTCCCCGTTCGAAGCGTTGGAAAGCTAGTGAAATATTCTTTCTATTAAAAATGGTTTGGAGGGCAGTAGATGAATTATTTAAGTCGTGGTTTTGTAAAAGTGTCGGGTTGTCGGGTTTTTATCGCGTTAAATGCGTGCAGTTAGTGTTTTACCGTGTGTTGTGCTATTGTTATATAACGTGGAGCTGTTATATGGTTTATATGATGTTGAAGCATGTGATAAGTTGTTGTGGGTAGCCTTCGTGATATTGAATACAAATGTATGGTATTAATGTACGTTGTTGTGGGTAGCCTTCGTGGCGTGAATCCTAGTGTTGTGAGTATCATTGTATGATTGTAGGATTGTTGTGGTTGATGGCGAGTAATTCTTGATGTGAATTGATATGAATGTATATGCTAAAATGCTAATTGTTGTGGTTTGTGGATTATGATGAAATGCATTGTTTATGTGAAATTCAATGTTGTGGTGATGGTTTGTGGCCTTATGGCAAATAAATGCATTGTTTTGGGTTTGATTGCAATGCATGATTATTGATGTTGAGATGGTTCACATGGTTGTATATATGTATGCATTGGATTGTCATGAGTAATTCTATGCCAAGCATCATGATATGCATCTTGTGATGTCGTGTGCCCTTGTGGGGTGTGAGCGACGAAACGATTCCAAAGGGAATCTGCTGTAACGATCGCGTGCCTTATACAACGAGGACCTAAAGTGATGTTATAGACGATCGTGTGCCTTATACAAAGAGGATCTAAAGCGATCGGATTGTGTGCCTTATACAAAGAGGACCTAAAGCGATCCATAAACGTCGTGTGCCTTATACAAAGAGGACCTAAAGCGACGGGGAACATCGTTTGCCCGACGGGGAGTTACACTAAGTAACAAGCGATGATTCCAATAATTCCTGAGTGAATTAATGATGATATTGATGGATGGAATGGTACCGCATTTGCATAGAGTCGTTGTGTCGGTCTCTCTGCATTTGCATAAATCATGAATGGATTGATTATGTGTGGGAAATTGTGAATTGATTGATTATGTATTGAGCTCGTGATAGCATTGGTGATTTGATATGCATTTGTGATAAATGCATTGGTTATGGATGATATGTTTTATGTATAGACATATGCTATGTTTTGTGGGGATGTTATACATTACAAAGATTGTTGGATTATCGTTGATATGCTATATATGAATATATGTGATGTGGTGGTGTGTTTCCATATGTCATAACTTTGGTATGCATTATGTGTGAATATGCTATTATGTTGGTATAATTGATATATGCTATATGGTTGGATTACTAGAAATAGGTTATGTATCTGTGGTGAGAATAATTATGCATGTGAATTTAATGTGTTTGCATATTATTATGCAATCTTGATTTAGTTGTTATTTCTCACCCTTCTGCTGTGGTTTGTTGCTCTATGAGGAAATTGCAGATTAGTATCTTGGAGGCTTTTGTGAAGATTAGTTCTCCATCCTTTTGTCGGTCTGTCTGCTGTGATACGTAACACGGGAATCGGGGAACGCTTTTGTTATATATGTATACATTTGTTGGATCTATTTTGTATTACCTTTGTATGAATGTTTTGATGTTATAAAACAATTTATTTTGTAAAACAAGTCAGTTATGGATCTTTCCGCTTTATTCCATAATTGAACTTTCCTTTTATTGGAAAAAGTTTCCCTTTTAAGTTTATTCCATTTTGTGTTATGTATCAAATTTATGAGCAAGGATTATGGTTTCTTTCTTTAAATGTGGCATCCTTGTTTCTGTCTAAGAATAAATTTTTCTTTGCTCTGATTTATTTATGTATTATTTATTCGCGATGGGAATTGGGGTGCTACATTAGTGGTATCAGAGCAGGTCGGTCCGTCCGGCCAAGTTGTTGAGTCAGTTGGTGTGACAGTTGAGTACTGTCGATGTTGTTTGTCCCTTAGTATGTGATATGTGTGTGAAACACTATCAGTGCTTTCTGGTTTTCTAATCCTTTGTCTTCAGGATTGAGAATGAGATAAGTGGGGGAGAAGCTTGTGCTTCTTCAAGTTGCTTCAAGTGTTGAGCGTTAGCTCAGTGTGTGGTAGATTGCAAGATTATAAGTGTTATTTGGACAGTGTTGTTCCCGATTCCGGAGGGAATGCGGAGGTAAGGTTTATGTCAACTAAGGATTTGTGCCTTAGGTAGTTTTATGCACAAGATGCAAGAAATGCTATTATAGTTTGGTAAAGACGGTTTATGCCCCATCATGATTGTCGGCTGTCTATTGACAAATTGAGGAACTGATCACCCTTAATCTCTTGTTGATAGTAGATGAAATTATGTTGGATGGAATAGACGTGTCTTTCCGGCTTTGATAGTGTGTGCAATGAATTGTTTGGAATTAAGAAAATGATTACGGATTATTTTGTCGAGTCGATGAAGATTTTTAAATCTGAAGGTGAGGCGGATTCGAGGTTTGTGTATGTTGGTCAAGTTGGAATGTCTCTGAGGGAGAATGATTAGGTGTTATTAATGGCTGCTTCTCAGGGAGTAGAGAGTGAACTTAAATTGGACGAAGGCGAATAGTTGAGGTTTATATCTGCTAAGTAAGTAGAAAATCTCTTAGGAGATGAGACTAAGATGTTTGTTATGATTATGATGATAGTTTTCTAGAAATTGGCGGAAAGGCCACAGTGATGGGCTGCCAGTTGTGTGTGGTTTTCAGATGTATTTCTGAATGGAATATTGGATGTTAGCATTAGAAGTACCTGGACTGATAGAGCAGTTGGAAGATTTACTGGAAATGAGAATTGTGAGGTCAAGTGTGTCGTCTTGGAGAGCTCCAGTATTGTTAGTAACAAAAAGGATGGATGATTGAACGAAATAACAAGCATGATGTGTATAATGGTATTGAGACTATGGAAAGAAAAACTTAAAGTCCTGGTGAGGTTTGGAGTCTTTGGAGTTTTAGAGCATTAATGGAAATCTTGAGAAAACCCTTATGTGTGGATGTAATATTGATATTAAGAGTTCCTTTTGGTGGGTTGTTGATACTTGTTATGCTGGTTGGAATTGATTTGAGATGAAAATGGTGATTTTGGGAAGGACTGTAGAAGGGTTATTTTTTTCTGAAAATCGCAGTGCGCGCTTAGCGCACAGACGCCCGCTTAGCGCGGTCTGGAGAATTTGCAACCTTTCCAGGCAGTGAGGAGCGCGCTCAGCGCGGGGTGGAGCCCGCTTAGCGCGACCTGGAGCAAAAATAAAACTGTTTTTTTTCTAAAATCCATAACTTTTGATCCGTAACTCGGATCGGGACGTTCCTTGTACCGTTGAAAAGCTAAGGAGATGTTCTTTCTTATAAAAATGGTTTTGCTGCCAGTGGCCAATTGGATTGTGTCGTGAATTTGGATAAGTTCGTAGTGGTCTTGATTGAGAATATTTGGATCTGTTATAAACTCAGAGGAAGAACAGGTAGAGTGTTTGAGAATTGAATTACAAGTGTTGAAAAGAGACGAAGTTTTATGCTAAGTTATTCGAGTGAGAATTTTGGTTGAAAAAGGTTAGTTTTCTTGGATATGTTATTTCAGATGAGAGTATGGTTATGGATCCATCGGAAGTAGATGCAGTTCTATAATGAGAGGCTCCGAAGTTGGTTAAGGAGATTAGAATCTTTTTGGACTTTAGTTGGTTATTACCGGAGGTTATGGAAGGTTTTTCCAAGTTAGCATTTTCGTTATGACAGTTGACTTGCAAAGGGTAAGTCGGTTGCTTTGGATGTTCATTGTGAGGAAAGTTTGAGAGGGTTAAAGTAGAATTTATCTACGGCTCCAGTTTTGATTATGTGTGATCCTAATAAACAGTTTGTGAGGTATTGTGGTGTGTCTTTGATGAGTTTAGTCAATGTGTTAATGCAAGAGGGTAAAGTCGTAGCTTATGCTTTACGACAATTGAGGATTCATAAAAGGATCTATACTATTCAGGATTTGGAATTGGTTGCGGTTGTAGTGTGTTGGAAAATTTGGAGGTATTATCTTTATGGTTCTAAGTTCGAAGTGTTTAGTAAACATAAGAATATTGAGTACCTATTTGGTCGGAAGGAATATAGCATGAGACAGCGAGGATGGTTGGAATTTGTGATGAGTTATGACTTTAGCTTGAATTATCCTATTGGTAAAGTTAATGTCGTCCGTGATGAGTTAAGTCGAAAGTTTTTATACATGTCTGTTTTGATGGTCAGGGAGTTAGAATGATTTGAGCAGTTCAGAGACTTATGTCTGGTGTGTGAGATAACTCAGTGGAGTGTAAGGTTGGGTCTATTAGAGATGAACTATGCTTTTTCTAGTAAATATTAGAGAGAGTCAGAAGTTGGATATGAAATGGATAAATTTGATAGTTTTGGGTAATCAGAGTGCGCATCGGAAGCGTGATGTAGCACAATTCGTATATGCGTGTGTGACTTGATGGAGTTCAAAGGTTGAACAGTGGAAAACGGTAGGAATGATGAGACCGTGGGATGTTCTATAATGGAAGTGATAGGTGGAAGGTTTCAATATTAATCATGTACTAATATGTAAATGGATGTATTAGTTACATGTTTGATGGGTAAATCACAACGTTGTTGTATTGATGTTATGTTTGGTATTCTGGTTTTGTTGATGTTGTTGAGACGTTGTTGTGCCGTGGGACTTTAGGTTATTGTCTTTGTTGTTGTCTCGTTTCCATGGTGCTGGTTCGAGTGCGTGTGGTTAATCCCTATGTGGGAGATTAAGGGGGTGTTACCTGGGTGTTGGTAACATGGTTTTCTTTGAGTCGTGAGTTGGTCGTCAAGTGCATTGTATGGGCATTGTATCTTGTCGTTGTAGTTGTCGTTGTCGTGTCGTTGTTGTAGCTGCTGTTAGCAAGGTGGTTTGTCAGTTTGTGTTATTCGTGGTGTGCCTTTTGTTGGCATGATAGTTTGTTAGTCGGATGCGAGAGTCGTATCCGGAGTTGTTCGTATCAGTTATATTAATTTTCGAGGACGAAAATGTCTAAGTGGGGGAGAATTGTAACGCCCCATTTTGTCCGATTTATTTAATTGAGTTGATTTAATTATTTTCGTCATTATATTATTTCATTCTTGACTTTTATTTGACAATATATTATTTTTCATCGTTATTATGTTTTATCGTGTTTTGAGAGCGTTTGCGAGATATTTGAGTTGAGGGGTTAGATATTTTAGAAAAATTAGATATTTTTATAAATAGAGATTTGAGAGAAAAAGAGAGAAAAGAAAGAGAAAGGAAAGAAAGGAAGAAGAAGGAAAAGGAGAGGAAAGAAATGGATAAGAGGAAAAGAGGTGGAAATCTCCAATACTCCGTTTCAAGCGCGATTAATCGGTTAAGGGTGAGAAGTTTCGATTATATCTTGCTTGTGTATGTATATGTGTTGTTTGTTGTAATTGTTTTGGTTGTTTCACAACTTTTTTCTTATTGATAATTTGTGATCAATCGATAGAAATCGATGTTTTAACGGTTAGAATGCGGAATAGTTCACGTAAAATAGTCGGGAAATGATAGGATTTAGTCGGGAATACTTGTCGGTATGATCGGGGGCTTAAGGATGAGTTTGGGGGGTTTTTGCATCATAAAATTCTGGTATTTTTAGGTTCTGTTACGCAGTAACCGGTTACAGCATATGTGCTAACCGGTTACCACTGTTAGTTTTAGAAAAATATTATTTTCAAAAATTCATAACTTTTGAACCGTAAGTCGGTTTTGTCCCCGTTCGAAGCGTTGGAAAGCTAGTGAAATATTCTTTCTATTAAAAATGGTTTGGAGGGAAGTAGATGAATTATTTAAGTCGTGGTTTTGTAAAAGTGTCGGGTTGTCGGGTTTTTATCGCGTTAAATGCGTGTGGTTGATGTTTTACCGTGTGTTGTGCTATTGTTATATAACGTGGAGCTTTTATGTGGTTTATATGATGTTGAAACATGTGATAAGTTGTTGTAATTGTTGTGGCCTTATGGCAAAATACTTTGTTGATATTGAATACAAATGTATGGTATTAATGTACGTTGTTGTGGGTAGCCTTCGTGGCGTGAATCCTAGTGTTGTGAGTATCATTGTATGATTGTAGGATTGTTGTGGTTGATGGCGAGTAATTCTTGATGTGAATTGATATGAATGTATATGCTAAAATGCTAATTGTTGTGGTTTGTGGATTATGATGGAATGCATTGTTTATGTGAAATTCAATGTTGTGGTGATGGTTTGTGGCCTTATGGAAAATAAATGCATTGTTTTGGGTTTGATTGCAATGCATGATTATTGATGTTGAGATGGTTCACATGGTTGTATATATGTATGCATTGGATTGTCATGAGTCATTGTATGCCAAACATCATGATATGCATCTTGTGATGTCGTGTGCCCTTGTGGGGTGTGAGCGACGAAAAGATTCCAGAGGGAATCTGCTGCAACGGTCGTGTGCCTTATACAAAGAGGACCTAAAGCGACGTTATAGACGATCGTGTGCCTTATACAAAGAGGACCTAAAGTGACCGGATCGTGTGCCTTATACAAAGAGGACCTAAAGCGATCCATAAACGTCGTGTGCCTTATACAAAGAGGACCTAAAGCGACGGGGAGTTACACTAAGTAACAAGCGATGATTCCAATAATTCCTGAGTGAATTAATGATGAGATTGATGGATGGAATGGTACCACATTTGCATAGAGTCGTTGTGTCGGCCTCTCTGCATTTGCATAAATCATGAATGGATTGATTATGTGTGGGAAATTGTGAATTGATTGATTATGTGTTGAGCTCATGATATCATTGGTGATTTGATATGCATTTGTGATAAATGCATTGGTTATGGATGATACGTTTTATGTATAGACATATGCTATGTTTTGTGGGGATGTTATACATTACAAAGATTGTTGGATTATCGTTGATATGCTATATATGAATATATGTGATGTGGTGGTGTGTTTCCATATGTCATAACTTTGGTATGCATTATGTATGAATATGCTATTATGTTGGTATAATTGATATATGCTATGTGGTTGGATTATTAGAAATAGGTTATATATCTGTGGCATGCTATATGTATTAGTATGTGATGCTTGTGGTGAGAATAATTATGCATGTGAATTTAATGTGTTTGCATATTATTATGCAATCTTGATTTAGTTGTTATTTCTCACCCTTCTGCTGTGGTTTGTTACTCTATGAGGCAATTGCAGATTAGTATCTTGGAGGCTTTTGTGAAGATTAGTTCTCCATCCTTTTGTCGGTCTGTCTGCTCTGATACGTAACATGGTAGTCGGGGAACGCTTTTGTTATATATGTATACATTTGTTGGATCTATTTTGTATTACCTTTGTATGAATGTTTTGATGTTATAAAACAATTTATTTTGTAAAACAAGTTAGTTATGGATCTTTCCGCTTTATTCCATAATTGAACTTTCCTTTTGTTGGAAAAAGTTTCCCTTTTATGTTTATTCCATTTTGTGTTATGTATCAAATTTATGAGCAAGGATTATGGTTTCTTTCTTTAAATGTGGCATCCTTGTTTCTGTCTAAGAATAAATTTTTCTTCGCTTTGATTTATTTATGTATTATTTATTCGCAATGGGAATTGGGGTGTTACATTTTGTGATGAGTATTAGTTGATTACTTAATTTATAATTAATTGAGTAACATTACACATACATGTGAATTATGTGTAATTTGTTAATATGTGTGATAAGAGTGAAAATATGATGTGATGCCGATTTGTACCATGTGTATGAGTTATTATTGATGTATTGAGAAATATTTTTGTTTACAATCAGAGAGGGTTGTATCGTATATGTTGTGTTGAGTAATTATGTATAGTCAGAGTTAGGTTGTACTACATTTTGTATGGCATTCCTCATATGTGTCATTGTTGTGAATGAGGCATGTTCGCTAGTTCAGAGTGGGGACTAGTGACTTGTCCCAAACCTTGGCTGGGGACTTGGAGCTCAGTGTGGGGGCTCAGGGATCACAAAGATTGGGACTCGGTTCGTATGAAGACTCAATTGTTGAGTCGGTACCACATGCATATAAAGTTGAGTTGTGAGTCCGATTCACAGTGGGGACCGTGACGAGCATGAGTTGAGTCATTTGTTGCGTTACTTTGAATTATTGTGCTCTAAGTGAGGTGTGAATACATGACTTTGGTGCGTTTTTTTGACTATGTGGTTGCTTGTATAAATGTGTGAATCTATCTTGAATGTTTATGCACCGTGTATTATTTGAATGTATTATCACCAATTTTCTTTGTTGTTGCGTCTGTGCTCATCTGGAGTACAACTAATCAGGTACTTGAGTATGAGCTTGAGATTGAGAACAGTGTTAGACCTCTTTAGTTGCTTGTCGTTCAAGTCTATAGTTGGAGTCGCTCTGATACGTAACACAAGGGAACGAACTATCCTATATTTGTTTTGTTGCGTATCTTTCTGTTTTCACTATGCCAAAATTGATTTTTGGCAGCACTACATAGATAACGCTTTTTCCCAAAAGCGCTGCTATAAGTTAAAAAAAAAACAATGAAAAAAAGCGCTGCTAAAAGAGGGCTTTAGAAAGCGCTTTTGAAAAGCGCTGCTATAGGCCAGATGTAGGTTACACTTTATAAAGCGCTTTTTGGAAAGCGCTGCTAAAGGCTAACATTAGACAGCGCTTTTGAAAAATGCTGCTAAAGGCCATTCGTAGACCACACTTTAGCCATCGCTTTTGAAAAGCGTTGCTAAAGGCCATTCCTATACCTCACATTAGAAAGCGCTTTTGTGAAGCGCTGCTATATGCCTAGGAAAAGAAAGCGCTTTTAATTCAAAAGCGCTGCTAAATGTATCACATAAGAAAGCGCTGCTATAAGTCTTTTAAATTATAAATAATAAAACAGAAACTATTGTTTTGTCTTAAACCCTAACATTTCAAACTCTCTCTCTCTCTCTCTCTCGCGACTACTCTCTCCACCGTATCTCCCTCTCTCTCTGTGCAACTGCTCCCTCCGCCGTATCTCCATCTCTCACTACTTCTCCCTCCGCCTGACTCCCTCTGTTTCGTGACTGTCTCTCTTCGGGACAAAGCCCGTAACTCCCTCTGCCGTAACTTCATTTTGAGGTATTTTTTCTTTTGATTTTTTGGATTCGCAAGCCATAGCATAGATTGTGATGTTGTTGTTATTTGAATTCAATTGAAGATTGAATGACATTGTTGGTGAATTAGTGTTGAAGATGTGAAACTAATTATATTGTATTGTTGATTTGGTTGATGTGGTTGTTGTTTGAATTTGATTTTGATGAATTAGTGTGTGAATTTGATTTTGAAATTAATGTGTGAATTTGATTTTGATGAATTAGTGTTGATGTGGCTGTCGTTGATTTGGTGAATTAGTGTTGATGTGGTTGTTGTTTGAATTTGATTTTGAAATTGTTGTTGTAGTAAGGTTGAAGATGATAAATTATGATATTTGTGGTGAATTTATTTTGGGAATTGGTGTTAATTTTGTAAGTTGATGTTGAATGTTAGTGATGAATTGTTGAAATTAATTGATGATAATGACATTGTTGATGGATAATTTTTAGTGATTACTTTGTTTTAATCTAATTGTTGATTGACAATGATAATGAAATTAATTATAAATTGTTGAGGTTGAAGATGATAAATAGTGATGAAATTAATATTTAAGTGTTGAGGTTGAAGTTGCTATTGAGTTTAAATGTGGAATTGATAATTTTGGTGATTGATTTATGCTCGAATTGACGATTCTTTGTTGGATAGAACTTTGAAGTTAATTGAACTTAAGTGATGAAGCTGTTTTTTGTGACTTACTTGAGTTGAAACATTAAGTGTTGATGTGTCATTTGTGATGAATCAAAGTATACCATGCTACTTGAAATAATGTGATTGAGTTTTCATGTCGATGCCATGTTGCTTAATTGAAGGAAGTGATGATGTTTACTAAATTTGATTCTTGAGACTTTGACTTGTTTCTCTGATATATCTTGTTTGTCCTATTATATACTAAATTTGTCCTGTTATATTTGGTATACACCATCAGTTACTAACTTAGTGAAATACCTATGGAGGAAGGTATTTTCGGTTTGATGGAAGGTGGTATTCGTGAAATACCTATGGAGGAAGGTATTTTTGGTTTTCCTTATTCAGAAACAATTGCTAAAGAGGATTTGGATCATATTTTTCAGCAATTCTGAATTAGGCATCGGTGTTATGAATTCATACATCAGATACTCCATCAATTTTATTTAATTAATTGAACAATTTATTTACTAATTTCAATGAATACTCTAATGTTGATTATGTTTTTATTTAAGGTTCTTGTATGACAAATTGATGCGCCCGCGTCAATTGACAGAAATATTCTCTTTCTTATCTCCCAGCTCTATCAACGCATGTTTAATCGATCAAAGTGCAAATGCAGTCAAAGATCACTTAGTCAATGCATTTATGTCCAACAAAGATACAGAAAAGTTGTATCTTTTACCATATAATACTGGCCATGGGTTAGATTTTCATTCTAACTTCATTTATTATAATCTTTCGTTTTTTGACGTTGTGAAGAAAATTTCCATCTAAACTTTTGTTTTATTTTACAGTAGACACTGGTTGTTGGTTGCGATTAATCCGATAAAATAAACAGTATATTATCTGGATTCGTTAGATGGTGATCAAACAAAATACCCAGATATGAAGAACATGGTTGATACATAAGTGATGAGAATTTTCTAAATATTCGTGTGTATATTTATTTATTTATGTGAGATTGTTCTAAATATTCGTTTATATTATGTTAGAGCTATACAAATATTCTGATTACAAAGACAAGCTCAAGTACCAAAGAGTAAAGCAAACAACATTACATGGATCAGAGTGCAGGTATATTTTCACAATTTTGATTATAATAGTGATGCTACTTGATAAAACAAGTTAAACTATATATCCTGATATATATTCGTATTTTTTTTCTGTGTAGTGTCCTCGTCAGCGTAATGGTATAGATTGCAGTTATTTCATTTTGAGGTTTATGAAAGAAACCATTCATTTGGATCAAATAGAGATTCCAAACATGGTATGGATTTATAACTTAGGATTTATTTTAATATTTATCAGATATTTCATATAATTAATTACTTTTAACTAAATCATGCATATTATGTAGTACTTTGATGAATTCAAGTGTGCTACTTACTCAAAAGATAAATTGGAAGAAATTAAGGAGGAATGGTGTCAATACATTATTGAGATGAGAATCATATAAGGTATATTGTCTTTCTTTCTTTTGTGTGAAGTTTATGGATGTTGTTGTATAGTTTTGGAAGTTGTTGTATAGTTTATGGAAGTTGTTGTATACTTTATGGAAGTTGTTGTATAGGTTTGGAAGTTGTTGTATAGATTTGGAATCTTTAAAAGTTAAAGGTTTTGGAAGTGGATAAGTTGTTATTAGAATTATGGATGTTTTCTTGGTGTATATATGAGGTTTGTGTTGAATTATATATAATGGTTATTTTGGTGTATGAGGTTTGTGTTGAATTATATATAATGGTTATTATAAGGTTTATGTGTTGAATTATATATAATGGTTATTATAAGGTTTATGTGTTGAATTATAATAGTGTATATATGTTGAATTATAATGGTATATAAGACCTATGTGTTGAAATAAATGCTTGAGTTGAATTATACAGGTTTATGATAAGTTTTGATAAAAATTTGAGTAATTATGGGTTGTGCTGCCATTTTATAATTAAAAAATGAGACTTATACCAACTCTTTTAACAAAAAACGCTCCCTAAAAAAAGGACAATAGGCAGCGCTTATAACAAAAAAAACGCTTCCAAAAAAAGTGCTTTTTAAAAAGTGCTTTTAAAAAGCGTTTTTTACGTGTACAAAAGAAGCGCTGCCTAAAGTGGATAAACGAAAGCGCTTTTATAAAAAGCGTTGCCTAAAGTAGGAAGAAAAGACACATTAGGCAGCGCTTTTAAAAGCGCTGCCTAAAAGGGGCCAAAAGAAAGCGCTTTTATTGTAAAAGCGTTGTCTAAAGTAGAAAAAAAGATACATTATACAACGCTTTTAAAAGTGCTGCCTAAAGGGGGACAAAAGAAAACACTTTTACTGAAAAAACACTGCCTAAAGTAGGAAGAAAAGACACATTAGACAACGCTTTTAAAAGTGCTGCCTAAAGTGGAACAAAAGAAATCGCTTTTATTGAAAAAACGCTGCTCAAAGGGGACCTAAGGCAACGCTTTTGCATTTAAAAAAGCGTTGTCTTTACCTACAACAACACCACTTTAGGCAGCGCTTTAAAGCGCTGCTAAAAGCAAAAAAAAAAAAGCGCTGCCTTAAGTCTTTTATGGCGTAGTGTTTGTTTTATCTTGCGAAGAACTCCTATTTTAAACTAATAATTCTGTTTAGGCTTTTATGCCAAGTGTTTTTGTGATTCCACTACTTATCAAACAAGTTATTTTTATTATTTCGTGATTCCAAATGTCTTAGATTGTGCGAGTAATATCCTACTTGAAGAATATTTATGTTATTATAGATGTTTTACTATTTAATAGTCGAGTCGGGAAATAGGGTGGTACAACACTCACTACTGGATTAAGGCCGTGCAACACGTGGCCAAAATTATAGGCTAAAGAACTGCTCTCACCAGTGGTAGAGCAAAGGTACAAATACCTAGCTCAATAGTTAAGTCAAGGGGTCCAATTTTTTATCGATTTATTAACAAAAAGACTTTGCCTAATACATCACTGATATGGTTTACACTATTGTTCTTACATTAAGTACTATATTTAACCATAATTCATCAAACAACTCACATTTTTTATTAATGTATGGGCTGAGATAAGTTTACATGACCCGAGAAAGGATAGTTCATAAAGGCACAAGCCGAATCAACTACATCAATATGGGGTAGACGCTCGAAACATGGCCATTGGCCGCCAAGTTAGGCTTTGACCGCCCAAATTGGTCCATTATCTTACTAGAATGGGTATAACATTATTTAGCCTAGAGAGGGAGGATTTGTGAAGAGACAACCCAAACTAAGTGTGGTAACATTGGCGAGCATCCAAAGTAAGGTTGACCACTCAAAGCACTTTAAGGCCGCGCAGTTGGAATGTCTCACCCATTCTAGGGTCCTTGACCTTTTCCATTTATTACACGTGGACTATGAGGTGTCCATGGGGATATCAGTCAAAGGGAAAGCATCTCCCTCATAATTTATGGAATAATGAGTCTCCTACTAGCCCATGTTTCTGATCAAGAAATGAGAGAAACTATTTTTTACTTTCTAGTTCAGGCCTAAGGGGTCTTCTATAAATACCTCAATTCTAGAATTGTAAAAGGATCATCCACAAGTTTTCGAGAAAAAAAATACAAAGTCTCTCACAATCACCTCGTGAGCAGGTTTTCCTTCTCTTTTTTTAACTATAATAAAACTTATTTATGATGTATTTTTATACTGTTTAATTTTAGATGTTTAAATATCCTTTTTCTAAATCTAAACTTAAAAATGAATCAATGCTCAAACTATTTGAAAGAGTTTACAACTCATTCAAGTCTCATACAATTCGTGTAAATTTACAACTTTACATTTCAATACATGTTTAACGTATGTTGAATCCCATACTTAATTCATTGTTATACTCTAAAAACTAACCACTAACCAAACGAATGTTTAAGTTGTTCACACCTTCAACAGTGGGATTGGCATTTCTCTTCCTCCAAAAACTACCAAAAGAACTTTCAATTTCTTCCAATGTTTTGCCATGTGTTTCAGGGAGCATAGTATAGTGAAAAATCCACGCTACCATTGCAATTCCTGCGAAAAGAAAAAAAGCACCTCCAATGGTGATGGCCTTCGAAAGAGACAAAAAAGTCATGGATATGACTCCACTTGTGAGCCTATTCACCATTGCTCCAATAGACACGCCTTGAGCTCGGAGTCTTAATGGAAATATCTCAGAACTATAAACCCATGTAATAGGACCCGACCCAATTGAAAAAGTACCAGCATATGACAACACCGCAGCTATACTAAGCCATATAGCCCATGTAAAGGTGGCATCAGAGTTATCAATAATAGTGAGACTAACTGCCAAAGTAAGAAGTGAGAGTATTAACCCACCAACACTGGTTAATAACAACACGCGCCTCCCAACACGATCCAATAAAAAAGTGGACACTAAGACAAACATTGTTTTCATAAATCCAACCGCTATAGTTACAAGAAGTTTATTAGTGTCGGATTTGATCCCAGCCTTCTCGAAAATTCTAGGACTGTACAAAACAACAGCGTCTATGCCGGTTGCTTGTGCGAAGAAGTGAAGCCCAAGCGATGCAATGAAAATGTGACGAACTGCAGGTGTAGGATGGAGAAACAGTTCTTTCCATACGCCTCTGCCTTGAACTTTTGTGACTGAAACAATGTCGTCGTCACAGTCCAAGGAAATTCCTGTAATCTCTTTAATATCATCTAATCTCTGCTGAGCTTCTTCTTTAGAATCAGAGATTTTATAAAGAACTTTTTTTGCTTCCCCTAATCGACCCTTGGCAACGAGCCATCTCGGTGACTCTGGCATGGCTAATACAGCTATGGCTAGGAATATAGAAGGGATGGCGCCGATTCCAAGCATCACTCGCCAACCATAGCGGAGTGGCAGCTTTGAAAATCCATAATTTGAGATGTATCCAATTAAAATCCCTCCATTCAAAAATACCTGAAAATAACTTGTTTCTTTAGACTTGAATTTAACTAGCTGTGGCAACTAGAGTGATTTTTGGCATGTAATATATAATAATCTCAAAGTTAACTTCAATTAATTTCTAATCTCAAAGGTAAATAATTAAAGAAAACGTAAATTAATTAGAAAACTTGCCTCAGGTAAGGAAGTGAGGAATCCACGAGTTGCAGTAGGGGAGACTTCAGAAATATAAACTGGAGCAATCAAGAAAGCAAAACCCGTGCCAACACCGGCGAAGAAACGACCAAACATAAGAAATGCATAGTTCATGGAAAGTCCCATAAGGATAGCTCCTGCGAAGAAAATTACTCCGGCGACGACAATCGTGTAACGCCGACCAATCCAATCGGAGAGTCTCCCTGCTATGTAAGAACCTATGGGAGAGTAAATATTTATGATGCCTAAGAGAATTTCGATCTGTACGTCGGTAACTTTAAGGTCTCTTTTGATATAGATAGCTGCTCCACTCATCACACCAATATCTGTTACAACAATAACATCATATATATATATATAGTTGTTATAAATTGCATGATCACATAGATTCATGTAGGAATAGAAACGAGTTTATGGTATGATTGTATCTCTACTCACTGTATCCAAGTAAGATAGAAGTCATAGAAGCCAAGATAGCACATGTAAAAGAGAATTTGTTCCTTTTGGACTTGTTTTGAGGATCAAAATCTTCTAGAGATTTCAAAGCTTCCGTTGCTTGATCTGATCCCTCAGCCATCTTTGAGTTTGTTGAAAGGATGATGATGATTGTGTTTGTATCTTGGGTAGGTTTAAATTGATAGCTGCCCAACTAGTCAGTTGCTAGTATCTGTTAGTGAATCAATTTGCAATTTGTGAAGTAGATGCCTCTATTAACTCAACCTCACAGAAATAAGAAATAATGGTATCTGTCCCCTATATTTGTCGGCTATTTCTTCTTTACTTAATTAATTAATTTAATGGTTTATTGTCATAAAAAATTCTAAGAGTAGAAAAAAACAATAGATTAATGATTGATATTAATGCATTAATTATAAAGCAAATCTCTTCGTTAGAAAAGACATCTACCACAAGTTAACAATAGTCCGAATTTTTTTGCCTCTATGTTTTGTTTGTGTGTAGAACGTAGGGATATTAAAATTCTGACACATTATTAGATAGAATTTTACGGATTGACTAAGTCTTTATTTCAAAATTCGGATACACTTCAGGAAAGTAATATGAACCCTTCTTTGACAGTAGCTAGGAAAAAATTTGCATATCATTCGACAAGTGCATACATTACTCACACAATAAACTGTGCCTGAAATATAAGTAAAAAAACAACTTTATGTTTATTAAAAAATATAGTCAAGTGCATTTAATTTTTTTTAATACTATGTAAAAAAATTAACACAATTATTAATCTACCTATAATTAAATTGTCAGTTTTTATTAATATTAAATAATTAATGTTGGAATAATTTGAAAATAAAAACATTAGATGTGCATAAATTTGTTGATATGTGCTTATATTTATATTTAATGTCAAAGTTGTATATAAATAAGTTCAGAGGGAGTATACATAAGTCAGACATAACTAAGATCAAGTTTTCATAACTCATTATTAAATCATACATAAGTGATTCATAAAATACGATTAATTATACAAATTTTCAAATTGTTTACAAAATACTACAAATACCGGAAATTGCAATGCATGTGGTATCTATGTTAATATTGTCTTTTTACTCCAATTTTGTTCTCTCTATAAAAACGCTTCTTACATTTGGAACTTTTTCTTAAAAAAACTTTTTACTCCCAAATTACTTCTCCAAATCGAATCTCCCAAGTATCTTCACCTTCTTCAGTCTCTTACATAAGAATAGTTTCATGCTTTTTACTCCCAAATTACTTTTCATAATGAATCAATGCTTCTAAATTTCTTCACCATCTTCAAACTTTTGCATAATAATTTCATGTTTCTCTTCACTCTCCAACAATTCATAATTTATTCTAAAACCCCTAAATTCTCAATAACCTATCCCCTATTTTTCTTCACCTAGATAAAAAAATTCTATATGCACTGTCAATTTCTAGTTTTCTATTGCAGAAGACCATGTCGAATTCAAAGTTATTGTTTTCAAAATCTCTTTGGATTCCTTGCAATTGTTAAGAGTTTTTGAGTAACTCAAGTGTCGTAATCAGTCAACACAGAGTGTAACCGGTTACATGTGTCAAAATAAATCAAATAAGTAGCAAAAAAGTGTTTCTGGAGTTGGTGTAACCAGTTACGCATTCGCAATAATCGGTTACTACTGTTAGTTAATTTCAATTTGTTTCAGTTGAAACCGGTTATAGGTTTTGTCTAACCGGTTACAATAGATGTCTTAACACATGTCAAGACATTGTTCTGCATAATTGTTAAACAAGAACAGAATAAACAAACTGATATTTTGAACAGAATACAAACAACAGAAAGAAAACAACACACAAGAATTGTTAACCCAGTTCAGTGCAAATCACCTACGTCTGGGGGCTACCAAGCCAGGAATGAATTTACTATTAGTAGTATTAATTTAGAGCTAAACTCCCCAGTTTACAACTCCTCACTTAATCCCTACCAATACAATTCTATCTAGAAATCACCATCTAGATAAGAGAAACCTATCTCAATTCCTAAATCACCTCAGTGATATCTAACAGTTACAATCTCCAGCAACTGCATCAATCTGTTCAATTGAAAGACATTCATTCCAATATTAATATTCAGCCAAGACTCTTGACTAACAACAATACTCGGTTTTGCTTAAAAGCTTCAACCAAGAACAATACTCAACTCTTGCTTCAAAGCTTCGAGTGACAACAATTTACAACAACCTATGTCGACCACATAGTATCAAAAGATACATGGGTGACTTACAAACTACACAAGAGACTCTCAAAACCCTAAACCCTTATGTTGCACCGACGACTTGTTATTGTGTGTGTTTTTTATTTTAGGTCTAGCAAGTCCTTATTTATAGACTCTTCCAGAATGGGCTTGGAATCTTTAATTAGGTCCAATCTTCACGTTGTAAATCTTCTGCAGAATCTTCTCCACAAAAATAGGAAAAAATCTCCAAATAGTTTCCTAAAAAGTCTCCAAGATCCTTTTTATGAAATCCAATTAAATCTGCACTTTGTTCCTAATAAATCTCCTTAACCTGCGTATAATGATGAGACATATCCAAAATATTCTCATCAAAACAAAACAAATCTGTCAAGAGATATACAACAACAGCACTAGACAAAGATGTCGTGACATCTCCTTTGACATCTTGATTAAAAGTCACATGACAGGAAACCAACAACACCTGTTGTACCAGACTAAGATGTCATGACATCTGTCATGACAGTAATACTGTCATGAGAGTTGATGAAGATGCTTCAACATCTTACTCAACATCTTGCCAAGTATTATAACCATATATGTACTGATGTCTGATCAACCATGTTAGGACATCTTACCTAACATCTTTCCGTAAACTTGTTTTAGCCAAAATGTAGCCAATCAAAGACCTAACAATACCCCATTTGGCAAATTTTGGCTAAAACAACCTTTGGATAACACATGCAGCCCCCCTTATGGAAACAACCAAAGAACACTACTACTACTTACTTCTCCCCCTTTTTATCCATAATATGCCAAACCAAGCAACTATGCATTTAAGAGCAATCAACCAAAAGCAAGCAAGTCAGTAGCAGTACTCCCCTTGTCATTTAGAACTAGTGCTCCTTTGTAAGTAGAACACCTAAAATGAATGGAAAACATAAGACGCATCTTCATGTCTTCAAGAGCGCACCCTTTGTTCAACACACCTGCTGAATGCATTCACCTAATGCTTGACCCTCAAGCAATCCATGTACCACACTAGTACATTTAACAGACAGAGGTTCTCCCCTATCTTTCTCAACAGATGCTTCTTTAGCAAGAAACACCCAAAACCACCACATGATATCCCATGAAAACTTCATGATCATATAGTGAGAGTACCAGGAATGCATCCTTGTACCATAACCAACAAACTCTTGGATTGAGACCAAAGCTCCATTGATCCCTCTCGTCCAGAAACTATTTAAACACCACACGAATTCCTCCTGAATTCTCATGTATAGATCTCCTTGTTCCCTGAGATACAACCCAATTGAATCTGGAATACTTCACATTCCTCAAAGAGACATACAGAGCCCCTTAGTTTGCTAGCTCGCCCAGATGTTCTTCACACTTGAAGGACATCAAACACATGCTTCAGAAATCTTCTACCCATTTGCTCGACAAGCACCAAATTGATCCACTTCTAGCATGTCACATTAGCATCAGACTTCCAAGACAGTCCTTTACCCATCATTCTCCCGTACGATAAGATAAATACTTCTTAGACAAGATGTGAACTAAGAATCCTACTCTACCACTAATGCAGAAAGAGTAATTTACACCTTTTTTTTTTTTACATTTTACACCCATTTTTAAAGGGTGTGAATTCAATGGGTGAGAAATGTCTGACGAATTTACACCCGTTTTAAAATGGGTGTAAATAAATGTTATATTACACCTTTTTTTTGTTGAAATCGGGTGTAAATGTTTATATTTATACATTTATAGATGATATATTACACCCTATTTTATAAAAATCGGGTGTAAATGTTTACATGTATACATTTATAGATGGTATATTACACCCTTTTTTGTTTAAAATGGGTGTATGAATATGTAATATTACACCCTATTTTAGAAAACGGGTATAAATTTTTAAATAATTGCATTTAAATTGAACATATTTACCCCCATTTGATAAAAATCAGGTGTAAAATGAGCAATGTTTACTCTGGATATTGACACATTTACACCCTATTTTCTTTAAATAGAGTGTAAAAATATGATATATTACACCCGATTTTACCATAGATGTTGACAAATTTACACCCGATTTTACCATGAATGTTGACAAATTTACACCCGATTTTCATGATATACTACACCAGATTTTACCATAGATGTTGACAAGTTTACACCATATTTTCTTTAAATAGAATATGTTTTTTCATAATTATATTATATTTAATTTGATTTAAACCTATTGCATTTAATCAAATATTTTTGTATACATCTAAACATTCGGTAAACAAAAAGCACAACCAAAACAAACATATAATTCATGTAATTCTCACTAAATCAAATGAATTCCATTTTCTATTCAATTAGACCTATTTCCACAATGACAAAACCAGCATAATTTTCAACTATAAATAGTGTGATATTGTTGTTGATACATGAAAGATTGGTTGGACATAGCTGCCATTTGAACTGAAGGTGGAGCAACCATTCTATTAAAGGCAAAAAACGGATCTTGCATTGCAGGTTGCATCATGCCTCCCACCAGTACTTGCTCCTACAGATTATAGCTAACGTTTTGGTTGTTTTTTTTAAGTGCGTCGTCGTATAGGTTGTCTAGTGTAAGCAGCTCCAAACCTCCAGCCTGAATACCGAATATATAATCTCGCTTATTAACAGAAATAGAAAGCATATGTGCAAGCAAGGGACCGAGGGAAGATTGAATAAAAAAGTATATCAATTTGCTAGCTGTTGTAGCATTCTCATTCGAACTAGGAGACGTAACAAGTGCCAATTCCCAACCAGTGGTTCCATTTGCATGATTTAAAGTGCCAATTCTCAACCATTGGTTCCATTTGCATGATTTAAAATAGCAGAAGGTTGTTGATCAGCTGAAACCACCATTAACAAAAAAATTTATGAATTATGGTCAAAACATCATATCTAATTTTAATATCCAACACAATACATAAATAGGAATGCGATGCTGGAGCATAGTTCATTTCACATGATTATTATCGTCTGATATCTTAAGAAAAAGTTGTCGAAATGTAACAAATTACCGACGGGAACGATGGCTAAAGCCAAGGCATTCTTCTCATCTAACTCTGCAGTAGCTGGAATAGGATCCTCCATATTCTGGTAATCAAATCAAAACGAGAGAAAAAAAACTTCAGTTGGAATAAGATGTAAGTTTTTGTAAAAATGCACCCTTGAACAAAGAGTATAATAACAATTAATGAGTGGAGATAATTTCCATAAAACATCTTTTTACTTCTGTTACTAAAATTTGTTATCAGTGTTAGCAAACAGTTTCTCTTCATTTATATAAATGTAAAGGAAGCCAATACCTCTCCACCAATAGCTAGTGTAGTACCATCATTGTTGAATGCCAATGCCAGTTGTAGCCCAACATTATATAACTCGGTGAGCACTTTCTCTGACAACTTCAGACCTAACTTATGAACTCAACACTCTCGTTTCGATCCCAGTCAAACCACCTGCATGCTCAAGGCACAATATGTTATTGATCATGATGTTCTACAATTAGTTGTAACAATGCAAAAGAATATCATTCTTCCGTAGGTCTTGAGTATCAATACAATATTATGGACTAATGCAGTGACCTTAACTGTCCTCTTTGTATTGTATTTTAATAATTAAAATACAATTTGACCACAATCTCTTAGAAGTTAGCCAATCTAACAGCTTCAAATCGTTTCAGTAAAACTCCACACTTGCCAAACCATACAGGCATACAAAGAGTATAATATAACTATTACTACAACCATTATTACCAGCCACTGTATTTAAATCTTCTTTCAAGTTTTCTACAAATCCCTGATCAGCCAAAAACGCTTCCTCAAGCGCCACTCAAATTGAGAGGAATTACAATAACTCAACTCAGACTGCTCTTGAAACCTAATACAAAATAACATCATTCCCAGTAAACATAACACAAACTCTTCCACAAAGAAAAATCAAAATAACAACTATAATACAAAAATTCCCCACCTGTCTACATAATCCACAAATGGAAAAATCATTCCATATTTCACCCATGCAAAATCCTGCTCACAACCATATATAAAACACAAATTAAATAGCCATTATATTAAAAAGACGACACATTAAAGAAACTTTCCATATACATGATAAACTAGTACTAGTTCACACAATACCCTGTGATTTTCATTCCCAGAGTAGCCAAGAAACATGACACAAGCAACATCAGGTATACATGATCTCAAAACCAGCTCAGGTGCTTGCTAAATAGGATCAATGACAATTGCAGGCCAAAAAGGTTCCTCCTTCTTAGCCTTAGCCCAAACTATATCACCTGCATAAAAATCTTCTGGTCCAAACAACCCCTCTTTCTTCTTCTCCTCTTTCTTCAAAACTTCATTATTCAATTTCGTTTCTTCAAAAATATCACACAAACTCAATTCCTTGCCAGCAGTAACACCGAAATTCTTATGCAACACCTCCTCACACAAAACTGAATACCCGCGAGGCCGGTTGCGTCCGCCAGCACCGTCCCAATCCCATTCTTCCCCTTTCCACCATAATTTCTGAAACCAAATTCATCAAATTCAAATTCACGAAAGCTAGTATCAGCAGCCGCCGCAGCGTTGTTGTTTCTTCCCTTCTTCCTCCAATTCACAATAACAGAATTATTAAACCGCAACGGAACCACCTGAAGCCGACCGCGGGAAGTCCGAACCAACAGCGGCCGGTTCGCCGCATTCTTAACACCAGGTTTTCCATTATCCAACGAAAACCCATTACCCGATGACGCCACCTTGGTTGCAATGGCGGCACTGAGTAATCCAGTAAAGCTGGAAGGAATTGCACCGGTGAGAAGATTCAACGGATAATTCCCATTAAATTTCTTATTTTTGTTTTTCTGAGTCAACCTTGACTCGTTCCCCTCGGAGTTACCGAGTCTACCCCGTTTTCGAGTCGGCATTTCCGATTTGAGATTCTTAATTATCATTCTCAAAATAAGTTCCTTATTATCAAGTTGACCTAGTTCAATATCTGCATCCTTTATTTATCCAGACAAGCCTCTACATGACAAAGAATGCCGAATTGCTGATGATGTTCGGCTTATTGATTTCATAAAAGAGTGTCTTTGGGTGGAAGATCTAGCCATGTGACTTTCTATATTTAAACAGTCACCTGACTTATCTGCTTCAGACGTTCTTCTATCTTCACCTTCTTTTTCTCCTTCTTGCAGACGAATAAGTTGAGAATAAGCACCGTAAGAATCCACGCTTAACTCGCTATGAGTTCCTACGAAAAACAAAGAAGCTTGCAAAAGTCAATACAGTATTCTAAGATGTAACAGAATTGGTTCTTCATGCTAAAATTATAATGTGTCATTGTATAACCTCTCTACGATTTTTCCCTGATGAACCACTGCTATTGTGTCAGCATTTCTGATAGTTGTCAAACGATGCGCAATGACAAAAGTAGTACTTTTCAATATAATTTTTTTCTAATGCTTATTGAACAATACATTCAGACTCAGCATCCAACGCACTCGTTGCTTCATCAAGAAGCAGGATTCTTGGGTTCTTCAATATTGCTCTCGCAATCGTAATTCTTTGCTTTCGCCCTCCCGAAAGTTGAGTACCATTTTGTCCCGCCATGGTGTCAAGGCCCTGCAAACACAATTCCACCTCATTATTATTAACTTCAATCAAACATGATCAAATTTTTCAATATTATACACACTTGAGGCAGTTTGTCAATGAAATTTTTCGCATTAGCAAGTGTTATTGCTGCTGTTATCTCCTCATCAGTTGCACCTTCTTTCCCATATGCTATGTTCTCATGACTAACCAAACCAATATGTTCCCTTATCCATCTAAGTTAAAAGTTCTTCAAATTCACACCATCTATAAGTACTTCACCAGCATCAGGATCATATAATCTTTCCAATAAACTGATTATAGTAGACTTTCCACTTCCACTCTGACCCACCAAAGCAGTAGTTGTGCCACTTGGAACAGACAGTAAGAATCCAGCAAATATCTGCACATCAGGCCTTGCAGGATATCTAAAATAAACATCTTTGAGTTCAATATCTCCTTTTATGTCCTCCAAGACAACACCACTTGTGTCATATGCATCAATTTTCGGCTTTCTTTCAATTGTCTACATTTTATATGCTGCTGCTTGTCCTGAAATAATATTTACCTTCCATCTCAAAATGTAGAAGCCTTTTGGGAGGTATTTATGAAGCATAGGAGGGCCTGGTGGAACATATGGAACTCCCAATGTGATAACTTCTAACACCCTTTCTGGGTGTAGAATGGAAAAAAAGATATGCTGGTGGACCTCCAAAATCTTTTCCAACAAGAAACACCTATCATATATGATACAAATGCATCAAAGATACATTGTAGCACCAACGCCTCTAAAGAATGTGTGTATGTGTCGGCGTCTATGTCCGAAACCAATGTTTAATTTAGTTATTTTTTCAAATTAATGCCAGCTTCAAGTGTCCTATTTGTCCGGGGTTCATAGATTTGGCAACAAAATTAAGCATATAAAGTAGTGTGTACCTTTGAAAGAGAAAGAGCAAATTGGGTATACATTATTCTGAAGAAAAATTGCGGTGTATTACACCCATTTTTGCTATTGATGTTGGTGCAAAAACAGTACACTAGTTCAGTTATATATTTGCGTCCTATGCTAGTACTAAAAATACTTGCTCGCTACAGGGTCAGTTACTGAGCATAACTACCCGGGATGAAATCTGTGAAATTGAATTCTAGACAAATAGTAAGTTAACAATGGACTCCAACATGCTGACTATCTAATAGTTAACCCTTATAAGCAAATCCTCATGGCATGTTACATAAAGCCTGTATTGTAACGCTGACAACACCAAGAAGCTGCAGGTATTCATCAGCACCGTCAACTAGGCACTGCAATTCAACAAGAAATAAGTAAGAACTGAACCCAACTTGGGCATAGTTAAAAAAAATCCAAACATTAGTTACTTATAATCTCAATAATTAATTTTGAATTTCTCATTTTATGCTGATTTTTCCCATTCAGGTCTCAATTCAGTTTATTCTAAAATTTCTTAATGTGCTTTAAAATTTTCTTTCATCCTAAATTTCAAATATTTCACTCTTATGTCTCAGTGTCATTCTTAAATTCTCTCATTGTAGATTTTAAAATTGAGTTCTTTCTAACTTTACAATTTTAACTTATTTTACCCGATCCATAATTTTATATTTTACATAAGTAATTATGCATATATCTCTTACTCTTTGTAATAATTTACTTTTAACTATTTGAAGTTAAAAACCATATGCAGGAACAAAGATGGAAAAAGGGTTGTGATTAGTGTTGATATTAATTCCTAAAGGGTCATCAGTAACCTAGGTAAATCTATCATGACAGTTGCAACAGAATTTCAACGCATATAATGAATAAATAGGGAGATAAATGGTCTCCTTGACGGATCCCTCTAGTGGGAGGAAAAGACTCAGAATGATTGTTGTTAATAATAATAAAATAAAAACAATAACACATTTCATAATAGTATTAGTAATACTGTTAGGAAAACCTATATCTTTAAGAGTAGTCTCAATGAAGGGTCATTCTAGCCTGTCATAGGCTTTTGCCAAATCCAGATTTAACCTTGTGATACTTTTTTTTTTTTGCTTAGAGTATTAAGAGATGTATAAGCAAGGATGATGTTGTCGATAATAAGACTATTTAGGACAAAAGAACTTTGGAAAGGACTTACAATGTTATTAAGAGTGGATTTAATTCGGTTATAAATGTTTTACAATAATTCAGTCTAAACAAATACAAATCAGCACAACAATATAACAACAATCAACTAACTTCAGTTTTGAAACCATCCATTGATCAAGTTCAGCATTCATGGCCAAAAGAAACTTGCTGCAAGTCATGAACGAACAAATACACATTATCATCATTTAGCAAGCTAACACATTCATAATGGTTTTTATGCTAATAGAACTTTTCCCATAAACCAACTCACAGCATTTACAACAAAACCATAACAACATTTACAATAAAGAAAAGTATGAACATTATTTAACTACTGGTCTAGTGGCCAATATATACATACTCAAAGAAAAACTTGCAGAAAAGGGGAATGTGGTTACCCGGGTTTGAACCCGGAATATCGCATAAAATGTCCTACACTCAAACCACTAAGATGTAACAACGAGGACAAAAAGCACTCGATAACTCAGTTATTATATAATAGTTTATTAAAATTCACTCAATATGATTAACAAAACAAAACAAAAAGATTAATACCTTTGTCCTGGCAGAAAGTGGATTAGCAACGATGAACTTGAAAAATTGGGGAAGATATTTACGCTCTCCATCACCATCATTGTACAATGCAGTGCAAACCAGCCTGAAGGAAAGATATACAATCAATCAAATTAATGCAAAAGAAGCATAATATATCCTAACAGAAAGACATTGTTGAGGGTTAAAACTTACGTGTGAGGTCCAAGCTCTTTGAAATCATGTTCGACAATAAAATCATAACGCCCACCAGCACGTATAGTCTCAACTGGTGCTTTCGACGTATCTAACAAAAGTTTTCCCTGTCTCTCTGTTTGTATTTCAGCCTGCCAGTAACAGTTTTAAATATTGAATTGAACTAAACAGCCTGGTAGTAACGGTTTTAAATATTGAATTGGACTAAAATTTCAAAGGAATAAAACACACAAATTCGATACGCTCACTATTACGAATAAAATGCATATTACGAATCTACATCTACTTATCTACTTAACCAACATAGATGCATTAAAACAAAAAGAAACCAATGAGTACAATGCAAGTTAAATAAACGAGGTAATTGAACAGTATGAAGGTTAGTTAAAAGCAATTGAGTTACACCAACCAATTTATCAACAATTTATCAAGATCTCTTCTCTGTTAATGGCCAATTTATCAACAATTTCACTCAATATTCAGTTACACCAACCAACTACGATCCCTATCACTCCAGGTTTCACTCTCTTCTATTCAATTTCTCATCTATCTTCCTAATTTATTGGAATCGCCGTTTTTCAATTTCGCAATTCAATTATGCAAATCAATGTTCCTTTCGCAGTTCAGATCATGTTTTTAGTTATAATTAAAATTCAGTTACGATTTTGTTGAATGAATCTCAATCTGTTTATGACAATAGCTTAAGTGCTGCACTACTTGGCTGTTAATATTAACTGCTATACTAGGTCCACAGGGTCCATCACATTCACATATTCACGTATGTAACTCACTAACTCTTCAATTCGTTTAAAAAAAATTGGGCAGATAAGATATATAATAACATAGCTAGAAATACCCTTCTAACTACCAGAATTAATAACTAAAATCTTTGCATTGACTTTCAGAAGTAGCATGCATAACAGAACAATATCAAAATTGAACATTAAAGGAATTTAATTCATCAACATGCAGATTACATACCATCTAGAAGTTCATAAATGAGTACAAAATTGTTGCGAATCACATCCTCGTCAAAGGCGCCACCAAAATATGATTTGAATAATGCAACTGCCTGTAAAGAAAAAAAGACATACAACAATCATTTATATAATCTCATGCAAATGTTAATCATAATCAAGCATCAAGAATAAGATGCCAAGAGAAAGCCAAACATCTGATAAAGGGCAATGAAAATCAGAGTTTAAATACCTCCACTACAAACTTGAAAGCACGAACTACATTAGCATTGGTGCTGACAACAATCACAATGTAGACATTGCTTATCCTCATGTAAAAGAAAGAACAGCCACCAATCTGCTTCACAGGACAGGTACTAAGTTCTTTTGTTTGCATTATATGCGTCAGAAAAGCATCAACCATATTTCCCCTGTAAAGCAACCAATTAGAATATACAATCAAGCATCAAATAGAATCCTATTTTAACCTCTAACAACACAATCAACAAGTTCCAGGGTTTCCCAAAGAGGCATTAATATTATACGAGAAAAAAACTCATAATAACTAGTCCTAGCTTCATTACACTAACATGTTCAGCAAATCTTCCGCAAAAATTATTTGAAAATTGAAACTGAGGTGTGATAACATAACATACTTCAATCAAAACATTTAAAATAGTTTTCAATATAAGCAACCAATACAATCCAACATCTAACACACGAATAAGCACGAATTGCTTTCCAGAATCGGAACTCAGAATTGAAGAATATGATAAAAACTAGGTCATAGCATGTTTGAGAGTACAAAAAATTGAGACTGTTCATTTCATTTTATCACGAAGATCTCTACTGAAAGTGATGGAGAAGAGATTTTACCCAACATCTTCGCGGAGGTTCAAGAAGTAGACAACGGAAGCAGCCACCGGCATCTCCGATCCAGTGTATCAACTTCCAGTTTGACCGGCGAAAAGTATGATCAATCAGAAACGGTGGTTTCGTCGTAGATCTGTGGGTTTTTTAGGAAGAACAACAAGGAAACGTTCGTCGACGGTGAGATGAGAAAAGAAGACGATGAACTTGCGATGAAATGGAAACAATGAATAGAAGACGAGAAATGGGTTTAGAGAGAAAAGGGGTTTAAAGAAAAATGGATTTGAGTGATATTAGTAATTAAATTTGATATATTAATGTGTGTTTTGTTATTATTTTATTTACAAAATATTAATTAATTAATTTACCTCATTAATTTATTTACTTATTCAAATATATCACTTAATAAAATATAGTTAGGTTATTAATATGTTTAATGTTAATATTTAGAGTTATTAAACTAAATAATTATTTTTCAGTTAATTTTAATTTACACCCGTTTTTCCTTTAACGGGAGTAATAGAGATATTATTATAGTAATGATTTTAATTTATTATAATAATGATTTTAAGTTACACCTTTTTTTTTAAATAAGGTGTCTATTGTCAACTACAAATGACATTTTATTTACAATTTTGCCACCGCATTTATTATTTACACCCGTTTTCAGTATAATGGGTGTAAATTTTAAAATTATATTCGTCACTTTGCATTAGTGTACGGATAACTAACCCAGAAGATGTTCTAACATCAGTTAGGACATCCTTCACATATCACAGACACCACACACTATGGTTCTAGATATGCTCCACCACTGGACTTCTTATCTGCATAGTAATCCAACTGAAGATCTTCAAACAACACTGCGCCACCAGCTTGATCAACAAGAACTCCAGTAACCAAAGAGAGAAACTAACTCTCATCCACCAAAAAAAGGTAACCCTCCATCCTCAACTTATAACTTCTACCACAAGCTCCAAGAAAGACCTGAACTAGAACCTCTTGTCGTTTTTAACCACCTACCCTTCTGCTCAAGAGTAATTGGTTCCAAGTATCCTGCTTGAATGCACACTAAAGATTAACCCAATGCCACTTTTTGACTGATCTCACTCTTCTTCAGAACTCCCACAAGTTACACCGATCCACCAATGAAATCTGATCTTCAAGTTACATGAACTACTTGCTCCATAGCAAGCCATCCTGGATCCACCAAGCCTTAGACATGTAACATCTTCTCCTTCTACAGCTCCCGCAAACTGCATGAGATAGACCTTTTTAAAGCATCCATAACTTCCATTCTCATGTAAATCAACTTATCATAAGCTGATGTGCCACATCACCAGCTGAGATCCTGATGTTAAGCTTGATGTCAAAACATTCTGATACGACATCCAGCTGCTGAATTCAACTCCTCTTTCTGCCACTTAGAAGAACCTCCTTCCTTTAACAGAACAAGAGTTCCATGCTCTCATAGACTTGATTCAACAACCAAGTTTGAGTAAACAACCTCCATCCTGCTTAGACTTATCACAGATATTCCATACAAGCTCACACCTTGAGGAATAACTGCTTTGAAACTTCAAAGACTTCACACCTGCCACATCTGAATCTTCAAAAGATAAAGTAGTCCTAGACTACACCATAGCCATACCAAAGAATGCCACTTTCCTTAGTAGAGAAGTCTGTAGAAAGTCAGAGATAACTGCGACTTAACCTTGACCTTCAAAATGAGCAAGCTCCCATGCTCCTAAGTACCTAGATCAGAAATAAACTGATCCAAGCTGTGCTATCACCAGCACTCCATTCTGGATAAGTCTCTTGCCAGGACACTCTCCAGATAAACATCAGATGCAACTTGAACACACCTGCAGCACTCCAATACTCTTAGATTAGAAATAAACTGATCCAAGAACCATCCACCAAGATTATGATGTCTTCTTCTTCATCTTCCACATCACCATTGTCTAGACCAGTTTCTTGCCAGGAAACTATCCAGAGATCAGATGCTTCTGCCACACCAACTGAAGCAGATTCTTAGGTCAACACCCAATAGAAATAGAACCAAAAGCCTATGCACTACCCCTCCCATGATTCTGCACAAACCAGATGAAAAGATGTTCCAACATCTTGTTGAACATCAACAATTTTGACTTTCAAGGATAATCAATTAAATACTTGTGAATTCCACAAATAACAATTGATCTTAAATCCTTGTTCAATAATCCTATTTCACTGTTAAAGCTACACTCCACCAGATCACTTCATGAACACTTATCAAGTATTCAATCTTTTGCAAGTATCTTCTTTGACAACAAATTATTGAGATACCAAGGCTGCCACCCTTGACTTAAGTAACTAAGATTCTATCTGAACGAATCCCATTTACCTCAACAGTTCTGAAAACTCCAATCAGATTGGATCCACCCTTAGGATTAAGAGAGATGAATCCTTTCCTTGCTGTTTTGGATAGTGAAAATAAATCACCTCCACTTTCTTCAGGTTGTGTTTCATAGAAACGCCTTCTAGTCAGAAGAATAACTAGAAGACTCCAGATACACGGCTGAGATGCCTTTATGAGTGAACTTGAGAGAATTCTCAAGTATCTTTGATAACCTAGCCGATCTATAATTTATCAAACTCCCAGAGCAAGAACTTGATAAACCTAAACTCAACTCCTCTCCTCTTCAAATGACTTTAAACTGTACCATGGAACCAAGCTTCCAAGTACCAAGTCACCATAACAGACATTTTCCAACAACTATTTCCATTCCATCGCTCCTGACTTTGGAATAAAAAGATGCAGATATCTTCAACTGTAGAGGCCGACGATTGAGATCTTCCACCATCTGTCTTCAGTAACAACTCCAGAATCCCATAATTCTAGAGCTCTTCCATCAGAAACATATGCAGCGGAACCACCAAGGAACAAATTCTGCTTGCCCTAATAAGATGTCAGAACATCTTATAAGATACCCCAACAAGTGAACTAGCCACTTCTTCTGTTATTGTTGTAGAACCTCCTCAGCAACATGAACAACCACCGGGTAGTTACCTTCGATCCAGAACATTCATCCCATCCATTAATACCCTTGAGTATGTCTGAGTTAATTGATCTGGTCTTCAAAACTCCTTCTTTTTTAAACGCCAGAAAGTATCTCCCAAAGATCTCATCCAGAAACTGACAGGATGCCTGCTCTGATACCAATTGAAATTCTGGCATAGCAGACAGCAGATGTCCTAACACATGTCAAGACATTGTTCTGCATAATTGTTAAACAAGAACAGAATAAACAAACTGATATTTTGAACAGAATACAAACAGTAGAAAGAAAACAACGCACGAGAATTATTAACCCAGTTCGGTGCAAATCACCTACGTCTGGGGGCTACCAAGCCAGGAATGAATTCACTATTAGTAGTATTAATTTAGAGATAAAATCCCCCATTTACAACTCCTCACTTAATCCCTACCCAGTACAATTCTATCTAGAAATCACCATCTAGATAAGTGAAGCCCATCTCAATTCCTAAATCACCTCAATGATATCTAATAGTTACAATCTCCAGCAACTGCATCAATTTGTTCAATTGAAAGACATTCCTTCCAATATCAATATTCAGCCAAGACTCTTAACTAACAAAAATACTCAGTTTTGCTTAAAAGTTTCAACCAAGAACAATACTCAACTCCTGCTTCAAAGCTTCGAGTGAGAACAATTTACAACAACCTATGTCGACCACATAGTATCAAAAGATACATGGGTGACTTACAAACTACACAAGAGACTCTCAAAACCTTAAACCCTTATGTTGCATCGACGACTTGTTGTTGTGTGTGCTTTTTATTTTAGGTCTAGCAAGTCCTTATTTATAGACTCTTCCAGATTGGGCTTGGAATCTTCAATTAGGTCCAATCTTCACGTTGTAAATATTCTGCAGAATCTTCTCCACAAAAATAGGAACAAATCTCCAAATAGTTTCTTAAAAAGTCTCCAAGATCCATTTTATGAAATCCAATTAAGTCTGCACTTTGTTCCTAATAAATCTCCTTGACCTGCGTATAATGATGAGACACGTCCAAAATATTCTCATCAAAACAAAACAAATCTGTCAAGAGATATACAACAGCAACACCTATTGTACCAGACAAAGATGTCGTGACATCTCCTTCGACATCTTGATTAAAAGTCACATGACAGCAAACCAGCAGCACCTGCTGTACCAGACTAAGATGTCATGACAGTAATACTGTCATGACAGTTGATGAAGATGCTTCAAAATCTTACTCAACATCTTGCCAAGTATAATAATCATATATGTACTGATGTGTGATCAACCATGTTAGGACATCTTACCCAACATCTTGCTATAAACTTGTTTTAGCCAAAATGTAGCCAATCAAAGACCTAACAGTCCTCATCAATAGCTAATGAAATATTTTCACCCCTCAATTATCTCTCTCTCTCTCTCTCTCTCTCTCTCTCTCTCTCAATTTCCTCTTTTCCTCTCCACACTCTAATTTTTTTCCATTATTCACCAATCTTGTGGTTTAAAGTTCCAACATTTTTCATCAAGAATTTTGTTTTGATTCACAAACACCTAGTGTGTAACATGAATTCTGTCTCCAATGAAAGAATCCCTACAAACCTACCCATCTATCATACCCTAAATTTTGCCCCTCCTAAAAAGCATTCATCTACATATTTTCTTTTTTGCATAGTTTCTTATGACCAATTCGTTTGGTTAAAAGATCTCATTTCCATGCATAAGTCAAAGTTCAATAATCAAAGATTAAGTAACTCTGTCAGTGTTATTTTTGTTAAGTCCAATTAATACATTCTTATCATGCATCATTAGAGTCTTTGGAGTGTTAACTTGGATAGTTCACGACTTATTGGATAACATTTTTGGTTAGATGTAAGTGTTTGGCCTTCCTCATAAGCCAAATGCTAATATTTTAACCCTTTTAAAAGATAGATCATTTGATTAGCAAGTTTTAAACTTGGTGTGGTTCAAACATGCATACACAATCTCGTTCAGTTCAATTTAAGATGGGTTTAAGATCTCATGTCTTTCAAATCTACCGTCCATGATCAAAGCTATACCATTTCCATTTTTGAGCAAATAGGTTATAAAGGAGTTTGAATTCTGTTTAAACTTAGTTTTGATTTATGTTGATCTAAGTTTTGAAAAGAATGATGAGTAAAGGATTTTTTGGAATTGAACCACTTAGTTTTGGAATTTACAAAGAGGTAAAAGTTGTATTCAAAATTCATGAAGTTACAATTTATCCCGATACATGAATGAAGTTTTGGTACATGTTACAAGTCTTTTTGCATTGAAATGTCTTACAACAACCAAAACCTAGGCTAAAGCTTAAGGCTAATGTGCTCCAAATTTCCATTTTTGTTTGCCTTTGTTTATTTCATCCTCCAAGCAACCTTTTCCATGCCAATTTCATCCAATACCTTAGCACAAAACAAACAAAAATTAAAAAAAAAATAGAAAGAACAAGTGTAAAGAAGGTCAATTCCTTTGTCTCGTAACAACCATAACAATTCGAAGCTCATGTAATTCATATCCCTAGTTCCCATCAAATAAATCAATAAGCAATTTCCATATTCACAAAGATTTTACTGTAGTAACAAAGTTCAAACAGCTTCACCAATAGTTATTGCACTAAAAAAACCAAAAGGCCAAATTCAAAAAACCAAGAAAAATGAGCAAGAAAAATCACTACAGTAACATAGTACAATAACAGTTTCACAAATTCGGCAACAAAAAAAGATACAACATGACACAACAAAATTTGCTCATCCCACTACTCTCCCACTCTAATTTTACAGCTAATCACATAGTACAATCTCTTGATCTTATCCTGAACAATTTATTCCTTGATCCCCAATATAAAAATATTTACAACAAAAGAAAGGGAGAGGCAGTAGAACCCTAACACACACAACACACACTGATAAACCCTAGCCTAAAAAAATACAATAAGAAAACCAAAAATCTCATAAGCAAAAACATACACGCACCATCAACAAAAAAAACGCAGGCTTCCTTCACAGTGACTTCTTCTACCATCCTTTTCACAACCACTGTTCATCTTTGAACCTCACCCCGCTGTCCAAAAAACGAACCATTTAATAACTAACACACTCCTAAGCCCAACAAAACACAACAACCGTACAATCAAAAGGGGAATAGGATTCAGAGGAAGAAGGAGTTTAAAGTGCAAACAGAAAGAAAAAATAGGGGCATACTATTATCCAACGTCGGAGTTGTCTTCGTCGTTTGGGGTAACTTTTGTTTCTTTATTCTTGTTTATTTTTGCTCAAATGTTGTCGTTGTAAAGTTAAAAATCCTTTCCTTTTCACTTACTGAACCTATATCTATGATGACTTACTGGAATCTTGAGAGATTCATGGGTTAGGGATTCAAAAGCGGAAAGGGTACCAATTTATTCATTTTGATGTTTGATTGTATGTTGTTGGTGTTCTCTATTTCAGATTATGTTTTATCAAGTTGTTTGATCTTGTTTGCGTGAGGTCCGAGGTTAGATTTCGGTTTCGAAACAGTTAAATTTTTTTGAGGTTTTTGATGTGAATAGAGAAGAGAAGGAAGGCTCTGGAAAAAATGATGAAAAAAAGACAAGGAGGCCAATTCCTCTCTCTTTGTTTGTTTATTTTTTTCGTTTTAGTTTTTTTTTTCTTTTTTAGTTTCTTTTAATTAATATTAGTAATGACTTACATGCCAACTGTTTTGAGCAGAATGACTTTTTTTTTTTAGTTTCAGATTTAACCAACGGGAGGCAACTTCCCTTTGCCTCTTTTTTTTTCCCTCTTAGCAAGCAAATTAGGGTTTTCCCCTTTGGACCAATTGGCCCTTGACCCAGGTTCATCTGTAACCTATTGCAACATATTTTCCCCCCATAAACCCTTTATATTTTGTCTTATTATTATTATTATTATTATTATTATTATTATTATTATCTATCTTGTTTTATTAAATAAAATAAATGGCATAACCACTTTTAATTAAGACTTAATGCATCATTTGGTCCCTTAACTTAATTTCAGATTTCAGTTTAGTCCCTTATTTAATAAACGTTTGTTTTAAGTCCCTTAAATATATTTCCGTTAGCCACTTTAATCATGTCTGTTAAATTTTGTGAAATTCCATTAGTTTGTGCATGCGTGACACACCAGCTAGACATTTATTAGATGACATGGAATTATTATATTATATATTTAATTTGTAAAATTAAAAAGAACGAAACTTCGCTAGTTTTCATTTTCACTCTCTCGTCTCAAAAGAAATCCTAGAATTTGAGTATCTTCTTCTTGTTTCATTAGAGGCACTCTTTAGTTTTGTCGTGCTCTCTCTGTAAGCTTTGTCCCAAAACCAATCAAACATTTCATATGCAATGCTTCATGGCAAGAGGTCCATACATTATCCCTTTTCTTGCTTTCTATTATTCCAATTTTTTTATAATCTCATATTATATCCTTTTCCATTCAATTCAAGCTTGTTGGAATTTTACTATTCTCAATTATTCCTTTCACTATTGTTAAAGCTATAGCTAATAGTCTCCTTTGGGACTTGCTTCAGAGTAAAATCTAACAGACAAATAAATTTGTTGTCCAAAACTCCTCCAAATTCAAGGCTCAGGCTCAAAAAGCAAGAAAAATGAGGCTTTTTTTTAGATGTATGTTACACGAGTAATATTACACTCTAAAATTTCTAAAATTTGTGCTCATGATTTCAGCTTTTGGTATGGAGAAGTTTGACCCCATTGGCTTTATCCTATTTTATATGGATACCCATCACATCTTATTGGGGAACTGCCAGGGGATTATGGCTTTGAGGAAACAACTAATAAGATTTAGGTTAGGTTTGACATAGGTCTCCGATTCTTTATTATCTTCGTTCACTTTTTGGTATGTGGGTTTATGAATGTTTCTAAAAATTAATTGGAGCAAATTGGAGTAAATTGTTAGTTACATGAATCACCTTTCATGGGTGTGGTAGACAACTCCTGAATCACCTTAAAGATTCTAACCTTCACTGCTTCTGTATAATTGATTCGGTTTCTGTATAATTGATTCAGTTTTATGTTTTTAGCAAGGAAGGGATTGTTTGTACTTCATTGATCTTTTAATCATTTCTCTCTTACTGAGTGCATCAATCAGTACGGAGGAACTATCTCATTCATCAGAGAATTCAATGTGTTGGTGTGCAAAGGCAAAAAGGATGAGATATTTCTAATGAATGAGTATCTCAAGGAAATATATCAACTTGCCTTTACGGGTTATCACCGCGAAGTAATTTGCAGTAACCATACATGCAGGTGTGTATTACTTTTCAATTTTGCAAGTTTTCCTCCAACTGTTTGATGAAATGCCAAAGTTTCATGTAGCTGTTTGGAATGAAATCATTAGTAGGTGCGTGTTTAAATTATGGAAATACATTGAATTCATTCTAATCAGTACTTTAAAATGAGCAGGGAGATAACAAATTATGCTTTCATGATCATTTCTTTTTAGATTTTGACAAATGATGGCGATCTTCTTAGTTTTGAACTTACAGTGGCAATATAATCATTAGAGAAAGCAATCATGGGGTTGGTGATGTCTATATTAACTTATACACTAAACATGAAACATTTCCAAAAGCCAAACTCTATTTTTCATGTAATTGGTGTTGTTGTGAGAGTCTTGTCTCATTCCTTTTTCATTTTTGTATTCAAAATTTGATTTTCAGGTTTTTAAACATTTTGTTTCTTTCAGTTTGGCCATATCTTCGAGATTGCTTCAGGTCCCTTTTCTAAAGCAGACATTGTTAGCTGCATATGATGGTGTTGATAGTGTAGTTCCACTTTCTGGTTCAGCTAACACAAGTGCTAGAAATAACCAGGTCATGATGACAATATGCATAATTATTCTCCCTCAATTCATGTCTTGGAGACCAATGATTTTGGAGTGTTTGCTGCTACATTGACCGATCCAGTCTCAATCTCTGCTTCAAAACAAGAAATTAATTCCTTATTAATTCCAAAGAAAAAATTAAGGCTTAAAAAAGGGTCAAAACTTGAAGTCAACCATAATTTTGTTTATCTTTTGTGTACATCTTTCATAATAGTATTTGTGTACACCGTTTGTAGTTGTGTCTGTGTGCCGTATGACATTTTAAAATATGTTTAATGTCATTTTGTTTTAATGTCTTTGGTTTAAATCAAAGATTGTAATAAAATTCTGATTTAATGTCATTAAATTCAAGATTTTGTTGATATGAAACTTTGGTATGGTAAATAATAGCTTATGGTTTGATGAAATTTTATGAAATTCTGGATTTAGCCACTTTAATCACAGGTTGGTTATTGTCCTAGTCTGGTCCTTTAATTAACTATAAGGTTTTAATGTAGACCCTTAAAGAAACTGCTGACTCATTATTTTGACTTCTTCCACGCTGTCATACCACATAATCACAATTTAACGTTTTTCTTAACATTTAACAAAAAAGATTAATTTGGTAAACAAAATGGTTTTTAAGGGACTAAAATTTAATGTTTATTAAATAAAGGACTAAAGTGAAATTTGAAATTAAGTTAAAGGACCATGGGACTAATTAAGCCTTTAATTAAAAAAATCAAGTTTCATAAAAAAGAGAGATATTTATTTATTTTTATTCTTAGGTTTAGATTTTTTTTTGCTTAGATTTATTTTATAATAAGTAAAAAATATACCCTAATGCCCAAAAATAAAAAAAGAATAATAATTTTACCCCTTTGAAAATAATGATAGGAATTAAAAAAAAAAGATAATAATAAGTTTGTTTTTATCTTTATGTCTTTTATTTATTTTAATTTTCTTGTACTTAGTTTATATTTTTTTATGTTGTTGGTGCCATTTTATTTCTATTGTTTATTTGTTTTATTTATATTTTACTGTATTCCTCTAATGTCAAGTGTACCTCTCGCCCCTTGTTTGTAATTTCTATTCATTTTTCTTACTTTTATTTCCTTTAGATAGATTGTTAATTAAGATAAAAAATAAAAAAAAAACTTTGAAAACAATAAAAAACATTTGGTTAACACCAAGTTTCATTTTCCAAAAGCACTTGGTCAACACCAAGTTTCCACCATTCTAACTTCAAATCCATTTCACTATCGACCATCAATTCCAACTCTTTTTCATGATCATTTTGAGACGCTTAATCCAATGTTAAGTTGTTACGCAAAAACCTTTTTCATAATAAAAATTGAAAGACAAAGGACCGAGAGGTTCACATCTCTCTACACCCCTTAATAGTCGAGTGTCCGGAGCACACCAGATTCAAAACGACTATTATTCTTTAAAATAAAAAACATGCTAACTAAACTTGGATTAAAGGGACAATGGAAGCACATCCATGTGATTTCTGAGTAAATGTGCGCTTGGTGCACACCTATGCTCAAATGTTTACTCATATTCTGCAAAGATCTAATTTTCATATAAAAGTAATCTAACACATCTAACTATTTTCTCGCCGCCGCGCGATTGATCATCAAAAACCTTTTTCAAACAAAAGGTATTTCCTCTCGAGATGATGCAAAACAAATGCTTCGTCCACAATCGTGTGAGCTGAGATAAGTGTTGTCTTCCCGTGAATGTTGATGTGTAGAAATCCATTCAATGTGATGCAAAAGCCCTCTCCTGACTTGTTTTGGGTAGCAAGCAATGTTTTTCTATCGATTGAGACAGAATAGCTTTAAATGAAATTGACCAACAAATAAACATTTTATACCTATAACTACGTAGCCTTGAGTTCTCCATCGCACCCGGAGATACGCAAAAGCGAGATTCAAAGTCTCGTCAGGCACGCTAATAAAAAATAAACCTTTTGTCCTATTCTCTTTCCTTTAAATAACCCGAGAAGCCTAACATTTCTAAGATAACACTAATGCGCATAACTAATCAAATGGTTCTTGTTGAGTACAACGAACGTGAGGGGTGCTAATACCTCCCCCTTGCATAATTGAGTAGCAAACCTTGATTTGGTTACGCGTTCTATAATCATTGTCGTTCTTTTTGGATTTTATTGATATTTCCCATTTCCCTTTTCAAGAATAAATAAAGTTCGGTGGCAACTATGTTCAGTCCATCCCACGAGCGTGCGTCTGTGCTTCGATAGGTCGTGTTCTATTTATTTTTGAGGTATGACACCATCCTTGATGCAAAGAATTACGAAAATGGTGCAAACAAATGAAAGTGTTGTTTAGCTATTGTCGTACCTTGAAAAATACAATCCTTCACGATGGGCGTGAAAAAATTTAGTTCGAACAGAGTCACCATCGAACTTTATTCATTCCAAGAAGAAATAGGAAAATATTGATAAAACGTTTAAGATAAGAAAATGGTCATCACAACCAAATTCTAGGTTCGGGAGTCGATTACGCAAAGGGAAAGTATTAGTACCCCACACGTCCGTTGTACTCAACAAGAACCTCTTAGTCCAATTCGAAATGAATGTTAGGTAAGGTTATTTGTTTTCTTCTAAGCGGGTGATGCGAAAAAGGGAAGAGAAAAGGATTTTGTTTTCTAAAAGAAAATGGGTGGTTTTTTTATTAGGGTGCTCACTGAGGATTGGGGCTCTTGTGCCTACATATCTTTCATTTGTAAAAGAATGAAGAATCAGAGCATACGTAGTTCGTGGGACTACAGTTTATTGGTTCGTTTTAGGGATGACAATTGTTCGAATAGTAAGGAAGGGGTCATAGTATCCAAATAATCGAAGGCTCGAGACTAGTGTCGTACCTCAAAAAATGAGAATGACCACGCGAAGTGCAATTGCATGCTCGCGGGATGGACTTAACAGAGTCGCCACCGATCTTTATTTATTCCCATAGAGGGAAATGGAAAATATCGAATAAAACCCCTAAAAGAAAGGACAAGGATATGATCATCGTAACCAATATCAGGGTTCAGGAGTCAGTTACACAAGGGGAAGGTATTAACACCCCCCCACAAGTCTATTGTACTCAATGGGAACCGTTAGGTTAGTTGTGCGTGTTAGTGTTTGTTTAAAAGTTAGGATTCCTGGTTTATTAAGAGGGGAAAGAAAAGAGAAAGGGGACCTAAAGGTTTTTATTACTACGGGGCCTGACAAGATCTTGCAATCTTGCTCCTACGTATCTCAAAAGAGAAATCAAGGCACACGTAGTTCTGGGTAAAAGAAGTTTGTTTGTTGGTTAATTTTAGAGAAAGATATTTAATCACATTGACAGAAAACATTGCTTTACCCAAAACATGTGAGGAGCGGACGTTTTCATCACAACAGAATGGATTTACAAATCAACATTCACGGGAAATGCCTCTTATCTCAACTCAAATAGTTTGTGGACGAAGCAATGTTTTGCGTCGTCTCAAGACACAATGTCTCACGTTTATAAAAAAAGGGGTTTGAAAGATCGCACGGCGGCGAACAAAGAGTTTGATGTATTGAGGTATTTTGAATTGATGAGAGTGCTCGGACAGTCGAGAACTACATCTCGTGTCCTCTTTCCTGGGAGACGTTGACTACACCCCGCTCCTTTTTCATCTTTATTAATGAAAAATATTTAGATATTTTTTCTAGGTATTTTGATGTTTTGATTGAGGAAAGGCACTCGATGTTGATTGGGGTTTATTCATGATTACGAAAGGGTTTGAAGTGAAAGGATTGAAAAGGAAAGGTTGATGGCGATGCATGAAGCAATCGACTTACAAGTTGGGTGATGAAATTAAGTTGAGAGGTGATCAATTGGTGTTGACCAATGTGAAATTCTGGCATTGTAGGCATCATATGTCCTAACACATGTCAAGACATTGTTCTGCATAAATATTTAAACGAGGAACAAAATAGCAGACTGATATATTGAATATCAAAACTATAGAATCACAGATGTTTCGACATCTGATCTAACATGTTTATCAATATCAATAACAGAATATGTAAATCTGCAAAATGATAAAAGACACAACAATTGGTAACCCAGTTCGGTGTAAATCACCTACATCTGAGGGATACCAATCTAGGAAGAAGACTCCACTATCTGTAGAATTGTCACAAAGCTAAACTCCCCCGTTTACAACTTTATCTCCTAATATCTACCCAATGAAATCCTTATCAAAGAACACCCATTTTGATATGAGAGTCACCAGTCACTTCCCTTAATCATAAACTGTGATATCTACATCACCCCTGTCAATATAGAAATCTGTCAAGCATTATTGACCAACACGCAAACTTAGATTTGCTTAAAAGCTTCATCCAAGAACAATACATAATCCATTACCTAAAGGCTTTCGGATATGTGTGATACCTATGCCTATCATAGTGCATCAAACCGATACACAGGAAGGCTTACAAATCCTAGAGAGCCAACGACTCTCACAACCCTAAACCCTTATATTTTATATAAGTTACAAAAGGTATATCAAACACTAGTTCTAAATCTTCTTATATAGGCTTCAGCAGTCTTGGGCTTCATATCTCTAGTCTTTAATCCATTCCTAGAAGGCGCATCAAATCTTGGGAAAATTTATTACAGATTTAAAACCTGTTAAATCAGTGAAGTACTCCAGGATGTCATGTCTTCAGGTTAGGACATCTTCTTCGACATCTTTGTTCATGGTCAGATTTCTTCATCTTTATCATTAAAATTGTTTTACCAAAATTCTGTCAAACCATAGGTGCTTTCAATCTCCCCATTTTGACAAATTTTGGCTAAAACTCCTTTTAGTATGAATGGCGGTTATGATTGGAATACTGAGCACACCAGATTCATGTTGGTGTACATGAGGAGGAAGATAACACAACCTTCCTCTTCCTAGGGTGAGTGAAGTTGAGAAAGGTCTAGAAGTTGAGACTCCTAAAGAAACAAGAAGAAAGTATGAAACACTAGAACCCTGTACACTCCTTTCAAACACACTCCCTCTCCAGAGATCAGTTGTAGACTTCGTGGATCTGAGTACATAAATCATGTAACTCTGGTCACAAGACACAACTTTATCTTTAACTTAAGTCACAAGGCACAAGAGAAACATAGACAAGATGATAAAGCCAACACCTTGTTCAATGTTCTTGCAAAACAACTGCAAGAACAACACACACATCCCCTGTACCCGAGACTCATACTCTCCCTTTTTAGCCAAAAATTGGCAAAGGTAGCCAAGACATTCCCATACCCAACCAATACTCCAGACTTGAACAAAAGACATTTTGAACACACCACAAAGAAAACACAGTCTGAGACAAAATGATCCAAGGACTCCCTTAAATACCCAAGAATTTTCCTTCGAATGTAACGAACCATTGAAAATAACAATGGTCAATTCAATGAAGTCATTAATCCAAGGTTGTAACTTCACCGGAAACCAATGCACATTGACCAAAAAAACTTTGACTGTTTCTTCTTTGAAGAAAACCGTCCAAAAGTAATGCAAGTTATAATTAACGCGCATGTTCTCCACCGACCACAAGACCAGTTACTTTTATCACATGTATTGACATCATGTCAGACATTGTCTACCAAAAACTTCTGTATTGATCAATACCCCACAGGCGGCAGCAGCAGAGCAATGTCAAAGCATCCTTCTTAACATCTCATCTTCACAATAATCACAGTTAGCTTGACCTCCAAGCAACCTGGATTCAGAACTGCACCCCTGCAGTAATACTTCTTAGATCAAGGAGCAACTCCCCCTATCTAAGATAACCAGTGCTCCTTCAATGAACACTTATGTTGATGGATGGAAGATATAAGACGCATCTTCATGTCTTCAAGAGTGCACCCTCTGTTCAACCCTCCTACTGAACACAATCATCAACTGCACTTATTGCTTCTTCTGACAAGAACCAATAATCACTCACACATGAACACTATCACGCTTCCCGTGAGATCACATTAGGATGAACATCCTAAATTAACAAACTCTTGGATTGAGATCAAAGCTCCATTGATCCCTCTCTTCTTGAACCCATCTATACACCACACGAATTCCTCTTGAATTTTCATGTATAGACCTCCATGTTCCTTGAGATAAAATCCAATTGATCTGGAATGCTCCACATTCCTCAAAGAGATACCTTACCTCTTAGTTTGTTATCTTCTTAACGATGTCAGATACCGTATACATGCTCCAGGACTTCTCAGCTTGCCAAACTGATCTGCTTATCTCTAGCATGACCTGTAGTAGGGCGGTATCCCCTTCATAAGCTTTTCTACTAACCTCAGCAAGGCCAACTAATTAGATAGACACCCCATAATCCAAGACAGTCATTCCTTACTCATTCTCCCGTATGATAACCTGGAATACTTCTGATTCTCCTGGTGAATATCCACTTCCATATTCTGAATGCATCAGAATCCATACCTTTATGTAATAAACTTGTGATCCATTTCACTCTTACCAAAGCCTTCACATCAGACTTCCAAGACAACCCTCCTACTCCATCATTCTCCCGTATAACAATGTAGATACTTCTTAGAAACAATGTAAATAACAAGTTCCTCACAAAACTCAAAATCCTTTTCCAAGGATAACTAACCCAGAAGATGTACTAACATCAGTTAGGACATCCTTCTCATATCATAGACATCAACCAACATGGTTCTAGATATGTTCCACCACTGGACTTACTATCTGCATAGTAATCCAACTGAAGATCTTCAAACAACACTGCGCCACCAGCTTGATCAATAAGAACTCCAGATAACCAAAGAGAGAAATAAACTCTCATCCATCAAAAGAAGGTAATATTCCATCCTCAATTTAGAACTTCTACCACAAGCTCCAAGATAGACCAGAATCTCCTTACGTTTTCAACCAACTACCTTTCTGGCCAAGAGTAATTAGTTCCAAGCACCCTGCTTGAATGCACACTATGAAACCAACCAAATTCCACCTTTTGATTGATCTCACTCTTCTTTAGAACTCCCACAAGATACATTGATCCACCAATGAAATCTGATCTTCAAGTTACATAAACTACTCGCTCCATAGCAAGACATCTTGGATCCACCAAGCCTCTAGACATGTAACATCTTCTCCATCCACAGCTCCCGCAAACTGCATGAGATTGAACTTTTTGAAGCATCCATAACTTCCATTCTCCTGTAGATCACCTTATCTTAAGCTGAATTGCCACATCATCAGCTGAGATTCTGATGTTAAGCTAGATGTCAGAACATTCTGATACGACATCCAGCTGCTGAATTCAGCTCCTCCTTCTGCCACTTCGAAGAACCTCCTCCCTATTACAGAATAAGAGTTCCATGCTCTCATAGACTTGATTCAACAACCAAGTTTGAGTAGACAACCTCTATCCTGCTTAAACTTATCACAAGTATTCCATTCAAGCTCACACCTTGATGAATAACTGCTTTGAAACTCCAAAGACTTCACACCTGCCACGTTTGAATCTTCAGAAGATAAAGTAGTCCTAGACTACACCATAGTCATACCAAAGAATGCCATTTTCTTAGTAGAGCAATATGTAGAAAGTCAGAGATAACTGCCACTTAACCTTGACCTTCAAAATGAGCAAGATCCGATGCTCCCAAGTACCTAGATCAGAAATAAACTGATTCAAGCTATGCCATCACTAGCACTCCATTCTAGACAAGCTCTTGCCAAGACACTTTCCAGATAAACACCAGATGTTTCTAGTAATAACTTGAGCACACCTGTTGCACTCCAATACTTCTTAAATCAGAAATAACCTGACCCAAGAACCCTTCATCAAGATTATGATGTCTCCTTCTTCATATTCAACATCACCATTATCTAGACCAGTTTCTTCCCAGGAAACTATCCAGAGATCAGATGCTTCTGCTACACCACACTGAAGCAGATTCTTAGGTCAACACCTAAGAGAATTAGATCCAAAAGCTTATGCATTACCCCTCCCATGATTCTGCATAAACCAGATGAGGAGATGTTCCAACATCATGTTAAACATCAGCAATCTTGAACTCCACCTTCAAGGATAATCAATTAAATACTTGTGAGTAACACAAATAACAATTGATCTTAAATCCTTGTTCAATAATCCTGTTTCACTGTTGAAGCCACACTCTACCAGATCACTTCATGAACACTTATCAAGTATTCAATCTTTTACAAGTATCTTCTTTGACACACATCTTGTTGAGATACCAAGGCTGCCACCCTTGACTCAAGTAATTAAGATTCTCTCTGAACGAACCCTATTTACCTCAACAGTTCTGAAAACTCCATTCAGATTGGATCCACCCTTAGGATTACGAGGGATGAATCCTTCCTTGATGTTTTTGGATGATGAAAATAAATCACCTCCACTTTCTTCAGGTTTGTGTTTCACAGAAACACCGTCTAGTCAGAAGAATAACTAGAAGACTCCAGATGCACGACTGAGACGCCTTTATGAGTGGACTTGAGAGAATTCTCAAGTATCTTTGACAACTTAGTCAATCAATAATTTATCAAACTCCTAGAGCAAGAACTTGATAAACCTAGACTCAACTCCTCTCCTCTTCAACTGACTTCAAACTACACCATGGAACCATGCTTCCAAGTACCAAGTCACAATAATAGACATCTTCCAACAACTCTTTCCATTCCATCGCTCCCGACTTTGGAATAAAAAGATGCAGATATCTTCACCTATAGAGGCCGACGATTGAGATCTTCCACCATCTGTCTTCAGTAACAACTCCAGAATCCCATAATTCCAGAGCTCTTCCATCAAAATAATATGTAGCAGAACCACCAAGGAACAAATTCTGCTTGCCCTAATAAGATGTCAGAACATCTTATAAGACACCCTAACAAGAGAACTATCCACTTCTCCTGCAATTGTTGTAGAATCTCCTCAACAACATGAACAACCACCAAGTTGTTACCTTAAATTCAGAACGTCCATCCCATCCATTAATACCCTTGAGTATGTATGAGTTGATTGATCTGATCTTCAAAACTCCTCCTTGTTTAAACGCCAGAAAGTATCTCCCAAAGATCTCATCCAAAAACAGACATGATGCCTGCTTGATACTAATTGAAATTTTGGCATTGCATACAGCAGATGTCCTAACACATGTCAAGACATTATTCTGCATAAACATTTAAACAAGGAACAAAACAGTAGAATGATACATTGAATATCAAAACTGCAGAATCATAGATGTTTCGACATCTGATCCAACATGGTTATCAATATCAATAACAAAATATGTAAATCTGTAGAATGATAAAAGACACAGCAATTGTTAACCCAGTTTGGTGCAAATCACCTACATTTGGGGGATACCAATCCAGGAAGAAGACTCCAATATCTGTAGAATTGTCACAAAGCTAAACTCTCCCGTTTACAACTTTATCTCCTAATATCTACCCAATGAAATCCTTATCAAAGAATACCCTCTTTGATATGAGAATCACCACTCACTTCCCTTAATCACAAACCGTGATATCTACATCACCCCTGTCAATACCGAATTCTGTCAAGCATTCTTGACCAACACGCAAACTTGGATTTGCTTAAAAGCTTCATCCAAGAACAATACACAATCCATTACCTAAAGTCTTTTGGATATGTGTGATACATATGCTTATCACAGTGCATCAAACCAATACACAGGAAGGCTTACAAATCCTAGAGAGCCAACGACTCTCAGAACCCTAAACCCTTATATTCAATATAAGTTACAAAAGGTATATTAAACCCTAGTTCTAAATCTTCTTATATAGGCTTCAGCAGTCTTGGGCTTCATATCTCTGGTCTTTAATCCATTCCTAGAAAGTGCATCAAATCTTGGGCAGATTTGTTACAGATTTAAAACCTGCTAAATCAGTACAGTACTCCAGGATGTCATGTCTTCAGGTTAGGGCATCTTCTTCGACATCTTTGTTCATGGCCAGATTTCTTCATCTTTATCATTACAATTATTTTACCAAAATTCTGTCACACCATAGGTGCTTTCACAATGTTTTTGAAAATGGAACTTAGTGTTGACCAAGTTCTTTGATTTTTTTTGAAAGATTGATTTTATACTTTTTTGTTTTTTATTAGCTAATCTACCTATATAAATAAATAACAAAAAAGAGCAATAAAAAATTACAATCAAATGGTGGGGATACATTTGACAATCAGGAAATAATAAACATATCATAAAGCTAATAAAATATCCATAATATTAGACAAATAATGCAAAATGACAATTAAAAGCACAAACAAGATATAAAGAACACACCATAAACTAATATATTACTAATATACTTTCTTAGATATTATTATATCTTTTTAGATTTTTAGATATGAAAGCATAAATGATAAAATAAATAATCAAAAGGAATAGAAAAAATATATTTTTTTTGGTTTTTTTTAATATGAAATATAAATGATAAAAAAATAAAATAGTCAAAAGAAATAATAAATATTTTTTGGTTTTTTTAATATAAAATATAAATGATAAAAAATAAAATAGTCAAAAGAAATAATAAACATTTTTTTGGTTTTTAATATTATGGATTTAATAAATAAATAAATAAATAAGGAATAAAGAAATGAAATTAAATGAAAATAAAAGAAATGAAACGAAGAAAAGAAAAAGAAAAAGAAAGAAAAAGAGAAAAGAAAATAAGGAAAAGAGAGGAAAAAGTGAGAAAAAAGGGGGGTTAGGTGTTGAACCCACGCCTTCAAGGTTTATAGCAAAACACCTTTACCACTGCGCCAGGCTCTTTGGCCTGTCATCATATTTCACCAAAATAATTAAATATTAAAACTAAAATTTGAAAAAAAATGCCCGCAACTGTACTTCATCTTCTTCCTCGAGCCATCAAAGTTTCAAAAATGCAACTTCATCAAATATGAACCAAATCAAGCATGTGAATATATCATCTTGTTCAAAATTTAACAAGGAAACCAAATATGGTCATAACTTTCATTTAAATTAAACCTAGTCAGTGAATTTGATCAATAACCAGAAAAAACCTTGATTTTCAAAGTGAAATTAAATTACATATATTATCAATCGATGATCAATAACTTACGGGTTTCACTCACAACATCAACACAAGCATGATGGTAACAAGAATGAGTTAAAAAGCTGCTCTAATGTATGAGAATGAGAAGGTGAAAAATTATCTAACGGAGTGAGTCTGTTTCCCCTTTAAATGTTTTTGCAGAAGTGAAATGAAGATGCCTTTAGCTTCCTTGAATTCTCAGGAGTGCAATAGTGTGTTTGGAATTGATTGAAACCTCCTAGATTTATCTGACCAAATCAACTTGCAAATGGAAAAGTGAGGTTTGGGATATGGTGTTTGAGGTGTTATAGACGAATTTCAATGCATGTTATTTTTTATGGTTTATAGATGATGTTGGTGAAGGAAATTTGGGAGGGAAGTGCAAGGATTGTGAAATTCGAAAGTTGGCTTCAATGGAGTTTTGGATGTTTTTGGTTCAATGTGTTCTTTCTGTGCTTTTCTTGGTGCTGAGATAATGAGATTCAACTTGCATTTGTAGAAGTTTGAATCTTGGTTAGGAGCTAGGTTTGATCAAATCCTTGGTTTGGAGTTTTGAATTTTGGATCCATTCAACAAAAATGGCAAGAAGTGGTACAATATGTCAAAGCTTGGGTTTTGACTTGTATGACATTCGAATCTCTCATTCTAGGCTTAGACAACTTTCTTTTGGCATCAGAATTCAGTTGATCAGAGCTTACAACTTATGGAACAAGTTTTGACCAAAATTGCTTTTTTACATAGTGCCAAAAATCTAGGTCAGCATGGACAGTTTGTAGCAGGTTTTGTCTTATTTGTAGAGGTCAAATTTGCACTAAAATGACATTTTTGTAAAGTTAACTTGTAAAGGAACACATCTTGTGTTCATGACAAGTTGAGGACAATCTTGGAAAGTGTCCAAAAGTGGCCTCAAACTCGTGTGAAATAAACTGATTTTCAACAGTGAAATTTGGCCAATCTTGCTTTTGATCATCAATATGAAATCTCAACTCTTTGGCCATCAGTTTCTTCCATCTCAAGAAAGCTTTTGGCCTCAAATTTTCCACCATGATGGAGTAGGAAGTATTATCTTTAAATGCACCCCAAACATCAAGAATGGTTGCTTGGATTGTTCACAAATTGGCCATAAAGTCATGCACTTGGAATGGTTAAAAACTTATAAATATTTCTAAGTGTTTTGGATTTTGCAACAACTTGAAAACTCAACTTTCAACATCAATTTCTTCCTCTTCAAGAAAGATTTTGGCTTCAAATTTTCAATAACTTGTACTATCAAATGCCATCTTTAATTTTATCCCTCAAGTGTTTCAATTGGATGCTTGACGAGGAAGTTACAACCTTGAAAAGTTGGTCACTTGAACATGAATTTTTGTACTTAGTGAAATTTCAAAAACCCTAATTTTGACAATTTTGATCTTTTCCTTGATTTTCTTGATTTGGCTTGATCAAACTTAATTATTTTCCACATTTTCATGATTCTTGACTTGACAAGTCTGTGGTTGACCATAAATGTCAAAAGTCAAACTTTGACTTTGAGCATCTGTTGATCTTTCATCAGTCGAATCAAAATTCTTCAACTATCAATGAATCGAACTTCTTGAGCCAATTTCACCACATGCATGGACCACAAAGATGTAGTTAAAGCCTTTGAATCATACTCCAAGCCATGAGATCATGTTTTGGTCAAAACGTCAACACCAAGCATACTTTGACCAAAACCCTAATTTGAAGCACATGATGAATTAGGGCTTGATGAACTTGAATTGATCCAAAATAAAACTTGAGTATCGATGGAGGGAATCTCCTAATCACTATGCATGAGTTGAGGAGCTTGAGATGTTGATGGTATCATTAAACCCTGATTTATCAACCACTTGAACTCCTTGATGCAAAACCCTAACTTATAAACAAAGCAAGCAAAGCATATTTTTGTATTTTCATAGGATCAGCAATGTATAAAAGACACGCACAAGAAGTGATTGATGTTATGCAAATAATGCAAATGAAAGTGGAATCTTAGGGGTAAAAATTAGGGTATGACAGTTGCCTCTATTTAAATATCTTTACCAGATAACATGAGTGATGATAATCCTCATGAGATCAGGATGAAAGGTATTTGAATATAGAAGACCTGAAATTTTTGCCCCTATATATAATGATATGTTATGCTTTGGACTGACAGACTTCTCTTTTTTTGGTTTGTTGGGGGTATGACATGAAATGAAATGAACCCTAGCATGGTTTTTTTATGATGGATGATGGACAGACATGTGGGGAAAGATGGAGACATATGGTTGTTGTGATCCACAGAAAATGTTAAAGATACCGAGTGAAGACTCAGTGGGGATGACAAATTTTTGGGAAGAAGACACTGAGGAAAATTCAAAGTGATTTATCCAACAAGTTCAGATATGACCTCAAGAAATTTAGAATATAGTTGACAAATCGGGAGTCTTTTTACAAGAAGATCATCCACATAAAACGAAGTATATGATAGTTCTTTACGAGGAAATCAATCGAAACAAACATCATTGGAATTTTCTGACAGGAATAGTATTAAAGCTTCTAGAAACTCTCTAAAGTGAAGATTCATATATGACCTTCTAGGAGCCATCAGGAAACAACAGACAGAGTAATCAAATTCTTTGTATGTGCCAATAACAATGGGACTTAGACCACAAGCATTGGTTACAACCAGCTTCTAATGGGTCGGAGCCAGTTACAACTGGACTTTCAAAGATGTGGGCTAGTGACAACTGGCCTTTAAGAGATACCAGTAACAACTGGACTTTAAATATACCAATAATAATTGGATTCTGAAGACGCCAATAACAATTGGACTTGCAAACAATGCCAATTACAACTAGACTTTAAGGAAAATAAATGCCAATAATAATTGGACTTTAAAAGGAATGTTAGTGACAACTGGACTTTGTAAATGATACCAGTAACAACTGGATTTTGAGGTACCAATAATAATTGGATTTTGCAATGAGTTCCAATAACGTTTGGACTTGAGAATAATGTCGGTAATAACCAGACTTGAAAAAAGAGTGTCAGTGACAACTAGACTTGGAATACCAATAACAATTGGATTTTAAAAAAGGTACCAATGACAACTGGACTTTAGGTGCCAATGACGATTGGGCTACAAAAGGAAATTCTATTGAGAACTGGACTTTAGGTACCAATGAAAATTGGATTTTAAAAGGAAACTGGTGATAACTGGATCTTGAGGATACCAATAACAGTTGGATTTTAAACAAGGTGTCAGTGACAACTGGGCTTTAGGTACCAATGACAATTGGATTTTAGGTAACGCCAGTGACAACAGGACTTTAAAAGGTACTGGTAACGACCAGACCTTGGGTCAAGGGATAACAATCAACAACAAGACATGGGTCAATAATAAATGAGCACGAAACACCTTTCGGGCTATGCATGATTGAAGTTTGTTTTGATGCATGACATATGAATGTTTATGATATGCAAATGTTGACTCTATGCAGACTGGGAGTTTGTGGAGACTCTTTAAGGAAGTTTCGATTCCTCAACACTGATAATTCAACCAAATGTCATGTGATGGATACAGCTAAGGGAGAATCTATCAGACTTGATAGTTGTATCTGACTAACGAATCATAACAGGTTATGCCCCATAGAGATCTTTGTTGTAACGATCTAGAAATGATTTTGCAACCTTGAGACTTTCGGAAAAACAAATGATTTTCTTTTAATATTCCCATATGTCAAAGAAAATCGTGTTTTTCCAATATATGTTAAAAATATTTTCAAGTTCGAAATCTCATTATTAACAAATAAATGACATTTTGTATAACAAAGAAAAGTAGAGAAAAACACTAATGACAAGACTGATAGCAAAGTTTGTATATATTCAAGAATGGTAGCACGCCAATGGTGGTGCTCCATGGAATATTACAATTTTGAAAATGGCAACGGGGAAAGGGTTTACATTGAATCCAATAACCACTACTAGCCATAATAACCATGACTCCACAAAACCTTGCTTCTAAAGGGAGCAGCTGAATCGATCTTCTACCTTTGACTTTTCTTGTGTTGATAAACACTATCTGATGCAGTCTTTGCCTTTTGTCCCTAATTTTTGCCTAGATCGCCCTTTCGGGTTTTCAATCCCTCGGGACGCTCTTTTTTTACCCAAGCCGTCCTTTCAGGTTTTCAACTTAGCGAGCTATCTTTTTTTATTTTATCCCTAACTTTTGCCTAGATTGCCCTTTCGGGTTTTCGATCCACCAGGATGCCCATTCTTGCCTAAGTCTCCTTTTCAGATTTTCGACTTAGCGGGCTCTTTTTAGGCATAATATTTCTTACTGCATCAGAATTCACGGGGTGTGAGAGTTGTTCATCATCCATAGTTGTAAGAATCAGGGCACCTCCAGAGAAAGCTTTCTTTACTACATATGGTCCTTCATAGTTAGGAGTACACTTCTCACGTAAACCTTTGTGCATAGGCAAAAGCTTCTTGAGCACTAGATCTCCTTCTCTGAATTCCTGAAGACAGACTTTCTTATCAAATGCCCTCTTGAGCCGTTTCTGGTACAACTGTCCATGGCACACTGCGATCATTCGCTTCTCATCAGTGAGGTTTAATTGGTCATATCTGTTTTGGATCCATTCAGCTTCTTCTAGCTTGGTCTCCATCAAGATTCTCATAGACGGTATCTCTACTTAGATTAGGAGAACTGCATTCGTCCCATACACCAAAGAGAAAGGAGTTGCCACTACTAAAGTATGGACCGAGGTCCGGTATCCATGCAATGCAAAGGGTAGCATCTCATGCTAATCTTTGTAAGTTTTCACCATCTTCTGCAGGATCTTCTTGATATTTTTATTAGCAGCTTCAACATCTACATTCATCTTCGGACGATATGGGGAAGAGTTATGGTGCTTAATCTTGAAGTTCTCACACAACTCTTTCATTGTTTTGTTATTCAGATTTATCCCATTATCTGTGATGATCTGACTTGGAATTCAATAGCGGCAGATAATATCTTTCTTCAGGAAATGGGAAACTACTTGCTTTGTCATGTTGGTGTAGGAAGCAGCTTCTACCCATTTGGTGAAGTAGTCAATTGCAACCAGGATAATGCGGTGACCATTAGAAGCCTTGGGATCTATTGCAGCAATCATGTCAATGTCCCACATTGAGAAAGGCCAAGGTGATGTCAAAACATTCAATAGAGTTGGTGGGACGTGCACCTTGTCAGCATAAATTTGACACTTGTGACATTTTCTGGCATAGTTGAAACAATCATGGTTAACTAGTAATAACCAGCTCTCAAGATCTTCTTGGCCATGGCATGCCCATTAGCATGGGTTCCAAAGGATCCCTCATGAATCTCTTTGATCAACAGGTCTGCTTCGTGGCTATCCACGCATCTGAGCAGAACCATGTCGTGGTTTCTCTTGTATAACACACCATTGCTTAGGAAGAACTTGGATGACAACTTCCTCAAAGTATTCTTATCCAGATTTGTAGCATTTTCTGGATATTCTTGATTCTACAAGTTGTGTCTGATGTCATGAAACCAAGGTTTTCCATCAGCTTCCTCTTCAACCAATTGACAGTAGGTTAGCTCAGTCTTTTGCTCGATTTTAATGAGAGGCACTTCGTTGTGAAATCTGACTTGATACATTGAGGCTAGCATAGTCAGAGCGTCAGCTACTTGATTCTCTGTCCTTGGGACATGATGGAAGGTGATTTCATCAAAGAATTTTTATTAATTCCACGACGTAAGCATGATACGGGATCAACTTGGTGTCACATGTTTCCCATTCACCTTTTAATTGGTAGATCACCAAGGCTGAGTTTCCACACACTTCAAGGATCTTGATTCGGAGGTTAATTGCGACTTAAATGCCCAGGATGCATGCCGCATACTCTGTTATATTATTTGTGCATTCAAAACACAACCTTCCTATGAAATGAGTATATCAACTATTAGGATTCATCAAAACATCTCCCACACCATGCCCCATGTAATTGGAAGAACCATCAAACATGAGCTTCCAGCGGGAACCAGGTTCAGGTCCTTCATCAGGGCCTGGGGTCTCACAATATTTTATTGCCATAATATCTTCATTGGGGAAGTCAAACTTCAATGGCTCATAGTCTTCAACAGGCTGGTGTGCAAGGTACTATGACAACACACTCCCTTCAATAGCCTTTTGGGTCATGTACTAGATATCACACTCAGACAACAACATGTGCCAATGGGCAAGTCTTCCAGTTAAAGTCTACTTTTCAAAGATGTACTTTATTGGATCCATCTTCGAAATTAACAAAGTGGTGTGAGAAATCATATACTGCCTAAGACGTCTAGCATCCCATGCCAGAGCGTAACAAGTCTTCTCCAAAAGTGAATATCTTGTTTCACAATCGGTGAACTTCTTTCTCAAGTAATTAATAGCATGCTCTTTTCGGCCGGTTTCTTCATTTTGTCCTAGCACGTACCCCATGGACTCTTCAAGCACAGTCAGGTATATAAAGAGAGGCTTCCCTTGAACATGTGGAATCATGATAGGAGGCTCCTGCAAGTAATCTCTAATCTTCTCAAAATCTATTTGACAGTCGGGATTCTACTCAACAATTTGATCCTTTCGAAGCAACTTGAAGATAGGCTCACACGTAGCTGTCATATGAGAGATAAACCTGGAGATGCAGTTCAATCGTCCAAGGATACCTCTGACTTCTTTTTCGGTACGTGGAGCAGGCATTTCTTGTATCGCTCTGACTTTGTCTGGATCTACCTCAATTCCTCGTTGACTAACAATGAAGCCAAGTAATTTTCTAGATCCAATGCCAAATGTGCATTTAGCAGGGTTCAAACGTAGTTAAAATTTTCTAAGACGCTCAAACAACTTCTGCAAGTGGTCCATATGACACACTTCACTTTGGGATTTAGCCATTATGTCATCGACATAAACCTCAAACTCTTTGTGCATCATATCATGAAAGAGGGTGACCATCGCTCTTTGGTAGGCTGCCCCTGCGTTCTTGAGACCGAAAGGCATAACCTTGTAGCACTATGTTCCATAAGGGGTGATGAACGTGGTCTTTTCCATATCATCAGGATCCATCTTGATCTAATTATAGCCTCAGAAGCCATCTATGAAGTGTCATACCCCAAATTTCGACCACAAGATTTCCCATCATTGTGTAAATCATCACCACAATATAGATGTACCTTCATGCCTCACCAATCTCCTCAAAGATGGTTGAGCATTCACTATGATTAAGAATTAGGGTTTTCATCCCTCTCAGAGCATTTGGCCAAAAGATCAATCAAGAAATGACATGATCTTCAACTTGTCCAAACTCTCAAACACCCATAAAGGATCAAGAGGACTCCCGTATCAAGAATCAAGCACAAAGTTGCAGCATTCCAAGTGGATTGAGCTTCGAAACACCCGGTGTCGCCAAATTAGGGTTTTTGTCGACTGAGGCCTCAAGAGTGAAATTTTCATAGAAGCTTGAGCCAAGGCTTCAAAATATGACTCAATATGCTCAAAATAACCCCAGGAGTCACTTTGCAGAGTTAAATCACCCTCAGAGAATGCATTCCTCAAAAGTCGGGAATTAGGGTTTCTTCGCGCTGAACCGCTCCGGAGCCAAAAGTCAAAACATGACTTTTTTGGCAAAAATGATCCTTATGACTCATATTTTCATAAGATATGATTTATAATGTAATTTGAACAAGAATTGATCAAGAAATCATGATAACATGTAAAAGGGGTAACCTTGAAAATTTGAAATTTTTTTTAAGTTACTAAGTTTGGATGGTTTTGGTGCCAACTTCCAAGGGCCATAACTTTTGATCCAAGCAGCCATTTTGAGTGATCCAAAGCCTAATTTGTAGGTCTTACTACAATCTACAAAAGCTTCAACTACATGAAACTCTAATTCTTCATGGATTTAAGGTTATGAATGGATCAAAGTGGTGAAAAATCAAAGATTTAACACTTAGTACAAAACTGCCTAAGTTTTAGCCTTGAACCTCAATGTTCATAGGGATTTTTCAACTAAGTTCAGATAGTTTCAAGACAAACTATGACCACACATGAATTGTACCATATAAGGGATTTTTAAAAAGTACATGAGCATTCCATAACTCCATTTTAGCAAGGAGATATGATCCTCTCAAGATGGCACTTTCCAACTGTCTTGTACAAGACAGATTTGTGCAATTTTGCTCGAATTGGCTAAGTTAGGCAATTACAAGCCTTGTCATCCATTTGGACACCTCAGAGGATAACATCAAAGGGAAAAAAAGATCTGATCCACAAGCCTCCCAAGTCCAAGGATCTACATGTAGCTATGTGTCACCTAAAAAGGCTAGAAATCTCAAAGACTCCAATTTTGTTTCAATGCATTCAATGGATTCACAAGGTGGCAAGCATCAAGAAATTGCTAACTGAATTGAGTCAAGCCTTATCTCTGGACCAAAGGACTTATAGCCTGTGCCCTAACCTCAAGTCAATGGCTAGAGGAGACTTGAGATTCCTTTTGATCACCATTGGCCAAGGGACTGTCCAAGCCTCCATTCACTATTGATGCCAAAACAAACTTGTTGCACTATAAATAGAAATCAATTGTGGTCAGTTTAAGTACACCAAAGCACAACAACACTTGCTTTCCTCAAAATCTCTCTCATTATGCAGAAATTCCTTCTTTTGCAAGTCACCACTTAATTTTTGAGTTAGAGAGCAATTCCACCACAGTTCATGATCCAAACACATCCAATGTATCATATATAAGTTGTTCAAACACTCATCCTTGATCTAAAACACCAAAATCAGAAAGTCAACCTCAAAAACCTCAAATTTTGACTTTTCTGCATTTTACAAGCCATGTCTTGATTCAATCACTTTCAAAACCATACAAAGCTACAAACACACTCCAAATATCATCCTCAAACTGTCCCAATAGGTTTCCCTCGACTGTAACACCATTTGAGTGAGTTACCATTTTTGCCACTTTTGCAAGAAATAGCTAATACTTGTTCCTGAGGATTCCAGCTGGTTTTGATCATTCTAAAAGCTTTTAAGGGATCAATCAAAGGTTTCTAAAGCATTGGATCACTTCTGGCACAAGCATCTTGAAAGATAGCACAAGAAGCTTCAAGAGGTAAGTACATGACAACTTGAACTCTCTAAATTATGCATTGCTTTGATGTCCATTGACCATAGGCATCTCATACATTGGATTCCTCATGAAATTCTAGACAGAATCCATCTAAATTTTGTCCAAACCCATGGAGAAATGAGGAAGTTAGAGCCTTCATGCTAGAGCCTAAAATCAGGCTAGCCTTGGGCAAGGGCCAGGCCATGGCGCCTTGGCCAGGCATAAAACTTTGACACCCATATATGTTTATGGGGTGGTTTTGATACACGGATGTATCACCACCCTAGTGGTAGCGCACATGTGTGTTTGAATGGGAGGTCGTGGGTTCAAGATCCACCCAGACCATTTTGCCATTTTCCCCTATTTTGCTATTTTTCATATTTTTCATGGTTTTTATTAATTAATTCCAAAATTAATTTCTCTCTCAATTTTAATTATTTTTTATTGGTTCTTTTTTTGAAAATTCACAAAAATATTAAAATATTTTATTCTACAAAAATTTCACAAAAAATAATATTTATTTCACATATTTGGTATTTTTGTAAAGAATTATGTTTTTATTTGTTTTCAGGCATTTAAAAATATTTCTTTCTCTTGATTTTTCAACTTCAAATGAATTTCAAGCTTTCATGTGATTAAGCATGATTTTTCAAAATATTTTTCAAAGTTAACAACTTGTTTTTAAGTATATTTTATATTATATATCATTTTTTATTTAATTTCCTTTGAAAATTATATCTTTTAAATTAAAAATTAGGGTTTCCTCTAAATTTTGATTTTTTCAAACTTCACATAAAAATTTTTGGGCCTCTAATAGAGTGTAAGACCCATCCCTTGTCACATTCAAACCAATTTGGGCCTCAGTCATTGAATAAGTCCCAGTACGTTTTTAAAAATCTCGGCGCGATCGCCGTTTTCAAACAACTTTAAACTGGGCCTCCCTTTGGTTGTAAGTCCCATTTCTCTTCTTTTTTAAAATACTTTTTTTGGGCCTCTAATAGATTATAAGACCCAACCCCCCTTTGTACAAAATTTTTTTGGGCCTCAGTCGTTGTAAAAGTCCCGACATGATTTTCAAAATAACGGTGCGATCGTTGTTTTTATCTAAACCTCTCCTTGAGTTGTAAGCCCCATCGTTTTGTATAAAATAAACTCTTGGGCCTCTAATAGAGTGTAAGACCCATCCCATTGTAAATAAAACATTTTTGGGCCCCAGTCATTATATAGGTCCCGATACGATTTCAAAAAATCTCGGCGCGATCGCCGCGTTCAAAACAAAAATCATCTGGGCCTCTCCTTGAGTATAAGCCCCAAACATCCTTTTAAAATAACTTTCCTTTTGATTTAGATTCAATTTTATAGTTGTATCAAAACTTTCTTCAATTTCTTGAATAACTAACCATACAGCTGTAACACTGGAAGCTTGCTCACTTGTAAGTTCTACCAGCTTTCTTTTACGTACTTGTTTATATATTTCATCTGTATATATATGCCTGTATATCTGCTTAGAGTTTTCCATAGAAATTAGGTCTAGGATTAGATCAAACCAGTGGTCACTCTTTCCACACAATCAAAACTAGTTCCCCATAGAAAATTCCAGATACAGTCTTGCCTCCTCATGGGCTTATACAATATGGAACAGAGAAAGGCATTATTCCCAGTGAAACTTTTCTCAAGACTGTCACTATTTAGAATTTGTTCAAGAAATTAATTTCCCCAAAGAGGATTAATTCCTGGTGAAACCTCTCTTGAATTTCTTCAAACCCTAGAACTGTTCACTAAAGAAAGGATTATTCCCGGTGAAACCTTTCTTGAACTTTTCTTAGGTTTGGACCCACAAGCTTCCTAAAAGCATCCCCATCCTCCTCTTGGGCTTTGTACAAGGACCCTCAGACTTCTTAGAAGTTCTCATGCATCCTCTTGGGCTTAGTACAAGGACCCAAAGACCTCCTACAGGTATAAGACAGAACTTAATCATCCTTTGATAGTTCAATCCTCCAGAGAGTCAGAATCTCAAAACATCAGACCAGTTTAGGGTTTAATCTCATCCCTTAAAACATCAGCCTCCTCTTGGGCATCATAAAAAGATAAACCTTTTCATGCCAGTAGACTTGGACAGTCTCATCTCCTTTTGGATCTCAAAGAAACCCTCAAGTTTCCTAAAAAAACACAAGATAAATCTTGATCATTTCATCAATTACCAACAGAGTTAAAACCTCCATAGGTTTCAAAACTCAATCTTTAAACTTTCACTTCATATTTCCCCAGCTAGGGACAAATTACAACCCATAAACCCTCAATCATAACCTCAAGGCATTTGATATTTCAACTCTTCTGCAATCCTCAGCAAGAGTTGATTCCCCACTTTGGACCTGTCTATGGATCTCACTAATCCTCAGCAGAAGTTAGCCTCCTCTTAGGCTTTATACAAGAAATTCCCCCAACCAGCCTCCTCTTAGGCTTTGTATAATGATCATCCCTCAGCAATTTTAGCCTCAATCTTGGGCTTTATACAAGACACATATAAATTTTCTCTAGCTGAGTCAGTCAATCCTTTTTAGCCTCAATCTTGGGCTTTGTACAAGACACATATAAATATTCTCCAGCTGAGCCAGTCAATCCTTTTTAGCCTCAATCTTGGGCTTTGTACAAGACACATATAAATATTCTCCAGCTAAGTTAGTTAAAATCCTCTTTCAGCCTCAATCTTGGGCTTTGTACAAGACACATATAAAACCTCTCCAGTGGAGTCATTTCTTTTTCAGCCTCAATCTTGGGCTTTGTACAAGACAGATAAAATATTCCTCAGAAGAGTCAATTCCTCCTAGCCTCCTCTTATGCTTTGTATAATGATCTCCCTAAGCAGAGTCAATCTCTTTTCAGCCTCAATCTTGGGCTTTGTAAAAGACAGAAATAAAACTCACTAAACAGAGTCAACCTTTTAGCTTCAACCTTGGGCTTTGATCAAGGCACTCAAAAATCCCCTCAGAGGAAATCAAGAGTTCTCTCTATAGGAAGACATTTCTCTGTACATCACATATCAATACAGACAAATCAAAACAAACCTAATTCCAGATAACTGCTGTAAGTGGCACACTTGTTGATTCAAAAATCTTAGCTGTAGTTTATCTCTTATCCTGGTAAACCCCCTTTCTTTCATCTAATTGCTGTAAGTGGCAAGCCTCTGGATTATTTACATCCAAGCCAATGTCCCTCTCTTAGCATGAAAGATTCCTAAGGAAAAATGGCATTGCTCTACACTGAGTTAAAGTTTTCTCCTTCAGGAAAAATCCCTATAAAGGAAATTATGGCATTGTTGGATTCCATATATTCCAGTTAAAGTTATTTTCCTTTATAATCAGTTACCCAACAACTGTGATAAACAGATGAGATATCTCCCTTTAGAGACGACAAATTCTCTCTCAGTCAAACCTTTAGCTTCAATCTTGGGCTTTGAACAAGACACAAATAACCTTTCAGCTTCAATCTTGGGCTTTGAACAAGACACCAAACATCTTTTTCCTCCCATAGAAATAGGAGGAACTACGATTGCTCTGATTTCCCTGTTATCTTTACGGGAATACATAGGCATAAGATTGCGAAATCTTAGCGAGCACACTAATCAAAAACCTTAGGTCCAGTACCTTACCAAAAACATCGAAAAACCCGAAAAACAACAAAAATACTCTCTCAAACATTCCCAAAGGAGAAACTTTCCCAATTTCTGACAGATAAACACCAGTAAGTAGATAACAGAAGAAAATGCTAAACGATCTATGGATAACCATATATAGGATGGGTAATTGACAACTCCCCATTGAATAACCTGAACCCGGACCCCCCAATCTCTTAGCATTTGTTAAAGAAAAACTTTGCATGCAAGGTTAGTTTTAGATAGCTTCCCCTTCCTTTCCAGCTTCATAGGATAAACAAGAAATCAGAAAGTAGCACCCAATTCCAACCAAATGCGAAAAGGTGGTCGCGTCACCGACAAAAATCGCACGCTACAGAAAAATGGTGACTCTGCTGTGGATCAAAACTAGGATTAGAATTCCTAAGAGGTCTGGGTTGTTTAGCATTTTCTATACTATATACTATATATATTTACTGTTATTCCTACCTGATATCCGTGTTTATTTTTCTGTCAAATGGGAATGCGATTGATACACATGTGGAAAGTTTAAGAGAACATTAAGATAAGGGTGGCATAGACAGGTAATACTTGTATGGAGTGAATCCCGACCAAGCTAACTTGGTAGCCCACCGAATCAGTCGAGGTACCCGTGTGGATTCTCAATGTTGAATGACTGATTGTCGTGAAAGCATAGTTTTCCCAGTGCGGTACCCGTGACCCTGAGGATTTAGTAGACATTAACCATATGACCATTTGGTAGTGCGGTGACTATCGGGAATAGTTGATACACGATACTACACTAAAATGAGATTTACCCTAGGATATTACAGCTCACTCGAGTGAATCAGCTTGCTGTTGGTATCCCTAGGGGGCAATAATTTTAAGAACCTTAGAACCCGTTCTATAGGTGCAAAAATTTACTAAAATAGTACAACCTTTGGGGACGGGTAGAGCCATGACTTTATGCTCGTGACGTTGAACCCTTGAACCCATGTTTTTCCAATGTTTTTGTGTGTTGCATTCATGCATTCATCTAAAAAACTCTTTTCAAACAAGAAATTTTTTTTTTTTTCAAAATAAACTAAACAATAATTGCAAATATCAGAGATTGCGTTATGGATTTCGGTAGAAGAAAGACGCACAAGTACACCTTAAAGGCTCCAAAACTAGAGGACTTAAGGAGGTTGGTAAGGATGATTACCAACCTTGAGGCTTTTAGAGCTAAGCACAGGGGACTGTTGTCTCTGTTAAGGGTCCATATAGTTGAAGGAATGCTGTCTACGTTGATCCAGTTTTACGATCCGGTTTATCATTGCTTCACATTTCCGGATTACCAACTAGCACCAACGTACTCCCATCTGATTGATTTACCTATCACTGATCGAGCTCCATTTTCTAGACTGGAAGAAATTCCAAAGGAACAAACCATTACAAGAGAGATCTCTTTGGACGAGTCAGAAGTTAGGACTCACATGACCACCAAAGGAGGAATCCAGGGTTTACCAGCTAAGTTCCTAATAGAGAAAACTCTGTATTTTGCTAGTATAGGAAACATAACTGCTTTCGAAGATGTCTTTGTTCTGCTCACATATGGGTTATTCCTTTTTCCCAACATTGGCAACTTCGTCGATACCAATGTCGTTAAGATATTTCTAATTGGGAACCCCGTACCAACCTTGCTCGCAGATGCTTATCATTCTGTACACTTAAGGAATTTGTACAGTGGAGGAATGATCACATGATGTGTACCCTTACTTTACAAATGTTTCATTTCTCATTTACCCAAGTCAGCTGCTTTTTGGGATCACAAGAGTACTCTACGTTGGTCACAGAGAATCATGTCTCTCACCAATTATGACATAGATTGGTACAATAGGATTTATGAGGGGATAGAGATCATCAACAGATGTGGAAATTTCCCTAACGTACCCATCATTGGAACTAAAAGAGGAATCAACTATCATTTAATTTTAGTTCGCCATCAACTCGGATACCCGATGAAGAATATCTCGCATAATGTTCATCTGGAAGGTCTTTTCTTCAACGAAGGGGAAAATGACAGGGCATTAAAGAAGGAAATAATGCATGCCTGGCAACATATTCACAAGAAAGGAAGAGGGTCTCTAGGAAGATCAAACTGTACCTCCATGGTGCCTTATCTCCACTGGGTGCAAACTAGAGCCCTCAAGCTGAGGATGCCTTACCCCCGCCAAGAAGTTTTTCCGTTAAAGGAATCTGTCCTTTATTTTATGGCTGATACGGAAAAACTCCAGGTAGCTCTCAACAAAGTTCAACGTGAGAAGAGCTCTTGGAAAAACAAGTACCGAATCCTCAATGTGGAATGTACCAAGATTCAGGAACTGTTAAAGGAGAAGGATGCTCTGATCGAGATATTAGAGCGACATGCTATAGAGAGTCAGGAAGATTGAAGAAATTTGCTCGCTCCTTTCACTTGGCAAAGGACTGACAACCCGACAACGGCTGAAGAATCCCGATCAAAGAAAAGGAAAATACCAGAGCCAGCATCTGAACTCTCTTTAGAGAGGACTCAGGATCCGTGAGCTTAGACATTTTCCTTACAACACTTTGTAAAAACTGTACTTTTTCCTTGTAAAATACTGCAATCTTTCGAATTCAATAAAAGCCCCCCCCCCACTGTACGATATTTGCAATCTATTTGTTGAAGTTTCTATAAAACAAAAACTAAAAAAAAATATCATGCATATCATTTATCATTCTCGTATAACGCATTTTTTTCTTATCTTTGAGTCTCACATATGTGTCGCGATTCTAGAGTTAAACTGTCTCACTCATACAATACTCGGGCCAATCGACAAAAGAAAATGGACGATCTCGAGGAAGAGAACAGAGAGCTAAGAGAAGAAATCGACGCTCTGAAGGAAAGTTTGGAAAAACTTCACAGTGACATGCAATCCCTGGCAGCAGCTCAGGAGCAGCGGCATTAAAAGACTGTAATCTCTGAGATTACATCTACGCCCATAATGAAGATGCGTGAGAATCATCCTCGGTACAGCATGCCCAAGGGTCGTCCTTGGGGCATGCCTCTCAACTTTATACCTGAAGGATATATCCCACCGGCCACTGAAGACCCAGAATCCGTAGCAGGAGCCACTAGACCTGAAGGTTACAAACTTCGGGAAAGTAAAGATGCAAGGTTTACGAAAGCAACTCCTGAAGGTTACAAACTTCAGGGCACTGAAGCGCCAAGAGTCACCGCTATAATGTCTATACCATAACCAGTGGTACATACTGTCCCGGAAGGACAAATTCCACAAGTAATTCCTAGTGGAAACAAAGAGATGTATGAAAGGATGAATGAGTTCCAGGAACAATTCTTGGAAATGCAGAAGGAATTGCATGCCATTCGCGGACAAGACTTATTCGGAAAGGACGCTGCAGACCTCTGTCTAGTCCCTAATATAAAGATCCTGCACAAATTCAAGGTGCCTAACTTTGAAAAATACAAAGGCAACTCTTGCCCTCAAAGTCATTTGGTGATGTACGCTCAAAAAATTTCAACTCAGATAGAAAATCAACAACTATTGATCCACTACTTCCAAGACACTTTAACCGGTGCCACACTCAAATGGTACTTGGGTTTAAACCGCACCAAGATCAGTACTTTCAGAGATCTCGGTGCAGCCTTTGTTCAGCAGTATAAATACAATTTGGACATGGCACCAGATAGAGATCAACTCAGAGCAAAGTCGCAAAAGGACAAAGAAACTTTCAAAGAGTATGCTCAGAGATGGCGTGCAATTCCCGCCCAGATCTATCCCCCTTTTGAGGAAAAGGAGATGACGAAGATCTTTTTGAAAACCTTAAGCTCATTCTATTACAACCGAATGGTCGCCAGTGTGCCCAGTGACTTCACTGAGATGGTGAACATGGGAGTATGCCTTGAAGAAGCAGTTCGAGAAGGACAATTGGTCAAAGATACATAGCCATCTAGCAGTACCAAGAGATACGATAATGCTTTCCAAAAGAGGAAAGAACAGGAGATCATTAATATCTCTCTCGGAAAGCAAAGGCGAAGGTATCAACCAGTAGCGGCAATAACTCCCTCTATCAACCTGACGCCGGCTCCGACGTATCAACCTCAGGTTGCTCAGAGCCAACCAAGTCAACAACAACATCAGCAAAGGACGCAACAGCTTCTTCAGAAGACTCGTCCATGGTATAACAACAACAATCGTACGACACGACCATCAGGGTTTGACCCTATACCAATGTTGTACGCAGAACTATTTCCGCTTCAACAAGCCAAGGGGCACGTCCAAACCAGGACTCCTCTTAAAGTACCAGAAAATCCACCTTTTTGGTTCAAAGCGGATCAAACTCTCCCTTACCATCAAGGAGGATTGGGGCACAACATTGAGAACTGTCTCAACTTCAAGTCTGATATACAGAAACTTGTCAGGAACCGAATCTTATCTTTCAAAGATACTAATCCGAATGTTCAGACAAACCCGTTGCCGCAACATGAGAAGACTGCAGTAAATTTAATAGAGGAAGAATTTAGTTGTCGTTATCAAATTCACAATGTGCTCCTATTAGGAACCAATCTAGTCAAGATGCATTGCAGACAGAGCGGGTACGGTCATGTGCCACCTCACAATTATCACCAGTGTGATATCTTCTCAAAGAATAATCAGGGGTGTTCCGTAGTGCAAGCAGCATTACAAGAACAAATGGATCTAGGCTAGATTCAGGATCACCGTATCCGTGAAGTCAACATGGCCCATACGCATCCCAACATTGTTCAGAACCGCAACATTCTTGCGATGAACGTCAATTTAGTGGCGATGCACTCAAGGCAAAGTCAATATCATAATCTGCCACGACACGATTACAACACTTGTCTGATCTGCTCAACAAGCAATCAGGGATGCTCTTTTGTACAAGAGGCCCTTCAACCTCAGATGGATCTCGGATGGATCCAAGACTACCGTGAGAGAAATAACCATCAAGTCAATATGGTTCAGATCTTTGACATACGCTTGATGAATACCAGTCTGGTAGAATTACATGCTAAGCAAGTCAGGCTCGGCTTTCTGGCTTCACATGATTATCAAGACTGTGAAGAATGTCGTGAAGACGACCAAGGGTGTACGCTTGTCCAAAGAACACTTCAACACTTGTTGGACCACTGGTGGCTTCGAATCTACTTGGATGAAGCTACACAACATATTAGTATGACTGACGGGAATCCTGGTAGACATCAAAATCAGGATGTCTGCTCGATGGAAACAGATCTAGTAAAGATGCACTGCATACAAAGCAGGCATGGTCGGGTGCCACCCCACAACTATGAGCGCTGTAGAGTTTGCTCAGAGAACAACCAAGGATGCTACCTCATACGAGCGACACTTCAAGATCAGTTGGACCGGAAAGAGGTTCGACCATGTTCAAGTTCTGGATCGATCAACGTGATACAAGATTATTTCCCTTATCAAACCAAAGATGTTTGCACCATAATCCCTCAATTCGATGGATCAATAATCCCTCTTGATAGTAGAAAAGTTCCCAACCAGGAACTGATTGAGGTTGCTTATAACGGTCAGAGAAATCAGAAAACTCCTGTGGTTATCTACCTGCCAGGTCCAATACCGTACAAATCAGAGAAGGCTATCCCTTACAAGTACGGTGCAATGACCTTCGAAAATGTAAAGGAAACTCCATTACCCTCCGCCGTGAACATTGTCGACATCAGTCGAATCACACGGAGCGGTCGGATCTTCAACAGAGGAGTTGGAGAACCTGCTAAAGAAAAGGAACCTCAAACAGAAGTTCCCAATCAACAAGTCGGACAATCCAATAATCTAGAATTGGTAAAGAACAACGATGAGATGCACTTAACATAATATAGCACTTAACATTACAGTCAATTGCCAGGACGATGCTTTAGCCAGCGTACTGGTGGACACAGGATCATCTTTGAATGTTATGCCAAAATCAACTATGATGCGACTATCATTTCAAGGATCTCCGATGAGAGGCAGTGAGGTCATCATCAAAGCCTTTGACGGATCTAGAAAAATAGTTATCGGCGAGTTGATCTTCCCATAACCATCGGTCCTCACACTTTCCAAGTCACTTTCCAGGTCATGGACATCCGGGCCGCATACAGCTGTTTATTAGGAAGACCTTGGATACACGAGGTTGGGGAAGTCACTTCGACACTTCACCAAAAGCTGAAGTTCGTCAAGAATGACAAGTTAGTCACAGTGTGTGGAGAACAAGTCTTAATCGTGAGCAACTTATCATCATTCTCCTATTTAGAACCAGAGGAGCTGGTTGGAACCAGTTTCAAGCACTATCGGTGAGCAATGAAAATCGATCAGAAAGAGGGACATCGATCTCCTCATACAAAGACGCTCTCAAAGTGATCGAGAGTAATAACGTAAAGGGATGAGGACAGCTCGTAATTCCTACGAATAACAAGACAAAGAAAGGTCTTGGTTTCTCCTCAGCCTGTACCCAAACTACTAAAGATGGAAGTTTTCATCCCATTCAGGACTTCTTCCACAGTGGAGGCTTCCTCCACCCAGTGTCTCAAGAAGTACACACCAACAATAAGGGTGACTCCTCTGATACGGATAAGGAGTGGAAATCTTATCTCAACGACAACGGTTATATGTCTCAGGAAGAAGCGTCTATGTCATTCTATTCTCCAAAGCAGAGCCCGAGATATATACCGAGATCAGACGTCCGGATGATCTATGGAGATTGTGATCCTGAGGGATGTCGTGCTCCACCTAACTCATTAGAAGATTATTTAATAAAGGACAACTTCGATCAAGATTATTATGATCCCCTGGATGATTTGCCTATCTAGAAGCCGTACACAGAAAACTTGGGGGCAAAAGAGTCAGTCGAACGAGGCCTATCAGCTGATTAATATTGAAAAGAACACCCACGTCCCCACCAAGCCATGTGATCATTACTCAGGACATTCAGAAAATATCCAACACATGATGAATCTGCTAAAATTGTAGGACAAGAGTTCATCAACTATGTTTTCTCCGAGGTCAACGTCATCGAGGAAGATGACTCGTCCATTCCCATAGAAGTATGGGACACCTTAGGACAACCGAGTGACAAGTACGACTTCTTAGTCAAATACACCGCTCCTGAATTCTCTTGCATAATTTACGAGGACATCCAGCCAACTGGATGGGGAGATCCTCTTGCGAGTGAAAACACTAAGGAAGACACAATAGAAGAGTTCATTTATGATAACTCTGCTTGGGAGGAAGACTCCAATGATCCTACTCCGTCAGAAATCAGAGTCATTTCTGAAGACAAACCAAGGAAGAAGATACCAGACTTTGTGACTCACCGAGGAGTTCATCGCCAATGGGTTACTGTCGATGTCCCAAAAGTCGTCCATAAGTCTAAGTAATTACCATCTTTTTTTTAACCTTTCACCTTGCCCAGGTGAAACAGATGTTTTTATAGGGCTCACTTTTCTGTAAATGTCCCTCTTCACTTTGCCCAAAGCGAAAGAGTTTTGTTTTATAGGGTTATATTTCAAGAATAGAAAAATCGTAAATAAATAATGTCATTCTGTCTTCCCACATTTATTGTTGTTTTCACTTTTCATTTTTCAGAAAATGGTAATCCTAAAACAACCCAAAATTAAAACAAGCATTTTTAAAAAAAAATTACACTGCACACACTCTTGTATTCTCTCTATCTCTTCTAAAAACAAATCATCACGTCATGCAAATTGCTAGTTTTAAACCATATTGAAACATAAGATCCAATGCCTTCTCCCAACTTTGAATTCCCGGAATTTGAAGCTGAAGAAGAAGAGGACGTAGAAATTCCAGAGGAGATCTCCCGATTACTCAGACAAGAGGAAAGGTCTTTTGAGCCCCACAAAGAGTCATTGGAAACAGTCAACTTGGGTTCAGAGAAAGAAAAGAAAGAAGTTAAGATTGGAGTGCTGCTCAGTCCAACTGTCAAAGAAGGCTTAATAAAACTTCTTAAAGAGTTTCCAGATGTATTTGCTTGGTCCTATCAGGACATGTCAGGGTTGGATACCAGCATCGTGGAACATCATTTACCGCTAAAAGCCGAATGTCCGCCGGTAAAACAAAGGATGAGAAGAACTCACCCGGATATGGCTATCAAAATCAAGGAGGAAGTACAGAAACAGATCGATGCAGGTTTCCTTGCCACCTCAGAATATCCTCAATGGCTAGCTAACATAGTGACAGTTCTGAAAAAGGACGAAAAAGTCAGAATGTGTGTAGACTACAGGGATCTGAATAGAGCAAGTCCAAAGGATGACTTCCCCTTACCACACATAGACATGCTGGTAGACAGTACAACAAAATTCAAAGTCTTCTCCTTCATGGATGGATTCTCGGGCTATAATCAAATTAAAATGGCGCTGGAAGATATGGAGAAAACTTCATTCATCACCCTATGGGACACCTTTTGTTACAAGGTATTGTCATTCGGTTTAAAGGACGCAGGGGAAACCTATCAAAGGGCCATGACGACTCTGTTTCACGACATGATGCACAAAGAAATCGAAGTGTATGTCGATGACATGATCGCCAAATCTAAAATAGAAGAAGAGCATGTAACACACCTATCAAAGTTATTCGAGCGTCTGAGGAAATACAAACTCTGCTTGAATCCCAACAAATGCACGTTCGGTGTCCGCTCGGGAAAACTTTTAGGATTCATCGTCAGCCAGAAAGGAATTGAGGTTGATCCTGACAAGGTTAAGGCCATTCAAGAAACGCCTTCGCCAAAAACTGAAAAATAGGTTAGAGGATTTTTGGGACGTCTGAGTTACATCTCAAGGTTCATATCCCTTATGACCGCGACATGCGCGCGATCTTCAAACTACTTCGAAAGTATCAAAGCTACGTATGGACAGAAGATTGCCAAAAAGCTTTCGACAGCATCAAAGGATATCTGTTGAATCCAGTGATTCTATCACCTCCAGTGGAAGGAAGACCATTGATCATCTACCTAACAGTCTTGGAAGACTCCATGGGCTGTGTACTTCGCCAACGAGATGAAACCAAAACAAAAGAGTCATTCATTTACTACTTAAGTAAGAAATTTACAGACTGTGAAACTCGGTACATTATGCTCAAGAAAACTTGTTGTGCTCTGGCTTGGGCAGCCAAACGTCTTCGCCAGTACATGATTTGTCACACTACTTGGTTAATCTCAGAAATGGACCCAATCAAGTACGTCTTTGAAAAATCTGCTCTCACAGGAAGGATTGCCCGTTGGCAGATGTTGTTATCAGAATACGACATCGAGTACCATGCTCAGAAAGCCACAAAGGGAGTATTTTAGCCGATCATTTGGCTCATCAACCGATTGATGATCAGGAATCGGTCGGATTTGACTTCCCAGATGAAGATGTCATATACTTAAAGATGAAAGATTATGATGAATCGCTACCCAGTGAAGGGGTAGAACCAGGATCCTAATGGGGACTGATATTTGACGGAGTTGTCAACACTTATGGAAACGGAATTGGGGCAATCATCGTAACACCTCATGGTACCCATATTCCTTTCACTGCCAGATTAACATTCAAGTGCACAAACAATGAGGCTGAATATGAAGCTTGTATCATGGGTCTTGAAGAAGCTATTGACTCGAGGATTAAGAACTTGGATGTGTATGGAGACTCAGCCCTGGTTATCAATCAGATCAAAAGAGAGTGGAATACATACCAATCGGGATTGATTCCTTACAAAGATTACGCAAGAAGGTTGTTACCATTCTTCAACAGAATCGAGTTTCATCACATTCCTCGTGAAGAAAATCACATGGCTGATGCACTAGCCACTCTCTCTTCCATGATTAGTGTAGGTAAATGGAATGACGTACCTAAGATTGACATAATGCACCTTGAAAGGCCCACTTACATTTTCGTAATTGAAGCAGTCATAGACGATAAACCTTGGTATCACGATATCAAGTACTTCCTGTAAAAACAGGAATACCCGTCTGGGGCATCAAGAAAAGACAGGAAAACCATCAGAAAACTGGCTGGAAACTTTTTCCTGAGTGGTGATACACTCTATAAGAGAAACTTCGACATGGTTTTGATCAGATGCGTAGACAGACAAGAAGCAAACATGTTGATGAAAGAGATTCATGAAGGATCCTTTGGCACTCATGCCAATGGACACACGATGGCGAGAAAAATTCTGAGAGCAAGATACTATTGGTTGACCATGGAATCCGATTGCTACAAGTACATGAGGAAGTGTCATAAGTGTCAGATATACGCTGACAAAATCCATGTACCGCCTACGCATCTCAAAGTTCTTTCTTCTCCATGGCCTTTTTCTATATGGGGAATCGACATGATTAGCATGATCGAACCCAAGGCTTAGAACGGACATTGGTTCATCTTGGTAGCCATTAACTACTTCACCAAGTGGGTCGAAGCAGTGTCATACACCAATGTAACCCGACAAGTGGTAGTCCGCTTTATAAAAAACAATCTCATCTGTCGTTATGGTGTTCCAAGCCAGATCATTACTGATAATGGATCTAACTTGAACAATAATATAATGAAAGAGTTGTGTGCTGAGTTCAAGATCGAACACCATAACTTATCTCCCTACCGGCCTAAGATGAACGAAGCGGTAGAAGTGGCTAATAAGATATCAAGAAAATCGTTCAAAAGATGGTTGTAACCTACAAAGACTAGCACGAGATGCTACCCTTTGCTCTTCATGGTTAACGCACATCTGTCTGCACTTCAACAGGGGCAACCCCTTTCTCTCTAGTATATGGCATGGAAGCAGTGATCCCCATAGAATTAGAAATCCCATCAATCCGGGTATTGATGGAAGCTAAGCTAACAGAGACTGAATGGTGTCAAAGTCGACACGATGAACTGAATCTGATAGAAGAAAATTGAATAATGGCTCTGTGTCATAGTCATTTGTATCAACAAAGAATAAATAAGGCGTTCGACAAAAAAGTCCAACCTCGCGTTTTCAGGAAAGGAGACCTTGTGCTAAAAAAGATGCAATCATTCCTCACTGATTCCCGAGGCAAGTGGACTCCGAATTATGATGGCCCTTATGTGGTCAAGAAAGCCTTCTCAGGTAGCGTCTTGAGACTCGCAACCATGGATGGAGAGGAGTTTACCTACCCCATGAATGTTGATATAGTCAAGAAATACTTTGCCTAAATAAAAAATAAAAACAACGTCTCGGTGGATTGAAAACCCGAAAGGGCGATCCAGGAAAAAATTAGAGACATAAGCAAAAATCATCCCGGTGGATTGGAAACCTCAAAATAGACAATCCAGGCAAAAGTTAGGGATTCATGGCAAGTAACTATGTCCGACAAGGTTAAATTTCCAGCGGTAATACCGTCCGTCGAAAGACTTCAATCAAGGTCATCTTTGACAGAAGCCCAGGATGTCCAGAATTCAAAGTTGGTAGAAGGATAACGATCATTATGTTTCAATGTAGCCCCTTTCCCTTTAAATTACCATTTTCTAAACTTTGTAAATGCTCTATGGGATCACGCGCTTGGCTGATTTCCATCCTATCAATAAAATTTGAGCCTTAGCGCTTTTGTTTGCAATTCTCATTTGTTTTTGCTTTATAGAATGTCATTTTTAAACATGATCAACGATTCTTGAAATAAAACAAAAATGAATTTGCTTGTCAAAATTTTTTTTGCTTTTAAAATAAATATGACAATTCCTTTTGACTTTGAACATTAAAAAGAACATCGATAGCTTCTCCGAAGGTGATTGAACCTCAAAGTGCAGAATCAAATTACTCCTTCTAAACCAGTGCACCTGAATGAAGGATCAACTGTTTCAGATGCAATGTCCCATCTGACATTTCCGGCAGAGTTCTTACCTCTTAAGACCGATTGACTATTCTTTCTCCCCCATAGGGACTACCTCTCCTAAGAAAAACATGATTGCTATCTTGAACCGATGATACTTTTCATCCCCCGCACTGGCCGAGTATCCAGTCGTGTTCATCCACTAGTCTGTATGTTGCGTCAGTTTTGTCAACATAAACATACATACATCATGCATAATTGATTCATATTCATAATCATATTGCATTACTATCGCTCTGGTCATGCCCATTTCCAAGTGATAAAATCCTATTGTCGATCAAGTTGTCAGTCGTCCTTTCCGTGTCGGATAAGACAAAATCCCGGTTTGAGTGCTTTCCTCGTCAGGAAATGTATCGTCTAAACAATCTCTCCCTAGTTTGTTTATGGATTGGAGCCTGTCCTCAATAACTTTGATAACTTGAACCTCTGAAAGGCAAAAATACATTCGACAGACACCTTTGGAACATCACTCTTCACCATTGAAGATGATATTTCTCGCTTTCCCGGATTAAGGAAAATCCCCAGAGAAAGCCTCTCAACCGAAGACTCTCAGCAATACATTGGTTTTTCTCCCAAGAAATTCGATGTTAATAAAGTCATCAGCACCTCAAAATTGGATCACATCACATGGCATTTCTCTGAAAAGATCTCGAAGAAAAGTATAATGTAATACCCCCAAGCAAAAAGCAGTCTCTCAAGAGACTCGTTTTTCTCTAGTAGAGTCAACAAATGGCATCTTCAACAGAGAAGTTTGCACACCTCTACAACTCAGACAAATGGGTGTCCCCAGTAAGTCTGACCTCAAATTTTTTCCATCAAATGGCGTCTCCCCAGTATAGCTCGGCGAGAAGTTTGATGAAAGCAGCTGCAAATAACATCCCTTGTTGAGAAAGGAACTCGACAAGAAGAAACTGAGACCAATTTCGTGGCTAAAAACCAGGATCGAGGGGAAGTTTATTTTAGAAACTAAGACCAGTTCTGTGGCTAAAACACCAGGATCGAGGGGAGGTTTATTATTTCAAAAACTAAGACTGTAACACCCTTTTCTACCCCCAATAATGTTACAGCAGAAATAACTCAAATATCAGAGTAAAGCACAAAAATCACCTCAAGGGGGTGCACATTTCTCATTTAAATCAAAATAATACACTTTCCCTGTAATCAAAAGGGTTTTCCTCAAAATACATCAAAAGCCTTCACATGGCAGCTGAACTCAAAATTTTCACATAAAAGGTTTTCAACAAAACATCATAATAATCAAAATAAAACCATATCATCAAATGACAACAAAAATAAGGAAACAACATAGTTCGAATCAAAGGACCCCAACCCGATGTTACACTATCAGAGCAAGACCCTCTAAATCGACCAAAAGCAAATAAACTTCAAGTCCTCAAAAATGTCCACGGCTAAGCCTGATCACCTGCACGTTACCCACGTGGAGGAAACATTCAAACAGGCAGGGTGAGTATTCACAATTCATTATAAAAGGTATAAAGAAAAAGATATAAACGGGACATCAATCAATCATCACCATAAAATCATCAACGTCACATACATTAATCACAAATAACTCATACATATGCAATGCCACATATAATGAAATGCAACGTCATCGGAAATATGCATGTGGTACCAAATCATCATGTAATAAACACTGGCCATCAACCCTCCACAAGGGAGCACGTCACAATCACCCCAATCCGCACAATGGGATTGAAGCCAACAACGGACCGAAGTCCCAACATCATAAATGGACCGAAGTCCCAACATCATAAATGGACCGAACTCCCAACATGGTATGCCATGAATGCATGATGCAACAACATCATCATAATCCTCAACATAAGTCATCAAGCTTGCATCATCATCCATGTACTCATTCATCTTATTCATCATATAGCATATATATATATATATATCAAATATGCACATCATAGAAACATCATCACAACATCATGAATAACATTACCACAACATCATTAATAACATCACAGTAACATAGAAGCAACATCGCGTAAGTATCATCATTTAGAACAAATATCATTATTTACAACAAAACATCATTGGTTCTCATACAATTACACACACTCCAACATCAATGCATATCATAGCAGCACCTTAAACATCTTACAACAACATATACATCATAATAACACCAGAACACTCATCACAACATCAAACTAATCAACATATAAGCCAACCCGGAATTACCCCAAAGATTAATCCGACATTTCCCTAAATTCAATACTGGAAAAAAATTAATTTTACTAATTTTATTTTACCAAATTAAATTTCATAATGTCAGCTTTCCAATGCTTCGAACGGCGCATCAAACAGATACACGGTTTGAAAGTTATGAATTTTCCAAGTTTTCCAAAAACTGTATGTTTCAGTGGTAACCGGTTAACACCAGGAGGGTAACTGGTTACTCAATGTAAAAATGCCAAAAAAACGTCAATTTTTAACGTGTTAATCGGTTACTACCCATGCGTTAACCAGTTAACAACGTGACATAAGCAAATTTCTGCTGTTTTACGAATTTTTCACCAAAAACCTCCAATTTTCCCTACGGGTTCAATTCTATACAGCCCCAAAACCCCATCAATTCATCATGAAATCATATACAACCACAACACATCAATTTATGCAACACATACATCATTCTAAATCAAAAATATGCATTAATTTCATCACTTTCTACCTAATTCATCAAGAACTCCTCATAAATCCCTAAAACCTCTTAAACTCCAAACTATTCCACATACATCCTAACTCTATAACAATTATAATGAAGGTTATACTCCCCATACCTTAGATGCAAAATCTTGATTCTCCCCTTTGAGTTCTTCAAGAATTCCCTGAGCCCTAGCTTCTCCCTCTTCTGTTCCTCAGAGCACTTTTTCACAAAACACGATCGATCCGAATGATTCTCCCAAACTCGGTTATTTGTTTTTGTCATTCTTACCCCTTAGACCTCATTATGCTATTCCATTCTTACCCTCACTTATTCCATCTAATTTTACTACTTTACCCTTTAAATCTCTAAAGTGATTATTTATCTAATTATTTAGATTAATCCTCTAATAAATCTAAATAATCTTAAGTAAATAATAACTTAGAATTTATCCTCATATTTCATATCATCATGCCTTATAACCATCCCAACGTCATATAAACTCACAATTTACGCTAAATCAATTAAATAACTAATTAAATAATTAATTTAGATTTTCGGGGTGTTACAACTCTCCCCGACTTAAAGAAGTTTTGCCCTAAAAAATTACCTCAAGGAACAGAGTCGGATACGACTCCCTCATCTGATCTTCACGTTCCCAAGTCCAACTTTCGTCAGCTGGCCCACCCCAAAAAACCTTCACCAAGGCAATAACCTTACCCCGCAACTGCTTCATCTCTCAACCATCAACACGCACTGGAAATGCTTCCACAGTCAGATTATCCCTAACTTGTACATCATCCATCTGAATCAGGTGCGACGGTTCTGGAATGTACTTCCTCAACTGAGACACATGGAACACGTCATGTAAATTTGCGAGTGACGGCGGTAAAGCAATTCGATAGGCTACCTCCCCTATCCTCTGCGATATCTGATAAGGACCAACAAAATATGGAGTAAGCTTCTTAGACTTCAAAGCTCGACCCACACTAGTCACCAGCGTCACTCTCAAGAACACATGATCTCCCTCTTGGAATTCAAGTGATTTCCTCCTCTTATCATGATAACTTTTCTGTCGACTTTGCGAAGCTTTCATTCTTTCTTGTATCGCCCTAATCTTCTCAGTCGTCTCTTGCACAATCTCGGGTCCGAGTACAACCCTCTCGCTCGATTCATACTAACACAGAGGAGTTCTACACCTTCTCCCATAGAAAGCCTCATAGGGCGCTGTTGCACCCCAAAATTTGCCCTCCTTACTTTAGTACTAACTAGTTTATGTTTCATTTCATTTTTGCATTATCATGTGTGCATATCATTGGTTCTTAGCATGGGGTCAAGGTGCCTGGGCAAGTTCAAGAGGAGAAGATGTTCTTCAAAGGGTCAAGCAAGAGAGTTCAAGTGGATCACTTTCTCCTAACCAGTGCAGAAATTAGGGTTTTGAGATTCTTGGGTTTATTGCTCCAATGGGCCAGCTCCTTGGGTTTTTATCACCACCAAATGGCATATCTTATCTTTGTTGGAGAGGATACACATCATACTCAGAGGAATTTGGATTTGGAGACGGTGTTATTTCCTCATAGACTGAGGGTACCAAAATTAGGGTTTGTTATAAAGTCAGTTTATTTCTGATTTTTTGGGCAAGACTTGATTCCATGGTATTCCTTGGGTCCCTAAGTATCTAGGAATGGAAGATTGTCCATCAGTTTGGTTCAGGAGGATTTCAATTGGCCAATGGATTGGGAATCAAGAGAAAAGTTAACTGTGAGAGGAAAAGTCAACTGTGAAATTTTGAGCTTCTCTCCAAGGTTTTTCAAGGTCTCACATCCTCATATGGTCCTCAGGGGTCAATTTTCATGCCATTTATCAATAAGCAAGGGTTGGTGCAAAAGTTACTAAATATGGAAATGACCTATAATTTGAAAGTTTCCTTTTTGGGCAAGTTCCTACACCATATTCAACTTGACTTTTCATCATCAAAGAAGCTCCAAATGAATTTTTCTCCAACATGAAAGTTGAAGATCTTTTTCTCCTCTTTCCAACAAGTACTAGTGGGTCTCCATATCATTTGTGAAACTCAACTTGTGATCAAAAGAAGGCAAAGTGGTTTTTAGGGTTTCTCATGATTCCATTTTCACAACTTTGGCATAGTGACCTATAATTTATTCCATTGCTTCATGTCACATGCTAACATCAAGGGACACTCCTCAAGGATCATTTTAGGCCTTTGAATCAAGTAAATCCATGGTGTATTTATCACTTATTCTCCATTATTCAAAATTGCCAAAACATTGAAAACTCATGAACTAAAACAATTCAAGGCCCAAATCAAATTCAGGTGTGGTTAGCAATTTAAACATACGTGATCCATCATGAAATATTTGGATATCCATGCATGGAAGGAGGTGTATCTCACATTATGTGATTTTCCAAAATTGCCCAAAGCTCATTAAACAAAGAATTACCAAGGCCCAAATCATTATCAGTGAAAAACCCTAGTCTATTTAAACCAATTCATGCACTGGTTAGGGTTAGAACACGTGATTTTGGAGGAGAACCAAAACTTGAACCCTAAAGCTTCTCTCATTCGTATCTCTCTATTCACAAGGTTTCTTCACAAAATTCTTCCACAAACTTCATTCTGAGGATCCACAGAGCACAAACCAATCTTCCTTTGAAGCTAAAAGCAAGGATTCAGGTTGCACCATCTCAGGTTAGTGGTGTTTTGCATGATCATAGAACTCTGTTTTTAAGTGTGCATAATGTTGTGTGACATTCATGGATCATTCTGATGTGTTTTGGTTAAAATATGTACGTGTATATTGGTTGTATTATGAGTTTCAAAGTTTTGAACCTTACTTTATTTCCTTCGATTCTCCTTATTTAGGCGTTGTTTGGGATTTTTTTATTGCATATTTGGAATCCTCACATCTTTCTGATCAAAGTAGTGTATTCACATGAAATTTCTGGGCAAGTTTTGAGTTGCAGGTGACGGAGGGGTCGACCGGAACCCTAGTTCCGGCGACTGGTGGACATTCCGGCGAGTGTAGGGTTTGGTTGGAGAAGACGCAATCTGGGTCGTCTGTGGCTTGGATCCAATGGCCATCAGCTTGCCACGTTTTTTTTCTTTTTATTTTTTTCTGATTTTTATTTAATGATCTTGTGTTTATTACCTCACGTTAGTTATCGTGTTCACCCAATCATGTTCCCTCATTTTATTTACTTTTTATTTAGTTGACTTATTTACGAACGTTGGATGAATCACATGGCTGAGGTTATGACAGCACATTAAAAAAGCCATGTGTCGTGCACATGGGAGTCCATGGTGTGCTGATTGGTTGCGTGCTTGCTTGGGTATCATTATTACCGTGTGTTGGTTGATCCTGGCCTTGGATCTTGAATACTCTTTTATTTGGTTGACTTGATTTTGAGCGTTAGATTGATCAGATGGTGCGCATTGGGTCTACAGGTTGACTAAGGTCCATTGTTCTTTTTTTTTATTTTTTCGCTGATTGTTGTTGGATTGGGCTGCTATTCGCACCCCCCTCCTTAAGCCCGTTTGCCATGTCTAACGTGGATTGCTTATTATTTACACCCCCATGCATATTTCTTTATTTTTGTTTTAATTTAATTATTGCATTCATTTTTAATTATTAAAAATAGTTTATTGCATTAAAAAATTACCAAAAAATTCATGAAGCATATTTATAATTTTATAAAATTCTCAAAAATTTTATTTTATTATTTTATTTTATTTTTATCATCTGAATTAATTATTTATTTGTTTTCTTTTTGAATTAGTTATATCATGCATACCTAAACTTGTTTGTTTTATTTCTCATCATCCATAAATTGTTTTGAACTCATTCTTTTTGCATTATTTTGTCAACACACTGGAGTGAATTAAAATATTTTTCTCTCATTTCTAAAACTTTCTCATATTGCATTTTAGTCCTTCCCTTTAGCACATTGAACCATGTTTCTCATCGGGATTTGCATAATTGTTTGAGTGACTAACATCTTGAATTTTTGCAGGAGTTTTTGGTATTTTGTTTGTCCTTGGTTGAGAAATATTGACAATTTATTTGGTGATTTTACAACATGTTTTGCTAATTGTTTAACTGCTCTTTATGTGAGATCTTCTTGTATGCGTATTTCTGATCATGTCTGGTTACCTTATTTGAAAAGGCACTTGTGCCATTGCTTGGGGGTTTGTTTCTTTGATTTCTTAATTCATGTTTGGACTGTTATAGGTCACTTAATCACTATTTCATGTCATTGTTTGAGTTTCATTTGCCTTGATGTTACTTGTGTCTGTTTTGCACTAACCTTTTATGCAGGAACTGAGGTAAGTTCTTTAAGGGTGTGGATAGTATCCATGTCCACTCTCACTCTTTCCTTCTCTCATCTTCTCCTTTCTTTAGGCTTAGGTTATAGTCAAACCTCACTAACCGTAGGTCACCCATGCATGATAACATTAGGGCTCTTAGTTTCCCTTTAGAGTTTCCTTTGTGTCTTCTCTCTTCTCATCTCAAAACTTCTTGAAAACACTTAATAAGGATAAAGTGTATTGTGCACGAGCCTTAAGCGTGGGGAATGAGAAATGAGGGGTTTCGTCTCATCTTTCTAGAGTGCTTAGCGAGTGTCCTGTCTTGGGACGATGCGTTAAGTATTCGCCCCTGTGCCCTAGACTTTGGTGCAATGCAAGTTATGAACTAACTTAAGTCACTTTTGTCCTAAAAAATACAAACAAACTTCAAACCTTTTTGTCCTTCGGGATTATCAAACTAAAGGCTATTTTCAAAAAGGGCACGTTACTTTCCTTCTGAGTCGCAAACAGGCATCGACCCTAACTGCCAGACGCGAACTTAACATCGCTCATAAAAAACACAAAAAGAACTTGGTCCGAACTACGTTGACTCTGAATTTCCCATTGCACAAAGGGAGTACGTAGGCCTAGGACGTTGACGTCCTACCGAGTCTGTCTTAGTTTTTCCCTCCCCCGTGTCAGTGCAGCCATAGATGATAGGATAACTCACCCTTAGATTAGACAACAAGCGTGGATCCCATCGAGTACGATGGACGCGTGGGGTGCTAGCACCTTCCCCTCGCGTAATCGACTCCTGAACCCAAGTTATGGTTACGACGACTATTCCTTTCCCGCTTCCTCAGGTTTATGCGGTGTTCCCTTTCCCTCTCTTGGGATAAATTTACACGGCTGGTGACTCTGTTTTCTGCGCCACTCTCGCGTTTGTACCTGGATGAAAATCCTGGGAGCGACAGCTGGCGACTCTGCTGGGGACTCTGGTTGACCTATGTTGGTCCATCCCTAAGTGAGTCAATCCTAGCGCTTGCTTGTATTTGTTCTCTTTGGGTGTTTTTGTTTTTTGTTTTGCTTTATTTGTTGTATTTTATTTTTACCGCATTTTCTGCATTGCATTTCATTTTTATTACTGTCATACTGGATATTGCTGTGTTGTGCTGGCTGTTTCTGTTTTGTAGGTTGGGTTGTTTTGAGAGATAAGCCCAATACCCAGGCTTGAGTACACCCTAGGACTAGAGTGGAAAGTAGCGGGACCTACGTGCCCGCTTGGTACGTTTGTGTGTTCACGAAGTTCACAACCAGACGAGGCTATCTTTGGACGCATTCTGACGTGTGTGTCTTGTGCATGTTAGGGTGTTGATCTAGAGAGCTGGCGACTCTGGTGACCGATCATCGAGGACCTTAGTGGAAACATCCCTCTTTACTGGTGACAGTGGCAGACCACGTTCTGTGGCAAACCCATTCGCACCCGAGGGCCCACTTTGGAACTTGCATAGGATGGCCCCTATCTTTTGAAGAGAATCAGTGGAGCCACTCCTCGATTGACGATAGTACTGTACCCCGAGGGATGAATGTACTATTGTTTCTCGACCTCAGTGCCAAAGCTGAGGACCTTCCTTTTTGGAGAATCAGTTGAGGCCACCTCGATTGATGATGATGCCAAACCAGAAATGGTGAACGTATCATCATTTCTCGACCTGAGAGCCCGGGATACTGAACATCCTAGTACTCATACGTGAGAGGGGATGGGTGTTTGCAGGTTTGCAGGTAACCGAAACCTTCAACCTACCCTGTTTTTCTGGATTTCTCATCAATGTCTGATTATTTGGGTTCCTGGTTATCTTAGTGGTTCAGAATTCTGGTTTTCTGGGTTGTGGTTCTCGTTCAGTTAATATCACAACACATCCAGCAGTGTTGCCTTGATCCCATGTTTGCATGAGCATATCATTTTTCTTGCATTCTAACATGTTTGACATTTTTCAGGGCTTGCATCTTACTCTTGATTCCGGTTTTCTGAGGTTACCTTGGCATGGATGTCCAGAGAAAGAAGACTGTTGCCTATTCATTCCCAGATCCGACCTTGACGTTGATTCACAAGCTGATTAGTATGGCTGGTCCCGGAGTTCGCACAGAGTTCAGTGGAGGGTATGGGAGACTTCTGAAGTTTGTCTACAATATCTCCAAGTATGAGAAGGATGCCATTCATACACTTCTTCAGTTTTATGATCCATCTTTGCGTTGCTTCACCTTCCCAGACTACATCTTGGCCCCAACGTTGGAGGAGTTCTCATTTATTTTGGGAATCCCCATCAGGCATGACATAGTATTCTTTTCTGAAGAACACCCCGGGGTAAAAGAAATGGCTGTTGCTCTTCATATTGGTGAATCCGTTATGAGCAGTAACATTGAGGAAAAACAAGGAGCTAAGGGTTTCTTATTGAAGTTCTTGTTTGATTAAGCTTGCATACATGTCAAAGAGAAGAATTGGACTGCTTCCCAAGCTATTCTGGCCATGTGCATCTATGGGATTGTCTTGTTTCCCAATGTTCCTGATCTGGTGGATATGCATGCCGTCAGAATCTTTATTTCGAAGAATTCTATACCTACCTTGCTAGGTGATGTGTATCACTCAGTCCACTACAAGAATGAAAATAGGCGGGGAAAAACTGTGAGTTGCTGTGCACCACTCTTATCTACTTGGTTTCTGAGTCATCTCCCCGAAACTGGCGCCTTCGTTGATACGAAAGATTCTCTGAAGTGGTCAAAGAGGTTAATGGGCTTGACTGCTGACAAAATTGTTTGGTTCAATCATGACTTGCTAGGAATGGAGATTATTTGCAAGTGCGGAGAGTTCCCTAATGTACCCTTGTTATCAGGCAGTTTGGTTATCCTTTGAAAGATCCACCTGAAGAGCGAGATGTCAAAGAGTCCTTATTCTTCAATGGTACTGAGGATCAAGAGATGATAAGGAAGGTTGCGAATGCTTGGAAGCAAGTGACCAAGAAAGGAAAACCTTTATTCGGGAAATGTAACAACCGGGCTTTCCCTTCCTATAAAGAGTGGATTAAGAAAAGAGCAGAAGAGGAGCTTCTTCCCTTCCCGGTAGAACCACCATCTTACCCCTTGCTGATCGAGCCTCCTACCACAGTTGAGATAGAGAAGTTTGACAAGTTATGGGCCGAAAAGGAAAGGCTGCGAGAAGAAAACAATGAGCTACTAAGGGAAATTTATCAGTTGAAACATGAGCGGGGTGAAGCTATTCATACCGCCAAGTTGAAGACAGAGCTTCTTGCTAAGGCCAGAAAAGAGCTAGTTGACATGGTCACATCCAGACAAAGGATGAAGCAAGCTTTGGATGGTATCAGTGAGGTTCTCGAGTCTAAGAAGGAGGAATTAGACAAGTCTTTGTTGAAAATCCACAGGTTCGATGATCACCGAGAAACTGCAATGGCTGAGAATAAGAGAAAGGAAGACGGTTATCTAGCTCAGATTGATCAGTTGAAGTTGACGCTCAAGAAAAAAGACGCTGAGATCCTGTCAGGGGTATTCAAGAGACAAGCAGTCGAGGGTCGACTCAATGAAGCTATAGCCTCCATAGAGGAACTTAAGATCCAAGCTGAAGTGAAGAGACCTAGAAGTAAGGGTCCTAGCACGGATGGTGTTTCTAGAGAAGACGCTTGGGAGTTACATTGCCGATACTTGGAAGGGATCATGCATAGGAGGGACGTTCTCATTCAAGAGCTAATTCAGAGGCCGAAGCATCCCGACACCAGAAAGTTGTTCAAAGAAATTCAAGACTAGAGCAAGAAGCATAATGGATGGGGGGATTGACACTTGTAGACTTTGATGATATGCCATAGTTTTCTTTTTCCTTTCATTATTTGGACCACCGCCAGGCTTGTTGGTTGGGATCTTTGATTATTATGTTCAGACTTGTTATCTTGGATTTGCGATTGTTGACATTTGGTTTTCCTCTGGTTTTCTTAATATATGAGCAGAAGTTCCATTCTATATTGTTGTTAAACTGGAATCAAGGGGTGGATCGCCCTGCGAATATTCAAACATGTTCATTTGCATTTGCATATTCATAATCATTTTGCATAATCATTGTGCATAACAGGTGTTCAAGGCTGGTTATTCTTATTTTGATCTGGTTTTCTTCAGAATTTCAGACTTAACTCCTCAGGCCATTCAAGAGTTGATCATGGAGCAAGTTCAAGCTGAGTTGAGGGAAATGCGAGGCCAGATGGGGCAGCTTATGGGGAATGTGCAAACTCTCATGCAAGACCAGAAGATGCTGAGGGAGGAGGTCAATCAGATGAAGACTCAGATGGGTTTGGCCATGGAAATTTTGAATAGGGTGTTGAAGAAGGAAGACACTCCTGTGCCCGCTTCCACAACAGAGATCCTTACTCCCCCCATCTCTTTGGAATTTAATTTAAGTCGCGGATTACCTCGTGAATCTCTTCCAAGAGCAGAAGTTCCAGAACTTTCCCAACAGTAGCTGGGTCTTGGCTCCCAAGAGAAGCCCAAGGGAAAAAAGTGTACACAGGGACAGAAGAATTCTGAAAGAGTTTTTCACCCACTCCCTATGCCATATTCTCAACTATTACAGCATCTCCTTCAGTTGCAACTGGTACAGAAAAGGACTTTGGCTCCTCTCACTGGTAATCCTCCACCAGGCTATGATGCAACAGCCAATTGTGATTTCCATTCTGGGGCACCAGGGCATACTGTGGATAAATGTAGGGCCTTTCAGCACACTGTCCAAGATCTGATTGATTCGAGGAAAATTGAATTCACACCAAGCAGCGTAAGCATACAAGGTGGTCCCACTCTAGCTGTTGAAGAAGAAGTGGGTATCCCCGTTGCTTCTCCCAAAGCCACATCAGGTCAGGGGCATTTCTTGGTCTTAGAATCCCCACATCCGCAAATGCTGCCTACGCCTCGACCAAGTCTGAAGAGAAAAGTGCCTGAAAAGATTATGCACTCGAATCAGCATCAACAACAGAAGTATCAATGTCAGAATCAGCATAGGCCGTGCAATAACTTGGAAAGAAGGAATGCTCCTCTTCATCCAGTTCCCATGTCGTACAGTCAACTCTTGCCACACCTGGTTCGAAACTCATTGGTGGAGCCTAAGACTTTGAAGCCTGTTCTAGAACCATACCCTCCGGGGTATAATCCCCATGTGCAATGTGGATATCATGGAGGATCTATGGGGCACTCAACCGAAGATTGCAAAGCCTTCCAAGCCAAAGTGCAACAATTGATTGACAAAAGGTACATATCATTTCCAGAAGGAGACTTGGTTGTGCATGTTGACCTCTCATCTGTTTGAAGATTTCAAGGGTCATCTCAAGACTTAAGCTTCCTCAGCAATGGCAATCTTCAGCTTCTTACTGCATTTTCATTTGTAGTTTTTCATTTCTTGTTAAAGCATCGTATGCACGTAAGACTTGTTTGTTTTTTTTATGATGATATTAATGGAATGAGTATGTTTTTCTTGAAGTAATCCATTCGTGTTCACTCTTAAATGTTTATATGCACTGCAATACCAATTTTCTTATTTAGAACTCTTGAGGGAGGATGATGAGATGAAAACGCAAAATCTCTGGTGGTATGTTCAAGGATAGAACCCTGTTGAGGATGTACATGCATTGTTTCAAACCCCTAAACACTGGAGAGATAAGGAGATAAACTTTCGTTAACCCCTTTGAGCCTTGGAGTAGGAGCTTCTTTCGTACGAAAAAACCCTCATACTTAACCCAGGGGCAGGGTAGGCGTCAGTTAGTTGACCGAGCGTTAAAATTTCAAGGAGAGTGTGCATCTGAGGACCCATTACCTTCTATCCCACCGTCAAGAGGTCAAGAGATGTGAAACCACAATGGTTATCCATCAACAATCAAGGAGTGAGGCAGTCACGACCCTTTCAAGCAAGTAAGACAACCAATGTCACACGCTTTGTTCAAAAGGGGGAATAAAAAAGGAAAAGCCCGCTAAGTCGAAACTTGAAAACAAGTGACTTAGGCAAAAGTTAGGGCATCCCGCTGGACTTAAAAATTGAAAAAAGACAGTCCAGGCAAAAATTAGGGATCAAAGAAAAAAAAAGGGCAAAAGAAAGAAAAAGCGAAAAACGAAAAGCATTACAAAAGAAAATCCTCTATAAGAACAAATTCGTGTGATTACAGACACAAAAGATAAAAAATGGGTGACTGTCATTCCAAAACCCCTTAGGTGCCAAACCATTAGTTGCATAGGTTCCTTGAAAATCATGAACCTTTTGGAGAGATGAGCGTTTAGGTCAGATTAACTGAACATAGGATTGGAGAACATCACGAAGAGTGGGTGGGCACCGATAAATTTTGAGCCATAAATCCTTTTTCTGAAACCGTGAACCAAACCGCGTTATAACCCTTAAAAGTCCTAATTGAAATAGGGTTCATTCCGAAAGCGTACTCCAACCGGATGGCGTTCCTGACTCCTATGAGTTGTGCTAATAAGATTTGTTGGTATTGCATGTGCGCATTGTTTTGCCATTCAAAAATCAAGGTCGCATCCCAGCAAGTGATTCGTTCACAAGGCTTGGCGATGCATTTTCAATAAAAACTTCAAGGTTAACATGAGTGTTGCATTAGAATCGTCATTCTCATAATAAACATTTTCTGTTTGCATATATGTGCCTAAGCATCAATGCAGCTTCCACAGTGAAAGTCAGTCAAGAAGCTTGATCCTGCCAAGTTGGGAGGCTTGAAAATTCTGAAGGACAATCATATCAAAAGGCATGCTGCCAAGAGACTCAGTGTAGAGCGGGCTCTCCCCAGTAAGTCGTGTTAAGATGTAGCTAATCTGGGGCAGTCACGTCGAGAAATCTCTCCGAAATTCAGATTATGAAGACTGGGGCAGTTATGTCGAGATATGATAAATCTCTCCAAGAGTTTGAAGACCCTGGGGCAGTGCGAATGCCCGATCTTCTATAAAATCCTCTTGAGATGATTTCTTCCATTAGACCTGGTGGTCTGGGGCAAGTGGAAAGTTCAAAGGGCCGTTTATGAACATAGAGACAAGTCAGGTTGAGTGGTAACAGGATTGTAATTCCCCAGCAGCTTGCTCTCCCCAGCATTGAGATTGCACTTTCCTCAGCAGAGCAGACCTTCCCCAGCAGGAGACTTGGGAAATTTTCTCCGGATCAAGACCTTATTTCCCCACAGAATCAGGGTTTTCACTTCCCCCATCTAGTCAGGAAGCGTTCTTTCACCGACGATGTCATAGTCTAATCCCCAGCAAGAAGGGAGTAAAGTCATTCTCCCTACCAGTAGGCTAGGTTCAGCAGTATCCCCAAGCAGGATTGTATTATGGATTATTTTCCCCAAGCATGATGGTATTATGGGCTGGCATCCCCCAGCAGGTCCTGAGCCCAATTGGATATTAGCAATCCTCAGTAACAGACTTTCGGTTCCGTTATTGACGTTCATTCTCAACTCCCCCAGCAGAGGAGAAATCTCAGGTTTTGGATGTTACCTTCAGTGAAAGACAGGTGTGGCCCCCGGTAGTTCTTTCGGGATTTCATCCCGAGCAGAAGTTGTTGATCCGAAGAGTCGATCAGTATGACCCTTCTCAGCAGAGTTCCTGGATTCAGAGGACAATTTATTTTTGTCATCCCCAGCTGAATTGATCTTTTCTCTCCGGCATTTATTTTGCTGGAGGGATCCTTTTTGCATATCATAAGCATTTGCATTGCATCCTCAAAACGCGTAGCATTTCCAATGGAGCATTACGCCACTATTCAAACATTTGCATTTGAAGCATAAGCTAGGTTTGATACTTTCCTTGCCAGTTCTCTTTCTTAGCAGAGATGGCACAACTCAGGAGATTTTGGGGGGATGCGTTCCTCATACTTGTGCTCCCCGACAGAGTCTTTTATTTAGACTTCTCCTTCCCCCAGTGGAGTCATCTTATCTGTGGATCATGGGCCCGTTAGAAGTTTGCCTTTGTTTGGCCTTTCTCTTTTGTGAAATCCCGTTCTCGCTTGACATATTTTGTTTGCCATAGGTGGTTTAAACCAGAAGTTTTGTTTCACGTTATCCCCAGTGAAGTCGCCATTTATTTTGCTAGTTCTCTTTATCAGCAGAGATAGCAATTCTTTGAAGATTTTCTTCGTCAGTTCCCTTTATCAGCAGGGATGGCATTTATTTTGCTAGTTCTCTTTATCAGTAGAGATAGCAATCTTTTGAAGATTTTCTTCGTCAGTTCCCTTTATCAGCAGGGATGGCATTTATTTTCCTAGTTCTCTTTATCAGCAGAGATGGCAATCCTTTGAAGATTTTCGTCGTCAGTTCCCTTTATCAGCAGGGATGGCATTCGTTTTGCTAGTTCTCTTTATCAGCAGAGGTAGCAATCTTTTGAGTATTTTCTTTCGTCAGTTCCCTTTATCAGCAGGGATGACATTTATTTTGCTAGTTCTCTTTGTCAGCAGAGATAGCAATCTTTTGAAGATTATTTTCGTCAGTTCCCTTTATCAGCAGGGATGGCATATTTTGAGACTCCTTTGTCAGTTCTCTTTATCAGCAGAGATGACGTAACTTGGGAGAGTTTGTTTCACTTTATACCCAGCATAGTTAACACTCGTCTGTATTGTGACAGTACAGCATGTGTGGCTAAATCTCCTGTGGAGGATTGTAAATTTCCGGGTTCTTTGGTATTCAATCTCCGTGCATCCTGATTGTCTGAAAGTCGTCGCTATCATACCCTCTGGACCAAGTTGATTGAATAGGCGCAGCTGTTGCACCCCAAAATTTGCCCTCCTTACTTTAGTACTAACTGGTTTATGTTTCATTTCATTTTTGCATTATCATGTGTGCATATCATTGGTTCTTAGCATGGGGTCAAGGTGCCTGAGGCAAGTTCAAGAGGAGAAGATGTTCTTCAAAGGGTCAAGCAAGAGAGTTCAAGTGGATCACTTTCTCCTAACCAGTGCAGAAATTAGGGTTTTGAGATTCTTGGGTTTATTGCTCCAATGGGCCAGCTCCTTGGGTTTTTATCACCACCAAATGACATATCTTATCTTTGTTGGAGAGGATACACATCATACTCAGAGGAATTTGGATTTGGAGACGGTGTTATTTCCTCCTAGACTGAGGGTACCAAAATTAGGGTTTGTTATAAAGTCAATTTATTTCTGATTTTTTGGCCAAGACTTGATTCCATGGTATTACTTGAGTCCCTAAGTATCTAGGAATGGAAGATTGTCCATCAGTTTGGTTCAGGAGGATTTCAATTGGCCAATGGATTGGGAATCAGGAGAAAAGTTAACTGTGAGAGGAAAAGTCAACTGTGAAATTTTGAGCTTCTCTCCAAGGTTTTTCAAGGTCTCACATTCTCATATGGTCCTCAGGGGTCAAGTTTCATGCCATTTATCAATAACCAAGGGTTGGTGCAAAAGTTTCAGGTGTGGTTAGCAATTTAAACATAAGTGATCCATCATGAAATATTTGGATATCCATGCATTGAAGGAGGTGTATCTCACATTATGTGATTTTCCAAAATTGCCCAAAACTCATTAAACAAAGAATTACCAAGGCCCAAATCATTATCAGTGAAAAACCCTAGTCTATTTAAACCAATTCATGCACTGGTTAGGGTTAGAACACGTGATTTTGGAGGAGAACCAAAACTTGAACCCTAAAGCTTCTCTCATTCGTATCTCTCTATTCACAAGGTTTCTTCACAAAATTCTTCCACAAACTTCATTCTGAGGATCCACAGAGCACAAACCAATCTTCCTTTGAAGCTAAAAGCAAGGATTCAGGTTGCACCATCTCAGGTTAGTGATGTTTTGCATGATCATAGAACTCTGTTTTTAAGTGTGCATAATGTTGTGTGACATCCATGGATCATTCTGATGTGTTTTGTTTAAAATATGTACGTGTATATTGGTTGTATTATGAGTTTCAAAGTTTTGAACCTTACTTTATTTCCTTCGATTCTCCTTATTTAGGCGTTGTTTGGGATTTTTGATTGCATATTTGGAATCCTCACATCTTTCTGATCAAAGTAGTGTATTCGCATGAAATTTCTGGGCAAGTTTTGAGTTGCAGGTGACGGAGGGGTCGACCGGAACCCTAGTTCCGGCAACTGGTGGACATTCCGGCGAGTGTAGGGTTTGGTTGGAGAAGACGCAATCTGGGTCGTCCGTAGCTTGGATCCAATGGCCATAACCTTGCCACGTTTTTTTTCTTTTTATTTTTTTCTGATTTTTATTTAATGATCTTGTGTTTATTACCTCACGTTAGTTATCGTGTTCACCCAATCATGTTCCCTCATTTTATTTACTTTTTATTTAGTTGACTTATTTACGAACGTTGGATGAATCACATGGCTGAGGTTATGACACCACATTAAAAAAGCCATGTGTCGTGCACATGGGAGTCCATGGTGTGCTGTTTGGTTGCGTGCTTGCTTGGGTATCATTGTTACCGTGTGTTGGTTGATCCTGGCCTTGGATCTTGAATACTCTTTTATTTGGTTGACTTGATTTTGAGCGTTAGATTGATCAGATGGTGCGCATTGGGTCTACAGGTTGACTAAGGTCCATTGTTTTTTTTTTTTTCGCTGATTGTTGTTGGATTGGGCTGCTATTCGCACCCCCCACCTTAAGCCCGTTTGCCATGTCTAACGTGGATTGCTTATTATTTACACCCCCTTGCATATTTCTTTATTTTTGTTTTAATTTAATTATTGCATTCATTTTTAATTATTAAAAATAGTTTATTGCATTAAAAAATTACCAAAAAATTCATGAAGCATATTTATAATTTTATAAAATTCTCACAAATTTTATTTTATTATTTTATTTTATTTTTATTATCTGAATTAATTATTTATTTGTTTTCTTTTTGAATTAGTTATATCATGCATACCTAAACTTGTTTGTTTTATTTCTCATCATCCATCAATTGTTTTGAACTCATTCTTTTTGCATTATTTTGTCAACACACTGGAGTGCATTAATATATTTTTCTCTCATTTCTAAAACTTTCTCATATTGCATTTTAGTCCTTCCCTTTAGCACATTGAACCATGTTTCTCATCGGGATTTGCATAATTGTTTGAGTGACTAACATCTTGAATTTTTGCAGGAGTTTTTGGTATTTTGTTTGTCCTTGGTTGAGCAATATTGATAATTTATTTGGTGATTTTACAACATGTTTTGCTAATTGTTTAACTGCTCTTTATGTGAGATCTTCTTGTATGCGTATTTCTGATCATGTCTGGTTATCTTATTTGAAAAGGCAGTTGTACCATTGCTTGGGGTTTGTTTCTTTGATTTCTTAATTCATGTTTGGACTGTTATAGGTCACTTAATCACTATTTCATGTCATTGTTTGAGTTTCATTTACCTTGATGTTACTTGTGTCTGTTTTGCACTAACCTTTTATGCAGGAACTGAGGTAAGTTCTTTAAGGGTGTGGATAGTATCCATGTCCACTCTCACTCTTTCCTTCTCTCATCTTCTCCTTTCTTTAGGCTTAGGTTGTCATCAAACCTCACTAACCGTAGGTCACCCATGCATGATAACATTAGGGCTCTTAGTTTCCCTTTAGAGTTTCCTTTGTGTCTTCTCTCTTCTCATCTCAAAACTTCTTGAAAACACTTAATAAGGATAAAGTGTATTGCACACGAGCCTTAAGCGTGGGGAATGAGAAATGAGGGGCTTCCTCTCATCTTTCTAGAGTGCTTAGCGAGCATCCTGTCTTGGGACGATGCATTAAGTATTCGCCCCTGTGCCCTAGACTTTGGTGCAATGCAAGTTATGAACTAACTTAAGTCACTTCTGTCCTAAAAAATACAAACAAACTTCAAACCTTTTGTCCTTCGGGATTGTCAAACTAAAGGCTATTTTCAAAAAGGGCACGTTACTTTCCGTATGAGTCGCAAACAGGCATCGACCCTAACTGCCGGACGCGAACTTAACGTCGCTCATAAAAAACACAAAAAGAACTTGGTCCGAACTACGTTGACTCTGAATTTCCCATTGCACAAAGGGAGTACGTAGGCCTAGGACGTTGACGTCCTACCAAGTCTGTCTTAGTTTTTCCCTCCCTCGTGTCAGTACAGCCATAGATGATAGGATAACTCACCCTTAGATTAGACAACAAGCGTGGATCCCATCGAGTACGATGGACGCGTGGGGTGCTAGCACCTTCCCCTCGCGTAACCGACTCCCAAACCCAGGTTATGGTTGCGACGACCATTCCTTTCCCTCTTCCTCAGGTTTATGCGGTGTTCCCTTTCCCTCTCTTGGGATAAATTTACACGGCTGGCGACTCTATTTTCCGCGCCACTCTCGCGTTTGTACCTGGATGAAAATCCTGGGAGCGACAGGCGCCATCCCAATACTAGCATGAAAACTATTATTGTACGTGAACTCAATCAACGGCAAATGGTTATCCCAAGATCCTCCATGGTCTAACACACAAGCCCTTAGCAAATCCTCTAAGGATTGGATCGTCCTTTCTGTCTGACCGTCTGTATGGTAGGCGGACTTAGTTAATCTATCCACAATTACCCAAATCGAATCATTCCCCTTCGCAGTCTTCGGCAATCCCACCACAAAATACATGGAAATACTATCCCATTTCCATCCTGGAATCCTCAACGGCTGCATCATACCAAAAGGCTTATGATGCTCCACCTTCGACTTCTGGCAAGTCAAACACGCATAAACAAACTCCGCAACATCCTTCTTCATACTTGGCCACCAAAACAGCTTTTTCAAATCCTGGTACATCTTCGTAGCACTGGGATGAATACTCAACCTACTTCGATGTCCTTCTTCAAGAATGCTCTTCTTAATATCTGGGACATCTGGGACACATACCCTGTCTCTGAACATCATCATGCCATTCTCGTCAATTCGAAATTCACCTCCATTACCTTGGTTAATCAAGGTCAAATGGTCAACCAACTTTAAATCAGATTGCTGTCCCACTCTGATTTCTCCCAGAATACCACTAGTCAATTTCATCATTCCTAACTTAACACTGTCAGAAGTCTCTTCACACACCAAACTCAAATCTCAGAATTGCTCAATTAGTTCCAGCTCTTTCACCATAACAATTTACATATGCAATGACTTCCTGCTCAATGCATCGGCCACTACATTTGCTTTGCCCGGATGATAACTCAAATCAAAATCAAAATCCTTCAACAGTTCTAACCACCTTCTCTGCCTCATATTCAGCATCCCTCTGATCAAACAAGTACTTCAGACTCTTATGATCACTGAACACTTCAAATTTGGAGCCAAACAAATAATGTCTCCAAATCTTCAACACAAACACCACCGCAGCTAATTCCAAGTCATGTGTAGGACAATTCCTCTCATGAACTCGCAATTGTCTCAAAGCATAGGCAGCAACTTGTCCATTCTGCATTAATACTCCACCAAGAACCATCTTCGACGCATCGCAGTACACCATAAATGATTCACTCGGATTGGGCAAAATCCATACTGAAGCAGTCGTCAACTTCTTCTTCAATTCTACAAAACTCTCTTCACAAGCTACATCCCACACAAAAGCTTAACCCTTTCGAGTCAACCGAGTCAAAGGTAACGCCAACTTAGAAAAACCTTCAATAAACTTGCGGTAATAACCCGTTAACCCCAGGAAACTTCGTATCTCAGTAGCAGACTTTGGAGTCTCCCACTGTAACATAACATCAATCTTCGAAGGACCAATAGCAATTCCACCACTGGAAATCACATGGCCAATGAAACTCACTCCCTTCAACCAGAACTCACACTTGGACAACTTTGCATACAACTTCTTCTCCCTCAATACTTGCAACACAGTCCTCAAATGCTTGGCATGTTCTTCTTCCGATCGAGAATATATCAAGATATCATCGATAAACACCACCACAAACTTATCCAAATACTCATGGAAAATTCGATTCATGTACTCCATGAACACACCAGGTGCATTGGACACACCAAACGACATCACAGTATACTCATAGTCACCATACCTCGTCCTGAAAGCCGTCTTCAGAATATCATCAAGCTTAACACAAATTTGATGATAACCAGACCTCAAATCAATCTTGCTAAACACACAAGCATCTACTAACTGATCCATCAATTCCTCAATCCTCGAAAGCAGACACTTATTCTAGATCATCACTTTATTCAACTGCCGATAATCAACACACAACCTCATACTTCCATCTTTCTCCTTCACCTACATCACAGGGGCACCTCACAGAAAAACGCTCGGTCGAACAACTTCCTCTCAAACAATTCCTCCAGCTATTCCTTCAATTCACTTATTCAGAAACATACATTCTGTATGCAAACACCGACATCGAGCTTGCATCAAGTACCAGGTCGATAGCAAGTTACACCCCACGCTATAGGGGTAAATCACTGATATCTCATGGGAACACGTCCAAATAGACACACACCACCACAACCCTTATTCCTTCCAATAATCCAACATCATAACACCTTTGCACCATCTTTCACAGACTCACCCACTTGCTTCACAGAACAACCAACTCTTTACCTTCGTCGAAATTAGATTCAAGTGATCGTCAGGAATTACACACCATCGGCATAACACTCTCCACCACTCTGTTCTTTATCCCTCAAAAGCAGACATCAACAATACCTGATTGTTCTCCTCAAGATATCCCAACTTGACCGACATGCAACAAACTCTAGTTCGCCTCCTCTTCAAATCTAATAGTCTGCATCGACTCAACAAAACAATCTGCAAGCACTCGGCTTAACCCCAACAATTCACTGCACACACTACTCAAGTTCGCAAGACACGTCTATCCCACCTAACATGATCCCGTCTATTATCAACAAGAGATTAAGGGTGATCAGTTCCTTAATTTGTCAATAACAGCCGATATCATGAGGCGGTATAAACTATCTCCACCAACTATCGCAGCGCCTACACCACACTTAGCCAACGCTCCACACTCGAAATACCTTGGAGAAGCACCATCTTCTCCCCCACTTGTTTCATTCCCAACCTCCAAATGGAAAACAAAACAAGCATCGACAGTGTTTTTACGCACATGTCACACACTAGGGAAACAAACAACATTAGACAACCTGGCCGGACGGACCGACCTGCTCTGATACCACTAATGTAACACCCTTTTCTACCCCCAATAATGTTACAGCAGAAACAACTCAAATATCAGAGTAAAGCACAAAAATCACCTCAAAGGGGTGCACATTTCTCATTTAAATCAAAATAATACCCTTGCCCTGTAATCAAAAGGGTTTTCCTCAAAATACATCAAAAGCCTTCACATGGCAGCTGAACTCAAAATTTTCACATAAAAGGTTTTCAACAAAACATCATAATAATCAAAATAAAACCATATCATCAAATGACAACAAAAATAAGGAAACAACATAGTTCGACTCAAAGGACCCCAACCCGATGTTACACTATCAGAGCAAGACCCTCTAAATCGACCAAAAGCAAATAAACTTCAAGTCCTCAAAAATGTCCACGACTAAGCCTGATCACCTGCACGTTACCCACGTGGAGGAAACATTCAAACAGGCAGGGTGAGTATTCACAATTCATTATAAAAGGTATAAAGAAAAAGATATAAACGGGACATCAATCAATCATCACCATAAAATCATCAACGTCACATACATTAATCACAAATAACTCATACATATGCAATGCCACATATAATGAAATGCAACGTCATCGGAAACATGCATGTGGTACCAAATCATCATGTGATGGACACTGGCCATCAACCCTCCACAAGGGAGCACGTCACAATCACCCAAATCCGTACAATGGGATTGAAGCCAACAATGGACCGAAGTCCCAACATGGTATGCCATTAATGCATGATGCAACAACGTCATCATAATCCTCAACATAAGTCATCAAACTTGCATCATCATCCATGTACTCATTCATCTTATTCATCATATAACATATATATATATATATATATATATATATATATATATATATATATATATATATATATATATATATGTATCAAATATGCACATCATAGAAACATCATCACAACATCATCAATAACATTACCACATCATCATCAATAACATCACAGTAACATAGAAGCAACACCGTGTAAGTATCATCATTTACAACAAATATCATCATTTACAACAAAACATCATTGGTTCTCATACAATTACACACACTCCAACATCAATGCATATTATAGCAGCACCTTAAACATCTTACAGCAACATATACATCATAATAACACCAGAACAGTCATCACAACATCAAAGTAATCAACATATAACCCGGAATTACGCCAAAGATTAATCCGACATTTCCCTAAATTCAAAACTGGAAAAATAATTAATTTTACTAATTTTATTTTACCAAATTAAATTTCATAATGTCAGCTTTCCAACGCTTTGAACGGCGCATCCGACAGATACACGGTTTGAAAGTTATGAATTTTCCAAGTTTTCCAAAAACTGTATGTTTCAGTGGTAACCGGTTAACACCAGGAGGGTAACCGGTTACTCAATGTAAAAATGCCCAAAAACGTCAATTTTTAACGTGTTTACCGATTACTACCCATGCGTTAACCGGTTAACAACGTGACATAAGCAAATTTCTGCTGTTTTACGAATTTTTCACCAAAAACCTCCAATTTTCCCTACGGGTTCAATTATATACAGCCCTAAAACCCCATCAATTCATCATGAAATCATATACAACCACAACACATCAATTTATGCAACACATACATCATTCTAAATCAAAAATACGCATTAATTTCATCACTTTCTACCTAATTCATCAAGAACTCCTCATAAATCCCTAAAACCTCTTAAACTCCAAACTATTCCACATACATCCTAACTCTATAACAATTATAATGAAGGCTATACCCCCCATATCTTAGATGCAAAATCTTGATTCTCCTCTTTGAGTTCTTCTAGAATTCACTGAGCCCTAGCTTCTCCCTCTTCTGTTCCTCAGAGCACTTTTTCACAAAACACGATCGATCCGAATGATTCTCCCAAACTAGGTTATTTGTTTTTGTCATTCTTAACCCTTAGACCTCATTATGCTATTCCATTCTTATCCTCACTTATTCCATCTAATTTTACCACTTTACCCTTTAAATCTCTAAAATGATTATTTATCTAATTATTTAGATTAATCCTCTAATAAATCTAAATAATCTTAAGTAAATAATAACTTAGAATTTATCCTCATATTTCATATCATCATGCCTCATAACCATCCCAACGTCATATAAACCCACAATTTACGCTAAATCAATTAAATAACTAATTAAATAATTAATTTAGATTTTCGGGGTGTTACAAAGACCGGTTCCATGGCAGAAGGCCAGGATCGAGGGGACGTTTATTTCAAAGAAACTAAGACCAGTTCCATGGCTGAAGACCAGGATCGAGGGGAAGTTTTACCATTTTCTAAGTAACATTGCTTAGCAAAAGAAGATGGATGAGCAAAATGCCATTCATAACCACAGTCAATTTTAGTTATTTTTTATTGGTTCTTTTTTTGAAAATTCATAAAAATATTAAAATATTTTATTCTATAAAAATTTCACAAAAAATATTATTTATTTCACATATTTGGTATTTTTATAAAGAATTATGTTTTTATTTGTTTTTAGGTATTTAAAAATATTTCTTTCTCTTGATTTTTCAACTTCAAATGAATTTCAAGCTTTCATGTGATTAAGCATGATTTTTCAAAAATTTTTTCAAAGTTGACAACTTGTTTTTAAGTATATTTGATGTTTTATATCATTTTTTATTTAATTTCCTTTGAAAATTATATATTTTAAATTCAAAATTAGGGTTTCCTCTAAATTTTGATTTTTTCAAACTTCACATAAACACTTTTGGGCCTCTAATAGAGTGTAAGGCCCATCTCTTGTCACACACAAACCAATTTGGGCCTCAGTCATTGAATAAGTCCCAGTACGTTTTTAAAAATCTCGGCGTGATCGTCGTTTTCAAACAACTTTAAACTGGGCATCCCTTTGGTTGTAAGTCCCATTTCTCTTCTGTTTTAAAATACTTTTTTTGGGCCTCTAATAGAGTGTAAGACCCAACCCCCATTTGTACAAAAATGTTTTGGGCCTCAGTCATTATATAAGTCCCGACACGATTTTCAAAATAACGGTGCGATCGTTGTTTTCATCTGGGCCTCTCCTTGAGTTGTAAGCCCCATATTTTTTGTATAAAATAAACTCTTGGGTCTCTAATAAAGTGTAAGACCCATACCTTTGTAAATAAAACATTTTTGGGCCTCAGTCATTGTATAAGTCCCGATACGATTTAAAAAAATCTCGGCGTGATCGCCGCTTTCAAAACAAAAATCATCTGGGCCTCTCCTTGAGTATAAGACCCAAATTTCCTTTTAAAACAAATTTCCTTTTGATTTAGATTCAAGTTTATAGTCGTATCAAAACTTTCTTCAATTTCTTGAATAACTAACCATACAGCTGTAACACTAAAAGCTTGTTCACCTTTAAGTTCTACCAGCTTTCTTTTACATACTTGTTTATATATTTCATCTGTATATATATATGCATGTATATCTGCTTAGAGTTTTCCCCAGAAATTAGGTCTAGGATTAGATCAAACCAGTGGTCACTCTTTCAACACAGTCAAAACTAGTTCCCCATAGGAAATTCCAGATACAGTCTTGCCTCCTCTTGGGCTTATATAATATGGAAAAGAGAAAGGAATTATTCCCGGTGAAACTTTTCTCAAGACTGTCACTATTTAGAAATCTGTTCAAGAAATTCATTTCCCCAGAGAGGATTAATTCCCGGTGAAACCTGTCTTGAATTTCTTCAAACCCTAGAACTGTTCACTAAAGAAAGGATTATTCCCGGTGAAACCTTTCTTGAACTTTTCTTAGGTTTGGACCCACAGGCTTCCTAAAAGCATCCCCAGCCTCCTCTTGGGCTTTCTACAAGGACCCTCAGGCTTCTTAGAAGTTCTCATGCCTCCTCTTGGGCTTAGTACAAGGATCCAAAGACCTCCTACAGGTATAGGACAAAACTTAATCATCCTTTGATAGTTCAATCCTCCAGAGAGTCAGAATCTCAAAACATCAGACCAATTTAGGGTTGATTCTCATCCCTTAAAACATCAGCCTCCTCTTGGGCATCATACAAAGATAAACCTTTTCATGCCATTAGACTTGAACAATCTCATCTCTTTTTGGATCTCAAAGAAACCCTCAAGTTTCCTAAAAAACACAGAATAAACCTTGATCATTTCATCAATTACCAACAGAGTTAAAACCTCCATAGGTTTCAAAACTCAATCTTTAAACTCTCACTTCAAATTTCCCCAGCTAGGGACAAATTACAGCCCATAAACCCTCAATCAGAACCTCAAGGCATCTGATATTTCAACTCTTCTGTAATCCTCAGCAATAGTTGATTCTCCACTTTGGACCTGTCTATGGATCTCACTAATCCTCAGCAGAAGTTAGCCTCCTTTTAGGCTTCATATAAGAAATTCCCCCAACCAGCCTCCTCTTAGGCTTTGTATAATGATCACCCCTCACCAGTTTTAGCCTCAATCATGGGCTTTGTACAAGACACATATAAGTATTCTCCAACTAAGTCAGTCAATCCTTTTTAGCCTCAATCTTAGGCTTTGTACAAGACACATAGAAATATTCTCCAGCTGAGTCAGTCAATCCTTTTTAGCCTCAATCTTGGGCTTTATACAAGACACATATAAATATTCTCCAGCTGAGTCAGTTAAAGTCCTCTTTCAGCCTCAATCTTGGGTTTTGTACAAGACACATATAAAACCTCTCCAGTAGAGTCATTTCTTTTTCAGCCTCAATCTTGGGCTTTGTACAAGACAGATAAAATATTCCTCGGAAGAGTCAATTCCTTCTAGCCTCCTCTTAGGCTTTGTATAATGATCTCCCTAAGAACAGTCAATCTCTTTTCAGCCTCAATCTTGGGCTTTGTACAAGACAGAAATAAAACTCACTAAACATAGTCAACCTTTTAGCTTCAACCTTGGGCTTTGATCAAGGCACACAAAAATCCCCTCAGAGGAAATCAAGAGTTCTCTCTGTAGGAAGACATTTCTCTGTACATCACACATCAAAACAGACAAATAAAAAAAAAACCTAATTCCAGATAACTGTTGTAAGTGGCACACTTGTTGATTCAAAATTCCAAGCTGTAGTCCATCTCTTATCCTGGTAAACCCCCTTTCTTTCATTTAATTGCTGTAAGTGGAAAGCCTCTGAATTAGTTACATCCAAGCCAATGTCCCTCTCTTAGCATGAAAGATTCCTACGGAAAAATGGCATTGTTATACACTGAGTTAAAGTTTTCTCCTTTAGGACAAATCCCCTATAAAGGAAATTATGGCATTGTTGGATTCCATATATTCCAGTTAAAGTAATTCTCCTTTATAATCAGTTACCCAACAACTGTGATAAACAGATGAGATATCTCCCTTTTGAAACGACAAATTCTCTCTCAGACAAACCTTTAGCTTCAATCTTGGGCTTTGAACAAGACACAAATAACCTATCAGCTTCAATCTTGGGCTTTGAACAAAACACCAAACATATTTTTCCTCCCATAGAAATAGGAGGAACTACGATTGCTCTAATTTCCCTGTTATCTTTACGGGAATACGTTGGCATAAGATTGTAAAATCTTAGTGAGCACACAAATAAAAAACCTTAGGTCCAGTACCTTACCAAAAACATCGAAAAACCCAAAAAATAACAAAAATACTCTCTCAAACATTCCTAAAGGAGAAACTTTCCCAATTTCTGACAGATAAACACCAGTAAGTAGATAACAGAAGAAAATGCCAAACGATCTATGGATAACCATATATAGGATGGGTAATTGACAACTCCCCATTGTATAACCTGACTCCGGACCCCCCAATCTCTTAGCATTTGTTAAAGAAAACATTTGCATGCAAGGTTAGTTTTAGATAGCTTCCCTTTCCTTTCCAGCTTCATAGGATAAATAAGAAATCAGAAAGTAGCACCCAATTCCAACCAAATGTGGTAAGGTGGTCGCGGCACCGAAAAAAATCGCACGCTACGTGAAGGAGAAAATAACAAATTTAGCGGTGTTGCCTACCAGAGTGTTAATGTGTGGAAGAGGGAAATCGTCTTTTGAATTAGCTTTGTTTAAATCCCTATAATCGACACACATCCTGACCTTGCCATCCTTTTTAGGTTCGGCCACAATGTTAGCTATCCATTGAGGATATTTCAAAACTGCTAGGAAACCAGCGTCAAATTGTCTCTTGACCTCTTCATGAATCTTCAAAGCTATGTCTGGTCTTGTTCTTCGGAGATTCTGCTTCACTGGTAAGCATTCTGGTTGAAGCGGTAGTTTGTGCACAACAATATCGGTATCCAGCCCTAGCATATCCTAATATGACTATGCGAACACATCCTCGAACTCTTGTAGTATCTTGACCAATCTCTGTTTGATGCTTGCCCCAAGTATGGCTCCAATCTTGACCTCTTTCTTCTCTTCCTCTATGCCAAGGTTGATTATCTCCACCGACTCTTGGTGTTGCTGGAGGGCTTTATACTCGTGCTCGAGCAGCCTTGCCAATTCATCGGAAATATCACAATCTTCCTCACTATCTTCTTCTGCTTGGTAGATGGGGAACTCAAAGTTAGGAGGGGGAGTAGAGTCATTGGATTCAACGGGTTTATTGATTCTACATTTTTTGGAATGATTGCTTTTTATTAAAGGTGGAAATTAAAAATGCAAAAGGGAAAATGTTTTTTTTTGTAGTTTTGAAAAGATTACCATTTTCTCAAAAACAAGAAAAACACAAATAAAATGAACAATAAGAATGCAACAAAATGTATTTTATTCATCATGATGATTTTGAAAATGAAAAGTGGCCCTACAACATGATCCATTAGCCTTGGGCAGAGCTAAGGATTTAGAAAACAAAGGAAAACAACAATTACTTTGACGTGGGATTAATCTCAGGAATCTCAATTGCTTCCCAATTGGTCAAAGTTGCTTCACACTGATACACCATATTTGATAGGTCTTCATCTTCAGTGTCTTCTTCAACTGCGTTGACTTGATCTCTATAGACATAACCTGAGATGATGAATACTTTTTAATGCTTCGCATTCGGTTATTTGCAGGGACTGGGGCTCCTTCTTTGATAGATGGTGTGTACCCCAAACCGAAACGGTCCTTCTTCATACAGATATCAATAACTTCTCCCCAACCTTCAGGACTACCATTCTCAATAGTTGACTTTGTACTCTTCACAGATGCAAACAACGACTTGACCTTCTCCACAGATTCCTTCACTTCCACAAAAATAGCATTGGCTATCTCAAGAGCTAGGAAAGAAGTTTCCAAAGTGTCTTCATCAACTTCAATGTAACTGAAAGAGGGGGGTGGCTAACCATAATATCTTCTTCACCAAAGACAATTTCTAGCTTGTTGTCGACCACAAAATTCAATTTCTGATGCAAGGTTAAAGTTACGGCCCCAGTAGCGTGTATCCATGGTCGCCCTAGTAAACAACTACGGGCAGGATTAATATTTATGACCTGGAATGTAGTATTGAAAACATGTGGACCAATTAAAATAGGTAACTCCACTTCACCAATGGCGGTTCTTCGTGACCCATCAAATGCTTTGACCACCAGTGCTCTAGGTCTCATTTCTGATCCTTGAAACGATAACTTAGCAAGTGTCCTCTTAGGTAGAACATTGAGAGAGCTCTCCATTGCTGAAGCTGAAAGTGTTGCAAGCAGTGGTATTTGCGGCCACTCCATCAAATTGGCCAACATTTATGTCCTGAGTAACATGGGCATGTACAATCACCTTCAGTAACGCGCTTATGTGGGCGGGAAAACACATGAGCAGAGATAGAATAGAAATTTTAGACGGTGTCTGGTGCAGCTGGTCAACAATTCTATAATCACTTTTTCTAAAGATCTTTAAGAACTTTGCATCTTCATTGGATTGAACCACATTTTTCTCTTGGCGAGAAACTGTAGTTATGGTTTCTTTAGGTGGCACTTGAGAGGCACGACAAATTGAGGAGTGTAAATCCAACCACTGTGGGTCATCTTGCTCGTTCCTACAATATTGGTGACATCGACAACGTCATCCTTCAAACTCTTCTCCTGTCCCACCAACTCAGACTCCTTGTCAATCATAATAACATCGTACTTCCACGGAACCACCTTGGTACTTTCAAAAGGGAAAGGACTGGGCATGCAGACAACCACAGGTGTAGGATGATCAACTGTCTGAATAGTGTCTTTGCTTTGGTAAGTTATAACAACCGGCTCTAGTGGGTTGAAAACAGGTTTTGATAAGTTAAAAACTGGTTCCGATAAATTGAAGACCGGTTATGGAAAATTAAAGAACAATTCTAGTAAATTGAAAACAAGTTTTGAGAAATTGAAGACCGATTATGGCTAGTTGAAAATCGGCTCAATCACTGTCACTTCATTTCTTTTTGCACGACTACTGACTTGTAGTAACCCTTGATCGATTAAATTTTGTACATCTCTTTGTACCATCTCACATCCTCTTGGATGGATGGCATAATCAACATATTCTTTATGATAAACCTTCACCATTCCAGCTTCTACCAACTTTGCATGGAATGCTAGTAGAGGGGTCTTGATTTTTGCAACATCTTTAATTAAAACATCATTAGATGCTTCATCCACTGCATTAACAGTTCCATGTGCAGGTAGAGGATTGTTTTTAACATTAGATCCTAGGTCCTTGAACAAAAGAATCTTCTCCTCTATCAAATCCGTCACTATGTTATTCAGAGCGTAATATCCCTCCAAATCGTGTCCATGTGCACCCTCATGGAAAGGGAAATGGGCATTTGGGTTAGACCAATGAGGTATAGAATCTGGTGGGGGGCCCAAAGGTCTAAGAACCACCAATCCCTTTTGCAGCAAAGAGGGGTATAACTCAGTGTACGTCATTAGAATAGGAATGAATGGAGGTTTACCACCTTGCCTTCTGTTCTGTGCAAGTACATTCTGACGCGGAACTTGAGCTCTCAGTTGTTGTTATGCTGAGGCTGCAGGCGCTGGTTGATAAACAGGAGTAGCCTGAGCGGGTTGACAAACAGGTTCTTGTGGCTGATATAATGTTAGTGTGATAGCTGCTACATACGGTTGTTGAATATACTGCATATGATATATTGGTTGTCGCTGAGTGAGTTGACGTTGTTGTCTCCTCCATGACTGACTCCTCCCTTGACTAGATGAAACAACATTTGTCTCTCCTTCCTTATTTTTCTGAAAAATTTCCAGAAAACTTCTTAGCATTGTTGTTGTTGGAGGTTCCAGCTGTATTGATTATTTTTCCATTTTTCAAGTCGAGCTCAACTTTTATACCCATATCAACCAAGTTAGAAAAGCTTGCTAACACACTACCCACCATCCTTTCATAGAACATTGGTTGTATAGTGTCCATAAACCAAATTGTCAGCTCTTTCTCCGCCAAAGGTGGCTCAACCTAAGATGTCATCTCCCTCCAACGTTTGGCATATTCTTTGAAAGACTTGTTTTCTTTCTAAGACATATTCAGCAGTTGTCTCCTATCTGGAGCCATGTCTATATTGTACTTGTAATGTTTTATGAAAGCATTAGACAAATATTGAAAACAAGGGATGCGACTTTGGTCAAGACTTAGGTACCACTTAGATGGAGCACCCTTCAAGCTATCCTAGAAGAAATGGATCACGAATTTCTCGTTTTCAACATGAGCATCCATTTTTCGGTAATACATGACGAGATGGCTTTTAGGACAAGTATGGCCTTCGTATTTGTCAAAGTCAGGAGTCTTGAATTTTGCAAGAATTACAAGACCCGATACAAGACACATCTCTCTAGTGGCAGCACCAAAAATTTGATCTCCCTCCATTGCCCTTAGTCTCTTCTCAATAGTCTAAACATCCTCCTTGATGCCCCTTATATCTTCATGTCTTTATTCTTCTTCATCAAACATTTCTGGACCGTGCTGCTGATCTTCAAAGTATGGTTGTATGCGTGTATGACCAACTGGAGGTGCAGAAGCATGGACCAAAAGGTAAACCTCGGTGGCTACTGGTAGAGGAACAACTTTTTGAGTGGATTGCACTACAACAAGTGGTACTTGAGTTTGAGGTGTGAAACCTGGTGGTAAACCATAAGGAGGCCCTTTAGAAGGTACTGTCCTTGGGGGTTGGGGTTCAAGCGTTAGACCGATGTTCTCTGAGCCGGTCATTGGTTGTGTATCCATCTTGACCTTGATGACTTGCAGAATTTCCATCATTTGACCTACGCTCCCTCGAAGGTCCTCAAGTTCTGAGCTGGTGATAACGCGAAATTATATTGTGTATTTGACTTGACATGCATGAATTTATATTGTGTTTAATTGGTTTTTCCCGATTTATGTTTTATTCTACCCGTTTTTGTTTATGTTTTTCAGGCACTCGAGTCGAACCGGGATTTAACGGAAAATAAATATTTATTGAAAGAATTGAAGAGAAAAGAATTGAAGAGGAAAGAAAATGAATTGGAAGAAATTGAAATGGAAAGAAATGGAAAGGAAAGAAAAAAAGAAGCAAAGAAAAGAAAAAAAAATAAAGGGTGGGCCCACCACCACACATATGGCGCAACCACATTGTGGGTGGCGCCCACCACCAAAGGAGAGAGTGACGCAAGCCACATCTATGAAGAAGGATGAGGTGGCGCGAGCCACCTATTTCTGGGGAGAGAAAAAAGAATAGTTGCACCACTTCTCCTATTTTCTCTAGGTTTCAACCAGCCATGCGTTATTTTCTCGAGCATTTTCCACACGACTGAGACGTAAATTTCTCAACTGCCAAGACTGGATATAAATTGAAGTGAAGACCTCTTTTGCAAGGGTCCGGGAATTTTCAAGAGAGCTCTGAGTGAATTATTTTTTCTGCACTTATTTTCAATCAAACAGTTTGTATTTCTTCTGCACTTCTATTTCTTTATTTCTTACTGTAAGCAAGTGTTGCCGGATCACTTCAAATCTTTAGCAAGGATTCATTTACCAGTTATTTCAATTCCAGGTTTTTATTATATGCTTTATTCTGTCATTTACTGCAGCATGATTAGTAGTAGTTATATATATATATATATATATATATATATATATATATATATATATATATATATATATATATATATATATATATATATTGTTAGCATGTTTTCCATTCCAACCATGTCTGGCTAAGTTATTTGGTATCAGTATGTAAACAATTTATTCACATGGAATTAAGTAATAATCGGTGCTATATTTTTACAAATTAGTTTTTAGGCTTTGGTTTCTTATTTTTAATCGATTGGTTTTTCTTACGAAAGTAAAAAGGCATTTAAGGTTAAGGTCAAGATAAACGAGAGTTTGAGAGTTTAACCAGATAGCTGAAACTAGGCATTGATTTTAAACACAGCGGAAGCACTTTAGAATTGATTAGGACTTATTCATTTTCAAAAAGTATTTTTAAATGCAAATGATACAGCGAGAGCGCTCATTCTGATTTAACGGTATAGTCCAAATCAATAAACACGAGAGTGTGAGATAAGGTCTTTTAAATGAGCATTTTCTACTGAAAAGTAATTTGACACTTAACCCTGCACCGATGACTTATTAAATTCCAGACGATTAATGCGTTACATACTGATATCTCGTTATTGATTATTTTTATTAAAAGTTAGTATTCTGAGATTTAATTTCTGTCGCCTTATTTCCCTTAGAACAATTAGCCTTAGCTAAACATAGTAACAATCTGATAGCACTAGTTTGATTATCAGTCCTTGTGGGATCGATATCTTTTTAAAACTACGCGATAGACTGTGCGCTTGCAGTTAGTAACCCCATTCGACTCATAAAGTCGCGATCAAGTTTTTGGCGCCGTTGCCGGGGACTTTTGATTTAGTCATTAATGCGATTCATTTGTTGCGCAGTATAGACTAAGGCAACAAAATTTTATTTTCCTTTTTCTCGATTGTATGCCAAGTACTCGCTCACAAAGCGAAGACTTGCAACCACCAGTCACCGAATTAGAGCATTTCTTACATTTAAGATGCAGACTACTTGAGTATCAACGCAAGTATAATATTCCCGATCTCCCTGCTTATACCACTGAACCAGTCAAAGAACAAAACATGGGTGAAAGACCACAAAACCGTCCTCTTAAGTTCTATGTCACCCCGTCTGAGCAAGAGCCACATAGTAGCATTGCTACCCCTGCCATCAACCGAAACGATTTCGAGTTGAAACCTTCATTGCTGTCAGCCGTACAACAACATCAGTTTTCTGGAAACCCTACAGAAGATCCTAACGAACATTTGACCAAGTTTGTGCAGTACGCAGACACAGTAAAGGCAAATGGTGTAACTGCGGACGCGATAAGACTACGTCTTTTTCCTTTCTCATTAAGAGACAGAGCTTGGGCTTGGTTGCAATCCTTGCCATCAAACTCCATTACTACGTGGGATGAGTTGAAAAAGGTATTCTTAGCACGATATTTCCCCCCGAGCAAAACAGCCATGTTGAGAGCCCAAATTAATAGTTTTCGACAGAAGGATAACGAATCTCTTTACGATGCATGGGAAAGATATAAAGACATGATGAGGATGTGCCCGCATCACGGTCTTGAAGATTGGTTAATCATCCAGACATTTTACAATGGTCTCTTGTACAATACAAGATTGACAATAGATGTCGCCGCTGGTGGTACACTTATGGATAAACCATATGAAGAAGCCCACCAATTGATCGAGAGCATGGCACAAAACCACTACCAATGGGGAGGAGAAAGAACTGCAATGGAAAAATCCCAAACAAAAGGTGGAATGTACGAGGTTAGTAGCCTTGATCATGTCAATGCTAAGGTAGATGCCCTTGCCCAAAAGATCGATAACTGGACCATAACGCCTGCAGCCACCGTGGCTGCTGTAGCTCAAAACTGCGAATTATGCGGAAACCCTGGACATGCTGCCACTGAATGTCAAATTCTGGCAGGAGTCTCCAGTGACCAAGTAAATTATGCTCAAGGAAACCCTTATGCAAATACCTACAATCCAGGTTGGAAGAACCACCCAAACTTCTCTTATAAAAACAACAATGCATTATATGCACCTGGTTAAGCACCTGCTGCGCCACCAGGCTACCAAAAGGTTGCTGCAACTGCCCCTAATGTTCCTAGGAAGTCCAACCTTGAACTAATGATGGAAAACTTTATAGCTACCCAGGCTCAAACAAACAAAGACTTCCTGAATCAAAACATACACACGAGTGAGAAAATTAAGCAATTAGCAAACAAAGTAGACGCTTTAGCCACCCACAACAAAATGCTTGAAACGCAAATTTCGTAAGTGGCACAACAACAAGCACCTACTGCTGCTCCTGCAGGAACATTTCCTGGACAGCCACAACCTAATCCGAAAGGACATGCAAATGTCGTTATATTGAGAAGTGGGAAAGAATTAGAAGGACCCATTGATCCAAGACTTCAGAATCCGCCCATGTACCAAAAGCCTAATACTGAGAAGGAGAATGAACCCAAGGAAAAGGAAGATAATGACCAAGAGGCCGTGGAGAAGCCTTATGTGCCTCCACCACCATATAAACCCCCGATTCCGTATCCTCAAAGATTCGCAAACTCTAAAACTGCAGGGCAATTTAAGAAATTTGTTGAACTTCTGAAACAATTGAACATCACAATACCTTTTACAGAAGCTATCACTCAGATGCCCTCATATGCTAAGTTCCTTAAAGAAATCCTATCTAATAAGAAAAAGATTGAGGATAACGAAACAGTTACACTTACTGCTGAGTGTAGCGCAATAATACAAAACAACATGCCTCCTAAGCTGAAAGACCCAGGTAGTTTCTCCATACCCTATGTAATTGGAAAGTTCGTCATAGACAAAGCTCTATGCGACTTAGGTGCCAGTATCAGTGTAATGCCCTTATCCATATGCAAGAAGCTTGATATGGGAGAATTAAGACCAACTAAGATGTCCGTTCAATTAGCCGACCGCTCTATTAAATATCCCGTTGGTATACTAGAGAATGTTCCAGTTCGTATAGGGCAATTCTATATTCCTACCGATTTCATAATCATGGACATTAAAGAAGACTCCACTACGCCTATCATATTAGGAAGACCATTCTTAGCTACCGCCGGAGCCATTATAGACGTAAAGAGAGGTAAGCTAACCTTTGAAGTCGGTGAAGAAAAGGTTGAATTTATCCTGACACAATTCTTACAAGCACCAGCTATAGAGGACACATGTTATCTATTAGATGTCATAGATGAGTGCGTAAGAGAAATGGAAATGGAACCGACCATATATTCAGATATTATAAAAATTCCAATACCTCCGATTTTTGAAGATGATAATTGGTGTGAACCATACCAAGATGATAGCCTAAGCGAATGTTTAGCACTTACACCCGATCATCTTCCTTGCCCAAAGAAACCAGCTTTAGAACTGAAAACACTACCCGATAGTCTAAGGTACGAATTCCTAGACACAAAACTCGAACGACCTGTAATAGTCAATGCAGACTTAGGACAACCCGAAACTAAGAAACTTTTAGATGTCTTAAGAAAATATCTAACTGCGTTAGGCTACAACATTGCTGACCTTAAAGGAATACGTCCTTCTATCTGTATGCATCGGATTATGCTAGAGGAAGACTGTAAGACCTCTAGAGAACACCAGAGAAGGATTAATCCAATCTTAAGTACTGTAGTTAAAGATGAAGTGAAAAAGCTTTTAGATGCGGGAATTATATACCCGATATCAGACAGTAAATGGGTTAGCCCAGTACATGTCGTACCTAAGAAAAGAGGTGTTACAGTTGTTAAGAACTCAAAAGGGGAATCTATAACGCAAAGAGTCGTAACAGGAAGTAGAATGTGTATCGATTATAGAAAATTAAACAAAGCTACTCGTAAAGATCATTTCCCATTACCATTCATTGACCAAATGTTGGAACGATTGGCAAAACATTCTTACTTCTGCTATTTAGACGGTTATTCAGGATTCTTCCAAATCCCTATTCATCCTGATGATCAAGAAAAGACAACTTTCACATGTCCCTATGGTACATTTGCTTACCGATGAATGCCGTTTGGACTATGTAACGCTCCCGCAACATTCCAAAGATGCATGATGTCAATTTTCGCTGATTTTATAGACGACATTATGGAAGTGTTTATGGACAATTTTTCTGTTTGTGGGCAGAGTTTTGAAGGATGTCTATCGAACCTAGAAATGGTACTTGAAAGATGTGTAAAAGTCAATCTCGTACTAAACTGGGAGAAATGCTATTTTATGGTCAATCAAGGAATCGTACTTGGACATGTAGTATTTGATAGAGGGATTGCAGTTGATAAAGCAAAGATAGAGATTATAGAAAATCTCCAACCTCCAAAATCCGTACGAGAAATAAGAAGTTTCTTAGGACACGCCGGTTTCTACCGACGATTCATTAAAGATTTCTCGAAAATTACCAAACCACTGACAGGTTTACTAATGAAAGACGCTGAATTTATCTTTGATGAGAAATGCCTAAAAGCGTTTGAGCAATTAAAAACGGCTCTCGTTACCGCACCTATCATGCAACCACCTGATTGGAGATTACCATTTGAAATCATGTGTGATGCGAGTGACTATGCCGTGGGCGCAGTCTTAGGACAAAGAAAGGATAGAAAGCTCCATGCAATTTACTACGCAAGTAGAACCCTAGATCCTGCCCAAATGAACTACGCCACCACTGAAAAGGAACTCCTAGCTGTCGTGTTCGCTCTGGATAAATTCCGTTCATACTTGGTAGGAGCGAAAATCATTATCTATACCGATCATGCCGCGATAAGATACCTATTAAGTAAGAAAGATGCCAAACCTAGACTTTTAAGATGGATCCTACTCTTACAAGAATTCGATTTAGAGATAAAGGATAAAAAGGGCACCGAAAATGTAGTCGCAGACCATTTATCAAGAATAGAAGGTATTAAGCCTGAGCAAGTGCCTATTAATGATGACTTCCCATATGAGCGACTGATAGCCCAATTGGAAAGCAATATGTCTGAATTGACCTTGAACGATACCAAGCCAAGGGAATTAGTGGAAGAAATTCAAACGAATACAACACTACCATGGTATGCTGACTTTGTTAACTACCTAGCTGCCGGGGTACTTCCACCAGATCTAACTTACCAACAAAAGAAGAAGTTCTTTCATGACCTTAAACAATATTATTGGGATGAGCCTCTACTTTTTAAGAGAGGTGCCGATGGAATTTTTCGTCGATGTGTCCCCGAAGATGAAATAGAAAACATAATCTCACATTGTCATTCTGCTCCTTATGGCAGACACGCAAGCACTTCAAAGACTTGCGCTAAGATCTTACAATCTGGCCTATTCTGGCCTAATCTATGGAAAGATGTCCATATTGCGATATTAAACTGCGACCGGTGCCAACGCACGAGTAACATCTCTAGACGCGATGAAATGCCACAAAAAGGTATTTTAGAAGTGGAAGTCTTTGATGTGTGGGGGATTGACTTCATGGGGCCATTACCATCTTCTTTTGGTAATAAATATATACTCGTCGCTGTTGATTACGTTTCAAAATGGATCGAGGCTGTAGCTTCTCCAACAAATGACACACGAGTAGTAATCAAGCTTTTCAAGAACATAATCTTCCCTAGATTCGGTGTGCCCAGACTTGTCATCAGTGACGGAGGCTCCCATTTTATATCAAAGATATTTGAAAAACTTCTACTGAAGTATGGAGTCCGACACCGTGTAGCAACACCATATCATCCAAAAACAAGTGGACAAGTCGAAGTCTCGAACAGAGAAATCAAACAAATCTTAGAAAAGACTGTTGCAACCTCTAGAAAAGACTGGTCATCAAAATTACACGAAGCTTTGTGGGCATATAGGACAGCTTATAAAACCCCAATAGGAACCACACCTTTTAAGTTAGTCTACGGAAAATCATGCCATCTCCCTGTAGAATTAGAGCACAAAGCCTACTGGGCCATTAAGACCCTCAACTTAGACCATACTGCCGCAGGTGAGAAAAGAATCTTAGACATTCACGAACTAGAAGAACTTCGACTAGACGCATACGAGAATGCTAGGATATATAAAGAAAGAACTAAAAAATGGCATGACAAACGAATTTCCCGTAAAGAATTTAATGAAGGCGACGTAGTACTCCTGTTTAATTCACGCCTTAAACTCTTCCCAGGAAAACTTAGATCTAGGTGGTCAGGTCCCTTCATAATAAGTAAGTTTTTCCAAGTGGTGCCGTAGAAATAAAAAGTAGATCTAGTCAACCATTTACAATAAACGGGCAGCGTTTAAAACATTATCACTGTGTAGACAATAGAGATTACTCGACTAGTCTAAAGCTCCTAGAGCTGCCCGTTCATTCTGAAAACTGACATTGCACTAGAACTATGTCAGGCTTAAGACATTAAAAACAGCGCTTGGTGGGAGGCAACCCACGTATTTTAATTACCCGAATTTTAAATGCTTTATTTCGTTTCATTCTATTTTATTTTGTTTTATTTGATTTTATGTTACTCCTTGTTTAGTTTTTCTTACCTTTTATTGCATTTTTTTTCCTATTTCCTCTCCTTCTCCCCATTTCTTGACGCCATAATTTACATGTTCATCACTAACTTTGCATGACTATCTACTTACTTACAGGCTAACTTAGCTTAGCTAGTAACTAACTTTCAAAATGCAACAAGTGGACTACATGAACATTGTTTTCAGAGGCAGAGCTCAGAGGAGGAGATTTGAGATGTTAGCTCAGAGAGATATGGATTTGACTATTTACTATGATGGACCTATCATGGCTGAGTTAGGTATCAGGGACAACATCCTGTTTCTGTTTAGCCACCTGGGGTGGGAGACTGCTTCTATCAGACGAAGGTTTACTTCTTATCGTAGGCTGACACTTGAGTTCCTTAGCTCCCTTACTCACATACCTAACCATGGTTACGGATTCCATAGAGGGCTGGTTACTTTTAGACTGTTTGATAATGACTATACCTATAACCATAGAGAACTTGCTGAACTTCTAGGATTTCCTAGTGGACCTGATGTGATTATCGCATACCAAGATGAATTGCTCCTTGACCTTGACTTGAACTACTTTTGGGGTAACATAACCGGTAATTATAATCATGAACCCTTTGGCATGTTTTCTGAGAATATCCACAACCTAGCCATCCGGTATTTTCACAAAATCCTCGCCCATACCATTTTCGGCAAGGAAGAAAATGACACCTTTGTCTCCAGAACTGAGCTTTATATTTTGTATTGTGCTTCACAGGGCCGCCCAGTAAATGCTGCTACCTTTATGATAACTAATTTTGTGAATCTTATACTGGATGCTCGCGCCCCTATCATAGTAGGAGGTATAGTCACCATGATAGCAAATGCCATAGGACTGAGACATCCTCTGATTAGGTTTAACCCTCTTGGTACCTTCCGACCTATGAACCTTAACTTCTGCTTTAACCGCCGTATAATAGGAAACCTCGGACCGGATACCTTTGACTACCTAATTAATAATGAGGTCGTTCGTCTTTTCACTTTACCTAACCATGAGCGCACCAGTGTCCATAATAGAAACAATTGGTTTTATGATTTGACTGACCCAATTCATGCTCCACCATCACCACCTGATACACCACAGATTTATGAATTTGATGCAGACTATATTTCTGATGCTGAATTTCATACTCCTACTATAGCTCCTATAGCTCCTCCTCCACCAATTGATTTCATCACTGCCATAACAGCCTTGGAGAACCGAGTGACTGACCTTCAAACAGAATTCACCACTATTCGCACTGAATTTCATGGATTTATGGATATAGTGGTAGAACAATTGGATCATTTTCATCAGCAACTTTTTCTAGAGGACTTGCTAACAATCCAAATCAAAGTGGCTAGGGCAGTATTTGCTTCACATCCGAGCTTCTGCATTTTAACAGTGAGGACACAGTTAATTCTAAGTGTGGGAGACGGAAGCTAACTTTCCATTCAGTTTTTCTCATTTCCGTAATTTAATTCAGTTTTTCTCATTTCCGAAATTTAATTCCTTTTACTGTTACAAATTTTTTTCATTTCAGTTGCACTTGGGTTTGATGTATTTTGGTTTAAATTGACTTAAATTTCAAGTTTTAATTTCTTTCAGTCTGTTGGTTTGCTTTGGCTACATTTATTGTTCTGTTTTGGTTGCATTTACTCTCGATTCAGTTATTGACTATTACAGTTCAAGCATGTGATATTGACTGCTATTTCATTGATTTTTCTGCTATTTCATCATTTAGTGTTATTCATCTGCCTTATCATCTATCATAACTCTATTGCATGATTTAATGTTGATGAAAAATAGAAGGAATCTTTTACTTATTATCACATGCAGGGAAGTGTGGGATTTGAAAAAAAAAAAAACAAAAAATAACAAAAAATAATATATATATATATATATATATATATATATGTTGGAAGTGGCTCCCGCCACCACATGAACATGTGGCTCCCGCCACCCATGGGAATGTGGCTCGCGCCACCTTGAGGAAATGTGGCTCTCGCCACTTTAAATCATGTGGCTTCCGCCACACCTTTCCTTGTGGCCCCCGCCACTCCTATCTTGGCCTTTTGCATGCAAAAATGCATGTGCTTGTCTAATTCCAATATTATTGCCTTTTTCTGCCACCTATCAATTCTCTGCATGCATAATTGCATGCGTAGCACATGTTCATCCTCACATGCATTTGTCCACCCCTACTTTATTTTCCTTTGACCGCCACCTACCACAACTACACAAATTTAATAATACTTCCTTCTACTATAAGTTCACACTTTCACACATTCACTCACACACACATTTAGAGTATTTAGAATATTTTTGGTCTGCACGTCTAAGTTTTGAGAGTGAAATTTTCTATCAACAAAAATGGAACCAGCACCAACACCACAAGGGTTTACATTACTTTGCAGAGATCAAAACCAAGCAACTTTTCTCCAGTCGCTTAGACAACGCGAGATCGAGCCAACAAGGTATGCAGATACTAATTATTTAGAAGTTTTAGGACTTACCGTCTATGTCCCGCTTACCTTAGAATTTCTTAGCTCGCTTATTTATGACCCAGAAGGGACGGTCCAGTTTCGAATGTTTAATACTGAATTTAAATTTACTTTTAATGAACTGGCTACTAAACTAAATTTCCCAGTAGGAGACAATGTAATGTATAGTATCCCGAGTGGACCTGACTGGGTTCACAGCTACAAGTGTCTTTGGAGAGGTCTAACGGGCACTCATACGCAAAGTTGTGAAGGAAATAAGGCCACTCTCATTCAAAACCCGACTTTTCGTTATTTTCGCCAACTATTGGCTACTACAATTTTTGGCCGGTCTAATTCAAACAAAGTGAATGAGAAGGAATTTTCCTATTTACTTAACACCTTTGCTAACCGCCGAATAAACCATGTTCCATTCATGATTAATCATATGTGCTCCATTACCGCCTCAAACAAAGGCGCCATAACATTCGGTGGTCTAATAACAACTATAGCTCGTGCCCTTGGGCTCGAAGGACATTTTGCAGCCTTAACACCACTTACTTCTCTTACCATTGATTTGAAAATGACTGAACGTATGAAGCTGGTTAAGAAAAGAGAAGACGGTAAATATGATCTACTGATTGACAATAAAGTTTTCCCAAATTTTACACGTCCTAACCCAAGCCGCACAGATGTGCGGCGAGAGGAAAACTTTTGTTATACTGATAACCCAGACCCCGCGCACATTCCTGAGAATGTTGCTGCTGGCGGGGACGAAACTAACGCACAAGCCTACACCGCACCCTCCTCCTCTAATTTTGTTGCAGGTACATCATCCAGACGCAGGCCTAGGAGACGAGAGGAAGAACCATCCAGAACTCTAGAAAGCATATACGCTGAGGTGATGAGACAGAGCGAAGCAAACGCACTCCGCGACCAAACCATACAAAGCATCGCAGCTCAGCAAGCTCAAATGATGGCTCAGCAAACCCAGATGTACAACCAATAAGCGGAGATGATCCAGGTTTTACAACGAATGCAACAAGGCCAGAACAACATGGAAGAGCTGATCCAAGGGATGGTCGGTATGAATTTGTAAGCACATGAACAACATCAGGATCTGGGTGCTTCAGAACAACAAACCAGAAACACCAGGCGAGCACGGACTCGAGGAAGAGGCCGCCAGTAGCCCGTTTTTCCAGGTTTCTCCTTCCTTTTTCACCTTACGTTGTTGCATTGGGGACAATGCTCAATTTAAGTGTGGGGGAGGAAGTTTTATCGCTTTCATTTAAATTATTTTGGTTATTTACTGCTTTTCTAGGTAGATTTAAAATTTATGTTCCGTTTTTTGTATTCAATAAAAGAAATTCGTGTGTTGTCGAGTCTCTACACATAGTTTCTGCTATTACTTAGATTCTCCCAACTTTCTTGAGCCATAACTAAAAAAAAAAATTATTTTGGTTTGATACATGACATGGTACTTTAAAAGCTTAGAAGGCTAAGTTAGGAAGACTTGGGAAAGTGTTAATAAAATCGGTACTGTTTTGACACCCTGAACCCCCGAATATACAGATGAATCTGAGTACTTATTATGCCGAGACCTGAAATTTTAAAATAACCTCTTGATTAGTTTATACTAGCAGTCAGCACCATCCTAAGGCACAAACTAAGTAATAAACTGATGCAAATATGTGTTCGATCTCAAAAGTGAATTTAATGAATTAATAGAAAAGGAGAATAAAAGACATGTTCCCTCTAAGTTAGGTGGTCCTCACCCGACCATTTAGCCCAACGGATCGGACTCTGGAAATTCGAAACTAAAAGAAAAAATGCAAAAGATCTGGAAAATGAGATCACTGAACACTAACAGGGTTGCTTACCATGGACGTGCGTGGATAACGGGCTTAATGTGATTGCGCGAGAATGAAAAAGAGGTGAAAGAAAATAGGTCGAGTTATAATACCATGATGCGGATCTATCTGTATAAGGTGGGAGTTTTTGATTACATGATGTAATTCTGTGTCATTACGGTATCCTTGGTATTGATATTTAGTACCTATCTTTCTGACAAGGCTTGGCATCACTGTATGATCTGTGTCGTGTTTTTGTTTCAAACCCGTGCTTAGATGTTTCATTTGCTTGAGGACAAGCAAAGGTTCAAGTGTGGGGGAGTTTGATAACGCGAAATTATATCGTGTATTTGACTTGACATGCATGAATTTATATTGTGTTTTAATTGGTTTTTCCCGATTTATGTTTTATTCTACCCGTTTTTGTTTATGTTTTTCAGGCACTCGAGTCGAACTGGGATTTAACGAAAAATAAATATTTATTGAAAGAATTGAAGAGAAAAGAATTGAAGAGGAAAGAAAATGAATTGGAAGAAATTGAAATGGAAAGAAATGGAAAGGAAAGAAAAAAAAGAAGCAAAGAAAAGAAAAAAAAATAAAGGGTGGGCCCACCACCACACATATGGCGCAAGCCACATTGTGGGTGGCGCCCACCACCAAAGGAGAGAGTGACGCAAGCCACATCTATGAAGAAGGATGAGGTGGCGCGAGCCACCTATTTCTGGGGAGAGAAAAAAGAATAGTTGCACCACTTCTCCTATTTTCTCTAGGTTTCAACCAGCCATGCGTTATTTTCTCGAGCATTTTCCACACGACTGAGACGTAAATTTCTCAACTGCCAAGATTGGATATAAATTGAAGTGAAGACCTCCTTTGCAAGGGTCCGGGAATTTTCAAGAGAGCTCTGATTGAATTATTTTTTCTGCACTTATTTTCAATCAAACAGTTTGTATTTCTTCTGCACTTCTATTTCTTTATTTCTTACTGTAAGCAAGTGTTGCCGGATCGCTTCAAGGCTTTAGCAAGGATTCATTTACCAGTTATTTCAATTCCAGGTTTTTATTATATGCTTTATTCTGTCGTTTACTGCAGCATGATTAGTAGTAGTTATATATATATTGTTAGCATGTTTTCCATTCCAACCATGTCTGGCTAAGTTATTTGGTATCAGTATGTAAACAATTTATTCACATGGAATTAAGTAATAATCGGTGCTATATTTTTACAAATTAGTTTTTAGGCTTTGGTTTCTTATTTTTAATCGATTGGTTTTTCTTACGAAAGTAAAAAGGCATTTAAGGTTAAGGTCAAGATAAACGAGAGTTTGAGAGTTTAACCAGATAGCTGAAACTAGGCATTGATTTTAAACACAGCGGAAGCACTTTAGAATTGATTAGGACTTATTCATTTTCAAAAAGTATTTTTAAATGCAAATGATACAGCGAGAGCGCTCATTCTGATTTAACGGTATAGTCCAAATCAATAAACACGAGAGTGTGAGATAAGGTCTTTTAAATGAGCATTTTCTACTGAAAAGTAATTTGACACTTAACCCTGCACCGATGACTTATTAAATTCCAGACGATTAATGCGTTACATACTGATATCTCGTTATTGATTATTTTTATTAAAAGTTAGTATTCTGAGATTTAATTTCTGTCGCCTTATTTCCCTTAGAACAATTAGCCTTAGCTAAACATAGTAACAATCTGATAGCACTAGTTTGATTATCAGTCCTTGTGGGATCGATATCTTTTTAAAACTACGCGATAGAGTGTGCGCTTGCAGTTAGTAACCCCATTCGACTCATAAAGTCGCGACCAGCTGGCTCTCTCCAACTCTTACTTTTGTTCTGCCATTCTTTGACGAGCTTGGGCTCCGGTGTTGTATCGGTGTTAAGGACTTAGTGTGGAACTGAAGGAAGACAACTAAATGAGCTTTTTATTTGAAGAATGACATGAATGCATGCATATATGGATGTATTTTTTGTGCAAAGCTCTTAGTTATTCTTTTTATTTTTTTAGCAATATTAGAATATTTTATTTGCAAGAATGTTTAAATAAGAATCAAAGGCAAGACAATAGATGAAATCCGAAATAAGAACTTTCATTAATTCAAATATTTAAGTACAAATACAAAAAGTTCCAAGCTACATTCAAAATACAAATTAAATTAAACTCAAGTACAAACAATCTTATGCTTCAACTCGCCCTTTATGATTGTTGCGAGATCTATGGGAAGTTCCTTCGCCATCTTCTTACGATACTTGACAAAGTTGAAGACCTGAGGTAGAGTGTTCTCTGGGCACATGGACTAATCGACTTCTTGAAGTTTTTCTGGGAGTTTCATAAAGTGGAGATTAGTAAACCTTGCCAAGTTATGGAACTTGCCCTTCCATTCAACAAAGACCTCGAAGCTTCTTGATGACGCGCTCATCTTCATCTAGGGCTCATCTGGCTTCTTCATATAACTTCCTCCAGTACACGCAGTCATTCTTCAAGAGCATGTAGGCAGTATCACTCTCTTGATTTTCCAAAGCAGAGATCTTTCTATTAGCCTTCCCCAATTGGTTCTCAAAGTGTAGACATCTTCTCATAGCTCCCTCCTTTCTAAGGACCTCACAAGACAACTCATTCTTGCACTTCTGGAGAATATCTTTAAGTTCACAGATATGAGCTCCATAGTTGCACTTAACTTCACTCGTTTCCACAAGAGACCGATTCAACATTTTTCCAACTCATGAATTTTGTATTCAACTTTCTTGATATTTTCATTTTTGGTCTGAACTACAGATGTGGAACCCATGAGGATGTGATCAAGATCGTCTTTTTGATCTTCTAATAACTTGGCCCTCTTGTTGCTATCTTCAAGTTTCTTGGCTTTTCCCTTACGTTCATCCTCCAAAGAAATTTGGTTCATCTTAACCCTAAACTCAATATTTTCCAATTCGAGCTCCTTAATCTTAGCATTAAGTTTTTCAATGTCCTCCGACAGTATAGGTTCTGGCTCGACAACTGGAGGAAAGAGAGAGGGATCAAAAAGGTATGGTAGCTTGATTACTTGAGACCTTTCCTTCACCCACCAGATGTAAGGTTCCTTGGCAATTACATTCCTCATTCCAAATTCTTTCCCTTTTCTAACAATTGTCTTCCAAGCTTTTCTGACCTTCTTCATATCTAGATTGTTCATCCCCATATCATACAGGATGAACGGTTCTAAGGCCTTAGTCTCTAGAGGGAGGCTCATAGCATAACCATGTTATCTCAGAGATAGAACAGGGTTGTAGCTAATGCAACCCCTAGTTCCCCATAATGGAACATTAGGGAACCCTCCACACTGCACGATAATGTCTTCAGTCTCCAAATCTCTTATATACCACTTGATGTTGTTAGCGGTAAGAGATCCTAGCTTTTTTGACCACTTCAGTTTCTTGGACATAATTGGACCTTCCTTTTTCAGATGCATCATTAATCAAGCATGCAAGAGGGGAGCACAACACATGAGGGTCCCTCCTTTCTTCTCATGACGATCATGGAGGGAGAAGTAAACATGTGCTAGTAAAAAGGGACTGGATTGCCAGCAAGAAAGATTTCCACAACTACTTGGTCCACGAAGTTCTCTATATTTGGGAAAAGAACTATCCCATAAATCAAGAGAGCAAAAACAACATAGAAAGCATCCTAGTTTTCCACTTTCTCAAACTCCAAGGCTAGACCTTCCAAAAGTTCTATATGAAACCCCTTGAAACCTCCTTTCATATCCAAATTGGCAATTACATCTGGGACACTAATGTTCAGAGCTGAAGCTATTTTTTGAGGAGTGATATCTTCTTCAAGCTTGGGAAAAGGATTGTGCTTCTTCAAACTTCGACCCAATATCCTCTCAAATTATTCCAATGTGGGCGCCAATTGGAAATCATAAAAAGTGAAATAACGCAATGGCAAATCATAGAAGCGAGACAAAGTGATAACGACAAATTGGTCCACTATCTCGTTTAGGATGCTCAACAAATTCCATGTTCTTTCTTGAAATCAGTACGCATGGGATGAGTCAACTTGGAGCTCAATGCCTTGAATACGTCAAGCTTTAGATTCTTGTACTTGAATGTGTATGTAAGCCTTCTTTTTGGATTCATCTTTTGCTTGCAAGGTGTCTTAAATTTCTGATATAAACAACAAGTAACTAAGAGATTTGTTTTCTTTTTCTATGCATATGTAATGTATGTAGATGAATGAAAGATTTTTGTATACAGGTTCAAAGGTTTGAGGTAACAAATGAATCTTATTGCTTTATCAAAACAGGGTTCTCATCGGGTATGATCTAAGGTTTTAAAGGGACCCTAAAATCATATATTCATATGAATGTTTTTCGCCCACGACAACTACATGTCGGTCATCCACTCTATCAAATGAATCTATTATGGATGAGATCTTCGTACCGACCCTTCGAGATCTACCTCTCGGGGGGGTCCACACTACACGACCATCGAATATGGTTCAAGACAAGGTTCCCAGAGTCATGAATTCAAACGAATGTTTGTTGCCAATGGCAACTACATGTCGGGCATCAACTCCATCGAGAGAATCTACTCTGAGCAAGATCTTCACACCGACCCTTCGAGATCTACCTCCCGGGGGCCCGTACTACGTGACCATCAATCCTAGTAGGCAAAGGGTTTAAGGTTCTACAAAGGTTCTTAGAGTCATGGATCCTTATGCAAACATCGAGGCCAACGATAACAACATGTAAGGATCCAATATTCTCAAAAGATCTACTCTAAGTGAGGTTCTCATGTCGATCCTAACGAGATCTAAATCTCGCAGACCCGCACTACTCAACCATCGTCCTATCTTATGTTTTTACTTAAAGCTCGGGTATAGAGCCTTTCCCTTAAGGTTTTAGCAATCAGAAATCCAAGTACCAACGATCCAATCATAATATAACAATATAAAACATAAGATGAAAGAAAGGCCAAACAAATAAACAAACATAAACACACACAAAAACCAAACTAGGCTTGACTCACTTAGGGATGGGGGAGTCCCCAGCAAAGTCGCCATCTGTCATACCTCAAAAAATTAAAATAACCTCGTAAAGTGCAATCGTACGCTCGCGGGATGGACTTAACAGAGTCGCCACCGATCTTTATTTATTACCATAGAGGGGAGGGGAAAATATCGAATAAAACCCCTATAAGAAAGGACAAGGATATGGTCATCGCAACTAATATCAGGGTTTAAGGGTTGGTTATGCATGGGAAAGGTATTAGCACCCTCTCACGTCTGTTGTACTCAACGGGAACCGTTAGATTAGTTGTGTGTATTAGTGTTTGTTTAAAAGTTAGGCTTCTCAGTTTATTAAGATGGTAAAGAAAAGAGAAAGGGGACCTGAAGGTTTTTATTACTAGGGGGCCTGACAAGATCTCGCAATCCTGCTCCTAGGTATCTCAAAAGAGAAATTAAGGCACACGTAGTTCTGGGTAAAAAGAGTTTGTTTGTTGGTCGATTTTAGCGAAAGATATTTAGTCGTATTCGATAGAAAACATTGCTTTACCCAAAACAAGTGAGAAGTGGACATTTGCATCACAACAGAATGGATTTACAAATCGACATTCGCGGGAAATGCCTCTTTTCTCAACTCAAATAGTTTGTGGATGAAGCAATGTTGTGCATCGTCTCAAGACACAATATCTCACGTTTATAAAAAAAGGGTTTGAAAGATCGCATGGCAGTGAAAAAAGAGTTTGATGTGTTGAGGTATTTTGAACTGATGAATGAGCTTGGGCAGTCGAGAACTACATCTTATGTCCTCCTTCTCGGGAGAAGTTAACTACGCTCCTTTTTCATATTTATTAATGAAAAGAGTTTATATATGTTTTAGGTATTTTGAGGTTTTGATTGAGAAAAGGCACTCGATGTTGATCGAGGTTTATTCATAATTACAAAAGGGTTTGAAGTGAAAGGATTGGAAAGGAAAGGTTGATGGCGATGCTGAAGCAATCGACTTACAAGTTGGGTGATGTAATGGAGTTGAGAGGTGATCAATTGGTGTTGACCAATATTTTTGAAAATGAAACTTAGTGTTGACCAAGTTCTTTGATTTTTTTTTTGAAAGATTGATTTTATACTTTTTTTTTTGTTTTTTATTAGTTAATCTACCTATATAAATAAATAACAAAAAAAGAGCAATACAAAATTACAATCAAAGGGTGGGGATACATTTAAACATCGGGGAATAATAAACATATCATAAAGCTAATGAAATATTCATAATATTAGGCAAAAAATTCAAAATGACAATTAAAAGCACAAACAAGATATAAAGAACACACCATAAACCAATATATTACTAATATACTTTCTTAGATATTATCATATTTTTTTAGATTTTTAGATATGAAAACATAAAAGATAAAATAAATAATCAAAATGAATAAAAGAATTTGTTTGGTTTTTTTTAATATGAAATATAAATGATAAAAAAATAAAGGCTTAAATAGTCTTTTGTTTCCTGTAAGTTAGCGAGTTTTTGATTTTGTTCCAAGTAAGTTTTTTTTTTGAGTCCCTATATCTCACTTTTTGCATGCGTTTTAGTCCCTAACTTACAGGGACCAAAATCAAAAACTCGCTAACTTATAGGGACCAAAAGACTATTTAAGCAAAAAATTAAATAGTCAAAAGAAATAATAAACATTTTTTTGGTTTTTTTTAACATGAAATATAAATGATAAAAAATAAAATAGTAAAAAGAAATAATAAACAATTTTTGGTTTTTAATATTATGGACTTAATAAATACATAAGAAAAAAAGAAATGAAATTAAATGAAAATAAAAAAAATTAAAAGAAGAAAAGAAAAAGAAAAAGAAAGAAAAAGAGAAAAGAAGAAGAAAATAAGGAAAAAGGGGAAAAAGTGAGAACATATGTGGGCTAAGTGTTGAACCCACGCCCTCAAGGTTCATAGCAAAACACCCTTACCACTGCGCCAGGCTCTTTGGCCAGTCATCATATTTCACCAAAATAATTAAATATTAAAACTAAATTTGAAAGAAAGAAAAAAGAAAACACGCGCAATTGTACTTCATCTCCTTCTTCGAGCCATCAAAGTTTTAAAAATGCAACTTCATCAAATATGAACCAAATCAAGCATCTGAATATACCTTCTTGTTCAAAATTTAACAAGGAAACCAAATATGTTCATAGTTTTCATTTAAATTAAACCTAGCTCATGAATTTGATCAATAACGAGAAAAAACCTAAATTTTCAAAGTGAAATTACATGGCATATATTATCAATCAATGATCAATAACTTAGGGCTTTCACTCACAATATCAACACGAGTATGATTGTAACAAGAATGAGTAAAAAAGATGCTCTAAAGTATAAGAACGAGAAGATGAAAAATTACCTAACGGAGTGAGTCTGTTGCCCCTTTAAATGCTTTTGTTAAAGTGAAATGAAGATGCCTTTAGCTTCCTTGAGTTCCCAGTAGTGCAATGGTGTGCTTGGAATTGATTGTAACCTCCTAGATTTCTCTGACCAAATCAACTTGCAAATGGAAAAAATGAGGTTTTGGATATGGTGTTTGAGGTGTTACAGATGGATTTCAGTGCAGACAGATATTTTTTTTATGGTTTATGGTTGATGTTGGTGAAGGAAATTTGGGAGGGAAGTGCAAGGATTATGAAATTCGAAAGTTGGCTTCAATGGAGTTTTAGAGGTTTTTGGTTTAGTATGTTCTTTTTGTGCTTTTCTTGGTGTTGAGATAATGAGGTTCAACTTGCATTGGTAGAAGATTGAAACTTGGTTAGGAGTTAGGTTTGATCAGATCCTGGGTTTGAAGTTTTGAATTTTGGATCCATTCAACAAAAACGGTAAGAAGTGGTACAATATGCCAAGGCTTGGGTTTTGACTTGTATAACATTCTAAGCTCTCATTCTAGGCTTGGACAACTTACTTTTGGCATCAGAATTCAGTTGATCAGAGCTTATAACTTATGGAATAAGTTTTGACCAAAATTTATTTTTCACATAGTGCCAAAAATCTAGGTCATCATGGACAGTTTGCAACAGGTTTTGTCTTATTTGTAGGGGTCAAATTTGCACTAAAATGGCATCTTTGTAAAGTTAACTTGTAAAGGTAAAAGTTTTATGTTCATGAGAAGTTGAGGAAAAGCTTGGAAAATATCCAAAAGTGGCCTCAAACTCGTGTGAAACAAACTGATTTTCAACACTTAGTGAAATCTGGCCAATCTTGCTTTTGATCATCAACATGAAATCTCAACTTTGGCCATCAATTTCTTCCATCTCAAGAAAGCTTTTGGCCTCAAATTTTTCACCATGATGGAGTAGAAAGTATGCTCTTTAAATGTAGCCCCCAAGCATTAAGAATGGTTGCTTGGATTGTTCACAAATTGGCCATAAAGTCATGCACTTGGAATGGTTAAAAACTTTGAAAAATTTCTAAGTGTTTTGGATTTTGCAACAACTTGAAACCTCAACTTTCAACATCAATTTCTTCCACTTAAAGAAAGCTTTTGGATTCAAATGTTCATCAACTTGTAGTATCAAATGCTATATTTAATTGCAGCATTCATGTGTTTCAATTGGATTCTTGAGGAGGAAGTTACAACCTTGAAAAGTTAGTTACTTGATCATGAATTTTTGTACTTAGTGAAATTTCAAAAACCCTAATTTTGACAATTTTGATCTTTTCCTTGATTTTCTTGATTTGGCTTGATCAAACTAAATAAGTATTCCACATTTTCATGATTCTTGACTTGAGAAGTCCATGGTTGACCAAAAATGTCAAAAGTCAAACTTTGACTTTGAGCATCTGTTGACTTTTCATCAGTTGAATAAAAATTCTTCAACTATTAATGAATCCAACTTCTTGAGTCAATTTAACTACATGAATGGACCACAAAGATGTATTTGAAGCCTTTGAATCATAATCCAAGCCATTAATCATGTTTTGGTCAAAAAGTCAACACCAAGCTGACTTTAACCAAAGCCCTAATTTGGAGCATATGATGAACTAAGGCTTGATGAACTTGAATTGATGCAAACTCAAACTTGATTATTGATATAGGGAATCTCTTGATCATTATGCATGAGTTAAGGAGCTTGAGATGTTGAGGATCCCTTTAAACCCTGATTGATCAACTACTTGAACTCCTTGATGTAAAACCCTAACTTGTAAACAAAGCAAGCAAAACATATTTTTGTATTTTCATGGGATTAACAATGCATAAAAGACACACACAAGTAGTGATTGATACTATGCAAATGATGCAAATGAAAGTGGGAACATAGGGGTAAAAATTAGGGTATGACAACTAGCTCCCTTTTCACCTTTAAAGAAATAATGTTCAAGTAAAGGTTTAGTGTTTTAAAGAACGAAGGGTTCTTAAATGGCCAAGGAAGGCTCCACGTATCCAAGTACTCAAGAAGCGACTAGAAGGCTCTAGACTCTTCTTTTTAGTTTATGTAATTTTTAAAATGAATTTGAGTTTGAATCGGATTTAAAGTCTTTTCGAGAAGAAAATTGTTTGAATAGTAAGGAAGCCTCATAGTACTCAAACAATCGCGGAGAAGAATCGAAGGTCCGAGACTAACTCCCTTTTCATCTTTTAATAAAATAAGGTTTAAGTATTATTAAGTAGATTAATTTAACTTAGATAAAATACTCGATGTTGACTGAGGTTTGAATTTGCGATTGAAGCGATGTTAGGGTTTGAATTAAGTGGAAAAGAGGTCCTAATGGGTATTGGGCAAGGTTGATGGCGATGCACGAGGCAGTTGACTTACAAGTGTAGGGTAGGGATTGATATATGGATCAAGTATGCTTTAAGGTTTTGACTTCATTCATTATGCAAATGACAAAATATAAACAAGCAAGTAAAACAAAGCGATACAATTGTTTTACACTTCATGGGGATGAGGGTACATCTTTTTTTAATGGGGATAAGAACGAACGATAAATACACAACCAAAACAAACAAGCATACACAAGTAAGTGAATCACGAAAGCAATAAAACAATTAAATCAAATTTTAAAATACGTGTGCATTAGCAAAACGAGATAGTCTTTTAGACGACTAATCAGGTTTAATTAATCGAATAAGTCTCATTGTAAGAAAATCCAAGAGTAAGCTATGAATGTGTGCATATATGAATATGAGGTCAATGGTGATGCACAAGGCAATCGACTAACAAGGGTGAAAAAGGACTCGATATTAAATTGCGAATTATTTTGAAAATAATTTGAATGTGTAAGTGAGATTAAGATCAAGATATCTCATTATGCATAAGCACATCATGAGAAAGCAAGGTAATAAAAATTAACAATCATACAATCAAATTGATTCAAATAAAAGCACACAATTATTACCTAAAATTAAATAAATCCACTTAATAAAATTAATTAATTAAGTCAAATAAAAAATCAAAATAATTAATAATTTTTTTTGACAATTTTATGAACTAATAAATAAATAAAATAAATAAAAACTAAATAGTAAATAAAAATTGGAAAACAAACTAATAAATAAAATAAAACCTAAACAAAAATGGGCTTAAGAAAAAACTGAAACAAAGGTGCATAAAAAAAACAAAGCCCAAACTGTTCCAAAAAAAGCCCAAGACGGATGGAGGATAGTGTGGACGGAGTCCACTGAGATTGATTATGCAACAATGATCATGACCGTCAGATTAGAAGATCTAACTTGGTCAAACGATCACGCGGGCCAAAACTAGGGTGCACGATATGCTCTCTAGGGTTTGAATACGCAGGATAAACAAGAGAAAGAATTATGGGATGACACATGCATGACGGTGACACATGTCACCGTCCTCTCTAGCCAGCAAAATCACGTGACTACGCAGGCAAAAGGAAAGAAATGAGTAAAAGTATTATAAACAAAAGCATGACTAAAACAAATTTCATTAATCACTTCGCCTGTCCCTCTCTTGTTTATACCTCTCTCCCTGCAAAACCCTTCGCTGGAGAAGGTCGGCGCTGGCGCCACCGTCTTCTTTGGCGGCCCACCAACCCAAAACACAAAATCATTAACACAAACTCTTGCTAAAAAATGATGGTGAATTCGAATCCACCTTTATTTTCCCAGAAAACCAACCTAATGGCCAGATTGGTCCCCTAATATCGAAAACTTAACGTTCTAACGTGCGCACTAAACCGATGAGCGATAATCAAAATGCAAACAGAAGAGTATTCAACTTTCTATTCAAAACACAAGAGCAACCATTTCAAATGAGAAAAGAAGTTTTACCTAGCCAGATATATTATGAGGAGGTTCTCTCTCAAAAATATAAGTTCCTCTTCTTTCTCCAATGATTTTCCTCTTTTTCTCGTGTTTGATTGTTTCTGTGTTGTTGTTGTTGTAGTTTGCGCTAGGGTTTGCTTGTGTAGAGACTTAGGTTTTTTTCTCTGTTTATTTTCTCCCCGTGTAGAATAAACAGTAGTGTGTATACTAATGATGACGTTGTAGGATGAGGGGGCGTGGACACCTAGATATTTGAATTTTATGAATATGGTGTTATCTCCTAGATTGTACATAGTTATCATGGAGATATGTCATTTGATCGGTACTTGTTAACAAAAGAAACCTACCATGGAGCCATTTAACTATTGTAAATGTTAATGTTCAAGTTATAATCGTTAAAAGGAGTCCCAATAGAGGATGCAGACAAAGCTGTTAGGATATATGAAAACACAACTAACATCCCAACTGAGTAATTGTTGTATGATAACCATGGGGTCATCTTTATGAAGAAATATCCCAATGATATCCTTGTGTGAAAATTTATCCTCTAGTTTTGATACTGATCCGAACCTGGGGGAGAATCCACCACGTGCATGGCTTGGTGAGCATACCTCATGTGAGAGGAACTGGATTTTTGTGAGTAGTGGAATGTGTCTGTACGAATTTGCAGCTGTGGAATTTTGTCTGTAGCATGACTAGGATTCTTGAACTTGGTGGTCCCACTTGAATTTTTACAGCTTGATATTTTTTTTACGTATTTTATTGCTTGTTATGTATGAAATTTGCATATTTGAAGAATGGATTATGATGACTTGATTATGAGCATGATGGATTAAATATGAGCACGTGAATGTGAATTTGATATATGATGAACTTGGGTGATGAAATGATGAATTTGAATGTTGAAATGATGAATTTGAATGATGAAAAGTAATGAATTAAATGAATTTGAATTTTGTAGCTTGCTTGAGTTATTATTTTAAATGTGTGTGTATGTTTTGAAGAACTTGAATGTGATGTGTATGTTTTGAACGGATTGAATATGATATGTATGAATGAATGTGATATGAGTTTGTTAATTTTAATGAGTTGAACTTGATAAATTTGAATAAATTGAACTTGAAATATGAATGTCAATGAACTTGACAAATGAATGTGATTATGTATTTGAATTATGAATTTTGAATGATGAAATGAATTGATATGATGATGATATGAATTGATATGGACATGATGAATTGAATATGGATATGTATGCTTGAATGATGAAATTTAATGAATTGAATGGATTGAATATGGTATGTATGAATGAATATGAATGAGAGTTGAATGAATTGAACTGATATGAATTGGTTTGAATGATGAAATTGAATGTGATATGAATAATATGCTTGAATGAATGTTTTTCTAATCCTTGTTCATTCCAAATTTTCATGTGCATTGGAGTTCTTTGCATGAGGAGCAAATGGCCATGGAGGAGGAAGGTTTCAAGGATGCTTGGCTATGAAGAAACACATGGAATTAGAATGTAGACTTGGAAAATTGGCATACTTCAAAGTTGTCCTTGTATTTAGTTCAAGCATGAGACTTGTTCTAAAATTTTTAGGCTTAGGCTTAGGATTCATATTTCAAGAACTTTGTAGGACTTTGTAATATTCAAAGTGTGATTTTCATGTAAACTCACATGTAATCAACCATCTTGAAACAAATTGAAACTTACTTTTGGATTCTTTAATTGAAGTACTATGGCTTGTTTTCGTGATCACTTTGGAAGAACTTGAACTCAAATGAAATTTGGCAGCCAACTTAAAGTTATTTTGAAATTGATACTTGGAATGTTCATGCTTGTTTCATGATCATGAATTTGAATGACAATGACTTGTTAATTTTTCAATTTCAAGCTCTTATGTTATTTAAATTTTCATTCTTTGAACTTTGCTTTGTAAATTCTTGACTTCAATCAAAGGAATTTGGCATTTGCGAATTGAATCCACTTCTTGAACTTGACACAAAAACTTTGAATCTTTCATGTTGAAAATGAACCAAACACAATCCTTAGATAATGAAACTAAAAGGTTTAGTCCTGGTGAAACAATCTTTGACAACATTTCTTGAGCCTTGTTTATATCACTTAAGCAAAACTAGAATTATAGGAATCCTGCGAAAATAGGCCGTAATTGGTTACGTGAAAGCTGTAACCGGTTACATGAAGAAGAAAATGTCATGGTGACTATGAGAGAAAGAGTCTAGTGCATCAAGGAATGGTATTTGGACTCGAGATTCTTTACTTATTTGACGAGGAGGAAGGATTGGTTTATTAAAATCAATCGTGCCATGAAGAACAAAGTGAAGTTCGCGGATGACACCACTCTAGCGGTCGATGGGATCGAGGATGTTTTGATCATGAGAATGGATGATGGACATTCCTTGATGAAAGATGCATTATACATTTCCAAAATCAAATGTAACCTTCTAAGTATTGGCCAATGGCTTGAGAAGGGTTACAAGATTCACATGGAAAAGGAAGACACAGTTTGGCTGGATAATTACATACCTGTGATGGTGAACATGTTGTAATTATTAAGTTTTTTTTTCAATGTGGGTAATGGTTGGTGTCAAAGATGCACATTATCTGACAGGACTTATTACGTTGAGAGTATTGCTTGCAGTTAATTCTTGGCAATCAAAGATTGTGGATTAATGGTGTGTTTGATATCTTGTTTTTGTCTTATAATTTACAGTTGAATATATGCATGTCTCTATAATAATTTATTGATGTGCCTAATAAATCCGTGTGAACGTATACTCATGAAAGTATTTAGTGGATTACATTCACACCTATGATGGTAAACATGTGACAATTATAAGGATTTATTATTTATCAATTTGATGTTGTTGTCTAAAGACTTGACATGAATGATGCACTTGATATTTTTGGTGAGTACATTTTTTTGTTATCTATAAACTAATATAGTTTATGTATCTGGAAAATAAGTTATATTTTAATTCTTAAAAGTTTTAACTTTTAGGAATAAAATATGAACAATATGTTCTTGGATCTAGACCTTACATAAGGATGGAGAAATTCAAATTCTCTCACAATTTAGTATATTTAAAGTGAGACTCGTTTAAAAAGTGAGTACACTCCAAATTACACAGGTCTATGATCTTAAAGCTTTGCAATCCAGATACATTAGAGATGTTATTTAAGATAACATAAATTTTGTCATATTATCATTGCTTAAATTTTAGTGCTTTTAATGCAATAAAGCGAAAGACAAAGTCTCATTGGAGAGATGGATTTTCATTAAAATTATTAAGCAAAGAAAATATCATAAGCGCATTATGAAATTATTTAATCTTGGAAAAACGCTATAATTTCGTCAATTAGGTGACTTTGTCGAAAATTTTAGCATATGGTATTCTCTTTGCACAATTAAGTTTATAACTATTAAAGTTAGAAATTATTCTTTAATAGAATAATTTCCTAAAGTGTGCAACAAAGAAACGATTGAAGTAAGAGAAAATAAAATAGTGTTCATCCGGTAAATACCTCAAAGGATAAGGGCAAATAAAGAATAATAAGAAAATAAGATCTGAATTAACAAATGTTCAATGATGTTGAAAGATATATCAATTTAAAGGGGACAATTTTGGTAAAGATTGATATATTTTTTAATTTATTTTTAACTATTTTAGATTGTCATTATAACCTTAAATTTGTATTTAAAAGACAATTTTGTGAATGAATAAAGTTTTGTTTTAAATGATAACTTTTTTTTAATGATGAATTCAATTTGTCTTTTAAATTCAAATATTATTAGTTAATTCAGTCATGACTTATGACAATCTAGAATTGTTAAAAAGTTTGAGAAATATAAACTTTAGTTCCAATTTTAAGAATATTTTGAGACAAATATTGTAATGTGTCTTGAGAATATTAAGTTTGAGGGAGAGATATGGTCATAGAATAAAACTGAGTGGGAAAGAAATCGTTCTAACTCAATTCATACAGTTGTTATTTATATAGCAAATTTGGACCTCATACGAATATTATTTTTTTCTCTTAATTAAATTAAGAAATTAATTCTTGAAGGTCAAACTCAACATCTTCAAGAATTAGAGAATCAAGTGTCATAAAGAATTGACTCAAAAGAGAAATTCTATTCGGTATGATTGAAAGATTCAATTATGATAGTTGTGTCAATAGATACAAAGTTTATGATTTGCGAACAGGTAAAATTCAATAGATACCAAATGTCATAAAGAATTGACTGAAAAGAGAAATTCTATTCGGTATGATTGAAAGATTTTACTCATAAGACGGATATCAAGTTAGTGTTTCTTAATGGAGACATTAAGAAATACAATATGGTGCAACGGGAGAAAATTTTGTTCAATAAATACAAATTTTATGATTTGCGAATAGATAAAATCCATTTATGAGTTAATGAAATTGTCTCATTAGTGATACAACAATATTTCATAAGGTAATTGTCTTGTTTGGTTTTGAGATGTCTATTATGAAAAGTTATTGTGTTTTTCAAGTTCAGTGGGAGTAAGTTTATGTTCCTACTTTAATGTGTCGATTTTATATTAGTTAGTCAACAATGATATATGATTGTTGTATGAAACCAAGAAATCTCTAACAAAAGTTTAGCGATGAAAGATCTTGGGCACATCTCTTTTGAAAGATAATAACTAGGGTATGTCTCAATTATCAAGGGATACTATTAAGTCTCAATCATTGTCCAAAATAAAAGAATATGGATATTCAGAAAATGAAGTTTTTTTTATACATTTTTTATTTTTGGGATTCTTATGTATTATCTTATGTATATGCATCCGAAATAAGCGTATATATAATGAGATCATTTGGCAGATATAAAAATTCAAAATTTGAATTGTTTAAATGAGACAATCATAAGGATTGTTATAGGGAACAAAAGAATCTGTGCTCACATATTAGAGATCGAATAATTTGGATATCATCAGGATGTTCGACTCTAATCCTTTTAGATGTCGATATATAATGGACATCCTAATTCATGAAATAACTATAAGTATTTATGTCACTTGGTTTCATATAGTAAAAGGTTTTGAAAGAAAACTCGAGCTATATTGTGACATAAGTCAGTCGGATAATGTTTCAACAACTTTTTTATAAAGTTCATTGACTTATAAGTTATTGTTGTTAAAGGATATAACACATAGATAGAAATTTTATACTAGATGACTTACTAATCAAAGATTTGACATATAAGGTATTTCATATGATTGTTGTCACCAAGGATGTCCTAGATTAGTGGGAGTCACTCCTTCTTTATGTTTTATAATATTGTTTTGATATCGATACAAACTTTATGTTAATATTATCCAAAGAAATAAAGTTGATGAGGTTATTATTGTTATAAGTATTTCTGAACCATTTGTGCAAATATTGAATTTGCAAACTTTGACTTGATCTCAATAAAGAATTCAGTTGGACCAGTTGGAAATAGGCATGATTCAGAGATCACATTACATGAATTTTTCATGCCACTCATCCATATCGATCTATGTCATCAAATACATTGATGTGGTGGTCGTCGGGGGTTCTATCACGTTATACGTCAGTGACAACAACCGCGGTAGTCCCATTATTGATATATAATAAGGTGGACCATTTTGTAAATTGAAATCTAAACATAAATAACATTCAGATGTGCGCCTAAAGAATTGTGATATAATTATTAGAAATATATTGCCCAAGTGGGAGATATTTGGAATATTTTAAAATTTAAATATTATTTAATAATTATATTCCAATAATTATTATGTCGGCATATATATTTTAATTATATTAGCTATTTATCAAAATTAAGAGCCTTAATTAGTTAAGTGCTCAAATAAATTTAAAAGGATAATTAGATTTCTATTAATTAATTAATTGGATATGAGCTCAAATGTGAGTGGATGTCAGAATGGTCCATTGGGGAATAATAGAAACCCTAATTTTTCATTACACTATATATAGGCTACGGTCCCCAATATACCATACACAAGCAAATTATATTTTCTCCACATCTGAAGAGAATTCTAGGCATTATGAGTACTGGTTGAGGAAGAGCAACAGGCGAACGAGTACCCGTCATTCGTCTCTCTTTACTTTGTGTTTCAGAAAAATATAAAGTTGTCGTGTCAATGATTCGATTATCCAGGTATTCCTAATCTCAATCCTTGATAAATTAACATGTTGTAGATCATAGTATATATATATATATATATATATATATATATATATATATATATATATATATATGATATATAATGAGAATGAGTAAGTTATATGAGAATGTGAGAATGCATAAGAACCATTAGATTTAAAAAGGAAAGGTTGAGATTAAAAGATATATTTCACTAAACCATGTGTCATTAAAAGGAAAAAGAACATTAATCAAATTTTAAAAATATCTTTTAATCTCAACCTTTCCATTTTAATCTGGCGGTTTTTATTCATTCTCACATCCTCATATAACTTACGCATTCTCACTAGATATGCCCTATATATATATATATATATATATATATATATATATATATATATATATAGGGAACGTATCATATGAGAATGTCATTTTTAGATGAGAACATGAGAATGAATCTGAACCATTAGATTTTAAAATAAATGATGGAGATTATGTGTCAGTTTTTTTTCTCTCTCCTCCATCATATATTTTAATAATGGAGGAGAGAGAAAAACAAAAATCATACATAATCTCTACCATTTATTTTAAAATCTAATAATTCAGATTCATTCTCATGTTCTTACATAAAAATTGCATTCTCACAGGATATAAACCCTAAATATATATATATATATATATATATATATATATATATATATATATATATATATATATAGTGAGATGAATAAGTTTTATGAGAATGTGAGACTGAATAAGAATCATCAGATTTAAAAAGGAAAATGTGAGATTAAATCGTGGTTTTCACTAAACCTTGTGTCATTAAGAGAAAAGAGAAATCATTAATCAAATTTTAAAAATATCTTTTAATCTCAACCTTTCTTTTTTGAATCTGATGGTTCTTATTCATTCTCACATTCTTATATAACTTATCCATTTCACTATATATGCCCCCGTTATATATATATATATATATATATATATATATATATATATATATATATATATATATAAAAGTAAGATTATAGTTTTAATCTTTGTTATTGAGCATGTTTGTAGTATTATTATTATTAAATTAATTTCAATATAGTAAACTTAAACATTGATAACTTTTAAATTTTCAATTATTTGAAATATAAGTTTGAAGGAAAAATATAGCATATGGTATAAATTAGACTAAGATTATTATAAAAGTAATTAAAAAAATAAGTAAAATAATATTAAACCTGATGACACCACGGAGTTTACTACGTAGTAATTCGTTCTAATTTAGTTCGTTTTTATTAGGAAGATCCTAAAGTCCCACATTGGATGAAGGTGCACATACAACCGACCGACTCCAACGAAATATCATTTCCCACAAAAGTTGTAACCGTAAGAGTATCTCTCTATTTTTATATATTTATTCCAATATTTAAATATATTATGTGTGTGTGTGTGTGTATATATATATTGATGTTATACATATGTTGAAAATGCATATATGGGGAATTGGATGCTCATACATTTCATAGTTATCTCGCTATCAGAGAGGTGTCATGTGGTGCACACCGGGGAGGTGGCACGGGGTGTATGTTCAAGAATGAAACCACCTTATTCTGACGTGGATCTTTGACTCGAATTGATGGTGTAAATATCACTCACCTTAGTGGCGCTAAATCTTGAAGCGATACTACGACCCTTTGTAAAGGTATTGATATTCCAGAATCATGTGCATCGGCATATAGACATTGCATTAGGAAATAGTCTTAACCTTGTTATGTGCATTGTTTTCGTAAATGATTATATACATGTGTTAGAATGAGATCTCTAGCCATGTATAATGTATTCTCTATTTATTCTTGTTGCTCTGCTATTGTATATTTGTTAATTTCAGATTGATATCCATTTTAGTGGATGTGTGGGCGAATACTTCATTAGATCATGACGTTCCAAAGACGCGAGGAGCTACCACCGTCAAAGACGAAGGATTTCACCTTTCCCGATGATTGGACCGACACGTCCTGGGGTTTGAACCGGCCCTAGGACAAGTCTCGTTCACTAGGAACTCACTTTAGACTACCATTATTGTTGGCAGGGATCCAAAGATGACTTAATCCTGCAGGATTATTACCTTCTTGATCCCAATGTCCTTGATCATCTCTAGTTTCCTTTCTGGAGAGAATGACTGTTTTGGATTGTTCACCCATCCTTTAGCCCCACCTGGACTGTAATATGCCCTAGTCATGGGGGGAAAACCGTTCTTTCGTGATAATTCCATACCTTCCCTAAACTTATAAATGTACTTATGACTTCCCTTGATGTTCACTCATGAGACCTTTATCATGGACGAGCTCCCCGACATTTCTCCAAGACGTGTGTCGTCGTTAGAGTTGGACATAAATGACGCAAAGGATGACGACACTTTCAACCCCTCGAAGCATGATTATGAGAGTGGATATGATGGGGATGGCTCCAATCACACTTTGACTAGCGCTTGTAGTGGGTTATGTGGAGCTGGGGCAGGTGGTTATTCTGGTTGCTGTTAGGTTTTGACTAGATTAGTTAGGGAGTAGAGTAGGTGGTTGGAAGGAATGTTTTAGTACTAGACGGCGGGGGCCATGTGACTTTTACTATGCATGGTTGAAAATTTTCTCCTTAGGGCAGTTCTCCTGCGCGAGTGTTCGCCGAGGACTATTATTTGTTTTTGTTGAATTTGGGTTATCAGCACTTTATGTCTTAGGACACTTCACCGTCTATATGTATAGTATGTTATTATGTTTTAATTCTGCTTATTAATTTCTTTTATAAAAATGTTATGCTCTTAAAATAAATTTAAATACAAAATTATTTTATGTATAGAAAAAATTAGGTATTTTCGTACAGGGAAAACCTTTAATTGATTAATTATGGTAATAGTACCATTTAAAAATACAATCTCGCTATTAAAAATCGGGGTGTTATAATGTGGTATCTGAGCTTAGGTTTAAGCTTCTTTAGAGCTTTATACCTATATTTAGGGATCGTTAAATTTTGACATCCAATCGCAACTTGGAAGTGAGATATTCGAATTTCTCTTGAAATAGGTGATGAGAATTCTGATTTGGTATATGTTTTGTAGGAAAGTTATGCCTCCAAGACATGACAATTCTAACGATGGGATGAAAATCTATTGTAGCATACGATTTTTGTCAGTGACGCAACCACCTCACCGCAATGGTTGGAATTGGGTGCTACTTTCTGATTTCTTATTTATCCTATAAAGTTGGAAAGGAAAGGGAAGATATCTAAAACTAACCTTGCACGCAAATGTTTTATTTAACAAATGCTAAGAGATCAGGGAACGGGGTCAGGTTATACAAAGGGAAGTTGTTAACACCCAGTGTATATATGGTTATCTATAGACTTTTTATTGCATGTTTCTCTGTTAATTTGAATTGCTTTCTAGTGTTTGTCTGTCATGGGTTGGGAAATTTTCTCCTTTGGGAGTGTTGAGAGAGTTTTTTTTTTGTTTTCGGGTTTTCTGTTGTTTTTGTGAAGGTACTGGACCTAAAGTTTTGATTTGTGTGCTCGCTAAGATTTTGCACTCTTATGCCTACGTATTCCCGTAAAGAGATTTGGGAAATCAGAGCAATCGTAGTTCCTCCTATTATATGGGAGGAAAATGTTTGGTTTCTTGTTTAAAGCCCGAGATTGAAACTAAAGGTTATTTGTGTCTTGTTCAAAGCCCAAGATTGAAGCTAAAAGGTTTGACTGAGAGAGAATTTGTCATCTCTAAAGGGAGATATCTCACCTGTTCATCACAGTTGTTGAAGGATTGGTTATAAATGGAAATTACTTTAACTGGAATGTATGGAATCCATCAATGCCATGATTTCCTTTATAAGGGAGGTGTCCTGAAGGAAGAAACTTTAACTCAGTGTAGAGCAATGCCATTTTTCCTTATGAGTCTTCCATGCTAAGAGAGGGACCATGGCTTGGATGTAAATAATTCAGAGGCTTGCCACTTATAGCCATTAGATGAAAGAAGAAATTTAACAGGATAAAAGAGGGACTACAACTTAGACTTTTGAATAAACAAGTGTGCCACTTACAGCAATTATCTGGAAATTGGGCTTTTTGATTGTCTGTTTTGATATGTGATGTACAGAGAAATGTCTTCCTACAGAGTGGACTCTTGATTTCCTCTGAGGGGATGTTTATTTTTGTGTGCCTTGATCAAAGCCTAAGGTTGAAGCTAAAAGATTGACTCTGCTTAGGGAGTTTTATATATGTCTTGTACAAAGCCCAAGATTGAGGCTGAAAAGAGATTGACTTCACTGGGGAGGTCTTATCTGCCTTGTACAAAGCCCAAGATTGAGGCTGAAAAGAGATTGACTCCACTGGGGAGGTTTTATCTGTCTTGTACAAAGCCCAAGATTGAGGCTGACTCTACTGAGTAAAAAATTATATAAAGCCTAAGAGGAGGTTGGTTGGGGAAATTCTTATATGAAGCCTAAGAGGAGGCTGGCTTCTGCTGAGGATTGTGGAAATCCAAGAGCAGGTCCAAATTGTATTAGGGAATCTAAAAGGAATATAAACTCTTGCTAGGGATTGAAGAAGAGTTAAAATATCAGATGCCATGAGGTTCTGATTCTGTTAGGGTTTTATTGATGGTAAATTTACCCTGGCTGGGGATTTTTAAAGTGAAGGTTTAAACCTTGTTGGAGATCTGAAGAGTTTTGAAAATGAGTCTGAAAACCTAAGGAGGTTTTAAACTCTGCTGGAGACCGATGAAATGATCAGGGTTTTTTCCTGTGCTTTTAGGAAACTTGAGGGTCTCTGTGAGATCTAAGAGGAGATGAGACTTTTCAAGTCTTACTTGTATGAAGCCCAAGAGGAGGCTGAGACTGTCCAAGTCTCTTATGAAATGGTAGGTTATGGTTGTATAGAGGGATCTTTGTATGATGCCCAAGAAGAGGTTGTTGGTTTAAGGGATGAAGATCAATCCTTGAATGGTCTGATGTTTTGGGATTCTTGACTCTCCTGAGGATTGAATTAGTGAAGATGACTAATTTCTTTCCTATACCTGTAGGAGGCCTTTTGGTCCTTGTACTAAGCCCAAGAGGAGGATGAGGAACTTCTAAGAATCTTGTTGGTCCTTGTACTAAGCCCAAGAGGAGGCTGGGGATGCTTTTAGGAAGTCTGTGGGTCAAAACCAAAGAAAAGTTCAAGAAAGGTTTCACCAGGAATAAGTCATTTCTTTGCAGAACAGTTCTAGGGTTTGAAGAAATTCAAAAGAGGTTTCTCCGGGAATTAGTCCTCTTTGGGGAATTGAATTTCTTGTACACATATATTTCTAAGTTTGGACAGTCTTGAGAAAAGTTTCACCGGGAATAATGCCTTTCTCTGTTCCATATTGTATAAGCCTAAGAGGAGGCAAGACTGTATCTGGAATTTCCTATGGGGAACTAGTTTTGACTATGTTGAAAGAGTAACCTCTGGTTTGACCTAAATGTAGACCTAACTGCTGGGGAAAACTCTAAGCAAGTATGTACAAGCATATATATACAGATGAAATATATAAACAAGTATGTTGAAGAGATAGTGGGACTTACAGTCTGATGAAAGCCCAAGCATATTAACTACAGCTGTATGGTTAGGTTTTCAAGAAGTTGAAGAAAGTTTTGATAAAACTTTGAATTTGAATTTGAATTAAAAAGAAATTTGTTTTAAAAGGAAGTTTGGGGCTTATACTCAAGGAGAGACCCATATGATCTCTTTTGAAAAGGCGGCGATCGCGTCGTAGTTTTGAAAACCACAGAGGGACTTATACAATAACTGAGGCCCAAATTATTGTATTTACAAAAAGGATGGGTTTTACACTCTATTAGAGGCCTAAAAGTGTTATTTTTATACATGAGTTAGGGATTATAACTCAAGGAGATGCCCAGATGAAAAACAATGATCACACCATTTATTTTGAAAATCGTATCGGGACTTATACAATGACTGAAGCCCAAATTATTTATTTGCAAAAGAGGCGGGTCTTACACTTTATTAGAGGCCCAAAAGTGTTTGAAAAAGAAGAAAAATGGGGCTTACAACTCAAGGGGAGGCCCAAAATGAAAATTGTTTTGAAAACGGAGATCGCGCCGAGATTTCTTTTTAAATCGTATCGGGACTTATACAATGACTGAGGCCCAAATTATTTATTTACAAAGGGATGGGACTTACACTCTACCAAGAGGCCCAAAAGTGTTTTGAAAGGGTTTGAAAAATTAAAATTAAGAGAAACCCTAATTTTAATTAAAAAATATAATTATTAAAGGAAATCAACTACCTACATATAATTGGAAACTATCACCACTTTCCCTAATCTACCCTTGCATTTAATCACACTTTCCACTAATAATAACCTTTTAATTGTAATTTACTAACTATTAATTCACCATCCAATCAAATTCACCCTTATTGCCAAGTGGGTATTGAATTTTCAAATTCAATACCCATTTCCCTCTTTCCCTCACGTTTTCTTCTCTCTCTCTCTTTCCCTCATTCTCCGTCTTTCACTCTCTCTTTCTCGTCTCCCATTTCCTCTCTTCTCCTTTCTCTTTTCCCTTGAAACCTAGCGCCGCCGTCCCTATCTCCAGCCACCGCCACCTCCAACCGAAAACCCATCACCACCAACCTTTTCCTCACCCCTCACCCTCGTCTTCGTTTCTTTTTGGTTTCATTTTCTAAAAAGATCTTGATTTTAGTTTCCTGTTTGTGTTCCTCATTGCTAACAAAGATCTTGATTTCCATTTTTCTGATTTTGACACCTTCACTTCGATGTGTATTGACAGGTAAAGATGTTCCGCCAGTGCAAGATGAAGAGGATGACGGGATCTGCTTGAAAAAATAGATCTGCTGCTTCTAGGATTCGTACATTTTTCTGTTTTTTTTATTTTAGGGTTTTGATTTTTCTGATATATATATGTTCTGTCTTCAACTTTCAGATTTTTCACATAGTTAATTGCCAACTAATCTTCAACCAGCTCTACAACTTCCTCCATTGCAAGGTTTGTGTATACGTCAACCTTTGTCTTCGTTTTTTTATTTCTACTATTTCCGGTTATTGCGGTGCACCTCTTAATGTTTGTGTTTTCATGGTTTCGTCAATGGTATTGTTCACGGTTTCAATGTTAATGTTTATTCAATGATATTTTGTTCATTCTTTCATTGTTTCTTATTATTTAGTTGCTGTGATTCTTGTCAAATATGATGCTTTCCTAACTTGTTTGTTGTTGTTTTTTATGATGTTAACTATTTGGATCGGTCTATGTCTTGGTGCTTCTAGAGTTACTGATCTAGCATCAAAGGGGCAGGGTGCTTCTGACAGCAGAAATGCGAGAAATAAAGGTGAAGCTGACGATTCCTTTCTAGCTGATATGAAGGTTCGCTGTCTCTGTGGGAGTTCCATGGAAACAGATCTACTGATAAAGGTGTAATATTCAATATATTTCTTCTATCCTCATGATACATAAATGTATATGCTTCTTTACATTTGCATATGATTTCATTGATCATTTCCATTTTGTTTTCCTTGATGTCATGTGATTTTAGTTAAGAACTCTACTGACAGCTTATATTTGCTAACTATGGCATTGTTTACAGTGTGAAGATACAAAATGCCCTGTCTCGCAGCATCTCAACTGCGTTGTTATTCCGGATATACCGACTAAAGGAATGCCAAAATTACATATCAAACTTGCCTTTAGAGTAAAAATATCGAAATATATATAGCTTTACTTCAAACCAAAATTTTCAAAATTCATGTTCGTCCAAAATTACATTTAACATATGTTCACCAAAACACCTTAGTCTGAGTTATGACTAGAGATTCAAAAGCATAAATATGGTTCCTGAGTATGCTAACTATTTTGTTGCATTAGATGGCTCTTTAGTTTTCTTATTTCTTTATGTTCTCGTGTAATTGTGTAATTGTGTATATTTGTTTTTGAGCAAGATGTGTTGTTTTTGTAATATCTTCTATGCCATTAGAAGATATTTTGTTTCCTAAGGTTGAACTTAATCTGTAGAGACTTAGATATTTTTTCATATCTTATATGCCTTTAGGGGATATTTTGTTGCCTGAGTTGGTATACATGTTCTTCATTTTGGCTTGGCTACTCTCCATTTCATTTTGGTTTGACCGTATTTCTGTTTGAATGGTTCAGATCCAATCCTATGCAGAGTGTTGAGAAAACATTTCTAATTACCAGAGCAACCAAGGACTTAGTATTCAAACCAGATTTTGATATTCAGGTTAGTTTGATTTCTCAGTATATGTATTAACATGTTACTTTCTGCTAATCTATTTAAACATTTTGTTACGTTTGCCAAATGACATCATATGCAGGCTTGGTGTATGCTTCTGAATGACATCATATACCAATTCGTTGGCACTTGGCCGACCATTTGTTACTGAACATCTCCATAGCTTCTCATTTTTCTGTAACTCACATTCTTTGAATTGCTTACTTATACATGAATTGATTTTTTCCCCTCTATAAAAGCTTATGGACATTTTTTTTGCAAGATTACAGCATTGAATTTCATGAACCTGAAGGTCTTAAAGCCATTGCACAAAGGGTTCATGGTCTTCCTGGTTTGTTTGCTCTTGGATTAAAGAAACTTAGATTTGAAGTTCAGGATCTTGGATTCTTTGACTATGTGAAGGTTAAGACTTCAAATGCCAAAGAAATTGCAGATGCTGCTATCAAAAGTGACATCAATTTGCATGTTGTAGATACACGACCTTACATGGACGACGTCATAACGGCTCTTACGCATCTAGCAGTTCACAAGATTGACAAATGCTTAGAGGAATTAGCTAATGGGGTAGGTTGATTATTTATTTAATTACTGCATTCTATTTGTCTACTAAACTATTGTTCTTTCTTTGTTGGTTGCCTAGGTCATTGATGCTCAGCCCTTGCTTGACTTGATGGCAATAACCCTAGAAAATATAAGCTATAGTTTGTTTGTTTGTTTACTTTATAAGAAAATGTCACAAGTTTTGTTTTCGAGTATCATATGAATATAACCTTCCATTTTCAAAAATCAAATTGCCATGCCATTCATGTGAAGTACTCAGGGTTTTTATCTGTTAATATATGCCAGAAAGAGGGTTGGGGGGATTAAAATTGGAGGAGTTTCCAGGCTTGGATACACTGAAGATTCCAGGTTTGATTTTAACTGTTATTTTTAAAGATAAATTTAGTGGTATCCAATCAGATTACATTTTCAATTTATATTTGTAGCCAATACTAAGTGTGGTCAAAGTGTTTTTTCCTTTATGTATCATGTTGATAATTTCATACATAATCCAACAACCCATCTGGTTCCGAACAGGAACTTCTGATGGCTAGACAAAAGTAGTTAGAGAGGGAGATAATGGGGTGGCTTATGAATGACACATGAACGAATCCTACACGTGTTTTCGTGTGTTTTCGGTAAGTTTAGTTAGGTCTGATTGTTTTGCTACAATGTTATGTTATTTTTTAGGGTTTACTAAGTTCTTAGTCTCTAACTATCCTTGTATGTTTCACAATTCAAAGGCAATATTCTTGAGATGAAGCTTTTTTGATTTGGTAATTTAGAGATAGTATTAGTGTTGTTTGGTACATGATAACCAATCTTTTTCCTTCAGAGTTCTTATCATTGCTTTGTGGTGGCATTTTTATAATTCATTATACAGTTATTTCTATACTTGCCTTTAAAGTGGATCATGGTGTCGTTGCACTGCAGGGAGTTAATCCAACTATTCCTTTCAGAGCTTATGATATCACTTGTGCAAAAAAAATTAGATTTTTTTGAGAAGTTTCAAAAGAAGCAGGAGCTGGTGCAGATATGAATGGTGAAACGAAAGATTCAACTGCAGCACATGCAGCCGGGAATGACCTTATGTTTGTCAATAATTTCTTGTCTGCAAGAAGCGCAACACTTGGTTTTTTCAAATAATATCATTATTTGTTATTCTTCTTTTTATATCTAAATACTTGTGTGCTAAACACTTCTAGATTTATTCCTGCACGTATCCTCCTTTTCCTATCCTCCATTTTCTATTCTTATTCTATTTTGACTCCGTTTGATCCAAGTTTTTATGCTAACGATAGAAAGCATGGTGATTATGTTAATAGAAGTGGTAAATTCAGCTGGGAAGACATTATTAGCAAGAGCAATTGCCAACAATATTGAAGCTAACTTTTTGAAGGTTGTATTTTGTTCTTTGTGTTGTGCACCAAATGCTTGATGTGTCATTTTAATCAAATTTATACTTCATTTCAGGTTGTATCCAGTGCTATAATTGATAAGTATAATGGTGAAAGTTCAAGACTGATTAGGGAAATGTTTGGATATGTTCGTGACCATCAGGTAGGAAGAACTTTTATTCTTTCAATCTAAATATCTACTCAAAATTGATAATGCAGCATGTTGATATATAAATTTTAAACTATAGGCTGTTTCTATAATGCTTATAAGTGTTTCCATTAGTCATAAACATACTGCATATAAGTCATAACAAACCTAACTTTGAATTTCCAAACTGAACAGATACATAAATGAGTTCATGGCATAAATGGTCATGTTAAAGCTATTTCTATAAAATTTGGATCCACAAGGTTACATTACAGAACTTTTGTGTCTATTGTGTTTTTCTAATTAGGAATCACAATGTAATGACAATCATCTTTCATGTTTCAACATATAGCTAGCGCCTCTATACTAAGATTGGATATTTAATTACTTAGCATCTTAGCATATTATTTAATTACTTAGCAGATTATTTCTTGCTTTCTGATTATGCTAATTGTTATCTAATCCTATGCAGCCAGCTTATATTTCACACCTCATTGTGATAGACAGATGGACTGCATTGACCATGGGAAACTGTAATACTGGGTAATTAGATAATGCTTCCTACTAATGTGACAACACTATAAATTTGCTTTGTATGTAAAAGTAAATCAAGTTGTGTCCCCAAATTTTTAATTAAAATTTTTGAAAATAATACTTTATACAAGATCAGAGTTCTAATTTGTGAAATTGTAATTTTGCTTGGTGTGGTGTTTTTTCTTTTAGAAAATGGTTACTTTTTAATTAAAATGAGTTTATGGTTTTCCACATAAAAAACATTATAAGGTTATAGGTGTTTAGGTAAATTTATTTTATAGACCATGTTCCCACTTTGAAGCTTTACCACCAGAAATCTGATGTTTGGATTACAACTAATAAATATAATTATAGTGATCCCACCCATCATTTAGTTGTAGATTTTAAGGGTGTAAGGATAACATTTGGACATAGTGTCTTACAATATAAAGCAGTATTTCATGTTACAATGCCAAACTTTCTATTTCATGTTACATGTATAACTTTTTCATGGGTACATAAGTTATTGATATCACAGTAATTTTGCCAACGACATCGTAGTTTTCTTCAAATGTCAATTTGTTTATAACTGATCAAATATGTTTTTGTATGCAGCAGACCTAATCTGCTGATATGAGCTGTTCTGTCTAGCCAACCACTTCTCTATAACAAAATTGGAGTCCAAGTACCACCTCAACCAATACCCCAGCTAAGATATTTGCTATTCCAATTGGCCTTGAAGAGTTATTTTCATATGAGTTTTAAACTTTAAAAGAGTCGGCTACCAAAGTGAAACACCTCAAGAAAGAGTAATAACATTTTTATTCCATTGAAACCCTTGATATGTGTCAGCATTTAAATTGGAGAATTCGAATAGGCAGTAATATTTGACTTATTTAAAACATACAGTATTTGACTTGGTGATGATTTGGTTGTCAATAATATATGTTTGATGAATGCACACAATTTGTAACTTGCCATATATTTGAATTATTTTTAACATTTGTTACATAATCAAATGGATTATCACACTTTCACAAAAAATATTCTGTCCCCAAATAAAATACATGATTTCATTATCATGTATGGACTTCAAATTCTATGATTATAGTTTAAACCTTTATAGTCAAATTAATAATACATGACTATAACCGTATACCCAATTATGCTTTTTTCAAATTAATTTCATTTACATTATTATTTGGCTACAACATTAATCATAGAATTAACATTATTATTCTTCATAATAAAATTTATTTCTTATAGATTATTATTGTTATTTCATTTTACATCATTATTTCCTTGGTTTTTATTTCATGTACATATTAAGACTCAGAGCCGGTCCCGAGAATTTGGAGGTCTTGATCTAATTTTAAAAATGAATCACAATAAAAAGGAACATACTTTTTTTTGTAAAATATTCCCTCAGTCCCAAATTATAAGACATTTTGGACATTTTACATGAATTAAGAAACTTAATTATTACTTTATGAGTAAAGACAAATTATGTATGAGTTTATAGTAATGCACCTCATAATTACACATGAGAGATAAATTAAAAAAATTGAAAGAATAAATAATAATAAATACTTGAGGGTATATTGGGGAAAATGTTTTTTTGACGAAGTGACTTATAATTTGGGACAGAGGGAGTATAGGTACTAAGCGTTGAACCATTGACCTTTAAGTCAAAAATAGTCCTTTTTACCACAATGCTAACTACCTTACATTACAAATTAAATTCAACAATTAATATTTATATATTTATTTCAAATTTATAAGTTATAAAAATAATTTGGAGACTCCTATTTTTCGAAGACCCTGGGCTGTGGGCCGCCTTACCCATGGCCAAGGCCGACCCTCTTAAAACTTCACTAATTTCTTAAGCATTATTTCATATTCTTGGCATAAAATTAATCTACATCATTATTATTTCATATACCTTTTTATTCTATTTATAACATGTTACGGCATAACTTCTCGATTAAAATTTTTTTAATGATGAATTTTGTATATTCTTGAGGTTTTCATCTTCGGATAATTTAACTTACCCGTGCGGACGCACGGGTCTTCTACTAGTTAAAATATAAAATGATACAAAATATCAAATATATTCAAAAACAAGTTGTCAACTTTAAAAAATATTTTGAAAAATCATGTTTAATCACATGAAAGCTTGAAATCCAATTGGTTTTGAAAAATCAAGGTGAGAATTTCATTTTAAAATGTTTTAAAAACAAATAAATTAAATTAAATTCAAAAATCAAACTATATTAAATAAATAATATAAATGTGATTTTTTTGTAGAATAAAATAATTTAACATTTTTGTGACTTTTTAAAAAAAGAACCAAATGAAAAATGATAAAAAACGAGAGAGAAATTAATTTTTGAAATCAATTAAGAAAAATATCAAAATATTAAAAAATTCAAAAATTTGAAAAAAGGCGCCAAGAACACCTTCTTCCTCGCGCGAGCTCTGTTTTTGCAGATTTGCAAAACCTCACTTTTCTCTCTGATTACTCAATTAAAATGACTTTTGTAAACATGAAACTTGCTCGTTTTTGAACAAGGATTACAGTCATATAAATTAATTGTATTTATATTAAGTGTGGAGTGAGAAATCCAATGATGAACTCAAGAACCCTAATTTCTGCAAGAACACTATAAAATCCTATACACGGTTCATACATAGCAATTGATTGAGGGGAATCACTCTACATAAGTGCAGAAACATATTTGTAACTTGAAAACACATTTATGATGCATGGATTATAGAGTTTGAGAGTTTCAGGCTTACCTCTTGCAAGAAGAATTCGAATTCTATGTTGGAGGTGTTACAAATGTTGTGTAATGATTTGGACAGCTTCAATGGACCTAATGTAAGGTGTTTGGAAGCTTGGAATGGTTTGAAACAGTCTGGAACTTGTTGTGGCACCTCAACTGCAAATAGGCCAAAAAGCTTGAGCAAATGGGGGTGACTTTGTGATTCCGATGTTCCAGATGTGTTTTAAGGTTATGGATTACTCATATATGATGTATGTGAGGTGTTGGCATGATTGGTTTTGAATGAATTGCTCACAAAGTCTCCTCTAGCCATTAACTTGGGTCAATCTTGCATGCCTATGGTTCTCTGATGCTTGAGTTTATCTTGACTCATTTGGTTGATCATGGACTGATACATGTCAGCTCTATGCATCCCTTAAATTTCTCATGACAAAATTGGAGTTTTTGGATTTTGAACTTTGAATGTCACATGCCAAATGATGAGGTTTTTGACTTGCAAGGCTCTATGGTGTTGTAGCTCTGCAGAGATCATGTCCATTGCACTTTAGAAACTTGTCTTGTATAGTGACAAGGCTTGCCAAGTCATGGAAATGACAAAATCTTGTGGCATGTACAAGACTGTTTTGTAAAACCAGTCTTGGAGGTGTCATGTTTCCATGCTTGTAACTCCCTACTCAAGTTGAATTATGATGAGTTCTTGTACTATTTGGAAAGCTTGTATATCCTACTTTAAATTTGATGTCCAACATTGGTCTTGAATCAACTTGGATCATGGTGAAAAATGGCCTCAAAGTTGGTGAAAATCCAAGACAGATTCTGTCCAAAATTTTCACTAAGTGTTGAAAAAAGTGTCCATTTTCATGTTATTGTGATTTTGATCAATCCATAACTCAAAATCCATGAGGATTTCGAATCAGATGTAGTTGACAATTTTGAAGTATATAATGAGAGCTTTCATTTGAGCTTTAGATGGAAGCAAATGGCTTTGTGGTTTGGGAGTTATGACCTTGCAAAGTTGGTACCAAATCACTTTTCTTCTATAACTTAGAAAATTTTAATTTTCTCAAGGTTGCCCCTTTTTCAAGTAACCTCACTTTTCTTGATTTTTCTTGATGGATGATGATCCAAACGATGAATTAACATTGTTTTTGACTTAGGGAAGACTTGATTGTCAAGAAATTCAAAAAGTCAAACTTGATTTTTGGCACAGTTGACTTTGTGTCAGATGAACTTCAAACTTTTTGATCCTCTATGAAATCAAGTCCTTGACCTAATTCAAACCTAATGGATGGATTCCATAGGTGTTTTAGAGTGTATTGAAGCATGTCCATATGTTAACTTTTCATCAGGAAACCCTAATTGGCCTAGATGAATTTGAATCTTTGTACTGCTTGTGAACTAAGTCCTTGGAATCAATACAATCTTATAAATGAATAAATATGATGTATTGGAGCTCTTCAAAACACTTCTTTAGGTGTTGGCTCATGTCTTGCTCCAAAAGTCAACTTAGGGGTAAATTATGTCAAGAAACCCTAATTCTTGATTTTTGATGAAAGCATCCCCTAAGGCTATTTTAACTATATGATTGGGTTCATGGTGTCCCTTTGAGCTTCTTGGGCCATGTTTTGAAGTATTGACTCATGCCCAGATGAAAATTTTCATCTGGAGGCCTTGGTCGACCAAAACCCTAATTTGGTGACACTGGCGATCTTGAGGCTTGATCCACCTGGAATTTTGCTACCTTGTGCTTGATTCTTGATGTGGGAGACCTCTTGATCCTTTATGGGTGTTTGAGAGGCTAGACAAGTTGAAGATCATGTCCATTCTTGATTGATCATTTGTCTGAGTACTCCGAGAGGGCTCAAAAACCCTAATTCTTGGTTGTAGTGAATGCTTAACAATCCTTGAGAAGATTGATGAGGTATGATGGTACATCCATGTTGTGGTGATGATTTGCACAATGATGGGAAATCTTGTGGTCAAAATTTGTGGTATGACAGATGCCTCTATTTAATCTTCTTGGACCCGAAGGTGTGAATGGCGAAGATATTCGGACATTCAGGGTACAAGAGAATTAAATATCAGAATACCCGAAATTTTGATTGTGATTATGAATAGCAGCTATTTGCTCATCCATCTTCTTTTGCTAAGTAATGTTACTTAGAAAAGAGTGAAACTTCCCCTCGATCCTGGTCCTCAGCCACGAAACTGGTCATAATTTCTTGAATAAATAAACTTCCCCTCGATCCCGGTCTTCAGCCATGGAACTGGTCTCAGTTTCATTTTGAAATAAACTTCCCCTCGGTCTTGGTCTTCATCCATAAAACTGGTCTCAGTTTCTTTTTGAAATAAACTTCCCCTCGATCCTGGTTGTTGCGGTGAAAATTGGATAGCAAGCTATTAATTAACTTGCATCACATTTCTTTTACAACCGACTTTGATTTATCCAAAGGAAAGGTTCAAGATCGAAGAAAACCTAAAAGGAGGGGGGGAGATCTAAGGTTCGGGGGTTGGTTATACTAAGGGAAGGTATTAGCACCCTAAGTATCTGTAGTACTCTACAGGAACCTCTTGTTTTAACTTGTCATATCTTACTCGCTTGCTAAGGGTACTATGCTAAAGGTTGAAAACCCTAGGGGTTTGTATCTAAGTATACTCGACAAAGCATCGCACTTTGCGCCTACATATCCTTACGGGAGTGGAATCAGAGTATCCGTAGTTCACCGATCTAAGGGTGAGGGATAGGAACCATTGACTATGGCCAAATTCCAAGGGGAAAATGAGTATGAGCTCATTTTAGAGTTCACGATAACTCTCTAAATCTAAGTTATAAAGGGGAAAGTGAATTCTCATGATGATGAGAATCACATGGAGTTTAAGAACTCCAACCTATTTCTAAGTTGTGATTTCATTGGCTCTCATGAGGCCAAGAGATAAGGGTGAACCTAGAAGGATAAAGGTAAAGGTTGTTTAATGACTTCATGAGTCAATTTAAGGAAGGTCTCCCTTTGGAATGGGGGGAAAGATAACAGTTATAAAGATGCTAAAAGATAACAAGTTAATAATGCAAATAGGATGATGCAATAATACATGAATAAGATGATGAGATGAGATAAAATCATGACATCAATGCAAAGTGAGAATTATATATGTTAGGCAATGATCAAACATGATAGATAGACATAATATGGCATGATGAATAAGAAAGTGCAACAAAAGATCTAATAAGCATTCATAATCTAATCATGCATAAAGGTCTCAAAAATTAATATTTTTACTAATTTCTTTTTATATTTGAAAAATAGATTCAATAAGGAAAATGTAGCAAAAAGAATGGAAGGAAAAGGATAAAAATTAAGTAAGTTATGACAATTTAAAAATGAAGTATCAACTTAAGGAAGATAAAGCCAACAAGTGATAAAAAGAGAAAAAATGAAATTTCTAGGACTTGAACCCATGCCATTTCGCTTGCAGTGCAAAACTAGCACCACCAGACCAAAGCGCGCAGTTTAACATGTAAGGGATAGCGCAAGTATATATGTCAAAAGAAGCGAATATTCAGAAAAATAAATAAAAGGACTGGGGCGAGGGGGATTTGAACCCCAGTCCTAGAGGTAAGCAAGGCGTGTGAAAGTGTGTGATTGCCACTGGGGTGGCTGTTACATCCAATACCAAAACTGCTTCAATAAATATACATATTAAACATGCGTATGTATTTCAAACAAAACCAACAAACCGTCCCACATAGACACTACTCACCATGTGTAGACTTCCATACCATGATTTTCAATACCAGTCATATTAGAATAAGAGCAGAGGGATAATCATTCACTCCAAATCAAGGAATATCATTCATATCAAATGCCATGTAGTTTAAACATACAAGTTGGTTATCAAAGAGCAACAATCACTTGCACACATGAAACAAAGGGACCATAGCAGTCATAGTAGAAGCAAGCTGAAGTAAATTCAAAGCAAAATCTTGAAAAGCAAACAAGTATGCAATTCACATCTACGCATGGCAATGGAGTTCAGCTCATATATGTCACACAAACTTAGGACTTAACATACTTAAATCAAGCAAGAACATGCCTTAAACATACACCAAGAGATCTAAAACAAAATGGCACGGTTCTTGAACATAAACTGAAAATTTGGCAACCAAATTAGCACAAGAAGCAAAGTGTATTAGCAGCAAGCAACAAATCAAATTCAAAAGAGGTTTAAATGAGGTAAAAGCAATTTGGAATAATTTAATAGACAAACACATAGATGCAGCTCAACATAGCAAGTTTAGTTCACACATCAATGTAATCTCAGGACCTAGACATGCTTTGAAGGAAAGAAAGGCAACAGGTATGTACTAGCATTTAAGTCATGTGATTGAAAAAATTACAAGTTGAAAGAAAAAGCAAGAGAAGGAGATTTGCTAGGTCATAGTGATAAGTTAGTTTCAAAGATGCTTCTCAATATTCCAAGAACAGTTCAAGTATATTGATCTATTTGCAATAACAAAATCTAACATGGATCCAAGATTAATGACCAATTTAGAAAACATGCTAGATAGGGCAACATGATAGAACGATATCATAAAGTAAACAACAACAGATAATAACATCAATGCTGACAAACAATCATGGTGCATATCAAACTGCATAGTGACATTCCAAATCAAGGATGGTTTAGCACAAATCAGAGATAGATAGCAAACTGAATTACAATCAACAAAACATACTCACCCAAGTGGTACAAACATAGATTGATCATATTCATGGTGACAAGTATACAAAAATCATGATGGTGGAGAGCAAACACATATAGGCAAGAATAGGACAAGCTACAGGACAGTATGACAATCAAATTCAAACAAGTGGTAACATTTAGAGATAGGCAGTAGCATAAACTTAGTAAAACAACCAAATTGGGGCAATAATCAAACAAGCACCTCCATCAAACATATATGTATGAAGTCAAGACATCACAAGGGCATAACTTCTGAGGTTAAAAGCTTTGACAGAATGATTTTATCATGCACAAAATGAAAATGTCAAGCATAAACATGATGAAATGGCAAGTTGTGGACCATTGTGGCACATGACAATAGTAATATCAGGGCAAGACATACAAGTTCATCATTCAAACTTCAAGCATATATGGCCACAAAAAACAATCCAACAGGGGGTAATACAAGTCAATGGCTGCTAATTCATATAATCCAACCTTAAGCATACGATCAAACAACAATAGAGACAGTAAAGCATATCATCTGTGAACAAAACTATCAAACTTACAACATCCATAATGGCAAGGTTAAAACCAAACTGAGTATATAAGCATGCTCTTATATTAGTGGTGATAGAAAAAGACACACATGCTATTTAAACATGAATCGTTTGAAAACATCAACAATCATTAAATCAGCAAATAAGATAGATAAGCCCAAACATTCTATAACCTAAGAACACACCAGAAATTCAAAGGGGAACAAAGGTTCATGAGTTTTGTCACATCACATTTAGGTACATACAACATGAAAATAGGTCAACAGAATCAAACATCAATCTTGACAGTAAAAAAACCACACTAAGAACTTATGATTGCAACCAAGCAATGGTCAGAACAGAGGTATTGTAACTCATCACCAACATACACGTATAACACACTAATGAAGGACATCATTTTACTTTTTGAACTCAAACCATAACAACATATTTAAGCATATATTCAGGCAGATACAAAAACAATGAAATGCATATGGGAAAGATTATATCAAATGAGCATTATCAAAAGGTGTGAGAATATAATACCAAGTGGAATGGTGTCCACTGTCTTCAGGTGTGATGAATTCCTTCTCTTCCAAGAACAAACTCCAATGCCTACCTCCAAGTTGCTAGCTCGAAACTCTTATGGAACTTCAGAGAAATTTAAAGTGTTTTTTTTAGAGAGTTGTTGATGATCCTATTGTGTAGAGGAGAGTCCCTTTTATAGGCTGAACGAGAGAGTTGATTGAGTCCAAGCATCAAACACTTGGAGTGCTGAGTAGGAATTGGAGCCAACGTCTCTTTTGAATTTCAAAAATGGTCCACTTCCTTGGAGACAAATCCGCTGTTTAGGCTGTGCCAAATATCTCAGAGACGCAGGGTCAAATGCTTGAATTCATGTGTTGCTTCTGAATCTCTCTTTGGGTGTCATACGAGAGGGTATCGAAAGAGGTAATGATGGGGATTGAAGAAAAGTATCTTGCAGGTGGTATCAGAATGAATGCTGAAACGAGTAAACCTTCAAAAACACTTTTGATGAACCCAAACAAAGAAGCTTAAACGGGAATTACTTCTTGGAGATTTCAAACTACATAAATTGCGCGCCACAGATTGAATTTGAAGTGGTTTGAATGAATTAATTTCTTCTTTCCAATCTGAATTTCGTAAGCAAGAACAAGGGAGAAGAACAACTTAGTTCATTTGGTTTTGTTATACGCCACATGTCGTTTCTCCATTGGTTGATAATTGGGTTGAAAAGTCAACATAGCCATACTTGATTTCTATTGGTCATTGGCAATGAAATTAAAAATTAAATCCAAAGTTCTTGTAGCATTTGGTCACGATGGGCTCACCAAATTGGGTTTAGGAAATAAAATTAAGAATTGTTTTTGTATTCTTGTTGTAAAAAAAGGTGATTAGGAAAAATAAATAATAATGCATGATTTGGCAATTGATTAGAATTAGATGTGGTTTAGGAGAATTAAATTGAACAAAATTGAATAAAATTGGTTAAATGAAAAGGTTAATGAAATAGGTTTAGAAAATGAAGGTGACAATTGAGGGTAGATAAAGTGGGTAGAAATTTGGTCATGTAGAGGTTAGGGTTATGGAGACATCTCCTAGAGATTGGCTTGATTCAATGCTCCACCCAAAAATCTTGATCAATCACTCCTTGAATCTCATCAAGATAAACCTGATAAAAAAGAAACAAACACAAACAAAAACCTGATAAAAAGGGTTAGCTGATGCAATATGATTGACCTAAAATGATATGCAAGAGATCAATGGATCTAAGGGAAAAATTTGGGGTACAACAGTTGCCCCTATTTAAATATCTTCACCTGATGACACGAGGAACGAAGATGCTTGGGGCATCAAGGTGAAAGATATTTAAATATAGCAAGCCGAAAATTTTGCCCTTAGATACAAAGACATGCAATGCTACTAATATGATGATATGATGCCATGAAAGATGCAAGAATGCAGACAAAACAAAACACCAAAGGACAAAGAAACTGCCTATCACAGAGGGAAACTTCACTGGGGGAAGCAAGAAGAAGGTTAGTATCCACGAGGAAGAGACTCCTTGGGGATGCAGGCTAACCAACAAAAGAGACTCACCGGGGAGACTCCGAGGCAACACCGGGGATAGAAAACAAAAGGGTATTCTCCACTGGGGAAGGATCCGGGGAGATGGACGACAGGTTCAAATATGACCGGACGACACTGGGGGAAAGGCACAATCTTACTGGGCAAGAAAGCAGAAAGAAGACATGATCTCCACTGGAGATCAGTTGAAACAAAAGGATAGACACCCGAACAAAAGATTTTCTGGGGATTTCTTATGCTGAAGAGTTCAAACGGGATCTTCAAGAAAAAACTAGAAAAGACAGAGATAAACTCTGCGCGCCAGATAAAAACACCTGGAGTTCAAAAGGTAATAAGGCTAATGAGCCAAGAAAAGACTCTGGTATTCACAAGAGTTAGTTGAAATAGCAAATAATTGCTTTATCAGTATGAGCGGGATTGGTAATTTGGGTTTAGGTTCATATTTGACTAGATTTAAGCAATACAGGTTCACGATAACCTAAAAGACACAAATGGTTCACGATAACCAAAAATAAGCAAATGGTTTATGATAACCAGAAATACAAATTCACGATAATCTGATTTCAAACAAAGCGGTTCACGATAACCAGAAATGCAGGCTCACGATAACCTGATTTCAAACAAAGTGGTTCACGATAACCAGAAATATAGATTCATGATAATCTGATTTCGAACAAAGTGGTTCACGATAACCGAAAATGCAGGCTCATGATAACCTGATTTCAAACAAAGTGGTTCACGATAACCAGAGGTTTAGGTTCATATTTGACCTGGGATAATCAATGCCAGCTATTACTGGACTTTGGGTATCCATGTGAGGAGATTAAGTATCAGATAGGTTAATACCAGGGTTATAGATTAGACTTCCTGGGGAATACCACACAAATGGTTAAAACCTGGCGTACAGAGGCAAAGACCCACCAAAGGGGAAAGGGAAAGAAAAACAAAACAAAACCACGCACACAAGACACCCAAATGTAAAGATGCTCAATGCTATGGTATGATGCGAATGCTCAATGATATGCAAGAAACGACAGACCGGGGACAAACAAAAAGGAAAACACCATGTCCATCTCAAGGAGTCACACTGAAATCTGAGCAGATAGTCGGTCTTAAGAGTCAATCATGGGAACATCCCTAATTTACTGGGGAAACAAATTTTCATCAAACATCTTGCGTGGATACTGGTGAGACGTCCTTAGTAGTTAGCCATTGTTAAAGCATCTAAATTAGAGGGACATTTCCAACCTTCATTAGATCTCAAAGTTTGTCAAAACATTCCGCTTTTAAAATCATTATTAATAAATAAGTGAAGTTTGCATAACAATGAAAAATATCAGAGTAATGATAAATATCAGACAAAGAAGTGGCTCAAGAAAACTGATTTCATCAGAATGGTAACCTGCCAATAGCGAAGTTCCATGGATTAGTACAATTGAAGAATGGCAAAAAGGAAAGGATTACATCATATTCAATGACCTACTCCCTAATGACTAAAGTCCTAGAATTCTCTTCAAGCATAATATTTCCATACAGAGTCAACATTCACAGGGTGTGTGAGCTGTTCACCGTCCATTGTTGCGAGGAATAAAGAACCTCCTGAAAACACAGTCTTTACCACAAATGGACCCTCATAGTTAGGCGCCCACTTTCCACGAGCATCCCTTTGAGATGGCAAAATCTTCTTAAGTACAAGCTCTCCTTCTCGAAATTCTCGGACACAGACCTTCTTGTCGAACGCCCTCTTCATTCTTTTCTGATACAGATGACCATGACACATAGCAGTCAGGCGCTTCTCGTCAATGAGGTTCAGTAGGTCATATCTCTCTCTAACCCATTCAGCTTCGTCAAGCTTAGTCTCTATCAGGATTCTCAAAGATGGTATGTCTACTTCAATGGGGAGTACTGCATCCATTCCATATACAAGGGAGAAAGGGGTTGCCCCTGTCAAGGTTCGAACCGAAGTTTTGTATCCATGCAAAGTAAACAGTAACATCTCGTGTCAATCCTTATAAGTCTTGACCATTTCTGCAGGATTTTCTTGATGTTTTTATTGGCAGCCTCGACAGCTCCATTCATCTTGGGACGGTAAGACGAGGAATTGTGATGCTCAATCCTGAAATTGTCACACAACACTTTCATCGTCTTGTTGTTCAGATTTGTTCCGTTGTCAGTGATGATCTTGTTGGGTATCCCATAAGGACAAATGATGTTGTTCTTGATGAAACGAGCAACTACTTGCTTAGTCACATTGGTAAAAGAAGCAACTTCAACCCATTTGGTGAAGTAATCAATGGCCACTAAGATGAAATGATGAACATTAGAAGCTTTCGGCTTGATAGCTCCAATCATATCAATGCCCCACATAGAGAAAGGCTAAGGGGATGACAGAACATTCAGCAAGGTAGGAGGAACGTGCATTTTATCCGCGTAGATCTGGAACTTATGGCATTTCCTGGCGTATTGGATGCAATCAGCTTCCGTAGTTAACCAATAATACCCAGCCCTTAAAATTTTCTTAACCATGGCGTGTCCGTTGGCGTGAGTGTCAAAGGCTCCTTCGTGAATGTCGTGAATCAACAGGTCTGCTTCTCGTCTATCAACACATCTTAGCAAGACCATATCATGATTCCTCTTATAAAGCACATTGTTACTGAGAAAGAATTTGGATGACAATCTTCGCAAAGTTTTCTTATCAAGATTGGAAGCATTGACAGGGTATTCTTGAGTTTTCAGATAATTCATGATGTCGTGAAACCAAGGTTTTCCATCTATCTCTTCTTCAACTGACTGGCAATAAGCGGGTTCAGTCTTGCGTTCGATACTGATGAGAGGTGCTTCATTGTGAAACCTGACTTGCCACATTGAAGCCAACATAGCTAGGGAGTCAGCCATGTGGTTTTCAGTACGAGGTACATGACGGAAAGTGATCTTATCAAAACACTTAATCAATTCCATAATGTAAGCATGGTATGGAACAAGCTTTTCATCTTTGGTTTCCCATTCACCCTTGACTTGATAAATGACCAACACGGAATCACCCATTACTTCAAGAACATTGATTCCAAGATCAATTGCAGCTTCTAGACCCAAAATACACGCTTCGTACTCAGCGATATTGTTTGTGCATTCAAAATCCAGCCTTACTGTGAAAGGGGTGTAACCACCATCGGGGTTTATCAACACCACATCTACGCCATGTCCTTTGAAATTGGAAGAACCTTCAAACATCATCTTCCATCTATAACTAGTCTCAAAGCCTTCATTAGGACCAGACCCTTCACAATTTTTCACTACAATAATGTCTTCATCCGGGAAATCAAACTTGAGAGGTTCATAATCTTCAACAGGCTGATCTGCAAGGTATTCTGATAATATACTTCCTTTAATAGCCTTCTGAGGTACATACTGGATATCATATTTCGATAATAGCATATGCCAATGGGCAAGTCTTCCTGTTTGGGTAGGTTTCTCAAAGATATACTTTATTGGAAAGTAGTGTAGCATATCAGATACTGCCTCAAACGTTTAGCGGCCCATGCTAAGGCACAACAAGTTTTCTCAAGTAATGGATAACGGCTTTCACTACCAACAAACTTCTTACTCAAGTAATAAATGGCATGTTCTTTGCGACCAGTTTCATCACGTTGGCCCAATACACAACCCATGGATCCCTCTAGAACGGTCATGTACATAATAAGAAGCCTTCCAGGAACCGGAGGAATCAGAATAGGTGGTTCTTGTAAGTAGCTTTTGAGCTTCTCAAAAGCTTGTTGGCAATCAGCATTCCACTCTACAGTCTGGTCTTTACGGAGCAGTTTGAAGATCGGTTCACAAATTGGAGTCATATTGGAAATAAATCTGGATATATAGTTTAAACGACCCAGAAATCTTCTCACTTGTGATTCAGTTTGTGGAGCTGGCATTTCTTGAATAGCTCGTACTTTGTGAGGATCTACTTCGATTCCTTTTTGGCTGACGATAAAGCCGAGCAACTTCCCTGATCTGACACCAAAGGTACATCTGGCCGAATTTAACTTCAACTGATACTTCTGGAGTCTCTTAAACAGCTTCAAAAGATGATCTAAATGTTCTTCCTCGCTTCGAGATTTAGCAATCATGTCATCCACGTACACTTCAATTTCCTTGTGGATCATATCATGGAACAAAGTTACCATAGCTCTCTGGTAGGTTTCCCCTGCGTTCTTCAGAACAAAGGGCATAACTTTGTAACAGTAGGTTCCCCACGGGGTGATAAATGTAGTCTTATCCATGTCAGCTGGGTCCATTCTAATCTGGTTGTAACCGGAAAAACCGTCCATGAAGGAGAAAACTGCAAACTTAGTTGTGTTATCTACAAGAGTGTCAATGCGTGGTAGTGGGAAATCGTCCTTAGGACTAGCTTTGTTGAGATCCCTGTAATCTACGCGCGTTCGTACTTTACCATTTTTCTTCATGACTGGCACAATGTTGGCTACCCATTCCGGATATTTTGAGACTGCCAAGAATCCTGCATCCAATTGCTTCTTAACCTCATCTCTGATTTGGAGAGCCATATCTGGTCTACTTCTGCGGAGCTTCTGCTTCACGGGTGAACACTCCGGCTTGAGCGGTAGTTTATGAACTACTATATCTGTATCCAATCCATGCATATCTTGATAGGACCAAGCGAATACATCTACATATTCTTCCAGAAGCAGGACTAGCCGTTGTCTGATCTCTGCCCCAAGCGTTGCCCCAATCTTGACCTCTTTCCTCTTTTCTTCAGTGCCAAGGTTGATGACATCAACTTTTTCTTCGTATGGTTGAAGGTCCATGTACTGATACTCACACATTTCTGCCAAGTCATCGGGAACCTCATAATCCTCTTCTTCCTCAGCTTGATAAATGGGCGAATCAAAGTCGATGATGAGAGTAGGGTCATTGAATACAACGGGTTTGGGAATCATTCTGCACGATGGATGGATTTATTTTGTTAAAGATGCACAACAGGAACGCAAGAAGAAGAAAATGCAGTTTTGAAAAGAAATGCCATTTTTCTTAAAACGAAAGCAGGGAATAAAGACAAAGAATTTTAACAAAACAAACACTTTCATTAATTAATAAGATTTAAAAAGCGGTGGCCCATACAAAATAATCCGAAAGCCCCGGGCAAGGCTACGGAATTGAAAACATCAAAGCTAACAAACAAATTACTCTGTCAACGGGTACAAAGCAGGTATCTCAATGGCTTCCCGGTTACTTAAAGCAGCGTCACACCGAAACACCAAGTGATTGATATCTTCGTCTTCAGCATCTTCAATAATTGCATGGACTTACTGTCCTCCACTGACGAACACTTCTTGAATGGTTCTTAGTCTTCCTTTTGTTGAAGCAGCTCTTCCCTCAAAAGTTGGTTTGTAACCCAACCCTTGGCATTTCTCTCTTTTTGGAACTTCGACGATCTTGCCCCAGCCTTCAGGAACTCCTCCTCGCAGAGCAGATTGAATGCTTTTGAAAGAAGCGAAAGATGGACAATCAGAGGCCACTGGTTCCTTGTCATCAAGCATAACGGCATTAGCTATTTCAAGAGCCTGGAAAGAAGTTTCCAACGCATCTTCATCCGCTTCAATGTAACGAAACGAGGATAAATTACTGACCATCAGGTCCTCCTCACCATGTATAATAACTAACTTCTCGTCGACCACGAACTTCATCTTCTGATGTAGGGTAGAGGTTACAGCGCCAACCTCGTGGATCCAAGGTCTACCCAGTAAACAACTGTAGGTAGGGTTGATATCCAAGATTTGAAAAAGGATGTTGAATATTTGAGGGCCAATTAAAACAGGTAGCTCAATCTCTCCCATCACCGATCTTCTTGAACCATCAAAAGCTTTGACAATAAGAGAGGTGGGTCTCATTATGGCTCCTTGGTAAGACAATTTATCAAGAGTTCTCTTTGGCAAAACATTCAAGGATGAATCGGTATCTACGAGTACTCTAGCCATCGTATCCTCCTGACATTTTATAGATATATGCAAGGCTAAATTATGATTCCTTCCAGCTCGGGGTAACTCCTCATCACTGAAACTAAGAGTATTACAGGCTGTAATGTTGGCGAAGACATGGTCAAACTGTCCAGCTGTTATATCCTGAGCTACATGTGCCTGGGCTAGTACTTTCTGCAAAGCTGATCTATGAACTGGCGAATTAACTAACAGAGATAAGATCAAAATCTTGGACGGTGTCTGATGGAGCTGATCTATCACTTTGTAATCACTCCTCTTGATGATTCTTAGGAACTCTTCATCTGCTTCTTGAGAAATTATCTCCTTTCCCTTGTCTTTGGATGATGTGGGAATAACAGCTTCCTTGTGTGTGGTTTCCTTGAAAGAAGGAGTGTATACTCTTCCACTTTGTGTCATCTTCCCAGTTCCAACTATATTGGTCACATCTTCAACAGTAGTTCCCACCTCTTTCCTTGGAACTACGTCTTCAACAGTGATTCCCACCTCTTTCCTTGGAATCACGTCTTCTCGCCTTCTGCTACCCATAACATTCTCATAGACCCATGGCACGGCCTTGGTCCCTCGGAACCTAAATGGAACAAGTTGTCTGATGTTGCATTGCTTGGAATGACTAATGGTGGAAGCATTAATCGCTTCAGGATTGTTGAAAATTGGTATTGGTTTATTAAATACAGGAACCACAGACCCAGATTTGGGTACGTTGGACTTGGATACCTGCCCTCTTGGCTTTGCCAGGTTAAACACAGGCTCAATTGGTGCAATTATGTTTTCCCTTTCTTTGTTGAACACTTGCAGGAATCCCGTATTGATTAGATACTGAACATCATCTTGGACTAAACGGCAACCCTTGGTACTGACATTACATTTTTCACAGTCATCGTGGCAAACTTTAACTAACCCAGCTTTACACAGTTTAGCGTGAAAAGTCTTGATAGGGGTCTTGATCTTCGTTGCATCCAAAACTAAAACCTCATCCTTCTCATCTTCTATGGCATTAGTGGTCCCATGGGTAGGTAAAGGATTGTTCTTCACATTTGGTTGATTATCAGCAAATGAAAGAATATTATTTTCCATCAAAACCTTCACTACGTTCTTCAATGCTAAACAACCCTCTAAGTCATGACCAGCGCCTCCTTGATGAAAGGCACAAGTTGCATTTGGATTGAAGAAAGGCATAGATTTCTCTGTCGGTGGTCCCAGAGGTCTGGTAACCATCAACCCTTGCTCCACTAAAGAAGGGTAAAGTTCTGTATATGACATTGGTATCAGCGGAAATGTTGGCTTTCCTCCTTGCCTCTTGTGGGGAGAATTCTGCTGTGGAACCTGTGGTCTTGGTTGCTGATAATTATGGTTTTTAGGCCATTGCTGAGGGGCTGTCTGTTGATATATCGGCGTCTGCTGGGCTGCTTGGTGATTGAATGTAGGCGTAACTGCAGCTACGTAGGGTTGCTGAGCATACCGCATCTGGTAAATTGGATGCTGTAAGAAATTTGGTCTCTGCTGTTGCCGATAGATTGGTTGCTTCCATCGAGGGCTCTGAGTCTTCCCTGCCATGATGGAATTAGTTTCTCCTTCCTTCTTCTTATGGGAATGACTAGGAGACTTCTTAGTACTGACGCCAGCTAAACTACTCGGAGAACCAATCACTTTTCCACTCTTTAATCCTGCCTCTACCTTCACGCCAATGGCAACAATATCAGCGAAATTAGCACTGACACTGCTAATCATTCTCTCATAAAATTCAGGCTTTACTGTGTCTACAAACCAATCAGCCAACTCTTTTTCAGTCAATGGTGGTTCAACCTGGGAAGCAGTCTCTCTCCAACGTTGTGCGTACTCTTTGAAAGTCTCAGTACCCTTTTGGGCCATACTCAATAGCTGCCTACGGTCAGGAGCTAGATCCATATTATACTTGTAGTGTTTCACAAAAGCATCAGTGACATCCTGGAAACAACGGATCTGGGACTGATCTAGACTTAAATACCACTTAGCAGCAGCCCCTTTCAAACTGTCCTGGAAACAATGGATCATCAGCTTGTCATTGCGTACGTGCGCGGCCATTCTTCGGTAGTACATAATCAAGTGAGATTTGGGACATGTGGCCCCTGAGTACAACTCAAAACTTGGTAACTTGAACTTAGGTGGAATTACCAGATCTGAAACTAAACACATGTCTTTAATGTCAGTACTGAATGCATTACTCATCTCTATTGCCTTCATCTTCCTCTGCATCGTTTCAACACTTTCTCTTAGCTTCTCGTGTCTATCATCTCCTTCTTCCGACACATCAATGTAGTCGTAGGGCTGGTGGTTATGGAAAACTGGATGCACTTGCGTTTGCACTGCTGGTGGAGCATAGGTAGGGATAGCTTGAAGAGTCTCATTGACCAAAGGAATTGCTTGCTGAGTCGTCAAAGGAACTGTAGCACGGATAAAATCTTCTGGCATGCCCAGAGTAGGGATGACAAGGACGATAGGAGGTTCTACTGTTGTGGTGATGATTTCAGAGACCATAGTGGCCTGAGTGTCCATCTTTGCTTTCATAACATTAATTGCCTCGAGGATTTGTCTCATTCCTCCTCTTATCTCATTCAGCTCATTGTTGACTCTGTCTATTTCTCCGTAAGCCTCTGACATCCTGAATCGAGCTTGGGCCCGAGTGTTGTAGTTGTGGCGGGGATTCAGTGTGACGATTCTGGAGAGAACACGGCGACATAAGACGAAGACAAGGAAAGAAAATGCACATGGAGATGCAAATGCAAATGCAAATGCAGATGCAAGATAAACTATCAAGAAACCAAAGAAATTTTGCAGATAATATAGACGATAGATTCTTTGATAAAACAAACTTCTTCATTCAAGAGTCTGGTAAACATTACATCAGGAGCAGTGTATCCCGTACTCCAAGCACATAAGTAGAAATACATCAAAATGAAAAGGAACAATGATAACATAAATGTCAATGGTAACACTAGGGATTGAATCCACCGGTTGATAGTCCTTCTCCTCCATTGATTACTCTCATTATTTTGATGATACGCTCCTTTGTTTCTTCTTTTGCGAGAACCAATTCTCCTAACTCGTCCATCATCTTCTGTTTTATCTTGGTAGGTGATTCATGGTGAGGACGTGGCTTCATTATTACACGAGCTATGTCACGAGACTATTGCAAGTGAGCCTCTGTGACTGGGCATTCAGCTTTCCATAATTGTCTGTTAATCTGGCGCTAAGCGCGTTCCAACCGCATCTTCATTTCAAAACCTCCCCTTTCATCATAAGACATCATCTGCATATCTTCGTCATCTGGAATTCCTTCCTTCAGATGACCCAGCTGACGGCGTGCAAGGACAGGGTTGTAATTTATACAACCGTTTCTTCCCATGAGAGGCACATTGGGGCAATCCCCACAGCTATGGATTATGATGATTCCTTCTTCAGTTGAATCATACCATTCGATGTCGGTATGCTTCAACTCCATCAGCTTTTTGGACCAAATCTTACAGTCTTCGACCTCCCAGAAAGTCGGAATCTTTGGCAGATAAGAAACGAACCACTTGTAAAAGAGGGCTACACAGCAAACAATTGGCCTACAGCCTCTTGTGTATCTGGTATGTATGGAATGATAAACATCAGCTAACAGCGTTGGGACTGGATTGTTGACTGCAAAAAGCTGAATGGCTTGGGTATCCACAAAGTTCTTGGCATTTGGGAACAGAAATAAACCATAGATCATCAGAGCTAGGGTTGATTCAAACAAAGCATCGCTTCCTCTGTTTTTGAAGTACAGAGCCTTTTTCATCAAGAACTGAGCAGGCAGTCCACGCTTTCCTCCCTTGTTAGTCAGGTTGGCCTGGACGTCAGATAGTCTGATTCTGGTCACTCTTGCAATGTCTCTGGCTGAAGGCATTTCTTCAATCCCATAAAAGATGGGAGCTTCTCTGACTGGAATTCCTATCATGGTTGAGAACTCCTCCAGGGTTGGCACCAACTGGAATTCAGGGAACACGAAACAGCGGTACGTGGGATGATACAACTGGACCAAAACTTCAAGTGGCCCTACAGTTACTGGTGTCTTCATCAGTGGGATGACGCATCCATATTTATCAGCGAAGGCTGACTGATCTTCAACCATCTCTCCTAACCACAACAAGCGCTCCACCTCTGATAGCTCAAAGAAATAAGGCCAAACTCTTTTCCCTGCAGCATCCATTTCTACAAAATCTGCAAAATAAAATTAGTATCTTGATAGTTTAGCAAAAGATGCAAAGCAATGCAGATGCGATTGATTTTAAGGAACTCAAGAAAGACAATTTTCAAAACAAGCCTCATTTCATTAAATATTGAGAAGAGTTTACAACTTGGAAAGTACATCTCAAAAAGGCTCAAAATACAGTAAGATAAGAACCATAGCTAGGCCTAAAAGAAAAAAAAGCAACCCTATCTAGGAGTGTCCTGCTTCACGCCTCCTCTTCTGCCTCTTTAATTCTTGATTATCGAAGACCAGCTTATCGACAATCCCCTTCCATGCACCAGACGTTGGAGGAATACCTGCATACTCATGAGTGCTAGGAGTAGGCCTCATGCTAGAGAAAAATGAGTTTTCCTGTGCTAGAGGTTCATCTATCACACATTTTTCCAGCCACTCAATCAAGTCGTCTTTCTCTTTCATTTTCTTCTTCATTTCTTCTTGCTCGATACAGACGGTATGATATTTCCACTCCCAGGTGTCTCTCTCAAGCTTCATTCTGGCTAGATTTTCTTGATATTCTTCCATGCACTCAATAGGAATGGCAGATGGAGACGCAATAGTTGGCTGCTGAAGTATTTTGGGAATATAGGGCATCTTGAGGTCATGGGCTCGAGATCGAACCCACTGAAGGTACGGATCTAAGGACACACAGTTTCTTTTCCCCAACTCCTCCTTGGTGCTTTCGTTGAATTTATCCCAAGCACACCAAACTTCACTTTTGGTCTCGTCAGTGGCCTTTTCGTTAAGGTAAAAGAAACCAGATACATGGATACTTTGAGGCTTTTTCTTCATTGCAAACCCGAATTGGCGTCTGGCAAGGATAGGATTATAGTTAATCCCACCATGGATACCAAGAAGTGGTATGTTAGGAAATGGTCCACAACTATCAATGTATACATTCTTGTCATAAACCGGGTCATACCAGAAGATGTCGTTGTAAGTGAGAGAGATGATCCTTTGAGACCAGCGAAGTTTTTCGGGATTGTCTCGGAATTCAGATGTTTGAGGCAAATGAGTGATGTTCCACTGGTAAAGCAATGACGCGCAACACAAAATAGTTCCTTTTCCTCGAAGAGTCCTATGGTGGATGGAATGGAGAGCATCACCAAGTAATGTAGGTACAGGGTTTCTACTAATGAAAATCCCGATGGAATTGATGTCGACAAAATCCTCCACATTAGCGAACAGGAACAGACCATAGACCAATAAGGCAAAGGTTGCTTCAAAGGCAGCAATATTGTTTGCATTGAAAAATTGGTAAGCTTTCTCGTACAAGAATTTAGATGGTAGTCCCTTGATGCCATCCTTGATGGTGATGTGAGGCTTGACCTCTGACGCATCCAAATGAATACACTCACCAATCTCCTTTGGAGTAGGAATTTTCTCCTGACCGTTGAAAGGTCTTTGTTTTTTCACAGGTAAGCCGATCCAATGAGAATACTCTTCCAGGGTTGGAACCAGTTGGTAATCCGGGAAAGTGAAACAATGATAGAGAGGATCATAGAATTGGACCAATGTGTCAAGGATTCCTTCCTCCATTTTGGTGTTGAGAAGGCCAACCAATCTTCCATACCGCTTTCGGAAACTTTCATGTCCAATCACCAGGGTTGCTAATTTCTTCAGCTTTGCCAATTTGGGCTTTTTGAAATTGAACTTCTTAGTGTTTCTCTTCTCAATATCCATGATACCTATGATTTCCAAGGAAAAAACGACTGAGTTCCTTAAAACCAGTGAGATGGATGCAATGAGATGTATGTAATGCGCAAACACGGGCGAAAACAAACATAAACACACAAACAAAGCGCACAAGCCCTAGGTTTTGAGGTCTCGTGAATGGAGTCATGGTCTACCCATCCCAATAGGGTGTGGACTAAAGGTTCATTATCTGCAGAACAAGGTTCTAAAAAGTTCCCAGAGTCTACGTAAATCCTTCGGATATTATCGGCCCATGTAACTACTTACACGAGTTAATAACATTCTCAAGATAAACTCGTCTGAGTGTAGTATCGCGTGACAACTACTCGGGACTGGCTCCCTCAAAGTCGCCGCACTACATCCTAAAAGGCCAAGTGGGGTGAAGGTAACTACGGTCCTCAGAATCCCTGGCTCCCAATTGAAAAAGTAATATCAATGCGACTGCTCACATCAGACATCAACAATCCCAAAGGGCCTCATCTGAGTGTGGTCATCATATGCCATAGATTGTTAGTACTACTGCCAATAACCGACTATTAATTACACCACGATCCTATCATATGTGCTCTCAAGTCCGGGTTAGGACTTATCTCACCACTCAATAGTAACATGCCCACAAAAGATCTACAGCAGAGCATATATACAGATAATAATACAGATATGTACAAAGCAAGCAAGCATAAATAACATAAACAAAACAAGGTGGGCTTAACCCTCAAAAATAAGCATTTCCCCAGTGAAGTCGCCATTTCTGTTGCGGTGAAAATCGGATAGCAGGCTATTAATTAACTTGCATCACATTTCTTTTACAACCGACTTTGATTTATCCAAAGGAAAGGTTCAAGATCGAAGAAAACCTAAAAGGGGGGGGATCTAAGGTTCGGGGGTTGGTTATACTAAGGGAAGGTATTAGCACCCTAATTATCTGTAGTACTCTACAGGAACCTCTTGTTTTAACTTGTCATATCTTACTCGCTTGCTAAGGGGTACTATGCTAAAGGTTGAAAACCCTAGGGATTTGTATCTAAGTACACTCAACAAAGCATCGCACTTTGCGCCTACGTATCCTTACGAGAGTGGAATCAAAGTATCTGTAGTTTACCGATCTAAGGGTGAGGGATAGGAACCATTGACTATGGCCAAAGTTCCAAGGGGGAAATGAGTATGAGCTCATTTTAGAGTTCACGATAACTCTCTAAATCTAAGTTATAAAGGGGAAAGTGAATTCTCATGATGATGAGAATCACATGGAGTTTAAGAACTCCAACCTATTTCTAAGTTGTGATTTCATTGGCTCTCTTGAGGCCAAGAGATAAGGGTGAACCTAGAAGGATAAAGTTAAAGGTTGTTTAATGACTTCATGAGTCAATTTAAGGAAGGTCTCCCTTTGGAATGGGGGAAAGATAACAATTATAAAGATGCTAAAAGATAACAAGTTAATGATGCAAATAGGACGATGCAATAATACATGAATAAGATAATGAGATGAGATAAAATCATGACATCAATGCAAAGTGAGAATTATATATGTTAGGCAATGATCAAACATGATAGATAGACATAATATGGCATGATGAATAAGAAAGTGCAACAAAAGCTCTAATAAGCATTCATAATCTAATCATGCATAAAGGTCTCAAAAATTAATATTTTTACTAATTTCTTTTTATATTTGAAAAATAGATTCAATAAGGAAAATGTAGCAAAAAGAATGGAAGGAAAAGGATAAAAATTAAGTAAGTTATGACAATTTAAAAATGAAGTATCAACTTAAGGAAGATAAAGCCAACAAGTGATAAAAAGAGAGGAAATGGCATTTCTAGGACTTGAACCCATGCCATTTCGCTTGCAGTGCAAAACTAGCACCACCAGACCAAAGCGCACAGTTTAACATGTGAGGGATAGCGCAAGTATATATGTCAAAAGAAGCGAATATTCAGAAAAATAAATAAAAGGACTGGGGCGAGGGGGATTCGAACCCCAGTCCTAGAGGTAAGCAAGGCGTGTGAAAGTGTGTGATTGCCAGTGGGGTGGCTGTTACATCCAATACCAAAACTGCTTCAATAAATATACATATTAAACATGCGTATGTATTTCAAACAAACCAACAAACCGTCCCACATAGACACTACTCACCATGTGCAGACTCCCATACCATGATTTTCAATACCAGTCATATTAGAATAAGAGCATAGGGATAATCATTCACTCCAAATCAAGGAATATCATTCATATCAAATGCCATGTAGTTCAAACATACAAGTTGGTTATCAAAGAGCAACAATCACTTGCACACATGAAACAAAGGGACCATAGCAGTCATAGTAGCAGCAAGCTGAAGTAAATTCAAAGAAAAATCTTGAAAAGCAAACAAGTATGCAATTCACGTCTACGCATGGCAATGGAGTTCAGCTCATATATGTCACACAAACTTAGGACTTAACATACTTAAATCAAGCAAGAACATGTCTTAAACATACACCAAGAGATCTAAAACAAAATGGCACGGTTCTTGAACATAAACTGAAAATTTGGCAACCAAATTAGCACAAGAAGCAAAGTGTATTAGCAGCAAGCAACAAATCAAATTCAAAAGAGGTTTCAATGAGGTAAAAGCAATTTGGAATAATTTAATAGACAAACACATAGATGCAGCTCAACATAGCAAGTTTAGTTCACACATCAAAGTAATCTCAGGACCTAGACATGCTTTGAAGGAAAGAAAGGCAGCAGGTATGTACTAGCATTTAAGTCATGTGATTGAAAAAATTACAAGTTGAAAGAAAAAGCAAGAGAAGGAGATTTGCTAGGTCATAGTGATAAGTTAGTTTCAAAGATGCTTCTCAATATTCCAAGAATAGTTCAAGTATATTGATCTATTTGCAAAAACAAAATCTAACATGGATCCAAGATTAATGACCAGTTTAGAAAACATGCTAGATAGGGCAACATGATAGAATGATATCATAAAGTAAATAACAACAGATAATAACATCAATGCTGACAAACAATCATGGTGCATATCAAACTGCATAGTGACATTCCAAATCAAGGACGGCTTAGCACAAATCAGAGATAGATAGCAGACTGAATTACAATCAACAAAACATACTCACCCAAGTGGTACAAACATAGATTGATCATATTCATGGTGACAAGTATACAAAAATCATGATGGTGGAGAGCAAACACATATAGGCAAGAATAGGACAAGCTACAGGACAATATGACAATCAAATTCAAACAAGTGGTAACATTTAGAGATAGGCAGTAGCATAAACTTAGTAAAACAACCAAATTGGGGCAATAATCAAACAAGCACCTCCATTAAACATATATGTATGAAGTCAAGACATCACAAGGGCATAACTTCTGAGGTTAAAAGCTTTGACATAATGATTTTATCATGCACAAAATGAAAATCTCAAGCATAAACAAGATGAAATGGCAAGTTGTGGACCATTGTGGCACATGACAATAGTAATATCAGGGCAAGACATACAAGTTCATCATTCAAACTTCAAGCATATATGGCCACAAAAAACAATCCAACAGGAGGTAATACAAGTCAATGGCTGCTAATTCATATAATCCAACCTTAAGCATACGATCAAACAACAATAGAGACAGTAAAGCATATCAGATGTGAACAAAAATATCAAACTTACAACATCCATAATGGCAAGGTTAAAACCAAACTGAGTATATAAGCATGCTCTTATATTAGTGGTGATAGAAAAAGACACACATGCTATTTAAACATGAAACGTTTGACAACATCAACAATCATTAAATCAGCAAATAAAATAGATAAGCCCAAACATTCTATAACCTAAGAACACACCAGAAATTCAAAGGGGAACAAAGGTTCATGAGTTTTGTCACATCACATTTAGGTACATACAACATGAAAATAGGTCAACAAAATTAAACATCAATCTTGATAGTAAAAAAACCACACTAAGAACTTATGATTGCAACCAAGCAATGGTCAGAACAGAGGTATTGTAACTTATCACCAACATACACGTATAGCACACTAATGAAGGGCATCATTTTACTTTTTGAACTCAAACCATAACAACATTTTTAAGCATATATTCAGGCAGATACAAAAATAATGAAATGCATATGGTAAAGATTATATCAAATGAGCATTATCAAAAGGTGTGAGAATATAATACCAAGTGGAATGGTGTCCACTGTCTTCAGGTGTGATGAATGCCTTCTCTTCCAAGAATAAACTCCAATGCCTACCTCCAAGTTGCTAGCTCGAAACTCTTATGGAACTTCAGAGAAATTTAAAGTGTTTTTTTTTAGAGAGTTGTTGATGATCCTGTTGTGTAGAGGAGAGCCCCTTTTATAGGCTGAACGAGAGAGTTGATTGAGTCCAAGCATCAAACACTTGGAGTGCTGAGTAGGAATTAGAGCCAATGTCTCTTTTGAATTTCAAAAATGGTCCACTTCCTTGGCGACAAATCCGTTGTTTAGGCTGTGCCAAATATCTCAGAGACGCAGGGTCAAATGCTTGAATTCATGTGTTGCTTCTGAATCTCTCTTTGGGTGTCATACGAGAGGGTATCGAAAGAGGTAATGATGGGGATTGAAGAAAAGTATCTTGCAGGTGGTATCAGAATGAATGCTGAAACGAGTAAACCTTCAAAAACACTTTTGATGAACCCAGACAAAGAAGCTTAAACGGGAATTGCTTCTTAGAGATTTCAAACTACACAAATTACGCGCCATGGATTGAATTTGAAGTGGTTTGAATGAATTAATTTCTTCTTTCCAATCTGAATTTCGTAAGCAAGAACAATGGAGAAGAACAACTTGGTTCATTTGGTTTTGTTATACGCCACATGTCGTTTCTCCATTGGTTGATAATTGGGTTGAAAAGTCAACATAGCCATACTTGATTTCTATTGGTCATTGGCAATGAAATTAAAAATTAAATCCAAAGTTCTTATAGCATTTGGTCACGATGGACTCACCAAATTGGGCTTAGGAAATAAAATTAAGAATGGTTTTTGTATTCTTGTTGTAAAAAAAGGTGATTAGGAAAAATAAATAATAATGGATGATTTGGCAATTGATTAGGATTAGATGTGGTTTAGGAGAATTAAATTCAACAAAATTGAATAAAATTGGTTAAATGAAAAGGTTAATGAAATAGGTTTAGAAAATGAAGGTGACAATTGAGGGTAGATAAAGTGGGTAGAAATTTGGTCATGTAGAGGTTAGGGTTATGGAGACATCTCCTAGAGATTGGCTTGATTCAATGCTCCACCCAAAAATCTTGATCAATCACTACTTGAATCTCATCAAGATAAACCTAATAAAAAAGAAACAAACACAAACAAAAACCTGATAAAAAGGGTTAGCTGATGCAATATGATTGACCTAAAATGATATGCAAGAGATCAATGGATCTAAGGGAAAAATTGGGGGTACAACACTGGTCTTCAGCCATGGAACTGGCATCAGTTTTTTTTGTAATAAACTTCCCCTCGATCCTGGTCTTCAGCCACGGAACTAGTCTCAGTTTCTTCTTGTCGAGTTCCTTCCTCGACAAGGAACGCTATCTATAGCGGTCTTCATCAAACTTCTCGCTGAGCTTTATTGGGGAGACGCCATTTGATGGAAAAAGTTAATGTCAAACTTGCTGGGGAAACCCATTTTTCTGAACCGTAGAGGTGTGCAAACTTCTCTGTGGGAGATGCCATTTGTCAACCTACTGGGTGAAAACGAGTCTATTGAGAGACCGCTTTTTTTGCTTGGTGAGGTTACTTCATAATTTCCTTCGAGACCTCTTCGGAGAAATGCCATGTGATGTAATCCAATTTTGAGGTGTTGATGACTTCATTGAAAACAATTTTTTTTGGGAGAAACCGCCGTATTGCCAAGAGTCTTCGGTTGAGAGGCTTTCTCTGGGGATTTTCTTTAATCCGGGAAACCGGAAATATCATCTTCAATGGTGAAGAGTGATGTTCCAAAGGTGTCTATCGAATGTCTTCTTGCCTTTCAGAGGTTCAAGTTATCAAAGTGGTCGAGGACAGTCTTTAATCCAGAAGTAAACTGGGGAGAGATTGCTCAGACGATACATTTCCAGATGAAAGAAAAACTGACAACTTTATCGGTGAGAGGACATCTATCACTTGGGGATAAAAATGACCAGAGTGATATCAATGCAACATATGTATGAATATGAATCAATCATGCATGATGTATGTATGTTTATGCTGACAAAACAGATGCGACATACGGACTGGTGAATGAACACGACTGGATACTCGGCCACTGCGGGGGATAAAAAGTATCATTGGTTCAAGATAGTAATCCTTTCCTGTTTAGGAGGGGTAGACCCTACTGGGGAAAACAGACCAATTATTGGTTCCCGTAGGTAACACATCTACCGGAGATGTCAGATGGGACATTATATCTGAAACAGTTGATCCTTCATTCAGGGTGTACTGGTTAAAAGGAGTATTTTGATTCTGCATTTTGAGATTTAATCACTTCCGAAGATGCCATCGATGTTCCTTCTTGTGTTCAGTAGTTAAAAGGAATTGTCATCTTTATTTTAAAAGCAGAAGAAAATTTAAAAATTTAGTTTTGAAAACAAAAGTAAGTTCGTTTTTGTTTCAAGAATGTTAATCATATAAACATATCATTTTGCAAAGCAGAATAAATAAGAGTTGCAAACAAAAGCACTAGGGCTCGAATTTTATTGATAGAATGGTAATCAGCCAAGTGCGTGATCCCATAGAGCATTACAAAATTTAGAAAATGGTAAATTAAGGGGAAGGGGCTACATTGAAATATAATGACCGTTATCCTTCCACCAACTTTGAATTCTGGACATTCTGGGCTTCTGTCGAAGGTGACCTTGACTGAAGTTTTCCTGACAGATGACGTTGCCTCTGAGGAGTCAATCATGTCGAATGTAGTTACTTGCCATGAATCCCTAACTTTTTCCTGGATTGCCTTTTGAGGTTTTCAACCCATCGAGATGACTTTTGCTTATGTCTCTAATTTTTGCCTGGACCGCCCTTTCGGGTTTTCAATCCACCGAGACGTTTTTATTTTTTATTTTAGGCGAAGTATTTATTGACTACGTCAATATTTGTGGGGTAGGTAAACTTTTCTCCATCCATGGTTGTGAGTCTCAAGGCACCGCCTGAGAAGGCTTTCTTAACCACATAAGGGCCATCATAATTCGGAGTCCGTTTTCCCCTAGAATCAGTGAGGAATACTTGTATATTCTTGAGCACGAGGTCTCCTTTTCTGAAGACATGGGGTCGGACCTTTTTTTCGAATGCTTTCTTCATTTTCTGTTGATACAATTGACTATGGCACAAAGCTGTCATTCTCTTCTCTTCGATTAAGTTTAGTTCGTCGTGTCTGCTCTGACACCATTCAGCTTCTATTAGCTTGGCTTCCATCAATACCCTTATTGACGGGATCTCTACTTCTATGGGGAGCACTTCTTCCATGCCATATACTAGAGAGAAAGGGGTCGTCCCTGTTGAGGTGCGGACGGATGTGCGATAACCGTGAAGAGCAAAGGGTAGCATCTCGTGCCAATCTTTGTAGGTTACAACCATCTTTTGAACGATCTTCTTGATATTCTTGTTAGTCGCTTCTACCGCTCCATTCATCTTAGGTCAGTAGAGAGATGAGTTATGTTGTTTGATCTTGAACTCAACACATAACTCTTTCATCATCTTGTTGTTCAAGTTAGATCCATTATCAGTAATGATCTGGCTTGGAACACTATAACGGCGGATGTGTTTGTTCTTGATAAATCAGACCACCACATGTCTGGTCACATTGGTGTATGACACTGCTTCGACCCACTTGGTGAAGTAGTCAATGGCTACCAGGATGAACTGATGTCCATTTTAAGCTCTAGGTTCAATCATGCCAATCATGTCGATTCCCCATATAGAAAAAGGCCATGGAGAAGAAAGAACTTTGAGATGCGTTGGCGGTACATGGATTTTGTCTGCGTATATCTGACACTTGTGACACCTCCTCGTGTACTTGTAGCAATCGGATTCCATTGTCAGCTAATAATATCCTGCTCTCATAATTTTTCTTGCCATTATGTGTCCATTGGCATGAGTGCCAAAGGAGCCTTCATGAATTTCTTTCATCAACATGTTTGCTTCTTGTCTGTCTACACGTCTGAGCAAAACCATGTTGAAGTTTCTCTTGTAGAGTGTATCACCATTCAGGAAGAAGTTGCCAGCCAGTCTTCTGAGAATCTTCCTATCTTTTCTTGATGCCCTAGGTGGGTATTCTTGTTGTTAAAGGAAGCACTTGATATTGTGATACCATGGTTTGTCATCGATGACTGCTTCAATCATGAAGATGTAAGCGGGCCTTTCAAGGCACATTATGTCAATCTTAGGTACGTCATTCCAATGATTTACAGCAATCATGGAAGAGAGAGTGGCTAGTGAATCGACCATGTTATTTTCTTCACGAGGAATGTGATGAAACTCGATTCTATTGAAGAATGGTAACAACCTTCTCGCGTAATCTTTGTAAGGAATCAATCCTGATTGGTATGTTTTCCACTCTCCTTTGATCTGATTGATAACCAGGGCTGAGTCTCCATACACATCCAAGTTCTTAATCCTTAAGTCAATAGATTCTTCGAGACTCATGATACAAGCTTCATATTCGGCCTCATTGTTGGTGCATTTGAATGTCAGTCTGGTAGTGAAAGGAATATGGGTACCCTGAGGTGTTACTATGATTGCCCCAATCCCGTTTCCATAACTGTTGACAGCTCCGCCGAATATTAGTCCCCATTGGGAACCTGGTTCTGGCCCTTCGTTGGGTAGCGGTTCATCGTAATCTTTCATTTTTAAGTACATGACATCTTCATATGGGAAGTCAAATCTGACTGATTCCTGATCGTCAATCGGTTGATGAGCCAAATGATCGGCTAAAATACTTCCTTTGACGACTTTCTGAGCATGATACTCGATGTCGTATTCTGATAGCAACATCTGCCAACGGGAAATCCTTCCCTTGAGAGCAGGCTTTTCAAAGACATACTTGATCGGATCCATTTCGGAGATTAACCAAGTAATGTGACAAATCATGTACTGACGAAGACGTTTGGCTGTCTAAGCCAGAGTGCAGCAAGTTTTCTCGAGCATATTGTATTGAGTTTCACAATCCGTGAAGTTCTTGCGTAAGTAGTAAATGGCAGACTCTTTTCTTTTTGTCTCGTCTTGTTGGGCAAGTACACAACCCATGGAGTCTTCCAAGACTGTTAGGTAGATAATCAGTGGTCTTCCTTCCACTGCAGGAGACATAATAGGTGGATTCAATAGATATTCTTTGATGCCGTCGAAATCCTTTTGACAGTCTTTTGTCCATACGCAGCTTTGATTCTATCTGAGTAGTTTGAATATTGGTGCGCATGTCGCGATCATGAGGGATATGAACCTTGAAATGTAATTCAGATGTCCCAAAAATCCTCTGACCTATTTTTCAGTCTTTGGTGAAGGTATTTCTTGAATGGCCTTGACCTTGTCAGGATCAACCTCAATTCCTTTTTGGCTGACGATGAATCCCAAGAGTTTTCTTGAGAGGACACCGAATGTGTACTTATTGGGATTCAAGCGGAGCTTGTATTTTCTCAGATGCTCGAATAACTTTGACAAGTATTCCACATATTCTTCTTCTGTTTTAGATTTAGCAATCATGTCATCGACATACACTTCAATCTCTTTGTCCATCATGTCATGAAACAGAGTTGTCATGGCCCTTTGATAGGTTGCCCCCGCGTTCTTCAGACCGAACGACATTACCTTGTAACAAAAGGTGCCCCATGGGGTGATGAATGAAGTTTTCTCCATATCTTCCGGCGCCATTTTGATTTGATTATAGCCCGAGAATCCATTCATGAAGGAGAAGACTTTGAATTTTGTTGTGCTGTCAACCAGTATGTCAATGTGTGGTAGGGGGAAGTCATCCTTTGGACTTGCTTTGCTTAGATCCCTGTAGTCTACGCTCATTCTAAATTTTCCGTCCTTTTTCAGAACTGGCACTATGTTGGCCAACCATTGAGAATATTCTGAGGTGGCAAGGAAACCTGCGTCGATTTGCTTCTGCACTTCCTCCTTAATTTTGATGGCCATATCTGGATGAGTCCTTCTCAGTCTTTGTATTACTAGAGGACATTCTATTTTTAGTGGTAAGTGGTGTTCCACGATGCTGGTATCCAACCCCGGCATGTCCTGTTAGGACTAAGCAAACACATTTGGAAATTCTTTGAGAAGTTTTATCAAGCCTTCTCTGATAGTTGGATTGAGCAATGCTCCAATCTGAACTTCTTTCCTCTATTCTTCTGAACCTAAGTTGATCATTTCCAATGGCTCTTTGCGAGGCTCAATAGACCTTTCCTCTTGCAGGAGTAGTCGGGAGATCTCTTCTGGAATTTCTTCATCCTCTTCTTCTTCAGCTTCAAATACCGGGAATTCAAAGTTAGGAGAAGGCATTGGATCGTATGTTTCAATGGGGTTTAAAACAAGCAATCTGCATGACGTGATGATTCTTTTTTTAGAAAAGACAGAGAGAATGCAAGAGTGTGTGCAGTGTATTTTCTGAAAATGCTTGTTTTTATTTTGGGTTGTTTTTAAGGATTACCATTTTCTGAAAAATGAAAAGTGAAAACAGCAATAAATGCGGGAATTCAGAATGACATTATTTATTCATGATTTGTCGATTCTTGAAACACACCCTATAAAACAAAACTATGTCCCTTTGGGCAAAGCGAAGAGGGACATTTACAGAAAAGTGATCCCTATAAAAACATCCATTTCACCCAGGCAAGGTGAAAGGTCAAAACAAAGATGGTAATTACTTAGACTTATGGACGACTTTCGGGACATCGACTGCAACCCAATGGCGACAAACTACTCTGTGAATCACAAAGTCTGGTACTTTCCTTCTTGGTTTGTCTTCAGAAATGACACTGATTTCTGAGGGTATATAATCATTTGAGTCTTCCTCCCATGCATAATTATCATAAATGAACTCTTCTGTTGTATTTTCCATAGCATTTTCACTTTCAAGAGGATCTCCTAATCCAGTTGGCTGGATGTCCTCAAGCCTGATACAAGAGCTTTCGGGAGCAGTGTATTTGACTAGGAAGTCGTACTTGCCGCTTGGCTGTCCCAAGGTATCCCATGTTTCTGTGGGAATGGATGAGTCATCTTCCTCAATGAAGTTGATTTTAGGAATCACGTAGTTAATGAACTCTCGCCCTGCGATCCTTGTGAATTCATTAGCATGGTGTTGGACACTCTCGGAGTGTTCTGGGTGAGGATTTTATGACTCTGGGGGAGCAGGTGTATTCTTTCCAAGATCATTCAACTGATAGACATTGTCCGACTGACTCTTTTGCCCCAAGTCTTCCTTGTATCGTTTCCAGATAGGCAAGTCATCCAGGGGATCATAATAATCATAGTCAAAGTTGTCTTTCATCGGAGTGTCTTCCTCTAATGAATTGGGCGGAGCACGGCAAACTTCGAGATCACAATCTCCATAAATCATTATGACATCTGATCTCGGTATATATCTGGGACTCTGCTTTGGGAAACAGAATGGCATGTGCATTTCTCCCTGAGATGTATAACCGTCATGGTTAAGATAATATTTCCACTCTTTATCTGTGTCGGAGGAGTCGTTCCCATCAATGGTGTGGACTTCTTGAGATACATGGTGGAGGAAACCTCCGTTGTGGAAGAAATCCTGAATGGGACGAAAACTTTCATCCTTCTTGGTAGTCTGGGTATAGGTTGGAGACAAACCAATACCTTTTCTTGTCTTATTATCAGTAGGAATTACTATATGTCCCCATCCTTTTATGTCATTACTCCCGATCACTTTGAGAGCGTCTTTGTACGAGGAAATCGACATCCCTCTTTCTTGTTTATTCTCATTGCTCATCAAGAGTGCCTGGAACTGGGTTCCAATAACCTCCTCTGTTTCTACACAGGAGAATGATGATAAGTTGCTCACGATCAAGGCTTGCTCTCCACATACCGTGACTAATTTGTCATTCTTGACGAACTTCAGCTTCTGGTGAAGTGTCGAAGTGTCTGTCCCAGCTTCGTGTATCCAAGGTCTTCCTAATAAACAGCTGTATGCTGCTCAGATGTCCATGACCTAGAAAGTGACTTGGAAAGTGTGAGGACCGATGGTTATGGGAAGATCGACTTCGCCGATAACTATTTTTCTAGATCCGTCAAAGGCTTTGACGATGATCTCACTGCCTCTCATCGGAGCTCCTTGAAACGATAGTCGTTCCAAAGTTGATTTTGGCATAACATTCAAAGATGATCATGTATCTACCAGTACGCTGGCTAAAGCATCGTCTTGGCAATTGACTGTAATGTTGAGCGCCATATTATGGTTCTTGCCTTCCTCCGGCAGTTCTTCATCACTGAATCCTAAATTGTTACAGGAAGTGATGTTGGATATAATGCTGTCAAATTGTCCTACCATCACATCTTGTTCTACAAAGGCTTATTCTAAGACCCTCTGTAGAGCTTCCCTATGAGCTTCTGAACTAAGCAGGAGAGATAACACAGAGATTCGAGACGAAGTTTGCAATAATTGATGCACAATGTTGTACTCGCTTTTCTGGACGAGCTTCAGCATCTCATCGTTGTTCTTTATAGGTTCTAGATTACTGGATTGTCCAACTTGTTGGTTAGGAACTTCCGTTTGAGGTTCCTTTTCTTTGGCAGGTTCTCCAACTCCTCTGTTGAAGATCTGACCGCTCCGGGTAACTTGACTAATGTAGGAAATGTTCACAACAGAGGCTAATGGAGTTTCCTTTCCATTTTCTATGGTCGTTGCACCGTACTTGTATGGAATAGCCTTTTTTGACTTGTACGGTATTGGACCTGGCAGATAGATAACCACAGGGACTTTTTGGGCCTTTTGACTGTCGTAGGCCACCTCAATCAGCTCATGGTTGGGAACTTTTTTACTATTAAGAGGGATCTTCGATTCATTGAGTAGAGGTATTATGGCGCAAACGTCCTTGGTTATTCCATGATCTGTGATTATGACAATGCTTTTGTTCTGACCAAGGAGGTAATCTTGTATCATGTTGATCAACTCAAAATTCGAACATGATTGAATCTCTCTTCGGTCTAACTGATTCTAGAGGGCTGCTCGTACGAGATAGCATCCTTGGTTATTTTTCGAGCATACCCTACAACGCTCATAATTGTGAGGTGGTACCTGACCATATCCACTTTGTATGCAGTGCATCTTTAATAGATCTGTTTCTATTGAGCGGATACCGCGACTTTGATGTCAACCAGGATTCCCATCAATCATGTTAATCTGTTGAGTGTCTTCATCCAAGTAGATCGGGAGCCACCAGTGGTCCAACAGATGTTGAAAAGTCCTTTGCACAAGTGCACACCCTTGGTCGTTTTCGCAGCATTCCTTACAGTCTAGATAATCGTGCGAGGCCAGAAAACTGAGTCTAACCTGTTTGGCATGTAATTCCACCAGACTGGTATTCATTAAGTGTATGTCAAATATTTGAACCATATTGACTTGATGATCACTTCTTTCATGGTAGTCTTGAATCTATCCGAGATCCATTTGACATTGGAGGGCCTCTTGTACAAAAGAGCATCCCTGATTGTCTGTTGAGCAGATTGGACAAGCGCTGTAATCAGGCCGCAAAAAATTGTAAAATTGACTTTCTCTTGAATGCATTTCCACTAAATTGATGTTCATTACACGGATGTCATGGTTCTGAACAATATTAGGATGTGCATGGGCCATGTTTACTTCCCGAATCCTATGATCCGGAATCCAGCCCAGATACATTTGTCCTTGTAGAGCTGCTTGTACTATGGTACACCCTTAATTGTCCTTGGAGCAGATATCACACTGATGATAGTTGTGAGATGGCACATGGTCGTACCCTCTCTGTTTGCAATGTATTCTTACTAGATTTGTTCCTAGTAAGAGTACATTGTGAATTTGATAACTACTGCTAGATTCCTCTTCTATAAAATTCACTGCAGTCTTTTCATGTTGCGGCAACGGGTTCGTCTGAACATTTGGATTAGTATCTTTGAAAGATAAGACCCCGTTCCTGACAAGCTTCTGTACATCAGACTTGAAGCTGAGACAATTCTCAATGTTATGTCCTGATCCTCCTTGATGGTAAGGGCAAGTTTGATCTGCTTTGAACCAAAAAGGTGGATTTCTTGTATTGTAAGAGAAGTCCTGGTTTGGACGTGCCCCTTGACCAGTAGAAGTGAAAAGAGTTATGGGTACGACATCGGTATAGGGTCGAACCTTGATGGTCGTGTAGTACAATTGTTGTTGTTGTACTGTCGACGAGCCTGCTGAAAAGGTTGTTGTTGCATTTGCTGATATTGTTGTTGGTTTGGTTGACCCTGAGAAACCTAAGGTTGATAAGTCGGAGCGGGCACTGGGTTGATAGTGGGAGTTATTGCTGCTATCGACTGTGTAGCGCTGTTTTTGTGGTTTCGAATCACTATCGCTTTGGGGTGCTACAGTTCAATTCATTTTTTATCCTATGAAGTTGATTAAGGAAGGGAAATAGATGTCTCCAATTAACCCTGCTTGTATACTGAGTTTAAACAGACGACTGTTGGTTTACAGATGCTATCAAAATCGTGGGTCTCTCTTAGGTTATTTGGCTTAAGAATAGAGTGTCTACGAGGCTTTTGAGAAGGTACTATATCTAATTTTTCTTTGATTGATGTATGAAGGTACTGGACCTAGAGTTTTTAATTAGTATGCTCGCTAAGATTTCGCAATCTTATGCCTACGTATTCCCGTTAAAGAAACAGGGAAATTAGAGCAATCGTAGTTCCTCCTATTCTAAGGGAGGAAAGAGATGTTTTGGTGTCTCGTTCAAAGCCCAAGACAGAGGCTAAATGGAGTATTTGTGTCTGGTTCAAAGCCCAAGATTGAAGCTAAAAGGTTGACTGAAAGAGAATTTGTCATCTCTAAAGAGGAACTGTTGATTTTTGTGTGCCTTGATCAAAGCCCAAGGTTGAAGCTAAGAGGTTGATTGACTCCACTGGGGAAGTCCTTATACAAAGCCTAAGAGGAGGCTGACTCCGCTGGGGAGGTATTTATCTATCTTGTATAAAGCCCAAGATTGAGGCGAAAAGGGTTTGACTCAACAAGAGGGTGCTTTTATCTGTCTCATACGAAGCCCGAGAATGAGGCTAAAAAGGGTTGACTCAGCTAGGGATTTATTTATAGGAAGCCTAAGAGGAGGCTAGATAAGACCGACTCAACAAGAGAGTGTTTTTATATGTCTTGTACAAAGCCCAAGACGGAGACTAAAGGAGTTGACTAAACAAGAGCGTGCTTTTATATGTCTTGTACAAAGCCCAAGACGGAGGCTAAAGGAGTTGACTCAACAAGAGAGTGCTTTTATACTCAACAAGAGAGTGATTTGCTGTCTCATACGAAGCACGAGATTGAGGCTAAAAAGGAGATTGACCCAAAAAGAGAGTCTTGAAAAGTGATGGACTCAACAAGAGAGTCTAAAAAGTGATTGACTCAACAAGAGAGTCCGAAAAGGTTAGCTCTGCTGGGGGAGGATCTTTTTACAAAGCCCAAGAGGAGGTTGACTGTGTTGAGGAAAGATCATTATACCAAGCCTAAGAGGAGGCTATCTTACTGCTGAGGATTAGATCCATAGGGAGGTCCAAGGATGGGGAACTCTTATGAGAGAGACTGGGTTTCTGCTGGAGATTTATCCAGAATGATCTGAATAGCTTCCCGACACCATATGGAATGTGTTTGAATGCTTGGAGTGATTTGAAATGGACTAGAATAGATTATGGCACCTCAACTGCAACTTGGTTGAAAATTTGGGCAATTGACTGGTGATTCTGAGAAATCAATGTTACAGTTGTTTGTTTAGTGTTTGATCAACTCACATATAATGTTTATGAAGTGTGTGAATCATTGGTTTGAGTTGCATTGGCTCCCAACTCAAAACTCGATAGTGTTTTCTCAAGAACAAGGAAAATTGGAGTTCAAGATGGAAATGAGAGAAAGCAATGTTGTAAGCTTCTTTGGTGTGGTTTGAATGATTAGTGAGGACCTCTATTTATAGTGGATAATTTCTTGTCTTGGAGGAATAGTGAATGGCTGCTGGATCAGATCACATTCAAATGGATTTGGCTTGGTGGCATTTCTTCTCATGCAAGGCAAACTACCCTCTCCCAAGAGCAGGGCTATGTCTTGACCAAATTCACATTCTTCAGATGTTTTAATTGTTTTTTTAAGTGAGCATCTTGACTGAGTAGAGGGGCTTTGTTGAAAGTGCCCTATTTCACATAAATGCCTTTGAATTCAAGGTATATATGCCAAAATGCATTAATCCCAAGTTGGAAGATCCCTTGGCTTTTTTACTCAGCTTTACAAGTTGGATCAGTTGGATTAGGATCATATTAGATGAATTTGGCATAGGGATCATTGGTCTTTGGTTCAAAATCGTGTAAAGCAAGAAATCCTACAAACTGATTTTTCCATGACAGCCTTGCCATGGTGTGTTGCAACAGCCATAACTCTTGGCTTAAGTTGATTTATTTCATGCAAATAAGTTCTTTGGATTCTCAGCAACATTTGCAACAACATTGATGTTTATGTCTTGAATTGATTCAGCTTGCAACTGTGTGAAAAAACCTCACAAGTTTTGGTGTTTTCAACAAAATCTGTCTCGGACAAAATTTTGTCTAAGTGTTGGAAAAGATGCATTTTCATGTTTTTAGTGATTTTGGTCCAACCATAACTCAGAATCCATGAAGAATTAGAATGAGATGTAGCTGAAGCTTTTGTAGTATGCCATGAGAGCTACAAATCCAGCTTTGGACCATCCAAAATGGTTGCTTGGATCTCAAGTTATTATCCTTGGAAGTTGGTACCCTAGCCACTTTGTTCCATAACTTAGAAAAATTCTAAGTTTTTTATGGTTACCCCTTTTACAAGTTAACTCACTTTCTTTGATTTTTCTTGATGAATGATGATTCCAATTACACATTAACATCATTTTAGGGTTAAGGAACAATAATTGTGAAAAATCTCAAAAAGTCAAACTTTGACTTTTGTGCACAGTTGACTTTTTATCAGATGAATTCCAAACTGTGTGAACCTCTATGAAATCAAGTCCTTGACCTAAATCAAACTTAATAGATGGATTCCATAGGTGTTGTAGGGTGTATTGAATCATGTCCCAAGGTTTGGGAGCATGCCTTTGTCAAAAATCAAAGGCACAATTGACTTTTCCCTCGAAACCCTAATTGTAGTCCAGATGAAATTGAAACTTGTGAATCAAGCTTCTTGGATCAATCCATTGTTGTAAATGGATCAATAGGGTTTATTAGAGACCCTCAAATCATGTCTTGAGGTCTTGGCTCATGTTTTGTCAAAAAAGTCAACTTAGGGGTGAATTAGGTCAAGAAACCCTAATTCCTGATTTTTGGTGAATACATCCCCTGAGGTTAAATTGACTTGATGATTGGGTTCATGAGGTCCCTTGGAGTATCTTAGGTTATGATTTGAAGCATTGGATCATGCCCAGAGGAAAATTTCCACCTGGAGGCCTTGGTCGACCAAAACCCTAATTTGGTGACACTAGCGATCTTGAGGCTTGATCCACTTGGAATGTTGCAACCTTGTGCTTAATCCTTGATATAGGAGTCCTCTTGATCCTCTAGGGGTGTTTGAGAGGTTAGACAAGGTGAAGATCATGTTAATCCTTGATTGATCCTTTGTCTAAGTGCTCAGAGAGGGCTTGAAACCCTAATTCCTGTTGGTAGTGAATGCTCACCCATCTTTGGGGAGACTGATGAGGCATGATGGTTCATCCATATTGTGATGAGGATCTGCACAATGATGGGAATCTTAGTGGTCAAAATTTGGGGTATGACAGATGCCCCTATTTAATCTTCTTGGACCCGAATGTGTGAATGGCGAAGGTATTCGGGCATTCGGGGTGCAAGATGATTAAATATCGGAATGCGCAAAGTTTTGACGGTGGTTATGAATGGTAGTTCACTCATTCATCTTCTTTCGCTAAGCAATGATGCTTAGAAAAGGTAAAACTTCCCCTCGATCCTGGTTTCCTACCAAGGAACTGGTCTAAGTTTCTGATATAAACTTCCCCTCGATCCTGGTTTCCTACCAAGGAATTGGTCTAAGTTTCTGAAATAAACTTCCCCTCGATCCTGGTTTCCTACCAAGGAACTGGTCTTAGTTTCTGATATAAACTTCCCCTCGATCTTGGTTTCCTACCAAGGAACTGGTCTCAGTTTTTTTGTCAATAAACTTCTTGACAAGGGACGCTGTTCGTAGCGGTTTTCCTCAAACTTCTCGCCGAATTTTCCTGGGGAGATGCCATTTTATGGGAAAAAGTTTTGACGTCAGACATGCTGGGGAACCCGTCTATCTGAGTTATAGAGGTGTATAAACTTCTCTGTTTGGAGACGCCATTTGTCGATTCTACTAAGGAAAATGAGTCTCTTGAGAGACTGTTTCCGCTTGAGGATATTACATCATACTTTTCTTCGAGATCTTCTCGGAGAAATGCCATACAATGTACTCCAATTTTGAGGTGCTGATGAGTTCATTAATCATTGCCTCTCTTGGAGAGAAAAATAAATATGTTGCTGAGAGTCTTTGGTTGTGAGGCTTTCTCTGGGGATTTTCCTTAATCCGGGAAAGCGAAGATATCATATTCCATGATGAAGAGTGAAGTTTGTCGAAGGCCTGCTGGTCTTTCAGAGGTTCAAGTTATCAAAGTGGTCTAGGACCAACTTCATCCCAGAAATAAACTGGAGGAGAGAGATTGTTCAGACGCAAATTTCCTGACGAGGAAAAAACTGACAACTCGATTAACAAAAGGACTTTTATCACTAGGGGATAAGACCGACTAGAGTGATAGTGATGCAATATGAATATGAATGTAAATCAATAATGCATGATGTATGTATGTATATGCTGACAAAACTGACGCGACATATAGACTAACGGATGAACATGACTGGATACTCGGCCACTGCAGGGTGTAGCGAGCGATTTTGGATGTGGTTCTTAAGCACTGCCGCTCTGGGGTACTATAGGTCGATTCATTTTTTATCCTATTGAAGCTGACTAAGGAAGGGAAATAGATGTCTCCAACTAACTCTGCTTCCATACTGAGTTTAAACAATGGTCTGTTAGGTTACGGATGCTATGTGGAAGTGGGGCCTCTTTCTGCTTATTTTGTTAAGACTGAAATGACGGGACTATGCTATTGGTAGGATGTTAGGACTGATGCTTTTCGATTGATGTATGAAGATACGGGATTTTGGGTTTTTGATTAGTGTGTTCGCTAAGATTTCTCTTTCAATCTTATGCCTACGCATTCTCGTTTACCGAAACAGGGAAATCAGAGCGATCGTAGTTCCTCCTATTCTATGGGAGGAAATGGTGTTTTGGTGTCTTGTTCAAAGCCCAAGATGTGAAGCTGAATGGTCTATTTGTATCTTGTTCGAAGCCCAAGATATGAAGCTAAAAGGGTGTTGACTTTAGAGAGAATTTGTCATCTTTAAAGGGGGGTATTTGGTCTGTTTGTCACAACTGTTGTGTGACTGGTTATAAAGGAGAATTACTTTAACTGTGATATGTGAATCCAACAATGCCATAATTTCCTTTATAGGGTAGTTTTAACCTGAAGGAGAAGACTTTAACTCAGTTAAGAGCAATGCCATCTTTCCTTAGGAATTTCTCATGCTAAAAGAGGGACAGTGGCGTGGATGTAAATAATCCAGAGGCTTGCCGCTTACAGCCAATAGATGAAGGGGAAAGGAGTTGTTGATGTTTGTATATTGTGAACGAGGCACAACTTTGATGCTAAAAGGTTGATTGACTCAACCGGGGTTTTCTTATACAAAGCCTAAGAGGAGGCTATTGGCCCAACAAGAGGGTGTTTTTATGTGTCTCGTACGAAGCCCGAGAGAGAGGCTAAAAGGGTTGACTCAACAAGAGAGTGCTTTTGTATGTGTCTTGTACGAAGCCCAAGACGGAGGCTAAAGGAGTTTGACTCAACAAGAGAGTCTTTTATACTCACCAAGAGAGTGTTTTTGTATCTCGTACGAAGCCCGAGATAGAGGCTAAAGGTGATCGACTCAATAAGAGAGTCTTTTTATACTCAACAAGAGAGTGTTTTGTATCTCGTACAAAGCCCGAGATGAAGGCTAAAAAATGTTAGACTCAACAAGAGAGTCATTTTGTATCTCGTACGAAGCCCGAGATGAAGGCTGAAGGTTTTTGACTCAACAAGAGAGTCTTTTATACTCAACAAGATAGTGTTTTATATCTCGTACGAAGCCCGAGATGGAGGCTGAAGGTTTGCTCCGCTGGGGAGAATCATTTGTGCAAAGCCCAAGAGGAGGCTAGGGTAACTGTTTCAGTTGAGTGACAGGACCAGCATGTTGGTTAAAAGAGAAAATCAGTTCTTATATGGGAAATGTTGTACTCATGGATTTGATATGAGGATTGGGATTATTTCCTGTTCTCTAAGGAAACGGGGAATCCAAAGGAGCTTTAGACTGTCCGAGTCTATGGGTTTTATCTTTTATACTATGCTTAAGAAACAGTAGTAGTAAGATCTAGACTCTTTAAAAGACTGTTCTATTAAGATGACTAATTTCTGTTCCTATGCCTCTAGGAGGTCGTCGGGACAATTTATACGAAGCCCAAGAGGAGGCGAGAAAACTTTTAAGAAGCCGAGGGACAATTTGTACGAAGCCCAAGAGGAGGCTATCTTCCCGAAGGAAGAATCATTATACGAAGCCTAAGAGGAGGCTGTGAAAACTTCTAAGAAGCCGACGGGTCCTTGTATAATGCCCAAGAGGAGGCGGGGATGCTTTTAGGAAGCCTGTGGGTCCTTGCACTAAGCCCAAGAGGAGGCTGATGAACAGTTCCAGGAGGGGTTTCACTTAGAACATTGGCCTTCTGTATATGAACTGTTCAAGGGGGAGATTTCTTAAATCTAGTTATCTAAAATTGTTGTGAAAGAAAATTCTCATGGTTTAGGTTATGTTGAAATATCCGGTATAACGTCGGATATAGGGAGACGAGGTTTTGTCTAGTTCTAGACGTAGTTTCCGGGGAAACTCTAAATATCTATACTATTATTACACAATCGATATGAGTTTATGAAAGAAGACTTACAGGGAAACAGCCCCACAATACAATTATATACATATGAAAGCGGTAAATGAAAGCGGGTAAACACTTACTCGGTTGTAGAGCTTTCATGCTGTTTGGTTCGTTTGTTCAACAAAGAAAGCTTTGATAACAATATTATATTCAAAATCAAAGGAAGAAGTGCTTTTGAAAGGAAAATTGGGGCTTATAACTCAAGGAGAGGCCCAGGGTTTTATCAGTGATTGCACTGTTGTTTGAAATTGTACAGGGACTTATACAAGTGACTGAGGCCCAAAAGGTTTTCTGTACAAGGGGATGGGTCTTACACTCTCTCAAGAGGCCCAAAATGATTGAAAGAAAAAAGAATGGGGCTTATAACACGAGGGTAGGCCCAGATGATTCTTTTAAACTGGCGATCGCGCCGAGCTTTTCTTTTAACGCAGAGGGACTTATACAATATCTGAGGCCCAAAGATTGTTTTGGTTAAAAGGGGATTGAGTCTTACACTCTATTAGAGGCCCAAATATTTTGAATGGGTCTTATAGTTCGAGGAGAGGCCCAGATGGTTTGTTTTAAACGGGCGATGATCGCGCCGAACTTTTGAAATACAACGGGACTTATACAATAAGTGAGGCCCAAAATAGGTTTGTATTTACAAAGGATTGGGTCTTACACTCTATTAGAGGCCCATGAGTGTTTGAAAAAATTTTGTTTGAGTGAAAATCAAGGAAACCCTAAATTTGTTTTCTTTTAAAAGGAAATATTTAAAGAAAATCAAATAAAATGATAAAAATACCAAATAAGTTTGAATAAACCACTTGTGATTTTTGTTGAAGGTTTGAAAAATGAGGTTTTGATTTTCCAAAATGGATATTTATTTTTAAAAGAGTTTAAAAACAAATAAAAGACATTTATTCACAAAAATACTAATTATATTAAATAAATAATATAAATATAATTTTTTTGGGGAATAAAATATTTCAACATTTTTGTGATTTTTTTCAAAAAGAACCAATAAAAAATAATTAAAATTGAGGGAGTTATTAATTTTCCAATTAATTAACAAAACATGAAAATATTGGAAAAAAATAGCAAAATGTGAGAAAACACAAAATGGCATGGGTGGGGTTTGAACCCACGACCTCAAGGTTATAGGGCGCGCGCCTTACCACTGGGGTGGTGATACATCCGTTGATTAAAACAAACCAACAAATATACAAGGCTTGCCTTATTTTCTAGGCCTGGCCAAGGCAAGACAAGGCAAGTTTTGGCAAGAAACGGGAAGGTCCATAACTTTCTCATTTCTCCATGGTTGGGGACAAAATTTATATGCATCTGGCCTAGAATTTCACAAGGAATCCAATGGTAGTGGTGTTTTTTTCAGATCATGCTCCCTCCTCAAAATACGATGGTGGTTTTGAAATAGGCCTATAATTGCATTTTCTATGCTACACTTCGGTACAGGCATGAATTACATGATGAATTGGTTCAAACACAACATATATAACATGTATGAGATGTGCATGATCAGTGGAGTTCAAACCAATGCATATTTTGGAAAGTTCAAGTCATGAAGCTTACCTCTCTTTTGAGCTTTTAGAGTTTTTGTGCAATCTGCCAAGTTTCTTGTTCCAAAAATGGTTTGATGCTTTGGACACTCTCAAATGATCCCTTAGAAGATTTTAGGATGAATGGAATCAGCTGGAACCTGCAAAAACACAAACTGGCCCTTTCTTGCAAAAGGGGTTAAAATGGCCAAAATAGCAACTCCCTCAAATGGTGTTCCAGATGGGGGGAACCATTTGGGACAGTTCAAGGATGATATTTGGAGTGTGTTTGAGGTTTTATCTGGTTTGGAAAGTGACTGAATCAAGGCATGGCTTGAAAAATGCACAAAAGTACTATTTTGAGGTTTTGAGAGGTGACTTTGTGATTTAAGGATTACAGGTCACTTGTGAGAGTTTTGACAGCTTAGATATGATATATTGGATGTGTTAGGATCATGAGCTGTGATGGAAATGCTCTCTAACTCAAAAACTCAGAGTTACCTTGCTAAAGAAGGCATTTTGGCCTAAAGAGAGGGATTTTGAGGAAAGCATCTGTTTGATGGCTTTGGTGTACTCAAACTGAGCACAAATGAGCTCTATTTATAGTAGAGCAAGTTTGTTTTGGTATCAATAGTGAATGGCAACCACAACAGAGGTTTGGCCAATGTTGATCAATAGGAATCCAAGTCTCCTCTAGCCATTGACTAGAGGTTAGAGCACAGAGCTGTGGTTCCCTAGTTGTTGGATCATTCTTGACTGAATTCAGTTGCAAATGTGTCAGTCCATGCCACCTCTAAGCATCCATTAAATGCTCCAATCCAAAATTGAAGTCTTGTCCCTCTTTTAGGGATTTCTAGGTTTGGCATGCTACTTTTGGTTCCAAAGACTTTGGAGGCTTAGATCAGTGTTTGTTCCCTTTAGATTTGATCCTCAGATGTGTCCAAAGTGATGACAAGGCTTGGAATTATCTGATTTTGCCAAATCGAGCAAAAGTGCAAAATTCTGCCTAGCCTTGGCAGTTTTTAGCAAGGCATATTGCCATTGTCATATCTCATAACTCAAGTTGAGTTTGGTGATGTTCTTGGCCATTTTGGAAAGCCCTCATATGATACAACAACTGTTTGATCATAATTGGTTTTGATACTTTTTGGATCCAAGTGAAAAATGCCGCTACATTTGGAAAAAAGTAAGGCAGATTCTGACTTAGTGAAAATTTCACTAAGTGTTGGAAAATAGTGACATTTTCACTTTTTGTGATTTTGATCATTTCACAACTCAAAATCCATGATGAATTGGAATGAGGTGTAGTTGAAGCTTTTGTAGAGGGCCATGAGGGCTACAAATCCAGCTTTGGATGGCAAAAAATGGCCTTGTGGTTTAGGAGTTATGGTCCTCCAAAGTTGGTACCCTAGCCACTTTGTTCCATAACTTAGAAAATTTTCTAAGTTTTTATGGTTACCCCTTTTACAAGTTATCCCAATTTTCTTGATTTTTCTTGATGAATGATGATCCCAATCACACATTAACATCATTTTAGGGTTAAAAAACCATAATTGTGAAAAATCTCAAAAAGTCAAAGTTTGACTTTTGTGCACAATTTACTTTTTGTCAAATGAATTCCAAACTGTGCGATCCTCTATGAAATCAAGTCCTTGACCTAAATCAAACTTGATGTATTGATTTCATAGGTGTTATAGGGTGTATTTAAATCATGTCTCAGGGTTTGGGAGCATGTCCTGGTCAAAAGTCAAAGCTACAGTTGACTTTTCCCGCGAAACCCTAACTGTGGTTCAGATGAAATTGAAACTTGTTGCTCAAGCTTCTTGGATCAATCCATTGTTGCAAATGGATCAATGTGGTGTATTAGAGACCCTCAAATCCTCTCTTGAGGTCTTGGCTCATGTTTTGTCCCAAAAGTCAACTTAGGGGTGAATTAGGTCAAAAAACCCTAATTCCTGATTTTTGATGAATGCATCCCCTGAGGTCAAAATTGACTTGATGATTGGGATCATGAGATCCCTTCGAGCATCATAGGTTATGCTTTGAAGCATTGGCTCATGCCCAGAGGAAAAATTCCATCTGGAGGCCCTGGTCGACCAAACCCTAATTTGGTGACACTGGCGATCTTGAGGCTTAATCCATTTGGAAGGCTGCAGCCTTGTGCTTAATCCTTGATGTGGGAGTCCTTTTGATCCATTGTGGATGTTTGAGAGGTTAGAAAAGTTAAAGATCATGTCATTTCTTGATGTATCCTTTGTCTAAATGCTCAGAGAGGGCTTGAAACCCTAATCTTTGATAGTAGTGAATGCTCACCCATCTTTGGGGAGACTGATGAGGTATGATGGTTCACCCATATTGTGATGATGATTTTCCTAATGATGGGAAATCTTTGTGGTCAAAATTTGGGGTATGACAGATGCCCCTATTTAATCTTCTTGGACCCGAAGGTGTGAATGGTGAAGGTATTCGGGCATTCGGGGTGCAAGAGGATTAAATATCGGAATACCAGAAATTTTGATGGTGATTAAGAATTGTAGTTCACGCATCCTTCTTCTTTTGCTAAGCAATGATGCTCAGAAAAGGTAAAAACTTCCCCTCGATCCTGGTATTCAGCCAAGGAGCTGGTATCAGTTTCTGATTTAAACTTCCCCTCGATCCTGGTTTCCCACCAAGGAACTGGTCTCAATTTCTGAAATAAACTTCCCCTCGATCCTGGTTTCCTACCAAGGATCTGGTCTAAGTTTCTTTTGTCAATAAACTTCATTGACAAGGGACGCTATTTGTAGCAGTTTTCCTCAAACTTCTCGCCAAATTTTCCTAGGGAGATGCCATTTGATGGAAAAAGTTTTGATTGTAGAGAGGCACAAACTTCTCTGTTTGGAGACGCCATTTGTCGACTCTACTGGGGAAAATAAGTCTTTTAAGAGACTGCCTTCGCTTAGGGATATTACATCATACTTTTCTTCGAGATCTTCTCGGAGAAATGCCATACAATGTATTCCAATTTTGAGGTGCTGATGACTTTGTTGACATTGACATTCTGGAGAGAATGACCAATGTGTTGCTGAAAGTCTTTAGTTGAGAGGCTTTCTCTAGGGATTTTCCTTAATCCGGGAAAGCGAAGATATCATCTTCAATGGCGAAGAGTAACATTCGTCGAGCGTTTTCTTGTTTTTTAGAGGTTCAAGTTATCAAAATGGTCGGGGACCGTCTCTAGTCCAAAGATCAACCGGAGAGTGATGGCTTAGATGATTCACTTTCCGACGAGGAAAGAACTGACAACTCGATTGAGAAGACTTTTATTACTAAGGGATAAGACCGACTAGAGTGATAGTGATGCAATATGAATGCGAATGTAAATAAATAATGCATGATGTATGTATGTTTATGCTGACACAACTGACACGACATACAGACTAGTAGATGAACATGACTAGATACTCGGCCACAGTGGGAAATAAAAAGTATCGTTGGTTCAAGATAGCAATTCTGCCTTGCTTAGGAGAAATAGTCCCTGCGGGGAGCTACGTTGATCGGGCTTAGGAGATGAAAACTCGGTCGGGGATGTCAAACGGAGCATTCGTATTTGACATTGCTGATCCTTTATTCAGGTGCACTGGTTTAGAAGGAGTACTTTGATTCTGCACTTTGAAGCTTGCTTACTTCTGGAGAAGCGATCGATGTTCTTCTGATGTTCAACAGTCAAAAGAAATTGCCATCTTTATTTTAAAAGCAGACAAAGTTTGACAAGTAAATTTATTTTTGTTTTATTTTCAAGAATCGTTAATCATGTTAAAACATCATTCTATAAAGCTAAAACAAATAAGAATTACAAACAAAAGCACAAGGGCTCAAATTTTATTGATAGGATGGAAATCAGCTAAGCGCGTGATTCCATAGAGTATTTACAAAGTTAGAAAATGGTAATTTACAGGGAAAAGGGCTACGTTGAAACATAACGACCACTATCCTTCTACCAACTTTGAATTCCGGGCATCTTGAGCTTCCGTCAAAGATGACCTTGACCGGAGTTTTCCTGACGGATGATGTAACTACTGCCGAGGGACTTGCCCCTTTGTCGAACGTAGTTACTTGCCATTATCCCTAATTTTTTCCTGGATTGTACTTTGAGGTTTCCAATCCACCGGGATGATTTTTGATCATGTCTCTAATTTTTTCCTGGACCGCCCTTTCGAGTTTTCAATCCATCGAGACGTTTTTTTATTTATTTAGGCGAAGTATTTCTTGACTACGTCAACATTTGTGGGGTAGGAAAATTCCTCTCCGTCCATGGTTACAAGTCTCAAGGCGCCGCCTGAGAAAGCTTTCATGACCACATAGGGGCCGTCATAATTCGGAGTCCATTTACCCCGGGAATCAGTGAGAAATGATTGTATCTTCTTGAGCACAAGGTCTCCTTTCCTGAAGATGCGAGGTCGAACCTTTTTGTCGAACGCCTTCTTCATTCTTTGCTGATACAACTGACCATGGCATAGTGTCGTGATTCGCTTTTCTTCGATCAGATTTAGTTCATCGTGCCGACTTTGACACCATTCAGCTTCTGTTAGCTTAGCTTCCATCAATACCCGGATTGATGGGATCTCTACTTTGATGGGGAGCACTGCTTCCATGCCATATACTAGAGAGAAAGGGGTTGCCCCTGTTGAAGTGTGGACAGATGTGCGATAACCGTGAAGAGCAAAGGGTAGCATCTCGTGCCAATCTTTATAGGTTACAACCATCTTTTGAACAATCTTCTTGATGTTCTTGTTAGCCGCTTCTACCGCGCCATTCATCTTGGGTCGGTAGGGAGATGAGTTATGGTGTTCAATCTTGAACTCAGCACACAACTCTTTCATCATCTTATTGTTCAAGCTGGATCCATTATCAGTAATGATCTGGCTAGGAACACCATAACAGCAGATGATATTATTTTTTATAAATCGGACCACCACTTGTCGGGTTACATTGGTGTATGACGCTGCTTCGACCCACTTGGTGAAGTAGTCAATGGCTACCAGGATGAACCGATGTCCGTTTGAAGCTTTGGGCTCGATCATGCCAATCATGTCGATTTCCCATATGGAAAAAGGCCATGGGGAAGAGAGAACTTTGAGATGCGTTGGCGGTACATGGATTTTGTCTGAGTATATCTGACACTTGTGACACTTCCTCATGTACTTGTAGCAGTCGGATTCCATTGTCAACTAATAGTACTCTGCTCTCAGAATTTTTCTCGCCATTGTGTGTCTGTTGGCATGAGTGCCAAAGGATCCTTCATAAATTTCCTTTATCAGCATGTCTGCGTCTGGTCTGTCCACGCATCGGAGCAAGACCCTGTCGAAATTTCTCTTATAGAGAGTATCACCGCTCAGAAAGAAGCTGCCCCAGGTGGGTACTCTTGTTTCTGAAGGAAGCATTTGATATCGTGATACCAAAGTTTGTCGTCTATGACTGCTTCAATTGTGAAGATGTAAGCGGGCCGTTCAAGGTGCATTATGTCGATCTTAGGTACGTCATTCCATTGACCTACACTAATCATGGAAGAGATAGTGGCTAATGCATCAGCCATATGATTTTCTTCACGAGGGATGTGGTGAAACTCGATTATGTTGAAGAAGGGTAACAACCTTCTCGCATACTCTTTGTAAGGAATCAGTTCTGATTGGTATGTGTTCCAATCTCCTTTGATCTGATTGATAACCAGGGTTGAGTCGCCATAAACGTCCAAGTTCTTGATCCTTAAGTCGATCGCTTCTTCGAAACCTATAATACAAGCTTCGTATTCGGCCTCATTGTTTGTACACTTGAACGTAAGTCTGGCGGTGAAAGGAATGTGGATACCCTGAGGGGTTATGATGATTTCCCCAATTCCGTTTCCATAATGATTGACAGCTCCGTCAAAGATAAGTCCCCGTTGGGAATCTGGTTCTGGCCCTTCACTGGGTAGCGGTTCATCGCAGTCTTTCATTTTTAGATACATGACATCTTCCTCTGGGAAGTCAAATCGGACTAATTCCTGATTTTCAATCGGTTGATAAGCCAAATGATCGGCTAAAACACTTCCTTTAACTGCTTTCTGAGCATGGTACTCTATGTCATATTCTGATAACAACATCTGCCAACAGGCAATCCTTCATGTGAGAGCAGGCTTTTCAAACACGTACTTGATTGGATCCATTTCGGAGATTAACCAAGTAGTATGACGAATCATGTACTGGCGAACACGTTTGGCTGCCCAAGCCAGAGCGCAGCAAGTTTTCTCGAGCATAGTGTACCGAGTCTCGCAGTCGGTGAATTTCTTGCTCAAATAGTAGATGGCAGACTCTTTCCGTTTCGTTTCGTCTTGTTGACCAAGCACACAGCCCATGGAGTCTTCCAAGACTGTGAGGTAGATGATCAGTGGTCTTCCTTACACTGGAGGTGATAGAATCGGGGGGTTCAACAGGTATTCCTTAATACTGTCGAAGGCGGTTTGGCAGTCTTCTGTCCAAACACAATCCTGATTCTTTTTGAGTAATTTGAAAATTGGCGCACATGTCGCGGTCATGAGGAATATGAATCTAGAGATGTAGTTCAAACGTCCCAGGAATCCCCTTACTTGTTTTTCAGTCTTTGGAGAAGGCATTTCTTGAATGGCCTTGACCTTGTCAGGATCAACCTCAATTCCTTTCAGGCTGACGATGAACCCTAAGAGTTTCCCCGAACGGACACCGAAAGTGAACTTGTTGGGATTCAAGCGGAGTTTGTACTTTCTCAACTGCTCGAATAGCTTTGACAGGTGGGTCACATGCTCCTCCTCTGTTTTAGATTTTGCAATCATATCATCGACATATACCTCGATTTCCTTGTGTATCATGTCATGAAAGAGAGTAGTCATGGCCCTTTGATAGGTTGCCCCGGTGTTCTTCAAACCGAATGGCATTACCTTGTAACAAAAGGTACCCCATGGGGTAATGAACGAAGTTTTCTCCATGTCTTTTGGCGCCATTTTTATCTGATTATAGCCCGAGAATCCATCCATGAAGGAGAATACTTTGAACTTTGTTGTACTGTCTACCAGCATGTCAATGTGTGGTAAAGGAAAGTCGTCCTTTGGACTTGCTTTGTTTAGATCTCTATATTCCACACACATTCTGACCTTTCCGTCTTTTTTTGGAACTGGTATGATGTTGGCTAGCCATTGAGGATATTCTGACGTGGTGAAGAAACCCGCGTCAATCTGTTTCTATACTTCCTCTTTGATTTTGATTGCCATGTCCGGGTGAGTTCGTCTCAACCTTTGTTATACTGGCGGATATTCCGATCTCAACGGTAGGTGATGTTCCACGATGCTGGTATCCAACCCTGGCATATCCTGATAGGACCAAGCAAATACATCGAGAAACTCTTTAAGAAGCTTTATCAAACTTTCTTTGATAGTTGGACTGAGCAGTGCCCCAATCTTGATTTCTTTTCTCTCTTCTCCCGAACCCAAGTTGACCGTTTCCAACGGCTCCTTGTGAGGTTCAATGGACCTTTCCTCTTGTCCGAGTAATCGGGGGATCTCTTCTGGAATTTCGTCGTCATCTTCTTCTTCAGCCTCAAATACCGGGAATTCAAAGTTGGGAGAAGGCATTGGATCATATGTTTCAATGGGGTTTAAAACAAGCAATCTGCATGACGTGATGATTGTTTTTTAGAAGAGATAGAGAGAATGCAAGAGTGTGTGCAGTGTATTTTCTTTGGAAAACTGCTTGTGTTTATTATTGATTTGTTTTTTAGGATTACCATTTTCTGAAAAAGCAAAAAAGAGAAAACAGTAATAAATGCGGAAATTACAGAACGATGTTATTTTATTTATGATCTTGTCGATTCTTGAAACTACAACCTTATAAAACAAAACTCTGTCGCTTTGGACAAAGCTAAGAGGTATATTTACAGAAAGTGAGCCCTATAAAAACAGTCGTTTCACTTGGGCAGGGTGAAAGGTTAAGATAAAGACGGCAATTACTTAGACTTATGAACGACTTTTGGAACATCGACAGCAACCCATTGGCGGCGAACTCCTCGATGAATCACAAAGTCTGAAACCTTCTTTCTTGGCTTATCTTCAGAAATAACGCTAATTTCTGGTGGAGCAGGATCGTTGGAATTTGTTTCCCAAGCAGAGTTATCATAGACAAACTCTTCTGTTGTATCTTGCATAGTATTTGTACTCTCAGGTGAATCTCCCCATCCAGTTGGCTGAATGTCTTCGAGCCTGATACGAGAGCTCTCAAGAGCGGTGTACTTAACCCAGTAGTCAAACTTGCCACTCGGTTTTCCTAAAGTGTCCCATACTTCTGTGGAACTAGAGGAGTCATCCTTCTCGATGGCGTTGACCTCGGGAAAAGCATAGTTGATGAATTCTAGTCCTGCAAGCTTTGCAAATTCATCGTCGTGCTGGATATTTTCTGAATGCCCTGAGTGCTGATCCCATGACATGGTGGGGACGCAAGTATTCTTTTCAATGATGCTCAGTTGATAAGCATCGTTGGGCTGACTCTTTTGCCCCAAGTCTCCTGGGTACGGCTGCCACATATGCAGACCATCCATTGGGCCATAATAGTCGCGGTCAAAGTTGTCTTTCATTAGAGTGTCCTCCTCTAATGAGTTTGGTGGAGTACGACATCCTTCTGGATCACAATCTCTGTATATCATCCTGACATCTGACCTTGGTATAAATCTCAGACTCTGTGTGGGATAGCAAAATGGCGTAGGCACCCCTTCCTGAGACATATAACCGTCCTCGTTAAGATAGGACTTCCACTCTTTATCTGTATCGGAGGGGTCTCCCTCGTTGATGGTATGCACTTCTTGAGGCACTGGGTGAAGGAAACCTCCACTGTGGAAGAAATCCTGAATGGGATGAAAACTTTCATCGTTAGTAGCAGTCTAGGTACAGGTTGAAGAAAACTAAGACCCTTCTTTGTTTTGTTATCAGTAGGAATGACAAGTTGTCCCCATCCCTCTGCGTTGTTACTTTTGATCACTTCGAGAGCATCTTTGTACGAGGAAATCTAAGTTCCTTCTTCTGATTTATCACTTCTCACCGACAGTGCTTGGAACTGAGTTCCAACAACCTCCTCGGGTTCTACACAAGTAGACGATGATAAGTTACTCACGATCAAAGCTTGCTTTCCACAGACTGTGACTAGTTGGTCGTTCTTGACGAACTCCAGTTTCTGGTGCAGTGTCGAAGTGACTGTCCCAACCTGGTGTATTCAAGGTCTTCCTAATAAACAGTTGTATGCTGCCCTGACGTCTATAACCTAGAAAGTGACTAGGAAAGTGTGAGGTCTGATAGTTATGGGAAGGTCGACTTCGCCAATAACTGCTTTCCGGGATCCATCAAATACTTTGACGATAACCTCACTGCCCCTCATTAAAGATCCCTTGAATGATAGTCACATTAAAGTGGATTTCAACATAACATTCAGAGTCGATCCGGTGTCTACCAGTACGCTGGCTAAAGCATCGTCCTGGCAGTTGACTGTAATATTGAGCGCCATGTTGTGACTTTTTCCTTCTTCTGCCAGTTCCTCATCACTAAACCCCAAACTATTGCAGGAAGTGATGTTGGGGATGATGCTATCGAATTGTCTTATCGTTACATCTTGTTCCACAAAGGCTTGCTCTAAGACTTTTTGTAGAGCCTCTCTGTGGGCTTTGGAACTGAGTAATAGAGATAACACAGAGATTTTTGAAGGAGTTTGCAATAGTTGATCAACAATGTTGTACTCACTTTTCTGGATGAGCTTCAGCATCTCATCGTTGTTTTTTGAAAGGTCGGGATCACTGGATTGACCGGCTGGTTGATCTGGAACTTTTGTTTGAAGTTCCTTTTCTTTGCTAGGTTCTCCAACTCCTCGGTTGAAGATTCGATCGCTCCGTGTTACTCGACTAATGTCTACAATATTCACGACGGAGGGTAATAGAACTTCTTTTCCTTTCTCAACTGTTGTTGCACCGTACTTGTAAGGGATAGCCTTATCGGACTTGTACGGTACTGGTCCTGGAAGATAGATAACTACAGGAGCTTTATGATTTTTCTGACCATCATAGCTGGCCTCAATCGGTTCGAGATTGAGAACCTTTCCACCATCAAGAGGGACTCTTGATTCACGGAGTAAATGGATTATGGCGCACACATCTTTGGCCACTTCTCGCTTAGGGATCAAGATAACATCCTTACTTTGATCAGGATGATAGTTTGACATTGAGTCAGAGCTTGACCATGGTTGAATTTCCTTATGGTCTAACTGACTTTGAAGGGCTGCTCACACGAGGTAGCATCCTTGATTATTCTCCGAGCAGACTCTACAGCGCTCGTAGTTGTGTGGTGGCACTCGGCCACGTCCGCTTTAAATGCAGTACAACTTCACCAGATCAGTTTCCACTGATCGAACATCCTGACTATGATTCCTAGTAGGGTTCCCGTTAATCATACTGGCTTGTTGTGTGTCTTCATCTAGACAGATCAGAAGCCACTGGTGGTTTAACAAGTATTAAAGTGTCCTCTGAACGAGTGCACAACCTTGGTTACTCTCACGACACACTTTACAGTTCTGATACTCGTACGAAGTCAGAAAACCAAGCTGGACTTGCTTAGCATGTAACTCCACTAAGCTGGTATTCATCAAGCGATATCGAAGATTTGAATCATGTTGACCTGATAGGGATTCTTATCACGGTAGTCCTGGATCCATCCAAGATCCATCTGACGCTGGAGGGCCTCTTGTACAAAATAGCATCCCTGATTGTTTACCGAGCAAATCAGACAGGAATCATAATCATGCTGTGGCAGGTCATGATGTTGGCTTTGCCTTGAGTGCATTGCCACCAAGTTAACATTCATCGCACAGATGTTGTGGTTTTGAATGATGATGGAATTCGTATAAGTCATGTTGACCCCACGAATTCGGTGATCCTGGATCCAACCGAGATCCAACTGTTCTTGTAGAGCTGATTGCACCACAGAACATCCTTGATTGTCCTTAGAGCAGATATCACACTGGTGATAGTTATGAGGTGGTACATGCCCATATCCGCTCTGTCTGCGATGCATCTTGACCAGATTAGCCCTTAATAAGAGTACATCATGAATTTGATAGATGTGGTTAGATTCTCCCTCTATCAAATTGACTGCAGCCTTCTTGTGTTGAGGCAACAGGTTCGTCTGAACATTTGGATTTGTATCCTTGAAGGATAAGACCCTGCTCCTGACAAGCTTTTGCACATCGGATTTGAAAATGAGACAGTTTTCTATGTTATGCCCTGGTCCTCCTTGATGGTAAGGACAAGTCTGATCCGCTTTGAACCAAAAAGGAGGATTTTCCGGTACTGTAAGAGGAGACCTGGTTTGGACATGCCCCTTGACCAGTAGTAATGGAAACAGTTCTACGTACAACATTGGTATAGGGTCAAACCCTGGTGGTCGCGTTGTACGGTTGTTGTTGTACTGAGGACGAGCCTGCTAAAGAGGCTGTTGTGTCCTTTGCTGATATTGTTGTTGATTCGGTTGGCTCTGAGCAACCTGAGGTTGATACGTTGGAACAGACGCAGAGTTAATAGCAGGAGTTACAGCTGCTACTGGTTGGTAACGTCGCCTTTTCTTTTCGAGAGAGATATTGCCAATATCTTGCTCTTTTTTCTTAGGGAAAGTACTACCGTATCTTTTGGTACTGCTTGATGGTCCAGGGTCTTTAACCAAACGTCCTTCTCGGACAGCTTCCTCAAGACGAACTCCCATTCCCACCATCTCGGTGAAGTCACTGGGCGCACTGGCGACCATTCTGTCGTAGTAAAACGAGCTTAAGGTTTTCAAGAAGATCTTTGTCATCTCTTTTTCCTCAAGAGGTGGACAAATCTGAGTGGCAATTTCACGCTATCTCTGAGCATATTCCTTAAAGGTTTCCTTATCCTTCTGCGACATAGCTCTGAGTTGATCTCTATCTGGTGCCATGTCCAGATTATACTTATATTGTTGAACAAAGGCAGCGCCAAGATCTCTGAAAGTGACGATCTTAGTGTGGTTTAAACCCATGTACCATTTGAGTGCGGCACCGGTTAAACTATCCTGGAAATAATGGATCAGTAACTGTTGGTTCTCTGTCTGTGTTGACATTCTCCGAGCGTACATCACCAAGTGACTTTGAGGGCAAGAGTTACCCTTGTATTTTTCAAATTTGGGCACCTTGAATTTGAGCAGAACTTTCACATTGGGGACCAAACAAAGGTCTGCAGCGTCCTTTCCAAATAGATCCTTACCGAAAATGGCTTGTAGTTCTTTCTGCATCTCCAGGAATTGTTCCTGGAATTCCTTCATTCTTTCGTACATACTTTCATTTCCACCAGAAGATATCTATGGAATCTGTCCTTCTGGGACAGTGTGTACTACGGGTGGTGGTATAGTCATTACGGTAGTGACTCTTGGTGCTTCCCTCTCCCGAAGTTTGTAACCTTCAGGAGTTACTGTCATGCCCCATGCATCTTCGCTTTCCCGAAGTTTGTAACCATCAGGCCCAGCAGCTCCTGCTGCAGTTTCTGGATCTTCCAAGATCGGCGGAATATATTCTTCTGGGATATAGTTGAGTGGCATACCCCAGGGACGACCCTTTGGCATGTTATACCGAGGATGGTACTTTTCCACTATGGACGTCAATGTGATCTCTGAGATCACAGTCCTTTGTTGTTGTATCTAGGCTGCTGCCAGAGATTACATGTCATTGTGAAGTTTTCTCAGATCTTCTTTCAGAGTGTCGATTTCTTCTCTCAACTCTTTGTTCTCTTCCTCGAGATCGTCCATTTTCTTTTGTCGATTGGCCAGAGTATTGTACGAATGAGACAATTTGACTCTAGAATCGAGATACAAACGTGAGATTCTCAGGGAAGAAGAATGTGTTACGGTCGAATGATGAATGATATGCAATGATTATATTAATTTAATTTTTTTTTGGTTATTTAATCAAAAGAAACTTCGACAATTGGATTGCAATTATCAAACAGTGGGGAAACCCCGTTTTATTGATGGAAATACAGTAATTTACAAAGTGTTGTAAAAGGAAATGTCTAAACTAATGGATCCTGAGTCTTCTCTGAGGAGGGCTCAGGTGCTGGTTCTGGTATTTTCCTTTTCTTTGACCAGGGCTCTTGAGCCGTTGTCGGGTTGTCATTCCTTTGTCAAGTGAAAGGAGCGAGCAAATTCCTTTGGTATTCTTGATTCTCTACAGCATGTTGCTCTAAAATCTCAATCAGAGCATCTTTATCTTTTAACAGTTGCTGTATTTTGTTACACTCCATGTTGAGAATACGGTACTTGTTCCTCCAAGACCTCTTCTCCTGTTGAACTTTGGTGAGAGTAACCTGAAGTTTTTCCGTATCAGACATAAAATAAAGGACAGATTCCCTTATTGGAAGAACTTCTTGATGAGGGTAAGGCATCCTCAGCTTGAGAGCTCTAGTTTGTACCCAGTGGAGATAAGGCTCCACAGAAATACAGTCTAGTTTTCCTAGAGACTCTCTTCCTTTCCTGTGAACATGTTTCCAAGCATGCACTATTTCTGTCTTTAGTTCCCTGTTATTTTCTCCTTCCTTGAAGAAAATACCTTCCAAATGATCATTACGCGGGACATGTCTCATGGGGTAACCAAATTGACGACGAACCAAAACTGGATGATAATTCATTCCTCTTTTAATTCCTATGAGGGGTACGTTAGGGAAGTTTCCACAATGGTCAATGATCCTGATCCCGTCATAGATTTGATTGTACCAATCAATGTCAGAGTTGGTAAGAGACATGATTCTCTGCAACCAATGTAAAGTATTCTTTTGATCCCAAAAAGCAGCAGACTTGGGTAAATGGGAAGTGAACCATTTGTATAGCAGGGGTACACAGCATTTGATCATTCCTCCGCTATACAAATTCCTTAAGTGTACAGAATGATAAGCATCTGCGAGCAAGGTTGGTACAGGATTTCCAATCAAAAAAATCTTAATGGCATTGATATCTACGAAGTTATCGATGTTGGGAAACAAAAATAACCCGTAGGAGAACAAAGCAAAGATGCTTTCGAAAGCAGGCACATTCCCTATGCTAGCAAAGTACAGGGCGTTCTTTATCAAAAACTGGGCTGGAAAACCCTGGATTCCACCCTTAGTGGTCATGTGAGTCCTGACTTCCGACTCGTCTAAATAAATTGCTCTTGCAATGGTCTGATCTTTTGGAATTTCTTCCAGTCCAGAAAAGGGAGATTGGTCAGTGATAGGTAAATCAGTCAGGTGAGAGTACTCCTCCAGTGTTGGTGCTAGCTGATAATCCAGGAATGTGAAATAGTGATAGACCGGATCATAGAACTGAATGAGCATGGACAGGATTCCTTCAATTACATGGACCCTTAACAAAGACAACAGTCCTCCATACTTAGCTCTGAAAGCATCAAGGTTGGTGATCATTCTCGCCAATCCTCTTAAATCCTCTAATTTTGGAACCTTGAAGGTGTACTTGTGAGTCCTTCTTCTAACGAAATCCATAACGCAATCTTTCTCACTGATATTTGCAATCATTGTCTTAGTTTAATTTGAAAAAGAGAGACTAGAAGAGAAAATTCTTTGTTTAAGAGTTTTTTAGACGAAATGAATGCATGAATGCAGCACACAAAAACATAAAAAAAACATGGGGTCAAAGGTTCAGTGTCATGAAGTCAAGGCTCTACCCATCCCCAAAGGTTTTACTGGTGATTTTTTGTACTTGTCCTCACAATCATTGACCCCTCTTGGGATAACAACAGCAGGCTGGAATCACCCGAGCGAGCTGATGTATCTTAGAGTAATCTCAAATGAGGGTAGTATCGCATGATAACTATTTCCGATAGCTTCTGCACTACAAAATAGTAACATGGTCTTAGTCTACTAAAATCCTCAGCTTCTCAGGTAACCCAATCAAACAATCTTCTTTCAACAACCGAAGTCGTATAGGCATTGAAATCCACAAAGGGTATCTCCACTTATTCGATGGTCTACCGGGACCTCTTATCTGGGATTCACTCCCCGTAAGATTACCCGTCTCGTGCCATTACCTATCTTAGCTGTATACTCAACCTTTCCAGATGCGGCATCACACGCATTCCCATTAGCAGAAAAATAAACACGGATATCAATTAGGAAAAGCAGTATATATATTTGTCCTAACATCCTAGACCTCTAGTCCTATGATCCTAACAGTTAATGACTCCCCAGAAGAGTCGCCATTCACTGCGATGCCTTCTAAACTTAAGGGATTCTACCTAAGAGATGGGAGAATGGTTCTGCTCCCATTGTGGTCGCCATTATTCTGTAGCGCGGTTTTTGTGGTTTCGAATCACTATTGCTTTGGGGCGCTACAATTCGATTCAATTTTTATCCTGTGAAGCTGATTAAGGAAGGGAAATAGATGTCTCTAATTAACCCTGCTTGCATACTGAGTTTAAATAGATGACTGTTGGTTATAGATGTTATCAAAATCGTGGGTCTCTCTTAGGTTATTTGGCTTAAGAATAGAGTGTCTACGAGGCTTTTAAGAAGGTACTATATCTAATTTTTCTTTGATTGATGTATGAAGGTACAGGACCTAGAGTTTTTAATTAGTATGCTCGCTAAGTTTTCGCAATCTTATGCCTACGTATTCCCGTTAAAGAAACAGGGAAATCAGAGCAATCGTAGTTCCTCCTATTCTAAGGGAGGAAAGAGATGTTTTGGTGTCTCGTTCAAAGCCCAAGACAGAGGCTAAATGGAGTATTTGTGTCTTGTTCAAAGCCCAAGATTGAAGCTAAAAGGTTGAGTGAAAGAGAATTTGTCATCTCTAAAGAGGAGCTGTTGATTTTTGTGTGCCTTGATCAAAGCCCAAGGTTGAAGCTAAGAGGTTGATTGACTCCACTAGGGAAGTCCTTATACAAAGCCTAAGAGAAGGCTGACTCCACGGGGGAGGTATTTATCTGTCTTTTATAAAGCCTAAGATTGAGGCGAAAAGGGTTTGACTCAACAAGAGAGTGCTTTTATCTGTCTCGTACGAAGCCCGAGATTGAGGCTAAAAAGGGCTGACTTAGCTAGGGATTTCTTTATACTAAGCCTAAGAGGAGGCTAGATAAGACCGACTCAATAAGAGAGTGTTTTTATATGTCTTGTACAAAGACCAAGACGGAGGCTAAAGGAGTTTACTCAACAAGAGCGTGCTTTTATATGTCTTGTACAAAGCACAAGACGGAGGCTAAAGGAGTTGACTCAACAAGAGAGTGCTTTTATACTTAACAAGAGATTGATTTGTTGTCTCGTACGAAGCCCGAGATTGAGGCTAAAAAGGAGATTGACCTAACATGAGAGTCTTGAAAAGTGATGGACTCAACAAGAGAGTCTAAAAAGTGATTGACTCAACAAGAGAGTCTGAAAAGGTTAGCTCCGCTGGGGGAGGATCTTTGTACAAAGCCCAAGAGGAGGCTGACTGTGTTGAGGAAAGATCATTATACCAAGCCTAAGAGGAGGCTATCTTACTGCTGAGGATTAGACCCATAGGCAGGTCCAAGGATGGGGAACTCTCATGAGAGAGACTGGGTTTCTGCTGGAGATTTATCCAGAGTGATCGGTGTTTTTTCCTATGTTTGAAAGGAACTTGAGAATGTCTTTGAGACTCAAAGGGGTTTTAGACTGTCCAAGTCTACTGGTGTTGAAGAGTTTTATCTTTTGTAGGATGCCCCAAAAGAGGGCAAGGGCCTTAAGGGATGAGAATCAACCCTAAAGTGGCTTGAGGTTTGGCACTGGAAAGACTGCTCTAGTAAAGGATGACTAAGTTCTGTCTTATACCTTTAAGAGGTCGTTTAGGGTCCTTGTATTAAGCCCAAGAGAAGGCATGAGAACTTTTAAGAAGCCGAAGGGTCCTTGTACAAAGCCCAAGAGGAGGCGGGGATGCTTTTAGGAAGCCTGTGGGTCTCCAAACCAAGAGAAGTTCAAGAAATACAATTCACAGAGAAGAGATCATTCCAGGAAAGTTCGAGCGTTTTGAAGAAACTCAAGAGATGCTATTCACGGATAATAGATCAACTCCGGGGAGTAGAATTTCTTTGACAATTTCTAAGGGTGACAGTCTGAGAAAAGGTTCACTGAGAATACTGCCTATCTCTTTGTTCCATATTGATTAACCCCAAGAGAAGGGAAGACTGTATCTGGAAATCCTATGGGGATCTAGTTTTGTTTGTATTTAAGAGTGACCAACATGGCTTTACCTAGTTCTAGACGTAGTTGTCGGGGAATACTCTAAATAACTTTACTAGTATATATACAGTTGATATATGATGAGTATTTAAAAGAGTATGAAAGAAGACTAACCATGCGCAGCTTCCCACAATACAGTTATGTATATGAAAGCATATAAAAGAATGAAAGAAGACTAACCATGCGCAGCTTCCCACAATACAGTCATATATATATATATATATATGAAAGCATATAAAAGAAAGCGAATAAACACTTACCCGTTGTAGAGCTTCCATGCTGTTTGTTAGTTGTTCAACAAAGAAATTAAAGAAAGTTTTGATAGCAACTATACATTTGGATTCAAAATCAAAGGAAAGAGTATTTTAAATAGAGATCGGGGCTTACAGTTCAGGGAGAGGCCCAAATTTTAATAGTGATGGCACTGTTGTTTTGTATCGGGACTTATACAACGACTGAGGCCCAAAAAGTTTTGATCAAAAGGGGATTGGGTCTTACACCCTATTAGAGACCCAAAGAGTTTGAAAATGAATAAAGATGGGTATTATAGCTCAAGGAGAAACCCAGTTGATTTTGTTAAAAAGGCGACGATCTCGCCGAACGTTTGAAAATATACAGAGGGACTTATACAATATGTGAGGCCCAAAATTGTTTATTTACAAAAAAGGGGTTGGGTCTTACACTCTATTAGAGGCCCAAAAGTGTTTTTGAAAAGGAATGGGACTTAAAGCTCGAGGAGAGGCCCAAAAAGTTTATTTGTTTGAAATATGGCGATCTTGCCGAGGTTTGAAAACACAGTGGGTCTTATACGATGACCGATGCCCAAATTATTTTGTTTTCAAAAGGGGGTTGGGTCTTACATTCTATTAGAGGCCTATGAGTGTGAAAAAGATTTGTTTAGGGTGATAATCAAAGGAACCCTAATTTTGTTTAAAATGTAATTAATTTTGTTTAAAAAATTAATAAAAATTATTGAAAATATGTGAAAAATGAGTGGTGATCTTGGATCAATGCTTCAAAAATCATGTTTCTACCCACAAAATGATTGAAAATCATTTAAATTTAGAAAATCAAGAAGGAACAAATATTTTAAATGTTAAAAAACAAATAAAAATTAATTCCTTGCAAAAATATCAAATATATGAAATAAATAATATTTTTTGGAATTTTTGGTAAAATAAAATATTTTAACATTTTTGTGAATTATTAAAAAAAAGAATCAACTCAAAATCATTAAAATTCAGAGAGAAATTAATTTTTGAATCAATTAAATAAAATCACAAAATTCAAATATTCAAATATTTGAAAAAAGGCGCCAAGAACACACCAAGAACACGCACGGGTTATGGGTTTGGCCTGATTTGTATTTTCTCTCCAATCTCACTGAATACTTGATGAAATCACACAATCCACATATCAATCTGCTCGTTTTCACCTCACGATCATGTCTATGGTCTTTAATTTCATTTATTTTAAGCATGGAATAAGAAATCAAGACAAAACCTCAAGAACCCTAAATTCTGCATGAAGGCTGAGAAATTCTATACACGATTCATTCAAAGCAATTAATTGATGGGAAACATTCTATGCATGATTATGAACATTTGGTAAAAGTATTGTACGAGGAAATATGCATAGATTAAGAGATGACCAAGTTTAGGCTTACTTGAAGGTCATTGCAGTAAGAGCAATTTGATTTTTGGGTTGGAGGTGTTACAAATGAGTTGTGATGATCTGAAAAACTTCCCTACACCATATGGAATGTGTATGAATGCTTGGAGTGATTTGAAATGGACTGGAACAGATTATGGCACCTCAACTATAACTTGGTTGAAAATTTGGGCAACTGGCTGGTGATTCTGAGAAATCAGTGTTATAGTTGTGTGTTTAGTGTTTGATCAGCTCACATATGATGTTTATGAAGTGTGTGAATCATTGGTTTGAGTTGCATTGGCTCCCAACTCAAAACCCGATAGTGTTTTTTCAAGAACAAGGAAAATTGGAGTTCAAGAAGGAAATGAGAGAAAGCAATGTTGTAAGCTGCTTTGGTGTGGTTTGAATGATCAGTGAGGACCTCTATTTATAGTGGATCAATTCTTGTCTTGGAGGAATAGTGAATGGCTGCTGGATCAGATCACATTCAAATGGATTTGGCTTGGTGGCATTTCTTCTCATGCAAGGCAAACTAGCCTCTCCCAAGAGCAGGGCTATGTCTTGACCAAATTCACATTCTTCAGATGTTTTAATTGTTTTTTAAGTGAGCATCTTGACTGAGTAGAGTGGCTTTGTTAAAAGTGCCCTATTTCACATAAATGTCTTTGAATTCAAGGCATATATGCCAAAATGCATTAATCTCAAGTTGGAAGATCCCTTGGCTTTTTGACTCAGCTTTACAAGTTGGACCAGTTGGATTATGATCAAATTAGATGAATTTGGCATAGGGATCATTGGTCTTTGGTTCAAAATCGTGTAAAGCAAGAAATCTTACAAACTGATTTTTCCATGACAGCCTTGCCATGGTGTGTTGCAGCAGCCATAACTCTTGGCTCAAGTTGATTTGTTTCATGCCAATAAGTTCTTTGGATTCTCAACAACATTTGCAACAACATTGATGTTTATGTCTTGAATTAATTCAGCTTGCAACTGTGTGAAAAAACCTCACAAGTTTTGGTGTTTTCAACAAAATTTGTCTTGGACAGAATTTTGTCTAAGTGTTGGAAAAGATTCATTTTCATGTTTTTAGTGAGTTTGGTCCAACCATAACTCAGAATCCATGAAGAATTAGAATGATATGTAGTTGAAGCTTTTGTAGTATGTCATGAGAGCTACAAATCCAACTTTGGACCATCCAAAATGGTTGCTTGGATCTCAAGTTATGATCCTTGGAAGTTGGTACCCTAGCCACTTTGTTCCATAACTTAGAAAAAATTCTAAGTTTTTTATGGTTACCCCTTTTACAAGTTAACTCACTTTCTTTGATTTTTCTTGATGAATGATGATTCCAATCACACATTAACATCATTTTAGGGTTAAGGAACCATAATTGTGAAAAATCTCAAAAAGTCAAACTTTGACTTTTGTGCACAGTTGACTTTTTATCAGATGAATTCCAAACTGTGTGATCCTCTATGAAATTAAGTCCTTGACCTAAATCAAACTTAATAGATGGATTCCATAGGTGTTGTAGGGTGTATTGAATCATGTCCCAAGGTTTGGGAGCATGCCTTTGTCAAAAGTCAAAGGCATAGTTGACTTTTCCCTCGAAACCCTAATTGTAGTCCAGATGAAATTGAAACTTGTGAATCAAGCTTCTTGGATCAATCCATTGTTGCAAATGGATCAATAAGGTTTATTAGAGAACCTCAAATCATGTCTTGAGGTCTTGGCTCATGTTTTGTCCCAAAAGTCAACTTAGGGGTGAATTAGGTCAAGAAACCCTAATTCCTGATTTTTGGTGAATGCATCCCCTGAGGTTAAATTGACTTGATAATTGTGTTCATGAGGTCCCTTGGAGTATCTTAGGTTATGCTTTGAAGCATTGGCTCATGCCCAGAGGAAAATTTCCACATGGAGGCCTTGGTCGACCAAAACCCTAATTTGGTGACACTGGCGATCTTGAGGCTTGATCCACTTGGAATGTTGCAACCTTGTGCTTAATCCTTAATGTGGGAGTCCTATTGATCCTCTAGGGGTCTTTGAGAGGTTAGACAAGGTGAAGATCATGGCAATCCTTGATTGATCCTTTGTCTAAGTGCTCAGAGAGGGCTTGAAACCCTAATTCCTGTTGATAGTGAATGCTCACCCATCTTTGGGGAGACTGATGAGGCATGATGGTTCATCCATATTGTGATGAGGATCTGCACAATGATGGGAATCTTAGTGGTCAAAATTTGGGGTATGACAGGCTGATACCTTCACCTTTGCTTTCCCAGAGAGATATTACTGATATCTTGCTTTTTCTTCTTTTGGAAAGCACTACCGTATCTCTTAGTACTGCTAGATGGCTTTGTAACTTTGACCAATCGTCTTTCTCGGACTGCTTCTTCAAGGCGTACTCACATGTTTACCATTTCAGTGAAGTCACTGGGCGCACTAGCAACCATTCGGTCGTAATAGAATGAGCTTAAGGTTTTCAAGAAAATCTTGGTCATTTCCTTTTCCTCAAGAGTGGAACAGATCTGGGCGGAAATTTCACGCCATCTCTGAGCATATTTCTTGAAGGTTTCTTTATCCTTTTGTGACATTGCTCTAAGCTGGTCCCTATCTGGTGCCATGTCCAAGTTATATTTATACTGCTAAACGAAGGCTGCCCCGAGATCTCTGAAAGTACTGATCTTGGTGCGGTTTAAACCCATGTACCATTTGAGTGCGGCACCGGTTAAACTGTCTTGGAAGTAATGGATTAGTAGCTGTTGATTTTCTGTCTAAGTAGACATTTTTCGAGCGTACATCACCAAATGACTTTGAGGGCAAGAGTTGCCTTTGTATTTTTCAAAGTCAGGCATCTTGAATTTGTGTGGTATCCTTACATTAGGGACCAAACAGAGGTCAGCGGCGTCTTTACCGAATAAGTCTTGACCGTGAATGGCATGCAGTTCCTTATGCATTTCCAAGAATTGTTCTTGGAATTCATTCATCCTTTCATATACTTCTTCATTTCTGCCAAAAGTGGCTTGCAGAATCTGTCCTTCCAGGATAGTGTGTACCACTGGTTGTGGTATAGACATTACAGCAGTGACTCTTGGCGCTTCAATGCCCTGAAGTTTGTAACCTTTAGGAATTACTGTCGTAACCCTTGCATCTTCATTTTCCTGAAGTTTGTAACCTTCAGGTCCAGTGGTTCCCGCTACGGCTTCTGGGTCTTCAGTGACCGGTGGGATATATCCTTCAGGTATAAATTTGAAAGGCATGCCCCAGGGATGCCCTTTAGGCATGTTGTACCGAGGATGGCTATCATTTGTCTCAAATATGGGTGTAGATGTAATCTCTGAGATCACATTCCTTTGATGCTGCTGTTCTTGGGCTACTGCCAGGGTTTGCATGTCGTGGTGGAGTTTCTCCAAACTCTCCTTCAGAGTGTTGATCTCTTCTCTCAGCTCTCTGTTCTCTTCCTCGAGATCGTCCATTTTCTTTTGTCGATTGGCCCGAGTATTGTAGGAATGAAACAGTTTGACTCTAGAGTGTGACACATATGTGAGACTTAAAGATAAAAAATGCGTTATGTGAGAATGATGAATGATATGCAATGACATATTTTTTAGTTTTTATTTTCAAAAGAAACTTTAACAATTAGATTGCAAATATCACACAGTGGGGGGGGCCCTTTTTATTGAATTCGAAATATTGCAGTATTTTACAAGGAAAAGTACAATATCTTACAAAGTGTGAGAAGGAACCGTCTAAGCTCATGGATCCTGAGTTCTCTCTGAGGAGAGCTCAGATGTTGGTTCCTGTATTTTTCTTTTCTTTGATCGGGCCTCTTCAGCCGTTGTCGGGTCGACGATCCTTTTCCAAGTGAAAGGAGTGAGTAAATTTCTTCGGTCTTCCCGACTTTCTATGGCATGTTGCTCTAATATCTCAATCAGAGCATCCTTTTCCTTTAGCAGTTCCTGAATCTTGGTACATTCCAAATTAAGGATCTGGTATTTATTCTTCCAGAAGTTTTTCTCACGTTGGGCTTTGTTACGAGCGACCTGGAGTTTTTCCGCATCAGACATGAAATAAAGGACATATTCCTTTAAGGGAAAAACTTCTTGACGAGGGTAAGGCATCCTCAGCTTGAGGGCTCTAGTTTGTACCCAGTGGAGATAAGGTTCCATGGAGGTATAGTTTGGTCTTCCCAGAGACTCTCTCCCTTTCCCGCGAATATGTTGCCAGACATGCACTATTTCTTTCTTCAGTGCCCTGTCATTTTCCCCTTCCTTGAAGAAAAGACCTTCCAGATGAACATTATGTTGGATATTCTTCATCGGGTATCCGAGTTGACGGCGAGCTAAAATTGGATGATAATTGATTCCTCCTTTAGTACTAATGAGGGGTACATTGGGGAAATTTCCATATCTATCGATGATCTCTATCCCTTCGTAAATCCGATTGTACCAATCTATGTCATAATTGGTAAGAGACATAATCCTTTGTGACCAATCGTAGAGTACTCTTGTGATCCCAAAAAGTAGCTGACTTGGGCAAATGGAAAATAAACCATTTGTAGAGTAATGGTACACAGCATGTGATCATCCCTCCACTGTACATGTTCTTTAAGTGTACAGAATGATAAGCATCTGCGAGCAAGGTTGGTAAGGGGTTTCCTATTAAGAATATCTTAACATCATTGGTGTCGACGAAGTTGTTAATGTTGGGAAAGAGGAATAACCCGTATATGAGCAGAACAAAGACGTCTTCGAAGGCAGTTATGTTTCCTACACTAGCAAAGTATAGAGCTTTCTCCATCAGGAATTTAGCCGGTAAACCCTGGATTTCTCTTTTAGTGGTCATGTGAGTCCTAACTTCTGACTCATCCAAAGAGATTGCTCTTGCAATGGCTTGATCTTTTGGAATTTCTTCCAGTCCGGAAAATGGAGCTTGATTAGTGATAGGTAAATCAATCAGGTGGGAGTATTCTTCCAACGTTGGTGCAAGTTGGTAATCCGAGAAAGTGAAGTAGTGGTAAACCAGATTGTAGAACTATACCAGCGTAGACAGGATCCCTTCAACCACGTTGACCTTTAACAGAGACAACAGTCCTCCGTGCTTAGCTCTGAAAGCCTTGGAATTGGTAATCATCCTTCCTAATTTCCTTAAGTATTTTAGTTTCGGAGCCTTGAAGGTGTACTTGTGCGTTTTTCTTCTACCGAAATCCATAACGCAACCTCTGATATTTGCAATTATTCTTTTAGTTCTTTTGGGAAAAAGATTTTTTTTCTTGTTTGAAAAGAGTTTTTTAATGAATGCAGCAAAAAAAAACATTTGAAAACATGGGTTTAGGGGTTCATCGTCACGAGCATGGAGTCATGGATCTACCCATTCCCAAAGGTTGTACTATTTGGTCAATTTTTGTACCTGTAGAACGGGTTCTAAAAGGTTCCCAAAATCATTGACCCCTCATAGGATTATTAACAGCAAGCTGATTCACTCGAGCGAGCTGTAATGTCCTAGGATGAATCTCTTTTGAGTGTAGTATCGTGTATCAACTATTCCCGATAGTCACCGCACTACCTAATGGCCAAATGGTTAAATGTCTACTAAATCCTCAAGGTCATGGGTACCGCACTAGGATAAACAATGCTTTCACGACGATCGGTCGTTCAATATTAATATTTCCACACGGGTACCTCGACTGATTCGGTGGACTGCCAAGTTATCTTGGTTGGGATTCCCTCCTTATAAGCATTTCCCGGATATGCCACCACTTATCTTAATGTTCTCTTAAACTTTTGACATGCGTATTAATCGCATTCCCAGTTAACAGAAATTTAAACACGGGTGTAAAGTAATATAACAGTAAATGTAGCAGAAAGTAAATAAACAGAGAAATAAAAGAAAAGCAAAGCCTAGACCTCTTAGGAACTCTAATCCTAGCATCATTCCCCAGCAGAGTCGCCATTTTTCTATAGCGTGCGATTTTTGTCGGTGACGCGACCACCTTACCACAATGGTTAGAATTGGGTGCTACTTTCTGATTTCTTATTTATCCTATGAAGCTGGAAAGGAAAGGGAAGATATCTAAAACTAACCTTACACGCAAATGTTTTCTTTAACAAATGCTAAGAGATCGGGGAATGGGGTCAGGTTATACAAAGGGAAGTTGTTAACACCCAGTGTATATATGGTTATCCATAGACTTTTTATTGTATGTTTCTCTGTTAATTTGAATTGCTTTCTAGTGTTTGTCTGTCATGGTTGGGAAAGTTTCTCCTTTGGGAGTGTTGAGAGAGTGTTTTTGTTGTTTTCGGGTTTTCTGTTGTTTTTGTGAAGGTACTTGACCTAAAGTTTTGATTTGTGTGCTCGCTAAGATTTTGCAATCTTATGCCTACGTATTCCCGTAAAGAGATTTGGGAAATTAGAGCAATCATAGTTCCTCCTATTCTATGGGAGGAAAAATGTTTGGTTTCTTGTTTAAAGCCCAAGATTGAAGCTAAAGGTTATTTGTGTCTTGTTCAAAGCCCAAGATTGAAGCTAAAAGGTTTGACTGAGAGAGAATTTGTCATCTCTAAAGGGAGATATCTCACTTGTTCATCACAGTTGTTGAAGGATTGGTTATAAAGGGAAATTACTTTAACTGGAATGTATGGAATCCAACAATGCCATAATTTCCTTTATAAGGGAGGTGTCCTGAAGGAAGAAACTTTAACTCAGTGTAGAGCAATGCCATTTTTCCTTATGAGTCTTCCATGCTAAGAGAGGGACATTGGCTTAGATGTAAATAATTCAGAGGCTTGCCACTTATAGCAATTAGATGAAAGAAGAAATTTTCCAGGATAAAAGAGGGACCACAACTTGGATTTTTGAATCAACAAGTGTGCCACTTACAGCAATTATCTGGAAATGGTTTTTTGATTGTCTGTTTTGATATGTGATGTACAGAGAAATGTCTTCCTACAGAGTGGACTCTTGATTTCCTCTGAGGGGATGTTGATTTTTGTGTTCCTTGATCAAAGCTCAAGGTTGAAGCTAAAAGATTGACACTGCTTAGGGAGTTTTATATTTGTCTTGTACAAAGCCCAAGATTGAGGCTGAAAAAAGATTGACTCCACTGGGGAGGTTTTATCTGTCTTGTACAAAGCCCAAGATTGAGGCTGAAAAGAGATTGACTCCATTGGGGAGGTTTTATCAGTCTTGTACAAAGCCCAAGATTGAGGCTGACTCTACTGAGGAAAAAATTATATAAAGCCTAAGAGGAGGCTGGTTGGGGAAATTCTTATATGAAGCCTAAGAGGAGGTTGGCTTCTGCTGAGGATTGTGGAAATCCAGGAGCAGGTCCAAATTGTATTGGGGAATCCAAAAGGAATATCAACTCTTGCTAGGGATTGAAGAAGAGTTAAAATATCAGAGGCCATGAGGTTCTAATTCTGTTAGGGTTTTATTGATGGTAAATTGACCTCGGCTGGGGATTTTTAAAGTGAAGGTTTAAACCTTGCTGGAGATCTGAAGAGTTTTGAAAATGAGTCTGAAAACCTAAGGAGGTTTTAAACTCTGTTGGAGACCGATGAAATGATCAGGGTTTTTTCCTGTGCTTTTAGGAAACTTGAGGGTCTCTGTGAGACCTAAGAGGAGATGATACTTTTCAAGTCTTACTTGTACGAAGCCCTAGAGGAGGCTGAGACTGTCCAAGTCTCTTATGAAGTGGTAGGTTATGGCTGTAGAGAGAGATCTTTATATGATGCCCAAGAGGAGGTTGTTGGTTTAAGGGATGAAGATCAATCCTTGAATGGTCTGATGTTTTGGAATTCTTGACTCTCCTGAGGATTAAATAAGTGAAGATGACTAATTTCTTTCCTATACCTGTAGGAGGCCTTTGGGTCCTTGTACTAAGCCCAAGAGAAGGCTGAGGAACTTCTAAGAAGCCTGTTGGTCCTTGTAGTTAGGGGTGGGAATAGGCTGGGCCAAGCTAGGCTTTGCCAAGCCTGAGCCTGGCCTGCTAGAAAATTCAAAGTCTAAGCCTGACCTATAGCCTATCAAAGGCTTATTTTTTGGCTTGAAAGGCCTGATTGGCCTATTAGCCTACTTAAAAAGTCTATATCATTTGAACATATGTAAATAAGAAATTCAATTAATATTTAAATAGACTAAAGAATCAAAAGTACAATGAGACTAAATGTTTGTTTCCATTGACTTAGCTGAGCTTACCTAGTAGTATAAATTTTGTGAGATGTTTTATTTGAGAGAACTTATAAAAACACCTTATAACGTTATTCATAGGATTTCTTTCAACTTAATTTTATAAGTTCTTAAATATAACTAAGTCTAATTTTGTATTTTAATATAAACTATAAAATACAATATAAAAACAATAAATTCATTCATGTTTAATAAATAGTTCGGACTGATAGGCTTACAAAGCTTTTTGTATGGCCTGCGGCCTAGCCTATTTAGCTAAATAGGCTTATAAAAAAACCTAGGCCTTTTCTATTTAAAAAATAGCCTGGCTTGGCCTTGGCATATGTAGGTTAGGTCGTAGGCCCCTGTTAGTTGGCCTGGTCTATTCCCACCCCTACTTGTACTATGCCCAAGAGGAGGCTGGGGATGCTTTTAGGAAGGTCGTGGTTCCAAACCAAAGAAAAGTTCAAGAAAGGTTTCACCGGGAATAATTCCTTTCTTTGCAGAACAGTTCTAGGGTTTGAAGAAATTCAAAAGAGGTTTCTCCGGGAATTAGTCCTCTTTGGGGAATTGAATTTCTTGTACACATATATTTCTAGGTTTGGACAGTCTTGAGAAAAGTTTCACCGGGAATAATGTCTTTCTCTGTTCTATATTGTATAAGCCCAAGAGGAGGCAAGCTTGTATCTGGAATTTCCTATGGGGAACTAGTTTTGACTATGTTGAAAGAGTAACCTCTGGTTTGACCTTAATGTAGACCTAACTGTTGGGGAAAACTCAAAGCAAGTATGTAAAAGCGTATATATATATATATAGATGAAATATATAAACAAGTATGTATTGAAGAGATAGTGGGACTTACAGACTGATGAAAGCCCAAGCATATTAACTACAGCTGTATAGTTAGGTTTTCAAGAAATTGAAGAAAATTTTGATAAAACTTTGAATTTGAATTTGAATTAAAAAGAAAGTTGTTTTAAAAGGAAGTTTGGGGCATATACTCAAGGAGAAGCCCAAATGATCACTTATGAAAAGGCGACGATTGCGTCGTAATTTTGAAAACCACAGAGGGACTTATACAATGACTGAGGCCCAAATTATTGTATTTACAAAAAGGATGGGTCTTACACTCTATTAGAGGCCTAAAAGTGTTATTTTTATACAAGAGTTGGGGCTTATAACTCAAGGAGATGCCCAGATGAAAAATAGTGATCACACCATTTATTTTGAAAATCGTATCGGGACTTATACAATGACTGAGGCCCAAATTATTTATTTACAAAAGAGGTGAGTCTTACACTCTATTAGAGGCTCAAAAGTGTTTGAAAAAGAAGAAAAATAGGGCTTACAACTCAAGGGGAGACCCAAAATGAAAATTGTTTTGAAAACGGCGATTGCGCCGAGATTTCTTTTTAAATCGTATTGGGACTTATACAATGACTGAGGCCCAAATTATTTATTTACAAAGGGATGTGACTTACACTCTAGCAAGAGGCCCAAGAGTGTTTTGAAAGGTGTTTGAAAAATTAAAATTAAGAGAAACCCTAATTTTAATTAAAAAATATAATTTTTAAAGGAAATTAAAATATAAAATGATAGGAAATGTCAAATATATTCAAAAACAAGTTGTCAACTTAAAAAAATATTTTGAAAAATCATGTTTAATCACATGAAAGCTTGAAATACAATTGGTTTTGAAAAATCAAGGTGAGAATTTCATTTTAAAATGTTTTAAAAACAAATAAAATTAAATTAAATTAAAAAATAAAACTATACTAAATAAACAATATAAATGTGAATTTTTTTGTAGAATAAAATAATTTAACATTTTTGTGACTTTTTAAAAAAAGAACCACTAAAAAATGATAAAAAATGAGAGAGAAATTAATTTTTGAAATCAATTATGAAAAATATCAAAATATTCAAAAATTCAAAAATTTGAAAAAAGGCTCCAAGAACACCTTCCTCGAACGAGCTCTGTTTTTGCAGATTTGCAAAACCTCACTTTTCTCTCTGATTACTCAATGAAAATGACTTTAGTAAACATGAAACATGCTCGTTTTTGAACAAGGATTACAGTCATATAAATTAATTGTATTTATATTAAGTGTGGAGTGAGAAATCAAATGATGAACTCAAGAACCCTAATTTCTGCAAGAACACAATGAAATCCTATACACGATTCATACATAGCAATTGATTGAGGGGAATCACTCTACATAAATGCAGAAACATGTTTGTAACTTGAAAACACATTTATGATGCATGGATTAGAGTTTGAGAGTGTCAGGCTTACCTCTTGCAAGAAGAATTCGAATTCTATGTTGGAAGTGTTACAGATATTGTGTAATGATCTTGACAGCTTCAATGAACCTAATGCAAGGTGTTTGGAAGCTTGGAATGGTTTGAAACAGTCTGGAACTTATTGTGGCACCTCAACTGCAAATAGGCCAAAAATCTTGAGCAAATGGGGAGTGACTTTGTGATTCTGATGTTCCAGATGAGTTTTAAGGTTATGGATCACTCATATATGATGTATGTGAGGTGTTGGCATGATTGATTTTAATTAAATTGCTCTCAAATTGAAAATTCGATAGTGACTTTAAAAAGAAGCAAAATCTGGTTTTTTTACTGTGATTTGGAGAAAACCATGTATTGTTATGCTTTGGTGTACTTGAATTGATAAAAAAGAAGCTCTATTTATTATAGAGCAAGTTTATTTTGGGAGAAATAGTGATTGGAGGCTGGATCACTCCAATATCCATTGAACTTTGTCTTGTTGCCGAAGTCTCCTCTAGACATTGACTTGGGTCAATCTTGCAGACCTATGGTCCTCTGATGCTTGAGTTTATCTTGACTCATTTGGTTGATCATGGACTGATACATGCCAGTTCTATGCATCCCTTAAATACCTCAAGACAAAATTGGAGTTTTTGGATTTTGAACTTTGAATGTCACATGCCAAATGATGAGGTTTTTGACTTGTAACGCTCTATGGTGTTGTAGCTCTGCAGAGATCATGTTCATTGCACTTTAGAAACTTGTCTTGTATTGTGACAAGGCTTGCCAAGTCATGGAAATGACAAAATCGTGTGGCATGCACAATACTGTTTTGTAAAACCAGTCTTGGAGGTGTCATGTTTCCATGCTTGTAACTCCCTACTCAAGTTGAATTAGGATAAGTTCTTGTACTATTTGGAAAGCTTGTATATCCTAATTTAACTTTGATAACCAACATTAGTCTTGAATCAACTTGGATCATGGTAAAAAATGGCTTCAAAGTTGGTGAAAATCCAAGACAGATTATGTCTAAAATTTTCACTAAGTGTTGAAAAAAGTGTCCATTTTCATGTTTTTGTGATTTTGATCAATCCATAAATCAAAATCCATGAGGATATGGAATCTGATGTAGTTGACAATTTTGAAGTATGTAATGAGAGATTTCATTTGAGCTTTGGATGGAAGTGTTGTACCCCAAATTTTACCCCTTAGATATCATAACATCTTGCACTTACATTTAGGCTTCAATCATCTATGCGTCATTAACTAACCCATATCTTTGCTAGTTTGTTTCTTTTATGAAAATCAGGATTGACACAGGAAAGAGGACAAGAACAATAAACCAAACTTTCATGTGTTTCAACGTCACCAAAGCATTTGCGATTTTGTTTGAAGAAAAAAAAAAGAAAAGAAAGAAAAGAAAAAAAAAAGAAAACAAAAAAAAAAAGAAAAGAAGAAAAAAGAAAAAGAAAAAAGGCAAGGCATGGCGCCTGCCATGAATTAGTGGCACTTGCCATGAGGGGCATGGCGCCCACCATGAAGAATATGTGGCGACTGCCACAATGCCCACAAGCCACACTTGAAAAAAAATAATAATATGTTTTAAAAGACAAGTGGATGCAATCTGACGGAAAGAAAGAGAAACTTTTCTCCTTGTAACTCGTACCTCTGCTCCAATCACATCAGTACACAAACTCCGCAGGGTCTACGACTAGAGCTTTTGAGCGTTGAAGACTTTTTAATCCCAACCAGCTCATTTCCAAAATGGCAAACTTGGCAAAAAGTGTCGTTCTGACCATACCTCCACTCTTTCTCATTTCCTATAAATAGGGCATTGTTCTCCATTCCAATACACACCAGGATTCACCCCAAAAAATAGAGGTTGAATACTCTCTTTCTCCCTTACTAATTCTGGCATTCTGAAGAAGAAGTTCATCATTTATTTTTTCAGAACTCGTATCAGTGAAGAAGCAGTGGACTTTCTCCACTAGGTGACACTCGTTCTGTTTGACTTCGTTTCCAAAATATCATGATTATTTGCTTCATACTGTTAATGTTCTGATTCTTAAATAAATGTTACAAATCATGAATGTATGAACTTGTTTTGATTTTATTTTTAACTGGGTTTATGATTGTGGTTTGAAAAATAAAAAATATATAAAAAACAAGGGGTGGCGCCTGCCACTATTCCATAGGCCCCATGGCGCCTGGCACCATTCCCCAGGCCATACATGGGTCCTGCCATGGTAATATGTGGAGTTAGCCATGAGTTTATGGCACTGGCCACCATTTCATGGCACTGACCATGCCCTTTATGGCACTGGCCACCATTTCATGGCACTAGCCATGCCTTCAAAACAAAAAAAATATGCATAGTTCTTTTCTTATTTTTATTTCAATTCTCATATTTATTTTATTTTCTTTCTAAAAATTCCAAAACATAAAAATAACAAAAATATGGCATAACTTCATGTTTAATTCTGGGACTCATTTTTGTGAACCGTCAACTTTTTTTTCTTGACTTTTTGAGAATTACTTCTGAATATCCTGTTTGCTTGAGATGTTTGTTCCTTGACTTGGACAATGTCTTTCTGTTGTTTGTAAGCTTTAACATGTCTTTGATTTCAAAACTTTGAAAATGTTATCTCTACCGTACTCGTATTGTTCACTTATTTTTAATCCCCCTTAACTCTTGTTTACAAGTTATTATCTTCCCTTCCTTCCAAAGGAAAGTCTCTCTATTGACCGCAAGGTCATAGATAGCTCATTGCCCTTTTAACCTAGCCTTCCCAAGAGATAGCCATTAATCTCTTATAACTCTTAAAACTTTCTTTAACCTTCACAAGGGATAGCCATTAATCTCTTCTCCTTCACGACGGTCTAACCCTTCACAATCCTCTCACAAGAGATAGCCATTAATCTCTTCTCCTAAACAATCAATCCTCACAAGCTTTGCTTTCAAGCTTTTCACCCTACTTTCTCTTGGAACCTTGACCACAGTCAAGAGTTCCTCACCCCTAACAGGGGAACTACGGACGCTCTGATTTCTCAAGTTCACCTTGAGAATATGTAGGCATGTGATTACGAGATCCTAGCGAGCTACCTTTTTTCTTTTTTCACCTTTTACCTTTTTCCTTTACATCCAATGCCTTCTTGGATTCCACCTTACTGTCTTCCACCCTTTTACCCCATTGAGGGGAACTACGAATGCTCTGATTCCATCCCCGTCAGGATACGTAGGCACGAGATGCAATGTCTTGGCGAGCATACTTAGTGTATATACCCCTAGGTCTTTCTTTACCTTTGCACATTCCCTTTAGCAAGCAAACTTTAACATAACACAAATACTAACAAGAGGTTCCTGTAGAGTACTACAGATATCTAGGATGCTAAAACCTTCCCTAGGTATAACCAACCCTCGAACCTTAAATCTCTTAGTTGTGTTCTTACATAGCGCACTTAGGGTTTTTCAATTTTTACTTTTTCCTTTGGATAAATCAAAGCTCGGTGATGAATTTCATGTTTTGTGATTCAAGTTAATTAATAGCTTGGTATCTGATTCTCACCGCAACAGAAATGGCGACTTCACTGGGGAGGATCTCCCTTAAGAGGGTTAAGCCCACCTTGTTTGTCTTTGTGTTATTTATATGTTTGCTTGCTTGTATACTTGTATATTTTGTATATTTGTATATACCTGTTGTGCTTGGGTTTTTATATGTGCAGGGAGGTTACTTGGAGTGGTGAGATAAGTCCTAACCCGGAGTTGAGCATACACTTATGATAGGATTGTGGTGTAATCAATAGTCATTTGTTGGGAGTAGTCATAACGATTTTTGGCATATGATGACCATGCTCAGTTGAGGCCCTTTGGGATTGTTGATGTCTGATGTGAGTAGTCGCATTGATGTCACTCTTCCCGATTTGAGAGCCCGTGATTCTGAGTACCGTAGTTACCTTCACACCACTTGGCCTTTTTAGGACGTAGTGCGATGGCTATGAGGGAGTAGTCCCAAATGGTTGATACGCGATACTACACTTAGAAGAGTTTATCTTGAGAATATTATTAACCCGCGTGAGTAGTCACGTAGGCCGATAATATCCGAAAGATTTATCAATGACTCTGAGAACTTTTAGAACCCTATTTTACAGATACAAGAACCCTAGTACACACCATGTGGTTAGTTCTTTACCCAGACTCCATGATGTGATCTCGAACCCTTGATCCTGTTGCATGTGTTTTGCATCCTGTTTGCATTGCATTGCATATCATTTGCATATTTTCATGATTCATTGCATGCGTCTATTTGTCCAGCAACTCATCTCCAACTGTCTCTACCATCCATGTCACCTGTGAGTCGTCAAGCTGATTCCTCGACACCGATATCGGACTAGAGCTAACTACAGACGCAAGATGTCAGAGCAAGAGGCACACAATGCTGAGGTCCGAATGGAGATCGATGACCTTAAGACTAAACTCACTGAGATGCTTCAAGTTTTGATTGCTAGAGGAGAGAAACCTCAGAGAACTGTCATCCAGGAAGTTTCAAGTGTTTATCCTTCACCTGTTCAGATGCCACCTTCAACTTGGCCCGAGTTTGGTTTGCCACACAACTATTCTCCACCGATTGTATCTACTGCTATGGTTGGTCAGACTGTTATGCCTGTATTTCAAGCTCCTGTTTTTACCAAGACCAGACATGTGGTCCATGCTGTTCCACAGACTGTTCAAGCTTCTTTTGAGAATCCCCTCTATGAGTACAATGCTGCCAGTGCTCAGGGTGAAGACTGTGAAGACTTTGTTGAACCTGAAGTTGTCCGTGAGCAGTTTCAGATCATAAATAAGAGACTTAAAGCTGTGGAGGGTACTGACTTCTTCAATGTGGATGCAGACAACATGTGCTTAGTATCTGACCTTGTTATGCCTGCTAAGTTCAAAACTCTAGAATTTGTGAAGTACAAGGGCCATTCTTGTCCAAGGGCTCATTTGGTCATGTATTGTCGCAAGATGGCTGCTTATACCAAAAATCGGAAGCTGCTTATCCACTGTTTTCAAGATAGCTTGAGTAGAGCATCACTCAAGTGGTATATGGGTCTCGAGCAAAACTCCATTCACTGCTTCCAAGATCTTGTAAATGCCTTCATGAAGCAGTATAAGTATAACCTTGACATGGCTCCTGATCACTGCCAGCTACAAAACATGACTCAGCATGAGAAGGAATCTTTTAAGGAGTATGCTTAGCGCTGGAGGGAGTTGATTTCCCAAGTTGAACCTCCTTTGGCCGAGAAGGAATTAACTGGAATGTTCATGGATACCCTGTCCCCGTTCTATTGGGAGAAGATGATTGGAAGTGTTTCCTCCAATTTCACTGATTTGGTTACTATTGGCCAAAGATTAGAGGAAGGTCTTAAGAATGGAAAAGTGTCCAAGGCAGCTGAATCTTCCAATGCTGTGAGAAAATCCTACGGAAACTTCCAAAAGAAGAGAGAAGATCAGACTAACGCTGTAATGGTTGAAGTGAGAAAGCCTCGCCCCCAACCTCAGTATGTTGTTCACCCTACCATTGCTGCTGTTACTCCCATGGTTACTGCTCCATGACCAGCTCAAGCTTCCCAATGTCCAACTGCAGGACAGAACCAGTACCGTAATAGGAATTAATTTGATCTTATTCCCATGACATACACCGAACTTTATCCTGGTATGGTTCAACAAGGTTTAATTACCACAAGGCCTATGCCTCCTCCTCCAAATCCTCTTCCAGCCGGCTATAGGGTTGATCTTCATTGTGAATACCATTAAGGTGGTGCAGGCCATAACTTGGAAGGTTGCTTTGCATTGAAGGCTAAAGTACAAGAGCTGATGAGAAACAAAATCCCCTCTTTTAAGGACAATCCCTATGTTCAGAACAATCCTCTGCCAGGGCACACCAAGTGAAGCTTCAGTCGACTTCAACGCAGCTACTTCTTAAAGATAGGACAACTCATCCTTGTGTTTAACTAGTCACTAGGTCTGGTTTCTTGTTGTTTGCATTTTCCTTATTTTGTAATGGTTGTTTGCCTTCAAATTATGTTTGTACTTTCAAAATTAATGAAATGAGCATTGCAACTTTTGGATTCAATTCATTTTGTCCACTATTTACATCTTTATGCTTTCTTTTGCAAAAATATTTTATCTCTTTTCAACTTTCTTTTTTGATTATGCAAAGATTGGAGGGAGGATGATGAAAACATTATACTCATAATTGATGTGGCATGCTTTCAATTAAACTTTGCTGACAATGTAAGGCATTGTTTCAATCCCTAAACACTGGAGAAATAAGGAAGATAATCCCTCGTTAACCCCTTTGAGCCTTGAAGTTGGAGTTTCTTTTCTTTACAAATAAAAACCCGTAAATCTCAACCTTGGGGCAGGGTAGTTCTCAGTTTAACTTGGTTATGCAGTCTAACGCAAGCGCTTCATGCAAGACACGGTCAGCTCTCTCAAATCAAATGACAATCAAAGACAAGAAGAGGTCTCATAACCTCAATAAGGAATGAGAAGAGGTCTCATAACCTCAACAAAGACAGGAAGAGGTCTCAAAACCTCTGAAGACAAAAAAGGACTCATAACCTCAACAAAGACAAGAAGAGGTCTCATAACCTCAACAAAGACAAGAAGAGGTCTCAAAACCTCAACCAAAAAAAAAAGAAGAGGTCTCATAACCTCAACGAAGACAAGAGGAGGTCTCAAAACCTCAGAAGACAAAGAAGAGGTCTCAAAACCTCAGTAAAGACAAGAAGAGGTCTCAAAACCTCAGCAATAAAGGACAACCAAATGTTGTAAGGGAGTGATGATAAACCAAGGTGTCTTAATCATCGAAAACTATCATCAGATCAATTCTTAGCCTATGGGAATCTGAATGTATATCATGTGTTAACTGAGCTTAGAACTGAAGTTCATCACGAAGATTGGGTGGGCACAAATAAACTTTGAGCCTTTATCCTTTGTTTCATAAACCGTGAACCAGGCCACGTTACAAACCTCAAAAGACCTAACTGAAGCAAGGTTATTTTGAAAGCATACTACAACAAGATTGCATAAACTGACTCCCAAAGATCTTTGCAGATCATTTGTTTTGGCATTACCACTTTTTTCTCATACCTTTCACTTTTGAATGTCTTGAACTGTCGTGTTCAGACCAGTGACTCATTATGTTTGCATTTTCAAAAATGAAATTGATTTCAAAAAGTTGCATGAACTTTGCATTTACCATGTTTGTATGAACATTTTTTTCCAAACTGACTATCCTCTCAAAGAATTTTCAAACAATTAAGAAACTTGGTCGGTGATCCTATCAGGGGCAAGTTCTTTCCAAATCCTGTGGAAGAATCAGTTCAAGGGTTGTTGTTCAGGGGCAAGTCCTTCTTGGAATTGGTTTATACAAAATATTTTTCAAGACTCATACTAGGTCAAGCTTTCCAAGTGTATAGCAAAGCAGTCATGTCAAGACTCAGACAAACTGAAGCAATGATCAGTTCATCTACAACAGTCAGCTAATCTAGGGTAATTAACTTGAAGAATCCCCATGCAACTTTCCATCCTTCTTACAAGGATCATCACTTGATACAGTTTACCAGTGTGGCAGAGTTACGTCCAGCAATAGCATCTTTAGTCTCCAAGCAGAATGACAGTGATCTTCGTGTTGAGGAATTAGTCTTCTAGTCTTGTCTTCTCCCAAAAAGAGTTGAGATGTGTCGTCAGCATCTGCATTTGCATGACATAATTCATATATCATATGCATATTATGAGTGTTTTATCCTCATTTTCATTTCATCCGAGGTTGTGTCGTTATCCACGTCTTACCTTGTGGTCAAAGTCCAATTTACTTGGCACCTACCAAAACTCTATCCATCCTTTCATTCAGTGTCATTCCTGAATGTAATCGTTTCCTTGAGCATCTAGTCCTGTTGTTGGATGTTTTTCTTCTCTCATTTCAGTGCTATTCCTGAATCTTTTTATTCTCTCACTCCAGTGCCATTCCTGGATGTCCGTCTCTTGTGATCTCCAGTGCCATTCCTGGATATCTTATTCCTCTTGGTTCTCCCAGTGCTATTCCTAGAAGTTTTGCCTATCTTCTGTAACCCCCATCAAATTTGCTTGGATATCTTTCAGTGTCATTCCTGAAAGTCTTATCTATTCATTTAGTGCCATTCCTGGATGAGTTTTCTCCTTTGCATTCAGTGTCATTCCTAGATGTCTTTCTCACTATCATTCGATACCATTCTAGAATATAGTGATTTGCCTTTACTTTCAGTACCATTCCTGAAAGTTCACATTCACTCAATGCTATCTTGGATACTGTGATTCCTTTTATCCAATGATTTCTTGGATATTGTGATTTCCTTTTTATCCAATGCTTTCTTGGGTATCTTCTTGTTCATATTCGTTCAATGCTTTCTTGGACGTTGTGGTTTCTTTTTATCCAATGCCTTCTTGGATTTCACCTTTTGTCTCATTTGCATCTGATGCCTTCTCAGATATTATGAGTTTACCTTTCATTCAAAGCCATTATTGAATGGCTGGTGTCCTTTTATCCAATGCTTTCTTGAATCTCTACCTTTCTCACGTTTATCTGATGCCTTCTTAGATATTGTGATTTGTACCTTTCATTCAAAGCCATTATTTGATGACTGGTTTCTTTGCATCTAATGCTGTCTTGGATCCCTGTTTGTTCACTTTCATCTGATGCCTTCTCAGATATTGTGATTTGTACCTTTCATTCAAAGCCATTATTGGATGATTGTTTTCTTTTTATCTAATGCCTTCTTGGATCCCTGCTTTGTTCACTTTTATCTAAAGCCATTATTAGATATTGTGATTTGTACCTTTCATTCAAACCCATTATTGGATGTCTAGTTTCTTTTACCATCTGATGTTTTTCCGAATGTGCCTTTCTTCGTCTTTTCTGGATTTTCTTGAAGATCCCGTTTGAACTCTTCAGAATAAGAAAATCTTAGAAAATCTTTTGTTGATGTCTATCCTTTTATTTCAAATTGATCCCCAGTGGAGATCATGTCTTATTTTTGGTTTCATGCCCAGTAAAGAGTGTACTTTCATTTCCCCAGTGTCGTCCGGTCACCTATAAACCTGTCGTTCATCTCCCTGGACCTTTTCCCAGTGGAGAACACCTCTCTGGCTCTTATCTCCATTGAGGATCTGTGAAATTTCCCCTCAGTTTTATGTGTCTACCCCCGGTGTTTCCTCGGAGTCTCCCCAGTGAGTCTCTTTTGTTGGTCAGTCTGTATCCCCAGTAAGTCTTCCCTGTGGATATTAACCTTCATCCCTCCCTAGTAAGCTCACCTGTGTTTATCTGCATCTTTGCACTATCATGGCATCATATCATCATACTAGAAGTTCATTGGCATGTCAGCATTTGCATGTCTTTTGCCTGTCCTTAGCATTTGCATTCCATCTAAGGGAGAAAATTTTCGGTTTGCTATATTTAAATATCTTTCACCTTGATGTCCCGAAGATTCTCAGTCCTCGTGCCATCCGGTAAAGTTATTTAAATAGGGTCAACTGTTGTACCCCAAATTTTACCCCTTAGAAATCATAACATCTTGCACTTACATTTAGGCTTCAATCATCTATGCATCGTTAACTAACCCATATCTTTGCTAGTGTGTTTCTTTTGTGAAAATCAGGATTGATACAGGAAAGAGGACAAGAACAATAAACCAAATTTTCATGTGTTTCAAGGCCACCAAAGCATTTGGGATTTTGTTTGAAGAAGAAAAAAAAAAAAAGAAAGAAAAGCAAAAAAAAAAAAAAAGAAAAGAAAGCAAACAAAAAAAAGAAAAGAAGAAAAAAAAAAGAAAAAAGGCAAGGCATGACGCCTGCCATGAATTGGTGTTACTTGCCATGAGGGGCATGGCGCCCACCATGAAGAATATGTGGCGACTGCCACAATGGCCACAAGCCACACTTGAAAAAATATAATAATATGTTTTACAAGGCAAGTGGATACAATCTGACGGAAAGAAAGAGAAGCTTTTCTCCTTGTAACTCGTACCTCTGCTCCAATCACATAAGTACACAAACTCCACAGGGTCTAGGACTAGAGCTTTTGAGCCTTGAAGACTTTTTAATCCAAGCCAGCTCATTTCCAGAAGGGCAAAGTTGAAAAAAAGTGTCGTTCTGACCATACCTCCACTCTTTCTCATTTCCTATAAATAGGGAATTGTTCTCCATTCCAATACACACCAGGATTCACCCCAAAAAATAGAGGATGAATACTCTCTTTCTCCCTTACTCATTCTGGCATTCTGAAGAAGAAGTTCATCATTTATTTTTTCAGAACTCGTATCAGTGAAGAAGCAGTGGACTTTCTCCACGAGGTAACACTCGTTCTGTTTTACTTCGTTTCCAAAATATCATGATTATTTGCTTCATACTGTTAATGTTCTGATTCTTAAATAAATGTTACAAATCATGAATGTATGAACTTGTTTTGATTTTATTTTTAACTGGGTTTATGATTGTGGTTTGAAAAATAAAATAAAATAAACAAGGGGTGGCGCCTGCCACCATTCCATAGGCCCCATGGCGCCTTCCACCATTCCCCAGGCCCTACATGGCGCCTGCCATGGTAATATGTGGCGTTAGCCATGAGTTTGTGGCACTGGCCACCATTTCATGGCACTGGCCATGCCTTCAAAACAAAAAAAATATGCATAGTTCTTTTCTTATTTTTATTTCAATTTTCATATTTATTTTATTTTCTTTCTAAAAATTCCAAAACAAAAAAATAACAAAAATATGGCATAACTTCATGTTTAATTCTAGGACTCATTTCTGTGAACCGTCAACTTTTTTTTTTCTTAAAGACTTTTTGAGAATTATTTCTGAATATCCTGTTTGCTTGAGATGTTTGTTCCTTGACTTGGACAATGTCTTTCTGTTGTTTGTAAGCTTTAACATGTCTTTGATTTCAAAAATTTGAAAATGTTATCTCTGTCGTACTCGCATTGGTCACTTATTTTCAATCCCCCTTAACTCTTGTTTACAAGTTATTATCTTCCCTTCCTTCCAAAGGACAGTCTCTCTATTGACCGCAAGGTCATAAATAGCTCATTACCCTTTTAACCTAGCCTTCCCAAGAGATATCCATTAATCTCTTATAACTCTTAAACCTTTCTTTAACCTTCACAAGAGATAGCCATTAATCTCTTCTCCTTCACGACGGTCTAACCCTTCACAATTGTCTCACAAGAGATAGCCATTAATCTCTTCTCCTAAATAATCAATCCTCACAAGCTTTGCTTTCAAGCTTTTCACCCTACTTTGTCTTCGAACCTTGACCACAGTCAAGAGTTCCTCACCCCCACCAGGGGAACTACGGACGCTCTGATTTCTCAAGTTCACCTTGAGAATACGTAGGCATAGAATTGCGAAATCCTAGCGAGCTACCTTTTTTATTTTTTCACCTTTTAACTTTTTCCTTTACATCTAATGCCTTCTTGGATTCCACCTTACTGCCTTCCACCCTTTTACCCCATTGAGGGGAACTACGAATGCTCTGATTCCATCCCCGTCAGTATACGTAGGCACGAGATGCGATGTCTTGGCGAGCATACTTAGTGTATATACCCCTAGGTCTTTCTTTACCTTAGCACATTCCCTTTAGCAAGCAAACTTTAACATAACACAAATACTAACAAGAGGTTCCTGTAGAGTACTACAGATATCTAGGATGCTAAAACCTTCCCTAGGTATAACCAACCCCCGAACCTTAGATCTCTTAGCCGTGTTCTTACATTGCACACTTAGGGTTTTTCGATTTTTACCCTTTCCTTTAGATAAATCAAAGTTCGGTGGTGAATTTCATGTTTTGTGATTCAAGCTAATTAATAGCTTGGTATCCGATTCTCACCGTAACAGGAAGTAAATGACTTTGTGGTTTGGGAGTTATGACCTTGCAAAGTTGGTACCAAATCACTTTTCTTCCATAACTTAGAAAATTTTAAGTTTCTCAAGGTTGCCCCTTTTTAAAGTAACCTCACTTTTCTTGATTTTTCTTGATGGATGATGATCCAAACCATGAATTAACATTGTTTTTGACTTAGGGAAGCCTTGATTGTCAAGAAATTCAAAAATTCAAACTTAATTTTTGGCACAATTGACTTTTAGTCAGATGAACTTCAAACTTTGTGATGCTCTATGAAATCAAGTCCTTGACCTAATTCAAACCTAATGGATGGATTCCATAGGTGTTTTAGAGTGTATTGAATCATGTCCCAAGGTTTGGGAGCATGTTTTGGTCAAAAGTCAAAGATACAGTTGACTTTTCATCAGGAAACCCTAATTGGCCCAGATGAATTTAAATCTTTGTACTGCTTGTGAACTAAGTCCTTGGAATTAATCCAATCTTGTCAATGGATCAATATGATGTATTGGAGGTATTAAAAACACTTCTTGAGGTCTTGGCTCATGTCTTGCTCCAAAAGTCAACTTAGGGGTTGTCGCTACTCGAAAAATAGTCGATCGGAGGCGAAAAGGAAGAAACAGAAGAGTCGCCATCGAACTTTATTTATATCATAAGGGGAAGGGAAAACATCGAGAAAACCCAAAGAATGAAGGATAAGATGGTCTCGCAACCAAATTACGGGTTCGGAAGCCGGTTATGCGAGGGGAAGGTATTAGCACCCCTCACATCCATCGTACTCGATGGGAACCATTTGCTTGTCTATGTGTAAGGATGTTTGCTAAGGAAATTGCTTTCTAAGAGTGTTCTAAAGAGGGAGAGAGAAAGGTGAGAACCGAAGAATGTGTAAGAAAAAGATAAAGGAAAATGTGGGGAAAATAAAATGGAGAAGAAGGAGAAGGGACTCGATAGGACTTCACAGTCCTATGCCTACGTATTCCCTCGTGCAATGGGAAAGTCAGAGTCAACGTAGTTCGGCGGACTACGGGTGAAGAAAAATGGAAGGGGGTATGTGGACGATGGTAACGTGCGCATTCTAGCAGTTAGGTGTATTGCGGCTCGCTCGTGGAGTCTTATGCGTTACCTGTTTGCGGTAGAACGGACGTAACATGTCCCTTTTTGGGGGAAGAAGAAGAAAAGGTGTGGAAAACAGAAGATGGATAGAAGGTGGCTCGCCAAGATCATCACGATCTTGTGCCTACGTATCTTGCATTCGGACGAGAATGAAGAATCAGAGCAATCGTAGTTCGACCGACCACGATTTGTTGGTGTTTTTTATGGACGATGTTAACGTGCGGGTTCTAGCAGTTAGGTGTTTTGTGGCTCGCTCTTGGAGTCTTATGCGTTACCTGTTTGCGGTAGAATGGACGTAACATGTCCTTTTTGAAAAGGTTGATTTTCGCCATCAAGGCAAGATGTCTCATTTGATTTGTGAAGGTTGGTTTTAAGGGGTGAAATAAGTCCTCGGATAGGAACCCCTTCGGGTAGTACCCAATTCTTTATCTCAAAAGATTTATTGTGAAAGATGTGTGGCGAATATAGTCACGTCTTCGTATTGAAAGACGAGTATCGAGACCACACACTCTAAAGTGAGAGTCCTAATACTCGAAGAGGAAGAGGTCTTCACCCAATCCTCTCTCTTTAGTTCAATGCAAAGAGAACTTTATTCTCTTATTAAAGTGTTTTTGGTTTTAGATGGTAAGTGTTTTACGACAGTGAACCCTAAAGGTAATGTCAAGCACTCGGGATAGGAGAAGGCCTTCGCCTAACCACTCCACAACCATCTAAGTTTATTAAGAAAAGGTTTGAAAATGCACTTGGTACAAGACCAAGGTTTTTAGACACAAGGAGATAAAATAAAGAGAAAAAGGTTTATGAAAGAATGGGTGGTGAATATAGTCACGTCTTCGTATTGAAAGACGAGTATCGAGACCACACACTCTAAAGTGAGCGTCCTACACTCGAAGAGGAAAAGGTCTTCACCCAATCCTCTCTCTTTAGTTCAATACAAAGAGAAAATTTGAAAATGAGCACTTGGTACTAGACCAAGGTTTTTTGACTTTGGAAGAGAATGAAAATGAGAAATGAAATCGAAAAGAAAATTGCCTCATATTGATCAAGATTTTGAATCGATTGAAGGAAATCAAGTAATCATGATTTTTGTTATATCATTGGCCCAAAACAAGATTGAAATCAAATCGAAAATGACAATCAAGATGAAAATAAAAGGTGAAGATCAATCGAGAAACTACAAGTCAAAAAGATCACAAACAGTGCAACGATAACCACTTTGCGATTTAAGATCGCAAATCTCCAATAGCACCTAAATCACACACGAGGTTTAATAGGCTCCTCACAAATCCTTTATGTTAAAGAGAAATTAAATTTTTTTGGTATTTTTGATTTTATCATTTTTTGATTATTTTTATTATTAATAATTAAAATAAAGTAGAATTAAAAAAACTAATCCTAAAATCTAAGTTGCTAATCCTAAAAATAATCTTTAAAATTAATCTTAAAATTAAAATAACAAAACATTTAATATTAATCCTAAAATTAAAATTAACTAAACCTAACAAAAACCTACAAAATTACTAAACTAAAACTTTGAAAATATTAACTAAAACTTTGTTTTGCTCTTTCAAAAAAAATCTTAATACTTTTCCTTAAGACAAAAAATTTTCTTTAAAATAAATAAATAAATAAGTCAAACAAACTAAAAAAAGAATAACCCAAACGGAGAGAAAGCCCATAGGGCGTGGGTCATTTCCTGGGCTTGGAGCGGGTCACTTGACCCAGTTCCCCTCATACACAAAAGAAGAAAAGTTACCCTAGACAGCCGCTGAAAGAAACTCGTAATCCCAACCCCAAAATTCTTCACTCACGAGAATGATCGTTCAACAAAATAGAAGAAAAAAAACGATCAAGAAGAACACGTTCCTTCCCCTACCAATCTCTCTGATTTGCTCACGCCTTTCTCAATTTATCTCTGCGGTCTCTCTCGCGTTTCCTCTCGACGGCTTCGATCTCCTTCTCAATCTCGATCTCTCTCCCGATTTGATCTATCTCTCCGCCTTCTCCTCAATTTCTTCTTCCGAATGACTCGCGGCGGCGGAAGGCGATTGTTGCTGTTGGCGGTTGGCGATATCGACGGATCGTCGCCGGCAGTGCGTCAAGGTTGTTGTTTGAACAGAAGAGTTTCTTCTTCATCATCGCTCGCGGTGCACATCAACAAACAAATCCGGATCGAAGAAAAAATTCTCGTCCCGACCTTAAACGGTGATATCCCTTCGTCTCAACATCGTCCTTTTCCGTTCAGCTTTGTGATTTCTTCGACTCAAACCATCTTCCTCTACTCCATCTCATCTCTGATTCTTGGTTGATTCGAGTTCAACTTCATCTTTTTTCGTTTCGATTAGAAAGTGATTTGGGGTTTTGGATTTGAAGTTTTGAGTTGTTGTTTGTGTTGCTTGATGGTGGTTGAGGACAGATATGGATGAAGGCCGAAGAGGGTTGCTGGAGAAAAGTGGAAGGCGGTGGAGATTATTGCCACGGTTGGGGTGTGTGTTTCGGAATGTTACAGAAGGTGGATGAGTTGAGGGAAGTGTTATGGTTGTGGTTTTGGTTTGATGGGTGAGGAGGAAGAAAAAGGATACGGTGATGATGTTGCTGTGAACAAAATAAAGGAAATGGTTTGTTTCAAGTTTATGAAGTGGCTCGGTTGTTTGAAGGTGAGTTTTTTAAAGAGTTTATGTTTATGTTCTCCCCACTGTTTCGATTCTCTTCATCTTCCTTTATTTTGAATTTTTTTTTGTGCTGTCTTTTTCAATGCTGCTGGCTCTGATCTTGTTGTTGGTTGTTGTTGGGAGTGGTTGTTTTCAGGCCACAGTGTGCAGGTCTGGGGCTGGTACGGTTCATGGTGCAGGCTTATGTTGAAGCAGTGTTTTGGCAATTTTGGTGTAAGTAAGTCGCAGCAGTTTTGGCTTATGGTTTTGGATGTTTGTGGCTTGCGTGTGGGGCATGGAGGTCTGTTGTTGTTTGCAGACAGTAGGCGTGGTCTTTGGAGGTTTTGCGCAGAGTATCATGTACTGATGAAAATTGGATATTGGCTTTTTCCTTTTTGTTTATTTGATGGGTCAAACATATATTTTTTCTAATGTTAATGGGCCTTTTTGAATGTGACTTGGTTTTTTGGTTGAATAATAATTTTTTATGATGATTTTGTAATGGTAAATGAATTTGAAGAATGATATGGACTCATGTAATTTTGTAGAATTTTTGGTGATAATGGATTTGTAAATAAAAATATGAATTATTTAGAAGAATGGATTTAAAAAGTGGATATGGAATTAAAATGGTTAGGAAGGGATTAGGATAATGGATAATGAAATGAATTGGATTTGGATTTGAAAATATGGTTTAAAATATGGTTAAAATGAATGGAGAAATGGATTGGTAAATTGGTTTAGAAAATGGATATAAAAAGAAATGGTTATCAAAATGATTGAAATGGATTTACAAAAAATTTGTTTTAGAATAGGGATTTAAAATGGATATAGCTTTGGAAATGGACATGGACTATGGAGTTAGGAATACTGATGTTACACCTCTATCCACACTTTCACACACGACCATGCACTCTCGATTTTTAGTTCAAACCGACTTGCACTATTTTTCACACACCTCTGATAACATGAACATCAGTCCTGATCATTGGATAACTTGCAACTGGAGTAACAACCCTAAACTCTATGCTTCAGGTGCATACTGACGAAGAAAACAGCCTGAGATGTTGACAATCCATGAAACCCTAGTTCCCCAGTCTCCACTAGAATCGTGATGAAACCTTAGTCACTTGATGCCTCTTGAGAAATCCTTAAAGAAAATAGGAACCTTTATTCAAAGAATCTCTTGATCCCATGTCGTATGATATGAGTTAATGGGATGCATAGAAATGCAAGGTTAGGGGTAGGGTGAAAATGAGGGTGTGACAGATGCCCCTATTTAATCTTCTTGGACTTGAAGGTGAGAGTGGTCAAGGCTTTCTTACAATCAAGATACAAGGAGATTAAATATAAGAATACCCGGAATTTTCAGCCGAAAAGGGATGGAATGAAAGTGATGAATTGGTGGGATGGCTTGAAAAAGGCATCTGTCATTGGGAGAAAGGCAATTGGTTATGAGGGATATGATGATGCTTAAGATGCAATGCGGGATGAAGATGAGTGCTAATGATGCAGAAATGTATGCAAAATGCTGGGGATATGAAGATGTGAAAGTCTGGACATTGTTGGGAATAATGGCATATCAACTCAGGGGTTGTGAAAAGCAAATATACCATCGACTCGGGGGTCTTGAACAAAAATTGAAAAAACAAGTCAACTCGGGGGTTGAAGAAACAAAGAGATAAACTGTCATCAACTCGGGGATTGAAAAAAGGTAAAGGTAACAACATCGACTCGGAGGTCAAGAACTAAAACAAGATATCAACTCAGGGGTTGAGAAAGTAGTAACATTGATATCGACTCGGGGGTCAAGAATATGAACAAGCTATCAACTCAGGGGTTGAGAAAGTAGTAACATTGATATCGACTCGGGGATTGAAAAAAAAGTAAAGGTAACAACATCGACTCGGGGGTCAGAAAGATAAAGACAATATCGACTCGGGGGTTGAACTAAGACAAGATATCAACGCAGGGGTTGAGGAAGGAAATGACAATGATATCGACTCGGGGGTCAAGAACAAAAATAAGGTATCAACTCAGGGGTTGTGAAAATAGTAACACTGATATCAACTTGGGGGTCAAGAAAATAAAGACAACATTGACTCAGGGGTCAAGAACAAATCAAAATATCAACGCAGGGGTTGAGGGAGGACAAAGACAATGATATCGACTCGGGGGTCAAGGAAATAAAGACAGTATTGACTCAGGGGTCAAGAGAATAAAGACAGCATTGACTCAGGGGTCAAAAACAAATCAAAATATCAACGTAGGGGTTGAGGAAGGACAAAGACAATGATATCGACTCGGGGGTCAAGGAAATAAAGACAACATTGACTCAGGGGTCAAGAGAATAAAGACAACATTGACTCAGGGGTCAAAAACAAATCAAAATATCAACGCAGGGGTCGAGGAACGAAATGATTATGTTATGTATGCGATGCACATGTGGATGCAAGTAGGTGATCGGTTTTATGTGGGTGCCAAGGAAGGTTGGGCTTTGGTTGTTGCCAAGCAGGGTTGGAATTTGGTTTCAGGGCGCTAAGGAAGGTTGGGCTTTTGGTGGTTGCCAAGTAAGGTTGGGCTTTTGGTAGGTGCCAAGCAGGGTTGGACTTTGGTTTCAGGGTGCCAAGGAAGGTTGGGCTTTGGGTGGTAGGATTTGACTTCCCGATACTCGATATTTGACGGTGCAATGATAAGAAGATAGATGTGGATGCTTCTGGTGCCCCAAACTTAACCCTTTGCAGAAGTTGTGTGCTTGTTTCTGAGAGAACCTCGCTTCTAGCTAATGTGCCACGATGGCTTGCAGATGATTGTGTGAGCGTAGCGACTTATCCAATGTATGTTGATCACGTCTTTGCTCTGCCCCAAGGCCTTTTGACACTTGTTGAACTCCAAGGTTGCTTAGTGCATGACATGGTCAGCTTGACCAACTTGAAAGTATGAAGGGAATTTGGTCCTTCGCAAAATGTTTGCCCCAGCCCGTAGGGTCTCTGAAGGAGTTCTTCCTGGAAAGGTTTATGCCATGACATAGTCTGAGATGATTTGCCCCAGTGTCTGAATCTCGCAGTGGTCTGCCCCTATTCTTGGCCTTTGAAAAACTTGCCCCAGATCCACAAGGTCACGAGAAAGTCTTGATTCATGTCAGCAGATGTTCAAGTTCCTCTTTGATTTCTCTTGGTTGGAATTTCTATAATGTCAAGTACTAAATTGCAGTTAAAATTGATCATTCAGAAATGGTAATTTTAATGCGACATCCATGCAAGTTTTGAAAATTCGTTTATTGAAATGATGTGAAAATGTGTGACAAGTGGACCATTAGTCCAAACGTAGTGCTGATTTACTGGTGTGAAAGATATATCAAGAAGAATGACACCAATGCTGAAGATTAGCAACTTGGGGAGTCAGTTTACGCAACATTGCTGTAGTATGCTTTCAGAATAAACCCCGCCTCAATTAGGTCTTTTAAGGGTTGTAACGTGGCCTGGCTCACGGTTATTGAAACAAAGGATATTAGGCTCAAAACTTATTCTGGTGCCCACCCCTTCTTCATGTTGATTCTCCAGTCCTACGTTCAGTTAAATTGACACACACATCTAGAGTTTGACAGTGTAAGAGTGAAGATGATGATTCAAGATTTTCTTGAAATGACAGTCACCTTATTTTTTTTGTGGATGGATATCAGTAACCTTTTGATGGTGATCACTGAATTTTATTCTGTTCTGCTCGAGGATTTGAGGGCCTCTTTTGCTTTATTCATTTTTTGATCCCTAACTTTTGCCTAAGTCGCTTCTTTGGGGTGGTAGACTTAGCGGGCTTTCTCTTTTTTTTTTTTTTTTTCAAAAAGGCTTCTGACTTCCAAGTCTTTGGTCATTGAATAACAACAGCCATAACAGGAGGTTTCATCTTGAAAATATGTGTAATCAGGATAACTGAACACTACCCATGCCCCTGGTTAAGCGTAAGGGTTTGGAAATTCGAAGGAAACTCCTACTTCTAGGCTCGAAGTGGTTGACTAGGGACTAACTCCTTATCTCTCCGGTGTTTAGGGGATTTGAAACAATGCCTGTACATCATCAGCAGGATTTTATCCGAAAGCATACAGTTTGCAATTATGGGTATTTTGTTTTCGTCATCCTCCCTCCAATCTTTGCTAAAACAACAGTGATAAAGGAAGTGAAATGGAGAAATATTTTTGTGATTTTGATTTTTTTTTTTGCAATAAATGGGAAAAGATGAGTGAATACGAATGAACTTGTTCAAAACGTGCATGATCATTACATTAATAATACCATTAATAAAGTACAATGTCTAGAAGCAAATAGCCTTTAACAAAAAAGAAATTACAAATGCAAAGTACATGACATGATCTAAAATTTCCATCATTGAGGAGCTGGGATTTTCTCTCTTGATGCACTGTTGGGCTAGCATTCTTGCTCGTCGAGACCAGTATTGTAGCCTTCTTCATACCTGCTCTCAGCAACTTCTTCCATAACATGGGCAGATGATGGACCTGCCTGACCAGATGAAGAATTGATATTGATTTGAAGACCTTGAGGTGTAAACGAGATCAGCTTGGACTCAATCAAATCTTGGATCTTGTTTCGGAGCTGTTTGCAATCTTCGGTTGAATGCCCCATCGCGCCAGCATGGTAACCACATCATGCATTGGCGTCAAAGCCTGGTGGGTATGGAGGGATCACAGGGTCCAAGTCCATTGGCACTATCAGCCCACTATTGATTAAGCGTGGTAGTATACGACTGAATGGCATTGGAAATGAATCAAAATGCCTTTTTGGCCTTTTAAAGTAGCGTCGGCGTTGCGGAGCATGCGGCTGTGCAATCTGTTGTTGATGAGGGGGACCTCTATTGACAGGATAATATTGACCATGTGGAGAGGATGGAGTCACACAGGTAGACCCATAGGATTGCTGACTTTGAACAGATGAGATGCTTGGGTGACAAGGCAATGGCGGTGGAACGTGTGGAGCTTCCCAAATGGAGTTAATTTCACCATCCTCTTCTTCCTCTTGGGAACTGACAAATGATTCACTTTTGCTAGCTGGGATGTTCAAGGAGCCTTGGATTTTTCCACTCTTGAGGATGCACTCAAGGCGTTCTCCAGCTATTACCAGGTCAGAGAAGTTTGATATCCCAGTGCCAGCCATTTTTTCCAAGTATGGACCTTGCAAGGTATTCAAGAACAGATCAACCAATTCTCTATCTAAGATTGGTGGTTGAACGCGAGCAGCTACCTCTCTCCATCTCTGAGCATATCCTCTGAAAGATTCGTCGTCCTCTTGAGATAAGCCTTGCAATTGCATGCGACTGGGAGCCATGTCAATATTGTATTGGTACTGCTTCACAAAGGCGTTAGCTAAGTCTGTCAATGATTTAATGCGGCTGCTCTCTAGATGCATATACCAACTTAGTGATACCCCACTCAGACTGTCTTGGAAACAATGAATCATAAGTTTGTCATCATGGACATGCGAGGTCATTCTTCTGCAATACATCACCAAATGCTGCTTTGGACAACTATCCTCTTTATACTTCTCAAAATTCGGTGTGTTGAACTTTGGAGGTATTACAAGGTTGGGTACCAAACACATGCTTGAAGCATTCAGATCCAAAGTATCACGACCCTTTATGGCGTTAATCTCCTCCTCTAACACACGACATTTTTCCATAAGCTCAACAGCTTGCAGATCCTTGGTTTTCATCACAGGGACTGCCCCTTTGGGATTTGACTCAGAGAATACAAAACTATGATATTCCATGGCGTTAAGAGAAGAAGAACTTCCATCTTGGACAATGGTATGTTCGCGTATAATAGGATCCTCAACGGAGATCTGCACAGGCTGAGCTTGAGTAACATTGTTCACTTGAGGTGAAACGACATTCTCAGTGGCTGAAATTCTTCGAATGTTGTCATCTTTCCTTGCCAAGGATGTCATAGCTTCCACAAGTTGGTCCAATTGGCTTTTCATCAATTCAACATCTGCTCTTGACGCAAATTGGTTCTGCTCTTCGGAGGCCATGATCCTTCAAAAGCTACTTCAAGTCCAATACGGGCTTCAGGAAGTCAACTGCGGGTTATGGACAAAGGATGGATGAGTTCTCTGGTTTAAGGTTGGAGAATGATATGCAAAATGATGCAAAGATGCTTATGCAAATGCAATGTTATGAGTTCAATAAGACATGGGATCAAAGATCGCTGAATCAAGGGTTCACAACAGGTATCACGGTCACGGATTCTGCAGAACAACACAACAAGATATCTCTCGCCTCGGGTAGGCTATCTATTGGTTTATAACAGGGCATTCCACGGGCTTTCAAACAAGGTCCCATGCACTAACCCTCAAAAGTTTTCCATCATAACGATGATTCGTAAGACGGTAATCCCTTAAAGGATGAGCACAGCGTTATGCCTTAGTAACCTTTGGAATAGGGTTCTAAAAAGGTCCTCAGAATCACGAACTCCCAGGTCGGAAACAAAGACGCCAATACGACTAATCGTAAGACATAATCATTCCCAAAGGGGCCTCATCTGAGTGGTGGAAGTCAAACCGACTCGACGAGTCCTAAGTGTCGCAAATCAGTAAGCAACCACCTCCTAGCTTAGTGTATACTCGAAAAGCTCAGGTAGAAAGCCTTTCTCCTCACAAACCATCCCCAATATACCCAAAAGATAAGAGAAACACAAGATAATAAAGCAATAATAAAGCAAACAAAAATACACATATGACAAACAAACTAGGCTTGGCTTGCTAGGGTGAACCACATCCTCAGCAGAGTCGCCAGCTGTCGCTACTCGAAAAATAGTCGACCGGAGGCGAAAAGGAAGAAACAGAAGAGTCGCCATCGAACTTTATTTATCCCATAAGGGGAAGGGAAAACATCAAGAAAACCCAAAGAATGAAGGATAAGATGGTCTCGCAACCAAATTACGGGTTCGGAAGCCGGTTATGCGAGGGGAAGGTATTAGCACCCCTCACATCCATCGTACTCGATGGGAACCATTTGCTTGTCTATGTGTAAGGATGTTTGCTAAGGAAATTGCTTTCTAAGAGTGTTCTAAAGAGGGAGAGAGAAAGGTGAGAACGGAAGAATGTGTAAGAAAAAGATAAAGGAAAAGGTGGGGAAAATAAAAAGGAGAAGATGGAGAAGGGACTCGATAGGACTTCATAGTCCTATGCCTACGTATTCCCTCGTGCAATGGGAAAGTCAGAGTCAACATAGTTCAGAGGACTACGGGTGAAGAAAAATGGAAGGGGGTATGTGGACGATGGTAACGTGCGCATTCTAGCAGTTAGGTGTATTGTGGCTCGCTCGTGGAGTCTTATGCGTTACCTGTTTGCGGTAGAACGGACGTAACATGTCCCTTTTTGGGGGAAGAAGAAGAAATGGTGTGGAAAACGGAAGATGGATAGAAGGTGGCTCGCCAAGATCATCACGATCTTGTGCCTACGTATCTTGCATTCGGACGAGAATGAAGAATCAGAGCAATCGTAGTTCGACCGACCACGATTTGTTGGTGTTTTTTATGGACGATGTTAACGTGCGGGTTCTAGCAGTTAGGTGTTTTGCGGCTCGCTCTTGGAGTCTTATGTGTTACCTGTTTGCGGTAGAATGGACGTAACATATCCTTTTTGAAAAGGTTGATTTTCGCCATCAAGGCAAGATGTCTCATTTGATTTATGAAGGTTGGTTTTAAGGGGTGAAATAAGTCCTCGGATAGGAACCCCTTCGGGTAGTACCCAATTCTTTATCTCAAAAGATTTATTGTGAAAGATGTGTGGCGAATATAGTCACGTCTTCGTATTGAAAGACGAGTATCGAGACCACACACTCTAAAGTGAGAGTCCTAATACTCGAAGAGGAAGAGGTCTTCACCCAATCCTCTCTCTTTAGTTCAATGCAAAGAGAACTTTATTCTCTTATTAAAGTGTTTTTGGTTTTAGATGGTAAGTGATTTACGACAGTGAACCCTAAAGGTAATGTCAAGCACTCGGGATAGGAGAAGGCCTTCGCCTAACCACTCCACAACCATCTAAGTTTATTAAGAAAAGGTTTGAAAATGCACTTGGTACAAGACCAAGGTTTTTAGACACAAGGAGATAAAATAAAGAGAAAAAGGTTTATGAAAGAATGGGTGGTGAATATAGTCACGTCTTCGTATTGAAAGACGAGTATCGAGACCACACACTCTAAAGTGAGCGTCCTACACTCGAAGAGGAAAAGGTCTTCACCCAATCCTCTCTCTTTAGTTCAATACAAAGAGAAAATTTGAAAATGAGCACTTGGTACTAGACCAAGGTTTTTTTGACTTTGGAAGAGAATGAAAATGAGAAATGAAATCGAAAAGAAAATGGCCTCATATTGATCAAGATTTTGAATCGATTGAAGGAAATCAAGTAATCATGATTTTTGTTATATCATTGGCCCAAAACAAGATTGAAATCAAATCGAAAATGACAATCAAGATGAAAATAAAAGGTGAAGATCAATCGAGAAACTACAAGTCAAAAAGATCACAAACAGTGCAACGATAACCACTTTGCGATTTAAGATCGCAAATCTCCAATAACACCTAAATCACACACGAGGTTTAATAGGCTCCTCACAAATCCTTTATGTTAAAGAGAAATTAAATTTTTTTGGTATTTTTGATTTTATCATTTTTTGATTATTTTTATTATTAATAATTAAAATAAAGTAGAATTAAAAAAACTAATCCTAAAATCTAAGTTGCTAATCCTAAAAATAATCTTTAAAATTAATCTTAAAATTAAAATAACAAAACATTTAATATTAATCCTAAAATTAAAATTAACTAAACCTAACAAAAACCTACAAAATTACTAAACTAAAACTTTGAAAATATTAACTAAAACTTTGTTTTGCTCTTTCAAAAAAATCTTAATACTTTTCCTTAAGACAAAAAATTTTCTTTAAAATAAATAAATAAATAAGTCAAACAAACTAAAATAACAATAACCAAAACGGAGAGAAAGCCCATAGGGCGTGGGTCATTTCCTGGGCTTGGAGCGGGTCACTTGACCCAGTTCCCCTCATACACAAAAGAAGAAAAGTTACCCTAGACAGCCGCTGAAAGAAACTCGTAATCCCAACCCCAAAATTCTTCACTCACGAGAATGATCGTTCAACAAAATAGAAAAAAAACGATCAAGAAGAACACGTTTCTTCCCCTACCAATCTCTCTGATTTGCTCACGCCTTTCTCAGTTTATCTCTGCGGTCTCTCTCGCGTTTCCTCTCGACGGCTTCGATCTCCTTCTCAATCTCGCTCTCTCTCGCAATTTGATCTATCTCTCCGTCTTCTCCTTAATTTCTTCTTCCGAATGACTCGCGGCGGCGGAAGGCGATTGTTGCTGTTGGCGGTTGGCGATATCGACGGATCGTCGCCGGCAGTGCGTCAGGGTTGTTGTTTGAACAGAAGAGTTTCTTCTTCATCATCGCTCGCGGTGCACATCAACAAACAAATCCGGATCGAAGAAAAAAGTCTCATCCCGACCTTAAATGGGGATATCCCTTCGTCTCGACATCGTCCTTTTCCGTTCAGGTTTGTGATTTCTTTGACTCAAACCATCTTCCTCTACTCCATCTCATCTCTGATTCTTGGTTGATTCGAGTTCTACTTCATCTTTTTTCGTTTCGATTAGAAAGTGATTTGGGGTTTTGGATTTGAAGTTTTGAGTTGTTGTTTGTGTTGCTTGATGGTGGTTGAGGACAGATATGGATGAAGGCCGAAGAGGGTTGCTGGAGAAAAGTGGAAGGCGGTGGAGATTATTGCCACGGTTGGGGTGTGTGTTTCGGAATGTTACAGAAGGTGGATGAGTTGAGGGAAGTGTTATGGTTCTGGTTTTGGTTTGATGGGTGAGGAGGAAGAAAACGGATACGGTGATGATGTTGCTGTGAACAAAAGAAAGGAAATGGTTTGTTTCAAGTTTATGAAGTGGCTCGGTTGTTTGAAGGTGAGTTTTTTAAAGAGTTTATGTTTATGTTCTCCCCACTGTTTCGATTCCCTTCATCTTCCTTTATTTTGAATTTTTTTTTATGCTGTCTTTTTCAATGTTGCTGGCTCTGATCTTGTTGTTGGTTGTTGTTGGGAGTGGTTGTTTTCAGGCCACAGTGTGCAGGTCTGGGGCTGGTACGGTTCATGGTGCAGGCTTATGTTGAAGCAGTGTTTTGGCAATTTTGGTGTAAGTGAGTCGCAGCAGTTTAAGCTTATGGTTTTGGATGTTTGTGGCTTGCGTGTGGGGTATGGAGGTCTGTTGTTGTTTGCAGACAGTAGGCGTGGTCTTTGGAGGTTTTGCGCAGAGAATCATGTACTGATGAAAATTGGATATTGGCTTTTTCCTTTTTGTTTATTTGATGGGTCAAACATATATTTTTTCTAATGTTAATGGGCCTTTTTGAATGTGACTTGGTTTTTTGGTTGAATAATAATTTTTTATGATGATTTTGTAATGGTAAATGAATTTGAAGAATGATATGGACTCGTGTAATTTTGTAGAATTTTTGGTGATAATGGATTTGTAAATAAAAATATGAATTATTTAGAAGAATGGATTTAAAAAGTGGATATGGAATTAAAATGGTTAGGAAGGGATTAGGATAATGGATAATGAAATGAATTGAATTTGGATTTGAAAATATGGTTTAAAATATGGTTAAAATGAATGGAGAAATGGATTGGTAAATTGGTTTAGAAAATGGATATAAAAAGAAATGGTTATCAAAATGATTGAAATGGATTTACAAAAAATTTGTTTTAGAATAGGGATTTAAAATGGATATAGCTTTGGAAATGGACATGGACTATGGAGTTAGGAATACTGATGTTACACCTCTATTCACACTTTCACACACGACCATGCACTCTCGATTTTTAGTTCAAACCGACTTGCACTATTTTTCACACACCTCTGATAACATGAACATCACTCCTGATCATTGGATAACTTGCAACTGGAGTAACAACCCTAAACTCTATGCTTCAGGTGCATACTGACGAAGAAAACAGCCTAAGATGTTGACAATCCATGAAACCCTAGTTCCCCAGTCTCCACTAGAATCGTGATGAAACCTTAGTCACTTGATGCCTCTTGAGAAATCCTTAAAGAAAATAGGAACCTTTATTCAAAGAATCTCTTGATCCCATGTCGTATGATATGAGTTAATGGGATGCATAGAAATGCAAGGTTAGGGGTAGGGTGAAAATGAGGGTGTGACAGGGGTGAATTAGGTCAAGAAACCCTAATTCCTGATTTTTTATGAATGCATCCCCTGAGGCTATTTTGACTCTATGATTGGGTCCATGAGGTCCCTTTGAGCTTATTGGGTCATGTTTTGAATTATTGACTCATGCCCAGATGAAAATGTTCATCTGGAGGCCTTGGTCGACCAAAACCCTAATTTGGTGACACTGGCGATCTTGAGGCTTGATCCACTTGGAATGTTGCAACCTTGTGCTTGATTCTTGATGTGGGAGACCTCTTGATCCTTTACGGTTGTTTGAGAGGCTAGACAAGTTGAAGATCATGTCCATTCTTGATTGATCCTTTGTCTGAGTACTCGGAGAGGGCTCAAAAACCCTAATTCTTGGTTGTAGTGAATGCTCAACAATTCTTGAGAAGATTAATGAGGTATAATGGTACATCCATGTTGTGGTGATAATTTGCGCAATGATGGGAAATCTTGTGGTCAAAATTTGGGGTATGACAACTATCAGGTGGATCAAATGGCCCAAGATATGGCTAATATGGCCGTTGCTATTATTGCCCAAACTTCCGCTAAGAACCTTTTATGATTTGGAGAAGTGAGAGAAAGAAATTAGAGCTGGGGAATCAAGAGGATTAATTGATTTTCGCCGCCATGATCCACCTAAATTTCAAGGGGATGTTATTCCCGAGAAGGCTGGCTTATGGTTACAAGAAATTGAGAAGATCTTTGAGGTAATCAATTGTCTACCAGGAGCAAAGGTGTTGTATGCCACGTATCTCCTCTTAGGCGATGCAAAGTACTGGTGGAGAAGCACTAGATTGATGATGAAGGGCGCACAAGAGGAAGTAAATTGGGAAGGCTTTAAGAAAAAATTCTTAGACAAATACTTTCCCATAAGTGCAAGGAACAAATTGGGAAACAATTTTTTGAAACTTCAATAAGGAGTATGATTGTAGGTGAGTACGTCGCCAAGTTTGAAACTTTATCGAGGTATTTATGATTTTTCATGGAAGAAGTGGATGAAGTTTACATGTTTCACCCTTTCCAAGAAGGACTCAAGTACGAACTACAAAACTTGGTGGTACCATTAGAGATACAGTGTTTTCAACCATGAAAAATAGGAGGGTAAATCGCGGGGCAGTTCAGTACTCTGAAGGACCTAATCGTCCAAGTTTTCAGAATCATGAATGTAGTAAACAACAGGTAAGGCCATACTGATGACCACGTTATAACAATCGAGGATATCAAAAAATAGAAAATCATAACACTAGAGTAGGGGGAACTAAAGTTGCCCAATGGGTCTGTTGTTACCAGTGTGGTGAGGGTGGGCATCATGCGAACGAATGTCCTAATAGGGGCCCTACCTGCTTCAAATGCAACAAAAAGGGACATATGGCAAAGGATTACAAAGCTCAAAAGGCAAAGTTAGCTGTTAATACTGCCAGAACCATCTGACTAATTGCTCAAGGGAGAGTGTATTGCATGGGTGCAGAGGGAAGATCTCTGCCCAACAACTTGATCCAGGGGAATTGTGAATTTGAAGGTACCATTTTAACTGCATTTTTTTATTTTAGAGAAACACATTCATTCATATCCAATGACTGTATTGATCGATTAAAAATAATAGTAACCCCAATATCTTTTGACTTGGCAGTGTCTACCCCTGCCAAGGTTCTAATTATGAACATTGTGTGCTTACTATGTAAAGTAGTGGTTCATAAGAGAGAATTTCTAGTAAATCTAATATGTTTACCCATACAATCTCTTGAGATTATTCTCAGAATGGATTGGATGAAATTTCATTATGTTATGTTAGATTGTGCTCGAAAGATGGTCATTTTGCTTGAGTCGAGGGTTGTCAAATACCTATCAACTAACCAACTTAAAGTTTCTCTAAAGAATGGAGCCTTTAACTTTTCAATACTTGCTAGTACAGAGGTGATTGGATGTTACTTCTCTTGTTTTATTAAATAATATACATGTGATAACTATTTTTAATTAAAAAAAAATAAAGTTTCATAAAAAAACAGAAATATTTATTTATTTTTATCCTTTGGTTTATATTTTTTTATGCTTAGATTTAGTTTTATAATAAAGAAAAAAATATACCCTAATGTCTAAAAATTAAAAAAAAAAAAATTTACCCCTTTGAAAATAATGACAAGAATTAAAAAAAAGACAACAATACATTTGTTTTTATCTTTTTATTTTATTTTATTTTTCTTGTACTTCGTTTATATTTCTTTATGTTGTTGGAGTGATTTTATTTCTATTATTTATTTGCTTTATTTATATTTTCTTATATTTCTCAAATTTCAAGTGTATCCCTCGCCCTTTGTTTGTAATTTCTATTCGTTTTTTGTGCTTTTATTTCCTTTAGATATATATTGTAAATCAAGATAAATAAATAAAAAAGAGAGAATAAAATCAATCTTTCAAAATAATAGAAAAAACTTGGTTAACACTAAGTTTCATTTTCGAAAAGCAATTGGTCAACACCAAATGTCCACCATATTAACTTCAAATCCATTTCACTATCGACCATCAATTCCAACTCTTTTTCATGATCATTTTGAGATGCTTGATCCAACGTCAAGTCGTTACACGAAAACCTTTTTCATAATAAAAACTGAAAGAAAAAGGACCGAGATATGCACATCTCTCTACACCCCTTAAAAGTCAAGCGTCTAGAGCACACCAGATTCAAAATGACTATTAGTCGAGGGTCAAACCAAATCTGAACCATTTTAGAGTTTTTGGTTCCGTTGCATATTGACATGTCTTGGGGTAGCTTAGGAAGAAGCTGGGTTATACGGGAGAAATGATTATACCTGTACGATATCACTCTATCAGTGGTTATAAGTTTTTTGATGCAGCAAACAGAAGCCTGTAACCGGTTACGTAAAATCTGTAACCGGTTACAGCTTTGAAAATTCAAATTTTGCAGAAACAAGAGGTGCACAGATGCCTGTTTCCAAAGCCCGAAATAAATAGAATGTGAAAAAATCAACAAGGAAAAGAGTTTTTCCTCAAAGACTCCAAGATTGTAAGCTCTTCCGAGACAACAAAGTCAACGATGATGGTGATTTCGTCCATTTTGCACTAATGCCAGAATCCGAACCCGTTAAAATAGAAGAGGCTTTAAGTATCAAAAGGGGATTTGTGTTGTGAAGGAAGATCTGAAATATATTAAGAAGAATAATCTAAGGAGTTAGTTGATTTACCAGACGGAAAGAAGCCGATTGGTGTGAGACGGGTGTTTAAAGTGAAGGAAAATTCCAAGGGTGAATTAACAAGCATAAGACTCAATTGGCTGCAAAGGGATTTTTTCATAGAGAAGGCCTAGACTTTGAAGATGTATTCACACTGGTTGCTAGGATTGAAATCATAAGGCTAGTTGTTGGTATATCGAATAACAACAATAGGCCCATCTACAAAATGAACGTCAAATCTGCATTTTTGAATAGACCGCTTGAAAAAGAGGTGTATATAGAACAACCCCTAGTTTTGTTGTGAGAAACCAAGACCTGAAGTTCTAAAACATGAAGAAATCATTTTATGGTTTGAAGCAAGTTCCAAGAGTTTGGAACAAAAGAATAAATGGTTTCATAAATGAGGTTGGCTTCAAGAAATGTGTATTAGAGCATGAAGTGTATGTGTGATTACAATATTTTGTTGCATGAATCTGAGCTTGGAACAAGTCGAAGATGATCAAATTTGATGAATAATGGACAAAGAGCAGAGCAAAAATGACCAAATATGAAGAATTGGGGACTTAGAGAAATTTGGCTAAAAAGGAGCAAAAGCGAGCAAGCCACTAGAATAATTATGCGCTAGATTGTGTGATATCGTGTGCACAATTGAAAAGAAGAAAAATGGTATCGCGCACGTGGAAGAGCATTCAACGCAGTATCGAATACGCGATGCAGTCTATTACGCGTGTGATGGGCTCTTGTTTTGGGCAATTTCTGACGCGTTATGATACGATATGATGGTTATAAAAAGGCAGAATTTGAAATTTTTTAGGGGTTCTGGTATTGGAGACTAGAGAGTAGGATTTACAACATTGGAAGTGATTTTTGGAGCACATTCGAAGCCATTAGAGGCCAGATCTTCAAGGAATTATTATGCAATCTTATTCTTATCAAATGGTATTAAAATTATATTAGTATGAGTAGCTAAATACTTTTAGGTTAGGTTTTGTCTGATGAACATGTTTTAAACCTATTACAATTGTATCTTAGTTATATTTCTATTTCATTGCTTCTTTTACATAAAGCAAATTATTTGAGATACTCTGTTAATGTGATTATGGACGTATAGAAATACTGACCTTTAGTCTATGCGTATGATCTAGGGAAATTATCGTACTTACGTCGGTTGAATAGGGATAAGAGACCTCGATTAGTGACCTTAGAAATAGTGTATTGTATCATTGCTTGATTTCACTTACGTCGGTTGAATGGGGATACGAAACCTCTAGTAGGAATTAGTGAGCTATACACCAAGGGATTGGGTATAGTGGTCTTGTTAACTCATTGTGGAAATATAAAGACGCTTGATTTATGTTATGCATTAGACATCAACATGGGAGAAATATAGGATTCTAGGCTAAACCTGACTACTTTCTATAAATTGTCAGAACACTTATTTGATTTTCAACTGTAATCTTGAAAACCTCCCACAATTGTTAATTTTTATACTTGCATAACTATTTCTATGTTAAATAGCAGTCCTTGTGGATTCGATACTCTTTTTTATTACTGCGACACTATCAGTACACTTGCCGAGAAGTCATAAAGTTTTTGGCGTCGTTGCTGGGGGATTGTTGATAATTTAACCAAGGCAACACTTGTGTAACGTTTTAATTCTTTTTATTTTAATTTTACATTAGTTTTAATTAATTTTTTTTATATTTAATATTATTGTCAAGCAACAGTACTGTGGGTATTTGCTTTCTGTTGGTGTACATTTCAAGTTTAAGGTATATAGAATTCCACCATGGCAGAACCAACAACACAAACTATGGGGGACTACTGCAGACCTACCGATGCAAAACAGGCTTCTCTAGGTTTGGTCCCAACAAATCCAGTAAATTTCAACATCAAATGTTATGTGATTTCAGATGGTAGAGAAAAGCAATTTGATGGGAATGCAACATGTGACCCATGGGAACATCTAGCGTGGTTCTATGAGACAACATTGATGTGTCAACCAGAAGGTATTATAGAGGATCAGGTCAAAATGAAATTATTTAGCTTCTCATTGGTGGGGAGAGCTAAGGATTAGCCATTGTGTCTTCCAAACGGAGTAAACAGAACTTGGAAAGAATTGGAAAACAAATTTCTTGAAAGATTCTTCACTATAATACAATTCACAAAGAGAAAGGCTGAAATTACACACTTCGAGCAGCAAGAAACCAAATCTCTCTACGATTCTTGGGAGAGGTTTAAATTATTGTTACGCAGATGTCCTAATCGCAATATGAGCAGCATGGATCAAATCAGTGTTTTTTCAAAGGTTTACAAACTCAAGCATGAATGCTTTTAGATGCATCTGTTGAAGGTACAATCATGACACTGACCAAACCATAGGTAAAAAAGCTGATAGGGAAAATGAGCCTAAACGAATACAAATTTGCAAATAAAAGAGACGTTAAAAATATAGAAACAAAGAGCAGATCTCATAGTGAGTTGACGTAGAAGGTTACGAAGAGCTTTTTAAAAAGCTAGAACTGCTGAATCAAAAGTTGAATGTAACACGTACAACTCAAGATTCTTCAAATGAAGTGGTATTCTTAGTTTGTGCTAAATGTGGTGAAACACATTTTACAGGTAATTGTGTTGGAGAATAAATTATAGGAGAAGTAAAAGCTATAACCATAAATCCCAATCAGGGATCACCACAAACGAAAGCGGAAGTCAAAATCTCCTTGTTGGAAGATACACCAACTAAATTTATGCTGATAACATAAAGTGAATTCTTGCAGGTCAATAGATTACATAACTTGTTGAAAGAAAAGCACGAGGAATCAATGAAAAGAATGGAAGGGAAAATTTCAAGTCTATCTCAGCAAATAACATCACTAGAAAAGGAAAGAGAGAAATGGAAATGGGGTAGTTTAAAAAGTTCATGGAGATGCTTACAACATTACAAGTGAATATTTCGTTATGTGATGCTCTGGAACAAATGCTCGTGTATGCCAAATTCTTGAAAGAGTTTCTAAATGATAAATGAAAATTTAAGGATGATGAAAATGTTGCTTTAACTGAAGAATGTAGCGCAATCATTCAACGCAGACTGCCACCCAAACTAACAGATCCAGGTAGATTTACTATTCCTTGCTCTATAAGTTCATTAAAAATTGATCAGACACTATGTGACTTTAGGGCAAGGAATAACTTGATGCCATTGTCCATGATGAAGAAATTAAATTATGGAGAGCCAAAACCTACGAAAATGACTTTGACTCTAGTTGACAAATCAGTCACATACCCTATGGAATACTAGAGGACATGTTAGTGAGGGTTGATAATTTACTTTTTCCTGCTGATTTTGTCATATTGGATATGGTTAAAGATGCTGAAACACCATTATTTTTAGGTACACCCCTCCTTGCTACAGGAAGAGCTTTGATTGACATAGAAAAAGGATAATTGATTCTCAGGTTTAATAAAGAGCATGTATTATTTAATGTGTTTAAATTCATGAAACACACTCGTGAAGATTTGCAATATAACCAAATTGATTTAATTGACAAATTGATAGACAATATTTTGAAAGAAGAGGTTCCTTCCTCTCTAATTGAGAGATTATTAGTACAATCTATTGAAAAAATAGGTGTAGACGAAGATAATGTCGAGGTAAATGAGTTCGTGCTACAATTGCAAGCAGCACAACTAGAGCGTGCTAATAAAAGATTCGAAGAATTAGGAGGCACAAGCGAGGAAAAACCAACAGATCCTAAATTAAGAGAGCTTCTTGAACATTTAAAATATGTATTTTTAAGTCAGGGAAATATGCACCCATCAATAATCAGTAACACGTTATCATAGATCGAAGAAGAAAAGTTGTTACGAGAGCTAAGATAAAATAAAGAAGCATTACGATGGTAGGTATTAGACCTGAAAGAGATTAGTCCAGCATAATGCATGCATAAAATCAAGCCAGAGGAAGAATTCAAGTCGGTCGGGCAACCTCAACGGCAATTAAATCCAACAATTAAAGAAATAGTTAGAAAAGCGTCCTTAAATTGCTTGAAGCAGGTATGATTTATCCTATTTCTGATAGTTCTTGGGTAAGCCCAGTCCATGTGGTTCCAAAAAATGAGGTACCACCATTATACGTAATGAAAAAATGAACTAACTCCAACCCATACTGTTACGGGATGGAGAATATGTATTTATTATCGTAGGTTAAACCTTGCTACACGTAAGGATTGTTTTCCCTTGCCATTCATGAATCAAATGCTTGAAAGACTAGCAGGGCAAGCCTATTATTGTTTTCTAAATGGATACTTAGGGTACAATCAAATTTTCATAGATCCAACTGATCATGAGAAAACATCATTCACATGCCTATTTAGAGTCTTTGCATATCGAATGATGCCTTTTGGATTACGTAATGCTTCGAGAATATTCCAAAGGTGCATGCTTTCTATTTTCTCTGAGATGTTTGAAAACTCTATAGAGGTATTTATGGATGGCTTTTCTATATTCGGTACTTCATTTGACTGTTGTCTTAATTGATTAAATAATGTCCTAAAAAAGATGTACCGAGACAAACCTAGTTTTGAATTGGAAAAATTGTCATTTTATGGTGACTGAAGGTATTGTTCTCGGCCACAAAATCTATGCTAAAGGAATAGAAGTTGACCAAGTCAAAATTGAGGTGATAGATAAACTTCCCCCTCTTGTAAATGTTAAAGGAGTCAAGAGTTTCTTAGGTCATGTAGGTTTTTACAGGCGATTCATTAAAGATTTTTCAAAAATTGCAAAACTATTATGTAACATGCTGATCAAAGAAAATGAGTTTAAATTCGATAAAGATCGTCTACACTCTTTTTCTATCATATAAAATAAATTGATAACTGCCCCAATAATTATGTCACCTAATTAGGAATTACCATTTGAAATTATGTGTGATGCAAATGTTGTTGGCGCAGTGCTTGGCCAATGACATTCAAATTTTTTCCATGCAATTTACTATGCGAGCAAAGTTTTAAACGAAAATCAGGTTAACTACACTACCACTGAAAAAGAATTTCTAGTAGTAATATTTTCTTTGGAAATTTTTTGCCCATGTTTAATAGGTTCAAAGGTTATTATTTATATAGATCATGCAACTTTGAAGTATCTATTCCATAAAAGTGACTCAAAGCCAAGATTGCTACGATGGGTGCTCTTGCTGCAAGAATTTGATCTGGAAATTAAATATAAGAAAGGGGTAGAAAATGTTGTTGGAGATCACCTTACCAAGTTAGAGAATGTTGAAATGATCAGAAATAAACAAAGTATTACAATGACATTTCCTAACTAGCAGCTAATGGCAATCAGTGAAAGACCTTGGTTTGCAGATATGGAAAATTATAAGGATACAAAGGTTGTAGTAGAATAATACACTTAGTAGCAGAGGAAACACTTTTATAAAAATGAAAAATTTTATTTTTGAGATGATCCATACTTGTTTAAAAGAAGTCCTGATGGGTTACTTTGCAGGTGTGTTGCAGGTAAAGAAGCAGACAACATTTTTGGCATTGCCATAGTTCGACATATGGAGGACACCATAGTGGTGAAATAACTGCATCCAATATACTGAAGAGTGGGTTTTGGTGGCCAACTCTATTTAATGACTATAAGTTATATGTATCTACATGCCCCGAGTGCAACAGAATGGTAACATCTCAAAATGGGACGAGATGCCTTTGAATATTATGCTTGAGGTTGAACCATTTGATTGTTGTGGAATCGATTTCATGGGTCCATTTCCCCAATAAAATTTGTATCTTTATATTCTCGTATGTGTTGGTTATGTAACTAAGTGGGTTGAGGAAATTTCTTGTAGTGCTAATAATGCCCGCATTGTTACTGACTTTTTGAAAAAGAATATTTTTGCCAGGTTCAGTGTACCTAGAGTGTTGATCAGTGATGGATGGAAACATTTTTGCAACAAATATTTAGAAAGATTGCTAGAAAATGTAATGTTAAATATAAAGTGTCAACTCCCTATCGCCCTCAGACATGTGGCCAAGTCAAAGTTTTGAACCGGCAACTAAAACAAATCCTGGAGAAAACTATTGCAGCATCACAGAAATATTGGTCAAAAAAATGGATGACACTCTTTGGGCGTATAGAACATCCTTCAAGACACATTTAGGTTTCTCTCTGTATCAACTTATTTATGGTAAGACATGCCATCTTTCTGTAAAACTAGAGAATAAAGCTTATTGGGCGGTAAAATTCTTGAACTTTGACAAAAAGGTGGCTAGAAGGAAGAGATTATAGAAATTAGATGAATTGGAAGAGACGTGGTTATCTACTGATGAGAATACGTTAATTTACAAGAAAATGATGAAAATATATCATGATAAAAAGTTGGTGAGATGAAATTTTCAAGTAGAACAACAAGTCTTATTGTTTTATTCAAGACTATGACTTTTTCCAGGAAAACTGAAATCAAAGTGATCAGGACCGTTTGTAGTCACAGAAGTTTGTCAAAGCGGTGCCATTGAAATTCAAGATTCGGGTGATATGAGGATATTTAAAGTAAATGGACAAAGATTAAAGCATTATTATGGAGGGGAAATTCCAAATGAAAAAGTTTCCCAAATACTTTCGGAACCTTGAATCCAACTGTCAAGCTAATAACACAAAAAAAAGCGCTTCATGGGAGGAAACCCATATATTCTAACAAGTTTCTTTGTTCTTACAGAATTTAATTTATGTTGGTAGTTAGATTGAATAAGAGGAATTAGCCACTCTCGCACATTTCTCAGACAATATCTATGTTGTCTTTAATGAATAAGTTTGCTACTGCTTTTTCTTTTAGATTTACAAAAATTGCAACTTAAGCATTGAACAGATGAACCAAAAGCACCATCAGATGAAGCTTGATCATCAGGAAAGTGACATACAACTTGAAAGCAAAGGATGAAAAAGGAATCTACAAACTTGTACTCAACCTTTAGATAACTCAACTAGTAAAGTTTGGCCAAATTATTTCCACTATTCACTATTCCTTTCATTGAGTGTATCCATGCATTATTGCTTTATCAGGTTTGACCTATTTCCGATTCAATTTGTCTGGTTTGATTTACACATATAGAGAACTTATTTGCAATGAACTCTGAGCCTTTTTAAAACCACCCTGTAGTAATGGGTAAAGTCCTTTACTAACCACTTTGAGCTTAACCCTTCTTTTGGTGACTTAGCCTTATTTATTAGCCATTTGTCTTGAAAGATTGCATATTTCCACCCTCTCTTTGGAGTTAGGTTGAAATTTTTAGTTCTAAAGTTGTATGAAAAAGAATAAGTTTGGGGTTGCTTTTGGAAGTGAGCAAGGTTTAAGTTTGGGGTTGGGGTACTAGAGAAAAAACGGTCAAAAATTCAAAAAAAATTTGAGAAAATAAGAAGTTAAAAATAACTTCAAAAAAAAGAGAAAAAAAAATGAAAAATGAATATTGAGGACCATAATAGCGATATCTATAGTACCGTTAATCAGGAAAAGAGTTGGTATGATAACAATAGGAGAACTAGGTACCTAACTCCAAAGGATTAAACCTACTTTCCCAAAACAATGTCCTGCCCTAACACAAGCCACATTACAATAGAAAAATCCCTCAAGTGTGTTTGTTTTGATTTCTTTGATGAATTCTATTAGAACATGATCAAACTAAGTATAAAATGTTTAACACGCTGATTGAGAGACTACCCTATTAATTGAGTGAGTCATGGTGAAATGAGAGACAGGTTGAGTACTTGTCAAATATTGATGATGTTTTCTGAATTTGCTAGATTGCAGTTGGAATCTAGAATGGTGGTCAAGTAAAACAAATTTCATATGTGATGTTCACTTGTTATTGTTGCAACTTGTTTTTCTATTTGGAGTTTACAGTGTGAAGGTGAGAAAAAGTACACAAGAATGGGGGTTGAATTATGGTTTCCGTTTTCTTAATTTTCATCTTATCAGAGTTCAAAATCTAAACTGGTGTTTAAATTCTGATTATACTTTGCAGAGGAATGTTAATAGAAGCAAATAAATAATAGCAGAAGACACAAAGATTTATATTGGTTCCTCCCAACTGAGAGTATTCCAGTCCCCTTGCTTCACAAGAGATTTTCACTATAACCAAATCGTGATTACAATTGCTTATGCATTATGCGTAAGACTTTTACAATGCTTAGGCCCTAGGTCCAAGACTTCTTACTTAAACCCCTAAGGTTTAAGACTTCTTGCTTAAGTCCTATAGACCCAAGACATCTTGCTTAAGCCACACTAGACCAAGACTTCTGCTCAAGGTTCCACGAACTGAGACCTCCTGCTCAAGTTCCGTGAACTCAAGACTTCTGTTCAAACCCCTCAGGTTCAAGATTTCCTGCTTAAGCCCTATAGACTTAAGACTTCTTCTCAGGTTCCACAAACCCAAGACTTCTGCTCAATCAATCCACTTGATTAAGTCTTTCAATGCTTTAGCATATAGTAAGAGACTTACATGGCTCAAGCATCTTGGCGAGAGACTTGGATTTTCTCAATCAATCCACTTGATTAAGACTTTCAATGCTCTAGCACCTAACAGGAGACTTCCATGGCTCAAGAATCTTGGCGAGAGACTTTGATCTAAACTGCTAAACAACATGTTCAGCAGAATAAAGAACAAGGTGTACTTGATACAAATATCAGAGGTACGGGAAATCACCATAACAAAGACCTTAAGACCTTAAGATTTCTAAGATATTAAATGTGTAAGAAATCTTAAGGCTTTTACAATTATAACCTGCAACAGAAATTCTGCATAGCCATTTGTGTTGATAATTACTGATCTTGTTACTCCTTCATCAGGTTGATCCTTGTTAAAGATTTAGTTTGAACCTTCAGCTACTTATATAGCATTTTCAGAAGACTAGTCGTTGGAGAGATAACTTGATCAAGTGTCTTTGCTTTCTCCATACTACAAGAGACATTGAAGATAGATATACCAAAAGATCTTGATCCATTGAGTATCATGTTTAACCACTGAGTCTTCAAAGATTTCCTTTACTATAGAGCCATTGAAAGTAGATATCCATAAAGCATGCCAACTTTTCTTGAGCCTTGTGAACTAAGACTCTAGTTGACAGACTGATTTGACAATGCAGCTTGCTTTCTGTAGTACGGATAGCTTCAGCTTTATTACTAACTCTGAATGATCACCAGAAGCCAATTTACATTCACCAAATGTAGAGGAAATAATGTTGATTTTTATGATGCTGAGACCTTCGGCTTCAGAGTCTACGCCAGACATCACTTAGAGAGTGTTCTTCAGATTCTGCACCGCTAGAAGCTAGCAATTTAGTTTCTCTCAAGTGTGCCTTTGTATATCAGATTCTGTACATATATATATATATATATATATATATATATATATATATATATATATATATATATATATATTTACAAATATTAGAACCTACATAAAAGAAACACACATCAAATATAACCATTGTTTTTTTAATTCTTTTTTATCATCAAAACCCAAGGAATATATGTCATGAACAAATCTTGTTCTAACACAGTGCATGCAAGTTACTTGAGGACAAGCAACAATTCAAGTTTGGGGTTGTGATGAACCTCTATCATTGCATGTTTTCTGTTGAAGAAACGAAGAAAAACAAGTTGAATATGATCAAATTTGATTAATCATTGCCTAAGAGTGGAGCAAAAATGACTAAGTATGAAGAATTGGGGACTTAGAGAAATTTGGCTGGAAAAAAAGCGAAAGCAAGCAAGCCATTGGAATAACGTGTTGCATTGCGCGTTATCGTACACATAATAGAAAAGAAGAAAATTGGTATCGCGCGCCATTGCGTGCGTGAAAGAGCGGCCAACACAGCATCGCGTGCGATGCAATCTATTATGCGCACGATGGGCCATTTTCTGGGAAATTTCTAACGCGTTGTGGTACGATTATTTGATGACTATAAAATGGAAAACTTTGGACTTTTTTAAGAGTTGTAGGATTGGAGACTGGAGAGTATGATTAACAACACCATAAGTGAGTTTTGGAGCGCATTCAGAGCCATTGGAGGCCAGATCTTCAAGGAATTATTATGAAATTGGTATTGTAATTTTATCAGTATGAGTAGCTAAACACTTTTTGGTCAGGTTTTGTCTGATGAACCTATTTCGCACCTATTGGGACATATGTTAAATTTGATGTTGCATGATTTATCTTAGTTATATTTCTTTATGTTTGCTTCTTTTACTTAAAGCACATTATTTGAGATACTCTGTTAATGTGATTATGGACGTATAAGGAATACAGACACTTAGCCTATGCATATGATCTAGGGTAATTACCGTACTTATGTCGGTTAAATAGGGATAGGAGACCTTGAATAGTGGCCTTAGAGTTAATGTACTGTATTATGACCTGATTTCACTTATGATGGTTGAATAGGGATATGAAACCTCTATTAGGAATCAATGAGCTATACACCAAGGGAGGAATATGGGATTCTAGGCAAAACCTGACCACTTTCTATATATAGTCAGAACACTTCTTTTATTTTGTTAAATAGAAGTCTTTGTGGATTTGATACTCTTTTTATTATTGTGACACTATTGGTACACTTGCTGAGAAGTCATCAATGTGAAGATAAATAAAAGTGAAGGAATGATTATCCTTTGTCTATATGTAGATGACTTGTTGATAACATGCAGAAACGTAAAGTGAATTTATAAGTTCAAGAGTGAACTTATGAAAGAATTTGAGATGGCCGACCTTGGCCTCATGACATAATTGCTTGGCATTGAGATCCACAAGTCCAAAAGGGGATTACTCATGCACCAAAGAAGGTATGCGCTTGAGATATTGAAGAAGTTTGAAATGGAGCACTGTAATGCTGCCATTACTCCGACTAAACTAAGGCTACAGTTGTCGAAGAATGAGGATGAGCAAGATGTTGATCCAACTCAGTATAGGAGGATGATTTGATCCTTGCGTTATTTGAGCAATACGCGATTGGACTTGGTGTTTAGTGTTGGTATTGTGAGTAGATTCATAGGGAGACCGAAGGTGTCTCACTTGGAAGCAGTCAAGAGGATCCTAAGATATGTCAAAGGTTCTATTAGCTGGAAAATTCTCTTTCTCGCAGTGGATACGGTCAGAAAATGCAATTTTCTCGACCTTTCAAAATATTGGGCAGAAGTAGCAACAACCTTGTCCTTAAGAGACAAAGCCTCCCCATCCAGACTATTTTTAGCTAAGAGGTTCCTCGAGCAATTTTTCTAGACGTTTCACCTCTAAAAAATGAACAAATGCTGCGATAACCATTTCTCTGGTGTGTTCCCTCAGAGCATCTCACTCCCCTCTCAATGCCGCTATAGCCTTATGACGTTCTTGAACGCTTCTAATAACAAGGTTGATCCTGAACTGCATTTCTCGGATAGTAAATGAGTGTTTCTTCCTCTGGTCTCTCCCGACTTAAAGACACCGAAGTAGTTAGACCTTTATCAAGTTCGCTAAGTGCGTTGAAGATTTTCCAAGAGGTGGCTGGTAATCACCATGAAAAATCTCAGAAAGGGATAGATGGCGCTCAAAGAATTCCACTGCTTTGAAAGTAGAAGTACTCCACTGTTAACGCCCATGAGAAGCGGATCCACCATCTATTTTTTCTCCCTCATTTGTTACTGGACGAATTCCTGAAGCATCTTCTTCCCGCATTAGATTATTTGAAGGGCGAGCTTCACCAGCTCAGGATGTCTAGCACTGCCACTTTCCATCATTAATAGTCAAATCCTAAGGAAAAGGCGGGGCCAACTTGACCTATATTGTGTGGCTTACATATGAACCAAACACTCTCTTCTCTTTCCAATCGAAATTCCAATCACATCCTTTTAAAAAAGAGCAAGGGAACTATTAGGCATGGCAACGGGGCGAGTCGGGGCGGGTTTAGCTAGCCCCGCACCCGCACCCGCCTCCCTGTTATAGACCCGCCCCCGCCCCCAAACCCAGTCGGGGGTGAAAATTTACCACCTAGACCCGCCCCCGTTAGAAACGGGTTTGCCCGCACCCGCACCCGCCCCCACCCGCAAAAAAAATATTTTTTTAAATAGTAATAAAAATTAACAATTTTATTAAAAACTTTACCATTTTAATAATAAACTTGTTTCTAAAGATGTGAGTTTGAGTGAATGGTGAGAAATGACAAATGGGCATTTTTAATTACTTCTTCAAAAGTGAATAAATGTGATATAAAATAATTTAAATATGGGTATTAAAGTAAATATTATAAGACCGGGCGGGGACGGGGGATGGTGCAGGTGGGTAGTAGCATCCCCCCGCCCCCGCACCCGCACCCGCAATTACAAACCGGGTTTTACCCGCACCCGCATCCACACCCAATCAAATCGGGTTTCCCCCATTTATTTTAATCATCTTTAACTTTTCTCTTAAGACATATCCACCCCAACCTTGCACCTCAAACTTTTTCCAAGTTTCTTCAACAAAATTATGGTACCCATCTATCTCTCTCCACCCCTCAAACAGTCGAATAGATTTCTTTCCCCAATTTACTTCCGAATCACTTATCATAATTGGACTGTGATCTGATAGGCTTTTTTCCAAACAACGTTGATAGCATTTAAGCCATTGCTCCAACCAACCTTCTGAAACTAGGAATCTATCAATACGACTCATAGATGAACCCTCTAAATTTGACCAGGTAAAATGCCTTCCTATTAGGGGAAGATCCACAAGATCAGTTTCTACAATGAAGTTATCAAATTCTTCCATATCAACTCTCCTTTGAAACTTTCCAACTCCTTTCCTTTCGTTTTCATATCTGATTACGTTAAAGTCACCTAGAATACACCATAATCCCTCCTCCTCTAATACTAATAAATTATTCAACTCTTGCCACAACCTCCTCTTACCGTTTGCATCGCAAAGGGAGTAAGCATTAACAATATTTGTCTTTCTTCTCTCCGCCACCCAATATCCTCTAACACCAATATAATTGACCCACTGATTCCTTCAACTTTATTAAAAACCTTGGAATTCCACATCAAGAGTAACCCTCCTGATCTTCCTACAGCTACTCTATGACAAAAATCGAAGTCAGAACTACCCCATAATGTTTCATAAGTCAAACATTCCATTTCACTTAATTTAGTTTCTCAGACACCGATAAAATCTGGACTGTTGGATCTAATTAAATGAGATAACTTCTTCTTAACCAGCTCACCAAGACCTCTAATATTATAGCTAATGATCTTCACGGATACCAACACACTACCCCAACTGACTCCTCAACAACACCAACCTTTATCCTTTACAAGGATCTTCCCCTCTATTATTCTTTACAGTCTTCTTATCCCTGCATACGTTCATAGCTACTTGTTCTACAATATCAACTTCATCTCCTGCAATGCACACCCCGATTTCCTTGGCAAGTTCTACTATTCCTTCTGAAATTTCCTTCGTATCTCCATGTGCAACCTTCCATGCCTTTAATTCTTCTTTATTTAAATTACTATAAGACTCTACCTTTTTCAACCTTTTCCGGATACACTGTTTTCCTGCAGGAATTACCTTTTGCGCCATTTTATTTCTGCAGTTTCTTCTATTCTCCTTGATAATTTCCTTTCGATTCTTCGCCTACCTTTGGATTCTTCTCCTACCTAGACCAACGACACTATTTAACTCCCTATTTGTCGATTCTTCGCCTACCTTTGGATTCTCCTCTACTAAGTTCATCTTCTTGTTAAACTCAAAAAGGGCCACATCTTCTTTGTTACAAGCTGAACAAATTGAATATGTTATTTGCATGACTTCACCCTTCACTGGTTAATGCAATCGATAGAATTCCTTAACCCCGTTTGCTCCTCACCTACTACACCCTCAAGTCTGGAAAGTTCACCCTCTACTACTCCTTTGTCGTGGTTTTCTTCTCTACTAGACTTGCCAAAATGGGCCTCCTCCACTTGTATCATATTATTCAAGCCCAATAACGTTTTTTCTCTAGCCTTTTCCATATGGGCCAATAGCTGTGTCTGGGGCCTAATGATAAAGAATTGACTATTTGAACGTGTCCATTCACCCTATTTATCCAACCTAGAAATATCATTTTCTTTTACTAATAAGTCATCCGCTTTTTTCTTTTCCAAAGCTGCCTCATCCATCACGCCCCCTTTTTCTGTCATAATAGGATTAACGTCTCTTACATGTGCCGCCCTTGACTCCTCCCTTATCATAATTACCCTGAATTTTTTTTCCAGCTCATTCATGTCTTCTGCTGCTTCGTCTTCCTCCATCTCTCTCATGAAGATCGCTTCGTCTTCCTCCTCCAAGTTTGCTTCATCCTCACTATCTAGCTTTCTTACTTTTTGTTAGTTCTCGTGTATTAGGATTGGCTTAATTAATGTAAAACAAATAATAGCAGCAATATTGTAATAGAGAATAGGATGTATAAAGTTGCTAAGAAGAACAGGTACAACAAGATGTTTTTTTGAAATGCCAGAACATGTTGTGTTGAAGTTATTCAACAACTGGAACAACATGTCGAAGAAGATGTCCTATGAGGGAGCATTCGACATCATGCCTACTGAGCTGGAATTAATGAGATTCAGCTATGTTTTGAATTGTGCAGAATATTTAAGAGAAAATTGTGCATTCTATGTGGCGCATACTTGAAGGTTTAGAAGATTCAATCAGATATCAAGACTTTCTAAATATGGAGACTTATTAGGAAAAATTAGATTGAAGACCTTTTTTCTTGGAGTTTATTTTGGAGATCTGTAACAACTATTGGAGTTGTGATTGAAGGCCCAAATCCAGTTGGGTACATGTTATAAATAGAAGGGTTTGTAACCTTGGATGTGACGGCTCAACATGTAGACGTCTAGGGTTCTGTCTAGGTAAACCTCACGACTTGTGGGAAGGTTACCCGTATTCCTCAAAACCTGTAGGTAAGAGGCAGTACGTTTTGTTCTTGGAGGACGCTGTTAAGCAACTCCAGGTTGTGGTCTTAGCTAAGGGAAAAAGCTAACAAACAGTGGATTTTGGCTTCATACTTAGCTAGGTATTGTTCTCATCAAATGTTGATGTGTCATAGGAGTGTGGATTCATGGTTATCTGTGTAATCAGTGTATAGGTAAAGAGTCGTTGATGCAGTGGCGGATTGTCAACTGCTAGACATCATTGCGATGATTGGGAGTGAGAAGGGTTTCTCATATCTAGAGAGGATCTAGGTAGAAGGGTCATTAGGTAGTGATTAAGTGATAAGCTGTAAACGGGGAGTTTAGCTTTGAATTGATACTACTGATAGTGGACTTCATCCCTGGCTTGGTAGCCCCCAGAGTAGGTGTATTAGACCGAACTGGGTTAACAATTATGTGTCTCTTGCTCTTATCTTTTCAGTACCATGATTATTGCACTATACCTTGCCCTTTGTGATCATGTCAGACCAGATATCGAACGGCATGTTCTAGGACATCTGAATTCTGCACATGTACCAGAATTTCAATTGGTATCAAAGCGGGTCATTCTGTTCTATATCTGGATGAGATCCAAGGGAAGATACTTTCTGGTTCATGGTCAAGGTAGACGCTTTCTGCTGAAAAGTTGTTCGAACTTGGAGTAGTTCATACAGGTGTGAGAATGGTCCCTAGAAGTGGAGGATGGACTGTTCGTGACAGGCAGTGGCATATGCTGAAGGCTTGGAGGTTTGGTTGAAAAGTTGCTGTGTTGTGGTTTCGTTAGGTTTGATTTATTTTCAAACATGTGGTATTGTGGTGTCACCTGGACTATGATGCTAGGGGTGATATGTGACACCTGAAGGTTTTGAGGAGTTTATGTTTTGATCCGCTGCGTATCTATTGAGGAGGTTATTCTTCTCTGAATGTATACATTATGGTGATGGGTTATATGCAAAACTGCTTCAACTTACTTTGTCAACGATACTTGAAGATTTTTGTTCAAGTCCACTCATAAAGGCATTGATAAGTGAAGTTGTAAGGAAGAAAAGTTATTTACTTTTGACTCTTTTCTTAAAAGGGCTAATCTCCAGTCTTTGATCTCTTGTTGTGTTCATTGGAATGATGTCCTATCTTGTGTTAGAACATCACGTCAGAATTGTGCTGAATTTTGCTGTCTGAAGGAATGACATAGAAGATGCTCTGGGTGCTAAACTAATGTGATTTGATCACATGAGTTTGGAACCTACTCCTGATTTGGAAGAGGAGGCATCTAGGTGGTATGTCTAAAAAGTTTCTGGCCTTGGAACTTATTTTAGATGTGTGAGTTGGTCATGGTGTGATCAACATGTTATTTACTCCTGAGGTCAGTTTATTTCTGGTCGTTGCTGCAGGAGTGAATGACCTGAGATCCCAAGAAGTATTCTCGCTAGCAGACTACTTGGACATGAAGAACAAGGATCAAAGGGGCATGATTTATGACTGGAAGTACCATCTGAAGCTAGTCTAGTACTGACTGTGTGCAGCTGTTAGAAGTGATTAATTACAGATTAGAAAGTTAGATGAGAGAATACTACTCTCACGCTTCTATGGTTGAGGGAAGTTTGGTGATTTGGTTCTGGAATGTGGTGTTGGCAAAACATTGTGCTCAGAATGTTATGGTGGTTGTCTCTTGAGATCACAAGTCTCTACTTGATTTATGTACTGTTGTAAGGGTCAAGCAGTAGGTGAATGTGTTTAGCGAGTATGTTAAACAGAGAGTGCACTCTTGAAGACATGAAGATGAGTCTCATGTTCTCCATTCATTTAAGGTATTCCTCCTGCAAAGAAGTACTGATGGTCTTAGATAGAGAGAAGTTGATCAGATTGGGATCATGTGAGTATTTGTAAGAGTAATGATTGTGCTCAACTTGTGAGTTGAACAAAGAGTGAGCTCTTGAAGACATGAAGATGCGTCTTATGTTTTCCATTCTTCAAGGTACGAAGAAGCACATGTTATTCTTGATAAGGGGAGAGTGTTACAATTATATGCAGCTGGACGTGTGATGTTAAGGGGGAGATTGATAATTCTGCTGCTTTTGGTGATGACACTGTTTTTGAAGCAAATCAGGAATTTGCATACATGATGATTAAGTGTGTTGCGATGTGATCCTTATTGCTTTTAGAAAATTTAATGGAACAGAATTTAAATAGAATTTTTATTGCACTGGTGAAAGCATATAAGATTAGAAAAAGCAACAAACGAAAAGTCTAAAGATTATCCCAACCCCCCGAATCTAGAAAAGTTTTCCAATCTTCGTCCCATTCATCATCAGAAGCTTGGAGTTGCACTTGGTTTTTCTTGACGGTCTTCATCCTTGTTTCTGATGTCTTTCATGTTCGTGTTGCTCCTGAAGATGCTCCAGCTATGGACAGTGTTGTGTCATTCAACTTCTGAGGATCTGGCTTCTTGTCCTCCTGCATATGTCTCTTTGCTGCATTCTTGTTAGACTGACTCATGATTCTTTCCTTGGTATACTGATAGGGGCAAGGAGGTTTGTTATTTATAATGGATAAAAGTCATCGTTTGTATCGCCTGACCAGTCAAAGTAGTCTTTGGTGTGGGAATCTGTCCTTCTTGGGAAACTGTTTTTCTTGGCACATTGGATACCAGAACTTCGTGTTTGCTGCCTTGGTAGAGGTTGTCCTAGTAGGATGAGCCTAGGTCTTGTCTGGTTGTCAGATGAGTTTGCTTTTGGTTTAACTGCTGGTGCTGGTTGTGACCAAGTGGTGTGTTCTTTTGTCTCGTGCTGATGTCCTACAGTTTGTTACAACATTTTTGTTTGTCGTTTACCATACTTATGGAATTTGAAGAAGCAGCATTATCGTCTGAAGTGGTAGTTCTGACATAATATGGATTAGAATGGGCAGATTCTAATCTTGATGGTAAGTAGTTCTGGAAATACATGGCTACTTTCATGTTGAAGACTCTATTAGGGTGTTATAAGGTTGTTGCTAGGAGATTTCTTCTAATACAAGCAAAAGGTGCTGGCAGTCCTTATCTTGTGTTGCAAGACATTTGTTTGGAATTTCAAATCAAGTAGACTTGTGTTTATTGGACTTGGCAGACCTTGTATCTAAAATCCCCATGGTGAGGTCTTGCTCAACTTTTACCAGAATGTGGCATTATTGGTGTAACATCATAAAAGGCATTGAATGTTAAGGCTTTTGTCTATAGCCTATTGCAGCATGTGTGCTGGTCAAGTCTGTGCTGTGTAATGTCAAACATCATGATGGGACATATCATAGCTGTGTGGAGTTAGTGCCTATGCAGGAGAGGTCTAAAAAGCAGAATTATTGTATCTGGGTGACTCTACTTTTCTCTGATGTTTTTGAAGGAATCCAAGAAAATATGCTTGAAATGTTTAAATCTCTGAGGAGTCTTGGGTTGATAACTTTGTGAACAAGCAGACAAACTATTTTGGTAAGATGTCAGAACAACACTCAAGACATGTTTCCCTGAGCCAAACAAAGGAATATTCTAGACTGTGCATCCAGCCACGCGTAAGAAGGGAGCCTAGTAAATGCTGATTGGCCATGCAAGACTGGTCTAAGAGCTATTAAAGGCGTTCAAAGTCAGTTTGGATGGTGCACCTTGAATTAAGTTACAGGTTTTCCATTCTCATTTAACATTCTCTTTGACCAAGAATTAAAGATCGTTAATATCTAAGAAACTGCTCTGCTATTTAGAGAGGCTTCTCCTATTCTCTACCATCAGGCCAGGGTTGTTCTCATAAAAACTATGGGTTTTGTTCGGGTCTGGGTTAGTTGTGCCTGGGTTTGGTTTTGTGATGGTCTCCTTTGTCAATTTTTGGCAAAAAAAGGGGGAGATAAAAGGGATTGCTGCTCAGAGGTTCAGACAGGAGTTTGTGATTGCATATGTTATCCAAACATGTCAAATCAAATGTCTATCATGTTTCTTTTTGGATATTTTTGTGACCTGTGATCTGAGTTATGAACACAATTGTGATCTGTGTTTTGAGTTACCAAGAGTGGTGGAGGGTTTGGTCTTAAGTTTCCTCTTATGCCCTTTAAAGAGCAATTAAGAGTTCTCTCATGCCACCATTGGTCTTCGTGTTAAGAAGAGGTTCCTGGATTGAGGGGGAGTAAAAGCTACCTTCTGCTATCTTCTTCCTCGTGTGCATCAACAACTTTAGGACCTTCCTTTCTTTTATCCTGAAGATTGATGTCCGTTGGTGCTGATGCAGTGGAGTTCTTCAGAGTGCTGCAAAGAAGTTGTCAAACAAAGATGATGAGACATTATTTTTAACATGAAGATCTGTTGCTGTGTGCTGTAGACTCTGAACACTACAGCTGTTGGTTGTATTTTTCTATTGTTGTAATCTTCTGGTTAATAATTGTTTTTAGATTATTTGTTTTAGCCAAAATTTGCCAAAGGGGAGATTGTTAGTTCTCGTGTATTAGGATTGGCTTAATTTTTGTAAAACAAATAATAGCAGTAATATTGTAATAGAGAATAGGATGTATAAACTTGCTAAGAAGAACAGGTACAACAAGATGTTTTTTTTGAAATGCCAGAACATGTTGTGTTGAAGTTATTCAACAACTGGAACAACATGTCGAAGAAGATGTCCTATGAGGGAGCATTCGACATCGCGCCTACTGAGCTGGAATTAATGAGATTCAGCTATGTTTTGAATTGTGCAGAATATTTAAGAGAAAATTGTGCATTCTATGTGGCGCATACTTGAAGGTTTAGAAGATTCAATCAGATATCAAGACTTTCTAAATATGGAGACATATTAGGAAAAATTAGATTGAAGACCTTTTTTCTTGGAGTTTATTTTGGAGATCTATAGCAGCTATTGGAGCTGTGATTAAAGGCCCAAATCCAGTTGGGTACATGTTATAAATAGAAGGGTTTGTAACCTTGGATGTGATGGCTCAACATGTAGACGTCTAGGGTTCTGTCTAGGTAAACCTCCCGACTTGTGGGAAGGTTACCCGTATTCCTCAAAACCTGTAGGTAAGAGGCAGTACGTTTTGTTCTTGGAGGACGCTGTTAGGCAACTCCAGGTTGTGGTCTTAGCTAAGGGAAAAAGCTAACAAACGGTGGATTTTGGCTTCATACTTAGCTAGGTATTGTTCTCATCAAATGTTGATATGTCATAGGAGTGTGGATTCATAGTTATCTGTGTAATCAGTGTATAGGTAAAGAGCCGTTGATGCAGTGGCGGATTGTCAACTGCTAGACATCATTGCGATGATTGGGAGTGAGAAGGGTTTCTCATATCTAGAGAGGATCTAGGTAGAAGGGTCATTAGGTAGTGATTAAGTGATATGCTGTAAACGGGGAGTTTAGCTTTGAATTGATACTGCTGATAGTGGACTTCATCCCTGACTTGTAGCCCCCAGAGTAGGTGTATTAGACCGAACTGGGTTAACAATTATGTGTGTCTTGCTCTTATCTTTTCAGTACCATGATTATTGCACTATACATTGCCCTTTGTGATCATGTCAGACCAGATGTCGAACGACATGTTCTAGGACATCTGAATTCTGCACATGTACCAGAATTTCACTTTTTCAGAGGACTAAAAAACCAAAGGACACATAAAGGCTTCTTCTTCTATTTTGATGTTAAACACACGATCATTGACCTTAACTTGAACTACTTTGTTTATCGTCTCCATCGATGTTGTTCTCAGTAAACATCTTGTGACATCTAATCTTTTTTATTCTCAGTGTTGTTGTCCCTAGCAATTACTTTACCTCTACTAAGAGAAACCAATTCAAATAACCTCCTATTCCATGCATGAACAGGAACTCTATACAATCTAACCCATGTTTCTCTTTCTTTCATCACCGCTTCCGGGTACCACCTATCAATTCTAACAAACCAGTTCTGGAAAAATTCCTTAGCATCGTTGAACAGGGATTCAAAATCTTCATCTTCTTGGACTTTAATTAATACATTACTTCCCCCCAATGGAATAACTTCAATTGAAAGGATTCCGGCGTCCATAATTTTTTGCTACAACAAAGTTACCTCATCAGTATTATGAACTTTCCCCACATATCATTTTCCTGCCCATTTTAGGTCTTCCTCTGCCGCTCTATATTCTAAACTTCTCTAGTTTTCGAATAAGTTTCCTTCCAAGCATTCTGTCTCACTTTTCCTATTATCGTTCTTCACCGTATTAGCGTAACTCCTACCTTCAGTTCGCAAATTGCCTACTAGTTTAATCCACTTTGCATCTATGTGGCTCATCTCTTTTTTCCTACGAGATGGTATTTGTCTTCCTTCAACCTTATTCTGAACTTTGTCGAGATTATTTACTAAACTCCTTCATCCCCTATCCTAATATGGCTCCCTGTTGAATCTTGAGATATTAGCCCAAATCTTATACGTACCAAACCATATATTCCTCAGCTGACAACAATTATTAACATTCAATGCATTTTATTTGAAATAACTCAGTCAATTAAATGATTTAACTTATTCAAAATCCAAACCTCTCTCCTCTCCAACGCATTATTCGCCATCTCCTTCAAAAACTCAACCGAAAACTCAACTCGGTTGAGTTTTTTTTCTTCTCCATCTCTTTTTTACGCTCTCTTTGCTTCATAAAACAAACACAAAAACTAAAACCCACTACCAAGAAAATAGATCAAAATGATGCTTTGCACAAGATCTTAATGAATACCGATTGATGTTCTTCAATTGAACCCTGATTTCTCCCAACAGTTCCAAATCCATAAACAAATCCATACAACCAAGTTTTAAACAAACATCTTGAGTCTAAAACCTCATTAATCTCACAAACACATAAAAATCTCTTACAGATCTAAAATATAACGAACATACCTTAGTTCAAGAAATCATCATGAATAAACAATGAAACATCAACAATCGTTCTATCAGACATGCAAACAACAAGTATATGGAGCTTCAGCGTTTGGAAAAAGTTTAAATCACAGAGTAAAAGGGTTCGCCGGAGTTCTACAACTTCGTCGAGATTTCGGCGACCAAATTTACCTCAAGTAAGTATCCTCCTCTGACTGTTTGTTAGGTCCTCTTTACTCTTTCTTCAGATTTCTTTTCCTTCTTCCTCAAATCTCTTGCTGCTTCTTGTTTGTGTATATTAAGGATATAGCTCTTCAAACTCTGATTTCAATGTGAAAATCAAAGTTATAGTAAGATGATATTTGAGCTTTAGTGATAGGTTAGGTCAAAATTTCTGCAGAGGTTCAATGCTTTATTTTTCTTTGTAGTGATGGATTGAGGTTTGTTTATAGAGCAATGAATGAAGGAGAAACCGACTGGAAAAATCAGATAAGAATCAGAAATTTGTTAGAGAAAAAGGCATCAAATCCCTGATTTTGTGGGAGGGAGTGGAATTGGAGGACCAACGCGTGAGAAAATCGTTTTGAACCAAAATGCATATATTTTGTATTTCTTGTCTTCTTCTGCATTGTAATTTCAGCTTTCAACTCTATGGTTTACTTTCACTTAAACTGTAAATTCTTGTTTTACTCATGTATCCAATGTAATTCTGTAAAAACTTATTACTAATGTAATTTATTGTTACTGCAAACTGATGAATTCATCTTATTTTACTAATTCTGATAGAAATTTGAGAAGAAGATTGAGGAGTTAGAGAGAAAAGACAAAGCGAAGAGGCAGGGATTGAAGGCGTTTAATGCAGTTGCAAAATGATTATAGGTTCTTTCAATATTAGAGGGGGTGGTAGTGTGGTAAAGAGGAAGAGAATTAATCAAATCATTGTTCCAGGGCTGATATTTTTTGATTCAGGAATCCAAACTTTATGTTATTAGTGACAACATAATTGACAGTCTATGGAGTAAGGAAAGAGTTGGTTGGTCTCATGTGGTATCGGTTGGTCAATCAGGTGGGATTTTAACTATTTGGAAGGAGGGAGGCTTTGAGGTTATCTTTAGTTTTAAGGGGTTTGGTTATCTTGGTGTTAAGATTTTATGGAAGGAGAACTTTTACTATATCATTAATGTGTACTCTCCTTGTTCTTTGTTGCATAAAAGGAGACTTTGGAAGGAGCTATTGGAAATTATATTGAAATATAATGATGGAGAATGGTGCGTGGGCGGGGATTTTAATTCGGTAGCTGATTTGAAGAAGAGGAAAGGGAGGAACGAGGTTCGAGAAAATACTGAAGTTGCAGACTTTTTGAAGTTTATTCAAGAGTGTTGTCTCATGGATTTGCCGTGTATTGGAAATAAGTTTAGTTGGTTTAGCGGAGACGGAAGAGCAATGAGCAGGATCGATCATTTTCTTGTTTCCGATTCCTTGATAAGCAGGTGGGGTATTGTGGGACAGTTGATTAGCAAAAGGGACGTGTCTGATCATTGTCCGATTTGGATTGTGATCAATAATGCGAATTGGGGGCCTAAATTTTTTAATGTCAATGATAGTTGGTTCGATTTCAAAGAATTCATTCCGTTTGTGGAGCCCGAGTGGAGGAAGTTGAAAGTGGCAGGTATGATTGACTTTGTGATCAAGGAGAAGTTCAGGTTATTGAAGGAAAGTCGTAGGAGGTGGAATACGGAGGTGTTTGGCATGATTGATCTCGAAATTGAAGATGACAAGCGAATAATCAACGAGGCAGATGATGTTCTTATTAACTGTAGTGAGGATTTAATTGACGAGGTGGTTGCTGGTAGAAGAGAGGCCAATGACAGGTTGTGGATGAATCTGAGATTGAAGGAAAATATGTCACTTCAAAAGTCGAGGTTGAAGCGGGATCAATTTGGTGATGATACCAGTAGGTATTTTCATGGTGCTATGAAGGAGAGGAGGCGCAGGAATTTTATTGGCTCAGTTTCGACGGATTATGGAGTGGTGGATACGGTGGAAGGAGTGAAGGAATCTATGAGGAGCCATTTTGAGGAGAAGTTTAAGGAGACTGTTTTTTATAAGCCTTATCTTGAAGGGGTGTCTTTGGGCAAACTGTCAGTGTCAGATCGAACCAATTTAGAAGCAGCTTTTTCTGATATAGAAATTAAAGAGGCAATTTGGGAGTGTGACGGGTCGAAGAGCCCGGGCCCAGACGGGTTCAACTTCCTTTTCATCAAGAAATGTTGGCATATTGTTAAAGACAACATCCTGCGTTTCTTCAAGGAGTTCCATGGGAAAGGGATTTTATCTAAAGCTATTACTTATTCTTTTTTGTATCTTATCCCGAAGTGTCATAATCCATTGGGTCTTGAAGATTACAGACCAATTTGTCTGGTTGGTTGTTTATATAAGGCTCTTTCGAAGTTGTTAGCTGGCAGACTCAAGAAAGTGATTGGGTTCATTTTTTTTAATTGCCAAAGTGCTTTTGTTCCGGGACGTCAATTACTTGATGGGGTGCTTGTAGCCAACGAAGTGGTAGATTTCACTTTTAAGGAGAAACGATAATGTTTGATTTTCAAAGTCGATTTCGAAAAAGCCTATGATAAGGTTTGTTGGAATTATCTTAGGTTCATGATGAAGAGGATGGGGTTTGGCGACCGTTGGATGAAATGTATGGAGGCAACTATCTTCTCTAGCCATTTGTCGGTTATGGTGAACGGAAGTCCAACGAAGGAGTTTGGGGTCTCTAAAGGTATTCGGAAAGGTGATCCACTATCACCGTTTTTATTCGTCATTGCGGCTAAAGGCTTATCGAGTCTGGTGAGGAAAGCTGCATCTGTTGGTGTTTTTTTTGGTTTCACTGTGAAAGATTCTTGCAAGGTGGATATTTTACAATTTGTCGACGACACTATTCTTGTTGGAGATGAAACTTGGAAGCAAGTTTAGGCTCTTAAAATGGTGTTGTGCGGTTTCGAAATTGTATCGAGTCTAGGGGTTAATTTTCTGAAGAGTAAGCTGATTAGAATTAATCTGAATTCTCATTTCTTGGCAGCTGCCGCTTGTTTTCTTGGATTGCCTCGTGGAATTATTTTCTGAACGAGGATCGAAAATACTCATTTTTCCTTCTTAGGGATTCCGATTGGCATTAATCCTAGAAGGATTGCCTCGTGGAATTATTTTTTAAATAAGTTGAAAGCTCGGGTTTCAAATTGGAAAGGGCGGTGGCTGAACTTAGGAGGGCCGATAATGTTGCTGAAGTCGATCCTTGGAAGCTTGCCGATTTTCCTGCTGTCATTTTACAAAGCTCATTCGAAAGTCTGCAAATTTCTTATGGGGAGGATTGGAGGAGAAGAGAAAGGTGCACTGGGTTTCTTGGGATCAGAATTTCTTAGCTCTTGACAAGGGTGGATTGGGGCTGAAGCAAATAGGCTTATTTAACACGGCTCTATTATTAAAATGGAGGTGGAAGATTCTTGAAGGGGGAGATTGTTTGTGGATAGTGGTTTTAAAGGCTCGATACGGCGACACTATTTCGCAAATCCTGATTGACGACATTGGCAGCAGGGTGGCCTCCAAATCATCATGGTGGACTGATATGTTACTCTTGGAGAAGAAGTGTGGAGTGGAGGTTATTAGCAAGAACTGCAGGTTTGTGGTGTGGGATGGCGGGACAGTGCCGTTTTGGTTTGGCGTTTGGAATGGCAACAATAGTCTTAAGGAGGATTATGCTAACTTGTTCAAGATTAGTTCTTCTAAACCCTTTTATGTTGCTATCATGGGTAGATGGTGTAATGGCAGGTGGATTTGGAACAATTTTGGCATTCATGTGGAAATTTATCCGAATTCTGTTATGAGAATCATGGAACTGAAATAGCGGCTGGATTCGGTTCTTTTGGATGCAGAAGTTTCGGATAGCGTGGCGTGGATCCCTCATGATCAGCAGGGTTATTCGGTGAGTTTGGGCTACAATTTCATGTTTGACAGGTTGTCGGTTGGGAGTACTATTGTGGTTTCCACTTCTGCGTTCGAGCTGATTTGGAAATTGTTGGTTCCTTTTAGGATTAAGACTTTTGGTTGGCGTTGCTTACTAGACAGGTTGCCGTCGAAATATCAGCTTTTCATTCGCGGAATTATTGCTTCTCCGGATGAGTTATCCTGCGTTTTGTGTTCTGTTGAAGATGAGTCTTTAATACATCTCTTGTTTAATTGTAATATTGCCAAATTGGTGTGGGATGCCGTTGCAAGGTGGATCAGAATTGAGGTGGTGGATCCAGTTGTTTGCGTTACGAACAGTTTCTTATTTTAGTCGAGTTATTGCAGGCGAAAGAAAGTCAGAAGCCGGAAGAAGGGTTGTATTTGGTTGGCGGTTTGCTGGAGTATCTGGACGGTAAGGAATGCTGTGATTTTCAAAGTTGAAAAGTGGAATGTTTTGAATTTGGTGTGGAAGGTCAAGTTGTTGGCTTGGAGGTGGGTGTCCATAGGAGTAATTTATAGTTCCAAATGTAACTTTTATGAATTTAGCAAATACCTGTTATTCTATCTTTCGTAAGTTTCAGTTGGGTATCAATTTCTCCTTCTTGGCCGAGGTTGGTCTTGAGTTTTTGTATTCGGGCTTGAGTACTCCTGGCACTCCTTTAATATAGCTTGCTTACCCAAAAAAACTCATTTTACTAAGAAAAGTTACTGATGTGTAGTGACAAATTTACTGAAAAAACTTACTGATATGAATGATATGAGCATGTTTATTTTTAGTGACCAACTAGTTATATTTCTTCTTTACTGATAAAAGAAACACTAATTTGTATTATTATTATTATTATTATTATTATTATTATTATTATTGTTATTATTATTATTATTAATAAGAACAAAACAACAAACATATGTTGTCATAAAAAACTCAATCTCAATTTTCAGTATAAAGAGTTAGTATTATTTTAAAAAAAATAGAATTTATCTTAAATGAAAGAGTAATTATTAAAATTAAAATAATTATGAAATATTATAATAACAATAGTAAAATGACTATTTTAAAAGACAGAAATTTAAACCAAGTACTTGCGCTCTAGTGATAAACGAACTCCTGCTAAGGGACGAAAATTCGGGGAATACTGAGTTCGATTTCTGGTGGGAACAATACTTGGCCAGTGTCAATACCTCTTGGCACGAGCTCTGGATTATTAAGACCCCTTTCCTCTGGGAACCAGAGTGTTAAAAGGAAAAAAAAAAAAAGACAGAAATTTATTATTGAAATAAAGTGACATATATAAAACTATAATAATAAAAAGATCACTTAAATGATGAGCTAAAATTAAAAATGCAAGTGGAATGAAATTTTACTTATTTTAATTCACTCTTCTTTTTTAGTTTTCTTTTTCTTTTAAAAATCAAATAAAAATAACATTAAAACAAAAATAAAACTAAGCCACGAGAAAATTTAGAAATAAAATTTTTGACTTTGGTCAACAACACTACTGAAGTGGATAATGCAGATGAATTTCCAACAAATGCATGCTATTAAAATAATACATGACAATGATGCAAATGAAATGCGAGTAATGAAACAATACTATATCCACCCTTAAATAAGTTATCTAATTCCCGCATGAAAATGATAATGATGCAGATAAAAAAGAGATATGACTCAATAAAATGGTTATATGAATGCAAATGAATGTAATATAATTTATGTAGGACAAAATAGGGGTATGACAACTGCCCCTATTCAATTACCTTAAATTAAAAGGTATGACAAAGATCTTTATACACTCATGGTGGAAGATAATTAAATACGAAAAGACCCTAAAATTTTGTTTGAAGAGAACGTAAATGTACTGAGTTTTTAAGAGAACCAAGATACTGGGATAAGATAATAGATCAATGTCGACTCTCAAGTGGACACTAAATTACTTGTAAAGATCATCATTGGCAATGGTGAGATCAAAACTGCAAAGATCGTCGACACCAAAAGGATGACGGTAAGATCAACAACAAAACTTGATATCATCAAAAGGATGGTAGTGAGTCACAACGATTTCAAAGATCGTCATCACCAAAAGGATGATGGTTAGATCACAACTGACCAAGATTACCATCACTAAAAGGATGATCGTCATATCAAATTTCAACGATTTTCACGACTAAAAGGATGATGATTAGGCATCATGACCAAGGTCAAAATCACCAAAAGGATGTTGGTGATTCGGAATGAACCGCCAGTGAAGATGGTTGTCTTGAGTTTTCGTGAAGTTGTTGTGTGGCGTAGCTTTGGAGTCAACAATGTGGTTTGGTTGATGAAGTATGAAGATTGATGATTTAACCCCTCTAAGATATAGTAATGAATGGTGTTTATTGAAAATAGATATATATATATATATATATATAGAGAGAGAGAGAGAGAGAGAGAGCTTTGGGTCATGTGGAAAGGAGAAGTGGATCCACCTTTTTCTATTTCTTTTTCTATCCTTTTTTATTTGGAGAGAGAGAGAGAGAGAGAGAGAGAGAGAGAGAGAGAGATTTCAACGTGAATTTCATATGTGGGCGACACTATTGGTTGGTATTTTGATTGGTTATGAGTGTTCCTTCATTGCAAGCAAGTTAATACTTATACTAGAGTTTGCTGAATTATCTTTAAAAAAAATTCCAAAATGCCCTTATGTATATTTTAGTGAGATTAAAATAGGTTACACAATAAAAATGAAATAAATTCCAAAATTTTTTATAAAGACAAATAAAATCAAATAACCCCATATTTGTCTCTATTTAATTTTTGTCATCATTTTGATAAACAAAAAACAAAAATAAAAGGAATAAAATTGAATAAAAATTAGGTACAAAAATGCGCGAAAAAATAAAATGAATGCATTGAAATAATCTACGCGAAGTATACTTCCATAAAATAGACAGACAAAGATTAAATTTTGTAGTAAAAAGTGCTCGGTTGAAAAGGCATAGACATATTAAAATGCGACCTCCATAAGGCACGAAAAATAAATTGAGTACACCAGGTTAAACTACGCGCAATGTAGATCAATAAAACAGACAGTTGCAGGCTAAAACCTAAAAAAAATTTCACTGGTTTTATGTGCGGTTAAGAAATCGATTCAACTGGTCTATCTGTAGAACCGAAATTTTATTTGAAGAAAAATAAAGTTGGATGCATGAAAGTTTAAAATGCCCTAACAAAATTGGGGTGTGACACCATGTATTGGAAAACCTAATGCTCTGAAAAAACTTGTTGATCATGTCAGAGTGGGATTAGAGAGACACAATGTTTCGAACATGAACACGCTTGATGTTATTCCTAGCCAATAGATTCAGTTGAGATGAAAGGGAAAAAGAAGGAATAATAGTGTTTCTGCTTTAGTTGAAAGAACGAATTTCACAACCTTTTTTCTTTTCCTTTTCTAAAATTTTCCTTGACCTATATATTTTCTAAGGAAGCAAAAATGGAGAATCTGAAGGAAAATAGAAAAATATTTCCTTGGGCAATGTGTCAATTTATTTTATAGAAGTCCAATGGTACAAGCAATACATATACTCAATGGGGTAATTGTCACAAGGAGTGAAAAAGTTCTTAGACATAGTGGACGCAGGTAAGAAAAGGGGTTAGATTGGTTTTCCTTAGGAAAACAATCATGAGTTGCATCAAATGTTACCCACATTCTCTCTGCACTAAGAATTCAAGCTTTCATAATTGACTGACGTTCTGACGTCTTTAAGGGAAATCAAGTGAAGCTTGACATTTCCCACTAATGCTTGGCTACCTAGGAAAAATCTGGCAAAGAAATGATTACTCATCCTCAACTAAGGGATTCTCCTTCCATTAAAGTGGAACCTCCAGCTAAGGGACTCATCCATTTGGTTAAGGGACTCGCCTCCCATTATAAAGGACGCCTTTGGCTGCAGGATTTGTCCCTTGGGCTGAGGGACTAGCTTCCCACTAAAAGCGCCGCCTTCAGTTGAAGGCACATTGTCACACCCCCAATCTATACCCCCAAGCTATTAAGGCAGTAAATAAAAATTCAAAATTTCATCAGAGCATATTTAGATTATCATGGCATAGACAGGGAGAATCACATTACATTGAAACAAAACATACAACACCTGCTCATAAAGATATGCAACAGTGGAGTAGCAATCAACAGAGGAACTCAGTTCCTTACACCCACATTTCAGATTTTAGAATAAAAGTGGAAAATCTAAAACTGAATATATATATATATATATATATATATATATATCACTTGAAAAGTTTGTCATACATCAAGTTATGCATGCACAAGCTAAAAGATATATATACATAATACACAATAATCACAAACGGCCTCCCTAACTACCCGGTGTCACATATCAGAGCCGACCGACAAAAGAATGAAGTCCTAAGCTTCACAAAAAGACCTCCAACAACTCTAATCTGCAATGCCTCATAGAGCATTATAAAACAGCAGAAGGGTGAGAAACACTATCATCATATAATTGCATATAATTATATATATCAACATAAAAATACACATGTCAAGTATTCTCACCACAATTATCACATGCCAACACATAAGGCATATACAGATTATATTCACATAGTCACATATTCACACATCATGCATATGTTTATACACAAAACATATCATTCATAATTCAATGCATTTAACACGAATGCACATCAATTCATAAATGCTATCACACGCTCAATCGCATAATTAATCCATCTCCAATTGCATGTTAATCATGCCCAATACATTTATCACAAATGCATATCACAATGTCTCGCACATAATCAACTAAATCATGATTTCCCACATATAACCAATGCAATCATAATTCATGCAGATGCAAAGAGACCGACACAACGACTCTATGCAAATGCATATGCGGTACCGACTCCATCAAATCTAAACACTAGTTCACTCAGGAACTCTGCTGGAACCATCGCTCGTTACATCACTGTAACTCCCCGTCGGGCCTACGATGTTCACCCGTCGCTTACAGTCCTCTTATTTTTAAGGCTCACGACGTTTATGGATTGCTTTCAGTCCTCTTTGTATAAGGCTCACAATCCGATCGCTTGCAGTCCTCTTTGCATAAGGCTCACGATCATTTATAACCACCGTATTCAGTTCTCTTTGCATAAGGCTCACAATGTTATAGCAGATTCTCTCAGGAATCAACCCATCGCTCACACCCCACATAGGCACACGACGTTTATGGATTGCTTTCAGTCCTCTTTGCATAAGGCTCACAATCCGATCATTTTCAGTCCTCTTTGTATAAGGATCACGATCCCACAAGATGCATATCATGATGCTTGACACACAAGAACTCATGACAACCAATGCATCTTCACACATATATGCAACCATAAACATGCATATATAAGCAAATACAACACATTGCATTTATTTGCCTTTCGGCCACAATTCATTACCACAACATGTCATCACATGCATTCACATTGTATAACATCACACAAGTCATACGATATCCATATCAAAAGCACATTGCATATACACATCCAGTTCACACAATTAAACGGCAAAAGTCGACAACAAAACAACATATTTTCTAATCCCCGATATAATTTAATCGGCCAACAATCTCAAAACCATCATCACAAGCAAGAACATTTTATAAGCTTTCCAACGATATAAATAACGCTTAAATCGGAAATACGGTTCGAGAGTTATGAATTTTTAAGGAAAAGTATTATTTGGAAAACTCTCACTACCGCCCGGCGAAACACTCCAACCGCCCGGCGAAACATCCTTCGCCGCTACTTCGCCCGGTGAAGCACAGGCGACACTAATTCTACCAAAATGACTCAAAAGAGTCAGGAACTTGTAACCTCTGCGCCTCTCAAAACCGCCCGGCGAAAGAACGAACCGCCCGGCGAAAGAACGAACCGCCCGGCGAAACAAGCACACCGCCCGACGCTTCACACCAGAAGCAGAATTTATGCTTCGCTACGCACTGTTCACTACCCCAAAATTTCTATTTTTCTTCCCCCAAATCACTTCCATCAGCAAAACAGTTAATATCCATGGTTCATAAACATATAGAGATCATACAACACAAATTATATCGATTTCCGTCCGTTAAAACATCGATTTCCACTCGTTTACGCGTTTTCATCCTATAACCGAAAAACTATCGAACAAGACAATACAACATGCAAACACACATACATAATCATACACAACGATAAGATAATCGAGTTTCGCACCCTTACCCGATTAAATCGATTACTAGAAGTTGATTTGATGATTTTCCAAGCTTTTCTCCCAATTCTCTCTTCCCCCTTTTCTTCTCTTTTTCCCTTCTTCTCTTTTCTTTCTCTCTATTTTTCTTCTTTTCTATTTCTATCTCTTTTCTCTCTTTTACTAACTTAGTAAAAATAATATAAAATGACCCAAATGCCCCTAATCTTACTTATTTCGCGAACGCTATCAAAACGCGATAAAATATAATCACGATGTAAAATAACATATTATCACAAATAAAATAATATAATACTCAAAATAATTAAATCGACTCGATTAAATGAAATGATCAAAACTGGGGCGTTACACACATCCTCGACCACAAAGATGGACTCGAGAGAAGTCTAAAAATACACCGCCCTTTACAAGTTCTTATGCTTGGGGACTATGTAGTGATATAGTTGTGAGAACCCCAAATAAATGTGACCCATGGGTCCCCACCCCACTAAGAATCACCCGAGCGGGACCTTTGCGCCGCATGGGGGACTTGCCCCTCAAGAAATATGTGTACAACGCGTTACCTAGACACTACCCACATGGACGAAGTCATACAATGACTTTCTAGAAAATAGGCAATCAAGAGTCTCCTCAATTCAAGGGGAGCAATTACCATCTCTTAGAGTTTCCTGAACCATAGGCCCAAGGGGCCTCTATAAATACCTCTTGTATAACGGGAGGAGGGACAAATTATAATACCTTCAACATAATACTTATATAGAGAGCCTCTCATCTCACGTGAGATGACTCTCTCTTACCACCGTAAACATCACGAACAAGGTCTCTCACTACCATGAGCAAGCTCTAATCACCATTAACTATAAAGGCCTATGAGTATTCCCTGTAAGAACAAGATTTGGTTCTACATCTGGCCATTAAGTTTTGCTGATAACTGCACATGTTATCTAAGAGAACAATTCTGTATGATATGGTTTCTGTCTAGTGTGTGGTTGTTGTCAATATAATTCTGACTCTGATAAGAAGGCGTGTGACGTCATCAGACTCCATTATCAACACTCTGGATGAAAACATATACGTGTACAAGTTAAAGTCAAGATTCATGAATGTTTCTAATACAATGTTTCTAATGAACGTTAGTTTTGGACATTCTAATTAAGACTTCATGAGAAAGGTCTACAAGACTTTCTAATGTAATGTGCTTCAAATGTTACAAGTTCTGAAGATTCTGAAGATGTGGTTCAGGTGAACAAAGCTCTGAAGATTCTGAAGACACAATTTGTGAAAATCAAGTTCTGAAGAGTTTCTGAAGACAAGATTCTTATTAGACGAAGTGCTGAAGACTCTGAAGACAAAGAACGTACTTAATGAAATCTGAAGCCTCTGGAGATAAGATTCTGAAGGAACAGGTTCTGAAGACTCTGAAGATTATGCTTTAAAAGAACGAGTGCTGAAGATTCACAAGATAGATTCTGCTGAACAAAGATCTTGGAATTATGAAGACTACACAAAGAATGACTCTTCTACAACACGCTTCATCAAGTCAATATCTGAAGCCTCTGAAGATGCTAGAAAACTAAAGATCATAATGGTTTTAAGCTGAATATAATAGCATTAAAACTTTGTATCCTCTACCTCGAAAAGGTGGCGCAGGAGCAGCTTTTTGTAGAGTGATGTTGACCATTCCTTCATGTGAACGTTGGGATATTGCTATTGGAATATGTTTCCAAGAATACCCCTCAACGGATCTATTCTCTCTTACTCTATAAATTGAATACTTGGAAGCTTGAAGACAAGTTGCTCATGGCTAGAAGCTCATAGCTTATTGTTGAAGTAGCCATTGATCACAAGAGAGAAAGATAAAAGATTGTTGATTGCTGTTTATACAAAGGATTATCACTCAACACATCAAACAAATCAACATGTAACAAGCAATATGAAGCTGCTACTACAAGTGTGCACAAACAAGGATTATGCTAACACCATATGAAACTACTCAAGTGAGACATCAATAAGTGAAGCGTAGTAGCTTAGTTGAACTTGATAGCTGAATTGGAAAAAGAATTATATGCTCAAGAAAGGAGTACAAGATGCTGAAAGCTGAAGCTTAAATGAAGAATGCTCAATGAAGAAGAAGCTGAAGCAAAGTGATGAAGAATGTACAACGATGCAACATGCTAAAGCCATGTAACACTTGTCAAGTGAAACATCAATAAGTGAAGCATAGTGACTTAGTTTATCTTGATAGTTAAGCTGGAAGAAGCATTACCTACTCAAGAAAGGAGTACATCAGAAAGAAGCTTAAAGCTCATGATAAGAAGCCGTAGTGCTCAATAAGAAAGCTTTTAAGCAATACATAACTAGTGTGCTTTATAATCTCTTAGAGATTTATTCTTTAGATAGTTTTGTATTAGAAAGCAAGGAGTTGTTGCTCATATCTTGCTAGAAACACTAAGGTGTTATTGTACTTCATTTATGTAATCAGCTTGTAAGAAGCATATTAGTGCACAAGAAAATCCTTGAAAAATGTAATGTTCCTTGAGCGGTCAAGTGATGACCAGAAGGCTTGAGATTACTAAGCGTGTTTCTAACAGCTTAGTGAATGATGTTCCTTGAGCGGTTGGGTGAAGACCATGATGCTTGAGAGGGTCAGGTCGTTGTTGAACGACTTGGAGGTTGATTCCTTGAGAGGCGAGTGAAAGCCAGGATTCTCAAGAAGGCAATGAAAGGTATCCATTGTGGTTGTAATCATTGATGATTATTGGATTAAGTCTTTGTGATAAGGCGAAATCATCTTGAGGGGTGGAGGTACTGGAGTAACTTCGTTAACAGTGAACCAGGATAAAAATAATTGTGTTCATTTATTTTTATTTACTTGTTAGCATCATTAGTTTAATTCCGGAAAAGGGGACGAAATGTGAAACCCAATTCAAACCCTCATTTCTTGTGTTTCTCAACCTCCATTCCCTACCTGCATAGGGATACCACACACTCATGTACTTTTTGACAAGTATAATTTCCTTATAGTGAGAACTTGTTTAAGTGAAAGGTGATTGTTGACCTTGCTGGTATCGCTTGTCCTTTGTGTGGTTGTTTGGCGAGTCGACTTCATATTTTTTCCTCACTTGTGACCTAGTCTCTAATGTTTGGTATAAGATCTTTAAGTGGTTAAGGTGACAATTATTTCTTCCTAGAGATCCTAATATTCTTTTTTAACATTTTCTCTCTTTAGGTGGTAGGGTGAGGACTAGGGGTGATTTTTCTATTATTTTGGAGTGTTGCGATTTGGATCATTTTGAGGGTTTCAAATGACATTATTTTTTCTTGTTCTTTAAAAAATGTGAAAGAAGTGGTTGATGAAAGTATTTTTCAAATTTAAAAATGATTTTTGGGTAAATCAATGGGAAATTATTGTACTCTCTCTGATTGCCTTCAAAACTCTATCATTTGGATCAACTAATAGCAAACGAGATTTATGGCTTGGTCTGAGGGTGCTTGTGTTTTTTTCTATTGATGGTGTTGTTGTTGACTTTAGATCTAGTCTATTCTTTTTTTGGGTGGAGTTTTTAGTGTTTAGATTTTCTTTAAATTTATCTAAATATTAGTGTTTTTGTTCGGTTCTTACTTTTTTTTTTATAGATTTTTTATTTGTTTCCTTTTTGTTTTTGTGTTTTCAGCTGGACACCTATTATGCCATCTATTTATATTTTTGTATTTTTATAACGTCTTTACTCCTCTTTAATATATATATATATATATATATATATATATATATATATATATATATATATATATATATATATATTGATTTGTTATTAAAATATATTTAACATACCTCATGTTCATTTTTATTTTATTTTTTAAATATATTAATTTAATAATATCTACGTCCAATCATAAAAGAAGACATCATGCAAGGGTCCCAATTATATAGAGATAAAGACATTTGAATAATTAAACACGGTTATTTAGAGACAAAGAAGACATTTGAATAATTAAAAACATTACATTACAATGAAAGTCTCATAATTAAGCTATGTTTTTTAAAGGGGTTTTTAGATGATCAATTTAATCAACTCGAACAACTTCAAGATGAAACAAATCCAGATTTTATTGTTGAAGTTGTTACTTTATTTTTTGATTATGTTGAGAGGCTTCTTAATGAACTCACATCATCACTGTAAAAATCTCATATTTATTTTATTTTTATATTATTATGTCTTAAATTATAATTTAACATATCAATATTTTGATGTTTCTCAAAAAGAGGTTAAAAGAACATTGATTTTAAAAGGTTGGATGCTCATACTCATCAATTAAAGAGTAGCAGCTCTAGGTAATAATTTTTTAATTATAATTACTTTATCAATTAATTGAATTAATCTCAATTACTTTATAATAAAATTATGATTATTATTATAAAAAAAATAACAAAATTTTGATTATTGTAAAACGGACCTACGTGGGCATGCTCAACTTCATAAAAACTCTTTTGAAAAGAAGCTCTAATGTTTCCTAGTTGTAACTTTAAGTTGTCATTCATACCCTCCCAACATTTGACCATGTCACCAATACTGTTCCCCAACATATACTTTAACTTCCAATGAGCAGACTCAACCCTAAAAAATAATACATATTAAAAATACAAAAATACAAAAAAAAACATACAATTTAGAAATACATAAAAAAAAATACATACCGATTAGTCGTCATGTTACCCAAATGTAGCACTTGATCAATCCATGCTCCAACAAATCTTTGTCTATGTGGTGTCAACTATGTGTCCTTCACATAATCAATAAATTCATTACAATCAACACATGTCTGCTCAAGTAGCTTCAACCGTTCATCATACTCAATCTCATCACTAGCTCATACAACTTCAGTCCATAATTTGTCTATTGTCTCTTGCTTGTCACTAGCCACATATTGTTTCCGTTTTGCACCAACATTTTTGTTAATATGAAATCGACATAGTAAATTTATCGACCTTGGAAACACAGTTTCAATGGCTTTCATCAGGGCAAGATCTCTATTTGTCACAATCACTTGTGGACACAAATCTTTCTTCACAAACAATTGTTTAAGCTTATCTAACACCCAACAAAACGTCTCACTCTGCTCTGACTCAATATACGCATATGCGACAGCAAAAGTCAACTCGGTTGATGTCATGCCAACTATTTCAAACAGCGGTTGCCTATATTTATTTGTCTTGTAAGTGCTGTCCATAACTAACACAATAGGAAAAATATTTAACAACTTAACTGAATCTGGATGAGCCCAAAATATATCTCTAATAACTTCAGAGTCATCTCTTTTTCTACACCAATAAACATAACCTGCACCCTCAATAAGCTTAAACAAATGTTGTATCTCACTTCTAGGACCTCTTATCTCTTTTTCTATCATACTCTTCTGCTTGTATATTTGTGTGATCCGAGTGACATTATTTGGATCTTGCTCTTGCAAAGAAAGCAATATATGTCTAGGTGAAACCTTTCTCTTTGTCAAATCAACAACATGTTGCTTCTGATCCGCTGTCAACCTACCGACAAATGCGTGACCTTCTAATGTATCAGGCAGACCATGGTTATGAACTCCACATTTTACATCAACCTTCCATCCAGACCCATCTTTCGTCGGAGTCGACCTGATTTTAAATGGGCATCCACATTTTTTCGTTGCACTTTGGGTTCCACTACGACTATCCTTGTGTTTCCCACCTTTATCACAACCAAATATTAATTTGTTACTTCTTCCTCTCTTGCCTGTTTTAATATCTGAACGAGTGATGATAACTGTTACTTTATTCTGAATTCTGATCTCTTTAATCCATCTTATCACCTCTTCTCGTGTACCAAATCTTTGATTAGTTGAAAAAGCATCAGATGTATCTACACATATTTGATCTTTTTCGCTTATTTGCAGAGGAATTTCTTTACCTACATAAACAAAAAAAGAATTACAAAAATAAACCGGAAGACTCAGAAAAAGTGTTCCAGTGAACAAACTTAACAAACTGGAAGACTCACAACAAGTGTTCCGGTGACCAAATTAACAAACCGGATTTCTTAACAATAGTGTTCCGGTACACATTTCAAACAAACCGGAAGTCTTGATGATAGTGTTCCGGTGACGCAAAACTTAGTCTAAAAACCGGAAGTCTTTTAACAAGTCTTCCGGTACGTACTTTTTAATTTACCGGAACTCTTACTAAAAGTCTTCCGGTATGAAAATTTGCTTACCGGAAGTCATTGGGAATGTCTTCCGGAACGAGTAAAATGAGATACATTTTTTTATCTCTGACACACGTCTGACAATGAACAGTAACAGTAAAAAAAATAATAAAATAATAAAATAATTAAAATTAACCAGGGATAAAATTGACATTTTTTAAAAAATGTAGGGGTATGGGTATAATTGTAGGGGTATGGGGTAAAATTTTCCACTTAGCACAAAGAAAAATGTTAAAGGGTAATCATCTTAATAATTATATATCAAAATTATTAAATATATTTTCAATTAATGGATATGATTGTTTCCAAAATATATTATATTTTCTTTTGTAATCATAATAAGAAAAATTGTTGTGAACCCACGGATATTCAGACCAATGTTTTAAAAACCAGACCGGTCATCAAACCGGTGAAGGTACTGGATCGCTGGTTCATTGGTCGAACCACTGGATCATTGGTCGAACCACATGACAAAACCGGATTAAACCGGATAACTCGGCTAAATAACCAGTCTTTATAAAATAACTATATATTTAATAAATCGGTCGAACCGGATGACTCGGCCTCTAAAAAATATCACGATACCTACAAAATTTCAAAATATCATAATTTTACAAGTTCATTCTTTAAATTTAAACTCTTGACGTAGTCGTCAAAATACAAATCCAAATAAAATTTAAACAATAATTGGTTACAAACGAAGAAAATTTGTTTCAAATAAGTTTTGAATAAAGTCTACTTATATTTTAATTTTATTTAAAAAAAATAAATTATCAAAACGATATCGTTTTTATGAAGAAAAAAAAAACATGCATTTAAATCACTGATTTTCCAAAATCGTCGGTTTACCGGTTTTTAGCGGTTTTGGCCGGTTTTGGCCGGTTCCCACCGGTTCAATAGCATATCCGATCCAACAATCAGCCAGACCAATGACCTCTCTGGTTCCCGGTTCGACCGGCCGGTTCGGTCCGGTTTTTAAAACACTAATTCAGACCAGAATTTATACCAATACACGGATATTCAGACTATAATTCGTGCAAACTCATAGATTATTGCATTTTTTTTCTTTTACAATTAAAGAATATAAAAATAAATATATTTAAAATTCTATACACAAAAAAATGCGTTATTTTTTAATTATTTATGTTGCTAATATTTGTATTTTGAAATTATTTTTAATTTAAAATACAATGGTTTTTAAGATAATATATGAGAAACTGAACAACCTATTATTGATGTCATTCTACTAATATATGTTATTAATGACAAATGTTATTTTTAAATTAATGAGTGAATCTTAATATTTATGATCCATATATTTTTATAAATAATGTCAAAACAAAATTAATATTACATACAAGAAAATATATCGTTCATCCAAATATTTTTATACATGAAAAAATTATATTTATGATCCATATAAAAATCAAAATATATCTTTATTTTAAAAATAATAAACTATTTTAGTAAAGTAATTTTGTTTTTATTTTTTTACAATTTTTATTATATTTTAAAAACAAATATGCTTAATAGACTTGTAATGTACGACTATTTCACTAATTTTCCTATTGAAAAAATAGGTAAAAAAGTAGAAAGTCAATGCTCCAATTAAGCTTTTTCATTAAATTCTTTTAAAAAATTCATATTAATGTATGCATAACTTTTCATACATATTTAATCATAACTCATTAAACAACTCAAATTTATTTGGTAATGTACATACATTAAACTACGTACCAAAAACATGCATGAAGAATTTTTGGATGAGATGATTCGATCTCTTACGATTCAACAATAATCTTGAGTTTAAATTTAAACTTATAGATTTAACAATATTCAGACTATTAGAAAGAGTTTACAACTCATTCAAGACTCATACAGTCGAAGGAATCGATCGATACTCTTCCATCATAAAAAAACTAACGTATTTAAGATGATTCGGTTGTATGAAGAGGAAAGGGGAGGGAAAATAAGGAAATATGTTTTGTGCTTGATGTATATAAAATACACAATTATTTTTCACTCACAAATAAATTTGAGAAAAATTATGTTAGTTGGTTCCAACATGATTTTAATTCTTAATTAATTACCATGATTAATCATTCACGTTACAGTAGATAAAACACTATAGTGTCAAATATGATTTAAGAACAATTATTAAAACATCATTTAATTATTTAAAAAGTCTGTTATCAACGAATATTGAAAGCAAAAAGATAAATTCAGATAAGTTTATCAAGTTTTAATAGAATTCACAATTTAACTTTAATTTATCAACTTCCAAACTAATTCTCGGCGGTCAAAGTCTGGTCATTGGCACATAACTGGATTTCTCGATTCACGCCTTCAATAGTGGGATTGGCATTTTGTCTCTTCCAAAAATTACCGAAAGATCCTTCTATTTCCTCCAATGTTTTACCTTGTGTTTCAGGGAGCATAGTATAGTGGAAAACCCACGCTACAATTGCAATTCCGGTGAAGACGCAGAAAACACCGCCAATAGAGATGGCCTTCGTAAGAGACAAAAAAGTCATAGATATGACTCCACTAGTGACCCTATTCACAACCCCCCCAATAGACGCGCCTTGTGCTCGAAGCCTCAACGGAAATATCTCAGAATTATAAACCCACGCAATTGGGCCAAGCCCAATTGAGAAACTACCTACATATAACAAAACTGCCGCTATACTAAGCCATATAGCCCACACCAGTGTGATGCGTGAGTTATCAATAATAATAAGACTAATCGCCAACGTAAGAAGTGAGAATATTATTCCGGCAGCACTCGTCAACAGTAACACACGCCTCCCAACACGGTCTAATAAAAAAGTCGCCACTAAGATAAACATTGTTTTCACGAATCCAACTGCTATGGTTGCAAGAAGTTTATTTGTGTCAGACTTGATCCCAGCCTTTTCAAAGATTTCAGGACTATACAAAACGATAGCGTCTATACCAGTGGCTTGTTGGAAGAACTGGAGCCCTATGGAGGCAATGAAGATGTGACGAACCGCAGGTGTAGGATAAAGAAATATTTCTTTCCAAACGCCTTTGCCTTGAACTTTTGTGACTGAAACGTTGTCACCATCGCAATCTAAGGGAACCCCTTTATCTCTTTAATATCAGCTAGTCTTTGTTGAGCCTCTTCTTTAGAATCAGAGATTTTATGGAGAACTTTTTTGGCTTCCCCTAATCGACCTTTAGCAACAAGCCACCTGGGTGACTCCGGCAGGGCTAATATAGCTACGGCTAGGAATATAGATGGAATAGTACCGATTCCAAGCATCACTCGCCAACCATAGTGTAAAGGCAGCTTCGAAAATCCTAAGTTTGAAATGTATCCGATTAAAATCCCAACATTCACAAATACCTGAAAATAGCACGATATTATGATAGAGTTATACAAGACTAAAAATAGATTTACATCGTATGGGAAGAAAACATAAAACAAAAAATTTAAATATTTAGAATTTACAAAATTAATGGTTCTTGGGTCTATTTTGATAAACAAAAAAAATTATTGAAATAGAGGCAACACATTCAATGCACCCCTTTGATACCGATGAAAACCCTCTCATCATTTAGGATTTTTGTCTTCTTTTTTTGCTTCAAACTGAGCTTTTCATTTGACCCAATAACAAGACTCTTGTTCTCAATTATAATCTTTTCCTCGAGATTTAATATGATGTTACCATGTTGCTTTCTTTGTGTGAACAATTCATATGTGATTTTGGAGGGAAAATGGGAAGCATGTGATTGATGTGAATGGTCATGCATGCTACGGGGAGACCATTATGGAACCTTGTTTTGTAGGTTACTTCTAAGAGATATGCCTTTAATGATGACAACTACATTTAATGATAACAACTACTCCCTCCGTTTTTTTTATAAGTCGTTTTTGACTTTTCACACATATTAAGAAATGTAATAAATGTAGTATGGAAAAGAGAAATTATAAATAGTTTTACAAAATTGTCCTCTATTAATGATATTGGAAAGACAAATTTACATAATTGAAAGGAGGGAGAATAATAAATATTTAAGGGTATAGTAGGAAAAATAACATTAATGATTCATTGGTATTATAAAACGACTTATATTGTGGTACAGAATTTTTTCCCAAAGCGACTTATAAAAAAAAACGGAGGTAGTAGTGTTTAATGATGAAAATTATTCTTTGATGACAACAACTAAGGTCAATCATAAAACGCTTAAATTAAACCCACATATTTTCACATCAAGAAATATGATTTCATTTCTCACTTCACACACTCTCTCAAAAAATTCTTTTTGTTTACTTTCTTTCACAAATTTTTTAGCATTAGTGTTTTCGAGAAAGTCATTTCGCGAGTAAGGAAGTTGTAATTCTTGAAGGGTAGTGTTGTAAGTTCACCAAGGAATTTTTTTTACCTTGGTTGAACATTTTTTCCATTTAGGGATTGCTTCTTTGGGTTCGAAGCTAAGCCTATGAAAAGCTTCAGTTTTGGGATTGTGTGATCAAGATCAGCCTATCATAAAATCTTTGTTTGAGGCCTGAAGACTAACCACTTCAAGTTTCTTGTGGAAATTCATCATTTGGAAGAAAGACTCACCATTTCTCTCACGTGTTTGCTGTTTGGTTGGAAGCTAGCCACAAACTTCATTTTTCATTGTATAAGGGGGTTCAAGTGTTCAACCTACTAAAAGCTCTTAAGTTTATTAGATACTCTCAAGAACCATTCTTGAGGAGAGGGTTATGTATTTTTCTCTTTTAAATGAACCTCTAAAACTTCTGGTGTCTTCTGTCTTCCCTTAAACTTTTTATATTTATGCAATTTACTTTCTAAATTTTATTTTCGCATGATAACTTTAAACTTTTCTAAAAATGTTTTCAAACTCTTATTTTGATTCTAATAGTTTTTCAAATCCAATAGTTTTTCAAATCCAAGATTTAACATCAAATGAAAGAACCTCATGTTAAAGAAATTGTGAAGAATAAGTATCTTCAAGTGAAATATTCAAATGAAAGAAAAGAAGGAGAGACATAAACCTTAGGGAGAAATATAAAAGAACCTTCTTCCAACAAAGAAGATGAAGTTCGATTAAAGGCATCCTATAAGGAAGAACCTTCTAAGTATATTGTATGTATGATGATGGGAAATATAAATTATAGTGATTAGTTGGGTGGATATGTTTGTGATGGACTTGTTTATCTCGTTGTTTATACCAACTCTCGCATCTAACAATATGTAGAGAATGACCACCATACTATGCTTGGTGTTCCCATTTAAAGGAAGCTTTTATCAAAGTTTTTTGATATGAAAGATAGCATATTATTTTAAGGTTGAAATGATTAAAAAAAACTTCAATTTATCCTTTGAAATAGTGGTTTTAGTTTTGCTCAATTCGATAAAATATTTGCACTGACCAAAAAGATGAGTATTTAAGTGTTTTATAGAAAATAGGTGCAACAAGGCTTAATAGGGGGTGCAAAAAAGCAATAAAATTCAGCATAAGGCCCAAAATGTACTAAGGAGGATGAAGAAAGAAAGCCCAATCAATTGGAACATTATGGAAATCGATTGGAGAAGCTTGGAGCGCTAAGTTTCTGATCAAATCCAAGCCAAACATGTACTCTAAGTCTATCAAATCTCAGCATTAATGATGATTGTTCAAAATCCTAGAAGATTTTACTAACCAATCGATTAGGGCCATTAGCCAATCATTTGGCACTCCCAATTTGGAATTATTTCGCCTTGATTTTCAATCAGCATAGTTTCTATTGATTGCTTGCTAGAAATACACGATCAAATCATCAGATAACACACTATAAATAGGTATTCATCCTCCATTCTTTTGCTTTGTATATTTTCTTTCAAATTTTGTGAGTGTGAGATTATTCTATCAAAAGTCATCATGGCTCCCAAAGATTAAGATTTTCTGTAATGCCCTTTCCTTTTTTATCAACTTAATTAACATGCTAATCATGTGTTAGTGTGGATATTAGTAGACTTAGTCGGACTAATTAGCATTCCCAATAATGAAGGGAAAGTTAGAAATGGATTAAAAGGATGGATGTCAAGTTGGTAGTTAAAGAGGTCAAGGGAGAAATCGTAAGTTCCTCAAACCATAATTTGGTACCTTCAAGTGGGGTTCTCCTCTTACTGTCTTGCATTTATTTTCCTTCACAAGTTCATAAAATATAGAGTATGGGAGGAACACGAGAGCGAGAGGGAGAAAAGATGTTTTCTGAGTCCAAGTTCTCAAATCTTCATGGTTGCATGTGAAGGAGTAGGGCGGAGCTCTTGAAGAAGCATTAATCATCATCATATTCTCTTCAACCTCAAGCCAAATCAAAATCTTCATCTAAAGGATGGTTCTAGTTTAGGTTATTGATTTGGGAAATTAGCCTTTAGAATGATGCACGAGGGTTTTGTGTTTTGTTTTATGATCAACCTATGATGTGCTCTTGTTTTTGTTATTATGTACTTGCTTAACATGATAACCATGTGTGTTGTTATCTTTGATATATGATGATTGATGCATGTTGATCACTTGTTGCATATATGTTATGTGAAACAAAATGAGTTCTTGTTGTGATGTGTAGAAACAAGATAAAACATGTATGTAAGATAAAACATAGACTAGTGGAAACAATCCATAATTGTATGAGCTCGTTGAGGAATTGATTGTAATGGACTTATTCTAGTATGAATTACTGGTTGTGGTCTGGTTATGCTAAGGTTTTATGTAGGTACGTTGGAGCCAAGGGTGTGAAAAATGCACAAAAGTGAAATGGGCATGTTGCTAGGCCCAATACGGGTCGTGCTTCCTAACACTGCCATACCATGTTTTACCCAGAATGCATGGGAAAGAAGGACGCTGGTTGATACGGCCAGGCCATATTTCGCCACTGCATTAGCACCACCATATGCCATTTTGGACTCATAACCAACCCAGTTTGTGTCCAGTCACTTAGTACCTTTGTTGTGATCAAGTGTGATTGTTTTGAGTGGGAAAACTTGCATTTGGGATTTTCCGATTAAATAGAGCTTTTGTGAATCCTTATGGATAAGATGTTAAGAACTGGAGAAGATAATCCTCTTAGTTTAAAATTAATAAGATGAGAAGAGGTGGGGGAAAACTTAGGAGGATGTCATTAATTAGCATAGTAACATTGAGCATAACGACACACCCTCATTTTTATGCATAGAGAACTTTACATAACGAAGGATCGAATATAGGCTAGTAGTGGTGGTGCCCATTCTAGAACCTATGTGTAGTTTCTAATAATGGGAAATTAAGTAGTGTCAGAGAACCGATATCAAATAACAGATAGTTATGACCAGAAAAGGACAATATTGGTGAGAACTACTGTGACCCGGATCCCGCTCGAAGACGAGTAAGTGATCGGGGAAAGTCGCTCTGAAATTCCTATTGGTGAGGAAGCAATGTGACCCAGATCCTGCTAAAAGATGAGCAAGTAGTTGGGGAAAGTCGTTCTGAAAGCTCTATTGGTGAGGAACTACAGTGACTCGAATACTGCTCGAGAGAGGAGAAAATAGCTAGGAAAATTCGTTCTAAAAGGCCTATTACATGGATTTGACTCGAACTTGGAGTTATTAGTCAGGAAAAGATAATCTAATGAGATAAGTAAGTATGTGACCTGGATCTCGCTTGAGAGACGACTAACTAGTCGAGGAAAGACTTTCACTTTTTAAGGGAAATTCATGACTTAGATCCAACTCGAACGTGGAGTTATTAGTCGGGGAAAGGTTTTGACTTTATCTGTGAAAGACCATGACCTATATCTCGCTCGAGAGACGAGTAAGTAGCCAAGGAAAGTCTTTCATGTTACTATAATATTTCCAAGGGGTGTGGGGCATTATAGTCGGTATCAAAGTAGGTTGATTCTCGACCAGCCATGAAACATCATAAGTTAAATCTTTTCTACCTCATATGTGTGTTTTTCCAACATGATTCCAATGTCATATCGTATGGTATTAGGCTAAATCAACTTGATACCACACGTGTGGCATGCAAGATAATGGTTGTGCAACCATAAGGAAATGGTAGACCTAGTGACGGTAATGGAAACACAAGAAAGGGGGATTTGAATTAGGTTTTAAGAAATAAAACTTTTGCAACCCAAAGAAGCAAACAGAAAACTAAGAACAAAAGTAATGAACACAATTATTTTTATCCTGGTTCGCTGTTAACAAAGCCACCTCCAGTCCACCCACCAAGGTGATTTCGCCTTATCACGAGGACTTAATCCACTATAATCAAACTTGATTACAACACAAAGACCATTTGTCTATGTCTTTTTGAGTATTTTTGACTAAAACCTAGTCACTCGAGCAAATACAATCACAATGATTGAGATACAAGGTGTGTTTACAAAATGCTTCTAAGTAAGTAGAATACACAAATGAATTATAAGTGTATCACACAAAATATATTCTATGAAGAGTATGAACAAAAGTTCGTTGTGTGAGTGTTTCTTTTCTCTCAAAATATTTCACAAAATGCATTGTTCACGTATATGATAATCTCTTAGAGTTTAGCATTGTTCCATTCTTCCAAGTCTTCTTTATATAGGCAATGAAGAGATCCATTGGAGGGTAGAATTGGAATACTAAAATGCAGTTGTATTCTTACATAAAGGTCTGTGAAAAAGGGGAGACAAAATGGTACAATAGTATAGTCCTTATCCCACAAAATCAGTGTTGTGGAAGGAATATTATATCTTGTACTGTGTACTATTTTCTCACGTAAAACCTTTTGATCTTATCTTCAATACTCAGAGGCTTCTGATATATAAGTGATAAAGCATGCATAAAAGAAGAGTAAGAGTCTGGTTGAGAGAATCTTCAGAGTCTTGATCCAGTTCATCAGAACCTGGTTTTCAGAGCCTGGTGACACAATTCAGAGTTGTTTGAACGCAAGGCTTTAGAGCATAACAACATCAGAAGCATCAGAATAATAAAGCTTTGGATGAGTAGAAATCAGAAGCCTTGAGTATAGAATCTAGAGCTTGATCATTTTATAAAAACACACATCTCAAAATCAGAGAGCACTAGAGTAAGAATCTGATGATGTCACACATCATTCAATCAGAGTCAAAACTTGAATCTAGTATCTGCACACGAACAAAATCATTAGGATACAAAATTGTTCTCTAAGAGTCTATGTATTATTATCATCGAAACATAAGGCTATATGCAGAACCAAATCTTGTTCTTACACCTAGGACTCAGAATATGGAACCGAAACTAGAGGTTGAAAGCGAAGGAAATCAGTGGGGTTGGTTAGGCGACTAACATGACAGCAACAAAATATGTTATGTTGCAAGTGATGCAACAGATGCAAGAGCAAGCACAACCGTAACTTGTTCCCCAAAAGGCAAGGAATGGGTGGTTTCCAGGGGTCGTTTAGGATTAACCCTCCGAATTTGCTCGATGCGCTAGGTTGAAAGCAAGTGGATTGATTAACACTATTTTTAGATTGAGTTCTAACAGTTTTAGAATTAGGATAGAGGTAACATCCTAATTGTGTGTTAATACTGGCTTGCCAAATTGTAAAATTGTATGGGAGGAAACTGTAGGCCAAGTGTGTATACCGACAATGGGGAAGTCTCGGTTGTGAACGTGATTCTTGAAGGGTAAGAATACTACTTTTTCTGTGATGGTAGTTGGGAATAGAATATTAAATAATATCTGCCGTGTCATTCCTCAGTTTATACTTTAAAGTAAGTACCAATATAAGACACTAGGGAACCTTAATGACGAGAATTTTCCTTAGTCTCTTCTTGAAGAAAACAAATTAGAGGTATCATGGTATGGTAGAACATTATGGTTGAAATCTGTAGTCTCTTGTCGTTCTACCAGGAACATATGACGGTATGTCAAACCTTCACGTGTGTTTTGAAGAAGTGAAAGCATCATTGTTGTTTCCTTAATGCAATGTCGAGTGTGTGAGTAGCCTTATTTTGAAAGAGGTTGTTTTGGGTCATTTTGGTGTATCAATGCCAAGAGGAAGGCCACTTGGCCATGAATTTCTCTAAGAAGTGGAGTCAGAGAGTCTCACCTCCATTTACATCTTCCAAGTGTGTATAAGGAACAAAGTTAAAATTCATTCCCATCCAGTCTCTGTTGGTTATCTCATCGGCCACCGGTGACATTGTAGATGCCAAGTGGAATTGTAAGAATTGTTGCATGGTTGTGAATGGTCGTATTTCCCAAATTAAACTGTTATACTTACCATTCAAGAAGATTGATGTAGGTCTTGGGATGAATTGGTTGTCTGTAAACTCATTGTACATCAGGAGTAAAAAGAAAGCTCTTTTCATTCCTACTAGTGATGCGGATTCTGAAGATGTGATGACTACGCATCTGAAAGGTAAGGTTAATGTAATCAATTGCTTGTTCTCTCAAGAGAAGTCCTTTCTCTTGATTCTCACCATGGAATGAGAGAATAAGTATAATGTTTTAAAAATCCCGATAGTGAGAAAATTTCCATAAGTTTTCCATGAATATGTGACTTCCCTACCTCTAGAAAGAGAAGTGGAATTTTTACTCGACCTCATTTCGGCAATTGCTCTAGTTTTCATAACCCGGATAGGATGTCTCTGGTCAAGCTAAAGGAATTGAAGAGCCAGTTGTTGTACTTGTTAGCAAAGAATTCTTCCGGTCAAGTGTATCTCCGTGGGGTGCTCCGATTTTACATTAATTACGCTAGTTAAATAAGGTAACTATCAAGAACAAGTTCTCGTTTCCCCGAATTGATGGCCTCATGGATCAGTTGAAAGGAGCCTTTATGTTCTCAAAGACTGATCTACGGTTGGGATATCATCAAATTCGAGTGGAGATTTTGGATACACCCAATACCGCTTCTAGGACGCGGTATGGTTATTGCAAATTTCTTGTTATGCCATTCGGAGTGACCAATGCTCTTGTAATAATTATGGATTACATGAACAAGGTTTTCCAACCATTCTTCGACAAGTTTGTAGAAATCTTCATAGACAATATTCTAATCTACTTCTGTATTAGAAGGAGCTTCCGGAGCATCTAAGGATTGCTCTATCAATCTTACGAGAGAAGAAACTATTTGTGAAGCTCAACAAGTGTGAGTTTTGGATGTTGGAAATGTGATTTCTTGGTCATGTCATGTCTCTAGGGGGTGTGGCAGTGGACCCATCAAGTGTATAAGCCATAATAAATGGGGAAAGACCCATGAATGCAACCGAAGTTTGAAGTTTCTTGGGATTAACGTGTAATTATTGGAGATTCATAATGGGATTTTCTAAGTTCACCTTACCTTTAACCCAACTTACCCATAAGGAAGTTCCATTATGTTGGGATGCGGATTGTGAGGAGAGTTTCTACAAGTTGAAGAATAAGTTAACCACCGCCCCAATGTTAGTAATTCCTGATCCTAGTAAATCCTATAAAGTTTTCTGTGATTCATCAAAGAAAGGATTTGATGGTATTATTATGCATAATGGTTAAGTGGTGGTGTATGCATCTCGGCAGTTGCAGCCACATGAGGAGAATTATCTGACCTATGATCTAGATCTAGTTGTCATCAAAGAATAAGAATATGAAGCACGTCTTTGATCAAAAGAGATGAACATACGACAATGAAGATGGATGGATTACCTTAAGGATTATGACTTCGAGTTGAAATGTTATCCTGGGAAGGCGAATACGCGGGAAGGAAATTCATGTAACATAATTGATGGTGCTCGAGCATGAGTTGATGGAGAAGTTTCGAAATATTGATTTCAATTTATGTGGACTCAGGCATGTGTCCCAATTAGCAACTTGAGTATCACGTATAATCTAAGAGAAAGGATTCGACATAAGCAATTGCTGGATGTTGAGTTGCAATACAAAGAGTGTCTTCCTAGTTTTGTTGAGCCACGGATGGAGTCCTTATGTTCAACAAAAGAATATGTGTTTTAGGTGTTTTGGAAATTAAAGAAATTGATCTTGGATGAAGCCATAGAAGCGAATTTTCAATTCACCATGGCTCATCGAAAATGTATCAATATTTAAGGAAAAAAATCCAGGTGACCTGGTATGACGAAGGACATCACAGCGTATGTATCTTAGTGTGTGGTATGTCACTAGGTGAATATAGAACACCCGATGATCAGGTGGCATGTTGCAACCGTTAGAGATTCCCGAATGGAAATGGGATAACATTTACATGGATTTTGTAGTAGGATTGCCTCATACTCTCGGTAGACATGAGTCAATTTGGGTGATTGTGGAGAGGTTGAATAAGTAAACTTATTTCTTATCCATTAAGACTATGTATAAGGCGATCCTCCTTGCAAGATTATTCATAGTGGAGATGGTCCATTCGCATGGAGTTCTATCCAGTATAGTATCAGATTGAGACTAGAAGATCATTTAGAGAATATGTTAAGGGGTTAATTGAAAGGACCACTTACCGTTATTATAATTATCCTACGGTGATAGCAACCATGCAAGGATCTGAATGACTACATATAATCCTTGTATCAAATGGAGTGTCGATCTCCGTTGTGTTGGTTCGAAGTTGGTGAAAGAGGAATTCTTCAACCAGAAATCATCCAAGATACCACAGAAAGGATTATGAATATTCAAGAGTTTATGAAGGAAACTCAAGACCGTCAAAAGATTTATGTGAAGAGACGAAGACGGAAGTTGGAGTTTGAAGAGGGAGATCACATTTTCTTGAAGGTCATTCTGAAGTTGAAGCTTAAGGAGCCTTTCAAGACACAGAAATTAAGACTGAGATATGTTGGACCATATAAAATCACGAGATGGGTAGGTGAGGTAGCATACCATTTAGTGTTGTCACCCTCACTATCCGGGCTTCATGATGTGTTCCGTGTATTGTAGTTTTGGAAGTGTGTCTTTTTCGTTCACCCTACCCCTCTGGGTGCAGTAGAAATGGAAGTCGATCTCTCTTTCGAACCTCAACCAAGCTGCAATCAAGAAATACAGATACTTGGAAACTCGAGTTGAAATGAGGTAATTTTATCCTCTCTTATTCTAGTAAGTTTTAAATTCGAGAACGAAGGATGTAATGCCCTAACCTTTTTACTTAATTCAATTAACATGATAATCATGATTTAGTATGGATATTAGTAGAGTTAGTAAGATTAATTGGCATTCCCAATTATGAAGGGCGAGTTAGAAATGGATTTATAGGATGAATGGCAAGTTGATAATTAGTCTAAGAGGTCAAGGGCGAAGTTGTAAATTCCTAAACCAGAATTTGGTACCTTCAAGTGGGGATCTCCTATCATTATCATGCATTTCTTTTTCCTCACAAATTCAGAAAATCTAGAGAGAAGGAGGAGCACGAGAGTGAGATGGAGAGAAGAGGTTTTGTGAGTCCAAATTCTCAAATATTTGTGGTTGCATGTGAAGGAGTGGTGTGGAGCTCTTGAAGAAGCATTAACCATCACCATTTTCTCTTCAACCTAAAGCTAAATTAGAATTTTAATCTAAAGGGGGTTTAAATTTATGTTATTGATGGGAAAATTAGCCTTTTGGATAATGCATGAGGATTCCGGGGTTTGTTTTATGATCAATCCATGATATGCTATTGTGTGTCTTTTTATGTGCTTACTTAACATGATAACCATGTGTGATGATATCTGTGATACACGATGCCTGATTCATGTTGATCACTTGCTGCATATATGTTATGTGAAATAATATGAGTTTTCATTGTGATGTGTAAAAACTAGATAAAACATATATGTAAGATAAAACATAGAACAGTAGAAATAATCCATAGTTGTATGATCCCATTATGGAATTGATTATAATGGACTTGTTCTAGTATGAATTACTTGTTGTGGTCTGGTTATACTGAGGTTTGATGCAGGTAAATTAGAGCCAATGGTGTGAAAAACGTACAAAAGTGAAATGGGGATGTTGCTAGGAACAACATGGGTCGTGTTTCCTAACATGGCTAGGCCGAGTTGTACCCAGAGTGCAGGGGAAAGGAAGGCGGTGGATGACACAACCAGACTGTGTTTCGCCACTGACTTGCCACCACCATATGCCTTTTTGGACTCCTAACCGATCTCATTTTGTATCCAATCCCTTAGTACCCTTATAGTGATCAAGTGTGATTATTTTGCGTGGGAAAACTCACATTTGAGATTTTTCGATTAAATGGTTATTTTGTGAATCCTCGTGGATAAGATTATAAGAACTAGAGAAGATAATTCTATTAATTAGTAATGAATGAGATGAGCAGAGTTGAGGGAACTTTATGGGGATGTCATTACTTAGCGTAGTAACATTGAGCATAACGACACACCCTCGTTGTTATGCGTAGAGGAATGTTACACAACGAAGGATCAAATATAGGCTTTTAGTGGGGATGCCCATACTAGAACATATGTGTGGTTACCAATAATGCGAAATCAAGTAGTGACAGAGAACCGAGTTCAAACTAATGATAGTTATGACTGGGAAAGGACAATATTGGTGAGGAACTACCATGACCCGAATCCCACTCGATGATGAGCAAGTAGTCGGGGAAAGTCGTTCCAAAAGTTCTATTGGTGAGAAAGTATTGTGACTCAGATCCCGCTCGAGAGACGAGGAAGTAACTGGTGAAAGTCATTTCAAAAGGCCTATTAGATTATTTGTGATCTGGATCTGACTCTAACGTGGAGTTATTATCCATGGACAAATATTCTAACTAGATAAGTGAGTCCATGACTCGAATCTCGCTTGAGAGACGAGAAAGTAGCCATGGAAATACTTTCACTTCACGAGGGAAATTTGTGACCTGGATCTGACTCAAACGTGGAGTTATTATCAGGGGAAAGATTTCGCATCTATTCGTGAAAGACTGTGACTTGAACCATGCTCGAGAAATGAGAAAGTGTAGTTTTATGTAGTATTTTATTTTTTATATTATGCTCATTTATTTGGTATCATTTAGACAGTTGTGTTATGTTTTCAGTACCAAATATAATATCATGTATTTATTATTCTAGACAGAAAGGTATTGGGTATACATTTTCCACTAGCCCATTCTTAGATTTCTTCACCACTAAAGAACAAGAAGGGATATTTTCCAAGAGTTCACTGACCGAACCATACTAAGAATTCACACCATTAATTCCGAAGCCTTTAAAGAATGTGAATTCTTTAAAACTTTTGAAGAACTCAAACTTTCCACCTTAACTTGCAGCACCTCAAGAAAGGTTTATCCATTATTATTCAAGATGTCCTTTTCAAATCTCTACCTCACTGATGAGATAGTTCAATCTAAAGTCAAAAGGCATAGAATAATTGTCTTGGTAAAAGTGTTTAGAGAAATTATGAATCTTTCTCATGAAGATATAATCCTTGAGTCCAAAGATAAATGATACAAGTACAATTACAAGTTCGCTGCATCCTCTCTCATGAAAGTTCCAATACCTTCCATACCAAATTCATTCACCGCTGGATATATCCGCCCTGATAGTCGAATGACTCACTATGTGATCAATCACATACCTTTTCCTAGAAAGAGAAACTTTAGCCTCATAACCCAATTTGATGTTGAAGTTGTATGGTATATAGAAAACAAAATCAAGTTGAATTGGGCAAGACAAGTAATTGAGTACAAGATGGAAAGCAAGAGAGAAGAAGTATGTCTACCATATGGTAATCTGATCACAAAAATTCTAGAAGATATGTGATTCAATTTTGGAGATGAAGAGCACAAAGAAAAAACAACCATAATAGGAATATTTGTTCTGCCATATCATAAATGGAAAATCAACTGAAAAGCCTCCATCAAATGAGAAGAAGAGAAAATCAAACAATCAAGAAGCACCCATAGAGATAGACGATTTCGACTAATCTTTTCCTTGACCTCCTCAACTACCCACAACCATAATCTACTCAAAGTCTTAATTGGAAAGATAAATGTGATTAATGACAAGTTTAACTTCATAACTCGACATTTCATCCCAGACCAAACACAACTACCATGAGATATGTTCTTTGATGATGATTTTGGTAATGAATAGTCTCACCTAGGTGTCTAAGTGTGTTTAATTTTATGTTGTTTCTTGTATTCCGCACTATTTCAATTATGCAATTTACATTTTTGTACTTTGAATTCCTAGTAATTTCTATTAATAAATAAAATAATGTTTTTCCTTTTCCTAAATGTTTATTTGCCCATGTTTTCATATTTAATCACAATTCATCTTTACCTGTATTTTTATATAGACAAAGGGAGAAAAGTATACTCTCAGAGAGAGTAAAGTATGCTCTCTACTTAATTACGGGGAGTTTAATTACTCCAAGCAAATATTTGTTATTTCTTTGCCACCTCCATGAGAAATGGGTTGTCATCATTAAAAAAAAGGGAGAACTTGGAACCTTGTTTTACAGGTTACTTCTAGGAGATATGCCTTTTATGATTACTACTACTTTTGATGATGACAACTATTGTTTAATGAAGACAAATGTGTTTTGATGACAACAACTAAAGTCAAGCATAAAGTGGTTAAAGAAGTTAAATATTTAAACCATATTATTAGGGTTTGATGGACTTAACTATCTAATGATGGCAACCAATGGAATATAAATCAAGCCTCGTCTCAAAGTCAACTCAAACAAGTGTCTATTAGAATAAAGCATCTGACAAATCTTGAAGTATATAAAAGTATGAGAGCTCTGAATGAATACATTGTAAAAGCATAAGGGCATTCTCGTAAAAGTGCATGGCTAAGTCATTCACACACACACACACACACACACATTTTCAAACTTATTTTTCTCAAGAAAACATTTCTAAAACTGCCTTGAAGTCGTGCCAAACAAGTTAGGAACTGTCAGAAAAGATATGGGCAAGTTTTTGCTCTTGCCAATCGATTGACACCTTATGAAAATCGATTGGAGAAGTTCAAAAATACACCCTAAATGATTAGGACAATGCCTTAATGTCTGGTAATGACTAAATATTTTTATTACCTTTTTTAGCTCATTAATCGATTAATTTAGGCTTACCAATCGATTGACACATCATTATTGACCTTAAGTTTTTTCCTTTTTTTGTGCCAACTTATAGCATTTAAATAGAGATCCCTTCCCACATATTTTCACATCCAGAAACGTGGTTTCATTTCTCACTTCTCTCTCTCTCTCTCTCTCTCTCTCTCTCTCTCTCTAAAATTTCTTTTTATTTACTTTCTCTCACAAAAAGTTTAGTCGTAGTGCTTTTTGAGAAAGTCATTTTGCGAGTGAGGAAGTTGTAATTCTAGAAGGGTAGTTTTGTAAGTTGACCAAGGAAGTTTTCTTTATACATTGGTTGAACGTTTAACCCATTTAAGGATTGTTTATTTGGGTTAAAAGATAAACTCGTGAAAATCTTTGGTTTGGGGATTATGCGATCAAGTATCCGTTTAGGTCCTTGGTTAGCCCATGATAAAACCTAGTTTCGGTTAAAGCTTAGTCTATGATAAAATCTTTTTTCGGTTCAAGATTTTCATGGTGATACAATCTCATAGTTCTTTGTTAGCCTGGCATAAAACCAAGTTTTGGTTTACGAGCTCAATCTGGTGTTAAAAGCTCCCGAGGTTTAAGATCATCTCGTGATAAAAAAAATTGTCTGAAGCTTGAATAATAACCACTCCAAGTTTCTTGTGGAATGGAGACTAACCGCTTTGATCCAAAATTTAAAAGGAAGACTTGCCGCATCTCTCCCGTGTTTGCTGCTTGGTTCGAAGTTAGCCACATACATCATTTTTCATTGTATAAGGGGGTTCGAGAGTTCTACCTACTAAAAACTCTTAAGTTTATTGGATACTCTCAAGAAAAATTCTTGGAGAGAGGATTAGATATTTTTATCTTTTGATCGAACCTCTATAACTCTAATTGTCTCCTCTCTTCCTTTAAACTCTTTATATTTCTGCAATTTACTTTCTGAATTTTATTTTTGCTACATAACTCTAAAACTCTTCTAAAAATGTTTTAATCTCTAATTTTAATTCTAAAAGTGTTTCAAATCCAAATTTTCCTAAAACACACAATGAGATTGGTGTGAAGGGTGGCCTATAAAAATGGGTTTTCTTCCAATAAAATAGATAGATGGTGTGAGGCAGTAAAAGATGGGAGATAGTCAAAAGTAATTGGCATCTTTGCAGCATGCTCTAATCGAGGGAGGTGGCCGAGTTATCTAGATTTGTTGGACAAAGATCTGTTGGAGTTGGAGAATGAGATTGGGAGCTTTGTTGTGAGGGTAGCAACTAGGGAAAGCATGGAAGGGAGGTGGTGGGAGAGAGTTGGGGCGTATCATGGAGCTTAGTTGGGCAGGTTCTAGAGCACATGGCTACACGTGACAGGAGTGGTTAGGTGTTTCCATGCACCTTTACTCTAGAATAAATAATTCAAATGTATATATTTCTTAAATGTGAGCTTTGGGGCATAGAAGTGGAATCAGACGAATGGAAATGTGATCTTTGGAGGTTTAGAATTGGAAATTTATTGTTGGCTGGAATTTGTATGGTTATACGAGGTGGGGTAAAGTTTTTAAAATTTTGGTTTAACACCTTTAATTTAGTTTCAATGAGCTTAGCGAGACCATTTTTTAAAAAAGGCAATAGATCAACTAAACGCGAGTACAAGGGGTACTCGAACCCTTACACACGAAAGTTAAGAGATACACATAGCTGGGCTTGATAACCAAATCGATCAGTTACAAGAAGGAGATTTAGAAACGACTCTACCCAACCAAAACCAAGCAGTAACTTTGATTGAATGCATGACTTCTTCAACAGCGAACCACCTGTTATTGAACACGACAGCATTACGATACTGCCAAATACACCATACCGAAGCAATCTAGACAAACATTCCATAACAGTTACCAAATCTCCTCCTTACTGCAGAGTAAGCATTGTTAAAAGAAACCATACAAGAAGAGTGAGTAGAAAGTGGAATCCCCACCCTAGAAGATATGTTGTTCCATATAGAAGCCTGAAAGGAGCAGCCAACAAATAAATGATCCACATCTTCCATATAAATTCTGCAGAAAACACACCAGAACTGGTCCAAATCATTAATTATTCCTCTCTTCCGTATTTGGACTTTAGTATGGAGCCTATCCAAGAACAACCTCCATAAGAAGACTTGAATTTTTGACGAAACACCAATCTTCCAAACCTTGTTCAACACTTTCTGCACATTCTATCGAGATTCTTCTTCCCCAAAAGCACTCATCAGAGCCGAATAACCACTAGAAACCGTGTATATTCCGTCTATTTCTCCATCCCATTTGATTTTGTCGCTGACATTTTCCTGTAAAGAGAAGGAAATAACCATAACCCTGCATTCATGGATACTTCTGCGAGAACTGATTTCATCACCACACACAGAAAAACTGTTCTCCCACGCGAAACCGTCCAGATCAATCGCTAATCCCTCCGCAACAGAGAGATTGAGATAAGAGGGATTATGAACCAAAGCAGGAAACAGCTGATTTAAAGATTGACCATTCACCCACTTGCTGAACCAAAAGGAGAGACTTTTACCGTTGCCTAAAGCACAAGAACAATTGTCGACAAACCAATCCGTCTGAAGCTCAGAGTCATACGAGATGAGAGACAAATCCCTCCACCAAAGAGAAACGGATTTGAGATCACTCTTCCCTTTGTTGCAAAGAACTTCCATAGCAATACTCTTCTTACCGTAACGATGCTCTAACAGACGAGACCATAAACCTCTGGATTCCGTTAAAAGCCTCCATTTCCATTTAAGCAGAAGGGCCTTATTAAACAGAAAAATACTCTTAACTCCCAAGCCACCTTTCTCCTTTGCTTTACACACAACACTCCATTTCACCCAATGAACATTTCTAATGGAATCCAACCCCACCCCCACACAAAAAATTGCTCTGTAACTTTACAATTCCTTCAGGACTTTACCAGGGGCTTTATAGAAAGATAAGGAGTAAATAGGGAGGGAATTGAGCAGAGAGTTAATCAATACAACCCTACCACCAATAGAGAGGTGTCTCCCTTTTCAACAAGCAAGCCTTTTCCTCAAATTCTCAATGACGTGACTCCACGAAGCTTGCCTCCTAGGATTAGCTCCAACCACAATTCCCAGAAAGTTGAAAGGGAACTTTCCACTTCTGCAACACAAAAAATCCACAGCAGCCTGCATAAACCCAGTAGGAAGATTAGTCCATGTTATGCAACTTTTAAAGAAATTAACTTTCAAGCCGGAAACAAGCTCAAAGCCTCTAAGAATACCTTTAATACTCCATAAATTATCCCAAATGCACTCTCCTAAGATCATAGTGTCATCTGCAAATTGAATAATACTGAAGCATAAATCAGGGTTTATCTTAAAACCCTTGAAGAGATTCAAGACAACTGCCTTCTTCATTAACTGAGTCAGGGCCTCCATAACAAAAAGAAACAAAAACGGAGAAAGAGGGTCGCCTTGACGTAACCCTCTAGACACTCTAAAATCTTTCGTAGCGCTACCATTTACCAACACAGAACAAGAACCATTAAAGACCAAGGCCTCCATCCACTGAACCCACTTGTAATCGAACTTCATTTCAGAGAAAAGAAATCTTAGAAAGTTCCAAGATACACAGTCATAAGCTCTTTCGAAGTCAACTTTAAAAGCTAAACACTCCCTCTTCTCCCTTTTCGCAAGATCAAGAATTTCATTGACAATAAGGACTCCGTCACCTATGCTTCTGCCTGATAAAAATGCTGATTGCTCAGGAGAAATGATCAAACCGACAACCTCCTTTAACCTCGTAGCCAATAATTTAGATAAGATTTTCTGCACACAACCAATTAAGCAAATAGGTCTATACTGATTCAAAGATAGAGGATTCTGCACTTTCGGAACCAGAGACAAGAAAGATGTCGTAGCCGCCTTAGTTAGAGATGGGTTAACTGAAAAATCAACAACCATCTTAACTATTCCTGATGAACTAACTCTCAGTAATTCTGAAGAAACTGAAAAGACATCCCGTCTGGGCCCGGACTCTTACTACCACCACAATTCCAAACAGCAGCCTTAATCTCACTAACAGAAAACTCTTCTTCTAAGCAAGCACTATCCAAGGCAGACAAAACAGAGAAGTCTAAACCTTCAAGGATAGGCCTGTCATAATTAGTTTCAGAGAAATTATTTTGAAAATGAACAAATTCCTCCTGCTTAACATCACCTACCTCCTCATTCCAACCATCCGATGTAAGAATAGAAGAAATGCAGTTCCTCCTATATCTCCCCTTCATGATCATGTGAAAGTAGCGAGAATTCAAATCCCCTTCGTTTAACCATAACGACCTAGACTTTTGCCTAAGAAGCTTCTCTTTCAACATTAATTGAGCCCAAATATCCTCAACAACCTGAATTCTCTTGCTTCGCGTCTCTACAGAATCAAGACCACCACCATCATTCATACTAACAAAATCATCAAGCTCATGAAGCGCTATAACCTTTTCATTCACTTTCAGATCCACCCATCCGTACACATCCACACACCATCTTCTCAGACCATGCTTAAGCATAAACAACTTTTCCTTTAACACATAGTCACCTCTGCCATTAACCTTCAAAGATCCCCACTCTTTACTGATGAACTCCTTAAACAGAGGATGAGAAAGCCAACCATTATTGGATCTAAAGGGTTTCGGGCCTTAATTGATACTACACGCTTTGATCCACACAGGACAATGGTCTGAAATATCTCGCATACCAATGAACTGGCCAACAATATTCCAATCCTCCACCAAATCGCTCGAAACTAGGAAACGGTCTAACCTGCTCATAGCCGTACCTCCTCCATTGAACCAAGTGAATAACCCTCCTGAGCATGGCACATCAATACAACCTAAAGCTTCAAGGAAACCTATGAACCTTCTTATCTCAGAATTCCTACCACCTGCAGAATAGCCCTTTCTTTCACTCACACTAGAAACATCATTAAAATCACCACCTATCAGCCACCAGCACCCTTGAAAACTCTGCTTTATTTTGAGAAGATCCTCCCAAAAATGCTTCTTCAGATCAGACTTACAAGGAGCATAAACATTGACAAAGGCAATATCTTTCCCCTTCCACATAGCTCTGACTCCCACAAAGCCGAAACCCCTGAAACTATAGAGGAGATTCAGGGAACCTTTCCTCCAAAGAGTAATGATACCGCCAGAAGCACCCAACGCACCCATTTCAGTCCACTCCACTTCTTCATTGCCCCAAAAAGAAGCCGCCAAATCCTAGTTGATACCGGACATCTTCGATTCTTGGATGGAACACATATCAGCTTTCCCTGATTGAACCATATACGCTATCCTCTTCCGCTTTACCAAGCTACCGCCCCCCTGATGTTAAAGGTGAATAAATTCATTTGACCACTTTACTTGATTGCCCCTGCTTAAAAATTTCTTCCTTATCTCTGTTCTCCATGAGTCTAATTTCTTTCTCCAAGAAAGCTGGATCTCCTCCTCCTTTAACCCCCAAAGTTGAGATCATTTCCCTAATTTTGGTCGCCACCTTAGACTCAAACTCCGCCCAGAATCTCTTATTGCCCTGGACAACTTCAGAGTCAGTAACAGAGTGACACCTCGATAAAGATTCTACCGATTTCTCTAATTTCTTAACCTCTCTTTTGGACGTGCCCTGGATAGATGAACTTAAATTTATACTTCTACTGGATTCAGATAACGAAGAACAACGACATAACTGCTTGATAGAATGATTAGGAGGTAAGCGATTCGATCCAAGATCCATATCCTCTCTCACCTTCGAATTGAAGGAATAAGCCTCAGACGACCCTCCACACTCCACTGTTTTCTTCTGGACACTAATAGGTTGACTCTCCAAAACAATTCTTCCATCAAGACCACCACCTAATTCATGGGCTTTGTGGGCTTTGAGCACTTCATCAAAAACTAAAGGAGTCTCACGGCCCAAATCCACTCCATCCACACCAACCAATACTTTCCCAATGCCCTCATTGTCCTGATGGGTCCCACCATCTCCTGCATAATCAGACAATTTATCACCTTTATCGAATGTTGCTTCAGAGCAGACCGGGCTACCACCACCTACTTCATTATGGCTAAAAAGGTACCCCTTAGAGCACACATTCTCCAATGGGACAGAAGAAACCTTTTTGCCCTGCTTATCTTTCTTAGACATAACGTTATCAGAGCCTAGGGACCCACCATCCTCAAAAAACCCCCTATCATCTTCATTGCCCAAGAAATCTTTCCACGATGAGCTGTCAATGCTGTCCTCCGTCTCCGTCGCGGATCCTCCATCCTTAAGCTTCTCAACCGCCCTAGATGAAGAACCTTGTGTCTCCTCCACTAAACACACCCTGAAAAGAGTCCCATTAATCTTCACCCTTAAGACTTCATTGATTAACATCCCACAAGTCGTTCGAACCATCAAGCTAGCCACGTCCAGTCTAGACATATCAGAAGTAGAATCCTCACAATAAATGTATTTACCAACCGTCAATGAAATGCGTTCAAAAAACTCCACATTCCACGCTAGGCTTGGAATACCATAAACTCGCAGCCACGTAACTCTCTCCAAATCCACATCTTCCATCCTCCATTTTCTAACTTCAGAGAACCATTGGCTTAACCATCCAGCTTCCTCCACCAAAGCTTCAAATTCCCCATCCTCATCCTCTTCGAGAAGGCACAGGTTCGCACCCATAGGAGTGACTTTCAGAGCAAAATACCCTTCTGCATGAAACATTCTTTGAATATAATACGTTGACCCTGGATTTAAGACCTTACCCATGTATGCTTTACTGAATCGCTTTTAGACATCATCACCCACTTCGAACTCCATAGCCCTGGGGTGCTCAGAAACTGGGTCCTTCATTATATCAGCAAATGATTTTCCCCTCTCGGCTGACTAAAAGCGACCAAACGAACAATTGTCAGGAGGTTTAGTAATCCCACCACCTTTATGTTGCCCTTGCTCACCATGAACCTTTCTTTTACCTTTAGCCTCCGCACCAGGGAATGCAGCCTTAACCGCCCGCAAGAATCTAGGGAGGTTAGCATGGAGTTTCTTACCATCTAACCACATATTATCCATCTTCAAAACCAAACCACGCACGTCTGTAACTCCACAGAACCGAACAAAGTCATACTTTCTACCATACTTGTCCCTCTTTGCCGGAATAACGACCTCGTCAATCATCTCGAAGTTTTCAAAATGATTGAAGAGGTCCTTGGCCTTCATTGAATCAGGGAACTCAGTCAAGAATATTGTCGTTAAAGGCTCCTCATCCATGTCCTCCTTCTTGTCGTTGTTCGTCCTTGTATCCCATCTGGCGTTCTTTCTCTTGCTTCTATGCGAAACTTTAGTCCATTCTCCAGCTTCATGAAAAATCATAGAAAGGAAGATGCTAGAGAGAAGGGGGACCTTCTCTCTCTAAAATAATTTTAAACTATACTCACTCTGATGCTTAGCGGGACCATTGCTTGAGAGATAGAAATTGGTCTTTTCATAGACATTTCATTCCTAATTTAAGGTGGTGGGACTAGAAATAAAACAATTAAGAATGAATAACATTTGGTAGCATGCCTAAAACTTGGTTTTCCATTTTCTCAAATTACGCTTGATAATCAGTGATGGAACCCTCTTGTTGCAATTTAAATAATTATTCTTGGTGATTGGTATATGTGGAGGAGACAATTTTTATTTTGAAAGCTTTTGTAAATGAAAATCAATCCAAGAATTGATGATTAAGATGCATCCATGTATACAACCTTGGAGCATCACCCTTCATATAAAAAGCAGTCAATGATAAACGACTTTCTACTGGTAAATGATAAATTAAAAACACTTTATGCTTGAAATAACCATTCAAACAGTTGGGAGCCATCAAACACAGCGAGTACTAATTTTGATATTCGAGCTGGGGGTGGGAGGTATTATAGAAAATTTTTGGCCATATTTATTAATGGAAATGGGAAAAATTATAAGTTGATATGTTTAGTAAAGGTAGGTTGAGATATACGCAAGTGTGTCCCATAAAAGGGTGGTGGAGTTTGTGAAACAATGTTTCTCACAGTAGCGTACAAAATTGGGTTGGTTAAGATGAGTTGAAACTAATGGATTAAAAAGTTGAATATTTTGGGTAAGGATTGGGTTATCATGGAAAAAAGTAGATGTATTGAGGAAACAATGAGTGTAATAATTTGTCCATAACTAGAGAAAATACAGTGTTAGTATGTATCCTCAAAGAAGATGTTTATGTTGTTGAAAAAAAATTACAAGAGCGAGTAGTGTGGATAGTAGTCTCACATTAGATATGAATGTGGTGACTAGAGCATTTATAAGTGAGAGAATTCACTCACCTATCACTTTAATGTTTTGAGTGAATATGTAGTGTGTTTCTCACAAAAGTGTGTATATCTTAAAAGATGAAAGTAGTCATGATAAATTTATCAGACTAGAGAATATTTACTTTGTCTATGTTTGGTTACAGTGTACTATGTATTTTTCTTTTTTAGGCAACATTAGAGTTAATATTTTAAGAAAGATAAATTTTAGTAATAAAAATCGTAACCCTTCCCGTACATACATAGAACCCTCATATATCAAAATTCAATAGCTTATATTACAGATGTTAACTTCCTAATCTCAAAAGTTAACTTCAAATAATTTCTAATCAGAACGGTAAAGAATTGAAGAAAACATAAATTAATCAACATGAAAACTAGAAAGGTTACCTCTGGTAAAGAAGTGAGGAATCCTCGAGAGTAACTGGGTGACACTTCAGAGATATAAACAGAAGCAATGAAGGCGAAACCTATGGCCACACCAGCAAAGAAACGACCAAACATGAGAAATGCATAGTTTGGAGAAAGTCCCATAAGGATAGATCCCACGAAGGCAATTACACCGGTGAGGACAATAGTGTAACGCCGACCGAACCGGTCGGAGAATCTCCCGGCAATGTAAGACCCTATGGGAGAGTAAAGGTTTATGATGCCTAGGAGAATTTCAATCTGTACGTCGGTTACTTTAAGGTCTCTTTTGATATAGATAGCTGCTCCACTCATCACACCAATATCTGTTGCAACAATAACATCATATATACTTGTTATAAATTGCATGATGACAAAAATTCATCTAGGAGTTCCTAGAAGTGAGTTTATGGTATGATTGCATCTGTATTGTACTCACCATAGCCAAGTAACATAGCAGTCATAGAAGCTAAGATAGCACAAGCACAAGCAAATTTGTTCCTTTTGAGTTTCTTTTGAGGATCAAGATCCTCAAGAGATTTTAGAGCTATTGTTGCTTCTCCCTCTGCCATCTTTGAGTTGATTTGTTTGTAAGGATGATGATGTTAGCCACTAATCAATTATCTCATAGCGAATGAATGATTGGAGTTTGTGAAGTACATTCTTCTACTCAACCACACAAAAATAAGTGTCAATTTTACACCATTTTACTATTTTAAATTATATATGTCATTTTAAAATATTACACCAATTTTACACTATTTTACTATTTTAAATTATATTTGTCATTAATTTAGTTTATAAAATAAAATTTACTTTATTATTAAAATTAGTATAATTAGTTATTATCTTAAAAATTTATTCAATTCGAACCAAATTACATTAGACAATAAAATACCAACTAAAGACCATCTTTATTTTCTTAAACAAATGAAGTTTTCTATTACTATAAATTTAGAATTAGTAAAATATAAATATACACATTTTTTTTAACTTTTTTACGTCATTTTTTCAGTACGTAACTCATTTTATTTAGTGTTAGTTTGAAAAAATGGTGTCACTACCCACTGAAATGTTGATGAAAATAGTTTTTTCTTGAATATTGTTAGTATAGAAAAACGATATTACATATTTACCACTAAAATGTTGATAGAAATGCTATTTTTTCTTGAAATATTGTTTTTTTTAATATTGTTTGTTTGAGAATATGTTTAATGTATGTTCTTAGGAAGTATACCATGAGTATAATATATTTCATATGCCTTAGGTTTCTTAACAGAGATTTGTTTATTTGAGTAGTATAGCTATTGATTTACAGAGAGATGAGAAACTCAACCAACACCTGTCATACAACCTCTGCTAATACTAAAATTAAATGAAAAACTAGAGGTGTCATGATGAAAACCAAGGTGTCAAAAGCCAACGAAAGCGATATTTGCTTCCTGGTTGATTTTTGTCCAAGAATCGGTAAAGCTTATGGTGAACATGCTCATAGTTTTAAGGGTTACGTGTCAGTGCATGTAGAAGAAAAGTAAATATGTTGATAGATAATTGACATGAAGTTTCTGATGATTTGAAAGATCAATTATGAAGAGATATTACGGTATTTATTTTAAATTTTATGATTTGTTTTAAAATTATAGATAACCATTTATTTGTTTTTGGTTTAATACTAATATAAACTATATTATGTAAAGGCTGGAAGTGTTTATTGTTCCAAAGGATGATATGCTGAAAAAGAAACGGATTGGATATGTTGGCGAGAGTTGGATGGGCTTTGAGACACAACTCACATGTGATTATATTACAAAACCAAAATGTAACTTAGAGCCTCCATACGCGATGTATTCATATATTGATAAGGACATTTGAGAGAAGGTTGTTAAGTCTCACACAACTCCTGAATTTTTGGCTAAAATCAAAAAAGGAAAGGAGAATAAAGCAAGAAATATTTATCCACATATATTGTCTTGTGGAGGATATGGTAAACTGGAACACATAATGATTAAAGAAGAAAGAAAACAAAGAGAACTAGAGTTGGAAGATCCTTCTAGAAGCCTTGATCGCGTCCTATCTCCACCATCAGGCCATGAGGAATAGAAGTGGGAACGTCAAAGACCAGGAGGCGAGTTTACATCAGAGGCTACACACGAAGTTGCTGAAAAGATTGTAAGTAGATAATTTTTTCAACAATACTTATTTAAATTAATTCAATTTAGTAAATATGAACTTTTATATGTGTTGTAGGATTTATTGGTTGAAAAATCCAAAGATGGTATCTTTGTTCCAGAAGAATGTTATGACATCTTGTTAGAAGCGATTGGAACAGGGGAGCATGGTGGGCGTGTTTGTGGTCTTAGAAGAGATGTCGGCTTGAGGTTAATTTTTGGATCATCTAAAAAAGTAACGAAGTAATCGGTAAAAAAGAAATTGAAAAGATAGTTGATCAAAGGGTGGGGAGAAAATACTAGAAGTCTTAGAATTGGAGCCGGAGAAGTGGACTCGGGAGGCGCGGGAGAGAACGAGGAACACGAGATGGTGCATGTGGAGAAGCAGAAAAGGTTGTTGCAGGAGGTACAAGAGAGGTTCTAGGAGGAGCGAGACAGGTTGACTGAGGAGGAGCGGGAGAAGTAGACCGAGGAAATGCGGGAGAAGTGTACCCGCGATGTGATTGAGGTAAGTATAAGTTTGTTTTAAAAAAAATTATTTTGTATTTTATTATTATTGTTTGTGTATTTAAATATATGTATTGTGTTGAGGATGTTTTTAGGATGCAACAAATGAAATCAATTGGTGTACTCTTTAATGCCCCAGCTTGCTTTCAGGATTACTGACTAACCCCACAAACCAACACAGGTCTTTTCAGTATGTTTTGTCCTCACTACACGCTTTCCGAAAAACTTCCCAGAAGGTCACCCATCCTAAAATTACTCCAAGTCAAACACGCTTAACTGTGGAGTTCTTATGGAACGGGCTACTGAAAAGAAGATGCATCTTGTTTTCGATAGCCCATTCATAAGAACTCCACAGTTAAGCGTGCTTGACTTGGAGCAATTCTGGGATGGGTGACCTTCTGGGAAGTTTCTCGGAAAGTGTGTGAGTGAGGACATAGCATGCTGAAAAGACACGTGTTGGTTTGTGGTGTCAGTCGGTAATCCTGAAAGTAGTCTGAGGCGTTACAAATGGTATCAGAGCTAGACATCTCCTAGTACGATGTGGTTCGGGAACGAACCAAGCGGAAGCTGGTGGACATGTAACACCCGAGAGCGAGGGAGTGGTTGTCGGTGCACAACACATGACAATGAGACACTTCTAGCAGCTTGGCGAGGGAGTGGTTGTCGGTGCATGAGGCATGACAATGAGACACTCATAGCAGCTTCTAGGTAAAAATCAAATTCACATCAGAATGAGAGGGATCCTGAGGTTGTGCAGATATAAGACTACATGGTTGAAGGAAGGCTTATAAAGATTAATTGGTACTATCTATACCAACAAGATGCATCTTCTTTTCGGTAGCCCATTCATAAGCACTCCACAGTTAAGCATGCTTGACTTGGAGCAATTCTGGGATGGGTGACCTTCTGGGAAGTTTCTCGGAAAGTGTGTGAGTGAGGACATAGCATGCTGAAAAGACATGTGTTGGTTTGTAGGGTCAGTCGGTAATCCAGAAAGCAGTCTGAGGCATTACATACTCATCCGTCCAAATTCATATCAGTTAGACATAAATGAGAAAGTAATTGAGAAACGTGTTATAGGTGGTGCCGGCACGAAAAGTATTTGTTTTGACCCACATCACAACATTGACACCACACTCCCTCAACTGAATAACATGCAAAGACTATCAAGGATGGTAGAGGATGTTGAGATATTATATATAATCCAAGTTGAATTATGTGGCAAAAGCCTAAAGCTAATTAGGATTTAGGGTTTGTTACTTAGTTTGTTATATTTATTGCTTAGTAGTCAAGTCACTTAGGTTATATAAACAAGACACTATGTAATTTAGTTATTATTCATTCATTCAGCAATATCAATCTTTATTTCCTTATTCTCCCTCCTTTTCTCCTCACTAGAAGTGCCTCACACACTAACAAATTGGTATCTAGAGCTCCAGTTAGATTCTTGACCGTGTTTTCAAGAATCACATGTCAGAGATCGTGCTTTCGGGATCGTGGGTTGTTGTTGATCAATCGCTGCAAAGATGAATGGTAACAGAAATTTACCAAACTCCCTCCCAACCCTTGACGGCAAGAATTGGCTTCGATGGAGAAAACAAATACAATCTATATTTGGCTTTAATGAAACCCTAGAAGTAGTTACTAACGGTGTTCCTGCGCTTGGTGAAGATCCAATCGACGCACATAGAACCGTTCACAAGGATGCAAAGAAGAAGGATTGCAAGGAAGCATTTTACATCCAATCAGTGGTTGATGCAGCTCATTTCGACATAATCGCTCATGCTGAATCGGCGAAGAAGGCGTGGGATATTCTTGTCAAGTACTATGAAGGAGGCGAGAAAGTCAAGGTTGTCAAGTTGCAAACGTTGCGACGACAATATGAATTGTTGTCGATGGAAGAAGACGGAAAGATTACAGGCCATGTGTCGAAGGTGCAGAAACTCGTCCATCTCATGAAGGGTTGTGGTGAAACCCTAACTAATTAGATGATAGTTGAGAAGATAATGCATATGTTGACCTCTCACTTTGATCACGTTATCGTATCTATTCAAGAGTCCAACAATCTTAAAACCCTAAAATTGGAAGATTTAGTTGGATCCTTGGAGGCACATGAGATTAGTATTGTCAAAAGGAAAGAAGTTCAAGACTCGATACAAGCACAACAAGCTCAAACGTGGAAGAAGAATGGTGGTTCCAACAAGTTCAAAGGCAAAATCGACAAGACTCGGGGCAAGATATCTTGGTCGAATCCTCACAAGAATAAAATCGATGATATAACTTCTGAATCTTCGAAAAGAGGAGAAGGAAATTCTTATGAGAAAGACAGAGTAGAGAAAAAGGTGTGCAATGCTATAACTGTGAAAAGTGGGGTCATTTGGCCAAGCATTATTGGTATAGGAAAGACAAGGGATCGACAAAAGGCAAGGACGAAGGAGCGAACCTTGCACGTCAAGATTCAGATAATTTAGATGATATGGTGGTTATGATCATGTCGAATCCAAGATCTGGTTCCTCGATTCAGGCCGCTCGAATCACATGACTGGTCAAAAAGTATGGTTAATAGATTTCGAAGAGTCGAAGAAGAGCAAAGTCAAACTTGCTGATAATAAATCGTTGCAAGTATAAGGTACTGGAAACATATTTATTCAAAGGAGTAATGGAGAAAAACCTTGATCAAAGATGTACTCTATGTCTCAGGAACGAAGTGTAATCTGCTAAGTGTAGGACAACTGGTCAAAAAGGGGTTCTCAGTGGTTATGCAATATGGGGCCTTATAACTTTTCGACGTCTAGAATAACTTAGTCTTGAAATCTCCTCTGTCGAAGAATATAGCATTTGAGACCATGATCAGTTCGACTGAGGTATAATGTCTGAAAACAGTTGTTGACCACAAGAATAGTTGGTTGTGGCATTTGAGGTTTGGTCATCTAAACTTTAGGTCGCTCAATCCACTGATCACTCAAGATATGGTAATAGGTATACTAAGTCTTGAGATTCGTGACAAACTTTGTGAAAGTTTCCTAGTCTGAAAGCAGTCCAGGAAGTTTTTCATTTCGACTATGCCAATGAGATCATCTTGCATACTCGAAGTTGTACATTCAAATATATGTGGTCCTTTTGAGGAGTATACCATTGGTGGAAACAGGTATTTGTTTTTGTTTGTCGATGAGTTTAGTTGAAATTTGATGATATATATGATCAAGAGAAAGGACGAAGTATTTGAAATATTTAAGAGATTCAAGATGCTTATCGAAAACCAGAGTGAGAAGAAGATCAAATTTCTGCGAATAGATGGAGGTGGCGAATACACATCCAAGATATTTGAAGCATTCTGTGAAAAACATGGTGTTGATCATGAAGTAATTTCTCCTTATACTCGTCAATATAATGGAATAACAGAAAGAAGAAACATGACCATCATGGACATTGCGAGATGTATGTTGAAGCATAAGAATTTGCCAAAGTCCTTATGGGGTGAAGGTGTTTCGACTGCTGTTTATATTTTGAACAGATACCATACCAAGAAGATGAAGAACAAGGTTCCTAAAGAAGTGTGGAGGGGAAAACAACCATCAGTGAGTCATCTGAAGGTGTTTGGCTATATTTGCTACAGGCATGTGCCTAATGCAAGAAGAAGGAAGCTTGATGGCGAGAGTGAACCTATGATTCTTGTAGGACATCATAAGACTGAAGCATACAGACTATTCAATTCAATGAACAATAAGATCATGATGAGTCGAGACATTGTGATTGATGAGAACTCTGCATGGGATTAGAATTCTGGTGATCCAATTAACAAGCCATTTATGAGCTATGATTTTGACGAAGCAAGTAATGATGTCAAAGTCGAAGATATAGTTGATATTCCATATGAAGTCAAAGTTATTGCTGACATACCCCCACACAATCGAAGTCGAAGAGCCTATGGATGGAACAAGCCAAAGACCTCAATAAACTAAAGCTCGTCCAACAAGACTTCAAGACTATGAAGTGGTTGGTGATGATGAAGTCATAACAGATGGAGAACTAGTTCATTTTTCTTTACTTGCAGGTGCTGAACCAATCAACTATAGCGAAGCCTTCAAAGATAAACAATGGAAGTCTGTTATGGTTGAAGAGTTACAAGCAATCGAAAGAAACAACACATGGGAGTTAGTCAAATTGCCAGCACATACAAAAACTATCGAAGTGAAATGGGTGTTCAAGTTGAAGCACAATCTAGATGGGTCAATAGCAAGACATAAGGCGAGATTGGTAGCTCGAGGATTTCTTCAGAGAGTAGGACTCGACTAATCTAAAGTATTTGCACTTGTCGCAAGATTGGAAATTGTTCGACTTGTGGTAGCCTTGGCATGACATCAAGGTTGGTCAACATTTCACTTAGATGTGAAATAGGCATTTTTGAATGGATCTTTAGATAAAGAGGTGTATGTCACACAAACTCCTGAGTTTGTGATTCAGGAGTAAGCAAGGAAAGCATACAAGTTGCACAAAGCGCTCTATGGGCATGGAACAAGAAAATTGACTCATACTTGGTCGAATTGGGATTCGTCAAATGAAAATCTGAGTATGGTGTCTATGTTCAGGTTGTGGCACAAGATATAACAATCATTTGCTTATATGTTGATGACTTGCTAGTACCTGGAAATAGTTTGAAGAAATTGTCATAATTCAAAGAACTAATGAATAAGGAATTTGAAATGTCAGATCTTGGAAAGTTGTCATATTTTCTAAGCATGGGATTTCAAATTTCGAAGCAAGGTATGATGCTGCATCAAAGAAAGTATGTCAAGGATATACTCAAGAGATTCAAGATGGATGATTCGACTCCTGCATTTTCTCCTACTGAACCAAACTTGAAGCTGGAGAAGCATGGAAAGGAAGACAAACTCGATGCAACTTTGTTTAAAAAAACTGTCGAATCTCTGAGATATGTGTACAACAGTTGACCTGATATATGCTTCTCAGTCAGATTAGGTAGCAAATACATGAGTGAACCAAGGGTGTCACACATGAAGGCTGCAAGAAGAATCCTGAGATATTTAAAAGGATCGACAAAATATGGAATTATATTTCGACAAGACTCTGAAAGAAAAGAAGATATGCTTACTTGCTAATTAGATGCTGATTGGTGTGGAGATAAGGAAGATCGAAGAAGCACTACTAGATATTTATTTCAAGTATTTTGTGCCTCAATCATGTGGTGCTCAAGAAAGCAACCTGTGGTGGAATTGTCATCGTGTGAGGATGAATATATAGCAGAATCCAATGTTGCGTGTCAAGCAATTTAGATCAGATATGTGCTTGAATAAATTGAGGTCAAAATGAAGAGACCTCTGGTATTGCAGATCGACAACAAGTCAGCCATAAATCTGGCAAAGAATCCAGCTTTGCATGGAAGAAGTAAGCACATCGAAGCTAGATTTCACTTCTTAAAGGAGAAGGTGAATCGAGGTGAACTTGAAGTGAGGCATTGCTCATGTGAAGCACAATTGGCCGACATTTTCACCCATGGATTAAAGATTGACAGGTACCTAACTTTGAGAAAGAAATTAGGAATAGTTCAGATCGACAATGATTAGTGTGTTTCGACAACTTGGATTATAGGGGGTATGTTGATATATTAGATATAATCCAAGTTGAATTATATGGCCCAAGCCCAAAGCTAATTAGGGTTTAGGGTTTGTTACTTAGTTTGTTATGTTTATTGCTTAGTAGTCAAGTCACTTAGGTCTATATAAATAAGACACTTTGTAATTCAATTATTATTCATTCATTCAATGATATCAATCCTTATTTCCTTAGTATGTCTCTTTCTCTCCTTACTAAAAGTGTCTCACGCACTAACAGAGGAGATGTTAGACATCTTCGAGACGACATTAAAACATGAACCGGAACAAGATTATATACTTCATAAGAGTTGTGTTTTGGAATGTTTGAAGGGAGATTATTGATTGGACATAACTGTACTACAATTTTGGTGTTCGTAAGTACAATATTATGGTGATTTCTATTTATATTCATTGTTCTCATACTTTAACATCAAGATTTGACTTTTGCATTAACTTTTAGGTCCATGTATGAGATGTGTGTTGAAAGAGACTTAAGAAATTACTGTTTCTTAGACCCATTCAAAATTCAATTTAAACAAATGGGATCAAACGCTATCCAGAAGTACATTCAAAATAACTTGATGGATGAGAATAAAGAATGATACATGAGACCATTTTACAATGTGTAAGTATATATTAATTTTTGTTTTATTTTATAAATCAATTTTATAAGCATTATTAATTATTTTGAATGTTTATTCAGTTCATATTGACAACTAGTTATTATATGTTCGAAGCAAAATATTATAATTATGGTATGCTCGTTACACTATGATCTTATTTCAGCTATTCATGGGGTTTTGAGAGGGTAAGTGGTGTCATTTGTAATACCCAAATTTTACATGTAGCTTTAAATATTTTTTATTCATGTTTAATTTTTACCGACATGTAGAGCTATAGAGGTATACAATTTTGTGCATCGTAAAATAAGAGGTAAAAAATCAAGGTTTATTTTCCCAAAAGTAAGATTTACTTGTGATTTTTGACATTATTTTATTTCCGCTAATGTATTACTTGTTCTTTATATGTATTAGTAACTATATGAAAATATTTGTGGTCGTGAAAATAACCCGACGAACATTCTTGTGGATACTATGTTATGAAACATATGTTTGATATTGTCTCCGAATTCATTATTAATTAATGGGTTAAGGTATTAACTTTATCCATATACATGTAATTTATTTATATTTGTTAAGTTAATGTTGTTGTTGTTAGCTTATCATAATTTAAATTATGTTCAAGTTATAGGTGTTTAGCGACCGAACACCATTTCCACAAGAAGATATAGATGACATTTGATCACGTTGGGTCAGTTGCTTCCTATCTTTTTATGAATCTCAACAACACTAGATTTTCTTGGTTATTGTAAACATTGTGTATAAGTTTTCTGTAACACATGTATTTAGTTTTGTCATTATATGGTTCTGTTTTCAAATATGAATAGGTTCTCTTGGTGTACCATTTTGGATATGTGTACATTTAGTTTTGTAAATAATGTAATTTGGTATTCTGTGTATATTTAGTTATATTCTGTTATAAAACAAAATATTCTAATTCTGTCACAAAATTTGTATATAGTTTCTGCGTAAAACAAATTCAAGATAGTCAAATTGTGATTTAAAACAAATTATGAATGATAAAAAAAGGTTTTACTCCTCGATTTTAATTTCAAACAGATGTAAATACTTTCTTTTTCCCTCGGATATTAATAGAAACTGGCAGGTTTGTGGCACACGCTTTATAGTTTTGAAAATAAATAAAAATTGTCGTTGTCTGATATCGAACCAATGACCATAACAACTTTCCCCTCGGTGAAACAACAAGCGAGGGATAAAGTGGAAAGTTTTTATGACGCCCTTTGTTACCTCGCATGTGAAACCAATGTACAATCCATTTTTCAACCGAAGTAAAATTTGTATTTTATAGTAGTGATTTGTCACAACGTTTGATCTTGATGAATCGACTAAAGTTAATCCAATCTCCGTGGGAACGATACTCTTACTTTTTATTACTTGTTTTTATTGGAATGTTTATACTTACAAATGTATTAAATAGGAAAACAAATATTAGAACCGATTCTTCATCCGCAACTTGGCATATGTGTTACATCTATAAATCCCACAAGCCTTGTGGTTGGAAGAAGGGTTCACTAGGAGAGCACGGAGAGGCCTTCTTGGTTTTTACTATGTAAATGGAGTTCACATGATTGTATTTATCAAAAGTACACACATCTAATAACTAAAAAAATAATTATTGATCAAAATAAGGATCTTCAAATGACTAACATTCTATTTTCCAACTATTTTGCATATGCTACTTCATATTTTTTATCTACGGGATTTATAGAAGTTCCATAAATATAAATCCATATCCTCCTTCCTCCCATTTTTTTCAATACCTAACTCCAATAATCTTAATTTTTTCCATTAAATTGAACACTAACAGTTCAAGAGAATAATCTTTTTAGTTGGCCATTACGACTCTTTTAAGACTTCAAAACACAAAAGAACTCAAATAGACTAAACTATCTTAGCTTAATCATAACATAGAGACCTATTACACGTTATCTAACATACAAATTATTCAATTATCACAGCAAGAAAATGACACTCTTTTGTACCCAAAAAGTCACGCATTTTACTTAGTTTAGCTGTATGGAGGGAATGGGAAATAGAAGAATTTTTACTATGCTCTGTGTTTAATGGAGCTAAAATATAAAATTATTTTTTAGTCACGAAAAAAATCATGTTAGTTTGTTCAAACATGATACTCCCTCCGTCCCAAATTATAAGTCACTTTGCCAAAAAAATTTGTCCCAAATTATAAGTCACCTTACATTCCCAATGCAATATAAATGACATCTTCCCCAATATACCCTCAAATATTTATTATTATTTATTCTTTCAACTCTTTTAATTTCTCTCTCTTATATAATTATGAGGGGCATTATTGTAAAGTTATACATAATTTGTCTTTCCTATAAAGTAATAATTAAGTTTCTTAATTTGTGTGAAAAGCCCAAAACGTCTTATAATTTGGGACGGAGGGAGTATTAACTTTTAATTTATTTTAATAATTAATCGTTCACATTAAAAAAGATACTTCCTCCGTCTCATAAAAAGTGTCTTATTTGCACTTTTTATTTGTCTCAAAATAATTGTCTATTTACATTACCAATGTTGTAATTATTACTATTTTTCCACTACTATACCCCTATTCATTAAATTTCACTTTATTAAACTACTTTATCAACTACATTTAATAGGGGTATTTTAGTAAATGACATTAACTTTTTCACTACAACCAACACATCTAATCATTTTCTTAAGAACCGCACATTGCTCAAATATGACATTTTTTATGAGACGGAGGGAGTAAAAAAATTGTTCCAAATTAATACATGATTTACAAACAATTATTCAAATATATTTTAATCCTTTAAAATATCTAATACATCGACAATTATTCAAAGCAAATTATCAACTTTACATAACATTAATATGAACTTTTCAACTTCCAAGATAATTCTTAGATGTCAAAGTCTAGTCATTAATAGTATTTAGTTTCTCACTTCTTCAGTAGTGAGACTATTATTCGACTTCCTCCAAAAATTACCAAAAGACCCTTCTATTTCCTCTAGAGTTTTTCCTTGTGTTTCAGGGAGCATAGTAAAATAAAATACCCACGCGATAATCGCAATTCCTGCAAAGAGAAAGAAAACACCACCAATAGTGATGGCCTTCATAAGGGACAAAAAAGTCATAGCGATGACTCCACTAGTGACCCTATTCACCACGGCCCCAATAGACACGCCTTGAGATCGAAGCCTCAACGGAAATATCTCAGAGCAATAAACCCACGTAATTGGACCCATCCCAATTGAAAATGTAGCTGCATAGGATAAAACGGTCACTATACTAAGCCATATAGCCCACGTTAGTGTGGTGCGTGAGTTTTCAATAATAGTAAGACAAACCGCCAACGTAAGAAGTGAGATTATTAGTCCCCCAACACTGGTCAACAATAACATGCGCCTCCCAACACGGTCCAAAAAAAAGGTGGCTACTAAGATAAACACTGTTTTCACAAATCCAACTGCTATGGTTGCAAGAAGTTTATTTATGTCAGACGTGATCCCAGCCTTCTCAAAGATTTCAGGACTGTATAAAACGACAGCGTCTATACCAGTGGCTTGTTGGAAGAACTGAATCCCAATGGAGGCAATGAAAATGTGACGAACCGCAGGTGTAGGATAAATAAATATTTCTTTCCATACACCTTTGCCTTGAACTTTTGTGACTGAAACAATGTCATCATCACAATCCGAGGGAATCCCTATTATCTCTTTAATATCAGTTAGTCTTTGTTGAGCCTCTTCTTTAGAATCAGAAATTTTTTGGAGAACATTTTTTGCTTCCCCTAATCGACCCTTAGAAACCAGCCACCTAGGTGACTCTGGCATGGCTAATACGGCTACAGCTAGAAATATAGATGGGATGACGCCGATTCCAAGCATCACTCTCCAACCATAACGCAAAGGCAAGTTCGAAAATCCAAGATTTGAGATGTATCCTATTAAAATCCCTGCATTCACAAATACCTAAAAATAGCATGATATTATGATAGGCTTATATAAGACTAAAAATAAATCTAGATTGTATGTGAAGAAAATATATAAAAAAAACTTTAAATAGTCAGAATTTACTAATATTAATAGTTCATGGACCATTTTTGGAAAAAAAATTATTGAAATAAAGACAAATGTTAAATGCATCCATTTAATACTAATGGAAACCCTCTAATTATTTAGGCTTTTTGTCTTCTTTTTTCCTTAAAATTGGGCTCGTTATTTGGACCACTAACAATACTCTCATGCCCGATTAGAATCTTGTACTTAATATTTAATACTCTCATGCCATTTAATACTAATGGAAACCCTCTAATTATTTAGGCTTTTCATTTTTTAGTTAATAAAATTAAGAAATTGGTTAATAAAATAATTTACAAAATAATTTATATATTTTTTATTTTAATAAAAAATTTGAAAAAAAAACATTAATCACAATATAAATATAAACACAATACACAATTCATGTAGTAAATATTGGTGTCAAATTATCATATCTAAAAGTATAATTGTAGAAATTATAATAACTATTCTATTATTATTTAGTATTAATTATTTTGAGACAGAAAAAATAATAAGTGAAACATATTTTGGTGTCAAATAATTCATATCACAACGGTAAAGAATTGAAGAAAACATAAAAATCAGCATGAAAATTAGAAAACTTACCTCAGGTAAAGAAGTGAGGAACCCTCGAGAGTAACTCGGCGACACTTCAGAGATATAAACAGAAGCAATGAAGAAGAAACCTACGGCAACACCAGCGAAGAAACGACCAAACATGAGAAAAGCATAGTTTGGAGAAAGTCCCATAAGAATAGCTCCGGTGAAGGCAAATGCACCGGCGAGGACAATCGTGTAACGCCGACCAAACCAGTCAGAGAATCTCCCTGCAATATAAGAACCTATGGGAGCGTAAAGGTTTATGATGCCTAGGAGAATTTCGATCTGTACGTCGGTTACCCTAAGGTCTCTTTTGATATAGATAGCAGCTCCACTCATCACACCAATATCTGTTACAACAATAACATCATATATACTTGTTATAAATGGCATGATGACAAAGATTCATCTAGGAGTTGAAGTGAGTTTATGGTATGATTGCATCTGTACTGTACTCACCGTAGCCAAGTAATATAGGAGTCATGGAAGCCAAGATAGCATAAGCACAAGCAAATTTGTTCTTTTTTGGTTTCTTTTGAGGTTCAAAATCCTCAAGAGATTTTGGAGCTATTGTTTCTTCTCTCTCAGCCATGTTTGAGTTTGTTGGAGAGGGTGAAGATTGTGTTAAATTTTCTTCAGTGCTGAATTGTATAGCTGGCCAGCGGCCACTAGTCAATTATTTGATTGTGAATGAATCATTAGAATTTGTGAAGTACATTCCTCTAGACCTCTATTCAACCTCACAAAAATAAGTGTCACTTTTACACCATTATTTTACTATTTTAAATTATGTCATTTTGAATTATTTTTCCATTAAAAATATTCTATTAGACTACACCTGCTAGTATCTCACTAGTCGTCTTCATTCTTGACTAAAATGAACAATAATTGTCCTTCCATCTTGATCAAGTTTTCCTTTTTATGCTGACTACAAGTCAAATAATATTTAAATAATCTTCATTTTCTAGTCGGTTATAACATCCCTTCGTTTAAAATGATTATCATGGTTTTTCACGCAAATTAACACAAATTAATAATACAATAATATTATCATAAAATATTCTGTTTTTATTAAATTAATTTTATTAATATATTAGAAATAATGTAAAGAATAATAATTAAATGAAATAATAAGAAAAATATCAATTATTATTACATGAAAAAATGAAAATAACATTATTTTAAAACAAAAGTTTTTTATAGAATAAATACTCCACATTTGTTAAAGAATAAAAAAAAACATAAATTATATAATTTATGTATATAATATTTTGTGATGTTATATACATAAACTATAAAATTAAAATTATATGATAAGTTCACATTTTACAAATAAGACGTCATTTAAGAATATATATGTTTAAAATACAAAAGTGTTTGAGGAGTCAAAATTATTTGAAATTAAAATGAAATGATAATTTAATAAATTAGCTAAAATAAGAGATTGAAGTTAGAATAAGATATATAGTTTGTCTGAAAAATAAAATATTTTTACATCTTATAAGAAAAATGGAGGGTAAAAAATAAAAGTTCATACAAATTACTATTTAAAATATTGAAATAAGTATATTAGATTAAGATGGAAAAAAAAAAAGCTATGATATTTTCCATGTTAAAGTAATAATTAAAATTAAATAATCAAAATATTATAATAAATAAAATTATTATTATTATATTATTACAATGTATAATATGAACCTATAGAATTTAAATTAATAGAAGAATAAAGAAATTCCATGTCTCTTTTAAAAAATATATTGAGTCTGAAAATAAAATGAGTTAGTCATTTTAATAGTTGATACTTTATAGAAAAAAATAAGCAAAATCAAATAAGTTAGAGGTGGTAAGAGTTGAAAATATTAAAAATAATTTATTCATATTAAAATTTGTATGTTATTTTACTTGCGAAAAAGTACAATATTTCTGACTTTATGTATAATAGATAAGCAAAGTCTCAATATGATTAATAAGTAAATAAGGGATATCATTCTTTGTCGTGCTCTGGTATATTATAACTATAGTCTTTAATTCAACTTTCATGGCCTTGACTATTGCACTAGTATGTCTTCTCTACATCACCCTTCTAAGTTCCATGTTTGAAGGACTTTGAATGAGAATAACTTTACATTGGCCTCAAAGAGGTCAGTCCATTGCGTACTTAGTACATGAATGACACAGGAAGATATTGGGTGTGAAAGGGCGGTGTCACGCAGTGAGCACGTGATGTCTCTCAGTCCGACCCAATATGTCTTGAACGTGGATCACCCGACCTAGGACATTGTGTTTCACCCCGAGTTGCACAAGGACATGTCAAGCTCGAGGAAAATAACTAAAAAGACTACCAGTCTAGAAAGGTACGTAATTGCATCTCATATAAAGATGGATAATTGATGCCTCATATTCTTACAATATAGTCGAGCAAGCAGGGATTTGAATTGATTCCTTAGAAGTGACTTTGCTTAAGGGACGAGTCTATAAATATCCTAACCACATTTATTTTTTCATAGATCAGAACTAAAAAGATCATCTAGCGCATCTCATTGCATGCATGATACTCTTTATTATACCCAACACAATATAATTGGCGCCCATCGAAAGGACTGTAAAACTGATTCGAACCACACTTCCCTGTGAAATTAAAGTTGCCCTAATCAAACTTCCATAGTAGTGAGACGAGGCAACACTAGCAACTAATACATTGATGAAGAAGTCATTGTAGGGATGTCAACTACTATAGAAGAATTATGTTGCATTATCGAAGCTCCACAATCCAACGTTTTGCACCTTCAATCAAAATAACACAACGATGATCAAATATGCTACTTAGATGGAAAACCTGGTGTAAGTGAGTAAAGCATTAAGAAAGTGGAGGATGTTCATAGACTTCGTGGACCTAAACCTTGAGTGCCTTAAGGACCTTTATGAATTGTGCAACATCAATTTGTTGATTTACTAATCAATAAGATATACAACCTTAAGCTTCAAGGATGCCTACTGCGAGGACAACTAGATTAAGATGAACCCCATAGAGGCGCCCGAAACTGCCTTCATGTCCAACAAATACAAATATTACTATGAGGTAATGTAATTCGACCTAACGAATGTAGCCATCACTTACTAGAGGCTTATGAATGTTATATATTCAGATTAGATAGAAAGAAAATTTGAGGTCTATATAGACAACATTCTTGTGAATACCCCGAAAGAGAGAAACCACTGTAGTAACTTAGAGGGCATCTTGAGTTTAGTCCAGAAATACAATATTTGTGATATGGTGCTTGTGAAGAAGATATTCATCATCTATCTTGTTTTAGTTTTGATGAAGACAAAAACTTATCAAAGAAGAAAAAGCTTGAAGCCTAGCTCAATATTTCAAGATTACAAAAGTCATTGGATGTTGAATTAAAAGAGATAGATCATGAAGCAAAGGTATTCAAATATAATTCACATTTTGTATATCCTTAGATGCTCATAAAATCTTCATCTTTTGATCTCTAATGTTCCTAAGCATCCATGCATTAAACTACTCGAGTCAAGCCTTTCCAAAATATATTTTTTTAAATTTATAGGGTGGTAATCAGTTACACTTTCGATGTAATCAATTACATATCCATTCTGCCAAAAAATTTAAAACGTTGAATTTGCACTTTTTAAGTCAGGTAACTGGTTAATCGATTTAAGAAACTGGTTACATGATTGTTGTGTAAACATTTGAAAATCGTTATGTGCTTTTTAAAACAAGTCACCATTTAAGCGATTTAAGAAACTGGGTACATAATGCAAAATTGTGTTTTTTCATGAACTATTGTCATTCTAAACTATTGAAAACCTTCATGGAAATATCTCAAACTTATGCATTTGTTCATAGAGGTTTCTTAGGATGTATTTAAGAAAAAAATGCATCAGGTTTCAAATTACCTCTTTCATAAAAAATTTAATACAAATCAAATGAAGTTTTTGAGTGTTCATTCATTTTCAAAATGTTGAAACTTTGTGCAAAACCTTTAAATCATTCAAAAAGTTTCATATTATACTCTAAGCACTTAAGGTTTATATGTTATATTTTAATTGTACATTAAAAGGGAAGATCAAACTTTATCTTGAAATTCATTTAAGATTTAAATACTTAAGATTATTCAAAAAGTGTGTTGTAATTTATTATCCAAGGTTTTGGTGATAAGTTGTTTGTTGTAAATGGTTTTTTGAATTGGTGTAATTCAAAGTTCACCATAGTGTTTGATGTTTTATGAAAAAATTTATTTGATTAGGGGAAATTTTAAGTCCCCCATTGGTTATGTGTTTATATTAGATAATTGTAAGAGAGGTCTTGATGTGAGGCTTTTACAAAGATCTAACATAGTGAAAAATACTTCAAGGTGTGATAAAGGGGACTAGAATAATTCCTTTTGTTCATTTATATTCCAGCACTTTCATTTTTTAAAATTTATATTTCTATACATATATCATTTTTATATCCAAAAAAATTAAGAACATAGCACAGAAACGAGAAATATCAGACAACCTTAATTCACCCTCCTCTTAGGTTGCATTTTATTCTTACAATGTTGTAAGTCTTGGATGTGGTAGAACATGGGAGTGGGCCTGTAAAGTTAGCAATCCAACGCCCAAGTCAGCTAATGATTCAAAAATGAAGTAGAGTGAAGTATGAAAACATATGTGTGTGTGTGTGTGGATTAGGAATAAACGGTTAAAAGTTAAGACGTATGGTCTAACGTACCAAATTTTTCGGCTTTTACTTTGAATTAACCTAAGGGATTAGGGAATTGTAGTGTAAAATTGTGAGTTATACACCAAGGAATTGGGTATAACGACTTTTTTAAATAGTCATAATTTATGAAAACTCAATTTAGGACAAATAGACACCTTCATCAACAATTACATACAGGGGATTCGAAATAAGACATGGTTGCCTTTTATCTGATAGTTTCCAACAATTTGTTTATCTTCCTATTTAACCAAAATCATTGTGAAACCCCTAGCTTTATATTTTTATTACACATTACAACTGCTATATTAGAATACAACAATCCATGTAGGACAAATTATTTTATTACTTGGGATAATTTTTAGTACACTTATAAGAAATTTATAATGTTTTCAGCGTCGTTGCCAAGGATTTTTGAATTATTTCATCAAGGAGATTTTGGCGTTTAAAAAGTTTTATTTTTTATTTTTTATTTTAATTTATATATTGTATTTCCTATTTATTTTCAATTTTAGTTTTTAGTTTTGTTCTATTTCTGTTTTGTACTTAGTGCAACGTTACTAAATTCTTTAGATCACATACACCAAATTCTTTAGATCATGAGAGTAAGAAAAAGGAAGTAGTTATAGTTAATCCACAACCTAGGAGGACTATAGGTGACTATTGTAAGAGAATTGATGTCCGGGAGACTTATCTAGGGTTCCAAACAAGGAACCATATTGCTTTTAACATTAAGAATATTGTTCTTGTAGGTTTAAGAGACAACCAATTTGACGGAAGCGCAATTCGAGACTTATGGGAGCATTTGACATGATTCTGATACATGCTCTATGTACAAACAAAATGGGGTAGCTGAAAGTCAAATTAAGTTGAAAGTGTTCAGGCTTTCATTAACTGGAAGAGCAATAAATTAGATGCAATGTTTACATAGTCAAACCATTCAAACATGGATTGAGTTGGAAGACAAGGTCCTAAAGAGATTTTTGACCAATGCTAAGTTTGTTGAAGGAATGGCTGAAATCTTGAATTTTGAACAAGGTGACTCATAATCACTTTATGATTAATGGGAAAGATTCAAGCTTTTACTTAGAAGGTGCCCAAATTACAACATGGACAACATGAACCATATGCAACATTTCACAAGTGGTCTAAAAGTTAAGACAATAATGGTTCTTGATGCCTTAGTTGGAGGTACAATGAGAACAAAGAATGAAGATGAATTGAATGATTTGATTGAGAGAATGTGTCATAATGAATATTATTCCCAAAGTGAAAGGGTGAGAAGAAATAAGAGAATAAGAAGGGTGTGCTAGAGTTAGATACCAGCACGACTTTGTTAGCTCTTGCAGGTTCTTAATAAACAATTAGATGGAGCTATAATTGTTCCTACAAATATTAGTCACGTTCAAGCATTACAGTATGATTTTTGTGGACATGAGAATGCTAAAGCAATTGTGCACTAGAAGAAGTAACAAAAGAGGCAAAATATGCGAACAACTTTCCATATCTTTGGAAGGATTGAACTCTTCTTGTCCTTGTATAATGTTTTGAACATTGTCATCAAGTGTCTGACTATGAAGGATTAATTTGTCCATGATAGCATGCATCTTCGTTAGTGCGTCGGCATCACCATTACCTCTGGCACCTTTTGGTGTTGGGGATGAAGCTCTCCAATTAACCATGAATAAAATTGGCTAGGTGTAGAAGTGGAGGGTAATAGTGAGTATGGTGATGGTGATAAAGAAGGTGTGACACAAGTTAGTTTTACCAGGGCCCCAGTGGGCGTCACTCTACTGGTAAAAAAGTATAGGTGTGCAAGTTACCCCTATAAAGGGCATGAATGCTCAGAGAGCATAGTAGGTATATTACGTTGTATGGTGGTTAGGGATTGCCCACAGAGGCGAGAAGCCCTGTATGCTGGTGTTTTATGGCGGTTTAGAGGTCCTGCTCATGTGAGATGAGAGACCCTGTTATTGAGTGGTGTGCTTAGGTATAAGCATATATTAGGTGTGATTTATATGACTTAAGATCTGTCATTTTCTCCTCTTGGGGAGATGTATTTATAGATGTCTCTTGGGTCTAGGGTTTGGATCACCCTTATGGGTGGTAGTTGCTCCCTCGTGATTTGAGGAAGTTGTTAACCACCTAATCTTTAGCGGGTGGTGGTGGAATCCCTCTCCTTTGACTAACACCATTACACACGTCATTGGTGTCAAGGGTGAGATTTCTATTATGACGAGGGTATCATCTAGGAGACACCACACTTGGGCCAGGGAAGCCTTATTGAGGACGCTTAAAAATATAACACTAAAATAAACTTCCCTAAGATGAGGGTGAGGCAAATAGGATAAAGAGATTTCTAGCAAAATACATCATAGTGGTAGGAAACTAATACAATATGGGAAAGGTTTCCCAAATATTAAGGTTTCTTGGCGAAAATGATACCTCTCTAGAAGGAGTATGTGGAAGCCACATTGGAAGGAAGGTCATGGCTCATAAATTTCTAAGAGTCGACTATTATTTTTTGACCATGATGAAAGACAACACATAATGCTTCAATAGATGTGAAAAATTCCAAAGGCATCTAAACTTACACTGCACCCCAACAAAAATCCTTCACTCAGCGACTTCTCATTGGTGGTTTTATCAATAGGGAACGAACGTCTCAGGTATCTTTTCCCTTGTGCTAAGGCAACTGAAGTTCTTGCTTATGCATGTGGACTAATTTACAAAATGGATCAATGTTGAAGTGGTGTATAATATTACGATAGAAAGATTTTGGCACTTCTAATGGAAGTGAATAATCTACCGGATTGTGACACCTAGATACATCATCTTATATAATATAATCCATTTTTCCAACTCAACTGTGGCTGAATTTTGTCATTAGCTTAAAATTCAAAAGAAGTTCGTCTAAGTGGTGCACCCTTAGGCCAACAGACAATCTGAGTAAGCTAATAAAGAGAAATATTGACAAAGTCATGGGTTTATTGTTCTAACAATTACATCAGATGTACTTGTTTCCCATTTATTATTTTTTATCTAATTACGTCATACTTCATACTTTTCGGCTAGGGGTGGAAATAATCCAGGACAATTAACAAGGACTCACAACTAAGCCTACACAAGGCCAGGCCAAACCAGACTTATTTTTAAATAGAAAATACTTAGACTTTATTATAAGTCTATTTAGTTAAAAATGATATGCCTCAGACTAAAGGTGGAAAAACGTGTCGTGTCTCGCTGGACCTACTCCCGCACCCGCCAAAAATGGCGGGTTAGGTTGGGATATTGTGCCCATTACCCGTTTAGCACGCCCCACCTTAAATCTGCCCCGCTAAAAGCCCGTCAAAAAAAGGGCGGGTTGACCCACCAGCCTACCATCCTTGTTATCAAGCATTCAAAATATTTATTTTAGTTGGTTGAAGGTTAATATTTGAACTATAGTTTTGGAGTTTTTGTTGATGGTTTTATTTTAGGTGAAATTTCTTGATAGTTTTAGACTTTTTGTTGCCATTTTATGCTTTCTAATTGTTGGTTTGATGATTTCTAATTGAAATGTAAAAAAATAAACATTTTAATCTATTAAAAAATGAAGAAAAAATTATATAAAATAGGGGACAAAGCCCGTCGTCCGCCAACCCATCACCTTGGCGGGGCGAGCTAGATTTGTATGCCCAATTTCACTTGGCGGACTTGTCCGTCACGCTCTTATTTTGGCGGGCTTAAGGCAGGACAGGGGAGTGCGGCCTATTTTGCCACCCCTACCTTAGATCATAAAAAAAACATTTTAAGTCTATCAGATATGTTTATTTAAATAAGTATGAATAATTTTATTATTATTATATTGTATTTTGTAGTATGAATTAAAATACAAAATCATAGAGAACTTATGAAAATAAGTTGAGAACACCTTATGAACAATGTTATAAGTTGTTTTCATAAGTTCTCTTAAACAAATTGTCTCATGAAACTTATGCTAATAAATAAGCATAAATAAATCAATGCAAACAAACTTTTCATCTTATTTGTCTTTTAGTTTGTCAGTCTATTTAAAAATTATTTGAATTATTATTTACATATGCCTATATGAAATAGACTCTTAAATATGCTAAAAGGTCAACCAGATCTTCGAAAAGTCATTACTCATACTTAAAAATAAGTTTATGACAAGTTACAGATTAGACTTAAGCTTTGGTTTTTTTTTTTTGGCAATTCAAATTTAATCTTGACAAATCCTATTTTGACCCAACCTACTCAGACCTAAGGATGACAATTATACCCATCATCAGTGGGTACCTGCAAAATTTAGCCACAACGAATACAGTTAAAACCCGCAAAATGGTATGGGCACGAGTACAGACAATCTACTATCAACCCTTCAAAATTTAATTGTATGATTTTACATATTTGCTTTTCCCCTATTTTTAATTTACACTACAATTTGGACAAATAAGTAATTAACAAATGTTCCAATTAAAACACTCATATACCTCTTTTTGGATTACACTTGTCACACTCTAATTAGTCTCCATTCTAAATTCAAATTCAGACTTCCCTCTTTCCACACTTTTTATTTCCCACATTTATCTCTCTTCATTCTCTCTCCCATTTTCTCTGTTTTCCTCCCACAAACCCTAAACCCCTTTTCAAGAATAAATATTATTTTTATTTTTATTTCTTTCTGTTTTATTCACATTTCCATGGTGCACTCCCGTATAATCTAATGCTTTAGTTTTTCTTTTTCTTTGGTTTTGTCTGATTCCAATGCGTAGAAGAAATCAAAATGCAGAAAACCAATACAGAACGGGAGGAAAGAAGCTTACCAGAGCTAGAAGATGCGAAGTAGAGAAGGAGAGGAAAAGGATGTGATTGCGAATGTGGATAGGCAAAAGATGACGGTGCATAGAGGGTTTGATTGCAATGAGATGGCGTACGAGAAGCAATTGAGTCGGATCCGAGAGAAGCAAATAGAGAGTGTGTTATTGTTGGGTCAGGCCGGTTTGAACCGGGGCATGTTACTGTTTTTTTTCTTGGGAGTTTCTTTTTACACCATCCACATATCTCAAAACATCCCTGAACTTTTAAAAGTAAGTCTTGCTTACTAATATTTTTATAGATGTTAAATTCTATGGCATACTTCTTATGTTTGGTATGGTAAATTTGAAATTTGAAGGAGCTATATTACTAAAATACTTTTTGATTTTAAGTTGTATATAGAAAGTTTAGGAGAATTTTGTTTCTGCTTAGTTGATTTAAATTTTTGCATTGTTGACTTTATTTTCAATTCCGTATTTCTACTGCTGTTATGCTAAAACAGAAAATCAAAATGAGAAATTCATTTCAAAAGGCAATTGTTAGTGTATTTTATTCATATGTACAATAAGTATTGTTCATTTTCACATCAATTTTTATTTATTTTATGAAATTGAATTTGTTAATTTTTATGGTTTCAGGTAGCCAGCATGAATCTTTGATAAAATGGATAAATGGTGTACTTCCTAACCTTAATCTATCTTTAGAAACTTCAGAGGACGAATTAAGGGCATATGCTTGATTGAGGTATAATATGTTATGTATTTTAATATCCACAGTATCTACCAAAACACAAAACATATTACCACATGTTAGGAGACGACACAATTGAGGTATATTTTACTCAGTTCATGAAATAACTCTTCTTTACAATTGAATATTTTAAATTGTCACATTTTTTGTCAGTTTTTGCATATATATGACTAATAAACTGTTGTTCTTTAGTATAGGAACAACAAATTTCATGTTTCATGTATGATTTGTTGTTAGCTTGGGTAAACACTCCATCTATTGCACATATTAATATTTTTTCTTAAAAGTCCATTTTCATAGTTTAGCATATATCTACTTTCTTGAAAGTTCATCTTTGTAAATAACATGTATATACCATCAAATCTTTTGAGTATTTGTTTAAATTTTCCCCAGTTGTCTCACATCATATCTGCTCCAATGTACAAGGACATAATTTTGCTTTGAACCAATAGTTTGTTCATTAAACAGTTGTGCAATAACGTAACACCACATTATGCAAGCATGTTTTCTAGCAATAGATGTTGACATTAGTCATAATGGTCATAGACATGTTTTAATATTTACTTTTCTATTGCATATTCATAGTATTACTTTTCTGCTGTGTTAAATCAACTTGTTGATTAACCATTTCAGTTTTCTTGTAATCTGGACACAAGTAACTTGCTGAAAATTCAGGTCTAATGTTTATGGTTTAAGTTAAAGTATGGTTTGCTCTTTCACATATTGGCAATTTTTATTCAACTTAAGTGCATTGTTGTTTCCTATGCAAACATAACTAAACAATATTTGATTCTAAACACATCATTACTTAGTTACTACAATGTCTAGTTAGGTTAGAACCAAAGTCATTGCCAGCTAGGATTTTATCATTGACTGTCATGCATTATTTTAATTGATTGTTCCTTATTTCATATATTATTATTAATGAATAATAAAATATTTTTTTAATGGTTGACTTTTCAAACTCTTAATCAACTCAGTATTATTGCTGCATCCCATTTCTCATACTCAACTTTGTTGAAGCTATCATACTCATAGAAATGAAGAAGATTTGATAAATAAAGGCAATTTTTTCATTAAAGTCAATTACTAATACATGTAATTATCTCTCCACATTAAGTTTTTCATGTATTTCCATTCTCTCACATTATGTATATCATTTGGAAATTATAAAATCTGTTTGTTATACAGATTTCATATCCAAAATTAAGTCATTTTGAACCGGCCATCTATAATTTCCAAGTAACTACAACAGGTTAATGCATAAATTCTTAACTCTATATTAGTCAGAATTCATGCTTATCACAGTGGTGACGATTTGTGGCTAACAATTAAATTAATGGGCCCGTGCGGATGCACGGGTCTTTTATTAGTTACCCACTAAAATAAGTGGGTATGGGTGCAGGTACGGACACCTTAGTATCCAACTCGCCCCATACTCGCATGATATATATTTATATTTTTTTTATTATTATTATGTACATATGTTAATCATCGAATACATCACTATTAAATTTCTACGAATTTTACTATAAATATTTGTTTATTTCTTAACTAAACAATAACATCCTTAAATTTTTTAAATGTTATTAAAAAATTAAAATGACATGATAAATTATAATTGATCGATCATTTTTATTAGAAATATAGGTAAACAGATATGAGTATGTGTACTTAAGTATCCATAAGGTATGAGTATGTGTACAAACGTATGTGTTCACACGGATATGAATTCGGATACGAGAATTTTTTTAAAGCGTAAATTTAAAAACGAGTATTATAGTGCTCTTTCAAAACCATGACATTATCATCCCTATTTAGACACATACATGCCCTGTGCTGATCCACTTAAATACAACATCTAAAAAATCATAAATTTTATGGTTCTATCAAACGAACCCGCACTCTTCCATTGAGGAGACACCATTCAAAATGGTTAATGGTGTCAATGTCGGTTTTTTTAGTATCTGCCACACATTTGAAAAATATATACCAAAATGCCACTACTTGAAAATAAAAATACTAAGGTGCCTCTATTTTAATTACCTAGGATTCGGCCAATGGTTGGACGATCCATTGATGCAGTTTTCGCTCATGCATGGGCTCGGCCAATGGTTGGCCGAGCCATTGAAGAAAAAAAAAAGGCCTCTTCATTGGTTCGGCCAACCATTAGCCGAGCTCATGCATGCACAAATTTCTCTTCATTGGTTCGTCATTTCTTTGGCTGAACCTTAACTAAAATGATGGCATTTTGATTTTTTTTTTCAAATCGTGACATTTTGATATTTTATATTTCAAATAGTGACATATAGGTAAAAAAATCGTCAATGTCATGATTTATATAAAAAAAATTAATTTCCTAAAAAACATTTAAATTAATAATATTATTTAAAAACTGTTATGTCGCAAATTATTTAAAAGTTCGAGAACCAGTTTTGTTTGAAAATTTAATTCAGAATATGATAAATTTAAAGATGAAATTGCAAACTTTTTTAAAAATTAACAAATTTCAAATTTCAAAATGGTTCAAAAATTATAAACCAAATTTATGAGCATCATTAATCATTGTCTCAAAACTTCATCATTGGCCAATATAGTTAGCGTGTCAAACTTGTAATGCTTTAGGTTTTCACTTTTTCTATTTGTTGTTTTCTATTTGGATTAAGCACAACAAGGGTATATCAGTTCACCAACTTGTGCACAATGATAGAGACTTGAGTTTACAAAAATTAAAAACTCTTGTATTTTTAAGAGTTGATTCAAATTTTAAAATCTCTAATTAAATCGAAAGAGTTCTCATCCCGATTTTTTGGATTGAATGATGTTGACTTTAGAGAATCAAAAACAAAACTTTGTTGATGTAAGATTACATATATTTAAGAGATTAACTTACATGTATATTTATTTAAAGTAATGTTAATTAAATAAAATTAAAGTATAAAATGTTGGATTAAATATGTTCGTAATACTCTTAAATATCTCATATTTTGTTTTAAGTTAAATAAATTTTTAGTCCTTTTAAATATTATATATTTCATTGTTAGTCAATCAAAAAAATTTATTCAAAGGATGATTTTTCTAAAAATTTCCATCTACACTTTTGGTCACTCCTGCTGGAACTGTCGCTAAGTCAATCGTTAAATAGTAAATCATCGCTATTTATGTCGTTAAATTGCATGAGGAACCAAAAGTGTGGATGAAAAAATTTAAGGGGATCATTCTTTGAAGGAAAATTTTTTAGGGACTAAAAATGAAATATGAGATATTTAGGAGGACCATAAACATATTTAACCTTTTTATTTTTAATTTCTTCAAAAAAAAATTTTAAGAAAGAATACTTCTAAAAATTTTCATCCACTACTACAAATAACGCATATAACGACGACCACGAATTGCATATAACCTCGGCTACACAGGCGAGGTAATGGACGGCAACATGAAAAGCAATCACTTGTCACCTCGGTCAATATAAAGCCAAGCTTAGAAATTAAAAGGTCGTGGGTTCGATCCCCAACATCAGCATTTTCAGAATTTTCAGAACTCAATGGTGCGCCAATGTTTTTACCTCAGTTTTATTTGACGCCGGGGTAATATCTCAGTATCATTATAAAACCAATGGGTGTTTTTTTTGTAATTTCGTTTTTACCTGTATTACATAACCATATTCTTAGAACCAGTTACAGGACCACATAACCATTTTCAAAACTAAAACAAAAGATTATGAAACAAAAGCAATAACCAAAATGGAAAGTTGTGTAGTCTATCCAATAGGATTTGTCACTGGTCCTTAAGCAACTATAGTTTGAACAAAATTTGAAACTAATTAGGTCAATCAACAACAACTTTAAATATGTTGTATAGTGATTAAAAAGGAGTAAATGATTAATTATAAATTTCAAAGGGATATAAAATATTTATTTACTAGTTTTCCCATATACTCTCTTCATGATCACGGCGAATAACATGCATATCATCTTAATCATTTTCTGCAGATGCTTGACGTACATGTGTTGCTAAACAAGGCGCTCATAGTTAAAATCTTGATTTTTCATCAGTACCATGGGAAGATGTTTACCTTGAAGAACAGTTGACCATCTAGTGTAATTTCATGGTGCTACGATCATCCTTTGATTTTGTATAGAATGAATATTTAGATACTCCCGCCATTCTCTTTTATAAGAAAATATTGACTTATTAGATTCATTCAATAAATGATATATTTGGACTATATATAGGTTAGATGCATTAATTACTTAATGAATCTAAAATGTTAAAATTTGCTTATAAATAGGAATTGAGGGAGCGTGTCGTATGCACTCAAAGTAATTGCAGTAAACTTAGGCATTCGTGACAACCATTTGCAAAGATCTGATGCACCACTCTCTTTAGAAATACCTTCATTAAACCAATTTATAAAAGTTTTGTTTGAAGCTGAGAAAAAATACACAAGAATGGGGTGAATTGTGTTTTTCGATTTCTTAATTTGCGTCTGATCAGAGTTAAGAATCTAAAATGGTGTTCAGATTCTGGTTATACTTAGCAGCAGAATGTTAACAGAAGCAAATAAATAATAGCAGAAGACACAAAGATTTATACTGGTTCCTCCTAAATGAGAGTAGTCCAGTCCCCTTTCTTCAAAAGATATTTTCACTATAATCAAATCATTATTACAATCGCTTATGCATTCTGCATAAGACTTTTACAATGCTCAGACCCTAAGTCCGAGATTTCTTGCTTAAACCCCTAAGGCTCAAGACTTCCTTTCTCAAGTCCTACAGACTCAAGACTTCCCTACTTAGACTCTCAGCCTAAGACTTTCCTACTCAGGTCCCTCAGACCCGAGACTTCATGCTCAAGCCCCTCTGGCCCAAGATTTCCTACTTAAACCTCTCAGGTTCAAGACTTCCTACTTAGACCGCAACCTAAGACTTTTCTGCTCAAGCCCCTCAGGCTCAAGACTTCTTCTCAGGCCCTCGATCCGAGACTTCCTTGCTTAGGTTCCACGAACCCAAGACTTCTGCTCAATCAATCCATTTGATTAAGACTTTCAATGCTCTAACACATAGCAGGAGACTTACATGGCTCAAGTATCTTGGCGAGAGACTTGATTCGCTCAATCAATCTACTTGATTAAGACTTTCATTGCTCTAGCACATAGCATGAGACTTACATGGCTTAAGCATCTTGGTGAGAGACTTTGATCTAAACTACTAAACTACATGTTCAACAGAATAGAGAACAAGGTGTACTTGATACAAATATCAGAGGTACATGGAAATTACTATAAAAAAAAGACCCAAAGCTCTTAAGATTTCTAAGATATTTAATGTTTAAGAAATCTTAAGGCTTTTACAATTACAACCTACAACAGAAATTCTACATAACCAAATGTGTTGATTATTGTTGATCTTGTTACACCTCCATCAAGTTGATCCTTGTTAAAGATTCAGTTTGAACCTTCAACTATTTATATAGCATTTGTAGAAGACTAGCCGTTGGAGAGATAACTTGATCAAGTGTCTTTGATTTCTCTATAGTATAAGAGACGTTGAAGATAGATACACCAAAAAGATCTTGATCCATTGTGTATCGTGTTAAACCATTGAGTCTTCAAAGAGATCATGTACTATAGAGCCGTTGAGAATAGATATCCGTAAAGCGTGCCAACTTTGTCCAACTTCTTTTTTCCTTTCATTAATTTGGGTCTCATATGTTGCACCACATATTTTCAAGTTACATTTACTTTAAGCATGACCATTTTATTTGGTCATGCATTCCTTTAGTAGTAGGTCATTTATTTGCATGCATCCAATAAGGACAAATTGCCTTAGGATTATCCATTGTGATTTCGTCTAAACACCTCTATTTGCATTTTGACTTTTTTGAGTCTCATTTGCAAAATTCTTAATTACATATTTACTTTACTCTTAATTTGATTTCAATTTGATGCGAAATTCCATCTTTAGCCAAGCTATCTTGGTGTGTAGGTAGAACTAAGGGCATTTCAAATAAATGGTTTGGGAGTTTGTTTTTCCCATATTTGGTTTTAGTTTATAAATGATCAAAATTTTGAGATACAAAAAAAGAAGGTTTACAAGTTAATATGATTTTTATTAAGATTAATCTTAGTACATCATTTTCACATTACATGTAAGAGAGCCAAAAGAGTATAGAATTGAAATAAAGTCTTATTGAACTTTTAATGCTACATCTTGATACATAAGAAGAGTGATACAAAGGTATGGTTTTCTTTATATTTCAATTTGGAAAAGGTACAAAGCAAATAATACAAATAGAGAAAACAAAACGTTTTTTCACAACTTTACACGACCAACCCACATTTAATTAAGTTTTTACTCAAATTTCAAATCCAATGAGTACCCAATTGTTCAAACAAAATCCAATATCCTGGTCCATTCAAAAATCACGATTACACCTTATGATGTTCATCTTCTCATCCCTTCGTCCTTTTGACTTTATCATCAAGAAAGTTTTTTTTTTTATAGACTCTAACATGGGCCCAAGCACCAGCAAATGAAGGCCTGCATCAAATTTAAAAAAAAAATTACCAAGTTTTTACAGCGGTAGAGATATAAACAAATTGAAGGATAATTGATTTATCAAGCAAATCCATGACACTGTGTTTGCCGTGAAAATTGGTAAATAACCGTTAGTCTTCCAAAAATTGATTTACTTGCAGGATCAACCAGTGAATCCTAAGGACATAACTATTGTTTTAATATATTTCTGGAAAATTGAAGAACACTTCGACAATATTCATTTGTATAAAAGATTGTTTTGATTGTTTTGAAAGGATTAAACTTTGTAAATGTTGGTAAAGGAAATGCAATAAATAAAAACTTCAAAGTAAAAGTGCAGTAAAAGAACAATTGATAAATAAAAGTAAAATTCTATTGAAATGAAATAAAATGTGGTGTTTCAAACGTACATTCTCAATGATAACTCTTTTCTCACTTAACTTAGATACTTTGAGTAAATATTTTAGTATTGTACAACAATTGAACACACAAAAATCCTAACACTAAGACACATATTTATAACATGTCGAAATAACTATCTTCAACGGACATTTCTCCAAAAATTGACACGTTTTGCCTTGCATGTCTTCATTTCATCATAGTTCTCCAAGCGTCTCTCCTGAGAAATGGATAAGGACAAAAGAGAGTTATTTATCTGTATTTTGAAATTTAAATCTTCTGACGAAGAAAGACTTCAGACATCCTCCGTCGAAGTGGCTTCCCATACTTAGAAAATATTTCTAAGTATTGTCCAAACGTGTCTCCTTTCTGAGAACTACTTCGACCAAGCTTTACACCAGCTTCTGTTGAAGTTAGAAAAAATTCAAGAAATTTAATTTTTACTTAATATCTCAAATGAAAGCTTGGCGTCGAAATTCCCAGCCAACAAATTGGCCCCCAAAAATGTCATTTTCGACTAAAATGGAAAGAAGGGCATTTTTTGAAGTGTTATATTCAACGCCAGAGACCTTTGGACTGCTATGATGTCATCATCATCATGACAACTTTTCCAAAACGTCTCCTCAAACCCATGCGTGAATCTTTTTCAATCATCACACATCTAGTCCCTAGGAGATCGTGGGTCAGGTTTTAACTGCTACTGTCCCATCACACAACCCTCACATGACACGCGTCCCATGATTTTTATCACCATTAATGTTGTACAATAACCGTTTCCACTTCATCCATCTATAAAATAGTGGAAAACACCATTTTCACACTTTTCACTCACTGAACTCCCTTAAGCCCACTTTTTTCAAATCTTCATCTCTTTCAAAATCTTCTTTCTGCAAACCCATTCCATCAATGGCTTCTTCAGCCAAGATCTCCAAAAAGACAAGGAAGAACACTAAAGAGTCCAAGAGATCTAAAGAGCTTGCTCCAGTCCACAAAATGATGGGTCCCAACATGGTAGGCAACCAACAATACATCCCTGAGCCACCTCTTGAAGAGGAGAAGCGCATGATCTACCAATCTCAGGTACTCATCCATATCCTCGTTTATGGTAAGACAAACACTATGATAGGTCCTCTTCCTGACCTTGCTACTGACCCTGCTAAGGTTAAGGAATTCTTTCCTAGTTACCATCGTTATGAGCCTAAGCCAATGGCCAAAAACCTAGGACTAATGAAGATCTTAAGGCTGATGAGAAAGCAAAGGTTGATGGTCAAGGTTCTCCTTCGACTATAGCTTCTAGAGACCCAATTAACTTAGAGTACATGAATAATAGTTTTAGGGTATTTAGGTCATGTCCCTTGTCTAAAGACCCCTCTGATTACCTCACTTGGTTAGAAAAAATAGAGAAAGCAAAATTCCAAGTCTGGAAAGACATGAGCATCTTCGACATAATTCAGTTGTCGAAGGTTGGGCCCAGTTATTGCCCATCCATGCTCATCGCTGCCCTCTATTTCTGGGATAACACTCACAACAACTTCCAACTTCCTTGTGGAATGGTGACTCACACGTTGTTCAACGTTGCTGCCATTACAGGCCTTAAACCTATTGGATTAAACTATGATCCCAACCTCTTAGCTGATGACTCCATAGGCTTCGACACAACCAAGTCAGCTTTCACCACTTATATATCTTACTACCACGATAAAGAAACTGAGGAAGTTTCTGATCAAGAACATGTTGTATTTCTGGCTCTTTGGCTTTCTCGCTGCGTTTTTTGTTCAAGGTCCCTTCATGTGGCGAAGAGATACCTAACAATGGCTAATCAATTACATGCTGGACATGATATTTGTCTTAGCGAAAGAATTCCAGCTAACCTTTACGAATCCCTTGGTGAAGGCATTACACCACTGAAAACAATCAAGTCGAGAGGAAACCTACTTCTTTCTGGACCCTTTTGGCTGCTACAACTACGGTTAAATGCCACAATTGAAGCATCTCTCCCTACTCGAAATCTTATCAACACAACATTCGTCAAAGTGAAGAACAAGAGGGTTGAAGGTACAAGGCTTGCTTTGTTAACTCCCAGCAACGAAGGACTAAACCTTTAGCAAACCTTCACCAGCTATGTGATGATGTTTGCAAAATGTTACAATTTCTCACCCAACATGGCCCCTTTTGTAGATAGAAAGGTATGCCCTGAATAGTTCACCAGAAAATTTCCTCTTGAGTCAAAAGAGCAAGAAGCAGAATCTCTTGATATCTGGGAATCTTTTCTTACCCCAAGATTGCTGGCTTCAAGATCAATCCCTCAAAACTTCTAATTACTCTCGTTAGTTACCAATCAAACCTCGTTGTTCGACAGCTTGGCCTCGTCTAAATCAAGCCAAAACCACTCTTCCCCAAAAAAGGTTCGTTGATTCACTACAACATGTGGCACAATGAGGCAGAATGTACCAAATTGCTAGCCAAATACACTGACCTGACAAAATTCAATCTTGTGGCTTTCGAACCATCCTTCCTTTGCACCAATGAGTTCGACACTTGGTGAAGAGAGTACTATACTACAAAATTTTTTGATGTAGCTGCCTTCAATATTCATCTAACTCGAGCCTTTGCCCTTGTGTAGGAAAAAGTGAAGAAAGGTACTTCGACACATATCAAAGAGATCCAAGCATTCCAAAAGTACTTTGAAACTGCTTACAGGCCAGATGATCTTAGTCGAATCATTAGCAAAGCAGCAATCACTTTAAAAGAAAAATTTACAAAGAAATTAGAGGACTTAAAACTTCTTTCCTACGTTAGACCTGATCAACGTTACCAGTTAGCTTTTAATCTATATCCTCCAAAATTCCCTCGATTGCCAAGTGCTGATTTTGGTGTAGCCTTTAGCCCTCCATTTCCAGACTGGTTCGTATGTGGGTATTTTGTGAAAATCCTTCGACAGGAATCACAAAAACGTGATAAGCGAGTGGTTCTGACTAAGTACACTCCGGACAATTTCAAAGGCCACCTTCATATTGGCATAGAACATGTTCGCGTGGAGTCTCCAATATATGAAGGTGTGGAACGGGAGGTTCTTTGACACCACTTCTCTTATCCATTTATCCTTATCTATGTTCTTCTTTTTATTTGTACTAATTTGCTTTTAATTTCTTGAAACTGTAAGAATTCCAACCAAGAAACATGCTCCTGCTTAGAAAGAAGCTATCGAAGAAGAAGGCGAAGACAACGCCAAGAAAATAACAACAAAGGTAAACTTTGTGATTATTGTTCTGTTTACATATTGCCTTCCCATTCTAACATCTGAAGTGTACTATAGTTTTTTAGGGAAGTCGAAGACCACCTCCGACACCAAAAAAGAGAAAGGAAAAGGAACCCGAGGTTCAAATAATTGAATCAAATGATGGGGATGTATCTCCAGATCATTCCAAACAACCCAAGAAAAAGAAAAAATAGACAAAAAGCATTGATTCTGGTTTTCGACCCCAACCAAAAACAATTAAAGCTCCTATGAAGAAGTCTTCCAATCCAAAAGTGGTAGAGATTGATGCCACCCCCAGCACTAAAAAACCAACTGGCAAGACGAATGCTGGTCAAGTGGAGAGTGACAATTCCAGCCCTAGGGCTTAGGGCCTTAAGGTACATAAATCTTTTATTTGTCTTTAGATTTTATGATTATCTTCGACTCACTTGCTTCTGATCTTTTCTCTTGATTTCTTCTTCTTAGGGTGCCAAAGATGACAAAGGGCAACCCCTTGTTAAACAAATCCTTCCCATCACTAGCAGTGATCCTTCCTACCATCCAATAAGTCCTTCAATCCAACACAAAACTTCTCCAAAGGATTCCACCAAAGAATCCGTAGACGAAGTCTGTCAGCTGGCCGATGAACATCAAAAGAAATCACCGCCCAAGGTCACAACTGAGCTTTCACAAACCAACAACTTTGATCACGACAAAAGCCTACTAAGAGAAAAAGCCTTAGTTGGTGTCGAAGGAGACACAGAGATGCCATTTGCAAAAGAAATTGTTGAAGACAAGTCTGGAGATGACTCCCTAATCAATATTCAACAAGGCAGTGGTGGCGAAAAAGGTGAAGAGGAAGAGGAAGAAGAAGAAGAAGATCGCTCCATGTTCGACTACAAAACGAAGATCATTGTGGAAGATGAAGATGAAGAAGGAGAAAAAGATGACAAAAATGAAAATGAGGAAGAGAAAAAGCAAACAGATGACCAACCTAAGGTTGTCGAACGACCACCACCAGCCTCTCTCATTAGGAGCTAGAGTCCCTAAATGTGCAAAGACCATTTGAGTATCTAAAGGCTATGATCAACTCCAGATTTAGTTTTACTGATAAAAGCACTAGCACTTCGACTGCCTCAGGCGATCAATCTGCCAATAAACCTGAAGATATCTTGCTCCCTCAAATTAAAGAGAAGGTATTCAATGCTGATTTGTTCCAACTTTTAGAGAAAGACACTTCAGCTTGACTTGGGATCAAAAAACTCTTAAAATAAGTCAATGTCTTAGAGGTTCCTCCAGAGGTTGTTGACGCCATAATGGAGTTGGGCTCGCTGATTGATCTTGTTGTTGCTGATCTTAACCGTCTCAAAGATATTTTGAATAAAATTCAGAACAAATCAGAGACCCAACTAGCGGAATAGGATGTAGCCACTGAATCTACTGCAAAAGTTGCAGAGTTGGAAAAGGGCTATGAACAAAATAATAAGGAAATTGAAACCTGCGACAAGAATGTTGAAGACTGGGAGTAACAAATCAAAGATTTGCAAACCAAAATTTCTCAGGCCAAGCAACGCAAATTCGAACTTCTAAAGTTTGATCATGAAGAAATGGCCAAATAACTTCAAGTCGGGATGCACCACGTCGACCGAGCTCAAAAACTTGGAAATGAAATTGAAGACCTTTCAACCAACAAAACTATCTGTGAGTGACGCTTGATGCTTCAAAAGTCAAAATATCAAAAGTTGAAGAATTCTCTCCCATTTTAATTTAATTGTTGATGAACTTATTTTCCTGGTTGTAACTTTAAGCCCTTCGTGGCATTTGTTGTAATGACTTAGCCATTTTGGCAACCTTTTACTTTGATTCTCATTTTGGCTTCGACTATCCTTTGCATTACTTATTCCTTACTTATCTTTACTTCTTGAAGTATAGGCTTATATTTCTTCAAATATTTACCATTTTCTTTCAAGATTCTTTTATCTTCATTTAACTCTTCAATTTCATATGCGCCATTGGAAAAGACTTAAATAATTTGAAAAGGACTTTCCGACTTAGGGGACCACTTTCCCAAAGTTCTATCTTTCTGATTCATGGACAAAATCACTTTCCAAACTAAATCTCCAGTCGAAAATAACTTAACTTTCAACTTTTTATTATATGACTTTTCTATTATCTTCTTTTTCCTTTTTAATAACTCTAAGGCATTCAGTTTTTCTTCATCCAAGTCAACTAATTCATCCAACATCATGTTCCAATAGGATTTAAATGGGATCTCATATTGTCTCTGAATTCTGGTTAACTGTAAGTAGATTTCGACAAGTAACACATCATCATGCCCATTTGTTAGTCGAAAAGGTGTAGTGTTTGTAGCATCCTTAGGGGAGGTTCGACAACCCCAGAAAACTTGGTCCAATGTCTTATGCCAATTTCTTGGCTTCTGATAATGAAAAATCATATCATATTTTTAGGCTCATTGCGCATATTATTCGTCCGTTTTATCGCATTTTATTTGCATTTTACTTTGTTTTGTGTGTTTTACAATTGATAGTTTCATCTGTTGCGGAATCGCGAGAGAAGCGGGAAAAAGAGTTAAAGAAGAGGAAAATGCAGCAGAAAAGATGAATTCTGCCCTTTTTGCTGATATGGCGTTCGCCATGACTATATGGCGTTCGCCATACATCAGGCTGCCACGTAATTAAAAGGAGCAAGGCCATGGTGTTCGCCATGACCTGATGGCGTTTGCCATAGCAGCGTAGTTGCAGAATTTAAATTCTGCAACCATTTTAGGCAGTTTTTCCACCCCCTATTTTCCCTCCACTCAAGACCACGACCTGGGCAGTTGAGATCATCATTTCCTCTATATATAAGACCTTCTGGTCATGTTTCAGACACCCCGAATTCTTGCGGAAGCTCTTTCAAAATTCCGTTTAGATTTTTAGGCATATATTCAGTTCAAAGCGGCAATTGCTCACATCGAGGAATTGTCGCATTTTATTTGTAATTTTATTTTGTTACTGTACTTTTGGATTACGAACAAGCCTACCGGCATTATTTTAATTCAGTTCCGTATTTTTACTCTACATGTTATTTCTTGTTTTTACTTTTGCATATGAATTTATTTTACTTTTGTATGCAATGTTAGTGAGCGTGAAGGCTGGATCAGATCCTGTTGAAGTGGGCCACCAAGTACGTCTGAGGTGTTGGGCGTATGGAGAGGAGGAGGCGGTGTACCTGCAAGGCACTCCGACGCTCAAGTAAGAAAGGGTCAGAGAAAAGGGGCAAGTACAAAGTATTAGTTCGTAGGATGAATATTCGATACCTGACCCTCTCAAGTGAGAGGGTTTATATAATGCCCCCAAGCGCGTGGCCAACGGTCCTATTTTCGGTGCCCAAAACTAGCCGTTATGTCGGGCATAGGCATAGTTTCGGGCACCTGCCCATAGTTGCTCGGGGAGTGTATGAGCCGTGCGGAACAGGCAGCAGTTTCGGGGAGGACTGTGTAGTCCTTGCCCGACTGGAGGGGCAGAAAGGTAACTTTCTCCCTTTGGTGGATTGGACCTAGGCATTTGGGCTGTTACTGCAATAGAAGTGGATTGGACCGTGCCTGGCCATTGGCCCAGTCCAGAACAGGAGTCCCCCAAGTCGTTGCTCCCGAGCATGGAAGTGATGACTTAAGGACAGCTCGCGGCTCCGGGGAGCTAACATAAGGTCGTCGCTTGGTGGTGTAGGAGGTTTGTCTCGTGGTGCCCGTTGCCTTTGGTGTCTGTGATGTTCCTGACCGTGATAGAGCTGCCCGTCGCACGGGGAGACTAGCAGTTAAAAGGAATTGGAAACGTTAGGGCGCCACATGTGCATAGAGTTCTGTGCAGCAGTTGCTAGGCAATGATGGCTAGTTAATAGCCATCATGACCTACGAGGGCGTGCCATCGCACGTGCCCCTCTGTATAAAAAGTGGAAACTCGTTCCATTCTGAACTTTTCGCTCTTGTTTCGCTTCATCTCCTTCAGAGTTCCTGCCTGTCACCGTTGTTTGCTATTCCGGCCACCGCATCAACTTCCGGGCAGCCGCCTTTCACCTTCTTAATTAAGTAAGTTCGCTGATTGTTTACTCTTTTATCCATTTGACGGTTGTTTTTAGTCTTGCATGCGATTAGGTTTAGGTTTAGAAGATGAAATAGATTAGTTTCCGGTGATTGTTGGTGGTGGACGGTGGTCGTGCCATTTTCCGTCGCCGATGAGGCCGCTAGGTTTTAGGATATTCTTGTGAATCAGGCGGTTTTCAGCGTCATTGCAATGATGATGCATGCGTAACCGCCGTGATCATTCAGATTCAGGAGCAGTGATGAAGTTTCCGGCGAGCCTCTGCATTTTCGGTGAAGCTTTGCAGTTTTCGGCGGAGCTTCAAACGAAAACTGGGAAGTGGCTGGAGGAAGTTCCTCGTACGGAAGCGGCTTGCTCCGAGCATCTCCTCCTGGTAGACTCTTAGAGTTTTTTGTTCGATGTTAGGGCTTAGGCCGGGGACGTCGTCCTCAGCCCTTTGCACACCCTTTCACTTGACTAGCGGCGGAAGGGTGGATTTGATTCTTCGTCGAATTCACTTGTTTCTCTGCTTTTCAGGTGATCGAGATGGCGACGGGGCCAGATGAGGAGATTATCATAGATTCTTCTGAGGAAGAGGTGAGTTCGGAATCCTCGGAGAGCACCAGCTCGGAATCCTCGAGTGTCCCCGGTGAAGCCGGGGAGGAGGAGGAAATGGAAGAGGATGCTGTTGAGGGTTCCTCGGAGGAGTGGGTGGTGGCTGAGCCAACCGAACGTGGGTCCACTTTTGCGACGTACTTAGGGGATGATTTTACGGAAGTCGGGCCAGAGGGGGAGTGGAAGGTGAACTTTCCCTCCGAGAATGATCGGGTCTGCACGGATTACGGGGATCGCTTCACTGTGTATGAATATGCCTTCAAAGAGCTGGGATTAAGATTGTCGTTCACTGATTTCCAGCAGTCAGTGTTTGTGCACTTGAAGTTGGCCCTTACACAGCTGCACTCGAACTCGCTGGCCTTCATCCAGACGTTCGAGCTGACGTGTGACTATCTGAGGATAAGGGTTACTCTCCCTTTATTTTTCACAGTCTTTCATCTTCAACGGTAGCTGTCGGGGAGGAAGTACGGTTGGGTTTCATTGAAGCAGCCTCGCAAGCTGTTCAAGCCTTTTTCTGAATCGATACGGACGTTCAAGGAGGGGTACTACATCATCGAGCCTGTATCTGAAGCTACCCAGGATATCACTTATCTTTGGGAGATCGAGGTTGACGAGGAGGGAAATGAGCTGCACGACGAGGCCGGGAAGTTTATCGGGGAGAGAGTATACAAGTTCCCTATCCATTGAGGACCTGGCCATTTCACCAAGAAGCCCGGCGATTACGTTCTTCAGCCGCACGAGTTAGACAAGCAGGATGCCGTTGCGTACAAGACGCTGGTGAAGTACGTTAACTCCTTCCTACTCCCTGAATGCTGGACGAAGAAGGGTGAACCGATTTTCGAGGAGGATGGTAGCCAAAGGGTTGAATACCGCTTCATTAATACCAAGTCACTCCTGGAGTACAAGACTCCTGTGAAAGTTCAGAAGCTGCTTGACAGTCTTAGTGTTATTTTAATTTTCCCAAATTATTTTCTTCGCGTCTAACATGCTCGTATTCTGTTTGTGTAGGTGAGATGCCTCAGGCTCATGAGAGGATGGTGAAAAATGCTCTTGCGAGGAACAAGCACGGAACGGCTCCTCCGAAGTCTCGATTTGCCAATGGACGTGCTCCCACTCCTGCTCAGTATGTTGCGGGGATCTCTTCTCCCACTCCTGCTCCCCGGGGATCCCCCTACCTTTGGCCTCACGAACCAATTGGCCGAGGGACAACGATGCTGTGGATCTCATCCGGGCCCTAGAGAAAGGGAAGTTCGAGCTTCCTCCTTGCATACTTGATAGAAGATTCTTTGAGGGGAACTCCTTGGTCGTGCCGCAGGCAGAGTCTCTTCGGCTAGAAAGCATGGATCGCCCGAGCAAGAGGGCGTTGGTGGCCCAAGATGCCTCTGCACTGGTCAGAGTTCTGGAAATGGCGGCCATATATGCTGAAGGGGACTCTACAACTGAGTCTAAACTCAAGGTTGCTCAGGCTACTGTGGCATCTCTTACGGAAGAGGTGAAGAGTGATGATGATGCCCAGAAGAAGGCTGATAAGGAGGTGGCCAAGCTGAAGAAGGGGAATTCTACGCTGGCTGCAGAGAAGAAAGTGGCTGAGGAGTTGGTCCAGCAGGTGAGGGCGGTCAATGCACCCGAGGATGTGAAGGAACTGAAGACAAGGTCTGAGCTAGTTGCCCATATGTTGGCGGCCGAGGATGATAATATCGTCATTACGGACGAATCCTTCAAGAATGTCGTGTCTCAACTGCGGGTGGTGAACCTCGGACTTGACTTTTCCACCAAGGGTACTCATTATCTGGCGCATGTTGAAGATGGCCGAATCGCTATGCCTGACTCCCTTCTTGAAGAGCATGCTGATGATCAGCCCGCGGAGAACCAGGAGCCTCAGCCCAACTCTGACCAGATGGATGAGTGAAGGATTTTCTTTTTGTCGTTGTAATTTATCCGGCCTGCGTGCCGTGTATTTGTTGTAACCTATTTTGGGGGGGGGGGGCATGGCCCCCGGTTTATGTAATCCAGTACAATCATGGTCCTAGTGGCCATTTATCACATTTAAATTATGTGTCCGGTCCTGGTGGCCGGTTTTGCTATTTGCATGGTTTTACTTGCTTTTATTTTCTGTTAAGTGTTATACTTATGCTCGTTGTGAATGTATGTCTGCCCGTGATAGGGAGTATTTGACTTATGTGAAGTTTAAGGGGATTGCTCGTTGTAGATGTGTTCAGCAGTGAGGGGTACTGGTCGAACGGCCGGGGAATCTCCTGGCGGGGATGCGGAGCTCAGGTCACGTTTGAGGCCTAGGTTCGCGGCGTGAACGTCCCATCGCGAGCTGGGGTTCTGCCAGTCATGGTACTTTGATGACGGTGATGCTCGATTGAGGACCGCTGTCGAGCAGATACTCGGCTCGTTACTAAGCGGGGTTCTGCTTTATTGGTATGTGACGCTTGTACCTAGGCGTGCATAATGGTCGGTAGCTGACGTTCGTCATCGCGACGGATCGAATCGATAGTTTAGGTCTTAGCTGTAGTATTGTTTTAGCTTTTCGGTGTTCCATGGTCGAGCAAGTTCTTCCCCGTTGAGATGTTCTAGGTAATAGGCCCCATTCTCCGTTCTTGCTCGGACACGATAGGGTCCTTCCCAGTTAGCGGCTAGTTTGCCCTCATGAGAATCTTTGTGGCTTCTCTTTAGAACAAGGCTTTCCACATCAAACTCTCGTCGTATCACCTTGGCGTTGTGCCTGATGGTAATTTTTTGTTTTAATGAGGCTTCGCAGAAGGCTGCCCCAGTTCAGATTTCCTCGACGAGGTCGAGTTCCTCTCTTAATGATTTATCGTTCATCTCCTCATCTAGGGGCGCATCTGTCTGCCTGGAGGGTACGTGAACTTTGACGGGGATTACAGCCTCGGTACCGTATGCTAGACGAAAATGTGTTTCCCCGGTTGTAGAGTGTGGAGTTGTGCGGTATGCCCATAATACACTGTGCAGCTCCTCGACCCAAGCCTACTTTATTTCGTCCAGCCTTCGTTTGAGGCCTCGAAGGATGACCTGGTTAGCTGCTTCAGCCTTCCCGTTTGTTTGAGGGTGCTCGACGGACGCGAAGTGTTGCTTCGTTCCTAGTTGGGCAACGAAGTCCTGGAACTTCGTGTATGTGAATTGTGTCCTATTGTCTGTTACTATCACTTAGGGGATGCCGAAACGTGCTAGGATGTTTTGTTTGTAGAAACATAGTATTGAGGGCAGTAATTTTGGCCAGAGCATCTGCTTCTATCCATTTTGTGAAGTAGTCTACGCCCACTATTTAGTAATTATTCTGATTTGATCCTACCATGAAGGGTCCTAGGATGTCTAGGCCCCACCAGACAAATGGCCACGTTGGGCTCGTTAGGTGGAGCCAGGTGCTTGTCTCTGTGCTGTTGACATTTATCGCATTTCTTCATGTGTTTTTTAGCATCGTGTTGCATGGTCGGTCAGTAATGTCCTGCTCGGAAGTCCTTTCGGGCAAGGGACCTTCCACCGAGATGTTGGGCGTTGATTCCTTCATGGATTTCACACAAGATGTGAGCGACCATTTCTTCCTCGACGCATTTGAGCAGTGGAATGGAAAATCCTCGCCGGTAGAGTTTATCTTTGACCAAGACATAAGAGCAGGCTCTTCGCCTAACCACACTGGCCTCCTTGGGGTCGGACGGGAGTTCGTCCTTGGCGAGGTAGTTGTAAACGGGGGTCATCCATTAATTTTTGTCGCCGATCACGTGTACGTCGAGGGTTGGGGAAGCCTTCTCGATGCTGGGTCGAGGTAGAACCTCCTGTTTGACGGACTTGTTTCCGCCTTTATTCTTTGTACTGGCCAGTTTGGACAAAACATCTGCTCGGACATTGTGTTCGCAGGGAACATGTTTCACTTCTACCTTTGTGAACTTCGCCATTTCCTTTTTGGCCAGGGCTAAATATTCGGTTAGGTTGTCGTTTTTGGCTTGATATTCTCCTCGGACCTGAAGGGCCATGAGTTGTGAATCTGTGCAAATGACGACTTCTTCTGCGCCCAGGTCCTCGGCTAGACGTAATCCAGTAAGGAAGGCTTCGTACTCAGCCTGGTTGTTAGAGGTGGGGAAGGACAGAGTGAGCGGCACTTCAACGATGATTCCTTCGTTTCATTCCAGTATGATACCCACACCGCTTCCTGCCGAGCTGCAGGCACCGTCCACGAAAATGGTCCATTTGCGCGCTTCGCTCGCGGGGGAGTCTGCGAACGTCAATTCTGCAATGAAGGCGGCCAGAGCCTGGGCCTTGAGGGATTTCCTGCTTTCATACTGGATGTCAAATTCGGACAGTTCAAGTGACCATTTGAGCATTCGACCGGCCATGTCTGGCCGTCCCAGTAGCTGCTTTATGGGTTGATCTATTCGAACCACGATCGTGTGGGCTAGGAAGTAGTGTCTTAATCTTCTGGCTGTGTTGATGAGGGCCAGAGCCACTTTCTCTATCTGTCGGCACCTTAACTCTGGCCCTTACAGTGCTTTGCTCGTGAAATATATGGGCTTCTGCCCGTCAGGGTCTCGCGGATGAGAGCGGCGCTTACCGCTTCGGTTGTTACGGTGAGGTATAGGTATAAAGTTTCGCCGTTGTCCGGGCGAGAGAGAACGGGTGGTTCCGAGAGTGCCAATTTCAGGTAGAGAAGAGCCTTGTCACATTTCTCCATCCATTCGAATGCTTCCTCCTTGAGGAGGAGTTTGAAGAATGGTAAGGCGTGTTGGGCAGACTTGGCCACAAAACGTGACAATGACGCGAGCATCCCGTTGAGGGACTGGATGGATTTCTTTGACTTGGGTGTTGGAAACTCGGAGAATGCTCGACACTAATCGGGGTTGGCTTCGATTCCTCATTCCGTTAAGTAGAAGCTGAGGAACTTGCCTGCCCGGACACCGAACGTGCACTTCTCTGGGTTGAAACGCATTTTGTATTTTATGGCCTGTTCGAAGACCTTCCTTAGATGGGCAGTGTGATCGGTTTCCTCGTGGGATTTTACGATCATGTCGTCCATATAGACTTCGAGCATGTCGCCTATCTCTCCCCGGAATACCTTGTTCATCATTCTTTGATAGGTCGCACCGGTGTTCTTTAGGCCGAATGGCATTATGTTGTAGTAATAGTTGCCCGATTCGGTCATGAAGGCCGTGTATTTTTTATCGCTCATTGCCATTGGAATTTGATTATAGCCCGAGTAGGCGTCCATGAATGATAAAAGTTTAAAACCGGCAGAATTATCAACAAGTTTATCAATATTGGGGAGGGGTAGGCATCCTTCGGGCATCCCTTATTGAAATCAGTGTAGTCAATGTACATTCGCCATTTGCCATTAGATTTTTTCACAAGTACAACGTTGGATAGCCAAGTGGTGTACTTGGCCTCTGAGATAAATTTTGCCTCGAGGAGGTCTTTTACAGCTTTTTCTGCAGCCTCTGTTTTCTCTGGAGACTGCTTTTTCCTACGTTGTGCTATGGCCTTGACGGCCGGGTCAATTGTCCGTTGGTGGCAGGCGACGGACGGGTCCAAGCCGGGCATCTCGGCGACGCTCCAAGCGAAGAGGTTGGCGTTCTCACGGAGGCATGCTTTGAGTTGCTTCCTCGCGATGTCGGGTAGGTCTGCTCTAATCTTCACTCCCCGCTGAGGGTCCTCGCCGAACAAAATGAGCTCGAAGTTACCATCCGGGATTGGGCGCATCAGATGGGAGCTGCTGCTTGACGAGGTAGACGAGCTGGCTGAAGCTGCTCGATCCTCTTGTTGGTCTTCTTCGAGGAAGCGGCTGTCAAGGTCAATGGAGTCGACCTGAGGCAGGGACTTGGCTTTCTCAGAGCTACTGGGCAATGCTGGCTTGCTCGATACCTTTGGCTTGGACGCAATGGCGTTGAGCCCTTTTGTGGCTGCTTCGAAACACCATCGTACAACTTCGATGTCGCCGTGGAGGGTGGCGTCCATCCCTTTTGGAGTGTAATGCTTCATCTTGAGGTGGACTGTTGAAGGCACAACTACCAACTCGGCCAGAGTTGGTCTTCCGGATATGCACTGGTACAGCGACGGGCAATCGATTACCAGAAATTGTACTTTGACGGATCTGGCCATTTTAGCTGATCCAAAGGTTACGATCAGTTCGACGTATCCCCATAGCTTGGTCACTGATCCGTTGAATCCCTGTAAATCAGACCCCGCGTAGGGGGTAAGGTGTGATTCGTCCAAATGAAGTGTTGAAAATAGCTGGGAGTACATAATGTCGACCGAGCTTCCCTGGTCGACGACGATTCTGCGAACGTCGAAGTTCGCCATTCGAGCTCTGACGAGAAAAAGTATGCTTGAGTTTGGAGATCCCCCGAGGAGCTCTTCCCGGTAGAAGGAGATGGGGATAGAGCCCTTCTGGGCTTGATCGAGCGTGGTCACCTTATTGGAGCTTGTGTTGATCAGATGCTCGAATTTTCATTTCACGGAGCCCACCGTGACTTTATTGAAGCCTACGCCAGAGATGACCATAGCGGAGGGAAGCGTCTCCCATGGGCTGTGGGCCACGAAATAGGCAGGGGCGTTGAGCTTGTCCGGTACGTAGAAGTCCTCTGGTCGCGATACGGACATAGCGACCTGGATGTTGGCCTCTTCCGAAGAAGGCACCTTTTCCTTTATTTTCTTGGACTCCTAGGCGTCCTGCCGAGGAGTGTCTTTCTTCTTTGCGAACTGTTTCAGGTGGCCGTCCCTGATCAGTATCTCGATAGCATCCTTCAAATGGATGTAGTATTCGGTGGTGTGGCCGTGACTCTTGTGGAAACGGCAGTACTTCGATTTGTCGGCGTTGGGTTTGGCCGGCAGTTGTTTGGGGAAGCAGACCCCTACTTGTTTAAATTCCGAATTTGCGCATTCAGACAGTATCTTCTCCCTCGATACAGTAAGGGGGTGTAATCGTGGAATCGCCCAGAGGGTCCCTTGTTGTCGCGGGAATCCCGAGGACGGTCTTCGCGCCTCCTTTCGCTTCGACGAGATGTTGAGGCTTCCTCGCCTCTGGAGGCCCGAGCGTTCTCCATATGGCATGACGCTCGGACATTGCTGGCCGCAACCTTCTCTTTGTACTGAATGTGCGATTGGGCTTTGAGGAGGAGGGCATCTAGGTTCCTCGGAGGTGTGAGGCTCACAGCCTTAGAAAACTCTAAGCTCGGGCGGAGTCCTTGCTCGAGTAGAAACTTTTTCATCTCGTTCGTTGTAGGGACCTGTACTGCTTCTTTGTTGAACCTCTCGATGTATGCGCAGAGAGGTTCGTCCTTTCCTTGGATTATGGCCCCAAGGGAGGCCTCAGTCTTGGGGTGACGGCGAGAAGCTGTGAAATGCCGTGAGAACATTCTGCCCAGTTGTCTCCATGAGGTAATGGATTCTTCGGGCAACTGCTTGTACCACGTCATCGCCCCTTTTCGGAGCATGGTTGGAAATAGCCGGCACTTGATGGTGCCCCGGACGCTGCGGTAGTCTAGAAGTGCATCGATATTCTCGATGTGTTCGTCAGGGTCCGTCGTACCGTCGTACGTGCCCAATGACTGGGGCTTCTCCAGGCCCTTAGGGAGACGGGTTGCCAAGATTCCCTAGGAAAATGGGCCGCGAGGCTCATCATCGCTGCTGGAACTGGTGAATGACAGGGACCGAAGGGTACGCTCGCGGAGGCGGTTTCTTCAGGGAGAAGGTGAACGGTTCCTTCGGGGAGAAGGTGATTGGGCCAGGCCTTTAGACCTGACCAGGGGTGACTGCTCGTCCCTTCGGGGCCTCTTGTGACCGAGAGAGTGCTGGTTACGCGGGGAAACTTGGTCACGCTTTCGGACGGCGCCAGAGTCAGGTTCTTGGTGCAGTCTTCAGTCGATATCTCGCCGGGGCTGCGGGCTCCTTGATCATCGTTCGTTCCTCCTCCTCGGAGGGGATCTTGGACGGGTGGACTCTTTTAGCGCCCTGATCCTTTCGTTCTGCTGCAGGATCAGGGTGTTGGTGTTATTGATCACCTCCAGGAGGGCCACCACAGTCGGGTCGGCGTTGGGCAGAACAGGAATGGGCTGGATGTCCAGCGAAGGCTGATTGTTGTTGCGGTCAGCAGGGGTAGGGGAAAGAGAAGTTGTGGCCCCGTCCCTCAGAAAACAGGCATCTCGGAGAAGAGATGACTGGCCGTCAACGTCAGTCTTGTTGATGGGGATGACAGCGGGTTAGAGAGCACCTTTGGCATGATCTTGTGTGGCCATGATGATGATCTTGGAATTTGCTTTGATCTTCAGTTTTTGGGGAAAGAAAGATGGGGAACACAATGATTCCCATAAACGGCGCCACTGATCGTGAAGGCTGGATCAGATCCTGTTGAAGTGGGCCACCGAGTACGTCTGAGGTGCTGGGCGTATGGAGAGGTGAAGGGGGTGTACCTGCAAGGCACTCCGACGCTCAAGTAAGAAAATGTCAGAGAAAAGGGGCAAGTACAAAGTATTAGTTCATAGGGTGAATATTTGATACCTGACCCTCTCACTTATATAATGCCCCCAAGCGTGTGGCCAACGATTCTATTTTCGGGGCGAAATAACCGTTTCCTGAAGAATAGGTAACTGCCCAAAACTAGCCGTTATGTCGGGCAGGGTGCCCAAAACTAGCCGTTATGTCGGGCATAGGCATAGTTTCGGGCACCTGCCCATAGCTGCTCGGGGAGTGTATGAGCCGTGCGGAATGGGCAGCAGTTCTGGGGAGGACTGTGCAGTCCTTGCCCGGCTGGAGTGGCAAAAAGGTAACTTTCTCCCTTTGGTGGATTGGACCTAGGCATTTGGACCGTTACTACAGCAGAAGTGGATTGGGCCGTGCCTGGCAATTGGCCCAGTCTAGAACAGTTTGTTTTAATTCCAATTATCGTTAACATGTTTGCTATGAAAAATACCATGTCTTGCTAAATCATTTAAGTTCGGCGTATGAGGACTGTCGTTACCAACGGGACTCTGTAGAAAATTTAGGCGCAAAACTATTGATTGTATGTTAGTTTTGGTCTTTGTTTCTAATTTTCATGTCTTGTTATTCTGACACAAGAGTGAGGAATATACTAAGTTTGGACCGATAGCGCGAGAGTGTGAGGGATTAACTGATAGTGGAAACTAGGCATTGATCCTATAAATAGTGAGAACGCTTTAGGCATCGTTTAGAATTTCATTAACTTTCAAAATACGCTTTTTGATTAAAACGGGCGAGCGAGAGCAAAACATGTGGTTGAAAGGTGTGGTTCTTGTCGATAGCGCGAGAGTGTGAGACGTAGTCTTTAAGTTAGTACTTTCTACGGAACGAAGGTCAGTCTTAATTAGCACCCGACTTTTACAAGTCCTTTAGGTACGCAGAATACATATTCCAGACTCGTTTTTATTGTTATTCCAGACTCGTTTTTATTGTTATTCCTTAAAATTTCTGGAATTAGTAATTCTTTCTTCCCGTTTAAAATCTGTTAATCCTAAGCCTTTGCTTTACACTGCAATAATATATTGCATTAGTTTGATTATCCCTTCCTTATGGGTTCGACAACCTTTTTAAAACTACGCGAACAGCTGTATACTTGCAGTCTTTATTCGACAGACACGTCAGTGTGCTCGAAGCGCACCAAGTTTTTGGCGCCGTTGCCGGGGAGGGCTGATTTAGCCAATATTGTGATTCCATTGTTGCGTAGTATAGACTAAGGCACCAATATTTTTCCTTTTCTCTAATTCGTCGATTGTATGCTGAACACTCGCTCTGAGCAACCGATTGACGACATCGAGCGTTTTATTAATTTAAGATGCTGAATTAACGAATTCCAAATTAAGTATAATCTTCCCGAACCTGAAATCCCTTACCCAGAATTAAAAATACCCATGGCTGAGAAGCCATCGAACCGTCCTCTTAAGGATTACGCTGTCCCATCGCAAGATGAACCGCATAACAGCATTGCTGCCCCTGCCATCAATCAAAACGATTTTGAGCTGAAACCTTCGTTGTTACAAGCCATTCAATAGAACCAATTTTCTGGAAGTTCCACTAATGACCCAAACCTTCATTTATCTATGTTTGTGCAATATGTTGATCCCGTAAAAGCAAATGGTGTTAGTAACGAAGCCATACGACTACGTCTTTTTCCTTTCTCTTTAAGAGATAGACTAGAGCTTGGCTCCAGTCTCTACCATCCAACTCCATCACTACGTGGGATGAGTTGAAGAAAGTCTTTTTAGCCCAATATTTTCCTGCCAAGCAAAACTGCTATGCTAAGAGCCCAAATCAACAGATTCAGGCAGAAAGACAATGAATCTCTTTTCAATGCTTGGGAAAGATACAAGGATATGCTAAGGCTATGCCCGCATCAAAGACTTGAACAATGGTTGATAATCCATACTTTCTATAATGGTCTTCTTTACAACACAAAGCTGAATCTGAACGCTGCAGCTAGCGGCGCTCTGATGGACAAACCATATGAAGACGCTTATCAACTCATTGAAAATATGGCTCAAAACCACTTCCAATAGGGAGGTGAGAGAACTCCGACAGAAAATCTTGCTACGAAGAACGGAATGTACGAAGTTAACAGTTTGGACCGTGTCAGTGCTAAAGTGGATGCGCTTACTCAAAAGATCAAAAGTTTGACTGTAGCTCCAGTAGCCACCGTGGCCGCTGTGACACCAAGTTGTGAATTGTGGGGAACCCCTGGGCATAGTAATGCTGAATGTCATTTATTAGCTGGTATTCCTACCGACCAAGTGAATTACTCCCAAGGAAACCCGTACTTAAACACCTACAATCCTGGATGGAGGAATCATCTAAATTTTTCCTACAAGAACAACAACGCTTTGTTTACTCTAACCCAAGCCCCTGCCGTTCCTCCAGGATATTAGAAGGGAGCAACCGCTGCCCCTCAAGCACTAAGAAAGTCAAACGTTGAGCTATTATTAGAAAACTTCATCGCAACCCAAACTCAATAAAACAAAGAGTTTGCCAACCAAAATGTGCACACAAGTGAATTATTAAAGCAGATGGCAACTAAGCTTGATGCCATGGCTACCCATAACAAAATGTTAGAAACTTAAATCTCTCAAGTAGCCTAACAACAAGCAACAGTAGCAGCCCCTACAGGAGCATTTCCTGGACAACCACAACCAAGCCCGAAAGGACATGTTAATGCTATCACACTGTTAAGCGGAACCGAACTAGATGGACCAGTGGACCCAAGACTCCAAAATCCTACCATGTATCAAAATCCTGGTAAAGGAGCTGAAAAGGTGATAGAACCGAATAATGACAAAAAAGAAGACAAAAGCGAAGATTTCGTAGAGAAAGAAACACCTTATGTGCCTCCGCCACCATACAAACCACCAATACCTTATCCTCAAAGGCTTATTAAGCCTAAAAATGAAGGACAATTCAAGAAGTTCATGGAGATTCTGAAATAACTCAATAATACTATACCATTCACATAAGCCATAATGCAAATGCCTTCATATGCCAAATTCCTTAAAGAGATCCTGTCTAACAAGAAGAAGCTCGAGGATAATGAAATTGTTATGCTCACTGCCGAGTGTAGCGCCATCATTCAAAACAACGTGCCTCCTAAGCTGAAAGACCGTGGTAGTTTCTCCATACCTTGTGTAATCGAAAAATACGTCATAGACAACACTCTATGGGATTTAGGAGCCCGTGTTAGTCTAATGCCCTTATCTACCTGTAAGAAGCTCGATTTAGGTGAGTTACGACCAATGAAAAATGTCTCTATAACTAGAGGATCGTTCTGTTAAATTTCCTATAGGTATGCTAGAGAACGTGCCCGTTCGTATAGGAAAATTCTACATTCCAACTGATTTTGTGGTAATGGATATAAAAGAGGATTCCAACATTCCTGTTATGCAGAAATACTAAAGATTCCAATACCTCTTATACTCGAAGACGATAATTGGCGCGAGCCATACGTAGATGACAGTATGAGGGAATGCCTAGCACTAACACCTGATCTAATACCATGCCCGAAGAAACCTTCTGTAGAATTTAAGACGCTAGCCAAAAACCTAAGGTATGAGTTCCTAGACACCGAACTGGAATAACCAGTGATAGTTAACGCTGACTTGGGACAGATAGAGACCGAAAAACTTTTACATGTTTTAAGAAAGTATCCTAAAGCACTGAGATATAACATTTCGGACCTAAAAGGAATAAGTCCCTCTATATGCATGCATTGCATTATGCTTGAAGAAGATTGTAAAACCTCTAGAGAGCATCAGAGAAGGATAAATCCTATCTTGAGTGATGTAGTAAAAAAGGAGGCACAAAAGCTACTAGAAGCAGGAATCATATACCCGATATCTGATAGTAACTGGGTCAGTCCTGTGCACGCCGTGCCAAAGAAGGGAGGTGTTACGGTTGTTAGTAACAAAAAAGGAGAATCCATTGCAAAACAAACCCAAACTGGATGGAGGATGTGCATAGACTATAAAAAGCTAAACAAGGCCACTCGCAAAGATCATTTTCCTTTACCCTTTATAGATCAAATGCTTGAGCGACTGGCTAAACATTCTCACTTCTGCTATTTAGACGGATACTCAGGATTCTTCCAAATTCCTATCCATCCCGACGATCAAGAAAAGACTATTTTCACCTGTCCTTATGGTACATTTGCCTATAGACGAATGTTGTTCGGACTGTGTAACGCACCCACAACCTTTTAGAGATGTATGATGGTAATCTTTGCCGATTTTATAGACAACATAATAGATGTATTTATGGATGAATTCTCTGTCTGTGGGGAAAGTTTTGAAGGATGTTTGTCGAACCTAGAAATGGTACTCTAATGTTGCGTTAAAGTCAATCTAGTGCTGAATTGGGAAAAATTCCATTTCATGGTCCGAGAAGGAATTGTGCTTGGACATGTAGTATCCAACCGAGGAATTAAAGTTGATAAAGCAAAAATTGAAATTATAGAAAACCTTCAACCTCCGAAAACTGTTAGAGAAATTCAAAGTTTTCTAGGACACGCCGGTTTCTACCGGCGACTCATTAAAGATTTCTCTAAAATAACCAAACCAATAACGGGCTTATTAATGAAAGACGTTGAATTTATATTTGATGAGGACTGCTTAAAAGCGTTCGAACATTTGAAAAATGCTCTCATAACTGCACCTATTATGCAACTGCCCGATTGGAGTAAACCATTCGAAATAATGTGTGACACTAGTGATTAAGTTGTTGGTGCTGTATTAGGACAAAGAAAGGACAAAAAGCTTCATTCTAAATATTACACAAGTAGAACCTTGGACAGTGCGCAGATGAACTACACCACCACACAAAAAGAACTCCTGGCTATTGTGTTCGCTTTAGATAAATTTCGTTCTTACTTAGTGGGAGCGAAAATAATTGTCTATCTCAATCACGCCGCAATTAGGTATCTGTTGAATAAGAAAGATGCTAAACCGAGACTTTTAAGATGGATCCTGCTTCTACAAGAGTTTGATCTAGAAATCAAAGATAAGAAAGGGACCGAAAATGTAGTAGCAGATCATCTTTCTAGAATCGAGGATTAAGAACTTGAGCGAATACCCATCAATGACGATTTTCCTGTCTTAGGACAAAGAAAGGACAAAAAGCTTCATGCTAAATATTACACAAGTAGAACCTTGGACAGTGCGCAGATGAACTATACCACCACACAAAAAGAACTCATGGCTATTGTGTTCGCTTTAGATAAATTTCGTTCTTACTTAGTGGGAGCAAAAATAATTGTCTATACCAATCACGCCGCAATTAGGTACCTGTTGAATAAGAACGATGTTAAACTGAGACTTTTAAGATGGATCCTGCTTCTGCAAGAGTTTGATCTAGAAATCAAAGATAAGAAAGGGACCTAAAATGTAGTAGAAAATCATCTTTCTAGAATCGAGGATCAAGAACTTGAGCGAATACCCATCAATGAGGATTTTCCCTACGATAGACTTGTAGCCCGGTTAGAAAGTGAAAGCGAAACGAGTGAATGCTCTTTAATTTATCATGATGTAGAAACAAATGAAGTTGTGGAATCAATCTGCATAAAGACCACATTGTCGTGGTATGCTGACTTTGTCAACTACCTAGCAGCTGGGGTACTTCCACCAGATTTATCCTACCAGCAAAAGAAGAAATTCTTCCATGATCTTAAACACTATTATTGGGATGAGCCCCTGCTTTTCAAGCGAGACGCCGATGGAACTTTTTGTCGATGCATCCCTGAATCTGAAGTAAAAGATATCATATCTCACTTCCACTCTGCACTCTATGGAGGGCATGTAAGCATTTCAAAGACTTGCACAAAGATCTTACAGTCCGACCTATTCTGGCCTAACCTTTGGAAGGACGTCCACACCGCGGTTACAAATTACGACCGGTGCCAGCGCACTAGTAACATTTCTAGACGCGATGAGATGCCACTAAGGAGTATTTTAGAAGTAGAAGTCTTTGATGTTTGGGGTATATATTTCATGGACCCTTTTCCGTCTTCTTTTGGCAACAAATACATACTCGTCGCAGTAGACTATGTGTAGAAGTGGATCGGAGCAATAACTTCTCCTACCAATGATGCACGAGTAGTCATAAGACTCTTTAAGAATGTAATTTTTCCTAGATTCGGTGTGCCGAAAGTTGTTATTAGCGACAATGGATCCCATTTTATCTCGAATATCTTTGGGAAATTGTTTCTTAAATATAGAGTGCGACATCGAGTAGCAACACCGTATCACTCTCAAACGAGTGGACAAGTTGAGGTTTCCAATAGAGAGATCAAGCGGATATTAGAAAATACAGTTGCGACCTCTCGGAAGGATTGGTCTGCGAAACTTCATGAAGCTCTTTGGGCTTATAGAACAACTTATAAAGCTCTTATAGGAACCACCCCATTCAAACTAGTTTATGTCAAATCATGTCACCTGCCTGTCGAATTTGAGCATAAAGCTTATTGGGTCATTAAGACCCTGAATGTGAATTACACAGCGGCAAGAGAGAAAATAATTCTGGATATCCATGAACTATAGGAACTTAGATTAGGCGCATACGAAAATGCCCGAATTTATAAGGAAAGAGCCAAATAGAGGCATGATAAACGAATAGCTAAGCGAGAGTTCAACAAGGGTGACATAGTTCTTCTTTTTAACTCTCGACTTAAGCTATTTCCTGGCAAACTTCATTCCAGATGGTCTGGACCCTTCGAAGTTATAAGAGTTCTCCAAAACGGAGCCGTAGAAATTAAAGGAAAACCTGATGAGACATTTATTGTGAATAGGCAAAGACTTAAGCACTACCATAACATTGAAAAACAAGGATTTCTGCATAAGCTATAAGTTAGAGGAGCTGCCCGCTCTTTCAAAGGATTAGTTCGACTCAGACCTGATGTCGAGCTACAGACATTAAACAAGCGCTGCGTGGGAGGCAACCCACGATCTTTTGACTTTATTTTTTATCTTTATTATATGTTATCATAATTATCTATCTTTGTGTTTTGTTGCCGTTATTATTATTATTATTATTATTATTATTATTATTATTATTATTATTATTAGGAGTATTATTATTATTATTATTTGTATTTTGACACCTTCCACAGTACAGTTCATTGATAGTATAATCTTTGTCTACTTTCAGGCTAGCTTAGCTTAGGATAGTTGTCATCGACTTAGAGTATGAAGCCTAATGCTGATGTGGAGATTGTGTTTAGGAACGAGGCTCATAGACGCTGATTTAATGTCTTGGTTCAGAGGGAATTGACACTACCTATATACCCAGATGGACTTACTTTGACCACCTTAGGACTGAGGGACAGTGTTATGTATCTGGTCGACCAAATTGGTTGGGTGAATTTTGATGTGAGGAGGAGATTTACCCTTTACCGCATGCTTACCCTAGAGTTCCTTAGCTCACTTTATTATGACCCTAACCGAGGTCTTGGTTTTGGACGAGGTTTAGCCACTTTCAGGTTGTTCGAGACAAAATACCGCTTTATCCATCATGAAATGGCCGACCAATTAGGATTCCCTAATGGACCTGATGCCCATTCCCTGACACCTGATGACGCCTTCACCTACCTTAACCTTAATTATTTATGGGGAACCATTGTCGGTAATTACCACCCTAAACCTCACACCATGTTCTCAGAAAATATCCACAATCTGGCCTTAAGGTATTTCCATAAGATTCTGGCACACACTTTGTTTTGTAAGGAGGAAAATGTCACTTTTGTTTCTAAGGACGAGCTGTTTATTATGTATTGTGCTTCACAGGGAAGGCCTATGAATCCCGCCTCCTTTATGTTAGCAAATCTGAATTGTATTGCACATGAGACCCATGGTGCTATTCTCGCTGGAGGATTAGTCACCATGAATGCAGAGGCCATAGGCTTACGCTACCAGCTTAACTGTATCCGTGCCTATGGAGACATCCGTCCCATACATTTGAATTTTTGCTTCAACCGTGGTATTTTAGCTAACTTAGGACCAGCCGAATTTGAGTTCTTAATTGATAACAAGGTGGTCCACAACTTTACCTTACCTAATCATGAGAGGACCAATGTGCACAATAGGAATAACTGGTTATATGACTTAGAGGAGCAGAATGAATCACCTACACCACCTTATAGTCCTCAACTATATGAAGTCCCTGATGCTAATTCCCCTGATGCCACTTCTCATGTCTTTGGAGCTCGTGTAGACTATGTTGTTGCCATTGGTGCTTTACAATCTTAAGTAGATACTCTTAGGAATGATATCACTTCCATCCGAGGAGATCTCATTGGTTTTATGGATGTTGCCAATGAGCAGTTCGATCATTTATTTCAGCAAGTCCATTCATTCAGTAGGCACTTTAATAGATGATCAATGACATGTACCGATGGTGTTTCATTGTTTTTATGTTTTAGATTGTTTTAGTATTATTGTATTTCTTTCCATTGTTGATCTTAATTTATTGTATCGTTGATTTATCGGCGAAGACATGCTATTTTTGCTATTGATTAATGTGATTTCCCTTTATGTCATTTATCTTTGTTAATAGTATTAAATACTTATTTTTACATTTATGCATCTTTTATTCTCAAAGTTTAATTTCTGCATTCAGCTCTTTATATTATATTTGTTTAATATATTAAAAACACAAAAAATCATGTTTGTGAACCTTAAAAACTGAAAATTGTGCATTCTAGCTTAATGGCGTTCGCCATTGCTAGATGGCGTTCGCCATCTTTTCGTATTTTTCAAACTTCCAACGTTTAAACACATGGCATTCTCCATGGAGACGAAACGAGCAAAATTTCCTGCGCGTATTCTGTTACAAATTTTGCGCGGTTTCCAAACAAAATCTGTTCAACTTCCCAAACTTCTCATTTACCACCCAAAGTAACTCCCATTAATCATAATCCTAACCCCCAACCATTCAAATCCCTTTTCTTTCTCTATAAAAACCATAAACTATCATTCTAACTTCATCATCACCACCACTCACAAACTTTCCTCTTACTCACTGTTTTTATCTTCCAACTCTCTTAATCCTTTTCAAAATTCCAAAATGCCTCCAAGAGTTGCTCGTGAAATCGATTACATGGGAATCGAGTTCCTGGAAAAAATCGTTGGTCAGCATCAATGAACCGTCTTCCACAAACTCTACAAAAGACATGTTGTAGTAACTCGGTACGCCCACATTGATATTGTTCGTGCATTGGGGCTGTTTGATAGCATCAACTGGATGCTGATCAATCTCGGTTTGTCTTATTTTTGCTCTCTCACTAACCCCACTTACACTAAATTAACTTATGAATTTTTAAGCACTTTTTAGTATTCTTGTGATCCGTCTCGTACTTCTGGCACTGTTAATTTTAGACTGTTCAATAGGGACTATACACTGACACAAGAAAGAGTATACGCTATTTTTCAATTTCCAAGCGAAAAGGCTTACACTTGCCAAGCACCACTAGAAAGTGAGTGGGAAGCCAATGCTTTAGGCTTTTGGCGCCAGATTACTAGAAAGACCGCCACCTCTTGGGAAGGTCTAAAAGCCACTGCAATCCACAACTCCACCATAAGATGCCTTCACCGCATATTAGCTAACACAATTTTTGGAAGAGAGAATACAGGGAATGTCAATTCCAAAGACCTATTTTTCATTCACTGTGCTTTATCAGAAACTAAGGTAGACCCTGCCCCTTTCTTGTTATCTCATTTTGTATTTACCACCGGTAGGACCGATGGTCATATCTGTGTCGGAGGAGTGATTACCTCCATAGCCTATGCTTTAAACCTGAATGCGGAGTTGGCTACCCTTGAGCAGTTGGCCATTCCTTTTGCTAATTAGAATATTGCCGCAACATGTGCCTCATTAAGAATCTGTTGAGCGGCAAATATAGGCTGATGATTAGAAACAGAGAGGTGAGGGGTATTGCTTTACCTTGTGCGACGCACATTAATGTGCGCATTAGCACTAACTGGTTGTTTGAAACTGAGGCCCTAGACCTAGAGGAGGTGACTATTAACAGGGCCTATGCTAAGACTATGGGATTTACTCCACAAACTTGCCCTCGTGCTAATGTTGATGGTATCCCAGGGCCTAGTACCCGGGCACACACTGCACCCACTTTTTCTGATCAATTTTCAGGTACATACCAGCCCCGTGAGGAGTATGATTACGTCACCATCCGGAGCAGCCTAGATGACATCTTGTTCGAGCTACGGTTTCGGAATAATAGAGAGGCGGAGCATGATTTACAACTCCAGAGTATAGAGCGTCAGTAGGAAGACCTCAGAGTTGCTTTGGACTGTGTCAACCAGCAGCAGATTGACTTTGCCAACTGGATAAAGCATGGCATGGGAGATCTCACTGAGAAGATGAAGGGTATGAGGATGGAGGTGACTTCTTTGAGAGAGCTTGTGCAGCACGTTCCTAACCCTGCCCTTGGCAGAGGATTTGGATGCCATCGCGGCTGAGGCCATCACCATTGATTTCGCCAGGTTTTTCCACTCCTTTTTTCACCTTGTACTAAAACATTAGGGACAATGTTTGGTTCAAGTGTGGGGGAGGAGCTTTATTGCTTTGTTTTTATTTTTCCGTTATTTTTATGTTTTTCTAGTTAGTTTATTTGTGTTTTAGTTATGTCGAGTCTTTTATGCGTCAATTGAGACCTATTGTATGTTATCTTTTTATTTTGTTAGATAATTCCCCTAAGATTGATAAAAGTTGACCCCAACGGAATTTTTTTTCATCCGATTCAATAGCATGACACTTTTCACTTATAGGCTATGTTATTTAGACTTGGGAAAGTCTTGATATCGTCGGTACCCGTCTTAGCACCCTAGATTCCCTAAGTATGCGACACCGATCTAAATAACCATTATGCCGAGACCTTGATTTCCGAGATTATGTAGTAGTCTCTTGAGTAGTTTATGTTAGCGGTTAACACCATCCCAAGGCACATGCTAAGTAATGAACCGATGCAAATATGTGGTGATCTCGGAAAAAAAATTCAAATTAAGTTATTTTATAGAAAAGAGAATGAAAAGATTTGTTTCCCTCTAAGTTAGGCGGCCCTCACCCGGCCATTTAGCCCAACGGATCAGATTTTTGAAATTCGAAAAGAAAAGAAAAAGAAGAGAAGAAAAGAGCAAAAAGTCGAATACCGAGATCATAAACACTAACAGGTTCACTTACCATGCGAGTGCGGGGATAATGGGCTTAATGTGATCGCACGGGAATGAAAGAGAGGGAAAAATAAACAAGGAATGTAGGTCAAGTTATAATGGTATGATTTGGATTAGTATCGCATAGGGGGGAGTTTTTGTCCGCAAATGCGGATATGTGACATTACGGTATCCTTGCTATCAAAGTCTAGTACCTATCCTTTTAGCATTAGCCTAATAGTTGTGTACCATTTTAAAGTCGTGTCGTGCTTTCGTTTCGGATATTGCATCTATTATTTTTTTATGTGTTGGAAGTTTGCTTGAGGACAAGCAAAAGTCTTAGTGTGGGGAAGTTTTATAACGAGAAATCGTATCATATTTTTAGGCTCATTGCACATATTATTCGTCCATTTTAATCGCGTTTTATTTGCATTTTACTTTTTTTTTGTGTTTTGCAGTTGATAGCTTCATCTGTTGCGAAATCGGGAGAGAAGCGGGAAAAAGAGTTAAAGAAAAGGAAAATGCAGCAAAAAATATGAATTCTACCCTTTTTGATAATATGGCGTTCGCCATGACTATATGGCGTTTGCCATACATAAGCCTGCCACGTAATTAAAAGGAGCAAGGCCATGGCGTTTGTGAGAGCAAGAATTGTCTCTACAAGTCAATCTATGTTTTGATGATAACAATAAGTATTTGTGAAAGAACCATTTTATGGTCTAACGTGTGTTGTGTGCAGATCATAAGAACTAAAGACATCAGAACCAACATACACCAGCTAGATGTACTATGATTGAATATATATATATATATATATATATATATATATATATATATATATATATATATATATATATATATATATGCGAAGTTACTATGTGTGACTAAAGTCGCGAGAAGCAAGAACGCTTATTTATCTAATCATGATCAGCCAGATCCAAGGATGCCAAGATTGCTGTTGCAATGCTCTTGTGGATGCTCTCTGAAAGTGATTAAGATTCTGAAGATAACAAAGCTTCTGAAGAAGTACACTCAGAAAGAACCAAAGTTCTGAAGACTCCTATGACTTGAAGTTCTGATGGCTGAAGGCGCTGAAGACCAAGTGCAGAAAGAATCTGAAGACTGACGAGTTCTGAAGATCAAGGTTTCAAACAAGAAGTTCTGAAGACTCTGAAGATAGGCTCTGAAGATTCGGAAGACTTAAAGCAGAAAAGGATAACGCTCTTAACGACCAAGTGCTGAAGTTCTGAAGACTGATTCCTAATAGACTTCTTCAATTAACGGAAGACTTGAAGCATCAAATATTCTGCTATAAAGACACCACTCATGCTTCATCAAATTAACATCAGAAGCCACTGAAGTTTCTAAGTCTAAATATTACCGTTGTGAGTTAAATGTACACACTGCCCAAGAAAAGATGTCTGGTCACTTCCTCCTCTGCAAAAAGAAGATGTGTTAGTACAAGTCATTATATCACAACGTCTCTTTTCCAAATAGCCAACAGTATTCTCTAACGACTATATTTCTACTGGCTATTTAATGGAAAGATTTTTTGCTTCTGGTGTGTCGATCACTTGTAGAATCACGAACTGAATGTTCATCTACAAAATTGACCAAGTCATTGTGAAGATAGCAACAACGACGAGTTCTCGTTGTAACACTTAACATATTCAGAGCTATGGAAAATCCTAAAATAGGGTCAGTAGCGTTATATTCATTAAGTTGAATCCCTGAACGTCTAGATGTGAAAGACTAGTAGTAGATCTTGAAGAGATTGGAACCTGCAGGTCAATGTTCGTTATATTCATTAAATTGTATCCATGAACGGTTCATTGTGGTGTTAGTCACAGTGCGGCTGTGCAAGTTGTTAGTCACCGGCGTGGCCCGTGCAAGTATAATCATGATTTGATTATAGTGGATTAAGTCCTTGTGTTCAAGGCGAAATCACGTGAGGAGGGTGGACTGGATTAGCCCGCATGGTGAACCAGGATATATCGTGTGTCCTTTACTCTCTTTCTTAGTATCTCTATTTATGTTTTTGCACTGAATATCAGAACCTTATATTAAGCAAAGTCAGAACCTTGCAGCCTATCTCTGATAAGCTTCCGCACTGCAAGTTCTGTATATCGCATCCTATTGTAGCGAGCAATTTTGGACGCGGTTCTTAAGCGCTGGTCGCTCTCTGCGGTTGAGCTTTAACTACAGGTCGATTCATTTTTTATCCTATTGTGAGCTGAATAAGGAAGGGAAATAGATGTCTCCAATTAACCCTGCTTGCATACTGAGTTTAAACAGCGGTCTGTTACGTTACGAATGCTATCAATGTGGGGGGGCCTTTGTACTGGTTATTTGTATTTTCGCCAATACTGGTTTGTTATCTAGGCAGAAGTTTTCGGGCGGGGAACAAAGATTAGGATGTTAGGACTGATGTTTATGGGATTTGGTTTTTTTGTTGATTGTGCTCGCTAAGATTTTTCTTTCAATCTTATGCCTACGTATTCCCGTTTACCGAAACAGGGAAATCAGAGCGTTCGTAGTTCCTCCTATTCTATGGGAGGAAATTGGTTTTTGGTGTCTTGTTCAAAGCCCAAGACGTGAAGCGAAAGGTGATTTGTATCTTGTTCAAAGCCCAAGATGTGAAGCTGAAGGTAGTTTGTATCTTGTTCAAAGCCCAAGATATGAAGCTGAAAAGTCTGACTTTAGAGAGAATTTGTCATCTCTAAAGAGGTCTGTTTGTCACAGCTGTTGGGTGACTGGTTTATAAAGGGAGATTACTTTAACCGGGATACGCGGATCCTAGCAATGCCATAATTTCCTTTAAAGGGGATTTTAACCTGAAGGAGAAGACTTTAACTCAGTGTAGAGCAATGCTATCTTTCCTTAGGAATTTCTCATGCTAAACGAGGGACAGTGGCGTGGATATAGATGATCCAGAGGCTTGCCGCTTACAGCGATTAGATGAAGGGAAAGGAGTTGTTGATGTTTGTGTACTGTGAACGAGGCACAGCCTTTGATGCTAAAAGGTTGATTGGATCAACTAGTGGTTTTCTTATATAAAGCCTAAGAGGAGGCTAATATGTGTCTCGTACAAAGCCCAAGAGAGAGGCGAAAAGGGTTTTGACTCGACGAGGGAATCTTTTGGTATCTCGTATAAAGCCCGAGATGGAGGCTAAAAGGTGTTGCACCCCAAAATTTGCCCTCCTTACTCTTTTACTAACTGGCTTATGTTTCATTTTTTTGCATTATCATGTATGCATATCATTAGCATGGGGTCAAGGTGCTTGAAGTAGTTCAAGAAGGTCATGTCTGGTCCATCACATCATCAAGGGTTCACAAGTGGCAAGAGATTTCAAGTGGATCACTCTCTCCTAACCAGTGCATGAATTAGGGTTTTGGAATTCTTGGGTTTATTGCTCCAATGGGCAGGCTCCTTGGGTTTTTATCATCACAAAATGGCATATCTTATCTTTGTTGGAGAGGATACACATCATATTCAGAGGAATTTGAATTTGGAGACTGTGCTATTTTCTCCTAGACTGAGGGTGCCACAAACTAGGGTTTGCTATAAAGTCAGTTTATTTTTGATTTTTTGGGCAAGACTTGATTCCATGGTATTCCTTGGGTCCCTGAGTATCTAGGAGTGGAAGATTGTCCATCAGTTTGATTCAGGAGAAGTTCAATTGGTCAATGGATTGAAAATCAGTTAACTTGGTCAAAAAGTCAATTGTGGTCAACACAAAGTCAAACCTCAAGATTTTTGGTCAACATCAAGATTATGGAGTGAAATTCATCATTTGATCAAGGGTTGATCACGATTCATCAAGGAAACCTCAGAATCATCAAGAATCGGGAGTTACCAAATTAGGGTTTTTATAGTAAAAGTCAACTGTACTTTGACCAGGCCTAACTTCCACATACTTCATCAAAAATTCCTCAACAAAAGTCCATCTTGAAGGAAATTTAATTCCCTACAACTTTGTGTCTCACAAGCCAAGTCCAGAAATGCTTCATTTGGGAGATATGAGCCAAGACATTATAGGTCATTTTAAAAGTCAACAAAAGTCAACTTTTTTCAAAAGCTCATAACTTGAACATGGAAGATCAAATTGACATGGGACCAAAAGGGTTGGTTATAGGACATCTTGAGGTTTCTAAAAAGTATTAGTTTACATTAAGGAGCTAAAAATTGAAGGATTTATGCTTAGTCAAAGTTGGGCAATTTTGAGGAGGTGCACAAAGCAAACTATGCCTAAAATCCAAATTTTGACAAATGGGCCATAAGTTTCCTAAACCAAACATAAGCATAAAGCCATGCACGACCCAAAGAGCATATATTTGATTTTTCCTCATTTTATTTTATTTTTATTGGATTTAATTAGTTAAATTCAATATTAAATGAAATAATTCAAAAAATAATTAAACAATGGATTATTCAGGCCCAACTCATCATCAGAAGAATAACCCTAAGTATTTAAAACCCATTCATGCATTGGTTAGGGTTCAGACACGGGCATTTGGAGGAGTTCTCAAGAAAACCCTAAAAGAGGATTTCTCACAAAAACTCACGATCCACAAGGAGATTCTTCAAACTTCTTCCACAAAGCTTCTCTTGGTAATCTATAGAGTGCAGATCAACCTCCATTCGCAGCCAAAAGCAAAGTTTGAAGGTATGCCATCTCAGGTTTGAAGGATTTTGAAGGATCCTAAAACTCCAATTTTTTACGTGAATATTGTTGTGTTTTCATCACTGATCATTCTGATATAATTATTTTTAATTATGGATGCACGTATGGCTTGCTATGATGATTTAAAGTTTGATGCCCTAACATAATTCCATGCGTTTTTTATTATACACTAATAATTTGTGATTTTTAAGGCCATGTTTGGATTCCTTGCGAAATTCTGGGTCGGATAGTGTACCCATACGCATTTTCTGGGCAGGTTGGGTGGTTGCAGGTGGCGGCCGGCGGCGGAGCTCCGGCGAAGGGTGGTGGCCGGCCGGTGAAGGGTGGAACGGAGAAGATGAAGTGTGAGCCGTTGATGCTCACGATCCAATGGCCATTAGCGCGCCATGTGTCTTATTTCTTATTTTTTTTTCTGAATTTTATTTAATAATTGCATGTGTGCCACCTTTTAGTTGTTACCGTACACCTTCACATCATGGCTGTTATTTATGTTTAATATTTAATCACACGGTGGAAATTTTGCCAGCACATTAATGAGCCATGTGCATGGCACATGGCTGGAGTTTGGTGGTCCTTTTTTTTTGTTTTTTTGTTCGCTGACTAGTCAATTGGGCGGGCCGTGCTATGCGCAACCCCCCCCCCCCCCCCCCCCCCCCCACGTCAGCCCAACACTCATTCCCTTTGAAGTTTTCCTACTTGATACCCCCCAGTTTTTATTTTATTTTATTTTTGGCTGATGGACTTAGCATTTGAACTCGCTAACTGCACCCCCAAGTTTCAGCCCACTTCCCAATTTCAACGTGCCCTCCTTACTACACGCACCCCCCTGCATTTTTTTTATTTTTTATTTCTTTTATTTCACTTTCATTTTATTTTAATTCCACTTTTATTTTTAAAAATAGTAAATTGCATCTAAAAAATCCTAAAAAATTCATGTATCATCTTTATTATGTTATAAAATTTTTACAAATTTTATTTTTTATTTTTATTTTATTTTTATCATTTAAATTAATTGTTTCATTAAATTTCTTTTTAATTACACATCTCATGCATGCATAAACTTCTTCATTTTATTTCTCTTCATCTACAAAACATTTTTCACTCGTTCTTCTTGAATTCATTCATTAATATTTTAAATTACATAAAAATATTTTTCTTTCATTTTTAAATATTTTTCACATTGCATTTAGGTCCTTCTCTTTAGCATAATTGAAACCTGTCCCTTACTTGAATTTGTATGATTATTTGAATGGCTAACTTTTGGGATTTTTGCAGGGACCTTTTATATGTTGTTTGCCTCTGGTTGAGGAACTTTAATGATTAACTTGGGAATTTTAGGATTTATTTTTCTAATTATTTGATTTGCTTTCTCTTGAGATTCTTTTGTGTGCGCATCTTTGATCTTATCTAATTACCTTGTTTGAAAGGCATTCATGCCATTTGCTTTAGGGGTGCTCTTTTGATTTCTAGGTTCATGAGTGAATGGTTTTCATTATTGGCTGCCATTGCTTGATTTTCATTCCTCTCATTTCTCTTATTCACATCTGTTTCTCACTAACCTTTTATGCAGGATCAAGGTAAGTTCCTTAAGGGTATGGATAGGTATCCATGGTTATCCTTACCTTTTTCTCTCCTATATTTTTTCTTTAGGATTTAGGTTGAACCTCACTAACCGTAGGTCACCCATGCATGATAACTTTAGGACTCTTAGTCTCCCCTTAGAGTTACCCTTGCGTTCTCTCTCTTCTAATCTCAAGTTTCTTTAAAACACTTAATAAGAATAAGGTGTATTACGCACGAGCTTTAAGTATGGGGAATGAGAAATGAGGGGCTTCCTCTCATCTTTCTAGAGTGCTTAGCGAGCGTCCTGTCTTAGGACGATGCGTTAAGTATTCGCCCCTGTGCCCTAGACTTTGGTGCAATGCAACTTAGGAACTAACTTAAGCCACTTCTGTCCTAAAAAACACAAACCAACCCCAAACCTTTTTGTCCTTCGGGACCTTCAAACTAAAGGCTATTTTTGAAAAGGGCACGTTACCTTCCGTCTGAGTCGCAAACAGGCATCGACCCTAACTGCCGGACGCGAACTTAACGTCGCTCATAAAAAACACAAAAAGAACTTGGTCCGAACTACGTTGACTCTGAATTCCCCATTGCACAAAGGGGGTACGTAGGCCTAGGACGTAGATGTCCTACCGAGTCGGTCTGTGTCTTTCCCTCTCCGTCTTAGTACAACCCTAGACGATAGTATAACTCACCCTTAGATTAGATAACAAGCGTGGATCCCATCGAGTACGATGGACGCGTGGGGTGCTAGTACCTTCCCCTCGCGTAACCGACTCCCGAACCCAGTTTATGGTTGCGATGACCATTCCTTTCCCCCTTCCTAAGGTTTATGCGGTGTTCCCTTTCCCTCTCTTGGGATAAATTTACACGGCTGACGACTCTGTTTTTTCCGCGCCACTCTCGCGTTTGTACCTGGATGAAAATCCCGGGAGTGACAAAAGGTTTTTGACTCGACGGGGAGAATCATTGTACAAAGCCCAAGAGGAAGCCATGGTGACTGTTCAATTAAGTGACAGGTCCAGTATACTGATTTTGAAAGAGAAAATCAGTTCTTATATGAGCAACACTGCACTCAAGGATCTGATTTCAAGGATCCGGGTTATTCCTGTTTTTTAAGGAATCGGGAAATCCAAAGGGTATTGAGACTGTCCGAGTCTGCGGGTTTCCTTCCTATTCTTGAAGGGTGCTTGAGAATGTCTTTGAGACTCAAGGAACTTAGACTGTCCAAGTCTAGAGTTTTGTCTTTTGTACTATGCTTTGAGAAACAGTAGTAGACTCTATGAAAGGACTGCTCTACGCATATGACTAAGTTTTGTTCCTATACCTCTAGGAGGTCGTCGGGACAATTTGTACGAAGCCCAAGAGGAGGCCAGAAACTTTTAAGAAGCCAATCGGTCCTTGTACTAAGCCCAAGAGGAGGCTATCATTCCCGGAGGAAGAGATCATTATACGAAGCCTAAGAGGAGGTTGTGAATACTTCTAAGAAGCCGTAGGGTCCTTGTACTAAGCCCAAGAGGAGGCTGGGTTGCTTTTAGGAAGCCTGTTAGTCCTTGTATGATGCCCAAGAGGAGGCCAATGCTTTTAAGAAGCCCGCGGGTCCCTAAACTCCGAGAAATTCAAGGCAAGCTATTCACAAGGAATAGATCAAGTCAGGAAAATTCGAGAATTTGGAAGAAACTCAAAGATGCCATTTCACGAAGAATACATTCATCTTGGGGAGTAGAGTTTCTTGACGATTCCTAATGAGGACAGTCGAAGAGAAGACTGTATCTGGTGATCCTATTGGGGATCTAGCTGTCTATTTCTACGAATAAATGAAACGGCGTCACCTAGTTCTAGACGTAGTTGTCGGGGAAACTCGAAATATCTATACTATTATTACACAGTTGATATGAGTTTATGAAAGAAGACTTACAGTGAAATAGCCCCACAATACAGTTATATGTATATGAAAGCGGTAAATGAAAGCAATAACCACTTACTCGGTTGTAGAGCTTCCATGCTGTTTGGTTAGTTGTTCAACAAAGAAAGATTGATAACAATATTATATTCAAAATCAAAGGAGAAAGTGCTTTGAAAAGAAAGATTTGGGGCTTACAGCTCAAGGAGAGACCTAGGGTTTTATCAGTGAGCGCACTGTTGAATTTGTACAGAGGGACTTATACAAGTGACTGAGGCCCAAAAGGTTTTCTGTACAAAGGGGTGGGTCTTACACTCTCTCAAGAGGCCCAAAAGGTTTAAAGAAAAAGAGTGGGGCTTATAACACGAGGGTAGGCCCAGATGATTTTTCTGTTTAAAATGGCGATCGCGCCGAGGTTTCCTTTTAACGCAGAGGGACTTATACAATAAGTGAGGCCCAAATGGTTTTGGTTAAAAGGGGATTGGGTCTTACACTCTATTAGAGGCCCAAAATGTTTTGAATGGGTCTTATAGCTCGAGGAGAGGCCCAAGGTTATTTTTCAAAAGGCGATGATCGCGCCGTTTGTTTTTGACGGTATCAAGACTTATACAATACACTGAGGCCCAAAAATGATTTGGTCAAAAAAGGATTGGGTCTTACACTCTATTAGAGGCCCAAAGTGTTTTGAAAATGATTTATGAGGGTTGAATTAATCCAAAAACCCTAATTTTAATCTTTAAAAGTAAATATTTAAAGAAAATCAAACAAAATTCAAAATAAATTTGAATAATCCACTTATGATTTTGCTTAAGGTTTGAAAAAATGAGGGATAATCACAAGGAATATTTAAATTCATTAGGTTTTGATTTTCAAAGTAAATATTCATTTTTAGAATGTTTAAAAATAATTAAAAATGAATTTATTCACAAAATACTAATTATATTAAATAAATAATATAAATTTAATTTTTTGGTGGAATAAAATATTTCAACATTTTTGTGAATTGTTGCAAAAAGAACCAATAAAAAATGATAAAAGTTGAAGGAGTTATTAATTTTTCAAATCATTAAAAATAATAATATGAAAAATAACAAAATAAAAAAGTGATAAAAAGAAGTCTGGGGCGAGGGGGATTCGAACCCCAAACCTCTCGCTTGCCAATACTCACAATACCAGCTGATGAACCGCTGGGGCGCAATGCCAATTCATTAATAACATGGCAAGTGAAAAATATATATCAAACTTAGTTGGAAAACCTGAAGAATGGCGCCATGGCCATTTTCTTCCTCGAGCTCGTGCGTGAAGCACCATATCTCACTCATCTCTCAACCATTGGACATGATTCAAACATCAAACCCGTGCGTTTTTTCACAAGGAATAAGATGGCAATACCCAATTTTATTCATTTTCAGTGTGGAGTAAAATAATCATGATGAACACAGATGAACCCTAATTTGCAAAAGCAATCGTGCAGGCATGGTTATAAGGTCTATGATCCAATTTCTTGAGGCAAAATAATCAACACATGATGGCAATCAAACGACAAAAATATCATGCGAGGAAATATGCATGGATCATGGAGTTTGAGTTTGAAGCTCACCTTGATGCAAGCTGAAATGGAACTTTGCCCAGATGGTGTTCCAGTCATGAATTGATGATCCCTACAGCTTCAATAGATGTTATGGAGTGAGTTGCAATCTTTGGAACACTTTAAAATTCTTTGGATCAAGCTGGAGACCTCCACCTGCAAAATTGAAGCATAATGGCTTGGTTGAAGAGTGATTTTGAGCCTGGGGTGTTACAGTTGGTGTTTAAGTGTTTGGACACCTTAAATACATCATATGTGATGTGTTTGAGCAATTGGAATGGATTGATTGTGGCAGCAACTCAAAACCCGATAGTGGTTACTCAAAAACAAGAAAACTTGAGGTTTAAGAAAGAATGAGAGAAAGCAGTGCTGTAATTGGCTTTGGCGTGAGTTGAATGATCCATTGGGACCTCTATTTATAGGTGATCAACTTTTGTTTTGGAGGAATGGTGAATGGCTGCTGGATCAGATCACATTTGCATGGATTGGCTTGGAGGATTTCTTCTCAAGCAAGGCAAGCTAGCCATTCCCAAGAGCAGGGCTATGCCTTGACCAAAACCACATTCCTCAGATGTTTTTAATGTTGTTTAATCAGAGAAATTGACTGAGTAGGGTAGTTACCTTGACAATGCACTATTCCACATTAATGCACTTTGAATTCAAGGCAAAATGTGCCAAAGTGGATGAACTTCAAGTTGGAAGATTCCTTGGCCTTTTGACTCAGACTTATCAGTTGGATCAGTTGCATTGTGATTGGTTTGAACATAGGTGGCATAGTGATCCTTAGTCTTTGGCTCAAAATCGTGTGTGGCAAGCAAACATGCAAACTGATTTTTCCAAAACAGCTTGCAGCAGCATGACTTTGGGCATAGATTTCTCATGGCTTAAGTTGAATCAATTCATGCTGTTGAGCTCTTTGAATTCTTAGTAACATATGCAACAACATTGATGTTTAACTTTGGACTTGATTCAGCTTGCATCTATGTGAAAAGATCTCACAAGTTTTGGTGTTTCAACAAAATCTGTCTTGGACAGAATTTTTCTAAGTATTGGAAAATGGTATATTTTCATGTTTTCAGCCACTTTGGCTCACTCATAGCTCAAAATCCATAATGAATTGGAGTTAGGCCTAGTTGAAGTTTTTGTAGAGGGTAATGAGACCTACAAATCAAGCTTTGGATGGAAAAAAATGGCCTTGTGGTTTAGGAGTTATGGTCCTTCAAAGTTGGTGCATTAGTGGTACTTTTCCATAACTTAGAAAAATTTCTAAGTTTTATGGTTACCCCTTTTACAAGTTATCCCACTTTTCTTGATTTTTCTTGATGAATGATGATTCAAATCATACATTAACATCATTTTAGGGTTAAAAATCCATTTTAGTGAAAAATCTCAAAAAGTCAAAGTTGACTTTTGTGCACAGTTGACTTTTTATCAGATGAATTCCAAATTGTGCAAGTCTTCAGGAAATCATGTCCTTGACCTAAATCAAACTTGATGGACATGTTCCATGGGTGTCATGGGGTATATTGAGGTATGTCCTAGGGCTTGGGAGCTTGTCCTGGTCAAAAGTCAAAGTTACAGTTGACTTTTCTCTTAAAACCCTAATTGTGGTGCAGATGAAATTGAGACTTGTTGCTCAAGCTTCTTCGATTAATCCATTGTTCCAAATGAATCAATATAGTTCATTAGAGACCCTTAAACCCTCTCTTGAGGTCTTGGCTCTTGATTTGCCCCAAAAGTCAACTTAGGGGTGAATTAGGTTATGAAACCCTAATTCCTGATTTTTGATGAATGCATCCCCTGAGGCCAAATTGACTTGATGATTGGGTCCATGAGGTTCCATGGAGCATATTAGGTTATGTTTTGGATCATTGCCTTGTGCCCAGATGAAAATTTCCATCTGGAGGCCCTGGTTGACCAAAACCCTAATTTGCTGACACTGTCGATCTTGAGACTTAATCCACCTGAAAGGGAGCATCCTTGTGCTTAATCCTTAAAGTGGGAGTCCTTTTGATCCATTGTGGATGTTTGAGAAGTTAGACAAGTTGAAGATCATGTCATTTCTTGATTGATCCTTTGTCTAAGCTCTGAGAGGGCTTGAAACCCTAATTTTGATTGTAGTGGATACTCACCCATCTTTGGGGAGACAGACAAGGTAGGATGGTTTCCCCATATTGTGATGATGATTTGTACAATGATGGGAAATCTTAGTGGTCAAAATTTGGGGTATGACACCTATGATCATAACCAATATGGTTCTCAGGTTCCATAGTTAAGAGATCAGAATCTCTCAACGAGAATTAAAGGTTCTTGAGTGTCTCTTTAATAAGATGCGAAAAGTTACAAAAAGAGTAAACACACAATTCAAACCCCCTTTTCTTGTGTCTTTCTCGCACCTTCAATTTGTATCAGAGCTTCGGTTCTATTATTGATTTACATCAAACACTTAACAGTGTCAAGAAAAGATCCAGATGTGGTGCGTAGAAGTACTCTTGGTAAGATTGAAATCCACTTAAAATTTCTGTAACAGTTCAGCAGTTTACTGTGTACAAAATTGTAATCAATCTGATTACTTCGTGAGCAATTCATTGATTCTAGATGAAGCCTCACTAGAATTGAAGAATCAACTGATAAGATAAATTCATCAGATAAAAGGCAGTATCTGTTGAAAGCTCATCCTGGAAATTACATGTGGATAAAACCACGTATATGCTTAAAAGATGAATCATTAGAAAGCAAGAAATCTTGTTTGCTGAAGATTAATTCTTTATGAGTTTTTGAGATGTTTTCAAGAAACAGATTAGGTCCACCCTTGACTTTCTCGTTTAAAACTCATTCTGAATCTCTTCATGTAAAGAAGAAAGATTGATGTTCTAAGACTTTGAATTTCAGAAAGAAATCTATTAAAATCAGAATCTGAAAAATTCAAATTATTAGAAATGATTTAATGTCAGAATCTGGAATGATCAAAAGAATAAGTGAAGAACTGAATCCCAAAGACTCAGTAAATACTTGTTTCTGAAGGAACTCTCAAGCTTTAACTGGTTTAGTGATCAAGCTCCAACAACTTGGAATCATCCTAGTAAAAATCAAATGTTGATAATCTGATTGTCATCAGATCAAGTGTTCTTAGAACCACTTGAGCTATGAAATTAGATGCTATCATTCCAGATATCTAGGTTCTCCAACTCATGTCATAAAAGATGACGTTACTAATGTTTGTTTGAAGTTAACTCATAGATATGTGTGAACAACCCCAATTAAGTTGATCAACATTGTGAGAACAAGAAGGCTCATGCAAACCATGTCTAGTGATGTACACATGGGGCGTGATGATGTTCTGAACAAGTTCTAAAACAACTTTGAGGAACAAAGTCAGATGTTGATATGTCAATTCCTCCTTGAAATAACCTCTCAAAGGTTCTCACTAATCTTGTGAAATCAATCATCGTTCAAAGACAAGAAACTCTCACAGACGCAAACTGAACTCAGGCTATGAAAGGAAAACTCAACCAATTCTCAAAGTTTGTCGTTTAAGATTCAGATCCATATCTTAAGAACTGTATCAGAACTAAACAGGTTCTATGGATCAAGGAAATGAGAAGTGAGAAGCAATCAAAAATAGATGTAATCTGTTGATTATGAATGGGGTCATCAAATGAAACTTACTATTCACTCAGTACTGCTCCCACGCATATGAGTGTTAATTTTTCCTCAGAGCATTCATTACATTGCCTGACCAAAAGGATTGCATGTAATTAGATAAGTTCATATGGAGCGGTCACTCTGATCATGCCAAGTCTTAATCTCGATCATTATAACCTAGAGAACTGATGGACAAGTTTGAACTAGAAAAGAGAGAAAGCTGTAGTTAAATCAGGATCACTTTCCAAGACAATATTCTTTTTCTTCAGAAGTCAGAACACAAGCGTATCTTGAAAAATCCAAGAACCCTCAGTAGTTCACTCAGAAAAGGAAAGATTAGAGTCAAGATGAGAATGCATTCAGATTAGTCTGTAAAAATTTCCAGGTACCATCCTTCCCTCACTTATGACTTACTTTCATAATAAGAACCAGAATCACACTATCAAACCCCCTTGATTATGAGGTGTTAAGTTTTGAGAAAGTAATTAGAAATTCTTTTTATATGTATGCCTAGAAAATGCTATAGTATAAACCGCCACACATGTAAGACTATCCGCGTCATGTCATTCACCCTGCTTATTCTTTTAACCCACTAGTACACTCCAACTAGTACTCATGTTCCAGACCTAACTCTCTCTCTCTCTCTCTCTCTCTCTCTCCTAGAACCCCTTTATCTGACCTAGTTAGTCTACGAAACCTAAATGTTCATTTAAATGGCTGCACACTTCTGCATCCATCTAAATCTCCTTGGTTTACTCACATTGAATGATGTTTGTCTAGTCCCGGAATAGGGAACGTGCTACCTTGACCAAAATAGCTCCTCACCTAAGCTATTGATCTTAAGCCAAAATAATTATGCTCTGACAAGTCAGGATTCCCCGTAAGTATTGGGAACAGTGGAAAACCCTGTTTGTCTGCATTCTCGACTATACGCCTTTCATACCTTGAAATTCGAAAGCGTGTCATCTAGAATTAATGACCTCATAAAAACAGTTACTGCATCCACCTAACTCCTGCTAAGAATAAAGTGCATATATATCTTTTTGATCTCCCCTAGAATTACAAACTACTTAGCTGTCCTCACTCTTTAGACTTCTCCTAAGTATTCCAATCTTTTTAAGTCATTCTTAGCTACTGACTTATCCTGCTCAAACTTCTCCACTTATCTATTTAAAACCATAGTTGTTCTGGAAGAATTCATCACTATCCCTTAGTCCTAACCTTCCTTTTATCCTCAATCTAAAATGACTCCAAGAACATTTTATGGCAATGATGATCTTCATGAAGTCATCAATGAAAAACGACCAAATCCAATAGATACTAATAATGACTTTCATCTTAGTATCCACTTCCAAAAATGGAATAGATACATTCATATGCTTGGAGGCTCAATTTATCCTACCCTCGTAAAATCCTTTTGGATTAATGCCTCCGTTAGCAGAAATGGTATGATTATCTTCTCTAGCATTTATGGTCTTCCAGTCACCATCAACGTCACAAAAATCTCTGAAGCCGTTAACTGTCCACTAGGAGGTGTCACTCACAACCATGCATCCATTCGATGTACCTCTGATGCTGAAATGCAATACATGTTTGATAAAGGATCGGTCCTTGAACCTACAAATCCTGAAAAACTTGTGCCAATTGCCAAAGGATGGTTCAAATTCATCTTAACTAATATCAAGCCTCGCAACTCAAACAAAAACTTCCTGTACCATGATGATAAGCTCCTCATCACGTGTCTCCTTCGGCCAGTTCCTATTGATCTATCTCAAATAATCTTTGATCATCTAAAGGAATCAATTCTTATATCAAGAACAATGGATAATTCATTCATTCCCTACAGAAGAGTCCTGTCTAAAGTTCTCTTCAAAGCTGGTATCGTGCAAACGATTTGCAGAATTCGGTGTGGACCAGACAATGCTCTAAATAGGAATTTTTGTGAAACCTTCGACAGCAGATGGTTCTCATAAAACTAGAAGACTATTTGTCATACTTAGGCTAAGTTATTAGTATGTAATAGTTTATCAAGATCACATGGTCATTCTGTAACTGCATATTAAACTAATGAAGTATGTATTACATCATTTCTTTATGTCTACTCCTATATAAGTGCACTTACAAAACATATAAGACAAATCTCTTGAAAGAAGAAAATATGCTTTCATCACTAGAAAATGTTAATACTCTCAGATATGCATTTATTGTAAATCTTTGACTCTGTCAAAAATCAATCAGAGTATCCTACGCGTGATCTCTTGTCTCTTTTTTTTTTCAAGACTGGTAATCTGTTAGACTCTGTGCTAGTCCTAATTCACAACCTAAGACGTCTAGGAATTGACAAACCTAATGATTGTAGTCACGAGCATTTAATTGACTCTCCATTCGGTGCCTACTTAAGGCACCTCGTTCTCTCCTCTATTCATCATTCCAAACCATCCCAGTCAGTACCCTTCCTTAGTATTTTCTCCAGGATGACCACCTCTCGTCCTAAACCTACCAAATGTGAAATTGCTAAGTTAAGAGTCCTAAATGAATTCGGCCATCGCGGGGCGTACAAAAATATCGTTGGTTCAAAATAGCAATTCCACCTTGCTTAGGGGAGATAGTCCCTGCGGGGAATATCGTTGATCGGGCTTAGGAGATAAGAACTCGGCCGAGGCGGGTCAGACGAAACAAGGTCTCTGACACAGTTGATCCCTTCATTCAGGCGTACTGGGTTAGAAGGAGTACTTTGATTATGCACTTTGAGGTTTAATTACTTATGGAGAAGCGATCGATGTTCTTTCGATGTTCAACAGTCAAAAGAAATTGCCATCTTTATTTAAAAAAAAAAGCAGAAAATTTTTTATCATGTAAATTCATTTTTGTTTTATTTCAAGAATCTCTAATCATGTTAACAACGTCGTTCTGTAAAGCTAAAACAAATAAGAAGTACAAACAAAAGCACAAGGGCTTAAATTTTATTGATAAGATGAAGATCAGCCAAACACGTGATCCCAGAGAGTATATACAAAGTTTGAAAATGGTAATTTACCGGGAAAAGGGCTACGTTGAAACATAACGACCACTATCCTTCTACCAACTTTGAATTCGGGACATCCCGAGCTTCTGTCAAAGATGACCTTGACTGGAGTTTTCCTCCGATGGATGATGTAACTGCGGCTGAGGGATGTGCCTCTGTTGAACATAGTTACTTGCCATTATCCCTAATTTTTGCCTAGATTGTACTTTGAGATTTCCAATCCACCGGGATGATTTTTTTTCATGTCTCTAATTTTTCCTTGGACCACCCTTTCGGGTTTTCAATCCACCGAGACGTTTTTTTTTTTTTTTTTTAGTTTAGGCGAAGTATTTCTTGACTACATCAACATTCGTGGGGTAGGCAAATTCCTCTCCGTCCATGGTTGCAAGTCTCAAGGCACCGCCTGAGAAAGCTTTCGTGACCACATAGGGGCCATCATAATTTGGGGTCCATTTGCCCCGAGAGTCAGTGAGAAATGATTGTATCTTCTTGAGCACGAGGTCTCCTTTTCTGAAGACACGAGGTTGGACCTTTTTGTCGAACGCCCTCTTCATCCTCTATTGATACAATTGACCGTGGCACAGTGCCGTGATTCGCTTCTCTTCGATCAGATTTAGTTCGTCGTGTCGACTTTGACACCATTCGGCTTCTGTAAGCTTAACTTCCATCAATACTCTGATTGATGGGATCTCTACTTCTATTGGGAGCACTGCCTCCATGCCATACACTAGAGAGAAAGGGGTTGCCCCTGTTGAAGTGCGGACAGATGTGCGATAACCGTGAAAAGCAAAGGGTAGCATCTCGTGCCAATCTTTGTAGGTTACAACCATCTTTTGAACGATCTTCTTGATGTTCTTGTTAGCCTCCTCTACCGCTCCGTTCATCTTGGGTCGGTAGGGAGATGAGTTATGGTGTTCAATCTTGAACTCAGTACACAACTCTTTCATCATCTTATTGTTCAAGTTAGATCCATTATCAGTAATGATCTAGCTCGAAACACCATAACGACATATGATATTGTTTTTGATAAATCGGACCACCACTTGTCGGGTTACATTAGCGAATGACGCTGCTTCGACCCACTTGGTGAAATAGTCAATGGCTACAAGGATGAACCGATGTCCGTTTGAAGCCTTAAGCTCAATCAAGCCAATCATGTCGATTCCCCAAATGGAAAAAGGCCATGGGGAAGAAAGAAATTTGAGATGTGATGGTGGTACATGAATTTTGTCGGAGTATATCTGACACTTGTGACACCTCCTCATGTACTTGTAGCAGTCGGACTCCATTGTCAACCAATAGTACCCTGCTCTGAGAATTTTTCTCGCCATTGCGTGTCCATTGGCATGAGTGCCAAAGGATCCTTCATGAATTTCTTTCATAAGTGTGTCTGCTTCTGGTCTGTCGACGCATCGGAGCAAAACCATGTCAAAATTTCTCTTATAGAGAGTGTCACCGCTCAGGAAGAAGTTTCTAGCCAATCTTATGATGGTTTTTCTATCCTTCCTTAATGCCCCAGGTGGGTACTCTTGTTTCTGAAGGAAGCATTTGATATCGTGATACCAAGGTTTGTCGTCTATGACTGCTTCAATCGTGAAGATGTAAGCGGGCCGTTCGAGGCGCATGATGTCGATCTTAGGTACGTCATTCCATTGACCTACACTAATCATGGAAGAGAGAGTGGCTAATGCATCAGCCATGTGATTCTCCTCACGAGGGATGTGATGAAACTCAACTCTGTTGAAAAAAGGGAGCAACCTTCTTGCATAATCCTTGTAAGGAATCAATCCTGATTGGTATGTGTTCTAATCTCCTTTTATCTGATTGATAACCAAGGCTGAGTCGCCGTATACATCCAAGTTCTTGATCCTTAAATCAATCGCTTCTTCGAGACCCATAATACAAGCTTCGTATTCGGCCTCGTTATTTGTACACTTGAACGTCAGTCGAGCGGTGAAAGGAATGTGGGTACCCTGAGGGGTAACAATGATTGCCCCAATTCCGTTTCCATAATGATTAACTGCTCCGTCAAAGATCAGTCCCCATTGGGAACCTGGTTCTGGCCCTTCACTGGGTAGCGGTTCATCGCAATCTTTCATTTTTAGATACATGACATCTTCGTCTGGGAAGTCAAACCCGACTGATTCCTGATCGTCAATCGGTTGATGAGCCAAATGATCGGCTAAAATACTTCCCTTAACGGCTTTCTGAGCGTGGTACTCTATGTCATATTCTGATAACAACATCTGCCAACGGGCAATCCTTCCCGTGAGAGCAGGTTTTTCGAAGACATACTTGATTGGATCCATTTCGGAGATTAACCAAGTAGTATGACGAATCATGTATTGGCGAAGACGTCTGGCTGCCCAAGCCAAAGCACAACAAGTTTTCTCGAGCATCGTGTACCGAGTTTCACAGTCGGTGAATTTCTTGCTTAGATAGTAAATGGCAGACTCTTTCCTTTTGGTTTCGTCTTGTTGGCCAAGTACACATCCCATTGAGTCCTCTAGAACTGTGAGGTAAATGATCGGTGGTCTTCCTTCCACTGGAGGTGATAGAATTGGAGGATTCAACAGATATTCCTTAATACTGTCGAAGGTGGTTTGGTAATCTTCTGACCAAACGCAATCCTGGTTCTTTTTCAGTAATTTGAAAATCGGCGCACATGTGGCTGTCATGAGGAATATGAATCTGGAGATGTAGTTCAAACGTCCCAGGAATCCTCTGACTTGTTTTTCAGTTTTCGGAGAAGGCATTTCTTGAATGGCCTTGACCTTGTCAGGATCAACTTCAATTCCTTTCTGGCTGACGATGAACCCTAGTAGTTTCCCTGAACGGGCACCGAAGGTGCACTTGTTGGGATTCAAGCGGAGCTTGAATTTTCTTAGACGTTCGAACAATTTTGATAGATGTTCAACGTGCTCACTCTCTGTTTTTGATTTTGCAATCATATCATCGACATATACCTCGATTTCTTTGTGTATCATGTCATGAAACAGAGTAGTCATGGCCTTTTGATAGGTTGCCCCGGCGTTCTTCAAACTGAACGACATTACCTTGTAACAAAAAGTACCCCATGGGGTAATGAATGAAGTTTTCTCCATGTCTTTCGGCGCCATTTTGATTTGGTTATAGCCCGAGAATCCATCCATGAAGGAGAAAACTTTGAACTTTGCTGTACTGTCTACCAGCATGTCAATGTGTGGTAAAGGAAAGTCGTCCTTTGGACTTGCCTTGTTCAAATCTCTGTAATCAACACACATTCTGACCTTTCCGTCCTTTTTGGGAACGGGTACGATGTTGGCTAACCATTGAGGATATTCTGATGTGGCGAGGAAACCTGCGTCAATCTGTTTCTGTACTTCCTCTTTGATTTTGATGGCCATGTCTGGGTGAGTGCGTCTCAACCTTTGTTTTACTGGCGGACATTCCGATCTTAACGGTAAGTGATGTTCCACGATGCTGGTATCCAACCCTGGCATATCCTGATAGGACCAAGCAAACACATCGGGGAATTCTTTGAGAAGCTTTATCAAACCCTCTCTGGCAGTTGGACTGAGCAGTGCCCCAATCCTGATTTCTTTTCTCTCTTTTTCTGAACCTAAGTTTACCATTTCCAACGGCTCTTTGTGAGTTTCAATGGACCTTTCCTCTTGTCTGAGTAGTCGGGAGATCTCTTCTGGAATTTTGTCGTCATTTTCTTCTTCAGCCTCGAATACCGGGAACTCAAAGTTGGGAGAAGGCATCGGATCATATGTTTCAACGGGGTTTAAAACAAGCAATCTGCATGACGTGATGATTCGTGTTTAGAAGAGATAGAGAAAAATGCAAGTGTGTGCAGTGTTTTTATTTTACTGCTTGTTTTTATTTTTGAATTGTTTTCTTTAGGATTACCATTTTCTGAAAAAGCAAAAAGAGAAAATAGCAATTAATGCGGAAATTACAGAACGACGTTATTTTATTAATGAACAAGTCGATCCTTGAAACTACAGCCCTATAAAACAAAACTCTGTCACTTTGGGGAAAGCGAAGAGGAAAATTTACAGAAAGCGAGCCCTATCAAAACACCCGTTTCACCTGGGCAGGGTGAAAGGTTAAAAGATGGCAATTACTTTGACTGATGAACGACCTTCAAAACCTCGACAGCAACCCATTGGCGACGAACTCCTCGGTGAATCACAAAGTCTGGCACCTTCCTTGATTTGTCTTCAGAAATAATGCTGATTTCTGGGGGAGCATGATCGTTGGAATTTGTTTCCCAGGCAGAATTGTCGTAGGAGAATTCCTCTGTTGTGTTTTGCATAGCATTGGTGCTCTCAGCTGTATCTCCCCATCCTATTGGTTGGATGTCTTTGAACCTGATACGAGAGCTTTCGGGCGCAGTGTACTTGACCATAAAGTCGTACTTTCCACTTGGTTGTCCCAGGGTGTCCCACACTTCTTTGGAACTGGAGGAGTCATCCCTCTCGATGACGTTGACCTCGGGAAAAGCGTAGTTGATGAACTCAAGTCCCGCAAATGTTGCGAATTCATCTTCATGTTGAGTAGCTTCTGAATGACCTGAGTGTTGATCCCATGACATGGTGGGGACACAGGTATTCTGTTCAATGAGACTCAGCTAATTTTCATTGTTCGGCTGACTTTCTTGCCCCAAGTTTCCTGGGTAAGGTTGCCACATTGGCAGACCATCCATTGGGTCATAGTAGTTATGGTCAAAGTTGTCTTTCATCAGAGTGTCCTCCTCCAATGAATTTGGCGGAGCACGACATCCTTCCGGATCACAATCTCCATATATCATTTCGACATCTGACCTTGGTATAAATCTCGGACTTTCTGTAGGAAAGCAAAAAGGCATTGGCACCTCTTCCTGAGACATATAACCGTCCTCATTAAGATAGGACTTCCACTCTTCATCTGTGTCAGAGGGATCTTCCTCATTGATAGCATGAACTGTCTGAGACACTGGGTGAAGGAAACCTCCACTGTGGAAGAAGTTTTGAAGGGGATGAAGACTTTCATCGTTGGCAGCTGTCTGGGTACAGGTCGCAGAAAAACCAAGACCCTTCTTTGTTTTATTGTCAATAGGGATGACAAGTTGTCCCCATCCTATCGTATCGGTGTTCTTGACCGCTTTGATAGCATCGTTGTATGAGGAAATTGAGGTTCCTCTTTCGAATTGATTGTCCTTGCTTACCGACAGTGCTTGGAACTGTGTTCCAATAACCTCCTCGAGTTCTATACCAGTAGATGATGACAAGTTGCTCACAAGCAAGGCTTGTTCCCCACAAACCGTGACAAGTTGATCGTTCTTGACGAACTTTAGCTTTTGGTGGAGGGTTGACGTAACCGCTCCAGCCTGATGTATCCAAGGTCTTCCTAATAAACAACTGTAAGTTGCCCGGATGTCCATGACCTGGAAAGTGACCTGGAAAGTGTGAGGACCAATATTTATGGGAAGATCGACTTTGCCGATAACTATTTTTCTGGATCCGTCGAATGCTTTGACGACGACCTCGCTGACTCTCATCGAAGGGTCTTTGAATGATAACTGCATCAAAGTAGACTTCAGCATAACATTCAGGGCTGACCCTGTGTCTACCAGTACGCTGGCTAAAGCATCGTCCTGGCAGTTAACTGTGATATTAAGTGCCATGTTATGACGGCGACCTTCTTCAGGTAATTCCTCATCACTAAATCCCAAATTATTGCAGGAAGTGATGTTAGAGACAATACTATCGAACTGTCTGATTGTTACATCCTGTTCCACAAAGGCTTGTTCCAAGACTTTCTGTAGAGCCTCCCTGTGGGCTTCTGAGCTGAGTAATAGTGATAATACCGAGATCTTTGAAGGAGTCTGTAACAGTTGATCAACAATGTTGTATTCACTCCTTTGGATGAGCTTCAGCATCTCATCATTATTTCTTGAAAGGTCGGGATTACTGGATTGACCGACTAGTGGATCGGGAGCTTCTGTCTGAAGTTCCTTTTCTTTGTTAACTTCCCCAACCCCTCGGTTGAAAATTATACCACTCCGTGTTACATGAATGATGTCTGCTATATTCACAACGGAGGGTAACAGAATTTCCTTTCCATTCTCGACTATTTTTGCACCGTATTTGTAAGGGATAACCTTAGTTGATTCATACGGTAATGGTCCCGGCAGATAGATGACTATGGGAACCTTCTGATTTTTCTGACCATCATAAGTAATCTCGATCCGTTCCTGGTTGGGAACTTTAGATTCGTCAAGTAGAGGGATGATGGCAAAAACATCCCTGGTCCTGTGATGACCAGAGATGGTGACAACATCCTCGACTTGATTGGAAAGGTAGTTCGGCGTCCAGTCGATAGGTCCAGAACCCGGATATGGACGAATCTCTCCACGATCCATCTGACCCTGAAGAGCCGCTCGCACAAGGTAACACCCTTGATTACTTTCCGAACAGACGCTACAACGGTCGTAATTGTGTAGTGGCACCTGGCCACGCCCACTTTGAATACAATGTAACCTCACTAGGTTACCTTCCATTGCTCGGACATCCTGACTTTGACGTCGAGTAGGATTCCTGTTATTGATACTAATTTGCTGAGTATCCTCATCCATGTAGATTGGCATCCACCAGTGATTTAACAAGTGTTGAAGTACCTCTTGGACAACGGTACAACCCTGATCGTTTTCGTAACCTGCTTTACAGCTTTGATAGTCATGTGATATTAAGAATCCAAGTCGGACCTGCTCAGCATGTAACTCTACCAGGTTGGTATTCAACACGCGAATGTCAAAGATCTGAACCATATTGACCTGATAGGAATTCCTATCACGGTAATCTTGGATCCATCCCAGATCCATCTGACGTTGGAGGGCCTCTTGTATGAAAGAGCATCCCTGTTTGTTTACCGAGCAAGTCAGACAGGAATTGTAATCGTGCCGCGACAGATTATGATACTGGCTTTGCCTTGAGTGCATTGCCACCAAGTTGACATTCATTGCACGGATATCGTGGTTTTGAATGACATTGGAATTCGTGTAAACTATGTTAACCCCACGAACTCGGTGTTCTTGGATCCATCCGAGATCCATCTGTTCCTGTAGAGCTGCTTGCACCACAGAACATCCTTGATTGTTTTTAGAGCAAATATCACACTGATGATAGTTATGAGGTGGCACATGGCCATATCCATTATGTCTACAATGCATCTTGACCAGATTGGTCTTTAACAAGAGTACATCGTGAATTTGATAGACATTGTTAATCTCTTCCTCTATCAAATTGACTGCAGCTTTCTCATGTTGAGGCAGCGGGTTCGTAAGAACATTAGGATTCGTATCTTTGAAAGATAAGAGCCCGCTCCTAACAAGCTATTGCACGTCGGACTTGAAATTAAGACAAGTTTCAATGTTATGCCCTGAACCTCCTTGATGATAAGGGCAAGTTTGATCCACCTTAAACCAAAAAGGCGGATTTTCTGGAACTGTAAGAGGGGACTTAGTCTGAATGTGCCCCTTGGCTAGCAGTAAGGGAAACAGCTCTGCGTACGTTATGGGTATAGGATCAAATCCTGGTGGCCGTGTTGTGCGGTTTTTGTTGTATTGAGGACGAGTCTGCTGAAGAGGCTGTTGTGTCCTTTGCTGATCAGGTTGGCTCTGCGCAACCTGAGGTTGATACGTAGGAATAGGCGCAAGGCAAATAGCAGGAGTCACAGCTGCTACTGGTTGATATCATCGCCTTTGCTTTCCAAGATAGATATTCCCAATATCTTGCTCTTTTTTCTTAGGGAGAGCACTACCATATTTTTTAGTACCGCTCGATGATCCAGTGTCTTTTACCAAACGTCCTTCTCGGACGGCTTCCTCAAGACGTACACCCATGCCTACCATTTCGGTGAAATCACTGGGCGCACTGGCAACCATTCGGTCATAGTAAAACGAGCTTAAGGTCTTTAAGAAGATCTTTGTCATCTCTTTTTCCTCAAGAGGTGGACAAATTTGAGCGGCAATTTCACGCCACCTTTGAGCATACTCCTTAAAGGTTTCCTTGTCCTTTTGCGACATCGATCTGAGTTGATCTCTGTCGGGTGCCATGTCCAAATTGTATTTGTATTGTTGGACGAAGGCAATACCAAGATCTCTGAAAGTGCTGATCGTAGCACAGTTTAAACCCATGTACCATTTGAGTGCGGCACCGGTTAAACTATCCTAAAAGTAGTGAATCAGCAGGTCCTGATTCTCCGTTTGAGCTGACATCCGCCGAGCGTACATCACCAGATGGCTTTGAGGGCAAGAGTTACCCTTGTACTTTTCAAAGTCGGGCACTTGGAACTTGTGCGGGACTTTCACATTGGGGACCAAGCAGGGATCCACGACGTCCTTTCTAAATAGATCCTGACTGCGAATGGCTTGCAGTTCCTTCTGCATCACCAGGAATTGATCCTGGAATTCATCCATTCTATCGAACATAGTTTCCTTCTTACCAGAAGGTGTTGGCGGAATCTGTCCTTCCGGGACAGTGTGCACCACAGGGGGTGGTACCGTGACTACGGCAGCAAATCTTGGTGTTTCCCGAAGTTTGTAACCTTCAGGAGTCTTCAATATGCCCCGGGCATCTTCGCTTTCCCGAAGTTTGTAATCTTCAGGCCCAGCGGCTTCTGTTGTGATTCCCTGATCTTCAGTGATCGGCGGAACATATCCTTCCGGGATATAGTTAACAGGCATGCCCCAAGGACGATCTTTCGGCATTTGATACCTAGGATCATACTTCTCCATGATGGGCGTTGAGGTGATCTATGAGATCACAGTACTTTGTAGCTGAGCTTCTGCCATGGCTTGCATGTCGTTACGAAGCTTTCTCATATCTTCTCTCAGAGCATCGATCTCTTCTTTCAACTCTCTATTTTCTTCCTCAAGATCATCCATCTTTTTCTGACGATTGGCCCGAGTATTGTACGAATGAGACAGTTTGACTCTAGAATCGAGACACAAACGTGAGATTCGTAAGGAAGAAGAATACGTGATGTGAGAATGATGAATGCAATGATTATATTAATTGTTTTTCTTGGTTTAATCAAAATAAACTTCGACAATTAAATTGCAAATATCAAACAGTGGGGAAACCCCTTTTTATTGAAATTCCAAGGATTACAGAAATGGAAATACGATAGATTACAAAATGCAGAAACAGAAACCTAAGCTAATGGGTCTCGAGTCCTCTCTGAAGAGAAATCGGGTGCTGATTCTGGGACTTTCCTTTTCTTTGACCGGGGCTCTTGGGCCGTTGTCGGGTTGTCATTCCTTTGCCAGGTGAAAGGAGTGATCAAATTCCTTTGGTCATCTTGGTTCTCTACAGCATGTTGCTCCAAAATTTCAATCAGAGCATCTTTCTCTTTCAGTAATTGCTATATTTTGATGCACTCCACGTCGAGGGTGCGGTACTTGTTCTTCCAAGACCTCCTCTCCCGTTGAACTTTGTTGAGAGTAACCTGAAGCTTTTCAGTTTCCGTCATGAAGTACATGACAGATTCCCTTGGAGGAAGAATTCCGTAACGAGGATAGGGCATTTTTAGCTTGAGAGCTCTAGTTTGTACCCAATGGAGATAAGGCTCCACCGAGACACAGTCTGGTTTTCCTCGAGACTCTCGTCCTTTCTTATGAACCTGTTTCCAAGCTTGCACTATTTCCATCTTTAGTACTCTGTCATTTTCTCCTTCCTTGAAGAAAAGACCTTCCAGATGAACACCCAGTGGGATGTGTCTCATCGGGTATCCAAATTGACGGCGAACCAATACCGGATGGTAGTTGATTCCTCCTTTAGTTCCTATAAGGGGTACGTTAGGGAAGTTTCCACAATGATCAATAATCCTGATTCCCTCATAAATCCTATTACACCAGTCTATATCAGAGTTGGTAAGAGACATGATCTTCTGTGACCAACGTAAGGCACTCTTACAATCCCAAAAAGCAGCAGACTTGGGCAAGTGATAGATAAACCATTTATAAAGCAGAGGTACACAACATGTGATCTCCTCCCCGATGTACAAATTTCCCAAGTGTACAGAATGATACGCATCTGCGAGCAAAGTCGGCACAGGGTTTCCAATGAGAAACACCTTAATGGAGTTAACATCGACGAAATTATTAATATTGGGAAACAAAAATAACCCGTAGGTGAGCAAGACAAAGATGCTTTCAAAAGCAGTAACGTTTCCTATATTGGCAAAATACAGGGCCTTCTTCGTCCAAAACTGGGCCGGCAAACCTTGGATGCCACCCTTAGTAGTCATGTGAGTCCTGACCTCAGACTTGTCCAAATGAATTGCCCTTGCAATGGTCTGATTCTTTGGAATTTCTTCCAGTCCAGAAAATGGAGCTCGATCAGTGATATGTAGATCAGTCAGATGAGAATACTCCTCCAGCGTTGGTGCTAACTGGTAATCTGGGAATGTGAAACAGTGATAAACTGGATCGTAAAACTGAATGAGCGTGTCCATGATTCCCTCAATCACATGGACTCTTAACAGAGGCAGCAGACCTCCGTGTTTGGCTCTGAAAGCCTCAGGGTTAGTGATCATCCTTGCTAACCTTCTCAAATCCTCTAGTTTTGGAACCTTGAAGGTGTACTTATGAGTTCTCTTTCTACCGAAATCCATTAGTGCAATCCTTTTCTCTGATATTTGCAAAAACAGTCTTAGTTTAATTTGAAAAATAGCAGAGAGACTAGAAGAGAAGTTTTTTTAATGTTTTAATGTTTTTTAGATGAATGCATTAATGCAACACACAAAAACATAGAAAAAACATGGGGTCAAAGGGTCGTTGTCATGAAGTCAAGGCTCTACCCATCCCAAAGATTTATACTAGGGTGATTTTTGTACCTGTACTCATTATCATCAGCTCCTCCCAGGAAAGCAAAACAACAAGCGGATCGCCAGCGAGTTGTAGAGCAATCTTAGAGTAAGTGCCATTCACCGAGAATAGATCACTAGCCTCAAATGAGGGTAGTATCGCGTAACAACTATTTCTGATAGTTTCCGCACTACGAAAGGGTTTGGCTCCTCAGCTTCTCAGACTTAACAACCGGCTCATTGGCTAAGAGAGTGAATGGGTTGCGTTGGTCAGCCTCCACTGAGGTTGATGGTCAACCCTGTCGCCATCACTTATCTTAAGTGTATACTCAGTCTTTCCACATACGGCATCACCCGCATTCCCATTAGCAGAAAAATAAACACGTATAGCAATTAGGAAAAGCAGTATATATATTTATCTTAAACATCCTAGACCTTTGAAGCTAAGGATCCTAAGTTCTTAACAGAAATGGGTTCCCCGGCGGAAGCCCCAATCTGTGGAATTCACAAGAGGTGAAAAATAAGACTGTGCCTAGATCTATCTTTGATAGGCCCCACGGTGGGCGCCATTTTTTATGTTGGCGGCCACCGCCATGAAAATGACTTACCCAAGGTTTAAATTGTAAGAAAGAAAGAACCTGCCCCACGGTGGGCGGCATTTTTTCTGTAGCGAGCGATTTTGGACGCGGTTCTTAAGCGCTGGTCGCTCTCTGCGGTTGCGCTTTAACTACAGATCGATTCATTTTTTATCCTATTGTGAGCTGAATAAGGAAGGGAAATAGATGTCTCCAATTAACCCTGCTTGCATACTGAGTTTAAACAGCGGTCTGTTACGTTACGAATGCTATCAATGTGGGGGGGCCTTTGTACTGGTTATTTGTATTTTCGCCAATACTGGTTTGTTATCTAGGCAGAAGTTTTCGGGCGGGGAACAAGGATTAGGATGTTAGGACTGATGTTTATGGGATTTGGTTTTTTTGTTGATTGTGCTCGCTAAGATTTTTCTTTCAATCTTATGCCTACGTATTCCCGTTTACCGAAACAGGGAAATCAGAGCGTTCGTAGTTCCTCTTATTCTATGGGAGGAAATTGGTTTTTGGTGTCTTGTTCAAAGCCCAAGACGTGAAGCGAAAGGTGATTTGTATCTTGTTCAAAGCCCAAGATATGAAGCTGAAAAGTCTGACTTTAGAGAGAATTTGTCATCTCTAAAGAGGTTTGTTTGTCACAACTGTTGGGTGACTAGTGTATAAAGGGAGATTACTTTAACCGGGATACGCGGATCCTAGCAATGCCATAATTTCCTTTATAGGGGATTTTAACCTGAAGGAGAAGACTTTAACTCAGTGTAGAGCAATGCTATCTTTCCTTAGGAATTTCTCATGCTAAACGAGGGACAGTGGCGTGGATATAGATGATCCAAAGGCTTGCCGCTTACAGCGATTAGATGAAGGGAAAGGAGTTGTTGATGTTTGTGTACTGTGAATGAGGCACAACCTTTGATGCTAAAAGGTTGATTGGATCAACCAGTGGTTTTCTTATATAAAGCCTAAGAGGAGGCTAATATGTGTCTCGTACAAAGCCCGAGAGAGAGGCGAAAAGGGTTTTGACTCGACGAGGGAATCTTTTGGTATCTCGTATAAAGTCCGAGATGGAGGCTAAAAGGTTTTTGACCCGACGGGGAGAATCATTGTACAAAGCCCAAGAGGAGGCCATGGTGACTGTTCAGTTAAGTGACAGGTCCAGTATACTGATTTTGAAAGAGAAAATCAGTTCTTATATGAGCAACACTGCACTCAAGGATCTGATTTCAAGGATCCGGGTTATTCCTATTTTTTAAGGAAGCGGGAAATCCAAAAGGTATTGAGAATGTCCGAGTCTGCGGGTTTCCTTCCTATTCTTGAAGGGTGCTTGAGAATGTCTTTGAGACTCAAGGAAATTAGACTGTCCAAGTATAGAGTTTTGTCTTTTGTACTATGCTTTGAGAAATAGTAGTAGACTCTATGAAAGGACTGCTCTACGCATATGACTAAGTTCTGTTCCTATACCTCTAGGAGGTCGTCGGGATAATTTGTACGAAGCCCAAGAGGAGGCTAGAAACTTTTAAGAAGCCGATCTGTCCTTGTACTAAGCCCAAGAGAAGGCTATCATTCCCGGAGGAAGAGATCATTATACGAAGCCTAAGAGGAGGCTGTGAATACTTCTAAGAAGTTGTAGGGTCCTTGTACTAAGCCCAAGAGGAGGCTGGGTTGCTTTTAGGAAGCCTGTTGGTCCTTGTATGATGCCCAAGAGGAGGCCGATGCTTTTAAGAAGCCCGCGGGTCCCCAAACCCCGAGAAATTCAAGGCAAGCTATTCACAAGGAATAGATCAAGTCAGGAAAGTTCGAGAATTTGGAAGAAACTCAAAGATGCCATTTCACGAAGAATACATTCATCTTGGGGAGTAGAGTTTCTTGACGATTCCTAATGAGGACAGTCGAAGAGAAGACTGTATCTGGTGATCCTATTGGGGATCTAGCTGTCTATTTCTACGAATAAATGAAACGGCGTCACCTAGTTCTAGACGTAGTTGTCGGGGAAACTCGAAATATCTATACTATTATTACACAGTTGATATGAGTTTATGAAAGAAGACTTACAGTGAAACAACCCCACAATACAGTTATATGTATATGAAAGCGGTAAATGAAAGCAATAACCACTTACTCGGTTGTAGAGCTTCCATGCTGTTTGGTTAGTTGTTCAACAAAGAAAGATTGATAACAATATTATATTCAAAATCAAAGGAGAAAGTGCTTTGAAAAAGAAAGATTTGGGGCTTACAGCTCAAGGAGAGGCCTAGGGTTTTATCAGTGAGCGTACTGTTGAATTTGTACAGAGGGACTTATACAAGTGACTGAGGCCCAAAAGGTTTTCTGTACAAAGGGGTGGGTCTTACACTCTCTCAAGAGGCCCAAAAGGTTTAAAGAAAAAGAGTGGGGCTTATAACACGAGGGTAGGCCCAGATGATTTTTCCGTTTAAAATGGCGATCGCGCCGAGGTTTCCTTTTAACGCAGAGGGACTTATACAATAAGTGAGGCCCAAATGGTTTTGGTTAAAAGGGGATTGGGTCTTACACTCTATTAGAGGCCCAAAATGTTTTGAATGGGTCTTATAGCTCGAGGAGAGGCCTAAGGTTATTTTTCAAAAGGCGATGATCGCGCCGTTTGTTTTTGACGGTATCAAGACTTATACAATACACTGAGGCCCAAAAATGATTTGGTCAAAAAAGGATTGGGTCTTACACTCTATTAGAGGCCCAAAGTGTTTTGAAAATGATTTATGAGGGTTGAATTAATCCAAAAACCCTAATTTTAATCTTTAAAAGTAAATATTTAAAGAAAATCAAACAAAATTCAAAATAAATTTGAATAATCCACTTATGATTTTGCTTAAGGTTTGAAAAAATGAGGGATAATCACAAGGAATATTTAAATTCATTAGGTTTTGATTTTCAAAGTAAATATTCATTTTTAGAATGTTTAAAAACAATTAAAAATGAATTTATTCACAAAATACTAATTATATTAAATAAATAATATAAATTTAATTTTTTGGTGGAATAAAATATTTCAACATTTTTGTGAATTGTTGCAAAAAGAACCAATCAAAAATGATAAAAATTGAAGGAGTTATTAATTTTTCAAATCATTAAAAATAATAATATGAAAAATAACAAAATAAAAAAGTGATAAAAAGAAGTCTGGGGCGAGGGGGATTCGAACCCCAGACCTCTCGCTTGCCAATACTCACAAAACCAGTTGATGAACCGCTGGGGCGCAATGCCAATTCATTAATAACATGGCAAGTGAAAAATATATATCAAACTTAGTTGGAAAACCTGAAGAATGGCGCCATGGCCATCTTCTTCCTCGAGCTCGTGCGTGAAGCACCATATCTCACTCATCTCTCAACCATTGGACATGATTCAAACACCAAACCCGTGCGTTTTTTCACAAGGAATAAGATGGCAATACCCAATTTTATTCATTTTCAGTGTGGTGTAAAATAATCATGATGAACACAGATGAACCCTAATTTGCAAAAGCAATCGTGCAGGCATGGTTATAAGGTCTATGATCCAATTTCTTGAGGCAAAACAATCAACACATGATGGCAATCAAACGGCAAAAATATCATGCGAGGAAATATGCATGGATCATGGAGTTTGAGTTTGAAGCTCACCTTGATGCAAGCTGAAATGGAACTTTGCCCAGATGGTGTTCCAGTCGTGAATTGATGATCCCTACAGCTTCAATGGATGTTATGGAGTGTGTTGCAAGCTTTGGAACACTTTAAAATTCTTTGGATCAAGCTGGAGACCTCCACCTGCAAAATTGAAGGATAATGGCTTGGTTGAAGAGTGATTTTGAGCCTGGGGTGTTACAGTTGGTGTTTAAGTGTTTGGACACCTCAAATACATCATATGTGATGTGTTTGAACAATTGGAATGGATTGATTATGGCTGCAACTCAAAACCCGATAGTGGTTACTCAAAAATAAGAAAACTTGAGGTTTAAGAAAAAATGAGAGAAAGCAGTGCTGTAACTGGCTTTGGTGTGAGTTGAATGATCCATTGGGATCTCTATTTATAGGTGATCAACTTTTGTTTTGGAGGAATAGTGAATGGTTGCTGGATCAGATCACATTTGCATGGATTGGCTTGGAGGATTTCTTCTCAAGCAAGGCAAGCTAGCCATTCCCAAGAGCAGGGCTATGCCTTGACCAAAACCACATTCTTCAGATGTTTTTAATGTTGTTTAATCATAGAAATTGACTGAGTATGGTAGCTACCTTGACAATGCACTATTCCACATTAATGCACTTTGAATTCAAGGCAAAATGTGCCAAAGTGGATGAACTTCAAGTTGGAAGATTCCTTAGCCTTTTGACTCAGACTTATCAGTTGGATCAGTTGCATTGTGATTGGTTTGAACACAGGTGGCATAGTGATCCTTAGTCTTTGGCTCAAAATCGTGTGTGGCAAGCAAACATGCAAACTGATTTTTCCAAAACAGCTTGCAGCAGCATGACTTTGGGCATGGATTTCTCATGGCTTAAGTTGAATCAATTCATGCTGTTGAGCTCTTTGAATTCTTAGTAACATATGCAACAACATTGATGTTTAACTTTGGACTTGATTCAGCTTGCATCTATGTGAAAAGATCTCACAAGTTTTGGTGTTTCAACAAAATCTGTCTTGGACAGAATTTTTCTAAGTGTTGGAAAATGGTATATTTTCATGTTTTCAGCCACTTTGGCTCACTCATAGCTCAAAATCCATAATGAATTGGAGTTAGGCTTAGTTGAAGTTTTTGTAGAGGGTAATGAGACCTACAAATCAAGCTTTGGATGGAAAAAAATGGCCTTGTGGTTTAGGAGTTATGGTCCTTCAAAGTTGGTGCATTAGTGGTACTTTTCCATAACTTAGAAAAAATTCTAAGTTTTATGGTTACCCCTTTTACAAGTTATCCCACTTTTCTTGATTTTTCTTGATGAATGATGATTCAAATCATACATTAACATCATTTTAGGGTTAAAATTCCATTTTAGTGAAAAATCTCAAAAAGTCAAAGTTGACTTTTGTGCACAGTTGACTTTTTATCAGATGAATTCCAAATTGTGCAATTCTTCAGGAAATCATGTCCTTGACCTAAATCAAACTTGATGGACATGTTCCATGGGTGTCATGGGGTATATTGAGGTATGTCCTAGGGCTTGGGAGCTTGTCCTGGTCAAAAGTCAAAGTTACAGTTGACTTTTCTCTTAAAACCCTAATTGTGGTGCAGATGAAATTAAGACTTGTTGCTCAAGCTTCTTGGATTAATCCATTGTTCCAAATGGATCAATATAGTTCATTAGAGACCCTTAAACCCTCTCTTGAGGTCTTGGCTCTTGATTTTCCCCAAAAGTCAACTTAGGGGTGAATTAGGTCAAGAAACCCTAATTCCTGATTTTTGATGAATGCATCCCCTGAGGCCAAATTGACTTGATGATTGGGTCCATGAGGTTCCATGGAGCATATTAGGTTATGTTTTGGATCATTGCCTTGTGCCCAGATGAAAATTTCCATCTGGAGGCCCTGGTCGACCAAAACCCTAATTTGGTGACATTGTCGATCTTGAGACTTAAATCACCTGAAAGGGAGCATCCTTGTGCTTAATCCTTAAAGTGGGAGTCCTTTTGATCCATTGTGGATGTTTGAGAGGTTAGACAAGTTGAAGATCATGTCATTTCTTGATTAATCCTTTGTCTAAGCTCTGAGAGGGCTTGAAACCCTAATTTTGATTGTAGTGGATGCTCACCCATCTTTGGGGAGACTGACAAGGTAGGATGGTTTCCCCATATTGTGATGATGATTTGCACAATGATGGGAAATCTTAGTGGTCAAAATTTGGGGTATGACACCTATGATCATAACCAATATGGTTCTCAGGTTCCATAGTTAAGAGATCATAATCTCTCAACGAGAATTGAAGGTTCTTGAGTGTCTCTTTAACAAGATGCGAAAAGTTACAAAAAGAGTAAACACACAATTCAAACCCCCTTTTCTTGTGTCTTTCTCGCACCTTCAATTGGTATCAGAGCTTAGGTTCTGTTATTGATTTACATCAAACACTTAACAGTGTCAAGAAAAGATCCAGATGTGGTGCGTAGAAGTACTCTTGGTAAGATTGAAATCCACTTACAATTTCTGTAACAGTTCAGCCGTTAACTGTGTACAAAATTGTAATCAATCTGATTACTTCGTGAGCAATTCATTGATTCTAGATGAAGCCTCACTAGAATTGAAGAATCAGCTGATAAGATAAATTCATCAGATAAAAGGCAGTACTGTTGAAAGCTCATCCTGGAAATTACATGTGGATAAAACCACGTATATGCTTAAAAGATGAATCATTAGAAAGCAAGAAATCTTGTTTGCTGAAGATTAATTCTTTATGAGTTTTTGAGATGTTTTCAAGAAACGGATTAGGTCCACCCTTGACTTTCTCGTTTAAAACTCATTCTGAATCTCTTCATGTAAAGAAGAAAGATTGATGTTCTAAGACTTTGAATTTCAGAAAGAAATCTATTAAAATCAGAATCTGAAAAATTCAAATTATTAGAAATGATTTAATGTCAGAATCTGGAATGATCAAAAGAATAAGTGAAGAACTGAATCCCAAAGACTCAGTAAATACTTGTTTCTGAAGGAACTCTCAAGCTTTAACTGGTTTAGTGATCAAGCTCCAACAACTTGGAATCATCCTAGTAAAAATCAAATGTTGATAATCTGATTGTCATCAGATCAAGTATTCTTAGAACCACTTGAGCTATGAAATTAGATGCTATCATTCCAGATATCTAGGTTCTCCAACTCATGTCATAAAAGATGACGTTAATAATGTTTGGTTGAAGTTAACTCATAGATATGTGTGAACAACCCCAATTAAGTTGATCAACATTGTGAGAACAAGAAGGCTCATGCAAACCATGTCTAGTGATGTACACATGGGGCGTGATGATGTTCTGAACAAGTTCTAAAACAACTTTGAGGAACAAAGTCAGATGTTGATATGTCAATTCCTCCTTGAAATAACCTCTCAAAGGTTCTCACTAATCTTGTGAAATCAATCATCGTTCAAAGACAAGAAACTCTCACAGACGCGAACTGAACTCAGGCTATGAAAGGAAAACTCAACCAATTCTCAAAGTTTGTCGTTTAAGATTCAGATCCATATCTTAAGAACTGTATCAGAACTAAACAGGTTCTATGGATCAAGGAAATGAGAAGTGAGAAGCAATAAAAAATAGATGTAATCTGTTGATTATGAATGGGGTCATCAAATGAAACTTACTATTCACTCAGTACTGCTCCCACGCATATGAGTGTTAATTTTTCCTCAGAACATTCATTACATTGCCTGACCAAAAGAATTGCATGTAATTAGATAAGTTCAGATGGAGCGGTCACTCTGATCATGCCAAGTCTTAATCTCGGTCATTATAACCTAGATAACTGATGGACAAGGTTGAACTAGAAAAGAGAGAAAGCCGTAGTTCAATCAGGATCACTTTCCAAGACAATATTCTTTTTCTTCAGAAGTCAGAACACAAGCGTATCTTGAAAAATCCAAGAACCCTCAGTAGTTCACTCAGAAAAGGAAAGATTAGAGTCAAGATGAGAATTCATTCAGATTAGTCTGTAAAAATTTCCAGGTACCATCCTTCCCTCACTTATGACTTACTTTCATAATAAGAACCAGAATCACACTATCAAACCCCCTTGATTATGAGGTGTTAAGTTTTGAGAAAGTAATTAGAAATTCTTTTTATATGTATGCCTAGAAAATGCTATAGTATAAACCGCCACACATGTAAGACTATCCGCGTTATGTCATTCACCCTGCTTATTCTTTTAACCTACTAGTACACTCCAACTAGTACTCATGCTCCAGACCTAACTCTCTCTCTCTCTCTCTCTCTCTCTCTCTCTCTCTCTCTCTCTCTCTCTCTCTCCTAGAGCCCCTTTATCTGACCTAGTTAGTCTACGAAACCTAAATGTTCATTTAAATGGCTGCACACTTCTGCATCCATCTAAATCTCCTTGGTTTACTCACATTGAATGATGTCTGTTCAGTCCCGGAATAGGGAACGTGCTACCTTGACCAAAATAGCTCCTCACCTAAGCTATTGATCTTAAGCCAAAATAATTATGCTCTGACAAGTCAGGATTCCCCGTAAGTATTGGGAACAGTGGAAAACCCTGTTTGTCTGCATTCTCGACTATACGCCTTTCATACCTTGAAATTCGAAAGCGTGTCGTCTAGAATTAATGACCTCATAAAAACAGTTACTGCATCCACCTAACTCCTGCTAAGAATAAAGTGCATATATATCTTTTTGATCTCCCCTAGAATTACAAACTACTTAGTTGTCCTCACTCTTTAGACTTCTCCTAAGTATTCCAATCTTTTTAAGTCATTCTTAGCTACTGACTTATCCTGCTCAAACTTCTCCACTTATCTATTTAAAACCATAGTTATTCTGGAAGAATTCATCACTATCCCTTAGTCCTAACCTTCCTTTTATCCTCAATCTAAAATGACTCCAAGAACATTTTATGGCAATGATGATCTTCATGAAGTCATCAATGAAAAACGACCAAATCCAATAGATACTAATAATGACTTTCATCTTAGTATCCACTTCCAAAAATGGAATAGATACATTCATATGCTTGGAGGCTCAATTTATCCTACCCTCGTAAAATACTTTTGGATTAATGCCTCCGTTAGCAGAAATGGTATGATTATCTTCTCTAGCATTTATGGTCTTTCAGTCACCATCAACGTCACAAAAATCTCTGAAGCCGTTAACTGTCCACTAGGAGGTGTCACTCACAACCATGCATCCATTCGATGTACCTCTGATGCTGAAATGCAATACATGTTTGATAAAGGATCGGTCCTTGAACCTACAAATCCTGAAAAACTTGTGCCAATTGCCAAAGGATGGTTCAAATTCATCTTAACTAATATCAAGCCTCGCAACTCAAACAAAAACTTCCTGTACCATGATGATAAGCTCCTCATCACGTGTCTCCTTCGGCCAGTTCCTATTGATCTATCTCAAATAATCTTTGATCATCTAAAGGAATCAATTCTTATATCAAGAACAATGGATAATTCATTCATTCCCTACAGAAGAGTCCTGTCTAAAGTTCTCTTCAAAGCTGGTATCGTGCAAACGATTTGCAGAATTCGGTGTGGACCAGACAATGCTCTAAATAGGAATTTTTGTGAAACCTTCGACAGCAGATGGTTCTCATAAAACTAGAAGACTATTTGTCATACTTAGGCTAAGTTATTAGTATGTAATAGTTTATCCAGATCACATGGTCATTCTGTAACTGCATATTAAACTAATGAAGTATGTATTACATCATTTCTTTATGTCTACTCCTATATAAGTGCACTTACAAAACATATAAGACAAATCTCTTGAAAGAAGAAAATATGCTTTCATCACTAGAAAATGTTAATACTCTCAGATATGCATTTATTGTAAATCTTTGACTCTGTCAAAAATCAATCAGAGTATCCTACGCGTGATCTCTTGTCTCTTTTTTTTTTCAAGACTGGTAATCTGTTAGACTCTGTGCTAGTCCTAATTCACAACCTAAGACGTCTAGGAATTGACAAACCTAATGATTGTAGTCACGAGCATTTAATTGACTCTCCATTCGGTGCCTACTTAAGGCACCTCGTTCTCTCCTCTATTCATCATTCTAAACCATCCCAGTCAGTACCCTTCCTTAGTATTTTCTCCAGGATGACCACCTCTCGTCCTAAACCTACCAAATGTGAAATTGCTAAGTTAAGAGTCTTAAATGAATTCAGCCATCGCGGGGCGTACAAAAATATCGTTGGTTCAAAATAGCAATTCCACCTTGCTTAGGGGAGATAGTCCCTGCGGGGAATATCGTTGATCGGGCTTAGGAGATAAGAACTCGGCCGAGGCGGGTCAGACGAAACAAGGTCTCTGACACAGTTGATCCCTTCATTCAGGCGTACTGGGTTAGAAGGAGTACTTTGATTCTGCACTTTGAGGTTTAATTACTTCTGGAGAAGCGATCGATGTTCTTTCGATGTTCAACAGTCAAAAGAAATTGCCATCTTTATTTAAAAAAAAAAGCAGAAAAATTTTTATCAAGTAAATTCATTTTTGTTTTATTTCAAGAATCGCTAATCATGTTAACAACGTCGTTCTGTAAAGCTAAAACAAATAAGAAGTACAAACAAAAGCACAAGGGCTTAAATTTTATTGATAAGATGAAGATCAGCCAAACACGTGATCCCAGAGAGTATATACAAAGTTTGAAAATGGTAATTTACCGGGAAAAGGGCTACGTTGAAACATAACGACCACTATCCTTCTACCAACTTTGAATTCGGGACATCCCGAGCTTCTGTCAAAGATGACCTTGACTGGAGTTTTCCTCCGATGGATGATGTAACTGCTGCTGAGGGATGTGCCTCTGTTGAACATAGTTACTTGCCATTATCCCTAATTTTTGCCTAGATTGTACTTTGAGATTTCCAATCCACCGGGATGATTTATTTTCATGTCTCTAATTTTTCCTTGGACCGCCCTTTCGGGTTTTCAATCCACCGAGACGTTTTTTTTTTTTTTTTTTAGTTTAGGCGAAGTATTTCTTGACTACATTAACATTCGCGGGGTAGGAAAATTCCTCTCCGTCCATGGTTGCAAGTCTCAAGGCACCGCCTAAGAAAGCTTTCGTGACCACATAGGGGCCATCATAATTTGGGGTCCATTTGCCCCGAGAGTCAGTGAGAAATGATTGTATCTTCTTGAGCACGAGGTCTCCTTTTCTAAAGACACGAGGTTGGACCTTTTTGTCGAACGCCCTCTTCATCCTCTGTTGATACAATTGACCGTGGCACAGTGCCGTGATTCGCTTCTCTTCGATCAGATTTAGTTCGTCGTGTCGACTTTGACACCATTCGGCTTCTGTAAGCTTAGCTTCCATCAATACTCTGATTGATGGGATCTCTACTTCTATGGGGAGCACTGCCTCCATGCCATACACTAGAGAGAAAAGGGTTGCCCCTGTTGAAGTGCGGATAGATGTGTGATAACCGTGAAGAGCAAAGGGTAGCATCTCGTGCCAATCTTTGTAGGTTACAACCATCTTTTGAACGATCTTCTTGATGTTCTTGTTAGCCGCCTCTACCGCTCCGTTCATCTTGGGTCGGTAGGGAGATGAGTTATGGTGTTCAATCTTGAACTCAGTACACAACTCTTTCATCATCTTATTGTTCAAGTTAGATCCATTATCAGTAATGATCTGGCTCGGAACACCATAACGACATATGATATTGTTTTTGATAAATCGGACCACCACTTATCGGGTTACATTAGCGAATGACGCTGCTTCGACCCACTTGGTGAAATAGTCAATGGCTACAAGGATGAACCGATGTCCGTTTGAAGCCTTAAGCTCAATCAAGCCAATCATGTCGATTCCCCATATGGAAAAAGGCCATGGGGAAGAAATAAATTTGAGATGTGATGGCGGTACATGAATTTTGTCGGAGTATATCTGACACTTGTGACACCTCCTCATGTACTTGTAGCAGTCGGACTCCATTGTCAACTAATAGTACCCTGCTCTGAGAATTTTTCTCGCCATTGCGTGTCCATTGGCATGAGTGCCAAAGGATCCTTCATGAATTTCTTTCATAAGTGTGTCTGCTTCTAGTCTGTCGACGCATCGGAGCAAAACCATGTCAAAATTTCTCTTATAGAGAGTGTCACCGCTCAGGAAGAAGTTTCCAGCCAATCTTCTGAGGGTTTTTCTATCCTTCCTTAATGCCCCAGGTGGGTACTCTTGTTTCTGAAGGAAGCATTTGATATCGTGATACCAAGGTTTGTCGTCTATGACTGCTTCAATCGTGAAGATGTAAGCAGGCCGTTCGAGGCGCATGATGTCGATCTTAGGTACGTCATTCCATTGACCTACACTAATCATGGAAGAGAGAGTGGCTAATGCATCAGCCATGTGATTCTCCTCACGAGGGATGTGATGAAACTCAACTCTGTTGAAAAAAGGGAGCAACCTTCTTGCATAATCCTTGTAAGGAATCAATCCTGATTGGTATGCGTTCTAATCTCCTTTTATCTGATTGATAACCAAGGCTGAGTCGTCGTATACATCCAAGTTCTTGATCCTTAAATCAATTGCTTCTTCGAGACCCATAATACAAGCTTCGTATTCGGCCTCGTTATTTGTACAGTTGAACGTAAGTCGAGCGGTGAAAGGAATGTGGGTACCCTGAGGGGTAACAATGATTGCCCCAATTCCGTTTCCATAATGATTAACTGCTCCGTCAAAGATCAGTCCCCATTGGGAACCTGGTTCTAGCCCTTCACTGGGTAGCGGTTCATCGCAATCTTTCATTTTTAGATACATGACATCTTCGTCTGGGAAGTCAAACCCGACTGATTCCTGATCGTCAATCGGTTGATGAGCCAAATGATTGGCTAAAATACTTCCCTTAACGGCTTTCTGAGCGTGGTACTCTATGTCATATTCTGATAACAACATCTGCCAACGGGCAATCCTTCCTGTGAGAGCAGGTTTTTCGAAGACATACTTGATTGGATCCATTTCGGAGATTAACCAAGTAGTATGACGAATCATGTATTGGCGAAGACGTCTGGCTGCCCAAGCCAAAGCACAACAAGTTTTCTCAAGCATCGTGTACCGAGTTTCACAGTCGGTGAATGTCTTGCTTAGATAGTAAATGGCAGACTCTTTCCTTTTGGTTTCGTCTTGTTGGCCAAGTACACATCCCATTGAGTCCTCTAGAACTGTGAGGTAAATGATCAGCGGTCTTCCTTCCACTGGAGGTGATAGAATCGGAGGATTCAACAGATATTCCTTAATACTGTCGAAGGCGGTTTGGCAATCTTCTGACCAAACGCAATCCTGGTTCTTTTTCAGTAATTTGAAAATCGGCGCACATGTGGCGGTCATGAGGAATATGTATCTGGAGATGTAGTTCAAACGTCCCAGGAATCCTCTGACTTATTTTTCAGTTTTCGGAGAAGGCATTTCTTGAATGGCCTTGACCTTGTCAGGATCAACTTCAAATCCTTTCTGACTGACGATGAACCCTAGTAGTTTCCCTGAACGGACACCGAAGGTGCACTTGTTGGGATTCAAGCGGAGCTTGAATTTTCTTAGACGTTCGAACAATTTTGACAGATGTTCAACGTGCTCACTCTCTGTTTTTGATTTTGCAATTATATCATCGACATATACCTCGATTTCTTTGTGTATCATGTCATGAAACAGAGTAGTCATGGCCCTTTGATAGGTTGCCCCGACGTTCTTCAAACTGAACGGCATTACCTTGTAACAAAAAGTACCCCATGGGGTAATGAATGAAGTTTTCTCCATGTCTTTCGGCGCCATTTTGATTTGGTTATAGCCCGAGAATCCATCCATGAAGGAGAAAACTTTGAACTTTGCTGTACTGTCTACCAGCATGTCAATGTGTGGTAAAGGGAAGTCGTCCTTTGGACTTGCCTTGTTCAAATCTCTGTAATTAACACACATTCTGACCTTTCCGTCCTTTTTGGGAACGGGTACGATGTTGGCTAACCATTGAGGATATTCTGATGTGGCGAGGAAACCTGTGTCAATCTGTTTCTGTACTTCCTCTTTGATTTTGATGGCCATGTCTGGGTGAGTGCGTCTCAACCTTTGTTTTACTGACGGACATTCCGATCTTAACGGTAAGTGATGTTCCACGATGCTGGTATCCAACCCTGGCATATCCTGATAGGACCAAGCGACCACATCGGGGAATTCTTTGAGAAGCTTTATCAAACCCTCTCTAGCAGTTGGACTGAGCAGTGCCCCAATCCTGATTTCTTTTCTCTCTTTTTCTGAACCCAAGTTTACCGTTTCCAACAGCTCTTTGTGAGGTTCAATGGACCTTTCCTCTTGTCTGAGTAGCCGGGAGATCTCTTCTGGAATTTTGTCGTCATTTTCTTCTTCAGCCTCGAATACCGGGAACTCAAAGTTGGGAGAAGGCATCGGATCATATGTTTCAACGGGGTTTAAAACAAGCAATCTGCATGACGTGATGATTCGTGTTTAGAAGAGATAGAGAAAAATGCAAGTGTGTGCAGTGTTTTTATTTTACTGCTTGTTTTTATTTTTGAATTGTTTTCTTTAGGATTACCATTTTCTGAAAAAGCAAAAAGAGAAAATAGCAATTAATGCAGAAATTACAGAACGACGTTATTTTATTAATGAACAAGTCGATCCTTGAAACTATAGCCCTATAAAACAAAACTTTGTCACTTTGGGCAAAGCGAAGAGGAAAATTTACAGAAAGCGAGCCCTATCAAAACACCCGTTTCACCTGGGCAGGGTAAAAGGTTAAAAGATGGCAATTACTTTGACTGATGAACGACCTTCAGAACCTCGACAGCAACCCATTGGCGATGAACTCCTCGGTGAATCACAAAGTCTGGTACCTTCCTTGATTTGTCTTCAGAAATAATGCTGATTTCTGGGGGAGCATGATCGTTGGAATATGTTTCCCAGACAGAATTGTCGTAGGAGAATTCATCTGTTGTGTTTTGCATAGCATTGGTGCTCTCAGCTGTATCTCCCCATCCTGTTGGCTAGATGTCTTCGAACCTGATACGAGAGCTTTCGGGCGCAGTGTACTTGACCATAAAGTCGTACTTTCTACTTGGTTGTCCCAGGGTGTCCCACACTTCTTTGGAACTGGAGGAGTCATCCCTCTCGATGACGCTGACCTCGGGAAAAGCGTAGTTGATGAACTCAAGTCCCGCAAACGTTGCGAATTCATCTTCATGTTGAGTAGCTTCTGAATAACCTGAGTGTTGATCCCATGACATGGTGGGGACACAAGTATTCTGTTCAATGAGACTCAGCTAATTTTCATTGTTCGGCTGACTTTCTTGCCCAAAGTTTCCTGGGTAAGGTTGCCACATTGGCAGACCATCCATTGGGTCATAGTAGTTGTGGTCAAAGTTGTCTTTCATCAGAGTGTCCTCCTCCAATGAATTTGGCGGAGCACGACATCCTTCCGGATCACAATCTCCATATATCATTTCGACATCTGACCTTGGTATAAATCTCGGACTTTCTGTAGGAAAGCAAAAAGGCATAGGCACCTCTTCCTGAGACATATAACCGTCCTCATTAAGATAGGACTTCCACTCTTCATCTGTGTCAGAGGGATCTTCCTTATTGATAGCATGAACTGTCTGAGACACTGGGTGAAGGAAACCTCCACTGTGGAAGAAGTTTTGAAGGGGATGAAGACTTTCATCGTTGGCAGCTGTCTGGGTACAGGTCGCAAAAAAACCAAGACCCTTCTTTGTTTTATTGTCAATAAGGATGACAAGCTGTCCCCATCCTATCGTATCGGTGTTCTTGACCGCTTTGATAGCATCGTTGTATGAGGAAATCGAGGTTCCTCTTTCGAATTGATTGTCCTTGCTTACCGACAGTGCTTGGAACTGTGTTCCAATAACCTCCTCGGGTTCTATACCAGTAGATGATGACAAGTTGCTCACAAGCAAGACTTGTTCCCCACAAACTGTGACAAGTTGATTGTTCTTGACGAACTTTAGCTTTTGGTGGAGGGTTGATGTAACCGGTCCAACCTGATGTATCCAAGGTCTTCCTAATAAACAACTGTAAGTTGCCCGGATGTCCATGACTTGGAAAGTGACCTGGAAAGTGTGAGGACCAATAGTTATGGGAAGATCGACTTCGTCGATAACTGTTTTTCTGGATCCGTCGAATGCTTTGACGACGACCTCGCTGACTCTCATCGGAGGGCCTTTGAATGATAACTGCATCAAAGTAGACTTCGGCATAACATTCAGGGCTGACCCTGTGTCTACCAGTACGCTGGCTAAAGCATCGTCCTGGCAGTTGACTGTGATATTAAGTGCCATGTTATGACGGCGACCTTCTTCAGGTAATTCCTCATCACTAAATCCCAAATTATTGAAGGAAGTGATGTTAGAGACAATACTATCGAACTGTCTGATTGTTACATCCTGTTCCACAAAGGCTTGTTCCAAGACTTTCTGTAGAGCCTCCCTGTGGGCTTCTGAGCTGAGTAATAGTGATAATACCGAGATCTTTGAAGGAGTCTGTAACAGTTGATCAACAATGTTGTATTCACTCCTTTGGATGAGCTTCAGCATCTCATCATCGTTTCTTGAAAGGTCGGGATTACTGGATTGACCGACTAGTGGATCGGGAGCTTCTGTCTGAAGTTCCTTTTCTTTGTTAACTTCCCCAACCCCTCGGTTGAAAATTCTACCACTCCGTGTTACACGACTAATGTCTGCTATATTCACAACGGAGGGTAACGGAATTTCCTTTCCATTCTCGACTATTGTTGCACCATATTTGTAAGGGATAACCTTAGTTGATTCATACGGTAATGGTCCTGGCAGATAGATGACTATGGGAACCTTCTGATTTTTCTGACCATCATAAGTAATCTCGATCCGTTCCTGGTTGGGAACTTTAGATTTGTCAAGTAGAGGGATGATGGCAAAAACATCCCTGGTCCTGTGATGACCAGAGATGGTGACAACATCCTCGACTTGATTGGAAAGGTAGTTCGGCGTCCAGTCGATAGGTTCAGAACCCGGATATGGACGAATCTCTCCACGATCCATCTGACCCTGAAGAGCCGCTCGCACAAGGTAACACCCTTGATTACTTTTCGAACAGACGCTACAACGGTCGTAATTGTGTAGTGGCACCTGGCCACACCCACTTTGAATACAATGTAACCTCACTAGGTTACCTTCCATTGCTCGGACATCCTGACTTTGACGTCGAGTAGGATTCCTGTTATTGATACTAATTTGCTGAGTATCCTCATCCATGTAGATTGGCATCCACCAGTGATTTAACAAGTGCTGAAGTGCCTCTTGGACAACGGTACAACCCTGATCGTTTTTGCAACCTGCTTTACAGCTTTGATAGTCATGTGATATTAAGAATCCAAGCCGGACCTGCTCAGCATGTAACTCTACCAGGTTGGTATTCAACACGCGAATGTCAAAGATCTGAACCATATTGACCTGATAGGAATTCCTATCACGGTAGTCTTGGATCCATCCCAGATCCATCTGACGTTGGAGGGCCTCTTGTATGAAAGAGCATCCCTGTTTGTTTACCGAGCAAGTCAGACAGGAATTGTAATCGTGCCACGATAGATTATGATACTGGCTTTGCCTTGAGTGCATTGCCACCAAGTTGACATTCATTGCACGGATATCGTGGTTCTGAATGACATTGGAATTCGTGTAAACCATGTTAACCCCACGAACTCGGTGTTCTTGGAACCATCCGAGATCCATCTGTTCCTGTAGAGCTGCTTGCACCACAGAACATCCTTGATTGTTTTTAGAGCAAATATCACACTGATGATAGTTATAAGGTGGCACATGGCCATATCCACTCTGTCTACAATGCATCTTGACCAGATTGGTCTTTAACAAGAGTACATCGTGAATTTGATAGACATTGTTAATCTCTTCCTCTATCAAATTGACTGCAGCTTTCTCATGTTGAGGCAGCGGGTTCGTAAGAACATTAGGATTCGTATCTTTGAAAGATAAGAGCCCGCTCCTAACAAGCTTTTGCACGTCGGACTTGAAATTAAGACAAGTTTCAATGTTATGCCCTGAACCTCCTTGATGATAAGGGCAAGTTTGATCCACCTTAAACCAAAAAGGCGGATTTTCTGGAACTGTAAGAGGGGACTTAGTCTGAATGTGCCCCTTGGCTAGCAGTAAGGGAAACAACTCTGCGTACGTTATGGGTATAGGATCAAATCCTGGTGGCCGTGTTGTGCGGTTGTTGTTGTATTGAGGACGAGTCTGCTGAAGAGGCTGTTGTGTCCTTTGCTGATTAGGTTGGCTCTGCGCAACCTGAGGTTGATACGTAGGAATAGGCGCAAGGCAAATAGCAGGAGTCACAGCTGCTACTGGTTGATATCGTTGCCTTTGCTTTCCAAGATAGATATTCCCAATATATTGCTCTTTTTTCTTAGGGAGAGCACTACCATATTTTTTAGTACCGCTCGATGATCTAGTGTCTTTTACCAAACGTCCTTCTCGGACGGCTTCCTCAAGACGTACACCCATGCCTACCATTTCGGTGAAATCACTGGGCGCACTGGCAACCATTCGGTCATAGTAAAATGAGCTTAAGGTCTTTAAGAAGATCTTTGTCATCTCTTTTTCCTCAAGAGGTGGACAAATTTGAGCGGCAATTTCACGCCACCTTTGAGCATACTCCTTAAAGGTTTCCTTGTCCTTTTGTGACATCGATCTGAGTTGATCTCTGTCGGGTGCCATGTCCAAATTGTATTTGTATTGTTGGACGAAGGCAATACCAAGATCTCTGAAAGTGCTGATCGTAGCACAGTTTAAACCCAAGTACCATTTGAGTGCGGCACCGGTTAAATTATCCTAAAAGTAGTGAATCAGCAGGTCCTGATTCTCCGTCTGAGCTGACATCCGCCGAGCGTACATCACCAGATGGCTTTGAGGGCAAGAGTTACCCTTGTACTTTTCAAAGTCGGGCACTAGGAACTTGTGCGGGACTTTCACATTGGGGACCAAGCAGAGATCCGCGGCGTCCTTTCCAAATAGATCCTGACCGCAAATGGCTTGCAGTTCCTTCTGCATCTCCAGGAACTGATCCTGGAATTCATCCATTCTATCGAACATAGTTTCCTTCTTACCAGAAGGTGTTGGCGGAATCTGTCCTTCTAGGACAGTGTGCACCACAGGGGGTGGTACCGTGACTACGGCATCAAATCTTGGTGTTTCCCGAAGTTTGTAACCTTCAGGAGTCTTCAGTATGCCCCGGGCATCTTCGCTTTCCCGAAGTTTTTAATCTTCAGGCCCAGCGGCTTCTGTTGTGATTCCCTGATCTTCAGTGATCGGCGGAACATATCCTTCTGGGATATAGTTAACAGGCATGCCCCAAGGACGATCTTTCGGCATTTGATACCTAGGATCATACTTCTCCATGATGGGCGTTGAGGTGATCTCTGAGATCACAGTCCTTTGTAGCTGAGCTTCTGCCATGGCTTGCATGTCGTTACGAAGCTTTCTCATATCTTCTCTCAGAGCGTCGATCTCTTCTTTCAACTCTCTGTTTTCTTCCTCAAGATCATCCATCTTTTTCTGACGATTGGCCCGAGTATTGTACGAATGAGACAGTTTGACTCTAGAATCGAGACACAAACGTGAGATTCGTAAGGAAGAAGAATACGTGATGTGAGAATGATGAATGCAATGATTATATTAATTGTTTTTCTTGGTTTAATCAAAATAAACTTCGACAATTAAATTACAAATATCAAACAGTGGGGAAACCCCTTTTTATTGAAATTCCAAGGATTACAGAAATGGAAATACGGTAGATTACAAAATGCAGAAACAGAAACCTAAGCTAATGGGTCTCGAGTCCTCTCTGAAGAGAAATCGGGTGCTGATTCTGGGACTTTCCTTTTCTTTGACCGGGGCTCTTGGGCCGTTGTCGGGTTGTCATGCCTTTTCCAGGTGAAAGGAGTGATCAAATTCCTTTGGTCATCTTGGTTCTCTACAGCATGTTGCTCCAAAATTTCAATCAGAGCATCTTTCTCTTTCAGTAATTGCTGTATTTTGATGCACTCCACGACGAGGGTGCGGTACTTGTTCTTCCAATACCTCCTCTCCCGTTGAACTTTGTTGAGAGTAACCTGAAGCTTTTCAGTTTCCGTCATGAAGTACATGACAGATTCCCTTGGAGGAAGAATTCCGTAACGAGGATAGGGCATTTTTAGCTTGAGAGCTCTAGTTTGTACCCAATGGAGATAAGGCTCCACCGAGACACAGTCTGGTTTTCCTAGAGACTCTCGTCCTTTCTTATGAACCTGTTTCCAAGCTTGCACTATTTCCATCTTTAGTACTCTGTCATTTTCTCCTTCCTTGAAGAAAAGACCTTCCAGATGAACACCCAGTGGGATGTGTCTCATCGGGTATCCAAATTGACGGCGAACCAATACTGGATGGTAGTTGATTCCTCCTTTAGTTCCTATAAGGGGTACGTTAGGGAAGTTTCCACAACGATCAATAATCCTGATTCCCTCATAAATCCTATTACACCAGTCTATATCAGAGTTGGTAAGAGACATGATCTTCTGTGACCAACGTAAGGCACTCTTACAATCCCAAAAAACAGCAGACTTGGGCAAGTGAGAGATAAACCATTTATAAAGCAGAGGTACACAACATGTGATCTCCCCCCCGCTGTACAAATTTCCCAAGTGTACAGAATGATATGCATCTGCGAGCAAAGTCGGCACAGGGTTTCCAATGAGAAAAACCTTAATGGAGTTAACATCGACGAAATTATTAATATTGGGAAACAAAAATAACCCGTAGGTGAGCAAGACAAAGATGCTTTCAAAAGCAGTAACGTTTCCTATATTGGCAAAATACAGGGCCTTCTTCGTCAAGAACTGGGCCGACAAACCTTGGATGCCACCCTTAGTAGTCATGTGAGTCCTGACCTCAGACTCGTCCAAATGAATTGCCCTTGCAATGGTCTGATTCTTTGGAATTTTTTCCAGTCCAGAAAATGGAGCTCGATCAGTGATATGTAGATCAGTCAGATGAGAATACTCCTCAAGCGTTGGTGCTAACTGGTAATCTGGGAATGTGAAACAGTGATAAACCGGATCGTAAAACTGAATGAGCGTGTCCATGATTCCCTCAATCACAGGGACTCTTAACAGAGGCAGCAGACCTCCGTGTTTGGCTCTGAAAGCCTCAGGGTTAGTGATCATCCTTGCTAACCTTCTCAAATCCTCTAGTTTTGGAACCTTGAAGGTGTACTTATGAGTTCTCCTTCTACCGAAATCCATTAGTGCAATCCTTTTCTCTGATATTTGCAAAAACAGTCTTAGTTTAATTTGAAAAACAGCAGAGAGACTAGAAGAGAAGTTTTTTTAATGTTTTAATGTTTTTTAGATGAATGCATTAATGCAACACACAAAAACATAGAAAAAACATGGGGTCAAAGGGTCGTTGTCATTAAGTCAAGGCTCTACCCATCCCAAAGGTTTATACTAGGGTGATTTTTGTACCTGTACTCATTATCATCAGCTCCTCCCAGGAAAGCAAAACAACAAGCGGATCTCCAGCGAGTTGTAGAGCAATCTTAGAGTAAGTGCCATTCACCGAGAATAGATCACCAGCCTCAAATGAGGGTAGTATCGCGTAACAACTATTTCGGATAGTTTCCGCACTACAAAAGGGTTTGGCTCCTCAGCTTCTCAGACTTAACAACCGGCCCATTGGCTAAGAGAGTGAATGGGTTGCGTTGGTCAGCCTCCACTGAGGTTGATGGTCGACCCTGTCGCCATCACTTATCTTAAGTGTATACTCAGTCTTTCCACATACGGCATCACCCGCATTCCCATTAGCAGAAAAATAAACACGTATAGCAATTAGGAAAAGCAGTATATATATTTGTCTTAAACATCCTAGACCTTTGAAGCTAATGATCCTAAGTTCTTAACAGAAATGGGTTCCCCGGCGGAAGCCCCAATCTGTGGTATTCACAAGAGGTGAAAAAGAAGACCGTGCCTAGATCTATCTTTGATAGGCCCCACGGTGGGCGCCATTTTTTCTGTTGGCGGCCACCGCCATGAAAATGACTTACCCAAGGTTTAAATTGTAAGAAAGAAAGAACCGGCCCCACGGTGGGCGCCATTTTTTCTGTAGCGAGCGATTTTGGACGCGGTTCTTAAGCGCTGGTCGCTCTCTGCGGTTGAGCTTTAACTACAGGTCGATTCATTTTTTATCCTATTGTGAGCTGAATAAGGAAGGGAAATAGATGTCTCCAATTAACCCTGCTTGCATACTGAGTTTAAACAGCGGTCTGTTACGTTACGAATGCTATCAATGTGGGGGGGCCTTTGTACTGGTTATTTGTATTTTCGCCAATACTGGTTTGTTATCTAGGCAGAAGTTTATGGGCGGGGAACAAGGATTAGGATGTTAGGACTAATGTTTATGGGATTTGGTTTTTTTGTTGATTATGCTCGCTAAGATTTTTCTTTCAATCTTATGCCTACGTATTCCCGTTTACCGAAACAGGGAAATCAGAGCGTTCGTAGTTCCTCCTATTCTATGGGAGGAAATTGGTTTTTGGTGTCTTGTTCAAAGCCCAAGACGTGAAGCGAAAGGTGATTTGTATCTTGTTCAAAGCCCAAGATATGAAGCTGAAAAGTCTGACTTTAGAGAGAATTTGTCATCTCTAAAGAGGTTTGTTTGTCACAACTGTTGGGTGACTGGTGTATAAAGGGAGATTACTTTAACCGGGATACGCGGATCCTAGCAATGCCATAATTTCCTTTATAGGGGATTTTAACCTGAAGGAGAAGACTTTAACTCAGTGTAGAGCAATGCTATCTTTCCTTAGGAATTTCTCATGCTAAACGAGGGACAGTGGCGTGGATATAGATGATCCAGAGGCTTGCCGCTTACAGCGATTAGATGAAGGGAAAGGAGTTGTTGATGTTTGTGTACTGTGAATGAGGCACAGCCTTTGATGCTAAAAGGTTGATTGGATCAACCAGTGGTTTTCTTATATAAAGCCTAAGAGGAGGCTAATATGTGTCTCGTACAAAGCCCGAGAGAGAGGCGAAAAGGGTTTTGACTCGACGAGGGAATCTTTTGGTATCTCGTATAAAGCCCGAGATGGAGGCTAAAAGGTTTTTGACCCGACGGGGAGAATCATTGTACAAAGCCCAAGAGGAGGCCATGGTGACTGTTCAGTTAAGTGACAGGTCCAGTATACTGATTTTGAAAGAGAAAATCAGTTCTTATATGAGCAACACTGCACTCAAGGATCTGATTTCAAGGATCCGGGTTATTCCTGTTTTTTAAGGAAGCGGGAAATCCAAAGGGTATTGAGAATGTCCGAGTCTGCGGGTTTCCTTCCTATTCTTGAAGGGTGCTTGAGAATGTCTTTGAGACTCAAGGAAATTAGACTGTCCAAGTATAGAGTTTTGTCTTTTGTACTATGCTTTGAGAAATAGTAGTAGACTCTATGAAAGGACTGCTCTACGCATATGACTAAGTTCTGTTCCTATACCTCTAGGAGGTCGTCGGGACAATTTGTACGAAGCCCAAGAGGAGGCTAGAAACTTTTAAGAAGCCGATCGGTCCTTGTACTAAGCCCAAGAGGAGCCTATCATTCCCGGAGGAAGAGATCATTATACGAAGCCTAAGAGGAGGCTGTGAATACTTCTAAGAAGCCGTAGGGTCCTTGTACTAAGCCCAAGAGGAGGCTGGGTTGCTTTTAGGAAGCCTGTTGGTCCTTGTATGATGCCCAAGAGGAGGCCGATGCTTTTAAGAAGCCCGCGGGTCCCCAAATCTCGAGAAATTCAAGGCAAGCTATTCACAAGGAATAGATCAAGTCAGGAAAGTTCGAGAATTTGGAAGAAACTCAAAGATGCCATTTCACGAAGAATACATTCATCTTGGGGAGTAGAGGTTCTTGACGATTCCTAATGAGGACAGTCGAAGAGAAGACTGTATCTGGTGATCCTATTGGGGATCTAGCTGTCTATTTCTACGAATTAATGAAACGGCGTCACCTAGTTCTAGACGTAGTTGTCGGGGAAACTCGAAATATCTATACTATTATTACACAGTTGATATGAGTTTATGAAAGAAGACTTACAGTGAAACAGCCCCACAATACAATTATATGTATATGAAAGCGGTAAATGAAAGCAATAACCACTTACTCGGTTGTAGAGCTTCCATGCTGTTTGGTTAGTTATTCAACAAAGAAAGATTGATAACAATATTATATTCAAAATCAAAGGAGAAAGTGCTTTGAAAAAGAAAGATTTGGGGCTTACAGCTCAAGGAGAGGCCTAGGGTTTTATCAGTGAGCGTACTGTTGAATTTGTACAGAGGGACTTATACAAGTGACTGAGGCCCAAAAGGTTTTCTGTACAAAGGGGTGGATCTTACACTCTCTCAAGAGGCCCAAAAGGTTTAAAGAAAAAGAGTGGGGCTTATAACACAAGGGTAGGCCCAGATGATTTTTCCGTTTAAAATGGCGATCGCGCCGAGGTTTCCTTTTAACGCAGAGGGACTTATACAATAAGTGAGGCCCAAATGGTTTTGGTTAAAAGGGGATTGGGTCTTACACTCTATTAGAGGCCCAAAATGTTTTGAATGGGTCTTATAGCTCGAGGAGAGGCCCAAGGTTATTTTTCAAAAGGCGACGATCGCGCCGTTTGTTTTTTACGGTATCGGGACTTATACAATACACTGAGGCCCAAAAATGATTTGGTCAAAAAAGGATTGGGTCTTACACTCTATTAGAGGCCCAAAGTGTTTTGAAAATGATTTATGAGGGTTGAATTAATCCAAAAACCCTAATTTTAATCTTTAAAAGTAAATATTTAAAGAAAATCAAACAAAATTCAAAATAAATTTGAATAATCCACTTATGATTTTGCTTAAGGTTTGAAAAAATGAGGGATAATCACAAGGAATATTTAAATTCATTAGGTTTTGATTTTCAAAGTAAATATTCATTTTTAGAATGTTTAAAAACAATTAAAAATGAATTTATTCACAAAATACTAATTATATTAAATAAATAATATAAATTTAATTTTTTGGTGGAATAAAATATTTCAACATTTTTGTGAATTGTTGCAAAAAGAACCAATAAAAAATGATAAAAATTGAAGGAGTTATTAATTTTTCAAATCATTAAAAATAATAATATGAAAAATAACAAAATAAAAAAGTGATAAAAAGAAGTCTGGGGCGAGGGGGATTCGAACCCCAGACCTCTCGCTTGCCAATACTCACAAAACCAGTTGATGAACCGCTGGGGCGCAATGCCAATTCATTAATAACATGGCAAGTGAAAAATATATATCAAACTTAGTTGGAAAACCTGAAGAATGGCGCCATGGCCATCTTCTTCCTCGAGCTCGTGCGTGAAGCACCATATCTCACTCATCTCTCAACCATTGGACATGATTCAAACACCAAACCCGTGCGTTTTTTCACAAGGAATAAGATGGCAATACCCAATTTTATTCATTTTCAGTGTGGTGTAAAATAATCATGATGAACACAGATGAACCCTAATTTTCAAAAGCAATCGTGCAGGCATGGTTATAAGGTCTATGATCCAATTTCTTGAGGCAAAACAATCAACACATGATGGCAATCAAACGGCAAAAATATCATGCGAGGAAATATGCATGGATCATGGAGTTTGAGTTTGAAGCTCACCTTGATTCAAGCTGAAATGAAACTTTGCCCAGATGGTGTTCCAGTCGTGAATTGATGATCCCTACAGCTTCAATGGATGTTATGGAGTGTGTTGCAAGCTTTGGAACACTTTAAAATTCTTTGGATCAAGCTGGAGACCTCCACCTGCAAAATTGAAGGATAATGGCTTGGTTGAAGAGTGATTTTGAGCCTGGGGTGTTACAGTTGGTGTTTAAGTGTTTGGACACCTCAAATACATCATATGTGATGTGTTTGAGCAATTGGAATGGATTGATTGCGGCTGCAACTCAAAACCCGATAGTGGTTACTCAAAAACAAGAAAACTTGAGGTTTAAGAAAAAATGAGAGAAAGCAGTGCTGTAACTGGCTTTGGTGTGAGTTGAATAATCCATTGGGATCTCTATTTATAGGTGATCAACTTTTGTTTTGGAGGAATAGTGAATGGCTGCTGGATCAGATCACATTTGCATGGATTGGCTTGGAGGATTTCTTCTCAAGCAAGGCAAGCTAGCCATTCCCAAGAGCAGGGCTATGCCTTGACCAAAACCACATTCTTCATATGTTTTTAATGTTGTTTAATCATAGAAATTGACTGAGTAGGGTAGCTACCTTGACAATGCACTATTCCACATTAATGCACTTTGAATTCAAGGCAAAATGTGCCAAAGTGGATGAACTTCAAGTTGGAAGATTCCTTGGCCTTTTGACTCAGACTTATCAGTTGGATCAGTTGCATTGTGATTGGTTTGAACACAGGTGGCATAGTGATCCTTAGTCTTTGGCTCAAAATTGTGTGTGGCAAGCAAACATGCAAACTGATTTTTCCAAAACAGCTTGCAGCAGCATGACTTTGGGCATGGATTTCTCATGGCTTAAGTTGAATCAATTCATGCTGTTGAGCTCTTTGAATTCTTAGTAACATATGCAACAACATTGATGTTTAACTTTGGACTTGATTCAGCTTGCATCTATGTGAAAAGATCTCACAAGTTTTGGTGTTTCAACAAAATCTGTCTTGGACAGAATTTTTCTAAGTGTTGGAAAATGGTATATTTTCATGTTTTCAGCCACTTTGGCTCACTCATAGCTCAAAATCCATAATGAATTGAAGTTAGGCTTAGTTGAAGTTTTTGTAGAGGGTAATGAGACCTACAAATCAAGCTTTGGATGGAAAAGAATGGCCTTGTGGTTTAGGAGTTATGGTCCTTCAAAGTTGGTGCATTAGTGGTACTTTTCCATAACTTAGAAAAATTTCTAAGTTTTATGGTTACCCCTTTTACAAGTTATCCCACTTTTCTTGATTTTTCTTGATGAATGATGATTCAAATCATACATTAACATCATTTTAGGGTTAAAAATCCATTTTAGTGAAAAATCTCAAAAAGTCAAAGTTGACTTTTGTGCACAGTTGACTTTTTATCAGATGAATTCCAAATTGTGCAATTCTTCAGGAAATCATGTCCTTGACCTAAATCAAACTTTATGGACATGTTCCATGGGTGTCATGGGGTATATTGAGGTATGTCCTAGGGCTTGGGAGCTTGTCCTGGTCAAAAGTCAAAGTTATAGTTGACTTTTCTCTTAAAACCCTAATTGTGGTGCAGATGAAATTGAGACTTGTTGCTCAAGCTTCTTGGATTAATCCATTGTTCCAAATGGATCAATATAGTTCATTAGAGACCCTTAAACCCTCTCTTGAGGTCTTGGCTCTTGATTTGCCCCAAAAGTCAACTTAGGGGTGAATTAGGTCGAGAAACCCTAATTCCTGATTTTTGATGAATGCATCCCCTGAGGCCAAATTGACTTGATGATTGGGTCCATGAGGTTCCATGGAGCATATTAGGTTATGTTTTGGATCATTGCCTTGTGCCCAGATGAAAATTTCCATCTGGAGGCCCTGGTCGACCAAAACCCTAATTTGGTGACACTGTCGATCTTGAGACTTAATCCACCTAAAAGGGAGCATCCTTGTGCTTAATCCTTAAAGTGGGAGTCCTTTTGATCCATTGTGGATGTTTGAGAGGTTAGACAAGTTGAAGATCATGTCATTTCTTGATTGATCCTTTGTCTAAGCTCTGAGAGGGCTTGAAACCCTAATTTTGATTGTAGTGGATGCTCACCCATCTTTGGGGAGACTGACAAGGTAGGATGGTTTCCCCATATTGTGATGATGATTTGCACAATGATGGGAAATCTTAGTGGTCAAAATTTGGGGTATGACACCTATGATCATAACCAATATGGTTCTCAGCTTCCATAGTTAAGAGATCATAATCTCTCAACGAGAATTGAAGGTTCTTGAGTGTCTCTTTAACAAGATGCGAAAAGTTACAAAAAGAGTAAACACACAATTCAAACCCCCTTTTCTTGTGTCTTTCTCGCACCTTCAATTGGTATCAGAGCTTCAGTTCTGTTATTGATTTACATCAAACACTTAACAGTGTCAAGAAAAGATCCAGATGTGGTGCGTAGAAGTACTCTTGGTAAGATTGAAATCCACTTACAATTTCTATAACAGTTCAGCAGTTAACTGTGTACAAAATTGTAATCAATCTGATTACTTCGTGAGCAATTCATTGATTCTAGATGAAGCCTCACTAGAATTGAAGAATCAGCTGATAAGATAAACTCATCAGATAAAAGGCAGTATCTGTTGAAAGCTCATCCTGGAAATTACATGTGGATAAAACCACGTATATGCTTAAAAGATGAATCATTAGAAAGCAAGAAATCTTGTTTGCTGAAGATTAATTCTTTATGAGTTTTTGAGATGTTTTCAAGAAACGGATTAGGTCCACCCTTGACTTTCTCGTTTAAAACTCATTCTGAATCTCTTCATGTAAAGAAGAAAGATTGATGTTCTAAGACTTTGAATTTCAGAAAGAAATCTATTAAAATCAGAATCTGAAAAATTCAAATTATTAGAAATGATTTAATGTCAGAATCTGGAATGATCAAAAGAATAAGTGAAGAACTGAATCCCAAAGACTCAGTAAATACTTGTTTCTAAAGGAACTCTCAAGCTTTAACTGGTTTAGTGATCAAGCTCCAACAACTTGGAATCATCCTAGTAAAAATCAAATGTTGATAATCTGATTGTCATCAGATCAAGTATTCTTAGAACCACTTGAGCTATGAAATTAGATGCTATCATTCCAGATATTTAGGTTCTCCAACTCATGTCATAAAAGATGACGTTAATAATGTTTGGTTGAAGTTAACTCATAGATATGTGTGAACAACCCCAATTAAGTTGATCAACATTGTGAGAACAAGAAGGCTCATGCAAACCATGTCTAGTGATGTACACATGGGGCGTGATGATGTTCTGAACAAGTTCTAAAACAACTTTGAGGAACAAAGTCAGATGTTGATATGTCAATTCCTCCTTGAAATAACCTCTCAAAGGTTCTCACTAATCTTGTGAAATCAATCATCGTTCAAAGACAAGAAACTCTCACAGACGCAAACTGAACTCAGGCTATGAAAGGAAAACTCAACCAATTCTCAAAGTTTGTCGTTTAAGATTCAGATCCATATCTTAAGAACTGTATCAGAACTAAACAGGTTCTATGGATCAAGGAAATGAGAAGTGAGAAGCAATCAAAAATAGATGTAATCTGTTGATTATGAATGGGGTCATCAAATGAAACTTACTATTCACTCAGTACTGCTCCCACGCATATGAGTGTTAATTTTTCCTCAGAACATTCATTACATTGCCTGACCAAAAGGATTGCATGTAATTAGATAAGTTCAGATGGAGCGGTCACTCTGATCATGCCAAGTCTTAATCTCGGTCATTATAACCTAGAGAACTGATGGACAAGGTTGAACTAGAAAAGAGAGAAAGTCGTAGTTCAATCAGGATCACTTTCCAAGACAATATTCTTTTTCTTCAGAAGTCAGAACACAAGCGTATCTTGAAAAATCCAAGAACCCTCAGTAGTTCACTCAGAAAAGGAAAGATTAGAGTCAAGATGAGAATTCATTCAGATTAGTCTGTAAAAATTTCCAGGTACCATCCTTCCCTCACTTATGACTTACTTTCATAATTAGAACCAAAATCACACTATCAAACCCCCTTGATTATGAGGTGTTAAGTTTTGAGAAAGTAATTAGAAATTCTTTTTATATGTATGCCTAGAAAATGCTATAGTATAAGCCGCCACACATGTAAGACTATCCGCGTCATGTCATTCACCCTGCTTATTCTTTTAACCCACTAGTACACTCCAACTAGTACTCCTGTTCCAGACCTAACTCTCTCTCTCTCTCTCTCTCTCTCTCTCTCTCTCTCTCTCCCTCCTAGAGCCCCTTTATCTGACCTAGTTAGTCTACGAAACCTAAATGTTCATTTAAATGGCTGCACACTTCTGCATCCATCTAAATCTCCTTGGTTTACTCACATTGAATGATGTCTGTTCAGTCCCGGAATAGGGAACGTGCTACCTTGACCAAAATAGCTCCTCACCTAAGCTATTGATCTTAAGCCAAAATAATTATGCTCTGACAAGTCAGGATTCCCCGTAAGTATTGGGAACAGTGGAAAACCCTGTTTGTCTGCATTCTCGACTATACGCCTTTCATACCTTGAAATTCAAAAGCGTGTCGTCTAGAATTAATGACCTCATAAAAACAGTTACTGCATCCACCTAACTCCTGCTAAGAATAAAGTGCATATATATCTTTTTTATCTCCCCTAGAATTACAAACTACTTAGTTGTCCTCACTCTTTAGACTTCTCCTAAGTATTCCAATCTTCTTGAGTCATTCTTAGCTACTGACTTATCCTGCTCAAACTTCTCCACTTATCTATTTAAAACCATAGTTGTTCTGGAAGAATTCATCACTATCCCTTAGTCCTAACCTTCCTTTTATCCTCAATCTAAAATGACTCCAAGAACATTTTATGGCAATGATGATCTTCATGAAGTCATCAATGAAAAACGACCAAATCCAATAGATACTAATAATGACTTTCATCTTAGTATCCACTTCCAAAAATGGAATAGATACATTCATATGCTTGGAGGCTCAATTTATCCTACCCTTTTAAAATCCTTTTGGATTAATGCCTCCATTAGCAGAAATGGTATGACTATCTTCTCTAGCATTTATGGTCTTCCAGTCACCATCAACGTCACAAAAATCTCTGAAGCCGTTAACTGTCCACTAGGAGGTGTCACTCACAACCATGCATCCATTCGATGTACCTCTGATGCTGAAATGCAATACATGTTTGATAAAGGATCGGTCCTTGAACCTACAAATCCTGAAAAACTTGTGCCAATTGCCAAAGAATGGTTCAAATTCATCTTAACTAATATCAAGCCTCGCAACTCAAACAAAAACTTCCTGTACCATGATGATAAGCTCCTCATCATGTGTCTCCTTCGGCCAGTTCCTATTGATCTATCTCAAATAATCTTTGATCATCTAAAGGAATCAACTCTTATATCAAGAACAATGGATAATTCATTCATTCCCTACAGAAGAGTCCTGTCTGAAGTTCTCTTCAAAGCTGGTATCGTGCAAACGATTTGCAGAATTCGGTGTGGACCAGACAATGCTCTAAATAGGAATTTTTGTGAAACCTTCGACAGCAGATGGTTCTCATAAAACTAGAAGACTATTTGTCATACTTAGGCTAAGTTATTAGTATGTAATAGTTTATCAAGATCACATGGTCATTCTGTAACTACATATTAAACTAATGAAGTATGTATTACGTCATTTCTTTATGTCTACTCCTATATAAGTGCACTTACAAAACATATAAGACAAATCTCTTGAAAGAAGAAAATATGCTTTCATCACTAGAAAATGTTAATACTCTCAGATATGCATTTAATGCAAATCTTTGACTATGTCAAAAATCAATCAGAGTATCCTACGCGTGATCTCTTGTCTCTCTTTTTTTTCAAGACTGGTAATCTGTTAGACTCTGTGTTAGTCCTAATTCACAGCCTAAGACGTCTAGGAATTGACAAACCTAATGATTGTAGTCACGAGCATTTAATTGACTCTCCATTCGGTGCCTACTTAAGGCACCTCGTTCTCTCCTCTATTCATCATTCCAAACCATCCCAGTCAGTACCCTTCCTTAGTATTTTCTCCAGGATGACCACCTCTCGTCCTAAACCTACCAAATGTGAAATTGCTAAGTTAAGAGTCCTAAATGAATTCTCTGTGAGTACCAGCTCTCTCAAGGAACTTGGCTTCACTAGAACATCTTCTGAATTAAGATGTCAGAACTGGGAAGGCTATCTTGCGATACTTCCTGGTCTCATTTACACAGATCTTGTTAGAGAATTCTGGGTAAATGCTGATGTGTTTTCTAACGAATATAACCAACACATCATTCAATCAGTTGTCTCTAAAATTCCAGTGGTAATTAAACCCTCAGTCATTGCGGAAGCAATCAAATGCGATGAAAACGGTGACACCACTGAAGACTACAAGGAAAGGAAAATCTTCAATGATCTCATATACAATATTCATTGTGGAAATGGTCCCTCCAAGTGCGTCTCCACACTCAAACCCTCAGCTAAGGTCTGGCATAGAATTATGGAAATGAACCTTCGACCTAGAGAGATAGGAGAACAAGTGCTAACTCATTCAGATAGACTACTCATCTTATGTCTGATCTACAGAAGAAAAATAAACATTCCCCTAACTATGTTCAATAATTTAAAAGAACAAATTTTGTTGGCTAAAAAAAAACCCTCTCTCAGCATCCCGTATGGAAGAGTCATATCTCGAGTCCTAAAAATTCAAGATGTGGTTACCAGGCTTAACCACTTAGGAGAAACCACTGAATGTTCACCCATAGATCTTATAGATCTATCTGGAAATTCCTAAATAGAAATTAAGTTATAAGATTTCTGCCTTGATATGCTATTCTATGTACTCTTATTAAGATTATAAAATGAAATATCTATGTTTTGATTATTTTGAATTTGTCTAGCTAAAGCTCAACCTATGCTCTGCATTATGTTGATACTTCTATCTGATTGTTCACAAATGAAACGCTGTAATTAATCTCTACAGATACTTTAATCCTTCAATTGATAATCAGTTGATTTCATCTATTAACCTTCAATTAAATACATACTGAGTATAGATGTGTTTCCCTAAAATGAGTCTAAATTGCTTCTGAATGTTTAAATGACTTTGTGACTCTGTAACTGAATATAAATGACTACATGCTTAAATGCTCATATGCCCTGACACTTTTTGATGATGTCAACAAGGGGGAGAAATATATTGATTGATTTTGATTGAAAGAAGGAAATCTGAAAGAATGCAAAACTCAAACAAAGTATTCTTATAAAATGTGTTACTACTAACGTTTGTTGTTTGATGTTATCAGAGGAACTCTAAACAAGTTCACTAGGCATTCTAAAGACAGGATAAAAAGAAGAACTACGATCATAGAATAAAAGCTGTCTAAGAAGAATCAGAATCAGGAAGAAAACTCTGAAAGCAGTCAAGGCAAAAGTCTACATTTCAAGATGCTCACTCAGAAGATCTGTGTAAATCAGAAGTCAAGAACTGTTTGAAGATCCGGACTAAAGATCCAAGCAAGAAACCATTCTGATGTTTATCAGGAACCATTTGAATTAAAGATGATTTGGTATCAGACTAAATCATCAATTGGAAATCAGATTTAGCACACAAAGGTTAGTATCAGACTCTCAATCAAAGCAAAGTTGTGGATTACTGTCAAAGTACCTTCATTGGTATCCTATCAGCACACAAAGGAAATACTCTTCAAAGTAATATCAAAAGAACTCCTTCAGCATCAGAATCAACAAACTCTGGTATAAGAGTCAGCACATCATTTTTACATCTGACTAAAACAAGATGTACCAGATTCAGAATCAAGCGTTGATTGATCACAAGTTTTAACCTTCAATTGGTATCTGATCAAAAATCAAGCTTTGATAATTTAACTGAATTGTGACAATAACAAGGTCTGAAATAAACCTGTGTTCAAAGTCAAACTCTGAAAAGTCATGATCAACACTGGTGATTAAATTTAGAAACTCTGAATTTTGATTCTGAAAGATCCCAATATCTGACTTATGGAAATTAGGGGGAGATTACCCAGAAGACTAAAATGCAAAATCTAAAATCTTCATATAGCCTGAAACTCAGGGGGAGTGTCTCAAAAGACAGTTTTTGATATACAGCGAAGCTATGTTTATCAGTCAAAGAACTGCTCTAATTCCGTGCTCAATTGAATCTACTGAAAAGTAGAAATGCTTCAGACGACTCTGAAGATAACAAGCTCTGATATGACAACAAAGGAAACTGAGTTCTGAAGATCTGAAGATGGAAGTTCTGTTAAACTAGTCCAGATGCTAAAGACTCTTCGTTTTCCTAAGGACAAGATAGAAAAGTAACTCTTTTCTATTACTGTTCTGGCAACTCAAGTTGTTACTCTGCATATCTTTGGATTATATAAAGTCCTAGATGATCTCAGATAAAACTTTGAGGATAACTCATTCAGGGGGAGCTGTTGTTCCATACTCTGAATTTGTTTGCTTTGGTGATTACCTTGTATAAAATGTTCAATCAAAATACTTGGTTTTGTCATCATCAAAAAGGGGGAGATTGTGAGAGCAATAATTGTCTCTACAAGTCAATCTATGTTTTGATGATAACAATAAGTATTTGTGAAAGAACCATTTTATGGTCTAACGTATGTTTTGTGCAGATCATAAGAACTAAAGACATCAGAACCAACATACACCAGCTAGATGTACTATGATTGAATATATATATATATATATGCGAAGTTACTATGTGTGACTAAAGTCGCGAGAAGCAAGAACACTTGTTTATCTAATCATGATCAGCTAGTTCCAAGGATGCCAAGATTGCTGTTGCAATGCTCTTGTGGATGCTCTCTGAAAGTGATTAAGATTCTGAAGATAGCGAAGCTTTTGAAGAAGTACACTCAGAAAGAACCAAAGTTCTGAAGACTCCTATGACTTGAAGTTCTGATGGCTGAAGGCGCTGGAGACCAAGTGCATAAAGAATCTGAAGACTGACGAGTTCTAAAGATCAAGGTTTCAAACAAGAAGTTCTGAAGACTCTGAAGACAGGCTCTGAAGATTCGGAAGACTTAAAGCAGAAAAGGATAATGCTCTTAATGACCAAGTGCTGAAGTTCTGAAGACTGATTCCTAATGGACTTCTTCAATTAACGGAAGACTTGAAGCATTAGATATTCTGCTATAAAGACTCCACTCATGCTTCATCTAATTAACATCAAAAGCCACTGAAGTTTCAAAGTCTAAATATTACCGTTGTGAGTTAAATGTACACACTGCCCAAGAAAAAATGTCTGGTCACTTCCTCCTCTACAAAAAGAAGATGTGTCAGTACAACTCATTATATCACAACGTCTCTTTTCCAAATAGCCAACAGTATTCTCTAATGGCTATATTTCTACTGGCTATTTAATGGAAAGAGTTTTTGCTTCTGATGTATCGATCACTTGTAGAATCACGAACTGAATGTTCATCTACAAAATTGACCAAGTCATTGTGAAGATAGCAACAACGATAAGTTCTCGTTGTAACACTTAACATATTCAGAGCTATCATTATTTCACCAATGGTGATTGTTGTTGAAACTCAAGAAGGCAAATCAACACAACAACAACAATCAAACAGATGTTGTTGATGAAGAAGACAACATTAAAGATCTGTCAAGTCATCAACCTACCTTCTCGTCAAGACTATATTGAAGATCTGAAGCAAGGAGTTGCTACTCAAAGCTTGCTCGACCAGAAGACGAAGAAGAAAAAGATCTACAAGATGTCAACAATTGTAATATCTAAATACATCTTTGTAGTTTCTTAGGAAAGCAAGGAGCTGATTGCTTAAAACTTGCTTGAACACATGTGTGTGTTCTTTGTACTTAAACTTAGAAGAAATTTGCTTATTAAGAAGCACAATTTGTAATCTCCAGTTTGCCAATTCAACTAAATGAATTGAGACTCCTCAAGTGAATGTTATATTCATTAAGTTGAATCCTTGAACAGTTCAGCTGTGAGTTGAGGCCCTTGAGTAGATCACGTGGTGATCAGATACTTGAGATGACAATGGCTGGGTGTCATTGTGGAAAATCCTGAAATAAGGTCAGTAGCGTTATATTCATTAAGTTGAATCCCTGAACGTCTAGATGTGAAAGCCTAGCAGTAGATCTTGAAGAGATAGGAACCTGCAGGTCAATGTTCGTTATATTCATTAAATTGAATCCCTAAATGGTTCATTGTGGTGTTAGTCACAGTGCGGCTGTGCAAGTTGTTAGTCACCAGCGTGGCCTGTGCAAGTGTAATCATGATTTGATTATAGTGGATTAAGTCCTTGTGTTCAAGGCGAAATCACACGAGGAGGGTGGACTGGATTAGCCCGCGTGGTGAACCAGGATATATCGTGTGTCCTTTACTTTCTTGCTTAGTATCTCTATTTATGTTTTTGCACTGAATATCATAACCTTATATTAAGCAAAGTCAGAACCTTGCAGCCTATCTCTGATAAGCTTCCGCACTGCAAGTTCTGTATATCGCATCCTATGATCAGAACCAATATGGTTCTCAAGTTCCATAGTTAAGAGATCAGAATCTCTCAACGAGAATTGAAGGTTCTTGAGTGTCTCTTTAACAAGATGCGAAAAGTTACAAAAAGAGTAAACACACAATTCAAATCCCCCTTTCTTGTGTCTTTTTCGCACCTTCAGCGTTTGCCATAGCAGCGCAGTTGTAGAATTCAAATTCTGCAACCGTTTTGGGCAGTTTTTCCACCCCCTATTTTCCCTCCACTCAAGACCATGACCTGGGCAGTTGAGATCATCACTTCCTCTATATATATGACCCTCTGGTCATGTTCCAGACACCCCGAATTCGTGCGGAAGCTCTGTCAAAATTCCATTTAGATTTTTAGGCATATATTCAGTTTCAAAGCGACAATTGCTCACATCGGGGAATTGTCACACTTTATTTGTAATTTTCTTTTGTTGTTGTACTTTTGGATTACGAACAAGCCTACCGACATTATTTTAATTCAGTTCCGTATTTTTACTCTACAGGTTATTTCTTAGTTTTACTTTTGCATTTGAATTTATTTTACTTTTGTATGCAATGTTAGTTTTAATTCCAATTACCGTTAACATGTTTGCTATGAAAAATACCATGTCTTGCTAAATCATTTAAGTTTGGAGTATGAGGACCGTCGTTACCGACGGGACTCCATAGAAAATTTAGGCGTGAAACTATTGATTGTATGTTAGTTTTGGTCTTTGTTTCTAATTTTCATGTCTTATTATTCCGACACAAGAATGAGGAATTGTAGCGGTAAAAATTGTGAGTGTAAGCTATTGATTAACTTAATTCAGAAAAGCAAGAGTCGCCACCGCACTTATATTTTATCCAAAAAAAGGAAAGGAAAAAGAGCGAACAAAACCTAAAGAGTTCTAAAAAAACAAGAACATACAGAGAATGGGTAAGGGGGTTGGTTACGTTAAGGGAATGTATTAGCACCCAAAACGTCTATAGTACTCTATAGGAACCCTTTGAAATATCTACGCTTTTTGGTTTGAAAATGTTTGTTTGAAAAAAGATTGGGGAGATGAGAAGAGAAGCTTTTTTTTAGATTTTTGTGTTTGGAGAGACTTATCGCCTCATGCCTACGTACCTACAAAGTGCAATATAGGATCAAAACCTCGTAGTTTGTGGTACAAATAACAAAAATTATTGGTTATGATTCATTTTATCTTGAAAAGACAACCCGTCATTCTCAAGAGAGAATACTCAACTAATTACCCAAAGGTATGGGAAATAGGCATTTGCATCACGTTAAGATGGAGGATTTGCTTGGATTAACATCAACAAGACTATCGCTTCAACATCTAAGTGGAAAATGGCCATACTTTACACAAAATACCATGGTTAGGAGCTTTACATCTCATCAAAAAAATGACTCATGTCCAATTCTTTTTGAAAACTTTAAAAGAAAAAGGTGCATAAAAGCACAAAAAGTTTGAATGAGTTTTGTATTTTTTTTATGTCTGTTTTAAATGGTCAAAATATGATTAACATTGATTGACATTTATTAAAGAAAACAAATTTTGAAAATCACTTGACCAAAGTCAAGGTTTTATTATTGTCGTAACCCGAAATTTGACCTCCCTCTTTTGTCTTTTGCATAAGCATGCGCACTCGCATCGTTGGTACACACATTCACACTTTTCTTTGAGTGTTTCTTGTTGCAGGACATTCAGGTTTTCCAAGCCTGATTAATTGAATCCTCACAAGATCATCACATCATCAAAACAAGCTCAAAATAAAGGTTTCCATATTTATTTATCAAGACAAGATATGGAAAATCGGAATCAGGACTTCAGCATCATCCTTTTGCAAATTTGTGGAAATTTGGCTGAAGTAACCGGTTAGCACATATGCTATAACCGGTTACTCAGTGTATTTTTCCCCAAAAACGCAAGTTTTCAAGCATGTAACCGGTTAGCACATATGCTGTAACCGGTTACTCTGTGCAAAATTTCAGGTCCTGCTCATTTTTGGGATAGCCTCCTTGCACACTCTTTGGACTTTGGTTCTACTTGATTCTAGCAGTGTGTGGAACATTCTAGACTTCTCTAGACATTTCAAAGATATTCAATTCATTTCCCTTACATTTATTCCCATGTTTCACTTTAAATCAAGTGCACCATGTTCCTTGTTTTACAAGCATGCCAACCTTTGGATGATGGAAATTCACATTGGGATTGTTACCGAGTTGGTTCTAACTAACCGAGTTAACCGCCTTGACTCGGTGAGTTAAGTCCAACTAACTCCTAGCCTAACTCCAAACCCAAAGCTAATTCCAAACCAAATTCCAAACCATCTCACACTCCAAACCTAACATCTATATAAACTCACCTTCACCCATTTTCAAGGATTTTCAACCATTTTGCACAATTCACTCTCAATTCTCCCACATTCCTTCTGAATTCCTTCTGAAAACTACTTTTGAAAAGTTGTTTTACTGTTATTTTTTCCTCTGTTAGAGTGGTAACCGGTTAGCAGATATGTTGTAACCGGTTACACAGTGCAATTTTCACTAAAAACACACATTTTCAAGCATGTAACCGGTTAGCAAATATGCTGTAACCGGTTACCACGGTACAAAATGGCTATTTTCTTGCATTTTCAAGTGTGTTTGCCATGCTTTCTTCATCTAAACTTCCATTGATTATCATGCTTGATTTTATGGATGTTTTAAATGTCATTTAACGTCTGATTGAAGCTCATGCTTGAACTTTTCTTACACACTTTCGATTATTCAATTTGTTCATGTTTTGGTATCATGTGAATGTAATCATTCTTGCATTTTCCTTTGATCACAATAACATGATTTTGTGTTGCATTTTGTTGATCACTCGGTACTGTTTTGTACTCCCTTTCTTGGTTTTGCATTAAGTTCATTCTTCATGGATGAGCTTAATCTTGTATAATCAATAATTCGCACCTTTTGCCTTAATGACTTTTCATTCTCTTTGGAAAGTTGTTGGCATGGCTTTTCCCATTGATTAATTGATCGAAACATGTTTCGATTAGTTGATCTTCCCCTTTCCTCTCTTTAGGCTTCCTTTAGAGATTTCTCACTCGTTCCCCCGCGGAGTTGGAGTTTCGCGCTACGCCCTACATCGGAGCACTGTACAAAGTGAAGTTGTTACGCTGTCTATTTCTCCACGCAGGAGCACTGTACAACTTGGAGCTATTGTGCCGTCTGTTTCAACTTCCGCATTACACTCTGTGTGTTAGAGAAGGAATGATAAGGGAGAATTACTACTCTCATTCTGACTACTTCAGGTAGGGGACGAATGACCCTGTGCTTGGCTTAGTCACCTCTATCTCCAGGCGGTAGTGTGCTTCTGTTCCCCAGTCGAGTCGATCCCTGATCATTCTTTTCTCTTTGCGATCTCTTTCGATCCTTGATCACTTTTTACTCCTATCTCTATCTCTCTTGATCAATCACCATCCTTCTTGGTTACGATCCTTTGTTCATTGGGTTAGCAAGCCTTCTTCGTTTCAATACCCTATTCTTTTCTTGAGGTCAATCATGGTTCTTTTGATTCCCCTGAAGAGTCTCTTTTCTCTTTCTTCGGTTAAACACAGTACTCTTGTTAAACATCGAAACTCTTGCGGAGTTCGCAACCTTCTCTTGGTTCTGCTCCCTTTGATTGGTTAACCGCTGTCTGTCGGTTAAAACACCAACTTGCACTCCTTCTCAGTTAATCACAGTCTATCTGTTAAAACATTGAGTTCCTTTTGGGTTAATCACCTTCACTTGATTAATCACCCGTCTTCAGTTAAACACAGTCCGTCTGTTAATACTGAGCCTCTTGGTTTATCACCTTCACTTGGCTAATCACCCATCTCTTCAGTTAACCACAGTCCGTCTGTTAAAATATTGGACCCATTTTCGAGTTAATCACCTCCTCTTGGTTAATCACTCATTTTTCTCGGTTCATCACAGTGTTCTGTTAAAAACCGAATACCCCGCAGTTGGCAACCTTTATTGGTTCGAATACTTGCACCCTTGGGCTAGTAACCTCTTTAGGTTCAATACCCTCTTTTGTTGGTCAAGTACTATTTTTTCAGTCATTACCAACACCCCTTTTGGGTTACGACCTTTGATCGGTCCTACATCCGTTCTTCTGGTTAATCACAGTTTTCTCTGTTAAAACCAGTGCTTCTCTATCCCCACAGAGTTGCAATCCTTGTGTCCTCGGTTAACCACTGTTTATCAGTTAATATACCGATGCCCCTTAGAGTCAAACACCTTCTCTTGGTTCAGCACTCTCTCTCTTGGTTTATCACAGTCCGACTGTTGACACCAGCTTCTTTTCCCCACCAGGGTCCTACTCTCTTCCTTCAGTTAACCACTGCCAGCCAATTAATATACCAAGTCTCCTTGCCCTCTTGGTTTTGTCACCATCCCTTTATTTGGATCCCCGGCGGAGTCCTTTCTATTCCCTTTGCCCTTACTTTCGGGGTTTCGACACCTATTCTCTTTGTTATCCCCAGCGGAGTTTATTTCATTCTCGGTTTTGACACCATTCTTTTTCTAGTCTCTTTTGCAATCGCTCTTACTGTGTGGTCTTCCCCAGTAGAGTTTTTCTTTCACTCTTGCTCTTGGCTTTGACACCACTTCTTTCGTCTCCTGGTTTCTTTCTTGTTTTGTTTTCCGTTCGGTTCCACGAACTACGGAAGCTCTGATTCTGCATTCTTTCGAATGTATGATACGTAGGCACGAGACGCAATGTCTTGGCGAGCACACTTCCACCCTTCTTTCCTTCTCCCCTTATTTTCTTCCTTTCTGTCCTCTGGTTCCATGAACTACGACGCTCTGATTTCCTCATTGCACTATGAGGGTACGTAGGCACGAGGGCCACAATCCTCCGCGAGCACCTTCTTTCTTTCTTTTCTTTTTCCCCTTTCTCTATCTATCTCTCTCTCCTATTTATTTAGCTAGAAGCCTTTAGATAGATAACCCATCCAAGCCTAGAAGCAAGCGAAATGGTTCCCGTCGAGTACGACGGATGCGTTAGGTGCTAATACCTTCCTTTCGCATAACCGACCCCCCGTTCCCGTTTCTCTTCCCCTAGGGTTTTATCGATATTTAGTCCCCCTGTCCTTCGGGACTAAATAAAGTTCGGTGGCGACTCTGTTGTATCTTTGAGTGTGTGATTCACTCAGGTAGAAACCAGCCATCTTCAATTATGAAAGCGGTTTTAAGTTTTGAAAAACAAGGTTTTGAAAAAGAGAGGAGATTTTGAAAATTTAAGAAGGGGTGGAGAAGAAGAGACTATCCTAGTGCATAAAATAAAAGCTAGGGTAAGAAAGATCTAACCACATGGAGGCACTCTTCAAAGCATAATAAGAAAAGAATTCCATCCTCTTGAGCCAATAAGCAAGCCAAATAAATGCTAGAATACCAACTCCATAATGATCCAAAGCATAAGGGAGAGAATCCTAATTTTAAGTCTATAGGTCCATAATCAAGCCAAGAAGTCTAAGAGTAGAAATCCTCCAATGCAAGGGATATTGGCCATAGTCCAACATTAAGAGCACAAGTCTTTTAGTGGTTTAATCCTTTATTAATGTTTTTGAGTCCAAATGGACAAAAGAAAAACAAAAGCACAAGATAATATGGTCCAAATGGACAAAAGAAAAATGACATAAACATAAACGTAATATGATATAATGACATAAAGCATATAAAAATAAAGAGAGATAGGGAGCAGGAAGGACACATAAACAATATAGTAATATAATATTATATACATAATAGTAACACAAAGGCACAAGTGCCAAGAGTCCTAAAAAAGGCAACACCGAATATTCCGTCTCGCGTCTTAAACTATATGGTTGAACAATGTGCTTAGGTCAAGGTTAATGAAGACTTGTCAGAAGATTGATAAAATCAAAGCCTCTACGCAATAAGCTTCAAAGATTATGAGCCTAATACAAAAGAACAACCATGCTTGGGGGGACGATCATAAGTTTGGGCCACAAAAGTTCAAGTTCTGATTCGGATGGGGAGGGACTAATGTAGCGCTATGTTAAGCAATTGCCAAGTGACTTATAAAGAAGTCACCCTACTCGAGGCCGATCAATAGTGATATTTATGCTAATGCATGGTAGATGACCGATATGTAAATCGTCATCCGAAAGCAATACCACACGAAAAGAAAATAGGTAGCGATCTAGTCTTGATCAAGAATTCAACAAAGAAATTCTAAGATCCATAAGACTTTCATCGATCAAAATAAAAAAGGAAATATATGAAGAGAAAGCCAAATTGAATTGCACTTTCAAGATCCTTTCATCTTCAAGTTCAATCACCTTTAATTGATAGGTTTAAGTGTGAAAACATATCACTAATTCAAAGCACCTCAAATGAATTCAACAATTCATTTAAAGATAGATTTGAACTAATGAATGTTTAATTACTTTAACCATATCCAAAATCCATTGAAATTGAAGAGAAATTAATCTCAACAATGCACTTTAAGGCCAAAATAAGAAGAAAGGGGAAAAAAAAGGAAGGAAAGCCAAAACAGTCCCAAAAACAAGGCAAAAACTGCATTCTGACTCAGAGTAACCGATTACTCTAATTAGGATAACCGATTACTCTGCACGCAGAGCCAAAAAAAGTATTATGTCTCAGAGTAACCAGTTACTCTAATTAGGGTAACCGATTACTCTGCACGTAGAGTCAAAAAAATGTGCAAAAATCAGCATGATCATTTTTCAAAACTTTCTTCAAACACCTTATGATCATGGAATTGAAATTGCACGAAATTTTAATTAAAACAACAGTAAAAACCAGCAATTAAACACAATTACAAGATCCAAAGGATCAAGTAACAAGGATCTCCAAAGATCTACATTATGGAAGATGAAGATGAAGCTTCAACAATGGTGAGAGATGAATTACCACTTCAAATCTGAAAATTCCTTCAAATTGCTTCAAGATCCAAACACCAAAGCCTTGATCTATGAGAATTGATGAAGAAAACAAGCTTGGATGAAGGTTTAGCTCAAAGTTGAACAAGATTCAATGTGAATTCTTGTTAACTTTCAAGAGAAGAAAAGTGAGCTTTGAGTGAATTTTTGTGGTTGGGGAGAGAATTTGCAAGAGGTTTTTTGGCTCTCAAAAGCTTGTGAAATGAATGAAATGAGGCCTCTATTTATAGGAATTAGCCTTGGAAAATTTGGCGGTTTGGAATTTGGTTTGGAATCAAAATTAGGCTTGGAATTTGAATTTAGAGGGAAATTATCAAAATAGTGGTGATTAGTGGAGGTACATGTCATACCCTAATTTTTGACCATAAGATTCCACCTCTTTGTGCATCATCTCGCATATCTACATGTTTTGTAACTAACCAGCTTGTGCAGGCCTATTGATTTCAAGTGTAGATGGTTTTGGTTCTCTCAGTCGAAAATTTCAAGGCATGACCAGTTAATCCCGATTTGAAGTGGTCCTAAGGTTTCTACTTGATCTGAACTCTATTGCTAGATTTCTTTCTCATTCAAGGGCTATTCTGGGAACAAGACTGTGAAGATAGTTTGGATGGATTTTATGGCCATATCTCACAATGATTTCAAGACGGGGGCCTCATCAGTATAAAAAACAAGCAGGGAATTCACGATTCACCAATCTCACAAACACCCACATACTCAGCAGCAAAAAGAATTGCAGAAAGAAAATGGGAGATTCAGAGTAAAACCAAGATACACATTCACATACAGCAAGAAAATTCCACAGAAAAGTCACAATACCATACACATAAAACCTACTCCATTCAGAGAAAATTCACAGCAGACAAACACGCACCCAACAACAATAGCAAGGAAGCGAAAATAATACATACCCTTCGACATTGCCGACACCGTAGAAATTGCCGCGTCGAAGGTTCTCGTAGCAGTAGCGAAATGACGGCCACCATCATCACTTCCAGACGAAGTTGCTGTCAAAAATCGCTGCAGGCCGCCTCCCTTTTTCGCATTTGTAAAACGCAAGCCTCCGACACGCCATCATCCATTGCGTAAATAGCCACCGAAGTCGCATCGGACGAACTCCGACAGGTAAGCCCTCCAAACCTTTATCCTTGCATCATCTTTAGTCATCTGTGTAGTGTTTAATTGTTTGCCTTTTCTACAAATCGCACGAATTTTTGAAGTTAGGGCTTAGGTCAATGTAGGTTGATTGAAGAGGAATTATACAAAATTGATGTTGGATTTGACTTTGGAGAGTTGGAACGATTGTTTTGATGGGAGTCTTGTGAGGTTTTCTCTGGTAAAGTGAGGGCAAAAAGGAAGCATGTCCGCGAGAATTAGGGATTCGCGAGAAAGGTGGGTTGGCTGAGAGTGAGAGCTGTGATGAGAATGCTTAAAGTCGTTGTGAGAGAGAAAGATTGACGAGTGAACGACTCGCGAGAGAACGGCGAGGGAGAGGTATCACACGGATGAAGAAGAAGGAACTTGGGTGATTTGGTTTGGTGAATCTTTGGATATTTCACGATGCTGTTGACTCTTTTTTTTGTTTTTAAGGTTTCTTAGTTGCTGGTTTTTTTTGAAACATTGATGGGTCGTGTTAGGCCCGAGAATCATATTTGTTTCTTTTAAAAAACCACATCACTTTTTCTTTTATTTTTATTTCCCATGTTGTTATTTTCTTCTATTTAATTTTTAATATAGGTTTGATTTAATTTTAGGATGGACTAATTAGATTGATTTGATAATTCGATTTTTGATGTCAACCTTGTGATTAATCTTGTGGCTAATTTCTTTTCTAATCAATTTGTGATTAATTCCCGGTTGTAAGGGGGGATTAGTTTCTGGTTAAAAATTTGTGATTACATGTTTCTTACTTGAAATTTGTGATCAACATTTTCCCTTAGATTATTAATTCGACTTTATCACCTATACTTTGAATCAGCTTAAAACTTACACGATAACTTATAGGATAGTTTCTCTTTTAATCTTAACTTCATGATTAGCTGTCCAATTCCAAAGGAAGGTCTCCCTTCGTTGACTCCACGTCACGATTAAGATAGCTTAGCCTAACTTCCTTACCCTTTTTTCTAACCTTATGATTGGAGCCACCGTGCTCTATGCCTCACTAAAGACATTTCATTCCCTTTATCCTAACCTTAGGATCGGAGTCACCGCACTCTATTCATGTGTTCTACCATGGACACTTAACCTTCATTTCAACTTAACTTTAACTTTAGAGTCACCGCACTCTATGTAGCATCTTGCCATAGACACTACTTCCCGCTGTAACCTTGACCACCGTCAAGAGTTCCTCACCCTCTTTGAGGGGAACTACGAATACTCTGATTCCACTCCCGTCAGGATACGTAGGCACAAGATGCGATGTATTGGCGAGTATACTTAGATACTAACCCCTAGGTCTTTACCCTAGCACATACCCTTAGCAAACGAGCAATAAATAACATAAATAATAACAAGAGGTTCCTGTAGAGTACTACAGACGTTTAGGATGCTAATATCTTCCCTAGGCGTAACCAACCCCCGAACTTAGATTCTTTTAACTAAGGTTTTTCGATCTTTAACCTTTCCTTTGGATAAATTAAAGACCGGTGGTGAATTAAGAATTATGATTCAAGTTAATCCAATAGCTTGATATCCGATTCTCACCGCGATAGAAATGGGGACTTCACTGGGGACTGACGAGGGTTTCCCCTATCTTATTTTTTACTTATGTTATCTTTCTTTATGGGCTTGTTATATTTGCTTATTATCTGTGCTGGTTTTCTGGGTTACTATTTGTGTGGTTAGGAGTCCTAGACCCGGACTAGAGTGCAATTATGATAGGAGATGATATGGTCAAAGATACTTTGACGGAGTCGATTCCTGAAAAGTTGAATTGAGAAAATCATCGCTCAGTTTAGGTTCTTTTGAACTTAATGTTGTTTGAATGAGTCCATTTGTGAAAACGATATTAATTTCGACCAAGAACCCGTGAGACTGAGGACGGTAGTACCTTTAACCCCACTTGGCCTTTTAGGATGTAGTGCGGGGACTATGTGGGAGTCTATTTCCAAAATAGTCGCTACGCGATACTACACTCGGACGAGATCCTCTTGAGAATATTATTGACTACCAAGTGATTTGGGAAATCGATAATATCCGAAAGATGGATTGTAGACTCTGGGAACTTTGTAGAACCCATTCGGCAGGTACATTTGACACCATAGTACACACCTTGGGAAGGGTAGACCATGGCTCCATGCTCGTGATCTTCAAACCTAGGCCCTTGCTTGTTTACCTGTATATGTGTATATGTGTATACCTGTGTTTATGCATCCATTCATGCATTCATGAATCACCATTCGGTTTCAAGAAACTCAATTGTTCTTTCCCTTGCAAAATCAATTAGAAAATTATGGATTATAAAGTGAAACTTTTTTCAGCCTTTCCGAAATGGTTGCAACCTACTTTTGAGTTCCTTGAAACCATTGCATCATATTGCATATCATTTGCATCTTTGCATGCGTCCGTTTGTCCAGTAACTCATTTTCGGATGTCTCTATCTTCCAGTGTCACCTGTGGGTCATCAAGCTGATTCCTCGACACAGATATCGGGCTAGAGCTAACTACAGACGCATAATGTCAGAGCAAGAAGCACACAACACTGAGGTCTGAATGGAGATCGATGAACTTAAGTCAAGCATGACCAAGCTCACTGAAATGCTCCAAGTCTTGATTGCTAGAGGAGAACCACCTCAAAGGACTGTTATCCAGGAAGTTTCAAATACTGATCCTCATCCTGTTCAGGTGTCACCTTCAACCTGGCCAGAGTTTGGTTTACCTCCCGACTACTCTCCACATCTTGCATCTACTGCTATGATTGGTCAGACTGTCAGACCAGTGTTTCAAGCTCCTGTTTTTGCCGAGCCCAGACCTGTGGTTTATGCTATTGCCCAGACTACTCGAGCTCCTTTTGAGAATCCTCTCTGTGATCACAATGCTGCTAGATCACACCAAGTGAAGCTTCGGTCGACCTCAGCCATCTATCCTCCTAAGAGCCAGTGTTTCAGACAGGACAACTCACTCTTGTTTCTGATTAGTCACTAGACTTTTGTTTCTTGTTGTTTGCACTTTCCTTAGTCATATTAGCTGTTTGCATTTGAGTTGTATTTTTACTTTCATAATAAAATGAGCATTGTAACTTTTGATTCAATTCATTTGCTTTTGGTATTTACATCTTTACGCTTTATCTTAAAAAAAACAAAAACAAAAATAAAAACAAAAAGAAATTATTATCTCTTTTCCACTTTCTTTTCGATTATCCAAAGATTGGAGGGAGGATGATGAAAACGTAAATACTCATAACTGCTGTTGGTATGCTTTCAAATCAAAACTTTGCTGACGATGTAAGGCATTGTTTCAATCCCCAAACACTGGAGAAATAAGGAAGATAACCCCTCGTCAACCCAGTTGAGCCTTGAAGTAGGAGTTTCTTTTCTTTACAAATAAAAACCCGCAATCTTAACCTGGGGCAGGGTAGTTCTCAGTTAACTTGATTGTGCATTCAAATTCAAGAGTTTCATGCAAGACGCCTTTCAACAAAAGTTTGCACTCACAAATTTTCCTTCGTGCACAACAAGCAAGTGTCGAAGATGCCTTTCAAGTAAAGCGCCGATGATGGTTCACTGTAATCATTAAGCCAGACATTCACAGTTTTTCAACCCTTCCAAATTAAATGAATCAATGTTGTACAAGTTGTTCCCAAAGTGATAAATAAAAAAGGGTCGTCAAGAAATCCTTACTCAAAGAATGAGCCGAGTCCCTTTCGAGGCAAAAGCTAAGAAAGGTGGGAAGCTCACGACCCTACCTTATGGAAAGAGAAATGAGAACAAGCTTGTATGACAACCAAAATTTGTAAGGAAGCAGTGACTGCCATCTCAAGAATCCCTTGACTTTTAAACCATCAACATCACTATCATCAGTGCAATTTCTAATCTTTTGGGAACCTGAGTGCATAATCTGAGTTAACTGAGCATAGGACTGAAGATCATCACGAAGATTGGGTGGGTACCAAATAAACTTTGAGTCTTTATCTTTGTTTCTAAACCGTGAACCAGGCCACGTTACAACCCTCAAAAGACCTAATTGAAGCAAGGTTATTTTGAAAGCATACTACAACGAGGTTGCATAAACTGACTCCTAAAGATCTTTGCAGATCATTTTTTTTGGCATCACGCCTTTTTGCTTTATCTTTCACTTTTAAACGTCTTGAACCACCGTGTTCTGACCAATGGCCCTATTGTTTTACCTCTTTCCAAAAATGATTTTGATTTCAAAAGTTGCATGAACTTTGCATTTACTATGTTTGTATGAACATGTTTGTTTGCAATCTGGCTTCCGCTTAAGGAATTTTCAAACAGCTGAGAAACTTGGTCGGTGATCCAATCAGGGGCAAGCTCTTTCTAGATCCTGTTGAGAATCAGTTCAAGATTTGTTACAGTGCAAGTCCATCTCAGAATTGGTTTATACAGAAGACTTTTTCAGGACTCATACTGGGGCAAGTTTTCCAAGTGCACAGTAATTCAGTCATTTTCAGCATCAATCCAAACTGAAGCAATTATCAGTTCATATACAACAGTCAACTAATCTGGGGCAGTTTACTTGAAGAATCCCCATGCAACTTTCCATTCTTCCTACAAGGATCGTCAACTTAATATAGTTTACCAGTGTGGCAGATTTGTGCTCAGTAGCATCTTTAGTTCCAAAGCAGAATGGCAGCGATCTCTGTGTTGAGGAATCAGTATTCCAGTTTTGTCTTCTCCACAAAAGAGTTGAGTCGTGTCTTTGACGTCTACATTGCATTTACATTTGCATTTGATCATATATCATCTGCATAATTCATATACATATGCATAGCAAGAGTGTCATCCTCATTTGCACTCATTTGCATCCTTCATAGGTCGTATTGTTATTCACGTCTTATCTTGTGATCTAAGTCCAACTCACTTGGCGCCTACTAAACAGACATTGTCGCGTCTATCCAATGATTTATTGGATACTGTGATCCATTTTATCCAATGCTTTCTTGGGTATCTCCTTGTTCATATTCGTTCAATGCTTTCTTAGACGTTGTGATTTCTTTCTATCTAATACTTTCTTGGGTATTTTCTTATTCATAGTCGTTCACTGCTTTCCTGGACATTGTGGTTTTCTTTACATCCAATGCCTTCTTGGATTTCACCTTTTGTCTCATTTGCGTCTGATGCCTTCTCAGATATTATGAGTCATGCCTTTCATTCAAAGCTATTATTGGATGACTGGTTTCTCTACCTTGTTCACTTTGTCTAAAGCCATTATTAGATACTGTGATTGTACCTTTCATTCAAAGCCATTATTGGATGTCTGGTTTCTTTACCTTGTTCACAATCATCTAAAGCCATTATTAGATATTGTGATTATACCTTTCATTCAAAGCCATTATTGGATGACTGGTTTCCGTGTCCAATGCTTTCTTGGATCTCTACTTTGTTCACAATCATCTAAAGCCATTATTAGATATTGTGAGTTTACCTTTCATTCAAAGCCATTATTGGATGATTGGTTTCTTTGCATTCAATGCCATTCTTGAATGCAATCTTTGTTCACTTTCATCTAAAGCCATTATTAGATATTGTGATTATACCTTTCATTCAAAGCTATTATTGGATGTCTGGCTCTGTTACATTCAATGCCATTCTTGAATGTAGTCTTTGTTCACAGTCGTCTAAAGCCACTATTAGAGATTGTGATTATACCTTTTATCCAAAGACATTATTGGATGATAGGTCTCTTTACATCCAATGCCTTCTTGGATCCCACCTTTTACCTCATAGTCATCTAAAGCCATTATTAGATATTGTGGATTTACCTTTCATCCAAAGCCATTATTGGATGTTTGGTGCTTTTTTTCATCCAATGCCATTCTTGGATAATGTTTTCCAAATACTTTGCTTTGTTTCAATTCGTTTTTGACACAACTGTAACACTTTCCCCCTGTGGCATCATTCCCCTCAGGATCTCTGTCTTGCATTCATTTCATATCATTTCATATCATATCATGTGCATCTTGTGGTATCTTAGGGCCAAAAATTGTGCATGTTTGTATTTAATTCTCTCCTATCTCGTCGATACGAATATTTCAATCTCCATATCTCCAAATAGGAGAAACTTAAATAGGGGCATCTGTCATACCCTAATTTTTGACCATAAGATTCCACCTCTTTGTGCATCATCTCGCATATCTACATGCTTTGTAACTAACCAGCTTGTTCAGGCTTATTGATTTCAAGTGTAGATGGTTTTGGTTCTCTCAGTCGAAAATTTCAAGGCATGACCAGTTAATCCCGATTTGAAGTGGTCCTAAGGTTTCTACTTGATCTGAACTCTATTGCTAGATTTCTTTCTCATTCAAGGGCTATTCTGGGAACAAGACTGTGAAGATAGTTTGGATGGATTTTATGGCCATATCTCACAATGATTTCAAGGCGGGGGCCTCATCAGTATCAAAAACAAGCAGGGAATTCGCGATTCACCAATCTCACAAACACCCACATACTCAGCAGCAAAAAGAATTGCAGAAAGAAAATGGGAGATTCAGAGTAAAACTAAGATACACATTCACATACAGTAAGAAAATTCCACAGAAAAGTCACAATACCATACACATAAAACCTACTCCATTCAGAGAAAATTCACAGCAGACAAACACGCACCCAACAACAATAGCAAGGAAGCGGAAATAATACATACCCTTCGACATTGCCGACACCGTAGAAATTGCCGCGTCGAAGGTTCTCGTAGCAGTAGCGAAATAACGGCCACCATCATCACTTCCAGACGAAGCTGCTGTCAAAAATCGCTGCAGGCCGCCTCCCTTTTTCGCATTTGTAAAACGTAAGCCTCCGACACGCCATCATCCATTGCGTAAATAGCCACCGAAGTCGCGTCGGACGAACTCCAATCGGTAAGCCCTCCAAACCTTTATCCTTGCATCATCTTTAGTCATCTGTGTAGTGTTTAATTGTTTGCCTTTTCTACAAATCGCACGAATTTTTGAAGTTAGGGCTTAGGTCAATGTAGGTTGATTGAAGAGGAATTATACAAAATTGATGTTGGATTTGACTTTGGAGAGTTGGAACGATTGTTTTGATGGGAGTCTTGTGAGGTTTTCTCTGGTAAAGTGAGGGCAAAAAGGAAGCATGTCCGCGAGAATTAGGGATTCGCGAGAAAGGTGGGTTGGCTGAGAGTGAGAGCTGTGATGAGAATGCTTAAAGTCGTTGTGAGAGAGAAAGATTGACGAGTGAACGACTCGCGAGAGAACGGCGAGGGAGAGGTATCGCACAGATGAAGAAGAAGGAACTTGGGTGATTTGGTTTGGTGAATCTTTGGATATTTCACGATGCTGTTGACTCTTTTTTTTGTTTTTAAGGTTTCTTAGTTGCTGGTTTTTTTTTTAACATTGATGGGTCGTGCTAGGCCCGAGAATCATATTTGTTTCTTTTAAAAAACCACATCACTTTTTATTTTATTTTTATTTCCCATGTTGTTATTTTCTTCTATTTAATTTTTAATATAGGTTTGATTTAATTTTAGGATGGACTAATTAGATTGATTTGATAATTCGATTTTTGATGTCAACCTTGTGATTAATCTTGTGGCTAATTTCTTTTCTAATCAATTTGTGATTAATTCCCGGTTGTAAGGGGGGATTAGTTTCTGGTTAAAAATTTGTGATTACATGTTTCTTACTTGAAATTTGTGATCAACATTTTCCCTTAGATTATTAATTCGACTTTATCACCTATACTTTGAATCAGCTTAAAACTTACACGATAACTTATAGGATAGTTTCTCTTTTAATCTTAACTTCATGATTAGCTGTCCAATTCCAAAGGAAGGTCTCCCTTCGTTTACTCCACGTCACGATTAAGATAGCTTAGCCTAACTTCCTTACCCTTTTTTCTAACCTTATGATTGGAGCCACCGTGCTCTATGCCTCACTAAAGACATTTCATTCCCTTTATCCTAACCTTAGGATCGGAGTCACCGCACTCTATTCATGTGTTCTACCATGGACACTTAACCTCCATTTCAACTTAACTTTAACTTTAGAGTCACCACACTCTATGTAGCATCTTGCCATAGACACTACTTCCCCCTGGAACCTTGACCACCGTCAAGAGTTCCTCACCCTCTTTGAGGGGAACTACGAATACTCTGATTCCACTCCCGTCAGGATACGTAGGCACAAGATGCGATGTCTTGGCGAGTATACTTAGATACTAACCCCTAGGTCTTTACCTTAGCACATACCCTTAGCAAGCGAGCAATAAATAACATAAATAAAAACAAGAGGTTCCTGTAGAGTACTACAGACGTTTAGGATGCTAATATCTTCCCTAAGCATAACCAACCCCCGAACTTAGATTCTCTTAACTTAGGTTTTTCGATCTTTAACCTTTCCTTTGGATAAATTAAAGACCGGTGGTGAATTAAGAATTATGATTCAAGTTAATCCAATAGCTTGATATCCGATTCTCACCGCGACAGTACATAGTGGGAATTAATTATGATGATGTAGGGGAATTAAAATGGGATGGTCTAGAATATTCCACATGTGATCAAAATGATGAAAATTGGTGTCAGTTGCTGTAGAATTTGAATTTGCTACCATTTTTCAAATTTCCACGAGGATAATCGATTATCCTGATTAGAGTAACCGATTACTCAGTGCAAATTTTGAAAAAATTGTCCTTTTGAGTGCACTGCTGTGGTTCGGCTCGATTCTTTTGCTTTTCAAAGAAGGCATGGAAATAAATACATGAACCTTTGAGTCTCTTGAATAATAACCAGTTAAATCTTGGAAACTCTTGATCAGATGATTTTTGTATTGTTTGCAGATCAACTTTGACTGAAATTCATTTGAGCTGAGGGACTGATTTTGATCTCCTTGATCCAAATTCTTCCTGAAAAAGTTAGCAAAAGTAAAAAAAACATATTTTTTTTGGATTAATTAATGGTTAGTAAACATAAACAAAAACAAACATTAAACAAACAAAAGAACACAGGTGCTTGGCGATCTCACTCAAGAACAAACCTTCAGAGGAGGGCAAAAGAACCAAAGCTTGTGATCTTGTTTGTGGTATGAGATGCAAAAAGACATGTGGGATCTTAGGGGTAAAAATTATGGTATTACAGCTGCCCCTATTTAAGTTTCTTCTATCCAGAGATACGAAGATTGGCATCTTTGTCTCGACGTGATAGAAGAGACTTAAATATAACAACAACCTAATTTTTGGCCCTAAGAGACCACAAAATGATATGATCATGCAGATGGTATGCAGACACAAGACCTCTATGGGGAGAAAATGCCACAAGAGACAAAACAAAAGCTGGGGAGCAAAGACTCCACAGGGGAAAACAAAAGAGGGAAAACACATCCCAACAGGGGAGGAAACAATCTCCGCTGGGGAAGAATAAAGAGTAAGATTCCATTTAGGGAAAATTACCAACACCAGGAATAGAAGAGGGATAACTCGTCCCAACACGGAGGGAAAAATCTCTGCTGGGGAAAAGATCTTCTACTACCAGACATCTGGTAATAGCATGATCAAAATAAGAAAGATTGCCAACTACCAACCAAGTGGCAGTTACAACAAGACAATCAATCAAAGGATATGAGAAATATTACCTACTACCAACAAAGGGCCGGACGACAAAGGTAATAAACTCGAACGTGGAGAGATTACCAACTATCAAACAATTGATATCTATAACAAGGTAACCAAACCGGGCTATATTACCTACTACCAACTAAATGGGCAGGACGACAAAGGTAATAAACCAGCTATATCACCTACTACCAACTAAATGGGAAGGACGACAAAGGTGATAAGCCAAAAAGAGGGATTACCAAATATCAACCAAGTGACAGTTAAAACAAGGTAATCAACCAAGGGTATGAGAAATATTACCTACTACCAACAAAGGACGGGACGACAAATGTAACAACCTCAAAAGATCCGAAAAATATCACCCACTACCAACAAAAGGGCAGGACGAAAAAGGTGATAAACTCGAACAAGGGAAAGATTACCGGCTATCAGCCAAGTGACAGCTACAACAAGGTAATCAAACCCGGCTATATTACCTACTACCAACTAAAAGGCAGGACGACAAAGGTAATAAGCCAGCTATATCACCTACTACCAACTAAATGGGCAGGACGACAAAGGTGATAAGCCAAAAAGAGGGATTACCAACTATCAACCAAGTGACAGTTAAAACAAGGTAATCAACTAAGGGTATGAGAAATATTACCTACTACCAACAAAGGGCAGGACGACAAAGGTAACAATCTCAAAAGATCCGAGAAATATCACCTACTACCAATAAAAAGGCAGGACGACAAAGGTGATAAGCTTCCATTACCAAAGTAAGGGACCAAAATTCAATCCAGCCAGAGAGAAACAATCAAGCAAGACTCATCCCGAGGAGGAAATATCTCAACCGGGGATTAATTCAATCTAGACAAATGAACTGGGGAGGAAGGCTAAAACAAATATCTTTCACGAGGCATAAACTCAGTGGGGAATTAACAAAGATATGCATTTTCTACTTACGGATCGACACTCTAATGGATATAGGACACACACGCTCTGCGGAGATAACATCACCAGAGAGCAAAAAAACAACAACACAGATGCAAAATGCACAATGCACCAATAATATGCTATGCACAACAAAAGAATGCACATACAATGCGTATGAGTATGAATATGCTGACAAAACAGACATAAAGATAAACAGAGGGTGGATAAACATCACAACACCACTGAATACTCGACTAATCTCAACAAGATAGAGATATCATCAGCAGCTCTGCTAGGGATTTAGCTGAAGAAATTTGGCAAGAGATAAACAAAATCCATCAAAGGAGAATAAATCCTATTACAAAGCTCAAATCTTGCTGGAGAAAGGAAGATACTCCTTGGGGAGAAACCCAAATATCAATCTTCTAACATCAACAATCCACAAAGAGGATAACAACATAAACTCTATTTTTGAGGATGGCAAGAAAGCTGTTGGGGAATTATAACAACCCAAATCTTTCTGACTCTTCCCGGGGATAAGAATTCACATGAACTTTCATTTCAAAAGGATGAAGAGATCTGTTGCGGATAAATAATGAATCTGCTGGGGATTGTAGACATATAAACATCTACGTAAAATCCATTGGGAACACAAGGCAGATCTGCTGGAGATACAAGAGAAATCTCAGGATTAACCAAATCTGAGCAAAACATCCTGGACTTGCTGAGGAAAACAGGAAAAGGTCAAACTGTGGGGGATTTTAGATCAATACTCATCATAAATGAGAGAAAACCCAACAGGTGACTAATATATCAATACTCCTTGAATAGAGATATCATCGGTGACTTCACTGGGGAATAGCCACAATAGTGATGCACAATCTTCACTGGGAGGGATCTCTGAATAAAACATTCTGGAGAGAAGTACACCATGTACTTGCCGGGGAAAAATAAGGAAATAACATCAATGTTCTATGCTTAGGAAACAATCGAAACAGCAATGCACTGCCTCCGTTGGGGAATTAACAAGGATAAAATCTCTGGGTACAACAACCTGGAGAGAAATATATCCACAAGGTAAGATAAAACCCGACAAGTGGCTAACATGTCAATACTCTCAGAGGGAGACAACATTACTTTCTGTTTGGGGACAACTCTGAGTGATGATTCTTCACATGACTTTTGTTGGGGATGGCAAAAGATTGAATCTCTGCGTGGGGATTAACACCAATGAGAGATGGTCTTCAAATCTGCTCAACTGCTTGACCGTAACATAATCAGCTGGAGAAAGTCTGGATTGAGACATAGTTGGGGAAAAACCGAACAACACTCGTTTGGAGAAAAATCAAACCGGTATACCATCAACTTGTCAACAACTGGCTACATGAACAAACCCTGCTGAGGAAACATCAATAACTCTAATGGGGAGACATCAACAAAACTCTATTGGGGAGCTGTCAATAAATCCTATTAGAGGAGTACGAACAAACCCTGCTGAAGAAAACATAGATCTTGCCATTCTTGGAATAACTGTTGACATTCATTTTTGTATTCACAAAATCAAAGGAAAATGTTTTTATAATTTTCAAAATATTAAATCAATTATTCACATTTTGTTTCAAAAATCATCATAAAAAATAAATGAAATTCTGCAAACAGAAATAAAGTAAGAATTGCAAACAAAGGGACAAAGGCCCAGATTTTATTAGTAGAATGGTAGTCCGCAAATGGCGTAACTCCATGGATCATTACAAAGTTTGAAAAATGGTAAATACATGGAAAGGGTTACATTGAAATACAATGACCACCATTCTCCCTAACAACTTTGAATTCCATTGTGCTCAAAACTTCAGCTGAGGATGATTGAAGCAAAATCCTTGATAAACAATGTTGCTTTCAATGATCAAGACTGGCCAGATGCAATTACTTGCCATAATCCCTAACTTTTGCCTAGATTGCCCTTTCGGGTTTTCAATCTACCGGGATGATTATTTCTGTTTTTGTCTCTAATTTTTGCCTGGACCGCCCTTTCGGGTTTTCAATCCACCGAGACGCTCATTTTTTCCTAAGCCGCCCTTTCAGGTTTTCAACCTAGCGAGCTATTCTTTTTATTTTAGGCGAAGTATTTCTTGACTGTATCGGCATTCACAGGACGAGCGAACTCTTCACCATCCATAGTTGTAAGAAGTAATGCACCACCAGAGAAGGCTCTCTTAACAACATATGGGCCTTCATAATTAGGAATCCACTTACCCCTAGAATCATTAGTAAAAGTCGAGATCTTTTTTAGCACGAGGTCGCCTTCTCTGAACACACGAGGTCAAAACTTCTTATCAAAAGCTTTCTTCATTCTATGTTGATACAATTGGCCATGACACAAGGCCGTCATTCTTTTCTCTTTAATCAAACTCAATTGATAGTATCTACTCTGACACCATTCAGCCTCAGACAATTAAGCTTCCATTAAAACTCTTATATAAGGGATTTCAACTTCTACCGGGAGCACTGCTTCCATACCATAAACAAGAGAGAAAGGGGTTGCCCCTGTTGAAGTGCGGATGGATGTACGATACCCATGCAAAGCAAAAGGGGGCATCTCATGCCAATCCTTGTAAGTAACAACCATCTTCTGAACAATCTTTTTAATGTTCTTATTAGCAGCTTCAACAGCCCCATTCATCTTAGGTCTGCAAGGAGAAGAATTATGATGCTCAATCTTAAACTCATTGCATAATTCCTTCATCATCTTGTTATTCAGATTCGACCCATTATCAGTGATAATCTTGCTCGGAATGCCATATCGACAGATGATCTGGTTCATGATAAATCAGACCACTACTTGCTTGGTCACATTGGCATATGATGCCGCTTTAACCCACTTGGTAAAATAGTCAATAGCCACCAGAATGACTCATCATCATTTTTTTTCTTATTTTTTTTTTCAGTTTTTCATATTTCTTTCTCTTTTTTTTTGCACACATTCTGGCTTCAACGGTAATCTATGCTCCAGAATATCAGTGTCAAGACCAGGCATGTCCTGATAGGACAAAGCAAACACGTCAACATATTCTCTAAGAAGCTTTACCATCCTCTTCTTAACATCTAATTGAAGCAGTGCCCCAATCTTGACTTCTTTCTTATCATCATTTGAACCCAAATTGACCAATTCTACCGGCTCTTCATGAGGCTAATGGCTTTTTCCTCGTGCTCAAGAAACCGAGAAATTTCATCTGGAATTCCTTCAATATCCTCTTCTTCAGCTCCAAACACAGGGAACTCAAAGTTGGGAGAAGACATAGGGTCATTGTTTTCAATAGGTTTAACAATCAATCTGCACAATGATTTATGTTTGATTTTAGAATATGAACAAGAAGTGTAAGTATTATACAGATAAAAATGATTATCACATTATTATTATTTTTGGTTTTTTATGTTACCATTTTTCAGAAATAAAGCAAAAAGGGAAACATAATATGGATAAACAAAATAACATTTTATTGATGATGATAAAATTTGAAACAAAACCCTCACAAATTCACTTTCACCTTGGGCAGAGTGAAAGGATTTTTTTGAAAAAAACAAAAACAAATTACTTTGAAATATGAATAACAATGGGAGCATCAACAGCTATCCAATTCTGGCAGATCTGTCCATATGTCACGAAATTGGGAAGTTCTTCCTCTTCATCATCTTCAATGATGGCAGCAGTAGAGTGATCTTTGTTGATGAATTCGACGCTGTGAAAGGCCTCATTAATACGCTTCAAATCACTTCTAACTATATCAGGTGTAAAGCCTAAACTAGTTTTTCCCAAGTTATCAACCACATCAATAACTCAGCCCCAACTGTCGGACCGACCAGTTTCTAATACATGCAGAGCATGTTTCAAAGAAGACATAGGCGACCCATTCTTCTTAACAACTTTATCATCAATAGAAAGAGCTTGGAACGGAGTCCCAACAGTCTCATCAGCATTAACATACGAAAAGGATGAAAGATGGCTCACTAGAATCGCTTGCTCACCTCCAATAATTACTAGCTTGTCATTCTTAACAAATTTCAATTTCTGATGAAGAGTCGAAGTCACTGCCCCAGCTTCATGAATCCAGGGTCGGCCAAGCAGACAACTATAAACAGGACGAATGTCCATTACATGAAAAGTAATTTGGAAGAAGCATGGTCCTATTTTGATTGGAAGATCAACCTCTCCAATCACAGTTTTTCGAGATCCATAAAAAGCTTTAAACACAACCCCACTATACCTCATGGGAGCACCTTGGTATGAAAGTCTTGACAAAGTAGATTTTGGCAACACATTCAAGGAAGAGCCAGTATCAACCAACACATTGGAAAGTGCATCTTCTTGAAAGTTCATAGAGATATGTAAAGCCAAATTGTGATTTCTCCCCTCCTCGGGTAACTCTTCATCATAGAAACCCAAATTATTGCATGCTGTAAGGTTGACAATAATGCCATCAAACTGATTAACAATCACATCATGCTCAACATATGCTTGTTCCAATACCTTCTACAAAGACTCACTATGAGCTTCAGAATTCATCAGTAGCGACAACAATGAAATCTTGGACGGGGTCTGCAAGAGTTGATCTACAACATTGTACTCACTCTTCTTGATCAATTTCAATACCTCATCCTCATAAGCATTCTCGTTCAAACCACTGGACTGACCAGAAGTATCGACATTACTCTCATCTTGAGGTTGTTTTCCAGCAACAACATTCTCCACAATCTTTGGAGGCTCAGGAGCAAAAACTCGACCACTCCGGGTCATGCTACTAACATCAGCGATGCTTACCACAGAAGACAAAGAAGGAATGGGCACTTCCTTACCATCTTCTACCATGGTAGCATTGTACTTATACGGAACAACCTTGCCAGATTCGTAGGGCACTGGACTGGGAAACCGGATAACCAAAGGTGTAACAGCGGTCTTCCGACTGTCATAAGAGATAACAACTCGTTCAGGAATATTAAAGTGTGGCACAATAACATTCACCTCATTATGATATTCATCTCTTTTGGCAGTGACCTCAATCAAATTCTGATCCATCATCCCTTGAATGTCCCTATTTACTATCACACAACCACGCGGATTCACGGAACAGATACAACAAGTTGCATAATCATGATCAATATCATGTTATTCACTCAAAAGTGCATGCATTTCCACAAGAGATCTTCGAATCCAGCGGATATCAAAATTTTTGAATGTACTAGGACAACCATAGACCGTATTGACAGACGCCTTACCATGATTAGGCAACGGATTCAATTGTACATTAGGATTGGAGTCTTTGAAAGACAAAATACCACTTCTAACCAACCTTTACACTTCCATATTCAATGGATAACAGTTCTCGGTATCATGCCCAGCTCCTCCCTGATGGAAAGCATAATGAGCTTCAGGCTTATACCACCATGGCGAATCTTTTGGAGCAGCAGGTGGTGCACGGGTCTGAACAAGATTCTTCTAAATTAAACCAGGAAGCAAATCCGTGTAGGTCGTCAGAATTGGATCAAAATCCTTCTCATAACAGCCTCGTTGATTGTTCTTTTGGTTAGAACGTTGTTGATGAGCAGCTTGAACAACAGGAGTTGAATTGATAACAGTTGTAGCAGATGCAACATGTTGCTGACACCGATTGTTCTTACCATTACTCTTTTTGCGTCCTCCACGGGAAATAGCATTGGTCTCACCTTTTTTCTTCTTGGCAAGTCCTTCACTATATTTCTTGGAACTTTCGGCAGAATTACCATCTTTGGACAAACGTCCCTCACGGACACCTTCTTCTAATCTCATCCCCATATTAACCATCTCAGTGAAATGACTCGGGGCACTAGCAATCATACGCTCATAATAGAAATGACTCATAGTTTTCAGGAAAATCTTGGTCATCTCTTTTTCTTCCAAAGGAGGATTGATCTGAGCAAAAATCTCGTGCCACCTATGCGCGTATTCTTTGAATGTCTCCTTATCTTTCTAAGCCATTGCTCGAAGCTGGTCACGATCGGGAGCCATATCCATATTATACTTATATTGCTTTACAAAAGCCTCACCCAAATCTTCGAAAGTGCGGATTCGAGTGTCGTCGAGTCCCAATAACCATTTCAAGGCTGCACCAGACAAACTATCTTGAAAGTAGTGAATGAGGAGCTGATTATTATTGGTCTGAGTCGACATCTTACGAGCATACATAGTCAAATGGCTCAAAGGACAAGAATTACCCTTATACATTTCAAAGTCAGGAACCTTGAACTTATGTGGGATCTTCACATTAGGAACCAGGCACAACTCATGGGTATTCTTCCCAACCACTTCTTTACCCCTCAAAGCTTTGATTTCTTTCTGCATTTTGGTAAATTGTTCTTGAATCTCTTCATTTCTATCATAAGCATTGACATTCTCGCTCGGAGCAGTGTGGAAAATCTTCTCTTCACCAAAAGGAATGGTATGAACCACAGGCGGTGGTACAGACATCACAGGCTATAGTAGAAATAGCTGGAAGTTCAGGAGGTGGTGGTGGTTGACAACCTTCAGGAACAAAGTTAATAGGCATGCCCCAGGGGAAGCCAGGAGACATGGAGTGTTGAGGAACACTAGCAGGCGCCACATAGATGGGCGTAAAGAAAATATCAGAAATGAATGTCCTTTGCATAGGAGTCGAAAGCGGAGGAGGAGGGGGTGGCTGATTCTGAGCAATAACCAATGCTTCCATCATAGCAGTGAGTCTCTCCAAACTATCCTTCAAAGTTGTCACTTCCTCACGAAGTTCATGGTTCTCTTGTTGCAATTGATCCATCTTTTTCTTCAGATTAGGCCGAGTATTATACTGGTGCGACAGCTTGGCTGAATGAATACCAAAGGGAAACATAAGATACCTGGAAAAGGCAAGAAACAATGCAAGATAATGCGAATGCAAATGAAAAATGCAAATGTTTCACTCAGTTTTCAAGGATCTTTAAAATATAAAGCAATTGAAAACATCGTAAAGAAATAACACTTTTTGAAATAGTGATAAACATCTCATTTTATTGAATATTGGAAAGATCTACACTTGGAAGTTCAAGTTACAAAGGATCAAAATACAATAAGAAAAAGCTAGATCCTAAAAATCCTAAAGAGCATCTGATGACGATCCAAGATGATACTTCCTTCGGAGTCTCTTAATCTCTCTCTCATAGTTGTCCTTTATGGCGGTCTTCTCTAACACGAGCCGATCCACGATACCCTTCTAAGCACCGGAAGTATAAGGATGAGATGATGAAGTAGTAGAGGAAAATAAATCCTCTACATGTCTCTTCACAGCACGTCGCTCAAGCAACTCAATCAAGTCATCTTTCTCCTTCATCTGCTTTTGCAACTCTAACTTCTCAAGGTTTGAAGCGTGATACTTGGATTCCCAAAGATCTTTTTCTGTTATTTCCTTGATTTTGTGGTTGGCATTTATTTTGCTAAAACTACTCTAGCAGCAAGATATTGAAACATGATGTTTTAATTTGCTGCATTCAACATGTCGAATGAAGATGTCCCATACCTGCTCATAGGACATCGCATCTGGATTCAGTTTTAAAGCAGATTTTGTTGCTGTGAATTGTTACTAAATATTATGTGAATATTTGGTTATCCTATGTGGCATCCAAAGCATTTTTGGATTGTGTTTATATGTTGGTTTTTCGGATTTTCAGCTGTTTCTAATTATGGAGACATATTAGGAAACTTTAGATTGAAGACCTATTTTGTTGGAGTTTATTTTACAGATTTGTGAGCAGTCTATTTGCTGCGTTTTTGAAGCCCAATTCAGTCCAGATTAAATGCTATATATTGACTGATAAAAACCTAGTTTAGGTGTGGAACTTACATGTGTATTTGTTAGGATTTTCGACTGTATTTTGTGAGCCTAACTGGTATCGTTCTGATAACAGTATAAGGACTGGTTTTTGTGTTGTAAGTTCTGTCAGTTACTCATAAGCTTTTAAGCATTGAGTTTCTTGTATGTCAATTCTCATAAGCTTTGAAGTATTGAGAATTGTGTGTTTTGAAAGTGTGACTTTCGGTTTGTTACTTGTGTGGAAAGAAACCAATCACGGGTTGTGGTTGTAGAGGGATTTGAGGATGGCCTCATACCTAGGTGAGTCTTAGGTAGAAGTCATAGGAAGGGTAGTGATTAAGTGAGCAGATTATTTGGTAATTGTATGATCTGTGAATTGATACTATCGTATATTGGTTTCGTCCCTGGCTTGGTAGCCCCCAGAGTAGGATTGTTAATCCGAACTGGGTAAACATGTAACTGTGTTATTTACTTTCTGCACTGTTATTTCTATTGTTATCTTGTTCATTGTGTTGGATATAAGTGTCTCAACATCTGTGTAGGACATCTGATATCTGTGCCAGAATTTCAATTGGCATCAAGAGCTTGCACCCTTAATTGGTTCTGGGTGAGATTCAGGGAAGGTACTTTCTGGTACAATGGACAAGGATGGAGGATTTTTGAACAAACCACCTCTGCTTGATGGTTCCAACTATGACTATTGGAAACCAAGGATGATAACATTCATCAAATCCATGGATGATCAAGCATGGAAAGCTGTTATAAAAGGATGGGAGCCCCCAAAGGTTAAAGATGAAAAAGGTACCCCTACTGATGTGGTGAAGGAAGAGGAAGACTGGGATGATGCAGATTACAAAGGGTCCATGGGAAATTCCAAAGCCATGAATGCATTGTTTAATGGTGTCAACAAGAATATCTTCAGGTTGATTGAACATTGCACCATTGCAGAAGAGGCGTGGGAGGTCTTGAAGGTTGCTCATGAAGGGACTTCAAAGGTGAAGATGTCAAAACTTCAGCTTCTCACTAGCAAGTTTGAGAGTTTGAAGATAAAGGAGGATGAGAGCATTCATGATTTTCACATGAACATTATTGAGATAGCTAATGCCTCTAGTGCCCTAGGTGAAAAGATGTTTGACAGCAAACTGGTCAGAAAAATCCTCAGATCTCTGCCTAAGAGATTTGACATGAAAGTGACTACTATAGAGGAAGCTCAGGATATAGACAAGATGAAAGTGGATGAACTGGTGGGATCCCTTCAAACATTTGAATTAGGGATCAGTGAAAAGACTGAAAAGAAGAAGAGTATAGCTTTTGTGTCAAAGGCAAGTGATTCAGAAGGAGAAGGTAATCTAGACAGAGATGAAGGCCTCTCAGAAGATCTGGTGTTACTTGGCAAACAGTTCAACAAAGTGCTCAAAAGGATGGATTGGAAGTCAAGATCAAATGTTAGGGACAAGCCATCTGACATCAGTAAAAATCAGAATGCTGAGAGAAATATCAGTACTGAAGATAATTCCAACCAAGGGAGAGGAGCTCAGTGTCATGAGTGTGAAGGTTTTGGGCACATAAAATCTGAGTGCCCCACATATCTCAAGAAGCAAAAGAAGGGGCTATCAGTCTCATGGTCAGAAGATGACTCTGAAACTGAAACTGATGAGAAGCCTAGAAAGAGGGTTACAGCATTAACAGGTATGTGTGAGTCTGATGAAGAGTCAGTCAGTGAAGATCTCACTTTTGAAGAGCTAGCTGCTTCCTATAAGAACTTATGCATTAAAAGTGAAGAAATATGTCAGCAGAAAGAAGAACAAAAGAAAGTTATTGCTCACCTAAAAGCTGAAAAGGTAGAGCATTTGGCTACTATCTCTGATCTAAAAAGTGAAGTGGTTGTTCTGAACTCTAAACTGGATAATGTTATCAAGACAGTCAGAATGCTTAATAGCAGCTCTAATGTGCTTGATGAGATTCTGAAGTCAGGGAGAGATGCTGGAGATGTTAGTGGTCTTGGGTTTGAGAGTTCAAGTGAGGTGGACAAGGGAAAATGGCCTGAAGTGACACCTGCTCAGTCTAAGAAAAAATTAAAGATGTCATATAACATGTTGCAACATCCTTACAGACATCAGAAGAATTTCACAAGAAGAAAGAATCAAAGATGTAAATGCCACTATTGTGGAAGGTTTGGCCATATAAAACCCTTCTACTATAGATTATATGGCTACCCCAAGACAGGATTACAGTCTAGTAGGGAACAAGAGTGGGTTGGAGCAACGAAAGTATGGACTCCCAAGAGTACTGTAGAAGAACACATAGCTCATAAGTCCTTCAGTGTCTCTGCAAGGGAAAAGTGGTATTTTGACAGTGGATGTTCCAGGCACATGACTAGTATCAAGGGATGTCTGTCAGATGTTAAGTCTCATACTACTAACTATGTGACCTTTGGAAATGGATCAAAAGGGAGAGTAATAGGTGTTGGAAAACTGGACTGTACAGGTCAACCAAATCTGGAGGAGGTATTACTTGTTGAAGGCTTAGATGCAAACTTGATAAGCATAAGTCAACTATGTGATCAAGGTCTCAAGGTCAACTTTACCAATGCTGAATGTCTGATAACAAATGAGAAGGGTAAGGTTATCATGAGAGGCGAGAGAACATCAGATAATTGTTATTTGTGGAGTTCTGAGAACACTGCAATATGCTTGGAGACTAAGAAAGCTATTGGCAAGACTATTGAGTTAGAACAGGTGCTGATCAATTGTAAAGCTACTCATAATGTATGCATGGTGACCTGTAATAATAAGATTAAACTTGGTAAGTATGTCAGCCAGGTAAATTTAGAAGGAGAATTTGGTGAATGCACTCTTGAGGCAAATCGGGTGCTCAAAGTCTGTGGATACCGCGCTTCTATGGGCCCAGTCCACAAAAGTATAAATAGGCGAGCAAACATACTCTACCTACAGCAAACTCATTCTACAAAAATTCCTCTTGCCCCTTCTCTCCAAAGTTCATGAGTCTTAGGGTTTTCTCCTAACATTCTCAATATTGTACCGTGTGATCAATAAAAAATGTCTCAACATCATGGCGCCTCTGATAACTCAGGATCTCCTCCAACCAATGCGGGAGATGATGAATCACTGCGAATGATCAACCTCTCTGATCTTGTACTTGATATTGCACCTTTGAACGTTGTACCGGCTGACCCTAAAGGAAAACGGCAAGCTTCTCACACAACGAATGTCAATATTCCTGGTAAGAAGTCTAAACCTTTTTCACCTAGGAAGAAAGTCCACTCCATGACTAGTTTGTATGCTGACCAAATAAGCCCTAGGAAATACGTGTCTGAAAAGGGGTCTATGTCTGGTTTAGTTGAGAAGAAGAAGGATTCTAAATCACGAGGTGTAAACAAGAATTCCACTGATGATGATGTTGTCAAAAAGGATAAGGAACTTAGGAACTTTGTTGCCACGATTCTGAGTGGAGTTGAGGCAGATGTCGGGTATGATGTTCCAACATCCGTGACAGGAAATATCAATAGCAGCCCTACGATAGGACTGATGATGGTGTTCCCATGCATGTGGACCGTGAAAGAAGGAGTAAAAAGAAAGCTGATGTAAGAAGGACTGATGATGTTATTAATGTTGATGACCTCACTTCTGATGAGGAACCTATTGCTGGAATGCTGAGAAAAATTAAGAGAAGAAGAGAGAAAATTGTGATAAGTGAAGGCTCTAAGTCTTCAAAACTGCATGGAAAATCTGGAGGTGGGGAGGGAAAAGTTTGAGCAGGGCCTCCTAAACAATGGAGCAAGGTTGTTGTGCCCACTAAGAAGAGAAAAATCACTGATCACAGTGAGTCTGACTATGAAGTTGCAACAGATGTCTAAGACATCATTGGTATGAAAACCTCTACCTGCAAAAAGACTTATGCTGAAAGTTCTATGAGAAATGCAGATAGATAGAGAATTGTGGATCAAAGGAGGATTGCTCTGGAGAGAGAGTTGGGGAAGGATTTCGATAAGTACAAAGAAATCATGGAGCTCATTGCAGCGGCTGGATTGATGAGAACGGTGTCCAAGTTAGGACCCTGCTATGGAAATCTAGTCAAGGAATTTGTGGTGAATATATCTGAAGAGTGTGATGAGAACAGGGGTAACAACCTCAGAAAAGTGTCTGTGAGAGGAGAAGCTGTCACTTTTTCACCTGAAATTATCAACAACTATCTGGGCAGGTGTAAGTAACCTCAACCTAAGTTAGAGGTTACAGACAATGATGTATGCAAGGAGATTACAGGTGGTTGTACTAGACACTGGCCAAATGAAGGGAAGCTATCGTCTGGAAAACTGAGTGTCAAATATGCCATCCTCCACAGGATTGCTGTTGTGAATTGGGTTCCTACCAATCACTCATCTACTATTTCCTTCACACTTGGCAGATTCATGTATGCTATCGGGAAAAATGTTTCTTTTGATTTTGCGTCATACATCTTTGAACAGATTCTGAAACAAGCTAGTTCAACTGCTGTCAAGATGCCTATTTGTTTCCCTTCCTTGATCTGTGGTGTTATTCTAGATCAGTGTCCTAATCTTGTGTTAAGGAGTGACACTGCGCTCAAAAGAAAACCTCCTCTATCCCTTCACTACAAGTTACTTAGTGGAACACATGTCTCAGACATTGTTGGGACATCTTCTCAGACTTCCAGTCATGCTAATCTTGATGATGAAGTCATTGCACAGCTGCAAGAAACGTGCAAGGAACTGGAAGATTCAATCAGAAGAGACACTGCTCGGAAGGCCAAACTTGAACAGTTAATCAAAACCTTCATGGAGAAAAGGAGTGCTTCTGCTGGGATAGCTGGTAAAGACCAAGGAACTGCTGAAGGTGATGCCTCTGTAGAATCTGATAGAGAATGTGAACAGAGTTCAGATGACTCAGGATCTAGGAGTGGTGATACTGATACTGATGCTGTTGCTGATGGAGGGAGTGAAGACATTGCAGAATCTGACGATGATGGTGCCGCAGAATAATGGCATAATTTCTGCAGAAGTTTTTTTTGTTTGTTTTGTTTTTTTGTCTGAACACCTAGAATAGCTTTTGTATGTATCTCTTCTGAACTTTAACCTTGTTGTGTTTTACTTATAACTGTTCTACTTGCCTTTGTCATATTTATGGCTAAAAAGGGAGAGTAGTATGTTTGTGTGTGGTGTGCTTGTGCTGCTGCAGTAGTTGAGGGGGAGATTGTGGAATGTTGCTGCAGTTGAGGGGGAGTTTTACTATGCTGCTATGATGTGCTGCTATGCTGGATGTGTGTTGTATGCAGTTGAAGGGGAGTGCTGCTATGCTGAATATTTTTTTTTGCTGTGTGTTGTTAGTAACTGCTGGTTTTTCGCTGTTGTCTGATATGGATGTATTTGTGCTTCTTTACGTTTTTTTTGGTGTGTAGTTTTAGCCAAAATAAGCCAAAGGGGGAGATTGTTATTTCCTTGATTCTATGGTTGGCATTTATTTTGCTAAAACTACTCTAGCAGCAAGATATTGAAACATGATGTTCTAATTTGCTGCATTCAACATGTCGAATGAAGATGTCCCATACCTACTCATAGGACATCGCGTTTGGATTCAGTTTTAAAGCAGATTCTGTTGCTGTGAATTGTTACTAAATATTCTGTGAATATTTGGTTATCCTATGTGCCATCCAAAGCATTTTTGGATTGTGTTTATATGTTGGTTTTTCGGATTTTCAGCTGTTTCTAATTATGGAGACATATTAGGAAACTTTAGATTGAAGACCTATTTTGTTGGAGTTTATTTTGCAGATTTGTGAGCAGTCTATTTGTTGCGTTTTTGAAGCCCAATTCAATCCAGATTAAATGCTATATATTGACTGATGAAAACCTAGTTTAGGTGTGGAACTTACATGTGTATTTGTTTGGGTTTTCGAGTGTATTTTGTGAGCCTAACTGATATCATTCTGATAACAGTATAAGGACTGGTTTTTGTGTTGTAAGTTCTGTCAGTTACTCATAAGCTTTTAAGCATTGAGTTTCTTGTGTGTCAATTCTCATAAGCTTTGAAGTATTGAGAATTGTGTGTTTTGAAAGTGTGACTTTCGGTTTGTTACTTGTGTGGAAAGAAACCAATCACGGGTTGTGGTTGTAGAGGGATTTGAGGAGGGCCTCATACCTAGGTGAGTCTTAGGTAGAAGTCATAGGAAGGGTAGTGATTAAGTGAGCAGATTATTTGGTAATTGTATGATCTGTGAATTGATATTATCGTATATTGGTTTCGTCCCTGGCTTGGTATCCCCCAGAGTAGGATTGTTGATCCGAACTGGGTAAACATATCACTGTGTTATTTAATTTCTGTACTGTTATTTCTATTGTTATCTTGTTCATTGTGTTGGATATCAGTGTCTCAACATCTGTGTAGGACATCTGATATCTGTGCCAGAATTTCATTTTCTTCTTTCATCTTGGCTAAAGCATCTTGAAGATTCTTCACATCATCATAAGGAATATGGAGTGGTGTAGCAACCATCGTAGTCATGGGTTTCTCAAAAGAATAAGTCATTTTGAGATCTTTAGCTCTCTCTTTCACCCAAAGCGTATAAGGTTCCTGTCATACCCCAAATTTTGACCACTAAGATTCCCATCATTGTGCAAATCATCATCACAATATAGATGAACTATTAGTCTCCCCAAAGATGGGTGAGCATCCACTACAATAAAAAATTAGGGTTCAAGCCCTCTCAGAGTTCTTAGACAAAGGCTCAATCAAGGAATGACATGATCTTCAACTTGTCTAAATCTCTCCAACATCTACAATGGATCAAGAGGACTCCCACTTCAAGGATTAAGCACAAGACTGCTCCCTTCTAAGTGGATCAAGCCCCAAGATCGCCAGTGTCACCAAATTAGGGTTTTGGTCGACCAGGGCCTCCAGATGGAAATTATCCTTTAGGCATGAGCCAATGCTTCAAGGAATAACCTATGATGCTCCAAGGGACATCATAAACCCAATCACCAAGTCAATTTAGACTCAGGTGATGCATACATCAAAAATCAGGAATTAGGGTTTCTTGACCTAATTCACCCCTAAGTTGACTTTTGGGACAAATCATGAGCCAAGACCTCAAGGGAGGATTTGAAGGTCTCTAACACACTACATTGATCCATTTGCAATAATGGATTAATCCAAGAAGCTTGAGCAACTAGTTTCAATTTCATCTGAACCACAATTAGGGTTTCGCGACAAAAGTCAACTGTAGCTTTGACTTTTGACCAGGACATGCTCCCAAAACCTAGGACATGAATCAATATACCCTATACCCATGGAACATGTCCATCAAGTTTGATTTAGGTCAAGGACATGATTTCTTAAAGGATTGCACGGTTTGGAATTCATCTAATAAAAAGTCAACTGTGCACAAAAGTCAAACTTTGACTTTTTGAGATTTTTCATAAAAATGGTTTTTTAACCCTAAAATGATGTTAAGGTATGATTTGAATCATCATTCATCAAGAAAAATCAAGAAAAGTGGGATAACTTATAAAAGGGGTAACCATAAAAACCTAGAAAATTTTCTAAGTTATGAACAAAGTGGCAAGGGTACCAACTTTGGAGGATCATAACTCCTAAACCACAAGGCCATTCTTCCCCATCTAAAGCTAGATTTGTAGCTCTCATTAACCTCTACAAAATCTCCAACTACACCTCATTCCAATTCATTGTGGATTCTGAGTTATGATTGGGCCAAAATGACTAAAACATGAAAATACATCATTTTCCAACACTTAGAAAAATTCTGGCCAAGGCAGATTTTGTTGGAAACACCAAAACTTGTGAGATCTTTTCACATAGATGCAAGCTTAATCAAGTCCAAAGGTAAACATCAATGTTGTTGCAAATGTTGCCACGAATCCAAAGAGCTTATCAGCATGAATTAATTCAACTTGAGCCAAGAGAAATCCATGCCCAAAGTCATGCTGCTACAAGCTGTTTTGGAAAAATCAGTTTGCATGTTTGCTTGCTACACACGATTTCTGAATCAAAACTGAGGATCATCGTGCCACATGTACTCAAACCAATCACAATGCATCTGATCCAACCTACAAAGCTGAGTCACAAAGCCAAGGAATCTTCCAACTTGAAGTTCATGCATTTTGGCACATTTTGCCTTGAATTCAAAGGGTATTAATGTGGAATAGTGCATTGTCAAGATTCTCACTCTCCTCAGTCAAGTTCTCTGATTAAACAACAATTAAAATGACCGAGGAATGTGATTTCAGTCAAGGCATAGCTGATCTATTTGGAGCAGCTGTTACACCTAATGCAAGAGGCATTTATGCCCAACCAATCCCTTTGAAGGTGATCTGATCCAGCAGTCATTCACTATTCCTCCAAGATAAGAGTTGATCACCTATAAATAGAGGTTCCAATGGATCATTCAAGGCACCCCAAAGCACCTTATAGCACTGCTTTCTCTCATTCTCTCTTAAGTGCCAGATTTCCTTATTTTTGAGTAACCACCATCGGGTTTTGAGTTGCAGCCCTAAGCAATCCATTCCAATTGCTCAGACACATCACACATGATGTATTTGAGGTGTCTAAACACTTAAACACCAACTGTAACACCCCTAGCTCAAAATCACCCTTCAACCAAGCCATTATGCCTCAATTATGCAGTTGGAGTTCTCCAACTTGATCCAAAGGTTTTCGGAGTGTTCCAAAGCTTGCAACACACTCCACTACATCCATTGAAGCTGTAGGGATCATCAAATTTCTTCTGGAACACCATCTGTGCAGAGTTCCATTTCAGCTTGCATCAAGGTAAGCCTCAAAACTTCAACTTCATGATCCATGCATATTTCCTCGCATGATATTTTTGCCAATTGATTGCCATCATATGCTGAGTATTTCCCCTAAAAAAATTTGATCATAGCACTCATAATCATGTCTGCTCGATTGCTTTTGTAAAATTAGGGTTCGTACGACCACAAAGATATAACTTGCTATACACTGAAAATAAATAAAGTTGAGTATTGCCATCTTATTCCTTGTGAAAAAACGCATGAGTTTGGTGTTTGAATCATGTCAAATGGTTGAGAAACGAGAGAGATAGAGGGCTTCATGCACGAGCTGGAGGAAGAAGATGGCCATGGCGCCATTCTTCAGGTTTTCCAACCAAGTTCTCTATATATTTATCATTTGCCATACTATATTTGAATTGGCATTGCGCCCCAGTGGTTGATCAGCTGGTTTTGTGTGTATTGACAAGCGAGAGGTCTGGGGTTCGAATCCCCCTCGCCCCAGATCTCTTTTTTACCACCTTTTCTTGTTTTTTGTTATTTTTCATATTTATTTTAAATGATTTGAAAAATTAATAACTCACTCAATTTTAATTATTTTTTATTGGTTCTTTTTGCAAAAAATCACCAAAATGTTGAAATATTTTATTCCACAAAAAAATTTAGATTTATATCATTTATTTAATATAATTAGTATTTTTGTGAATAAATACCTTTTTATTTGTTTTTAAACCCTTTTAAAAATAAATATTCATGTTGAAAAATCAACACCAAATAGGTTTTAATTCATCTTGTGATTAAAACCTTATTTTTCAAACCTAACACCAAAATTACAAATTGTTTATTCAAACTTATTTGGAATTTGTATCATTTTAATTAATTTTCTTTGAATAATTACTTTAAAAATGGTGAAATTAGGGTTTTTGTTGATTTTCACCCTAACAAACTTTTCAAACTTTGGGCCTCTAATAAAGTGTAAGACCCAAACCCTTTTTGTACATAAACCATTTGTGGGCCTCACTTATTGTATAAGTCCCTCTGTACATTTTTTAAAACAACGGCGCGATCACCGTTTTCAAAACAAAACCCTGGGCCTCTCCTTGAGTTGTAAGCCCCATCACTTGTACAAAAATAAATTATTGGGCCTCTAATAGAGTGTAAGACCCAAGCCTTTGTAAATACAAATAATTTTTGGGCCTCAGATATTGTATAAGTCCCACTGTATTTTCAAACAAACCCGGCGCGATCGCCAGTTCAAAAATCAAATCATATGGGCCTACCCTCGTGTTATAAGCCCCATTCCTCTTCTTGAAAAAACTTTGGGCCTCTTGAGAGAGTGTAAGACCCATCCCTTTGTACAAAAAACCTTTCTTGGGCCTCAGTCACTTGTATAAGTTCCTGTACAAAACCCAGGGCCTCTCCTTGAGCTGTAAGCCCCAATTTTCCTTTTAAAAGCACTTTCTCCTCTGATTTTGAATATAATATTGTTATCAAAGCTTTCTTTGTTGAACAACTAACCAAACAGCATGGAAGCTCTACAACTGAGTAAGTGTTTACCCGCTTTCATTTACCGCTTTCATATGTATATAATTGTATTGTGGGGTTGTTTCACTGTAAGTTTCTTTCATAAACTCATATCGACTGTGTAATAATAGTATAGATATTTAGGGTTTCCCCGACAACTGCGTCTAGAACTAGACAAAACCTTGTCTCCTTACAACAATTTTAGATAACTAGATCTAAGATCTTTCCCCCTTTTGAACAGTTCATATACAGAAGGCCAATGTTCCAAGTGAAACCCCTTCTGGAAGTGTTCATCAGCCTCCTCTTGGGCTTAGTACAAGGACCCACAGGCTTCCTAAAAGCATCCCCGCCTCCTCTTGGGCGTTGTACAAGGACTCGTCGGCTTCTTAGAAGTTTTCACAGCCTCCTCTTAGGCTTCGTATAATGATTCTTCCTCCGAGAAGATAGCCTCCTCTTGGGCTTCGTATAAATTGTCCCTCAGCTTCTTAAAAGTTTCCAGCCTCCTCTTGGGCTTCGTACAAATTTTCCCGACGACCTCCTAGAGGTATAGGAATAGAAATTAGTCATTTTAACAGAACAGTCTTTCAAAGAGTATAGATCTTGCCACCACAACTATATTGTCCCTTAATTTCTCTTAAGTATAGTACAAAAGATAAAACTCTAGACTGGGATAGTCTAAGACCCTTGAGTCTCAAAGACATTCTCAAGCCCCTTTCAAGAATGGGAAGAACACCCGCAGACTCGGACGGTCTCAATACCCTTTGGATTTCCTATTTCCTTAAAGAACAGGAAATAACCCTGATCCTCCGATCAGTACCAAAGCACAACCTTACCTTTAATCTTCATAAGAACTGATTTTCTCTTTTAATCAACATACTAGACCTGTCACTCAACTGAAACAATTACCATAGCCTCCTCTTGGGCTTTGCACAATGATTCTCCCCAGCGGAGCTAACTTTTAGCCTTCATCTCGGGCTTCGTACGAGATACAAAAACACTCTCTTGTTGAGTATAAAAGACTCTCTTGTTGATTTACTTCCCTTTTAGCCTTCATCTCGGGCTTCATACGAGATACAAAAACACTCACTTGTTGAGTATAAAAAGACTCTCTTATTGAGTCGACCACCTCTAGCCTCCATCTCGGGCTTCGTACGAGATACCAAAACACTCTCTTGTTGAGTATAAAAGACTCTCTTATTGGGTCAAACAAACTTTTAGCCTCCGTCTCGGGCTTCATACGAGACACCAAATTACTCTCTTGTTGAGTATAAAAGACTCTCTTGTTGAGTCAAACTCTTTTAGCCTCTATCTCAGGCTTCGTACGAGACACATAAAAACACCCTCTTGTTGGGCCAATAGCCTCCTCTTAGGCTTTGTATAAGAAAACCTCGATTGAGCCAATCAACCTTTTAGCATCAAAAGTTGTGCCTCGTTCACAGTATACAAACATCAACAACTCCTCTCCCTTCATCTAATTGCTGTAAGCGGCAAGCCTCTGGATTATTTACATCCACGCCACTGTCCCTCTTTTAGAAAAAGGAATTCCTAAGGAAAGATAGCATTGCTCTAAACTGAGTTAAAGTCTTCTCCTTCAGGTTGAAAATCCCCTATAAAGGAAATTATGGCATTACTAGATTCACATATCCCAGTTAAAGTAATTCTCCTTTATAATCAGTCACCCAACAGTTGTGACAAACAGAACCCCTTTAGAGATGACAAATTCTCTCTAAAGTCAAAACCCTTTAGCTTCACATCTTGGGCTTGAAACAAGATACAAATAGACCCTTCAGCTTCACATCTTGGGCTTTGAACAAGATACAAACCACTTTTAGCTTCACGTCTTGGGCTTTGAACAAGACACCAAAACACCATTTCCTCCCATAGAATAGGAGGAACTACGATCGCTCTGATTTCCCTGTTTCGGTAAACGGGAATACGTAGGCATAAGATTGAAAGAGAAATCTTAGCGAGCACACCACATCGAAAACCTCAGGTCACAAACCCTCAGATATCAATCAAAACATCCAAGTCCGTATTCCCCACCAAAGGTCTAAACTCGATCAAAATAACCCAAGAGAGGCCCCTCCACATTGATCGCATCTGTAAACCAACAGTTTTGACTGTTTAACCTCAGTTTGCAAAGCAGGGTTAGTTGGAGACATCTATTTACCTTCCTTCATCAGCTTCAACAGGATAAAAAATGAATCGACCTATAGTACCCTCCCAGAGCGACAATGCTTAAGAACCACGTCCAAAATCGCTCGCTACAGAAAAATGGCGCCCACCGTGGGGCCGAAGATTTCTTTCTTACAAGTTAGGGTGAAAACCTTGGACAAGTCATTTTCATGGCGGTGGCCGCCACAGAAAAATGGCGCCCACCATGGGGCCGGATCATTTAATCTCTTGGGTAGAAACCAAGAAGTGGGGACCTCACTGGAGATAAGACTTTTTTTTGTTGACTTCACTAGGATCTTAGGTCAAAACCTTTAAGTTGGGAAGGTACCACAGATTGGCGACTCCGCCGGGGAGCCATTTTCTGTCAGGAACATAGGATTCCTAGCTCTTAAAAAGTCTAGGACATTAGGAAAAATATATATACTGCTTTTCCTAATTGATATTTGTGTTTATTTTTCTGCTAATGGGAATGCGTGTGATGCCGTATGTGGAAAGATTGAGTATACACCTAGGAAAAACCTCTTTTAGTAGTGCAGAAGCTATCGGAAATAGCTGTTACACGATACTACCCTCTTCTGAGCTTCTTCGAAATAACATCACCTAGCACGGTTCTCGGCCCGCTGGTGTTATCTCGATAAGAACTAATGATTTTGAGAGACAGGTACAAAAATTACTAGTATAAACCTTTGGGATGGGTAGAGCCTTGATTTCATGACACCGACCCTTTGACCCCATGTTTTTTCTATGTTTTTGTGTGCATTCATGCATTCATTTAAAAAAAATAAAAACAAAGAAAATTTTCTCTTATAGTCTCTCTTTTTCAAATTAAACTAAAACAATGATTGCAAATGTCAGAGAAAGGAGATTGCGCTAATGGATTTCGGTAGAAGGAAAACTCACAAGTATACCTTCAAGGTTCCAAAACTAGAGGATTTGAAAGGGTTAGCAAGGATGATCACTAACCCTGATGCTTTCAGAGCCAAGTACGGAGGTCTGCTACCTCTGTTAAGGGTCCATGTAATTGAAAGAATCATGGAGGCACTCATTCAATTTTACGATCCGGTTTATCACTATTTCACATTCCCGAATTATCAGCTTGCACCAACACTAGAGGAGTACTCTCACCTGACTGATTTACATATCAATGATCAAGCTCCATTTTCTGGACTGGAAGAAATTCCAAAGGATCAAATCATTGCAAGAGCAATCTAATTGGATAAGTCAGAAGTCAAGACTCACATAACCACTGTAGCGAGCGATTTTGGACGCGGTTCTTAAGCGCGGTCGCTCTCTGGAGTCAGTTTACTACAGGTCGATTCATTTTTTATCCTATTGTGAGCCGATGAAGGAAGGGAAATAGATGTCTCCAATTAACCCTGCTTGCATACTGAGTTTAAACAGCGGTCTGTTAGGTTACATATGCGATCAATGTGGTGGGGCCTTTCTTGTGTTATTTTGACAGAATGGAAGGTTTTTGGCGGGGAATAAGGATTAGGATGTTAGGACTGATGCTTTTTGTGAGAGTATGGGATTTTAGGTTTTTGTTTAGTGTGCTCGCTAAGATCTTTTCTTTCGATCTTATGCCTACGTATTCCCGTTTACCGAAACAGGGAAATCAGAGCGTTCGTAGTTCCTCCTATTCTATAGGAGAAATGGTGTTTTGGTGTCTTGTTCAAAGCCCAAGACGTGAAGTGAAACGTGGTTTGTATCTTGTTCAAAGCCCAAGATGTGAAGCTGAAGGGTCTATTTGTATCTTGTTCAAAGCCCAAGATGTGAAGCTAAAAGGGTGTTGACTTTAGAGAGAATTTGTCATCTCTAAATAGGGGGTTGTATGTCATAACTGTTTATAAGGGAGAATTACTTTAACCAGGATTTGTGAATCCGACAATGCCATAATTTCCTTTATAGGTGATTTCCAACCTGAAGGAGAAGACTTTAACTCAGTGTAGAGCAATGCTATCTTTCCTTAGGAATTTCTCATACTAAAAGAGGGACAGTGGCATGGATGTAGATGATCTAGAGGCTTGCTGCTTACAGCGATTAGATGGAAGGAGTTATTGATGTTTGTGTACTGTGAACAAGGCACAGCTTTGATGCTAAAAGGTTGATTGGAACAACCAATGGTTTTCTTATACAAAGCCTAAGAGGAGGCTGTTAGCCCAACAAGAGGGTATTTTTGTGTGTCTCGTACGAAGCTCGAGAGAGAGGCTATGAGGGGTTAATCCTACAAGAGGATCTTTTATACTCAACAAGAGAATGTTTTGTGTCTCGTACAAAGCCCGAAAGAGGCTAAAATTTGTTTGGCTCAATGAGAACCTTTTTGTATCTCGTATAAAGCCCGAGATAGAGGCGAAAAGGTGATTGACTCCACGAGGGAGTCTCTTATGTGTCTCGTACAAAGCCCGAGATGGAGGCTAAACGTTGTTTGACTCCACTGGGGAGAATCATTGTATAAAGCCCAAGAGAGAGGCTAACTTCACTGGAGAAGGATCATTATACAAAGCCTAAGAGGAGGCTATGGTTACTGTTTCAGTTGAGTGACAGGTCCATTTTACTGATTTTGAAAGAGAAAATCAGTTCTTATATGAGCAATGTTGTACTCAGGGATTTTTGATGCGAGGATCAGGGTTATCTCCTATTATTTGAGGAAACGGGAAATCCAAAGGGTATTGAGACTGTCCGAGTCTGCGGGTTTCCTTCCTATTTAACGAAGGGGTCACTTGAGAATGTCTTTGAGACTCAAGGAGATTAGACTGTCCAAGTCTAGAGTTTCATCTTTTGTACTATGCTTTGCGAAACAGTAGTAGACTCTTTGAAAGGACTGTTCTATGAAGATGACTAGGTTCTGTTCCTATACCTCTAGGAGGTCGTCGGGACAATTTGCACGAAGCCCAAGAGGAGGCTAGAAACTTTTAAGAAGCCGAGAGGTCCTTGTACGAAGCCCAAGAGGAGGCTATCATTCCCGGAGGAAGAGATCATTATACGAAGCCTAAGAGGAGGCTGTGAATACTTCTAAGAAGCCGACGGGTCCTTGTACTATGCCCAAGAGGAGGCGGGTTGCTTTTAGGAAGCCTGTGGGTCCTTGTATGATGCCCAAGAGGAGGCCGATGCTTTTAAGAAGCCGATGGGTCCCCAAACCCCGAGAAATTCAAGACAGACTATTCACAAGGAATAGATCAAGCCAAGAAAGTTCGAGAATTTGGAAGAAACTCAAATATGCCATTCATGGAGAATACATTCATCTCTGGGAGTAGAGTTTCTTGACAATTTCTAATAAGGACAGCCGAAGAGAAGACTGTATCTGGTGATCCTATTGGGGATCTAGTTGTCTATTTCTACGAATAAACGAAACGGCGTCACGTAGTTCTAGACGTAATTGCCGGGGAAACTCGAAATATCTATACTATTATTACACAGTTGATATGAGTTTATGAAAGAAGACTTACAGCGAAACAACCCCACAATACAGTTATATGTATATGAAAGCGGTAAATGAAAGCGTATAAACACTTACTCGGTTGTAGAGCTTCCATGCTGTTTGGTTAGTTGTTCAACAAAGAAAGATTGAAAACAACAGTATATTCAAAATCAAAGGAGAAAGTGCTTTGAAAAAGAAAGATTTGGGGCTTACAGCTCAAGGAGAGGCCCAGGGTTTTATCAGTGAGCGCACTGTTTGAATTTGTACAGGGGGACTTATACAAGTGACTGTGGCCCAAAAATGTTTTCTGTACAAAGGGATGGGTCTTACACTCTCTCAAGAGGCCCAAAAAATTTTAAATAAAAAGAGCGGGGCTTATAACACGAGGGTAGGTCCAAATGACTTTTCCTTAAAAATGGCGATCGCGCCGAGATTTTCTTTTAACGCGGAGGGACTTATACAATAAGTGAGGCCCAAATTTGTTTTGGTTAAAAGGGGGGTTGGGTCTTACACTCTATTAGAGGCCCAAAAATTTTGAATGGGGCTTATAGCTCAAGGAGAGGCCCAGGGTTTTATTAGTGAGCGCACTGTTTGAATTTGTACAGAGGGACTTATACAAGTGACTGTGGCCCAGAAAGGTTTTCTCTACAAAGGGATGGGTCTTACACTCTCTCAAGAGGCCCAACAAGTTTTAAAGAAAAAGAGTGGGGCTTATAACACGAGGGTAGGCCCAATTGATTTTTTCGTTTAAAAATAGCGATCGCGCCGAGGTTTTCTTTTAACGCAAAGGGACTTATACAATAAGTGAGGCCTAAATGGTTTTGGTTTAAAGGGGATTGGGTCTTACACTCTACTAGAGGCCCAAAAAGTTTTTAAAGAAAAAGAGTGGGGCTTATAACACGAGGGTAGGCCCAATTGATTTTTTCGTTTAAAAATGGCGATCGCGCCGAGGTTTTCTTTTAACGCAGAGGGACTTATACAATAAGTGAGGCCCAAAATTGTTTTCTGTACAAGGGGGTTGGGTCTTACACTCTAATAGAGGCCCAAGTGAGTTTTAAGAAAAGAAATGGGTCTTACTACTCGAGGGTAGGCCCAAAGTTTTGTTTTGAAAAGGCGACGATCGCGCCGTTTGTTTTTGACGGTATCGGGACTTATACAATATACTGAGGCCCAAAAATGATTTGGTCAAAAAAAGGATTGGGTCTTACACTCTATTAGAGGCCCAAAGTGTTTTGAAAATGATTTATGAGGGTTGAATTAATCCAAAAATCCTAATTTGTTTTCAAAAATGTATTTAATTGAATAAAAATTCAATTAAAATGATCAAAATTGTTTAACATATGAAAAACAAATTTTGATCTTGGATTAATGCTTCAAAAATTAAGTATTGACCTACAAAATAATTAGAAAGCATTAAAAGTTGCAAAATCAAGGTGGAAAAAATATTTTAAATGTTAAAAACAATTAAAACATTAATTCTTTGCAAAAATATCAATTATATAAAATAAATAATATTTTTGGGATTTTTTGGGAAAATAAAATATTTTAACATTTTTGTGAATTATTAAAAAAAGAATCAACTCAAAATCATTAAAACTCAGAGAGAAATTAATTTTTGAATCAATTAAATAAAATCACAAAATTCAAATATTCAAATATTGGAAAATGGCGCCAAGAACAAAGGCAAGAACACGCGCGTTTTTCAGTTTTGCCCAGATTTGCATTTTCTCTCCAATCTCACTGAATACTTAATCATATCATGTAATCCACATACCAATCAACTCATTTCAACCTCACGATCATGTCTATGGTATTTAATTTCATTTAAATTAAACATATAACAAGAAATCATGAAAAATCCTCAAGAACCCTAATTTCTGCATGAAGGCTAGGATTTTTTATACACAATTCAAACAATGTAATTAATTGAGGGGAAACATTCCATGCATGATTATGAACATATGGCCAAATTATTGTGCAGCAAAAATTGCATGGATCAGAGTTAGAAGAGCTCATGCTTACCACTTGCAGTTGGTGATCGTGATTTGTGTTGGAGGTGTTACAGCTAGATTCCAATGATCTGGATAGCTTCCCTATGTGCCATGGAGTGTGTATGGATGCTTGGAATGGATTGAAATGGTTTGGAGTTGAAGATGGTACCTCAACTGCAAAACTGTCAAGAACTTGAGCAATTGGCTGGTCATTTTGTGAAATCTGTGTTCCAGATGTTATGTGAGTGTTTGGATCACTTCTATATGATGTATATGAGGTGTGTGTGTGTGTGTGATTGGTTTGATTGGGAAAGCTCTCAAACTCAAAACCCGATAGTGACTTGCCTTAGAAGGCAAAATTGGAGTGAAAGAAGAGATTTTGAGGAAAACATCTGTTAGATGGCTTTGGTGTACTCAAACTGATCACAATTGAGCTCTATTTATAGTAGATCAAGTTTGTTTTGCAAGGAATAGTGAATGGCAACTGCAGCAGAGGTTTGGCCAATGTTGTCCAATGGAAATCCAAGTCTCCTCTAGCCATTGACTAGAGGTTAGGGCACAGGGCTGTGGTTCCCTTGGTCTTGGATAAGTCTTGACTGAATTCAGTTGAGAATGGCTCAGTCCATGCCACCTTGATGCTTCCATTGAATGCTCTAATCCAAAATTGGAGTCTTGTCCCTATTTTGGCAATTCTAGGTTCAACATGTTATTTCTTGTTCCAAAGACTTTGGAGGCTTGGCTCAGTGATTGTCCACTTTAGATTCAATTCTCAGAGGTGTCCAAGTGGATAGGAGCATTTGGATTTGGCTGATTTTGGCAAATCGACCAAAAGTACAAAATCTGCCTTGCCTTGGCAGATTTCAGCAAGGCAACTTGCCAATGTCATATCTCATGGCTCAAATTGAATTTGGTAATGTTCTTGGCCATTTTGGAAAGCCCTTACATGATACAACAACTTTTTGAACATGTTTGGTTTTGATCTCTTTTGAATCCAAGTGAAAAATCCCCCTACATTTGGCAAAATGTAAGGTAAAATCTGACTTAGTGAAATTTTCACTAAGTGTTGGAACAAAGTGACTTTTCTTGATTTTGATCACTCCATAACTCAAAATCCATGAGGAATTTGGACATAAGTTAGTATGAAGCTTTTGTAGAGGGAAATGTGATCTACAAATCAAGCTTTGAATGGGGAACAATGGCCTTGTGGGTTAGGAGTTATGGTCCTCCAAAGTTGGCACATTAGTGTCACTTTTTCCATAACTTAGAAATTTTTCTAAGTTTTTATGGTTACCCCTTCTACAAGTTATCCCACTTTCTTTAATTTTTCTTGATGAATGATGATTCAAATCATACATTAACATCATTCCAGGGTTAAAAATCCATTTTGGTGAAAAATATCAAAAAGTCAAAGTTGACTTTTGTGCACAGTTGACTTTTTATCAGATGAATTCCAAATTGTGCAATTCTTCAGGAAATCATGCCCTTGACCTAAATCAAACTTGATGGACATGTTCCATGGGTGTAATAGGGTATATTGAATCATGTCTTAGGTTTTGGGAGCATGTCATGGTCAAAAGTCAAAGTTACAGTTGACTTTCCTCGCGAAACCCTAATTGTGGTGCAGATGAAATTGAGACTTGTTGCTCAAGCTTCTTGGATTAATCCATTGTTCCAAATGGATCAATATAGTATATTAGAGACCCTCAAATCATGTCTTGAGGTCTTGGTTCATGATTTGTCCCAAAAGTCAACTTAGGGGTGAATTAGGTCAAGAAACCCTAATTCCTGATTTTTTATGAATGCATCCCTTGAGGCCAAATTGACTTGATGATTGGGTTCATGATGTCCCATGGGGTATATTAGGTTATGTTTTGGATCATTGGCTGAGGCCCAGAGGAAAATTTCCCTTTGGAGGCCCTGATCGACCAAAACCCTAATTTGGTGATACCGGCGACCTTGAGGCTTGATTCACCTAGAAGGGAGCAGTTTTGTGCTTAATCCTTGGAGTAGGAGTCCTTTTGATCCTTTGTAGCTACTTGAGAGGTTAGACAAGTTGAATATCATGTCATTCCTTGATTGATCCTTTGTCAAAAGCTCTGAGAGGGCTTGAAACCCTAAATTTGATTGTAGTGGATGCTCACCCATCTTTGGGGAGATTGATGAGGTATGATGGTTCCCCCATATTGTGATGATGATTTGCACAATGATGGGAAACCTTAGTGGTCAAAATTTGGGGTATGACAGATGCCCCTATTTAATCTTCTTGGACACGAAGGTGTAAATGACGTAGGTATTCGGGCATTCGGGGTGCAAGAGGATTAAATATCGGAATACCCGAAATTTTGATGGCGGTTATGAATAGTAGCGCACGCATTCATCTTCTTTTGCTAAGCAATGATGCTTAGAAAAGGTAAAACTTCCCCTTGATTCTAGTCTTCAACCAAGGAACTGGTCTCAGTTTCTGAATTAAACTTCCCCTCGATCCTGGTTTCCTACCAAGGAACTGGTCTCAGTTTCTGAATTAAACTTCCCCTCGATCTTGGTTTCCTACCAAGGAATTGGTCTCAGTTTCTTAAATAAACTTCCCCTCGATCCTGGTTTCCTACCAAGAAACTGGTCTAAGTTTCTTTTGTCAATAAACTTAATTGACAAGGGACGCTATGCGTAGCGGTTTTCCTCAAACTTCTCGCCGAATTTTCCTGGGGAGATGCCATTTGACGGAAAAAGTTTTGATGTCAGACTTGCTGGGGAACCCAGTCGTCTGAGTTGTAGAGTTGCACAAACTTCTCTGTTGGAGACGCCATTTATTTCTACTGGGGGAAAACAGGTGTCTTGAGAGACTGCTGTCACTTGGGATCTTACATCATACTTTTCTCGGGATCTTCCCGGAGAAATGCCATATGATTGGGTCCAATTTTGAGGTGCCGATGACCTTTTCATCAGCGGTCTTTCGAAGAAAGGCAGCTGTACTGCCAAATCTCTGCTTAGGAGGCTTTCTCTCAGGATTTTCCTTAATTTGGGAAAGCAAGGATATCATCTTCAATGGCGAAGAGTGATGCTGACTGAAGGTTCCTTTGGTTTTTCAGAGGTTCAAGTTATCAAAGTGGTCGAGGGCCAATTTCAATCCAGAAATAAACTGGAGGTGAGATTGCTCAGACACAGTATTTCCTGACGAGGAACTAACTGGGAACTCGATTGAGAGAACTTCTATCACTAGGGGACAAGATCGACTAGAGTGATAGTGATGCAATATGAAATGTGAATGCAAATCAATAATGCATGATGTATGTATGTATATGCTGACAAAACTGACGCGACATACAAACTAAAAGATGAACATGACTGGATACTCGGCCATTGCGGGGCGAAGAAGTACCGCTGGTTCAAGATAGCAATTCTACCCTTCTTATGAGAGATAGTCCCCGTTGGGAGTTATGTTGGTCGGGCTTAGGAAGTAAGAACTCTGCCGTGGGTATCAGACGGGAAAGCCGCATCTCATACAGTTGATCCTTCGTTCAGGCGTACCGGCCTAGAAGGAGTACTTTGATTCTGCACTTTGAAGTTCGCTTACTTCTGGAGAAGCGATTGATGTTCTTTTGATGTTCAACAGTCAAAAGCAATTGCCATCTTTAATTTAAAAGCAGAAAAAGTTTTAACAAGTAAATTCATTTTTGTTTCATTTCAAGAATCGCTAATCATGTTAAAATGTCGTTCTGTAAAGCTAAAACAAATAAGAATTACAAACAAAAGCACAAAGGCTCAAATTTTATTGATAGGATGGAAATCAGCAAAACGCGTGATTCCATTGAGTATATACAAAGTTATAAAATGGTAATTTACAGGGAAAAGGGCTACGTTGAAACATAATGACCGCTATCCTTCTACCAACTTTGAATTCGGGACATCCTGAGCTTCTGTCGAAGATGACCTTGACTGGAGTTTTCCTCCGATGGATGATGTAACTGCTGCTGAGGGACTTGCCTCTGTTGAACATATTTACTTGCCATTATCCCTAATTTTTTCCTGGATTGTACTATGAGATTTCCAATCCATCGGATGATTTTTTTCATGTCTCTAACTTTTGCCTGGACCGCCCTTTCGGGTTTTCAATCCACCGGGACGTTTTTTTTTTTAGTTTAGGCGAAGTATTTCTTGACTACATCAACGTTTGTGGGGTAGGAAAATTCCTCTCCGTCCATGGTTGTAAGTCTCAAGGTGCCGCCTGAGAAAGCATTCGTGACCACATAGGGGCCATCATAATTCGGAGTCCACTTGCCCCGGGAATCAGTGAGAAAAGATTGTATCTTCTTGAGCACAAGGTCTCCTTTCCTAAAGACGCGAGGTCGGACCTTTTTATCGAACGCCTTCTTCATTCTCTGTTGATACAACTGACCGTGGCATAGTGCCGTGATTCGCTTCTCTTCAATCAGATTCAGTTCGTCGTGTCGGCTTTGACACCATTCAGCTTTGGTGAGCTTAGCTTCCATCAATACTCAGATTGATGGGATCTCTACTTCTATGGGGAGCACTGCTTTCATGCCATATACTAGAGAGAAAGGGGTAGCCCCTGTTGAAGTGCGGACAGATGTGCGATAACCATGAAGAGCAAAGGGTAACATCTCATGCCAGTCTTTGTAGGTTACAACCATCTTTTGAACGATCTTCTTGATGTTCTTATTGGCCGCTTCTACCGCTCCGTTCATCTTGGGTCGGTAGGGAGACGAGTTATGGTGTTCAATCTTGAACTCTACGCACAACTCTTTCATCATCTTATTGTTCAAGTTAGATCCATTATCAATAATGATCTGGCTCGGAACACCATGACGGCAGATGATATTGTTTTTGATAAATCGGACCACCACTTGCCGGGTTACATTAGCGAATGACGCTGCTTCGACCCACTTGGTGAAGTAGTCAATGGCTACCAGGATGAATCGATGTCCGTTTGAAGCCTTGGGCTCAATCATACCAATAATGTCGATTCCCCATATGGAAAAAGGCCACGGGGAAGAAAGAACTTTGAGATGTGATGGCGGTACATGAATTTTGTCAGAGTATATCTGAAATTTGTGACACCTCCTCATGTACTTGTAGCAGTCGAATTCCATGGTCAACCAATAGTACCCTGCTCTTAGAATTTTTCTCGCCATTGTGTGTCTGTTGGCATGAGTGCCAAAGGATCCTTCATGAATTTCCTTCATAAGCATGTCTGCTTCTGGTCTGTCTACGCATCGGAGCAAGACCGTGTCAAAATTTCTCTTATAGAGAGTGTCACCGCTCAGGAAGAAGTTTCCAGCCAATCTTCTGAGGGTCTTTCTGTCTTTCCTGGATGCCCCGGGTGGGTACTCTTGTTTCTGAAGGAAACATTTAATATCGTGATACCAAGGTTTGTCATCTATGACTGCTTCAATCGTGAAGATATAAGCGGGCCTTTCAAGGCGCATTATGTCGATCTTAGGTAGGTTGTTCCATTGACCTACGCTAATCATAGAAGAGAGAGTAGCTAATGCATCAGCCATGTGATTCTCCTCACGAGGGATGTGATGAAACTCAACTCTGTTGAAGAAGGGTAACAACCTTCTTGCATAGTCCTTGTAAGGAATCAGTCCTGATTGGTATGTGTTCCAATCTCCTTTTATCTGATTGATAACCAGGGCTGAGTCGCCATATACATCCAAGTTTTTTATCCTTAAATCAATCGCTTCTTCGAGACCCATGATACAAGCTTCGTATTCGGCCTCATTGTTGGTACACTTGAACGTAAGTCGAGCGGTGAAAGGAATGTGGGTACCCTGAGGGGTAACAATGATTACCCCAATTTCGTTTCCTTAATGATTAACTGCTCCGTCAAAGATAAGTCCCCATTGGGAACCTGGTTCTGGCCCTTCACTGGGTAACGGCTCATCGCAATCTTTCATTTTTAGATACATGACATCTTCGTCTGTGAAGTCGAACCCGGTTGATTCTTGATCGTTAATCGGTTGATGAGCCAAATGATAGGCTAAAATACTTCCTTTAACGGCTTTCTGAGCGTGGTACTCTATGTCATATTCTGATAATAACATCTGCCAACGGGCAATTCTTCCCGTGAGAGCAGGCTTTTTGAAGACATACTTGATTGGATCCATCTCCGAAACCAACCAAGTAGTATGACGAATCATGTATGGGCGAAGACGTTTGGCTGCCCAATCCAAAGCGCAACAAGTTTTCTCAAGCATCGTGTACCGAGTTTCACAGTCGGTAAATTTCTTGCTCAGATAGTAGATGGCAGACTCTTTCTGTTTGGTTTTGTCTTGTTGGCCAAGTACACATCCCATTGAGTCCTCTAGGACTGTGAGGTAAATGATCAGTGGTCTTCCTTCCACTAGAGGTGATAGAATCAGAGGATTCAACAGATATTCCTTAATACTATCGAAGGCGGTTTGGCAATCTTCTGACCAAACGCAATCCTGGTTCTTTTTTAGTAATTTGAAAATTGGCGCACACGTGGCGGTCATAAGGAATATGAATCTGGAGATATAGTTCAAACGTCCCAAGAATCCTCTGACTTGTTTTTCAGTTTTCGGAGAAGGCATTTCTCGAATGGCCTTGACCTTGTCAGAATCAACCTCAATTCCTTTCTGGCTGACGATGAACCCTAAGAGTTTCCCCGAACGGACACCGAAGGTGCACTTGTTAGGATTCAAGCGGAGCTTGAATTTTCTTAGACGTTCGAACAATTTTGACAGATGTTCAACGTGCTCACTCTCTATTTTTCATTTTGCAATCATGTCATCAACATATACCTCGATTTCTACGTGTATCATGTCATGAAACAGAGTAGTCATGGCCCTTTGATAGGTTGCCCCGGTGTTCTTCAAACCGAACGACATTACCTTGTAACAAAAGGTGCCCTATGGGGTGATGAACGAAGTTTTCTCCATGTCTTTCGGTGCCATTTTGATCTGGTTATAGCCCGAGAATCCATCCATGAAGGAGAAAACTTTGAACTTTGTTGTACTATCTACCAGCATGTCAATGTGTGGTAAAGGAAAGTCGTCATTTGGACTAGCCTTGTTCAGATCCCTGTAATCAACACACATTCTGACCTTTCCATCCTTTTTAGGAACGGGTACGATGTTGGCTAACCATTGAGGATATTCAGATGTAGCGAGGAAACCCGCGTCGATTTGTTTCTGTACCTCCTCTTTGATTTTGATGGCCATGTCCGGGTGAGTCCGTCTCAACCTTTGCTTTATTGGCGGATATTCCGATCTCAACGGTAGACGGTGTTCCACGATGCTGGTATCCAACCCTGGCATATCCTGATAGGACCAAGCGAATACATCGGGAAATTCTCTGAGAAGCTTTATCAAACTCTCTCTGGCATTTGGACTGAGCAGTGCCCCAATCCTGATTTCTTTTCTCTCTTTTTCTGAACCCAAGTTTACCATTTCCAACGGTTCTTTGTGAGGTTCAATGGACCTTTCCTCTTGTCTGAGTAGTCGGGAGATCTCTTCTGGAATTTCGTTCTCAACTTCTTCTTCAGCCCCAAATACCGGGAACTCAAAGTTGGGAGAAGGCATTGGATCGTATGTTTCAACGGGGTTTAAAACAAGTAATCTGAATGACGTGATAATTTGTGTTTAGAAGAGATAGAGAAAATGCAAGTGTGTGCAGTGTATATTTTTTTTTACTACTTGTTTTTATTTTTTAATTGTTTTTTAGGATTACCATTTTTTGAAAAAAAGCAAAAAGAGAAAACAGCAATAAATGCGGAAATTATAGAACGGCGTTATTTTATTAATGAACAAGTCGATTCTTGAAACTACAGCCCTATAAAACAAAACTCTGTCGCTTTGGGCGAAGCGAAGAGGGAAAATTTTCAGAAAGCGAGCCCTATCAAAACATCCATTTCACCTGGGCAGGGTGAAAGGTTAAAGATGGCAATTACTTTGACTTATGAACGATCTTCAGAGCATCGACAGCAACCCATTGGCGGCGAACTCCTCGGTGAATCACAAAGTCTGGCACCTTCCTCGATTTGTCTTCAGAAATAACACTGATTTCTGGTGGAGTATGATCGTTGGAATCTGTCTCCCAGGCAGAGTTGTCGTAGGAGGATTCCTTTGTTGTATTTTGCATAGCATTTGTGCTCTCAGCTCTATCTCCCCATCCAGTTGGCTGGATATCTTCAAGCCTGATACGAGAGCTTTCAGGAGCGGTGTATTTGACCATATAGTCAAATTTTCCACTTGGTTGTCCCAAGGTGTCCCACACTTCTTTGGAACTGGAGGAGTCATCCCTCTCGATGATGTTGACCTCGGGAAGAGCATAGTTGATGAATTTAAGTCCTGCAAACGTTGCAAATTCATCGTCGTGTTAAGTAGTTTCTGAATGACCTAAGTGTTGATCCCATGACATGGTGGGGACACAGGTATTCTGTTCAATGACGGTCAGCTGTTTTTCATTGTTCGGCTGACTCTCTTGCCCCAAGTCTCCTGGATAAGGTTGCCACATTGGCAGACCATCCATTGGGCCATAGTAGGTGTAGTCAAAATTGTCTTTCATCGGAGTGTCTTCCTCTAATGAATTTGGAGGAGCACGACATCCTTCCGGATCACAATCCCCGTATATCATTTCGACGTCTAACCTGGGTATAAATCTCGGACTCTCTGTAGGAAAGCAAAAAGGAGTTTGCGTTTCGTCCTGAGACATATAACTGTCCTTGTTAAGATAGGACTTCCACTCTTCCTCTGTGTCAGAGGGATCTTCCTCATTGATAGCATGGACTGCTTGAGGGACTGGGTGAAGAAAGCCTCCACTGTGGAAGAAGTTCTGAATGGGATGAAGACTTCCATCACTGGCAGCTGTCTGGGTACAGGTTGCAAAAAAACCAAGACCCTTCTTTGTCTTGTTATCAGTAGGAATGACAAGCTGTCCCCATCCTTTTGTGTTGTTACTCTTGATTACTTTAATATCATCTTTGTATGAGGAAATACAGGTTCCTCCTTGGGATTGATTGTCCTTGCCCACCGACAGCGCTTGGAACTGCGTCCCAATAACCTCCTCGGGTTCTACACAAGTAGATGATGATAAGTTACTCACGAGCAAGGCCTGTTCTCCACAGACTGTGACAAGTTGATCGTTTTGAACGAACTTTAGGTTTTTGTGGAGGGTCGAAGTGACCGCTCCAGCCTGATGTATCCAAGGTCTTCCTAATAAACAACTGTATGTTTCCCAGATGTCCATGACCTGGAAAGTGACTTGGAAAGTGTGAGGACCGATAGTTATGGGAAGATCAACTTCGCCGATAACTGTTTTTCTGGATCCGTCGAACGCTTTGACGACGACCTCGCTGATTCTCATCGGGGGGCCTTTGAATGATAATTGTATCAAACTGGACTTCGGCATAACATTCAGGGCTGACCCTGTGTCTACCAGTATGCTGGCTAAAGCATCGTCCTGGCAGTTAACTGTAATGTTGAGCGCCATGTTATGACGGCGACCCTCTTCGGGTAATTCCTCATCACTAAATCCCAAATTATTGCAGGAAGTGATGTTAGAGACAATGCTATCGAACTGTCTGATTGTTACATCCTGTTCCACAAAGGCTTGCTCCAATACTTTCTGTAGAGCCTCCCTGTGGGCTTCTGAACTGAGTAACGGTGATAATACTGAGATCTTTGAAGGAGTCTGTAACAGTTGATCAACAATGTTATATTCACTCCTTTGGATGAGCTTCAGCATCTCATCATTATTTTTTGAAAGGTCGGGATCACTGGATTGACTGACTGACGGATCGGGAGCTTCTGTCTGAAGTTCCTTTTCCTTGTTAGGTTCTCCAACTCCTCGGTTGAAGATTTGACCGCTCCGTGTTACACGACTGATGTCTGCAATATTCACGACGGAGGGTAATGGAATTTCCTTTCCATTTTCAATTATCGTTGCACCGTATTTGTAAGGGATATCCTTAGTTGATTCATACGGTGTTGGTCCCGGCAGATAGATGACTATGGGAACCTTCTGATTTTTCTGACCATCATAAGTAATCTCGATACGTTCCCGGTTGGGAGCTCTAGATTCGTCAAGTAGAGGGTGTAGCACCCCAAAATTTGCCCTACCTTTTTCTGGCTTATGTTTCTTTCTCATTTTTGAATCTCATTTAGGTCATATTCATATTCATATCATTTGCATTGGGTTCCTAAGACATGGGATCGAGGGGTTTTCTTGTTATTGGTATTCAGAGGTGCAGAGGTTTTCTTATTCAGAGGAGGCATTAAGAGTGTTGGGTCAGGGTTTCATTGGTGTGAATCAGGGTTTAATTTCTTCTCAGTTCGAATCATCTTCTTTGAGATTTGTCAGCATACCAGGGAGAATTGGAGTTCTTGTTTACAGTTGAGTTGGTGGATAGTTATCGGTTGAGATTCTTCAGTGGATCATGTGAGTGGCCAGATTGTTCAGTGGTAGCTGTGTCTATTCTGTCAGAGGCTTGTGGAAAGTTGGTGATTGGTTTTGAATTCAGTTGGATATCCATTTTCTAACTCATTGTCATCCATTGTCCATTTTTATCCATTTTAAATTCATCCAAGTTTTAACCCACCTATCCATTTGGATAACCATTTTCTTTCTAAACCATTTTTATTTTTTCAAATCCATATCTCCAATTATCCATTTCAATTTCTTACCCATATCCAATTCCTCTTAACCACTTTCTTTTTCCATTTTTTTTCTTAATCCAATTCATATTCCAATTTCCACTTCTTTTAATCCATATTACAAAATCCAGAATCCATCCATTATCCAATTTAGAGCCTATATCCATTTTTTATAAACAATTATCCATTCTTAAATCCATTCCCATTTAAATTCCAAAAATCCATTTATAATCCATTTTTATTTACATTATCCAATTATATCCATATTACTTTCCAATATCCATTTTCAATCCACTTAACCATTTTTCTAACCCACTTTAAAACCATTTTGATGTCCATTTTAGAATTCTAATCCATATCCATTTTAAAACCATTTTTTTTCTTTTCAAATCCATTCTAATCTAATTAAATTCATTGTCCATAAACCACTTTAAATCTACTTCTAAAAACCAATATCCATGTCTTTAGAATTATTAACTATTTTTCTTTCCAAATACCAAAACTCATTTTTATTTTTATATTAGTTTGTGATTCATTTATATCCATCTTCTATTGCCAAATCACTTACCCTCCTTGAGGAGCACCATGTAGCACAAGCAGAAAAAATGGTATGCGCGTGACCGAGTAACCAAGAGACTTATCAAAAGGTCATTGTGTAATAGAAAAGAGAGTAAGTCCAAATTCCAAATAAGCCATACACGCGCAGGGAAAAATGAAGTACGTAAAAAGCTCGTGACAGAATTTCACCAAAAAAGAGTCATAACAGAAGAAAAATGCAATTAGAGGTCCCACCAGAAGTTTGTTACAGAGTGGAGAAGAAGTTTCTAACAGAATTGAATCCAAATATCCAAATTACCCTCACAATTTCTAAAAAAAAAGGGACAACAGATCTGTAATTAGAGGAATTCACCTTTTGAAACCCGACGAACCAATTACCAAACCATCATTCTTCATCAGCATTTTTCACTCTTTTACTACCAAAAACCTCACGCATTCCTGACAATTGCTATTTCTCACAGTCCTCAACAAATTGTTGAAAACTTCAATTCACAGAAACCTGCAGAAAAATCAAGAGCATCACGACTTCAACAACACCACGTTACATCTCAGCTTCATCGTTCTTCAAATGAATCGTAAACCTCACAGACCTTCATCATCAAATCCAACGACCTGCAAATAGTGAAGCAACAACAATGCAACATAGCCATTTCAGGAATCAATCACAATAATTCACGATCCAGCATCATCTCAGAATTGCAAAAGTAAAAAGAAGCATAAGAGATTCATAAGCTCACAACAACAATGCAAAGATTGAAGCAAGCAGAAGAAGGCAGAGGCAAGATCGAGGGGATTTCATACCTATCATAGTGTTCTTCCATTGGCGTTGTCGCGTAAACTCGGTAATTCTGTTCTGAGTTCCATTTGTTGATTTGCTTGATTTTATGCTTGTTTGTTCATGTAATTGGCTCAATTTTGTGCTTGTCTGTATACTCTGGTATTTGCGTTGGATCTGATGCTTTGTACTATCGTTCGTGAGCTCTGTTTTTTTTGCGTTGTTAATTAGCGAGAACGAGGTTTATGGAGGTGAGGTTATCGATGAATGAGGTCGAGGAAATGTTGAACTGAAACGGAGAAACGGTACGAGGAGATTACGACGGAGCGATTGAAGAGGGAGATGAGAGCATCGTCAACGGAGAGGACTTTTCAATGACGAGACGGTGAAGCGTTGAAGAGGAGAGGCGTTGCAGAAGGTTGGTGGAAGAGAGTCGAAAGGAGAAGACGAAGTGAGGTTCGAGGGAAGAATTTTGCGAAGGCGAAGGAGATGGATGTAGAGGTGAAGGACGAAATGGTTGTTGGTGGAGAGAGGCAGTGTGAAGATTGTTGATGATGATGACGTGACGGAGCGTGGTATGGCTGACATAGGGTTTTCGCGGCGGCGCCATTTGAAGAAGGTGAGCTAAAGCGAAGTGGAGAAGATGGTAGCATGGTGACATTGAAGATGAAGCTTCTAGGTTTAGTTTTGATTCCATTCTCCAAGTTGTGGGCAGATCGGGCTTTCTTAGGCCCATTTCTTATGTTTTTTTTCACCGCACCTCCTAGTCACTCTTTCACCTCCCTTGGCTTCGTCTAAGATTTTGGGCTAGCATGTGAGGCCCGTGTAATCTGTCTTTCGCTTCACACCACCATAAACACACGCACCCTCCTCTGGCTTTTACAAGTTATTGGGCTTGAATACCCAAAGCCCATGCGCTTTTGTTTTCTACCACACCCATTTTTCAGTTGACACCCTCTGGATGCTTGGAATTTCCTTTGGGCCTGAATTCTAAAGCCCATGCGCCTGTTTTTCTTTCTCACACACTCTAAACTCTGTTTGCACCCCTTGTTGGTTAGTTTTAGTTTTAGTTTTTATTTGTTTTGCTAATTTGTAATTAGAATAGTTTAATTTTAATATTAGGTTTTTAATTCTAGAATTAATCTTAGGATTAGTTTTCTTTAGATTTATTTTTTTAGAATTAGATTAGATTTAACTTGAATTAATTTTTAGGTTTAATTTTCTAATTAGTAACTAATTTTAGAATTAATCTTAGAATTAGTTCTTGATTGTGGAATTAGATTTAATTAGAATTTAACTCGATTTAATTTTAGGTTTATTTCAATTAACTCTTTTTATTTAGAATTTAATCTTTCTTTTAATTAGAAGTTAATTTGAATTAACACTAGGTTTAGATATTAATTTTAGGATAATGGTTGACTAACTTTGATCTAGATTTTAATTTGCACTTTAATTTTATCTTGGATATTTTTAATCTTGCTTTTAATTAGCACTTCATTCTATCTTGGATATTCTTGTTTAATTTACGATTAATTCATGATTACTCTTTTTCATCTTTTTCACTCTTTCTCATCCCATGAATCTCAAGACTTGTTCAAGTCTTGGATTCTTTTCCCCTTAGAGCCACCTAGTCCAACTTAAATTTTGATTAAGCTTGGAGTAGGATTAGCATTAGGTGTTAGTTAGTCTTTTCTCCTAAACCTCACTAACCATAGGATATCCATGCATGATAACGTTAGGACACTTAGTTTCCCTTTAGAGTTTCCCTTGCGTCGTTTCTCTTCTCATCTCAAAAGAAAAGTAAAAAATACTTAATAAAGGTTAGCGTGTATTGTGTCCGAGCCTTAAATGTAGGAAATGAAGAACGAGGGGTCCCCCCTCATCTTCTAGAGTGTTTAGCATACGTTCCATTTGGGTGCGACCATGCGACTCACTCGTTCCCGCATGATAGACTTTGGTGCAATACAAGTTACAACTAACTTAAAAAACACTTCTGTCTAAAAACTTTAAACAACAGTAACGTCTTTCCTTCGGGAATTCTTTTCTCATCTCACTCACTCTCAACGTACGAACGCGCTCCTACTCGTTCTCTCGCACGACGGTAACGCCCAAGTCTCGATTCAGCGAGCTGCAACACCTGAGCTAGAACGTAAGCCGTTCCTTAAAAAACACAATCCACCCCTAGTGAGGGGAACTACGTCGCTCTGATTCTCATGCTCCCGATGAGATACGTAGGCAGTGGGGTAGGGCCCATGCGAGCACTTCTTTTATTTTCCCTACATTTGTTTCTTGCTCTCTCTCTCTCTCTCCTTTCTTTTTCCTTTTTCCCATTCCCTTTTCCCTTCCAGCAGCAGCGGAGTTCTAGTTGACGACACCCTTTGATCGAGACAAGCAAGCGTGGATCCCATCGGGTACGATGAACGCGAGGGGGTACTAATGCCTTCCTCTCGTGTAATCGACTCCCGAACCCAGATCTCTTGGTCGCAAGACCATGCTCTTTCTTTCCTTCCTTCCTTCAGGTTTATGCAGTGATTCCTTTCCCTCTCTTGGGATAAATACATATTGCTGGCGACTCTGTTTTCTGCGCCACTCTCGCGTTTGTACCGTTGGATGCGAATCTTTCAGGAGCGACTGCTGGCGACTCTGCTGGGGATATCTGGTTGACCTCTTTCTGGTCCATCCCCTTTAGCGAGTCAATCCTAACGCTTGTTTGTTTTCTCTCATCGGGTGTTTTTCTGTGGTGCTTTGCTTTGTTGTATATTACTGTATTGCTGTTTACTATATTTTGGCTTTACTGCTTTACTGTTTTTACAACTTTTATTGCATTGCATTTTATTACTGTCATAATGGATATTATTGTACTGTGCTGGCTGGCTTTCTGTTTGGCGGGTTGGGATGTTTTGAGAGATGAGCCCACTACCCAGGCTCGAGCATACACCTAAATTTTAGCGTGGGAAGGCGTGACGCTCCTGTGGTGTTGGCCACGTGCGGGTGATCACGATCCCTACAATCAGACAAGGTTCTATCAGGAGCTTTCTGATACTGTATGTTGATACAGGCCAGTAGTTATTCTCTTGAGGAATTGTCGACTCTGATGACCATTCCCGAGGACTCAGTTGCGGCACTCCTCCCGAGACGTGATAATGGCAGACCACGCTCTGTGGCAAATCCATTACGCTTCTCGATCCGAGGACCCAACACTGGGAACTTGCTATAGGGTTTCCTTTTGGAAAGGAATCGGTGGAAGCACTCCTTGATTGGCGATAGTACTGTACCCCGAGGGATGAATGTACTATTACTTCTCGACCTCAGTGCCGAAACTGAAGACTTGCCATATGATGTTTTCTTTTGAGGGGAATCAGTTGAGGCCTCCTCGATTGGTGATGATGCCAAACCAGAAATGGTGAACGTATCATCATTTCTCGACCTGAGAGCCCGGGATATTGAGGATCCTCGCCTTTCTAGAACCCACATGTGAGAGGGGATGGGTGTTTGCAGGTTTGCAGGTAACCTTGGCCTTCAACCTACCTGGTATTTTGGTTTTCTTATCAGTGTGGATTTATCAGCCTGGTATTTTGGTATTCTGATCATCCGGTATTCTGGTATTCTCTTCAGAGCAGACCTTTGAACTTATTCAGTCAGCAGCACAGCAGTTATTCAGAATTTGTGGAAGCTTTGATCCCATGTCTGCTGCATTCATATTGCATTGCATTTGCACCTTGCATCGTTTTTGCATATCTGTCTCGGGCCTGATCAGAGAGCTCATCCATCCTTTGTCTGAACCGCAGTTGATTTCTAGACTTTCTCATCGGACTTGAATCAGCTTTTGGGGAGATCATCATGAATTCAGGGGAACATAATCAGTTTGTAACTAGGGTCGATGTTGAATTGATGAAGAGTCAGTTGGATCAACTTGTGGAAGCTATGACAGCCATGAATAGGGGAGAAGCCAATGTTCAGAGGACTTTTGTGATTGGGAATGTCATTCCACCTCCAGTGAACAATGTTGCTCAAGCTCAGCCTGTGCAGATCCCGGTTGAGAATCATGCCATACACGAGCGTACCATCTTCCGAGACGGACATTCTTCTTCTTTTGATGCCACAGATTATCAGAGTTTTGCTTTCTCTATGCCAGATGTCCAGGGGGTAATTCCAAAGATGAAGCCTAAGGACCCACGATCTGTTCAGTTTGATGAAAAATACCGTTGGTTGGAAGGATAAATTAAAGCCCTTGAGAGGCGTGATACTCTTGATTTGAATGCTTCGAGCATGTGTCTGGTACTTGGCCTTGTGATGCCTCCAAAGTTTAAAATGCCGAAGTTTGAGAAATACAAAGGGGATAGCTGCCCAAAACTATATTTGGGGATGTTTTGCCGAAGAATGACCTCACATGTCGACAATGATAAGCTCATGATTCACTGTTTCCAGGAGAGTCTGAGTGGGGCATCTTTGAGTTGGTATATGCGGTTGGAAAGTGGTAGCATCCAATCATGGACAGATCTAGCCAACGCCTTTGTGAAGCAATACAACTATAATCTTGACATGGCTCCCAGCCGAATGCATTTGCAAGACTTGTCTCAGGCAGATAACGAATCATTCCGAGAGTATGCTCAGAGATGGAGAGAGTTAGCCGCTCGTGTTCAACCGCCACTTTCGGATAGAGAATTGGTTGATTTGTTCATGGATACCTTGCAAGGGCCGTACTTGGAAAAGATGATTGCCAATGGGGCAGCAAAATTTTCTGACCTGATGATGGTGGGAGAACGTATTGAGAGATTGCTCAAGTGTGGAAAGCTCCAAGGCCTCTCGAACTTCCAAGCTAATGAAAATGAATCAATTGTCAGTTCTCAGGAAGAATTCGAGGAAGAAAATAGTTCCATTCAGGAATCTTCACCACCTCGTTCTCAGTGTTCAGACATATCAACTATTCAGAGTCAACAGTCTTATGGGTCTTCATATCAGGGACAATATTATTCGTATCAGAGACCTCCTCAGAGTCAACGGTCATATCGCCGTCAGTCGCGTCAGCACACCCGACAAAGGCCAAAGAAGCCAGAGAGGAATTTCACTCATTTGCCAATGTCGTATGGTCAGATGTTGCCGGATTTGATCAGAGGTGGATTGATAGTGCCAAAGGAATTGAAGCCAGTGCCTTTTCCGTATCCACCAGGTTTTGATGTCAGAGCCCGTTGTGACTATCATGCTGGGGCACAGGGGCATTCAAATGAAGATTGTAAGGTGCTCAAGAGTAAGATTCAGACACTCCTTGACTCCAATATGCTCTCGTTCACGCCTCAGGGTATTCGAATCAACAATCCTCCTTCATCCAGTCAGGTGGGTTCGTTAGTCCAGGTTATGGAAGAAGACACTGAGAGCAGTGGTGTAAGTTTTTATTAGACTGACTTCGATGAGCAATTTTGAAGATGGCTAGTTCAGCAGCAAGTCAAACTTGGAAAGCCCAGTTCCCCGAAGCTGGCAATCTTTTAGATCATGTCATTTCTTTGCATTTGTAGTTTCTTTTCTGTTAAAGTGCAAACTCATTTGTAAAACCCGTCTGTTTTCAATTGATAATGATAATGAAATGAATATGCATGTTTTGATTAAATCCATCTGTGTTCACTCATATTTTCTTTATTGATATCTAACCCTTGTTTAAGCAGGATCCGAGGGAGGATGATGAAATTCAAAGACGCAGAACTTCTGATGGTATGCTTTTGGGATAAAACCTTACTGATGATGTACAGGCATTATTTTAAATCCCTACACACCAGAGATATAGGGAAGATAATCCCTTGTCAACCCCTTTGAGCCTAGAAGTTGGAGTTTCTTTCTGAAAACGAAAAAACCCTCAATCTTAACCTGGGGCAGGGTAGGTGTCAATTAATTTGACCGAGCGTTCAATTCGAGGATCAAATCTATGGTTATCCCTCACCAACCGAAGAGTGAGGCAGTCACATCCCTTTCAAACAAGTCAGACAAGCCAGTGTCACACGATTTGTTCAAAAAAAAGAGAAAAAGAATCAAAAGAAAAAGAAAGCCCGCTAAGTCGAAACTTGAAAACAAATGGCTTAGGTAAAAGTAGGGCATCCCGCTGGACTTCAAGAATCAAAAAATTCAAAAGAGTTAGTCCAGGCAAAATCAGGGAAAAGCAAAAGAATAAAAAGCGAAAAATGGAAAAGGAAAAATCCTCAAATAAAGAACAAGTCGTGCGTTTACAGACACCAAAGGAAAAAGGGGTGGCTGTCACTCCAAAAATCGTGTGGGTTCATTTTATCCTCCTACCTTTCATTAACCTTTGTGAAAGATGAACGCTTGCGTCGAGTTAGCTGAACGTAGGACTGGAGAACATCAAGGAGAATGGGTGGGTTGAAACAAAACTTTGAGCCTTATATCCTTTCTTTCTCAAACCGTGAACCAAGCCACGTTACAACCTTTAAAAGACCTAATTGAAGCAAGGTTGTTTCGAAAGCATACTTCGGTAAAGATCGCGTCGAACTTGACTCCTAAAAGGATCTTCTTACCATACATGTTGGTATCAGCGACACTTTGATTAGTGATTCATTCACTATATGTCACAACTTTTTTCCAGTGAACAGACTTGGATTTCAAAACTGTCATATGCATTGCATTAAAGTTGTCATTTTCAAAACAAATTGTTTTACTTGCGAGTAAGTGCTTGATCAGGGAAGTTTCTGCAATGAAAAGATTGATCAATATAAGTCAAGAGTGCCTAGGTACTCCGTTGAGCAGGGGAAATCCATCAAATAGTCATATCAAATGGGCAATTCATTCCAAGATTCAGCCAATCTGGGGCAATCAGGTCGAGATTCGACAAATCTCTTGAAGGTCAGTAAGTCAGAGGTACTCCTTCACAGATCAACCAGTCAAAGGCAAAATCACTTCAAGGCTGGGGCAGGTCACCCCAAAAGCAAAAGGGTTTTTCTCAGGAGAACGGTTAATCAAGATCATGGGGCAAGATATATAAGATCTTCATGAGACCTCTCGAAGACAGGTTCCTTTACGGGCTATGCTGTATCAGGGCATCTTTTGGTCATATCACATCTGCAGGGTTCATGTTGGTGGTCGACACGTGACGTCCCCAGTAGAGTTTCTCTCCCCAACAGAGTAAGGGTAGAAAGTAAGTCTCTAGCAGAGGAGTAAGCTCAATGTTGTCCCCTAGCAGAGTGGATATCATCAACCCCCGTTCCCCAAGCAGAGTTGTTGGTGATGGCTGGTATTCCCTAGCAGGTTAAGGGTGTTTCCCCGACTATAAGCTAAGTTCAATGATATTCTCCAGCAGATTCGCTGTTATTGACTTCATTCCCCAAGCAGGTGATAGTCATCTCAATGGCTTGATCAACAGTGGTTGACATCCCCACCAGATTCAAATTCTAATGGTTATTGACACCTCTTCCGTAACAGATCTTTGGGGTCCATCTTCAAGGTTTGTTCGTAATCCCCAACGGAGTGGGAGTTCTCTTCGGGTTTCATCTTCAGCAGTGGTTATATCAGGAAGGTCGGTCAGTGTGACTTCCTCAGCAGGGTTCGTAACCTCGGAGACAGTTCAGTTCGCCATCCCTAGCGAATTTGGCCTCTTCTCTTCAGCATTTATTTTGCTGGGGGGGGGGGGTCTTTTTGCATATAGTAAGCATTTTGCATTTCATCCTCAAATGCGTAGCATTTCCATTTCGTATGGAGCATTACGCCATAGAAAATTCAAGCATATGCATGCAAAGCATAAGCCAGATTTGGTACCTTGTGCAGAGGCCCGAATCAATTTTCAGTCAGAACAGTGACATACCCCAAAAGAGAATGCCAAGACATTCCTGAGCAGACAGTTTCTTCCCGTCAACCCCTTGATGATGTGTTCCGAGCTCAGATTTCATACCTTCGGATGTTCTTAGTTCCTTTACGTCATCCCCATGACGATATATTCCTACAATGGAATTTTCTTTCTGTCATCCCTCTGACAATGTGTTATCTCCATGACAATGTGTCCCTTCGGTCGGGTTTTCGTCCTCTTTCTGTCATCTCTATGACAATGTGGTTCTTCAGATAAATAACCGGTGCGGTTCTGGGGTTCACTTTTCTTTCTATGGGTTTCATCCTCTTTTTGTCATCTCTATGACAATGTGGTTCTTCGGATAAATAACCGGTGCGGTTCTGGGGTTCACTTTTCTTTCTATGGGTTTCATCTTTTTCCTGTCATCCCTATGACAATGAGTTCTCTTTGGTTAGGTTTTCTTCCCGTCAACCCTTTGACGAGGTGTTTCTTGGGTTTCATCTTCTTTCTGTCATCCCTATGACAATGTGTTATCTTCGTCAATTCCTTGACGATGTTAGGTTGTCTCCCCTACAGAGTTTTCCGCTTAGATTTCTCTTTTCCCCAGTAGAGTTGCTTCGCAGACCTCGCAGTTAATGTTCAAGACTCAGTGAGTGTCCAGGAGTTTGAAGATGCCAAATCTTCTGTAAAATCCTCTTGGGACGATTTCTTCAGATCAGCCTTGTAATCTGGGGCAAAAGCCAGTTGTTGACCTTCCCAAGCATGGGGCATCTTGAATGTCCCCAGCAGAAGATGTTCCAGATCTATTATCCCCAGTAGAGTTTGAGGACACTTGGTCTTCTGTAAAATCCTCTTAAGAAACATTCCCTGGCATGAGACACTTTGAAGTGATTCTCCCCAGCAGAGTTTGTTGTAAACCTGGTTCCCTAGTAGAGTTTGAAGAGGCGTGGTCTTCTGTGAAATCCTCTCAAGGGACATCTCCCCAACAAAGTTTGTTGTAAGCTCATTAATCCCCAGCGGAGTTCTATGGTTATAGTTATTCCCCAAGCAGACTGGTTCAGATGATGCCTCCTCAGCAAAGTTATCATTTCCTACAGTAGCCTCAACGGGTTTGTCAGGTCAATGCCCAGATCAGGAGGTCAGGTCAACTTGTCTTCTCCAGTACGGTTTGCGATCGCGAGGTTAATCCAGCTTGTTATCCCCAGCGGAGTTGCTTTCCTTTCCTCAGCATTTATTTTGCTGAGGACCTCTTTGCATTTTGCATATAGTGTGCATAGTATCCTCTAAAATGCGTAGCATTCCATTTCGTATGGAGCATTACGGCAAAATTCAAACATATGCATGTGAAGCATAGGCTAGTTTTGATAACTCATGTGAGAGTCCAGAACTTTGCTCCTTACATCATTGACAAAGCCAGAAAGAATGCCTAGTTCATTCCCCAACAGATATTTCAAGGCAGTACAAGGGTTTCATCATTTTTCTCCCCACAGAGTCATATCTCTCAGTTTACAAGTCTCTTGGAACCATTCCCGATAGGATTCCTGCAGCCGTTCCCGACCGCTCCTTTGGTTTCAACCATGCCAGTTCCCGACAGGCCCCGTTACCCATTCCTGATAGGTAAACCTTGGTTATAAACTGCAGCCGTCCCCGACCGCTCCCTTTGGTTTGAACCTTGCCAGTTCCTGACAGGTACACTTGCCCATTCCCGATAGGCAAAACAGGTCCAAGCTCACCAGTTCCCGACAGGTATTTCACCAGTTCCCGACAGGTATTTCACCAGTTCCCGACAGGTATCTCACCAGTTCCCGACAGGTTGTTCACCAGTTCCCGACAGGTTTCCTATGGGGTCCTATGGTTCCAAATTCTTTCTCACAAACTTTTCTTCCTTACCCTTACTTCATTTTCTCTATCCACACAGTGCAAATTTTCTGGGTTCTTTTTATATTCAATCACCTTCTACCTTGAATGTCTGAAAGCCGTTGCTATCATCCTTTCAGGTCCAAGTCGATTGAATAGGGGCAGCTATAGCACCCCAAAATTTGCCCTACATTTTTCTGGCTTATGTTTCTTTCTCATTTTTGCATCTTATTTAGGTCATATTCATATTCATATCATTTGCATTGGGTTCCTAAGACATGGGATCGAGGGGTTTTCTTGTTATTGGTATTCAGAGGTGCAGAGGTTTTCTTATTCAGAGGAGGCATTAAGAGTGTTGGGTCAGGGTTTCATTGGTGTGAATCAGGGTTTAATTTCTTCTCAGTTCGAATCATCTTCTTTGAGATTTGTCAGCATACCAGGGAGAATTGGAGTTCTTGTTTACAGTTGAGCTGGTGGATAGTTATCGGTTGAGATTCTTCAGTGGATCATGTGAGTGGCCAGATTGTTCAGTGGTAGCTGTGTCTATTCTGTCAGAGGCTTGTGGAAAGTTGGTGATTGGTTTTGAATTCAGTTGGATATCCATTTTCTAACTCATTGTCATCCATTGTCCATTTTTATCCATTTTAAATTCATCCAAGTTTTAACCCACCTATCCATTTGGATAACCATTTTCTTTCTAAACCATTTTTATTTTTTCAAATCCATATCTCCAATTATCCATTTCAATTTCTTACCCATATCCAATTCCTCTTAACCACTTACTTTTTCCATTTTTTTTCTTAATCCAATTCATATTCCAATTTCCACTTCTTTTAATCCATATTACAAAATCCAGAATCCATCCATTATCCAATTTAGAGCCTATATCCATTTTTTATAAACAATTATCCATTCTTAAATCCATTCCCATTTAAATTCCAAAAATCCATTTATAATCCATTTTTATTTACATTATCCAATTATATCCATATTACTTTCCAATATCCATTTTCAATCCACTTAACCATTTTTCTAACCCACTTTAAAACCATTTTGATGTCCATTTTAGAATTCTAATCCATATCCATTTTAAAACCATTTTTTTTCTTTTCAAATTCATTCTAATCTAATTAAATTCATTGTCCATAAACCACTTTAAATCTACTTCTAAAAACCAATATCCATGTCTTTAGAATTATTAACTATTTTTCTTTCCAAATACCAAAACTCATTTTTATTTTTAAATTAGTTTGTGATTCATTTATATCCATCTTCTATTGCCAAATCACTTACCCTCCTTGAGGAGCACCATGTAGCACAAGCAGAAAAAATGGTATGCGCGTGACCGAGTAACCAAGAGACTTACCAAAAGGTCATTGTGTAATAGAAAAGAGAGTAAGTCCAAATTCCAAATAAGCCATACACGCGCAGGGAAAAATGAAGTACGTAAAAAGCTCGTGACAGAATTTCACCAAAAAAGAGTCATAACAGAAGGAAAATGCAATTAGAGGTCCCACCAGAAGTTTGTTACAGAGTGGAGAAGAAGTTTCTAACAGAATTGAATCCAAATATCCAAATTACCCTCACAATTTCTAAAAAAAAAGGGACAACAGATCTGTAATTAGAGGAATCCACCTTTTGAAACCCGACGAACCAATTACCAAACCATCATTCTTCATCAGCATTTTTCACTCTTTTACTACCAAAAACCTCACGCATTCCTGACAATTGCTATTTCTCACAGTCCTCAACAAATCGTTGAAAACTTCAATTCACAGAAACCTGCAGAAAAATCAAGAGCATCACGACTTCAACAACACCACGTTACATCTCAGCTTCATCGTTCTTCAAATGAATCGCAAACCTCACAGACCTTCATCATCAAATCCAACGACCTGCAAATAGTGAAGCAACAACAATGCAACACAGCCATTTCAGGAATCAATCACAATAATTCACGATCCAGCATCATCTCAGAATTGCAAAAGTAAAAAGAAGCATAAGAGATTCATAAGCTCACAACAACAATGCAAAGATTGAAGCAAGCAGAAGAAGGCAGAGGCAAGATCGAGGGGATTTCATACCTATCACAGTGTTCTTCCATTGGCGTTGTCGCGTAAACTCGGTAATTATGTTCTGAGTTCCATTTGTTGATTTTCTTGATTTTATGCTTGTTTGTTCATGTAATTGGCTCAATTTTGTGCTTGTCTGTATACTCTGGTATTTGCGTTGGATCTGATGCTTTGTACTATCGTTCGTGAGCTCTGTTTTTTTTTGCATTGTTAATTAGCGAGAACGAGGTTTATGGAGGTGAGGTTATCGATGAATGAGGTCGAGGAAATGTTGAACTGAAACGGAGAAACGGTACGAGGAGATTACGACGGAGCGATTGAAGAGGGAGATGAGAGCATCGTCAATGGAGAGGACTTTTCAATGACGAGACGGTGAAGCGTTGAAGAGGAGAGGCGTTGCAGAAGGTTGGTGGAAGAGAGTTGAAAGGAGAAGACGAAGTGAGGTTCGAGGGAAGAATTTTGCGAAGGCGAAGGAGATGGATGTAGAGGTGAAGGACGAAATGGTTGTTGGTGGAGAGAGGCAGTGTGAAGATTGTTGATGATGATGACGCGACAGAGCGTGCTATGGCTGACGTAGGGTTTTCGCGGTGGCGCCGTTTGAAGAAGGTGAGCGAAAGCGAAGTGGAGAAGATGGTAGCACGGTGACATTGAAGATGAAGCTTCTAGGTTTAGTTTTGATTCCATTCTCCAAGTTGTGGGCAGATCGGGCTTTCTTAGGCCCATTTCTTGTGTTTTTTTTTCACCGCACCTCCTAGTCACTCTTTCACCTCCCTTGGCTTCGTCTAAGATTTTGGGCCTAGCATGTGAGGCCCGTGTAATCTGTCTTTCGCTTCACACCACCATAAACACACGCACCCTCCTCTGGCTTTTACAAGTTATTGGGCTTGAATACCCAAAGCCCATGCGCTTTTGTTTTCTACCACACCCATTTTTCAGTTGACACCCTCTGGATGCTTGGAATTTCCTTTGGGCCTGAATTCTAAAGCCCATGCGCCTGTTTTTCTTTCTCACACACTCTAAACTCTGTTTGCACCCCTTGTTGGTTAGTTTTAGTTTTAGTTTTTATTTGTTTTGCTAATTTGTAATTAGAATAGTTTAATTTTAATATTAGGTTTTTAATTCTAGAATTAATCTGAGGATTAGTTTTCTTTAGATTTATTTTTTTAGAATTAGATTAGATTTAACTTGAATTAATTTTTAGGTTTAATTTTCTAATTAGTAACTAATTTTAGAATTAATCTTAGAATTAGTTCTTGATTGTGGAATTAGATTTAATTAGAATTTAACTCGATTTAATTTTAGGTTTATTTCAATTAACTCTTTTTATTTAGAATTTAATCTTTCTTTTAATTAGAAGTTAATTTGAATTAACACTAGGTTTAGATATTAATTTTAGGATAATGGTTGACTAACTTTGATCTAGATTTTAATTTGCACTTTAATTTTATCTTGGATATTTTTAATCTTGCTTTTAATTAGCACTTCATTCTATCTTGGATATTCTTGTTTAATTTACGATTAATTCATGATTACTCTTTTTCATCTTTTTCACTCTTTCTCATCCCATGAATCTCAAGACTTGTTCAAGTCTTGGATTCTTTTCCCCTTAGAGCCACCTAGTCCAACTTAATTTTTTATTAAGCTTGGAGTAGGATTAGCATTAGGTGTTAGTTAGTCTTTTCTCCTAAACCTCACTAACCATAGGATATCCATGCATGATAACGTTAGGACCCTTAGTTTCCCTTTAGAGTTTCCCTTGCGTCGTTTCTCTTCTCATCTCAAAAGAAAAGTAAAAAATACTTAATAAAGGTTAGCGTGTATTGCGTCCGAGCCTTAAATGTAGGAAATGAAGAACGAGGGGTCCCCCCTCCTCTTCTAGAGTGTTTAGCATACGTTCCATTTGGGTGCGACCATGCGACTCACTCATTCCCGCATGATAGACTTTGGTGCAATACAAGTTACAACTAACTTAAAAAACACTTATGTCTAAAAACTTTAAACAACAGTAACGTCTTTCCTTCGGGAATTCTTTTCTCATCTCACTCACTCTCAACGTACGAACGCGCTCCTACTCGTTCTCTCGCAAGACGGTAACGCCCAAGTCTCGATTCAGCGAGCTGCAACACCTGAGCTAGAACGTAAGTCGTTCCTTAAAAAACACAATCCACCCCTAGTGAGGGGAACTACATCGCTCTGATTCTCATGCTCCCGATGAGATACGTAGGCAGTGGGTAGGGCCCATGCGAGCACTTCTTTTATTTTCCCTACATTTTTTTCTTGCTCTCTCTCTCTCTCTCCTTTATTTTTCCTTTTTCCCGTTCCCTTTTCCCTTCCAGCAGCAGCGAAGTTCCAGTTGATGACACCCTTTGATCGGGACAAGCAAGCGTGGATCCCATCGGGTACGATGGACGCGAGGGGGTGCTAATACCTTCCTCTCGCGTAACCGACTCCCGAACCCAGATCTCTTGGTCGCAAGACCATGCTCTTTCTTTCCTTCCTTCCTTCAGGTTTATGCAGTGTTTCCTTTCCCTCTCTTGGGATAAATACACATTGCTGGCGACTCTGTTTTCCGCGCCACTCTCGCGTTTGTACCGTTGGATGTGAATCTTTTCGGGAGCGACAGAGGGATGATGGCAAAAACATCCCAGGTCTGGCGACGACCAGAGATTGTGACAACATCCTCGACTTGATCGGCAAGGTAGTTCGGCGTCCGGTTGATGGGTCCAAAACCCGGATATGGACAAATCTCTCCACGATCCACCTAACCATGAAGAGCTGCTCTCACAAGGTAACACCGTTGGTTACTTTCCGAACAGACGCTACAACGGTCATAATTGTGTGGTGGCACCTAGCCACGCCCACTTTGAATACAATGTAACCTCACTAGGTTAGCTTCCAGAGATCGGACATCCCGACTTTGACGCCGAGTGGAATTCCTGTTATTGATACTAATTTGCTGAGTATCTTCATCCATATAGATTGGCATCCATCAGTGATTTAACAAGTGTTGAAGTGCCCCTTGGACAAGGGTACAACCTCGATCGTTTTCGCAACCCGCTTTACAGCTTTGATAGTCATGTGATATCAGGAATCCGAGTCAGACCTGTTCAGCATGTAACTCTACCAAGTTGGTATTCATCACGCGAATATCAAAGATCTGAACCGTGTTGATCTGATAAGGGTTCCTATCATGGTAGTCTTGGATCCATCCAAGATCCATCTGACGCTGGAGGGCCTCTTGTATGAAAGAGCATCCCTGTTTGTTTACCGAGCAAGTCAGACAGGAACTGTAATCGTGCCATGGCAGATTATGATACTGGCTTTGCCTTGAGTGCATTGCCACCAAGTTGACATTCATTGCACAGATGTCGTGGTTTTGAATGACGTTGGAATTCGTGTAAACCATGTTAACCCCACGAACTCGGTGCTCTTGGATCCATCTGAGATCCATTTGTTCCTATAGGGCTGCTTGCATCACAGAACATCCCTGGTTGTCTTTAGAGCAGATATCACACTGGTGATAGTTATGAGGTGGCACATGGCCATATCCACTCTGCCTACAATGTATCTTGACTAGATTAGTCTTCAACAAGAGTACATCATGAATTTGATAGATGTTGTTAGACTCTCTCTCAATCAGGTTGACTGCGGCTTTCTCGTGTTGAGGCAGCGGGTTTGTAAGAACATTGGGATTCGTATCTTTGAAAGATAAGAGCCCGCTCCTAACAAGATTTTGCACGTCAGACTTGAAATTGAGATAATTCTCAATGTTATGCCCTGGACCTCCTTGGTGGTAAGGGCAAGTTTGATCCACCTTAAACCAAAAAGGCGGATTTTCTGGTACTGTAAGAGGGGACTTAGTCTGGATGTGCCCCTTGGCCAGTAGTAATGGAAACAGCTCTGCGTACGACACGCGTATAGGGAGAGCATTATCGTATTTTTTAGTACCGCTCGTCGATCCAGTGTCTTTTACCAAATGTCCTTCTCAGACGGCTTCCTCAAGACGTACGCCCATGCCGACCATCTCGGTGAAATCACTGGGCGCACTTGCAACCATTCGGTCATAGTAAAATGAGCTTAAGGTTTTTAAGAAGATCTTTGTCATCTCTTTTTCCTCAAGAGGTGGACAAATTTGAGCGGCAATTTCACGCCACCTTTGAGCATACTCCTTAAAGGTTTCCTTGTCCTTTTGCGACATCGATCTGAGTTAATCTCTATCGGGTGCCATGTCCAAATTGTATTTGTATTGTTGGACGAAGGCAGTACCAAGATCTCTGAATGTACTAATCGTAGTACAGTTTAAACCCATGTACCATTTGGGTGCGGCACCGGTTAAACTATCCTGGAAGTAGTGAATCAGTAGGTCCTAATTCTCCGTCTGAGCTGACATCCGCCGAGCGTACATCACCAGATCGCTTTGAGGCCAAGAGTTACCCTTGTATTTTTCAAAGTCGGGCACTTGGAATTTGTGTGGAACTTTCACATTGGCGACCAAGCAGAGGTCTGCGGCGTCCTTTCCAAATAGATCCTGACCGCAAATGGCTTGCAGCTCCTTCTGCATTTCCAGAAACTGCTCATGGAATTCATCCATTCTATCGAACATAGTTTCCTTTTTACCAGAAGGTATCGGTGGAATCTGTCCTTCCGGGACAGTGTGCACCACAGGAGGTGGTACCGTGACTACGGCAGTGAGACTTGGCATTTCCCGAAGTTTGTAACCTTTAGGAGTCTTTAGTATGCCCCTGGCATCTTCGCTTTCCTGAAGTTTGTAACCTTCAGGCCCAGCGGCTTCTGTTATGATTCCCTGATCTTCAGTGATGGGCGGAACATATCCTTCCGGGATATAGTTAACAGGAATGCCCCAAGGACGATCTTTCAGCATTTGATACCTAGGATCATACTTCTCCACTATGGGCGTCGAGGTGATCTCTGAGATCACAGTCCTTTGTAGCTGAGCTTCTGCCATGGCTTGCATGTCGTTACGAAGCTTTCTCATATCCTCTCTCAGAGCGTCGATCTCTTCTTTCAACTCTCTGTTTTCTTCCTCAAGATCATCCATCTTTTTCTGACGATTGGCCCGAGTATTGTACGAATGAGACAGTATGACTCTAAAACCGAGACACAAACGTGAGATTCGTAGGTAAGAAGAATTCGCGATGTGAGAATGATGAATGCAATGATTATATTAATTGTTTTTTTGGTTTAATCAAAATAAATTTCGACAATTAGATTGCAAATATCAAACAGTGGGGAAACCCCTTTTTATTGAATTCCAAAGGATTACAGAAATGGAAATACAGTAGATTACAAGGTGCAGAAACAGAAACCTAAGCTAATGGGTCCCGAGTCCTCTCTGAAGAGAAATCGGGTGATGATTCTGGTACTTTCCTTTTCTTTGACCGGGGCTATTGGGTCGTTGTCGGGTTGTCATTCCTTTGCCAGGTGAAAGGAGCGAGCAAATTCCTTTGGTCATCTTGATTCTCTACAGCATGCTGCTCCAAAATTTCAATTAGAGCATCTTTCTCTTTCAGTAATTGCTGTATTTTGATGCACTCTGCGTCGAGGGTGCGGTACTTGTTCTTCCAAGACCTTCTCTCCTTTTGAACTTTGTTGAGAGTAACCTGAAGCTTTTCAGTTTCCGTCATGAAGTACATGACAGACTCCTTCGGTGGAAGAACTCCATGACGAGGATAAGGCATTTTTAGCTTGAGAGCTCTAGTTTGTACCCAATGGAGATAAGGCTCCATCGAGACACAGTCTGGTTTTCCCAGAGACTCTCGTCCTTTCTTATGGACGTGTTTCCAAGTGTGCACTATTTCCATCTTTAGTGCTCTGTCACTTTCTCCTTCCTTGAAGAAAAGACCTTCCAGATGGACAACCCGTGGGATGTGTCTCATCGGGTATCCAAACTGATGAAGAACCAATACCGGATGGTAGTTGATTCCTTCCTTAGTTCCTATAAGGGGTACGTTGGGGAAGTTTCCACAACGGTCAATGATCCTGATTCCATCATAAATCCTATTACACCAGTCAATGTCAGAGTTGGTAAGAGACATTATCTTCTGCGACCAACGTAAGGCACTCTTGCAATCCCAAAAAGCAGCAGACTTGGGCAAGTGGGAGATGAACCATTTATAAAACAAAGGTACACAGCATGTGATCTCCCCTCTGCTGTACAAATTTCCCAAGTGTACAGAATGATACGCATCTGCGAGCAAAGTCGGCACAGGGTTTCCAATGAGAAAAACCTTAATGGAGTTGATATCGACGAAGTTATTGATGTTGGGAAACAAAAATAACCCGTAGGTGAGCAAGACAAAGACGCTTTCAAAAGCAGTCACGTTTCCTATACTGGAAATATACAGGGCTTTCTTTGTCAAGAACTGGGCTGGTAAACCTTGGATGCCACCCTTAGCGGTCATGTGAGTCCTGACCTCAGACTCATCCAAATGAATCGCTCTTGCAATGGTCTGATTCTTTGGAATTTCTTCCAGTCCAGAAAATGGAGCTCGATCTGTAATGTGTAGATCAATCAGATGAGAATACTCCTCCAACGTTGGTGCTAGCTGGTAATCCGGGAATGTAAAGCAGTGATAAATCGGATCGTAGAATTGAACGAGTGCGTCCATGATTCCCTCAATCACATGGACTCTTAACAGTGGTAGCAAACCTCCGTGCTTGGCTCTGAAAGCCTCTTGGTTTGTGATCATCCTCGCCAAACCTCTTAAATCCTCTAGTTTTGGAATCCTGAAGGTGTACTTATGAGTTCTCCTTCTACCGAAATCCATTAGCACAATCCTTTTCTCTGATATTTGCAATCACAGTCTTAGTTTAATTTGAAAAAACAGAGAGACTAGAAGAGAAATTTTTTGAATGTTTTAATGTTTTTTAAGATGAATGCATGAATGCAGCACACAAAAACATAGAAAAAACACGGGGTCAAAGGGTCGTTGTCATGAAGTCAAGACTCTACCCATCCCCAAAGGTTTATACTAGGGTGATTTTTGTACCTGTACTCATTATCATCAGCTCCTCCCAGGAAAGCAAAACAACAAGCGGATTGCCAGCGAGTTGTAAAGTAATCTTAGAGTAAGTGTCATTCACCGAGAATAGATCACCAGCCTCAAATGAGGGTAGTATCGCGTGACAACTATTTCCAATAGTTTCTGCACTACAAAAGGGTTTGGCTCCTCAGCTTCTCAGACATCACAATCGGCCCATTGTCTAGGTGAGAAAATGGGTTGCATTGGTCAGCCTCCACTAAGGTTGATGGTCGACCTCGTCGCCATCACTTATCTTAAGTGTATACTCAATCTTTCCACATGCGGCATCACACGCATTCCCATTAGCAGAAAAATAAATAGGTATAGCAATTAGGAAAAAATATTTGTCCTAAACATCCTAGACCTTTAAAGCTATGAATCCTAAGTTCCTGACAGAAAATGGGTTCCCCGGCGGAAGCCCCAATCTGTGGTTTTCACACAAGTGAAGAAAAAAGAAAAAAAGGTTAGAGGGGCCCCACGGTGGGCGCCATTTTTCTGTAGCGAGCGTTTTTGGACGCGGTTCTTAAGCGCGGTCGCTCTCTGGAGTTAGTTTACTACAGGTCGATTCATTTTTTATCCTATTGTGAGCTGATGAAGGAAGGGAAATAGATGTCTCCAATTAACCCTGCTTGCATACTGAGTTTAAACAGCGGCCTGTTAGGTTACAAATGCGATCAATGTGGTGGGGCCTTTCTTGTGTTATTTTGACAGAATGGAAGGTTTCTGGCGGGGAATAAGGATTAGGATGTAAGGACTGGTGCTTTTTGTGAGAGTACGGGATTTTAGGTTTTTGTTTAGTGTGCTCGCTAAGATCTTTTCTTTCGATCTTATGCCTACGTATTCCCGTTTACCGAAACAGGGAAATCAGAGCGTTCGTAGATCCTCCTATTCTATCTCCTATTCTATGGGAGGAAATGGAGTTTTGGTGTCTTGTTCAAAGCCCAAGACGTGAAGCGAAAGGTGGTTTGTATCTTGTTCAAAGCCCAAGATGTGAAGCTGAAGGGTCTATTTGTATCTTGTTCAAAGCCCAAGATGTGAAGCTAAAAGGGTGTTGACTTTAGAGAGAATTTGTCATCTCTAAAGAGGGGGTTGTATGTCACAACTCTTTATAAGGGAGAATTACTTTAACCAGGATTTGTGAATTCGGCAATGCCATAATTTCCTTTATAGGGGATTTCCAACCTGAATGAGAAGACTTTAACTCAGTGTAGAGCAATGCTATCTTTCCTTAGGAATTTCTCATGCTAAAAGAGGGACAGTGGCATGGATGTAGATGATCCAGAGGCTTGCCGCTTACAGCGATTAGATGGAAGGAGTTGTTGATGTTTGTGTACTGTGAACAAGGCATAGCTTTGATGCTAAAAGGTTGATTGGAACAACCAGTGGTTTTCATATACAAAGCCTAAGAGGAGGCTGTTGGCCCAACAAGAGGGTATTTTTGTGTGTCTCGTACGAAGCTCGAGAGAGAGGCTATGAGGGGTTGATCCTACAAGAGGATCTTTAATACTCAACAAGAGAGTGTTTTTGTGTCTCGTACAAAGCCCGAGAGAGAGGCTAAAATTTGTTTGGCTCAATGATAACCTTTTTGTATCTCGTATAAAGCTGAGATAGAGGCGAAAAGGTGATTGACTCCACGAGGGAGTCTCTTATGTGTCTCGTACAAAGCCCGAGATGGAGGCTAAACGTTGTTTGACTCAACTGGGGAGAATCATTGTATAAAGCCCAAGAGAGAGGCTAACTTCACTGGAGAAGGATCATTATACAAAGCCTAAGAGGAGGCTATGGTTACTGTTTCAGTTGAGTGACAGGTCCAGTTTACTGATTTTGAAAGAGAAAATCAGTTCTTATATGAGCAATGCTGTACTCAGGGATTTTTTATGCGAGGATCAGGGTTATCTCCTGTTCTTTGAGGAAACGGGAAATCCAAAGGGTATTGAGACTGTCCGAGTCTGCGGGTTTCCTTCCTATTTAACGAAGGGGTCACTTGAGAATGTCTTTGAGACTCAAGGAGATTAGACTGTCCAAGTCTAGAGTTTCATCTTTTGTACTATGCTTTGCGAAACAGTAGTAGACTCTTTGAAAGGACTGTTCTATGAAGATGACTAGGTTCTGTTCCTATACCTCTAGGAGGTCGTTGGTATAATTTATACAAAGCCCAAGAGGAGGCTGGAAACTTTTAAGGAGCCGAGAGGTCCTTGTACGAAGCCCAAGAGGAGGCTATCATTCCCGGAGGAAGAGATCATTATACGAAGCCTAAGAGGAAGCTGTGAATACTTCTAAGAAGCCGACGGGTCCTTGTACTACGCCCAAGAGGAGGCGGGGTTGCTTTTAGGAAGCCTGTGGGTCCTTGTACGATGCCCAAGAGGAGGCCGATGCTTTTAAGAAGCCGATGGGTCCCCAAACCCCAAGAAATTCAAGACAGGCTATTCACAAGGAATAGATCAAGCCAGGAAAGTTCGAGAATTTAGAAGAAACTCAAAGATGCCATTCACGGAGAATACATTCATCTCTGGGAGTAGAGTTTCTTGACAATTCCTAATGAGGACAGCCGAAGAGAAGACTGTATCTGGTGATTCTATTGGGGTTCTAGTTGTCTATTTCTACGAATAAACGAAACGGGGTCACCTAGTTCTAGACGTAGTTGCCGGGGAAACTCGAAATATCTATACTATTATTACATAGTTGATATGAGTTTATGAAATAAGACTTACAGCGAAACAGCCCCACAATACAGTTATATGTATATGAAAGCGGTAAATGAAAGCGTATAAACACTTACTCGGTTGTAGAGCTTCCATGCTGTTTGGTTAGTTGTTCAACAAAGAAAGATTAAAAACAACAGTATATTCAAAATCAAAGGAGAAAGTGCTTTGAAAAATAAAGATTTGGGGCTTACAGCTCAAGGAGAGGCCCAAGGTTTTATCAGTGAGCGCACTGTTTGAATTTGTACATAGGGACTTATACAAGTGATTGTGGCCCAAAAAGGTTTTCTGTTCAAAGGGATGGGTCTTACACTCTCTCAAGAGGCCCAAAAAGTTTTAAAGAAAAAGAGTGGGGCTTATAACACGAGGGTAGGCCCAAATGACTTTTCGTTAAAAATGGCGATCGCGCCGAGATTTTCTTTTAACGCGGAGGGACTTATACAATAAGTGAGGCCCAAATTTGTTTTGGTTAAAAGGGGGGTTGGGTCTTACACTCTATTAGAGGCCCAAAATTTTTGAATGGGGCTTATAGCTCAAGGAGAGACCCAGGGTTTTATTAGTGAGCGCACTGTTTTTAATTTGTACAGAGGGACTTATACAAGTGATTGTGGCCCAAAAAGGTTTTCTGTACAAAGGGATGGGTCTTACACTCTCTCAAGAGGCCCAAAAAGTTTTAAAGAAAAAGAGTGGGGCTTATAACACGAGGGTAGGCCCAATTGATTTTTTCGTTTAAAAATGGCGATCGCGCCGAGGTTTTCTTTTAATGCAAAGGGACTTATACAATAAGTGAGGCCCAAATGGTTTTGGTTAAAAGGGGATTGGGTCTTACACTCTATTAGAGGCCCAAAAAGTTTTTAAAGAAAAAGAGTGGGGCTTATAACACGAGGGTAGGCCCAGTTGATTTTTTCGTTTAAAAATGGCGATCGCGCCGAGGTTTTCTTTTAACGCAAAGCGACTTATACAATAAGTGAGGCCTAAAATTGTTTTCTGTACAAGGGGGTTGGGTCTTACACTCTAATAGAGGCCCAAGTGAGTTTTAAGAAAAGAAATGGGTCTTACTACTCGAGGGTAGGCCCAAAGTTTTGTTTTGAAAAGGCGACGATCGCGCCGTTTGTTTTTGACGGTATCGGGACTTATACAATATACTGAGGCCCAAAAATGATTTGGTCAAAAAAGGATTGGGTCTTACACTCTATTAGAGGCCCAAAGTGTTTTAAAAATGATTTATGAGGGTTGAATTAATCCAAAAACCCTAATTTGTTTTCAAAAATGTATTTAATTGAATAAAAATTCAATTAAAATGATCAAAATTGTTTAACATATGAAAAACAAATTGTGATCTTGGATTAATGCTTCAAAAATTAAGTAGTGACCTACAAAATAATTAGAAAGCATTAAAAGTTGCAAAATCAAGGTGGAAAAAATATTTTAAATGTTAAAAACAATTAAAACATTAATTCTTTGCAAAAATATCAACTATATAAAATAAATAATATTTTTGGGATTTTTTGGGAAAATAAAATATTTTAACATTTTTGTGAATTATTAAAAAAAGAATCAACTCAAAATCATTAAAACTCAGAGAGAAATTAATTTTTGAATCAATTAAATAAAATCACAAAATTCAAATATTCAAATATTGGAAAATGGCGCCAAGAACAAAGGCAAGAACACGTGCGTTTTTCAGTTTTGCCCAGATTTGCATTTTCTCTCCAATCTCACTGAATACTTAATCATATCATGTAATCCACATACCAATCAACTCGTTTCAACCTCACGATCATGTCTATGGTATTTAATTTCATTTAAATTAAACATATAACAAGAAATCATGAAAAATCCTCAGGACAGGCCTTGTTAACATCGGTATAATCAACGCACATCCTCCATTTGCCATTATTTTTTCTTACAAGTACAACATTTGAGAGTCATGTAGTGTATTTGGCCTCAGAAATAAACCTAGCTTCTAGAAGGTCTTTGACAGCTTTCTCCGCGGCTTCCATCTTCTTCGGGGACTGTTTCCTTCTGCGCTGGGCAACAGCTTTGACGGTCGGATCAATTGTAAGCTGGTGGCAAGCGACAGAGGGGTCCAACCCTGGCATTTCAGCAGCGCTCCACGCGAACAATCTGCGTTCTCCCGGAGGCACGCTTTTAGTTGTCTCTTGGCCAGGTCGGGGAGGTCTGCTCCGATCTTCACTCCCCGTTGGGGGTCTTCTCCGAACGGAACGATCTCGAAGTTGCCATCTGGGATAGGGCGTAGGAGATGGCCGCTGTTGTTGGACTAGCTGCCCGAAGTCGTTGGGTCTTTGGCGTGATCTTCCTCGCTGAAGCGGCTGTCCAAGTCGATAGATTCGACCTGGGGGAGCGGTTTTGGCTGCTCGGAGCTGCTGGGCAGAAGGGGACGACCAGAAGTCCTCGGTCTTGCTGAGATGGTGCTTAGTCCTTTTGATGTTGCTTCAAAGCATCGACGGGCAGCTTCGATATCACCGTGGAGGGTGGCGACCATCCCTTCAGAAGTGTAGTACTTCATCTTGAGATGTACGGTGGAAGACACTGCAATCAACTCTGCCAGGGTTGGCCTTCCAAAAATGCACTGGTATAGTGACTGGCATTCAATTACCAGAAACTGTGCTTTGATTGCTCGAGTTGTCTTTCCTGAACCGAAGGTTACGATGAGCTCTACTTAACCCCGGGGCTTTGTCACTGCTCCATTGAATCCCTGCAGGTCGGATCCAATGTATGGAGTAAGGTGAGAGTCGTCCAGCTGCAGTGTTTCGAACAAGTGGTTGTACATTATATCAACCGAACTACCCTGGTCCACGAGTATTCTGCAAACGTCGAAGTTCGCCATCCTTGCCCGGATAAGCAGTGGGATACTCGATTTCGGTGCCCCACCGAGGAGCTCCTCCTTGTAGAAGGAAATAGGAGCGGATCCTTTGTGAGTGGTATCCAGCGTGGTGACTTCATTGGAGCTTTTCCTGATCAGTTGATCGAATCTCCTCTTGACTGAACCGACCGTGATTTTGTTGAATCCACCACCGGAGATGACCATGGTTGGCGGGAAGGCCTCCCACGGGCTTCGAGCAACGAAGTACGTGGAGACGGGCAGACCCTCAGGGATGTGGAAGTCCTCTGGCCGAGTTATGGACATAGCGACCTGTACGTCGGTGTCATCGGAGGGTGGAGTCTCTTATGCAACCTTTTTGCTCTCCTGGGTTTCTTGCCGGGGAGCATCTTTCTTTTTCGCAACCTGCTTCAGGTGGCCGTCGCGAACAAGGATCTCTATGGCATCTCTGAGGTGGATGCATTCTTCCGTCGTATGACCGTGACTCTTGTGGAAGCGGCAATACTTAGATTTGTCCACACCCGGTCTGGCCGGCAGCTGTTTGGGGAAATGGAATCCCGCCTGCTTGAATTCTGAGTTGGCACATTCAGACAAGATTTTCTCCCTCGAGGTAGTGAGGGGGTATAATCATGGAACCGCCCAGAAGGTCCCTTCTATTCGCGTGCATCGCAAGGCCGATCATCGCGTGTTTTATCTCCTCGATGGGATATGGAGGGTTCTTCAGCTCTGGATGACCGGGAACCTTCTTGGTTTCGAGAGGCCCGGACAGAGTGGGCAGTGACCTTTTCCTCGTATTGTATATGCGACTGGGCTTGGAGGAGAAGGGCGTTAAGGTTCCTCGGTGGATCGAGGCCGATGGCTTTCGCGAAGTCTGAGCCAGGACGTAATCCCTGCTCGAGCAGGAATTTCTTCATCTCGTCGGTCGTTGGCACTTGGACGGCCTCCTTGTTGAACCGCTCAATGTAGGCCTGAAGAGGCTCATCTCTTCCCTGTACGACGGCTCCGAGGGACGCCTCGGTCTTTGGATGGCGTCGTGATGCAGTAAAGTGGCGGGAGAAAATCCTCCCCAGCTGCCTCCAGGATGTAATGGATTCTTCTGGAAGCTGTTTGTACCATGTCATTGCTCCCTTCCAGAGTGTGGTTGGGAACAGGCGGCATTTAATGGCTCCTCGTACACCTCTGTAGTCCAAAAGAGCATCTATGTTTTCTATGTGCTCGTCTGGGTCAGTGGTTCCATCGTAAGTCCCTAGAGACGGAGGCTTCTCTAGTCCTTTAGGGATACGGGTGGCCAGGATCCTGCGGGACAACGGGCCGCGAGGCTCGTCGTCACTGTCCGAACTTGGAGTTGATGGTGATCGTTGTCTGCGCTCGCGGCGGTGGTCTCTGCGAGGTGAGGGTGAACGGGGCCGGTCACGAGGTCTGACCAGTGGAGAACGCCTTTCCTGCCTCGTCCTTTTGTGTCTTGGAGGGGATCGATCTCGCGGGGAGATCTGGTCGCGCTTGCAAACGTGCTGTGATTCAGGCTCATGCCTCATTATACGGTCTTCCCCGCGCCTAGGTGGCGGGCTTCTTGATTTCTGGTGTTTGCTTTTGGGAGGAGAGGATCTTGGAAGAGATACTTCCTCGAGAGCTCATATCCTTTCTCCTTGCTGTAAGATAAGGAGGTTTGTGCGGTTGACAACTTCCAGAAGAGCTGCAACGGCCAGGTCGGCGCTGGGAGGGCCAGGAATTGGTCGTTCCCCCAACGGTAGCTGTTTGCCTCCTTGCTCGGTGGGAGGAGGAGTTGGAGACACAGTGGCCCCGTCTCAAAGGAAACGGGGATCAGAAAGTAACAACGAACTGCCGTTAACGTCCATCTTATTGACGGGAACGAGAACCGTAGCGTCAGCACCTTTTATGGAGTTCTGAGCGGCCATATGTGGGCGGATCAAAGAAAGTATGTTTTGATCTTTTAGTTTCCGAGGAGGAAAGAAAGAAGGGGAGAACAAGGAGTTCCCACAGACGGCGCCACTGATCCGGAGTATTCGAACAGGTCCACGTAAGCTGGTCGTCAGATGGCAAGGTGCTCGGATGGATGCTGGTCGTCAGGCGTGTAAGGTGTTCGGCTTGTGAATGAGGAGAGGATGGGGTGTACCTGCAAGGCACTCCGATGCTCAAGTAAGAAAAGGTCAGAGAAAAGGGGCAAGTACAAAGTGTATTCTTAGGGTGAAAATGTGATACCTGACCCTCTCAAATGAGAGGGTTTATATAGAGCCCCCACCGCATGGCCAACGGTCCTATTTTTGGGGCGAAATAACCGTTTTCCCCAAAGAATAGGTAACTGCCCAAACTAGCCGTTATGTCGGGCAGGGAGCCAGAAACTAGCCGTTGTGACGGGCATAAGCGCAGTTCTGGGCACCTGTCCCTTGCTGTTCGGGCAGCGAGGAAGCCGTGCGTAACGGGCATAAAAGCCAGGGAGGACGTTACGTTCCTTGCCCCGTTGGAGGGGCAAAAATGTTGTTATTGCCCCTTTGTGGATTGGGCTTAGGCAATTTGGGCCGCTCTGGAGCAGAGGCAGATTGGGCCAATTCTAGCCATTGGTCCAGTCCAGAACAGAAACCTTTAAGGAATACGCTCAGAGATGGCGTGAAATCGCTGCCCAAATTTGTCCACCTTTTGAGGAAAAGAGATGACAAAGATCTTCTTAAAGACCTTGAGCTCATTTTACTACAACAGAATGGTTGCCAGTGCGCCCAGTGACTTCACCGAAATGGTCGGTATGGGGGTGCATCTCGAGGAAGCCGTTCGAGAAGGACGTCTAGTCAAAGACACTGGATCATCAAGTAGTACAAAACGATACGGAAGTGCTCTCCCTAAGAAAAAAGAGCAGGATATTGGGAATATCTCTCTCGAAAAGCAAAGGCGACGGTACCAACCGGTAGCAACTGTAACTCCTGCTATCAACCCCGTGCCTACATATCAACCTCAGGTTACGCAGAGCCAACCTAATCAACAGCAACTTCAGCAAAGGACACAACAGTCTCTTCAGCAGGCTCGTCCTGAATACAACAACAACCGTACAACGCGGCCACCAGGATTTGATCCTATACCCGTATCATACGTATAACTATTTCCGTTACTACTGGCTAAGGGGCATGTCCAGACTAAGTCTCCTCTTACAGTACTGGAAAATCCGCCTTTTTGGTTTAAGGTGGATCAGATTTACCCTTACCATCAAGGAGGACCAGGGCATAACATAGAGAACTGTCTCAGTTTCAAATTCGACGTGCAAAAGCTTGTTATGAGCGGGGTTTTATCTTTCAAAGATACGAATCCGAATGTTCTCACGAACCCACTGCCTCAACATGAGAAAGCTGCAGTCAATCTGATAGAGGGAGAGTCTAACAACGTTTATCAAATTCACGATGTACTCTTATTGAGGACCAACTTGGTCAAGATGCATTGTAGACAAAGTGGATATGGCCATGTGCCACCTCATAATTATCACCAGTGTGATATCTACTCTAAAAAAAATCAGGGATATTCTGTGGTGCATGTCGCTCCCAGGATTTTCATCCAGGTACAAACGCGAGAGTGGCGCGGAAAAACAGAGTCGCCAGCCGTGTAAATTTATCCCAAGAGAGGGAAAGGGAACACCGCATAAACCTGAGGAAGAGGGAAAGGAATGGTCATCGCAACCATAGTCTGGGTTCGGGAGTCGGTTACGCGAGGGGAAGGTGCTAGCACCCCACGCGTCCATCGTACTCGATGGGATCCACGTTTGTTGTCTAATCTAAGGGTGAGTTATCCTATCATCTATGGCTATACTAAGAGGGGGAAGGGAAAGACAAAGACAGACTCGGTAGGACGTCGACGTCCTAGGCCTACGTACCCCCCTTGTACAATGGGGAATTCAGAGTCAACGTAGTTCGGACCAAGTTCTTTTTGTGTTTTTTATGAGCGACGTTAAGTTCGCGTCTGGCAGTTAGGGTCGATGCCTGTTTGCGTCTCAGACGGAAAGTAACGTGCCCTTTTTGAAAATAGCCTTTAGTTTGACGATCCCGAAGGACAAAAAGGTTTGAAGTTGGTTTGTATTTTTTAAGACAGAAGTGACTTGAGTTAGTTTATAACTTGCATTGCACCAAAGTCTAGGGCACAGGGGCGAATACTTAACGCATCGTCCCAAGACAGGACGCTCGTTAAGCACTCTAGAAAGATGAGAGGAAGCCCCTCATTTCTCATTCCCCACGCTTAAGGCTCGTGCGCAATACACTTTATCCTTATTAAGTGTTTTCAAGAAGCTTTGAGATGAGAAGAGAGAAGACACAAAGGAAGCTCTAAAGGGAAACTAAGAGTCCTAATGTTATCATGCATGGGTGACCTACGGTTAGTGAGGTTTGACGACAACCTAAGCCTAAATAAAGGAAAAGATGAGAGAAGGAAAGAGTAAGGGTAAATATGGATGATTATCCACACCCTTAAATAACTTACCTCAATCCCTGCATAAAAGGTTAGTACGAAACAGACATACGTAATATTAAGGCAAATGAAAACCAAACAATGACATATAATAATGATTGAATGACCTATAACAATCCAAACATGAATTAAGAAGTCAAAGACACAATCCCAAAATAATGGCACAAGTGCCTTCTCAAACAAAAACTCAGGCATGATCAGAAATATGCATACAAGAAGATCTCAAATGAAAGCAATCAAATAATTAGAGAAACAACTTCTAAAATTTCCAAATTAATTATCAACATTGCTCAACCAGAGACAAACAACATATCAAAAACTCCTGCAAAAATTCAAGATATAAGTCACTCAAGCAATCATGCAAAGTTCAGATGAGAAGTATGGTCCAATATGCAAAAAAGGAAGACTAAAATACAATATGAAATGATTTTAAAAATGAAAGAAAAATATTTTAATGCACTTCAATGTATTGATGAAAAAATGCAAAAAGAATGAGTTCTAAATAATTTATGGATGCAGAGAAATAAAATAAACAAGTTAGAGGTATGCATGACATGAATAATTCAAAAAGAAAATAAACAAATAATTATTTCAGATGCTAAAAACAAAATAAAATAATAAAATAAAATTTGTGAAAATTTTATAAAATTATAAAGATGATGCATGAATTTTTTTGGGAATTTTTAAATGCGTATAACTATTTTTAAAATTTAAAATGAAATGTAATAAATTAAATAAAATAAATAAATTGAAATATGCAAGGGGTGCGTTCAGTAATAAACCAATGTTGAAATATTGAAATGGGCTGAAGGGGGTGTGCAAGTAGCAAGGCCCAACGTTTAACCCATCAGAAAAAAATAAAATAAAAAAAGAGTCCACGTGTGGACTTTAGTCAATGGTTGACTGCATGCTCACCTTCAGATCAATCTGACGCGCCCTATTAAGTCAATATAATCGACCAGTATTCAAGATCAACGGTTTAGATCAAAAGACACATCACAATAATGATACACACACACACGATTACCTGGCACACACTATGGACCCACGTGAGTGGTACACGCCCTCATTAATTCGCTGGCACCACCTCGTTCATTAGATTAATCAGACGCCCCAGATTAATTAATCAATAACATGATGGATGATTCAGATTAGAGGTACACAATAATTACCATGTTATGTCACACACGTACACCATAAAATAAAAACAAAAAAATAGAAACGTGGCAATATGGTGACCGTTGGATCGTGACCATGGACGGTCATGATTTCGTCCTCCTCCTCCCAACCCTAATCTCGCCGGAGATTGCACCAGACGCCGGAACTAGGGTTCCGGTCGTCTTCTCCGACCACCTGCAACCAAGACTTGTCCAAAAAACGCAAAGGAGTATATGTTCTTGACCAGAAAATCATGAGGAACTCAAATATTCAATCAAAAACCACAAACAACGCATAGATAAGGAGAATCAAAGGAAATACAATAAGGTTCAAAACTTTGAAACTCATAAAACAACCAATATACACGTCCATATTCAAAACAAAAGACATCAGCATAACCATTGGACATCACACATCAATATACATGTCAAAAAGAAGAGTTTTAGGATCATCAAAAAATCCACCAACCTGAGATCACGCCTCATATATCCTTGCTTTTAGCTGCGAATGAGGGTTGATTTACGTTCCAGGGATCTCAAGGATGAAGTTTGGGGAAAAAGTTTTGGAAGAACCCTTGTAGATTGTGAGTTTCAATGAAGGAAAGTTTTAGAGCTCAAGATTTTCTCTTCTCCAAATTCACGTGCCCTCCCCTCTAACCCTAGCATGAGTGAGTTTAAATACCTAGGTTTAATCCATTGATCAGCATTTGGGCCTTGGTAATTCTTTCTTTAATGAGTTTTGGGCAATTTTGGAAAATCACATAATGTGAGATACACCTCCTTCCATGAATGGATATCCAAATATTTCATGATGGATCACTTATATTTGAATTGCTAACCACACCTGAATTTGATTTGGGCCTTGAAACATTTTGGTTCATGAGTTTTCAATGACTTGGCAATTTTGAGTAATGGAGAATAAATGATAAATACACCATGGATTCACTTGATTCAAAGGCCTAAAATGATCCGTGAGGAGTGTCCTTTGATGTTAGCATGTGACATGAAGCAATGGAATAAATTATAGGTCACTATGCCAAAATTGTGAAAATGGAATCATGAGAAACCCTAAAAACCACTTTGCCTTCTTTTGATCATAAGTTGAGTTTCACAAATAATATGGAGACCCACTAGTACTTGTTGGAAAGAGGAGAAAAAGATATTCAACTTTCATGTTGGAGGAAAATTCATTTGAAGCTTCTTTGATGATGAAAAGTCAAGTTGGATGTAGTGTAGGAACTTGCCCAAAAAGGAAACTTTCAAATTATAGGTCATTTCCATATTTAGTAACTTTTGCTCCAACCCTTGATTCTTGATAAATGGCATGAAACTTGACTCTTGAAAACCATATGAGGATGTGAGACCTTGAAAACCTTGGAGAGAACCTCAAAAATCCCACAGTTGACTTCCCCTCTCACTGTTGACTTTTACCCAATTCACCTGATTCCCAATCCATTAGCCAATTGAATCTCTCCTGAATCAAACTGATGGACAATCTTCCATTCCTAGATACCTAGGGACCCAAGGAATATCATGGAATCAAGTCTTGCCCAAAAAAATCAGAAGTAAACTGACTTTATAGCAAACCCTAATCTTGGTACCCTCAGTCTAGGAGGAAATAACACAGTCTCCAAATCCAAATTCCTCTGAATATGATGTGTATCCTCTCCAACAAAGATAAGATATGCCACTTGGTGATGATAAAAACCCAAGGAGCTTGCCCATTGGAGCAATAACCCAAGAATCTCAAAACCCTAGTCTCTGCACTGGTTAGGAAAGAGTGATCCACTTGAACTCTCTTGCTTGACCCTTTGAAGAACATCTCCTCCTCTTGAACTTGCCTCAGGCACCTTGACCCTATACTAAGAACCAATGATATGTACACATGATAATGCAAAAATGAAATGAAACATAAGCCAGTTAGTACTAAAGTAAGGAGAGCAAATTTTGGGGTGCAACAACTGCCCCTATTCAATCAACTTGGTCCTGAAGGTATGATAGCAACGGCTCTCAGACATTCCAGGATACACGGGGATTGAATACCGAAAGAGCCCCGGAAATTTGCTAGTGGTGAGAATAACGAGATGGAGTGTGCTGAAAAATAAGGAATATGACCTCAACCATATCCACAAGAAAACGAATACGACCTCAATCGCAACCACAAAACGAATACAACCTCAATTGCACCCTCAAAGGAAGACTGACCTCAATCACTCTACCCACAAAGAAAATACGAATACGACCTCAATCGCACCCACAAAATGAATACAACCTCAATTATACCCACAAAGGAAGACAGACCTCAATCACTCTACCCACAAAGAAAATGCGAATACGACCTCAATCGCACCCACAAAAAAGGAATACAACCTCAATTGTACCCACAAAGAAAGACTGACCTCAATCACTCTACCCACAAAGAAAATAACGAATACGACCTCAATCGCACCCACAAAACGAATACAACCTCAATTGTACCCACAAAGAAAGACTGACCTCAATCACTCTACCCACGAAGAAAATAACGAATACGACCTCAATCGCACCCACAAAACGAATACAACCTCAATTGTACCCACAAAGGAAGACTGACCTCAATCACTCTACCCACAAAGAAAATACGAATACGACCTCAATCGCACCCACAAAACGAATACAACCTCAATTGTACCCACAAAGGAAAACTGACCTCAATCATTCTACCCACAAAGAAAATAACGAATACGACCTCAATCGCACCCACAAAACGAATACAACCTCAATTGTACCCACAAAGGAAGACTGACCTCAATCACTCTACCCACAAAGAAAATACGAATACGACCTCAATCGCACCCACAAAACGAATACAACCTCAATTGTATCCATAAAGGAAGACTGACCTCAATCACTCTACCCACAAAGAAAATACGAATACGACCTCAATCGTACCCACCAAACGAATTCAACCTCAATTGTACCCGAAAAGGATAACCGACATAAAGAAAACAGGAATACAACCTCAATCGCACCCACAAAACGAATACAACCTCAATTGTACCCGCAAAGGATAACCAACATAACGTGGACTTTGCTAGGGATAACGTGAAATAAAACTTCTGGCTTAAACCACCCCTACTGGGAAAATATGTCAAGCGAAAACTGACTACTAGGCGAGAACTGGATTTCACAAAAGAAAAGGCCAAACTAAGGCAAACTTCTAACGGACTCACGATCCACAGATAAGATGACTCCGCAGAGGAAAGGAGAAGTCTAAATAAAAGACTCTGTCGGGGAGCACAAGTTATGCCATCTCTGCTGGAAAAGAGAACTAGCAAGGAAAGTACCAAACCTGGCTTATGCTTCGAATGCGAATGTTTGAATTTTGCCGTAATGCTCCACACAAAGTGGAAATGCTACGCGTTTTGAGGATGCAATGCCAATGTTTATGATATGCAAAAGGGGTCCTTCCAGGAAAATAAATGCATGGAGAGAAAAGACCAATTCAGCTGGGGATAACAAAAATAAATTGTCCTCTGAATCCAGGAATTCTGCTGAGAAGGGTCATACTGATCGACTCTTTGGATCACAACTTCTACTGGGGATGAAATCCCAAATGAACATCGATACCACCAGGGGTTACACATGTCCTCAACTGAAGGTGACATAGAACCTAAGATTCCTCCTCTGCTGGGGGAGTTGAGAATGAATGCCAATAACGGAACCGGAAGTCTGTTACTGAGGATTGCCAATAACCAATTGGGCTCAGAACATGCTGGGGGATACCAGCCCATAATACCATCCTGCTTGGGGATACTGCTGATCTTAGCCTGCTGATGGGGAGAATGCCTTTACTCTCACCTTGCTGGGGATTAGAATATTACATCGTCGGTGAGAGCACACTTCCTGACTGGATGGGGAAGGTGAACACCCTGATTCTGTTGGGGAAATAACATCTTGATCCAGAGAAAATACTTCCCAAGTCTCCTGCTGGGGAAGGTCTGCTCTGCTGAGGAAAGTGCAATCTCCATGCTGGGGAGAGCAAGCTGCTGGGGGAATACAACCCTGTTGCCCTGCAAGTCAGATAACAACAAAAATAATATGCCACAACATGACTATCACCAATAACGCCTAAGTAATTTCTACCGCTTTTCGTTATGCTCCGCAAAGCTCGAAATTTTATATGCAATGTTTATCAAAAATATCGGACGTTTTTGCAAACAAAACAGTAAAAGTAAAACAAACAATGGAAAGCTCTTTGAGTGAAATGAATATTTTATTGAGAAAAGTGGTATGTAAATAGGTATTTACAATAGGAAGCAATTCCTAGAAAGAGGTAATTGCGCAAAAGCAAAAAGAAAATACACATGTCGGCAATGTGGGAACAGATATCCACCATGATTCGACTCAGCTATGACCCATATGTCTTGCTTATCCTCAAATGTCTTGACCTTTGAAGAGACCAACTGTACTGATTCCTTTCTTTCAAAATTTCCAGGTATTGAAAGTGCTCACAGATCGAACGCAGACCATAGCCTTTCGCTTATAGATCCCTAACTTTTGCCTGGATCGCCCTTTTCGGGTTTTCAATCCATCGGGATACCCCTTTTTGCCAAAGTTGTCTTTACCGGTTTTCAACTTTGCTGGTTTACACATTTCCTTTTTTACATTTTATCCCTAATTTTTGCCCGAACCTTTTCCTTTTTTATGGTTCGTCGGGATGCCCCTTTTTTGCCTGGACTTTCTTTTTATGTCCAGCGGGTCTCTTTTATGCGAAGTATTTTTTTACTACGTCTGCATTCACAGGGGACGTAAAATCTTCGCCATCCATAGTTAAAAGTAGTAAGGCTCCACCAGAGAAAACCTTTCTGACCACATACGGCCCTTCGTAATTTGGAGTCCATTTGCCCCTGTGATCTGTCTGAGAAGGAAGGATCCTTTTCAAAACCAATTCACCTGTCTGAAAACTCCGAGGGCGCACTTTCTGGTCAAAGGCGTGCTTCATCCTGCTCTGATACAAACGACCGTGTGCGATGGCTGTCAATCTCTTTTCTTCAATAAGGTTTAACTGATCCAATATGGAACGCACCCACTCAGCTTCATCAAGCTTCACATCTTCCAGAACTCTCAAAGACGGAATCTCGACCTCTAAGGGTAAAACTGCTTCCATACCATATACCAATGAGAAAGGGGTTGCCCCAGTCGACGTACGCACCAAAGTACGATAACCATGTAGGGCATAAGGTAGCATTTCATGCCAGTCTTTATACGTTACCACCATCTTCTGCACAATCTTCTTGATATTCTTATTCGCTGCCTCGACAGCACCATTCATCTTCGGATGATATGGAGAAGAATTGTGATGTTCGATCTTGAAACTCTGACATAGTTCCTTCATCATCTTATTGTTCAAATTCGAGCCATTATCGGTAATGATTCTCTCCGGGACCCCATAATGACAGATGATATCCTTCTTTATAAACCGGGCTACCACTTGCTTGGTGACGTTGGCGTACGAGGCTGCTTCCACCCACTTGGTAAAATAGTCAATGGCAACCAAAATGAAACGATGCCCATTGGAAGCAGTGGGCTCAATCTTTCCAATCATATCTATGCCCCACATTACAAAAGGCCAAGGAGATGATAACACATTTAGAGGCGTAGGCGGTACATGCATCTTATCTGCATAAATCTGGCATTTATGGCACTTTCGGGCGTACTTGAAACAATCAGACTCCATAGTCATCTAGTAATATCCCGCCCTCAACAACTTTTTAGACATGGTGTGTCCACTGGAATGAGTACCGAAAGAACCCTCGTGAACTTCCTCCTTCAACAAACCTGCCTCGTGTTCATCAACACAACGTAGCACGACCATATCAAAGTTCCTCTTATATAACACATCGTCTTTGTTTAGAAAGAAGTTTCCTGCCAACCTTCTCAGAGTCTTCTTATCCTTGGTGGAGGCACCCTCTGGATACTCCTGTCTCTTCAGAAAGACCTTAATATCATGATACCACGGTTTGCCATCTGACACATCTTCAATTGCAAACACAAAAGACGGTATGTCCAGACGCATGATTCTAATTAACGGAGTTTCATTCCAACGGTTCACCTTATACATGGATGCCAATGTCGCCAACGCATCAGCCATCTGATTCTCAGCTCGGGGCACATGATGAAAATCCACCCTGTCAAAGAAGGGTAACAACCTTCTGGCATAGTTGTTATAAGGCACCAAATTCGCCTGACGAGTCTCCCATTCTCCTGTAATCTGATTAACTACCAACGCGGAATCACCATAAACATCGAGGTTCTTAATTCTCAAATCAATTGCCTCCTCTAACCCCATGATGCATGCTTCATACTCCGCCTTGTTGTTGGTACATACGAACGCTAACCGGGCAGTGAAAGGTATATGAGAACCCTTCGGGGTCGTAATGATTGCCCCAATTCCATTACCATATGAGTTGACAGCCCCATCAAAAATCATCTTCCATTGTGACCCAATCTCCGGTCCTTCGTCAGGCAGAGGGTCTTCACAATCTTTCATTTTCAGAAACATAACATGCTCGTCTGGAAACTCAAACTTCATTGGCTGATAATCCTCGACCGGCTGTTCAGCGAGATATTCTGACAGAACACTTCCCTTAATGGCCTTCTGAGAAACATACTGAATATCATACTCTGTCAAAACCATCTGCCAATGGGCTATCCTTACAGAAAGTGCTTGCTTCTCAAACACGTACTTAATCGGATCCATCTTCGAAATCAACAAGGTTGTGTGGTTTAACATATACTGCCTCAGGCGCTTGGCTGCCCAAGCGAGTGCACAACATGTCTTTTCCAGCATAGAGTATCTTGATTCACAATCAGTGAACTTCTTACTCAGGTAGTAAATGGCGTGCTCTTTCCTACCTGTCTCGTCGTGTTGACCGAGCACACAACCCATCGAATTCTCAAGAACTGTAAGGTACATAATCAACGGTCTCCCAGACACCGGTGGCATAAGGACTGGAGGTTCCTTCAAATACGTCTTTATCCTTTCAAACGCCTCTCGACAATTTTCATTCCACCTGACCTCTTGATCCTTTCTTAACAACTTGAAAATTGGCTCACACGTGGCTGTCAGATGAGAGATGAACCTGGCAATATAATTCAACCTCCCTAAGAAACCACGAACCTCTTTCTCTATTCTTGGCTCAGGCATCTCTTGTATGGCTCTTATTTTTGCAGGATCAACCTCGATACCTCTTTCACTAACAATGAATCCCAACAGTTTACCAGACCTCACGCCGAAAGTGCACTTGTTCGGATTCAATCTCAGTCTGAATTTCCTCAACCTTTCAAATAGTTTCTTGAGGTTTACCAAGTGTTCTTCCTCTGTCTATGACTTCGCAATCATGTCATCAACATAGACTTCAATTTCCTTGTGAATCATATCATGAAATAGAGTCACCATTGCCCGCTGATAGGTTGCCCCAGCATTCTTCAATCCAAAGGGCATTACCTTGTAGCAAAGTGTTCCCCACGGTGTTATGAACGTAGTCTTCTCCATGTCCTCTGGGGCCATTTTGATTTGGTTATACCCAGAGAAGCCATCCATGAAGGAAAACACAGAATATTGAGCAGTATTGTCCACTAATACGTCAATGTGGGGGAGCGGGAAATCATCCTTCGGGATCGCCCTATTCAAATCTTGGTAATCAACACACATCCTGACCTTCCCATCCTTCTTAGGTACGGGTACAATATTAGCAACCCACGGAGGATAATTTGTCACAGCCAGAAACCCGGCGTCCAACTGTTTCTGAACCTCTTCTTTGATCTTGACAGCCATATCTGGTTTCGTCCTTCTCAATTTCTGCTTGACTGGAGTACAACCCTCTTTAAGAGGCAACCGGTGTGAAACAATGTCAGTGTCAAGCCCGGGCATGTCTTGATAAGACCAGGCGAAGATATCCACATACTCTCAAAGTAACTCAACCAATCTTCTCTTAATAGTGTCTTCCAACGCAGCCCCAATCCCTACTTCTCGTTTAACATCCTCGGTTCCCAGATTAATAGTCTCAACTTCCTCCTGATAAGGTAGAATAACCCTTTCCTCTTGTTTCAGTAGCCTGGCTAATTCTTCTGGTAAGTCACAATCTTCGTCAGTCTCTTCTTCAGCCTGATAGATGGGATTGTCGAAGTCATATCGAGCCATAGCTAAGTCATGGGTGGAATCTGAACAAAGGAACCTGCATGATGGATGTTTTATGTTCATTATGAGTGCAACAAACAAGAAAACACATTGCCATTTTGATGTGGGTTAATGCAAAAAGTAAAAAACAGAAAGACAGGGATCAAAATATTTGAATGAAAAACGTCCTTTATTGATGATAAAAATAGCAAATAAACATCCAAGCCCTACAAATAAATATCACTATGTCTTGGGCAAAATGTAGGACTCAACATAACAGAAAACAAAAGTAAATTACTCCGGGCGCGTCACTTAGATGACTTTCTCAGAAGACCAGTTGCCTAAACTCTGACCAGGGATGCAGAGATGGATCCATTCATCCATGTCACAATCACTATCTCCTTCATCCTCAATAGCATTGACTCTGTCAAAGAAAACACCGGCACTGGTGAAGCGGACTAGACCATAGAACTTGGGGGGATTTTCAGAACGCCTAGGTGGCTTGTAACCCAGTCCATGAGTATCTTGCTTTCTTTGAACATCAATGACACTGCCCCACTTCTGAGAACTACCAGCTTCAACTATAGCGCGTGCTTCATTAAAAGATAACATTGGAATCTCTGGTTGTCTGACAACTTCAGGATGGGCAATCACCTCAGGCTGACTGACTGCCTTTGGGGGTTCCTCAGGAATTTTCACAGCTTCAAAGGCTTGGCACAAAGTTTCCTGTACTTCACCATCTACCTCTACATACTTGAAGGTCGATAGGTGACTCACCATGATATCTTCTTCACCATAAACAGTCACAACGTGGCCATCCACCATATACTTCAACTTCTGGTACAGCGTAGAAGTTACTGCCCCAGCACCATGAATCCAAGGGCGACCCAACAAACAACTATAGGCATGCTGAATATCCATTATGTAAAAGTTGGTGTTAAAGATCTCAGGACCCACCTTGATCGGCATAACTAACTCCCCAAAAACCGACCTCTAGGAACCATCAAAAGCACGTACCACCAAATCACTTAGTGTATAAATCAACCCACGAGTATCCAATTTCATCAAATCCTTCTTCGGTAGCACATTCAAAGACGACCCAGTATCAACTAACACATGGGACATTAAGGAACCACGACATTCCACTGAAATATGCAGAGCGTTGTTGTGATTCCTCCCAGCCAGAGTCAGATCTAAATCGGTGAAACCCAAACCATTACCAGCATTCACATGAGCCACAACCCCTTCTAACTGGTTGACAGATATTTCCTGCGGTACATAAGCCATATTCAAAACCTTCAGCAATGCATTTCGGTGTGCCTCAGAGCACAACAGTAAGGATAGAATGGAGATCTTCGATGGAGTCTGGTGAAGTTGATCAACAATCTTGTAATCACTTTTCCTGATCAACCTCATAAACTCTTCTACGTCTTCTGAGAAAGTATCTCTAACTGGTTTTGTCATAGAATTATTTGCTTCCTGCCTCTGTACAGACTCATCCATCATCTGTATACCTTTGTCTTGTCTTGAACTGCCAGCTTGATTCTCGGATGGAATAAAGACTCTACCACCCCTAGTGATAGCCCCTGCTTCAACAAGATTTTCAACCCCTGTATTCACAACTGATGTCTCTTCCAGTTCCTTCTTCTTACCATTAATAAACACCTCGGCCCCATAATTCCATGGGATGGCCTTGGTACTCTCATACGGGACTGGTCCAGGAACAGTGATAGTAACCGGCACTGGTCTCGCCGGCGCTAATATAGTTATCGTCTTGAACGGAATTGTTATTGTGGCAACATCAATATCTCTGTCGGTAACATTACTCTGCCTGCAACCTCTGTCAAACTGCAATATCCCTTCACTGATCATTCTCTGAATACATGCTTTCAATGAATCACAACCGCCTGGCTGCGACACACATTCTACACAACCTTCATCACAGCCGGGAAATACCCCTCCCTTCAACAGTCTTTCCTTCACCACACCCAAGGGAGTTTGGACTTTGTTCACATCTGAAATCAAACTCAAGTCTTCACAGTCTTTAATAATAGCATTGACCCTCGGCTCACCGTGATTCGGCATCGGGTTCTGATTCACATTTGGAACATCATTGGAGAAATTGATGGCCTTGGAATCCACCAAATCCTGAACCTGATGCTTAAAAGCTTTACAGTTCTCAATATAATGTCTGGGTGCCCTAGAATAAAACTCACAGTGGGCGTTGGCGTCATAGCCGGGAGGTGGATTACCAATAGGTGGAGCCAACGTTCTCTTCTGAACTAACTGTAGCTTTAATAAGTACTGAAATAATTGAGAGTAGGGCATAGGCGGAGTGTCAAAATGCCTATCCCGCCTAGTCAGAGGCTACGACCAGCGAGGAGCCTGATTTTGTTGTTGAGACACTGCTGGCTGCTGAGGTGCTGCTGGGATGGTTACAGAAGCCACCTGCTGATTGTAGTTCTGACGAGGTCCATCTCTACCATGATATGATGACACAGAGTTTGTATCTCCCTCCTTCTTCTTGTAACCACTAGCATAAGGCTTCTTACTTCCTCCAGATGAGGACCCATCACCGCCTGATATTTTTCCCGCCTTAATTCCGCTTTCCACCATCTCTCCTACTAAGATCAAATCAGCAAACTTTCCAGTCATACACGGTACCAGCTTTTCATAGTAATGACCCTGCAAGGTGGCCATAAACATAGTTATCATTTCACGTTCCAGCATGGGAGGCTGAACCCTTGCTGCCAGTTCACGCCACCTCTGGGTGTACTCCTTGAAACTCTCATTGTTCTTCTGTGATAAATTCTGCAGCTGAGTTCTGTTCGGAGCCATGTCAGTGTTATATTGATAGTGTCTAATAAATGCCCCTGCCAGATCTCTCCAAGTACGCACATCTTTCCTTTCTAGTTGCATATACCACTCCAGGGATGCCCCAGATAGGCTATCCTGGAAGCAATGCATCATCAGCTTCTCATTCTTCGCATGCGCAGCCATCTTACTTGCGTATGCCCTGACGTGTGTCCTTGGGCGAGACATACCATTATACGTCTCGAAAGTGGGAGTCTGAAATTTGTGCGGGATAACAACGCCTGGAACCAGTCCCAAATCCTCTAGATCCATACCCACAAAATCCTGATTCACAACACCCCTTAACTGTTCCTTAATCAACCTGAGCCTCTGATCATTGTCAATCTGGGGACCAGCATCCCCACCTGGCAGAGAAAATGCATCATCTAGAACATCATCATACTGACGGCCATGAACTGCGCCAGCACCTCCCCCAGCATTTTCAGCTCCGCCCGGAGGGATCACAACACCAGAAACAGGAATACCTCCGCCCGTAGGGCCATTCTGATTATTATTACCGTCTTCATCATTCCTTGCAATCAGTGGCTGAACGAGAGTCCTTAACTGCTCTTGGCCTTGAGCAACACCTTGCATTAATTCCATGAATTGGTTCATGCGAGTCCGCATCTCAATGATCTCATTCTGTAGCTGATCCATGAATCTCTTCTGATTTTGTCTGTAGAATACCGGTGAATGTGCTGATCTGCAATCCTGAGATGAGAACAAGATAAGAACACCGGAGATAAACACCTGTCATGCAAAATGATTATGCAAAATGATTATGAATATGCAAATGCAAATGAACATGTTTGAATATTCACAGGGAGATCCACCCCTTGATTCCAGTTTAACAATAAGATAGAACAGAACTTCTGCTCATATATTAAGAAAACCAGAGGAAAACCAAATGTCAACAATCATAAATCCAAGATAACAAATCTGAACACAATAATCATAGATCCCAACCAACAAGTCTGGCAGTGGTCCAAATAATGAAAGAAAATAGAAAACTATGGCATATCATCAAAGTCCACAAGTGTCAATCCCCCCCATCCACTATGCTTTCTGCTCTAGTCTTGAATTTCCTTGAACAGCTTTTTGGTGTCGGGGTGCTTCGGTCTCTGAATTAGTTCTTGAATGAGAACGTCTCTTCTATGCATGATCCCTTCCAAGTATCGGCAATGCAACTCCTAAGCGTCTTCTCCAGAAACACCATCCATGTTAGGGCCCTCATGTCTAGGTCACTTCACTTCAGCTTGGACCTTCAGTTCCTCTATGAAGGCTATGGCTTCATTGAGTCGACCTTCGATTGTTTGTCTCTTGAATACCCCTGACAGGATCTCAGCGTCTTTCTTCTTGAGCGCCAACTTCAACTGATCAATCTGAGCTAGATAATCGTCTTCCTTTCTCTTATTCTCAGCCATTGCAGTTTCTCGGTGATCATCGAACCTGTGAATTTTCAACAAAGCCTTGTCTAATTCCTCCTTCTTAGACTCGAGAACCTTACTGATACCATCCAAAGCTTGTTTCATACTTTGTCTGGATGTGACCATGTCAGCTAGCACTTTTTCTGCCTTAGCAAGAAGCTCTGTCTTCAACTTGGCGGTATGAACAACTTCACCCCGCTCATGTTTCAACTGATAAATCTCTCTTTTCAGCTCACTGTTTTCTTCTCGCAGCTTTTCCTTTTCAGCCCACAACTTGTTAAACTTCTCTATCTCAACTGTGGTAGGAGGCTCAATCAGCAAGAGATAAGATGGTGGTTCTACCGGGAAGGGAAGAAGCTCCTCTTCTGCTCTCTTCTTAATCCACTCTTTATAGGAAGGGAAAACCCGGTTGTTACATTTCCCGAATGAAGTTTTTCCCTTCTTGGTCACTTGCTTCCAAGCATTCACAATCTTCCTTATCATCTCTTGATCCTCAGTGCCATTAAAGAATAAGGACTCTATGACATCTCGCTCTTCAGGTGGACCTTTCAGAGGATAGCCAAACTGCCTGATAACAAGGGAAGGATTATAGTTAATTCCACCTCTTCTCCCTATCAAGGGTACATTAGGGAATTCTCCGCACTTGCAAATAATCTACATTCCTAGCATGTCATGATTGAACCAAACAATGTTGTCAGCAGTCAAGCCCATTAACCTTTTTGACACCTTCAGAGAATCTTTCGTATAAACAAAGGCCCCAGTTTCGGGGAGATGGCTCAGAAACCAAGTAGATAAGAGTGGTGGACAACAACTCACAGTTTTTCCCCGCCTATTTTCATTCTTGTAGTGGACTGAGTGATACACATCACCTAGCAAGGTAGGTACATGATTCTTTGAAATAAAGATTCTGACAGCATGCATATCCACCAGATCAGAAACATTGGGAAACGGGACAATCCCATAGATGCACATAGCTAGAATAGCTTGGAAAGCAGTCCAATTCTTCTCTTTAGCATGTATGCAAGCTTGATCAAACAAGAACTTCAATAAGAAACCCTTAGATCCTTGTTTTTCCTCAATATTACTGCTCAGAACGGATTCACCAATATGAAGAGCACTAGCCATTTCTTTTATCTCGGGGTGTTCTTCATAAAAGAATACTATGTCATGCCTGATGGGGATTCCCAAAATAAATGAGAATTCCTCCAACGTTGGGGTCAAGATGTAGTTTGGGAAAGTGAAGCAACGCAAAGACGGATCGTAAAACTGAAGAAGTGTATGAATGGCATCCTTCTCATACTTGGAGATATTGTAGACAAACTTCATAAGTCTCCCATACTTTCCACTGAACTATGTACGAACTCCGGGACCGGCCATATTAATCAATTTGTGAATCAATGTCAAAGTCGGATCTGGGAACGAATAGGCAACAGTCTTCTTTCTCGCGACATCCATGCCAAGGTAACCTCAGAAAACCGGAATCAAGAGTAAGATGTAAGCCCTGAAAAATGTCAAACATGTTAGAATGCAAGAAAAATGATATGCTCATGCAAACATGGGATCAAGGCAACACTGCTGGATGTGCTGTGCTGTTAACTGAACGAGAACCACAACCCAGAAAACTAGAATTCCGAACCACTGAGATAACCAGGAACCCAAATAATCAGACATTGATGAGAGATCCAGAAAAACAGGGTAGGTTGAAGGTTTCGGTTACCTGCAAACCTGCAAACACCCATCCCCTCTCACGTGTGGGTACTAGGATGTTCAGTATCCCGGGCTCTCAGGTCGACAAATGATGATACGTTCACCATTTCTGGTTTGGCATCATCATCAATCGAGGAGGCCTCAACTGATTCTCCAAAGCGGAAGGTCCTCAGCTTTGGCACTGAGGTCAAGAAACAATAGTACATTCATCCCTCGGGGTACAGTATTATCGTCAATCGAGGAGTGCCTCCACTGATTCTCTTCAAAAGATAGGGGCCATCCTATGCGAGTTCCAAAGTGGGCCCTCGGGTGCGAATGGGTTTGCCACAGGATATGGTCTGCCACTGTCACCACTAAAGAGGGATGTTTCCACTAAGGTCCTCGATGATCGGTCACCAGAGTCGACAGCTCTCTAGATCAACATCCTAACATGCGCAAGACACACACGTTAGAATGCGTCCCAAGATAGCCTCGTCTGGTTGTGAATTTCGTGAACACACAAACGTACCAAGCGAGCACGTAGGTCCCACTACTTTCCACTCTAGTCCTAGGGTGTACTCAAGCCTGTGTATTGGGCTTATCTCTCAGAACAACCCAACCTGTAAAACAGAAACAGCCAGCACAACACAGCAGTATGACAGTAATAAAAATGAAGTGCAATGCAGTAAAAGCCGTAAAAATAAAATACAACAAGTAAAGCAAAACAAAAACAAAAACACCCAAAGAGAACAAAGACAAGCAGGCGCTAGGACTGACTCGCTTAGGAATGGACCAGCATAGGTCAACCAGAGTCCTTAGCAGAGTCGCCAGCTGTCGCTCCCAGGATTTTCATCCAGGTACAAACGCGAGAGTGGCACAGAAAAACAGAGTCGCCAGCCGTGTAAATTTATCCCAAGAGAGGGAAAGGGAACACCGCATAAACCTGAGGAAGAGGGAAAGGAATGGTCATCGCAACCATAGCCTGGGTTCGGGAGTCGGTTACGCAAGGGGAAGGTGCTAGCACCCCACGCGTCCATCGTGAAGAAACAAAAAAACACAAGAAGGGGGTTGAATTGGGGTTTTTAAAAAATTAAAGCAAAAAGGAGACACGTTGGTTATCCTGGTTCGTTTGAACTCAAACTACTCCAGTCCACCCGCCAAGGTGATTTCGCCTCTTTCTCTCTTGAGGACTTAATCCACTAATCAATTAAGATTACACAAACACAGGGACAACCGTCACTGTCTTCTTGAGTTTTAACCACAACTTGGTTTTCTCAAGGAATTTCAACACAAAAAATTGCTTCTAATAAGCTTTATCACAACCATGAGTTTTTACAATATTTTTATCAAACAATTGAAAACAAATGAGAATACTTGATGAATTGTGAAGGTATGCGCGCAAGTGTGTATGGTCATCTGCAGGTGCTCCTTTAAATAGATGAGAGTGATTGATCCGTTGGAGATGTGATATTTATTTTTGGAGATTGACAATAATGCCTTTGAATGCTTCTTTCCAAAAATACAGATCTTGTCTGATTTAATCCGTTGCTTTGTGATACTCATAAATTTGGAGGATAGCGTATCAGAGTCCACGTTGATTTGATGCAATATCAGAGTTTCGGGCTTGATACAACTTTGGTGCTGAAGCATGAGACATCCTTCATCAGAACTTAGCTAGTTTAGATCTAGTGATTCTTCCATATCAGAGTTTTGCTTGATTAGAACTTCGCTTTGCTTAGATCTTGTGAACTTCGCTTGATTAGAACTTCGCTTTGAACTCGCTTTGCTTAGATCTTGTGAGCTTCGCTTGATTAGAACTTCGCTCAGATGGGATCTCGTGATACTTCTATATCAGAACTTCTTTACATTAGAACTTCCCTACATATCACAAAAAATGAATTAAGGAGCATCAAGGTCTAAATAATATAATGTTTGTTATCATCAAAACTATTAGGAATGTAGAATCAATTCTTGTTCTAACAATCTCCCCCTTTTTTATGATGACAAAAACTTATATTTTGATAATTAATTAATAGAGTATGGAGTAGAGAATACTCCCCCTGAGTTGAAAATTTCCTTGGAAATATTTTGATTTAAGACTCCCAAGATGTTCTGATTGCCATTTTCCTGTTTTGTTAACAAAAATATGGAAGCAGAGGTTAAAATGTTCGAGACATAGTCATGGTGCACTGTTATATTTCAAAATATTCTATGTTCTCCTCCTTTGTCATTAATCAAAAAGCGAAAAGATACATGAGAACATAATCAAAAAGAGCAAGATAAAACACAAAGCAAGCAAGGCAACAAAAAAATCTAAGGTTGAGGAGCAGGTGGCACTCTTGTGAACAATGCTTCCAGAAGGCCTTTGATCTGATTAGCGGATTCTTCTTGTTTGCCAAGCATCCCTTTAATTTCTGCGTTAGTTTCATCCTGTTTGTCCAACCTTTTTCTTACTGCTTCATTCTCTTTCTTTAACTCATCCAGAGTTTTCAGCACTAGAGCAGATGAAGTTGACCCTTCAGAAGTTACCAAATCCTCAGAACTTTTAGCAGAAACTTTCTTTGGAGAGACTTCAGGTGATTTTTCCTCAACTTCAGTGATGACCAGAGTTTGATGCTGAGAGAACTCTTCCTGAGGTTCTGAAACCATAAGATCTTTCCAGCCTAGAGGAAGAATAGGTTTCTTTTCCCAGAATCTTAGAACTTGCTCATTGAAGATCTTCATATGGTCACAGAAGTTCTGTTGGGCTATGTCATAGCTTAGTTCCTTCATTTTCTGAGATTCAGAATTAAACCACTTTCTGAATTTGGTCCAAAGATAGTCAGAGGCGGCTGGATTTAGATTCTCCAAACAACCCTGCTTCAGAAAGTTAATCCATTCCTGCATTTTTACCTTGAAAGCCAATAAAGAGTTACCAACATCTGATTTGGATAAAAGTGGTTTTGGTTTGGGAATGGCTAATTTGTGAGAGGTTGAGGTAAGCTTGTCTAGAGTTTCTAGGTCAATTATAGTTCTGAGGGGATCATCTGAGAGATGTGTTGGAGGAGAGTCAGAAATAAGAATAGGAGAGGTAGGTGATGTAACTTCTGAGGTGATTTGAGTGGGACTGGTGAAATTTGGTGATGGTTGAAAGAAGTTAAGAGGACAGTTGATGCCAGGTATGGAGGTGTCAGGGTTTAGAGTGTGATGTTCTGGTTGGGAAGACGTGAAGAGAGGTTCATGAACAATGTCAGACAGAACTTGTGCAAGTTCTGGTTGTGGTTCAATAAAATCAGAAGGAGTGGGGTCAATGTCAATGTCAAAATCCTCAAGAGTTTGTGGTGATGGTGGTGGATTTTGAGTTTGTGGTGATGGTGGTGGATTTTTAGAGGGTTTAGGAGACAATGGGGTTTCAGATGTTGATACCATTATGGATTCGACGATAGAAATGAAAGCGGAGTTACCTTTCTTCTTAGCAGCTTTAGCAACTTTTGGAGTTTTCTGAGGAGTTCCTTCAGAGGCTTTCCTTTTTCTTGAAGTTCTGGGGGCAACTTCTAGAGGTGCTTGCCTGAACTGTTGCAGAGAAACTTCTGGTAGGGTTCCATCAGCTTTAAATGCATCCAAATATTCTCGTAAATGTGAAAGTCTTCAAGCTGATTCTTCATCCAGCTGCAGCTATGTATTCAGCTTCAGCAGTTGATAGTGCAATGGTGGATTGTCTTTTGCTGGACCAAGAGATTAGGTTGTCTCCTAGAAACTGGCAGCTTCCAGAGGTACTTTTTCTTTCTATTCTGTCTCCAGCAAAGTCAGCGTCACAGTATCCTACCAATTTGTATTCTATGGACTTTCTATAGCAAAGACCAAGATTAGTAGTACCTTTCAGATATCTGAAAATCCGCTTAACAGCTGTTAAGTGGGATTCTCTAGGATCTGATTGGAACCTAGCACAAAGACAAACGCTATAGAGAATATCAGGTCTTGAAGCAGTTAAATAAAGGAGGGAACCAATCATACCTCTGTAGAGCTTCTGTTCTACTTTCTTACTTACCTCATCTTTTTCCAGAATGCGTGTGGGATGCATAGGAGTTTTGGAAGGCTTACTTTCTGACATTTCAAATTTCTTCAGAAGATCTCTGACATACTTGCTTTGATGTATGTAAGTTCCTTCTAGAGTTTGATTGATTTGAATTCCCAAGAAAAACTTGAGTTCTCCCATTAAGCTCATTTCAAACTCTGCCTGCATAGTCTTAGCAAATTCTTTTCCCAAAGAGCTTTTAGTGGATCCAAAAATTATATCATCTACGTAAATTTGACAGATCAGAATGTGATTTTTAAATGACTTACAGAATAAAGTTTTGTCCACCTTCCCTCTGGTAAAATCATTGTTTAAGAGAAAGTTACTTAGTCTCTCATACCAAGCTCTGGGAGCTTGTTTTAGACCATATAATGATTTCTTAAGTTTATAAACATATTCTGGATGTTTTGTATTTTCAAAACCAGGTGGTTGATGCACATAAACTTCTTCATCAATGTAACCATTTAAAAACGCACTCTTGACATCCATCTGATAAAGAGTGATGTCATTATTTACAACATATGAAATTAAAAGTCTGATAGATTCTAACCTTGCGACTGGAGTAAAGGTTTCTGTATAGTCTATCCCTTCTTGCTGACTATAACCTTGTGCAACCAGTCGTGCTTTGTTTCTGACAACTTCTCCCTATTCATTTAGTTTGTTTCTGAAGACCCATTTGGTTCCAATGATGTTGAAGCCTTTGGGTTTAGGAACTAGATCCCATACGTCGTTTCTGGTGAACTGATTCAATTCTTCCTGCATTGCGAGGATCCAATCATTGTCTGTGAGTGCTTCGTCAATAGTAGTGGGTTCTACCAGAGAGACTAATCCCACTAGAGATTCTTCAGTCTTTTTGAATGAGGATCTTGTTCTAATTGGGTCATCCTTCTTTCCCAGAATTTTGTCTTCGGGATGTGTTAGAGAACTTCTGGATTGTCTTTTCTGGATGGGTTCTTCAGAATTAGAGTTTCCTTCTGTTGTGTTCGCCTGTTTTTCTGATGATCTGGTTTCAGTGCCTGTTATTTGAACTTCTATTTCTGCAAGAGATTCATCATGCTTTGGCTTTTGAAGGCCAAGCTTATCATCAAATCTGACACAAATGGATTCTACCACACTTCATGTTTCTGTGTTATATACTCTGTATCCTTTTGAACGTTCAGAGTATCCTAACATGAAACATTTTTGTGCCTTAGAATCAAACTTGTTCAGAGGATCATTAGTGTTTAAGATAAAGCATGTACATCCAAAAGGATGAAAGTAAGAAATGTTGGGCTTTCTGTTCTTCCACAATTCATATGGAGTCTTTTCCAGAATAGGTCTTATAGAGATTCTATTCTGAATGTAACACGCTGTATTAACTGCTTCTGCCCAAAAGTGTTTAGCCATGTTAGTCTCATTGATCATGGTTCTGGCCATTTCTTTTAGAGTTCTATTCTTGCGCTCTACAACTCCATTTTGTTGTGGAGTTCTAGGACAAGAGAAATCATGAGAAATGCCATTTTCATTAAAAAAATGTTTCTAGATTTTTGTTTTCAAATTCCCCACCATGATCACTTCTGACTTTTACAATTCTAAACTCTTTTTCATTCTGAATTTGGTTACAGAAAGTAGAGAATATAGAGAGTGACTCGTCCTTGTGTTTTAAGAAATTTACCCATGTCCATCTGCTATAGTCATCTACGATCACTAATCCATACTTCTTGCCACTGATGGATGCAGTTTTCACTGGTCCAAACAGATCTATATGAAGAAGTTCTAATGGTCTGGAGGTAGAAACAACATTTTTTGGTTTAAAATAGGGTTTGAAAAACTTGCCTTTTTGACATGCTTCACACAGAACATCTGAGCTGAACTTCAGATTAGGAAGTCCTCTGACCAGATTGAATTTGTTAATCTGAGATATTCTTCTCATACTAACATGCCCCAATCTTCTGTGCCAGACCCATTGTTCGTCGTCAGCAGACAAAAGACATTTTACATTCTGACTTTTTAGTTCAGAAAGTTTTATTTTGTAAATGTTGTTCTTTCTCTTTCCATTAAAGAGGATTGTTCCATCTTTCTGACTAACTGCCTTACAGGACTTTTGATTGAAGATTATATCATAACCGTTATCACTTAATTGACTTATGGATAACAAGTTATGCATTAATCCTTATACTAATAAGACATTAGATATAGAGGGTAGAGTACCGTTACCTATGGTTCCAGAGCCAATGATTTTACCTTTCTGATTGCCTCCGAAACCTACATACCCTCCAGCTTTAAGTTCCAGACTTTGGAATATATGATTTCTTCCCGTCATGTGTCGCGAGCATCCAGAGTCTAGGTACCATGATTGGTGTTTCAATCTTGCTGTTAAAGACATCTGCAACATAAAGGATTTTATCCTTAGGTACCCACAATTCTTTGGGTCCTTGTTTGTTAGTGTTCACAGAATTCTGATTGAGTTTTGGTTTCTCAATAGAATTTGAAGAGTAAGATTCACTGGTATATTTTATGTCATGTTTGTGTCCATATGTGAAGTGAGAGTTTAAAGGAGAGTATTTTATGATCATATCATCAACTTGTTTTGGTTTATATGGAGATTCACCTTTAGGATTAACATAACCTATGCCTTTTCTCCCATTTCTACTAACTCCATAGATCATTGAAGCCATTTTGCTTCTGTCTATGTTTTTAGCTAGAAATTTTTGAAACTTATAGTCGTAATGTTTTAAAATATTTTCAGAACTAGTGGAAACTACTGAGTCAGAATATTTCTGAGATTTTTGAGATTCAAAAGAGTTGAGTTTTGAAATGGTTTCTTTTAACCCATAATTTTTTGCTTTCAGCTTTCTGTTCTCTTCAGACTCAGATACAAGATCGTGTTTCAGATTCTTATATTTGAGCTGAAGTTTCTGATAGTTTTCAAGAATTTCTGACAGACTTTCTTCTAATTGAGATCTAGAAAATTTAGAGAATACCTCTTTAGTTTCTGAGTCAGAGTCTGATTCTGATGAGTTTGAATCATCTGATATGTTGGCCATTAGGGCAATGTTGGCGTGTTCATTTTCTGATTCGGATTCTGCTTCAGAAGATTCTGAGTCATCCCAGGTAGCCATAAGACTTTTCTTTCTTTCCTTGTTAAACTTCTTATTTGGCTTTTCTTTTTGCAGCTTAGGACAGTCACTTTTGTAGTGTCCAGGTTCCTTGCATTCGTAACACACCACTTCTTTGTTCTTTGACTTTTTGTGTCCAGAGGATGGTTCAGAATGACTGCTTGATCTTCGAGAGTTTCTGAATTTTCTTTGCCTATTTTTCCATAGTTGTTGGATTCTTCTGGAAAGGAGCGATAGTTCATCTTCTTCTGAGGAGCCGCCAGAGCTTTCTTCTTCTGCCTGAAAAGCTTTAGTTTCATATTTATATTTAGATTTAAGAGCAACAGACTTACCTTTCTTCTTAGGCTCATCTTCTTCTAGTTCTATTTCGTGACTTCTCAGAGAGCTGATTAGTTCTTCAAGAGATATTTCGTTGAGGTTCTTGGAGAGCTTTAGTGCCGTGACCATGGGTCTCCATACTTTAGGTAAGCTTCTGATGATCTTCTTGACATGATCTGATGTGGAGTACCCTTTGTTCAGAACCTTCAGTCCAGCAACCAGAATTTGAAACCTTGAGAACATTTTCTCAATTGTTTCATCATCTTCCATTTTGAAGGCTTCATACTTCTGGATAAGTGCCAGAGCTTTAGTCTCTTTTACTTGAGTGTTGCCTTCATGCGTCATTCTCAGCGAATCAAATATGTGTTTGGCTGATTCTCTGTTAGTGATCTTTTCGTATTCTGTGTGAGAGATTGCACTAAGGAGAATAATTCTGGCCTTGTGATGATTTCTGAAATCTTTCTTCTGTTGATCCGTCATATTTTTCCTTTCGATCTTCTGACCGTCTTTTCCAACAGGGTGAGTGTAACCATCAGTCACCATATCCCAGAGATCGCCGTCGTGAGCCAGAAAGAAACTTTCGATTAGGTCTTTCCAGTAATCAAAGTTTTCTCCGTCAAACACTGGTGGTTTGCCACTGATTTTGTCATTGTAGTTCTGAGCAGATTCCTCCATAGTGTTTTTCATGAAGGATCTTTTATCTGACACAGTTAAGTGTTAGCACCCAGAACCAGGCGCTCTGATGCCAATTGAAGAAACGAAAAAACACAAGAAGGGGGTTGAATTGGGGTTTTTTAAAAATTAAAGCAAAAAGGAGACACGTTGGTTATCCTGGTTCGTTTGAACTCAAACTACTCAAGTCCACCCGCCAATGTGATTTCGCCTCTTTCTCTCTTGAGGACTTAATCCACTAATCAATTAAGATTACACAAACACAGGGACAACCGTCACTGTCTTCTTGGGTTTTAACCACAACTTGGTTTTCTCAAGGAATTTCAACACAAAAAATTGCTTCTAATAAGCTTTATCACAACCGTGAGTTTTTACAATATTTTTATCAAACAATTGAAAACAAATGAGAATACTTGATGAATTGTGAAGGTGTGCGCGCAAGTGTGTATGGTCATCTGCAGGTGCTCCTTTAAATAGATGAGAGTGATTGATCCATTGGAGATGTGATAGTTATTTTTGGAGATTGACAATAATGCCTTTGAATGCTTCTTTCCAAAAATACAGATCTTGTCTGATTTAATCCGTTGCTTTGTGATACTCATAAATTTGGAGGATAGCGTATCAGAGTCCACGTTGATTTGATGCAATATCAGAGTTTCTGGCTTGATTCAACTTTGGTGCTGAAGCGTGAGACATCCTTCATCAGAACTTAGCTAGTTTAGATCTAGTGATTCTTCCATATCAGAGTTTCGCTTGATTAGAACTTCGCTTTGCTTAGATCTTGTGAACTTCGCTTGATTAGAACTTCGCTTTGAACTCGTTTTGCTTAGATCTTGTGAGCTTCGCTTGATTAGAACTTCGCTCAGATGGGATCTCATGATACTTCTATATCAGAACTTCTTTACATTAGAACTTCCCTACATATCACAAAAAATGAATTAAGGAGCATCAAGTTCTAAATAATATAATGTTTGTTATCATCAAAACTATTAGGAATGTAGAATCAATTCTTGTTCTAACACATCGTACTCGATGGGATCCACGCTTGTTGTCTAATCTAAGGGTGAGTTATCCTATCATCTATGGCTGTACTAAGAGGGGGAAGGGAAAGACAAAGACAGACTCGGTAGGACGTCGACGTCCTAGGCCTACGTACCCCCCTTGTGCAATGGGGAATTCAGATTCAACGTAGTTCGGACCAAGTTCTTTTTGTGTTTTTTATGAACGACGTTAAGTTTGCGTCCGGCAGTTAGGGTCGATGCCTGTTTGCGTCTCAGACGGAAAGTAACATGCCCTTTTTGAAAATAGCCTTTAGTTTGACGATCCCGAAGGACAAAAAGGTTTGAAGTTGGTTTGTATTTTTTAAGACAGAAGTGACTTGAGTTAGTTTATAACTTGCATTGCACCAAAGTCTAGGGCACAGGGGCGAATACTTAACGCATCGTCCCAAGACAGGACGCTCGCTAAGCACTCTAAAAAGATGAGAGGAAGCCCCTCATTTCTCATTCCCCACGCTTAAGGCTCGTGCGCAATACACTTTATCCTTATTAAGTGTTTTCAAGAAGATTTGAGATGAGAAGAGAGAAGACACAAAGGAAGCTCTAAAGGGAAACTAAGAGTCCTAATGTTATCATGCATGCGTGACTTAGGTTAGTGAGGTTTTACGACAACCTAAGCCTAAAGAAAGGAAAATATGAGAGAAGGAAAGAGTAAGGGTGAATATGGATGATTATCCACACCCTTAAATAACTTACCTCGATCCCTGCATAAAAGGTTAGTACGAAACAGACATACGTAATATTAAGGCAAATGAAAACCAAACAATGACATATAATAATGATTGAATGACCTATAACAATCCAAACATGAATTAAGAAGTCAAAGACACAATCCCAAAACAATGGCACAAGTGCCTTCTCAAACAAAAACTCAGGCATGATCAGAAATATGCATACAAGAAGATCTCAAATGAAAGCAATCAAATAATTAGAGAAACAACTTCTAAAATTGCCAAATTAATTATCAACATTGCTCAACCAGAGACAAACAACATATCAAAAACTCCTGCAAAAATTCAAGATATAAGTCACTCAAGCAATCATGCAAAGTTCAGATGAGAAGTATGGTCCAATATGCAAAAAAGGAAGACTAAAATGCAATATGAAATGATTTTAAAAATGAAAGAAAAATATTTTAATGCACTTCAATGTATTGATGAAAAAATTCAAAAAGAATGAGTTCTAAATAATTTATGGATGCAGAGAAATAAAATAAACAAGTTAGAGGTATGCATGACATGAATAATTCAAAAAGAAAATAAACAAATAATTATTTCAGATGCTAAAAACAAAATAAAATAATAAAATAAAATTTGTGAAAATTTTATAAAATTATAAAGATGATGCATGAATTTTTTTGGGAATTTTTAAATGCATATAACTATTTTTAAAATTTAAAATGAAATGTAATAAATTAAATAAAATAAATAAATTGAAATATGCAAGGGGGGTGCGTTCAGTAATAAAACAATGTTGAAATATTGAAATGGGCTGAAGGGGGTGTGCAAGTAGCAAGGCCCAACGTTTAACCCATCAGAAAAAAATAAAATAAAAAAAGAGTCCACGTGCGGACTTTAGTCAATGGTTGACTGCATGCTCACCTTCAGATCAATCTGACGCGCCCTATTAAGTCAATATAATCGAGCAGTATTCAAGATCAACGGTTTAGATCAAAAGACACATCACAATAATGATACACACACACACACGATTACCTGGCACACACTATGGACCCACGTGAGTGGCACACGCCCTCATTAATTCGCTGGCACCACCTCATTCATTAGATTAATTAGACGCCCCAGATTAATTAATCAATAACATGATGGATGATTCAGATTAGAGGTACACAATAATTACCATGTTATGTCACACACGTACGCCATAAAATAAAAACAAAAAAAATAGAAACGTGGCAATATGGTGACCGTTGGATCGTGACCATGGACGATCATGATTTCGTCCTCTTCCTCCCAACCCTAATCTCGCCGGAGATTGCACCAGACGCCGGAACTAGGGTTTCGGTCGTCTTCTCCGACCACCTGCAACCAAGACTTGTCCAGAAAACGCAAAGGAGTATATGTTCTTGACCAGAAAATCATGAGGAACTCAAATATTCAATCAAAAGCCACAAACAACGCATAGAAAAGGAGAATCGAAGGAAATACAATAAGGTTCAAAACTTTGAAACTCATAAAACAACCAATATACACGTCCATATTCAAAACAAAACACATCAGCATAACCAGCGGACATCACACATCAATTTACATGTCAAAAAGAAGAGTTTTAGGATCATCAAAAAACCCACCAACCTGAGATCACGCCTCCTATATCCTTGCTTTTAGCTGCGAATGAGGGTTGATTTGCGTTCCAGGGATCTCAAGGATGAAGTTTGGGGAGAAGTTTTGGAAGAACCCTTGTAGATTGTGAGTTTCAATGAAGGAAAGTTTTAGAGCTCAAGCTTTTCTCTTCTCCAAATTCACGTGCCCTCCCCTCCAACCCTAGCATGAGTGAGTTTAAATACCTAGGTTTAATCCATTGATCAGCATTTGGGCCTTGGTAATTCTTTGTTTAATGAGTTTTAGGCAATTTTGGAAAATCACATAATGTGAGATACACCTCCTTCCATGCATGGATATCCAAATATTTCATGATGGATCACTTATGTTTGAATTGATAACCACACCTGAATTTGATTTGGGCTTTGAGACATTTTGGTTCATGAGTTTTCAATGACTTGGCAATTTTGAATAATGGAGAATAAATGATAAAACACCATGGATTCACTTGATTCAAAGGCCTAAAATGATCCTTGAGGAGTGTCCTTTGATGTTAGCATGTGACATGAAGCAATGGAATAAATTATAGGTCACTATGCCAAAGTTGTGAAAATGGAATCATGAGAAACCCTAAAAACCACTTTACCTTCTTTTGATCATAAGTTGAGTTTCACAAATGATATGGAAACCCACTAGTACTTGTTGGCAAGAGGAGAAAAAGATCTTCAACTTTCATGTTGGAGGAAAATTCATTTGAAGTTTCTTTGATGATGAAAAGTCAAGTTGGATGTAGTGTAGGAACTTGCCCAAAAAGGAAACTTTCAAATTATAGGTCATTTCCATATTTAGTAACTTTTGCACCAACCCTTGATTCTTGATAAATGGCATGAAACTTGACTCTTGAAGACCATATGAGGATGTGACACCTTGAAAACCTTGGAGAGAACCTCAAAAATCCCACAGTTGACTTCCCCTCTCACTGTTGACTTTTACCCAATTCACCTGATTCCCAATCCATTGGCCAATTGAATTTCTCCTGAATCAAACTGATGGACAATCTTCCATTCCTAGATACCTAGGGACCCAAGGAATATCATGGAATCAAGTCTTGCCCAAAAAAATCAGAAATAAACTGACTTTATAGCAAACCCTAATCTTGGTACCCTCAGTCTAGGAGGAAATAACACAGTCTCCAAATCTAAATTCCTCTGAATATGATGTGTATCCTCTCCAACAAAGATAAGATATGCCACTTGGTGATGATAAAAACCCAAGGAGCTTGCCCATTGGAGCAATAACCCAAGAATCTCAAAACCCTAGTCTCTGCACTGGTTAGGAGAGAGTGATTCACTTGAACTCTCTTGCTTGACCCTTTGAAGAACATCTCCTCCTCTTGAACTTGCCTCAGGCACCTTGACCCCATGCTAAGAACCAATGATATGTACACATGATAATGCAAAAATGAAATGAAACATAAGCCAGTTGGTACTAAAGTAAGGAGAGCAAATTTTGGGGTGCAACAGCGCAATCAGCTCTACAGGAACAGATGGATCTCGGATGGATCCAAGAGCACCGAGTTCGTGGAGTTAACATGGTTTATGCGGATTCCAATATCATACAAAACCACGATATTCGTGCGATGAATGTCAACCTGGTGGCAATACACTCAAGGCAAAGCCAGTATCATAATCTGCCGCGTCACGGTTATAATTCCTGCCTGACTTGCTCGGTAAACAAACAGGGATGCTCTTTTGTACAAGAGGCCCTCCAGCGTCAGATGGATCTTGGATGGATTCAAGACTACCATGATAAGAATCATTATCAAATAAACATGGTTCAAATCTTTGATATTCGCTTGATGAATACCAGCCTGGTGGAGTTACATGCTAAACAGGTCCAACTCGGGTTCCTGGTATCACATGATTATCAGGGCTGTAAAGCGGGTTGCGAAAACGATCAAGGTTGTGCCCTTGTCCAGGAAATACTTCAGCACTTGTTGAACCAACAATCAGGGATATTATGTGGTGCAATCAGCTCTGCAGGAACAGATGTTTCTCGAATGGATCCAAGAGCACCGAGTTCGTGGAGTTAACATGGTTTATGCGGATTCCAATATCATATAAAACTACGATATCCGTGCGATGAATGTCAACCTGGTGGCAATGCACTCAAGGCAAAGCCAGTATCATAATCTGCCGCATCACGATTATAATTCCTGCCTGACTTGCTTGGTAAACAAACAGGGATTCTCTTTTGTACAAGAGGCCCTCCAGCGTCAGATGGATCTTGGATGGATTCAAGACTACCATGATAAGAATCATTATCAAATCAACATGGTTAAAATCTTCGATATTCGCTTGATGAATACCAGCCTGGTGGAGTTACATGCTAAACAGGTCCAGCTCGGGTTCCTGGTATCACATGATTATCAGGGCTATAAAGCGGGTTGCAAAAACGATCAAGGTTGTGCCCTTGTCCAGGAAATACTTCAGCACTTATTGAACCACTGGTGGCTTCCAATCTATATGGATGAAGACACCCAGCAAATTAGTATCACTAATGGGAATCCTACTAGATATCAAAGTCAGGATGTTCGATCGATGGAAACAGATCTAGTGAGGATACATTGTATTCAGAGCGGACGTGGCCAGGTGCCACTACACAACTATGAGCGGTGTGGTCTTTGCTCAATCGATAATCAAGGATGCTACCTCGTGCGAGCAGCCCTTCAAAGTCAGTTGGACCACAAAGAGATTCGACCGTGGGCAAGTTCTAGATCAGTAAACTATTTCGCTGATCAAATTGAGGACGTGTCATAATCTATGATCATCAGAGGGTTAAGGATGTTTGTACCATCATCCCTCTACTTGACGAATCAAGAGTTCCTAATCGGGAACGAATCGAAATTACTTACGATGGTCAGAAAAATCAGAAGGCTCCCATAGTCATCTATCTACCAGGACCACTACCGTATGAATCAACTAAGGCTATCCCTTACAAATACGGTGCAACAACAATTGAGAATGGAAAGGAAATTCTGTTACCCTCCGTCGTGAATATTGCAGACATCAGTCGAGTAACACGGAGTGATAGAATCTTCAAAAGAGGAGTTGGAGAACCCAACAAGGAAAAGGAACTTCTGACAGAAGCTCCTAATCCACCAGTCAGTCAATCTAGTGATCTCGGCCTTTCGAAAAACAATGATGAGATGCTGAAGCTCATCCAAAGGAGTGAATACAACATTGTTGATCAACTGTTATAAACTCCTTCAAAGATCTCAATGCTATCACTTTTACTCAGTTCCGAAGCCCACAGGGAGGCTCTACAAAAAGTCTTAGAGCAGGCCTTAGTGGAACAGGATGTAACAATCAGACAGTTCGATAGCATTGTCTCTAACATCACTTCCTGCAATAACTTGGGATTTAGTGATGAGGAATTACCTGAAGAGGGTCGCCATCATAACATGGCGCTCAACATCACAGTCAGCTACCAGGACGATGCTTTAGCCAGCGTACTGGTAGACACAGGGTTAGCCCTGAATGTTATGCCGAAGTCCACTTTAATGCGACTATCATTCAAAGGATCCCCGATGAGGGGTAGTGAGGTTATCATCAAAGCATTTGACGGATCCAGAAAAACGGTTATCGGCGAAGTCGACCTTCCCATAACCATCGGTCCTCACACTTTCCAAGTCACTTTCCAGGTCATGGACATCCGGGAAACATACAGTTGTTTATTAGGAAGACCTTGGATACATCAGGCTGGGGCGGTCACCTCGACCCTCCACCAAAAGCTAAAGTTTGTCCAGAACGAACAACTCGTCATAGTCTGTGGAGAACAGGCCCTACTCGTAAGCAACTTATTGTCATCCACTTATGTGGAACCGGAAGGGATAATCGGAACCCAGTTCCAAACTCTTTCGCTACACAAGGACGGTCGATTCGAGGGGGAACTTCCATTTCCTCATACAAAGATGCTATCAAAGCGGTCGAGGGTGCCAATACAACAGGATGGGGACAGCTTGTCATTTCTACTGACAATAAAACAAAGAAGGGTCTTGGTTTTTCTGCGACCTGTACCCAGACAGCTGCTACCGATGAACGTTTTCATCCCATTCAGAATTTCTTCCACAGTGGAGGTTTTCTTCACCCGGTGACTCAAGAAGTGCATACCATCAATAAAGATGATTCATCTGATACGGAGGAAGAATGAAAGTCCTATCTCAATGAGGACGGTTATATGTCTCAAGACGAAACGCATATTCCTTTTTGCTTTCCTACACAGAGTCCAAGATTTATACCTAGGTCAGCCGTCGAAATGATATATGGAGATTGTGATCCGGAAGGATGTCGTGCTCCACCAAACTCATTAGAGGAGGACACTCTGATGAAAGACAACTTTGACCATAACTATTATGGCCTGATGGATGGCCTGCCAATGTGGCAGCCCTACCCAGGAAACTTAGGGCAAGGAAATCAGCCGAATAATGAAAATCAGCTGAGCATCATTGAGAAGAATACTTGCGTCCCCACCATGTCATGGGACCAGCACCCAGGTTATCCTGAAAATACCCAGCACGACGATGAATTCGCAACGTTTGCAGAACTAGAATTCATTAACTATGCTTTTCCCGAGGTCAACGTCATCGAGAGAGATGACTCCTCCAGTTCCAGAGAAGTGTGGGACACCCTAGGACAACCAAGTGGAAAGTACGACTATTGGACAAGTACACTGCTCCCGAAATCTCTCGTATCAGGCTCGAAGACATCCAACCGATTGGATGGGGAGATTTACCTGAGAGCACAAATGCTATGTAAAATACAACTGAGGAATCCTCCTACGGCAATTCTTCCTGGGAGACAGATTCCAATGATCCAGCTCCACCAGAAATCAGCGTCATTTCTGAAGACAAATCAAGGAAGGTACCAGACTTTGTGATTCACCGAGGAGTTCGCCGCCAATGGGTTGCTGTCGATGTTCTGAAGATTGTTCATAAGTCTAAGTAATTGTCGTCTTTACTTTAACCTTTCACCCTGCCCAGGTGAAACGACTATTTTGATAGGGCTCACTTTCTGTAAATTTCCCTCTTCGCTTTGCCCAAAGCGACAGAGTTTTGTTTTATAGGGCTGTAGTTTCAAGAATCGACAAGATCATAAATAAAATAATGTCGTTCTGTAATTCCTGCATTAATTATTGTTTTCTCTTTTTGCTTTTCTCAGAAAATGGTAATCCTAAAAAACAACTCAATATTAAAAACAAGCAGTAAAAGAAATACACTGCACACACTTGCATTTCTCTCTATCTCTTCTAAACACAAATCATCACGTCATGCAGATTGCTTGTTTTAAACCCAGTTGAAACATACAATCTAATGCCTTCTCCCAACTTTGAGTTCCCAGTATTTGAGGCTGAAGAAGAAGATGATGACGAAATTCCAGAAGAGATCTCCTGATTACTCAGACAGGAGGAAAGGTCCATTGAACCTCACAAAGAGCCGTTGGAAACGATCAACGTGGGTTCAGAAAAAGAGAGAAAAGAGATCAGGATTGGGGCATTGCTCAGTCCAACTGCCAAAGAGAGTTTGACAAAGCTTCTCAAAGAGTTTCACGATGTGTTTGCTTGGTCCTACCAGGATATGCCAGGGTTGGATACCAGCATCGTGGAACATCATCTACCGTTAAGGTCAAAATGTCCGCCAATAAAACAAAGGTTGAGAAGAACTCACCCAGACATGGCCATCAAAATCAAAGAGGAGGTACAAAAACAGATTGACGCGGGTTTCCTCGCTACGTCTGAATATCCTCAATGGTTAGCCAACATCGTACCAATTCCAAAAAAGGACGGCAAGGTCCGAATGTGTGTAGACTACAGGGATCTAAACAAGGCTAGTCCAAAGGACGACTTTCCTTTGCCACACACTAACATGCTGGTAGACAGTACATCAAAGTTCAAAGTTTTCTCCTTCATGGATGGATTCTCGGACTATAATCAAATTAAAATGGCGCCAAAAGACATGGATAAAACTCCGTTCATCACTCCATGGGGCACCTTTTGTTACAAGGTAATGTCGTTCGGTTTGAAGAACGCCGGGGCAACCTATCAAAGGGCCATGACTACCCTGTTTCATGACATGATACACAAGGAAATCGAGGTATATGTCAATGATATGATTGCCAAATCTAGAACAGAGGAAGAGCATGTGACCCACCTACTAAAACTATTCAAGCGGCCGAGGAAGTACAAACTCCGCTTGAATCCCAACAAGTGCACCTTCGGTGTCCGTTCAGGGAAACTCTTAAGGTTCATCATCAGCCAGAAAGGAATTGAGGTTGATCCTGACAAGGTCAAGGCCATTCAAGAAATGCCTTCTCCAAAAACTGAAAAACAAGTCAGAGGATTCCTGGGACGTTTGAACTATATCTCCAGATTCATATTCCTCATGACCGCGACATGTGCGCCGATTTTCAAATTACTCAAAAAGAACCAGGACTGCGTTTGGACAGAAGACTTCCAGACCGCCTTCGACAATATCAAGGAATACCTGTCGAACCCGCCGATTCTATCACCTCCAGTGGAAGGAAGACCACTGATCATCTACCTCACAGTCTTGGAAGACTCAATGGGTTGTGTACTTGGCCAACAAGACGAAACCAAAAGAAAAGAGTCTGCCATCTACTATTTAAGCAAGAAATTCACCGACTATGAAACTCGGTACACGATGCTTGGGAAAACTTGATGCGCTTTGGCTTGGGCAACCGAACGTCTTTGCCAGTACATGATTCGTCACACTACTTGGTTGGTCTCCAAAATGGATCCAATCAAGTACGTCTTTGAAAAGCCTGCTCTCACGGGAAGGATTTCCCGTTAACAGATGTTGTTATCAGAATATGACATAGAATACCACGCTCAGATAGTCGTTAAAGGAAGTGTTTTAGCCAATCATTTGGCTCATCAACCGATTGACGATCAGGAATCATTCGGATTTGACTTCCCAGACGAAGATGTCATGTATCTAAAAATGAAAGATGCAATGAACCGCTACCCAGTGAAGGGCCAGAACCAGGTTCCCAATGGGGACTTATCTTTGACGGAGCCGTCAATCATTACGAAAACGGAATTGGGGCAATCATCATAACACCTCAGGGTACCCACATTCCTTTCACTACAAGACTTACATTCAAGTGCACGAATAATGAGTCTGAATACGAAGCTTGTATCATGGGTCTCGAGGAAGCAATCGACTTAAGGATCAAGAACTTGGATGTATATGGTGACTCAGCCCTGGTTATTAATCAGATTAAAGGAGATTGGAACACATACCAATCAGGACTGATTCCTTACAAAGACTATGCAAGAAGGTTGTTACCTTTCTTCAACAGAATCGAGTTTCATCATATCCCCCGTGATGAGAATCACATGGCTGATGCATTAGCCACTCTCTCTTCCATGATTAATGTAGGTAAATGGAATGAAATACCTAAGATCGACATAATGTGCCTTGAACGGCCCGCTTACATCTTCATGATCGAAGCAGTCATAGACAACAAATCTTGGTATCACGATATCAAATGCTTCCTTCAGAAACAAGAGTACCCACCTGGGGCAGCCAGAAAGGATAGAAAAACCCTCAGAAGATTGGCAGGAAACTTCTTCCTGAGCGGTGATACACTTTATAAGAGAAACTTTGACATGGTCTTGCTCCGATGTGTAGACAGACCAGAAGCAGACATGCTGATAAAAGAGATTCATGAAGGATCCTTTGGCACTCATGCCAACGAACATGCAATGGCGAGAAAAATTCTAAGAGCAGGGCACTATTGGTTGACAATGGAATCTGACTACTAGAAGTACATGAGGAAGTGTCACAAGTGTCAGATATACTCTGAAAAAACTCCATGTACCATCAACACATCTCAAAGTTCTTTCTTCCCCATGGCCTTTTTCCATATGGGGAATCGACATGATTGGCATGATTGAGCCTAAGGCTTTGAACGGACATCGGTTCATCCTGGTAGCCATTGATTACTTCACCAAGTGGGTCGAAGCAGCATCATACGCCAATATAACCCGACAAGTGGTGGTCCAATTTATCAAAAACAATCTCATCTGCCGTTATGGTGTTCCAAGCCAGATCATTACTGATAATGGATCTAACTTGAATAATAAGATGATGAAAGAGTTGTGCGCAGAGTTCAAGATCGAACACCATAACTCGTCTCCCTACCGACCCAAGATGAACGGAGCAGTAGAAGCGGCTAACAAGAACATCAAAAAGATCGTTCAAAAGATGGTTGTAACCTATAAAGATTGGCACGAGATGCTACCTTTTGCTCTTCACGGTTATCGTACATCTGTCCGCACTTCAACAGAGGCAACCCCTTTCTCTCTAGTATATGGCATGGAAGCAGTGCTCCCCATAGAAGTAGAGATCCCATCAATCCGGGTATTGATGGAAGTTAAGCTTACAGAAGCTGAATGGTGTCAAAGCCAGCATGACGAACTCAATCTGATCGAAGAAAAGCGAATAACGGCACTATGCCATGGTCAGTTGTATCAGCAAAGAATGAAGAAGGCGTTCGACAAAAAGGTCCGACCTCACATCTTCAGAAAAGGAGACCTTGTGCTCAAAGAAATATAATCATTTTTCACTGATTCTAGGGGAAAATGGACTCCGAATTATGATGGCCCATATGTGGTCAAGAAAGCTTTCTCAGGCGGCGCCTTGAGACTCGTAACCATGGATGGAGAAGAGTTTGCCTACCCCACAAATGTTGATGTAGTCAAGAAATACTTCGCCTAAACTAAAAAAAAATGTCTCGGTGGATTGAAAATCCAAAAGGGCGGTCCAGGCAAAAATTAGAGACATGATCAAAAATCATCCCGGTGGATTGGAAATCTCAAAGTACAATCCAGGCAAAAATTAGGGATTAATGGCAAGTAACTATGTTTAACAGAGGCAAGTCCCTCAGCAGCGGTCATGCCATCCATCAGAAAACTCCAGTCAAGGTCATCTTCGACAGAAGCTCAGGATGCCCAGAATTCAAAGTTGGTAGAAGGATAGTGGTCGTTATGCTTCAACGTAGCCTTTTTCCCCTGTAAATCACCATTTTCAAACTTTGTAAATACTCTATGGAATCACGCGTTTGGCTGATTTTCCTTGTGCTTTTGTTTGCAATTCTTATTTGTTTTAGCTTTACAGAACGACATTGTAATATGATCAACGATTCTTGAAACGAAACAAAAACGAATTTACTTGTAAAATTTTTCGGCTTCTAAAATAAAGATGGCAATTCTTTTGACTTTTGAACATCGAAAGAACGTCGCTCGCTTCTCCAGAAGTAATCGAGCTTCAAAGTGCAGAATCAAAATACTCCTTCTAAGCCAGTGCGCCTGAATGAAGGATCAGCTGTATTCGATACGACTACTCCATCTGACATCTTCGGCCGAGTTCTTACCTCCTAAGCCCGACCAATGGTTGTTCCCCGCAGGGACTACTTCTCCTAAGCAAGACAGAATTGCTACTTTTGGACCAGCGGTACTTCTTCGCCCTGCGGTGGCCGAGTATCCAGTCGTGTTTATCCATTAGTCTATATGTCGCATCAGTTTTGTCAGCATATACATACATGCATCATGCATTATTGATTTACATTCATATTCCTATTGCATCACTATCTCTCTAGTCGGTTTTGTCCCCTAGTGATAGACAGTCATGTTAATCGAATTGTCAATCCTTTCCTCGTCAGGGAACGTTACGTCTGAACAATATCTCTCCTCTAGTGTATTTCTGGGATGAAGTTGGTCCTTGACCACTTTGATAACTTGAACCTCTGAAAAACCAAAGAACTTTCGACCAACATCACTCTTCGCCATTGAAGATGATATCTTCGCTTTCCCAAATTAAGGAAAATTCCCAGGGAAAGCCTCTCAACCGAAGACTCTCAGTAGCACATTAGTTCTTCTCTCTGGAAAGTCAATGTTAACAAAGTCATCGGCACCTCAAAATTGGATCACATCATATGGAATTTCTTCGGGAAGATCTCGAGGAAAAGTATGATGTGATATCCCCCCAAGCGACAGCAGACTCTCAAGAGACCTGCTTTCCCCTGTAGAGCCGACAAATGGCGTCTCCAACAGAGAAGTTTGTGGACCTCTACAACTCAGACGATTGGGTTCCCCAACAAGTCTAACATCAAAAGTTTTTTCCATCAAATGGCATCTCCCCAGGAAAATTCGGCGAGAAGTTTGAGGAAAACCGCTACGAACAGCGTCCCTTGTCAAGAAAGTTTATTGACAAAAGAAACTTAGACCAGTTCCTTGGTAGGAAACCAGGATCGAGGGGAAGTTTATTTCAGAAACTGAGACCAGTTCCTCAGTAGGAAACCAGGATCGAGGGGAAGTTTACATTAGAAACTTAGACCAGTTTCTCGGTAGGAAACCAAGATCGAGCGGAAGTTTGAATCAGAAACTGAGACCAGTTCCTTGGTAGGAAACCAGGATCGATGGGAAGTTATTTCAGAAACTGAGACCAGTTCCTCGGTAGGAAACCAGGATCGAGGGGAAGTTTTTGCCTTTTCTGAGCATCATTGCTTAGCAAAAGAAGAAGGGTGCATAAACTACCATTCTTAGTCACCATCAAAATTTTGAGTATTCCGATATTTAATCCTCTTACATCCCGAATGCCCGAATACCTTCGTCATTCACACCTTCGGGTCCAAGAAGATTAAATAAGGGCATCTGTCATACCCTAAATTTTGACCACTAAAATTCCCATCATTGTGCAAATCATCATCACAATATGGATGAACTATTAGTCTCCCCAAAGATGGGTGAGCATCCACTACAATAAAAAATTAGGGTTCAAGCCCTCTCAGAGCTCTTAGACAAAGGATCAATCAAGGAATGACATGATCTTCAACTTGTCTAAACCTCTCCAACATCTACAATGGATCAAAAGGACTCCCACTTCAAGGATTAAGCACAAGGCTGCTCCCTTCTAAGTGGATCAAGCCCCAAGATCGCAAGTGTCACCAAATTAGGGTTTTGGTCGACCAGGGCCTCCAGGTGGAAATTCTCCTCTGGGCATAAGCCAATGCTTCAAGGAATAACCTATGAAGCTCCAAGGGACATCATAACCCAATCACCAAGTCAATTTAGCCTCAGGGGATGCATACCTCAAAAATCAGGAATTAGGGTTTCTTGACCTAATTCACCCCTAAGTTGACTTTTGGGACAAAGCATGAGCCAAGACCTCAAGGGAGGATTTGAGGGTCTCTAACACACTACATTGATCGATTTCCAACAATGGATTAATCCAAGAAGCTTGAGCAACAAGTTTCAATTTCATCTGAACCACAGTTAGGGTTTCGCGAGAAAAGTCAACTGTAGCTTTGACTTTTGACCAGGACATGCTCCCAAACCCTAGGAAATGAATCAATATACCCTATAACACCCATGGAACATGTCCTTCAAGTTTGATTTAGGTCAAGGACATGATTTCCTAAAGGATAACACAGTTTGGAATTCATCTGATAAAAAGTCAACTGTGCACAAAAGTCAAACTTTGACTTTTTGAGATTTTTCACAAAAATGGTGTTTTAACCCTAAAATGATGTTAAGGTATGATTTGAATCATCATTCATCAAGAAAAATCAAGAAAAGTGGGATAACTTATAAAAGGGGTAACCATAAAAACTTAGAAAATTTTCAAAGTTATGAACAAAGTGGCAAGGGTACCAACTTTGGAGGATCATAACTCCTAAACCACAAGGCCATTCTTCCCCATCCAAAGCTGGATTTGTATCTCTCATTACCCTCTATAAAAGCTCCAACTACACCTCATTCAAATTCATTGTGGATTCTGAGTTATGATTGGGCCAAAATGACTAAAACATGCAAATACATCATTTTCCAACACTTAGAAAAATTTTGGCCAAGGCAGATTTTGTTGGAAACACCAAAACTTGTGAGATCTTTTCACATAGTTGCAAGCTGAATCAAGTCCAAAGGTAAACATCAATGTTGTTGCAAATGTTGCCAAGAATCCAAAGAGCTTATCAGCATGAATTAATTCAACTTGAGCCAAGAGAAATACATGCCCAAAGTCATGCTGCTACAAGCTGTTTTGGAAAAATTAGTTTACATGTTTGCTTGCTACACACGATTTCTGAATCAAAACTGAGGATCATCATGCCACATGTACTCAAACCAATCACAATGCATCTGATCCAACCTACAAAGCTGAGTCACAAAGCCAAGGAATCTTCCAACTTGAAGTTCATGCATTTTGGCACATTTTGCCTTGAATTCAAAGGGCATTAATGTGGAATAGTGCATTGTCAAGATTCTAACTCTCCTCAGTCAAGTTCTCTGATTAAACAACAATTAAAATGACTGAGGAATGTGATTTCAGTCAAGGCATAGCTGATTTATTTGGAGCAGTTGTTACACCAAATGCAAGAGGCATTTATGCCCAACCAATCCGTTTGAAGGTGATCTGATCCAGCAGCCATTCACTATTCCTCTAAAACAAGAGTTGATCACCTATAAATAGATGTTCCAATGGATCATTCAAGGCACCCCAAAGCACCTTATAGCACTGCTTTCTCTCATTCTCTCTTAAGTGCCAAATTTCCTTGTTTTTGAGCAACCACGACTGGGTTTTGAGTTGCAGCCCTAAGCAATCCATTCCAATTGCTCAGACACATCACACATGATGTATTTGAGGTGTCCAAACACTTAAACACCAACTGTAACACCCCTAGCTCAAAATCACCCTTCAACCAAGCCATTATGCCTCAATTATGCAGTTGGAGTTCTCCAACTTGATCCAAAGGTTTTCAGAGTGTTCCAAAGCTTGCAACATACTCCACTACATCCATTGAAGCTGTAGGGATCATCAAATTTCTTCTGGAACACCATCTGTGCAGAGTTCCATTTCAGCTTGCATCAAGGTAAGCCTCAAAACTTCAACTTCATGATCCATGCATATTTCCTCGCATGATATTTTTGCCAATTGATTGCCATCATATGCTGAGTATTTCCCCTAAAAAAATTTGATCATAGCACTCATAATCATGTCTGCTCGATTGCTTTTGTAAAATTAGGGTTCATACGACCACAAAGATATAACTTGCTATACACTGAAAATAAATAAAATTGAGTATTGCCATCTTATTCCTTGTGAAAAAACGCATGAGTTTGGTGTTTAAATCATGTCAAATGGTTGAGAAACGAGAGAGATAGAGGGCTTCATGCACGAGCTGGAGGAAGAAGATGGCCATGGTGCCATTCTTCAGGTTTTCCAACCAAGTTCTCTATATATTTATCATTTGCCATACTATATTTGAATTGGCATTGTGCCCCAGTGGTTGATCAGCTGGTTTTGTGTGTATTGACAAGCGAGAGGTCTGGGGTTCGAATCCCCCTCGCCCCAGATCTCTTTTTTACCACCTTTTCTTGTTTTTTGTTATTTTTCATATTTATTTTAAATGATTTAAAAAATTAATAACTCACTCAATTTTAATTATTTTTTATTTGTTCTTTTTGCAAAAAATCACCAAAATGTTGAAATATTTTATTCCACAAAAAAATTTAGATTTATATTATTTATTTAATATAATTAGTATTTTTGTGAATAAATACCTTTTTATTTGTTTTTAAACCCTTTTAAAAATAAATATTCATGTTGAAAAATCAACACCAAATAGGTTTTAATTCATCTTGTGATTAAAACCTCATTTTTCAAACCTAAAACCAAAATCACAAGTTGTTTATTCAAACTTATTTGGAGTTTGTCTCATTTTAATTAATTTTCTTTGAATAATTACTTTTAAAATGGTGAAATTAGGGTTTTTGTTGATTTTCACCCTAACAAACTTTTCAAACTTTGGGCCTCTAATAGAGTGTAAGATCCAAACCCTTTTTGTACATAAACCATTTGTGGGCCTCACTTATTGTAAAAGTCCCTCTGTACATTTTTTAAAACAACGGCACGATCGCCATTTTCAAAACAAAACCCTGGGCCTCTCCTTGAGCTGTAAGCCCCATCACTTGTACAAAAATAAATTATTGGGCCTCTAATAGAGTATAAGACCCAACCCTTTGTAAATGCAAACAATTTTTGGGCCTCAGATATTGTATAAGTCCCACTGTATTTTCAAAAAAAACCCCGACGCGATCGCCAGTTCAAAAATCAAATCATTTGGGCCTACCCTCGTGTTATTAGCCCCATTCCTCTTCTTGAAACAACTTTGGGCCTCTTGAGAGAGTGTAAGACCCATCCCTTTGTACAAAAAACCTTTGTTGGGCCTCAGTCACTTGTATAAGTCCCTGTACAAAACCCTGGGCCTCTCCTTGAGCTGTAAGCCCCAATTTTCCTTTTAAAAGCACTTTCTCCTTTGATTTTGAATATAATATTGTTATCAAAGCTTTCTTTGTTGAACAACTAACCAAACAGCATGGAAGCTCTACAACCGAGTAAGTGTTTACCCGCTTTCATTTACCGCTTTCATATGTATATAATTGTACTGTAGGGCTGTTTCACTGTAAGTCTTCTTTCATAAACTCATATTGACTGTGTAATAATAGTATAGATATTTAGAGTTTCCCCGGCAACTACGTCTAGAACTAGGCAAAACCTCGTCTCCTTACAGTAATTTTAGATAACTAGATCTAAGATCTTCCCCCCTTTTGAACAGTTCATATACAGAAGGCCAATGTTCTAAGTGAAACCCTTTCTGGAACTGTTCATCAGCCTCCTCTTAGGCTTAGTACAAGGACCCACAGGCTTCCTAAAAGCATCCCCGCCTCCTCTTGGGCATTGTACAAGGACCCGTCGGCTTCTTAGAAGTTTTCACAGCCTCCTCTTAGGCTTCGTATAATGATTCTTCCTCCGGGAAGATAGCCTCCTCTTGAGCTTCGTACAAATTGTCCCTCGGCTTCTTAAAAGTTTCCAGCCTTCTCTTGGGCTTCGTACAAATTGTCCCGACGACCTCCTAGAGGTTGCCACCGCAACTGTATTGTCCCTTAATTTCTCTTAAGTATAGTACAAAAGATAAAACTCTAGACTGGGATAGTCTAAGACCCTTGAGACTCAAAGACATTCTCAATCCCCTTTCAAGAATGGGAAGAAAACCCGCAGACTCGGACGGTCTCAATACCCTTTGGATTTCCTATTTCCTTAAAGAACGGGAAATAACCCTGATCCTCCGATCAGTACCAAAGCACAAACTTACCTTTAATCTTTATAAGAACTGATTTTCTCTTTTAACCAACATACTGGACCTGTCACTCAACTGAAACAATTACCATAGCCTCCTCTTGGGCTTTGTACAATGATTCTCCCCAGCGGAGCTAACTTTTAGCCTTCATCTCGGGCTTCGTACGAGATACAAAAACACTCTCTTGTTGAGTATAAAAGACTCTCTTGTTGAGTCACTTCCCTTTTAGCCTTCATCTCGGGCTTCGTACGAGATACAAAAACACTCTCTTATTGAGTATAAAAAGACTCTCTTGTTGAGTCGACCACCTCTAGCCTCCATCTCGGGCTTCGTACGAGATACCAAAACACTCTCTTGTTGAGTATAAAAGACTCTCTTGTTGGGTCAAACAAACTTTTAGCCTCCGTCTCGGGCTTCATACGAGACACCAAATCACTCTCTTGTTGAGTATAAAAGACTCTCTTGTTGAGTCAAACTCTTTTAGCCTCTATCTCAGGCTTCATACGAGACACATAAAAACACCCTCTTGTTGGGCCAATAGTCTCCTCTTAGGCTTTGTATAAAAAAACCTCGGTTGAGCCAATCAACCTTTTAGCTTCAAAAGTTGTGCCTCGTTCACAGTATACAAACATCAACAACTCCTCTCCCTTCATCTAATTGCTGTAAGCGGCAAGCCTCTGGATTATTTACATCCATGCCACTGTCCCTCTTTTAGCAAAATGAATTCCTAAGGAAAGATAATATTGCTCTAAACTGAGTTAAAGTCTTCTCCTTCAGGTTGAAAATCCCCTATAAAGGAAATTATGGCATTGCTGGATTCACATATCCCAGTTAAAGTAATTCTCCTTTATAATCAGTCACCCAACAGTTGTGACAAACAAAACCCCTTTAGAGATGACAAATTCTCTCTAAAGTCAAAACCCTTTAGCTTCACATCTTGGGCTTCAAACAAGATACAAATAGACCCTTCAGCTTCACATCTTGAGCTTTGAACAAGATACAAACCACTTTTAGCTTCACGTTTTGGGCTTTGAACAAGACACCAAAACACCATTTCCTCCCATAAAATAGGAGGAACTACGATCGCTCTGATTTCCTTGTTTCGGAAAAAACGGGAATACGTAGGCATAAGATTGAAAGAGAAATCTTAGTGAGTACACCACATCGAAAACCTCAGGTCACAAACCCTCAGATATCAATCAAAACATCCAAGTCCGTACTCCCCACCAAAGGTCTAAACTCGATCAAAATAACCCAAGAGAGGCCCCTCCACATTGATCGCGTCTGTAAACCAACAGTTTTGACTGTTTAACCTCAGTTTGCAAAGCAGGGTTAGTTGGAGACATCTATTTCCATTCCTTCATCAGCTTCAACAGGATAAAAAATGAATCGACCTGTAGTACCCTCCCAGAGCGACAGTGCTTAAGAACCACGTCCAAAATCACTCGCTACAGTTCCAAGGCAATGCAAACTTGTCTCCCATGCTGTCCTTTACCCATCTTATGAATCTTAGTCCACGCATGAGCCATTCTTTTCCTTAAATCAAGAGAGGCATTCCCTCCTTGTAAAAACAACCCCTCTAAATGAATATTCTTAGGCTTTTCCTTCATCATATAGCCAAGTTAACGGTGAGCTAAACTTGGGTTGTAGTTAATTCCACCTTGTGTGCCAAGAAGAGGCACATTGGCGAATTCCCCATAACTATCAATAATATGGATACCATCATAAATAGAAGAAGACCAAGTAATGTCAGCATGAGTAAGGGACATGATCCTCTGAGACCACCTTAAACAATTCTTGTTCTCCTTGAAAGCCGATGACTGTGGCAAGTGCGAAATAAACCACTTGTACAGCAGAGATGTGCAACAAACAATTGTACCATTCCCCTTAGAAGTCCTATGATGGATGGAGAAGTAAGTATCACCAAGTAAAGTCGGAACAGGGTTCCCAATCAAGAAAATACTAATAGTGTTGACATCCACAAAGTTGTCAACATTAGGGAATAAGACTAGTCTGTAGATAAACAAAGCAAATATAGCCTCAAACGCTAATGTACTACCAGCATTAGCAAACATAGTGGCTTTCCCAATAAAGAACTTAGAAGTCAAACCCTTGATGCCTCCCTTGACCTTAAGGTTAGCATCTATATCAGATTTCATCAAATGGTGGCTGCAGCAATTTCTTGGGGCTTAAGAGCTTCCTCCAAACTAGTATAAGGAACCTTATCAGAAACTGGTATACCCAACAGATAGGCATACTCTTCCAAAGTCGGTGTCATACCTCAAATTTTGACCACCAAGATTTCCCATCATTGTGAGAATCATCAACACAATATGGATGTACATTCGTGCCTCATCAATCTCCTCAAAGATGGTTAAGCATTCACCACAATCAAGAATTAGGGTTTCCATCCCTCTCAGAGCACTTAGACAAAGGATCAATCAAGAAATGACATGATCTTCAACTTGTCTAACCTCTCAAACACCCATAAAGGATCAAGAGTTCTCCCACACCAAGGATCAAGCATAGAAGTTGCCACATTTCAAGTGGTTTGAGCCTCTAAATACTTGATGTCACCAAATTAGGGTTTTTATCGATTGAGGCCTCCAAAGTGAAATTTTCATAGGGGATTGAGCCAAGGCTTCAAAATATGACTCAATATGTTCAAAATAAGCCTAAGAGTCCTTTTGAAAAGTTAAAACACCCTCAGAGATTGCATTCTCCAAAAGTCGGGAATTAGGGTTTCTCCGTGACGAACCGCTTCGGAGCCAAAAGTCAAAACATGACTTTTTTTGGCAAAAATGATCCTTATGACTCATATTCTCATAAAATATGATCTATAATGTCATTTGAACAAAAAATGTTTAAGAAATCATGATAACTTGTAAAAGGGGTAATCTTGAAAAATTGAAATTTGTTCTAAGTTACTAAATTTGAATGGTTTTAGTGCCAACTTCCAAGGACCATAACTTTTGATCCAAGCAGCCATTTTGAGTGATCCAAAACCTGATTTGTAGGTCTTCCTACATTTTACAAAAGCTTCAACTACCTCAAACTCCAATTCTTCATAGATTTTTAGTTATGGATGGATCAAAGTGGTAAAAAAATCAAAGATTAAACACTTAGTGAAAACTGCCTGAGTTTTCAGCCTTGAACATCAATGTTCATGAGGATTTTTCAGTTGGATTCAAATAGTTTCAAGACAAACTATGATTACATATGGAATGTATCATGTTAGGGGTTTCTAAAAAGCACAGGAGCTTTCCATAACTCCATTTGAGCAATGAGATATAATCCTCCCAAAATGGCACTTTCCAACTGTCATGTACAAGGAAGCTTTGTCCACTTTTGCTCGAGCTGGCCAAATTGTGCAACCTTAAGCCTTGTTACACTTCTGAAAACATATAAGGATCTTATCCAAGCAAGTACCTCTGATCCACAAGCCTTGCAAGCCAAGACACCACCTCTTTTGGCATGTGAAATTCAATGTTCCAAATCCAAAAACTCCAATTTTGTTTCAAGGAATTCAAGAGGTGAATTGAGGTGGCATGGAATGAGTCTTTAATCACTGAATGAGTCAAGCCTTATCCCTGTAAAAGAAGACCATATGCCTGTGCTCTAATCTCAAGTCAATGATCATGGAAGAGTAGAATTCATTTATGCAACCATTGGCCACAGACCTGTACCAGTTGTCATTCATTATTGCTTGCATAATAAACTTGCTCTACTATAAATAGAGCTCATTTGTGATCAGTTTGAGTACACCAAAGCACCCAAACTGATGCTTGACTCAAAATCTCTCTTTCACTCCAAAAAAACTTCTTCTCTTGCAAGTCACTATCGGGTTTTGCATTTGATGAGTACACAGACCTGAATGAGTACACCAAAGCACCCAAACCGATGCTTTACTCAACAATCCTTTGATTTCTCACTCCATGCTCAATATAAATGCAATTAATCTAAATGGTTGTAATCCTTGTTAAAAAACGAACAAGATTGGTGTTTGAATCGTGCAAAATCATTGAGTAATCAGAGAGAAAAGTGAGAAAACACAAATCTGGGGAAAACAGGGCAAGAACTCTTGTTCTTGGCGCCCTTTTTCAAATTTTCAAATATTTCAATTTTTTATATTTAATTTAATTGATTCAAAAATTAATTTCTCTCTGAGTTTTTATGTTTTTGGATTGATTCTTTTTTTCAAAATTCATAAAAATGTTGAAATATTTTATTCAACAACAATTTCACAAAAATATTATTTATTTGATATATTTACTATTTTCATAAAGAATTTATTTTTAATTTGTTTTTTACATTTTAAAAATATTTCTTTTCTTGATTTTTAAATCATTCTAGGGATAAAACATGATTTTTCAAACATTTATCCTAGATCATAATTTGTTTTACACATATTTGTTAATTTTGATCATTTTTATTTGAATTTTTATTCAAATGAAAATACATTTTTAACCAAATTAGGGTTTTGATCATTCACACCCTCACAAATCTTTTTCAAGAACACTTTGGGCCTCTGATAGAGTGTAAGGTCCATCCCTTGTAAATAAACAATAATTTGGGCCTCAGTCATTGTATAAGTGCCACTACGTTAGAAAAATCTCAGCGTGATCGCCGTTTTCAACAAAATCATTTGGGCCTTCCCTTGTGTTGTAAGTCCTATTTTTCTTCTTTTTCAAACATTTTTGGGCCTCTAATAGAGTGTAAGACCCAACCCCCTTTTGTACATAAATAAATTTGGGCCTTAGTCATTGTATAAGTCTCAGTACAGTTTTCCAAACAACGGTGCGATCACTGTTATTTATGGGCCTCTCCTTGAGTATAAGCCCCAATCTTCTTTTCAAAACAACTTTCCCTTTTGATTGGGATTCAAATACATAGTTGTTATCAAAACTTTCTTTAATTTCTTGAATAACTAATCATACAGCTGTAGTACTGGAAGCTTGCTCACCTATAAGTTCTATCAGCTTTCTTTTACATACTTGTATATATATATATATATATATATATATATATATATATATATATATATATATATGCTTGTATATTATCTTGCTTAGAGTTTTTCCTGGCAACTAGGTCTAGGATTAGATCAAACTAGTGGTCACTCTTTCAACACAGTCAAAACTAGTTCCCCATAGGAAATTCCAGATACAGTCTTGCCTCCTCTTGGGCTTATACAATATGGAACAGAGAAAGGCATTGTTCCCGGTGAAACTTTTCTCAAGACTGTCACTATCTAGAAATTTGTCTAAGAAATTCATTTCCCAGAGAGGATTAATTCTCGGTGAAACCTCTCTTGAATTTCTTCAACCCTAGAACTGTTCACTAAAGAAAGGATTATTCCTGGTGAAACCTTTCTTGAACTTTTCTTAAGTTTGGACCCACAGGCTTCCTAAAAGCATCCCCAACCTCCTCTTGGGCTTTGTACAAGGACCATCAGGCTTCTTAGAAGTTCTCATGCCTCCTCTTGGTCTTAGTACAAGGACCCAAAGACCTCCTACAAGTATAGGACAGAACTTAGTCATCCTTTGTTAGAGCCGTCTTCCAAAGAGTAAAAACATCAAACCAATTTAGGGTTGATTCTCACCCCTTAAAACATAATACTCCTCTTGGGCATCATACAAAGATAAACCTTTTCATACCAGTAGACTTGGATAGTCTCACCTCATTTTGGATCCCAAAGAAACCCTCAAGTTTCCTAAAAACACAGGATAAACCCTGATCAATCATCAACAGAGTTAAAACCTCCATAGGTTTCAAAACTCAATCTTTAAACTCTCACTTTAATTTTCCCCAGCTTGGGTCAGATCACTATCAATAAACCTCTATCAGAACCTCAAGGCATCTGATATTTCAACTCTTCTGTAATTCTTAGCAAGAGTTGATTCCCCAATTTGGACCTGCCTTTGGATCTCAATAATCCTCAGAAGAAGTTAGCCTCCTCTTAAGCTATTAACCCTACGTCGGCTCCGACTTATCAACCTCAGGTTGCTAAGAGCCAACCAAATCAACAACAGCAAAGGACACAACAGCCTCTTCAGCAGGCTCATCCACAATACAACAACAACCATCGTAAGACACGACCACAAGGGTTTGACCCTATATCGATGTTGTACGCATAAGTATTTCCACTCTTATTGGCCAAGGGGCACGTCTAAACCAGGTCTCCTCTTGCAGTACTGGAAAATCTGCCTTTTTGGTTCAAAGCGGATCGAACTTGTCCTTACCATCAAGGAGGTCCGGGGCACAACATTGAGAACTGTCTCAGCTTCAAGTCTAATGTACAGAAGCTTGTTAGGAATGGGATCCTATCTTTCAAAGATACTAATCCAAATGTTCAAACGAACCTGTTGCCGCAACATGAGAAGACTGCAGTAAATTTAATAGAAGAAGAATTTAGCCGCAGTTATCAAGTTCACGATGTACTCCTATTAGGAACCAATATGCTCAGGATGTATTGCAGACAGAGCAGGTACGGTCATGTACCGCCTCACAATTATCACCAGTGTGATATCTGCTCAAAGAATAATCAGGGGTGTTCCGTAGTGTAATCAGCTCTACAAGAAGAGATGGATCTTGGCTGGATCCAGGATCACCGAATCCGTGAAGTCCAAATGGCCCATGCACACCCCAACATTGTTCAGAACCGCAACATTCTTGCGATGAACGTCAATTTTGTGAGAATGCATTCAAGGAAAAGTCAATACCATAATCTGCCACAACACGATTACAACACTTGTCTGATCTGCTCAATAAGCAATCAGGGATGCTCTTTTGTACAAGAGGCCCTCCAACGTCAGATGGATCTCGGATGGATCCAAGACTACCGTGAGAGAAATAACCATCAAGTCAATATGGTTCAGATCTTTGACATACGCTTGATGAATACCAGTCTGGTAGAATTACACGCTAAGCAAGTCAGGCTCGACTTTCTGGCTTCACATGATTATCAAGACTGTGAACAATGCCATGAAGATGACCAAGGGTGTGCATTTATCCAAAGGCCACTTTAATACTTGTTGGACTATTGGTGGCTCCCAATCTATTTGGATGAAGCTACACAACAGATTAGTATGACTGACGGGAATCCTAGCAGGCATCAAAGTCAAGATGTCCGCTCAATGGAAATGGACCTAGTAAAGTTGCACTGCATACAAAGCGGGCATGGTTGGATGCCACCCCACAACTATGAGCGCTGTAGAGTTTGTTCAGAGAATAACCAAGGATGTTACCTCGTACGAGCGGCTCTTCAAAATCAGTTAAACCATAAAGAGGTTCGACCGTGTTCAAGTTATGGGTCGATCAACGTGATACAAAACTATCTCCCTGATCAAGGAAAAGACGTTGTCATAGTCTCCGATCATGGAAGGACCAAAGACGTTTGCACCATAATCCCTCTACTTGATGAATCAAGATTTCCTCTTGATAGTAGAAAAGTTCCCAACCAGGAACCAATTAAGGTTGCCTATAACGGCCAGAAAAACCAGAAAGCTCATGTATCTACTTGTCAGGTCCAATACCGTACAAGTACGGTGCAACTACCATTGAAAATGGAAAGGAAACTCCATTACCCTCCATTGTATACATTACCGACATCAGTCGAGTAACACGGAGCGGCCGGATCTTCAACAGAGGAGTTGGAGAACCTACCAAAGAGAAGGAACCTCAAGCAGAAGTTCCTAATCAACTAGTCGAGCAATCCAGTAATCCAGAACTTATAAAGAACAATGATGAGATACTGAAGCTCATCCAGAAAAGCGAGTACAACATTGTGGATCTGTTGTTGCGAACTACGTCTCAAATATATGTACTTTCTCTCCTGCTTAGTTCAGAAGCTCACAGGGAAGCTCTACAGAAAGTCTTAGAGCAAGCCTTTGTGGAACAAGATGTGACGGTAGGACAATTTAACAACATCATCTCCAATATCATTGCCTGTAACAATTTAGCATTAAGTGATGAAGAACTGCCGAAAGAAGGCAAAAATCACAATATGGCGCTTAACATTACAGTCAACTGCCAAGACGATGCTCTAGCCAGCATACTCGTAGACATAGGATCGTCTTTAAATGTTATGCCAAAATCAAATCTGATGCGACTATCATTTCAAGGATCTCCGATGAGAGGCAGTGAGGTCATCGTCAAAGCCTTTGACGGATCTAGAAAAATAGTTATCGGCAAAGTTGATCTTCCCATAACTATCGGTCCTCACAATTTTCAAGTCACTTTCTAGGTCATGGACATCCGAGCAGCATACATCTATTTATTAGGAAGACCTTGGATACACGAAGCTGGGGCAGTCACTTCGTCACTTCACCAGATGCTGAAGTTCATAAAAAAATGACAAGTTAGTCACAGTCTGCGGAGAGCAAGCCTTAATCATGAGCAACTTATCATCATTCTCCTATCTAGAATCGGAAGAGGTTGTTGGAACTCAGTTCCAAGCACTCTCAGTGAGTAATGAGAATTGAGCAGAAAGAGGGACATCGATTACCTCATACAAAGATGCTCTCGAAGTAATCAAGAGTAACGATGAAAAGGGATGGGGACATCTTATAATTCATACGGATAACAAGACAAATAAAGGTCTTGGTTTCTCCTCAGCCTGTACCCAGACTACTAAAGATGAAAGTTTTCATCCCATTCAGAACTTCTTCCACAGTGGAGGCTTCCTCCACCTAGTGTCTCAAGAAGTACACACCATCAATAAGAGTGACTCCTCCGATACGGACGAGGAATGGAAATCTTATCTCAACGACAATGGTTATATGTCTCAGGAAGAAATGCACATGCCATTTTGTTTTCCCAAGTAGGACCCGAGATATATACCAAGATCAGACATTCGGATGATCTATGGAGATTGTGATCTTGAGGGATGTCATGCTCCACCTAACTCACTAGAAGATGATCTAATGAAGGACAACTTCAATCAAGATTATTATGATCCCCTGGATGACTTGCCTATCTGGAAGCCATACCCAGAAGACTTGAGGCAAAACAGTCAGCCAAATGATGCCTATCAGTCGAGTAATATTGAAAGGAATATCGACGTCCCCACCGAGTCATGGGATCATTACTCAGGACATTCCGAAGATATCCAGCACAATGATGAATCTGCAAAAATTGCAGGACAAGAGTTCATCAACTATGTTTTTCTTGAGGTCAACGTCGTTGAGAAAGATGACTCCTCCACCCCCCACAGAAGTATAGGACACCTTAGGACAGGCGAGTGGCAAGTACGACTTCTTAGTCAAGTACACTGCTCCTGAAAGCTCTCGTATCAGATACGAGGACATCCAACCAACTGGATGGGGAGATCCTCTTGAGAATAAAACACTAAGGAAGATACAACAGAAAAGTTCGTTTACGACAACTCTGCATGGGAGGAAGACTCCAATGATCCTACTCCACTAGAAATCAGCGTCATTTCTAAGGACAAACCAAGAAAGAAGGCACCAGACTTTGTGATTCACCGAGGAGTTCGTCGCCAATGGATTGATGTCGATGTCCCGAAAGTCGTCCATAAGTCTAAGTAATTGCCATCTTTGTTTTAACCTTTCACCCTGCCTAGGTGAAACAAATGTTTTTATAGGGCTCACCTGTCTGTAAATTTCCCTCTTCGCTTTGCCCAAAGCGACATGGTTTTGTTTTATAGGGCTGTATTTCAAAAATCGACAAATCATAAAAAATTACGTCGTTCTGTCATTCCCGCATGTATTGCTATTTTCACTTTTCGTTTTTCGGAAAATGGTGATCCTAAAACAACCCAAAATAATAACAAGCATTTTTCAGAAAATACACTGCACACACTCTTGCATTCCTTCTATCTCTTCAAAAATCGAATCATCACGTCATGTAGATTGCTTGTTTTAAACCCCATTGAAACGTACGATCCAATGCCTTCTTCCAACTTTGAATTCCCGGTATTTGAAGCTGAAGAAGAAGAGGACGCAGAAATTCCAGAGGAGATCTCCCGATTACTCAGACAAGAAGAAAGGTTCATTGAACCCCACAAAGAGCTGTTGGAAACAGTCAATTTGGGATCAGAGGAAGAAAAGAAAGAAGTTAAGATTGGGGCACTGCTCAGTCCGACTGTCAAAGAAAGCTTGATAAAACTTCTCAAAGAGTTTCCCGATGTATTTGCTTGGTCCTATCAGGATATGCCATGGTTGGATACCAGCATCGTGGAACTTCATTTATCGCTAAAGACAGAATGTCCTCCGGTAAAACAAAGACTGAGAAGAACTCACCCGGATATGGCTATTAAAATCAAGGAGGAAGTGCAGAAACAGATTAACGCAGGTTTCCTCTCCACATCAGAATATCCTCAATGGCTAGCTAACATAGTTCCAGTTCTGAAAAAGGACGAAAAAGTCAGAATGTGTGTAGACTACAGGGATCTGAACAAAGCAAGTCCAAAGGATGACTTCCCCTTACCACACATAGACATGCTGGTTGACAGTACATCAAAGTTCAAAGTTTTTTCCTTAATGGATGGATTCTCGGGCTATAATCAAATCAAAATGGCGCCGAAAGATATGGAGAAAACTTCATTCATTACCCCATGGGGAACCTTTTGTTACAAGGTAATGTCGTTCGGTTTGAAGAACGTCGGGGCAACTTATCAAAGGGCCATGACTACTCTGTTTCATGACATGATGCACAAAGAAATTGAGGTATATGTCGATGACATGATTGCCACATCTAAAACAAAAGAGGAGCATGTGACCCACTTGTTAAAATTATTCAAGCGTCTGAGGAAGTACAAACTCCGCTTGAATCCCAATAAATGCACGTTTGGATTCCGCTCAGGAAAACTTTTAGGGTTCATCGTCAGCTAAAAAGGAATTGAGGTTGATCCTGACAAGGTCAAGGCCATTCAAGAAATGCCTTCGCCAAAGACTGAAAAATAGGTCAGAGGATTTTTGGGACATCTGAATTACATCTCAAGGTTTATATCCCTCATGACCGCAACATGCGCGCCAATCTTCAAACTAATCAGAAAGAATCAAAGTTGTGTGTGGACAGAAGATTGCAAAAAGCATTTGACAACATCAAAGAGTATATGTTGAATCCGCCTATTCTATCGCCTCCAGTGGAGGGAAGACCACTGATCATCTACCTAACAGTCTTGGAAGACTCTATGGGTTGTGTGCTTGGCCAACAAGATGAAACTAAAAGAAAAGAGTTTGCCATCTACTATTTGAGCAAGAAGTTTACCGACTGTGAAACTCGGTACACTATGCTCGAGAAAACTTGTTGTGCTTTGGCTTGGGCAGCCAAACGTCTTCGCCAGTACATGATTTGTCACACTACTTGGTTAATCTCCGAAATGCATCCGATCAAGTACGTCTTTGAAAAACCTGCTCTCACGGGAAGGATTGCCCGTTGGCAGATGTTGTTATCAGAATACGACATCGAGTACCATGCTCAGAAAGTCGTCAAAGGGAGTATTTTAGCCGATCATTTAGCTCATCAACCGATTGACGATCAGGAATTAGTCGAATTGACTTCCCGGATGAAGATGTCATGTACTTGAATTCTCTCAAGATTGCGGTGAACTGTTACCCAGTGAAGGGCCAGAACCAGGTTCCCAATGGGGACTAATATTTGACGGAGCTGTCAAAAATTATGGAAATGGAATTGAGGCAATCATCGTGACACCTCAGGGTACCCACATTTCTTTCACCGTCCGACTAACATTCAAGTGCACAAACAACGAGGCCGAATACGAAGCTTGTATCATGGGTCTTGAAGAAGCAATTGGCTTAAGGATAAAGGATTTGGATGTATACGGAGACTTAGCCCTGGTCATCAATCAGATCAAAGGAGACTGGAACACATACCATCAGGATTGATTCCTTACCAAGATTACGCGAGAAGGTTGTTACCATTCTTTAACAGAATCGAGTTTCATCATATCCCTCGTGAAGAAAATCACATGGCTGATGCACTAGCCACTCTCTCTTCCATGATTAGTGTAGGTCAATGGAACGACGTACCTAAGATTGACATAATGCGCCTAGAAAGGCCCACCTACATCTTTACGATTGAAGCAGTCATAGATGACAAACCCTAGTATCACGATATCAAATGCTTCCTTCAGAGCTAAGAGTACCCACCTGGGGCATCAAGAAAAGACAGGAAAACCATCAGAAGACTGGCAGAATACTTCTTCCTAAGCGGTGATACAATCTATAAGAGAAACTTTGACACGGTCTTGCTCTGATGCGTAGACAGACCAGAAGCAAACATGCTGATGAAAGAAATTAACGAAGGATCCTTTGGCACTCATGCTAACGGACACACAATGGCGAGAAAAATTCTGAGAGCAGGATACTATTGGCTGACAATGGAATCCGATTGCTACAAGTACATGAGGAAGTGTCACAAGTGTCAAATATACGCTGACAAAATCCATGTACCGCCAACACATCTCAAAGTTCTTTCTTCTCCATGGCCTTTTTCCATATGGGGAATCAACATGATTGGTATGATTGAACCCAAAGCTTTAAATGGACATCGGTTCATCATGGTAGCCATTGACTGCTTCACCAAGTGGGTTAAAGTAGCATCATACACCAATGTAACCCAACAAGTAGTAGTCCGCTTTATCAAAAACAATCTCATATGCGATTATGGCGTTCCAAGCCAGATCATTACTGATAATGGATCTAACTTGAACAAAAGGATGATGAAAGAGTTGTGTGCTGAGTTCAAGATCGAACACCATAATTCATCTCCCTACCGACCTAAGATGAACGGGGAGGTAAAAGCGGCTAACAAGAACATCAAGAAGATTGTTCAAAAGATGGTTGTAATCTACAAAGACTGGCATGAAATGCTACCCTTTGCTCTTCACGGCTATCGCACATTTGTCCGCACTTCAACAGGGGCAACCCTTTTCTCTCTAGTACATGGCATGGTGTAGCGAGTGATTTTTGGATGTGGTTGCGAAGCACGATCGCTCTGGTACTACAACTCGATTCATTTTTATCCTATTAAAGCTGATGAAGGAAGGGAAATAGATGTCTCCAATTAACCCTGCTTGCATACAGAGGTTAAACAGTCAAAACTGTTAGTTTACAGATGCTACAAAGATTCGGGGTCTCTCCTAGGTTATTTTGTTGAAAAGGGGTGCTTTAGGCTATCGGTTAGGATGTTAGGACAGATATATGAAAGTATGGGATTTTGGGTTTTTGCTTAGTGTGCTCGCTAAGATTTTTCTTTCAATCTTATGCCTATGTATTCCCGTTTTTTCCGAAACAGGGAAATCAGAGCGATCGTAGTTCCTCCTATTCTATGGGAGGAAATGGTGTTTTGGTGTCTTGTTCAAAGCCCAAGACGTGAAGCTAAAGGTGGTTTGTATCTTGTTCAAAGCCCAAGATGTGAAGCTAAAAGGGTTTGACTTTAGAGAGAATTTGTCATCTCTAAAGAGGGGTTTGTCCGTCACAACTGTTTATAAAGGAGAATTACTTTAACCAAGATTTGTGAATCCGGCAATGCCATAATTTCCTTTATAGGGGATTTCCAACCTGAAGGGGAAGACTTTAACTCAGTTTAGAGCAATGCCATCTTTCCTTAGGAATTTCTCATGCTAAAAGAGGGAGAGTGGCATGGATGTAGATGATCCAGAGGCTTGCCGCTTACAGCGATTAGATGAAGGGGAAGAAGTTGTTAATGTTTATGTACTGTGAACGTGGCACAACTTTGATGCTAAAAAGTTGATTGGATCAACCAGTGGTTTTCTTATACAAAGCCTAAGAGGAGGCTAATATGTGTCTCGTACAAAGCTCGAGAGAGAGGCTAAAAGGTTTTGACTCGACGATGGAGTCTTTTGGTATCTCGTATAAAGCCCGAGATGGAGGCTATTTGACTCAACAAGAGAGTTTTTTGTATCTCGTACGAAGCCCGAGATGGAGGCTATTGTTAGCTCCGCTGGGGAGAATCATTGTACAAAGCCCAAGAGGAGGCTATTGTGACTGTTTCAGTTGAGTGACAGGTCCAGTATGCTGATTTAAAGAGAAAATCAGTTCTTATATGAGTAATGTTGTACTCAAGGATTTGATTTGAGGATCAGGGTTATTTCCTTTTCTTTAAGGAAAGGGGGAATCCAAGGGTATTGAGACTGTTCGATTCCACGGGGTTCCTTCCTATTCTTGAAGGGTGCTTGAGAATGTCTTGGAGAATCAAGGAAATTAGACTGTCCAAGTCTAGAGTTTCATCTTTCGTACTATGCTTTGAGAAACAGTAGTAGACTCATGGAAAGACCGTTCTATTAAGATGACTGATTTCTGTTCCTATACCTCTAGGAGGTTGTCGGGACAATTTGTACGAAGCCCAAGAGGAGGCTGGAAACTTTTAAGAAGCCGAGTGGTCCTTGTATGAAGCCCAAGAGGAGGCTCTCATTCCCGGAGGAAGAATCATTATACGAAGCCTAAGAGGAGGCTGTGAATACTTCTAAGAAGCCGACGAGTCCTTGTACAACGCCCAAGAGGAGGCGGTGATGCTTTTAGGAAGCCTGCGGGTCCTTGAACAATGCCCAAGAGGAGGCTAATGCTTTTAAGAAGCCGATGGGTCCCCAAACCCCGAGAAGTTCAAGACATGCTATTCACGAGGAATAGATCAAACCAGGAAAGTTCGAGAATTTGGAAGAAACTCAAGAGATACCATTCACAGAGAAAAGATCATCTCTGGGGAATAGAGTTTCTTGACAAGTGCTTTTAAGAAGCCTGTGGGTCCCCAAACCCCGAGAAATTCAAGACAGGCCATTCACGAGGAATAGATCAAGCCAGGAAAGTCCGAGAATTTGGAAGAAACTCAAGAGATGCCATTCCCATAGAAAAGATCATCTCTAGGGAGTAGAGTTTCTTTGACAACTTCTATGAGTGACAGTCTATGAAAGGGTTCACCGAGAATGCTGCCTTTCATGTCTCCATATTGTTTAACCCCAAGAGGAGGGAAGACTGTGTCTGGTAATCCTATGGGGATCTAGTTTTGACTTTTTCTAAGAGTGATCAACGGGCTTAATGCACAGTTGATATGAGTTTATGAAAGAAGACTTACAGCGAAATAGCCCCACAATACAGTTATATGTATATGAAAGCGGTAAATGAAAGCGTGTAAACACTTACTCGGTTGTAGGGCTTCCATGCTATTTGGTTAGTTGTTCAACAAAGAATGATTGAAAAACAACAGTATATTCAAAACCAAAGGAGAAAGTGCTTTGAAAAAGAAATACTTTGGGGCTTACAGCTCAAGGAGAGGCCCAGGGTTTTATCAGTGAGCGCACTGTTGTTTTGTACAGAGGGACTTATACAAGTGACTGAGGCCCAAAGAATGGTTTTTTGTACAAAGGGATGGGTCTTACACTCTCTCAAGAGGCCCAAAAGGTTTAAAGAAAAAGAGTGGGGCTTATAACACGAGGGTAGGCCCAAAGTTTGTTTTTCCGTTTGAAATGACGATCGCGCCGAGATTTTCTTTTAACGCGAAGGGGCTTATACAATATCTGAGGCCCAAAATGTTTTTGTTAAAAGGGGATTGGGTCTTACACTCTAATAGAGGCCCAAAAGTTTTGAATGGATCTTATAGCTCGAAGAGAGGCCCAATTGATTTTTTAATAGGCGATGATCGTGTCGTTTACTTGTACAGAGGGACTTATACAATAGGTGAGGCCCATAATGGTTTGTACAAGGGGGGTTGGGTCTTACACTCTATTAGAGGCCCAAAAGAGTTTTAAGAAAAGAAATGGGTCTTACTACTCGAGGGTAGGCCCAAGGTTTTTTTGTTTTGAAAAGGCGATGATCGCGCCGTTTGTTTCTGACGGTATCGAGACTTATACAATATACTGAGGCCCAAAAATGATTTGGTCAAAAAAAGGATTGGGTCTTACACTTTATTAGAGGCCCATGAGTGTTTGAAAAAGTTTTATGATGGTGAAAATCGAAGAAATCCTAATTTTATCATTTTAAAAGTAAATTCTTAAAAGAAAGTCAATACAAAATGATAAAAATACCAAATAAGCAACTTGTGATTTTTGGTTGGGGTTTGAAAAATGATGTTTTAATCACAAGATGAAATAAAATTCATTTGGTCTTGATTTTCAATATGAGAATTCACTTTTAAAATGTTTTAAAAACATTAAAAAGGAATTTATTCACAAAAATACTAATTATATTAAATAAATAATATAAAACTAATTTTTTTGTGGAATAAAATATTTTGGAGTATGAATAAGAAGTGTGTAAAACAGAATTGGAAAATGATGATTTTTGCTATGTAAAAGAATTGGTTGAGTTTTTTGAGAATAAACTAATGTCACAACATCACGTTCGACATCACTCATGAGTTTTGAAGATAAGAGAAAAAGGGAAGATGTCACAACATCACATTTGACATCAGAACTGCACCTTGGTTTTTCAACATCTTTGCTATCAAACTTCAAACATTCATAACTCTCTCAATTTTTAACGAAATTAAAATCCGTAAGAACCTATCTTAACCAATTTTTCGCAAGGAATCCAATGGTATCACTCATACATACTGAAACTTAATGTACAACACACACAAGGTAAAAAACCAGATCTGCACCTTAAGTTTAAAACAACATAAACTCCACATATAAACATGTTAAAGTGCAAACAGTAGGAGGATCATAACATACATATTAAGGACTACATTTTTGCTTCAAGAATTGTTCAATATGATGCATGTATGTGGACAACAAAGGAAAGCATGATTCAAAGAATTCAAGTTGTGAATTTTACCTCTTTTTTTGGAGATTTTGTACAACCTACCAAGTGCTTTGTTCCAGAAATGATTTGATGCTTTGGACACCCTCAAATGACCTCTTGGATGCTTTTAGGATGATTGGAATCAGCTTGTACCTGCAAAAACACAAACTGTCCCTTTCTTGCAAAAGGGGTTAAAAGTGACCACAATAGCAACTCTCTCAAATGGTGTTCCAGATGGGGGGAACCATTTGGGACAGTTCAAGGATGATATTTGGAGTGTGTTTGAGGTTTTATCTGGTTTGGAAAGTGACTGAATCAAGACATGGCTTGAAAAATACAAAAAAGACCAATTTTGAGGTTTTGAGAGGTGACTTTGTGATGTTGTGATTACAGGTCACTTTTGATAGTTTGGACAGCTTACATATGATATATGTGAGGTGTGTGTGTGATTAGTTTGAGTGGAATTGCTCTCTAACTCAAAAATTCAGAATTACTTGCTTTGGAAGGCAAATTTGAGGTGAAAGAAGAGATTTTGAGGAAAGCATCTGTTTGATGGCTTTGGTGTACTCAAACTGAGCACAAATGAGCTCTATTTATAGTAGAGCAAGTTTATTTTGGGATCCACAGTGAATGGCAACTGCAGCAGAGGTTTGGCCAATGTTGTCCAATGAAAATCCAAGTCTCATCTAGCCATTGACTAGAGGTTAGGGCACAGGCTGCTGGTTCCCTAGTTGTTGGAGGAATCTTGACTGAATTCAGTTGCAAATGTGTCAGTCCATGCCACCTCTAAGCATCCATTAAATGCTTCAATCCAAAATTGGAGTTTTGTCCCTCTTTTAGGCATTTCTAGGTTTGGCATGCTACTTCTTGTTCCAAGGACTTTGGAGGCTTGGCTCAGTGATTGTCCCCTTTAGATTTGATCCTCAGATGTGTTCAAAATGATGACAAGGCTTAAAAATTCGTGTGGCACAAGAAATGTGCAAATCTGCCCCATGAAAAATTCAGCTGCAGCAAGCCTTTTTTGTAAAATCCATAACTCCCTGCTCGAGTATGCTACATGGACGTTCTAGGACTTTCTGGAAAGCTGAGATGATGTACTTCAACTTTCATGTTTGACCCCAGACCTGGTTCAACTTGGATCATGGAGAAAAACAGCCTTGAAGTTGGGACATTCTTGCTGGAAAAATATTAGTGATGTCCTATGCAATGTTGGAACATCATACAACTTTGAACATTAATAATTCCAAACTTTAATCACTTGTATCTTTTAATCCACTATGATATTTTGAGTTGAAGTGAATTGCATCTTTGATGCTTGTCTTGCATGGTGACAAAGCTTGAAAATTGGGTGGCACAAGAAAAGTGTACAAAATCTGTCCTAAAAAAATCAGCTCGAGCAAGGCCTGTTGTGAGGTTCATAACTCCTTGCTCAAGTTAAATTACTGGGAGTTCTTATACATTTTGGAAAGCCCTAATGACATACTTTAACTTTAATGTTTGACTTTGGTCTTGGTTCAGCTTGCAAAGTCATCAAAAATGGTCTTGAACTTGTGTAGTCAAATCTGTCCTAAAAGCTGTCAAGAAAATTCTGCTTTATCAATGCTTTTTACAAAAATCATATCTCCTTGCTCGAGTATGCTACAAGGACGTTCTAGGACTTTCTGGAAAGCTGAGATGATGTAATTCAACTTTCATGTTTGACCCCAGACCTGGTTCAACTTGGATCATGGAGAAAAACATCCTTGAAGTTGGGACATTCTTGCTGAAAAAATATTAATGATGTCCTATGCAATGTCAGAACATTGGAAATTAAGAATTCCCAACTTTGATCACTTATATCTTTCAATCCTTATGATATTTTGAGTTGATTCCTTCTACAATGTTGAAGTATCAAATACCCTCTTTAAAAGTAGCTCTTACTCAAAATCAATGGATGCTTGGATCAATAGTTACAACCTTGAAAAGTTGTGCACTTGAACATGATTTTAACTTAGAAAAAATTTCTAAGTTTCTTTCAATTTGATCAATTTTGCAATTTTGCATGATTTCTTGATTTAAATTTGATCAAATTAAATCATCCATCATATTTTCTTGAGTAATGGCTTGTGAAGCTCATAGTTGACCAAAAAGTTAAACTTTGACTTTCTGCGTCAGTTGACTTTGTATTAGATGAACTTGAGGCTTGATCCACTTGAAATGTTGCACTCTTGTGCTTAATTCTTGATGTGGGATTCCTCTTGATCCTTTGTGGATGTTTAAGAGGTTAGACAAGTTGAAGATCATGTCATTCCTTGATTGATCCTTTGTCTAAAGGCTCTGAGAGGGCTTGAAACCCTAAGCTTGATTGTAGTGAACGCTCACCCATCTTTGGGGGAGACTAATGAGGTACAAAGGTACATCCATATTGTGCTGATGATTTGCACCATGATGGGAAATCTTAGTGGTCAAAATTTGGGGTATGACAGATGCCCCTATTTAATCTTCTTGGACACGAAGGTGTGAATGGCGAAGGTATTCGGGCATTCGGGGTGCAAGAGGATTAAATATCAGAATATCCAAAATTTTGATGGCGTCTATGAATGGTAGTTCACGCATTCATCTTCTTTTGCTAAGCGATGATGCTTAGAAAAGGTAAACTTCCCCTCGATCCTGGTTTCCTACCAAGGAACTGGTTTTAGTTGAAATAAACCTCCCCTCGATCCTGGTTTCCTACCAAGGAACTGGTCTTAGTTTCTGATTTAAACTTCCCCTCGATCCTGGTTTCCTACCAAGGAACTGGTCTTAGTTTCTGATTTAAACTTCCCCTCGATCCTGGTTTCCTACCAAGGAACTGGTCTTAGTTTCTTTTGTCAATAAACTTTATTGACAAGGGACGCTATGTGTAGCGGTTTTCCTCAAACTTCTCGCCGAATTTTCCTGGAGAGATGCCATTCGATGGAAAAAGTTTTGATGCCAGACTTGCTGGGGAACCCAGTCGTCTGAGTTGTAGAGGTGTACAAACTTCTCTGTTGGAGATGCCATTTGTTGACTCTATTTGGGGAATGCGAGTCTCTTGAGAGACTGCTTTCATGCTTGGGGATATTACATCATACTTTTCTCGGGATTTTCCCGGAGAAATGCCATATGATGGGATCCAATTTTGAGGTGCCGATGACCTTTTCATCAGTGGTTCTTTCGGAGAAAAACTGCCGTATAGCCGAAGCTCCGATTAAGGGGCTTTCTCTAGGGATTTTCCTTAATCCGGGAAAGCAAAAAATATCATCTTCAATGGCGAAGAGTGATGCTGACTGAAGGTTCTCTGGTTTTTCAGAGGTCCAAGTTATCACAGTGGTCCAGGACCTATCTTCAATTCAGAAATAGTTGGAGGCGAGATTGTTTAGATGATTCACTTCCTGACGAGGAAAGAATCGACAACTCGATTGAGAGGACTTTTATCACTAGGGGATAAGACCGACTAGAGTGATAGTGATGCAATATGAATGCGAATACAAGTCAATAATGCATGATGTATGTATGTATATGCTAACAAAGACTTGACACAACACACAGACTGACGGATGAACACGACTGGATACTCGGCCACTGCTAGAGATGAAAGGTATCACTTGGTTCAAGATAGCAATCCTGGCTTGCTTAGGAGAAATAATCCCTACGGGGAATACCATTAATCGGGCTTAGGAGATACGGACTCTGCCGAAGATGTCAGATGGATTAGTCACATCTGACACTGTTGATCCTTCATTCAGGCGCACTGGCGTAGAAGGAGTACTTTGATTCTGCACTTTGAGGTTCGCTTACTTCTGGAGAAGCGGTTGATGTTCTTTTGATGTTCAACAGTCAAAAGAAATTGCCATCTTTATTTTAAAGCAGAAAAAGTTTTACAAGTAAATTCATTTTTGTTTTATTTCAAGAATCATTAATCATATCAAAATGTCGTTATGTAAAGCTAAAACAAATAAGAATTACAAACAAAAGCACAAGGGCTCAAATTTTATTGATAAGATGGAGATCAGCCAAACGCGTGATTCCATAGAGTATTTACAAAGTTTAGAAAATGGTAATTTACGGGAAGAGGGCTACATTAAAACACAATGACCACTATCCTTCTACCAACTTTGAATTCGGGACATCCTGAGCTTCTATCGAAGATGACCTTGACTGGAGTTTTCCTCCGATGGATGGTGTAACTGCTGCTGAGGGACTTGCCTCTGTTGAACATAGTTACTTGCCATTATCCCTATTTTTTGCATGGATTGTAATTTGATGTTTCCAATCCACCGAGATGATTATTGATCATGTCTCTAATTTTTGCCTGGACCGCCCTTTCGGGTTTTCAGTCCACCGAGACATTTTTTTTTTAGTTTAGGTGAAGTATTTCTTGACTACATCAACATTTGTGGGGTAGGCAAATTCTTCTCCGTCCATGGTTGCAAGTCTCAAGGCGCCGCCTGAGAAAGCTTTCGTGACCACATAGGGGCCATCATAATTCGGAGTCCATTTTCCCCGAGAATCTGTGAGAAATGATTGTATCTTCTTGAGCAGTTTGAAGATCGGCGTGCATGTCGCACTTATGAGGAATATGAATCTGGAGATGTAGTTCAAACGTCCCAGGAATCCTCTGACTTGTTTTTCAGTTTTCGAAGAAGGCGTTTCTTGAATGGCCTTGACCTTGTCAGGATCAACCTCAATTCCTTTCTGGCTGACGATGAACCCTAAAAGTTTCCCTGAACGGACACCGAAGGTGCATTTGTTGGGATTCAAGCGGAGTTTGTACTTTCGCAAATGCTCAAATAGTTTTGACAGGTGGATCACATGCTCCTCCTCTGTCTTAGATTTTGCAATCATATCATCGACATACACTTCGATTTCTTTATGTATCATGTCATGAAACAGAGTAGTCATGGCCCTTTGATAGGTTGCCCCGGCGTTCTTCAAACCGAACGACATTACCTTGTAACAAAAGGTACCCCATGGGGTGATGAACGAAGTTTTATCCATATCTCTCGGCGCCATTTTAATCTGGTTATAGCCCGAGAATCCATCCATGAAGGAGAAAACTTTGAATTTTGATGTACTGTCTACCAGCATGTCAATGTGTGGTAAAGGAAAGTCATCCTTTGGACTTACCTTGTTTAGATCTCTGTAGTCGACACACATTCTGACCTTTCCGTCCTTTTTCGGAACGGGTACGATATTGGCTAACCATTGAGGATATTCTGACGTGGCGAGGAAACCCGCGTCAATCTGTTTCTGTACCTCCTCTTTGATTTTGATGGCCATGTCCGAATGAGTGCGTCTCAACCTTTGCTTTACTGGCGGACATTCCAATCTCAACGGTAAATGATGTTCCACGATGCTGGTATCCAACCCTGGCATATCCTGATAGGACCAAGCGAATACATCGGGGAATTCTTTGAGAAACTTTATCAAACTCTCTTTGGCAATTGGACTGAGCAGTGCCCCAATCCTTATTTCTTTTCTCTCTTTTTCTAAACCCAAGTTTACCGTTTCCAACGGCTCTTTGTGAGGTTCAATGGATCTTTCCTCTTGTCTGAGTAATCAGGAGATCTCTTTTGGAATTTCGTTGTCGACTTCTTCTTCAGCCCCAAATACCGGGAACTCAAAGTTGGGAGAAGGCATCGGATCGTATGTTTCAACGGGGTTTAAAACAAGCAATCTGCATGACGTGATGATTCGTGTTTAGAAGAGATAGAGAAAATGCAAAAGTGTGTGCAGTGTATTTTTTTTTATTACTGCTTGTTTTTATTATTGAATCGTTTTTAGGATTACCATTTTCTGAGAAAAGCGAAAAGAGAAAATAGCAATTAATGCGGAAATTACAGAACGACGTTATTTTATTAATGAACAAGTTGATTCTTGAAACTACAGCCCTATAAAACAAAACTCTGTCGCTTTGGACTAAGCGAAGAGGGAAAATTTATAGAAAGCGAGCCCTATTAAAACATCTGTTTCACCTGGGCAAGGTGAAAGGTTAAAGATGTCAATTACTTTGATTGGCGAACGACCTTCGGAATATCGACAACAACTCATTGGCGGTGAACTCCTCGGTGAATCACAAAGTCTGGCACCTTCCTTGATTTGTCTTCAGAAATAACGCTGATTTCTGGTGGAGCAGGATCATTGGAATCTGTCTCCCACACAGAGTTGTCGTAGGAGAATTCCTCTGTTACATTTTGCATAGCATTGGTGCTCTCAGCTGTATCTCCCCATCCAGTTGGCTGGATATCTTTGAGCTTGATACGAGAGCTTTCGGGAGCGGTGTATTTGACCATATAGTCGTACTTTTCACTCGGTTGTCCCAAGGTGTCCCACACTTCTTTCGAACTGGAGGAGTCATCCCTCTCGATGATGTTGACCTCAGGAAAAGCATAGTTGATGAATTCAAGTCCTGCAAACGTTGCAAATTCATCGTCATGTTGAGTAGTTTTTTAATGACCTGAGTGTTGATCCCATGACATAATGGGGACACAGGTATTCTGTTCAATGATGCTCAGCTGAGTTTCATTACTCGGCTGACTTTCAGTCCCCAAGTCTCCTGGGTAAGGTTGCCACATTGGCAGGCCATCCATCGGGCCATAGTAATTGTGGTCAAAATTGTCTTTCATCAGAGTGTCCTCCTCTAATGAATTTGGCGGAGCACGACATCCTTCCGGATCATAACCTCCGTATATCATTTCAACATCTGACCGTGGTATAAATCTCGGACTCTGTGCGGGATAACAAAATGGCGTAGGCACCTCTTCCTAAGACATATAATCGTCCTTGTTAAGAAAGGACTTCCATTCTTCATCTGTGTCGGAGGGATCCTCCTCATTGATAGCATGGATTGCCTGAGGCACTGGGTGAAGGAAACCTCCACTGTGGAAGAAGTTCTGAATGGGATGAAGACTTTCATCATTAGCAGCTGTCCGGGTACAGGTTGCAGAAAAACCAAGACCCTTCTTTGTTGTATTGCTAGTTGGAATGACAAGCTGTCCCCATCCTGTTGTATCGGTACTCTCGACCGCTTTAATAGCATCTTTGTATGAGGAAATCGAAGTTCCTCCTCCGAATTGTTCGTCCTTGTGTAACGAAAGCGCTTGGAACTGGGTTCTGATTACCCCTTCTGGTTCCACATAAGTGGATGACCATAAATTGCTGATGAGCAAGGCCTGTTCCCCACAGACTGTGACGAGCTGGCCGTTCTGGACAAACTTTAACTTTTGGTGGAGGGTCGAGGTGACCGCTCCAGCCTGATGTATCCAAGGTCTTCCTAATAAACAACTGTACATTTCCCGGATGTCCATGACCTGGAAAGTAACTTGGAAAGTGTGAGGACCAATAGTTATGGGAAGGTCAACTTCGCCGACAACCGTCTTTCTGGATCTGTCGAACGCTTTGACGACGACCTCCCTGGTTCTCATCAGAGGGCCCTTGAATGATAATTGCATCAAAGTGGACTTCGGCATAACATTCAGGGCTGACCCTGTGTCTACCAGTACGCTGGCTAAAGCATCGTCCTGGCAGTTAACTATGATATTGAGCGCCATGTTATGACGGTGACCCTCTTCAGGTAATTCCTCATCACTAAATCCCAAGTTATTGCAAGAAGTGATGTTAGAGACAATACTATCGAACTGTCTGATTGTTACATCCTGTTCCACAAAGTTTTGCTCCAAGACTTTCTGTAGGGCTTCTCTGTGCGCTTCTGAACTGAGTAACAGTGATAATACCGAGATCTTTGAAGGAGTCTGTAACAGTTGATCGACAATGTTGTATTCACTCCTTTGGATGAGCTTCAGCATCTCACCATCGTTTTTCAAACGGTCGGGATTACTGGATTGACCGACTGGTGGATCGGGAGCTTCTGTCTGAAGTTCCTTTTCTTTGTTAGACTCTCCAACTCCTCTGTTGAAGATTCTACCACTCCGTGTTACACGACTGATGTCTGTAATATTCAAGACGGAGGGTAATGGAATTTCCTTTCCATTTTCAATTATCGTCGCACCGTATTTGTAAGGGATTGCCTTAGTTGATTCATACGGTAGTGCTCCCGGCAGATAGATGATTATGGGAACCTTCTGGTTTTTCTGACCATCGTACGTAATCTCGATCCGTTCCCAGTTGTGAGTTCTTGATTCGTCAAGCAGAGGGATAAGGGTAAAAACATCCCTAGTTCTTTGATGATCAGAGATTACAACAACGTCCTCAATTTGATCGGCAAGATAGTTCGGCGACCAATTGATGGGGCTGGAACCTGGATATGGGCGGATCTCTCCACGATCCAATTGCCCCTGGAGAGCTGCTCTCACAAGGTAGCACCCTTGGTTACTTTCCGAACAGGCTCCACAACGTTCATAATTGTGTGGTGGCACCTGGCCACGCCCACTTTGAATACAATGTAACCTCACTAGGTTAGCTTCCACGAGTCGGACATCCTGACTTTGACGCCGAGTGGGGTTTCTGTTATTGATACTAATTTGCTAAGTATCTTCATCCATGTAGATTGGCATCCACCAATGATTTAACAAGTGCTGAAGTGCTTCTTGGACAAGGGTACATCCCTGATCGTTTTCGCAACCCGCTTTACATCTGTGATAATTATGTGATATCAAGAGTCCGAGTCGGACCTGCTCAGCATGCAACTCTACCAAGTTGGTATTCATTAAGCGAATATCGAAGATTTGAACCATGTTGATCTGATAGGGATTCCTATCATGGTAGTCCTTGATCCATCCGAGATCCATCTGATGCTGGAGGGCCTCCTGTATGAAAGAGCATCCCTGTTTGTTTACCGAGCAAGTCAGACAAGAACTGTAATCGTGCCGCGGCAGATTATGATACTAACTTTGCCTTGAGTGCATTGCCACCAAGTTGGCATTCATCGCACGGATGTCGTGGTTCTGAATGACGTTGGAATTCATGTAATCCATGTTAACTCCACGAACTCGGTGCTCTTGGATCCATCCGAGATCCATCTGTTCCTGCAGAGCTGCTTGCACCACAGAATATCCTTGATTGTTTTTAGAGCAGAGATCACACTGGTGATAATGATGAGGTGGCACATGGCCATATCCACTCTGTCTACAATGCATCTTGACCAGATTGGCCCTCAACAAGAGTACATCGTGAATTTGATAGACATTGTTAAATTCTTTCTCAATCAGGTTGACCGCAGCTTTCTCATGTTGAGGCAGCGGGTTCGTGAGAACATTGGGATTCGTATCTTTGAAAGATAGGAGCCCGCTCCTAACAAGCTTTTGCACGTCGGATTTGAAATTGAGATAATTCTCCATGTTATGCCCCTGATCCTCCTTGATGATAAGGGCATGTCTGATCTGCTTTGAACCAAAATAGGCGGATTTTCCGCTACTGTAAGAGGAGACTTAATCTGGATGTGCCCTTTAGCTAGTAGTAATGGAAATAGTTCTGCGTAGAACATGGGTATAGGATCAAACCCTAGTGGCCATGTTGTACGGTTGTTATTGTATGGAGGACGAGCCTGCTGAAGAGGTTGTTGTGTCCTTTGCTAATTAGGTTGGCTTTGCGCAACCTGAGGTTGATACGTAGGAATAGGTGCAGGGCTGATAGCAGGAGTTACAGCTGCTATTGGTTGGTATCGTCGCCTTTGCTTTCCAATATAGATATTCCCAATATCCTGCTCTCTTTTTTAGGGAGAGCACTACTGTATCATTTTGTACTACTTGATGATCTAGCGTCTTTTATCAAACGTCCTTCTCGGACGGCTTCCTCAAGACGAACTCCCATGCCCACCATCTCGGTGAAATCACTGGGCGCACTGGCAACCATTCTATCATAGTAAAATGAGCTTAAGGTTTTTAAGAAGATCTTTGTCATCTCTTTTTCCTCAAGAGGTGGACAAATCTGAGCGGCAATTTCACGCCATCTTTGAGCGTACTCCTTAAAGGTTTCCTTGTCCTTTTGTGACATCGATCTGAGCTGATCTCTGTCCGGTGCCATGTCCAAATTGTATTTGTATTGTTGGACGAAGGCAGTACCAAGATCTCTGAATGTGCTAATCGTAGCACGGTTTAAACCCATGTACCATTTTAAGGCGGCACCGGTTAGACTATTCTGAAAGTAGTGAATCAGTAGGTCCTGATTCTCCGTCTGAGCTGACGTTCGCCGAGCGTACATCACCAGATGGCTCTGAGGGCAAGAGTTACCCTTGTATTTTTCAAAGTCGGGCACTTGAAATTTGTGTGGAACTTTCACATTGGGGACCAAGCAGAGGTCTGCGGCGTCCTTTCCAAATAGATCCTGACCGCAGATGGCTTGCAGCTCTTTCTGCATTTCCAAGAACTGTTCCTGGAATTCATCCATTCTATCGAACATAGTTTCCTTCTTACCAGAAGGTATCGGCGGAATCTATCCTTCCGGGACAGTGTGCACCACGGGGGGTGGGACCGTGACTATGGCAGTGAATCTTGGCGTTTCCCAAAGTTTGTAACCTTCAGGAGTCTTCAGTATGCCCCTGGCATCTTTGCTTTCCCGAAGTTTGTAACCTTCAGGCCCAACGGCTTCTGTTATGATTCCCTGATCTTCAGTGATTGGAGGAACATATCCTTCTGAGATATAGTTAACAGGCATGCCCCAGGGACGACCTTTCGGCATTTGATACCTAGGATCATACTTCTCCACTATGGGCATTGAGGTGATCTCTAAGATCACAGTCCTTTGCAGCTGAGCTTCTGCCATGGCTTGCATGTCGTTACGAAGCTTTATCATATCCTCTCTCAGAGCGTCGATCTCTTCTTTCAACTCTCTATTTTCTTCCTCAAGATCATCCATCTTTTTCTGACGATTGGCCCGAGTATTATACGAATGAGACAGTTTGACTCTAGAATCGAGACACAAATGTGATATTCGTAGGTAAGAAGAATACGCGATGTGAGATTGATGAATGCAACGATTATATTAATTGTTTTTTGGTTTAATGAAAATAAACTTCGACAATTAGATTGCAAATATCAAACAGTGGGGAAACCCCTTTTTATTGAATTCAAAGGATTACAAAAATGGAAATACAATAGATTACAAGGTGCAGAAACAGAAACCTAAGCTAATGGGTCCCGAGTCCTTCTGAAGAGAAATCAGGTGCTGATTCTGGTACTTTCCTTTTCTTTGACCGGGGCTCTTGGGTCGTTGTCGAGTTGCCATTCCTTTGCCAGGTGAAAGGAGTGAGCAAATTCCTTTAGTCATCTTGATTCTCTACAGCATGTTGCTCCAAAATTTCAATTAGAGCGTCCTTATCTTTCAGTAGTTGTTGTATTTTGATGCACTCTACGTTGAGGGTGCGGTACTTGTTCTTCCAAGACCTCTTCTCCCGTTGAAATTTGTTGAGAGTAACCTGAAGCTTTTCAGTCTCAGTCATGAAGTACATGACAGACTCCCTCGGGGGAAGAACACCATGACGAGGATAAGGCATCTTTAGCTTGAGAGCTCTAGTTTGTACCCAGTGGAGATAAGGCTCCACCGAGACACAGTCCGGTTTTCCTAGAGACTCCCGTCCTTTCTTATGAACATGTTTCCAAGTGTGCACTATTTCCGTCTTTAGTGCTCTGTCACTTTCTCCTTCCTTGAAGAAAAGACCTTCCAAATGAACACCCCGTGGGACGTGTCTCATCGGGTATCCAAATTGACGACGAACAAGAATTGGATGGTAATTGATTCCTCCCTTAGTTCCTATAAGGGGTACGTTGGGGAAGTTTCCACAACGGTCAATGATCATGATTCTGTCATAAATCCTATTACACCAGTCAATGTCAGAGTTGGTGAGGGACATGATTTTCTGCGACCAACGTAAGGCACTCTTGTGATCCCAAAAAGCAGCAGACTTGGGCAAATGAGAGATAAACCATTTGCATAGCAGAGGTACACAGCACGTGATCTCCCCTCCACTGTACAAATTTCCCAAGTGTACAGAATGATACGCATCTGCAAGCAAAGTCGGCACAGGGTTTCCAATGAGAAAACCCTTAATGGAGTTGATATCGACGAAGTTATTGATGTTGGGAAACAAAAAAAACCCGTAGGTGAGTAAAACAAAGATGCTTTCAAAAGCAGTCACATTCCTGATACTAGTGAAGTACAAGGCTTTATTTGTCAAGAACTGGGCTGGCAAACCTTGTATGCCACCCTTAGTGGTCATGTGAGTCCTGACCTCAGACTCGTCCAAATGAATTACTCTTGCAATGGTCTGATTCTTTGGAATTTCTTCCAGTCCAGAAAATGGAGTTTGATTTGTAATGTGTAGATCAATCAGATGAGAGTATTCCTCCAGCGTTGGTGCTAGCTGGTAATCTGGGAATGTGAAACAGTGATAGACCGGATCGTAGAATTGAATGAGCGCATCCATGATTCCCTCAATCACATGGACTCTTAGCAGAGATAGCAAACCTCCGTACTTGCCTCTGAAAGCCTCTTGGTTTGTGATCATCCTCGCCAAACCTCTTAAATACTCTAGTTTTGGAATCCTGAAGGTGTACTTATGAGTTCTCCTTCTACCGAAATCCATTAGCGTAATCCTTTTCTCTGATATTTGCAATCACAGTCTTAGTTTAATTTGAAAAACAGAGAGACTAGAATAGACAATTTTTTGAATGTTTTAATGTTTTTTAAATGAATGCAGGAATGCAGTACACAAAAACATAGAAAAAACATGGGGTCAAAGGGTCGTTGTCATGAAGTCAAGGCTCTACCCATCCCAAAAGGTTTATACTAGGGTGATTTTTTGTACCTGTACTCAAAATCATCAGCTCCTCCCAGGATAACAAACAGCAAGCGGATCGCCAGCGAGCTGTATGAAATCTTAGAGTAAATGCTATTCACCGAGAATAGATCATCAGCCTCAAATGAGGGTAGTATCATGTGACAACTATTTCAGGTAGCTTCCGCACTACAAAAGGGTTGGCTCCTCAGCTTCTCAGACGTCAAAATCGGCCCATTGCCTATGAAAGGGAATGGGTTGCATTGGGAAGCCTCCACTGAGGTTGATGGTCAACCTCGTCGCCATCACTTATCTTAAGTGTATACTCAATCTTTCCACATGCGGCATCACACGCATTCCCATTAGCAGAAAAATAAACACAGATATCAATTAGGAAAAGCAGTATATATATTTGTCCTAATGTCCTAGACCTTTAAAAGCTAAGAATCTGAAGTTCCTGACAGAAAATGGTTTCCCGGCGGAGTCACCATCCTGTGGTTTCATTCCAAATTAACGGCGTTTTAACCTAAGATCCTAGTGACGTCAGGGTTTCTACCTAGGGGACAAGAAAAGAATAAGATCCCTAAAGATTCTCCCCAGCAGAGTCGCCATTTTTCTGTTGTGAATGGTGACGATGATGACTAGATCTCATTGTTCGACTCTCTCCCCAGCAGAGTCGCCATTTTTCTGTAGCGAGTGATTTTTGGATGTGGTTGCGAAGCACGATCGCTCTGGTACTACAGCTCAATTCATTTTTTTATCCTATTAAACCTGATGAAGGAAGGGAAATAGATGTCTCCAATTAACCCTGCTTGCATACTGAGGTTAAACAGTCAAAACTGTTGGTTTACAGATGCTACAAAGATTCGGGGTCTCTCCTAGGTTTTTTTGTTGAAAAGGGGTGCTTTAGGCTATCGGTTAGGATGTTAGGACAGATATATGAAAGTATGGGATTTTGAGTTTTTGTTTAGTGTGCTCGCTAAGATTTTTCTTTCAATCTTATGCCTACGTATTCCCGTTTTTTCCGAAACAGGGAAATCAGAGCGATCGTAGTTCCTCCTATTCTATGGGAGGAAATGGTGTTTTGGTGTCTTGTTCAAAGCCCAAGACGTGAAGCTAAAGGTGGTTTGTATCTTGTTCAAAGCCCAAGATGTGAAGCTAAAAGGGTTTGACTTTAGAGAGAATTTGTCATCTCTAAAGAGGGGTTTGTCCGTCACAACTGTTTATAAAGGAGAATTACTTTAACCGGGATTTGTGAATCCGGCAATGCCATAATTTACTTTATAGGGGATTTCCAACCTGAAGGGGAAGACTTTAACTCAGTTTAGAGCAATGCCATATTTCCTTAGGAATTTCTCATGCTAAAAGAGGGACAGTGGCATGGATGTAGATGATCCAGAGGCTTGCCGCTTACAGCGATTAGATGAAAGGGAAGGAGTTGTTGATGTTTATGTACTGTGAACGAGGCACAGCTTTGATGCTAAAAGGTTGATTGGATCAACCAGTGGTTTTCTTATACAAAGCCTAAAAGGAGGCTAATATATGTCTCGTACAAAGCTCGAGAGAGAGGCTAAAGGGTTTTGACTCGACGATGGAGTCTTTTGGTATCTCGTATAAAGCCCGAGATGGAGGGTATTTGACTCAACAAGAGAGTTTTTTGTATCTCGTATGAAGCCCGAGATGGAGGCTATTGTTAGCTCCGCTGGGGAGAATCATTGTACAAAGCCCAAGAGGAGGCTATTGTGACTATTTTAGATGAGTGACAGGTCCAGTATGCTGATTTAAAGAAAAAATCAGTTCTTATATGAGTAATGTTGTACTCAAGGATTTGATTCGAGGATCGGGGTTATTTCCTTTTCTTTAAGGAAAGGGAGAATCCAAGGATATTGAGATTGTCCCAGTCCACGGGGTTCCTTCCTATTCTTGAAGGGTGCTTGAGAATGTCTTGGAGACTTAAGGAAATTAGACTATCCAAGTCTAGAGTTTCATCTTTCGTACTATGCTTTGAGAAACAGTAGTAGACTCTTGGAAAGGCTGTTCTATTAAGATGACTGATTTCTGTTCCTATACCTCTAGGAGGTCGTCGGGACAATTTGTACGAAGCCCAAGAGGAGGCTGGAAACTTTTAAGAAGCCGAGTGGTCCTTGTATGAAGCCCAAGAGGAGGCTATCATTCCCAAAGGAAGAATCATTATACGAAGCCTAAGAGGAGGCTGTGAGTACTTCTAAGAAGCCGACGGGTCCTTGTACAATGCCCAAGAGGAGGCGGTGATGCTTTTAGGAAGCCTGCGGGTCCTTGAACAATGCCCAAGAGGAGGTCGATGCTTTTAAGAAGCCGATGGGTCCCCAAACCCCGAGAAGTTCAAGACAGACTATTCACGAGGAATAGATCAAGCCAGGAAAGTTCGAGAATTTGGAAGAAACTCAAGAGATGCCATTCACGGAGAAAAGATCATCTCTGGGGAATAGAGTTTCTTGACAAGTGCTTTTAAGAAGCCTGTGGGTCCCCAAACCCCGAGAAATTCAAGACAGGCCATTCACGAGGAATAGATCAAGCCAGGAAAGTCCGAGAATTTGGAAGAAACTCAAGAGATGCCATTCACAGAGAAAAGATCTTCTCTGGAGAGTAGAGTTTCTTTGACAACTTCTACGAGTGACAGTCTATGAAAGGGTTCACCGAGAATGTTGCCTTTCATGTCTCCATATTGTTTAACCCCAAGAGGAGGGAAGACAGTGTCTGGTAATCCTATGGGGATCTAGTTTTGACTATTTCTAAGAGTGATCAACGGGCTTAATGCTAGACGTAGTTGCCGGGGAAACTCTAAATATTTATACTATTATTACACAGTTGATATGAGTTTATGAAAGAAGACTTACAGCGAAACAGCCCCACAATACAGTTATATGTATATGAAAGCGGTAAATGAAAGCGTGTAAACACTTACTCGGTTGTGGAACTTCCATGCTGTTTAGTTAGTTGTTCAACAAAGAAAGATTGAAAAACAACAGTATATTCAAAACCAAAGGAGAAAGTGCTTTGAAAAAGAAAGATTTTGGGTCTTACAGCTCAAGGAGAGGCCCAGGGTTTTATTAGTGAACGCATTGTTGTTTTGTACAGAGGGACTTATACAAGTGACTGAGGCCCAAAGAATGGTTTTTTGTACAAAGGGATGGGTCTTACACTCTCTCAAGAGGTCCAAAAGGTTTAAAGAAAAAGAGTGGGGCTTATAACACGAGGGTAGGCCCAAAGTTTGTTTTTTCGTTTGAAATGGCGATCGCGCCGAGATTTTCTTTTAACGCGAAGGGGCTTATACAATATTTGAGGCCCAAAATGTTTTGGTTAAAAGGGGATTGGGTCTTACACTCTAATAGAGGCCCAAAAGTTTTGAATGGGTCTTATAGCTCAAAGAGAGGCCCAATTGATTTTTTAAAAGGCGACGATTGCGCCGTTTACTTGTACAGAGGGACTTATACAATAGGTGAGGGCCAAAATGGTTTGTACAAGGGGGATTGGGTCTTACACTCTATTAGAGGCCCAAAAGAGTTTTAAGAAAAGAAATGGGTCTTACTACTCAAGGGTAGGCCCAAGGTTTTTAGTTTTGAAAAGGCGACGATCGCGCCGTTTGTTTCTGACGGTATCGGGACTTATACAATATACTGAGGCCCAAAAATGATTTGGTCAAAAAAAGGATTGGGTCTTACACTCTATTAGAGGCCCGTGAGTGTTTGAAAAAGTTGTATGATGGTGAAAATCGAAGAAATCCTAATTTTATCATTTTAAAAGTAAATTCTTAAAAGAAAATCAATACAAAATGATAAAAATACCAAATAAGCAACTTGTAATTTTTGGTTGGGGTTTGAAAAATGATGTTTTAATCACAAGATGAAATAAAATTCATTTGGTCTTGATTTTCAATATGAGAATTCACTTTTAAAATGTTTTAAAAACATTAAAAAGGAATTTATTCACAAAAATACTAATTATATTAAATAAATAATATAAAACTAATTTTTTTGTGGAATAAAATATTTTGGAGTATGAATAAGAAGTGTGTAAAACAGAATTGGAAAATGATGATTTTTGCTATGTAAAAGGATTGGTTGAGTTTTTTGAGAATAAACTAATGTCACAACATCACATTCGACATCACTCATGAGTTTTGAAGATAAGAGAAAAAGGGAAGATGTCACAACATCACATTTGACATCAGAACTGCACCTTGGTTTTTCAACATCTTTGCTATCAAACTTCAAACATTCATAACTCTCTCAATTTTTAACGAAATTAAAATCCGTAAGACCCTATCTTGACCAATTTTTCGCAAGGAATCCAATGGTATCACTCATAAATACTGAAACTTAATGTACAGCACACACAAGGCAAAAAACCAGATCTGCACCTTAAGTTTAAAACAACATAAACTCCACATATAAACATGTTAAAGTGCAAACAGTAGGAGGATCATAACATACACATTAAGGACTACATTTTTACTTCAAGATTTTTTCAATATGATGCATGTATGTGGACAACAAACGAAAGCATGATTCAAAGAATTCAAGTTGTGAATTTTACCTCTTTTTTTGGAGATTTTGTGTAACCTACCAAGTGCTTTGTTCCAGAAATGATTTGATGCTTTGGACACCCTCAAATGATCTCTTGGATGCTTTTAGGATGATTGGAATCAGCTGGTACCTGCAAAAACACAAATTGTCCCTTTCTTGCAAAAGGGGTTAAAAGTGACCACAATAGCAACTCTCTCAAATGGTGTTCCAGATGGGGGGAACCATTTGGGACAGTTCAAGGATGAAATTTAGAGTGTGTTTGAGGTTTTATCTAGTTTGGAAAGTGACTGAATCAAGACATGGCTTGAAAAATGCAAAAAAGTCCAATTTTGAGGTTTTGAGAGGTGACTTTGTGATGTTGTGATTACAGGTCACTTTTGATAGTTTGGACAGCTTACATATGATATATGTGAGGTGTGTGTGTGATTAGTTTGAGTGGGATTTCTCTCTAACTCAAAAACTCAGAATTACTTGCTTTGGAAGGCAAATTTGAGGTGAAAGAAGAGATTTTGAGGAAAGCATCTATTTGATGGCTTTGGTGTACTCAAACTGAGCACAAATGAGCTCTATTTATAGTAGGGCAAGTTTGTTTTAGGATCCACAATGAATGGCAACTACAGCAGAGGTTTGGCCAATGTTGTCCAATGAAAATCCAAGTCTCCTCTAGCCATTGACTAGAGTTTGGGCACAGGCTGCTGGTTCCCTAGTTGTTGGAGGAATCTTGACTGAATTCAGTTGCAAATGTGTCAGTCCATGCCACCTCTAAGCATCCATTAAATGCTTCAATCTAAAATCGGAGTTTTGTCCCTCTTTTAGGCATTTCTAGGTTTGGCATGCTACTTCTTGTTCCAAGGACTTTGGAGGCTTGGCTCAGTGATTGTCCCCTTTGGATTTGATCCTCAGATGTGTTCAAAATGATGACAAGGCTTAAAAATTCGTGTGGCACAAGAAATGTGCAAATCTGCCCCATGAAAAATTCAGCTGCAGCAAGCCTTTTTTGTAAAATCCATAACTCCCTGCTCGAGTATGCTACATGGACGTTCTAGAACTTTCTGGAAAGCTGAGATGATGTTCTTCAACTTTCATGTTTGACCCCAGACCTGGTTCAACTTGGATCATGGAGAAAAACAGCCTTGAAGTTGGGACATTCTTGCTGGAAAAATATTAGTGATGTCCTATGCAATGTTGGAACATCAGACAACTTTGAACATTAATAATTCCAAACTTTAATCACTTGTATCTTTTAATCCACTATGATATTTTGAGTTGAAGTGAATTGTATCTTTGATGCTTGTCTTGCATGGTGACAAAGCTTGAAAATTGGGTGGCACAAGAAAAGTGCATCTGTCCTAAAAAAATCAGCTCGAGCAAGGCCTGTTGTGAGGTTCATAACTCCTTGCTCAAGTTGAATTAGTGGGAGTTCTTATACATTTTGGAAAGCCCTAATGACATACTTTAACTTTGATTTTTGACTTTGGTCTTGGTTCAGCTTGTAAAGTCATCAAAAATGGTCTTGAACTTGTGTAGTCAAATCTGTCCTAAAAGTTGTCATGAAAATTATGCTTTATCAATGCTTTTTACAAAAATCATATCTCGTTGCTCGAGTATGCTACAAGGACGTTCTAGGACTTTCTGGAAAGTTGAGATGATGTACTTCAACTTTCATGTTTGACCCCAGACCTGGTTCAACTTGGATCATGGAGAAAAACATCCTTGAAGTTGGGACATTCTTGCTGGAAAAAATATTAACGATGTCCTATGCAATGTCAGAACATTGGACATTAAGAATTCCCAACTTTGATCACTTATATCTTTCAATCCTTATGATATTTTGAGTTGATTCCTTCTACAATGTTGAAGTATCAAATACCCTCTTTAAAAGTAGCTCTTACTCAAAATCAATGGATGCTTGGATCAATAGTTACAACCTTGAAAAGTTGTGCACTTGAACATGATTTTAACTTAGAGAAAATTTCTAATTTTCTTTCAATTTGATCAATTTTGCAATTTTGCATGATTTCTTGATTTAAATTTGATCAAATTAAATCACCCATCATATTTTCTTGAGTAATGGCTTGTGAAGCTCATAGTTGACCAAAAAGTCAAACTTTGACTTTCTGCGTCTGTTGACTTTGTATTAGATGAACTTGAGGCTTGATCCACTTGAAATGTTGCACTCTTGTGCTTAATTCTTGATGTGGGAGTCCTCTTGATCCTTTGTGGATGTTTAAGAGGTTAGACAAGTTGAAGATCATGTCATTCCTTGATTGATCCTTTGTCTAAAGGCTCTGAGAGGGCTTGAAACCCTAAGCTTGATTGTAGTGAACGCTCACCCATCTTTGGGGGAGACTAATGAGGTACAAAGGTACATCCATATTGTGCTGATGATTTACACCATGATGGGAAATCTTAGTGGTCAAAATTTGGGGTATGACACATGGAAGCAGTGATCCCCATAGAAGTAGAGATACCATCAATCATGGTATTGATGGAAGCTAAGCTAATAGAAGTAGAATGGTGTCAAAGTCAACACGATAAGCTGAATCTGATCGAAGAAAAGCGAATAACGGCTCAATGCCATAGTCAGTTGTATCAGCAGAGAATGAAGAAAATGTTCGAAAAAAGTTCTGACCCCGTGTCTTCAGAAAAGGAGACCTCGTGCTTAAGAAGATACAATCATTCCTCACTGATTCTCGGGGCAAATGGACTCCGAATTATGACGGCCCCTATGTGGTCAAGAAAGCCTTTTCAGGCGGCGCCTTGAGACTCGCAACCATGGATGGAGAGGAATTTACCAACCCAACAAATGTTGACGTAGTCAAGAAATACTTCGCCTAAATGAAAAAATAAACGTTTCAGTGGATTGAAAACCCGAAAGGGCGGTCCAGGCAAAAATTAGAGACATAAGCAAAAATCATCCCGGTGGATTGGAAACCTCAAAAGACAATCCAGGCAAAAGTTAGGGATTCATGGAAAGTAACTACGCCCGACAAGGTTAAATCCCCAGCGGTAACACTATTCGTCGAAAAAACTTCAAGTCAAGGTCATCTTCAACAGAAGCTCAGGATGTCCAGAATTCAAAGTTGGTAGAAGGATAATGGTCGTTATGTTTCAATGTAGCCCCTTTCCCTTAAAATTACCATTTTTTAAACTTTGTAAATACTCTATGGGATCACGCGTTTGGCTGATTTCCATCCTATCAATAAAATTTGAGCCCTAGTGCTTTTGTTTGCAATTCTCATTTGTTTTAGCTTTACAGAATGACATTTTTAACATGATCAACGATTCTTGAAATAAAACAAAAATGAATTTACTTGTCAAAATTTTTCTGCTTTTAAAATAAAGATGGTAATTCCTTTTGACTTTGAGCATAAAAAAGAACATCGATAGTTTCTCCGAAGGTGATTGAACCTCAGAGTGCAGAATCAAAGTACTCCTTCTAAACCAGTACGCCTGAATAAAGGATCAACTGTTTTAGATGCAATATTCCATCTGACATTCCCGACAGAGTTCTTATGTCTTAAGACCGATTGACGATTCTCTCCTCCCCACAGGGTCTACCTCGCCTAAGCAAGGCAGGATTGCTATCTTGAACCGATGATACTCCCCCCCCCCCCCCCCCGTGGTGGCCGAGCATCCAGTCGTGTTCATCCACTAGTCTGTATGTCGCGTCAACTTTGTCAGCATAAACATACATACATCATGCATAATTGATTCACATTCATAATCATATTGCATTACTATCGCTCTGGTCATACTCATTTCCCAAGCTATAAAACCCTATTGTCAATCAAGTTGTCATTTGTCCTTTTCGCGTCGAATAAGAAAAAATCCTGGTTTAAGTTCTTTCCTCGTCAGGAAATGAATCGTCTAACCAATCTCTCCCCAGTTTATTTCTGGATCGGAGACGGTCCTCGACCACTTTGATAACTTAAACCTCTGAAAGGCAAAAATACATTCGACGGACACCTTCAGAACATCACTCTTCACCATCAAAGATGATATTTCTCGCTTTCCCGATTAAAGAAAATCCCCAGAGAAAGCCTCTCAACCGAAGACTCTCAGCAATACATCGGTTTTTCTCCAAAAAATTCGATGTTAATGAAGTCATCAGCACCTCAAAATTGGATTACATCACATGGCATTTCTCCGAAAAAGATCTCGAAGGAAAGTATGATGTAGTGTCCCCAAGAAAAAAGCAGTCTTTCAAGAGACTCATTTTTCCCAGTAGAGTCAACAAATGGCATCTCCAACAGAGAAGTTTGCACACCTCTACAGCTCAGACTAATGGATTTACCCCAGCAAGTCTGACCTCAAACTTTTTCCATCAAATGGCGTCTCCCCAGTAAAACTCAGAGAGAAGTTTAATGAAAACCGCTGCAAATAGCATCCCTTGTCAAGGAAGAAACTCAACAAGAAGAAATTGATACCAGTTCAGTGGCTAAAACCAGGATCGAGGGGAAGTTTATTTCAGAAACTAAGACCAGTTCCTTGGCAAAAAACCAGGATCGAGGGGAAGTTTATTTTGGAAACTAAGACCAGTTCCGTGGCTAAAAACCATGATCGAGGGGAAGTTTATTTCAGAAACTAAGACCAGTTCCATGGCTAAAAACCAGGATCGAGGGGAAGTTTATTTCAAAAACTAAGACCAGTTCCATGGCAGAAGGCCAGGATCGAGGGGAAGTTTATTTCAAAAAAGAAACTAAGACCAGTTCCATGGCTGAAGATCAGGATTGAGGGGAAGTTTTACCTTTTTTCTAAGTAACATTGCTTAGCAAAATAAGATGGATGAACAAATTGCCATTCATAAACACCGTCGAAATTTCGGGTATTCCGATATTTAATCCTCTTGCATCCTGAATGTCCGAATATCTACGCCATTCACACCTTCAGGTCCAAGAAGATTAAATAGGGGCATCTGTCATACCCCAAATTTTGACCACCAAGATTTCCCATCATTGTGAGAATCATCATCACAATATGGATGTACCTTCATGCCTCATCAATCTCCTCAAAGATGGTTGAGCATTCACCACAATCAAGAATTAGGGTTTCCATCCCTCTCAGAGCACTAAGATAAAGGATCAATCAAGAAATAACATGATCTTCAACTTATCTAACCTCTCAAACACCCATAAAGGATCAAGAGGTCTCCCACTCCAAGGATCAAGCACAGAAGTTGCCACATTTCAAGTGGTTTGAGCCTCTAAACACCCGATGTCACCAAATTAGGGTTTTTATCGACTGAGGCCTCCAGAGAGAAATTTTCATAGGGGGTTGAGCCAAGGCTTCAAAATATGACCCAATATGTTCAAAATAACCCTAGGAGTCCCTTTGCAAAGTTAAAACACCCTCATAGATTGCATTATCCAAAAATCGGGAATTAGGGTTTCTCCGTGACGAACCACTTCGGAGCCAAAAGTCAAAACATGACTTTTTTGGCAAAAATGATCCTTATGACTCATATTCTCATAAAATATGATCTATAATGTCATTTGAACAAAAATTGATCAAGAAATCATGATAACTTGTAAAAGGGGTAATCTTGAAAAATTGAAAATTTTTCTAAGTTACTAAATTTGAATGGTTTTGGTGCCAACTTCCAAGGACCATAACTTTTGATCCAAGCAACCATTTTGAGTGATCCAAAGCCTGATTTGTAGGTCTTCCTACATTCTACAAAATCTTAAACTACCTCAAACTCCAATTTTTTATAGATTTTTAGTTATGGATGGATCAAAGTGGTAAAAAAACCAAAGATTAAACACTTAGTGAAAACTGTCTGAGTTTTCAGCCTTGAACATCAATGTTCATGAGAATTTTTCAGTTAGATTCAAATAGTTTCAAGACAAACTATGATCACATATGGATTGTATCATGTTAGGGCTTTCTAAAAAGCACAAGAGCTTTCCATAACTCCATTTGAGCAAGGAGATATGATCCTCTCAAAATGGCACTTTCCAACTATCATGTACAAGGTAGTTTTGTGCACTTTTGCTTGAGCTGGCCAAATTGTGCAACCTTAAGCCTTGTCACACTTCTGAAAACATTTAAAGATCTTATCCAAGCAAGTACCTCTGATCCATAAGCCTTGCAAGTCAAGACACCACCCCTTTTGGCATGTGGAATTCAATGTTCCAAATCCAAAAACTCTAATTTTGTTTCAAGGCATTCAAGAGGTGCATTGAGGTGGCATGGACTGAGTCTTTAATCACTGAATGAGTCAAGCCTTATCCCTGCAACAGAAGACCATAGGCCTGTTCTCTAATCTCAAGTCAATGATCATGGAAGACTAGAATTCCTTTATGCAACCATTGGCCACAGACCTGTACAAGTTGCCATTCACTATTGCTTGCAAAACAAACTTGCTCTACTATAAATAGAGCTCATTTCTGATCAGTTTGAGTATACCAAAGCACCCAAACTAATGCTTTACTCAAAATCTCTCTTTCACTCCAAAAAAACACCTTCTCTTGCAAGTCACTATCGAGTTTTGCATTTGAGAACAATTTTGTCCAAACCAATGATGCAAACACCTCACATATATCATATGTAAGTGATTCAAAGACATAAATAACATCTGGAACATCAGAATCACAAAGTGGTATCCCATTTGTTCAAGTTCAAGAACCGGCTGCAGAAGGATTCGAGCTGCTCAGACCAAGAAGTTTCCAACCACTCCAAGCATTCAAAGACGTTCCTTGACACCTAAGGAAGCTGTCCAGATCATTGGAACACATCTGTAACATCTCCATCATCAAGCTCGATCACCAGCTGCAAGAGGTAAGCCTGAAGCCTTCAAACTCCATATTCCATGCATCATAAATGAATTTTTTAGTTACCATCTTGTTCCTGCATGTATATAAAGTGATAACCCTCAATCAATTGCCATGAATCAATCGTGTATGGAATTTCATTGTGTTCATCTTGAAACTAGGGTTCTTGAGGTTATCCTTTGATTTCTCACTCCATACTCAATATAAATGCAATTAATCTATATGGTTGTAATCCTTGTTCAAAAACGAACAACATTGGTGTTTGAATCGTGCAAAATCATTGAGTAATCAAAGAGAAAAGTGAGAAAACGCAAATCTGGGGAAAACAGGGCAAGAACTCTTGTTCTTGGCGCCCTTTTTCAAATTTTCAAATTTTCAAATATTTGAATTTTTGATATTTAATTTAATTGATTCAAAAATTAATTTCTCTATGAGTTTTTATATTTTTGGATTGATTCTTTTTTTTCAAAATTCATAAAAATGTTGAAATATTTTATTCTACAAAAATTTCACAAAAATATTATTTATTTGATATATTTAATATTTTCATAAAGAATTTATTTTTAATTTGTTTTTAACATTTTAAAAATATTTCTTTTCTTGATTTTTCAAACTCAATTGATTTTTAAATCATTCTAGGGATAAAACATGATTTTTCAAACATTTATCCTAGATCATAATTTGTTTTACACATATTTGTTAATTTTGATCATTTTTATTTGAATTTTTATTCAAATGAAAATACATTTTTAACCAAATTAGGGTTTTGATCATTCACTCCCTCACAAATCTTTTTCAAGAACACTTTGGGCCTCTAATAGAGTGTAAGACCCATCCCTTGTAAATAAACAATAATTTGGGCCTCAGTCATTGTATAAGTCCCAGTACGTTAAAAAAATCTCAGCGTGATCTCTGTTTTCAAAACAAAATCATCTGGGCCTTCCCTTGTGTTGTAAGTCCTATTTTCCTTCTTTTTCAAACGTTTTTGGGCCTCTAATAGAGTGTAAGACCCAACCCCCTTTTGTACATAAATAAATTTGGGCCTTAGTCATTGTATAAGTATCAGTACAGTTTTCCAAACAACGGTGCGATCACTGTTATTTCTGGGCCTCTCCTTGAGTATAAGCCTCAATCTTCTTTTCAAAACAACTTTCCCTTTTGATTGGGATTCAAATACATAGTTGTTATCAAAACTTTCTTTAATTTCTTAAATAACTAATCATACAACTGTAGTACTGGAAGCTTGCTCACCTATAAGTTCTATCAGCTTTCTTTTACATACTTGTATATATTTCATCTGTGTGTGTTTATATATATATATATATATATATATATATATATATATATATATTATCTTGCTTAGAGTTTTCCCCGGCAACTAGGTCTAGGATTAGATCAAACTAGTGGTCACTCTTTCAACACAGTCAAAACTAGTTCCCCATAGGAAATTCCAGATACAGTCTTGCCTCCTCTTGGGGTTATACAATATGGAACAGAGAAAGGCATTATTCCTGGTGAAACTTTTCTCAAGACTGTCACTATCTAGAAATTTTTCTAAGAAATTCATTTCCCCATAGAGGATTAATTCTCGGTGAAACCTCTCTTGAATTTCTTCAAACCCTAGAACTGTTCACTAAAGAAAGGATTATTCCCGGTGAAACCTTTCTTGAACTTTTCTTAAGTTTGGACCCACAGGCTTCCTAAAAGCATCCCCAACCTCCTCTTGGGCTTTGTACAAGGACCCTCGGGCTTCTTAGAAGTTCTCATGCCTCCTCTTGGGCTTAGTACAAGGACCAAAAGACCTCCTACCGGTATAGGACAGAACTTAGTCATCCTTTGTTAGAGTCATCTTCCAAAGAGTCAAAACATCAAACCAGTTTAGGGTTTATTCTCACCCCTTAAAACATCAGCCTCCTCTTGGGGATCATACAAAGATAAACCTTTTCATACCAGTAGACTTGGACAGTCTCACCTCATTTTGGATCCCAAAGAAACCCTCAAGTTTCCTAAAAACACAGGATAAACCCTGGTCAATCATCAACAGAGTTAAAACCTCCATAGGTTTCAAAACTCAATCTTTAAACTCTCACTTTAATTTTCCCCAGCTAGGGTCTGATCACTATCAATAAACCTCTATCAGAACCTCAAGGCATCTGATATTTCAACTCTTCTATAATCCTTAGACAGAGTTGATTCCCCAATTTGGACCTGCCTTTGGATCTCAATAATCCTCAGTAAAAGTTAGCCTCCTCTTAGGCTTTATATAAGAAAATCCCCAACCAGCCTCCTCTTAGGCTTTGTATAATGATCATTCCTCAGTACCTTTTAGCCTCAATCTTGCGCTTTGTACAAGACACCTATAAAAATCCTCCAGCTGAGTCAGTTAATCCCTTTAGCCTCAATCTTGGGCTTTGTACAAGACAGATAAAACCTCTCACCAGTAGAGTCAATCCCTTTTAGCCTCAATCTTGGACTTTGTACAAGACAGATGAAATATTCCCTAAAAGAGTCAATCTCCCCTTTTTTAGCCTCCGCTTAGGCTTTGTATAATGACCTCCATAAGCAGAGTCAATCTCTTTTTTAGCTTCAATCTTGGGCTTTATTCAAGACAAATAAAACACTCTCTTGTCGAGTCAGTCTTTTTCAGCCTCAATCTTGGGCTTTGTACAAGACAAAAATAAAACTCCCTAATAGAGTCAAATTTTTAGCCTCAACCTTGGGCTTTGATCAAGGCACACAAAAATCAAAACCCCCTCAGAGGAAATCAAAAATCTCTCTGTAGGAAGACATTTCTCTGTACATCACACAACAAAACAAACAATCAAACAAACCTTAATCCCAGATAACTGCTGTAAGTGGCACACTTGTTGATTCTAATATCCAAGCTGTGGTCCATCTCTTATCATGGTGAATCCCTTTTCTTTCACCTAATTGTTATAAGTGGCAAGCCTCTGGATTATTTACATCCAAGCCAATGTCCCTCTCTTAGTCTGAAAGATTCCTAAGGAAAAATGGCATTGCTCAATACTGAGTTAAAGTTTTCTTCTTCAGGACAAATCCCTTATAAAGGAAATTATGGCATTTCTAGACTCCATATATTCCAGTTAAAGTAATTCTCCTTTATAATCAATCAACCAAAACCTTGTGATGAACAAGGGAGATATCTCCCTTTAGAGATGACAAATTCTCTCTCAGTCAAACCTTTAGCTTCAATCTTGGGCTTTGAACAAGACATAAATAATCTTTAGCTTCAATCTTGGGCTTTGAACAAGACACCAAACATCTTTTTCCTCCCATAGAATAGGAGGAACTATGATTTCTCTGATTTCCCTATTTTCTTTAACGTGAATACGTAGGCATACGATTGCGAAATCTTAGCGAGCACACATAACAAAAACCGAAGGTCTAGTACCTTACCAAAAACATCGGAAAAACCCAACATCAACAAAAATACTCTCTCTCAAACATTCCCAAAGGAGAAACTTTCCCAATAAACAGATAAACATCAGTAAGTAGATAACAGTAGAATTTTCTAAACAATCTATGGATAACCATATATAGAATGGGTAATTGACAACTCCCCATTGTATAACCTAACCCCGGACCCCCCGATCTCTTAGCATTTGTTAAAGAAAACATTTGCATGCAAGGTTAGTTTTAGATAGCTTCCCTTTACTTTCCATCTTTATAGGATAAATAAGAAATCAGAAAGTAACACCCAATTCCAACCAATGGCGATAAGGTGGTCGCGTCACCGACAGAAATCGCACGCTACAGTCGGCATGAGATGATAATTAGGAAAAGTAAAGCATCGATAGATAGGATCATAGAACTGCACTAGGGTGTTCAGAATTTCGTCTTCAATGTCGGTAGAACAAATAGATAGAAGTCTTCCACGACGAGATCTGAAATCTGCACGATCAACTACCAAGGACACTAGCTTTTTCAAATCTGTAAGATCAGGAGCTTTAAAATAGTATTTCTGAGTGTTTCTCCTTCCAATATCCATGATCACAATATCTGCGTGTTTGCAAAGGAAAATCTCTAAGATCCTTAAAAACTGATGGAAGCAAAATGTCCATGAATGCATGCGTGCATGATGCAACAACCACAAACAAGATCACACAAGGCACACGGGTTCAAGGTTCCGAGTCACGAGCATGGAGCCAAGGGTAAGAACCTCCCACAATGGTATGTACTAGGGTTATATCACCTGTAGAACAAGGTTCTAAAAAGTTCCCAGAGTCATAGATCCATCTTTCGGATATTATCGGCTTAAACGACTACTCGTCATCCAATAATATTCTCAATAGAAACTCGTCTGAGTGTGGTATCGCGTAACAACCGATTCAAGTCTACACCTGAATAGCCACCGCACCACGTCCTAATATGGCCAAGATGGGTTAAGGGTTCTACGGTCCTCAGCTTCTCAGGCTCCCAGGTCGAAAAAAGTAACATCAATTACGACTACTCGTATGACATCAGTAATCCCAAAGGGGCCTCCACTGAGCGGGGGATCTCAAGTTAGCTTAGTAAGGACTACTCCACATAAGTCGAACAAGACTATACCACCCTCCTATCATAAGTGCACTCAATTCCGGGTATAGGACTTATCTAGCCACACAGATCACCAAACACCCTGATAGAACAAACAATAACAAATAAATCAAACAAAAAGCGATAAATAAATCAAAGTAGGCTAAACCCACTAGGAACCAGAGATTCTGGGTTCGATCTCCAGTAGAGTCGCCAGTTTTCTGTAACGGTAAAAATTGTGAGTGTAAGCTATTGATTAACTTAAATCATAAAACCAAGAGTCGCCACCGCACTTTTATTTTATCCAAAAAAAGGAAAGGAAAAAGAGCGAACAAAACCTAAAGAGTTCTAAAAAACAAGAATGAACAGAGAATGGGTAAGGGGGTTGGTTACGTTAAGGGAAGGTGTTAACACCCAAAACGTCTATAGTACTCTATAGGAACCCTTTGAAATATCTACGATTTTTGGTTTGAAAATGTTTGTTTGTGAAATTCTGGTATCAGATATGTGATGTCAAGTGAGATGTCACAACATCAATATCTGTAGTATGAACAAGGCAATAACAGTAACAGATAAAAGCAGTAAACCATACAGAGAATTGTTCACCCAATTCGGTCTAACAACCTACGTCTGGGGGCTACCAAGCCAGGGAGGAAAATCACTATTAGTAGTATCAATTTATAGACTCCACAATCAACACATAAGTTGATAATCTACTCACTTAATCACTACCCAATGACACTTCTACCTAAGACACTCTTAGGTATGAGAACCCTCTCACTCCCCCTCAATCACAACAGTGATGAAAACAGAAAATAACAAAATAAGAAGACACACTTCAACCATAATACCTTGATCTTGCTTAAAAGCTTCAATCAAGAACAAACACTCGTGCTTAAAAGCTTAAAGTGGACAAATTACAACTCAATTAAACCGTCTAATTCAAACATCAAAGAGATGAGTGAATGGCTCACAAATAACACAAGACGCACAAAGACTCAAACCCTAACACAAGTAATGCAGCTCTTCAATTAAACTTCTCTGACTAGCAAGTAGGTTTGATATGTCTTTTTATAGCAACTCTCTTCATGGGCTTGGGCAGCCTTAACACCCAGATTTGAATCTCACTTTAAAACATAATTACTCTTCAAATCTTTTAGCCCTAAAACTAGAAAGAGAATATACTTCAAAGGAAATATAAAACGATTGCATCAGACAAAATCTCCTTCAAGAATCATGCCTGCAATCTCTCAAACAATCCTCAAGATACAGTAAATAAAGCGCAACCCTAACATAACAGACTGAACCTGATGTTCTGTCAAAAGATGTTAAGACATCATGTTTGACATCAGAACACAGACCTGCAACACTAAGTAACAAAACCACAAGCAGAATGTTAGCAACACAACTTAAGACATCAGACATGACATCTTGAACCAACACATTGTTTTACCAAAATTGCAGCCAATAATAGAACCAACAATCTCCCCCTTTGGCTAATTTTGGCTAAAACAATATCAGCACACATCAGAGATACCACCAGCAGATAAAGCAAATGTAACAAACCAATCTAACACCAGCTGCACAACAATCAAAACTCCAAACTCCCCCTCAAGCCAAGAAACCAGCAACAACCAGAAATCCAACTACTTCAAACCAACATCAGAACATCACAGAGAACATCCACTCCACTCCCTATAGCATAACAGAAAAGCCCAAACTACTACTCTCCCCCTTTTTAGCCATAATTAGCCAAAGAGTTATGAAAGAAGTCAAGTCAGTACCAAGAACTCTCTCTCTCTACTCACAGTTAGTCATACTAGCTACCAGTCAGTCAACTTAGCTCTTCCTTGTTAGCCACAGAATGTCAAGACAAGTCATGGAACATCCAAACAAGATAACCATATAGGAAACAATATCCAAGATGTTCAGATTACATAGCAAACACCCAAGGTGCAAAACAAAAACTAATAACAAAAAGAAAAACCAAAAGAACCATCAAGGAACAACAGCAACACCATCAACAGAACACAGTAGAGTGCCAGAACCAAGTCATTCATCAGTCTCCTCACTGGAGGCACCAGCTTCCTCTTCTCCCTCATCATCAACCTGTTCCAAACTTTTGATCAAGGCTTCTAATTTCAGCTTCCTAGTAGTATTTATGCTGATCACTATTTCCAGCTCCTTGCAAGTAGCCTTCAACTCACTGATTAACTCACCTTTGGTGGTATTCTTGTTGCCAACAGTTGCAGATGTTGAAACAATATTAGGAACATGTTGTCCTACAAAGAGTTTGGAGTGAAGAGACAAAACATACTCCCTTTTGCAAGCAATATCTGTAGCAGCCAAGATCCCAGGATGTTGATTCACAATAATTCCACAGATTAAGGATGGAAAAGCAATTGGCAACTTCATAGCCATTGTTCCAGCATGTTTGACTGTTTGATCAAAAATATAAGAACCATAATCAAAGTCCTTCTTGGTTCCAACTGCAAAGATGAACTTTCCCAACCCAACAGAAATTGTAGTCTTATGGTTGGTAGGAACCCAGTTGGAAGCTCCAATCCTATGCAGTATAGCATACTTAACACTCAAAAGACCAGTAACTAATTTTCCCTTCAAAGGCCATGCAGTCACTTGATTTGCAGTAATCTCCTTGCAAATCTGATTGTCAGTGACCTCCAACTTACTCTCTGCTTGTTCACTCTTTCCCAAGTACCTGTTAATAACAGTAGGAGAAAACTCAATACACCTACCTCTTACATAAACCTTTCTAAAATCCATACTCCTGCTATCAATAATGTCTTCAGGGATGTTCGCAATGAACTCCTTAACCAGCATATCATAACATTTTGAAAAACTAGACACAGTCTTCATTAATCCAGCATAATTGATCAATTCCATAATCTCCTTCATCTCAAGAGCATCTCTACCTAGCTCTCTCTCCAGATCAATTCTTCTCAGATAAACATACTTCCACTTACTCACATTTTCAACATAATGGAATGAAATATTGTCTAAAGGGACATCAGGAACTTTGTCAGCAATCTTCTTGCTAGCAGCTTGCTTCTCAGGATTGATGTTCTGGACATCGCCCTCAACATCAAAGTCTGAGTCAGAGTCAGACCTAGCCTTCCTTTTCTTGGAGCTGGTAGCCAACTTGCTCCATGATTTTGTAGGACCAGCCACAGACTTCTTCTTACCACTACCAAGAGACCCTGTCATTGCAACAACCTTCTCTTTTCTTGTCTTCATCCTTTTTGCTATCCCAGGCACCACATTAGCTATAATCTCATTATCTGATAAATCATCCACATCTACCACATCAACTGGCTTCTTTCCTCTAGGACTAGAGGTACCTTTCTTAGCAGGTGATGTTCCAAATCTGTTTTAACATCAACTTCACCTTCAGTTTCAGCATCTTCAAGAACAGACATAGCCAACCTGTGAAGATTGTCTTCAGCAGTTTGCTTATCATCTCTCTTACCCTCAGAGTGAGAGGCAGACACTTGAGCGAGTGGCCTCGATATCCCAGGCACAGAAATACCCTTTTCAAGAACCTTGGTAATTATCCTGTCAAGACTCTTATCTACAGAATACTCTTCTTCCTCACTTAGATTTTTATCAACTTGAGTAGAGCTCCCAGGAACATATTTTTCTCCAAACAAAATTCCAGTGACAACCCTCCTAGCTTCACTATCATCAAACTTTCTAGACTCAGAAGGATCAGAAGGTTTACCTGTACTAGGACTTGTAGACCTCTTCGCCTGCAGCTTGCTTGGTCGTATCTTTTCAGAACCAGGGAGAGGAACCATAGATAGAGGCTCAATATCCAAAGCATCATCAAGCGAGACCTTTTCAGTAGAAACCCTAGATTTAGCATGCAACGGGTTTTTTGTAGCAGATTTCTTGGATGGTGAAGGTTGTTATTGAGACATTGTTACTTTCTTGCAGCTGATTGTCAAACGATTGGAAGAGCTTCTTTCTCTGAGAGAGAAGATGAACGAGCAGGGAAAATGAGGTGTGAGACGTGTGTTGCATGTGGGAGAACTACGTTGAAATGATTGCCTAAAATAGGTGTGTTGCTTTTGGAAACATAAAAGGCAATTAATGATATTTCTACAAACCAGTAAATTACTTTCAAATTTTAAAAAGATTTTCCCACATGCCTTTAATTTCTATAAGTTTTCACAAATGTGGATACCCAATTTTTTCTTTGAGAATTCGAACTTACTAGCATCCACTGTCTCACCCAACTTTCGTTCAGTGGCAACAGGTTTCAAAATTATCACATTATCTCCCACAAGACTTCTGATCAATATGCTCAGGATGTCATAATGTAATGTCATGACATCTTGCTTGACATTATGCTCAATCAGACTTTATTTCACCTCTTTCAGATGTAGATCCCCAAGTCTTTGATGGTCCACATCCACATCATCATCTTTGGCAATAGTACATATGGTGGAGTAACTGGACTCTTGAGGAACCCACAAGTAGCAGTTATCTTTAGATCTAACTCCCCTCATAACAACTTCACTCTTTTCATTTGTCACTAAACATTCAGATTTTGTATAGCTGACCTCGAAACCTTCATCACACAATTGACTGATGCTAATTAAATTAGCAGTCAACCCTTTAACAAGCAACACATTATCAAGACTAGGCCCAACTGAACGATTCAGCTTTCCAATCCCTTTGACCTCACCTTTGACTCCATCCCCAAAAGTCACATCACTTGTGGAATAGGATTTGACATCCACCAACAAGTTCTTGACACATGTCATATGTTTAGAACACCCACTGTCAAAGTACCAATCTTCCACAACTGAGGCTCTACTAGATGTGTGAGCTAATAAGCTTGTAACAACAGCCTTGGGAACCCGTTGTTTTCCATGTGTAGGAATGCTTTGTTTTGTTCTAGGTTAAGGATCACATTCAGGAAATCCATGCAATCTGAAGCAAAAAGGTTTTATGTGACCAAACTTACCACAGTAATGACATCTCCATCTTTGAAATCCTCCTCTAAAATGGTTGGGATGTCTTCTCCCTTGAGGATGTCTTCTCCCATACTGTTGAGGCTGTCTTCTGCCATAATGATGATGCACAAAATGATTAGGTCCAGAAGCATGCACCTTTCCATGATGTTGCGACATCTGATGGAACATGTTCTGCTTGGGTCCAGAAGTATAAACTTTCTCATGTTGTTAAAACATTTGATGAGACAGGTTCTGTTTAGTACCAGAAGAACTAGCATCTAAAGAAGGTTTCTTCTCACCCTTAAATCCCAGACCAGTCATGTCTCCAGTCAGTTTTCTAGCTTGAAGGATTTTATCCAAAGTGTTAGTTCCATTGTTCAACATTCTGAGAGATTTGGACATTTGATCAAGATTGCATTTCAGTAAACTGACTTCATTCTCCAGTTCAGCCTTGTCAGCCTTGAGTTAGATTATGAGTTCCTTTTGCTTCTCCCCTTCTTGACACACTTCTTCACTTCTGATACATAGCTCTCTATATGATGCAGCTAGTTCCTCATAGGTAATCTCTCCATCACTAGAATCTTCATCAGAATCACATATTCCAGTCATAGCTCTGACATGCTTGGCAGATTCATCCTCACTTTCAGTGTCCTCATCAGACCAAGTGACAGACAAACCCTTTTTCTGTTTAAGGTATGTAGGGCATTCAGCTCTGATGTGACCAAAACCTTCACATCCATGGCATTGGATCCCTTTGTCATTATTAGTCTTCTCCTCTACTTTGGTTTTCTTCTGATCACCTGACCTGTTGATGTCAAATGTGATGTTCTTGACATAGGGTTTTTGCCTCCTTTCCATTCTTTTCCACGCCTTATTAAACTGTCTTCCCAGCAAAACAATGGCATTGGATAGCTCCTCCTGAGTTTCAGGACCACACTCTTCCTCATCATCTTCTGTACTAGACACCAAGGCTATGTGTTGTACCCCAAAATTTTACCCTCATTTTTTATGCTAGTTGATGTTTTTATTTATTTCTCTCTACATTTTAATTTAGTATTTATTTTAATGTTTTATTTGTTTTCATTTTAATTTAATTTCAATATGGCTTTTTTTTACTTCATTTATATTTAAATTGTTTATTTTTTATTAATTTAAATTAATCTTAATTTTAAAAAATTAGTTTAATTAATTAGATTAATTTTTTTAATTTAGTTTATTTTTATTTTTTAAATAATTTAAATTAGGTTATTAATTAGTTTTATTTTTATTATTGTTATTAGTCACATTATAATTTAATTTAAAAGAAGAAAAAGAATTTTTCCATTTGGTCCACCGTGGATTTCTATTGGTGCACAATTGGAAGAATCACACTTGCTATCAGCCAATGAGGATCAAATATATTACTTTTGACTTTTCAACCTTGCCTTCAACCAAAAAAGGGGTGACGTGTGGCATTTGAAGAGAGAAACACAACCAAATATCTTCTTTCTCCTTTGTCGTGTTCAATTTGCAGAATGAAGATGAATCCAAACGAATTCACAAATTCATCACAAATTTTCATCAATCCTTGGCGCGTTTGTCAATTTTATTCTCCAAGTTAATTTCCTCTTTGAGCTTACTCATTTGGTTCACTAAAAAGCCGTTCTGAGCATTTCCCTATTCATCATTCACTCTGTTTCCCCCTGCATCGCCTGTGAAACCGTATGTTCCTCCTGCAAACCGTGAAAACGACTAGTCGCCAACGATCAAAAAATTCAAAATAAATTTAAGAACAAGTTCTGTTTTTTTTGGGAAGGATATATAGCAGAGGAAGAAGAGGGTAGAAGGGGGGGAAAAAGTCTCAACAACCGAAAAACAACTTAACTCGTTTTCTGGTTTTACATTCAAACCCCAAAAAAATAACCAGAAATAATAACCTACAACAACAACAGAACACCCATTCTTCAACAAAACCTCAAATCGTCATCTTCAACAAAGAACTCAAATCAAACCTCAAACACTCTAAACAACAATCATCTTCTTCATCAACAACTCTCTTCCTTTTTTCATCTTCAACCCATTTCAACCCGTTTTCAACCCTTCTCCATCAAATCCCCTTTTACAATAACTTTCTCAAACCTTCAACCATTCAAGACCTTCCGCCTCCATCAAACATCAACAACAACTAAAAACAAACTCAAACCCCAAACAACCTTCAATCGATAAAAGAAGAAAATAAAACCTGAACCTCTCCCATCCTTCTCCTTTGTCAAACTCCAGCCCCTCCCAAATCCTTTTCTCACTTCGCAAACCCATAAGTCAGAAAGAAGTGAAACAGAGAGGGATTTTCGAAACCAATATCTTAAACCTGAATCAAAGAGGGTTAGAACCGAATCATGAAAACTTAAAGGAATCAAAACCGAGTAGCGAGAAATCTTTGGCACGGGTGGAGAGTGATGTTTCGTGTGACTTGAAGCGAGTGGAAAACAAAATCGGGAGCGATGATGTTACTCTATTTTCTCTTCAGATTTGTTTTTTTGGAAAATATTTTGATGATGCTCTTGGTTTGACGGTGCCCTGTTACTTTAAGTCTTCTTTTCGTGCGTTGTTCAGATGATGGATGACAATAACTTTGTTTTTATCTTCTTTCCTTGGAAACCGTGCGTCTGGTTTTTGAAAGTGGGTGAATCTGGGTTTCTTTCCACGATGTCTTTATGTTTCTACCCGTTTTTTAGCTAGGTCTTAGTTTGGTTTTAGTGGGCTCTTAAGCCCCACATTGAATCTTAACTCATAATTGCAGTCAGTTTTTGTTTTGTTTTTGGGCACACTTTCTTTTGTTCGTGTTTAAGTGGGCCGTGAGGCCCCTGTTTGTTTCACTTCAATACCACCCTTTTTAGGTTACACCATCGAGCATAGTTCTTAGGTGGGTGATGGGCTTAAGCCCAAATGATTCCACATGTTTTCAAATTCTATCCCTTATTTGTTTTTTAAATTAATTTAATTTTGTTTTAAAATATTTTCTAAATACTTTAGTTCCAAAGTGTTAGTTTTTATTTTCTTTTCCACTTCTACTTGTTCTATTTTAATTAAAGAAAAAAGAGAAGAAGGTTTCCATTATTTAAGTTTCTTGGTAAAAGAAATTTGTGTTAATTCACAATTTTTTGGCCAATGATATCATATAAATTTTGACTTTGTTGATTATCTCAAAATCACTAAAAGTCTAAACTTGTGGGAGGCCACTTTTTATTCATCTTTTTTTGGTCGATGAAAGTTAAAAATCTAAGATTATCGATTTGTCGATTAAATCTTGATTTAAACGAGACCTACTTGATTTTTATTCCGATTCTATTTTGGTCGATGAAAGTTAAAAATCTAAGATTATCGATTTGTTGATTAAATCTTGATTTAAACGAGACCAACCTGTTTTTTATTCCTATTTTCTTTATTTTGGTCGATGAAAGTCAAAAATTCAAGATTATCGATTTGTCGATTAAATCTTGATTTAGACGAGACTAGTTTCATTTTCATTCCGATTCTATTTTGGTCGATGAAAGTTAAAAATGTCAAGATTATCGATTTACCGATTTAAATCTTGATTAAGACGAGATCAACCTTATTTTTATTTCATAGTCTTTATTTAGGCCGATGACGTTACATAAATCATGACTTGTGGATTTATTTCAAGTCAATAAAGTCTTGATAAATGTGAGGCCACTTTTTATTTATTTTTGTTGGTCAATGAAAGTCAAATATTAAGATTATCGATTTCTCGATTAAATCTTGATTTAGATGAGACCGACTTTATTTTTCATTTCGATTCCACTTTCTTTATTTTGGTCAATGACATAACAAACCTCATGGTATGGTTGATTTCATTGAGTTGACGAAACTTTGATCAACATGAGACCATTTTCTTTTTATTTAAATTTTATTCACCTATTTAGTCGATGAAAGTCAAGAATCATTGATTATCGATTCCTCGATTAAATCATGATTAAGACGAGACTATTTCTTTTTTATCTCATCTCATTATCTTATTCATGTCTTTTACATCTTCATGATTGAGTTATAACTTATTATCTTTTAGTAATCTTTACAACTGTTATCTTTCCCCCCATTCTAAAGGGAGATCACCTTAAATTGTCTTTCAAAGTCATCATACCTTATCCTTCTAGGTTCACCCATATTTCTTGGCTATCGTGAGTCAATGAAATCATAACTAGAAGTAGGTTGGAGTTCTTACACTCCATGTGATTCTCATCATCATGAGAACTCACTTTCCCCCTATAACGTAGACTTAGAGAGTTATCGTGAACTCTAAAATGAGCTCATACTCATTTCCCCTTGGAACTTTGGCCATAGTCAATGGTTCTTATTCCCTCACCCTTAGATTGGTGAACTACGGATACTCTGATTCCACTCCCGTGAGGATACGTAGGCGCAAAGTGCGATGCTTTGTCGAGTATACTTAGAAATAAACCCCTAGGGTTTTCAACCTTTAGCATAGCACTCTTAGCAAGCGAGTGAGATATAACAAGTAAAACAAGAGGCTCCCTTAGAGTACTACGGACGTTTAGGGTGCTAATACCTTCCCTAGGCGTAACCAACCCCCGAACCTTAGATCTTCCCCCCTTTAGGTTTTCTCGATCTTGAACCTTTCCTTTGGATAAATCAAAGTCGGTTGTAAGAGAAATATGATGCAAGTTAGTTAATAGCTTGTTATCCGATTTTCACCGCAACAGAAATGGCGACTTCACTGGGGATAAATTTTATTTGAGGGTTAACCCCACCTTTGTTTTACTTGTTTTATTTATACTTGCTTGTTATATTTGTGTATATCTGTTTGATTGTCTGCTTATCTTTTGTTTGCTTGGTTCTTGAGTGGTGAGATAAATCCTATACCCGGATTTGAGCATACACTTATGATAGGACGATGGTATTCAAGGAGGCTTTGAGGGAGTCGAATCCTGAAAAGTTGAATTAAGAACACCATCACTCAGTTGAGGCCCTCTTGAGAGTCTAGTTATGTTGAACGAATCCGTTCGTGAAAGCGTGCTACTCTCGACCTAGGAGCCCATGATATTGAGAACCGTAGTTACCAAACCCCACTAAGCCTTTTTAGGATGTGGTGCAGTGACCATGATGGAGTCTATTTCTGAATTGGTTGTTATGCGATACTACACTCAGACGAGATCCTTTTGAGAATTTTATTGATTACCAAGTCATCTGGGAAATCCTTAAAATTTGAAAGATGGATTGTCGACTCTGGGAACCTTTTAGAACCCTGTTCTGCAGATGAAAACCCATAGTACACACCTTTTGGGATGGGTAGACCATGGCTCCATGCTCGTGATCTTCAAACCTAGGCCCTTATTTGTTTCCCTGTACATATGTGTGAATTTGTGAATATCTGTATATGTGTGTTTGTGCATACATTCGTCCATTCATGAGAGCCTTTCGGTTTCAAGGAATTCAAGTGCCTTTTCCTTTGTAAAGATCAATAGAGATCAGAGATTTTAAAAACAAAAACTCTTCAATTTTCCAAAAAAAAAAAAAAATTCGCAACTTGCCTTTTAGTTCCTTGAAACCATTTGGCTTGCATTAGCATCTCATTTGCATCATGTCATAGCATGTGCATTTCCTCTCTGTCTTCGTCTCATATCGCTGTTTTCCCTTCAGAATCGTCTTTGAATCGTCGTACGAGCCCAAACTCGACGAAGGATGTCTGAACAATACTGTGAAATGGACAGAGTCAACAATGAATTGAGTGAGCTCTAAGGAGGAATGGGGCAGATTCTGTAAGCAATTTAAGTTATGAGATCAAAGATGGATACACAAGCGACAGTGGTCTCCGAGATTATCACTACAACTGTAGAACCTCCCGTTACTACTGTGAACCCTACTTTGGGCATGCCTTTTAACTTCATACGTGCTCCATCCATCACTTCTACTCAACAAGCTGTTCCTTTGGTTAATGAGGCTTTTCAAGCTATTCCTACCTTCGCTCCAGCAGCAGTACAAGCTCAGGTGCACCCAGTTTTTCAGAACCCACATCTGGTTTATGATTATATCAATATGTCTGAAGAAGGAGATAATCAACACGAAAGGCTGAAGGAAAGTGTAGAGACAATGCAGAGGAAATTGAAAGCAATGGAAAGGAGCACTGTATTTATTACTAATGCTAAGGACATGTGCTTAGTCTCAGGCTTGGTAATTCTACCCAAGTTCAAACTACCCAATTTTGACCTATACTCAGGTGCGACCTGTCCTAAGTCACATTTGGTCATGTATTACAGACGAATGGCTGCATTTATGGATAATGATAAGTTGATGATCCACTGCTTCCAAGATAGTTTGAAAGGGGCTGCTGCAAAGTGGTATTTGACTTTGGACCAATCTAGGATCCGTTGCTTTCAAGATGTATCTGACGCTTTTGTAAAGCATTATAGATATAACATGGACCTCGCGCCAGATCGCAGACAATTATTGAGCATGTCTCAGAGCGATACCGAGTCTTTTAAAGAGTATGCACAGAGATGGAGAGAGCTGGCTTCACAGGTAGAGCCACCCTTATCTGAAAAAGAGTTAACTGATTGGTTTGTCGACACGGTGAGACCAGAATTCTACGAAAGGATGATCAGTAGCGTGTCTGCTAATTTTTTCGATATTGTGGCTGTGGGGGTTAAAGTAGAGCTTGGTCTGAAGAGTGGGAAAATGACCAAGAGAGCTGATAGTTCGAGCGACGATGCCAAGATATCCTTCAAAAGGGAAGGAGATACCAATGTGGTGATGACAAACAAAAAGAAGAAAAATTAGTTCTGGAAACGACAACAGCAACAACAGTGTTATTCTGTTCAGCAACCTTATGTGGCCGCCATCGTGCCAACATTCAACCACCAAGCTTCTGTTTATCAGCCGGTTCCTCAACCACCAGTGTATCAACGAGCGCCCAACGCTCCTGCTTATCCACGACAGACTCAAGTTTCTTGTCAGAACATTCCAGGTAAAAGAAAGGGTGGAAGGCCTCTGATTCCTCCCATTCCTATGACGTACACAACATTGTATCCTGCTTTGGTGCAACAAGGATTAATAACTACAAGGTCATCAGGCCCACCTCATGATCCGCTTCCACCTTCTTACAATCCCAACGCTCATTGTGCATTCCATGAAGGTGCACCAGGCCATAATTTAGAAGGTTGTTTTACTTTGAAGCATATTGTGAAGGACTTAGTGGAGAGAAACCTTTTGTCTTTCGATGGCTCCCAGCCTAATATCAAGAACAATCCTTACCCACTCATGAGATAAGTAATGATGTGGAGGATGTATCAAGACAAAGAGGGATTAAGTGTCTCCTCTTTGATTTTCTGTATTTGATTCCCTAAAGCCGGCAATCTTTTGGCTGTTTCAGCAATTTTATTGTATTTCCTTTGCACTTTGAATTTGTATTTGCTTATAAGCTTTGTTGTACTTTCAAATTGGCAAGGTTAATGAAATGTTTGTGCATCTTTTAGATTAAGTCCATTCGTTTCACTCATCTACTTTTATGCTCATATACAAAAAAATATAATAATATCTTCATCTTGTTTCTTTCCATTTACCAAATTTATTGTTAAGTAAAGATTGGGGAGGATGATGAAAACCCCGTGTTCATAATTGCTGTGGTATGCTGCCGATTTAACCCTGCCGATGATATAAGGCATTGTTTCAATTCCTAAACACTGGAGAAATAAGGACGATAATCCCTCTTTAACCCTTCAAGCCTAGAAGTATAAGTTTCTTTTCTTACACAAAAAAAACCATTAAATCTCAACCTTGGGGTGGGTAGTTCTCAGTTTAACTTGGTTATGCATTCTAATGCAAGCGCTTCATGCAAGACACGAGTCAGCTCTAGTGACTTCCTAGCTTTCGGAAACATAAATGTGTAGCTTAAGCCAACTGAGCATAGGATTGGAGTTCATCACGAAGTTTGGGTGGGTACAAATAAACTTTGAGCCTTTATCTTTTGTTTCATGAACCGTGAACCAAACCTTAAAAGACCTAATGTTACAACCCTTAAAAGACCTAATTGAGGTAAGGTTGTTTTGAAAAGCATACTACAGCAAAGTTGACTAACCTGACTCCTAATAATCCTTGCTATTTGCGTGTGTTGATCACTTCACCTGTCATTCTATAAATGACTAGATCACCTTCATTTTTTGGTTATTTAATCACTCCACTGTGTGTGTTTTCATCAATAAAACTTTGATTTCAAAAGCTTGCATGAATATCGCATGAAATTGCCAGTTTTTGATGAACAATGCTTATTTGTAAAAACGATTCAATGCCAAAGAAATCCCAACAAATGCAGCCAGCTAGGGACTATTGACTTGATAGAGGAAGCTCAGTCAGGGGCAACCAAGCGGAAGGATTTGCCAATCTACCGAATCAGGGGCATAATTCGTCAAAGTTCAAAATACTGAAACAAGTCTTCTCCAGGTCATCTTATGACAAGTGTGGACTCTAGTGACTCATCAGCAGGGGCAAGATTTGTTCCCCAGTCGTTTCTACTACAATTTGTGTATTACGAATACAGTTGAACTGGGGCAATTATGTCTAGGTTTATTTCTTTTCAAAAGTTTGAAGACATTGAAGCATCTGGTATGCCAATTCTTCTGTGAAATCCTTTTGATAACTTGCCCTCACATACCAGTTAATCAGAGGTAGCCCAGTTGAGATTCGATAAATCTCTAAAAGTCAACGACATCTTCACAGATCAATCAAGCTGACAGGGGCAAGTTTATTCCCCAAATCATCAAACAACCAGTCTGAAGCAAGTTCAAGGACCTTGTTGTGTGAATGCAATTAATCTGGGGCAATTACGTCGAGATCTCTCCAAGAGTTTGAAGATATTAAAACACCTTGTATGCCAATTCTTCTATAAAATCCTCTTGTTATCGTCTTCTGACAGACCATATAGCCTGGGGTAGACAAGATTTGAAAATGATCATTATGCCAGTGGGATACAGAATTACTTTGTTCTTGTGATATCCTTTGCAAGCTCCCCAATAAGCTGTTACTTCAGCTAATCTTGACAATTCTCCATGGATTCTCCTCCAACAAAGAAATCAAGCTCATGACGGCAATCATTTTGATGTTATACCTCAAGTGGAATACTCTTTTCACCAGTGAAGTTGTTGATTCTTCTTCATCCCCAGTATTGGTCCAACCTGTTGAGTTTGGTTGGGTATCCTTGTCGAGACGTTTATTTTATATCCAGTCTCATTTCCCTTTGTCTGTTTTGTCAGCATAAGCATAAGCATGGCATGTGCATAGCATCATAGTATCTTAGCATTTCTGCTTCCTTTTCTGGTGTTTACCTGTTTTGTTCACTTTGGTGTTTATTTCCCCAAGTGATTGAGTTTGTCTATCCTCTCCAATAGAGTTGTCAGCCCTAGGCATAAAGTGCCCATCTTTTCTGAATTACCCACAGAGTTTGATTCTCGTGGATGATGGTTGGTTCAGTTATCTTTTCCACATGTGGATAAGATAAGTTCCCATTTGAGTTCATTCCTCAATTGGAGTCTTGTTTGACCGTTTCTTTCTAGCTTGTTCCTAGATTGAACGTTGGTCCCCGGCAGGTGTGGCTTTAAACCTATCTTTGAACGTGCATTTATTTCTCACCGTTTCTTGCAAGAAGAACCTAAAGATCCTCATTGAAGACATGATTATTTCTCCAACGGCATGGTGATATCAATATATCTTTGAAGCAGCAATCTCTTGAAGAAGTTTGTTTTTATGGCGATAAGTGGCAGTCTCTTATAAGCAGCTTATCTATCTCTGGTACTATTCAACCTTTTCGCAACCATAATTGGTATTCCCCAGGAAGTCTTATCTTCAGTTATGCACTTCCGGTACTAACCTATCACATACTATACCTTTATTAGGGCCCATCGTTGGTTCTATCTCCAATAAGGTTTTATCTCCTTCTAAAGTGCCAACCGGTCAAACTTGAACCTGTTGTTCCATCACTTTGGATGTGTTTTCCCAGTGACGACCGTCTCTCCTGTTCAACCTTCATTGCGGATCCTTTCTAGAATGTCATCAATCCTTGATGATCAATCATTCTAGATACCTTTATTGGGGCCCATCTTTGGTTCTATCTCCAATAAGGTTTTATCTCCTTCTAAAGTGCCAACTGGTCATACTTGAACCTGTTGTTCCATCACTTTGGATGTATTTTTCCCAGTGAAGACCGCCTCTCCGGTTCAACCTTCACTGCGGATCTTTTCTAGAATGTCATTTAGTCACGTTTAGACTTGATGATCAATCATTCTAGATACCTTTATTGGGGCCCATCTTTGGTTCTATCTCCAATGAGGTTATTCTTCCAGCCCATACTGGTTTTCCTCATAAAGCAAATTATGTGTTATCTCAACTAACTCTTATGAGTACCAGAGTCTATTCTTGGCTCATTAACCTTGTTCCCATTTAAACTCCAGTTGTTTATTTTTGGTTATCGTGAACCATTTGCTTATATCAGGTTATCTTGAACCTGTATTGCTCAAACTCCAGGTGTTTTTATCTGGCGCGCAGATTCATCCCTATCTTTTATGGTTTTTTTTCTTGAAGATCCCGTTTGAACTCTTCAGCCTAAGAAATCCCCAGAAGATCCTTCTCGGGTGTCTTTCCTTTTGTTTCAGCTGATCTCCAGTAGAGATTAGGGCTTCTTTTGGGTTTCTTGCCCAGTAAGATTGTGCCTTTTCCCCAGTGTCGTCCGGTCATATTTGAACCTGTCGTCCATCTCCCTGGATCCTTCCCCGGTGGAGAATACCTTTTTTTTCCTATCCCCAGTGTTGCCTCGGAGTCTCCCCAGTGAGTCTCTTTTGTTGGTTAGCCTGCATCCCCAAGCAGTGTCTTCCTTGTGGATACTAACCTTCTTTTTGCTTCCCCAGTGAAGCTTTCCTCTGTGTTGGCGGCTTTTCTTTCTTTGGTGTCCTGTTTTGTCTGCATTTTTTGCATCCTGCATAACATCATATCATCATATTTGTAGCATTGCATGTCTTTGCATCTGAGGGCAAAATTTTCGGTTTGCTATATTTAAATACCTTTCACCTTGATGACCCGAGGATCTTCGCTCCTCGTGCCATCCGGTGAAGATATTTAAATAGGGACAACTATTGTACCCCAAAATTTTACCCTCATTTTTTCTGCTAGTTGATGTTTTTATTTATTTCTCTCTATATTTTAATTTAGTATTTATTTTAATGTTTTATTTGTTTTCATTTTAATTTAATTTCAATATGGCTTTTTTTTACTTCATTTATATTTAAGTTGTTTATTTTTTATTAATTTAAATTAATCTCAATTTAATTCAATTTTAAAAAATTAGTTTAATTAATTAGATTAATTTTTTTAATTTAGTTTATTTTTATTTTTTAACTAATTTAAATTAGGTTATTAATTAGTTTTATTTTTATTATTGTTATTAGTCACATTATAATTTAATTTAAAAGAAGATAAAGAATTTTTCCATTTGGTCCACCGTGGATTTCTTTTGGTGCACAATTGGAAGAATCACACTTGCTATCAGCCAATGAGGATCAAATATATTACTTTTGACTTTTCAACCTTGCCTTCAACCAATAAAGGGGTGACGTGTGGCATTTGAAGAGACAAACACAACCAAATATCTTCTTTCTCCTTTGTCGTGTTCAATTTGCAGAATGAAGATGGATCCAAACGAATTCACAAATTCATCACAAATTTTCATCAATCCTTGGCGCGTTTGTCAATTTCATTCTCCAAGTTTATTTCCTCTTTGAGCTACCTCATTTGGTTCACTAAAAAGCCGTTCTGAGCATTTCCCTATTCATCATTCACTCTGTTTCCCTCTGCATCGCCTGTGAAACCATATGCTCCTCCTGCAAACCGTGAAAACGACCAGTCGCCAACGATCAAAAAATTCAAAATAAATTTAAGAACAACTTCTGTTTTTTTGGGGAGGATATATAACAGAGGAAGAAGAGGGCGGAAGGGGGAAAAAGTCTCAACAATCGAAAAACAACTTAACTCGTTTTCTGGTTTTACATTCAAACCCCAAAAAAATAACCAGAAATAATAACCTACAACAACAACAGAACACCCATTCTTCAACAAAACCTCAAATCATCATCTTCAACAAAGAACTCAAATCAAACCTCAAACACTCTAAACAACAATCATCTTCTTCATCAACAACTCTCTTCCTTTTTTCATCTTCAACCCACTTCAACCTGTTTTCAACCCTTCTCCATCAAATCGCCTTTTACAACAACTTTCTCAAACCTTCAACCATTCAAGACCTTCTGCCTCCATCAAACATCAACAACAACTAAAAACAAACTCAAACCCCAAACAACCTTCAATTGACAAAAGAAGAAAATAAAACCTGAACCTCTCCCATCCTTCTCCTTCGTCAAACTCCAGCCCCTCCCAAATCCTTTTCTCACTTCGCAAACCCATGCGTCAGAAAGAAGTGAAACAGAGAGGGATTTTCGAAACCAACATCTTAAACCTGAATCAAAGAGAGTTAGAACCGAATCATGAAAACTTGAAGGAAACAAAACCGAGTAGTGAGAAATCTTTGGCACGGGTGGAGAGTGATGTTTCGTGTGACTTGAAGCGAGTGGAAAACGAAATCGCGAGCGATGATGTTACTCTGTTTTCTCTTCAGATTTGTTTTTTTGGAAAACGTTTTGATGATGCTCTTGGTTTGACGGTGCCCTGTTACTCTAAGTCTTCTTTTCGTGCGTTGTTCAGATGATGGATGACAATAACTTTGTTTTTATCTTCTTTCCTTGGAAACCGTGCGTCTGGTTTTTGAAAGTGGGTGAATTTGGGTTTCTTTCCACGATGTCTTTATGTTTCTACACGTTTTTTAGCTAGGTCTTAGATTGGTTTTAGTGGGCTCTTAAGCCCCACATTGAATCTTAACTCATAATTGCAGTCAGTTTTTTTGTTTGTTTTTGGGCACACTTTGTTTTGTTTGTGTTTAAGTGGGTCGTGAGGCCCCTGTTGGTTTCACTTCAATACCACCCTTTTTAGGTTACACCACCGAGCATAGTTCTTAGGTGGGTGATGGGCTTAAGCCCAAATGATTCAACCTGTTTTCAAATTCTATCCCTTATTTGTTTTTAAAATTAATTTAATTTTGTTTTAAAATATTTTCTAAATACTTTAGTTCCAAAGTGTTAGTTTTTATTTTCTTTTCCACTTCTACTTGTTCTATTTTAATTAAAGAAAAAATAGAAGAAGGTTTTCATTATTTAAGTTTCTTGGTAAAAGAAATTTGTGTTAATTCACAATTTTGTGGCCAATGATATCATATAAATTTTGACTTTGTTGATTATCTCAAAATCACTAAAAGTCTAAACTTGTGGGAGGCCACTTTTTATTCATCTTTTTTTGGTCGATGAAAGTTAAAAATCTAAGATTATCGATTTGTCGATTAAATCTTAATTTAAACGAGGCCTACTTGATTTTTATTCTGATTCTATTTTGGTCGATGAAAGTTAAAAATCTAAGATTATCGATTTGTCGATTAAATCTTGATTTAAACGAGACCAACCTGTTTTTTATTCCTATTTTCTTTATTTTGGTCGATGAAAGTCAAAAATCCAAGATTATCGATTTGTCGATTAAATCTTGATTTAGACGAGACTAGTTTCATTTTCATTCCGATTCTATTTCGGTCGATGAAAGTTAAATGTCAAGATTATCGATTCACCGATTTAAATCTTGATTGAGACGAGATCAACCTTATTTTTATTTCATAGTCTTCATTTAGGCCGATGACGTTACATAAATCATGACTTGTGGATTTATTTCAAGTCAATAAAGTCTTGATAAATGTGAGGCCACTTTTTATTTATTTTTTTTGTCAATGAAAGTCAAATATTAAGATTATCGATTTCTCGATTAAATCTTGATTTAGACGAGACCGACTTTATTTTTCATTTCGATTCCACTTTCTTTATTTTGGTCGATGACATAACAAATCTCATGGTTTGGTTGATTTCATTGAGTTGACGAAACTTTGATCAACATGAGACCATTTTCTTTTTATTTCAATTTTATTCACCTATTTAGTTGATGAAAGTCAAGAATCATTGATTATCGATTCCTCGATTAAATCATGATTAAGACGAGACTATTTCTTTTTTATCTCATCTCATTATCTTATTCATGTCTTTTACATCTTCATGATTGAGTTATAACTTATTATCTTTTAGTAATCTTTACAACTGTTATCTTTCCCCCCATTCCAAAGGGAGATCACCTTAAATTAACTTTCAAAGTCATCATACCTTATCCTTCTAGGTTCACCCATATTTCTTGGCTATCGTGAGTCAATGAAATCATAACTAGAAGTAGGTTGGAGTTCTTATACTCCATGTGATTCTCATCATCATGAGAACTCACTTTCCCCCTATAACGTAGACTTAGAGAGTTATCGTGAACTCTAAAATGAGCTCATACTCATTTCCCCTTGGAACTTTGGCCATAGTCAATGGTTCCTATTCCCTCACCCTTAGATTGGTGAACTATGGATACTCTGATTCCACTCCCGTGAGGATACGTAGGTGCAAAGTGCGATGCTTTGTCGAGTATACTTAGAAATAAACCCCTAGGGTTTTCAACCTTTAGCATAGCACCCTTAGTAAGCGAGTGAGATATAACAAGTAAAACAAGAGGCTTCCGTAGAGTACTATGGACGTTTAGGGTGCTAATACCTTCCCTAGGCGTAACCAACCCCCAAACCTTAGATCTTCCCCCCTTTAGGTTTTCTCGATCTTGAACCTTTCCTTTGGATAAATCAAAGTCGGTTGTAAAAGAAATATGATGCAAGTTAATTAATAGCTTGTTATCCGATGTTCACCGCAACTCTATGCTTTTAACCTTCTTTTCAGATCTGTCATTCAATCCTAATTCAAATGTCTGAAGTGAACCAATCAATTCATCAACCCTCATCTGGCTGATGTCTTGAGCTTCCTCTATAGCAGTCACCTTCATATCAAATCTCTTGGGAAGAGATTTGAGAATTTTTCTCACAAGCTTTTCTTCAGACATCCTTTCTCGTAGGGCACTAGAAGCATTTGACAGTTCAAGTATATTCATGTGAAAGTCATGAATGGTCTCTTCAAGCTTTCAAACTTTGTTGTTAGCAGCTGAAGTCTTGACATCTTGACCTTGGAGGTTCCTTCATGAGTTGTTTTCAGAATATCCCAAGCCTTCTTAGCCACTTCACATGTGTTGACCAGCCTGAAAATGTTCTTGTTTATACCATTAAATAAGGCATTCAAGGCCTTAGAATTCCCAAGTGCAAGTTTATCTTCTTCCTTGGTCCACTCCTCTTCAGGTTTCAACTTTAACACACCATCTTTTCCCACAATGACAGGGTGTTTCCAACCTGTCAAAACAGTCTTCCAAGCCCTGCTGTCTAAAGACTTCAAAAAGGCAACCATGCGAGGTTTCCAATAGTCATAATTTGATCCATCTAGAATAGGAGGTCTATTCACAAATCCACCACTCTCCTTGTCCTTTGCACCAGAAAGTAACAGCCCTAGATCTCACCCAGATGCAGAGCAGGATGACCTGCTCTGATACCAATTGAAATTCTGGTATCAGATATGTGATGTCAAGTGAGATGTCTCATCATCAATATCTGTTGTATGAACAAGGCAATAACAGTAACAGATAAAAGCAGTAAACCACACAGAGAATTGTTCACCCAGTTCGGTCTAACAACCTACGTCTGGGGGCTACCAAGCCAGGGAGGAAAATCACTATTAGTAGAATCAATTTATAGACTCCATAATCAACACACAAGTTGATAATCTACTCACTTAATCACTACCAATGACACTTCTACCTAAGACACTCTTAGGTATGAGAACCCTCTCACTCCCCCTCAATCACAGCAGTGATGAAAACAGAAAATAACAAAATAAGAAGACACACTTCAACCACAATACCTTGATCTTGCTTAAAAGCTTCAATCAAGAACAAACACTCGTGCTTAAAAGCTTAGAGTGGACAAATTACAACTCAATTAAACAGTCTAATTCAAACATCAAAGAGATGAGTGAATGGCTCACAAATAACACAAGACGCACAAAGACTCAAACCCTAACACAAGTAATGCAGCTCTTCAATTAAACTTCTTTGACTAGCAAGTAGGTTTGATACGTCTTTTTATAGCAACTCTCTTCATGGGCTTGGGCAACCTTAACACCCAGATTTGAATCTCACTTTAAAACATAATTACTCTTCAAATCTTTTAGCCCTAAAACTAGAAACAGAATATACTTCAAAGGAAATATAAAACGATTGCATCAGACAAAATCTCCTCCAAGAATCACGCCTGCAATCTCTCAAACAATCCTCAAGATACAGCAAAGAAAGCGCAACCCTAACATAACAGACTGAACCTGATGTTCTGTCAAAATATGTTAAGACATCATGTTTGACATCAGAACACAGACCTGCAACACTAAGTAACAAAATAACAAGCAGAATGTTAGCAACACAAGTTAAGACATCAGACATGACATCTTGAACTAACACATTGTTTTACCAAAATTGCAGCCAATAATAGAACCAACAGTTTGAAAAGAGATTGGGGAGATGAGAAGAGAAGATTTTTTTTAGATTTATGTGTTTGGAGAGACTTATCGCCTCATGCCTACATACCTACAAAGTGCAATATAGGATCAAAACCTCGTAGTTCGTGGTACAAATAACAAAAATTATTGGTTATAATTCATTTTATCTTGAAAAGACAACCCATCATTCTCAAGAGAGAATACTCAACTAATTACCCAAAGGTATGGGAAAGAGGCATTTGCATCACGTTAAGATGGAGGATTTGCTTCGATTAACATCAACAAGACTATCGCTTCAACATCTAAGTGGAAAATGGCCATACTTTACACAAAATACCATGGTTAGGAGCTTTACATCTCATCAAAAAAATGACTCAAGTCTAATTCTTTTTGAAAAATTTAAAAGAAAAAGGTGCATAAAAGCACAAAAAGTTTGAATGAGTTTTGTATTTTTTTTTATGTCTTTTTGAAATGGTCAAAATATGATTAACATTGATTGACATTTATTAAAGAAAACAAAGTTTGAAAATCACTTGACCAAATTCAAAGTTTTATAATGAAAACGTTTTTAAGTTTTGAAAAACAAGAAGGTTTTGAAAAAGAGAGGAGATTTTGAAAATTTAAGAAGGGGTGGAGAAGAAGAAACTATCCTAGTGCATGAAATACAAGCTAGGGTAAGAAAGATCTAACCACGTGGAGGCACTCTTCAAAGCATAATAAGAAAAGAATTCCATCCTCTTGAGCCAATAAGCAAGCCAAATAAAGGCTAGAATACCAACGCCATAATGATCCAAAGCATAAGGGAGAGAATCCTAATTCTAAGTCCATAGGTCCATAATCAAGCCAAGAAGTCTAAGAGTAAAATACCTCCAATGCAAGGGATAGTGGCCATTGTCCAACATTAAGAGCATAAGTCTTTTAGTGGTTTAATCCTTTATTAATGTTTTTGAGTCCAAATGGACAAAAGAAAAACAAAATCACAAGCTAATATGGTCCAAATGGACAAAAGAAAAATGACATAAACATAAACGTAATATGATATAATGACATAAAACATATAAAAATAAAGAGAGATAAGGAGCGGGAAGGAAACATAAACAATATAGTAATATAATATTATATACATAATAGTAACACAAAGGCACAAGTGCCAAGAGTCCTCAAAAAGGCAACACCGAATATTCCGTCTCACGTCTTGAACTATATGGTTGAACAATGTGCTTAGGTCAAGGTTAATGAAGACTTGTCAGAAGATTGATAGAATCAAAGCCTCTACGCAACAAGCTTCAAAGATTATGAGCCTAATACAAAAGAATAACCATGCTTGGGTGGACGATCATAAGTTCGGGCCACGAAAGTTTAAGTTCTGATTCGGATGGGGAGGAACAAATGTAGCGCTATGTTAAGCAATCGCCAAGTGACTTATAAAGAAGTCACCCTACTCGAGGCCGGTCAATAGTGATTTTTGTGCTAATGCATGCAAGATGAATGATATGTAAATCGTCATCCGAAAGCAATACCGCACGAAAAGAAAATAGGTAGCGATCTAGTCTTGATTAAGAATTCAACAAAGAAATTCTAAGATCCATAAGACTTTCATCGATCAAAATAAAAAAGGAAATAGATGAAGAGAAAGCAAAATTGAATTACACTTTCAAGATCCTTTCATCTTCAAGTTCAATCACCTTTAATTGATAGGTTTAAGTGTGAAAACATATCACTAATTCAAAGCACCTCAAATGAATTCAACAATTTATTTAAATATAGATTTGAACTAATGAAAGTTTAATTACTTTAACCATATCCAAAGTCTATTGAAATTGAAGAGAAATTAATCTCAACAATGCACTTCAAGGCCAAAATAAGAATAAAGGGGAAGAAAAGCCAAAACAGTCCCAAAAACTGCATTCTGACTCAGAGTAACCAATTACTCTAATTAGGATAACCGATTACTCTGCACGCAGAGTCAAAAAAGGCATTCGGTCTCAGAGTAATCGGTTACTCTAATTAAGGTAACCGATTACTCTGCATGCAGAGTTAAAAAATGTGTAAAAATCAGCATGGTCATCTTTCAAAACTTTCTTCAAACACCTTATGATCATGGAATTGAAATTGCACGAAATTTTAATTAAAACAACAGTAAAAACTAGCAATTAAACACAATTACAAGATCCAAAGGTTCAAGTAACAAGGATCTCCAAAGATCTACATTATGGAATATGAAGATGAAGCTTCAACAATGGTGAGATATGAATTACCACTTCAAATCTGAAAATTCCTTCAAATTGCTTCAAGATCCAAACACCAAAGCCTTGATCTATGAGAATTGATAAAGAAAACAAGCTTGGATGAAGGTTTAGCTCAAAGTTGAACAAGATTCAATATGAATTCTTGTTAACTTTCAAGAGAAGAAAAGTGAGCTTTGAGTGAATTTTTGTGGTTAGGGAGAGAATTTGCAAGAGGTTTTTTGGATCTCAAAAGCTTGTGAAATGAATGAAATGAGGCCTCTATTTATAGGATTTAGGCTTGGAAAATTTGGTGGTTTGGAATTTGGTTTGGAATCAAAATTAGGCTTGGAATTTGAATTTGGAGGGAAATTATCAAAAGAGTGGTGATTAGTGGAGGTACATGGTGGGAATTAATTATGATGATGTAGGAGAATTAAAATGGGATGGTCTAGAATATTCCACATATGATCAAAATGATGAAAATTGGTGCCAATTGCTGCAGAATTTGAATTTGCTGCCATTTTTCAAATTTCCACGAGGGTAATCGATTATCCTGATTAGAGTAACCGGTTACTCAGTTCAAATTTTGAAAAAATTGCCCTTTTGAGTGCACTGCTGTGGTTCGGCTCGATTCTTTTGCTTTTCGAAAAAGGCATGGAAATAAACACATGAACCTTGGAGTCTCTTGAATAATAATCAATTAAATCTTGGAAACTCTTGATCAGATGATTTTTGTATTGTTTGCAGATCAACTTCGACTGAAATTCATTCGAGCTGAGGGACTGATTTTGATCTCCTTGATCCAAATTCTTCCTAAAAAAGTTAGCAAAAGAAAAAATATATTTTTTGGATTTTAATTAATGGTTAGTAAACATAAACAAAAACAAACATTAAACAAACAAAAGAACACGGGTGCTTGGCGATCTCACTCAAGAACAAACCTTCAGAGGAGGGCAAAAGAACCAAAGCTTGTGATCTTGTTTGTGGTATGAGATGCAAAAAGACAAGTGGGATCTTAGGGGTAAAAATTAGGGTATTACAGGAATATACTAAGTTTGGACCGATAACGCGAGAGTGTGAGGGATTAACTGATAGTGGAAACTAGGCATCGATCCTAAAAACAGCGAGAACGCTTTAGGCATTGTTTAGAATTTCATTAGCTTTCAAAATACGATTTTCGATTAAAACGGGCGAGCGAGAGCAAAATCATGTGGTTGAAAGGTGTGGTTCTTGTCGATAGCGTGAGAGTGTGAGACAGAGTCTTTAAGTTAGTACTTTCTACGGAACGAAGTTCAGTCGTAATTAGCACGTGACTTCTACAAGTCATTTAGGTACGCGGAATCCATATTCCGCACTCGTTTTTATTGTTATTCCTTAAAACCTCTGGAATTAGTAATTCTTTCTTCCTGTTTAAAATCTGTTAATTCTCAGCCTTAGCTCTACACTGAAATAATATATTGCATTAGTTTGATTATCCCTTCCCTATGGTTTCGACAACCTTTTTAAAACTACGCGAACAGCTGTATACTTGCAGTCTTTATTCGACGAACACGTCAGTGTGCTTGAAGCGCACCAGCTTCTTCCCCACATGCTTCTTAATTAACCCAATCACCGCCTTATTCGCTGCTTCGACTTGACCATTAGCCTGAGCATAATAAGGTGTGGATGTCAAAAGTTTGAACCTCACTTCTTTAGCAAATTCTTGCATCTTTCGACCAGTAAAAACTTATTCTTGATCTGTTGTAATAGTTTATGGGATTCCAAACATGTAAATAATATGTTTTTGGATGAATTCGATCACTGCATCCTGATCCACATTTACCAATGGTATAGCCTCAATCCACTTAGTGAAATAATCTATTCCCACTAAAATGTATCTCTGACTTTTGGATGATGCTGGTCAAATTTCCCCAACTAAATCCAAAGCCCAATCTCTGAAGGGCCAAGGTTTCACTATGGAATGTAGTTCGCTTGCAGGAACATGTTGAATGCCTGTATGTATTTGGCATTCTTGACATTCTTTGGCGAATTCAACAATCTTTAAGCATCGTAGGCCAATGCATTCCTTGTCGAAATAATAACCAATTCATCTTGTGGACAAACTTTATGCACTCCACATGCCCTACTATGGACATTAGAAAGAGCCAAGTATGCCTCAGATTTGCTAAGGCATTTGAGTAAGACACCTTCAGGCATCTTTTTGAATAGTTTATTCCCCATTAGAACATAACTTAAGGCGCGATATTTGACCTTTCCTTCAACAGAAGTTGACGGGTTGTGCAAGTAGTCTACTATTGGCTTTCTCCAATCTTCGTCTGTCAAACTATCTATAGCCAATATTTCAAAGCTTTCTTTGTCAGCATATCCTAGCTTCATTGTTTCCAAGTCTATTGGGGATAGTTTAGTTGATGCAACTCTTTCTCTGACTTCGATTGCATCTTGTAATTTTTCCTTCGAAATTTTGTATCCTGAAGCAATATGGGCCAATTCATTGGCCTCTTGATTCTCAACCCGAGGTATGTGTCAAATACTTGCCATTTCAAATCTTCGTAACAACCTATTGGCTATCACAAAGTACATGATAAGATTTTCCTTGACACATTTATGCTCCTTTGTAATTTTCTTTATAACCAACTCTAAGTCACCCATTATTTCGACTCGAGTTACCCCCAATTCCAACAAGATTTCAAGTCCAACAATTAAAGCTTCATACTCAGCTTCATTATTTGAACAAAGGCATTCGACCTTATACTTGAACTATGTTGGAATTTTGTTAGGAGAAATAATTAAAACTCCCACTCATGTTCCATCCTTATGACTAGAACCATCGAAGTATAACTTCTAAGATTCAAGCTCCACATAATTTAGGGAGTTTTCGACTATAAAGTGGTCGACTATAAAGTCTGCTACCACCCGTCCTTTAACAGCCTTTAAAGGCATATAAGTTAAAGAATATTCAGTTAAGGATAATGCCCATTTGCCAATTCGACTATGTAAAATAAGTTTAGAAAGCATATGTTTAATAACATCGAAATGAGATGAGTCATAAACTCCAATTGGCTTTATATAATGCTTTAATGTTGTACAAGAGAAGTATAGACAAAGACACAATTTTTTTACTATACTATATCTAGTTTCTGCATCATTCAAGACTCTACTAAGGTAATAAATGGCTCTTTCGATGCCATTTTCATCCTCTTGACCTAACATACTCCCTAAATTCTTGTTAGACGCGGATATTTACAATCTCATACTCCTATTCCTACAAGGAGGCACCAGAATTTGAGGGTGAGCAATGTATTCTTTAACCTTGTCGAACGCTTCTTGATGCGCTTTCCCCCACTCATAACCTTCTTGCTTGAGTTGAAGTAGAGGTGAGAAGGCTTGAGTCTTTCCACTTAGATTGGAAATTAATCTCATTAGGAAGTTGATCTTTCCAAGCAATGACTGCAACTCCTTCTTTTTTGAAGGCGTTTTCGCCTCCATGATGGCCTTGGTCTTATTATGATTGATCTCTATTCCTTTTTTATGGACCACAAATCCTAGAAAATCCCCTGCCTGCACACAGAAATCACACTTAAGAGGATTCATCTTGAGACCATGCTTCCTCATTCTTTCAAATGATTGTCGAAGATGGTCTATATGACTTTTTCCTGAAACTAATTTAACCACAATATCATCAATATAAATCTGCATAAACATTTCAATAAAGTCATGAAAAATAGAATTCATTGCTCTTTGATAAGTTTCCCCAGCGTTCTTTAGGCCAAAGGGCATTACTACCCATTCGAAATTGCCTAAGGCTCCAGGGCATCGAAATGTTGTCTTCGACACATCTTCTTCAACAATGAAAATCTGATTGTATCCAAAATATCTGCCGACCATACTCAGATACTCATGGCCTGTAGCAGAGTCAACTAGCATTTTCGCCACAGGCATTGGATACTCATCTTTAGGGGTTGCAGAATTTAAGTCTCTAAAATCTGTGTAAACCCTCAAAGTTCTATTTTTCTTAATAACTGGAACAATGTTGGCAATCCATTCGACATACCTGGTCATATAGATGAATTTACATCTTAGAGTTCTTTCGACCTCCTCTTTGATCTTTGAGATAACTTCAGGTGCAAAGCGCCTTGGAGTCTGCTTGATAGACTTCTTCCCAGACTTTATTGGCAACTTCAGCTCGACCAGATCTCTGCTTAAACCAAACATTTCATTGTAATCCCACACGAAGCAGTCTTTGAACTCCTATAGCAGTTGAATTACTTCGACTATAAGCTATGGGTCAAGGTTGGCACTGAAGTAGGTTGGCCTTTTTGTTGTCCCTTCTCCCAGGTCGATTTCTTCCAAAGGGTCTTGCGTCAACATCTTGATATTATTTGCTAGTGGATCCTTCTCAAACCCCAAAGGTTCATCATCATAGATGGCATCCAACCTTTGGCTTTCCCAGGACCTTCAAAGTGCTTTTCTTCATTTTGGGCTTCGACAACCATGTATTTTACTTCAGCCTCTAGGGTCGTTTTTAATTTATTTTCAGCTATATAAGCCGAAATCTTTCTAAGTGCCATGAATTAGTCATTGTCACTAAACTCGCTACCCCAACCAGTTGGTTGGATTCCAGTAGTTCCAAACACATAGTCTTCTTCGCCTACCACCTCCATATACCACTGAAAGTCGTGGGTGGGATGTAGGTACAAGGAATAGAAAACATTATCTACAGGTGTGAGGTCGAAACCTGCAGGGTTACAAGGCTCTATGTGGGATAAGTTTTGGTTAAAGTGTCGCCTATTTACACCTATATGTTTTCGACAATCCCATCACTTCGCCAGATGGAGATTCGTTGGTGAAGTGATGAAGGAACTGCGCTTACTCCATCTATCCACTCTCTTCGAATGAGTAAATTATAATTCACCTTAGATGTAATTACCATGAACATCATTGGCCTGGTGATTGTGCCAACAGTCAAATCCACTTGAATGACTCCCATGGTGGTGCCCACTTTCCCTTCGTAGTTTGAGAGGACCATGTTATGGGGATTTGTGTCAGAGTCATTTTTTCCAATCCTCTTCAGCATATAATGCGACATCAGGCTTATGGCTGTTCCGCCGTCCACGAGTATCTTGTTGATACCAACATTCTCTATTTTGCCTCTAATAAATAGAGGCTTTATAGGTGATTTTTCATGGCTTCATCGGGCCTTTCAAAGAAGGAATTATGCTCTTCGACGCATCCATTATTCATAATATAATAACATACTGGCCTTTGAATAGCCACTTCTAATTCGACCTCATCTTCTGGGTCATCTATCTCTGTCACCATATCATATTCTCTAGGCGGCATAGATACTACATTGCAGATAATGTCTAACAACGGTTCTAATCCTAAATCGAGACTGTTCGTCATCATATCATCATCTGCAGCCATCTGATTAGATTTCTCCTTTACGTCTTCCTTTTGGTCAGCGAATAACTTCTCTCGACTGCTTTCTTTTCGATAGGTTTCCTGTCTTTGTTTCTATCCATTTTGATTGCCATGTTACTGCTTGACTCAGCTTTTTCTTTCTTCGCAGCTTCCATCTCAGCCTTGCGCCTTCTTTGTTGACGTCTCCACTAAGACATTGTCATTGGATTTTTCCCATTATAGTTCTCTAAGCTTCATGATGATTGTTTGGAAGCTTGAAATTCTCTTCAGTACACTATCGAAGATCCTCTTTCAACTTCGAAATTCTGCCATTTTTTCTGGCCATGTTCTTTTTTCTCGACTGGTCTTACCCACTTGCCCTTGGGGGCGTCAGCAGTGGGTTTAAATGTTGATGGCCTATTTCCACGTACCCCTGGTCCACTTTGATCATATCTCTTTGGTGTTCCCTTCATGTCGAAAGCGCCATGGTTGTTTGAATCCCTCCAGTTGTTTCTGTTCCTTGCCCGTCAAACTTCGTTAATGTTCTCCGCAGCTTTTCGATCAAAGACTGCGCTGCACCTGGGGCACAACATTACTCAAGAGTTCTTTCGTTGGCATCTATGGAAAAACTCGACCAAATTCTCCTCCTGTTTTAGATATGCCACCTTGACATATTCTTCTTGTTTAAGACTGTGTTCGTCCACCTCCATCACGGACTCCTGGGTCATCTCGACCATGTTGACCCCAAGGTTGGTACCTCCACTGATATCCAACTCTTGAAGTTTAATTCTAAGGCCTTCAGTAGCCTTAATTTGATTTTTACCTTGTATGAAACCATCAACAGTCTCATACGTTGCAATTACTTGGTTGGAATCCTCAGTAGTCCGTTGTCTAAGCCTTTAGTAGACTCCTTCATGAAACCCTCAGTGGTTTCTATTTTGAAGTCATCAGTATTTCTTAGCAAAGCCCTCAGTACCTTCCTCGTTGAAGTCATCAGCGACTTTGTGATTAAGTTCCTAGCAACTTGGATGAAACCCTCAATGGTTTCTTTGTTAGATTCCTCAGCAACTCCTCTAGTGAAGCCATCAATAGCTTCGACCATTACAACATCACTGGCGAAGTCATCAGCAACTTCCACCATGTTGACCATAGATGGTTCTGAGTAATGTGCATCGGCTACAGGGAGGGGGACAGAGTCTATCTTCATCTAATTTTTTGACTTGTCAGCAAACTAGAGTTTTCCCTCCTTGATGGCATTTTGAACAAGATCCCTGAAAAGAAAACATTGAGAAGTTTTATGGCCCAGAAAATTATGATACTTACAAAAACCTATTTTTTTCTTTGTTCTAAAGGAGGCATTTTAGCGCCAAGAGGCACTATCATCTGGCCATATTTAACTAATAAATCAAAGATTTCGTCACACTTGGTGACGTCGAAGATATAGGTTCTCTTAGGGAACCTATCATTCTTTTCTGAATCGACTAGATTCTTTCCATTCGACAGTGTCAAAACTTTACAGGAGTAAAATGGGCCTTGCTTTATTCAGCAAGGTTAATTTCACTCTCGTCGAAAAAGGGATCAACACTAGTTCCTTGTTCGTCTTAGTCGAATTCAACGTAAGCTACCCTTTCTTTTCTATTCTTGTTTGCCCTAGCTTTTTTAGCCTTCAGTCGTTCTACTTGTCAAACTCTATTAGCCAACTGGGCCATGTCTCTCAGGTACTGGGTATCCAATTTCTTCCTAATTGAGTAGTCAAGGCCACCAGCGGCCATTTCGACCAACTCATGCTCAAGCACTTGTGTAAAGCACCTAGCCTTAAGCAGTCGAAACCTATTCAGGTAGTCGTCTATTGGCTCAGAAAACTTCCTCTTAATGCTAGCCAATTCTTTCAGGCTTATCTTCGATTGTCCCATATAAAATTGTTCATGGAACAATCTCTCCAATTGAGTTCAATTGTGGATCGAATTTGCTGGCAATGTGGTAAACCAAGTAAAGGCATTTTTGGTAAGTGAATTTGGGAAATATTTCACTCTTAGGTTTTCATTATTAACAATTTCGTGTGCCTCTATCAAGTATCTTTCGACATGCTCGACTGTGGACTCACTAGTATCCCCAGTAAACTTAGTAAACTTAGGGACTTTCCATCTAGGGGGTAAATCTTATTGCAAGATGTATTCAGATAATGGTGATGTATAATTTGGCCTATGGAGGCCAACATTTACCCCATTCCTAGCCATAATCCATTCGACCATGGCTGCTAGGTTATTATCTGTCGCCACATCATCATGTCGAACCCGATTTATTACTTCATCAACATTCCGGTTCCTATTTACCATTACTACCCTTTTTTCCCTTTGGATTCGCTGTTCAATTCTAGGAGGTTCGACCCTAGGTGGTTCAACTCCTACCCCCTAGTTTAAAACGTTTGCCCGGGGAACATTTTATTGAACTTGGTTAATTGTAGGGTCTTCTTCTAAGACTACCGCAGTATTTTGTACCATTCATTCCCTCTAAGGTTGTCGAAGGGGTTGTGGAACACCAAATAAATCAACAATACGCGTCATTTTCACTGCCAATTATTGGTTTCTTTGGGTAGTATTTTGGATTAAGGGATTGAATATGACACCAATTTGTTGGGAAAGCATCTGGACCATCTCATGATTACTTTCGTCCATCTGTTGCCTTATCATTGTTGGAGAATTGTTGGTGATATTTGACATCTAGGTAGGAAATCATGTCCCTAAGGGTTGGCTAATTCGACCCATGTTATTGATACCTAAACTAGATCCTTGCAATGGCGAAGTTACATTCACCACTAGGTCTGCAAATGCTGACGAGGCATTGTGCAAACTTGCCATCACTGATGTTGGCATGCCATAAGGTTTTCACGTCCTATTGGAGGCATTGAAAATCTAAGAACATAAGGCTTGAACAAGTTATTCCCCACTTGAGGGGGGATGATTGGTGGACCTTGTGTTCCTACATAGGATAAAATGGGACCACGTTGGGCAATCGACTGCACAGGCGTCGAACTTGTCGTGGTTGGTATGGCTTCAGATACTGATGTTGAAACCATATTGCCCCCTATCGAAGAAGAAGGGGGCGGTTCTCAATCATTTGGTGGATTTTGATTCACCATCCTCCTTACGTATCTTCTCCTTGGTCTTTCTTCGTCGTTTGTGGCTATTCTACCACTTCTAAGTCTCATGCAACGAAGTGTAGAGAGATCGTAAAAATGAAGAACTTAAATGTAAAAACTTTCCAGAAAAAGTAAAAAGAATGTTTTTTAACACAATAGCACTGTCCCACCGGGTGTGCCAATTTGTTTACCGTGAAAATTTGTAGACAATCGTTGGTCTTCAAAAAATTAGTTTACTTGCAGGATCAACTAGTGAATCCTAAGGACATAGCTATTATTTTAAGGGTTAATAGCCATTTTGCCCCTGCCATATAGGCGATGTTCGAAAAACCCCCTGTAAAAAAAACTTGCAAAAAAAAACCCTAACATTTGAAGATTCTCTCAATTTTGACCTTCATCACATCCAGTCACCAAAAAAGTTGATGTGGCAGGGGTCAAAATAAAAACGCTGCCAAAATGGCAGGGGTCAAAATAAAAACGCTGCCAAAATGGCAGGGGTCAAAATGGCAGGTTTTTGGTGACTGGATGTGATGAAGGTCAAAATTGAGAGAATCTTCAAATGTTAGGGTTTTTTTTTGCAAGTTTTTTTTTACAGGGGGGTTTTTCGAACATCGCCTATATGGCAGGGGGCAAAATGGCTATTAACCCATATTTTAATATATTTATGGAAAATTAAAGAACATTTCAACAGTATTCATTTGTATAAAAGATTGTTTTGAGTGTTTTGAAAGGATTCAACTTTGTAAATGTTGGTAAAGGAAATTCAATAAAGAAAAACTTCAAATTAAAAGTGCAGTAAAAGAACAATTGATAAATGAAAGTAAATTTCTTTTGAAATGAAATAAAATGTGGTGTTTCAAACGTACATTCTCAATGATAACTCTTTTCTCACTTGACTTAGACACTTTGAGTAAAAATTTTAGTATTGTACAACAATTGAACACACAGAAATCCTAACACGAAGACTCTTATTATAACATGTTGAAATAACTGTCTTCAACGGAAATTTCTCCAAAAATTGACATGTTTCGCCTTGCATGTCTTCATTTCGCCATAGTTCTTCACGCATTTATCCTGAGAAACGGATAAGGACAAAAGACGGTTATTTATCCATATTTTGAAATTTAAATCTTCTGACGAAGGAAGCCTTCAGTCATCCTCCGTCGAAGTGCCTTTCCATACTTAGAGAACTACTTCGATCAAGCTTTACACCAACTTCTGTCGAAGTTAGCAAAAATTCAAGAAACTTGATTTTTACTTAATATCTCAAATGAAAGCTTGGCGTCTAAATTCCCAGCCAACACACTAGGAACCACTTTTTTTAGTCACGCAGATTGTACACATTCATTTCCACAAAATCAGGACTCAATCCACCCATCTCACGTTCCACTCCAACAGATTCACACAGCACAACAACAAATCTTTGCCTAATCCTCTCACACGCTTAAGTTAATGGATTTTCCAAAACCTCAAAGGAATCACACGTATCTCAGGAGTCAAAATTCCCCATTTTGTCCCTAAAATTTTCCCTATAAAAGAGACATAGGACTAATTGAAAAGGGGGCAAAAAAAGATAATGTTACTCTGGTGAAATTAACACTCCCACCCCCACTAAAGCTTCAATCAAAATTTACTCTCAAAGTTTCGTCTTGAATCTCTGAAGAAGACAAACTTAATCCCCATCAGTAGAAAACAACAACAAAAACACACAATCAAAGTAGAGCATTGGAGAAAGAGAAGAGGGACAGAGCAAACAAATAGGCGAAAAGGGTATACATGAGCTTACCTGAGGTAAACATAATGAGATCTTTTCCTCTGCCTTGATCTTCTCTATTCAATGGAGAAACCCCCTGATTAGTTGTTGATTTGTTTGCTTTCTGTAGCGAGCGATTTTGGACGCGGTTCTTAAGCGCTGTCGCTCTTTGGGTTTGTTTACTGCAGTTCGGTTCATTTTTTATCCTATTAAAGCTGATGAAGGAAGGGAAATAGATGTCTCCAATTAACCCTGCTTGCATACTGAGTTTAAACAGCGGTCTGTTAGGTTACAGATGCGATCAATGTGGTGGGGCCTTTCTTGTGTTATTTTGACAGAATGATAGGTTTCTGGCGGGGAACAAGGATTAGGATGTTAGGACTGATGCTTTTTGATAGATGTGTGAGAGTATGGGATTTAGGATGCTCGCTAAGATCTTTTCTTTCGATATTATGCCTATGTATTCCCGTTTACCAAAACAGGGAAATCAGAGCGTTCGTAGTTCCTCCTATTCTATGGGAGGAAATGGTTATTTTGGTGTCTTGTTCAAAGCCCAAGACGTGAAGCGAAAAGCGATTGTATCTTGTTCGAAGCCCAAGATATGAAGCTAAATGTTATATTTGTATCTTGTTCAAAGCCCAAGATGTGAAGCTCAAAGGGTGTTGACTTTAGAGAGAATTTGTCATCTCTAAAGAGGGGGTTGTATGTCACAACCGTTTATAGGGGAGAATTACTTTAACCGGGATGTGCGAATCCGGCAATGCCATGATTTCCTTTATAGGAGATTTTTAACCTAAAGGAGATGACTTTAACTCAGTGTAGAGCAATGCTATCTTTCCTTAGGAATTTCTCATGCTAAAAGAGGGACACTGGCATGGATGTAGATCTAGAGGCTTGCCGCTTACAACAATTAGATGAAAGGGAAGGAGTTGTTGATGTTTGTGTACTGTGAACGAGGCATGGCTTTGATGCTAAAAGGTTGATTGGATCAACCAGTGGTTTTCTTATACAAAGCCTAAGAGGAGGCTATGGGCCCAACAAGAGGGTGTTTTTGTGTCTCGTACAAAGCCCGAGAGAGAGGCTAAAAGGGGTTGATCCTACAAGAGGATCTTTTATACTCAACAAGAGAGTGTTTTTGTATCTCGTACAAAGCCCGAGATGGAGGCTAAAATTTGTTTGGCTCAATAAGAACCTTTTGTATCTCGTATAAAGCCCGAGATGGAGGCGAAAGGGGTGATTGACTCAACGAGGGAGTCTCTTATGTGTCTCGTACAAAGCACGAGAGAGAGGCTAAACGTTGTTTGTCTCCATTGGGGAGAATCATTGTACAAAGCCCAAGAGGAGGCTATGGCGCTATTTCAGTTGAGTGACAGGTCCAGTATACTGATTTTTAAAGAGAAAATCAGTTCTTATATGAGTAACACTGTACTCAAGGATTTGATTCGAGGATCAGGGTTATTCCCTTTTCTTTGAGGAAACGGGAAATCCAAAGGGTATTGAGACTGTCTGAGTCTACGGGTTTCCTTCCTATTTAACGAAGGGGTCACTTGAGAATGGCTTTGAGACTCAAGGACATTAGACTGTCCGTGTCTAGAGTTTCATCTTTTGTACTATGCTTTGAGAAACAGTAGTAGACTCTTTGAAAAGACTGTTCTATTAAGATGACTAAGTTATGTTCCTATACCTCTAGGAGGTTGTCGGGACAATTTGTACGAAGCCCAAGAGGAGGCTGAAAGCTTTTAAGAAGCCAAGAGGTCCTTGTACGAAGCCCAAGAGGAGGCTAGAAGCTTTTAAGAAGCCGAGAGGTCCTTGTACGAAGCCCAAGAGGAGGCTATCATTCCCGGAGGAAGAGATCATTATACGAAGCCTAAGAGGAGGCTGTGAATACTTCTAAGAAGCCGATGGGTCCTTGTACTATGCCCAAGAGGAGGCGGGGTTGCTTTTAGGAAGCCTGTGGGTCCTTGTACGATGCCTAAGAGGAGGCCGAATCTTTTAAGAAGCCCGTGGGTCCCCAAACCCCGAGAAATTCAAGACAGGCTATTCACGAGGAATAGATCAAGCCAGGAAAGTTCGAGAATTTGGAAGAAACTCAAAGATGCCATTCACGGAGAATACATTCATCTCTGGGAGTAGAGTTTCTTGACAATTCCTAATGAGGACAGCCGAAGAGAAGACTGTATCTGGTGATCCTATTGGGGATCGAGTTGTCTATTTCTACGAATAAACGAAACGGCGTCACCTAGTTCTAGACGTAGTTGTCGGGGAAACTCTAAATATCTATACTATTATTACACAGTTGATATGAGTTTATGAAAGAAGACTTACAGCGAAACAGCCCCACAATACAGTTATATGTATATGAAAGCGGTAAATGAAAGCGTATAAACACTTACTCGGCTCTTGAGCTTCCATAGTGTTTGGTTAGTTGTTCAATAAAGAAAGATTGAAAACAACAGTATATTTCAAAATCAAAGGAGAAAGTGCTTTGAAATGGAAAGATTTGGGGCTTACAGCTCAAGGAGAGGCCCAGGGTTTTACCAGTGATTGCACTGTTAAATTTGTACAGAGGGACTTATAAAAGTGACTGTGGCCCAAAAAAGGTTTCTGTACAAAGGCATGGGTCTTACACTCTCTCAAGAGGCCCAAAAAGTTTTTAAAGAAAAAGAGTAGGACTTATAACACGAGGGTAGGCCCAGATGACTTTTCGTTAAAAATGGCGATCGCGCCGAGGTTTTCTTTTAACGCAAAGGGACTTATACAATAAGTGAGGCCCAAAATTATTTTGGTTAAAAGGGGGTTGGGTCTTACACTCTATTAGAGGCCCAAAAGTTTTGAATGGGTCTTGTAGCTCGAGGAGAGGCCCATGGTTATTTTTCAAAAGGCGACGATCGCGCCGTTTGTTTTTGACGGTATCGGGACTTATACAATACACTGAGGCCCAAATGATTTGGTCAAAAAAAGGATTGGGTCTTACACTCTATTAGAGACCCAAAGAGTTTTAAAGAAAAGAAATGGGTCTTACTACTCGAGGGTAGGCCCAAATTTTGTTTTTCAACGGATGATGATCGTGTCGAAGTTTTTGAAATACAACGGGACTTATACAATAAGTGAGGCCCAAAATAGGTTGTATTTACAAAGGGTTGGGTCTTACACTCTATTAGAGGCCCAAAGTATTTTGAAAATGATTTATGAGGTTTGAATTAATCCAAAAACCCTAATTTATTTTCAAAATGTGTTTTAATTGAATAAAAATTCAATTAAAATGATCAAAATTGTTTAACACATGGAAAACAAATTGTGATCTTGGATTAATGCTTCAAAAATTAAGTGTTGACCTACAAAATAATTAGAAGGCATTAAAAGTTGCAAAATCAAGGTGGAAAATATATTTTAAATGTTAAAAACAATTAAAACATTAATTCTTTGCAAAAATATCAATTATATAAAATAAATAATATTTTTGGGATTTGTTGGGAAAATAAAATATTTTAACATTTTTCTGAATTATTATAAAAAGAATCAACTCAAAATCATTAAAACTCAGAGAGAAATTAATTTTTGAATCAATTAAATAAAATCACAAAATTCAAATATTTGAATTTTCAAAAAATGGCGCCAAGAACACACCAAGAACACGCGCGTGTTCTGGGTTTGCCCAGATTTGCATTTTCTCTCCAATCTCACTGAATACTTGATTATATCATGCAATCCACATACCAATCAACTCGTTTCAACCTCACGATCATGTCTATGACAATTAATTTCATTTAAATTAAGCATAAAACAAGAAATCACGAAAAATCCTCAAGAACCCTAATTTCTGCATGAAGGCTAGGATTTTTGATACACGATTCAAACAATGCAATTAATTGAGGGGAAACATTCCATGCATGATTATGAACTTATGGCCAAATTATTGTGCAGCAAAAATTGCATGGATCATAGAGTTAGAAGAGCTCATGCTTACCACTTGCAGCTGGTGATCGTGATTTGTGTTGGAGGTGTTACAGCTAGGTTCCACTGATCTAGATAGCTTCCCTAGGTGCCATGGAGTGTGTATGAATGCTTGGAATGGATTGAAATGATCTGGAACTTGAGATGGTACCCCAACTGCAAATCTGTCAAGAACTTGAGCAATTGGCTGGTGATTTTGTGAAATTTGTGTTCCAGATGTTATGTGAGTGTTTGGATCACTTCTATATGATGTATGTGAGGTGTGTGTGTGATTGGTTTGATTAGAAAAGCTCTCAAACTCAAAACTCGATAGTGACTTGCCTTAGAAGGCAAAATTGGAGTGAAAGAAGAGATTTTGAGGAAAGTATCTGTTTGATGGCTTTGGTGTACTCAAACTGATCACAATTGAGCTCTATTTATAGTAGAGCAAGTTTGTTTTGCAAGGAATAGTGAATGGCAACTGCTGAGTAGGTTTGGCCAATGTTGGCAAATGAAAATCCAAGTCTCCTCTAGCCATTGACTAGAGGTTAGGGCACAGGCTGCTGGTCCCCTTGGTCTTGGATAAGTCTTGACTGAATTCAGTTGCCAAGAGCTCAGTTCATGCCACCTTGATGCTTCCATTGAATGCTCTAATCCAAAATTGGAGTCTTGTCCCTATTTTGGCAATTCTAGGTTCAATATGTTATTTCTTGTTCCAAAGACTTTGGAGGCTTGGCTCAGTGATTGTCCCCTTTAGATTCAATCCTCAGAGGTGTCCAAGTGGATAGGAGCATTTGGATTTGGCTGATTTTGGCAAATCGACCAAAAGTGCAAAAATCTACCTTGCCTTGGCAGATTTCAGCAAGGCAACTTGCCAATGTCATATCTCATGGCTCAAATTGAATTTGGTAATGTTCTTGGCCGTTTTGGAAAGCCCTTACATGATACAACAACTGTTTAAACATGTTTGGTTTTGATCTCTTTTGAATCCAAGTGAAAAATCCCCCTACATTTGGAAAAAAGTAAAGGCAGATTCTGACTTAGTGAAATTTTCACTAAGTGTTGGAACAAAGTGACTTTTCTTGATTTTGATCACTCCATAACTCAAAATCCATGAGGAATTTGGACATAAGTTAGTATGAAGCTTTTGTAGAGGGAAATGTGATCTACAAATCAAGCTTTGAATGAGGAATAATGGTCTTGTGGTTTAGGAGTTATGGTCCTCCAAAGTTGGCACATTAGTGTCACTTTTTCCTTAACTTAGAAATTTTTCTAAGTTTTTATGGTTACCCCTTTTACAAGTTATCCCATTTTATTTGATTTTTCTTGATGAATGATGATTCAAATTATACATTAACATCATTTTAGGGTTAAAAATCCATTTTGGTGAAAAATCTCGAAAAGTCAAAGTTGACTTTTGTGCACAGTTGACTTTTTATCAGATGAATTCCAAACTGTGCAATTCTTCAGGAAATCATGTCCTTGACCTAAATCAAACTTTATGGACATGTTCCATGGGTGTCATAGGGTATATTGAATCATTTCTTAGGTTTTGGGAGCATGTCCTGGTCAAAAGTCAAAGTTACAGTTGACTTTCCTCGGGAAACCCTAACTGTGGTGCAGATGAAATTGAGACTTGTTGCTCAATCTTCTTGGATTAATCCATTGTTCCAAATGGATCAATATAGTATATTAAAGACCCTCAAATCATGTCTTGAGGTCTTGGTTCATGATTTGTCCCAAAAGTCAACTTAGGGGTGAATTAGGTCAAGAAACCCTAATTCCTGATTTTTAGTAAATGCATCCCCAGGGGCAAAATTGACTTGATGATTGGGTCCATGAGGCTCCATGGAGTATATTAGGTTATGTTTTGGATCTTTGGCTTATGCCCAGATGAAATTTTTTATCTGGAGGCCCTGGTCGACCAAAACCCTAATTTGGTGACACTGGCGATCTTGAGGCTTGATCCACCTAGAAGGGAGCATCCTTGTGCTTAATCCTTGAAGTGGGAGTCCTTCTTGATCCTTTGTGGATGTTTGAGAGGTTAGACAAGTTGAAGATCAAGTCATTCCTTGATTGATCCTTTGTCTAAGAACTCTGAGAGGGCTTGAAACCCTAATTCTGATTGTAGTAAATGCTCAACAACCCTTGATGCATTTGATGAGGCATGATGGTTCATCCATATTGTGATGATGATTGACACAATGATGGGAATCTTAGTGGTTAAAATTTGGGGTATGGCAGATGCCCCTATTTAATCTTCTTGGACCCGAAGGTGTGAATGACGAAGGTATTCGGGCATTCGGGGTGCAAGAGGATTAAATATCGGAATACTCGAAATTTTGATGGTGGTTATGAATGGTAGCTTGCGCATTCATCTTCTTTTTGCTAAGCAATGATGCTTAGAAAAGATAAACTTCCCCTCGATCCTAGTTTCCTACCAAGGAACTGGTCTTAGTTTCTGAAATAAACTTCCCCTCGATCCTGGTTTCCTACCAAGGAACTGGTCTAAGTTTCTGAAATAAACTTCCCCTCGATCCTGGTTTCCTACCAAGGAACTGGTCTAAGTTTCTGAAATAAACTTCCCCTCGATCCTGGTTTCCTACCAAGGAACTGGTCTAAGTTTCTTTTGTCAATAAACTTCATGACAAGGGACACTATTTATAGTGGTTTTCCTCAAACTTCTCGCCGGATTTTCCTGGGGAGATGCCATTTGAGTGGAAAAAGTTTTGATGTCAGACTTGCTGGGGAACCCATTCGTCTGAGTTGTAGAGGTGCACAAACTTCTCTGTTAGAGACGCCATTTGTCGACTCTATCTGGGGAAAATGAGTCGCTTGAGAGACTGCTTCCACTTGGGGTCTTACATCATACTTTTCTCGGGATCTTCCCAGAGAAATGCCATATGATGGGCTCCAATTTTGAGGTGCCGATGACCTTTTCATCAACGGTCTTTCAGAGAAAGGCAACTGTACCGCCAAATCTCTACTTAGGAGGCTTTCTCTGGGGATTTTTATTTAATCCGGGAAAGCAAGGATATCATCTTCGATGGAGAAGAGTGACATCTGTAGAAGGCTTCTCTGGCTTTTCAGAGGTTCAAGTTATCAAAGTGGTCAAGGGCCAATTCTGATCCAGAGATAAACTGGAGGCGAGATTGTTCAAACGCAGCATTTCCTAACGAGGTAAAAATTGATAACTCGATTGATAGGACTGTTATCACTAGGGGATAAGACCGACTAGAGTGATAGTGATGCAATATGAATATGAATGCAAATCAAATGCATGATGTATGTATGTATATGCTGACAAAACTGACGCGACATACAGACTGACGAGTGAACACGACTGGATACTCGGCCATCGCGGGGGAAGAAGTACTGTTGGTCCAAAACTAGCAATTCTACCATGCTTAGGAGAGATAGTCCCTGCAGGGGAATACCGTTGATCGGGCTTAGGAGATAAGAACTCGGCCGAGGGTATCAGATGGGAAAGCCGCATCTCATACAGTTGATCCTTCGTTCAGGCGTACTGGCCTAGAATGAGTACTTTGATTCTGCACTTTGAAATCCAAACGCCTTTGGATACGCAATCGACGTTCTTTTGATGTTCAACAGTCAAAAGCAATTGCCATCTTTAATTTAAAAGCAGAACAAGTTTTACAAGTAAATTCATTTTTGTTTCATTTCAAGAATCGCTAATCATATTAAAACGCCATTCTGTAAAGCTAAAACAAATAAGAATTACAAACAAAAGCACAAGGGCTCAAATTTTATTGATAAGATGGAGATCAGCCAAACACGTGATTCCAAAGAGTATATACAAAGTTTGAAAATGGTAATTTACAGGGAAAAGGGCTACATTGAAACATAACGACCACTATCCTTCTACCAACTTTGAATTCGGGACATCCTGAGCTTCTGTCGAAGATGACCTTGACTGGAGTTTTCCTCCGATGGATGATGTAACTGCTGTTGAGGATTTGCCTCGGTTGAACATAGTTACTTGCCATTATCCCTAACTTTTGCCTGGATTTTACTATGATGATTTCCAATCCATCGGGATGATTTTTTTCATGTCTCTAACTTTTGCCTGGACCGCCCTTTCGGGTTTTCAATCCACCGAGACATTTTTTTTTTAGTTTAGGCGAAGTATTTCTTGACTACATCAACATTCGTGGGGTAGGCAAATTCCTCTCCGTCCATGGTTGCAAGTCTCAAGGCACCGCCTGAGAAAGCTTTCGTGACCACATAGGGGCCACCATAATTTGGGGTCCATTTGCCCCGAGAATCAGTGAGAAACGATTGTATCTTCTTGAGCACGAGGTCTCCTTTTCTGAAGACACGAGGTCGGACCTTTTTGTCGAATGCCCTCTTCATTCTCTGCTGATACAACTGACTGTGGCATAGTGCCGTGATTCGCTTCTCTTCGATCAGATTCAGTTCGTCGTGTCGACTTTGACACCATTCAGCTTCTGTAAGCTTAGCTTCCATCAATACCCGGATTGATGAGATCTCTACTTCTATGGGGAGAACTGCCTCCATGGCATATACTAGAGAGAAAGGGGTTGCCCCTGTTGAAGTGCGGACAGATGTTCGATAACCGTGAAGAGCAAAGGGTAGCATCTCGTGCCAGTCTTTGTAGGTTACAACTATCTTCTGAACAATCTTCTTGATGTTCTTGTTAGCCACTTCTACCGCTCCGTTCATCTTGGGTCGGTAGGGAGATGAGTTATGGTGTTCGATCTTGAACTCTGCACACAACTCTTTCATCATCTTATTGTTCAAGTTAGATCCATTATCAGTAATGATCTGGCTCGAAACACCATAACTGCAGATGATACTGTTTTTGATAAATCGGACCACCACTTGCCGAGTTACATTGGCGTATGACGCTGCTTCGACCCACTTGGTGAAGTAATCAATGGCTACCAGGATGAACTGATGTCTGTTTGAAGCCTTAGGTTCGATCAAGCCAATCATGTCGATTCCCCATATGGAAAAAGGCCACGGGGAAGAAAGAACTTTGAGATGTGATGGCGGTACATGAATTTTGTCGGAGTATATCTGACATTTGTGACACCTCCTCATGTACTTGTAGTAGTCAGATTCCATGGTCAACCAGTAATACCCTGCTCTCAGAATTTTTCTCGCCATTGTGTGTTCGTTGGCATGAGTGCTAAAGGATCCTTCATGAATTTCTTTCATAAGCATGTCTGCTTCTAGTCTGTCTATGCATCTGAGCAAGACAAAGTCAAAATTCCTCTTATAAAGAGTGTCACCACTTAGGAAGAAGCTTCTAGCCAATCTTCTGAGGGTTTTCCTATCTTTTCGGAGAGCCCCAGATGGGTATTCTTGTTTCTGAAGGAAGCATTTGATATCGTGATACCAAGGTTTGTCGTCTATGACTGCTTCAATCGCGAAGACGTAGGCGGGCCGTTCAAGGCGCATTATGTCGATCTTAGGTAGGTCATTCCATTGACCTATACTAATCATGGAAGAGAGAGTGGCTAAGGCATCAACCATGTGATTCTCATCACGAGGGATGTGATGAAACTCAACTCTGTTGAAGAAGGGTAACAACCTTCTTGCATAATCTTTGTAAGGAATCAGCCCTGATTGGTATGTGTTCCAATCTCCTTTTATCTAATTGATAACCAGGGCTGAGTCACCGTATACGTCCAAGTTTTTTACCTTAAATCAATCGCTTCTTCGAGACCCATAATACAAGCTTCGTATTCGGCCTCGTTGTTTGTACATTTGAACGTAAGTCGAGCGGTGAAAGGAATGTGGGTACCCTGAGGGGTAACAATTATTGCCCCAATTCTATTTCCATAATGATTAACTGCTCCGTCAAAGATAAGTCCCCATTGGGAACCTGGTTCTGGCCCTTCACTGGGTAACGGTTCATCGTACTCTTTCATTTTTAGATACATGACATCTTCGTCTGGGAAGTCGAACCCGGTTGATTCTTGACCGTCAATCGGTTGATGAGCCAAATGATCAGCTAAAATACTTCCTTTAACGGCTTTTTGAGCGTGGTACTCTATGTCATATTCTTATAACAACATCTGCCAACGGGCAATCCTTCCCGTGAGAGCAGGTTTTTCGAAGACGTACTTGATTGGATCCATTTCGGAGATTAACCAAGTAGTGTGACGAATCATGTACTGACGTACACGTTTGGCTGCCCAAGCCAAAGCGCAGCAAGTTTTCTCTAGTATCGTGTACCGAGTCTCGCAGTCGGTGAATTTCTTGCTCATATAGTAGATGGCGGACTCTTTCCGTTTGGTTTCGTCTTGTTGGCCAAGTACACATCCCATTGAGCCCTCTAGGACTGTGAGGTAAATGATCAGCGGTCTTCCTTCCACTGGAGGTGATAGAATCAGCGGATTCAACAGGTATTCCTTAATACTGTCGAAGGCGGTTTGGCAATCTTCTGACCAAACGCAATCCTGGTTCTTTTTGAGTAATTTGAAAATCGGCGCACACGTAGCGGTCATAAGGAATATGAATCTGGAGATGTAGTTCAAACGTCCCAAGAATCCTCTGACTTGTTTTTCAGTTTTCGGAGAAGGTATTTCTCGAATGGCCTTGACCTTGTCAGGATCGACCTCAATTCCTTTCTGGCTGACGATGAACCCTAAGAGTTTCCCCGAATGGACACCGAAGGTGCACTTGTTGGGATTCAAGCAGAGTTTGTACTTCCTCAGACGCTCGAATAGTTTTGACAGGTGGGTCACATGCTCCTCTTCTGTCTTAGATTTTGCAATCATGTCATCGACATATACCTCTATCTCTTTGTGTATCATGTTATGAAACAGAGTAGTCATGGCCCTTTGATAGGTTGCCCCGGCGTTCTTCAAGCCGAACGGCATCACCTTGTAACAAAAGGTACCCCATGGGGTAATGAATGAAGTTTTCTCCATGTCTTTCGGTGCCATTTTGATCTAGTTATAGCCCGAGAAACCATCCATGAAGGAGAAAATTTTGAACTTTGCTGTGCTGTCTACCAGCATATCAATGTGTGGTAAAGGAAAGTCGTCCTTTGGACTTGCCTTATTCAGATCCCTGTAATCAACACACATTTTGACCTTTCCGTCCTTTTTGGGAACGGGTACGATGTTGGCTAACCATTGAGGATATTCAGATGTAGCGAGGAAACATGCGTCGATTTGTTTCTGTACCTCCTCTTTGATTTTGATGGCCATGTACGGGTGAGTCCGTCTCAACCTTTGCTTTACTGGCGGACATTCCGATCTTAATGGTAAGTGATGTTCCACGATGCTGGTATCCAACCCTGGCATATCCTAATAGGACCAAGCGAATACATCGGGAAATTCTCTGAGAAGCTTTATCAAACCCTCTCTGGCAGTTGGACTTAGCAGTGCCCCAATCTTGATTTCTTTTCTCTCTTTTTCCGAACCCACATTGATCATTTCCAACGGCTCTTTGTGAGGTTCAATGGACCTTTCCTCCTGTCTGAGTAATCGAGAGATCTCTTCTGGAATTTTGTTGTCAACTTCTTCTTCAGCCCCAAATATCGGGAACCCAAAGTCGGGAGAAGGCATTGGATCGTATGTTTCTACTGGGTTTAAAACAAGCAATCTGCATGACGTGATGATTCGTGTTTAGAAGAGATAGAGAAAATACAAGAGTGTACAGTGTATTTATTTTACTTCTTGTTTTTATTTGAATTGTTTTTTAGGATTACCATTTTCTGAAAAAGCAAAAAGAGAAAACCGCAATTAATGCGGGAATTACAGAACGATGTTATTTTATTAATGAATAAGTCGATCCTTGAAACCACAACCCTATAAAACAAAACTCTGTCACTTTGGGCAAAGCGAAGAGGGAAATTTACATAAAGTGAGCCCTATCAAAACATCTGTTTCACCTGGGCAGGGTGAAAGGTTAAGGATGGCAATTACTTTGACTGGCGAACGACCTTCGGAACCTCGACGGCAACCCATTGGCGGAGAACTCCTCGGTGAATCACAAAGTCTGGCACCTTCTTTGATTTGTCTTCAGAAATAACACTGATTTCTGGTGGAGCAGGATCATTGGAATCTGTCTCCCAGGCATTTTGCATAGCATTTGTGCTCTCAGCTGTATCTCCCCATCCAGCTGGCTGGATATCTTCGAGCCTGATACGAGAGCTCTCGGGAGCGGTGTACTTGACCATATAGTCAAATTTTCCACTTGGTTGTCCCAAGGTGTCCCATACTTCTCTGGAACTGGAGGGGTCATCCCTCTCGATGACGTTGACCTCGGGAAAAGCATAGTTGATGAATTCAAGTCCTGCAAACATTGCAAATTCATCGTCGTGTTGAGTAGTTTCTGAATGACCTGAGTGTTGATCCCATGACATGGTGGGGACACAGGTATTCTGTTCAATGACGGTCAGCTGATTTTCATTGTTCGACTGACTCTCTTGCCCCAAGTCTCCTGGATAAGGTTGCCACATTGGCAGACCATCCATTAGGCCATAGTAGGTGTAGTCAAAATTGTCTTTCATCAGAGTGTCTTCCTCTAATGAATTTGGCGGAGCACGGCATCCTTCCGGATCACAACCTCCGTATATCATTTCGACATCTGACCTGGGTATAAATCTCGGACTCTCTGTAGGAAAGCAAAAAGGAGTTTACGTTTTATCCTGAGACATATAACCGTCCATATTAAGATAGGACTTCCACTCTTCCTCTGTGTCAGAGGGATCTTCCTCATTGATAGCATGGACTGCTTGAGAAACTGGGTGAAGGAAACCTCCACTGTGGAAGAAGTTCTGAATGGGATGAAGACTTCCATCGCTGGCAGCTGTCTGGGTACAGGTTGCAGAAAAACCAAGACCCTTCTTTGTTTTATTGTCAATAGGAATGACAAGCTGTCCCCATCCGGTTGTATCGGTACTCTCGACCGCTTTGATAGCATCTTTGTATGAGGAAATCGAGGTTCCTCCTTAGGATTGATTATCCTTGCTCACCGAAAGCGCTTGGAACTACGTCCTAATAACCTCCTCGGGTTCTACACAAGTAGATGACGATAAGTTACTCGCGAGCAAGGCTTGTTCTCCACAGACTGTGACAAGTTGATCGTTCTGAATGAACTTTAGCTTTTGGTGGAGGGTCTTCCTAATAAACAATTGTACGTTGCCCGGATGTCCATGACCTGGAAAGTGACTTGGAAAGTGTGAGGACCGATAGTTATGGGAAGATCAACTTCGCCGATAACTGTTTTTCTGGATCCGTCGAACGCTTTGACGATGACCTCGCTGATTCTCATCGGAGGGCCTTTGAATGATAATTGCATCAAAGTGGACTTCGGCATAACATTCAGGGCTGATCCTGTGTCTACCAGTACCTTGGCTAAAGCATCGTCCTAGCAGTTAACTGTGATATTGAGTGCCATGTTATGACGGCGACCCTCTTCGGGTAATTCCTCATCACTAAATCCCAAATTATTGCAGGAAGTGATGTTAGAGACAATTCTATCGAACTGTCTGATTGTTACATCTAGTTCCACAAAGGCTTTCTCCAAGACTTTCTGTAGAGCCTCCCTGTGGGCTTCTGAACTTAGCAACAGTGATAACACTGAGATCTTTGAAGGAGTCTGTAACAGCTGATCAACAATGTTATATTCACTCCTTTGGATGAGCTTCAGCATCTCATCATTATTTTTTGAAAGGTCGGGATTACCGGATTGACCGACTGATGGATCGGGAGCTTCTGTCTGAAGTTTCTTTTCCTTGTTAGGTTCTCCAACTCCTCGGTTGAAGATTCGACCGCTCCGTGTTACACGACTGATGTCTGCAATATTCACGACGGAGGGTAATGGAATTTCCTTTCCATTTTCAACTGTCGTTGCACCGTATTTGTAAGGGATAGCCTTAGTTGACTCATACGGTAGTGGTCCCGATAGATAGATGACTATGGGAACCTTCTGGTTTTTTTGACCATCATAAGTAATCTCGATCCGTTCCCAGTTGGGAGCTCTAGATTCGTCAAGTAGAGGGATGATGGCAAAAATATCCCTGGTCTGGTGATGACCAGAGATTGTGACAACATCCTCGACTTGATTGGCAAGGTAGTTCGGTGTCCAGTTTATGGGTCCAGAACCCGGATATGGGCTAATCTCTCCACGATCCACCTGACCCTGAAGAGCTACTCTCACAAGGTAACACCCTTGGTTACTTTCCGAACAGACACTACAACGGTCATAGTTGTGTGGTGGCACCAGACCACGCCCACTTTGAATATAATGTAACCTCACTAGGTTAGCTTCCACGAGTCGGACATCCTGACTTTGACGCCGAGTGGAATTCCTGTTATTGAGACTAATCTGTTGAGTATCTTCATCCATATAGATTGGCATCCACCAGTGAGTTAACAAGTGCTGAAGTGCCTCCTGGACAAGGGTACAACCTCGATCGTTTTCGTAACCTGCTTTACAGCTTTGATAGTCATGTGATATTAAGAATCTGAGTCGGACCTGCTCAGCATGTAACTCTACCAGGTTGGTATTCATTACGCGAATATCGAAGATTTAAACCATGTTGATCTGATAGGGGTTCCTATCATGGTAGTCTTGGATCCATCCAAGATCCATCTGACACTGGAGGGCCTCTTGTATGAAAGAGCATCCCTGTTTGTTTATCGAGCAAGTCAGACATGAACTATAATCGTGTTGTGGCAGATTATGATACTGGCTTTGCCTTGAGTGCATTGCCACCAAGTTGAAATTCATTACACAGATGTCGTGGTTCTGAATGACGTTGGAGTTCGTATAGACCATGTTAACTCCACGAACTCGGTGCTCTTGGATCCATCTGAGATCCATCTGTTCCTGTAGAGCTGATTGCACTACCGAACATCCTTGATTGTTTTTAGAGCAGACATCACATTGATGATAATTATGAGGTGGCACATGGCCATATCCACTCTGTCTACAATGCATCTTGACCAAATTGGTCCTCAATAAGAGTACATCGTGAATTTGATAGACATTGTTAGACTCTTTCTCAATCAGGTTGACTGCAGCTTTCTCATGTTGAGGCAGCGGGTTCGTGAGAACATTGGGATTTGTATCTTTGAAAGATAAGAGCCCACTCCTAACAAGCTTTTGCACGTCAGATTTGAAATTGAGACAGTTCTCTATGTTATGCCCTGATCCTCCTTGATGATAAGGGCATGTTTGATCCACCTTAAACCAAAAAGGCTGATTTTCCGGTACTGTAAGAGGAGACTTAGTCTGGATGTGCCCCTTAGCCAGTAGTAATGGAAATAGTTCTGCGTACAACATGCGTATAGGATCAAACCCTGATGGTCGTGTTGTACGGTTGTTATTATATGGAGGACGAGCCTGCTGAAGAGGTTGTTGTGTCATTTGCTAATTAGGTTGGCTCTGCGCAACCTGAGGTTGATACGTAGGAATGGGCGCTGGGCTGATAGCAGGAGTTACAGCTGCTACCAGTTGATAACGTCGCCTTTGCTTTCCGAGAGAGATATTCCCAATATCTTGCTCTTTTTTCTTAGGGAGAGCACTACTGTATCGTTTTGTACTACTTGATGATCCAGCGTCTTTTATCAAACGTCCTTCTCGGACGGCTTCCTCAAGACGAACCCCCATGCCCACCATCTCGGTGAAGTCACTGGGCGCACTGGCAACCATTCTGTCATAGTAAAATGAGCTTAAGGTATTTAAGAAGATCTTTGTCATCTCTTTTTCCTCAAGAGGTGGACGTACTCCTTAAAAGTCTCCTTGTCCTTTTGTGACATTGATCTGAGTTGATCTCTGCGACCAATCTATATCAGAGTTGGTAAGAGACATGATCTTCTGCGACCAGCGCAAGGCACTCTTATGATCCCAGAAAGCAGCAGACTTAGGTAAGTGAGAGATAAACCATTTGTAAAGCAAAGGTACACAACATGTGATCTCCCCTCCGCTGTACAAATTCCCTAAGTGTACAGAATGATACGCATCTGCGAGCAAAGTCGGCACAGGGTTTCCAATGAGAAAAACCTTAATAGCGTTGATATCGACGAAATTATTAATGTTGGGCAACAAAAATAATCCGTAGGTGAGTAAAACAAAGATGCTTTCAAAAGCAGTCCCGTTCCCTATACTAGCGAAGTACAGAGCTTTCTTTGTTAGAAATTGGGCTGGCAAACCTTGTATGCCACCCTTAGTAGTAATGTAAATCCTGACTTCTGATTCGTCCAAATGAATTGCTCTTGCAATGATCTGATTCTTTGGAATTTCTTCCAGTCCAGAAAATGGAGCTCGATCAGTGATATGTAAATCGATCAGATGAGAATACTCCTCCAGCGTTGGTGCTAGCTGATAATCCGGGAATGTAAAGCAGTGATAAACCGGATCGTAGAATTGAACGAGCACGTCCATGATTCCCTCAATCACATGGACCCTTAACAGAGGTAGCAGGCCTCCGTACTTAGCTCTGAAGGCCTCTTAGTTTGTGATCATTCTCGCCAAACCTCTCAAATCCTCTAGTTTTGGAACCTTGAAGGTGTACGTATGAGTTCTCCTTCTACCAAAATCCATTAGCACAATCCTTTTCTCTGATATTTGCAATCACAGTCTTAGTTTAATTTGAAAAACAGAGAGACTAGAAGAGAAATTTTTTTTAATGTTTTAATGTTTTTTTAAATGAATGCATGAATGCAGCACACAAAAACATAGAAAAAACATGGGGTCAAAGGGTCGTTGTCATGAAGTCAAGGCTCTACCCATCCCCAAAGGTTTATACTAGGGTTATTTTTGTACCTGTACTCATTATCATCAGCTCCTCCCAGGAAAGCAAAACAACAAGCGGATCGCCAGCGAGTTGTAGAGCAATCTTAGAGTAAGTGCCATTCACCGAGAATAGATCACCAGCCTCAAATGAGGGTAGTATCGCGTGACAACTATTTCCGATAGCTTCCGCACTACAAAAGGGTTTGGCTCCTCAGCTTTTCAGACATCACAATCGGCCCATTGCCTATGAGAGGGAATGGGTTGCATTGGTCGGCCTCCACTGAGGTTGATGGTCGACCTCATCGCCATCACTTATCTTAAGTGTATACTCAATCTTTCCACATGCGGCATCACACGCATTCCCATTAGCAGAAAAATAAACAGGTATAGCAATTAGGAAAAGCAGTATATATATTTGTCCTAAAGTCCTAGATCTTTAAAGCTATGAATTCTATGTTCCTGACAGAAAATGGTTTCCCGGCGGAGTCACCATCTTGTGGTTTTCACACAAGAGAAAAAAAAGGTTAGAAAGGCCCCACGGTGGGCGCCACTTTTTTGTAGCGAGTGATTTTGGACGCGGTTCTTAAGCGTTGTCGCTCTTTGGGTTTGTTTACGACAGGTCGATTCATTTTTTATCCTATTAAAGCTGATGAAGGAAGGTAAATAGATGTCTCCAATTAACCCTGCTTGCATACTGAGTTTAAACAGCGGTCTGTTAGGTTACAGATGCGATCAATGTGGTGGGGCCTTTCTTGTGTTATTTTGACAGAATGACAGGTTTCTGGCGGGGAACAAGGATTAGGATGTTAGGACTGATGCTTTTTGATAGATGTGTGAGAGTATGGGATTTAGGGTTTTTGATTAGTATGCTCGCTAAGATCTTTTCTTTCGATCTTATGCCTACGTATTCCCGTTTACCGAAACAAGGAAATCAGAGCGTTCGTAGTTCCTCCTATCCTATGGGAGGAAATGGTTGTTTTGGTGTCTTGTTCAAAGCCCAAGACGTGAAGCGAAAAGTGATTGTATCTTGTTCAAAGCCCAAGATATGAAGCTAAAGGGTCTATTTGTATCTTGTTCAAAGCCCAAGATGTGAAGCTAAAAGGGTGTTAACTTTAGAGAGAATTTGTCATCTCTAAAGAGGGGGTTGTATGTCACAACCATTTATAAAAGAGAATTACTTTAACCGGGATGTGCGAATCCAGCAATGCCATAATTTTCTTTATAGGAGATTTTTAACCTAAAGGAGAAGACTTTAACTCAGTGTAGAGCAATGCTATCTTTCCTTAGGAATTTCTCATGCTAAAAGAGGGACAGTGGCATGGATGTAGATGATACAGAGGCTTGCCGCTTATAGCAATTAGATGAAGGGGAAGGAGTTATTGATGTTTGTGTACTTTGAACGAGGCACAACTTTGATGCTAAAAGGTTGATTGGATCAACCAGTGGTTTTCTTATACAAAGCCTAAGAGGAGGCTATGGGCCCAACAAGAGGGTGTTTTTGTGTCTCGTACAAAGCCTGAGAGTGAGGCTAAAAGGGGTTGATCCTACAAGAGGATCTTTTATACTCAACAAGAGAGTGTTTTTGTATCTCGTACAAAGCCCGAGATGGAGGCTAAAATTTGTTTGGCTCAATAAGAACCTTTTGTATCTCGTATAAAGCCCGAGATGGAGGCGAAAGGGGTGATTGACTCAACGAGGGAGTCTCTTATGTGTCTCGTACAAAGCCCGAGAGAAAGGCTAAACGTTGTTTGACTCCATTGGGGAGAATCATTGTATAAAGCCCAAGAGGAGGCTATGGCGCTATTTCAGTTGAGTGACAGGTCCAGTATACTAATTTTTAAAGAGAAAATCAGTTCTTATATGAGTAACACTGTACTCAAGGATTTGATTCGAGGATCAAGGTTATTCCCTTTTCTTTGAGGAAACGGGAAATCCAAAGGGTATTGAGACTGTCCGAGTCTACGGGTTTCCTTCCTATTTAACGAAGGGGACACTTGAGAATGTCTTTGAGACTCAAGGACATTAGACTGTCTGTGTCTAGAGTTTCATCTTTTGTACTATGCTTTGAGAAACAGTAGTAGACTCTTTGAAAAGACTGTTCTATTAAGATGACTAAGTTCTGTTCCTATACCTCTAGGAGGTCGTCGGGACAATTTGTACGAAGCCCAAGAGGAGGCTGGAAGCTTTTAAGAAGCTGAGAGGTCCTTGTACGAAGCCCAAGAGGAGGCTATCATTCCCGGAGGAAGAGATCATTATACGAAGCCTAAGAGGAGGTTGTGAATACTTCTAAGAAGCCGACGGGTCCTTGTACTAAGCCCAAGAGGAGGCGGGGTTGCTTTTAGGAAGCCTGTGGGTCCTTGTACGATGCCCAAGAGGAGGCCGATGCTTTTAAGAAGCCCGTGGGTCCCCAAACCCCGAGAAATTCAAGACAGGCTATTCACGAGGAATAAATCAAGCCAGGAAAGTTCGAGAATTTGGAAGAAACTCAAAGATTCCATTCACGGAGAATACATTCATCTCTGGGAGTAGAGTTTCTTGACAATTCCTAATGAGGACAGCCGAAGAGAAGACTGTATCTGGTGATCCTATTGGGGATCTAGTTGTCTATTTCTACGAATAAACGAAACGGCGTCACCTAGTTCTAGACGTAGTTGTCGGGGAAACTCTAAATATCTATACTATTATTACACAGTTGATATGAGTTTATGAAAGAAGACTTACAGCGAAACAGCCCCACAATACAGTTATATGTATATGAAAGCGGTAAATGAAAGCGTATAAACACTTACTCGGTTGTAGAGCTTCCATGCTGTTTGGTTAGTTGTTCAACAAAGAAATATTGAAAACAACAGTATATTTCAAAATCAAAGGAGAAAGTGCTTTGAAATGGAAAGATTTGGGGCTTACAGCTCAAGGAGAGGCCCAGGGTTTTATCAGTGATTGCACTGTTGAATTTGTACAGAGGGACTTATACAAGTGACTGTGGCCCAAAAAAGGTTTTATGTATAAAGGGATAGGTCTTACACTCTCTCAAGAGGCCCAAAAAGATTTTAAAGAAAAAGAGTGGGACTTATAACACGAGGGTAGGTCCAGATGACTTTTCGTTAAAAATGGCGATCGCGCCGAGGTTTTCTTTTAACGCAAAGGGACTTATACAATAAGTGAGGCCCAAAATTGTTTTGGTTAAAAGGGGGTTGGGTCTTACACTCTATTAGAGGTCCAAAAGTTTTGAATGGGTCTTATAGCTCGAGGAGAGGCCCATGGTTTTACGGTATCGGGACTTATACAATACACTGAGGCCCAAATGATTTGGTCAAAAAAAGGATTGGGTCTTACACTCTATTAGAGGCCCCAAGAGTTTTAAAGAAAAGAAATGGGTCTTACTACTCGAGGGTAGGCCTAAAGTTTGTTTTTCAACGGATGATGATCGCGTCGAAGTTTTTGAAATACAACAAGACTTATACAATAAGTGAGGCCCAAAATAGGTTGTATTTACAAAGGGTTGGGTCTTACACTCTATTAGAGGCCCAAAGTGTTTTGAAAATGATTTATGAGGGTTGAATTAATCCAAAAACTCTAATTTGTTTTCAAAATGTGTTTTAATTGAATAAAAATTCAATTAAAATGATCAAAATTGTTTAACACGTGGAAAACAAATTATGATCTTGGATTAATGCTTCAAAAATTAATTATTGACCTACAAAATAATTAGAAGGCATTAAAAGTTTCAAAATCAAGGTGGAAAAAATATTTTAAATGTTAAAAACAATTAAAACATAAATTCTTTGCAAAAATATCAATTATATAAAATAAATAATATTTTTGGGATTTTTTGGTAAAATAAAATATTTTAACATTTTTGTGAATTATTAAAAAAAGAATCAACTCAAAATCATTAAAACTCAGAGAGAAATTAATTTTTGAATCAATTAAATAAAATCACAAAATTCAAATATTTGAATTTTCAAAAAATGGCGCCAAGAACACGCGCGTGTTCTGGGTTTGCCCAGATTTGCATTTTCTCTCCAATCTCACTGAATACTTGATTATATCATGCAATCCACATACCAATCAACTCGTTTCAACCTCACGATCATGTCTATGACAATTAATTTCATTTAAATTAAGCATAAAACAAGAAATCACAAAAAATTCTCAAGAACCCTAATTTCTGCATGAAGGCTAGGATTTTTGATACACGATTCAAACAATGCAATTAATTGAGGGGAAACATTCCATGCATGATTATGAACATATGGCCAAATTATTGTGCAGCAAAAATTGCATGGATCATAGAGTTAGAAGAGCTCATGCTTACCACTTGCAGTTGGTGATCGTGATTTGTGTTGGAGGTGTTACAGCTAGGTTCCAATGATCTGGATGGCTTCCCTAGGTGCCATGGAGTGTGTATGAATGCTTGGAATGGATTGAAATGATCTGGAACTTGAGATGGTACCCCAACTGCAAATCTGTCAAGAACTTGAGCAATTGGCAGGTGATTTTGTGAAATCTGTGTTCCAGATGTTATGTGAGTGTTTGGATCACTTCTATATGATGTATGTGAGGTGTGTGTGTGATTGGTTTGATTGGAAAATCTCTCAAACTCAAAACTCGATAGTGACTTGCCTTAGAAGGCAAAATTGGAGTGAAAGAAGAGATTTTGAGGAAAGCATCTATTTGATGGCTTTGGTGTACTCAAACTGATCGCAATTGAGCTCTATTTATAGTAGAGCAAGTTTGTTTTACAAGGAATAGTGAATGGCAACTGCTGAGTAGGTTTGGCCAATGTTGGCAAATGAAAATCCAAGTCTCCTCTAGCCATTGACTAGAGGTTAGAGCACAGGCTGCTGGTCCCCTTGGTCTTGGATAAGTCTTGGCTGAATTCAGTTGCTAAGAGCTCAGTTCATGCCACCTTGATGCTTCCATTGAATGCTCTAATCCAAAATTGGAGTCTTGTCCCTATTTTGGCAATTCTAGGTTCAACATGCTATTTCTTGTTCCAAAGACTTTGGAGGCTTGGCTCAGTGATTGTCCCCTTTAGATTCAATCCTCAGAGGTGTCCAAGTGGATAGGAGCATTTGGATTTGGATGATTTTGGCAAATCGACCAAAAGTGCAAAAATCTGCCTTGCCTTGGCAGATTTCAGCAAGGCAACTTGCCAATGTCATATCTCATGGCTCAAATTGAATTTGGTAATGTTCTTGCCCATTTTGAAAAGCCCTTACACGATACAACAACTGTTTGAACATGTTTCATTTTGATCTCTTTTGAATCCAAGTGAAAAATCCCCCTACATTTGGAAAAAAGTAAAGGCAGATTCTGACTTAGTGAAATTTTCACTAAGTGTTGGAACAAAGTGACTTTTCTTGATTTTGATCACTCCATAACTCAAAATCCATGAGGAATTTGGACATAAGTTAGTATGAAGCTTTTGTAGAGGGAAATGTGATCTACAAATCAAGCTTTGAATAGGGAACAATGGCCTTGTGGTTTAGGAGTTATGGTCCTCCAAAGTTGGCATATTAGTGTCACTTTTTCCATAACTTAAAAATTTTTCTAAGTTTTTATGGTTACCCCTTTTACAAGTTATCCCATTTTCTTTGATTTTTCTTGATAAATGATGATTCAAATCATACATTAACATCATTTTAGGGTTAAAAATCCATTTTGGTGAAAAATCTCAAAAAGTCAAAGTTGACTTTTGTGCACAGTTGACTTTTTATCAGATGAATTCCAAACTGTGCAATTCTTCAGGAAATCATGTCCTTGACCTAAATCAAACTTGATGGACATGTTCCATGGGTGTCATAGGGTATATTGAATCATGTCTTAGGGTTTGGGAGCATGTCCTGGTCAAAAGTCAAAGTTACAGTTGACTTTCCTCGCGAAACCCTAATTGTGGTGCAGATGAAATTGAGACTTATTGCTCAATCTTCTTGGATTAATCCATTGTTCCAAATGGATCAATATAGTATATTAAAGACCCTCAAATCATGTCTTGAGGTCTTGGTTCATTATTTGTCCCAAAAGTCAACTTAGGGGTGAATTAGGTCAAGAAACCCTAATTCCTGATTTTTAGTGAATGCATCCCCAGGGGAAAAATTGACTTGATGATTGGGTCTATGAGGCTCCATGGAGTATATTAGGTTATGTTTTGGATCTTTGGCTTGTGCCCAGATGAAATTTTTCATCTGGAGGCCCTGGTCGACCAAAACCCTAATTTGGTGATACTGGCGAGCTTGAGGCTTGATCCACCTAGAAGGGAGCATCCTTGTGCTTAATCCTTGAAGTGGGAGTCCTTCTTGATCCTTTGTGGATGTTTGAGAGGTTAGACAAGTTGAAGATCAAGTCATTCCTTGATTGATCCTTTGTCTAAGAACTCTGAGAGGGCTTGAAACCCTAATTCTGATTGTAGTAAATGCTCAACAACCCTTGAGGCATTTGATGAGGCATGATGGTTCATCCATATTGTGATGATGATTGACACAATGATGGGAATCTTAGTGGTCAAAATTTGGGGTATGACACTTTCCACTATTGTTTGTTGCTCTGTTGTTAATTTGTGTTGATATTTTGAGTGAGGTTTTGATTTGTTCGTTCTAGATCTAGGAGATTATTGTGTATTTGCAGAAAATTAGTAGGGATCTGGATTTAAAGTTTGGTTTAAGAAGCATGTTGTGTTGGGTTGATTAAGGGTTTGGATATTATTATTTATTTCAGAAAAGAAAAAATTATGATTGAAAAGGAGAGGTTTTGTGTGACCTCTAAATTGAGAGAGAGGAAACACATGAATTGTTTGGAAAAGAGAGAGAATATGGCTTTATCACATTTTCAAAGATGACTGTTTCTTCTTATTTTTTTATTAAAAGCAATGATGGCGATGTTTGCGCGTGTCAGCCCTTCGTTTTCCCCAATTTCCTTGCATGTTGTTATTTCGTTGCCACGTCATAATGAGAGATAGAGATAGAGAGAGAGAGAGAGAGAGAGAGAGAGAGAGAGAGAAATGGGTGGGTTGAAAAATAGAGAGAGAGAGAGAGAGAGAGAGAGAGAGAGAGAAAGAGAGAGGGAGAGAGAGAGAGAGAGAGAGAGAGAGACGGGAGGGTTGAAAAATAGTGGAGGACGCTTGTGATTTTTCTTTATAGTATTAAATGACCTTTCACTCTTATCATTAAAGAGTTTTTCTTCAAAAAATCAACTGTTACCTTTTCTTATTATTATATTAAATGAGATTTGAATACTGATTTAGTTGTCTACTCAATAAATATTGCATGCCTTGAAAAACAGCTTTGTCTGCCACCTGCCTTGGAGGAGAGCTTGAGGCAACTTTTCTTTAGCCCCTCACGTATTGACCGTTTTTATTCCTATTATTATTTTATTTAAAAAGCCCTTCGTAGCATTGGTATTGGATTATAAGAGAAAATGGTGGATCAACTTTTTCGGTACACGTGTTCGCGCATGGGCAGAGGGAGGCTTCCTTCCCATGATTTCCCTTTCTATTAGGGTTCCTGTGGATTGATAAGGGTTTGAGGCCTTGGGACCAACCTGTTTTGTTGGGTAAATTAGACATCATGGGTTGTTTTTTACCCTTTTGCAGTTTTTTTCTCTTAGCAAAATACCCGCATACTCACTACATACCGTAATCTGTTTTTGGTATTTTATCTACTTTTTTTTTTTTACATTTTTATAACTTATCTAATTTGTTAAATAAAATGATAATATTAATAATAGCAGATTGAAAAATAATTGATTTCTTTTTTTTAGTTTATTTATTTATATTCGTTAGAATATTATAATCAAGTGAGTAGTTAATTAATAATGTTTGTTAATAGGATATTTCAATGCTAAAATGAATTAGATTTTAGTCCAACAACAAGTAGTTCCCCCTTAACTTGACTAAATCAATCGACATAATTCAAATCCTTTTTTTCTGATTAAGTTTACATCAAAACTATTTTCTTAATTAAATAACTAAGGAAATGGATTCTTGGAGCCTCGCATTCCTTGAATCCTTGAATGATTGCTGTTGAGGTACACGCCTTGGGTTGCTTTTCATTCAATCTGTCATTTCTAAGACATTTAATCTTTTCAAAGCCTTTTCTTAATTAATTAACAAAAAAAATGTATTCTTGGAGTCTCACATTCCTTGAACCCTTGAATGATTGCTCCTGAGGCACACGCCTTGGGTTGTTTTTTTCATTCAATCTTTCGTCACTAAATTACTTGCCCTAATTACTTGGACAAAAGAGGGGCCATTGGAGTCTAGCATTCCATGTGGTACCTTTGAACATTCTTTGGAAAGTTCATTATCCATCTTAATATTTCATAATTAATTGAATGAAAAGGGTATCGTTGGGATCTAGCATCCCGATAATACTTCGATTAATTGAATCTGAGGCCCGCGTCGCGTTTTCATCTAATAATGGTTATTCTCCTTTAAAACACTTGTCGCACCCTAATTTTTGACCCTAAGATCCCTTTTTATTTGCATAACATATTAGGTCAATCATTCGTGCATAACTATCCACTTTATCTAGCTGTTGTTTTGTCTGTTTCATTTGCGAGTACATGTGCTGCTGCAGAAGGCCCAAAGACTTGAAGGCTGTGTTGTGTGTGTTTGTGGAGGTTCTCTGGTCTTTACAAAGTGTGTATGGATTCTTGTGAGTTATGCCCTCACCTTTTTTTATCCCTAAACCATTACCAAACCTTTTCTCCCTCAAGACTCCTCAGTTTTCCCCCTACAAAGATTAAATCCTTATACCATTTGATATGGAGTTTGGTACCCTAAGACTGGTCATTGGTCGTGTGGTAAAGGTATACTGCAAGATGGCATCCCCCCTGTAGGCTCCTCAAAATTAATAGATGTGTTTGCTCTACATTCTTAAGTACTGGTTCATCAAGGAAAGTTCAATTTGGGAGGATGTAGAAGTTTGAATTCCAAAATGCAAATTCAAGACCTTTGATTCATCATTGGTTCACATCGCCAAAGTTGGAAGCTCCTACGTCATTCCTATAATTCTAATTCATTTGGTTCTAAGTATGAAGCTCATGCCTTTTGTTTCAAGAAGAATATTTGTGTTCCTGAAGCTGTCAAGTATTTTTCAAGCAAATTGAAGATCATTTGGAATTTAGAATGTTCAAGATGTTTTGATCTGTGGTGAAAGATTGAGTAATCCTTGCAAATCCTTAAAGTTTTGCTTGTTAAAAAAGCAATGGAAGGCTATAGCCAGGTTTGGTTGAAGAATGTTAGTCCATCAAGCCATTATTCGAAAGCCTATTTCTTGTACCTTCCAAAACTCTTGGAAATACATAACATGTTGTATACAAAGTCCAAGTTGAATTTCATATTTAAACCCAAGAGTTGTTTTCAAGACATTCCTCATTGAAATTTCAAATTGATTCAAGGTTTTTGATGTTAGACTAAATTCACAAGATTTGTTAAGGCATGTTTATCCCAAAAGAAGTTGGCAATGTTGGAGTTAATCGTTTTTGTGGCTTCAAGTTTGTTTTAAAAAGTTATCTCAAGGCCATTTTGAAGGGGTTTATATCCAAGCATGCAAAGTTTCAAATTTATTTCAATTTCTATATTGAATTACAAAAGCCATTCAAATCCTATAATAAGGACCCAAGTTTTACACTATATTTCAAGTCCAACCCAAATACGCATCTGTTGTGGGTTACTGTTCAAGCAGTATGTTTACAGGATGATGAACAGATTTACACTGCAAAGAGGAACTGCCTTTCTTAAAGACACACCAAAGCTACAGAATTGGCATTTTATAAAGGAAGAACTGCATTTTAATACAAACTCAAGTCGACAAGTCCGTTTGCAAAGTTCATAGTTTCTAAAAAATGATCACAAAAGCTCATTACAATTCAAGCTTAAGTCAGTGATGAAATACAAAAAGGGGAATACAAGTTTAAACACGTTATGGAGTGACACTAAATGATGCATTCATATACTATTTACTGTTGTATGCTAAGAAGATATGCCACGCCCTCAAGTCACAATTTTGCTAGCTAATATCCCAAGTTGCCAATACAAATTCTCACACAAAACAAGCCGTGCCACACATACTTTTCCAAGCCCATGCTAGTAGCTTCAAGTGAAACCAAGCTCGTACTTTCCAACCAATAAGTAACTCACGCAAAATACGTTGCCATACGAAATCAAAGTCATACAAGCTGCAAACAAGGAATAGCAAATCGACATGAGAATTTTCTGCAAGGCATCACACGTAATACAAGATACGAAACGCAAGAAAAGGTTTACCAGGTGGCTCCATTCGGCTACAACAGCTGCAGGTGGTAATGCCCTTGGGAGTAACGTTGAACCTTTTCCTAGTGTTGAGCAAAACGTGACCACACTTCTTTACTCCCAACAACCAATAGCCAAATATATCAAGTATTAGATGTGACTCTATGTTCTTACAACATTTGATTATGAATTCTCCCTGTAAGAATTATCAACATAAAATCACATCTCAGCATAAGCAATCACGCGCGAGAATTTGGAGATAAAATCAAACCGTGAACATATTAATCATACAAAAAGACCTTTGACAAAATCCGAGTACAACCTTTCTCTGATCACATTCATCACTATACTTTAAACTTTGCTGACCAGAACCCCATAGTTACACTTTTACCTGACTGTGGTGCTTGTCAAACGTGGCGCCTTCGTGTTCCATTCATGATCTTGGAGTCCCTGTTTCACTCTAAGTTTCGATAATCGTGTTCTCCTACAAATGTTCAGACTTGGAAGCTTTCTTCATCTTTAGATTGATGTGCTAAAAACAAAACAAAAAGTCCTTGAGTTCACGCACAAAGTCAAGAGATCGACCATGAAGCTTCACGAAAAAAGCTTGTGGCTCATGCTAAGCTTACCGAATCGAAATCCTGGGTTACAAAAAAAAAACAGAAGAGGAGAACCCACTTACTGAGTTATGTGATTCCTCACCAAGGAGAGTGCTACTGCTAAGGGACCACAATCACCAACCATATCTTTGAGACTTGTTGCAAATGAACCGTATAAGGCACGCTGCAGCAATGAGTTTTGTTTTGTCCTGAAAATATTTGAGTTAAATGAGTATCAGTTTCTTCATCAAGTAAGCAAATCTTGGCCAATTCACGATTCCAAAATAATCGCAAACATTTCTAAACACAATAAATCTCCAAATCAAGAGCCTTAAGGTCAAAATCGGAAAGTGTTTAAACTGTCAAGAATTTGGTTTTGAATAGGAAAAGGATTCTGAACATGTGCAGACATAATTTTTACTTCCAAAACAATAGTAAACACGCATCAGACAGTATTGAACTTTCCAAATAAGACCCAACATCTAAAGAAGGCAACGTATCATTTTCAAATTCCATTTCGAAACGGGGTTCCAACATGCTTCAGACTGTATTTGAAAACTTTCCTAAATCATACAAACATGTCACAGACCAAACTTAAAAACTTTCCTAAGTGAACAAAACATGTTCCAATTAGAATTCAAGAGCTTTCAATTTCTTGATCTGTATAAAAAGGCATATAGCATACGCAGCAGGGGGTCACAACAAAAACATTCATCATATTAGAACATACACCTAACCATTTCATCAAGATCATTAATCCTTACACGAGTCATCCAAACAATATACAAGAAATTCACCATACCAAAAAACCAATTCATCAATCATTCAACCGTAAACTCTCAAGCCATCCATCAAATTCTACATAACAATCCACCGAGTTCATATCAGAACGCCAACCATTAACATATCAGTACACAATATCAATCCATCACACCAGAAATTCACAAAAACCAATATCAATTCATCACTACCAAACCTCCATCCTTACACATCATAACTCACTCATACATATACAAAAGAGAACCTTCACAAAGATTTCGAGAGAAGCATACATACACACACGCAGAGAAGGAGAGGGTCGTTCAAAAGCTTCACATAGCAACAGAGCAAGCACAACAACGCACAATCGAGAAAAAGAGGAGAAGAATCCTGGACTTATCTGTAGACAAAGACGTTTGGGACCTTGGTCGTTGTTCATCGTCTTCCCGATTCCTTTATCGCTTTTCGTTCATTTCCCATTGCAAATCGCTGTAATATGTAATCGATCTATTAATGAGAACAACGGGGCTGTGATCCTTGGGGTTAGGGTTTTGTTCGTTCTGCTTTCGAGATTTCGTCGCGATTGAGGGAAGACCAGAGTGAGAGACGATACGAGAGGGGTGAGGCTTTCGCAGAGAGAAACGGCGTGTGAGAGGATTTGAGAGAGGCGAGCGAGAGAGATGATTGGAGAAATCGAGAGATGAGCGAGCTGAGAGGATGAAGAGGATAGGATCGAGAGAAGAGAGACCGTCTTTTCTTTTCCCTCTGTTTTTGTTTTTATCATACGCACACCCACGATACACTATCATGCTCCCTCACCTGTGTACGTACGATCCCTCCGGCCTTTTTATCTTCTTTAATCAATTGGTCATTTTTCCTTTAATAAATTAGAGTTTTATGACTTAATCATCAATTTTAGTTTAATAAAACATAATTTAAAATTAAACCTTTTTGTTAATCTGTTTCAAAAGAGGAAGCGAATTATAAGTTTTTGTTAACTTTTTTAGTAAAACTTTTTTTTATAATAATAAAACTTTTATAAATTATTAAAATTAAAATCTTTTTATCTAATAAATAAAAACCTTTAACTTTTAGGAAGTAATGAGTAAATCTCCAAAATAATAATGAAACTATTTTATTTAAAATACCTAAATTAAAACTCTTTTTAATTAAAAACTCTTAATACCTTTTTTCTTTTAATAAACTTAATATTGAAATCGTTTATAATTAAAAATTCTTATCCTTTTTAATCTAACTTTAATTTAGATTTTTCTTTTTAGATAATTTAAACCCTTTTCTGAAAATTAAACATAATATCTCTTATAATACTTAATTTTTTTTTTCTTCAATAATTAAAACTTAATAGAAACCTTTCTTTTAATTGGTCAATAATCTCTAGGCAATGTTTCTAACTAAAAATAAATCTCTTATCAATAACCTTAAAAATAAATCAAAACTATTTTCCTCATAATCAGTCCTTATCTTAAATCCTTCATCGCGCGCCTGAGTGAATCGTATGCTATGCGTTATTTTGTGATTGATATTATTTTGCTTAATATTGTGCTTATGATGTATGCATGCTTCTTGTATTCTAAACCTTTTCAAAAACTAAAAAAACTCTCGATCCAACGTCGAGCCAATTTTCTACCCATGTAAGTCGATCGCCTTAGGGCATCGCATTCGACCTATTGATCACTGGACATAAGTCTAGCATCACTTTGCTAGCACACTCACCTAAATAATATAATTAACCGCATAAAATATCCAAGGGAAAATCCCATGCATGATAACCATGTTATTGTGCATGGTGCACATCATTTGCATTCATAATCGATACCTTAAGATAAGTCAACTTAGGATAGATTTCCTAGGTTAGTCCCCCCTTAATTTTGATTTTTAAATCAAACTTTAGCCCACCTAATTCTCCACACAAGAGAATTAGATGTTAATCATCTCAAAGAAAGGGACATACAATCCCATACCCCACAAAATTCAAACATTTTCAAAAAAACGGTGGTGGTCTTTCTTAAGATGATGACTCATCTTCTCTCCTAAACCTTTAAAACATTTAGTATCCTTAATAAGGAACTACAAGTGCTCTGATTCCCTCCTGACAGGATATGTAGGCACAAGATGCGATATCTTGTCGAGCACACTTAGGATAAAAAGATAATAAATCACCTACCCTTAAACCCTTAGCAAAACAATAACAGATAATATAAAAATAAATCAAGAGGTTCCTGTAGAGTACTACAGATATCTAGGATGCTAACACCTTCCCTAGATATAACCAACCCCCGAACTTATAATCTTAGTGCATTTGCATTGCATTGTGGGTATTCGGTCTTTCTCCCTTCCCTTGGATAAAATTAAAGCCGGTGGTGACACAAAAAAATGCGATCCTAGTTAACAAATAACTATGGTATCCAATTTTCACCGCGACAGAAATGGTGACTTCACTGGGGACTTCTCATAAGAGGGTTCCCCCTAACTTGATCTTTTAATGTTATCTGTTATATATTTTTTTTGCTGTTTAGAGGGATTCTTGAGTGGTGAGGAGTCCTAGACCCGGACATGAGTATAATTATAGGAGATGATATGGTCAAGGGTACTTTGACGGAGTCGATTCCTGAAAAGTCGAATTGAGAAAATCATCACTCAGTTTAGGTTCTTTTGAACTTAATATTGTTTGAACGAGTTTATTCGTGAAAACGGTATTAACTTCGACCAAGAACCCTTAAGACTGAGGACCGTAGCACCTTTAAACCCACTTGGCCCTTTAGAATGTAGTGCGGTGACTATGCGGGAGTCTATTTCCAAATAGTTGTCACGTGATACTACACTCGGACGAGATCCTCTTAAGAATATTATTGAATACCAAGTGATTTGGGAAGTCGATAATATCTGAAAGATGGGTAGTAGACTCTGGGAACTTTTAGAACCCGTTCGGCAGGTACATTTGAAACCATACTACCTTATGGGATGGGTAGACCTTGACTCCATTCACGCTCCTTTGAACCTAGGACTTTTGTCTGTGCTCTGTGTTTTGTGTTTTGCCTTTGTGTTGCATTAGCGTCATATCATAAAGATTCATGGAACTTAGTCTCATTTGTAAACATCGTAAGAATATCATAGACTCTTGAAAAAAAAACGTTGAAGTACTCTTACAATAGTCATAACTTGGACGATCTAAGGAGATTGGAGACCTTGCGGCCAGACAAAGAAGAATTAAAGACAAGATAAAAAGTTATTCTACTGCCGCCTACCATTATTCCTGAGGACTAGTTGGTGACACCTTATGAAGAATATTCTTAGCCAACCAAGTTACTAGTTCAGGACAAAAGTTCATTTCCTATCTTAGGTTCATATTCAAGCCAAGATAACTACAAAAGGAGGATATATTGGAAAGAAGCTATTGCTTGCAAGAAAGGAAAGGTCCAAGACGTCTTTTCCCATTCTAATCTTCGGTCAACATTTCTAGAAGAATCTCAATTGGAAGAAGCCAAAGGACTCAAAGAAGACCGTTGAAAGAGTCTCCTTAGATCCATCATTATTAGCTTTTATTTAGCTTTATGTTATGACTGTTGTAAGGTGTACATACGCGTTTTAATTTTTGTATTAAACCAATCATTTTTAGTATTCTGGTAATAATGATTGTAACCGCTTTTTCAGGATTAAAAAGCGAGCCTGTCGATATTCCTCAATGATTATAAATAGTTGAGTTCCATGAATCTTGTTGCATAGCATTCGCATTTTGTATTTGCATTCCTTTGCGTTCCAGGTTCTTATTCGTGTCTCTCTTCTCAGACTCTGAATCATCGATACGATACTCGAGCCGGTCGCAAGAAAATGATGGATCATTTGGAACAGGAAAACCAAGCACTCCGAGCGGAGATTGCCACCCTAAAGGCCAACATGGAAACTTTTTCCACTACTATGAAGAATCTGATAGACATTCAAGAGCATGAAAAGCAAGAACTTCGCGACGAGGTTGCAGACTTAAAGATTACCAAGAGGAGCCTGATGGATTTGGTCCAAGAGTTAGCCACATCCCAACGCCAGGATGGATTTTCTGCCTCCTCCACCGACCAACCAGTTGAACGAAGGGGCAAATTTTTGAACATCCCTGTGCTCTACGTTGATTTGTTCCCAACACTCTTACAATATGGTTTAATCAAGAAGGAAACTCCACTATCCATCCCGGTGACCCATGGGAATTATTTCAAAGCTGATGCCTTATATGCCTTCCATCAAGGGGCACCCGGCCATGACATCGAGGAATGTCATGTTTTGAAGAAGAAATTGAAAGAGATGGTTTAGAAAGGAATTTTGTCTTTCGAATTATGTGAACCCCAAGTCGAGATCCATCTCTCACTTGAGCAAGAAGTAATCCCCTCCTTACACATGGTGGATTGATACACAGGACGGTTTTCTCCAGGCCATGTCTCGCCATATTTTAAGCTTATTTGCTATTTTCATATGTTAATTTTCTACGTTCGTTAATGCGTTTGTTTTGCGTGTAAGAACTCGTTTAATTTTGAACAATTAATGCAATGATAATGGTTGTCTTGAAGAAATCCATTTGTTTCACTCATTTTAAAATTACCTTTTCTATTTTATAATGCCAATGCTACCCAATCTCTTGCCTTGGCAGAGAATTGAATGGAGGATGACGAAATCAAGCGCAATTTCTCTTGTTGTATGCTTTTGAACAAAACTCTGTGGTGATATAAGGCATTATTTAAAAAATTCTAAACACCGGAGATATAAGGAGATAAACCCTCGTTAACCCTCTTGAGCCTTTGAAGTAGTAGTTTTCTTCTACAAATCAAAAACCCTCATTCTTAACCTGGGGCAGGGTAATTTTCAAAAAATGAAGTGAACATTACGAAGATTGGGCTGAGCACAAACAAACTTTGAGCCTTATATCCTTTGTTTCTTAAACCGTGAACTAATCCATGATACAACCCTCAAAAGACCTTAGTGAAGCAGAGTTTATTTCAAAGGCATACTCATTGAGGTATCGTTTCCTGACTCCTATGAGCTATGCTAAAAAATTTGTGTTGGCATTATAAAACCGGTAATTCAACCACCAAAATATCTTTTTAATAAAATTTTCAAGACAAACATGGTGTTGCATCAAACAGTTTCAAAATTAACATTCTTCTACTTAACATTTTCCTGACATCATAGAAATTAACATACGTGTGGCAATAATGAGCTAAAATTTAGAACTATTTCAAGGAGATGATAGTATTCAGGGGCACGTCACCTGAAGACTTTGCTGAGCAGGGGCAAGTTGTTTCTCAGCTATTACTCCACAGTCTGAAGAACGAGTTTGAAGACTCAGAACACCGTTAATCTGGGGCAGTTACGTCGAGATTTGGTAAATCTCTCAAAGAATTTGAAGAATCGGTTACAGAACATAGTCAATTCGGGCCAGTTACGTCGAGATTCGACAATCTCTCCAAGAGTTTGAAAACATTGGGACAGTTGGATGCCAAGTTTTCTGTAAAATCCTCTTGAGATGACTTATTCTCATAAACCATGTACCCTGGGGAATTTTGAGAAATGTAGATTACTTTTGATCCATTCACAACAACAATTATTCAAAATGGCGACTACTATACCAATGCAGAGTTATATCGGTCTCACGACTTTATTAACTCATACCTCAAAGGGTTTCTATCCTAAGTGATGTGACGACTCCCCAGTAAGTTTTACCTCAGGTAGTCACGACTATTCCCTGGTAAATCTTTACTTCAAGAATTTATGGCAGACTTGATGCAAGGTTTCTCCAGTCGACAACCTAAGAACCCTCAGTGGATTTTCTCACAACTTCAACCTTCCCCAGCAGAGCGAGTGTTTATTTCACTCCTTATTGGATGTTCTCACTATCTCAATCTTCCCCGATGAAACGGATATTTATTTTATCCAGTTACAATGCTCATTCAGATCACTTCAGCTCGTAGCAGATATTTATTTTATCCCCCATGAAATCTTTTCGATCATGAGTTTGATTCGTTCCTAGTGAATCTTTCTCATTCCCAGCAGAATCCAAGGTTCATCTTGACAATCCTAAGTGAAGTCACGATGTTCATCCCAAGTGGAGTGTTCTCTTTTCCCCAGAGAAAGTTTGAAGCTATGAAGTGGGACTTGCTTCTATATATGGTTTTCCGATCATCCCCAGTGATGCTCCTTCTATCTTGCGAAGATCTGCCGAGTATCCGTGTCGAGATGCTTGCTTTCGTCTCTAGTTTACTTCTTCTCTTCGTTTATTTTGTCAGCATAAGCATAAGCATAACATACATTCTTTCATGTAGATTCATGGCATGTGCGCATTTTGCATCCTGTTTTTTTGTGTGTTGCTTGTTTTGTTCTTTCATTTTGGTTGTGTTTATCCCCAAGTGACTGGTTTTTTTTGTCTGCTCCCTCCAAGTAGAGTCATCAGCCCTAGGCAGAAAAAGCATATACTTTCTAATTCCCCACTGAGTTCGATCCTCGTGGAAGATGGTTGCTTTAGTTTTCTTTTCCATTTTTTGGATAAGGATAAACCCTTTGAGTTCAGTCCTCAATGGATGGAGTCTTGTTTGACCGTTTCTTTCCAGTTATTTCATGGATTGATCTTTGGTCCCTGACAATCACAAATTTCGGATATTTTTGGACTTTTGAACCCAGATCGAGCGTGCATTTATTTTGCACTTTGTCTCCCCCAAGAAGAGTTTGCTCGAATATCTCTATGGAAGATATGAAATTATTTCTACAGCAGTTATTTCAACATTTTCAAGGGATTTACGTCCAGACAACAAGTGGTAGCTCTTTATTTGAGCTCAGTTTTCTATCCGGATGACGAATGGCAGTCACCTCAAGGCAGTCCGTCTATCCCCAGGAGATAATCTTTTCTTTATGGACTACCCAATAAATCGGTAGCAGGTAATCTTTTTTGCTGACTACCCAGTAAATCGGTAGCAGATGATATTTTCTTTGCTGACTACCCAGTAAATCGGTAGCAGGTAGTATTTTCTTTATGGACTACCCAATAAACCGGTAGCAGAATTACTTTTCGACTACCCAATAAATCGGTAGCAGATGTTTTATTTATTTACTACCCAGTAAATCGGTAGCAAGTAATATTTTCCTACCCAGTAAATCGGTAGCAAGTAATATTTTCCTACCCAGTAAATCGGTAGCAAGTAATATTGTCAACTACCCAGTAAATCGGTAGCAAGTAATATTGTCAACTACCCAATAAATCGGTAGCAAGTAATATTTTCCTACCCAGTAAATCGGTAGCAAGTAATATTTTCCTAGCCAGTAAATCGGTAGCAAGTAATATTGTCAACTACCCAGTAAACCGGTAGCGAGTAATATTTTATTTATAAACTACCCAATAAATCGGTAGTAGAATTTTCTTTGCTGACTACCCAGTGAATCGGCAGCAGGTAATATTTTCATCGTGGACTACCCAGTAAACCGGTAGCAGAGGATCTTTCTTTGTGAACTACCCAGTAAATCGGTAGTGGATATTCTGTCCCCAAAGAAGAAACTAAGACCAGTCTGTGGCTTCTGACCAGAGACGAGGGGAAGTTTACTATCCTTTAAACAGATTGCTTGATTATCAGAAGGTATTTTCCTGGTTATTCTCGGCAGTAGATTTCCAGAAGACCTCGGCGGTAGGTATTTCATTTCAAATTCTCTGGTTATTCTCAGCAGTAGATCTCCAGCAGACTTCGACAAATAGTCGTTTCTTTCTAGGATCTCGGCAGTAGATTCCCTGGTTAACTTCAAACTTCGACCAACAGTCGCTTATTTCCAGGATCTCGGCAGTAGATTCCCTGGTTAATTTTAAACTTTGACAGACAATCATCTCTTTTCTGAGCAGATCCCCCAGTTGACGCCTTTTCAATAAGACCTTGGCAGAAAGTATTCTCAAACGAAGTTCTAAGATTCCTCTGGTTGACCACTGAAGCAGAATCCTCAAGTAGATTTTGTCAAAAGATTTCGTCACAAGTTCATCACTCTTTGCTTAGATACCTCGTGATTGTCAGTTGATAATCTCTTCCACCCAGTGGAGTTAGGTATTTCCCTGTGGAGTCTTGTTTTGCTAGTTTGTTCCTCGTCGGGTTCCCCTTTTCCTTTAGCTGCGTTTCAGCGTTTCCATATCAGTTCCCCTCTGTGACATTATTCCTCACAGGATCTCTGTCTTGCATTTCATATCATCTTCATTTCATATCATGTGCAGTTGGCGGCATCTTAGGGCCAAAAATTTGTGCATGTTTGTATTTTAAGTCCCTCCTATCTCGTCGAGACGAAGATTCTAATCTCCATATCTCCGAATAGGAGAAACTTAAATAGGGGCATCTGTCGCACCCTAATTTTTGACCCTAAGATCCCTTTTTCTTTGCATAACATATTAGGTCAATCATTCGTGCATAACTAACCACTTTATCTAGCTGTTTTTTTGTCTGTTTCATTTGCTAGTACATGTGCTGCTGCAAAAGGCCCAAAGACTTGAAGGCTGTGTTGTGTGTGTTTGTGGAGGTTCTCTGGTCTTTGCAAAGTGTGTATGGATTCTTGTGAGTTATGCCCTCACCTTTTTTTATCCCTAAACCATTACCAAACCTTTTCTCCCTCAAGACTCCTCAGTTTTCCCCCTACAAAGATTAAATCCTTATACCATTTGATATGGAGTTTGGTACCCGAAGACTGGTCATTGGTTGTGTGGTAAAGGTATACTGCAAGATGGCATCCCCCCTGTAGGCTCCTCAAAATTAATAGATGTGTTTGCTCTACATTCTTAAGTACTGGTTCATCAAGGAAAGTTCAATTTAGGAGGATGTAGAAGTTTGAATTCCAAAATGCAAATTCAAGACCTTTGATTCATCATTTGTTCACATCGCCAAAGTTGGAAGCTCCTACGTCATTCTTATAATTCTAATTCATTTGGTTCTAAGTATGAAGCTCATGCCTTTTGTTTCAAGAAGAATATTTGTGTTCCTGAAGCTGTCAAGTATTTTTCAAGCAAATTGAAGATCATTTGGAATTTAGAATGTTCAAGATGTTTTGATTTGTGGTGAAAGATTGAGTAATCCTTGCAAATCCTTAAAGTTTTGCTTGTTAAAAAAGCAATGGAAGGCTATAGCCAGGTTTGGTTGAAGAATGTTAGTCCATCAAGCCATTATTCGAAAGCCTATTTCTTGTACCTTCCAAAACTCTTGGAAATACATAACATGTTGTATACAAAGTCCAAGTTGAATTTCATATTTAAACCCAAGAGTTGTTTACAAGACATTCCTCATTGAAATTTCAAATTGATTCAAGGTTTTTGATGTTAGACTAAATTCACAAGATTTGTTAAGGCATGTTTATCCCAAAAGAAGTTGGCAATGTTGGAGTTAATCGTTTTTGTGGCTTCAAGTTTGTTTTAAAAAGTTATCTCAAGGCCATTTTGAAGGGGTTTATATCCAAGCATGCAAAGTTTCAAATTTATTTCAATTTCTATATTGAATTACCAAAGCCATTCAAATCCTATAATAAGGACCCAAGTTTTACACTATATTTCAAATCCAACCCAGATACCCATCTGTTGTGGGTTAGTGTTCAAGCAGTATGTTTACAGGATGGTGGGTTAGTGTTCAAGCAGTATGTTTACAGGATGATGAACAGATTTACACTGCAAAGAGGAATTGCCTTTCTTAAAGACACACCAAAGCTACAGAATTGGCATTTTATAAAGGAAGAACTGCATTTTAATACAAACTCAAGTCGACAAGTCCGTTTGTAAAGTTCATAGTTTCTAAAAAATGATCACAAAAGCTCATTACAATTCAAGCTTAAGTCAGTGATGAAATACAAAAAGGGGAATACAAGTTTAAACACGTTATGGAGTGACGCTAAATGATGCATTCATATACTATTTACTGTTGTATGCGAAGAAGATATGCCACGCCCTCAAGTCACAATTTTGCTAGCTAATATCCCAAGTTGCCAATACAAATTCTCACACAAAACAAGTCGTGCCACACACACTTTTCCAAGCCCATGCTAGTAGGTTCAAGTGAAACCAAGCTCGTACTTTCCAAGCAATAAGTAACTCACGCAAAATACATTGCCATACGAAATCAAAGTCATACAAGCTGCAAATAAGGAATAGCAAATCGACATGAGAATTTTTTGCAAGGCATCACACGTAATACAAGATACGAAACACAAGAAAAGGTTTACCAGGTGGCTCCATTCGGCTACAACAGCTGCAGGTGGTAATGCCCTTGGGAGTAACGTTGAACCTTTTCCTAGTGTTGAGCAAAACGTGACCACACTTCTTTACTCCCAACAACCAATAGCCAAATATATCAAGTATTAGATGTGACTCTATGTTCTTACAACATTTGATTATGAATTCTCCCTGCAAGAATTATCAACATAAAATCACATCTCAGCATAAGCAATCACGCGCGAGAATTTGGAGATAAAATCAAACCGTGAACATATTAATCATACAAAAAGACCTTTGACAAAATCCGAGTACAACCTTTCTCTGATCACATTCATCACTATACTTTAAACTTTGCTGACCAGAACCCCATAGTTACACTTTTACCTGACTGTGGTGCTTGTCAAACGTGGCGCCTTCGTGTTCCATTCATGATCTTGGAGTCCCTGTTTCACTCTAAGTTTCGATAATCGTGTTCTCCTACAAATGTTCAGACTTGGAAGCTTTCTTCATCTTTAGATTGATGTGCTAAAAACAAAACAAAAAAGTCCTTGAGTTCACGCAGAAAGTCAAGAGATCGACCATGAAGCTTCACGAAAAAAGCTTGTGGCTCAGGCTAAGCTTACCGAATCGAAATCCTGGGTTACAAAAAAAAAACAGAAGAGGAGAACCCACTTACTGAGTTATGTGATTCCTCACCAAAGAGAGTGCTACTGCTAAGGGACCACAATCACCAACCATATCTTTGAGACTTGTTGCAAATGAACCGTATAAGGCACGCTGCAGCAATGAGTTTTGTTTTGTCCTGAAAATATTTGAGTTAAATGAGTATCAGTTTCTTCATCAAGTAAGCAAATCTTGGCCAATTCACGATTCCAAAATAATCGCAAACATTTCTAAACACAATAAATCTCCAAATCAAGAGCCTTAAGGTCAAAATCGGAAAGTGTTTAAACTGTCAAGAATTTGGTTTTGAATAGGAAAAGGATTCTGAACATGTGCAGACATAATTTTTACTTCCAAAACAATAGTAAACACGCATCAGACAGTATTGAACTTTCCAAATAAGACCCAACATCTAAAGAAGGCAACGTATCATTTTCAAATTCCATTCCGAAACGGGATTCCAACATGCTTCAGACTGTATTTGAAAACTTTCCTAAATCATACAAACATGTCACAGACCAAACTTAAAAACTTTCCTAAGTGAACAAAACATGTTCCAATTAGAATTCAAGAGCTTTCAATTTCTTGATCTGTATAAAAAGGCATATAGCATACGCAGCAGGGGGTCACAACAAAAACATTCATCATATTAGAACATACACCTAACCATTTCATCAAGATCATTAATCCTTACACGAGTCATCCAAACAATATACAAGAAATTCACCATACCAAAAAACCAATTCATCAATCATTCAACCGTAAACTCTCAAGCCATCCATCAAATTCTACATAATAATCCACCGAGTTCATATCAGAACGCCAACCATTAACATATCAGTACACAATATCAATCCATCACACCAGAAATTCACAAAAACCAATATCAATTCATCACTACCAAACCTCCATCCTTACACATCATAACTCACTCATACATATACAAAAGAGAACCTTCACAAAGATTTCGAGATAAGCATACATACACACACGCAGAGAAGGAGAGGGTCGTTCAAAAGCTTCACATAGCAACAGAGCAAGCACAACAACGCACAATCGAGAAAAGGAGGAGAAGAATCCTGGACTTATCTGTAGACAAAGACGTTTGGGACCTTGGTCGTTGTTCATCGTCTTCCCAATTCCTTTATCGCTTTTCGTTCATTTCCCATTGCAAATCGCTGTAATATGTAATCGATCTATTAATGAGAACAACGGGGCTGGGATCCTTGGGGTTAGGGTTTTGTTCGTTCTGCTTTCGAGATTTCGTCGCGATTGAGGGAAGACCAGAGTGAGAGACGATACGAGATGGGTGAGGCTTTCGCAGAGAGAAACGGCGTGTGAGAGGATTTAAGAGAGGCGAGCGAGAGAGATGATTGGAGAAATCGAGAGATGAGCGAGCTGAGAGGATGAAGAGGATAGGATCGAGAGAAGAGAGACCGTCTTTTCTTTTCCCTCTGTTTTTGTTTTTATCATACGCACACCCACGATACACTATCATGCTCCCTCACCTGTGTACGTACGATCCCTCCAGCCTTTTTATCTTCTTTAATCAATTGGTCACTTTTCCTTTAATAAATTAGAGTTTTATGACTTAATCATCAATTTTAGTTTAATAAAACATAATTTAAAATTAAACCTTTTTGTTAATCTGTTTCAAAAGAGGAAGCGAATTATAAGTTTTTGTTAACTTTTTTAGTAAAACTTTTTTTTATAATAATAAAACTTTTATAAATTATTAAAATTAAAATCTTTTTATCTAATAAATAAAAACCTTTAACTTTTAGGAAGTAATGAGTAAATCTCCAAAATAATAATGAAACTATTTTATTTAAAATACCTAAATTAAAACTCTTTTTAATTAAAAACTCTTAATACCTTTTTTCTTTTAATAAACTTAATATTGAAATCGTTTATAATTAAAAATTCTTATCCTTTTTAATCTAACTTTAATTTAGATTTTTCTTTTTAGATAATTTAAACCCTTTTCTGAAAATTAAACATAATATCTCTTATAATACTTAATTTTTTTTTCTTCAATAATTAAAACTTAATAGAAACCTTTCTTTTAATTGGTCAATAATCTCTAGGCAATGTTTCTAACTAAAAATAAATCTCTTATCAATAACCTTAAAAATAAATCAAAACTATTTTCCTCATAATCAGTCCTTATCTTAAATCCTTCATCGCGCGCCTAAGTGAATCGTATGCTATGCGTTATTTTGTGATTGATATCATTTTGCTTAATATTGTGCTTATGATGTATGCATGCTTCTTGTATTCTAAACCTTTTCAAAAACTAAAAAAACTCTCGATCCAACGTCGAGCCAATTTTCTACCCATGTAAGTCGATCGCCTTAGGGCATCGCATTCGACCTATTGATCACTGGACACAAGTCTAGCATCAGTTTGCTAGCACACTCACCTAAATAATATAATTAACCGCATAAAATATCCAAGGGAAAATCCCATGCATGATAACCATGTTATTGTGCATGGTGCACATCATTTGCATTCATAATCGATACCTTAAGATAAGTCAACTTAGGATAGATTTCCTAGGTTAGTCCCCCCTTAATTTTGATTTTTAAATCAAACTTTAGCCCACCTAATTCTCCACACAAGAGAATTAGATGTTAATCATCTCAAAGAAAGGGACATACAATCCCATACTCCACAAAATTCAAACATTTTCAAAAAAACGGTGGTGGTCTTTCTTAAGATGATGACTCATCTTCTCTCCTAAACCTTTAAAACATTTAGTATCCTTAATAAGGAACTACAAGTGCTCTGATTCCCTCCTGACAGGATATGTAGGCACAAGATGCGATATCTTGTCGAGCACACTTAGGATAAAAAGATAATAAATCACCTACCCTTAAACCCTTAGCAAAATAATAACAGATAATATAAAAATAAATCAAGAGGTTCCTGTAGAGTACTACAGATATCTAGGATGCTAACACCTTCCCTAGATATAACCAACCCCCGAACTTAGAATCTTAGTGCATTTGCATTGCATTGTGGGTATTCGGTCTTTCTCCCTTCCCTTGGATAAAATTAAAGCCGGTGGTGACACAAAAAAATGCGATCCTAGTTAACAAATAACTATGGTATCCAATTTTCACCGCGACAGAAATGGTGACTTCACTGGGGACTTCTCATAAGAGGGTTCCCCCTAACTTGATCTTTTAATGTTATCTGTTATATATTTGTTTTGCTGTTTAGAGGGATTCTTAAGTGGTGAGGAGTCCTAGACCCGGACATGAGTATAATTATAGGAGATGATATGGTCAAGGGTACTTTGACGGAGTCGATTCCTGAAAAGTCGAATTGAGAAAATCATCGCTCAGTTTAGGTTCTTTTGAACTTAATATTGTTTGAACGAGTTTATTCGTGAAAACGGTATTAACTTCGACCAAGAACCCTTAAGACTGAGGACCGTAGCACCTTTAAACCCACTTGGCCCTTTAGAATGTAGTGCGGTGACTATGCGGGAGTCTATTTCCAAATAGTTGTCACGTGATACTACACTCGGACGAGATCCTCTTGAGAATATTATTGAATACCAAGTGATTTGGGAAGTCGATAATATCCGAAAGATGGGTCGTAGACTCTAGGAACTTTTAGAACCCGTTCGGCGGGTACATTTGAAACCATACTACCTTATGGGATGGGTAGACCTTGACTCCATTCACGCTCCTTTGAACCTAGGACTTTTGTCTGTGCTTTGTGTTTTGTGTTTTGCCTTTGTGTTGCATTAGCGTCATATCATAAAGATTCATGGAACTTAGTCTCATTTGTAAACATCGTAAGAATATCATAGACTCTTGAAAAAAAAACGTTGAAGTACTCTTACAATAGTCATAACTTGGACGATCTAAGGAGATTGGAGACCTTGCGGCCAGACAAAGAAGAATTAAAGACAAGATAAAGAGTTATTCTACTGCCGCCTACCATTATTCCTGAGGACTAGTTGGTGACACCTTATGAAGAATATTCTTAGCCAACCAAGTTACTAGTTCAGGACAAAAGTTCATTTCCTATCTTAGGTTCATATTCAAGCCAAGATAACTACAAAAGGAGGATATATTGGAAAGAAGCTATTGCTTGCAAGAAAGGAAAGGTCCAAGACGTCTTTTCCCATTCTAATCTTCGGTCAACATTTCTAGAAGAATCTCAATTGGAAGAAGCCAAAGGAATCAAAGAAGACCGTTGAAAGAGTCTCCTTAGATCCATCATTATTAGCTTTTATTTAGCTTTATGTTATGACTGTTGTAAGGTGTACATACGCGTTTTAATTTTTGTATTAAACCAATCATTTTTAGTATTCTGGTAATAATGATTGTAACCGCTTTTTCAGGATTAAAAAGCGAGCCTGTCGATATTCCTCAATGATTATAAATAGTTGAGTTCCATGAATCTTGTTGCATAGCATTCGCATTTTGCATTTGCATTCCTTTGCGTTCCAGGTTCTTATTCGTGTCTCTCTTCTCAGACTCTGAATCATCGATATGATACTCGAGCCGGTCGCAAGAAAATGATGGATCATTTGGAACAGGAAAACCAAGCACTCCGAGCGGAGATTGCCACCCTAAAGGCCAACATGGAAACTTTTTCCACTACTATGAAGAATCTGATAGACATTCAAGAGCATGAAAAGCAAGAACTTCGCGACGAGGTTGCAGACTTAAAGATTACCAAGAGGAGCCTGATGGATTTGGTCCAAGAGTTAGCCACATCCCAACGCCAGGATGGATTTTCTGCCTCCTCCACCGACCAACCAGTTGAACGAAGGGGCAAATTTTTGAACATCCCTGTGCTCTACGTTGATTTGTTCCCAACACTCTTACAATATGGTTTAATCAAGAAGGAAACTCCACTATCCATCCCGGTGACCCATGGGAATTATTTCAAAGCTGATGCCTTCTGTGCCTTCCATCAAGGGGCACCCGGCCATGACATCGAGGAATGTCATGTTTTGAAGAAGAAATTGAAAGAGATGGTTTAGAAAGGAATTTTGTCTTTCGAATTATGTGAACCCCAAGTCGAGATCCATCTCTCACTTGAGCAAGAAGTAATCCCCTCCTTACACATGGTGGATTGATACACAGGACGGTTTTCTCCAGGCCATGTCTCGCCATATTTTAAGCTTATTTGCTATTTTCATATGTTAATTTTCTACGTTCGTTAATGCGTTTGTTTTGCGTGTAAGAACTCGTTTAATTTTGAACAATTAATGCAATGATAATGGTTGTCTTGAAGAAATCCATTTGTTTCACTCATTTTAAAATTACCTTTTCTATTTTATAATGCCAATGCTACCCAATCTCTTGCCTTGGCAGAGAATTGAATGGAGGATGACGAAATCAAGCGCAATTTCTCTTGTTGTATGCTTTTGAACAAAACTCTGTGGTGATATAAGGCATTATTTAAAAAATCCTAAACACCGGAGATATAAGGAGATAAACCCTCGTTAACCCTCTTGAGCCTTTGAAGTAGTAGTTTTCTTCTACAAATCAAAAACCCTCATTCTTAACCTGGGGCAGGGTAATTTTCAAAAAATGAAGTGAACATTACGAAGATTGGGCTGAGCACAAACAAACTTTGAGCCTTATATCCTTTGTTTCTTAAACCGTGAACTAATCCATGATACAACCCTCAAAAGACCTTAGTGAAGCAGAGTTTATTTCAAAGGCATACTCATTGAGGTATTGTTTCCTGACTCCTATGAGCTATGCTCAAAAATGTGTGTTGGCATTATAAAACCGGTAATTCAACCACCAAAATATCTTTTTAATAAAATTTTCAAGACAAACATGGTGTTGCATCAAACAGTTTCAAAATTAACATTCTTCTACTTAACATTTTCCTGACATCATAGAAATTAACATACGTGTGGCAATAATGAGCTAAAATTTAGAACTATTTCAAGGAGATGATAGTATTCAGGGGCACGTCACCTGAAGACTTTGCTGAGCAGGGGCAAGTTGTTTCTCACTATTACTCCACAGTCTGAAGAACGAGTTTGAAGACTCAGAACACCGTTAATCTGGGGCAGTTACGTCGAGATTTGGTAAATCTCTCAAAGAATTTGAAGAATCGGTTACAGAACATAGTCAATTCGGGCCAGTTACATCGAGATTCGACAATCTCTCCAAGAGTTTGAAAACATTGGGACAGTTGGATGCCAAGTTTTCTGTAAAATCCTCTTGAGATGACTTATTCTCATAAACCATGTACCCTGGGGAATTTTGAGAAATGTAGATTACTTTTGATCCATTCACAACAACAATTATTCAAAATGGCGACTACTATACCAATGCAGAGTTATATCGGTCTCACGACTTTATTAACTCATACCTCAAAGGGTTTCTATCCTAAGTGATGTGACGACTCCCCAGTAAGTTCTACCTCAGGTAGTCACGACTATTCCCTGGTAAATCTTTACTTCAAGAATTTATGGCAGACTTGATGCAAGGTTTCTCCAGTCGACAATCTAAGAACCCTCAGTGGATTTTCTCACAACTTCAACCTTCCCCAGCAGAGCGAGTGTTTATTTCACTCCTTATTGGATGTTCTCACTATCTCAATCTTCCCCGATGAAACGGATATTTATTTTATCCAGTTACAATGCTCATTCAGATCACTTCAGCTCGCAGCAGGTATTTATTTTATCCCCCATGAAATCTTTTCGATCATGAGTTTGATTCGTTCCTAGTGAATCTTTCTCATTCCCAGCAGAATCCAAGGTTCATCTTGACAATCCTAAGTGAAGTCACGATGTTCATCCCAAGTGGAGTGTTCTCTTTTCCCCAGAGAAAGTTTGAAGCTATGAAGTGGGACTTGCTTCTATATATGGTTTTCCGATCATCCCCAGTGATGCTCCTTCTATCTTGCGAAGATCTGCCGAGTATCCGTGTCGAGATGCTTGCTTTCGTCTCTAGTTTACTTCTTCTCTTCGTTTATTTTGTCAGCATAAGCATAAGCATAACATACATTCTTTCATGTAGATTCATGGCATGTGCGCATTTTGCATCCTGTTTTTTTGTGTGTTGCTTGTTTTGTTCTTTCATTTTGGTTGTGTTTATCCCCAAGTGACTGGTTTTTTTTGTCTGCTCCCTCCAAGTAGAGTCATCAGCCCTAGGCAGAAAAAGCATATACTTTCTAATTCCCCACTGAGTTCGATCCTCGTGGAAGATGGTTGCTTTAGTTTTCTTTTCCATTTTTTGGATAAGGATAAACCCTTTGAGTTCAGTCCTCAATGGATGGAGTCTTGTTTGACCGTTTCTTTCCAGTTATTTCATGGATTGATCTTTGGTCCCTGACAATCACAAATTTCGGATATTTTTGGACTTTTGAACCCAGATCGAGCGTGCATTTATTTTGCACTTTGTCTCCCCCAAGAAGAGTTTGCTCGAATATCTCTATGGAAGATATGAAATTATTTCTCCAGCAGTTATTTCAACATTTTCAAGGGATTTACGTCCAGACAACAAGTGGTAGCTCTTTATTTGAGCTCAGTTTTCTATCCGGATGACGAATGGCAGTCACCTCAAGGCAGTCCGTCTATCCCCAGGAGATAATCTTTTCTTTATGGACTACCCAATAAATCGGTAGCAGGTAATCTTTTTTGCTGACTACCCAGTAAATCGGTAGCAGATGATATTTTCTTTGCTGACTACCCAGTAAATCGGTAGCAGGTAGTATTTTCTTTATGGACTACCCAGTAAACCGGTAGCAGAATTACTTTTCGACTACCCAATAAATCGGTAGCAGATGTTTTATTTATTTACTACCCAGTAAATCGGTAGCAAGTAATATTTTCCTACCCAGTAAATCGGTAGCAAGTAATATTTTCCTACCCAGTAAATCGGTAGCAAGTAATATTGTCAACTACCCAATAAATCGGTAGCAAGTAATATTTTCCTACCCAGTAAATCGGTAGCAAGTAATATTTTCCTAGCCAGTAAATCGGTAGCAAGTAATATTGTCAACTACCCAGTAAACCGGTAGCGAGTAATATTTTATTTATAAACTACCCAATAAATCGGTAGTAGAATTTTCTTTGCTGACTACCCAGTGAATCGGCAGCAGGTAATATTTTCATCGTGGACTACCCAGTAAACCGGTAGCAGAGGATCTTTCTTTGTGAACTACCCAGTAAATCGGTAGTGGATATTCTGTCCCCAAAGAAGAAACTGAGACCAGTCCGTGGCTTCTGACCCGAGACGAGGGGAAGTTTACTATCCTTTAAACAGATTGCTTGATTATCAGAAGGTATTTTCCTGGTTATTCTCGGCAGTAGATTTCCAGAAGACCTCGGCGGTAGGTATTTCATTTCAAATTCTCTGGTTATTCTCGGCAGTAGATCTCTAGCAGACTTCGACAAATAGTCGTTTCTTTCCAGGATCTCGGCAGTAGATTCCCTGGTTAACTTCAAACTTCGACCAACAGTCGCTTATTTCCAGGATCTCGGCAGTAGATTCCCTGGTTAATTTTAAACTTTGACAGACAATCATCTCTTTTCTGAGCAGATCCCCCAGTTGACGCCTTTTCAATAAGACCTTGGCAGAAAGTATTCTCAAACGAAGTTCTAAGATTCCTCTGGTTGACCACTGAAGCAGAATCCTCAAGTAGATTTTGTCAAAAGATTTCGTCACAAGTTCATCACTCTTTGCTTAGATACCTCGTGATTGTCAGTTGATAATCTCTTCCCCCCCAGTGGAGTTAGGTATTTCCCTGTGGAGTCTTGTTTTGCTGGTTTGTTCCTCGTCGGGTTCCCCTTTTCCTTTAGCTGCGTTTCAGCGTTTCCATATCAGTTCCCCTCTGTGACATTATTCCTCACAGGATCTCTGTCTTGCATTTCATATCATCTTCATTTCATATCATGTGCAGTTGGCGGCATCTTAGGGCCAAAAATTTGTGCATGTTTGTATTTTAAGTCCCTCCTATCTCGTCGAGACGAAGATTCCAATCTCCATATCTCCGAATAGGAGAAACTTAAATAGGGGCATCTGTCGCACCCTAATTTTTGACCCTAAGATCCCTTTTTCTTTGCATAACATATTAGGTCAATCATTCGTGCATAACTAACCACTTTATCTAGCTGTTTTTTTGTCTGTTTCATTTGTGAGTACATGTGCTGTTGCAAAAGGCCCAAAGACTTGAAGGCTGTGTTGTGTGTGTTTGTGGAGGTTCTCTGGTCTTTGCAAAGTGTGTATGGATTCTTGTGAGTTATGCCCTCACCTTTTTTTATCCCTAAACCATTACCAAACCTTTTCTCCCTCAAGACTCCTCAGTTTTCCCCCTACAAAGATTAAATCCTTATACCATTTGGTATGGAGTTTGGTACCCGAAGACTGGTCATTGGTCGTGTGGTAAAGGTATACTGCAAGATGGCATCCCCCCTGTAGGCTCCTCAAAATTAATAGATGTGTTTGCTCTACATTCTTAAGTACTGGTTCATCAAGGAAAGTTCAATTTAGGAGGATGTAGAAGTTTGAATTCCAAAATGCAAATTCAAGACCTTTGATTCATCATTGGTTCACATCGCCAAAGTTGGAAGCTCCTACGTCATTCTTATAATTCTAATTCATTTGGTTCTAAGTATGAAGCTCATGCCTTTTGTTTCAAGAAGAATATTTGTGTTCCTGAAGCTGTCAAGTATTTTTCAAGCAAATTGAAGATCATTTGGAATTTAGAATGTTCAAGATGTTTTGATTTGTGGTGAAAGATTGAGTAATCCTTGCAAATCCTTAAAGTTTTGCTTGTTAAAAAAGCAATGGAAGGCTATAGCCAGGTTTGGTTGAAGAATGTTAGTCCATCAAGCCATTATTCGAAAGCCTATTTCTTGTACCTTCCAAAACTCTTGGAAATACATAACATGTTGTATACAAAGTCCAAGTTGAATTTCATATTTAAACCCAAGAGTTGTTTACAAGACATTCCTCATTGAAATTTCAAATTGATTCAAGGTTTTTGATGTTAGACTAAATTCACAAGATTTGTTAAGGCATGTTTATCCCAAAAGAAGTTGGCAATGTTGGAGTTAATCGTTTTTGTGGCTTCAAGTTTGTTTTAAAAAGTTATCTCAAGGCCATTTTGAAGGGGTTTATATCCAAGCATGCAAAGTTTCAAATTTATTTCAATTTCTATATTGAATTACCAAAGCCATTCAAATCCTATAATAAGGACCCAAGTTTTACGCTATATTTCAAGTCCAACCCAGATACGCATCTGTTGTGGGTTAGTGTTCAAGCAGTATGTTTACAGGATGATGAACAGATTTACACTGCAAAGAGGAACTGCCTTTCTTAAAGACACACCAAAGCTACAGAATTGGCATTTTATAAAGGAAGAACTGCATTTTAATACAAACTCAAGTCGACAAGTTCGTTTGTAAAGTTCAGAGTTTCTAAAAAATGATCACAAAAGCTCATTACAATTCAAGCTTAAGTCAGTGATGAAATACAAAAAGGGGAATACAAGTTTAAACATGTTATGGAGTGACACTAAATGATGCATTCATATACTATTTACTGTTGTATGCTAAGAAGATATGCCACGCCCTCAAGTCACAATTTTGCTAGCTAATATCCCAAGTTGCCAATACAAATTCTCACACAAAACAAGTCGTGCCACACACACTTTTCCAAGCCCATGCTAGTAGCTTCAAGTGAAACCAAGCTCGTACTTTCCAAGCAATAAGTAACTCACGCAAAATACGTTGCCATACGAAATCAAAGTCATACAAGCTGCAAACAAGGAATAGCAAATCGACATGAGAATTTTTTGCAAGGCATCACACGTAATACAAGATACGAAACACAAGAAAAGGTTTACCAGGTGGCTCCATTCGGCTACAACAGCTGCAGGTGGTAATGCCCTTGGGAGTAACGTTGAACCTTTTCCTAGTGTTGAGCAAAACGTGACCACACTTCTTTACTCCCAACAACCAATAGCCAAATATATCAAGTATTAGATGTGACTCTATGTTCTTACCACATTTGATTATGAATTCTCCCTACAAGAATTATCAACATAAAATCACATCTCAGCATAAGCAATCACGCGCGAGAATTTGGAGATAAAATCAAACCGTGAACATATTAATCATACAAAAAGACCTTTGACAAAATCCGAGTACAACCTTTCTCTGATCACATTCATCACTATACTTTAAACTTTGCTGACCAGAACCCCATAGTTACACTTTTACCTGACTGTGGTGCTTGTCAAACGTGGCGCCTTCGTGTTCCATTCATGATCTTGGAGTCCCTGTTTCACTCTAAGTTTCGATAATCGTGTTCTCCTACAAATGTTCAGACTTGGAAGCTTTCTTCATCTTTAGATTGATGTGCTAAAAACAAAAAAAAAAAAAAGTCCTTGAGTTCACGCACAAAGTCAAGAGATCGACCATGAAGCTTCACGAAAAAAGCTTGTGGCTCAGGCTAAGCTTACCGAATCGAAATCCTGGGTTACAAAAAAAAACAGAAGAGGAGAACCCACTTACTGAGTTATGTGATTCCTCACCAAGGAGAGTGCTACTGCTAAGGGACCACAATCACCAACCATATCTTTGAGACTTGCTGCAAATGAATCGTATAAGGCACGCTGCAGCAATGAGTTTTGTTTTGTCCTGAAAATATTTGAGTTAAATGAGTATCAGTTTCTTCATCAAGTAAGCAAATCTTGGCCAATTCACGATTCCAAAATAATCGCAAACATTTCTAAACACAATAAATCTCCAAATCAAGAGCCTTAAGGTCAAAATCGGAAAGTGTTTAAACTGTCAAGAATTTGGTTTTGAATAGGAAAAGGATTCTGAACATGTGCAGACATAATTTTTACTTCCAAAACAATAGTAAACATGCATCAGACAGTATTGAACTTTCCAAATAAGACCCAACATCTAAAGAAGGCAACGTATCATTTTCAAATTCCATTCCGAAACGGGGTTCCAACATGCTTCAGACTGTATTTGAAAACTTTCCTAAATCATACAAACATGTCACAGACCAAACTTAAAAACTTTCCTAAGTGAACAAAACATGTTCCAATTAGAATTCAAGAGCTTTCAATTTCTTGATCTGTATAAAAAGGCATATAGCATACGCAGCAGGGGGTCACAACAAAAACATTCATCATATTAGAACATACACCTAACCATTTCATCAAGATCATTAATCCTTACACGAGTCATCCAAACAATATACAAGAAATTCACCATACCAAAAAACCAATTCATCAATCATTCAACCGTAAACTCTCAAGCCATCCATCAAATTCTACATAACAATCCACCGAGTTCATATCAGAACGCCAACCATTAACATATCAGTACACAATATCAATCCATCACACCAGAAATTCACAAAAACCAATATCAATTCATCACTACCAAACCTCCATCCTTACACATCATAACTCACTCATACATATACAAAAGAGAACCTTCACAAAGATTTCGAGAGAAGCGTACATACACACACGCAGAGAAGGAGAGGGTCGTTCAAAAGCTTCACATAGCAACAGAGCAAACACAACAACGCACAATCGAGAAAAGGAGGAGAAGAATCCTGGACTTATCTGTAGACAAAGACGTTTGGGACCTTGGTCATTGTTCATCGTCTTCCCGATTCCTTTATCGCTTTTCGTTCATTTCCCATTGCAAACCGCTGTAATATGTAATCGATCTATTAATGAGAATAACGGGGCTGGGATCCTTGGGGTTAGGGTTTTGTTCGTTCTGCTTTCGAGATTTCATCACGATTGAGGGAAGACCAGAATGAGAGACGATACGAGAGGGGTGAGGCTTTCGCAGAGAGAAATGGTGTGTGAGAGGATTTGAGAGAGGCGAGCGAGAGAGATGATTTCTCCAATTAAGATAAGTCAACTTAGGATAGATTTCCTAGGTTAGTCCCCCCTTAATTTTGATTTTTAAATCAAACTTTAGCCCACCTAATTCTCCACACAAGAGAATTAGATGTTAATCATCTCAAAGAAAAGGACATACAATCCCATACCCCACAAAATTCAAACATTTTCAAAAAACGGTGGTGGTCTTTCTTAAGATGATGACTTTGTTCGAATATAATGTTTTTCCACATCCATCGCGAAGGATCGTATTTTTCGAGGTACGACACAATGATGAAATAGGATATAGTTGATTCAGTTTGTATGTTGACAGATGGTGTAATGGTGTATTGGTTACCTTGGATTGATGTGATGATGTAATGATGTAATGGTTGAAAGTTAATGTTATGGTATTCATGTTATTGTTTTAATGTTATGGATCTGTAATTTTGACATAACAATGATCTATAACAATGACTTATAATTTGACATACTTATTTGGACACTGGCTTGTAATTTTGACATAACAATGACATATAACAATGGTTTGTATTAATTTATGTTAACAATGGCTTATAACAGTGGACCTATAACAATGCCATGTAATAGCTTTTAATTCGCCATAACAATGGCTTATAACAATCCCATGTAATGGCTTTTAATTTGACATAACAACGACTTATAACAATGGCCTATAACAATGCCATGTAATGGCTTTTAATTTGACAGAACAATGCCTTATATACACAATGGCTTATAGTAGTCTGCAACAATATGGCAGAACAATGCCTTATACATAGTGACATAACATGGCTCATAATTTGACATAACAACGCCTTATAATTTGACTTTACACCAATATGAGAGAACAATAAGCAAAGGGCATTCCATTAACATACTTATATATTTGGCTGCATTACACCAAAATAACATTGTTTAACAGTAACACTGTTTAACCAAAACATGAACCAAAATAACACTCAAGACACAACTTGAGTAAAAAAGAAACCTAGAGTACATTACTACCCAAAACATAACCATATACAACAATTTAAACCTAGAGTACACTGCTCATGAGTTGGTTGAGGAGCTTGTGAACTTTGACCAATTTCTTTTTGTTTTTCCTTAGACTTAGCTTTCACTTTCTTAGCATTCACTTTCTTAGCCTTCTTTGGTTTATTTCTACCCTTTGGAATAGACCTATTTGCATCCCCTTTTCCCTTACAGCTCCTCTTGTTATGCCCCCATAGCACCACATTTTGCACATGTGACAGTTGAAAACCTCCTTGGAAGTATGTGAGGATTTATATGCTCATCATTTGTTTTGTTTCTCTATTTTTTTGGCCTTCCAATAGCTTTTCTCATAACAGGTGGTGCCTCGTTACTCTGATAAGCTACAGGCCACAATTGTGGTCCATTGGTTGGAAACACAATGTGGGAGTAAGTTTCCATGAATGTTGATTTCCTATTTAAAATATAATTCAACCATAATAGTCAACAATTCATATAATAATTTTCAACATTAGAAGTAAATAGACATAGTACGTAAGTCAAACCTATAACATGCAACTACATAATCCTCGGGTTGTTTCTTGATGTTCCATATGCATGCAATTACATGGAACCAAGGTATACCACTCAATTCCCACTTCCTACATGAGCAATTTTCCTTCTTCAAATCAACACAATAAGCATAAATGTCATTTTTGACACAAAATATGGATAGGTCATCATCAACATTCCATGTAGGACTCCACCCTTGTACTTGCTTCTTATTCTTCTCAAGTACCAATTGAATTTTAGGGCATATGGATCCTGTGTAGCCCTGTAGCAATTCCTTTTGACTTGCAATCCTCTTGGTGATGTAATGTTTGATGCCTTCCAATAGGGTGATAATAGGCTTTTCCCTATGCTCCAGAATTGCCCTATTGAATGCTTCACACATGTTGTTGACTTGTAAATCACACTTTGAATAAGTGCTAAAGTGTGATCTACTCCAATGGCTAGCAGGGACTTCCATCATATCTTTCCATGCCTCTTCTTTCATTGCCTTCATTTTTAGTATTGCCTTTTCCCAAGCAGGAACTATTGTTGCCCTAGCAGCTTCCCAAAGCACTTCCTTGAATTCCAACCCAAGGTATCTCTTCTTCCAGTTGCCATACAAATGCTTAACACACTATCTACACTCCACATTGGCACTAATACCTTGAACAGCTGGAACAAGTCCTTGTAAGTGTAAAATCAAATGACAATTGATAAAAATGTAGGTGTAGAAACAAATGACAATTGATAAAAATGTAATTTTAAAATCAAATGTAAGTGTAAACAATTACTTTTTATTGATATGATATAAATGAACAATACCTTTGATTGTAACCTTCCAAATCATGTAGAAGAAGGTCTAAAAACCATTGCCATGATTCTTTTGTTTCAGCTTCTACTACATCATATGTTATTGGAAAAATCTGGTTATTTCCCTCCCTCCCTATTGTTAACATTAACTGTCCACCATAATCTGCTTTTAAGAAGCATGCATCTAACCCAATTAGTGGCCTACATGTCTTTGCAAAACTTGCCTTGCAAGCTTCTAAACACAGATAAATTCTTTCAAATACTTAGTTGCCATTACTAGCACCACATTGTATTACAACAGTACTATTAGGGTCTGAAAGCTCAAATGGTTTGACTAAATTTTGATAAAACATAATGGTGGAAAAGATGCTCCAACATGAAGATTTATGCCCCAGACCAAAGATGTCGAATAGAATGTCATAGCATGAATATTCGACATCATGACTGTCACAGCCGGTTTTGTTCCAAGATTCAAGGCGCGATTGGCAGTGGATCAAGGATCAAAGATGTGAAGCCCAACTCAGTAGAAGACTATAAAAGAAGACCAAGACCAAGCAGAAAAGAGAGAGAGAGGACGACATAGACTTAGTAATCCTATTTTGTAAAGTAGGGTTTAGGTTTTGAGAGTCGTAGGTTTCTCTTGTAAGTCTCCCTCTGTATCAATTTGATGCAGTATGGTAGATATAGGCACTTGCACAGATTCAGAAGCCCGTAGGCAATGAATCGTGTAGTGTTCTTGGATGAAGCTTTGAAGCAAATCCAAGTTAACTTGTTAGTCAAGGTTGTTTGAATGAACTTTGTATTGGAATGGGTGTCTTTCAATAGGGTAGATACAATTATGAGGTATTAACTGTTAGATAATCACAGATTGTGATTTAGGGAGTGAGATGTGTTTCTCTTATCAATTAGATGTGACTTCTAATGATAAAGACTTCATTGGGTAGGGATAGGTTAGCGTGGGTACTTTCTGTAAACCTGAGGTTGTTTACATAAAACTATACTACTGATAGTGATTTCTTCTTCCGGGACTGGTATCCCCTAGACGTAGGTGAGTTGCACCGAACTAGGTCATCATATTCCATGTTGTTTATCATTCTGCTATTTTCAGTTCAGTCTTGATTAATAAGTTGGATCAGATGTCGTAACATCTATGTTGTTGCAGTTCTGATATTCAAGGTATCAGTATGTTGTTTCTATTCCTTGTTTAAATGTTCATGCAGAACAATGTCTTGACATGTGTTAGGATATCTGATGTCTGCAATGCCAGAATTTCAATTGGTATCAGAGCAGGCATCCTGTCTGTTTCTGGATGAGATCTTTGGGAGATACTTTCTGGCGTTTAAACAAGGAGGAGTTTTGAAGATCATATCAATTAACTCAGACATATTCAAGTGTATTAATAGATGTGATGGATGTTTTGGATCGAAGGTAACAACCCGGTGGTTGTTCATGTTGCTGAGGAGGTTCTACAACAACTGTAGGAAAAGTGGCTAGTTCTCTTGTTGGGGTGTCTCATAAGATGTTCTAACATCTTATTAAGGCAATTTGAATTTGTTCCTTGGTGGATCCGCTGCATATGTTTCTGATGCAAGAGCTCTAGAATTATGGGATTCTGCAGTTGTTACTGAAGACAGATGGTGGAAGGTCTTAATCGTCATCCTCTATATGTGAAGATATCCGCATTCTTTTATTCCAAAGTCAGGAGCGATGGAATAAAGGTAGTTGTTGGAAGATGTCTGTTATAGTGACTTGGTACTTAGAAGCTTGGTTCCATGGTACAGTTTGAAGTCAGTTGAAGAGGAGAGGAGTTGAGTTTAGGATTATCAAGTTCTTGCTCTGGGAGTTTGATAAATTATTGATCGTCTAGGTTGTTAAAGATACTTGATAATTCTCTCAAGTCCACTCATAAAGGCGTCTCTGTCGTGCATCTGGAGTCTTCTAGTTATTCTTCTGACTAGAAGGTGTTTCTATGAAACACAACCCGAAGAAAGTGGAGGTGATTTATTTTCACCATCCAAAACAGCAAGGAAGGATTCATCTCCCTTAACCCTAAGGGTGGATCCAATCTGATTGAAGTTTTCAGAATTGTTGAGGTAAATAAGGTTCGTTCAGAGAGAATCTTAGTTACTTGAGTCAAGGGTGGCAGCCTTGGTATCTCAACATTGTTTGTCAAAGAAGATACTTGCAAAAGATTGAATACTTAATAAGTGTTCATGAAGTGATCTGGTGGAGCTTAGCTACAACAGTGAAGAAGAGTTATTGGACAAAGATTTAAGATCAATTGCTATTTGGGGAATTCACAAGTATTTAATTGATTATCCTTGAAAGTCAAGATTGTTGATGTTCAACAAGATGTTGGAACATCTCATCATCAGAGTTTGTACAAAATCATGGGAGGGGTACTGTATTCACTTGAGCATTTGTTTTAGTCTTGGGTGTTGACCTAAGAATCAGCTTCAGTCTAGTGTGACAGAAGCATGTGATCTCTGGAGAGTTTCCTGGAAAGAAACTGGTATGGACTTTGATGCTGTTGAAGATGAAGATGAAGACATCATAATCTTGATAGTTATTTCTTTGATCAGTTTATTTCTGATCTAGGAGGAATGGAGTGTTGGTGTTAGCACGGTTTGGATCAGTTTATTTCTGATCTAGGAGGAATGGAGTGCTGGTGTTAGCACGGTTTGGATCAATTTATTTCTGATCTAGGTACTTGGGAGCATATGATCATGCTCAGTTTGAAGGTCAAGGTTAAGTGACAGTTATCTCTGACTTTATACAGACTGCTCTACTAAGGAAAGTGGCATTCTTTGGTATGGCTATGGTGTAGTCTAGGACTACTTTATCTTCTGAAGATTCAGACGTGGTAGGTGTGAAGTCTTTGGAGTTTCAAAGCAGTTATTCATCAAGGTGTGAGCTTGAAAGGAATATCTGTGATAAGCAGGATGAAGTTTGTCTACTTAAACTTGGTTGTTGAATCAAGTCTATGAGAGCATGGAACTCTTATTCTGTTAAAGGAATGAGGTTCTTCTAAGTGGGAGAAGGAGGAGCTGAATTCAGCAGTTGGATGTCATATTAGAATGTTCTGACATCTATCTTAACATCAGGATCTCAGCTGGTGATGTGGCACATCAGCTTAAGATAAGGTGATCTACAGGAGAATGAAAGTTATGGATGTTTCAAAAAGGTCTATCTCATGCAGTTTGCGGGAGCTGTGGATTGAGAAGATGTTACATGTCTAGAGGCTTGGTGGATCCAAGATGTCTTGCTATGGAGCAAGTAGTTCATGTGACTTGAAAATCAGATTTCATTGATGGATCAGTGTATCTTATGGGAGTTCTGAAGAAGAATGAGATCAGTCAAAAGGTGGCATTTGGCTGATCTTTAGTGTGCATTCAAGCAGTATGCTTGAAACTGATTGCTCTTGTGTAGAAGGGTAGTTAGTTGAAAACAGAATAAGGTTCTGGTTCTGGTCTATCTTAGAGCTTGTGGTAGAAGTTCTAGGTTGAGGATGGAAGTATGCTTTCTTTTGGTGGATGAGAGTTTATTTCTCTCTTTGGTTTCTGGAGTCTTTGTTCAAGCTGGTGGCGCAGTGTTGTGTGACGATCTTCAGTTGGATTACTATGCAGATAGTAAGTCCAGTGGTGCAGCATATCAAGAACCATGGTGTGTGGTGTCTGTGATATGTGAAGACTGTCCTAACTGATGTTAGAACATTTTCTGGGTTGGTTATCCTTGGAGTAGGATACTAAGTTCCAAGTGTAGAACTTGACACTCACATCTTGTCTAAGAAGTATTTATCTCATCATACGGGAGAATGATGGGTAAAGGATTATCTTGGAAGTCTGATGTGAATGGGACATGCTATAAGTGGATCAGTTTGGTGCTTGTGGAGCAATTAAGCTGAAGATTTTTGGAGCATGTGTTTGATGTTCTTCAAGTGTGAGGAATATATGTGTGAGCTAGCAAACTAAGGGGCCCTATGCGTCTCTTTGAGGAATGTGAAGCATTCTGATTCAATTGGGTTGTATCTTAGGGAACAAGGAGATTCATACATGAGAATTCAGGAGGAGTTCGTGTGGTGTATGAATGGTTTATGGACGAGAGGTATCAATGGAGCTTTGGTCTCAATCCAAGAGTTTGTTAGTTGTGATACACGGATGAGTTTCGGGTATTCACACACTATATAATCATGAAGCTGTCATGAGGTATCATGTAGTGGTTTTGGAGTGGTTCTTGATGAAGAAGCATCTTTTGAGAAAGATATGGGGAGAACTTCTATCTGATTTATGTACTGGTGTGGTACATGGTTTGCTTGAGGGTCAAGCAATAGGTGAATGCGTTCAGCAGGTGTGTTGAACTGAGGGTGCGCTCTTAAAGACATGAAGATTCATCTTATGTTTTCCATTAATTTAGGGTGTTCTTCTGGCAAAAGAGCACTGGTTGTCTATGACAGGGGGAGTTAGATCTCTGTTTCAGATATATAGCTGCAATGGTGCAGACTGGCTATCAAGATTGTTTGTGGTTTTAAGCAGTTTGTGATAGATTGCCTCAGGTGAGGTTGATATGTCCGATGAGATGTCGTGACATTGCCCTACTGATATGAGTTCTGGGTGAACTTATCAGGATGTTATGATTTTGTCATTAGGTGTCAATGGATTGAATTAAGAGTGGTACAAGTATCTTGGGAAATTCTGTTGCTGTCTGGAAGAAATTAGTTCTCTGCTAATGGAAGGGTAAATGAAAGAATTCTGCTGTAATCAAGTGTGCTAAATCTGGATTAAGAAAGTCCTATCTTTGGGGACCATAAGCCTGACAAAATCAGGTTAGGTATCAGGACACTGTCCAGAAGTGGTTTCGAGGACAAGTCAGAAAAGGTGGAAACTTTTGTAACTAACTCGATCATCAGTTATTGCACTTTTTGACTAGTTTTTTGGATTTGCTCTACCTACATAACTTCTTAAGGAAGATCGAGATAGAACATCTTTCTTAGGTTGAGATCAAATGAGTTTTGTTCATGTGTGGGTAAGCATTATTTGGGTTTGGGTTTGCATGGGTCACTTTTGCCATCTTTTGGCTAAAAAGGGGGAGAATAGCTTCTTGCCTGCTACTGAGAGGTGTATGAGCATCTGTGCTACTGATCTAAAAAATGTAGCAAAATATCGAAGGATGTTTCTAACATCCTGAGATTTTGTTTTGTGATCAGAGTAAAGAAGCAAGTGTGTATTTGGTGTCACAAGGGAATGAAGAGGTTATCTTCTCCCTCCTTCCACTGCCTGCACCATCAAGCTGTAGAATGTTTTAGCCAAAATTTGTCAAAAAGAGGAGATTGATAGCTCAAATGGTTTGACTAAATTTTGATAAAATATAATGGTGGAAAAGATGCTCCAACATGAAGATTTATGCCCCAGACCAAAGCTGTCGAATAGAATGTCACAGCATGAATATTCGACATCATGACTGTCACAACAGGTTTTGTTCCAAGATTCAAGGCGCGATTGGAAGTGGATCAAGGATCAAAGATGTGAAGCCCAACTCAGTAAAAGAATATAAAAGAAGACTAAGACCAAGCAGAAAAGAGAGAGAGGACGACATAGACTTAGGAATCCTATTTTGTAAAGTAAGGTTTAGGTTTTGAGAGTCGTAGGTTTCTCTTGTAAGTCTCCCTCGGTATTGATTGTATGCAGTGTGGTAGACATAGGTACTTGTACAGATTCAGAAGCTCGTAGGCAGTGAATTGTGTAGTGTTCTTGGATGAAGCTTTGAAGCAAATCCAAGTAACTTGTTAGTCAAGGTTGTTTGACTGAACTTTGTATTAGAAGGGGTGTCTTTCAATAGGGTAGATACAGTTATGAGGTATTAACTGTTAGATAATCACAGATTGTGATTTAGGGAGTGAGATGGGTTTCTCTTATCAATTAGATGTGACTTCTAATGATAAAGACTTCATTGGGTCGTGATAGGTTAGCGTGGGTGCTTTCTGTAAACCTGAGGTTGTTTACATAAAACTATACTACTGATAGTGATTTCTTCTTCCTGGTTTGGTATCCCCCAGACATAGGTGAGTTGCACCGAACTGGGTCATCATATTCTGTGTTGTTTATCATTCTGCTATTTTCAGTTCAGTCTTGATTAACATGTTGGATCAGATGTCGTAACATTTATGTTGTTGAAGTTCTGATATTCAAGGTATCCGTCTGCTATTTCTGTTCCTTGTTTAAATGTTTATGCAGAACAATGTTTTGACATGCGTTAAGGCATCTGCTGTCTGCAATGCCAAAATTTCAGGGTTGGATTTCAAGATCTCTTGTCCATAAGTTCTCAAATGAGAGAATTGCTCAATACCAGCCCCTTGAACCAACTCTATTGCTTTCCTTTTGGTCCTATATGCCTGGCCATGGGATAGTTTCACTCCCCATTTCTCAATTGCTTCAGCTATGAGGCCTGCTAGTTTCATATAGGGACTATGTCTAAGAGTGATGTAAAACTTTTGGCAAGCCACTTGGTCTTTTCACTTCTATTGTTAGTAGTCCTATGACATGTATGTTCTTCAATCAAACTCACAACTTGCCAAAATTGGTTACCAATTCTTTTACATATCTCATATAGAACTTATATCCATCAGTGCACTTCACCACAACCCTTTTGGAATCATTTTTCTTAATAAATACATTCTTCTTATTTTCCATCCCATAGACCTTGATTGCATTGCTAATGATTTCTTTGTTAGTAAACGTCATGCCTAGTTGAAATTTCATCCCCTCACTATATTTATATATAGGAAACTCCAGTCCCTCCTCATCACCACTTCCAGGGGTGTATATAAATGGTATGAGTCCTCACTTTCATCATAGACCATCTCATCATGATCTACATTCTTTTGGAAGCAAGCAACCTCACCTAATGTCTCTTGAGGAAGAACCTTAGTCCAATTCATCTCACTCAGATATGAGTCTTCACTAAAATGGAAGACACTATCCTCAAAACTACTCTCACTTGCAACATAATCATCATCCATGCTATCTTTTCCAGCATCATCAACATCAGTATCTCCTACAGCTTCAACACTCTTATCATGCACAACATCATTATATCCTACAACTTCATCATTGTTATCATGCACAACATCTTCACAATCAGCCTCAAGGTTAACACGTACTCCAACATCATCCTCATTAACATCTGCACTCGTAAACCTTATACATTGTACATCATCTTCACCATCATCCTCAATGTTAGCATTGACTTCACTATCATCAATAATCTCAGGTATCCCCACACTATGCTCTGTAACGCCCCAGTTTTAGTTATTTTTATTTAATTGAGTCGTTTTGATTATTTTATTATTATATTATTTTATTTCTGACTTTTATTTGAAAATATATTATTTTTCATCGAGAATATATTTTATCGCGTTTTGGGAACGTTTGCGAGATATTTGAGTGTAGGGGTATTTTGGTCTTTTGGTTGGGTAGATATTATATTTTTCATATGAATAAAAATAGAAAGAGAGAAAAATAGTAAGGAAAGAAAAAGAAGAGAAGAAAAAGAGAAAGAAGGAAAGAGAAGAGAAAGAAGAAAAGAGAGGAAAACTTGTGGATTTAGGAACCGATTCAACCGACTTTTCAAACGCGATTTAATCGGGTAAGGGTGCGAAACTCGATTATACTATGTTTGTGTATGATTATGTATGTTTGTGTGGAAGTTTTATTGGTTTTTAAATATAGGTCAAAATGTGATAAACGAGTAGAAATCGATGTTTCCGCGGTTGGAAATCAGTGTAAATGCGGTAGAATACTTGTTACCATGATTAGATTATGTTCTGATTGCTATGTGTTGGTTTGAAAGTGTTTTGGAGGGGGGAAATATGGTGTTGAAGTGTGTAACAGCGCTGCTGGGTTTTGTGAATTCGCAGGTTCGCACTGCGAATCCCCTAGAGAAGGGGAAAGCGAGCATTCGCTGGCTATTCGCACTGCGAAGGTGAGGGCGAGCATTCGCCAGAGACTCGCACTTCGAACTTGGTGTTATTTTGTGTTGTTTTCTTTCTGCCACTGTTCGCTGGGAGACTCGCACTGCGAAGGGGAAAGCGATCATTCGCTGGGTGTTCGCACTGCAAATGTTTGGAATTTTAGGCTATTTTCCTTTCTTCCATGGTTCGCTGGGGCATTCACACTGCAAATGAAGAAGCGAAGGACTCGCTAGGAGCTTCGCACTGCGAACATGACAACTTTTCCCAATTTGTTTTCTTTATAACTTTTGATCCGTGAGTCAGTTTGAGGCGTGGTTTGGTGCGTTGGAAAACTTTTGACATGTTCTTTCTTATATTATTGGTTTAGAGACTAGTGGTTGATTTAAGTACGTCTAGAATTGGAATGGTGTCGTTTTGTCAACTTGTGCCATTGTAAGTGTGTGTAATTGATGTGTATTATGCAATATGCTGTTGATATGAATGTTGTATGACTTGTGTGTTGTTATGTGATGAAAATGCATGTGATAAGATGTTGTGATTATGGTTTGTGTCCTAAGGGATCGTAAATGCAATGTGTTGTAATTGATGATATATGCATGATTATGGATATGTATTTGTGTGCATTTGAATGTCATGAGTCATTGTATGCCAAGCATCATGATATGCATGTTGGTGATGTTGTGTGCCCTAGTGGGTGTGAGCGACGAAACGGTTCCAGAGGGAATCCGCTATAACATCGTGCGCCTTATACAAAGAGGACTGAAAGCGATGATTATAGACGATCGTGCGCCTTATACAATGAGGACCGAAAGCGATCGGATCGTGCGCCTTATACAAAGAGGACTGAAAGCGATCCATAAACGTCGTGCGCCTTATACCAAGAGGACCGAAAGCGACGGGGAACATCGTTTGCCCGACGGGGAGTTAAACTAAGTAACAAGCGATGGTTCCAATAGTTCCTGAGTGAACTAGTGATGAGATTGATGGATGGATGGTACCGCATGTGCATTTGCATAGAGTCGTTGTGTCGGTCTCTTTGCATTTGCATAAATTATGAATGGATTGATTGTGTGTGGAATTGTGGATGAAATTGATGAGTTGATATATGAATATATGTTGGTGATATTTGTATTGTGCATGGTTGATATACCTTGGTGATGGATATATGAAATATACATTGTGTTGTTTTGTGTTTGAATTCTGGTATAGGTTGTGGTGAGAATATTTTATATGTGTATTTTCGTGTTATTATATAATTATATGCAATTATATTATGATTGTGTTTCTCACCCTTCTGCTGTTCTAAATACTCTACGAGGCATTGCAGATTAGATGTTGGAGGTCTTTTTGTGAAGCTTAGGTCTTCATTCTTTTGTCGGTCGGCTCTGATATGTAGCACCGGGTAGTCGGGGAGATCGAGTGTGATTATTTTGTATTATGTATATGTATCTTGTGGATTGTACGTGTATGACCTTGGATATGACAGACAAACTTTTTATGATGTATATATATATGAGTTTCAGTTACAGATTTCCGCTTTTATTCAGTATCTGAATTGTGGGTGTTAGGAACTAGGTTCCTTTGTTATGTGCTACCTGAATTGTTGCATATCTATTTGAGCAGGTTGTTGTATGTTTGTTTCAATTGATGTGACCCCTCGGTCTATGCCGTGAATGTTTTAAATATACTCTGATTAAATTTTGTATTTTATTTATCGCTTTATTTGTTGGGGGTTTTAGATTGGGGGTGTTACATTAAGTGGTATCAGAGCCAGTCCGTGTCAGTTTGTGTCAGTCTTTGTCGGCGTTTGTGTTTGGATGAGTTGTTTGTTTAACCATAGTTGATGTTATTGGAAATGAACAGAATATGGCTGGTAGGAATGACGCTGCTTTAGCTGTTGCGATGCAAGCTATGGCTCGGGCTATGTAGGGTGCACCTAATGCTGCTGGTAATGATGAGTTCAGGAAGAACAAACCGCCTATCTTCAAAGGAAGATATGATCCTGATGGTGCACATATTTGGCTTAAGGAGATTGAGAGAATATTCTGAGTGATGGATTATGCTGAGGATCAGAAGGTGAGACTGGGAACTCACATGTTGCTGGAAGAAGCTGATGATTGGTGGGTTAGTACACGGCATGTGTTAGAAGCTGCAGAGGAGGAGATCACTTGGGCTGTGTTTAGCATTGAGTTTCTGAGGAAGTATTTTCCTGAAGATGTAAGAGGAAAGAAAGAAATTGAGTTCTTGGAGTTGAAACAAGGTAATATGTCTGTTGTTGATTACACTGCTAAGTTTGTGGAGCTTGTACACTTTTATCCACATTATGCGGAAGCGACTGCGGAGTTTTCTAAGTGTGTGAAGTTTGAGAACGGATTGCGTCCTGAGATAAAGCAGGCAATTGGTTATCAGAGAATTAGGAGGTTTTCTGATTTGGTGGATTGTTGTAGGATTTTTGAGGAAGATAGTAAGGCTCGTTCTACTCACTATAAGAGTGTGAGCGAGAGGAAAAGGAAGCAACAGTTTCGTAGTGGTCCTTATGTAACACTAGCTAATAAGGGTAAACAAAGGGGTAATTTTGAGAAAAGGCCAAGTGGAGGAGGTATGTCTGGTCCTCTGAGATGTTACAGATGTGGTGAAGTGGGACATCGTCAGTTCGAATGTAGGAAGGATTTGAGGAAGTGTTCTAATTGCGGAGGTTTAGGGCATGTTGCAGCTGAGTGCAAGAGGAAGAATGTGGCGAAGTGTTTCAATTGTGGTGAACCTGGTCTTATTAGTACGAAGTGTCCAAAACCGAAGCAAGCTCCAGCTGGTGGGAAAGTTTTTGCCTTGGCGGGAACCCAGACTACAAGCGCAGACCGTCTGATCAGAGGTACTTATTTTATTAATAGTACGCCTTTAGTTGCTATTATTGATACTGGAGTGACTCATTCGTTTATTTCGTCTGAGTGTGCGAAGCGTTTGAATCTTGTGTTGTCTTCGATGGGTGGTGAGATGGTTATTGATACTCCAACAATGGGGTCAGTAACTACTTCTTTGGTCTGTTTAAGTTGTCCTTTGACCATTTATGGTAAAGACTTTGAGATGGATTTGGTGTGTTTGCCGTTGGAGGGTTTAGATGTGGTTCTGGGTATGAATTGGTTGCAATTCAATCGGGTTCATATTGATTGTTATCATAAGCTAGTAAGATTTCCTTCTCTTGAGGAAGACGAGGACTCGAGTTTCTTATCTACCAAAGAGTTGAAGAAACTTTTGGCGGATAAAGCTCAGTTGTTTGGGTTGTTTGCATCGTTGACTGTGGATGGTCAAGTTTCACTTGATGTGTTTCCTGTTGTGTGTGATTTTTCGGAAGTGTTTCCTGAGGATATTTCAGATGTGCCGCCAGAGAGAGAGAGAGAGGTGGAGTTTTCTATAGATCTAGTTCCTGGTACTAGACCTGTATCGATGGCACCATATAGAATGTCGGCATCTGAGTTGGTAGAGTTAAAGAAGCAGTTGAATGAATTGTTGGAAAAGAGGTTTGTGAGGCCAAGTGTGTCGCCTTGGGGTGCTCCAGTTTTATTGGTGAAAAAGAAAGATGGAAGTATGCGACTGTGTATTGATTATCGCCAGTTGAATAAGGTGACGATTAAGAATAAGTATCCTCTTCTGAGAATTGATGATTTTATGGACCAGTTGGTAGGGGCGTGTGTGTTTAGTAAGATTGATTTGAGGTCGGGGTATCATCAGATTAGGGTGAAAGAGGAAGATATTCAGAAGACGGCTTTTAGGACACATTATAGTCATTATGAATATTTTGTGATGCCGTTCGGGATTTCTAATGCGCCAGGTGTGTTTATGGAGTACATGAATCGTATTTTCCACGAGCATTTGGATCGTTTTGTTGTTGTGTTTATTGATGATATCTTAATTTATTCTAAGTCCCGGGAGGAACATGCGGAGCATTTGCGTGTTGTGTTGCAAATTTTGAAGGAGAAGAGACTTTTTGCCAAATTGTCCAAGTGTGAGTTTTGGTTGTCAGAAGTGAGTTTTCTTGGGCACGTGATTTCAGGTAATGGTATCGCTGTGGATCCATCTAAAGTAGACGTAGTTCTACAATGGGAGGCTCCTAAATCTGTTACTAAAATTAGAAGCTTTTTGGGATTAGCCGAATATTATCGGAGATTCATTGAAGGTTTTTCTAAGTTAGCACTTCCTTTGACCCAGTTGACTTGCAAAGGTCAAGCGTTCATTTGGGATATTCGGTGTGAGGAAAGTTTTAATGAGCTGAAGAGAAGATTGACGACAGCTCCGATTTTGATTTTACCGAATCCTACTGAACCGTTTGTGGTTTATTGTGATGCATCTTTGATTGGTCTAGGTGGTGTGTTGATGCAAGAAGGTAAGGTTGTAGCTTATGCTTTGAGGCAATTGAGGGTGCATGAGAAAAATTATTCTACTCACGATCTTGAGCTAGCGGCTGTGGTTTTTGTGTTGAAGATTTAGAGGCATTATCTCTACGGTGCAAGATTTGAAGTCTTTAGTGATCATAAAAGTTTGAAATACTTGTTTGATCAGAAAGAGTTGAATATGAGGCAACGTAGATGGTTGGAATTTTTGAAGGACCACGACTTTGGCTTGAATTACCATCCTGGTAAAGCTAATGTGGTAGCCGATGCGTTGAGTCGGAAATCGTTGCATATGTCTGTTTTGATGGTTAAGGAGTGGGAACTCTTGGAATCGTTTAGGGATTTGAATTTGGTATGTGAATTGACGTCTGACAGCGTGAGGCTTGGTATGTTGAAGGTTACTAATGTTTTCTGTTGACCGTTAGCGAGAAACAGAAATTGGATGTGAAATTTGTGGATTTGATGACGGTTGGTGATAAAAGAGAAAATGAGGACTTTAGAGTGGATGATAATGGTGTTTTGAGGTTCCGAGGTAGAATTTGTATTCCGGATGATTCGGAGTTGAAAAGGATGATTTTGGAGGAAGGACACCGGAGTAATTTGAGTATACATCCGGTAGCTAATAAGATGTACCAAGATTTGAAGAATATTTTCTGGTGGTCTGGATTGAAGCGAGATGTGACTCAGTTTGTGTATGCGTGTTTGACGTGCCAAAAGTCGAAGATAGAACATCTGAAGCCTAGTGGTTTGTTGCAACCGTTGGATATTCCTGAGTGGAAATGGGATAGCATTTCTATGGATTTTGTAACAGGGGTGCCGAATACACTGAGGGGACATAATGTTATTTGGGTGGTTGTGGACAGACTGACTAAATCGGCGCATTTCATTCCGATTGACATCAGTTTTTCTTTGGAAAGGTTAGCTGAGATTTATATCAGTGTGATTGTGAAATTGCATGGTGTTCCATTGAGTATTGTTTCGGATCGAGATCCGAGGTTTACCTCAAGATTTTGGGAAAGTTTACAAAAGGCTTTAGGATCTAAATTGAGATTGAGTTCGGCTTATCATCCGCAGACGGATGGACAGACAGAGAGGATGATTCAGTCGTTGGAAGACTTGTTGAGAGCTTGTGTTCTTGAGCAAGGTGGTGCTTGGGATAGTTATCTTGCGTTGATTGAATTCACGTATAACAACAGTTTCCATTCGAGTATTGGAATGGCACCGTTCGAAGCGTTGTATGGGCAAAGATGTCGAACACCGTTGTGTTGGCACGAATCTAGTGAGAGTTCGGTGGTTGGACCGGAATTGATTCAACAGTCTACAGACAAGGTGAAACTTATTCGTGAGAAAATGAAGGCTTCTCAGAGTAGCCAAAAGAGTTATCATGATCGAAGGAGGAAAGATCTCGAGTTTCAAGAGGGCGATCATGTATTTTTTAGAGTTACACCGGTAACGGGTGTTGGTCGTGCATTGAAGTCGAAGAAGCTTACCTCTCGGTTTATTGGTCCTTACCAGATATCTGCGAAAGTGGGTGCTGTGGCTTATAGGGTGGCGTCGCCGCCGAGTCTGTAGAATTTGCACGATGTGTTCCATGTTTCACAGCTTCGGAAGTATGTTTCGGATCCGTCGCATGTGATTCCGATGGATGAGGTAGAGGTAAGGGAGAACCTTACGGTTGAGGCGTTACCAGTGAGGATTTTGGATCGCGAGTTGAAGCGGTTAAGGGACAAGGATATTGTACTTGTGAAAGTGGCGTGGGGAGGCGCTGCTGAGGGCAATTTGACTTGGGAGTTGGAGAGTCGGATGCGGGAGTCGTATCCAGAGTTGTTCGTCTTAGGTAATATTTTCGAGGACGAAAATTTCTAAGTGGGGGAGAGTTGTAACGCCCCAGTTTTAGTTATTTTTATTTAATTGAGTCGTTTTGATTTTTTATTATTATATTATTTTATTTCTGACTTTTATTTGAAAATATATTATTTTTCATCGAGATTATATTTTATCGCGTTTTGGGAACTTTGCGAGATATTTGAGTGTAGGGGTATTTTGGTCTTTTGGTTGGGTAGATATTATATTTTTCATATGAATAGAAATAGAAAGAGAGAAAAATAGTAAGGAAAGAAAAAGAAGAGAAGAAAAAGAGAAAGAAGGAAAGAGAAGAGAAAGAAGAAAAGAGAGGAAAACTTGTGGATTTAGGAACCGATTCAACCGACTTTTCAAACGCGATTTAATCGGGTAAGGGTGCGAAACTCGATTATACTATGTTTGTGTATAATTATGTATGTTTGTGTGGAAGTTTTATTGGTTTTTAAATATAGGTCGAAATGTGATAAACGAGTAGAAATCGATGTTTCCACGGTTGAAAATCGGTTTAAATGCGGTAGAATACTTGTTACCATGATTAGATTATGTTCTGATTGCTATGTGTTGGTTTGAAAGTGTTTTGGAGGGGAAAAATATGGTTTTGAAGTGTGTAACAACGCTGCTGGGTTTTGTGAATTCGCAGGTTTGCATTGCGAATCCCCTAGCAAAGGGGAAAGCGAGCATTCGCTGGCTATTCGCACTGCGAAGGTGAGGGCGAGCATTCGCCAGAGACTCGCACTGCGAACTTTGTGTTATTTTGCGTTGTTTTCTTTCTGCCACTGTTCGCTGGGAGACTCGCACTGCGAAGGGGAAAACGATCATTCGCTGGGTGTTCGCACTGCAAACGTTTGGAATTTTTAGGCTATTTTCCTTTCTGCCGTGGTTCGCTGGTGCATTCGCACTACGAATGAAGAAGCGAAGACTCGCTAGGAGCTTCGCACTGCGAACATGACAGTTTTTCCCAATTTGTTTTCTTTATAACTTTTGATCCGTGAGTCGGTTTGAGGCGTGGTTTGGTGCGTTGGAAAGCTTTTGACATGTTCTTTCTTATATTATTGGTTTAGAGACTAGTGGTCGATTTAAGTACGTCTAGAATTGGAGTGGTGTCGTTTTGTCAACTTGTGCCATTGTAAGTGTGTGTAATTGATGTGTATTATGCAATATGCTGTTGATATGAATGTTGTATGACTTGTGTGCTGTTATGTGATAAAAATGCATGTGATAAGATGTTGTGATGATGGTTTGTGGCCTAAGGGCTAGTAAATGCAATGTGTTGTAGTTGATGATATATGCATGATTATGGATGTGTATTTGTGTGCATTTGAATGTCATGAGTCATTGTATGCCAAGCATCATGATATGCATGTTGGTGATGTCGTGTGCCCTAGTGGGTGTGAGCGACGAAACGGTTCCAGAGGGAATCCGCTATAACATCATGCGCCTTATACAAAGAGGACTGAAAGCGATGATTATAGACGCGTGCGCCTTATACAAAGAGGACCGAAAGCGATTGGATCGTGCGCCTTATACAAAGAGGACTGAAAGCGATCCATAAACGTCGTGCGCCTTATACCAAGAGGACCGAAAGCGACGGGGAACATCGTTTGCCCGACGGGGAGTTACACTAAGTAACAAGCGATGGTTCCAATAGTTCCTGAGTGAACTAGTGATGAGATTGATGGATGGATGGTACTGCATGTGAATTTGCATAGAGTCGTTGTGTCGGTCTCTTTGCATTTGCATAAATTATGAATGGATTGATTGTGTGTGGAATTGTGGATGAAATTGATGAGTTGATATATGAATATATGTTGGTGATATTTGTATTGTGCATGGTTGATATACCTTGGTGATGGATATATGAAATATACATTGTGTTGTTTTGTGTTTGAATTCTGGTATAGGTTGTGGTGAGAATATTTTATATGTGTATTTTCGTGTTATTATATAATTATATGCAATTATATTATGATTGTGTTTCTCACCCTTCTACTATTCTAAATGCTCTACGAGGCATTGCAGATTAGACGCTGGAGGTCTTTTTGTGAAGCTTAGGTCTTCATTCTTTTGTCGGTCGGCTCTGATATGTAGCACCGGGTAGTCGGGGAGATCGAGTGTGATTATTTTGTATTATGTATATGTATCTTGTGGATTGTACATATATGACCTTGGATATGACAGACAAACTTTTTATGATGTATATATATGAGTTTCAGTTACAGATTTCCGCTTTTATTCAGTATCTGAATTGTGGGTGTTAGGAACTAGGTTCCTTTGTTATGTGCTACCTGAATTGTTGCATATCTATTTGAGCAGGTTGTTATCTGTTTGTTTCAATTGATGTGACCCCTCGGTCTATGCCGTGAATGTTTTAAATATACTCTGATTAAATTTTGTATTTTATATATCGCTTTATTTGTTGGGGGTTTTAGATTGGGGATGTTACATGCTCCACATACATATCTATTACATTATATCCTACAACATCTTTTGAAAACTGCAGTACATCCTTATCATTATTCAATGGTCTAAGACCACGAGAAAAGCTATATGCAGGGTTCCAATACCACAAGCACTTTATATTTACGTAACCCCCACTCTTAATCATGTCCTTTAATTCTATGTACGACATATAATCGACATCCCAACTCCAATTCATCTCAGTAACTTCCCCATTTACATACCACTTAACAGGTGTCTTAACTAATTTTCCCATATGATATATTCTCAACCTAATCTTATTAGTCTTAGCTGGCCTGAAACTTTTTTGACAAAACTAGAATCAAACAAGCATAAAGTCGCACCAGGGACCACAAGATTACATAAACAATACTAAACAGACGAATCCACAAACACAACAATAATAGATTAACTAAACAAAACATAATCTGACACAAGGGACCACACGAATACATTAATTGTACTAAACAAACGTTACCACAAGGACATCGATATGTACCTTACACGGTATATGACTCATTCGTTTCTCTCCTTTTGACTTGTTGGGTTCGTCATCTTCGTCAAACAAAACACCTCTGAAACACAACTACACAACTTCGAAGTGCATTGTTGAAAGCTTTGGATTAGGGCTGTGATTGAGGGATTATGGAAGTTCCGCTTGTAATGAAGGAAGGCCTTCAATGGGGGATTAGGGTTTTTATCCTTCTGAAAAACGATGGTGTGAATTGGGGAATTTATTTTGACCTAAGCCTATATTAATGTTTTCATCAATTTATAATTCGTTTCTTTAAATTAAAAATTTAATTTTAATAGTTTCTGAATTAAACTATCCAGCTGGAATTAAAATATTAGAATTTGATGACATGAATCCCATTGATACATGCCACCCCATTAATGAAACTGCTACATAAGCAAAAAAAAAAAGGATAGGGAATCAAGTAAATCCAAAGTGAATATAACTTAAGAGACCAAATTCACAGATTTTGTAATAGGGAGACCAATTGTTTCAAACGCTCAAACTAGGAGACCAAAAGTGCATTTAAGCCAATATTATAAATTTTAATAAAATAATAAAACCAATTAAAGTTATAAATTAATAAAAAAACTAAAACCCAAACTATATTGAACTCAAAATTATAAAATAAAATCAATATTATAAATTAATAAAGTAAAAAAAATTACTAAATTATTAAAATAATACCAAAACTAAGTTTAAAATCTAATTGATAAAATAAAAATTATATATTAATAAAATAAAATAAAATAAAATTACAACAAGATTAATAAAATAAACCTAAATAAAATTAAAGTTATCTATACTAATATAAAGGCAAAACATAGATCTGGTGTAGCTTTTTTTCTACCCATTTTGCCCTTATTTTAAAATTTGGTATTTCCACGATAACTTCCATTGAATTATAACTATCATCTTTCACATAACTTACTAACTTTCATTTAAATATTTAAATTAATATTATATAAAAAATTGTTTTTTATATTTTTACGTGTGTTTTAGAAAAGCGGACAGACGGGCACGCGAGTGTCCGTCTGGACACTAGTAAATTAATAATAGTAAAATAAAAACAAAAGAAAAAACCCTCTAAAGAAAAAGAAGAAAAATGTTAAACCTTAGTCTCTCAATATCTCAGTCTCCAAATCTCCCAGTTCTCAAACACGAACCCTAATCTCTAAATCTCCTAATATCTCAGCTCTCAAACACGAACCCTATTTTTTCAATCTCTCAGTCTCCTTGCAATGAAGAACTCCTTGTGTTTTAAGGTAGACAAAGATACATACACAATTCGTAATGCTTTCTCCTTCATTCATCTAATTTTCATTCATTCATCTAATTTTGTTTATGTTTTGTTAGATTATGGGAGGCACAGGCACAGTCTCCTAACTTCATCTCTCAATCTCCACCGTTTCTTCTTCAGGTATGAACAACTAGGTTATCGCTAATTGTGACATGTAAATTTGTTTTAGGTTGATAAAATTCGCTCATACTCATTTCTTTCGTTGTAGGAAATTTCTTTAAGAAACCGCTTCAAGAAATTGTTGAAAGAAGGAAATTGCTTCAAGTTACGATTGACATTATCTTCATCAAAAAAATCAATTTTCAGTTTTGAATTTGCGTTTCTTCTCTCCCTCTATTCGTTGTTTTAATTTGTCTTTTCGACTCCTCATTTCGATTTGCCTTTTTTATTTCCTTTTAGCCTAAGTTGTTTCTGACTGTGAAGTACTTTGAGATAACCTTGGTTGGGCCTCTTTTTTATGCACTTCTTTCTTGTAGGAATGTCTTTATTCTCAATCGTGATTTCGCTGCATTAGGTGTTTTGTTGGTGCTCTGATAAAGCCAGGCTTATCGGGTTAGCTTTCAGACCTTCTTACCATGAATTCTTTAGTTTTGCCTATTTGTTATTGTTTTTTTTGTTGTTGTTGATGATGATGATGGGTGTATTGTGTTTTTTGTGAAACTTGGATTTGATTAAGTGTCAAGGTGAATAATTAATATTGTGTGTTTGTGTTAGATTTTATTTATCTTAATTAGTAGTAAGGCGATCGAGGAATTACGATTTTAGTAAAGTGCACGTGTGAGTGTTGGTCAAGGTGGAAAATGTGTAAACTAAATAAAACGTATGAGTGTGAATGTTGGTCGAGTATATAAAATAGCATGAACAATATTTATCCATAATTTTCTATAATCGATATATTCATTCAGTAATTTTAGCAACAATTGTTTTTTTGGTTTATCATAAATCAGTAGGGAAACATTATGTTCTTTGTTCAACTATCATGACCTCTTGATGGTGTAACTGCATAGTGCATACATCTCAAACATCGGGGATCCTTGTGTTTGCATTTGTTAAACTATAGAGGAATTCGAATAATTTGATTTTGGAAAATTTGTCACACAAATAGATTTTTGTATGATTAATGTTCTAACTTGATATATTATTCATGATCGAATTGATAATTTAATGGATTTAAAAGAGTTGGGAAAAGGGGGGCAAATTGAGATCCATTCATTTGGGTTTAGTTGAGAAAATTTGTTATATCTTTCAGGTAACAGTTGTGAAATCACATATATATCAAGTGTTAAATTGATTTTTCTTAGTAAAATAGTTTGCTTCTAAACTTTTGATATCAAAAACGATTTATATATATAATTAATTTTTCTTGCCAGTGTGTTGTCTTAAGAATGAAGATACAATGGATGTTCAATTGTGTTTAGTTCTGTTATCCTTAAACTATTGTGATTAGTTTTATTAATTGAGATATGTTGGTGGTTCAAATATATTTGGTTTTGTATGTACAAACCCATATAGAGAACCAGAAAAAAAGAAAATTGTTACTAAACTCAAGTCTTTAAAAAAAAAGAGGTATCAAACCAAAAGAGATTATAAGAACTCTTTCTTTGGTGAAATAGATTATCGAGGCCTCCTTTATCTACTAAAATACAGTTTATTGAAATTAATGTAATGAACTTTGATAGGATATAATGTGAAAGTAATGTAATGAAATATTAGAAGTGTGTAAGATAAGTTTAAACTCATTATAAAGTATGATAGTGTTTCTGATTTTGAATTTGTTAGTTATATAAACTATACAAACCCAAAATTAAAGAAATAATTCAACCCAAATATTGACCATTAGTTTCTTTACACTTGAAAATTAATTGATTACAAATGTGAAAGTGAGAGCAATCAATGGCTTTGGTTTTTTTACAAATATAAAAATTCTCTAAGGCTCGAGATCAATCGAGATTAATCGAGAGCTTGGAGTCTAGTTCCATTTGTCAGTCAATTTTTTAGATGGTTTTTCGAGTGCATTAACTTGAACCTATTATATGCATTCATCAAAACACTTACATTCATCTAAACAATTCAATCATTTTTTCCTCATTTTTCTTCATTATATTAAGTCTCTTCCTAGCATCATGTATGACTCATGGTAAATGATGTCATCTTTTTTTTACTTCAAAATTTGCTTAAAAAAATTAGAAATTAGATCTCTGATAAGTGCCAAAATATGGTATTTGATCACATTAAATCTTGGCACTTATTGAGTTAGTTTACTGTTTTCTACCGTTAAATTCCTCAATTTGTGAATAGGATTGAGTATGGAAAAGATAGTGTTGTTGCCTTTGAATTTCTTTGCTATTATGCAAGAGTTTCACATTTAATACCAAGATTGGAACTCAAGGCAAGAAGAGAAAAGAATCGGCAAGTTCGCCAGGCGAGCCTAGTGAGACTCAGGCGAAAGCTCGTCCAAGTCCAACAAGCCAACAGCGAGGATCAGGTGCGGAGAAACAAAAGCAAAAATACTCCTTCTCGCCATGCGAGCCTTAAGCAAGCCATTTCGCCTAGCGAAGCTCTAGCAAGCACCAGGCGACACAAGTCAGAGACTCTCTAGAATAAAAAGCTTCATTCTTGCCTGGCTAGGCTGCAGCGAGGAAGCTCGTCAGGCGAGCCTTTTGTTCACCAGGCAAGACAAGGTGATTTAAGGTGATGATATGGCTGATACTTCAGGTGAAGAAGCTTTGCTCACCAGATGAGGCAACAACTCGTCAGGTGAGAGCATCAGGGTTTAACTACTATAAAAGATTTCAGAAACATTCAGAAGAAATGACTTTTGGGAAATTAGAGAGAAAAACACCATTAGAAGGAGATAGATAGAGAATAGAGTGGCTTTTAAAGATTGCAAGTTGGATACGCATCAATCGCCGGGAAACCACCATTGATGTTCATCCATCTTTATTTCTTCTCATTTGTAATCAAAGCTACCATGAAAATGGGTAGCTAAATCTTCTTTCTTGTTGGGATTGGATATAATCCATCAATACCATATGTACGTTTGTTGATTACATCCATATATAATCTAGTGATTCACCTATTATCATTGTTATCTTTGTTTTACCGTTTAACATCATATAATAGAATTGTTATTGAGAAATAGGGTTTGAATCTTGATCTAAGAGAACAATTTGTTAAACTCTAAATGCTAGACATAGATTTAGGGTTAAGCATTCACATTGAGTATCAAATCTTAATGCTACTAGATTGTTTAATAAATTGAGACATCGTCGATTAAACAATCCAATAGAAATCTCAGCAGCCGTTTAAACATAAACGTTGTTGTGAGTGATACGCGAGGATAGTGATTGATAACTAGATTATGTATAGGAGACTAGTAAAATACGTACGTATTTGGTGGATGAAACTCAATCCCAATAAGCTGTCAAATCTCTGAGACTTCATTTATCAATTACCATTTTTACATTACGTACTTTTTACAAGCAAACAACTCGACAATTCTTCATTTAAACTGTATTATCTGTTGAATGAAATTAATATCTCACTTGTCCATATGGATACTATAAATAAATACTTACTTTTGATTGTACTGAACATCAGCAATCTCCCTCCGTTAAAGTTTTGCCGAATTCACGCATTCGATGCGTTTTTAATCATTGGATCAAGATTAAATAGTTCAGATTTTAATTTAGTTTTTAATTTATTTTAAAATAAAATATTGAATTTTAAATTTAACCCGTATGATTTTCATCTAACAGTTGTGAACGGACCGAATGCATGAATGCGTGATCTAGTGTGCAGAAAAACCTAGTCCAAAATATTATCTATCTCGCAGCTCAGGAGATGCTTTGAATCATTTGGCTTTGTATTAGATGTATTTGTGTCGGCAGAAATAAATAAATATGGTGCTCAATTTTCTTTGAATCTTTCTTTTGGAGATATTAAGAATTGATATGGGTTTATAATTCTGTTGCTTTAACTATAGTTTCTGCAAAAGGGCTTTTTTGGAGTTGTTTATAATTTCGTGAACAATATTTTTTCTTCTTTTCTTAAACCTCAATTTAAGATCTTGAATATAATTATTTTAACCTATCTATATTTTTTGTTTTCTACAATTCAAAAGGAAAAAACAAAAGAATGATTAGAATGTATAAATAAAACGTATCATATTTATTAATTGATATATGGTTGTCACTCAGGTTTATAATATATAAGGTGTGTTTTATAATGATGTTTCTGGATAAAAACATACTATCTCCTGTCATTTTTATAAGGAACACTTCACATTTTTAGATTCATTAAATAATTAATGTATCTGGTCTATAATGTAGACCAGATACATTAATTATTTTATAAGGCTTCTGCAGTAGGGTGAAGAGGCAGCATTAGTTAATGCGCGTGCAGACAAAGCTAAGGCAGAGCCAACATAGTCGATAAGGAAATTTGAAGAATTAAAAAAAAGTGGTTTCTAGTTAACAGCCAGATCAGGCGGGTCCTTTTACTATTCCTTCTAGTCTACTACTCATCATGATTTCGAGTCTGAGGAACAATCCAAGAAGAAATGAGTGATGGTTGATGAGTCACAGTCAGTTCGTTACATGTTTGTTCTCATTGTGTTTCTTCTCATTGTTAAATTATGCATCTTTGTTAGTGAATTAGGAACAAGAGAGTTGTAATTGCTGATTTATGGTTTCAATTTGGATAATTGATTCATAATTTTCGTCTATGTTTTCGAAGTTCAATATTCTGCATTAGAGTTTATACTAAATTTTGTTTTCTATAGACGGGAATGCTCATTGCCAGTGGCGGATCTAGTGGGGGGCCAACCCCTCACTTTTATAAAGTTATTTTTTCATAAAGTAAAACGACATGTTTTGTATAATAAAAGAAAAAAATAAATTGATACAGCTCCCTCCAATTTTAATTTTTCAAACAAATCCTTCTTTAACTTTCACAGTTTTTCATCTTCCAATTTACAAAACAAATTCTTCGTCCACCCTCACAGCTTTTTATCTTCTTCTAATTTTCCAAATAAATGTTTCGTTCCCTCTCACAACACATCAAACTTTTCAACCGCAACAGTGACATTGTTCACGATTTCGACGATGACGACATTCTTGTTTACGATTTCGACAACGAATTCAACAACGATTTTGACAGTGAGCATTTTTACGATTTTGATGGCGAATTTGTTTACGGTTTCAACGACATCTTTGTTCACGGTTTTGACAAAGACTTCGACAACGGTTTTGACGACGATTTTGTTTACGTTTTCGACAGCTATTTAGCTCAATATTTTGACTACGACAACTACATAAACATAGATCAAAAGGTATGCAAATTTTAAATGTATTTGGTTGGGTGAAAAGTTGCCCTGCTCTATTTGATGCAACTACTTGCAAGTTATAAAAACCCATGTTGTTAGTTAAGTTTATTTTTGTTTGCTGCAACTTGCAAGTTATCAAAATAAATGTAGTGAGTTAAATTTATTTTTGTTTGCTGCGACTTATAAGAACACATTATCTATTGTGAGTTAAGTCTATTTTTATTTGCTTAATGTTTTTCTATTATGTTATTGACAGCCACAATTGAAAATTCATTTACTGAAGTAGTAATTGTTTAGATATTATATGTCATTGCTTTATTACTAGTAATTGCTTTAGTAGAAATTATTTTCCATTGCTTGAGCTAATGTTTTGATGTGATTTTGAATATTTGATAAAATTATATTTGAATTTTATAAATTTTAAAAAATAATATTTTAGTTAATATTTGTCTCTCCCTAATATTTAAGGCAAGATCCGCCACTGCTCATTGCAGCTTGATTGATTTACTGTGTGCTTGATTTATGTGGCATGGCTTGAGAAGTTTGAGTTAAGAGTTATTTTGGATCAACATATAAATTAAGTGCTTATCGAATCAATGTTTAGCATATAAGGGTATATGTATCTAAGTTACTTCAATGATCAGAGATGAAATGTGATTTAACTGTTTTGATTAAAGTTGTAAGCTATATTAATAAGCTCATGTGGGTTTATCTATTTATATCACCATCATCAACATAATTCCATTGTTCTTCTGCATTTTTGTTTGAATTTTTATAGATGTTTTTATTTTTTTCTCACCAAATCAGCGATGACAACTTAATAGATTACATTATTACATATGATGAAGGGCTTAGTTGTGCATGCTATTGTCCTGGAATGTTTCTATAGTATAAAACTATAATTACATATGATTAAGATGTTGGAAATTTGTAAATTCAATGATAAATTTTCTTTCCTTCTGTAGCATTCTTTAAGTGACTGCTTAATGTTATATTGTCAGTCACATTGGAAAAATATGCAGATTTCATTCAAATGGATTAAAGTTGTAAGCTATATTAAAGTTGTAGCATATATTTGCTTATATTGTGATTAGATATTTCAAATGGATTGATTTATTTGGTTTTGTGTCATTTCTTTTGTGATGTATATGTTATACTGCATTTTAAAAGTTAAACTGATATTTTTGGTAAATTAACACATTCAGTTGACTGCTTTTGGTTACAGATTGTTAATAGGCGTGATCAAGAGAAAAAGGTGTTTGAACAAAATTGTTCATATTTCTTAGGTTTTGATGATATCAAAGTACTTAAAGAACAATTGGGTATACTAACATATGTTTAAATATATAGACTTAAATTTCAATTCAGAACTGACTCTGATGAAAGCATATGTAGAAAAATTAAAAGACTCAGATTCTGAAGGATCAGAATATGATGACTCTGACTTGGTATCTCAGCTTCTGAAGGACCATAATCTAAACGTGATATCTCAGCTTCTGGTGACAACTCAGACTCTGAAGACCTCAGTTAAGGGTGCTCAGCTTTTGATTCGTACTCTGTCTCCAAAGCCGACCAATCTTGTCAAAGCCATATTATGGAAAAAGTTAACTAGGGTTTCTTTGTGCAACGCTCAAGGAAAGTTGATGTGACCTCTTAAGTATGTCCCAACTTCTTGGTAGATACCTAGTATGAGAAAGACAATGTTGACAAAGTTATTACACAATGGATAATGATCTTAATCAGATTTATCTTTCAACTTCTCTCTTGGAAATGCTTCTTATCATACCCCAAATTTTACCCTTAGATTCTTTGATCTTTTGCATAACATTCTAGGTCAATCATTCTTGCATAGCTAACCAAATTATTAGACTTTGTTTCGTTTTGTTTCACGTGTAAATTAGGGTTTGTGTCAAGAGGCTTAGTGGGTTGATTAATCAAGGCTTTGGATAGATCCTCGACCAAGCAAGTTTCACGTAGTCTTAAGAGACCTTCATTCCTCAATAATCCAGTACAATTTGGCTTCATCACAAGTTCTTCGAGGCTCGGGTTTTGCAAGGCTGAATCAAGGATCAGGTGATTTGTTTCAGTATCTGGTCATCAAGCTATGGCAAGGATTCTGAAGTAGGGTTTCGGTTTTCATCCAAATCACTGTTTCATCGGTGTTCACTCAAGGCACGAAGATTAAGTATTATTGTTCTCTTCTATGCAAGATGGACAAATGTCGTGCAATTCAGGTTCATTTGAGGCTAGCAAGTTAAATGTCATCAAACCAAGGTTTCGTATCAATTCGAGTTGTTTGTTGAAGGTGCAGAGTTGTCATAGGTTAAAGCAGTTGAGTTATGTGCGAGTACTGGTTATGTGGTTCAAGTTTTGCAATTAATTTCAAGAGTTCAAGCTAGTTATTCAATCCATATCCATTCTTTCTAAATCCACATTTGTTATCCACTTTTCCATTTTAAATATCTAATTCAATTATCCATTTTTCATTCTTGATCCAAATTCCTCTTTCAATCCATTTTCGTTATCCATATTCATTTTTAATTATCCAATAATCCAATTGTCCATATTTTGTCCACACCTTTTTTTAAATCCATTCATCTTTTTTACCCATTTCAAAAGTTCCATTCCAATTTCATTTTGTCTAACAAAAATATAAATAGTCCATATTATTTCATACAAGTCTTTTTTTAGGCCCATTAACAAATCTTTTTGTTACAATCAAATATTGTTACAATTAAAAATGTCCATATAAAAAGTCCATATTATTTCATAAAAGTTCCATTCATCATAATTCACACAAAAAATACAAAAAAAAAAAAAACATTGTCTCTTTTTTTAGGCCCATTAACAAATCTTTTTGTTACAATCAAATATATATAGCATAAATAAGACCCCACCATGCCTTGCTACAACCAAAACTCTCACAAAACTCCAAACCCTACTACCTCTTGCAACTTTGACCAAATTCCTGCTACAAACATGCACTTCTGCGCAAAACACAACCGAGCAATAACAATTGCAACAAGCCATCCATACCACTCTTCACGCATCAAAAAACGCAGGAAGAAGATACATTAATTGCTACAAGTGAGAACAAACCAAAACCATGACCTGCGAACTGCACACAAGCTGCAGACCTGCAAAATTCATGTCACCAACAGCAACATCACACAACAACAACCAAAAATTTGCAGCATCAATGACAAAGGCTGTACAAAACCTGTCAATGAAAACAACAATTGAACAACAGGAAAATTCAGAAATTAAAAATGGCTTGGAGTTGTTTTAAGAGAGGGGGAGGAGATCGAATTCAAAATGACAAGCAACAACAACAACTCAGCAAGATAAAAAAAACTCTATTGAAGTACCTTTCAGGGTTCCCGGATCTTTTTTTTAGCTGAAACAACACCACCCTGACTTCTTCATCGACCGGTCCAACATCTCCCTAGAATCTATAAGCCAAACAACCCTCGCGCTCAACACCACCTTCCACACAATTTCATGTTCCAGCAACAACCCAAATTAACCTAGAATCAGAGAAAGATGAGAAGAGAGTGAGACGTAAATCAAACCCAAATACGCAGAAATAGAGATGAAAAGTGAATGAATGAAATCAACACGAAACTGGTACAAACTTAAACGCAGCAAAAGAAGGGATCGAGACGAATCGCGAGTGCGAAGACGAAGAAGGTTCATTTTGTTTTCTTATTTTAAGTTATTGTTGAGGCGCGATGATGAAGAAAAACATCTTCTGAGAATTTTGTTTTCATCAATTTGATCACAGCCTATTTTTTTTATACGTTTCCATGATTCCCTTTATTTGTTTAAAAAATATTGCCTTGAATGCTGATGACTGGTTTTTTTTTAAAGCTGGCCTTTTTTTTCGTTTGAATCATGGGCTTTATAGCCCATTCACTTGTTTGGTTAAAGAATGATGGCCTTTTGAAGCCCATATGATTTCTATTCACACATCCATGATTCAATCGCCACCCTTCCCTGTTCCTTTTGTTAAATTTTTTTTTTTTTTATTTTGACTTTTAATATTTATTCTTCAAACATTTTGATAATCACCATTTAGACTTTTGATTTTCTTTTGTTAGATATTTTTGTTAATAATCTTAGTTAATACTTGGGTTAAATAAGTTTTAGGTCCCTCTAAATATAGCGATTTTTAATTTTGGTCCCTCTAAAATTTTTCATTAAGAATTGATCCCTATAAAATTTTCCGTCTCAATTATGAGTCCCTGACGTTAAATAATAGTAACGGAAGCTGATGTGGCGTGAAACTTTTTGCCACTGTTCATTTTTCTTACTTTTTAAAACACCATCAGCCACTGTTCATTTTCCTTACTTTTTTAAACACCATCAGCCTTACTCCACTTCTCCAACTTACCACCATTTTCCAATAAACTGTGTCTTCCTCCAACTCCATAACCATGTGAGCTTCTCCATAATCTCTTTCCTCTCCATGAAAACTCATTCATTTCTAATCATAAAGAGAATACAAAATCTTCTTCTCCTCCATTCATCTCGTTACTTTCATCAAATCAACTCTCATTCTCACTAAAACAAAACAATACAAACTTCCCTTCATTTCTTTCCTTACCTCCATCTTCCATAACCTCCACGTTATCTCACAACAACCACAATTCAAACCTCCATGATCGTAAAGACAAACAATTCAGATCACCTTCTTCTTCGTCATTAAACACTCCACGACACTCCTTCAACCTTCACATGTTCAACTTAAGACATCACTTCTGAACCATCACAGTTCACTTTCTTCTAATACAACAACGCACACCATTTTCTAATTCACATCAGAACAACATAAGCGAGAATAAAGATTAAAAAAACACTTAGATGCAAAAAGTAGTTGGAGGTAACCATTGCTCAACCAAACCAAACACATCAAAGGAAATTGTATAAGCACATAACTCACACCATGAAGTACCGATGATACTTGCTTCATGAAGAGACACATTAGATACAAGACTGATACATCAGGCATAATGTTTAGAAAATCAACTTGTTACATATACTAGGAATAACTTCGTTAGAAAAGTAAGTTAGTTGAAGGCCTTTGGTTGTTGATAACTTCAGATTTGCATCGATTACTATTTCCCTTGTTGGCATTATCTTCATCGGAGCAAACTTCATACCCAGCATTTGAGATATTTTCCAGTTCACCGGAGCAACTGCTGCTGTTTGTCTAGCATTTATATTTCCAGCTGCAATCACTCTCAGATGAGTTTGGTTACTGAATTTATAGCATCTTGTAAATTTATTCAAGCACAAGATGCGCAGCATAGCTAAAACGAACAGCGTCATTGAGCGCTGAACCGAAAGGAATTCCAAGATTAGTATCGAAATTGGCAAGCACGTCGTCGAGAGTATTGTCACCAAATAGGAGGAATCCAAAGAAGCTTGTGAGTGAGTACACTGAAGAGCATAGAGTAAGGGAAGTACGCACAACCCCCTGCATCCATGAGGGATCTTCCAGTTCATTATCTATGCTGTGAACTGCAAATAACGAATGCACATAATATAACCACCAGATTATACATCTACGAAATTAACGGGTAGATCTAGATAGATAGTTGCCAGCATTGATTGCTCTCACAAAATTGAAACTTCTGCAGTAGTTGCCAGCATTTATTAGCACTAGTAAAGAGTGATTTACATGGTGGAACAGTGGTAATATGGTTGGAACAACAACACAACAACGGTGTTTGGGAGTTTGTAATGGCGAGTATGTCTTTGTGCAGCTGTTTGAAGAGAATGGAGGTTAGATGAAAGTGATTTGAACACTGTGGAAACTTGGTTACATAGTATGAATCAGTTGGGTGTTGTTTCGGGTAAAGTGAAGAGGATGTTTTTTTACGAAAAAATGCATGTGGCTCTTTGTGTGTGGTGTAAGTTTGTCAAAGGGTATTGTCGTCATTGTTAGCATGTGTTTGTGTGTGTGAACGTACGAGTGAAATGAGTGGATATAGACACGTCTGCTTCCGTTACTATTATTTAACGTCAGGGACTCATAATTGAGACGGAAAATTTTATAGGGATCAATTCTTAATGAAAAATTTTAGAGGGACCAAAATTAAAAATCGCTATATTTAGAGGGACCTAAAACTTATTTAACCCTTAATACTTTGTTAACTAATCTTCTAATTTTAGTTTTGGAAAATCTTTTATTTTTTGTTTTAGAAAATATCTTTTATTTTGGTTTTAGACTTTTATTATATTATTAGGTTTAGTTATTAAACAAATATTAAAACTCAAAAATACTTTTTTCATTTAATTTTGGGAATTAATCCTTTGAGTTTCTGATTTATGTTAAGGGTGTAGATATTTAGGTTTTGTTTTTGGTCATTTCCATTTTTTAATATCTACTAATCGATTTAATTTTTAACTTTCGGTTTGGTAACTTGTAGCTTGATTCTTTATCTTGGAGTTTTGGCTAATTTGCCTGATCTTAATCTTGATCATTGCATTGACTATGTCATTGCTCATTATGTTGTGTTTATCATCATTCATGTTGTTTCTCTTTCCCTGATTCTATTTTGTGTCTGGTATTTTCACGACTTGATCCTATTTTCTCGTATTAATTGCATATGCTTAATTTCAAAGGAAAGAATCTCCTCCTGTTGACTTGTAAGTCATGTTTAAGATAGTTTAACCTTGCTTACCTCTCATCCTAGCCATAGGATTAGAGTCGTCGCACTCTATGTAAGTGTCTTGCCATGGACACTTACCTCCCCTTTTTAACCTAGTCTTAGGTTTAGAGTTTCTTAACTCTATGTAGGTGTCTTGCCATGGACACTTATCTCCCATTGGAACCTTGACCACAGTTAAGAGTTCTTCACTCTTAGAGGTGAACTACGGACGCTCTGATTCCTCATTCCTTAATTAGGGTACGTAGGCACAAGGATCCCTATCCTTGGCGAGCTCACTGACAACTAACTCCCTTATCTCTTGCCTCCGTGCGATTGAGATCAACTTACCTTCCCTTTTATCCTAGCCTTAGGATTAGAGTCGTCGCACTCTATGTAAGTGTCATGGTTATGAACACTTACTTCCCCTTGGAACCTTTACTAGTCAAGTGTTCTTCACCCGTAGTTAGGTGAACTATGAATGCTCTGATTCCATCCTAGTCAGGATACGTAGGCACGAGACGCGATGTCTTGGCGAGCATACTTAGTAAATACCTTAGGTCTTTCCCTTAGCACCTTTTCCTTAGCAAGCAAACTATAGCGTATCACAAATACTAACAAGAGGTTCCTCTAGAGTACTACAGATACTTAGGATGCTAGCACCTTCCCTAGGTATAACCAACCCCCGAACCTTAGATTATCTTAGCTTTGTTGTTACATAGCGCACTTAGGGTTTTCTTCGATCTTTACCCTTTCCTTTGGATAAATCAAAGCTCGATGGTGAATATTCATGATTTGTGATTCAAGTTAATTCAATAGCTTGATACCTGATTCTCACCGCAACACTTCTCAACAAAGAACACTTGTGTAAGTCATCTTCCAACAACTCTTTTTCTGCCTCATAAAAGGGAGCTAAAGATTCGAAGGAAGATGATCCAATAACTAAAAAATAATCTAACAAGCATAACTTTGACCTAAAGTTTTTATAACTATTTATTGCACAAGTTCTTAAGATTTCTTATCTTTGTATATCTTAGAAATCTTAAGTGTTAATAATATTTGTGGTTGCTGCATCTCTTCTATACTTCTGATTATACATCAACTATAGTTGTTGATCGTGAAGGCTGGATCAGATCCTGTAGAATCAGGCCGCCAAGTGCGTCAGGGATGCTGGTCGTATGGAGAGGAGGAGGGGGTGTACCTGCAAGGCACTCCGGCGCTCAAGTAAGAAAGGGTCAGAGAAAAGGGGCAAGTACAAAGTATGATTTCTTAGGGTGAATATTGGATACCTGACCCTCTCAAGCGAGAGGGTTTATATAGAGCCCCCAGCGCGTGGCCAACGGTCCTATTTTCGGGGCGAAATAACTGTTTTCCCTAAAGAATAGGTGACTGCCCAAACTAGTCGTTAGGCCGGGCAGGGTGCTCGAAACTAGCCGTTATGTCGGGTATAAATGCAGTTTCGGGCACCTGTCCTTTGTTGTCCGGGCAGCGAGGAAGTCGTGCGTAACGGGCATCAACGCTGGGGAGGAACGTTGCGTTCCTTGCCCGGTTGGAGGGGCAGAAAGGTCATTTTTGCCCCTCTGTGGATTGGACTTAGGCAATTTGGGCCGCTCTGGAGCAGAGGCGGATTGGGCCAATTCTAGCTATTGGTCTAGTCTAGAACAGGAGCCCCCCAAGTCGTTGCTCCCGAGCATGGGGGTGATGACTTAAGGACTGCTCGTTGCTCCGGGGAGCTAGCATAGAGTCGTCGTTTGTAGGCGAGGAAGGTTGTCTCAAAGTGCCCGTGACCCCAGGTGTTCGTGAGATTCGTGGTCGTGACTATGTTGCCCGGTGTACGGGGAGACTAATGGTCAGACAGAATTTGAAAAGTTGGGGCGCCACGTGTACCTAGAGCTCTGTGTAGCAGTTAATAGGCAATGATGGCTAGCGGGTAGTCATAATGGCCTACGGGCGCGTGGTTGCACGTGCCCCCTTTGTATAAAAAGGGGGGAAACCGTTTCATTTGAAAATTTTCCTTTCTTATTTCTCTCCGTCTCTTTCAGTTCTTGCCCGTCACCGTCTTCAGGCTTTCCGACCACCGTCACCAGCTTCGAGCAGCTTCCACCTTCTTCCAAAATCAAGTAAGTTTTTCGATCTGTAACTTGTTTTACTCCTTTTTGTTGTTAGTGGTAGATTGTATGCGGTTAGAGTTAGCTTTAGACGACAAAATAGGTGGATTTCTGGCGAGTGTTGGTGGTGGACGGTGGTTCTACCATTTTACTGCCTCCAGCACTTCGCCGGAGTAGATAATGCGTTCAGCGAGTAGGATGGTCCACGGCGTGGTTGCGGTAGTTGTGCATGCGTGACCACCGTATCTGTTCATCTTCTGATAGAGCGGTGAATTTTCTGGTAGAACGTTTCTAGATTCCGATGAAGCTTTGCGGTTTCCGGTGGAGCTTCAAACGAAATCTGGGCATGAGTACGGGGAAGCTCCTCGGAGGAGGATGATACGTTTCAAGCATCTCCTCGCGTGGAGGTTTTAGTTTTTATTTCGATGTTAGGGCTTAGGCCGGGGACGTTGTCCTCAGCCTTTTGCGCGCCCTTTCACTTGACTTGGAAGTGGAAGGGTGGATTTGATTTGCTGTCGAATTCACTGTCTTTCTCTGCTTTTCAGGTGATCGTAATGGCGACGGGGCCAGACAGAGAAGTTATTCTAGACACGTCCGAGGAGGAAACTGGCTCTGAGGAAAATAGTAGCTCGACGGCTTCGAGCTCGGCGGCCTCAAGTTCGTCCAGCAATGTCGGGGAAGAAGAAGAGGTTCGGGATGATATGGAGGAGGATGACATCGAAGGGTTCTCCGCGGAGGAGTGGGAGGTGGCCGAACCTTTCGAGCATATTTCTACGTTCACAATGTCTTTGGCGGACGTCTTTACGGAGGTAGGACCAGAAGGGGAGTGGAAGGTGCACTTCCCTACTTTGAACGAGCGGGTCTGCACGGATTTCGGGGACCGCTTTACAATGTACGAGTATGCCTTCAAAGAGCTGGGACTGAGGCTGCCTTTCACTGATTTCCAGCGGTCGGTGTTCGAGCATCTGAAGCTGGCCCCTTCTCAACTTCACCCTAATTCGCTGGCCTTCATTCGGGCTTTTGAATTCGTTTGCGAGCATCTCTCTCTAGGGACTACTCTCCCTCTGTTCTTTGCTATTTTCCATCTTCAAAGGCAGCTGACTGGGAAGAAGTACGGATGGGTTTCTTTGAAGCAGCCCAGAAAGCTATTTAAGCCGTTCTCGGAGTCAATCCAGACTTTCAAGGAGCGGTACTTCGTCGTTGAACCCGTGTCTGAGATAGCCCAGGACAGCACATACGTCTGGGAAATCGAGGTTGACGAGGATAGAAATGAGCTTCTTAACGAGGAGGGGAAATATATTGGGCAGAGGCTCTACAGGTTCCCCATCCGCTGGACACCCGACCATTTCTCCAAGAAGCCCAGTGATTATGTCTTTCAGCCGAGCGATCTGCGCGGGCAGGATGCCATGGTGTACGAGAAGCTGGTGAACTGGGTCAACTCCTTCAGTCTTGCAAGCTGCTGGATGAGCAAGGGCAACCCTATCTTCGAGGAGGATGGGAGCCAGAGAGTTGAGCGCAGATTCGTCAATTTCGGGTGGTGAACCCTGGGCTTGAGATCTCTGCCTAGGGTACTCACTATTTTGCGCGTGTTGAGGATGGTCGCATTGTCTTGCCCGAAGGTCTCCTCATTGTTACCCCCCGAGGATCAGCCCGTAGAGGAGCAGGGACCCGAGGCAAAGTCGACCGAGCATGCCAATGAATGAGGAGTTTGTTATTATTTTGGATGTTGTTGTAATATGCCCGGCCAGCGTGCCGTATTGTTGTAATTTATTTTTGGGGGGGGGGGGGGGGCGTGGCCCCCGTTTTATGTAACGACGCACAATAGTGGTCCTCGTGGCCACCCACTATGTTAAGTTATTTTATTCATGGCTTTGCCTGATTTTACTTGCGTTTATTTTTGCTAAGTGTTGTATGCATGCTCGCTCTGAATGTATGTTCGCCAGTGATAGGGGGTTTTTGACGTGTGGATATTTTTTGGGGAGATTGCTCGTAATAGATATGTTCGGCAGTGTGGGGAACTGGTCGAACTGTCGGGGAATGTCCTGGCGCGTAGCAGAGCTCATGTTGCGTTTGAGGCCTGAGTTTACGGCGTGAACGTCCCATCGCGAGCTGGGGTTCTGCCAATCATGGTACTCTAACGACGGCGATGCTCGATCGAGGATCGCTGTTGAGCACTTACCGGGATCGTTACTGAGCGGGGTTATGCTTTAGTCGTATGCGACGCTTGTACCTAGACGCGCATAGTGGTCGGTAGCTGACGTTCGTCGTTGCGACGAGTCGAACCGAGGATTTAGGTGTAGTATTGTTTTAGTTTCTCAGCGTTCCATGGTCGAGCGAGTTCTTCCCCAGTGAGATGTTCTAGGTAGTAGGCCCCATTTTCCGCTTTTGCCCGGACGCAATAGGGTCCTTCCCAATTGGCTCCTAGCTTGCCTTCGCGAGAGTCTTTGTGGTTTCTTCTTAGGACAAGGCTTCCCACATCGAACTCTCGTCGTATCACTTTGGCGTTGTGCCTGATGGTGATCTTTTGTTTCAGTGAGGCCTCGCGGAGAGCTGCCCCAGTTCTGATTTCCTCGACGAGGTCAAGCTCTTCCCTTAAAAATTCTTTATTCATCTCCTCGTTTAGGGGCGACTCTGTCCGCCTAGAGGGCACGTGAACTTCGACGGGAATTACAGCCCCAGTTCCGTATGCTAAACGGAAAGGTGTTTCCCCGGTCGTTGAATGGGGAGTTGTACGGTATGCCCAGAGCACGCTGTGTAGCTCCTCCACCCACGCCTTCTTTGTTTCGTCTAGCCTTCGCTTGAGGCCTCGAAGGATAACTCGGTTAGCTGCCTCAGCCTGCCCGTTTGTTTGGGGGTGTTCAACGGATGCGAAGTGTTGCTTCGTGCCCAGTTGGGCGACGAAGTCCTGAAACTTCCTGTCCGTGAACTGCGTTCCGTTTTCCGTTACTATCGCTTGGGGAATACCGAAACGTGCAAGGATGTTTCGTTTGTAGAAACGCAGGATGTTGAGGGCAGTTATTTTGGCTAGAGCTTCTGCTTCTATCCACTTTGTGAAACAATCTACGCCCACTATGAGGTACTTGTTCTGACTTGATCCTACCACGAAGGGTCCTAGGATGTCTAGGCCCCACCAGGCGAATGGCCACGGGGAGGACATAGCCTTGAGCTCGTTGGGTGGAGCTAGGTGCATGTCCCCGTGCCGTTGGCATTTATCGCACTTCTGCACGTGCTCTTTTGCGTCGTTTTGCATAGGTGGCCAGTAGTATCTGCTCGGAGGGCCTTTCGAGCAAGGGACCTTCCGCCGAGATGTTGGGCGTTGATTCCTTCGTGGATTATTCCTTCGTGGATTTCGCGCAGGATGTGCGCGACCATTTCTTCCTCGACACATTTGAGCAACGGAATGGAGAATCCCCGTCTGTATAGTTTGTCTTCGACCAGGACATAAGAGTAGGCCCTTCGCCTGACTATGCTGGCCTCCTTTGGGTCGGACGGGAGTTCGTCCTTGGCGAGGTAGTTGTAGACTGGGGTCATCCAACAGTTGTTGTCGCCGATCACCTGCACATCGAGTGTCGGGGAGGCCTTCTCGATGCTGGGTCGAGGAAGTACTTCCTGTATGACCGATTTTTTTCCGCCTTTCTTCTTCGTGCTTGCCAGTTTAGACAGCACGTCTGCTCGTACGTTATGTTCGCGGGGAACGTGTTTCACTTCTACTGTTGTGAACTTTTCCATTTCCTTCTTTACCAGGGCCAAGTATTCGGTCAGGTTGTCATTCTTGGCTTGGTATTCACCTCGGACCTGGAAGGCCACGAGTTGTGAATCCGTGCAAATGACGACTTCTTCCGCTCCCAGATCCTCGGCAAGGCGTAGCCCAGCGAGGAAGGCTTCGTATTCAGCCTGGTTATTGGAGGTTGGGAAAGACAGTGTGAGCGATACCTTGATGATAGTCCCTTCGTCGCTTTCCAGTATGATGCCCGCGCCGCTTCCTACCGAGCTCGAAGCACCGTCGACGAAGATGGTCCATTTGCGCGCTTCGCTCGCGGGGAAGTCCGCGAATGTCATTTCCGCGACGAAGTCGGCCAGAGCTTGGGCCTTGAGGGCCTTTCTGCCTTTGTATTGAATGTCAAATTCGGATAGTTCCAGCGACCACTTGAGCATTCTGCCGGCCATATCTGGATGACCGAGTAGCTGCTTTATGGGCTGATCTGTCCGAACCACGATCGTGTGAGCCAGGAAGTAGTGTCTCAATCTCCTAGTTGCGTTGACGAGGGCTAATGCCACTTTCTCTATCTGCTGGTATCTTAACTCTGGTCTTTGCAACGCTTTGCTTGTAAAGTAAATGGGTTTCTGCCCATCAGGTGTCTCGCGGATGAGGGTGGCGCTCACTGCTTCGGCAGCTACGACGAGGTATAGGTACAATGTTTCGCCATTGTCCGGGCGAGAGAGGACCGGTGGCTCTGAGAGTGCTCATTTCAGATGGAGAAGGGCCTTGTCGCACTCCTCGGTCCATTCGAACGCAGCCTCTTTGCGGAGGAGCTTGAAGAATGGTAGGGCGTGTTGGGCGGACTTGGCCACGAAACGAGATAGTGCCGCGAGCATCCCGTTGAGGGACTGGATGGATTTTTTGGATTTGGGGGTAGGAAACTCGGAGAATGCCCGACATTTTTCGGGATTGGCTTCGATTCCTCGTTCCGTCAAGTAGAAGCCGAGAAATTTGCCTGCCCGGACGCCGAACGTGCACTTCTCCGGGTTAAAACACATTTTGTATTTCCTGGCCTGTTCGAAGACCTTTCGTAAGTAGGCAGTATTATCGGTTTCCTCGTGGGACTTAACGATCATGTCATCCATGTATACTTCGAGCATGTCGCCTATTTCTCCCCGAAATACCTTGTTCATCATTCGTTGGTACGTTGCTCCGGCGTTCTTCAGGCCGAAGGGCATTACGTTGTAGTAATAGTTCCCCGATTCGGTCATGAAGGTCGTATATTTTTTGTCGAACATTGCCATTGGGATTTGATTGTAGCCCGAGTAGGCGTCCATGAACGATAAAAGTTTAAAACCAGCAGAATTATCAACAAGTTTATCAATATTGGGGAGGGGGTAGGCATCCTTTGGGCATGCCTTATTGAGATCGGTATAATCAATGCACATGCGCCATTTTCCATTAGATTTTTTAACCAATACAACGTTGGACAGCCAAGTGGTGTACTTGGCCTCCGTAATAAATTTGGCCTCGAGGAGGTCCTTTACAGCTTTTTCGGCAGCCTCCGTTTTCTCCGGAGACTGCTTCCTCCTACGTTGTGCTACGGCCTTGATGGCCGGGTCAATGGTCAGCTGGTGACATGCGACGGATGGATCCAAGCCGGGCATTTCCACGACGCTCCACGCGAAGAGGTCGGCGTTCTCTCGGAGGCACGCTTTGAGCTGCTTCCTCGCGACGTCAGGCAGGTCTGCTCCGATCTTTACTCCCCGTTGAGGGTCTTCGCCGAACAGGACTAGCTCGAAGTTGCCATCCGGGATTGGGCGCATCGGATGGGAGCTGCTGCAGGATGACATGGATGGGCCGGCTGAAGCTGCTCGTTCTTCCTGTTGGTCCTCGGGGAAGCGACTGTCGAGGTCGATAGAGTCGACCTGGGGCAGAGGCTTGGCCTCCTCGGAGCTGCTTGGTAGTGCTGGCTTGCTTGAAGCTTTAGGCTTGGGCGCAATGGCGTTGAGCCCCTTTGTAGCTGCTTCAAAACACCGTCGGGCAGCTTCTATATCACCGTGGAGGGTGGCGACCATTCGCTTCGAAGTGTAATACTTCATCTTCAGGTGGACGGTCGATGGCACCGCTACCAACTCGGCTAGAGTTGGCCTTCCGAAAATGCATTGGTAAAGCGACGGGCAGTCGATTACCAGAAATTGCACCTTGATGGACCTGGCCGTTTCAGCTGCTCCGAAGGTCACGATCAACTCGACGTAACCCCACGGCTTAGTCACAGATCCGTTAAACCCCTACAAATCGGACCCTACGTAGGGGGTAAGGTGCGATTCGTCCAACTGCAGTGTTGAGAACAGTTGGGAGTACATAATATCGACCGAGCTGCCTTGGTCGACTAGGATTCGGCGAACGTCGAAGTTTACCATTTGGGCTCTGACGAGCAACGGAATGCTTGAGTTCGGAGAGCCGCCGAGGAGTTCCTCCCTGTAGAAGGAGATGGGGACGGAACCCTTCGGGGCCTGATCAAGCGTGGTCACTTTGTTCGAGCTGGTGTTGATCAGGTGTTCGAACTTCCGTTTCACGGATCCCACAGTAACTTTGTTGAAACCCCCGCCAGAGATGACCATGGCGGAGGGGAAGGTCTCCCAAGGGCTGTGGACCGCAAAATATGCAGGGGCGCTGAGCCCGTCAGGGACGTTGAAGTCCTCGGGTCGCGATATGGACATAGCGACCTGTATGTTGGCGTCTTCCGAGGAGGGTACCTCCTCCTCGACCTTCTTGGACTCCTGGGCGTCCTGCCGAGGGGTGTCCTTCTTCTTCGCGAACTGCTTCAGGTGGCCGTCCCTGATCAGTATTTCAATGGCATCCTTCAGATGGATGCAGTCCTCTGTAGTATGGCCGTGACTTTTATGGAAGCGGTAGTACTTTGACTTGTCCACGTTTGGTCTGTTCGGCAGCTGCTTGGGGAAGCGGACCCCGGCTTATTTGAACTCCGAATTGGCACATTCAGTCAAAATCTTCTCCCTGGAAACGGTCAGGGGAGTGTACTCGTGGAAACTCCCGGAGGGCGCTTTGCTATCACGGGAGTCGCGGGGACGGTCCTCGTGCCTTCGTTCACCCCGACGAGACGTCGAGGCTTCTTCTCCTTTGGAGGCCCGGGCATTGTCCTGGCGGCGAGACGCTCGGACGTTGCTGGCCGCAATCTTCTCCTTGTACTAAATATGAGATTGGGCTTTGAGGAGGAGGGCGTCTAAGTTCCTCGGCGGTGCGAGGCCAATGGCTTTGGCGAACTCGGAGTCTGGGCGGACCCCTTATTCGAGCAGGAACTTCTTCATCTCATCTGTCGTCGGGACCTGCACAGCTTCCTTGTTGAACCTCTCGATATATGCGCGGAGTGGTTCGTCTTTTCCCTGGATTATGGCTCCGAGGGAGGCCTCGGTTTTGGGGTGGCGGCGAGACGCTGTGAAGTGCCGCGAGAACATCCTGCCCAATTGTTTCCACGCGGTGATGGACTCCTCGGGCAGTTGTTTATACCATGTCATCGCCCCCTTCCGAAGCGTGGTTGGGAACAGTCTGCATTTGATGGCTCCCCATACGCCGCGGTAGTTTAGCAGCGCATCGATGTTCTCGATGTGCTCGTCGGGGTCGGTGGTCCCGTCGTATGTGCCAAGTGACGGGGGTTATTCCAAGCCTTTTGGGGTGGCCAGGATCTCCTGGGACAATAGGCCGCGAGGCTCGTCATCGTCACTAGAACTGGTGTATGATGGTGACCGAATGGGTTGCTCACGTCGGCGGTTCCTTCGTGGAGAAGGTGAGCGGTTCCATCGCGGAGAAGGTGAGTGTGCCCGTCCTTTGGACTTGATTGGAGACTCCTCGTTCCTTCGAGTCCTTTTGTGGTCATGAGCGTGCTGGTCACGCGGGGAGATCTGGTCGCATTTTCGGGCAATGCGAGGATCAAACCCCTGGCGCAGTCTTCGGTCGCTTTCTCTCCGGGGCTGCGGGCTTCTAGATCGTCGCTGGTTCCTCCGCGTAGGAGGGGATCTTGGACGGCGAGATTCTTCCAGTGCCCCGATCCTCTCGTTTTGCTGCAGGATCAGGGTGTTGGTTTTGTTGAGGGCCTCCAGGAGGGCTGCCACGGTCGGGTCAGCGCTGGGCGGAATAGGAACGGGCTAGAGGTCGAGAGACGGTTGATCGTTGTTGCGATCAGCAGGGGTTGGGGAAGGAGAAGCGGTGGCTCCATCCCTAAGGAAACGGGCATCTCGAAGGAGAGATGATTGGCTGTCAACGTCAGATTTGTTGATGGGGAGGATGATGGAATGAAGAGCATCCTGGGTGCGATCTTGGGAGGCCATGATCGTGATGATGTTCGAAAGTTGTTTTGATATTCGGTTAAAGAAAGAAGGGGAGAACAAAGATTCCCACAGACGGCGGCACTGGTCGTGAAGGCTGGATCAGATCCTGTAGAATTAGGCCGCCAAGTGCGTCAGGGATACTGGTCGTATGGAGAGGAGGAGGGGGTGTACCAACAAGGCACTCCGACGCTCAAGTAAGAAAGGGTCAGAGAAAAGGGGCAAGTACAAAGTATGAGTTCTTAGGGTGAATATTAGATACCTGACCCTCTCAAGCGAGAGGGTTTATATAGAACCCCCAGCGCGTGGCCAACGGTCCTATTTTCGGGGCGAAATAACTGTTTTCCCCAAAGAATAGGTGATTGCCCAAACTAGTCGTTAGGCCGGGCAGGGTGCTCGAAACTAGCAGTTATGTCGGGCATAAACGCAGTTTCGGGCACCTGTCCTTTGCTGTCCGGGCAGCGAGGAAGCCGTGCGTAATGGGCATCAACGCCGGGGAGGAACGTTGCATTCCTTGCCTGGTTGGAGGGGCAGAAAGGTCACTTTTGTCCCTCTGTGGATTGGACTTAGGCAATTTGGGCCGCTCTGGAGCAAAGGCGGATTGGGCCAATTCTAGCTATTGGTCCAGTCCAGAACAGTTGTTATCTATTCTACTAAACTATTTGTTTAGAATAGAGGGAGTCTCTTGCTAGTTTGCTTGAGCAGTTGAAGTCTCTTGCCTGTGTGCTTGAGTCGTGGAAGTCTCTTGCTTGTGTGCTTAAGCAGTGGAAGCCTCTTGCCTGTGTGCTTGAGTATAAGTCTCTTGCTGGCTTACTTGAGCAGAAGTCTCTTTCTAGTATGGTTGACCATTTGAAGTATCTTGCTAGTTTGCTTGAGCAAAGTGTAATAAGTTTGATTATAGTAAAAATCTCTTGTCGAAACAAGGGGACTTTACTACTCTTAATTTAGGGGAGGAACCAGTATAACTCTGTGTGTTGCTTATTTTTTTTGCTTATGAATATTATACATTCCACTACTAACAACTCTGAATAGATTTTGAACTTGTTCAGATTCTGAAGTTGGTTTTTCAAAAGTGAAAAAGAATTATCACACACAATTTATTGGTCCTGATGATGAGTTGTGGTATATCCTTGAAGATGGGATTAACATTTAAGTTAATGGTGTCAGAATGGAAAAAGATAGGAAAACTCTCACACCAGCTCAAAAGAAAATCTACAGAAAACATCATAGAGTTAGAGGCATTCTGATAGAAGCCCTACCTCATTCTGAGTACATCAAGATTATTGATAAGTCAACTGTTAATACTATCTTTGAGTCTTTGTGTTCTACTTGTGAAGGAATCCAACAAGTCAAAGAGGCTAAGTAAAACATTATGAGTTGTTCAGAATGAAGGATGATAAAGATATTGAATAAATGTTTTCTATGTTTCAAGTTCTTGTTTTAGGCCTTCAGGTTATGAGCAAAAGTTACACTACATCTGACCATGTAAAGAAGATTTTAAGAAGTTTCCCTGCTAGAAACAGACCTGAGGTCATAGCTATTCAAGAGGCTAAAGATCTGAATACGTTGATCCTTCAAAGTTTGATAAGAAACCTTCAGACCCATGAGATGGAACTGAATGGAGATGAGTCCGTGATGAAATCTAAAACACTAGCTTTGAAGTCGGTAGCTAAAAAATCTGGTGGTAAAGCTGGCAGATACTCAAAAGTATGGAAATCAAAAGAAGCTTCTGTTGAAGAAGTTTCTGATGGTAACTCTATTGATGAGGAAATGGCCTTTATCATTAGGAGGTTTCAACAATTGATAAAAAGGAACAAGAGATTCTCTGGTAGAAGTAGTGGCTTTAAATGATCTAGTTCTAAAGACAATGCAGATGATCAGAAGAATTGCTTCAACTGTAAGAATCCTGGTCATTTCAAAGCTGATTGTCCTAATCTATAAAAAGACAAACCAAAGAAAGGAAGCTTCTAGAAGGACAACATCAGAAGTAAATTCAAGAACAATCTGGCACTGATGGCTCTCACATCCTTTGACATAGAATATGAATCAACTTCTGATTCAGAGTCTAAAGAAGAAGACGGGGTATTTTCTAATCTATCTCCTTCTGATCTAATATCTTTCATCCAAGACCTCATGAGTCATTGCCAAGACAAGACAAGACACGTGAAAACATTGAAAAAGCTATATGATCTTTTGAAAGAAAGAACTAAAATATTCTCAAAATAAAATTGAATCTTTAGAAAAAGATCACATTGCTCAAGTAAATAAAGTGTATGATAAACCTTTGAGTGAGCATGAAATGTCTCTTCAAGATTTTATCATAACTGGTATTAAGAGAACAAAAGTGGCTTCCATGATATATGGAGTAAGTAAGAGTAAAAGAGAAGGTCTGGGTTATAGTGAAAAATGTGCTAATCCAAAAGCTCAACTCTTGAAAAACCCTCAGACCCTTCTTCTTCAAGCACTGCTAAAATAGAGCAGAAAACTTATTTTGGGTCTGCCTCTGATAAAGGAAAATTTTTGAACCAATCAAAACCTGAGATAACAAAATCAAAGGTTCTAAACAAATCAGTACCCAAGACTTCAAAGTTAAAGGTCCTGAAGAAATCAGAACCTAACATTTAGAAATCAAACGTTCTGAATAATCCAAAACCCAAAAATCTCAAGTCAAAGGTTCTAAAGATATAAGAACCCAAGACTTATGGATCAAAGGTTCTGAAGGGTTTTGAACCCAAAACTATTATAAGCAAAAAGTCTGGAATGTGTCAAGACCCTTTTATCAGGAAAAGGCTAAGAATAAAAGGTAGCCTGTCAGAACTAACAATAGAGGACCCATAAGATTATGGGTACCTAAATATGAAATTATGTTTGCTGCAGATATGCCTAAAGGGAGAAACAAGGCAACAATCATTGTATCTAGACAGTGGCTGCTCACGTCATATGACGGAGGAAAAGCATATGTTCCAAACTCTGACTCTAAAAGAGGAAGGAAGTATGGGGTTTGGAGGAGGACGGAAAGGTAAGATCATTGGTATAGGTACTATTGGTAATTCCTTAATATCTATTAATAATGTTTGGTTAGTAAGTAGACTCAAACATAACCTATTGAACATTAGTCAATTTTGTGACAGTGGTTATAAAGTCTTGTTTAATAAGAACTTATGTTCAGTCATCAATGAATCTGCAAATCCATTTTATTCAAAGGTAAGAAGAAGGAAATGTTTATAAAATTAATATTTCTGAATTGAATAATCAGAAGGTAGTTTGCCTTGTGTCAGTAAGTGATGAGAAATGGGTCTGCCACAGAAGGTTAGGTCATGCTAACTGGAGATTGATCTCTAAACGTAGCAAGCTACAACTTGTTAAAGGACTGTCAGATCTTGAGTATCACTCAGATCCTCTTTGTGGAGCATGTCAAGTATGAAAGATTAACAAAACTTCTTTTAAATCTAAAAATGTTGTCTCTACCTCTAGGCCCTTTGGATTACTTCACATTGATTCATTTGGTCCTGTTGGGACTACTTCAATCAATGAAAAGAAATATGGATTATTCATTGTTGATGACTATAGCAGATGGACTTGGGTTAAATTCCTTAGATCTAAAGATGAATCATATGAGGTATTTAGCATCATCTGAACACAAGTTCAGTATGAAAAGGAATAAAAAATTCTAAAAGTCAAAAGTGATCATGGAGGTGAGTTTGAAAATGATCCATTTGAGATTTTTTGTGATAAACATGGAATTATCTATGAGTTCTCTTCTCCTAAAACTCCTAAGCAAAATGGGGTTGTAGAAAGAAAGAATTGATCCTTGCAAGAAATGGCTAGAACCATGATCCATGAAAATCATCTTCCTAAATACTTGTAGGCAGTGTCGCGGTGAGAATCGGATATCAAGCTATTGATTAACTTGAATCACAAATCTTAATTCACCACCGAGCTTTGATTTATCCAAAGTAAAGGGTAAAGATCGAAAACCCTAATTGTAATGTAAAAACAATGCAAGAGATCTAAGGTTCAGGGGTTGGTTATACCTAGGGAAGGTGTTAGCATCTAAGTATCTGTAGTACTCTACAGGAACCTCTTGCTTTATTGTGTTATTTTTTATTTTGTCTGCTTAAGGGTGAAAAGGTAAAGCGAGACCTAAGGTGTTATTTCTCAGTATGCTCGCCAAGACATCGCATACCGTGCCTACGTATCTGTTCGCACTTGATTTCGGGCGAACAATATCTAGCTTTCTAACGCGGGTTTACTTGCGGGATCGGCTACAGAATCCCAGACTTTCGTGTTTAGACGGTTGTATTTTGTGATTAGTTGTCGAGTGGTAGAGTTTGAGGTGAGGAGAGAAATAGGACATAATTGGGGGTCGAAGAGGTTTGAATGAGTTGGAGAGGGGAAGAACAATATTAAATGTAGGAAATTGTAAATGAAAAGCAAGTAAAAGGCAAGTTCAAATGTAAATGGCTTGATAAGATAAATTACATTAAACGGAAATGGGACGCAAGTAATACATTTTGCGTGAGTGTAACTCGTTTCTCGTAACGCTAAATACTTTGAGTGTTTTTCCCTTGCAGTGTTAGAAATGCGACCCCTAAAACTCACTAAGAGCCTTACTTAAATAGTAACATAAAATGAACCGTCAATTGATTCTGCTGCTGACACGTGTCACCCACGTCTCTTCAACTGTTCGCGCCTTGGCCATATTTGAATTCTGCCCACGCAAACCTTTGGCATTCTTTCATCCTTTAAATGTCGTTTCGAAGCTGCTTCGACGGTCTCTCGTCCTGTGTACTTCTCCAATCTCTGCGTCGATACACTCCCTTTCTGCTTGTGGTTGGCGTTGATCGACTCCATATTTCCCTGATTTCTCTTGCCTATAGTTCCAGTCGAAATCTTCTGGCTAACAGCATCTTGACGGGAATGGAATCAGAGCATTCTTAGTTCCCCTCAATAAGGGTAAACAAAGTAAAAGGAAAGGATTGCTCGCCAAGGATTGACCTTTTGCCTACGTATTCTCAAAAGGAACTTTGAGAAATCAGAGCGTCCGTAGTTTGGACTACGAGTTGCTAGGTTCTAAAAACCAAGAACAGCGAAGACAAGTAAAGAACAAACGAGGGACATGCACAATGGCGATAAGTCAGCTTACAATCCCTTCCCTTGGATTAGGTCAACAAGGATTAAAGACAGCAACAGATACATGGAAAAACATCATGTAAATAGCAAGCAGACAAGACACAGACACAGAGTACACATGGCAAAGCATCATGGTATCAGACAACAAAAGTCAACAGAGATACACGGAAAAGCATCATGTAATCCGAAAACCAAGATATGCGGCAAAGTATCGTGAGTAACAAATGACAAATACGTTCACGACAAGGCATCGTGAAGCAAATTGAAAGTACAATCGCAGAAAAACATCGTGTAAGCAAAGAGGACCAATCAATAAAAAATAATAATAAAATTAATCAATTAACTATTACTTGAAATAACTTAATAAAAACAAATAAAAAAACAAAGAAGCAAAAAATGTGTAAAAAAAAACCAAATCATTAGCTTTTTGGATAAAAATCACAAAATAAAAAAATTAAGTCTAATTCTAATAAAATAAACAAATGATAAAAATATAAATAATATAAAAAAATTAAAAGAAATAAAAATGTATCATTTAGACATGGGGAACGAGATACTCCGTCTGCATCCTGTTACCTTTTTTAACATTTAAAATAATGAAAAAAGATTAAAAAAAACCACACTTGATTTCCTAAACAAATCATGAATCCTCTCTGTCTCAAACGACATCTACGGTGGAAACAAAGAAAGAAAGAAAAAAACTCTATGAATCTCGTCTCACTATTCAGTTTCAAAACATGAGCTGGTTTATTTAAGCAAACCACCATAGCCACCAGTAAAACGAGTGACAACATTCCAAATTCGGAAATCTCATTTGGCTCTCTCTTAAATTCTGATATTCATCAACTTTTTCACCCAAGCAAAAATCAACGCAAGCAATTATGATCTAAGTTAAACCAGTTCATTACTCGGTTTTAAATCAATGGCAAAAAAAAATCAATTTACAAACAAAATCAAGCTATAATTCTCTACTTTTCACACCAAATGAATATATATAAAATCACACTTAACATACACAAACACAAAAGTAAATTAATATACAGTCACGAAAAAAATCAATTCATGGAGAGAAATTACCGAAACGACAGAAAGAAAACGATGACTGCTTGTGTTGAAAGTGGTTGTATGGATCAGATTCGTGTCGGTGTCGGCGGATGGTTCAGTTTCGCGCAGATTTGGGTGAGATGTGTTTTTCCTGCTGAATGCTATGCGTGTGGATTGTGAATATTTCTCTGAATTTTTGTATGAATATCTACTGGTGTCAGCTACTGATGTTTTCGTCTCCCTCTTATATACTTGGATTCATTGATGAGAAAAAAACATGTTGGATTATTTTTGGGAAGAATTATTAATCCTTGTTTCCCTGTTTTTATGAATTTTTATCTTGGCTTTGATTGTGTTGGAAACATGTTTGATACGAGTTTTAGAAATAATTTGAAATTGTCTTGATCATGTTTGATTCTTGCCTTTTTCTTTTGCAATGCCATCCATATATAATAAATGGATTAAAACTTTCTAAAACCTAGGGAACACGTGTAACGCCCCAGTTTTGATCATTTTCTTTAATTGAGTCAATTTAATTATTTTGAGTATTATATTATTTTATTTGTGATAATATGTTATTTTACATCGTGATTATGTTTTATCGCGTTTTGAGAGCGTTTGCGGGATAATTGAGAGTGAGGGTATTTTAGTCTTTTCCCTAATTATTTACTAAGTTAGAAAGAAAAGAAATAGAAAAGAAAGAAAAATAGAAATATAAGGGGAAGAGAGAAAATAGAGAGAAATAAATAGGAAGAGGAAAAAGAGAAGAAGGAAAAAGAAGAGAAGAGAAAAAGAGAGAAATTGGGAGAAAAGCTTGGAATTCATCAAAACAACTTCTAGGAATCGATTTAATCGGGTAAGGGTGTGAAATTCAATTATCCTATACATGTGTATGATTATGTATGTGTTTGTTTGTGGTTTTGTTGGATTGTATGAGAAATAGAATAAATACCCATTTGTGTAGAAAGTGTGAGAATTCGATTTAATCGTGTTAGAAATCATGTTTTCGTGTTCCCTGTTATTGATACATGATAGATATATGTTGTTATACATCAAATTGGTAATTTTCTGGTGTAAAAATGGGATTTTTTGGGTGAAAATTCGTAACAGCAATGCAGCAGGAAAAATTCTGGGTTTCGCTGCCCATACGCGTATGGGACAGGGCAATACGCGTATGGGGTAGGGCAATACGCGTATGGCAATGAAGGAAAGTAGGCAATACGCGTATGGGGCTGGGCAATACGCGTATGGCTGAGGGCAATACGCGTATGGCCAACAAGGGTGCAGAATGTGTTTTTTTCGCGATGTCTTTTCTTGTTTAGTCCGTAACTTTTGATCCGCTTATCCGTTTTGAACGTTCTTTATATCGTTGGAAATCTAATGAAATGTTCTTTCCTATTAAAATAATGTTGAGATTGTTGGCCGATTTAATTTGTCGGGAATTGGGAATAGTGTCGTTTTGTCGACTTTTGTAGTTATAATTGTGTGTAATTGACGTGTATCCTGCAATGTATTGTTGGTATGGATATGGTATGACTTGTGTGTTGTTGTGAAATGAAAATGCATGAAATACATGTTGTGATGATGATGTGTGGCCTAAGGGCAAGAAAATGCAATGTGTTGTATTTGGTTGTATATGCATTGTTTATGGTTGCATATATGGGTGAAGATGCATTGGTTGTCATGAGTTCTTGTGTGTCAAGCATCATGATATGCATCTTGTGGGATCGTGAGCCTTATACAAAGAGGACTGAGAGAGATCGGATTGTGAGCCTTATACAAAGAGGACTGAAAACAATCCATGAACGTCGTGTGCCCATGTGGGGACCTAAAGCGACGGTTTGATTCCTGAGTGAATCTGTTATAAACATCGTGAGCCTTATGCAAGAGGACTGGAAACGGTGGTTATAGTTGATCGTGAGCCTTAAAGATAAGAGGTATGAATAGCCTTAAAAATAAGAGGACTGAAAGCGATCGGATCGTGAGCCTTATACAAAGAGGACTGCAAGCGATCCATAAACGTCGTGAGCCTTATACAAAGAGGACTGTAAGCGACGGGTGAACATCGTAGGCCCGACGGGGAGTTACAGTGATGCAACGAGCGATGGTTCCAGCAGAGTTCCTGAGTGAACTAGTGTTGACATTTGATGGAGTCGGTACCCGCATGTGCATTTGCATAGAGTCGTTGTGTCGGTCTCTTTGCATCTGCATGGTTTATGATTGCATTGGTTATATATGGAAAATCATGATTTAATTGATTATGTGTGAGACATGGTGATATGCATTTGTGATAAATGTATGGTGCATGATTAATATGCAATTGGGAATGGAGTAATTATGTGATTGAGCTTGTGATAGCACTTGTGAATCGATGTGCATTCGTGTTAAATGCATTGAGTTATGAATGACATGTTTCATGTATAAACATATGCATTATATGTGAATATGTGATTATGTGAGTATAATCTATATATGCTTTATGTGTTGGCATGTGATAATTGTGGTGAGAATACTTGATATGTGTATTTTATGTCGATATACATAATTATATGTATTTATATTATAATTGTGTTTCTCACCCTTCTGCTGTTTTATAATGCTCTATGAGGCATTGTAGATTAGATTGCTGGAGGTCTTTTTGTGAAGCTTAGGACTTCATTCTTTTGTCGGTCGGCTCTGATATGTGACACCGGGTAGTCTGGGGATCGATTAGGATTATTTTGTGATGTTGTGTATATGCATCTTTGTCCTTTGTAGTTGTATATATACATGATTCTGCTGATAACAGATAAACCTTTATGTGATATATAAATATGATAGTCAGTTTTAGATTTTCCGCTTTTATTCTAAAATCTGATGAAATGTGGGTGTAAGGAACTGAGTTCCTTTGATGATTGCTACCCCACTGTTGCATATCTTTATGAGCAAGTGTTGTATGTTTTGTTTCAATATGATGTGATTCTCCCTGTCTATGCCATGATAATTTAAATATACTCTGATGAAATTTTGAATTTTTATTTATCGCTTTTAATAGCTTAGGGGTATAGATTAGGGGTGTTACATTAAGTGGTATCAGAGCCAGTCCGTGTCAGTTTGTGTCTGTTTGTGTCAGTCTTTGTTGGTCTTCGTGGTTCGGTGAGTTGTTGTTTAACCATAGTTGCTGTTATTGGAAATGAACAAAATATGGCTGGAAGGAACAATGCTGCTTTGGCTGCTGCGATGCAGGCTATGGCTCGGGCTGTGCAGGGTGCACCGAATGCTGTTGGTAATGAGGAGTTCAGGAAGAATCAACCGCCTATCTTCAAAGGAAGATATGATCCTGATGGTGCACAGATTTGGTTGAAAGAGATTGAAAGGATTTTTCGAGTGATGGATTGTGATGAGGATCAGAAGGTGAGACTGGGTACTCACATGTTACTAGAAGAAGCTGATGATTGGTGGGTTGGTACTCGTAATGTGTTGGAAGCTGCAGAGGAAGAAGAGATCACTTGGGAAGTGTTTAGCAGAGAGTTTCTGAGGAAGTATTTTCCCGAGGATGTTAGAGGAAAGAAGGAGATAGAATTTTTGGAATTGAAACAAGGTAGTATGTCTGTTGTTGACTATACTGCTAAGTTTATTGAGCTGGTGCAGTTTTATCCTCATTATGCTGAGGTGACTCCTGAGTTTTCTAAGTGTGTGAAATATGATAACGGATTGCGTCCTGAGATTAAACAGGCGATCGGTTATCAGAGGATAAGAAGGTTTTCTGATTTAGTGGATTGTTGTAGGATTTACGAAGAGGATAGGAAGGCGCGTGCTACTCACTATAAGAGTGTGAATGACAGGAAAGGAAAACAACCATCTCGTAGTGGTCCTTATGTGGCACCCGCTGACAGTGGTAAGCATAGAAGTAACTTTGAGAAACAGACAAGTGGGAGAGGAATGTCTAATCCTCCGAGATGTTACAAGTGTGGTGAAGTAGGACATCTTCAGTTCGATTGTGGGAAGAATAAACTGAAATGTTCCAAGTGTGGACGTTCGGGACATGTCACAGCTGATTGTAAGAATAATATGGTGAAGTGTTTCAACTGTGGTGAGACAGGTCATATTAGTACGAGGTGTAAAAAAACCAAAGCAAGCTTAGGCTGGTGGGGAGGTCTTTGCATTGGCAAGGACTGAGTCTTCTAGTGCAGATCGTCTGATTAAAGGTACTTGTTTTATTATAGTACGCCTTTATTTTTGCTATTGTTGGTACTGGAGTGACTCATTCGTTTAGTTCGTATGAGTGCGCGAAGTGTTTGAATTTGTTGTTGTCTTCTTGGGGTGGTTAGATGGTTATCGATACTTCTGTTTTTGGGTCGGTAATTATTTCTTTGGTTTGTTTAATTTGTCCTTTGACCATTTATGGTAAAGACTTGTGTTGGATTTGGTGTTTTTAGTTGGAAGGATTAGAATGAGATGAGTGGGGGAAAAGCTGGTACTTTTCCATGTTACTTCAGGTGTGGAGCGTTGACTCAGTGGGATGCAGATTGCAAGAGTGTAAGTGTTGTTTGGACAGTGTTGTTTCAGATTCTAGAGGGAATGCAGAAGTAAAGCTTATGTCAACTAAGGGTTTGTGCCTTAGGTAGTTTTGTGCACAGGATGTAAGGAATGCTATTATAGTTTGGTGGAGACGGTTTGTACCCCATCATGATTGTCAGCTGTCTATTGACAAATTGAGGAACTGATCACCCTTAATCTCTTGTTGATAGCATACGGGAATTATGTTGGATGGAATGGACGTGTCTTTCCGGCTTTGATAGTGGTGCGGAATGGATTACTTGAAATTTAAGGAAATGATTGCGGATTATTTTGTCAAGTTGAGGAAGATTTTATATCTGACGGTGACGCGGAATCAAGATTTTTGGTATGATGGTTAAGTTGTGAAGTCATTGAGAGTCCTTTTTGGTTGGTTGTTGCAATAGATTGGAATTTGGATTGTCAAGAGAAGAAATTGTGTATGGACTACGGACAGTGGTATAGGGTGACGATTGAGAATAAGTGTTCACTTTTAGGATAAGGTAACTGGATTGGTTTGGTTGAGTTTGATTGGAATTACTATTGTTGGAATGTTCGATAAGAGTGGCGATTTGTTTGAGTTGAGGCTTTGATCGACTTCGTGTGGCGGATTATATATGTTATCTTCGGAAGTAGATGCGGTGTTACTATGAGAGGCTCCGAAGTTAATTAAGGTGATTAGAAACTTTTTGGACTTTTGTTGGTTATTACCGAAGGGTATGGAGGGCTTTTCCAAGATTTGCGTTTTCGTTACTTCAGTGGACTTGCAAAGGGGAAGTCGATTGTTTGGGATGCATCTTTGAGGAGTATGGTCAGTGTGTTAATGCAAGAAAGTAAAGTCGTGGCTTATGTTTTTCGACATTTGAGGATTTGTGGAAGGATCAGTACTACTGTGGAATTGGAATTGGTTGTAGTTGTATTATGTTGGAATATTGGAAGTCTTATCTTTATGATTCTAGATTCGAAGTGTTTGGTAATTACAAGAATATTGAATATTGGATTGGTCTGAAAGAATAGAGACAGCGAGGATGATTAGGATTCGTGGCGAGCTATGAATTGGTTTAGGGTTATCCTTGAGGAAAGGATGTTGTTGCGCCTGATGTGTAAGTCAAAAATCTTTATGCATGTCTGTTGTCTGTTTTAAGGGTCAGAGAGTTGGATTTATTTGAGCAATGTTGAGGCTTGTGTTTAGTGTGGGAGAGAACACAGTAGAGAGTGTGGTTGGATATATTGGCAGTGAACAATGATTTTTGGTGAATATCAGAAAGAGTTAGGTTTTGGACGTGAGATTTATAGGCTCGATGGTTTCGGGTAAACAGAGTGCGCAACGGAAGCGTGATGTGGCATATTTTGTATTTGAGAGTGAACCAGTGAGTTTGTGGTTGTGTATTCTTTGAGTTGTGAGTTGGTCGGCAAGTGCATTGTATGGGCTTTGCGTCTTGTCGTTGTTGTTACTGTTGTTAGCAAGGTGGTTTGTCAGTTGTGTTATTTGTGGTGTGCTTTTGGTTGGTCTAATGTTTGATTGGTCGGATGCGAGGGTCGTGTCTGGAGTTGTTGGGATCGGTTATATTTTCGAGGACGAAAATTTCTAAGTGGGGGAGAGTTGTAACGCCCCAGTTTTGATCATTTTCTTTAATTGAGTCGATTTAATTATTTTGAGTATTATATTATTTTATTTGTGATAATATGTTATTTTACATCGTGATTATGTTTTATCGCGTTTTGAGAGCGTTTGCGGGATAATTGAGAGTGAGGGTATTTTAGTCTTTTCTCTAATTATTTACTAAGTTAGAAAGAAAAGAAATAGAAAAGAAAGAAAAATAGAAATATAAGGGGAAGAGAGAAAATAGAGAGAAAGAAATAGGAAGAGGAAAAAGAGAAGAAGGAAAAAGAAGAGAAGAGAAAAAGAGAGAAATTGGGAGAAAAGCTTGGAATTCATCAAAACAACTTCTAGGAATCGATTTACTCGGGTAAGGGTGTGAAATTCAATTATCCTATACATGTGTATGATTATGTATGTGTTTGTTTGTGGTTTTGTTGGATTGTATGAGAAATAGAATAAATACCCATTTGTGTAGAAAGTGTGAGAATTCGATTTAATCGTGTTAGAAATCATGTTTTCGTGTTCCCTGTTATTGATACATGATAGATATATGTTGTTATACATAAAATTGGTAATTTTTTGGTGTAAAAATGGGATTTTTGGGTGAAAATTCGTAACAGCAACGCAGCAGGAAAAATTCTGGGTTTCGCTGCCCATACGCGTATGGGACAGGGCAATACGCGTATGGGGTAGGGCAATACGCGTATTGGTTAGGGCAATACGCGTATGGCAATGAAGGAAAGTAGGCAATCGCGTATGGGGCTGGGCAATACGCGTATGGCTGAGGGCAATACGCGTATGGCCAACAAGGGTGCAGAATGTGTTTTTTTCGCGATGTCTTTTCTTATTTAGTCCGTAACTTTTGATCCGCTTATCCGTTTTGAACGTTCTTTATATCGTTGGAAATCTAATGAAATGTTCTTTCCTATTAAAATGATTTTGAGATTGTTGGCCGATTTAATTATGTCGGGAATTGGGAATAGTGTCATTTTGTCGACTTTTGTAGTTATAATTGTGTGTAATTGACGTGTATCCTGCAATGTATTGTTGGTATGGATATGGTATGACTTGTGTGTTGTTGTGAAATGAAAATGCATGAAATACATGTTGTGATGATGATGTGTGGCCTAAGGGCAAGAAAATGCAATGTGTTGTATTTGGTTGTATATGCATTGTTTATGGTTGCATATATGGGTGAAGATGCATTGGTTGTCATGAGTTCTTGTGTGTCAAGCATCATGATATGCATCTTATGGGATCGTGAGCCTTATACAAAGAGGACTGAGAGCGATAGGATTGTGAGCCTTATACAAAGAGGACTGAAAACAATCCATGAACGTCGTGTGCCCATGTGGGGACCTAAAGCGACGGTTTGATTCCTGAGTGAATCTGTTATAAACATCGTGAGCCTTATGCAAGAGGACTGGAAACGGTGGTTATAGTTGATCGTGAGCCTTAAAGATAAGAGGTATGAATAGCCTTAAAAATAAGAGGACTGAAAGCGATCGGATCGTGAGCCTTATACAAAGAGGACTGCAAGCGATCCATAAACGTCGTGAGCCTTATACAAAGAGGACTGTAAGCGACGGGTGAACATCGTAGGCCCGACGGGGAGTTACAGTGATGCAACGAGCGATGGTTCCAGCAGAGTTCCTGAGTGAACTAGTGTTGACATTTGATGGAGTCGGTACCGCATGTGCATTTGCATAGAGTCGTTGTGTCGGTCTCTTTGCATCTGCATGGTTTATGATTGCATTGGTTATATGTGGAAAATCATGATTTAATTGATTATGTGTGAGACATGGTGATATGCATTTGTGATAAATGTATGGTGCATGATTAATATGCAATTGGGAATGGAGTAATTATGTGATTGAGCTTGTGATAGCACTTGTGAATCGATGTGCATTCGTGTTAAATGCATTGAGTTATGAATGACATGTTTCGTGTATAAACATATGCATTATATGTGAATATGTGATTATGTGAGTATAATCTATATATGCTTTATGTGTTGGCATGTGATAATTGTGGTGAGAATACTTGATATGTGTATTTTATGTCGATATACATAATTATATGTATTTATATTATAATTGTGTTTCTCACCCTTCTGCTGTTTTATAATGCTCTATGAGGCATTGTAGAATAGATTGCTGGAGGTCTTTTTGTGAAGCTTAGGACTTCATTCTTTTGTCGGTCGGCTCTGATATGTGACACCGGGTAGTCTGGGGATCGATTAGGATTATTTTGTGATGTTGTGTATATGCATCTTTGTCCTTTGTAGTTGTATATATACATGATTCTGCTGATAACAGATAAACCTTTATGTGATATATAAATATGATAGTCAGTTTTAGATTTTCCGCTTTTATTCTAAAATCTGATGAAATGTGGGTGTAAGGAACTGAGTTCCTTTGATGATTGCTACCCCACAGTTGCATATCTTTATGAGCAGGTGTTGTATGTTTTGTTTCAATATGATGTGATTCTTCCTGTCTATGCCATGATAATTTAAATATACTCTGATGAAATTTTGTATTTTTATTTATCGCTTTTAATAGCTTGGGGGTGTTACAACACGTATATTAAAAGAGTTAAAACAAAATGTTTGTGTGTTTTTTTATAAAGGAAAATGCAATAATTAAATTAAACACAAAATCAATTAATTAAAATAAACCTAAACTAATCCCTAATTAAATAAATTAAAATGGTTAATTAACTAAAAATTAAAAATAAAAAGATTAAAAATAAATAAAAGTCGGGTATCAAAGTATTCGAAAAATGAAAATGGATGCACCAAAATTATCAGCGCGAAATATAAGTATTGGAAAAATACAGCGTTTGGTCAAATTCCGAAATAAACTTTACCCGGTTAAATGGCTTAAGCATCCAAAAACGACCGAAAAAAGTGGTCAAAAAATTCAAACGAGCACGCCAAGTTAAACTATGCGAAACGTCGATTAGTATCACTAACGTTTGCAGGCTCGATCTTGAAATTTTCTGTCCACTGATTTTACACACAGTTGACTTTTATTTGACCAATTCGACTGTAATTCCAACAAATTTATTTCAGCTGATAAATTGAGTATTATGCATGATGAAATGCGTGATATGCTATGCAGATGATGCAAAATGAAAATACATTATCTTAGGGTCAAAAATTAGGGTATGACAGATGCCCCTATTTAAGTTTCTTCTATTCGGAGATATGGAGATTGAAATATTCGTCTCGGCGTGATAGGAGAGACTTAAATACAAACATGCACAAATTTTGGCCCTAAGATGCCACAAAATGCTTATGATATGATATGATATGATATGATATGATATGATATGATATGATATGATATGAATGCAAGACGGGGATCTGTGACGGAAAAGATGCCACAGGGGAAAAGTGTCAAGGAGACATAACTGATGAATACAAGATATTATGGACATCTGCCAAGGTGACAAAGAGTATCCAAGATATTATGGACATCAGATATCAAGCTATTAATTAATTAGGCTCACAAATCTTAATTCACCGTCGATCTTTAATTTATCCAAGGGAAGGGAAAAAGAATGAATAAACACAAAATATGCAATGCAATGCAAAGCAAAAGAGAATCTAAGGTTCAGGGGTTGGTTATACCTAGGGAAGGTGCTAGCATCCTAAGTATCTGTAGTACTCTACAGGAACCTCTTATTTTATTGGGTTATTTGTTATTTGTCTGCTAAGGGTGAAAAGGTAAAAGGAGACCTAAGGTGTTATTTCTAAGTATGCTCGCCAATACATCGCATCTCGTGCCTACCTATCCTGACGGGAATGGAATCAGAGCATTCGTAGTTCCCCTCACTAAGGGTGAGGAACTCTTGATTGTGGTTAAGGTTCCAAGAGAAGGTAAGTATCCATGGCAAGAAACTTACGTAGAGTATGGAGACTCTAAACCTAAGTCTAGGTTGAAAGGGAAAGGAAAGAATAAGCATCCATAACCGTGACATTTACATGGAGCACGGTGACTTTAATCCTAAGGCTAAGATGAAGGAAGGTACATGTCCATGGCAGGACATCTACATAGTGCGGCGAATCTAATCCTAAGGCTAGGATAAAGGGAAAGGTAATTTGGTCTCGATCACGCGACAGCGTGAGATAAGAAAGTTAGTTGTTTAAGTTAACATCCTAAGGGAAACTATTCTAAGATTCCGTCTAAATCCGACAATCTAAGTATGTACGACCTAAGGAATCAAAGATCAGTGAAAGATGCAAATGAAACAAAATGCAGTGTACGTGACTTTTTAGTTAACCACAAGTCTTTCCCTTAGACTCGTACATAGGCAATCATTCATATGCAATGACTATTACAAACCATCACTCAGCAATGTATTAAAATCAGGGCAAGGATCATCAACAAGCATATATCTTGAAATTTATACGAAACTGATCGCATCCTCATAATAAGGATTTAATCACAAAGTTAAATTGAGAATTAATCATATATTTTAGTAAAAAATTAATCGCGGATTTAATCCCAAATTTTAATCAGAAACTAATCACTAATTATAATAAGAAATTAATCACAAACTGATGAAGAAAATTAATCTTAAACTAATAATAAAGGATTAATCACAAATTAATTTAAAAATTATTCTCAAATTAATTAAGACTTAATCACACATTTTTCATTAAACTAAAATTCAATTATTTGTTAAAATAATAAAATTCAAATCAAATTAAAAAAATCAAATTGGGTGGTGGGCTAATTTTGAAAGGAGGAAGATGGGCTATGTTTTTTTAGTATAATTAAGAGTAGAATTGATAACAAAATAACAAATATGTACCACTACTGTTACTTCACACAAATTCTAGCAAATCACAGGAAAAAAATCACGTGAGGTATGTGCATCATGGCTTTTATAATGAAATTACCTTAATAACCTATATTCATTATACACAATAATAAATAAATAAAATAATATGCACATTGTTCATCTTATTAGTATACAATTTTTGCTTTTCATGTTAGGATAATAATATTATATGCACTCATCTATACACCTCATTCATCTTCTAAACAACCAAAGAGCTCTTCTTCCACAAAATCAAAACTCAAATATTAAAAGTGAATCCACTTTTAATAATCAACCGCAATAATGATCTATAACTACAAACCATGAATGGAATAAGATTGAGTGGTTCAAAGAGAAGGAAGCAAACCGATGAAAGGTCGGATCCGAGATGGTGGAGTGGATGGACGCGTGGAGATGTGCGATTTGTCGTGGGGCAGCAGGTGTGCTGAGATCACCGGTGGTTCTCGTATGCGGAGTGGCGTCGTGCAGGGACAGAGGACATGTCGTTATGTGGTGCTGCTGATATCGACGATGTCGCTGCGAAGGGGATTCACATTGGCCTCGTGTTGTGCTGGTCGTAGGGAGGCGGGATCAGAATTATGGCGGAGGGTGTCTAGCTGTGATTTTGACAGAAATTCATGGTAATGTATGAATGTTATTGAATGTTGAATTGAAACTGTGAATTTGATTACACAGTGAGAATGAAGAGAAACAAATTTGAGTATATGCTTTTTTATCATGGTTTTTCTTACTGATAGAAACAAAATATGATGACTACATTTTTTAGTGACCTAAGAGTTGGTTCATGGTTAGTGTGAATTGATAATATGATACTTTGAACGGTGTTTTATCAAAATTTGGAGAAGAAGGCTATAAAAGGTTTTTGGAAAGTTAGAGATGAAGATAATGTTGTGGAGATATATTTTACGTGAAATATGTACAAGGTGAAGCCCCCTCTTTGCAAACCATGTGAGGCCCTTTTTATAAGTATACGTGCATTAACCGTCATAAACTCTTGTTTTGGACACAAATTGATACTGCTTGGAACATGTTTAGGCCTTGTTTTGGAAAGGATAGATGTTGTTAGAAACATGTTTAGGCCTTTTTTTTAAAGGAAAGATGCTGCTAGGAACATGTTTTTTATGATGATGTTGTTATTGTTTTTGCTTCAGTTTTTTCAGTGTAACATGTCTGGATGTGTTTCGGAAAGAATTGATGGTTATTAAAAAAAGACTTAAAATAAACTTAAATTAAAATATCTAATTAAATCTAAATAAATTAAATAATTATTTAACTAAAAAATAAAAATAAAACGATTAAAAAATGAATAAAAAGTCGGGCAAAAAAGTGCTAAAATAAAATAAAATGAATGCACCAAAATAATCAGCGCGAAATAAATGACTCAGAAAAATACAACATTTGGTCAGTTTTTGAAATAAATTTTACCCGCTAAAAAGGCTTAAACTGATCAAAAAACGTCCAAAAGGTGGTAAAAAAATTTAAATAGGCACTCCAGGTTAAATTACGCGAAACGTAGATTAATATCACTGGCGTTTGCAGGCTCGATCTTGAAATTTTCGTCAATTGATTTTACACACAGTTGACTTTTATTTGACCAATTCGGCTGTAATTCCAACAAGCTTATTCCAGCTGATAAATTGGGTATTATGCATGATAAAATGCGTGATATGCTATGCAGACGATGCGAAATGAAAAACAGAATCTCAGGGTCAAAAATTAGGGTATGACAGGCAGAAGTTATTAATACATCTTGTTATGTTCAGAACATGATCTATATCAGACCAATTCCGAACAAAATATCATATGAATTGTTTAAAGGAAGAAAGCCAAGCATATTTTATTTTCATCAATTTGGTTGTACATGTTACATTCTGAACAATAAAGTTTATCTAAAGAAACTTGATGCTAAAGATCAAAAGGGTGTCTTTTTAGGATACTCTAAACGCTCCAAATCATACAAGGTGTATAACTCTGAAACTAAAATGGTTGAAGAGTCTATACATGTCAAGTTTGATGACAAAGGGCCTGACTATGATTTGTTAAAGCCTGTTGAAATTTTTGCAGATATTCAGGTTTCTGAAGATCTTCCAGAAAGTGGATCTTGAGAACTTAGGAGCTCAGAACATGGAGGCTCAGAAGCTGGTGAATCGGATGTTGACCCAACTTCTGAAGCTCACCAAAAATTTGAAAATTATGAAGAAGCCCAAGATGGTTCGGAATTTACAGCTCAATCTATGAAGTCTTTCAAGTATAAAGTTTCTCATCCAGAAGAGCTAATCATTGGGAATAAAGATGATCCCTTAAGAACTAGATTAGTATTCAAAGATGATAACTCTATGATAAGATTTATTTCGTTAATAGAGCCAACTTCTGTTGATGAAGCTTTATCAGATGATGGATGGATTGTAGCTATGCAGGAAGAGTTGAACCAGTTCTAGAGGAATGATGTTTGGGATCTGGTCCCCAGAACAAGTCATAAGAATATTATTGGAACAAAATGGGTGTTCAGAAAAAAATTGAATGAGTAAGGAGAAGTGGTAAGAAATAAGGCTAGACTTGTAGTTTATGGTTACAGTCAACAAGAAGGTATATATTTCTATAAAACGTTTGCACCTATTGCAAGGTTAGAGGCATTCAGACTTCTTCTCTCTTATGCTATTAATCATGATATTGTTTTATATCAAATGGATGTTAATAGTTATTTCTTAAATGGAGTCATTTTTGAAGAGATGTATGTCAAAAAAAAAACCTAGGTTTGAGGATTCATTCTACCCAGATTTTGTGTTTAAACTTAAGAAATCACTTTATGGACTCAAACAATCTCCATGAGCTTGGTATGAGAGATTGAGTAATTTCTTGTTAGAAAATGGTTTTTAAAAGTGTCAAGTTGACACTACACTATTCAGAAAGACTATGAATGAGGAAATCTTAATTGTCCAAGTTTATGTTGATGACATAATTTTTTGTTCTACTGATGCATCTTTTTGCAAAGAATTTTCTGAGACTATGCAGGCTGAATTTGAGATGAGCATGATGGGAGAATAGAAATTCTTCCTAGGAATCCAAATCAATCAAAGTAAAATTGGAACTTATCTTCATCAACCCAAGTACATAAAGGAGCTTCTGAAGATGTTTAATCTTGAAGACTACAAGATTATGACAACTCTTATGCATTCAACCAGCAGTCTGAACAAGGAGGAAAACAGCTCCAAGGTGGATCAAAAATTGTATAGAGGTATGATTGGTTCATTGCTTTACCTCACAGCTTCTAGGCCTGATATTTTGCTTAGTGTTTGTTTGTGTGCTAAATGTCAATCAGGTCCTAGAGAGAAACACTTAACTTTTGTTAAGAGAATCTTTAGGTATCTGAAAGGAACAATAAATCTGTGAATTTTTTATAAAAAAATCCCTAGATTATAAGCTAGTTGGATTTTGTGATGTTGACTATGCTGGGGATAGAATTGAGAGAAAATTCACTAGTGGAAACTATCAATTCATAGGTGAAAACCTAATATCCTGGCTAGTAAGAAACAAGCAAATATTGCTCTATCTCTGTAAAATGTTGTACACATCTACTCTAGATGAAATATCAGTTGGAGGATTATCAGATTTGTGGAAACAATATCCCTATCTTTTGTGATAATAGTGCAGCTATTTGTCTAACAAAGAATCCAGTTCAACATTCTAGAACCAAACATATTGAAATAAAACATCACTTCATTAGAGACTATATTCATAAGAGTGTTATAGATATTCAATTCATTGATACTGATCATTAATGGGTTAACATATTAACAAAACTCTTAGCCATGAAAGATTTGATTTTATCAAAAAGAATCTAAACATGGTCTTTACTAAAGAATAGTGCTTGCTTCTAAATAGAGTATCAATTGTCTGATGTTGATCAGAAGTAGCTTCAGTCAGAGATTTGAAAAATTTCCTTTGATGAAAAGTGGCTTATGAAAAACTTCAGACTCTGAGACTCTAGAGTGGATTACTCGCTTCAAATAGCATTTAAATGGAAAGATGAGCGGGTAAAATCTAAATAGTAATGATGTGAAACCTCTTTGATATATGTGTATACTCTCCTCTGTCATCTTTTCAGATCTTTCTTTTTTATTTATTTTTTGTTTTGTTTTTTTCTCTAAAGATTACTTTTGAGCGGTCTTAAACCAAAGACAATTGTCTTGCACCTTTCTGACAATACACTTGACTATATCTCTAGGAACATCTTTTCTTTTTTTTTCTACCTTTTTTGTCTAAATCTATCTTTTGTGAAAATCCTTTTTTGAGATGGCCTTTAATTCTAATCTTGGTATGAAAAACCAATTGGTAGTTATCATTAAAGGACTTGTTAACTTTGAGAAATGATGGCTTTGCACTTCCCATTCTTTTGCTGCACAGAAAACTCTACAGAAATGTGATCTACTTATTAATATAACATCTACTCTTATAGAGGTGTTTTCTGAGCCAAACTTTTCCAATCCTAAAGATTACGTTCTTTGAGCCTTCTTCTTCCTTAAAGACCATGTTGTCAGAATCTCACTTTGACCATCTTGAAAATTATGGTACAAATGCTTATCTATCACTAGTTCATTTTTTCTTCAGTATCTTTTCTCTCTCTATTCTATTATGCTTTAATTAACTTTTTGTTGATGACAAAAGGTGGAGAAAATCATGGGAGTATTTAAAGAGGATAAACATATTTTGAATACTTTTATATATACCTGAACCCATATTGTTATTGGTTTTATATGAACATTATTTTCTTATGCTATCAAGATAAGTTTAATTAACTTGGATAGGACTTAGGGGGAGATTAAAAAACTCAACCTTTGAACTATTAGACTCAGAGAGAGCTTACAAACTTCATACTATGATGTCATCAAGCTAGTTAAATTGACCAACCATTGTTCTTAAATACCTTTGTTTGTCATCATAAATAAGGGAGAGATTGTTGGAACAAAATTGTTCATATCCCTTAAGTTTTGATGATAACAAAGTACTTAAAGAACAATTGGATATACTAACATATGTTCAAGTATGCAGGATCATAAGCTTAAATTTCAACTCATAACTGACTCTGATGAAAGCATATGTAGAGAAGGTAAAAGAATCAGATTCTGAAGGAATAGAATCTGATGACTCTGAACATGGTATCTCAGCTTCTTGTGACAGCCCAGACTCTGAATACCTTAGCTAAAGGTGTTTAGCTTCTGATCTGTAATCTGTTTCCAAAGCAAGGCTCAAGGAACATGTCAAATTTTTGTGGGGAGCATGTATGATTACATCCATAGTAAACAATTTTTATTTTCCTTTAGCGTTTGTCTAAAATTTCAGATATAGTGTACGCTTTTGAATTTATGCCTTTTAGACTAAATTTGTGATAGAGATACTCTTATCACCATTTTGTCAAACTCTTTTGCGCGTTGTCAACTCGTTTATCCTGATGTTACATGTGTTTTCTTCAATGGTTTTAGTGATTCTTATGAGTAAAACATGAATTATGCGTTGCTATGTAATTTGATGTGATAATATATAAATGAAATTAAAAACAAGTTTTGATAATATATCAATGTAGCAATTCATTGTGGATTTAAACATGTTTTGGTAGGTCCTAAAAAGAGAAATTTAAAGCAAGTTTCATCCCAACTAGGTTTTGGAAGGTAAAAAAAACTTTATCGTCGGCTAGGGCCCCGCTAACGAATACACGTAACAATATAGTATCGCATGCAACCGACACTACTTAACATGTACATGATAGTTGGCATAGGTCACGGTCGCCGCTACAAGTGTATATATAGAATGTTAGTGTCGTTTATAGCCTACATTGTATAGATATAGCTAGATCATGGCATCGTATGAGGTTGACGCTAACTAGATGAAAACAACACAATAGTGTCGCCAAAGACCAACGCTACAATAATTATAGTGTCGATCATTGCGCAACGATAACCCTAAATATGTTTGTACTATAACGTCGTCTTTATGTATTAGCGTCCTTGTAGCGTTCCGTTTGACCGACGTTATAGTTAGCGTCGACTTAATGCTATGTCTTGCTTCCAATTTTGAGATGTCCTCCCTAACCCCGTCGTTAGGCCGACGCTAACCCTTTTTAGTGCCAATTTTTCACTTTTTAGCGAGGGCTTTTGGCCGACGCTAAATTACAATTTTCTTGTAGTGATCTCCGCAATCTCCGTTAGAACTCTCTACAACAAAACTAAAAATATGTCACTCAATTTAGATATGGGCTATCATCTCTTCCTCATCGACTCACTAAAAATAAAATAAATCATACGTATTAATAAACCTGATATGAAATCATGCATTTACACTAGATATATTAATAAATTTAATATAAACCAATGCATTTACTCCTTATTTATTAATAAATCCGATATAATCTTATGCATTTATACATGAATTGTTCAAAAATATGTATGTTACAAAATATTTGTCACGAGGTATTTTACAAATATGATAGAAATGCATACATTTATGCATTTATATTTGATTTTTCATAATTTTGAATTAAATCCGATATAAACTTATAAAATGGAAAGAAAAAAAAAATAGCTTTCTTACTTGTGTATATTTGAACAATTCCATTGAAGTACGAAATGATAAAAAAAAAACTTTAAAAAATCCAAATTATTTGATTTTACTTTTTAAGTTTTATTTCATTTTTTGTTAAAAGTATTTTAGTCGTTTTATTCCATGTGTAGGGGTGTCATATTAAAATACATGGGTGCCATGTGTAACTCTCATTCTTAAATGAGAAATTACATTATTTTAGACTAGCGTCCAAACGGGCACTCCTGTGTCTGTTTGTCCGCTTTTATAATATATACACATGCGTTGAAACATAAACATTTTTTTTACTTTAATTTAGTCTTAATTTAAATTATTTATGTAATACATTTTGTGATATGTATTTGTGTATAATAATTTAATTTTTCAATTAAATACGTGGTAAATCAGACACAATTAACAAATTATCATATAAAATAAACATCAATGAAACAAAGTAGGATTGAAATAAACATTACAATTAACAAATAATCATATGAAATAAACATCTCTTCCCTCTTCTTAGTTATTGATAATTAAAAAATTTAATACATAATACAAATGATTTGTTTATATGGTATGGGTACAATAAATAAGATCTAGAAACACAAAAGTCTCTGTCATCCTTGACCAAAGTCAATGAAACTTAATCTCCTCGTTGTAAAAAATATTAAACCAAACCATTTGAAACCTCAACTTGCAATTTAATATAACTCTAACAATGGAAGGATAATTTTGTAACCGAATAGAAAATATGCAAAAAGAACTTACTATCTTTGCTTATTAAAAAAATGCAAAAAGAACTTAAAGGAATAATAGAAATATCAATAAGAGCTTGTCACTTGATAGTATAACAAAAAGTTCAATTCTTTCAAGTTGTGATCCATTGGCTTTTTCGATAGTATTATAATTATGATAGATGAAATAACTCTCTTAACACAGAAAGCCTCATAAATAAAAACTAAGTTTCTACTCATCCGTAAACATCAAAATATATTGGATGATGGTGATGATTGTTATAACTTGTACTATGGTTCCTAAAATACACCTATATCACCATCAAACTCTACAAATAATACATACTCTTAAGATTATGCAATGTTTAAAAATAAAAATAAATATATTAGTCCTAAAGATGTGAATACAAATACTTTATTTAAACTACAATATAAATAAAATAAAATAAAAATGATTTCTCACAATTAATTAAAAAATGTGAATACTAACTTTTTCTTTCTGGAACGCTTAATAGAAAGGAACAACATTAAATGTGAATTACAAATATGTTTCATTTAATGATACAAGAACATAATATATAAGGGACTATCTTGAGTTTTCAAGATATATGATGAAATAATACATTAGGCTGTCAAAATCAAAGAACATAACTTACCATAGTCATGTCATGGTGTGTTAAAATTAATGGTAGCATGTATGATTTCTTCCACGGAGTATCGTTTTTCACATGTTTGTGAATTTCAGCCATAATGAGAATGTTTTCTTCGTCTAGGATGGGTGTGATCTTGATTGGAAATAAGCTTCATCTCCTCTTCAAGAATAAAAAGATCATTGATCAAAATTGAATAAATGAAAAAATTATAGAATGGAAAAAAGTTCAAAAACATAGTATGTTGATTGAGAAAGAGATGGAATTTAGAAAAAAAAAATAGAAGAGGTTTCTTAACTTGTGTCACAATCAGCGGTTAATGGAAGTTATAGATGTAAGTTTTTTTGTGAGAGATAGAAGTTGGTTATTCAATTGGTAACCAACAAAAGTTACCAACCACTCAAGTTATTTATAAAAAAGATAAAGGGCAATTTTGGAACAAAAATAAGCCACTCAAAAAACTTGTATTCCCTTTATATATAGTTATAGATATATTCAAATAACTGTATTATATCCAAATTCCATAGCTTTGATGAGTATTGCTAGCACAACTAAAAGAAATATTTAATGAGTGTTTCAAGTTACATTTTTTAAATTATTTACATAAAAAGACACTACAAGAAAATCTGTGTTTAGCTACGACAAAAACAGAAGCTAGACTGTAGCTAATCTCTATCAAACAGAATTAGCTAGAAAATAGTTTTGGATTAACTACAATATAATTCGTAGCATAGATTGAGTGGCTAATTACCTATGCAAAAATTTCCTAGCAAAATTCCAACTATTGATAAATTTTTCCTAGCTAAATCACAACTAAATTGTAGCAAAATATCAGTCTTAATCTTATGTTTCCTAACTAAACAACTACAATATCGCCACAAAATTATCGTAGCAAATCTCAAGCTAAACGTTTATATATTTGCTAGTTAAAATTTTGTATAATTATTTCTCAAACTAATCGGGTGAAATTATTATTATTTTTTTTATTATTTTCTCAATTAATATTTCTATTTAAAATAGTCATTATGAAATTAATGTGATAATGGAACAAGACAAACAACAAATAGACATCCATCTTCAAAAATAATCTACAATTCTCTTAAGCTTCATTCATACAAATTCATAGGTCAAATGTGAGCAATTATCTATTATATTGATGATTTCACATTCCTCATATCTAATACTATTAAGATAAAGAAGAAAAATAATTCTTAGCTACAAGCAAACAAGTCCAAAATTTGAGCCAAAAGGGAAGAGTTTGCATAAGTAGCATGAACTGGGATGGCAATTTCCTCCAGACCAAAAAAGAGTTTTTGAAATCCCTCGGAACCCGGATTGATTATTCCAACAATTAATGGTGTTTCCCTTCCTGTAAACACAAAATTACAACTTCCATTACTATTAAAAGCAAACATTAAAAGCAAGAAATCCAGAATTCAAAATCTCATCTACTATAATGAAACCAGAATTCCTCAATTAGGATCGGCATAAAAATCATTGAAGAAGATTTTAGGAAATAGGATCAAATTATGAACCTTGTGGCAACCAGGTAGCCCGAACCGAGTCCCTTCTTTTCCTGCTGCTAAATGCAGTATTAATACGTACTACCATAAGGTACTTTCGCTTACCCGACGACTCATTCGTCCTTATATCTTCTGAAGCAGAAGCACCACTCCGTACCAACTCTTGAACAGCCCTTGTAGTAGCCAAGTCCATCTCTCTAAACTTGAAATAGTTTTATTCGAAGCTCTACATTCAATACAACACATTCACATTAGTTTGGCATACAAAATAATAAAAATAATTAGACTTGCATTTGCATATAACTTACTGTATAGAATAAATCATATACTTTCTTTATCAAGTAGTGAAAATGAAACTGATGCTTATAATTCTGGAATTACACCCCTCTGAAACTACATCCAATTTACCAGTTTCTGCCGCTGTTGGTCTTGCAAGTCCATTTTGTACTGAAATACTCCATATCCTATTATGATATTAACATTTCTCGTTAGAAAAAGTAGCACAATCAAGGTTGTCAACTAAATTAAGAATAACCAAACATTATCACATAATTACTTATAGCACAAGGTCTTGTTTGGATAAACAATTAATTTACAACTTATACCATAAGCGATTATAAATATGAGTTGCATACTTTACCAATTAAAACTTTAAACAATAACTACAGAGAACATAACACAAATAGAGAACTTAACACTTCGAGTCCGGGTATATATTCCATACTTACATCAAATATAACCGGACTATTTGGTGCCACCCTTGGTCTTCCAGGAGCAGAATTAAGCCCTTTTGGAAATGCCAACTGCCAAACAAGAAAACAAAGATATTTAGCCACATACATATGCAGTACACACAAGACATTAATGTTCAGCATCACTATACTAACCTACTTTCATACTAATTGTTCCCAGCCTGCATATTGTCCAATCTACATCATCTTAACCATCACTATACTAACCTACTTTCATACTAACATAATTCATTCAAGCATCAAATCCTTCTAACTAACATTTCTTAACTCAATTTAACTAACCTAACAGCTGACAGAAATTTAACAGAATGCAAATAACCAACTAATATCTAACAAAAACAACTCCAAACAGTTGCAATGAGTATTCACTAACTGAAGCCAATTAATTCCATTTTAACAATGTTATCAAATTAACATAACAAACAAAGCTAAACTAACACTAAAATTCAAATTCCAACAGCTTCTCTATAACTCACTAACTACTGATAACATACAACCCAATCCAATTTCCAATTCACTAACTAACTTAACAAATATCCATTCCATCCAAATTAACTTTAATTGTCAAAACTCAATTACTAATTTCCATTCATCAATTTAACTAACTGTTTTGATACAATAGTTAATTCCATAACCAAGTTTCGGTTTGCATCGACCTCTGTAATCAGCCCTGCTAATATACTAAATCCGAATCTCATAACACTTCAGAGTTTCTACTAGCATTGTTTGTTAACATCACACCAATTCAGATAGTTATCCCCATTATATAGTCAACACAAACAGAATCAGATAGTTATTAATTGTTAAGAGTTTGTTACAACAACAGACTGACAACTACCCTGCAATTCAGTTTCTCAATCGACTGTATAAATATGAAAACTCCCTCCTGACTTCATTTCAGAAATAGAACTACAGAGATAAAGAAACGCCCTGTTTACTTTAAATTTCTTTTACTAAATAACATAGAACTGATATCACTATGCCCACTGTACAGTCTACATAATCAGATAACTATATTAAGAGTTTGTTACAACAGACTGATAAGTGACAACTACCATGCAATTCAGACTAGTGATCCCTTACTCTAGAAAAAAATGCGTTTAGCAATTGCGCTATGTCTCATCTCCTAGTTTGTTTTGTCCCATGACTATTTTTCCAGTCAAACGCAGAATAACAATTTTGGTGTACTGTCTAGTCTTATATTATTAAGTGAATTAAATAAACCAATAGGTAAAGAACTGATAAACTAATATAATATGATAAAGTTAGTATCGTATAAAATCTTCATCCAGCTCTCAGCTTTATCAGATGTAAAATTGTGTACAGGTGGCAGTGTGCTTATAGCTATAAGGAGCATATGTAATATTTAACAATGTCATGAATAAACACTTTATGGCACTAGCCGTATATGGAGCCAGCAGCAGGGGTTAATATCCCTTAAAATAATTGAAGGAAAGTAACTTTGGCTATTTGATGAAAGAGAGTATAGAATGCCTTAAAAAGCAAAGCATTAACTTCACCCACAACACGACAAGAAAATAAGCTTACCTTCCAATGAGTCCTCTGAGTGGACCACTTGTAATCCTGCAAATGTAAATGTCTAGTTAAATCATACAGATCCAAAAACTAAAAGAAAATTGTATTGATTTCCCCTCTGGTTTGTTTACACCAGATGGTTGTCTTTCAGAAATTTAAAGAAAGGTGGCTTACAATAACATCTGAATTAACTGTGGAAGGAGAACTTTTAACAAGTAGGTCAAGATAATTTACATATTTACTTTTAGTGTTTTCTAGGTAGGTCAAGCTTTTTTCCCTACTCAGTTTCCAAATTTGTCTTAATATGTAACATAACAGAAGCATTGACATATCACAAAAAACTGTATCAGTGTAGAGATTAAGAATGTATCAAGCCTCAAGGTATTCTTCATTCTTCTTCTGTATTATTATTAAGTATAAATTGAGGGAGTTTCAAGTAGCTCAAAGGATGTCAACACAGTAGTGAAATGGAGATAATCGGGAGATGTGATTTGAGAGGGGTATGAGATGCATCATAGAAGATTACATTTAATTCAAATATAATAATATATGAACTAAATTCACATCAAAATAAGTGCAATATGCATTCCAATAACCACAATTTAGAACCATTGCTTGGCTTCATAAAATAGGCAAAAGACTATTCACAAAAAACCAAGAAAGATAGTAATCCTTGCACATGACACATCATGCAGGCTTTATAAAGCTGCAATGGATTTGCAGCTTATGCGCCCGAAAGAGGTTACAACTTACAAAGTAGTGTTTGTTGTAAGAAAGTTAAAACCATTGGCTAATAGAAGCATCCTGCTACAGTTTTTCAACTTCATGAGCAAAAACTAATATAGAATTGGGAACCCAAAATACTGTTGGAACAACCTTTAAGTGGAGACACCCTTTAACTTAACTACTATTTGCAACCTTTAAGGTAATCAAATAAATCTATATACTTGGGGCCACAATATTGAACATGTGGTAGTCCTCTTCCACATTCAAACAGAGAACAAATTTGGTGACTTTTTTGAATACTTAATATCCAAACTAATATTGATATTAAGGGTGAGGAATAAGTTCTGAAAGCAGAGCCCATATTTCTTCTCATACCAAGTTTTGAAGACCTATGTTCTCTTTTACTATTCTGAAATGAAACTTACCTTTCTACATTCAGAATGTACAAAATGTACCAGTAAAAATCTTAACTAACTGGCATCATAAAAAGGAGAGCGATTCCGATAAAACCAGACATCTTCAATCAGAGCTATTATGAAATGTAAAAACCAAATGGAAACCACAAACCCGAGTTACTTGTTGCACAAGTAGTTTGAAGACCTAAAGACCAAAATCAGCAATGAACTACGAACATACACATTCCTAGATCATAACTTTGCATTCCAATAACCACAATTTAGAACCATTGCTTGGCTTCATAAAATAGGCAAAAGACTATTCACAAAAAACCAAGAAAGATAGTAATCCTTACACATGACACATCATGCAGCTCAAGCTCTAAAAAGCTGTAATGGATTTGCAGCTTATGTGCCCTAAAGAGGTTACAACTTACATGTTTTCGTAAGAAAGTTAAAACCATTGGCTAATAGAAGCATCCTGCTACAGTTTTTCAACTTCATAAGCAAAAAATAATATAGAATTGGGAACCCAAAATACTGTTGGAACACCTTTAAGTGGAGACACCCTTTTAATTAACTACTCTTTGCAACATTGCTGGCGCCGGCAGAAGAACTTACGGAAGGAGTTGTTTCAGAACATGCCTTGAGGACAGCTTCATTCTTCCAAAAAGTAAAAGAAAAAGTACCATAACATTAGCCATAGACAGTCACAATTAATGTTCTATCTTCGGAAACAAATAATGCATGAACAAAAACAGCAGATAAAGTAACAAACCAACCAACATCCTTAATCATTTTTTCTAGGTGTGAGGAGCCTATTTAATTAATAACATAGAATGCTAAGCTAATATAACAGATAAGCATAAGACACTAAACTAGCAGGGTGAATGCAAGTTGGGGGAGGTGTTAATAAAATACCTGCCACACACGGAGAAGACGCTTCTTGGCATTGGCTTTACGGGTAGTGGTGAGTTTAATTCTCTTCCAAAGGAGTCCTCCAGAATCATGCTTCTTCACTTTCTCCAACACGCGCGTCGCCCAAAATGCACCAGCCATCTATTTTATTTAACCTACAAAATAAACACAAGCAGATCGGATTCAATTAAGATTTCATTCGACACAAGCATCACCTTATTTCTTACACTGTCTAGTAATCTGCAATCAACAGAAAATAATAAATAATCTTCATAAATTCGTAACACTAGACAGACACTATACACGACACTCATAAGTTGATTTCAAGCCCTACTCTGGCAGAAATCTGTGGAAGAGAACATAATGAGCAATAATAACTAAGGAAAGTTTATTCATAGAGCAGCATCTGGTTAAGGATGAAAGGACCAATGGTTCTTTATATACAGATATAAAGATTTGAAGACAAACAATGAAAAAGAATATATTAAATTTGTCTAGATCCTAAATTATCAGGTCTTATAGAACTGATTATACATGACCCAGCTGTTAACTCGTGCTTTAAGGAAAAACATATTCTTCAAAGTAGTTCACATAAACATGAAACAAACAAAGAATCTTCTTTACAGAAATAGTAGGACATAATTCCAAAAAAAAAAAGAAAAAAACTTGAGTATGCTAAGTAGAAGAATACTTTACCCTTTGTACAGGTAGGCCCTTATCCCTCTGTATCTTCAAATCTATTTCAAAATTATTAAAATCAGCCAAGATACCATTGACTTTAAGAGTTTCGGGAAAATTTCCCTTGTATCTGCCTGATAAAACCAATGGACCCTCTAATGAAAGATCCGGGATATTCGATGGATATACCTATCACAACAAATTTCAGATAATGCCATAAGAAAGAGCCACAAGATCAGAGAAAATTAACACAATTCAAACATACTATAAGATATATGTAACAGAAAGTATATAGTAATAATTTCCAGGATATGCAAAAGTTCAGTTCCTTCAAGTCAGAATATATTGGTTTTCATTTTGGAACAACATTCAAAAGTAGTATAAACAGAAACCAGATGATCAAAACTGTATATATATACCACAAATCCCCAAAAGGTGCGTTGTTTCGTGTCAGATATGTATCCGACTCATATCTGTTTAGTCAACATTGTTACTACCTCTCAGCTGAAACACCATTCTCAAAACCACTATCTATTTAGTCAGACTAGTGAAACAACTTATTTCTTAAGCTGTTTTCACCTACAGCTTATTTCAATCCAAGATAGCCTAATAAAGCAACTTATAAAATAACGTGAAAACACTAAATACTTGCACTATACAAGTGTATAACTAAACTATCTATCCAAACTTTGTCAAGTACCTTTAACTTTGTCTAGTAACTTTAGAATCAGTTTCTTCTAACAGCATTCTCAACAATATCCTGTAAATTAGAAACAAATCAGAAATTCATGACAATTATATCGTAAATTTAAAATCAATCTCAACAATATCCTATAAATTAGAAAAAAATCATAAAAATTAAAGGCTAATCGAAAGTTAAAACCAGTTCTAAACCCTAAACCCTAAAATCAAAACAATTCAATTGAAATTAGCAAAAATGAGAAAGAAACGAACCACATGCTGTCTCTATACTTGAGAGTATAAGGACCAGATCAAAGTGACTATGAACCTTATGCTTTCCATTGGGACTCTGATCAAGCAAAGTGAGTTCAAAAAGAGCACGAACATCGGTTCCTTCAGAAGCAAGAGCGATGAAAACGGAAACATAAGCGGAATTATCCTCGGGGTTTTTACCGTCGTGGTAGAAGTAAATAGCCCACTGGTAACCACCGACGGTGAAAGTTTCGTTGGCTATGTGTTTTCCAACTCTCATCCCTTTGGCAAGTGAATATCCCTTAATTACGAACTTGTGTGAACCGTTTACGGTTTCGGTTACAGAACGAGAGCTTGTTCGGGAAGAAAGAATACTCATGGTGGTGGTGGTTCTGCTACCTTCTGAGTTGTTGTTGTTAGTGTGCATCGTTTCTTGGCATGTTCTTTAGGTTTTGGATTTAGATGCAGGAAAAGTGATTTTGATCGATGAAAAAAAGTGATTTCGATCGATGAAGGAAAAGTGAGTTTGATCGATGAAGGAAAAAGTGCTTTTGATATGCAGTAATTTTGGATGGAGAAAAGTGATTTGGTAAACGTGAGTTTTTTTTAGTATAAAATGATTTTTGAAAAGAGATTAACATATGTATAAAAAAAATATGTTATTTTAAAAAAGTGAAAATAATATTTAATCTTTTAATTTTCATTTATATAATTAAAATTAAAGTGGTTCTTTAAATTGAGATTAGCTACGAAAATAATTTGTAGGAAAATTTTGGTAGCTAATCTATTATTTTCTTGTAGTAAGAATCACATTAATTTTAATATATAAAAAATAGTCCATAATTAATTTCACTTAAAAATATTTGTTTTGACAATATTCACTTAAAAATATTCAAACATGATTAATTTTGACACGTTTAAGAATATATAAACGTGTCAAAATTAATGACATTTGCTTCAAACGTGTTGTTTTTGCTAGGACGTCGAATAGCAAAATTAGGACTCTTACTAAAATCTTAATTTTAAGTTGTAGGATTTTCAAAGCTTTGTATAGATATGATTTGTTTTGACATCATATACTTGCATGTTAATTCACCAAAATAAATACAATTGCATGTTTTCAAATTTTAGTTTGATCAATAATTAATTATCACGAGAATTAAGCATTAGATTTTTTTTTTTTTTTTTTTTTACAATGAAGTACTTAGATTCAAGCTAGATTAATCATTTAACCTAAATGACGAAGAATATTCTTTCACGGTGTATCAGGTGCTTAGCACATCGCCAAACTTTTGAGGCCCATATGAAAGTAAATTCTGAAATCTATATTTAAAAGAGAAAAAAATGCTACACAAACAATATAAATTATTTTTATATTGTCAACCAATAACAATTATATATTCCGCCAAGTCAGCTTGTAAATTTTAAATTATTTAAATGATTTGACACTTTAAAATATTTTAATTAAATGTATGTGTAATACTTTTTTACACTGACGGTGCACTACCATTAAACTCTATTTAAAAATGTATGTTTAAATAGATATAAGGAAAGAAATGATATAATTTTATTGATGTTATATGTGTCGGTTTTGAGAAAAACACTCATGATATTTAAATAATATTACTAGCGGTTTGATTTGATTTTAAATGAATATATAAAAATTCAATCCGATTTAATTTAATTTTATCCAATTTAATTTGAATCAATTTTCAGATATTTAAATTAAAAATTATATATTTTTAATAATATTAATATTTTAAAAATACTATAAAATAATATGTTTGAAATAATATATAACATAATATATGTTGTTGAATGTGCTACGAAGACATACAAAATAAGAACCGGTCAGATAATCTGAGACACACTGATCGTATTGTCTTTAAGGATTTTCTGCGTAATACACTAATTCTCCAGGATTTAACAAATTCTTCTCGATAAATCGAGGATACAGAACTTGCAAGATTAACATTTTGTTTTTGACCCATAATTTTTTTTAATGAAAAGGTATAGTATAAATTTGTGAAAATGATATAATATAAATGGCCTTTTTTTCTTTAATGTTCGTGCTTTCTATATTCTGTGTCCAAAACTTTTTTTCACTATGACTTATATTGGCGGTCTCAAAATCAGATTTTGTTTAACGACGATGTGGGGGATTCGGTAGTAATCTTGCATAGAATCATGTTTGTATTGTGGCAGTGCTTCACGGTTCGGTCAAATAATTTAATTTCGTGTAGTTATTATGATTGGTGTAAGGTTCCGTTAGATTTTATCTAGACATTTTCACTGTTGTACTGGTTGATGTAGCTTTTGCTGCAGTTTGTACCGGGTTAGGATACCCCTAATATCTCCGGTGGAATAAAGTCTCTTGCTTATTGGAAAAAAGTAGTCATAAGTTTCATGTTGTAAATTAATAAAATAAAAGTTAATAATTAATTACATTCTTCACATTAATTCTCATTACTCGCTTTCAAGTTTTCAACGGCACTATACAAACGCACAAAACAGCTTCCATTTCAACATACTAAACAACATATACACATTAAAGCCAATATAAGTTATTAATCAAAATGATCTTGACGGCTTATCAGAACCTGATGTGGGTCAGAGATGACATCTGCGATGCTAGGTGTGAGAGATGAGGAGAGGGTGTACCTGCAAGGCACTCCGATGCTAAAGTAAGAATCGGGAGAGAGAGAGAGAGAGAGAGAGAGAGAGAGAAAGAGAGAGAGAGAGAGCAAGTACAAAGTATGTGTTTAGTATGATGATTTTGAATACCTGACCCTCTCAAATGAGAGAGTTTTTATAGTGCCCCCAGCGCTTGGCCGTTGGTCCCTATTTTCGGGGGGAGATAACTGTTTCTCGAAGAATAGGTAACTGCCAGAAACTAGCTGTTGGGACGAGCAGAGGCGCCTGAAACTAGCCGTTGCCACGGGCAGAGGCGGAGTTGCGGGCATAGGTGTCGTGGCTGTTTTTGGATGGTGAAACCGTGGGTGACGGGCAGGTACCACCGAGGAGGGAGGCTGACCTATGGGGTCATCCAACCAGGCTTGCCCGGTAGAGGGGCAGAAAGGTAAATGATGTCCCAAATTTGCTGGACTTAGGCAATTGGGCCGTTTTGGGAGCAGAAGTGGATTGGGCCATGCCTAATCATTGGCCCAGTCCAGAACAGAAGTCCCCCAAGTCGTTGCTCCCGAGCATGGGAGTGATGACTTAAAGGTAGTTTGCAGTCCCGGGGAGGTCCAAAAATGATCGTTGCCTGTCGACGAGGCGAGGTTGTCATGTGGTGCCTGAGGGAGTCTATGTCTGCGGGGCACGTAGCATTGCTTGGCGTGTCCGACATACGGGGAGCCCAACAGTTGATGTGATCTGAAGAGGTGAAATGCCACGTGTGCCTCGAGCCGTGTGCCGCATTTAATGCATCATGATGGCTAGGCTAGGGTCATGATGATGCCCCTAGCCGCGCGTGCTCGTGCACATGCCCACAGGTTGCATATAAATAGAGGGAGAAGCTGCTCATTTACACTTTTCGCTTCTCTCACTTCTTCATTTCCTTGCTCTGCATTCCGTCGTTCGCTGCCGTCTAGCCGTCGTCCAGCCACCGTCTAGCCGCCATACATACATCGGCTGGAACTTCTTCGACCTTCTAACTTCTTCTCCTCGACCACGTAAGTTGCTTGAAGTGAACTCAACTATGTGTATTTCTATTTTCTATTTCCTTAGAATTCATGTGGTTAGGGCGGAATTAGGTAGTGTAGTAGCAGTTTCCGGTGACTGTTTGTAGCAGGCGGTGGTTTGGCCATTTTTTGCCGCCGCTGAAGTCTCTGGACCATTAGGAACTTAGGAATTTAGGTTGATTCTGAAGCCGTTGCGACGACGCCAGAGTTTTTCTCCGGCGGAGCTCATGAATTTTCTAGTGTACTCATGGGTTTTCCAACAGATTCATGAGTTTTCCGGTAGGCCTTCAACCGAGATTCTGGGTAGCGAGTCGGGGGGTCTCCCTGTGCGCATCAGAGGGATTGCACTGGGCATCTCCTCGCGCTATAGACGTGTCATTTGAGTAGGGCTTAGGTCGGGGACGTCGCCCTCGGGCCTTTGCGCGCCCTTTCACTTGACTAGCGGTGGAAGGGTGGATTTGATTTTGTCATCGAAACTAAGGACAAAATCTTTAGAGACTTGTCCAAGGAGAGCTCCTCGGAAGATAGTGATATCGAAGGCACCGCTACTCCTCGCGATGCTGACGATACCCCTCCCTTGAGGACTTCCGTCGAAGAGTGGTCTGTCGCGGAACCTGCAGAGCATGCCTCTGTTTTTTCCCCGTACATCGGAGACGCTTTCACGACCGTGGGGGCTGAGGGGGAGTGGAAGGTCCATTTCCCCGGAGAGGACGACCGTATTTGCTCAGACTACGGGGAAAGGTTCCTGATGTACGAATATGTCTTCAAGGAGATAGGGTTGAGGTGGCCCTTTAGTGATTTTCAGAGGTCGATTTTCGTGCATTTAGATCTGGCCCCTTCGCATCTGCATCCCAATTCCATCGCCTTCATTCGGGCGTTTGAATTGATGTCCGACTTCCTGAAGATAGGAGCTACCCTCCCCTTATTCTTTACAGTCTTCCACATCCAGCGACAAGTCTCGGGGAGGAAGTTTGGTTGGGTCTCCCTGAAGCAGGGGAGGAAGTTGTTTAAATCCTTTTCTGAGTCCATTAGGACTTTCAAGGAGAGGTACTATATTATTGAGCCTGTGTCAGCGAGGGCCACTGACTCCACGTTCTTCTGGGAGGTCTCGACGGACGAGAACAGTGAGGATATCATTGACGAGGATGGCAAGATAGTGGGGCAGAGGTTGTTGAGGTTCCCTTTCTGCTGGAGTGGGGACCATTTCACCATGGGAGCAGATGCTTACACCGCCACCCCCGACATGCTGAATGAGGATGACAAGGTCGGCTATGCGAAGCTGGTGGGCTTTGTCAACAGTTTTACCCATGCCCAGTGTGTGACTAAGAACGGAGAACCAATCTACGAGGAAGATGGGGGGCTCAAGGTGGAGAGTCGTTTTATCAATACAAAGGAGCTTCTCGAGTGCCGCACTCAGGATGATACCCTAGTCTTGTTGGGTAGCTTTTTTTTCTTAGCTTGCTTGGACTGTTATCCTTTCTTTGTGCTGATGTGCTCGTTATGTTTTTGCAGGTAAAATGACTTCTGCCCATGAGTGAATGGTAAAGAATGCCCAGGCAAAGGGAAAGGGTGGCGCAACAATCGAGAAGCGTCGGCTTAGCCAGCGGGGGCCTCCTCCACAAACGGGGTCGGGGTAGGGATGTAAATGGATATCCATGGGGACGGATATTATGATATCCGTATCCGCCCCGTTGGATAAATATGATATCCATATCCACCCCATATCCATGCAGATATCAATTAAGCGGATAATCCACGGGTTTTACGGTATCCGCGAATATTTACAGATATCCATGGATAATATTTTTTTATAAAAAATATTTTCTTAACTTTTTTTAAAGACACAAAAAGTTATCATCACATAAAATACATATAACTCGCTCTTAATTTGACGATAAAATTTCATCACGTTAATTTTCTTCTTATTCACCAAAATATAATTAGATCCAAACATAATATCCATACATTTCATTTTTAACCCAATAAATAAAAGATATTGTGATTGCGAGTTATGATGGAAGAGAGGACGATAGAGGAGTAGGAATGGAGACATTGGTTCGACAAATGAATAACGACACTAGTTGGTTGGAATGTGAAATTGTTGAAGTGAGGTATAAAGTATTGAAGAGTTTAAATATGAAATGACTAATAGAATTGAATGAAACGTGAAAGGTTTTCTTCAAAGAAAATTTCGAAAAAGAAAGAAAGAAATATAAGAAGACTAATTTTTTAGAAGATGAAAAGATAATGTATAATAAACTAATGATATTTAAATGATTTTTATAATTTATTAACGGATATGGATATCCGCGGGCACAGATATCATTAAACCTGTATCCATATCCATTAACAAACGGGTATTTAAATATCCATTTATTTTATCCGTGGATATCCATTAAACTAATCGCCCCATATCCGTGAGGAATTTTATCCGCGGATATCCGTGGGTACGAATTTTTTTGTCATCCTTAGGTCGGGGACCTCCTCGTCTACTCCCACAACCATCTAAATGTCCCCTGTGCCCGTTAATTCGAGGCCCAAGCGCACACGGGCGAGTGATTTTATTGACCTCAGCAAGGAGAGGATAAGAGTAGGTTTGAGTTGCCTCTATACCTCCACAATAGAAGGTTCTTCAAGGGCTCTTCCCTGGCGATTCCTCAGGTGGAGTCTCTGAAGCTCGAGGAGATGGATTTGCCTTAATTAGGGTTTTAGAAATAGCAGTGGTTTACACCGAGGAGGGTTCCCACCAGGACTCTGAGTTGAAAAAGGCCCAGGCCACGATTACGGACCTGGAAGAGAAGTTGAAGAAGTCTGGGGAGGAGCAGGCCAGGGCCGTCGAGGAGGCGCTGAAAAAGTCCCAGGAGGAGATGACCAAAGTCAACGGGGAGAAAGACACCCTTGCAGTGGAGAAGAAAGCCGTGCAAGACCTGGTTGAGGAACTGAGGAATGATGCTACCCCTGCTGAAGATGAGCACGAGGAGGTGAAGAAGTTTAAGACTCGGGCTGAGCTAGTCGCACGCATCAACCGGGCAGAGGATGATTGCAAAGTCATCACTGAGGATTCCTTCAACAATGTTGTGGCTCAACTGAGGATCCTAAACCCCGGGTTTGAATTGACCACCGAGGGGTCTGGGTTTCTCTATAGCGTTGAGGACGGTAAGATCGTCGTCCCCGAGTTTCTTCAGATTGACGAGGAGCATGCATAAACTCTCTGTGACGAGCCTCAGTACATGGACGAATGATTTCTTCTTCGTTGTATCTTCAGCCTGCGTGCCGTATTTATGTAACTTTATTTTTTGTACAGGGCATGGCCCCTTGTTGATGTAACTGGTACACTCGTGGTCCTCGTGGCCACTTTTATTGTAATTTTTATCCCCGACCGATGTGGTCGGTTTTGTATGATTTGTTTTTGAGCATGGCTTTACTTATTTATTTTTGCTAAGTGTTGAATTTTGCTCGATACGCGTGTGTGCCCATCATAAGGGTAACTTTGAATAATTTGTTATTTAGGGGTTTGCTTGACTTAGATGTGTTCGGTAGTGAGGGAGACTGGTCGAACGGCCTGGGTAGCTTCCGAGCATGAGGGCGGAGCTCAGGTCGCATTTGAGGCTTGAGTTCGCGGCGTGAACTTCCCATCACAAACTGGGTGTTCTACCTATCATGGTACTTGGAGGACGGCGGGCTCGGTCGAGAAACCGATGTTGGCATGGGTTCTGCTCGTTCTTGAGCAAAAGCCTGCCTTGATTTGTTTTATAGTGCGGCGCTTGTACCTAGGCGCGCACTTTCTGATCGGCGTGTTCTGCTCGTCGGGGCGACGGAGTGTGCCGATAGTTAGGCCTTAGCTATAATATTGTTTTATCTTTTCGGAGTTCCATGGTCGAGCGAGTTCTTCCCCATTGAGTTGTTCTAGGTAGTAGGCCCCATTCTCTATTTTTCCTCGAACACGATAGGGTCCCTCCCAGTTTGCGACAAGTTTTCCTTCTCAGTTATCTTAGTGATTCCTCCTTAGGACGATACTACCTACTTGGAATTCTTGTCGTATGACTTTGGCGTTGTGCCTAATTGTGATTTTTTGTTTTAGTGAGGCTTCGCGGAGGGCTGCCCATGACTGAACCTCTTTGACGAGGTGAAGCCCCTCCCTTAATGCCTCGCTATTTGTCTCCTCCTCTAAGGGGGATTCAGTCCGCCTGGAGGGCACGTGTATCTCAATGGGGATCACCGCCTCAGTTCCATACGCTAGACGGAAAAGGGTTTCCCCAGTCGAAGAGTGGGGTGTAGTACGGTAGGCGCAGAGTATGTTGTGCAGCTCCTCGACCCATTGTTTCTTTGTTTCGTCCAGCCTTCGTTTGAGGCCTCGTAGGATTACCCTGTTCGCTGCCTCGACTTGCTTGTTAATCTAGGGATGTTCGACGGATGCGAAGTGTTGTTTAGTGCCCAGTTGGGCAACGAACTCCTGAAACATTTTGTCTGTGAACTGCGTCCCGTTGTCGGTGACTATTGCTTGGGGGATGCCGAAGCAGGAAAGGATGTTCCGTTTGTAGAAGCAGAGTATGTTTTGGGATGTTATTTTGGCTAGAGCCTCTGCTTCTATCCACTTGGTAAACTAGTTAACGCCCACTATTAGGTACTTATTCTAATTTGACCCCACGACGAATGGTCCCAGGATATCCAGGCCCCACCATGCAAAGGCCCACGGGGAGGACATTGCTTTGAGTTCATTAGGCGGCACCAAGTGCATGCCCCCGTGCCGTTGGCATTAGTCGCATTTCTTCACATGCTCTTTCGCCTAATGCTGCATGGTTGTCCAGTAATATTCTGCTCGCAGGGCCTTCCTGGCGAGGGATCTCCCCCCGAGGTTCTGGGCGTTGATTCCCCCGTGGATCTCGCGCAGGACGTGGGCGGCCATTTCTTCCTCGACACATTTGAGTAGAGGGATGGAGAACCCTCGACTGTAGAGCTTATTTTCGACAAGGACATCAGAGCAGGCTATGTGTCTGACTACGCTGGCCTTCTTGGGGTCGGACAACAGTCCGTCTTTGGCGAGGTAGTTGTAGACGGGGGTTATCCTGCAGTTGTTGTCGCCGACGACATGCACGTCGAGGATCGTAGAAGCTTTCTCAATACTAGGTCGAGGAAGTACTTCCTGGATGACGAATTTGTTTCTGCCCTTTTTCTTCGTTCTCGCCTGCTTTGACAAAAACATCTGCTCTGACATTATGTTCGCGGGAAACATGATTTACTTCTACCCATGCGAATTTCATCATTTTCTCCTTGAACAGGGTCAAGTGTTCAGACAAGTTGTCGTTCTTGGCCTGGTATTCTCCCCGAACCTGGAGGGCCACGAGTTGAGAATCAGTGTAGATGATGACTTCCTTGGCTCCTAGGTCTTCAGAGAAGCGTAGACCGGCGAGAAGGATTCATATATAGCCTGATTGTTGTAAGTGGGGAAAGATAAGGTAAGCAAAACCTCGACGAGAATTACTTCCTCATTTTCCAAGATGATACCTGCCCCGCTTCCTGCCGAGCTGGATGCCCCATCGATGAAGATCATCCATTTGCGAGGCCTGCGAGTGGGGAAATCGGGAAATATCATCTCTGCGACAAAGTCGGCCAGCGCCTGACCCTTGAGGGATTTTCTGCTCTCATATTAGATGTCAAATTCGGGCAGTTCCAACGACCACTTGAGCATTCTTCCGGCCATGTCTGGTCGGCCTAACAATTACTTCACGGGTTGCTTCATTAGTACCATGATTGTGTGGGCTAGAAAGTAGTGCCTCAGTCTCCTCGCAGCGTTGATGAGTGCTAGGGCTACTTTTTCTATCTGCTGATATCTCACCTCTGGTTCCTGCAGCGCTTTGCTCGTGAAGTATATGGGTTTCTGCCCGTCGTGCGTTTCACAAATGAGGGCGGTGCTGAGAGCCTCCATTTCCACGACGAGATAGAGATACAGGGTTTTGCCGTTATTCGGTTGAGAGAGGACGGGTGGTTCTGACAGTGCTCACTTTAGGTGGAGGAGGGTCTGGTCGCACTCCTTCGTCCACTCAAAAGCTGCCTCCTTGCAGAGGAGTTTGAAAAAGGGCAGTGGGTGTTGAGCAGACTTCGCCACAAAACGGGATAACGAAGCGAGCATCCCATTGAGGGATTGGATGGACTTCTTTGAGTTTGGCGTGGGGAACTCGGAGAAGGCCCTGCACTTGTCAGGGTTAGCTTCGATTCCTCGTTCTGTTAGATAGAAGCCGAGGAATTTGTCCGCTCGTACCCCGAACGTGCATTTTTTCGAGTTGAAATGCATCTGGTACTTCCTGGCCTGCTCGAAGACTTTCCTCAAATGGGCTATGTGATCGGATTCCTCGTGGGACTTCACGATCATGTTGTCCATATAGACTTCGAGCATGTCCACGATTTCTCCCCGAAAGACCTTGTTCATCATTCTTTGGTAGGTAGCGCCAGCATTTTTCAAGCCAAAGGGCATTACATTGTAGTAATAATTACCCAATTCGGTCATGAAAGCTATGTACCTTTTACCGCTTTTCTCCATGGGTATTTGACTATAGCCTGAATATGCGTCCACGAACAATAACAATTTAAAACCCGCAGAATTATCAACTAATTTATCTATATTGGGGAGGGGATATGCATCTTTAGTGCAGACCCTATTGAGATGGTATAATCAACACATATGCGCCACTTTCCATTAGACTTTTTAACGAGTACAACATTGGACAGCCAAGTAGTGTACTTGGCTTCCGAAATAAAATTTTCCTCGAGGAGGTCTTTTACAGCTTGTTCGGAAACCTCCATTTTCTCTGGAGATTGTTTTCGCCTACGTTGAGCTACTGCCCTAGCGGCGGGGTCGATTGTGAGCTGGTGGCTGGCCGAGTCAGGATCTAGGTCAGGCATTTCCATGACGCTCCAAGCGAACAAATCTACATTCTTCTGGAGATAGGCTTTGAGCTGTTTCCTTGCTAAGTCGAGGAGTCCGGTCTCAATCTTCACTCCTCACTGGGGGTCTTCGCTGAATAGGACAAGTTCGAACTCGCCATCCGGAATTGGGCGCATCAGACGAGGTATCGTCGGTACTGGTTGAATTTGAAGGGCTGATCGAATAAGGCCGGATCTACTTCCCCTTCTCCTTCTGCTCCTTCTGGTCGTCTTCGGAGAAGCGGCTGTCAAGGTCGATAGAGTCGATGCGGGGCAGCGGCTTTGCCTCCTCGGAGCTGCTGGGCAGGGCCGGCTTGTTGGAAGTCTTTGGCTTGGCGGCAATAGTGTTCAGCCCTTTGGTAACTGCCTCGAAACATCTCCTTGCTGCTTCGATGTCCCTGTGCAGAGTGGCAACCAGACCCTTAGAAGTGTAGTACTTCATCTTCAGGTGCACGGTTGATGGTACGTCCACCTATTTGGCCAAAGTTTGCCACCCAAAGATGCACTGATAGAGAGAGGGGTAGTCAATGACCAGGAATTGGACTTTAATAGACCTGACCGTCTCTGTAGATCCAAAAGTCACGATCAGTTCTACGTATCCCCAGGGCTTTGAAACCGATCCGTTGAAGCCTTGTAGGTTAGAGCCTACGTAAGGCGTTAGATGTGTCTCATCTAGCTGGAGGGTGAAAAACATATGTGAATACATGATGTCGACCAAGCTTCCTTGATCTACTAGAATTCGACGAACGTCAAAGTTGGCCATTTGTTCTCTCATGAGAAACGGAATACTTGAGTTGGGAGCCCCACCGAGGAGTTCCTCGCGGTAGAAGGTGATTGGGATCGACTCTCCCTGGACTTTATCGAGCATGGTACTCCTGTTTGAGCTCGTGCTGAGAAGATGCTCTAACTTCCTTTTAACGGAGCCCGCAGTAACCTTGTTGAAGCCCTCTCCGAAGATGACCATGGCGGAGGGGAAGGTTTCCCATGGACTGTGCGCAGCGAAGTAGGGGGAGTGTTGAGTCCCTCGGGGATGTAGAAGTCCTCAGGCCGCGATATGCTTATGGCGACCTGAAGGCTCGTCCCTTCCGAGGAAGGCACCTTTTCCTTGACCTTTTTGGACTCCTGGGCGTCCTTCCGTGGAGCGTCGGCAAACTATTTCAGGTGTCCCTCCCTGATCAGTATCTCAATGGCATCCTTCAGGTGGATGCAGTCGTCGATTGTATGGTCGTGGCTCTTGTGGAACTGGTAATATTTCGACTTGTTAGTATTTGGCCTCGCCGGTATCTATTTAGGGAATCGGACCCCTGCTTGTTTGAACTCTGCGTTGGCACATTCAGAGAGGATCTTCTCCCTGGAGACGGTTAGGGGAGTATACTCGTGGAAGCGGCAGGTGGGTCCTTTGTTGTCCCGGGACTCCCAGGGGCGTTCTTCGCATCTACTATCTCTTCGACGAGATGTTGAGGGGTCATCGTGCTTGGAGGTCCGGAGGAGGAAAGCGTCCAGAGTTAGCAGAGTTTCAAGGACGACTGCTTTGGCAAATTCTGTACGGGGACGAAGTCCTCGCTCGAGCAAGAACTTCTTCATGTCATCGTTCGTTGAGACCTAGACTGCTTCTTTATTGAACCTCTCGATGTAGGCTCAGAGAGGCTCGTCTTTCCCTTGAATTATGGCCTCAAGTGTATGGAGAACATTCTCCCCAACTGTCTCCACGAGGTGATGGATTCGTCAGGGAGCTTCTTGTACCAGGTCATTGCTTCCTTTCTGAGTTGATCAAAGCATCGATATTCTCGATGTGCTCGTCAGGATCCATTGTACCATCGTACGTGCCCAGAGACGGTGGTTTCTCCAGCCCCTTAGGGAGACGCATGGCCATGATTTCCTAAGGCAACGACCACGAGGCTCGTCGTCACTGCTGCTACTGGACCATGACGGGAAGCGGGTGCTTTGCTCAAGGATAGGACGTCGATCTCTGCGGGGAGATGGGGTTTATGCTCGGCCCTTGGATCTAGGTGGAGGAGAACGATGGTCCCTTCTGGTCCTCTTGGTTCCCAGGGAGTGCAGGCTCCATGGGGAGATGTGGTCGCACTTTCTGATTGCCTAGGACTCTGGGTCAGGTGGTGCCTGACTGTCTCTTTCTCTTCGGGGAGGTGGACTTGCAGATCTTCGACGTTCTTTCCTCGGCGGAAGGGATCTTGGCCGGTTAGACTCCTCTAGGGCTTTAATCCTCGCGTTCTGTTGGAGGATTAAGAGGTTGGTTTTGTTGAGGGCTTCAAGAAGGGCCGCCACGGCCGGGTCGGCGTTGGGCGGAACAGGGACATGTTGGTGATCCAGGAAGGGTTAGTCCTCAACATGATCAGCGCGAGTGAGGGAGGGAGACGTGATGGCTCCACCTCTCAACTGATGGGCGTCGCCCCCAAGAAAGGGTGCAACTCCGTCAGTATCAGTCTTGTTGACGGGGAGAAAAGAAAAGTTACGAACATCGTGGACATGATCTTGGCTTGCCATGATCAGAATCTTGGAAGGGTTGTTTTGGTATTGAATCTACGATGGAAGAAAGACAGGGATAACAGAAATTCCCACAGACGGCGCCACTGATCTTGATGGCTGATCAGAACCTGAAGTGGGGTAGAGATGACATCTGCGATGCTGGGTGTGAGAGATGAGGAGGGGGTGTACCTGCAAGGTACTCCGATGCTAAAGTAAGAATCGGGAGAAAGAGAGAGATAGCAAGTACAAAGTATGTGTTTTGTAGGATGATTTTGAATACCCGACCCTCTCAAATGATAGGGTTTTTTATAGTGCCCCCAGCGCTTGGCCATTGGTACTTATTTTTGGGGCGAGATAATCGTTTCTCGAAGAATCGGCAAATGCCAGAAACTAGCCGTTGGGACGGGCAAAGGTGTCTGAAACGAGTCGTTGCCACGGGCAGAGGCGGAGTTGCGAGCACGCGCGTCGTGGCTGTTTATGGATGGTGGAACCGTACGTGACGGGCAGGAACTACCGTGGAGGGCAGCTGACCCATGGGGTCATCCGACCAGGCTTGCCCGGTAGAGGGGCAGAAAGGTAAATGCTGCCCCAAATTGGCTGGACTTAGGCAATTGGGTCGTTCTAGGAGCAGAAGTGGATTGGGTCATGCCTAATCATTGGGTCAGTCTGGAACACAAAATAAATGAAACTTTAATTTTTTTTTTAATATTAATGAAAACTATTCTAATAATGATTAATTAATACAATTTTAAAATAAATAAATAAGATATAATTTATTCGTCAAGATATTTTAACTTATAATAATAATAATAATTTTTAAATAAATAATAACTACAACAATCTCCCACATAATAAAAAATAATTTTAGAAAAATTTAAGATAAATTTTAAAATTTGTTTGGGTTAACATTTTAGATGTGATGCATCAAAATGGTGTAGCAAACTATATGAACCAATCTTAGAATGATAAAATATAACATACAATGACATTGGTGTAGCAAGCTATATGAACCAAAGACACTATGTATATGTTAGAGGTCTACCATTCGCATCACACCCCCATAATTCTTGCTATTGACGTTGTGGTGCGCTATTAGGCCGTGCGCGTGCCTGGTTTTTCTGATGAGTGCTCGAGAGATTTCTCCAAGATCTCATACAAGCGGCCCCACTTGACAGACATGTAGGTGATTTCATCAAATGTATGCTGCAAATCATACACCACCCATAAGAGATATAAAATTTATTAAAATCTACAAAAGCTTATCCTCTCTTTAATGCAGTTTCTAGCATTTTCTCATTCACACAATAAGAAAGAGACGAAAGAAAAAATTGATTTAATTCATTTTTGGTGCTAGCAAAACTAACAAGTAACTTGTTATTACCCTTATGAACCTTGTTCATGGGATCTCCAATCACAGAGGTTGGGTTCCCATCACTTGTTAATTTTAATTAGCTTAAGTCTCATTCCCCTCAATGTATTACAAATTAATTTCCTCCCTGGGGGCTTTGTTAGAGGGTCATCTAAATTGACTTGTGACTTCACATAATCGATTGATATTGTTCAATCTTTTAACAAATGCTTTACTACATTATATTTCAAATGAATATGTATATTTTTACCATTGAATGACTTGTTCTTTGCCACAGCTATTGTCGATTGACAATCACAATGCAACGAAACTGACGAAGTTGGTTTTGTTCCTAAAGGAATATTAGCTAAGAGGTTTCTTAACCACTCAGCTTCACTACTAGCCAATTCTAGAGCTATGAACTCTAATTCCATAGTTGATATAGCAATAATGGATTCTTTGACTGATCTTCATACAACTGCACCTCCACCAAGTGTAAAAAATATAACCACTAGTGGATTTTGTCTCATCTGAGTCAGATATCCAGTTAGCATCGCAATATCCTTCTAATACAACGGGAAATCCACTATACTCAATACCATAATTCATGGTACCTCTCAAATATTCGAGAACAGTCTCCCAATGATCATGATTGGGGTTATGTGTATATCTACTCAATCTACCTACTGCATATGCAATATCAGGTCAATAAAAGTTCATTAAATGCAATAAGCTCCCAATAATTTGAGCATATTGAGCTTAATCAATAGGTTCACCTTTATTCTTCTTTAATTGAGAGTTAGCATCATAAGGGGTACTCACTTACTTTTAATCATAATGACAAAACTTCCTTAGAAGTTTCTCAACATAATGTTCTTGAGATAGTATTATGTTATCATTCTTCCTTACGATTTTAACTCCCAGTATTACACTTTAATTTTGTTGAATATTAATGAAAACAATATTTTGATAATAATTAATTAATAAAATTTTAAAATAAATACATAAGATATAATTTATTTGTCAAGATATTTTAACTTATAAAAATAATAACTACAACAATATATTACAAATTAAAATTAGAAAATAACAAGGATCGATTATGTTTGAAGCAATGGAAGTATTCAAATAAATAGACAAAATAAATTAATAAATATTATTAAATATTGGAGTATAAGCCAACCAAAAATAAGTGTGCTATTTTTGAAAAGTTGGTTAGGTGGTTAGAGAGTTAGTTAGGGTAGTTAACTAACTTCAAGTTAGAATGTGTAACTAACTTGACGAGCATACCTTTTATAAAAGGAAAGCTATAGTCATTTCAAAATGTAATGAACACATCATCAAAGCAATAAGATCTTGCTCAAACTCTTTCTTTTACTCTTTTATACATTGTTGTTCATTCAATATGGTATAAGAGCCTAGAAGGTAACTATTTTCGCTGCATCATCATTTTTACCTTCTTCGTTGAAGATTCAAGCTTCAGAGAAACTTCATTTTTTTGGTTCCAATCTCTACAAATCAAGTTATGCATCGATTTTTATAGAAGCTTCAACGTTAGAATTAGAGAATTCACCTCAAGATTTACATCATGGAGTTCACTTATTTCAAGTAACTTCAACACACCTTGCTTTTTTAAGTCTTGAAAATACGTTTGTGCCAAAAATATCTATCAAGCTCCAAGAAAACAATCTCTTGTTATGATATTAACAAGTTGAAGGTGTCATCCTCTCACACAATCTCTACAAAGTGGTAGTAAATCCTTAAATCCCTCTTTTATTCAAAATAGAAAATGATCGAATTGCTAATGTAGCTGCTTAAAATTATGAATCATGGATAGTTCAAGATAAATCCTTGTTTACATGGCTTCTATCTACAATCTTTGAAGCAATTTTATCTCAAGCCCTCTCTTGCAAACATGCTTATGAGGTATGGGATAAGATGCACAAGCACTTCAATTCACAAATTAAAGCTCGAATTCATCAGTTAAGGTAAGAATTGAAGACATGCAAGAAAAGAAATCAATTTATTTCATAAAATGTTCTTCTTGTTTAAGTTATAGATGATTCACTCATAGCTATTGGAGATCTAATTTCTAAAAGAGACCGAATATATGCTATTCTCAAAGGATTTCTTGAGGAATACAATACTTTCATCATGATTATATATGGTAAGGTGGAACCAACATATATCTATGATGTTGAGGAACTTTTGTATGTCCAAGAAGCTCAAAGGGACAAATTTTGTCAAGAACTTGCAACTCCTAGTGAAACTGTTAACGTTTCTCAATCTATAATTAGCACAAACTCTGGCATGAATGGTAATTCAGGTGGTTTTCATCGATACTTTCGTGGTAGAGGAAGTTCTACTTGTGGTAGTTGGTATGGCAGACAAGTGTACAACACATGTAATAGACTAACATGTCAACTATGCAATAAATATGGTCATTTAGTGGTAGATTATTGGTACATATATGGGTTGAAAAAAGGGCCCGACCCGTTGGGCATGCACATTTTTCCTGCACTTTTTTACAGGGCGGGTCAAGATTTTAGGCATTCACCCTCTAATATGTTCGTCCCCGCACCGCCATGCTTTTTTTGGGCTTTTGCGGACGCAAGCATTAACATAAATTTTTAAATTTTTATAATTAAAAGGTACAATTTTCGGGGACCCGCCCTACCCCGACTTCATTTTTTGTGGGGCATGCAAATGTTTTAGGCCCGCACCCTCTACTATACTTGCTTCATCCCGCCTAGTTTTTAGTGAGCTTTTACCGAGGAGACATGCCTATTTGACACTCCTATAAAAATGTATCATGAGTAATTTGAATTTTTCCAACCTAAGGATGAGACATATGTGCCTGCATCAAGCAACTCAACTAGTGCACAAGAAAGTTATAAGCATTTAACTTCCACAATTACACAAGCAGCTACCTACGTAGCTCATCAAGATAATTTGCAAATTATTCAAGGGCTTGTTGTCTTGGTAAGTCAAATAGGCTACATGATCTATTTGAGCTACTTCATAATAACTTGTGGGGACCATCACATGCACCTTTCATCAGTGGCTACTCGTATTACATTGATTTTGTATATGCCTTCTCAAGATATATGTGGATCTATCTGATTAAACAAAAAGTGATGTTTTATCTTATTTTAACTATTTAAAAGTTATGTTGGAACTCAATTCAATGCCATAATCAAAGTAATTCAATCTGAATTTGGAGGAGAATTCAGATTGTTCAACAAATTCCTTAATGAGATAGGAATTGTGCACAGGTTGACTTGTCCCCGCATATCCCATCGAAATGGAATAGTTGAGAGGAAGCATAGAAAAATAGTATAGTTGATCCTCACCCTAATAGCACATGCTTTGAGGATAATTAACCTTTTAGATCATAGTTTTACAACTGATTATTACTTTATCAACACATTACCTACAAGCGTTTTACCTAAGTATATATCATCCTCTTTTGTAGTGTACAACAAGCAACTTAACTATAGATCAATGAAAGTATTTGACTGTGCTTGCTTTCCACTGTTAAGGCTCTACAACCAACACAGTCTACAGCTCAAAAGCATTTGATGTGTTTACTTAGGAGTGTCACCTCCACACAAAGGCCATAAGTGTTTTAATGTGGAAAAAATATTTTTCATATCCAAAGATGTAATATTCAATGAATTTGAGTTTCCCTTTATATATGAGTCTAAAAACAACAATCATCATCAGAACAACTCCAACTCACCTTTTTCCTTGCATAAACCACTACTAAATAGAAATCATATAAAACCTACAATTTTACCTCAACCCATAGAACATATTCATGAAAATGGTCACACTATCTCAACTCATGAAACAAATAGATCCAACACAACTTTACCTATTAAACAAAACTAATTCACTCTTAAATGCTATTTTTAAGAGTGTTCATGGGTACAGGTCAACCTACAAAACTAATTCACTCTTAGATATTGTGAGTGTACTTTTGGATTTTGAATGATGTCAAAACTAGGATAGTGTAGCGTTATGTATATTGGACGGTATCTTCCCATTTTAGATGAGCATCTTAGTATTAGGAAGCATTAAAATGATTTAGAAAAGGAGTTTACATTCTACATGCATTGAAAACTTAGTTTTTTTTTGGGGAAAAATGCATTGAAAAATAATTTTTTGGTTGGTCAACACATTTCAGGTCGACGCATGCGTAAACAGGTCGACCTATAGAAGTGTTAACTTCAGTATAGGTCGACACATGATCATCTCAGGTCGGCTCCCACGAATCAATATTAAAGCCTATAGCCACTGCCTTTAGGTCGCCTCACTTAGGTCGATACATGGTCGGTACAAGACCTTCACAGGCCGACCTGAAACCTTCATAGGACGACCTGAGTACCTTCATAGGCCAACCTATTGCTTTAAAAGGCCGACACATACGATGCTTATTCTCAAAAATATTATTTTCGCTCCATCCAATTGCATTTCTTTCGCTTATTTTTCTCTCATACATATATATACTCACACATGCATCATATTCTAGCAAGGTACTAATGTAAAACTTAAACAAAACCAGAATTACAAAGCATTCTCATCATCTTCAACCTCTTTTCTATGCATACACACAATAAAACTACACATATTTTTTTTATTGGGTGACAATCTAGATTAGGGTTGATAACATCCAATTAGGTTGGTGTAACCAAGAATATTGGGTTGGGATCTTTGTGTGTTTCAAATAAGAAAACCAAGTTGGGGTTTTTCTTCAAGATCATTATGATTTGAAGGTTTTTGACAAGATCACACAAATACGGATTCGGCCGAGGGAAGGCCTTGGGACAAGGTGGTTACTTGCAAGGGAGTAACACGAGACGGTGAATCGTGTTCGTGAATCTTGGGTTCAACAAGTGCGTGCTAGGGATTAATTTGACCGAGCGAAAATCTTAAAGACGAAGAGGTCTTGCAAGAAAGTAGTCAAGAACTGGTGGATTATAGCAGCATTATTGGTGACTTGATCAAACTTTAATCAAGGGTTTGGAGGTGGTATAATCAACAACAAACTATATGGTTTGTGGGGTTAGAGTTCTTCATCTCTTGTATAAACATTTTTGAAAAGATAAGGTTAATTACAAGTATCTCAATTTGATTTCGAATTGAGGGCAAACATACAGTGAGACCGATTGGAGAACTGCCTAAATAATTCTTTGTGTCTCTCTCTATATCTCCTTAAATTGTTGTTCTTGCAAATTATTGAGTTCATTGTTGTTTTGATTAATTCGATTGGAAAATGTTTTTCAAGTATCTTTTAAAGTGTTGTTCTTGATATAATCATAATCACTTTGATTATGATTGGTTTTTAACATCAACAAAACAAATTGAATTTCTAAATGTTATCGATCGCACACAAAGTGTTCGATAAATTGCCTTTGAGTATTTTAATTGATTTTTGTTCATTGGAAATAAGCTCTACGAGTAGCTTAACATTTAATTGATTTGTGAATTAATCATTTTTGAACAATTTATGTTCATTATCATCCAATTGGTTTACGTTATGCATATCCGAGCTTTTCGATAATAGGTTCGGTTAGACGATTCGATTCAGGTTGTTTCCACTGTGCCATAACATTTTTGAAAACAATTTTTGCCAAAAGTTTTATTTTTTAAATTTGTGATCTATTCACTCCCCTCTAGATCGAAATCCTATCGTCTACCAAATATGAGTGTAATTGTATTGAATTGTGTTACAATTTTTTTTATAATTGAAAAAAAATGATCAAAAAATATTTTTTATTTGAAACACAACCTGCGAACTCAATCCAACCCAACCCATAAATGAACAAGTCAATTTGGTTCGATTTTGACTCTAAAATTGCGGGTTACATGATAAACTCAACCTATTAAAGTTTGAACGATTAGATGACGGGTTAGGCCAAACATAAATCAACCCAACCTAAACACACCCCTTAACTATTTTATTTCTTTCTTATATTAAAATAAAACAAATCTTCATAAACTAGATTATTTATCAACACATTTAAAAAAAAAACTAATAAGTTTTTGTAATAAAAACACATCAAATATATATATATATATATATATATATATATATATATATATATATAAAAGAAAGAAATATACATGAACACTATCAATATTGCCCTTTTAATTCAAAATTATGACTTCAACCAAATCATGTCATGTGTCAGGTTCCTATTTGACACGTTTTTCAACTTTTACGTTTTTCCTCTAATCTATTTTTCACTCATTTTTCAAAATTTGAAATTCAAATTATTATTTTTAGGGTTAATAGTCATTTACCCCCCCCCCCCCCCCCTGCAATATAGCCGACTTTTGATTTACCCCACTTTAAAAAAAGTTTTTTTAGATTACCCCCGTGAAATTTTAAAATTCTAAGTCTTTTGCCTCCAAGGTAGAAAAATTACCCCCTGTAAATTTTTTTTATTTATTTACCCCCTTGGTTTTTACACGCTTAGGGGGGTACCCCAAAATTTCAGGAGGGTACTCCAAATTTTTTTTTAAAGGGGGGTAAATTAAAATTTGTCTATATTGCAGGGGGGTAAATGACTATTAACCCTTATTTTTATTAGAATTATATATACAACACCCCCTACAATGTATGCGAGTTTTGATTTACCCTCCTTAATATATATATATATATATTATTTTCCCCTGTAATATATATTTTTTTTGTTTTACCCCCTAAGCGTGCAATTTGAACACTGAATCTAAGGGGGTAAATCAAACAAAATATTACAGAGGGTAACTTTGACGTTTAGGGGATAAAAGACATATAATTTTAATATTTCAATGAGATTAAAAAAAAATTACGGGGATAAACAGAAACTCACCTACATTTTATTATTGTTGTTATTATTATTATTATTATTATTATTATTATTTTGGAATAAAGATACTTTATTGAGCCAAAAAACAGTTACAAACAAGGCGACCTCAATCGAGATCCAACCACCCAAGAGACAAATAACAAAACAAAACTAAGGTAATAATAAACTACCTATAGTTTTCCTAAACTTCCTTTTCATCCAACACCTATTCATTATTACATCAATTATACTCTTATCCACATGCTGCCAGTTGATAGTGTCACCAAAGCAAACCTTACATCTGATCCTCCAAGTTTCATAGATAGTCTCAGCCAAAGCACATTTTAACATTTGAAATTTTGTAGCCTTGCTTTTAACTTTGGCTAACACCCAATTGATCTCATAATCCCAACTGTTAGGACAATGCTGAATTCCCATCCACTCAAGCACTTTCACCCAAATACTTCTAACTGCATTACATTGGAAGAATAGATGGCTAATACTTTCAACCTCCCTGCAGAAGTAACAACTGTCATCAACAATCATACCAAAACGTCTAAGCCTGTCTTTAGTGGCCAAACTCTTATGACAGACTAACTAAAGAGTGAGTTGAGATCTAGGTCTAGCAGGGTTGCTGTAAAAAAGGGATCTCCAATCCACAATCTGGTTAACATTGTTCAGTTCAGCATAAATACTCCATGTTCTAAACCTGCCTGTCTGCATACTAATATTCCAAGAATTCAGCATGCTGACTATGGGCCTAGTTTTCAAGATGGCTTTTAGGATCCAAGAAGTACATCCCTTAATGTCCATTGTCATAACATTTTGAGACTTGATATAGTAGCAATGGAGCCACCTAATCCAAAGGCTGTCAGCTTTTTGACTGATGTTCCAAAGCAATTTAGTAAGGCAAGCACTATTCCAATTATTCAGATCTATAATATTCAGCCCACCATGCTTTTTAGGAGTACACACCTTCTTCCAAGCAACAAGGGATTTTCTAGTAGCCTTGTCTGTACCTTACCACAGAAAAGACCTACAAGCAGAGTCAATTCTAGCAATAACCTTTTTAGGCAAAGGTAAACATTGCAACCAGAAATTAGATTGGGCAAATAAGACACTATTAATCAGTTGCCTTATACCAGCCATAGACAATAGTCTTGAACTCCAGTGGTTTATTCTGGCCAAGATCCTGTCAATCAAAGGAAGATAGTGAGAAATATTTAGCTTCTTACTAGATAGAGGGATCCCTAGATATCTAAAAGGAGGCTGCCCTTCATCAAACTTTGTGATGCCTTGAATCTTACTTTTATCATTTACATCAACATTACCAAAAAACACCTTGCATATCTCAGGATTAATACTTAAACCTGTGGATTTGGAGAAAGACTCAAATTTCTGCATCAACAACTCAATGGACAGTGGGTCTCCCTTAGCAAATAACAATAAGTCATCAGAAAAGCTGAGATTTATTATGCTAAGATTTTCACACTTCGAATGAAAATTAAAGTTAGGATTTCCTTTCAAGCCTTGGAGTATCCTATGGAGGTATTCCATGACAAGGACAAAGAGCAAGGGGGAAAGATGATCCCCTTGTCTAAGACCTCTCTTGGCTTCAACAGTTTGGGAAAAGGAACCATTCAAACAAAACCTGTAAGAAACAGTTCGCATTGTCAACATAACCCAAGAAATAAACAAGTGTGGAAAATTGAGCTCTTTCATAATGGACTTCAATGCTTGCCACTCAACAGTGTCATAAGCTTTTTGGAGATCCATTTGAAGAAAACATTTAGGAGCTCCACTTTTCATGCTATACCCTTTAATAAGTTCAAAGGCCATTAAAATGTGATCATGTAATTTCTTCCCAGGGACAAAAGAAGCCTGGCTGCTATGGATGATGCTAGGAAGAATTTTCCCCAACCTACTAGCCATAATCTTGGAAATCAACTTGTAAATCACATTACAGCAGGAAATAGGCCTATAGTCCTTCACTTTAGCAGCTGTATTAGACTTAGGAATGATGGTGATCAAGGTACAATTAACAGCCTTGTACAACTTACCTTTTTCAAAAAATTCCTTGATAGCTTTTTTAATGTCATCCTTCACTACCTCCCAAGAGCACTTAAAGAATTTTGCATTAAAGCCATCAATTCCAGGAGCAGATAAATCACTCATACCATGAAGACTCTTCAAGATTTCCTCTTCAGTGATAGGAGCAATGAGGCTCTCTTGCTGGTCTGAGCTTAATTGGGGACCCTTCCTCATAGCTACAATGTCAATGCTAGCCATGTCCACTTTAGTTGAACCAAAAAGTTCCTTATAGTATCTAAGAATTTCTTTCTCAATATCATCTTGCTTCTGAAGAACATTGCCCTCCACATCCTGTAAACTGTCAAGTTGGTTTTGCCTCTGCTATTTTTCAGATTGGCATGGAAGTAACTGTTGTTACCATCCCCAAGCTTATTCCAGTCCACTTTGGACTTTTGTTGCATAATCTTCTCCTCAAGGTAGCTGAGCCTAAGAACTTCATCAGTACAGGCTTTAACATTATCAATAGCAGTAGTGTCCATCTTATTTTGTAACAAGTGATTCTGAGCCATATCAAGGTCCATTCTAGCCTTAGTGATTTGAACATTAATAGCCTTATATGATTTAGACGACTCCCTCATTACAGGCTGTAATCTGTGAAGCTTTTTCCAAACCACAAACATAGGTCTACCATCCAAAGGAACTTCCCAACTTTGCTTGATAGTTATACCAAAGTCACCCCTGTTAGTTAACACATTTTGGAACTTGAAGGGAGCTCTATTGAGCTTCTTATGATTATCTTGCTGCAGACAGAGGAGGGAATGACCAGAAACCCCTTGATTCATAACTGATAGCTTGGCATTAACATTTTGCTGCAACCACTCCAAGTTACCAAGCAATCTGTCAATTCTAGAGAAAATTAAACCATTTCTCTGATTGTTGCACCAAGTGAAGTGGTCTCCAAGACTTTCTTTTTCATAAAGACCAGTCTGTTCCATCATTAAAGCCAGATCTTTGTATTCCTTCTCATTAACCATATTGCCACCAATTCTATCTTGAGCAGAAAGCACATTGTTAAAGTCCCCAATGAGACACCAAGGACCAACCACACTACCATGCAACTGTTCTATTTTAGTCCATAGCTCCTTTCTCTGCTCAAGAAGATTAAAAGCATAGATAGCAGTCAAACACCACCCTTTATTATCCTGAATCACATGACAATGAATGAACTGGGAATCCATATAAACTGTAGTGACTTTGACTTTGTTTTCATTCCAAAGAATCCACACTCTTCCATTAGGACGCTTGGAATAATTATCAATAATGTTCCACTTCCTACCAACTTTGTTCTTAATTTTCATGGCTTGTTGCACTTTGACACGGGTCTCAATAAGAATGCCAGTAGCAGGATCCATTTGATTGAGGCGGGAGACAACCTCATGGCATTTTCCTGTATTATTTATCCTCCTAACATTCCAAGAGATTATCATGTAACACCAGGTTGTTGCCCTTCAGGAATTCCAATCCTTAAGGCTTCAAACCCATTCTGACATCTAACCTCTTCTTGATTGATTAAGGTCATAGCAGCTTTTCCTTTACTTCTAGCACTGGCTCTAGCATTTTCCCACATAGACTACCATGTCTTTATCTTTGTGAGACTTAAATTTCAACAAGAAATAACCCTCCTCATGATAGAATAGATTAGGTAAAATAACAAAATTCCAAAATTTCATCATATATTGCTCAATGGCATTCATACTAAGATCTTTCCCTATTACATACATAATCAGAGCAGATCCCCAAAACCTTACCTCAGATTCAATGACAATATCTTCAATATCCACTTGCATTTCTCCTTCCACAATGTTGGGGGCAATGAACTCAATGATAGCACCATTGGAAGGATTTCTGTTTCCACTGATGACATCCACCCAAAGCTTTGGAGGAGGCACATCACTTCTAGCTTTATCTACTTCTTCCTTATTAGCTGTTACCTGCTCCGGCTCCGGCGTTGCAGAGGTTCCTTTGGGCTCCTTCCTTTTATCACAACTCTTCCCTGAGTTAGATTCAGTGCCTACAGTAGATCCTCTCTCATCGTCCTCCTTTCGTACGCTTTGTTGCAAGATTGCAGTTAAAATCGAAGCCGATGGTGCCTTATTTCTCTTAGGCCTCCCTCTACCTCGACCCATATCTGACCGGTATACATTACGTTGCCTATCCGGAGGGTCCCTAGTTCGAAAACTAGGAGTTTAAACCATCCAGATCGACCCCGGAACTATACCACACCTTGTACCCTAGGTTAAAACCAGTTCGCCGGAAAATCGAAACTAGTCACAAATTATTATTATTATTATTATTATTATTACTATTATTATTATTATTATTATTATTACTATTTTTTTTAATCAATAAAAATTGGATTAATTCAAAAACAAGGAATACAAAGGTGATCCTCAAGATCCAACCCACAAAGATACTATTACATCATAAGTAAGGCGATGAACTTTCTAAGCTTTTTACAAACCCAACCCCTTTGAACTATCTTTTCCACTATATTATTTATAATACTATCTTGATCTATAATGTTCTCCCTATCAAAACAGTAAGTATTTCTATGATGCCAACAATGGTAAATGGTTTCAGCAAGGCCAATCTTCAAGATATTTACTCTGCTGCCCTTGCCTCTGCAGAATCTGGTCAACCACTCAATTTCTTCACCCCCATGGCTTAGGATCATGACAGATCTACATCCATTGCAGAACTTTGCTCCAAATGTAATTCATCCTGCGACATTCAAAGAACAGATGATCAATGTTTTCAACCTGCAAGCAGAAACAACATGTCTTGTTCTCCAAGATTCCCTAATTTACCAATCTCTCTTTTATAGCTAGCTTCTTGTGACAAGCTAACCACAGACTCATCCTAGCCCTAGGTCAGGCTCTATTGCCAGTTATGATGTTGAGCCACTCCATATTATCTTCCTGAGAGAAGGTTTCTTTATAGGCCTCCCCAATCCTAAATTTACCTTCCCCGAGGCTTCTATCCCAATAACTCTGCATCAGTGGGATGATGTAATACCCCAAAATTTTCCTTCTCATCTTTCATATCATTTAGCATGTGCTTTCATTGCATTGCATTGCATTCAGTCATAGAAAAATAAAAGCATTCATCTTACATGTTGCATAAGGATATGTGGTCAGTGGTCTTCAGAGTATTGATCATCCAAAGCAAGAGAACAAGAGCCAAGGGTCTTCAACCAAGCCTCAAGAGTCTCTTACATCTCATATGATCTCAATTGATCCCACAAGTCATTGGAAGATGGGAATTCATTAAGAAGATTCAGCAGCCATCATCTCTTATAAAAAATAGTCCAAATTAGGGTTTTGGATTCAAGCAGTCTCCTGGTGAAATTTTGGTTCAAACTTGATCTCAATGTTTTCTACATGATATCAAGTATCTAAGGATAGAAGATTGCCCATTTTTTCATTTCAGAAGAGGTTCAATTGGCCAGTTGCTTGAGAATCAAGAAATTTGGGGAAAAGTCAACTATGCAGAGAAAAAAGTCAACTCCTGACTTTTTAGGTCAAATTCATGAAATTCAATTTACATATGTTCATTGAACAAGATTTGATCAAGAAATGTCAAGAGAATCATCAAAGATCAAGAATTGTACAAAGTTGCCAAATTTAGAAACTTAGGGTTTCCAAAAATGGCAAGTTTTGGACCATTTTGCACTACACTTCAAGGCATTCTTTCTTCAAGATAGAAGCTCCAAACTTTAGGCCCAAGTCGAGCCAATTAAAGATCACATTCCAAGCTTCAAATCCATATAAAGAACTCTTCCATTGGATCAAAATTAAGAGAGTTATGATCAATCAAAGTTTGGTAAAATCAAGGCAAATTGCAAGTCATGACAAGGCAAGTTCAGGCCCCCAGGCCATAATTTCATCAAACACTTGGAGTGCCAAATGTCAAGCTAGTTTTCTCTATCAAGGAAGCTTCAAATGAAAAACTTTCTAACACCAAAGTTGTTCCTTTCCATGCCCTCTACAATGTTCATGTTTATCATTTTTTCATTTGATCAAAGGATGGAGAGTTATGATGGTCCAAACATGAGGGTGTCACATTGAATTTCCATAGGCACCAAGGCCTTGCCTGCAAACCAAGTCACACGCCCATGATGCAGTTTTGATTCCTTGGTTTTCAAGCCATTTTCAAGTGTGTTAAAGGTCTTCTTTCAATTTGATTTCCACATCAAATATGTTCTATGATGTCTCCTCTTTCTAAAGACATCCAAAATTCATCAAACCATTCTTCATATATAGAGAATTCCACCCTCAAACTTCCCCATTTCCATTGGATGTTTCGGCTTCCAAAATTGGAATGTCATGGCATTGTTGTTGTTGTTTAGCTTGTTTGCACGCATGAACACTACACACCAGCTATTCTTTACTTCATTTGGCCATACATGTTCCTTACATACTATGCATCATGCGACACCATACACTAAAGAGGCAAATGAATAAACTTGCTTTGCAAGCCTTGCTGCAAAATCAGAAACATCACCACCTCTCACTTCATCATCCTCACCATGAGCTGCATAAACCTCTCCACACTCTAACTTCACTCACCAACTCGTGTCATTAACAAACCTCACTCAGTTAGTTAACTCAAACTCACTTAACTCTCTTTCCAACTGTCAACCACACCAGTTAACAAGTTAACTCAACATATATAAGCTCCACTGCTCACAGAATTGAGGAGCTTCATTCATTTTCACAAATTTCACCAATCATTCTCACTTTTTCTCTCTGAACATTCTCTCTGAGCTCTCTCTCATTGCACGATTTCTTCTTTATTTCATCATCATCATCATCAAGTGTTCATTATTGGTCAAGAACAAGCTGAAACAAGATGAATTTCTCAAGTGCTATCTCACTTCAGATTTGATTTTCTCTCTGTTTTCATCAAGATTAGAAGCTTTAGAGCATTTATTTTGCTCTTAGAAAGATCAGGATCAAGTTCTCATCTCTGGTATTCTTGTAGATTCAAGAGTTCTTCAAGTTTCAGGTTCCTATTTCTCAACTTCTTCTTGCATTAAATAACTGATTATAGCTTGTTTCTTGTTGATTATGGCTTAATAGAAGCAGTGTGAGTAATCTGGCTAGTTGATAGACCTTTTAGAGGTGTAGATCCAAACTTAGGGCAAAATGTTTGTGATCGTTTCTTGCTGTGTGTGCATTGTTTGGTGATTTCAATGTTAGATCCTTGTTCTCCTTAACTTTCTCTTTCGATTGGTATATTTTTTGTGAATTTCTGGAAGTATGTAAAAGTTGCAGTGGCCGGAGGTGGCCGGAGAAGATGACCGGAGGTCCTTCTCTGGCCGGTGAGGGTTTGATTAGGGTTTAAGGTCAGATTATATCACAACCGTCTGATTCATTTGATCCAACGCACCATAATATGCCAACACATTAATGAACACACTCTCCCTCACGTGACCTTCTCTCTCTCAGATTGTTGACTTTGACTGTTTGCATGTGTGTGTGTACGTGTTAACTATCATGTGCTTGCCTTGTGCACCATTGGATTGGATTACTTTGATGATTGATTGTTGTTGACTGCATCCAAAGGCTCAGATTGAATCAAATGGTTGACTGAATGTGCACCCTGACCACATACACACACACACGCCTTTGGACTGGACTCTTAATTGCTATCTGTACCCCCATGTTTTGAGCCCAAACACTTTTTGAACTAATATTTTACTCACGCTGCACCCCCTGCATGTTTTCATTCTTCTTTTTAATTTCTTTTTTTATAACGTTTGATTTTCTTTTATTAAAAATATTAATTCAACTCTAAAAATTCTAAATAAATTCACATGTCATATTGATATATAAAACTAATTTTCTATAAGTTTTAATTCTGATTTTAGTAATTTTTGCTTATATTTTCATATTTTCTTTTTAATTTCCTTTTAAATTATCCTCTTCAGTGGTAATTGAACTTCCCCGTTTTATTTCTCTCAACTCACATACTCTTTTGCACTTGTTAAAAACATCTGAAAGCATCTAAAAACATTTTCATTTTATTTTTAAAGTCATTTTATCTTATGTTTTGATGTGCATATTTGAGCTTCCTTCGGATGGGTTTCAATGAGACTTTGTGAGACTTTTTGATCATGTTTCCTTTTGAGTTTTGCCATGAGTTTTGATACATGTTTAGCCCCTGAATTAGGTTGGTTGAGACTTATGTTATTTATTTTTCTCATGTGATTTGGTAATTGTTTGATACCTTGCATTTGAAGCAACATTTGTACATATTATAAGTCATCTTATATCATGCTTATAGGTCATTTTGATGTGTGTTTACCTTTGATGTGTGTTTATGCATTTTAACTTGCATTTTTGTCCTAATTCCACATCTAATTTCTTCTTGTGCTCTACATGAGTTGTGTTTGCATTGAGTATGCCATTTCACTTATGTCATTTGCATATCATTAATTGTATGCTACTGGTATATATGCATTCATACTCATTTCATATGTCATGCATCTTTAACATGTAAATTTGTGCATCTAATTGAAACTTGTTTCTCTCCTTTTCCTTTCTTCTTCATCTATTTTCTACCACTTAAATCATTTCATCCATGACTTGTATGATGGTTCATATGCATTATAAGACGTTCATAAATGATGTATGCTTCTGACCTTGACATTTCTTTAAGCATAAATACATGTTCATCTTGCATTTTTAGTCATCTTTCATCATCTACTTCCATGATGCATTTCTTTGATGTTTAAGACATTGTTTGTGCATAGTTTGATTGTGTTTGGTACCTTAACCTTAGGGGGATTTCTTAGAGTATAAGTTCTGACTTAGAAATTTTATCAACCTTTAGGACATTTCTTCTTTAGTTCTTAACTTGTTTGATCTTTACTTGTCATTCTTTCTTTATTTCTTTACTTGCAAATTGTTTTTGCTAACATTTTCAGGGGCTAATGGTAAGTCAAGTGTGTGGATATGCTTCCACATACAACCTCTTCTCTTATCTCTTTAAGCTTTCAATTTTTATTTGTGATAAGCATCTAATGCTTTCCTTGTCCAATCTCTTTCATCCCCTTTGAGTTCTTAACTTAACTTTCATCTTGGAAGTAAGTTAGAACTCACTCTTCTTCTCTTTTCTTTTAGAGTTAGGTTTCTAAACCACACTTAACCATTAGGAACATCCATGTATGATAACTTTAGGGTTTGAGTCTTAGTTTCCCTCATTAGATTTTCCCTTTCTTAACCTTTGAGTCTCTCTTCTTCTTATCTCAAAACAAAAGCAAAAACACTTAATAAAGGCATAACACATATTGTATTTGAGTCTTTCATGTGAGAATGAGATAGTGAGGGGTCTTCTCTCACTTTCTTAGAATGTTTAGCATACGTCCCGTCTTGGGTCGATATGCGAGGCATTCGATCCTACGTGAAAGACTTAAATATAATGTGCGTTGTAAACACAAAATAATCAAAACACTTCTTCTTAAAAGACAAAAACAAACAAACTCTTTTCTCATCTCCTTCATTATATTCCTTAAGGACTCGTCATGCCCGTTCTACCGAAAATAGGTAACGCCTAAGTCTCCATACAGCGAGCTGTAACACCTAACTGCTGGGATGCGCACTCTGACGTTTCCACTAAAAAACACAAATAAAGCAACCCTTGTTGAGGGGAACTACGTCGTTCTGATTCTCATATTTCCGATGAGATACGTAGGCAGTGGGGTAGGGCCCATTCGAGCACTTCTTTTATTTTCCCTACATTTGTTTCTCGTTCTCTCTCATTTCCTTTTTCAGCATCTTTTCTATCACCCTTTGAGCAGTACTTCAAGCGTGGATCCCGTCGAGTACGACGGACGTGAAGGGGTGCGATAACCTTCCCTTCACGTAACCGACTCCCTTACCCTTTCGCTTTGGTTCGCGAGACCTCGTTCCTTCCTTTCTCCCGGGTTTGTGCAGCATTACCTTTCCCTTTCTTTGGGATAAAAATGCCTGGCTGGCGACTATCTTTCTTTCTTCCGCGCCACTTTCGCGTTTGTACCTGGATGAAAATCTCGGGAGCGACAGATGAGACATTTGGATCTAAGCACACTTTTCAGCACCCAGGAGTATGTTAAGTAGGTTCGATATGCATGACATCCTGATTCCTCATAAAGTACATATGAATCCACTTAACCCACAGATTGTCACTCTTCCTGCTTAGATTCCAAAGAAGCTTGGCCATAGTGATAGAGTTCCAAGTATCCAAATTGATGATGTTCAAACCACCCTTCTTAGCAGGTCTGCACTCTGTTTTCCAGGCCACAGGACTTTTCCTGCTAGGGTTAGTTCCACCAGTCCACACAAAAGTTCTGCAAGCATTGTTAATTCTACTAATCACACCTTTGGGGATGGGAAAGCTTTGCATCCAGTAGTTACTGATAGAGAAAATAACTGCATTAACCAATTGGACTCTACCTGCTTGACTCAACATTTTAGCACTCCAGTGGTGGTTACAATGAAGGATCTTGTGAACAAGTGGGAGATAATGATTGATAGATAGCTTTTTACTAGATAAGGGCACTCCAAGGTACTTAAAAAGAAGACTCCCCTCCACATAACCAGTCATCAACAGGATTTGCTGCTTTTCCCTATCTTCCACTGCACCAAAGTAGGCTTTGCATTTAGAGGGATTGACCACCAGCCCTGTTGAAGAGGAGAATTGTATCATGGTGTTCTTCATAAGTTCCACAGATCCTACATCTCCTCTGCAGAAAAGCAAGATGTCATCAGCAAATGTCAAGTGTGTGATCTTCATCTTTTCACATCTAGAATGATGGTTGAAGCTTGGGTTTCTTTGCATTTTATCAAGGAGCCTAGTCAAGTATTCCATGGTGATAACAAACAAGAATGGAGAGATAGGGTCCCCCTGTCTAATACCTCTTTTAGCTCTCAACAGTCTTGAGTTCTCTCCATTAATATTGTACCTGTAAGAAACAGTGGTTACCCCCCAACATAATCCATTTCACAAATTGATCAGGGATTCCAACCTCCAAAAGAATGGTTTCAAGAGCTCTCCAACTTAACATATCATAAGCTTTTTGTAAATCTAGTTGCATAAGACATCTAGGAGCTCCATATTTTCTAGAGTATCCTTTGATAAGTTCAGTAGCCAAGAGGATATGGTTGTGGATTTGTTGACCAGGGATAAAAGCTGCCTGGTGATGGCTAACTATGGAACCTATGATTTGGGCTAATCTGGTAGTCAAGATTTTGGAGTACAATTTGTACACCACAGTACAACAGGCTATAGGCCTAAACTCTCTAATAAATTTGGCTCCATCACTCTTAGGAATTAGAGTGACAAGAGGCCTAAACTCTCTATAATTATTATTAAACCAATATCATGTTTCACAGTTTCATTATTATTATTATTATTATTATTATTATTATTATTATTATTATTATTATTACTATTATTATTATTATTATTATTATTATTATTATTATTATTATTATTACTACTATTATTACTATTATTATTATTACTATTATTACTACTATTATTACTACTATTATTATTACTACTATTATTACTATTATTATTATTATTATTATTATTATTATTATTATTGCCGCCCCTTCTATTGGTTCATTTAATCTATCCCATTTCACCCAAATGGCAGAGGCAAAATAATTATTAACCCTTTATCTTATTAGATAATTAATTGTTCATTTCACGTGTCACTATCATTACATTACCTTATTTTCAAATGTGAAAATTTCTTCTTTTTTTTCTTTCTCCATCTCATAAGTCTTTTTTCTTTTTCTTTATTATGATTATTTAATACAATTGAATTTATATAATCAATATTTATTTTACAATTAAGTAACTAATTTCAAATTTTTATGTGAATCAAATTACATTTTAGATTCAATTATAATAAAATTAACAATTTATTTTATCAAATTGGATAATACTCGATACTCATTCAAACAACCAATAATGTTAACAATCCAACAATTGTCATTATTTGTGAGACAAAATTCTTATTTTTAAACCATAATTGAAGATAGTTGATTTTGTTTCAACTCACGAGTCACTATCAGCACAATACTTATTTTATTTAATTCAACAATTGTCTTTATTTGAGAGGCAAAATTCTTATTTTCAAATGTAAAATTTCTTTTTATTTTCTTTCTCTATCTCACGAGTCCCTTTTTTTCTTCTTTTTGTATAGTTATTTAATACAATTGAGTGTATATGATTATTATTTATTTTACAATTAAGTAACTCATTTTAAATTTAAACGTGTATCTAAATATATTGTATATCATATCAAATAAATTTATCTATGCAGACACATGGGTATTTAACTCGGTGATGATAAAAAGCACAAGATTTATACAGAATATCCAAAATCAAATTTAGTGGATGATAAATAAATATTAGAGTTTGACTTAACTCATCCTTACAAAAACGATTTGTAAGGTGAGGGATGACGCTCTATATAAACTTTTTTTATCCTCTATCTCTAACCAATGTGGGACTTGGAATTTTCCAATACATCGCTCACGCCAAACATGCTTTTTGGACTTGGTGCATGAATATAAACGGTGGGCGGCCTAAGATTCGATTTATATGCTCCTTACAAAATAAACTTGTCAGGTGAAGGGTGTCACTCTATATAAACAATTTCAATGTTCTATCTCCAATCAATGTAGGACTTGTGATCTTCCCGATACACCCATCACGCCTAACACTTTTTTGGACTTGGTGTGTAGATTTAAATGATGGGCGGTCTAATGTATTATTGATAGGCTTTAATACCATATTAGAGTTTGACATAACTTATCCTTAAAAAACTGGCATGGAAGGTGAGAGGTAACTCTCTATATAAATTCTTTCAGTGTTCTATCTCTAGCCAACGTGAGACTTGAATCTTTTCAATACACCCTCTTATGCCCAAAAATCTTTTTGGGTTTGGTGCGTTAATTTTAAACAATGGACGGCCCATCGTTCGATCGATAGGATTTGATATCATATTAGAGATTGACATAACTTATCCTTACAAAATCGGTTTGTAAGATGAGGGATATCACTAAGGATGGCAATTTGGCCCATACCCACTGGGTACCCGCAAAAATTGTCCACAACAAATAGGGTAAAAATCAGCAAAATGGATTCGAGCATGTGCACGGATAAATACCCATTAAAATAAGCGGGTATGGGTGCAAGTACGGGTACCTTATGTTAACCCTAATTTTCGACGCTAGAAAGAATCAAAGCTATTTTAAGTTAAAGAATTATTATTAACGTAAAGAAGGCTTCGACCCAGTTTTGGTGAAGCTTGAGTCGAATAGGGGTTTTGGAAACCTCAAAAAATGGCTAAGTGTTGGGAGATGCTTTGACCGTGAGAATGCTGAAACGCGCGTTGCAGTTATCACATTGAGGCTGGAGGGAAAATTTCAAATGTTTGAATTTCAAAAGGATCAGTTGCTGAACGTGGGAGCAGTTGAAATGGAGAAAGGCGCCACGAGGACACGTTTGGAAGCATAACCACCACTTAGTAGTTATTTCTTAGCACTATAAATAGGAGTTATTTCTATAGAATAGGGGTATTCGTATTTTTGTACAAGTTACTCAAAGAAACTCAAAGTACCCGCGTGTAGAGAAACGAGTTCGTGAGAATGTACATAATGTAACACCACTTTCTTTCATCAATGCAATTTATCTTCATCATGTTTATGTTTCAGCACTTTACGTTTTCCTGAACTTTACCTTTCATGTCTTAACTTTTCCTTAAATCTTTATTTTCAGTCAAGTTTATTTTAAACCTTGTTTTTACTTTCATTTAAAAGCTTTCGACATTTATCTTCTTGCATTTTTACATTCAAGCATTTAATCTTCAAGCATTTACTTTCAAAGTCTTTTATCTTCAAGTCATTTATTTTTAAAGTCATTTATCTTTCCGCATTTACTTTCGACTGCACTTTTATCAATTCCAGTTTTTATTTTCAAGAACGTGGAGTTCATTGCATTTTATCTTCAAAAGCTTTTACATCATTGCATTTACTTTTAAAGTCATTTATTTCCTCGTCATTTACTTTCGACAGTCATTTATTTTTCTGCATCTTTTACATTCAAGAACGTGGAGTTCAAGCACTTTTACATTTTTGTCATTTATCTTCGACAGTAATTTATCTTCCTGCATTTTTATCAATTCAAGTCTTTATCTTCAAGCCTTATTTTCAAAGCTTTTTACTTCTTGTCTGTTACTTTCGACGCCTTTAAATTCTGCATTCTTTATTCACATCCTTTTAACTTCCAAGCTTTTACTTTACTGCAAGTAGTCGAACGTGGAGTTCACTTAGGTTTCTTTTTTCCGCATTGTCGAACGTGGAGTTCAGTTTACATTTCCTTTATTTCAAGTTATATTCACTCTCTCTTAAAATTTAGCACATGTCCTAGGATTTGTGTGGTCGATCCTGCAAGTTAGTCAGTTTTATTTAAAATAGATAGACCAGAGGTTGTTTACCAAAATTCACAGTAAACAAATTGGCACACCTGGTGGGACCTAGTCCTAAGTTTTATACTTTTTTGTTAAACTTATCTTTCTTGGTGAAGAAATACTTTCGTTGTCTGTTATTGAGAAGTGTGAATTTAGCCACAACAAACGAAGGAATACCAAAGAGAAGATACACTAAGAGAATGGCAACTAATGCTAACCAACAAGTTGATCCTCAAGGGAGTATTTCAAACACTCAGTCAAGTAGCAGTATGGGGTCCCAAAGCACACCATCACCAGTGCCTTCGACAAGAGGACAGACGTCACCTTCATTAGGAGTGTCTGAACCAGGATCAACATGCACAAAATCATATACTCAACCTATGATAGAATACATAGGACCACAAAGTCCTAATTCACCAACACCCCCAGGAGGAAGTTCAATGTACCGGCATTTCCCTCCTCCAGGTTTTCCACATCCAGGGTCAAGGAGTCAACCCTATGGTATGCCTACATCAATGATGCAAAATCTGCAGAATGCTCCACCTGTATTTTCAGAGAATGTAGTGTCTTCGCCATTACAAGGATCAGGATCAGGGGGTCAAAACAATCAGAGTATAGGTGTTGGTTACTCCGTGCAAGCACCTAGTCTTACAAATACATCCATAAATTGTTTGAGACAGCAGATGGATGAAAGTAACATGCAAATGGTGCATACGTTGTCTCAGAAAATGGGAGAAGTTTTTCAACCCTTGATTCAGAATACGACTCAAACTAACCAACAATTGGCACGCATGGCTGATTTCATGGAAGTACCAGCGGTGGATCGAAGAGCAACTGTTGTCGAAGATATCCCAAGGCGTCATCCACGTCATGTACCTGAGGTGAACTTGGAAGATCAAGAGATGATTGATCATTTTAGAGTCGAACCACCAAGAAACCAGATGCCAATCCAGATAGAGGAAGAGCTAGTAGTGATGGTGAACAGGAACCAAAATGCTGATCAGTTCCTTAGACAGGTTCGACATCAAAATCAAGCAGAAGAAAATAATCTTGCAGCCATGGTTGAAAGGATAATGACCAGAAATGGTGTGAATCTTGGCTTCACAAGGCCAAATTATACTTCGCCTATAGTGGATTATATTCTCCAAGCAGAATTACCCCCTAGGACGAAGGTTCCAAAGTTCAGCAAGTTTTCAGGAGATACTACTGAATCTACTGTCGAACATGTGGCAAGGTATTTGATTGAAGCAGGCGAAATTGCAGCTGACGAAAGCCTTAAGATCAAATACTTCCCAAGTTCCCTTACCAAGAATGCCTTCACATGGTTCACTACTTTGCCTCCAAATTCCATATACAATTGGACCCAGTTAGAGCGTTTGTTTCATGAACAGTTCTACATGGGGCAAACTAAGATTAGTTTGAAAAATTGGCTAGCATCAAACGCAAAGTTACTGAGCCAATTGATGATTACCTGAATAGGTTTCGACTTCTTAAAGCCAGGTGCTTTACACAAGTACCAGAACATGAGTTGGTTGAAATGGCTGCTGGGGGTCTTGATTATTCCATTAGGAAGAAATTAGATACCCAATATCTTAGAGATATGGCCCAGTTAGCTGATAGAGTCCGACAACTAGAAAGGCTAAAAGAGGAAAAGGCTAAATTCAGCAGGGGTAAAAAAGTAGCCTTTGTCGAATGTAATGAAGATGTGGAGAATTTGTATGATGAAACATCTTATTTCGACGGAAATGAGGTTGACATTGCTGAGTTAAAGCAAGGTCCACCTTATGCCTGCAAATTATTAGCTCCTTCAAATGGAAAAAATCCTGTCGAATCTAACGACAAATTTCCTAAGAAAACATACACTTTCGACGTCACTAAATGTGACGAAATTTTTGATTTATTAGTTAAAGATGGGCAAATGATAGTGCCTGCTGGTGCTAAGATGCCACCTTTAGAACAAAGAAAGAAAAGAGGTTTTTGTAAGTACCATAATTTTTTGGGTCATAAAACTTCTCAATGTTTTCTTTTCAGGGATTTGGTGCAAAATGCTATTCAAGAAGGGAGGCTGAAGTTTGGTGACAAAGGCAAAGCTCAGACGAAAATTGACTCTGACCCATTGCAAGTTGCAGAGGCTAACTATATAGAGCCTCACGAGGTTCAGATGATCGAAGCCACAGAAGGATTTGAACAGTCAATCAACATGGTGAAAGTCACTGAGGACTTCGCCACCAATCCTGTGGCAACTGAAGGTTTTAATAAGGCTGCGAATGGCTTGAATGCTGATGGGGCCAGTTTAATATTGGTGACCAAAAAAGCTGCTGACAAGTTTGTTGAGATGGATAATGCTGCCAAGATATTGGATATGGCAGTAAGCGAATTGAAGATAAATGCCACTGAGGGCATTAACATGGTCGAATTGGTTGAAGAATCTGATGCTAGATCAGGCAGTATCAGTACCAACGAGGCTATGGGCAGGAACGCCCCCAAAGTCTAAGTTGTTAAAGAGTTAGAAGATGACATGCTATTGGTAGGAGAGATGATAGACATGGATGGTTGTTTGGTAGAAAACTGGATATGTATGGCTGCTGAACAATTCTTCAAGACATCTCCTAATGTTGAAAGAGTCAATGCTGAGGAAATGGTCGAAGTTGAAAGGACTGCTTGGCAGAAGGCTTCCCAAAAAGCTGCAGGAGCAGCAGCAAGTGGTGGGTGTCTGGCGAAGACCACTGAAAGTCTTGAAGCTCATTTCTCCAAGATGCGCTTAAAGGATAAAATTGATGTCAATATGGTCGAAATCACAGATCAAAAAGCTAAATAAGTGAGTAAGGCAGATGAACAAGAAGAGCGCAACAAAATAGCTTATCCTAAGCAAGAGGAGACAATTGTGGATTTTCTGCACCGTTGCCAGAAGAAAGGTTTTGGCGTAATGCTATGTCCTAGATGCAGCGCCATTTTTTATGAGAAAGCTGCCCACAAGTTAGAAGGTGTTAAAAAAGCTGGTGGAAGCTGGGGGCAGAAGGTAAATAAAGGTCCCAGAAGTTTTGACCATAGACGACTTTTGACAGGGTTGAAAAACCAAGTACCAGGAGTTAGGCCAGGTACATTCAAACCAGCTGCGAATGTGCCAACAGGTAGTTGGATTAAGCCTATCGAAGAAAGAGGACAGAAGAAGAAGTGGGAGAAATTTGATGTGGAAAGAGGTTCTTCATTTGAGTATAGAAAAGAGAACCATACCACCAACAAGTCAGCATACATTTCTCAAAATTACAAGGGTAAAAATTCCATGTCTAGATCACAATGGCGAAGAGAGCAACGTAGGCGAAAGGCTACCAGGGAGACTCAGGTACAAGGAGAGTCAAGCACCAATATTAATAATCAAGCTGGGACAATTGAGAAGATGCCCATAAGGCGAAAGCTGTTCAATGTTCAGCCAGAGAAGAAAGTTGAAGATGATGAGAATATGACTGATAATTTCGACAGTGAGTCAGCAGCTTCTCTAGATATTATTGTGAGTGTGGTATCAGTGATGCCAAAAGAATTTGGTCAAGTTTCAGAGGTCGAAGACTTGGATCAAACTGCTGAATTAGAAATGTTGGCACACAAGCCTGTGTGTTATTACATCATGAACAATGGGTGCGTCGAAGAACAAAATGCTTTTTTTGAACGCCCCACAGAGGCAATGAAGGGTCATCTGAAGCCTCTCTACATTACTGGCAAAGTAGAAAATGTTCCTGTTAACAAAATCTTGGTGGATTATGGTGCAACTGTTAATTTAATGCCAAGATTTTTGCTGCGCAAGATTGGGAAGTTTGAGACTGATACCAAACCCCACAACATGGTTCTGTCGAACTATGAAGGAAAAGTTGGTTCCACTCTAGGAGTGATTCAAATGGATCTTACTATGGGAACCATTACCAGACCAACAGTGTTTATGGTCGTTGAGACGAAAGCTAACTACAATCTACTCTTGGGTAGGGAGTGGATTCATGGAATAGGAGATGTACCTTCATCTATGCATCAAAGAATCACCATTTGGAGACCAGATGGGATAGTTGAAAATATTGAAGCTGATCAAGGGTACTTTAAGGTGCCTATTAATCATGTGGATAGTAGACAGTTTGAGAAACATTTGGCCAACATTGCTCCATGTCCTCCAGCCGACTTTGAGTTTACGCCTGATGAAGAAACGTTTTATTCATTGTATTTACACCCTGTCGAAGGTTTCAGATGGGACAGGGAAGTACCAGGAGGAAGGTTGCCATGCTTAGGCTCACCTCTAATAGAGCCCACAGGATGGGGAAATGAATTCAGTGATCATGACTGAGTTTGAAGTTTTAAAAAGAATTTCGGCCTATGTGGCTGAAACAAAACTACAAGCGGCTTTGGAAGCTGCCAATGACTATATGGCTGGCGAAGCCATTTCTGAATTTTATCAAGAAGGTCCTGGTAAGGACTTCGACCCAAAACCTCCAGATAAGGCTGAAACTGGAGAGCAAAGCCAGAGGCTCGACGCCATCTATGAAGATGAGCCTTTGGGATTTAAGAAGGATCCGTTGGCGAATAATATCAAAATGCTAGCACAAGATCCTTTAGAAGAAGTTGACCTCAGTTAGGGGACAACCAAAAGGCCTACCTACATCAGTGTCAACCTTGATCCCCAGTTGAAGGTTGAAGTGGTCCAGTTGTTGAAAGAGTTCAAGGACTGCTTCGCCTGGGATTATGATGAGATGCCTGGTTTGAGCTGGGAGTTGGTTGAACACAGGTTACCTATGACACCTGGAAAAAAACCAGTCAAGCAAAATTCAAGACGGTTTGCACCAGAGATATTGTCAAAGATCAAAGAGGAAGCCGAAAGACTGCTTCGTTGCAAATTCATTCGCACGGCAAGGTATGTCGAATGGTTGGCTAATATAGTACCTGTTATTAAAAAGAATGGGTCTTTGAGAGTTTGCATTGATTTTAGAGATTTAAACTCTGCAACTCCTAAAGATGAATATTCAATGCCAGTAGCAGAAATGTTAATAGATTATGCAGCAGGACATGAATATCTTAGTATGCTGGATGGATATTCTGGCTACAACCAAATATTCATTGCTGAGGAAGATGTTCATAAAACTGCTTTTAGATGCCCTGGAGCCTTAGGCACCTATGAATGGGTAGTGATGCCTTTTGGTCTTAAAAATGCTGGTGCCACTTATCAAAGGGCGATGAATTCAATCTTCCATGATTTTATAGACATATTCATGCAAATTTACATTGATGATATTGTTATAAAATCTATTTCTGGGAAAAGTCACATTGACCATCTTCGACAGTCCTTTGAAAGGATGAGAAAATATGGTCTTAAAATGAATCCTCTCAAATGTGCTTTTTGTGTGCAGGAAGGGGATTTCCTAGGCTTTATGGTCCACAAGAAAGGGATCGAAATAAATCAGAATAAAACCAAAGCCATAATGGAGGCGAAACCTCCATCAACTAAAAAGGAGTTGCAGTCGTTGCTGGGCAAGATCAACTTCTTAAGAAGGATTATATCCAACCTGAGTGGCAAAACACAAACCTTTTCGCCATTGCTTCGTTTCAACAAAGATGGTTTTGAGTGGGGGCAATTACAGCAGGAAGCCTTCGACAAAATCAAGGAGTACCTAAGCCACCCTCCAATTCTTTCATCACCTTGTAGAAACAAGAGTATGAGATTGTATATAGCTGCATCAGATAAAACTCTAGGGAGCATGTTAGCTCAGGAGGATGAAAATGGAGTCGAAAAAGCCATTTATTACCTTAGTCGAGTTTTAAATGATGCAGAAACTAGGTATAGCATGATTGAAAAGTTATGTTTATGCTTGTATTTCTCTTGTACTAAATTGAAGCAATATATAAATCCAGTTGATGTGTATGTTTCTTCTCACTTTGATGTTGTAAAACATATGTTATCTAAGCCTATTTTGCATAGTCGAATTGGCAAATGGGCATTAGCATTAACAGAATTTTCTCTAACATATAAACCTTTAAAAGCTGTGAAAGGGCAAATAGTTGCAGACTTTATAGTTGACCACTCCATAAATGAAAATGATTTGAATTATGTTGAATTAAAATCCTGGAAGTTATACTTTGATGGATCAAGTCATAAAAATGGAACAGGAGTGGGAATATACATTATTTCTCCCGAAAAAATTCCAACAAAATTCAAGTACAAGGTCGAAGGACCTTGCTCTAACAATGAGGCTGAATATGAAGCATTAATTGCTGGCCTTGAAATTTTGTTAGAATTGGGGGCAACTAGAGTCGAAATAATGGGAGACTCATAATTGGTTATAAAACAAATCACAAAGGAATATAAATGTGTTAAAGAAAATCTCATTATGTACTTTGTGATAGCCAATAGATTATTAAAGAAATTTGAGGTAGTGGCCATCCAACACATACCTAGAATAGAGAATCAAGTTGCTAATGACTTGGCTCAAATTGCCTCTGGATACAAAGTGTCGAAGGAAAATATTCAAGAAGTAATTGAAGCAAGAGGTAAAGTGGTGGCTGTTGGATTGTGCCCATCAGACTTAGAAACAACTAAGCTTGGATGCATAGATGGCGACAATTTTGAAATTTTTGCTATAGATAATTTGACAGATGAAGACTGGAGGAAGCCTATAGTTGAATATTTGCAAAATCCAACGGCTTCGACAGAGCGAAAAATCAGGTATCAAGCTTTAAGCTATGTACTTTTGGGTAATGAATTGTTTAAAAAGACCCCTGAGGGAGTCTTATTGAAATGCCTTAGTGAAGCAGAGGCATATTTGGCTCTTTCGACAGTACATAGTGGGGCATGTGGAGCACACCAAGTTGGCCAGAAGATGAAATGGTTGTTGTTTCGACAAGGCATGTATTGCCCGACTATGCTGAAAGATTGCATAGAATTTGCTAAGGGTTGCCAAGAATGTCAAATTCATGCTGGCATACAGCATATCCCTGCAAGTGAATTACATTCCATAGTGAAACCATGGCCTTTCAGAGGATGGGCTTTGGATATAGTGGGAGAGATTCGACCAGCATCTTCAAAGAACCAAAGATATATTTTGGTGGGAATTGATTATTTCACCAAGTGGATTGAAGCAATACCACTGGCAAATATAAGTCAAGAAGATGTTATTGAATTCATTCAAAATCACATTATTTATAGATTTAGTATTCCTGAAACAATCACTACGGATCAAGCATCAATGTTTACTGGTCGAAAGATGCAGGAGTTTGCCAAAGAAATAGGTTTTAAGTTATTGACTTCTACACCTTATTATGCTCAGGCCAATGGGCAAGTCGAAGCTGCCAATAAGGTAGTGATTGGACTAATTAAGAAGCATGTGGGAAAGAGGCCTAGAAATTGGCACAAGAAATTAGACCAAGTTCTTTGGGCATGTCGAACATCCCCTAAAGAGGCTACTAATACTACCCCATTTCGACTTACTTTTGGTCATGACGCAGTATTGCCTGTTGAGATTTATTTACAATCTATAAGAGTTCAAAGACATCATGAGATTCCCTCTGAGGACTATTGGGAAATGATGATGAATGAATTAGTGGATTTGGACGAAGAAAGGCTTAGAGCCTTGGAGTTGTTAAGAAAACAAAAGAAAAGGGTCGAAGAATCCTACAACAAAAAGGTTAAGTCTAAATCTTTTGCATGTGGGGATTTAGTTTGGAAAGTCATTTTGCCTATGGATCAAAAGGATAGAACACTAGGCAAATGGTCTCCTAAGTGGGAAGGTCCATTCCAAGTCATACAAGTTTTCTTCAATGGAGCTTATGAAGTGGAAGAGTTAGACAAAGATAAAATAATCTTGAAAGTAAATGGCAAGTATTTGAAAAAATATAAGCCTATGTTACAAGAGATTCATATTAAAACGTAAGTTTTATTTTAAGAAAGGAAAGCCAAAATAGGCCAACTCAGGCTAATATGGCATACAAAGCAAAGGAGAATCAACATAACATCTTTCAAAGATAGGAAAGATTATTCATAATCTCTCCAGTCAATAGATTTGAGGAAGTCCATGTAGTCTGCGTCTGGCTCATTATCGTCAAAGTCCTGGGTGTTGGAACGCCCTTTCTTAGAGATCCTCATGTTGGTTTCTCTCTTTTTTGCTCTGGAAGTTGCTCCAGTAGAGGCTTCAGGTTTCTTTGTTGCCTCTGTTTTCTTGGTTTCTTCAGTTTCTTTTGCCTTATCAGCTGTCTTCTTGGCTGATGACTTCTCTGAATTGTTCATAGTTACTTTGATGAATGAACATGGTTCAGATGGAAGAGAATTTATAGAGGCGAAGTATTGATGGGATTGGCCAGTCAAACGGTGAAACCATGTGAATTATTCTTGGAAGTTTGCCTGAGGGCTATGCTATAAATGTCATTTTAAAGCTAGAGGCTTATGCCTTGGAGTTTTAAAGCTGAAAAGTTTGACTTTCCAAGAAAAATATATAATGCCTTAATTGCAAATTTGACTTAGATGTGAGGCAATAAATAAAATGCATCATAATTTAATACGAGTCGAAAGCAGTTAATGGCGAAATACTAATGATTACTTAATCAGTGCCAAAGGCATAAAAACTTTCATTACATAAAGGCCTGAAAAGGCCAAGAAACAAATGATGGTTAAACAAACAAAGGTTTCGAAAGTATCAGAAGGGATGCCTCGACGCCAACTGAGAAAAGGCTTCTATGTGATGTTTGAGGCGAGCATTGCACAAAGATTCATCAAGTTTGGTTGCTACGAGCTCTTTTTCATATCTTTGGGCTGCCTCAATACGATCAATATCATTCTTCGTTTCTTCAGCCATCTTAGTGTCGTCGAAATGTTGCAATTCACGGTTGCGTTTTTCAGCATTTTCAATTTTGGCTTGTAGCTCCGTGATTTGTTGCTTCCAAACTTCAATATCCTTCTGGTTGGAGGCTATCTCATCTTGTTTTTTCTTTTGATCAGCCCCCATACCTTCGACCTTTTCATACGACTCTTTTGCACTACACCAGGCTGAACTCTCATGACCAGATGTTTCTTCTATGGTATTCCTGATAGATGGAAGCAGCTTTATTTCTGCAGCTATTTGGTTCACCATGGCGGTTAACTCTATCAAAAAACTAGAAACGTCTGGATTAAGGGTGGTGAGCTCAAGCTTTTCAAGGGTGTCCTTCAGATAAGTGGTTGTAGTGGGGTCTGAGGCCAAAACTCTGTGAATGTCCCCCCTGAAGAATTTTTTCTTTATGGCTTGGAGGATTGGTTTGGCGAAATCATCTGATGCTGAAGTCGAAGAGCCAGAAGAAGAAGAACCATACTTCTGCCCGAGTATTAATTTGGAATACTCACGTGGGTTCGACCACTTGAGGGCTGTCAGTGTGTCTCCGGGATTTGGAACGTTAGCCAAAGGTTGCTGGACCACGGGCGAAGAAGTATGGTGAGGGGTAGGATCTGGTTGGTCTTCTTCCTCTTCTTCTTCTTCTGATTCTTCTCCTTCATCCTTTTCTTCTTCAGTTTCGACTGCCACTCCTCCATCATATTCTTCAGCAGTTGGTTGGAGGTTGGCCTGGTCATCAGCTGGTTCAGGATGTGGTTCATGTGTTTCTTCAAGGGCAGCTTATCCAGGATTTTCGTTTTGAGGTTGAGCCTCAGGACCACCTTCTTCTTCGACAGCCAGTTGATCAGTATCCATGAAGTTGGCCAGGTCGAAAGGTGGTGGACTTGAAGCATCATCATCATCAGAGTTAGAACCATCAGCCTGTGCATTCTGTGTAGTAGTTTGGGCATGAGGGTTGGTGGGGTCTGCAGCTAGAGGATTAGGTTGATTAATTTCACTTAAACCAGAGCCAAGATCAGATGATGGATGGTAAGTTGGTTCACCTTGGTTGTTGAGGAGTGTAGTGGTGAAACTTCCTGCAGCATGTTGAGGGGTGGGATTGTTGATTATGTCGGTAGCAAAATTGCCCGAAGCTGGTTGAGGGTCAGGATTATTGATTATGTTTGCCTAAAGAACACAAGTGAAGAAAATGATATTGAAAGAATTTGGGCAAAAGACGTCAGTATAATGAGAAAATGGTGCACATACCTGAGCTTGTACAGCAGCAGGACTTGAGTTACCACTTTCATGGTCGCCAGGAGGTGTTTGGGTGGCTACCATGGAAGGTTGTTTTTCGACACCACTTGCTGTGGGTGCCTTTTCAAGTATTTTGGCCACCTTCGAAGGAGGTGGGCCAGCAGGTCCAGATGCTTTTATTGCTTTTCTTCTTTTTTTTTTGTACGAACCTCCTCAGGAGATTCATCTGAAGCATCTGAAGATATAACAACAGCTGGGGCATCCTTTTTTCCTTTCTTTGAAGGTGTAGGAGATTTTCGACCAGTCTGAAAAGGTGATGCAAATGTGAGAAGTGATTCACATAATAAGAACATAGGCAAGGGATGTGAAATGTACCTATTTGCCTTCTGGTTCTTTGCTACTTTGTGCAGCAGCAGCCCTGGCTGAAGGAGCTTTCCTAGGCACAGCTGAAAGACAGTGAAAATTGTTACAAGTTAATGATTAAATGGTTAGTTATAAAGCCATGGAATAAGGGCTTCAAACCTTCATATATTTCAGATTCGACACGAACATCCTGAATTCCTATATGAAGGTGTCCTTTGAAACTGTCTAGCGTATGCTTAGTCGGAACCACTCGTTGAGCTTTTAGCTGAGACTGCTGACGAAGAAGTTTTAAATGGTCACCACAGACAAACCAATCTGGAAATGGAGGGGCAAGTGCCACTCCAAAATCAGCATTAGGCAGTCGAGGGAACTTTGGAGGGAAAAGTTCAAAAGCTACCTCATAACGTTTCTCACGAGGGACGTCTGAAGGGATTTTTAGTTGATCCAACTGTTTTAGAAATTTTCTCTTTAAAGTAATAACAGCCTCGTGAATGGTTCGACCAAGATCATCTGGTCGATAGATAGTTTCAAAGTATTTTTGGAAAACCTGTATTTCTTGGAGGTGAGTGAACTTACTCTTCTTCGTCTTGTCCTGCACATCAATAAAAGCTTGGTCAAGCAATGAAGAAAATGTAGTCACATCAAGAAAATGCTCATTGTAGTGCTTCGACCACCAGTGGTGGAATGATGAAGTGCATAAGAAAGAAGGCTCAAAAAACACGGGAGACAGAACTCCTCCTCTCTCATTCCAGCTGACGAGTGTACTGGTGACATCTTCTTCACCAAAGCTTGCAGTATGAAGGATTACTTGGCCTTTTCTCTCATATAAACATTGAGGAAAGCTCTGGGCCAGCCCAAATTGTCGAGAGACAAGATTTGGTTGGTAAGCAATCAGTGCTGATAGGCCTCTCCCCAAGTTTAGCCTTTGGACAATGAATCTGGGAATTAAAAAGGCTTCCCAAATAGCAACAGATTCACTGTCAAGAGTCTTGTGGGGGTTTGGAAATGGCCTTGTAAACCACACAGGGTCATATCTTCTTTGAGCAAAGGGTGCCATGCTGGGAGTAAACTCATAGCGTTGGGCAAACATCATGATATAGCTGGTGAAGGTCCCTTGAAGGGTTTCACCATCATCATTCGGCGTAAGTTTGACCAAACGGGTCCATTCGACGCTCCTCTCCCTTATCTCAGCGGAGGCTTCATCAACTAGCCCTTTTCTGGGAAGGCTAGCTTCAAATGTTGCATTGAGCCATAGTTAAAGCAGCCAAAGAGGTCCACTCAAGTGTACAGAACCTTGAGCTTCCATGTGCCTCAGTCGAGAAGCCCCTTCACTGATGGACTCATAAAGGTTCGCCAGGATGAGTTCACTTAAGAAGATCCCTCTGTTATTGTGAAGCTGGTTAGCAAGGGGCAAGTACTTCTTAGCTACTTGCAAGGATTTCGTACAGAAAACATATCTCGACAGCCATACGTGAGAAATGCAATGTGTTCTTTATCAGATACTTCATCATGGCCTGCGTCGAAGTAGTGTTTGATGAAGTGGGTGTAGGTGAGTTTGGAACTTGAAATGCCTATGATATCCTAAACATCTTCTTCAGGGTTGTAAATAAGGTCATCTGGGCGAAGCCCTGTGATGGCAGCCAAGTCGAACAGTGTGGGGGTAACCATTCCACATGGCAGATGGAAGGTGTAGTGGGTGTTGTCCCAAAAATATAAGGACGCTGCCAGCATGTTCAAGCAGTATGGTACACTGGTCTTCGACAGCATGAGAAGGTCATAAATCCCTATGTTTTTCCAATGTTCAGACTTGACCTTTTCCATCTTCGCCATCCATTGGTCAAAATCCTTCAAGGGATTAACAACTCTTACTAGCCTTGTGCCATCAGTGAGATAGCTAACATTGATCTTGGGCAGTGGAATTTCTTCAGGAGAGGTTTCATCAGAAACGTTAATTTTGGAAAAGCTTTTTTGCCCTAATGGCCTTGTTTTCCGATAAGAGGGGAGAAACTCACTTAGTTTCTCATTAGAAATGTCAACATCAGCTAGAGGACCAGACAGTGCATAAGGTTTGTCAGAAACGACTAAAGGAATCATTACCTGAGACTTATATATGGCTCGTGCCTCTTTGGTGGTGGGTTCCGGCAGGCAACGACGATTATCCACTATTTGGGGGGCTAGGATATTTGCAAATTGAGGAATCGCTTGTTTGAATTGAGTAGCCTTGCCTCTTTGGGTTTTCTTTGGTTGAGGATTCACTTAGGAAGACGCCATTGTTAGAGAAAATGAAAAGAAGTGGTGCTTTTCTGGGTTTTGCGTGAAGAAAACTGAAAAAGAAGAGAAGGTTGCTTGAGATTATGAAAGTGTGGAAAGTTCACCAAATGGTGAAAACGGATATTTATAGACGTTTGAAAATCCCAAGGGCCTTGGATCCACCGTTAAAGTTGAGAAGGTAGTGGGACGTGTGTCTTTCTCTTGGAAACGTGATGAGTAGTAGCAGTTATGTTCAGACTGCAAACATATATTTTCAAGAAAGGAGTTATGATGAGTGTGGCTGAAGAGACGTTTAAGGGTTTGTCATGATGGCATGATGTCATAAGCGTGGGTTAAAGAAACTGAACAGTTGAGCCACTGAGTGATTAGTGGATTATTCAGTTGAAGCCATGCCAACAAGCGTCGAAATGGTTGTTGAATCAAAAAATGACCTTCTTACCAATTCTGGCGAAAGGACATTTCTTGGGGAGCAATTTGTTAACCCTCATTTTCGACGCTAGAAAGAATCAAAGCTATTTTAAGTTAAAAAATTATTTTTAACGTAAAGAAGGCTTCGACCCAATTTTGGTGAAGCCTGAGTCGAATAGGGGTTTTGGAAACCTCAAAAAATGGCTAAGTGTTGGGAGATGCTTCGACTGTGAGAATGCTGAAATGCGCGTTGCAGTTATCACATTGAGGCTGGAGGGAAAATTTCAAATGTTTGAATTTCAAAAGGATCAGTTGCTGAACGTGGGAGCAGTTGAAATGGAGAAAGGCGCCAAGAGGACACGTTTGGAAGCATAACCACCACTTAGTAGTTATTTCTTAGCACTATAAATAGGAGTCATTTCTATAGAATAGGGGTGTTCGTATTTTTGTACAAATTACTCAAAGAAACTCAAAGTACCCGCGTGTAGAGAAACGAGTTCGTGAGAATGTACGTAATGTAACACCACTTTCTTTCATCAATGCAATTTATCTTCATCATGTTTATGTTTCAGCACTTTACGTTTTCCTGAACTTTACCTTTCATGTCTTAACTTTTCCTTGAATCTTTATTTTCAGTCAAGTTTATTTTAAACCTTGTTTTTACTTTCATTTAAAAGCTTTCGACATTTATCTTCTTGCATCTTTACATTCAAGCATTTAATCTTCAAGCATTTACTTTCAAAGTCTTTTATCTTCAAGTCATTTATTTCTAAAGTCATTTATCTTTCCGCATTTACTTTCGAATGCACTTTTATCAATTCCAGTCTTTATTTTCAAGAACGTGGAGTTCATTGCATTTTATCTTCAAAAGCTTTTACATCATTGCATTTACTTTTAAAGTCATTTATTTCCTCGTCATTTACTTTCGACAGTCATTTATTTTTCTGCATCTTTTACATTCAAGAACGTGGAGTTCAAGCACTTTTACATTTTTGTCATTTATCTTCGACAGTAATTTATCTTCCTGCATTTTTATCAATTCAAGTCTTTATCTTCAAGCCTTATTTTCAAAGCTTTTTACTTCATGTCTGTTACTTTCGACGCCTTTAAATTCTGCATTCTTTATTTACAGCCTTTTAACTTCCAAGCTTTTACTTTACTGCAAGTAGTCGAACGTGGAGTTCACTTAGGTTTCTTTTTTCCGCATTGTCGAACATGGAGTTCAGTTTACATTTCCTTTATTTCAAGTTATATTCACTCTCTCTTAAAATTTAGCACATGTCCTAGGATTTGTGTGGTCGATCCTGCAAGTTAGTCAGTTTTATTTAAAATTGATAGACCAGAGGTTGTTTACCAAAATTCACAGTAAACACCTTATTACCCAACCCGTCTCATACCCGCACAATATATATTTATATATTATCATTTATATTATTATATACAAATGAAGGTATATCAATTTTTAAAAAAATAGCATTATAAAGTACCACACATTTTAATATAAAAGTTTGTTTATTTTAAAATTCAACAATAAAATCTTTGAGTTTTTTAAATGTTGTTTAAAAAACTTTTAAATAGTTGATATTTCATAATTGATCGATTTATTTTGACTATAAATGCGTGTAACGGGTACGTATATGGTACCCACAAAGTACGGGTACGGGTATAGACATTGACACCCACGCGAGTATAGGCTTGGGTATGAGATTTTTTTTAAAACTCGAGTATGGGAACGGAATTATACTACCATGCCTAAACCCTCTCCATTGTCATCTATAACACTTATAATTTTCTCAATAATAAATAGAAAATGAATTAAAGAATCCTAATTCCCATAACTTCCCATAACTTCACCCGCATTGGCATAAATATCATAAAGAATCCTGTGCATTTTACTCTATTGTTCTGATTCACTACTTTCATTAAAGTTGATCCCCTTCCAAATTACATTGTCAATCAAACTCTACTTACACGTATTCCATTATGCTGTAACAACAATGCTAAAGCTAATACAAATTGTTCCTTCCGAATCATTCAACATTCTCATTCCTAAAAAACCACCTTTTGTGCAAGGCATTATCTAAGTCCGAACTATATGTTAAAATAAAACATCATCAACACTAACTTATGTATTTGTCCTAAACTAAACCTTTTTTACGAATATCCCTATACCCCATTAGCAAAAATATTACTTTGTTCACACACAAAAAAACCATGTCACACGTTGAACCTGTTCCACAACTTAAGCCAAGATTTCATGAGTGTTTTATTCCTCGTGATGGTATCGTAACAAACCTGCCTTAGAAAAGCACAAAAAGATTTTTTTTTCCCCACTTAGTGTTGTCATACTAACTCAATCGACCAAAGATTCTAGTTGCCACACTTGCGTTGCGTGTCTCTAATTGAAAAACGAACATGACTCGAATTTTCAATCCCATAATTTCAGCAAAGCATATTTTCTAATTCACACGTAAACCACAAAAATGTGGTCAAATTATTAACGCACTATTTACGCGGAAAGAGTTTTATCCATGCATTGCACTTCTCCAAATTTAAAGTGCCGCGTGTTACTAACTATTCTATTTTAACTATGTTCCCAAGTTACGTTAGTTGAATACCAGTCAACGTACCTTGGTTGTGAAGTAAAGATATGTGATTTTTTTTTTTTTAATTCTAGTGTGTCATGTCAAAGAATTTCTTTGTCAGCATTATACACACGATTAAACTTTTATTAATATTATTCTAGTTTATCTCAATTTTATTAGTTTTTTTTTTTAAGCAAGAGATATATTGTAAAGAGTACAAAGGGTACTCAACTTGATTACAAAAAATCGATAAGGCCTCGACTAGCCAAAGAGATTACCTACCAAACGTGACTAAGACAAGAATAACAACGGATCTTTGTTAAAATCATAAAGGTTACATTTGGAATGAGTAATATCTCCAATGAAAGTCCATCTCCAAACCGTGTACTTTACCGTCCACACTATATCAACAATATTCCAAGTAGAGTTCCGAAAAAGGATACTGTTCCTAGTAGTTCACAAAATCCAACTAACCGCTAACCATATACTTCCAACTCCGCCCTGGTGCATCTTCTTAAGATTACAAAAATTGAACCAATCAAAAAAACTACCTTTAAGGTCGAAGCAAACCGGAGCCGGAAACCCGATCCAATCTGCCACCTCTTTCCAAACCAAAACAGCCACGGGACAACGCGCAAGAACATGAAATAACGTTTCCGGAGAAGACGAGCAGAACACACACGAGGAATTTCCCGAAGGCGGAATGATTATTAATGTTGGTAGATTATGCGAGTAAAGAAAAAATCGGTTGCACTCTTTTGAAGGTGGATTTTGAGAAAGCTTATGATAAAGTGAGTTGGGACTTTCTTAGATTCATGTTGAGAAGAATGGGGTTTGGGGAGCTTTGGTTGAGATGGATGGAAGCTACTATATTTTCTAGCAAGATGTCCGTTTTGGTTAATGGTAGTCCTACTAAGGAATTTTTGGTGGAAATAGGTCTTAGACAAGGAGACCCTCTCTCTCCATTCCTTTTTGTTTTGGTTGTGGAGGGACTAACGGCTTTAGTGAAGAAAGCGGTGTCATTAGGAGAGTTCTCGGGGCTGAACGTGAAAGGAAAGTGTTTTGTTGATGTTCTTCAATTCGCGGACGACACTCTTTTGATTGGAGACGGTAGTTGGAGACATTTGTGGACCATAAAAGCGGTCCTTCGTGGTTTCGAGATGGTGTCGGGTCTCAGAATTAATTTTCATAAGAGTAAACTTATTGGAATTAACGTTCCTCCTAATTTTCTTGAAGCGGGTGCCTTGTTCCTTTCATGCCGCACAGAGAGAAAAGAGTTCATATTTCTCGGTATCCCCATTGGTGTCAATCCAAGGAGGATTGTTACTTGGTCTTTTTTGGCAAAAAAGTTAGAAAAGCAGTTATTTTGTTGGCAAGGTAGGTTCTTGAGTTTTGGAGGAAGAATCACTCTTCTTAAGTCGGTGCTTAGTAGCATCTCTATTTTTTATCTTTCGTTTTACAAAATTCCGGTGAAGATTCGAAACGAGTTAGTTAAAATCCAAAGCAGTTTTTTGTGGGGTAGTTCGGAGGAAAGTAGAAGAACTCATTGGATTAGTTGAGATTCTCTATGTTTGTCTTTCGATAAGGGAGGCCTCAATTTGAAGAGAATAGAGGATTTTAATTTAGCCCTTCTTCACAAGTGGAGATGGCGAATATTAAATGGCTCGGAGGATCTTTGGTATAAAGTGTTGCAAGCTCGTTATGGGGATATCAATTCGCACATTTGTCGTGACGGTTGCTCCTTTTCCACATGGAGTTCCTATTCGACTTGGTGGAAGGACTTTCTTTCTATCTCGAGGCAATATCCGGAGGACATTTTCCTTAATAATTGTTCCTTTGATATTGGAAATGGTTTTGTGACTCCATTTTGGCATGTTAATTAGACGGGTTTCGGTAGCTTGAAATATCTTTATCCTCAGTTATTTTCCATTTCTCGTTTGAAAGACGTGGCGGTGGCGGGAACGGGCGGATGGTCTAATGGAGAGTGGAAATGGGGGGATCTTGGTATTAATATTTCTGGCTTTTCTAACGAATTTTCTGCAGGTTTTTTTTCGTCTAACAGTAAGTCTCAGGTGGATAATTCTGGTCGGATTGTTTTTAATTCTGTTTCGGACAATGCAGCAGCCTCTGTGAATCAGGCTGGAGCCTTCGATTTTGTGTTGACTGATGGAGCGGTGGCTACTGAATCTGTTTCTGTTTTTCCTAGCAGTGGCAGCCTCCCTTATATTGTTGTCATTGCTCCTGTATCCACGTCTGCTATATCAGCCTTTGATATTGCAGCTGATGTTGCTGCTTTACAGTCACTTATCGCTAATCGTAGCCCTAAGACTTTAGGGAATGACGGTTTGGTATGGTTGCCCACTGTTGATAATCTTTTTTCGGTTAAATCTTTCTACCGGTTGACAAATGAGCATCGGATCCCTTATGGTCCACCTTGGAGGAATTATAAAGCTTTGGGTCTGATTTGGAATTTGTTGGTTCCGCAAAAAATCAAAGCTTTCGGTTGGAGGAGTTTTTTAAATAGATTACCGACAAGGGACCTCCTCTTTGCTAGAGGTATCATTCCTCCTTCTGGAGTTTCTACTCGTGTGTTCTGCTCCTCTTTCGCGGAATCGTTAATGCATGTGCTTGTGCATTGTCTGGTGGATGTTTTGGTTTGGAAAGAGGTGTCCGAGTGGATTGGGTTTTCGGTTCCGGGAAGTTTTGATTTAAAGGGGAGTTTTTTAGATTGGTTCCATTTCTGCAAATCTAAGAAAATTCACCCGGGCAGAGAAGGTAGTATATGGTTAGCGGTTAGCTGGACCATCTGGACTACAAAGAATGGGATCATCTTCGGGAACTCTTCTTGGAATATTGTTGACATCGTGTGGTCGATAAAGTACACGATTTGGAGATGGTCTTACATAGGAGATATTACTCACTCCAAATGTAACCTTTATGATTTTAACAAAGATCCGTTGTTATTCTTATCTTAGTTGCATTTGGTAGGTAATCTCTTTGGCTAGTCGAGGCCTTATTCGACTTTTGTAATCAGGTTAGAGTTCCCTTTATACTCGCTTCAATCTATTCCTTGCTTACAAAAAAAATAAAAAAATTAGTTATGATTAGTATGATCACTATATGGGGAGTTAAAATAATCTCTATAGGTGATCTGAGGTTTATAAATTGAAGAATAGTGATGGTTTAGGGGTGTGAGATATGAAATTGGTCGTATTCGGTTTGTTATGACGCTTAAATATTTTGGGTTTTAGGAGTAGGACTTTTAGATTTAACTTTAAGTCATATTAGTGGAAGAGTATCTCTCTTCTTGGATCCAAACAGTCGACAAATTCAAGTTGATTCCTAATGGTCTGTCTAAAATATTTGATGACGATCTTTATACATCTTTAAAGAAGGATCTATGTGTGGAAAAGGTGCCTATTAAAACTAAGTTCCAAAGTTTGTTTTAGGTTTCAAACCAAGAAGATCTTTTTGTGATGGAATCCAATCGGGAAGATGTATGGGTTTGAGATTTCAAGTGGAGGAGAAGTCTATTGATATGGGAGGAAGGACTTCTTAATAGTATGATATTAGTGATTGGAGAGGTCACTACATCACATGATGTTGATTCTTGGCAATGGTGTCAGGATCCAGAGGGTATGTACACAGTCAAATTGGGTCACTTGGTTGTACTGTTGGGTAACTTGTATCACAAGTTACTTGGAAAATGATGATAACTTGAGAGAAAATTAGTGAGGGATTAAGGGGAAAGAGTTTATTGATTGTGTGTATTTTTTAATTACAATGAGAGGTGATATTTATAGACACACCCGAGTATATTCTAAAAACAATATATCTTCCCGAGTATATCCTTAAAATATTCTGTCTAACCAAAACTCATATGCTTGCCCAGGTATTCCTTAAAGAAAACTGAATTAACCATGATACTCTTCCTTATTCAGATTTGTTATGCTTCTCATTCTCATTAACTTCTTTAAACCTTCAAACCTTGATGGCAACTCTGCTAATTGCAATGATCAATAATTAACCTTGCTTTGCTAACTTGATCTTTAAGAAGGTGATACCTCTTTTTCTATGTGCTTACTTCTACCATGACTCATTGGATGATTTGCTAGATCTATGGTTGAATGACTGTCTACAAGTAGCTTGATTTTACCATAGTCAAGAATGTTCAATTTTCCAAGAAACATGTCTAACCAAAGTGCTTGACATGTTGCATAAGAGGCTGCAACATACTTTGCTTCACATAAGGACAAATCAGCAATACCTTGCTTCTTTGAACTCCAAGAAACTTATGTTGATCCAAGCATGAACAGGTAGCCAGCTGTGTTTTTCATGTCATCTTGATCACCACTCCAGTATGAGTCTGACTAACCACATATCCATGCTCCAACTTTGGTTGTTTGATGAGGCATTAGCACCCCATGATTTGATGTGCCTTTGATGTATCTTAGGATTCTTTTTGTTGAAAGTAGATGGCATATCCTTGGTTTCTCCATGAATCTACTCACCAAACCAACACTATGACAAATGTCAGGTCGTGTGTTGCAGAGATACCTCAAAGATCCAATGATATGCTTATACAATGTGTTATCAACCATTTCTTCTTGGGATTCATTCTTCAGCTTGATATTGATCTCCATTGATGTGATAGTAGGGTTGCAGCTACTCATATTAAATCTCTTTAATATGTCCTCAGCATATTTCTTCTGATGCAAAAAAAAAAGTACCTTGTTTGGTTTCCATGATTTCCATTCCTAGAAAATATGCAAACTTTTCTATGTCAGAAATTTCAAACTGATCATACATGTTTTCTTTAAACTTTGTCAAGCCTACTTCATTTGAACCTATAACCAATAATTCATCTACATACAGAAAAATAATGATTTAGTATTGTTCATTTGAGCCTTTGACATAAACAACATGTTCTGATGTGCCTTTGAAATAGAATGACTTCACACAACTTTGTGGTTGTTTTACATAGACTTCTTCTTCTAGAGGTTCATTTAAGAATGCAGACTTCACATCATGTTATGGCATCTTCTAACCTTTATATGTTGCTATGGCCACAACCAACCTTATAGTTTCAACCCTGGCCACAAGTGCATATACTTCATTGAAATCTATTCTAGGTCTTTGGAGAAAGACTTTTGTAGCCAATTTTGCTTATCATTCTTGCCATCTGGTTTCAACTTCAGCTTGCAAATCAATCTTAGATCAATTGCTTTCTTGCATGAGTTCTCAACCAGCTCCCATGTCATGTTTTTCTCTATGGCCTTGAGTTCCTTAACTATTATAACATTCCAATTTTTATCCTGCAGAGCTTGCACATGATTAATTGGTTCTACAAGAGATCAAAATAGTTTGAATATAAATTAGAGAGACTAATTTTATGAATAAAGTAAAATTCAAGAAACAAAACTGTAATTAAATATAAAAATTATATTTTAAATTTAATAATAAAATTAAATTACAGGGTAACGTGACTACTATTGAGTGTCTCATTTTAATATACAAAGCTTTATTTGGATTCCATAAAAAGAATAAGAGAAAAAGAAGTGAGGTGAAAATTTCAAAAGGAAAAAAAATAAAGTTAAATGATTATTTTAATGTTTGATATATATATATATATATATATATATATATATATATATATATATATATATATATATATATATATATATATAAGAGTAACCATTTACTCCAAGAGTAAGTTTTTATAACTTACTCCACAATCATAGCTTTTAAATTAGATTTGATTGAATGATTATAAGTAAAAATGCTAATTTAACCACTATATTAGATTCAATTTAAAAGTTATGATGTGGAGTAAGTTAAAAAAACTTACTCTTGGAGTAAATTAATCCCCAATATATATATATATATATATATATATATATATATATATATATATATATATATATATATATATATATATATATATATATATATCTGTGTGTGTGTGTGTGTGTGTGTGTGTGTGTGTTCCCTCTGCAAGGGCATGGAGATTCCCTAGTAGGTATATTACAATGATAGGATGAGGCTAGTTCATGGTTGCAAGTAGTCTTGTATGGTGGTTTTTGAGGTTGTTTAAGGGATTGACTCATGTGATGGGAAGGGCCCTGCTGGTGGCCAGCGGTGCTAGGGTGTATGTGGGTGGTTAGATTATCGGTATTAGAACTGCTGGGAGCAAAGTGTCATCTGAGAAGTATTGGGTGGTATTGATTGAATATGACGTGGTCTTTATCCTTTCGAGGGGTAATCTATTTATAGGGACTCTCCAGGGTTAAGGTTTATGGTTTGTTCCCCCTGACCCTGTAGACACCCTATAAAAAGATTACCCCTCGATGTGATTCCCTCAGTTGAAAGTGTTTTGGTTCTGCTTGTTCACATGTGGTGCGGTCGTTCAGAAGGCCTTGAAAATGTGTCGGTATTGATGGGACGTCAGCCGACTTGGCCAGATTGAGTGTTGAAGGGGAAGAGGCATGAGTAGCATTAAATTCACCTCATGATGGATTTCCTCCAGAAGACAAATTGGTCCACCATTTTTACATGTAGCTATTAGGCATGGGTATTTTCCCGCTTCTAGAGTCAGCTTATTGGATGTTCCTGCGAGTCCGTTTCTTTTGGACTTCCTATATATTTTTTCAAAAGTAATTCATCCACTTCCTTTCTTCTATCTATCAAAACCCATGTGTCTGATTTTATTTTCATCTACCATGGCAAGGAAAACGACTTTTATTCATGTGCGAGACATAGCCTCCTTGTATTCTACTACGGACATGATCAACAAATTCTGCCATGGTATTAGTTTCTCCATTACAGGTCGCGAGAGGGATGTACTTATGGAGCACTATTCGAATGAGGAAATAGCAAATATGAATACCTCTGAAGATCCCTCTGCTCTTTAATTCTACTTGCCCCTCCCCATTTTTTATTATTTGGGGGTTTTGCTTCCTTTCACTTCTTTCGAAATAGAGTTTCTAACTACTATCAACGTGCCCCCTATTCAGATTACTCCAAATTCCTGGGGAATACTTAGGGCTTTCCAAATACTGTTTCCTTATGCCTTTGGTCGACACGGAAATAAATAAGGAAATTCATAAACTAATAACGATAGTTATACAAATTAATTATTTTTTACAATATAAAATCGTAAGTTAAAGAAATATCTAAAATCATATATTAAAACAATATATATTATTGTTGAATTTAAAAGTTAGTTAAGGAATTAAATTATAGCTCTCAGTAGTGATTTTCTATTTTTTTAAATGATTATGATGAGGGATGAACTATGTTCCTCAATTGTACATTTCTTAACAACTCTAAAGAGATTTTTATATGATAGAAATGTTGAGATACTAAACTATGAAATGCATAAAAATAAAATAAAGTAAAAGAGATAAGAAAAATATGTAAAATAAATTTGTTTTGATTGATGGTATCTTGAGATGATTACCAATCCAATATTTATAAGCAAACACTAGTTAAATTAACCAAATCGCGGTGGCTTATAAATTTTAGTTATGCTAGACTATTTACACGGGTAGTGTGTAAATCTCTTTGTGGTGGGTATGATGCCCAATATACGTGCCAGTGTCTTTCATTTCATAGAATATTTTGTTATCCATATCTTTAATGTGTAACAATTTTCATATTTGAGAGGTGTTATGGTAAACATGATTCCATATTTATGAGCTATATGATATTACTTGGTCGTAGAAATGTGAGTATTTTGATATATGATTGAGATTAGGTACCAGGTAATGTGAAATAAAGTATATGAAAATAAAGTATATGAAGTGATCTTGAGGTATTAATTTTAACTTACATGATTTGATCTTGTAATTGTATATATGTATATATGGCCATTTATGTTTTTGTTAAATACTAATTCCTACTTGTTCATGTGAATGTAGTTAGTTTTTGAGTTTCCAAAAAGTAGTGATAAGGTGAAGAATTGATAGATTTTTTATGCTAGTGGGTGTTTGAGGACTTTTAAGACATAACTCACATATAATTACATTACAAATCCCAAATCTGATCTTGATCATTCAGGTGTGTAGTTTTATTGACGAGTAAATTTAAGATAAGTTTGTCGAGTCTCGTAGTTTTCCTGCATTCTAGGTTGGTAGTAATCTTATTTTGTGAAGTATAGTTTTCTATTGTGCTAATGCTTTTTAGATACAATCCTACAAATTAATATTTTCAATATGTTTATAATAGGATAAAATTAAAATAGGAAAGAAAAATAAGGCTAAAAATCTATATCCTCGTAGATTTTCTCGTGGAGGATATGAAAATCTATAGGATAAAATGATAATTGAAAAAAGAGAACAGAGACAACAATAACTGGGAGATGCTTCCTTATGCCTTTATCGCAGTCCATCTCCACCATCACACCATTAGAAATAGAAGAGAGTCCAACAAAGATCAGGAGGAGAGTTCATATTGGAGGCTACATGTATAGCTTCTGAGAAGATTGTAAGTAGATTCTCTTATCAAGAATACTAATTGTAGGTTACTTCTCTTTCGTAATGAACTTTTATTTTTTTTGTATAATTTGTTAGTTGAAAAAAGCCGGTGAAGGTTACTTTGTTCCACAAGCACACCATGATATATTAGTAGATCCAATTGAAACAAATAGCATGGTAAGCGTTTATGTGGTGTTGAACAAGGCATTCGTTTGAGACAATACTTCATATCATCTTCAAGGAGTGAAGAATTGCACACAAAAAATAGTTGAAAGAGATCTTTGATCATAAGTTCGTAGAAAAAATAGTAAGAGAATGGAAGAGTTTAGAACATAGTGTGATTGCGGTATGTATAAGTTTTGTTTTGTTGTTTTTCGGCTTAAAATTATGTATTATGTGTTGCCGCTGTTTGTGGTCTTAACATTATGTGTTGTGTGTTACAAGTGTTTTTATGATGTAGTATCAATAAACGACGAGTTTAATCATCCAACCAAACAAAAATTTAGTAGACTTATCTGAAAAAGTTGTTATGGGTGGTACAAATACAAAAGGTAGTTTTTCGTTCGCATAAAACAAGAATGAGATGTTAGTTCCTCAACTAGATTCAGTAAAAAAAAATTGACATGTTTGATCATAGATCTTAAACATCCCATCAATGTTCAATTAGAGCATGATCCAAATATAAACTTTTTATCTTGATCCGAAGTGTTTAAGGGATTTTGTGTGGGGATCTGAGTGGTTAGACATATTTATACTATAATTTTGATGCACATAAGTACATTTTTAGGGTGATATCAATTTTTTATATTGATTGTTTTCAATTACATTTAATGTCTAGACTCACTTCAATAATTGAATTTTGTTTAAACAATTAGGTGCATGCATCGTTCTTGTATGAAAACTAACATATCTGATGTGTTTGAATTCTCGGGCCCCTACGGTATTTAATTTTCAAGGCATCGATCAAGCGTGATTAAAGCATACATGCAAAATCGATTAAGTGATTCAAATAAAGTTTGTTACCTAGCATGGTATATCCATGCATAAGTATTTATAATTTGTGTTTTCTCTTATTTAGCATTCAACTTTTTACACATCTATTATAATCTATTAATTCTGAGCCACAAATTAATTTATTGACAACTCATCATCCTTCCTGCCACATCAATTAAAATCTGATGGGGCACTCTTCAAAATTTATCAATATAAACATCTCAATATTCATGTTAGCATAATGTGTAACGTTCTATTCATAATTCTTTTTTTTTTAAATAATAGTATTTATTTTTTGACAAATCATTTCCCAAATTTTTTCCATATACTAATCAAATTTTTTGTGTCTATCCCTTTTTTTCAAACCTAAAATACATTATATAATGTTTTACTCCATAAAAATTATAAATAAAATATATTTTTTAAAGTTTTAAGACTATAATAAATAAAAGAATATCACATTACTTAAAATAAAAGAATTTAATAATACTCTTAAATTTTACTTATTACTTTCAAATAAACAAAACAATGTCTAACACTCTTTCTAAAATATAGTTCAATCATAATTGTAGTTACGTATTAAAATATTAAATTTTAAATATAAAATTAAACAATTATTTATTTTTCAATTTACATATAAATGTCCTATAATATATTAGTAAATTAAAAATAATTAATATGAAAAGACAATTCAATTGAATTAAATCAATTGTATACTTTGAAAATTGACGGGACAATGAAAGAAAAATACACAAAAATAATATTCTTGGATTTATTTCAATACCTAATTCATCATTCGTCTCATAAAAACATATTCCACAATCATGCTCATTTCACTCTCAAACTACTAAGAATTTACAAAAAAGAGAGTTTTATCTTAAATCTAATGTCGACCCTGATAATTTGTTACGTAGTATCTGAATGGTTCCAATGTAGAATCCATTATATTCATATAATGATAAAAAAAACATTCTCGAATATGTTGGATATGTGTAAAATGAAGCAATAAAAATTACATAAAATTAATACACTTATTTTCACATTTTTCATTTTAATTTTGATGTCTTATCTTATATTTTTATAACTCAAACAAATTTTTTTAGTTAAAATTATATTTTTAATACTCTCTTCATCTTATTGACTCAATTAAAAAACTTTGTATACTAGGCAAAACCAAAATTTATCTAATCTAATACTACTTAAATAATTCATCTAAAAACCGCGCATCGCACGAGGCTTAATCTAGTTACTAATTATTATAGTGTTCATGTTGTGACGATTGACTATTGCTAATTATGTGCCTTAAGGAGAATAGAGTAACTATGCTTCTATAGGAAAACAACATGATTGAAGGATAAAACACGTGACTTTGTAATATATATTTTATGTGATTTTATAATTAGCGTGTATTGTTTAAATTGTTTTCAACATTTAGAGTTGTATTGAGATACGATTTGTTGCAAGGTTTTAGAAATAAAAAGCCCAAAAAATTTTACCGCTAAAATAGGTGTAATATTTATGACATTCATTTTATCTTTAATAACTTTTTATTTTTGTGTGTATTGTTATTCATTATATAAAACTTATGCATGATCTAACCTGTCGATCATAATGTGTAGTCAGCAACACGTCTGCAGCAGTAACGATCGACGAGAGAAAGGGATGCTTAAGTTAGTTCGGGTGAAGAGGTGGCAAGAAAGAGTTAGAGAATAGAATACCTAACCCTCGTGCAGAGGATGGTTTTTATAGTGAGCCCCCAGCGATGAGCCAATGGTCTTCGTTCTGGGCTGAGTGTCCAAGCCCATAACAGATGACTGTCAGGATTCCTACGTGGATGCAGGGATAAGAAGGTCGTGCTCATCGTTCTGGGTCAACTGCTCTGCATTCCCCGGTTAGTGGACGGGCTTGCCCGTTACAAAGGGCAGAAAGGTTCCACGAGGCATGCGAGTCGGTTGGTGACGTGTCCTCGGGTGAGGAGCATGTGGGGAATGTGTTTTCTATTGGCCCTAAGGGGTTGGGCTAACATTCTGGGCCGTCCTCGACGTAGGAATAGATTGGGTTGTGCTCGACGCTGGGTCAGCCACAGGTCCAGTCCAGAACAAGAGTCCCCCAAGTTGTTGCCCCCAGGCATGGGGTCAATGACTTAGAGCCAGTCCGTGTGTCGAGGAGGGGAAATTGACTCTGCGCAAGGAGAGCTTAACACGTGCTTGCATTGAGTGCTTGGCTCTGCCCGCGAGTTACCAAGCTGCTCGTAAATCTGCTTCAAAATTTTCGTTGGGGCCATGCTCGCGAATGAATACGAAGGTTTGTCGCATGTGTCCGACAAGGGGTGCCCGGCAAGATTTGAAGAGACAATGTTCCACCTCCTCAGGGCACCGGTCAATAGGACTTGAAGAGAGAACATTTTGTTTGCTCGGGCCGGGTGTCAGAGTCATTTAATGCATAATTATAGCCTATAAGTAGGGATACTCATGAGCTAGGCAGTGACACGTCTACCTATATTCCGGATTTGGTTTATAAATAAGAAAGGGTGCAGGACCATTTGCATATTTTCGTGTTCACTGTTCTCTCTACTTTCTTTCAAGCTTCAGAGCATTTTTTTTTCGTCCGACTTCGTCGCCACCGCCGTCACCAACTTTCTTCAAATCAACTTTAACTACTCTTCGAATCAAGTAAGCATTCTTCATCTAATCTTTAGTTTGTATGCTAGTTTTAAAACGTAGATCAATTCTAGAATGTAGGTTGTTTTAGGATGCATGTTGGGTTTCGGCAGGTGTTGGTATTTGGTGGTGGTTTGGCCATTTCTAAACAACGGCGGTATGAGACTATTATGCTAGAAAAGCTTGGTTTTGAGTAGAGAACCACTCCAGCGACACCATTCAGGCGGTGAACAGGACATGCGCTGGTGGAATTTATGAATTTTCCAATTAAGCTCTGTGTTGAAGAAGGTCTTCCTTGTGAAGCTCATGAGTTTCTGATGAAGATTCATGTCAATGAGGCTCTTCCTCGTGACGTTTATGAGTTTTATGATGAGTATGCGTGTATTTTCTGATGAATCCTCGCGTTGAGGAGGATTTTCCTCATGAAGCTCCTGGATTTTATGATGAATATCCGTTTATTTTCTAATGAATCCTCGCGTCGAGGAGGATTTTCCTTGTGACTTGGTGGGTCGATTGAGACCTCCGACGAGGAGAGGATCCTCGTGACTGGTGAGTCGATTGAGATCTCAGACGAGGAGAGGATCCTCGTGACTTCCTCGCTCGCCATTAAGTAAGGTCCTTGGTCGAGGACAGCGTCCTCATGCCTTTCTTCACCCTTTCACTTGATTTGCAGTGGAAGGGTGAATTTGATTTGATCGTCGAATTCATTATTGTCTTATGCATTTTAGGTTTCTATGGCTCACAATACTGAGGGACTCCATCTGGTCGACACCGTCATCGACTGTAAATTGGCTTGGGTCGGGCTAGAACCCTGAGGGATAGCCTCACGTTTTGCAGATTTTCCGGAGAGCGCATTCACAATTGTCAAGGAAGGTGGGGGTGTTGAGGGAGCTCCAGAGAATAGGGAGGTATATAAGCCTGAGAGGGACGACCGGATCTGCTCTCGTTTCTTGGGTAATCGCTTTGCCATGTACGAGTACACCTTTAAAGATTTGGGGCTCCGATTGCCGTTCAACGGCCTTCAAATGGGAATTTTCGATCAGCTGGAACTAGCCCCCTCACAACTGCACCCGAACTCGATCGCCTTTATCCAGGCCTTCGAGATCGTGTGTCAGTATCTCGAGATTGGCGTCACCATTCCTTTGTTCTTTCACTGCTTCCACCTCCAACGACAAACGTCGCATGGGAAACACAGTTGGGTGTCCCTTAAGCAGCCAGAGAAATTGTTCAAGGCATTCATTGACTTCATTTGTACCTTTAAGGGCAGGTATTATGCGGTCAAGCCTGCGTCCCGAGTAGTTGTCGACTCCATGTTCGAGCGCGTGCCCTCACTCGAGGAAGATGGAAGTGTGCATCTTTACGAGGATGGGAATGAGGTAACGAGGAGGGTCTCAAAATTCTCCCTTCCATGGACTAATGTCCACTTCGCGGGGAGCACAGATTATTACATCAAGACACATAACGAGCTGGACCCTAAGGACCAGCGTGGCTTTGAAAAATTAGTGAAGTTTGTCGACAGTTTTACTCCCACTCAGTGGCAGACCAAGAACGGGGAGGTTGTCCTCGACGTACGGGGCGAACCCATATATGAGGCTCAGTATATTAACACCCAGGAGCTCCTCGAGTGTAATACCGCCAAGGAAGCTAGATTACTTCTAGGTAGATGTTTTTCCTTTGATTTTTTTGTGTTTATTCTTTCTTGGTATGTTGACATGCGTTCGTTATTTGTCGCAGGTAACATGGAAAACCTTCAGGAACGCGTGCTCAATAAGGAGATGGCCAAAGGGAATGTTGCAAAAAGTGGAAAGATTGGTTCCAAGAATAGGCTCATCAACGTCCTAAACCAGTCGAGGGTTGACTCCACCCTTGGCTTTTCTTCCTCCCCGGGGGGCGACCAGTCTTCTCCCCAATAGGACAACGACACCCCGGCCAAGAAGAGGTTGCGAGCGGATGATGTCGTGGAGGTAGATCTGACAGGGAGGGGGTGTTGACGACAAGTTCGTGTTGCCTCATTACTTTTCAAACAAGGGGTTCTTCGAATAGGGTCATTCTCTAGTCGTGCCTTGGGCAGACTCTTCGGCTATCTCGGGCCTCGACGTGGCGGACAGAAGAAAATCCCTAGCTTAGGATGCGACCGCTCTGATAAGGGTCTTAGAGGTAGCCCTGGTCCTCAACAATGAGGAGACATGTCATGTGGTCGAGCTGGAGAAGCAGCGAGCAGTGAACAAGAAGCTCAAAGCGGAGGCGATCAGGCTGGAGACCGCCTTCGATGATTACAAGGAGAAGTACAGGATCCATGGCGAGATTATGACCGAGCTGCGCGAAAAAAAAAGATGAATTGGCTAAGTTAAACGCATCCATGGATACCTTAAGGCTCGAGCATGCTGCTGAAAAGAAGGTTTTCATGGACAGGATTTCTGCTTTAGAAGCTGTCGTAACCCCTGTCAAGGATGACGACGGCGACTTGAGGGCCCTGCAGACCCTTGCTGAGTTGGTTTCCCGGATCAAGGGACTCGAGCAGGATTTTGTGGATGCAGTTGAGATGAGCTTCGCGGATGCTGTGGCTTAACTCCGAATTGCCAACCTCGGAGTCAAGCTCGCCACTAAGGGGACCTGGTACCTACATAGGGTGGTTGATGGTCAGATAGTCGCCCCTCTCAGCGTTGACGACGGGAAAACAAAAATTTCACCAATGAGGGGGAGCACGATGCTTAATTTGTATATTTTGTTGTATTTGTTCTGGCCTGTGCGTCGTGGTTTATAACATTTGGATGGTGGGCGTCGCCCGCTTTTGTAATATAATGACACCATTGGCCTCGTGGTCGTTATTCTAATCATATTTCACTTTCCTGATATGCTCGTATACATCTTTGCTTGTATGCTTTTTAATCATACTTTACTTTCTGACATGCTCGTGTATACCTTTGCTTGTATGTAACAAGATGTTTGTTTGGGAATTAGTTTTGTTAAATGTTTGGGGTCTTGCTCGACAGTAGAGGGAACTCGTCGAGTGGTCAGAGTTGGATTCCGTACTGACAACGGTGGGAAGATATTGGTCGGGATCTTAACACCGCGGCGTGAACTCCCCATCGCAAGCTGGGTGTTCTGCCTTGGTGGTACGACGACGGCATAGCTCAGTTAAGTTTTCCCCATCGGGCCAAGGATCTGCTCGTCAAAGAGTAGAAACCTGCCTTTTCGTTTAAGTTTGGGACGATGTGCTTGTACCCGAGCACGCCTCCGTGGTCGGGACGTACCCCGTCGTCGTTGACTGGGATATACTGACTGTTGGGCCTAACTGTAATATTGTTTCAGTTTTTTGGCGTTCCATGGTTGAGCAGGTTTTTCCCCGTGTAAGTTTTTGAGGTAGTAGTCCCCACTCTCCGTCTTTGCTCAGACACGGTAAGGGCTTTCCCAGTTCGCGGTGAGTTTGCCCTCGCTAAAATCTTTGTGATTTCTTCGCATGACTAGGCTGCCAATTTTGAATTCTCATTTTATGACCTTGGCGTCATGTCGCAAGGCTATTTTTTGCTTTAACGAGACTTTGCGGAGGGCTTCCCCCGATCGAATCTCTTCGACTAGGTCGAGTGCCTCTCTTAGTGCCTCGTCATTCATCTCCTCGTCGAGGGGGAATTCATTTCGCCTAGAAGGATCTCTGATCTCCACTAGGATTACTGCCTCAGTCCCATAGGCTAGTCAGAATAGAGTTTCCCCCGTGGTCGAGTGAGGTGTCGTTCTGTAGGCCCAGAGTACGTTATGTAGCTCTTTGACCCATTTCTTTTTGGCCTCGCCTAAACTTCATTTTAGTCTTCGTAGGATCACGCTGTTTGCGACCTTGACCTTCAAGTTTGTTTGCAGGTGTTTAACAGACGTGAAATGTTGTTTGGTGCCCAGTTTGAGAACAAGACAGAAGGCCTCAACCGGAGGAGGACGTTATTGGGAGACGAAATACAAGACAGAAGATCATTCGCAGAGGTGGTACACGGCGGAAGCTCAGGACCTAAGAAATCTTTCATCAAGTATGCATCCAAGAAGGAAGATCTGGATAGGCTTAGCAAAGCTTACGTGGGTATAGTCCATCAATCTGGAATGACTTATAACATACGCTCCAGTTTTGAGTTGGAGGGATATTTCACAATCAAGGTTTCGCCTCTGGGCTCCAACCTTTGCCTTCTGGAAGAATCAGAACCAGGAGAGATCAAAGATCTTATCAGGGAAGGAGAGGACTGGTGGAGGCAATGGTTTTCTGACATTAAATAGTGGAACGAATCTTTCGTGGACAAGGAAAGGGTGACTTAGCTCAGATGTTATGGGATTCCCTGTCAAGCTTGGAACTTCTCTTTTTTTGAGATTCTAGCTAAAACAGTTGGTAGTTTTGTTTGCACAGATGACAATACCAATAAGGGTGATTGTATGGACGTAGCTAGGTTCATGGTGAATTGCATCCCATTGTCGATGACGAGCGCTTGTGGTATGTTAAATAAGGCAAGTATGTTTGTCTTATAGAAATGGAGTATATTATGGGCCTTGATTTTGGCGAGGGCCTCCGCCTCTATCCACTTCGTGAAGTAGTTAACTCCGACTATCAGGTACTTGTTCTGATTCGACCCTATGGTAAATGGTATGAGGATGTCCATCCCCCACCAGGCGAAGGGCCACCGAGACAAAAGATTTTTAAGCTTGTTAGGCGGTGCCAAGTGCATGTCCCCGTGGTGTTGGCATTTATCCCGTTTTTTAACGTGTCCCTTTGCGTATTGCTGCATGGTGGGCTAGTAGTACCCTGCTCGTAAGGCCTTCCAATTGAGGGACCTTCCTCCGAGGTGTTAGGCGTTGATTCCTTCGTGAATTTTGTGTAGAATGCGGGTGACCTTGGATTCGTTGACACACTTAAGGAGGGGGATGGAAAATTCCCGTTGGTACAACTTATCCTCGACCAAGACGTAGGAGCAAGCTCTGCGTCTGGTCACGTTAGACTCTTTCTGGTAGGGTAGTAGTTCTTCTGTGGTGAGGTAGCTATATACCGGGGTCATCCAGAAGTCGTTGTCGTTGATGTCGTTTACGTCGAGGGTCGTAGAGGGTTTTTTTATGCTCAGGTGAGAAAGTATCTCTTGGATGACGGACTTGTTTCCGCCTTTCTTCTTCGTGCTTGCGAGTTTTGACAGGATGTCTGCTCGTGTTTTACTTCCGCATAATCGAATTTTGCGATTCTTTCCCCAAAAGAGAGCTAAGTACTTAAAGAGATTGTCGTTCTTGGCTTGATATTCTCCTAGTACATGAGAGGCAACGAGCTGGGAATCGGTGAAGATTTTTACCTCTTTAGCTCCCAAGTCTTCGGCCAAGCGTAGTCCTGCGAGGAAGGCTTTGTACTCTGCCTGGTTATTCAAGGTTGGGAAGGATACGACGAGGGAGACTTAGATTAGGATTCCCTACTCGTTTTTAAGTATGATGCCTGCTCCGCTTCCTGTCGAGCTGGACGCTTCGTCTACGAGTCCACTTATGGGTTTCGCTCGTCGGGGAAGCCGGTGTGGCCATTTTTGCCACGAAGTCGGCCAATACTTGAGCTTTAAGGGATTTTCTGTCCTCGTACCGGATGTCAAATTCAGAGAGTTTCAATAACCATTTGATCATTCTTCCAACCATGTTGGGACGACCGAGCAACTACTTTATGAGTTGGCAGTTCGCACCATGATTGTGTGAGCTTGGAAGCAGTGTCTCAATCTTCTCGCCGCATTGATGAGGGTCAGTGCCACTTTTTTTATTTGTTTGTATCTTATTTCTGGGCCTTGTAGAGCCTTTCTAGTTAAGTATATGGGTTTCTTCCCCTCGGGAGTCTCGCGAATGAGAGCCGCACTTATGGCCTCAGTTGCGACGGCGGGGTAGAGGTAGAGAGTCTCTCTATTGTCTGGTCGCGAGAGGATCAGTGGTTGAGAAAGAGATCATTTAATGTAGAGAAGGGCTTGTTCGTACTCCTAGGTCCATTCGAACGTTGCTTCCTTGTGAAAAAGTTTGAAAAGGGGAAGTGCGTGCTGGGCAGATTTTGGCACGAAGTGGGATAACGAAGTGAGCATCCCGTTCAGGGATTGAATTGATTTATTTGAGTTTGGTGTTGGGAATTCAGAGAAGGCCCTGCATTTTTCGGGGTTCGCCTCAATTCCTCGTTCCTTCAGATAGAAGCTGAGAAAATTACCTCCCCGAACGCTGAATGTGCACTTTTCTGGGTTGAACATAATCTTGCATCTCCTTTCCTGGTCGAAGACTCTTTTCAGGTGGAGCGTATGGTCGAATTCCTCTTGGGAATCATGATCATATCATTCATGTAAACTTTGAGCATGTCTCATATCTCACCTCAGAATACCTTGTTCACCATCCGCTGGTAGGTAGCGTCGGCGTTTTACATGCCGAAAGGCATTACGTTGTAGTAGTAATTTCCCGACTCTATCATGAAGGCCGTGTATTTTTTATCCCCCTTTGCCATGAGGATTTGGTTGTACCCTGAATACGCGTCCATAAAAGATAATAATTTGAAACCTGTAGAGTTATCAACCAGTCTATCTATGTTAGGTAACGGGTAAACATATTTAGGGCAAGCCCTGTTAAGATCGGTGTAATCAAAGTACATCCTCCATTTTCCATTAGATTTTTTAACGAGTATAATGTTTGAAAGCCAGGTTGTATACTGGGCTTCCGAAATAAAATTTTCCTTTAAGAGGTCTTTTACAGCTTTTTCAGCAGTCTCCACTTTTTTAGGAGACTGCCTACGCCTATGTTGTACTATAGCCCTAGCAGCGTGGTCAATTGTCAGCTGGTGGTAGGCCACGTCGGGGTCTAGTGCGAGCATCTCAGTAACACTCCACGCAAACAAGTCGGCATTTTCTCTTAAGTAAGCTTTCAGTTGCTTCTTTGCGAGGTCGGACAGGCTAGTGCCAATCTTCACTCCTTTGTTTGGGTCGTTGCCGAGGAGGATGACTTTGAACTCGCCATTAGGAATGGGGCATCTAGGATGGGCAGACTCCTTGTTGACATCTGACGCTGGGAGGTTTTTGCTACTAGCCAAGCTTCTTTCTCTTTCTTCTTCTACTCCTTCAAGTCATCTTTGGTGAAGTGACTTTCTGGGTTGACCAAGTCAACGTGGGGCATTGGCTTTGACTCCTCCAAGGTTTTGGGTCGAGCTGATTTACTGGCAGTTCTGGGTGGCGCGTTGATGGAGTTCTTCCCCTTCAAGACCGCTTCAAAGCATCTCCTCGCAGCTTTTATGTCCCCATGGAGTGTGGTGACGGGACCTTTGGCCGTGTAGTACTTCATCTTCAGATGGATAGTGGACGACATGACGATCAGTTCAGCCAGAGTTGGTCTCCCCGGGATGCACTGGTATAGAGAAGGGCAGTCTATGACCAAGAACTGGACTTTGACCGACTTGGCGATTTAGGCCGCTTCGACCGTGACAATCAGTTCGACGTAACCCCACGGCTTTGTGGTAGCATCATTGAAGCCCTGCAGATCAGAGCCAACATAGGGTGTCAAATGTGTTTCCTCGAGCTGTAACGTCAGGAATAGCTGGGAGTACATGATGTCGACCAAGCTTCCCTGGTCGACCAGAATGCGACAAACGTCAAAGTTTGCCATTCGTGCTCTCACGAGCAAAGGGATGTTGAAGTTAGGGGATCCATCAGGGAGCTCCTTGCGGTATAACGTGATAGGGATTGAGCTTCCCCGATATTTGTTCAGGGTAAAATTATGGCTCGAGCTCGCGTCGATGTCCGACCCTACGGTGAGTTTATTGAATCACCCTCCAGGTATAACCATGGAGGAGGGTAAAGTTTCCCACTTGGTGTGGGCCAAAAAATGGAGGGGGTTTTCGGCCCCGTCGGGGACGTAGAAGTCCTCAGACCGGGCGACGGACATGGCGATCTATAAGTTAAAGGTATCGTTAGAGGGTGGCTTCTCCTCCTCTACCTTTTTTTCTTCCCAAACGTCTTGCCTGGGAGCCTCTCTTCTCTTGGTGTAATGCTTCAGGTGCCTGTCCCTGATGAGGATTTCAATTGCATCCTTGAGGTGGATGCACTCTTCAATAGCGTGTTTGTGGCTCTTGTGGAAGCAGCAGTACTTGGTCTTTTCCACGGTAGGCTTAGGAGGTGTCTTCCTGGGAAAATGGAATCCCGCCTGGCATAATTCTGAGTTCGTGCATTTTGATAGAATACGGTCGCGAGAGGCGGCCAGCGGCGTGTACTCCGATGCTTAAGTTAGTTTGGGTGAAGAGGTAGCAAGAAAGAGTTAGAAAATAGAATATCTGACCTTTCTGCAGAGGAGGGTTTTTATAGCGTTGGGCCAATGGTCTCCGTTCTGGGCTGACTGCCAGGATTCCTATGTGGATGTAAGGATGAACAGCTCGTGTTCATCGTCCTGGGTCAACCACTCCGCATTCCCCAGTTAGTGAACGTACTTGCCTGTTGCGAAGGGCAGAAAGGTTCTGCGAGGCATGCGAGTTGGTTGTGACATGTCTTCGGGTGAGGAGCACGTGGGGAATGTGTTTTCTATTGACCCCAACGGGCTGGGCTAACATTCTGGGCCTTCCTCGACGTAGGACTGGATTGGAATGTGCTCGACGATGGATCAGCCACAGACCCAGTCCAAAACAGATGGGGATACAACGAGAAGGATACAAGTGTCAATATTATGTAATGAAACACATGTTGAACATCGTCTCTGTCGGGATTGTTTATTCATGAAAGTGGGTAATATATATTTATAATTAGATATTAATGATTTTTACCGCATAATAGTTTATTAATATTTCTAAGTGTTTTTAAATTTCATTCAACTTATAAGTGTTTAACGACCAGTCACCATTTGCAGAAGAAGACTTATATGATGTTTGTTCACATTGGACATCTTGCTTCCTTGAGTTTTATGAGTTATGTGCACGCTGATTTGGTATATTGGTTTTTTCTTATTTATTAACCATATGATATAATATGTGTCATTTTGGTTTTGATGTAAATTATGTATAATTTTGGTACATAATATGTTTCATTTTGGATATGATGTAAATAATGTATAGTTTTGTACAAGATGTGTGTCATTTTGGTACATAATGTATAATTTGTTTCACAAATGTGAACTTTAGGTTCTATTTCACCAAATGTTTTAAAATTGTGGTACAAAAGTTGTCATTAAGGTTTTGTTTCCTTAAAATACATATTATAATAAAAAAATATGTAAATTAAAAAATGAATATATATATATATATATATATATATATATATATATATATATATATATTAAAAAATAATGAATTTCCCCTACGTTGGATCTCCCAGCTAAGGGGAAAAAATTGGATGCTACAGTTTTTCACCTCAGTTCTCTTTTCAACAAGGAGGAAAAATGCATCAGTTCTCATTCCAACGCGTCATTTTAAAAATTCAAAAATGTTGTTGATGAGAATCGAACCCATGACCAGTGTCATTTTTCCCTTAGGTTGACAGGTTCAACCGAGGGAAAACATGGTGTGCTTTCTAGGTTTTCACCTCGACCAATGGATGAAGGAGAAAATTGTCGTGTATTCCAATTTTTCACCTCAGCCAATGTCCCAAAGAGAAAGTGGCGCATCTTCCATGTGTTAGTTGTAACGCCCCGATTTGTTTTATTGTATTTAATTATTTCAAATATGTGAATTTATGAAATGTGTGAATTTATTTTCTTATTTTCATTTATATGAATTAAGTGTTTTACCCGCTAATTGGTTAATTTCATTGATAGGTAAAATATTTGCATCAAATTATAATTTCTTTTCAACTTTTATTTCCCGAAATATATTTTTATCGCGTTTTGAGAGCGTTTGAGGGATATTTGAGTTGAGAGGTATTTTAGTCTTTTGCTTGGGTATTGTTTTAATAAAGATAGAAAGAGAGAGAATTAGGGAGAAAAAGAAAGAAAAGAGAAAGAAAAGAGGAAAGAAATAGGGAAGAAGGAAAGGAGGAGGAAAAGAGGAAAAATCGAGGAATCGTCTGTTTCAAGCGCGATTAAATCGGGTAAGGGTGTGAAACTCGATTATACTATGCTTGTATATGATTATGTATGTGTGTGTTTGGTTGATTCTCTTGCTTTCCATATTTTTCACTTCTAGGTCGAAAACGATAAAACGAATAGAAATCGATGTTTTCACGGACGGATATCGATATAATTTGTGTTGTATGACCTCTATATGTGTAAGAACCATTGATATTAACGGTTTTGCTGATGGAAGTGATTTGAGGAAGAAAAATGGAATTTTTGGGGTTTGGAACAGTGCAAAAACGAAGCAGAAATTCTGCTTCTGGTGTGAAGCGTCGGGCGGTGTGCCTGTTTCGCCGGGCGGTTCGTGCTTTCGCCGGGCGATTTTGAGAGGCGCAGAGGTTCCAAGTTTCTGACTCTTTAAGTCATTTGGGTGGGTTTAGTGTCGCTTGTGCTTTGCCGGGCGAAGCAGCGGCGAAGGGCGTTTCGCCAGGCGGTTGGAGCGTTTCGCCGGGCGGTTGGGAGTTTTTTTTAAATAATACTTTTCCTTAAAAAATTCATAACTCTCGAACTGTATTTCCGATTTAAGTGTTATTTATATCGTTGGAAAGCTTATAAAATGAACTTTCATAATATGATGATTTTGAAATTGTTAGCCGATTTAATTATGTTGGGAATAGTGTTATTTAGCGACATTTACCGTTTTGAATGTGTGTTTGGGATGTGAAACATACAATAGTGCATTGATGTGGATGTATATCGATTGTGTGTGATTGTGTGAGATGAATGCATGAGTATATTGTGAATATGTATGCATTTCAAGAATGTCTTGAGTCATTTCTTATGTGAAGTATAATGATGTACATTCTTGTGTTATTAGATTCTAATGAGAATTCGTTGTAATGATTGTGTGCCTAGGTGAGGTGTGAGCAATCAGATCGTGTGCCCGTGTGGGGTGTGAGCGATCCATAAATGATGTTGTTGTATGGTAAAATACATTGTTTGATTGAATGTTAATGTAAGTGGTAATGATATGTTGTGGGTAGCCTTTGTGGTGTGAGTCCCTTGTGGAATTAATTGTGATTGTATGATTGTTGTGGTGATGAATTGTGACCGAGAGGCAAATAAATGCAATGTGTTGTATTTGGTTATATATATGCATGTTTGTGGTTGCATATATGTGTGAAGATGCATTGGTTGTCATGAGTTCTTGTGTGTCAAGTATCATGATATGCATCGTTGTGACGTCCTGAGTGACGGATTGGGTTCCAGAGGGAATCTGCTATAACGTCGTGTGCTCGCGTGTGGGGTGTGAGCGATGCTTATAGATGATCGTGTGCCCGCTTGTGGGGTGTAAGCGATCGGGTCGTGTGCCCGTTTGTGGGGTGTGAGCGATCCATAAACATTGTGTGCCTATGTGAGGTGTGAGCAATGGGTGAACATCGTAGGCCCGACGGGGAGTTACAGTGATGTAACGAGCGATGGTTCCAGCAGAGTTCCTGGGTGAACTAGTGATGATTGAGTCGGTACCGCATGTGCATTTGCATAGAGTCGTGTGTCGGTCTCTTTGCATCTGCATGAATTATGATTGCGTTTTTATATGTGGAAAATCATGATTCGGCTGATTATGTGCGAGACATGGTAATATGCATTTGTGATAAATGTATTGTGCATGATTAATATGCAATTGGGAATGGAGTAATGGTGTAATTGAACTTGTGATAGTATTCGTGAATTGATGTGTATTTGTGTTAAACGCATTAAATTATGAATGATATGTTTGTGTATAAGCCTATGCATTATGTGTGAATATGTGATTATGTGACTATAATCTATATATGCTTTAGGTGTTGGCGTGTGATAATTGTGAATGAGATTGATGAGATGAAACATGTATAATGGTGTTGATGATGAGTATGTTGTATATTATTGATATGTAGTGGTGACGTATATATGAAAAATGTGCTGAATTTGATTATGGTGCATTGGCGGTGAGAATATGTTATATGTGCATTTTGTGTTATATATAATCATATGCATTTATATTATGATTGAGTTTCTCACCCTTCTGTTGTTTTATGATGCTCTATGAGGCATTGCAGATTAGAATTGCTGGGGGTCTTTTTATGGAGATTAGCCCTCCGTTCTGTTGTCGGTCTTGGTGTCTGCTCTGATACGTAGCACGGGAGTCGGGGAATGATTATATATATATATATATATATATATATATATATATATATATATATATATATATTTGTTGGATGTATTTGGTAGTACTTTTGTATATATATAGTGGAGGCTCTAAAATGATTTATTTTGTAAAACAAGCCAGTTATGGATCTTTCTGTTTTATTCCATAATTGACCTTTCCTTTTGTTGGAAAAATTTTCCCCTTTGTGGGCATTATATTTTGTGCTATGTATTAAAAATATTGAGCAGGGATTGTATTTTATTTCTTTTAGTGTGGCATCCCTGTTTCTGTCGGAAAAATAAATTTTTATTCACTCTGATTTATTTAGGTATTATTTATTCGCGATGGGAATTGGGGTGATACATTAGTGGTATCAGAGCAGGTCGGTCCGTCCGGCCAAGTTGTTGAGTCTGTTGGTGTGACAGTTGAATACTGTCGTTGTTGATTATTCTTTAGTACGTGATATGTGTGTGGAAGCACTGTCAGTACTTTCTGGTTCTCTAATCTTTTGTCTTCAGGTGTGAGATTGAGACAAGTGGGGGAGAAGCTGGTACTTCTCCAAGTTGCTTCAGGTGTGGAGCGTTGGCTCAGTGTGTTGTGAATTGCAAGATTGTAAGTGCTCTTTGGACAGTGTGGTTCCCGGTTCTGGAAGGAATGCGGAGGTAAGGTTTATGTCGACTAAGAATTTGTGCCTTAGGTAGTTTTGTGTGGGATGCAAGGGATGCTATTATAGTTTGGTAAAGGCGGTCTATGCCCCATCATGATTGTCGGCTGTCTATTGACAAATTGAGGAACTGACCACCCTTAATCTCTTGTTGATAGCAGACGGGAATTATGTTGGATGGAATGGACGTGTCTTTCCGGCTTTAATAGAGGTGTGGAATGAATTGTTTGGAATTAAAGAGATGATTTCGGTTTGTTTTGATGAGTTGATGAAGATTCTTATATCAGAAGATGAGACGGTTTAGAGGTTGATATGTTGGACAAGTTGGGAAGTTATTGAGAGAGAATGATTGGGTATTATTAATGGTTGTTCTCAAAGAGTAGAGTGTGAACTCCGATTTGACAAAGGCAAGGTTTGGAGGTTTGGATCTGCTAAGTAAGTAGAAGAACTATTAGGAAGTGAGACTAAGATGTGTGTTATGGTTGTGATAATAGTGTTTTGGAATCGACAAGAAGTCGCGGTAATGGACTGCCAGTGGTGCATGGTTTTCAGATGCGTTTTTGGATGGAACAGTAGTGGGTCGTCTTAGGGAGCTTCAGTGTGGTTAGTGACAAAAATGAAGGATGGTTGAACGGAATAACAAGCAGGTGGAGTATGATGGTATTGAGGCTATGGGAAGCAAAACTTAGAGTTCTAGCGAGGTTTGGAGTCTTTGGAATTGTGGAGCGTTAATGAAGATTTTGAGAGAACCTTTAGGCATGGATGTAATATTTAAGAGTCCTTTTTGGTAGGTTGTTGCTACATGTTGGGATTTATGGAATTTGGACGGTTAAGAAAAGGACTTGTGTGTGGATTTCTAACAGTTGAGTAAGGTAACGATTGATATTAAGTGTCCACTTTCGAGAATAGATGATTGGAATGGTTTTGTTGAGTTTAATTGAAATTGCAATTGTTTGGGATGTTTGATAAGGATGGTGAATTGTGTGAGTTGAGGGTTTGATCGACGTAATGTGACTGGTTATGTTTGTTATCGTCGGGATATGATGTTATTTACTCGGTTAAGCTTGTACGTGAGTAACCAGTTACCCAGAGAAACGTTTTGCGAAAGCTATAAGAATTTATATCTTTTGGAGTTTGGTTGGACATTACAATGTGCAGTGATGGTAATTGGTGTTAGTAATGCGTCGGTAATGTTTGTGGAGTAGAGGAATCATATCTTCCATATTTATTTGGAAAAGTTCGTAATGGCTTTGATTGAGGATATTTGGGTCTGTTATAAACTCCGAGGAATAACAGGTAGAGTGTTTGAGATTTGAATTACAAGTGTTGAAAAGAGACGAAGTTTTATGCTAAGTTATTCAAGTGAGAATTTGGATTGAAAAATGTTATTTTTCTCAGATATGTTATTTCGGATGAGTATGGTTATGGATCCATCGGAAGTAGATGTAGTTATACATTGAGAGACTCTGAAGTTGGTTAAGGAGATTAGAAACTTTTGGGCTCAGTTGGTTGTTACTGCAGGTTATGGAAGACTTCGCTAAGTTCGTAGTTCTGTTATCTCAGGTGACTGGCAAAGGGTGAGTCGTTTATTTTGAATGTTCATTGAAAGGAGGGTTTCAGAGGGCAGAAGTAGAAGTTGTCTACGGCTCCAGTTTTGATTCTGTGTGATCCTAATGAACCGTTTGTGAGGTATTGGGATGCGTCCTAGATGAGTTTAGTCAGTGTGTTAATGCAAGAGGGTAAAGTCGTGGTTTATGCTTTACGTCAATTGAGGATTCATAAAAGGATCGATACTATTCAGGATTTGGAGTTGGTTGCAATTGTATTGTGTTGGAATGATTAGAGGTATTATCTTTTTGGTTCTAGGTTCAAAGTGTTTGGTAACCACAAGAGTTTAGAGTACTTGGTTGGTTTGAAGGAATAGAGTATGAGACAATGAGGATGGTTAGAATTTGTGATGAGTTATGACTTTAATTGGAATTCGTGATGAGTTATGAATTTTTCTTGGATTATCCTTCAGGAAAAAGCTGATGTTGTGCCTAAAGGGTAAAGTCGAAAGTTGTTATGCATGTCGGTTTTGATGGTCAGAGAATTAGAATTATTTGAGCAGTTCTGAGGCTTGTGCCTGGTGTGCGAGATAACACAGTAGAGAGTGAGGTTGGGTAAATTAACAGTGAACAGTAATTCTTGGTGAATATGAAAGAAAGTTAGACTTTGGACTCAAGATGGGTAGACTAGAGGATTTAGAGTAATCAGAGTGCGCAGCGGAAGCGTGATATGGCACATTTTGTATTTGTGTGTGGAACTTCTGTTCTTGTTTGTGTTGTGGTCTCGTTTCCACAGTGATGGTAACGATCTTGTTGTGTTTCGGTTCAAGAGTGAACCTGTGAGTTGTGCTTGGGTATTCGTGAGTTGTGAGTTGGTCGTCAAGTGCATTGTATGGGCTTTGCATCTTGTCGTTGTTGTTGTAGTAGTGGTCGTATTATTGTTGTTGTTGTTGCTATTAGCAAGGTGGTTTGTCAGTTGTGTTATTCGTGGTGTGCCTTTGGTTGGCCTGTTGGTTTGATTAGTCGGATGCGAGAGTCGTGTCTGGAGCTGTTGGTATCAGTATATTTTCGAGGACGAAAATGTCCAAGTGGGGGAGAGTTGTAACGCCCCGATTTGTTTTATTGTATTTAATTATTTCAAATATGTGAATTTATGAAATGTGTGAATTTATTTTCTTATTTTCATTTATATGAATTAAGTGTTTTACCCGCTAATTGGTTAATTTCATTGATAGGTAAAATATTTGCATCAAATTATAATTTCTTTTCAACTTTTATTTCCCGAAATATATTTTTATCGCGTTTTGAGAGCGTTTGAGGGATATTTTAGTCTTTTGCTTGGGTATTGTTTTAATAAAGATAGAAAGAGAGAGAATTAGGGAGAAAAAGAAAGAAAAGAGAAAGAAAAGAGGAAAGAAAGAGGGAAGAAGGAAAGGAGGAGGAAAAGAGGAAAAATCGAGGAATCGTCTGTTTCAAGCGCGATTAAATCGGGTAAGGGTGTGAAACTCGATTATACTATGCTTGTATATGATTATGTATGTATGTGTTTGGATGATTCTCTTGCTTTCCATGTTTTTCACTTCTAGGTCGAAAACGATAAAACGAATAGAAATCGATGTTTTCACGGACGGAAATCGATATAATTTGTGTTGTATGACCTCTATATGTGTAAGAACCATTGATATTAACGGTTTTGCTGATGGAAGTGATTTGAGGAAGAAAAATGGAATTTTTGGGGTTTGGAACAGTGCAAAAACGAAGCAGAAATTCTGCTTCTGGTGTGAAGCGTCGGGCGGTGTGCCTGTTTCGCCGGGCGGTTCGTGCTTTCGCCGGGCGATTTTGAGAGGCGCAGAGGTTCCAAATTTCTGACTCTTTGAGTCATTTGGGTGGGTTTAGTGTCGCCTGAGCTTCGCCGGGCGAAGCAGCGGCGAAGGGCGTTTCGCCGGGCGGTTGGGAGTTTTTTTTAAATAATACTTTTCCTTAAAAAATTCATAACTCTCGAACTGTATTTCCGATTTAAGTGTTATTTATATCGTTGGAAAGCTTATAAAATGAAATTTCATAATATGATGATTTTGAAATTGTTAGCCGATTTAATTATGTTGGAAAGTCGGGAATAGTGTTATTTAGCGACTTTTACCGTTTTGAATGTGTGTTTGGGATGTGAAACATACAATAGTGCATTGATGTGGATGTATATCGATTGTGTGTGATTGTGTGAGATGAATGCATGAGTATATTGTGAATATGTATGCATTTCAAGAATGTCTTGAGTCATTTCATATGTGAAGTATAATGATGTACATTCTTGTGTTATGTGATTCTAATGAGAATCCGTTGTAATGATTGTGTGCCTAGGTGAGGTGTGAACAATCAGATCGTGTGCCCGTATGGGGTGTGAGCGATCCATAAATGATGTTGTTGTATGGTAAAATACATTGTTTGATTGAATGTCAATGTATGTGGTAATGATATGTTGTGGGTAGCCTTTGTGGTGTGAGTCCCTTGTGGAATTAATTGTGATTGTATGATTGTTGTGGTGATGAATTGTGACCGAGAGGCAAATAAATGCAATGTGTTGTATTTGGTTATATATATGCATGTTTGTGGTTGCATATATGTGTGAAGATGCATTGGTTGTCATGAGTTCTTGTGTGTCAAGTATCATGATATGCATCATTGTGACGTCCTGAGTGACGGATTGGGGAGGGAATCTGCTATAACGTCGTGTGCCCGCGTGTGGGGTGTGAGCGATGATTATAGACGATCGTGTGCCCGCTTGTGGGGTGTGAGCGATCGGGTCGTGTGCCCGCTTGTGGGGTGTGAGCGATCCATAAACATTGTGTGCCTATGTGAGGTGTGAGCAATGGGTGAACATCGTAGGCCCGACGGGGAGTTACAGTGATGTAACGAGCGATGGTTCCAGCAGAGTTCCTGGGTGAACTAGTGATGATTGAGTCGGTACCCCATGTGCATTTACATAGAGTCGTGTGTCGGTCTCTTTGCATCTGCATGAATTATGATTGCGTTTTTATATGTGGAAAATCATGATTCGGCTGATTATGTGCGAGACATGGTAATATGCATTTGTGATAAATGTATTGTGCATGATTAATATGCAATTGGGAATGGAGTAATGGTGTAATTGAACTTGTGATAGTATTCGTGAATTGATGTGTATTTGTGTTAAACGCATTAAATTATGAATGATATGTTTGTGTATAAGCCTATGCATTATGTGTGAATATGTGATTATGTGACTATAATCTATATATGCTTTAGGTGTTGGCGTGTGATAATTGTGAATGAGATTGATGAGATGAAACATGTATAATGGTGTTGATGATGAGTGTGTTGTATATTATTGATATGTAGTGGTGACGTATATATGAAAAATGTGCTGAATTTGATTATGGTGCATTGGCGGTGAGAATATGTTATATGTGCATTTTGTGTTATATATAATCATATGCATTTATATTATGATTGAGTTTCTCACCCTTCTGCTGTTTTATGATGCTCTATGAGGCATTGCAGATTAGAATTGCTGGGGGTCTTTTTATGGATATTAGCCCTCTGTTCTGTTGTCGGTCTTGGTGTCTGCTCTGATACGTAGCACGGGAGTCGGGGAACGATTATATATATATATATATATATATATATATATATATATATATATATATATATTTGTTGGATGTATTTGGTAGTACTTTTGTATATATATATAGTGGAGGCTCTAAAATGATTTATTTTGTAAAACAAGTCAGTTATGGATCTTTCTGTTTTATTCCATAATTGACCTTTCCTTTTGTTGGAAAAAGTTTCCCCTTTGTAGGCATTATATTTTGTGCTATGTATTAAAAATATTGAGCAGGGATTGTATTTTATTTCTTTTAGTGTGGCATCCCTGTTTCTGTCGAAAAAATAAATTTTTATTCACTCTGATTTATTTAGGTATTATTTATTCGCGATGGGAATTGGGGTGATACATTAGTCTGAGAATTTTAGTTTAATATTTATATGAGATTGCTAAGTATGAAATAACTTAGTTATGGTTTTTACATTTAGGCAACTTCGGCTGAAAAGGTGAGTTCGACTCGTTTATCAAACGTTTAGGACTTAATTTATTTTGGATTCAATGGTTAGATAACCTAGAAACCTATCCAGCATGGTTTAGAAGAGTCTCGAGAATAGATCCACAAGATTAAGATCACTCTCTCTTTAAAACATATCCAGAATCTCGAAAAGGGTTGTGGTGATTTAGCATATTTAATAGAAATAGAAGTGAGGAAAATTCATTGGCTAAGTACAGTTTAGCTGAGCATTTCGCGCTATGCTCAAGGCTCAACATAAGACACTTTCGACGAGAGCAGTTGGAAGATTTAAATCGGTTTGAAATAGAAAAAACAGTTTAAAATGATTCAAATGTCGAAGACATGTGGAAGTAGACTAGAACGATGAAGTCCACGTAAGAGAGTGCGTGTCGAATTCTGTGAAGATAACTGTTATTGATGGTTGACATTGTAATAGTATATAAGACTAGTTATGCCATGTGATCAGGGGTCGCAAAATTCATTAAGCACTCTCTAAAGAACTTAAGTGTCCAAATCACAAAGAGAAAATCGAAAATAGTGTCATTTTCTCTTAATCTTTAAATTTAAAGCATTTACTTGAATGATTTTTATGTTCCTTGTTTATTTTTTTTTATCTTTAAAGCAATTCTGCATTATTTTAGTTAGAATTTATAATTAAACTTTCGACATTTAAACATTAATTTTTAAAGCACAAACATTCTTTTCTTAAATCTTTTGCACAAAATGTCTTATGATTTTTTTAAGTTTAATCTTACAAGTGAACGAAAAGTGTGGTCTGATTTACCAAACACAACGGTAAACACTATGACACCCTATGTTACCTTGGTCATCCAAGCGAGGTGAAAATCTTTTTCCAACCGAGATAAAAGATCGTTTTCATAGTAATGGTGGGTATGGATTTCAACAACACTTTTTTGCTCGTTTTGGCACAATTTCTCTTAATTTTTGGTGGGTTTTGATCCAAAATTAATTTCCAATAGATTTCTCATATTAATTACGAATTAAAATCAATATTATTTGAGTAATTTAATTATAACTATTTTTTCTTCTTAATAATTTACAATAGATCAATACGTTCCTATACCTACTCATAACGATGTTGCATATTTTTACAAATAGATTTAGTTATTATTGGAGTTTTCAAAACATATGTTATTCTATGTTTATGTTAAGGCAATTTCTTAATACACCACCCATATTTCTTAGACACCACGCGAAATTTTTTTTTTGCCCCCTGATTTCGAATGTGCACATCCGGACGCACCAATTTTTTAAAAAACATTGATTTGTTCCGGATGTGCATATCAGGAAAAATTCCTGATCTGCAGATCCTGAACCATTTCTTATTAATTCGTGTCAGACCTTCTCCCTCCCCTCATTCTTTACATTTTCATATTCCAAACAACCAAACTCTCTCAAACTCTCAAATTCTCAATACCATAAATCCTGACTTTTTTCACTCGAGTTCGACGCAGAGCAACTTCTACAACGATCAAGACACTCCAAATCCTCTGTATCTCAATTTAATCGGTAAGTTTTCGAATTTTAAAGTTTCGGAGTTATTTTCGAGTAATCGATTTAAAGTAGACATTTAGGTGTAGAAATTGTTAGGTAGTATGAATAACATAGGTTAGAGACAATGTAGGTATTGTTTGCTGCTTCAAACGGATGATCAGGGCATTAAAATGCCTTTTTCTATAATACAGTAGCCATGGCTGTGTTTTTAGAACTTCAAATACGTACCAGATGTGCAGATTCAGAAACATTTTAACGTTAAATATTCTGAGTGCTTCCGGATGTGCAAATCCGGAAAAACTCAACGTTACATATCTTGAGTACTTCCGGATGTGCAAATCCGGAAGAAACTTGGTCTCTAAATTTTTTTGTTTGTTGTTTTTTTTAATTATTTTTAAAAAATTCTAATTTATTTATTATGCTTTGCAGATTACATGGCTGGCAGAGACGACCGTATCATACATGGACGGACAGCTCAGCATGCATCTATCCGACGTGACGCAGTCTACAGCCGAGGGTTTCAGCGCAAAGGGAGTTGGGGTAGCCTCTACAGCTGAGGGACATCCTACACCTACACCACATCCTAACCACAACCTTCCACATCACAAGTTCAGGCCACTCCTCCGTCAGCCGTCGATTCTACATTTCGAAGGTGTTGGGGTCCTACTGTTAGTTCATCAAGGTCCCCGCCCGCACGCAGGCTTCGTCAGGAGACTCCAGCTCCATCATCTGCTCCTATTCCATCCCCTGTTCCTGTTCTTGAGGGTGCTCACCCAGCACATGAGGGTGGTGACGACGATGACGATTTTGATGAGCTGGAAGGTTACCCCGGGGGATCGTCTGATATGTCCCTACTCGTGGGGTACTCTGAGCATACTGCCAGATATGTCTGGCTAGGACAGGTAACCTTTCTCGGTTTATTTATAGAATTATTTTTGTTGAAAATATTTTCATTTGTAACATTGTTTTATTTGGAAATTTTCAGGAAAAGGATTCCCAGAAGTTCTATAACCATGGGGACAAGGTTATAGACATGATGGCGGAGCTGCCAGGGGATGAGTGGTTCCAGTCTGCACATGTTACCTCTGGTCTCGGAGGCCTTTCTAAGATTGGATATCCCTAGATCATGTACGGTATGCTGATGGCCTTTGTTAAGAGATGGCACCCTGAGACATCCTCATTCCATCTACCGTACGGCGAGCTCACGGTCACACTCGATGACATCTCGTGCCTTTTACATCTATCGATCACAGGTACCCTTCTCTGTCACGGTAAGATGTCGAAGGGGGAGGCGATGGAGATGCTGACTGAGGAGCTTGGGGCTACCCCAGATGAGGCACTTCCAGAGGTGACCCAATTGAGAGGCGAACATGTCTGTTTTTCCTTTCTGACAGGCAGATTTCGTGCGTAGCTTGCAGAGGCAGGACGGGCAGCAGATGATGCAGCTGAGGTGGCGATCCACAGGCAGCGTGCCTTGAGATGCTACTATCTGTTTTTGCTTGGCACGCAACTGTTTGTGGACACCAGCGCCACTTACGTTGATATCGTTTACCTCAGGTACCTTTTGGATCCCACAGAGATCCATGGGTACAACTGGGGGGCAGCTACGCTGGCATTCACCTATTCTAGGCTCTCAGATGGTTACCGTTGGGCAGCCAAGACTGTGGCAGGCAGCTATACACTATATGTGGTAACAATCTTATATTCTAAGTCTTTTTTTTTCATTTCTTTTCTTTCCATATTCATTATAATGTTTGACACCGATGTTATGTTTTCCATTTCAGGCGTGGATATTACAGCATTTTCCCAAGATTACTAGTTGGGGGAGGGTCGAGGGGTACAGTGAGGATATACCGCGTGCTGCTGCATTTCTCCTGCTCAAAGGGAACCAGGCGCCCGACCCCTACAGAGTTTATCTTGATCGGATGGTTGCTGAGGACATTTTTTATCACGCATATGCCGATCACCGTGAGACACGCCCATTTGCCGAGGTTTCGTTATTCTCAGGATGGTTGGCATGCAGTTCGACCATTACTGCTCGATATCTGTCGGAGCGCGTCTTGTGTCAGTTCGGTTATACGCAGACGATCCCCCGGATGCCTCATGAGTTTGCTCCTCTAGGCTTTACCCGCATGCAGATAAATGAGATATATGACTTCCAGTCCCACTTGGTACCGGAAGAGGTCGGGCGACCAGAGCGCCGAGAGACTGGAGCGTTGATGTCAGGTACATCATATGGTTCTATACCGTCTCACACCCATGCATGGTGCCCACTGCTGAGGGATCGCCACCCAGGTCTGCTCATCAAGAGATATTAGAGGAGCGGCAGTCTCAGCTGGACCATACTCAGGATGTCCTACCTCGCTGTCGTGAGATAGAGGAGATAGCGCGGGCGACCATTGCGGACAGTCACGTCCCTGAGGGCTCTGGTGGCAGACTTGCCATTGATAGGATTATTGAGATTGCTCGGGGGGCACTTCAGTACCGCAGACATCGAGCTAGGATGGTGGGTAGGGGCAGAGGAGCAGGGGAGCCAGGAGAGATCCTTCGCCATACACAGTAGATTTTTGTTTGATGTATTTTATTTTTATTACATTTATGTACTGTATTTTGATAGGAGTATTATTATGTATATATATCATTTTATTTTATATATGAATGTTTTCGAATGTATATTAAGTTGCGACGATATATTAAGATATGCGACCAACCAACAAAACTGATTTAAAAAAAAATAAAGTTCTGTTATTTTTCCGAATCTACAGATCAGAAATTTTTCCTGATATGCACATCTGGAACAAATCAAAGTTTTTTAAAAATTTTGGTGCGCCCGGATGTGCACATCCGAAATCAGATGGCAAAAAAAAATTCGAGTGATATCTAAAAAACATAGATGGTGTATTAAGATGTTAATTACTTAGCTTAATTTCTTAAAATCTCTTTTGCCGGCCAAATAAACTAACAGAGAAGAATTTCATTGTTTCGATTAGTTTTTTTTCAAGAATAAAAATAGTTTCTTAGTATTTTCTCTCTCTCATTGACTGCATTCAATTATAAAAAAATAAATAATAAATAAAGATTATATTTAACTATTATTTAATCATTATAAACATGAATTTAATTAATATGCACTGACAGTGTAAAATTATTTTACACTGTCAATCAATCACCTTCATGTATCCCGCCACATCAGACTGTAAATTTTAAGTTACTGATATGACATAGCAGATTGTTAAATTCCTATTAAATGACAGTGTAAAACTATTTTACACTGTCAGTGCATACCAATTAAACTCTATAAACATTATATGAGGTCTATTTTATACTAATTTTATATCCTAATCCATTTTATACGTTCTCAAAAAGGCACTATCGACCTCTATAGTCCATTTTAACCTAACCCAACAAAAATATCTGTTCTAAAAAAATATTGACCATTCCTTTGTTAGATAGTCTCATGTTTTGAATTAAAGGCTGCATAAGGAGGGAAACTAAAAGTATTCTTCATGCTTTTATTAAGAGAATAAACAATTACCCAAATTTGACCATTCCTTTGTTAGATATAATCCCGTGTTTTGAATCTAAGCTTGCATGCAAAGGAAAATCTAAAGTACGCTTCATGATTATATTAATTAAGCAAAGATTTTTATATGATCTAGATACAGTTATTTCACAATAATTTTTTTTTTTTTAAAAGTAAAATCTCACAATGAATATTCTCTTCAGTTTTATAAAAAGAAAAAAATAAAACAATTTAATAATCAATGTATTTATAAAGTCCTGATACATTTATTGAAATCAATGAATTTTGAAAAATAAACTTTTTTCTAATAAAAATAGAGAAAATTCATTATTCCCTCAGTTTGTTTTTAATTGTTATATTTTAATTTTTTACGCATACTAAAAAATCTAATAATTGTTATTAGATTTTAAAATACACATTTTCTTTTGCCTATAATATTTCTAGTTTTTAATTATTTTAATACATATTTTTCTCATTTTATAATAAATAATTAGAGGCAATATTAACAAATCTATAATTATTACCATCTTGAATTTTAAAAACGATATTTATAGAAGAATAAAAAATTATTTCAATAGTACCCCTTATAAAATAACGGAGAAAGTATATTATATCATGATTAGTACTAGTATTCTCTCCGTTTCTGTAATACTACAAGTGACAATTAAAAAACATAAAAAAAATTATTTTAAAAATAACACTTGTAAAAACGGAGGGAGCAGTTTACATGTTCTTAGTTATTGGACAATATTAAACTGTCAGATCACAAAATACTCCAAAGAAGAAAAAGAAAATTAACTCGGCCGGAAAAAGAATATGAAGTTGAATTGTTAATTCATAACACACGAAAAATCAAGGAGTTGAATGGTTTTATTCCAAACACAAAAATCAAGGCAACAAAGAAAATAAACTACAGAAATCCAACATTAAGAAGTCGAAATTGCAAACAAAGGCACATACAGACCCTGTCCTGCTTCTTCATACATTCTTTGCTAAATTAAAAAAAAAAAAAATAGAATGATAAAAAAAAGACCACCTTGACAACAACCAACAACATCATAATGAAAAGGGAATTCTAGAAAAGTCGAAACTCAAGCACATCAATAAGGCCAATTCTCATCTTCTCCAGCAACAGAAGTGGCAACAGAAACAGTATCTGCACTGAAATCATCACCAGAACAGTAGTAAAAACCCTCATTGTTGGTGAGAGCATTCAAGCAACAGGTTGTGGATGAAACCAGATAAGGCATGTTATCAAAGGATTGAGCTAAACTATTTGCCAGCACCCCTGCATTCACCACACTGTCATCATCCTGCTGTCCACAAAACTCAAGTGCACGGTGCTTAAGCGTCTCAAACATGAGCTGTGGCTCGTGCTGCATCACTCGAAGGACATCTGCACAGGATGATCCAGCAACTGCCCGCGTAACAGCAAAACCGTGTGGCCCGTCACTCTGTAACACCCTAACTACACTAGGGCCACCAAACAGGTTGTGCAATCCACCAAGCGCCTCCTCATAAGACCCGCCCAAGAACATTCCTAGATAGTATCCTCCGCCGTGTCCTTCCAATTCATGCAGCGGCAAGCTTGACTCACCACCGATGAACTTGTCAATCTTCCCATCACTGTCACAAGTCAGGTCAGATAAAATACCCCTCGCAGTTGGTTTCTCGTCCAAACGATGAATGGGGACAATGGGAAACAACTGATTTATGCCCCAAAAATCAGGAACAGAGGTGAACACAGAAAGATTCACATGGTACTTCTTAACCGGATCCTTTGCCCCGATTGTCTCGGTAATCAAATCACACAGGGCATCCACTGCAGCAAGCTGTTCAATGCCTAGAGTCCCTTGCTTGAATTGGTCAACACAGCTTTTCTTGAATTGTTCAGTGTAGAGCAAGCATGCTTCATATTCACCACGAAGGGTAGCAGCAGAAATGTTCTGATAATCGGCAAGTGCTTCTTCAGAAAGCCCTTCTCCTAAATACTGTAATCCAATGGAGGACAATGAAGGAGCAGTGTTTGTACTTGCACCACTAGCCTCAAAAATCAAAATGGAATGATGAGACACAATGGCCCTACCACTCTCACTGCAAATCACAGGATGCTTCACGTTCCTACGATCACACACATACTTCACAGCATGAACAACAGCATCAGCATACTCTTCTAAACCATAAGCAACAGATACATCAGAATCACCAGTCTTTGAACCATCGTAATCTATTCCCAAACCACCCCCAATATCCAAAACTTTCATCTGGGCACCCAAACGAAGCAATTCACAGTAGATCTGTGAAGCTTCTCTGACACCATCAGCAACCAACTCAGTTGTGGGAATTTGAGAGCCAATATGAAAATGCAACAATTGGAGACAATCAAGCATATCTAATTGTTCAAGCTTCTTCACCACATGCAAAATCTGAATTGTTGTCAAACCAAATTTACCTTTATCACCAGAAGTTGCACCAAAATGGCCAGAATGTCTGGTCTTCAACTTCGCACGAACACCAATCACAGGACGAATGCAGAGCTTGTTGCTGATCTCCACCACCATATCAAGCTCTTCCTCTTGCTCAAGAACAATAACAGTGTTCAAAGCCAGCTTCCTCGCAATCAAAGCCAGAGAGATATACTCACTGTCTTTGAAACCATTGCAAACCAGAAAGGCTTCTCTGTTGCCTTTACACAAACAGCTCATAGCCAGAAGCAATTCAGGTTTCGACCCAGCCTCTAACCCGAACCGAAACGCTGACCCAAATTCAACAATGTCCTCCACAATATACCTATCCTGGTTACACTTCACAGGATAAACACCTTGGTAATGAGATTCATACCCCTGCGACTGAATCGCACCGTCAAAAGCCGCATGAATCGACTCAAGACGATCCTTCAAAATGTCAGGAAACCGAATAACAAGAGGCAGCTGTAACCCGAGCCCGCCACAGCATTTCGGATCGGAGGCTTTTTTCACAACCTTGAGCAAATCAATCTCCTGGTGAGACATCGTCGCCGAGCCATGAGGCCTAACGGAGATGTCACCAGCAGCGTTAACACCAAAATAAGGAAAGCCCCAGCCATCAATTCTGAACAGTTTGCTGGAAAGTGAAGGAGACCAATTGGCATCGGAATCCTCAACGGCGGTGGCGGCATCGGCATCGTCGGTTATTGTCGCCGCAGTCGAAAATGTGAACGGCAGCGGAAGAGTGAAATCTCCGGCGAGAGCGTATCCGGGAGGAGGAAGGACTGCAGAAGCAGCATCCACAAAACAAGCTAAAGCCGGCATATCTAAAAAATTAGGATAAAAAATTTAGGGTTTGTTTGAATGAGGAAAAGTAATTAGGTTTGTGAAGTGGGGGCTTTAAAACCCGCCGAGGCAAAAGCCCCGGCTACCCCCTCAAAAGAAGACAGTGAGAAACCGAATCAAAAAAGGAGAACTTCCCCTCGAAACTCTCTATAAGCAAATCAATCCCCACATCTATCGCTCAGAAGAAAGATAAAGCTAAAGAGGTAACGAAAACGGGAACGGAAACGAGGTGAGGAAAATATTCAAGCACGTAAGGGGAAGCAAAGCATGCGGATCTAGTGAAAATTATAATGAGGTAGAAATTGGGTTTGTTTTTGAGGGAGAGAAACGGTTATAGAGAGAGAATTATGGTGAGGTGAGAGAGAGGGATTTCGAATGAGTCAAGTGGAATGGGTAAAATAGGAGAAAGATGTGGAGAGAAAAATGGGACGGGTGTTTTGAGGTTATTTGCTTGAAAGGGAGACAGAGAAGAGAACAGAAGACGTGTTTATGAGAGGTGGAAGTGAGCGAAGATTGCATGGCAAGAGAGGGGAATTTATATAGGATTTTGGAAGAAGGTGGTGGAGTTGGGCCTCTTAACAATTGGACTTCGAATATGTCTCGTGGGCCCACTTTTTTGTAAAAGTATTATTTTGTTATTAGGTAAATTAGAATAATATTTTTTCAATATTACTAAATTGGCTTCTAAGTTTTAAAATATTATTCTTTGAGATGTGAAAAATGAGCTTTTATTCTTTTTGTCTATTGATTTTGATTATTTTTTTTACAAAAATTTAATAAATTGAATATATTAGTAAAAGATATAAAATCCAGTTGGTGAGTGATTGAGTCACGTGAACTTGAAATTTTAAATTCAAATTTTATTAAGTGTTAACCATTCTTTTCTTGGTTAATTTATATAAAATTTTATCGGAGGAGTATTAGGGACACTTGTTTTCCAGCGCTATTTCAAACACTAATTATTTTATTGGGTAAAACACAAATATATTTTTAACTTTGAAAATAGATCTCAAGTAAAATAGTAGAATTCACATGTGTTTTATTTAATGTTAGAGTGAATGTTGAAAATAGAGTATTCTTAATATTTCTCATGGTGGATTGTGAAATTGATTTTTTTAATATATTTAAATATCCAATTTCAAAAAAAAAAATATAAAATATAAAATACCTTATATCATTAGTTTAAAGTAGTTTTTTTATTAGCTTTTAATTATGCTGGTCTTATATTTACATTTATAAAATTCATTTTTGCATAAAAGTTTTAAAATAAGAATTTTAATTATATTATATCAATTTTGATATAGATCAACTTTTTGCCCGGAAGTCTTTGGTTGAATTTTTTTAAATAAATAAACAAGATGTTGAGAATTCAAATTTTAGCTCTTACATTTAATATTTTAGTTTACAACACTTATTCAATGAATAGTTAAATATGTAACCGACAGCCTATTAAATTATTAGAAACAAGAAAAAAAAAACATTTTGATTTTTTTTGACGAAAAAAATAATAATCATAAAAACATTTTGATGATAACACGTTGATTCAGTGTACATATTCGCTTTCAGTGACAACTAATCAGCGTCGAGTAGCCGCGTGGCTTCTATTATAGGATAGATCTCTTTCTTTTAGGAATGACAAATAAATCCGGACCCGTCCCACTCGTCCGGGCTCGCTCCAAAATTAACGGGAAAACTAGATTTAATTAGGTGCGGATGTGGTGCGGATGAAACCCAGTTCTTAACTAGGGGTGCGGATGCGAGGGCGGGTAGACACTAAGACCCGTCCGCATCCGCCCCCGCTCCGCCCTCGGATAATACATTTTATTTTAATTTCTTTATTTTACTTATTTTAATATTTATTTATTAATTATATTTTTAATTAAATTATTAATACCCCTATTGCAATTAAAATAATCAAATTTATCAAGTTAATATTTATTTACTAATTAATATTTTAATTAAATAGTTAATTAATTTATTAAAATAATCAAATTTTTAATTAAAATTATTAATTTTTATTGCAATTAAAAAGAAATTATTTTTTTGCGAGTGGGGCGGAACGGATGCGGATGCACCCATTCACTACTGGAGGCGGGTCTGGATCGTAAATTTTTATTCCCGATTAAGTTTGGGAGCAGAGACGGATGTGTTACATGGAGGCGGGTGCGGACATAGTTAAACCCGCCCCCGCCCCCGCCCCATTGCCATCCCTACTTTCTTCAATCATGAATAGTAAAAAAATATTTATATTGCTATAATTGTTTTTCTTCTAATTTTCACTGAAAAAAATATTTAAGGAGGAAACCAGCAGGAAGTTTCCCTCCGTTATGGCATGTTTTTCCTTTTTAAGGTGTCATTGCTTAGCACCAATCTTTATTTTATGTTTATGATAATAGTAATAAATAGAATATATGTATTTGATTCAGTTAATTTAGCAAAATTATTATTCTCTTTATGTGCACTTTCCTTATTTTATTATATATTTGTTCTAGAGCATTTATTTAATGGATTGTTTAATATGTAACCGATGAAGTATTAAATCAAGAAACAATAAATACATTTATTACTATTTTTTATAGACAAAAAAAATGATAATAACATCGATCTTTGTACGTTTTTGCTTTTGAAGACAACTAATCGGCGTCGAGTAGCCGCGTGCCTTCTATTATGAGATGGACCCTTTTCTTCAATCATCAATATTAGTAAAATATATATATATATATATAATTGTTTTTCTTTTATTTATGAGTGAAAAATAATGCAATAACTTTAGAGTCCACACAATCAAAGGTATGGAGGAAATCTTTGATTTTTCTTTCCAAGGTGTCACTGCTTTTGCTAGGATGGAACAATTAAATTAAGATGTTGGCTTTTTCTTTTTATTTGTTGTCAATGTAAACATTTTTGAAGTTTTATTAATTACAAATCCGATTTTATAAACTTTAGGTAAACATCTTTTTCTTTTTGAAGAATGGTAGACATCATTTTTTTTTAAGAATGGTGAACATCATTTTTGCCTTAACAAAAATGGTAAAATCATTATTTTCAAAGTAAAAGTAAACATATTTTATTTTAGTAAAAAAAGGTAAATATCATTGAAATCAGCTTTTTATTCTTTCTCAAATACATTGTTGATCATTCTATTTTAATTTAATTTATTTTTTCATTGTTTTATTTTTAAAATTGAATTTTGGATTTTTATAACATTATTTAAATTTATTTTCTTTTCATGCGTTATGATGACTCGGGGTCATCTTTATGATAAATTTAAATTTAAAAAAAAAAAAATCACAATGTCATTTTTTTAAAAAAAATAATCTATTTATTCAATTCAAATTCCAAAATAACATGTTTTTCAATTTAATTCCTAAAGTGGCGTAGTTTTAGAAGAGAAAAGAATGCAGACACTATTTCATTTAGAGTACATGCACTAAATCAAAGTTCATGCGCCATTTGATTTGGAGCATACACAAAGGTGTAGCCAAAGCAAATGGCGCCTACACCTCATCTACTAACCTTACCCTAATTTTGGAGTGCATGTCATATGAGATGGTGCATCCTCCCTAATTTTTTTTATTTTTTTGTTTTATTAGGAAAATTAATTGAAAATAGGTAAAAAAAAATTGAGGAAAAAAATAAAAAATAAATAATTAGAAATATTATTTAAATACATTAAAGTTTACAACAAATAAAAAAATCAATGATTGGCTCGATCAAAACGTCCCCTCGTTCCACATCCTGGCGTATTAGCGTGCATCTGCGGTCTACCACGATGTTGTTGAGGTGTTTGTGGTCTTTGGGTATTGGCCTGCGGAAAAGGTATTTGTTGCGAGGGTCCCGGCGTATTTGATAAAATTTCAAGCATCTGTCCACAATAGCCAGGGGGATTGCTGCCAACGGCGCTTCCGTAATTCAGTTCCATGCCCATGTTTTCGAAGTTGGGACGCAGTGGTTGGGTTAGGTGCGAACGGTATGGTTGGCCAAATTGGTACATTGAATCGTTTTGAAACGATGCAATAACTGCTTTGGGGTAAAGTAGTCAAATAATGGTTGGGTGTTTTAGTGATGGGATGAATATGTGTTCATTTGTGGGGGGCTGTGGTGGGATGGGGTGGAGTCGAATGAGTCATCGGGGCTATAGGCATATGTGGTGTCAGTGTGTGGATGTTGGCGGTAAGGGTCAGACTCTTGTTGTTGTGATTGAGTGGGTAGCACGAATGAGTTACGGGTTTGGAAGTTTGATTGGGTGGGTAGATATTGTTGTTGGGTGTGGTGCGGGGTTGGTTGTTGGGGAGGTGTTTGTTATTGTGTGTATGAGGATGAAGCACGTCGGCGTGGATCTATCAAATATGTCGGCTCAGACACAAATTTTTGTGTTGTAACCGACCTAAACCAAATCATATATTGATGACTTGGTCTAGCTCATTCCACGATAGGCTCGTTTAAGATGTGGCGACGTTGGTTCTTCCAATGTCGACACATCTCTTTATTAAAGTCTCTCAAATCATCTACACCTCATTGTGCATCCACTCTCAATTGATGCCAGTCTCCCAAACACGTCGGAGCGATCGGAATATATTGTTGCATGCTGAACTGCATTTTCACTCTATCACTTTGGTGCATCTCCACTGTAGTGAACCGAATGATTGGTGTTTTTTCTGTCCACGCTGCAACATCATCAGGGTTAGGCTGAAGGTCGAGACCCAGATACGACCTCCAAACAAACTGCATAATCAAAATACTTAATGAGAAAAATTGCACTGTGTTAATTTAATATCCAAATTATAGTAGTATAAGAATAATTTACATCGTTCAGCCTAATGTGGTCTAAAAGATTGCAGTACACGATTATTGCGTTTCTGGGACATGGTTGGTAAGTCATTCCCAGTACTGACCACCTAAAAAAAAGTGAGATAAATAAATTAGTTACAAATAAACTTTTTATCAATGTATAAATGTTTGATATTTTAAAATAAACTTACTTGTTTGCGTAGGGGAATGTGTATGGATTCAGGTTGACCGGAGCGAGTGTCGGCATTCTAGACCAATCCCATGCTTGAAGTAGAAAGGTGCAACCATAAAACATACAAGTATTTTTTTTTTCATTTTTACACAAGGCACTATATAGATGGGCCAAAACAGCTGAACCCCAACTATAAGTGCATACTTTATGAATGTTGCGTAACAACGACAAATACATAATATTTACAGTATTTTCAGTACTTTCAGGAAATAAAAAATGTCTAAATAAGATCATAATATAACACCGAGTTTTAATTATCTTTTCATACTCGGTGGATTCGTCGTCTAATGTGATACTTTAATAATGTTCTCTAAGGCATTTTAAATTTATGCCTTGACCCCTTGGTTAAACTGCACGTTGTGGCTGAGTTGTCTCTTCACAAAGAGGGGCACCCAACAAATCTTCGCAAATTTGGTTATCAACATCAACTTTTCTGTTAACGGCTTTACCATCGATGCATAGGACCATCAACATATAGACATCTTCCAATGTGACAGTGCATTCACCGAATGGAAGGTGAAATGTGTGGGTTTCTGGTCTCCATTGTTTTAGCAAAGCTAGAATAAATTTCGCGTCAATTGAGTACGAAGTGATGTTTATCAAATGATCGAAACCGCATGATTCAAGGTATAGTTTAATGATTGGGTTGTGTGGTATATAGTCATGTATCCGACAACGAAATCTCGTTACATCCTGGAAAAAAATATAAAGAACCTTAGTTATAAAGACAAGATAACTAAGTAAGGGGAGACAAAACAAATAAACCAACAAACTTACAAATGCGGCAATATTCTCAATTGTTCCACTGTGTTCGTCGCCCATAGTAAGTAGAGACATTTTTGTGGCTTGGAATGAAGGTTTTTTGCCGACAATCAATGCAAAAAATTTCAGTTAAAGGTTCGAGATGATGAAGATGTTCACAATATGTTTGTCAGTCATGAGTATTCTGGTTTCAATTATATTGAGCTTTATATTCTATTACAATAATAACAAATGTCTCAACTTGTTGATCCTTCTCAAGTTTTTTGCGAATCTGACGACGAACAAGTTGAAGTTGAAGTCGTAGACAAAGAAAAAGAAGATCTTGAGGTAATTGTTGATGAAATGGTAAACGATTCCACTGCCGACCACGAGGAAGACATATTACCAGCCAGTCATGTTTATTGTCCAGCTCAACACATGAAAAGCCTGAACTTAGGTGTAGATGACCCATCAACATATATTTTTTACAATCCATACATGCAAACAGAAGGAGTATTAAAAGAGGGAGACAATTTTCGTACAAAAGAAGATTGTGTCTGAGCTATAAAATAATATCACATAGAATTATCAGCTGATTATAGAGTCGATCGAACGAATTCGACTATGTATAAGATCTACTATCGTAACGAGGTGTGCCCGTTCTGATTGACAGCATCTTACCGGAAGAGAAGCGATTCATGGAAGAAAGGGTCTATGGGTCCAGAGCACACTTGTATAATCACGAATCTAATGCAGGATCATCGCAAACTCAGTTCTCGGTTGATATGCAATGAAATTCTGTCTGTCATTAGCGACAATCCTTCTTTGAAGGTGAGTACCATAATCTCGTATATTGTTCAAAGATACAACTATACTCCGTCGTACAGGAAAACATGGATAACTAGGACTAAGGTGGTTGAAACGGTGTTCGGAAATTGGGAGGAGTCGTACAAAAAAACTTCCAAAATACTTGGTGGCACTTAAATAATATGCTCTATCGACTATTGCCATATTGGAGACATTGTTGGCATATACCCCAGACGTGACTTGTGTCAGTGGAAATAGCATTTTCCACTAACTCTTTTGGGCGTTTGAACCATGTATCAAAGGTTTTGCATACTGTAAACCTATTATAAAAATTGATGGAACATGGTTGTACGGAAAATATAAGGGAACACTACTCATGGCAATGGCATAAGATGGAAACAACAACATTTTTCCAATCACCTTCACTCTAGTTGAAATGGAGACTGCTGGGGGTTGGAGTTTTTTCCTAAAAAATATACAATTACACGTGTCTCCCCAACCTAACTTATGCTTGATTTCTGACAGACATTCATCAATCAAGAGTGCATATAAGAATTTTGATAACGGTTGGCAGGATCATCCGTCTACGCATGTCTATTTTATTAGACACATCGCTCAAAATTTCATGCGGGAGATCAAGGACAAGACGATGCGGAAGAAGGTTGTGAACGCAGGGTATGCACTAACAGAGCCTTCCTTCAAACACTATCGTGAGGAAATAAGATTGACAGACGCATATGTATTAAGATGGATTGACAATATTCAATTGGAGAAGTGGACTAGGGCATACGACAATGGCCAACGATAGGGCCACATGACAACAAACCTCGTTGAATCAATGTACTATGTATTCAAGGGCATCCAAAACCTACTGATAACCGCTTTGGTAAGGGCAACATATTTTAGGCTTGGGGCACTTTTTGATATCAGACGTTCAAAATGGAGTTCTGTCTTATAATATGAGCAGTTATTCAGTGATAGTTCATTGAAATTCATTAAGGAAGAAGCTGCCAAAGCTAACACACATGTGGTCATAGTGTTTGACCGTAATAAAGGTTGGTTTAGTGTTGCTGAGTCAATGGATCATAATGAAGGAAGGACAAGAGGATGTTACCGAGTAGAACTAGATAGGAGTTGGTGTGACTGCGAAAAGTTTCAAGCATTCTGAATGCCTTGCTCCCATGTAATAGCAGCATGTTCAAAGGATCGTCCGGACCCTTCCAACTATTTGTCTGTTGTTTACCAAGTCATTAGTCTATGCAATGTCTACAACACTAGCTTTCAGGTAGTAGCAAAGGAGGACTGTTGGCTTGCATACGAAGGCGAAATTGTCTAGCATAATGAAATTATGCGAAGAAAGAAAAAGGGTCGCCCTAATAGCACGCACATTCGAACGAAGATGGATACAAAAAACAAAATGGTCAGATTATGTATTTCGTGCCGTCAGCCCGGGCATAATCTTACAAAATGTCCCAATGTTGGATAAAGCACAACATCATAGTTTTAAATGTAACCTTGTCTCTTTATATCAACAACAACTTTCATTCCATTAATATCATTACTTTCAAAAAAAAAATTTAAAAATAACAAGTAACAATAATTTAAACAATTAAACAACAAAACAAACAAATATAATGACTAAACAACATAACTAAGCGATTACAACGATCAGGACAATTTCCTGAGAATTATACATCAACATATGAACATCTTGGTCATTAGTAACCTTCTCCCAGAAACGAACTTCTCCATTTTAGTTAAAAGTGGTAACAAGCCTTTGAATTCTTCTGATTTTTTCACCCTCTGAAATGTCTCTATCTAACCAACGGGCCAGACTCCTGTTAACATGTTCTAGAGGAGATTTTTCATTGGAGGTTTGACTGGCGAGAAAATTAAATTGGAATTTCTCTTGTGGATATATGGAACCTGATAGAGATATTTAGAAGAAGAAGAGGAAGAAGATGAAGCCATTTTGACACAGAAATGAGGAGAAATTGGTTCGGAGAGAGATGAGGAGAGGTAGGTGCAGAGAGAAAATGAAGACAGGGTGGTGGTATTTATAAGGAGTGAGTAGTAGTAGTAGTAGCCATTTAAAATGGCGTACACACAAATGGTATAAAAAAAGAAAAAAAATACAATAACAAAGGTGGCGACATATCATATTGCGCATGGTTAAAAAAAAAAGAAAAAAAAATACAATTCAATGGTGGCGCCATATGAAATGGCGTATGGGTTCTTCTCTTAAGACAAGGCGCCATTTCATATGGCTTTGTACACATGTTTTAGCCATTTCAAATGGCGTATGTGAACATCATTCATTGGATGCGCCATTTCATATGGCGTATCCTTGTTCAGCAAATCCAAAACTACGTTACTTTGGTCATTTTTTTTCAAAAGATGGATATTTTTGTTTTTTTTTAATAATAGGTTATTCTAAAAAAATCTCACAATGTTATAAGTAATATTAAAGAGAGTGAAAGCTCCAAGGGTTTGACTAAATTTTGGTAAAACATAATGTTGTGAAAGATGTTTCAACATAAAGATTTCTGCCCCAAACCAAAGATGTCGAATGAAATGTCACAGCATGAAGATTTGATATCATGACTGTCACAACAGGTTTTGTTTTTAAATTTGTTCTAAGATTCTAGGCGCGATTGGCAGTGGGTCAATGAAAGAAGATTTGAAGCCCAACGCAGCAGAAGGCTATAAAAGAAGACCAAGACCTAAGCATAAAAGAGAGAGAGAACGACATAGACTTAGGAATCCTATTTTATAAAGTAGGGTTTAGGGTTTGAGAGTCGTAGGTTTCTCTTGTAAGTCTCCCTTTGTATCGATTTGATACATTATAGAAGACATATGTACTCCCTCTGGCCTTATTTATAAGCAAAAGTCTTCGTAATTTTTTGGCCATAAATATAAGCAAAAGTAAAAAAAGTTAACTCTATTTAATCTTATTATTCCAAAAATACCCTTTTTTCAATTTCAATAACATTTAATACTACCAACTTTAAAACAGGACACGTAATTGTGTCTTTCCGTAAAATGATCACGTTTTCATCATATAACAGTAAATTAGTTTATTCTTAAATTTATGGAAGACTAAGTAAAAAATTAAGGAGGGAAATAAAATAACTTAAACCGGGAAAGGTTACCACCAAAATTTTCATTTGAGAAAGTTAAATCACCCACCAAAATTTATCAGAATATGTAAAGAATATGTAAAGTTACTGAAGAGTATTTCATAAATTGGAGTAGTAACGTGCACATGCCATCTTTCTAGTAATATAAAAAAATAATTTATTACTAGTTGTAGTGTAATAAAGTAATTCAATCAATTACTAGTTATAGTGTAATAAAGTAATTCAATCAATTACTCTACTCATAGTCATAACGTGTAGCTCTAGTTTACCATTTTCTATGTGCTTCATTTAATGCTATATGAGGACAATTTAGTCCTTACAACTCAATTTTTACATAAATCTAAGTTTTCTTAATAAGTGTGAAAATAGGAAAAGTTGCTTATAAATCAGGCCGGAGGGAGTACTTGTATAGATTCAGAAACCCGTAGGTAATGAATCGTGTATTGTTCTTGGATGAAGCTTTTAAGAAAATCCAAGTTAACTTGTTAGTCAAGAATGCTTGACTGAACTTTGTATTGAAAGGGATGTCTTTCAAGTAGGATGATACAGTTATTGTGACTATGACTGTTAGATAATCACAGTTGTGATTTAGGGAGTGAGATGAGTTTCTCTTATCTAGGATGGAGTTCTTAGATAAATTCTTCATTGGGTAGTGATAGGTAAACTAGAGGTTGTTTACTGTAAACCAGTGGTTGTTAACATAAAACTATACTACTGATAATGGATTCTTCTTCCTGGCTTGGTATGCCCCCAGATGTAGGTGATTTGCACCAAACTGGGTTATCATATTCTGCGTTATTTATCATTCTGCCATTTCCAGTTCAATTTTGATTAACATGTTTTAACAGATGTTGAAACATCTGTCCTGTTGTTGCTACTGATATTTTGAATATCAGTTTGATGTTTTGTTATTGTTTTAAAGTTGTGCATAGAACAATATCTTGACATGTGTTAGGATATCTGTTATCTGTTATGCCAGAATTTCAATTGGTATCAGAGCAAGCATCCTGTCTGTTTCTTGATGAGATCTTGGGAGATAATTTCTGGCGCTTTAAATAAGGAAGAGTTTTGGAGATCAAATCATTCACTCAGACATACTCAAGGGTATTAATGGATGGGATGGATGTTCTGGATCGAAGGTAACAACTGTTGGTGGTTGTTCATGTTTTCTAAGGAGTTCTACAACAACTACAGGAGAAGTGGCTAGTTCTCTTGTTGGGGTGTCTTATAAGATGTTTTGACATCTTATTAGGGCATGTTGAAGATGTTCCTTGGTGGTTCCGCTGCATATGTTTCTGATGGAAAAACTCTGGTATTTATGGGATTCTGGAGTTGTGACTGAAGACAGATGGTGGAAGATCTCAATTGTCGGCTTCTTCTTTTGAAGATATCAGCATCTTTTCATTCCAAAGTCGGGAGTGATGGAATGGAGAGAGTTGTTGGTTAATGTCTTTCATGGTGACTTGGTACTTGGAAGGTTGGTTCCATCTTGTATCCTAAAGTCAATTTGAAGATAAGGTGAGTTGAGATTGGATTTATCAAGTTCATGCTCTAGGAATTTGGTAAATTATTTTTTGGCTAAGTTGTCAAAGATACTTGATATTTCTCTCAAGTCCACTCATAAAGGTATCTCAGTCGTGCACCTGGAGACTTCTAGTTACTCTTCTGACTAGAGGGTGTTTCTGTGAAACATAAATCTGAAGAAAGTGGAGGTAATTTATTTTTACCATCCAAATCTGCAAGGAGGGATTCTTCTTTCTTAATCCTAAGAACGAATCCAATATGAAAGGAGATTTCAGATTTGTTGAGGTAAATAGGGTTTGTTCAGATAAAATCTTAGTTACTCGAGTCAAGGGTGGCAACCTTGATATCTCAACACTTTTTTTGTCAAGGAAGATACTTGCATGAAGTGATCTATTGGAGTTTATCTACAACAGTATGATAGGGTTACTAAATAAGGATTTAAGAACAATTGCTATTTGTGGAATTTACAAGTATTTAATTGATTATCCTTGTATGTTGGAGTACAAGATCACTGATGTCAAGTGGTACATCAGGAAGTACAACATCTCTTGTTGAAGCTGCTCAAAGATCTGTTCTCTGGTGAATGAGTACAGTCAAGATAAGGAACTGATGTTCTATTAGATGTTGAAACATCTTCATACTGGAGTATATGTAGAAGTTTGTTGATTCATGGAGTGAATATCTCGAGCAAAGGAGTTATAGCTGATGATCTTGGGACCATACACGTGTGTGTGGTAGAATCAGTCTTTATTACAAGGCATGTATTCATACTAGGAAGTTTCGTGGCAGGAAACTTGACGAGAATGTAGTGTTATTGGAATTGAAGATGAAGACAAATCTCTTGGTTCAGTTTATCTCTGACCTAGGAGTAATGGAGTGTAGCAGGCGTGTTCTAGTTGTTACTAGAAACATCTGATTTTTATCTGGAAAGTGTTATGGCAAGAGACTTGTCCAGAATATGGTGCTGGTGATAGCACATCTTGGGTCAGTTTATTTCTGATCTAGGTACATAGAAGCATGTGATCTTGCTCATCTTGGAGGTCAAGGATAAGTGGCAGTTATCTCTGATTTTCTACAGAAGTCTCTACTTAAGAAAGGTGGGATTCCTTTTGTAAAGATCTTGAGTGACTAATCTCTTCTGAAGAATCAATCTTTGGCAGGTTTGGGATGTCTGAAGATGAGGATAGTGTTGTTGTACAACAAAGCAGGATGGAGGTTGTCTACTCAAAATTGATATCATTGATCAAGTCTATGAGAACATGGAACTCTTGTCATGTTATAAGAACGAGGTTCTTCTAAGTGGTAGAAGAAAGGGATGAATTTCTCATCTGGATGTCTAATTAGATGTTGTGACATCAAGCAGAAACTTCAGGGTCTTAGTTGATGATGTGGCGCATCATCGTAGGATAAGTTGATCTTCTCAGAAATAAATGGAATTAACGCTTCAAAAAGATCTATCTCGTGTAGTTTGTGGGAGCTACGAGAAGGAGTAGATGTTACATGTCTAAGGCTTGGTGTATCTAAGATGGCTTGCCATGGAGTAAGTGGATTATGTAACTTGAAGATTAGGTTTCATTGGTGGATCAGAAGATTTTCTGAAACTCTGAAGAAAGGCTAAGATTAACTAAACAGTGGCATTTGGTTGATCTTTATCGTGCATTCAAGCAGGGTGCTTGGAACTAGTTACTCTTGGGTAGAAGGGTAGTTAGTTGAAAATCAAATGAGGTTCTTGATCTGTTCATTTCTTGGAGCTTGTGGTAGAATATCTAAGATGCTTATGGAAAATTACCTTCTTTTGGAAGTTAAATGAGAGTTTATTTCTCTCTTTGGTTATCTGGAGTTCTCATTGATCAAGCTGGTGGCGCAGTGTTGTCTGAAGATCTTCAGTTGGATTACTATGTTGATAGTAAGTCCAGTAGTAATTGTATCAAGAACCATAGTGTATGGTGTCTGTGATATGATCAGGATGTCCTAACTGATGTTAGAACATCATCATGGCTTCTTAACTTGGAGTTCAGATTGTGGAAGCTGATATTCACCAGTTGAATCAGAAGTATTTTATCTTATCATATAGAAGAATGATAAATTAAAGACTGTCTTGGATCATGGGGTGTTTATCTGGAAGACTGACTCTTGCTGAGGTCAGAATACTTGTGGAGAGGTGGTTTCTTCTACTACAAGTCATGCTAGAGAGAAGTGGATCAGTTTTGTGCTTGTGGAGCAAATAAGCTGAGGATTTTTGAAGCATGTGTTTTATGTTTTCAAGTGTGAAGAACATCTGGGAGAGCTAGTAAACTAAGGGGCTCTATATGTCTCTTTGAAGAATGTGAAGCATTCCAGATTCAATTGGATTGTATCTCAAGGAACAAGGATATTTGTGGCTATAAAACTCAAGGTGAATTTGTACAGGGTATGGATGGTTTCTAGATGAGAGGGATCAATGGTGTTGTGGTCTCAATCCAAGAGTTTGTTGGTTGTGGTACAAGGATGCGTTCCTGGTACTCTCACTATATGATCATGAAGTTGTCATAAGATATCATGTGGTGTTTTTTTTGGTGTTTCTTACTGAAGAAGCATCATTTCAGAAAGATGGGGGGAGAACTTATGTCTGTTAAATGTACTAGTGTGGTACATGGATTGCTTGAGGATCAGGCATTAGGTGAATGCGTTCAGCAGGTTGGTTGAACAGAGGATGCTTTCTTGAAGACGTGAAGATGTGTCTTATGTTTTCATTCATTTAGGGTGTTCTTCTTACAAAGGAGCACTGGATATCTACGACAGGGGGAATTAGACTTCTGTTTTAGATATGTGGCTGCAGTGGTGCAGATTGTTTATCAAGATTATTTGTGGTTTCAAGCAGTTTGTGATAGATTGCCTCTGGTGAGGATGATATGTCAGACGAGATGTCGTGACATTGCTCTGCTGGTAAAAGTTTTAGGTGGACTTATCAGGTTATTCTGACTCTATCATTGGGTGTTAATGAATTGAATCAGAAGTGATACAAGTATCTTGGAAGTCGTTGTTGCTGTCTGGAAGAATTTTTTTTCTCTGCGGATTGGAAGATCAATGGAAGCATTCTGTAGTGATCAAGTATGCAAATTGTGGATTAAGGAATTGATTTAGGATAAAGAGAAGAATGTGAAGTCTATCTGTGTAAACTTGTTTTCTCTCTGCTAAATGAAGCAAGGTTGTGGGGTCTACGAATCATCTATGGGAAAACTGACAAAGTCAGATTAGGTATCAGGACTTTGCTCAGAATTTGTTTCAGATAAAGACAATCAAAGGGACGGTGGTTTTAAGGATAAGTCAGGATAAGTGGAATCTTTCGAAACTTACTTGACCAACAGTTATTACATTCATTGACTAGTCTTTTGTTTCTTTCAAATGGATTGGCTCTACCTATGTAGCTTCTTCATTATTTAAGCAGGATCATGATAAAACATATTTCTTGTTAAGTTGAGAGCAAATAGGTTTTGTCCGTGTTTGGGTAAGCACGGTCTAGGTATGGGTCTGCATGGGTCATCTTTGCCAACTTTTGGCTAAAAGGGGGGAGAATGGCTTCTTGCTTACTATTGAGAGATGTATGTGCATTTGTGCTGCTGATCTGCAAAAATGTCTCAAAGGATGTTCTAACGTTCTGGGTTCTAACATCTTGGGAAGTTGTGTTTTGTGATCAGAGTTAGGAAGCAAGTTGTGTTTTGTGATCCGAGTTACATTCTCTATGTACTCGGTATCACAAGGGAATGAAGAGGGTAACTCGAAATTATCTTCTCCTTCTTCCTTGACACTTGCTTCAGGTTTTCCCACTGCATGCACCATCAAACTGAAGACTGTTTTAGCCAAAATTTGTCAAAAGGGGGAGATTGAAAGCTCCAAGAGTTTGACTAAATTTTGGTAAAACATAATGTTGTGAAAGATGTTTCAACATGAAGATTTCTTCCCCAGAACAACGATGTCGAATAAAATGTCACAGCATGAAGATTCGACATGATGACTATCACAGCAGGTTTTGTTTTTAAATCTGTTCCAAGATTCAAGGCGCGATTGGCAGGGGATCAAGGAAAGAAGATTTGAAGCCCAAAGCAGCAAAAAGCTATAAAAGAAGACCAAGACCTAGGCAGAAAAGAGAGAGAGAACGACATAGACTTAGGAATCCTATTTTCTAAAGTAGGGTTTAGGGTTTAAGAGTCGTAGGTTTCTCTTGTAAGTCTCTCTCTCTGTATCGATTTGATACATTGTGGAAGACATAGGTACTTGTACAAATTCAGAAACCTGTAGGTAATGAATCGTGTATTGTTCTTGAATGAAGCTTTTAAGCAAATCCAAGTTAACTTGTTAGTCAAGAATACTTGACTGAACTTTGTATTGAAAAGGGTGTCTTTCAAGTAGGATGATACAGTTATTGTGAGTATAACTGTTAGATAATCACAGGTTGTGATTTAGGGAGTGAGATGGGGTTCTCTTATCTAGGATAGAGTTCTTAGATAAAGTCTTCATTGGGTAGTGATAGGTAAACCAGAGGTTGTTTACTGTAAACCAGCGGTTGTTTACATAAAACTATACTACTGATAGTGGATTTTTCTTCCTGGCTTGGTATGCCCCCAGATGTAGGTAATTTGCACCGAACTGGGTTATCATATTCTGTGTTGTTTATCATTCTACAATTTCTAGTCAGTTTTGATTAACATGTTGTAACAGATGTCAAAACATCTGTCCTATTGCTACTACTGATATTCTGAATATCAGTTTGCTGTTCTGTTATTGTTTTAAAGTTATGCAGAGAACAATGTCTTGACATGTGTTAGAACATCTGCTATCTGCTATGCTAGAATTTTAGAGAGGATATAGTTAGAAGGCGAAAGTATTATTTTTAAATTAAAAATTTAAGAAAAAAAACTTAATTTAAAACGAATATTAAATTATTATTTTTATTTAATTATAAAAAATAAAATTAATCACTCATTTTAAGATGGTGGAAGTATTATTCTGTGTATGATTTTTCAATATAGATCATTTTGATATTATTCTGTGTATGATTTGATATATCATTTTGTATTGTCTAAAAAAGTACAGGGTGTGTGTGTGTTCTCTATATAAGGGTAGGAAGACTCAGAGATCCTAGTACATATACTACACGAATAGGGTGAGGGCTGGCTCATGGTTGCGAGTAGTCATGTACGGTGGTTTTTGAGACTGTTTTAGGGACCACCTCACGTGAGGTGAGAGGCCATGCTGCTGCTGGCGGTCGGCGCTGATAGGTTGCGGGAGGACAATTAGATTATCGGTGTTAGAATTGCAAATAATGAAGTTCCCTTTGAAACATTATTAGGTGGTATTGAGTGAATATGACCTGATCCCCTTCTCCTCTTAAGGAGATGTATTTATCTGTTCTCCTGGGCCTGGGTTGTAAAGTTAGTGAGCGGTTATGCCCCACCTTCATGACCAAGGAAGTGGTCGACAGAAGACTCGGTCTTCCTAGAATCATGCAGGAAGTGGCTCCCCCTCCCGGCCGAAACTTTTTAGATAGTCATTGTGGGCCCCTGTTATCACCCATGTCCACTGGGCGATTATGATAATGGAACCCAATTAAGCGAGTTGTATTGTCAAATCTTGGCGACCTCTTGGCCCATTTTGGGCGGCCAGTGGCTTCGTTGGACACCTTTGGGTGCCTCGTCTCACGCCCCCTTAATGGCCTTCCTCGTAAGCTACCCCTCTTTAGGGGCTTAGTAAGAATATAACATTACACAGTCCCTCAAGCACGAGGGCTTGGTAAAGGGCGAAGTAGTTTTTTTGGAGAGCTCATATTTTTAAGGTTCATTTGTACAAATCTATACTGTATGGCTTTTTCTTGACGGGGGTTTGCAATGAGTCCCTCGGGTGAGACTTAATAGTCGAGTCCCTTGTACGGGACATTCTGTTTGATATGATTCCATCCGAGGAGACACTGAGTCCCTAGGGCGAAAGTTTAGTTTTCCTAAGTTATCTATGAATAATAATATATAACTTGACTGATGAGACGTTAAATCCCCCAGGCGGGGCATTTAACTTCTCACGCAGGACTCCTACCAAGCCCTCAAGCAAGACTAGCGATAAAGTCTCTAGGGCTTGAAATCGATTGCGCCTCTTAGGTATGATTTTTGAGTTTGGTCCCGCCCGAGGTCACACAAAGGCCCTCGGGCGAGCGTTAGATTAGCTTGAGGAGTCTAAATCCTTCAGGTGTAGTAATATGTAGCCCGACTGATGAAACTATAACTCCTTTAAGTGAGACATTGACCCTCTTGGGTGGGACTTCCATCAAGCCCTCAAACAAGACTTACGACCAAGTATCTAAGACAAGACACCAATTGCACCTGTTGGGAGGGATTGGTCCCGCTCGAGGAAACTATAAGTCCCTCAGACGGGGAGTTTAAATAGCCTGGGAATTCTAAGTCCCTCAAGTGAAATAATATTTAGCCTGGGCGGTGAGACAATAAGTCCTTCAGGCGAGGCATCGACCCTCTGGGGCGGGACTTCAATCGAGCCCTCAAACAAGACTTAAGACAAAGTCTCTAAAGCAAGACTCCAGTCGCGCCTCTTGGGAGAGATTCATATTTCCTTGTCCCACCCGAGAAAACTATAAGTCCCTTAAGCAGGGAGTTTAAATGGCCTGGGAATTCTAAGTCCCCTAGGCAAAATAACATTTCTTAACTTATTTGAGAGCGTCAGAGGGCGGCCATTATGAGGTATAGCGCATCAAATATTGCCTCAACAAGTGATGAAGCCCTTTGTTATGAATTCATGCGTAAGGTATCGCCTTGAGGGACAAAAAGGGCTTTAATCGAGAAGTATAACATGATATATTTCCTCGGGGGGCGGCAAGGACTTTCATTGTGAAGTTCAGTATAAGAAATAATTACCTCAAAGGGCGACAACGATCTTCCTGTGGACGTCTAGCTATGTATATTTCCATAAGAGGCAACAAGGATCTTCCTGTGGGAGTTCAAAAAATATTATTTCATTAAGAGGCGGAAAGGATCATCTTGTAGAAACCCAACTATGTATATTGCCATAAGAGGCGGCAAGGATCTTTCCGTGGGAGTTCAACAAATATAATTGCCTCGAGGGGCGGTAAGGATCTTCCATTGGGGGATCCAGCAAATATAATTGGTTTTTTCGTATGGAATTGGACTTCCTACATAGAGATGGCATAACGAAATAAACATAGATAAAATACGAGGTGCCTCATTAAAAACCCACGCCCCTCGAGAGGTGCAGAGGGAAAAGAGTGCATCCCAGTTAACAACATGTTCTTACAACCAGTAGAGTTTAAATACTTGCCTATATAAAATCAGCTAAGTAAAATAACAGAAGAAAAATCAACTACATGAATAACAGAAATAGAATGGTGGCGCAATAGCTCCAAGGAGAAGGGATCTCCTCTTGCTCTTAGACTTTGTCTCATGGCGGGGATGGGTGGGCATTTTCCTTGTCCTCACCAACTTCTTTTAGCAAGTGAAATTTTATTTTTCAGGGGATAGATATCAAACATTATATCCTAGCCAACTGGTTTGACAATATAAATCAGAATCACAATAAATAATACAAATTAAGTTGTACAAGATGATGGATCTAGAAATAAAAAAAGAACACAAGAATTGGTAAGCCAGTTCAATGCAAATAGGACCTATGTCTAGAGGGTTGACCTCTAACCCAAGAAAGGAAATTCCCTATGTTGTTCAAAGCCTCTTCCTAACACTATCCAATGACTTTCTATTTAGGATTCCCTCTAAATATGAGAAACCCTCTCACTTTCTCCTAATCACTAAACCCTAGTGATTGGTGATTCACCCAATTGTCAATGTTGAATATTACAACTCAACTAGACAAACCTTTTATACCAAGTTACAAAAACATTAATATGTACATAAAGATGTTGAATATATAACTCAACTAGACAAACCTTATATGCCAAGTTACTGAAACATATACATGTACATAAAATTACAAGGACTCTTGTAAACACTGGCACTCTAAAATCTTCAATGTGAATGCTTGTTTTCCGGTGTATGTTTTAGCTCCTTATATAGCATAATAAATCTGGAATTTTCTCCTTGGACATTAGCTTTAATTTCACCTAGAATTAATGAATAATCGGTTGGATATTATATGTTCCATAAATCTCTTCAACAAGATATGATTTGCTTCAATTTAAATTCAAATTTAAATCTAAATCAATCTTTGTCCAAGTGTTAAATGAATCACTTATTCATATTGCTAAACCAATTACCAATAATATCACATCTAATCTTTGACCAGAAAGTCTTCCAAAACGCAATAGCAATAACATGTTGTGCATGGCCCAGATGTCGTACCAACATGTTGTGACATCGCATCCAGCATGTGACTCTTTTGCACCTCCATACAACTTAAACAAGCTTGATTAATCTTGAACACTTTAAACACTTCTCCATGTTGTTATTTTTCAAAATACAGTCAATCCAAAAGGAACAACAATTCCCCCTTTGGAAAATTGTGGCAAAACAACTTTTCAAGATATAGCACTTATTTCGACCAAAACAAGTGACAGACTTCAGAGCATACAATCATCAACGGTCGTCCAAATATTAGAGATAAGATCATCAATGGAAAATAAGTAGAATTCATCACAAATGCCACACAAAACAATGCTCTAGAATCATTCAGACAGACATGCAAGCATTCATAACTTAGTCATACATGGCACTCAGTCAACTCATAGTTAGTAGCATACAATCTTACTAACTAACAATTATCAACATGCAATCATTCACATGCTTATTCATGCATAAGACAAACAATTAGTACCTAATAACAGAATATACAAAAATATACTAACGCAAAATCTCACATCAAAAGTGTTAGATGTCTTGCCCGATGCTGTAGCATATGAGCACAACATTAGAACTTATCTAGATGGTTAGTACTAAACCAATATCTGTGTTACCTCAACAACACTAATACTAATCCCCCTTTTTTTCCATAATTTGGCAAAGGATTAGTACTTTAAATAGCACCTAGATGTCAGTCATGCATAGGTTAGTAAGTTAACACATACACAACCAAAACATGAGAAGAACAACTAGAATAACATGCAGAGATGCATAAGCATTAAATTTGTTTTATTATACACAAGTTCAAATAGACTATAGAGCTTTACAAATATAAAAACTCCCAGATACAAGGGCCAAAACAACAAAGATAACATCCAAGAAATCTTCTGGAAGAAATCTCCAAACTTTAGCTTTTTATATCAAAATCCAATTTAAGTTGTACTCATCTGACTCATAATGATCAACGCACACACTTTGAAGATGCAAGAAAAGGATGTGATAATATTTCTCTTTCTTGTATCGGTAGACCAATTAAAGTGGGTGATTGGAAATGAATGAATCACCCTGAATATATGTGCATCATAGAGAATAGGAGAGAGATATTGACTTGGTCTCCTTGCAGGTTTCCCAATCTTTGACTGCTATAGGATCTCCAATTTGCATACTCCAAGTGCACTTCTTAACTTTTCAAATCAAACAACATCCAATGGTTTGGTTAAAATAACTTCCAGTTGTTTGTCAGTTGCTATGTGCTCTAGATTAATCACTTAATCTTCCACAAGATCCATAATGAAATGATGAAAAATGTCAATGTGCTTGGTTTTGCTGTGTTGAACAATATTTTTTGAAATATTGATAGAACTTAAGTTGTCACAGAACAATGTCATGACATCTTAATCGACATTGTACTCTTTTAGCATTTATTTCATCTGGAGTAATTGTGTGCAACTACTTCTAGCAGCAATGTACTCAACTTCAGCAGTAGATAATGAAACACAATTTTGCTTCTTGCTCAACCAAGAAATCAGATTTTGCCAAGAAATAAACATCCCCTTGATGTACTTCTTCTATCAATAGTACTCCTAACCCAATCTGCATCACAAATACCCTACAAGTATGGGACTTGTATCATGAGAGTACAAGATGCCATGTTCATAGGTCCCATATATGTACTTCAAGATTATTTTCACTTGAGTAAGATAACTCACCTTAGGATTAACTTGGTACCTAGCACATAATCCTACAACAAATGTGATATCATATATACTAGCTGTGAGATATAACAAACTTCCTATCATACTTTTATAGAGACTTTTATCAACATCAAATCCATTTTCATCCCTAGAAAGCTTCAAGTGAGTTACAGCATGAGTTCTCTTCTGTCTTGCATCGTCAAGACCAAAATTATTCACTATGCTCTTAGCATACTTGCTTTGAGAAACAAAAATATTGTATTTCATTTGTTGTACTTTGTTGGTTCTTGTAGTTAGCTACAATTTTGGTAAAACAATGTTGCTGTCATGTGATGGTTAATCAAGATGTTGAAACAAGATGTTCTAACTTACTGCATTTGACATGTCGGATAAAGATGTCCCATCCTGGATCATAGGACATCGCGTCTGTTATTGGTTTACAAGGAAGATTTTGTTTGTTGTTATTTGTTACTGAATATTCTGTGAATATTTAGTTATCCTATTTGGCGTCCAAAGTAATTGAGTTGAGATTTTGTGTTGGTTTTCGGATTTTCACTTCTTCCTAAATATGGAGACATATTAGGAAATATTTGATTGAAGACCTATTATATAGCAGAAGTTTCTACTGATTTGTAGCAACTGATATGCTGGATTTGAAGCCCAAATCCAGTTGGGATGTAGGTTATAAATAGGAGTGTTTATAACCTGATTGAAAAACGATTCCAAGATGTAAAATTATTAGGGTTTCGTTCTTGTGAACCACTCTCTAGGAGAGTTGGTATGTGTGAACCACTCGGATTGTGAGATGGTCACTGTACTCCTCGAAGCTTTTAAGTAAGAGTGAGTGTTGTTCTTGGAGGAAGCTGTTAAGCAACTCCGAGTATTGTTCTTAGTCATGTGTGTCATGTCTAGGTATTGTTATTGAAGTGTGTCTTCTACTTGTCTGTGATTGAAGAGCTGTTGGAAATCAAGTTATTGATGCAGTGGCTGAGGTGTTGACTGCTAGACATCATTGTGATGATTGGAAGTGAGATAGAGTCTCTTACCTAGGGAGGACTTAGGTAGAAGGGTCATTAGGTAGTTATTAATTTAGGAGATTGTCAACTGAGATTGTTGAGTCTGTAATTTGATACTGCTAATAGTGGACTTCCTTCCTGGCTTGGTATGCCCCCAGATGTAGGTTGTTAGACCGAACTGGGTGAACAAATTTTGTGTATGGTTTATGCTTTTCAGTACTGTTTTTATATGTTTTTACTTTGCCATGTTTTTGTCAGACCAGATGTCTCGACATCCTGTAGGACATCTAGGATCTGTCATACCAGAATTTCAATTGGTACCAGAGCAGGCATCCTGTTCGTTTTTCTGGGTGAGATCCTAGGGAAGATACTTTCTGGTTATGGGCAAGGTAGGTGGCACCTACTGAAAAGTTGTTTGAATGGTCCCTAGAAGTGGAGGATGGACTGCTCATGACGTGGTGTGTATTGGACCTGTCTGTAGCTTTGGTGGTGAGCTGCTGTGCGGTTTGATTTAATTTCAAACCTATGGATTGTGGTGTTTGTGCAATGGTCTTAAGTTTTCCTGAAGGTTGTTGAGGGGTTTTCTTCTTATGTGTTCCGCTGCTTATGTATCTGTTAGAAAACTCCTGATGGTTTTGGTTGATGGTGTATCACATGGTGTGGTGATACTTGAGGATAACTTCAACTAGATTGTTAGAGTTGCCAAAGATACTTGTGGCTCATCCCAAGTCCACTCATAAAGGCACTTTTATATGAGTTTGTTGAAAGAGATCTAGAAGCAACTTAGTCTTACATCCAACCCTAAAAGGCCAGTGTCTGGGCTTTGATAAAAGATCTCTTGGTGTGTTTCTTGAGAAGGGAACTAATGTCCTTCCAGATGTTGGAACATTAAACCAGCAGATTATGCAGAATCTTGTTGGATAAAGGTATGGCATAGCAGATGCTTAGGGGGCTAAACAAATGTGTATTGATCACATCTGTTTGGAACCTACTCCTGACTTGGAAGATGAGGCATCTGGGTTGGCTGTCTAAGAAGCTTCTTTCAAGAAACATGTCTTAGATAAGTGTATTTCTGATCCAAGTAAGTAGGAGTACAAAGGGTGTTTGTTTTGTGTGGAGGACAAGCTCAAATGTCAAGGACACTCTCTTTGAAATCTGGAAGTTCCTTCTGATCTAATGGGCCAGATGTATGGAATCTTGTTTATGGTCATGGAGCAGATTCTATTTAAGTTATATGTGTGTATCAACCAAAGGATGTGCAGCTATTGGATGGGAGAATGAATAATGGCCTTAGGAGTTCTTAGCAGTTAATAAAGGAGAGTTCTTAATCTAATGATGGAAGAACTTGTAGAAATGTCAGACATAATGTCTTGACATCTTTGTATTGAGAATTTATTTTTCTCAATATGTCTGGTGGTATTTCTCAAAAACAGGATGGGGGTTGTTTACTCAAACTTAATATCACTATCAAGTCTATGTGAGCGTGGAACTCTTGTTCTAGTGGAAGAGAAACTCAAAGGGTTATGCACAGAGGAGATATATTAACCTAACTGGGTGGCTGGTGTTTTCATTGTTGGGTTGTCATCCAAACCATCTAGGATGAGCATTTCAGATTTGTTTTTGGAGCAAGGAGGAGTTGGTGTTTTTTTTTGGACCAAAGGATTATGGCTCCCTGGTATCTGCATGAGAAGTTTGAAAATAAGATTCTTGAGATGTAGAGTATGCAATTCTGCAGTCTGAACTCTTTGCTTTAGAGAGGGTGTGCGAGTTTATTTCTCTCTATGGTGTTCAGGTGTTTATGTTAACTTGAATAAGCTGCTTTGGCTGTGTTATATTGGGAGCTTCTTGAAGGACTTATATGTGCAATGAGTCCTTTGAATGGTGATGGGAAGCTGATGTCCCAAATGAGGTTGTAACATCATGATTGTTGATGGTTATATTTGGAATATGATTAAGATTGTGCATATGGAGTTGGATGCTCAAGCATCTTTTTCAGATGAGGTGATTTGATCATGAAGGTTTGTTAAAGAGCTGTTCTTTCTCTTGAAGAGATTAGATCTCAGTAAAGCTTGTAAGTAAGCTGAGAATTCGTGGAGTTTGTGAGCAGTGTCAGTGTTTTCTAGGAGTAAGAGTACAGTATGTGAATGTGCTCAGCAATTGTGTGAAGATCTGGTGCTCAAATGTTAATCTTCATCTAGAGCATTGGTTATCCATGACAGGGGGAGCACTTATCTATGGATTTTGTTGCAAAGGTGCATATATTGTGAAGCTTGCATGCTTGTGGAGTTTGGTTGTCTCTTGTGACGATATAATGTCAGATAACATGCTATGACATTAGGCAGCTGGATGGTGTTTTGGTGTGTGAAGTTAATTGTTTGAATCATGTGTGCACATGCTTCTGAGGAGAAGTGTGAAGGACAACTTTGTTTGTGTCTGGGAGAATTTATTTTTCTCTGTAGATTTTGGAGATGTCACACTTGTCTTGGTGTGTGTTATTAATTCTAAGTAAGAGGAGTTTACTTAGAGTTCAGTGGAAGGCAGTGGGATTATGCTTTAGAACTTGAGGATGATTGAAACTGATTGCTCTTGTGTTGAAGAGGAGTTAGTTGAAATTGTCAGGAGGTTCTGGTAGAAGTTCTGGGTTGAAGTATACCTTCTATTGGTGAATGAGAGTTTTTTTTCTCTCTGGGTTTCTGAAGTTTTCTTTGTTCAAGCTGGTGGCGCAGTGTTGTTTAAAGATCTTTAGTTGGATTACTATGCAGATAGTAAGTCCAGTGCTGGAGCATATCTAGAACTATGAGGTATGGTATCTATGATGTCCTAACCAATGTTAGAACATCTTTGGGTTAGTTATCCTTGGAGTAGGATTCTGAGATCACTTTTTGTCTAAGAGGTGTTTGTCTTATCATACGGGAGAATGATGAGTTAAGGACAGTCTTGGATGTTTGATGTGCATATGACATGCTAGAAGTGGATCAGTTTGGTGCTTGTGGAGCAAATGAGCTGAAGATTTTTGGAGCATCATTCGTGAAATATAGGGGGAGAACTTCTGTCTGTTAATTATACTAGTGTGGTACTTGGTTTGCTTGAGGATCAAGCATTAAGTGAATGCGTTCAGCAGGTATGTTGAACAGAGGGTACGCACTTGAAGACATATAGATGAGTCTTATGTTTTCCATTCATTTAAGGTGTTCTTCTTGTAAAGGAGCACTGGTTATCTTAGATAGGGGGAGTTGGACTTCTGTTTTGGATTTGTTGCTGCAGTAGTACAGTTGTTTATCAAGATTGTTTGTGGTTTCAAAAATCTATGATAGTGTACCTCTGGTGAGGGTGTAATGTCAGACAAGATGTCAAGACATTGTGTGACTGGTTTAGTTCTAGGTTGTCAATGTATTGAATCAAAGTTGTATGTATTCTGCTACTGGTTGATTGCCCTTATCGCATAGTTGCTTTGTTTCCAAAAAGGGAGAGTAGGTTTGTTCAGTATAGTCTGAATTTTGTGTTTAAACCAGTTTCTCAAGGATGTAGAATAGTCTGTTCTATCCTGAGTATGTTGGGATGTGTCTTGTGCAGTTGTGAACTTTATTGCATATGTTTAGTTTAAAGGAAACATAATTTTATTCAACTGCTGAAAGCATACAAGATTAGATTTTAGTACATCAAAAGCAACAAACAAAGGGTCTAAAGATTATCTCAACCCCCTAAATCAAGAAAAGTTTTCCAATCTTCATCCTATTCATCATCAGAAGCATGAAGTTGCACTGGAGGTTTTTTGATGGTTTTCATCCTTGTCTCTGATGTTTTTTTGTTCTTGTTGCTCCTGGAGTTGCCCCAACTGTAGACAGTGTTTTGTTCTTCAACTTCTGTGGATCTGGTTTTTTGACTTCCTGCATGTGTCTCTTTCCTGCATCTTTTTTAGACTGACTCATTGTTCTATTTGTGATATGTTGTTAGAAGCAAGGAGGCTTGGTTTTTATACTGCGTAAAGAGTCTTTGTTTGTATCGCCTGACCAGTCAAAGTGGTCTTTGGTTTGGGAACTTGTTTTTCTTGGGACCTTGTCAAATTGGATGTCAGAACTTCGTGTTTGCTGCCTTGGTAGGTTAATAAGTTGTCCAATTGTGGCTAAAAAGGGGGAGAGTTAGCCTAGGTATTGTCTAGTTATCTGGTGTGATTCTAGTTTGTGCAGCTGTTATGCTGTTTAAGTTTGTTTTTGGTGTTGCTGATGCTGGTTGTGTAATGAATGTTAGTAGTTGTTTGGAGTTTGGTGTTTATCCGCTGCAAGTTTTTCTGATGTTGGCTGAGATTGTTTTAGCCAAAATTAGCCAAAGGGGGAGATTGTTGGTTCTTGTAGTTGGCTACAATTTTGGTAAAACAATGTTGTTGTCATGTGATGGTTAATCAAGATGTTGAAACAAGATGTTCTAATTTACTGTATCTGACATGTCGGATAAAGATGTCACATCCTGGATCATAGGACATCGCGTCTGTTATTGGTTTACAAGGAAGATTTTGTTTGTTGTTATTTGTTACTGAATATTCTGTGAATATTTAGTTATCCTATGTGGCGTCCAAAGTAATTGAGTTGAGATTTTATGTTGGTTTTCGGATTTTCACTTCTTTCTAAATATGGAGACATATTAGGAAATATTTGATTGAAGACCTATTATATAGCAGAAGTTTCTGCTGATTTGTAGCAACTGATATGCTGGATTTGAAGCCCAAATCCAGTTGGGATGTAGGTTATAAATAGGAGTGTTTGTAACCTAATTGAAAAATGATTCCAAGATGTAAAATTATTAGGGTTTCGTTCTTATGAACCACTCTCTAGGAGAGTTGGTATGTGTGAACCACTCGGATTGTGAGATGGTCACTGTACTCCTCGAAGCTTTTAAGCAAGAGTGAGTGTTCTTCTTGGAGGAAGCTGTTAAGCAACTCTGAGTATTGTTCTTAGTCATGTGTGTCATGTCTAGGTATTGTTATTGAAGTGTGTCTTCTACTTGTCTGTGATTGAAGAGTTGTTGGAAATCAAGCTGTTGATGCAGTGGCTGAGGTGTTGACTGCTAGACATCATTGCGATGATTGTAAGTGAGATAGAGTCTCTTACCTAGGGAGGACTTAGGTAGAAGGGTCATTGGGTAGTTATTAAGTTAGGAGATTGTCAACTGGGATTGTTGAGTCTGTAATTTGATACTGCTAATAGTGGACTTCCTTCCTGGCTTGGTATGCCCCCAGATGTAGGTTGTTAGACCAAACTGGGTGAACAAATTCTGTGTATGGTTTATGCTTTTCAGTACTGTTTTTATATGTTTTTACCTTGCCATGTTTTTGTCAGACCAGATGTCTCGACATCCTGTAGGACATCTGGGATCTGTCATACCAGAATTTCATACTTGAAGACTAAGAAAGTAAGTGAGTTCTCCTACAAGACTTATCTCAAACTCATATTGCATTTGTTGAACAAAATGTAGCACCATCTTGTCAGACATCCCACCGAAAACTATGGCATCCATATAGATTTTGGCTATCATAAGCTTCCCTCTATCATTCTTCACAAATAGAGTTTTGTCTATTCCCCCTTTATTATATCCATTATTGATCAAGAAGTCAGTTAATATTTCATATGCCCTTGGAGCTTGTTTTAAACCATAGAGATTTTTCTTCAATTTAAAAACATGATATGAAGAGTTTGGATCAGTGAACCCCTTAGGTTTCTCCATATAGACCTCTTCATTGAGATACCCATTTAGAAAGCCACTTTTAACATCCATTTGAAATAATAGCATGCATGAAATTCCTAGAAATAGTCTAATGCATATCATTCTAGATACTGGGGCAAATGTCTCATCAAAGTCCACTCCTTCTATTTAAGTATACATTTGAGCAACTAACCTTGCCATATTCCTTGTCACATTGCTACTTTAATCAAATTTGTTCTTGTAAATTCACTTGGTACTAATGACGTTCACATCTCCAGGTCTAGGAACTAGCTCTCAAACCTTGTTTCTTTCAAACTGGGAAAGTTTTTCTTGCATAACATTGATCCATAATTCATTAGATAGTGTTTCCTTGACAATCTTGGGCTTAATCTTAGAGATAAAACATGAGTTGGAAATACTTTCTCTGGATCTTGTCATAACTCCTTCGTTGAGATTTCCTATGATATTCTTTATATGGTGATCCTTCTGAACCTTAATAGATGGTCCCTTGTTGATTTAAAGATCATTAGAATTTGTGATCTCAGGTACAATGTCAGACTCCTTGGGTGGGACATTGAAAGAGACATCAGTTTGATGAGGAAGAACATCATCTTCTTCTTCTTCCTTATCTTTAAGAGAGTCATCAATGGCCATATTTATAGAATCCATCATAGTCTTGGTGCTCTTGTTATGCACTTTATAAGCTCTGCTCTTTTTAGAGTATCCAAGGAAGATTCCTTCATCACTCTTTGGATCCATCTTTCTTCTTTGTTTTTGATCTGCCAAGATGTAGCACCTGGTCCCAAAGACGTGGAAGTACTTAACATTTGGCTTTCTTCCTTTACACAACTCATATTGAGTTTCTTTAGTCCCATATCTGATCATGACTCTATTATGTATGTGGCAGGCTGTGTTCATTGCTTCAACCCATAAATAGTAAGGAATTTTCTTTTCATGTAACATAACTCTGGCTGACTCTTGAAGAGTTCTATACTTCCTTTCCACCACCCCATTTTTCTGAGGAGTAATAGGAGCTGAGAGTTCATGACCAATCCCTTCTGAAGCACAGTACTCAGAGAACTTAGAATTTTCAAACTCTGTCTCATGGTCACTTATGATTTTCACTATCCTAATCCCTTTTTTCTCTTTGAAGAAGTTGACATAACTCTTTGAACACCTTAAATATGTTATATTTTTTCTCTAATGAACTTTACCCAAGTGAACCTTGGGTAGTCATCAACACACAAAGACATATATTTTCCCTCCTAAAATTTCTACTTGCATAGGCCCCATTAAGACTATATGCAATAGTTCAAGAACCTTTGTGGTAGAAAGATGTTGGAGTTTCTTGTGGGGCATCTTGGTCTACTTGCCTATTTGGCACTCTCCATAGACTTTAACTTATTCAATCTTAAGTTTAGGCAATCCCTTACAACTTCTTTAGAAACAATCTTCTTCGTGCTTTTGAGATTGAGGTGACTAAGTTTTTGATGCCATAGCTTGGTGTAACACCCCAAAATTTGCCTTCTTGTTTCTAGCTAACTGGCTTATGTTTCTTTGCATTTCTTGCATTAACATTTATGCATAACATTGGTTCTTAGCATGGGATCAAGGTACTTGGTTCATCTCAAAGGAGTCTCAAGCCTCAAGGTGGTTTGAGGGGTTCATCATATCTTCATAAGATCAAGAATGGCTAAGGATTTCAAGTGAATCTTTCCCTCCTAACCAGAGGGACCAAATTAGGGTTTTTGACCCAAAGGACTTCTTGAAGGGCTTTGTGGGTTCAAGCATGCTCTCATGGGTTTCATATGCTCACAAATACTCATAGAGGAAGGCTTGGTTAGTGGTTCATTGTGGAAGATGTTTAGTGGATCAGTTACTTGTGAAGTAAGCAAAAGTCAACAGTTTAAAAGGAAAGTCAACCATGGGTTTTCAAGGGTTCAAATCATGGTTCCAAAGTCCATGTACCTTTATTTGGTCAAGGAATGGCATGGATGTCATTATTCATCAAGAATCAAGAGTTTGTGCAAAAGTTACTAAATATGGAAATGACCTATAATTTGAAACTTTCCATTTTTGGCAGTTTTTCAACCTCATTCAACTTGACTTTTCATCATCAAAGAAGCTTCAAATGAATTTTCCTCAAACATGAAAGTTTAAGATCTTTCTCTCCCATTTCCAAAAAGTACTAGATTGTCTCCATATCATTTGTGAAACTCAAGTTATGATCAAAAGAAGGCAAGGTGCTTTTTAAGGTTTTCTCATGTACTCATTTTTCCACCTTTGGCATTTTGGTTCAAAATGACTTGTAGTTTATTCTAATGCTTCAAGTCATATTGCCATATCCAAGTACACTCCATGAGGACCATTTTTGACCCTTGAATCAAGTGGATACGTGCCATGTACTTCACTTATTTTTCAAAGTGCAAATTGGCAAGATGGATTGAAACTTACAAACCAAGCAACCACAAGGCCCAATTTCAATTCCATTGTGATCAGCAAGTGAAATGTGAGTGAATCATGCTGATTTCATGACCCATGCACATGTGGATTAAGAGATGCATCACAACTTGCATTTTTGCAAATCACCTTGGATAACTTTAATCAAGGGATTAACTAAACCCTAATCATGCTCAGAATGTTAACAAAGTGTATATAAGAAGGATCACACGCTCATTTCACCCTCATGCACCCTCATTTGCTCAGAATTCCATTTTTCACTCACACTTTCTCTCCTTCGAAACTCTCTTCTCTCAAGGGTTTCTGAAGATTTTTTTTCATATTCTTGATCTACACACTCCATAGAACAAGAATCAACCATCATTTGAAGCTCTAAGCAAGGTTTTCACCATACACGAATTTGAGGTGCTCACTTTCAAAATCCAAGATCCAGCCAAATTCAAGCCTCTATTTGCATTTATTTTGCAAATAGAGCTCAAAAGGAGAAGATCTGCAGCTTCCAGAGGGTTTTCTTGGTGTATTTTAAGCTCTGCAATTCTCAGGTTAGTGTGAAATTCATCATCATGTAACTTGATTTTATGGTGTGCATTGTGTTCCTCATGAGTTGCTGATCATGCTGATGTGTTTAGATGTGATTTTGGACGTGTATCATGGCTGTATTGTAGATCTAAAGTTTTTAGATCCAAACTTCTTTTCTTCGATTTGGCTTGTGTGTTTATTGTTTGATGAAATGAATTGCATATTCTGAATCCTTGTGAAAAGATGAGTGGAATGATGTACTCGTGTGTGATTTCTGGAGAATTTTGGTTTGGTGCTCGCCGGAGAAGGTGACCGGAGCTAGGGCTCCGGCACCTGGTTCATTTGCAAGTCGCCGGAGGGATGGAGGTTGAAGATGCAATCACAGCCGTTGATGGTCCAGATCTGGTGGTTCACGTTGGGCCACATCTTTTAAAATCTGCTTTTATTTTATTGATTGCGTGTTTTTGATCCATGCTAGTTATCATGTGCCATGGATCTGAGCCACACATCTTGCATGATTTTGTGATTTTTGATTTGATCTGGAGCGTTTGATTGATCTGAAGGATATTAAGTTGCCAACGCATTAAAAATGTCATATGTTGCTCACGTGAATTTTATTTTGTCCAGACTGATCTTGGTGTGTGCATGCTTACATTTATTATTGTGTGCCTTTTAATTCTGGCCTTTCATCTTGATTACCTTGGTTTTGGTTGACTGATTGTGGAGTGTTGGATTGATCTGATGGCGTGTGTGAGTCAATCATGTTGACTGGATTCTTTTTTGTTGGACTGTGCGTTTTTTTTGTTTATTGTGGATTGGGCTGGCTATCTGCACCCCCTCCTTGAGCCCATTCCATTTTTAAACGTGATTTTCTTGCTTGTTGCACCCCTGGTTGCTTTTATTTCTTTTTTTATTTTATTGTTTGCATAGTTTTGTATTTTTATTTTTTAAAAATAGTTTTAAGCATCCAAAAATCACCAAAAAAATAATGGATCATCTTTGGCATTTTATAAAATTTTGGCAAATTTTATTTACCATTTTTATTTTATTTTGTGCCTCTGAATTAATTTTTTGATGAATTTCTTTGTGAATTTCTTCATTTGTGCACACTTGATCTTGTTGATTTTTCTTCTCTCCATTGGTGTTTGATTTGCATCCCATTCCTTTTTCATATGTTAGAGGACATGTTGAGGTTCCTAAAAATATTATTCTCATATTTTTAAACTCTTTGTATATTGCATTTTAGTCCCTCTCCTTTGCATATTGGTTCATGGTTCCTATGTGACCTTTGTCTAATTGTTTGAGGTACTTAAACTTTGAATTTTGGTGTGATCTTTTGACATATTGTTAGTCTCTAACTTAGGTCATTTGGGTTTTGATTTCACAATTTTTGAATGTCATTTGATATATGTTTGATTATTTGTGCTTAAGTGAATTTTGCATGATCATCATATGACATCTCTTAACCCAAATTGCTTTGCCATGCCTAATTGATTGAATTTCTTTATGATTCTTTGCATGAGATTTTGGTATGATGTTTACACCTGGTTGAGGTCCTTTGAGACTTATTTTTGCAATTTATGAATCATGTTTGGCATGTGCTAAGTGTTTGGACTTTGACTTCCTTTTGTGGGCCTTCTTTGGTACATAATGTTTCATGTTTTGATCTTCTTTTGCACATGAGAATTGTTGATGATAATATGATCTTGGTTCTGACTTGCTTTCATCTTCATCTTATTTTTCTCATTTCATCTTGATATGGAGTTCATTGGTGCTTGATTGTGCATTTCATATAAGTATGCTTGCATTCTTTCATGATTACCTTTGCATGCTTACTTGAGATTGTTTTGCATGATATTTGAGACTTGTTTATGGATGTAAGTTGGATATACTTGATATTATGTGCTTGCTGCCCTATCTTGTTTCTTATCTCATCATTCTCTTTCTCATTCTTTTCTTTCACTCTCTTCCTCCCATGGATCTCAAGACTTGTTTAAGTCTTGGATTCTTTCCCTTTAGAGCTACCTAGTCCAACTTAATTTTTGATTAAGCTTGGAGTAGGATTAGCATTAGGTTTTAGGTAGTCATCTCTCCTAAGCCTCACTAACCATAGGTTACCCATGCATTATAACATTAGGACTCTTAGTTTCCCTTTAGAGTTTCCTTTGGGTCTTCTCTCTTCTCATCTCAAAACTTCTTGTAAACACTTAATAAAGATAAAGTGTATTGCGCACGAGCCTTAAGCGTGGGGAATGAGAAATGAGGGGCTTCCTCTCATATTTCTAGAGTGCTTAGCGAGCGTCCTGTCTTGGGACGATTCGTTAAGTATTCGTCCCTGTGCCCTAGACTTTGGTGCAATGCAAGTTATGAACTAACTTAAAAAACACTTCTGTCTAAAAAACACAAAACAAATTCAAATCTTTTTATCCTTCGGGATTGTTGGGTTTCAAATTTCATTTTCAGAAAAGAGCTCGTCGCTCACGTAAAAAAACACTTACCCATTCGTGGTCGTACCCACGAACTACATTAGCTTTGATTCCTCTATCTCTTTCGATTGAGGATATGTAGGCACAAGACAGCGATTGTCTTGGCGAGCAACCTTCCCCCACAGTTCCCGTCCGAACTACGTTGACTCTGACTTTCCCATTGCACTGAGGGAGTACGTAGGCCTAGGGCATCGAATATGTCCTACCGAGTCCGTCTTAGTTACCCCCATCCCCGTTTCCTTTTGCAGCCATAGATAGTAGGACAGCTCACCCTCCGTTTAGACAATAAGCGTGGATCCCATCAAGTACGATGGATGCGTGGGGTGCTAACACCTTCCCCTCGTATAACCGACTCCCGAACCCGGACTATGGTTGCGATGACCATGTCTTTCCCCCTTTCTCTTCAGGTTTATGCAGTGTTTCCTTTCCCTCTCTCGGGATAAATACACATTGCTGGCGACTCTGTGTTTTCTGCGCCACTCTCGCGTTTGTACCGTTGGATGCGAATCTTTCAGGAGCGACAACTGGCGATTCTGCTGGGGACTCTGGTTGACCTCTTGCTGGTTCATCCCCTTTAGCGAGTCGATCCTAGCGCTTATTTGTTTTTTCGTTGGGTGTTTATTTGTTGTGCTTTATTATGTTGTATATTACTATTTTACAGCTTTTATTGCATTGCATTTCATTTTATTACTGTCATACTGGATATTGCTGTGTTGTGCTGGCTGGTTTCTGTTTGGCAGGTTGGGTTGTTCTGAGAGATAAGCCCAATACCCAGGCTTGAGTACACCCTAGGACTAGAGTGGAGAGTAGTGGGACCTACGTGCCATCTTGGTGTGTTTGTGTGTTCACGAAATTCACAACCAGACGGGGCTATCTTGGGACGCATTCTGACGTACGTGTCTTGCGCATTTTAGGGTGTTGATCTAGAGAGCTGTCGACTCTGGTGACCGTTTCTCCGATACCTCAGTTGCGCCTCTCCTCCCGACCTGTGATAATTTCAGACCAGAAATGGAAAACCCATTGCACTTGTCGATCCGAGGACCCAATGCTGAGGGACTCGCATAGGATGACCTTATTTTTTAGGGGAATCAGTTGAGGCCTCCTCGATTGATGATGATGCCAAACCAGAAATGGTGAACGTATCATCATTTCTCGACCTGAGAGCCCGTGATATTGAGGATCCTCGCCTTTCTAGAACCCTCATGTGAGAAGGGATGGGTGTTTGCAGGTTTGCAGGAAATCGAAACCTTCAACCTACCCGGTTTTCTGGATTTCTCATCAGTGTTTGATTATCTGGGTTTCTGGTTATCTCAGTGGTTCGGTATTCTAGTATTCTGGTTTTCTGGGTTGTGGTTCTCGTCCAGTTAACAGCACAGCACATCCAGCAGTGATGCCTTGATCCCATGCTTGCATGTGCATATCATTTTTCTTGCATTGTAATATGTTTGACATTTTTTAGGGCTTGCATCTTACTCTTGATTCCGGTTTTCTGAGGTTGCCTTAGCATGGATGTCCAGAGAAAGAAGACTGTTGCTTATTTGTTCCCAGACCCGGCCTTGACGTTGATTCACAAGCTGATTAGTATGGCTAGTCCTGGAGTTCGTACAGAGTTCGGTGGAGAGTATGGGAGACTTCTGAAGTTTGTTTACAGTATCTCCAAGTATGAGAAGGATGCCATTCATACGCTTCTTCAGTTCTATGATCCGGCTTTGCGTCGTTTCACTTTCCCAAACTATATCTTGGCTCCAACGTTGGAGGAGTTCTCATTTATTTTGGGAATCCCCATCAGGCATGACATAGTATTCTTTTCTAAAGAATGCCCCGGGATAAAAGAAATGGCCATTGCTCTTCATATTGGTGAATCTGCTCTGAGCAGTAATATTGTGGAGAAACAAGGAGCTAAGGGTTTCTTATTGAAGTTCTTGTTTGATCAAGCTTGCAGACATGTTAAGGAGAGGAATTGGACTGCTTTCCAAGCTATTCTGGCTATGTGCATCTATGGGATTGTCCTGTTTCCCAATATTCCTGATCTGGTGGATATGCATGCTGTCAGAATCTTTATTTCAAAGAATCCTATACCTACCTTGCTAGGTGATGTGTATCACTCAGTCCACTACAAGAATGAAAATAGGCGTGGAAGAACTGTGAGTTGTTGTGTACCACTCTTATCTACTTGGTTTCTGAGTCATCTCCCTGAAGTTGGCGCTTTTGTTGATACGAGAGATTCTCTGAAGTGGTCAAAGAGGTTAATGGGCTTGACTGCTGACAACATTATTTGGTTCAACCATGACTTGCTAGGGATGGAGATTATTGCAAGTGCGGAGAATTCCCTAATGTACCCTTAATAGGGAGAAGAGGTGGAATTAACTATAATCCTTCCCTTGTTATCAGGCAGTTTGGTTATCCTTTGAGAGGACCACCTGAAGAGCGAGATATCAAAGAGTCCTTATTCTTCAATGGTATTGGGGATCAAGAGATGATAAGGAAGATTGTGAATACTTGGAAGCAGGTGACCAAGAAGGGAAAAACTTCATTTGGGAAGTGTAATAACCGGGCTTTTCCTTCCTATGAAGAGTGGATTAAGAGAAGAGCAGAAGAGGAGCTCCTTCCTTTCCTGGTGGAACCACCTTTGTATCCTTTGATGATCGAGGCTCCCACGACTGTTTATATAGAGAAGTATGATAAGTTATGGGCTGAGAAGGAGAAACTCCGAGAGGAGAATCGTGAGCTGGGTAAAGAGATTGGTCAGTTGAAGCCAGAAAAAGGCGAAGCTATCCATGTTGCCAGGTTGAAATCAGAACTTTTGGCTGTGAAGGAGAAAGAATTGTCTAAAAAAGCCACAGCCAGAGAGAAAGTGGCTCAAGCGTTGAAAAGTGTTAGCAAGGTCCTTTCGTCCAAAGAGAAAAAGTTGGCTTATGCTATGTCAAGAATTCACAGGTTCCATGACCGTCGGAATACAACAATTACTGCCAACAGGTTGAAAGAGGACAAGTATCTGGAGCAGATTGAAGGCTTGAAGACAAAGCTTCGGGAGAAGGATAAGGAGATTTTATCAGGGATCTTTGAGAGGAGAGCAATTGAGGAAAAGCTCAAGGAAACCATGGCAGATATGGAACAACTGAAGATCCAAGCCGAAGTGAAAAGAGCTAGAAGCGAAGGTCCAAGTTCAGGTGGAGCTTCTGGAGAAGATGATTGGGAATTGCATAGTCGTTATTTAACAGGGATCTTGTACAGGAGGGATCTTTTGATTCAGGAGTTGATTCAGAGACCAGAGCATCCTAATACTAAGAAGCTTCTCAAGGAAGTGCAGAATTGGTGCAAAAAGAATGACGAATGGGGAATTCTAGCACGGCTGAGTCTTGATGATATGCTTTAGTTTTCTTGATGTTGTTTCCTTTGTATTTCTGGGATCACCGCCAGGCTTGTTGGTCGGGGTCTTTTGTTTATGCTTATTCAGACTTGTGTTGTAACGGATGCTTATTCTCTTTATATGATCAGGAATTCAGTTCTCTTCTGTTGTTAAAATTGGAATCAAGGGATAGATCGCCTTGATAATGTTCATACATGTTTGCACTTGCATTTTCATAATCATCTCTTTTTGCATAGCAGGTTATCTTGGATTCTCTGGTTTTCTTATGCTCTCTCTTTTTGGCAGTCAGGATTGATCAACCAGCTCATCGGTATTCTACCAGGCTTAATCAAAGCAGAGTGATGGACAAAGTTTAGGCAGACATGACAGCTATGCAGGCTCGCATCGATCAATTCATGGAGATGATGCAGGGTGTGGTGCAGAGCCAGAATGAATTCAGAACTCTAGTTCAACCTTTAGTGGCGCAGGTTGATGAAAATGGTATCTTACACGGTGGTCTTCTTAATCGTGTTATTCCTCCGGGCGGAGGTGGTGCTGGTATCAACATTCCTATTCCTGGTGCTGGTGGACAGGGTGGGATTCCTTCAGTGGTGGGAGAAGGAAGTACTGTTCGAGCTATCCATGGCCATCGTTTTGATGATCAACAAGATGCTGTTTTTTCAGTCAGAAGCTTGGACGATGGCCTTCCTGTGGTCAGTGATGAGAGGATCCGTTTAATTGAGGCGCAATTGAAAGGGGTTGTGAAATAGGATGATCTGGGAATAGATTTGGACGACCTAGGGTTGGTCCCTGATATTGTCATTCCACACAAGATCCAGATTCCTACACTGGAGAAGTATAATGGTTCTACCTGCCCGAGAACTCATGTAAAGGCGTATACCAGGAAGATGGCTGCCCATGCCAAAGATGAAAAGCTAATGATGCACTTTTTCCAAGACAGCCTATCCGGCGCGTCTTTGGAATGGTATATGGCGCTAGAAAGTAGAGATGTTCGTACTTGGAGAGAGCTAGCTGCTGCTTTTATTAAGCATTACCAATACAACACATACATGGCTCCCAACAGAACTCAGCTGTTGAGCATGTCCCAGAAAAATTATGAAAGTTTCAAAGAATACGCGCAAAGGTGGCGTGAATTGGCGGCTAGAGTACAGCCACCAATGCTGGAGAAAGAGATGTTGGATATGTTTATGGACACACTGCCTAAGCACTATTATGAAAAGTTATTGCCTTGTTCACTGGGCAAGTTTACAGATGTGATTGCTATCGGACAGAAGGTAGAGGTTAGAATTAAGGCTGGAAAAGTTTCTAGTGGTGATGGATCGTCTTCCGGGCATGGAAAGAAGCCATTTGATGGTTATAAGAAGACAGGAGAGGCCAACGCTGTATCATCTCACAGGGGAAAAGGGAAACAGTGTCAGAGCAATAATCAACAAGTAGCATCGGTAACTATCCCAGCAACGTTGCCTCCACCACAACAACAGAGGAATAATGCTAATCAGAATAGGCAGCAGGGCCAGTATCAGAACAGACAAAGGAATGCAGAGAGGCATTTTGATCAACCACCAATGTCATATGCACAATTGTTACAACATTTGCTGCAGTTGCGTCTAGTTGAGCTCCGTACCCTGGCTCCACCAACAGGGGAACTCCCACAAGGCTACGATGCTAACGCACACTACGATTTTCACTCTGGTGCTCCGGGGCTTACTGTGGAGAAGTGTAGGGCGTTTCATCATAAGGTGCAAGACCTTGTAGACTCCAAGGCTATCAATTTCTCAAATGTTGGGCCCAATGTTATTCAAAACCCGATGCCTGATCACAATGGGCCGAGGGTGAATGCGATAATTGAGGAATGTGAAGCTCTGAATTTGATCATGGATGTTGAGGAGCTGAAGACTCCGTTGGCTATGGTTAAAAACAGGTTATTAAAGGGTGGCGTCTATCCGGGTTGTGATGAGAACTATTCAGATTGTTTGACGAAGGATAATGGTTGTGATTCGTTGAAGATGGGTATTCAGAGTATGATTAATGAGGGTTGTTTACAGTTTGATAGAGGTAATCAACAAGAAGATGTTGTCAGTGAGAAGGTTGCTACTATCACCATTCCGTTCAAAACGATTACTATTTCTGGTCCGGCAAGGCCACCTCCAGTTATTATCACAAGGGCTGGACCCATTCCGTATGAAAGCACTAAGGCTATTCCCTGGAATTATGGCGCCGAGGTGTTTGTCAATGGACAAAAGCAAGAATTAATGACTACTTCACCAGTGAATTCTAGTCCTAAGGTTAAGGTTGAAGCTGGTGCTATAACGAGAAGTGGTAGAGTGCTTACTCCTGTTAATGATCAACCCAGTACTTCTAGGCAAGATCGGGGAAAACAGGCAATTGATGGTTCTGTTCAGACTCCAGTGATTGTGGATTCTACAGTAAAGCCGGTTGGTGATGCTTTTTCTGAAAATGTAGAGGAGGTTATGAGACTCATCTGGAAAAGTGATTACAAAATTGTGGACCAGTTACATCAGACCCCGTCCAAGATCTCTATTCTGTCATTGTTGTTATGCTCTGAAGCTCAGAGGAATGCTCTTCTGAAAGTTTTGAATGCGGCCTATGTTCCTCAAGAGATTTCTGTTAACCATCTGGAAGGGGTTGTATCGCCTGTGAATGCGGGTAATGGCTTAGGCTTTACAGATCTTGATTTGACTCCCGCTGGGAGGAATCATAACAATGCCCTGCATATTTCGATTGAGTGTCGTGGTTCACTGATGTCACATGTGTTGGTTGATACCGGATCATCGTTGAATGTATTGCCAAAGAAAGCATTAATGAAGTTAGATACCAGGGGACTTATTTATACACCAAGTGACTTGGTGGTGCGAGCCTTTGATGGCTCGAAGAGATCTGTCTTTGGTGAGATTGTGCTTCCGATCAAGGTTGGACCGGAAATCTTTGATGCAACATTTTATATAATGGATATTCAGCCAGCATACAGCTGTTTGTTGGGTCATCCTTGGATCCATGGTGCAGGCGCTGTAACCTCCACTTTGCATCAAAAGCTAAAATACATGGTAGATGGTCACGTGGTGACAGTGTGCGGGGAGGAGGACATAATGATTAGTCAGCTGTCAACCTTCAAATATGTGGAAGTGGATGGTGAAATCCATGAGACGTTGTGTCAGGGGTTTGAAAAGGTGAAGGTTTCTGAAGAGGTTGTCCAGTCTGAAGCTATAGAACAGCCTGCAGTGGCAGATCAACCTGAGGTTTCTATGTCTTCGTTTAAAGATGCCAAAGTTGTGGTTGAGGCTGGTAGCTCACAGAGGTGGGGCCAAGTGGTTGAAGTTCAGCCAAAAGGGAATACTTATGGATTGGGATACAAGCCACCCAGGAGAGCCAGGGATCCTCCCAAATTCTATGGCCCAGTCCGTTTCACCAGTGCCGGTGTTTTCTTCGACAGAGTTAATGCCATTGAGGAAGAAGGGGACAGTGATTGTGACATGGATAGCTAGATCCGCCCTTGCATCCCAGGAGAAAGTCTGTGCAACTGGTCTTCTGAAAGAGTCATTCAAGTGACTAGTTTCGAGTAATTGCTTTGTTTTCCTATTATGTTAATCTTGCGTTCTGCCCAAGACGTAGTGATTTTATTTGTAGGGCTTTAAACTGTTACATGTTTTGCTTTATCATAAATAAAGGACTTTTCACACTCAAATATTTTGATCTCTGTCTTTCTGTTTTATTTTTATGCATTAAAAACCCACATCAAAATGGCAATGTGTTTCTTTTGTTGCATACATATTAAAACATACCTCATCAATCATGCAGGTCCGTTTGTTCAGATGACACCGATCATGACTCAGCTATAGCTCGGTATGACTTTGACAATCTAATCTATCAGGCTGAAGAAGAGACTGACGAAGATTATGAACTGCCCGAAGAGTTGGCCAGATTGTTGAAGCAAGAGGAGAGGGTCATCCTACCTCATCAGGAGGAAATTGAGATTGTGAATCTGGGAACCAAGGACGCCAGAAAGGAAGTAAGGATAGGGGCTGCATTGGAAGACAGTGTCAAGGGAAGATTGATTGAAATGCTCCGTGAGTATGTGGACATCTTCGCATGGTCTTACCAAGACATGCCTGGGCTCGATACTGATATTGTTGTACACCGGCTACCACTTAAAGAAGGTTGTGCTCCGGTCAAGCAAAAGTTGAGAAGAACTAAACCGGAGATGTCTGTCAAAATCAAGGATGAGGTTCAGAAACAGCTAGATGCCGGTTTTCTTGCCGTAACAAATTATCCTCCGTGGGTTGCTAACATCGTGCCTGTACCTAAGAAGGATGGGAAGGTCAGGATATGTATTGATTACAGGGATTTGAACAGAGCAAGCCCAAAGGACGATTTCCCGCTCCCTCACATTGACGTGTTAGTTGACAATACTGCTCAGTATTCAGTGTTTTCCTTCATGGATGGCTTCTCTGGGTATAACCAAATCAAGATGGCCCCAAAGGACATGGAGAAAACAACATTCATAACACCGTGGGGAACTTTTTTCTACAAAGTGATGCCCTTTGGATTGAAAAATGTAGGGGCAACCTATCAGCGGGCGATGGTGACTCTCTTTCATGATATGATTCACAAAGAGATTGAGGTCTATGTTGATGACATGATTGCGAAGTCACAGACGGAGGAAGAACATCTGGTGAATCTTCAGAAGCTATTTGAAAGATTGAGAAAATTCAGACTGAGGTTGAATCCAAACAAATGCACCTTCGGGGTGAGATCAGGAAAATTGCTGGGGTTTATTGTTAGTGAAAAGGGTATCGAGGTTGATCCTGCAAAGGTAAAACCCATACAAGAAATGCCTATGCCGAGAACAGAAAAAGAGGTTCGTGGTTTCTTAGGGAGATTAAACTACATTTCTAGGTTCATCTCGCATCTCACAGCCACGTGTGAACCAATCTTCAAGTTGCTAAGAAAAGATCAAGCGGTCAGGTGGAATGAAAATTGTCAAAAGGCGTTTGAAAAGATTAAAGAATACTTGCAGGAACCTCCGGTCCTTATGCCACCAGTTCCAGGAAGGCCTTTGATTATGTATCTCACGGTTCTTGAGAATTCAATGGGTTGTGTGCTCGGTCAACAAGACGAGTCAGGTAGAAAGGAGCACGCCATCTACTACTTGAGTAAAAAGTTTACTGATTGCGAGTCGAGGTACTCGATGCTGGAGAAAACATGTTGTGCACTCGCTTGGGCCGCTAAGCGTTTGAGACAGTATATGTTAAACCACACAACCCTCTTGATTTCGAAGATGGATCCGATCAAGTATGTGTTTGAGAAGCAAACACTTTCTGGCAGAATAGCCCGTTGGCAGATGGCTTTGACAGAATACGATATTCAGTATGTTTCCCAAAAGGCCATTAAGGGAAGTGTTTTGTCAGAATATCTTGCCGAACAACCAATTGAGGATTATCAACCGATGAAGTTTGAATTTCCGGATGAGCATATCATGTATCTGAAGATGAAGAATTGCGAAGAACCTTTGCCTGATGAAGGACCTGAGATTGGATCTCAGTGGAAGATGGTTTTTGATGGGGCTCTTAATTCATATGGTAACGGAATCGGGGCAATCATTACGACTCCACAGGGTTCTCATATACCCTTCACTGCCCGATTAGCGTTCATATGCACCAACAATGAGGCAGAGTATGAAGCATGCATCATGGGGTTAGAAGAAGCGATTGATTTGAGAATCAAGAACCTCGATGTTTATGGTGATTCTGCGTTGGTGGTTAATCAGATTACAGGTGAATGGGAGACTCGTCAAGCGAATCTTGTTCCGTATAACAACTATGCCAGAAGGTTGTTACCTTTCTTTGACAGAGTGGACTTCCATCACATGCCCCAGATAGAGAATCAGATGGCTGATACGTTGGCAACGTTGTCATTAATGTATCAAGTGAATCGTTGGAATGAAACTCCTTCAATCAGAATCATGCACTTGGACAGACCTGCTTTTGTGTTTGCAGTTGAAGGTGTATCAGATGGCAAGCCTTGGTATCATGATATCAAAGTCTTTTTGAAGAGTCAGGAATACCCAGCTGGGGCATCTTCCAAGGATAAAAAGACATTGAGGAGGTTATCAGGAAACTTCTTTTTGAACAAAGATGATGTGTTGTACAAGAGAAACTTTGACATGGTCTTGCTACGTTGTGTTGATGAACACGAGGCAGGCCTGTTAATGGAAGAAGTTCACGAAGGTTCCTTTGGTACTCATGCCAATGGGCATGCTATGGCAAGAAAGTTGTTAAGAGCGGGGTATTATTGGATGACTATGGAGTCTGATTATTTTAAATACGCCCGGAAATGTCATAAATGCTAGATTTATGCTGATAAGGTGCACGTACCGCCTACTCCTCTGAATGTTTTGTCGTCACCTTAGCCTTTTTCCATGTGGGGCATTGACATGATTGGAAAGATCGAGCCGACTGCTTCGAATGGACATCATTTTATCCTGGTGGCTATTGATTATTTCACAAAGTGGGTGGAAGCAGCATCGTATGCCCACGTCACCAGACAAGTGGTAGCCCGGTTTATTAAGAAGGACATCATCTGCCGGTATGGAGTCCCGGAGAGAATCATTACTGATAATGGTTCGAACTTGAACAATAAGATGATGAAGGAGCTATGCCAGAGCTTTAAGATCGAACATCACAATTCTTCTCCCTACCGCCCGAAGATGAATAGGGCTGTTGAAGCGGCTAATAAGAACATAAAGAAGATTGTGCAGAAGATGGTAGTGATGTACAAGGACTGGCATGAGATGTTGCCTTACGCTTTGCACGGATATCGTACTTCGGTACGCACATCAACTGGGGCAACCCCTTTCTCACTGGTGTATGGTATGGAAGCAGTTATGCCATTAGAAGTTGAGATTCCTTCTTTGAGAATTCTGACAGACGTGAAGCTTGATGAAACTGAGTGGGTGCGTTCCCGGCTGAATGAACTGAACCTTATTGAAGAGAAGAGATTGAAAGCCATTGCGCATGGCTGGTTGTATCAGAGCAGGATGAAAAAAGCATTTGATCAGAAAGTGCGTCCTCGGTGTTTCCAAACTGGTGAATTAGTCCTGAAAAGGATCACTCCTCCTCAAACAGATCACAGGGGCAAGTGGACTCCGAATTATGAAGGGCCATATGTAGTAAGACAGGTTTTCTCTGGTGGAGCCTTATTACTCTCAACTATGGATGGTGAAGATTTTACGTCCCCCGTGAACGCGGATGTAGTCAAAAAATACTTTGCATAAAAGAGACCCGCTGAACATAAAAAGAAGGTTCAGGCAAAAATGGGGCATCCTAGCGAACCATAAAAAGAAAAGGTTCGGGCAAAAATTAGGGATAAAAAGAAAAAAAAAAGAAATAAACCCTTAAGGTTGAAAACCTGAAAAGGCAACTTTGGCAAAAATGGGTATCCCGGTGGATTGAAAACCCGAAAAGGGCGATCCAGGCAAAAGTTAGGGATTTAAAAGCAAAGACTACGATCCGCGTTCGATCTGTGATCACTATTCACACTTGGAAAATTCGAAGGAAAGGAATCAGTCTAGTCAGTCATCTTCAAAGGCCAAAGTATCTGCGGATAAACAAGTCATATGGGTTATAGTTGAGTCGAGTCATGGTGGATGTCTGTTCCCCACATTGTCGACATGTGTATTTTCTTTTACTCTTTGGCAATTACCTCTTTTCAGGAATTGCTTCCAAATGTAAATGCCTATTTACAGGCTGATCATTCAATAAAGTCTGCATTTTAGTCAAAGAGCTTTTGTTTTACCTTTTTTGTTTGTGAAAATGTCCGATATTTTTGACAAACATTACATGCTAAACGTTGAGCATTGTGAAACAAGTTTGAAAACAGTGGCAATTGCTTAGACGTCAGTCACTATGATGATAATCAAAGTAATCATTTTTGCACGTAGACCTTTCTGTTGGTTTTGCAGGATGACAGGTATACCTCCCCAGTAGAGCTGCCCTCTTCAGCTTTGAAGTCTGATCGTCCTCAGCAGTTTATTACTCTTACCAATCAGAGTATCGAGGATTGTTTTCCTCAACAGAGTATAAGGAAGTAATTCCCCAAGCGGAGTCGTTAAGGATCGTCTCCTTCAGCAGGATATAAGAGGTTTTCCCCCAGCCAGAGTTGTAATTTGGCTCATCTTTCCTCAGCAGGTAGCCAGAAGTTGTCATGTTTACAGCCTCTCCTGCAAGAGATTGATGGAGCATCTTCTTTGATCAAAGATGGTGTTTCCCCACAGAATATGGGGCAGTCGTTTTTTCCTCAGCTAGTCAGGAAACATGTGTTTATCCCCTAGCAGAGTGGATGTTGACAACTACTTCTTTCCAAGCAGAAATGCCGATGATGATCAGTTCTCTTCAGCAAGATAAAGGTGTTCATATCCCCAAGCAGAGTCTGGTGGTGATTGGTATCCCCAGCAGGTCTTAAGTCCAATCATTTTTGGCAGGCGTCAAAGCCAAGTTCTGAAGTATTTTGTGATCCCCAGCGGAGGAGTTTCCATTTTCAGTATTTGGTTTCCATCCCCAACGAAGTGGGTTTTCTCTCTCGGAGATTCGTCCATCTCCAGCAGAATTGGTGATTGTGATCTTCCCTGGTAGGGTGAAGTTTTCCTCAACATTTTCTTTGGTTTGATGATAGTGTAGTTTATCGTCCTCGGTGGAGCTGCTTCTGTTCTCAGTGTTTATTTCGCTGGGGACGGTCTTTTTGCATTGCATGAGCATTTTTTGCTTGACATCCTCCCAAATGCGTAGCATTTCCACTTCGTGTGGAGCATTACGGCAAAATTCAAACATATGCAACCGAAGCATAAGCCAGGTTTGAGTTTTCCTTCGTCAGGAAAACTGGATTTTAGGAAAATATCATTCAACTTTACTCCACAAGTGTTGGGTTTAGTAATTCAAAGTAATATTTGACATTCCCTTGCAGAGTTGTTTGCCAGGGTCGTTAATCCATGATCTCTTTTTACCCCTTTGTCCAGGTGGTCCTTTGGTTTATCCCCTCAAGGTTTTTACCGTCAGACACTCGTCCGTGTTTCCTTCGCCACCCGTCCGTGTTTGAACCTTTTTGTTTCAATACTCGTCCGTATTGACCTTTTGATGACACTCGTTCATGTTTCCTTCGGCACCCGTCCGTGTTTTCATGTCTTTTACTCAATACTGTTTTTCTAGACACTCGTCCGTGTTGCCTTCCATTCCCCAGCGAGATTAATCCCTGATAAAAGTCGCTTTACAACCTTTCGATACCCGTCCGTATTGAACCCTTCTTTACACCCGTCCGTGTATTTTTCGATACCCGTCCGTATTGAAACTCTTTACACCCGTCCGTGTACCCTTTCGATACTCGTCCGTATTGAACTTTTTACACCTGTCCGTGTACCTTTTCGATACCCGTCCGTATTGAACTTTTTACACCCGTCCGTGTACCTTTTCGATACTCGTCCGTATTGAAACTCTTTTACACCCGTCCGTGTATCTTTTCGATACCCGTCCGTATTGAACCCCCTTTACACCCGTCCGTGTACCTTTTCGATACCCGTCCGTATTGAACTTTTTACACCCGTCTGTGTACCTTTTCGATACCCGTTCGTATTGAAACCCTTTTACACCCGTCCGTGTATCTTTTCGATACCCGTCCGTATTGAAACTCTTTACACCCGTCCGTGTATCTTTTCGATACCCGTCCGTATCTGATATCTTTGATTCCTTGACACCCGTCCGTGTTTATCCCCAGCATAGCTAACACTCGTTTGTGTTTATTTTAAGACATTTCAATACATTGTTTGTATTGGTTTCCAACACTCGTACGTGTTGTGACAGTGCAACATTTATTGCTTGTTCCCAAGTGGAGTCGTTCCTCCTTTGAGGATTGCAAATTTCCGGTTTCTTTTGGTATTCAATCTCCGTGAATCCTTTGAACGCATGACAACCGTTGCTATCATACCTTCAGGACCAAGTTGATTGAATAGGGGCAGCTGTAACACCCCAAAATTTGCCTTCTTGTTTTTAGCTAACTGGCTTATGTTTCTTTGCATTTCTTGCATTAGAATTTGTGCATAACATTGGTTCTTAGCATGGGATCAAGGTACCTGGTTCATCTCAAAGGAGTCTCAAGCCTCAAGGTGGTTTGAGGGGTTCATCATATCTTCATAAGATCAAGAATGGCTAAGGATTTCAAGTGAATCTTTCCCTCCTAACCAGAGGGACCAAATTAGGGTTTTTGACCCAAAGGACTTCTTGAAGGGCTTTGTGGGTTCAAGCATGCTCTCATGGGTTCCATATGCTCACAAATACTCATAGAGGAAGGCTTGGTTAGTGGTTCATTGTGGAAGATGTTCAGTGGATCAGTTACTTGTGAAGTAAGCAAAAGTCAACAGTTCAAAAGGAAAGTCAACCATGGGTTTTCAAGAGTTCAAATCATGGTTCCCAAGTCCATGTACCTTTATTTGGTCAAGGAATGGCATGGATAGCATTATTCATCAAGAATCAAGAGTTTGTGCAAAAGTTACTAAATATGGAAATGACCTATAATTTGAAACTTTCCATTTTTGGCAGTTTTTCAACCACATTCAACTTGACTTTTCATCATCAAAGAAGCTTCAAATGAATTTTCCTTAAACATGAAAGTTGAAGATCTTTCTCTCCCATTTCCAAAAAGTACTAGATTGTCTCCATATCATTTGTGAAACTCAAGTTATGATCAAAAGAAGGCAAGGTGCTTTTTAAGGTTTTCTCATGTACTCATTTTTCCACCTTTGGCATTTTGGTTCAAAATGACTTGTAATTGATTCTAATGCTTCAAGTCATATTTCCATATCCAAGTACACTCCATGAGGACCATTTTTGACCCTTGAATCAAGTGGATACGTGCCATGTACTTCACTTATTTTTCAAAGTGCAAATTGGCAAGATGGATTGAAACTCACAAACCAATCAACCACAAGGCCCAATTTCAATTCCATTGTGATCAGCAAGTGAAATGTGAGTGAATCATGCTGATTTCATGACCCATGCATATGTGGATTAAGAGGTGCATCACAACTTACGTTTTTGCAAATCACCTTGGATAGCTTTAATCAAGGGATTAACTAAACCCTAATCATGCTCAGAATGTTAACAAAGTGTATATAAGAAGGATCACACGCTCATTTCACCCTCATGCACCCTCATTTGTTCAGAATTCCATTTTTCACTCACACTTTCTCTCCTTCGAAACTCTCTCCTCTCAAGGGTTTCTGAAGATTTTTTTTCATATTCTTGATCTACACACTCCATAGAACAAGAATCAACCATCATTTGAAGCTCTAAGCAAGGTTTTCACCATACACGAATTTGAGGTGCTCACTTTCAAAATCCAAGATCTAGCCAGATTCAAGCCTCTATTTGCATTTATTTTGCAAATAGAGCTCAAAAGGAGTAGATCTGCAGCTTCCAGAGGGTTTTCTTGGTGTATTTTAAGCTCTGTAATTCTCAGGTTAGTGTGAAATTCAACATCATGTAACTTGATTTTATGGTGTGAATTGTGTTCCTCATGAGTTGCTGATCATGCTGATGTGTTTAGATGTGATTTTGGACGTGTATCATGGCTGTATTGTAGATCTAAAGTTTTTAGATCCAAACTTCTTTTCTTCGATTTGGCTTGTGTGTTTATTGTTTGATGAAATGAATTGCATATTCTGAATCCTTGTGAAAATCTGAGTGGAATGATGTACTCGTGTGTGATTTCTATAGAATTTTGGTTTGGTGCTCACCGGAGAAGGTGACCGGAGCTAGGGCTCCGGCACCTGGTTCATTTGCAGGTCGCCTAAGGAATGGAGGTTGAAGATGCAATCACAGCCGTTGATGGTCCAGATCTGGTGGTTCACGTTGGGCCACGTCTTTTAAAATCTGCTTTTATTTTATTGATTGTGTGTTTTTGATCCATGCTAGTTATCATGTGCCACGGATCTGAGCCACACATCTTGCATGATTTTGTGATTTTTGATTTGATCTAGAGCGTTTGATTGATATGAAGGATATTAAGTTGCCAACGCATTAAAAATGTCATATGTTGCTCACGTGAATTTTATTTTGTCCAGACTGATCTTGGTGTGTGCATGCTTACGTTTATTATTGTGTGCCTTTTAATCCTGGCCTTTCATCTTGATTACCTTGGTTTTGGTTAACTGATTGCGGAGTGTTGGATTGATCTGATGGCGTGTGTGAGTCAATCATGTTGACTGGATTCTTTTTTGTTGGACTGCGAGTTTTTTTTGTTTATTGTGGATTGGGCTGGCTATCTGCACCCCCTCCTTGAGACCATTCCATTTTTAAACGTGATTTTCTTGCTTGTTGCACCCCTGGTTGCTTTTATTTCTTATTTTATTTTATTATTTGCATAGTTTTGCATTTTTATTTTTTAAAAATAGTTTTAAGCATCCAAAAATCACCAAAAAAATCATGGATCATCTTTGGCATTTTATAAAATTTTGGAAAATTTTATTTTCCATTTTTATTTTATTTTGTGCCTCTGAGTTAATTGTTTGATGAATTTCTTTGTGAATTTCTTCATTTGTGCACACTTGATCTTGTTGATTTTTCTTCTCTCCATTGGTGTTTGATTTGCATCCCATTCCTTTTGCATATGTTAGAGGACATGTTGAGGTTCCTAAAAATATTATTCTCATATTTTTAAACTCTTTGCATATTGCATTTTAGTCCCTCTCCTTTGCATATTGGTTCATGGTACCTATGTGATCTTTTCCTAATTGTTTGAGGTACTTAAACTTTAAATTTTGGTGTGATCTTTTGACATGTTGTTATTCTCTGACTTAGGTCATTTGGGTTCTGATTTCACAATTTTTGAATGTTATTTGATATATGTTTGATTATTTGTGCTTAAGTGAATTTTGCATGATCATCATATGACATCTCTTAACCCAAATTGCTTTGCCATGCCTAATTGATTGAATTTCTTTATGATTATTTGCATGAGCTTTTGGTATGATGTTTACCCCTGGTTGAGGTCCTTTGAGACTTATTTTTGCAATTTATGAATCATGTCTGGCATGTGCTAAGTGTTTGGACTTTGACTTCCTTTTGTGGACCTTCTTTGGTACATAATGTTTCATGTTTTGATCTTCTTTTGCACATGAGAATTGTTGATGATGATATGATCTTGGTTCTGACTTGCTTTCATCTTCATCTTATTTTTCTCATTTCATCTTGATATGGAGTTCATTGGTGCTTAATTGTGTATTTCATATAAGTATGCTTGCATTCTTTCATGATTACCTTTGCATGCTTACTCGAGATTGTTTTGCATGATCTTTGAGGCTTGTTTATGGATGTAATTGGATATACTTGATATGATGTGCTTGCTACCCTATCTTGTTTCTTATCTCATCCTTCTCTTTCTCATTCTTTTCTTTCACTCTCTTCCTCCCATGGATCTCAAGACTTGTTTAAGTCTTGGATTCTTTCCCTTTAGAGCTACCTAGTCCAACTTAATTTTTGACTAAGCTTGGAGTAGGATTAGCATTAGGTTTTAGGTAGTCGTCTCTCCTAAGCCTCACTAACCATAGGTTACCCATGCATGATAACATTAGGACTCTTAGTTTCCCTTTAGAGTTTCCTTTGGGTCTTCTCTCTTCTCATCTCAAAACTTCTTGAAAACACTTAATAAAGATAAAGTGTATTGCGCACGAGCCTTAAGCGTGGGGAATGAGAAATAAGGGGCTTCCTCTCATCTTTCTAGAGTGCTTAGCGAGCGTCCTATCTTGGGATGATTCGTTAAGTATTCGTCCCTGTGCCCTAGACTTTGGTGCAATGCAAGTTATGAACTAACTTAAAAAACACTTCTGTCTAAAAAACACAAAACAAATTCAAATCTTTTTATCCTTCGGGATTGTTGGGTTTCAAATTTCATTTTCAGAAAAGAGCTCGTCGCTCACGTAAAAAAACACTTACCCATTCGTGGTCGTACCCACGAACTACATTAGCTCTGATTCCTCTCTCTCGTCCGATTGAGGATATGTAGGCACAAGACAGCGATTGTCTTGGCAAGCAACCTTCCCCCACAGTTCCCATTCGAACTACGTTGACTCTGACTTTCCCATTGCACTGAGGGAGTACGTAGGCCTAGGGGATCGAATATGTCCTACTGAGTCTGTCTTAGTTACCCCCATCCCCGTTTCCTTTTGCAGCCATAGATAATAGGACAGCTCACCCTCTGTTTAGACAACAAGCGTGGATCCCATCGAGTACGATGGATGCGTGGGGTGCTAACACCTTCCCCTCGCATAACCGACTCCCGAACCCGGACTATGGTTGCGATGACCATGTCTTTCCCCCTTTCTCTTCAAGTTTATGCAGTGTTTCCTTTCCCTCTCTCGGGATAAATACACATTGCTGGCGACTCTGTGTTTTCTGCGTCACTCTCGCGTTTGTACCATTGGATGCGAGTCTTTCGGGAGCGACACTTGGTCTCATCAAATTTTATCATCATACAAGTTGAGGTATCTTCTATGCTCTAAGATATCCACAAATAGCAATTATCCTTAGACTTTGAGCCTTTCATAACCACCTCTTTCTCTTGGCTAGAGACAAGCCATTTTGACTTGTTGAAGCTTACGTTAAGATCTTGATCACAAAGCTGACTTATACTGATCAAGTTGACAGTCATGCCTTTTACCAGCATCAAATTCTCAAGGCTAGGAAGACCCGGATACACTAGTTTGTCGATGTATTTGATTATACCTTTTACACCATCGCCAAATGTAACATAGCCGTTTGAGTAAGTTTTTACCTCTTCGAGATAAAACTTTTCCCCTGGCATATATTTGGAACATCCACTATAAAAGTATAAATCTTCTCTAGAAGACACTCTAAGGGAAGTATGAGTTATGATACTTGTGACTTCTACTTTGGGTTTTCAAACCTTCTTTGTTTTAACTATCTTTTCTTTTCTTTTGAGCCATGGTTGACTATGGGGTTGAGGATAGCTATAAAATTTGTAACAATTAGGACTTATGTGCCCATATTTAGCACAAATATGACATCTTCTATTAGAGCTCTTGTAACTCTTATGATGAGGATGCGCATGTCAAACACAATGTTGGAACATGTGGCCCTTCTTGTTCATAAGGTTTTATTTAAACCCAATTGTTGATGATAGTCCATCATTGCATGAATTTAGTCGATGTAGTTTATCACGCGCGCGATGACAACTTTTTCTGGGCTTTTCTGATGTGTTCTAATCCATTCTGAACTCTTTTTAAAGGGATTTTCTACACTTTTTTAGGGTTACAAAATTTGGCATTGGAAGTACAATTTTTACAACACCAGAGGTGATTTTTGAGAGCATTCGAAGCCATTGGAGGCCAATCCTTCAAGGGATCTCATATGCAATTACCCTTCATTATTTTTGGTATTGTAATTTGAATTATGAATAGCTAAACTCCTCTAGGTTAGGTTGTGTTTGATCTGTTTCTATATTATTCGAACTTATCTTGATTTGACTTTGCATGAATACTATGATCTATAATTGTATTCAATTGCTTCTTATCCGTAATGCTCTTTATGTGAGATACTATTTTAATCTAATTTTGGGCACATAAGGAATACTGACCATTAGTATATGTGTTGGACATATGGAAATTTTTATACTTACGCCAGTTGAATAGGAATAAGAGACCCCGAGTAGTGGCATAGTGAATTAACGTTATGTTGCATCTCCTAATCCTTCTTACGTTGCTGGACTAGGGGTAGGAAACTTCGAGTAGTGATTAGTGAGCTATTTCATAAGGGATTAGTTATAACAGTTTTGTTAATTTGTCGTGGGATTATAGTGATGAGATTATTCATGTAAGGCATCAGACGTCAATAATAAAGAAATAGGGGATTTTATACACAACCTGATCGCTTTTGTAATTCTGTCTGAACACTTTCTTTATTTTCGCATTCAAACTCGAACCCCCTCCCCCAATTTACTATTTTATACGTATTGCACAAATGGATTCGATCTTATTTATTACTTCGGCATTATCAGTACACTTGCCGAGAAGTCATCATTTGCTATTAGAATTATTGACTTTTTTTCTTCTATCTGGATTTCTTCTAGCAATTTAGTACTAGTCTTCAACCTTAAATTCTTCCCATCTTCCACAATTTCTTCTAACATGTCAGAGCCTTTATTCAATATCTCGTCAGTTTTTATGGTGTTCTCAAGTTTGGATGTTAACACTGAAATTTCCTCTTTAAGACCTGTGATGACAATAACAAGTTGTTATTTATCTTGATGAAGAACACTTATTATTTTCCTTTGTCTCTCTATTTCATTGTAGGCTTCTTCTCACTTGGTGATCAAACGCCTAAATAAAACAATTATATCTTCATCAGATAAGTCCTCATCACTAGCCTCACCCTCAACATCATGCTTACTAATATACGACATTACTTTTTTGGCATTTTCTTCATTACTATCATTGTCAGATTCAGACCAGGTGATTGACAATCTCAGCTTCTGTTTCTTCAAGAAGGCAGGACATTCAATTTTGAAGTCATACCCTTCACACTCAAAACATTCACTAAACAAAATAGACCTTTCATAACACCAATTTTACAACGGTCATAGTGTTAAACATGGTAATAGTTTATTTATGGGCGCTTTTTTTTTGTATTTATTAAAGGACATGTCACAACGGTCAAATGAAGCAACCATAGTGAAAGGTACACGTAGTGAAATGGTTCGAATCCCAGCGCCAACTATTAGCCATTTATCTTGATAAAAATGTGATTGAACATGTATATCACCATGGTTTTTATTACCAACTGTGATGAAAGGTGATACTTATTTATATATAAGCGAATTTATCGTTCGCTTTAGTACATAACAACCGTCTCTCTCAAAACAAAACCCTAACAACTATTTCACTTGCTCTCTCTAGACGAAACCTTAACAACTCTGTCACTTATCTCTCTCATATGGAAACCCCAAAACAAAACCATAACATCAAATCTTAGCCAATTGGTATTTACAGGTTCGTTTTCTCTATAGTTTTTTTTCAAAATCTGTTTCAATAGCTTGTTTCATGATGTTTGAACTTTCTTCTTGTTTTGACTTGTAGGTAGGGATACTTATTTTAATAAAGAGGACAAAGCTAAAGTTAGTGTTGCAAAGTTGTAGGTAGGGATGTTAAGTTTACAGCTCTAACTTCAGCTTCATCCTTATTTCATTATGGACAAGCCATTATGGGACACATATGGTACGTTTCTGAAGCATTCTATGACTTGATATGTTTGTTGTATTTGTTATTTATGGGTTATTGTTGATGAATGTTGTTGATAATGTTTGTTTAAAAGATGAGTTTATTATATATTATGTGGTTTAAGTGTTTTTCCAATCCCTTACCGAATATATAACTTTCCAAACTGCATTAGAAAATTATGAAATGATAGATAAAGTTGTATTAGAAAACAAGTACACGTTCACTTCTTGAGAAGAATTCTTCACACTGTTAACTGCATGTTGTTCTTTGATAGTTAGAACTTGGTTTAATGATTGTAGGTCTTTAACTGCCTCTTTCCACCTCTAATATTGTTTGCAAAGTAGGTAATATTTTGCAATAAGAACTAGAGGTGAAGGCAGGGGCGGTTGAAGAACTAGGATCATTAAACCAAATTCTTATTGTCAAAGAATAAAATACGGACAAGGTGTTGAAGAAATCTTGTCTAGCATTGAACGTGAGCTTGTAATTCTAATATAGCTTAATTTGTTATATTATAATGTTATAATGCATATTAAAAGGTTATATGTTTAGTGAGCATTGGCGAAATAAGCATTCCACATAATTTATAATAAACTCAGGTCTATATATCACAATGGTTGTTTAGTACAACCGTTGTTAAATATGTTGCATTAAAGGATATCACAATGGTTGTTTAAAGTAACTGTTGTAGTAGGTAGTGTGCTACGTAGATAAAATCACGGATGCACGCCCTTAGTGCAAAGCATTATACATACAATCACACCTTACCTCATAACTGTTGGGTCGACGTGGTGGTTTCTCATTTCCAACCATTGTGATAGGTGTTTTTCTTAATAGTGATTGAGTCCCTTTGCATGTGCTCATGTAATTGATGTCAAACCCTTTGTCTTTGACATTTTTCCTCCATTTCATGTCCAGGTTCTTCAATGAATTTTTGAACTTTTTCCCAAGAAAAGCTATAACATCAGACAGACTTTTTTCTTTATCACTATAATTTCCTTCAGTATTGGAAACAAAGTATATACCTTTGTTCTTATTGTCTAATCTGTCATTGAAGGACGTCTCAAAGGTTTGCAAGGAACCAATGATTTCATCAATCTTAATACTGCTCAGGTCCCGAGTTTCTTCAATATCAGTTACTTTCATATCAAGCCTCTTAGGCAATGATCTGAGAATTTTTATAGAAATCTTTTCTTCAGACATCTTTTCACCTAAGGTAAAAGAGGTGTTAGAAATATCACACAATCTTATGTGGAAATTAAAGATTAATTCTTCTTCATTCATCCTCAGATTCTCAAACATAGTGGTGAGAAGCTACAACCTTGACATACGAACTTTAGATGTGCCTTCATGTGCAGTTTTAAGAATCTCCCATGCTTATTTAGCTGTTGAACATATGTTGATCAACCAGAACATGTTGTTTTCCACACCATTGAAGATATAATTCAACGCCTTGGAGTTTCCAAGAGCTTCCTCATCTTCAGCATCAGTTCATTCAACTTCAGATTTTAAGCTAGTAGTTTCATATTCAGAAGTAACCACTGGATGTTTCCACCCTTTTATCACAGGTTTCCATGCTTTGTTGCCCATGGATTTGAAAAAGGAAACTATCATGGACTTCCAATAATCATAATTGGTTCCATTAAAAATAAGTGGTTTATTGAGTGGTTTTCCATCTTTCATTGTGTCCATTTGAGCAAAATTTATCTTCCCTGGAGCTCACCCAACAAGTTAGGGTGTCTGGTCTGATGCCAATTGAAATTATATTCCTCATGGGACAGATGTCACACACGGTGTCCTGGACAACTGGCTCGATAATATAAACCAGAACAAAAACAATTAATATATATTAAGTAGTACAAAACGATGGAGTAGGAAATCAATAAAGAACACAAGAATTGTAACCCAGTTCGATACAAACAACACCTACGTCTGGCTGGTTGACTTCTAACCTAAGAAAGGAAATTCACTATTAGTAGCTTAGTACAATTGGTTTTATAAGCAACAAAAAATCATATGTTGTTCAAAGTCTCTTCCTAACACTACCCAATGACTTTCTATTTAGGACTCCCCTTAAATATGAGAAACCCTCTCACATTGTCTCAATCACTAAACCTCAGTGATTGGTAATTTACCCAATCATCAATGTTCAATATTACAACTCAACTAGACAAACCTTCTATGCCAAGTTACTGAAACATGGAGGTGTAGATAAAGATGTTGAATATACAACTCAATTAGACAATCCTTCTATGTCAAGTTACTCAAACATATAGATAGATGTACATATAATAACAAGGACTCTAGTAAACCCTAGCACTCCAAAATCTTTAATGTGAATGCTTGCTTTCCAATGTAGGTTTTAGCTCCTTATATAGCATAATAACTTTGGGCGTTTATCCTTGAATATTAGCTTTAATTTCGTCCAGAATTAATGCATAATATGTTGGATATTATTTGTTCCATAAATCTCTCCAACAAGATATGATTTGTTTCAGTTTAAATTAAAATTAAAATTTTCATTTAAATCTGAATCAATCTCCGTCCAACTGTCAAAAAATCACTTAATCATATTGCTAAACCAATTAGTAATAAAATCTGATCCAATCTTTGACCAAAAAGTCTTCCGAAACGCATCAACAATAACTAGTTGCACACGGGCCAAATATCGTACCAACATGTTGTGACATCGCGTCCAACATGTGACCCTTTTGCACCTCCACGCAACTTAAGTAAGCTAGATTAATCTTGAACACTTTGAACACTTCTCCATGTCGTTGTTTTGCAAAATATATCCAATCTAAAAGGAACAACAACGGGGTAATCCCGAATTTGACCTTTTTTTCCCTTACGCCCGGAGGGTATGCTCTCCTTAATTTAAGGCTTTCTACATAGCATTTCCTGGCGATTTACTGATCTCCTCGAACCACTCGAGTCCCCCCTTAGGGATCGGGTATTTCATGCATAAATACAGTGTAGACAAAGTGTTTTCCATCCATTTACAGGCTGGTCACCCAATAATCATATTATATGAAAAAGGGGCGTCAATGACTAAGTACTTAACCTTTATTTCCTTGGCGTGGTCTTGTTCTCCAAACGTGATCCTAAGGGTGAGGTAGCCTTTCACTTGTACTTGTTCTCCCAAGAATCCTACCAGTGATCCCTAGAAGGGCTTTAGATCCTTGGGGTCAAGGCACAATCTCTCAAAGACATCCTAATATAGTATATTGGTGGAGCTTCCCTAATCGATTATTACCCTTTTAATCTCCCATTTTTCATAATTGACAGAGATGACCATGGGATCATTGTTGTGAGGATGGACGCCACACATATCTTCTCCTGATAAGATGACCAAGGCTTCTGGCACCTTCTGGCTTATGATCTCGGGGATACTGCCTATACTCAGGACTTGACGGGCATACCTTTTGTGGGCGGAGCTGATCTCTCCTCCCCCGGAGAACCTTTCAGATATGGTGTTGAGAGTGTGATGCACCGTTTGATCAATTTAATCTTGAGATGCTTCTTTGGCCTTGCCCGACCTCGAGCTTCTGGTATCTTTGCGTTTCCACAGGTTGCTTTGTTCCTCCTGGTTGGAGGGGCCACCCTTTGCCGGTTTCTTGAGATGACCCTCATGTATCAGCTTTTATATTTCCCTCTTTAACTAGTAGCAGTCATCAATGCGATGTCCTTTCAACCTATGGAACTTACACCACCTTTCAGGCTCGGATCCCATTATCTTGGATCTTGGGGCAAATGATGTTGGGATATTATGTAGGTGAAACACCTTGTGCCAAATCTATTCTCAACGGGGGTTCAAAGGAGTGAAATTCTTTGTCGCCTTCCACGCCCCCTCTTGAACAAAGATTTGTCCTTTATTAGATGAGGGTAATGATCTAGAAGGGGGTGAATAGATCATAAATAAAATTTTCTTCAATTAAAAATCTATTTTAAAAGTTATTTACTATGGCAAGCAAAAGTATTTCTGGATCGACAGACGTCTATCCCGAACTGTTATCTAAAGAATCATATATGCGTATTAAACTGTAACAAAATGTATTACAATGATGAGAAAATAAATCAATATGGTTTTCAAAAATAACGTTTGAAATATGTCACATTATGATAATCAATTTCCAATTAAATAGGAAACAAAAATTGGCTAAGATAATTTATTAAACACTTGGAGTGCAATAAACACCAAGCTGATTTTCCTTTGTGTTAATGATATGAAAAACCAATTGCAATTGTTTATATTACAATTATTACACAAAACAGTTTGAATTACTTCAACACAAACAAAATTTTCAACATACGAAATTGCACACTAATTGAATTGTCAAATTGTAAGTAAAGTGAGAGTGAGTGTGAGAGAGAGAGAGAGAGAGAGAGAGAGAGAGAGAGAGAACACATGGATTTGTTTAGGCAGTTCCCCAATTGCTCTCACTATGGGTACGTTTGCCCCCAATTCCAAATGGAATTGAGATATTCAATTAACCTTTGGAAATGTTGTATACAAGAGAAAAAGTAGCAATCTAAACCCCCAAGCCCTAAGTTTGATGTTGATCCTAGATTCTTATCTTCCCTTGATCTTAACCAAGATCAAGTGACCCAAGATTTCTAAGTAGATCGTCTTGTTACCATCACTCCTTTGACATAACCCCGTTCTTCAAAGGTTTCACTCGATTGAATCCTTGCTGCGGAATCTTGTGCAAAAAACCCCCAAATCACACTTGATCTTGGAGGAAAACTCCAAATTTGTTTTATCAATGAAACCCCCAAAGAATACTAAACCCAATTTGATTACAACAATCCTAAATTGGACCTTATCAATATAGATCTAGATGACACTTAATAAAAATGATTATGTGTATTTGTTGAATGTATGCAGAGAAAAAGGTTGAAGATGATGAGAAAAATTCTTTGTATGTTCTTAGTTCTATTTATTTAGAAATGATGCATGAATATATATATATATATATATATATATATATATATGTGTGTGTGTGTGTGTGTGTGTGTGTGTTTGTGTGTGTGTGTGTGTGTGTGTGTGTGTGTGTGTGTGTGTGCGCAAAAAACAGAAAAACAAAATTTTGAGCAAAATTACAAGTTTGGAAAAAATTAAACATAATGTGTTGACCCCAAATGAGTGAGAGTCGACCCATAGAAGTATTTAAGCTTCTATGTGTTGACTCAAGCAGCATAAGAGTTGACCCAAAAAAGGCAGATTCATCTTAGTTTGTCAAAGCATCAGTTGAAGTCGACCTCAAGAGGTTATGGGTCGACCCACCCGAGCTCTGTATCGACCAAAGAGTCTAGTGTGTCAACCCAAATAAGGCAACAACTTTCCTTTTAAAATTTCCTTCAATATGTGTTGACCTATGACATGTATGTGTTGACCCATAATAATGTTTTTCACATAAAACTCAATTTTTTTTCTTGTAAAGATGTTCCTAACACGTTTTTAAATGTCCTAAGATGAAAATGCACATCTAGACATAGAGAGAAAGGTCCAATGTACATAAATACCAAGTATCCTTGTTTTGATATCATTCAAAACATTTCTAAGAAGATATTACACTCACTTACTCCCCCTTTTCAATGATGGCAAAACTTACAAAGCCTTTGTTATCTTGATCATAGCTCCCCCTTAAATATGTTCATTAGACTTTGTTCTTGCATGAACTTCTCCCCCTTTGACGACATCGAAAAGAGACAAAGCCACAAAATGTGAGAAGCATCATGAAAAATATACAACAACATACATAACACTCATAGGCGTTCCAAAGATAAAAAGGTTCAACGATAAAGTGCACTCACATAGAATTGTATTAAGGTGAAGAATGTATAAACATAAATAAACATTCACTTCAGGAAAAAGATATGAAATTCATTACAAATTCATCAAATAAAGTCAAAATAGAACATCATAATGATAAAAAACATGAAAATAGAATGTCTGCAAAAGAGATTTGGTCCACAATGAAGCTCAACTAATGCCTACGACGCCTATGATGCTGATGACTAGCCCTTGGTTCTGGTCTCTTTCCCCGGTACCATGCCCCATCATGGTTACGATACTCAGTATCTAGAGAATCAAATATATCCCTGTAAAATTGTTGATAATTTGAAATAGAGATGAAGAGGTTTTTCTTGGAAAAGGAAAAAGGTAATTTAGGTTTTTCTAGGAAATGAAGAGAGTTGAAAAAGTGTAGTAAATGGATAGTTTAATGGAGTCAAACTCGTGGAAATAGAAGAAGAGTAGAACGGGTCGATCCATGTGCCTTGGGAGTCAACCTAAAAAGTATGAGGGAAGAAAAAAAAATCGAATGGGTCAACCCATACAAGTTGAGAGTCGACCTATACTGAGCTGAATATCTGAAAATAGAAAAATTCATGATCTGTGGTGACCCCAATCAACTATGTGTCGACCCATACAGTCCAGATAGATTTTTTTTAAAAAATGAAGGTTTTTGGTCAATCTATTTATGGATTGAGTCAAAACATACACTATGGATCAAGAGAAATCATGCAAAAATGTCATTTTCATGCAGGAGTAAATAAATAACATGCTCAAGCTCAATCATCAATGACATCAATAATACTTTAAATTTAAAGAATTCATAGCATGAAATATATATGATGATGAAATAAAAACACGGTGTCACTATAAACATATAGATTGAAACACTCATGGGTTAAGAATTAAATTTTTGGAAGTGAACAAAAATGAAATCTATCATACATCAAATATTTACGCATTTTTGAAAAATAAGCAAGCAATCAAATACAAGAGACATAGACAAGCAACACATTATATAGAGACTTGTGAACAAAGAGATAAATGAAATGATATTACCTAATAGGATAAGTGATGGAAGATGCACTCAAATGAAACAGAACTTTCGAATGAAAGTTGAAACAAATGTAAAGAGTGCATGCAACGAAATATTTAGGCAAGATTTGAGATATCAAGAATGCTCAATTCCCGTCGAATATTGAAAAATGGCTCGGTCGCAAGAGGTTTTGTGAAAATGTTGACAAGTTGATTTTTTTTATCAACATGTTCAGAAACGACATTGCCTTTTTCAACATGGGCACGTAGAAAATGATGATGTATCTCAATATATTTAGTACAAGAGTGTAACACTAGATTTTTGGTTAGGTTAATCGCACTGGTGTTATCGCAAAATATAGGAATACGTTGAAGTTTAATATCAAAGTCAAGTAGTTGTTGTTTAAGCCAGAAAATTTGAGCACAACAACTACCGACTGCGACTTATTCCACCTCAGCAGTTGACAAAATAACAGAGACTAGCTTCTTGTTATGCCAACTAACTAAGGAGTTTGAAAACAAGTGGCAAGTTTCACTAGTACTTTTCCTATCCGATTTGCAACCGGCAAAATCAGAATCAGAATAACCAACCAAACTACAATCGCTTCCTTTGGAAAACCAAAGCCCATACTTAGGTGTACCATGAATGTATCTAAGGATGCACTTTACAGCTTTTAAATGTGATTCCTTAGGAGCAGATTGATATTAAGCGCACTTGTACACATTGAACATAATGTTAGGCCTAAATGCAGTAAGATATAGAAGAGATACGATCATACCTCTATACATTTTGACGTCAACATCCTTACCATTTTCATCTTTGTCCAGGTTCTTATTAGTGGGAATTCGGGTGTCAATTGACTTTGCATCTGCCATTCTGAAGGATTTAAGTAACTCGTGGCAGTATTTTGTTTGACACATAAACGTCCCTTCAGAATATGATTCCAAATAATTGTATTAGGACGAAGATTTGAGACCAGAGAAAAGTTTGATGGATTTACAAAAGTATGCCATGTAGGAAGGTAGTATTCCCAAACAAAAGTACCTAGGATTTCTCCAATCTCCTCACAGTTGATTACATTAGCAATCGTCTTAGAGGTTACTGTTATAGAAACACCAGAAACCTTTGAAAGAATAGCATACTCAGAACTTAGCTCAACAATGGAAGCATTAACTAATTGTAATCATGATTTGATTATAGTGGAAAATCTCTTGTACTACAAGGGAACTAAACTACTCTCAGTTTGAGAGGAATCAGTATAAATCTTTGTGTGTTCAGTTGTTATTTATTTGCTTCTATTATTATTCCGCTGCAATTAATTATCAGAATGTGAACAGTGGTTTAGAATCTAAATACTGCTCAGAAGCAAAGTAAAAAAAATGAATAACACAATTCAACCCTCCTTCTTGTTTATTTTTCTCACCTCAAAGTCAAGTGATGATGAGAGTGACTTTTGCAATTAGATTCCTTTTCAACAAATTTGTACTTTTTATATGGTACATTTAAAGATCTTTTGAAGGAAGTGGTCAACAGAAGACTTAATCTTCCTAGAATTATGGAGGAAGTGGTTCCCCCTCCAGACTGACTCTATTTAGTTAGTTGTTGTGTGCCCCTGTCGTCACCCATGTCTATTGAGCGATTAGGATAATGGAACCCAATCGGGCGAGTTGTATTGATGCATCTGGTAGACCTCTTATTTGTAACGTTTATTCATCTGGGCGACCTCTTATTTGGTTATAAAAGCCAACGATGACCAGTCAGTTAAGAAAAATGGTTGTGGCAGCAAAAGTTACAAAAATGGTTGTAATGTTAACTGACTGGTCATCGTTGACTTCTATAACCATAAAAAATGGTAGCTTCCAAAGAAACTAAATTTGCTTCTCATCGTAATGGCCTACCAATGTTATTTAAATTGTGTCAACAGCTACTCCGAGGTCAAACCTCGAAAGAAACTTTACCTCCACAATAATCGCAATTGTCAGAACTATGAATGGATCACCCTTCAATGAATCCAAGTCGTGTTTGGGATACTAGGCATGAAAGAACTTGTTAGAAATCTCTATATTGTGATCCTGACTCAACTAGGGGCACCACGTTATTGTTATCTTAGAATTGTTCCATTGCTGTCTCTCTCTCTCTCTCTCTCTCTCAATATATATATATATATATATATATATCCCCCTCTCTGCTATCAACAAGAAGAACACCTCCTTGTTACCTTTATTACATGCAAACTACCCCACACAAGATAATTTATCGAGTGAAACACCAGGAGACATGTCGCGAAGCGAGAATTGGCAAGCCATAAAAGGCATCTTAACGTGTGAGCCCATCTTCAGGTTTAAAGATAGTGAGAAAGTATGAGGTATTTCCAATGAGATATTTTCTTTGGCAATAACAACTAGAATATCTGAGGCTGAGGTATCAAAGATCCTGATTGACATGGGAAGCTCATGCAATATAATGTTCGTTAAATTCTTTGAGACGTTATGCTTAAAAACTGAGTCATTCTCACCATACGGGGTACCTAACTCCAAGCATTCAATGGTTATGTGACCCACCCTAGGGACTCACGCCTAGGGCAACACATAGTTAATGCTTACCCTCAAAGAAGGACAAAACCACGTAAAGAACAAAGGGGTGAGAATACAATTATAATATATAATGGTGCAAAAGTATGAAAGGGTAGCCTACATAATCAACAATTATTCATTCACAAATCATTCACATCAACAACATGAGTATTCTCGATCACTAACACCAACATAAACAACAATTACATATGTGAAACTATGAATGCAATGTATTCAACACCATGACTCGACAATGCACGCAGTACAATTATGGAGATCATAACTCCATCTTGCTCCTGAATCCCCACCATAACACCAAAGCATGCCAAAATCATTATTATCACCATAAGTAACGCTTCATCGATTCCCATAGGGAACCAGCTAATCGCTCATGAACCCACACCATCGGACCAGAGCACACCAATTTCGTTACCATCACCATAAGTAACGCTTCACTAATTCCTCATTAGAATTAACTACTCGCTTCTGAATCCATACCACCAGACTAGAGCATACAAAGACTCAACTGAAACCCATATACCATGATGTACGGTTCACCATAACGTGCAACCTCACCAAAAATGATCACCATACATATATCACTAATATGCACAACAACATTCTCCATACAGCACAAGTGCATTAAATTAACAATAACGTCATAAGTAACATCATATAATTCCAAACGGTAGCCTCAACACAACAAAACACCAAAAATCAGAACGACAAAGCAATTCCGTGCAACTGAGCCAATATCGCTCATTCTGGAAACGTGACGGGTTACCCGTCACCAAGGTGATGTCCGTCAACGTACACGTCACCTCATACGTCGTCCATGTGACGACCGTCCTAACCAACCATGCTTGGGGACCATGATGGTCTATCCATTAGACAGCTGGCGCCCATCAGCGCCTCCAAAGCGATGATGACCAGGGAGTCATTAGGATGACTCCCGTCACCCTAAATCAAAAGGCAGAAACTGCATTTTTACCATTAAAGTTTAAATCACAACTCTGATTTTACCTTCCCTGAGCCCAAATCTCACAAAAACAACAAGGGAAATAACATTTAGTATAAATACAACAATTATCCATCAATTATCATGCAATTTCATCAATTAATCATGGATTTAATCATGTTTTGTTCATCAAATTCACAACATACATGAACAACAATTCATACCATCATCCTCAACAAGAACACAAATTTTCATGGCAAAATAGTGCACATAAATCACACAACACAACACATTATCATACAATTACAGAATCCATTTCACGTTCATCACTCATTCATCAAAAATTGAAAAATTTGTGAAAAACCTAATGGGATTAAGGAATTTCCTCTACCCAATCATGCAATGTACACCAATATTAGGAGTAATCCCTCCCTCTCACCTTAGATTTTTCAGTAAAACTCCTTAAAGCTCTTTCAATGGAGGTTCTTCCCATACCCTAGTCTTTGCCTTTGCCTCTTTCACCACCAATTATGTTTTAACGTATGCTACATTTTTCCCAAAACTCTACTAACTATTATTTTAATAATAATACTATTACTATTATCCCTTATTCTCTATTATTTTCTACTTTCTTATTTTCCTTCAAAATCTCCTTCTCTATTTTATTAAAAATACCTATATTCTAATGTCAATTACAAAAGTCAATATTCTAGATATTTTCTAATCATTCTACAAAACACTTATTTCTCGCCATAACCTACCAATACCATTGCACCAAATAATCAATTAAAATATAAATAACTCAATTAAATCAATTAATCGAATTTGGGATGTTACAACTTTCCCCCACTTATAGAATTTTTGCCCTAAAAAATTACCTGAAAGAAACAGAATCGGATACGACTCCCTCATCTGGCTCTCTAGCTCCCAAGTTATGCTTCCACTAGCTTGTCCTCCCCACATTACCTTCACCAAGGTAATCTCCTTACTAGGTAACTGCTTCACTTCCTGATCCTTTATACGCATGGGAAATGCCTCAACAGTTAGGTTCTTTTGCACCTGTATATCGTCTACTTGGATTGCATGATATGGATCCAAAATGTAGCTCATCAAGTGAGAAACATGAAACACACCATGAAGATTAGCAAGCGGTAGTGGCAAGGCAATCAGATAGACCACCTCTCATATCCTCTGCAAGATCTAGTATGGACCAACAAAATGTGGTGTGAGATTTCGAGACTTCAAAGCTCGACCAACACCAGTTAACAAAGTAACTCTCAGCAACACATGATCTCCCTCTTGGAACTCAAGTTCTTTCCTCCTCTTATCATGGTAACTCTTCTAGAAATTCTGAGAAGCTTTCATCTTCTCTTGGATCATCTTGATCTTATAAGAAGTTTGGTGCACAATCTCCGGTCAAATCCCCACACTCTCACTTGATTCATACCAATACCAAAGTTTCATACACATTCTACCATACAAAGCCTTGAACGCAGCCATTCTAATACTTGAATGGAAACTATTATTGTAAGTGAACTCAATCAACTGTAAGTAGCCATCCCAAGCACCTCCTTGTTCTAGGACACAAGCCCTCAATAGATACTCCAAAGATTGGATGGTCATCTCCGTTTAACCGTTCGTTTGCGGATGATAAGCAGAACTCAACTTCAGCTTAGTACCCAAGGCTTCTGGATAACTCTCCCAAAACCTCAACGTGAAACTCAAATCTCTATCCAAAACAAAGCTCAACGGAATACCATGCAAGCTAAAAAATTTCTCAATATATAACTCAACCAACTTCTGCAAAGGATAACTAATCTTAATCAGTATGAAATGAGCCAATTTAGTCTGTCTATCAACAATAACCCAATAGAATCACATCCCTTTGTCGTCTTCAGCAAACTCGTTACAAAATCCATGGAGATGTTATCCGACTCTCAGAATAATCAACAGTTGCATTAAATCCAATGGCTTCTGATGTTCAATCTTCGACTTCTGACAAGTCAAACAAGCATAAACAAACTCAGCTACTTCCTTCTTCATTCCTAGTCACCAAAATAATTTCTTCAAGTCTTGATACATCTTAGTGGCACCAGGTTGAATACTCAAATCACTTACATAACCTACCTCAAGAATACTCTTCTTAAGCTCGAGTACATCTGGTATACAAACCCTGTCTTTGAACCTCATCACACCATTGTCGTAAATTCTAAAATCACCTCCCTTTCCTTGATTGATTAACACAAGTCGGTCAACCAATCCCACATCGATCTTCTGATCTTTTCTGATCACTTCAAGGATACCACTGGTCAGCTTTAACATGCCCAAATTCACACTATTAGGAGTCTCTTCACACATTAGACTCATGTCTCTGAATTGCTCAATCAATTCCAATTCTCGAACCATAAACATTGACACATGTAACAACTTCCTACTCAATGCACCAGCTACAACATTAGCTTTACTCGGATGGTAACTCAAGCCAAAATCATAGTTCTTAAGAAAACTCGAGCCATCTCCTTTGCCTCATATTCAACTCATTCTAATCGAATAAATACTTCAAGCTCTTGTGATCACTAAACACCTCAAATCTGGAGCCAAACAGATAATGTCTCCAAATCTTCAACACGAATACCACTGTTGCCAATTCTAGATCTTGCGTAGGATTGTTCCTTTCATGAACCCTCAACTATCTAGAAGAGTAAGCCACAATTAGACTATTCTGCATCAACACACCTCTCAGACCCATCTTAGAAACATCACAATACACCACAAAGGACTCACTTGGATTTGACAATATCAAAATTGGAGCTGACATCAACTTCTTCTTGAGATCTTGAAAACTATCTTAGAAAAACACATCCAAAGCATAGGCTTGACCCTTTCAAGTCAACTGAGTTAAAGTCAGTGCCAACTTAGAAAAGTCTTCAATAAACTTACTATAGTAACCATCCAAACCAAGAAAACTTCTAACCTCTATAACAGACTTCATAATTTCCCAATATAACACCACATTTATCTTCAATGGATCAACAATAATACCACCACTAGAAATTACATGACCAAGGAAACTCACCTCTCGCAACCACAACTCAAACTTGAAAAATTTCGTATACAACTTCTTCTCTTTCAAGGTATACAATACCATAATCACATGCTCTACTTGTTCTTCATTAGATTGTGAATATATCAAGATGTCGTCAATGAACACAACCACAAACTGATCTAAGTGTGGATATAATATTATATTCATGTACTCTATGAACACTCAAGGCACATTAGACACTCCAAACGACATCATTAAACACTCATAATCACCATACCTCGTTCTGAATGCAGTCTTCAGAATATCCTCTTGTTTCACACGAATATGGTGGTAACCCGAACAAAAATTAATCTTGCTAACACACACAAGCGCCTACCAACTGATCCACCAAATCATCAATCCTCAGAAGTGGATACTTGTTCTTGATAGTAACCTTGTTCAACTATCAATAGTCAACACACAACCTCATACTACCATCTTTCTTCTTGACTAGTAACACCAGCGTACCCAATACCAAAACACTTGGCCAAACAAACTTCTTCTCAAGCAACTCTTCCAATTGTCTCTTCAGCTCACTCAACTTTGAAGTAGACATCCTATAAAAAGCCATTTACACCGGACTAGTTTCAATTACTAAGTATATAGCAAACTCGACCTCGTGCTTTGGTGGCAAATCACTGATATCATCTGAAAACACTTCTGGAAAGTCGCACACCAATGGTAGTTCACCAATCACAACTTTGTTCTCAACCTTCATTGAAGCTAGTAACATAAACACTTAAGTGTCATTCTTCAAAAACTCATCCACTTTCTTAGGAGACACAAACAAGTAGTCATTTGCATCAAATTCCGGGAATGACACCGTCTTGTCGTAACAGTTGATATGAACCCAACTGAACTCCAACGAGTTCATTTTAAGGATGACATTGATATTTCTCAAATACAAACATACTAAATCTATCCCAAAACTCTTTCCATAAATAGTAATTAGACAATTCAAACAAACCCACAAAGTGATTACCGGACCTAAAGCTGGGGTATCAGCAATCATACTTCCAACCATAAAAGATAATTTCAAACCCAATCTCTCAGCACATTCAAGAGAAACAAATGAATGTGTTGCACTCGTGTCAATAATATAAATCAACAGAATACTATTAATAAAATACGTACCTCGAATCAACCTGTGTGAGCTAATAGTCTCTGACCCTATCAACGCGAAGAATTTTCCCTTAGACAAAACTTTCTTTGCCTTCTGACAATTGGTACTAATATAACCTTGCTCGCCACAGTTATAAGAAGTCGGCCCAACACTCTTGTAATCTATAACACGATGACCTATCTTTCCACATTTGAAGCACCTCAGAACGTTATTCATGCATTCATTAGAATGATGGCCTAACTCGTCACTCTTGAAAAACTTGATACAAGAGGGAGTCTCTCCCTCACTTGGCTTTCTCTCATATGAAGCTCTTCGCTTCCCTTTGTCAGCTGGAGCACTATACAACTTCCCATGATACTGATTATTTCTCTTCCTCTCACTAAGAACCTTATAGTGAGCGGAACGGGCCCTGCTATCCTCATCATATATCCTACACTTTTTCACCAACATAGGAAATTAGCGAATCTCTTGGTACCCAATTCCATGCTTGATATTAGGACACACTCCGCTCTCACACTTGATGTACTTTGAACCCTCATCAGAAGCACCATTATAGTAAGTACAAAACTTCACAAGCCCTTCGAACCTAGCAACGTAGTTAGAAACATCCATGTTTCCCAGTTTGAGTTTTACGAACTCGATTTCCTTCTTGCTACGCACAACCTCAGAAAAGTACTTCTCCAAAAAGTGAACTCGAAACACAACCCAAGTAACTTCAATACCAACATCTCCAGTCTTTGGCACGCATTATCCCACAAGTATTCGGCCTCTTCAGACAACATGTGAGTACTAAACTGCACCTTCTAAACTTCCGTGCAAGCCATTACTCAGAAAATCTTCTCAATTTCTCTGAGCCATGCCTGCCCACCCTCCGAATCATATATTCCCTTGAAAGTATGTAGCTTGTTTCTATGAAATTTGTTCAGTCCACGAAACTCATCAATATCACCTTGATTTTGCTTCCCCTGCAGTGCTTGAGCCACTGAATCCAAAGCATCAGCAACTACACGATCGTTTCTTCCAGCCATTATTATGCACTTCATTAAATAAACATTAGAAGAAACAATCCATCGACAATGTTCACACACTCGTCCCATACAAAGGAACAAATAACATGTCAAAAACCTAGCCGAATGGACTGACCTACTATGATACCACTATGTAACACCCTAAACCCCAAAATGTGAAATAGTGCGAAAATAAGACAAATACACACACAGGGTGTCACTCAAACACAACATAAACCTGCTCTGTAACACAAGTTATATTAACATGCAATAATTCAAACACCTATCATCACATGCTCGCCTTAACATAGGCTCATCACAACAGAAATAAAACAATTGAAACAACTCAACAAGAAGTCATGTCTCAAAGCATAAAACATAGTTACGACAAGTTTCCTTCAACATCAACAATGTCGCAAATGATAACAATTAACAGAACAAATCGTCCACTTGTTTAGAGTTACATATAAGAGAAACGAAACCTAAATAGTTGCATAAAGCAAGAAAAAGAAGAACAATCTCTACGACATCCTTCATCCTCTAAGCAACTACTCATTTACCTACTCGTCTGTACCACAAGAAGGAGCACGGAACCATATAAACAAAAAAGGGGTGAGAATACACACATAATATATAATGGTGCATTAGTATGCAAGGGTGGCCTAAACAAACATCAACAATTATTCATTCATAACACATTCACATCAATAACACGAGTATTCTCAATCACTAACACCAACATAATCAACAATTCCATATGCAACAGAAAATGCAATGTATTCAACACCATGACTCGACAGTGCATGTGGTACCATTATGGACTACGCGAGTCCATCTCGCTCTTGAATCCCCACCATAGGACTAGAGCACCCCAAAATCATTACTATCACCATAAATAACATTTCACTGATTCCCATATCGAACCAGCTACTCGCTTCTAAATCTACACCAACGGACCAGAGCACACCAAATTCGTTACCATCAACATAGGTAACACTTCACTAATTCCTCATTAGAATTAGCTACTCGCTCCTGGATCTATGCCATCAGACAAGAACACACCAAAATTGGACCAAAGCTCGTACACCATGATGCATGATGCATGATTCACCATTCCATGCAACCTCACCAAAAATGACCGCTATACAGATATCACCAATATGCACAACAACATTCTCCATACAGTACAAGTGCGTTAATTCAATAATAATGTCAAAAGTAATATCATATAATTCCAAACAGTGGCCTGAACACAACACAACACCAAAACTCAAAATGATAAAGCAATTCCACTCCACTAAGCGAATGACGCTCATTCTGGAAGCGTGATGGGTTACCTGTCACTAAGGTGACGCCCGTCACCTCACACGCCGTCCCTGTGACGACTGTCCCAACCAACAATGCTTGGGGACCATGATGGTCTACCCGTCAGACAGCTGACACCCCTCATCACCTCCAAAGCGATGACGACCTAGGTGTCATTAGGGTGACGCCCGTCACCCTGGTGTTCAAATCAGAACTCTGGTTTTACCTTCCCTGACCCCAAATCGCACAACAACATCAAGGGGAATTACATTTAGTATCAATATAATACTTATCCATCAATTATCATGTAATTTAATTAATTAATCACAGATTTCATAAAGTTTTATTCACTCATCTGGACAGAAGAGACATCCCATCTTCTTCTTCTTCTTCCTCCTCTTCTTCTTCTTCTGCTGCTTGAAAAGCTCTAGTCTTTTCAGAATTTCCCAAAGACTTTAGAGCAACTGACTTGCTCTTTCTCTGGGGCTCATCTTCTTCAAGCTCGATCTCATGAATTCTTAAATAACTAACAAGTTCTTCAAGAGAAGTGTTGTTCAAATCATTTGATAAATTCAAAGAAGTTACCATAGGTCTCCATCTTTTAGGTAGAATTCTGATGATCTTCTTCACATGATAAGTAGTAGAATACCCATTGTCCACGACCTTCAGTCCTACAACAAGAGTTTGAAACCTTGAGAACATGTTCTACATTGTTTCATTCTCTTCCATCTTGAATGCTCCATATTTCTGAATCAAAGCAAGAGCTTTGGTTTCTTTGACTTATGAGTTTCCTTCGTGAGTCATCCTCAAAGAATTAAATATCGACTTGGTAGCGTCTCTATTTGTTATCTTCTCTTACTCAATATAAGATATGGTGTTCAGCAAGATGATTATAGCGTTGTGATGATTTTTATAATCTTTCTTTTGTTGGTTCGTCATCACTCTTCTTTCTATCTTGTTGCTGCTAGCTTCTACTGGGTGTATATAGCCATCAACTACCATATCTCATAGATCTACGTCGTGACTAAGAAAGAAGCTCTATATTCTTTCTTTCTTAAAATCAAATCTCTCTATCAAAAACAATAGGTTTAGCATTATAATGATCTCTATCATTAATAACAAAAGGAGGTGGTGGAATAACAGCCATTGTGTTTTACACTGGATATCTATCTGACATGGTTAAGTGTTTGATACACAATTAATATTAGAACCGGAGCTTTGATGTCAATTGAAGATGGCAAGAAACAGAAGAAATGAGGGTTTGAATTGGGTTTCCAAGATAAAAACTTTTTGGCACCCAAACCTTCAAAGTAGAACCAAGAGTAAAAATAAATGAACACAAATATTTTTATACTGGTTGACTGTTTACAAAGCTAATTCAGTCCACCCGCCAAGGTGATTTTGTCTTCTCAATAAGGACTTAATCTGCTATAATCGACCTAATTACAGACACACAAAGATTACCCGTCTTTGTCATCTCGAGAATCCTGACTAACAACTTAGTCTTTCAAGGAAAACAATCTTAAACAAAGAGATATAAGATTTGTGTTTACAAAGTTGATTCAAGAAAGCAGATTACACAAAGTTTAAGTATAATGAAAATATCACACAAAAACAAACAAAATGTGACGCCCTGTATAATATATACCTAGAATAATACTATACAAGCGTTTTATTTGGTATTGACACCATTATAAGTGCCTATTGGCATAATTCACATACTTGACCATTCTAAAAACATAAATACAACCTATGGTACAAGACATGGAAATTAGCCAAAACAATAAAATCTAAGATCAATGTATAACATCCTTAATTGTACAAGAACAAATTACCCATCGGAGACTCAAACTAGGTTTCTCTTGAAACATCCAAGCATAACTCCACTTGTAAATCAAACCTGCAACCAGAGCCTGAAAAATAACAACAATAATGGGGTGAGATATTAATCTCAGTGAGTTTCCCATCTTATGGATTCTCTCGGCTTTACAGGGTTCTAACCAATCCTAACTCAAGTCAAAAGGGAAGGGATATGACCTTGAATTCACAATCTCACACTATATGGAAACATGTTCATGAGTTCACCAACTCAAAATATCACTAATTGGTAACCTCATCAAGGCATCCCCTTTTCCCATCCTCTTCTACGTCTAGAAGTCGGCACGAGTCATGGATCCTTGCACTTACTTGACATACGAAATGGATTCGGGTTCTACGGGTCATTAACCGTTATGAACCATCACTTCACATGGGTCATTAACCATCACAAGTCTCTACCCGTAGGTTCCATTCGTACTACACGCAGGAATCAAACCTGCCAAGTAATCATGTGTATATTCCAGAGGAGCCCTAAGCTCATGAAACGAAAAGTCTCAGGGAAACGGTTCTGATTACGTGATCTCACACACATACGTGATTGTATTTGACAATCACAGGGCCACAAATTCCTTAATCACAAAGAACACAAGGTTCACACACATGTTCCATACTAGTGTCTCACTCTCCTCTAGACCATTACTCGTCAAGGATGCACACCTAGGCATCGAATGCACATTATCTATCAATTCCTAGTCACACTACTAGGTTCCACTATTGATTGTGGTAAGGTTTTCCCACTCATCCTATTCCATTTTTAAGCATGCATTCACCCTCTCACAATCAACAATATATAGATAAATATAGCATAACATGATAGTATAAACAAAATACATGTGATAATACATCTCATAAAATTATCACATTCACTCGATCTTCACCGATTAATTAATCCCATATCAAAATCGATATTTTCATTTTTTTATTGCGTAGAATATTTTCATAGCTTTCCAACGAATCCTACTATGCCTCGAACGGAATCACGGTTCAAAAGATATGAATTTTCAAATATTTTTCAACAACCTACAGTGTTAATCGGTTAACAGGATATGGTTAACCGGTTAACCATGTGGCACTGTTCACACAGAATCAAAATGAGAGTTAGAGACACATTTTGGTTAATCGGTTAACCATATCCTGGTAACCGGTTAACTAACCAAACTTCACGCAGGACAGCAAAAAATACACGCGTTAACCGGTTAACCATATTCCGGTAACCGGTTAACCAGCCATAAACTAGCGTAAAACACCATTTTTCATGGGTTAATCGGTTAACCCCATACCGTTAACCGGTTAACCCTGTAGCAGAAGCTAAAAACTCTGTTTTTCTTGATACCAAATTTATCGGAAAATAGCAAGTGTACTAATTTAACCGATGTAGTAATAGAATGGGGTTTTATTCCCTATATCGATCTTGAGGACTGCGTCGAAAATACAAGCTCTATCCTAATTCAATTGAATAAAAAGTAATTTGGGGGTTTTGAAAATAATTGATTCGATTATCAATACTTTTAAGAAAAATACGAATAGGCGGTGAAGTTAAATTCAGATATAACAGTCATGCCAGGGGTAGTGTGTGATTCATTTATGTAATAACTCTGAACGAACTATGCAACAACATCAATCAGTCAATTGAGTACCAATTCTCAAGAATGTTACTCATAAGTCCTAATTGAGAAAACCATTAATCAATCAATTGTCTATCTATGTCCATAGATAAATTATTGTTAGAATTAAGCATTAAAAATCAAGAACTATATGGTTATACTACGGTATCCCTAGTCCTAGGTGATAACCACTAGAATATATTCTCTAACCAAACATGCATAACAGCGGTCCTGCCATATTATGATAAAACGTCGGACTCTGTTTGTCCGACAGAGCATGCATTAAGAACAAGTAAGAGAATAAATCAATTAATTGAAAGACAAACTGTTATTGCATAGAAGGGTTCATAATCATTACAAGTTCGAATCAGGGACACCACCCTAGCATTGGGGGGTTTAGCTACTCATAGGAATACAATAAAATTGAGATAAGAGTATGAACATTACAAAAATAATGGATGAACGTTGATCTTCAATCTTGGTAAATCAGGAAAATCTTTGTCTTCTCCTACACTCAGTGATTCTCAAACTCTCAATTTTTATCGTAAAAAGTAGAATAGAATCCTAATCCTAAAAAACAATCCTAATATATCCCCAAAAAGATCTCTGAAAAGTTGTACTCAAAGCGCAATAATTCTGCAGATCACCTAAAAAGGAAAGATTGGATTTTGCCACGCTCGCAATAATTCTGCAGATCACCTAAAAAGGAAGTATTCTCTTGTACCTGAAAACATGCAAATAACGATACCAGACATAAAATATGGAACACATACTTAAAACATAAGCAAAAACATGAAATACTTGACTAACAATACGGTAAAACAAAACATAGAAAACCACTGATCAAACTCCCCCAAACTTGAACTGTTGCTTGACCTCAAGCAATAAACTTGAAAAGACACATTTAAGATCAAACGGTGCATCCTCGAATGAACACTAATGTCCTTAAGATGGGTCGATACTCATACGTGAGCCTTTGGTGCGATTAGTTTTTCCTAGTTCTCCCGATACTCATCTGCTCCCAAAGGTATTCCAAGAACACTTATCGCGGTCTCCCACGGACCTAAGTCCGCCTTTTTCGACAACCTCTCCAACTATGCTTTGGGCTTAAGTCTCTTCTTCGATTTTTCTCCCCCTTTCATTCGGATACTCGGATTAAGGAATTTCAATCTTATTTTCTCACATGCAAAATATTGATCAAGACTCGCCTTTTCTTTCTTTCTTTTTTTTTTCACACGCATATTGGCGTTTATCTTGTCCGTTTTGGGACGACAATTAAGACTCAACCGCCATTAGGCTAAGTAACTGGGTGAAGGACAATTGTCTTTATCGTCATTATTATTATTATCTTTTCTTTTTTTTGGTGGTGCCTTCTTTTCTCAATTAACCTTCCACATACGATTTTGCTCAATCATGCCGAACTATCACTATGAATTAATCGGGGGTTACTTCTCGATTCCAAGTACCATGGCACAAATCTACACGTTGGACTCGTTACCTTACTCCAGGAAACCTAGGGTGTTCGAGTTATACCTATGTTTTCAAATTTTTCCGGTGTTCCTAGTTCTAACTTTTTTTCCCTCAGGCTCTATATACTTTCTCAACTCCTTAACTTCACAGTATTCCTAAGAGGGATTTCTACGGTTCTTGTTCGGGAAAGACTTCACAGTGGTTTTCAATAAAACAAAAACATAACACGACTACAAAAGAAAAACTGAAAATAAACCGAAATTAGTAAAATAAACGTAAAATCCTCCCCCAAACTTGAACTAAACATTGACCTCAATGTTATAGCCCAAGTAAGAGTGAGGAGACTCACAGCGGTTCCTATTGCAGCGGTGGCAAAAAATGCAACATGAGTTGTTGCATCATTGCTTGCATCTGATCCATAATCTCCCCTTGTCTCACCTGCTCTTCACCTTGCTGCAGCTGTTTTTCACCTTGCCGCATTGGCTCGGCTCTGATCCCTCCCAGTTTAGACCGAACTCATTCCCAATGATCCTGATGCATGGAAGAAGAGCAGGGAGCGAGATGGTCAGTGCGTGGAGGTGGGGGTGTAATGTGCTCTGGATCCGTCATATCCTCCTCCATGGCAGTACGTGCAACAAACTCAGACTGTTGGCCATCCTCATCATCTGGGATGACCTGTGCATAAAGCCAATTAGCTTTGTCAGAAATAATCACCCTCGCGGGGTCAGGCAACTCAATAAGGTACTGGTGGCGGATTGTCAACCAGTAGGCATCGTCACAAATAGTGATCATTCCTTGATGGATCAAGGCCTCCATATCGATCTCGTTCTTTCCTGTAACCTGAGAATCATTGAAAGCAGTAGGGTCATAGCCAAAGTGATCAGCAATTTGGTTATCAATCCCCCACAGAAATGCCTCAAGTGGGTGCTCGAGCAACCTTTCCTAAATTATTAGCCGCAAACGCAGCGGCATTCAGAATATCATGATTGATGATAGTAGAAAAAAACAACTCCTTCTGAGAGGCGACACCGGTACTGTCGCCTCGGCCAAACAAGGAATAGGCCAAACCTTTCTGCACATAGCAGAAACATGGGTTTTGAATAAAAGAGGCCTTAACATTGGCCGCACTGTACTCCCAGCTATCCGTGAGATCCTTCCACAGCTAAACAAATGGGAATCCATCAGGGACTTCTCCAGGCTCGTAAATGGGCAACCGGAGTATGCTACCAAGCTCCTCAATTGACAACTCATGAGGGTGATCGTAAAGACGGAACTTGAGAGTTCCGTGAAAATATAGTACCTCGCCAATCCATTTCTTTTTCAACTTGAAATCTGAAGTACTCAAAAACTCTAAAGTCAGACGTTCATAAGTAGGTGCAGTAAAGTACATAAATTCTAACAAGCCTATGGAATGAAACATTCTATCTACCTCCTCCTTTAAGCCTAAGTCAAGAAGAGCTTGCTCACAAATGCACCTTGTTGCCTGTATTTTTCAGCGAGCTAACGCCGAGTACCTTGTTGCATGTACTTCGTCATCAAAGACGATGTTGTGCGGGTTGGGCGCTCTGGCTCCTCTCTTCCGAGTCCTGGAAGTCTCTGTAACTTGCTTTCCTTTAACGACCTTGTGTGAGGGCATTTTCGTCCACAGAGAAAAGTGACAAATTTTCAGAGTAGGGATACGGAGAAACTGTACTTGGAATGATGATGAGTGAGGAAAATAAGGATGCTTTCGTGAAGTGAGTGTGTGGATATTAGAGATTATGAGAGGAAAGGTTGAAGCTTTTGTTTTGTTGTTAATGGAGGTTTGGAAGAGAGAGTGAATGAGGAAAATGGAGAATAATGAGAAAGTGGTAAAGAAAAAAGAGAGAGAAAGAATTAAATTATTTAATTAGTGATGATTGAAAAAGATTGTTGGGAAGGTGAAAAGTAAAAATGGGATTGTGATTTGATTGGGTATTGAAGAGGTAGAGTATTTTGTGAATGAAGGTGAGAGAAAATATGGAAAAATAAAACAAAATATAGAAGAAAAAAATCAAAATTTGCTGGACCTGCTACAGGTTGTAGCAGGTGCTACGGGCGACTGTAGCAGGTTACTGGATACGGCTGGAAGCAAGGGTAGTTTTTTTGTTTACCTGCCACGGGCTGTAGCAGGTGCTACGGGCGGCCGTAGCAGGTCTCTGGTCCACGATGATATTTTCCTTTTTTTCATTTTTTTTCGATTAATCCATTTCGGGTACAGTTTCTCACACAAACGTATCTTTAGCATATTTCGACTGTCTTGCCTATTTCTACGTCCGCTCGAAGGAATCCGCCTCTGACCTGACTAATACTGAAACATAAACACAAAAAAACAAAAATTTGCTTTGCAATAAAAATGTGGGTTGCCTCCCACATAGCGCTTCGTTTAACGTTGCATGGCTCGACGGTTCGTCTTATTATCCTCTAAGACGGGCATTTTCCACTAGGCCAACTTCCTGTCCTTGGTAATATGGTTTCAATCTTTGCCCATTCACCTTAAAAGTGTCTTCATTTGCCTGATTTTTCAATTCTATCGCACCATGCAGAAACACCTTGTTAACGACAAATGGTCCAGACCATCTCGATTTCAGCTTTCCAGGAAACAACTTTAACCTGGAATTAAATAGAAGAACTAATTGTCCTTCCCAAAATTCCTTCTTTTGAATCTTTCGATTATGCCATTTTTTTGTTTGCTCTTTGTATAACTTGGCATTTTCATATTCTCGATTCCGAAATTTCTTCTAACTCATGGAGTTGAAGGATTTGAGAATCTCCCGCTTTAGAGAGATCCAAATTAAGGAACTTCGAGGCCCACAAAGCTTTGTGTTCCAGCTCTAGAGGTAAGTGACAAGATTTTCCATAAACTAGTTGGTAAGGAGACATACCTATGGGTGTTTTGTATGCAGTTCTATATGCCCACAGTGCATCATCCAACTTGGTTGCCCGATCCTTTTGAGATGCACTAACCGTCTTCTCAAGGATTTGCTTGACCTGCCTATTCGAAACCTCTACTTGACCACTAGTCTGAGGATGATAGGGAGTGCCGATTTTATGCTTCACATTATATTTCTTGAGTAACTTTTCCATGAGATTATTTAGGAAGTGAGTTCCTTCATCACTTATTAGAGCTCTAGGTACCCCAAACCTAGCAAAGATGTTCTCCTTCAGAAATTTGACAACCACCTTTGCATCATTAGTCGGTAGAGCCACAACTTCTACCCATTTAGACACATAATCCACCCTCACTAAAATATAATTCTTTCCAAACGATGGTGGGAATGAGCCCATAAAATTGATGCCCCATACATCAAACAATTCGACCTCCAACATGACATTTTGAGGCATCTGATTCCTCTTCGAAATATTTCCTGTTCTCTGACATCTGTCGCACTCCTTGACCATTTTCTGGGCATCCTTGAACAGTGTAGGCTAGTATAACCCCGGCTAGAGGACTTTTGTTGCGGTCCTATCACCACTAAAGTGTCCTCCATAGTTAGAGTCATGGCAAGCTCTTAGAACATCCATATGTTCATCCTCCAGAACACACCTTCTAACCAGTCCATCCACACCTCTCTTGTACAGGAATGGGTCATCCCATAAGTAGAACCTGCAATCATGCAAAAACTTTTTCTTTCTGTTAGAGTCAAAATCATCAGGAATAACACCACCTACCAAATAGTTGGCATAGTCTCTGAACCATGGAACACCAATAACTGCGAGGATGTGTTCATCAGCAAACTCATCCTTTATTGGCCGCTTGTCCTCTGTTTCTTCGATCAGTGACATCCGAGAGAGGTGATCTACAATAGTATTTTCACACCCTCTCTTGTCACGTATTTCCACGTCGAACTCCTGAAGGAGCAAGATCTATCTTAATAGTCTTGGCTTAGAATCCTGCTTAGCAACCAAATACTTTAAAGCAGCATGGTCAGTATAAACAATGACTTTGGAACCCAACAAATATTGCCTGAATTTATCAAAGGCATAAACTATTGCTAATAACTTCTTTTCGATAGTTGCATAATGCATCTGTGCAGGGTTTAAAACATGACTAGCATAGTAAATAACATGTAATAACTTTTCTCTTCGTTGTCCTAAAACTACCCCCACTGCAATATCTCTCGCATCACACATGATCTCAAATGGTAGAGACCAATCAGGGGCAATACCAATTGGTACTGACACTAGTTTATTCTTTAGTGTCTCAAATGCATCGGTACACTCTTTATCAAACACAAAAGCCTTATCCTGAACCAAAAGAGTGGTTAGAGGTTTGGCTATCTTAGAAAAGTCTCTTATGAACCTGCACTAAAAACCCGCATGTCCTAAGAAACTTCTTATACTTTTTCATTCACCAGAGGTGGAAGCTTTGATTTCACATCAATTTTTGCTTGATCCACTTCTATTCCCTTGTGGGAAATTTTGTGTCCCAAGACTATTCCTTCGCGCACCATGAAGTGGCACTTCTCCCAGTTGAGAATCAAGTTGGTTTTCTGGCATCTTTCTAAAACAAGAGAGAGGTTAGTCAAACAATTATCAAAAGAACAACCAAAAACAGAAAAATCGTCCATGAACACTTCCATATGCTTTTCAAGCATGTCAGCAAAAATATGCATCTTTGGAATATGGTGGGTGCATTGCACAACCCAAATGGGATTCTTCTGTAAGCAAAAACACCATAAGGGCATGTGAATGCTGTCTTCTCTTGATCTTCCAGAGCAACTGCTATTTGATTATAACCGGAGTAACCATCAAGAAAACAATAGAATTCGTGACCCGCCAACCTTTCCAACATTTGATCAATGAATGGCAATGGGAAGTGATATTTTTTCATTGCTAAGTTTAACATCCTGTAATCAATACACACACGCCAACCGGTAACCGTCCTTGTAGGGATGAGCTCATTCTTTTCATTCACAACCACAGTGGTTCCCCCTTTCTTAGGAACAACATGGACTGGACTAACCCATGAGCTGTCAGATATAGGATATATAAGCCCTGCATCTAACAACTTTACCACTTCTTTGCGAACTACTTCCTTCATGGTGGGGTTAAGTCTTCGTTGGGGTTGAACAACCGGTTTATGATCATCTTCCATGAGAATCTTATGCAAGCAAACCATAAGACTGATACCTTTTAAATCCTCAATTGCCCATCCAATAGCACTTTTGTATTTTTTTAGAACTTGGATGAGCCTGTCCTCTTGAATACTCTTGAGGCTTGAGTTTATGATAGTTGGGCATTTACCTTCGGTGTCGAGGAAGATATATTTGAGATTTTTGGGGAGTTGTTTCAACTCCGTCCCTTTCTTAGTCTCCTTATTCTCTTTCGATAACTGAGGCTGCCTTAGATCTTGCCACCAGTGTGGTCTAGATCCTTTCCCTGGGGATTGTGCTTCCATCATAGCTAACACTTCTGATTCTTTGTTGTCAACTTCATGGTCACTTTCAAAAATGGAAAAACTCAACACTCTCTCCAAAGGTAACTGTGGAGCATTTAGAGGATTCTCATGAGAAATCACTTGATCTATCACCTCTATGGTATGACTAGTGCCAACATCATCTTTGTATTTCATGGTGTTTCGAACATCGATTTCAATTCCTCATCATAGACTTTCAACGTCATAGTACCCTCTTCTATGTCTATCAAACACCTTCCGGTCTCCAAAAAGGGTCTTCTAAGAATGAGAGGGATCTCCTCATCTTCAGGCACCTCTAATATTACAAAATCAACTGGGAACACGAACTTATCAATCTTCACAAGGACGTCTTCAACGACACCGGTTGGTTTCTTTACAAAATGATCAGCAAATTCAAGTGTCATCATAGTATCCTGCATCATTCCTATCCCCAATTTCTTATAGATGGACAACGGCACGAGACTCACACTTGCTCCTAAATTAATAAGAGCTTTTTTGAATGACCTATCCCCAATGATGCAAGGGATGGTAATAGAACCTCGATCTTTCTTCTTCACCAGAATCTCCGTACCCTGCAAAATAGCACTACAAGTTTCGGTTAGAATAATAGGGTTATGGTGCGCTTCTTTGATATGATGTCCTTCATGAACTTGGCATAGGTAGGCATTTATTCAAGTGCCTCCAAAAAAGGGATGTTGATTTCAAGCTTCTTGAACATCTCTAGAAATTTCTTTAATTTTTTCTCATGCTGCCCCTTTTTCTTATTTCTTTTTGGGAACGGGAACTTTACGACCGGTTTTTGCTGAACACTTTTCTCTTTCACCACCGGTGTAGGTACAATCACTTCCTCATCAACAACTTTATTTTCTTTAATCTCCAAATCGACTTCAAGCAATTGGTCTTCATTTTCATACTCCTCCTCAGGAGCTTCAAGACTTTTACCACTTCTAGTCGTCACAGCACTAACATTTTGACGATCTCTTGGATTTGTTACGGTCGCACTCGGAAGAGCACCTGGTGCTTGAACATTGGTAAGTTGCTGTGTTATCTGACTCATCTGTACTTCAAGATTTTTTATGAAAGCAGTGGTGTTTCTTTGATTATTTCTCATTTCCTCTTGGAATTGAGAACTCTGAGTAGCCATCTTTTTAATGGCCAGCTCCCAATCAGCCTTCTTTGGTGCTTGTTGTTGGTAGGGTTGTTGTGGTTGTTGATGGACATTCCCTTGTTGGTCCTTCCAAGAGAAGTTAGGATAATTTTTCCAACCCGGATTATAAGTCTGAGAGTAGGGATTATTTTGCCTTAGATACTTAATCTCCTCAATTTGTTGCGCGGTCGCAACGCAATGTACAGTAAAGTGCGGTCCATTACAAGTCTCACAATTAACTGCTTGGACCGGTTAAACTTGGGCAATAGTCTGAGTGTTCACATTCATAGCCTTCAATCTCCTTTCCACCTCGGCAGTAATTTGATCTTCCATTTTTACCACCTGGTCTGCCAGTTTTAAGTCAATGATCCCTTCTGGCTTACTCACAGTACGGTCATATAGCTCCAAATGCTCATTTGCTGCTATAGCTTCTATAATCTTCTTTATACCAGTGGTTGTTGTAAAGTTTAATGAACCATCGACAACTGTATCAATTAATTGTTTGGTCTTCATCCTCAACCCATTCACAAACATCTGCATCTGTTCAGTAGGATCTATATTATGAGTTGGGCAAGCTACCAATAACCTTTTGAACCTTTTGTACACATCCCCAAGTGATTCTCCCTCTTTCTGTTTAAAATTCACTATGTCGTAACGCTTGCGGATGTAGACAGAAGCAGGAAAGTACTCATTCAAGAATGTTGTTTCCATTTCTTCCCAAGTAGTTATACTTCCCGCAAGTAAGGAGTAAAACCACTCTTCAGCATCTTCCGCTAAGGTGAATTGAAACATCCTTAGCTTCTTCACCTCTTCTGAGTGCCCCTCGATATTCAAGGTTGTGCTCATTGTAAGAAACCGTTGCAAATGTTTGTTTGCATCTTTATTTATTTTTCTGGTGAACGGTCTCTTTTCAAGCTGCCTGATCATAGTCGGGTGCAACTGAAAATGTGCTACATTGACCGGTTGATTCACTATGGTCAACCTCCCAGTTGGAGCATTAACTCCACCATAGTCGCCCAGAAGTCTCTCTGTTGGTTAATTTTCAGCCATGATTACAATCTCCGATTGTGTCTCTGTGTCTATATCAGCTCCTGAGTCAGAATTCTTAGAATGAACAAAATTTTCGTCCTCTTTTTCCGGTTCGGAAATTACTGGTTCTGAACTTGACGCTGCCAGTCTTTCGCTTTTAGCTTTGTGGAGTCTCGCGCGCAACGGTCTTTCTGGTTCTGCGTCAAAAAGAAATTCAGCTGAGGGCTTTCCTCGCATACATAGATTAAACAACTATCAGTAATAATCCAAAAGTTATAAAAAAAATAAAATAGCAAAAATAAAATTTTAGTCACAGAGTAACAAAATTCCAATTGAATTAAAATAAAAAACTTGTATTTTGGCAGTCACCGGCAACGACGCCAAAAACTTGATCGGAAAATACCAAGTGTACTAATTTAACTGATGTAGTAATAAAATGGGGTTTAATTCCCTGTATCGATCTCGAGGACTGCGTCGGAAATACAAGCTCGATCCTAATTCAATTGAATAAAAATTAATTAGGGGGTTTTGAAAATAATTGATTTGATTATCAATACTTTTAAGAAAAATACGAATATGCGGTGAAGTTAAATTCAGATATAACAGTCATGCCAAGGGTAGTGTGTGATTCATTTATGTAATAATTCTGAACGAACTATGCAACACCATCAATCAGTCAATTGAGTACCAATTCTCAAGAATGTTACTCATAAGTCCTTATTGAGAAAACCATTAATCAATCAATCGTCTATCTATGTCCATAGATAAATTATAGTTAGAATTAAGCATTAAAAGTTAAGAACTATATGGTTATACTAGGGTATCCCTAGTCCTAGGTGATAACCACTAGAATATATTCTTTAACCAAACATGCATAATGGTGGTCCAGCCATATTATGATAAAACGTCGGACTCTGTTTGTCCGACAGAGCACGCATTAAGAACAAGTAAGAGAATAAATCAATTAACTGAAAGACAAACTGTCATTGCATAGAAGGGTTCATAATCATTACAAGTTCGAATTAGGGACACCCCCTAGCATTGGGGGGTTTAGCTACTCATAGGAATACAATAAAATTGAGATAAGAGTATGAACGTTACAAAAATAATGGATGAACATTGATCTTCAATCTTGGTAAATCATGAAAATCTATGTCTTCTCCTACACTCCGTGATTCTCAAACTCTCAATTTTTATCGTAAAAAGCAGAATAGAATCCTAATCCTCAAAAAAACAATCCTAATATATCCCTAAAAATATCTCTGAAAAGCTGTACTCAAAGCGCAATAATCATGCAGATCACTCAAAAAGGAAAGATTGGATTTTGCCATGCTCGCCTGCTACGGGCCGTAGCAGGTGCTACGGGTACCCGTAGCAACTCACTGGTCCCTGCTTCAAAACATCATCTTTGGGCGTGTTGCCTGCTACGGGCCGTAGCAGGTGCTACGGGCCATAGCAGCTCACTGCCTCCTGCTTCCTTGTCACCAATTTGTGGGCTTGCCTGCTACGGGTCGTAGCAGGTGCTACGTGCACCCGTAGCCGACCACTGCTTCATAAGTGCTTCTCTTCGAATTTCTGACGTTTTTTTCCCGGTTTTGGCTCGACTATTCTCTTGTACCTGAAAACATGCAAATAACGATACCAGACATAAAATATGGAACACATACTTAAAACATAAGCAAAAACATGAAATACTTGACTAACAATACGGTAAAATAAAACATAGAAAACCACCGATCACAAATTCCCCCAAACTCATTCAAAACATATTGGAACATGATAACAAACATTATCGATTCAATTCACACATATCCCAAACATGCTATGCATTTTATATCGCATTTGAACCGTTAGAATCATCAATCCAACATAATCACTCATAACATAACAATTTATATTCTAGGTTTTACAACCCTAACTTCTACACTTAGAGTTCTACCTAGAACCCACCTTGATGATCGAAGAGGAGGTTGAAGATGATGGAGATGAGATGATGATCCAAGCTTTCTCTTCTTCTTCTTCCTTGAGGTTCTTCTTCTCTTCTCTATTCCATTTTTCTCTCTTTTTCCTCTTTTTTTACTATCTTCTTCTTTCCCAACTTTCTTTGTCTTTCTCTTACAAATATATATATATATATATATATATATATATATATATAAAATATAAATCCAATAGGATAAAATATCTCCAATCGATATTTTGTCGTCTCACACCAATTGATCAATTATTAGAGTTACCATAAAATCCTCTCTTGAACTAATAAATATTGATCTGTCTCTTGTTAAATAATTGACCTCTTCAGAGTACACTAGTTGCTCTATTGATCCCAATTGACAATACTTAGAGCACTTAGGAGATTCCATTATTCCGATTAACCAAAGATAGAGTACATAGACACTCATCTGATATCCAATTGAGCGTTTAGATAAATATGGGGTATTACACAAAAGCTCTAGGTGTGTTTTCTATCTATATTCACAATAATAGTATGTTCAGCAAAAGTGTTGTGAGATAACGTAGTGTAGCGTGAATTGACAGCTTCATTCAATCTTCCAAGTCTCCTTTATATATGCATGAAAAGATCTGTTGGAAGGTAGAATGGATATATTCAAAAATGGGTTGTCACCTTGCAAAACGGTATGCCAAGGTGGGATACAAAATGGTACAAATAGTACAGTCCTTACTTCATGAAATCAGCGTAGTGGAAGGAATATTTGATCTTGTACTGTGTATTATTTTTCTCACATAAAACCTTTTGATCTTATCTTCTAATCTTCAGAGGCGTATAAGAAAATGTTGTTGAAGCATGTTTAGAAGGATCAAGAGACTGGTTGAAAGAAGCTTCAAAATCTTGTCTTCAGAATCTTGACATAGTTCCTCAGAACCCGGTCTTCAGAGTCTTCAGAGCTTGTTCTTCAGAATCGTTGAGAACTGTTGTCTAAGAGCTTTTCAGAACTTGATGTAATATGTGAAGCCCATATTGTATCTTTTCAGATTCAGAGTGTGTTGAGTCTAGAATCTGATGACATCACACGTCAATTCTTCAGGGTCAGAACATGTTAGCAAAATCTAAACACTAGACAAAAACATTAAGGTACATAATTGTTCTCTAAGAAACAATGTATTGTTATCTTTAAAACTAAATGCCAGCTGCAGAACCAAATCTTGTTCTTACATCTCTTTCTCTTTCTCTCTCTCTCTCTCTCTTTCTCTCTCTCTCTCTCTCTCTCTCTCTCTCTCTCTCTCTCTCTCCCCTTTTAATTTTGTAGTCATTGCATGATTAGGTTGTTTTTCTATTGCTATCTATAATTACATGCCATTAGAATTTCTTTTGGTAGAAATTTTATTGTAAAGGTGTAGGATTTTTTTGGAATTAGAACTTCGTTTTTGTCTTGTTGTAGACTAAACAGAAAACTATGATAGTAGAATCTACATAGTATTGGTGTTGTAAAATCACACTTCTCGTGTGTCATACCCTAATTTTTACCCCAAAGAGCATGCCTCCATTTGCATCATTTACATAGCATCAACCATCTCATGTGTGTGTTTTTTATGTATTCACTAACCCCTTGGAAATTCAAGAACATGTGTTTTGGTTTTACTCTAATCATAAGCTAGGGTTTTGATGTCAAGAAGCTCAAGAGTTTACCAGTCAAAGGATGGTGGGATCCTCAATATTTCAAGCCCTAATTCATTCAACATCTCAAGGGTCCCCTCTCGTCAATAATCAAGTGCAAGATTGCATTGAATCAAGATCAACAAGCCCCAAATCACCAGATACGTCCAAATTAGGGTTTTTTTTGCCTAATTCATCCTGGGTTTAACTTTTGAAGCAAGGCATGATCGAATACCTCAAGACATGTTTCAAAGAGCTCAAATGCATCATATTAGCCCATTTTTATAGTTGGATTGATCCAATAAGTTTGATTCATAATCAATGGAAGAATTCAAATTCATCAGATGAAAAGTCAACTGTCCCTCAAAGTCAAAGTTTGACTTTTGGAATTTTTGGTCAAACATGGACTCCTCAAGTCAAGGATCATGAAAATATGTGAATTGGATCATGATAAATCAATAAAATCAAAGAAAACATCCAAATATCATGATTTGGTGGAATTAGGGTTTTTTGAATTTTTCTAAGTTATGAAATCTTATGATTTTTGCCCTACTTTCCCAGTCCATAACTTCCTCCTCAAGCAAACTTTTGCTTTGCTCCCAATACCAAAATAAAGATCTTGTTTCATACTCCAACTTTCTCCTATGGAATGATTTCCAAAAGATGCATGGATGAAGAGATATGAGGCCACGAAGTGGAGGGTTAAATAGTTTTGGAACAAAAACACTTAGAAATTTTTTCAATAAAATCTGCCTTGTCATGTAGCTAACTTTGCAAGAATTTTTCATCATGATCCCAATTGAATCGAGAAAAATGGTCAACATGAAAGTTGTAGAGGATGTTTTAACCTTTCCAAAGAGTACACGAACACAATTTTATCTTTCTTGAGCACCAAGTTTCGAAAGGGAGAAGTGGCTATGCTGAAGTTGTTTTACAATTCAGATTTGCAATTCAAGTTCATATCAAATCCTCGTCAAACCTATGAGATCTTCCCTTGCAGGTCATGTTGCTTCCAAATCTTCACATAATTAATGGATTACACAGATCCTAAGTGCATTAGACAAGTGATTGAGGCTTTATCCAATTCAACATCCCGTTTGTGGATCATTTTGCAAAAAGTGACATATCCACTTTTATAAAGCAATCTCTTTTCACCAAATCTTGCTTTAAGCCCATGCTTTGTTATCTATGATCATGCTTTATCGAGCTGGCTTGGAAGTAACCTCCCTATGTGCAGAAAAAGAGATCCTATAATCTATGAATCAAGGGATTTCACTTTGAAACCACAAATTTTTCATGAACTACCACTTGCATTTCAACCAAACCAAAACTTCAACTTCTGATCCTCAAGCTTTCCTATAAATAGAGGACTTGTTCCAATAACAAAAGGACATTCAGAAAACATACAAAATCATCCTACAAAACCTCAGTATACACGTTGCTCTCAAAAACTCCATTTTTCATCCTTGAAAATCCATATCTTCGAAATTCAAAATCCCTCCGAGTTTCTTGCAATTTTTTCATTCAAATCCCATCCATACAACATCTATAGGCTACTATATGCATTAGATTGCATTTGTAATCACCCAAAAACTCCATCCAAACCGTGTTCATCAACCATTGCAAGTGGATTTGGTCAGAATATTTGAGGAAGTTTCAAGGCAAGCAAAGCATCCAAACACATTGCTTAGACCTCAAGGAAGTTGTAGGAGTCAAAATATTGCAACTGGGAGCCCTAAATCATCAAACTCAATTTCTCATTTTTGGAGGTAAGTGGCCATTTCTGGAACTCCTATTTTAGAGCATTATTTTTTATCATTCTTGTTACCACATTGCTTGTCATAATGTAGTGAATAAAAGCCCTAAGGTTGTGCATAATAGGCATTTAATTTTAGTTTGGAAAATTAGGGTTCATTGAGATTTTCCCAAAATTCGTGAGTTGGAGTGTAAATAAATAAAAACCAATGGTATATTCATATTCCTCATGAAATTCCCATCAAAATGGTATATTAGAACGTTGAATTTGGTTAAAAAATGAGAAAGTTATGAAAAGTTGAAGTTGGAAGAGTGTGCCAATGGAGGAATACGGTATATATATATATATATATAAATTAAGTGAAATAAATGACAAGCTACCAGGCTTCGCTTAATTGTAAGAGGTGTTTTTGGTAGGCTGAGGGGCACAGGTTCAATCCTTCCCTCCTACTTTTTACCATTTTCCTTCTTTTTTTCTCCCTTTCTCACTTTCTTTCCATCCTTTTCTTTTCTTTTTATTTCTTTTATTTCTTTTCATTTTTTTCTATTTCCTTTATTTGTCTTTTATTATTTATTTTAAATTATTTTATTTATTTATTATTTTATCTTATTTCTTATTTCTTTTTATTTATTTTAACTTTTATTTCATTTCATTTAACTTAATTCCTTTCATCATTTATTTAAACTTTCTTTTAATTTATTTAAACTCTTTTTTTTTATTTAATACCTTGTTTTAAATCATTTGTTTATATTTTTTAAAAAACCAAAAAAAAAATACTTATACTTTGTATCTATTCAAATTCAAGAATTTCTTTTATTTCAAGATACACTTTGATTTACTTTCTAAATATTGATTTGTACATACTTGTGAATTTTTTTACCTTGACCTAATCCTTTGATATTCATCCTTGTTTCCTTTACTTGATGATGTTAGTAAGTAAAATACTTATTTACCTTGATATTCATATTATTGATCTTACTTTGCCATGTTCTAATTGCTTATATTACATGCTTGAACCATGTTTATGCACACCTTTCATTATATTCACTCCTTGTCTATTCACATATAATTCATTTAATCTCATTTGATTTATCATCTATATACTTGTGAATCCATGTCCATCTTGTATATAATTCAAGGAAGGGATCTTTTGTTGACTTGTTAGTCATTCATATGCATTTGTACATAATTGTAGCATCTTTTATCTCTCATTACCTAATTCTAATACAACCTTAGGACTTTTAAACCATTTTCATCTACAAACCTTTAACCTTCCCAAAAGATAGCCATTAATCTCTTGTAACTTTTTAACCCTTCCTTCAAACCTTGCCATAGAGATAGCTATTAATCCCTTCTCCCTTTGCCACCTTTGGCTTTACATTTACAATCAACCTTGTCATAGAGATAGCCATTAATCTCTCCTCCCTTTACAGACCTTTAACTCTCCATTCATATCCTTCCATAAGAGATGGTCATTAATCTCTTCACCTTTACAATCAATCCTCACAAGCTTTGCTTTCAAGCTTTTCAACTCGTGGTTTCACGAACTACGAACGCTCTGATATCTCAAGATCCTTTTGAGAATACGTAGGCACAAGGTCCCAAACCTTGGCGAGCACTCTTTTCTTTTTTCACACACTTTTTCTTTTTCACTCTTTTCTTTTTTACACCCCTTTTTTTTTTTCACCCATAGTTTCTGAACTACGATTGCTCTGACTTCCTATTAAGGATACATAGGTATATGATTGCGAGATCCTAGCGATCTACCTTTTTCTTTTTTCCCATTTTCTCTTTCTTTCCCATCTTTATCCTTAGCAAACAATTTTAGCCAAAACACAAATATTTCAAGAGGTTCCTGTAGAGTACTACAGATACTTAGGGTGCTAGTATATTCCCTTAGTATAACCAACCCCCGTACCTTTGATCTCTCTTTGCTTAGCTTTAGGACTTGCTTGTTGCTTTGCATTTTTATTTAGGGTTTTTGTTCGATATTTTCTCCATTCCCTTAGATAAAATTAAAGTTCAGTGGTGATATCATTATTTTGTGAGACAAACTGATCTGATAGCTTTGGTATCCGATTCTCACTGCGACATCGGGTAAGTTTGACAATAATTGAATACACTCATTTGTTTGTATATTTGGTTGAATTTGAGATTTCAATATTGATTTTGTTTTGAACTGTATAAGTCATGACGTGTTAATTCCAATCTATAAACATAATCTATTTTACGCTAACAAAATCACTTTTGTTTCCGCCATGCAAAATCACTTTTGTTTTAAAACTTTGATAAAAGTTTTTCAAACTATTTTCAACGAAATTTTTTAACTGGGAGGTCTATTCAGCCCCCCTCTAGACCGTTGAATACTTCATATTCTCTCCCAACCATTGTCCTAAGAGCTGGTATTTTAATTAGGTCTAAGTGACTCAAAAGTTTGAGAATATGGGTGACGACGATATGAAGGGAACGTATAATAGAGCACCATGTTTTAAAGGGAGAAAATTATGCTTATTGGAAAGAAAAATATATGTGTACACTTAATGTCAGTTGACAAGTATCTATGGGTAGAAATTATCGACGGTCCTTTCATTCCCAGAAATGAAGTCAATAATTTTGTTAAACTCCCAAAAGATTCGAACGATGATGAAACCAAAAAGGTATCATATGATTTGAAGGAGAAGAATATACTTATCTTTGCATTAAGCATTAAAGTATATTACTTATCTTTATGTTCTTTACAAGGAAACTAAATACGTTAAGAATTCTAAAATCAATATGTTGGCAGAGGAGTATGAACTTTTCCGTATGGAACCTGATGAATATGTGAAATAATTCAAAATCATTTTCTCCATTTGATCAACAAGTAAGACAACTTGGGAAAGCACTTGTATAACAAAGATTGCGCTAACAAAATCTTAAGATCTGTGTGTAGGAGGTAGGAACAAAAGGTTACAGCCATCAAAGAATGAAATGATCTTAATGGTTTTCATATAATAAAATTGTTTGGAAAGTTGGTCGAACATATGAATGAACTGAAATGGCTTGCTGAAAGCAAAGTAAAGCTGAAAAATAAAGAGAATGTCAGAGAAGAAAAAAAGGATCTTTATTTGAAATCTTTGTCGTCAAGGAAAAATAAAACCAAGGACGAAAGTGATAGTTCCAATGAAGACTCTTCTAAACAAGGATAAATGAGGTTATTCGTTAAGAACTGCATTGATATATAAGGAAACATAAGCTCAGACATTTTGACAAAAGTTTTATTGATTTCAAGAAGTCTCGTTCGTACAATTAGGAATATACGAAAAAGGAATGAGATGTTACATGCTTTGAATGCGGAAAGTAAGGTCATTATTGAACGACGTGTCCGAGTCCCAACAAACATCATAAGAAAAGGATAAGGAATTCTACATGATGAAGGGAAAATGCTAAAGGTTGTAGAGCTTATATTGCTTAGGAAGAAGAAGACGAGAGCTCTTTTTCATACTCCAGTTCAAGTTCAGATGATGAATGTGCCAACTTATTTGCTTTCACATTTCTTCCACCCCTGCCCAGCTTATTTGCACCTTTTTTTAGAAATTGCTAGATAACTCATTTATTTGGTTATTGGAAATATTTTAATTGGCGAGCAAAAAGTTAGACACATTATTTTGAGGGTTAATTCGAGTGTTTCGATCATTCATCTTTAAAATAGTGTTCAACCTCAATTATCAAGATTCCTTGATAAAACCTTCGTCTTTCCTCTACAGATTGTTAGATAGGAGAGTTGGTAAACCATAAGATAAATATGTCCACTACAAACTTATCTTGTAAACCTACTACAAGGTGAGTCGATCATCATAGATCATAGATATTGATACCATCCTTAATGAAAAACATTGCTTTGATCACCATCGTTGATATACACCATTATTGATTATTCTTCGATCATAAGCATTACACCAAAACAATATTGTATACTCGTGATTATACTCCTTACTTTGCACAACTTCTTTTAATATGCGCTAAGGCTTCATAAAAACTGTAAAATAACCTTGTAAAACATAATAGGGTTTCACCTTGGGTACCCAAATTTTCTAGGGTCCAAATAAGTTAGTGGTTCTAGAAGGTCTAGGATCATCACCTTTATACCTTTTCAATTTATCAAAGAAAAAGAGCTCCAAGTGGCCAAAAGTATAACAATGGGAGCATTTATAAACAAGTCATTTTATGTTCATTCTATTTACTTTCTTACTATGTGCTCTAAGTGATTTAAATTTTAGTCCACTTTTATTTAATGAATGCCTTTGACTTGATAAGATAAAGTCAAGTTTTTCTTTCCTCTTAGTAAATTTACTCAGTGTTATATGCAGGTCTGTTACTTCTTTTTTCATTGAGACACGAGTCTCGCATGTTATAGTCGAGTTTTTAATATTATCAATTTCAAACTTAAGCTCTTCATTACTCTTTTACATAAATTCAAGATAATCTTTAAGATATAAGTTATGCTTTTTTATCTTATGATTTTCTTAAATTAACTTATCACTTAACTTAACTAACTACTTGTACGATAATTTTGTTACCTCATGGTCGTCATCCTCGTGAGATACTTTCAAGCAAACTTCATCTTATTCGTTGGATGAAGATTGTTCGATGGTTCTCTCTAAGGTTGGCTCTTCTTCATTTGTGGAGGTTTTTTTCTCTCTTCTTTTGAATATTACACTGTAAGATACATCTTTTTCATTCCCTCCAACTAATGAAATTCCTTCATTTAATGTTGAATCCTCCGAAGACCATTCATCTACAGAGTATGTTCTTTTGAAGGAAATCACAGGAGTTGTTTTGTAGGAGTTTGATGAAGATGATGAGGATTATTTCATATTTGAGCTTATTCCTTCATCTTTAAGTAGTTAATCTAGTTCATTCAACTTTTCTACATTTCTTCTCGCTTAGATTTTTCCTGAAATTCATAAACACTCTCATCTCTTGATTTAAGGATTCGATCAAATTTCTATTTTCAATTCTTAACTCATAGATATTTGTTAGTAACAAACGTTCCAATATAATTTTAACATTTATAAATTTGATAAAACATTTATCAATGAAACATTCCTCTTCTTCTCCTCGTGTGTTTATCTCCTCTTATTCGATACTTAGAGAAACTTCATATATCATTTCAAGAGTATCTCAAATTTCCTTGGCGGACTTGTAATTATAAACATAATTTTTTACCATCATCTAAGGACATTACTTAGTTTTGAAATGAATTTCAAAATTTCAAATGAATCCCACATCTTAGTTTTGAAATGAATTTCAATTTTTCTCTTTTCCGCTACGATTCAAAGGAAATTAAGTTTATCTACTACTTCTCTATTTATGTGGTTAGTAGGGATAAACAAGCTGTTGATTATTGTTTCCCACAATTCCAAATTAATGCATTAAATAAAGCTTTTAAATCTTGCTTTCCATAGTTCAAATCTATCACCATTAAATGGTGAAAGTGTGTTTAAGAAATATTTTTTGGTAGAAAAAGTGTTGAAAATCATCTTCCTCGTGAGACGATTAGTCTTTGAATAGGAGTTAGGCTCTTATCTCACTTGTTGGACATGTCACTGCACACACAAGAGGGGGTCAATTATGGGGTTTAAAAATCAAATGTTTAAAACAAAAACATTTTAATAGTTTAAAATTTTTTTAAGGAAAAGTTTGAATAATAGTAGTGGAAAACTAATGGAAAGAAAATAGGGTTAATAGTCATTTACCTCCCTGCAATATAGGCGAATTTTGATTTACCCCCCCTTTAAAAAAAGTTTTTTGGATTACCCCCCTGAAATTTTAAAATTCTAAGTCTTTTACCCCCCAGATAGAAAAATTACCCCCTGTAAAATATTTTTTTATTTATTTCCCCCCTGGTTTTTACACGCTTAGGGGGGTACCCCAAAATTTCAGGGGGGTAATCCGAAATTATTTTTTTAAAGGTGGGTAAATCAAAACTTGCCTAAATTGCAGGGGGGGTAAATGACTATTAACCCAAGAAAATATGTGGAAAATAAAAAGTTAAGGGAAAAGAGAAGATATTAGAATTTATAGAGTTTCAGTCTAATGATGTGACCTACTCCTCTTCCTAATACTTGATCTTTAGAATATCCAATAATCCTTATAAGCTTTTAGTAGGTCGAGCATATAAACCCCCTTACACAAGGAAAATGAAGTTTCAGGTTTACTTCTTGTTAGACGATAGACTCCGATCTAGAGGGGGTGGTGAATAGCTTACAAATTTAAAATTTAAAATTTTGGAAAAAAATGGTTTTCAATAGTTTTATGGCACAGCGGAAACAACCCAAATCGAATCGTCTAATCGAAACTACTATCGAAAAGCTCGGATATGCGTAAAGTTACACAATTGAATGATAATGAACAAAAATTATTCAACAACATTTAATCACAAACAATTAAATGTTAAGCTACACGTAAAGGTTGTTTGCAATGATAAAAAATCAAGTAAAAGCACTAAAGACAATTTATCGAACACTTTGTGTGCAATCGATAACGTTTGGAAATTTAATTTGTTTTTTTGATGTTAAAGCCAATCACAATCAAAGTGATTATGATTATATCAACAAACCCTAATTCAAAATGTAATCAAAATTTGATTTCCAAACGAATTGATCAAAACAACAACGAATTCGATAATTTGCAAATACAAAAATGTAAAGATATATATATATATATATATATATATATATATATATATAGAGAGAGAGAGAGAGAGAGAGAGAGAGAGAGAGAGAGAGAAAAGGATTTGTTTAGGCAGCTCCCCAATTGACCTCGCTATGGGTACGTCTGCCCTAAATTCAAATTCAAATTGAGATAGTTGCAATTAACCTTAATTTGCAAACAATGTATATACAAGAGATGAAGAACTCTAACCCTATAAACCCAATGGTTTATTGTTGATTCTACCACCTCCAAAACCCTTGATGAAAGTTTGACCAAATCACCAACAATGCTGCTTCAACCCACCAGTTCTTGTTACTACCTTGAAAGACTTCTCGTCTCAAGGGTTTTGCTCGGTCGGATTAATCCCAAGCACGCACTTATTGAACCCAAGATTTACGAATACGACCCACTGTCTCACGCTAACCCCTTGCAAGGAAACCACCTTATCGCAAGGCCTTCACTTGATCGAATCCTTATTTGCGTAATCTTGTCCAAAACCTTCAAATTCTCAATGATCTTGAAGGAAAACCCCAACTTGGTTTTCTTATTTGAAACACTCAAAGAACTCAACCCAATATTCTCGGTACACCAACCTAATTGGATGTTATCAACCCTAATCTAGATGGTCACCCAATCAAAAAATGATTATGTGTAGTTTGATTGTGTGTATGTATAGAAGAGAGGTTGAAGATGATGAGTATCTATAAAATTTTGGTTTCGTTTAGGCTTTACACTAGAACCTTACTAGAAAATGATGCATGTATGAGTATATATATGTATGAGACATATGAAGCAAAAGGAATGCAACTGGATGGAGGAAAAATGAAATTTTTGAAAAAGGGCATCGTGTGTGTCAACGTATAAAAGAAATATGTTGACCTACCAAGGCAATTAGGTCCATCTGTGAAGGTCTTAGTGTCATGCTTAAAAAAAAATACGATCCTTCGCGATGGTCGCAGAAAAATAGTTCGAACAGATTAGCCACCGAACTTTATTCATTCCAATGAAGGAAAGGGAAAATATCAATAAAACCCTTTGAAAAGAGAATGGTCGTCACAATCAAATTCAGGTTCGGGAGTCAATTACGCAAGGGGAAAGAATTAACACCCCCAGGTCTGTTGTACTCAATGGGAACCTTTTAGTTAACTTTGCAATTGAATGTTAACATATATTTATTGTTTTCTTCAGATGATAAGAGATGTAAAAGGGAAAAAAGAAAGGAAACGGCAAAAAAAATTATTCAAGGGGGTGCCTGACAAGATTGCGGCTCTTGCTCATACGTATCTCTAGGTGCAATAGTGAATTCAAGGCTACGTAGTTTTGGGTAGCCTACGGTTTATTGGTATGTGTTTTTTAATGAACAAGTGTTTAGACCATTTTCTAAAGGCTAAACATTGGCTTGTCTACTCTTGGCGGAGGCTTAATAATTAGTTTGTATGCGCGTTAGAATGGACTAAACAATGCTCTTTCTGAAAAGCTTTTCGATCACACGGGGGGGGGGGGGGGGGGGGGGAGAAAAGATAGGTTTTATTGGTTAAGTGTTTTGTTGGATGGAGATTACTTGGATAGTTGAGTAAGGCAACTCGTATCTAAACAATCAAGGAGAGGAATCGAAGGCTCCAGATCATCTCCCTTTTCATCCTTAATTACAAAATGATTTGAATATTGTTAAGGTATTTTTATTGGACGACGAGTACTTGAATGGTCGAGTAAGGAAACTCATATACAAGTACTCGGGAAGGGAATAGAAGGCTCTAGACCATTTCTTTTTTGTCTAAGTTATTAGGAAGATAAAGTTTTGCTTAGGTTTGATTATGAAAAAGGTTTTGAGGTAAATCAGATTATAGGTTTTTTAAGAGATGACACTTGTTTGACTAGTCGAGTAAGGGAACTCGTATCCAAACAATTGAGGAGAGGAATCAAAGGCTCGAGACCATCCCCCTTTTCATCTTTAATGAAATGGTATTTAAGTATTGGTTAATTTTTTTATAAACAACGAATACTTGAATGGCCGAGTAAGACAACTTGTATCCAAATATTCGAGAAGGGAATATAAGGCTCTAGACCACTTCTTTTCATTCAAGTTATTGTGAAAATGATTTGGATTTGATCGAACTAGAAGTTTTTTAAGGGATGACAAATATTTGACTAGTCGAGTAAGGGAACTCGTACCTAAACAATGGAGGAGAGGAATCGAAGACTCGAGACCATCCCCTTTTTCATCTTTAATGAAATGGTATTTAACCGTAATTAGGTGTTTTGAATTGATTTTGAAAAGGTGCACTCGATATTGATCGAGGTTTTTATTTGCATTTGAGATGAATTGAATTATGAAAATGGTTTCGAAATGGTTTTGAATTGATATTGACATAATTTGATCAATTTTTAATTAACAAAAATTAATTGATTAAATTTTTATTCAATCACTTAATTAAGCTAATCAAAATTAATTATCAAATAACTAAGCTAATTAAAATGGATTAACAAAATTAACTAATTAAACAAGATTTAATTAATTAATTTAATTAAAATAAAGAAACAAGATCGAATGCAAAAGAATCGGCGCAAGTTAGATGCAATATGCTCAAAGCCGGTTTGTACATAGCGACCACATAATCAAAGTGTTGCACGTAAGGATCAAAACACTACGAAATACTAAATTAATGTGTAAAAGTTTTGGCGGCGTAACGGTATGAAGTTACCGAATCCACGGATAAAAAAACCAGATTAAACAACGCAACAGAATAAAGTAAACAATAACAACCCAATACATTACTACTATTGCAAAGTTATTATATCACCATCATCATAACAGAAATGTGAAATGAGTGTTAGACGATGGCTAGGATCTAGAAGGGGGGTTGAATAGATCCCACAAGTTTTTACACGCTAATGGTGCAAAAATTGATTTTAAAAATTGTTATGGAAGCAACCACTGAATCACTCGTCTACAATGAACCACTACCGAAAAGATCGGATATGCGTAATATCGCTAGGAATGATGCGACGGAAGAGAAAAATATATGAATCAACAAGAACACAATGCAATCAACCAAATTTTATTTACTTGAAATTTATCCAATTACCAACGAGATAGGATGACAAAATTTAATCACAAAGTGCTTTAGAGCTTGCACTTAATCAATTTATCAAACACTTGGGGTGTGCGACACTCCAAGTGTGAATTTCTAATTAATGTGAATGTAGAGCTAATGGCAAATGCAATCCAAGGGATTGTATTATTTTTAAAAGTTTATTTTTAGCTCTATATTACACTATCAGAAATTTTTGATCAATTGATATTTCACAAGTTCGATTAATATCAAAATGTAAAAGTGTAGGGAAAGAGAGAACAAACATGATTTGTTTAGGCAGTTCCCCTACCGTCTTCGCTAAGGGTACCTCTGCCCCCAATTTCGAACATGGAATTGAGATATATATATATATATTTCTGTTTGTAAATTTTTGTACAAGAGAAAACTGAACAATTAAACCCTCAAACGTCTTTGATGTCGATGCAAAGTCTTCTCTCCCCTTGATTCAAGATGAATCAAGTGCTTCGAATTTGATCAAACAAATCACCATCTCACGCTACTAGATTGAAAGAACCCACTTCTCTTCAATCACCTTCACTCGGTCGATTTCGATATTCCACAATTCAACCCAAATATTTCTCGTACGATCCTCCGACTGTAGCTACTAAACTGAACTGAACACTCCGTTCTTCAGTTATCTTCGCACGACTGAATCCTTGTAGAGAAACCGATTTGTACAAAAACCCCCAAAATCACCCGGATTCTTGAAGGACATAACCAAGGGTTTTATTCAAGAAACACGTACTGATTCTTAACCCAGAACAAAGGATACAACACACCTAAGTCTGAACGTTATCACTTCACACAATGCACGACACTAACAAAAATGATTATGTGTAGTTGTTAGAGGACACAAGGTTGAAGATGAAGATGAAGAGAAAGATCAGTATATATTTTCACGTTTCTTGTTGTATTGAAAAAATGAGGAACCAATTATTTATATGATGCAAAATAACCAACTAAATGAAAATGACAGCATAACAGAAATAACAGAATGTAGAAAAATGCCTCAGACCAGCGAAGAGTCGACCGCTCGCTGGATGAGGGTCAGAGGGCGCTTGCCCGATGAAATGTCTATGCAAACTAACCAAGCATGCGTCGACCGCTCATGACCATGCGTCGACGCAGGAATGCTGAAACTGCATAGTAACAAAACCCAGAAGCATGCGTCGATCACATACATAGAATGGGTCAGCGTACGCCTTCCCGGTGGTTTCACAAAAACTGTCAAGACAGCATGAGTCGATTCATGCATAGTTTAGGTCGACTCAAGACCAAACTTAGAAAATGATTTTTCTGCATGTTTTAACCAACTGAGACACAAGGCATGCACACCAAACACTAGTACCATGATTATGCACATGTAGAAATTATATAGAACCCTTCCTATATGTTTAGAAACATGATTATCAATGGTTGTATGCAATGCGATCGACAATGAAGTGATACCGTCCAAATTACAAACTAAAGGCTATCCTATTTGTTGACATCATTAAAACAAAAACTAGATGAGAAGCACCTTGCCCTCACATACTCCCCTTTTTTTATGATGGCAACATTTTATGTCTTTATCTTGATTTGTAATTTGAAGACTCCCCCTATCTTTGTGAAGTCTTTAACGATTCACTCAACAATTTGCAAAACAGATACATTAACATTCATCCACATATAATGAAGTTAATGCGAGAATAAAAAATAGATAAATACGGCACACTAGATGCAAACAGAATACATTCCATAGTAGTAGAAAGAGTAACATAGTCCAAAATGAAAGCAAAAGCAAAACATCATGCAAGAAAAGAACAAGTCATACAATCAAAACACAAAATATAACATGCACTAAAAATATGATCCTAAGTCTCATTGTCTCCTCCCCCTAAATGGATGACCTCTTCCTCTGAAGTGTTATCCTTGTGGTGGAGGGAGTGGCTGTTCCTCTAAGTACTGATTCAGTTCGATCACAACCCTATTCAGAACGCCCAAACTGTTGGTTAGATTCCGAGTCTGAAGTTCCAGTGCATTATCCAAAGCTGTAAACCTGTTCATTGAAGCATCAGCAAACCGGCTGAAATTCTGAGTGTGGTTTTCCAACTGATTTGAAAGAGAAGTGAACCTCTCCTCCTGAGCTGTATACCGTTCCTCTTGTAAGTTCATAAATTCCTCTTGTTCCAGCTGCATCTGATTCAACATGGCCAGGATTTCTTCAGTGTCCTGTTGTTGTGGCTGTGGAGTTGTAGGAATCGAATAGTCAGGTTGTTGCCAGTCGTATTCATCAGCTTGTTGTTGCCAGCCATAGGTGGAAGGAACATAGGCAGCACCAAGAGACGTTCAACCGATGTGTTGACATTCTCCCCAGCCTTGATTTTCATAAGGATCACGCTGTGGAGAGGAACCTGTCTATTCCACATTGTCTTTATCCATCATATTATTTCCAGTTTGACCGTCCTGCATATTTTCTTCCGCGACCGCCTGGTCATCTGGAACATCATGATGAGGGTGAATTCATCTGGGTCTGAATTTGAACTCCTTGTCGACAGGATCCCAAAAGTAACCCATCAAGGTCAGGGTCTTTTGTTGGAATTCATGATCAGATGAAACAGAGATATAGCGAATACCTGGAACTTTTATCCCAGCCTTATTCAAAATGCACTGAATACATGACGCATAACACAACGAAGTACCTCTTGTAGAATCTCGAACTGCAAACATACGGTATGTAAAGTAGTATCGCCAGTTGATGTGGATTTTTTTCTTCAACAGATAGATTAAATAAACCTCTGCTTGATCGACCCTAGAAATTCCTCCTTTCTTAGGTCGCAAGATATGAGCGACAATCCATTGCAAGATACGATCAACAGGTTTTAGATGACCTATTGTGACAGTTTTGGGAAACAGATCGCTGTTCACAATGCAGTCCGAATAAGGTTCACGCATCATTGAGTTCAATGCACGTTTAAACTCATAGTTGTCGACAAACTTAGTATCAGTTACTTCTGGAAGATCTTCAGTGTCCAACTTAAACAAGCTATTCCATACAGCAACATTCATAGAATAGGTCTTATTATCCATAAGATACTTAAAACATGTACCTGTGAATTTATCCAGAATTCTAGTATAGAACAATCGCACCAAATCTCCATTATACTTATCGTCACATTCCAGAAATTCATCAAATTTCTAAACATTCAACATTTCAATGACCTCTGTGAGATGATAATCTAGCGCTCTCAGAGGATAGTATACATATTATCTAATAACGGAGCGGTTTCGGAAGTCGTCGTTGAAAGTCTCAGATAATGCATCAGAGAGTAAAGATAGAGCAGTTACCCGTGTTGAAGAGGGTCCAGCCCGAGATGTTGATGCTCTGGTAGACCTTTCTCCAGTTACTCTTTGGGAAGCCATTGTTGAGAAACTTGATGAGAATAGATGAACAATGACGAATTGATGAATAGTGCGCAGATGATGAACAATGCGCAGATGATGATGAGAGGATTAAGAGAGAATCTTGATTCTAATGTATAGTGAGAATCCCCTTTTAAATATTTTGTTGAATGGAATTTTGTGGCAATGATGGAGTTTTATGGAGGAAGTTTGAAGGAGAGGAGATGGGAAGACAATAAAATCATAGTTTATGACATGCAAATGAAAAGAATAAAGGCATTGATTTCATGTAGTTACTTTTCAAGACATTGAAGCGGCGCGTGCCTTCCCAAGAAAGAGAAAAATCAGGGTTCGTCAGTGATACGTCGACCGAAGTGTGTCATGCGTCGGCGCACGCTGAACAAAATTTAAAAAAATTTGAAAAATTAGGGATGCGTCGACCTTAGGTAGGCGCGCGTTGACCCGTGCCTTCTCTTGAAAAATTGGACCATTCTTGAGTCGACCCATGACACGCTTTGGTCGATTCAACCAAGTACAAAATGGAAAAATTCAAATTTTTATCTACTTATGCACTAACAAATGATAAATAAACATGCCAACACACAAATCAAACATTCAAATGAATAAGATATGCTTAAATGTGTAGTAAATATCATTTTTAACACTTAACATGGTACATATATTTAAGAGAAACTTATGACGAGGAACGATATTACCTTAATCATGATAGACGATGAGAGCCCTCACATATAGCTCAATAATTATTTGCATTGTTAGTCAAAAGCATAAACAAGCACATATATATATATATATATATATATATATATATATATATATATGTGTGTGTGTGTGTGTGTGTGTGTGTGTGTATGTGTGTGAAGAGCTAGTATATTGAAGAATTATCAAGCACGATCCGAGATGTCGAGAACGCCTAGTTCCCTACCGATGTGAAAGAAAGGCTCTGTAGCTAGTGGTTTTGTAAAGATGTTAGGAAGTTGATTTTTAGTATCAACATGCTCAATGACCACATCACCTTTCTCTACATGATCCCTAAGTAAGTGATGACGTATTTCGATATGCTTGGTGCGTGAATGCAATACGGGGTTCTTAGTTAGGTTAATAATACTAGTGTTGTAGCATAGAATAGGAATACGCTCAAGTTTTAAATTAAAATCAAGAAATTGTTGCTTAAGCCATAGGACTTGAGCATAACAACTGCTAGCGACAACATATTCCGCCTCGGCTGTTGACAAGGCAACGAAAACCTGTTTCTTGCTATGCCAACTCACCAAGGATTTGTAAAAAAGTGACACGTGCCACTAGTGCTTTTCCTATCTGATTTGCACCCGACAAAGTCGGAATCGGAATAGCCAACTAAGGAACAAACACTACCATTGGAATACCAAAGCCCATACTTTGGAGTACTGGAGAGGTATCGAAGTATGCACTTAACAACTTTTAAGTGAGATTCCTTGGGACGTGCTTGATACCTTGCACACATGCATACACTGAACATAATGTCGGGTCGTGATGCGGTAATATAAATTAGAGATCCAATCATACCTCTATACTTATTTACCTTTACATCCTTACCATTTTCGTCACGATCAAGATTAGCACAGGTAGGCATCATAGTATCAATTGCCTTGCAGTTTACCATGTCAAAATGTTTGAGAAGCTCAAGACAATATTTTGTTTGAATCACAAACGTGCCCTCTTCGAGTTGTTTGATTTGCAATCCGAGGAAATAGTTGAGCTCCCCCATCATGCTCATTTCAAACTCCCCCTTCATCAAACTAGAAAACTCCTTGACCAAGGTCATGTTAGTAGACCCGAAGATGATATCGTCAACGTAACTTTATACCAAAATTAAGTGTTTTCCTTGACGTTTAATAAAGAGGGTTGTGTCAACCTTGCCTCTTGAATACCCTTGATCAAGCAAAAATTTGCTTAGACGTTCATACCAAGCCCTAGGGGCTTGTTTAAGTCCGTACAAAGTACGTTTAAGTTTGTAGACATGATCGGGGTATTCATGGGATTCAAAACCCAGAGGTTGGGCTATATAAACCTCTTCATTGATATCTGAAACAATTTGAAACTTTTAGTGTAAGCATAAGCAAGTAAAAGGCGTATTGCCTCGAGTCGGGCAACTGGCACATAAGTGTCCTCATAGTCGATTCCTTCCTCTTGGTTATACCCTTGCGCTACAAGTCACGCTTTGTTTCGAGTTATAACTCCATTTTCATCAAGTTTATTCCTAAACACCCATCGGGTGCCGATTACTCGATGACCTCGCGGAGGGGGGACAAGGTCCCAAACCTCATTTCTCCTGAATTGATTTAGTTCATCTTGCATTGATAAAAACCAATGCTCATCGAGTAACGCCTCCTTTGCGTTTTTAGGTTCAACTTGTGACACAAAAACGAAGTAATAACAGAAGCTACTAAGTTTAGAGCGGGTGGTTACTCCCTTAGAGATGTCACCGATGATGTTGTCGATGGGATGGTCTTTGGAAGACTTCCATGCTGGAGGAAGGTCATCTTCATTAGTTGGATGATCCTCCTCACTCTTCATAGGTTTGTGATCCTTTTCCTCCTCAATACGCACTGCTTCAGGCTAATCAATTCTTTTATCAGTGTCCTTGAGTATGTCTTCTGAAGATACACCTACACCTGTAGCGAGCGATTTTGGACGCGGTTCTTAAGCGCTGGTCCCTCTCTGCGGTTGAGCTTAAACTACAGGTCGATTCATTTTTTATCCTATTGTGAGCTGAATAAGGAAGGGAAATAGATGTCTCCAATTAACCCTGCTTTGCATACTGAGTTTAAACAGCGGTCTGTTAGGTTACGAATGCTATCAATGTGGGGGGGCCTTTGTACTGGTTATTTGTATTTTCGCCAATACGGTTTTCTTTCTTTCTAGGACTTTCTAGCGGGGAACAATGGTTAGGATGTTAGGACTGATGCTTTTGAATTACTGCTTTTGATTGATGGAGATATGGGATTTGGGTTTTTTGTTGATTGTGCTCGCTAAGATCTTTTCTTTCGATCTTATGCCTACGTATTCCCGTTTACCAAAACAGGGAAATCAGAGCGTTCGTAGTTCCTCCTATTCTATGGGAGGAAATGGGTGTTTTGGTGTCTTGTTCAAAGCCCAAGACGTGAAGCGAAAGGTGGTTTGTATCTTGTTCAAAGCCCAAGATGTGAAGCTGAAGGGTCTATTTGTGTCTTGTTCAAAGCCCAAGACGTGAAGCTGAAGGACCTCGACTTTAGAGAGAATTTGTCATCTCTAAAGAAGGGTTTGTCTGTCACAACTGTTGGGTGACTGGTTATAAAGGAGGATTACTTTAACCAGGATACGCGGATCCTAGTAATGCCATAATTTCCTTTATAGGGGATTTTAACCTAAAGGAGAAGACTTTAACTCAGTGTAGAGCAATGCTATCTTTCCTTAGGAATTTCTCATGCTAAAAGAGGGACAGTGGCATGGATGTAGATGATCCAGAGGCTTGCCGCTTACAGCGATTAGATGACGGGAAAAGAGTTGTTGATGTTTGTGTACTGTGAACGAGGCACAGCTTTGCTGCTAAAAGGTTGATTGGATCAACCAGTGGTTTTCTTATACAAAGCCTAAGAGGAGGCTATTGGCCCAACAAGAGGGAGTTTTTATGTGTCTCGTACAAAGCCCGAGAGAGAGGCTAAAAGGGTTGACTCAACAGGAGAATCTTTTATACTCAACAAGAGAGTGTTTTTTCGTATCTCGTACGAAGCCCGAGATGGAGGCTACAAGGTTTGACTCAACAAGAGAGTCTTTGCATCTCGTACAAAGCCCGAGATGGAGGCTGTTGCTTATTTGGGTCAATAAGAACCTTTTTGTATCTCGTATAAAGCCCGAGATGGAGGCGAAAGGGGTAATTGACTCAACGAGGGAGCCTTTTATATGTCTCGTACAAAGCCCGAGAGAGAGGCTAAACATTGTTTGACTCCGCTGGGGAGAATTTTGGTATCTCGTACGAAGCCCGAGATGGAGGCTAAACGTTTGCTTCGATGGGAAGAATCATTGAACAAAGCCCAAGAGGAGGCTATGGTAACTATTTCAGTTGAGTTACAGATCCAATATACATATTTTAAAAGAGAAAATCAGTTCTTATATGAGTAACACTGTACTCAGGGATTTGATTTGAGGATCAGGGATATTTCCCTCTCTTTGAGGAAACGGGAAATCCAAAGGGTATTGAGACTGTCCGAGTCTACGGGTTTCCTTCCTATTTAACGAAGGGGTCACTTGAGAATGTCTTTGAGACTCAAGGAAGTTAGACTGTCCATGTCTAGAGTTTTATCTTTTGTACTATGCTTTGAGAAATAGTAGTAGACTCTATGAAAGGGCTGTTCTATGAAGATGACTAAGTTATGTTCCTATACCTCTAGGAGGTCGTCGGGACAATTTGTACGAAGCCCAAGAGGAGGCTAGAAACTTTTAAGAAGCCGACGGGTCCTTGTACTAAGCCCAAGAGGAGGCTATCATTCCCGGAGGAAGAGATCATTATACGAAGCCTAAGAGGAGGCTGTGAATACTTCTAAGAAGCCGTAGGGTCCTTGTACGAAGCCCAAGAGGAGGCGTGGTTGCTTTTAGGAAGCCTGTGGGTCCTTGTACGATGCCCAAGAGGAGGCCGATGCTTTTAAGAAGCCCGTGGGTCCCCAAACCCCGAGAAATTCAAGGCAAGCTATTCACAAGGAATAGATCAAGTCAGGAAAGTCCGAGAATTTGGAAGAAACTCAAAGATGCCATTCACGGAGAAGACATTCATCTTTGGGAGTAGAGTTCCTTGACAATTCCTAATGAGGACAGCCGAAGAGAAGACTGTATCTGGTGATCCTATTGGGGATCTAGTTGTCTATTTCTACGAATAAACGAAACGGCGTCACCTAGTTCTAGACGTAGTTGTCGGGGAAACTCTAAATATCTATACTATTATTACACAGTTGATATGAGTTTATGAAAGAAGACTTACAGCAAAACAACCCCACAATACAGTTATATGTATATGAGTTTATGAAAGGAGACTTACAGTGAAACAGCCCCACAATACAGTTATATACATATGAAAGCGGTAAATGAAAGCGGGTAAACACTTACTCGGTTGTAGAGCTTCCATGCTGTTTGGTTAGTTGTTCAACAAAGAAAGATTGAAAACAATAGTATATTCAAAATCAAAGGAGAAAGTGCTTTGAAAAAGAAAGATTTGGGGCTTACAGCTCAAGGAGAGGCCCAGGGTTTTATCAGTGAGCGCACTGTTGAATTTGTACAGAGGGACTTATACAAGTGACTGAGGCCCAAAAAGGTTTTCTGTACAAAGGGATGGGTCTTACACTCTCTCAAGAGGCCCAAGTGACTTTTAAGAAAAGAAATGGGTCTTACTACTCGAGGGTAGGCCCAATGGTTAATTTTGAAAAGGGCGACGGTCGCGCCGAGGTTTTGTAAACACCGAGGGACTTATACAAGTGACTGAGGCCCAAAATTTTGGTATTTACAAAGGGATTGGGTCTTACACTCTAATAGAGACCCAAAGTGTTTTTGAATGGGTCTTATAGCTCAAGGAGAGGCCCAAGCTTATTTTTCGAAAGGCGATGATCGTGCCGTTTATTTGAAAATGTACAGAGGGACTTATACAACGAATGAGGCCCAAAATATTTCTGTACAAGTGGGTTGGGTCTTACACTCTCTCAAGAGGCCCAAAGAGTTTTGAAAGTGATTTATGAGGGTTGAATTAATCCAAAAACCCTAATTTGTTTTCAAAAATGTATTTAATTGAATAAAAATTCAATTAAAATGATCAAAATTGTTTAACATGTGAAAAACAAATTGTGATCTTGGATTAATGCTTCAAAAATTAAGTATTGACCTACAAAATAATTAGAAAGCATTAAAAGTTGCAAAATCAATGTAGAAAAAATATTTAAAATGTCAAAAACAATTAAAATATTAATTCTTTGCAAAAATATCAATTATATGAAATAAATAATATTTTTGGGATTTTTTGATAAAATAAAATATTTTAACATTTTTGTGAATTATTAAAAAAAGAATCAACTCAAAATCATTAAAACTCAGAGAGAAATTAATTTTTGAATCAATTAAACAAAATCACAAAATTCAAATATTTGAATTTGTGAAAAAGGCGCCAAGAACACGCGCGTTTTTCTGGGTTGGGCTGATTTGCGTTTTCTATCCAATCTCACTGAATACGTAATCATATCATGCAATCCACATATCATTATGCTCGTCTCAACCTCACGATCATGTCTATAAGACTTAATTTCATTTAAATTAAACATAAAACATGAAATCACGAAGAAACCTCAAGAACCCTAATTTCTGCATGAAGGCTAGGATTTTTGATACACGATTCAAACAATGCAATTAATTGAGGGAAAACATTCCATGCATGATTATGAACATATGGCCAAATTATTGTGCTAGGAAATATGCATAGATTGAGAGATGACCAAGTATGTGCTTACCTCTAGGCCGTGACAGCAAGTGCAATGTGATTTTTGATTTGGAGGTGTTACAGATGAGTGGTGATGATCTGAACAGCTTCCCTACACCCTATGGAGTGTGTTTGAATGCTTGGACTTGATTGAAATTGGCTGGAACGATTTGTGGTACCTCAGCTGCAACTTGATTGAAAATTTGAGCAACCAGCTGGTGATTTTGTGAAATTGGTGTTTCAGAAGTGATCTAAGTGTTTGATCAGCTCATATGTGATGTATATGAGGTGTGTGAGTGATTGGTTTGATTGGAATTGCTCTCAAACTCAAAACCTGATAGCTACCTTGCTAAGAAAGGCATTTTTGCCAAGAGAAAGAGATTTTGAGGAAAGCATCTGTTAGATGGCTTTGGTGTACTCAAACTGATCATAATTGAGCTCTATTTATAGTAGAGCAAGTTTGTTTTGCAAGGAATAGTGAATGGCAGCTGGTAAGTAGGTTTGGCCAATGTTGGCAAATGAAAATCCAAGTCTCCTCTAGCCATTGACTAGAGGTTAGGGCACAGAGCTTTGGTTCCCTTGGTCTTGGATAAGTCTTGACTGATTTCAGATTAGAATGGCTCAGTCCATGCCACCTTGATGCTTCCATTGAATGCTTCAATCCAAATTTGGAGTCTTGTCCCTATTTTGGCCATTCTAGGTTCAACATGCTATTTCTTGTTCCATGGACTTTGGAGGCTTGGCTCAGTGATTGTCCCCTTTAGATTCAATCCTCAGATGTGTCCAAGTGGATAGGAGCATTTGAATTTGGTTGATTTTGGCAAATCGAGCAAAGTTGCAAATTCTGCCTTGCCTTTGACAGATTTCAGCAAGGCAACTTTCCAATGTCATATCTCATGATTCAAATGGAATTTGGCAATGTTCTTGGCCATTTTGGAAATCCCTTGCATGATATAACAACTGTTTGAACATATTTGGTTTTGATCTCTTTTGAATCCAAGTGAAAAATCCCCCTACATTTGGCAAAAAGTGAAGGCAGATTCTGACTTAGTGAAAATTTCACTAAGTGTTGGAAAAAGTGACATTTTCACTTTTCAGCCATTTTGATCACTCCATAACTCAAAATCCTTAATGAATTGGACTTAGGTCTAGTTGAAGTTTTTGTAGAGGGTAATGAGGGCTACAAATCCATCTTTGGATGAAAAAAAATGGCTTTGTGGTTTAGGAGTTATGATCCTTCAAAGTTGGTACCCTTGTTACTTTATTTTTAACTTAGAAAATTTTCTAAGTTTTTATGGTTACCCTTTTTACAAGTTATCCCACTTTTCTTGATTTTTCTTGATGAATGATGATTCAAATCATACATTAACATCATTTTAGGGTTAAAAATCCATTTTTATGAAAAATCTCAAAAAGTCAAAGTTTGACTTTTGTGCACAGTTGACTTTTTATCAGATGAATTCCAAACCGTGCGATTCTCCAGGAAATCATGTCCTTGACCTAAATCAAAATTGATGGACATGTTCCATGGGTGTTATAGGGTGTATTTAATCGTGTCCCACGACTTGGGAGCATGTCCTGGTCAAAAGTCAAAGCTACAGTTGACTTTTCCCGCGAAACCCCAACTGTGGTTCAGATGAAATTGAAACTTGTTGCTCAAGCTTCTTGGGTCAATCCATTGTTGCAAATGGATCAACGTGGTATGTTGGAGACCCTCAAATCATGTCTTGAGGTCTTGGCTCATGATTTGTCCCAAAAGTCAACTTAGGGGTGAATTAGGTCAAGAAACCCTAATTCCTGATTTTTGATGTATGCATCCCCTGAGGCTAAATTGACTTGATGATGGGGTTTATGATGTTTCATGGAGCATTTTAGGTTATGCTTTGAAGCATTGGCTCATTCCTAGAGGAAAATTTCCATCTGGAGGCCCTAGTCGACCAAACCCTAATTTGGTGACACTGGCGATCCTGAGGCTTGATCCACCTAGAAGGGAGAAAACTTGTGCTTAATCCTTGAAGTGGGAGTCCTCTTGATCCATTGTGTATATTTGAGAGGCTAGACAAGTTGAAGATCATGTTATTCCTTGATTGATCTTTTGTCTAAGAGCTCTGCGAGGGCTTGAAACCCTAAATCCTGTTTGTAGTGAATGCTTACCCACCTTTGGGGAGACTAATGAGGTACAAAGGTACATCCATATTGTGCTGATGATTTGCACAATGATGGGAAATCTTAGTGGTCAAATTTTGGGGTATGACAGCACCATGAAAAGAACTACCTTCTCCGACATTTTTCGGATAAGACTCATCAAAAGTAACGTGTACCAACTCTTCAACAATACGCAACCTCTTATTATAATTCCTATATGCTTTACTTGACTGAGAGTATCCAAGAAAAATACCCTCGTCGGCCTTGGCATCAAACTTACCAAGTGTCTCTTTACCATTGTTCAACACGAAACGCTTGCAACCAAAAACGTGAAGGTGAGAGATATTGGGTTTTTGCCCTTTTAAAAGCTCATACGGTGTCTTGTTTAGAATAGGCCGGATGAGCACCCTATTTAAAACGTAACAAGTCGTACTTATGGCGTCGGCCCAAAAGTATTTTGGAAGTCAACTTTCATTGATTATAGTCCTTCCTAATTCTTCCAAAATTTTATTTTTACGTTCCACAACCCCGTTTTGTTGAGGGGTACGTGGTGCGAAAAAATTATGATCAATTCCATGGGATTCACAAAATGCTTCAAACAAATGATTTTCAAACTCACCCCCATGATCACTTCTAATTGACATAATATTCGTGTTTAACTTATTTTGATATAACTTAGCAAATCTTTCAAAGGCCGAAAAGGTGTCACTCTTGTTTGCTAAGAAAACAGTCCAGCAAAACTGAGAAAAGTCATCGACTATTACAAAACCATAATAGTTACCACCAAGGATTTTGATCCTAGATGGTCCAAAGAGGTCCATATGGAGGAGCTCAAGGGGTCTCATAGTTGAAACAATGTTTTCAGATTTGAATGAAATCCTTGTTTGCTTCCCCATTTGACAAGCATCACAAAGATAATCCTTTGTGAATTTGATTTTGGGCAAATCGATGACTAGGTCTTTAGAGACTATTTTGTTAAGCAAATCAAAATTGATATGAGCCAACCGTTTATGCCACAACCATGAATCTCCATTCATAGTGACTAGACACTTGTCTCCATTCAACGATACCTCATTTAAGTCTAGCATATAGACATTATTCACCCTCAAGCCCTTAAACACATCCTTTTTGTCACTATCTTCAACTATGCAACAATCCTTTAAAAAAGATACTTTATAATTCTTGTCACATAGTTGACTAATGCTTAAAAGGTTATGTTTAAGGCCTTCCACAAGAAACACATCAGAGATAGTAGTAGATGAGGGGTTACCTACACTACCTTTGCCGAGAATCTGTCCCTTGTAGTTGTCTCCGTAGATAACAAACCCCTTTTTCTTCGCCACAAAGTCGATGAAAAGAGACATGTTTCCTGTCATATGTCTTGAGCAGCCACTGTCCAGAACCCATATTCTTTCGGTGGTCTCAAGACTTTGTACCTACATAGTCAATCAAGGGAAAGTAGGTACCCAATTCTTATTGGGTCCTTTATGGTGAGTGAAACCAGGGTTGCATTTGGGCAACCATTGATAAATGTCTTTTGGAACAAGAAATCTTCTAAAACGACATTTAGCAATAGTATGACCAGGTTTGCAACAATATAGGCAATTACGGTTCATTTGAGGTTTACCTTTGCTATCTCTATCTCGAATCACATACATATACTTTTGATACGGATTATTCATACTTTCTCAATAATGTGATCAATCAATAGCAAACATAACTTTAGGCTTTAGAGCCTTGTCTAATTTGGCCTTAAGGGTTCTCACCTCTTTTTGCCAAATATGACAAGTATCACAGCCCCAATTGAACCGTGGAGACTTGTTCTCATCAATCTTAGCTTTTGATGTATCCACCATGGAGTTTTTAAGAGCTTCCAGTTCCTTTTCGGAATCGAAAACCTTTTTCTCCAAGTATGAGAAAATCTTTTTGTTCGAGGCTAAGCGTTGAAAAGCTTTCTTAGCCTCATGGTGCAACATATCAAAAACTTTTTGTAATTCTAAATGAGACATATTATTGGAGTGGTAGTATTTAGAGTGTTTTACCTCTTTCTTCTTGTTTCAATGTGCCATAAGACATAGATTGACGGATTCACTTTCGTCACTTAAGCTGTCATCTTTTTCCGACTCGCTATCGCTCTCCCAAGCGATGTATGCTTGTCTAGATTTGTTTGACTTCTTGTGTTGACGACTCTTATCCTTATCCTTGTCTTTGTCTTTCTTAAGTGATAGACAATCCGGCTTGTAGTGCCCAGATTTTCCACAGTTGTAACAAGATCCTTTCAACTTGCCACTCTTGTTGCCTTCATTTTTTGATTGCCTTCTAAATTTGATGAGATTTTTATCCGAGTGCTGAATTTCATTCTTTCGAACATACCTATTGTATCTCTTCACAAATAGCCCAATGTCATCACACGAATCATCATCTTCATCATTGTTGGATTCATTATCACTTTGCTCTTGAGATGTGGACTTTGAACAATAAGTCTTAAAAGCAATCGACTTCTTTCCGTTTCCTTTGTTTTCTCCTTCTTTACACTCTTCTCATGTTTTTCCAAGCTGATGAGCACTTGCTCATGTTCATCGAGTTTTGCAAATAGTGTCGTGAGGTCTAGAGTAGCTAGATTATTGGCCTCCTTGATCGCGGTGACCTTCGGCTGTCATTCCCTATTAAGACACCTCAAAATCTTATTAGTAGCAACCTCGTTGGGAACCGGTTTACACATGCAATTTGTTGATTATATGAGTGAAACGTTTTTGCATATCCACAATGGTTTCCCCTTGCTTCATGTAAAAAAGATCGAACTCTTGCGTTAATGTGTTGATTCGGGCCATTTTCACATCATTAGTGCCTTCGTGGGCTACTTGTAAAGCATCCCACATGGCTTTGGCCGTTTCACAATGAGATACTCGATAATATTCGTCAACTCCCAAAGAGGAGATCAAAATAATCCGAGCATTCCAGTCATAGCAATAATTTTTCTCGTCCTCCTCATCCCATTGAGCTTCGGGTTTGGGAACAACAACACCACTTTCACCGGTCATGGTTATTTCCATAGGACCGTTTAAAATGACATTCCAAATCTTCCGATCAATGGAATTTATATGCACGTACATACAATCTTTCCAGTAGCTATAATTCTCGCCTGTAAAAATTGGAGCTCTATTATAAGCCCCTTTAGGTTCGTTCACCATTTTCCAAGAAGTTTTACCAAAGCACCAGATAAACCGGAGCTCTTGATACCACTTGTTAGACGATGGCTAGGATCTAGAAGGGGAGATTGAATAGATCCCACAAGTTTTTACACGATAATGGTGTTCCAAAATTGATTTTAAAAATTGTTACGGAAGAAACCACTGAATCACTCGTCTACAACGAACCACTACCGAAAAGATCGGATATGCGTAATATCGCTAGGAATGATGCGGCGGAAGAGAAAAATATATGAATCAACAAGAACACAATGCAATCAACCAAATTTTATTTACTTGAAATTTATCCAATTACCAACGAGATATGATGACAAAATTTAATCACAAAGTGCTTTAGAGCTTGGGCTTAATCAATTTATCAAACACTTGGGGTGTGCGACACTCCAAGTGTGAATTTCTAATTAATGTGAATGTAGAGCTAATGCCAAATGCAATCCAAGGGATTGTATTGTTTTTAAAAGTTTATTTTCAACTCTATATTACACTATATCAGAAATATTTGATCAATTGATATTTCACAAGTTCGATTAATATCAAAACGTAAAAGAGTAGGGAAAGAGAGAACAAACACGATTTGTTTAGGCAGTTCCCCTACCGTCCCCGCTAAGGGTACCTCTACCCCCAATTCCGAACATGGAATTGATATATATATATATATATATATATATATATATATATATATATATATTTCTGTTTGCAAATTTTTGTACAAGAGAAAACTGAACAATCAAACCCTCAAACGTCTTTGATGTCGATGCAAAGTCTTCTCTCCCCTTGATTCAAGATGAATCAAGTGCTTCAAATTTGGTCGAACAAATCACCGTCTCACGCTACTAGATTGAAAGAACCCACCGCTCTTCAATCACCTTCACTCGGTTGATTTCGATCTTCCACAATTCAAACCCAAATCTTTCTCGTACAATCCTCCGACTGTAGCTACTAAACTGAACCGAAAACTCCGTTCTTCAGTTACCTTCGCACGGCTGAATCCTTGTAGAGAAACCGATTTGTGCAAAAACCCCCTAAATCACCCGGATTCTTGGAGGACAAAACCAGAGGTTTTATTCAAGAAACACCTACTGATTCTCAACCCAGAACAAAGGATACAACACACCTAAGTCTGAACGTTATCACTTCACACAATGCACGACACTAACAAAAATGATTATGTGTAGTTGTTAGAGGACACAAGGTCGAAGATGAAGATGAAGAGAAATATCAGTATATATTTTCACGTTTCTTGTTGTATTGAAAAAATGAGGAACCAATTATTTATATGATGCAAAATAACCAACTAAATGAAAATGACAGCATAACAGAAATAACAGAATGCAGAAAAATACCTCAGACCAGCGAATGAGGGTCGGCGGGCGCTTACCCGGTGAAATGTCTATGCAAACTAACCAAGCATGCGTCGACCGCTCATGACCATGCGTCGACGCAGGAACGCTGAAACTGCATAGTAACAAAACCCAGAAGCATGCGTCGACTGCATGCATAGAAAGGGTCAGCGTACGCCTTCCCGGTGGTTTCACAAAAACTGTCAAGACAGCATGAGTCGACTCATGCATAATTTAGGTCGACTCAAGACCTGTAAAAACTTAGAAAATGATTTTTCTGCATGTTTTAACCAACTGAGACACAAGGCATGTACACCAAACACTAGTACCATAATTATGCACATGTAGAAATTATATAGAACCCTTCCTATATGTTTAGACACATGATTATAAATGGTTGTATGCAATGCGACCGACAATGAAGTGATACCAGCCAAATTACAAACTAAAGGCTATCCTATTTGTTGACATCATTAAAACAGAAACTAGATGAGAAGCACCTTGCCCTCACAATGAGACTTATCATAACCATAAAAAAACAAATGGAAGCCAACATGGATTGTAAATAGTAACAACCAGGTGGGCTTAAATCAAATGTAAATAATAAGCCCAAAGAAAACAAGATCAATCATTGTATCTTACAATAAAATAAATAATAAAAATAACAACATAGAAACTAAATATCACAAGGCTACAACAACGTGAAAAGAAACGAATGAAATAGTGCCAATGCAAGCAATATTTTAAAAATCGGACCAGTCATCAAACCGATGAGGATATTGGGTCACTGGTTCATTGGTCAAACCACTGGATCACTGGTCAAACCACATGACTAAATCGCATATAATCGGATAACTCGATTGAATAAACTTGTCACTATAACAAAATTATATATGTATTAAACCGGTCGAACCAGATGACTCGGTGTCTAAAAAATTCACTAATACCTAAAAAAATTTAAAAATATCACAATTTCAGAAGTTTATAATTTAAATTCACATTTGAGATCATTATAAATTTAAGTCAAGTAATTGATTTAAAAATTTAATCAAAGTATCAATCTCAAATATAAACTTATGTTTGTTGTCTATCAAACATGCATTACCATTTACTTTACGCAACACTCCAGCCTAACTAATAGAAACTAATGATATCAATCACATAGGAGAGAAAATAGAGTAAGTTCAAATTCTGAAACCTATCAATGCTATAATACTGCAATAACCTCTATTTACTATATTTAACATCTCTGTCACCGTTTTATAAAGGAAAGAATATTAACTTTCTCTTATATTTTTATTTTTATTTTTTTAATTAATAAAAAATAATTTCGTTTTAATTTAAAAAAAAAACATTTAAACTGTTGATTTTCTGATTTTTTTTTTTGTTCTCATCGGTTCAATTACATATCTGATCTAATAATTGAACTAGACCGATTACCATTCTAGTTCTTGGTTCAACCGATCCGACCGATCAATTCAGTCAGTTTTTAAAACTATGAATGCAAGTACAATGAAGCTTATTTCCAACTAACAACAAGAACCACTAAGACACTATTCATTTTTCTCACATAATACACTACATTGTAAATAGTTGAACACAATTTAAACAATTAAAAACAAATGTGAGTGGCAATAATTCTTCCATCCTTAATGAAAATGCAGCAACACATACAAGTAAAACATAGTGTGCAAAGCGATATCTCGTTCGAACCGAAACCTTACCGAAAAATGAAGCACAATTAAACAGAGATTGGTAGGTGTTGTTGAGTCTTGTTGCAAATGTTGTTGATATTTGAGTTGGGCGTTACGTGTTGTTGTTGTGGTTGTGCTAAGGGTGATGCACGACCTATTGTTGGAGCAGACCGCCTTCGCGGTTTCACAACATCAAACAGCATAACCAAGTTGGAAAGAAAGTAAATACACAATCAAAACAGAATTTAATCGAAACCATTACACGTTGAAGCTGCGGATGATGTCAAGTTCGTAGTGATGAGTGATGTTGTTGCTGCAGCTCGAAGATCTTGTTGTCGGTAAGGTTTAGTGCGTGGATCTGTGGTGATGTTGTGATGGTGGTAAATAAGCAGATCACGGTGAAAGGAGACGTATACGAGTGGTGGTGCGGTGATTAAGGCAGATGGCGATGATTGTTGTTAGTGTTCACGGTTGTATGCGTTTTTGCAAAAGGAGTGTGTGGTATCGATGCAAGGGAGAGGAAATGAGTTAAGTGAAAAGTGATGGTTTCTTGTAAGTTGTTGTGGGAAGTGTCATACCCTAAATTTGTCCTACTTATTGCAAGATTACTTGGCCTTAGGCCACCACCTTCCAAGATTCATGGTCTTGTATGTGTTTAAATTATCTGCTAGCTCTTGTTGGGTTGCTTTGGTTTCAAGAAGGGATAAAGGAGGATTGGGCACTCATTTTATGATTATTCAGTCAAGACTTGATCAATTGGCTTCAATCTAATTTTAAGCTATGATCAAGAAGAGTTTTAACCATATTCCAAGTGCGACACTGAGGCTGTATGGTTAAAACAAGCTAAGAAATGACCCTTCATCTTTAGGTCATGTTTGCTTTTAATTCAAGCTCGAACTAGTTCAAATTATGAGGAAAACTGATTCAAGGTCATGACCAGAGTTTATGCAAGATGCAATTAGTTTATTTTCTTAAGTCATGGATTCTAGGCTTATTTCAAAGGGCACTTGTGTCTAAAAGCAAGTTTGTTGGGCTCGCTTGGAAATTCTAGTCATGAATGGATGATTTTCAAGTCAACATCAATTTTTTCCAAACCGTAAGGTTCGAAGTAGGGTAAGTTTTGCTTCGAGTTTATCTAAGGTCATGATATCATGGTGGGTCAAATTTTAAGAATCAATTGGTGATCATTCATGTTGGATTTGGGCAAGCCATGAATAGGAATCATTTCTATGCTATGCTTGGATTATTTCTAAATCATGATGGAATCATTTGAATTATGTTAATTTAAGTCATGATTGGAATTGAGTTTTCAAGTTATGACTTTGGTTGAATCACGGCCATGATTAATCTGTTCGTTGGTTTTTAAAGCAGCCATTCGCAAAATGTGAACATTACCTGTGCAAGTAGCATTTCAAGTGATAGCAAAATGTAAGCCATTCTTCAGGATTTAAATTCCAAGACTTATTCATTCAGCTTTTAAGCCGTGTCAAAAAGCCATTTGCAAGATAGGTTTGGATTTATATGAGACATTCAAACCAAATTTAAGAAAAGCTAATAATGCTATAAATTGCATATGATTCATGAGCTATAACCATCCACGTCCAATTTTACAACAGCACTAAAATACATTGGAGAATCCCTAAACTATATTATTACAAGTAAAAGTCCATCAAAGTTCCAAAGTACATGAGACCTAAAATACCAAGCTCTTCAATACCTGAACTTAGAGCTAAGTAATACCAAGTGCTTCAAATTCCATACTTCATCCAAAGCTGCCATGATTCATGTTTGTGCCGCCAAGGATCTTCATGACCCCCACTTCATTCAAAGAGCATCTACAGTAGAATGCAATTTACGATACATTTAAAAAAAAACTCATTAGTTTAAATCCAAACAAAATATCATCACAAAGTGACACTTTCACATAAGAAGCATAGTTGTGTGTGTGAGTCTTTTTCAATAACAACACCATCATACTTAAGCCAAGCAATCAACGTAAAGCAAACCTCCCATCCTTATAAGAAGAGCCACATATGCATGAAAAGCCATATGATTCTCTAAAGAAGTACCCTGTTCCATACACTTGAATGACCTCCCATGATTACCAAATTCAAACCGAATTTTTAAGCCATTTTTCACTATTCTAAGGCCACTAAAAGAAACTCAGAAAAAGAGCTAAAGTTTTGAACATCAGAAAAACACCGTCAGTAATTCTACAAGGGAGTCCCAATACATTTTGAAGTTTAAGGCTCTAAACTACAAATCATGTTAGGTTCTTGAAGTCCAAGGTTAAAGAGATTGAACATCATAGAGTGCAACAATTGAGCTTCCTCATACCGATTGTAATTCATCATGATAAGCCAAACCATTTTTCTTTTTAATAACAGAACCAAATATTTCACAGTAGGGACCACAAAGTTTCAAGTAACAGCCAGGCAAAAACAGTGCAGAACGTAGAGAATGCAGAGAAATTCAGAAACCACAGAATTCACCAAAATGGAAAAACATTTCTTAGCATAAAAAAGTTGTTAACAGGCATGGATGGAAATAAAGATTCCTCAGCAAAGTTCAAATTACTAAACCCTAATGTTGCTACTATAAAAACCATGTTTCAATTCACAAAAGGGGGAGGGAGGAAAAAATCCGAAATCACTAGAACCCTAAAAAGTTTCGATTCTGCAAAATACTCCCTAACCCATTTTCACTAAAGCTCTCATCCTAAAATATCTGTAAGAATTTCTCATTGAAATTTTGACAAGAGATGAGCTAGGTCATTCATCCTCACTCACATGACAACAATATCCAACAACATCAACACAGTCAAAGCACGACAAGGGAGGAAGAAGCACAAACATGCACACAAACGAGAAGAGAGTTCAGAGATCATACCTTCAGGTTAGTTGGCAACAAAACTCTAACGAAAAAACCTCTAATGTATGATTCTTGCCATTTCTGTTCGCGTTTTGATTCCTTGTGGTCGATTGCATGATTGTTTGCTTGTTACGGTTAGTTTGAAACTTTGAGTTTGAAGTTTCTGGAGATTAGGTTTTCTGATCATAAACTCATTGTTATTGTTAAATCGACATGAGCTTAGGGCTTGGGTTGCATATAGGTTTGTTTTACTTTTTCTGGGTTTGGAACTGATAGAGGAACTAGGATTTGGTTTAAGGGAATTCGTTCAGGTTTTCTTTTTGTTTTTGTCTGAGAAAAAGGATAATAAAGAGGAACATAGTAAGAAGAGAGAATATTAAGGAAAGGGGAAATATAGTGTGTATAAGATTTCCTCTTGAATGATTCAAATTATTTTTTTCATTTTTTTAAGAGAATTTATTAACAAGATAGTTGGTCATTATGATGAACACTTTCAATCCTCCACGCGTGTTAATGGCCTCGATTCACTCCCTCATTATGGCTACTTGTCAGCTTTAGTTCATGAACAGTCTTGAGTTGACTGAGCTGGGCGGCTAGGGTAGAACGGGTCAAGTGAGTAGAACGGACCCTCTATGACCTGAGTTCACAACAGGTGAGGGGATGATTTCATAAGCTGCTATTTGAGGCCCATTGGTTTTAGGGCTGTTTAAAGTCTAATAGGTTTAAGAAGGTATTTCCATTTAGTCTAAATTTAATTAATTAATTTAGTGGTTAATTATAATACTATCTTTAGATTATGGTCAACTAATTGATAATTTATCTTGTATTAAAATAGGTAATGTTGACTTATTCTAACTTAATTTTTATTAATCCCGATTAAGTATTCTAGTCCTAATTCAATATAAGATAATTCAAACTTTTTTTCTAATTAATTACGAAAGTAGTGGGCTCTTGGGGTCTAGCACTTCTTGGGTCCTTGAATGAATGCTCTTGAGGCGCACGCTTTGAGTTGTGTTCATTCCGCCTTTCGTTCATAAAAAAATACGTAAAACAATTAATCTTTGATTAACCAAAATATAATTAACTTTGACAATATTTAATTAAATTAAGGTCATAATCCTTTTAAAAACACTTAAAATATCTAATCTATTCAATTTTTTAACCTTTAAAAACAATTTTCTTAAAATCAAATTAAATCTTAAACCACTTAGGTTAATATTGCTAAACTATTTTCTTAATTATGGAAGTAGTGGGTTTTTGAGGTCAAGCACCTTTTGGGTCCTTGAGCGAATGCTCTTGAGGCGCACGCCTTGAGTTGTGTTCGTTCCGTCTTTCATGTTCAAACGCTTAAATCCGTTTAAGACATTTAATCCATTCAAACCCTAAGTCTCTTCAAAACATTTAACCTAATTAAAACCATTTGCAAATCTAATTAAACTTTTCTCAAATACAAGTAAACTTAGAATATTTTCTTAATCAAAATTAAAATTATTTCTCAATATGAGTAATCAAATATTTTCTTAACTAAATTACGAAAGTAGTGAACTCTTGAGGTCTAGTACTTCTTGAGTTCTTAAACGGTCGCTCTCGAGGCGCACGCCTTGGGTTGTGTCCGTTTCGTCTTTCGCTTCTTAAAAACGATTAATTTCCACTATAATCTAAAACTATTTTACAAATACATTTTCAAGTCGATTAAAACACTTAACATTTAAAAATATTTTCTTAATTAAACAAAAATCGCAAACCACTTAGGTTAATATTACTAAACTATTTTCTTAATTAAGGAAGTAGTGGGCTTTTGGGGTCTAGCACTCCTTGGGTCCTTGAATGAATACTCTTTAGGCGCACGCTTTGAGTTGCTTTCATTTCGCCGTTCGTTTATAAAAATACTTAAAATGGCTAACCTTTTGATTAAAATATAATTAACCTTTACAATTACTTAATTAATTTAAAAAAATCATAACCCATTTACATCTCAATCATTTTAAAACACTTAAAATATCTAATCTTAATCAAAAACACTTAACACTTGAAAATACAATCTTTTATCAAATTAAAATTCTTAATCTAATTAATTTCTTAACCTTTAAAGATAATTTTCTCAAATCAAGTTAAATTATAACTCACTTTACTTAATCTTTACAAATATTTTCTTAAATCAAATCATAAAATATTTAGGTTAATATTTCTAAACTATTTTCTCAATTAATTATGGAAATAATGGGCTTTTGGGGTCAAGCACTCCTTGGGTCCTTGAACAAACGCTCTTGAGGCGCACACCTTAAGTTGTGTTCGTTTCGATCTTCCATTTCTAAAATACTTAATCCTCCTTAAAACTCTTAACAAGTTCAAACCCTAATCCGGTTTAACACGTCTATTTAAAATATTCTAATCAAATTCAAACCTTTTTCCGAATCAAATTATGAAAGTAGTGGGCTCTTGAGGTCTAGCACCTCTTGGGCCCTTGAACGAACGCTCTTGAGGCGCACGCTTTGGGTTGTGTTCGTTCCGATCTTTCGTCCCCAAAACACTCGCCCTAATTACATGGACAAATGGGCCCTTTGTCCAACAAACATAATTTCACAATTAATAGAGTGAGAAAGGTGTTGTTGAGATCTAGCATCTCAGTAATGCCCCGATTAATTGGTTGCGAGGTCGACGTCTTGTTTATCAAATAATCGTCATTCTTCCTCTAAAATACTTAACAAACCAAACACTTCCCATGCAACCAAAATCCTAAAATACATTCAAATCAAAACCTTTTTCTCAATCAAATCCTTAACACACTTAATCCTTATTCAAACAACTTTCCATAAAGAACATTGTTTAGTCCATTCTTCCGCGCATATGAACTAGTGCTTCAGCCTCCCATGACGAGCCGACAAGCCAACGTTTAGCAGTTAGAATGCGAATTAAACACTCGTTCGCTTAAAAACACCAACCAACCGTAGTCCCATGAACTACGAATGCTCTGACTTTCCCATTGCACGAGGGAATACGTAGGCACAAGGGTTCTAATCCTTGGCGAGCACCCTAATAAAAAACCATCCATTTTCCCCTTAGAAAACAATATCTACCTTAGAAGAAAACAAATAAACCAAGCTAACATTCCTCACGAATCGAATCAAGAGGTTCCCGTTGAGTACAACGGACGTAGAGGGTGCTAATACCTTCCCTCTTGCGTAACCGACTCCCGAACCCGAATTTGGTTGCGATGACCACGTTCTTATCTCCCTTTAAAGGTTTTATCGATATTTTCCTTTCCCTAACTTGGGATGAATAAAGTTCAGTGGCAACTCTGTTTCGAACAGTTTTTTTCCGCGTCCTTGTGCTGTTATCAGAATGATACCAGTTAGGCTCACAAATAACACTCAAAAACCCTAACAAAACACACGTAAGTTCCACACCTAAACTAGGTTTACACCAGTCAATATATAACATTAAATATGGACTGGATTGGGCTTCAAAACGCAGTAAAGAGATTGCACACAATTCTGCAAAATAAACTCCAATAAAATAGGTCTTCAATCTAAAGTTTCCTAATATGTCTCCATATTTAGAAAATGTTGAAAATCCGAAAACCAACACACAAAAACTCAACCCAAAATACTTTGGATGCCACATAGGATAACTAAATATTCACAAAATATTCAGTAACAAATACTAACAACAGAATCTTCCTTTTAAACCAAAATCAGACTCGATGTCCTATGATCCAGGATGGGACATCATTATCCGACATGTTTAATGCAGAATATTAGAACATCTTGTTTCAACATCTTTCTACTAGAATAGTTTTAGCAAAATAAATGCCAACCACAAACTCAAAGAAATAACAATCTCCCCTTTTGGCTTATTTTGGCTAAAACTACACACCAAACAATCTTGCAAAGATAACACAAGCAGCACAACAATATCAGAGACAACAGCGAAAAACACACCATAACACCAACACCATAACACCAACACAAAACACAGCATAACAGCAAAAATTCACACCAAAAAAAACTCCCCCTCAACTGCAGCAACACAACAACATTCAACATTCAACATTCTCCCCCTCAGCTGCAGCACCAGCACAAGCACACCACAAGCACACTCCACAAGCACACCACAAGCACACTACTCCCCTTTTTTAGCCATAAATATGACAAAGGAAAGTAGAACAATTATTAATTTTTAGAAATAGTCAAGTCATAAACCAGAATAAACAGCATCAGAAAGTAGATGCACACAACATCACATGACCAAATGTCATGCACAAGCTTCAGCATCTTTCCCTTCATAAACACCTGCACAAGCTGCACTACCAGAATTACCTTTATTCTTTTTAGTCTGGCAGGCAGAAAGAACATTAATTGCTATAGTTCTTCATGAATACAAACCCCAAGTCTAATCCTCAAGTTTTCAAACTGAACTGCATCCAGAACCTTGGTAAATATGTCAGCAAGCTGATTTTCTGTGCTAATATGCTCAAGAGTTATGACTTTGTCCTCCACAAGTTCTCTGATGAAGTGATGTGTAACGCCCGTTTATTTAATTAAGTATTTAATTAAATATAATTGTAGTATGTTGTGTTGATTCGCGTTGATTTGAGTATTTGTGTCGATTTAAGTTGATTTCGGAATATCGGAATATTATGTTGATGTTTCTAAGTTGGTTCGAGTTGAATTGATTTAAGTTGTGGAAATAATATTGGATATTTTCCGTCTATGGTTAAATATGTTGATTTGGTGGTTTGGACGATTTATTTGATAGTCGGCAATTAGTCGATTTAGTCGAGAGAAATAATATTAGAATTAATATTATGGAATATAAGCGTATTTTATTTAAGTGGGCTTATTTTATGGTTGTGTGTAGTAAGATGGGGGGTGAAGATAGTAGGCCCAATAAGAATAATAAAATAATAGTATTATTATTATTAGTATTATTATTAATTGGGTTGGTTGACAAAAAAAATGGGAATTAGGTTTTGATTAGTGGAGAAAAATAAGGGTTGAGAGAAGGAGTAAAACATGTTGTACGTGAAAAGTTGCAAGAGGAAGTTTTGGAGAAATTGATCGTGGAAGTTACAGAGGAAAAAGTCTTAGAGAAGAATAAGGGTTTTAGAGGAGAGAAAATAGCTTGGAAGCAAAGAAGGAGAAAGAAGAACTCATGATCATATCTCTATTTTCGCACTTATGGTACAGCCTCCACTAAACAGGTGATAACTTTTTACTTGTAATTCCGATTAAAGCGATTCTTGAATTTCTGGAAAGCTTACGAAATTCCCTTCAATTTGATATATGATTTCGTGTCAATAAGTTCGGTATTAAAGGAGAAAAACGCATTTGAAGTTTGGGAGTTCATGCTGGAAATGGGTCAAATAGTAGTTACGGGATTGATGATGATGGAGGCTGAATTTTGGTCAAGATAGGAACTCAATGGCAGCATGTTCATATTTCTAATCTCCATGGATGCAAGAGGAGAGGAAAAGAGGCAGAGCAAAGAGAGAAGCAGTTAGGCTTGGAGTTTTGCAGAGGGGATACAGGAGAATTGCCGTCGGAGCCAAGTCGAAAAAGTCGATCGAAAATTCGAGCGGCCATCAATCTAAGGTAAGGGTGGGGTTCGAATTTTATAACCGGGTATATGATAATTGATACGTGGGATTGGGATTTATATAATTTTCTACTGAATGTGTTGAAGTGTATTGATGAATTGGTTTTGTTTTTGTGGAATTTGATGTTTGCTAGCTTGTTTGGTTATTGTTCTATAGTGTTAAACTTAGGATGGAATTTGGTTAAATCGATAGAAACCGATATTTTCGCGGACGAAAGTCGGAATAGATTGCGTAGTTGTGTCGAGAAACGTTAGGCCGTGATCGAGTATGCTTGTTTCATCGAATTTGGTTGATTTTGTAAGTTTTTGCATTTTTGGAGATTTGGGGGTTTAAGATTCGGATTGAAATCGAAAGTCGTAGAATTCACGTTTGATGGTTCCAAATCACTACTATATGTTTGGTATGAATGAGTAGGTGTTTGTTTCGAAGAAAATAATTGAATCGGTCAGATTTTTGGATGAAAATGCAAAATCCCGTAGGGCTGTTATGCAGAAAAAATCTGGTTTCGGAAAGTTTGGAAAATTCATATCTTTTGATCCGTAAGTCAGTTTTGACCCCCGTTCGAAGCGTTGGAAAGCTAACGAGATGTTCTTTCTAGGAAAAATGGTTTTGAGGTCTGTATCTAGTTCAATTATAGCAGAAAATTGAAACCGTATCGTTGTGTTGATTTTTACCGTCGTGAATGTGTGCGATTGAGGTGTTATCGTGCAATATGTCTCAACAATGTTAACCGATTAATAATGCAGAGGAATAGCAATAATGTGGGGACTTAGAAATAACAGTAGCAGGTTTTGTATCAGAGTTGAATTTAATGACAGTAACATGATTTAGTAGCATTCGAGATTTGATATCAGGGAATCAAATAAATAGAAACAGTGGAAATTAGTAGCAATAATGGAGGTTGATGAAAATAGTACCGAATAGTGATATTAATAGTTTTAACCGATATAATTGTTTAACCGAAATTAGTTGAAATTTTGCAGAAGTAATTCGTAAGTGGTTGTAGTTATTTTTGGTTGGTTGATGTATGGAGTTAGTCGAATAAGTAGAATTAAGCGGAAAATTAGTTGTCCGGAATTTAATAAAAATTGGCGGGATAACTAATATAAATTAGTAGGTATTCTTGGTTGGTTTGTTTTGTGGTAATTATGTCGATTAAGTTGATTTGCAGGTACAGTTGAATAGGTTGAATTGTCTCGGTTTATGGGCACAGTTAAGTTGTAGGTCTTATGACCAATGTTTTATGTTGATGTTGAATACGTTGTTGATGTGGTGATATTGGTGATGTGATGTTGAATATGTTGTTGATTAAGTTGTAGGTCGAACGACCAATATTGGATTAAGTTTATGCAAGTGGTGCATGTTTAAGTTGTTGTTCTCGTTGTTGTTATTGCGTTGTTGTTGTTGTTGTGACGTTGTGGTTATTGTTGCATGCATACATTTGCATTGATTAAGTTGGCCTTGATGGCACCTGTTTAAGTTGGCCTTGATGGCATCCGATTAAGTTGAAAATGTCTCGATAACCTGGCATATGTTTAAGTTGGGAGTTTACTCCAAATGGTACCACATGCATTTGCATAGTTGAGTCGCATTTGAGTTGCATGTTGAAGTTGTTAATATTATTACGTTGTTGTTGATTGTTGGTGTTATTGATATAAGTTGTTATTGTTTTGAGTTATTGTTGTTATAAGTTGTTGTTTGTTATAAGTTGTGGTTGCTCTTAAGTTGTTTACTAATAGTTGTTGTATGACTGTTGTATGAAGCGGTGAAATTTGTGTGATTTTAATCTAATATATTAATTATCATGCCTTTGATTATATTTTCGATATCTCACCCCTTCTGTAATGATGTTACCTATTATGGGTAACAGAGCAGGTACTCAAGAATAGCTATGAAGGTTTGAAGTCTTAGTCGCTGTTAGTTCAAGTTGGTGTCATGCTCTGATACGTAGCACTCGGGGGGAAATGTTTTGTTTATGTTGTTGTTCTTAATTGTAATTATTACAATAATTCTTGAATAATTATAAATTGAAGTTTTGATCTAGTTGAATAAAGTGAATATGATTTATAAGTTGTGAAGGCCGAATGCTATGTATCTATTTAAAAAAGAAATACAGGTTTATGTTATTGGTTTTGTTGTTCAAGTTGAAAATGTGACATCTCATTTGTTTTATGTTGAAAATTTTGCACTCTGATTTTTAATAAACGTTGGGTAGAAATTGGGGTGTTACAATAGTGGTATCAGAGCAGGTTGGTCTGTCCGGCCAAGTTGTCTAATGTTGTTTATCCCTTAGTACGCGACAAGTGTGTGGAACACTGTCGGTACTTGTTTGTTTTCCTAATCGATGGTATGCAGGAGTGGTTTGAAACAAGTGGGGGAGAAGTTTACTTCTCAGAGATGTTTGTAGTATGTGAAGTTGAATCAAGGTGATATTGATCGCAGGAGTGCAAGTGTTGTCAGAACTGTGTTGTTGCGAATCGGCGAGAGTATAGACTCATGATTTTATCTGTTGGTCAAGTTGAGACATTTGAAGGAGGACAAGTCAGTATGATCGATGTTTGCTTCTCGGAGAAGAGAGGGCAACGTGACAAATAGTGATATGCAAGTGGAGTATAGCTGGAGTAAAGTCGGATGATTTTCAGAGTTGAGTGAAAAACAAGGATTGTTGGAAGAGTTTGGAAGCAAGAGAAAGAGGTAGAGCTCATGTTCACCAATTTCGGTTTTTATTTTCACATTTATGGAACAACCTTCAGTATAAGAGGCATAACTTTTTACTCGTAACTCCGATGAAAGCGATTCTGGACTTTTTGGAAAGTTTACGAAATTCCTTACAGTTTGCATATACGATTGGTCTTCAGGAAGTTTGTGAAGAGGGAGAAAAGTGCATTTTAATATTTGGGTCTGATGCTGATTTTTGGAAAATTCTGCATACGGAAATTCTGAACCAGTCCCGTTGTAAGGATGATAACTTTTTACTCGTAACTCGGATTCAAGCGATTCTTGAAGTTCTGGAATCTTTACGAAATTCTCTTCATTTTAGAATATGATTTTGTGATTGAGAGGTCTGTATTGAAAGAGATATCTGTGGTTGAAGTTGAGCGACTACTGCTGAAAAATTTGGAAAGATAAAGCCTAGTGTGAAATTTTTATAGGAATAATATGTTGGTAATTATAAGGATGTGACGGTATCTGAGAATGCATCGAGATGCAATTTATGTTAAATAAGGAGAAATAAGTGATGATGTCATGTGATAGTAATGTTGAGAAAAAGACGGATGGTTGATTTGCAACGTTAAAAATTTTAACTTGGATAAGAGTTGTAATTGGAGCGAGCCGAGTTGGATAGTACTTGAAGTAGTAGCGATTCCGATGTTGGGAAGATATTTAATAATTGTGTTGTGCTACGAACATGTATAAGAGATTACGTATTGGATTTTGGACGTTTTGGTATGATTGACGAAGTTGAAATTAAGGAAACTAAGAAGACGTTGATAAGCCTCAGAAAGTTGGCGGAGCATTGTGCTTACGGACTTTGGGCACAAGTTGTAGTACGCTATTGTGTTAGGTAATGATGATTTATGCCACTGCTATGGTTGCCGGCTGTCTATTGACAAATTGAAGAACTGATCACCCTTAATCTCTTGTTGATAGTAGACGGAATCATAATTAATGGATAGATGTGTCGTGCCAACTAGTATAGTACGTATTTGAATTGGTTGAAGTCAAGCCAAGTGATTGTGGATTGTTTATTTTGTCAATGTAGATTCGTATATGAGTATATTAGTTGAATTTAAGGATGATGGCATGAGGTTGCGATTTAATTGATGAGTAGTATGGAAATTCGCAGTTGAGTTCTGGGTAGACTTGATACTTTGCAAGTAATCATAGTGCGCAGCGAACGCGTGGTGTTGTACAGTTGTTCATGCGTGAGCAACAACGATGTTGGTAGTTTGGTTGTATTGATGTCGTGTTTAAGTTGTGTGATCGTATGTTGTTGCGTTCTAGTTCTTAAACCGGCGAATTCTTAAGTTGGTTACTCTTTATGTTATGATGTTAAGTTGTCAAGTGTGTCGCATGAGTAGTATTCGGGATGTTTTCGCCGTCGATGTTATGAATTGTTTGTATTATACGTAGGTTGCCTTCGGAGATGAGAGTTGATTAGTCGGATGGAATCACATAGTTGGAGTAGTTGTATCAGATGAATTTTCGAGGACAAAAATGTACTAAATGGGGGAGAGTTGTAACGGCCGTTTATTTATTTAAGTATTTAATTAAATATAATTGTAGTATGTTGTGTTGATTCGCGTTGATTTGAGTAATTGTGTCGATTTAAGTTGATTTTGGAATATCAGAATATTATGTTGATGTTTCTAAGTTGGTTCGAGTTGAATTGATTTAAGTTGTGGAAATACTATTGGATATTTTCCGTCTATGGTTAAATATGTTGATTTGGTGGTTTGGACGATTTATTTGATAGTCGGCAATTAGTCGATTTAGTCGAGAGAAATAATATTAGAATTAATATTATGGAATATAAGCGTATTTTATTTAAGTGGGCTTATTTTATGGTTGTGTGTAGTAAGATGGGGGGTGAAGATAGTAGGCCCAATAAGAATAATAAAATAATAGTATTATTATTATTAGTATTATTATTAATTGGGTTGGTTGACAAAAAAAAGGGGAATTAGGTTTTGATTAGTGGAGAAAAATAAGGGTTGAGAGAAGGAGTAAAACATGTTGTACGTGAAAAGTTGCAAGAGGAAGTTTTGGAGAAATTGATCGTGGAAGTTACAGAGGAAAAAGTCTTAGAGAAGAATAAGGGTTTTAGAGGAGAGAAAATAGCTTGAAAGCAAAGAAGGAGAAAGAAGAACTCATGATCATATCTCTATTTTCGCACTTATGGTACAGCCTCCACTAAACAGGTGATAACTTTTTACTTGTAATTCCGATTAAAGTGATTCTTGAATTTCTGGAAAGCTTACGAAATTCCCTTCAATTTGATATATGATTTCGTGTCAATAAGTTCGGTATTAAAGGAGAAAAATGCATTTGAAGTTTGGGAGTTCATGCTGGAAATGGGTCAAATAGTAGTTACGGGATTGATGATGATGGAGGCTGAATTTTGGTCAAGATAGGAACTCAATGGCAGCATGTTCATATTTCTAATCTCCATGGATGCAAGAGGAGAGGAAAAGAGGCAGAGCAAAGAGAGAAGCAGTTAGGCTTGGAGTTTTGCAGAGGGGATACGGGAGAATTGCCGTCGGAGCCAAGTCGGAAAAGTCGATCGGAAATTCGAGCGGCCATCAATCTAAGGTAAGGGTGGGGTTCGAATTTTATAACCGGGTATATGATAATTGATATGTGGGATTGGGATTTATATAATTTTCTACTGAATGTGTTGAAGTGTATTGATGAATTGGTTTTGTTTTTGTGGAATTTGATGTTTGCTAGATTGTTTGGTTATTGTTCTATAGTGTTAAACTTATGATGAAATTTGGTTAAATCGATAGAAACCGATGTTTTCACGGACGAAAGTCGGAATAGATTGCGTAGTTGTGTCGAGAAACGTTAGGCCGTGATCGAGTATGCTTGTTTCATCGAATTTGGTTAATTTTGTAAGTTTTTGCATTTTTGGAGATTTGGGGGTTTAAGATTCGGATTAAAATCGAAAGTCGTAGAATTCACGTTTGATGGTTCCAAATCACTACTATATGTTTGGTATGAATAAGTAGGTGTTTGTTTCGAAGAAAATAATTGAATCGGTCAGATTTTCAAACGAAAATGCAAAATCCCGTAGGGCTGTTATGCAGAAAAATTCTGGTTTCGAAAAGTTTGGAAAATTCATATCTTTTGATCCGTAAGTCAGTTTTGACCCCCGTTCGAAGCGTTGGAAAGCTAACGAGATGTTCTTTCTAGGAAAAATAGTTTTGAGGTCTGTATCTAGTTCAATTATAGCAAAAAATTGAAACCGTATCGTTGTGTTGATTTTTACCGTCGTGAATGTGTGCGATTGAGGTGTTATCGTGCAATATGCTTCAACAATGTTAACCGATTAATAATGCAGAGGAATAGCAATAATGTGGGGACTTAGAAATAACAGTAGCAGGTTTTGTATCAGAGTTGAATTTAATGACAGTTACATGATTTAGTAGCATTCGAGATTTGATATCAGGGAATCAAATAAATAGAAACAGTGGAAATTAGTAGCAATAATGGAGGTTGATGAATGTTTTATGGGCACTATTAAGTTGTAGGTCTTATTACCAATGTTTTATGTTGATGTTGAATACGTTATTGATGTGGTGATGTTGGTGATGTGATGTTGAATATGTTGTTGATTAAGTTGTAGGTCGAACGACCAATGTTGGATTAAGTTGATGCAAGTGGTGCATGTTTAAGTTGTTGTTCTCGTTGTTGTTGTTGTGACGTTGTGGTTATTGTTGCATGCATACATTTGCATTGATTAAGTTGGCCTTGATGGCACCTGTTTAAGTTGGCATTGATGGCATCCGATTAAGTTGAAAATGCCTCGATAACCTGGCATATGTTTAAGTTGGGAGTTTACTCCAAATGGTACCACATGCATTTGCATAGTTGAGTCGCATTTGAGTTGCATGTTGAAGTTGTTAATATTATTACGTTGTTGTTGATTGTTGGTGTTGTTGATATAAGTTGTTATTGTTGTGAGTTATTGTTGTTATAAGTTGTTGTTTGTTATAAGTTGTGGTTGCTCTTAAGTTGTTTACTAATAGTTGTTGTATGACTGTTGTATGAAGCGGTGAAATTTGTGTGATTCTAATCTAATATATTAATTATCATGTCTTTGATTATATTTTCGATATCTCACCCCTTCTGTAATGATGTTACCTATTATGGGTAACTGAGCAGGTACTCAAGAATAGCTGTGAAGGTTTGAAGTCTTAGTCGCTGTTAGTTCAAGTTGGTGTCATGCTCTGATACGTAGCACTCGGGGGGAAATGTTTTGTTTATGTTGTTGTTCCTAATTATTGTTATTACAATAATTCTTGAATAATTATAAATTGAAGTTTTGATCTAGTTGAATAAAGTGAATATGATTTATAAGTTGTGAAGGCCGAATGCTATGTATCTATTTAAAAAAGAAATACAGGTTTATGTTATTGGTTTTGTTGTTCAAGTTGAAAATGTGACATCTCATTTGTATTATGTTGAAAATTTTGCACTCTGATTTTTAATAAACGTTGGGTAGAAATTGGGGTGTTACAATAGTGGTATCAGAGCAGGTCGGTCTGTCCGGCCAAGTTGTCTAATGTTGTTTATCCCTTAGTACGCGACAAGTGTGTGGAACACTGTCGGTACTTGTTTGTTTTCCTAATCGATGGTATGCAGGAGTGGTTTGAAACAAGTGGGGGAGAAGTTTACTTCTCAGAGATGTTTGTAGTATGTGAAGTTGAATCAAGGTGATATTGATCGCAGGAGTGCAAGTGTTGTCAGAACTGTGTTGTTGCGAATCGAAGAGAGTATAGACTCATGATTTTATCTGTTGGTCAAGTTGAGACATTTGAAGGAGGACAAGTCAGTATGATCGATGTTTGCTTCTCGGAGAAGAGAGGGCAACGTGACGAATAGTGATATGCAAGTGGAGTATAGCTGGAGTAAAGTCGGATGATTTTCAGAGTTGAGTGAAAACAAGGATTGTTGGAAGAGTTTGGAAGCAAGAGAAAGAGGTAGAGCTCATGTTCACCAATTTCGGTTTTTATTTTCACATTTATGGAACAGCCTTCAGTATAAGAGGCATAACGTTTTACTCGTAACTCCGATGAAAGCGATTCTGGACTTTTTGGAAAGTTTACGAAATTCCCTATTGTTTGCATATACGATTGGTCTTCAGGAAGTTTGTGAAGAGGGAGAAAAGTGTGTTTTAATATTTGGGTCTGATGCTGATTTTTGGAAAATTCTGCATATGGAAATTCTGAACCAGTCCCGTTGTAAGGATGATAACTTTTTACTCGTAACTCGAATTCAAGCGATTCTTGAAGTTCTGGAATCTTTACGAAATTCTCTTCATTTTAGAATATGATTTTGTGATTGAGAGGTCTGTATTGAAAGAGATATCTGTGGTTGAAGTTAAGCGACTACTGCTAAAAAATTTGGAAAGATGAAGCCTAGTGTGAAATTTTGATAAGAATAATATGTTGGTAATTATAAGGATGTGACGGTATCTGAGAATGCATCGAGATGCAATTTATGTTAAATAAGGAGCAATAAGTGATGATGTCATGTGATAGTAATGTTGAGAAAAAGACGGATGGTTGATTTGCAACGTTAAAAATTTTAACTTGGATAAGAGTTGTAATTGGAGCGAGCCGAGTTGGATAGTACTTGAAGTAGTAGCGATTCCGGTGTTGGGAAGATATTTAATAATTGTGTTATGCTACGAACATGTATAAGAGATTACGTATTGGATTTTGGACGTTTTGGTATGATTGACGAAGTTGAAATTAAGGAAACTAAGAAGACGTTGATAAGCCTCAGAGAGTTGGCGGAGCATTGTGCTTACGAACTTTGGGCACAAGTTGTAGTACGCTATTGTGTTGGGTAATGATGATTTATGCCACTACTATGGTTGCCGGCTGTCTATTGACAAATTGAAGAACTGATCACCCTTAATCTCTTGTTGATAGTAGACGGAATCATAATTGATGGATAGATGTGTCGTGCCAACTAGTATAGTACGTATTTGAATTGGTTGATGTCAAGCCAAGTGCTTGTGGATTGTTTATTTTGTCGATGTAGATTCATATATGAGTATATTAGTTGAATTTAAGGATGATGGCATGAGGTTGCGATTTAATTGATGAGTAGTATGGAAATTCGCAGTTGAGTTCTGGGTAGACTTGATACTTTGCAAGTAATCATAGTGCGCAGCGAACGCGTGGTGTTGTACAGTTGTTCATGCGTGAGCAACAACGATGTTGGTAGTTTGGTTGTATTGATGTCGTGTTTAAGTTGTGTGATCGTATGTTGTTGCGTTCTAGTTCTTAAACCGGTGAATTCTTAAGTTGGTTACTCTTTATGTTATGATGTTAAGTTGTCAAGTGTGTCGCATGAGTAGTATTCAGGTTGTTTTCGCCGTCGATGTTATGAATTGTTTGTATTATACGTAGGTTGCCTTCGGAGATGAGAGTTGATTAGTCGGATGGAATGACATAGTTGGAGTAGTTGTATCGGATGAATTTTTTAGGACGAAAATGTTCTAAGTGGGGGAGAGTTGTAACGCCCGTTTATTTAATTAAGTATTTAATTAAATATAATTGTAGTATGTTGTGTTGATTCGCGTTGATTTGAGTATTTGTGTCGATTTAAGTTGATTTCGGAATATCAGAATATTATGTTGATGTTTCTAAGTTGGTTCGAGTTGAATTGATTTAAGTTGTGGAAATAATATTGGATATTTTCCGTCTATGATTAAATATGTTGATTTGGTGGTTTGGACGATTTATTTGATAGTCGGCAATTAGTCGATTTAGTCGAGAGAAATAATATTAGAATTAATATTATGGAATATAAGCGTATTTTATTTAAGTGGGCTTATTTTATGGTTGTGTGTAGTAAGATGGGGGGTGAAGATAGTAGGCCCAATAAGAATAATAAAATAATAGTATTATTATTATTAGTATTATTATTAATTGGGTTGGTTGACAAAAAAATGGGAATTAGGTTTTGATTAGTGGAGAAAAATAAGGGTTGAGAGAAGGAGTAAAACATGTTGTACGTGAAAAGTTGCAAGAGGAAGTTTTGGAGAAATTGATCGTGGAAGTTACAGAGGAAAAAGTCTTAGAGAAGAATAAGGGTTTTAGAGGAGAGAAAATAGCTTGAAAGCAAAGAAGGAGAAAGAAGAACTCATGATCATATCTCTATTTTCGCACTTATGGTACAGCCTCCACTAAACAGGTGATAACTTTTTACTTGTAATTCCGATTAAAGCGATTCTTGAATTTCTGGAAAGCTTACGAAATTCCCTTCAATTTGATATATGATTTCGTGGCAATAAGTTCGGTATTAAAGGAGAAAAATGCATTTGAAGTTTGGGAGTTCATGCTGGAAATGGGTCAAATAGTAGTTACGGGATTGATGATGATGGAGGCTGAATTTTGGTCAAGATAGGAACTCAATGGCAGCATGTTCATATTTCTAATCTCCATGGATGCAAGAGGAGAGGAAAAGAGGCAGAGCGAAGAGAGAAGCAGTTAGGCTTGGAGTTTTGCAGAGGGGATACGGGAGAATTGCCGTCGGAGCCAAGTCGGAAAAGTCGATCGGAAATTCGAGCGGCCATCAATCTAAGGTAAGGGTGGGGTTCGAATTTTATAACCGGGTATATGATAATTGATACGTGGGATTGGAATTTATATAATTTTCTACTGAATGTATTGAAGTGTATTGATGAATTGGTTTTGTTTTTGTGGAATTTGATGTTTGCTAGATTGTTTGGTTATTGTTCTATAGTGTTAAACTTAGGATGGAATTTGGTTAAATCGATAGAAACCGATGTTTTCGCTGACGAAAGTCGGAATAGATTGCGTAGTTGTGTCGAGAAACGTTAGGCCGTGATCGAGTATGCTTGTTTCATCGAATTTGGTTGATTTTGTAAGTTTTTGCATTTTTGGAGATTTGGGGGTTTAAGATTCGGATTGAAATCGAAAGTCGTAGAATTCACGTTTGATGGTTCCAAATCACTACTATATTTTGGCATGAATGAGTAGGTGTTTGTTTCGAAGAAAATAATTGAATCGGTCAGATTTTTGGACGAAAATGCAAAATCCCGTAGGGCTGTTATGCAGAAAAATTCTGGTTTCGGAAAGTTTGGAAAATTCATATCTTTTGATCCATAAGTCAGTTTTGACCCCCGTTCGAAGCGTTGGAAAGCTAACGAGATGTTCTTTCTAGGAAAAATGGTTTTGAGGTCTGTATCTAGTTCAATTAAAGCAGAAAATTGAAACCGTATCGTTGTGTTGATTTTTATCGTCGTGAATGTGTGCGATTGAGGTGTTATCGTGCAATATGCCTCAACAATGTTAACCGATTAATAATGTAGAGGAATAGCAATAATGTGGGGACTTAGAAATAACAGTAGCAGGTTTTGTATCAGAGTTGAATTTAATGACAGTAACATGATTTAGTAGCATTCGAGATTTGATATCAGGGAATCAAATAAATAGAAACAGTGGAAATTTGTAGCAATAATGGAGGTTGATGAAAATAGTACCGAATAGTGATATTAGTAGTTTTAACCGATATAATTGTTTAACCAAAATTAGTTGAAATTTTGCAAAAGTAATTCGTAAGTGGTTGTAGTTATTTTTGGTTGGTTGATGTATGAAGTTAGTCGAATAAGTAGAATTAAGCGGAAAATTAGTTGTCCGGAATTTAATGAAAATTGGAGGGATAACTAATATAAATTAGTAGGTATTCTTGGTTGGTTTGTTTTGTGGTAATTATGTCGATTAAGTTGATTTGTAGGTACAGTTGAATAGGTTGAATTGTCCCGGTTTATGGGCACTGTTAAGTTGTAGGTCTTATGACCAATGTTTTATGTTGATGTTGAATACGTTGTTGATGTGGTGATGTTGGTGATGTGATGTTGAATATGTTGTTGATTAAGTTGTAGGTCGAACGACCAATGTTGGATTAAGTTGATGCAAGTGGTGCATGTTTAAGTTGTTGTTCTCGTTGTTGTTATTGCGTTGTTGTTGTTGTTGTGACGTTGTGGTTATTGTTGCATGCATACATTTGCATTGATTAAGTTGGCCTTGATGGCACCTGTTTAAGTTGGCCTTGATGGCATCCGATTAAGTTGAAAATGCCTCGATAACCTGGCATATGTTTAAGTTGGGAGTTTACTCCAAATGGTACCACATGCATTTGCATAGTTGAGTCGCATTTGAGTTGCATGTTAAAGTTGTTAATATTATTACGTTGTTGTTGATTGTTGGTGTTGTTGATATAAGTTGTTATTGTTGTGAGTTATTGTTGTTATAAGTTGTTGTTTGTTATAAGTTGTGGTTGCTCTTAAGTTGTTTACTAATAGTTGTTGTATGACTGTTGTATAAAGCGGTGAAATTTGTGTGATTCTAATCTAATATATTAATTATCATGCCTTTGATTATATTTTCGATATCTCACCCCTTCTGTAATGATGTTACCTATTATGGGTAACTGAGCAGGTACTCAAGAATAGCTGTGAAGGTTTGAAGTCTTAGTCGCTGTTAGTTCAAGTTGGTGTCATGCTCTGATACGTAGCACTCGGGGGGAAATGTTTTGTTTATGTTGTTGTTCCTAATTGTTGTTATTACAATAATTCTTGAATAATTATAAATTGAAGTTTTGATCTAGTTGAATAAAGTGAATATGATTTATAAGTTGTGAAGGCCGAATGCTATGTATCTATTTAAAAAAGAAATACAGGTTTATGTTATTGGTTTTGTTGTTCAAGTTGAAAATGTGACATCTCATTTGTTTTATGTTGAAAATTTTGCACTCTGATTTTTAATAAACGTTGGGTAGAAATTGGGGTGTTACATGATGCCTGATATCAATGTGCTTAGTCCTGCTATGTTGAATAGGATTTTTAGAAATATTAATAGCACTCAGGTTGTCACAAAATAATGTCATGACATCTTGTGTGACATTATACTCATATAGCATTTGCTTCATCCGCACCAGTTGAGCACAACTACTTCCAGCTGCTATGTACTCAGCTTCAGCAGTAGAAAGAGATACAGAATTTTGCTTCTTACTAAACCATGAAATAAGATTATTTCCCAAAAAGAAACAACCTCCAGAGGTACTTTTCGTATCATCAGCACTTCCAGCCCAATCAGCATCACAGTATCCTACTAAAATGGAACTTGAGTCATGGGAGTACAACAACCCATAATCACATGTACCACTCACATACTTAAGAATTCTCTTAACTTGATTGATGTGACTGACCTTGGGTTCTGCTTGGTATCTTGCACACACACCAACTGCAAAGGTTATGTCTGGCCTACTTGCTGTGAGATACAGCAGACTGCCAATCATGCTTCTGTATAAACTCTGTTCGACATTCACTCCCTTTTCATCTTTGGATAACTTCAAGTGAGTAGGAGCAGGAGTTCTCTTGTGCTTGGCATTATCCAATCCAAACTTCTTCACAATATTCCTTGCATATTTGCTCTGACAAATAAAAATGGAATCTTCCATCTGCTTGACTTGCAATCCAAGGAAATAAGTCAATTCACCTACCAAGCTCATTTCAAATTCAGATTGCATTTGGTTGACAAAATGTTGGACCATTTCATCCGACATCCCACCAAACACAATATCATCTACATAAATCTGAGCAATCATTAGTTTCCCATCCTTCTCCTTGACAAAGAGAGTTTTATCAATACCACCTTTCCTGTATCCATGTTTGACTAAGAACTCAGTCAGCCTTTCATACCAAGCTCTTGGAGCTTATTTCAAACCATACAAAGCCTTCTTTAGCTTGTAGACATGATCAGGAAAATTTGGATCCACAAACCCTTTAGGCTGCTCAACATAAACTTAACTTCCTCATTAAGATAACCATTCAGAAAGGCACTCTTGACATCCATTTGAAACAATTTGAATTTCAAAAAATATGCCACTCCTAGCAACAATCTGATGGATTCCAATCGAGCCACAGGAGCAAATGTTTCATCAAAATCTACTCCTTCAATCTGTGTGTATCCTTGAGCAACTAGTCTGGCTTTGTTTCTGGTAACAACTCCTTGTTCATCAGACTTATTCTTATAAACCCACTTTGTTCCAATCACATTTGTTCCTGCTGGTCGTGGTACCAGTTCCCAGACTTCATTCCTCTTGAATTGACAAAGCTCATCCTGCTTAGCACTTATCCAGAACTTATCTGTCAATGCCTCTTTAACATTCTTTGGTTCAATCTTTGAAACAAAACAGGCATTTGACACAGCCTCCCTCGATCTGGTTCTTACACCTTCATTCAGATTTCCAATAATCAACTCCTTAGGGTGATCCTTCTGAGCCCTTATAGAGGGTCCCCTGTTAGCATCCTCTACCTCTTTATTCTCAGGTCTAGTGTCGGTCTCTTGAGCATTATCTTCTACGGACTCAGTGTCTTGTGAGATTTCATTGTTCATGGGAAAGCATGTTCCAACATCATTTGGGACATCTTCGTCTTTGCCAGAGTCATCAACCACCACATTTATGTATTCCATCATCACCTTAGTTCTGGAATTAAATACCCTATATGCTTTACTGTTTGTAGAGTATCCCAAAAATATCCCTTCCTCACTCTTAGGATCCATCTTTCGCCTCTACTCACGATCCGCCAAGATATAGCACTTACTCCTAAAAACATGGAAATATTTCACATTTGGCTTTCTACCTTTCCATAGCTCATAAAGAGTAACAGAAGTACCTGATCTGATAGTCACCATATTGTGTATATAGCAAGCTGTATTCATGGCTTCAGCCCAAAAATGATATGGAAGCTTTTTGGCATGAATCATGACCCTTGCACACTCTTGAATAGTCCTATTCTTGCGTTCCACCACACCATTTTGTTGGGGAGTGATTGGTGATGAGAATTCATGAGTGATTCCTTCAGATAAACAAAACTCTTCAAACCTGCTATTTTCAAATTCTTTCCCATGGTCACTTCTGATTCGTACAACACCATAATCCTTTTCTCGTTGAATCCTTTGACACAATTCTTTGAAAGTTGCAAATACTTCAGACTTCTCTCTGATAAAGCTTATCCAGGTGAATCTGGAGTAATCATCAACGGCAACATAGGCATACTTCTTCCCACCAAGACTTTCAACCTGCATAGGTCCCATTAAGTCCATGTGAAGCAGCTCCAGGACTCTAGAAGTTATGGTAAGATGTTGAAGCTTTTTGTGTGACATCCTTGTTTGCTTCCCAACTTGACATTCACCACATATTCTATCCTCATCAATCTTCAGCTTAGGAATACCTCTAACAGCCTCACTTGACAGAACTTTCTTCATCCCTTTCAAATGTAAGTGACCCAATTTCTGATGCCACAGTTTGGTTTCATCTTCCTTTGACATCAAACAGGTAGGCAAACTTTCTGATTCTTGAGGATTCCACAGACAGCAGTTATCCTTAGACCTGGTTCCCTTCATGACAATTTCATTTTCTTCATTGGTTACTAGGCATTCAGATTTTGTGAAATTTACTTTGAGTCCTAGATCACATAGTTGGCTTATACTGATCAAATTTACAGTCAGCCCTTTGACAAATAGAACACGATCCAGATTTGGTTGTCCTGTGTAGTCCAGCTTTCCAACACCTTTTATTTCACCTTTTGATCCATCCCCAAAAGTGACATAATTGGTAGAGTGAGGCTTGATATCTGACAAAAATTTCTTCACACCAGTCATGTGTCTTGAACAACCACTGTCAAAGTACCAATCTTCCCTTGCAGATGCTCTGAGAGAGGTATGTGCTATGAAACCAGCCATCATATTTCTAGGAGTCCATCATTTCTTTACTTTAGCCCAATTCTGTCCTTTATTTTGTTGATGAGCAGTTTTGGGATAACCATGCAAATTGTAGCAAAAGGACTTTAAGTGACCAATCTTTCCACAGTAATGACATCTCCATGGTTTATACTTTGAACTACATACTATTTTCTGATGTTTCATCTGATGTTGAAACATGTGATTTGACATCTCCTCCTCTTGCTTTATTTTCTGAGGAACAAACTTTAATACAGACTTCTTGTAGTTCTCTGCTTGATTGTTAAAACCAAGACCTTGTACATTTCCAGCATTTTTCCCAGTCTGAAGAATCTCATCCAGCTGAGTGGAACCATTGTTCAACATTCTTATAGATTTGGTCATATTGTCAAGTTTTGACTTTTGCCATACAACCTCCTCTTTAAGATCAGCAATGATTGATAGATGTTCTTCCTTCTCAGCTTCTAGTTGAGCTATTAGAACCTTCTGTTCTAATATTATCTGGCACCTCTCTTCATTCTTGATACACAACTCTGAGAACCCAGTTATAACTTCCTGCTTAGTGAGTTCTCCAATATAAGATTCTTTGTCAGAATCAGACTCACAAGTTGTTTCTCCATCAGATTTACAGATTCCAGTCAAGGCTGTCACCAATTTTGCTGATTCTTCTTCAAGATCACTCTCAGACTCTCCTTCTGACCAAGACACAGATAAGCCCTTCTTCTGCCTTTTAAGATACGTGGGACACTCAGTTTTTATGTGCCCAAATCCCTCACATTTAAAACACTGAACTCTCTTCCCTTGATTGGAGTCTTCTTCAGTTCTGGACCTTCTGCCTCCATCCTGGTTTTTACTGATGTCGAGTGACTTGTTCTGAACATTTTCTCTTGACTTCATGTCCATCCTTTTCAACACTTTGTTAAATTGTTTTCCAAGCAATACCAGATCTTTAGACACCCCTTCAACTCTGACCAGGTTACCTTCATCGTCTGACTCACCCGCATTTGACACAAAAGCTATACTCTTCTTCTTTTTAGACTTTTCACTGATCCCCAATTCAAATGTTTGAAGTGATCCCACAAGTTCATCCATTTTCATCTTATCTATGTCCTGAGCTTCCTCTATAGCAGTCACTTTCATGTCAAATCTCTTAGGTAGAGATCTGAGGATTTTTCTGACCAGTTTGCTATCAGACATCTTTTCACCTAAGGCACTTGAAGCATTAGCTATCTCAATAATGTTCATGTGAAAATCATGAATGCTCTCATCTTCCTTCATCTTCAAATTCTCAAACTTGGTAGTGAGAAGCTGAAGTTTTGACATCTTCACCTTTGAAGTCCCTTCATGAGTGAAATTATGGTACCAGATATGTGATGTTACGTGTGATGTCACAACAACACACTCTGCAATGGACAATGTAAAACAACAATAAATCAACACAATGAATTATTCACCCAGTTCGGTTTAACAACCTACGTCTGGGGGCTACCAATCCAGGGATGAATTTCACTATCAGTAGAATTAATTTATAGACTCAATAACCCAGTTGACATCTCCTAAACTTAATCTCTACTTAATGAACCTTCTACTTAAGAGACCACTTAAGTATGAGAACACTACTCAATCCCTAAACCACTTCAGTGATATAATTCAAAGATCACACACTTTGAAAAACACAACTTGATTCTGCTTCACAGCTTTGATCAAGAACAATTCAAAACACCAACACCAATTCACACTAGAATGGTTTACAACACATACACGAAGACACAAAACGACTTTCAGTCTTTAGCTCTCTTTCTTCATTTTTTTGCCTTCAGGATTGATGCGCTTTATATAGCTATCTGAATTGGGCTTGGACATGCTACAATATCTGACCTGATTTGTTATTTAAAACTGAATCTTCAAAACAGATTTTCTCTCTCAAAATCTTCTTAAATCTTCAGCTTTTAAACCTCCTACAAATCTGCATCAAATCTGTTTGCAACAGAGAATATCTATCCCAAGATATCCGCATCCAATGAGACTAACCGTTCTCCCAATATCCAGCTAAAACGCAAACCCTAACAACATCACTAAACCTGATGTTATTAACCTTCTGCAGACCTGATGTCACAACATCGCATGTGACATCAGACATCACAACTTCAGCAACTTAACTCCTTAACATAAACCAATGTTAAGACTCAATGTTAAGACATCACCCATGTGACATCAATATTGCACAACTTTGTTTTACCAAAATTCTAGCCAATCCAAGAACCAACAATCTCCCCCTTTGGCTAATTTTGGCTAAAACAATCTCTGCAACATCAGAGACTTCAGCAGCGGATAAAAAATTAAAAAAAAACCAACAAACAGCAACAAACAGCTCCCATCAACAAAGAGCAAACTCCCCATCAAACCAGAACCAGCTGTTCAACATGCACACTCCCCCTCAACATCTGCACCACACCAGATATATGGTACACTCTACACACCTAGGCTAACTCTCCCCCTTTTTAGCCACAATTAGACAATTACCAAACACAATGTCCTGACATAAAGTCAAGGTCAAACATCATGCTTCCCAAAAACACAAGTTCCAACACATTGACTGTCCAGTCGATACAAACGATGCTCTTTGTTTTTCATTATAAACACAAACCTTTCTTCTAGCAGCACCACACAACAACCAAGAATGAGCCAGTCAAACAGCAATGGTGCAACAAAGAACTTCAAGCAGAAGAACACGACTTCAGATCCACCTCAGCAGAGGAGCAAAATAATAACTACATCTGAAACTACTTCAAGAGCCAAAAGGACAGGCAGAACCTCAGAAACAACCATGAAACCAAGCAAAAAGCTTCCTGTGCAACAACCAGCTGCTGATGATGATTGGGATAAAGATTGGAAAGCTTTTCTAAATGCAGGGGGTTGGGATAATCTGTAACTAATGATGTACTTCAAACCTATATGCCTTCAGCAGTTGAATAAAATCAATTTTCTAATAAAGACTACAACTGCTTAATACATTCTCTAGCGCATTTAATCTTCATGAATGCAAATTCCCAATTTACTTCTCAAACTTTCAAATTGGTTTGCATCTAATGCTTTAGTGAAGATATCAGCTAACTGTTTTTCTGTAGCTACATGCTCCAATGCAACAACTTTGTCCTCAACCAATTCTCTTATAAAATGATGCCTTATATCAATATGCTTAGTTCTGCTATGTTGAATAGGATTCTTAGAGATATTGATAGCACTCAAATTATCACAGTACAATGTCATGACATCTTGCTTGACATTGTATTCTGTTAACATCTGCTTCATCCAAACAAGTTGAGAGCAACTACTTCCTGCGGCTATGTACTCAGCTTCAGCAGTAGAAAGAGACACACAGTTCTGCTTTTTACTAAACCATGATATCAGATTATTCCCTAGGAAGAAACAACCTCCTGAAGTGCTTTTCCTATCATCAGCACTCCCAGCCCAGTCAGCATCACAATATCCCCTTAACTCTGTTCCAGATCCATGACTATACAACATCCCATAGTCACTAGTGCCATTAACATATTTCAGGATCCTCTTCACTTGATTCAAGTGACTAACCTTAGGCTCAGATTGGTATCTGGCACAAACTCCAACAGCAAAAGCAATGTCAGGTTTGCTAGTTGTGAGATACAATAGACTCCCAATCATGCTTCTATATAAACTTTGATCCACACTGACACCATGTTCATCCTTGGATAATTTTAGATGAGTAGGAGCAGGAGTCCTCTTGTGATTAGCATTCTCTAGACCAAACTTCTTCACTATGTTCTTTGCATACTTGCTCTGAGATATGAATATGGAGTCCTCCATTTGTTTAAATTGGAGACCAAGAAAATAGTTCAGCTCACCAATAAGACTCATTTCAAATTCAGACTGCATCTGTTCCACAAAATGTTTCACCATTGCATCTGACATCCCACCAAATACTATGTCATCAACATAGATTTGAGCTATCATCAGTTTTCCTCCTTCCTCTTTAACAAACAAAGTCTTGTCAATCCCTCCTTTTCTGTAGCCATTCACAACCAGGAATTCAGTAAGTCTTTCATACCAAGCTCTTGGTGCTTGCTTCAAACCATATAGAGCTTTCCTTAGTTTGTACACATGGTCAGGAAATGTTGGATCAATAAATACTTTTGGTTGATTAACATACACCTCTTCATTTAAGTAACCATTCAAGAAGGCACTTTTAACATCCATCTGAAAAAGCTTGAATTTGAAATTACAAGCCACACCTAAGAGCAATATGATAGATTCCAGTCTTGCCACAGGAGCAAAGGTTTCATCATAATCAATTCCTTCCACCTGAGTGTATCCCTGAGCAACTAATCTGGCCTTGTTTCTGGTGACCACTCCTTGTTCATCAGATTTATTCTTGTAGATCCACTTGGTTCCAATCACATTGACTCCATCAGGCCTAGGTACTAGCTCCCATACTTCATTCCTCTTGAATTTCTCCAGCTCTTCATCCATTGCATTTATCCAAAACTCATCAGTCAATGCTTCCTTGACATTCTTGGGCTCAATTTTGGAGACAAAACATGAACTTGCTATCACATCTCTTGACCTAGTCCTCACTCCAGAGTTTGGATCACCTATAATGAGCTCCTTTGGGTGGTTCTTCTGCACTCTGATGGAGGGATCTTTATGAGGTTGCTCAGCTTCAGGCTCAGCAGCAGCAACACTAGGAGGTTGACTTCTGTCTTCAGCTTATGGTGCAACTTCACCAACTGATGTCCCAACATCATCTAGGACATCATCATCTTCCTGCTTGTCATTGTCATCAATCACCACATTAATTGACTCCATCATCACCTTGGTTCTAGAGTTGAAAACTCTATATGCTCTGCTGTTAGTAGAGTATCCCAAAAATATTCCTTCATCACTTTTGGAATCCAATTTTCTTCTCTGTTCTCTATCAGCCAGAATATAACATCTACTTCAAAAAACATGAAAGTATTTAACATTAACTTTTCTTCCCTTCCACAGTTCATACAGAGTGGATGAAGTGCCTCTTCTCAGGGTAACTCTGTTGTGAATGTAGCAGGCTGTATTCATGGCTTCAGCCCAGAAATGATAGGGAAGTTTCTTGGCGTAGATAGCTCTAGCAGACTCTTGGATAGTTTTGTTCTTCCTCTCAACTACTCCATTTTGCTGAGGAGTAATAGGAGATGAAAACTCGTGACTTATACCTTCAGCAGAGCAAAACTCTTCAAACTTGTTATTCTCAAACTCTCTTCCATGGTCACTCCTTATCCTGACAACATTACTCTCCTTTTCCCTTTGGAGTCTTTGACAAAGATCTTTAAAAACATCAAACACCTCTGATTTGTCTTTGATGAAGCTCACCCAGGTGTACCTCGAATAGTCATCCACAACTACATATGCATATTTCTTTCCACCCAGACTTTCCACCTGCATAGGTCCCATCAAGTCCATATGAAGTAGTTCCAAGACCTTGGAGGTGGTATCATGTTGAAGCTTCGAATGAGACATCTTTGTCTGCTTCCCTTTTTGACAGTCACCACACACTTTTCCTTCCTCAATATTAAGTTTGGGAATTCCTCTGACTGCTTCTGAGGAGATGATTCTCTTCATTCCCTTCAAGTGAAGATGTCCCAACTTCTTATGCCAAATTTTGACATCATCTTCTTTAGCAAAAACACACGTGGAAGAATTTGAGTTTTGAGGCACCCAAAGATAACAATTGTCCTTAGACCTGGCTCTCTTCACAATGACTTCTCCTTTATCATCTTTGACAATGCATTCAGACTTTGTAAAGTCTACTTTGAATCCTTGATCACAAAGTTGACTAATGCTAATCAAATTTGCTGTCAGTCCTTTAACAAGAAGAACACCCTCCAGTCTGGGAGCACCAGCACAGTTTAGTTTACCAATCCCCTTGATCTCTCCTTTGACCCCATCACCAAATGTAACATAGCCTGAAGAATTAAGCTTCACATCTACCAACAGATTCTTTACCCCAGTCATGTGCCTTGAACACCCACTGTCAAAGTACCAATCTTCTTTGGTAGACACCCTTAAAGAAGTGTGAGCTATCAAGCTGGTAACGTTAACTTTAGGGACCCATTGCTTCTTAGGCTTGAACCCCTGCCTTCCTTTATAACAGTTCTGATTGGGAACGACCTGATGAGCCTTCTGAGGATACCCATGGAGCTTATAACAATAAGCCTTAATGTGTCCAAAACATCCACAATGGTGACACCTCCAGTGTCTGTATTTCTTCTTAGATGGAGTTCTGTCATGATGTTTTAACATCACTGGTTTGGAGGTGATAACATCAAAAGAACCTGCATCACTGGTGAATCCTAAATCATGTTTGTCTGCAGCCATCTTCCCAATACTAAGAATATTGTCTAACGCATCAGTACCATTGTTCAACATTCTGATAGTTTTGGTCATAGAGTCCAGTTTATAGTTAAGCATACTGACTTCAGCTTCAAGTTCAGTCTTTTCTGCTTTTAACTGTACTATGGTTTTCTTCAGCTCTTCTCCTTCAAGACACACTTGCTCACTTCTCACGAAAAGATCTTTGTAAGTGACAGCAAGTTCATCGTAAGAAACCTCATCATCACAAGACTCCTCATCTGACTCATAAACCCCAACCATAGCTCTAACAAGTTTAGCTGAATTTTCTTCAGATTCACTCTCGCTGTCAGACCAAGAAGCTGATAACCCTTTCTGCTTCTTTAGAAAAGTAGGACATTCCTTCTTGACATGTCCAAACCCTTCACACTCAAAGCATTGTATCCCTTTATCATTACTGGATTTTTCTTCATCTTTAGACTTCTTCCCTTGTTCTCCTGATCTATTGATGTCAGAGGTAATGTTCTTGACATTGGGATTATAACTCCTATTTATCCTCTTCATAACTTTGTTGAACTGTTTACCCAACAAAGCAATAGCCTGAGACAGCTCCTCCTGAGAATCATCTTCTTTCCCTTTCTTGGCTTCTTCAGAACTGGAAACCAAAGCTATACTCTTGGACTTCTTCTCAGGTTACTCTTCACTTAACCCTAGCTCAAATTTTTGAAGAGATCCAATAAGCTCATCAACCCTCATTTTGCTGATGTCTTGAGCTTCTTCAATTGCAGTCACCTTCATCTTGTACCTCTTAGGAAGGGACCTAAGGATTTTCCTTACAAGCTTTTCTTCTGACATCTTTTCTCCAAGAGAACTGGATGCATTGGATAGCTCAAGAATACTCATGTGGAAGTCATGGATAGTCTCATCTTCCTTCATCTTCAGACTTTCAAACTTTGAACTTAGAATCTGAAGTCTTGACATCTTAACTCTAGATGTTCCTTCATGTGTAGCCTTCAAAATATCCCATGCTTCCTTAGCAACTTCACATGAGTTGATTAACCTGAAGATGTTCTTATCAACTCCATTGAAGATAACATTTAGCGCTTTAGAGTTACCAAGGGCAAGTTCATCTTCTTCCTTGGTTCATTCTTCTTCAGGCTTCAGCTTTGAGGTGCCCTCTTTATCTTTACCAGCATCATCTTTTTCAAACACAACAGGTGCTTTCCATTCTTTTATGATAGCCTTCCAAGCCCTGCTGTCCAAGGATTTAAAAAAGGTAATCATCCTTGGCTTCCAATAATCATAATTAGAGACATCCAAAATAGGGGGTCTGTTGACAAATCCTCCAACTTCTTTGTCCATCTTTACACCAGAAAGTAACTTCCCTAGATCTCACCCAGAGACAGATAGGATGCCTGCTCTGATACCAAATGAAATTCTGGTACCAGATATGTCATGTTACGTGTGATGTCACAACAACACACTCTGCAATGGACAATGTAAAACAACAATAAATCAACACAATGAATTGTTCACCCAGTTCGGTTTAACAACCTACATCTGGGGGCTACCAAGCCAGGGATGAATTTCACTATCAGAAGAATTAATTTACAGACTCAACAACCCAGTTGACATCTCCTAAACTTAATCTCTACTTAATGAACCTTCTACTTAAGAGACCACTTAAGTATGAGAACACTACTCAATCCCTAAACCACTTCAGTGATATAATTCAAAGATCACACACTTTGAAAAACACAACTTGATTTTGCTTCACAGCTTTGATCAAGAACAATTCAAAACACCAACACTAATTCACACTAGAATGGTTTACAACACATACACGAAGACACAAAACGACTTTCAGTCTTTAGCTCTCTTTCTTCATTTTTTTGCCTTCAGGATTGATGCGCTTTATATAGCTATCTGAATTGGGCTTGGACATGCTACAATATCTGACCTGATTTATTATTTAAAACTGAATCTTCAAAACAAATTTTCTCTCTCAAAATCTTCTTAAATCTTCAGCTTTTAAACCTCCTACAAATCTGCATCAAATCTGTTTGCAACAGAGAATATCTATCACAAGATATCCGCATCCAATGAGACTAACTGCTCTCCCAATATCCAGCTAAAACGCAAACCCTAACAACATCACTAAACCTGATGTTATTAACCTTCTGCAAACCTGATGTCACAACATCGCATGTGACATCAGACATCACAACTTCAGCAACTTAACTCCTTAACATAAACCAATGTTAAGACATCACCCATGTGACATCAACATTGCACAACTTTGTTTTACCAAAATTCTAGCCAATCCAAGAACCAACAATGAGCAACCTTCAAGACCTGCCAAGCCTCTTTTGCAATGGTGCAGTGTTCAATCAACCTGAAGATATTTTTGTTAACACCATTAAACAATGCATTCATGGCTTTGGAATTTCCCAAGGACCCTTTGTAGTCTGCATCATCCCAGTCTTCCTTTTCCTTCACCACATCAGTAGGATTACCTTTTCCATCTCTAACCTTTGGGGGTTCCCATCCTTTGATAACAGCTTTCCATGCTTGATCATCCATGGATTTGATGAATGCTACCATCCTTGGTTTCCCGTAGTCATAGTTGGAACCATCAACCAGAGGTGGTTTGTTCAAAAATCCTCCATCCTTGTCCATTGCACCAGAAAGTACCTTCCCTGAATCTCACCCAGAACCAAACAAGGGTGCAAGCTCTTGATGCCAATTGAAATTCTGGCACAGATATCAGATGTCCTACACAGATGTTAAGACACTGATATCCAACACAATGAACAAGTTAACAATAATAATAACAGTGCAGAAGGTAAAGAACACAGTGATATGTTTACCCAGTTCGGTCTAACACACCTACTCTGGGGGACTACCAAGCCAGGGACGAAATCAATATACGATAGTATTAATTCACAGATCATGCAGCAACCACACCCGGTTACAATCCGCTCACTTAATCACTACCTTTCCTATGACTTCTACCTAAGACTCACCTAGGTATGAGGCCCTCCTCAAATCCCTCTTCAATCACAAACCGTGACTGGTTCCTTTCAACACAAGTAACAAAACAAAAGCCACACTTTCAAAAACACACAATTCTCAATACTTCAAAGCTTATGAGAATTGACACACAAGAAACTCAATGCTTAAAAGCTTATGAGTAACTGACAGAACTTATAACACAAAACCAGTCCTTGTACTGTTATCAGAATGATGCCAGTTAGGCTCACAAATAACACTCAAAAACCCTAACAAAACACACGTAAGTTCCACACCTAAACTAGGTTTACACCAGTCAATATATAGCATTAAATCTGGACTGGATTGGGCTTCAAAACGCAGCAAAGAGACTGCACACAATTCTGCAAAATAAACTCCAATAAAATAGGTCTTCAATCTAAAGTTTCCTAATATGTCTCCATATTTAGAAAATGTTGAAAATCCGAAAACCAACACACAAAAACTCAACCCAAAATACTTTGGATGCCACATAGGATAACTAAATATTCACAGAATATTCAGTAACAAATACCAACAACAGAATCTTCCTTTTAAACCAAAATCAGACGCGAAGTCCTATGATCCAGGATGGGACATCTTTATCCGACATGTTTAATGCAGAATATTAGAACATCTTGTTTCAACATCTTGCTGCTAGAATAGTTTTAGCAAAATAAATGCCAACCACAAACTCAAAGAAATAACAAACATGATTGATTAGTATGGTTGTGAGGTGAACGAACGAGCTGGGTGGTTTAGGTGAAGGGGTGTAAGCAGAGGTAGAGGTTGGTGGTTGTGATTCAGTTTTCCATTGAGTAGCAGAGGTTGTTGAGGGTGGATTCCATGGTGGAATCGTGGGTTGTTGTTTGAGAAGGTGATTAAGGTCGATGAAAAGGTGATGATGAAGGTTTTTTTCTTGCTGGAAAAATCAAATGGTGAGAGTGTCAAGAAGAATGTTTGCAGCTTTTATATTTTTTCTGGTTCTTGTGAGTGAGCCTCTTTTTTAATCGTAGAAGAGAGAATTATGGGATTTTCGTGTGGGTTTGGGAAAATCTTCTCTTGCAAATTGTTTCCTCCTTTCTATCTTTAAAACAAAGTTTGAGAGAGAAAGTATATGGAGATGACCCATTTTTTATTCTAGTGGAAATCCTCCTTTGATTTTTCTTTCCGTTTATCAAGGGGTTTCAACGTGAAAGAGTGTGGTCATCTTCCCATGGGACCGTTTGGACCTTTCTTTTTGTGAGTTGTCCAACTGATTTTTTAATCAAAAATTAGGGAAAGGGGGTCCGCGTGAATGTTATCACCATTTCCTTATTTTTTACTTTCTTTTTTTCCTTTATTTTTCATCTTTTTCTTTTATTTAATTGGTGGAAAGGTAGACACATGGATAATTAATATGTGCCTTTGATTAATCTTGATCTAACGGTCGTAATTAAATTTAAATACACATGATGATCAACGCGAAATAAATTTACCTCTTTCTAAATACACATGATTAAATTAAAATGCAAGCATGGAAAATTCTATTTTATTTTTCTGAATATTTTGACGAAAGAGTAAAAAAAAGACTGAATATGAATAAAAGTCGGGTGCCAAAGTGCCCGAAAAATAAACTGACTGCATCAAAATGATCAACGCGAAATAAACCTCTCGGAAACATACAGGTTTTAAAATAAATTTTGACCGGTTAAGCATGCATAGGCTGATCAAAATGCGACTGAAAAAGTAGTCAAAAAATAAAACGAGCACACCAGGTTAAACTACGCGAACCGTAGATTAATGCGATTTTGAAACTTTTTGTCCGCTGATTTTACATACATTTGAGAAATGATTCAATCAATCTGTCTGTATGTTTGAAAATTTATCTTGACAAACATTTTAGGCGTTATTTATGACGAAATGCATGTTAGGCTAAGCAGATGATGCAAAATGAAAATAAGGTCGAATGTATGAAGGTTTTAAAATGCCCGAATAAAATTGGGGTATGACACTTAGGTCGGCCTATAGAGGTCTTGTGTCGGCCTAAGTTGGTCAACCTATGGACAGTGGCTACAACCTTTATTATTAATGCGTGGAGGTCGACCTGAGCAATTTCTGTGTCGACTTATACTCAAGCAAAAGCTTCTATAGGTCGACCTACACGCGTGTGTGTCTGCCTATCCTGTAATGTTATCATAAAAACTTGTTTTTCAATGTATTTTTCCCAAAAACCTTGTTTTCAATGCATGTATGATCTATGATCATATTTCAAACCATTTGAATGCTTCCTAAGGCTAAGATGCACATCTAAAATTAGAGGATACCGTCCAATAAACATTAACGCTACATTATCCTAATTTTGACATCATTCAAAATACATATCCTACGGAAAGTAGCACCCACACTTCTAACTAAACAATGAATAACAGACTGAAGCGGTTAGTCTTCCTTCCAAACACGAACTTGAAGCAATTTTTCTCCAAGCTAAACTGAGATTTTATATAGACTTATCTCAAACAAGGAATCTCGTGATCGTTTAATCATCGATGGTGACTGCTATAAGTAAGGGCAACTCTGCGCTTAGGGCTCAATTTGTCTTTTCATAACCTAGAAATCACAGCGCCAATCAATCTTTGTTTCAAAATTTCGTATCAGTCATTGCTTCGAAGAGGTTCTCTAATGATAGATCTATGTTGGATGTCACCATATTGTGGATTTCATCGATAACCAATAATTGAGGTGGAACGACATCAAAATATCTAACAAAGCTCTTCAGTGAGATGTATGAGGTGAGTGTCTCCATCTCTCGATGGTTTTAGTGAATATCTGACTTTTGATCGAAGATGATCTATTTGTGAATTTTTGCAGGAATTAGGAGTTGATTCCCATAAACGACACCATTAGTTCATTGCGGAACAAGAATTGGTATTGAATGATGATGTAGGACTCTGGAATCGATGGTGTTGATCTTCAGTACGGTGGCGCAGAATAGACCTGTAAGATTATAACTCTAACGCCAAAGTCAATTCAGAGTCCAAGATTAATGTAGTGAAAAACAGAGATTAAAAATTATACTTTGAATCTCACATATGCTAACTTGATAAGTTGAATAATTTTAATTATGCTTGCACCTACTTGAACATTTGCCTTGGATCTTTGGTCAGCCCCCAAAAAAATTATCATTACTCGACAAATGGTTTAGTCTTATTTTTTTGGGTTAATACCCCTTTTGCCCCCTGCCATATGGGCGAAATCCCAAAAATAACCCTATAAAAAAAAACACAGATTCCCCCCTTGTCATTTGAAGATTCTACTGTTTTGACCCCTCTTGAAATCCAGTCAACAATTTCTATGACGTGGCAATGTTTTTTATTTTTTATTATTATTTTTAATTACGTGGACGAATTATGTGGCATTTTTTATTATTTTTTATTTTTTAAATTTCATGTGGCATTTTTTTCGTATTATTTTTTATTTTTAATTTAATTCTATTTTTTTTCAAATTAATAATTTAAAAATTATTTTATTTGGGCCAAGTACATATTCCAAAATTTTCAGCCCAAGTACATATTCCAAATTTATTAGCCCATGTAGTTTTCCATTTAATATAAGTTACACAACTCTCTTATATAAAACCTATATTTTTGCCTACTTCAAACGATGTGGGACAATAGTTCTCTTCATCATCAATTTGCATCACACTGTTCATCAATTTTTCCTGCATCAATTTTCAACATCCACTCTTGAAAACGTGAAAACGTGAGCTGAGACCTTCTCTTCTTCAGGTCATTCAACACCCACTACACAAACATATTCATCAACTCATCCTCAATCTATCCTCATCTTCAAATCACCTTCAGCAATCCTGCACCTTAAACATCTTCAAATGGCTCTCTTATTTTTATAATGTTTAATTTCTTGCACTAAATTTTCTTCTAATTATCTCATGTTCAGTTTTATTTTTCTTCAAATATGTTTCTGGATTCACATTATGATAAAGTTGTTTTCTTAGGCTTCTTTAAATATTTTTCGGGGGAAATCACGTTTATAGTATTTCAAAGTCACATTTCATTTTGTTTCAACTTTGGTTCCTTGTCTTATACTCATAACCACTGCTTTTTCCCATGCTTCCATATTTCTTGGTTTTTGATTTCTTTTATTCATAAATTTAGTTCTATCTTCTCTGCACTTAGGATTTGTATTCATTTGACAAACATCTTGATTTTCTTATATGGAAGATACAATCAGAATTTTTTTTGATATAATGGGGTATTTTTGTTATTCTGTTTGATTCTAAAATGTTTTACATATGCTATATAGTAACTCCTTTATAGTGAAACTTTGCTTCTTTATTGTTGCAGTTTTACCAAGAGAAAACCAAATGAAAGTATGAAGTTTATTGTGATATTTTTCTTTGGAGGATTTCTTGGCTTATTTATAGGATTATCACTTCCAACATTCTCCACAACAAAGGTGCTCATGAATTCAGTATTTTCTGTATTTCATGTTATCATGTTACTATTAGAATGGAATTCTAACTATGGTTAAAAATTTTTAGTTGAATCTCCCGTCTAGTTTGCTTCCTTCCATTGATTTGTCTTGCATTCGCGGGAGCAACGCGTGGTCATTCATGAAGAATGACGACAGCGCCTCGTTTGAAAATCATAATCCATCTAAGGTCTGCATATTGTTTTGTACAAGTGTGCATGATAATCAGAAAAATTGTTACTTATTTTCATGATTTTGTATGCAGATTTGGGTTCCAACAAATCCTAGAGGTTCTGAAAGATTACCTCCCGGAATTGTTAATGCTCAATCCGACTTCTTCTTGCGCCGATTATGGGGTCTTCCCAGTGAGGTGAGAATAATTAACTAAACAGATCATATAAGTGCTTATGTCCATAGCTAATAGATTTTTCTATGTACAAAGAATTTGATTAAGTTGCTACTAACTTGTAGGATTTAACTTCTAAGCCAAGGTATCTAGTGACATTCACTGTTGGATATCAGCAGAAAAACAACATTGATACAGCTGTTAGAATATTGTGGGAATGTATGTCAAATCAGATACTATACTTATTGAGGAACAATCTCAGGAGCTATTTCCTAATTATGATATCTTTCTACTCCACTGTGGTTAACTTAACTTGCACATGTTGAGATTTTGCAACAGTACTGTGCTACAATTTGGCATGGATGAAACCATTCATGCGTTATCTAACGTGGATGTAAAACCATGCATGAGTTTTCGCCTAACAATTAAGTTTTTGAAGAATTGGTTCATGCGATGGTATTGAAGCTTTTAAAAATAAGAGAGCCATTTGAAGATGTTTAAGGTGCAGGATTGCTGAAGGTGATTTGAAGATGAGGATAGATTGAGGATGAGTTGATGAATTTGTTTGTGTAGTGGATGTCCCACATCGTATGAAGTAGGCAAAAATATAGGTTTTATATAAGAGAGTTGTGTAACTTATATTAAATGGAAAACTACATGGGCTAATAAATTTGGAATATGTACTTGGGCTGAAAAATTTGGAATATGTACTTGGCCCAAATAAAATAATTTTTAAATTATTAATTTGCAAAAAAATAGAATTAAATTAAAAATAAAAAATAATACGAAAAAAAATGCCACATGAAATTTAAAAAATAAAAAATAATAAAAAATGCCACATAATTCGTCCACGTAATTAAAAATAATAATAATAAATAAAAAACATTGTCACATCATAGAAATTGTTGACTGGATTTCAAGAGGGGTCAAAACAGTAGAATCTTCAAATGACAACGGGGGAATCTGTGTTTTTTTTTTACAGGGTTGTTTTTGGAATTTCGCCCATATGGCAGGGGCAAAAGGGGGTATTAACCCTATTTTTTTTTTCAAACATGTAATAATTAAACTTGTTCTTAAAGATCACAAAGGGAGAATTAGGAACAAAAGTTATGACTTATACATCATAAAATATAACATAAATACATTAAGATGAGCATAACTTATCAGCTAACAATAGAATATAATAATCTCAAAAACTTAAATGATCAATTTAAAATAAATAGAAAACTTAAAAGAACCTTGATGTTAAAATTTATTTGATATTTTCAGAAAAGAAAAAAAATTGCACACTTTAGAGTATGAGAAGTTTGGAATAGCCTAAAGATATGAACTTAATTGATGTTTGTGAGGAAAGTAAGAAGATGGAATATATATATATATATATATATATATATATATATATATATATATATATATATATATATATATATATATATATATATATATATATATATATATATATATATATATATAATTATACATTTCACTTAAACTCATTTAAATTCAAGAGTATAATTTAACTAGAAATTTTAAGTTTGAATCAAGTTGAGAATTAGTCTTTAAAGTTATCCGCAAAAAATATCTTATTTATACCAAAAAGATATTATCTTATTAAAAAATAAAAAATCGAGTTAAATTTTATTGCCATAAATTTTATTTTGATCTAATTTATGAAGAAAAAAATATTGACTGTAATATATGCAAAATACACAAAAGTTAAACATAAGCCAACCCGGTTTCAGAGTGCTAGAATTTTCGTTGCCAATAGAGCCAAAAATATAGTAACCCACATAATGGTGGAATATGCTCATAGTGAATACAACAGGGTTTGGATATTCCTATTTTAACTAAAAGATATTATTCAAATAAATACTTGTAAAGAAACTACCAATATTATTATTTGCCAAATTTAGGTGGGTGCAGATCAACTACTTTGTACTAATTTGGTTAAATAAGTGATTTTCTGACCCAAGATTGGTGGCATCATTTATTGATATCATTAATTCTATCATTTTTTTTTAGATGGTGGGAAGGGCATCGAAAATTCTCTATTTATAACTTCTACGATTAGTTCATTGCCCTTATTAATTGTATTAAGAAGATGAAACTATCTTGATCTTTTGTATCATGGGTTCAAGCATCCCTTGTGCTTGTTTTAATATCGTGGCTTACTTAAAAAAAATTGATAATAAGTGTAATTTTCTGACTCAAGATTTGTGGTATCCTTTATTGATATTTATGGATATTGATTGGTGACGTAAGATTCTCATATGGAACTAATCAGTACAAAACAGACTTATATTATAAGATTAACGCTCAAATATTTAATGTTTAAGTTAATTAAGAGAGTAATGATTAAAAAATATAAAATGAATCTCATGTATACTACCTTAATATGTAATTTAGTTAAAATTTTGTAAGGACGTTTGATCGGCACAAAACAAGAGTCATTATGAATAGATAGATGGTTAAAATATTTGTTGTCAAACATGTATTTTCTTCGGTTATAATTATAAGCCAAAATAACTATTTTTACATGTATTAAAAAAATTAGTTAAATGTAATTAATTTTCTTGATTTCATGTACTATTAAAGTAAAATTTACGATAATATCCTTAGTTTATTTAATGAATCAACTACTAATATTAAATGCTTTTGAATTAAATTAACGATACAATAGTAATACAAGCATTAATTAATCTAAAATTTAATGGTTTTTGCTTATAATAGTGACCAAGATTTAAGGTGTTTTTTTTGCTTATAATAATGACCGGAGGGAGTATTAGTTAAACTTATTCTTAAGGATCACAAAGGGGGAATTTAGGAAAAAAAGTTGTCTTATACATGATGAAATGTAACATAAATGACATTGCAAGATGAGCATACCTTGATGTTAGAAAAATTGATGGGAATTTAAAAAGGTCATCCGATTAATTAATGAAAATTAATTTTATTGTAAGATTAACGCTCAAATATTTAATGTTTAAAATGTTTAAAATGTTTAAGTTAATTAAGAGAGTAATGATTAAAAAATATAAAATGAATCTCATGTATACTAACTTAATACGTTAATTTAGTTAAAATTTTGTAAGGACGTTTGATCGGCACAAAACAAGAGTCATTATGAATAGACAGATGGTTAAAATATTTATTGTCAAACATGTACTCCCTTCAGTCACAATTATAAGCCAAAATAACTACTTTCACACGTATTAAAAAAGTTAGTTAAATGTAATTAATTTTCTTGATTTCATGTACTATTAAAGTAAAATTTACGATAATATCCTTAGTTTATTTAATGAATCAACTACTAATATTAAATGCTTTTGAATTAAATTAACGATATAATAGTAATACAAGCATTAATTAATCTAAAATTTAATGACTTTTGCTTATAATAGTGACCAAAATTTAAGGTGTTTTTTTTGCTTATAATAGTGACCGGAGGGAGTATTAGTTAAACTTATTCTTAAGGATCACAAAGGGGGAATTTAGGAAAAAAAGTTGTGACTTATACATGATGAAATGTAACATAAATGACATTGCAAGATGAGCATACCTTGATGTTAGAAAAATTGATGGGAATTTAAAAAGGTCATCCGATTAATTAATGGAAATTAATTTTATTGATTACTTGGAAATTAAATAATTAATATTAATTAATAATTATAATAATGTACTTATCAAAATCTAGTCTTAACCTAGTTTTGATTGAATAACTCTCTCCTACTATTTTCTCTCAACTCTTTCACTATTTTTTCTCCACTATCCCACCATTTTCTCTCCATCATATCAGATTCATGACTATAAATTATATTGTGCGTATCAGTTGAAAAAAATACTCCAGATTCTAAATTTATCCGGAATCTCTCTTCCCCCTCTCATTCACTTCATTTATAATTTTTCTTTTTCTGATTAACGAGTGGTTTATTGCACCATCGTCGACTGAATTTACTTTTAAATACGAGTGGTTTTAACACCATCTGAAGGTGTATCTCTACGAACGATTTATCACAGTGCAGGTGATAATCGTAATTTTTGAACGGACTGTTTTATCCTGGAGACGTCATCGAAACGTGACTGCATTGCATAATTTTGGCAGTACGACGAAACGTCTTAAAGAAAGCGACCTAGTACGCGACTCGTCCCGATAATTTCCTTGTGCCAATTTTTTTCAAAACCGAAAATAACAATTTTAAGACGTTTTTTTTTTTAACTGCCATGGCTACTGAGGAAATTATCTGTACTACTGCGGTCGCTTTTGCCTCTGACAAACCATTTAAGTTTGAGGGTTCTCACTTCAAATGTTGGCAAGCTAAGATGAAATTTTTCTTAACTTTGAAGAAGGTTGCCCACGTTCTGACTGAGGATATTCCTGTTGCTCCTTCTGGATCAACTGAACAAACTAATGGTAAGACAACTGCGGATTCAGACGAGACTCTCAACTTGTCTGAATCAGACTCTTCTACTAAGACTAAGGTAGATGATTTAAAGCTCCAAAAAGAGATTGGCATCTGGAAAGATAATGATTATCTTTGCAAAAACCACATTTTGAACAACCTTGCTGATGATCTGTACCGCAACCTGAATTATAAGATGGTGGATGAAAAGTCTATGAAACCTCAAAGCCACAAAATTCAGAAGATTGCTCATGAAATCATAACTGAAGATATGCCTCTCGATGAACAATTTCAAATTGTTGTGATAATTGACAAACTGCCCCCTGGTTCGAAAGATTTCAAAAATTTGCTTTGACATAAAACAAAAGAGTTTTCAATTGAGAGTCTGATCACTCGCCTCCGAATCGAAGAGGAAGCTAGAAGACAAGATCAGAAGGATGAAGTCTTAGTTGTTTCTAACAACAAAAAGAGATTCGGTGCGGTTTTGAAGCCCACAGGCAAACCATTAAAGAATCAGAACCGCAATGTTATGAACCGAATTAAGAATGGGAATCCCTCAAAGGGCCCATCTGCTCCAATTGCTAGACAACAACCACCAACTCAAAGAAATGACGCTCCAGTTTTCACTTGCTTTAATTGTGGAAAACCAGGTTATATGGCTAAGAGATGTAAGAGCAGACCTAAACCCGTTGGCTCTAATGCACAGGTTAACATGACTGATGAGCAATTAATTGCTATGATCACTAAAATCAACATGGTTGGTGGAAGTGATGGTTGGTGAATAGACACTACCGCCTCTCGTCATGTCTTCTATGATCGTGTTATGTTCAAGACATACACTAATGCTGAAGACAAGAAAGTGTTGTTGGGAGATGCTTACACCACTGATGTTGCTGGAATTAGATACGTTGAGCTGAACTTCACCTCAGGAAAGACTTTAATCTTGAAGGACGTCATGCACGTTCCTGAAATTTGGAAGAATCTTGTTTCTGGTTTTCTTTTGAATAAGGCAGGGTTTAGTCAGTCTATTGGGGCAGATTTATACACCATCACTAAGAATGATATTTTTGTTGGGAAAGGGTACGCCACTGATGGCATGTTTAAGTTGAATGTTGATTTGAATAAAATTTCTCCTTTTGTTTACTCTTTGTGTGATTTTAATATTTGGCATGCTAGACTTTGTCACGTTAATAAGCGAGTTATCTCTAATGCAAGCAACTTAGGCCTAATCCCTAAATTAAATGTCAATGATACAATTAAATGTGAATGTTGTAGTCAAGCTAAAATTACTAAGACGTCTCATAAATCAATTATTAAAGAATTTGATCCCTTAGATCTTATACATTCTGATATATGTGAATTAGATGGAACTTTAACTAAAAATAGTAAACGTTATTTCATCACTTTTATTGACGATTGATTTGATTACACTTATGTATACTTAATGAAGAATAAAAGTGAAGCACTTGACATGTTTAAGATGTATGTAACTAAAATTGAGAATCAACTTAGTAAGAAGATTAAGAGATTTCGTAGTGATAGGGAAACTGAATACGATTCTGGGTTATTTAATGATTTGTATATTAAGCATGGAAATGTATATGAGACGACTGCTCCATATTCTCCGGAAATGAATGGTAAAGTAGAAAGAAAGAATAGAACTCTTACTGAACTTGTTGTTGCAATTATGATGAATTCTGGTGTTGCACCTCATTGGTGGGGGGAAATTTTATTGACTGTTTGCTATGTCCTGAATAGATTCCCCAAGTCAAAAAGTAAGATCTCACCTTATGAGATATTACAGAAAAGACAACCAAATTTGTCTTATTTGAGAGCTTGGGGCTGTATGGCTTATGTCAGAATTCCGGATCTGAAACGAGTTAAACTCGCTAGTAAAGCCTATGAATGTGCATTCATTGGGTATGCAGCAAACAGTAAGGCATATAGGTTTTATGACCTAAATGCAAAAGTGATCATAGAATCAAATGACGTTGAATTCTATGAAGACAAATTTCCCTTCAAATAAAAAAATAATGGGGGCACTCAATCGAGTCACATCCATGTGATAAGAAGCACAAAAAGCGACGACAATGTAGAAACAGAACTTCGACGAAGTAAAAGAGTAAGAGTTGCTAAAGACTATGGGCCCGATTATGCGACTTATAATATAGAAGAAGATTCAATAAATCTTCAAGAAGCCTTGTCATCTCTGGATGCAGATTTATGGCAAGAAGGTATAAATGATGAGATAGAATCTCTAGATTCTAACAAGACCTGACACTTAGTAGACTTGCCTCCTAGCTGCAAACCAATTGGTTGTAAATGGGTTTTAAAAAAGAAACTAAAACCTGATGGAACTATTGATAAATACAAGGCTCGCCTTGTAGCCAAGGGTTTTAGACAAAGAGAAAATATAGATTTCTTCGACACTTTTTCTCCAATCACTAGAATTACATCCATTAGGGTACTTATTTCAATAGCTGCTATTTATAACTTAATAGTACACGAAATGGATGTTAAAACAACTTTTTTAAAATGGTGACTTAGAAGAAGAAATCTATATGGAACAACCGGAAAGGTTTGTGATCCATGGACTAGAAAACAAGGTCTATAAGTTAGACAAGTCTCTGTGTGGACTAAAACAAGCTCCTAAGCAATGGCATGAAAAGTTTGATAACTTAATGATATCAAATGGGTACAAAGTGAATGAAAGTGACAAATGCGTTTATTACAAACTGAAAACTACATTTGCACTATCATATGTCTCTATGTAGACGATCTACTCATATTTGGATCAAACATTCAGACCATTAATGATGTGAAATCAATGTTGTGCAACAACTTTGATATGAAAAACCTTGGAGAAGCAAGCGTGATCCTTGGAATCAAGATCACGAGATCTGAACAAGGAATTTCTTTGGATCAATCACACTATGTGGAGAAGATCTTAAAGGAATATAAATACTTTGACTGTAAACCTATATGCACACCATATGATCCAAGTGTGAAACTGTTTAAGAACACTGGTGAAAGTGTCAAACAAATAGAATATGCGAGCATCATTGGCAGTCTTAGGTATGACACTGATTGTACTAGACCCGACATTGCATATGTCATAGTATTGTTGTGCAGGTTTAACAGTAGACTGAGTAATGAGCACTGTCAAACTATTGAGCGAGTCATGAGGTACCTTAAAAGGACCATGGATATCGGCCTACATTACCAAAAAATTTCCTGTTGTACTAGAAGGATACAATGATGCAGATTGGAACACCTTATTCGATGATTCCAAAGCTACTAGTGGCTATATATTTAGTATAGCTGGAGGAGCTGTATCTTGGAAATCAAAGAAAGAGACTATCCTGGCACAATATACAATGGAGTCTGAGATGATAGCACTAGCCACAGCTAGTGAAGAAGTAAGTTGGTTAAAATGTTTGCTAGCTGAGATCCCTCTGTAGGAGAAACCTATGTCAGCTGTGTTGATCCACTACAATAGTACCACATCTATTGCACACTACAATAGTACCACAGCTATTGCAAAAATTGAGAACTGTGTGGATCATGTACGCACTGATGAAAACTTAGTAGATCCTTTGACAAAAGGATTAGCTAGAGAGAATGTCCATAATACATCTAAGAAGATGGGATAATGCCTACAAAGAAATGAGTTGTTCATGATGGTAACCCGACCTAGATGACTAGAGATCCCAAGAAATAGGTTCAATGGGTAATAACAAGTTGTGAGCAATATGAGATAATCATGCAAGTGAAGCATGAATCCCGAAGTAATAAGAGGATGAGATAATAGAAACTCTTAATGAGATTTATACTCTGTATGAGGGAGTACCTAGGCTACAGAAGTACTCTTGATAGACTCACCTATGTGATTGTGGAACTTAGGCCAGTTCCTATGAAATTTTGAGGCAAAATTCCTAGAGCCTTCACTAAACCCGGATACACGTGCAGGGCCATTAAAGCACAGGTTATTAGAATACACCTTAAGAAAAGGTTGTGTGCGGGTTTGATGTCTGAGATAGAGTTCAAGACTATGGTGTCACTCTTGTTGAATCAGAATCCTACTTGTTACGCCAAGGTTCAAGTCGTAGACACCTTTACTTATGCACAATCTTAGAAATGTTTGACGTTACTTCTAAAATTACCTTTTAAATTCAAGTGGGGGATTGTTGGAAAACTTGATGTGAATTTGAAAAGGTCATCCGATTAATTAATGGAAGTCAATTCTATTGATTACTTGGAAATTAAATAATTAATATTAATTAATTATTAATTAATAATTATAATGAGTCACTCATCAAAACCTAGTCTTAACCTAGTTTTGATTGAATAACTCCCTCCCACTATTTTCTCTCAACTATCCCACTATTTTTCCCCACTCTCCCACTATTTTTTCTCCATCATATCAGATTCATGACTATAAATTGTATTGTGAATATCAGTTGAAAAATACTCCAGATTCTAAATTTATCTGAAATCTCTCTTCCCCCTCTCATTCACTTCATATATAATTTTTCTTTTTCTGATTAACGAGTGGTTTATCGCACCATCGTGGACTGAATTTACTTTCAGATACGAGTGGTTTTAACACCATCTGAAGGTGTATCTCTACGAACGATTTATAACAGTGCAAGTGATAATCGTAATTTTTGAACGAGTTGTTTTATCCTAGAGACGTCGTCGAAACGTGACTGCATTGCATAATTTTAACAGTACGACAAAACGTCTTAAAGAAAGCAACTTAGTACGCGACTCACCCCGATAATTTCATTGTGCCAATTTTTTTTAAAACCAAAAATAACACTTAACCGCTAACACTAAAATATAATATAATCTAAAAAAAAATAAATGGTAAACTTAAAATAAATAACAAACTTAAAAGACCCGATCTAATTTTGCCTAAAATTTATTTGATATTTTCAAAACAGAAAAAATTGTACCCTTTAAAATAAGAGAAGTTTGGAATAGTTTAAAGATATGAATTTAATTGATGTTTGTGAGAAAAGTAAGAAGATGGAATTATCTTACCTTTTTATAATATTATCTAGTCAAAAAAACTTGTTAAATTTTAATGCTATAGGAACCATCTTTTTGCAATAAGAATACTACCAAACAATATACAAACAAAGTTTATTTTGATTTAATTTGTAAAAAAAAAAAAATATTGGTTGTAATATATGAAAAGAAAAAAAAAATTAAACACAATCTGACCCGATTTCAGAGTGCTAGATTTTTCGTTGCCAAATGCCAATAAAGCCAAAAATATACTACCCCACACAATGGTGGAATATGCTCATAGTAAATGCAATAGGGTTTGGATATTCCTATTTTAACTAAAAAAATTATTCAAATAAATACATGTGAAGAAACTATCAATATTATTATTGTCAAATTTAGGTGGGTGTAATAGCTAAACTAATTATTAGATCAGATATATTGATTATTTAATAAATATAAAAAGTAAATTGTCACTTATAAATAAGATCGGAGGGAGTATTAATTTAGTTAAATAAATGTAATTTACTAACTTAAGATTGGTAGTACCATTTATTAGTATTGATTGATGACATAGGATTCTGAAATCGATGGTGTTGATCTTCAGTACAGTGTTGTTGGATGGATCTGCAAGGTTAATACTCAAACACTCAAGTCAGTTTAAAGTCCAAGATCAGTGTTGTGAAAAATGGAGATTAGTTTAGTTTCATGTGTGATGACTTTATACATTGGATAATTTTGATCCGACTTGCTACTGGTTGGACCTTTGCACTGAACCTTTGACTGGCTCAGAACAGCTTTTCCCAAGGCTTGTCGATGAGTTGGCTAGGAAGTCTTCAAAGTTGTGGTCGGTCTCTAGCAATGATGACCGACCTTGGAGAGAAGTGGAGAAGTCATGAACTAGTTACAAAAGTAGTGGATAACAAGCGCATTAAATGTTTTTCTATCATTGAAATGTTTTGCCATTGCTTTCTAAGCCTATGACTCTAGGAGTTTAGATTAGGGTGTGGTTTCTCTACCTAGAAAGCTGGAGTACATTGGAGCTATTAATGCTTTTAACGGAACGATCGCTTCGCTACCCTTTGATCTTCCTTCAACTTTTAATCCAGACTGTTAATTTGAGTTTCATTTCCTTATAAAAGGCTGGTTCCTGATAAAACATCTATTTTGCTTCATTTTCTATTCAAGGTTCACTCCCTTTTCCTGGGTTCATTCATCTAATCGCTTGCTTAGACACTTTAAACTTTTTACTGCTTACTTGTGGGTCATTTTTCTATCTTCTTCCTCTTTGAAGGTACATTATCATCTCTTTCTCGTATGTTGTTATGGTTAACCCGTGAGATGTACGCATAAACAATGATCATGAGCTTGCCAATGATTAATCTTCATTGTCTGCGGGAGTGGAGAATCCCGAACTCGTAGACATCTTCTACACGCTTAACTTCCTTATCCTTGTCCCAAACGTGCCTTGTGGTAGCTCAGGGCCGGGGTTGGATTATTCTACCGATGGGGGTGATTCGCCGATGAGTGAAGTTGTCATTCATGTCGCTTTTCTTTCTTGCACTAAATTCAACTTATGTTTTGTTTTATCTGAGATAACAGAGAGGGAGACTGGTTGCTCCATTGAGTCTCTCGAGAAGATTCATGTCTCTCCTGCTTTTTTAGATGCCAGAATTATTGATCTTAAGTCTTCCTTAGAGTTGAGAAGAAGCATCAGAAGGAAACAACTACCGAGGCGAGATTCCATGCTCACGTGGCTTCCAAATCTCATCAAGAGGAGAAGGAATCCAAGGCTAGAGATCAGAAGGCTTACAGTGACCAAGGGCTGAGATGAGGAAGAAGGTAGAGGAGTCTCTCCAGCATACCCTGATGAGAGTGTATGAGACTTTGGATTAGGCTGTTGACCAGGAGAAGAGACTTTGCTCGTGCATTTCTATTACCCACTTGGAGCTAGACCCGTTAAAATTTGTTTGGGGCAAAGCTTTAGTGGATAACCGTGGTGCATCTTCTTAGAGTGAAGAGGTTTGATTTTCTTCTTTTTCTTTCTTTTTTACTTTTATCTCTAATGACAACGTTCCTTTGCGAAAACAATATTTATATATTTACCTTTATGCTTGGTGTATTTATTTCTATTTTTATGTATGATATGTTTTACTTAATTTCTTCGTGTTCTTCTGACTTGTCATACGAGTATTGGATTATAGGCTTTAAGTCAATTGATGACGTATGCATTTTCCGTACTTGACCATAAATACCATCTCTGAATCTTTGAATTTGTTTGCTGCCTATTTTTTGATGGCGTCCGACGTGTTCGTCGTACTCAGTGGTTCCGACCAAGGTGATGTAGGCTGATATCTAAGCTTGGTGGTTAAAAGCTCCGGTCAGGAGGAGTTGATGCATTTCTCTAGTGTCACTAGGAACTGTCAATGACCAAATGTAGGGTTCATGTCCCTACCCTTAGGTTGTGCTAGTTTGATACAAATGTTTATAGAGTTACATTGCCTAAGCTTTTGGAGTGGCTAGTTCCTAAGAGGGGTGTGTCGGACGTGCAGTCTGCACCATCCTACTTAGGGACATTAAAACATTTTCACTCTCAATATTTCTCATAGTTAGAAAATTTCCCAAATTTCAGAGAACCTTGAAAGATACTTGTTCTGGACTGGGCCAGCGCCTTCCCACCAGTCGGGCAGGCCCAACCCAATAATCTTAGGTGGCCCAACAAGGCCCACTTTCACCCAGTGTCGAGCACGTGCCCATCTTCCTCAGTGTCGAACACGTTGAACAACCATTGTCGAGCAGAGCCTTTGGTCCTTATGGGGACACGCCTCTCCCCGACCTCCCCGTGCTCCTTCTACGAGGACACGTCACCTTGTAACCTCCCACCTTCGAAAGAGGCGGTCTGCCCACCTTTCAGAGATCTCAGGACCGTTACCCCAAGGCGAAGACCACGTGCTGGTCTTCCCTACGCCACGTAAGCCCTGGCAGTCACCTCGATTGGGCCTGGTAATCCAGCCTAGTGCAGGAGATCGTTGGCCCCTCGCTGGGGGCATTCTATAAATACCCTCTCATTTGAGAGGGCCAGGTTATGTTCATTCTCACTCTTACACTTATATTTTGTACTTGCTTACTCCCGTTTCCTGACTTTGGCATCGGAGTACCTTGCAGGTACACCCCCCCGCCGTTCCATCACTACCGGAGTTGAAGACCTCATAACGTTGTTGGCCACTGTCATACTTTCTGATCCAGGTATGATTAGTGGCGCCGTTTGTGGGAATAAAGTAATTTCTACCCTTTCTAACAACCATGGCTAGCACCCAACCTAGGAACAAAGCTCCAGACTCCACCTTCACTCAGCTCGACAGCGGAAATCACCGCGAGGACAATGTGGTCGTCCACGTCGAAGAAGGCGACATAAGGGACGAACATATTACCTCCTCTTTCTCCGACGACGTGGCGTATGACGTCGCCAAATAAGACAACCCTTCGGTTGTCTACCAGCCAGTCGCTCCACCACCAGACGCGGATCCGGGCACGGTGGCCTTGTTCACCTTGGTCAACCAGACCAACCAAATGATTGCCCAGTAGAAACTCAGGATCGAAGCGCTCGAGAAAGGGCGACCACGGCAATCTTCCCCGCGAAGACATCATCACCCACCGTCTCCCGACTATCCTCCTTCCCCGCGAAGAACTCCCCTGGAAAACTCGCGCAGTCTCTCCCCGTAGCGTGAGGGCCGCCGACCACGCTTGGAACGACCCCAGCCTGCGGTCGCCCAGAAGCGTTATCGCTCCCCTCCTCAACCGGAGCCAAGGGGCTCCCCGACCAGGAAGAGGAACAAGGCTGACGGCGAAAGACCGAAGAACTGCTCCAAGAACTCTCCTCGACGACATGGACCTGGTCGAGGCCATCGCTCCCCATCACGATCGCCAGTTAGAAGTGATGAGGACAACCAGAGGACCCCTCTGTCCAAGGAGATCATGGACACCCCTATCCCTGTGAGCATGGAGAAGCCTCCACCGCTAGGGACCTATGACGGCACAGCCGACCCCGACGATCACGTCGAAAGCTATGAAACCATGCTCGATTATAGGAATGTCGGGGGAGCTATCAAGTGCAGGCTCTTCCCGACCACTCTTAAGAAGGGCGCGATGACTTGGTACAAAAGTCTCGCACCTGAATCAGTCACGTCCTGGAGGCAACTGAAGGGACGTTTCTCTAAACATTTCACTGCATCTTGCCGACATCCGAAGATGGTAGCCTCGTTAGAAGGCATCTTCCAAGGGAAGAGCGAATCTCTCAGGGACTACATTGAGAGGTTCAATCGCGAAGCATTCGAGGTCCACACGACCGGCGACATGAAGAAGTTCCTGATCGTGAGGGGACTTCGTATCGAGACTGAGTTTGCCAAGTCTGTGGGCATCCATAGACCCTGTAACTTGGAAGACCTCCTCCACCAAGCTCAATCATACATCGAGTTCGAAGAGTCGGAGGCTGCCCAAATAGCCCTCGACTCAAGACGTCGGGATGGCCCCCGAGGCCAAAGAGATGAAGCCTCTCCTCCCCCTCGCCGTGGGGGAGAGAAGAGAAGCAAAAACCGTCCCAGGGACTCTCGTGAACCGAGGGGACCAGCTGGCCGGTTCATGGAGTACACTCCGCTCAACACTTCCCGCGAGTGAATTCTCAACGAGTGCGCTAACTCGGAGTTTCAAAAAGGGGTGTCCTCTTTCCAAAGCCGACACCCCCCAAATCAAACACAGACAAGTCCAAGTACTGCAGGTTCCACCGGAGCCATGGACATGTCACAGAAGATTGCGTCCACCTCAAGGACGCAATTGAAATTCTGATCAAAGAATGGCATCTAAAGAAGTACGCCAAGAGGAACGACGCTCCTCAGTCAGATGCTCGAGATGCTCAAAACGCCGAGGAGACGACGCCTCCCGCCAGGGAAAACCGCCTACAAGTCGCCCTCAGCGTCACTCGGCCCGAGGACTTCTTCGTCCCTGAGGAATCGAGAACCAAGAGGTCGTCCGCAACATGTGGGACAACTTCCCCCATGAAGACCCTGTCACTGCCCGCAGCACATGGGAGAGCTTCCATAAGGCAATGATCATATCAGGCAGAGGTTTCGAGAAGGTCTTCGTCGACTCGATCAAGAGGAAATTTGTTGAACTGGAATCTGCGACCTCAGCGAAGACCACCACCCTCGAGAAGGTGTGAGGGAATTCGAACCCCATCACTTTCTACCTGGAGGAGCTGCCAGGCGGAGCGCCCAATGCTACCATTCCCTTCTTGATCCTGGCACAGATGGCCAATTTCGACCAGGGGAGCTCGGTGGACATCATGTACGCCCACCTCTTCGAGAGCCTCCAGCTCGATGAGAAGCATTTGACCCCTTACGTGGGCTCCGATCTACAGGGGTTCAACGGCACCACCACCAGACCATGGGGTTATGTTGAACTGATGGTCACTTTTGGGAGCGAGGATACGGCCCGACAAGTCAAGACCCGCTTCTTGGTGGTCAAATGTCCATCCCTCTACAAATGCATCCTAGGGAGGACCACTCTGGCCGAACTCATAGCGGTACCATCGACAGTCCATCTGAAGATGAAGTACTACACGGTCAGGGGCCGGGTCGTCACCATGCACGGGGACATTGAAGTGGCCAGGAGGTGCTTCGACGCAGCGACCAAAGGCATGGGTTCCATTAGCACCAAGCCCAAGACCAGAGCAAAACCATCCCTGGAAGCAGTACAGAGGCCACTCCCGCGCGTCAACGCGGTCGACCTCGACAGCAGGTCCCCTGGCGAGCAAGAGGAAGGCAGAGCAGCTGACCACGAACTCCAAGCGGAAATCAATGGGAAGCCTCTTCACCCAATGCGCCTCATTCCAGACGAAGACTTCGAGCTCGTCGCCCTCGGAGACGATCCAGAACGGAGCGTAAAGATTGGCACCGGACTCCCCGACCTGGCGAAGAAGCAGCTGAAGGCATGTCTCTAGGAGAACACTGATCTGTTAGTGTGGAGCGCCTCTGAGATGCATGGCCTCGACCCAGAAGTGGCTTGCCATCAGCTCACCGTGGATCCAGCCGTCAGGGCCATAGTTCAACTTAGGTGTAGGTAGTCTCCCGAAAAAACGGAGGCTGCTGAAAAAGCTGTAAAAGACCTCCAAGAGGCAAATTTTATTTCGGAGGCCAGGTACACGACCTGGCTGTCCAATGTTGTACTTGTCTAAAAGAATAATGGAAAATGGAGGATGTGTGTTGACTATACCGACCTTAACCGGGCAATACCCAAAAGACTCTTATTCTTTGCCTAACATTGACCAGCTGGTCGACAATTCTGCAGGTTTTAAACTACTGTCCTTCATGGACGCCTACTCGGGGTACAACCAAATCCCCATGGCTAAGACCGACAAGCAGCATACTCCCTTCATGACCGAATCGGGCAATTACTACTACAACGTAATGCCTTTCGGTCTTAAGAATGCCGACGCGACCTATCAACGAATGATGAACAAAGTCTTCCGGGGAGAGATTGGCGACATGCTCGAGGTATACATGGACAACATGATCGTCAAATCTGCAGAGGAAGTCGACCACACTGCTCATCTCAATAAAGTCTTCGACACGGCGAGGATGTGTCGGATGAGGTTCAACCCCGACAAATGCACCTTCGGCGTTCGGGCAGGCAAGTTCCTCAGTTTTTATCTCATAGAACGAGGAATAGAGGCGAACCCCGACAAGTGTAGGGCTTTCTCTGAGATCCCGACTTCGAACTCGAAGAAGTCGATACAATCATTGAACGAGATGCTAACTGCGCTGTCCCGCTTTGTCGCCAAACCTGCACAGTATGCACTCTAATTTTTCAAGCTTCTACGACAGAAAGCAATATTCGAATGGACCGAGGAGTGCGAGCAAGCGCTCCTCCACCTTAAACAAGTTCTATCACAACCCCCGGTTCTCTCACTACCAGGAAACGGGGAGACATTGTTCTTATACCTCACCATCACGAGCAAAGCAGTCAGCGTCGTTCTTATCCGGGAAACCCCCGACGAGCAAAAACCGATTTACTTCACCAGCAAGGCCCTTCATGGCCCCGAGCTCAGGTATCAGCAGATCGAGAAAGTCGCCCTGGCCCTCGTCACCGCGGCCAAGAGGCTGCGTCATTACTTCTTGGCCCACACGGTTGTGGTGAGGACCGAATAACCCATAAGGCAGCTCCTAGGTCGACCAGACATGGCAGGAAGGATGCTCAGGTGGTCACTCGAACTAGCTGAATTCGACATTCAATACAAGGGAAGAAAGGCCCTGAAGGCTCAGGTACTGGCCGACTTCGTGGCAGAAATGACCCTCCCAGCACCGACGACCAACAGATCCCAAAAGTGGACGATCTACGTCGACGGGGCATCCACCTCGAAAGGTAGCGGGGCGGGCATCATCCTCGAAAACAAGGAAGGCATCCTGATCGGAGTCTCCCTAGAATTGTCCTTCCCAATGTCGAACAACCAGGCTGAATACGAGGCTTTCCTCGCCGGGCTACGGTTGGCTGAGGACCTCGGTGCCCAAGAAGTCAAAATTTTCACCAACTCCCAGCTCGTGGCCTCCCAGGTCCGAGGAGAGTATCAAGCCAAGAACGATAGCCTCATCGAATACTTGACCCTGGTGAAGGAAAAGATGAAAAACTTGACCTCAGCAGAAGTAACCCACATCCCGCGCGAGCACAATACCCGAGCAGATGTCTTGTCCAAGCTGGCGAGCACGAAAAACAAGGGCGGAAACAAATATTTCATACAAGAGGTATTTTCGTACCCAAGCATCGATAAACCCGTCCCTGCGACTGACGTGAATGCCATCGGGGACAACAACTGCTGGTTGACCCCAGTATACGAGTATCTCACCACTGGCAAACTGCCCGACGACCCCAGGGAGGCCGGGGTGGTTAAGCGACGAGAATACTCATACACAATTGTCGAAGACAAACTATACCGTCGGGGCTTTTCGATCCCACTCCTCAGGTGCGTCGAAGAGACCAAGGTCCCCGGTATACTCCAGGAAATCCACGAGGGGATCAATGCACAACATCTCGGAGGACGGTCCTTAGCTCGTAAGGCATTGCGAGCAGGATACTACAGGCCCACCATGCAGGAGGACGCCAAGGAGCACGTCAAGAAGTGCGACAGATGCCAATGGCACGGGGACATGCACCATGCCCCGCCAAACGAGCTCAAAACACTGTCGTCCCCGTGGCCATTTGCGTGATGGGGGATGGATATCCTCGGCCCTTTCGTCCAGGGATCATACCAAAACAAGTACCTGATCTTCGGTGTCGACAATTTCATGAAGTGGATCGAGGCTGAGGCCTTGACCAAAATCACAGCCCACAACATAGTACGTTTCTACAAGAGGAACATACTAGCCCGGTTCGGCATGCCCCAGGCGATTATGACTGACATCGGGACACAGTTCACCGACAGGAACTTCCAAGACTTCGTCACCAAGCTGGGCACGAAGCAGCACTTCACGTCGGTCGAGCACCCTCAAACGAACGGGCAAGCTGAAGCGGCAAACAGAGTGATCCTGCAAGGACTGAAATGTCGACTAGGCGACGCCAAGCAAAGATGGATCGAGGAACTACACAGCGTCCTCTAGGCCTACCGGACAACCCCACATTCCACAACTGGGGAGACCCCCTTTCGCCTAACCTACAAAACAAAAGCGGTGATCCCGGTGGAAATAAGGGAACCCTTGAGGAGAACCAAATCCCCCCTCGACGGGGGAACAAACGAAGAGGCCCTGAGGGAGGAGCTCGACTTTGTCGAGGAGATAAGATCCGGAGCGTCCCTCCGAGAAGCTTCACTTAAACAGAAAATAACTCTACATTGTAACAACAAAGTTATTAAACGTGATTTTCAAGTAGGCACCCACATCCTACGGAGGAACCAAAAAGATTCGCGAGAAGGCAAGCTCACCACGAACTGGCAGGGCCCCTACCGCGTCCGCGCGAAGACGGGGACAGGAGCCTACTACCTCGAAAATCTACACGGGGAGGAACTTGCTCGACCATGGAATGCTGAGAAGCTTAAATAATACTACAGTTAAACACTGCCCGCGACATAGCAACGCCACGATTACGGGGGCGCACTAAGGTACAAGCGCGACTCCTCTCCACGACACACGAAGATCAAAGTCCGCGTTGTGTGTGAGCGGACCTTTGATCCGACGAGGATTCCTAGATCGAGCTCCGTCGTCGCTGTACTAGTCAGGCAGAACGCCCAGCTCGCGATGGGAAGTTCACGCCACGAAGCTAAGACCTCGACCGAGCTCTTAGCCTTGTCAAAGGTCGGAATACAAACCTGACCACTCGAGCAGTTCCCCACACTGCTGAGGATCAACAAAGTTGAGCAAACCCCCAACCTAGACAAATCACTTAGACAAAATACAATAAGTATTTCAAGCATACAAGCATCACACACACAAGTAAGCGAAAGTCAAAGCATTAAGCCGGGCAGAAACCCATTGTGCAAATGTTACAAAAATGTCACAAGGCCCCTGGCGCGCAGGCCGGGCAGTTACAAAATTTACAGCATGCAGGCCAAACCGAACAAAGTCAAAAGATAGGTGGCACGCAGACCATACAAGTTAAACAGAAAATCTAAGCGGTCACGTCCCCTCCGGGCTGTCCTTCCTCTGTAGTCTCATCATCATCTTCTTCGGATGCCGAGGGGACAATCTGACCGTCGACAACGTCGTGATAAGGGCCAGTTCCCTCGGTGATAAGGTCAGGGTTCAGCACCTAGAGCTGCTTCAAGGCTTTCTTAAAACCAAACTCGACAAACTGAAGAATATCTTGCTCAGTCAATCGGAGTTTAGAAATCAGCTCAGCTCGGGAGGTCAGTAACTTTTCGTCCCCAGTCTCATCCTCGACAGGTCGGACAACCTACTCTAGCTCGTCAATTCTCGCCAGGAGGTTTTTCCTCTCCTCGACGGCTTTCTCCAATTTCCCTTCCAGCTGCTTCTGAAGCTCGACCTGGTCCTCGTTCTGCTTTCTGCACTCTGCAAGGTCTTCGCTCACCTTCCCCATTTCAGTTTCAAGTGATTTAAAATTGTTCTGCAGTTTTGTAAGCTCCGACGACGGATAGGTTTCGTCATTCAGGACTAGCGCAGTGGCACAAACCCGCATCATCGCGGCCATATCCTCCACCAGGTTTTTCCTTCTCGAAATCCGGTCAGCCCCCAAGATGGCTTGAACTTCGGAACCAGAAATGGTCAGGGAGTTGGCTCCTGAGAAGACTTTAGGCCTCAGATGACAGGGTGGAAACACAAATCCTTCACGGGGAGGGCTTTCGGTGAGATCGACGTGGGTCTGCTCGACGGTCCTCTGTCTCTTCAGAGACCCTTGCGAGTCTGGAGACAGACTGCCATGCATAAAACCGGAGGAGCCCCCGGGGGACGAGACAGGACCCAAAATCTACTATTTGACCTGCTCGACCCATCATTTCCCAGCTTTCTTCGAGCCTCAAGCGGAGGTTAACTTCTTCACGCGCTCTTCCAGGGTTGACATCGCACCTGCAGAAAAATGGAACGAACATCAGTAATCTAACAAACAGAAACGATAACAGGCCCTAGATCCAGGGTGTGCACACTACCTAAGAACCGACGAGCCTCCCCCTCAGTGTCACACTCGAGGAGGGCCTTGGTGTTTATGAGCCTGGCTTTGGTAAGGGTCTCCCCGTGGACGTTGGTTATGAAGTTTCCATCCGGGGTCACCAACTTCGCTTTGCTAAACCCTTGAACGAACTTCACTATCTTATTATAGGCCCGATGGTCCTCCTCGCTCAAGGGCCCCAGACTGACGATGTAGCTCTCGGTGCTCAGCTGGAAGTGCTCCTCTGTCCATTCCAAGGGACACTTCGACTCGAGGACCTCATTCTTTCGACCACCTTCTAGCTCCACTGTCCTACGATGGTATAGAGTGTCAGTGGCTGCCCGGGTGAGAGGCTTGACGACATACCATCGGCCTTTAAAATTACAGACAGAGTCCATATCTCGGTTGCTTAAACAACACCCAGCAGTGACAACCATCCACCATTTGTCGTTGTAGGTGAAAGATCCGGAAAAAGAGAGGGACAGTGGCCTCGACATCGAGGTATTTACAAATAAGTTCATATGCCCGCACAAAGGCAATGGCATTTGGATGGAGTTGAGAAGGTGCCAGGTGTTACCAAGAAAACACCCCCATCTGGAAAGCACTGAAGGGCATACGGATGCCCGCCACCTGGAACGCGAATTCGTACATAGGAAATCGGGTCCTTTTGAATGTCGAGCATATCCTGTGGTGCTCTATCGGCCTGTATGCCCGCCAACTCAGTGGGGAACCTGGGCAAACATCCTCAATAGTGGCAAAAGCACCGGGACCACCAGGGCTAAATAACGAAGGGAAGTTGAGAGGCTCGTACCTGATCCAGTCCTCGGAAGGTGGGGAATCATTCTCCGGGGACACAGGGGAGTCGGGCTCGTCGTCCATTTCAATACTCCCTTCAATCCACTCGGCATCCATTTTGACCTGAAAAGCAGAGGAAACTGGTGAATTCGATGTCCTAGATCAAATTCACCCTTCCACCACTGATCAAGTGAAAGGGCAAAGAGATACAGGGAGACGACCATCCGGCCACGATGATCGGGGAGACGCTCAGATGTGTTTGGTACCTTTGTCGCGTGTCCCCGAAATAATCACGCCAGCGTCCCCGGTATCTTCGTCTGGTGCCCCCGGGAAGTTCAACATTTCTCCTCGGGATCTTCCCCAGGTCCCCAGGACATTCATCACATCTCCCCGCGAGATTCATCAAACAGTTTAAATGAGCTCTGTCGTCTTCGCCGGAAACTCCGTGGCCTCCCCGGGAACTTCATCAGTTCATCGGAGAACCACCGTAGAAAACTTAAAATGCGAAGAAAAAAGGAGAAAACTTTACTTGTGATGGCAGTGACGAGTTCCGATACGGCGGTACGACGACGAGACAGCGGCGGAAGCAAAAAGGAGACAGGAGAGACTTGGAGCGAAAAAGAGGGAGCGAAGAAGAGGGAAACTTGCAAATGGCACGTAATGATCCCCTTTTTATAAGCCCCTCACGGGACTCGAGGCGCCCCTAGGTATTCGAGTACCCTAACCATAGCCTAGCCGCCCTAGGTAATCATGACGAGTAACACGTGGCACACGGAATCCCGCGTATGTCTTTTTGTTTGCCTTGGTGCTCGAATCCACAACTTCCCATCTCCCCGCAGAGTCGAGCAGACTTCGGAAGTCCTGCCCGTCTGGCACTCCCCGCTCGTGGTCCGACCGTTATCCCATGCTCGCTATTACGGGGACGTCGCCTCGTTAACGAGTTTCCCCGACAGAAGATTGCCTGTATGTGTCCGACAACTACCTTCGGCCTGATCTTTCGACCACGCGATGTGTCCCTGACAGGCGGCTAACCTTTAAGTCATTACTCCGACACGCCGGAGCAACGACTTGGGGGGCTCCTGTTCTGGACTGGGCCAGCGTCTACCCACCAGTCGGGCAGGCCTAACCCAATAATCTTAGCTGGCCCAATAAGGCCCACTTTCGCCCAGTGTCGAGCATGTGCCCATCTTCCTCAGTGTCGAGCACGTTGAACAGCTATTGTCGAGTAGAGCCTTTTGTCCTTATGGGGACATGCCTCTCCCCGACCTCCCCGTGCTCCTCCTACGAGGACATGTCACCTTGTAACCTCCCACCTCCGAAAGAGGCGGTCTGCCCACCTTCCGGAGATCTCGGGACTATTAACCCAGGGCGAAGACCACCTGCTGGTCTTCCCTACGCCATGTAAGCCCTGGCAGTCACCTGGATTGGACCTGGCAATCCAGCCCAGTGCAGGAGATTATTGGCCCCGCGCTGGGGGCATTCTATAAATACCCTCTCATTTGAGAGGGTCAGATTATGTTCATTCTCACTCTTACACCTATATTTTGTACTTGCTTACTCCCGTTTCCTGACTTTGGCATCGGAGTACCTTGTAGGTACCCCCCTCCCCCCGCGTGTTGTTCCATCATTACCGGAGTTGAAGACCTCACGACGTTGTTGGCCACTGTCATACTTTCTGATCCAGGTACGATTAATACTTATATGCCTGGGGGAAATCGCAAAGGAAACCTATGCAAATCCTCTTCGATCCTCTCCTTGATTAACTACATAATTGGGGATCATTGATATGTAAATGTCTATCTGTCAGTTTCCATTTGTAAGGATATTTTCTTGGTAGGTTGCATGTGTTGTTCTCTTCTTTGGATGACCGACATCTACGCACGTCTTTCAGGATGTCTCTTTTGGATACCTTTTCTTGAGGGGTGTTATTGGGCGACCAATGTCTTTGCGGCTTGGCTTACTTGCTCGTGAATATAAAGGTTAGGTCTCTTATGGGTGAGTGCTCTCAATTGGCATTTACAAGCAACATGTTGAGTTTTTTATCCCTTTACATGTGCCTGATTGTGAGTTGGAACTTTTCCAGCATCCTATCTTGAGGTTAATATAGCAGATGTATGGGCGTAGCTGACGTGCAAGTACTTTTTGAAAGGGAGTTGTAAATCTACCTTCACAAATATGGATTAACTAGCCTCAAACTGGATTACTTAGAAATCCCCGCTAAAGAAGTGATAAAGTTTTTAAATGCGACCTCTACAATACACCCCACGTCTTTCTGATCAACATTAGTCACAATTGGTTTCTCTTTTCCACTATGGTATGTTATCTTCGAGTGGATTGGCAAAGCCGCAACATCTAGCTTTGCCAAGAAGGATCTACCTAGGATATCAACGAAGCTGCAACATCTAGCTCTTACACGAGAATACCAGGAAGCTGAAGTTCACCTTTCTCTTATCCGCTACTTTTCCATCGACAATGTCAGATCACTCATTTTGCAAGGCCGAGTTATTGAATCATTGAAAATCAATGTATCTTAGCCATTGTACGTGTTCAAATATAGTCGATGAAGATTTAACTGCTCTAGTGCATCGGTGCAGAAGATGTTACTTGAACTTTGTCGTCTTCGAGGAATCTTGTGAGCGTTCAATCAGCAACGATGACTACTATAACTAAGAGTAACTCCGCACTTAGGGCTTCATTTATCTTCGCACGACCCAGAAATCCTAGCGTCAATGGATCTTTGTTTCACAATTTGGTATATACCATTGCTTAGAAGAGGTGGTCCAATGATGGATCTATGTTAAATACCACCATGTTGTGGATCTCATTGATGACTGAAAATTGAGGTGGAAAAGGATCAAAAGATCTAACAAAGTTTTTCAATGTGACGTAGGAGGTGACTGCCTCCATCTTTCAGTGGTTCCAATAAAGATCTAACTTTTGATCGTGGATGATATATCCTTGGAATTTTGAGGGAATTAAGAGTCAATTTCCACAGACAGTGTCACTGTTCCGTTGCGGAACCAAAATTGATAATGATTAATGACATATAACTCTAGAATCGTGGTGTCGATCTCCGTTACGATGACGCAAGATGGGTCTGCAAGGATATTATTATAATGCCCAAGTCAGTTCAAAGTCCAAGATGAGTGTAGTAAAAAATGAAGATAATATAGTGTACCTTAAATCTCATTGTACTGACTTTATGCGTTAAATAATTTTAATTGGACTTGAACCTGGTTGAACCTTTGCTTTAAACCTTTGACCGACCCATAACAGGAATCATCATGACTTCGGCAAATAGTTAAGTCTTACTTTTGTCAAACATGCAATAACTAAACTTATTCTTAAGGTTCACAAAGGAGGTATTTAGGAACAATAGTTGTGACTTTTTTATAAGCAAATTTTGTATTAAGGAGTTTAAGAGGAACTCCACCCCAACTTTACAAATACAATTTACATATTAAACTTCTAAACCCAACTCAAAAAACTTATAAAAAATCTAAAGGAAACTTAGTCCAATCATACAAGCTATAATTCCCACAATAATTTGATAACACGGATATCCATCTTCAGGACAAAACAAAGATGGAGTGGAATATAGACTCGACTATACAAAACTCATCGTTGAATACAAAACAAAAGTTGTGACTTATATGCATCATGAAATGAAACATAAATGAAATTGCAAGATGAGAATAACTTAACAACTAGCAATAAAATATAACATAACTTAAAAAGCTTAAATGGCCAATTTAAAATAAATAGAAAACTTAAAAGAACGTTGAGGTATTTTTTCTTAAAATTTATTTGATATTTTCAAAAAGAAAAAATTGCACCTTTAGAGTATGAGATGTTTAGGAGAAAAGTAAGAAGATGGAATTTGTATAATTTTACATTTCATTTAAACTATTATATTTATAATCTTACTCCCTCCCTATATTTATAATCTTACTCTCTCTCATTCACAATAATTTTTATTTTATTTTATATTTTCACATCTTTTAAAATAATGATTAATTATGTTAATTTTAATAATAAAATAAATATTATTTACTAAAATAATCTTATTAATAATAAGTAGTGAAGCAGTTACATGAATTAAAATACAATAAATAAGGGTAAATTAGTAAAAATAATAATAAATATCACATTGATATTCTGAAAGAACAAATAATTTGAGATAAATAAAAAAAAGACACCTATTTCAAAAATAATTTATAATATTATCCAGTTTTTTTTTTTTTTTGGAATATGGAGTGGCCCTCACAAGAGTTGATTGTACCTAGTAGGATTCGAACCTGAGACCTTGAGAGGAGCACACTCTCAAGACTCAAGCCTCCACCACTAGGCCAACCCTTGGGGGTTATAATATTATCCAGTTAAAAAGTCTTGTTAATTTTTTTCTATGGAAACCATCTTTTTCGCAATAAGAATAATATCAGACAATATATAAAAAAAAATTTATTTTGATCTAATTTGTAAAACAATATTAGTTGTAATATATGAAGAAAAAAAAAGTTAAACACAATTTGACCCGGTTTCAGAGTGCTAGATTTTTCTTTGTCAATAGAGCCAAAAATATGGTAGCCCACATAATGGTGGAATATGCTCATATGAAGGCAATAGGGTTTGGAATATATTCCTTCCTCTTTTAACTAAAAAAAGCTTATTCAAATAAATACTTGTGAAAAAACTAGCAATGTTATTATTGTCAAATTTGGGTGTGCGCTAACTCAACTACTTTATAATAATTGAGTTAAATAAATATAATTTATTATTTCAAAATTGACGGATTATTTATTTATATTTATTTATTATATAAACAATTATTGATATTTATAAATTAATAATTTTAAAAAAGTTATTCTTCAATCTAATTTAATGGTTAAACCTAATTAATATATTCCTCTTTTAATTAAAAAAAGTAACTCGAATAAATATTTCCAAAAGGTTCCTCAAGTTTAATTTTGAAAATCTACTTAAACTTAAATTACTCTTAAAGTCAAATTGCTAAAATATAATTACTGAAAATAAGTTAGTTCATATGGGTCTATCCGAAAATCGGATAAGAAATTGTAAGAGTTTTTTTAGTTGTATTTTTAAAAATCGGCTACCCATTAAAGTTAGTTAGTATGAGACATAAATAACCTATTTGATTGGTATAATTAAAATTTGTAATAATATCTATGATGTTTTAGTAAAAAATTATACATTGAGTTGTCACATTTTACAAAATTTTATCTCTTATTTTCAATTTTTCAATTTTTAATATTATACATTAATACAATTAAATTAATATTAAAACTTTTTTTTTATTTTATTAATGAGTTTAATTAGTATGTACTGACAGTGTAAAATAATTTTACACTGTCATCCAATAGGGATTTATCAATCTGCTATGTCATATCAGTAATTTAAAATTTACAGTCTGGTGTGGCGAGATGCATGAGGGTGATTGGTTGACAGTGTAAAATTTTTACACTGTCAGTGCATATCAATTAAATTCTTTATTAATATGTGTTACATTGATTATTTGTGTGTAAAATTTTTACATTGTCAGTGCATATCAATTAAATTCTTTATTAATATGTGTTACATTGATTATTTGTGTATTATTTTGAATAATTTTAAATTAGTATGGTATTAAAAACAAGTTAAATTATTTTTAAAAAAACAATATAATGCATAGAAATATATTATATTTAAAATAGTATATTTATTATATCAAATATTATAAGATTTTTAATTTCATTTTTTAAAAAATGACTTGATTAGCCTTCAATCCGTCTAAGACCGTATTCATGTAATATTTTTTGAATCGATATTAAATAGGTCGTATAGTCTATTTTGACCGATCTAATAATAACATCGACAATCAAATATAAAAATAAAATAAACAATTAACTAGAATAGAAAATCTAATAAACGTGTCGATGCTTTTTGAGAGTGGTTGGATAACCAATGTTTTAAAAACCGAATTGGTTATCGAACCGGTGAGGCTATTGGGTCACTGGTTCATTGGTTTAACTACTGGGTTATTCGTCGCACCGCATGACTAAATCGGATAACTCAGTTGAATAAATCGATCGTTATAACAAAATTATATAAGTATTAAATTGGTCCAATCAGATGACTCAGTGTCGAAAAAAATCACTAACACCTAAAAAATTTTAAAATATCATGATTTTACAAGTTTATAATTTAAATTCAAATTTGAATCAATTATAAATTTAAGTCAAGTAATTGATTTAAAAATTTAAAAAAAGTTAAATAGGTCGTATAGTCTATTTTGACCGATCTAATAATAACATCGACAATCAAATATAAAAATAAAATAAACAATTAACTAGAATAGAAAATCTAATAAACGTGTCGATGCTTTTTGAGAGTGGTTGGATAACCAATGTTTTAAAAACTGAATTGGTTATCGAACTGGTGAGGCTATTGGGTCACTGGTTCATTGATTTAACTACTGGGTTATTCGTCGCACCGCATGATTAAATCGGATAACTCAGTTGAATAAATCGGTCGCTATAACAAAATTATATAAGTATTAAATCCGTCCAATCAGATGACTCAGTGTCAAAAAAAATCACTAACACCTAAAAAATTTTAAAATATCATAATTTTACAAGTTTATAATTTAAATTCAAATTTGAATCAATTATAAATTTAAGTCAAGTAATTGATTTAAAAATTTTAAAAAAGTATCAATCTCAAATACAAACTTATGTTTGTTATCTATATAACATGCATTACTATTTACTTTACGCAACACTTCAACCCAACTAATAAAAATTAATGATATCAATCATATAGGAGAGAAAATAGATTATGTTTAAATTCCACAACCTAATAATGCTGCAATAGTGCAGTAACCTTTATTTATTATATTTAATCGTTGTTAAAAGAATATTAATTTTCTTTTATATTTTTATTTTTTATTTTTAAATAATGAAAAATGATGTCATTTTAATTTAAAAGAAAAATACGCATTTGAACCGCCGGTTTTTTAAAAATGCCGATTTATCGGTTTTTATCAGTTTACATCGGTTTTAACCGGTTTTCACCGGTTCAACTGCATATCTGATTTAACAATTGAACCATACCGGTTACCACTCCGATTTCCGATTCAACCGGTCCGATCGGCCGGTCCGGTCCGGTTTTTAAAACTAGGTGTGTAACTACCGTCTCTGTCCGCTAGTTTGTATAGCAGAAGAGAAGAGATGCTTTATGCTGAGCTCTGGTATATCTTCACAGACCTTACAGTGTTGCGGTTTCCACTTGTTTCATATTGAGGTCTGACTCGTTATTGGCCAGTGAATTTAACATGTCCTCAACTTCATCTGGCGTTTCCATTATTTTTTACTTATATTCCATTGTTCTCTCATGGGGGTGGCAGGAAAATATGGTCCCATATCTTTAGCATTGTAATCCTTGCACCAATCATATCTTGCATGGTAAAAATTTTAAAATAAATTCTTATTTATCTTTCATAAAAAGTTGGGTACAACTACTTTATAAAATGCTTTAAAAATGATTAAAAAAAATTATATTATTTAATAAATAATTAAATATGATAAAATAAAATGTTATTAAGTGATTGGTCAAATGTATATATTCAACTTTTTATTATGGGTTGAGAAGTTGTCACTAAATTTTAAAATAAAATATATGTTGGTCTGATCAATACCGAACCCACTTGTTTCCTCAACATACAATATTTGGTTGGTAGATTAATTACATTGGTTTTTAGATTTACTCAAGGATTCCAGGAGGCGATTAGGAGTATCTACGCCCAAAGGATCATTCGAGTAACTTGAGTATATAGAATGATCACATCTTAGTATTTACCAGATTGAGGTCGACCAAGCATTTGAAGATTGTTGGATTAGGTAGATACATAGGTGTACCACCATCAACATTATAAGGTAGGTGTTCGAGAATAAGGTTTTAGTGCATTGTGGTCTTGAGATGAACCTGCCCTAGAAGTACACTTGATCGTACTTGACAAGAAGCTGAAGTTCGCCTAGTCATACTTCAAGTGTGGTCTTGTAAGATATGTTCCTCGAGATAGGTATGATAAATGAAAAGTGTTAGGTCATTGAAAATCCTAACACCTTACTATAAAAGAGAGATAATGAATTAGTTTCAAATACACACAATTCTAATCTAAAATATCACACTTATCATCATTACTGACTTGAGCACCAAATTGTTTGCAAGTACACCATCTACCGACGGAGAAGATCATAGAATCATTCAGAGAGTTCGCCAAGGTTCTACATATAACAAAGGAATTAGGGTTTAACCATAAAAAAAGGAAGATAAAACATTAAAAAAAATAAAAAAAAAATTATGAAATTGTTTGTCCATTAATGTCACATATTACAATTTAAATACCAAGTCATTTAATGGATCTAGATGTTAATGGCCCAAGACCCACTTGAAGGAATTCAAACAGCAATACACAATAAAATATGATAATTAAAATTATTATTTAGAGACGTAATCCTTCAACCATAAATATTTTTGAATGATTCTCGCAAGCTTATAAGACCCACTATCATTACTTCTCAATCCACTAATAACTTTATCCTCAAAGTTATATGTCAAAGAAATATCTATGGGATTAAAATGCATGTGCCATTCAAACGACCCAATAGGTAAGCCCATAAGGGGATAAAGTGGGGGTTTGATGTTGTAGCATGAGGTGACTTAACCCTGTTAGCTTTGGTGGTGTTGGCATGGATGGGTAATATGAAATTGATAGGGTTTTTGTTGGTGAGTTCGTATAGGGGAGATTGGATTTGCGGTTGAGGCGTATGTTTTGTAGATTAGGAAGAAGTTGAGATGTAAGGTAAAGGATGACCACATGGTTGGGATTGAATATAGAGTCGTGGGTTGTTGAAAAAAGAAGGCTTGGGTGTTATAGAGTTTGTAATTCTATGTATTATACAAGTAACACTGTGATTTTTATGGAGAAAATTGTCCAGTATGTTGATGACAACTTTCAAGGAGATTGATGACATATATCAAAGAGGTTTTCGTCACGATGACTCTTTAAATGATTCTTGATAATGGCATCCAATCAAAGAAGAAATATTTCAAGCCTCATCAGTACTAGACATTGTTGAATCAATGAAAGGAAGTTGAGAACTTGAAGTTATGATCTTGATGCTTAAAGACTTGAAGGCGTGAAAGTGTGAAAATCTTCTAGTCTCACGCTTAAGTTTTTTTTCTTAATCTTGATTAGATTATTGCAAACAGAACAAGAGTAAGTCTTGAGGTACTAAAACAATTACACACTCACACACAAAATGTTTTCAAAACTCTTATATTTTGATAAATCTCTTCAAATCAATGTGATCCGAAATTCCGGCATAGCAGATAGCAGATGTCCTAACACATGTTACGACATTATTCTCTACACAACTTTAAAACAAGAGTAGAACAAACAAACTGGTATTCAGAATATCAGCAACAGCAGCAAGACAGATGTTTCGACATCTGTTACAACATGTTAATCAAAACTGAACTATAAATTGCAGAATGATAAACAACACAGAATATGATGACCTAGTTCGGTGCAAATCACCTACATCTTGGGGCATACCAAGCCAGGAAGAAGAATCCACTATCAGTAGTATAGTTTTATGTAAACAACCGCTGGTTTACAGTAAACAACCTCTGGTTTACCTATCACTATCCAATGAAGACTTTATCATTAGAAGTCACATCTAATTGATAAGAGAAACCCATCTCACTCCCTAAATCACAACATGTGATTATCTAACAGTTACAATCGACAACAACTGTATCATCCTACTTGAAAGACACCTCTTTCAATACAAAGTTCAATCGAACATTCTCGGCTAACAACACAACTTGGATTTGCTTCAAAGCTTCATCCAAGAACAATGCACGATTTATTACCTACAAGTTTTTGAATCTGTACAAGCATCTATGTCTTCCACAATGTATCAAACCGATATAAAGGGAGACTTACAACACAAGAAAGCCTACGACTCTCAAAACCCTAAACCCTATTTTCTACTTTTCAAAAGTGTTACAATAGGTTTAGTTTTTACAGTCCTAGGTCTTGGTCTTCTTTTATAATCTTCTGCTTCCTGGGCTTCGAATCTTCTGTTTATTTCTTCCTTGATCCATGTTCTGATTGCTCCTTAAATCTTGGACCAGAATAGCAACAACCTGCTATATCAGGTCAAGATGTCCAGACACACGTTAGAACATCATGTCTGACAAGTCTTCTTCCACCAGACTTCTCATGTTGGAACATCTTGCACATCATCCTGTTTTAACGAAAATTTGCTCAAATCTGCATAACCTTCAATCTCCCCTTTTTGACAAATTTTTGGTTAAAACTTCTTCGGTAGAAAAAGAAAGTCCAACGTTTGGTGGATATGATTGGAACACCTCTGAGACTCCTTCTTTCCCCTGAAATTCCTAGCTGTCTGTTGGTGTACATGAGGAAGAGTATATAACACACTCCCCCTCAAACCTATGCTTGCCACGGAGGGATAAATCTTCCTCTTAAGGGGCATAAGAGAACCAATAAGAAGATCCAGAAAGAGCTTAAGAAGAAAAAGATGTATCATACGTAACACAGAGTCCATAGAGTATGTAACTCAAGTCACAAGACACAACCTGCTTCATAACTCAGGCCACAAGGCACAAGGGAAGGACTCAAGAATGTTAGAACATCTCATACAACATCCTTGCAAAACAGCTGTAATAATGAACTCCTCACCAAGAAGAATATATCAGTTGTGTGTTGTAAGAACCAACACACCACTATGAATACACACCCATTCTACCCATTTTTAGCCAAAAATTGGCAAAGGTAGCCAACACAGTTCCATACCTACATCGTACTTACCCAAACCCGGATAAAAGACAGGACGAAGCAACCCAGAACAAAAAGCTCAACCTGGAAAACCAAAAACAGCCGCCTCCTTTAAATACCCAAACAGTTTCTCTAGAATATTACGGTCCATAGAAGTTACCGCTGAACAATTCAATGGAGAAATAAATTTAGGTAGGTAAATTCAACATAAATGACTGTGCACCGCCCAGCTAGGATTTGAATGTTTCAATTTTATGAGAAACCGTCCAAAGAATGCACTTACATCAAGACACATGCTTAACACGCACACTCTCCACCGTTCAAAACAACCAATTAGGAAGTACTCACATGTCCTAAATAATGTCCTGGCGCCTTGTCAGGCTAGTTTAGTCCATCTGAAGAATGGTCACAGTCCCTTTTAACGATCCCCAAGAATAATCCTTTCAACAAAAAAAAACAGACCAAGATGTTAAGACATTTCTTTAAACACCTCCCAGTTAGCAACAAAGACTCCCAAGATACTTGTATCACACTGATTCAATCCATTGACACATAATGAATGAATCAACATCAACCAGTCAAGTCCACCCAAAACTATACCAGTGACACAATGTCACAACATCTTGTCTGACATTACACCTTCACCAGAGGAATTTTATCACAGACTACTTGAAACCACAAACAATCTTGATAAACAACTGCACTATTGCAGCAATACATCCAAAACAGAAGTACAACTCCCCCTGTCGTAGATAACCAATGCTTCTTTTCAAGAAGAACACCTTAAATGAATGGAAAACATAAGACTCGTCTTCATGTCTTCAAGAGCTCACCCTCTGTTCAACACACCTGCTGAACGCATTCACTTAATGCTTGATTCTCAAGCAATCCATGTACCACACTAGTACATTTAACAGACATGAGTTCTCCCCCTATCTTTCACAAATGATGCTCATTCAACAAGAAACACCCTAAAATCACCACATGAAATCCCATGAAAACTTCATGATCATATAGTGAGAAAGTACCAGGATCACACCCTTGTACCACAACCAACAAACTCTTGGATTGAGACCAAAATCACCATTGATCCCTCTCATCCAGAAACCATCCATACCCGTATAAATCCACCTTGAATTTTACAACCATAGATATCCTTGTTCCTTGAGATACAATCCAACTGAATATGGAATGCTTCACATTCCTTAAAGAGACATACAGAGTACATTAGCTTATTAGCTCACTCAGATGTTCTTCACACTTGAAGGACATCAAATACATGCTCTAGAAATCCTCAGCTTACTTGCTTCACAAGCACCAAACTGAACCACTTCTCTCTAGCATGACTTGTAGTAGAAGAAACCACCTCTCCACAAGCATTCTGACCTCAGCAAGAGTCAGCCATCTAGATAAACACCCCATGATCCAAGGCAGTCTTCAATTTATCATTCTCCCATATGATAAGATAGAAAACTTTTGATTCAATTGGTGAATATCAGCTTCCATAATCTGAACTCCGAGTTCAGAAATCATGATGATGTTCTAACATCAGATAGAACATCCTGACCATATCATAGACACCACACACTATGGTTCTTGATACAATTACCACCGGACTTTGTATATGCATAGTAATCCAAATAAAGATCTTCAGAGAACACTACTCATCCAGCTTGATCAACAAGAACTCCAGACAACCAAAGAGAGAAATAAACTCTCATTTAACTCCCAAAAGAAAGAAATCTTCCATAAGCAACTTAGGGCTTCTACCACAAGCTCCAAGATATGAACAGAACAAGAACCTCCTTTGATTTTCAACCAACTACCCTTCCACACAAGAGTAATCAGTTCCAAGCACACTATTTGAAAGCACGATAAAGATCAACCAAATACAATTGTTTGGTTAATCTCAGTTTTCTTTAGAGTTCCAGAAAATCTTCTGATCCACCAATGAAACCTAATCTTCAAGTTACATAATCCACCTACTCCATAGCAAGCCATCTTATATACACCAAGACTCAGACATGTAACATCTACTCCTTCTTGCAGCTCCCGCAAACTGCATGAGATAGACCTTTTTGAAGCATTAATTCTATTTATTTCTGAGAAGATCAACTTATCTTACGATGATGCGCCACAACATCAACTAAGACCCTGAAGTTTCCACTTAATGTCACAATATCTGATCAGACATCCAGCTGAAGAATTCAGTTCTTCATTTTGCCACTTAGAAGAACCTCCTCCCTATAACAGAACAAGAGTTTCATGTTCTCATAGGCTTGATTAATGATATCAAGTTAGAGTAGACAACCTTCATCCTGCTTTATTGTACTACAACAACCACCTCATCTTCAGAGAAACCAAACATGCCAAAGCTTGATTCTTCAGAAGAGATTAGTCACACAAGATCTTTACAAAGGAATCCCGCTTTCCTTAAGTAGAGACTTCTTCAAAAGACCAGAGATAACTGCCACTTATACTTGACCTCCAAGATGAGCAAGATCACATGCTCCTATGCACCTAGATCAGAAATAAACTGACCTAAGCATTGCTATCACCAGCACCATATTCTAGACAAGTTTCTTACCAGGAAACTTTCTAGATAAAGATCAAATGCTTCTAGTAGAAACTGGAACGCACCTGTTGTACTCCAATACTCCTAGGTCAGAAATACACTGATCCAAGAAAAATGTCTTCATCTTCACTTCCATCAGAACAACATTCTAGTCAAGCTTCCTGCCACGAAACTTCCTAGTCTGATTACATGCCTTGTAATACCAAGATAAAGACAGATCTACCACACACATGTGTATGGTACCAAGATCCTCAGTTACAACTCCTTTGCTCCAGAGATTCACTCCTTGAATCAACGGGATTCTACACATACTTCACTGTCAAGATGTTTCAACATTTAATAGAACACCAGTTCCTTATCTTGACTGTACCCAATCTCCAAAGAATAGATCCTTGAGCAGATGCAACAAGAGATGTTGTAATTTCTGATGTACCAACTTGTCACCAGTGATCTTGTACTCCAACATACAAGGATAATCAATTAAATATTTGTAAGTTCCACAAATAGCAATTGATCTTAAATCCTTGTCCTCAAAACCATACATCCTGTAGGATATATGATCTACCAGATATTAACATAACCGTGTCAACATCTTTCTAGTCAGATAACATGTTGAGACATCAAGTCTTCCACCCTTGACTCAACCTGCCTATGACTTTCCTTTGCTAATAGAATCCTTGTAAATCACGAATGGTGAAAATAAATCACCTCCCATTATCTCCAAGTTGAATAACATCTATCAGCACCAGAGATCTTCATAAATCCATCTTCAGCATGAGAACCAGATTATCCTTCTGAAAGAGCTCTCAAACACAACCAGAGATGCCTTTATGAATGGACTTGAGTGAAGACTCAAGTATCTTTGGCAACTTATCAAAAATAATATTTACCAAATTTATAAATTTGATAAACATGATCTCAACTCACCTTCTCTTCAGACTGACTTCAAGATGGAACCAAACTTCCAAGTATCGAGTCAACATGACAGAAATCTACTAACAACTCTCTCCATTCCATTTCTCTCGACCTTGGAATGACTAGAGCTTTCATAGATGCTGATATTTTCAAGAACAGAAGCCAACAATCAAGATCTTCCACCATCTTTCTTCTATCACAACTCTAGAATCCCATAAATACCAGAGTTCTTCCATCAGAAACATATACAGCGGAACCACCAAGGAACATCTTCAACATGCCCTAATAAGATGTCAGAACATCTTATAAAACACCATACATAAGAACTAGACACTTCTCTTGCAGTTACTGTAGAAACTCCTCAGAAAACATGAACAACCACCAGTAGTTGTTACCTTTGATCCAGAACATTCATCCCATCCATTAATACCCTTGAGTATGTCCGAGTGAATTATCTGATCTCCAAAACTCCTCCTTGTTTAAAGCGCCAGAAAGTATGTCCCAAAATCTCATCCAGAAATAGACAGGATGCCTGCTTTGATACCAATTGAAATTCTGGCATAGTAGATATCAGATGTCCTAACACATGTTACGACATTGTTCTCTGCACAACTTTAAAACAAGAGCAGAACAAACAAACTGATATTCAGAATATCAACAACAACAGCAAGACAGACGTTTTGACATCTATTACAAAATGTTAATCAAAACTTAACTGTAAATTGCAGAATGATAAAAAACACAGAATATGATGACCCAGTTCGGTGCAAATCACCTACATCTGGGGGCATACCAAGCCAGGAAGAAGAATCCACTATCAGTAGTTTAGTTTTATGTAAACAATCGCTGGTTTACAGTAAACAACATATGGTTTACCTATCACTACCTAATGAAGAATTTATCATTAGAAGTCACATCTAATTGATAAGAGAAACCCATCTCATTCCCTAAATCACAACCTGTGATTATCTAACAGTTATAATCGACATCAACTGTATCATCCTACTTGAAAGACACTTCTTTTAATACAAAGTTCAGTCGAACATTCTCGGCTAACAACACAACTTGGATTTGCTTCAAAGCTTCCTCCAAGAATAATGCACGATTTATTACCTACAAGTTTTTGAATCTGTACAAGCATCTATGTTTTCCACAATGTATCAAACCGATACAAAGGGAGACTTACAACACAAGAAAGCCTACGACTCTCAAAACCCTAAACCCTCTTTTCTACTTTTCAAAAGTGTTACAATAGGTTCAGTTTTTACAGTCCTAGGTCTTAGGCTTATTTTATAATCTTCCGCTTCCTTGGGCTTCGAATCTTCTGTTTATTTCTTCCTTGATCCATGTTCTGATTGCTCCTTAAATTTTTGACCAAATAGCAACAACCTACTATATCAGGTCAAGATGTCGAGACACACGTTAGAACGTTATGTTTGACAAGTCTTCTTCCACCATACTTCCTCGTGTTGGAACATCTTGCACAACATTCTGTTTTAACAAAAATTCACTCAAATCTGCAGAGCCTTCATGATCAAACACTTAATTAATTAGAAACTTGTTTAAACAATTAGGAAGATATTATACAACGTCTAATCGATTAATAAGTCCTTCTAATATATTAGAATCAAAGTGTAATGTCTCCTAATCGATTAGAGAGTTTAATAATTGACTGAGTGATGTAGGATTTCAAACTTTCCTATTTTAGCTTGGTTAATCCATTAATACATGAATTTAATTGATTAACTCATGAAAATGATGCATGAATTATTTCTCTCATTATTTTATAATTTTTTTTTTGCTTAAATGCATTTTTCTCTCTCTATTTTGCTTTTCTTTAATATTTTGGTCTCCTAATTTTAAAATTTAGTTTATTACTCCATTTATTTAATAATTTCTAGAATTTTTTCGGCCCCCCATCAAATTTGAAGACGCGGCATCATTATAAATGACATGGTAGTGACGTGGCGAGGCTTATATGGATCCATGTCAACAAAATTATCTGTGTCATTACAATAATATAATAAATATTATTTAATAATAAAATAAATTTAATTAATAATTTTAAAAAACAAATAATTAAAAAATTAAAAACATTTATCCTATTTCATTCATCTTCATCTCCTTAAATATTTTTTTCATAAGAAAAATTTATATTAATAAGGAATACAATTAGTATTCAACACAAATGTTATATAACAGAAGACATTGGCAATATAAAACAGCACACCAACCATACAAAACTCTTACAGAAAATCCTTTGATTATTTGAACCACTCATACCAGCTACATCTAGTTCTTTGTACTAAATCTTCGACGTTACCAAAATCGTCGTTGAAAATTATTTGGTTCCTTTGCCACCAAATACACCAACAGGTGCATAACCATATGAGAGACGCTGTCTTCTTGGACGTATTATGAATCAACCTGAGAAACCACCCCAAGAAGTGATCACAACAGTTCTCATAATCACTCCAAGGCACCCCTACCCAGTCCTATATTTCCTTCCAAACTAAACAAATCTTCGGGCATAAGATAAATACATGATCTAAGCATTCTACAACTTTAAAACAAAATACGCAAACTACCTCACAAGGATTAGAAACTATGCCTCTGGCTGCCAGATTTGAATGTATCGGTAATCTATCCAAGAATAGTCTCCAAGCAAACAACTTTACTTTCATTGGGACCAAGGATTGCCACACAATATCTAGTGCAGTCTTGAGGGTAATTTCTAATGAATCTAACCTCTCATCCTTTTGAATAAAATCATATTGAGACTTAACCGTAAATTGGTTATCAAATGGGCAAGGCCAATTGAAAATGTCTTCAACTCCCTCTCTAGGCCTTACCTCCGAAAGCAACTGCTTCAATTCTTGAAGCTGAGACTCCAAACCCCCTCCAAGTTAGTCCTCCCGAAAGCCTAACATCCATAGCCAGCCTTTGTTCTCCCATATCTCTCGCTGCATTGAATTTAAACTCTGACATTTCATACAAATCAGGGAATCTACAGCTCAATGCATTTGAATTTATTCATCGAGAATTCCAAAAAGAGATCAAGGACCCATCTCCTAATTTGCTTACCAGATGCATTGAAAAATAGTCCTCTTCCATCGAATCTCCAAGCTGCAGCAAATCCTTCCACCACAATGAATAAAACTTGCAATTAGGGGTGGGAATAGGCCAGGCCAACTAACAGGGGCCTACGGCCTAGTCTACATAGGCTCAGGCCAGGCCAGGATTTTTCTTAAATAGAAAAGGCCTGGGCTTTTTTTATAAGCCTATTTAGCTAAAAAAAGGCTAGGCCACAGGCCGTAAGAAAAGCCTTTTAAGCCTATCAGGCTGGCCATTTTAAGAAAAACTCAATAAATTTATTATTATTGTATTCTGCTTTGTACTTTGAATTAAAATACGAAAATAAAACTTAGTTATCTTGAAGAACTTGTGAAAATAAGTGTAATAACATTATAAACAATGTCATAACTTATTGTCATAAGTTTTTCTCATAAGTTCTCTCCAACAAATTGTATCACCAAACTTATGCTAATAGGTAAACTTGAATGAGACAATGAAAACAAACATTTAATCTCATTGATCTTTTAATTTTTTAGTCTATTTAACATTAGTTGAATTTCTTATTTACAAATGTTCAAATGAAGTAGGCTTTTAAATAGGCTAGTAGGCCAATCAGGCATTCGAAAAGGCCAAACTCAGGCCTAAAAAGAAGCCTATGATAGGCTACAGGCCAGGCTTAGGCTTTGAATTTTTTAGCAGGCCAGGCTCAGGCTTGGCAAAGCCTAGCTTGGCCCAGCCTATTCCCACCCTTACTTGCAATTGTTATTCTCCTGCATTAACAATATTCTATTTCCATAACACTCGTACTTAGAAATCAATAAAGGCTTCCAAACCGTGTCATCATTATGGAAAAGTCCCCATAACCATTTAGATAGAAAAGGTGTATTAAAAACACAAATGTCTTTAATTAATCCTCCATATTCCTTTGGTTTGCAAATTGATGACCAACTGACCCAATTCATTGAAGAAGCCTCCAACGAACCACACCGTAGAAACTATCTTTGAATAGAAACCAATTATTTGATAACTGTGGCTGGCGCTTTATAAAACGACAGGTGATGAATTGGTAGATTTGTAAGCACAGAATTTAATAGAGTTACCCTCTATCCAATTGATAACATTTTGCCTTTCCAAGTGGAAAGCACCATCGGTTTCCAAAAATTAATTCTCCTATGGTTTCCACCAACCATCATGCCTAGGAATTTGATCAGTAAATCACCAGTTTTACAAGATAAGAAGTTGGCAGCAACATTCAAGAACCCATCCTTAACCCCCACTCCAAAAAGACAGCTCTTCAAAAAGTTTATTCTCAGTCCCGATACAATTTCAAAGCCTCTTAAGATTAACTTAATTCCCCACAAGTTTCTCCAATCTTCTTCACACACTAGAATGGTATCATTTACATATTGTATTAGGCCGATAGAATCATTACCATCAAGCCTGAAAGCACTGAAGAAACCCTAACTAACAGCTTTTTTCACCAATAATGCCAAACCCTCCGCTACGATAGAAAACAAGAATGGGGACAAGGGGTCGCCTTGTCTAAGGTCCCTTGAACCCTTGAAGTCTTCAGTAGTTCCTCCATTTACCAGTACTTAAAAAAATTATTTAGAACTCTCCCCTTTATCCATTGCAACCATTTTCACTGAAGTTCATAACCAACATAACATATTCCAAGAATTCCCACTCTACACAGTCGTATGCTTGCGCGAAGTCAACCTTGAACAAAATGCAACTTCTCTTTCTCTTCTTTGCTAAATCAATGAGCTCGTTGGTTACCAGAACTTCATCATGGATTTTCCTACCCGGGATAAACACTGTTTGAGACGTTGATATCAATCTGTCTATTACGTTGCTAAGCCTAGCAACTAACATCTTAGAAATTACCTTATAAATGCAACCCACAAGACTTATTGAGCGATATTCTTCCAAGCCTTGGGGATTGATATTCTTTGGATTAATGCAGTGAAAGAAAAAAGCAAAGCCTTTGGGAGAGTTGCAGTGTCGTGAAACTCTTTAATGCATCAAATCACATATGGCCCAATCACTTCCCAACATCACATCATGAAATCCAAATTGAACTCGTCGGGTCCAGGGCTTTTGTTCACGTCGCACCCATGAATAACCTCAAAAATTTCCTCAGGTGAAAATGGTCATGTAGCATTTCTGTTTCGTCTTTTGAGAACCTAGGCAAGCCTGACATGCCCATGGAAGGCCTTTTAATAACCTCTTTCTTGAAAGTTTTTGTAAAATCTTCTTTGATAATGTGTTTTACAATATGCACGTCCTCATACCTATTTGATCCAATCTTGACTGAAGAGATAAGGTTGTTCCTAGCTCTAGTGTTCATCATAGTATGAAAATACCTCGAGTTTACATCTCCCTCCTTGATCCATTTCATCCTCGATTTCTACTTGAGCATTCTTTCTTTAAGTTGAAGATTCATCCATATAGCTCCTTGTGCCTCACTTCTCACTAATAGTTGTTCCTTTTGTGTTGCACCAATATGAATAGCCATAACATCTTCAATGTCATTCAGATTATATACTTTGTTATGAATCCACCCAACTGAAAACGTTTTTATTCCACCATCTCAGCTTCTCCCTAAGGCATCTAAATTTGTGGACAAGCCTGTGACCATGATTGCCCGAAACCTGGGTAGAATTCCACGTCTCTCTAACAAACCCCATGAAGCCAAGATGATCGAACCAGCACTTAAACACCTTGAACGGATTAGGCCCCCAATTGGTGTTATTCGAATTCAACCAAATTGGTTTGTGATCCGAGATATCCTGGTTCCCTGTATGCTACACTACCATTTTCCTTTCCCTAATCAAAGCCTCAGACAAAATGAATTTATCCAATATGCTTTTGCAGCCACCATTTGAGTTGAACCGAGAGAATTTATTTTCCATCATTGGTATGTCTATGAGCTCTATTACATCAATGAAAGTAGTAAAATCAACCATCTCTGCTCCATTCACCTTGCCTTTACCTTTTCTCTATTCTTCAATTTTGACGGCATTGAAATCTCCCCCCACCAACCATTCTCCTATAGGAAACTTACTATTCACCTTAATCAAATCAGACCATAATTTTCTCCTCTCCTCAAGAAAGCACAAAGAATATATATTCACAAGGTAATAGTTTATACCTTTTCAATAACAGTTTACACCCAAATAGCCATTTCTTCTGAAACTAAAGTTCGTCTCAATTACGCCCTTCCACCAAATTGTCAAGATACCTCCAGCTTTGCCAATTGCATCTGTTGCAGACCACCCAAATTTATCCATTCCACAAATTATCCCCACCATACTATCTTCTATAACCTTCAATTTTGATTCTTAAATGAAGAAAATATCCATTTTTCCTTCCGCTATCAATTGTTGTACTTTCCTTTTTTTATTGAGGAACTACACCCTCACCATTGAATGAGACCATATTCATGGAACCCTAGTTTCAATCCCCTACTTTTCTTCAAATAATCTTAGATCCCTTGACTCTAATTCTTTAATTATGTTTTCAACTAATTCATCATCATCCTCTCCTTCTATACCCACTTCTTTGATAATGTGCCATATCTTTGCAGGAACATTCTTTAATGACTTCCTAATTCGAGAGTTTCCTTGATTCACATTGCCATCGGTAATAGAATCACAGATATGGATCCACATGAATAATTTGATCTCAATTCATTTTCCACCACACGATCACGAGATTTTCAAGTATCAGATTCAGACAGACAAAAAGATGATACATTTTTGCATTTATCCACTGAATGTATCAATTATGAGAAATATGAAGGTGATAAGGGAATTTTTATATTTTCATGTATCTCCTTAACCAACTTAGTTTTCTTTTATCTAGTGTGTTTAGAATTGGATCAGATGGGAATGATTCGCCTCCACTTAGGCCCACTTGTGCGCTACCTTGAGACTTGTCACATGGAACTGTCTCCACTCCCAATGACAATATTTTATCTTGTCCCATCTCTGAATCAAGTATTGGAACCCCACTACTATCATTGTCTTTATCACTTACTCCAAAAATCACCTTTTTGCCATATATTCCTGCAACCTCGATTCTCGCCACCTCGTTTCCTATATCCAGCCACATAGACTTTGATGTTGACTTACTATTTTCCTCCGCCGAAGCCTTACTCTTCTCACACTATTTACTAGGCACATCAATGGGATTTACTAATTTATCTCAATTTTTGTTATTGTTTGGGTTATCATCCTCCTCCTCAGAAGTCTCCGAGACGTTATCATCCCCGCCGGAGTCGGAGTCATATGAGTCATCATCCCTATCTTTTTCTTTGTGAATCATGATTTGTTTTAGGCCATGGAAATCTTCTACTAGCTTGATTCTGTATATATTATTATTTATCTCCACATTGAAAACTTCATTGAGGTTCATGGAAAACTTAGTTTTGATGAGAAACCTTGCCACATCCAGGTTTTTATGCTTCTCAGTATTCAAATCACTTGCTACGAATTCTCCCACACATTCTGAGATAAATTTGAATAATTGAGCTGACCACGCATGGCATGGAAGCCCAAAGCATTTCATCCATATTAGCCTTTCCTTATCAACATCATCCAGTGTCCATGTATGAATGTCCACGAATCATCTCTTCACCGAATCTTCATCATCTCTAACCATATAACTGATTTCTCTTTGTGTGGTTTCCTTAAAAAAGCATAGGTTAGCACCCATTGGTTTTGCTTTAATCATGACGTACCCTTCCGCATTTAGTGCATCTTGTATGTTATACGTGTCACCCATTTTTTTACTACACCCACGAAATCCTTCTTGAATATCTCTATCTACTTTTCTTCTATGTTAAATTGAAGATGCACGGAAGTTGGTTTCTCCGTAAATTTGTTCCTCTGAGTTGCACCCAGATTAGCATTTTCCACCATCTGTGCGTAGGTTACTCCTTGGTTTCTCTTGTTCTATCACATATTGCTTAGATGCATCCATCTACCTCAGCCCAGAGGCTTTATAGTCGGCAAAATTTGTGGTCGTACCATTTCTATCACGATTGAGCTTCGATATATTTGCAAAAATATTTTTCCCCTAAATTTGGATGCTATCGAGCTTAGCTACCATTATTCTCACATTGTTCACTTTTCTGAACCTTGCAAAGCCGTATCTCTTTCCCCTCTTATTCGTCCTTGTCGGCATAAACACTTACCATACTAAACCATTCTTTTTGAACACGTTAAACATTTCCTTAGCTCCATACTCTTTTGGGATCTCAGTGAAGAAAAAGGAAACAATAGCTTCTTGTTCATCCAAGTTTTTTCCACGCCTATCCTTCCAAATTAAACTTTTCAAATTTTGGTTTGTTTGTTTTTTATACCTAACCTCTTCCCAACCTATATCATTGTTCACCGTGTTAACTTAAGACAGAAATACAAGAAAGAAAAAAGGACAAGACAAAAGGCCCCGTAACAAAAACTCCGGTTGATTAGGTCTCTAATCCAAGGATTAGGAGTTTAAACCACATTGACGCAAAGCTGATGAAGACGAAGCTGATTAATATGCTTTAATGTTGGTTTTCCAATAAAGTTCTATATTATTAATGATCAAAGCATCAAGAAACCATTATTCTGCATGGAGTTTAACTAACTTTATGATAAGTTTCTATATAGTAGAAATACATCCTATTGAATCTATCATGTTATTGTTATGGTTAACATATGAATGAGAAACATATGTATCGCAGCTCTAAAATCGTGAAATCAAAATGGTCACAAGAGTTGTATCCTTCAATCTTCATGTTGTTGTTCCTAAGGGATCATTTCCTTAAATATAAACAAAAATAAAATAAATCAATCACTCAACCCAAAATAAAAAGTTACTGTAAACCCTGAAAAATTCTTCAAACTTAATTAATATTTTAAAATGATTAAATTTGTTTGTGGTCTCACTAAATACTTCATATTTCATTTTTAATCCTTAAAAAACTTTCTTTAAAGAATGATCCTCCTAAAATTTTCCATCTATATATTTGGTCTCTTTTGCAACTTAGCAACGATTTTTACAACTTAACGACAAAATTAGCGATGGTTTTAGCGACGATTTACTACTAAGCGACTGAATTAACGATGATTTTAGCGGCGGCCTAAGCAGGAAGGACCAAAAGTATAGATGAAAATTTTTAAGAAGATTATTTTTTAAATGATTTTTTTTGAAGGATTAAAAGTGAAATATGAGATATTCAGGAGAACCACGTGCATATTTAGTCCTATTTAAAAATAACACACAAAAAAACTAATCCAGAAATGTTATACCATTTATTTTACCCTTAGGTTAACATGAGAGAAAATTAAAATAGGATAAAGGAACATGATAAATGAGAAGGAGATGTTGATTGGGAGCACTTTGCTTGTTGATTTTTCTATTCTATTTTTCCTTTTCTTCTATAATTTATTTTCATATCTATTTCGAACCCATTTTCTTCTTATTTTATAGGTTGTTCTTTTTGTTTTTGTAATTTTTGAAATATTTATTGAAACATTTTGAATGGTGAAATATTTTTTGGGTTGTTCTTGTTGATGTTGTACTATGTTAATCAATTCCTCACTTTACATTGAGATTGTGAATTGATTTTGTTTAGGTTAATTGGTTTTTTGTTTATTGTTGTTGTTGAACTTTTGTTAGTTTGTTTTCACCGTATCTTATTGTTGTTTAGAGATGAAAATTATTGTTGTTGTTATGTTTGAGAGTTTGAAATTGATTAACGAGTTTTTTCCCCATATTATGTATCTTTTTGGGTTTATTGATATTTCTTACATTTTTTAACTTTATAGATTTTTCCATTTCTAAGCCACTGGTTTGCATACAAAATTTTAGAATTTGATGAATTCCCCCTTTAACCATCATATCAAACAGACGCTAATATTACAGTAATTTTCAATTTTGTGAGTTACCAAAACAAATACCTTTTTTATTATTGATAGCTACGAAATTATTGTGATGATTTTTTTGTTGGATTAAGTGACTATAGAAGAGCATTAGGTTAAGAGTATGAAGCAAGAAGTGTAGAAAGTGGAAGTTTGAAAACTCTAAAAAAAGAGTTTCTTCCTTAATCACTTATTCTTTAGAACACCAAGATGTATAAAAAAAGACAAATTTGGGTTCCAAAGAGAGATTTTAGAAAGGCAGCCATACTAAATGCAACAATTCAAGCATCCAAAGACAAAGCAACAACTGAAAGATCTAGTAGCAAGCAGATGACTTGAGAAGCGCACACCTCTTCAGCATCCTTTGTGAAGACTCCCAGAAGAAGAAGAACTTCTAAGTCCAAGAGTAGAAACCATCTTAGAAAGGCGGCTTTGGAGTTTGATAAGGAAGAATAGCAAGATTACTTAGGTAATCTGGACATTTCAGATGATCCTAGGGAGTACCTTAGGGTAAATCCAACAGACTAGAAAGTCTAAATAATTTGTAATATCTTCCAGTTTATTAATGAAAATTGTTGCATGTTTTAATTTCTTAATCTCATTTCTTTAATCCTTTTAGAACAACAATAAATATATATAAATAATAGTTAAACTGCACAACATTATGAACAAACACGAATTATTATTAAGATTGCTTAATACAAAGGTTCTAACAATTACAAGGCATAGCTATGTAGAAATCTAACATCAAAATCTTTCATAGATAGCTTCAAACTTGTCTCTCCAAATTTTAGACTAATCAACCTCTGAACTTATGATAACTCCCTACTGAACAAGTGATTCTGAAAGAACTCTTCCATAAGGAATGAAGAAAATATTTCCCTTTGTGAAAGGAAGAAAGAGTCATCTTCAAATAGTCAAACATAACTTGAGGAAGATCAATTTTAAAGTCTGAATTAAGAAGTAGTAACATATATTTTTCAATAGGGGACACGAGGTCTAAATCCTTATCCTTAGGTAGCAGGTTTGAATTCAGAATCTGATTCCAAACAACTGCATCAGGACGAAGATTTGAGACTAATGATGTATTAGATGGATCTACAAAGATACACCAAGTAGGAAGATAGTGTTCCCAAACAAGATTTTCTGAGATTTCTTCAATTTCCTCATAATTCATCACATTAGCAATTACTTTAGAGGTTATTGTTATAGAAACACCAATTACTTAAGAAAGCATATCACACTCAGAATTCAGCTCAATAATGGAGGCATTAATCCAAAACTCTTTGACAAGATCTAGATAAGTGAAACCATAAAGCATCTCAAAGTATCCATTCCAACTTTGTTCAGACGCAGTCTTCCAAAAGTTAAAAATCAACTTAAGCAACTCATCAAAATCCACAAACTTTTCATTGATGACAACCAGTTGATTCAAAGAAGAATTGACTAGGAAACTCATCTCAAATTTGGCTTGATCAGAACATAACCAAAGAGAAAACAAAAACAAAAAGAACTAAACAAGATTCTAAAGGAATAAGAATCTTGTCAGAGAAAGTACACAAAATGATATTTCACAAAATAGGGGTAGAGACAGTAAATATATAAAAAGAAAGCATCATTACCCAAAGGTTCTTATCCAACAAATCTCCTGAATCCACTAGATGATTTTCAAACTTATGAAATTTAAGTAATATAGGAGTTTTGAAAAACCTTTTACTTAAACTGCTTGATTAGAAGTAAATAATCTTTTTCTGAATCTCAAAATCTGACAATTTTCAGAAGCTATCATCCATCAGAGTTTAGTAGATCAAGACTAAGAGAAAGATGTCTTCTGTCAGTCATCAGTCTTCAAGATTCTATTCAAAACCAACATTTCCTATTGAAACAAGATTCATGAGTGATTAAAGAATATTGATTTAGTTCCTTTGACATCTAACAAGCAGCAGTACCATCACAAAAAATGAGGAAATTGTTTCCATAAATATGATAGTCATCTAGCTTAAAGAAATATTCAATATTGATAAATACAACATAGATTCTTCTTAAAAATTTCTGAAGATTCATTCAATAAAAGAACTTCTCTAGAAATCTTGCAGAGACCTTGTATTAACATATACACAAACATCTCATTGAATTAAGAGATAAGCTAGAAAATAACATAACCTTTTTTTTTGTTTTTTCGCTCAGACTCGTATCAGTATTCAGACTTGACCATAGAGTCTGAACACCTCTTTGAGTTGATTCTAATTCAATGGCAGTTAAACTATTGACTCCACTTCTCCTACCAAACTCAGTACCTCTAGCACTTGAGTCTGGGATGTAGGCTCTTCTTCCATCAAATGTTGTAAGCAACCTTTTATAAATACCATGAAAGATGCCTCGGCTCTTTTCTTCGATATCTTCAGCAAATACATTTGAATGATGATACTCATATTCCTATAAGACCATACATAAATGTCCAGACAGGTTTTCCTCGCCTTATGGCACATTCTGATAGCAATACCATGATTCATTTTAGAGTATCAGTCTAGGATAACTCATAATATGAACAAGATCTTGTTCTTAGCAGAATCATTAATTTCGTTGTCTTGACTTAAGACTTTAAGATCTTTGATAAGCAAAGAACCAGATGACGTTAGCTATCATAGAATGGCATAAAACAAATTAAAGGACCACCATGTAATTGCATGCAGAACACGAAGAAGAATTGAAGGTTTCTCATAGACTTGTCCTTTAATACAAATTCCATGATGACCCTTAATCAAGGAGCAATGGAGTCTTTTAAGATACCACCTTAAAGAACAAACTCCTTACTATCAAATATTAAAGCAAGATAGATTTGGCATAATCTCTTTCTCTTCAATACTTGATTTTTATTTCAAGACTCGGATGCTTCTACAGAAGCAGTAATGACTGGCAAAGCCAGATTACTCTTTCATCTGAATCCTGCACTAATGTCAACTTCAAATGTATATGCAGTGAAGACCTCTAACATTAGGTTCTGGTAGTGTTTCTCTTTGCTTTCATATTTGGGAAATCAGCTGAAATACTAAAATTTCAGAAGCTTTTTAAGTTACTCTTCTATCATCAGATGTCACATTTCACTTGGCCAGTTAAAGAAGTCTTCTGATTAGGAAGGTTAATTCCTCATCATTAGACATTCCATAGGAAGTATCCTTCAACACACTTTACAAAATATAATCTGATAGATAGCTTTTCAACATTTAATTCCATTTCTTTTCTTTGAAAATTGTAAGGCAAACCGACAGAGCACAGTAAATTCAAGTTGTATAACTTCTTGAATAATTGTGACCTTATGTTTGAATCCAGAACAATCTTCTCAGAATTTGCTTGGATATATTAGATGAAGTGTAACTGGACATGCTTCAAAACTGATTCCCACAAATTTGAGCACAAGGATTCATGGATAGTCCGAGCATCAGACATATCAATGATGTTGACATACTCATAAGTGAGATAAAGCACCTACCAGAATGCAACTACCTCTGAAGATTCTTCTGAGCTAGTGATAGAGATTTTGAAACATTGATCATCTCTACACCATCAACTTCTATAGTAATACTTTTCTCAATGATATTCTATAGACCTTCATCACAACCCTTTATTAAGAACAATAAGTTAAAAATATATTTTGCTTTTCCATCATTTAAATTCAGTGGAATCACCCTTTGAATATGGTAGGAAAAAAGTATGATTATTTTCATGTGGAACTTGATTCATTCTTGAAGGAAAGTTTTTAACAGACATACTTTTCTTATTGGATCATTATTTGCGCCACTGTTAAATGTTAAGCACAGACCATGCTCTGATACTAATCGAAGGTGAGAAAAGTACACAAGAAGGGGGTTGATTTGTGTTTTTCATTTTCTTTTAAATCTGCATCTGATCAGAGTTCAGAATCTAAACTGGTGTTCAAATTCTGATTATACTTAACAACAGTGTTGACAGAAGAAAATAAATAAAAACAGAAGACACAAAGATTTATATTGGTTCCCCTCCAACTAAGAGTAATCTAGTCCCCTTGCTTCACAAGAGATTTTCACAATAACCAAATTATGATTACAATCGCTTATGCATTTTGCATAAGTATTTTACACTGCTCAAACCCTAGGTCCGAGACTTCCTGCTTAAGTTCTCTAGACTCAAGACTTCTGCTCCAAGTCCCATGAAACGAGTCTCCTTCCTTGAACCCCTCAGATTCAAGACTTACTGCTCCCAATTTCAAGAACCGAACCAACCTGCTCAAGCCACACTGTCCCAATACTTCTTTGCTTGTGTCTCCACGACACAAGACTTCTGATCAATCAATCCACTTGATTAAGTCTTTCATTGCTCAAGCACATAGCAAGAGACTAACATGTTCCAAGCATCTTGGTGAAAGACTTCCTTACTTGTATCCCAATGATACAAGACTTTTGATCAATCAATATACTTGATTAAGACTTTCAATGCTCAAGCACATAGCAAGAGACTTACATAACTCAAGCATCTTGGCAAGAGACTTAATCTAAACTGCTAAACAAGTTCAGTAGAATTGAGGACAAGGTGTACATGATACTAATATCAGAGGTACGAGAAATCACCATAACAGAGACCTAAAGCTCTTTATATTTCTAAGATATTCAATGTCTTAGAAATCTTAAGGCTTTTACAATTACAACCTACAACAGAAAATCTGCATAAACTATAGAGTTGACAATTGCTGATCTTATTACTCCATCTTCTAGTTAATCCTTGTTAAAGATTCAGTTTGAACCTTCAGCCACTTATATAGAAGTTGTAGCAGACTACCCGTTGGATGAGATAACTTGATCAATGTCTTTGCTTTACTCCATAGTACAAGAGTCGTTAAAGATAGATACACCAAAAGATCTTAATCTATTGTGTAACATGTTTAACCATTGAGTCTTCAAGAAAATCGTGTACTATAGAGCCGTTGGAGAGGATATCCATAAAGCATGTTAACCTTTCTTGAGCCTTGTGAACTCAGACCCCAGCTGACAAACTGATTTGACAATGCAACTTGCTTTATGCAATACAGACAACTTAAGCTTTATCACCAACTCTGAACGATACCAGAAGCCAATTTACATTCACCAAGTGTAGAGACAATTATGTTGCATCTTTTGATGCTGAGACTTCCAGCTTCAGAGTCTGCGCCAGAAATTACTTAGCAAGTGTTCTTCAGATTCTGCATCACCAGAAGCTAGCAATTCAGCTTCTCTCAAGTGTGCATTTGTACATCAGATTTTGTATCTAATATTTACAGGTGTTAGAACCTGCATACAAGAAACACACGTCAAATAAAACCATTATATTTTATGAACAAATCTTGTTCTAACAGATTAAAGAACACCGGTCTCTTTTTCCAAACATTTCACTCAAAGGTACCGTCTTTATTCTTTCCCAAGACAACAATAAGGTGTTCATGTCGTTGATAAACTTCATCGCCAGTGAAAGGTTTAAGAGCATTTTCGATCTCCTGTTCTCCATTGAAAACCTTCTGCAATCTACAATAAGGATGATTGAGTTTTAGAAGTTTTTGATGACCAAGGTTAATAGTCTCTCAAACTGGTGAAAACAGGTATTAAATTCACATATAGGACACGCTTTATGTCCTTTGACACTATATACAACCAAATTACCATATGCAGGAAAGTCATTGATTGTATAAAATAACATTGCATGTATGTTAATCTTTTCATCAAAATATGCATCATCAACGTCAATACATTTATCCCACAAAATTTTTAAATCCTCAATTAATGGACTTAGATAAACATCTATGTAGTTTCCAGGTTGTCTTGATCTAGAAATCATCATACTTAACATCATATACTTGTGCTTCATGCACAACCAAGGAGATAGGTTGTAAATCATGATAAGAACAGGCCACGAAGAATGGTTAGTACTCAGATTACCAAAGGTCCATCTGTTGCAAGCCCAAGCCTAAGGTTTCTTCGCTCAAGGCCAAAATCCCAAAATAATGAATCAATTTTCTTCCATTGCAAAGAATCAGCTACATGGTGAATGTTTCCATCATATTTTCTTTCATTTGCATGCCATCTAATATTCTTTGCATCATTCGCATTAGCAAAAAAATATCTTTAACCTTGAAATTATTAGCAAGTACCATAACACTTTTGCAGAAGGACGCTTCTTACTAACATTATCATTGTCATCACCATTGTTGTTCTTCAACCTGTAGCGCGACTCACCTTATTCTAGATATTGATCCAAATTTTCATACTCTTTCATGTATAATATGCAATCATTATGGCATTCATGTATTTTGACATACTCCAAACTCATTAGGCACAATATCTTCTTAGCCTCATAACAACGATCCGACAAATTTTTATCTTCTGGTAGCATTTGTTTCAACAAATCAAGCAATTCTATGAAACTTTTATCTGACCACCCACCTTTTTCCTTTATATTAAACAATTTTAACAATGCAGACAATCGTGTAAAACTGGTGCACCCCTTATATAAAGGTTCATCTTTGTTGCTACATAAAGTATAATAAATATGGGCTTTCAAATAAGACGATTCTCCAATATCACGGTGTTAGCTGGAAAATTTCGACCAAGGATGCAGGAGTATGGTCGATAGAGAATTGTGAAAAAGGCCATGTCAGAGCAACCTCGATAGCAGGCCCGTCGGAGAAGAAGTTGAAAGTGAACTCGGCAGAGAAGCTCTTCAGTCGAAATCGAAGGAATCCCAAGGGCTTCAGGTGAACGAACGAGCTTGGAGAAAATAAAAGCATGGGGAGTTACCAAGGTAGTGGACGAACGTGGAGGACATGTGGCAACACAAGGATTGTGAAACAGAAGAATAACCATCACTTTTTGCCTATTTAAGGAAGTGTCGTTTTCAGTTTTAGGGGACGCATTTTGTTACATTAGGAGAATACACTCAAAGTACCAGTGTTAGAGAAACGAGTCAAAACTCTGCAGAATGTATGCATGCGTCCACTTTTATTTTCTTCACTAAGCAATTTACTTTACAAGTTTTTCCTTTTCCTTTGTTGTTGTTTTTCACCTTTTGCTGTACTTTCCTTGTTATTTGATATAACGTAACTGTTCATCTACTTTTCGTTCAAACCTAAAAAACTGAAACGTCAACATACATTTAACACATAGTATAGGATTCTTGTAGCCGATCCTACACGTAAACTTCAATAAGAGGCTAGCGGTTGTTCGCTGAAAATCCCGTGCGAACAAATTGGCACACTTGGTGGGATCCTTCGTGATAGATTTATGTTGCTGCGCACTGGTAAGATGGTGGAACCAAAGAGTACCATTCCGAATGACGAGTTCTCCTCAAGAGGAAGCACAGTCGTGTCGGAAACCACCAACGTGGGTTTTAATACTATGGTTGCAGATTCGACCGCTTATAGTGGACCGACATCGTCACCATGTAGATCCGAGGGGATGAGACCAACGGTGGCTGAAACTTCAGGGCTGTTTATGCCCAGTTTCACGTTACCCATGTATGGTAGGGAGAGGACATTTGGAATGCCTACGCAAGTAATGGAAAGCCTGCATGGGAGTGGTTCGATGTTTGGCAAAGGCTCATCCTCAGCGTTTTCGCCTTATCATGGACTGGGATCGTTGGGTAACCAGTTTAGTCGAACCGCAGGGTTGGGATTTCTGCCTCCGACAATCTCGACTATTATGTCCAGTTCTGTCACCGTCATGAGACAATAGATGGATGAGAGTAACCACAAAATGGTCCATATGCTGACTCAGCAAATGGGAACCATATTAAGACCTTTAATTCAAGACTTGACCCAGAGTTGCCAACAGCTGCCAATTTAAATGACTAGGATAGGGGACTTTTTGGGGGATCCTAGGGCCCAACCTCGACAGAGAACCCCACATCGACCAGAGACGCCAATCCTACACAAAGAGAGGTTCGACGAGACCGTTGAGCAAGAGTCATATGTGGTCGAGCCAATACCTAGGGTGGCCCAAAGGCCTTCCGTTGTGTTGGTTAATAGGAACCAAGATCCCGACCAGGTAGTCATGAAGGTTTGACAAGATGCATCGGGTGGGGGACAAAACCTAGAAGCCATCGTTGAGCAAATCATGATCTGCAATGGTGTCAAGCCTGGCTTGCAGAGGCCAACCTACTCGTCTCCATTGCCAGATTTTGTTTTACAAACAGAATTACCAAAGGGATGGAAGGTGCCAAAGTTTACAAAGTTCGCTGGGGACACTTAGGAGTCGGCCGTCGAACATGTCGCCAGATACCAAACCGAAGTTGGGGACATAGCAAATAACGAGGATTTAAAAATGAAATACTTCCCAACTTCCCTAAAAAAGAACACGTTTACTTGGTTTACCACGTTGCCTCCACTGTCCGTCCATACATGGGTGCAGTTGAAGAGACTGTTCCATGAACAGTTCTACATGGGACAGTAAAAAATAAGCTTGAAGGAATTGGCCAGCGTAAAATGCAAGGCCTCTGAGTCGATTGACCAATAGCTCAACAGGTTCATACTTTTGAAAGCAAGATGCTTAACTCAAGTCCCTGAGCACGAGCTAGTCAAAATAGTGGCCGACAGTCTAGACTATTCTATTAGGAAAAAGCTAGATATGCAGTACCTTAGATATATGGCCCAGTTGGCCGACAGAGTTTGACAACTCGAAAGTCTGAAGGCTGAGAAGGCCAGAACGGGTAAATACCATAAGAAAGAAAAAGTATCATACGTCGCAGTCAAAGCATATTCCTCCGACGACGAAGAACTCGTTGACGAGAGTGATGTTAACGTGGCTGAGCTCAAGCCAGGGCCTCCATACACGTGCAAATTACTAAAACCGTCGAACGGGAAAAATTCAGTTGATACCGAAAAACGGATAAGTTTGTTGCAAAAACATATACGTTTGATATAACTAAGTGTGACAAAATATTTGATTTACTAGTCAAAGATGGGAAAATTATTGTGCCTCGGGGTTTGAAAAATCCCCCGTTAGAGCAGAAGAAAAAAAGGGGATTCTGTAAATTTCATAACTTTCTTAGTCACAAAACTTTTCAATGTGTTGTTTTTAGGGATTTGGTTCAAAAGGCGTTGAAAGAGGGCATTCTCTAATTTAGCAAAAAGCCAAAGATGCAAGTGGATACAGATCCATTGAAAGTGGAGGAGGCATTGTATGCAGAACCATTTGACTGCATGATGGTCGAAGCTACTGAGAGTCCCGACAGAGTTGTAGCTGTTGAATCCGTGGAGTGCCTGATGGTTGGGACCAATGAGGGTTTCGAATCAAGAGCTGAGGATGCATTGAAGGCGGTGTATCCTACCACCGGAGAAGCGCAGAGTAAGATGGTTAGAAGTTGTGTTGTGTCCAAGATATAATGTCGTCTTCGACAAAAAGGCTGCTGAAGGTTATGAAGTTGGCAGGGAAAATTCGTCAGAAGGGCAAAGTGTTTCCATCCCAAGGTTTGTGTTCGACAACATGGGGGAACCACAACAAAATGAAGAGTTCCAAAGGCAGTTCTCGCAGACGCGCCTCAAAACCTTTATTCCCCAGTCCAACACTCCATAAGAGAAATGGGTGGAACAAGTAAATCAGAACGGGAGCAAGAGGCCAAAGTGGAGGGTGCTCGACTTAGGGGCAGAAGCTAAGAGGCCATAACAGAGGCCTCAACCTAGAGGATATGTGGTTTCTCCCAACTACAAAGGGAAGAACCCCATGACCAGGACCAGTGGAGGCAGTACTAGAGGAATAAGAAAGCTGGAAAGGTTACTTCGACGTCTCAGCCCAAAGTCGAGACATCTGGGCAGAGGAGAGATGGCTTAATAGGAAAGCCATTCGAGAAGGAAAGAATCGTGGCAAACCAAAAGTTCGCCATGACAGTTGAGCCTTCAGGAGAAAAGTAGGTCGTCTTAACCTAGAAAACGGAGTACGCTCCGTCGGTTGAGGAGGAAGAACCAAAGTACACTCCCCAATCCGACGAAGAGCCAGAATATACTCCTCAGTCGGAGGAAGAGCCAGAGTATACTCCCTAATCAGATGAGGAACCTGAATACATCCCCTCTCCAGACGATGAGATGGTTGATCGTACCTATAGTGAAGATTTCATCATCAACGGTGGGATTGTGTCAGTGTTACCCGTAGAGTATGATAGAGTGTCAGAGGTTTTCGAAGCTGACAAAGATTTTCAGCCAGAAGAAAATAGCAAAGACAAGCCATTATATTATTATGTGATGAACAGCGGAATGATGGAGGAACAAAAAGCCACATTTGAGAAACATAACCCAGGGATGATGTAATGTCTTAAGTAAAACTTGCAGTATTAGAAGCTGAAGAACTGCAAAACTTGGCTGTCGAGGCCAAACACGAACAGTTCGACAATGGCCACCAAGGCCAGACAACAGCTTCAAAAATCCGGAGGCTCGACTGTATCTACGACGACGAGCCTTTGGGGTTCCAGAAAGACCCGTTGAATGAAGTGCAAAGGATGCAAGCACAAGACCCTCTCGAGGAAATAGACCTTGAAGATGGGGTTATGAAGAGGCTGACGTATATTAGCGCCAAAGTCGAGCCAAACATGAAGGTGAAGTTAGTCGAATTATTGAAAGAATATAAAGATTGCTTCGCTTGGGATTATGGCGAGATACCTGGTCTAAGTCGAAGCGTGGTAGAACACCGATTTCCAATTCAACCAGGAAAAAGGCCAGTAAAACAATATCATCGAAGGTTTTCTCAAGAAGTCATAATGAAGATAAAGCGATAAATCGAAAGGTTACTCAAAATTCGGTTCATCAGAACTGCAAGGTACGTCGAATGGTTGGCTAACATCCTACCTGTGATTAAGAAAAATGGTACGCTTCGAGTCTGTATAGACTTTAGGGATCTGAACAGTGCGACATCAAAAGACGAGTATTCGATGCCAGTGGCGGAGATGCTAGTCGACTCAAGCGCAGATTTCAAATACCTCAGTCTTCTCGATGGATATTCTACCTATAACTAGATTTTTATAGCAGGGGACGACGTGCCCAAAACGGTGTTTCGATGCCCGATGGCTTTGGGAACCTATGAGTGGGTTTTCATGCCATTCGGTTTGAAAAATGCCAGAGCAATGTATCAACGGGCTATGAACGCTATGTTTCATAATTTTATAGACATTTTTATTCAGGTGTATATTGATGATACCGTAGTAAAATCTTCATTTGACAATGGTCATTTAGACCATCTTCGACGCTCCTTTGAGAGAATGAGGAAATATGGATTGAAAATGAACCCACTAAAATGTGCTTTCTGTGTACATGCATGAGACTTTCTAGGGTTTGTAGTACACAAAAAAGGCATCGAGATCAATCAAAACAAGATGAAGGCAATCCTGGATCTCAAGCCTCCCTCAACGAAGAGACAGCTGCAGTCTTTGTTGGGAAAGATCAATTTCTTGAGAAGGTTCATATCAAACTTAAGTGGCAGAACGAAGGTTTTCTCGCCACTACTAAAAATCAAGAAGGATAATGGTTTTCACTTGGGTCAAGAGCAGCAAATGGCCTTTGACGCCATCAAGGAGTACCTCACAAGGCCTCCTATTTTATTACCTCCTAGTAGAAATAAAAATATGAAGTTATATATTACTACATTTGATTTTACCATATGAAGTATGTTAGCTTAAGAGGATGGTAATGGAGTTGAAAGACCCATTTACTACCTCAGTCGATTCTTAATAGATGCTGAAACTAGGTACACTATGTTTGAAAAATTATGCATGTGCTTGTACTTCTCATGTATGAAATTAAAGCAATATATAAAACCAGTTGACATTTATGTTTCATCTCATTTCGATGTTATTAAACACATGTTGTCTAAACCTATTTTACATAGTCAAATTAGGAAGTGGGAACTCGCATTAACTGAGTTCTCTTTAACCTATGTGCATCTAAGGGCCATGAAAGGTCAAATTGTGGCAGAATTTATTGTGGACCATGCAATAATCGAGCCAGTAGTAAATATGGTCGACACCGACCCTTGGAAATTGTATTTCGACGGTTCGAGCCATAAGAATGGAACTGGCGTTGGAGTCCTAATAATCTCCCCGAAGGGAATTCTGACTAAGTTCAAATGTTAGGTGGACTTGAAGTGCTCCAACATCTAGGCAGAGTATGAAGCCTTAATCACCGGCCATAAGATCTTGAAAGATTTGGGGGTAGAGAGAGTTGAAATCAGGGGTGACTTGGAGCTATTGATCAAGCAGATCACACGCAAATACAAGTGCGTCAAAGAACTTATGTTGTTGTATTTCGCGGTAGCGAACCAGTTACTAAATCAGTTCAAGGTCGCCAACATCGAACACGTGCCTAGGATAGAAAGTTAATAGGCCATTGAGTTGGCCCAGATTGCCTCTGGTTACAAAGTGTCAAGCAAAAAGCTAAGAAACTTCAATGAAGTGAGGGGAAAGGTGGTGTCAAACCTCGTCCTGACGCCAGATGTATTAACTTCAACAGGTAGTGGGACTGAAGTTGTGGCGAAATCTTGGGAAGCATGGAAGGGTTAGCCATCGACAACATGACAATGTCAGATTGGTGAAAGTCGATTGTAGAGTACTTAGAAAACCAATTTGGAGCCACCGACAGAAGAGTCAAGTATAGGGCTCTAAGCTATGTCTTTATGGGAAATGAGTTACTGAAAAAGACTCCTGAGGGCGTGTTGCTCAAATGCTTAGGTGAGACAGAAGAATATTTATCCATATCGGAAGTTCACAGGGGTACTTATGGAGCTCATCAGTTGGGCCAGAAGATGAAATAGTTGTTGTTCCGACAGGGTGTATATTGGCCAATCATGTTAAAGGATTGTATAGACTTCACTAAGGGGTGCCAGGAGTGTCTGAAGCATGCTAATGTTCAACATGCCCCAGCGAGTGAGCTACACGTGATAGTCAAACCATGGTCGTTTCGAGGATGGGCGTTGGACGTTATAGAAGAAATTTGATCGGCGTCGTCAAAGTAGCAAAAATTTATCCTAGTAGGAATTGACTACTTCACAAAATGGATAGAGGCCAAACCACTGGTGAAATTCGACCAGGAAGTCGTGATAGTGTTCGTTCAAAAACATATCATTTATAAATTTAGAATCCCCGAAACTATCACGACAGATCAAGGGTCGGATGTCGTAGGACAAAAAGTACAAGATTTCGCGACTGAAACAAGGTTTAAATTGGTTACTTCCACGTCTTACTATGCCCAGGACAATGGACAAGTTGAGGCTGCGAATAAAGTGATCATCGGGCTGATCTAGAAACACGTCACCAAGAAGCCTAAGAATTGGCACAAGACGCTGGATCAAGTTCTATGGGATTGTCGAACGTCACCCAAGGAGGCAACAGGGTCGACGCCTTTTCGTCTTGCATTTGTCCATGATGCTGTATTGTCGGTGGAAATCTGTTTACAGTCCATAAGAGTGCAACGACAAAGCAAAATCCCGTCAGAACATTATTAGAGTATGATGTTCGATGAGATGGTTGATTTAGACGAAGAAAGGTTAAGTGCTTTGGACGTGCTAATACGGCAAAAGGCGCGAGTGGCCAGAGCATACAATATAAAGGTCAAAGGGAAAACCTTTGCGGTGAACGATTATGTTTGGAAAGTGATTCTACCCATGGATCGAAGAGATCGAATGCTAGGAAAATGGTCACCAAGTTGGGAGAGACCATTCCGGGTAATTCAGACATTCACAAATAATGCCTATGAAGTTCAAGAGTTAGGAGGGGATCGACGAATCTTAAGGGTAAATGGAAAATATCTGAAGAAATATAAACCCATGCTCCAAGAGATTCAGATTAAAGGAAAATGAAACTTTTCATTAATAAAGGCCGAAAACGGCTTACAAAATGGCCAACATAAAATTCAAAATTACATCATTCCAAAAGACAACAGCTAGGCTGGAAATCTAGACTTAAAATCCTCTAATTGGGTTGTCTCATAAGCGATTCGGGAGTCCAGACGAGCCTTCTTCTCGACCAACTACACAATCCTGTCTTTGATCTTGAGGGCTGTTTCGCTGTGGGGAATGCCTTGGCGAGCTTCTTGGTCGATGACATCTAGTGTCGGAAGAGGCTTAGACGCATCGAACTCAGCCTTTTGTTATTAGACCGCGACAATCTTCTGGTTGATTTCATCTATCTGGGCCTGATAGGCCGATATCTATTGGTCGAAGGATTGATTTGACGCTTGGTCCCGAAGTTGTTTAGGTTTTGCACACAAAGCGCACTTTGATCCCACTTCATCCTCATCTTGTTTCGCTTGGTCTTGATCTTGAAGTCATCATGATGTCGAAGGGTCAAATCTTTATTAAGCTGGCTAAAGAAAGCTTCAAAATCGATCAAGTAATCAGACAGAGAATCAGGAAGGGGATGCTGTGAAAGCTCGTCAATGATTTTGAGCACATCAGTCCCCAGTTCAGACTCTTATTTAACCACGACCAAGAATTCTTTCTCAAACAGGTAGGTCTTAAGTTGTCGAAGCTCATTCACTTCTGGCAAAGGTACACGAGCAGAGGCAAAAGGCTCAGGGTCAGTAGACACTTTCTGAAGCTTTTGGAGCCTTCTCAAAGTCTCAGTTGGATTCTTTTCCCTCATGGACAGAATCTCCCCAAGACTAAAAGGGCTGTTGGGGTCATCATTTTGTAGAATTTGGTCGGAGTTAAGACCATATTCCCTAAGCATATTGCTAGCAACGACTGTTAAAGTCTCATGAGTCATTTCAGCCTGAATTTTTAGATCAGTAGCAGCAGCCGTCGAAGGCTCCACATCTACGTCAGCATATGCGTCGAGACCCTGGATATCTTCAGTCGGAAGACCTTGAAACTCATCTTGTTTCTGAGGGCTCGGACAGGTATGAGTTGTCGTTACTTCGTCAGTAAAGGGGTCCTTGGAAAAAGAATCCTCCAGTCAACATTAGCAAAGTGGTACAAAGTTAGGCGACAAAATCAATCAGTACCTCAGGCGTTGTTGGCTGGTGAGGAGGTGTCGAAGTCAAGCCCTCGTGGGGGGAATAGAGACAAAAAGACCAGCAGTTTGGTCACTCGACGAAACGGGCTTCGAGGCTGTCTTCTTAACATAAATGCTCGGTTTTTTCTTCGTTGGAGCAACAGGCGTCAAAGTCGAGACCGAAGGAAAGATCTGGGAATGGGTACTACTCTCTGAAGCTTCGTCCTCTGGCAGTACTTCTTCCATAACCTGAAAGCAAGGAATGTTAAGTCCTGTTGGAAAGATAGTCTACACAAATTCAAAATACTGGGCGTACCTGTGGTTTTGAAGAAGAGATAACTTTCCTTTTCTTTGAGGGTTGAGGAGAAGCAGCCACGATGTTTGGAGCACACTTCTGACCCTGAAGGACAAGGATACAATGTGGTTAGTATGAAGTGATTCCCATATAAAGGGTTAAGGAGGAGGAAAAATGTTACCTATTTAAGAAGTAGCCTCGGAGTTAGAATGTTGGATTGTTTCAGTATGAGCATCCTTGGCTGGCGTTACAGGAAGAACTTTGCCGCCCATAACGTTAAAAGCATCGTGTAATTTCTGAAGGAAAATAGAGTTATCTAAATACCGACTCTGGTAGCTCGACCACCATATGTCGAAATCTTTAGTAGTGAAGAAGGAGTTCTGGAACTTGAAGGCTGGGAGCTCAAGGTGTTGAGCCTTGTGAAATTTAAGATAGGCCATATGGACTTTGGCATTCAGAGATCAACCAGCCCACACGATGTCTGTCGAGTAGGACACCTAGGACTTCGGCAGCATTTGGCTTAAGTCAAATTGTCTACCACCAAATTGGGCTTGTAGTTCATGAAACCATAACCTTTAGATCCAGACTCGATCCTGAAAGACAACATGGTGGGAGTAAAAAATTCTTTCCACACAACATTCGACAGAGCTGTAGACTTGGGGGAGACGCCATGGAAAGGATCATGAAACCATGTCGGACCAAAACATTGGTCCGCGAAGGGGGCTAGGTCAGCTGTGAAGGTGGTGGTGTTTACGAAAAGTTTGATGTACTTTAGGAAGATGAACTTAACAAGAGTTTCTTGAAGGGTAGTAAGGGCCAACCTCACACCTTCATCACAGGAGCACCCAGTTGGTGCTCGAAGGTGGCATTCAGCCAATTTTGCAGCAACCAAAGAGGGCCCTACAAACTTAACGCCTTGGGGGTGGAATGTAATAACTTGAGCTTTAATTAAGTAAAGCCCAAAGAATGGTATAGATAGGCCAACAAGAGTTTCGGCAAAGAAACTTGTCGACCTTTATGAATTTGAATTGCCAAGTTAATGTAGCTCTTGGCTATCTGCAGAGACCCCGAACAAAAGACATAGTAAGACAGCTAGAGGGTTAGAAACATAGTGTGCTCTTCATCAGAGACTTCCTCCGAATCTTTGACGTGGTGATATAATTTTTGAAGGCAGGTCAACTGAAAGAGAAAGAAGTCTCAGGGGAGAGGGTAGGGTCGAAAGTCTCACAAAGGGGATATAATCCGGTAATGGCTTCCACAACGAAGAGAATGGGTGTCGTCATGCCACACGGAAAGTGGAAGGTGTTAGTCGATCCCTCCCAGAAGTAGATCGACACGATGAGATGGCAAGGATTAACCTTAAGAGGCTGTCTCGAGATTTGGATGATGTCGAATATGCCAGCCTTCTCCCATTGGGTCTTGCGTTTGTTTTAAACTCTGTCGAGACAGGCCAAGTATTCATTATTACTGGGAGTTGGCATCGACCGGAAAACTCGGGCGGTAGGATCCATGAATTTTAGGTCGATGATGCCATATTTCTTGAAAGCAGGCAGAATACCAGGAGTAAAACAAAGGAAGAATTTTTGAACTTGTTTCGGGTGCGTTTTGGCACTGGGATTTGGCCCTTGGAATGCCAGAAGGTTGTCAGCCACCATAAAGGGTATCATCATTTGATGGTGCCAGTTTTCCACCGTCGCTTTATCAGTAGATGGTGGTTGAGGGACGATTGTCAAACCTTTTTCATCAGTGAGAGTGAAGGCAATGGGATTATTGCCGGTAACTAGAGTGACGGAGGCCATTGGAGTATTAGAAACTAAGGAGTGGAAAGGATGAAGAGTTTGGAGAAATACAGAAAGAAAGGTGAAGATTGAAGAAATATAGAATTTTTCTTCAGTGAATGCAAGATGAAGAAGAAAGAATGAGCGATAAAACTTGTATTTTTAAACGTCGAAAGTTGAACAGTCGCGGTGACAGGTGGCAATCGACAACAGCGTCATGACATCTCCACTTCACTGTAGCGGGAAAGTTAGTGGGAGAGTTGGAAAGCCCATCACCTAGGAAATGGCAAAAATCATAGCAATGATGAAAGGGTTTCTGGGAATTCGCAGCGCCGGCAAAAGTTGTCATCATGACGCGTGATGTCAGTAGACGTGACATAAAGGCGAAATTTGGCGGAATGTAAAACGCCAGTTTCTCGGTCGAAAGGAAATCTCAGTCGAAGTTGGCCTTTTAGGGGGAAATTTGTTAGCTGGCAAATTTTGACCAAGGATGCAGGAGTATGGTTAACATAGAATTGTGCAAAAGGCCATGTCGGAGCAACCTCGACAGCAGGCCCGTCGGAGAGGGCGTTGAAAGTGAACTCGTCAGAGAAGCTACTCAGTCATAGTCGAAGGAATCCCAAGGGTTTTAGGCGAACGAACAAGCTTGGAGCAAATAAAAGCATGGGGAGTTACCAAGGTAATGGACGAACGTAGGGGGACACGTGGCAGTGCAAGGATTGTGAAGCAAAAGAATAACTGTCACTTTTTTCCTATTTAAGGAAGTGTCGTTTTTAGTTTTAGGGGTTGCATTTTGTTGTATTAGGAGAATACACTCAAAGTACCAATGTTAGAGAAACGAGTTAAAACTCTGCAGAATGTATGCATGCGTCCACTTTTATTTTCTTCATTAAGTAATTTACTTTACAAGTTTTTCCTTTTGCTTTGTTGTTGTTTTTCCCCTTTTGCTGTAACTTCCTTGTTATTTGATTTAACGCAACTGTTCATCTACTTTTCATTCAAACCTAAAAAACTGAAACGTCAACATACATTTAACACATAGTTTAGGATTCTTGTAGTCGATCCTACACGTAAACTTCAATAAGAGGCTAGCGGTTGTTCGCTGAAAATCCTGTGCGAACACACAAATCATATCTTCAGTCGACCATCCATGTCTTCATCACCTTCATCCATTTGTGACATTGCATTTCGATTATTATCAACTTCTCCATGCCACGTCCATGTTGTATAATTTTGACATATTCCATCACAACATAGGTGATGTAATATTTCTTTCTTTGACCGTTTTTTTATATTCCCACAAATAACACAAGGAAAATAAAAGATACCATTATTTTCGGGAATACTTTTTTCGGCAATTTCAAGGAATTCAAGAACTCTTTTCTCATACACCAGACCTAATCTATCAGTTTTCATCTAACTACAATCCATAACAAATTCTGAAATTTATATCAAAAGACTAATGTGAATGACACACTAATGCTACACACAAAATATCCTAATATGATTATATGCATATGCATATCCAACACCAAAACCTAAAGTATATTCACAAAATCTGAATAAAACATGAGCATGGCAACATGAACCATACACATGACAATGGCAATACACACAACATCTTACTATCATATATATATTAAAAAATAAACCAGTAACCCTAGCGAAGAACATAAACATTCAGAAGCGTTGGAGAGACATAATGGTAAATAACCCTAGCGAAGAACATAAACATTCAGAAGCGTCAGAGAGAGGGAGAGAGAGAGAGAGAGAGGGGGGAGGAGAGAGAGAGAGAGAGAGAGAGAGAGAGAGAGAGAATGAGAATGTACCTTAATTCGAAGAGGGTGACAATTTTGTTCCCAAAAATGATATTCGTTTCCAGAAATGAATGAAGATAGTGAAGATTTCACTATCGTTGTTGTCTCGTTCACTAGGGCACGCTTTTGTGTAATGAACAAAATGAAGTACCTGTTATCCTTTTGATCTTGAAGGCTGATCAAAACCTGAAGTGGGACAAAGATGACGTATGCGATTTTGGGTGTGAGAGATGAGGAGGGGGTGTACCTGCAAGGCACTCCGATGCTAAAGTAAGAATCAGGAGAGAGATAGAGAGAGAGCAAGTACAAAGTATGTGTTTCGTAGGATGATTTTGAATACCTGACCCTCTCATTTGAGAGGGTTTTTATAGTGCCCCCAGTGCTTGTCCAACGGTCCCTTTTTTGGGGCGAGATAATCGTTTCCCGAAGAATAGGTAACTGCCAGAAACTAGCTGTTGGGACGAGCAGAGGTGCCCGAAACTAGCCGTTGCCACGGGCAGATGGTGCAGTTGCAGGCAGGGGCGTCGTGACTATTTCTGGATGGTGGAACCGTGCGTGACGGGCAGGAACTATCGAGGAGGAGCATATGACCCTTGGGGTCATCCGACCATTTTTGCCCGGTAGAGGGGCAGAAATGTAAATAATGCCCAAAATGGCTGGACTTAGGCAATTGGGTCGTTCTGGGAGCAGAAGTGGATTGGTTCATGCCTAGTCGTTGGGCCAGTCCGTAACAGGAGCCCCCCAAGTCGTTACTCCCGAGCATGGAAGTGATGACTTAGGGGCAGTTCGTAGTCCCTAGGAGGTCCAGAAATGGTCGTCGCTTGTCGACAAGATAAGGTTGTTCTATAATGCCCGAGGGAGCTAGTGCCCATGGGATACGTAACATTGTTTGGCGTGCCCGACATACAGGGATCCCAACGGTTAATGTGATTTGAAGAGGTGAGGTGCCACGTGTGCCTCGAGCCACGTGCTGCATTTAATGCGTCATGATGGCTAGGCTAGGGTCATGATGATGCACCTAGCCGCGTGTGCTCGTGCACGTGCCCTCAGATCGTCTATAAATAGAGGGAAAAGCTGCTCATTTATATTTTTGCTTCTTTCTCTTCTCCGTTTCATTATTCTGCATCCTGCCATTCGCAGTCGTCTAGCCGCCGTCCAACCATCGTCCAGCCGCCGTACAAGCACCGACCAGCCTTCTTAGACCCCCTAACCCTTTCCTCGACCGTGTAAGTTACTTTAACTGTACTTTTTTTAGGCTTTTTTGCTTTCTGTTCTCTTAGAATGCATGCTGTTAGGGTGAAACTAGGTAGTTTAGGAGCAGTTTCCGGTGACTGTTGGTGGTAGGCAGTGGTTTGGCCAATTTTTTGCCGCTGTTGTAGTCGCCGAAACCTTAGGAACTTAGTACTTTAGGTTGATTCTGATGTCGTTGCGACGACGGGAGCGTTTTTCTCCGGCGAAGCTCATAAATTTTTCGGTGTACTCATGAGTTTTCCGGCGGATTCATGAGTTTTCTGGTAGATCTTCAAACAGTATTCTGGGTAGCAAACTGGGGAGGATCTACCCGCGTGTGTTGGAGGGGTTGCCTCAGGCATCTCCTCGCACCATTAGCTGTGCCATTTGAGTAGGGCTTAGGTCAGGGACATCGTCCTCGGGCCTTTGCGCGCCTTTTCACTTGACTAGCGGTGGAAGGATGGATTTTATTTTGTCATAGAATTCACATTTTGTCCTCTGCTTTTCAGGTAAAGGAGATGGCCCGCGAAACTGAGGACAGAATTCTTAGAGACTTGTCCTCGGAGAGATCCTCGGAGGATAGTGATATCGAAGACACCTCTACTCCCCGCGATGCTGACGGGACCCCTCCCTTGAGGACTTCCGCGGAAGAGTGGTCAGTCGTGGAACCTGCAGAGCGTGCCTCCATTTTTGCCTCATATACTGGAGACGCTTTCACAAATGTGGGGGATGAAGGGGAATGAAAGGTACATTTCCTCGGAGAAGACGACCACATCTACACGGACTACGGTGAGAGGTTCCCGATGTATGAATATGTTTTCAAGGAGATCGGGTTGAGGTTGCCTTTTACTAATTTCCAGAGGCCGGTCTTTGTTCATCTGGCTGTGGCTACCTCACAACTACATCCTAACTCGATTGCCTTCATATGGGCATTCGAGTTGACATCCGATTATTTGGAGATAGGAGTTACCCTCCCTCTTTTCTTTTTTGTCTTCCACCTTCAGCGACAGGTCTCGGGGAGAAAATTAGGTTGGGTCTCCCTGAAGCAGGGGAGGAAGCTGTTCAATCCCTTCTTTGAGTCTATTAGGACCTTCAAGGAGAGATACTATATTATTGAACCTGTGTCGGTGAGGGCCACTGACTCCAAGTTCGTCTGGGAGGTCTCGACGGACGAAAACGGGGAGGACCTCATCAACGAGGATGGCAAGATAGTAGGGAAAAGACTGTTGAAGTTCCCTTTCTACTGGAGCGGGGACCGTTTTACCATGGGGACGGATGGTTACACCACCACCCCCGAGATGTTGGACGAGGATGACAAGGCCGGCTATGCGAAGCTGGTGGGCTTTGTCAACAATTTTACCCCTGCTCAGTGCGTGACTAAGAGCAGGGAACCAATTTACGAGGAGGATGGGGGGCTCAAGGTGGAGAGTCGTTTTATCAACACAAAGGAGCTCCTCGAGTGCCGGACAATAGCAAGTTCGAGCTACCTCCGTGCCTCATAACAGAAGGTTCTTCGAAGGTTCCTCCTTGGGGTTTCCTCGGGCAAAGTCCCTGAAGCTCGAGGAGATGGATCGCCCGAGCAAAAGAGCAATGCTAGCCCAGGATTCTTCTGCCCTGATTAGGGTTCTTGAAATGGCGGTGGTCTACACCGAAGAGGGATCCCGCCAAGACTCTGAGAAGAAGGCCCAAGCTACGATTGCGGAGCTGGAGGAGAAGTTCAAGAAATATAAGGAGAAGCAGGCTAGGGTCGTCGAGGAGGCGCTGAAGAAATCCCAGGATGCAATGACCAAAATTAATGGGGATAAAGATACCCTTACCGCGGAGAAGAAAGCTACAGAAGACCTGGTCGAGCAACTGAGGAATGTTGCTGCCCCTGTCGAAGATGAGCACGAGGAGTTGAAGAAGTTAAAGACTCGGGCCAAGCTAGTCGCACACATCAACCAGACGGAGGACGACGTGGAAGGTATTGTCGAGGACTCATTCAATAATGTCGTGGCTCAGCTGAGGATCCTGAACCCCGGGGTTGAATTGACCACCGAGGGGTATGGGTTTCTCTATGGCATTGAGGGCGGTAAGATCGTCGTCCCCGAGTTTCTTCAGATTGGCTAGGAGCATGGCCAAACTCTCCACGATGAGCCTCAGCGCATGGAGGAGTGATTTCTTCTTTGCTGTATCTTCGGCATGCATGCCATATTTATGTAATTCTATTTTTTGTATGGGGCGTAGCCCCTTGTTGATGTAACTGGTACACTCGTGGTCCTCGTGGCCACTTTTATTGTAATATTTATCCCGACGTGGTCGGTTTTGTATGATCTATATTCGCGCATGGCTTTACTTTTATTTTATTTTTGCTAAGTGTTGAAATTTTGCTCGGTACGCGTGTGTGCCCGTCATAAGGGTAACTTTGAATGATTTGTTGTTTCAGGACTTGCTCGACTTAGATGTGTTCGGCAGTGAGGGGGACTGGTCGAACGGTCTAGGTAGCTTTCAGGCATGAGAGCGTAGCTCAGGTTGCGTTTGAGGCCTGAGTTCGAAGCGTGAACTTCTCATCGCGAGTTGGGTGTTCTGCCTGTCATGGTACTTGGACGACGGCGGGCTCGGCCAAGGAACCGTTGTCGGGCATAGGTTCTGCTTGTTCTTGAGCAAAAGTCTGCCTTGATTTGTTTTGTAGTGCGACGCTTGTACCTGGGTGCATACTCTTTGGTCGGTGCATTCTGCTCGTCGGTTCGACGGAGCATGCCGACAGTTGGGCCTTACCTGTAATATTGTTTTAGCTTTTTGGCATTCCATGGTCGAGCGAGTTCTTCCCCGTTGAGTTGTTCTAGGTAGTAGGCCTTATTCTCTGTTTTTTCTCGAACACGATAGGGTCCTTCCCAGTTCGCGGCGAGTTTTCCTTTTCGAGAATCTTTGTGATTCCTCTTTAGGACGAGACTGCTTACTTGGAATTCTCATCGTATAACTGGCGTTGTGCCTAATAGGGATTTTTTGTTTTAGTGACGCTTCACAGAGGGTTGCCCTTGACCGGACCTTTTCAACGAGGTCGAGCTCCTCCCTTAATGCCTTGCTATTTGTCTCCTCGTCCAGGGGGGATTCAGTCCGCCTGGAGGGCACGTGTATCTCAATGGGGATCACTGCCCCAGTTCTGTATTCTAGACGGAAAGGGGTTTCCCTAGTTGAAGAGTGAGGCGTAGTACGGTAGGCCCAGAGTATGATGTGCAGTTCCTCGACCCATTGTTTCTTCATTTTGTCCAGCCTTCGTTTGAGGCCTCTTAGGATTACCCTGTTTGCTGCCTCGACTTGCCCGTTAGTCTGGGGATTTTCGACGGACGCGAAGTGCTGCTTGGTGCCCAGTTGGGCAATGAACTCCTGAAACTTTTTGTCCGTGAACTGCGTCCCGTTATCGGTGACGATTGTTTAGGGGATTCCGAAGCGGGCAAGGATGTTCCGCTTGTAGAAACGAAGTATGTTGTGGGCCGTTATTTTGGCCAGGGCCTCTACTTCTATCCACTTGGTAAAGTAGTCAACGCCCACTATCAGGTACTTGTTCTGATTTGACCCCACGATGAATGGTCCCAGGATGTCCAGGCCCCACCATGCGAAGGTCCAAGGGGAGGACATTGCTTTGAGTTTATTGGGCGATGCCAAATGCATGTCCCCGTGCCATTGGCATTTGTCACATTTCTTCACATGCTCTTTTGCATCGTGCTGCATGGTTGGCCAGTAGTATCCTACTCGTAGAGCTTTTCTGGCGAGGGATCTCCCCCTGAGGTGCTGGGCTTTGATCCCTTCGTGGATCTCGTGCAGGACGTGGGCGACCATCTCTTCCTCGACACATTTGAGTAAAGGGATGGAGAACCCTCGCCTGTAGAGCTTATTTTCGACTAGCACGCACGAGCAGGCTCTGCGCCTGACTACGCTGGCCTCCTTGGGGTCGGACGGCAGGTCGTCCTTGGCGAGGTAGTTATAGACGGGGGTCAGCCAATATTTGTTGTCGCCGATGACATGCATGTCGAGGATCGCGTAAGCTTTCTCGATGCTGGGTTGAGGAAGTACCTCCTGGATGACAGATTTGTTTCCGCCCTTTTTCTTCGTGCTCGCCAGTTTCGATAACACATCTGCTCTGACATTATGTTCGTGGGGAACATGCTCTACTTATACCGATGCGAATTTTGTCATTTTCTCCTTGACCAAGGTCAAGTATTCACACAAGTTATCATTCTTGTCCTGGTATTCTCCTCGAACCTGGAGGGCAACAAGTTGAGAGTCGGTGCGGATGACGACTTCCTTGGCTCACAGGTATTCGGCGAGGCGTAGACCAGGGAGGAAAGCTTTGTATTCAGCCTGATTTTTGGAAGTGGGGAAAGATAAGGTAATCAAAACTTCAACGAGGATTTCTTCCTCGTTTTCCAAGATGATACTTACTTCACTTCCTGCCGAGCTGGATGGCCCGTCGACGAAGATTGTCCATTTGTGCGGGGAGTCGGTGAATGTCATCTCCGCGACAAAATTGGCCAGCGCCTGGGCCTTGAGGGCTTTTCTTATCTCATTTTGGATGTCAAATTCGGATAGTTCCAACGACCACATGAGCATTCTGCTGGCCATGTCTGGTCGGCCTAACAGTTGCTTCACGGGCTGGTCTGTTCGTACCACGATTGTGTGGGCTAGAAAGTAATGCCTTAGTCTCCTCGCTGCGTTGATGAGGGTCAGGGCTAATTTCTCTATCTGTTGGTATCTCAACTCAGGTCCCTGCAGCACTTGTGAAGTATATGGGTTTCTGCCCATCGGGCGTTTCACGAATGACGGCGGTGTTGACGGCCTCGGTTGCCACAGCGAGATAGAGGTACAGGGTTTTACCATTATCTGGTCGAGAGAAGACGGGTGGTTCTGACAGTGCTCACTTTATGTGGAGGAGGGCGGGGTCGAATTCCTCCGTCCATTCGAAAGCTGCCTCCTTACGGAGGAGTTTGAAAAAAGGCAGTGCGTGTTAAGCAGACTTTGCCACAAAATGGTACAAAGAAGCGAGCATCCTGTTGAGGGATTGGATGACATTCTTCGAGTTTGGTGTGGGGAACTCGGAGAAGGCCCTGCACTTGTCGAGGTTGGCTTCGATTCCTCGTTCTATTAGGTAAAAGCCAAGGAATATGCCCGCTCGTACCCCAAATGTGCACTTCTCTGGGTTGAAACGCATCTGGTACTTCCTGGTTTGCTCGAAGACTTTCCTCAAATGGGTCGTGTGATCGGATTCCTCTTGGGACTTCACAATCATGTCGTCCATATAGACTTCGTTCATGTCCCTGATTTCTCCCCGAAAGACCTTATTCATCATTCTTTGGTAGGTAGCGCCAGCGTTTTTCCAGCCGAAGGGCATTACGTTGTAGTAATAATTGCCCGATTCGGTCATGAAAGTTGTGTACCTTTTGTCGCTTTTTGCCATGGGTATTTGATTATAGCCCGAATATGCGTCCATGAACGATAACAATTTAAAACCGGCAGAATTATCAACTAATTTATCTATATTGGGGAAGGGGTATGCATCTTTAGGGCAGGCCTTATTGAGATCGGTATAATCAACACACATACGCCATTTTCCAATAGAGTTATTAACGAGTACAACATTGGACAACCATGTAGTGTACTTGGCCTCCGAGATAAAGTTTGCCTCGAGGAGGTCTTTTACAGCTTGTTCGACAGCGTCCGTTTTCTCTGGAGACTGCTTTCGCCTATGTTGAGATACTGCCCTAGCGGCGACGTTGATTGTGAACTGGTGGCAGGCGACGTCGGGATTTAGACCGGGCATTTTCACGGCGCTCCAAGCGAACAAGTCTGCATTCTCCCGGAGACAAGCTTTGAGCTGTTTCCTCGCTAAGTCGAGGAGTCTGGTCCCAATCTTCACTCCTCGCTGGGGGTCATCGCCGAGCAAGACAAGTTCGAACTCGCCATACAGAATTGGGCGCATCGGATGGGAGCTCTCGCTGGTACTGTTTGAGGTTAAGGGGCTGCTCAGACAACTCTGGATCTCTTTCCCCTTCTTCTTTTGCTCCTTCTGGTCGTCTTCGAAGAAGCGGCTGTCAAGGTCGATAGAGTCGACGCGGGGCAGCAGCTTTGCCTCCTCGGAGCTGCTAGGCAGGGCCGACTTGTTGAAAGTCTTCAGCTTGGCGGCAATAGTGTTCAACCCTTTGGTGGTTTCCTCGGAACATCTCTTTGCTGCTTTGATGTCCCGGTGCAGAGAGGCGACCAGACCCTTAGAAATGTAGTACTTCATCTTCAGGTGCACGGTAGATGGTACGACCACCAGTTCGGCCAAAGTCGTCTGCCCAAAGATGCACTGATAGAGAGAGGGGCAGTCGATGACCAGGAATTAGATTTTAATAAACCTAACCATCTCTGCAGATCCGAAAGTCACGATCAGTTCTACGTATCCCTAGGGCTTCGTGACCGACCCGTTGAAGCCTTGTAGGCCAGATCCTACGTAGGGCATTTCATCTAGTTGGAGGGTAGAAAACAACTGCAAATACATGATGTCGACCGAGCTACCTTGGTCGACTAGGATCCAGCGAACATCAAAGTTAGACATTTGTCCTCTCATGAGCAGCGAGATGCTTGATTTGGGAGCCCCACCGAGGAGTTCCTCGCAGTAGAAAGTGATGGGGATCGAGTCTCCCCTGAATTTGTTGAGCGTGGTACTCCTGTTTGAGCTCGTGCTGAGAAGATGCTCGAACTTCCTTTTAATGGAGCCCACATTAACCTTGTTGAATCCCGCTCCAGAGATGACCATGGCGGAGGGGAAGCTTTCCCATGGACTATGCGCAGCGAAGTAAGGGTAATGTTGAGTTCCTCGGGGATGTAGAAGTCTTCAGGACGCGATATGCTTATGGTGACCTGAAGGCTCATCTCTTCCGAGGAAGTCACCTCTTCCTCGACTTTCTTGGACTCTGGGGCGTCCTGCCGTGGAGCTTCCATCTTCTTGGTAAACTATTTCAGGTGCCCGTCCCTAGTCAGTATCTCAATCGCATCCTTTAGGTGTATGCAGTCGTCGGTTGTGTGGTTGTGGCTTTTGTGGAAACGGCAATATTTCAACTTGCCAGTATTCGGCTTGGCAAGAATCTATTTAGGGAATCGGACCCCTGCTTGTTTGAACTGTGCGTTGGCACATTCAGAGAGGATTTTCTCCCTGGAGATGGTCAGGGGAGTATACTCATGGAAGCGGCCGGAGGGTCCTTTGTTGTCCCGGGACTCCCGGGGGAGGTCCTCGCGTCTTCTATCTCCCCGACGAGATGTCGATGGGTCATCGTGCTTGGAGTTCCGGGAACCCTCTTGGTGCCGTGAGTCCCAAATGGAGCTGGCATCTTCTTTCTCCTCGTACTGGATACATGCTTACGCCTTGAGGAGGAAGGTGTCCAGGGTCCGCAGAGTTTCAATGCCAACAGCTTTGGCGAATTCTATACGGGGACGAAGTCCTCGCTCGAGCAAGAACTTCTTCATGTCATCGGTCGTTGAGATCTGTACTGCTTCTTTGTTGAACCTCTCGATGTAGGCTCGAAGAGGCTCGTCTTTCCCTTGAATTATGGCTTTAAGGGAGGCTTCGGTCTTCGGGTGGCGGCGGGATGCCGTGAAGTGTCTGGAGAACATTCTCCCCAACTGTCTCCACGAGGTGATGGATTCGTCGGGGAGTTTCTTGTACCACGTCATTGCTCCCTTTCTGAGCATGGTGGGGAACAATCTACACTTGATGGCGCCCCGGACGCCATGATAGTCGAGCAAAGCATCAATATTCTCGATGTGCTTGTCAGGATCCGTTGTACCGTCGTAGGTATCCAGAGACGGTGGTTTCTCCAGTCCCTTGGGGAGGCGCGTGGCAATGATTTCTTGAGACAACGGACCGCGAGGCTCGTCGTCGCTGCTGCTGCTGGACCATGACGAGGAGCGGGTGCTTTGCTAAAGAATATGACGGTTATTCTTGCGGGGAGATGGGGTTCGTGCTCGGCCCTTCGATCTGGGCGGAGGCGAACGCTGGCCCCTCCTAGTCCTCTAAGTTCCCAGGGAGTACTGGCTCTGTGGGGAGATGTGGTCACGCTTCCTGATGGCATGGGACTCTGGCTCAGGTGGTGCCCGACGATCTCTTTCACGTCGGGGAGGTGGACTTCGAGATATTTGGCGCTCTTTAATCAGCGGAGGGGATCTGGGCCGATTAGACTCCTCTAGGGCTCCAATCCTCACGTTCTGTTGGAGGATTAGGAGGTTGGTTTTGTTGAGGGCTTCAAGAAGGGCCGCCATGGCCGGGTCGGCGTTGGGCAGAACAGGAACAAGCTGGTGGTCCAGGGAGGGTTGGTCCTCAACATGATCAGCGCGAACAGGGGAAGGAGACATGGTGGCTTCATCTCTCAAATGATGGGTGTCGCCCCCAAGAAAGGGTGCAGCTCCGTCAGTATCAGTCTTGCTGACGGGGAGAAAAACAGAGTTACGAGCATCGTGGACATGATATTGGCTTTCCATGATCAAAATCTTGGAAAGAGGGTTGTTTTGGTCTGGAATCTACGATGGAGGTTAGACGGGGATAACAGAAATCCCACAGACGGCGCCCTGATCTTGACGGCTGATCAGAACCTGAAGCGGGACAAAGATTACGTCTGCGATGCTGGGTGTGAGAGATGAGGAGGGGGTGTACCTGCAAGGCACTCTGATGCTAAAGTAAGAATAGAGAGAGATAGCAAGTATAAAGTATGTGTTTCATAGGATGATTTTGAATACCCGACCCTCTAAAATGAGAGGATTTTTATAGTGTCCCCAGCGCTTGGCCAACAATCCCTATTTTCGGGGTGAGATAACCGTTTCCCGAAGAATAGGTAACTGCCAGAAACTAGCCGTTGGGACGGGCAGAGGTGCCCGAAACTAGCCATTGCCACGGGAAGATGGCGCAGTTGCGGGCACGGACGTCGTGACTGTTTCTGGATGGTGGAGTCGGGCGTGACGGGCAGGAACTACCAAGGAGAAGCAGATGACCATTGGGGTCATCCGACCATCTTTGCTCGGTAGAGGGGCAGAAAGGTAAATGTTGCCCGAATTGGCTGGACTTAGGCAATTGGGTCGTTCTGGGAGCAGAAGTGGATTGGGCCATGCCTAGTCGTTGGGCCAGTCCGGAACAATTTTAATTTTGTGGAAAATAATTTCGCAACGATTGCAAGCTTCAACCGTAGTAAAATATGGAACATATAACCACAGTTGAATGAAACAACTGTAGTTGCTATACTTTCAATTTTTAAATAACAATAAATGTGAAGGAATACGTGCTTATTTTTATTGAAAAAATGGAAAAATGTTGATGCTAAGATTCAAAACTTGTCATCCAAGTTCTATGACCACGGTTATTTTTAGGGAGCATGATGAAAAGTTTCTTAATAAAATAAATAAATAAATACGCGTAAAAAATGTGATATGACTACGGTGGAAAAATGGTCGTTGTAATCTTGTGTCACCGGAGGTATATTTTCTAATAGTGATTATAAAGAGAACCTTATAATCATTCTTCTTCAAATTTCTATGTGCGGCCTTTTGCTCATCCGTATCATTCTCTTCAATTGGTAATCACGCCTTAATCGAATCAATCCTTTTTTATTAATCACGCCTCTAGTTCTTCACCTTTTACTCAGTTGAAACAACGACTCATTGGTTGCAAGATGATTCTACATTGCAAATAGAATTTGAAAGAAGAAAACAAGGCAATTAAAATCGAGAGAAAATAGAAATTATAGAGGAAGAAGATGAATGTATATTGTTGTGCAAACTGCACTCTAAGTGTTTGATAATGCGTGTTAATCACAATTGTGATTTCAGAATCTACATAATGCTTGCTTATTCTCCCTTACTTACAAATGAAACAAAGATCCTCTTTATTTATAGATGAGATTACTTGCATTTCAAATTATCACAAAAAATAACTATTTCAACTAAAATTAAGTTAAGTTAACTATTTCGACTTCTTTGACAACTATATGTTTCGACGGATTATATTTGACTTTCTATTAAATACACTATATATAAACTCTGTTCGACACAAACATCTTTTTGACACCCGTCAAATACAAATACACTAATTTCAATTTCGACACAAATAATTACATATTTAACCTATAAAGGTGGTGACTAGACCATGTTTGTTTTCATGATTTTGGGGTTGTTTGTTACTAAAGTGATTTTAACTTTTTAAAATTATTCTTTAGATAATTTAATATTAATTATTTTAAACTATTTCAAACTTATATATTATAAAATTTGTTGTATCATTGTATCTTTCTTTAATTAAAAACAATATATAGTATTAAACATGCTAAACATTACTACTATTTATTTTCAATGGGAATGGATCCCTTTCACATTAAATTTGTTGTATCATTGTATCTTTCTCTAATCTCATGTAGATTCGATGTTTATATAGACAAAAAGTTCTAAAAAATAAAATTTTAGTAGACTATCATCAACCTTTAGCTTTTATGTTACCTTCAATTTTAATATTCTCACCTTTTTTTCATGTTGTCATCTTGTCTGCATCTTTCGATGTCATGGCAACATGTGTGGTCCTATGAATATGGGCACATTTTTTATTATTATATTGTTTTTTTACCGTTGTGTACTTCTACAAACATACAAATTACCTCAACCAATTGTCCTGTTTGTAACTCTGTTTGTAACTCAAATAATAAAAGCCAATTGAATTTCTTACAGCTGCTATACGGTTGAGTAGGTTGGGCAGTTACATGAACAATTAAATTGAAGTATTTACTCCCATTTTCTAGGGATGTACAGAATCGATTTGATTTAATATGGTATATTTAATTCGTTCAAATTTTAATGACTTGATTTTTATTCTATCTTATCGTTTTACTGTTAAAACCGAATCAAATCAATTCAGTTATTTAGAGATTGGGTTCGATTCAATAGTTGTGAATAAAATAAAATAAAATATTTTTTAAATAATTTTGTTTTGTAATTTTAAAAAATTGTACCATAAGTGAATAGAATTTAACATATTTTAGTAATACTTAAATGAGATGAAATACATTTTATAGTTTCTAATAAAATTTATCTATTTATTATAACAGTAATTAATTTCACAAAACACAATTTTTATAAAATTTATAAATTGAAAATGATTAAAAAATAACATTTAATCTTAATATTAAATAAATACATTATTGTCTAGGAATAGTATTAATGGCGAATGAAAAATTAATTAGGAGAAAATATTTGGTAGTAGTCATATTTTAATTTTTTTTAATAATTATAAAAAAAACATTATTAATGTCATGTTAAGGAGTTGTGTTAATGAATTAAAAATCTCAAACATAATATCCAAACCTAAATTATACAGTTTGAACCTAAAATAGATGTTTTTATTGGAGTCAAGATGGTCAACACAAGAGAGTATTTTATATTTTAGTGATTTTTTGTATGAACAACACATTTTTATGAGGACACGTCATAAATTCATTAAAAAATTTAAGGTGATAAGTGTGGGTGTAAGATTTCTCCATCCTACTCACATTTATTATTTTTAATACTCTTCTTCAAGTGTGAGTCTATTCACAATGTTTTTCTTCAAACGGAAACTCTTTTCTACGACCATGTGGTTATACTTTCGATATAACTGAGTTGATCCCTTCACTCGAACCAAATGCTCAACATGAGATAATATTTTTCACTTTGAGAATTTTCTTGAACAACAGACTTTTGTGAGAGATACGTCACACACTCACCCAAAATTTTAAGATGATAAATGTGTTGGTTCTTCCACTTTTAAATGTCTAAGTCTTCATATTTTTAACCAATGTAGAATTTCTCCACATGTATTCTCAATACTCCCCTTCAAGTGTGAGTTTGTACACAATGTTCTTCCTCAAACAAAAACTTTTTTTTTATTATATACACTTGTATTGTTGTTGACACTCTTCAACGAGATACTCTACCGACGACTATGTGAAAATACTTTCGATACAAATGAGTTGATCCCTTCATTTGAACCAAACTTTGATACACTGTTAAGATCAATTTGAGGGTCAATATGAAGGAACATTTTATATTTTAGAAATTTTTTCAAAAACAACACGCATTTATGAGAGACAGACCACATATTCATCAAAAATTTAAAAGTGATTTCATGTTTAACACTTTTCATAAATGTAATATTTCTCCACACTAATCATATTTGTGATTCTCAACCGTTTTATTAAGTTGAAAAGTATTAGTAACGTAAAAATATTACACTTATCAACAACTTTAAATAATGGATGACTCCTCAAAAGATAATTTAAATTTAAACTTTATGAATTGGACCAATTTAAGTCGGTTAAAGCATTTGATGCGTTGTTATAGTGAATTAAATTTCCTCATATTTTTAACAATAAACCGAACTTAGAATCAAGAAGATTTTTTTTACTAAAATCTTGAAAAAAAAAAGAGAAAAGGTTATAAAGAAGTGAGTATACAATTGTAGTGCCTGTGTGGTGGCCAATAATGAATGGCGTGGTTGCTGCTTTAACCAGAAAATATATGTGATGAGATAGATGATAGGTAACATGGTTGGTTCCCAACTTCCCAGTTTTCACCTCCCTCACAAAAAGTCATTGCCAATGTCATCATAAATCTCAGCTAGAGTTAGCTAAGCATTATTTCTAATAGTACAAAATTTCAAATGCTGCACTTTATATCATCGAATCGTCATCGTCGTCATAATATTATTGTACAATTATCTTTCACAGTCTTGAGCTCGCTTTTCATGTGCCAAATGACATAGCAGTTGTGTGTGGTCTAGTTGATGATATGACCAGAAAAAATTAGGCCAGATAGTTTATTTTAGTGGGATAGATTTTCGAATAATCTAACTGCACTTTAATATCAGGATTTATATATAGTTGATGTATTGATAATTGTAAAATTTAGTATTAGTATTTTGTTAAATAATTATTTTTTTGAAATATTAAAAAGTGTCTAAAGAGTACATTTTAACACAGGAGCACTTTGAATAAAATAATATGATATTTTCCAATATATATTTAATGTATTTAAAAAAAAAAATTATAAACAGAATCTTATAATCGGAGATAGTAGTTTTTTTTTTTACTTAAGCGATGTCTGTCTAGTTGTGAAGATTTGAGAGTAGAAAAACTACACTTTATTTGTTTTAATGAAATAATAGAAAAAGGGAAAGAAAATGATCGCCATTTCTTTCCTCATTGCAATGGCCGGAAATAGTATGCACCAATTTATTTTTAAAAAGACAAAAGTGACCAATTTAATATCCATATTTTCAATAAAAATAAGTGCGTTCCTTTAAATGTTATTTAAAAATTGAAAATATAAATTTCCTTCACATTCATTTAACTTTGGTTATATGTTTCATATTTTATTATGGTTGAAATTTGTAACCGTTGCTAAATTATTTCTTACAAAATAAAAATATAACAGGTACTTTATTTCATTCATAATAAACAAGGATGTCATAACGAACGAGACAACTGTTAGTGCGTGAGACATTTTTAGTGAGGAGAGAAAGAGAGAAAATAAGGAAATAAAGATTTGTACTATTGAATTGTGTAAAATAATGATACAAGCTAGCTCTATTTATATACAACTCTAATTGGGTTTGGACTAATACAACTTGGATTATATCTAAATATTAAATCTAATCAAATCTAATCATATCAAATCAAATCTAATTTAATATTTCAACACACCCCCATAATCCAAATTGTCGAACCTACGCTAGTCATAGTCGATCTGAACTATTCATAATTTCTTTCTCAAATTCAGGAATTTGTCGATCTTTAATCCTTTGGTGAAAATGTCGGTCAACTGTGCTTCACTTAAGCAATGCCTAACTTCAAGTTCACCTCGATTTACCTTTTCCCTCAAGAAGTGAAATCTGGCTTCGATATGCTTACTCTTTCCATGCAGAACTGGATTCTTCGCCAGATTTATAGCTGACTTGTTGTCGATTTGCAACACAAGAAGTTTCTTCACTTCGACCTCCATTTCTTCAAGTACTGATCTGATCCAAATTGCTTGACATACAGCATTGGATCCTGCTATATATTCAGCTTCACACGATGACAATGCCACCACAGGTTGCTTCTTCGAACACCATGAGATTGGGGCACCAAATACTTGAAAGAAATAGCCAGTTGTACTTCTTCGATCTTCCTTATCTCCACACCAATCAGCATCTGAAAAGCAATTAACTATTGCTCATTTTCCTTCAGAATCTCGTCGAAATATAATTCCAAAATTTGTTGTTCCTTTTAAGTATCTCAGAATTCTTCTTGCAGCTTTCATGTGTGACACTCTTGGTTCGCACATGAATCTGCTCACTAATCCGACTGCGAAACCTATATCAGGTCGACTATTGCCCACATATCTCAGAGATCCAACTATTTGTTTGAACAAAGTTACATCAATTTTGTCTTCCTCTCCATGCTTCTCCAACTTCAAGTTTAGTTCGATAGGTGAGGATGCAGGATTCAAATCATCCATTCTGAATCTCTTAAGTATCTCTTTGACATACTTCCTTTGATGTAGCACCATACCTTGTTTCGACATATGAAATTCCATGCCTAGGAAATAAGACAATTTTCCCAGATCCGACATTTCAAATTCCTTCTTCATCAGCTCTTTGAACTTCGACAAGTTCTTCAGGCTATTTCCAGTTATTAACAAGTCATCAACATATAAACAGATGATTGTTATATCTTGTGCTACAACCTGAACATAGACACCATACTCAGACTTGCATTTTACAAATCCCAATTCGACTAAGTATGAGTGGATCTTCTTGTTCCATGCCCTAGGTGTCTGCTTGAGACCATAGAGCGCTTTGTGCAACTTATATACTTTACTCGCTTCTTTCTGAATCACAAACCCGGGAGGTTGTGTGACATAGACCTCTTTGTCTAACGGACCATTCAGAAAAGCTGACTTCACATCTAAGTGAAATGTCGACCAACCTTGGTTACATGCCAATGCTACCACTAGTCGAACAGTCTCCAATCTTGCTACTGGAGCAAATACTTTAGAGTAGTCAAGTCCTTCTCTTTGAAGAAACCCTCGAGCTACTAATCTTGCTTTATGTCTAGCTATCGACCCATCAGCCTTGTGTTTCAACTTGAACACCCACTTTACTTCGATAGCTTTTGTATGTGTTGTTAATTCGACTAACTCCCATGTGTTGTTTCTTTCGATTGCTTGTAACTCTTCGACCATAGCTAACTTCCATTGTTGAAATTTTACAGCTTCATTATGGTTTATTGGTTCAGCACCTGCAAGTAAAGCAAAATGAACTAATTCTTCATCTGGTGTGACTTCATCATCACCAGTCACTTCATAATCATGAAGTCTTGTTGAAGGAACCCTATTTCGCCGAGGTCTTTGGCTTGTTTAAGCCACAGCCTCTGTGTCGGGAATGTCAGCAACTGCTTCTACTTCGACTTCGTCTGGATTCTTAGCAATTCCTTCAACTTTGACTTCATCTGTTTCTTCGTAGAAATCAGAGCTCATCAATGGCTTGTTTATTGAATTACTAGAATTCCAATCCCAGGCAGAATCTTCATCAATCACAATATCTCGACTCAACACAATATTCTCATTAATTGGATTGAATAGCCTGTATGCACCGGTCTTATGATATCCTACAAGAATCATAGGTTCACTCTTGTCATCAAGCTTCCTTCTTCTTGCATCACGAACATGCTTGTAACACATAGAGCCAAACACCTTCAGATGACTCACTGATGGCCGTTGGCCACTCCATACTTCTTCAGGAACCTTGTTCTTCAATTTCTTGGTAGGGCACCTGTTCAGAATATAAACCGCAGTCGAAACAGCTTCACCCCATTGAGATTTTGGCAAATTCTTCTGCTTGAGCATACATCTCGCCATATCCAATATGGTTCTGTTTCTTCTTTCAGCAATTCCATTATGTTGAGGAGTATAAGGAGCAGTCACCTCATGATCAACACAATGTTCTGCACAGAATTTTTCAAACATCGTCGAAGTGTATTCGCCACCTCCATCTGTTTGCAGAACTTTGATCCTCTTCTCAATCTGGTTTTCGACAAACATCTTGAATCTCTTAAAGATTTCAAATACTTCATCCTTTCTCTTGATCACATAGATCCACAGCTTTCGACTAAACTCATTGACAAACGAAACAAAATATATGTTTCCACCAATGGTATGTTCTTCGAATGAACCACATACATCTGAATGTACAACTTCGAGAATGCAGGATGATCACATTGGCATAGTCGAAACGAAAGAATTTCTGGATTGCTTTCCGACTAAACAACCTTCACAGAGTTTGTCAGACATCTCAAGACTTGGAATATCGTATACCATATCTTGAGTAATCAGCTGATTGAGTGATCGAAAGTTCAAATGTCCAAACCTTAAATGCCACAACCAACTATCCTTGTGGTCGACAACGGTTTTTAGACATTGTATTCAGTCGAACTTATCATGGTCTTAAACGTCCTGTTCTTCGACAACAGAGATTTCAAGACTAAATTGTTCTGGGTGTCAAACAATTTCAAAACTCCATCTTTCATGACAACTGAGAAGCCTTTTTCGACCAGTTGTCCAACACTTAATAGGTTGCACTTTATTCCAATACATAGAACACATTTTTTATCATAGCTTTCGTTCCATTACTCAGTTGAAAAATTATGTTGCCAGTACCTTCTGCTTGCAACAAACTATTATCAGCAAGTTTTATCTTGCTCTTCTTCGACTCATCAAAATTTGCCAACCACTCCTTTCGACTAGTCATGTGATTTAAGCAGCCTGAGTCGAGGAACCAGATCTTGGATTCGACATGGTTATCTGCTACTGCATCCATAACCACCATACCACCTTCAAAATCATCTGAATCTTGACGTGCAAGGTTCGCACCTTCGTCCTTGCCTTTTTCCGATCCATTGTCTTTCCTGTACCAACAATGTTTTGCCAAATGACCCCTCTTTTCATAGTTATAACACCGTATACCTTTCTTATCTTCTTTGTCCTTTCGATAGTTTCCTCCTCCTCTTTTCGAGGATTCAGAAGCTCTATCTTCGACCTGATTCTTGTGAAGGTTCGACCAAGACTTATTTACTTGAGTCTTGTCTACTTTGCCTTTGAATTTGTTGAAACCACCATTCGTTTTCCATGACTGAGCCTGCAGTGCTTGTATAGAATCCTGAACTCCCTTTCTTTCGACAATCGTCATCTCATGTGCCTCCAACGAACCAACCAAATCTTCCACTTTTAGGGTTTTAAGATTGTTGGATTCTTGAATAGCTACGATAACGTGATCAAAGTGAGAGGTCAACGTTCTCATTACCTTCTCAACTATCATCTTATCAGTTATGGTTTCACCACAACCCTTCATGAGATGGACGAGTTTCTGAACCTTCGACACATATTCTGCAACTTTTTCGTCTTCTCCCATCGACAACAGCTCATATTGTCGATGCAAGGTTTGCAACTTGACAACCTTGACTTTCTCACCTCCTTCATAATACTTCACCAGAATATCCCATGCCTCTTTCGTCGTTTCACCATGAGAGATTTTGTCGAAGTTAGCAGCATCGACCGCCGTCTGAATGCAATAAGCAGCCTTGCAATCTTTCTTCTTGACTTCGTTGTGGGTTTTTTTTTCTGTTATTCGGTTGCATTTTCAGCCAACACAGGTACACCACCGTTAACCACTTCTAGGGTCTCATGGAAGCCAAATAAGGATTGCATCTGTTTTTTTCCATCGGATCCAATTCTTGCCGTCAAGCATTGGAAGGGAACTCAGAATGCGCTTATCACCAGTCATCTTCACAACGGTTGATTCACTTGTCCTGGAAACACGATCTCTGACGTGAAGTTCTTGAAAACTCGATCGAGAACAATAATCGGAAGCTCTGGATACCAATTTGTTAGTGCGTGAGGCACTTTTAGTGAGGAGAGAAAGAGAGAAAATAAGGAAATAAGGATTTGTACTATTGAATTGTGTAAAATAATGATACAAGCTAGCTCTATTTATATACAACCCTAATTGGGCTTGGGCTAACACAACTTGGATTATATCTAAATATTAAATTTAATCAAATCTAATCATATCAAATCAAATCTAATTTAATATTTCAACAACAACAACGATAGCGAAATTTTTACCATTCTCATTCATTTCGAGAAACGAATATCATTTTTGAAAACAAAATCGTCACCCTCTTTAAATTACGGTACATTATCATTCTCTATATGATACTTTTGAATGTTTATGTTCTTTGTTATAGTTATTTACCATTATGTTTCTAACGCTTCTGAATGTTTATGTTATTCACTAGCGTTATTGGTTTATTTTTTTAACAAATAATATTATGATGATGTATGTATTGACATTGTTATGAGGAAGACACTGAGGTAAGAAGGTAAGAATGAGGGAGGTACACTTATCTTGTGGAAATGGTCTTGTGTAGGTAAAATTCCTTATTCCAATATTGATTTTCATTCCTTTTGTTTAGACCCGATTACGAGCATTAGATAGATGCTAGTGTTGGTAGGGAATTTTAGTGTTTGGGTGCTTTGTATTGTTTGTTGTCATAGCAGTCCTCAAGAACACAATTTGTGTTCTCTATAATATATTGGCTTTTAGAAAAAAAAAAAAAAAAACACCTTTCCCCTTTGTATAAGTTCTTTCACCTTTGTATAAGTTTGAGTATAGTTTGTCTGACAAAACTAAAATATGTTGAATCACTTACTTTAATTGATTTTTTTGTTATTTAGTTCTTAAAAATTAAAACAACAATATTAATAAATATTTTATAGTTTTTATTTAATTTTAAAAATATTGAAAAAAAATTAAAAATTTGTAATTTTGTTTTTAGAATTTTAGTATTTAAACCTAAAAAAATATTATTTTTACTTAATAGAAATATAAAAAGCTCTACATAAAATTTAATTTACAATAAATTAAATAAAGTTGATGAAAATTGATTGGGTTATTTTGATCATTGTACAAATATATATTTTTTCTCTTTCTTTCCTCTCACTTTCTCTCCTATCAAACAATTCAATTTTTACTCTTTTTCTCTTCTTATTCTTTCTTTCTTTTTATTTTCTCTCCTCACACTTTTTTTTATCCAAATATATCCATAATCAATACACCATGCACAAAAAAATAAACTGTTCATACCTAAGACTAATAAAGCTATGATAAAATATATAACTAATAAGCTAGCTTTGAGTGGATGAGTTTAGAGCTGTTAAATTTAAGTTAGTTGATTGAATTTATGATAAAATTCATATGCATTTGATATATTGAAAAATGTTAAATTTAACATTTTGTTTAGTAATTTTTTTATTTGAAATATTTGAAGAGTATCTAATAAATGCATTTGTTAATGTAAGAGTATTTAGATAAGATGATGAAATCTCTGTAAACTTTAATCAAATGTTTAAGGTAAAATCTCTTGAAAAAAAGTTTTATGTTGCATTGTGGTCTTTTTCCAACTTAAGAAATTAGTTTTCATTTGCGAAAAAATCAAGAAATTAATCTCTCTAATTGCATAGGCTTGATTAGTCTCAACATTTTTGCGCAAAAGGTATACAATTCTTATAAAATAAATAAGGTTCACTTTCATAAAAATAACATAATATTTTTTAAAAGTTATTAGTTTGTTAATTTTAATACATAAATAAAAATAAATGATATGGTTAGAAATTAAACTGTATATAAAAAATTTACATTCATTCAACTCAAATAAATAATTGAAGAGGGTGACGCTGACTACATTTATAGAATTAGCTGGGACGGAGCTATTAAGACTAAAGTGTGGGCCTATGCCCCCCACTAATTTTTAAATCATGTATACCTATTATATAATACTATATAACCCTATAGATAATATATATCATATAATATTATTATCTAAATAGTTTATTTAATAATGGTTTATCATAGATGAGGTTGTTGCGGTACAGTTCTAACACTTGTTATATCATATTAATAGTATTAATAGTAGACACGTAATAATATCTTTACCTTTATTATATAAATACTTAACTGATTATGTCAAAATTATTTTAAATGTTCAATTAAATTTATAACATTTACTACCATAACAATTCAATTGAATTAGATGTAATTTTAAAAATTATGAAAAAAATTCAATTGAATTAAATTGACACACATGTTATATATATATATATATATATATATATATATATATATATATATATATATATATATATATATGCCAATTATTTTTAAGATTTTAATGGGTATATACACAACAAAATAATTTTATATTGTTGTTTAATAGAAATTCATTACTCTATCATGTTATATTACTAATTTAAAAATTTTCATCTGATTTGATAAAATATATAATTGTTATTGATTGACGGTATAAAATTAATTTACATTCTCAGTTCATACCATATTTTCTTTATTTTCAAATATGAATTTTTTAAATTATTTTTAAAATAAAACGTTCTTAATTATTTTTAAATATGAAAATTTTGATAGAATAATTATAATGTATATTTATATATTGCAAAATAAGTTGCTATATTGTTTAAAGCTATAAATTTATACATGAGATTAATTATTATGCACTGTCAGTGTAAAAAGTTTTACACTGTCGATTCATCACCATTATCCGTTTGCCTTACTTTATAGTTGATTAAAATAAAAGTCAAACTCTTCTAAACATTCAATAGCTATAATTAACTGATGGTGTAAAATTCTTTTACACTGTCAGTGTATTTCAATTAAATTCTTTATACATATAGTGCCCCCACCATTCAATATTTCTGGCTCCGTCCCTGAATTAGGACCCCTTTTGTATTTTTTATGATTGGCATGTAGCTCCTATTTTTTGCCTGAAGCGGATGTATTATTTTTGTTGTTGTTTTGTTCAGGATTGAGTACCATTTATACTCGTGAGTGAATGAATTTATTGCCTATTTAAAAAATAATGATACATATTACTTGAACTATTTCATCTATTCAAAATAATTGAAAACTTTATAATTGTTAGATTTTTTTTTAATATCCTTTATACGCAATTATAAAAATTAATCTTATGAGTCAAGAAAATCACAATGAACAACAAAGTTCTTTCTCCGAAAAAAAAATGTAACATAGTTATTGATAAGATTGAGTTCGAATCTCTAACCTCCAATTAAAACTGAAAAAATATTTTACCATTCAATGTAAGTACTCTTAGGTATAGCTGATAGATTTAAATTATTTGTTTAAATTTTGTAGTTAGATAAATTTATACTCATAAATTTTGCAGTTAGATAAATTTGTAGTTAGATAATTAACATTTTGAATTAATATAATAAAGGTAAAATTTAGAGAGAAATAAAAACATTTAAATTAGTTTATAAAAAATATATAATTTAATAAAAATAAAGTGCCATCAAATTTATAAAACGTATATTTTTTTTAAATTCATTAAATAGTTGATGAATGTAGACAAAATATAAACTATATTCATCCGTTATTTAATGTATCTAGTCACCTAGTGTAAATATTAAAATACAAATATATATTATTTGTTTTGGACTAGGGCAGGGCATGCTCATCAGTCGAATAGGCCCAACCCACAAGGCCGGGGACGGCCTAATAAGGGCTCCCAACAAGATCGCCTCCGAGCACAGGCTCGCCTCCACGGGTCGGGCATACGCCTAACCTCGGATGTGTACGGCACCCTCGGTTGGGCCGTCGGGTGCAGGTCATAAGTTCCCCGGGCTCACCTCACCTCGACGCCCATGTGCTTCTCCCCGGTAGGAACCATCTTCGCCCGCAAGTTAGTCCTCCCCGTGAGGACACGTCTCTCCTCGACGCGCAGGAGTTCTCCCCGCGAGGACACGTTCATATGTAATAGCCCCACTCCTGATGAAATCGGTCTGCCCTAATTCCGGAGATTTAGGAACGGTTACCCCAGGGCGAAGACCACGTGCTGGTCTTCACGTGGTCTTCACTACAACACGTAAGCCCTGGCAGTTACTTGGATTGGGCCTGACAATCCAGCCCAATGCAAGTAACCGTTGGCCCCGCGCTGGGGGCTCTCTATAAATACCCTCTCACTTGAGAGGGTCAGGTTAAGTTCACTTTCACTCATCTTTGTACTTGCTAATTCTCTGACAGTCACCTTACTTAAGCGTCGGAGTACCTTGCAGGTACACCCCCCCCCCCCCCCCGCGTCGTCTTTCAACCGCACCGGAGCTCAAGCCCAGACGACGTTGCTGGCCACTGAAACTGTCTGATCCAGGTACGATCAGTGGCGCCGTCTGTGGGAACACTTTGCTTCCCCATTTTTCCTCCGTTAAACCAAAGCAACTTTCATCCATCACCGTTATGGCCGACAATCCGTCCGCTACCAAAGCTCTGGACACCGTCCTCGCGCAACTCGAGAACGGGAACCACCGCGAAGACGCTGCTGCCCTCCACGTCGAAGAAGGCGACGTGAGAGACGGGCAAACCGCCTCCCTAGACTCATAAGACGTGGCTTACCAAGCCGCCCACCAAGACGACTAGCAGGCCGTTTTTCAGCCAGTTGCTCCTCCACCCAATGCAGACGCGAGCATCGTGGCCCTGTTCGCCTTGATCAATCAGACCAATCAGCTGATCGCGCACCAGAATACCAGAATTGAAGCGCTGGAGCAAGGGCGGGCACGACGATCTTCCCCGCGAAGACATCGTCGTCCCCCGTCGCCTCGCCGTTCCCCTTCCCCGCGAAGGACTCCTTCAGACGAATCTCGGACCCCGTCGCCAGTACGCCAGGGTCGTCGACCACGTCTCGAGCGCCCCCAGTCGACGATCTCCCAGAAACGCCCTCGTTCCCCGCCTCGGAAGGAACCCAGAGCCTCCACCACTTCCAAGAAGTCCAAGCAGATCGAAAGAGGCCGAGACACCGCTCGAGGAATTCCCCTCCACGACATCAACAATCCCCTTCGATGTCCCCGACAGGAAGTGACGACGACGACCAGAGGACCCCTCTGTCGTGGGAGATCATGAATGCCCCAATTCCCGCGGGCATGGAGAAACCTCCACCGCTGGGGACCTATGACGGTCTTTCCGACCCCGATGATCACATCGAGAGTTTTGAAGCAATGCTCGACTTCCGAAACGTCAAAGGAGCCATCAGGTGCAGACTTTTCCCCAACACCTTGCGGAAGGGCGCGATGACTTGGTACAAGGGTTTGGAACCTGGGTCGATCACGTCCTGGAAGCAGCTAAGGCGACGCTTCACCAAACACTTTACTGCGTCTCGACGACACCCGAAGACGGAAGCTGCCTTAGAAAGCATCTTCCAGGGGAAGAACGAACCTCTCCGAAATTATATCGAGAGATTCAACAGAGAAGCCGTCGAGGTCCATACGACCGACGACATGAAGAAGTATTTAATCATCCATGGACTGCGTGCTGGATCTGATTTTCCCAAGTCCGTCGGCCTCCGTAGACCCCGCCGTCTCGAGGACCTTCTCCAACGAGCTCAGTCGTATATCGAGCTCGAGGAATCCGAGGCAGCGCAGATCGCCCTGGAGTCAAGGCGCAAATAGGGCCCCCGCGGCCACAAAGATGAAGACTCCCCGTCCCAGCGGGGAGGAGAAAGAAAGAGAGAGAATCACCCCCGTGATCCTCATGAACCGCGCGGACCATCTGGCCGATTCACCGAGTACACCCACTAAACGCTCCCCGCGCGCGTATCCTCTCCGAGTGCCAGAACTCAGAATTTGTGAAAGGAGGAGTCCGCTTTTCGAAGCCCACTACCCCCAAATCAAACGTCAACAAGTCGAAATACTGTAGATTCCACCGGAGTCACGGGCATGTGACGGAAGACTGCATCCATCTCAAAGATGCCATTGAAATCCTGATCAAGGAGGGGCACTTGAAGAAATACGCCCAGAAGAACGACGCTCCTCGTCCCAGCTCCCGGGAAGCCCAGAACGTCGAAGATACGACGCCTCCCCCCGACGAGAGTCGCCTTTAAGTCGCCCTCAGTGTCACGCGACCCGAAGACTTCTTTGTCCCCCCAATCATTGAAGGACAAGAAGCAATTCGCAACATGTGGGCGACATTCCCCCACGAGGACCCCGTTACTGCCCGTAGCACCTGGGAAAGCTTCCCCAGGGCGATGGTCATCTCTGGGGGAGGTCCAGAGAAGCTGTCCGTCGGATCGATCAAATGGAAATTTGACGAGCTGGAATCCGCAACGTCAGCGAAGGCAACCACTCTCGAGAAAGTGCGGGGAAACTCCAACCTCATCACCTTCTACCTCGAGGAACTCCCCGGGGGAGCACCAAACGCCATTATTTCTCTCCTGATCAGGGCGCAGATGGCAAACTTTGACGTTTGAAGGATCCTTGTCGACCAGGGGAGCTCGGTCGACATCATGTATGCTTATCTGTTCGGGACCCTTCAGCTCGACGAGAGGCATCTAACCCCATACGTCGGTTCAGATCTACAGGGGTTCAATGGAACCACCACCAGACCATGGGGTTACGTGGAGCTAATGGTTACATTCGGGGCCGAAGACACTGCCCGACAGGTGAAGATCCGTTTCCTGGTGGTCGAATGCCCGTCCCTTTACAACTGCATCCTCGGGAGGAGCACCCTGGCTGAACTTACGGCGGTACCATCAAGGGTCCACCTCAAAATGAAGTACTACACAACCAGGGGACGAGTAGTGACGATGCACGGGGACATCGACGCGGCCAGAAGGTGCTTCGACGCCGCCATCAAAGGCCTGAGTTCCATCGGCCCCAAACCCAAGACCGTGGCCAAGCCACCCCAGGACGCCGAACAGGCACCTCTCCTGCGCGTCAATACGGTCGAACTCGACAACAGGTTCCTGGGCGAACCCGATGAAGACGGGACAGAAGACCTCGACCTCCAGGTAGAGAACAACGGGCGGCCTCTCTACCCAACGCGCCCCATCCCAGACAGAGACTTTGAGCTCGTGGTACTCAGGGACGACCCAGATCGTAACGTGAAGATTGGCACTGGGATCCCCGACCTGGCAAAGGAGCAGCTGAAGGCATGTCTGAAGGAGAACGCTGATCTCTTCGCGTGGAGCACATCTGAGATGCCTGGCCTTGACCCCGAGGTGGCTTGCCATCAGCTCGTAGTAGATCCGGCCGCTAGGGCCATAACACAACGTAGGCGTAAGCAGTCTCCCGAAAAAACGGAGGCTGCTGAAAAAGCTGTAAAAGACCTCCTAGAGGCAAATTTTATTTCGGAGGCCAAATACACGACCTGGCTGTCCAACGTTGTACTTGTTAAAAAGAATAAAGGAAAATGGAGAATGTGCGTTGATTATACTGATCTTAACCGGGCTTTCCCGAAAGACTGTTATCCCTTGCCTAACATCGACCAACTGGTCGACAATTCTGCAGGTTACAAACTACTATCCTTCATGGACGCTTACTCGTGATACAATCAAATTCCCATGGACAAGGTCGACAAACAACACACGGCCTTCATGACCGCGTCGGGCAACTACTACTACTACGTGATGCCCTTCGGTCTGAAGAACGCCGGTGCGACCTACCAACGGATGATGAACAAGGTTTTCTGGGCTGAAATCGGCGACATGCTCGAGGTCTACATGGACGACATGATCGTCAAATCCGCAGAAGAAGTCGACCATACCACGCACCTCAAGAAGGTGTTCGACACGACGAGGAGATGCCGCATGAGGTTTAACCCCGACAAGTGCACCTTCGGCGTTCGGGCAGGTAAGTTCCTCGGGTTTTACCTCACAGAACGAGGAATCGAGGCCAACCTCGACAAGTGTAGGGCTTTCTCCGAGCTCCCTACCCCGGACTCGAAGAAGTCGATACAATCATTGAACGGGATGCTCACCGCCCTTTCCCGCTTCGTCGCCAAATCCGCACAGTACGCACTCCCATTTTTCAAACTTCTTCGACAAAAAGCAGAGTTTGATTGGAGCGAGGAATGCGAGCAGACACTCGTCCACTTAAAACAAGTCCTATCACAACCTCCGGTCCTCTCACGGCCTGAGAACGGGGAAACACTCTTCTTGTATCTTACGATCACGAGTGAAGCAGTCAGCGTCGTCCTCATTCGGGAAACCCTGGACGGGCAGAAGCCAGTTTACTTCACGAGCAAAGCCCTCCAAGGCCCCGAGCTCAGATATCAGCAGATTGAGAAAGCCGCCCTGGGCCTTGTCACCGCGGCCAGGAGGCTACGCCACTACTTCCTCGCCCACACCATCGTCGTAAGAACCGAACAGCCTATAAGGCAGCTCCTCGGACGACCAGACATGGCGGGGAGGATGCTCAGATGGTCGTTCGAGCTCGCCGAGTTCGACATCCAGTACGAAAGGAGGAAAGCCCTGAAGGTTCAGGTATTGGTCGACTTTGTAGCGGAGATGACCGTCCCGGAACCTTCAACCAACGGATCCCAGAAATGGACGATCTATGTCGACGGAGCGTCCAGCCCGAAGGAAAGCGGGGCGGGCATCATCCTCGAAAATGAGGAAGGCATCCTGATCGAGGTATCCCTCGAACTATCCTTCCCGACATCGAACAACCAAGCCGAATACGAGGCCTTCCTCGCGGGACTCCGGCTAGCCGAGGACCTCGGCGCCAAGGAGCTCAAACTCTTCACCGACTCCCAGCTCGTGGCCTCGCAAGTTCGAGGAGAGTACCAAGCAAAAAACGACAGCTTCATAGAATACTTGGCCTTGGTAAAAGAAAAGATGAAAAAGTTCACCTCCGCGGAAGTAACTCACATCCCCCGCGAGCACAATGCCCGAGCAGATGTCTTGTCCAAATTGGCGAGCACAAAGAAGAAAGGTGGGAACAAATCCGTCATACAAGAAGTGCTCTCCCGTCCGAGCATCAAAAAACTGGCCATGGTTTCGAACACCAACGCCATCGGGGACAGCAATTGCTGGATGACCCCGGTATACGATTACCTCATGACGGGAAAACTGCCCGAAGATCCCAAAGAAGCAGGAATGGTCAAGAGGCGGGCGTGCTCGTACACTATAGTCAAGGATAAGCTATACCGGCGAGGGTTCTCTATTCCCCTCCTCAGATGTGTCGAGGATACCAAGGTCCCCGACATACTCTAGGATATCCATGAGGGAATCAATGCGCAGCACCTCGGCGGGCGATCGTTGGCCCGTAAGGCGCTTCGAGCAGGGTATTACTGGCCCACCATGCAACAGGACGCCAAGGAACACGTCAAGAAGTGCGACAGATGCCAACGACACAGGGACATGCACCTTACTCCTCCCAACGAGCTCAGTCCGTTGTCCTCCCCGTGGCCGTTTGTGTGATGGGGGATGGATATCCTCGGACCTTTCGTCCAGGGGTCGTATCAAAACAAATACCTCATCGTCGGGGTGGACTACTTCACGAAGTGGATTGAGGGGGAAGCGTTAGCTAAAATCACAGCCTTTAATATACTACATTTTTACAAAAGAAATATCCTCGCCCGATTCGGCGTGCCTCAAGCTATCGTCACCGACAACGGAACACAGTTCACCGACAGGAACTTCCAAGACTTCGTCACAAAACTAGGCACGAAGCAACACTTCATGTCGGTCGAGCACCCTCAAACGAACGGACAGGCAGAGGCGGAGAATAGGGTGATCCTCCGAGGATTAAGACGTCGACTAGGCGACGCCAAACAACGGTGTGTCGAGGAGCTACACAGCATCCTCTGGGCCTACCGGACGACCCCACACTCCACAATTGGGGAGACCCCTTTCTGTCTGACCTACGGAACCGAAGCGGTGATTCTCGTGGAGATCAGGGAACCCTCGAGGAGGACAGAAGCTCCCCTCGACGGGGACGCGAACGACGAAGCCCTGAGGGAAGAGCTCGATTTTGTCGAAGAGATACGTTCGGGCGCTTCTATCCGAGAAGCTTCACTCAAACAGAAAATAACACTACGTTATAACGACAACGTTATTAAACGCGATTTTTAGGTAGGCACCCTCGTCCTAAGAAGGAACCAAAAAGACTCGTGAGAAGGCAAACTCGCCACGAACTGGGAGGGCCCGTAGTGCTTCCGCGCGAAAACGGGGACGGAAGCCTATTTCCTCGAAAATCTACACGGGGAAGAACTTGCTCGACCATGGAACGCTCAAAAGCTAAAACAATATTATAGTTAAGCACTGCCCACGACGCACTAGCACCGCGACTACGGGGACGCGCTAAGGTACGAGCGCGACGCCCCTAGATAGAACACGATGATCGAAGACCGCGTTGTGTGTGCGCGAGGACTTTGATCCGACGGGGATACCTCGACCGAGCTCCACCGTCGCTGTACCAATCAGACAGAACACCCAGCTCGTGATGGGAAGTTCACGCCACGAAGCTAAGACCTCGACCGAGCTCTTAGCCTCATTGAAGGTCAGAATACATCTCCGACCACCCGACCAGCTCTCCACGTGGTCAGGGACTTTCGAGGTTGAGCAATCCCAAAGTCTTTATTACTTAGACAGAAAAACAAAGTATAAAAGCCTTAATATTTAGACAAAAAACAAAATGCATCACACACAATTCAAACCATGCAAACAATACTAGCAGGTAAACAAAGGTACATTAAAACGGGCAGAAGCCCAGTGTACGAATATTACAACCAAAGGTCAAAAAGCCCCTGGCACGCAGGCCGGGCAGAAATATTACAATAAATAACAATGGCTCGCAGGCCGAACCAAACGGGGAGAAAATCCTACTCAGCGGTGGTCCCTTCATGCTGCTCAGGATCGTGGACCTCGTCGACCATCATCGGTTGAACAATCTGACCATCGACTACCTCGTAGTCGGGGTCATTCCCCTCGGTCGAAAGGTCGGGGTGGAGGACCCTAAGCTGCTCCACCGTATTCTTGAAGCCTATGCCCGCCACTACGAGATTGTCTTCCTCGGCTTCACGGAGCTTCGCTATCAGCGCGGCCCGCGAGGTCAACAACCTATCCTCTTCGGTTTCCTCCTCAGCGGGGTGGACAACCTCCTCCAACTCAGCGATCCTCGCCATGAGACGATCCCTCTCCTCCTCGACACCGGCTAGATGTTTCCGCTCCTCTTCAGCACTCTTCAGCTTTTCCTCCAATTTTTGTTGAAGCTCGAGTTGGGCCTGGTTCTGGCTTTTGCAGTCAGCCAGCTCCTTACTCACCCTCTCCATTTCAGCCGAGATGGATTGAAAACTCTTCTGCAACCTGTTTAGCTCACTTGCGGAGCACACCTCATCGTTCAGAGCCAAGGCGGCCGCGCAAACCCGCATCACGGTAGACACGTCCTCCACCAACATCCTCCGCCGAGACACCTTATCGACGCTTAAGATGGCCTGAGTTTCGGAGCCACCCACGCACAACGAATTGTTCTTCGTAAAGAAGTTCGGCCTTGTGTGACAGGGCGGGAGCACAAATTTCACGGCAGGGGGCTGACGGAATCACTACCCTGGTGAGAGCCAGAGGAACCCCCGGGTGTCGGGGCGGGAACGGACATCTGTACCCGGAGCTGGTCGACACGACTCTTGCCTCCTTTCTTCGCAACACGGTTGGCTTTCAGCTTCTTGAAACGCTCCTCAGTATTCGACATCTTATCTGCAAAGAAAACAAAGAGGTTAGTAGTTCGAAAAGAAAGGTAAAAGAAAGGACATGTCGGGGAGACCACCCCCACCTAACAACTCGAGGGCCTCTTCGTCAGAAAACGTCTCAAGAAGAGCCCTAATATTGATCACTCGGCGCCTCGTCAAGATATGCCCGTCATCACCCCGAATGAAGTCCCTGTTTGGCGTCACGAGCTTTACTTTGTTAAAACCATTAACGAACGCCACTATCTGCTCGTAGGCCAAACGGCCCCCCTCGTCGAGACGGCTAGGCCTGACGATATAGCTGTCCGTTCCCCTTTCAAAGTGTTCTTCAGTCCAGAACAACGGGAACTTAGGCACAAGGGTCTCCTCTCGCCGTCCGCCCACCTGTTTGACGGCCCGAGTGTACATAGTATTCACCGCCTCATGTGTGACAGGCCTCACGAGGTAATACCGGTACTTGAAATTCCGCACGGAGTCCATATACGTGTGAAACAGGCTGGTCACCTGATTGAAGGACACCCAACCGTGCGTACCGTCCCCGGCCTGTCGCTGGAGGTGGAAAATGCGGAAAAACAAGGGCACAGTCACCCCGATCTTCAGATACTTGCATACCAGCTCGAAGGCCCTAATAAATGCAAGAGAGTTGGGGTGGAGTTGAGAAGGGGCCAAACGCAGCCAGATAAATACGGCCAGCTGGAAGTCGGTGAAAGGCAGACGCCACCCCGCCTCGTCGAACATGAACTCGTAGATGGGGAACTGCATCCCGCTGTACGTCGAGCAGATCCGATGGTGTGGCAGAGGCCTAAACACGTTCCACGACTTCGGGGAGCCGATAAGGCGGTGCTCGACAGTACAAAATATTCCCTCCTCATCCAGGTCGACGAACTCGGACATCATATTCACGGCCTCCTCGCATGCCCAATCGTCGGGTGTCCTCTCCCCGGTGCTGGACGTCTCCGCCATGGGTGAACTAGGCCCGTCGTAGATATCCAAAGACCCTACAGCCACTTGCAATGCGTCCATTCACCTGAAAAGCAGAAGGAAACGGTGAATTCGATGACCCATATCAAATCCACCCCTTCCACCGCTGGTCAAGTGAAAGGGCGAGGAGGGAACGCCGGGGAACGCGAACCCGCGACCGTCTTTGGGTCCGCGGGGAGGATCCCCAAGATACTCAACCCAAGTCCCCGTGACATTCTGCGTCTCCCCGGGGATTTCATCATTTATCCCCGGGAGATTCAACAAAAAGAACTGAGGGACGTTCATCCCACGACCCCGGGACATTCTACATGTCCTCGGGGATTTCATCGTCTCTCCCCGCGAGATTCAACACGTAAACTATGAAATTCCGCCGTTTTCGCCGGATATTTCGTGATTTCTATAGGAACTTCATCATTTCACCTTAAAAATCACCCTACAAATGCAAACAAAGGAGGGAAAAGAGAGAACTTACTTCAAAAGGTACTTCCGGTAGGGTTCCGGTGCGGCTGTCTGCGGCGGCGAACGGAGGCGATCGGAGGTTTAAGGGAGAGCGAAGGAAGATAAGATTAGAGCAAAGGGAGAGCGAAAAACGTGCAAATGGCACGGGTTTCCCCTATTTATGGGGCTCTCACGAGTCTCGAGGGCTCCTAGGCAATCGATTGTGCTACCCTAGGGTAGCCGTCCTAGGGAATGACGAGTTGTGACGCATGGCACGCGCTTCCCCACACGCGTCTTTTCATTTCCCAACGGACGCCTTCCCATTCACCTCGCTTCAGACTCTTCACCTCCCCGCACCGTCGCTCAGATTCGGTCAGCCAATCCCGAGGGTCGACTTGTCTTTCCCCTCTTGACCTACAGCTCCTCGACAGCATTCACTCCTCGATGCGTCCTCGACATGGCTAGCCCTTAAGTCATCACTCTGATGCTCAGAGCAACGACTTGGGGGGCTCCTGTTCTGGACTGGGCCAGGGCATGCTCATCAGTCGAATAGGCCCAACCCACAAGGCCGGGGACAGCCCAATAAGGGCTCCCAACAAGATCGCCGCCGAGCACAGGCTCGCCTCCACGGGTCTGGTATACGCCTAACCTCGGATGTGTACGGCACCCTCGGTTGGGCCGTCGGGTGCAGGTCATAAGTTACCCGGGCTCACCTCACCTCGACGCCCATGTGCTCCTCCCTGGTAGGAACCATCTTCGCCCGCAAGTTAGTCCTCCCCGTGAGGACACGTCTCTCCTCGGCGCGCAGGAGTCCTCCCCGCGAGGACACGTTCATATGTAACCGCCCCACTCCTGATGGAATCGGTCTGCCTTAATTCTGGAGATTTAGGAACGGTTAATCCAGGGCGAAGACCACGTGCTGGTCTTCACTACACCACGTAAGCCCTGGCAGTTACTTGGATTGGGCCTGACAATCCAGCCCAATGCAAGTAACCGTTGGCCCCGCGCTGGGGGCTCTCTATAAATACCCTCTCACTTGAGAGGGTCAGGTTAAGTTCACTTTCACTCATCTCTGTACTTGCTAATTCTCTGACAGTCACCTTACTTGAGCGTCGGAGTACCTTGCAGGTACACCTCCCCCCCCCCCCCCCGCGCCGTCTTTCAACCGCATCGGAGCTGAAGCCCAGACGACGTTGCTGGCCACTGAAACTGTCTGATCCATGTACGATCAATATTTTTTCTCTTTCTTTCCTCTCACTTTCTCTCCTATCAAACAATTCAATTTTCACTCATTTTATCTTCTTATACTTTCTTTCTTTTTGTTTTCTCTCCTCACACTTTTTTTTTATCAAAACATATCCATAATCAATACACCATGCACAAAAAATAGTCTGTTTATATCAAAGACTAATAAAGCTATGATAAAATATATGAGAATTTCTTATTACACCCCAAAGGTTTCTTAGGCATCATGCGAATTTTCGTTTTTGCCACCAGTTTTCGGATATGCACATTCGGATGCACCATTTTTTTAAAAAACGTTGATTTGTTCCGGTTGTGCATATCAGAAATAATTCCTAATAGAAAAAATAACAGAACTTTATTTTTTTTTTAAAATCAGTTTTGTTGGTTGGTCGCAGATGTTAATATATCGTCGCAACTTAATATACATTCAAAAACATCCATATATAAAATAAAATGATATATATACATAATAATACTCTTGTCAAAATATAGTACATAAAGAAAAAAAACAAAAGAAAGAGGGAGGAGAAGCTCTGGCGCGAAGTTATAAGAATTAATTCTGGATTTGCACATCAGGAATTATTTCTGATATGCACATCTGGAACAAATCAACGTTTTTAAAAATAATGATGCTTCTGGATGTGCATATCCAGAAACAGGAGATAAAAAAAGAATTTCGCGTGGTATCTAAGAAACTTATGAAATGAATTAAGAAATTCTCAAATATATAACCAGTTAACTTTGAGCAGATGAGTTTAGAGCTGTTAGACTTAAGTTAGTTGACTGCATTTATGATAAAATTTATATGTATTTGATATATTGAAAAATGTTAAATTTAACATTTTGTTTAGTAATATTTTTTATTTGAAATATTTGAAGAGTTATCTAAAATGCATTTGTTAATGTTAGAGTATTTAGATAAGATGATGAAATCTCTTCAAACTTTGATCAAATGTTTAAGGTAAAATCTCTTGAAGATATTAATTTTCATTTGCGAAAAAATCAAGAAATTAATTTTCAAGAACTATTTCATCCATTCAAAGTAATTGAGAAATTTATAATTGTTAGATTTTTTTAATATTTTTTACACATAATTGTAAAGATTAATCTTTTGAATTAGAAAAATCACTATCAACAACAAAGTTCCTTCTCCAAAAAATGCAACATTGCTAATGACAAGATTAGCTTAGAACATATAACCTTTAATTAAAATTAAAAAATATTTTACCATTTTATGTAATTGCTCTTAGGTATATTTGTTAGATTTAAATTATTTGTTTAAATTTTGTAGTTAGATAAATTTATATTCATAAAAGATATATTTAATTAATATTTAACAATTTGAATTAAGAAAATAAAGGTAAAATTTAAAGAGAAATAAAAACATTCATATTGGTTTATAAAAAATATATAAATTAATAAAAAATAATGTGCTACTCAAATTTATAATAAATAAATTTTATTTTTTTTAATTCATTAAATAATTGATGAACGTGGACAATATTTAAACTATATTCATCAGTTATTTAATGTATCTAGTCACCTAGTGTAAATATTAAAATCACCTTATTTTAAATTTGTAAGGTAGGTCATGATATTTGTTTGATGATTAATTGAACATGACCGCATGTTACTCGTGTTGCTCCACACAACCAGAACAATGATGTGTAGGCCATGATGCCCTCAAGTCTTTACCCTTTGGTTACCTCACCTTATCTTCTTGGTTGGTTCTTGTCCATTTCACTTCATATCTTCTTTCTATTGGTTACACTCTATCTTTATGATATGGCTCTAATGTGGGTCAGAAATTAAATTATTTATAACTAACAAATAAATAAAGTATTGTATGGCCTAATTCTTCTATAATTTATCAATAAAATAATAAGTTGGGACCATTCATTTATGCCGGAAACTTTTTTTTCTTCTATTTGCCACCAAATTCTTTTTATGTACACAGGGCCCCTGGCCGACGCTGAACAGGACAATGAAGTTCACAGCCCAGAGCCTTATAAATTAGGGGTTTCAAATCAGAAAAAGAGTTTAAAAAATTATAATAAATAATAAATAATATAGAGTTTTTTTTAAATAATACTTTTCAGCGGTAGTCTAGTGATACCAGGTGTGATTTGGAACATAATAATTGGCGGTTTGAATCGGAACATAAATAATTTTTACTATGGTTAATATACATTTTAGATCATGTTATTTGAGGCGAATTCGAAAAAGGACACTGTAAAAAAAAAACTTAGATTCCGTCTCTGCCATTTGAATATTCATTTTACTATTATTTTATTATTTGAATGTTGAAATGTTTATAGATTAAAAATCAACGGGGACGAAAAGGGGTCGAAGGCGGCCGAAATCAACGGTGCCACCGCCGCCGGAACTCATGCCGGAACTGGAGGTCCAAGGAAGCGATTCAAGAACCGTTCACAATGTAGCAGAGGAAAACAAAAGCGAAGGAAAGAAGAAGAAGAACAGCGATGCAGAAGAGAAGATCAACACGGAATCTGAAACCCTAACGGAAAATGTGGAATCACCAATTGGGGAAAAGAAACTTTGGGTGGATGTGATTAGCGACAACCGGAACCCTTCCAAAGGCCGAGCCATGGAGTATGTGGCCCCAAAGATAGTAAACAGAGTGGTGGAGATTGAAATTGAGGAAGAAGATACCGTAACTGAAATCCAATTCTGGGAAAACGCTCTGATTCTATACGTGGTGGGTGCGGATTTGAGTATGAATGCCATGAAGAATTACTTGCAGAAAACGTGGAACTTCGTCAAGATCCCAGAGCTCTATTATCACGATGAGGGGTATTTCTTGGTAAGATTCAAAACCCTAGATGACAAAGATGAGGTTATGATGAAAGGACCATACACTATAAGGAACATGCCGTTGATTATAAGAGAATGGAGACCGGAATTCAATCTGAAAAAAGATCTGCTGCGAACTCTCCTAATATGGATCAAGCTCCCTCAGCTTCCCCTTCATTTATGGGGAGTTAGAAGTCTTAACAAAATCGGAAGCGCCATAGGTAAGCCAATTGTGACTGATGAATGTACAACAAATAAACTCCGTGTATCATATGCGAGAATATTGGTTGAAGTAGACGTCACACAACAACTTGTAGGAGAAATTGCTATCAAGAATTCAGAAGGAACCATGATGATGCAGCCTGTTGTATATGAATGGAGACCGAGCTTTTGTGAAAAATGCCAGAAATTGGGACACAATTGTGGTGAAAGAAAGACAACACAACAATGGCAACCAAAGCAAAAACCTCTTGAAGCAAAGAAACCAATAAGTCCCCCTCCAGCAGAAGGAACCAGTGGAATAGAGAAAAAGGAAGATAAGGAAGAAGAAAGATGGACCACAGTGAGAAGCTCCCCTAGAGACAAAGGTAAGAATGCTCTAACAGGTTCTGATAGCTCTGTCAAATGCACTAATGGATTTGAGGTTCTTGAGGTTTTGAATGACCCTCTTGTAACCATCAATCTAGATACATGTTAGCTTCTTGGAACATTAGGGGCCTTAACAAAGTAGGCAAAATAAGGGAGATTAGGTCCCATCTCCTTAATCTAAAGCCTGCTATTATAGTGTTGATTGAAACTAGAGTAAAGGAAGCCAAGGCAAAAAACATCAGAGAGAAGCTTCACATTTATGAGGATTACCTTGACAATATAAGGATCACCTAAATGGGAGAATTTGGTTACTTTGGGATAGAACTAGAGTTGATGTAAAAATGATGCAAAGTTCTAGCCAAATGATTCATTGTGGGGTGCATGACAACAATGGGAACTTACAATATTGGCTAACAGCAGTCTATGCTCATAACCAATTAAGTAAAAGAAGGATTTTGTGGAACGAGATTGAGATCCTGTATGGCAACATTCAAGGTCCTTGGTGTGTCATAGGGGACTTCAACAACGTAGCAAAAGCTCAAGACCGTATGGGAGGCAAGCTGGTAACTGAAAGTGAATATGAAGATTTGCAAAAGATGATGATGATAACAGGGCTAAGTGAAATAGATAGCTTGGGAGACTATTTTACCTGGTCTAACAAGCATGAAGTGGGGACAATATATTCTAGAATTGACAGAGGCCTTGGTAATATGGATTGGTTCAACAAATACATGGAGAATAACCTGACAATCATGCCACCTCACATATCAGATCATGCTTTGCTGCTCATGGAGAATAAAGAGAAGCTAAGAAAACATAAAAAGCACTTCAAATTTAGCAACTGTTTGGTAGATATGCCTGGTTATGATGAGATGATCCAGAAAAGCTGGGAGGAACTTATAAAGGGCACACCAATGTATATCCTTTGGCACAAACTTAGAAGATTGAAGAAAGACTTGAGGAACTTCAGTAAACCCCTTACTGATGTGCACCAGAGATTGAAAGATGCTAGGAATAACCTTACTAATGCTCACAAGAACCTTGTAGATAACAGATTGAACTGTCAAGTCATTGCTAAAGTAAAGGAGTTGACTGAGGAGGTGATAGCTCTCAATGAAATAGAAGAGAAAATTCTTATGCAGAGGTCTAAAATAGAGTGGTTGAAAAAGGGAGATGGGAACAATTCCTACTTCTTTGCTAGTATCAAAACAAAATACCATACAAATAGTCTGATTAATCTGAAGAAGAATGATGGCACATTATTACAAAATCAGAAAGACATTGGCAAGGAGGTGATGGAGTTCTATAGTAAACTCATGGGCAAAATGGAGAACAACCTCACTCATATTGACATAGAAGCTATGAGGATGGGTAGCCAGCTCACCAGGGACCAAAGAGATTATATGATTTGTAAAGTGACTGAAACAGATATCAAGAAAGCTTTAAAGGGGATAGGGGATTTGAAAGCACCAGGAGCTGATGGATTTGGAGCTTTGTTTTTTAAAGCCAGCTGGAAGGTTATAAAGAATGATGTGACTGCTGCTGTGAATGAATTTTTTGAAACAGGCCAGTTGTATAAACCTTTCAATAACACTATTGTTTCTTTAATTCCCAAGAATAATAGTGCTAGAGAGGTTAAAGATTATAGGCCTATTGCAGTGTGTACTACTTTTTACAAGATCATCTCAAAAATCTTGACTGACAGATTGGGGAAAGTCCTACAAACAGTTATCAATCAATGTCAAGCTGCTTTTGTGCCAGGGCATCATATTCATAATCATATCTTGCTTGCCAATGAGCTGCTACAAGGCTACACCAGAAAAGGAGGGACACCTAGAGTTATTATGCAGTTAGATCTCCAAAAGGCCTATGACATGGTCAATTGGAGATCCCTTGTGTGTATTATGAGAGAAATTGGTATTCCTAATCAGTTTATACAATGGGTTATGGCAGGAGTTTCAACAGTTACATATAGATTCAACATCATGGGAGAGTACACTGAATGTTTACAAGCAAAAAGGGTGATAAGACAAGGTGACCCCATCTCACCTTTTCTCTTTGTGCTTATCATGGAGTACATGAATAGGCTCATGATAAAAATGCAGAGGAATCCTGATTTCAATCACCATGCAAAATGTGAAAATTTGGGACTGACCAATATAACATTTGCTGATGATGTGCTTCTAATGTGTAGAGGAGACTCTGGGTCAGTGCAACTGATCTTAGCTGCTTTCAACAGGTTTTGTCAATCTACAGGGCTTACAGTCAATCCAAGTAAATGTAAAATTTACATAGGAGGGCTGGAGGGTAGCAACAGAAATGATCTGAGAGAATTAACTGGTTTTCAAGAGGGTGCTTTACCATTCAAATACCTAGTGGTCCCAGTCACCAGTAAAAAGCTGAACATAAAGCACTACCTTCCCTTGGTGGATCGTATCGTTGCCAGGATTCATCATTGGTCAGCTAAACTGCTCAGTTATGCAGGTAGAATCCAGCTGGTAAAGAGCATAGCTAGTGCCATTGCTCAATATTGGATGTACTGTATGCCTCTACCCAAGGCTGTTATCAAGAAAATTAATGCCATATGCAGGAATTTCATCTGGTCTGGAAAGGAAACGAAGAGCAAAAAATGCCCTGTGGCTTGGAGTAAAGTCTGTAAACCTTTGAAGCAAGGAGGATTGCAAATTCTGAACTTGGAGATTTGGAATGAGATTCTTCTGATGAAGTGCTTGTGGAACCTCTGCAGAAAGGCTGATAATCTTTGGGTGAGATGGATCCATACTTACTATATTAAGGATAGTGAGGTGATGGAGTATGAACCCAAAATGCATAATTCGTGGATTATAAAAGGAATATTGAAACAACGAAGTAAGGTTACTAAAGTCAAAGACCTTTGGGAGCAGGCTCTGAAATTCCAAAGATTTAAGGCTACAGAATTCTACATGAAAATCATTGATGATGGCAACAAGGTTATATGGAACAAGTTGATAAAGCATAACAGAGCTAGACCTCGAGCTATACACTGTCTATGGATGGCTTGCCATAACAGTCTTGCGACAAAAGAAAGACTTATGCGGTTTGGAATGCTGACTGATAATAAATGTAATCTCTGCAAAACTGAAGTTGAAACCATAGATCACCTCCTCTTCAGCTGTGAGATAACCAAGCAGATTTGGAAAGATGTGTTAAAATGGATCAATGTTAACCATGTTCCCACCTATTGGAATGAGGAAATTATTTGGATATGTGAGAAGGTTAAAGCAAAAGGATGGAAAGTTGATATCTTGAAGATGGCAGTGGCAGAAACTGTTTACCACATATGGAAATATAGAAATGATATAACATTTGGAAATATTGTAAATAGCAACACTGTTGTGAATAGTATAATTGACACTATGGTGTATAGAGGATGGCTCAATGTTAAGCTTAGAAGCCATCTTATAGAATTTATGATGTAAGCTAGTCCTTATTGTTTGGTTGGATCCCTATGGATCACCATGTTTGTATTTGTTTTTTTTGAATTAATATATATCTTTTTCTTGATTCAAAAAAAAAAAAATCAAATTTTTTGACTTCCCCAAGAATTGAACCCATGCTCTCATAGTTGTAAGGAGATACTCTTCCACTAGACCATTTAGTCTCTCTTGTCTATTTGTTAACTTCAAATGTATATATTACAACATTTCAATTAACAATTAAATTAACACTTAAATTAACATATTAAATACATAAATAACTTTAAATAAATACTATAACTTATTATTATGGCTTAAATAGTGTTTTAGTCCCTATAAGTTGACGCGATTTTGGTTTTAGTCCCTGTATCTTTTTTTTTTCGGTCCAAGTCCCCACATGTTCATTTCCTTTTGGTTATAGTCCCTGCCGTCAATGGAACGTTAAAAAAAAGCTTAGTTGGCAGACGGTGCTGATCTGGATAATTGTTTTGTCATTTCTTTATTAATTTGTGTAACACACGTGGAAAAGTCAATGGACCATTTCATAAAGAGGGACCAAATCCAAAAAAAGTTCAAATTTGTTTTCTTCTTCTTCCTTCTAAATTTGGCCTCGTTTTCTTCTTCTTCTTGTTTTCTTCATCTTCTACCTTCAACATCAATGGCGTCCATTTCTTCTGCAAACTCTCATCATAATCAAGCACGGGAGTGTGGTTGCAATAGAAGCATGAGAACGTTTATGTCAAATTCAATGGAAAACCCTAAAAGACAATTTTGGAAGTGTCAAAATTCAGGGCGATTGAAGATGGTGAATGAGAAGAGAAAAATGACTCTGTTGAATATTGTTTTGGTTATTTCATGGGGGATTTTTTGTGTTGAAGGATTTGGGGTTCATGGTCAAGGAGATTGAAAATTGTAAAAAAACAAAGATGAAGATTAAGCTGGAGAAGGAGAAGAGAAAAGTGAATCTGTTGAAGCTATTGTTGGTTGTTTCATGGGGGATGTTCTTTGGTTATCTGAAATGGTGAATCCAATTGTTTGTGTTGTTGTTCAGTTTTTTTTTCTTTAAGTCCTTGTAACATTATCGTATTTTGGAATTGGTCCCTGTACCATATGATGAATGAAAAACATGTTTTGGTTTTGTTCAGTATTTATCAAGATGACTTTAAGTATTTGCCACTGTAAAGTATTTGCCACTTTAAAGTATTTGCCACTTTAAGTAAATGCAAATACAACACTTAAGTATTAATTTTGTTATGACTTTAAGTATGAAAATTATCAAGATATGGTTTAAGTACAACTGCAAGCACAATGATCAAATTAATTGAATTCATATACTGAACAATATAATTGCATACATATACTGAACAAAACCAAAACATGTTTTTCATTCATCATATGGTACAGGGACCAATTCCAAAATACGATAATGTTTTGGTCCTTGTAACTAATCAGAAAAATTGCCACTGTAAATGCAAAACAGGTTTTATCAAGATGACTTTAAGTATTTGCCACTGTAAAGTATTTGCCACTTTAAAGTATTTGCCACTTTAAGTAAATGCAAATACAACACTTAAGTATTAATTTTGTTATGACTTTAAGTATGACTTTAAGTATGAAAATTATCAAGATATGGTTTAAGTACAACTGCAAGCACAATGATCAACTTAATTGAATTCATATACTGAACAATATAATTGCATACATATACTGAACAAAACCAAAACATGTTTTTCATTCATCATATGGTACAGGGACCAATTCCAAAATACGATAATGTTTTGGTCCTTGTAACTAATCAGAAAAATTGCCACTGTAAATGCAAAACAGGTTTTATCAAGATGACTTTAAGTATTTGCCACTGTAAAGTATTTGCCACTTTAAAGTATTTGCCACTTTAAGTAAATGCAAATACAACACTTAAGTATTTATATTGTTATGACTTTAAGTATGAAAATTATCAAGATATGGTTTAAGTACAACTGCAAGCACAATGATCAATTTAATTGAATTCATATACTGAACATTATAATTGCATACATATACTGAACAAAACCAAAACATGTTTTTCATTCATCATATGGTACAGGGACCAATTCCAAAATACGATAATGTTACAAGGACTTAAAGAAAAAAAACTGAACAACAACACAAACAATTGGATTCACCATTTCAGATAACCAAAGAACATCCCCCATGAAACAACCAACAATAGCTTCAACAGATTCACTTTTCTCTTCTCCTTCTCCAGCTTAATCTTCATCTTTGTTTTTTTACCATTTTCAATCTCCTTGACCATGAACCCCAAATCCTTCAACACAAAAAATCCCCCATGAAATAACCAAAACAATATTCAACAGAGTCATTTTTCTCTTCTCATTCACCATCTTCAATCGCCCTGAATTTTGACACTTCCAAAATCGTCTTTTAGGGTTTTCCATTGAATTTGACATAAACGTTTTCATACTTCTATTGCAACCACACTCCGGTGCTTGATTATGATGAGAGTTTGCAGAAGAAATGGACGCCATTAATGTTGAAGGTAGAAGATGAAGAAAACAAGAAGAAGAAGAAAACGAGGCCAAATTTAGAAGGAAGAAGAAGAAGAAAACAAATTTGAACTTTTTTTGGATTTGGTCCCTCTTTATGAAACGGTCCATTGACTTTTCCACGTGTGTTACACAAATTAATAAAGAAATGACAAAACAATTATCCAGATCAGCACCATCTGCCAACTAAGCTTTTTTTTAACGTTCCATTGACGGCAGGGACTATAACCAAAAGGAAATGAAAATGTGGGGACTTGGACCGAAAAAAAAAAGATACAGGGACTAAAACCAAAAACTCGCCAACTTACAGGGACTAAAATACTATTTAAGCCTATTATTATTTTATTTTACGATCAATTTATTATTTTATTTATTTTATTTAATTTCAGTTTAATATTTATAATTAACAAATTAGTTTATTTTTTAATGTTTTAATCAACGTTTTAAATTAATCTTAACATTAACATTTTAATAAACTTCAAATGTCATAATATTTATATTTATTTAATTATTTAATATTTATATTTATATTTAAATAAACTGAAAATAAATTTATATTTATATTTAGTTTATTTATTTATTTATTTATTCAGTTTATTTATTTAATATTTAGTTTATTTATTTATTTATTTTTATATTTATATTCAGTTTATTTATTTATTTAATAAATATTTATATTTATTTTCAGTTTATATTTATATTCAGTTTATTTTTATACTAAAATTTAGTTTATTTATTTATTTATTTTTATATTAATATTCAGTTTATTTATTTATTTATTAAATATTTATATTTATTTTCAGTTTATATTTATATTCAGTTTATTTTTATATTAATATTTAGTTTATTTATTTATTTATTTTTATATTTATATTCAGTTTATTTATTTATTTATTAAATATATATATATTTATTTTCAGTTTATATTTATATTCAGTTTATTTTTATTTTTATATTTAGTTTATTTATTTATTTATTTATATTCAGTTTATGTTTATATTTATATTTAGTTTATTTATTTATTAAATATTTATATTTATTTTCAGTTTATATTTATATTCAGTTTATTTATTTTATATTTAGTTTAAAATAAATATAAAAATAAATAAATAAATAAACTAAATATTAAATAAATAAACTGAATAAATAAATTAATTAATTAAATTTAAATTTAAATTTATTTTTCAGTTTAATTAAATATAAATATAAATATTAAATAAATAAATAAATAAATAAACTAAATATAAATATAAAAATAAATAAATAAATAAACTAAATATTAAATAAATAAACTGAATAAATAAATAAATTAATTAAATTTAAATTTAAATTTATTTTTCAGTTTAATTAAATATAAATATAAATATTAAATAAATAAATAAATAAACTAAATATAAATATAAAAATAATTAAATAAATAAACTAAATATTAAATAAATAAACTGAATAAATAAATAAATAAATAAACTAAATAAATAAATAAACTAAATGTTAAATAAATAACCTAAATAAATAAATAAATAATTAAATAACATTTAAATTTAAATTTATTTTCAGTTTATTTAAATATAAATATAAATATTAAATAAATAAATAAATGAACTAAATATAAATATAAAAATAAATAAATAAATAAACTAAATATTAAATAAATAAACTGAATAAATAAATAAACTAAATAAATAAATAAACTAAATAAATAAATAAATAAACTAAATATTAAATAAATAAACTGAATATAAATATAAATATTAAATAATAAATTAACTGAAAATAAACTGAAATGTTGTTATTTAAAGTCATTTATGTATTCAATATGTTAATTTAAGTGTTAATTTAACTGTTAATTGAAATGTTGTAATATATACATTTGAAGTTAACAAATAGACAAGAAAGACTAAATGGTCTAATGAAAGAGTATTTCCTTGTTTCATGAGAACATGAATTCAATCTTTGGTGAGGGAAAAAATTTTGATTTTTGATCTTTAAACATTTCAACATTCAAATAATAAAATAATAATAAAATGCCACGTGTAATTAAAATATAAAGAAAATAAACATAAAAATCCAAGTAAGCACCACGTCACATTAAAAAAATAAAAAAAATAAAAAAATGCTGACTTTGTGATTTGAGGGGTCAAAATGAAATAATCTTCAAATGGCAGGGACGGAATTTTTTTTTACAGGATCCTTTTTCGAATTCGTCCCAAATGGCAGGGTCTAAAATGTGTATTAACCCTTTTTACTATTTCATATTATTATTTTATATTGATTTGATTTAATTGCATTGATACTAATATAAAATTTATATTTTCTTCCTTAATATGTTTTCACATTTCAACGTATTTATCTTCCTTTTATCTTTTTATCGTCAAACATTTGTCTCTCATGCGCCAACCACCGCAATGTGCCACCGTCACTACTGATGACAACCACCGTCAATTCTTTTGAGTCGGACATAGTAACCTTCTCCTCTGGAGAGAGAACAAAAGAAAAAACAAAACCTAAAACAAAATGCAAGGTTAATTGTTGATCAATTTTTTTAATAGGACTCAATTTTTATTATTTGTCCAATGACTTGAAAAAAAACAACACCAACCATGTCTATGTAGTACTACTTCCGTTCTAAATTATAAGACATTTTGATCATTTCACACGAATTAAAAAACTTAATTATTATTTTATGGAAAAAACAAATTATATATAATTTTATAGTAATGCCTCTCATAATTATACATGAGAGAGAAATTAAAATAGTTGAAAGAATAAATAATAATAAATATTTGAGGCTATATTGGAGAAAATATCGTTAATATTAAATTGGGAATGTAAAATGACTTATAATTTGAGTTTTTTTTTGGTAAAATGACTTATAATTTGAGACAGAGAGAGTATGTCATTGTTCACAAATATTGTCCGATATTTATAATTTAACTTTTTTTTTTTACATTTTTCTCTCTATTTCTTCAAAATAACTTTGATTAATAATATGCAAAAATTTGGTAAATACAATTTATAATTTGGTTAATAGATTTTCAAATATATATAAAAAAATTCAAATAAAAAAATAAAGTTGGTTAATAGAGTAAAGATTAATTAATATATTTCATAATTTAATGTTTGAAAATGGTTATATTATATATTTTATTGATTAATGAATTAATAAAAGTGATTAATAATAAAATATGTGGTTGACAACATCTGTTTTTTAGATGATGAAATTAATTAATGACCATTTTCAAACAAAAGGCAAGTGAACGGGGACGTAGAACTTTGATGAGTCGGATATTTGATCCTAATTACTCACCCTTAAACAAAAGGCAAGTGAACGGGGACGTAGAACTTTGATGAGTCGGATATTTGATCCTAATTACTCACCCTTAAACAAAAGGCAAGTGAACGGGGACGTAGAACTTTGATGAGTCGGATATTTGATCCTAATTACTCATTATATCAATGACGACCGCTAGATTTGATCGGATGATCCATCACATCTCACGATGGAATGTTTCTCACATTTTATGTTTTTTTTGGAGATGTTTTGAAATATTTTATTACTTTTTTTGGTGATAAGACTTTTTATGTGAAACGGTGTTTTTATTCCGCTATTTTAATAAATGTTTGTTGAGTACAAATGTTTGGTGAAGAATGTGTAATGTTTTATTTGAGAAAATTTAATTGAATTATTTTATGAATCAAGAGTTGGAGTTTTAGGGTGTTACATAGTTCGTATCAGAGAAGGTCGATCCATTCGACCTAGGTTGTGACTGATTTGTACCCTTGTGTGCGACATGTGTGTGAACACTGTGTTGCGGCACAAAAAAATACTTGAGTGCATGAACGCTCAAAATACAACAGAGTCTCCACCGAAGTTTATTTTTAAAGGGAAACTATCGATAAAACCCTAAAAGAATAGAAATATGGTCCTCACAACCAAATTCGGGTCCAGGAGTCGATTATGCGAGAGAAATGTATTAGCATCCCTCACATCCATTGTACTCAACATGAACTGTTTAGTTAGTTTTATGAATATGAGTGTTAGCGTAATGTTATTTGTTGTCTTCTAATTATTATGTTGTATTTACAAAAGAAAGAAAGGGGAGATTTTTAGGTTTTTAGTTAGGGTACTTGACAAGATTGTGAATTTCGCTCCTACGTATTCTTAGGTGCGATTAGGAATTCAAAGCTCTGTTGTTCTTGCCAAGAAAAATGATTTATTTTTATTTTTTTTATTATAGTGTTTGACGAGACGTTGAATCTCTCTCCTACGTATCCTCTGGTGCGATGAGGAATTCAAAACTACGTAGTTCTGGGCAGCAAATATTTGTGTGTTGGTCGATTTTAGTGAAGGATGCTTAGGTCACATTCGAGCGGAAAAACATTGCTTGTTACCCAGTCATGGAAGTAGGAAACGTTGTAAGTCCATCATGTTAGAATGGATAAAATAGGATCCGAATTCTCACATATCGTGTTTTAACCGCATTCGAGCGAACAACGTTGCTTACTACTCGCACATGGGGGGATTGAAGCATTAGTTCGTGCTTCACATCAGAATGGATAAAATATCATTCATTTATGAAAAGGTTTTAGATTGCACTAGGGCAAAAATGAGTTTGATTGGTTGGTTTATTTTTGGGTGGATGACGAGTATTTGAACGATAGGCTAATTACATCTAGAATCTAAATACTCGGGGACTAGGATGGATAATTACGTCCAACAAATCCTTTTTCGTCCAAATAATTTATGAAATTTGTGAGTCGAATTAAGTCATGAGTCCTTAATGGAAGACAATCATTCAAACAATAAGATAATTACGGCTAGCATTCAAATACTCGGGGAAAAGGATGAATATTTCGTCCAACTAATCCTTTTTCATACAATAAGGGCCGAACTAAATTCGATTAGTTATCGTGTTTTGAACGGAAGACGAGCATTCAAACAGTAAGCTAATTACGATAAACCATTCAAATACTCGGGAAAATAATGAATATTACATCCAACTAATCATTTTTCATCTGGTTTTATTGTGAAAAAGATTTTATATGCTTTTGATTAAGTTTGGAAAAAAAACTTGATGTTGACCAAGTGTTTGATTTGTTTTTGTATGACATTGATTTATGAAATGGTTTTTGAAAAGTAACTTGATGTTGATCAAGTGTTTTGATTGAAAAAGATTGATTTTAATGGTGATTGATTTCATTTTATTTTTATGTTTTTTATTAACAATTCAATTAACAATTAACTAATGAAAATATAAAATAAAAAACATAAAAAATAAAGTAAAAGGGAGGGAAAAGCACTATCAATACAAGGGTACACAAGAAAATAACCATGGGCTTGACGCAAAACAAAAATAAAAATAAAAACAAAAACAAAGGGGGTGACGCCCAAAAAGAGGGGTATGACGCCTGAGGGCGCCTGAGCTTAGATCAAAGGCCCAATGGTTTTTCTCTCACACCATCAGAGGGTGTGAGGAAATAACAGGTGTGGTATTAGTAAGATGATGGGCCCAAAATCATAGGCCTAACAAAATAAATAAATAAATAAATAAATAAAACAAAGAACACAACACGTGTGGCCATTAGATTGGAATCAAATGATCACGATTTGATTGTGTGATCCAATAATTCCAGCCTTCTGATGGATCTAAAGGCACAAATGTGAAAGTACATGTTGGGGTATCAATGACCATACTCCTACCCATCTGATGGATCTAAAGGCATAAATGAGATATTTTGCAAATTTGTTTCAAAAATCGTGTGAATTGATGAGCTGTTATTGATGAATTGTGTGAATGAGATGAGATTTGAAATTATGTTAGTGTGATAGTAATGAGTGAATTTGCTGTAATGATGTGAGGTTGTGTAATCCCTAATTTCATTGGACATTTTGTTGAAACCGTGTGTACATGGGGAGGGAGGATGTATCATGTCATGTAATGGGCTCATGTTGTTGTAATGAATCAATTGTAATAACACTCAAATGAAACAAAAAAATCTTTTTTTTTCTTGATTCAGTTTTCCTTTTTTGTCTTGTTTTTGGTTCACTAACCACAACCTTGCCTTCAATCTTCAACGAAGCGAACATCATAAACACTCGAGCATCATCCTTCAAAGGCTCATCAACTTTCTTAGCAGACATAAACATATGATTTTCAACTACTCCGAACTCTGGAAACATCACGGACTTGTCAAAATAGTTTATATGAACATGGTTGAACTCTAAACAGTTCATTCCCGGGATAACATCAAGTTGACTTAATGGTAAGCAGACTAAGCCAAATACCAAAGTCCTTACCATAGATAGTCAAAGGGAAATTCATGTAAACCTACGTAGTCACCAGACCATTAGATGGGGGTATTAATTACCATACTCCCAACCATCAAAGACACATCAAGATTCGGCTTACTAGCATAATCAAAAGATATGAACGAATGCATCACACTCGTGTCAATCATAGAAATCAGAGAAACGCCATTAATAAAGCACATACCTCGAATCAAACTATCAGATCTAGTAGTCTCTACCCCACTCAAAGCAAAAAATTTCCCTTCGGACTGGGCTTTCTTTGGTTTCTAGAACTAAGTACTAATGTGACCTGTTCGCTACAGTTGAAGCAAGTCAGCACATTACTCTTACAATCAGCAATATGGTGTCTTGTCACACTTGAAACATTTTTTACCAGAACTCTTGCATTCACTAGCATGATGACCCATTCCTCAACAACTAAAACATCTAATAGAAGCAGGAGCATCTCCCCCATTTATCTCTTTCCCACCTAAAGCCTTCCACTTTCCTTTATCCACTGGAGCTCCATAAGGTTTTCCACGGTTTTGATTCCCACTCCTCTTCTCACTAACACTCTTATAGTGAGCAGATCTAGTATGACTATCTTCGTCATAACTACCTCCAAACCAAGTTCCAAACCTCCATTCACTCCAAACAATCTATATAAGCAAACTTTCACCTTGATGCAAAAGGACCCTTGATCATTCTCTCATTTTTCATTCTTCACTCTCAATTTGATCTACATTTTCTGCAACTCTCCCTCCCAATCATCACTTTCTTCTTCCCAAACCTTCACTAGAGCTCATTCCACCATTAAAGCTTAACAAGCTTCACATTGAAACTTGCTAATCTTTGAGTTAGACCTCCAGTCCACTACATTTCTCCTCTAAATTCTTCAGCAATAACAACTTTTACTTCATTTCAAGCTTTGAAAGTTGATCATTGCAAGAGTTTTGGTGCAAATTCAGATTTGAAGCATTTATCGCGTTTTCTTCGGTTTTCGTTACGGATTGCTGAGGATCTCTGGATTCTTTGGTTTTCTTAGCTTCTTTGCATCATATTTCGTCCACAACAATTACCAAGGTAAATCTCAGTCTTGTAGGTTGGTGAATTTCTACTTAAGTTACCGCTTTCGAGCTATTTCGCGTTTTCGCAATGTAGCGCTTAATTGCTTTCTCGCTATTTGAATAATTGTTTTGCATGCTTGATTCTATTAGTTCCTAATTGTTGTGAATTAGCATAAATTTTGCATCTACTTCTATGCTATATTACACTGTGATTACATGCAATAAGTGATTATGAAAAGTGCTCCTGAACCGTTGTTTTTGCTGTTTTCGCAGGCGTAACCGGTTACGGTATTTGGCGTAACCGATTACGCCACCTGCTTACGCCCCTGGAAGTCTTTTTAACGCACTGGTAACCGGTTACCACTTTTTCCGTAACCGGTTACGCTATCGTTTTTTGCCAATTTCTTGCTGTTTGGGGTTGTTTTGCATGCTTTATCCATCTACTTCCCCATGCTTGCTTATATTGATATACATGCTACTGTTTTAGCTCATCACATGTTTGCAATAATTTTTGCTCAATTAATTGCATGATTTCTTTCGATTATTTTGCGATTTCATCACATGTTTGAGGCATTTTTGCTCATTGTTGCTTATGTGTTGATGTGAACAAATGCATGCTAATATGTCTTGTTAATGTTTTTCAATTTCAACTTGATACATTAGATTTGTTCTTCATTGAGCAAATTTAATCTTGTTCAACTTTATCTCGCACACTTGCTTTGATAATCTTTCGACTCGCTTGAAAGATTGTTGGCATTTTCTTCTCCTTTTATTGATTGATCGAAACCTAGTTTTGATTTGTTAATTAATGCCTGCTCTCTTCTTTAGGATCTCTTTAGAGTCTCTCTTTCTTGATCCTCTGCTGAGTCGGATGTCTGCACTATGAATTGGAGCACTGTATAAATTGCGCTGTTGCTCTATTGGTTTTAATTTTCGCACTCTGCTTTGAGTGCTAGAGAAGGGATGAGAGTGGAGAATTCCTATAGTTATTCTGGTTATTTTGGGTAGAGGAGGAATGACCTTGTGCCTAGAATAATCATCTCTATCTCTAGACTGTAGTGTCTCCTGATCTTCAGCGGAGTCGATCCTTGATTACTCATTCTTGATGTCTTCTCTCGTTGGGTTAGTCGCCTCTTGGTTCATCACCCGTTCTTTTGGTTGATCACAGTCCGTCTGTTAAAACCAATCTCTCTCTCTCTCTCTTGCTGGATTAATCACCTCTTACACAACTACAAAACGCTAAAACAACAATGTGACGACCACATATATATATATATATATATATATATATATATATATATATACATGCATCAAATCACATAATATACATGAGTTTCACTTTTGGTACTGAAATATAATAAGTTCCTAGTTAAAACATTATACACATAAATGCCTCTAATACAAAACACTAAAAGTCTAAGGCATTACATATACAAGATGTTCCAAGATGATAAAAACTAAGAACTAGATCACTACAATGATCTCAAAACATAAATGCCATAGCGGAAGCCAGCCATCACAAAACTACGATCCGTAAGGAAAGTCAAATAACCTTGTCCTTACCCTTCGCCGAACCTGCAGAACCTGTGATGTAAACAACAACAGTGGGGTGAGATACATCAAATCTCAGTGAGTTCCCTATCTTAAAGTCCTCTCGGCTTTACAAGGTTCTAACATAAACCTAACTCATGTCCAAGGGGAAAGGGGAAAGACCATGAGTACACACGCACAAGTAACCAACACGGTGAGCCTGTAAACTCACACTAGTACCGAAGTACCTCCTGAGCCTGTAAACTCAAGGATTCACAAATCAATAACCAATACCAAGGCATCCCCTATTCCCGTCCGCTTCTACGTCTAGAAGACGACCCGAGTCATGGATCCTTGTAGCTACTTGGCATACGAATTGGATTCGGGATCACCGGTCCGTACACCGTGATCCATCACTTCTCATAGCCCGTACACCGTCACAAGTCTCTTTACCCGTAGGCTCTAATCGTACTCACTACGGGAATCAAACTTGCCAAGTAGTTGTGCATAACGTTTCAGAGGAGGTGCTCGAGTCTCATGAAACTACACCGCAAGAAACCGTGGTTATGATTTAATTGCACACGCCTCGGCCTTTCATGCACGAGCGTTGCCATAAATGATAATTCACACTTCCAACACAGTTTATGGTAATGTTCCTCACTCTAACTATTTCATATTTTAACATGCAACCATTTTCAACAGCTATTACACACATTTAACAGATAAAAGTCGATAAAACGACGCCATACCAGAAATTCCGACATAATTAAATCGGCCGACAATCTTAAAACCATTGTAATAATAAAGTACATTTTATTATCTTTCCAACGATACCAAAAATGTTCAAATCCGAGTTACGTACAAAAAGTTACGGCATTTGAAACAAACGATCGGAAAATAATCACAACAGCAGAATTTCTGCAGTTCTCCTGGCCATACGCGTATTGCCCAAGGCCATACGCGTATTGCCCAAAATTCTCGGCCATCCATACGCGTATTGCCCAAGGCCGTACGCGTATGGGCAGAGACGTGTTTTCCTTGAAAATCCCTTTTAAAATCGCCATACGCGTAACGCTCTTGCCGTACGCGTAATGACATGCCCCATACGCGTATTGACATGCCCCATACGCGTATGGGCAGAGAAAAATGCAGAAAAACCAGCAGAATTTCCTGTTACGGGTTGATCCAAAATCACCCCAAAATTCCATTTTTGATCAATCATAAAGCATCAAAACATGTTATAATACAACAAGCAGTATAACATACAATCAAACATTGAATTTCAACAGTTAGATTCATGATTTTATACCAAAAATACCCATTTTCACAATTTCCAACCTAACTCTAAACTCAAAATAAACTCTACTCTAAAGGGTCTAACTAGAACCCACCTGGACAACAAGATGAGGACGACGAAATTGAGATGAAGAGATGAAGAACAGATGATTGATGATGATCTTGAGCTTTTGAGAAAATTTCTCTCCTTTTCCTTTCTCCTTCACTTTTCCTTTCCTTTTCCTTTGTTTTTTTTCTAACTTTTGTTTTTGGTTCCAAATGAGAAAAAGAAAACATAGTAAAGAAAATACTTTCCATTAATTAGCAATACTACTAAATGTCCAAATTAGCTCAAATACACCAAATAATAAAAACTCAATGTTAAATACTATTAATTAAATCAACTCTGAGTTCGTCAGTTTACTCTAATTATTTTATCAAATAATTGCTCAGAGTACTCTGGAACCCAGTTGATCATAGTAATATTCAACAGAGCGTTTATAAATTTACGGGGTATTACAAACAACGCCATGCTTACAATGCATCCTTTTATGTCGTTGTAATAGGTTAAAAATTCCGCGCCCATTTAAAAGCTGAGTCATTTAATGATGGTTGAATGAAACCACCATAGTAATAAATAAAATGTATCAAGCTTCGATTCCCTGCAACTACATTGTTTCCATTTTTTAGAGTACATTTAGCGTGTGTCAATTAAGTCCATTATTTATAAAATAAATTGTAAATTATTTTACAACGGTTAAGATGAGCAACCGTAGTAATAAATGAAATGTATCAAGCTTCGATTCCCTGCAACTACATTTTTTCCATTTTTTAGAGTACATTTAGCATGTGTCAATTAAGTCCATTATTTATAAAATAAATTGTAAATTATTTTACAACGGTTAAGATGAGCAACCGTAGTAATAAATGAAATGTATCAAGCTTCGATTCCCTACAACTACATTTTTTCCATTTTTTAGAGTACATTTAGCGTGTGTCAATTAAGTCCATTATTTATAAAATAAATTGTAAATTATTTTACAACGGTTAAGATGAACAACCGTAGTAATAAATGAAATGTAACAAGCTTCGATTCCCTGCAACTAGATTTTTTCTATTTTGTAGAGTACATTTCACTTAAGATTCCACTACGGTTTATTTCTCCACCGAGATTAAAAGGTTTACTGATAAATTAAAACAAAACTTATTATGTATTTCTTTCATAAGACGCCCTAATCGAACAAGTGAGCCAGCGACGCCCTAACTTTTACACTCTTCAACATCTTCATTCCTTTTTTCTTGGGTTATGCTCAAATATTGACCGTCTTCATTCATTTTCTTCTTCAACTTCGAAGTAAGGTTCTCTTCAACATCTTCATTCCTTTTTTTTTGGTTTATGCTCAAATATTGACCGTCTTCATTCATTTGCTTCTTCAGCTTCGAAGTAAGGTTCTCTTCAACATCTTCATTCCTTCTTTCTTGGTTTATGCTCAAATATTGACCGTCTTCATCATTCATTTGCTTCTTCAGCTTCGAAGTATGGTTCTCTTCAACATCTTCATTCCTTCTTTCTTTGTTCATATTGTATATGCTCAAGTCAGAATGAGATGTTTCATATGCTTTACGTTTAGTATTAGAGTACATCTTCATTGATTTTTTCTTTGTTCATATTGTATATGCATATGCTTGAGTTTTTGGATTAGATTTTGGTGTGTCATTCACATTATTATACATGTATAAATTTTAGAAGTTGTAATGGATCGTAGTTGGATGAAAGCCAATAGATTAGATCCGGTTTATGAGAACGGAGTTTTTGAATTCCTTGAATACGCTGATAAACATCTTCCCGACAATGATGGTATCTTTTATTGTCCTTGTGTTGTTTGCGCTAATATCAAAAAGGGTACAAAGAAAGAAATACACAATCACCTTTGTTGTGATGGTATATGTCAAAATTATATAATATGGGCGTGGCATGGTGAGGTGGATAATAAGGAAAGTCGGGCGTCACAAAGTCAAAAAGTGGAGGAAGATGAATATATGGAAGATCACCTAGAGGATATGTTCCGTGATATTGGGGAATCTTCTTTTATGAATGCTCATATTTATGATAATTTATGTAGTGATAAAGACACCCCTTTATATAAGGGATGCACAGAGTTCACACGATTGTCGGTGGTGTTAAAGTTGTTTAATCTGAAGGCAAAAAATGGATGGTCGAATAAAAGCTTCACGGAATTACTTGAATTGCTACAGCAAATGTTACCAGAAGATAACAAATTGCCGGATCGTTGCTATGAGGCCAAGAAGATATTGTGTCCACTGGGTCTGGAGTATATCAAGATACATGCTTGCCCTAATGATTGCATATTATTCTGGAAAGAGTATGAAGACTTCTTTCAATGTCCGAAATGTGGTGTGTCGCGTTACAAGCAGAAGGCTAGCAATGGTGATGACAATGATCACTATGACAATGTTAGTAGGAAGCATCCTCCTGCTAAAGTGTTATGGTACTTGCCAATACTTTCACGATTAAAGAGACTCGGGACTATTCTCTTTCTTAGCATCTTCAGACCTAGATACCAAAGCTATGCTTTTGGTCTTCTTTTCAAGTTCCTCATCCATCCTTAATTCAAAAGTTTGAAGAGAACTAATCAACTCATCCACCCTCATCTTCCTGATGTCTTGAGCTTCTTCTATAGCAGTCACCTTCATTTTATATCTCTTGGGAAGGGATCTAAGAATCTTCTTTACCAGCTTCTCTTCAGTCATTTTCTCTCCAAGGGCACTAGAAGCATTTGACAGCTCAAGAATATTCATGTGAAAATCATGAATGGTCTCATCATCCTTCATCTTCAGATTTTCAAACTTTGTTGTCAGCAGTTGAAGTCTTGACATCTTGACTTTGGAGGTTCCTTCATGAGTAGTTTTCAAGACATCCCAAGCTTCCTTAGCCACTTCACAAGTGTTGACCAGCCTAAAGATGCTCTTGTCAATACCATTAAAAATGGCATTCAAAGCCTTAGAATTTCCAAGCGCAAGTTCATCTTCTTCCTTGGTCCACTCTTCCTTAGGTTTCAGCTTTGATGTTCCATCTTTTTCAATAATAACAGGATGTTTCCATTCTTTTAAAACAGCCTTCCAAGCCCTGCTGTCCAAGGACTTCAAGAAGGTAACCATGCGAGGTTTCCAATAATCATAATTTGAGCCATCTAGAATAGGGGGTCTATTCACAAATCCACCCCTCTCCTTGTCCATAGTACCAGAAAGTAACAGCCCTAGATCTCACCCAGATGCAGAGCAGGATGCCTACTCTGATACCAATTGAAATTTTGGTATCAGATGTGTGATGTTAAGTGTGATGTCAGAAAAACAAAATCTGCTAAATGAACAAGACAATAAAATAGTCAATCAACACAATGAATTATTCACCTAGTTCGGTCTAACTACCTACGTCTGAGGGCTACCAAGCCAGGGAGGAAATTCACTATTAGTAGTATTAAATTACAGACTCAACAATCCCAGTTGACAATCTCCTAACGTAATCACTACCCAATGACACTTCTACCTAAGAACCTCTTAGATATGAGATACCACTCACTCCCCCTTAATCACCTCAGTGATACAACTCAAAGATTACAAAGTTCACAACTTGATCTTGCTTAAAAGCTTTGATCAAGAACAATACTCTCTTGCTTAAAAGCTTTAGAGAGGACAATTACAACTCAAACAAACTATACCAATTCAAGCATGAATGGCTTACAAAACACAAACGAAAACTCTAACAACTGATACTCAGTATACACTCTCTAGTCTTCGTATCTTCCAAGTAGGGTTGTGACTGCTTTAAATAGAAACTCAGACTTGGGCTTGGACTCCTCCGAATATCTGATTTGATTTGAATTTAAAAACAGATTTTATCTTCAAATCTTTTCATATCTTTCAGCCCTAAAAACAGCAACAAGATCTGCTCCATATCTGATTGCAACTGAATATATCTTTACCAAGATGTTCGCCTGCAATCTCTCCACCAGATCTCTCAAAATAAACTGATACACGCAGCCCTAACAAAACACAACAGACTGATATTCTGATGTTCTGTCAACTGATGTCAAGACATCATGTTTAACATCAGCACACAAAATTGTAACCCTAAATAACTTAACATAAACTGAGTGTTAAGAACTCATGTTAAGACATCAGACAAATGACATCTTCAACAACAACATTATTTTACCAAAATTGCAGCCAATACAAGAACTAACACGCATCAACATCTTTTATCTCTGAATTCATTGCAGGTATATGTTCAAAATCCCCATAGAATCTCAAGACTAGAATATGTTCCCCACTGAGTCGTCAAAGCCTCGATATAGGCCAAACAGATGGACTTCTATGCCTACATATCAAAACACAAGGTTGGAATGCATAACCATGGCCAAAGAATTGCATCCCAAGCAAAAAAGTGGATTTTTGACTGTGGTAACCGGTTACGCCCTCGAGAATCATTCCAGGAAGGAGCATTTTGGCTTTTGTAACCGGTTACCACCTTTACCGTAATCGGTTACGCTTGCAAATTTTTCCGTTTTCAGCTGTCTTTAAGCACTGCAGCAACTCCTATCTCACTCTCTTGGTCTACATTGTTCTAGCATTGTGTGGAAGGTTCTAAACATATAAAGATTATCACTTGCATTTGCTCTAATACATCATCACCAATAAAGCTCATCATGCACCTTCATTTCCACTCATATGAACCATTTGATCATGGAGTTGCATTGGGATTCTCCAACTGAGTTAACAAATAACTAATCGAGTTAGACTTTAACTCATTGAGTTGAGTCTAACAAACTCCAAAGAAAATGCCAAACCATCCATAACTACCTCCATACCAAGCTCCAAACCTCCATTCACTCCAAACCTACACTCTATATAAGCAAACCTTCACCTTGATGCAAAAGTACCCTTGATCATTCTCTCATTTTTCACTCTTCACTCTCAATTTGCTCTGCATTTTCTGCAACTCTCCCTCCCAATCATCACTTTCTTCTTCCCAAACCTTCACTAGAGCTCATTTCACCATTAAACCTTAGCAAACTTCACATTGAAACTTACTAATATTTGAGCTACACCTCTATTCCACTAAATTTCTCCTCTAAATTCTGCAGTAACAACAACTTTTACTTCATTTCAAGCTTTGAAAGTTGATCATTGCAAGAGTTTTGGTGCAAATTCAGATTTGAAGCATTTATCGCGTTTTCTTTGGTTTTCGCTACGGATTGCTGAGGATCTCTGGATTCTCTGGTTTTGTTAGCTTCTTTGCATCATATTTCGTCCACAACAATTACCAAGGCAAATCTCAGCCTTGTAGGCTGGTGAATTTCTACTTAATTTACCGCTTTCGAGCTATTTCGCGTTTTCGCAATGTAGCGCTTAATTGCTTTTTAGCTATTTGAATAATTACTTTGCATGCTTGATTCAATTAGTTCCTAATTGATGTGAATTAACGTAAAATTTTCATTTACTTCTATGCTATGTTACGTTGTGATTACATGCAATAAGTGATTCTGAAAAATGCTTCTGAACTGTTGTTTTTCTGTTTTCGGAGGCGTAACTGGTTACGGTATTTGGCGTAACCGATTACGCCACCTTCCTGCACCCCTGGAAGTCTTTTTCACGCACTGGTAATCGGTTACCACTTTTCCAGTAATCGGTTACGCCTGCGTTTTTTTTTTCAATTTCTTGTTGTTTGGGGCTGTTTTGCATGCTATATCCATCTACTTCCCCATGCTTGCTCATGTTGATATACATGCTACTGTTTTAGCTCATCACATGCTTGCAATAGTTTTTGCTTGATTAATTGCATGATTTCTTTCAATTATTTTGCGATTTCATCACATGTTTGAGGCATTTTTGCTCATTGTTGCTTATGTGTTGATGTGAACAAATGCATGCTAATATGTCTTGTTAATGCTTTACAATTTCAACTTGATGCATTAGATTTGTTCTTCATTGATTAAATTTAATCTTGTTCAACTTTATCTCGCACACTTGCTTTGATAATCTTTCGACTCGCTTGAAAGATTGTTGGCATTTTCTTCCCCTTTGATTGATTGATCGAAACCTAGTTTCGATTAGTTAATTGTTGCATGCTCTCTTCTTTAGGATCTCTGTAGATCCTCTCTTTCTTGATCCCCTGTTGAGTCAGATATCTGCACTACGAATTAGAGAACTGTACAAATTGCGATGTTACTCTATCGGTTTTAATTTCTGCACTATGCTTTGAGTGCCAGAGAAGGGACGAGAGTGGAGAATTCCTATACTCATTCTGGTTATTTTGGGTAGGGGCGGAATGACCCTGTGCTTGGAATAATCATCTCTATATCCAGACTGTAGTGCCTCCCGATCTTCAGCGGAGTCGATCCTTTATTACTTATTCTTGATGTCATCTCTCGTTGGATTAGTCACCTCTTGGTTCATCACCCGCTCTTTTGCTTGATCACAGTCCGTCTGTTAAAACCAATTTCTCCCTCTCTTGCTGGGTTAATCACCTCTTGGTTCATCACCCATTCTTTTGGTTGATCACAGTCCGTCTGTTAAAATCAATCAACCCCTTTGGGTTAACAACCTTCTTTTGGTTCGAACGCCCTCTCCTTTGGGTTAGTAACCTTCTCTTGGTTTAAATACCCTCTCCTCTGTCAAGTACTACCAGTCAATTAATGTATCAATCCCTTTTGGGTTAGCAACCTTTGCTTGCTTCCACACTCGTTCTCTTAGGTCACAATCTTCGCTTCGTTCCACACCTATTTCTTTGGTTGATCACAGTCCGTTTGTTAAAACCAATCTTCCTTTCTCTTGTTGGGTCAATCACCTCTTGGTTAAAGTACTTGTCCTTTTGGTTAATCACCGTTCGTCGGTTAAAACCCTAATTTCCTTCTTCCCCAACGAAGTCGTACCTTTTCTTTCTTCGGTTAATCACAGTCCGTCTGTTAAAACCAATTGCCTTTTTTCCCGCTCAGAGTCGTAATCCACTTTCTTCAACTAACCACTGCTTATCAGTTAACATACTGAGTCCCTAAAGGGTCCCACACCTTGTCTCGATTCAACACCCTTGCTCTTACTCCTTACTTCTGTTGAAACTGTAATACAGCAGCAAGCAAAAACATTTAAGTAACCCAGTTTTGTCGTATCCACAAGGATCAGTGCGAGGGAAAGAATGTCGTTCGACGGTATCTATGTTTCTAAGCTTATGGTTCAAAAGTTTTGGTTTAAAATATTTAATGAACCAAAATTAAATGAAGAAAATGTAAAGACGGAAAATATAAAGTAAAGACTGAATTATAAACGGAGCCTTGTTGGAATTGGATCTCATCAATTGATAACACATGCATTCTTCTGACCAATTTTATACATAAATCAAACATTCGCCTAATATCATCATGTATCACTCACGACATACATATCCTCTCGGTCCCCGCATGTGTGAGTGATTTTATACCGATCAATAATTGCTCTCGCACATCACCAATCAATACAAAGCATTTAAAGCCTACATGAATGCTAAGCCTACATCCATTTCTGAACTCAAGACTCAACAGATATTACTATAACATCAATATCAAACCAATGAGTAATTCATATACAAAGCCAATGATTAAAATACGTACACACGTTTAACCCTTTTTACACGCATTCAACTAATTTGCCAAATGAATGCGAATATCGTTCTTCATCACTATTATCACGTACCCTCACGATACAGTTCGTCAAGCAATATCGCGGTCTCTTATTGCATTAATTACTAGAAGCTATTCAAACTAACAATCAACACAATGCTAAAAAGCTGAGATGCAAATGAATATCAAATCACAAACCCATTTCAAAAGCTTGCTCAATGATAGATGAAAATCTAAGATCACGGATTTGAAATAGGTTTTGTCAAGACCAACAAATAAGCAATCAAAGACAACAAACAATAGAGAATCAAAACTAGTTCACAAACATAGATTAGATGAAATACATAAGGTATCAAAAGATTACATCCTTTCCCAACAAGAGTTTGAAGATCCTACCTTTTCTCCCTTGAAATGAAGAGATACAAAGTTCTGATCTTTAAGTTACAAGTTATCTCTTTTTAAAATTCTAATAATAATCTCCAAAAGTGTGAATATTATATTTATAATACATTCAGGAATTTCACAGTTCGCAAAGCGAACCTTTTACTCGCACAGCGAATGGTAAAAAATGGCACTTGAGGTGCCTCTGAATAGTTAAACCGCCACAAAATTTGTTCATGAGTTCGCAATGCGAAGGATAGTTCACAAAGAGAACTTTAGTGCCTTTTTCTTCTGCCATAATTCTGGGACCATTCGCTGGGACCTCGCCAGAGTTCGCAAAGCAAACCTTCGCTAGCAAGTTCGCAAAGCGAAACTGCTGATGTTTTCCTCTGCTCTTTGGCAGCTTGCATCCATTCTTGTGTCTTACAACTTTGATCATTTAGTGCCTTTTCCTGCACAATAACACACATATTACAAGCACCAAAGGTATACTCTCAATGTTAGAAGAACAACAACAATCATGAGTAAAACTAATGAAAACATGAGAATTGAGTAGAAAAAGTGCAAAGAAAGATAGTCCATTTTAAGGTAAAATCTGCACCTAACAACTCTCCCCAAGTAGATTTTTGCTTGTCCTCAAGCAAAGTATGCCCCTCATGAAAACAAGAGGAATTGCTCAAGTGTTTAATTCAACCAAAGTCAAGCATGAAAATTCGCACAAGCAACGTTCACCACTCAATAGAATCGAACAATGACAAAGAATTAAGTTCTTAAACAAATATCATGTAATGGTTCAAATGACAACAAAATTTTCATACTTGAATCACTCTAACACTCCTCTTCAAAAATAAGAATGAAGAAATTGACGCGTTTGCAACCGTGGAGAAATTTCACTCACCTGACAAACAATGCTAATAACAACTCAATTCATACAACATCTTACAATCAAAAATGAAAACATGGAAGCAAAAAGATCACTAAGGGCTTCAAAGGTTGTAACTTGGTCGGGTTCACAACAAAGGTACATTTCTAAAGGCCATTGAATAGAAATTGCCGATGCAAAAAGAAACATTCACTATATAGGGTATTTACACATCACAACTTCATTCACCATTTTCATTCCTTTATCACAATCCTTCTCAACTTCCTTATGCACAATTATTTCATTCTCTATTTTTCTCATTCAAATAAGCATTCTTTTTCTTTTGTTTTTTACATTCATATTCACACTTTTTCTTTTCATGCTTGTTTGAATTTTTCAAAAGTTTTAGCAACCTACCATCTTCTTTTACATTCTCCCCATCTTGAATTCAACCAAACCTCAAGTGAATGTTCCTTGCTTTTTAAGGCAAGGAAATCTAATTAAAACAATGTTCAAAGGTTCAAGAAGAAATTTTTAGAACCTCAAACCAAGTTCATCACTAAAATGAGATCTAAACTGTTTAGGCTCAAAGGGGTTAACGAGTTCTCTCTATTCACGGGTAAGATACTTTTGGATACGGTTGTGCTCAATATAAACAAATGCCTTGATCATTTCTAATGCTTCCACAAAATCACAATAATCAAAAGATAAAGCATGAATCAAATGTATTAAACAAAGTTATCAGTCATCCTAGCATATAGTAAACAATGGAGGTTTATCATAATTTGTGGCTTTTGGACCTAAGTGAAATAAGCATTCAAACAAGTTGCAAAATGAAACAAGAATACACATTTGCACAAAGCACAAAATTCTTAAATCATTCAAACATTCTATAAAGTAGTACAATTTACCTCGCAAACATTCAAATCTCACCATCCAGACTCGGTCGAAGCTTCATTGAATACTTTTATACAAATAACATTCAATCTAGAAGGAGTTCTCATAAATCCTGATCACTATAGAGAAAACATAAAAGAAAACAAATACATATATTATAAACAAATGTACAAAGCTCAAAAATATAGAAACTATTGCAATGCAACTCAATATCTAAACACCGATCCCCGGCAACGACGCCATTTTGTTGGAACTGTAATACAGTAGCAAGCAAAAACATTTAAGTAACCCAGTTTTGTCGTATCCACAGGGATCAGTACGAGGGAAAGAATTTCGTTCGACGGTATCTATGTTTCTAAGCTTATGGTTCAAAAGTTTTGGTTTAAAAGATTTAATGAACCAAAATTAAATGCAAAAAATGTAAAGACGGAAAATATAAAGTAAAGACTGAATTATAAACTGAGCCTTATTGGAATTGGATCTCATCAATTGATAACACATGCATTCTTCCGACCAATTTTATACATAAATCAAACATTCGCCTAATATCATCATGTATCACTCACAACATACATATCCTCTCGGTCCCCGCATGTGTGAGTGATTTTATACCGATCAATAATTGCTCTCGCACATCACCAATCAATACAAAGCATTTAAAGCCTACATGAATGCTAAGCCTACATCCATTTCTGACCTCAAGACTCAACAGATATTACTATAACATCAATATCAAACCAATGAGTAATTCATATACAAAGCCAATGATCAAAATACGTACACACGTTTAACCCTTTTTACACGCATTCAACTAATTTTCCAAATGAATGTGAATATCGTTCTTCATCATTATTCTCACACACCCTCACGATACCGTTCGTCAAGCAATATCGCGGTCTCTTATTGCATTAATTACTAGAAGCTATTCAAACTAACAATCAACACAATGCTAAAAAGATAAGATGCAAATGAATGTCAAATCACAAACCCATGTCAAAAGCTTGCTCAATGATAGATGAAAATCTAAGATCACATATTTGAAATATGTTTTGTCAAGACCAACAAATAATCAATCAAAGACAACAGACAATAGAGAATCAAAACTAGTTCACAAACATAGATTACATGAAATACATAAGGTATCAAAAGATTACATCCTTTCCCAACAAGAGATTCAAGATCATTCCTTTTCTCCCTTGAAATGAAGAGATACAAAGTTCTGATCTTTAAGTTACAAGTTATCTCTATCTAAAATTCTAATAATAATCTCCAAAAGTGTGAAAATTCTATTTATAATACATTCAGGAATTTCACAGTTTGCAAAGCGAACCTTTTACTCGCACATCGAATGGTAAAAAAATGGCACCTGAGGTGCCTCTGAATAGTTAAACCGCCACTTAATTTCTTCATGAGTTCGCAATACGAAGGATAGTTCGCAAAGCAAACTTTAGTGCCTTTTTCTTCTGCCATAATTCTGGGACCATTCGCTGGGACCTCGCCAGAGTTCGCAAAGCGAACCTTCGCTAGCAAGTTCGCAAAGCGAACGTGATGATATTTTCCTCTGCTCTTTGGCAGCTTGCAACCATTCTTGTGTCTTACAACTTTGATCATTTAGTGCCTTTTCCTGCACAATAACACACATATTACAAGCACCAAAGGTATATTCTCAATGTTAAAAGAACAACAACAATCATGAGTAAAACTAATGAAAACATGAGAATTGAGTAGAAAAAGTGCAAAGAAAGATAGTCCATTTTAAGGTAAAATTTGCAACAACTTCCTTATTTCTATCTCTTGATTTTGATACCACTTTCTTGCTTCTTTACTCTCTTGGTTTTGACACCATTTCTTTGCTTTTCGCTTTTGGTTTTGACACCATTTCCCTTTCTTTCTCCATTTTTGTTCCCCGAACTAAGAAGCGTTTACTTTCTCATTGCACTATGAGGCTACGTAGGCACAAGATCGCGAGATCTTGGCGAGCACCCTTCTTCCGCAATATTCTTCCTCTTTTCTCCTTTTCTTCTCTGGTTCCATGAACTACGGAGGTCTGAATACCTCATTGCACTATGAGGATACGTAGACACGAGGGCCCCAATCCTCTGCGAGCACTTTCTTTTCCCTTTTTCCCTTCCCTCCTTAGCTAGAAGCCTTTAGATAGATAACTCATCCGAGCCTAGAAGCAAGTAGAATGGTTCCCGTCGAGTACGACGAATGCATGGGGTGCTAATACCTTCCTCTCGCATAACCGATCGGTTCGGATCAGATTTCGGATTGATTTTTCAAAACCGATCCAAACCAAACCACATGTATATATTTGTTATACTTATTTATTTTTTATTAGTATGATATGTTGTGTTAATTTAATATTAGATGATACTTACTTTTGTAAATACTATTTATTAGTTTGATTTAATCTATTTATTTTTATCATTGTTATTACTAACTTTTAATATAATATATTATATATTATATCAAACTTATTATTTATTAGTATTTTTACTATAATATGTTGTGTTAATTTAATATTAGATTATACTTACTTTTTTAAATACTATTTATTAGTTTTATTTAATCTATTTATTTTTATCATTGTTATTACTAACTTTTAATATAATATATTATATATTATATCAAACTTTTTTTTTTTGAATCAAAGGAATATATTAATTCAAAAAACAATACAAGCAATGATGATCACTAGGATCTAACCAACAAAAAAAGACATTACATCATCAAATGAGCTATGTGTTTCCTAAGTTTATCATATGACCAGCCCCTATAAACCACACTATCTATCACTTTGTTTGTAATGTTATAAGTATTTACACTATTGCCAAACACCTTACTATTCCTATAATCCCAAATATAGTAAACTGCTTCAGTTACTAACATTTTCAACAAGGAACTTCTCCAACCTTTACCCTTGATTCTACCCAGGATCCAATTTAATTCAACATCCCAACTGCCAAGCCTGTGCACAATGCCCATCCAATGAAGAAGTTCTTTCCATACTTGATTAGTTCCCCTACAGTCGAAGAAAAGGTGATTAATCGATTCATCATTCTCCCTACACAAACTACACAACCTATCTTGGATCATACCAAACCTAGCCAATCTATCTTTTGTTGCAATACTGCCATGACATATCATCCACAGACAAAAATGGCACGGGGTCTAGCATAATTATTCAACATAAGACTCTTCCAATTCACCTCTTCATTATCAGCACATAACAGCTCATAGAACTCCATTGCCTTATATTTATTTCTATGATTAGCATCAGTCCAAGCAGTGTTCACTTTCTGCAGAATGTCTCTGTGATTCATAATTGCTTTCAAAATCCAAGAATTGTGGTCTTTAACTTCATACTCCATCCAATCACCATTCTTTAAGTAGTATTGGTGCACCCATTTAACCCACATATTATTAGACTTTCTAGCCAAATTCCAAAGACATTTTATCATAAGCACCTGGTTCCAAACATCAAGGTTTAGAATTTGCATTCCACCATATTTCTTAGCCTTGCACATCTTTCTCCAAGCCACATGACTCTTCCTACTGATATTAGCATTACATGTCCACACAAAGCTTCTACAGATAGCTTCAATCTTCTTTATAACCTCCTTAGGCATAGGAAAACATTGTAACCAATGATGAGCAATTGCATGAATCACACTGTTGACCAACTGCACTCTCCCTGCATAACTCAAAAGTTTGGCTGACCAATGCTTGATCCTCCCAACAATTCTGTCAATCAATGGAAGATAGTGTTTAATGTTCAACTTCTTACTTGAAAGAGGAACACCCAGGTACTTTATTAGCAACTCCCCCTCTTGGAATCCAGTTGTATCTTTTATCATTTTCCTACTGTCCTCCACTACACCTCCAAAGAAAATCTTACACTTATTCTGGTTCATCACCAAACCTGTTGACTCAGAAATTTTTTTGAAGGCTGCCATCATACTCTCCACAGATCCAAGATCTCCCCTGCAAAACAACAATACATCATCTGCAAATGTGATATTTGTGAGGCTCAAACTCTCACATTTGGCATGATGACTAAAATTGGGATTAAGCTGCATTTTGTACATTGATCTATACATGTATTCCATCAGCATAGCAAATAGAATGGGGGATATAGGATCCCCTTGTCTTATACCCCTCCTAGCAGTCAAAGCACTAGAAAATTCTCCATTCAAGTTAAATTTGTATGTGATAGTAGTAACCCCTGCTAAAATCCATTTAATGAATTGGTTAGGTATCCCAACTTCCTTCATGATATTTTCTAATGCATACCAATTGACCATATCATATGCTTTTTGAAGGTCTATTTGGATCATGGTTCTAGGTGTGCCCCCTCTTCTAGAATAACCTTTCATAAGTTCATAAGCCAATAGAATATGATTATGGATCACTTGACCAGGCATAAAAGCTGCCTGACAAGGGCTGATTATACTCTGCAAGACCTCTCCCAATCTATCTGCCAAAATTCTAGCAATGATCTTGTAAAACACATTACAACCAACTATAGGTCTATAGTCTTTCAAATGGCTAGCTTTATCACCCTTGGGAATCAAAGTAACAGCAGTACAATTAAAACCTTTGTGCATGACACTAGTATCAAAAAAATCCTTAATGGCACCTATCACATCTTCTTTAATTATAGACCAGCAAGCTTTATAGAATTTGGCTCCAAAACGATCTATACCAGGGGACTTTAAATCACCCAATTTTCCCAAAGCCTTACTAATCTCCTGTTCAGAAATCGGCCTGATCAAGCTCCTTCTTTGCTCCATATTCAACTGCTTGCCAAGTCTTATTGCCTCAACATCTATATGGTGAAGATTGTTGTCCTCTTTCCCCATTAACTGGCTATAAAACTCAATTACCTCCTTATCTAACTCTTGGAAGCTACTCATGCTAGATCCATCAGCTTTCTTCAGATGGCAAAGGTCACTATTCTTCTGCTTGGATTTAATAGCAGCATGGAAATAAGAATTATTTCCATCCCCCATTCGAAGCCAATCAATTTTTGATCTCTGTCTCATAATTTTCTCTTCTATCTCATTTAGAGAAATCACTTCCTCTATGAGTCTTTTCACCTCAACAATTAAATCTTTATTCATTTTATCTCCTATCAAAGCATTTTGAGCAGCCAGAAGTTTACCCCTAGTCTCCATCAGATTCTGCTGAAGATTAGACAGGGGTTTGCTGAATTTTCTCAAGACTGGTTGTTATCTCTTCAATTTTTGCCATAGACTTGCCATATTCTTTCCTCTAGATGGTTGATCCCAACAAAGTTTCACCACCTCCTGAAATCCAGTAAATCCACCAGGCAGTTACTGAATCTAAACTGCTTTTTCTTCTTATTGATCTCAGTATGCTTGACAACATAAAGAAGAGCATGATCAGAAATACTAGGGGGCACTACTACTAAAGAAGCCTCCAGATTCCTCTGGAACCAATCATTATTCCCCCAATAACCTGTCAATCCTAGAGTAAATGGTCTCAATCATTATATCAAACTTATTATTTATTAGTATTTTTATTATATTAATAAAAAATAATTTGTAATTTGGATATTCAAAAAACCGATCCAAATTAAACAGCATGAAATTGGATCGGATTGGATACAACTTGCTGACTATGTAAATTTTCACACGTTGCATCATTTTTTTTAAATCCACATGACATTTTATTATTATTTAAATTCACATGAATTTTTAATAATTTTTAAATTTTTTTTCTTCGTATTTATAAATTTTAATTAATTTATTTTTAGAAATTAATTTGAGAACTAATATTACAAATTTTTAAATATAACACATGGGCTTAAAACACACATAGTTTTCAATATCAATCCTAATTTCTTTATTGTTACGCTAAGAACCCTTCTTGTTTATCAAGATATGGTCGGAATTCCCATAGATTTTGGGTTAATTCCAACATACATTAAATTAATTATGTAGTGTGAGAAAGGATTATAAACACTTCTCTTTATTATTGAATATTTGATGTGGGACTCTATTGTTGGTGAATCAACTGCAGGCATCATCTTGAAGGGAAAAACAAGTGAGAAAAAATAGAACACACACATGACTAACAAGACCTAGCACTGAGAGCATGACTACTACACATATGAAAACTTAATAATCAAAGAAGAAAGACTGCACCACGTGTGATATCGTCACTGTCATCTTCGTCCCACTCAGACGATTGTGATCCTATCAATGAATTCCCACTAGAGCATTCTCAATGCAAACTGACATGCATATCTCACATGAAACAAAACTAACAATTTATTCCTCAACCATAAAACAATTTTATTCTCAATAATATGACAATTTTATTCACCGAGTCAGTGAATTACTTACTCTGTAAGCTTTTTTATTTTCTAACAATCTCAAACAATTTTGCTTTGATTACATTAAACTTGATTACAACGCCATGCAGTTTCTCAGATGACAAGATGGAGTTGGTGCAGTTTATGATTTATTGAAGAATGAAAAATTAATTAAAACTACAAGGCAAAAACTGTGATGTTCAATAATGAGCTTTACCTTCATTTTTCTACTGTCAAAATGCAAGGCAAAAGTAGAACAATTATATGTATTTACAGCTAAGTTGATATAAAGTAAAAAGAGCAACAAAAACTGTGGCGTCTAAAGAGTAAATACTAGTTGTAGTTGGTACCTAACTCCATTTACAAAAAAGTAAAATATGGAGGAGCATAGAATATTCTAAAATGTTGTACATGCTGAGCTTTCTAGCAAGGAAGTGAGAAAAATCAGATATAGGATAACTTTGTTGTCCATAACAGGATAACAAAAAAGTAAAATATGGAGGAGCATAGAATATTCTAAAATGTTGTACATGCTGAGCTTTCTAGCAAGTAAGTGAGAAAAATCAGATATAGGATAACTTTGTTGTCCATAACAGGTCTATATTTTTTGGTTGATGGTTAACTTTGATTTTATGTCGTTCTCACCATTTCTTTTGCACTTATACAGGATCAGAAGCCATGTTTGCCGATCTTGGACACTTCTCACATTTATCAATCCAGGTATGCTATTTTAAACAATCTCACAAGTGTTTATGCTGGTAGATAATGCAAATAAGTGAATCCAAATAGGCTCATAGTTATAGTTAAGTAGCATTTGGAAATGCTTATTTAGTTAACATTTCTTGTGTAGATTGCTTTCACCTCTGTGGTTTATCCACTTTTAATTCTTGCGCATATGGGACAAGCTGCTTATCTATCAAGACATCATGAAGTCGAGCATGCATATCACTTTGGGTTTTATGTATCTGTTCCAGGTAGGCCTTGTGTATATCATTTATTTTCAGAGACGATATTTATAGACGGTGAAAAAGTTCTTGGCTATTTAACACTTTTGTTTTTGCGCCTTTGCTTTCCAGAGAACTTGAGCAATGTTCTGCATTAGTGGCATGACAGTGAGGAGAGAAAAGAAACGTAACATCTCTCCATATATGAATGAAAAAAGTAAGTGTGCTGCATATATGAAAGTGTTTATAGTCCCATATTCGAAAATGCACCAAATGGAAGTGTTTATAAACAATTTTTACACGATACATCTCAAACATTTAAGTATTGGACTTTGAAAAAGATCATTGGGCTTTAGGCCCAAAATAATGTTTTAATAATTAATTTATAAATAAATTTTCATAAAAAATATTAATAAAAATAATTTAAAAATAAGTATAAGAAAATTAATACAAAAAAGTAAAAAATATTATATATATATATATATATATATATATATATATATATATATATATATATATATAAAGGTAATAAATAAATTTTTTTTTTAATATTCACGTGAGTTTTAAATATTAAATAAAAAAATTACAGGAATAAAATCAAAACTCGCTATATTGGCATGGGTGGCATATATTTAACCCTTTTTTTTATTAATATATTATTATATTTTTGATGTATTTTTTAATTATTATAATTGTATTTTTTTTTTAAATTTTGGTTTATTTTTAAATTAGAATTGAACCTCCAGTTTTATTGGGTCGACCCTACATGATAATGATTGATTGACAGTACTACTTCTATTCTAGAATAACTGTCGCATCTTCTAAAATTATTTTGTTTTAAAATATGTGTCATATTTTTGTTTTCAATATAATTATAATGTTTATCTTTCAATTTATTATTCTCACAGTCTGTATGTATGATAATTTGAATATACAAATAGTAAACAGGAACAATTTAGTAAAAATATTATTCTCTCTTTTATTTATTATATTTTTTTAATTTGTGTAAAATGAATAACTATACCAATTATTTTGGAAGGAGAGCAAATAAAACTATTTTAGGCATATCCAACTTTTTGTGTTAGTAGGTAAAGTAGCAATACATAAAATATGAATGATCCGAGATGCATTTAACTTATTTTTAACTTTCTTTCAAGATCAAGAAAATTACTTGAAACAAATCACAAAACTCATAAATTAACACCAACAAAGTAAAAGAACATAAACCTAAACATTGAATTAAACTAAAAGAATTATATAGAGAATACATATGCTTACGACTTATTTATGAACATAATAACAAATTTAAAAAGAAAAAATAACTGAGAGTACATCTTGCTTTTCCACCATTCAAACTCACTGGAGTCACCGTTGAATACAAGTAGTTTAGCAGAGTAATGATTTCTCTCAGAGCTACTATAATCATAGGGAACTCCCCTTCCCGAGGCCCTAACATTAGTATCCTCAGTAGCCATATTTTTATCGTTGGATCTTTGACTCTGCCACTAGTTAGTGTTACGTACAGACCTTGCTCTGATGCCAACTGAAGGTGAGAAAAATACACAAGAATGAGGGTTGAATTGTGTTTGCAAAAATAGTTTCACTTCTGAACCAGAGTTCAGGTTCTAAAGCTGAGTTCAGAATATGATAAATAATGCATCGGAAAATTAAACAGAAGTAAAGCAAAACAATAAAGAACACACAATAGTTATCCTGGTTCCTCTCCTAAGTGAGAGTGCTCCAGCCCCCTTGACTTGCAAGATATTTTCCTCTATAATCAATCTGATTACACTTGCTTATACACACCTGTATACGACTTTCCTTGCTAAGACCTCCAGTCTAAGACTTTCCTGTTTAATCAGCACTTGATCAAGACTTCCTGCTTAGATCCTCAAATCATAAGACTTTCCTTGCTCAAACCACCTGGTTCAAGACTTTCCTGCTTAGAATCACTGCCTAAGACTATCCTGCTCAGATTCTCAATCCAAGACTTTCCTGCTCAGGCACAATGTCTAAGACTTTCCTACTCAGATCCTCAATCCAAGACTTTCCTGCTCAGACACACTGTCTAAGACTTTCCTGCTCAAATCCTCAATCCAAGCCTTTCCTGCTCAGACCCACTGTCTAAGACTTTCCTGCTTAGATCCTCAATCAAAGACTTTCCTTCTCAAGCCTACATCAAGAGACTTTTATCTAAACTAAACTGTTTAGAGAAGGAATAACTTACAACAACACTTGATTAACAATCAGAGGTGTTTAAAAATAATACAACACCCTTTTAAAAAGGATTCTTAAGCTATACAAGAATAAAAACTCTTAATAAATTTTGCTTCTGATATGTAGTGTGTGTATTTCTCAGTTGTAGTTGTAGAGTTTTTTCTTGAGTTGTTCTTCAAATCTTCTACTCATTATATAGCTGAAGAAATATAGTCGTTGGAGCATCCACAACGGCTATAATCAGATCAAATCTTCTACTACATCTTTTTTCCAATAAAGCAGGTGTTGGAACTTTCAGTCAAGGAAATATCCACAGAAGAAGGCCTTTGTCCAGAGGACATATCTGTGATTCAGGTACAACACAATTTGTTGAAGATAATGTGAATATATCTCGAGTCCCGTGTTAGCAGAACTGAGCTGACACTACTCAGTCTCAGAGGCAGCCATAGCACGCTTATGATTCTGGAGTGTACTAGCAGCTGCTTTCTGATCAGACTCTCTCATGACTGTATGACTAGAACTGAACCAAAGCCATTTCTATGTCAGAATCAGCTTCACCAACTAAATATAGTTTTGAACACACAAACTAGCTACTTAGAAATCCTAATTGTTTTTCAAATACTTTGTCATCATCAAAACTTTAGAGGATACATGGTATGGACCAAACTTGTCTCAACAATCTTGAGTTGACTGATAGCTGTCATACCCTAAATTTTGACCACAAGATTTCTCATCATTATGCAAATCATCACCACAATATGGATGTACTTTCATACCTCATCAATCCTCTCAAAGAATGTCGAGCATCCACCTCCATCAAGAATTAGGGTTTTGAGCCCTCTTAGATTGACATGATATCCAACTTGTCAAGCCTCTCAAATATCCATAAAGGGTCAAGCGGTCTCCCACATCCAGAATCAAGCACAAGAGTGCAACATTTCAAGTGGATCAAGCCTCAAGATCATCAGTGTCACCAAATTAGGGTTTTGGTCGACCAAGGCCTCCAGAGAGAAATTTTCATCTGGGCATGAGCCAATACTTCAAAACATGATCCAAGAAGCTCAAAGGAACCTCATGGATCCAATCATAAGTTCAAAATAGCCTCAGGGGATGCATTCATAAAAAAATCAGGAATTAGGGTTTCTTGACCTAATTCATCCCTAAGTTGACTTTTGGAGCAAGGCATGAGCCAAGACCTCAAGGAATGTTTTGAAGACCTTAAATATCTCACGTTGATCCTATTACAAGTTCAAATGGACACAAATAACTTGGTTCATGAGCAATATAGAGATGCAAATTCATCTGACCCCAAACTAGGGGTTCTGAGAAAAAGTCAACCCACCTTTGACTTTTGACCAAGACATGATCTCAAACCTTGAGACATGATTCAAGACACTCTAAAACACCTATGGAATCCATCCATTAGGTTTGAATTAGGTCAAGAACTTGATTTCATAGAGAATCACAAAGTTTGAAATTCATCTGATAAAAAGTCAACTGTGCCCAAAAACCAATTTTGACTTTTGAGATTTCTTGACAAACATGGCTTCTTTAATTCAAGAACAATGTTAACTCATGGTTTGGATCATCATCCATCAAGAAAAATCAAGAAAGGTGAGGTTACTTGCAAAAGGGGTAATCTTAAGAAACTTAAAATTTCTCTAAGTTATGAAAAAAGGGTGATTTTTTCCAACTTTGCAAGGTCATAACTCCCAAACCACACAGCCATTTTCTTCCATCCAAATCTCAAATGAAAGCTCTCATTACATATTACAAAAGTGTCACAGTGCTCCATGAGTCAAAAAAGCTTGGATTTTGAGTTATAGAGCCATGAAGTTAGGGTTTCAAAACTTTTGAACTTGGACACTTAGTGAAATTTTTGGACAAAATTTGTCTTGTATTTTTACCAACTTTGAGGCCATTTTTCATTATGATCCAAGATGAATCAAGACCAAAGTTAAACACCAAAGTTGAAGTATGATATATGGGCTTTCTAAAAAGTACAAGAGCTTCCCATGATTCAACTTGAGCAAGAAGTTATGAGCTTCCTAAAATGGCATTTTTCACCCTGCCAACACAACAACATTGGTTCATAACTTGTATCCCACGATTTCTTGAGCCAATTTTGGACACTTGCATCATTGTATTTTTGTCCAAAATCAACATAAATGATGAGGAATCTGAGCATATGACCACCAAGTCAAAAATCCTATCGCTTAGGCATGTGGCATTCAAGATTCATTTCCAAAACTTTCAATTTTGTCATGAGGCATTCAATGGGTGCATAGAGGTGGCATAAACTGAGGCATTGTTATTCAAATGAGTCAAGACATATCCAAAGTTCAGAAGACCTAAACCTGCAAAGCTGATCTCAAGTCAATGGCTAGAGGAGACTTTGGCTACATGACAAAATTCAATGGATAATAGGGTGATCCAACCTTCATTCACTATTCCTTGCAAAAAAAACTTCCTCTACTATAAATAGAGGTCATGTGTGACTTATCAAACCACCCCAAAACATCAGAACTCTTATTTTCCTCCAAATCACGCTTCAAAACCAGAATTTCCTTATTTGGAAAGTAACATGTGAATTTTCAAATAGAGAAGGATTCCACCACAACCAATGATCCTAACACCACACATACATCATATAGAAACTATATAAACACTTCTCCATCATCTGTAACATCAGAATCACAAAGCTCAAAATCTGACTTAGGCCTAATTGCAGTTGAGGTACCACAACAAGATCCAGGTGTTTTCAATCCATTCCAAGCTTCCAAACACCTTACATAAGGTTCATTGAAGCTGTCCAGATCATCACACAACATATGTATCACATCTACATCAGAATTCGAATTCCTCTTGCACAAGTAAGCCTGACACTCTCAAACTCTATGATCCATGCATCATAAATGTGTTTTCAAGTTACAAACATGTTTCTGTACTTGTGTAGAGTGTTTCCCCTCAATCAATTTCTTTGTAGCTATCGTGTATAGGATTTCATAATGCTCTTGCAGAAATTAGGTTACATGTGTTCATCACTTGATTTCTCACTCCACACTTAAAATAAATGCAATTAATTGGTACCATTGGAATCCTTGTTAAAAAACGAGCAACTTTCATGTTTACAAAAGTCAAAATCATTGAGTAATTAGAGAGATATGAGAGGTTTTGCAAATCTGGCAATGGAGGTTCGCGCAAGGAAGAAGAAGATGGCCTTGGCGCCATCTTTTGAATTTTTAAATATTTGAATTTTTGTTATTTTCTTAATTGATTTCAAAAATTAATTTCTCTCTGATTTTTAATCCTTTTTTATTGATTCTTTTTTTTCAAAATTCAAAAAAATGTTAAAATATTTTGTTCTACAAAATCAAAATAATATTATTTATTTAATATATTTTGAATTTTTGTAAAGAATTTCATTTTAATTGTTTTTAAACATTTTTAATGAAATTTTTCTCTTGATTTTTCAAATTCAAATGAATTTCACACTTTCATATAAATAAAACATGATTTTTCAAAACATTTTTCAAAGTTAACAACTTATTTTTAAATATATTTTATATCATTTTTTATTTAATTATCTTTGAAAAATTGTATTTTTTTTTAAATTAGGGTTTCCCCTTTGATTTTAATTTTTCAAAACACTTTTGGGCCTCTTTGTAGAGTGTAAGACCCATTCCTTGTTGTACATAAAAATTTTGGGCCTCAGTCATTGTATAAGTCTCACTGTGGTTTTCGAAAATGCGGCGCGATCGTCGCCTTTTCAAAATAGATCATCTGGCCCTCTCCTTGAGTATAAGCCCCATTTTTCTTCTTTACAAACACTTTTGGGCCTCTTTGTAAAGTGTAAGACCCATTCCCCTTTGTAAATAAATAAATTTTGGGCCTCTGCTGCAGTATAAGTCTCACAACGTCTTTCGGTATCGCACTGCGATCACTGTTTTCAAAATAAATCATCTGGGCCTCTCCTTGAGTATAAGTCCCAATCTTTTGTACAAAAACTTTATTTTAAACAATAAACAACCTCCATGGGCCTCTCCTTGAGTTGTAAGCCCCATACCTCTGTGTTCAAAATCATCTGTCTGTTTTAAACTGGTACTAAGAGGAGCATTATTCCCGGTGAAACTGCTCTTAGACCACTTGGGCCTCTCTTTGAGTTATAAGCCCCAAAAACCCTAATCATACAATTGTAATCAGTACAATCAATCACAATACACTTGGGCCTCTTCTCAAAGTGTAAGACCCAACATCTTTTAAATTCAATGCATCTTTGTTTATATATCTGTCAATTCACTCATTTATATATATTCTTGTGCATATTTGTTTAGAGTTTCCTCAACAGTTAGGTATACACTTAGGTCAAACCAGAGGTTATTTCTAACATAGTCAAAACTAGTTCCCCTATAGGAAACTCCCCTCTATACAGTCTGCCTCCTCTTGGGCTTATTCAATATGGAACAGAGAAAGACATTATTCCCGGTTAAACTTTTCTCAAGACTGTCCAAAACTTAGAAATGTATGTGTACAAGAAAATTCATTTCCCCAGAGAGGATTAATTCCCGGTAAAACCTCTTTTGAATTTCTTCAAACCTTAAAACTGTTCAACAAAGAAAGGATGAATTCCCGGTGAAACCTTTTTTTTTGAACTCTTCTTAGGCCTGGACCCACAGGCTTCCTAGAAGTATCCCCAGCCTCCTCTTGGGCTTAGTAAAAGGACCAACACGCTTCATAGAAGTTACCCAGCCTCCTCTTGGGCTTAGTACAAGGACCCAAAGGCTTCCTAAAAGCATAGGATGGAATTTAGTCATCTATACTAATTCAATCCCCAGGAGAGTTAAATTTCCAAAACATCCTACCATCCAAGAGTTGATCTTCATCCCTTTAACCAACAACCTCCTCTTAGGCATCATACAAAGATCTCTCCTCCAACTAGATTCTATCTCTCCTTAAAAAGATTTGGATAGTCTCAGCCTCCTCTTGGGCTTCATTCAAGTAGACTTGGAAAGTCTCATTATCATAGTCTCCTCTTGAACCTTACACAAAGACCCTCAGGTTTCCTAAAAAGCATAGGATAGATCCTGATCCTTTTACCAATTAACCAGTCTCCAGCAGAGTTGAAAAATTATAAGGTTTTCAAACTCACCTTTGAACTCCCCTGACCCCTCAACCAAGCTTAACTTTCACCTTAACATCTGAACCAAGGTCAATTTACCATCAATAAATCCCAAATAGAATCAGAGCCTCGTGGCATCTGATACTTCAACTCTTCACTAAAATTCCCCAGCAAGAGTTAGATCCCTTTTGGATTCTCTAATACAATTTGGACCTGGTCCTGGATTTCAATAAATCCTCAGTAAGAGTCAGCCTCCACTTAGGCTTCATATAAGAAATTTCCGCCAGTCATCCTCAATCTTGGGCTTTATACAAATAAAACCCTCCCCAGTGGAGTCATTTTATTTTAGCTTCAACCTTGGGATTTGATCAAGGCACACAAAAATCAACATCCCCTCAGATGAGACCATGAGTCCATTATATAGAAAGATACCTCTTTTATACATCACATATCAAAACAAACAATCAAAACCTTTTTCCTGATAATTATTGTAAGTGGCACACTTGTTGATTCAAAATCCAAGCTGGAGTCCTTCCTTTATCCTGGCTAAAATTTATCTTTTATATGACAGCTATAAGTGGAAAGCCTTTGGATTCCATACATCCAAGCCAATGTCCCTCTCTTAACATGAAAGATTCATAAAGGAAAAAGTGACATTGCTATACACTGAGTTAACGCTTCTTCCTTCATGACATCCCTCTTATAAAGGAAATTATGGCATTACTGGATTCCATATATCCCAGTTAAAGTAATTTCCCTTATAACCAATTACTCAACATTTTTTGTGATGAATGGGTGAGATATTTCTCTTTAGAGATGAGAAATTCTCTCTCAATCATCCTTGTAGCTTCAATCTTGGGCTTTGAACAAGATACAAATTCTCAGAGAGCTTCAATCTTAGGCTTTAAACAAGACATCAAATATCTTTCCTCCCATAGAAATAGGAGGAACTACGATTGCTCTGATTTCCCAAATCTCTTTACGGGAATACGTAGGCATAAGATTGTGAAATCTTAGCGAGCACACAAACCAAAAACTTTAGGTCCAACACCTTCCCAAAAACAACAGAAAATCCAAAAACATTCTCTCAACTCTCCCAAAGGAGAAACTTTCCCAATCCACAACAGATAAACACAAGAAAGCATTTCAAGTTAACAGAAATACATGCAAAAGAAGGATCCTATAGATTACTATAGATACACTGGGTGTTAATAGCTTCCCTTTGTATAACCAGACCCCGATCCCCGATCTCTTAGCATTTGTTAAAGAAAACATTTGCGTGCAGGGTTAGTTTAAGATATCTTCCCCTTCCTTTCAAGCTTCATAGGATAAATACAGAAATCAGAAAGTAGCACCAATCATGCAGTAAGGTGGTCGCGTCACTAGGAAAAAACCGACGACTATAACATCTATACCCTTATGTCAGTCCTCCGGCCTAGGAGCTTTGATCATTTCATTCAGATGAGTGTCCCATTTGAAATCTTTATGAATGTAGACATCCGTCATCAACAGACCAGACTCATCTTCAGCATCAGGATCACGAATAGAGATATCAATCAACCTCTTCCAAATATCATCAATAACCTCATAGACCCTATTTCCAATTATGAACTTGAAGAAATACCAGTTCTGTTCATGCAGTCTGGAGTAGAACACCCGGCCAAGGTCTTCGTTGTAGTCTTGTGACAACTACAGAAAATAATTAATATGTTGGTGCTCGACAATTCGAACAACCTCTAGAATCTCCAGGTAACCAACCACTACTGGCTTACAGACATGCTGCTTCATGACAAGACGGTGCTAATACTTTTCTTCGAATTCTGCAACACAACTGTCCGAAACCAAAGCGAACACATATTCTGGAATGGTTGAAGATGTAACAACCTTTCCCTTTTCACCTTTGTTTCTTACAATTTTGGGAGCCATTGAAATTTGATAAGATTAATTTGAGAGTGATATGATGTTTGGAGGATGAAAGGAATGAAGACAATTTATAGAGAATAAGGAATGCAGAAAATAATAGTTTATGGAAAACAGAAGGTTGAAAGAATTAAAAGGGTGAGTTAAATAGCAATAGTGGAGAATTAAAGACCCTTGAAGACGTTACAATGGCTGACTGGATGTTGAGAGGCAATGAAACAAATTCATGAATCAACCATGAATGCAAGAAGATGAAGAATTATTGTCAAATATGCAATATTTTATCCATTTACTGTCATAGGCCGACCTAAAATTGTTACGCATCAACACATACTGTATCAGAATTCAAAAGGATTCTCAGAAATTTATCATGTGCCGACCTGTATGAGTGTGTGTCGACATATACTGTAACTTAAATAAAAAATGCAAAGAATTAATTTGCATAGGCCGACCTGTGCAAGATTGGGTCGACCACTACTGTACGAGTCTAAATAAAAGCTGAACCCAATTGACATAGGTCGACCTTTACGACTTCGTGTCGACCTAAGTAACATCAAATTTCAAAAATTCTGACTCAAATGGATTTTTAGTTACTATGAGAGGCTTATAATGACTTTTGAACAATGAGTTGATGAGAGACACATGCATATAGTAGGTTTTATGGTTTGTTTGCTTGAATCATGCAGTCATGTAAAATTCATGCATGAGTTGGTTAAAGATGTAGAAGAACTGCAAAGACACTTATGTTTAGTTACTATAAACATGTAAAATGCAACACGCAACAGTCACATTGAAATTTTTGGAAGTAAACACACATCACAAATATCACATACCTTTGAGAAATAAACGGGTAAAAGAAAATATTCACGTACGTAACAAGAAAAAGAGTTTGAAATGATATTATCTCACTGTACACATGATGGAAGATTCACTTGCATTCCACGAAGAACTTTCAAACAAAAGTTGAAAAAAATGCAACACGTGTCACAAAAACACAATCGAGACCAAAACGCTCTTACCACTTTTCTTCTTGTACAAGTATTTGAAAGTGTGACTAATAATGTATCCAAAAGTGATTGTCTTGATGATTATCCTTGATGTTGGACTCTCAATCTTGTTAAATCATGATGATTATCTTACTCCTCCTCATGTCTCATCATCTTAGGTTGATCACTTTTAATTTGATGTACTTGAAGAAGATAAACCTACATTATTGAACATAATACCTTTCCGACACTTCTTGGATGGAACATTAGTCATCATCTACACATACTTTTACCACTTAAAGAAAACACTACGAGTTAACCTGATTGGTAACACAATCTGCATTTTTAGTCACATAGATTAAAACAATAAGGACATGCCACCATGTTGTGCCTTGATGCTCCACAGACGAGATCCCATACTCTCTTTCATAGAGTCAAGACATTTTTCGTGCATGATTAACAAATAGTGCTAGGTACCCAATCTTCATTGGGTCCTAGGGGATTATTAAAACTTTGGTTTCATCTAGGCATCCAATGAAAGGCACCTTTAGGAACAAAAAGTTTCCTAAATTTGAACTTTGCAATGGTGTGACCCTTTTTGCAATAATAGTGACAATGTAAGTTAAGAGAAGATAATCTTTTGCTACTTGGTTCCTTTTTAATGTAATTATACCTTCTATAAGGATTATAAGGTGGTAAGTTATATTTGGAAGTATCTATAGCAAAAGTAACCTTAAGTTGCAAAACCTTATCTAATTTAGCTTTAAGAGTCCTTGACTCCTTTTGCCAAATGTGACAAGTTTCACAACCAAACCACAAAGATTTAGGATCCTCATATTGATCCTTTAGAATATCTAACATGGATTTCCTTATTGCTTCCATATTCTTTTCATTTTCAGAAATCTTAGCTTCTAAATGAGAAATAATTTATTTATTTGAAGTTAATCTTTTGAAAGCATCTATAGCTTGTCTTTGTAGATTTTCAAAAGATTCTTGAAGTTAAGAGAAAGCTAAATTATGAGAATCTTGAAATTTAGAGTGACTTACAACCTTTTTCTTTCTGTTGTTTTCCATATAGCAAAGCTTGGCCGATTCATCACTTGAAGTAGAGCTTTCATCACTTGATGAATCACTTTCCCTCTCCCAAGTGACATAAGCTATTCTAGATTTTCTTGATTTTAAGACACTCCGACTTGAAATGACCGGATTTACCATAATTGTAACAAGTACTTTCAGACTTCCCCTTTTTGTTCTCATCTTCTTTTGAGGAACTTAATAACCTTCTTGATTTGTCATGGTATTTGTCGGGATATTTGTTACCATGTTTCAACATGTATTTATTGACTCTCTTTATAAAAAGTCTTATATCTTCTTCATCGGATTCATTGTCATCTTTATATTCACAATCCCTTTGCTCATTTTGAGAAGACCTTGAACTAGAAGTTTTTAGAGCTATGAACTTCTTCCTTTCTTCTTTGTCTTTCCCTTTTTCCTTCTTCAATTTATTTTCAAATTCTTTTTTCGTATTTTTCTAAGCAAGTGAACTCTTGCTCATGCTCTTCCAACTTACCAAACAAAGCTATGAGATCAAGCGACTTAAGATCATTTGCCTCTTTGATGGTGGTGACCTTGGGCTGTCATTCTCTACTTAAACATATATAAACTTTATTAGTAGCAAGTTCATTGGAAACAGGATTACCTAATCGATTGATAAGATGTGTGAACCATTTTCGCATATCCGCAATGGTTTCACCATGCTCAATATAAAACAGCTCAAACTCTTGATTTAATGTGTTGATCCTATCTTGTTTGACATCATTAGTACCCTCATGGATAATCTCTAATGCGTCCCACATAGCTTTAACGGTCTCACAATGTGAAACGTGATAAAACTCATCAACACCCAAAGCGGATGTGAGAATATTTTTTGTTTTCCAATCATGTGACCACAATTTCCAATCATTAGTATTCCATTGCGCTTCTAGTTTAATGTAACACCTTCATTGGTCATTGTTATTTCATTCAGACCATTTTGAATAGCGTCGCATATACTTTTGTCATCGGAGTTGACGTGAATACGCATAAGAGCTTTCCAATAGCCATAATTTTTGCCGGTGAAAATTGGTGTTCTATTGTACGCTCCCTTAGGTTCGGTAGCCATTCTTCTAAAAAGTAAATCTTAAGCATGGAATAAACTGGAGGGGGTGAATAAATCACAAATTTAAAACAAAAAGTTTTGGAAAAATTTGTTTTCAAAAATTTATGGCACAAAGGAAACACCCCGAATCGAATCATCAAACTAGACCTACTATCGAAAAGTTCGGATACGCGTAACGTAAACCTATGGAATGATAATGAACACAAATTATTCAACAATGATTAACTCACAGATCAATCAAATGCAAATTTATTCGTAAAGTTTATTTCCAATGAACACAAAGTGATAAAAATAATCAAAGATAATTTATCAAACACTTTGTGTGTGATCGATCACGTTTGGAAATTCAATTTGTTTAGTTGATGTTAAAATCCAATCACAATCAAATTGATTATAATTATATCAACAACAACACCTTAAAAGATAGTTGAAAACAATTTCCAATCGAATTAATCAAAACAACAACGAAATTGATAATTTTTATGTGTGTGTGTGTGTGTGTGTGTGAGTGCATGTGTGTGTGTTGGTGTGTGTGTGTGTGTGTGTGTGTGTGTGTGTGTGTGTGTGTGTGTGGAAATAGATAAAGGGGATGCAAGAAAAATAAGATGCAAAACAAAATTTAAGTTTTTGAAAGTTACAGGTCGGCCCGTGAAAGCAATAAGTCAGCTTGTCAAGGTGTTTAGGTCGGTCTGAGTGAAATGACCTATGGACAGAGCCTATATGCTTTAATATTGATGCGAGCAGGTTGGCTTATAAGAGCTATGTGCTGACCTATACTGAAGCAAAAGCTTCTATAGGTCGGCCTGACCTCGTATGTGTTGACCTATGCCCTTATATTCACACATGAAACTTGGTTTTTGATGTGTATGAAATGTCTAAGGCTTTTCAATCCTTTCCAAAAACATTTGTATGCATCCTAAGTCTAAAATGATTCAATTCATATCTAGACTTTGGTTAATACCGCCCAATGTACAAAAACGCTAAGTCACACTCCTAGTTTTGAAATCATTCAAAACATGGCTAGGTTGTCGAATACATTCACACTCACACGATCTATAACCATGGAAAAAAGATGAAAAGTTTTAACTAAATAATTATACTAAAATTAAGGTGTTAGAAACGGGAATGATTGAATGCCATTATCTCTGGAATTTTAGCTTATTCCCTTGTCGAGTTAGTACATTGAAATTTCTTGGCTAACACCTAGGTATATATCAGTCAAATCCTAAGGATGGTCATTGGATGGATGCCAAGAAGGTGACGAGGAACTTACAATGGACCAAAGAGGATATGTTGTCATATAGAAGAGTGAATAACTTGAAAATTGAAGGGTACCCATATTCAGATATTGGTGAGTTCCCTAATGATAGGAAGTCATCTATTGGATACATGTTTATGTTAGTCAAAGGTGAAATATCCTAAAAGAGCGTGAAATAAACTCTTGTTGCATTTTTGATAATGTAGACAAAGTTCATTGCTTGTTTTGTTTTTGCTACTCATGTTATCTCATTGAGGAATCTGGATACATTACTTTGTATTTTTGACTCTATTGGCATGCCAATGAGGACTTTTTGTGACAATAGTGATGTAGTTTTCACACAAAGAACAACAAAACTTCTAGTGGATTAAAGCACTTGGAATTAAAGTACCTGATCAAGTGAGATCTTTTTAAAGATATTATTATATTGGTGGAACACATTGATACAAATTTTATGTTGGTTGATCCCTTAAACAAGGGACTCAGACAATTTTTTTCCAATAACCACATTTAAAATATGGACATTATGAGTTCTTTTGATGTGTTTTCTTAGTGGGAGTATAAAAAAACTTATCTTTTCTTTTCTATGATGTTGAATTTATATTTCGGTTATTATATTTGATACATTAATGTGAACTTTTGTTTGACCTTATTGATGTTGGTGAAATGAATTTTATGAAATTTATATATACATATGCATATTAGATCTCATTGTTATTGGGATCACTTTTCCAATGATCATCACTATTTTGGATCTGAGGCGTTATGATAATCAAATGTGAAATTATAGCTCAGTATTGCTGGGATCACTAAGACGACAGTCAACACTATTTTGGAGTTCGGGTTTTATGGCATTTTCCCATGTGATTTCTAACACTTTGATGCATTTGAGAGAAATTTAGGATTGAAAAAGAAAACAATAGTATGGTTGTTGGATCACGATAACATGTCTTTTTTTCTACACTCTACACGAATGACTAGTCGACAAAGTTAGTGGTATTTGTAACCATGAAAGGTGATGAATCAATAAGAATATAACTACCACCATGATTCAATATCATTTAATTTTTGTCGGATGAAGTCTTAATTAATTGTTCCATCTTTAGATCATTTGTTTAGTGGTCAACTAAATTTAAGAAATGTGTTGTCAACCCGAGAGTTGTTTTCAAACTATTTTCTTTAAAATTATTATCACACAATTGATTTTACCCAAGTGAGAGAATGTTAAAAATATTTTACGGGCCAAAATGAATTTAAAGACGCTTAAGCCACTCAAACATGATCAATAATAATGGGCTTTCAACACTAATTGTGATATACGTAGAACAAAATGTAGGTCCAATCACTAGTATCCGTGATGGTTGGTACTGGAGTTATTATCTTATACTCCCTCAGTCCCACAATGACTGACTCAGTTGACCATTTCATACTAATTAAGAAAAAAATAAATGAAAGAGAGAATGATATTTTTATTAAAGTACCATTTATCAAATATTGAAAATGATGAAAGTAATATTAATTATATGATAGAATTGAAAAAGACACATTGGAAATTGAAATGGATCATTTATTATGGAACACTTATTTATTCTAAATGAGTCACTCATTGTAGGACGGAGAGAGTAAATAGATAGATCGGGTCCCCTTTGTTGTGACATTAAAAATATGTTTGTCCAAAGATTGCCTCATTGAAAACTCCAAATACTGAAGTACTTGATTAGATAAATGAAGACTTGGTTTAATACTTCCATCGTTATGAAGAATTAATTACCATGACTTCAACAAATAAATGTGTTATAATATCATGTAATATCGATTCTAATTTAACAATGACACACATTTACAAAGACATGTCATAACTTTTAAAAAGAATAATTCAATAAAAAACTAATAGTTTATGAGTTAAACAGGTATACACTAACCCTATAAAATAATTTTACATTTTCATTCAATAAAAGATTTGTGAGACTTTGGGTCGAACTCTAGCTCTGCCGAGGAGTAGTTTTCATGTGTTTTGACAAGAGACAAGCATGAAGTCGAAGCTGGGTCACATGCTGTAGTTGTAGGATACATATTGTAGTCGAAGTCTGTTCTAATATGTATTGTCGAAATGTTTGTCGAATTAGGCCTTTTGTTATGGATCCAATTGTTTAGGTAGCTTGGGTTGCAAGTTATCTAGTTAGTCTACATATAGGCTAGTACACTCAGTTTGTTGAGTGTGGCCAGATTATGGTATTCACTTGTAATCATTTTATAATATTGAGAAAGTGAATAGTATAACAATTCTGCCCCAATCCTTCTTCTTCTTTCTTCTTTATCCTTTCTTCTTTCTCTCTTTGTTTCTAACCGTTTTTCATTGTTCACCCAAGAACTCTATTTCTCAATCTTGATTGGTTGAAGGTATTGTTTGTGATCACAACAAACTCGTGCGGTGAGCGTGGAGAAGATGCCGTCAACAAAGTTTGAAATTGAGAAGTTTACCGGAGTTAATGATTTCGATTTATGGCATTTGAAGATTCGAGCCCTTCTTGTTAAACAGGGGTTGCTAGAAGCGTTAAAGGGAGAAGACGCCATGGATGCTGCATTGACAGAGAAGGAAAAGACAACGATGATTGAGAAAGCCCGCAGCGCAATTATTCTGAGTCTTGGTGATAAAGTTTTTAGGCAGGTTTCAATGGAGACGACGACAGCAGGTGTTTGGCTGAAACTCAAAGGATTGTATATGACAAAATCCTTGGTAAATCGTTTGTACTTGAAGCAGGATTTATATTCATTCAAGATAAATGAAGATAAAGCGTTGAAGGAGCAGCTGGATACGTTCAGCAAGCTGATTCTTGATCTTGAAAATATTGATATTTCCATCAATGATCAAGATCAAGCGTTGTTGTTGTTGTTGGTTCTTTACCTAAGTTGCATGCTCAATTCAAAGAAACCCTCTTGTATGGAAGAGAGTCTCTGACCTTTGAAGAAGTTCAAGCAGCCTTGTATTCAAAGGATTTGAACGAAAGAAATGAGCAGAAACCATCATCATCAGTTGGCAAAGGGTTATCCGTGAAGGGGAAATCGTCGAAGAGAGATGGTAGGTTTGAGAAGAAGAAATGAAAAACTCAACAAGAAGTCTTATGGTGGTGATATCTCTAGTATTAAGTGTTATCATTGTAAGAAGGAGGGTCACACAAGAAAGATGTGCCCTGAGCGCCTGAATAATCACTGAGGTAAGGACAATGGAAGCCATTGCGCAAGATGATTATGAATCATCTGATGTCCTTGTAGTTTCGAACAAAAACTCTTGCAAAGAGTGGATTATGGATTCTGGATGTACTTAGCATATGACTCTAGATGAGAATGTGTTTGAAGAATTATATGATCAAGATGGTGGATCAGTGTTGTTGGGAAAAAACAAAGCTTGCATTGCAGGTATTGGATCTGTAAGATTCAAACTCCATGATGAGCCAATAAGGCTATTGACTGGGGTTAGGTATGTACCTGACCTTAAGAGAAATTTGATTTCTCTTGGTGAATTCGACAAGAAAGGATATGTCTTCAAAGGAGAACAAGGTATCCTGAAAGTCATAAAGGGGTCGAAGGAAGTCTTGAGAGGCGTGAAGAACAAGGCTTGTATACCCTTGAGGCTGAGGTTGTAAGTGGTTCAGCAGATTTTGCATCCACAAAACCTGTGTCGAAGACACAATTATGGTACATGAGATTGGGCCATGTCAGCGAAAGAGGTCTGGTCAAATTGGGGAAGCAGAACCTGCTAGGTGGTGACAAAGTCGAAAAGTTGGAGTTTTGTGAATCTTGTGTATTTGGTAAATACTATAGGGCAAAGTTTAACAAAGGCAAGAAAAGGACACATGGATCCCTGGATTACATTCATGCTGATCTTTGGGGGCCTACAAGGAATCCTTCACACTCAGGTGCAAGGCATTTCCTATCCATCGTTGATGACTGTTCCAAAAAGTTATGGGTATTCATTCAGAAGACAAAGGATGAAACTTTTGAGAATTTCAAAAGTTGGAAGGTTCTGGTCGAAACTCAAACTGGCAGAAAGGTTAAGAGGTTGAGAACCGAAAATGGCCTTGAGTTCTGCAACGAAGCGTTCGACAGTTATTGTGTTGAGTCTGGAATTGCAAGGCATAAGACTGTAGCAGGTACTCCTCAACAAAATGTCTTAGCTGAGAGATTCAATCGAACAATCCTTGAAAGGGTTAGATGTATGTTGGTTAGTGCTGGATTGAAGAAGGTGTTTTGGTCGGAGGCTGTTTCGAGAGCAGCTTATCTGATAAATAGATGTCCCTCGACTGCCTTGGGAATGAAGACACTTGAAGAAGTTTGGTCGGGTCACCCACCAGATCTCGACAAACTGAGAGTATTTGGCTGTTTAGCCTATGCTCATATTAGGCAAGACAAGGTCGAACCTAGAGCTCGGAGATGCATGTTCCTTGGATATCCTGAGGGAGTCAAGGGTTATAGGTTGTGGTGCCTAGAACCAGGTCACAGAAGATGTATCACAAGTGGTGATGTAGTTTTCAATGAAGTCGAAATGGCGTTCAAGAAAACTGGTGATGCTGGTCGAAGTGCGGAAATCTTTGAAGAAAAGCTGGAACAGGTAGAGATTCCTGTTGAGGTGGAGCATAGTGATGTTGAAGTGCATAACCCAGATGAAGTCGAAGAAGAAGAGCAAGATGCTGAAGAGACTGAGGAAACTGTCGATGACTACCTACTGGCAAGAGATAGGTCGAGAAGAGTCATCAAGCCACCTCAGAGACTTGGTTATACAGATCTTATAGCTTTTACTTTAATATCTGCAAGTGAGGTGCTTGAGGAAGAACCTAGAGATTACAAGGAAGCTATATGGAGTCGAAACAAAACTGAATGGCGAAAAGCCATGGATGACGAGATGAAATCTCTTCATGATAATAACACTTGGGAGCTGATTGAGAAACCTGGAGGGGCAAGGTTAGTCAGTTGTATGTGGATTTTCAAGGTCAAGGAAGGAATCGAAGGAGTGATGTCGAAGCGCTTTAAGGCAAGGTTGGTTGCTATGGGGTTCACTCAGAAAGAAGGAGTCGACTTCAATGATGTGTTCTTGCCTGTTGTAAAGCATAGATCCATTCGAATGTTGTTAGCCATGGTGGCGAAGTTTGATTTGGAACTTGAGCAAATGGATGTGAAGACAACCTTCCTGTATAGTGATCTAGATGAAACGATCCTGATGCGTCAACCTGAAGGGTATGCAGAAAAGGATAAGGAAGATTATGTGTGCAACCTGAATAGGTCTTTGTATGGCCTGAAACAATCTCCTCGATAGTGGAATAGGAGATTCGACAAATTCATGGCACGCATTGGTTTCACTAGAAGCCAGTTCGATCACTGTGTTTACTTCAGATTTTGACCTGGAAACTCATTTGTTATTTTGTTGCTTTATGTGGATGATATCCTCATAGCTAGCAACAGTGTTAAGGATGTAATGGAGGTGAAGGCTGAACTCAGTAAGGAGTTCGAAATGAAGGATCTGGGAGCTGCCACCAGGATTCTTGGGATTGACATTCGGCGAGATTGAAAGCAGTCGAAGTTGTACTTATCTTAAGAGACATGCCTACGTAAGCTTCTTGATAAGTTTGGTATGTCAAATTCAAAGCCTGTTGTGACTCCGACAAATCCTCAGTTTAAGCTTAGTACTACTCAAAGTACGAGTACTGAAGCTGAAAGAATTTATATGAGTAGCATTCCTTATGCTAGTATAGTGGGTTTTTGATGTATGCTATGGTCTGTACGAGGCCAGACATAGCGTATGGAGTGAGCCTTGTAAGCAAGTATATGGCCAATCCTGGAAAGGCGCACTGACAAGCTTTAGAGTGGATTCTCAGGTACATAAATGGGTCTCTGAGTCGAGTCCTGATTTATAGTGGAGCCTGTGGTGATGATAGCAAAGTCGAAATCGATGGTTATGTCGACTCTGATTATGCAAGTTGTATGGATTCCAGAAAGTCTATTTCTGGATATGTGTTCACTATGTTCAACACAACAATCAGTTGGAAAGCGACTCTTCAGAAAGTTGTTTCCTTATCAACCACTGAAGCTGAATATATTACCCTCACTGAAGCTGTGAAGGAAGCATTGTGGCTTGAAGGTTTTGCAAAAGAGCTGAAACTTCAAGGTCGAAGTATCACTGTTAAATGTGATAGTCAAAGTGCTATACACCTGTCGAAGGATTCAGCATATCATGAGCAGACCAAGCACATCGATGTGAGGCTGCACTTTGTCAGAGAGATAATCGAGTATGGTAAAGTCCAGGTGCTGAAGGTTTCGACTGATGACAATGTTGCTGATATGATCACCAAGACGTTGCCGAGTTGCAAGTTTTTCCACTGTATGCAGTTGATAAAGCTGCAGGATGAAAGCTAGTTTATTCCCTGTTGTTTGTAGAGTTAGATCCAATGTGGAGATTTGTGAGACTTTGGGTCGAACTCTAGCTCTGCCAAAGAGTAGCTTTCATGTGTTTCGACAAGAGACAAGCATGAAGTCGAAGTTAGGTCACATGCTGTAGTTGTATGATACATATTGTAGTTGAAGTCCGTTCTAATATGTATTGTCGAAATGTTTGTCGAATTGAGCCTTTTGTTATGGATCCAATTGTTTAGGTAGTTTGGGTTGCAAGTTATCTAGTTAGTCTATATATAGGCTAGTACACTCAGTTTGTTGAGTGTGGCCAGATTGTGGAATTCACTTGTAATCATTTTGTAATATTGAGAAAGTGAATAGTATAGCAATTATGCCCTAATCCTTTTTCTTCTTTCTTCTTTATCCTTTCTTCTTTCTCTCTTTGTTTCTAACCGTTTTTCATTGTTCACCCAAGAACTCCGTTTCTCAATCTTGATTGGTTAAAAGGTATCGTTTGTGATCACAACAAATTTATCACTCAGTCATGTCATACTTTAACTTAAAAATTACAACATGCTATGTCAGGAAACATCATAGTAATTAATTAGCAATGTAAAACTATTATCCTCTATTTAAAGTGTTACTCCTAGTATGTAAAGTACAAATGTAATATTAAAAAACACAAATAACTAAGGATTTAATTGAAATACATCGACAATGTAAAATAATTTTACACTGTCAATTAATCATAGTCATTGGACATTTAAAAGAGTTTGACTTTTATTTTAACCACTTATAAAATAAGACAAACGGATGATGGTGATGAATTAACAGTGTAAAATTTTTCCACTGACGGTGTATAGTAATTAATGTCAATAACTAATTTGTTACGAACATAAAATATGAATGATCCGAGATGCATTTAACGAATTTTTAACTTTCATTCAAGAGCAAGAAAATTACTTAAAACAAATCACAAAAGTCATAAATTAACATCAAGAAAGTAAAAGAACATAAACCTAAACATTGAATTAACTAAAAGAATTCTACAGAGAATACATATCGCTTAAGACTTGTTTATGAACATAAAAAATTTAAAAAGAAAAAATAAAACTTACTTTTAGTATCATATACTAATAATTTTCATAATCCTCTATCTGTGAGTAGTACCTTACAATCAATCCCACAACTATTTGAATACCTTTAGCAAACAAGTAAAAACCACAAAGCATTAACAAAACTCCAACACATGTAATCCATAATTGCCTTTGTGGTTGAGTTACAGTTTGATATCCATAGTTGATTGACCATAGTAGTAAGGATATTGCAATCACAGACATAATTATGCGGAACAACGTTGGACGAATTGGTAACTGCAAAGCCATTTTTCAGTAAAAGTGATGAATGTGTTTGGATTATGAGTGATAAAAATATAGATTTGTGAATAGAATGAAAAGAAAATGTATTACTTATATAATAGGTTATTAATTTGATTTGAATTTTTAGTTACTATGTTATTGAGTTTAATCCTTTTAGTTCTCTAACAAACTTATAATTGAATCCGTTTCATTTTTGAATTTATACTCGAATTATTCCAAATGCTAATGAGGTGTGGATTAGGTTAGGTTTTCATTTTTTTGATTTAAATTTATAATACGATAGTTATAATAAATTTGTTGAAAAAATTATTTAAAGTGTTAATTATCTCATTGGTCTTGACGGCGTTGATATTTTTTTAATAAGAGTAAATTTATTTCATTTCAGCTGGAGTATTATAACTTATAAGTGATACAGATTGGACTCACCATCAATTTGCAAATTAACGTAACACTTACACATCATAGCAAGTGTGTGAGTAATAACGTTCGTTTGTAGCCTAATAAAACAAATCATACACTTTTGATGAATTACAAAGACTACGGTATCAGACCCGACCCAACTAGTGTAAACAAAGTGTAAGCCCCAAACAGAGAATTTAAAGATTCAATGGTATTGGACCCGACCCAACCCAACTAGTCCAAACAAATGAAATTTCTTCCTGACACTCTAAAATTTTACTTGGCACCCTCGCACCCTCTATGATTTTATCATAATATTATTTGTGAATTTTTACATTTTCGAAAATTTGTGTTTTTGGAATTTTGAAATTTTCAGGGTTTTTATCGGATTTTTGGAAATCTATGAAATTTTAAAGGATTTTTAAAAAACTATCGCATTTGAATTAATGAATTTTATAAATACACTGCCGAATTTTTCAAAATCCTATTAATTTTTATCGGATTTTTCAAAAAAATACGAGTTTTCACTAGATTTTTCAAAAAGTCTGAGTTTTTATCGAATATTTCAAAAAATCTATGAGTTTTTGTCGGATTTTTCAAAAAGTCTATGAGTTTTTACTAGATTTTTTAAAAAATATATGAGTTGTTACCCGATTTTTCAAAAAGTCTATGAGTTTTTACTGAGTTTTTACCGGATTTTTCAAAATACACTACTAGATTTTTTAAAAATTTATTAGTTTTTACCCGATTTTTCAAAAAAAAAAAAACTACGACTTTTTAGCGTTTTATTCAAAATACACTACCGTATTTCTCAAAAATATATTTGTTTTTACCGGATTATTTGTAAAATCTGGTATTGTATCAGGTTTCTCGAAAAATCTAATTGTGTTAATTTTTGTTTTTTTTCTTTCAAACTACACTATCAGATTTTTCAAAGAAAAACGAAAAATTACAACACATACCGGATTTTTCGTTCATTCTTTTTAGTTAAATTTTGAAAGGATATATTTTGTCATTATGAAAATATGTGGGGGTATCAGGTCAAACTTGGGGGTGGCAGGAAGAAACCTCCAAACAAAGTGTAACAACCCAAACAGAGAATACTAAGGACTCAACTCTAATTAATCCTAACAAACAAACACCCAATACGAGAGCAACCCAACGAACCCGCGTATAGGTGTGAAACCAAGTTGCAAAAAAAGATGAAGAGTCATTACTACAAAAGCGCTTCTTACCTCGGACATGAAATTCATAATATCTCGGCTATATAAGCGAGGTAACAAATGGCGACACGAAATCTCGCCATTTATCACCTCGGCGGAATTAAAACTGAGAGGTAAAGTTAAATGCACATGGGTTCAAATTCCAGTAGCATCGCTTTTATTATTGCCAAAACTAGTGTATCTTTCATCGGTTTATCTTGAAAACTGAGGGGTAAAAAAATTTCTTCTTCTTTTTTTTTTTTTTTTTTTTTAATTTTTACATTGTTTACCCAGAATATTATATTGTTTATCAAAAATATTACATTGTTTACACAGAATATTACATTGTTTAAAATACACTACAAGAAAAAAGAAAATTTACGACACTTGAGTTGCGACAGTTATCACAAAACCGTCCTTATTCCTGGATTGTGACGGTTGTCACGACAGTTAGAGTCAACTGTCGCATATTTTTTGCGACAGTTATCACAAAACCGTCCTTATTCCTGGATGCGACGGTTGTCACGACAGTTAGGGACTAGACTGCGATGGTTGTCACGACAGTTATCACAAAACCGTCCTTATTATGTTTTTTACTTAAATTTTTTTTTATAAAATAATTTTTTTGATTGAGCGCTAAATGAAAAGGGAAAATTTGTTCCTCTCAATTCATAAAAAAAAATCTTTATCGACTCCTCAATTGGAAACTCAATTTACTTTAATATATTATAAATATTTTTTATATAATTGTTTTGATAAACACATTATTATATGTATATTTCTCACTTTTTTAAATATGATTTAAATGATAAAATGTTTTGAATATTTTTCTCAAAATTTTATTTAACACGTTTTTAAAAAATTCTATTGTTTTAAATAAATATCAAATAAATTAAACTTATTTTAAAATTATTATAAAATTATTAAAATTATTATTTTAAATTTAATAATTCACAAAAACTATTAAAGTTTATTAATAATTCACAAAATTCCATTGTCAATTTCTCTTTATTAACAAATGAAAAAAATTATAAAAGCAAACAAAAAAATAAACAACTCCTTCCCCAGAACTCTCACGTTTCTCTTTGCACAAAAACTTCGTAAACCCTTAATCCTCACTCCTCAGTTTCAGACCTCTTCAACGCCAACCATGAAACCCTCTAATCTTCCCTCTCCTAAATTTCACTAAGTTTCCTCAATTCTCAACATCTTCCCACTTTATTTTCAGTTTTTCCCTAAAAAAAAATTTGGATTCTTCAAATCACAAAAACCCTAATTTCAGTTTTCATTCTTTGTAAACAGTTCTGCTCTCATTGCGTATCACATTGATTTCAAATTTAGTTATCTCACATTTCTACGGCACTGTAAATGCAACAATTATATCTTCGATCACCAAAACTTGGGTCCAGTGACGATCGATATTCGATACACCTTCGTCGATTGTTGACGGTCATTTTTAATGTTTAATTAAAAGGTCATTCCTAATTTCTCATTGCTTCTAAAGAGGCCGAAGTTTATACTCGTGCTGAAGAAGAGGAAGAAGAAGGGGGAAAAGGTTAGTTTTTACTACATCTCTTTTATGATTTTATTTTAATAAATTTCAATTGTGTTTGAATTAGATGGGAAAATGTATGCTTAAGTATGGTATAAAAATTAGGGTTCAAGAGAAGGGTCAAACCTATTATGGATCACAATGTTTTATTTTGCTAAATATCAATGATATGATATTTGATAAAAGTGTGCACTATTATTTTCTGTCTAGTTTGGGGATGACCTATTACGATGATGTTTATATAGACCTAATATGGGGAAGGTTGAAATGAATATACATCAACATGTTACTCTACTATAATATGCATGATGTTAGAATAGGGTTGAATTCAGTTTGGGAGATCTGCAAATGTTATAACATTTTGGGAGCTCATGGTCCAATTATTGAGTCGTTGAATTGTGATGAAAGTTTTTTCACTATAGTTGAAGTGACTGAAAAAAACAGGTATCCATGTATTTCTTTTAATAAACATGTTTTACCATGTGTCACATTGATAGTGTATTTTTGTTTTTGATATGTGGATGTGGTAGATTTGGTACATCTATATATGATCTTTCTTCCTAATAGAGCTACTCAAAATTTGCAGAGCACTCTATATACTGTTAGTTTTCATTTCTATTAAGTTACTATATTAGTAAATTTGATGGTGAATTTGAAAGATGGTAAGTAATTGTGATGGTTTTTGAATTGTTAGGAGAAGGATTTGGGTAAGACTTCGCTTGAGATACTTTATTTGCCGTTTATGTTTTTTTCTCTGTTTGCTTCTTTGGTGGTGCGGATTCTTGGATCTAAGAATGCTTTGATTATTGGAACTTCTCGTTATTGCCTTTACGTGGCTGCGAATTTGAAGCCCAATTGGTAACTGCACTGTGTTTGATTTTGATGAGTTTATCATGATTCTAACTTATTTTGCATATGATTAACCATTGAGTGATTGTTATGCAGGTATACACTGGTTCTGGCTTCTGTGTATCTTGGCTTTTGTGCTTCTATTATATGGGTTAGACAGGTATTAACCACTTATTGTAGATCTACAGCTCATTCCTATTGCCATTAGTCCTCCATATCTTTACTGATCTTAATTTGAACTGTCAGGGAACATATTTAACTTCCACTACACGCAAACATTATATAGATAACAATTTACACAAAGGTGCAGGGATTGGAGATTTCAACAGGGAATTCTTGGGTGTGTATGCGCTTCATCGGGTCATAATGTTTTTACTCAAAACTGGTGATTTCATTGTTTATGTTTCTTTAAATTAAAACTATTTAGACTTCAAAATTAACTATTTTTAAAACAGTTTTGCAGTTTATTGGAAATCTTAGTGATGAGCATGTATGGGTGGTTAGTCTTCATATTTTGAAAAGACTTGTGTCATCTGTTTTGCTTTAGAATCAAGTTATTATATTTTTCATGTTTGCCTATTCTTGTGGCAATTACGAATGAAAAGTTGCTTCTTATGACAAAAAATAAGAAGTTTATGATTGACATAAACCTTAGTTCAAATTTAGTTGAGCTTTGATATTTTTGTTATAAAAACACATAGCTTTTGATAACATTTGCTACAATATGCAAACTTTTTCAAGGAAGCCTAATTTCAATATGAGTTGGTTTTTTGTTGTTCCCTTAAACATTGAGCCAACTTTGATATATGAGTATTTTTTCAATTAAATTCCTAGATTCCTAACCCAGTTACACTGGATATGCTGATAGGTTGTAGTGGTGGTGGTGGGTGTTTGATGGTGATATTGATAATAAAGGGTGTCAAATGGTAGTAGTGGTACCATGGTAGAGAATAAATGTGGCAGTAGTGTGATGGTTGTAGTGGAAATGGTAGTGTGTGTTGGGTGGCAACAGGGATGAAAGGTGTCCAAGGGTGATGGTGGTAGAGGATTTTATATGGAAGTGGTGAGGTTGTTGGAGTGTAATTTAGGGTCTTAAGCATAATTGTGGACATTTCAGACTTTTTATTAATATCATTCTCCAATCTTTTACGATCGTGCTCGACTCCTTGGTTAGAGCATGTTCTTTTTATGTTAATGCACATGGACATGCATTATGTTTGAAGAGTTTATTGAGTATTGGATATGATTTTTCAGGTTCATTTTTTCTTACAATGCTTCTGTTACTAACTGTTATCCTTATGATTGTCTTGTAAAAGCCTGAACTTGCCGATGGAGGTCGTGAAGTTATTGTTCAAGAAATTACTCAATTGCAGAAGGGAAGATAACAATAATTTTTTATTCTTATCTGAAGTAAATTGTTTGTATTGTCTTAAGTTATTATTGGTTTTATTATGTACTTAATTGTCTGTATTTAACCAATTTTGTAGCTCATCAAAAAGAAAGAAGGATTTATGAATCTTATTCAAGCAGTAGAAGATGACCGGGAATTGGAACAACGGTAAAATATTTGATAAAATATAATTTATCTTGTTCATTAGTTGTTTTTATTTTTTATGTTTTTATCTTATAAAATGTTCTGTTGTTCATTTTCATAGGGCAAAGACAATAAGTATCGAATCTTTTAGAACGATATATGCCTCTGGAATGGGTATGCTTCATGGTTGGCAAAGTGGTTGTTGTCACTTTTTTCTCGACTATACATTTCTTACGCTGATTTTGTTTAAAAATAATAATTTTGCAGGTTGTACTGGTGGTCTAGGTCATGGAAATATTCTAAGTAATGGTATTTGCTGTGGTGGTGGGCATGGCGGTAAAGGTGGAAAAGCATTCTCCAGTGACTATTGTGTTAAGGGTGGCATCTCATATGGAACTCCAGACCTGCCCTGTGAACTTGGTAGTGGAAGTGGAAATGGAAGCTCAACTAGGACCACAACTGGGGGTGGTACATAGGTAAGCTTATGTTTAAGCCAACACATTATTTTTTTAATAACAGATTTATGGGATGGCAAGCAACTCAAGCTAACCCCATCAAGCCAAGAATTGGGAGCTGCAAGGTTCACCATGAGGAAGTCTGCTACCACCAAGAAAGTAGCCTCCTCTGGAAGCCCATGGTATGGACCAGACCGTGTTAAGTACTTAGGCCTATTCTCCGGTGAGTCTCCGTCCTGCTTGACCGGAGAATTCCCAGGTGACTACGGTTGTGACACTGCTGGACTCTCTGCTGACCCAAAAACATTTTCCAAGAACCGTGAGCTTGAATTCATCCACTCCCGATGGGCTATGTTGGGAGCTTTGGGATGTGTTTTCCCAGAGCTTTTGTGATGGTGGAGATTGAATGCAGAGAGAGAGAGTGATGAGTTTGACAAAATTAACTGTGACTGTTGTACTTATAGATCTTCAACCTTGAAATTCTGTTGGAAATTCATTCTAAATGTAAGTGAAGTCGAACCCAAATTAACTTGAAATGTGAAATATAGTTAGAGGTTAGTTTGGTAATTGGATTGAGTTAGTTATGCACTCTAAAAGTTAGTTTGTGATGTGAATTCTGTTAAATGCTAGCTGTCAGTTATCTTTGTATTGAAATTATGTTATGAGATTAATTAAAGTGATTGTTAACTTGGTTTCAATGGATGTTATGTTAGAGGCAGTTTGTTGAAGTGAAACTAATGGAACTTGCATTGAATTTTAGTGATTGGTGAAGTTTGAATTAGTGTTACAGTTAGATGTTAATTTAGTGAATTTGATTAATTTAAAATGTTAGAACAGTTAAAGAGATAGAGATGGTTAGTTCAAGTTGTACCCTATTATGAAAGTGTAGTTAGGGTTGTCATCGATTCGAATTTCTGTCAAGACTTGAATGAAGCTTATGATTGTGAATGTTAAATGCAGAATCTCAAATCTTTAGCGAGGGTGGACTTGACTACTTGGGCAACCCAAGATTGGTCCATGCTCAAAGCATCCTTGCCATCTGGGCTACTCAAGTTATCTTGATGGGAGTTGTTAAAGGTTACCGTATTTCCGGTGGGCCTCTCGGTGAGGTGGTTGATCCACTTTACCCGGGTGGAAGCTTTGATCCATTGGGCTTAGTTGAAGACCCAGAAGCATTTACAGAATTGAAGTTGAATGAACTGAATAACGGTAGATTAGCCATGTTCTCTATGTTTGGATTCTTTGTTCAAGCTATTGTAACTGGAAAAGGTCCTTTGGAGAACCTTGGTGATCATCTTGCTGACCCAGTCAACAACAATGCATGGTCATATGCCACCAACTTTGTTCAAATATACGCTGTTGTGGTTGTAATACTCTTCCGAATTCAATGTGAATTATTATCATTATCATTATCGTCTGTTTATGCATAGGTTCACTAATATAAAGTGACATGGTGTTTGTATAAATACAATATGATATATATGTTGAATGAAGAATATATGTGATTATTTGCCCCATTCTGTTCATATTTTTAAAAACAATTTTTTTTTAATTTTAAAAATAAATTACCAGCGGATTTACTTGTGAAAAGGAAATTTCCTACGGATTTACCTGCAGAAGTACCTGTGGAACAGAAAGTTGCGACAGTTGGAACCGTCGTAATCAACAATAAAGTCAAAAATCAAATGGAAAGTTACGACAGTTGATAACCGTCGTAATATGCAGATTATGTCAGTTCCTTACCCGTCGTGAGAGTTAACGGCGGTTGGTATGACGGTTTTGACAACCGACGCGATACTGCCTCGCGACACACATTTCTGTGACAGTGTAGCAACCGTCGTGATTTGAAAATTATGTCGGTTTTAACTGTCGTAATCTTCCAAAATAACCATCATAATCTGCCAATTTTCCCGTAGTGATAAAAGTCAAATTCCCTAGAGAACATGGTAAAAATCAAATTCCCCGAAGATCTAGATCTTAGATCTTCGAATTATTGAGTCTCGGGGAAGATCAAATGTTGGATGCAAGATTATTCTCTACGAATCTAACATGCATTTGTTTATGAAGTAAAATAAAATAAGGGTTCGATAAATAAAATGAATATTCAAATATATGATTTTGTGCTCATGATAAATATTCAAGAAAATAAACCTTAAACCCAAGTAATTTTCCGCTCTTGCGGTCCATCTTAGAGAACTTTTTTAAACGTCTTTATATTTTAAGCGCTTCATCTTTTAGGTTAGATTTTCAATATTCAGCATGTTTTTATAATGGATGTCCCTTAGGTTTCACGCATATAACTAATGGCAGATTCTTGAGCGTTGATAAACATTAAATGGACGACAAAGATTTGTTTAAGAACAATGCATATAGTAAAAAAAACATTGACTATCTCGTCGGCCAAGAAGAAAACCGAGGTGAATAAGCTATTTTTTAAAATACATTGTTTACACAAAATATTAAAAATACATTGTAAAATTTGTTTCTCAATGAGAAATTTTATTTTACATGTCCAGGTCCCTTACAAGATGCTAGAGATATGTTTCCCAATGAGAATTTTTATTTTCTGCACTTGCAATCCATTCTAGAGGTCTGTAGTAACTCATGAGAGAAATGGACGGTGGTGAATATTTTCACTCTTTGGGGCAGCTACATATAATTTAGTAAAATATGATTACTAACCACCTCGGTTTGACTATAAAACCAAGGTTTTATATTAACTATCACCTCGCTTTAAAGAAAATCGAGGTAACTATTTCTTTTTTTTAAATACATTATTTACACAAAATATCAAAAAAACATTGTTTACAACAAATCTTCGATGATATCCAGATTTTGTTGGATACCCATTAAAACAAATATTTTTTAAACAAGAATGATTTTTTGCACTTACAATCTATCAACTGAGTACTTTTCAAAGGTTTAGCTCCCTTCTTTGTTGGTTAAGCTTAATTCTTTGTTTAATTTGAAGCATGAATGATTTTCTGCACTTGCAATCTATCAACTGAGCTCTTTTCAAAGGTTGAGCTCCCTTCATTGTTGGTCAAGCTCCATACTTTGATTAACTTGAAGAAAGAATGATTTTTTGCACTTGCAATCTATCAACTGAGTACCCTTCTTTAACTGAGGGTTATTCCAAAAAATACAACAACGACAACATCAACACCATTATGTGAGATAGATTGCAAGGGAAGAAAAATGTTTTGTTCAAGATAGAAGAACATTGAAGATTTTTTCTGTAATGCAATTCATCCCAAATAATGATGCTTGAGGCAGCTTCATATTAGTAAGGATTAAGATAAAATTTGTTTAACGAGTGCTTTTATAGTAAAATACTATTATTTTATGCCTCGGTTAAATAGAAAACTGAAGGGTTAGAACATTTTGTTTACACTTATAAACAAATAAAATCATAAATTGCGATAGATGAGAATTGAAGCTTGTACTAATTTGTTTTTTCACCAGGGAATTTATGTTTTTTTTAAATAATAAAAAATAGCACACCTTGCCTTTATACCTCAGTTTTCTATTGTTCGAGTTGAAAGCTTCGTCATGAAATGCGTTATTTGTTGTATTGAGTGATCTTATAAGAATCTTAACCTAAGTTCAAAATCAGGTGAATAGATCGATTGTCGATGGAATTCAATCCACGTATCATCAACTTCCTGCCACAACAATAACAAACATACAAGCCCTTTCGAGCATAAAAGTGTGTAATAAAACATTAAGATTGAACCAAAAAATATAGCAACAATAATAAACCACCACTGACGTTGAAAAACGAAACCCGAAACCATTTGCAAATCCATATTGAGGGATGAATGAAAATACGGCGCTGAGCACCACAAATAGTCCAACGACCGCACATGAGATAATGATGTTGGATATTGTCGTACCCTAATTTTGTTCGAGCATTTTCATTTTTATTAACATTTAAACCTAATTACTAGTCATATCATGCATGCTTAGTTCATCATATTTTTGCATTCTTGTACTACATTAGTTGTCATATTACTTGTCCATTTACTCTTATACATATTTCAAATATCATCTCATCTATATTATAATTTCTTCACATTATGTACTTCTAAATAATCATAAGCCAATCTTTTTCTTTTGAAAGTCAAGATCATTTTTAGGAGATAAAGTTGAAAAATCCCATAAAGATTTCATTTTCATCATGATATCAAGAAGTCACCAAATTACACCATGTCATTTACCGTATACCATCACATTCTTTTCTTTTTTTCACCAAGTTAATACTGAATTCAACAACTTTCACTAAAGACAAACCTACAAAATATCTCATTTTTTCATGTCCATCCCATACAAATTACACCATGTCATACTACATACTTTTCTTTCACTAAGTCAATAAAAAACAATGTAATTTGCTCTAAAGAGAAAATTACAAAATCAAAAAAAAAAAGTTTCATTATTACATCATCATACGTACACATACCATGCATAACTTGCACCAAATGTTCACGTACAAATTTTTTTCACAAAACTAATTCTAACAACTTTGACATTCATCACCTCACTTCATCACATGATTCACACATTCCACTCATCCTCACCACTTCACACGGTTTTGCACACAATTCACTCATTTCTCTCCTATTCCTAACAGATTCACACACTTTCTCACACGCTCACACTAATATAAACCTAATCCTACTGCTATAATAATGGGATATAAAAATCACAATATGGGATCTAGCCACACCTAAAAGATCCTACTGAAATACTGTTGAAGTTTATACCATTTGAGAGTTTCTTTACAATGAAGAAACTTTGATCTCCATTGAACTTCCCAGTGGAGCTAACCTCCCTTAATCGTTCCATCATCCTCATAATTTAACACCATTGATGAGCTTCCTTGAGTTCCATCATTTACACCAGTGAGCTACCATAAGCAACCCCTTGGTTTACACCTCAAACAATGGATTAGGGCGAGTTTAATACTGTTAAAGTTTCTACCATTTGAGAGTTTCTTTACAATGAAGAAACTTTGATCTCCATTGAACTTCCCAGTAGAGCTAGCATCCCTTAATCGTTCCATCATCCTCATAATTTAACACCATTGATGAGCTTCCTTGAGTTCCATCATCTACACTAGTGAGCTACCATAACCAAACCCTTGGTTTACACCTCAAACAAAGGATTAGGGCGAGTTTATAAATAATTTGAATAGAAAAAGAGAGAAAAAACATGGAAATATATACAAAAATTAGCGAAATTAGGTTCATAATCGCATTTACCTCGCCGGAGTAAGCTTGCCGGAATCTGGAAAAAATTGGTCAGCCACTTCAAAGTCGTCGAAGAACATCGCCGGAAACTTCAAACTCACCAGACGAACTCGCCAGAAACTGTCATACCCCAAATTTTGCCCTACCCCTTTTTAATTTTCATCTGACCCTTGACCTTTAATTCATCTACATAGCCATGCCATGTTCATTAATGTCATTCATGTACCATTACATTTTTAAACGAAGCATCATTGATTCAAAGACCCTTGGTATTTATGCCTAACACTGAGTTAGGGTTTCCCTGGAAATTCAACCTGTGGAATCTTGATAATACAGTTAACTTGGGAGATGCATCTCTTGGCCTTGGGTCTTATGAAGCCCTAAGTCTTGGTTTTTGGTCTTTGGTCACTATGGATTGCATCATCATATTAATCTTTGGAAGCCATTATCAGGTTTGATTTTGGTTAAGTAAGGGTCAACTTTAGGGATGACTATCTGTTGACCATTCTTTGGTTGTTCATTTGATTTCGTGCTTTACAATGTGGATTCAAGTTAAAGAAATTAAGGTGGATTCATTAAAAAGCTCATATCCATTCAAGATCTAATTCAAATTCATTCTTCTGGAGGGAAGATTTCTTTCTTGAAGCACAAATTACACAAGTCAATCCAAAAGGCTATTTCATGACCAAAATATCTATTCCATTACACAAGACCAAAAACTACAAAATCCATACACAATTACACAAAAGTACATCATTTTGACCTACAATTGGCTTTTGGTCAACTGTTGACTTTTTGATCAAATAGTTGACCAAAGTCAACTAACCTAATCCTAAACCCTATCCTATATTTTCCTCATCCCATCTTCATTTTCTTCCAAGCCTCCCTAGTCTTCAATGTTATGATCTAGGTGCATTCCACAAATTTCTTTTGCTGCCATACCTACATACAAAACTCTACATGTCAGCAACATATGCATACAACCAAGCATAAAGCAAGTCATATTGCATCAATTCAATACATATACACATTCATGCATAACTACTAGGAGAACCAAAATAGCATGCTTCATTGACATATGCAAATCACCTGCATCACATAACATCAATTACCAACAATTAGTAGAGTTTCTAATACTTACCCAATCCTACTAACTGTTTTCATTTCAAACTAACCTTTAATTCAATATAATTGAATAAACTCCAATTCAGGTCCACAAATAGCATACTAACAATCCTAACTAAGAGTCAGCCTCACATTCAAAAGTATAATAATTAACTCTTACAACATAATTGTCAACTAACTTTCATTTTTACATAACACCAATAATCCAGTTCTAACTTTAAGAACTAACATCAAATTCAACTCTTTACTAACTTTCTAACATAGGTAAAATTAACACAACAAATTCTAAACATCTCTAATTCTAGCAACCTAACTGTTTCATCAAGCCAATTTTCGATCCAACATTCAGCTTCATAACCTGCAAACTAACAGCCTCACACTTCAAAATCCTTCACTAACTAAACCACTTCTTAATTCACTCTAACACCAACTTTTCATAACAGTTCAATACTAACTAATAGATCTAACTAATTCTAACTTTCAGTTTCTAACTAACTAATTTAATGGCACCTAATTCTAACTCTAACCTTCTTTACTATCCAAATTCCCTAACAGCCCCACATTTTAAGATCATATATCCATTTCACAATTTCTTTTCACATCAAGCAACTAAACACTATCTCAAACCTAGCTCACACAACTGTCAATTCAACACAGCTTGTATAGTTATCAAAATAGTTGCAATCCACTTCAAATTAGCAAGAACCACTTAGCAGCCTGCATCATGTACAACTAACTCATAACAACTCCAATTCACCAACTGTCATAATATTTGAACCAAGCAATCCTTAACTCATTCCAACATAATCCCCTCACAACTATTAAGTGTAACTCACCTCAATTCAGTTTACACACACCTTTTTCAGTTCAGCAGCAGCTTATTTCCAACATACACCAACCAGGTTAGCTCGCCTAGTTCCAACCAACGCCAAACTCTTAAATAGCCAACTCCATCCTTTAACACTTTCAACCTCGAATTCATTCATTCAAACAAATCATGGATCCAGTTTGGAATACAATCAGCAAAGCCATTCATTCCCTAACTCTCACAATAAACTAACCTAATACAATCAAATACAATCAAGTTCACTAAGCAACCTCACTGTTAGCATAATGTTATTAACTCAATTCAAATTAATTAATTAACCTCCTAAGTATCCTAACTTCAATATCCAATTTCATAACTAACTACTTAACTCACTCCAATCCAAACTCTAACAGATTTTAACATAAGCATTAACAGTGTTAAACTTCCAACTAACTTTTGTGCTTTTTTACACATTTTATTCATTTTAATACTTTTTATTACACAAAAATACATTTTATTTTTATTGATAAAATACCTTGAAAAAAGTTAATAATAGTTTGATACTTAGATTTTAATTAGCAATTAGTTGTGTTTTAGTCTCATTTTCACCCTTTAGAAATACTTGAGAAAATAATGAAATAGTTTAACACATATTAGACTTTGATTAGGTTAATTAGTATTTGATGTAGAGTTTCTCTTTAATTTTCAATTAGATTTCTCTAGAAATTAATATGCATGTTAATCTTTTAATATCTTTTTGCTTTAGTCCTTAATCATAATCCATATGCTTTATAAAACTTTAACATGATCTTTGTCCCTGAGTGATTGGTTGATCAAAGTTATCTTAGATCAATTGATTATGCTTGTCTATGACTTGCCTTGACATTTAGTTATTTCCCCTATCCAAACAAGTGATCATAAGTCCCTTGATCACTTGATTGGATTAGACGTATGTATTATACCACACTGGACCACTTAAATCATATTCAAGTCAAGTGATCAAGTGATCAAGGGACCACGAGCCTTATCCTTCAAACACAACAAAAAGAAGAAGAAGAAGAAGAATGGGAGATGATTCTGGACCACGAGCCTTATTCTTCTTAAAGCAGTGATTCTGGACATCAAAACTGAATCACTGCTTTATCCTTCAAACACAACAAAAAGATTCTTCTTCAACATTTGTCAGTTATGATGCGAATTATGCACCACGAGCCTTAAGCAACAGAGAAGAATGGGAGAGATTATTCTTATCCTTGTTCTGAGTATCTTTGAATACGGAATGTAGGCCCCCGTTATTCAAAGTATTCACCTCCGCTCATAGACTTTCATGCGATTCAAATAAAATAACTATCAAGTTTTCTTCCACACAGACCACTCTGCAACAATCAACATTAGCAATACTCTTCTCTTTAGACAAAACACAATTCATCTTGACATTCATACTTTCTTTGGGTTAATCACTTCATGGTTAAACACCCATTTTTGAATCAATACTCCTTCAAGAATTTCCCTATGGAGTTCCGTGCTCTAGAAACCTTCATGCATTGCCCTGAAGATCTCCATGCTATAGCAACCCTCGTGCATTTCCTTGCTAGCTTCGGGCTCGAGTAGACCCTTTTTATTTTGTTTTTCCCAACGGAGCTTTGTGCTCTGGAAACTCATGCATGCCATATGAGCTCCGTGCTCAAGCAAATCATTCATGCCCTATAAGCTTTGTGCTTAGGCAACCTCATTTATACCCTATACGCTTCGTGCTTAGGCAAACCCTTTTGTAGGTATTGATCCCTGGATCTAGGCAAAATCCTACAATTTTGCATTGGCCACACCATCGTCTGGTTAACGCCACACTATTTTATTCAGATACATTACCCTATAGATTGAAACAACACAATCTTGGTCCAACAATACTTTCACCACACCTCAACAACACTTTCCCTATTCAAGCCGTTATGGTTCAATTCAAGCATGCTCTCTTTCTTTTTCTGTTCAATCAACTCTTTCTTTTTCTTTTATCACACAAACCTTTTCAAAACAATTTCCTTTCTTTTTATAAAATAACTGTTATAATTCGTTTCTTAGAAGTTAGATTAAAAGCTTGGAGCATCCGAGCGAGGATCAAGTAAGCTAACGTCTACACACTTCTAGGATACAGTTATAACTATTTCCTAAAATCAACCAACAAATCTTTATTTTCTACCATGAACTACGGAGCTCTGATTTTCTTATTACACTATGAGAATATGTAGGCATGAGGGTTCCAATCCTTGGCGAGCACATTAATTAAAAACTTGTTTTCTCCTTTCGCAACTAACCTTTAGATAGTAACACCTAACCATGCAAAGAACAATCAAAACAGTTCCCGTTGAGTACAACAAATGAGAGGGATGCTAATACCTTTCTCTCGCATAACTGGCTCCCTTACCCGTTTCTCTTTTAATTGCGTTTTATCAATATTTTACATTTTATTTTGGAATAAATAAAGTTTGGTGGAAACTCTGTTGTATCATCAATCGTGCGATGCGCTCGGGTATTTTTCGCGTCGTGACAAAAACTTCAAAGATCCACCAAAATCTTTTTCGGAAACTTCAAACCTTCATCGGATTCTTGAAATTCCCGAAATCCTAAACTCTTAATTTCTTAATTTTTCGCGTTTTTCTTTCCAGATGTTTGTTTCTACACTTGTTTTGAATCATTCCCCCATGTTTTCGTTGCTTGATTCCTGCAAATCTCCCCAAACAAAGGCATTTAAATTATTTTAGGGTTTGGTGTTCTTGATGTTCATAGCAATTGTCTATACTTGAGTTTTGTTGGTTTATGCGTGATTTTGTTAGAGTGTGATAGTTTGTTTGAGTTTGTTGAGCTTGAAAGATTGAGATGAGAGTGACTCAGTGTGTGTGTGTGTGTGTGTGAGAGAGAGAGAGAGAGAGAGAGAGAGAGAGAGGTTTGAGAGAGAATGGGGAATGAAGAAAGGGAAGAAAGGCGAGGAAAGTGAGGGGTGGCGGCCTCATTTCCTAATTTTGTTCAAGTTAGGGTTAGGAACCCTTTGGGCTGCCTGAGCCTTATGTTTGCGCCCTTGCCTTTCCTTTTGCACCCATATCTCTCAATGGTTGTAGAGTGGGCCTTAGGCCAAGTGTTTTTTCTTTTGCCACCCTTATATATTCGTTGCACCCACTTGTTTTTATTTCTTTCTATTTATTTGTTTTTATTGCATGGTTGGGCCTATGATTTGGAGCCCAATGGATTACTTTTTATCAAACCCTCACCTTACTCTTTGCACTCCTTCATTGATTCATTTTATTTTATTTTTTATATACATTTATTTAATTGCGTTTTGATTTTTATTATTTGTTGTTAAATAAATAAATACCAAATTTATTAATCCCTATTATTTTCTGTAAAAACCAAATGCTTTCACAATTTAATTAAATCAAGGTCTTTTTTCATAATTAAATTGGATTAAAAAAGGAAAATTGGGTGCACACTCTTTTTATCCTCGAATAATCAAAAGCTATTATTTTTTGTAAAAACCAAATGCTTTCACAATTTAATTAAATCAAGGTATTTTCATAATTAAATTGGATTAAAAAAGGAAAATTGGGTGCACACTCTTTTTATCCTCGAATAATCAAAAGTAAGGTGTACGTACACCTTGTTCAAATCGATTATTCATCTTTCGCTAAAACTTTTCTTAATCAAAAAACGGATTAAAAAAGGAAATTTTGGTGCACACCTTTTTTATCCTCGAATAATCGAAAGCAAGGTGTACACCTTGTTCAAGTCGATTATTCGTCTTCCGCTAAAACTTTTCTCAATCAAACTCAGATTAAAAAGGGACAATCAGATGTACATCAGATTGATCCTCGAGTAGTCGAACTCTAGGTGTACACCTTGTCTAAATCAATTAATCTTCTTCCACCAAATAATTTTTAATAAATAAATGGACTAAAAAAGGAAAATTGGGTGCACACCTTTTTTATCCTCGAATAATCAAAAGCAAAGTAAATGCCTTGTTCAAGTCGATTATTTGTCTTCTAACCTAAAACAACCTCAACCAATCAAACCTATTTTTTCTCCTTAGTGCGATCTAATTTTTTTTCATAAACGAATGGTGGTTTATCCATTCTGAAGCGAAGTAGAAACAATGTTTCATTTCTCCCATGCGCGAGTAGCAAGCAACGTTTTCTGCTTGAATGCGATAAAAACATGATCCATTATGACGTGAAGCACAAACAACGTTCACTTCTCCTATGCACGAGTAGAAATTAATGTTTCCCCGCTCAAATGCGACCTAAACATCTTTCGTTAAAATCAACCAATAAACAAACATTTGCTACCCAAAACTACATAGCATTGAGTTCTCCATTGCACCTGAGGATATATAGGAGCAAGATCTTGTAAGAACAAGATTTGGTTCTGCATCTGGCCTTATGTTTTAATGATAACTTCACATATTATTTTAGAGAACAATCTTATACTCTAACTGTTTTTTTGTCCAGTGCACAGTTTTTGATGAAATAGGTTCTAACTTTGATAGAAAGACGTGTGACGTCATCAGAATCCGAACTTAACATTCTAGAAGAATACATACAGAGATACATAACTCAAGATAAGACTGTGAGATGCTTCTGATACAACGGTTCTAAAAGAACATTAGTACTAGAGCTTCTGACCAAGATTTGATACAATAGTTTTGAAGATTAAAGTTCTGAAGAATCGATATGATAATTCTGAAGATTCAAGTTCTGAAGAATTGATATGAAAATTCTGAGGATTCAAAGTTCTGGAGAATCAAGCTCTGAAGGATTTGATGAACCAAGCTCAGATTTTCTGTTTCTGAAGATTGTGAAAATATCATTCAAAGTGTCTTAGACTTTGATAACTAAGCTTTATGAACCTTCTGCATCAAGCTTCATCAATACATATCAGAAGCCTCTAAAGATTAGAAGTTAAAGATCTGAAATGTCTTGCATGAAAGGATAAACATAAAAGTACAAGCACACCGTCTACCCCTACTAAAGTAATTGTTGATACGATGATGTCTGACACTTCCTTATTGACCGTTAAAGACATAACAGTTGAATTTCTACTTCCCATTCTACCCCTCAACGGGTCTATTTTCTCATCTATAAAAATAAGACTTAGAAGATCACAGTGAAAAAAAATATAGAGAAGATATAGAGAGAAACAGTGGACAAAAAAATGTAGAGTGCGCAAATATACAAAGAAAAAGAGAGAGACACACAAGGAAGATAGCAGAAGAATTCTGCTCAACAAAACTCATACTAAAACGATGCACAAAAATCTCATGTGAGATTTACTCAATATAGTTTTGTAAAATTACAAGGAACTTTTGTTCATATCTTGTAATTAACACTGTTGTGTTATTAAGCTTAAATTTGTGTAATCTGCTTATGTAGAAGCATTCTTGTATACATATATTTAATCTCTGTTTGAGTTAATGATTTCTCAAGTGACTATGTATTAGTCTGTATACTTGAGAAGGCTAAGATGTTTTTCTAAACACTTAGACGTTTGTTTGTACTCTTTCAAGATTATTAGATTAAGTCCTTTTATAAGGCGAAATCGCCTTGGTTGGTGGACTGGAGTAACTTAGTTAAGAGTGAACCATGATAAAAATGATTGTGTTCTTTATCTTCTTTCTCTTGATTAACTTTGGTGGATAAAAGTTTGAAAAGATTATAATGGGTGAAACCCAATTCAAATCCCCCACTCCCCTTTCTTGTGTTTCTCGCACCTTCAGATCCAACGTCCTGTCAAGCACCATAATAAAAAAACCTATTTTTTAGCTATTTTCTTTTTAATAATAAGAAGAAACTTGATCTTGACGGTTGATCAGAACCTGAAGTGGGCCAAGAAAGACGTCTGTGATGCTGGGTGTGTGAGATGAGGAGGGGGTGTACCTGCAAGGCACTCTGATGCTAAAGTAAGAATCGGGAGAGGAAAAAGGCAAGTACAAAAGTATGTATTTCGTAGGATGAATTTGAATACCTAACCCTCTCAAATGAGAGGGTTTTTATAGTGCCCCCAGCGCGTGGCCAACGGTCCCTATTTGTGGGGCGAAATAACTGTTTCCCGAAGAATAGGTAACTGCCAGAAACTAGCTGTTAGGACGGGCAGAGGTGCCCGAAACTAGCCGTTGCCACGAGCAAAGATGCAGTTCCGGGAACGAGCGTCGTGACTGTTTCTGGATGGTGGAGCCATGCGTAACGGGAAGGAAATACCAAGGAGGAGCAGGTGACCATGTGGGTCATCTGACCATATTTTCCTGGTAGAGGGGCATAAAGGTAAATGATGCCTCACATTAGCTGGACTTAGGCTGTTGGGCCATTCTGGGAGCAGAAGTGGATTGGACCATGCCTAGTCATGGGTCCAGTCCGGAACAGGAGCCCCCCAAGTTGTTGCTCCTGAGCATGGGAGTGATGACTTAAGGATAGTTCGTAGTCCCGTGGAGATTCAGAAGGGGTCGTCGTTTGTCGACGAGATGGAGTTGTTCTGTGATGCCCGAGGGAGTTGGTGCATGCGGGATTCGTAACATTGTCTGATGTGCTCGGAATACAGGGAGACCAACGATTGATGTGATCTGAAGAGATGGGACGCCACGTGTGCCTCGAGCCTTATGCTGCATTAAATGTGTCATGATGGCTAGGTTAGGGTCATGATGATGCCCCTAGTCGCGTGTGCTCGTGTACGTGTCTTCAGAATGCCTATAAATAGAGGGAGAAACTGCTCATTTGAACTTTTCACTTCTCTCTCCTCCTTCACTCTTCTCTTTGAGTTCTCCAGTTCGTCGCCGTCAGACCGCCGTCAGCCGTCGTTCCTCCGCCGTACGAGCATCGTCTTTGACCCTCTAAAGCTTCCCCGACCACGTAATTTTTTCAACTCTACTCTAGTTTTCAGATTTTTTGTTTCCTGTTTCGCTAGAATGCATGTGGTTAGGATGATTTTAGGTAGTTACAGTAGCAGTTTCCGGTGACTGTTGGTGGTAGACGGTGGCTTGGCCACTTTCTGCCGCTGTCGTGGTCGTCGGAGCTTTAGGGAACTGTAGATTTAGGTTGTTCTGAATCCGTTGCGACGATGGTCGTGTGGGTTACCGGCGGAGCTCAAGAATTTTCCAGCGTTCTTATGAAATTTCCAGCGGGTTCATGAGTTTTCTGGTGAAGCTTCAAACGGAATTCTGGGTAGCAAACCGGGGAGGAACTCCCCGTATGCGTAGGAGGGGTTGTCTCGGGCATCTCCTCGCGCAGTACTTTTGTGCCATTTCATTAGGGCTTAGGTCGGGGACGTCATCCTCGGATCTTCACGCTCTCTTTCACTTGACTAGCGGTGGAAGGGTAGATTTGATTTTGTCATCGAATTCACTTTTGTCCTCTGCTTTTCAGGTGAAAAAGATGGCCCGCGAACCTGAGCAAGAGATTCTAATAGACTCGTCCTCGGAAAGCAGCGACACAGAAGTTTTGACCACCCCCAGTGATGTCGAGGAGACTACCCCTGATAGGACCTCTGTGAAGGAATGGACAGTCGCAGAGCCTGCCGAACATGCCTCTGTCTTCGCCTCGTTGACTGGGGATGCCTTCATGACCGTGGAGCCTGAAGGGGAGTGAAAGGTACACTTTCTAGGTGAGGACGATCGTATCTATATGGATTACGGGGAGAGGTTCCAGATGTACGAGTACGTCTTCAAGGACATTGGGCTGAGGCTGCCCTTCACTGACTTCCAGAGGTTTGTCTTCGTACACTTGGATCTCACCTCCTCACAGTTGCATCCTAACTCATTAGTGTTTATTTGTGCCTTCGATCTAACGTGTGACTTCCTGAAGATAGGAGCCACCCTCCCTTTGTTCTTTACGATCTTCTATATCCAGAGGCAAGACTCACAGAGAAAGTATGGATGGGTCTCGCTGAAGCAGGCGAAAAAGTTGTTTAAACCATTCTCCGAGTCTATCAGGACTTTTAAGGAGAGGCTTTACATTATCGAGCCTATGTCAGAGAGAGCCTAGGATACTACGTACGCCTGGGAAGTATCGACGGGTGAGGACGAGAATGACCTTATGACGAGCACGGTAAAGTGGTGGCGGACAGAGTGCTGAAGTTCCCCTTTTGCTGGAGCGGGGCTCATTTCTCTCAGGGAACCGACCAATATCTTGCCCAGACGGAGATGATGGAAGACGACGACAAGGCCCGCTATGCAATGCTGGTGAATTATGTCGGCATTTTTAACCTTGTGGAGTGCTGGACCAAGAAAGGGGACCCGATCTTCGAGGAAGATTGCGGCCAAAAGGTGGAAAGCCACTATATCAACACAAAGGGGCTTCTTGAGTGCAAGACCCATGCTGACGCCCTTAAATTGCTTGGTAGTCTTTGTTTTTTAGTTTGTCTGGATTATCCTTTTCCTCATTTGCTAACGTGTCTGTTTTGCTTTTGCAGGTGATATGCCTTAAGCGCACGAAATGATGGTGAAGAATGCCACGACGAAGGGCAAGGCTGGCGCAACGAATCCGAAGACTCGGCCTACTCAGCGAGTGCCCCCTCCTCGGATGGTGTCGGGGAGCTCCTCGCCTATTTCTTCTCCTGCCCAGGGTTCTCTGGTGCCTGGGACTTCAATGTTCAAACGAGTTCGGCCGAACGAGCTAGTGGATCTTAGTCAGGCGGGGGAGATGAACAAGTTCAAGCTTCCTCCATGCCTTCACAATAAGAAATTCTTTGAAGGTTACTCGCTGATGGTTCCTCATGCGGAGTCGCTGAAGCTTGAGGGGATAGACCGCCTGAGCAAGAGGGCGATGCTGGCGTAGGATGCCTCTACACTTATCAGGGAACTAGAGATGGCGACGGTCTACGCCGAGGAAGATTCCTCTCATGAGTCCGAGCTGGAGAAGGCACAGGCGGCGATATAGGCTCTAGAGGATAAGGTGAAGAAGGCCAAGGAGGAGGTCAAGGCTTCCGAGGAGGCGAAGAGGAAGTCTCAGGAGGAGGTGACTAAGTTAAAAGGGGAGAGTGGCACCCTGGTCGCTGAGAAGAAAGTTGTTGAGGACTTGGTCGAGAAGATGAGGTCTGCGGCGGCTCCTGCTGAAGACAAACACGATGATCTGAAGGAGCTGAAGACTCGGACCGAGTTAGTTGCCCGCATCGAGCGGGCGAAGGACGACATCTGTGCCATTGGGGAGGAATCTTTTAACAATGTCGTGGCTCAGCTCAAGCTTACGAATCCAGGGGTTCAACTGTCCACGGAGGGGACCAGTTTCCTGTATCACGTGGAAGGTGGTAAGATTGTCACCCCCGACTTCTTCCAGATTGGCGAGGAGCATGCTCATATCCTTCAAGAGGAGCCTCAGTCAACGCGGACTATCCCCGAGGAGGCCGAGCAGACTCTCCCCAACTTAAACTTGTTTGTCTGCAAACAAGAATCAAGCAAACTTAAAAACACAAAAGCAATAACCAAAGAATCACGAATCATTAAGTTTTGAAAAACGGAAACTAATGTATGGTTCAAATGAAAAACGGTACACACAAAGTAAATACTTACCACTAAACTACGACGATAACATAGTCACGAAACAAATGCAAAATACATAAATCATGCTAATCATCCTAAAACAACACAAGTTCCAAAGTGAATCACACCTAGCAAAAACAATCATCGGTAGATGAAAAACACAAAATGAGGTACTTATCACTCACACAATAATCATGCAAACAATAGACTAAATTATGCAAACATCCAAAAATTCACATTGAACATACAAAGGAAAGAATCACAAGGACTTTCAAGGTTGTAGCGTGGCCGGGTAAACAAACAAGGGGCAATTTCTAATGGTAATTGAAACAAAAACTTGCCAAAACCTAAGGGAGTGATCAACTCACAAAGACTCAAACCAAAAATTCCAATCAACTTCTTCCAAAATCCCAAGTGTCACACAAAGCACAATATTTATTTAGCACAATTATTTGAACTCTTTTTGTTTCCTTTCTCAAGGATTTTCTTTTTCGTTATTTTTTTTTCTTTTCTTTTTCATATTTTTCTCTTTTTTTCTTTTCTTTTTCATCCTCATAGAAACCAACCAATGAGTAAACAATCATTCTCTCCCCAACTTGAATTCAACCACATCATCATGTGAATACTCCCTACTTTCTAAGGCAAGGCAAAAATTCATGCAACAACACAAAGTTGAGGGTTCAAGAAAAAACAAAATCCAATAAAAAATAAGTGAACTAAACACTCATAGACAAGCATTAAGTTCAAATAAAACATGGATCAAAAAGCTCAAAGGGGTTACAAATGATCACACACTCATAAGGTGAATGACTATTTGGCTAGGTAGTTGTGCTCAAAATGAAACAAAATGCCTTGATCCTTTTCATGCTTTCATATAATCAACACAAACAAAAGACTAAGCATAATAAAATCCAGTTAGAACAAGAATGTTGGTACTCCGCGCATATATGGACAATGGAAAGCTACCTCACAAAAAGGTGGGAACTAAAGTGATTCACATAAGAACGAGTATACAAAGAATGAATGGCATGGAAGTTTGTAAAATGTGTAAGTATCATGAATATGCTAAAGTCAAGAAAGCGATAAACACATACCTTGAACGTGTACAAAACTTAACAATATCATTACCATACATCCACAAGTTGAAACGATCAAACTTGGAAAATCACAAAATGCATCCTCAAATTAGCCAACCAAAATTTTCGTCCAAAGAACAAACAAAAAAATTAGAAACTAAAAATAATAAAACATGCTTGTTTTACGTCGTAAGCTCAACGCCTTTACAATGCTTAGCTAGTAACTTCCTCCGTTCATGCCATGGTGATGCCTCACCGCGCAAACCAAAAGCAAGTGCCCTAACCAAACATTTAAACAAACGTTACGGGAACAAAATGTATACAACACTTGAACAAACATAATGGAAATAGACAATATATACAATATATACAAAACTCAAAAACAAAGAAACTATCGCAATGCGATTCAATATCAAAACCAATCCCCGACAACGACGCCATTTTGTTGGTTGCAGGATAGCGGCAAGCAGAAAAAATATTTATTTTCGGAAGAATTCCCTTCGGGATTTATGTCGTGTTCACCGAGATAGGTTCGAGGGAAAGAATTCTGTTCGACAGTCTCTCGCGTTTATGAGTTTGGATTAAAATGGGTTTAAAGTAAATGCAGAAAAATAAACATTAAAACAAAAAGAATTCATTAATCAGAGAGGCAAACTTATCTGGCGTGCACATAATCGACTCCTCACAAACTTAAACTTACCGACCATTTATACTCTACCTACAATACTCCTCAATATCATCCAGCATCGCTCACAACAAAGGTTATGTCTAACGCAAAGTTGAGAGAACAACCGTGCTACCATCGTCGACACTCTCGCACCCAACTCAAGACACGGAGGCATTAAGCTTCGACGCCTATTGAAGATTGTTAGCTCTTAAATCTATCTCTAGCATCCAGAAACTAACAGATAATCATCCCTAATCGAAGTTTGTGAGGTTTATCTCTAACACAACCCAAACTCCGAGCATAAAGCAAAAATCGGAGACAATCACCAATAAAGATTTGTAAAGCAAATTTCATACAACGCCATGGGCGACAAATATACATGAGTTCAGAACAAATACATATACAACAACCCAACAAAGAAGAAAAACACAAAGACGAAGAGAAATAAACCAAACATCTCGCGGTTCTTCAAAGCCGATCGACGATCAATCTACCCCGGTTCATTCGTATGCAAGCTTCCATGTTGTTTTCTAAGCTAATCTACTAAAAAATGAAGTTTATGGAGTTGGGAGAAAAAATCCCCCAAACCATACCTAAAAAATGACTGAAAATGAACTTATAGTATTACAAAATCTGTCACGTTCACTAAGAGAATGTTTTACTCGCAAAGCGAGCCTCAAAAAATGACACTTAAGTGCCTCTGAAATGCTAAACCGCCTTTGCAAAATTCCAGAAGTTCGCAGTGCGAACGATTTATTCGCAAAGCGAATGCTCGCTGCACAGTTCGCAAAGCGAACTTTGGTCTCTTTCTCCCCTGTCCAATTCTGGGAGCCTTCGCTGGGACCTCGCCAGCCCTTCGCAAATCAAACATTCGCTGCTAAACTCGCAAAGCGAACATGACAGCAAACCAGCTCTTATTTAGACCACAACTTCTGCACAGTAACTCTGATTTACGCACGGTCGGAAGCGCTGGAAAGCTTATTCAATGCTTTTTACGACAATGGCAAGATATCCTTGATTGAATACCTGCAAAAATGAGAAAAAAATCAATTAAACTCATTGATATTTACACGATATGCAATATATACACTGAAATGTAAAGTAAACGTATTTATAAACAAATCGGGGTTTTGTTGGTTACAAAATAGGGCAAGCAAGCAAAAATATTTATTTTCGGAAGAATTCCCTCCGGGATTTATATCGTGTCCACAGAGATCGGTTCGAGGGAAAGAATGTGGTTCGACAATCTCTCGCGTTTATGAGTTTGGATTAAAATGGTTTACAAGTAAAAACAAACAGAAAAGTAAAGATGAACATAAAAAGAGTACATTCTTTGAAGAGAAGAAACCTATCAAGCATGAATATACACTACTCAGAACAAACGTAAACCTATCAATCGGTCGCATTCAACATACAATACTCATCAAAATCATCACGTATCGCTCACAACAAAGGTTATGTCTAACGCACAGTTGAGAGAGCAACCGTATTACTCTCGTCGACGCTCTCGCGCACGACGCCTCGAAACACGGAAGACATTAAGTTCCGACACCATAAAGATTATTATCTAAATCTATCTCTAGAGTCTAGACAATAGATATCCATCCTTAATCAAGATTCATGATGCTTATCTCTAACACAACACAAATCCAAACATAAATGCAAAAAGATCAAGGAAGACATCGATAATGATTTGTAAAGCATATATATTATACAACCATGATCAATACATGTACATAGGTTTAGAGTAACAATACAAACATAACCCACAAAATAGAGAAATACATAGAGAAGAAATGGAGAAAAACCAAACATCTCAAAAGTTGTCGGCTCCGATTGATGAAGGATTCGACTCCGGATCATCCTAATTCATGCTCCAATGTGTTTTCTAGCCTAATTCTACTCAAAAAATGCTATTGGATGGATTTGGAACTAAAAATATCAAACCCATAACTAAAAAATGATGAAAAATGGCTTAAATGGGCAATTATGCTTTTCCAGGTTCGCCTAGCGAGTCCCCGTTCGCTAGGCGAATGTAAACCGCCTTTCTGTTGAGTTTTTTCACGATTCTGGAACTTTCTGTTCGCCCCGGTTCGCCTAGCGAACAAGCTAGCGAGTGTTCGCTACGGGGGCTCGCATAGCGAGTATGACAGAAAACCAGAATTTGTTTTCTTCATAACTCTTGAACCGTAACTCCGATTGACGCACGGTTTGAAGCGTTGGAAAGCTTATTCAATGCTCTTTATGAATATGGAAATATCCCATTGTTGGAACACCTACAAAAATAAATGAAAATCGATTAAACTCAATGATATTTACACGATAACGCACTATACACCGAAAACGTAAAGTAAACGTATTTACACACAAAGTGGGTTTTATTCCCACGATATTTACCAAAAAGAATCGATAAGTGCAACAAAACATATATACAAAAATAGGTACAATTTGCACTTATCAGGTTTATTCGAACGATATTAACCAAAAAGTATTGATAAGTGCAACAAAACTTATATACAAAAATAGTTACATTTTGCACTTACCATTTTGTTGGTTGCGGAATAGCGGCGAGCAGCAAAAATATTTATTTTCGGAAGAATTCCCTGCGGGATTTATGTCGTGTCCACAGAGATCGGTTCGAGGGAAAGAATGTCGTTCGACAGTCTCTCGTGTTTATGAGTTTGGATTAAAATGGGTTTAAAGTAAATACATAAAAATAAATATTAAAACAAAAAGAATTCATTAATCAAAGAGACAAACTGATCCGGCGTGCACATAATCGACTCCTCACAAACTTAAACTTACCGACCAGTTATACTCTACCTACAATACTCCTCAATATCATCCAGCATCGCTCACAACAAAGGTTATGTCTAACACAAAGTTGAGAGAACAACAGTGCTACCATCGTTGACACTCTCGCACCCGACTCAAGACACATAGGCATTAAGCTTCGACGCCTATTGAAGATTGTTAGCTCTTAAATCTATCTCTAGCATCCAGAAACTAACAGATAATCATCCCTAATCGAAGTTTGTGAGGTTTATCTCTAACACAACCCAAACTCCGAGCATAAAGCAAAAATCAGAGACAATCACCAATAAAGATTTGTAAAGCAAATATCATACAACACCATGGGTGACAAATATACATGAGTTCAGAACAAATACATATACAACAACCCAACAAAGAAGAAAAAATACAAAGACAAAGAGAAATAAACCAAACATCTCCCGGTTTGTCAACACCGGTCGACGATCAATCCACCCCGGTTCTTCCGTATGCAAGCTTCCATGTTGTTTTCTAAGCTAATCTACTGAAAAATGAAGTTGATGGAGTTGAGAGTAAAAATCCCCAAAACCATACCGAAAAAATGACTGAAAACGAACTTATAGTATTACAAAATTTGTCACGTTCGCTAAGCGAACGTTTTACTCGCAAAGCGAGCCTCAAAAAATGGCACTTAAGTGCCTCTGAAATGCTAAACCGCCTTTGCAAAATTCCAGAAGTTCGCAGTGCGAATGATTTATTCGCAAAGCGAATGCTCGCTGCACAGTTTGCAAAGCGAACTTTGGTCTCTTTCTCCCCTGTCCAATTCTGGGAGCCTTCGCTGGGACCTCGCCAGCCCTTCGCAAAGCGAACATTCGCTGTCAAACTCGTAAAGCGAATATGACATCAAACCAACTCTTATTTGAACCACAACTTCTGCACTGTAATTCTGATTTACGCACGGTCGGAAGCGCTGGAAAGCTTATTCAATGTTGTTTATGACAATGGCAAGATATCCTTGATTGAATACCTGCAAAAATGAGAAAAAAATCAATTAAACTCATTGATATTTACATGATACGCAATATATACACTGAAATGTAAAGTAAACGTATTTATAAACAAATCGGGGTTTATTCGAACGATATTAACTAAAAAGTATCGATAAGTGCAACAAAACTTATATACAAAAATAGTTACATTTTGCACTTATCAAACTCTCCCCAACTTAAACTTGTTTGTCCGCAAACAAGAATCAAGCAAACTTAAAAACACAAAAGCAATAACCAAAGAATCACGAATCAACAGGTTTTGAAAAACGAAAACTAATGTATGGTTCAAATGAAAAAGGTACACACAAAGTAAATACTTACCACTAAACTACAACGATAACATAGTCACGAAACAAATGCAAAATACAAAAATCATGCCAATAATCCTAAAACAACACAAGTTCCAAAGTGAATCACACCTAGCAAAAACAATCATCGGTAGATGAAAAACAAAAAATGGGGTACTTATCACTCACACAACCATCATGCAAACAATAGACTAAATTATGCAGACATCCAAAAATTCACATTGAAAGAATCACAAGGACTTTCAAGGTTGTAGCGTGGTCGGGTAAACAAACAAAGGGCAATTTCTAAAGGTAATTGAAACAAAAACTTGCCTAAACCTAAGAGAGTGATCAGCTCACAAAGACTCAAACCAAAAATTCCAATCAACTTCTTCCAAAATCCCAAGTGTTACACAAACCACAATACTTATTTAGCACAATTACTTGAACTATTTTTATTTCCTTTCTCAAGGATTTTCTTTTTCTTTCTTTTTTTCTTTTCTTTTCCATATTTTTCTCTTTTTTTCTTTTCTTTTTCATCCTCATAGAAACCAACCAATGAGTAAACAATCATTCACTCCCCAACTTGAATTCAACCACATCATCATGTGAATACTCCCTACTTTCTAAGGCAAGGGAAAAATTCATACAACAACACAAAGTTGAGGGTTCAAGAAAAAACAAAATCCAATAAAAAATAAGTGAACTAAACACTCATAGACAAGCATTAAGTTCAAATAAAACATGGATCAAAAAGCTCAAAGGGGTTACAAATGATCACACACTCACAAGGTGAATGACTATTTGGCTAGGTAGTTGTGCTCAAAATGAAACAAAATGCCTTGATCCTTTTCATGCTTTCATATAATCAACACAAACAAAAGACTAAGCATAATAAAATCCAGTTAGAACAAGAATGTTAGTACTCCGCGCATACATGAACAATGGAAAGCTACCTCACAAAAAGGTGGGAACTAAAGTGATTCACATAAGAACGAGTATACAAAAGAATGAATGGCATGGAAGTTTGTAAAATGCGTAAGTATCTGTTTACCGTGAAAATTGGTAAACAACCGCTGATCTTCCAAATCTAACTTTGGTGACTCACAGGATCGATCAGATTGATCTAAAGCGTCTTCTACGGAAATAAGTATTTCGACAGAACTCATAAAGAAAGTTGGTTGAGAGCACAATTTAAACAATGTTCTAAAAATGTTAAATTAAAAGACTGAACAATGGTAAAAGAAAAAGTCGAAAGCGTGCAAAAAAGGTTGAAATAAATTGCATTGAAAGATAAATGGTGTTTACATCACGTACATTCTCGCAAGACTCTTTTCTCAACACGCGGATACTTTGAGTGAATTTGGAGTTACTTGTACAAAGCGAACACAACACCCCGAATCCTATTGCTAGAACCCTTATTTATAATACCTAAAACTAAATGTTATAAACTGCCTGAAATAATAAGCAAATGACAAGTGTCGTATTACATGCCTCCATCACTTGGATGTACGCCACCTGTCTTTGTTTAAGAGCGAACCATAGTAACTACTCCCCCTTTATTTGAATTTGAATTCCTAGCGTCAGATGTGATCAGCAACCTCGGTCGAAGGTACCCTCTTCAATTTTTGGAAATATTTTCTAAGTCCCAAAAAGACATCTTCTCCTCCTACGAGCACATTCGACTGAAACCTATCACACAGATCATGTCGGAAGCTTCTATAAACCTCTTCAAGAGCTCAACATTCCCATCAACACTTCCAACTTCATATGGGCGTCGAATTTATGAGCTAACAAAATGCCCCCCAAAAATGTCTTTTTCTACAGTATCGCAGAAAAGGGCATTTTTTTATAGTGTTCGTTCGACACCATCTTTCGACCATGCGTAGGAGTCCAAACAAAACTGATTAACCCACGTTCCCAGAAACTATTCAGTTTCTTTTCAATCAAATTTATGACATCACAGCCAATTATGATTATGGCTGAAACGTCCCCTCGGAAATCACATCAAGCCGCAAATCACCATAACCTCTCCTATAGCCTAGGAAATCGTGGACGTAGGTGGCAACTGCCACCACCCCTACTTTGGCTCCTGGGAGGACACGTGTCCCACTAGCCTTTGCCCCTTAATGATGATTAGTGAGCCCTTTCATGTCTCCAAAGCATTTTATAAATAGTTTCTTCAGAAACTACTTTTATTTTCTTTTCCACTCCCAAGTATCCACTACGCACCTCCTCATTTCTTCAACCCTTCACCTTTAACAAACTCTTTTCTTCAAGTTTTTCTCACCAATGGCTTCTTCAACTGCTACTACTCAAGACCTAAAGAAAGACCAGAAGCTCAAAGGACAAAAGGGCGCATCACTACTCCCTCCATTCGCCATATTAAATGGACCCAAGGTGGTAAAGAATCAACAATTCATCCCTGAGCCTCTCAAGGAGGAGAAGAGGCACATCTATGAATCCCAGGTACTGATTCCTATCACCGTTTCTGGGAAACCATTAGCTTTATCTGGTCCCTTATCTTCTTTAGATACAGATTATACCGCCATTAGTGACTTCTTTCCATCCTATCGTAAAACCAAACCTCTAGGGTAGAAACACAAAAATAGGGTAACCTCTGAACCCCATGACAATGTAGCCATAAAGAACCTGGATTTGAAGTATCTGAATGATGGGTCTAGGCTGTTTAGGGCTACCCCGTATTTTAAGGATTCTGACCTCTATTTGAACTGGTTAGCCAAGTTGGAGAAAGTGAAAGCAGAGACTTGGAAGAACTTAGGAATCTACGACTTAATTATGATGTCGAAGACTGGAACCACTTACTGTCCGACTTTACTGGCATCCTCTTTGTATTTTTGGGATAGTACCCACTATACCTTTCATCTCCCTTGTGGGATGATGACGCCCACTCTGTTTGACATAGCCGCTATCACTGGGCTAAAGCCTCATGGGTTGGTTTACGACCCTGAAATAGATGCTCTAGACACCATAGGGTTCGCCACCACCAAACACACCTATACTCATTTCATGAACCACTATCACGACAAGAAAACTGACACAGTCGAGGATAAAGAACATATAGCATTCCTGGCTATGTGGCTTTCTCGTTGCGTGTTCTGTACCAAATCCTTGCAGGTGGCAAGAAAATATCTGACCCTAGCCAATCAACTACACCTTAGTCGAGGCATTTGCCTAAGCAAAATGATATTGGCCAGTCTGTATGAGTCTTTGAGCAAAGGTGCTGGACGTCTGAAAGACCAAGCGAGCAACGAGAACCTCCTGCTGTCAGGACCCTTTTGGTTGCTTCAACTTTGGCTTAATGTCACTTTTTAGGCCAACCTTCCCAACAAAGGGCCTGTGGACGAAGAAGCTGCGGAGATTAAGGAGAGACGAGTCAAATGGATTCGATTGGTGCAACTGACCCCAAACAAAGAAGGGCAGTCACTCAGGGCATCCTTCTCTGGCTTCGTCAAAATGTTTGCTAAGTGTTATGAGTTCACACCAAGGATGGCGCCCTTTGCTAAACAAAAATATGGTCCTGAATGGTTCACCAGGCCCTTTCCTCCTTCGTTCAAAAAACATGAAGAAGAATCGCAGCGTGTCTGGGAGGCATTCCTCATCCCTCGACTTATTGTTCATCGACTCAACTTGCTAAAGGGCCAAACCTCTTTGATATCCTATCAACCAAACCTTGTCTCTCGACAGTTTGGTTTAGTCCAGACTCTACCCAAGTGTCTGTACGAGAAGAAAGTCCATGTTATCCTCCCCAACACTATCTATGATGCCATAGAGAGTTCGACACACCTTGCGCAACATGCTCATCGATCACTCCTGACTCCTGTCTACTTTGAACCTTCTCATCTCTGCACCCAAGAATTCCACGACTGGTGGTTGAAACATTATGCTGCAGAATTCCTTGATGTCTCCAGCTTCGCTCAGTTGATTGACCAAGCTTTTGTTGATGTGCATGAGAAGAACAAGAAAGGTAAATCCGCTCATACTAAGGAGATCCGGGCCTTCCAGAAGTACTTTGAAACTGTTTATCGACCAGACGATATTAATCGAACCGTCCGCGAAGCTGCGGTTACGCTAAAGGAGAAATTTTTAAAGAAAATGGAGAGTTTGAAACTCCCTTCATATATTACTCCTGAGAAACGCTATGAAGTGGCTTTCGCTCTATTTCCTCCAAAGACTCCTCGACTACCATCTGCCGATTTTGGAGTGGCTCTTGCCCCTCCATTTCCAGATTGGTTCATCTGTGGTGACTCTATAAAGATCCTTCGCCAGCAGTCGAAACCCAAGGCTCAGCGGGTGGTTCTGACTAAACATACGCTAGACAGTTTCAAAGGACACCTTCATGTCGGTATCGAAGATGTTCGCATCGAATCCGAAATACATGAAGGTTTGGATTCTTCGATTTTATGCTCTTTCACTTGAACTTTATCATTACTGACATGTGGTTACTTGGCTTGTTTCGCAGTTGTTCCCAAAAAGAACACCCCTCAGCACCTAGTCGAAGCCAAAGGCGAAGGCAGCAAGGTATGTAACACCCCATTTCTACCCGGTAATTATAAATAAAATCAGAGTCATCATATTCAACTTAAAACAGGATGTCACATTTTTCAACTTTAAAATCATTAACACAGTAGACAATCATGAAAGATACATAACAATTCAAGGGAACATAAACCAACAAATAATCTTCAAAAATATTCAACTTTATCAAATACAACACAGCGGATTCATAATCATCATAATAGCATCTTTATCCAACATAAAACAACTTTAAATTAAACAACAAAGTATTTTTCGGCAATTTCACTAAATATTCAGCATGTAAACAAATAAACAAAAGACATGCGTCATCCCCCCGAGTGCTACGTATCAGAGCGACAACCACCGACTCGAACTAAGGTAACCGGCTACTCCTCTTGATTACCTGCACGTTGCCAACATAGGGACAACATTCAAACAGAAGGGGTGAGATATTGAATTTTATAAACGGAGTATGATAAATAATACATAGATAGGAATCATACAATTATCACCACTTCACATCAACAATGACACAACAATCAACGACAACTTGAAAAAAATGCAACTTTAATGCGACTCGACTATGTTATGCACGTGGTACCATTTGGAGTAAAACTCCTAACTTAAAACTGCCAGTTTATCGAGGCATCAAGGCATAAGCCTTCAACTTTCAACTTTCAACTTGTGCCAATCCAGGCCAACGTGGTGTGAGCAACGGCTCCGACATAAAATGTAATGTATGCTTTATGACATGCACAACTCATCAACATAGACAACTCAACAACATCCACAACATAATCAACTTAAAACATCATAACAACTTATACAACGTTGGCTATCGAGCCTACAACTTAAAACTTGTCCGTATACCGGAACGAAACAATACAACTCAGCTGTACCTGCAAATCAACTTTTCCGACATAATTTCAACAAAAAAAATCCACGAAAATCATCTACTAAACTACCCGACATACCACGTCAATTTGCGTTAAATCCCGAGCGACTAAATTTTCCGCCTAAATCGGCTAAACCGACTAAAACTGTACTATTTTCACTTCTGCGATTATTACGACTTATGGAAAAATTCTGTTTTCTGTTACTACTACCATAAAATAAATTTCAAACTTCTGTCATGGATTTTAATCAGTTCAACCCCTGTCAAAAATTCTCTCTGTTTATAATAAAACCTGTTATTCATACTTATCTGTTATGCTGGCATACTGATAACATTATATCCTGTGCAGTTCAGATACATCACACTATCAGTCCTATTTCATTAATTCAATTCATTTTATTAAGTAGAAACATGACATTGATTTTGTGTTACTTGATTATAAAAATTGATGGAATGGTATCATGAAGTATATATTTTTCATTTATATGAAATAGTATTTTAAACATGAATTAAACAAAGGTGCTTCCTCTTTTTCATGGGTGGCTGGCGCCACCCTTATACATGGTTCCTAGTGGCTTGCGCCACTTATATATATGAAGGGTAGTGGCTGGCGCCATGTACCCATGGCCCACACCATGTGATATTTCTTTGTTTTGGGTGGCGCAGTGTGGTGGGTGGCCTGCGCCACCCGTGCATCTACAGTAACTAATTTTCGTCCCAAACAAATTTTTCCAGAAACAACAATTTCACTGCAATGTTTACAAAATCAATCCAACGATAAAATTTAACAACATCGACTCATCAGTATTAACCCAGAAACAACAACATTACAACAGCAGAATCACAATTCAACAGCATCAATATCAATTTCCACACAAACAACAACAATTTATCAGAAAATCAATGGAAAACAGTCATATAATCCCCAACCCTTATATCATTCATCATAACCCAGTTATAATAGTCGAACCCACCCTTACCTTGGATTAAAGGCAGCTCTAGGTTCGATCGGATTCTGGGGATTTGGCACCGGTAGCGGTTTCTCTCGTTCTCAACTTCTCACGATCTTCCTCTTCTTCTCTAACTGATGAAACCTAACTTGTTCTTTTCCTATTATTTGTTTTTATCATATAATATTATTATTATACTAATATTACTAATGGGCCTAACAACATACACCCCTCTATTACTAATTCCGACACGAATCCAAGCCCACGAAACCAACACACTCCAACAATGATAATGTTACTACTAATATTATTCCACGACTTTCCGACTTAATATTCTGACTTAATTTATCACAACACAAAATCGACCGAATAATCACAAACAAATAATTAAATATTCAATTAAATAAATAATTAAATATTTGGGCGTTACAACTCTCCCCCACTTAGAATATTTTCGTCCTAGAAAATTTACCTGATTCAAATAGCTCGGGATAGGAGTCTCGCATCTTGCTCTCCAATTCCCACGTCATGCTATCTCCAGTAGCTCCCAACCAGACAACTTTCACCAACACGATCTCTTTCCCTCGCAAAGTCTTCATTTCACGATCTGCGATTCGCACAGGCTTCGTCTCCACCGTGAGATTATCCCGTACTTGCACATCATCCATACTAACCACATGAGACGGATCTGAAATGTACTTCCGAAGTTGCGACACATGAAACACATCATGCAGATTCGAAATATTTGGCGGTAACGCCACTCGATAAGCAACTTTCCCAACTCTGTCCAAAATCTGATACGGACCAATAAAACCAGGAGTGAGCTTCTTAGACTTCAAAGCTCTCCCAACACCGGTCACAGGCGTGACTCTCAAGAACACATGATTACCCGCTTGGAATTCTAAATCCTTCTTCTGCTTGTCATGGTAACTTTTCTGTCTACTTTGAGAAGCTTTCATTTTCTCTCGAATCAACTTCACTTTCTCGGTAGTTTCTCGAACTAACTCCGGTCCAAGTACTACACTTTCACCAGATTCATGCCAACACAACGGAGTCCTACACCTCCGACCATACAACGCCTCAAAAGGTGCCATTCCGATACTAGAATGGTGACTATTATTATAAGTGAACTCGATCAATGGAAGATAAGTATCCCACGAACCTCCTTGCTCAAGAACACAAGCTCTCAACAAATCCTCCAACGATTGAATAGTCCTCTCAGTTTGACCATCCGTCTGAGGATGATATGCCGAACTCAACCTCAACTTAGAACCCAACGCTTCTTGTAGACTCTTCCAAAACTCCGACGTAAACCTCGGATCTCTATCCGACACAATACACAAAGGGACACCATGCAACTTCACAATTACTCGGATATAAATATCTACCAACTTTGCAATTGGATATGTGATGTTAATAGGTATAAAATGAGCCGACTTCGTAAGCCTGTCAACAATCACCCAAATTGAATCATGTCCTCTTGAAGTAATAATCAACCCTGTCACAAAGTCCATAGAAATGCTATCCCATTTCCATTCTAGTACTTCTAACGGTTGCATCAACCCCGCAGGCTTCTGGTGTTCGATTTTCGACTTCTGACAATTCAAACACGCATACACAAATCGTGCCACATCTTCTTTCATTCCGGACCACCAAAATATCTTCTTCAAGTCTTGATACATTTTAGTAGCTCCTAGATGAATACTCAGATTACTTCTATGACCCTCCTCAAGAATCCTCTTTTTCATATCTGCATCATCAAGAATGCAAATTCGATCATGCAGTCTCAACACCCCTCGTGCATCAATCTTAAAGTCACTCTTATCTGATTGACCATAATTATTCATGATGTCCACTAGTTTCACATCCAGCTTCTGAGCCTCTCGAATACTGTACAGAAAATCATTGTTAATCTTTAGCATACCCAACATAACACTCTGTGGTGTCACTTCGCAAACCAAACTTATATCACGAAACTGCTCAATTAATTCCAATTCCTTAATCATCATTGCTGACATATGCAAGGTTTTTCGGCTTAAAGCATCGGCCACAACATTAGCTTTGCCTGGATGGTAGTTCAAACCGAAATCATAATCTTTCAGCAATTCTAACCACCTTCGTTGTCTCATATTCAGCTCCTTTTGATCAAACAAGTACTTTAGGCTCTTATGGTCACTATAAACTTCGAATCTAGAACCATAAAGATAATGCCTCCAAATCTTCAGCACAAAAACCACTGCAACAAGTTCCAAATCGTGCGTAGGATAGTTCTTTTCATGAGTTCTCAACTGTCGTGACGCATAAGCAATTACCTTATTATTCTGCATAAGCACTCCTCCTAAGCCCATCAACGAAGCATCACAATACACCACAAACGGTTCTCCTGGATTCGGTAATCTCAAAACCGGAGCCGACGTCAACCTCTTCTTCAATTCTGTAAAACTTTCTTCGCACTGAATATCCCACACAAAAGCTTTACTTTTACAAGTCAATCTAGTTAACGGAAGTGCCAACTTAGAAAACCCTTTAATAAACCTTCTATAATAACCAGCTAGCCCCAAAAAGCTTCTAATCTCAGTAGCCGACCTCGGAGTTTCCCATTGCAACACATCATCTACCTTAGAAGGATCCACGACAATACCACTACCTGAAATCACATGACCAAGAAAACTGACTTCCTTCAACCAAAACTCGCACTTGGACAGCTTCGCATACAACTTCTTGTCTTTCAAAACTTCCAACACTGTTCTCAAATGTTCCTTATGCTCTTCTTCTGACTTAGAATAAATCAGAATATCATCAATGAATACAACCACAAAACGATCCAGATAAGTATGAAAAATGCGGTTCATGTATTCCATGAATACTCCCGGCGCATTAGTAACACCGAAAGGCATCACTGAATACTCATAATGTCCATACCGTGTTCTGAACGCCGTCTTCTGAATATCCTCATCTTTCACTTTAATCTGATGATAACCCGATCTTAACTCAATCTTGCTAAACACACGAGCACCCACCAACTGGTCCATCAAATCATCTATTCTCGGAAGTGGATACTTGTTCTTAATTGTTACTTTATTCAGCTGTCTATAATCAACACAAAGTCTCATACTTCCATCTTTCTTCTTTACTAACAACACTGGAGCTCCCCACGGCGATACACTTGGTCTTATAAACTTCTTCTCAAGTAGTTCCTCCAACTGCTTCTTTAATTCAGACAACTCGGATGCCGACATTCTGTACGGTGCCATCGAAACAGGTCTGGTACCAGGTACAAGATCAATTGCAAATTCAACCTCTCTCTCTGGCGGTACATCAGGAATTTCATCAGGGAAAACTTCAGGAAATTCACTCACCACTTGCAATTCCTCAATCTTAGCTTTTCTCTCAATAGACAACGTTGCCACCAATGAAAACATCTGAGCTTCTTCTTTCATCAATTGTTGCAACTCTCTGAAAGATAATAACCCAACTCCTTCCTCTTCGAGAGTAGAAAACCTCACCGACTTACGATAATAATTTATATGCACATAGTTATACTCTAACCAGTTCATACCTAGGATTACATCCATTTCGGTCAACGGCAAACAAACCAAATCAACATAAAAGTCTTTATCGAAGATCGATAAGGACACCTTAAACACACAAGAGAAGTAGTTACTGATCCTTTAGCTGGAACTTCGACGATTAATTCACCATTCATAGCAGATAATTCAAGACCCAATCTTTTAACACAATCAGCAGTAATAAAACAATGAGTAGCACCAGTATCAATAATAGTAATTAAAGGAGTACTATTAATGAAGCATGTACCTCTGATAAGTCTGTCCTCGTTAGCTGTTTGAGTTCCTGCCAACGCGAACACTTTCCCTGTCTGAGCTTTCTTTGGCTTCAGACACTGGCTACCAATATGTCCCTCTTCGCCACAATTAAAACATATCATCTCCTTGTGCTTGCAATCATATATTGCATGTCCAGTCTTACCACATCGAAAACATCTCTTCACCTCAGCAGTACACACATTACTCTTATGACCAGGTTTTCCACATTTGAAACAAGTTATGCCAACAGGAGCATCTCCCCCACTAGTCCTCTTGCCCTCAGTCGCTCTCTGTTTGCCCTTTCCAGCTGGAGCATCATAAGGCTTGCCACGGTTCTGTTGTTGCTTGCCTCTTCTATCATTAATAATTTTGTAGTGAGCATTGTTGTCCTCTTCATATATTCTGCAACTGTCAACCAAATCAGAGAAGACACGAATCTTCTGATACCTAACAACTTTCTTGATCTCCGAGCACAACCCGCTCTCAAACTTGATGCATTTAGAAAACTCATCATCATCCCCGGTATAGTACGGATAAAACTTAGCCAACTCAACAAACTTCACAACATAATCCATAACCGACATAGTTCCTTGCTTCAGCTCAAGAAACTCAATCTGCTTCTTACCACGAACATCCTCTGGATAATACTTCCTCAGGAACTCCCTTCGGAACACATCCCAAGTGATAACTTCACCTGTAGTTTCCAACCTCTGACGAGTCTCTAGCCACCAGTCATCAGCTTTGACTGCTAGCATATGAGTCCCATAACGAACCTTCTGCGCTAGAGTGTAGTCCATCACACGGAAGATCCTCTCTATCTCTTTCAACCAATCCAACGCTCCATCAGGATCATACTTGCCCTTGAAGGTAGGCGGATTCTCCCTCTGAAAAGTCGCCAGACTACGAGATCCATCATTCTCGCCAGCGTTCGGTAAATTCTGCACAGCCTGAGCCATTGCTTGCATTGCAGCAGCCATTGCAGCATCGTTCCTTCCAGCCATCTCAACTTATCACTACAACACAAACAAAAGTTAGAACCAAATAACAATACTCGATTGTTAAACAACTACGACTCGACACTTGGCCGAACGGACCGACCTGCTCTGATACCACTAATGTAACACCCCATTTCTACCCGGTAATTATAAATAAAATCAGAGTCATCATATTCAACTTAAAACAGGATGTCACATTTTTCAACTTTAAAATCATTAACACAGTAGACAATCATGAAAGATACATAACAATTCAAGGGAACATAAACCAACAAATAATCTTCAAAAATATTCAACTTTATCAAATACAACGCAGCAGATTCATAATCATCGTAATAGCATCTTTATCCAACATAAAACAACTTTAAATTAAACAACAAAGTATTTTTCGGCAATTTCACTAAAAATTCAGCATGTAAACAAATAAACAAAAGACATGTGTCATCCCCCCGAGTGCTACGTATCAGAGCGACAACCACTGACTCGAACTAAGGTAACCGACTAATCCTCTTGATTACCTACACGTTGCCAACATAGGGACAACATTCAAACAGAAGGGGTGAGATATCGAATTTTATAAACGGAGTATGATAAATAATACATAGATAGGAATCATACAATTATCACCACTTCACATCAACAACGACACAATAATCAACGACAACTTGAAAAAAATGCAACTTTAATGCGACTCGACTATGTTATGCATGTGGTACCATTTGGAGTAAAACTCCTAACTTAAAACTGCCAGTTTATCGAGGCATCAAGGCATAAGCCTTCAACTTTCAACTTTCAACTTGTGCCAATCCAGGCCAACGTGGTGTGAGCAACGGCTCCGACATAAAATGAAATGTATGCTTTATGACATGCACAACTCATCAACATAGACAACTCAACAACATCCACAACATAATCAACTTAAAACAACATAACAACTTATACAACATTGGCTATCGAGCCTACAACTTAAAACTTGTCTGTATACCGGAACGAAACAATACAACTCAACTGTACCTGCAAATCAACTTTTCCGACATAATTTCAACAAAACAAATCCACGAAAATCATCTACTAAACTACCTGACATACCACGTCAATTTGCGTTAAATTCCGAGCGACAAAATTTTCCGCCTAAATCGGCTAAACCGACTAAAACTATATTATTTTCACTTCTGCGATTAGTACGACTTATGGAAAAATTATGTTTTCTGTTACTACTACCATAAAATAAATTTCAAACTTCTGTCATGGATTTTAATCAGTTCAGTCCCTGTCAAAAATTCTCTCTGTTTATAATAAAACTTGTTATTCATACTTATCTGTTATGCTGGCATACTGATAACATTATATCCTGTGCAGTTCAGATACATCACACTATCAGTCCTATTTCATTAATTCAATTCATTTTATTAAGTAGAAACATGACATTGATTTTATGTTACTTGATTATAAAAATTGATGGAATGGTATCATGAAGTATATATTTTTCATTTATATGAAATAGTATTTTAAACATGAATTAAACAAAGGTGCTTCCTCTTTTTCATGGGTGGTTGGCGCCACCCTTATGCATGGTTCCTAGTGGCTTGCGCCACTTATATATATGAAGGGTAGTGGCTGGCGCCATGTACCCATGGCCCACGCCATGTGATATTTCTTTATTCTGGGTGGCCTGCACCACCCCTATCTGTGTGGTGGGTGACCTGCGCCACCCGTGCATCTACAGTAACTAATTTTTGTCCCAAACAAATTTTTCCAGAAACAACAATTTCACTGCAATGTTTACAAAATCAATCCAATGATAAAATTTAACAACATCGACTCATCAGTATTAACCCAGAAACAACAACATTACAACAGCAGAATCACAATTCAACAACATCAATATCAATTTCCACACAGACAACAACAATTTATCAGAAAATCAATGGAAAACAGTCATATAATCCCCAACCCTTATATCATTCATCATAACCTGGTTATAATAGTCGAACCCACCCTTACCTTGGATTAAAGGCAGCTCTAGGTTCGATCGGATTCTGGGGATTTGGCACCGGTAGCGGTTTCTCTCGTTCTCAACTTCTCACGATCTTCCTCTTCTTCTCTAACTGATGAAACCTAACTTGTTCTTTTCCTATTATTTGTTTTTATCATATAATATTATTATTCTACTAATATTACTAATGGGCCTAACAACATACACCCCTCTATTACTAATTCCGACACGAATCCAAGCCCACGAAACCAACGCACTCCAACAATGATAATGTTACTACTAATATTATTCCATGACTTTCCGACTTAATATTCCGACTTAATTTATCACAACACAAAATCGACCGAATAATCACAAACAAATAATTAAATATTTAATTAAATAAATAATTAAATATTTGGGCGTTACAAGGTACATCACACACCTTTTCCTTTCGTTGATTATTCTTTCTCCCCCTAATGCTTCTCAATTTTAGGCTTCTCGCAAACCACCTCTGACACCCCAAAGGAAGTCAAAGAGAGGTACTCTGCCCAAATTATCTTTGATTCCGAGGATGAAGACCAATCTCCTCCTGAAGATCTGATACTCAAGAAGAGGAGGAATCTAAGCCAAGAATCTGGTGCTGCTGGTGGCCAATCTGAGCCTCCAACGGCTAAAGTCCCCAAAAAGACCACTACTACGAGTAAAGCTGCAGAGACTCCTTCTGAAACCGCCTCTAAACTAGCTGTAGACCACGCTGAAAGCAATACTCTAGCCCTGATGCTGAAGGAGTCAAGGTAACTTGTCGTATTTTTCGTTGAATAAAACTTATTTACCTTGTTTTCCTTAATCTGACTTGCTTCGATTTGATTCAGGCTGATGCTAGTGGTTCGCACCCACCGGTGGACAATCCTCCTTCTCCCATCACCCTTATGAATAGCCAAGGTGAGCCCACATACCATCCCAATTCTGACTTGGGCTCTAGAATGAGTTCACTAGGTGAAATTAACAAGTCTGATTTTGAAACAGCTCCCCCTTCGCCAGCAAAGACTGCTACCCAGCAATCTCAAACAGATGGCTCCAACCATGAGGCAGATGACGACGTTCAGCAGGATCCTGACACAGAGAATCCAAAAACTGCTGCCATAGATGAAGACCCACCCTTGGTCGATGAAGAGGGATCCCCAAATGACGAACCCAATGGGGCTGCCAATGTTAGCCCAAAAGGAGAGGAAGAAATGGAAGAAGATGATGATGAGACCATGCACCAATCTGAACTTGATGGCCATGATGATGACAATGAAGATGAAGACAAGATGGACGAAGATGAAGAGGAGGAGAATAAAGGTGAGGAGGAGAAAGCTGACAAAGGACCTATCAGCGAACCAACCCATGTCGAAGCCATTGTTACCCCAACACCTACTGTTGTGACTGAAGGCGAGGCAGCCTCGACTGTGTATGGAGCAGGACTTTCTGAAGAGGAACTGGATGCCTTGAAAGCTAGCAACCCTCGTCAATACATAAAGATCCTTCTTGGGCGCCGCGGAAGCTCATCTGATAAAACTCCCAGTGCTTCGACTACCTCTGGGGATCCGCCTTCAAGCAAGCCTGAGGACAATATCCTTCTGAAGATAAAAAACAAGATCTTTAAGGGTGACCTTTTCACACTCCTACAGATGGATGATGTCACTCACATCTCTTTGAAAAGTCTGCTCCAACAAGTTAATATTCACTCTATTTCTCCAGCATCTGCCAACGTCATCTTAGAACTTGGCACTATGATTGACCAAGTCCATGGTGACCTCAGACGCCTGCCCCAAATCGAAAAGGCCATTTCAACCAAAGCTGGAAGTGAGGCTGCCGCTTGGACTGATGCCACTGATTCTGAGAATAAGGTAGCCGAATTGGAGGAAACAAAAGAAAAGAACAAGCAAAAAGTCACCTCCAATGAAGAAAATATTACTTCCTGGGAGCGAAAGATCAAGAAACTTCGAGCCAAGATTTCAAAGGCAAAAAAGCGTAACGCTGAATTGGCTGCCTTCGATGACTCTGGCTTGTCGAAAGAGCTCGAAAATGCCATAACTTTTGCTGAAAAAGCTCAACGACTGGAGAAGGAAGTTGCTCACTTAAAATCTGACAAGGCCTTATGTGAAAAGCGTCTTGACCTCCAGAAGTCGAAGTACTTGAAGATGAAGGAAAATCTCCCCTTTTAGCTTGTTACTTTCTTTGTAATTTTTTTTTTTAATTTGATGCTCTATGGCCCTTTGAGGCATTTATATGTAATGACTACTAAGCCATTTTGGCATTCGTAAATACCATTATTGGCTTTGCCCTTGCTATGTCGAATTACTCCTTAACAATTTTAATTTCTTGAAGTGCTGGTTTATATTTTTTCAAATACTTGCCATTTACTTTCAAGACTCTTTTATCCTCAATTAATTCTTCAACTTCATAGGCTCCATTAGAAAATACTTGCGTAATTTGAAATGGGTCTTCCCATTTTGGGGACCATTTGCCCAAGGCTCTAACCTTTCGATCCATCGGCAGAATTACCTTCCAAACTAAATCTCCAGGTGAGAAGGTTTTGATTCTAACCTTCTTATTATAAGACTTCTCCACTCTTTTCTTTTGTCTCTTCAAAAGTTCTAGGGCTTTAAGTCTTTCTTCGTCCAGATCTACCAGTTCGTCTAACATCATATTCCAATAAAGCTCAGAGGGAATTTCATGATGTCTCTGAATCCTAGCCGCCTAGAGATATATCTCAACAGGTAACACTGCATCGTGACCAAAGGTCAATCAAAATGGAGTAGTGTTGGTTGCTTCCTTGGGAGAGGTTCGACATGCCCAGAGGATCTGGTCCAATGTCCTATGCCAATTTCTAGGTTTTTTTCCCACATGCTTCTTGATCAGGCTGATCACCACTTTATTAGCTGCTTCAACTTGACCATTAGCCTGAGCATAATAAGGTGTGGAGGTTAGGAGTTTGAAACCCACCTCTTTTGTAAACTCCTGCATCTTTCGACCCGTAAAGACTGATCCTTGATCTGTTGTGATTGTTTCTGGGATTCCAAACCTGCAAATGATGTATTTTTGAATGAACTCGATCACATCCTCTTGATCCACATTTGATAAAGGTACCGCCTCGATCCACTTCGTAAAGTATTCGATTCCTACCAAAATGTATCTCTGATTCTTGGAGGATGCCGGTCGAATCTCTCCAATCAGATCCAAAGCCCAACCTCTAAAAGGCCATAGCTTGACTATGGAATGCAACTCACTTGCAGGGATATGCTGTATGCTAGCTTGAACTTGACATTCTTGGCAACCCTTGGCGAATTCAATGCAGTCTTTTAGCATCGCAGGCCAATACATGCTTTGTCGAAACAATAGCCACTTCATCTTATGGTCTACCTGATGCGCCCCGCATACCCCACTATGGACAGTCGAAAGGGCCAGATATGCTTCTGTTTCACTATGACACTTAAGTAAGACCCCCTCAGGGGTCTTTTTAAACAATTCATTGCCTAGAAGGACATAACTTAAGGCTTAATACCTAACCTTTTGCTCTGTGGATGCTGTCGGGTTTTTTAAATACTCGACTATAGGCTTCCTCCAGTCTTTATCCGTCAAGCTGTCTATTGCAAAAATCTCGAAATTTTCTTCATCAGCGTATCCAAGCTTTGTCACTTCTAGGTCTGATGGACATAATCCAACAGATACTACTTTGCCTCTAGCTTCGATTGCCTCTTGTAAATTTTCCTTCGAAACTTTATACCCAGAAGCAACCTGAGCCAAGTCATTGGCCACTTGATTTTCCAGTCGAGGTATGTGTCGAATGCTCACTACTTCGAATTTCTTCAATAGTCTGTTGGCCACTACGAAGTACATGATAAGATTCTCCTTAACACATTTGTACTCCTTTGTAATTTGCTTTATGACCAACTCTGAGTCTCCCATTATTTCGACTCGAGTTGCCCCCAATTTTAACAAAATTTCAAGTCCAGCTATTAAGGCTTCATACTCAGCCTCGTTGTTGGAACAAAATCCTTCGACCCTGTACTTGAATTTTGTTGGAATATTATCCGGAGAAATAATCAGCACACCTACACCTGTGCCATCTTTGTGGCTGTAGCCATCGAAGTATAACTTCCAAGGTTCCAATTCGACATAATTCAACATGCTTTCGTTTATGGAGTGGTCGACTATAAAGTCTGCTACCACTTGTCCCTTAACCGCCTTCAGAGGCTTATACGTTAAAGAGTACTCAGTTAATGCTAGTGCCCATTTACCGATTCGACTATGCAAGATAGGTTTTGACAACATGTGCTTAATAACATCGAAATGAGACGAAACATAAACATCAACTGGCTTTATATATTGCTTCAATTTTGTACAAGAGAAATACAAGCATATGCATAATTTTTCTATCACGCTATACCTAGTTTCTGCATCATTCAAAACTCTACTGAGGTAGTAAATGGCTCTTTCGACACCATCCTCATCCTCTTGAGCCAACATGTTCCCTATGGTTTTGTCTGATGCAACTATGTACAATCTCATACTCCTATCCCTACAAGGTGGGGAAAGAATTGGGGGATGACTTAGGTATTCCTTGATCTTATCGAAGGCCGCCTACTGCTCCTGTCCCCATTTGAATCCATCTTTATTGAATCTAAGCAATGGTGAAAAGGCCTGCGTTTTTTCGCTTAGGTTCGATATGAATCTCCTCAAGAAATTGATCTTGCTCAGCAGCGACTGCAACTCCTTTTTCGTTGATGGCGTTTTCGCTTCCATGATGGCCTTGGTCTTGTTCTGGTTGATCTCGATCCCCTTTTTATGGACCACAAAGCCTATAAAATCCCCTGCCTGCACACAAAACGCACATTTAAGAGGATTCATTTTAAGACCATGCCTTCTCATCCTTTCAAAGGAGTGTCGAAGATGGTCTAAATGATTCTTCCCTGAAACAGACTTGACCACAATATCATCAATGTATATTTGCATGAAAGTCTCTATATAATCATGGAAGATTGAGTTCATTGCTCGCTGATATGTTGCCCCAGCATTTTTAAGGCCGAAAGGCATCACCACCCACTCGTAGGTGCCTAAGGCTCCAGGGCAATGAAAAGCTGTTTTGGGGACATCATCTTCAGCAATGAATATTTGGTTATAGCCAGAGTACCCATCTAGCATACTAAGATACTCGTGTCCTGCGGCAGAATCGACCAGCATTTCTGCCACAGGCATGGAATACTCATCCTTAGGAGTTGCAGCATTTAAATCTCTAAAGTATATGCAAACTCGTAAGGAACCATTCTTTTTAATAACAGGTACAATGTTAGCTAACCATTCGACATACCTGGCAGTGCGGATAAATTTGCATCGAAGGAGTCTTTCGACTTCCTCCTTTATCTTCGAGAGAACCTCTGGGGCAAACCATCTTGGATTCTGTTTTACTGGCTTCTTCCCAGGCTTGATCGGCAACCTGTGTTCGACCAACTCTCTACTCAAACCGGGCATTTCATCGTAGTCCCAGGCGAAACAGTCTTTAAACTCCTGTAATAGTTGGGCAACTTCAACCTTAAGTTGTGGGTCAAGATTGGCACTAACATATGTTGGCCTCTTGATCACCCTTTCTCCTAGGTCGATTTCTTCCAGTGGATCCTGAGCTAGCATCTTAGTGTTACTTGCCAGCGGATCCTTCTCGAATCCCAAAGGCTCATCGTCATAAATGGCGTCAAGCCTCTGGCCTTGCTCTACACCCTGAACCTTATTAGGTGGCTCTGGGTCGAAGTCCTTACCAGGACCTTCTTGGTGGAATTCAGGATTGGCTTCACCAGCCATATATTCATTAGCAGCCTCCAAAGCCGCTTGTAGTCTGGTTTCAGCCACGTAGGCCGAAATTCTTCTCAATGCTTCGAACTTAGTCATTATTACTGAATTCACTCCCCTACCCCGTGGGGTCTACTGCAGGCTCGCCAAGGTATGGAAGTCTTTCCCCTGACACCTCCTTATCCCAATGAAAACCCTCGACGGGATGTAAGTACAATGAGTAAAATGTCTCGTCGTCTGGGACAAACTCAAAATCTGCTGGACCACAGGGGGCAATGTGAGCTAAATGTTTGTCGAACTGAAGTTTGTCTACATGATTGATCGGTGCTTTAAAATACCCTTGGTCAGCCTCAATGTTTTCGACTATGCCGTCTGGTCTCTAGATGGTGATGCGTTGATGCATCGAAGATGGCACTGCACCAATGCCATGTATCCACTCTCATCCTAAGAGCAGATTGTAGTTGGCTTTTGTTTCTACTATCATGAAGACAGTAGGCCTAGTGATTGTCCCCGCTGTTAAGTCGACTTGTATCACCCCCAGAGTAGAGCCAACTTTTCCTTTGTAATTCGAAAGAACCAAGTTATGTGGCTTAGTGTCAGTATCGTATTTGCCAGTCTTGCTCAGTAAGAAGTGTGGCATCAAGTTCACTGTTGCGCCACAATCGACTAATATTTTAATTATTAGCACATTCTCCACCTTACCAGTAATGTAAAGGGGCTTTAGGTGACTCCTCATTTCCTCTGTAGGTCGCTCGAAAAAAGCATTCTGCTCTTCGAAACACCCATTGTTCATAATATAGTAGCATACCAGCTTGTGTGCTGCCATCTCTGCCTCAGTGCAGGCATCTAAATCTTCGACTTCTGTGAGCTGGTCGAACTCTCTGGACATCACAGATACCATATTGACTATGATGTCAAGAGAAGCATCAGATTCGAAGTCGAAGTTGTCTGTTATTTTGTCATCCTCTTCGACAGTCTTCTCAGGTTTATCCTCGTGAGAGGCAAACAGTTTCCGTCCTACAAGTATTTTTTCAGCAGCCCTCATTGGATTCCCTCCATTATTATCAGTAGGGATATTAGTACTGGACTCTCCTTGATCCTTCGACTGGGCCTCCCTGAGAGCCTTCCTTCGACGTTGCTCTCTTCTCCATTGAGATCGTGACATCGGGTTCTTCCCCTTATAGTTTTCAGAAACATATGCCGATTTGTTAGAGGTCTGAAACTCCTTTCGATACTCTATTGAAGAGCCTCTTCCCACATCAAACTTCTGCCACTTTTTCTGACCTTTCTCCTTTCCTTCGACAGGTTTCATCCAGCTCCCTATCGGTGCATTGCTTGTTGGTTTGAAGGTACTGGGTCTGGCCCCTGGGAACTGTGTGTTTTCCTCCTACTTGTTTTGAAGAGGACCTTCTAGGGTCAAAACCCCTTTGACCATGAGATGATCTCTGCTCCCTTCTTTCTTTAGCCTTCCTAATCCCTTCAAGATTGTGAGCATCCTTCTGATCGAAGATTGCACTGCATCTGGGGCATAACATGACGCCTGATCCCTTCTTTTGGCAGCGGTCAAGGAATTCAATGATAGTTTCATCCTATTTTGGATACGCCACTTTGTTACGCTCTTCTTGGCGGCTTGCTTCGTCCACCTCCATGGTCTGATGTTGTGTAATCTCGACCATATTGATGTCCATGTCAACATCAGCAGTAAGGTCTAGACTGCAGAAGTCCACATCATACCTCTCAGCAGCCCTATCCATCTTAACGAAACTCTCAGCAGTCTCTTTAGTAACCAACATCATGTTGGAACCCTCATTGATCCCATCATTTAAACCCTCAGTGGCTTCGTCGAAGCTATCAACGACCTCTCTCATGAGTTTCTCCATAGCATAACTATCAAAGTCTTCAGTAACCTTGGCTAACACAGCTTTGTTGGCAAAATCTTCAGCAATTTCCACCATATTGACTGAACGGTCGAAGTCATCAGCAACCGTAACCATATGTATCTCTGGCTCAGCATAATGAGCATCTGCTGCTTGTAATGGGTCGGAGTCAATTTTCATCTGACCTTTGCTCTTCTCTCCGAATTTCAGCCTGCCCTCCTGAATAGCATTCTGCACCAGATCCCTGAAAAGAAAACATTGAGAAGTTTTATGGCCCAAAAAATTATGGTACTTACAAAATCCTCTCTTTTTCCTTTGTTTTAAAGGCGGCATTTTAGTGCCAGGAGGCACTATCATCTGCCCATCTTTTACCAACAAATCAAAAATTTCGTCACATTTGGTGATATCGAAAGTGTTTGTTTTCTTGGGAAACTTATCATTCTTTTCGGATTCGCCAGAATTTTTTCCAGTCGAAGGGGCTAACATTTTACAAGCATACAGAGGCCCTTGCTTTAACTCAGCAACGTCTACCTCACTCTCGTCAAAGCATAATGGTTCGTCGTACAAACCTTCGACATCCTCATTATATTCAACATAAGCTACCTTTTTACCCTTATTGAACTTAGCCTTTTCGTCTTTCAGACGTTTTAATTGTCGAACCCTATCAGCCAGTTGGGCCATGTCTCTCAGATACTGGGTATCCAATTTCTTTCTAATAGAGTAATCAAGGCCACCAGCGGCCATTTCGACCAGTTCATGCTCTGGCACTTGAGTAAAACACCTAGCCTTAAGTAATCGAAACCTGTTTAGGTAATCGTCTATTGGTTCAGTAAACTTTCGCTTTATGCTGGCCAACTCTTTCAAACTAATCTTAGTTTGCCCCATATAGAATTGTTCATGGAACAAGCGCTCTAACTGGGTCTAATTACAGATTGAGTTAGGAGGTAGGGTTGTAAACCAAGTAAGAGCGTTTTTGGTGAGAGAACTTGGGAAATATTTCACCCTAAGACTTTCGTCATTTGCGATCTCTCCAGCCTCGATCATATACCGGGCTACGTGTTCGACAGTAGATTCAGTTGTATCTCCTGAGAACTTGGTTAATTTTGGGACCTTCGTCCTAGGGGGTAATTCTGATTGCAGGATATAATCCACTATGGGTGAGGTATAGTTTGGCCTAGTAAAGCCAAAATTCACCCCATTTCGAGCCATTATTCTTTCGACCATGGCTACTAGGTTGTTATCCGCTACTATGTTGTTACGTCGAACTTGTTGTACAACCTGGTCAGCATCTTGGTTTCTATTCACTATCACTACCCATTGTTCCCCTTCTTCAGGAATTGGCGCTTGGTTCCTAGGTGGTTCGACTCTGGGGAGTTCGACTCTAGGGGGTTCCAGGTTGGCCTCAGGCATAGTCCTTAGGTTCCACCGTGGGATATTCTCCACCACAATCGCACCTCGTACAGGGGCTGGCACCCCCATAAATTCTGCCATGCGTACCAATTGTGCCGTTAGTTGTTGGTTGGTTTGGTTAGTGTTCCGAATCAAAGGCTGGAAAATTTCCCCCATAGTTTGAGGCAAAGTTTGTACCATTTGTAGATTACTCTCATCCATTTGTTGTCTTAAACATGCTATAGACGTGTTTGTCAGACTAGGACCTTGAGTGGAATATCCTACACCTACACTTTGGCTGTTTCGACCCACATGTATCCCAGATCCTGACCCCTGTAATGGCGAAGACATTACATTGTCTGAGAATACTGGGGGGGCATTTTGGAGGCTTTGCATTATTGATGTTGGCATTCCATAAGGTGGATTCCTTGGTAAGGGTTGTGAAAATCCTGGAGGGGGAAGATGCCTAAATGTCGAAGTTCCTCCTGGCGGAGTTTGGGGGTTAGATGCTTGTGACCCAACGTACTCCAAAACAGGTTGAGTGTAAGCCCTTATATATGTCGACCCTGGTCCTGTCATTGATGGCATTGGGTCAGACATAACAGGAGGTGGGACCGGCTCTCTCGTCGAAGGGACTGGAGGTGGTATCACATCATTCCTAGACATATTTTGAGGGTTTATGTCACTAGGCTGGGTATTTGAATTTCTTGACTGAGGATTAGAACCACTCCCTTGAGGGTTTGGATTGTTTGGCTGACAGTGTCCGTCGCCATTTTTCTAGTATATCTTCTCTTTGGTCTCTCTTCGTTTGTAGTGGGTACCTTACCACTTCTCAATAACATGCAATGAAGCTTTTTAAGAAGGAAACTATGACTGAAGATTTTCAAAAATATTTGGAAAGATATTTATCAAGTTAGCACTGTCCCACTGGTCGTGCCAATTTGTTTGCCGTGAAAATTGGTAAACAACCGCTGATCTTCCAAATCTAACTTTGGTGACTCACAGGATCGATCAGATTGATCCTAGGACATGTGCTAACGATTGATCTAAAGCGTCTTCTAAGGGAATAAGTATTTCGACAGAACTCATAAAGAAAGTTGGTTGAGAGCACAATCTAAACAATGTTCTAAAAATGTTAAATTAAAAGACTGAACAATGGTAAAAGAAAAAGTCGAAAGCGTGCAGAAAAGGTTGAAATAAATTGCATTGAAAGATAAATGGTGTTTACATCACGTACATTCTCGCAAGACTCTTTTCTCAACACGCGGATACTTTGAGTGAATTTGGAGTTACTTGTACAAAGGGAACACAACACTCCGAATCCTATTGCTAGAACCCTTATTTATAATACCTAAAACTAACTATTATAAACTGCCTGAAATAATAAGCAAATGACAAGTGTCGTATTGCATGCCTCCATCACTTGGATGTACGCCACCTGTCTTTGTTTAAGAGCGAACCATAGTAACTACTCTCCCCTTTATTTGAATTTGAATTCCCAGCGTCGGATGTCATCAGCAACCTCGGTCGAAGGTACCCTCTTCAATTTTTGGAAATATTTTCTATGTCCCAAAAAGACATCTTCTCCTCCTACGAGCACATTCGACTGAAACCTATCACACAGATCATGTCGGAAGCTTATCTAAACCTCTTCAAGAGCTCAACATTCCCATCAACACTTCCAACATCATATGGGCGTCGAATTTATGAGCTAACAGTATCATGAATATGCTAAAGTCAAGAAAGCGATAAACACATACCTTGAATGTGTACAAAACTTAACAATATCATTTCCATACATCCACAAGTTGAAACAATCAAACTTGAAAAATCACAAAATGCATCCTCAAATTAGCCAACCAAAATTTGCGTCCAAAGAACAAACAAAAACATTAGAAACTAAAAACAATAAAACATGCTTGTTTTACGTCGTAAGCTCGACGCCTTTACAATGCTTAGCTAGTAACTTCCTCCCTTCATGCCATGGTGATGCCTCACCGCGCAAACCAAAAGCAAGTGCCCTAACCAAACATTTAAACAAATGTTACGGGAACAAAATGTATACAACACTTGAACAAACATAATGGAAATAGACAATATATACGACATATACAAAACTCAAAAACAAAGAAACTATCGCAATGCGATTCAATATCAAAACCAATCCCCAACAATGGTTCCATTTTGTTGGTTGCGGAATAACGGGAAGCAGAAAAAATATTTATTTTTGAAAGAATTCCCTCCGGGATTTATGTCGTGTCCACAGAGATTGGTTTGAGGGAAAGAATGTTGTTCGACAGTCTATCGCATTTATGAGTTTGGATTAAAATGGGTTTAAAGTAAATGCAAAAAAATAAACATTAAAACCAAAAGAATTCATTAATCAGAGAGACAAACTTATCCGGCGTGCACATAATCGACTCCTCACAAACTTAAACTTACCGACCAGTTATACTCTACCTACAATACTCCTCAATATCATCCAGCATCACTCACAACAAAGGTTATGTCTAACGCAAAGTTGAGATAACAACCGTGCTACCATCGTCGACACTCTCACACCCGACTCAAAACACGGAGGCATTAAGCTTCGACGCCTATTAAAGATTGTTAGCTCTTAAATCTATCTCTAGCATCCAGAAACTAACAGATAATCATCCTTAATCGAAGTTTGTGAGGTTTATCTATAACACAAAACCCAAACTCCGAGCATAAAGCAAAAATCAGAGACAATCACTGACGCTCCCGGGATTTTCATCCAGGTACAAACGCGAAAGTGGCGCGGAAACAGAGTCGCCAGCAATGCGTATTTATCCCAAGAGAGGGAAAGGAAACACTGCATAAACCTGGGGGAAAGAAAGAGCATGGTCTTGCGACCAAGAGAACTGGGTTTGGGAGTCGGTTACGCGAAGGGAAGGTATTAGCGCCCCCCCCCCCCCTCTCGCGTCCATCGTACTCGATGGGATCCACGCTTGTTGTCTCGATCAAAGGGTGTCATCTTCTGGAGCTCCGCTGCTACTGGAAAGGAAAAGGAACGAAAACGGGAAAGAACGGGGAAACGAAGAAGAAAAGAAAAAGGAAGTGACTCGATAGGACATTATCGTTGTCCTAGGCCTACGTATTCCCTCAGTGCAATGGGAAAGTCAGAATCAACGTAGTTCGACGGACTACGGGGAAGGTTGCTCGTCGAGATATCGCATCTCGTGCCTACGTATCTTCAATCAGACGAGAAAGAAGAATCAGAGCAAACGTAGTTCGGCTCAACAAGGATTGCTTTGTTTGTGTTTTTTAATGGAAAGGTCAGAGTGCGCGTCCCAACAGTTAGGTGTTGCAGCTCACTGTAGGGAGACTTAGGCGTTACCTGTTTGCGGTAAAACGGACATGACGAGTCCTTAAGGAATAGAATGAAGGAGATGAGAAGAGAATTTGTTTGTTTTTGTATTTTAGAAAGGAGTATTTTGATTATTGGTGTGTATAACACATATTGCATTTAAGTCTTTCACGTAGGATCGAATGCCTTGCATATCGACCCAAGACGGGACGTATGCTAAACATTCTAAGAAAGTGAGAGAAGACCCCTCACTATCTTATTCTCACATGAAAGGCTCAAATGCAATATATGTTATGCCTTTATTAAGTGTTTTTGCTTTTGTTTTGAGATGGGAAGAAGAGAAACTCAAAGGTTGAGAAAGGTAAAATCTAATAAGGGAGACTAAGACTCAAACCCTAAAGTTATCATACATGGATGTTCCTAATGGTTAAGTGTGGTTTAGAAACCTAACTCTAAAAGAAAGGATAAGAAGAGTTTCTAACTTACTTCTAAGATGGAAGTTAAGTTAAGAACTCAAAGGGGATGAAAGAGATTTGAACAAAGAAAGCATTAGATGCTTTGCACAAACACAAATTGAAAGCTTAAAAGAGATCAAAGAAGAGGTTGTATATGGAAGCATATCCACACACTTGACTTACCATTAGCCCCTGAAAATGTTAGCAAAACAATTTTCAAGTAAGGAAGTAAGAAAAGAATAACAGTAAAGATCAAATCAATTAAGAACTAAAGAAGAAATGTCCTAAAGGTTGACAAAGTTTCTAAGTCAGAACCTAAACCCTAAGAATGCTCTCTAAGGTTAAGAGACCAAACACAAATGAACTATACACAAACAATGCTTTAAACACCAAAGAAATGCAACATGAAGGTAGTTGATGAAAGATGAATAAAATGCAAAATGAACAAGTATTCATGCTTAATGGAATGTCAAAGTCAGAAGTATACATCATTTATAAATGTCTTATAATGCACATGAACAATCATACAAGTCATGGATGAAATGATTCAAGAAGAAAAGACAAGATGAAAATAAATTCAAACCATGTTCAAATTCACATAAAATGGCACACTTATAATACAAGTTATGAATAAGGAATGAAACAAGAATATGCATAAGAATGAATGCAAGTCAGTAGTATATGACATGTTTGATCATATTTGAAGGCAATAATGGTATCACAAAGATGCATACAAAACATGTTAAGGCACATAGGAGAAAATGCACACAAGCTATGTCAAAGTGATTCACACAAGCAACCAACATTTATGAACTAAAATAAAATGAAAATGACCTATAATCTGACATGCATGGCCTATAATATCCAAGTAAACATGTGTCAAAAGGTAACATCAATCATCTCAAGAGACCATAGGCAATATGACACAAAACCATAGCATATGCATACAATGAAACACATAAATGCACATGTAGTCAATCAACGAGGTAAAAATAGAAAGAGACTTGGAAAAATTTTTAAAATATAACACCAATCATCTAAGTCATAATGGGATCACATATCAAAAGCATAGCTCAAAACTCAACCAGAAACATGTTCAATTAAGGTCTAAGTACTCACAAAAGGTCATTAAGAAAGATGGAACAAAATGAATTCCAAATGCTATTTAAAAATGGTTTTAAAAATACAAGAAAAATGTTTTTAAATTTATTCATATGTTATTTAATCATAGAAAAAATATTGGATGCAAAATGGTTCTAGAACTATGCAAAATAAATGGATGAATTTCATGTGTCAAAGAAGAAACCACATAAAAAGAAATTAAAAGAAAATTACGAAAATAAATGCGAAAATTAATAAAATCAGAAACAAAAAATATGAAAATTTATTTTAATGAATTATGAAGCTTGGTGAATTTTTATGGAATTTTTATTATGCATTTACTATTTTTAATAAAAGAAAAATCAAAGCAATATAACAAAAGAAATTAAAAAAAGAATAAAAACATGTAGGGGGTGCAGACAAAGCAATTATCACATTGAAAACGATTGGGCTCACAATGCAGGGTGTGTGAAAAGCAAATATCAACCCAGTCCAATAGGCGCGTGTGAGTGTGTGACATGGTGCACAATTAGTCAAAGATTTGACTCCATCTGAGCCATTAGATCAACCAGCAACAATCAATCATCAAAGGAAGATGCATCCAACGGATCACAACTCACGCACACCACAATTACTACGCACACACGCACATGCAAGCAATCTGATTTAAACAAAATATCACGTGAGGGGCCACACGTTCATTAATGTGCTGGCAGCTAATTAGGCATTGGATCAAGTACATCGGACGGTCACGTTTTAAACTGGGATCTAAACCCTAACACACACCTCACCGACCGGAGAAGGACCTCCGGTCGTCTTCTCCGGCCACCTCCGGTCACCTGCAAGTCTCACATTCTCCAGAAATCTATGAACCGCACATCAAAATGAAGAGGAAATCACGTAGAATGCAAATCCACACTCCAAATTCATAAACAATGCAAGATCAGAGAGAAACGAACAAGAACAGTTTGCCCTAGAAAATGATTCTAAGCACCTAGAGTGCCTATCACTAGCGGGAGAAGCAAATAGTTCCTAATGAACTTCAAACAAGCAAAATGAATTCAAAGTAGCTTGAATTAGAGAGAAAAAAGTTAAGATGATGAAACCTGAACTTGATGAGATGTTGTTGTAAGAATACCAGAGGTTCCTTCTTCAATTCTTGAGCTCAAGATTTGGCCAAATAAAGGCTTTGGAATGCGAAAATTCAGAGAGAAGTAAAGTAGATCTTGATCTGCAGTGGTGGCGTTGAGCTTGATTTCAATCCATCAATGGTGTTAGATGATGATTGATGATGATGAACTTGATGAGAAGCTGGTGAAGTTTGTGGAAACACTCGTGCAAATAGAGAATGCAGAGAGAATTTTCAGAGAGAAAGTGTGAGAATGACTTGTGGAATTGTGAAAATGACGTAGTTCCTTTCAATTGTGTTATGTTCAGCTTATATAGTTGGGGTTAGGATGTTAACTCATGTGGTTGATGGTTGGAAGTCAAGTTAACTGAGTTAGTTAATTGAGTTTGAGTTAACTAACTGAGTGAGATTAGTTATGCACGATTGGTGAGGTTTTATTAAGGTGTGGAGAGCTCATGATGTTGTATGGTGGTGATTAGAATGAATGGTGGTGATGAAGTCATTGCTGCAGAAACTTATCACGCAAGTTTGCTCACTTCTTCTTTAGTGTATGATAACATGGCATGACATGGATTGTGTAAGGATTGTGTTTGTTCATAATAGGAAAGGAATGGATGGTGTAAGCGTGTGAGCTGATGTGCATCAACAACAACAATGTCATAATGCTATTCTTGGCAGCATGGCTTCAATGAAAACAAGGAGATTTGTGGAAGGAATTCTTTGTGTACATTGCATGAAATTATGAGTTTTTGGTGGCTATGGAAAGATGGTACATCATAGAACAATGTTGATGTTTGATTCCAATTAAAACAATGCCTCTAAGGTGATGAAATATTGGTTAGAACATCAAGGCATAAAACTGCATTATGGGCGTGGCAAGTGTTTTGCAGGCATGGCATCATGGCCTATGGAATTTTAGCATGAGACCCCTATGTTTGGACCATCATAACTCTCCATCGTTTGATCAAATGAAAAAATGATAAACATAAACATTGTAGAGGAGATCAAGAGGAGCAACTTTGATGTTCAACATTTTTCCATTTGGAGCCTCCATCACTGAGAAAAATTTCTTGGAATTTGGACACATCATGCACACCAAGTGCTTGATGAAATTATGGCGTATATGGCTCGCCCATGACCAGTCTGACTTGCCAATTTGCCCTACTTTTCCTCAACTTTGATAGATCATAACTCTCTCAATTTTGATCCAATGGAAGAGTTCTTTATATGGATTTGAAGCTTAAGATGTCATATTTAATTGGCTCAACTTGGGCCTGAAGTTTGGAGCTTTTATCATGGAGAAAGAATGCCTTGAAGTGGAGTGCAAAAGGGTGCAAAACTTGCCATTTTTGGAAACCCTAAGTTTCTAAAAATGGAAACTTTGTACATTCCTTGATTTTTGATGATTCCTCCATCATTTCTTGATCAAATCTTGTCCAATGAACATATGTGACTTGAATTTCATGAATTTGACCTTAAAAAGTCAGGAGTTGACTTTTTCTTTTGCACAGTTGACTTTTCCCCCAATTTCTTGATTCTCAAGCAACTGGCCAATTGAACCTCTTCTGAAATGACTCAATGAGCAATCTTCCATCCTTATATACTTGATATCATGTAGAAAACATTGAGATCAAGTTTGAACCAAAATTTCATCAGGAGACTGCTTGAACTCAAAACCCTAATTTGGACTGCTTTTGATAGGAGATTATGAACTGTCCAACCTTCTTGGGGAATTCTCTTCTTCCAATGACTTGTGGGATCAATTGAGATCATTTATGATGTAAGAGACCCTTGAGGCTTGCTTGAAGACCTTAGGCTTTAGCTCTCTGACTTGGAATAGTCAATGCTCTGCAGTCCACTGATCACATGCCCTTATGCAACATGCATGATATATGAGATGAAATGAGATCTAAATGCAATGCAATGAAACATAAGCTAGGCAACAACAAGAGGGAAAATTTTAGGGTGTTACAATCACCAATAAAGATTTGAAAAGCAAATTTCATACAATGCCATGGGCGACAAATATACATGAGTTCAGAACAAATACATATACAACAACCCAACAAAGAAGAAAAACACAAAGACGAAGAGAAATAAACCAAACATCTCACGGTTTTTCAAGTCATTGTCATCTCTGGAGTTTGATGCAAGTGACGAGTTATTTGTGTCTTCAAAGCAAGTAGAAGAGTTTGTGAATTATGATGGTAAGGTTTTTATGATACTAGCTTCCATGAAGGATGAAAGCAAAGTTGTGATTGATGAATTATCAGTGGTGTGCAAGTTTTTAGAAGCTTTTCCAGATGATATCAGTGATTTGCTGACAGAGCGTGAGGTGGAGTTTGCTATAGACTTAGTACCTTAGTACTAGTCTAATGTCGATGGATCTATATAGAATGTTTGTTTCAGATCTGAGTGAGTTGAGGAAGATATTGGAAGAGTTGCTTGAGAAGAAGTTTGTTCAATCGTGTGTTTTGTTGTGGGGAGCGCTGATGTTGTTGGTGAAGAAGAAAGATGGTAGCATGAGGTTGTATGTTCATTATTGACAACTGAATAAAGTGACGATAAAAAACAAGTATCCACTTTGGAAGATTGATGATTTGATGGGCCAGCTAGTTTGTGCTTAAGTGTTTAGCAAGATTGATTTGTGTTTGGGTCATCATCAGATTCATGTAAAGTCAAAAGATATTTTGAAGATTGCATTCAGAATGAGGTATGGTCACTATGAGTATTCAGTGATGTTGTTTGGGGTGTCTAATATGCTTGGAGTGTTCATGGAGTATATGAATATAATATTCCATTCGTACTTACATCAGTTTGTGGTGGTATTCATCAATGACATCTTGATATAATCAAAATCTGATGAAGAGCATGTAGAGCATATGAGGGTTGTGTTGTAAACCTAGGAAGAAAGCAAGTTGTATGTGAAGCTATCCAAGTGCGAGTTTTGTTTGCGAGAGGTGAGTTTCCTTGGTCACATGATTTTTAGTGGTGGTATTGATGTTGATCCATAGAATATAGACTATGTGTTGTAGTGGAAGACTTTGAAGTCTGTTATGGAGATTAGAAGTTTTCTTGGTTTGGCTGGTTACTACCGGAAGTTTATTGAAGGCTTTTTGAAGTTAGCATTGCCTTTGAATTAGTTGACTTGAAAGGGTCAAACATGTGTTTGGGATGTGCATTGTGATGCTTCGAACATGGGTCTAGGAGGTGTGTTGATGTAGAATATTCAGGTGGTGGCTTATGCTTCTAGACAGTTGAAGGTTCACGAGAGGAATTATCCTACGTATGATCTAGAGTTGTCAGCATTATCTGTTCGATTCCAAATTTGAAGTGTTCAGTGATCACAAGATTTTGAAGTATCTCTTTGATCATAAAGAGTTTAATATGCGACAAAGGAGATGACTTGAGTTTTTGAAGGATTATGATTTTAGCTTGAGTTACCATCTTGTAAAGCCAATGTGGTAGTTGATGTGTTGAGTTGGAAGTTACTCCATATGTTGATATTGATGGTTTGAGAGTTGGAATTAATTGAGCAATTTAGAGACATGAGTTTGGTGTGTGAAGAGAATCCTAACGGTGTGAAGTTAGGCATGTTTAAGTTGATCAGTGGTATCCTTGAAGAAATCAGAAAAGGTTAGAAAATTGATTTGGGATTGATTGACCAGCTAGTTTAATCAATCAAGGGAAAGATGGTAATTTCAAAATCGACGAGAATGGTGTGATGAGGTTCAAAGATAGGTTTTGTGTACCAGATGTTGCAAAATTTAAGAAGAGTATTATTGAGGAAGGTCACAAAAATGGTTTGAGTATTCATCTCGGCGCCACTAAGATGTATCTAGATTGAAGAAAATATTTTGGTGGGAAGGAATGAAGAAGGAAGAAGATGAGTTTGTTTATGCTTGTTTGACTTTCCATATGTCAAAGATTGAATATCAGAAGTCACTGGGTCTGATGAAATCGTTGAGTATTCCTGAGTGGAATTAGGACATCATTTCCATGGATTTTGTGACGAGTTTTCCAAAGACGATGAAGGGATGTTATTCTATTTGGGTTATTGTTGATAGACTAACTAAATTGGCTCATTTCATTCTGATTAAGATCAGTTATCCTTTGTAGAAGTTAGTTGAGTGAGAAGGTTGTTAGTCTACATGGTATTCCATCAAGCATTGTTTCTGATAGAGATTCGAGGTTCACATCGAGGTTTTAGGAGAGTTTGTAGGAAGTCGTGGGCACTAAGCTGAAGTTGAGTTCTGCTTATCATCAACATACATATGGACAGATAGAGAGAACCATCCAATATTTGGAGGATTTGTTGAGGGCTTTTGTGTTAGAACAAGGAGGTGCTTGGGATTGCTACTTGTCGTTGATTGAGTTCACTTACAATAACAATTTCCATTCAAGTATTAGGATGGCACCATTCGAGGCATTGTATGGTAAAAGGTGTAGGACACATTTGTGTTGGTATGAATTAGGCGAGAGTGTTATGCTTGGACCTGAGATTGTTCAGCGAACCTCTAAGGAGATCAAGATGATCCAAGAGAAGATGAAAGCTTCCCTGAGTCGCCAGAAGATTTACCATGATAAGAGAAGGAAAGCACTTGAGTTCCAAGAGGGATATCATGTGATTTTGCGAGTTACTTTGGTAACTGGTGTTGGTCGAGCTTTGAAATCTTGAAAGCTCGCGCCACGTTTTGTTGGTCCATATCAGATTTTCACACCCCAATTTTGTCCCTCATTCGATAAACCAATATGTTCAGCATAATTTTAACATCATCTTCATAGCATAACATGCATTTCATGTCGCATAGTGCCTAAAATATCATCCAAAATAAATTTTCGAATCTATAGATAGACCAGTCGAACTGATCCTTAAATCTACGTGAAATAAGCGAGCAAAAAATTTCAAAATCGAGCATACAGATGTCAAGTTTATTAATCTATGGTTCACGTAGTTCAATCCGGCGTGCTCGTTTTATTTTTCGACTCTTTTTTCGGTCGCATTTTGATCAGTTTGATCATTTTAGCCGATCATTTTTTTTTTTATTTCAAAAATTGATCAAAACATGTGGTTTCGAGAAGTTTATTTCGCGTTGATCATTTTGGCGCATTAAATTAAATTTTTGAGCATTTTTACATCCTTTTTTATTCATTTTGAGTCCTTTTTTTAGTTTTTTTGTCAAAATATGCGAAATAATTAAATAGATTTATCTACGTTTTTGTTTCAATTTTATTTTAACTATTGTAAATAATTTGAATTATGTTTGAAGTATTTGTTTCTAAACTTTTTTTAATTACGAAATCATCTAAGGGGAACTTTTGGAATAAAATTTAATTAAAACCCTAGGTAGTTTATTATATAATGTCTTATTGGGCAATGTTATAAAGGGAAGAAACTGAGACCTATCCAAAAGGGTTTGCGGCACCTCACTTTTGTTGTTATTCCCTCAAATAAAAAAAGCAGCCAATGAAAGAAAAAGAAGAAGGTGGCTCAGAGGAACGTTATATGCTTCATTCTTTTGAATAGCATCACATTGATTTTCGAAAGAGAAACCAACTTAATATAGAGTAAAAAGAAAACTTTCATCTACCATGCCAAACGAATGGACCAATAAGAAAGGGAGACTCAAAGATTTCATCTTCTTCATTTTTTTTATTTCCATTATACTATCAATCTTATTCTATGATTCTTTCACATAAACCACCACCATCTTGTATTTCTTCACCTTCAAACAAATAACAACCGCCAGAACACTCCTTTTCCATTAACTCCGCCCATCCGCCCTTGTCTGTCGTGCCACTCTTTCACGCGTTCCCTCTGTCACAAGAGGATAAACATAACCTTTCTTCACTCTTTATCTCATCCACTAAAAACACACTAGCTTCAATCCTCTCCCTCACAACTTTCACCTCTACACAAACAGCATAACATAACCTTCAGCAAGCACACCCTTGCTTTGGCGAGAAACATAAGCTCATACACCAACCGATCCGATGACCCTTCCCTTAACTCACCAACAACACTCTCTTCACAAAAAAACTCAACAAACATTCTTTTACAACAATAATATTCACAAAATGTTGGATAAAAAAATGAAAGAAAGAAGAAGAAAGACTTCTTCTCCACATGAAACCTTACTATCACCTTATTACCACCTCTCAGCTCCTAATACTTTCTAACCTACAAACTTCAAACAACAACAATAACCCCACAATTGATTCCTTCTTTAAAATCCCTCAAACCAAACTCCAATCTTAGCCTTGCATCACCAATAAAGAACCAAGTTCGAATCCACTCACCATCGCGCCGATAGTAAAAGTAGCTACATCAGAAAGCCGTCTATGCCGCCTTTGAAGGTTCGTAATTCTAATCGTTTCCATTTTCTTTCATTTTCTATTGTGATGTTGTTGAGTTTGTTCATTAGAGAGAGGATCCAAGTTTGTTTTGAGCGAGAAACCACGTAGGAGTTAGGCTGAGAGCGCTGTCGTTTGAGGAATACATGGCCATCGCGAGAAAGCTTGAGTCCAAAGTGTTGTTGTTATTGTTCTTTCTGTAAAAGAGAATTGAGAGAGAGAGAGAGAGAGAGAGAGAGAGAGAGAGAGAGAGAGAGATCTTTAGTTGGTATTCTCTTTTTTAAATCCAACTCCGTGTATCAATTGATGTTCTGAGACTTTTTATTATAATTTGAAAAAATAATATGTTGTCTCTTCTCTCTCTCTCTCTCTCTCTCTCTCTCTCTCTCTCTCTCTCACACACACACACACACACACACACACACACACACACACACGCACACACACACACGCACACACACACATTGAAACTTTTTCTTTTTTCATTATTTTTATTTGTATTTGTATTCTATTTCATTATTTATTTATTACATTTTCTTTGATTTAATTAATTATTTAAAGTATAAGTTAACTAATCGATTATGTTTTATTTGATTAATTGATTAGCCTTGATTTAATTAATTATTTCGTTAGTTGTAAAGTGAAATTACTTGATTAATTGTTAAATCAATTTCATTTGTGATAAAGTGACTAATTTGGTAATTTCTCTTTTGAAGGTTGTCCATGTCCTCATTGTTGTAATAATAATGTGCTTGATTGTTGTTTGGTTTATCATTGTATTACGATTTCAAAGTTAAAATTCAATTTAATTTTTGAAAAAATCATCTGAACGCATAATCTTTTTTGACTGGCTACTTATAGAGTGATTTCTACATGAATTCACTTTAAGTTAGCGTAGAAATAAATTCGGTGCTCTCGATTTTGGTTTATCTCCCGTCCTGTGGCTTACTCTTGGGCCTTCTTACAATGAGTTTGGTTTATTTCCGATCTCGTGGCTTACTCTTGGGCATTCTTACAATAAGATCTTTTTGTTTGCATTTACTTGTTTGATTGGGTTTACTTTTACTCGCTTTCTTACTCCCTGATTGACAAGTGTATCCATTGTCCCTTTGATTGTAATTTGTATTTATTTGTTTTTATTTTCTTGCCATTAGTCAGAAAAATTAACCATTTAAACAATAAAAAAGGAATGAAATCAACCATTTTTTAAATGAACAAAAAGTAATAAGTGCTCGATCCAACGTTGAGCATTTTTTCTCAAATCAAACCTTTTCAATCCATTTCCACTATCCAACTTTTACAAACATTTCACTATTTTGCTTAACCCTCAAACCATTTTGACATATCATTTCGTCAAACAAATCAAATGTTTGATCCAACGTCAAGCCATTTTCCCAAATCAAAAATACAAAAACACTTAGTTCTTATAAAACACTTTTCAATAAAGATAGAAAATGAAAGGGGTGGATACCACGAGCTCAAGAGGCTAGGATTCGATATGGATATCTCGCCCATCCAAGCTCTCGCTATCACCCAAAATACATCCAACTCATCAAACTTTTTTTCTCGCCGCTGCGCGATAACTTTCAAACCTTTTTCATAAACAAAAGGTATTTTGTCTAGAGACGATGCCAGACAATGCTTCGTACACAATCGTGTGAGTTGAGATAAGTGACGTTTTCCCATGAATGTTGATTTGTAAATCCATTCAATGTGATGCAAACACCTGCTCCTCACCTGTTTTGGATAAATAATATTTTTCGTCGATTGTGACAAAATAGCTTTCGCTAAAATCGACCAACAAACAATTTTTTTATCCAGAACTACGTAGCCTTGAGTTCTCTATTGCACCCGGAGATACGTAGGAGCGAGATTCAAAGTCTCGTCAGGCACCCTAATAAAAAACAAACCTTTTTGTCCTATTCTTTTTCCCTTTCAATAACTTAAAAATCCTAACATTTCTAAGCTAACACTAATGCTCACAACTAATCAAACGGTTCCCGTTGAATACAACGGACGTGAGGGATGCTAATACTTTCCCTTTGCTTAATCGACTCCCGGACCCTTATTTGGTTGCAATGACCAATATCTTAGTCCTTCTTTTAGAGGTTTTATCAATATTTTTCCTTTCCCTCTTTAGGAATAAATAAAGTTCGATAGCGACTCTGTTAGTCCATCTCGTGAGCGTACGATTGCGCTTCGCGAGCGTCATGTTCTCATTTTCCGAGGTACGACAGATGGCGACTCTGCTGGGGATCTGGTTCCCTAAGTGAGTCAAGCCTAGTTTGGTTTGTTGTGTGCTTATGTTTGTTTAATTGTGTGGCTTTTCTTTATCTTATGTTTTTGTTATCTCTATATTTTTATATAATCTGTTGTATGGTTCCATTATATTTTCGTATTGGACTGATACTCTGATTGTAAACACCTTGTGGGAAAGACTATCTACCTGAGTCTAAAGTGCAAACATAAGATATGACGATGGTTGAGTAGTGAGGACTCCCGGGGTGAATACCTCGTAAGGGTCGGCATGAGAACCTCACTTAGAGTAGATCCTTTTGAAAGTGTTATCGCCCGAAAAGTATTTTCCATAAGCTTCGATGTTTCAAAGAGGTCCATGACTCTAAGTACTTTTTATAACATTGAACCCTTTGGCCAAGTAGGAATAATGGTTACGTAGTATGGATTCCCGAGGTGGGTACCTCGTAAGGATTGATACGAAAAACCTTGCTCATAATAGATTCTCTTGAAGAAGTTGACGCATGACAAGAATTTGCCATAAGCGGCTAACATTCTTGTGGATCCATGACTCTAAGAACCATGTTTAGAACTGATGTCGATGGTTACGTTGTGAGGATTCCCGAGGTGAATACCTCATAAGGGTCAATATGAGAACCTCACCCAGAATAGATTCCCTTGAAGGGGTTGATGACCGACAAGTATTTTTCGTAAGCAGCAAACATTCTTGTGGATCTATGACTCTAGGGTCCTTTGTAAAACTGTAGATCATACCCGGTGAAAACTCTATTGTTGAAATCAATCATAATCATCCATTACCTCAGACCTTCGAACCTATACAGACACAAAAATGCATTGTATCCATTTTCATACCATTGCATCTGCATTCATCAGCATGCATGCCTAATCGAACAAAACTCATTTTTTTCTTCCTTCAGTTCCACTCTGAGTCCTCAACACCAGCACTTCACTTGAGCAAGCACTTGGCAAAGGATGGCTAATAAAGAATAAGAATTAGAAAGGGTGAGTTTATAACTCGATGACCTGCGAGGAAATGTGGATTAAATCATGGAGATGCTTCAAGTCATAAAGGCCAAGATGGACACTCAATTAACAATCATCTCAGAGATATTTGGTCCTACTCTTGAGCCCCAACCTGTGAGAACTGTGCCTACCACATGACCACCTTTTGGCTTACTTTTTGGCTTTACGCCCCGCTTGAAGGAGCCCAAGGCATTATGCAATCTACTCAATAAATGGTACCTTTACCAATCGCCATCGAGGCTCATCCTGTGGTTCATACAGTTTCACCACCAATTGTCCATACACATGTGAAACCTCACTTTGAAGATCAACATCAAATATATCATGCTCTTGAATCTTCAGATGAAGAGGACGAAAGGCACGAGGATATCAAAGGCATAAAGGAAAATTATCAGGTCCTTGGGAAAAGATTGAGAGATATGGAAGATGACAAAGTCTTTAGTGCTGCTTCCATAGAAATTTGCTTGGTATCTTGTGATACCCGCGAAATTCAAGACCCTGATTTCGATAAGTACGAGGGTCATATTTGCCCCAAGAGCCATCTAATCATGTATTATCAAAAATGGTTGCACATGTCAAGGATGACAAACTTATGATATATTGTTTTCAAGATAGCTTGAAGGGCGCCTCCTTTAAATGGTACCTAAGCCTTGAACAGAGCCATACCCCTACGATATGACCCTAATGCACATTGTGAATTCCATGAGGGACCACCAGGGCATTCGCTGGAAGTTTGTTATGAATTGAAAGCAAATATTCAAGAGTTAATCAATGGTAAGATCTTATATTTCAAAGATATGGGCCCAGACGTCAGAAACAACCCTCTTCCAAGACATAGAGAGTGATGCCTGAAGCAAGATACCTCCTAAAGCTAGTAAAGGAGAAGAGAAAGTGCATCTTTGACGATTCTGATCATTTATTGTTTTGCATTTTGTTATATTCCTGGCATGTTCAGCACTTTGTTTATTTTTAAAATTTATGTATTCTGAATGGTAAGAATAATGAAATTTTTATGCATATTTTGAATTAATCCAATTGTATTCTCTCTTTTTCTTCCATTTCATTTGTCTTTATCAAACTTTTGATTAAGCAAATATTGGAAGAGGGGGATGAAAACAAAATACATGAAATTTTTACGGTATGCTTTCAAAGAAAATGTTTTTGTTGATGTAAGGCATTGTTTCAATTCCTCAAACATTGAAGAGATAAGAAGTCAGTACCTAGTCAGCCACTTTGAGCCTAGAAGTTGGTGTTTCTTTCGAAATCTAAAACCCTTAAATCTTAACCAGGGGCAGAGTAGTTTGTTCAGTTAATTTGACTTTGCATTCAAATTGCAAGAGAAAACATCCCATCTGAGGATCAACCACTCACTTCGCACACATCTTAAAGTTTCGAAGAAGTCGTGAAAAGCCAAGAGAAATTACATTGGTTGATCCTCATCCACCAATAACATGGCAGTCATAACCTTTCAAAGAAAAATTAAAAAAAAAAGTCCGCTAAGTCGAACACCATAAAAGATGACTTAGGAAAAAACCAGGGCATCCCGGTAGACCGAAAGCTTCAAAGAAATAGTCCAGGAAAAATTAAGGATAAAAATTAATCAAAAGAGGTCACCAAAATCCTCAACAAAAACAAAATAAGGTGACTGTCATTTCAAGAAATATTTATCTTGAATCCTCATCTTTACTCTAACGCCTTCAAACTTTCTTGGGAATTGAATGTGTGTGTCAATGTAACTGAAATTAGAACTGGAGATTATCAAGAATAAACGGTGGGTTAAAATTAAACTTTGAGCCTTATGACCTTTTGTTCAAAAAAAAACCATGAACCAGACCACATTATAATCCTTAAAAGACCTAATTGAGCCAAGGTTTATTTTGAAGCATACTACAGCAAGGTTGCGTTAACCTGACTCCAAAAGATCTTTGTTAATAATTTGTATTAATCACACCACCTTGCTCACTGTTAATGGATAGATCAACATTGTGTTCTAATCATTGACCCATTCACTGGATTTCACCAAGTTGATATCAATAAATTTTGATTTCAAAATTTTGCATGAACATTGCATTAAAATTACCATTTTTGAATGAACAGTTTTATTTTCCTGTTAACGCTTAGCATCAAGAAAATTTCAACAAATGCATAGTCAGTTGAGGAACTTGATCAGGTGAAAGAAGTCCAGTCAGGGGAAAATCACTTTAGGTCGGTCAATCAGAAGTTTACCACTCAAAGAGTCAAGGACCCCTTCAAGGTTAAAGATATTGGGACAAGCCATCTCGAGGTTATCTCATGGCAAGTGGCTTCCAAACTCATGTCATGGTTACGGGTGGGAATAGGCCAGGTCAACTAACAGGGGCCTACGGTCTAGCCTACATAGGCTCAGACCAGGCCAAGCTTTTTCTTAAATAGAAAAGGCCTAGGCTTTTTTATAAGCCTATTTAGCTAAAGAGGCTAGGCCACAAGCCATAAAAAAAAGCCTTTTAAGCCTATCAAGCTGACCTATTTAAGAAAAAATCAATAAATTTATTATTATTATATTCTATTTTGTACTTTGAATTAAAATACGAAAATAAAACTTAGTTAACTTGAAGAACTTATGAAAATAAGTTGAAAAAACATTATAAACAATGTTATAAGTTGCTGTCATAAGTTTTTCTCATAAGTTATCTTCAACAAATAGTATCACCAAACTTATGCTAATAAGAAAACTTGAACGAGACAATAAAAACAAACATTTAATCTCATTGATTTTTTAACTTGTTATTCTATTTAACATTAATTGAATTTCTTATTTAAAGATGTACAAATGAAGTAGGCTTTTAAATAGGCTAGTAGGCTAATCAGGCCTTCGAAAAGGTCAGGCTTAGGCCTAAAAATAAGCTTATGGTAGGCTACAGGCCAGATTTAGGCTTTGAATTTTTTAGCAGGTCAGGCTCAGGCTTGGCAAAGTCTAGCTCGGCCCAGCCTATTCCCACCCCTAGTCACGGTGAATATCTTCAATAACCCAATATAAGGGGCAAGATGAGTCACAGAGGCACAAGTCATTTCCATGCCTTCAAGTTGTTCATGCAAACTCTGCCACACGACAGCAACTATTAAGTTCGAGACGAGTGCCGAGAATCATGCTAATGACCCGTCAATCATCTAAAAGAATCCCCTTGGCTAGTTATAACTGTCAAGCTTGATAGAATTCTCCTTTGGATGCATCTATCACAATACTTGTTTGAGTTCTTGATGTTAAGGAATCAAAACCTCTATAAATAACCTATGTAAACTCTCAATATGCATAGAGTTAACATTTGCATATCATGATCATTCATATATCATGCATAGAAGCAAATTCCAATCATGCAAATCCGAAGTGTAATTCGTGTTCATTTTGCAATGACCCCGGTCTCATTGGTTGATCCTATATCCCTTGACCTCAAAGTCCAATTTTGATTTGCCACCCTTAAACCATAATTCGGTTTTCGTAGGCACAAGTTCATCCTCGTCTAGCAAACTCCGTTTGTAGCGGGTAAATATTTTACTGATACCTTCGGTCAAGTCCAACCTCGTCTAGGAAACTCCCTTTGAAGCTGGTATATATTTTACTAATGTCTGCGGTCGAAGTCCAATCTCGTCTGGCATTTCATTTTAAAATCCATCGCCGTCTGGCATTCTGTCTTTTAAATTCTAGCGTCGTCTTCCATTTTTCCCAGTGATATTTTCCATCGACCTTCTGATGATGGTATTCCCTAGCATGTCTGCTGGTTTAACTCCTCAAGAAGAGGTTACCTTAAAAAGTCTTGTTAGAACTTTTTCTTTGTAGAGCTTTCCCTAGTAAATCTTCTCCTGAAGGAGTGTTTTCTGGGATGTTTTCACAACCGACTATCAATGCCTATCGACCTCCGAGCTGATATGTTCTTGACCCCCGAGTCTATGTTGTCTTTATTTTTCCGACCCCCGAGTCGATATTGTTTTGATGTTTCCTCAACCCTCGAGTTGATTTATTTTTGACCCCTGAGTTGATGTTATTGCTTTATTTTCCTCAACCCCCGAGTTGATTTGTTGTCTTGATCTGTTGTCAACCCCCGAGTTGATATGTTCTCGACCCTTGAGTTGATGTCGTTGTCTTTATTTCCTCAACCCCAAGTTGATATCTTGTTATAATTCTCGACCCCTGATTCGATGCTGTCTTTATTTTTGACCCCGAGTCAATGTCGTTGTCTTTACCTTTTCTAAACCCATAGTTATTGATATCATGTCCTTATTTTCTCGACCCCCGAGTCGATGCTGTTGTATTTAAATATCTTCCAACCCCAGAGTTGATGTTGTTTTATCTTGATGTTTCTTCAACCCCCGAGTTGATTTGTTGTCTTAATTTGTCCCTGACTCCTGAGTTGATATGTTGTTACCCTCAGTGAGTCCTTCAACATTTCCATCCTTTTCATTTCCTATGGATCACCATTATCACATATCTACATCAATCCCCATATGTCCATCTTTTATTCTTCATTCATCATAAAACACTATGCTCAGGTTCATCTCACATCATATCCTTAGCAAACCAAAATGAAAAAAAAAAGAGTCTTTCATGCATTCATAACATTTTTTCATATCATTTCATCAAGGGACAAAATTTGGGTCCTTTAGTATTTAACTATCTCCCACTGCGATCATACGAAGATTAACATTCTTCATATTCTCTGGTCGAAGATACTTAAATAAGGGCAACTGTCACACTCCAATTTTGTCCCTCATTCATTAAACCAACATGTTCATCATAATTTTAACATCATCTACATAGAATAACATGCATTTCATATCGCATAGTGCCTAAAATATCAACTAGAATAAATTTTTGAATCTACAGACAGACTGGTCGAACTGATCCATAAATGTACGTGAAATAAGCGGGCAACAAATTTCAAAATCGAACTTGCAGACGTCAATTTTATTAATCTACGGTTCACGTAGTTCAACCTGGCGTGCCCCTTTTATTTTTTCAAATCCCTTTTTTGGTCACATTTTGATTAATCTGAGAATTTAAAACCAATCATTTTTTATTTCAAAATTTGATCAAAAGATGTACATTACCGAAAAACTTATTTCGCGCTGATAATTTTGGTTTTATTCAGTTTAATTTTTCGAACATTTTTGCGCCCGTTTTTTATTCATTTTGAGTCGTTTTATTTTTTTTTGTTAAAATATGGGAAATAATTAAATAGATTTATTTATGTTTTTGTTTCGATTTTATTTTAACTATTGTAAATAATTTGAATTATGTTTGAAGTATTTATTTCTAAACTCTTTTAATTACCAAAACATCTAAGGAGCACTTTTGGAATAAAATTTATTTAAAACTGTTAGTTTCTTGGATTGGCTAGAATTTTGGTAAAACAAAGGTTGTTCAATGTTTGATGTCAAGGTGGTGATGTCACAACATTGAGTCTTAACACTGGGCTGTGTTAAGTGTTTAAGTTTCTGAAGTTTGGATGTCTGATGTCACAAGCGATGTTGTGACATTAGATCTGCAGAATTAATGACATCAAGTTGTGATGTTGTTAGGGTTTGCGTGTTAGCTGGAATTGTGGAGAGTTGTTAGTCTCATTGGATGAGAATATCTTGGGTTAGATATTCTTCGCTGCATAGGAGATCTGGTGCAGATTTGCAGGAGATTTAAAAGGTTAAAGATTTGAAAAGATTTTAGGAGAAAATCTATTTTGAAGATTCAGTTTTAAATAACAAATCAAGTCAGATATTGTAGCAGGTCCAAGCCCAATTCAGGTTGCTATATAAAGTGCACAAGACCAAAGGAAAAGGTACAGAAATATAGAGAGAAGATCAAGAGCATAGGCTGAGTGTCTTAAGTATTTTGTACGAGTTTTGTATACACCATTCTAGGTTGAATTGGCGAGTTGTTTTCTGTCCTCTCTTAGAAGCTGTGAAGCGAAAGAGAGTTGTGTAACTTGATCAAAGTTGTGAAGCAGAATCAAGGTTTCTCAAAGAGGATGTTCTTTGAGAGGTTTAAGGGATTGAGTAGTGTTCTCATATCTAAGTGGTTTCTTAGGTAGAAAGTCACTAGTAAGAATTAAGATTAGGAGATTGTCAAGTGGGTTGTTGAGTCTGTAATTTAATTCTACAAGTAGTGAATTTCATCCCTGGCTTGGTAGCCCCAGACGTAGGTAGTTAGACCGAACTGGGTGAACAATTCTGTGTGTTATTCTGCTTTTTATTTTGTCCATTGTGCAGAGTGTGTTGTTGTGACATCACACTTAACATCACACGTCTGATACCAGAATTTCAAAAACCCCAGGTAGTTTACTATATAATGTCTCATTGGACAATGTTATAAAGGGAGGAAACCGAGACCAATCAAAAAGGATTTGCGGCGCCTAACTTTTGGTGTTATTCCCTCAAATAAAGAAAGCAACTAATGAAAGAAAAAAGAAGAAGGTGGTTCAGAGAAACGTTGTCTGCTTCACTCTTTTGAATAGCATCACATTGATTTTTGAAAGAGAAAACAAGTTAATATAGAGTAATAAGAAAACTTTTAGCTACCATACCAAACAGACGGACCAATCAGAAAGGGGGACTCAAAGATTTCGTCTTCTTCATTTTTTTTCGATTTCCATTATACTCTCAATCTTCTTCTCTGATTCTTTCACCTAAATCACCACCATCTTGTATTTCTTCACCTTCAAACAAATAAAAACCGTCAGAACACTTCTTTTCCATTACCTTCGCCCCACCGCCCTTGTCCGTCGTGCCATTCTTTCACGCGTTCCCTCTGTCATGAGAGGCTAAACATAACCGTTCTTCACTCTTTATCTCATCCACCAAAAATGCACCAGCTTCAACCTTCTCCGTCACAATTTTCACTGTTACACAAACAACATAACACAACCATCATCAAGCACACCCCTGCTCCAGCGAGAAACATAAGCTCATACACCAACCGGTCCGGTGATCCATCCCTTAACTCACCAACAACACTCTCTTCACAAAACAACTAAACAATCATTCATTCACAACAACAATATTCACAAAATTTTGGATTCAAAACAAAATGAAAGAAAGAAGAAGAAAAAGTTATTCTCCATGTGAAACCTCACTATCACCTTGTTACCACATTTCAGTTCCTAATCACTTCTAACCTCCGAACTTCAAACAACAATAACAACCCCACTATTGATTACTTCCATTACAATCCCTCAAACCAAACTTTAAGCCCGTCTTCACATCACCAAAAACAACCAATTTTGAATCCACTCACCATCGCGCCGAAAGCAATTGTAGCTGCATTGGAAATACATCTTCGCCGCCTTCGAAGGTTTGTTATTCTAATCGTTTTCATTTTCTTTCATATGTTATTCTGATGTTGTTGAGTTTGTTCATTAGAGAGAGGATCCAAGTTTGTTTGGAGCGAGAAACCGCGTGGGAGTGGGGCCGAGAGCAATGTCGTTTGCGGAGTACATGGCCACCTCGAGAAAGCTTGAGTTCAAAATTTGTTGTTGTTATTGTTCTTTCTGCAAAAAGAGAATTGATATATATATATATATATATATATATATATATATATATATATATATATATATATATATAGAGAGAGAGAGAGAGAGAGAGAAGAGGTATTGAGTTGGTATTCTCTTTTTAGAATCCAATGTCATGTGTCGATTGATGATTTGAGACTTTTTTTAGAATTTGAAAAAATGATATGCTGTCTCTTTTCTGTCTCTCAATGCATCTGTTTCTCTCTCTCTCTGAAACACAATGTAACTTTTTCTTTTTTTCACTATTTTTTTATATTATTTTTTATTTTTTATTTTTATTCTATTTCATTATTTATTTATTACATTTTCCATGATTAAATTAATTATTTGAAGTGTTAGTTAATTAATCAATTATTTTTTATTTGATTAATTGATTAGACTTGGATTAATTAATTATTTCGTTAGTTACAAAGTGAATTTACTTGATTAATTATTTAATCAATCTCATTTGTGTTAAATTGACTAATTAGGTAATTTCCCTTTTGAAGGTTGTCCATGTCCTCATTGTTGTATTAATAATGTGCTTGATTGTTATTTAGTTTATCATTGCATTATGATTTCAAAGTTAAAATATAATTTAGTTTTTAAAAAAATCATTTGAACGCATAAATTTTTTTGACCGAGTGATTCCTACATGAATTCTCTTTAAGTTAGCTTAGAGTTAAATTCGGTGCTCTCGATTTCGGTTTATTTTCGATCCTGTGGCTTACTCTTGGGCCTTCTTACAATGAGTTTGGTTTATTTTCGGTCCCGTGGCTTAATATTGGGCCTTCTTACAATGAGATCTTTTTGTTTGCATTTACTTGTTTGATTGGGTTTGCTTTTACTCGATTTCTGCCTCCCCGATTGACAAGTGTATCCCTCATCCCTTTTATTGTAATTTGTATTTATTTATTTTCATTTTCTTGCCATTAGTTAGACAAATTAACCATTTAAACAACAAAAAAAATAAAATCAACCATTTTCAAAATGAACAAAAAATAATAAAGGTTCGATCCAACGTCGAGCCATTTTTCTCAAATCAAGCATTTTCAATCCATTTCCATTATCCAACTTTTTCAAACATTTCACTATTTCACTTAACCCTCAAACCATTTTTCCATATCATTTCGTCAAACAAATCAAATGCTAGATCAAACGTCAAGCCATTTTCCCAAATCAAAAATAAAAACACTTAATTCTTATTAAACACTTTTCAATAAAGATGGAAAAGGAACGGGGTTGTCGCACCCTAATTTTTTACCCTAAGATTCTGTTTTCATTTCGCATCGTCTGCATAGCATATCACGTCATTTATAGGTCAATCATCCATGCATAGCTAACCAATTTATCAGACTTGTGTTTGTTGGTCTTCCTTGGTGCAATTAGGTGTTGCTGCGGAAGGTTCAGAGGACATGAAAGTTGGGTGTGTACTTATTATGATTCTGGTCTTTGCAAATCATGTTGTATTCCCGTGGAGATGAAGGAGGGATATACCCTCATGCTTATGGTTAAGCAGTCGTGATATGACCCATGGCTTAAGGTATATAACGACATCAATTCTAAAGTAATTCATCCAGAAGGTTCATGGCATGTTGGAATTAAGATTGGGTTTTTGTGCTTCAAAATAATACAAAGTCATACTTGGATCAATACTTCAAGAGCTCGGATTTTCGTTGGGCTGGTTGCAAAATTCAAGGCATTATCATCTGGTTCTCATTTTGATTTTAAGTCATATTTCAAAAAGTGATTTAAGATTATATTGGGCCATATACCAAGTTACTCTCAAGAAATGTTTCAATTGTTTCAAGCCTATCCATTCAATATCGACGCCATCATACTATTTAATTTCACGAGATTAGAATGTGCGTTTGATTTGAAAGCTTCAAAAAAATACTTGGCAGAGTTTGTTTTAGATGGAAAATAGAATTTGGACTCGGTACAAATCAAAGGCCAAATAGCTCATGTGTTCTTACGCACAAAGAATTACACCAGAACATACATAAAACACTAGGGAGTCTATTTTGGTTACTTCTGCTACATTTGCCACGTCTAAATGAATTCAAGATAAAGATTTCCTCCGATGCAGCAGTGGTACGGCTTCTCAAGGAGACCACATATTGGGTTCAAAATTGATGTACAACGGATTCATCACAGATGGGCATCAATTGGTTCACCAGCTAGACACCAAGATAGGCTTGATAAATGGTTCAGATTTCACACCAGGGAGCACATTACAAGTCGAATTTTTCAGAACTTTCATTAGCACGTGGGTTCGCCGGAAATAATCAAAGCAATGGTGTCGAGATGTAGCCGCCATACACCTGCAGAAAATGCCTAAAGTCACTAACATGACACGAAGTTTTTTTTTAACTCAACAAAAGCCATCATCCAACACTTGCCGTAAGACCCACGCTGTTTTGAATACTTCATTACTTCCCTGTAACAAAAAGAAGCTCAGTATTGGACAACACTCTGCAAAGACGACACTAGTTGTAACCGAATGGTGTATTTTTGCTCACTTACCTGAAGAGCTGCGTCCATTGTACGTGTCCACTTGGTCTACTGTTCCTTCACCCCGGTCAGCTGCATCTGCTCCTAATGTCATGGACACGGCTGTTGCTATGAGACTTTTTCCTGGTTCACCATCATCAAATAAATGAATCACAATTATAAAACAAAAATCAGACATTTTATCAAGTATCCAAACCAAAGCAGGGAGTTAAATTCATTCACCAGGTGACATCAACTTCCAGGCAGCATCCGACATTTCCAAATTGAACATGGAAGGATTAAGAAACACACGCGGTTTCGACATTCATGGCCAAATAAACATGGAAGGTTACAATCATGGAAAACATATGTTTAGAAGAAAATCAAAAGAAATCTCGGTTATAATTTTCCTCCTAAAACAAGACATGCCAAACACTGACAGATTTAAGCTGCTTGAACTTGTATGACTTGAGATGGCTTTTCCTGTCATAATGTTGTCTGCATGGGGATACAAAGCTGGCGATAAAGGGGATCACCATGATGCTCGTGATTATCTGTAGAACAACATTAAAGTAGAATATGTTGCTTGTGATTATCGGTAGAAACTTGTGAGATTCAGAATATTTGGCAGCATGTGATTAGGAAGGAGAAATCTGATTCAAAAGAGAAACAATATCAAGCAATGTCAGAATGAGAGTCAAAATGGATCACCATCATCAAATCAGTTCATTTCTTTCCAAAAAGGTTTAGACAGAATCATTACAATCAAATCAAGAATCAGTTGGAAATAAGGGAAGAAATCGGAAGCATCCATGGTCAATTACAATTAGCAATCAGTAATTGTGATTCATCAATACCGTTCGACAAGTTTGGAAAGAAATCGGAATCACAATGAATGGCTATAAAATTCCCTTCCAAAATCAAAATCAGAAACAAATCCCGCATTCAAGTTGGAAGTTAATGTCATCGACTCTATAAAGAGAACAACGATAGGCAGAGGGGGATCAAGAAAAAGTTCATACACAAAACTTGCAAAAATACAGAGCGAAAACTCACAAACACCAGAGAAAAAATCGCAAACACATGTACATCACAGTAATGGAGAAGTGAAAAATTACATCAGTTCTTCATTAAGCTGTGACCTCAACAATCAGAAGCAGAGTTTACAGGAAGAAAATTCATATCCTCATTCGCAAAGATACCACGCATAGCAAGAAATATCACATACATAGCAGAACAAACTCACCACCGCCTATATACAGAGGATCACACCAGGGAACACGATTTGAAGTACGAGGCGTTGCAAGGAAGACGACGCACATCACGACATCGCATTCCACCGGATACATTCTCCACACCGTAGTTATCAGCTCCGGCGACCCCCAACATCATCGGATCCTTCTCCGCCGCCGCCGTAAACCTTGTTCTTCATCGTTCCATCTCCTTCGTTTTACTTTCCCGTACCTTGTATTATGTAATCATGAAATCATAATGGAAATTGGGGTATTGGGTTTGCTTGGGGGCGGGGTTTTGATTTGCATTGTTTGTTGATAGGAGAACACGAGAGGTTGCGGCAACGAGGATTAGGGTTTCAAAACCCATTTTGAGAGAAAGAAAGAGGGAGCAGCGAGAGGGTCTGAGGATGAGAGAGCATCTTTCTCTCTTTTCTGTTCTTTGGTTTTTAGTGATGATCCTACACATGCACGCACACACCACATGCCATGCACCCACTACCATGTCCGTCAGATCACACTTCGCACGCATCCAGTGGCTGTGATCTGAGGGTCTGCGATGGACCCTCTTCCATTAAGCACACCAACTCCCTCCGTTTCTAACTCTCTCCTTTCAGTTTTTTTTAATTTGTTTTTTTAATTAATTAAAATAAAACCTTTTAAATAAGCATCCTTTTTTATATATATCTAAAATATTCTTTTATAAAACGTAAATTTTTTTTTTATTAAACTTTGGTTAAAATCTTTTCTTTTTACGAAAATACAAAAAAATAAAAATCCTTTGATTAATAACCTTTCTTCTTTTTTATATATAACTTTAAACTAAAAATAATAATACTAAAAAACTTTTTTTAATTAAAACCTTTTTATTAACAAGAAAACCTTTAACCTTTTCAAATTAGTTAATAATTTCTAAACTTACCTAATTCTTAATACTCTTGTTAATTTCCCTAAAAAAAAAATCAAAACCTTTTTCTCTAATAAACCGTTCTTTTAGAATTCCTCGCGCTAAATCTTACGCTTGAGTGACATAGATTAGAACCTTTAGTTGATATTATGCCTTGCTCATGTATTTTGTGTGTTTACTTTGTATATGATATATGTTTGCTTTATGTCTAAACCCTTTCAAAAATATAAAAATCCTCGATCCAACGTCGAGCCCATTTTCTACCCATGTAAGTCGATTGCCTTTAGGCATCGCATTCAACCTTTGGGTCACTGGACACAAGACTAGCACCACTTTGCTAGCACTTTCGCTTAAAAATTTAATCGCATTAATATCCAAGGGAAAATCCCATGCATGATAACCATGTTATTGTGCATGGTGCATATCATTCGCATCATAGTCGACAAACTTAAGATAAGACAATTAGACAACTTAGGATAGACTTCCTAGGTTAGTCCCCTTACAATTTTGATTTTTCAAATCAAACTTTAGCCCACCTAATTCCCCACACAAGAGAATTAGATGTTAATCATCTCAAAGAAGGGACATACAATCCCATACCCCACAAATACAAACATTTTCAAAGAACTGTGGTGGTTTTCTTAAGATGATGACTCATCTTCTTCTCCTAAACCTTTAAACATTTAGTACCCTTAATAATAAGGAACTACAAGTGCTCTGATTCCCTCCAGACAGGATATGTAGGCACAAGATGCGATATCTTGTCAAGCACACTTAGGAATAAAAGAAAAATAATAATCAACCACTTACCCTTAAACCCTTAGCAAAACAGATAACAGATAACATAAATAAAATCAAGAGGTTCCTGTAGAGTACTACAGATATCTAGGATGCTAACACCTTCCCTAGGTATAACCAACCCCCGAACTTAGAATCTTAGTGCATTTGCATTGTATTGTGGGTATTCGGTTTTTTTCTCCCTTCCCTTGGATAAAATCAAAGACCGGCGGTGACATTAGAAATGCGATCCTAGTTAACAAATAACTATGGTATCCAATTTTCACCGCGACAGGGGTGGATACCACGAACTCCAGAGGCTAGGATTGAGATGGATATCTCGCCCATCCAAGTTTTCGCCATCCATAAAACTTTCAATGCTTTCGCCAATCTTTTCTAAATCAAAACCTCAAAACATCTAAAATTTTTGAAATCCTTTCGCAAATAAGATGGAAAATGAACGTGGTGGATACCACGAGCTCCAGAGGCCATAATTCGAGATGGATATCTTGCCCATCCAAGCTCTCGCCATCACTCGAAATACATCCAACTCATCAAACTTTTTTTCCTCGTCGTCGTGCGATAAATTTTAAATCCTTTTCACAAATGAAAGGTACTTTGTCTCGAGACAATACCAGACAATGCTTCATCCACGACCGTGTGAGTTGAGAAAAGTGACGTTTTCCTCTGAATGTTGATTTGTAAATCCATTCATTATGATGCAAACGCCCGCTTCTCAGCTGTTTTGGGTAAGTAATGTTTTTCGTCGATTGTGACAAAATAGCTTTCGCTAAAATCGACCAACAAACAATTTTTTTTACCCAACACTATGTAGCCTTGAGTTCTCTATTGCACCCAGAAATACGTAAGAGCAAGATTCAAGGTCTCGTCAGGCACCCTAATAAAAAATAAATCTTTTTGTCCTATTCTTTTTCCCTTTCAATAACTCGAAAAACGTAACATTTCTAAGCTAACACTAACGCGCACAACTAACTAAATGGTTCCCGTTGAGTACAACGGCCGTGAGGGGTGCTAATACCTTCTCCTTGTGTAATCGACTCTCGAACCCTGATTTGGTTGCAACGACCAATATCTTAGTCCTTCTTTTAGGGTTTTTATCGATATTTCCCTTTCCCTCTTTTGGAATAATTAAAGTTCAGTGGAGACTCTGTTAGTCCATCCCGTGAGCGTGCGATTGCGCTTTATGAGTGTCGTGTGCTAATTTTATGAGGTACGGCACAAATCTTGCAGAGGATAGGAGAGGCAGACTATCACAATGCTTTGTCACTGTCGCTTGTTAATCTTCACGATGTGTTTCATGTATCTTAGTTTATGAGACACATTCTAGATCCACCTCATGTGATCCAAGTGGATAATGTGCAAGTGAGAGAGAACCCGAATGTTGAGGCATCACCCATGCGAATAGAGGATTAGGAAGTGAAGCATTGTGTGGTAAGGTTTTTTCCTTGGTGAAGATAGTGTGGGGAGGACCAGCTAGTGAGAGCATAACTTGGGAGCTAGAGAACTAGATGAGAGAGTTGTATCCAACTGTTTTTTCTTCAGGTAATTTTCGAGGGCGAAAATTCTGTAAGTGGGGGAGAGTTGTAACACCCCAAATTCTATTAATTAATTTAATTGAATTGTTTATGTATATATTCATTTGTTATGTGTTTTAATTAAAATAAATTATGTGATTATATGTGTTGTTGGGAAGTAATGGTATTGGTAGGGTGTAGTGAACATATGAGTGCTTGGAAGAATAATTAACAATAACAAGAATATTAATATTTTTAATTAATTTTATTTAATATTAGAAATAAAATAAAAATTGGTGGCTTTATATTAGAAATTATTTAATGATTAAAAATTAAAGATAAAATATGAGTTAGTAGAGGAATAAGGGGAAATTAGTAGATTTTGAGAATAAGTTGGGGGTAGTAAGGAAAATATCTAAATTGAAGAATTAGGTTTTATTTATAAATGGAGGAGTGTGAAATTGGGAGAAGTTTTATAGTACAAGCAAAATAGGATTTGAAGAAAATGTGAGAAAAACAAGTCTAGGGCTTAAGGAGGGAAGAAACAATTTCTGATTAGAGAACTTACTGTTGGAAAATAAGGAAAATCTAAGGCATGGGGCTTTCGCTATGGGTGTGTTGCATGACAGGGTAGAGAAGAGAGATCCTTTCTCTCATTAGGTTTGTATAATTCTGTTTTGGATGTGTTGTTGATGTGTTTAAATCTGAAATTGGTGATTTATCATGTTGATTATTTGATTGGTTGTGACTAAATTCATGTTTGAATCATCATGTTTATGCATATGTAATTTTCTGCCATTGATGAATGTATGAAGCTTTGAACATGAGTATGGATGTTGGTGAAATGGATGATTTAATTGTATGACAAATTGTCATGAATCTTGATTTATATATGTATTATAAGATGTTTGGTTGTTGTAATAATATGGTGTACTGTCGTAGTTTAGGTTAATTGATTGTGGAAAATAAAAGTTGGAATGTTGGATAAGGGTTAGTGAAGGAGAGGGGTGAAGATCATGTGTTAAAACTAATTTTTTCTAGAAAAAATACCAGTGATAATTGATTGTCATCCCATGACAATCGATTACACGCGTGCAAATTTTGAAAAAAAAATAACATGACAATCGATTGTCATTCCCAATTAATTGATTGCATGGCCTTCGAAAGAGAATTTTGAGAAAGTCAGAATTTAAATGATTTTGATGACAATCGATTGTTGTAGGCCAATTTTTGAAAAAAAAATCCTGTTTAGATCTATGTTGCATTGCCCGACGATTTTGGTCATAACTTTTGTTCTGTATGTTCAAATAAGGTGTCCTTTGAAGCGTTGGGGAAATAACACGCAGAGCTACCTCATGGTAGTGTTTGGTGAGATGATTGATGTGTAGTCGTATTTCAGTGTAGGAATATATGTTATGAAATGTAAGATTAATTTCGTGAATCGTTGCATTTACCTAATGATGAGTTGATGTTGTAATGATTTAACATGATTGAATGCCACGTGAATACACATTGGATGTGGTGCTGCTATTTTGTGTTATTTAATCTTTATCAAATCGTTAATCGATTTTTGTTTATTGAGGATAATGTTATGCTTAATTGTGGTGATTATTTTGGTGATGTTGCATGTTGTTGAAAATCTTGCATCATGGTCTACGAGCTTTGATCCAGTTTTGGTGTGGTCTGGTTTGATGGTGTGGATTCAGGAGCGAGTAGCTGGTTCCAGATGAGAATTAGTGAAGCGTTACTTATGGTGATAGTAGTCAATTGGTGTGCTCTGGTCCTTTCAGGAGCGAGATGAACCTGTGTTGTTCATAATGGTACCGCGTGCATTAGTGTCACGTTGTGTTGTGAGTTGAATTGCATACATATAATTGTATATGGTTGTGTTTGGGCGTAAAATTATGGTAATGTTAATTTTGTATTGAATGTGTGTTATGTTGTATGTATCTCTACCTTTGCATTTTTTACACTGTTCATATTGAATGTTGTTTCTCACCCCTTTGCTTCATGTTTTCCACTATGGACATCTTGCAAATAACCATGAGTGAGCATTGTTGTGTGTGGATGGTGGATTGTTGGAGCTACTCTTTGTTTTCTTTATTTATCATTTTATAGCACTTTAGTGATTTTAATGCTCTGATCATGTAACATCGGGGTCGTGAGTTCGTTATTTTTTTATTAATGTTTATTTGGTGTTTTTAGAAGTTTAATACTTTGTTGATGAGATTAACTTGATAGCTTTTAATATGTTGATTCCGCTGCATAAATTGCAAACTAAAAACCTAAATCACCACTACCATCCAGAAAAATGTGGAGCAACATAATAGTTTGACCCTTGTATGACCTAGAAGAACGCATACAACCTTATAGATGATAGTAGTTCATCCAAAATCTTTCAAAAACGCGTTCAATGTAACCTTTTTTACTCAAGAACAATTTTTTTAGTTTGGTCTTTCTCTTCTAATATCCATGGCTAGTATTTTCTTAACAACTCCTTAGTCTTTTGTCTCAAACTTTTTACCAATTGATTTTTTAGCTTATCTATTTCCACTTTGCTTTTTAAAGCAATAAGCATGTCGTCCTCATACAATAAAAGATAAATATAATAATCTATATGAAACTTACAAATGTATACACAACAATCATGAATGCTTTTATAGAAACCTTGCTTTAGAATAAATTATCTAAATCACTTGTACCATTAACAAGAAGATTGTTTTAATATATAAAGAGTTTTTCTCAAACGACATACTTGACTCTGTTTACCCTCAACCTTGTAACCCCTCATGTTGATACATATATATTTCCCCATTAAAATCATCATGTAAGAAGGTTTTATTCACCTCAAGTTGTTCTATCTAAATATTACCATGAGAAACAAGACTTAATAGAATCCGAATAGAAGTATGTTTTACTACTAGAGAAAATATCTCATTGTAATCAATAACTTCTTTCTATTCAAATCTCATGGGTACTAGTCTAGCCTTATACCTTATACTATAGGACTTGTTAGGATCCTATTTTTTACTGTACACTTACTTACAACCAATAGTTGTCTTTCTTATGGGCAATGAAACCACCTCACATGTCTTGTTCTTTTGAAGAGATTGCATCTCTTCCTCCATATAAAATAACTAAATCTCTCTATATTTTGTATTTTATAGCTTTATTTAAGGTAATTGGCTCATTATCTTCAATTGAGAGTGTATATTTCTGCTAGGCATACTTACCCATAATGACTTAGAGGTTTGTTTGAAACAAACTTCTGAACTAGTTTATAATTCCTTTTTTTTTGCCTAGTGGCATACAAAGATTCCCCTTCCTATTGTTGTAATATACATATATTTTTCATGTTGAACCTCCTCATGATCAAGTTCGTCCTTCTTATTATTTTGAGTGGCACTAGGATGCTCCACTTAAACATGACTAAAATATGGTTGGTCTTTAGATTTTATCTCAACTGCTTAATTATATGATATTTTAAAATCGTCATCATTAGGAACCATAGATTTTTCATCAGATGTAACATCCCTACTTATCACAAACTTACAATATTCTACATTTAAAAGGTTGTAGCCTTTTGACCCCTTTAGCATATCCTAGAAAGATAGCTTTCTAGGCGCTTGATCACAACGACCACCAGCTTCACAATTTGGCGGTGTACTTCATTGTTAAGGCTGCACGTGATTCCCCTGAGGTGGTTGTTGTCTCCCAAAATTCATCTGAGGTGTTTGGTGCCTCCCTAGATTCACCTAAGGTGTTTGGAGCGAGGTCCCTAGAACATTATTGTCATCAATTAAATCTAGCATGTCTTGCAAATTATATGTGTTGTCGTAATCGAGTTCGATATCCATGTTGTCGTTTTTGGATCGTGTTGGTTGTGTTACGTGTGGGCGAGTTTATTGGTTGAATTGAGATATTGATTTGCTTTAGAAACGAAGTAATTGTAGCTGTGGTGTTTGAAAGACAAGCGCGTCATTAAGTATGTTTATAAATTTTTTTGACTTATAATTCTATTTAAGTTTGATAAGATTTTTATTTTATTATTTTTCAATTGTTTTATTTTTAATTAACTATAACTTTAGTTTTAAGTAAAAAAATTAATGTATGCATGCGTCTGAGGGAATGACACATCCTTTTAGGGCAGCAATGCATGTGGCAGAGGTAGTGGCGCATGGGTATTACATGCGCCAGTGGGAATGACACCTGGAACTATTTTTAAGTGCATGCGTCAATAATAGTGGTGTATTCTCTTATGTGCGAATTTTATTTATTTGAAATATAGGTATTTGTGAAATATTGGTTTAAGTATTTAATTTGAAAATCATGGTTATTTGGGAAAAAAAATTCCTAAACCATATTCTACACCTATACCTATGAATCTGAGTCATGAAATTCCTTTATCTAATTCAAATGTTTATCGTAGATTCATTGGCAGACAAGTTCATTTAAGTAACACTATATTCCTTCATGTACTCCAGTTAATTTGAAATTATAAATTGATGTATACGCATGTATAACAATAAGTGATATATAGGGATTCATGCTAAAAAAAATTATAAGAACCAAAATAGAAAACTTGCTAATTTTCAGGAATCAAAAGTCAATAAATTTTCATATGTCCAATGCTAGAAAACATTATTCTACATAACAGTGAAGCAAGCAATACAACAAGCCTTAATTTGCAGCAAGACAGAGAAGGAGAAGCAAAGACAGTCAAATTTGTTAACAGGTACAACAAAACCATAATGGCGATATACAATAGAATACAACCACCTAAAAGGTAGGTTAATGCATCTTTCTATACCAATGGAGAGGCATTTCTCTCTGTTGAACAAGCATGAATCATAAACATATGAAGTACAAACACAGCATAAACTTTTATGTATATGTATCGCTATCGCATCAGACAGTGACAGGAGGCTAGCACCAAACACACCTCTTTTCATCTAAAGTGTTGGTGATGCACAAATTTTCTCTTAGGGCTGTACACACGTGAGTCACACAAAAAAGAATGACTATGGAAGAGATGCTCTGGTACTTTTCCATGAATTTCTTCGTTGTGTGAGTTGAGGTGTGAAGCTAAGTCCAAACATCTCCTTGAGTGCTCGTCCCTGCTCTGAAAACCTTACTAACCTCGCAACTACTGCAGCGCTCTGCATTACGTGGTTCATATCAGTATTACTCCATAGACGGTTTGCAAGCTGCATCCTCCTGCGCTTTGAGTTCAGTCGAATACCCCATTCTTTGAATACCCTTTTCCTTTCTTCCTCAGAAAACCTCTTCTGCATAAGTTTCACAAGCATTTCTCTCTCCCTCCGAAGAGCTTTCACACTGTGTCAACATGAAATGTACAAGTTAAGTAGCAAGCCATCAAAGTGTAATTAATACAAAGCTATGAAATGTATAAGTTTCAAATAAATGTAGGAGTGAGAGAAAGGGTGAACCTTTTGGTTAATGTGATTGGTTGGCTGTTTTTCTCAGACTGGTTTTCATCGAAAAATGTTTCTTTGAGGAAGCATAGTCTTCTGAGCTCTACCTCCATGTAAATGGAGTCTGTTTGTTCACCCCTGAACAAAAGAAAGAAGTAGGTCCTGTGGGTTAATGGCACATAGCAAGATTGCCATAGTTCAATTATCTCTTTTTGCTGTCTCTTAAACTGCAGAGACCAATCGAAAGGAGTTCCCGGTGACTCAAGCATTGGATCAATGCCTACATCTTTCACATTCCTATCAAACTCCATTAGTTTTCTTTCTGTCTCGTGGTCCTACAAATCAGAAAAGAATGTGGTCATAAAAATGCGTAAAAAAATCAGTTATGAGTTCTAAAAATGTGTGTAATGCTCCCAATGCGTCTCATTAGTATCCCGTCCGAATGAAGATATATCGAGCAATGCCACGTTGTATCTCAAAAACAGGTCCTACAAGTATTGGTGTCTGATACTTTTCTATTACACATTCCTTTCAGAAAAACTGAAAAATGAATTTATTTCAGTATTAAGGACAGAAAATTAAAAGATCAATAACTCTGAAATTATTTATTCTCACCTGACCATCAACAAGCTGCTTTTCATATTCAAGTTTAACCATTTCTTTCATTCCCGCAACAAAAGTATGGATGCTAGTAATGTCCTCGTCACCAGATATTCCCATGCTGTTGCTTCTAAGTTCATCATCCACTGACTGACTTCCAATAGAAGACTGAGAATCGTTCCTTGAAAAACTTGTGGAACCATCGTAATTTAATGGATTGAACTTTCTCCACGAACCATCTGGTCTTCCAGGGAATCCTTTTTCAAATCCATTGGCTGGAGTCCTCTCCATTTCTCCTGTCTCAGGAGAACCAGTCATGCGATACTCCGAACAACTCCAGCTTCTGGTTAAATTGAGATTTCTATGATTTGACATGTTTCTTGACATGACATGTTCATTACAGTTGTCTTCATTCAAACGTGTAGATATTTCAGGGCTTGATCCATTTTCCCCTCCAGATACTGTCAAAGCCGAATCCCTGTTGTCATTTACCGATGGATCGAGGTCTTCTGAGTTGTCTCTACTTGACTCCTCCAACTCGACGCATCGAACTTCTTTGCAGTATTCATCAAGGTCTTCTTCTGTACAAGAAAGAGGTAACAAATGTAAACAACCAACCTGATTTTTTCAACTTAAGAATAGGCCATTGACTTTATCAATTTATTTACTATACAGGCGCGAAAATGAAAGGCCTTACCATCTCGATAACTTCCACTGTCTCCACCATTATAGTGAGGATTGTTGAACTCTCTAATGCGTGTATTGGGACCGCAAATGCTTGATGACTCTGACACTGAACAGTCATCTTCCCATATTTCTTCTTCCTGCCAAATCAATATGATTATTAATATTATGCTAGGCAGAACAAAAACAAATAAACAAAATTTAGAGGCATCTATAAAATGTAAATTACTTTTTTAGATATCTGCTCCTTTCCCACCGTGCGAAGCAAATCCTCAATCCTTGATTCAGCAAGATCACGTTGCTTAGTTAGCTCCCTAATCTCTTTATCCATCTGAATAATTAAAACTAATGTTACCACAATCTAAGATGTAGCGAATATGTAACATGATCAACAATCAATACTGTACTAGTAACATAAAAGCATAAGAAATACAGACGGTAAATTATGACCTTTTCTATCTGTTGATCTTTCTTTCTCAACAAAGCTACATAATCAACATTGGAGGTAGCAGGAGTTTTTAACTCTCCTTCCAACCTGGCCAATTCTTTTTGCAATTGCTTGACCAAGGCCTTATCAGACATCACTACATTAACTTGTGCTTTAGTGGTAACTTCTTTTGCACAACAAGCAAAAAGAAGCGTGTTTCTAGTTTGCTCAACGTGACTACGTGCAGGGCTCAAAGTGCAAATGATAGCCGTTCTAGCATTGCCACCTAAGCAGGGCTGTAGTATGCGTGTCAACTTAGAATCTCTGTAATTGATGTGTCCATGTCTTCCCTTACTGCATTCATTCAGTTAAGTTATGTTAATGGAACTTCAAACTTTTTGTTGTTGAATTTTATTGAAGAAAGGATCAACATGAATTAAACTTCCAAGGGTGAAGTGAACAACCTAAGTTTACGAATGACAGTTGAAAGAGTAAGTAAACTCCGGTTTATATGACAACCTTCTTTCAATCTCACCCCAGCTGACGATACCTGAGATGCACGCTCACTCCCTGCCAAATCAACAAAATTCTGCAGAGAAATAAAGACATTATATAATGACATAATATTCCATAATCATTTTATCAGCTGAGCAAGTGATGAATTTAAAGAAGTTAACTTACTACACTAGCTGATAGGGTGGTTGAGTTTCCTTTGCCCAGAAATTCCTTGGCAGAACTTTCCATCGTCTGAAAATTTACATAAACCACTCTATTAACGGAACTACTGAAGTCTATCGGTAAGAAACATTAAGCATTATATTTGTAGCAGACACATACCAATCTTATAATTTGGTGAGATCTTGAACTCTTTTCATTCAGGTATGTCTCTCCTACTTGTCTCTGAGCTGCCAGAATAAAGTAGGCAATATAACAAGGGTTAGGAATCGCAAACGCAGAAAATAACAGTCTGTTCAAACACCGTCATGCCATAATGCAATAGAACCGCTATAGCCACTACTTGATAATATTTTGTACTAAATAGTGTATTACAGAACAATAACAATTTATTGAAATTCTACTACACTATAGCACTGCTATTTAACAACACAGAATACAATGGTGCTGCTGACTACTGACAACCATATAAAAGGAAAGCTATGCAAATTTCTTTACCTTCACAAAAGGATAGTAGCTCTTTCAAATGCCCCCAGTCCCGTAGAGTCTCTTCTGTAAGTTTCTCTAAAATGGGTCCTTTCTGAAGAAAAGGGAAAATATCATGAAATAACTGTTAATTATGCAACCTTTTGTATCAAACTTGTATCTATTATATCTAACTATCCAATACACATATCAAAGGCATTCACCTCAGGATCATCACGTAGCCTAAGTGGAGTGTTATCGGTGCTGAGGAGGTCTCTAACAATTTCATTGTAAATTTCAATTGCTGAGAACTTCAATGCAAATGCTCTTTCTTCATGCTAAACAAGTCAAAGTAGTAACCTTATGTCAATAGCACTTCGTTATGTTAAAAACAAGAACTCTAGTTGAAAATGACACCGAACAGTTTGAGTTTAACCGGAATACTATAAGGTATAAATAAATATAATAGTTTAAATACACTGTTTATGTAGTCAAAAATATCTGCTACAGCATATTCAGTTATTCCAACCATAGTGTATGTCTTTCCACTGCTTGTTTGCCCATATGCAAAAATACTCGCTGAAATAATGAATAAACACCTATGTTAATAAAAAAGACGAAGGTGCATGAAGAGAAACTAGCAGGAATGTTAAATTTAGGCTTAATATCTTTTTAGTCTCGTATGTTAATATCTCGGGTTCATTTTCGTTTCTTAACTTCAAAAAAGTCCATAATAGTCTCTAACTCTTCAAATTGTCATGTTAGTGCTTTTCGTCTAATTAGCAACAAAAACATTCAGAAATCGGTCGTTAAATTCGTCGCTAATTAGACAAAAACGACTAACAAGTTAAGGGACTAAAAAGAAGCTGGTGTTAACATACAAGTGAAAAAGGATATTAAACCTGAAATTTATACTCACAGTTAATTCCACCAACAACTGAAAGAGCAATTTCTCTGGCTCCTTCCTCATATACCTGCCTTGTAGCACAGTCACCCCGAAATACTCTGTCTATCACCAATCACAACAAAAAATCAGAAACACCCTGTTTTTGATAAACTATCACCGATCTTATTTGTCACAGTATAAAAAACTTTGAAACATTATCATTTAATAGAACTATGAAAAATGTTGTTTGAAATAATAAAGATCAAATACTACCTCCGTCCCACAATGAGTGACCCAGTTGACTTTTTACACAAATTAAGAAAAAGAGAATAAATGAAAGAGAGAGAATGATATTTTTACTAAAGTACCCTTGTAATGTATTGGGAATGATGAAAGTAATATTAATTAGAGGGTAAAATAGGAAAAGTTGTATTGGAAACTGAAATGAATCATACATTTTGGGACACCATTTTATTCCAAATGGATCACTCATTGTGGGACGGAGGGAGTAGTATTTTTACTTTTATCCCATGAATGAGTGAGGTCAGTTTAGTCTCTGAATATATTGAAATTGCAAATACACCTATAGTGTTTCTAATATTAGTAATTTTATGGACTAAATTAACCAAAAAAAAAACATTCAAATGATTAAAAAAAATACACTTGTAATAAACTAAGATCTAAATAAGTATCCAAGTTTAGAAAAGACAGAGACAAATGTGTTTGACAATTGACATGTTCAGACTATGTAAACTGATTTGGCCAACGGGCAAATAAAAATTCACCAAATGTTCATATCAAAATTAAGTATTTTCAAACAATAAAACAAGATAAATTAGGAAAAGAGTGCATCTAAGGAGAGACTTAAATGTAGCTGATTTTTTTGGTCAAACCCTCCGATTTTTAAGGCAATGAGCCTGTTAATCTAAAATCCAACAGATGTTCCAGTCAAGATTCCAATCAATGGAGAATCTAAAACAACTGAAAATAAAATGCAATCTTAGGTCTATACAAATTTCACAACAAAAAAAAGCAACACTAAGATTTAAAATATACTTTTTCTTACCAAATGTGTAAGCACTTGGAAATGTAGAACCCTCGCGCAATGTGTTCCGATACAAGATGGTAGTATCATTAATACATTCCCAATCTGCAGATTCATTCCCAGAAATTTCCTTCTCACTCAAAGGCCTAAGCCTCAGTAACACAAGGATCTTCTCTTCACAACCACTCATCCCTCCTTGCATCTTCTCCCATTTCGACAACTCTTCCCCCGCAATAGCTCCCATTTTCTCCCTTCCAAACCCCAATTCTCTTCCCACTCAATTAACAGCCTAATCCCATTTCAAAACAACCCCATCTTTCCTAAAAGAGAAAAAGTGACCCATGTCATTATTAAAGTGATTCTTCCTTTCTCTAAAATGCAAGGCATTTAAAAGAAAATAACTACATGAAAAAGAAGATACATTCATTATCAAAATGATGAAGATAGAAACCCATTAATTGCGGTTGTTAAAAAATAACAGGCAATATCATCACAAGCTAGCTAACTATAGAAAGACCAAAACAATACAGAATGCTAACTAATTACGTTTTTATTATTAGTTAGTTGGCAAATATTATCATGACCAAAATAAAGGCTTCTGTTTTAAGAGAGATTATAATTATATCAATATCAAAATCAAATCATATTTTTAATCTATTTAAAATAAAAGTCATTCTTTGATACCAAGCTTCATCAAAAGACTAGAATAATAAAAAGAGAAAAGCCATGGGGCCAGAACTCATCAAATTTAAGAATAGAAAACTTTTTACATCACCGAACCTCCACAAATCATGCTTGAGAATAAAGTAACAGATTTTCACATTTTACATAATAATAATCATTTAAAAAAAATTCAAAACACTGTACCCAAACAAACAGGAATCACTTTTTAGCTTTCACTATTCACGCTTCTTCTCTACTTTTTGCGATAACACAATTCACAACACAAAGCAATTTATGAAGAAGAATCGAACATGTTCATTGTTGAAAACTCTACAATCTAATCAAAGTTCAAAACTGAACTAGATCTTTTGAAACTCAAAATTCAGAATAGGTTTAAGCTTGGAATTTTGCACACCGAAAACAAGATAGAGAATTAAACCGTCACCGACACACCGAGAATCATAAAGAAGAAGAATAAAAGAAAAAAAATCATCATAATTATAGCAGTAAATAATAAATAAAACAGTTGAGAAAACGAAAACAAGTTGAATTCACGAGCAACAATCTGAAATAGAAGTTACAGTACCTAACATTTTCACAATGTGAACGAAAGAGTCGTAGCTTTCTTTTTCTTATCAAGTTTCTTCTTCACACGATCATTTTCTTCTATGTCAATTTCTACGATGTTGCAGTTTTTTTTATATTATTTTTGTAATTATAATTTGACTTTTTTCCAGGTGGTAAAAATAAAATAAAAAAATAAAATACTTGTTTTTTTGTTTTGAAATCTGACGAAAAGCTTAAGCGAGTGTTTACAAACGCCGTATAGGCGCGTGAGAGGTGGGGACATAACTGCTTTTACAGCCACTAGCCTTAATGATTTAATTTACAGGATATTTTCAAAACCGTCCACGATGGTTGATGAGCGTGGAAGCACGATTGGGGTTTTGGAAGAGTAACGGTCACTACAGTTAAAAATGTGGTACAACTTCCAATTATATTTTTAAATTTTAATTAATTGATTGATTGGTGAGATTAAATGGAGTTATATTTTTCAAATAAGGAGGGTTGAAAGGAGAGAAAAAATTGTGACTGGATGAGAAGATAATAAATTTAATATTGCAATTCAATATTACATTCATTATTTTTATAAATTTTGGTCATATAGTCTCTGTTTTTTATTACTTATCATTTTTTTAAAACTTAAGTTAAATTATATTTTTAAAATATTAAAGAATTATTAATATTATGTTTATTACAATATTAAATATTTTTTATTTTTTATTGGCAAAATAATTTTTTTCGTCCTTTAACTTTACACCATAGTCCAAAATGGTCCCTTAACTTTAAAAAGTGGCGATTTCGTCCTTTAACTTTTTAAAAAGTGCCAAGTTAGTCCTGCCGTTAGTTTGACCAAACGTCTGTTTATATTTACTTACGTGGCAGGTGACTTGGAATTTGTTTATCGTCTTCTTCCTTGGTTGTGCATTCTGCAGACGCCCATTCTTCTTCCTTGTTAGGGCAAACTCAAATCATCTTCCATCCTTACAATTTTTTTCCAAAGCAAAAGCTAGGGTTTAGGGAAAATGAAATCGGGTACTTCTTCTTCTTTAAGCAAGAGAAATGCAGAAAATGGGGATTCAACAGTCAGTGGAAATCGTTGGAAGAAGCCCTCTTGCTATTGTGGAGACATGGCTATTCTGCAAAGGGCAAAAACAGTGAAGAACATGGGAAAGTTATTTTGGGGTTGTCCCAATTTTAAGCAAGATGGATGCAATTACTTTGGTTGGTACCATGAAGATGCATTTGATGAGAAAGAAGAGCTTTTAATGCATAGGATTGGGGTGGCTGTAAAGGGATTAGATGAGGCAAAAAAAGACATTGAAGAACTTGGGAAAAAGCTGATGAATATTGATGCTGAAATGAAGATGATGATGAAGTGGAAAAAAATATGGAATTTGTTGTTTCTAATTGTTATTGTTGTAATGTTATTTAGGTTGAATTAGGTCACTTATATTGTGTATGTGAAAGTATGTTTTGTCCCCATTTAAATGTTTTCTGGTTTGAATGTTGTTTGTATGGTTGAATGTTGTTTTTGAATGTTTTATTAATGAAAAAGATTTGCTGTTATATTGTATCATTTGTAATATTTAGACATGACCTATAATATTTGGACATGACCTATAAGTATATGGTACATGACCTATAATTTGGAGCTGTAATATTCTGAATGTTATTGCCCTATAATTGAGACTTATATCAGATTGACCTATAACAGATTCAAAACAGGTTTATAACAGAAACATAATTACAAACTGGTTCATAAAAGGTTAAGAACCATAACAGCATTCTTGTTGATTACATAACAGACCAGAAACATAACTAAAAATAGGTTCATAACATGTTCAGAACCAAAATAACATTCTTGTTCATTACAACACAACCTTAAAAGTGCAAACAAAAAACAGGTTCACTTCATAACAAAAACCACAAAACCATAGTGACTAAAACACCTAATCCTAAATATGTCTAGGGATTCTTCTTTGCAGCTGTTCTCTTGGTGGGAGTAGATCTTCTAGTGACTGGACCAACAACATTCTTTGATGTAGACAGCCTGGTTGTAGGGCCTGGTGGAATAAATGGTCTTGGAGCTTTTTTCACTGGTAGCTTCTGAGTCTTCCCCTTTGCAGGACCATGAGTCTTCTGAGCAGTAGATTCTTGGGCAGTTTGAGATGCTTGACTGGGTTGCACAGTTTGAGATGCTTGACTGGGTTGCACAGCAGGCTGAGTAACAGTTTGAGTAGATTCTTGGGCAGAGTTTTGAGTACTCTGTTGTGCAGCCTGACTACTTGTGTCCTTACAAGTGGACTTGTAGTGCCCTGATTTCTTACACCTGCTGCACTTCACCGAGAAACCAGTTCTTCTCATCTTGTTATCAGATCCATCAATCTCTCCTTGTTCTAAATGTCTCCTCTTTTTGGGCCTACCAGGCATCTTCTTGAACTTGGGTGGTTGCACATCAGGATATGGTGTCTTAACCCACAAGTTAGACCCATTAACAGGGTAGATGACATGTTTATAAACTGCCTTGTATTTTGAAACTCTATAGTATTCAGGGATGTAACTTTCTATCCTGAAATTCCTACTCTTCATAGCAGACAATGCATGCACACATTGGAGTCCTGTAAGTTCCCATCTTCTGCATGAACACACATGGTCTTTCAGGTTCACAACATACTTATCAGCCTAATTCTCCAAGTGCCTTACTTCAAACATATGCTCATCAGACATCCTAAAGAACCAAAGAAAACAGAACAAATGATTCACTTGCATGCCATTGTTAATTCAACTGAATAATTACTAGTGTATTGAGCTGACATACCTTACAAGCCAATTGTTGGTGTAGGTGCTTGTGATATCAAGTTTCTTTCTAATATTAGGCAATATGTCATTCTCATCCAAAGTACCAAACCTCATTCTGTTGATAGCCCATCTCTCTATCATGTAGATTCTTATGTCTTCAAGCATAGTGATTAAAGGTTTGGCCCTTGCCTCAAGAATCACACTATTGAATGATTCAGACATGTTGTTGAGAACAGCATCACATTTGTTTTCAGTCCTGAAGTATGACCTACTCCAAAACCTTGGTGGGGTCTTAATCATATGCTTAAAAGCTTCCTCATTTATAGCCCTCATTCCCTTCATCTCTCTTTCCCATGCTTGTGGGTAAGTTGATTTGGCAGCCTTCCATATAATATCCTTCAACATTTTGCCAGGAAACCTCTTCCTAAAGTTGTTGTACAGATGCCTAACACAAAACCTGTGCTCCACCCTAGGCAATAGCTCTTCCATAGTGGGTAACAGCCCCTGCAATAGGAAAAACATAAGAAAAACATAAGGAAAAATATAAGAAAAAGCTAAGGAAAATGATAAGAAAAACTTGCCTTTTGTTGGTCTGATATGAAGGTGTAAGTCATGCATTGCTCTTTGCCTCCAAGGTCATCAATTAGGAGCTCTAAGTAACTCCTCCACCTCATCCACAATTTCTTCAGGGCCCTCACCAACTATGTCATCCACATCAACTTTGTCACAGTAGTCAGGTTGAGACAACGTGTGTTGAATGTAAATATCAACACGTTTGTGAACCCTATACAGGTCTGCTATTTCTAATGCACCCTTGTCATTAATTAGTGCATTCATACCAAACTGCGGATCCTTGTAGTAGATTGTTTCAAACTCCCTATAACCCAAATCTTTTAACACACCCACTAGCTCAAAATAACTCCATCTGTCTACATCTACCCTCAAATCATCAACTACACCATTCGCATATACAGTCAGACCCTCATCAGTAAATTCCCCACTATGATGAATTTTGAGTTCAATAATTTCATCCATGATACCTAACCAGACCAAAATATCTACAAAATTAGGGTTTATCCTATCAAATCTACAAGAAGACTAAAACTGAATACGAACCCTAATTTTCGTAACTTTTAACCCTAACAAATATGAAAGACGAATTAACTAACCGTTTGATCAATGGCAGATGAAGATCTTCACTCCTTTTCGTCTGGAACCGTCTCGTCTGGTGAGAAATCGTTCGTTTTGCACTTCGTCTTCTCCAATTCGCATGCCCTAGCAAAGTGCTACACCACTGAGAAAGAGATTGAATGGACTTTTCATTTTCTGAAGATCAATTAAAACATTCAACACTTCCACGTCACAGCCATATCTCCCACGTGGACAACATTATCAAAAAGGGACTAACGGAAGCTAACAGAAGGATAAACGTGGCACGTTTTAAAATGTTAAAGGACTAAATCGCCACTTTTTAAAGTTAAGGGACCAACTTGGACCCTGGAGTAAAGTTAAGGGACGAAAAAGGTTATTTGCCCTTTTTTATTTACTGTTTAAAATATAAATATAAGATTACTTTTTAATATCATCTATAATTTATATTTCGCATACAAAGTTAATTATATTTTTTAATATACATAAACCATAGAGCAGCTTTTTTTATATAAATTTTTCCTCTTATTTGATATGCAAAAATAGTTACAAAATCATCTCACACGCCAATAAAATAACTCAAATAATCTAATTTTTTAAATAAATATCAAATCAATCTATTTTTTTTACGTATTTCTCAAATTAACATAAAAAAAAAGTCAATTCAATTGACAACAATATACAATATATAAAATGAGTCGTTAATTCAATTTGTGACATTGTACAAACACAGAGGAGAAATAATGTTCTCTCTCCTATGTATTTATATATTGTTGGCAATTGGATTGACGTTTTCTCTTATATATGTATGGTACATTGTCACTAATTAAAATAATGTCTCCTGTGTTGGATTTTTTTTTGTTTAAAAATTGATTAGTTTGAAGAATACAGGAAAAAGTGAATTAAATTATATATTTATTTTTAAAAACAATGAATTATTTGCATACAAATTTCTCAGATGGTAAAAACAATGAATTATTTACATGAAAAATAAAAGATTCTAAAAATAAATGGCTAAAATTCACGGATGATACAATTTAATAAACTCATTTAATTTTAAAAAACTAATAAAAATGATTTTTTATTCTCTAAACTAATCCTTATGTTCATGGAAATTTGTTTCATGATATTAAAAGAGTTATAGAAATAAAATAAAGTTAATTAAATTGTATTTCAAAAAAAAAAAAAGTAACATTAAATTAAAAATAGTAAAAATAGTTAAATTTTAATTATTTTTCAGATTATAAAATATATTGCTTTTGTTTAAGAGTGAAGGGAACATCTTATTTAAAAAATGGCATTACCGTATATTAGAAAATTTTCAGATTTTATATATATATATATATATATATATATATATATATATATATATATATATATATATATATATATACTTTTTTTTATTACAAAGAGGGCTTAGGCCCAAAGTAGGAAAAACAACTACCCAACCGTCTCAGGAGAGGTTACACCAGCAGGTTTATCTGGTTCCACCAATCCAACTATCTCAAGTGGAACTTCACTAACAATAAGAAAATCATCAATATATCATCCTATATTCGCTAAAGCATTAACATAAGAGTTTGCTTCTTTATAATTATGAGATACTAACATAACCTCTTGATCTGCAATCAACTTTTTAATCTCTCTAATCAACGCCAAACAGATATCGTTCCATTTTCCATACATTAATCTCAACTCTCCTCAAACCTAGTCTCTTCGTAACCTTAAGGCCTTCAAAAACACTTCAGAACTTCGTCCCCGGGCGCTACAATTCCTCAAGAATTCGGAAAATCCCTCAATCCAATCTACCCTAGCATCACGAATGATTCCACCACACCCAGTAAATGGTATGATCATTACTTGCTCCACCACTGTCAAGTTTAACAATATTATTTAAAGGAGGTTTCCAATAATCATTCCTATTTCTCCCTTCATTTGTTATAACCTTCCTTGTCATCTTTCTAGTTTCCTCATAATCTTTAAGTCTTTGGAAAATAAAGGGGACCGGGTTGTTATGTCACACATAATCTTTATCAGGCTCTTCCTTATTTCTCCACATCAATATTGAATGACAAGTAATAACGCACATTTCCCTCCACTTGCTAACTCCATTTCCATAATAATTCAAATTAAAAGTAATTCAGTCCTGCAAATCAAGGGAAAAGAAGTCACCCATTATATTTCTTGGGACAATAGTCTTCCATATTTGTATGGCTTTAACACAATTTCTCATAGCATAGAGAGTGGTTTCACAAGCACTTCCACAAATTTTACAGCTAACATGGCTCAACCCTTTCCTACTCTTGCTATAGTTAGTAAGCAGCATATCATGTTTAAGAGTCCATGCAAAGCTCTGACATCTCTCTGGCACCTCTAACCTCCAAATCTCCTTCCAAACATCATCATTTCCACCTCTCTCCTCGCCATCTAAAGCCTTATACACCTCCTTCAAAGAAAAAAAACCATTATCAGTAACTGGAAAAAAATACGCAAGCTTCTCGCCCCTTACAAGGAGGCAAACATGATCAGAGCTTAGCCAGTCAATCCAGCGGCAGCAACCCTTCCAGCATATCCCAATTCCACTCCATTATATCATTCACCATATCTGCCACACGAGCATCAGCCAAGTCATCACGAATAAGCTGTGCAATATCATCCCCTCGAAAGTTATTCCCCAGCCAAGTATCTTCCTCAGCCTTGATATTCAAACCATTACCAACACTCTAACACCCATAATCATGAATGTCATACGATACCTTGACAACAGCTTTTCATAAACTAGAATCACCACACTTCACCCTATTAAACCCCTCCTTCTCTTTTATGTCATATTTATCCCTCATGACTGAACACAAGTCTTGGGCACTTAGAAACTATTTTCCATCCAAGCTTCATATGGCAAGTTGAGTTCAACCTCTCTGGATTTTGCAGCCCTAAATCCCCTTGGTCTTTAGGTTTAGTTATAGTATTCCAACCAATAACCTGCAACTTACGATGAGAAATAGTATCACCTTAAATAAAGTTATGTTGCAGACAAGTGATCTTCTCAATAATAGCTTTAGGAATTCTATCAGTCATCAAGGGATACAAAGGCATGGCTTTAATAACACTCTTAGCTAGGGTAATTCTTCTCACGAAAGATAAGTTACTTCTCTTCCAACTTACGAGTTTAGCATCCACCTGCTCCACCAGATAATAAAAATCAGTTATTTTCAACTTTTTACCCCTAAGGGGTGCTCCAAGGTACTTCCCCGTGTTAGTAGCTACCCTGAACCCAGACATATGCACCAATTTGTTATGTATACTTCTAGCCACGTTCTTGAAAAGATCAAAGTCGTTTTTCTCTTAACTAATCTCCTGCCCAGACATGCTGCATAAGTTGTTAAGAGTCCTCATTACACAATCTATTTGCTTCTTTGTTGCTTCTCCAAAGAGCAACAAGTCGTCTGCAAACATCAAATGCGAGATTCTACTACCTTTTTTCCCCAGCTTCATAGTCTTACAGTTCTTATTACACACTTCATGATCAATAAAGTGCGACAATTTATCCAGGCAAAGGACAAAAAGATATGGAGATGTGGGGTCTCCTTACCGAATGCCACGTTGAGGACAAAAATAACTGTTACGAGCATCATTCCAGTTAATGTTTGTTTCGACACTAGAAAATGTATGCATGATTAAGTTAAGCATATTCTCAGGTAAATTAACTTCTTGAAGCATACGCCATATGAACTCCCAGCTCAGTTTGTCATACGCTTTGGACAGATCCACTTTGATCACAAACTGCCCTTTTTTACCTTTTAACTTCTCCATTTTGTGCATGATTTCTTTTGCAATAATAATGTTTACATGGATGTTAAGACCCGACACAAAACCTGCCTGATACGGGAAAATTAAGTAATCCATATGCTCCTTCAACCTTCCCACTATCACTTTACTAACAACCTTGTAAATAATGTTGTTGTTTACCATGAAAATTGGTAAACAACTGCTGGTCTCCAAAAATGATTTACTTTATAGGATCAACCAGTGAATCCTAGGACATGTGTTTTTGTTAAAACTATATTTGAAAGTCTATGAACATTTCGACAATGCCCATGATTGAAGAATGTTGTTTAAATTTTTAAAGTAAAATGTAGAATTTTGTAAAGGAATTGCAATAAAGAACTTCAAAGTAAATTTGTAATGAAAAGAATAATTGATAAACTGAAAATAGTTTTAATTGTAATGAAAAATATAGTGATTCACACGTACATTCTCAACGAACTCTTTTCTCAACACACTTAGATACTTTGAGTAATTTGTGAGTATTTGTACAATGATTGAACACACGAAATCCTATACACTAAGACTTCTATTTATAATATGTCGAAATTAATCGCTATCAACGGTCTTTTCTCCAGAAAATGACACGTTTCGCTTGCATGTCTTCAATTCGCCACAACTTTACACACGTCACCTTTGAGAAACAGATAAGGACAAAAGACAATTATCATCTTTATTCAAAATTCAAAACCTTCATCAAACACAACCTCATTGTTGCTTCAGTCGAAATTGCAGTTTATGCTCAGAAATATTTCTAAGTCTTAACCCAGCATATCCTCCTTACAAAGGCTCTCTTCGATTAAGATCTTCAATAGTGCTCCTATCAAATTCTAAAACAACTCAGAAACATTTCTTTTACTTATCACACTCAATCCAACCTTGACATTAAAACTTCTAGCTAACTAATTGCCCCCTAAAATGTCGTTTTCGACTAAAATGGAGAAAAAGGATTTTTTTGAAATCTTCTTTCGACGCCATAAGCTTTTTTGTCTGCTATGACGTCATAGTCATCCTGAAACTTTTCTCAAACGTTTTCTCAAAACCATGCACGAATCTTTATTACAATCATCACGCTCCTAGTTCCTAGGAGATCGTGGGCTAGCTTAACTGCCACAGTCTCATCACTTGCTCTCCGACTCGCACGTGTCCCACTATCTCTTCAACCATCAATGCTTAAAGTAAACTGCTTCATTTCATCAGCCTATAAATAGTGAATACTAACACTTTTCAACTTTTCCCTCTTTTGAGTCTTTCATAACAATAACAAGCTTCTTCCTGAACTCTTCATCTCTCACAAACCATTTTTCTTCAGTCTTTGTTGCATTAATGGCGTCTTCCACCAAAGCTTCCAAAGATTCAATCAAAACCACAAAAGAATCCAAGAAATCAACTGAACTTGCTCCATTTCATAAGATTTTGGGCCCAACAGTTGTGGGTAACCAACAGTACATAGTCGAACCTCCTCTTGAAGAAGAAAAAAATAAGAATCTACTAATCTCAAGTATCAATTCCCATTTATGTTACTGGTAAAACGTATGCTATGTTAGGTCCCCCATCAAACCCTTCTGCTAACCCTGCTAGACCTAGGGAATTTTTCCCCACATATCATCGTTATAAACCCATAGCTAACTGAAAAATACCTAAGGCTAGCGAAGACGTCGAAGCTGATGAAAAACTAAAGGCTAATAACCAAGACTTGCCTTCGACTGAGGCCTATAAGGAACCCATAAATCTAGAATATATGAATAATAATTTTAAGGTATTTCGATCATGCCCCTTATTTAAAGATCCTTCAGACTACTTAGCCTGACTAAAGAAGATAGAAAAAGTAAAATTCCAAATCTGGAAAAATATGGGTATCTTCGACATGATTCAGTTGTCGAAAGTTGGACCTGGCTATTGCCAATCCATGCTAGTTGCTTCTATGTATTTCTGGGATAGCACCCACAATATATTCCATCTTCCTTGTAGAATGATGACACCCACCCTCTTCGACATTGCTTCCATCACTGGGCTCAAACCAGTTGGGGAAAATTATGACCCAAACTTCACGACTGAAGACTCTATTGGTTTCGACACCACTAAAGCTGCTTTCACCACCTACATTGCATATTACCATGACAAGGAATTTGAAGAAGTCTCTGACCAAGAACACATTGCTTTCCTTGCTCTATGACTATCTCGCTGCGTATTCTGCTCGAGATCCCTTTAAGTGGAGAAGAGGTATCTGACCATGGTGAACCAAATACATGTTGGACATAACCTTTGTCTCAGTGAAATGATCTTGGCTAATCTCTATGAGTCCTTAGGGGAAGGCGTCACAGCTATCAAGACCATTCAGTCAAAAGGGAACTTACTATTTTCTGGTCCTTTCTGGCTGCTGCAACTATGGTTGAATACTACATTCGAAGCATCTTTACCAATTCGCAGCCCCATAAATGCAGAGGTTGGCGAAATAAAGAACATGAGGGTCGAAGGGATGTGTCTTGCTTTGCTAACCCCTAGTGACGAAGGATTAAATCTTCAACAAACCTTCACTAGGTATGTCATGATGTTCTCTAAGCGTTACAACTTTACATCAAACATGGCTCCCTTTCCTGACAAATAGCATGGCCCTGAATGGCTCACAAGAAAATTTCTTGCTCCGTCGAAGGACCCAGAAACAGAATCCCTTGCCATATGGGAGGCATTCCTCACCCCTAGGTTGTTGGCTACAAGACTTAAGCCTTCAAGACTTCAATTCACTCTCCTCAGTTATCAACCCAATCTTGTCTCTCGACAGTTTGGTCTCATTTAAATTAAACCACAACCAATATTCGCCAAGAATAACTCATTGATTCTTTACAACATGATCCATACAGAAGCCCAATGCAACAAAGAATTGGCTCGATATACTGGCATCACGCAGTTTACTCCTGTTGCCTTTAAGACATCATTCCTTTGCACTAAAGAATTTGATACTTGGTGGAAGGATTATTATACCACTGAAGTTTTCGACGTTCATGCCTTTACTCAACATCAAAGTCATGCTTTTGCCTCTGTGTAGGAAAGAGTCAAGAAAGGTACTTCTACTCACATCAAAGAAATCCAAGCATTCCAAAAATACTTTGAAATTGCCTATAGACCTGATGATCTTAGTCGAACCATTCGTGAAGCAGCAGTTACCGTGAAAGAGAAATTTACAAAGAAACTGGAGGATTTAAAACTACCTTTATACGTTAAACCTGAATAACGGTACAAACTAGTTTTTAACATGTATCCCCCAAAATTCCCTCGACTGTCTAATGCTGAGTTTTGTGTGGCTTTTAGTCCTTCATTCCCAGACTAGTTCATCTGTGGGGATTTTGTAAAAATCCTTTGACAAGAATCTCAAAAACGCGCCAAACGGGTGGTTCCAACTAAGCATACTCTAGACAGTTTCAAAGGGCACCTTCATATTGGCATAAAACACGTTCGTGTAGAGTCTCAAATATACGAAGGGGTGGAATGGGGAGTTTTTTCGGCTCACCTTTTTTCATCAATTCCTTCTTTCTCTTTTACTTTTGATAATTGTATTGATTTTCTTTCAGCTGTGAGAATTCATGTCAAGAAAAGTACTACCACAGACCAGGACGTCGTCGAAGAGAAAGAAGAAGACAAAGCCACTAAAATAATAGCGAAGGTATACTTCATTTGTTATTACTATTCTTCTTTATATATTGTCCTCATATTTTGATACATGATGCATCTCTCTTTTCAGGCTAGTCGAAGACCACTACCAACACGCAAGAAAAGAAAACAAAAAGAAACTCATGTCCAAGTGATCGAATCAGATGATGATGATCTCTCCTCAGACACCTCAAAACAACCTAAAAAGAAGAAGAAGCAGGCAAAGATTTATGATGCCAATTCTTAACCTAAACCCAAAGCTGTCAAGCCTCAAGCGAAGAAACCTTTCACTCCCAAAGTAGTCGAAGTTGATCCTGATCCAACCACTAAGGGTCAGACTGCTAAGACAACTCCTGACCAAGTCAAAAGTGACAACTCTAGCCCTGGGGCTGAAGGTCCTAAGGTAAACAATTCTACCTTAATTTTTTGAGTTGCTAATTTCTTTTCTTTTACTCTTCGACTTACCCATATTTGATTTTTCAGGGTGTCGCAGATGGCACGGAGCAGCCAACCAACCCACAAGATATTCCTGTAAGCAGCAGTGATCCTTCCTGCCACCCTACAAGTACTCCCTCTTATCATCCAAAATCTTCTAAAGATTCCAATAAAGAATCTACAGATGAGGTAAGTCAATTTACTAAAAAACATCAAAAGGATTTGCCACCAAAAGTCACCACAGAACATTCTCAAACAAGTGATTCTGAACATGAAAATAACCTACTAGAGAATGATACCTTAATTAACGTAGAAGGTGACACAAAGATGCCAATTGCTGAAGAAACTAACAAAGACAAATCTTAAGATGGCTCTCCAACTAATGCAAAACAAGGCACTGGTGGCCCAGATGACGAAGAGGAAGAAGATCAATCTATGTTTGACTTCGACATGGAACCTCCTAAGGAAGAGGATGAAGAAAAAGAAGAGGATGAAGAAAAAGAAAACGATGACAATGTAAAAGATAATGAGCAATAAAATGACCAACCTAAAGCCAAACCAAGTCCTGGTGCTACCAAAGAGACTTCAACACCTTCGACTGACACTACTGTTTCCCTCTCCCCAAAAGAGTTAGAAACACTGAAGCACAGTAAATCAGTGGAATATTTGAAGGCCATGATCAGTGCCAGGGGTAGTTCGACTGAGAAGAGCGCTAGCACTTCAACTGTGTCAGGTGGCCAATCCACAGGCAAACCTGGTGACGACTTGCTTCTCAATATTAAAGAAAAAGTCTTTGACACTGATATGTTCCAACTCTTGGAGACTGACACTTCTGCTTGATTTAGGATAAAAGATCTCCTAAAATAGGTTGATGTCTTGATAATTTCTCCAGAAGTCGCAGACGTCATCATGGATTTCTGGTTGCTGGTTGATCAAGTTGTTGCAGACCTCAATTGTGTAAGGGAAGCTTCGAACAAAATCGAGAACAAATCAGAAAACCAAGCAGCTGAATAGGATGCAGCCACCGAATCTACTGCCAAAATTGCAGAATTGGAGAAGGGCTCTGAACAAAACAAGAAGGATGTCAAAGCCTGTGATAAGAACATCCAAGCTTGGGAACAACAAATAAAGGAATTGCAATCCAAGATTACCAAGGCCAAGGAGCGCAAAGATGAACTCCACAAGCTTTATCAAGACGAACTGGCCAAGGAAATCCAAGTTGGGATGCATCACGTCGAAAGGGCTCAAAATTTGGGAAGGGAAATTAATGGCATTACTTCCACCAAATTTGTTTATGAACGACGCTTAAGACTTCAGAAATCGAAGTACAAGAAGATGAAGGATTCCCTTCCCTTTTAACTTGGTTGTAATCTTTGAAGAATTTAGCTTCTTTGGTGTACTGACTTTAAGCCCTTTGTGGCATTTATGTAATGACTCAGCCGTTTTGGCAATTTATGCATTTTGATTTACCATTTTGGCTTCGACTGTTGTATATGAATTACTCCATAGTTATTTTTATTTCTTGAAGTGTAGGCTTATATTTTTTCAAATATTTCCCATTCACCCTCAAGACTCTTCAATCCTCACCTAATTCTTCAATTTCATATGCACTATTAGAAAAAACTTGGATAACTTGAAAAGGGCCTTCCCATTAAGGGGACCATTTACCCAATGCTTTATCCTTTCGATCCATGGGTAGGATTACTTTCCAAACTAGGTCTCTAGTCAAAAACAACTTCACCTTAACCTTTTTTGTTGTATGATTTTTCTACTTTTTTCTTCTGCCTTTTTAATAATTCTAAGACATCCAATATTTCTTCATCTAGATCAACTAATTCACCCAACATCATGTTTCAATAAGACTCAGATGGGATTTCATGATGACTTTGAATTCTAGTTGATTGTAGGTAAATTTCGACTTGTAAATCTGCATCGTGACCATATGTTAGTCGAAAAGGTGTAGTGTTTGTAGCCTCTTTAGGGGAGGTTCGACATGCCCATAGAATCTGGTCCAATGTCTTATGACAATTCCTTGGCTTCTTCCCCACATGTTTTTTGATTAGGCCAATCACAACCTTATTCGATGCTTCAACTTGGCCATTTGCTTGAGTATAATAAGGCGTGGATGTCAATAGTTTGAACCCCATTTCTTTAAAAATGATCCTTGATCAGTTGTAATGGTTTCTGGGATTCCAAACCTGTAAATGATATGCCTTTGGACAAATTCAATCACGGCCTCCTGGTCAACATTCACCGATGGGTATAGCCTTAATCCACTTAGTGAAATAATTTATCCCCACTAGAATATATTTTTGACTTTTGGATGTTGCTGGTAAAATTTCTCCAACTAGATCCAAAGCCCACCATCTGAAGGGCCAAGGATTCACTATGGAATGCAACTCACTTGCAGGAACAAGTTTAATGCCTGCACGCACTTGACATTCTTGGCATCCTTTGGCGAATTCGATACAATCCTTAAGCATGGTAGGCCAATACATTCCTTGTCGAATAAACAACCATTTCATTTTATGATCCAGTGATAACACTATTTTAGTGTGTTACTTTGACCCATTTTATGTGGCATTTTAAATTTAGGATTTAGTGATTAATTGTGAATTTAGCTTATTTCAGTATGTTTCAGCTTTGAGCATACAAGGTGCTTTTTTTTATGGTTTTCAATGTGTTTTTGTCTAAAAAGGAAGTCAGTTGATGGCAAGTTGAGGCGTGACCCTGAGAGACGGATTCTGGAGCAGAATGGAAAGTTGAAGAAAAGGAAGTGGTTGATAAATTAATCACTTAGTTCATCAAGAGGAATGGAGAAGAAAGTTACTAGGGCTCACGTGGCACTATTTTGAAGAGCAATAGAGCAAGAGAAATTGGATAAGATCAAGGAAGCTAGAAGACAAATGGTAGTACGGTGGGGACCACGCTGCAAAAGAGCTCCTAGCACCAAACCACCAGCCGTCCGTGCTGCTCCATCACTCTGCCACAGCCACCTACAAAAGCAACTTTGTCTCCCACCAACATCTGTACCAGATAACTTGTAAAGGAAAGGTTGAGGGACAGTTGGTCCACACTCGGATTTGATATGGGCCTAACCTTAATTTTATCAAGAAACCCATGATCCAAGAAAGTAGCAACTCTCACTCTCACTCACCTCTATATAAAGAAGACTTGCGCATTGAAGAAGGGGGCCTGGAGATTTTACACACAATAAACATTTTCTTATTTTATTTTTAGTTTTAAGAGTTAGAGTAACTTTTAGAGAGTATTCTCTTCTTATCCAGTCCTGTGCACTCTGCTGAAAGCTGTCGTGACTGTAGAAAGTTGTTGATGTTTACCCAACGCAAGAGACCTTCAAGTTACTAATAGGCTTCATTTCTTTTCTTGTCTTTGTAAGAATATGTCTCCTCTTAGTTTCACTTCAGTAGTTTGTACTCAGCTCACTATGAGCTAAACCTTTGTTTGATGAGCTTAATGAAGTTAGTATAAAAGTTGTTTTCATGTTGAAATGATGTGATGTTTAGTGTCTTATTTTGTTATGTGTTTTTATGCTATACACCTGATTCTTAGAGTGATCAACTAGGAAAAAGGTAAAAGCTTGTTGTTGAGAGAGATCCAACAAACAAGTGGATTTCATAACAAAAGTGGTTAATGAAGTAGGATAGAGATATTCACTTAATTCAACTTGCTTAGAGATAAGAGGTTGAGACCATGAAGAATTTCAGAATTAAAACCAGACGTATTTTAGGGTTATAAGTGAGACTTAGAGATTTGTTCCCTTGCCCTAGTTATGCATGTTTTTGATGTTGTAGAGATACACTACTAGATCACGTTCTGACCTTTTGAGGCACGACACTGCACATCTTGGAAGCATTTTAGAAATAAATATACTAATGGATTTTTAGCTCATCAACTGCTTTCTCTGATATTTTAACTCCTTTCTAGTTATCAACTTTGTCTTAGTTAACTGTGTGTTGCTCCTGTCCTTTATTATAATTATTTTGTCACCTTGCTCATACTTTCTCTTAAACAAAGAAATTAATACTTGTGGTTCAAAGCTTTCATCACTTCCTTGTGGGTTCGACCTTTACTTTATCACTTAGTCCACTATCAAGCATGTATACTTGCATGTGACACCTTTTCTTTAAAACCATATAAAAAGAAAGCATTACATATAAAGTAGAGAACAAGTTTTTGGCGCCGTTGCCGGGGAAGTGTATAAAAGTTTGAATTGTTGTATTTATTTTTTGTTTAAGATTGTATTTGAGCCTTTAATGTTTGTTGTGACTTGGTGTTACGACAGGCTTAAGCTATTGCATGCGCAGGTCGTTACAACCAGTTTACAGTGGTTATCCTGAACCTGAAAGAATTCTCAGCGCACGAAGGAGATTTTTACGTACTCAGCAATTATCTGGAGATTCCTCAACCTCGTCGTGGCTGAGCCTGAAGGAGTAATGCACGAGGTGGACACAGACGAAGAAAGTTCAACATCATCATCAGATGAGCCACTGTACGAGGCGAACATGGCGGAGCCAGACATCATTGGTATTGCCAATGACCGAGCGCGCAACATCAAGGACTATGCTGTCTTTGATCCTAATGCTATGAATACTGGCATTGCTAGATCAGCCATCACAACACCACAGTTCGAGTTCAAGCCTATGATGTTCCAGATGTTACAAGCTGCTGGTCAATATTCAGGCTCTCCCCATGAAGATCCACATCTGAATTTAAAACAATTTCTGGATGTTGCTGACAACTTTAAGATCCTTGACGTGCCTGTCGATACCTTTAGGCTGAGGTTATTTCCATACTCTCTAAGGGATAGAGCCAAGAGTTGGCTTAATTCTTTGGAACCAAATTCCATTATTACATGGAACGCTTTGGCAGAAAAAATTCTGGCCAAGTGTTTTCCTCCTTCCAAGAATGCAAAGATGCGAAATAAGATCACATCATTTAGGCAAGGAGATGAAGAATCATAGTTTGATGCATGGGAAAGATTTAAGGAGTTGTTGAGACAATGTCCTCATCATGGGATTCCCATCTGCATACAACTTGAGACTTTCTACAATGGATTAATTCCATCCTCAAGGAATATGCTAGATGCATCTAGTGGTGGAGCTCTTTTGTCTAAATCTTATGATGATGGTTACAAGTTGATTGAGAGCATTACTGCCAACACTTATCAATGGCCAGTTACTAGGGCCACTGCAATTTCAACTCAAAAGAAACCTGCTGGAGTGCATGAAGTCACTGAGACCACAACTCTTGCTGCTCAGGTGGCTCAGATCCACCAGATGATGAAGAATCTGATGAGTCCTGAAGTGACAAAGCCTGAACCAGTTAAGGTGGTTACTGACACTACCGAGGTTGCCTGTGTTTACTATGGAGGACCACATTTATTTGAAGACTGTTCTGCTAATCATGTTTCAGTTAACTATGTTGGCAATCCCAACAACAACAACAGATACAATAATCCATACAGCAACACCTACAACCCTGGATGGCGCAACCATCCGAACATTTCATGGAGTAGCAATCAAAGTCAACCGAAGCCATAAGCAACCACACCACAAGTCCCACCTAGTTTTTCTAACCCTAACTATGTTGGGGTTAATCAAGGAAACAACCATCTGGAGAATGTTCTTAAGTCCTTTATTCAAGAAGCAAAGAATCAATTCCAATCACAGGGGGTGAGTATTAAGAACTTGGAAAATCAAGTAGGGTAAATTACCACTGCTTTAAGCTCAAGAAACTTGGGAACTCTCCCTAGCTCTACTGAGACTCCAACTACACAAGCTGGAGCGAAGAATGTTGAAACATGCCAAGCCCTTAAACTCAGAAGTGGTAAAGAAATAGAAGAGGCCGCTACAAAGAGCAAAGAGACAAGCACTGATTTGTCCACACCCGACAGTTTTGGAGCAAGAAACCAAGTTGTTGAAGAACTTTCTTCATCCGGGAAACAGAAGCACAAAGATGATGCACCTACTATAGACCTCATTCCTCAAGAGAATCAAGAATTCATTACTGAATCCAACAGAAAACAAAATTTTGTTCAAGAAAGGCCACCACCCCCTTTTCCACAAAGGATAAAAAAGGCAAAGGAAGAGCAATAATTTGCAAAGTTTATGGAGATCTTGAAGCAGCTTCACATCAACATACCATTGATTGAGACTATCCAAAAAATGCCAAACTGCTCAAAGTTCATGAAGGATGTGCTCACCAAGAGAAAAAGGGTAGGAGAATTTGCTACGGTTGCACTCACACAAGAGTGTAGTCAATTAGTTCAAGGCAAACTCCCTCCCAAACTGAAGGATCCTGGAAGTTTCACTATTCCATGCACCAGTGGAGATACCTTTTATGGGAAGGAACTTTTTGATTTAGGGGCTAACATTAACCTCATGCCCCTATCTATTTTCAAGAAGCTAGGGATAGGCGTTGCCAGGCCTACAACTATCACCTTGCAGCTGGCAGATAGCAGTATTTGCTACCCACAAGAAAAGATAGAAGATGTGCTGGTCAGGGTTGACAAATTTGTCTTCCCTGCTGACTTCATTATTATGGACTTTGAGGCTGATGAGGAAACACCTATCTTGTTGGAAAGACCGTTCCTAGCCACGGGTAGAACCTTAATTGATGTAGAAAGAGAAGAACTCACTATGAGAGTGAACGGGCAGCATATGGTATTCAACATACTCAATGCCTTGCAATACCCAGAAGAAGAGGTAACTGACTGTTCCATGATATCTAGTTGGGAAGGGTTAATTCATAAGAACCTCCTAAAAGCTAGTGATGTGTTGAAATTCGAGCTAGGCAAATTGGAAGATGAATGACTAAAAGATGGGATCATTTATGGTCCAATGAAGAAGCAAGAGGAAGAATCTGTGGAAGTGATAGAATCTACCACTGTTTCTCACTTGCAGCAGCTGCCTTCCATAGAGGAGCCTCCTGAATTGGAGCTCAAGCCACTGCCGGAGCACTTACAGTATGCATATCTGGAGACCGGACAGAAGCTGCCAGTTATCATTGCTACAGATTTGCAAGAATAGCAGAAGGAGAAACTAATTTCACTACTAAAGAGATACAAGAAGGCAATTGCATGGCAGATTTCTGACATTAAGAGAATCAGCCCAGCAATTTGCATGCATAGAATCTTGTTGGAAGAAAATGCTAAGAATAACATTGAAAGTCAAAGAAGGCTGAACCCAATCATGAATGAGGTTGTAAAGAAAGAAATTATCAAGTGGCTGGATGCATGAATTATTTACCCTATATCTGATAATGTGTGGGTGAGTCTCATCCAGTGTGTACCGAAGAAGGGGGGCTTGAAAGTGATAATCAATGAAAAGAATGAGCTTATCCCCACTAGAACTGTTTCTGGTTGGAGGATTTGCATGGATTATAGGAAGCTGAACAAGGTAACTAGGAAGGATCACTTCCCCTTGCCTTTCATTGATCAAATGTTAGATAGGCTAGCTAGAAATGAGTACTATTGCTTCTTAGATGAATATTCGGGCTACAACCAAATTGCAATAGCCCCGGAAGATCAAGAGAAAATAACTTTCACTTGTCCTTATGGCACCTTTGCCTTTAGAAGGATGCCGTTTAGACTGTGCAATGCACCAGCCACCTTCCAGCATTGCATGATGACTATCTTTTCAGATATCATAGAGAATTCCATGGAAGTCTTCATGGATGACATTTCAGTTTTTGGAGAATCATTCAAGGATTGTCTAAAGAATCTAGAATTGGTGCTGGCAAGATGTGATGAGAACAACCTGGTTCTTAATTGGGAAAAATGCCATTTTATGGCAAAAGAAGGGATTGTTCCCGGTCATAGAATTTCAAAAGAAGGATTAGAGGTGGATCAAGCAAAGGTAAAGGTAATTGAAAAGTTGCCTCCACCATTCAACATAAAGGGCATTAGGAGTTTCTTGGGGCATGTTGGATTTTATAGGAGGTTCATAAAAGATTTCTCAAAAATAACCAAACCCATATGCCAGCTGCTGCAGCATGACACGCCTTTTGTCTTCAGTAAGGAGTGCCTTGAATCTTTCAATCTTTTGAAGAAGGCTCTCATTTCTGCGCTTGTAGTAAAAACCCCTGATTGGTGCAAGCCATTTGAATTAATGTGTGACGCCAGTGATTTCGCAATTGGTGATGTGCTAGGCCAAAGGCACAACAAAGTTTTTCACACCATCTACTACGCAAGCAAGACTTTGATAGAAGCACAAATCAACTACATAACAATAGAGAAGGAGCTGCTGGTAGTAGTGTTTGCCTTTGATAAGTTCAGACCTTAACTGGTAGGAACGAAAGTCATTGTGTACACTGATCATGCAACAATCAAGTACTTGATTGCCAAAAAAGATGCAAAGCCACGGCTAATAAGATGGGTTCTCTTACTACAAGAGTTTGACCTAGAAATAAGGGACAAGAAAGGAATTGAAAACTCAAGTGCTGATCATCTATCAAGGCTACCTGAAGAAGCTCAACCCCAAAACAGTGGGGACATTATAGAAAGTTTTTCAGATGAGAAGCTGTTGTTGATTACTGATGGCACGACTCCTTGGTACGCTGACATTGTTAATTACTTGGTCAGCAGAGTCATACCACCAGAATTCAATTATCAACAAAGAAAGAGGTTCTTCCACACTATCAAGAGCTATTTTTGGGACGAGCCCTACCTGTACAAGAAGTGTACTAATCAGTTGTTGAGGAGATGTGTTGACTATGAGGAGGCACGACAGATCTTGACGGCCTGCCACGAAGCCCCCTATAATGGACACTTTGGAGGAGTCAGAACTGCAGCAAAAGTGTTGCAATTAGGTTATTTTTGGCCTTCTATTTTAAAAGATGCTCATGAATTAATCAAAAGATATGATAGATGCCAGAGGGTTGGGCATGTATCCATGAGACAAGAAATGCCACTCACAAGCATTCTTGAATTAGAAATCTTTGATGTGTGGGGCATTGATTTCATGGGACCTTTCCCTCCATCCTTTGGCAACCTCTACATCCTTGTAGTTGTGGATTACGTATCCAAATGGATTGAAGCAGTAGCAACACCATCCAATGATGCTAAGGTGGTAACCTAGTTCTTGCTCAAGAACATCTTGACAAGACATGGCACGCCTAGAGCCATCATCAGTGACGGAGGATCCCATTTTTGCAACAAACTTTTTGAAAACTTAATGGCAAAATATGGGATAAAGCACAAGGTTACTACGGCTTACCATCCACAGACTAGTGGACAAGTGGAGCTTTCCAATAGAGAAATCAAGAGAATTTTGGAAAAAGTTGTTAACCCCACAAGGAAGGATTGGTCCAAGCACTTGGACGAAGCACTATGGGCCTATAGGACTGCCTATAAAACTCCCTTAGACATGTCTCCTTATAGACTTGTCTATGGAAAAGCGTGTCACCTACCCATTGATTTGGAGCATAAGTCTTTTTGGGCCGTGAAGAAACTAAATTTTAATTTTAAAAATGCTGGCCAAGCTAGAATGTTCCAATTAAATGAGTTAGATGAACATAGGTTGTTCTGATACGAGAATGTTGAGCTGTATAAAAAAAAGACCAAAAATTGGCACGATAGGAAATGTTAGAAGAGGGAATTGGTAAAAGGCCAAAAAGTTATACTTTTTAACTCAAGGCTGAAGTTATTCCCTGGAAAATTAAAATAAAGATGGTATGGACCCTTTATTCTGGAAGAGATTTACCCCCATGGTGCTGTAGAGCTGTTGAATGAGAAAAACGGAGAAAGATTTAAGGTTAATGGCCAAAGGGTCAAGACTTATTTTGGAGAACCCTCACACAACACAAGGGGTTCCCTCCATTTTATTGATTAATAGACACTTGTTTTGGTCAGGCGATAAGACCTTAAAATAGCGCTATTGGGAGGCAGCCCAGCTTTATGCAATTTATTTTGTTTTTTATTTTTTGTACAGGATCATGTAAGTTTTTGAGATATCAGCCGTTGACAAGACATGACGGGCCAGAAAAGAACGAGAGAAAAGTAGAGATGGAATATGATAAGAGGTGAAGGAATTAATTCTGCTAAGAAGAGATTAATGCTGACCTGGCATTAATTATTTTCTTTTGGACACGAGGAAGCAAACGAAGCGTTTTATTTCAAAAGATGGAGAGAGAATGAAGATTGGCATTGGAATCACGCACCTTGGGCCATGCGTAGCTGCAGAGTAATTATATCGCAGTCTGCCACGTCAGACTGCCTTGTCTATCAAAACGCGCTAAGGCCATTACAAGTGTCTTTTCCTTGATCAATTTCAAGTCTTTTCACCCTTTGCCCTAATTATCACAAAAAGAGAAAAATTTCTCTCTCCATCTCCCCAAAACCGTATTTTCCTCTCTCTACTTTTCAAACACCCTTTTCAACTTCCCTCCACAATTACACCAACATTACTCTCTCTCTCTCTCTCTCTCTCTCCAAATATTCAAAACAACCTTTTCATTTTTCATTCTCTACCTTTTCTTCCCGGAACCCTAATTTCTCACAAACCCTCTCATCTCCCTTTCAATCAAAAATGACAAAAGATGCAGCCACCGGTCGCCGCTACAAAACAGTAGCAAAGAAGAGCGTCATCCTCATGGTTGACCTTTCAAGCCAAGAGGAAGACGATACCTTCATGAATGTTGAAGCCCACAAGCTATTTGTGGATCATTTCAGCAAGATGAATGTTTTCGCTGAGAGAGGCTTTGTAATGGACAATGAGGACGAAAAGCTTGGACTTCCTGGTGACCTAGGAGTAACTATCTCAAAACTGAAGTGGGGCAACTTTTGCAAGCAATTAGGCCCTTACAACACAATGATGGTCAATGAGTTTTATTCAAACCTAACAGACCCAGGCCACAAGAGGCTGGAAGTGCTGGTTAGAGGAACGAGGGTGATATACAATGAATCCAACATCAACTTTTACTTCAAGCTAGAAAACACTGAAGATGAGTACCAAAACCTAGTACTCACTTCACATGAGGATGAGTATGGTGCCTACATGAAATCTTTATGTGTGCCTGGAACAAACTGGGTAGAAAAAGCAGTCAGAAGAATGGATTTGAGGCCTGATGTGAAGGTATGGTACTAGTTTGCTAAGCACTCCATCAAACCAACTGCTCACAATGAGACAGTTTCAAGGGCTAGTTTGTTGTTACTTCATTGCATAACTGGGTTGAGAAAAATCAACATTGGGAAAATTATAGTTCAAGAGATCCATGCATGTTCTAAGAAGAAGGAAGGAATAATGTACTTTCCATGTCTCATCATAACTCTCTGTCGAAGGCAAGGCGTGCCGGAATATGACTCTGACATTTTTGGTTCTCCACAATAACCTCTAGATAAGACTTTAATAATGACATTAATGAAGCCTAAGGGAGCTAGAAAAAGTCCAGCGGGAGTGAGTCAAACTTCTTCTGGAGTGTCTGAACAACAAGACCCAGCATTGGAAGTCCTTTTGCAGATGCAGAAGGATCAAAGGGAATATTTCACATTTCAGAAGGCAAAGGCAACATGGCAAGAAAAACTGTGGGCCATGCAAGCCCCTTCAAACTTGCTTGAGCCTCCCAAATTTCCTGATCATATTCTGGGAAATGCTGAGCCTGCTGCTGTTGAGAAAGAAGTTGAAGAAAAGAGGTCTACAAAGAAGAAGAAAGCGAAAAAGAAAAAGAAGGAAAATGAAGAAAAGAAGAAAGAAGTGGAAGAGTCAAGCAAAGGCGTGTCTGTGGACACCATACAGAGTCAAGTCAAGAAAAAGAAAAAGTTGATAAAAGCTTACCCATCCCCACCTAAAAGCCCACCCAAGCAGAAAAAGATGAAAGCTGAGTAGAAAAGAAAAGAGATCCCCATAGCTCCAGCACCTCCCATCAGTCCTGCCAAGAAATTTGATCTCAACAAGCCCGATCAAGAAGAAAGCTCTGGCAAAGATGAGGTGCTAGAAAACTTTTTAGCAGAAGTGGATAAGGATGCTAGGGATCTGGAGATAAACAATGAAGAAGTCGCTACAGAAAAGGAGGAGAGTAGGGAAGAGGAAAATCCAATAGAAGAATCTGTGCAACCCGAGGTAACTGAAGAAGATATGGAAGAAGAATCATTGAGGAAATACTATTCCTCAACAGAAACTACAGAAAAGGAAGGAAATACTAAGGAAGATGATGAAGCAGAAAGTGAGGAGACCGAGAAGGCTGTTGCTGACCCAGAACCAGATTCTGTCATGGAACCTACCTCAAATATAGAAAATCATGTTGCGGAGGAGCAGCCTAAGGAAGCTATGGAGTAGCCCAAGGAAAAAGGAAAAAGTCCAAAGAAGGCTGCTGGGAAGAAGGTTACTGGTGTCGCGACTGAGGAAGGCAATGAGAAGAAGGAACCAAAAGGAAAAGGCGTTGAGGCAAAGAAGAAGAAAAAGAAACATGACATGCCTGCACCCAAAAAAAGCTCCAGGCTAAGGGCCTAATGTGGTAAAGTGAAATAGGCAAGCGATGGCCTGCCTTCTCTCTCCACTAAACAGTGATGACACTGTCCTTACTTTAAGTTTGGGGGAGGACGCCAATGCTTAGCCTATCTTCACTATTCTAACTCTCTAATATCACAATTTGGATATTCTGTCTAATGCTCTTGCATGTTTCTGTTTCTGGATAATGTTTTGGATGGCCATGTTTTGAGCCATGAATGTCTGAATCTTTTGTAGGGAAGTTTTGATGCCCCAAGTACTTGATGATCCATTTTTCTTAATTTGTATATTATTTGTGTTTCACTTAAGTTGTTATTTGTTTTATTTTTTTTAGTCGCTTTAGTTGCATGATTTAGTTTAGAGTTAGTCTGCAAGGGAATGTTTGGGTTAAACAACAAGAGGTCAGGAATGTCAAATCTTAAAATTGTGTGCGTAAGAATAAAAAGGGGGAAGGGAGCTGTTGAGAAGTGAGCAAAGCAAAGTGTAGTGATTGATCTAAGTGTGTGTTGGCAGAGGAAGACAGGTGTTCTCTGTCACGACACCACTAATCTTTCAAACCAGCTAATTTTTTTTCCAAAAAGAGAACTGATTTGTTGGGAATCATGAGGAAGGTTAAAACCTCAAGAATCACAAAGGGAAGGACAAAAAGACTCGAATGATGGTTGAGATGATCACAAAAGAGGCACACTCCACATAAAAACACACAAAAGTGTGCAAAAGTGGCAAAGACCACCAACAATAAAGTTCGTGGGCCCGAAACTGGAGGAACAACAAGCATCTCATCATAATATTCAGTTGGACTCATCACAAGTGAGATCCTTTTGAGATGGGATGCTTTGCCAAAAAATAAAAGAGAGAAAAAGAAAAAGAAAAATAAGTGGAAAAGTGTGGTCCCAAGTGTGAAAGTCAAAAATATCATTTGAGAGTCAGAAATTGAAATTCTGGTTAAGCAGATCACGAAGATGTCAGACAGGATGTCGTGACACTTGATCTCTGCTTCTCACAAGGATCTAAGGAAGAACAAATGTAAACAGCAGAAAGTAAACAACACACAAAATTTTTTAACCCAGTTCGGTGAACAACAACACCTACGTCTAGGGGCTACCAAGTGTTGGCACTGGATTTCGACTGGCAGTTGGTGTCTAGGGACTTCCAAGGCAAGCCGACGCAGGAAAGAGGTACAACTGGGTGTCGAGTCGACACCAGCAGAAAGACGTGTCGGAGGACCGTCGATAAGTCCTGACGTCGGAGACAAGTTGATGTCGATTTCAAGAAACAAGTGTTTAGGCGGGAAAAGTTTGAAATTTCCAAGACCATGGGAAGTTGAAAAGAGAGTGGGGTGCCACGTGTCAGCTTCAAGAAACGTTTGGGCAGGCAAACAGTTATTTTTTAAGCCTATATAAGGCATTGCTTTTTTCATTTTAGAGGAGGCATTTTTTCACATTGTAAGGGGAAAATACTCAAAGTACCAAGCTTAGAGAGAAACGAGTTCACTCCCGCAAACAAATGTACACTTGCGTCCAAACCTTACTTAATGCAATTTATTTTCCGCATATAATTTAAAGTCTTTACTTCTTTTGTTTCTTTTTCCGCTCTGTTTCCCTTGCATTTCTTTGTTTTTTCTTGCCAACCAACTCGCAACCGTTAAGATACCTTTTGCGTCACCTAAGACACTTAAGCGTGACACTTAAACAAATATAAACGCAGTATAAACATACGCTTCCAATTCCAGTTCTGGGATTCGTCTGTCCGGTCCCGCAAGCGAACCTACGACAGAAGGCCAGCGTTTGTTCGCGCGGGCGAACAAAGTGGCACACCTGGTGGGACACGTGTGAATTGAGTATATGTTTTTGCGTAGTGGTAAGATGGTAACACCACGACCAAACGAAGAACCGTCTCCGACGGAAACGGCGGTAGGGACACACACAACTGATGTTGGCTCTGGTACCATATCAGTAGTGTCATCCTCTCCTAGCGGACCAATTACAACACCGCGTCGAAACGACCCTAGGCTGACAATGGCTGGGACTACGAGACAATATATGCCTAGTATCACCATGCCCATACCTAGATCGTATGGAATGCCGCCAGAGTTCATGTCAAATGTGCATTCTAGCGGACATTTGTTTGGAGAGAATTCATCCCCAGTATTTTCGACTTATCAAGGGATAGGACCCTTGTCGAACCCGATGGTTCGACCTCCGGGATTCAACATGTCCTCTCAATCCATACCGACTTTTACCTCTAGTTCCGTCGCGGTCATGAGGCAACAAATGGACTAGAGTAACCATGAGATGGTTCACATGTTGACTCAGCAGATGGGTACAATATTAAGGCCATTGATACAAGAATCAACCCAGAGTTACCAGCAACTGGCGACTCAGATGACACGAATCGGTGATTTCTTAGGCGCACCTAGGACTCAAGGTCGACAGACCCCACCACCGCGACCGGTGACGCCACCTTGTCAGGATGAAGTCTTCGACGAAACCATAGAACAACCCCGCGAGTTCGAAGAAACTCCTAGGAGGGTTCAAAGACCACCCGTAATCGTCCATAGGCACCAAGATCCGGATTTTGTTGTCCAACAGGTTCGACAGGACGCCCTGGCCGGAGAACATAACTTGGAAGCTGTGGTTGAACGTATCATGGTCCGTAATGGGGCGAACCCTGGCCTTCGACGACCAACCTATACATCTCCTTTGCCAGATTTTGTCCTACAAACAGAATTACCTAGGGGATGGAAAGTGCCAAAGTTTACCAAGTTCACTGGGGAAACAGAGGAGTCCACCGTCGAACACGTCGCTAGGTATCAAACCGAAGCAGGTGATATAGCAAACAATGAGGATTTGAAATTGAAATATTTCCCAAGCTCCCTCACAAAGAATGTGTTCACGTGGTTCACCACGTTGCCCCCACAATCCATTCATACATGGGCACAATTGGAGAGGCTTTTCCATGAACAATTCTATATGGGACAGTAAAAAATAAGTTTAAAAGAATTGGCAAGCGTCAAACGCAAGGCCGCGGAGTCGGTAGACCAATACTTAAATAGGTTTAGACTTTTGAAAGCACATTGCTTTACTCAAGTCCCTGAACATGAGTTAGTCGAAATGGCCGCTGGCGGCCTAGACTATTCGATCAGGAAAAAGTTGGACACGCAATATCTTAGAGATATGGAGCAACTAGCTGACCGGGTTCGCCAGGTAGAAAGATTAAAAGCTGAAAAAGCCCAGTCTAACAGATATCGAAAAAAGGAAAAAGTGGCTTATATGGCTGCAGACAAATACTCATCCGACGAAGAAGAATCCGTCGATGAAAGCGAGATCCACGTGGCTGAACTTAAGCCAGGACCTCCCTATACATGCAATTTGTTGAAACCATCGAATGGGAAAAATCCCACAGAAACTAAGAAGACGGATAAATACGTCGCTAAAACTTATACTTTTGACGTTCGAAATGTGATGAAATATTTGATTTACTAGTTAAAGATGGTCAAATTATTATTCCGTCTGGTTTGAAAGACCCCCCTCTAGAACAAAAGAAAAAGAGAGGATTTTGTAAGTTTCATAATTTCCTTGGTCATAAAACAGCTCAATGTGTTCTTTTCAGGGATTTAGTGCAAAAGGCTTTGAAGGAGGGTCGACTCCAATTTGGCGAAAAGCCGAAGATGCAGGTGGACACTGACCCACTGAAGGTGGAAGAGGCTTTGTATTCAGAAGTGTACGAGTGTTTGATGGTCGAAGCTACTGAAGGCCTCGACAAACCACCAAGGGTTGAAGTGTTGGAATGCATGATGGTCAAAACTACTGAGGGTTCCGACAAGAAAGCAAAGGGCAGACTCGAAGAAGTGTACCCCCAGGCTGGTCAAAGTTTGGAAGATTTTCAGGAAAAGTGCAGGATAAGCGGCTCCAAAGCCGCACTATGCCCTAGGTGTAATGCTGTGTTCGATGAGAAAGTTGCTGAGAGGTACGAGGAAAGCAAGAAAGAAGTGCTGTCAGATAACAAGCCATCTGTCCCAAGGTTTGTGTTCGACAAGAGCGGGGTCCCTCGTCGAAATGAAGAGTACAGAAAGTTGTTCTAAGGGGCAAGGCCCAAAACTTTCGTGGCCCCATCAGACTCCCCACAGGAAAGGTGGATGGCCCCGGTCAATCAGTAAGGAAGCAAGAGGCCAAAGTGGAAAGCTCTTGATTTGGAGAAGGAGGGGAATGTCGCTGATGAAAGGGTCGAGCGAGCAGGATATAGGGTGTCCCCCAACTACAAAGGAAAGAACCCTATGACCAGGACCCAGTGGAGGCGCTATCAGCGCAATAAGAAGGCTGAAAGAGAGGCTACAACGTCAAAGGCAAAGGATGTCGGAGTATCTGTGCAGAAATGCCAGTACTCGAAAGGAAAGTGGGTCGAGAAGAGCAAGGTGGCGACAAACCAGACCATGGCAGTAACTTTGAACGCTTTAGGAGGGAAGGAAGTGGTGTCGACTCAAAGTTCAAAGTGCACTTCATTGGCAGAAAACAAGACAGAACCAGAGTATACTCCTCAGTCAGACAAAGAGGAGCCAAAATACTCTCCTCAGTCCGATGAAGAGTATGACCCATTACCTGAAGGTGATTTTGATGAAGACATGTATGACGACACCAATGACGACACCTATGGCGAAGATTTCGTGATAAACTGTGGTATCGTATCGGTGCTGCCAGCTGAGTACGACATAGTGTCGGAGATCTCCGAGACTGAAGACGACTTCATCACAGGGGAAAATATGGATGACAAGCCATTATGTTATTACGTGATGAACAGTGGCGTGGTCGAGGAACAAACGGCTATGTTCGAACGGCCTACCCCTGGGATGATGTATCATTTGAAGCCTTTGTTCATAAAGGCAAAGATTGATGGGGTGCCGGTCAACAAGGTATTTGTGGATGGTGGAGCGACTGTGAACCTAATGCCTCACAGTTTGTTTAAGAGAATTGGAAAGACGGAGGCTGACCTCCGACAGCACAACATGGTCTTGTCCAACTACGAAGGAAAGACTAGTAACATCCTGGGGGTTGTCCAAGTGGATTTGGCAGTAGGTACAACCAACAGGCTGACACTCTTCATGGTCATCAAGTCGAAGGCAAACTTCAATATGTTGGTGGGGCGTGAGTGGATCCATGGAATTGGGGCAGTACCATCAACTATGCATCAGAGGTTGATCATTTAGAGGAAGGACGGCGTCTTCGAAAATATTGAAGCAGACCAAAGCTATTACAAAGTCGACGAAGCCAAGGGTACTAAGAAATTTTTCGACCAACACTTAGCCAATGTGGCTCCTTGTGATGACGGATCAGGATCATACACCTCCGTCGACACGGGTCGTGTCCTGAACCTAGATCCCGACTATGGGTTCATCTGGGACGCTGCCGACACAGCCATGGAGCCAATGGAAATGCCACCAACAGGGTGGTCTACTACTGGTAAAGATGACTGCTGAGTCCGAAAATATGACTCGAATTTTGGCCTATTTGGCTGAGAACAGAAAAATGTCGGCACTCGAAAAAGACGAGACTCCCCAAACAACTAAGTGAGCCGACCATGACAAAGAAAATCAGAGGCTTGATGGTATTTACGATGATGAGCCAGATCATGAACTATAAAGGATGCAAGCCCAAGACCCACTTGAGGAAGTCGACTTAGGAGATGGAACGACAAAAAGGCCCACCTACGTGAGTACCAAGGTGGGACCAACAATGAAAGCTAAACTGGTCAAAGTGTTGAAGGAATACAAAGACTACTTTGCCTGGGATTATGGCGAAATGCCTGGGCTGAGTCGGAGCATGGTCGAGCATCGCCTCCCAATCCAGCCAGGCAAGAGGCCAGTAAAGCAACCCCCTAGACGTTTCGCCCCAGAAGTAACGTCGAAGATCAAACAAGAAATCGAAAGGCTGCTCAAAAGTCGGTTCATCAGAACCGCGAGGTATGTAGAGTGGATAGCAAACATAGTTCCTGCTATTAAGAAAAATGGGACCCTTCGAGTATGCATTGACTTTAGGGATTTGAACAACGCTACTCCTAAAGACGAATATTCAATGCCCGTGGCAGAGATGCTAGTCGACTCAGCCGCGGGATTTGAGTATTTGAGCATGCTCGACGGTTATTCCGGTTACAATCAAATTCTTATAGCCGAAGAAGATGTCCCCAAAACCGCATTTCGATGCCCTGGAGCTTTGGGGACATATGAATGGGTGGTGATGCCTTTCGGGTTAAAAAACGCGGGGGCAACCTACCAAAGGGCTATGAATGCTATATTCCATGATTTTATTGAGAATTTCATGCAGGTATACATTGATGACATAGTCATAAAATCGTCATCAGAGGATGGTCACCTTGATCACCTTCGACGCTCATTTGAGCGAATGAGAAAATATGGATTAAAAATGAATCCACTAAAATGTGCTTTTGGTGTTCGTGCAGGGGATTTCCTGGGTTTCGTAGTCCACAAGCGAGGCATCGAGATCAACCAGAACAAAACAAAGGCAATCTTAGATCTCAAGCCTCCAACAACAAAGAAGCAGCTCCAGTATTTGTTGGGGAAGATAAATTTCTTGAGGAGGTTCATCTCAAACCTAAGTGGAAAGACAAAAGTGTTTTCACCACTGCTCAAGACAAAGAAAGAAAGTGAATTCCGCTGGGGGCAAGAACAACAAGATGTTTTCGACGCGATCAAAGAATATCTTACAAAGCTTCCAATCCTACTACCACCTAGTACAAATAAAAACATGAAGTTGTACATTGCAGCGTCGGACACGACCATAGGCAGTATGTTAGCACAAGAGGATGATGGTGGTGTCGAAAGACCCATCTATTACCTTAGTAGGATATTGATAGATGCTGAGACTAGATACACTATGATTGAAAAGTTGTGTCTATGTTTGTACTTCTCATGTATGAAATTGAAGCAATATATCAAACCAGTTAATGTTTATGTTTTGTCGCATTTTGATGTTATTAAGCATATGTTATCCAAACCTATTTTGTATAGTCGAATTGGGAAATGGGCACTAGCGTTAACTGAATTCTCCCTAACATACGTCCCTTTATGGGCGATGAAGGGTCAAATAGTGGCTGACTTCATTGTCGACCACGCTATGATCGAAACGTCAATACATAGTATCGACGTCGCCCCATGGAAATTGTACTTTGATGGGTCGAGCCATAAAAATGGGGCAGGTGTCGGAGTCCTAATAATCTTCCCGCAGGGGATTCCAACTACCTTTAAATGCAAAGTCGATGGCAAATGTTCAAATAATGAGGCAGAATACGAAGCCTTAATTACTGGTCTCAAGATACTCAAAGACTTGGGAGCCAAAGAGTTGGAAATAAAAGGGGATTCCGAATTGGTGATTAAATAAATTACCAGAGAGTACAAATGCGTAAGTGAACAGCTTTTAAGTTACTTTTCGCTGGCGAAGCGTTGGTTGAAACATTTCAAAGTTGTCAGCATCTCGCATGTGCCAAGGATGGAAAACCAGAAAGCTAACGAACTGGCACAAATTGCGTCGGGGTATAAAGTGTCGGAAGGTAAGTTGAGAGGCTTCGTCAAAACTAGAAAGAAGGTAGTGTCGAATGTACATGCGCCACCAAGCTGGTCGATACCCAAAGACTCGATGAGTTTGGTCGAAGGTTTAGAAAGTTGTGAGGTTTTTGTTAACGATATGCCACCAACAGACTGGCGAAAGGAAATTATAGAGTATCTGGAGAACCCACAGGGTAGCACCAATCGAAGGACCAAGTATAGAGCCATGAACTATGTCCTAATGGGAAACGAGTTACTGAAGAAAACTCCAGAAGGGGTGTTGCTAAAGTGTCTGGGGGACACTGATGCATATTTGGCAACCTCGGGGGTACACAGTGGGGCTTGTGGGGCTCACCAGGTCGGCCAGAAAATGAAATGGCTTTTGTGTCGACAAGGTTTCTATTGGCCCAGCATGCTTAAGGATTGTATAGATTTCGTGAAAGGATGCCAGGACTGTCAAAAGCACGCCAACATCCAGCATGTCCCAGCCAGCGAATTACATGTGGTTGTCAAACCATGGCCTTTTCGGGGATGGGCTTTAGACGTAATAGGAGAGATTCGGCTAGCTTCGTCAAAGCAGCAAAAGTTTATCCTCGTAGGAATAGACTATTTCACAAAATGGATAGAGGTCGTGCCTTTGGTGAAAGTGGATCAAGAGGCTGTGATAAACTTCATCCAAAATCATATCTTGTATAGATTTGGGATACCCGAGACAGTCACAACAGATCAGGGTTCTATGTTTGTGGGGCAGAAGATGCAAGAGTTTGCGACAGAAATGGGTTTCAAGTTGGTTACTTCAACGCCATACTATGCCCAGGCAAATGGTCGGGTTGAAGCAGCCAACAAAGTAATAATTGGCCCAATCAAAAAGCACGTTGCGAACAAGCCAAAGAACTGGCATAAAACGCTGAGTCAAGTGCTGTGGGCATGTCAGACATCACCTAAAGCATCGACAAACTCGACTTCATTCCATCTAACCTACGGACACGACGCTGTGTTACCTGCGGAGGTACACTTGCAATCTGTCAGAGTGCAGCGACAATATGAGATTCCGTCGGAGCAATACTGGGAGATGATGTTAGACGAGCTTGTAGACTTAGACGAGGAAAGGATGGTAGCTTTAAACGTGTTGCTACGCTAGAAGGCTCGAGTCGCCCGGGCATACAATAAAAAAGTCCAGGAGAAAACCTTTGCCGCAAATGACTATGTTTGGAAAGTGGTGTTGCCCATGGATCGACGAGATCAAACGATGGGAAAATGGTCGCCTAACTGGGAGGGACCATTTAAGGTGACGCGAGCATTCAGTAACAACGCATACGAAGTACAGGAGTTGGGGGCAGACCAACGAGTCTTAAGAGTTAATGGGAAATATTTAAAAAAATACAGACCCATGCTACAAGAGGTTCGCATCAAAACATAAATTTCATTAGATTTAAGGCCAAGAATGGCTTACAAAATGGTGCATTACATTGTATCAATATAAAACCTAAGGGAATTTAGGGAATCTAGCCTTAAAATCATCAAAGAGGACCTTCTCATGAGTTATTTTGCTCTCAAGAATAATCTTTCGTCGTTGCATACGGCCGATAGTGTCCTTAATCTTCATCGCCGCTTCGACATGTACAAGGCCCTGAGCAACTTCGTGGTCGATGGTTTCTTGAGAGGGCAAAGGCTCAGCCGAGTCCAAAGAGGCTTTCTGATGTTCGACCTCGGCTATTCTTTTCGTCAGCTCCGTGATCTGGGCTTGATACTCAGATATCTACTGATCAAAGGCTTGGCGTTTATTGGAATGTTCTTGTTTCTTGGCTTCGTAGTCTCCAAACTTCTGTTCACAGACGGAACTAAGATGCCATTCACGCTTCATGTCTTCGTGGCGAAACCTAATTTGGGCGTCGGCTTGATGATGCGTCGAGAGATCCTTGGCCATTTGAATAAAGAAAGCTTCGAACTCAATTAGATAGGTGGCCATGGGGGCAGGAATCTGGAACTCAGAGAGTTCGCTCAGGAGGTTGAAGACGTCATTAGCTATGTCGGATTCCTCAGCAACGGCCGCCAGAAACTGTTCCTCAAAAAGGTAAGACCTCAGCTACTGAAGTTTGAGATTGAAAGAAGCATCCACTTCTGGAGTGGGGATCGAGGTCGAATTGGTGGTTTGAATCTCTTCAGCTGTCTGTCGAAGTTTGTGTAGCGCTCTTAGATTTGCAGCTGGATTTGTGGCTTTGTCTGCTAAGAGTGCCTCTGGAGTAGAAGATTCCTCAGCAGCAGGTGGGGTTTTCTCTGGTTGGTGTTCAGGAATCTGAAGTTTCTCTTCGGCGACGGTGCTCATGGCAGGCAGAGGAATGATAGTGACCTCAGGGAGTGTATTATCAGGCTCAACATTTTCAGTTGAAGCAGGGGGGTCTTCACCAAGTTTTCCTCATGCACAAGGGAATGAAATTCGTCAGTCTTTTGGGGACTCAGCGTAATGGTTGCACTAGCGTTGGGAGCGTCTACGGCCAATCCGGTATCACCCTCACCAACAGTGGTCGAAATGACCACATGCTCCTGCCAAAAAATAAAATACCAGTGAGCTTCGTCACCCCCAAGGTCAACTGGGATGTAAATAAAGTCGAATTACCTGCACAGGAGTCGTTGTCTTGGGGAGGGCGACAAAAGGAATTGGTTCGAAAGCGTCCTCAAGGTTACGCGAAACAACAGGGGCCGTTGTCGAGATGTTGGTTTTTGAGGGTGTCCGTCGCATTATAGCATTTTTCTTCTCACTAAAGGGGTAGCAGGAGGAGACGCTGGAGCTGTCGCAGTAAAAACTCGGGAGTGAGTACTCTCGTTCGATTCAGTCCTTTCGGGGGACGTTGCCTTCTCAGAAACCTGCACAGAATAATATGAGAACGAGGGGATGACAAAGCCACAGAACAAGGAAATAAACATACCTGTGCAAGGTTGGCCCTAGGTTTTTTGGCAGGTCTAGTGGAAGTTGACCCAGTGGTTGTTTCCCGTTTGCGCCCCTGAAAGCAACATTGCCGCTATTTAGTCCAGACTTACAAATATATATATATATATATATATATATATATATATAATCAAGAGTCTGGGATCTACCTTTGTTGAAATTTCATCTGCAGGATCGACATCCACGATGGTCGACGGTTTAGGGATACCAGCTGTAGACGCAAAGGCGTCGACCACGTTTGCCAGAAAGAGGTTGGGAGTGAAAACTTGGGTTTGGTACTCCAGCCACCAAGCATCAAATTCCTGAGTGGTGAAAAAGGAAGGACGGAAGGAGAAAACCGGTAGCTCCAAATGTTGAGAGGCTCTGACGAACCTCATGCAAGCTTTGTGACCAACGTGAGTTAGGCGTCGACCAGACCGAACTATGTCATCAGGATGCCTCACTAAAGGTTTTGGCAACATTTGGCTCAAGCCAAATTATCGAGCAACCAAATTTGGACAATAGTTCATAAAACCATACCCATTGTTCCCTGTTTCGATACGGAAAGAAATCATGGTCAGAGTAAGAAACGCCCTCCATACAGCATTCGACAGTGCAGCAGCCTGAGGTGAGACTCCAGGGAATGGGTTTCTGAACCAGTCGGGCCCAAACTTATGCTCCACAAATGGCACCATGTCAGGAACGAAAGAGGAAGTTTCCGCAAACATACTCAGATACCTCATTAAGAGGGCTTGTCTTGGAGCTTCTTGAGTGGTCATCAAAGCTAGTCGCAGCCCTTCGACAGAACGCGTTTTATTGAGAATCTCCATCTTTGCAGAGGCCGGATATCCCAGCTTGTGCTCGAAGGTGGCATTGAGCCAATGCTACAACAACCACATAGGCCCTGAAATGTTTAAGGCTTTAGTGGTATGATGTAGGAGTTTTAGTCTCATGGCCGACAGGCCAAGAGAATGATAAAGGGAGGCCAACAGGAGTTTGGCCAGAGATATTTGTCGGCCTTCATGAATCTGAATGGCCAAATTAATGAAGCTTTTGGCTATTTGCAGGGATCCAGGGCAAAACATGTAGTACGATAACCAGAGGGTTAAGAAGGCGATGTGTTCTTCGTCGGAGACTTCTTGGGAGTTTTTGTCATGGTGATCCTCTATGTAGTTTTGGAAACTAGCACGCTCGAAGTCGAAAGCGTTCTCCGTCTCCCAAGTCGGGTCGAAAGTCTCACCTAGTGGCGAAAGGCCAGTGATAGCCGCCACATCAAAAAGTGTCGGCGTGAACATGCCACAAGGGAGGTGGAATGTGTTTGTCGACCCTTCCCAAAAGTACATCGACGACAAGAGCAAACAAGGGTTAACCCTGTGGGCAGTTCGGGAGAGCTGGATGGCGTCGAAGATGCCATAATTTTTCCATTGTTGTTGACGTTTCCCTTCAACCTTGTCGAGCCAAGCGAGATAATCTTTGTTGCCTGGAGTTGGCATAGACCTAAAAACTCTTGATTTTGGTGCCATGTATTTGAGATCCAAGGTACCCCCTTTCTCGAAAGCGGGTAGAATCGTTTGATCAAAACAAGGGAAGAACTTTTGGAGTTCTTGAGGACTAGGTTTGTTGTCTGGGAAAGGACCATGGAAACCACACAGCGTGTTTTCCACTGTGAACGGAATGACCATTTGACGGAGCCAGTTGGATACCACCGTCTCGTCAGCTGAAGAGGGTTGAGGAAGAGATTGATGTGTTTCCGCTTCTGAAAGTACGTACGCAACCGGGTTGTTGCCAGTGGTTTGAGGAATGCGAGTGGCAGTTGCTCTTGATGAAGCCATTGGAAGAAAGAAGCGAAAAAGGGTGCAAAGCGTCAGGGAAGGAAAATATCACAAAGCTGTTTAGAGCAAATGAGGGTTTCGTGAAAGAGGAGTTGCGAAAGTGAGAAGAGTTTCTAAAGAGGATTATTTATAGGGCGTATACAGGAAATGAGAAGTCAAGACTATCCAACTTTTGAAAGTAAGTGGTGTTTGGTGTCAAAGCCCATAACTTGGATGAGACTTGCCATCATGGCATTTTTCTTGGAAATCGTGGGAAGAGATTGCCATCATCACGTCAGGCGGCGCTTGCCACGTGTTAAGAAAGAAGACAAAACGGTTTGCAAAGAAAAAAAAAGAGAGCCGTCAAAATCTTGTGAGAAACCAAAATGCCAGATTTCTCCGTCGACACAGTACTCAGTCGAAACTGGCATTTTTGAGGGGGCAATTTGTTGGCACTAGATTTCGACTGGCAGTTGGTGTCTAGGGACTTCCAAGGCAAGCCGACACAGGAAAGAGGTACAACTGAGTGTCGAGTCGACACCAGCAGAAAGACGTGTTGGAGGACCGTCGATAAGTCCTGACGTTGGAGACAAGCTGATGTCGATTTCAAGAAACAATTGTTTAGGCGGGAAAAGTTTGAAATTTCCAAGACCATGGGAAGTTGAAAAGAGAGTGGGGTGCCACGTGTCAGCTTCAAGAAACGTTTGGGCAGGCAAACAGTTATTTTTTAAGCCTATATAAGGCATTGCTTTTTTCATTTTAGAGGAGGCATTTTTTCACATTGTAAGGGGAAAATACTCAAAGTACCAAGCTTAGAGAGAAACGAGTTCACTCCCGCAAACAAATGTACACTTGCGTCCAAACCTTACTTAATACAATTTATTTTCCGCATATAATTTAAAGTCTTTACTTCTTTTGTTTCTTTTTCCGCTCTGTTTCCCTTGCATTTCTTTGTTTTTTCTTGCCAACCAACTCACAACCGTTAAGATACCTTTTGCGTCACCTAAGACACTTAAGCGTGAAACTTAAACAAATATAAACGCAGTATAAACATACGCTTCCAATTCCAGTTCTGGGATTCGTCTGGCCGGTCCCACAAGCGAACCTACGACGGAAGGCCAGCGTTTGTTCGCGCGGGCGAACACCAAGTCAAGAATGAAATCACTAAGTAGAATTGGTTCTAAGCTAAACTCCAACGTTTACAACTTAGCTCCTAGAAACTACCCTTCCTAGATTTCTACCTAATATTCTCCTAGGTATAAGACCCTTCTCAATTCCCTTCCAATCACAACAACGACTGAAAATATTACAACTCAATAAATAGTTTTTCTCAAGTATTCACACAATACACGAGAGGCTCACAAAAAGTACAAACCTTAGTACTTCTAAAACAACTGTAATAATCAACCAACCAACTAGGTTAACTCTAACCTATTTATAATGCAAACCACAGTTGGACTTGGGCTTCAACAGCGCAGCAAATATCTTCCTCAGAATTAGCGACCTAATCCTTTCTTCAATCCCAAGTTACCAAAAATGTCTCCATCACAAGGAAATCGCAAATTCCATTTAGAATCAGAATCTATGATTCCACAATCTCAGATGCCACCTGGAATCCTAGTCATATTCCAATCACACCCGTGGCAAAAACAGTTATACCAAAACTGTAACAGACAAAGATGCCGAGTCCTCTTGATAGGACATCTTGTCTAACATCTTAACCTGCAGTTAGTTCAACATGTTAGGACATCTTGTCCAACATCTCTCTGCTAAGTTAGTTTTACCAAAATTAATGCCAACCTCAAAAGCAGGGACTCAATCTCCCTCTTTGGTAGATTTTGGCTAAAACTAACTTTCATTGACCTACAGAAACATATCAGGGAGACCACTATCAGAGCAGCAGCGACATCATAACATGTCTCCCCCTCAATCAGTTCAGATCTACTCCCCCTCAGTGGTTAGTAGATAATCAGCAGAGATTAGTGATGTTAGTAATTCTCCCCCTTTTTAGCTATAATATGACAAAGGTAGAAGGACTAACTCAAAAACCAATAAACCAGTTCAGAGTAATAAAATTACACACCCAACAGAAATGAAAAATATCCTGGGCATTCAGCCCTTTCACAACCAAAAGAAAAACAAATCACCTAAAAAAACAAAAAGAATTAAAGTGAAGACAACTCTCAGAGGTCATCTCCAGTCTCCTCCTCATCTTCTGCTTCTCCTGCACTCTCAGCATCTTCCTCTTCTGCACCACTATTTTCCTCATCACCCTTATCAACATTTTCAGCATTGACTCCAGTGTCTTTGATCTGCTTAGCAGCTAGAGCTTGTATCAATCTTTCTAGCTTCTCTTTTCTGGAAGTGCTTGTCTTGATGATATCATCAAGTTCTTTGCATGTTACTTTCAGATGATCAATGGTATCCTCTTCTGAGACTGTAGCTGTCAATGTTGAGACAATATCTGGAACATGCTTGCCAGCAAACAGCTTGTGATGTAGAGACAGTGGTGGCTTTCTTTTCATGATGGTATCACCAGATAAATTTATCCTAGGATACTGTTGGAGTAGTATTCCGCGGATGAGTGATGGAAAGCAGATTGGAAATTTGACAGCTGATGAGGTAGCTTGTTTCAGAATCTGATCAAAGATATATTCACCAAAATCAAAGGATTTCCTTTTTTCAATTGCATAAATAAACTTCCCAAGTCCTGTGGAGATAGTTGAAGTGTGGTTTGTAGGAACCCAATTGACAGTACCAATTCTATGGAGAATGGCATATTTGATGCTGAGCTTCCCAGCAGACAGTTTCTGTTTGCTTGGCCAGCTCTTCACAGTGTTCCCAGTAATTTCCCTACAGATTTGATCATCTGTATCTTCAATTTCAGCATGAGAACACTCAGATCTGCCAAGGTATTTGTTTATTTCAGCAGGAGAAAATGTCATAACATTTCCTCTGACATATACTTTGAAGTAGTCCTCACTCCTTCTATCATTGCATCCTTCTGGTATGTTTACAATGAATTCTTTCACCAGATGCTCATAACATGAGTCAAAATGAGAGACAATCCTTATCAACCCAGCTTCTTTAATCAATTTCATCACTTCTTTACACTTGAGGACATTCTGTCCCAATTCTCTCTCTACTGCAATTCTTCTATGATAAACATGGTTCCACCTGTTGACACTTACAACATCATGAAAGGAGATGCTGTCCATGGAAGCCTTGGGAAGTGAAACTGCAGTCTTCTTGGAAGCTGGTTTCTTTATGACATTCTGCCCATCCTTTATCCCTTCATAGTCTGACTCACTTTCAGACTCTGCCTTCCTTTTCTTGTTTTCAACACCAACCTTGCTATAGGGCCTTGAAGGTCCAACTGCGGCCTTCTTATTTAGCTTGTTGGGGATGGCTACACCTTTATCTTTTCTTCTTTTTAATCATTCCGACACACTTGGCTGGAGGCTTGTAACAATGACTTCATTGTTAGAGGGCATATAATCTAAATTGATGATTTTGTCAGGTTGTTCTGAGGCCCCTTGTGTGGATGAGGATGTCTCATCATCTATCACAACATTTTTAATCACAGAGTCAGCAAGGGTGTGAAAATTCCCTTATGACATTTCAACATCATTTCCTCTTTTGTCAGCATTCTTCTTTGTAACATCAGGATCCTGAGATGAGTTTGATGGCGTAATTTGAGCAAGAGGTCTGGTGATTCCAACAACACTCACCCTGTCCCCCTAGCTTATGAGTTTCTCTACTATTTTATCGATCCTTTCCTCCGTGTTGAACCTCTCTATCCCTTTCTTAGCACTAAAGGAAGCATCAGAGGTATTCGAAGGATTACCTGGTAGGGCAGTCTTGGATCTCCGAATCAGAAGTTTGTCCGTCTTGCATGACCAGATAGCAAGCGGAGCAACCTCATCTTCAGTGTGTAGCTCCTTGGAATTCGACCTAGAATCAGCTGTTTCCTTCTTGGTTACACGTGTTGGGGATTGTTGAGACATCTTTACCAGGGCACATAATGCTTGTTCTTTAATCATGAGTATGAGCGAGTTCGAGGAATTTAGAGCAAGTTGAGAGTGAGTTTGGTTGATGTGGTTTTTAGTGATTTGATTTTCTACCCTTTGAGTAGCGTTCCCACACACAAAGAAAAACCCTAATTCGTCCTTCAGAATTTTTCTTTGTAGTTTGTAACACCTGAGCAATTCAAGATGTCACAGTCGAATGTCGTGACATCTGGTATAACATCATTTTAGGTTCCAACATTTTGAGGATAATCTTGGATAGCATAAAAGTATCTATTTCCAGTCATTTCCCTAAACCTAGAGGCCTTCTGAAGAAGATTTTCCATCCTTGCGATAGTCTGACGTTGCATTCTCATATGTGTCATTTTTGTTAATCTTCTGATGTCCATATCTGGGATGGTTCCGGAAGTTTCTCCGTCTGCGAGGCAGTTCACACATAACAATTGTTCCTTGATCTAAGTCCTTTCATGATAATTCTACCTTTATTATCCAAGACTTAGCATTCACATTTGGTGAAGTTGACTCTTAGGCCTTGATCACACAGTTGACTAATGCTAATCAAATTAGCAGTTAATCCTTTTACAAATAACACATCATCTAGTCTAGGATTCCCTGGGTGATCCAATTTTCCAACTCCTCTAATCTTTCCCTTGGATGCATCTCCAAAGGTGACATAGTTGGAAGAATGAGACTTTATGTCCACTAGATATTCCCTGACACTAGTCATGTGTCTTGAACATCCACTATCAAAGTACCACCTTTTTTTAGGGTACTTACTTTGATAGGAATGGACTACCAGAGCCATTGACTCATCCTTGGACCTTTTTTTCTTTCCAGTACTCCTGCCTTTGGGATATCCATGTAACTTGTAGCAATATCGTTTAATGTGACCATACTTGCCACACTGATGACATTTCCAATTTTGTCTTCTTTGATGTCTATAATGATGTTGAGGCATTCTATTTGACATTGTCTATTTTCGTTTGATCGGATTGAGACTGCACTCTGGATCATTGTAGCCAAGTCCTCTGATATCTCCAGCACTTCACCCGACTTGAAGAATTTCATCTAGAATACCAGAGCTACTGTTGAGCATCCTAACATTTTTGGTCATATTTTCCAGTTTGAACTTTAGCACAACCACTTCCTCCTCAAGATCAGAAATGACATCAAGATGTTTTTCTCTTTCATCCTCTTTGAAGGATTTTAGTAGATCATCATGAGATAGACTTCCAATCTCTGAATTTATATCAGTATTAAACTTTCCTGTAAGAGCAGAGACTTGTTTAGGCGATTCTCCATCACTTGCAGACTCATCTTCAGACCAGGATGTAATAAGTCCTTTCTTTTCTTTCTTCAGAAAGGTATGAGACTCATACCTGATATGTCTGTATCCCTCACATTCATAGCATTTGATTCCTTTTCCCTTCTCATCTTCATTCTTAAGGTTTATTCTAAGATCAGTTCTTTAAGGTTGTTGAATGATTGAGGCTTAGTATTAGATCTTGCTTCCCCCTCCATTTTCTTCAGCAATTGTCCATACTGCTTTCCAAGAAACACAACCGCCTTAGACATTACTTCATTTGAGTTTATATTTTCTTCATCATGATCTGACACTAAGGCTAAGCTTTTCTTCTTTTCAGACTTTTCATTCAGTCCCATTTCAAAGGTTTGTAGAGACCCCATGAGCTCATCAACTTTCATAGTGGCTATGTCCTGAGCTTCTTCTATGGCAGTTACCTTCATGTCAAATCTCTTGGGAAGAGACCTTAGAATTTTCTGAACTAGCTTGGCTTCAGGAATTTTTTCTCCAAGGTCACTAGGTGTGTTAGCAATGTCAACAATGTTCATGTGAAAATCATGTATGCTTTCATCTTCTCTCATTCTCAAGTTCTCAAACTTAGTGGTGAGAAGCTGAAGTCTTGAGGATTTGACACGAGAGGTACCTTCATGAGCAGTCTTCAAGATTTCCCACGCATTCTTTGCAACAGTGCAATTCTTGATGAGTATGAAGATGTTCTTGTCCACCCCATTGAACAAAGCATTCAAGGCTTTGGAGTTTCCTTGAGCAACCTTATCATCTTCATCATCCCAATCTTCTTCAGGTTTCAGCTCCTTAGTGAGCTTCCCATCTTTGTCTTTGATCTTTGGTGGATCCCACCCCTTAATCACATCCATAGACTTGATAAACGCCACCATGCGAACTTTCCAATATTCATAATTGGAACCATCTAGTATTGGTGGTCTATTCAGAATTCCTCCTTCTTTATCCATCGAACCAGAAAGTATCGTCCCTGAATCTCACCCAGATATAGAGCAGGATGCCTGCTCTGATACCAATTGAAATTCTGGTTAAGCAGATCCTGAAGATGTCAGACAGGATGTCGTGACACTTGATCTCTGCTTCTCACAAGGATCTAAGGAAGAACAAACATAAACAGCAGAAAGTAAACAACACACAGAAATTATTAACCCAGTTCGGTGAACAATAACACCTACGTCTGGGGGCTACCAAGCCAGGAATGAAATCACTAAGTAGAATTGGTTCTAAGCTAAACTCCGACGTTTACAACTTAGTTCCTAGAAACTACCCATCCTAGATTTCTACCTAAGACTCTCCTAGGTATGAGACTCTTCTCAATTTCCTTCCAATCACAACAGTGACTGAAAATATTACAACTCAATAAATAGTCCTTCTCAAGTATTCACACAATACACGAGAGGCTCATAAAAAGTACAAACCCTAGTACTTATTAAACAACTGCAATAATCAACCAACCAACTAGGTTAACTCTAACCTATTTATAATGCAAACCACAGCTGGACTTGGGCTTCAACAGCGCAGCAAATATCTTCCTCAGAATTAGTGACCTAATCCTTTCTTCAATCCCAAGTTACCAAAAATGTCTCCATCAAAAGGAAACCACAAATTCCATTTAGAATCAGAATCTCTAATTCCATAATCTCATATGCCACCTAGAATCCTAGTCATATTCCAATCACACATGTGGCAAAAACAGTTATACCAAAACTGTAACAGACAAAGATGTCGAATCCTCCTGATAGGACATCTTGTCTAACATCTTAACCTACAGTTAGTTCAACATGTTAGGACATCTTGTCCAACACTCTCTGCTAAGTTAGTTTTACCAAAATTAATGCCAACCTCAAAAGCAAGGACTCAACAAAAAAGAATTCCCTAGTGAAACCAGAGGAAGAGACCCCACTCACGAAAGTACACAAAAAAGGGATCAAAAGAGAGAAATTTTGGCTTGTTTTTCAAAAGAGTAGGGTCGTGACAAGAAATGTTGGTTCTCCTTTGTAATTGACACCACTTTGACTAATTTCAAAGCTGAGCAAGTTTCACTTAATATAGTTTCATTACCCCTCCAAATCTAAAGCCACTTCATCTTTCTAACCTGACCAAAGTTGTTGAACTCCAATTTCATTTCCCTAGTCATTCACTGTCACATCACCTGAGGACAGGTGATCATTCAAGTTTGGGGGAGTGATAACATTATTTTAGTGTGTTACTTTGACCCATTTTATGTGGCATTTTAAGTTTAGGATTTAGGGATTAATTGTGAATTTAGCTTATTTCAGTATGTTTCAGCTTTGAGCACACTAGGTGTTTCTTTTATGGCTTTCAATGTATTTTTGTCTAAAAAGGAAGCCAGTTGATGGCAAGTTGAGGCGTGACCCTGAGAGACGGATTCTGGAGCAGAATGGAAAGTTGAAGAAAAGGAAGTGGTTGATAAATTAATCACTTAGTTCATCAAGAGGAATGGAGAAGAAAGTTACTAGGGCTCGCGTGGCACTATTTTGAAGAGCAATAGAGCAATAGGAATTAGATAAGATCAAGGAAGCTAGAAGACAAACGGTAGTACGATGGGGACCACACTGGAAAAGAGCTCCCAGCACCAAACCACCAGCCGTCTGCGCTGCTCCATCACTCTGCCACAGCCGCCTGCAAAAGCAACTTTGTCTCCCACCAACATCTGTACCAAATAACTTGCAAAGGAAGGGTTGAGGGACAGCTGGTCCACACTCGATTTTGATATGGGCCTAACCTTAATTTTATCAAGAAACCCATGATCCAAGAAAGTAGAAACTCTCACTCTCACTCACCTCTATATTAAGAAGACTTGCGCATTGAAGAAGGGGGCTGGAGATTTTACACACAACAAACATTTTCTTATTTCAGTTTTAGTTTTAAGAGTTAGAGTAATTTTTAGAGAGTATTCTCTTCTCATCCAGTCCTGTGCACTCTGCTGAAAGCTGTCGTGACTGCAGAAAGTTGTTGCTGTTTACCCAACGCAAGAAACCTGCAAGTTACTAATAGGCTGCATTTCTTTTCTTGTCTTTGTAAGAATATGTATCCTCTTAGTTTCACTTCAGTAGTTTGTACTCAGCTCACTATGAGCTAAACCTTTGTTTGATGAGCTTAATGAAGTTAGTATAAAAGTTGTTTTCATGTTGAAATGATGTGATGTTTAGTATCTTATTTTGTTATGTGTTTTTATGCTATACAATTGATTCTTAGAGTGATCAACTAGGAAAAAGGTAAAAGCTTGTTGTTGAGAGAGATCCAACAAACAAGTGGATTTCATAACAAAAGTGGTTAATAAAGTAGGATAAAGATATTCACTTAATTCAACTTGCTTAGTGTCGCTCCCGGGATTTTCATCCAAGTACAAACGGGAAAGTGGCACCGAAACAGAGTCGCCAGCAATGTGTATTTATCCCAAGAGAGGGAAAGGAAACACCGCATAAACCTGAAGGAAGGAAAAAGCATGGTCTTGCGACCAAGAGAACTGGATAAGGGAGTCGGTTACGCGAGAGGAAGGTGCTAGCACCCTCTCGCGTCCATCGTACCCGATGGGATCCACGCTTACTTGTCTCGATCAAAGGGTGATAGAAATGATACTGGAAAAAAGAACTGGAAAAGGAATGGAAAGAGAAAAGAAACAAATGTAGGGAAAATAAAAGGAGTGCTCGCATGGGCCCTACCCCACTGCCTACGTATCTCATCGGGAGCATGAGAATCAGAGCGACGTAATTCCCCTCACTAGGGATGGATTATGTTTTTTAGAGAACGTCTTACATTCTAGCTCAGGTGTTGCAGGCTCGCTGGTCCGAGTGCGTTACCATCTTGCAAGAGAACGAGTAGAAGCACGTTCGTACGCTGAGAGTGAATGAGATGAGAAAAGAATTCCCGAAGGAAAGACGTTATTGTTTGTTTTTGTCTTTTAAAGAGAAGTGTTTTTATTGCTTTGTGTTTGCAACATGTATTGTATTTAAGTCCCTCATATAGGATCGAATATCTCGCATATCGACCCAAGACAGGACGCATGCTAAACATTCCAAGAAAGTGTGAGAAGATCCCCCACTTCCTTGTTTCCATATGAAAGGCCTAAATACAATATTTGTCATGCCTTTATTAAGTGTTTTGGTTGATTATGAAATGAAGAAATGTTTTATTATTTGTACCCTCAACAAGTATTGCATTTAAGTCCCTCATACAAGATCAAATGTTTAACACATTGACCCAAGATGGGTCATATGCTACACATTCTAAGATTACAAGAGAAGACCCCTTATAATCTTTTCTTTATATGAAAGGCCTAAATGCAATAAATGCCTACCTTTATTAGATATTTTTGTATTTCCTTTGAGATGAGAAGAGAGACTCAAGGGAGAAGAAAAGGTAAAATCTATGTGAACTAAGACTCAATCCTAATTGATTAGTTAAAGGAGAGATCCTAAGGTTTGTGAGGTTTAAGGAACTTAAACTAAGAGAGAAAAAGGGATAGCACTACCTAATGCATATCCTACCTCACTTTAATCAAAGATTAAAGTTGAGCTAGGATCCCAAGGTGTGTGAGAAAAATCTACACACAGCATTATATCATGCTATTCATAAAAGAGAAAATCAGAAATTAATCAACATGAATATCAAAATCAAGATATAAAATCAACCAAGAATATCCACAAAAATTAAAACGCTAATTAAGCAAGATCAAATTCTAAGTAAAAGTTAGTCTAAAATTAGTACTAGGATTAATCCTAAAATTAATATCTAAATCTATTGCTTATTCAAGTTAATTCCTAAAAAAAAATCTAATTCTAAAATTAAACCTAAAGTTACTTTAATCTAAAATCTAAACTAATTCTAAAATTAAATCTAAAGAAAACTAACCCTAAAATTAATTCTAGAATTAAAACTAATATTAAACTCTAACTTCTAATTTTAGGATTACTCTAATCTAATTACCTAAAATCAAAACAACTATTAAAACCAATTAACAATTAATCAACTATATAAAACTATTAAACAAAATACTCAATTAATAAAAACAAACAAAGAAAGGTGCAGCGTTAAAAACTGGGTGGTGTGAAGAGAAAATAAATGGGCGAGTGAGAAGAGGCTTGGGCGAATGGGCTGAAGGTGTCTAGGCCTGTGAATTTTAAGAAGTCTCAGCGGGTGCGGATAATGGCTTATGGAGGTGTAGGAAAAAACAAAAAACTAAAGCCCAGCCCGTAAGAGAAAAAACCCTAAAAACTAATAGCAAGGCTTCACACACTCCCCTGCTTCTCATCCGCCGTATTCTCCACTTCAACTCTCTCCTTCTATCTCTCTGAACTCCGCCGCCGTAACTCTTTTTCAGAACAAACTTCCTCCGCCAGAGCTCCGTCACCACCATCTTCTTCGCAAAACCTTCATCACAAACTCCACCGGAAGCTCTACTTCCTCCGTTTGCACAATCTCTTTTCAACTCTCCTTCCGTTCACCTATCATCAACTTCACCGTCCTCGGGAACTCACCAATTTCACCTCCTTTTCTCAAATCATTCATCTCCTTGTCTCGACCGAAACCCTCACGTTTCCGCCGCCGTAACTCTTCTCCGTCATCGTCATCTCCCTCCGTCTCGCTTTGCCGGAAAACAGCGACACCGAGCCGGAACCAAAACAAACACCACGTCGCTTGTGACTTCTTCTTCTCCAATTGCTCTAAATCGTCGGCTCGTTCGCTCAACGCTCCAACATCACAAAACGTTCATAACCAACTCAACGATCCTAACACGACGTGAAACTCACCACAACCTCGCCGACCAGCGTTCTCACTCTCACGCGATGCGATACGCTCAACAGCCTCAATCTCTCTCACGAATTGAATAACAACATCATAGAATCAAAGTTCAGAACAAGATCGACTTACCTACCGGAGCAGTTCCGGTGACTCTTCACAATGGAGGAAAACGACGACGAGAAAACCAGAGATTACGCTTCAGGTACTTCGCTTCCTCAATCTTGCATCGTTGTTGTTATTGCTTCGATTCTGTTCAATCTTCCTCTTCTACTTCTGAAATTCTGCTCTGAGATGTTGTTGTGGTTGAATACATATGCGATGAAAATTGCTATTACGATTCGAATTATTTCTGAATTATTGTTGATTTTTTGAGACGCTGATTTTCTGTAGGTGTTGATGAAGGTAATGAGAATTGAAGGTTTGTTCGTGTGGTTTTTCTGCAAATTATTGATGAATTGATTCGAGAGGTTTCGGAAACTGGAAATGGTGATGAAGGATTGTCGAAGGTGAATCAGAACAGAGAGACTGTAGAAAAGTTGAAGAGAGAATGAAGACGATGAGAATTGCCAATGGAAATGCAGAAAATTCGTTCCAGAAGATGAAGATTGGTGCAGCTGTTCTTATATAGCGAGTTGGTGAGGATAGAGTTGGCTTTTCGCTGAAATTCTGTTAGAGATTTAGTTATGTTACAGTTAGAGGTCGTTAGTGATTGTAACTGAAATTATTAGTCTTCTGGTTAGGGAGAGTTTCTGATATGAATTTTCTGGTGTAATCCTTGGTTTGCATTTTGGAGTTATCTGGTGACGTGGATTTGCAGCTCGGTTTGGAAGGAAGTAGCTTTATTCCTTATGTAGAACTTTACTGTGTATTTTCTCTTTATTAATATACACCTGCATTTTTGCTGCGTTGAATTTACTAGCAGGAAACCTCAATGTACTTTCCTTCCCAACTGTAGACCATTTTTTCTTTTTTATTTGCTGCTGTTTGTTTCTCTTTCCCTTCTTCAAGTTGCATATGAAACGTGGCCTTTATTTTGGCCATTTGATGATAGGCTTTGGATATTGGTTTTGATCTTAGTGGTAAACAAAAGATGGGTTTTGAATGGCATTAAAATGGACATGGAGTTGGTTTGTTAATTTTAGAAAATGGATATGGTTAATGGATTATGACTTGGACAAATGAATTTGAATTTTGAAAATGGATTTAAAATGGTTATTAAAAATGAATAAAGGATATGAAATATGGATAAAACAGAAATTGGATATGGACAATTAGCTAAAAAAATGGATAAACATGGATATCAAAAATGGTTTTTTATGGATATAGATTTGAAATAAGTGGATATGGATATAAAAGGTGATTTGATATGGATTAGTAAAAAAATGGATATTAAGAATAGATATTTAAAATTTGAATTATGGTTTGGAAATTGAATTAGAGAAATGGATATGGGTGGATAAGTTTGGATATTTGGATAATTGAAAAATATATTAAATGAACATGAGTTAGAAAAAAGGAGTTGTGTCTCGAATTCCAAGCAAGTCACATGAGTACATTCAATCCACATCCCACTTCAGATCCAAAGTGACTAGGAAAACCTCAGATCAGGGAGATTACAACGAGGAGAATTCAACCTCTGGCTCCAACTTAACCGGGAATAGAAACCGACTGAATCCCTTAAGAATAAGGCCAAGAAAATCCTTTGATCCCATGTCTTAGAAAACCAATGCAATGATATGATTATGATTTATGACCTAATGAAGATGCAGATGATCGCGAAGCAAAAGCCAGAAAAAGGTAGGGCAAATTTTGGGGTACCACAGCTGCCCCTATTCAATCAACTTGGACTTGAAAGGATGATAGCAACTGCTTTCAGACATTCAAGGTACAAGGTGATTGAATACAAAAAGAACCGCAAAATTTGCACTCTGTGGAGAATAAGAAAAGGGATATAAACCCAACCACATGAACACTGCTTGGATAAAACTCTGATGGAAAGAAAAGCATTGGAGAGATGTCTTTAGTACAACGCCAGACGACTACTGGCCTGCCACACTACGGGTGGACTTTAGCAATGTCTTTTGTACAACGGCAGACGACTACTGGCCTGCCACACTACAGGTGGACTTTGCTCATCTGCCACCCGAAGATGGACTTTTAGAATTTGCCACCCTTAGATGGACCTTTCGCCAATCCACTGTTGGACTTTTAGAATTTGCCACCCTGGGATGGACCTTTTGCCAATCTACGGTTGGACTTAGCTAACGTCTTTTAAACAATGGCAGACGACTACTGGCTCGCCACACTACGGGTGGACTTTCGTAAAATTCCAATACTGGATTACACTCTGCATCCGTGTCAGACATCTCTGCTGACTCTGCTGAGGAACAATGATCAATGATTTGACTTCAGAGACTCCTGAAAGGATAATATCTCTGCTGAAGAATGAATGAATAATCTATCTGCTTCGAATTATCACGCTTGCCAAAAATAAATTGGACTTTGAGATGTGAGGGGAGTGGTGATTCTGCCAGGAATTACTTCATACGGTTGGGGATGAATTCTGGTCACAGCAACTCCGCTGGGGATGAGAGGGTAGACCATCAACTCTGAGGTTGAGGAAAAAATGGCATTCGCTCTGAGATTGAGAAAATTCGAAGTAAACGATAACACTGAGGTTGAGGACAAAGTAGACGTCAACTCTGAGATTGGGAAAAGGGTATACATCGATTTTGAAACCGGAGATAAAACCCTTGACTTTAACTCTGAGGTTGGGGAAGAAAAGCATTTTCATCAACTCTGAGGTCGAGAAAAGGTATACGACAACTTTGAAGTTGGGGAAGAAATGGATATTCATCAACTCTGAGGTCGCGAAAAGATATACAACAACTTTGAAGTTGGGGAAGAAAAGGATATTCATCAACGCTGAGGTCGAGAAAAGGTATACGTCAACTTTGAAGTTGGAGAAAGGCGTCAACTCTGAGGTTGGGAAAAAAAGTTGAGAAAAGGTACACGACAACTTTGAAGTTGGTATAAAGAGGCGTCAACTCTGAGGTTGGACAAAATAGGCGTCAACTCTGAGGTTGGAGAGGAAAGGGCGTCAACTCTGAGGTTGGGAGCAAAAGAAGGTACGACAACTCTGAGGTTGGGGACCACTTATTTAATTGAGGGTTGATCTGGGCTTTCGCACAAGGTACCAAATCTGGCTTATGCTTCGATGCATGTTTGAATTTTTCTTTCTATGGCGTAATGCTCCATATGAAATGGAAATGCTACGCGTTTTGAGGATGCAATGCAATGATGATTACTATATGCAAGAATGAGATGACATTCCGCCGAGGGATGTGCAGAACAGAACAAGCAAACTTCGCTGAGGAAGGGATCACCAATATCTGATCTCCTGTGGGGAAATAACCAACCGTAATACCAATAACCACTGGTGATGCCAACCCTGTCGAGGAACTGCAAGATGAATTGCGAACTCTGTTGGGGAGATGCCGATGACGATTGGACTTTGAACCGCAACAAATGCCAATAACCATTGGACGTTGACTTGCCAGGAAATACCAAACCTGACTATTGAGGAAAAGAATACTCTGACTTCTCACCATCTTCAAACAGCTTGAAAATATTCTGTCATCTTACCCTGCTGAGAATGAGGAATCCACCTACACTGCTTGGGGGTAAGGAATCTTCATAAAGAACCCTTTTCGATTTGAGGACGATTCTCTGCTTGGGGAAGAATATCAATTCCACCACCTTTCTGGAAAAGATATCTTCTGGCTCTTTGTTGGGGAAGAGACTTAGTACTTCAAGTTTCTACCGACCAACTGCATACTGATTGTCAAGAGTGAACGACGGTTCCTTTATGACTTGCCCCAGACCACACGGTCTAATGAAAGAAATCATCTCAAGAGGATTTTACAAAAGACTGGGCGTTCACACAGCCCCAGGGTCTTCAAACTCTTGGAGAGATTCATCGGATCTCGACGTAACTGCCCCAGACTGTATGATCTGTGAAGGAATTTGCCCCGAGAGGACTTGTAATGATTTGAAATATTCTGCCTCAGTACTTTAAACCTTGAAGAGGTACCTCTGATTAACCGTCTTATGGAGAGGATAACTTCTCATGCTCCGGAGGTGGCCTGCCTCAATATGAGCTTTGAAGTGGATTTGCCCCTGATCTGAATGAATGCCCCGGGATAACTGAACTTTAGAGAGATTTCTCGACGTGACTGCCCCAGATTGGCTACATCTCATCACGACTTACTGGGGAGAGCCCACTGCACTGAATCTCTTGGCAACATGCCCCTTGATATGACTGTCCTTCAGACTTTTCAAGCATCCCAACTTGGCAGGATCAAGCTTCTCGACTAGCATTCACTGTGTAAGCTTCATTGATGCTTAGGCACACGTATGCAAGCAGAACAAGTTTATTATGAGAATGGTAATTCTAATGAAACAAACATGTTAACCTTGAAGCTTATTGAAAAATATGTCGCAAAACCATGTGAACGAGTCACTAGCTACGACATTTATTTTTGAACGGAAAACAATACGCACATGCAATACCAACAAAAATCTTATTAGCACAACTCATGGGAGTCAGGAACGCTATCTTGTTGAAGTACGCCTTCAGAATAAACCCTGTTTCAATTAGGGCTTTTAAGGGTTGTAACGTGGCCTGGTTCACGGTTTTAGAAAAAAGGATTTATGGCTCAAAATTTTGTTTGTACCCACCCATTCTCCTTGATGTTCTCCAGTCCTACGTCCAGTTAATTTGGCACAAGCGCTCATCTCCCAAAAGGATTTTTGTGAGGATCGATGGTTAAGGAACCCATGAGGTCTTTGAAATGACAGTCACCCTTTTTGTGTTCAGTGTTTCGGTCACACGACTTGTTCCTTATCGAGGATTTTCTCTTGATCATTTCTTTTTCATTTTTTCGCATTGTTTTTATTTCCCTGATTTTTCCTGGACTGATTCTCTTTTGAATCTTTCAATCTTGAAGTCCAGCGGGATGCCCTAACTTTTGCCTAAGTCGCTTGTTTTCAAGTTCCGACTTAGCGGGCTTTCTTTCCTTTTTTTTTTTGAACAAATCGTGTGACACTGGATGTCTGACTTGCTTTGAAAAGGTTGTGACTATCTCACTCTTCGGTTGGTGAGGGATAACCATTGTGGTTTCAACTCTTTCTACCTCCCGATGAGTAAAAGGCAATGGATCCTTTGATGCACACTCCTTTTGAAATCTGAACGCTTGGTCAAATTACTGACGACTACCCTGCCCCTGGGTTGGATGTGAGGGTTTTTTCGAATAAAAAGAAACTCCTACTTCAAGGCTCAAAGGGGTTGGCTAGGGTCTATCTCCCTTATCTCTCCAGTGTTTAGGGATTGAAACAATGCCTGTACATCCTCAACAGGGTTTTATCCAAAAGCATACAACCAAAGAGTTTGCGTTTTTACCTCATCATCCTCCCTCCAAGAGTTTAAGCAAGAAAGTTGGTATTACAATGCGCAGAAACAATATATGAATGAATAAAAATGAATTACTTCAAGAAAAACATATTCATTGCATTAAAACATCATTCAGAATGCAAACAAGTTTTTTAGGCATACAATGCTTTAACAAGAAATGAAAAACTACAAATGAAAAACTACAAATGAAAATGCAGTAAAGAAACTGAAGATTGCCATCGCTGAGGAGGCTTGATTCTGTCTGGACGTCCTTGTAAACTGAGTGCTCACTTGAGACAGGAGGCTTTAATTGATGTACATATCATCTTCAGTGAATGCAATGATCTCTGAGTCCACCAGGTCTTGCACCTTGTGCTTGAACACGTTGCAATTTTCAATGGAATGACCCGGTGTGTCTGAGTGATACTCGCATCTAGCATCCAGATCATAATCAGGAGGAATGGGGTCGAGGACGGGCTTGGCATCCCTTAGTTCAACCAGAGAACTCTTAAGTAGGCGGGCAAGAACATCACTGTAAGGAATAGGAAGTGGATCGAACCTTCTCGCAGGCCTTCGTGATCTTTGTTGTCTCTGTTGCTGAGGAGCATAAGGTCGCTGATACTGAACAGGCTGTTGAACAACAGAAGGAAAATACACGGCACTAGTTTCTCCTTCCTTTCCCTTGGAGGACCCAACATAAGGTTTCTTTGCATCTTCAACAGCAATTCGAATCTTTCCCGTCTTGATGCCATTTTCGACTCTTTCTCCTGCCAATACAAGGCCTGAAAATCCAGCTGACAAACATCCCACCAATTTCTCATAATAATGCCCCTGAAGCGTATCCATGAACATATCAACAAGCTCTCTTTCCAACATCGGAGGTTGAACTTGGGAAGCCAATTCACGCCACCTCTGGGCGTATTCTTTGAAGCTTTCGTTTTGTCTCTGAGAAAGACTTTGCAATTGCATTCTACTGGGCGCCATATCCGTGTTGAATTGGTAGTGCTTGATGAAAGCTTCTGCCAAATCTCTCCAGCTTTTAATATGCGTTCTCTCCAAGCTCATATACCAGTCTAAAGATGCCCCAGTTAAGCTATCTTGAAAGAAATGCATCAGCAGCTTCTCATCATCAGTATAGGCAGACATTTTGCTGGAATATGCCATGATGTGAAGCTTAGGGCAGGTGGATCCATTGTACTTCTCGAAAGTAGGCGCCTTGAACTTCGGAGGAACCTTCACACCTGGGACCAACCCTAAGTCATACATGTCCATACCCAAATCATTCTGGCCCTTAATAGCCTTCAATCTCTCTTCGAGCATACGAAGCTTCTTGTCCGCCTCAGTAGGGAAATTCATATCAGCATCGTAAAATTGTTCCTCCTGATTATCCACCTTCTGATGAGGAACATGAATCTTAGCAGCACTTCCTCTCGATTGACTCATAGGAGAGGGTGGAGGAAGATCAACACGTGGAGGATTCACAACTCCGCCCGGAGTATTACCAACAACATTCCCATTACCAGCCTCTGGGATAACAACAGTCCTTTGAATAATTGCCTCTAGTTCCTCTTGTTGTTGAGCCATGCCCTGCATCATCTCAAAGAACTGAGCCATACGAGTCTGGAATTCTGACAACTCTGCTCGCATCTGATCCATGATCCTTCTCTGATTGCTTCAAGTTGCGTAGTGGTGAGAAGTCAGGTTTGCAGTTCTGGAGACAATAGCAAGTCAGAATAAGAATCCCCTTCTGAGAATACCTGTTATGCATATGAGTATGAGAATGCAAAATGTTATGCAATGCAAATGTAAAGACATAGGATCAAGGTATCCACAAAGCTCTGGATAAGTGTTGTGCTGATGACTGAATAAGCTCATAGGTCTGCTCTGAAGAGAGTACCAGAACAACAGAATATCCGAATAATCATAATACCATAACACCAGGCTGATACTGATAAGAAATCCAAAGTACCGGGTAGGTAGAAGGTCAAGGTTACCTGCAAACCTGTAAACAACCCGCCCCTCTCACATGTGGGTACTAAGATCCTCAGTATCCCAGGCTCTCAGGTCGAGAAATGATGATACATTCACCATTTCTGGTTTGGCATCATCATCAATCGAGGAGGCCTCAACTGATTCACCAAAATGAAAGGTCCTCAGCTTCTGGCACTGAGGTCGAGAAGCAATAGTACATTCATCCCTCAGGGTACAGTACTATCGCCAAACGAGGAGTGCCTCCACTGATTCTCTTTCAAAAAAGAAATCCTATGCAAGTTCCAAAGTGGGCCCTCGGGTGCGAATGGGTTTGCCACAGAATGTGGTCTGCCACTGTCACCACTAAAGAGAGATGTTTCCACTAAGGTCCTCATGATCGGTCACTAGAGTCGACAGCTCTCTAGATCGACATCCTGGAATACGCAAGATGCGCACGCCATGATGGGTCCCAAGATAGCCTCGTCTAGCTGTGAACTTCGTGAATACCCAACGCACTCCAGACGGCACGTAGGTCCCACTACTCTCCACTCTAATCCTAAGTGTATACTCAAGCCTGTGTAATGGGCTTATCTCTCAGAAATCCCATCCCGCCAAACAGAAAAACAGTCCAGCACAACAGTAATAATATAATATGTAATGCTAAAATGCAGTAAACACAGTAAAGTAAATAAACAGCAAAATAAAGCACAACATTAAACACCCAATGAAAGAAAACAAACAAGCGCTAGGATTGACTCGCTTAGGATGGACCAGCAATAGGTCAACCTCTCCCCAGCAGAGTCGCCAGCTGTAGCTCCCGGGATTTTCATCCAGGTACAAACGCGAAAGTGGCACCGAAACAGAGTCGCCAGCAATGTGTATTTATCCCAAGAGAGGGAAAGGAAACACCGCATAAACCTGAAGGAAGGAAAAAGCATGGTCTTGCGACCAAGAGAACTGGATAAGGGAGTCGGTTACGCGAGAGGAAGGTGCTAGCACCCTCTCGCGTCCATCGTACCCGATGGGATCCACGCTTGCTTGTCTCGATCAAAGGGTGATAGAAATGATACTGGAAAAAAGAACTGGAAAAGGAATGGAAAGAGAAAAGAAACAAATGTAGGGAAAATAAAAGGAGTGCTCGCATGGGCCCTACCCCACTGCCTACGTATCTCATCGGGAGCATGAGAATCAGAGCGACGTAGTTCCCCTCACTAGGGATGGATTATGTTTTTTAGAGAACGGCTTACATTCTAGCTCAGGTGTTGCAGGCTCGCTGGTCCGAGTACGTTACCATCTTGCAAGAGAACGAGTAGAAGCACGTTCGTACGCTGAGAGTGAATGAGATGAGAAAAGAATTCCCGAAGGAAAGACGTTATTGTTTGTTTTTGTCTTTTAAAGAGAAGTTTTTTTATTGCTTTGTGTTTGCAACATGTATTGTATTTAAGTCCCTCATATAGGATCGAATATCTCGCATATCGACCCAAGACAGGACGCATGCTAAACATTCCAAGAAAGTGTGAGAAGATCCCCCACTTCCTTGTTCCCACATGAAAGGCCTAAATACAATATTTGTCATGCCTTTATTAAGTGTTTTGGTTGATTATGAAATGAAGAAATGTTTTATTATTTGTACCCTCAACAAGTATTGCATTTAAGTCCCTCATACAAGATCAAATGTTTAACACATTGACCCAAGATGGGTCATATGCTACACATTCTAAGATTACAAGAGAATACCCCTTATAATCTTTTCTTTATATGAAAGGCCTAAATGCAATAAATGCCTACCTTTATTAGATATTTTTGTATTTCCTTTGAGATGAGAAGAGAGACTCAAGGGAGAAGAAAAGGTAAAATCTATGTGAACTAAGACTCAATCCTAATTGATTAGTTAAAGGAGAGATCCTAACGTTTGTGAGGTTTAAGGAACTTAAACTAAGAGAGAAAAAGGGATAGCACTACCTAATGCATATCCTACCTCACTTTAATCAAAGATTAAAGTTGAGCTAGGATCCCAAGGTGTGTGAGAAAAATCTACACACAGCATTATATCATGCTATTCATAAAAGAGAAAATCAGAAATTAATCAACATGAATATCAAAATCAAGATATAAAATCAACCAAGAATATCCACAAAAATTAAAACGCTAATTAAGCAAGATCAAATTCTAAGTAAAAGTTAGTCTAAAATTAGTACTAGGATTAATCCTAAAATTAATATCTAAATCTATTGCTTATTCAAGTTAATTCCTAAAAAAAAATCTAATTCTAAAATTAAACCTAAAGTTACTTTAATCTAAAATCTAAACTAATTCTAAAATTAAATCTAAAGAAAACTAACCCTAAAATTAATTCTAGAATTAAAACTAATATTAAACTCTAACTTCTAATTTTAGGATTACTCTAATCTAATTACCTAAAATCAAAACAACTATTAAAACCAATTAACAATTAATCAACTATATAAAACTATTAAACAAAATACTCAATTAATAAAAACAAACAAAGAAAGGTGCAGCGTTAAAAACTGGGTGGTGTGAAGAGAAAATAAATGGGCGAGTGAGAAGAGGCTTGGGCGAATGGGCTGAAGGTGTCTAGGCCTGTGAATTTTAAGAAGTCTCAGCGGGTGCGGATAATGGCTTATGGAGGTGTAGGAAAAAACAAAAAACTAAAGCCCAGCCCGTAAGAGAAAAAACCCTAAAAACTAATAGCAAGGCTTCACACACTCCCCTGCTTCTCATCCGCCGTATTCTCCACTTCAACTCTCTCCTTCTATCTCTCTGAACTCCGCCGCCGTAACTCTTTTTCAGAACAAACTTCCTCCGCCAGAGCTCCGTCACCACCATCTTCTTCGCAAAACCTTCATCACAAACTCCACCGGAAGCTCTACTTCCTCCGTTTGCACAATCTCTTTTCAACTCTCCTTCCGTTCACCTATCATCAACTTCACCGTCCTCGAGAACTCACCAATTTCACCTCCTTTTCTCAAATCATTCATCTCCTTGTCTCGACCGAAACCCTCACGTTTCCGCCGCCGTAACTCTTCTCCGTCATCGTCATCTCCCTCCGTCTCGCTTTGCCGAAAAACAGCGACACCGAGCCGGAACCAAAACAAACACCACGTCGCTTGTGACTTCTTCTTCTCCAATTGCTCTGAATCGTCGGCTCGTTCGCTCAACGCTCCAACATCACAAAACGTTCATAACCAACTCAACGATCCTAACACGACGTGAAACTCACCACAACCTCGCCGACCAGCGTTCTCACTCTCACGCGATGCGATACGCTCAACAGCCTCAATCTCTCTCACGAATTGAATAACAACATCATAGAATCAAAGTTCAGAACAAGATCGACTTACCTACCGGAGCAGTTCCGGTGACTCTTCACAATGGAGGAAAACGACGACGAGAAAACCAGAGATTACGCTTCAGGTACTTCGCTTCCTCAATCTTGCATCGTTGTTGTTATTGCTTCGATTCTGTTCAATCTTCCTCTTCTACTTCTGAAATTCTGCTCTGAGATGTTGTTGTGGTTGAATACATATGCGATGAAAATTGCTATTACGATTCGAATTATTTCTGAATTATTGTTGATTTTTTGAGACGCTGATTTTCTGTAGGTGTTGATGAAGGTAATGAGAATTGAAGGTTTGTTCGTGTGGTTTTTCTGCAAATTATTGATGAATTGATTCGAGAGGTTTCGGAAACTGGAAATGGTGATGAAGGATTGTCGAAGGTGAATCAGAACAGAGAGACTGTAGAAAAGTTGAAGAGAGAATGAAGACGATGAGAATTGCCAATGGAAATGCAGAAAATTCGTTCCAGAAGATGAAGATTGGTGCAGCTGTTCTTATATAGCGAGTTGGTGAGGATAGAGTTGGCTTTTCGCTGAAATTCTGTTAGAGATTCAGTTATGTTACAGTTAGAGGTCGTTAGTGATTGTAACTGAAATTATTAGTCTTCTGGTTAGGGAGAGTTTCTGATATGAATTTTCTGGTGTAATCCTTGGTTTGCATTTTGGAGTTATCTGGTGACGTGGATTTGCAGCTCGGTTTGGAAGGAAGTAGCTTTATTCCTTATGTAGAACTTTACTGTGTATTTTCTCTTTATTAATATACACCTGCATTTTTGCTGCGTTGAATTTACTAGCAGGAAACCTCAATGTACTTTCCTTCCCAACTGTAGACCATTTTTTCTTTTTTATTTGCTGCTGTTTGTTTCTCTTTCCCTTCTTCAAGTTGCATATGAAACGTGGCCTTTATTTTGGCCATTTGATGATAGGCTTTGGATATTGGTTTTGATCTTAGTGGTAAACAAAAGATGGGTTTTGAATGGCATTAAAATGGACATGGAGTTAGTTTGTTAATTTTAGAAAATGGATATGGTTAATGGATTATGACTTGGACAAATGAATTTGAATTTTGAAAATGGATTTAAAATGGTTATTAAAAATGAATAAAGGATATGAAATATGGATAAAACGGAAATTGGATATGGACAATTAGCTAAAAAAAATGGATAAACATGGATATCAAAAATGGTTTTTTATGGATATAGATTTGAAATAAGTGGATATGGATATAAAAGGTGATTTGATATGGATTAGTAAAAAAATGGATATTAAGAATGGATATTTAAAATTTGAATTATGGTTTGGAAATTGAATTAGAGAAATGGATATGGGTGGATAAGTTTGGATATTTGGATAATTGAAAAATATATTAAATGAACATGAGTTAGAAAAAAGGAGTTGTGTCTCGAATTCCAAGCAAGTCACATGAGTACATTCAATCCACATCCCACTTCAGATCCAAAGTGACTAGGAAAACCTCAGATCAGGGAGATTACAACGAGGAGAATTCAACCTCTGGCTCCAACTTAACCGGGAATAGAAACCGACTGAATCCCTTATGAATAAGGCCAAGAAAATCCTTTGATCCCATGTCTTAGAAGACCAATGCAATGATATGATTATGATTTATGACCTAATGAAGATGCAGATGATCGCGAAGCAAAAGCCAGAAAAAGGTAGGGCAAATTTTGGGGTACCACACTTAGAGATAAGAGGTTGAGACCATAAAAAATTTCAGAATTAAAACCAGACGTATTTTTTGGTTATAAGTGAGACTTAGAGATTTGTTCCCTTGCCCTAGTTATGCATGTTTTTGATGTTGTAGAGATACACCACTAGATCACGTTCTGACCTTTTGAGGCACGACACTGCACATCATGGAAGCATTTTAACAATAAATATACTAATGGATTTTTAGCTCATCAACTGCTCTCTCTGATATTTTAACTCCTTTCTAGTTATCAACTTTGTCTTAGTTAACTGTGTGTTGCTCCTGTCCTTTATTATAATTATTTTGTCACCTTGCTCATACTTTCTCTTAAACAAAGAAATTAATACTTGTAGTTCAAAGCTTTCATCACTTCCTTGTGGGTTCGACTTTTAGTTTATCACTTGCTGCATTATCAAGCATGTATACTTGCATGTGACACCTTTGCTTTAAAACCATATAAAAATAAAGCATTACATATAAAGTAGAGAACACCCACCTGATGTGCCCCACATACCCCACTATGGACACTAGAGAGGGCTAAGTATGCCTCAGACTCACTAAGGCATTTGAGCAAGATTCCTTCAGGAATCTTTTTAAATAATGTGTTCCCCTTAAGAATATAACTTAAAGCACGATACCTGACTTTTCATTTGACAGATGCTGTTGGATTTTCTGAGTATTCTACTATTGGCTTTCTCCAATATTCGTCTGTCAAACTATCCTGGCTAGTATCTCAAAATTCTCTTCGTCAGCATAACCTAGCTTTGTCATTTCCAAGTCTGTTGGGGATAATCTGGTTTATACAGCCCTTCCTCTGACTTCGATTGCATCTTGAAATTTTTCTTTTGAAAAGTTATACCTAGAAGCAATTTGGGCAAAATCATTGGCCTCTTGGTTCTCAATTCGAGGTATGTGTCGAATGCTTACCATTTCGAACCTTCGTAACAGTCTATTGGCTATTACAAAGTACAATATAAGATTTTCTTTAACACATTTATATTCCTTTGTGATTTGTTTTATAACCAATTCTAAATCACCCATTATTTCGACTTGAGTTGCCCCCAATTCCAACAAGATCTCAAGTCCGACTATCAGAGCCTCATATTTAGCCTTGTTGTTTGAACAAAGGCCTTCGACCTTGTACTTGAATTTTGTTAGGAGAAATAATCAGTACTCCCACACATGTTCCATCTTTATGACTAGAATCATCAAAGTATAACTTCCAAGGTTCAAGCTCCAGATAGTTTAGGGAGTTTTCGACTATGGAGTGGTTGACTATAAAGTCTGTTACCACTTGCCCCTTAATAGCCTTTAAGGGCATATACGTTAAAGAATACTCAGGTAAGGCCAATGCCCATTTACCAATTCGACTATGTAAAATTGGTTTAGATAACATATGTTTAATAATGTCGAAGTGAGACGAAACGTAAACATCAACTAGCTTTATATAATGGGTTTAACTTTGTACATGGGAAAGTATAGACATAGACATAACTTTTCAACTATACTATATCTAGTTTCTGCATCATTTAAGACTCTACTAAGGTAGTAAATGGCTCTTTCGATGCCATTTTCATCCTTTTGAGCCAACATTCTCCCTAAAGTCATATCAGATGCAGATATGTACAATCTCATACTTCTATTCATACAAGGAGGTGCAAGAATTGGAGGATGGACAAGATAGTCTTTAATCTTGTCGTAAGCCTCTTGTTGCTCCTGCCCCCATTCAAAACTTTCCTTCTTGAGTCGAAGTAGAGGTGAGAAGGCTTGAGTCTTGCCACTTAAGTTTGAGATGAACCTCCTCAGGAAGTTGATCTTTCCTAGCAGCGACTGTAGTTCCTTCTTTGTTGATGGCACTTTCGCCTCCATGATGGCCTTGGTCTTGTTTTGGTTTATTTTGATTCCTTTCTTATGGACCACAAAGCCTAGAAAATCCCCAGCCTGCACACAAAAAGCACGCTTAAGAGGATTCATCTTTAGACCATGTTTCCTCATTCTTTCGAATGATTGTCGAAGATGGTCTATATGACTTTTTCCTGAAACAGACTTAACCACAATGTCATCAATATAAATTTGCATGAAAGTTTCAATAGAGTCATGAAATATAGAGTTCATTGCTCTTTGATAAATTTCCCTAGCATTTTTTAGACCAAAAGGTATCACCACCTATACGTAGGTGCCTAAGGCTCCGGCACATCGAAATATCATTTTTGGCAGATCTTCTTCAGCAATGAAAGTCTAGTTATATCCAGAATACCCATCGAGCATACTAAGATACTCATGTCCTGCAGCAGAATCGACTAACATCTCCGCCACGGGCATTGGATATTCATATTTTGGGGTTGCAGCGTTCAAATCTCTGAAATCGATGCAAACCCTCAAAGTGCCATTTTTCTTAATGACTGGTACAATATTAGCAATCCATTCGACATACCTGGTTGTACGAATGAATTTGCATCTAAGAAGCCTTTCGACCTCTTCCTTGATCTTCGACAGAACATCAGGTGCAAAACGCCTTGAGTTTGCTTGATTGGCTTCTTCCCAGGCTTTACAGGCAACTTCAGTTCGAGCATATCTCTACTTAAACTAGGATCCAATGCCATGGATCCATTCTCGACCCAGAAGTAGATTGTAGTTGGCCTTCAACGCTGTGACTATGAAGATAGTTGGCCTTGTAATGGTGCCAACTGTGAGGTCTACCTGGATTACCCCCATTGTAGTACCCATATTTCCCTCATAGTTCGATAGAACCATGTTATGGGGTTTAGTATCAGTGTCATCTTTTCCTATTCTTTTCAAAATGTAATGCGACATCAAATTCACCGTCGTTCCTCCATCAACTAAGATCTTATTCACTCCAATGTTTTTTATTTTCCCCCTAATAAACTAGGGCTTCAAATGGTTCTTCATCATTTCGTCAAGCCTTTCGAATAAAGGCGTTTTGTTCCTCCACACATCCATTATTCAGTATGTAATAGCAAAATGGCATGTGTTTGGCCATTTCCAACTCAGTTGCATCCTCAGGTTCTTCTATCTCCATAACTTAGTCATATTCCTTAGGCAATACAGACTTCTCTCCCATAACCTCCTTTTGGGAAGTGAATAGTTTCCTTTCGACATGCTTCTTCTCTTCGTTTCTGTCCTTCTTGAGGGGTACGTTACTGCTCGATTTAGCCTTTGCCTTTTCTCCAGCCTCTCTCTCTCAGCCTTTCGCCTTCTCTGTTGTCTCCTCCATTGAGACCTTGACATAGGATTTTTTCCCTTATAGTTTTCAGAGCGATATGCTAACTATTTCGAGGCTTGGAATTCCTTACGGTATGCTAGTGAAGAATCTCTTTCTACTTCAAAGTTTTGCCATTTATTTTGGCCTTGCTCCCTTCTTTCGACAGGCTTCACCCACTTACCCCAGGGGCGTCAACAATAGGCTTGAACGTGGCTGGTTTGTTGCCACGCAATCCTTATCCACCTTGCTCTTACTTCTTGGGTCTTCCTCTCTTGTCGAAGGCAAAACGGTTATGAGTGTCTCTCCAGTTATTCCTGTTTTTGGCTAGTCGAACCCCTTCCATGTTTTCTACAGCCTTTCTATCGAAGACTGAACTGCACCTTAGGCACATCATCACTTCAGAGTTTTTTCTTTGGCACCTATGAAAGAATTCGACCAGGCTCTCATCCTGCTTGGGATAGGCCACTTTGACATATTCCTCTTGCTTGAAGCTTTCTTCATCAACCTCCATTGCAGTCTCCTGGGTTACTTCAACCATATTAACCCATAAGTTGGCATCCTCAGTGATGTCCAAATCTTGTAGTTTGATCCCAAGGCCCTCAGTGGCCTTAGTTATTTTGTTAATCAATATGAAACTCTCAACAGTTTCATTTGTTGTGATCATTTAACTGGAACCCTCAGTGATTCCCTTGTTGAAGTCCTCAGTGACTCATTTGGAGAAGCCTTTAGTAACTTCTTGAATGAAACCTTAAGTGGTTTCATTGTCGAAGTCCTTAGTGACTCCTTTGGCAAAGCCTTCAGTAACTTTGACCATCATAACTTTGTTGGCGTAGTCCTCAGATACTTCCACCATATTGATCATGGATGGCTCAGAATAATGCGCATCCGCCACTAGGAGAGGATCTGAACCAATCCTCATTTGTGTCTTTGACTTATCTTTGAATTTGAGCCTTCCTTCTTTGATAGCGTTCTGAACAAGATCCCTAAAAGAAAACATTGTGAAGTTTATGGCCCAAAAATTATGATATTTACAGAAATCTCTCTTTTTCTTTTGTTCTAAATGAGGTGTCTTAGCGCTAGGAGGCACTATCGCCTGGTCATCTTTAACTAATAAATCAAAGATTTCGTCACACTTGGTGACGTCGAAGGTATAAGTTTTCTTAGGGAACCTATCACTCTTTTCTGGTTCGACTGGATTTTTTTCCATTCGAATACGTTAGGACTTTACAAGAATAAGGTGGTCCTTCCTTCAGTTCTGCAAGGTCAACTTCGCTCTAGTCAAAATTTAAAGGATCACTATTCATTTCTTGATCATCTTCATCAAATTCGATGTAGGCTACCCTTTCCTTTCTGTTATTCTTATTTGCCCAGACTTTTTCAACCTTCAGGCGCTCTACCTATCAAACTCTATCAACCAACTGGGCCATGTCCCTCAGATATTGGGTATCCAGTTTCTTCCTAATGGAATTTTCAAGGCCACCAGCAGCCATTTCTACCAACTCATGCTCAGGAACTTGTGTAAAACACCTAGCCATAAGCAAACAAAATCTATTCAAGTAATCATCTATTGGCTCAGTGAATTTTTGTTTAATACTGACCTATTCCTTCAAACTGCTATTTGACTGTCCCGTGTAGAACTGCTCATGGAACAATCTCTCAAGTTGAGTCCAATTATGAATTGAATTCGCTGGTAATGTGGTGAACCATGTAAAGGTATTTTTTGTAAGGGAACTTAGGAAGTATTTCATTCTTAACTTCTCTTTATTGGCAATTTCCCCTGCCTCGATTAGGTATCTGGCCACATGTTCACAATGGACTCACTAGTGTCCCCAGCAAATTTAGAAAACTAGGGGACTTTGCACCTAGGGGGTAATTCTGATTGCATAACATACTCAACCAATGGTGATGTGTAATTTGGCCTATGAAGGCCAATATTTACCCCATTCCGCGCCATAATTCTTTCGACCATGGCTGCTAAGTTATTGTCTGTTGTCATATCATCACGTCGAACCTAATTTATGACTTAGTCAGAATTTTGGTTCCTATTCACCATCACTACCCTTGGTTCCCTTTCCCTTGGAATTTGTTGTTTAAGCCTAGGAGGTTCGACTCCTACTCCCTGATTTACCTCGTTCATCTGGGGTACATTTCGTTGGATTTGGTTAATGGTAGGGTCCTCTTCCAAGACTGCCCCCTGATTTTCTATCATCCATTCCCTTTGAGGGAACTATGCCACGGAAGGGAAAAGACAGCGCTTTTTTTTGGCTTTTAACAGCACTTAAAAGCGCTGCCTAAGGTGGCGCTGCTATAGGTAAAGACAACACTTTTGTTTTATGCAAAAGCGCTGCCTTATGTAGGCCTTTAGCAACGCTTTTTCTTGAAAAGCACTTTCTAAAGTAGGCCTTTAGCAGCGCTTTTTCTGGAAAAACGTTGTCTAAAGTGGGCTTTTAGCAGCGCTTTTTCTGGCCTTTTATGCTTTCTATTGGCATCTTTAGGCAGCATTTTTTCATACCCCAAATATAAAGTCTCAGAAAATAAAAAGGCAAAAAAATAACGCTTGATACCTCATGATCGACCACTCTAAGTCATCTTGACTTAAGTACTCGAGGGGCTAGCATATACATAAAAGGGTAATTCCTTGCAGGAGGAAAAACGACATATTATATAAAATGTCTCAGATGAGCCAAAACATTGTACAATACAATTAAAAAGAGAGCCTGAAGGCCAGAAAAATCACTAACACCCATATAAGGAGACAATCAAAACAACAACAAAATACAGCTTCCCCTCTAGAAGCTAATCACTCTCTCTCCCGCCTCCTGAATGAAGAAAATTGAACCAGTCTTCATCCCAGTCCTCATCAACATCTACACCAAAATCACGTTTCGGAGCGCGGTCTTTTGTGAGGGATTTCATCTTTGTCACAGATTTCTTCCCAGACAAGGTTGCTCCGATTGATGATGCAGCAGATATTGCAACATTTGGACCGTTCTTCTTCATTTTCTCGGTCACCTTCTTGGCCGCGGAGTTTTTTGAGGAAGTGCTCATGTTAAAGTATTGCGCAGTTCACAAGTAACCCCTATATATAGCAAATTCAATAAGTTAATAACACCTCAGACAACTACATCGTTATATTCTACACAGTTCATACTATAAACAACAAGGAAATGCAACCGGAATTCGCACATTCAATTCACAACTCAAAAACAAGTAGCAACATGATAATATGCAATCCGAACAAACATCGGAACCAATACTTTGAAACCTGGGCAGCGGTGACGCAATTGTTTGAAACGCATACAAAACCAATCCGAAAACAAACAAACTCAAGCACAATAGTCCGTAAATGACCAAAAAGACTCAAACATATATCATACAAAAATGTACACATCAAATGGAGTCGAATAACATTAAATTCAAAAATAGGCGCACAAATCATCGGAACAGAATCGCATGAAAATCGCACGATAGCCTACAAACATGCCAATGGACTCAAAAAACTATATGGCTTGAATTAAATCCAACCGGAAGTACCATTTCCGTGCACGGGGCAGCAACTATTTCACATGAAAAATCGGCTAAAAAATGCATGAATCTTGCACGGATGTCAAGCATGAAAATTCACAACAAAAGTGTCGGTGTCAAGCATGAAATACAATTCCAAAAGTTGATGGAATTCTAATTTGAATTGAAGTTTTAGTATTGAAAGAAAGTGAGTCACATTTCTATCCAAACTACAATTCCATCATCTCATGAATTAGCAACAAGTAGTAACCAAAAGAGGCTTCGACATGCACAAGTTAGTAGCTCTTCAAGAATAAAAAATTCACAATCTAATTCTCAAACAACTTCATAAACTCGAAACAAATACAAAATTATAGGATTCAACACAATTATCACAATTAGCACCAATTCAAGAATCCAAATCTCATCACAATTATTATCACAATTCTTGAGTTCAAAAATTCACTTAAGTATTTTATCAAACACTTAGTCTACACAAATATCACTATTTATCATCTTCAACTTTACTACAACAACAATTTCAAAATCAAATTCAAACAACAACCACATCAACACTAATTCACCAAATCGACAACAACCACATCAACACTTTGATACTCTAACAACACTCATTTTTCTATGACACTCATTCAAACTACATTCAAACTAAAAACAAAACAAAAACAAAACAAGATGCTCAAGAACAAACCCTCAAGAACAAACAAAAGAAACTATATAGCAAGCTCAAGAACATTAAATAATCACTGAAACTCAAGAACAAACAAAAGAAACAATGACACTCACGGAGGAATGCCGGTCGGAGAAGATGGAGATACGAACAGAGGAACAGTTCCGGTCGGAGAAGACAGACAGAGGAACGCTGGTCGGAGAAGAAGAACAGAGGAACAGTGCGGAGGGAGAAGTCGCGAGAGAGGAGGAGACACGGCGGAGGGAGAAGTCGCGAGAGAGAGGGAGAAAGAAAACAAATGATTAGGGCGTTCTGAAATAATGAAAAGTTTTTTAATATTTATGAAATAATAACATAAGACAACGCTTTTGGAAAGCGCTTTCTTATGTATTAGCTTTAGCAGCACTTTTTCTCTAAAAGTGCTTTCTTTTTAATTGCCTATAGCAGCGCTTTTAGAAAGCGCTTTCTAATGTGTGACCTACGTAAGGCCTTTAGCAGCGCTTTTTAAAAGCGCTTTCTAAAGTGTGCCTTTAGCAGCGCTTTCCTAAAAGCGCTTTCTAAGGTGTCACATTTGTATGGCTTTTAGCAGCGCTTTTTTTCAGCGTGTTTTTTTTAACACATATAGCAGCGCTTTTGATAAAAAGCGTTGTCTATGTGGTGCTGCCAAAAAGCAATTTTGGCGTAGTGGGGTGTCGAAGGGGTTGTGGAACACCAAAGAAATCAGCAATGCATGTACTTTGCATTGCCAACTGTTGGTTTATTTGCGTAGTATTTTCGATCAAAGGGTTAAATATCACGCCCTTTTGTTGGGTAAGCATTTGGACCATTTCGTGGTTGCTTTCGTCCATTTGTTGCCTTATCACTGCTGCAAAATTATTGGTGAGATTAGGCATTTGGGTAGGAAAACCCATCCCTAAAAACTCACTAATTCGACCCACATTATTAATGCCTGAACCAGATCCTTATAGTGGCGAAGTGGCATTCACCACTGGGCCTGCGAACATTGACGTTGTAATTTACAAACTTGCCATCACTGAAATTGGCATGCCATAGGGTTGTCGTTAAGTGCAAATTTTGACTTAAATTGAACCATCTTTCTTGGCACTTTTCAACTCAATTCTCATGTTTTCATAGATTTAATTCATATTCTTGTGTGATTCTTCAATATTATTGCAAATGCCTTTGGATTCTTTAATTTGTGTGTTATTGTGCAGAAAAGGCATTAAGTCATCAAAGAAGTAAGACACAAGAAAAGTGATGCAAGTTGCCAAAGGAAATGAAGAAACTTCAGAAAGTTCGCTTTACGAACTTGCCAGCGAATGTTCGCTTTGCGAACTTCCCATCGAATACTCCCAGACTTGAGGCAATAAGAAAAGGCACCAAAGTTCGCATTGCAAACTTTCCAGCGAATGTTCGCTTTGCGAATAAAAGTTTGCATTGCGAACTTATGCAGAATCGCAAAGGCGGTTTAACTGTTCCTAAGGCACATCAGGTGCCTAATTTGGTGTTCGCTGGGCGAATAATTTGTTCGCAGTGCGAACATGACAGATTTTGAATGTATTATATAAGTACTTTTCATCATTTTTTAGCCATAACTTGTAATTTTAGGATCAAAACTTTATCTCTCTTCAAATCCAAATATATTCTAGGGATAGAAACTCAAACCCTAAGAGAGAGAAGGTAAGATCTTTGATCTCTTATTGGGGTTTGGATGTAATCTTTTGATACCTTATGTATTTCATCTAATGTATGTTTGTGAACTAGTTTTGATCCTCTATTGTTGATTGTCTTTAATTGCTTATTTGTGGGTCTTGACAAAACCTATTTCAAATCCTTGATCTTGAATTTTCATCTATCAATGAGTAAACTTTTGACATGGTTTTGTGAGTTGATATTCATTGTATCTTTTATTGTATTGTGTTGATTAGTAGCATGAATAGCATGAGTAGGATCGATGCGGTATTGCGAGGTTGCGTGATAATAGTGATGAAGAATGATATTCACAGTGATAAGAGAAACCTATCTCAATTCCTAAATCACCTCAGTGATATCTAACAGTTACAATCTCCAGTAACTGCATCAATCTGTTCAATTGAAAGACATTCCTTCCAATAATAGTATTCAGCTAAGACTCTTGACTAACAACAATACCGGGTTTTGCTTAAAAGCATCAACCAAGAACAATACTCAACTCTTGCTTCAAAGCTTTGAGTGAGAACAATTTACAACAACCTATGTCGACCACACAGTATTAAAAGATACATAGGTAACTTACAAACTACACAAGAGACTCTCAAAACCCTAAACTCTTATGTTGCACCGATGGCTTGTTGTTATGTGTGCTTGCTATTTTAGGTCTAGCAAGTCCTCATTTATAGACTCTTGCAGTATGGTCTTGGACTCTTGTTAGATGTCAAATATGCTATATATTTGTATTTGATACTTGGGATTTTTCATTACTTTCATGTCTTAATTGTGGATTTTTGTTGTGAATTGTTGTTGTTCTTCATGCATTATATTTATACCTTTGGTGCTTGTAATTTGTGTACTATTGTGCAGGAAAGTGCACTAATTGATCAAAGAAAGAAGACAAAAAAAATTGATGCAAGCTGCCAAAGAAAAAGGAAAACAACAGCTGGTTCGCTTTGCGAACCCTGGCGAAGTCCCCAGTGAACGTTCGCTTTGCGAACTCTGGCGAATCTCTCAGCGGTAAGGCAGGGGCAAAAGGACCCAAAATTTGCTTTGCGAATGTTTTGGCGAGTGGTTCGCTTTGCAAATGAATTGTTCGCTTTGCGAACTCACGATGACAGCCAAGGGCGGTTTAACTTTCAGAAGGCACTTAAGGTGCCATTTTCTTCATTCGCTAGGCTAATGGATCATTCACAGTGCAAATGCATCAGATCCCAAGTGTACTATAAAGTGTTTTTTTACATTTTTTTGGGATCATAACTTGATATTTTCACACCAAAGCATACTTTTCTGAGTTTTGATCATCCAAGAGTGATTTTTCACATAGAGAAGCTGAAGTCGCATCCGATCTCGATTATTCAACGCGGATGTTCTTTCATCTTCTCTTGAAACTTGTTATCCAAGATACCATGACAATGTGTAGCTAAACACCTCTTGTGTTAAGATTAGAGGTAGTTAATCTTGCTTATATGTATTTCTTTTGATCTTTTGTATATGAACAAGGTTGATGATGAATATATGATGAAGTTGTTTGTTCTTAATGATGTATTTGTGGTTTGAATCACTCTAGACATAGATTTTCCAAATCTTGACCTAATATCTTCATCTCTTAAAAACCAAACTCTAGACATATATTTGGGGTTTAATATTCGTTTTGTATTGATCTTAATGGTTGTTGTTTCGATTGTTAGCGTGAGACATCATCTAACAATTTAAACAACGATACTCATGAATTTGCTTTAGGCATAAACTTATTCGAGAGGATACGCGATTGTATTGATTGGAACTAAGTTCATATGCTTGATTAATCGGATATGTATGAAAAGGGTTAGCGAAATCTAATCTTGACATGCTTTTGTCAAACTTACAACATCTTTGTTATAGTTTACTTCTTTGCTACCAAAAATCGATGTTACACAACCAAGAACAATTTGAAAACCCCTTACTTAAAATGTTTCGACTATTGAACAGCAAGCATCAAAATATCACGCAATCCCTGTGGATACGATATAAACACCCCCCGAATTACTCTTCAACAAAATGCCGACGTTGCCTGGGATTGTTGTTTTATATTGCAAGCATTGCAATAGTTGTTTTGTTTTAAGCTTGTTTAACTTTTTCTTGTGCTTGTTGATTTGTTTAGTTTAGTGTGCAGACTCCGTTTTATGCGAGGAAAGTTACCCGCAGACAACTTCTTTTTTATCCTGAAATCTAAAGAACTTCGCGTAGGTTAAATAGCATAACAAGGCGGAGGAGGCAACTTGCCAAATAAAAACGAGAGCGAGATGGAAGTTCAACTTCGACGCAAATACCACAATTACCGCCAACTATGGTTGCTCCACCACCACCACCTGCTTCAAGACCTTGTACAAATAGTCTGAGACACACTGCACAATTTTCGCGCAATGCTCAGGACGGACGACATTTAGAAATGAAAACTGGTATCCTCTCGCTTCTATATCAGAATCCTTTCACTAGTATGGATCACGAGGATCCTTTTACACACTTGACTAAGTTCTATGAGATTGCGGGAGCAACTGGTGCACCCGAAGCTGAAGAAGAATCATTGTTTAAGAGACTATTCCCGCATTCCCTCACTGGGAAGGCCAAGGAATGATATCTTGATAAATCTACGGCAATCATGACAGACTGGAACGTACTTGAGGAAAAGTTTTTGGAACGATTTTTTCCACACAATCGTTTCATGGAGGCTAAGACAGCAATTGCAGTTTTCACTCAGGGTGGAAATGAATCTCTCAACGAAGCTTGTGAGAGATTAAAATCCATGTTGAGAAAGTGTAAAGGACACAGTTTCGATGAGCTTTCTCAAATTCATATTTTCTGAAATGGTCTTCAGTTGGTTCATAAAACACTGTTGGATGCCACCGCGGGTGGATCCTTAATGAGCAAAAGTGCCGAGAAAGCCATTTCCATCATTGACACGATGGCTTTAAACGACCACCAGGGGAACCATAACCGTGACCCTTCTCAAAAGACACCGGGAGTTCTTGAGTTGGGAACCAATGATGATATACTTGCTCAAAACAAGTTATTATCCCAACAAGTTGAGTTATTGACAAAACAAATGTCCAAGCTCCCTCAACAACTCAAAGAGATTCATGACTCTTCGAGCAAGAATGCGCCAGTAGCTTGTTGTGAATTGTGTAGAAGAGATCATCCTACCGGATATTGTCCTTCGGTTGTGGAGGAGGTAAATTATGCTGGAAATCCAACTCAAGGTTATCAAGGAAGACCTCCTTACCAAAATGCTCAACAACCGTACCAAAATCAACAAGGCTACCAACCAAGAGGCAACTACCAAAATCAACAAGGATGGAGACAAAATCCTTACCAACCACCCCAAGATCAAAGTGAAAGTTCAAGAATGGAGGAGACTTTCACACAATTTATGCAATTATCAATGGCAACTCAAAAGAGTACGGAAGCTTCGATTAAAAATCTTGAATCTTAAGTAGGGCAACTTACCAAGCAATTAGCTGAAAAGCAACTGGGCCATCCTTCTCCGCTATCACTCAACCAAATCCCAATGAGCATTGTAAGGCCATTTTCACAAGAAGTGGAAGAACAATTGGAGGAGATGTTGAGAATGAGGTGGTAGTTGAAAAGGAAAATGATATTGTGTTGGAGGAAGTCGAAAAAAATGATGAAAACGGGGTAGTTGAAAAGAATGATGAAGAAATGAAGAAGAAAAAAGAAAAGAAAAGATAGGAGTTTGAAAAGGAAGTTTTACAAAGAAGATTACCATATCCCCCTGCTCCAAAGAAAAAAGAGAACGATAGGCATTACGCAAGATTCTTAGAATTGTTTAGTCGGTTACAAGTAACCGTTCCTTTCTCTGAAGCTCTTTAAGAAATGCCTAAGTATGTCAAATTCATGAAAGACATACTTATGAAAAAAAGAGGTGCACTGACAAAGACAACATTGATCTTAATGCCGAGTGTAGTGCCGTCATCCAAAGTGTACTTCCGCGGAAAGAGCAAGATCTGGGAAGAGTAGATTTACCTATTACTATAGGTAATGATTTTAAATACAAGGCTTTGATTGACATGGGTGCTAGTATCAATCTGATTCCTTTGTCCGTAGTGAAGAAACTTGAAAATATGAATGTAAAATCAACAACCATGACATTGCAACTTGCGGATAAGTCAAGAACTCGTCTGTATGGTGTTGTGGAGGATGTGCTTATAAAAGTGGATAGATTTCTATTTGCGGTTAATTTTGTGATTGTTGAGATGGATGAGGACGAAGATACGCCGGTTATATTGGGCACACCATTCATGAAAACCGCCAAAATGTTTGTGGACATTTATGAATGCATAATGAAGGTGCGAATCAAGGATAGTGGTAAAGAGGAAGAAGCTTGTTTTACATTGTTCAAAGGAGTGATGTATGCAAATCAAGTAGATGAAAGCAAGCATAAGAAGAAAGAATTGGAAAGAGAGAGTTTTCGGAAGAAAAAGGATGAAGATGCGAAGGTAGCTTTGATGAAGTCATGTTGGGATTGGTCATTTCTAAAGAAAAGGGGATCGAAGACCGGACATGATTATGGTTGAGGTCTCTGTTCGTAAAGTGTGTTTTTTTCAGAAGCCAATTCTTTAGCTTTTAGTTTCGAGGCGTCAAGTCTCCGGACCGTCGAGCTTAGCCGACGTTAAAAAAATGCTTGTTGGGAGGCACCCCAACATTGTAAGTATTTATTGCTTTATTTGCTGTTTTAATAATGTTTGATGTTTAGAGTGGTTTAGGAAGTGGCATAAGTGCATAATTTTTTTTTTAAAACCTGTCATGTTCACTGGTGTTTGCTTTGCGAGCCTGGGGAGAGCATTCGCCAGCCAGTTCGCTTTGCGAACCCAGCGAGACAGTGGAAGTATGTTTGCTGCCACCTCAGTTTAAAAAGGGTTTTAATTTTTTTTTGGTGGGCCAACGCTTGGTCCCAAGACCCATATAATTTTGTGAACGTGAGAGGGAAAACCCTACTCCCACTCTTGCCTCTCGCATTCAAACAAAACAACACAATCTCTCAAGAACTCAATCTTTCACGTGCACTGTTCCTCAATTTTCACCAAATTATTTCCCCAATTTCAAGTACAAGCTCAGGTTCGAATCTCTTTTTCTTTTAATTTCTGTGTAGAAATAGGGTTAGGATTGTAGATTAAACATTAGAGATATGATTTTAGGGTTTAATTTCTATTGTAAGGTTTGAGTGATTGCATGCTGAATATTGTGCAAGCCTGAGAATAGAAATGATTTTGTGAATGAAGCTCTAATGTTGGACTTGTTGGCTGTTGTGTTTTTCTGAATTTTTGCGGATTCGCTGCTTTATTCGCCTTGCGAACCTGGGCGAGCATTCTCCAGACTTCGCTTTACGAATCTGGGGCGAATGTTTGCCAGCCTTCGCTTTGCGAACTCTAGAGCGAACATGTCAGAACTCTGAATTTTTTTTATGATGTTTCAGTTGTGGTTTTGTTTTGGCTGCCAATTCTAATGACTGTGTTTCTACTTTTTGTTGTTTTACTTGTTGATTTGTGCAGATGGCCCCCAAAGTTAACCCCGCCAAGAAAAGAAAGGCCTCCACAGCGCGACAAGTTCCAATACAGTTTGACGACACTCACTTTAGGGGTGCCAAACAAGCAGCACGATATCTTACCTTAGAAAAAAGAACCATCTTAGCAGAAAAGAGATTCAACTTGAGTGACAGAGGGAGTTATCGGTCTGTGGCTGCACTCTTGGAAGAAAAAAAATGGGGACGACTGATAACTCCATTTGATAGCTATAATGTTGAGCTTGTCCGAGAATTTTATGCGAACGCCCTTCCTGATGATGGCGAGCAATTTAGTTGGACAACCTTCGTTGGGGGGAAGGTGGTGAGATTTGACCGTAGGGCCATTAGTATTGTTCTTGGAAGTCCTCTGCCTTTTAGAGCTAGTGAGATTGATGATTACCATAGGGACCTGTACCTTCGCCGATATATTCCATAAATGATCAGAGATCTCCTTCGACCGGGAAAAACTGTTGAACTCAACCCATCTGGGGTTGCTATTTGGTACCGGCAGGAGGACATGCAACCTTTGGCTTAACTTATATTGCTTTTGGTGATAACCAACATCAAGCCAAAGTCGCATTCGTCTACCATCCCTATACCACTAGCTCACCTTGTCCATAGTATTTTGACTAACGTGCAGATAGATGTGGCCCGTATTATTGCCGATGAGATAAGAGCAATTGTGGAGAGTGGCCTTGGTGGTACTGCTTCGCGGAAGAATCCCCCTCTCGTTTTTCCTTGTCTGATCATGTCTTTGTGTGCGGGTGCTGGGGTTGATATTCCCACACGCCGCCAGGTCACTATTCCTTCTGCGATCGACGATCGTTATGTCGACAAGTTTTGCAAGCCTAAGGGGACAAGGGGTGAGACATCGGGTGTTGGTGCTGAGGCCAGCACAAGGGGTGGAGATGCTTCTGGTTCAAGGTCTCAGAGTTTTTACCCTTATCAACGGGAGATATGCCAGTATAACTGAGACTGGATGACGGCTTCTCAGCGTGCCATGATTGATTTACATGACTCTATGCAGGTACTGCAGCTACAAATTCACGATCCCGCCATTGAGCATACGATGATGACAAGGGAACAGTTCCTTGCACATGCTGGTTGGTCTGAGGCCAGGCCAGTATTCGGACGGGGAGAGGCTGGTGCTGATGATGATGCTAATGAGGAGGGTGATGGTGCTGAGGTTGAGGTATCTGGTTCTGGATCTGGCTTAGAGGAGGAGGGGGTTGAGGTGTATGCTTCAGAGTCCGAGGAGGACTGATTTTTTTTGTTGTGATGATTTTGTACTTCCTTTGAGCATCAAAGTGAAGTTTTCTTGTATTCTGTTTTTTATTTCAGTTTTTATTGATGTACTCTATCCACTTTGTTGGATTATTTTGGTTATTATGATGTACTTATATCCTTTTGTGGTACTTTTGACTTTGTAGGTGTGTTCACACCAGTACATTTTTATTATTATTATTAGTAATATATGTTGTTTTTCAGTAAAGTTTTCTGTTTTTAATTCTACTAATATTTCGATTTTACTTATTGTTATTAAGAGTTGAGTTCTTCAGTTTACGAATGCTCAACTTTTAAATTGTTGGTATGCTTTTGTGTTAATTGTTGTTATTAAGAGTTGAATTCTTCAGTTTACGAATGTTCAACTCTTAAGATGTTAATATGCTTTTTATTGTTTTATGTTGGTTTGCTTGTGGAAGCTAATATTTCCAACTTTTGGATGTTTTGTGGAAGAAATTTAGGTTGGTGTTGATTGTGCATCAAAGAAGATTCCTCCAAGATTGGATGACTATGATAGTACTTTAAGCATGATGTTGTGGCAAGGTACATAGTTACCTAGTTCTAGAATTTAGAATGTATTAGAACTTTGTTGTCTTTGTATAAATGAAAATGTTGTTTCTTGTTACAACTCTATTTGATTGCTTGTGTCATTTAGATCCAAAAACCACAAAAGTGAGAAACCTCCATGTTGTACTAAATGCTTTGGATTGATGATGAATGTTGTTTTATACTTATAATTCATGCTTTATCTTGCTTGTTGTTTTGAAATTGTAGAAGCATAGAAATGATCAAGGCAATGTTTGTGCACTTTGAGTATAACCACCATCCCAAAAACACTTCAAGTCACCTTGTGAGTGTGCGCGTATTTGAAACCTCTTTTAAGCCGAAATGAAATTTTTGTTGGAATCATGAACCCGATTTTAACCCGTTTTGAAGAGCATTTAAGCGAAGCTTATGGCAATGTTGAAGTTGTGGAGAGTGGTTTATTTTGAAAAGATAAAAAGGAGTTGGTGATACAATGCATTCTAAGACAAAGAATTTGAAAAAAAAGAAAAAAGAAAAGAAAAGAAAGAAAAAGAACAAAAAGAAAATAAAATCAAAAGAAGAGAATGCATTGTGAAAGAAAGAAATAAGGATTAAACAAGATTGAAAATTTTGAAAAAAAAATGCTCTTCATAGTCTTTACCCTTTCTTGTTTCAATGGTCGTGTACATATGTCCCTTGTTTTTAACCCCGGCCAAGTTACAACCGATAAAAGCCCTTAGTGATCTTTTGCTTCCATAATTTCTTGCGATCGATTAGATATTGTATAAATTGCTTAGTATTTGCTTCATTTGTCATTTGAGCGAAATTGCCCCGCGGTTGCAAACGCGTTAATTTCCTTCAATCCTGTTTCGAAGAGGAGTGTTAGAGTGACATAAGCATGATGGTTTAGTTGTTTCTGGAAACATTGTCAGAGATTTGTTTTAAGAATCAAGTTTTTTTCCATTGTCGATTCTAGGATTATGTAATTGTGCTTTGTTACAATTGTTGTTTTATTTGAGTCGTTTATCCTTTCTTGGATTGAATCAAATGCTCGAGCAAATCCTCTTGTTTTCAATGAGAGGCATACTTTTCTTGAGGACAAACAAAGACTTCGTTGGGGAGAGTTGTTAGATGTCAAAAATGTTATATATTTGTATTTGATACTTGGCATTTTTCATTACTTTCATGTCTTAATTGTGGATTTTTGTTGTGAATTATTGTTGTTCTTCATGCATTATATTTATACCTTTGGTGCTTGTAATTTGTGTGCTATTGTGCAGGAAAATGTACTAATTGATCAAAGAAAGAAGATACAAAGAATTGATGCAAGCTGCCAAAGAAAGAGGAAAACAATAGCTAGTTCGCTTTGTGAACCCTGGCGAAGTCCCCAGCGAACGTTCGCTTTGCGAACACTGGCGAAGCTCTCAGTGAGTAAGGCAGGGGCAAAAGGACCCAAAATTCGCTTTGCGGATGATTTGGCGAGTGGTTCGCTTTGCGAATTAATTGTTCGCTTTGTAAACTCACGATGACAGCCAAAGGCGGTTTAACTTTCAGAAGGCACTTAAGGTGCCATTTTCTTCATTCGCTAGGCGAATGGATCATTCGCAGTGCGAATGCATCAGATCCCAAGTGTACTATAAAGTATTTTTTACATTTTCTTGGGATCATAACTTGATATTTTCACACCAAAGCATACTTTTCCGAGTTTTGATCATCCAAGAGTGATTTTTCACATAGAGAAGCTGAAGTCGCATCCGATCTCTATTATTCGACACGAATGTTCTTTCATCTCCTCTTGAAACTTGTTATCCAAGCTACCATGACAATGTGTAGCTAAACACCTCTTGTGTTAAGATTAGAGGTAGTTAATCTTGCTTATATGTATTTCTTTTGATCTTTTGTATATGAACAAGGTTGATGATCAATATATGATGAAGTTGTTTGTTCTTAATGATGTATTTGTGGTTTGAATCACTCTAGACATAGATTTTCCAAATCTTGACCTAATATCTTCATCTCTTAAAAACCAAACTCTAGACATAGATTTGGGGTTTAATATTCACTTTGTATTGATCTTAACGTTTATTGTTTCGATTGTTAGCGCGAGACATCATCTAACGATTTAAACAACGATACTCACGAATTTGCTTTAGACATAAACTTATTCGAGAGGATACATGATTGTATTGATTGGAACTAAGTTCATATGCTTGATTAATCGGATATGTATGAAAAGGATTAGCGAAATCTAATCTTGACATGCTTTTATCAAACTTACAACATCTTTGTTATAGTTTACTTCTTTGCTACCAAAAATCGATATTACACAACCAAGAACAATTTGAAAACCCCTTACTTAAAGCGTTTCGACTATTGAATGGAAAGCATCAAAATATCACGCAATCCCTGTGGATACGAAAAAAACACCCCCCGAATTACTCTTCAACAACTCTTCAATCAGGTTCAATCTTCTCGTTTTAATTCAACTGCAAGATCTTCTCCACAAAAATAGGGACAAATCTCCAAATAGTTTCCTTAAAAAGTCTCCAAGATCCTTTTTATGAAATCCAATTAAATCTGCACTTTGTTCCTAATAAATCTCCTTGACCTGCGTATAATGATGAGACGTATCCAAAATATTCTCATCAAAACAAAACAAATCTGTCAAGAGATATACAACAGCAGCACCTGCTGTACCGGACAAAGATGTCGTGACATCTCCTTCGACATCTTGATTAAAAGTCACATGACAACAAAACAGCAACACCTGTTGTACCAGACCAAGATGTCATGACAGTAATACTGTCATGACAGTTGTTGAAGATGCTTCAACATCTTACTCAACATCTTGCCAAATATTGTAACCATATCTGTACTGATGTTTGATCAACCATGTTAGGACATCTTACCCAACATCTTGCTGTAAACTTGTTTTAGCCAAAATGTAGCCAATCAAAGACCTAACAATCTCCCCCTTTGGCAAATTTTGGCTAAAACAACCTTTGGATAACACATCCAACTCCCTCTTATGGAAATAACCAAAGAACACTACTACTACTTACTTCTCCCCCTTTTTAGCCATAATATGCCAAACCAAGCAACTATGCATTTAAGAGAAACCAACCAAAAACAAGCAAGTCAGTAGCAGAACACATGCAGCTTAACAACAGAAGCAGCTTAAGCATGACAAACTATCATGCTCCCCCTAAGTAGTAAGCAACCATAAATACTACTCTCCCTGCATTTAGAACCAGTGCTCCTTTGTAAGTAGAACACCTTAAATGAATGGAAAACATTAGACGCATCTTCATGTCTTCAAGAGCGCACCCTCTGTTCAACACACCTGCTGAACGCATTCACCTAATGCTTGACCCTCAAGCAAACCATGTACCACACCAGTACATTAATCAGACAGAAGTTCTCCCCTATCTTTCTCAACAGATGTTTCTTTAGCAAGAACCACCCAAAACCACCACATGATATCCCATGATAACTTCATGATCATATAGTGTGTGAATACCCAGAATGCATCTGTGTACCACAACTAACAAACTTTTGGATTAAGACCAAAGCTCCATTGATCCCTATCATCCAGAAACCATTCATACACCACACGAACTCCTCCTGAATTCTCATGTATAGATCTCATTGTTCCCTGAGATACAACCCAATTGACTCAGAATGCTTCACATTCCTCAAAGAGACGCACAGGGCCCCTTAGTTTGCTAGCTCGCATAGATATTCTTCACACTTGAAGAACATCAAACACATGCTCCAGAAATCTCCAGCCCATTTGTTCCACAAGCACCAAACTGATATATTTCTAGCATGTCCCATTCACATCAGACTTCCAAGACAATCCTTTACCCATCATTCTCCCGTATGATAAGATAAATACCTCTTAGACAATATGTGAATGTCAAGTTCTACACTCAGAACTTAGTATCCCACTCCAAGGATAACCAACCCAGAAAATGTTCTAACATCTGTTAGGACATTCTTCACACATCACAGACACCACACACCATGGTTCTTGATATGATCAACCACTGGACTTACTATCTGCATAGTAATCCAAACTGAAGATCTTCACACAACACTGCACCACCAGCTTGAACAAAGAGAACTTCAGAAACCCAGAGAGAAATAAACTCTCATCCACCAACAGAAGGTATACTTCCATCCTTAACCTGGAACTTCTGCCACAAGCTCCAAGAGAACCAGAATCTCCTTATGTTTTCAACTAACTACCCTTCTACACAAGAGCAATCAGTTTCAAGCATCCTTCTTGAATGTACACTATGAAACCAACCAAATGCCACCTTTTGATTGGTCTCACTCTTCTTCAAAACTCCCACAAGATACACTGATCCACCAATGAAATCAGATCTTCAAGTCACATAAACTACTTGCACCATAGCAAGACATCTTGGATCCATCAAGCCTTTAGCCATGTAACATCTTCCCATCCACAGCTCCCGCAAACTGCATGAGATAGAACTTTTTGAAGCATCCATAACTTCCATTCTCCTATAGATCACCTTATATTAAGCTGATATGCCACTTCACCAGCTGAGATTCTGATGTTAAGCTAGATGTCAGAACATTCTGATACGGCATCCAGCTGCTGAATTCAGCTCCTCCTTCTGCCACTTAGAAGAACCTCCTCCTTATTACAGAACAAGAGTTCCATGCTCTCATAGACTTGATTCAACAACCAAATTTGAGTAGACAACCTCCATCCTGCTTTGAGACTCCAAAGACTTCACACCTGCGACGTCTGAATCTTCAGAAGATAAAGTAGTCCTAGACTACACCATAGCCATACCAAAGAATGTCACTTTCCTTAGTAGAGCAGTCTGTAGAAAGTCAGAGATAACTGCCACGTAACTTAGACTTCCAATAAGAGCAAGATCCCCATGCTCCCAAGTGCCTAGATCAGAAATAAAATGATCCAAGCAGTAACTGTAACGCCCCATTTTCCTTTTATTATTATTTGCGAATAATTATATGTTATTGTGATTGATTATGTGTTATTGTACTTTCGTTATGTTTTATGTACCCGTGGTGAAGGGTAGTGGCCTTAAGTAGTAGGTCTTGGGCGTAGTAGGGGTGGGATTTCTTTCATCTCTCAAGGGTTAAATGATGTAAGTATTGAAGTAGAAATCACTAAGTTGGAATCCATGGGGTTGAATGAGGGTTTTAAGAAGATTTTGTGATAATATGATTGGAATTGATGAATTAGTCTTGTTTCATATGTTTGGTTGAATTACAAATGTTAGATGTAGGCTATTGGTGTAAAATCTAGGAAAAATTGCTGTTAAAAATCGAGTTTAGTGCAGAAAAACGCATGTGGTTTGTTGCTGTCATCGCAAGGTTTTGGGCTGCAGAATCGCAGGGCCCGCCTAGCGCAGTCTAGCGCGCTTAACGCGGTCTGGAGAAATTTTGCCTCTTCGAGGCAGAGAGCTGCGCGCATAGCGCGGGTGGGGCTCGCTTAGCGCGACCTGGGACCGAAAAATATTATTTGTATTGACTTAAAATTCATGGAAATATTTGTCTTGTATTATATTAATGTTGTGTTGTTGCTGTTGTATGGTGAGCATGTATTGAGGTGTTATGTGCTTGTTTTGTTGATGTTGATGTGATAATGTGAAATGCATGATTGAATGATATAAAGATGTGTAGTTGTTGTATTGGTGCATTGATGTATGTTTAGATGAATGCATGTTGACTGTTAATTAATGTTGGTATGAAGATGAGTATGCTATGTGTATGCATGAGTCGTTGTCGCATGTTGTCATTGATGGTGCATGGCATGTGCATAGTTGTGGGATGGCGTGCCCAAGTGGGGTGTTATCGTCTATCTGGATTCCTTGATGGAATTGTTGTTGTTGGTGTGATTGTGTGCCCAGATGGGGTGTAAGCAATCACAGTTGTTGGTGCGATCATGAAATAGGGGTCGTACGTGACCATGAAACAGGGGTCGTTGGTGTGATCATGAAATAGAGGTCATACTTGACCATGACACAGGAGTCGAGAGTTTCGACGGGAACTGTGATCATGAAACAGGGATCGATTTTGGTACCACATGCATTGAGTCTAGTCGAGTTTCCTTTGCATTCTCTTGTTGGTTGTGTTGCATGATGGTTGGTATAATTATCGGTGATTGTCTGTGCATAAGTTGAGGTGTGTGATTCTTGTTGGATGTTACGATATGGTGAATAACTTGATGATGTATGCTTTTCTATTTATATCATCTCTCTCTTTTCTTGATTTAAGAATCTTACCCCTTCTGTGTTTGGTGATGCTTTATACGGCATCCTGCAGATACTCAGGAGTAGTTGGAGTCGTGGTCGGTGAAGACGAGGTACTTCACCTTGCGGCGTCTGCTTTAATATGTAACATGGGGAGTCGGGAACGCTTATTGCATGAGTTGTTTTGTTAAAAGGATTTTGTTGTCTTTATAGTTCCAAATTAAAAGTTGTCAGCTAAAACTGTTATGTTTCCTTATCATTGTTATGATTGATTTCTCCGCTGCATAATAAAAGTTGGTTTATTGAATTATACAATATGTTACATGTCTAATAAAGATCAAGTATGTTGTCGAAAGTAATGCCTTAAATTGAATTGGATGATTTTACCCTGATTTTTCGATTAAATATTACGGGGGAATTTAGGGTGTTACAAAGTGGTATCAGAGCAGGTCGGTCCGTCCGGCCAATTCGTCGAGTCGTTGAGTTGTTGTTGTTGTGTGTGACAGTTGATTACTGTCAATGTAGGTTCCTTAACCATTATTTTCTGTTGTTGATGCGTGACAGATTTAGAATGGCTGGAAGGAACGATGTTGCCCTTGCTGCTGCCTTGCAAGCTATGGCTCAAGCGGTACAGAATCCGCCGCGTGCTAACGAGAATGATGAGTTTCGGAAGAACAACCCGCCTACTTTTAAGGGAAGATATGATCCGTATAGAGCGCAGACTTGGCTCAAGGAGGTTGAGAGAATCTTCCGGGTTATGGAATGTCCTGAGGCACAGAAGGTGTGGTTAGGTACTCATATGTTGGCTGAGGAGGCTGATGACTGGTGGGTTAGTACTCGTCAAGTATTGGGAGCAGCAGGTGAGGCAATTACTTGGGCCGTGTTCAGTAGAGAGTTCTTAAGGAAGTATTTTTCCCGAAGATGTCCCCGGAAAGAAAGAGAATGAGTTTTTGGAACTGAAGCAGGGTAATATGACGGTTACCGAGTATGCTGCTAAATTCTCAGATTTGGCTAAATTTTATCCTCACTACAGTGTGGCGACAATTGAATTCTCGAAGTGTGTCAAGATTGAGAATGGGTTGAGACCTGAGATCAAACAGGCAATTGGGTATCAGCGGATCATAAGGTTTCCTGATTTAGTGGATTGTTGCAGGATATTTGAGGAAGATAGCAAGGCTCGATCGGCTCACTATAAGGGATTGGCCGAGAGAAGAGGAAAACAACCGGTGAACCGTGAGAAGCCTTATGCAGCTCCCGCTGAGAAAAGTAAACTGAAACATGCTGATGGCAAGAAGCCAAGTGGGGGAGGTGCATCTGCTCCTCTTAAGTGCTATAGGTGTGGTGAGTTGGGACATCGTGTCGGTGAATGCACGAGCAATGTGAAGAAGTGCTTCAAGTGTGGTCAGGCAGGACATCTGATTGCTGATTGCTGATTGCAAAGCTAATCTGGTTACTTATTACAATTATGGGGAACAGGGCCATATTAGTACTCATTGTCAGAAACCAAAGCAAGCTTCGATTGGAGGAAAAGTGTTCGCTTTGACAGGGACTCAGACTTCCAGTGAGGAGTGAGGACAGATTGATCAGAGGTGCATGTTATATTAATAATACGCCTTTGATTGCTATTATTGATACTGGTGCTACTCACTCTTTTATTGCTGCTGATTGTGTAAGAAGGCTAGGCCTTGTTGTTTCTCCTGTGAAGGGAGAAATGGTTATCGAAACTCCTGCTAAGGGATCGGTGACTACTTCCTTGGTCTGTTTGAATTGTCCATTATCAATCTATGGTAAGGAATTTGGTGTAGATCTGATTTGTTTACCGTTGGTAGGTCTCGATGTGATTTTGGGTATGAACTGGTTGGAGTACAATCATGTTCATATTAACTGTTTTAACAAGTCGGTTTGATTTCTTACTCCTGAGGAAGAGGGAGATGATGGTTTTCTGTCTGTTAGAGAGTTGAAGGAACTCTTGGAAGAAGAATTTCAGGTGCTTGCATTGTTCGTATCTTTGTCAGTGGAGAGTAATTTAGTGATTGACGAATTGAAAGTGGTGTGTGAATTCACTCAAGTGTTTCCAGATAACATTGCTGATGTGCCACCAGAGAGAGAAGTAGGGTTTGCTATTGATCTTGTCCCTGGTACCAGACCTATCTCTATGGCACCATACATGATGCCGGCGTTAGAATTGTCAGAGCTGAAGAAGCAACTAGAAGACTTATTAGCGAAGAAATTCGTGAGACCGAGTGTATCGCCTTGGGGAGCCCCAGTGTTGTTGGTAAAGAAAAAGGATGGTAGTATGAGGTTGTGTATTGATTACAGACAGCTGAATAAAGTGACGATTAAGAATAAGTATCCACTTCCGAGAATATATGAATTGATGGATCAATTAGTGGGTGCCAGTGTGTTTAGTAAGATTGACTTGAGGTCGGGTTATCATCAGATACGGGTAAAAGACGAAGACATTCAGAAGACGGCTTTCAAGACGCGGTATGGACATTATGAGTATGTGGTGATGCCATTCAGAGTTACTAATGCACCTGGTGTATTCATGGAATATATGAATCGTATCTTTCATGAGTACTTGGATCAGTTTGTGGTTGTCTTTATTGACGATATCCTAATCTATTCTAAGTCAGAAGAGAAGCATGCTGAACATTTGCGGATTATGTTGCAAGTGTTGAAAGAGAAGAAACTCTATGCCAAGTTGTCTAAGTGTGAATTCTGGTTGAGAGGGGTAAGTTTTCTTGGTCATGTTATTTCTGGTGATGGTATTGCTGTAGATTCATCCAAGGTAGACGTTGTTCTACAATGGGAGACTCCAAAGTCGGTGACCGAGGTTAGAAGTTTCTTGGGTTTGGCTGGTTATTACCGAAGGTTTATTGAAGGGTTTTCGAAGTTGTCACTTCCGTTGACTCAGTTGACGTGCAAAGGTAAAACATTTGTGTGGGATGTTCATTGTGAAAAGAGTTTCATTGAACTGAAAAAGAGGTTGACTATAGCTCCAGTGTTGGTTCTACCCGAACCTAATGAACTGTTTGTAGTGTATTGCGATGCTTCTTTGATGGGTTTGGGAGGTGTGCTAATGCAAGATGGTAAGGTTGTGGCTTATGCTTCACGGCAGTTAAAGGTACATGAGAGGAATTATCCGACTCATGATTTGGAGTTAGCTGCAGTAGTTTTTGCATTGAAGATTTGGAGGCATTATCTCTATGGTTCCAGATTTAAAGTGTATAGTGATCATAAGAGCTTGAGGTATCTGTTTGATCAGAAGGAATTGAATATGAGGCAAAGAAGATGGTTAGAATTTTTGAAGGATTAAGATTTTGGCTTGAACTATCATCCCGGCAAAGCTAATGTCGTGGCTGATGCTCTGAGTCAAAAATCATTGCATGTATCTGCTATGATGGTTAAAGAGTTAGAATTGATTGAACAGTTCAGAGATATGAGTTTGGTTTGCGAACAGACACTGCAGAGTGTAATGTTGGGTATGCTGATAATTAATAATGAATTTCTTAATAATATCAGAGACAGTCAGAAGTTGGATGTGAAGCTAGTGGATTTGATGATTGGAGATAACCAAGCAGAAGGTAATGAGTACAGGGTGGACGAACAAGGCGTGTTGCGATTCCATGACAGGATTTTCATTCTTGATAATACGGAGTTCAAGAGAATGATTTTAGAAGAAGGTCATCGGAGTAGTTTGAGTATCCATTTAGGAGCTACGGAGATGTATCAAGACTTGAAGAATATATTTTGGTGGCCTGGATTGAAACGCGATGTGGCTCAGTTTGAGTATGCTTGTTTAACTTGTCAGAAGTCAAAAGTGGAACACCAGAAACCTGCTGGTAAGATGCAACCGTTAGATATTCCAGAGTGGAAGTGGGACAACATTTCTATGGATTTTGTGACAGGGTTACCTAATACGCCGAGAGGACATGATTCTATCTGGGTAGTAGTTGATAGACTGACGAAGTCGGCACATTTCATTCCGATTAATATCAGTTTTCCTTTGCAGAAGTTGGCAGAGATTTATATTCAAGTGATTATGAAGTTGCATGGAATCCCGTTGAGTATTGTGTCGGATCGAGATCCAAGGTTCACTTCCAGATTTTGGGAGGGTTTGCAGGAAGCTTTGGGATCAAAACTGAGATTGAGTTCGGCTTATCACCCGCAGACGGATGGTCAGACGGAAAGAACTATCCAATCCTTGGAATATCTATTGAGGGCATGTGTACTTGAACAAGGAGATGCTTGGGATAGTCATTTGCCGTTAATTGAGTTCACTTATAATAATAGTTATCATTCCAGTATTGGAATGGCGCCTTTTGAAGCGTTGTATGGTCGTAGGTGTCGAACGCCTTTGTGTTGGCACGAATCTGGTGAAAGTGTAGTGCTCGGACCTGAGCTTGTTCAGCAAACTACCGAAACAGTGAAGCTGATCCGAGAGAAGATGAAAGCTTCGCAGAGTAGGCAGAAGAGTTACCATGATAAGAGAAGGAAAGATTTTGAGTTTCAAGAAGGAGACCATGTGTTTTTGAGAGTTACTCCGGTGACCGGTGTTGGACGTGCTTTGAAGTCGAGGAAGCTTACTCCTAGATTTATTGGTCCGTATCAGATTTTGGCAAGAGTCGGACCTATTGCATATAGAGTGGCATTGCCGCCGTGTTTGTCGAATTTGCATGATGTGTTCCATGTTTTGCAGCTTCGGAAGTATGTTCCAGATCCGTCGCATGTGATTTCGATGGATGATGTGGAAGTGAGAGATAATCTCACAGTCGAGGCCTTGCCAGATCGTATTGATGATCATGAGGTGAAGCAGTTGAGGGGCAAGGAGATTGTTTTCGTGAAGGTAGTATGGGGAGGTGCTGCCGGTGGGAACGTGACTTGGGAATTGGAGAGTAAGATACGAGAGTCGTATCCGAGTTTGTTTGCGTCAGGTAAATTTTCGAGGACGAAAATATTCTAAGTGGGAGAGAGTTGTAATGCCCCATTTTTCTTTTATTATTATTTGTGAATAATTATATGTTGTTGTGATCGATTATGTGTTGTTGTACTTTCGTTGTGTTTTGTGTACCCGTGGTGAAGGGTAGTGGCCTTAAGTAGTAGGTCTTGGGCGTAGTAGGGGTGTATGGCTAATAACATAGAGATTAGCAGTGCGTTGAGTAATGTTGATTGGATTATTTTAATTTATCATTTGTTGACTAATTTATTTCATTAGTTGAGTGATAATGTTAATATAATAAGATAATTAAAATAATTAAGAGGTGTAGTGAGTGGAAGGGCTTTATGGTAATTAGGCGAGGATTAAGTGAAGGCAAATAAGGTGATTCATTAATTGGGGTATATGAGAGAATTAGAGAGTGAGAGTTCATTATTCTAATTCCACGTGAAAAAGTGAAAGAGGGAGAAGAGCTAGGGCAAGAGGAAGAAAGGGAGAATCCATTGAAGTTAGGAAAGCTCATCACTTTAAGGTAAGGGTGGGATTTCTTTCATCTCTCAAGGGTTAAATGATGTAAGTATTGAAGTAGAAATCACTAAGTTGGAATCCATGGGGTTGAATGAGGGTTTTAAGAAGATTTCGTGATAATATGATTGGAATTGATGAATTAGTCTTGTTTGATATGTTTGGTTGAATTGCAAATGTTAGATGTAGGCTATTGGTGCAAAATCTATGAAAAATTGTTGTTAAAAATCGAGTTTAGTGTAGAAAAACGCAGGTGGTTTGTTGCTGTCATCTCAGGGTTTTGGGCTGCAGAATCGCAGGGCCCGCTTAGCGCGGTCTGGAGAAATTTCGCCTCTTCGAGGCAGAGAGCTGCGCGCTTAGCGCGGGTGGGGCTCGCTTAGCGCGACCTGGGACCGAAAAATATTATTTTTATTGACTTAAAATTCATGGAAAATATCTGTCTTGTATTATATTAATGTTGTGTTGTTACTGTTGTATGGTGAGCATGTATTGAGGTGTTATGTGCTTGTTTTGTTGATGTTGATGTGATAATGTGAAATGCATGATTGAATGATGTAAAGATGTGTAGTTGTTGTATTGGTGCATTGATGTATGTTTAGATGAATGCATGTTGACTGTTAAATGATGTTGGTATGAAGATGAGTATGCTATGTGTATGCGTGAGTCGTTGTCGCATGTTGTCATTGATGGTGCATGGCATGTGCATAGTTGTGGGATGGCGTGCCCAGGTGGGGTGTTATCGTCTATCCGAATTCCTTGATGGAATTGTTGTTGTTGGTGTGATTGTGTGCCTAGATGGGGTGTAAGCAATCACAGTTGTTGGTGCGATCATGAAATAGGGGTCGTACGTGACCATGAAATAGGGGTCGTTGGTGTGATCATGAAATAGGGGTCATACTTGACCATGAAACAGGGGTTGAGAGTTCCGACGGGAACTGTGATCATGAAACAGGGATCGATTTTGGTACCACATGCATTGAGTCTAGTCGAGTCTCCTTTGCATTCTCTTGTTGGTTGTGTCGCATGATGGTTGGTATAATTATCGGTGATTGTCTGTGCATAAGTTGAGGTGTGTGATTCTTATTGGATGTTACGATATGGTGACTAACTTGATGATGTATGCTTTTCTATTTATATCATCTCTCTCTTTTGTTGATTTAAGAATCTCACCCCTTCTGTGTTTGGTGATGCTTTATACGGCATCCTGCAGATACTCAGGAGTAGTTGGAGTCGTGGTCGGTGAAGACGAGGTACTTCACCTTGTGGCGTCTGCTCTGATATGTAACATGGGGAGTTAGGAACGTTTATTGCATGAGTTGTTTTGTTAAAAGGATTTTGTTGTCTTTATAGTTCCCAATTAAAAGTTGTCAGCTAAAACCGTTATGTTTCCTTATCATTATTATGATTGATTTCTCCGCTGCATAATAAAAGTTGGTTTATTGAATTATACAATATGTTACATGTCTAATAAAGATCAAGTATGTTGTCGAAAGTAATGCCTTAAATTGAATTGGATGATTTTACCCTGATTTTTCGATTAAATATTACGAGGGAATTTAGGGTGTTACAGTAACCATCAAGATTATGATATCTTCATCTTCATGTTCAACAACACCAAAGTCCAACCAGTTTCTTGCCAGGAAACTCTCCAGAGAATACATGCTTCTGTCACACCCGACTGAAGCAGATTCTTAGGTCACCACCTAAGATCAAACCAGATGCTAAAGCGTATCCAGTACCCCTCCCATGATTCTGCCCAAACTCTGATAATGAGATGTTCCAACATCTTGTTGAACATCAACAATCTTGACTTTCAAGGATAATCAATTAAATACTTGAGAACTCCATAAATAGCAATTGATCTTAAATCCTTGTCCAATAACCCTTCTTCACTGTAGTAGCTAAGCTCCAGCAAGTCACTTCAAGAACACTTATCAAGTATTCAATCTTTTACAAGTATCTTCTTTGAAGAACAATGTTGAGATACCAAGGATGCCTGTAACACCCCAATTCCCATCGCGAATAAATAATACATAAATAAATCAGAGTAAGTAAAAATTTATTTTTCTGACAGAAACAAGGATGCCACAATTAAAGAAAGAAAACACAATCCCTGCTCATAAATTTTTGACACAACACAAAATGGAATAACCTCAAAGGGAACTTTTTCCATAAAAAAGGAAAGATCAATTATGGAATAAAGCGGAAAGATCCATAACTGCATTGTTTTACAAAATAAATCAATTTATAACATCAAAATATACGTACAAAAGTAATACAAAATATATTCAACAAATGTATACATATATAATAAAAACGTTCCCAACTCCCGTGTACGTATCAGAGCAGACAGACAAACGGATGGAGAACTAATCTTCACAAAAGCCTCCAAGACTACTAATCTGCAATTGCCTCATAGAGCAACAAACAACAGCAGAAGGGTGAGAAATAACAACTAAACCAAGATTGCATAATAATATACAGACACATATAAATTCACATGCATAGTTATTCTCACTACAAGCATCACATACTAATACATATAGCATGCCACATATACATAACATATATCTAATAATCCAACAACATTGCATATATCAACTATCCAACATACTCACATATTTGCACATAAGGCATACCAAGTCATAACATATGGAAACACACCACCACATCACATAGCATATGTCTATACATAAAACATATTATCCACAACCAATGCATTTATCACAAATGCATATCAAATCACCAATGCTATCACAAGCTCAACACATCATAAATCAATTCATAATTTCCACACATAATCAATCCATTCATGATTTTCCACACATAATCAATCCATTCATGATTTATGCAAATGCAAAGAGACCGACACAACGACTCTATGCAAATGCGGTACCATCCATCCGTCAATCTCATCATTAGTTCACTCAGGAACTATTGGAACCATCGCTTGTTACTTAATGTAACTCCCCGTCGGGAAAACGATGTTCCCCGTCACTTTCGGTCCTCTTGGTATAAGGCTCACGACGCTTATGGATCGCTTTCAGTCCTCTTTGTATAAGGCTCACGATTCGATCGCTTTCGGTCCTCTTTGTATAAGGCTCACGATCGTCTATAATCACCGCTTTCAGTCCTCTCGGTATAAGGCTCACGATGTTATAGCGGATTCCCTCTGGAATTGATTCGTCGCTCACACCCACTAGGGAACACGACATCACAAGAATGCATATCATGATGCTTAGCATACAATGTCATGACATTCAAATGCACGCATATACACATCCATAATCATGCATATATAATCAAATACAACACCTTGTATTTTCTTGCCCTTAGGCCACAAACCATCATCACAACATTTCATCACATGCATTTTCATCACACAACAGCACACAAGTCATAAGATATCCATATCAACAGCACATTGCATGATACACCTCAATTACACACAATTAAAACGGTAAAAGTCGACAAAACGACACTATTTCAAATTCCCGACATAATTAAATCGGCCAAAAATCTCAAAACCATTTTAAATAAGAAAGTACATTTTATTAGCTTTCCAACGATACCAAGAATGTTCAAAATGGATAATCGGAACACAAGTTACGGAAGTAAAAAGAAAAGGAATCGCGAAAAGACAACATTTTGCACCCCTGCTGGCCATACGCGTATTGCCCTGAGCCATACACGTATTGCCTTGCTCCCTCGCCCATCCATACGCGTATTCCCAAAGTGATACGCGTATGGGCAAAGACTGATTTTCCCCAAAAGTTCCACTAAAAATCCAATATGCGTATTGCCTCACTCCATACGCGTATTGCCCACTCCCATACGCGTATTGCCCACATTCCTTCCTTGCCATACGCGTATTGCCCAACCCAATACGCGAATTGCCTTGCCTGATACACGTATGGGCAACGAAAACCCAGAATTTTTCCTGCATAATTTTTCTGCGAATTTTCTCCCAAAAATCCCATTTTTCATCCCTAAATCCATTTTCAACAGCAAAACAAGTACCAGCAATTGTTCCTAAACACAGGGTAATCATACAACGCGATTTATATCGATTTCTGACAATGGTTCCACAATTTATCAATAAGGAAAACATTGTAAAAACAACCAAAACACATACATAAATAACACATAGACATACACAAGCAAGATATAATTGAAACTTCTCACCCTTACCCGATTAATCGCGATTGAAACGGATGAATTCTCGATTTTCCTCTTTTCCTCTCCTTTTCCCTTCTCTTCCTTTCTCTCTTCTCTTTTTCCTTCTTTCTATTTTCTCTCTTTTTCTCTCTAATTTCTATTTTATGAAAAATACCCAAGCCGAAAGACCAAAATACCCCCCAGCTCAAATATCTCGCAAACGCTCTCAAAATGCGATAAAACATAAACAACGATGAAATATATTTCGGGAAATAAAAGTTGAAAAGAAATTATAATTTATTGCAAATATTTTACCTATCAGGGAAATTAACCAATTAACTTAATTAGCAGGTAAAATACAATAATTTCACACATTTCACAAAATTCACATAAATGAAATAAGTAAATACAATTAAACAAATCGGGACGTTACAACTCTCCCCCACTTAGACATTTTCGTCCTCGAAAATATAACCGATACGAACAACTCCGGATACGACTCTCGCATCCGACTAACAAACCAACATGCCAACCAAAGGCACACCACGAATAACACAAACTGACAAACCACCTTGCTAACAGCAACTACAACAACGACACGACAACAACAACAACGACAAGATGCAAAGCCCATACAATGCACTTGACGACCAACTCACAACTCAAATAAACTCAAGTCACAAACACACATGATCACTCTTGATCCGAAACACAACAAGATCGTTACCATCACCGTAGGTAACACGCCTCTAATTCACCACAAGGAATTAGCTATTCGCACTCGACCCAACACGATAGGAACGAGGGAACAACATGAACAAAAACCCAAGTTCCACGACCCAACATCATTTCAACAACCTCTACATAACCACAATACCACCATCCTTGCCACACAACAATATCGAAACAATGCTATGATTCCCCAATCGAACATGTAACCAAAACATCCATCTACATAGCAGCACATGAATAATATTTAAACCTTTCACCTAACACTTCCATACTGAAACGTCCAATAGTCTCATCATTCCAACATGTTTCCAATGTTCAACCTATGAACTCTTACAAGTCACACACGCAAATACAAAATGTGCCACATCACGCTTCCGCTGCGCACTCTGATTACTCGGAACCATCAAAACTACCAATCTCACGTCCAAAGTCCAACTCTTTCTCATATTCACCAAAAATCACTGTTCACTTTTGATATACCCAACCTTACTCTCTGCTGTGTTATCTCACACACCGGACACAAGCCTTTGAACTGCTCAAATAATTTTAATTCTCTGACCATCAAAACAGACATGCATAACAACTCTCGACTTAACTTTTCAGGCACAACCTTAGCTTCTCCCGAAGGATAATCCAAGCCAAATTCATAACTCGTCACTAATTCCAACCCTCCTCGTTGTCTCATACTCTATCCCTTCAGACCAAACAATTACTCAATATTCTTGTGATTATCAAACACTTTGGACCTAGAACCATAAAGATAATACCTCCAAATATTCCAATACAATACAATCGCAACCAATTCCAAATCCAAAATAGTATAGACCCTTTTATGAATCCTCAATGGTCGTAAAGCATAAGCCACGACTTTACCCTCTTGCATTAACACACTGACTAAACTCAACCAAGACGCGTCTCAATACCTCACAAACGGTTCCTTAGGATCACACAGAATCAAAACTGGAGCCATAAACAACTTCTACTTCAGCTCACCACAACTTACTCCTAACGATCATCCAAGACAAATGACTCACCATTTGCAAGTCAACTGAGATAACAGAAGTACTAACTTAGCAAAGTCTTCCCTAGCCTGCAGTAACAACCAACTAAGCCCAAAAATTTCTAATCTCCTTAACCAACCTCAGAGTCTCTCATTGTAGAACTGCATCTACTCCCGATGGATCCATAACCAAACTCTTATCCAAAATAACATATCCCAGAAAACTAACCTTTTTCAACCAAAATTCTCACTTGAATAACTTAGCATAACACTTCGTCTCTTTTCAACACTTGTAATTCAAATCCCAAACACTCTACATGTCTTTCCTCTGAGTTTATAACTGATTCGAATATCCTCAATCAAAGCCATTACGAATTTATCCAAGTAAATATGGAAGATACGGTTCCTATACTCTACAAACATTACAGACGCATTACTAACACCAAATACCATCACTGTACGTTGTAATGCCCAACAAAATTCCAAAAGATATAAATTCTTAAAGCTTTTGCAAAAATTTTCACTGGGTAACTGGTTACTCATATACAAGCTTAACCGAGTAAATAACACCCTAATCCAATGATAACAAACATAACCAGTCACATGAAAATGATCAAAGCCTCAACTTACACAATTCACCACTCTTATCCAACATCCCAAACAATTGCAATTTCACTCAAACTCGACCAAACCAATCATCTATTCCCGAAAGTGGACACTTATTCTCAATCATTACCTTATTCAATTGTCAATAATCCATACACAAATTCTTCTCGTGACAGTCCAAATTCTCATAAATCCCAACATGTAGTAACCACCAAACAGAACTCTCAAATTTTACATCCACACCTAGGGTTTTCTCAAGATTTTCGTTAATGCCTTAAAACTCCAAAGACTCCTGTCGCTCCCGAAAGATTCGCATCTAACGGTACAAACGTGAGAGTGGCGCAGAAAACAGAGTCGCCAGCAATGTGTATTTATCCCAAGAGAGGGAAAGGAAACACTGCGTAAACCTGAAGGAATGAAGGAAAGAGCATGGTCTTGCGACCAAGAGATTTGGGTTCGGGAGTCGGTTACGCGCGAGGAAGGTATTAGCACCCCCACGCGTCCATCGTACCCGATGGGATCCACGCTTGCTTGTCTCGATCAAAGGGTGTTGTCAACTGGAGCTCCGCTGCTGCTGGAAAGGAAAAGGAACAGGAAAAAGGAAAAAGAAAGGAGAGAGAGAGCAAGAAACAAATGTAGGGAAAATAAAAGAAGTGCTCGCATGGGCCCTACCCCACTGCCTACGTATCTCATCGGGAGCATGAGAATCAGAGCGACGTAGTTCCCCTCACTAGGGGTGGATTGTGTTTTTTAGGGAACGGCTTACGTTCTAGCTCAGGTGTTGCAGCTCGTTGTATGGAGACTTAGGCGTTACCGTCTTGCAAGAGAACGCGTAGGAGCACGTTCGTACGCTGAGAGTGAGTGAGGTGAGAGAAGAATTCTCGAAGGAAAGACGTTATTGTTTGTTTGGAGTTTTTTAGAAAGAAGTGTTTTTTACAGTTATTTGTAACTTGCATTGACCTAAAGTCTTAAATACAGGAACGAATACTTCGCGCATCGTCCCCAACAGGACGTACACTAGGTATTCTAGAAGAATGAGAGGAAGCCCCTCGTTCCCCACTTCCCACATAGAAGGCTAAAGTACAATACACGTTAACCTTTATTACGTGTCTTGAAGAAGTTTTGAGATGAGAAGAGAAGACGACACAAAGGAAACTCTAAGGGGAAACTAAGAGTCCTAATGTTATCATGCATGGATGTCTTATGGTTAGTGAGGTTTAGGAGGAACAACTACCTAAAACCTAATGCTAATCCTACTCCAAGCTTAATCAAAAATTAAGATGGACTAGGTAGCTCTAAAGGGAGAGAATCCAAGACTTAAACAAGTCTTGAGATCCATGGGAGGGAGAGAGTGAAAGAGAAGAAGAAGAAAGAGAGGTATAAAATGAGAAAAGAGATGGGGCAGCAAGCATATCATACTCATCATGTCCAAAACACATCATTAAACATGCCTCAAAGATCATACAAGAACATCTCAAGTATACGAGTGAAAGCACACAAGAAAGGGTGCAAGTAAACTTGCACAAGATTCACAATTTCACACACTAAGGCCTCATACAAAGATGACATGAACAATATAAGATGAAAGTAAAACCAAGTCAGAATTCAATTCACATCATGATCATCCAATCCAAACATGCAAGAATGTTTCACATTATGATGCATTATGAGCCAAAGAAACCACAAAACCAATGATGATGATATGCATCATACAAATCAAACCATGATGATCAAGTGAGATGAAAACCATGTAATGAACTCAAGAGGGCAGTAGCATATGCATCAACAACATACCAAGATCAAACTCAAATCACACAAGATGAATCCTTAAGCAACACATCCCAAACATGCATCAAAATTAGACAAAACATCCACTTATCAATCATGCAAGCAAACCAAAGGACATGTGAAGCAAAAAATGAAATGAAAATCACATGATGAACCCTAAATCAAGAGGACCAGAACCTCAAGCATGTCATACAAATCAAACAAAAGGTTTCATACATGAATTGGATCACACAAGGAAGCAATCACAAGATTAGGTTGAGCACACCAAAGGATTCAAGTCAAAACATTGTCAACTTAAAAAATCAAGCACAAATAGGAAAATGGACAAATGAAGATGAATCCAAAGCCACAAACAAGCTAATACAGGAAAGGATTACACCAAATAATCATTCTAAGCATCACTCAAACACAAGTAAGCAAGTGCACTCAAACCATGTCAAGTATCCAAGCATGCTTCAATCAAATTCAAACCACAAGTAGGCCTCAACCAAAAATAGCAAAGTAATCCAATAAATTCCCAACAAATAAACCAAGGCAAGTTTAAACATCCAATTAACATGTGAAAAATATTGGAATAGAACTAACTCAAGAACATGTTCAAAAGTGCTTCACAAGTCAAGGTATGCACATAATCGTGTATGAAACGAGGAGCATCAAAAATCACATGAAAAAACAATCAAAGGTGATCACCAAGGCAGCAACATGACATTAAAACATTTCTCAATTAAGAGTCAAGACATGGCAAACAAATCAGCTCAAGAAGGCATGGCAAAGTCATCAAACATAAGCACTAATCACAAGGGTAAACATGGAAGACACTTTGGAAAAGAAAATCAGAAATAATTATGAAAATAAATGTAAAATGAAAATAAAATTCATATAAAATTAAATAAGACCTTAAAATACGTTCATGAATTTTTTTGGAATTTTTTAATAAAATAAATTATTTTTAATAATTAAAAAAAGGTAACGAAAATACAAAAAGAAAATAAAAAGTGAATTAAATGGAGGGTGGATATTAGTAAGGGAAAAGAAAAGGCTATGTGGTTTGGGCCGGTAAGTGGGGTGTTAAAAGAAAGGGCGCAAGGCCCATGGAACATAGCATTGTGTGTTCAGAATTTTCAAATAAAAGAAAAAAAGGAATAAATTAAATGGAAGAGAGATAAACTAGTTGTAACATAAGCCATGTGAAACCAAAAATCAATTGGTCACCTTTTTTTTAAAATACACTAGATGACAAAACTTTAATAAATAAAATAAAAAAACTAACCACCAGCCATATCACCATCTTCACGCATGAAATAAGACGTGAAGCAACTGTGCAACATGAGAGTTGCAGTAGCTCGCCGGCAACCGCGTCGTCCGGCCGGCCACCGCCGGCGGCGGCTGGTCCGGTCGGAAATGAGGAAACGAAGACACCCCCCCTCCAGTTTGTCGCATAGATTTCGAAAATAAACTTAGTTTTCAAGTTTAAAGCCTCTAACACCCTCAAAAAATAGCCATAAAGAAAAGGGTCATGGTGCACAACTTTCACAAAGCAAAACAACAACCATACAAACATCTTATGCATCAACTCAAGACTCCAAATATGCAAATAACATTCTCAAAACACGTAAGACATGAGAGAAAAGAGTTGAAGAAAGGTTACCAAAAGTGGAGCTCTTGGTACTTTCTACCTTTGCTCCAAAGCTTCAAAAACACCCTCCTTCTAGCCTCTTAGGACTTCTAAGATGATGATGGAAGCAAGAATGGGGAGAAAGAGCCTCTTGTGAGTAAAATCCGAATCTTGAAGGTTTTTTTGAGAGAGAGTGAACATTAGGGTTTTGTTCTCACACCATGAGCAGCCCCTGAGTTCTTAGGGTTTGTGTTGCTTAAATATGATGGGTTTGGAGTGTTTTTGGGCCTGAAAAAAAGAATGAGGAGTGTGTTTTGAAAACTTGTCAAAAGTGCTCCTACGGGTTTCCTTGGATGAGGGGTATGTTTAGTGATCTTTTTTAGTGGAATAGAGGCACGAAATTGGTGTGGATGGAAAGGCACGTGAGAGCATGAGTGAGGTCAGAACATTATGCCAAAAGGGTGAATGGAATGAATCCTTGTCAAGCAAGTTTGCTATTTGTCATATTTTGGCAAAGTTTTCAAAAAGGTGGTATCAATTGTACATATCCTTGTTTGGCTACTTTGAGCAAAGTTTAGTGATGGAATCCTATCACATAACTCGTGTGGTTTAGACAAGTTTTGGGTGCTGCCAAATCATGGTACATGATGCACACAAAAAATAGAAACTTGCCAATGTTAAAATCTAGTCATGGGTGTCACTTTAGAGAACCATAACTCCTTGAATTCTTTGCCAAATGATGACATCTTGGGTTCAAAATAAACTTGAGGCAACTTAGAACAAGTTTCATGTTGAAAATGAATTGAAACAAAGCCTTGAGTTATGTGAAAATTGGTCATGAAAGGTTGTCCCCAAATCTGCCCAAAGTAACTTAGAAAAATTCTAAGTTTTTTGAACTTGGTGAGATGAAAATGTCACACTTTGAGAGAACATAACTCACTCAATATCAAATCAAATGCCATGATTCTTGTGCTCATTTTGAAGAGAAAAATTCATACTACAACTTTCATGTGAGAAAGATTTCCAAATGAGGCCTTGAACATGATAAAAAACGGCCCTTAAAAGTGGTTAAGAACTTACTAAAAATAGTAAATCTCTAAAACCCTAACCTTCCAAAAAAGGCAACTTTTCAACATTCTTGATTTTTTCATGATTCTTTGAACATATCTTGATCAAAACTCATATATGGACCATATTTGACTTGAAAACCATGATGTTGACTTCAAAAGGTCAGGAGTTGACTTTTCACTGCACAATTGACTTTGTTCCCAATTCTCCTGATTTTTAGTCTTCTGATCAATTGAAACCCTTCTGAACCAAATTGATGGACAATTTTCCATCCCTAAACACTTAAAGACATAAGGAATACCATGAGATCAAGTTTTGTCCAAAAAATCAGAAATAAATTGATTCTATAGCAAACCCCAATTTTGGTACCCTCTGGTTAGGAGGAGATATCACATCCTCCAAATTCAAATTCCTCTGAGTATGATGTGTGTCATGTCCACCAATGATAATATGTGCCACTTGGAGATGATAAACAAACAAAGAGCTTGCTCATTTGAGGGTTAGATCTCAGAATCTCCAAAACCCTAATTTAAGAAATCAGGTTAGGAGAATGTGATTCCTTTGAATTCTCTTGCCAATCTTGATCTTATGATTAGATGATGGACTAATTAAGACACCTTGAGGCTTAAGGCTCCCTTGTGGCTCAAGAATTGATAGTATCAGGAATTTTGTCTCCCCTTAGCCCTTTGAACAATGCACATGAACTGTTGCTTGAAACCCTGAAAACCTCTTCTTCCCTTGATTACCTTGATTCCAGGCTAAGAGCCAAAGATATGCGAAGATGCTAATGCCAGAATGAAATGAAACATAAGCTAGTTAGTATCAAAAACCAAAAAAGGAAAATTTTGAGGTGTTACAGCTGCCCCTATTCAATCAACTGTGCATCTGAATGGATGAAAGCAACGGCTATCAGGAATTCAAGATACATAGGGATTGAATACAAAAATAACCGAGAAAAATTTGCACTGTGTGGATAGAGAAAATGAAGTAAGGGTAAGGAAGAAAAGTTTGTGAAGAAGACCTTGGAACCATTGGACCCCATAGGAAACCTGTCGGAAACTGGTGAACAACCTGTCGGGAACTGGTGAAATACCTGTCGGGAACTGGTGAGCTCGAACCTGTTTTGCCTATCGGGAATGGGCAAGTGTACTTGTCGGGAACTGGCAAGGTTCAAACCAAAGGGAGCAGTCGGGGACGGCTACAGTTTATAACCAAAACTTACCTATCGGGAATGGGTAACGGGGCCTATCGGGAACTGGCATGGTTAAAACTCAAGGGGAGCGGTCGGGAACGGTTGTAGTTTAAAACCAAGGCTTACCTATCGGGAATGGGTAACGGGGCCTGTCGGGAACTGGCATGGTTAAAACTCAAAGGAGCGGTCGGGAACGGCTGTAGTTTAAAACCAAGGCTTACATATCGGAAATGGGTAACGGGGCCTGTCGGGAACTGGCATGGTTAAAACTCAAAGGAACAGTCGGAAACGGCTGTAGTTTATAACCAAGGCTTACCTATCGGGAATGGGTAACGGGACCTGTCGGGAACTGGCATGGTTAAAATTCAAAGGGAGCGGTCGGGAACGGCTGCAGTTTATAACCAAGGCTTACCTATCGGGAATGGGTAACGGGGCCTGTCGGGAACTGGCATGGTTAAAACTCAAAGGGAGCGGTCGGGAATGGCTGCAGTTTATAACCAAGGCTTACCTATCGGGTATGGGTAACGGGACCTGTCGGGAACTGGCATGGTTAAAATTCAAAGGGAGTGGCCGGGAAAGACTGCAGTTTATAACCAAAGCTTACCTATCGGGAATGGGTAACGGGGCTTGTCGGGAACTGGCATGGTTAAAACTCAAAGGGAGCGGTCAGGAACGGCTGCAGTTTATAACCAAGGCTTACCTATCGGGAATGGGTAACGGGGCCTGTCAGGAACTGGCATGGTTAAAACTCAAAGGGAGCGGTCGGGAATGGTTGCAGTTTATAACCAAAGTTTACCTATCGGGAATGGGTAAAGGGGCCTATCGGGAACTGGCATGGTTAAAACTCAAAGGGTGCGGTCGGGAACGGCTGCAGGAATCCTATCGGGAATGGTTCCAAGAGACTTGTGAGTTGAGAGTTATGACTCTGTAGGGAGAAAAGATGATGAAACCCTTGTACTGCCTTAAAATGTCTGTTGGGGAATGAACTAGGCATTCTTTCTGGCTTTGTCAATGATATAAGGAGCAAAGTTTTGGACCCTCGCACGAGTTATAAAAAATGGCCTATGCTTCACATGCATATGTTTGAATTTTGCCGTAACGCTCCATACGAAATGGAATGCTATGCATTTTAGAGGATGCTATGCGTACTATATGCAAAATGCAAAGAGGTCCTCAGCAAAATAAACGCTGAGGAAAGGAAAGACAACTCCGCTGGGGATAACTAGCTGGATTGACTTCGCGGTCGCAAACCGTACTGGGGAAGACAAATTGACCTGACCTCCTGATCTGGGCACTGCCCTGACGACCCTGTTAAGGCTACTGTAGGAAAAGATATCTTTGCTGGGGAGGCATCATCTGAACCAGTCTGCTTAGGGAATAACTATAACCATAGAACTCTGCTGAAGATTAATGAGCTTACAACAAACTCTGCTGGGGAGATGTCCCTTGAGAGGATTTTACAGAAGACCACGCCTCTTCAAACTCTAATGGGGAACTAGGTTTACAACAAACTCTACTGGGGAGAATCACTTCAAAGTGTCTCATGCCAGGGAATGTTTCCTAAGAGAATTTTACGGAAGATCCGACATCTTCCAACTCTTAAACTAATACCGAGACCTGAGCTAGGATGCAGTAGATGGGAGGCCACTCTGTTGGGGATAATAGATCTGGAATACTCCTGCCGGGGAATTTCATGATGCTCCATACTTGAGATGGTCAACCACTTGATTTTGCCCCAAGATACAAGTCTGATCTGGAGAAACCGTCCCAAGAGAATTTTACAGAAGATTTGACATCTCCAAACTCCTGGACACTCACTGAGTCTTGAACATTAACTGTAAGGCGTGTAAAGCAACTCTACTGGGGAGTTTATAACCGTTATCGACACAGAAAAGCTTGTAGCTGTTGGAAGTGCTGAATGAGAGAATCAATTTAACAAGATACAATACTACCCATTTGACAACGCTGCTGGGGATCATGAAGCTCTGTAAATACGCTGGGGATGACTACCTCCAAGAATAACTCTCCTGCTGAGAAGTTGTCTTTGCTTGGGGATGAATAACAATTCCCACACCTTGCTGGAAAAGATACCCTCTGGCTCTTTGCTGTAGGGAAAAGACTCCGAAAGTCCCGCACTGGAAACAACTCAGTGCTTCAAGTTTCTGCATATTGATTGTCAAGAGCGAAACACAATTCCTTTAACTCTCCACCTTGCTCCAGAACACAGGGTCTGCTTGAAGTAATTATCTTAAGAGGATTTTACAGAAAACCTGGCGTTCAACCATGCCCCTGGGTTTTCAAACTCTTAGAGATGTATCCGGTCTGGACGTAATTGTCCCATACTTCATGATTCATGAAGTAAACCACCTCGAGAAGGATCGTAATGACCTGAAATATTCTGCCACAGTATTCTGAACCTTGCAGAGGGGCTATTGATTGACTGTGTTCTGAAGGGAAAAACTTCTCGCGCCCTTGAAGTGACCTGCCCCAGTACAAGCCTTGCAGTATATTTGTCTCTGACCGACTAGTCTTCGAGAGATTTACCGAATCTCGACGTGATTGCCCCAGTTCACACGCTTGTGGAGAGATTTATCGGATCTCGACATAATTGCCCCAGTTTACACGCTTGTGGAGAGATTTATCGGATCTCGATATAATTGCCCCAGTTCGAAGAAATTTTCTCAACATGAATGCCCCATGGTTGATTGTACTCTGAAAAGACCTTCAGATTTCCCGGTGTGATTGTCCCTGATTGGTTACATCTCAACACAAATGGCTGGGAACGCCTTTTTCCCACATAATCTTTCAGTAACATGTCCTCTGGAGTCTCAGGCACCTCAACTTGGCCAGTTTAAGCTTCTCGACTGATGTTCATCGTGTAAGCTTCTTTGTTGTCAAACAAATGTATGCAAGCAGAAAATATTTATTCTGAGAATGATTATTCAAATGCAACACATATGTTAATCTTGAAGTCCTTATTGAACATATGTCGCACAACCGAGTTACGACACTTATTTTTGAAAGGAAAGTAATACGCACATGCAACACCAACAAAAATCTTATTGGCACAACTCATGGGAGTCAGGAACGTTGTCTCGTTGAAGTACACCTTCAGACTAAACCCTGTTTCAATTAGGACTTTTAAGGGTTGTAACGTGGCCTGGTTCACGGTTTTGAGAAAAAAGGATTTATGACTCAAAGTTTATTGGTACCCACCCACTCTTCGTGATATTCTCCAATCCTATGTTCAGCTAATTTGGCACAAGCGCTCATCTCTCAAAAGGTTTTATGATCTTTAAAGAACCCATGCAATTGATGGTTCGAGACCTGATGAGGTTTTGGAGCAACAGTCACCCCTTTTGTCTTTTGTGTTTATAGTCACACGACTTTGTTCTGCTCAAGGATTTTTCATTTTGTCGTCCTTTTGGCTTTTCGCTTTCTCATTCTTTTGCTTTTTGTTCCCTGACTTTTGCCTAGACTGACTCTTTTGAGTTTTCAATTTTGAAGTCCAGCGGGATGCCTTAACTTTTGCCTAAGTCACTTGCTTCTAAGTTTTTCGACTTAGCAGGCTTTTTCTTTTTCTCTTTATTTTCTTTCTTTTTTTTGAACAAGTCGTGTGACACCGTTTTGCCTGACTTGTTTGAAAGGGCCGTGACTGTTTCACTCTTCGGTTGGTGAGGAGTAACCATTGTGGTTCCACACCTCTTAACCTCTTGATAATGGAATGGAAGGTAATGGATCCTCAGATGTACACTCCTTTTGAAAGTTGAACACTTGGTCAAACTAACTGACGCCTACCCTGCCCTTGGGTTAAAATTAAGGATTTTTCGTTTTCAGAAAGAAACTCCTACTACTAGGCTCAAAGGGGTTGACAAAGGTCTATCTCCTTATCTCTCCAGTGTTTGTGAATTGGAAACAATGTCTGTACATCCTTAACAGGGTTTTATCCGAAAGCGTACCATTAGAAATCTGCGTTCTTATTTTGTCATCCTCCCTCAAAGATTTTGAGCAAGAAAGTTGGTATTGCAGTGTATATAAGCATTAAAAATGAGTAAACACGAATAGAACGCTTCAAGAAAAACATACCTATTGCATTATGATTATCATTAAAAAAATAAACGAGTTCTTGCATGCAGGCAATGTTTAAACAAACAAATGAAAGCTACATATGAAAATGCAATAAAGGAAGCTGATGATTGCCATTGTTGAGGAGACTTGACTCCGTCTGGACTTATTGCTTCTGATGACACTCTTGCAATCTGGTGCTTACTCTGACAAAGAAGCTTCAATCCCAAAAGGGTGCCATCTGGCGTGATGACCTTTGAGTCGATCAAGTCTTGCACCTTGTGCTGGAATGCATTACAGTGGTCAATTGTGTGCCCAAATGTTCCCGAGTGGAACTCACAGCTGGCGTTCATGTCAAAGTACGGAGGGATAGGGTATGGCACTGGCGCGGCATTCCTCAGCTGGATCAGAGAGTTCTTGAGTAGACGAGCAAACAACTGACTATAAGGGATAGGAATAGTGTCAAATATCCTCTTGGGCCTTCTCGGTCTGAGTTGCTTCTGCTGCTGATGCTGATTTGGGCGTCCAACCTGCCCTTGTTTTTTTCTTTTCCACACTGGACCCAAACAAGGGTTCCTGACGTAGAACTTCTGAAGCACCAGGTTATGGAAGAGATACATGGCGTGAGGTGGATCCTCTGGAAAAGGAAAGAGTCCCTAATTCTTTTGCAACAGTAGGGGTAACATCACTTTGTTTACCAGTGCTAACTGACGTAAACTTGATTGCCCCTACATCAATGATCTCCTGGACTTTATGCTTGAACCTGGTACAATTCTCAACATGGTGACCAGGTGCCCCAGAGTGGAACTCACATCTGACATTTGCATTAGGTCCCAAAGGAATCTTTGTTGAAAGGGGTCCCCCACTAACACGTTCAACTAGTTTGAGCTCAAGCGGATAAGAAAGCAACTACGCATACGCATTGGAATGGGATCAAACTTCCTCTTAGGCCTCTCTGGCTTAGGATCCTCTTGGAGAGCAGGAAGTGATTGCCGAGGAGAAATCTCTGAAACTTCAGTTGGTGGAGGGGATTCCCAAGGCAATCTGTGATCTAGAGCAAATCCCACAGAGATGGGAGGAGTAAGAGCTTCTGTAGCAGAAAACACATGATTGTTTTCCATTTTTATCACCGTATTCAAAATTTCCGTGTCCAAGCCCATCTGAATTTTCATCTGGTTGACCTCTTTCTTCAGCACTTTCTGGTCTTGAAACAAAGCTTGCATCTTCCCCATAAACTGCCCCATCTGAATCTTCATTTCGGTCATTTCTGCACGGAGTTGTTCCATGGCTATCCTCTGATTATCACAGGCCGAGTAGTGGTGGCAGGTCAAGCTAGCTGTCCTGAAGATCGTAACAAGTCAGAATGAGAAATCTGCTCTGGAACACCTGTTATGCGTATGAGTATGAGAATGCAATGCAAAATGCCATGTTCAAATATTTCCAAGGAATCATTATGCTTTGATTCAAATTTGTTTTACAAACCACAAGAAATGGATGGAAATGCTCAGCAGCAAGTCTCAAAGTTAACGTCCCTTGGAAGTATAAGAACATGTATGCGAAGATGATGATGAAGATGCAACAGACATGGGATCAAGGTGCCACAATACTCAATACTGCTGTGCTGCTGAATAGATAAGTTCACAGGTCTGCTCTGAAGAGAATACTGGAATACCAAAATATCCGAATAACCAGAATAACCAGCATATCGGCATAATCAGAGTACCGACCTAATCAGAATTTCGTGATGGTCAGAATGTCAAAATACCATAATACCAGGCTGATGAGTCCACACTGATAGGAAAACCAGAATACCGGGTATGTTGAAGGTTAAGGTTACCTGCAAACCTGTAAACAACCCGCCCCTCTCACATGTGGGTACTAGGAAGTTTAGTATCCCGGGCTCTCAGGTCGAGAAATGATGATACGTTCACCATTTCTGGTTTGGCATCATCATCAATCGAGGAGGCCTCAACTGATTCTCCAAAACAAAAGGTCCTCAGCTTCTGAGGTTTGAGAAGCAATAGCACATTCAGCCCGAAAGATACAATGCTATCGCCAATCAAAGAGGTCGTCCGCTGATTCACTACAAAAGGGAATCCTATAGCAAGTTCCCAGCATTGGGTCCTCAGATCGAGAATGTGCAATGGGTTTGCCACAGAACGTGATCTGCCACTATCACATCCCGGGAGGAGTGCCACAACTGAGTCCTCGGGAATGGTCTTCAGAGTCGACAATCCCTCAAGAGAATACCTACTGGCCTGTACCAACGCACAGTAGTAGGTAGCTCCTGATAGAACCTCGTTTGGTTGTGGGTCTCATGAACAACAATACATGGCCACCCCCATGCAAGCGTCACGACTATCCACTCTAAAACCTATGTGTATGCTCGAGCCTGGGTAGTGGGCTCATCTCTCAGAACATCCCAACCCGCCAAATAGAAAACCAGCCAGCACAACACAGTAATATCCAGTATGACAGTAATAAAATGCAATGTAATGCAATAAAAACTGTAAATACAATAAAATAAATAAAATAGCAAATACAGTAATATACAACAAAACAAAGCACCATAAAACACCCAATGAAAAGAAACAGACAAGCGCTAGGATTGACTCGCTAAAAGGGATGGACCAGCAAGAGGTCAACCATATTCCTCAGCAGAGTCGCCAGCTGTCGCTCCCGAAAGATTTGCATCCAACGGTACAAACGCCAGAGTGGTGCGGAAAACAAAGTCGCCAGCAATGTGTATTTATCCCAAGAGAGGGAAAGGAAACACTGCGTAAACCTGAAGGAAGGAAGGAAAGAACATGGTCTTGCGACCAAGAGATCTGGGTTCGGGAGTCGATTACGCGCAAGGAAGGTATTAGCACCCCCACGCGTCCATCGTACCCGATGGGATCCAGGCTTGCTTGTCTCGATCAAAGGGTGTCGTCAACTGGAGCTCCGCTGCTGTTGGAAAGGAAAAGGAACGGGAAAAAGGAAAAAAAAGGAGAGAGAGAGAGAGAGCAAGAAACAAATGTAGGGAAAATAAAAGAAGTGCTCGCATGGGCCCTACCCCACTGCCTACGTATCTCATCGGGAGCATGAGAATCAGAGCGACGTAGTTCCCCACACTAGGGGTGGATTGTGTTTTTTAGGGAACGACTTACGTTCTAGCTCAGGTGTTGCAGCTCGCTGTATGGAGACTTAGGCGTTACCGTCTTGGAAGAGAACGAGTAGGAGCACGTTCGTACGGTGAGAGTAAGTGAGGTGAGAGAAGAATTCCCGAAGGAAAGACGTTATTGTTTGTTTGGAGTTTTTTAGAAAGAAGTGTTTTTTACAGTTATTTGTAACTTGCATTGAACTAAAGTCTTAAATACAGGAACGAATACTTCGTGCATCGTCCCCAGCAGGACGCACACTAGGTATTCTAGAAGAATGAGAGGAAGCCCCTCGTTCCCCACTTCCCACATAGAAGGCTCAAGTGCAATACACGTTAACCTTTATTACGTGTCTTGAAGAAGTTTTGAGATGAGAAGAGAAGACGACACAAAGGAAACTCTAAGGGGAAACTAAGAGTCCTAATGTTATCATGCATGGATGTCTTATGGTTAGTGAGGTTTAGGAGGAACAACTACCTAAAACCTAATGCTAATCCTACTCCAAGCTTAATCAAAAATTAAGATGGACTAGGTAGCTCTAAAGGGAGAGAATCCAAGACTTAAACAAGTCTTGAGATCCATGGGAGGGAGAGAGTGAAAGAGAAGAAGAAGAAAGAGAGGTATAAAATGAGAAAAGAGATGGGGCAGCAAGCATATCATACTCATCATGTCCAAAACACATCATTAAACATGCCTCAAAGATCATACAAGAACATCTCAAGTATACGAGTGAAAGCACACAAGAAAGGGTGCAAGTAAACTTGCACAAGATTCACAATTTCACACACTAAGGCCTCATACAAAGATGACATGAACAATATAAGATGAAAGTGAAACCAAGTCAGAATTCAATTCACATCATGATCATCCAATCCAAACATGCAAGAATGTTTCACATTATGATGCATTATGAGCCAAAGAAACCACAAAACCAATGATGATGATATGCATCATACAAATCAAACCATGATGATCAAGTGAGATGAAAACCAAGTAATGAACTCAAGAGAGCAGTAGCATATGTATCAACAACATACCAAGATCAAACTCAAATCACACAAGATGAATCCTTAAGCAACACATCCCAAACATGCATCAAAATTAGACAAAACATCCACTTATCAATCATGCAAGCAAACCAAAGGACATGTGAAGCCAAAAATGAAATGAAAATCACATGATGAACCCTAAATCAAGAGGACCAGAACCTCAAGCATGTCATGCAAATCAAACAAAAGGTTTCATACATGAATTGGATCATACAAGGAAGCAATCACAAGATTAGGTTGAGCACACCAAAGGATTCAAGTCAAAACATTGTCAACTTAAAAAATCAAGCACAAATAGGAAAATGGACAAATGAAGATGAATCCAAAGCCAAAAACAAGCTAATACAAGAAAGGATTACACCAAATAATCATTCTAAGCATCACTCAAACACAAGTAAGCAAGTACACTCAAACCATGTCAAGTATCCAAGCATGCTTCAATCAAATTCAAACCACAAGTAGGCCTTAACCAAAAATAGCAAAGTAATCCAATAAATTCCCAAAAAATAATAAAAGGCAAGTTTAAACATCCAATTAACGTGTACAAAATATTGGAACAGAACTAACTCAAGAACATGTTCAAAAGTGCTTCACAAGTCAAGACATGCACATAATCGTGTATGAATTGAGGAGCATCAAAAATCACATGAAAAAACAATCAAAGGTGATCACCAAGGCAGCAACATGACATTAAAACATTTCTCAATTAATATTCAAGACATGGCAAAAAAATCAGCTCAAGAAGGCATGACAAAGTCATCAAACATAAGCACTAATCACAAGGGTAAACATGGAAGACTCTTTGGAAAAGAAAATTAGAAATAATTATGAATATAAATGGAAAATGAAAATAAAATTCATATAAAATTAAATAAGACCTTAAAATACGTTCATAAATTTTTTTGGAATTTTTTAATGAAATAATTTATTTTTAATAATTAAAAAAAGGTAACAAAAATACAAAAAGAAAATAAAAAGTGAATTAAATGGAGGGTGGATATTAGTAAGGAAAAAGAAAAGGCTATGTGGTTTGGGCCGGTATGTGGGGTGTTAAAAGAAAGGGCGCAAGGCCCATGGAACATAGCATTGTGTGTTCAGAATTTTCAAATAAAAGAAAAAAAGGAATAAATTAAATGGAAGAGAGATGAACTAGTTGTAACATAAGCCATGTGAAACCAAAAATCAATTGGTCACCTTTTTTTAAAAATACACTAGATGACAAAACTTGAATAAATAAAATAAAAAAACTAACCACCAGCCATATCACCATCTTCATGCATGAAATAAGACGTGAAGCAACAGTGCAACGTGAGAGTTGCAGTAGCTCGCCGGCAACCGCGCCGTCCGGCCGGCCACCGCCGGCGGCGGCTGGTCCGGTCGGAAATGAGGAAACGAAGACACCCCCCTCCAGTTTGTCGCGTAGATTTCGAAAATAAACTTAGTTTTCAAGTTTAAAGCCTCTAACACCCTCAAAAAATAGCCATAAAGAAAAGGGTCATGGTGCACAACTTTCACAAATCAAAACAACAACCATACAAACATCTTATGCATCAACTCAAGACTCTAAATATGCAAATAACATTCTCAAAACACGTAAGACATGAGAGAAAAGAGTTGAAGAAAGGTTACTAAAAGTGGAGCTCTTGATACTTTCTACCTTTGCTCCAAAGCTTCAAAAACACCCTCCTTCTAGCCTCTTAGGACTTCTAAGATGATGATGGAAGCAAGAATGGGGAGAAAGAGCCTCTTGTGAGTAAAATCCGAATCTTGAAGGTTTTTTTGAGAGAGAGTGAACTTTAGGGTTTTGTTCTCACACCATGAGCAGCCCTGAGTTCTTAGGGTTTGTGTTGCTTAAATATGATGGGTTTGGAGTGCTTTTGGGCCTGAAAAAAAATGAGGAATGCGTTTTGAAAACTTGTCAAAAGTGCTCCTACGGGTTTCCTTGGATGAGGGGTATGTTTAGTGATCTTTTTTAGTGGAATGGAGGCACGAAATTGGTGTGGATGGAAAGGCACGTGAGAGCATGAGTGAGGTCAGAACATTATGCCAAAAGGGCGAATGGAATGAAGCCTTGTCAAGCAAGTTTGCTATTTGTCATATATTGGCAAAGTTTTCAAAAGGTGGTATCAATTGTACATATCCTTGTTTGCCTACTTTGAGCAAAGTTTAGTGATGGAATCCTAGCACATAACTCGTGTGGTTTAGACAAGTTTTGGTTGCTTCCAAATCATGGTACATGATGCACACAAAAAATAGAAACTTGCCAATGTGAAAATCTAGTCATGGGTGTCACTTTAGAGAACCATAACTCCTTGAATTCTTTGCCAAATGATGACATCTTGGGTTCAAAATAAACTTGAGACAACTTAGAACACGTTTCATGTTGAAAATGAATTAAAACAAAGCCTTGAGTTATGTGAAAATTGGTCATGAAAGGTTGTCCCCAAATCTGCCCAAAGTAACTTAGAAAAATTCTAAGTTTTTTGAACTTGGTGAGATGAAAATGTCACAATTTGAGAGAACATAACTCACTCAATATCAAATCAAATTCCATGATTCTTGTGCTCATTTTAAAGAGAAAACTTCATAATACAACTTTCATGTGAGAAAGATTTCCAAATGAGGCCTTGAACATGATAAAAAACAGCCCTTAAAAGTGGTTAAGAACTTACTAAAAATAGTAAATCTCTAAAACCCTAACCTTCCAAAAAAGGCAACTTTTCAACATTCTTGATTTTTTCATGATTCTTTGAACATATCTTGATCAAATCTCATATATGGACCATATTTGACTTGAAACTGTGATGTTGACTTCAAAAGGTCAGGAGTTAACTTTTCACTGCACAGTTGACTTTGTTCCTAATTCTCCTGATTTTTAATCTTCTGATCAATTGAAACCCTTCTGAACCAAATTGATGGACAATTTTCCATCCCTAAACACTTAAGGACATAAGGAATACCATGAGATCAAGTTTTGTCCAAAAAATCAGAAATAAACTGATTCTATAGCAAACCCCAATTTTGGTACCCTCTGGTTAGGAGGAGATATCACATCCTCCAAATTCAAATTCCTCTGAGTATGATGTGTGTCATGTCCACCAATGATAATATGTGCCACTTGGAGATGATAAACAAACAAAGAGCTTGATCATTTGAGGGTTAGATCTCAGAATCTCCAAAACCCTAATTTAAGAAATCAGGTTAGGAGAATGTGATTCCTTTGAATTCTCTTGCCAATCTTGATCTTATGATGAGATGGTGGACTAATTAAGACAACTTGAGGCTTAAGGCTCCCTTGTGGCTCAAGAATTGATAGTATCAGGAATTTTGTCTCCCCTTAGCCCTTTGAACAATGCACATGAACTGTTGCTTGAAACCCTGAAAACCTCTTCTTCCCTTGATTACCTTGATTCCAGGCTAAGAGCCAAAGATATGCGAAAATGCTAATGCAAGAATGAAATGAAACATAAGCTAGTTAGTATCAAAAACCAAAAAAGGAAAATTTTGAGGTGTTACAGCTGCCCATATTCAATCAACTGTGCATCTGAATGGATGAAAGCAACGACTATCAGGAATTCAAGATACATAGGGATTGAATACAAAAATAACCGAGAAAAATTTGCACTATGTGGATAGAGAAAATGAAGTAAGGGTAAGGAAGAAAAGTTTGTGAAGAAGACCTTGGAACCATTGGACCCCATAGGAAACCTGTCGGGAACTGGTGAACAACCTGTCGGGAACTGGTGAAATACCTGTCGGGAACTGGTGAAATACCTGTCAGGAACTGGTGAGCTCGAACCTGTTTTGCCTATCGGGAATGGGCAAGTGTACCTGTCGGGAACTGGCAAGGTTCAAACCAAAGGGAGCTGTCGGGGACTGCTACAGTTTATAACCAAAACTTACCTATCGGGAATGGGTAACGGGGCCTATCGGGAACTGGCACGGTTAAAACTCAAGGGGAGCGGTCGGGAACGGCTGCAGTTTATAACCAAGGCTTACCTATCGGGAATGGGTAACTGGGCCTGTCGAGAACTGGCATGGTTAAAACTCAAAGGAGCGGTCGGGAACGGCTGTAGTTTAAAACCAAGGCTTACCTATCGGGAATGGGTAACGGGGCCTGTCGGGAACTGGCATGGTTAAAACTCAAAGGAGCGGTCGAGAACGGCTGTAGTTTATAACCAAGGCTTACCTATCGGGAATGGGTAACGGGACCTGTCGGGAACTGGCATGGTTAAAACTCAAAGGGAGCGGTCGGGAACGGCTGCAGTTTATAACCAAGGCTTACCTATCGGGAATGGGTAACGGGGCCTGTCGGGAACTGGCATGGTTAAAACTCAAAGGGAGCGGTCGGGAACGGTTGCAGTTTATAACCAAGGTTTACCTATCGGGAATGGGTAACGGGGCCTGTCGGGAACTGGCATGGTTAAAACTCAAAGGGAGCGGTCGGGAACGGCTGCAGGAATCCTATCGGGAATGGTTCCAAGAGACTTGTGAGTTGAGAGATATGACTCTGTGGGGAGAAAAGATGATGAAACCCTTGTACTGCCTTGAAATGTCTGTTGGGGAATGAACTAGGCATTCTTTCTGGCTTTGTCAATGATATAAGGAGCAAAGTTTTGGACCCTCGCACGAGTTATCAAAACTGGCCTATGCTTCACATGCATATGTTTGAATTTTGCCGTAATGCTCCATACGAAATGGAATGCTATGCATTTTAGAGGATGCTATGCGTACTATATGCACAATGCAAAGAGGTCCTCAGCAAAATAAATGCTGAGGAAAGGAAAGACAACTCCGCTGGGGATAACTAGCTGGATTAACTTCGCGGTCGCAAACCGTACTGGGGAAGACAAATTGACCTGACCTCCTGATCTGGGCACTGCCCTGGCAAACCTATTAAGGTACTGTAGGAAAATATATCTTTGCTGGGGAGGCATCATCTGAACCAGTCTGCTTAGGGAATAACTATAACCATAGAACTTCGCTGAAGATTAATGAGCTTACAACAAACTCTGCTGGGGAGATGTCCCTTAAGAGGATTTTACAGAAGACCACGCCTCTTCAAACTCTAATAGGGAACTAGGTTTACATCAAACTCTACTGGAGAGAATCACTTCAAAGTGTCTCATGCCAGGGAATGTTTCCTAAGAGAATTTTACGGAAGATCCGACATCTTCCAACTCTTAAACTAATACCGAGACCTGAGCTAGGATGCAGTAGATGGGAGGCCACTCTGTTGGGGATAATAGATCTGGAATACTCCTGCTGGGGAATTTCATGATGCTCCATACTTGAGATGGTCAACCACTTGATTTTGCCCCAAGATACAAGTCTGATCTGGAGAAACCGTCCCAAGAGGATTTTACAGAAGATTTGACATCTCCAAACTCCTGGACACTCATTGAGTCTTGAACATTAACTGTAAGGCGTGTGAAGCAACTCTACTGGGGAGTTTACAACCGTTATCGACACAAAAAAGCTTGTAGCTGTTGGAAGTGCTGAATGAGAGAATCGATTTAACAAGATACAATACTACCCATTTGACAACGCTGCTGGGGATCATGAAGCTCTGTAAATACGCTGGGGATGACTACCTCCAAGAATAAATCTCCTGCTGAGAAGTTGTCTTTGCTTGGGGATGAATAACAATTCCCACACCTTGCTGGAAAAGATACCCTCTGGCTCTTTGCTGTAGGGAAAAGACTCCGAAAGTCCCGCACTGGAAACAACTCAGTGCTTCAAGTTTCTGCATATTGATTGTCAAGAGCGAAACACGGTTCCTTTAACTCTCCACCTTGCTCTAGAACACAGGGTCTGCTTGAAGTAATTATCTTAAGAGGATTTTACAGAAAACCTGGCGTTCAACCATGCCCCAGGGTTTTCAAACTCTTAGAAATGTATCCGGTCTGGACGTAATTGTCCCATACTTCATGATTCATGAAGTAAACCACCTCGAGAAGGATCGTAATGACCTGAAATATTCTGCCACAGTATTCTGAACCTTGCAGAGGTGCTATTGATTGACTGTGTTCTAAAGGGAAAAGCTTCTCGCGCCCTTGAAGTGACCTGCCCCAGTACAAGCCTTGCAGTATATTTGTCTCTGACCGACTAGTCTTCGAGAGATTTACTGAATCTCGACGTGATTGCCCCAGTTCACACGCTTGTGGAGAGATTTATCGGATCTCGACATAATTGCCCCAGTTTACACGCTTGTGGAGAGATTTATCGGATCTCGACATAATTGCCCCAGTTCGAAGAAATTTTCTCAACATGAATGCCCCATGGTTGATTGTACTCTGAAAAGACCTTCTCAACTTGAATGCCCCAGCTTGGCTAAATTTTGAAGAGATTTCCCGGTGTGATTGTCCCTGATTGGTTACATCTCAACACAAATGGCTGGGAACGCCTTTTTCCCACATAATCTTTCAGCAACATGTCCTCTGGAGTCTCAGGCACCTCAACTTGGCCAGTTTAAGCTTCTCGACTGATGTTCATCGTGTAAGCTTCTTTGTTGTCAAACAAATGTATGCAAGCAGAAAATATTTATTCTGAGAATAATTATTCAAATGCAACACATATGTTAATCTTGAAGTCCTTATTGAACATATGTCGCACAACCGAGTTACGACACTTATTTTTGAAAGGAAAGTAATACGCACATGCAACACCAACAAAAATCTTATTGGAACAACTCATGGGAGTCAGGAACGCTGTCTCGTTGAGGTACGCCTTCATACTAAACCCTGTTTCAATTAGGACTTTTAAGGGTTGTAATGTGGCCTGGTTCACGGTTTTGAGAAAAAAGGATTTATGACTCAAAGTTTATTGGTACCCACCCACTTTTCGTGATATTCTCCAATCCTATGTTCAGCTAATTTGGCACAAGCGCTCATCTCTCAAAAGGTTTTATGATCCTTAAAGAACCCATGCAATTGATGGTTCGAGACCTGATGAGGTTTTGGAGCAACAATCACCCCTTTTATCTTTTGTGTTTATAGTCACACGACTTTGTTCTGCTCAAGGATTTTTCATTTTGTCGTCCTTTTGGCTTTTCGCTTTCTCATTCTTTTGCTTTTTGTTCCCTGACTTTTGCCTGGACTGACTCTTTTGAGTTTTCAATTTTGAAGTCCAGCGGGATGCCTTAACTTTTGCCTAAGTCACTTGCTTCTAAGTTTTTCGACTTAGCAGGCTTTTTCTTTTTCTCTTTTTTTCTTTCTTTTTTTTGAACAAGTCGTGTGACACCGTTTTTCCTGACTTGTTTGAAAGGGCCGTGACTGTTTCACTCTTCGGTTGGTGAGGAGTAACCATTGTGGTTCTACACCTCTTAACCTCTTGATAATGGAATGGAAGGTAATGGATCCTTAGATGTACACTCCTTTTGAAAGTTGAACACTTGGTCAAACTAACTGACGCCTACCCTGCCCTTGGGTTAAAATTGAGGATTTTTCGTTTTCAGAAAGAAACTCCTACTACTAGGCTCAAAGGGGTTGACAAAGGTCTATCTCCTTATCTCTCCAGTGTTTGTGAATTAGAAACAATGCCTGTACACCCTTAACAGGGTTTTATCCGAAAGCGTACCATTAGAAATCTGCATTCTTATTTCGTCATCCTCCCTCAAAGAGTTTGAGCAAGAAAGTTGGTATTGCAGTGTATATAAGCATTAAAAATGAGTAAACACGAATGGAACGCTTCAAGAAAAACATACCTATTGCATTATGATTATCATTAAAAAAATAAACGAGTTCTTGCATGCAGGCAATGTTTAAATAAACAAATGAAAGCTACATATGAAAATGCAATAAAGGAAGATGATGATTGCCATTGTTGAGGAGACTTGACTCCGTCTGGACTTATTGCTTCTGATGACGCTCTTGCAATCTGGTGCTTACTCTGACAAAGAAGCTTCAATCCTAAAAGGGTGCCATCTGGCGTGATGACCTTTGAGTCGATCAAGTCTTGCACCTTGTGCTGGAATGCATTACAGTCGTCAATTGTGTGCCCAAATGTTCCCGAGTGGAACTCACAGCTGGCGTTCATGTCAAAGTACGGAGGGATAGGGTATGGCACTGGCGCGACATTCCTCAGCTGGATCAGAGAGTTCTTGAGCAGACGAGCAAACAACTGACTATAAGGGATAGGAATAGTGTCAAATATCCTCTTGGGCCTTCTCGGTCTGAGTTGCTTCTGCTGCTGATGCTGATTTGGGCGTCCAACCTGCCCCTGTTTTTTTCTTTTCCACACTGGACCAAAACAAGGGTTGCTGACGTAGAACTTCTGAAGCACCAGGTAATTGAAGAGATACATGGCGTGAGGTGGATCCTCTGGAAAAGGAAAGAGTCCCCAATTCTTTTGCAACAGTAGGGGTAACATCACTTTGTTTACCAGTGCTAACTGACGTAAACTTGATTGCCCCTACATCAATGATCTCTTGGACTTTATGCTTGAACCTGGTACAATTCTCAACATGGTGACCAGGTGTCCCAGAGTGGAACTCACATCTGACATTTGCATTAGGTCCCAAAGGAATCTTTGTTGAAAGGGGTCCTCCACTAACACGTTCAACTAGTTTGAGCTCAAGCGGATAAGAAAGGAACTGCGCATACGCATTGGAATGGGATCAAACTTCCTCTTAGGCCTCTCTGGCTTAGGATCCTCTTGGAGAGCAGGAAGTGATTGCCAAGGAGAAATCTCTGAAACTTCAGTTGGTGGAGGGGATTCCCGAGGTAATCTGTGATCTAGAGCAAACCCCACAGAGATGGGAGGAGTAAGAGCTTCTGTAGCAGAAAACACATGATTGTTTTCCATTTTTATCACCGTATTCAAAATTTCCATGTCCAAGACCATCTGAATTTTCATCTGGTTGACCTCTTCCTTCAGCACTTTCTGGTCTTGAAACAAAGCTTGCATCTTCCCCATAAACTGCCCCATATGAATCTTCATTTCGGTCATTTCTGCACGGAGTTGTTCCATGGCTATCCTCTGATTATCACAGGCCGAGTAGTGGTGACAGGTCAAGCTGGCTGTCCTGAAGATCGTACCAAGTCAGAATGAGAAATCCGCTCCGGAACACCTGTTATGCGTATGAGTATGAGAATGCAATGCAAAATGCCATGTTCGAATATTTCCAAGGAATCATTATGATTTGATTCAAATTTGTTTTACAAACCACAAGAAATGGATGGAAATGCTCAGTAGCAAGTCTCAAAGTTAACGTCCCTTGGAAGTATAAGAACATGTATGCGAAGATGATGATGCAGATGCAACAGACATGGGATCAAGGTGCCACAATACTCAATACTGATGTGCTGCTGAATAGATAAGTTCACAGGTCTTCTCTGAAGAGAATACCGGAATACCAAAATATCCGAATAACCAGAATACCAGAATAACCAGCATATCAGCATAATCAGAGTATCGACCTAATCAGAATGTCGGGATGGTCAGAATGTCAGAATACCATAATACCAGGCTGATGAGTCCACACTGATAGGAAAACTAGAATATCGGGTATGTTGAAGGTCAAGGTTACCTGCAAACCTGTAAACAACCCGCCCCTCTCACATGTGGGTACTAGGATGTTCAGTATCCCGGGCTCTCAGGTCGAGAAATGATGATACGTTCACCATTTCTGGTTTGGCATCATCATCAATCGAGGAGGCCTCAACTGATTCTCCAAAACAAAAGGTCCTCAGCTTCTGAGGTTTGAGAAGCAATAACACATTCAGCCCAAAGGATACAATACTATCGCCAATCAAAGAGGTCGTCCGCTGATTCACTACAAAAGGGAATCCTATAGCAAGTTCCCAGCATTGGGTCCTCGGATCGAGAATGTGCAATGGGTTTGCCACAGAACGTGGTATGCCACTGTCACATCCCGGGAGGAGTACCGCAACTGAGTCCTCGGGAATGGACTCCAGAGTCGACAATCCCTCAAGAGAATACCTACTGGCCTGTACCAACGCACAGTAGCAGGTAGCTCCTGATAGAACCTCATTTGGTTGTGGGTCTCATGAACAAGAATACATGGCCACCCCCATGCAAGCGTCACGACTATCCACTCTAAAACCTATGTGTATGCTCGGGCCTGGGTAGTGGGCTCATCTCTCAGAACATCCCAACCCGCCAAATAGAAAACCAGCCAGCACAGCACAGTAATATCCAGTATGACAGTAATAAAATGCAATGTAATGCAATAAAAACTGTAAATACAATAAAATAAATAAAATAGCAAATACAGTAATATACAACAAAACAAAGCACCATAAAACACCCAATGAAAAGAAACAGACAAGCGCTAGGATTGACTCGCTAAAAGGGATGGACTAGCAAGAGGTCAACCATATTCCCCAGCAGAGTCGCCAGCTGTCGCTCCCGAAAGATTCGCATCCAACGGTACAAACGCGAGAGTGGCGCGGAAAACAGAGTCTCCAGCAATGTGTATTTATCCCAAGAGAGGGAAAGGAAACACTGCGTAAACCTGAAGGAAGGAAGGAAAGAGCATGGTCTTGCGACCAAGAGATCTGGGTTCGGGAGTCGGTTACGCGCGAGGAAGGTATTAGCACCCCCACGCGTCCATCGTACCCGATGGGATCCACACTTGCTTGTCTCGATCAAAGGGTGTCGTCAATTGGAGCCCCGCTGCTGTTGGAAAGGAAAAGGAACGGGAAAAAGGAAAAAGAAATAAGAGAGAGAGAGAGCAAGAAACAAATGTAGGGAAAATAAAAGAAGTGCTCGCATGGGCCCTACCCCACTGCCTACGTATCTCATCGGGAGCATGAGAATCAGAGCGACGTAGTTCCCCCCACTAGGGGTGGATTGTGTTTTTTAGGGAACGACTTACGTTCTAGCTCAGGTGTTGCAGCTCGATGTATGGAGACTTAGGTGTTAACCGTCTTGGAAGAGAACGAGTAGGAGCACGTTCGTACACTGAGAGTGAGTGAGGTGAGAGAAGAATTCCCGAAGGAAAGACGTTATTGTTTGTTTGGAGTTTTTTAGAAAGAAGTGTTTTTTACAGTTATTTGTAACTTGCATTGAACTAAAGTCTTAAATACAGGAACGGATACTTCGCGCATCGTCTCCAACAGGACGTACACTAGGTATTCTAGAAGAATGAGAGGAAGCCCCTCGTTCCCCACTTCCCACATAGAAGGCTCAAGTGCAATACACGTTAACCTTTATTACGTGTCTTGAAGAAGTTTTGAGATGAGAAGAGAAGACGACACAAAGGAAACTCTAAGGGGAAACTAAGAGTCCTAATGTTATCATGCATGGATGTCTTATGGTTAGTGAGGTTTAGGAGGAATAACTACCTAAAACCTAATGCTAATCCTACTCCAAGCTTAATCAAAAATTAAGATGGACTAGGTAGCTCTAAAGGGAGAGAATCCAAGACTTAAACAAGTCTTGAGATCCATGAGAGGGAGAGAGTGAAAGAGAAGAAGAAGAAAGAGAGGTATAAAATGAGAAAAGAGATGGGGCAGCAAGCATATCATACTCATCATGTCCAAAACACATCATTAAACATGCCTCAAAGATCATAGAAGAACATCTCAAGTATACGAGTGAAAGCACACAAGAAAGGGTGCAAGTAAACTTGCACAAGATTCACAATTTCACACACTAAGGCCTCATACAAAGATGACATGAACAATATAAGATGAAAGTGAAACCAAGTCAGAATTCAATTCACATCATGATCATCCAATCCAAACATGCAAGAATGTATCACATTATGATGCATTATGAGCCAAAGAAACCACAAAACCAATGATGATGATGATATGCATCATACAAATCAAACCATGATGATCAAGTGAGATGAAAACTAATTAATGAACTCAAGAGGGCAGTAGCATATGCATCAACAACATACCAAGATCAAACTCAAATCACACAAGATGAATCCTTAAGCAACACATCCCAAACATGCATCAAAATTAGACAAAACATCCACTTATCAATCATGCAAGCAAACCAAAGGACATGTGAAGCAAAAAATGAAATAAAAATCACATGATGAACCCTAAATCAAGAGGACCAGAACCTCAAGCATGTCATGCAAATCAAACAAAAGGTTTCATACATGAATTGGATCACACAAGGAAGCAATCACAAGATTAGGTTGAGCACACCAAAGGATTCAAGTCAAAACATTGTCAACTTAAAAAATCAAGCACAAATAGGAAAATGGACAAATGAAGATGAATCCAAAGCCAAAAACAACCTAATACAGGAAAGGATTACACCAAATAATCATTCTAAGCATCACTCAAACACAAGTAAGCAAGTACACTCAAACCATGTCAAGTATCCAAGCATGCTTCAATCAAATTCAAACCACAAGTAGGCCTCAACCAAAAATAGCAAAGTAATCTAATAAATTCCCAACAAATAATCCAAAGCAATTTTAAACATCCAATTAACATGTACAAAATATTGGAACAGAGCTAACTCAAGAACATGTTCAAAAGTGCTTCGCAAGTCAAGATATGCACATAATCGTTTATGAATCGAGGAGCATCAAAAATCACATGAAAAAACAATCAAAGGTGATCACCAAGGCAGAAACATGACATTAAAACATTTCTCAATTAAGAGTCAAGACATGGCAAAAAAATCAGCTCAAGAAGGCATGGCAAAGTCATCAAACATAAGCACTAATCACAAGGGTAAACATGGAAGACACTTTGGAAAAGAAAATCAGAAATAATTATGAAAATAAATGTAAAATGAAAATAAAATTCATATAAAATTAAATAAGACCTAAAAATACGTTTATGAATTTTTTTGGAATTTTTTAATAAAATAAAGTATTTTTAATAATTAAAAAAATGTAACGAAAATACAAAAAGAAAATAAAAAGTGAATTAAATGGAGGGTGGATATTAGTAAGGGAAAAGAAAAGGCTATGTGGTTTGGGCCGGTATGTGGGGTGTTAAAAGAAAGGGCGCAAGGCCCATGGAACATAACATTGTGTGTTCAGAATTTTCAAATAAAAGAAAAAAAGAAATAAATTAAATGGAAGAGAGATGAACTAGTTGTAACATAAGCCATGTGAAACCAAAAATCAATTGGTCACCTTTTTTTTAAAATACACTAGATGACAAAATTTGAATAAATAAAATAAAAAAACTAACCACCAGCCATATCACCATCTTCATGCATGAAATAAGACGTGAAGCAACAGTGCAACGTGAGAGTTGCAGTAGCTCGCCGGCAACCGCGCCGTCCGACCAGCCACCGCCGGCGGCGGCTGGTCCCGTCGGAAATGAGGAAACGAAGACAACCCCCCCTCCAGTTTGTTGCGTAGATTTCGAAAATAAACTTAGTTTTCAAGTTTAAAACCTCTAACACCCTCAAAAAATAGCCATAAAGAAAAGGGTCATGGTGCACAACTTTCACAAATCAAAACAACAACCATACAAACATCTTATGCATCAACTCAAGACTCCAAATATGCAAATAACATTCTCAAAACACGTAAGACATGAGAGAAAAGAGTTGAAGAAAGGTTACCAAAAGTGGAGCTCTTGATACTTTCTACCTTTGCTCCAAAGCTTCAAAAACACCCTCCTTCTAGCCTCTTAGGACTTCTAAGATGATGGTGGAAGCAAGAATGGGGAGAAAGAGCCTCTTGTGAGTAAAATCCGAATCTTGAAGGTTTTTTTGAGAGAGAGTGAACTTTAGGGTTTTGTTCTCACACCATGAGCAGCCCCTGAGTTCTTAGGGTTTGTGTTGCTTAAATATGATGGGTTTGGAGTGTTTTTGGGCCTGAAAAAAGAATGAAGAGTGTGTTTTGAAAACTTGTCAAAAGTGCTCCTACGGGTTTCCTTGGATGAGGGGTATGTTTAGTGATCTTTTTTAGTGGAATGGAGGCACGAAATAGGTGTGGATGGAAAGACACGTGAGAGCATGAGTGAGGTCAGAACATTATGCCAAAAGGGTGAATGGAATGAATCCTTGTCAAGCAAGTTTGCTATTTGTCATATTTTGGCAAAGTTTTCAAAAAGGTGGTATCAATTGTACATATCCTTGTTTGGCTACTTTGAGCAAAGTTTGGTGATGGAATCCTAGCACATAACTCGTGTGGTTTAGACAAGTTTTGGGTGCTGCCAAATCATGGTACATGATGCACAAAAAAAATAGAAACTTGCCAATGTTAAAATCTAGTCATGGGTGTCACTTTAGAGAACCATAACTCCTTGAATTCTTTGCCAAATGATGACATCTTGGGTTCAAAATAAACTTGAGGCAACTTTGAACAAGTTTCATGTTGAAAATGAATTGAAACAAAGCCTTGAGTTATGTGAAAATTGGTCATGAAAGGTTGTCCCTAAATCTGCCCAAAGTAACTTAGAAAAATTCTAAGTTTTTTGAACTTGGTGAGATGAAAATGTCACACTTTGAGAGAACATAACTCACTCAATATCAAATCAAATGCCATGATTCTTGTGCTCATTTTGAAGAGAAAACTTCATACTACAACTTTCATGTGAGAAAGATTTCCAAATGAGGCCTTGAACATGATAAAAAACGGCCTGTTAAGAACTTACTAAAAATAGTAAATCTCTAAAACCCTAACCTTCCAAAAAAGGCAACTTTTCAACATTCTTGATTTTTTCATGATTCTTTGAACATATCTTGATCAAATCTCATATATGGACCATATTTGACTTGAAAACCATGATGTTGACTTCAAAAGGCCAGGAGTTGACTTTTCACTGCACAGTTGACTTTGTTCCCAATTCTCCTGATTTTTAATCTTCTGATCAATTGAAATCCTTCTGAACCAAATTGATGGAAAATTTTCCATCCCTAAACACTTAAGGACATAAGGAATACCATGTGATCAAGTTTTGTCCAAAAAATCAGAAATAAACTGATTCTATAGCAAACCCCAATTTTGGTACCCTCTGGTTAGGAGGAGATAACACATCCTCCAAATTCAAATTCCTCTGAGTATGATGTGTGTCATGTCCACCAATGATAATATGTGCCACTTGGAGATGATAAACAAACAAAGAGCTTGCTCATTTGAGGGTTAGATCTCAGAATCTCCAAAACCCTAATTTAAGAAATCAGGTTAGGAGAATGTGATTCCTTTGAATTCTCTTGCAAATCTTGATCTTATGATGAGATGATGGACTAATTAAGACACCTTGAGGCTTAAGGCTCCCTTGTGGCTCAAGAATTGATAATATCAGGAATTTTGTCTCCCCTTATCCCTTTGAACAATGCACATGAACTGTTGCTTGAAACCCTGAAAACCTCTTCTTCCCTTGATTACCTTGATTCCAGGCTAAGAGCCAAAGATATGCGAAGATGCTAATGCAAGAATGAAATGAAACATAAGCCAGTTAGTATCAAAAACCAAAAAAGGCAAATTTTGAGGTGTTACAACTCCAAACCTCACCAGAACTCTAAGTCTTGTTTCCCATAGTCTCAATACCATTACACACATCTTCGTCCCATCTACCAAGAGTTTTCTACTTACTTAGCAGATATAAACCTCAACTATTCACCTTCGTCTAATTAAGTTCAATCTCTACTCTCTGAGAAGCAGCCCTTAAATAAAACCCAATCATTCTCTCTCAATGACTTCCCAACTTGACCAACATATCAAAACCTCTAATCCACCTCATCTTCTGAGATAAGAATCTTCATCAACTCATCAAAACAATCTGTAATCATTTCCTTAATTCCAAACAATTCATTTCACATACTATCAAAGCCGGAAAGACACTTCTATTCCATCCAACATAATTCCCGTCTGCTATCAACAAGAGATTAAGGGTGATCAGTTCCTTAATTTGTCAATAGACAGCCGACAATCATGATGGGGCATAAACCGTCTTTACCAAACTATAATAGCATTCCTTGCATCCTGTGCACAAAACCACCTAAGGCACAAATCCTTAGTTGACATAAGCCTTACCTCCGCATTCCCTCCGGAACCGGGAACCACACTGTCCAAATAACACTTACAATCTTGTAACCAACGGCACACTGAGCCAATGCTCCACACCTGAAGCAACTTGGAGAAGCACCAACTTCTCCCCCACTTATCTCATTCTAACTCCTGCAGACAACGGAATAGAACAACCAGAAAGTACTGATAGTGTCTTACACACATATCACATACTAAGGAACAACCAACATCGACAGTATTCAACTGTCACACCAACTGACTCAACAACTTGGCAGGACGGACTGACCTGCTCTGATACCACTTTGTAACACCCCAATTCCCATCACGAATAAATAATACATAAATAAATCAGAGTAAGTAAAAATTTATTTTTCTGACAGAAACAAGGATGCCACAATTAAAGAAAGAAAACACAATCCCTGCTCATAAATTTTTGACACATAACACAAAATGGAATAACCTCAAAGGGAACTTATTCCATAATTGAACTTTCCTTTTTTATGGAAAAAGTTCCCTTTGAGGTTATTCCATTTTGTGTTATGTGTCAAAAATTTATGAGCAGGGATTGTGTTTTCTTTCTTTAATTGTGGCATCCTTGTTTCTGTCAGAAAAATAAATTTTTACTTACTCTGATTTATTTATGTATTATTTATTCGCGATGAGAATTGGGGTGTTACAAAAAGCAGGGATTATGTTTTATTTCTTTAATTGTGGCATCCTTGTTTCTGTCAGAAAAATAAATTTTTACTTACTCTGATTTATTTATGTATTATTTATTCGCGATGGGAATTGGGGTGTTACAAAGTGGTATCAGAGCAGACAGACAAACGGATGGAGAACTAATCTTCACAAAAGCCTCTAAGACTACTAATCTGCAATTGCCTCATAGAGCAACAAACCACAACAGAAGGGTGAGAAATAACAACTAAACCAAGATTGCATAATAATATGCAGACACATATAAATTCACATGCATAGTTATTCTCACCACAAGCATCACATACTAATACATATAGCATGCCACATATACATAACATATATCTAATAATCCAACAACATTGCATATATCAACTATCCAACATACTCACATATTTGCACATAAGGCATACCAAGTCATAACATATGGAAACACACCACCACATCACATAGCATATGTCTATACATAAAACATATTATCCACAACCAATGCATTTATCACAAATGCATATCAAATCACCAATGCTATCACAAGCTCAACACATCATCAATCAATTCACAATTTCCACACATAATCAATCCATTCATGATTTTCCACACATAATTAATCCATTCATGATTTATGCATATGCAAAGAGACCGACACAACGACTCTATGCAAATGCGGTACCATCCATCCGTCAATCTCATCATTAGTTCACTCAGGAACTATTGGAACCATCGCTTGTTACTTAATGTAACTCCCTGTCGGGCAAACGATGTTCCCCGTCGCTTTCGGTCCTCTTGGCATAAGGCTCACGACGTTTATGGATCGCTTTCAGTCCTCTTTGTAAAAGGCTCACGATCCGATCGCTTTCGGTCCTCTTTGTATAAGGCTCACAATCGTCTATAATGATCGCTTTCAGTCCTCTCGGTATAAGGCTCACGATGTTATAGCGGATTCCCTCTGGAACCGATTCGTCGCTCACACCCACTAGGGCACACGACATCACAAGAATGCATATCATGATGCTTAGCATACAATGACTCATGACATTCAAATGCACACATATACACATCCATAATCATGCATATATAATCAAATACAACACCTTGTATTTTCTTGCCCATAGGCCACAAACCATCATCACAATATTTCATCACACAACAGCACACAAGTCATAAGATATCCATATCAACAGCACATTGCATGATACACCTCAATTACACACAATTAAAACGGTAAAAGTCGACAAAACGACACTATTTCAAATTCCTGACATAATTAAATAGGCCAAAAATCTCAAAACCATTTTTAATAAGAAAGTACATTTTATTAGCTTTCCAACGATACCAAGAATGTTCAAAACGGATAATCGGAACACAAGTTACGGAAGTAAAAAGAAAAGGAATCGCGAAAAGACAACATTTTGCACCCCTGCTGGCCATATGCGTATTGCCCTGAGCCATACACGTATTGCCTTGCTCCCTCGCCCATCCATACGCGTATTGCCCAAAGTGATACGCGTATGGACAGAGACTGATTTTCCCCAAAAGTTCCACTAAAAATCCAATACGCGTATTGCCTCACTCCATACGCGTATTGTCCACTCCCATATGCGTATTGCCCACATTCCTTCCTTGCCATACACGTATTGCCCAACCCAATACGCATATTACCTTGCCTGATATGCGTATGGGCAGCAAAAACCCATAATTTTTCCTGCATAATTTTTCTGCGAATTTTCTTCCAAAAATCCCATTTTTCATCCCAAATCCATTTTCAACAGCAAAACAAGTACCAACAATTGTTCCCAAACACAGGGTAATCATACAACGCAATTTATATCGATTTTTGACAATGGTTCATCAATTTATCAATAACGAAAACATTGTAAAAACAACCAAAACACATACATAAACAACACATATACATACACAAGCAAGATATAATTGAAACTTCTCACCCTTACCCGATTAATCGCGATTGAAACGGATGAATTCTCGATTTTCCTCTTTTCCTCTCCTTTTCCCTTCTCTTCCTTTCTCTCTTCTCTTTTTCCTTCTTTCTATTTTCTCTCTTTTTCTCTCTAATTTCTATTTTATGAAAAATACCCAAGCCAAAAGACCAAAATACTCCCAGCTCAAATATCTCGCAAACGCTCTTAAAATGCGATAAAACATAAACAGCGATGAAATATATTTCGGGAAATAAAAGTTGAAAAGAAATTATAATTTATTGCAAATATTTTACCTATCAGGGAAATTAACCAATTAACTCAATTAGCAGGTAAAATACAATAATTTCACACATTTCACAAAATTCACATAAATGAAATAAGTAAATACAATTAAACATATCGAGGCGTTACACTGCCACCCTTGAATCAAGTAACTAAGATTCTCTCTGAACGAACCTTATTTACCTCAACAATTCTGAAAGCTCCAATCAGATTAGATCCACCCTTAGGATTAAGAGAGATGAATCCTTCCTTGCTGTTTTGGATGGTGAAAATAAATCACCTCAACTTTCTTCAAATTGTGTTTCAAAGAAACACCTTCTAGTCAGAAGAATAACTAGAAGACTCCATATGCACAACTGAGACGCCTTTATGAGTGGACTTGAGGTAATTCTCAAGTATCTTTGACAACCTAGCCGATCAATAATTTATCAAACTCCCAGAGCAAGAACTTGATAAACTTAAACTCAACTCCTCTCCTCTTTAACTAACTTCAACTGCGTCAAGAAACCAAGCTTCCAAGTACCAAGTCACCATACTAGATATCTACCAACAACTCCCTTCATTCCATCGCTCTCGACTTTGGAATAAAAGAATGCAGATATCTTCACATATAGAGGCCGAGGATTGAGATCTTCCACCAACTGTCTTCAGTAATAACTCCAGAATCCCATAATTCTAGAGCTCTTCCATCAGAAACACATGCAGCAGAACCACCAAGGAACATATCCTGCTTGCCCTAATAAGATGTCAGAACATCTTATAAGACACCTCAATAAGAGAGCTAGCCACTTCTCCTGCAGTTGTTGTAGAACCTCCTCAGCAACATGAACAACCTCTGGGTTGTTACCTTCAATCCAGAACATCCATCTCATCCATTAATACCCTTGAGTATGTCTGAGTTAATTGATCTGATCTTTAAAACTTCTCCTAGTTTAAACGCCAGAAAGTATCTCCTAAAGATCTCATCCAAAACCGGACAAGATGCCTGCTCTGATACCAATTGAAATTCTGGCATATGCAGACAGTAGATGCCCTAACACATGTCAAGACATTGTGCTACATAATTATTTAAACAAAGAACAACATACAAACAGCAGAAAGAAAACAACACACAAGAATTGTTAACCCAGTTCGGTGATCAACAACACCTACGTCTGGGGGCTACCAAACCAGGAATTAATTCACTATTAGTAGTATTAATTTAGAGATAAACTCCCCCGTTTACAACTCCTCACTTAATCCATACCCAGTACAATTCTATCTAGAAATCACCATCTAGATAAGAGAAACCTATCTCAATTCCTAAATCACCTCAGTGATATCTAACAGTTACAATCTCCAGCAACTGCATCAATCTGTTCAATTGAAAGACATTCTTTCCAATAACAATATTAAGCCAAGACTCTTCACTAACAACAATACTTGGTTTTGCTTAAAAGCTTCAACCAAGAACAATACTCAACTCTTGCTTCAAAGCTTCGAGTGAGAACAATTTACAATAACCTATGTCGACCACATAGTATTAAAAGATACATGGGTGACTTACAAACTACACAAAAGACTCTCAAAACCCTATGTTGCACCGACGGCTTGTTGTTGTGTGTGCTTGCTATTTTAGGCCTGGCAAGTCCTTATTTATAGACTCTTGCAGTATGGGCTTGGACTCTTCAATCAGGTTCAATCTTCACATTTTAATTCAGCTGTAAGATCTTCTCCACAAAAATAGGGACAAATCTCCAAATAGTTTCCTAAAAAAGTCTCCAAGATCCTTTTTATGAAATCCAATTAAATTTGCACTTTGTTCCTAATAAATCTCCTTGACCTACGTATAATGATGAGACATATCCAAAATATTCTCATAAAAAATAAACAAATTTGTCAAGAGATATACAACAGCAGCACCTGTTGTACCAGACAAAGATGTCGTGACATCTCCTTCGACATCTTGAGTAAAAGTCACATGACAGCAAAACAGCAACACCTGCTGTACCAGACCAAGATGTCATGACATCTGTCATGGCAGTAATACTGTCATGACAGTTGTTGAAGATGCTTCAACATCTTACTCAACATCTTGCCAAATATTGTAACCATATCCGTACTGATGTTTGATCAACCATGTAAGGACATCTTACCCAACATCTTGCTGTAAACTTGTTTTAGCCAAAATGTAGCCAATCAAAGACCTAACAGAATGTATGTAAAAAGGGTTAATCATATGTACGTATTTTGATAATAGCTTTGTATATAAATTACTCATTAGTTTGTTATGGATGTTATAGTAATATCTGTTGGGTCTAGATGCTAGAAATGGATGTAGGCTTAACATTCATGTAGGTTTTAAATACTTTGTATTGATTGGTAATGTGCGAGAGCAATTATTGATCGGTACAAAATCACTCACAATATGCGGGGACCGAGAGGATATGTATGTCGTGAGTGATAGGTGAGGATATTAGATGAATGATTGATTTGTGCTTACATGATTAGAAGAATGCATGTGTTATCAATTGATGAGATCCAATCCCAACAAGGATCCGTTTATAATTCAGTCTTTACTTTATATTTTCAGTATTTATATTTTATGCCTTTAATTTTGGTGCCTTAAATCTTTTAAACCAAAACTTTTGCACCACAAGCTTAGAAATGTAGAGACCGTTGAACGACGTTCTTTCTCGCACCGATCCCTGTGGAGACGACAAAACTGGGTACTTAATTAATTTTTGCTTGCTGCTTTACCGCTTCAACAAAATGGCGCAGTTGCGGGGGATTGGTGTTTGGATATTGAATCGCATTGCGATAGTTTCTATATTTTTTAGCTTTGTACATTTGTTTATATTGTATATATTTGCTTTCTTTTATGTTTTCTCTAGTGTGACTAGGAATGATGAGAACTCCTTCTAGATTGGTTGCTATTTGTATAAAAGTATTCAATGAATGGTGATGATAGGATGGTGAGCATTGAATGTATGCAAGGTAAATTGTACCGCTTTATAGAATGTTAGAATGATTTAAGAATTTTGTGCTTTGTGCAAATGTGTATTCTTGTTTCATCTTGCAACTTGTTTGAATGCTTGTTTCACTTAGGTCTGAAAGCCACAAATTGTGAAAAACCTCCATTGTTTACTATATGCTAGGATGACTGATAACTTTGTTTAATTCGTTTGATTCATGCTTTATCTTTTGATTTTTGTGATTTTGTGAATGCAATAGAAATGATCAAGGCTTTTGTTTATATTGAGCACAACCATATCCAAAAGTATCTTACCCGTGAGTAGTGAGAATTCGTTAACCCCAACAATTTAAATCTCATTTTAGTGATGAACTTGGTTTATGTACATAATTTGAAAGTATAGTTCATCATTGAATTTTGTGAGGTTCTAAAAATTTCTTCTTAAACCTTTGAACATTGTTTTAATTTGATTTCCTTGCCATAAAAATCAAGGAACATTCACTTGAGATTTGGTTGAATTCAAGTTGGGGAGAATGAAAAAGAAGAATGGTAGGTTGCTATAAAATTTTGAAAAATTTCAAACAAGCATGAAAAGAAAAAGTGTGAATATGAATGTGAAAAACAAAAGAAAAAGAATGCTTGTTTGAATAAGAAAAATAGAGAATGAAATAATTGTGTATAAGGAAGTTTGAGAAGGTTTGTGGTAAAGGAATGAAAATGGTGAATGAAGTTGAGATGTGTGAATACCTTGTATAGACAGTGTTCTTTTGCATCGGAAATTTTGATTCAATGGCCTTTAGAAATGTCCCTTTATTGTTAACCCGACCAAGCTACAACCTTTAAAGCCCTTAGTGATATTTTTGCTTCCATGTTTTCATTTTTTATTGTTAGATGGATGTATGAATTAGATTGTTATTAGCATTGTTTGCCAAGTGAGTGAAATTGCCCCGCGGTTGCAAAAGCGTTAATTTCTTCATTCTTATTCTGAAGAGGAATGTTAGAGTGATTCAAGTATGAAAATTTAGTTGTTATTTGAAACATTCTATGATATTTGTTTAAGAACTTAATTATTTGTCATTGTTCGATTCTATTGAGTGGTGAACGTTGCTTGTGTGCATTTTCATGCTTGACTAAATCCTCTTATTTGAGAAAATTTCTCTTCTTTGAAGTTGAACCGTTAATCTTTTCTTGGTTAAATCTTATGCTTGAGAAAATCCTCTTGTTTTAATGAGGGGCGTACTTTGCTTGAGGACAAGCAAAAATATAGTTGGGGAGAGTTTGTTAAGTGCAAATTTTGACTTAAATTGAACCATTTTTCTTGGCACTTTTCAACTCAATTCTCATGTTTTCATAGATTTAATTCATGTTCTTGTGTGATTCTTCAATATTATTGCAAATGCCCTTGGATTCTTTGATTTGTGTGTTATTGTGCAGAAAAAGGCATTAAGTCATCAAAGAAGTAAGACACAAGAAAAGAGATGCAAGTTGCCAAAGGAAATGAAGAAACTTCAGAAAGTTTGCTTTGTGAACTTGCCAGCGATTGTTCGCTTTGCGAACTTCCCATCGAATACTCCCAGACTTGAGACAGTAAGAAAAGGCACCAAAGTTCGCATTGCAAACTTTCCAGCGAATGTTCGCTTTACGAATAAAAGTTTGCATTGCGAACTTATGCAGAATCGCAGAGGCGGTTTAACTGTTCCTAAGGCACATCAGGTGCCTAATTTGGTGTTCGCTGGGCGAATAATTTGTTCGCAGTGCGAACATGAAAGATTTTGAATGTATTATATAAGTACTTTTTATCATTTTTAGCCATAACTTGTAATTTTAGGATCAAAATTTTATCTCTCTTCAAATCCAAATATATTCTAGTGAGAGAAACTCAAACCCTAAGAGGGAGAAGGTAAGATCTTTGATCTCTTGTTGGGGTTTGGATGTAATCTTTTGATACTTTATGTATTTCATATAATGTATGTTTGTGAACTAGTTTTGATCCTCTATTGTTGATTGTCTTTGATTGCTTATTTGTGGGTCTTGACAAAACCTATTTCAAATCCTTGATCTTGTATTTTCATCTAGCAATGAGTAAACTTTTGATATGGTTTTGTGAGTTGATATTCATTGTATCTTTTATTGTATTGTGCTGATTAGTAGCATGAATAACATGAGTAGGATCGATGCGGTATTGCGAGGATGCGTGATAATAGTGATGAAGAACGATATTCACATACATTTGGCCAATTAGTTGAATGTGAAATTCTGGCATATGCAGACAGCAGATGTCCTAACACATGTCAAGGCATTGTGCTACATAATCATTTAAACAAAGAACAACATACAAATAGTAGAAAGAAAACAGCACACAAGAATTGTTAACCCAGTTCGGTGATCAACAGCACCTACGTCTGGGGGCTACCAAGCCAGGAATGAATTCACTATTAGTAGTATTAATTTAGAGCTAAACTCCCTCGTTTACAACTCCTCACTTAATCCCTACCCAGTACAATTCTATCTAGAAATCACCATCTAGATAAGAGAAACCTATCTCAATTCCTAAATCACCTCAGTGATATCTAACAGTTACAATCTCCAACAACTGCATTAGTCTGTTCAATTGAAAGACATTCCTTCCAATAATAGTATTCAGCCAAGACTCTTGACTAACAACAATATTGGGTTTTGCTTAAAAGCTTCAACCAAGAACAATACTCAACTCTTGCTTCAAAGCTTTGAGTGAGAACAATTTACAACAACCTATGTCGACCACATAGTATTAAAAGATACATGGGTGACTTACAAACTACATAAGAGACTCTCAAAACCCTAAACTCTTATGTTGCACCAATGGCTTGTTGTTGTGTGTGCTTGCTATTTTAGGTCTAGTGAGTCCTTATTTATAGACTCTTGCAGTATGGGCTTGGACTCTTCAATCAGGTTCAATCTTCACGTTTTAATTCAGCTGTAAGATCTTCTCCACAAAAATAGGGATAAATCTCCAAATAGTTTCCTAAAAAAGTCTCCAAGATCCTTTTTATGAAATCCAATTAAATCTGCACTTTGTTCCTAATAAATATCCTTGACCTGTGTATAATGATGAGACATATCCAAAATATTCTCATCAAAACAAAACAAATCTGTCAAGAGATATACAACAGCAGCACCTGTTGTACCAGACAAAGATGTCGTGACATCTCCTTCGACATCTTGATTAAAAGTCACATGACAACAAAACAGCAACACCTGCTATACCAGACCAAGATGTCATAACATCTATCATGACAGTAATACTGTCATGACAGTTGTTGAAGATGCTTCAACATTTTACTCAACATCTTGCCAAATATTGTAACCATATCTGTACTGATGTTTGATCAACCATGTCAGGACATCTTACCCAACATCTTGCTGTAAACTTATTTTAGCCAAAATGTAGCCAATCAAAGACCTAACAATCTCCCCCTTTGGAAATTTTTGGCTAAAACAACCTTTGGGTAACACATCCAGCTCCCCCTTATGGAAGTAACCAAAGAACACTACTACTACTTACTTCTCCCCCTTTTTAGCCATAATATGCCAAACCAAGAAACTATGCATTTAAGAGCAATCAATCAAAAGCAAGCAAGTCAGTAGCAGAACACATGCAGCGGAACAACAGAAGCAGCATAAGCATGATAAACTATCATGCTCCCCCTAAGTAGCAAGCAACCACAAATACTACTCTCCCTGCATTTAGAACCAGTGCTCCTTTGTAAGTAGAACACCTTAAATGAATGGAAAACATAAGACGCATCTTCATGTCTTCAAGAGCGCACCCTCTATTCAACACACCTGCTGAACGCATTCACCTAATGCTTGACCCTCAAGCAAACCATGTACCACACCAGTACATTAATCAGACAGAAGTGCAAAAATCTAGTTGGGGAGAGTTTGTTAAGTGCAAATTTTGACTTAAATTGAACCATCTTTCTTGGCACTTTTCAACTCAATTCTCATGTTTTCATAGATTTAATTCATGTTCTTGTGTGATTCTTCAATATTATTGCAAATGCCTTTAGATTCTTTGATTTGTGTGTTATTGTGCAGAAAAAGGCATTAAGTCATCAAAGAAGTAAGACACAAGAAAAGAGATGCAAGTTGCCAAAGGAAATGAAGGAAATGAAGAAACTTCAGAAAGTCCGCTTTGTGAACTTGCCAAAGAATGTTCGCTTTGCGAACTTCCCATCGAATATTCCCAGACTTGAGGCAGTAAGAAAAGGCATCAAAGTTCGCATTGCGAACTTTCCAGCGAATGTTCGCTTTGCGAATTAAAGTTTGCATTGCGAACTTATGCAGAATCGCAGAGGCGGTTTAACTGTTCCTAAGGCACATCAGGTGCCTAATTTGGTGTTCGCTGGGCGAATAATTTGTTCGCAGTGCGAACATGACAAATTTTGAATGTATTATATAAGTACTTTTCATCATTTTTTAGCCATAACTTGTAATTTTAGGATAAAAAATTTATCTCTCTTCAAATCCAAATACATTCTAGTGAGAGAAACTCAAACCCTAAGAGGGAGAAGGTAAGATCTTTGATCTCTTGTTGGGGTTTGGATGTAATCTTTTGATACCTTATGTATTTCATCTTTTGTATGTTTGTGAACTAGTTTTGATCCTCTATTATTGATTGTCTTTGATTGCTTATTTGTGGGTCTTGAAAAAACCTATTTCAAATCCTTGATCTTGGATTTTCATCTATCAATGAGTAAACTTTTGACATGGTTTTGTGAGTTGATATTCATTGTATCTTTTATTGTATTGTGTTGATTAGTAGCATGAATAGCATGAGTAGGATCGATGCGGTATTGCGAGGATGCGTGATAATAGTGATGAAGAACGATATTCACATACATTTAGCCAATTATTTGAATGCATGTAAAAAGGGTTAATCATATGTACATATTCTGATCATAGCTTTGTATATAAATTACTCATTAGTTTGATATGAATGTTATAGTAATATCTGTTGGGTCTAGATGCCAGAAATGGATGTAGGCTTAACATTCATGTAGGTTTTAAATACTTTGTATTGATTGGTAATGTGCGAGAGCAATTATTGATTGGTACAACATCACTCACAACATGCGGGGACCGAGAGGATATGTATGTCGTGAGTGATACGTGAGGATATTAGACGAATGGTTGATTTGTATTTACTTGATTAGAAGAATGCATGTGTTATAAATTGATGAGATCCAATCCCAACAAGGTTTCATTTATAATTCAGTCTTTCCTTTATATTTTCAGTCTTTATATTTTATGCCTTTAAATTTGGTGCCTTAAATCTTTTAAACCAAAACTTTTGCACCATAAGCTTAGAAATATAGAGACCGTTGAACGACCTTCTTTATCGCACCGATCCCTATGGAGACGACAAAACTGGGTACTTAATTAATTTTTGCTTGCTGCTTTACCGCTTCAACAGTTGTTTGCGACTAGTTAGAGGCATTGAAAATCCAGGCACATAAGGCCTGAATAAACTATTCCCTACTGGAGAGGGGTCATTGGTGGACCTTGTGTCCCTACATAAAACAAAATAGGTCCACTTTGGGCAATCGACTGCACAGGCGTTGTACTTGTCGTGGATGGTACAGGTTCAGATACAGACGCTGGAACCGTATTTCCTCCTATCGAAGATGGAGGGGTGGTTCTCCATTATTTGGTGGATTTTGATTCACCACCCTCCTTACGTATCTTCTCCTTGGTACTCCCTCGTTGTTTGTGGCTATTCTACCACTCTTTAGTCTTATGCAACGAAGTTAGAGAGATAGTAAAATAAAGAACTTATACAAAAAATTTCAAAAAGAGAAATATTCTAACAATAGCACTGTCCCACTGGGCGTACCAATTTGCTTACCGTAAAAATTGGTAAACAACCGTTGGTCTCCAAAAATGGTTTACTTTACAAGATTAACCAGTGAATCTTAGGACACGTGCTTTTGTTAAAACTATATTTGAAAGTCTATGAACATTTCGACAATGCCCATGATTGAAGAATGTTGTTTAAAGTTTTAAAGTAAAATGCAGAATTTTGTAAAGGAATTGCAATAAAGAACTTCAAAGTAAATTTACAATGAAAAGAATAATTAATAAACTGAAAATAACTTCAATTGTAATGAAAAATATGGTGATTCACACGTACATTCTCAACAAACTCTTTTCTCAACACACTTAGATACTTTGAGCAATTTGTGAGTATTTGTACAATGATTGAACACATGAAATCCTATACACTAAGACTCATATTTATACTACGTCGAAAATAACCGCTATCAACGGTCTTTTCTCTAAAAAATGACACGTTTCGCTTGCATGTCTTCAATTCGCCACAACTTTACACGCGTCAACTTTGAGAAACGGATAAGGACAAAAGACATCTATCATCTTTATTCAAAATTCAAAACCTTCGTCGAACGCAACCTCAATGTTGCTTTCGTCGAAATTGCAGTTTAAGCTCGGAAATATTTCTAAGTCTTAACCCAACATATCCTCCTTACAAAGGGTCTCTTCGATTAAGATCTTCAACACTGCTCCTGTCGAATTCCAAAACAACTCAGAAATATTTCTTTTACTTATCACACTCAATCCAACCTTGGTGTCGAAACTTCCAACTAACAGTTGCACAAATAAATATGACGAAATTGAGATACACTAGTGGGATGATCAGTTTTTAGAATGAGGCTGATGTTAGTTTGATTCATAACGGCAAGTCCAACAGGTGTTTTCCAAATTTTCTGATCAAAATCACACACATCCTTACCCAAAATATCCCAAGACTTTTGATAGAAACCAACTCGAAAACCGTCAGCCCTCGGAGCTTTCCAAGGTTTCATGTCAAACAAAGCCTTTTTGATCTCTTCATGTGATAATTGTCTTCCAATTCTCACATGTCCTCCACAGCAAGTTTCGGGTAAGAGACATGAGTTTGTTTCCATGCATACAGTTGACCTCTTATACTACACAACAGTATATTTATCTCCTCCTTGTTAAGGTGGGGAGTGATTTAGTTGATTAATTCTCGTAAATTAAAAAATATATACTTATAAAAGAGAGAACACGACTTTTATTAAAATATCTTATTATGGATGAGTATGTTCTTCTTTATCATAAATACAAATGAAAGATTTAAAATTGTAAAATGATATTAATAGTATTAATTAAAAGAAAATGTTAACAAATAGTAAAAAATTGAAAATATGCATATTTAATGCATTGAAAATTGAAATGATTAATTTTTTATAGAATATTTTCTTTACTTTGAATTCTCAAAGAGTATCCATGGAACTCTCGTTAGCAAGACCCACAATAAATGGTACGATAAAAAGAATAATTAATATTGTATTACTAATTAAAATATATATTCATTTCAAAATAAATTATTGGCTAGATTGCAGTTTTGTTCCCCCTATTTTGTCTTTTTTGAGGATTTGGTCCCCCAATCTTATATATATAATTTGTTAAGTTATTGAAAGAAATTTTGAAGCCTAAATTAAAGTTGATGTAGTAATTTTTAATATTTATCTGATTATTTATGTATTTGTATATTTTAGTGAAGTTTGCGGGAGGCGACGTGGGGTTTCTCAGTCGCTCATTTATCAGATGAATCGCCTATTCATTTTATGTGTCTCTCTTCTATTAGATATTTCGCCTTCCTCAAGGATGAGTCGTAGGATATGGGAATTGAGGAGTGATGTGTCCCCCATCCCATAACGATATGGAAGGAGTCATGAGGAAAGTGGGTCACGCTCCTCTAAATATCAGGAGATAAACTATCCATTTGTTCAATGGTTGTTATTTTCAAGAAGGTCTTAGATTTAGGCAATGCGTGGCTATAAATACTTAAACATCGTAATAGAGAGAGACAATCCTAAATTCATGGAAATATACACATACAGAGCTTCTCACCTCACATGAGATAGCTCTCAACCTCACAACAACCTTAAAGGCTCTAACAATCCTTAATCACTAGGGGTTGTCCCACATGTGTACTTTTAGCAAGTGTAATTGGCGGTCACTATGGGGTACCAGTAAAACTGACTTGGACCATCACAAATTCAGTTGGATTATTGTAATCAGATTCAACCTCTCTGTTCATCATGGTGAGCAAAAATACAACAACTCTGGCCAACGAGAATCTAACGGTAAGGAAAGTGTCATAGGAGATATATGTGCTGCTAATCAGAAGCAACAATTAAAGTTACATTGGTGATTTCAAACAAGACATGATAAAGTAATTTTAGATGGTAAATCTTTGTCACATCTCATATTTCCTTTGTATTTTTTGCATTAGCAATAAATGTGAGTTTTACAATTATCATATCCACAGAGACCAACAGTTTTAAAGACAGTTTAGCATTGATTTATTATTCTAATTAGGATAGGTTTGTGTTTATTGTGATGCGGAAAAGTAAATGATAGAAAATAAATGACAAAAAGTAAAGTTGGAGATTTCGATGTTAACAATAAAAATGCTTTTTAGGGGTAGATTTCATCATTATGTATCTATCATGCACATCCATGGGCTAGTAATCTATTTATATACTCGGTGTATAATACTAGAACATGTTACCCTTATTCGTATCTCCTTTTAGTCTCCATGTCGCGAGATCTGTGTGTTGCCCAATAATTGATATATTAAACTATTAACCAACACAGAACATTAAGTCCCAACAGTCATAAAGTAGTGAGTGCCTGCACCAATTATACTACAATACGTATGGATATTTAGTCTATACTTATGTATATATTTAATACTCAATAGATGGTTATCTCGGATCTAGTAATGACAAAAACCTTTGGATGTCAGGTCACATCATGAAAATAATATTTATGTTGCAAACCTAAAACGTGGATTAAGATTAAATACTCTCCAATATTACAATGTGAGTAGATTTACATAGAACTTGACTTATTAAGTACATGAACATAATGACTACATCTAACCCCGCCAATAAAATTTTTAGCTACGCTTACACATGGTTAGTGTAACAGTTGGTATTTTTAGAGAAGTTGGCCTTAGAAGTAGTATAGTCCTGAGTGAACCTACTTATATTATGTATTCCTCCAATCCACTGAAACTCCTTTTGCACTGAACTGAAAACTTATATTTATAGGCAAAAATTTGAGGCTCTCGTTGGGGTCCATCGCCCTTACGCACAACACTCCTACCCGGATATGCCCCTTGCGCTAAAAAATTGTTGCATGTTTCTTTTGATAGGTTAACTGACTATGGATCAAGAGTTTTTAAAATTGTATTTATGGCTTGGTGTTCTTTTTCAAATGCAAATTCATAATCAATATCATTATTATCCATGAACCATAGAGTACAAATGAATAATTTGCTTGACCAAAGTAAGATTTTTAGAGCATGGCTAAATTAACCGTTGATCTTTCATCAAAATTGTGATTTCACTGAGTATCTCTCAATGGTTAGTGTTTCCCTAAAAAAATCAGACAATGCATGTACTATAGTAATACCTTGCATTCACTAAAGTCTTTGTTTGGGTTGTTACGTGACTGGGCTTACAAAAAAATATTGGTTTTTCTTTGGATTCAAAATCCTAAAGATATGAGAGCATATGGTATCTCTTTTCATGCACTTCTCTTTCTTTGTTTTCATTTTACTTACAACCATTTTCTTTTGGTTCCTTTTTTTCTTTTTGTATGCTTTGACTTTTTTATTTTTGACTTTAGTTTTTATCAAAGCATTTTTCTTTCTTTCCCTGCTCTAGTACTACTTGAGTTTTTTTTTTAAATCTTTTCCTTTCTCTTTTTCTCCTCAACTTTTGTTCTTACAATATACCCTTGATTTTTGTTTGCTCTCCTATCCTTAAGATAAGACAGCGAATATTGTTTTTCTTTTAAAATTTGGCTAAGGGTTGTAATTTTGAAAAAGCGAAATAATTTTTAATTGTACGGCTCAAAAGGGTTTGTCAAAGGATTTCCACTACCACAAAATAGGCTTTTTAGCTCAAGTAGTTTTTTCACTAAATATAAACAATGTCTTAATCATATCCATAACTTTCAAATACACCAAGTAATTGGAAAGACTAATGCGAAGTCTACTTAGTTATTATTCATGTTTACTCTCAGTATTTAAGGAAAACATGAGGTTGCACACTTGTCACTTGGGTAAGCTTTACGATTCCTGACTTATGTTGACAGGTTTTCTCTAGACAGTAGAAAAATTAAACATTGAATGAAGAAAATAATTCATAATCATGATATTTTTCACAGATAGTTAGACATTAATTATGAATGAAGCATTTAACATGATTCTGACTCTGAAAGAGCATATGAAGAGAAGCTAAAGACTCAGATTCTTAAGGTTCAGAATCTGATGACTCAGACTCTAGAGACCAATTCAAGGGAACTCAGCTTATGAACAAACCTCATACTTTGAAGTAAATCTACTTTGTCAAAACCGAATTTTGAAGAATGTCAACTAGGGCTTTGTAACGCAAGGCTCAAGAATAGTTGACTTGTATCCTTATGTCCACTCCAACAACTCAGTAGATAAGTGGTTTCTAAAAGGTATTTTGGATAAAGTTTTTATAAAAAGTAGTAACTTTTGTATAACAACTTCCAACGTATCTTTTGGAAAAACGTCTCAGCAAAGACCTCTTGTGCAAGTTATCCTCCAACGTCTCTTTTTACCTATATAAAAGGAGATAAATATTTGAAGGAAGCAAACAACACATTAACACAACACTCTGAGCTAACGTGAACAAGACTTGTTTCTTTGCACAAGTCCTTAAGATTGCTTATCTTTGTATATCTTAGAAGTCTTAAGTAGTAAGAGTCTTTGTGTATGTCGTATCACTTTTGCATCTCTGAGTATATTTCAAGTGTATTTGTTATCTATTCCTCTAAACTGATTGTTTAGAATCTAAAAAGTCTCTTGCTAGTTTGCTTGAGCAGTTGAAGTCTCTTGCGTGTGTGCTTGAGCAGAAGTCTCTTTATAGTGTGATTGAATGGTTAAAGTCTCTTGGTAGTTTGCTTGAGCAAGTTGTAATTTGTTTGATTATAGTGAAAATCTTCTATAGTACAAAGGGACTGAACTACTCTTAGTTTGTGGGAGGAAGCAAGATAACTCTGTATGTCATTCTTTATTTTCTGCTTTACTTCTGAATCTTTATATTCTGCTGCTACCTCTAAGATCAGATTCTGAACTTGTTTAGATTCTGTAGTCAATTTTCAAAAGTTGAAATAATTATCTATACATAATTCAACCCCCATTCTTGTGTATTTTTTTCACCTTCAAAATTAACAAGACCACAACCCCAAATTCATTGATGTACAACTCATTAATTTACACAATTATTCCCTAATCCATTATTGTCAATTCAGAGTTAAACTAAACATTCTACAATCGTTAATTCAAAAGGCATAACTTATAATTACATATTTTTATTTTTAATTTATGAGTTTGTTTTTTGTTTTTTGTTTTTACTAGTATTGATTGATACTAAAATATTTTAGTAAGTTTTTTTTAATAGTTAGAAAGAGGTTTAATAATTTCATAATAATTTATATAATATTTATAGTATTATTTAATTTTAAAATAACTTGATGACACTAAAAAAACCATGGTGGACCAAATGCCCATGGTTACCCAACTGTGCTATTTACTTTTCTTTAATCCCTCCGCAAATGTAGTAAATGGAAACCCCTCCGCAAATCAAGTTAACATTTCACCAAATTCGACATGGAAACTTTTTTGGTTACATTAATGAGAGAGAAACTCGAGCAACATTTGACTTGACAATGTTACTAAAATTACCGTAATTGTTTGTTTGTTTGTGGGTTGGAAAACAATCATTCCCCACTTAGCTGGCATACCATAATGGAATTAGGGACCCAAAGTTCTGACAAAAAGAGAAAAACGAAACTGCTGCAAAGTATCGTACGGTTTATGAGATTTTCCATTTGGCATTTGCGGTAGCCAAGCTTTTGGACGGATCATAATAAAACCGCATTCAAATGAGTATATGACATGTCTATTTTTTCTTTATGGTTGAAGAAATTGACATCCACCATTCTTCCTTGGTGCAGGGGTTCAATTTATAGGGTATTAAGTTTTGAGCTGTAACTTCAGATATGTCACTTAATGTACGTGAATATGCTTAGAGTGAAAGCAAAAAAACATATTTTCATTGATGTTTAGTTTCTCATAATCAATGATATTTTTTAATATTTCAAATTTAGGGGTGTAATAGTTGTTGGATCTTCCTAAACAATATATACTTATAAATAATTTCATTCATGTATTATAGTATTAAATTAGTTTAAATAAAAAAAAGTATGAATTAAAGATTTGTTTGATATAAATATTTTGTAGAAAAAATGAATTTTAAATTGTGAAATTTTGTTTGATATCGATATTTTGTTTGATATTGCTTTTTGATGTTTTAAATTTTGTTTAATATACATAATATTAAAGTTGATTGGATGACAAAGTGAATATATGAGATGTGTCACATACTAGAATAGAAAATATCTGATAGTTGATCGTTGATACGGTAATAAAGACTATCGTGGAATATTCAGTGTGACACTGATAGTTCTCTAGTGAATGAAATGGTGTCTGCAAAAAAAGGTTAGTGTTTCATTTCGACGAGGAGTGGCCTCACTGTTTTTTTTTTCATTTTATTATTGAGCTTGTTGGCATTTTCGTATTCTAATGCATCAAGTTTTCTTTTAGATCAGATATGCATACTTTGACGAAATTGCTCTTAAGGAAAAAAGGGAGAAATATACCTTGTATCCTACCATTACAGGGTCATCGTCTAACCCTATGCCAAAGTTGATGTGGAGGGGATGCTACAATCTTAAAGGAGGTTCCTTAAGCCACTTAGGGTGCTCCTATTCAGAGTCAAGGTGGCATCGAGTAAAAGAAGAGGTATAACAACCTCTAATTGAGGAACATACTAGAAAAAAGCATAAGAAAAATCTCGCACATGAAAGTCTCATTGTAGAAGGTAATGATCATCTTCATCCTCCTAGTTCTTCCTCATTTATACCTTCAACAATGTTTTCCTGCATTGCCTTTAAGAGTGAGAAAGATACCTGAGGTGTTATTGCAAAAAGTAACTTGAACTTCTTGTCTAATATAAACAATCCTAGTTGTCGGGAGCTAGTCACAAAATCTTTCCAGCGTCTACAAAGGATCTATGTCATAAAATCTCTGATGGCTAGTAGTTAAAGCAAAGTCTTAGGCTCTACAAAGATGTGTGAGGAGAAGGGTGCTTTGAGAAAGAAGATGGAAGGCCCTAAAGCAGAGCATGGAAAAGCTTTGATGGAAAGATACATAAATGTGAAGGATTCTAAGGAGCTAACAAAGTATCTTGAAAGAGAAAGATAGATAGATAGATAGATAGATGGATAGATAAATAGATAGATAGATAGATAGATAGATAGATAGATAGATATATAGATAGATAGATAGATAGATAGATAGATAGATAGATAGATAGAGAGAGAGAGGGACAGATCTTAAGGCTTCTTAGAATTCCAACAAATATTTTTGTGGCCGACTTGACAAGTATGACAAGGAGGTCAAAGAATTAAAATCCTTCTATAAGCTGAAAGAAAAAGATGATTTTGTCTATCTCTCTCTATTTATTTATCTCAAAGGTTTTCATTGAGTAGTGTAAAGCCGTCAGTGAGAAAAAAATTGTCATAGTTGTGGCAGAGTCAACTAAGACGGAAGCTGAGAAATACTATAATCAGGTTGTTAAAGAGAGACATTCTTGTTTTTCTCCAAGAGTCCTTCAACAATACACTGGAGCAAGTGGAGCTTTCTCATCCTGATGTCAAGATCTCTTGAGGGAAGTTCAAGTTTGATTAGGGAGATGTGAATGTGAAGATTATCCATGCACTTGTTGTGTCTTAGTGTCTTTGTATTTAGTTTCTTTCGTGCTGATGTGTAACTGCCTTTTGCTAAAAAAATTTATATAATGAAATTTGAGATGTTTTCGCCTTGCTATTTTCATAGAATTCCCTTTTGCTTTAGTATTTTATCAATTTCTCATTACATGCGATGATAGTCCGTTACACCATATTTTTAGTACTTAAATTTGATGTTTTTAGAGTTTCTTTTACTATTAATGCATTTATGTTTTGTAGGTTTTAATGAAGATTCAAAAAATTCATGAAAAAGACAAAACTGTGTTGAAATCATCTTAACCAAAACAATTTTGTAGTATTATATGATGAAAGCTACAATGAAGAATCAAAAAGAGGAACGGAACAAGAAAAATGATTGAAAATAAGAGAAAAGTACATGAAAGATTCAATAACAACACACTTCAACACTATTATGGCGATATCAAATCCTAGAAGGAAAAATGGGGTACATTCATCAACATAACAAAGCGATCCAAAATATATGTTGAATCCTGAACCTTAGAAATCAAGCAATCACATCGCACTCAAGTAGTATCACAATACAATCACACATTTTCATGATTTTTCCTATAATTAGGTAAACACGTTTAGTCACTAAGATTTTAACTTTTAGAGAGTCTAAGATGTTTTTATGTACCAATGAGAATGACAAACAAATTCTACCATTAGGAACTCATTCCTAGTTGTTGTTGTAAGTCTTTATTGTTTGTTTTGCATTATTCAAACTATGAATCCCTTAAGGATGAGTGACTAGTCCTCTTAGATTAGGTTCCATATAGATGGTTCTTCCTTAAACATGTGATTTATGTAATTCTATGTGTCTGCTTATGTAATGATTTTTTTATGATTATATAGTTTTATTTGCGTTTAATGCTTTATCTCGTCTTCGAAATTGAGAAAATTGATTTAGATAGCAACTAAGAATTAACGATGAACTATTCATATGATTGATAAAACTATGAGATTGTAATGATAACTCACGTTGCAAAATGAATAGTCTCGGTCATTAATGTAGACTCTCTGTATATGTGGGGGTTCTTCTAACAAAGCGAGTCGTCTTTCAATTGGAGACTCTGTTGTTATGCTACACTTTTAGGCCTTTAGTGCCCCTTTATTTATATATAGTTCTATTTACTTTTTAAAAAAAATAGAGACTCCCAATATATGGCAGGTTGCAAGGTTGTAATTTTGTGTTTTAAAAATTTGTTTTCTTATTTTACGTGTCATAAAACCTTTGTTGTTGTGATTGGAGATTCTCAGTGTATGGTGGGTTTCTTTTGATGAAGAGAGACACCTTGTGATTATATAATTCCAGTATATATGGGGTTAGGAGGATGTAACTTTGTGGTTTGTAAAAGGTCATAATTAAAACAAAGTAATTATAGGTTCAGTCATGGGAATGATCACATCTACGGGTAGATGATTTGAAAGGGAACTTAATCACTTTAATAATTATATTTTTCAACCATTAGTTAGAATTTTAGATTTACAATTAAGCATACAAACCAATCAATTGCACTATGTGAACCACTCGTTATCGTTACACACTCATTGCGCTGAATTCACAAGTGCGGTCACATTGTCTTTGTACGAGGTTAACACAATCCTTGTGGATACACTAATTTAACTTGCCACATTATGGTTTTTGTTGTCATAGTTACTGCGACAACTGTCTTTAGTCCAACAAAATGGTGTTGTTAGCGGGGATTGTTTATCATTTCAACAAGGCAACAATAGGTTATTGTAATTGAGTTATAACGTACTTTACTTTATGTTTTTATTATTTATTTTCTGTTTTCATTTTAATCTCATTAGATACTACTCAAGGTATCTGTTTGTTTAGTTTATGCACAATGCATGATTGGAAAATCTACAGTTTGATTATAAATTGAAATAACCATAAGAGCAATTCATCAAACTACACGAGTAGCAAACTAATGAGAGAAGAAAATGGTTGAACCAGTTGTTCATACTCTAGGCAACTTTGACCGCCATATAACTAATGAAAAATTAACTTAAGGATTGCAAACGACTTATCCAATTTATTTAGAAATTAAAAATTATGTTCTTTGAAGTTTAAGAGATATTCCATTTGATGGAAGTGCTCTGATAAATCCATAGTGATCATTAGGCAAAGTTCAAAGACATATGTTTGTTTTGCAATCCGGTCAAAGTATTTGAAAGTAAAAAGATATTATGATTGCTTCTAATAAAATTTAACGGGGGAGTTAATGATTGGCTTGAAGTAATGTTGAGTAAAATAATAAATACATGGGTGGAATTAGAGAAGTTTTTTTTATCAAGATTTTACTCTATAAACAACTTTGTGGATCTGATGGCCAACATCACATGATTTAAGAAAGGAGATACTTAATTTCTATACGATGCATGAGAAATGTACAAATTAATTATTAAACACTGTCATTCGTATTAAATTAATCATTTGAAGCATGTAAACTACTTTACAAAAGGAATTCATGGAGAGACACATCTACTCTTGGATGATTAATCTAGATGCACCATGCTAACAAAGTTTGCCATTGTGGTAACGGAATTGACCGGTTACATGTCTCGAATTAAGTTCTATACAATATCTGATTGTGGTTCTAAAAAATAGGAAGCAAATCAATTAATACTCAAAATAAACTATTAACCAATCACACACAAATGAAGGCATAATTGGATGCACTTAAAATTAACTACAGTATAGAGAGCTTCACGCCCATGAACATTCTTTATGAGCAGATATATCATGAAGTCATCTACACGCGTGACATCCCACTTCCACCAGCACCCAAGTCAGATGTCATAGGACACGAGTTTAGCAGGTGATGTAATATTCAGAAGGTCAAGAGACACCGCACTGAAGACTACTATCAACTTAAGAAGAAGATAGAACTCTTCATCCAAGAGGTCCATTTGAAGAAATATGTCAGAGGTAAGAAGGGAAAGGAACCAGTCAAAGGGGGTAAGGACAGAACTATGGGCCACACCTGTCGCTCCCGGGATTTTCATCCTAGTACAAACGCGAAAGTGGCACTGAAACAGAGTCGCCAGCAATGTGTATTTATCTCATGAGAGGGAAAGGAAACAGCGCATAAACCAGAAGGAAAAGAAAGAGCATGGTCTTGCGACCAAGAGAACTGAGTTCGGGAGTCGGTTACGCGTGAGGAAGGTATTAGCACCCCCACTCGTCCATCGTACCCGATGGGATCCACGCTTGCTTGTCTCGATCAAAGGGTGTAAGAAAAGATACTGGAAAAGGAACTGCTAACTGGAGAACCGAAAAAGAAAGGAGGGAGAAAGAGAAACAAATGTAGGGAAAATAAAAGAAGTGCTCGAATGGGCCCTACCCCACTGCCTACGTATCTCATCGGGAACATGAGAATCAGAGCGACGTAGTTCCCCTCACTAGGGATGAATTGTTTGTGTTTTTTAGGGAAAAGCTAACGTTCTAGCTCAGGTGTTGCAGGCTCGCTGGTTCGAGTGCGTTACCATCTTGCAAGAGAACGAGGAAAAGCATGTTTGTACGTTGAGAATGAGTGAGATGAGAAAAGAATTCCCGAAGGAAAGACGTTATTGTTTGTTTTTGCCTTTTAAAAAGAAGTATTTTTGATTATGTGTGTTTTTTAACACATATTGTATTTAAGTCCCTCACGTAGGATCGAATGCCTCGCATACCGACCCAAGACGGGACGTACGCTAAACATTCCAAGAAAGTGAGAGAAGACCCCATACCTCCTTGTTTCCATATGAAAGGCCTAAATACAATAGGTGTTATGCCTTTATTAAGTGTTTTTTACTTTTCTTTGAAGATGAGAGAAGAAAGACTCAAAAGAGGATCAAAGTGAAAATCTAATGAGGGAGACTAAGACTCAATCCTAATGTTATCATTCATGGTGATCTTATGGTCAATGGGGTTTAACAAACTCACCTCTAAAAGAAAGAAGAAGAAAAGCAAAAGAAACAACTTACTTCCAAAATGGAAGTTAAGTTGATCTTAAAGAGGGATGAAAGAAAAGTTATTCAAGGAAAGCATATAAATGCTTATCAAACACAAACTTGAATGATTAAATGAAATAAGAGCATATAAGAGAAAGAGATGTATGTGGAACTAAGCCCACACACTTACTTACTTTTAGTACCTACATGAAAATGTTAGTTAAAAACAATTTACAAGTAATGCAATAAGAAAAAGAATATCAATTGGTGAACAAACAAGTTGAGAGCTAAAGGATAAAGCTCCTAAGAAATGAACCTCAATCAAGATCATAATCTATGCTTTAAGGGTGTTCTCTAATGTTAATTAAGCAATCAAGAACAAACCATACACAGCTAAAGATCTTAAACATCAAAGAAGTGAATCATGGAAAAGATAGATGAAGAATGAGTGGATATGCAAGGTGATCATGCAATTATGCTTCAAATAATGTCAAAGTCAGAATGTGGGTAACCTAAACATGTGCCTAAACATGATATAAAAAGGTCATATGAGGCATACAATCAATTGTCCAAACATTAAAAGTGCTTAGGAGAAGAAGTGAAAAGGTATGAATCATGAATTAAACATGGAAAGAAAACATTCATGGCATAAGTCAAACCTACAAAAGTGCAAGATGAACCTCAAGTATCAAAGTCAGAGGTGGTATGTCATATTAGGATGAAAATAAAATGCATAAACCAATCACATTCAAGCAATTACAAGTCATTTAGAAGCTAGAAGCAAAAGAAACGTGCATTTGGATGAAACATGTTCAAGTATGCAAAGTAAGACATAAATGGCATATGGAATGAATGAAATACTCCAAAGTCAGAAGCATACATTATATGAAATGCAAATGGATAGTATGGCATGGCATAAGCAACCCAATTACAATTCAAGTAGAAGCATAGATGCAAAAGGATAAGGGATTAGGTCAAAAGAGACATGTGAAACAAGCATTGAACATGTACAAAAAGATATCAACGTCACACCAATGACCTATAAATTCATTCAAAATACCTATAATGAGCTAAACATGGTTCAATAAGTCAAGAAAAATGATCTCATACAATGGCACAAGTGCCTTATTAAGCAAGTAAACAAACATGATTAAAGAAATTCATAAAAAGGGCATCAAACAAGAGTCATCAAACAAATATCAAACACAATTAAAAAATCACCAAATTAGATTTTAAGAGACCCCAACCAGAGGCAAACATCATACCAAAATCCTAAACAAAAATTCAGAAAGGAAGGACCTCAAACAATCAAGCAATAGTCACTTATGAATCATGAACCAAAGTGCAAAGATGGGGACCTAAATGCAATAAAAGAAAATTCTAAAAATGAAACAAAAATATTTTTATTAATTTTTGGATGTTATTGAAAATATGCAAAAATATTGATGCAAAAAAATTTAAGGAACTATGAGAAATAAATCTTTGAAATGCATATGTGAAAATAGAAACAAGTTTCAAAAGAAATAAAAGAAAATTAGGGAATAATATGTAAATATTCACAAAAATCAAAATTAAAAATATATAAAATTATTTAAACATATTAAGATATCACATGAATTTTTGCAGAATTTTTAATGATGTCTTTGTATTTTTAAAAGTCAATTATGAAACAGGTATAAAAAAGAAATTAAAATAAAAAACGAAAACAAGCAGGGGGTGCAGAGAAGTAATTTTCACGTTCAAAAATGGAAATGGGCTCAGTATGGGGGTGGAAACATCAAATTAGAGTCTAAGTCCAATTAACGTGTAGTTGTGTGTGACGCGTGTACATGCAGTCAACATACTGATGCAATCACAGCCATGCAATGACTCAAATGAAATAATCCAACGTATCACATATTACGCACACCAAAGCAACCATGCACATGCACACACAAAGACACTCAAATTAAAAATAAATTACACGCGTATGGCACATGGTTTCATTAATGTGTTGGCAACGTTATGGACGTTAGATCAATTAGACGGTCAAGATCAACAAAATCAAAGCAATCATGTGGACACCAATGCAGGCACATGTTAATTATCATACAATCACACACATGCAATAAATTCATTAATGCGTTGGCACATTATTAACCACACGATAAGAACAAATCAACGGCCACGTTTAAAACTCAGAAACCCTAACAATTGCAAACCACAAGCCGGAGAAGGACCTCCGGTCATCTTCTCCGGCGAGCAACCACCACCTGTAAACCTCAAAATCTCCAGAAGTGCGCAAACATGATATCAAAATGAAGCTGATGCTACGTACATCATGAATCTACCATCACTTTTCACATAACAAGCACATACACAGAGAACAGAGGAGATTAAAATGTGCCCTAGGTTTTGAAACTATGCCTCTAAGAGGCCTATCAACTAGCTGGATACTTCAGAGCTCCTAATGAGCTAAAATCAACAAGAAACAAGTAATAATGAAGAGAAAACGTGCGATCAAAGTTGGAGAAATCAAACCTGAAACTGATGAGGCTTTGAATATACAAGAATACAAGAGGAATGTGCTTCTTCCTTGAGTCTCGATTGGCCAAATAAAGGTTGAGAAACGCTTTGAATCAGTGAGAAATTGATTGAAACAGTTGGAGAACAAGATGAAGATCCATGCAACCTCAATGTATTATGGATGAAGATGGAGAATCTTGATGCAAAACTCTGAAGAAAACTGAAGAACAATGAGTGAATTCTTGAAGAATTCAAAGAGAAAATCAGAGAGTTTGGTGTAGGTGAATTGTGAGAAATGAGAGAGATTGAAAAAATGAAGTTGGAGTTGAATTTGTGAAGTGAAATTCTGATTTATATGTGCGGTTTAAAAGTTAACTCCACTGGTCAACTGAGTAAGTTAGGGTGAGTTGATGCGGTTAAGGTGAGTGCACCCTAACTAACTGAGTCAAGTTAGTTAGGGGCGAGTTCCTTGGCTATGATATGGTGATGGTGATTTATGGTGTGTTATGGTGGAGGTTAATAGAATGATGGTGATGAGATAAAGCTGCAGCAGAAACTTGTTCAACAAGTTTTATTTTCCTTTCTCATGTATGAAGCAACATGGGGAGTCCATAGTATGCAAAAGATGTTTGGCTAAATGAGGCAATGATGGAAAGGGTGGAGGAATGCACGTGTAAGCTGATATGGATTCTCAACACTAACCATGAGTTTTATGATTTTGTAGCAGCAACACACTTAATGCACCAATGGATGTTTGGAGATGAAATTCTCTCTCATTAGTGTATGAAATCATGAGATCTTTGTGGCATTAGAAAGAGGAAACATTATGGAACAATATTGGTGTGAGAATTGAATTGGATTAAGGCTTGGAAGTTGATGAAAAATAGCTCATAACACAAAGATTTGGAACTGGTGGAAGGGCGGGGCATATCGTGGCATGGCGTGGCAACTTGGTGCATGGAGTTTCAGCATGAACATACCTACTTGGGACCAATATATCTTCATCATAACTTGATCAAATCAAAATTTGTCCAACATCAACATTGAAGAGGGCATGGCAAGGAACAACTTTGATGTTAAATTTTTTTTCATTTGGAGCATTTATCTTGGAGAAATTCAGCTTGACATTTGGCACACCAAGTGTTTGTCAAAATTATGGCGCGTGGGCCTGGGCATGCTTGGTCATGACTTGATTTTGGACCTAGTTTCATCAAACTTTGATCAACCATAACTCCCTCAATTTTTATCCAATGGAGACGTTCTTTATATGGATTTGAAGCTTAGAACATGAACTTTAATTGGATAAACTTGGGCCTGAGGTTTGGATATTTTATCTTGAAGAAAGAGAGCTTCAAAGTAGGGTGCAAAATGGTCCAAAGTTGCCATTTTTGGAAACCCTAAAGTTTCTATTTTTGGCAGCTTTGTGATTTCTTGATTTTTCATTATTCTTCCATCATTTCTTGATCAAATTTTGTCCATTGAACATATATAACATGAATTTCATGAATTTGACTTCAAAAAGTCAGGAGTTGACTTTCTTCACTGCACAGTTGACTTTTTCCCCAATTTCTTGATTATCAAGCAACTGATCAATTGAAACCCTTCTGCAACCAATTGATGAGCAATTTTCCATCCATATACACTTAAGAATATAAGTAATACCATGAGATCAAGTCTTGTCCAAAAAATCAGAGATAAACTGCTTTTAGGTCAAACCCTAATTTTGGCACCCTCTGGTTAGGAGGAAATATCACATCCTCCAAATCCAAATTCCTTTGAATATGATGTGTATCCTCTCAAACAATGATGAGAGATTCTATTTGGAGATGATAAAAACTCAAAGAGCTTGCCCATTTGAGGGTCAGATCCCAATTTTTGACTGCCTTGTGTAGGAGATTATGCATTGCCCAATCTTCTTGATGAATTCTCCTCTTTCCATGCCTTGTGGATCAAAGTGAGATGATACATGGCTTAAAGGACCCTTGAGACTTGTGAGAAACACTTGGCTCTTATTCTTTAGCTTTGGATGATCAACACCTTTGAGAAACAACTGATCACATGCCCTTATGCAAGATGCAATGCAATGCTTGGTGTTTTGTTTTTTCTATGCTTGAATGCAGTGCAATGAAATGAAAGCTTATGCTAAATGATATAAAGAAATGAGAGGGCAAATTTTGGGGTATTACAGCTGCCCCTATTCAATCACTGTAGACCTGAATGGATGATAGCGATTGCTGTCAGACTTTCAAGGTATGGAGGGATTGAATACCAAAAAAACCAGAAAATCTGCACTCTGTGGAGAAGAAGAAAAGGGATATAAACCCAACCAAATGAACTCTGCTTGAATAAAACTCTGATGATGAAGAATACCACTGGAAAGATGTCTTTTATACAACGTCAGACGACTACTGGCCTGCCACACTACGGGTGGACCTTAGCAACGTCTTTTGTATAACGCTAGATGACTACTGGCTTGCCACACTGCGGGTGGACTTTAACAATGACTTTTGTACAACGCCAGACGACTACTGGCTTGCCACACTGCGGGTGGACTTTAACAACGTCTTTTGTACAACGTCAGACGACTACTAGCTTGCCACACTGCGGGTGGACTGTCTTTTTGGATGGAGTCAGAAGACTACTGACTTGCCACACTACGGGTGGACTTTTGCCAATCTACGGTTGGACTTTACCTTGCTTTTCCACCCTTGGATGGACCTTTTACCAATCTACGGTTGGACTTTAAGAATTTGCCACCCTTGGATGGACCTTTTGCCAATCTACGGTTGGACTTTAAGAATTTGCCACCCTTGGATGGACCTTTTGCCAATCTACGGTTGGACTTTAAGAATTTGCCACCCTTGGATGGACCTTTTGCCAATCTATGGTTGGACTTTAAGAATTCCAATACTGGATTACTCTCTGCATCCGTGTCAGACATCTCTGCTGACTCTACTGAGGAACAATAATCAATGATTTGATCTCGGAGACTCCTGAAAGGATAATATCTCTGCTGGAGAGAACAATCCGTCTGCTTCGAATTGTCAAGTTTGCCCAAAAATAAATTGGACTGTGGGAATCGAGGGGATTGATGACTCTTCCAGGAATTACTTCATCTGCTTGGGGATGAATTCTGGTCATAGCAACTCCGTTGGGGATGAGAATTTTCTGACTTGGCTGGGGAGAGAATGTACTAACACTCTGCTGAGGAAGACAAGTCATTAAAACTCTGCGTGGGGATCTATCAAATCCCAGGAGAATCTGCTAATACTCTGTTGAGGAAGAGATTTTGTTGATCAATAAGCCTCTTGCGGGGTGAAAAACAACTCAGCTGGAGAGTATTGTTGACAAGATTCAATGATGAACTCTGTGGGGAGTACAATTATCAGAGATACGATCTTGCTGGGAATCAGGGCTACTCTGTCGGAACTATTCCATTGGGGATACACAAATCCTGGTAAGAAGACCTTCTGTCGTGACTTGCTGGGAAAGAGTCCTTAGATCTGCTAGGAAAGCACAAAGCAAATGCACTGTGATCTATTGAGGAATGAAGCTGTCAAGCTTAGAATAAGGGCCACAATGTTCCATGCTAGGAAAATCTTCTGCTTGACGACTCCACTGGGGATAATGAGTTGACAATACCCTGCCGGTGATAACCGCTTCAAAGCGTCTTTCGCTGGGGAATGTCCCTTAAGAGGATTTTACAGAAGACCAAACATCTTCAAACTCTTAAGCAAATGCCGAGACTTGAGAGGTCACTCTGCTGGAGATAATAGATCTGGAACACATCTCGCTGGGGAATTTTATGATGCCCGATGTTTGGGAGGTTCAACAACTTACTTTCCCCCCAAGCTACAAAGCTGATCTGAAGAAATCGTCCAAAGAGGATTTTACAGAAGACTTGCATCTTCCAACTCATGGACACTCGTTAAGTCTTGAACATTAACAGCGAGGCAGCTCTACTGGGGAATTTACAACCATTATCGACACAGAAAAGCTTGTAGCTGTTGGAAGTACTGAATAGGAGAATCGACTTAATAAGATACAATGATCCCAGTTGGAATAGACTTGTCGATATCGAATCGTCGTGAGTGATCATCGGCCGAAGATGGACTCAATCATTAAACGTTGTAACAAAAGAGTGACATGTGAACCCGCTCCTGAACATGATTGCCCCGGTATTCTGTATGGGAATAAGTGACTCCTCGTCTAGGAGAGATACCTCTTGTGAAATCATCTGGATCTGTTACCTGCAACAAAAGAATACACACATATGCCCCAGAATATTGCGTGGTTTGAATCCACCATCCAGGATTATTCAACATTCAAAGTAATTTCAAATGTTTTTCTGCGCATGTTATTGTAAAGCCACCATGTTTTCAAATGCAAAGTTTTATAAAAAATTAGGACGTTTTTGCAAACAAAGCAGTAAAAACAAAATAGGAAGCTATTGACTGAAATTCAATTTATTGAGGAAAAGTCCAGAATAGGCAATTACATCAGGAAGCAATCCCTGGAAAGAGGTGATCGCTGAAAATTGAGAAAAGAAACTATCCTAATGGCAATGTGAAAATGGCATTCCACTGAGTTTCAATTCTGCTATGGCCAGTATGTCTTCAAGACTCCCCGACCTTGCCTTCTGAGAAATGATCAAACTGATTCCTACCCTTTGGAATGTCAGTTGCTGAAACAGTGATGGAGTACAGATAACTCATACCGTAGTCATTCGCTTAAATCCCTCTTTTACGTGGACCACTGTCGCTCCCGGGATTTTCATCCAAGTACAAACGCGAAAGTGGCACCGAAACAAAGCCACCAGCAATGTGTATTTATCCCAAGAGAGGAAAAGGAAACACCGCATAAACCTGAAGGAAATGATAGAGCATGGTCTTGCGACCAAGAGTGAGGGGAACTACGTCGCTCTGATTCTCATGTTCCTGATGAGATACGTAGGCAGTGGGGTAGGGCCCATGCGAGCACTTCTTTTATTTTCCCTACATTTGTTTTTCTTTCTCCTTTCTTTCTTTCAGTTCCTTTTCCAGTTTCCTTCACCCTTTGATCGAGACAAGCAAGCGTGGATCCCATCGGGTACGATGGACGCGAGGGGGGTACTAATACCTTCCTCTCGCGTAACCGACTCCCTTACCCTTTCTCTTGGTCGCAAGACCATGCTCTATCATCTCCTTCAGGTTTATGCGGTGTTTCCTTTCCCTCTCTTGGGATAAATACACTTTACTGGCGACTCTGTTTCGGGGATAATGAGGCAGGACTCAATCCTACCATCAGGTGGATGCTGTAACCATTCCGGTTCCAGCAGGACAGCAAGCTCCAGATCAGCAAGCTAGACCCCGATTCCAGACTAATAGACAAAGGGACCGTAAGTTTGATCCTTTGCCTATGACATATGTTGCTTTGTTACCACAATTGCTCAAAGAGAAATTGGTTGAACTTTGGACTATGAGGCCGCTGGATGCTGGAAAATTGCCTCAAAATTATGATGCTAATGTTCGATGTGAATATCATTCTGGTGCGTCGGGTCACTCGATAGAAAAGTGCTGGGCCTTTCAACATAAGGTTCAGGATTTAATTGACGCAAAAGCTATTAATTTCTCTAAGCCGCCGAATGTTCGTGATAATCCAATGCCTCATCATGGAGACGCAGGCATGCATGCTATTTCTGATGGCGAGAAATTGAATCTGATTACTGACGTTAATTTGGTAAAAACTCCGTTGTTGATTGTAAAAGAGCGTTTGTTAAAAGGAAAGGTATTTCCTGGATGTGGCTCTGATTGTGAGGACTGTTCAAGACAGATTAATGGCTGCGGTAAGTTGAAAGTTGGACTGCAGGATCTTATGGACGAAGGAAGACTTCAGTTTGATAAGGTAGAGAAGGAAAAAGATGTTTCTGCCGTTACCATTTATTATAATCCAGTTGAAATACAGGTGCCCGTTGAAGATCCTGTTGCTATCATCATGCCCGAGAGGCCGAGACCGGTTACGATTATAGTTCCTGAATCTGCTTCTTATGTGTCTAATAGGGCAGTTCCATGGCAATATGGAACTAACACTCATCAAGGAGGAAGTCAACAGAAAGCAGAGGTTGTTGTTGGTACCAGTGTTGAGAATGTCAGTGGACCAAGTGGTTTCACCAGGAGTGGTCGACTGTTTGCTCCCCAGACTCTAAGGAGTGATAAAGAAGCTGAAGCCGCTGCAAGAACAAAAGGAAAACAGGTTGTTGATGACAAGGTGCCTGTTCAGGAAGAGGACCCTAAAGTCAATTTTGATAGTGATGTTGAGGAATTTATGAGGATTATCAAAAAGAGCGATTATAAGATCATTGATCAGCTCAATCAGACACCCTCTAAAATCTCAATATTATCCCTGTTAATGAGTTCAGATGCACACCGGGCTGCTTTGTTGAAGGTTTTGAATATGGCATACGTTCCCCATGAGATTACCGTGAATCAGTTGGAGGGAGTAATTTCTAATGTCAATGTGAGCCACGGGTTGGGGTTCACGAATAGGGATTTGACCCCAGATGGACGCAATCACAACAAGGCGTTGCACATCACACTTGAATGCAAAGGAGCTATTTTATCGCATGTGCTGGTCGACACAGGTTCTTCCTTGAATGTGTTACCCAAAAAGGCCCTGATGAAAATTGAAGTAGATGGATTGATTCTTAGACCCAGCGATCTGATTGTGAGAGCTTTCGATGGATCCCAAAGATCGGTGTTTGGAGAGGTAGAATTGCCAATACAGGTTGGTCCACAGATATTCAAGACTATCTTTCACGTTATGGATATTCAGCCTGCTTACAGCTGTTTGTTGGGCCGACCGTGGATTCACGCAGCAGGCGCAGTGACCTCCACACTACATCAGAAGCTCAAGTACGTGTTCGAGGGTCAAGTGGTTACCGTTTGCGGCGAGGAAGATATATTTGTGAGTTATCTATCCACTTTCAAATATGTGGAAATGGACGGAGAGATTCATGAAACTCTGTGCCAGTCTTTTAAAGCCCTGAACATCAACAAATCCTTAGAACTTCCTTCAACAGCAGTGGTGTCAACTGTGCCAGTTGGGCCGAGTACATCAATTGCGTCCTACAAGCAGGCCCGAGAAGTGGTTGAAAGCAGAAATGCCCAAGGTTGGGGTAAAGCTATCGACGTGTTTGTGAAAGAAGATAAGTTCGGCATTGGATACCTGCCGGGCCAGACGCCAGTTCCCCAATTCCGTGGGCCAATCAATTTCAACAGTGGAGGAATTATCAACCCAAATTAGTCCTGCTCAGCAATAGAAGATGACGCTGAAAGCTCAGATTATCTGGATAGATGGGTGTATTCACTGGCTTCGGGCGAGGCATTGCAAAACTGGTATAGTGAAGAAGTCATTCATGTTGTACACCATTCAGAGTAATAATTCTTGTCTTTCATAATGCATGAAATCCCACACTCTGCCCAAGGTGTGAGGATCCATTTGTAGGGCCACCATATTTTCTCATATAATGTTCAAACATCAATAAAAAGGACGTTTTGTTTACAAATTTGTGTTCCTTTATTCCTTCTTTTTTATTTTTTGCACAAAGAAAATTAAAAATGATAATGCATTTTCTTTTCTTTTGTTTTCAAGCAAAAATAATCTAAAATAAAGCATCAATCCAATCATGCAGACTTGATTTTGTGGATTCCTTTGAAAATGATTCTGTTATGCTCACGTATGATTTCGACAATCCGATCTATTAAGCTGAGGAGGAAAGTGATGAGGACTATGAACTCCCTGAAGAGTTGGCTAGGTTGTTGAAACAGGAAGAGAAGACCATTCAGCCTCATCAGGAAGAGCTTGAGGTTATCAATATTGGTTCAGAAGAAAGCAAGAAAGAGATCAAGATCGGTGCAAGTCTGCGGGCTGATGTAAAGCAAGAACTGATAGTCATGCTACGTGAATATGTTGACATCTTTGCTTGGTCATGTCAAGATATGCCAGGTTTAGATACAGACATAGTTGTGCATAGACTACCATTGAAAGAGGACTGTCCACCGGTCAAGCAAAAGCTGCGCAGAACGAAACCAGAAATGGCTTTGAAGATCAAGGAAGAAGTACAGAAACAGTTGGATGCAGGTTTTCTGGCAGTAACCAACTATCCTCCCTGGGTGGCCAACATAGTACCGGTGCCGAAGAAAGATGGCAAGGTCAGAATGTGTGTGGATTACAGAGATCTCAACAGGGCGAGCCCTAAAGATGATTTTCCACTCCCTCATATTGATGTGCTGGTTGACAATACTGCTCAGTTTTCAGTGTTCTCATTTATGGATGGATTCTCCAGATACAATCAGATAAAGATGGCGCCTGAAGACATGGAGAAGACGACATTCATTACCCCGTGGGGTACCTTCTGTTACAAAGTAATGCCTTTTGGGTTGAAAAACGCAGGGGCAACTTATCAAAGAGCAACGATGACGTTATTCCACGATCTAATTCACAAAGAGATCGAGTGCTATGTGGATGACATGATTGCTAAATCAAAGACAGAAGAGGAACATCTGATCAACTTGAAGAAATTATTTGAGAGGTTGAGGAAATTCAGGTTAAGATTAAATCCAAACAAGTGTACTTTCGGTGTACGGTCTGGAAAATTGCTGGGTTTCATGGTCAGTGAAAAAGGAATAGAGGTTGATCCTGCTAAAGTGAAAGCTATACAAGATATGCCTGTACCGAGAACTGAGAAAGAAGTTTGGGGCTTTCTAGGGAGATTGAACTACATTTCAAGGTTCATATCTCACCTAACTGCCACCTGCGAACCGATATTCAAAATGCTAAGAAAAGATCAAACGGTCAGGTGGAATGATGATTGTCAAAATGCATTCGATAAAATAAAAAGATATTTGCAGGAGCCTCCGATTCTGATACCTCCAGTCCAAGGGAGACCACTGATTATGTACTTGACAGTGCTAGAAGGATCCATGGGTTGTGTTCTCGGTCAACACGACGAGACAGGTAGGAAAGAACATGCTATCTACTACCTGAGCAAGAAGTTTACAAATTATGAATTGCGTTATTCAATGCTTGAAAAGACATGCTGTGCACTCGCATGAGCCGCAAAGCGATTGAGACAATATATGCTCACACATACAACCCTGTTAATCTCAAAAATGGATCCGGTCAAGTATATTTTTGAGAAACCAGCACTTACAGGCAGAGTTGCAAGGTGGCAGATGGTACTGACAGAGTACGATATTCAATATAATTCGCAAAAAGCAATCAAAGGAAGTATACTGTCAGAGTATCTTGCACAACAGCCTCTTGATGATTACTAACCCATGAAGTTCGATTTCCCTGATGAGGACATCATGTTTCTCAAAGCGAAAGACTGTGAGGAACCACTTCTGGAGGAGCGGCCTGACCCTGAATCCAAATGGAGTTTGATGTTTGATGGGGCAGTTAATATGAATGGGTGCAGAGTTGGTGCAGTTCTCATTACGCCAGAAGGTGTTCACATGCCCTTCACTGCCCGAGTAACTTTCGGGTGTACCAACAATGAAGCAGAATACGAAGCTTGCATACTAGGGATTGAGGAGGCTATTGATTTACGAATCAAGACCCTCGATATCTTTGGTGATTCAGCACTGGTAATCAATCAAGTAAAGGGAACTTGGCACACACATCAGCAGAATTTGATTCCGTATAGAGATTATACGAGGAGATTGCTGACATTCTTTACAACTGTCAAGTTGTACCATGTTCCCAGAGATGAAAATAAGTTTGCAGACGCCTTGGCCACTATATCTTCGATGATCAAAGTGCATGGTTGTAACTTTGTACCCAGGATTGATGTATCTCGTCTTGATAAACCTGCTTTTGTGTTTGATGTTGATGTAGTGTTTAATGACAAGCCTTGGTACCATGACATTAAATGCTTCTTGGAAAATCAAGAATACCCGCCTGGGGCATCTTCCAAAGACAAGAAGACATTAAGAAGGCTAGCCGGTAGTTTCTTCTTGAACAAAGATGGCATGTTGTATAAAAGAAATTTTGACATGGTTCTGCTCAGATGCATGGATAGACACGAAGCAGACCTGTTGATGATTGAAGTGCACGAAGGCTCTTTCGGTACCCATGCCGGAGGACATGCGATGGCTAAGAAATTATTGAGATTGGGGTATTATTGGTTGACAATGGAGTCGGATTGCTGCAAGTATGCCCGCAAGTGTCACAAATGCCAGATCTATGCAGACAAAGTGCATGTGCCTCCAAATCCGTTGAGTATCATGTCCTCTCCGTGGCCCTTTGCAATGTGGGGCATTGATATGATCGGGAAAATTGAGCCTACTGCTTCAAACGACCATCGTTTCATCTTGGTCGCCATTGATTACTTCACTAAATGGGTTGAAGCAGCATCTTATGCCAATGTCACTAAGCAAGTGGTAGCTCGTTTCTTGAAACGAGATATCATTTGTCGATATGGAGTTCCCGAAAGAATCATTACTGATAATGGTTCTAATTTGAATAATAAGATGATGGCTGAGCTATGCCGGGACTTCAAAATCTAACATCATAATTCTTCTCCGTACCGCCCAAAGATGAACGGCGCGGTCGAAGCGGCCAACAAAAATATCAAGAAGATTGTGCAAAAGATGGTTGTCACGTACAAAGATTGGCATGAGATGTTACCATTTGCTTTGCATGGGTACCGAACATCAGTTCGCACGTCTACTGGGGCAACACCATACTCACTTGTATATGGTACGGAGGCAGTTCTACTGATCGAAGTTGAGATTCCCTCTCTCCGAGTATTGATGGATGTAAAGCTAGATGAAGTTGAATGGGTACGAGCCAGATTTGATCAGCTGAGCCTTATTGAGGAGAAGCGATTAGCAGCAATATGTCATGGCCAGCTATACCAGCGCAGAATGAAGAGGGCATTCGACCAGAAGGTTCGAACTCAAGTTTACAAGGTCGGAGATGTGGTAATCAAGAGAATACTTCCTCCGAGTACAGATCACAGGGGCAAATGGACTCCTAATTATGAAGGTCCATTCGTGGTTAAAAAGGTTTTCTCAGGCGGAGCCTTATTGCTGACAACCATGGATGGTGAAGACTTTTCATCCCCTGTTAATTCAGATGCAGTTAAAAAATACTTCGTATAAATAGACCCGCTGGATAAAAAAAAAAAAAAATCCAGGCAAAAAAGGGCATCCTGGCGAACCAAAAACAGAATAAAGGTTCGGGCAAAAATTAGGGATATAATTGAAAAAAATTGTACACCCGGTAAGTTGAAAACCCGAAAGGGCAACTTAGGCAAAAATGGGTATCCCGGTGGATTGAAAACCTGAAAAGGCGATCCACGCAAAAGAGGGATTTAAGCGAATGACTGCAGTTTGAATTAATCTGTACGTTCTCTACTCTTCAGCAAACTAGCAAAGTTTCCGAAGGGGGAATTGTTCCGACCACGAGCTTCCGAAGGTGAAGATAGTCAAGAGAGTTGGAATACATACTGGTTATAACAGAATCAGAAATCAGTTGGAATCCAATTTTCGCATTATCATTAGGATATATTTCTTTTCTCAATTTTATGGCAATCAACTCTTTCAGGGGTTTGCTTCCGATTGTAAATTCGCCAATTTTGGCATTTCATCAATAAAATTGAATATTCAGTCACAAGCTTTTATTTTCATTTTACTGCTTTGTTTGCAAAAACGTCCGATTTTTTATAATAAAACATTGCTTTGAAAATATCATGGCCTTGCAAAAACATGCACAAAAAAGACAATTAAAATTACTTTGCTTGTCGTACAACCTTGGATGATGGGCTCAAAAAACCACGCAATATCCTGGGGCATGTGCATATATTCTTTCTGTTACAGGTAATGAGTACGATCGATCCAAGCGGCACGAAAGTCATCTATCAGCACCAACAGATATTTGCTATGACTTGATACTGTTGTATCTTATTAAGTCGATTCTCTCATTCAGTACTTCCAACAGCTACAAGCTTTTCTGTGTCGATAATGGTCGCAAATTCCCCAGTGAAGTTGTTTCGCAGGCACCGAAGTTGATGGTCAATCCCCAGTGAAGTCACCAGGAGTTTGAAGATGCTTAATCTTCTGTAAAATCCTCTTATGGCATTTCTTCAGATAAGTCTGGTATCATGGGGCAAAAAGCAAGTTGTTGACCCTCCCAAGCATGGGGCATATTGAATTTCCCTGGCAGAAGATGTTCTAGATCTATAATCCCCAGTAGAGTTTGAGGACATTTGGTCTTCTGTAAAATCATCTCAAAAAGGCATTCCCCAGCACGAGATGCTTTGGAAGCGAGTCTCCCCAGCAGAGTTTGTTATAAACTCATTATCCCCAGCGGGGTCATCAAAGGCAAGTTCGCCTAACATGGGGCATTGTGGTATTTATCCTAAGCTTGACAGTCGTATTCCTCAGCAGACTACAGTGGAATTGCCCTGGGTTTCCCCAGTAGATCTCTAAGAACACTCTCCCAGCAAGTTGCGGTGGAATGTTATAACCAGGATTTGCATATCTCCGACAGAGTAGCCCTGATTCCCAGCAAGATTGTATCTCTGATAGCGGTATCTCCGCAGGTTTCAGCATGTGCAATTTGTCAAAGGAATGTTTTATCTCCCCACAGAGTTCAACATTTTGACAATAATTTCCCCAACAAGGTCTAAATAGATAAAGGGAATCTCTTCGTCAGCAAAGAGTCAGTATATGACATTACCCAGCCGGTGGTGTAAGTCTCAGCAATGCTCATTTACAACTCAAAGTCCAATTTATTTTTGGTATATATACAGTTTGCTCATATTATTCCAGCAAGTGGGATAATATTGCAGATGATTGTTCCAGCAGGTGGGATGATCATTATATACAGTTTGCTCATATTATTCCAGCAGGTGGGATAGTATTGCAAATGGATTGTTCCAGCAGGTGGGATGATCATACAGACAGATTGTTAATATTATCCCAGCAGGTGGGATAGTATTGCAGATGGTTGTTCCAGCAGGTGGGATGATCATTATATATAGTTTGTTTATATTATTCCAGCAGGTGGGATAGTATTGCAGGTGGTTGTTCCAGCAGGTAGGGTGATCATTTGGCAAAGCTTTCAAAGCCGGTTTGGTAAGCATCGAAGTCCAATATTAGTTTGGCAAAGCTGCAAAAGTCCATCTGAGTATGGCAATTTTGAGATTCCAAAGCCGGTTTGGTAATCATTGAAGTCCAACGACAGATTGACAGAAATCCAACACGAATTGGTAAAAGTCCATTGTTTAGAATGGCAGAGCAGCTAAAGTCCACCCATAGAGTGGCAAGCCAGTAGTCGTCTGGCGTCGTGCAAAAAGACATTGTTGAAAGTCCACCCACAGAGTGGCAAGCCAGTAGTCGTCTGGAGTCGTTCAAAAAGACATTGTTGAAAGTCCACCCACAGAGTGGCAAGCCAGTAGTCGTCTGGCGTGGTTCAAAAAGACATTGTTGAAAGTCCATCCATAGAGTGGCAAGCCAGTAGTCGTCTGGCGTCGTTCAAAAGACCGATCTCTCCGACAACGTTTCATTGAAGATTCAATCCAGCAGACGTGTTGGGTTTATATCCCTTTTGTTCTTCGTCATCCAGAGCAAATTTTTGGTTATATTTGGTATTCAATCACTATATACCTTGAAAGTCTGAAAGCAATCGCTTTCAGGCATTCAGGTCTACAGCGTTTGAATAGGGGCAGCTGTAATACCCCAAAATTTGCTCTCTCTTTTGTCATCATAGCATAGCATTATCATATCACATATCATATCCATCTCATTAGCATTTCATTGCATCTTTAACATAGAAAAATGAAGCATAACATCCCTCTTACCATCAAGGCATGTGATCAGGTGAAAGATGGACAATCAAAGAATCATTCAAGGCACAAAAGGTCAAACAAGTTGCCTCAAGGCAAGCCAAGAGGTCTTTCATGTCTCATACTATCTCAAGTGATCATCCAAAGCCTCAAGAAAGTGAGATTCAATAAGAGATTGAAGCACTACATCCTTCACTATGCAAGAGGTCCAAAAAACTGAAGAAAAACCCTTAAAAGAGATAACTTATTGGTTCAAAGTCACCCTCAAGTGGCATATCTCATCATCCTTTAAGAGGATACACAACATACTCAGAGGAATTTGGATTTGGAAGATGTGCAATTTCCTCCTAACCAGAAGGGGCTAAAATTAGGGTTTGACCTAAAATCAGGGTATCTCTGATTTTTTGGACAAAACTTGATGGCATGGTATTCTATATGTCCCTAAGTGTATGTGTGTGGAAAATTGCATCTCAATTGGTTTTAGAAGTGGTTCAATTGGAAGAAAGACCAAAAATCAGGAAAATTGAGGCTAAGTCAAATAATCAGAGGAAAAAGTCAACTCTTGACTTTTTGAGGCCAAATTCATAAAATTCATGTTATATGTGACCAATGTACAAAATTTGATCAAGAAACACCAAAAGGATCATGAAAAAAATCAAGATTGGAAAGGTTGCCATTTTTGGAAGAAGTAGGGTTTCTAAATAAGGAAAATTTTGGCTATTTTGCACCAGACTTTGAACCAAGGCCATTCAAAATTGAGACATCAAATAAAAATTTCACTCGGCCACAACAAAAGATCTTGTTTCAAGCTTCAAATCCATGTGTAGAACATCTCCATTGGATAAAAATTGAGTGAGATATGATTGATCAAAGTTTGAGCAAAGTAGGTCCAAAATCAGGTCATGACCAAGGATTCCTAGGCCCACGCGCCATCATTTTTACAAACAGGTGGTGTGCCAAATGTTCACCCATTTTTCTCATGGTTAGAGGCCTCATTTGAAAAACTTGTCAATATCAAAATTGTTCCTTGCAACGCCCTCTTCAATATTCATGTTGGACAAAATTTCATTTGGTTAAGCTATGAGGGAGAAATAGTGGCCTCAAGTTAGGATGATCGTGCTGATATTCCATGCCATGCTTGCCTTGCCAGCCAACCCATTTTCCTCGCCCATGACAGTTCCAAACCTTTGTGTTCCAAGTCACTTTTCACCAATTTCCAAGCTTGTATTCAATCCAATTTTCACATTAAATTTGTAGCATTACATCTCCTCTTTCATTTGATCTCAAAAACTCATCAAACCATCCCTTGATTAGGGAGAATTTCATCTACAAATCACCCTATGTTCCACTGATGCATTGATGGCTTTGATACATAATTTGGTTCAGACATCCATCAAATAACTCATGTATGTTATTCCCTCATTTGAACACACCATTGCCATTACCTACACCTGCCATAGCACGTGCCATACATGAGAATGGAAAAAGCAAACTTGCTGAACAAGTTTATGCTACACTAGCCGTGCCATTTCAGTTCACTCTCACCTCCACCATAGCTCACCATGAACCATCTACACCATACCATTGCTCTCCCTAACTAACTTGACTCAGTTAGTTAAGGATGACTCACCTAAACCACCATGACTCAGTTAACTCACCCATTTAACCATAGTTAAGCTCACCTATAAATAGCAAGCTTCACTCACATTTCAACTTCTAACACTCATTTTCCACATTCTCTTCAGAATCTCTCTTCTTTCTCTCTTAATTTCTCACCATTGCAACTGATTTTCGAGCTTCACTTTGTTCATTTTCTCATTTTCACCTCAGAATCTCTCTTCTTTCTCTCTCAATTTCTCACCATTGCAACTGGTTTTGAAGCTTTGATTTCAATTTCTCTCCACTGAATCATCATCAACTACTTCATCTAAGCCTTTATTTGGCCAAGAGTGAATCCAAATCAGCTTGGAATCTCTGGTTTTCTGAAGAATATTTCAAGGTCACAAATCTTCAGGTACGAATTTCCACCATTATAGACATGATTTGAAGATGTTATCAGGTTCTTGAAGCTTCTTATAAGCTCAAGAACTTGTCTGGCTAGTTGATAGGCCTTTAGAGGCATAGTTGAAAAGTTAGGCCAAAGCTTCTTCTGTTTGATTCTCTTATTCTATGAACCTTTTGTGCATTTTATCATTGGATTCATGCTCCTCATCACTTCAGCTTTCTAATGGTGTATATTTTGTTCATTTGTGCTTGCCTGAAAATTTTTGTCACCGGAGGTTGGCCGGAGAAGATGACCGGAGGTCATCTCCGGCCGGTGGTCTGAATTGCTAGGGTTTTACTCAGGTTTTAATCGTGACCGTTCGATGATTATGATCTGATGGCTACAGTGGTGTCAACGCATTAAAATGAGCATGCTCCTCATGTATTCTTCTTTCTGATTTCATTTAATCAATGTGTGGTGCAGTGCATGGTAGTGAATGTGTGCCTTCACGTGTGTGCGTTAGATTTGATTACTTTGACTATTGTGTTTACTGGACTTGATCTAATGGTGTGTATTGTTATGACTTTATTTGACTGAGAGTGTACAATAGTTGGTATGGATTGCACGTGTTTGGACCTTGGACTAAATTGCTGTTTGTACCCCACGTTTTAAAGCCCAAACAATTTTGAACTATTGGATTACTATGCATGCACCCCTCTCGTATTTTCATTTCTTTTTATTTTCTTCATTTTATACACGTTTCATTTTCAATTTTTAAAATACCAAAACAACATCAGAAAATTCTAGAAAAATTCATGAATATTATCAAGACATTTAGGAAATTTTTGATATTTTTATTTCATGATTTTATTACATTTTTACCCCTGTTTCTTAATTTTCTTTGATTTTTCATTTGTATGCATTCCAAATGTGATACATGAATTTGTGGAATTTTGTTCTTGCTCATCACAAATTGTTTTGACATGATTCTTTTTGAATTGATTCACTAATACATTGAAGCATATTAGATCATTTTGTTTTTATTTTTTAGGTCAATTTATGACATGTTTTGATACTTATCTTTGCACCACTTTGCATGATGTTTCAACTTGACCTAATTGCTTTGTTTGAAGTCATTTTGCTTTGAATTTTGACATGCCATCTTGATGTATGATTTACTTCTGACCTAGGAATTCTAATACCATGCTTGCATAATTTTCATAAATCCATTTGATTTTTGTTTGATGCATTACATTTGAAGCATGATACATGTCATACCATTCTAACTTTAGTGCATGTTTTGCATGAATTCTTTTGTGCATCTTTGTATGAAGCATTTGCATGTTTTATAAGCCATTTATATGATATTATAGGTCCTTGGTACACATTATAGGTCATCTTTACATGTTCATTTCAACTTGAACTTTGTGCATCCTTAACATGTATTGTTTGTACTTTCCTTTTGAACTTTCACCTCACTTCTTCTTCTACCACTTCTTGAATGTCTTGATTGTTGATTCATGAATACTTTGAGATGTTTATAGACCATTTTCCATTTAGTTTCAATTCTGATCTTTGGATTTACATGTTCCATTTATGCATATTCTTTTCATTTCTTTTCATCTTTCATCTATCCTTTCTTATGATAACATGTTTAAATGCAATGGATGATGATTGCTGTTTTTTCATTTGAACTTGTATGATGATAATCACTTGTTGTGAATATGGTTCACATTCTGGTTGTGATATTAATATTTGATTCTTCATCTTATTCTTTTGAACTTTAATGTATATTAAGTGTTTCTTTTTACTTCTTATACATGTTTCCATGTTTACTAACCATGTAGGGGCTTTGGTAAGTTGAAATTGAGTGTGGATAAGGAATCCACATTCAAAACTCTCTCCTTTCATCTTTTACAATTCAATCTTGTGTTTTGTTAAGCACTTATGTGCTTTTCTTTGATTAACTCATTACTTTCCCTTTTGAGTTACAATTCATCTTCTACTTTAGAAGTGAATTGTTTAATTCATTCCTTCTTTAGACTTTAGGTTTTGCAACCTCACAAACCTTTAGGATCACTTCCTTAACTAATCAATTAGGATTGAGTCTTAACTCACATAGATTTTACCTTTCTCTCCCACTTGAGTCTTCCATCTTCTCATCTAAAAAAAAAATTCAAAATATCTAATAAAGGTAGGCATTTATTGCATTTAGGCCTTTCATATAAAGAAAAGATTATAAGGGGTCTTCTCTTATAATCTTAGAATGTGTAGCATATAGCCCATCTTGGGTCAATGTGTTAAACATTTGATCTTGTATGAGGGACTTAAATGCAATACTTGTTGAAGGTACCAATAAAGAAAAACACTTCTTCATTTCCTAATCAACAAAAACACTTAATAAATACCAGTATGCTAGTGTGTTTGAACCTTAATAATTGGAACTAAGTGTGAAGGTCTTCTTCACCCTTAGTGTACTTTCTTACTCATTCCATCTTGGAATGTGAGGATGTATACATTCCAATGATTAAGATTTAGATACACTATCATATGCAAACAAATGACAAAAACTCTTAAAAGACAAAAACAAACAATAACGTCTTTCCTTCGGGAATTCTTTTCTCACCTCATTCACTCTCAACGTACGAATGTGCTTCTTCTCGTTCTCTTGCAAGATGGTACCGCACTCGGACCAGCGAGCCTGCAACACCTGAGCTAGAACGTTAACCGTTCCCTAAAAAACAAACAATCCATCCCTAGTTAGGGGAACTACGTCGCTCTGATTCTCATGCTCCCGATGAGATACGTAGGCAGTGGGGTAGGGCCCATTCGAGCACTTCTTTTATTTTCCCTACATTTGTTTCTCTTTCTCTCCTTTCCTTTTCCAGTTCTCCATTTAGCAGTTCCTTTTCCAGTATCCAGTTTCCGACACCCTTTGATTGAAGCAGCAAGCGTGGATCCCATCGGGTAAGATGGACGCGAGGGGGTGCTAATACCTTCCTCTCGCGTAACCGACTCCCGAACCCAGTTCTCTTGGTCGCAAGACCATACTCTATCCTTTCCTTCAGGTTTACGCAGTGTTTCCTTTCCCTCTCTTGGGATAAATACACATTGCTGGCGACTCTGTTTGCGCGCCACTTTTGCGTTTGTACTTCAATGTGTATTTATCCCAAGAGAGGGAAAGGAAACATCGCATAAACCTGAAGGAAATGATAGAGCATGGTCTTGCGACCAAGAGAAAGGGTAAGGGAGTCGGTTACGCGAGAGGAAGGTATTAGCACCCCCTCGCGTCCATCGTACCCGATGGGATCCACGCTTGCTTGTCTCGATCAAAGGGTGAAGGAAACTGGAAAAGGAACTGAAAGAAAGAAAGGAGAAAGAAAAACAAATGTAGGGAAAATAAAAGAAGTGCTTGCATGGGCCCTACCCCACTGCCTACGTATCTCATCGGGAACATGAGAATCAGAGCGACGTAGTTCCCCTGACTAGGGATGAATTGTTTGTTTTTTAGGGAACGACTAACGTTCTAGCTCAGGTGTTGCAGGCTCGCTGGTCCGAGTGTGTTACCATCTTGCAAGAGAATGAGAAGAAGCACATTCGTACGTTGAGAGTGAATGAGGTGAGAAAATAATTCCCGAAGGAAAGACGTTATTGTTTGTTTTTATCTTTTAAGAGTTTTTGTCATTTGTTTGCATATGATAGTGTATCTAAATCTTAATCATTAGAATGTATACATCCTCACATTCCAAGATGGAATGAGTAAGAAAGTACACTAAGGGTGAAGAAGACCCTCACACTTAGTTCCAATTATTAAGGTTCAAACGCACTAGCATACTGGTATTTATTAAGTCTTTTTGTTGATTAGGAAATGAAGAAGTGTTTTTCTTTATTGGTACCTTCAACAAGTATTGCATTTAAGTCCCTCATACAAGATCAAATGTTTAACACATTGACCCAAGATGGGCTATATGCTACACATTCTAAGATTATAAGAGAATACCCCTTATAATCTTTTCTTTATATGAAAGGCCTAAATGCAATAAATGCCTACCTTTATTAGATATTTTAAATTTTCTTTGAGATGAGAAGATGGAAGACTCAAGTGGGAGAGAAAGGTAAAATCTATGTGAGCTAAGACTCAATCCTAATTGATTAGTTAAGGAAGTGATCCTAAAGGTTTGTGAGGTTGCAAAACCTAAAGTCTAAAGAAGGAATGAATTAAACAATTCACTTCTAAAGTAAAAGATGATTTGTAACTCAAAAGGGAAAGTAATGAGTTAATCAAAGAAAAGCACATAAGTGCTTAACAAAACACAAGATTGAATTGTAAAAGATGAAAGGAGAGAGTTTTGAATGTGGATTCCTTATCCACACTCAATTTCAACTTACCAAAGCCCCTACATGGTTAGTAAACATGGAAACATGTATAAGAAGTAAAAAGAAACACTTAATATACATTAAAGTTCAAAAGAATAAGATGAAGAATCAAATCTTAATATCACAACCAGAATGTGAACCATATTGACAACAAGTGATTATCATCATACAAGTTCAAATGAAAAAACAACAATCATCATCCATTGCATTTAAACATGTTATTATAAGAAAGGATAGATGAAAGATGAAAAGAAATGAAAAGAATATGCATAAATGGAACATGTAAATCCAAATATCAGAATTGAAACTAAATGGAAAATGGTCTATGAACATCTCAAAGTATTCATGAATCAATAATCAAGACATTCAAGAAGTGGTAGAAGAAGAAGTGAGGTGAAAGTTTAAAAGGAAAGTACAAACAATACATGTTAAGGATGCACAAAGTTCAAGTTGAAATGAACATATAAAGATGACCTATAATGTGTACCAAGGACCTATAATATCATACAAATGGCTTATAAAACATGCAAATGCTTCATACAAAGATGCACAAAAGAATTCATCCAAAACATGCACTAAAGTTAGAATGGTATGACATGTATCATGCTTCAAATGTAATGCATAAAAAAAAAATCAAATGGATTTATGAAAATTATTCAAGCATGGTATTAGAATTCCTAGGTCAGAAGCAAATCATACATCAAGATGGCATGTCAAAATTCAAAGCAAAATGACTTCAAACAAAGCAATTAGGTCAAGTTGAAACATCATGCAAAGTGGTGCAAAGATAAGTATCAAAACATGTCATAAAGTGACCTAAAAAATCAAACAAAAATCATCTAACATGCTTCAATGTATTAGTGAATCAATGCAAAAATAATCATGTAAAAACAATTTGTGATGAGCAAGAACAAAATTCCACAAATTCATGTATCACATTTGGAATGCATACAAATGAAAAATCAAAGAAAATTATGAAACAGGGGTAAAAATGTAATAAAATCATGAAATAAAAATATCAAAAATTTCCTAAATGTCTTGATAACATTCATGAATTTTTCTAGAATTTTCTGATGTCGTTTTGGTATTTTAAAAATTGAAAATGAAACGTGTATAAAATGAAGAAAATAAAAAGAAATGAAAATACGAGAGGGGTGCATGCATAGTAATCCAACAGTTCAAAATTGTTTGGGCTTTAAAACGTGGGGTACAAACAGCAATTTAGTCCAAGGTCCAAACACGCGCAATCCATACCAACTATTGTACACTCTCAGTCAAATAAAGTCAAAACAATACACATCATTAGATCAAGTCCAGTCAACACAATAGTCAAAGTAATCAAATCCAACGCACACACGTGAAGGCACACATTCACTACCATGCACTGCACCACACATTGATTAAATGAAATAAAAAAGAAGAACACGTGAGGAGCATGCTCATTTTAATGCGCTGGCACCACTGTAGCCATCAGATCATAATCATCCAACGGTCACGATTAAAACCTGAGTAAAACCCTAGCAATTCAGACCACCGGCCGGAGATGACCTCCGGTCATCTTCTCCGGCCAACCTCCGGTGACAAAAATTTTCAGGCAAGCACAAATGAACAAAATATACACCATTGGAAAGCTGAAGTGATGAGGAGCATGAATCCAATGATAAAATGCACAAAAGGTTCATGGAATAAGAGAATCGAACAGAATAAGCTTTGCCCTAACTTTTCAACTATGCCTCTAAAGGCCTATCAACTAGCCAGACAAGTTCTTGAGCTTATAAGAAGCTTCAAGAACCTGATAACATCTTCAAAGCATGTCTATAATGGTGGAAATTCGTACCTGAAGATTTGTGACCTTGAAATATTCTTCAGAAAACCAGAGATTCCAAGCTGATTTGGATTTACTCTTGGCCAAATAAAGGCTTAGATGAAGTAGTTGATGATGATTCAGTGGAGAGAAATTGAAATCAAAGCTTCAAAACCAGTTGCAATGGTGAGAAATTGAGAGAGAAAGAAGAGAGATTCTGAGGTAAAAATGAGAAAATGAACAAAGTGAAGCTCGAAAATCAGTTGCAATGGTGAGAAATTAAGAGAGAAAGAAGAGAGATTCTGAAGAGAATGTGGAAAATGAGTGTTAGAAGTTGAAATGTGAGTGAAGCTTGCTATTTATAGGTGAGCTTAACTATGGTTAAATGGGTGAGTTAACTGAGTCATGGTGGTTTAGGTGAGTCATCCCTAACTAACTGAGTCAAGTTAGTTAGGGAGAGCAATGGTATGGTGTAGATGGTTCATGGTGAGCTATGGTGGAGGTGAGAGTGAACTGAAATGGCACGGCTAGTGTAGTATAAACTTGTTCAGCAAGTTTGCTCTTTCCATTCTCATGTATGGCACGTGCTATGGCAGGTGTAGGTAATGGCAATGATGTGTTCAAATGAGGGAATAACATACATGAGTTATTTGATGGATGTCTGAACCAAATTATGTATCAAAGCCATCAATGCATCAGTGGAACATAGGGTGATTTGTAGATGAAATTCTCCCTAATCAAGGGATGGTTTGATGAGTTTTTGAGATCAAATGAAGAGGAGATGTAATGCTACAAATTTAATGTAAAAATTGGATTGAATACAAGCTTGGAAATTGGTGAAAAGTGACTTGGAACACAAAGGTTTGGAACTGTCATGGGCGAGGAAAATGGGTTGGCTGGCAAGGCAAGCATGGCATGGAATATCAGCATGATCATCCTAACTTGAGGCCACTATTTCTCCCTCATAGCTTAACCAAATGAAATTTTGTCCAACATGAATATTGAAGAGGGCATTGCAAGGAACAATTTTGATATTGACAAGTTTTTCAAATGAAGCCTCTAACCATGAGAAAAATGGGTGAACATTTGGCACACCACCTGTTTGTAAAAATGATGGCGCGTGGGCCTAGGAATCCTTGGTCATGACCTGATTTTGGACCTACTTTGCTCAAACTTTGATCAATCATATCTCACTCAATTTTTATCCAATGGAGATGTTCTACACATGGATTTAAAGCTTGAAACAAGATCTTTTGTTGTGGCCGAGTGAAATTTTTATTTTATGTCTCAATTTTGAATGGCCTTGGTTCAAAGTCTGGTGCAAAATAGCCAAAATTTTCCTTATTTAGAAACCCTACTTCTTCCAAAAATGGCAACCTTTCCAATCTTGATTTTTTTCATGATCCTTTTGGAGTTTCTTGATCAAATTTTGTACATTGGTCACATATAACATGAATTTCATGAATTTGGCCTCAAAAAGTCAAGAGTTGACTTTTTCCTCTGATTATTTGACTTAGCCCCAATTTTCCTGATTTTTGGTCTTTCTTCCAATTGAACCACTTCTAAAACCAATTGAGATGCAATTTTCCACACACATACACTTAGGGACATATAGAATATCATGCCATCAAGTTTTGTCCAAAAAATCAGAGATACCCTGATTTTAGGTCAAACCCTAATTTTAGCCCCTTCTAGTTAGGAGGAAATTGCACATCTTCCAAATCCAAATTCCTCTGAGTATGTTGTGTATCCTCTTAAAGGATGATGAGATATGCCACTTGAGGGTGACTTTGAACCAATAAGCTATCTCTTTTAAGGGTTTTTCTTCAGTTTTTTGGACCTCTTGCATAGTGAAGGATGTAGTGCTTCAATCTCTTATTGAATCTCACTTTCTTGAGGTTTTGGATGATCACTTGAGATAGTATGAGACATGAAAGACCTCTTGGCTTGCCTTGAGGCAACTTGTTTGACCTTTTGTGCCTTGAATGATTCTTTGATTGTCCATCTTTCACCTGATCACATGCCTTGATGGTAAGAGGGATGCTATGCTTCATTTTTCTATGTTAAATATGCAATGCAATGCTAATGAGATGGATATGATATGTGATATGATAATGCTATGCTATGATGACAAAAGAGAGAGCAAATTTTGGGGTATTACAACCGCCCTTTCGGGTTTTCAATCCACCGGGATACCCTTTTTTGCCTGAGTTGTCCTTGCGGATTTTCAACTCACCGGGTGTACAACTTTTATTTTATATCCATAATTTTTGCCCGAACCTTTTATTCTGTTTTTGTGGTTCGCCGGGATGCCTTTTTTTGCCTGGACTTTTCTTTTTTTTTTCCAGCGGTTCTATTCCTGCGAAGTATTTTTTGACTACGTCTGAGTTGACAGGGGATGAAAAGTCTTCACCATCCATGGTTGTAAGTAACAAGGCTCCGCCCGAGAAGACCTTCTTAACCACGAATAGACCTTCATAGTTGGGAGTCCATTTGCCACTGTGATCTGTACTAGGAGGAAGGATCCTTTTGAGTACCACATCTCCCACTTTGTAAACCCGAGGACGCACCTTTTGGTCGAATGCCTGCTTCATCCTCCGTTGGTATAACCGCCCATGACATACAACTGCTATTCGTTTCTCCTCAATAAGGCTCAACTGATTAAATCTGGCACGAACCCATTCTGCTTCGTCTAACTTGACATCCATCATGACTCTGAGGGATGGAATCTCCACTTCGACCGGTAGTACTGCCTCTATACCGTATACAAGTGAGAATGGTGTTTCCCCAGTGGACGTGCGTACTGACGTTCGGCACCCATGCAAAGCAAATGGTAACATCTCATGCCAATCTTTATATGTGACAACCATTTTCTGCACAATCTTCTTAAAATTCTTGTTGGCCGCCTCCACAGCGCCATTCGTCTTCGGGCGATACGGAGAAGAATTGTGATGTTCGATTTTGAAGTCCCGACACAACTCAGCCATCATTTTGTTGTTCAGATTAGAACCATTATCAGTAATGATTTTCTCAGGCACTCCATAGCGACAAATGATATCCCGCTTCAAGAAGCGAGCTACCACATGCTTAGTGACATTGGCATAAGATGCTGCTTCAACCCATTTAGTGAAATAATCAATGGCGACCAAGATGAAGCGATGGCCGTTTGAAGCACTAGGCTCAATTTTCCTGATCATATCAATGCCCCACATTGCAAAGGACCAAGGCGAGGACATGACACTCAACGGATTTGGAGGAACATGCACTTTGTCTGCATAAATTTGGCATTTGTGACACTTGCAGGCGTATTTGTAACAATCTTCCTCCATCGTCAACCAGTAATATCCTGACCTCAATAATTTCTTAGCCATTGCATGTCCTCTGACATGGGTACCAAAAGATCCTTCATGCACTTCCTGCATTAACAGGTCTGCTTTGTGTCTATCCACGCATCTGAGCAGAACCATGTCAAAATTCCGTTTGTACAGCACGTCATTCTGATTCAAGAAGAAGCTACTAGACAACCTTCTCAATGTTTTCTTATCCTTAGTAGATGCCCCAGACGGGTACTCTTGGCCTTTTAAGAAACACTTGATGTCATGAAACCATGGCTTGTCATCGGACGTCGCATCAACAATAAACACAAATGCAGGTCTGTCCAGACGAGACACTTCAATCTTAGGTACATGGTTCCACCTTTGCACTTTGATCATGGAAGACAATGTGGCCAAGGCATCTGCAAACTTATTCTCATCTCGGGGAATATGGTACAGCCTCACTGTTGTGAAAAATGTCAGCAATCTCCTTGTATAATCTCTATACGGAACCAGGTTTGCTTGGTGCGTGTACCAACTCCCTTTCACTTGATTGATTACCAAAGCTGAATCACCGAAGATATCAAGGGCCTTAATTCGCAAATTAATCGCCTCCTTAATCCCCATTATACAAGCTTCATATTTTGCTTCATTGTTGGTGCATCCGAAAGTTATTCGGGCAGTGAAAGGCATGTGAACACCTTCCGGCGTGATAAGAACTGCTCCAATTCCGCATCCATTCATATTGACGGCCCCATCAAACATCAAACTCCATTTGGATTCAGGGTCTGGCCCCTCCTCCGGGAGTGGTTCCTCGCAGTCTTTAACTTTGAGAAACATGCTGTCCTCATCAGGGAAATCAAATTTCATGGGTTGGTAATCATCAACCGGCTGTTGCGCAAGATAGTCTGACAAGATACTACCTTTGATGGCCTTTTGAGAAGTATACTGGATATCATATTCTGTCAAAACCATTTGCAACCGTGCAACTCTGCCTGTTAGCGCTGGTTTCTCAAAAATGTATTTGATAGGATCCATTTTGGAAATTAACAAGGTTGTGTGCCTGACCATATACTGCCTCAATCGCTTAGCAGCCCATGCAAGTGTACAACATGTCTTTTCAAGCATTGAGTATCGGGACTCGCAGTCATTGAACGTTTTGCTCAGGTAGTATATAACATGCTCTTTCCTACCTGTCTCGTCGTGTTGACCGAGAACACAACCCATAGAACCTTCAAGTACTGTTAAATACATTATCAAAGGCCTTCCTGAAATTGGAGGCATGAGGATTGGAGGTTCCTGCAAGTATTCTTTTATTTTATCGAATGCCAATTGGCAATCGTCATTCCACCTGACCATTTGATCTTTTCTTAGCAGTTTGAATATTGGTTCGCATGTGGCTGTTAGGTGAGATATGAACCTTGCAATGTAGTTCAATCTACCCAGAAAGCCACGAACCTCTTTTTCTGTTCTCGGTACAGGCATTTCTTGTATTGCTTTCACTTTGGCAGGATCAACCTCAATCCCTTTTTCGCTCACAATGAAACCCAGGAGCTTTCCAGAACGCACCCCAAAAGTGCACTTATTTGGATTCAACCTTAAACGGAACTTTCTCAACCTTTCAAACAACTTTTTCAAGTTAATCAGATGCCCTTCTTCTGTTCGCGACTTGGCAATCATGTCATCCACATAACATTCAATCTCTTTGTGAATCAAGTCATGAAACAAAGTTACCATTTCCCGCTGGTACGTTGCCCCTGCGTTTTTTAACCCAAAAGGCATCACTTTATAACAGTATGTACCCCATGGAGTAATGAACGTGGTCTTCTCCATATCCTCAGGCGCCATTTTAATCTGGTTATACCCGGAGAAACCATCCATAAACGAGAACACTGAAAACTAAGTTGTATTGTCAACCAGCACATCGATTTGGGGCAGTGGAAAATTATCTTTCGGACTAGCTTTGTTAAGATCTCGATAATCCACACACATTCTAACCTTTCCGTCTTTCTTTGGCACCAGCACAATGTTGGCAACCCAGGGAGGGTAATTAGTCACAGCAAGAAACCCAACGTCCCACTGCTTATGAACTTCTTTTTTTATCTTTATAGCCATATCGGGATGAGTCCGACGAAGTTTCTGCTTGACTGGCGGGCATTCTTCTCTCAATGGAAGCCTGTGCACAACAATATCAATATCCAACCCTGGCATATCTTGATACGACCAGGCAAAGATATCAACATATTCACACAACATCTCAGTCAAAGCTTTCTTCACATCTGCTTTCAAACTGGCACCAATCTTGATCTCTTTCTTAGCATCCTCGGTACCAATATTGATGATCTCTATGGTCTCTTGATGAGGCTGGATGACCCTTTCCTCTTGTTTTAACAATCTGGCCAGTTCCTCAGGGAGTTCACAACCTTTCTCATCCCCTTCTTCGACTTGATAAATCGGTTTGCCAAAGTCATACATAGCCATAGCAGAACCGTTATCAATGAAATCCGGAGGATCAAGTCTGCACGAACGGGTTCATGCTTTATTTTAGAATTTATTTTAAAAAACAAAAAGAAACGAAACATTGCCATTTTATTATCTTGTGCAAAAATAAAAGAATTGAAAGGCAAAGAACAAAATTTGAGTGCAAAACGTCCTTTATTGATGATTAAAATTGCAAATGCAAACAGGGTGGCCCTACAAATGAATCTATACGCCTTGGGCAGAGCGCAAGATTTTAACATGCATTATGGTTAGAAAAATAAAGAAAATTACTCTGTTTAAAGAGTAACTCGGATGACTTCTTCAACGGACCAATTCTGCAATGATTGTCCCGAGGCACGTGGGCGTACCCAGTTGTCTAAGTCACAGTCATTGTCAACGCTATCTTCTGTAGCTGCACAAGACTGATCTGGGTAAGTGAATCCCCCACTGCTGAAAGTGATAGGTCCACTGTTCTCTACAACTGAAGTCATAGAGGGACGATAGCCAATACCAAATTTGTCCTCCTTCATTGGTGTCTCTATCAGCTTGCCCCAGCCTTGGGCATTACCCGCTCTGACAACCTCGACAGCTTGCTTATAGGACGAAATGGATGTACCGACTCTATCTGGTGCAAGGGAAGATTCAGGCACGTTATCAATATTTACCGCTTCAAACGACTGGCAAAGTATCTCGTGAATTTCCCCATCCATCTCAACATACTTAAACATGGACAAATAGCTAACAAAAATATCTTCTTCACCACACACTGTCACAACTTGTCCCTCGAACTCGTATTTCAGCTTTTGGTGTAAAATGGACGTAACAGCCCCGACCGCATGAATCCAAGGGCGGCCTAATAAGCAGCTATACGCAGGTTGTATGTCCATTACATGGAATGTAGATTTGAACACCTGCGGCCCAATTTGCACGGGCAACTCTACTTCACCAAACACAGATCTTTTTGTCCCATCGAACGCTCAGACAACCAACTCACTTGGCCTTAATATCAAACCATCAACTTCCAACTTCATTAGCGCCTTCTTAGGCAAGACATTGAGCGAGGAACCAGTGTCTACCAACACGTGAGATAGCACTGCACCCCTGCACTCCATTGTAATGTGCAAAGCTCTATTGTGGTTTCTCCCTTCAGACGTCAAATCTCTGCTTGTGAAACCCAATCCGTGGCTAACATTGACGTTGGAAATTACACTCTCAAGCTGATTAACAGTGATTTCCTGTGGAACATATGCTCTCTTCAATAATTTTAATAAAGCCTCCCGGTGCGCGTCAGAACACATCAACAATGACAAAATTGAAATTTTCGAGGGCGTCTGGTTCAGTTGATCGACAATCTTATAATCACTTTTCTTTATTATCCTCATGAACTCTTCCACCTCCTTGTCAAAGGTAATCTTTGTCTCTGTTTCGGGCACAGGCACACTCTCGGCCACCTGTTTTCCTTTAGCTTTTGCTGCAGCTTCAACTTCTTGATCACTTCGCAAAGTTTGGGGAGCAAACAACCTCCCGCTCCGAGTAAAGCCACCTACACCACCCACATTATCAATATTTGAACTGGCTAATGTCCCGATTTCCTGCTTTTTCCCTTCATAGTACACGTCTTCCCCATAGTGCCATGGGATTGCCTTCGTAGATGTAAACAGAACAGGTCCTGGCACCGTGATGGTAACAGGACTGGGTCTTTCTTGCACAACACTTGCTACAGGAGTTGTACTAGCAGGCACCTGAATCTCGGTAGGAGTATAATAAATGGTCACAGTTGACACCTAATCAGTTTCTTTCACAGCCCGGTCAAACTGTAGACGTCCCTTGTCAATCAGACTCTGCAAACCAATTCTCAACTTATCACAGCTATTCTTCTGACTCATACATTCAGAACAATCTTGATCACAACCCAGGAACACCTGTCCCTTCAACAAACGATCCTTTACAACCATTAAGGAAGTCTTCACCTGACTGATATCCGTTACCAAATTTAACCTCTTTTCGTCTTCAATAGCACGCACATCTGCCACACCATGATCAGGCATGGGGTTCTGGAGAACATTAGGAGGTAGAGAGAAATTGATTGCCTTAGCATCAATCAAGTCTTGCACCTTATGATGAAACGCCCAATATTTTTCAATGGAGTGCCCTTGAGCACCTGAGTGGAACTCGCAGCGAGCGTTAACATCAAAATTAGGTGGCAAGTTGCCAGCGGCAGAAGGTCTCATAGTACGAAGCTCAACCAACTTCAACTTGAGTAACTGTGGCAACAACGCAGAATAAGTCATAGGGAGAGGGTCAATCTTACGATCCCTCTGCCTAGACCTCTGTTGGAAAGGAGGTTGCTGTTGCTGCTGCTGAGCTTGCTGTTGTGGTTGTTGTTGCTGAACAGATGGTGCTGGGATTGTCACTGCGCCTACTTGATGGTAAGTCTGAGAACGTCCTCTGCCTCGTCCTCTATATACAGCATTGGTATCACCTTCTCTTCTTTTCTGACCACTAGCAAATGGTTTCTTCATCCCAGAAGAGCCAGCCCCACTTACATCTTGGATCTTCCTAAGTTTCAACAGACTCTTTATTCTTTCTCCAGCGATCACGATATCAACAAATCTGGTTGATGGACAAGCAGCCAATCTTTCAAGAAACGCCCCTTGTAGGGTGCCCATAAACATGTCTGCCATTTCTCTATCCAGCAAAGGAGGTTGGACATGTGCAGCCATCTCTCTCCACCTTTGAGCGTATTCCTTGAAACTTTCCTTAGCATTCTGTGACAACCCTTGCAATTGAGTGCGGTTGGGCGCCATGTCAATATTGTACTGGTACTGCTTTAGAAACGCTTCTGCCAGATCCTTCCAACTTCTCACAGCAGCTCTGTTCAATTTCATATACCAGGTCAAGGAAGCTC